>CM072087.1:51108188-61108188 GCA_036850905.1 Luffa acutangula | reverse complement strand
ATGGTTGTCGGCCTTATTTCTCTGACATGAAATTAAGTCTGATCTTGAACCCGAAGCTGTAGTCTACAAAAGAGAAACACTTGGGTAATAAAGAAAACACATATTCAGAAGTACAACAAAACTTTATTTCCCGCTAAATTATGTAAAAGAATCTAAAAGTCAGTCCTACCCTTCAAAAGCCTTTCCATTTACAATATGTAAAAATGTAACTTCCAACCACGACTTATAGTATTATTGAGAATAAAAAAGATGTACCAAATTAAAAGATGATACTATTCTGCAAAGTTATGGACAATGATTCCGAAGTGATGCATTCTAAGCCTTTCAATCATCTCCTTTCAACACATTAGTAGGGGAAGGTATCTGGTCGCTCATCATCTTGCTCAAAGGAGTTTAGAATCGAGTCAAAATAGGAGTTGGGGAAGGGAAAGTGATTTGGATGACATTAGTGCTCTGCCAAGTAGGCTTTTATCATTACCGTCTACTGTTGTTTAATGTAACATTTTGTCTTATCAAAAAAAATGTATGTTGGATTGGAGGTGAGGAGGGCATAAAAAATGTGGTCTGTGTGAAGTAAGGTGCATATTATACATCCATTCATACATAATGCAAATACACACACACGCGTCTACATATACACTGGCATGTATGTATGTAATTATTTAACATAAATAGAAAATGGGAGCATAATAAAAATAAAACATAAAATTGGGCATAAATAAGATCTTATTTTGTAAATTAATATGATGATCCATATTTTTCAGAGAATAAATTTACAATTTTAAAATTAAATTTAAATAATAATAATACATATAAAAAATTTAAAATAAAAAAAGCCAGAAGTGTTAAAAAAATTATGTGAAAGGTCGCTTTTCTTCAATAAGCCAACAAGAAGGTGATGAAAAAGTGCCGAAATGGTGACATGACCTAGGCAGTTGCCTGAATAATGGTGCTTGCTCCATAGACAACTACGTCTTACCTCACCTATCACCATAAGCGATCCACCCAAGCTTTAAAACACTGATTGTGAGAGGAAAGGGAACTTTGGAGACTATAATACCACACAAGAGTATTCAAAACTGAAGAAAATTGACACAACATAACTTATATCTCGCAAAGCCAAAAGATATTTCTACATTCAAACAACTATAGAAGTTATACATTATTATAGGAACTTCCACCATAATTCTAACCAGCAACAGAACTACAATGATTTCGTGAGTATAATGACTATTCACACTACTAGCTATGTGAAGCCAAGTACTCAAGTCATACTAACCATGTCATTGGACTTACTACCCGAACCAAGTCTTTCATCCACTGGTGTTGTTGACCGATTAAGCAAATTCTCCATGCTCTGAAAGCTCAAAAGAAAATTCATGAGAAGTCATAATTGTAATGATAGGTTGGTAATGTTTCTAGGAAAAAATCTTTTGCTAAGAAACAGACAGCAAAAGGTAAAATGCATGTCTACTCATGATGTTAGAGAGCAAAAATTTTCTGGAAAATGCAAGATGATTATAAATCATCACGAAGACCTTGCAAAATGATATATTTTTTTTATGAGAATCAGAGATTATATTAATTTCGAAATGATTTATCATCACACAGAACTAAATGCAAGGCTTCAGTAGGCAAGTCTCTTCAAAACATAGATATGTGTGGCAGCATGTGCTTACATTTCCAAACAAGGCATTATCTTAAATGTCATTATGGATAATGGATCAAACAAATACAAATTATGAACTTCAATCTTTCTAAAGTTAAGATCCCATGTCCCATCGTGACAGCCTTAGCTGCCGTAGGCCATTTGATATCTATGATTTACATGGCCATGGCCACCAAACCCTACAAAGATACAATTAGAACTTCCTCCAAAACCCTTCCAGAGTCAGTTTATTATGCAGCATTTCACATCAGTTAATTAATTTGTCCAACTAATTTCTTGGATTAATTCTGGAACATTTCCCAGATTTTGACAATATAAGAAATAATGGTGAACAATAAATTTCAAGAGGTCATGACATATCAAATTGGCAAGAGAAAGATATAAGAATATATATACAAATTTAAAATTAAAAATTAAAAAAAAAAAAAAAAAAAAAAAAAAAAAAAAAAAAAGGAGCATCTGCTCTATGGAATTTAACTAGATAAAGGTGGCCAATAAATTTCAAGAAGTTGTGACATATCCAATTAGTGAGAGAAAGAGCTATAAGAAAAAAATACTGAAGGCCATAAAGAGAGGATAGACTCCATTCAAAACTGCAATTATCGAAAACCATCAGAGACTGGAAAAGCCATTAAAACTGGAATTTTATATACCTTTTTCATATCATATCCACAACTACCTGCAGTGACAACAATATAAATTCTGTTAATTGGTTAGAACTTGCTCATCTTAATCAATAGTGAGCATTTTGATAAGAAGTAAGAACCAAATATGTTCTTGAGGACGGAAATAAATTAACGAACTGAAAGGACTAATACTAGAACAGAAATTCCATGCCTACGGTTAGTTCATCGCTTTTATATTGAAGATGTCTTCATGATGATTAAAGTTGAGATGAAACGATAAAATAAAAGAGTTCTTTAAAACTACCAAAGTAGAGAGTTGTAAAATACTTAATCAATGCCATCGCAACATGATTTGTATTTCAAAAAGCCAAAAGATAATCTTATACTCAGACAAACACATGACATATAAACTATGATAAATTGTGAAGTTCTAACCCACGAACTTATACCATGATTCTAAAGACACCTCACCTGTTGGTTCTAACAGTCTTCACACACAACTAAACTACCATGATCTTTGAGTACATAATACAAGCAAGGTTAAACCATTTTGCACAGACCGTAAATAAATTTTAGCCTACTAGATTCAAACTATGATTAGATCAACAAAATAGACTTGTCAACAACATAAAAGCAATCAGAATAGGAAATCTCTTCAAGACAAACATAAGATATCTAGTTACTTTTCAATGACTTGATACTTCAAAGGTAAGATTGAAGATAACTGGCAAAGATAAAGATAACAGCCTACCAAGAACGTCTCGAATCACTTCCCTTTTCAACCTGAACCCATCCCCAAGCATTTTGAAGAGAAAATCTTCCATATCATGATGGAGGTGGAAGTCGCTAGGTAAACTTGAACAATCTCCTTCACTCGAAGATTCATGCAAAACCTTTACCCCCTCCTTTACCGGTTTATATACCTTAGTACACTTATTTGCCAACGGCTTGGAACGAGCATATTCTTTACCAATAATGTTGGAAACTGTGCCTGTTGAAAAAGGCTGAACCTTTGACTTTGCAGTTTTCAGGTTCCCTTTGACCTGATGCGACTTCTCCGATACTTTACCCTTACCCAAATTATCTCCATTTCCTACCTCGCCGTTGGATGTAGAGGTAGAGGTACTTCCCTGCATTTGGAACAGGATTTCACCCGCCAAGTCTGCATTATAGCCTGCCTTCAAATAGGCAGAAGCTATTTCATTAAGTGAAAATGCAGAACCAAAAGCATCGAACAAAGACTTTAGCATGATGTCCTCCTCGCCACATTTTGATGCATTCACTCCACATGTTTCCTTTCCTGTCATTCTTTTCAAATCATAGAAAGTGGTAAAGCAAAGGATCAAATACATTTCTACAGTGAGTAATTGCACTAAAATTAAAACTCAAAAGTCAAACTATTTCCATTATGTCCGGGGTTAACCACAATGGAAACCAAGGAAATGAGTTTCAATAAAATCAAAATGATAATAATAATAATTAAAAAATAACAATGATAATGAACATGTCCCAAATAAAGGATTAAAATGGTAAAGGTTACTGGACATCGTAGATTCATAGATTAAACCAGTGATATAACTGCCAGAAACAGAGAAAAGGAGATAAAGAAGATACAAGGGACGGGAAACACTATCGGATGATTCAATTTTATAGGAATTTTCATTCATTCTTGTATTGTACGTGTAAAATCTTTTAGCTTTCCATGTCATTAGACTTAAAGTTGACCCTACAATGTTCAAACCCAAGTGGGTGGCAAATTTTCGACTCAAAGAATGGGTGTCCATTGTATCGATCCGACGGCAACCATAAATTATCAGAGGGACAATACTTGATTTCGTTCTTTCATTCTCTTTATACTTCTACACGTATGTTATGGAGATCATGCAAGCTCACACGTAAATGAAACCCAAATAAAGATCCGAAAGAACCAAAATAGCACGAAAGAAATACCATTTCTTTAGAATCAAAATGTCGAACAAGAAACGGGTTCCCGGTCAGAATGCAGAAGTTAACGAAGCTAGATAGAACCGAAAATCACAATCAAATATGTTACAAATCTCAACCTGGGAAGAACTCAAACTTCAAATAAAGCCAACATTCATCGGAAGAAAGCTGAAATGAAATAAAAAACAGAAAAGATTGTTCAACCCAGAACTCTAGATT
This sequence comes from Luffa acutangula, assembly GCA_036850905.1. Taxonomy (NCBI): domain Eukaryota; kingdom Viridiplantae; phylum Streptophyta; class Magnoliopsida; order Cucurbitales; family Cucurbitaceae; genus Luffa; species Luffa acutangula. The sequence continues at coordinate 61,103,730 of CM072087.1, read as the reverse complement.
GAAAAACAACGCCAAGTCCAAGAGAAACATACAAATTTTTGGAAAGAACTAACCTGGAGTGTGCTTGGTAGGAGTTGGGTGAAGCGATGTCACCGGCAGCGGCAATGACAACTTGATTGCTGAGGACTGAGTGGGCGCTGCAGCTCACTTTGAGAAAGAAAAATTATCAAAATTATTCGGACAAAAGGATAATCTAAATGCTTTTTTGGCGCCTCGATGGGCTCGCTTCGAGGAGAAGTTTTGATTTGATTCTTCCCACGCGTCCACCCAAAGAAGCTAATTATGAGAATTCTATATATTTTTCATTTGGGGATTGAGAATTCTATAGTTTTGGTTATTGTGGCAAAAGTAATTCGTGTATTGTTAGAACTAATGTTCCATTTTTCTATCTAAGATGATTGTCATTTATTGTATAGCCAATATACGAAATACCTTTTTTATGCATTCAAATTGCTATATAAACCTATTTCAAAAAAAAAAAAAAAATTGCTATATAAACATAACTTTTTCTAAAAATAGTTTAAAAGAAAGGTTGAATAAAGGAATAGGACAAAATACACTCCTACCTATACTAGTTTAGTTTTAGTTGATGTCTTTTTAGTTCACATGTGCCAACATGAGCAACACGTACTAATGATTAAGAGATATGTGATTTACATCTCCACTCTTACACGTCGTAAAAAATTGAGACACTTAAACTTTGTTTGATGATCATTTGATTTTTAAATTTATATGTTTATATTTCAACTTATAAATACTATTTCCATCTACTTTTTAGATTTGTTTTATGTTGTCAATTGGTTTTGAAATGAACTTCATGTTTAACATCTGATCTAAGAATTGTAAATCCAAAGAGGTATTATCTTTTAAAATAAATGATAATGACCATTTGGTATATTCGGTGAAAAATTAAATTACACATTGAGTCTTTAAACTTTGATGTTTGTGTCTAATAGGTTTATAGATTTTAAGAAAATATATAATAGATTTGTGGATGGATCCTTGAACTTTTAATCTTGTGTCTAATAAGTCATTGTCATATTTAACATTCCTTAAAATTAATGAATCCGATAGGCATGTAATTGAGTTTTGTATCTAAGAAGACATCAAGTTTTTAATTTTGATTTTTTTTTTAATAAAAGTTTTTAATTTTGTTCTACTAAAAAGAAAAAAAGTTTTTAATTTTGTGTCAAATGGTTTAAAAAATGTCAAATAGGTCAATGACCTATTAGATATAAAATCAAAAGCTATAAACTTATTAAACAAAAAATTAAAAGTTGAAGGATATGATATACAGTTTTAAAATTAGACACAAAATTAAAAGTTCAAAAGACTTGTTGAACGATTTTTAAAATTCATACATTTATTTAGGTTTATTTGACACAGTTTTTTTTAGTACATCAACATTTGAAGTGGGAGATTCGAACATCTAACCTCTTGATCGAAAATACATACTAATTACTGTTAAGCTATACTTGCTTTGCTGACACCATTCTTAAAGTTGTAGGAAACTAAAATTGTGATGATGATGAAGAACAAAAAGTAACGAAAAGGGTGCCGTCTCACATATCATAAAATCAGCTGACATGTACAATTTGTCTCGGCATATTTTGTTTCCTTTATTATTGTGATTCTTGTAACATGGCAACACTGTGATTGGCTCAATTATTAGCTTTTCTTTTTTCTTCTTCTTTTATTTTTTTCAGACAGCTGAGTTGTTGACCTTGATTCTTGGTTAATAATAATTTATTCTTATTATTCCTGCTGCATAAATATATCGGCAGAATCCTTTTTCAAAATATATATATCGGCAGAATCCTTAATATATATCGCATAATCCCTAACCGACCCCACAGAAATAATCTTTTTTTTTTCTTTTGATCTAGAGATCAAAAGTACTAATTTTTAGGTCATTTGAATTATAATCATGTAAAGTGATTATTAAGGACCAATAAGGTCGAATGTACAATTAATTTTGTAAAGTGGTTTTTAAAGATAGAAACAACTTTTTTTTACATGAATCTACACAATGATATGATATTGTCCACTTTGGACATGAGCCCTCATGGCTTTGCTTTTGGATCCACCCCAAAAGACATCATACCAATGGAGATACTTGTCATCTTTTATATACCTATGATCATCCTCTTATCTAGCCAATGTTGGATTTTGGTCGCACTCCCAACAATCCTTCCCTTGAACAAAGTATCACCGAACCTCCCCTCAAATAGTCATCTATCCGTCTAACTCTCTAGGCTTCACCGCTTTAGGGAGAGTTATTGCTCTTATCAGGACAACTCCTCTTATCCGGAGTATACTCGCCTGCCCAGAGCTCAACCACGGACCTCCACCATGACTATCAAAGCTCACAACTTATTTGTTCGGCATGCAAGGATTCTACCTAATATGGCTACACTTGGGACATGGCTCTGATACCACTTGTAAGGGACTACCGGACAATATCATACCCCAAAAGGCCTCATACCAATGTGAAGATACGTGGTTGTCCGATAGTCCCTTACAAAAGCTTTTCATTTTCATGTTTACGATGACGGTCATATTTAACTTAAGACACCAAATTCAAATTTAAATTGAAACTCCTCCCCTGTCCACAATAATCTTGAGTATTTTCTTCTCGATCTCTTAAATCTTGATTTGTAGTAAGTCTAAATAAGAGTAAATGGAAAGTGGAAAATAATAAAGATCCAATAATTATACGTACTTGTAATACTCAATTTATTCATCTAGGAAAACGGCACTCGTTGAAAGATGGACAACAAACAGTAGGATCTCACAAGGTAAACTTGGTGAAAAAATTGAAGTTTGATTGCAACCTTAAAATTCAAAAAAAAAAAAAAAAAAAAAAAAAACTCATCTTCTTGAAGCGGAAGAATCCAAAAAATAATGACTAAAACCACTCGAGAAATTGTGGGTATAGTAGCCAACCGCACTAATCCATGCGTTGCATTCATAGGCTGAAGATGAAGAACACTTCCCCCATCGATCTCACCAAGCTCTTGATGTTGTCGGTCAGATTCCTCACTTCTGATAGATCTTTAGACTTCAATCGAGAGAGTCTGATTTCAATGATGATTCTCGGGAGAGGCCTTCTAATACGATCAAGTAAGTTTCGGATACTTCTTCCAATTGCTTTCATTTCCAAGCATTTAATCGACCACTTACTCCTGACCTCTTGCATTCCGACGCAAATCAGGGATCCATCGGAGTCACAAGTTATCCAACCGATTCCTTCGACCCCTCTCTTTTTTGACCAGGAGGCGCATGTATTGGTTTTCTAGCAGTGACAAGGGGGTATCAACGCATATGACTCAACTGGCTCTCATATCTTGAAAAGGGTCGAATGAAGCTACTAAGGTACTTTTTTATTTGCATTGAAACAAGAACGTAACTAAACTTAATTGTTTTCAAAATAAGCATAGCTCAGTGGTAATTGACATGTGTCATCGATCAAGAGATGAGATGTTTGAATCCCCTGCTCCAAATATTGTTGAAAAAAAAAAAAAAAATCTTAATTGTTGTGAGGGCAACACGCTATCCACATGCACCCATGCTCCACAAGATGTCCTCCATCATGATCAAAAGATACTAAAACATAAGGTTTGATAGAAAAGTCCAAGTTGTACAATGTACATGCTGAAACTCAATCATAAATATTTACTTTCACTAGTAGTGAATTGATTAATGGCTTGCACACGATAAAATTATAGGTAACAAATGGCTTCAATATAAGTCGTCTTATTCTTCTATCTTCAACCTCACATCATTCACCATGGTTGGAGATGCATTATTAGTAAGTTCTTAACTTTCCACTTTTCTCTTATTTAATAATACTATAATTAATTTAAAATTTCAAGTGTGATCAAATAGGGACAGTTTGGCCGAGTGGTCTAAGGCGCCAGATTTAGGCTCTGGTCCGAAAGGGCGTGGGTTCAAATCCCACAGCTGTCAAATTTTTTTATTAATGAAGTTAGAGGGGAGAATTTTTACATTCCCTTATTGCCCCTAACATTTTTAACAATGACTACTTTGCCCTTTTACCCTAATTAATGATATTTCAAATTATATTTTTTTAAAATAAAATGGCTATGAGTGGAGGATGTTTATATACTTATTTAATTGATTTTTGAACGGACACAAAAAAAAATCAATTAAGGTAAAAAAAAAAAAAATAAAACCAAATGTTTGAAACGAAAATCTTAAAATTTACTGTTCCTAAATAAATGAAAATATAGTTATTAATAACTAATTTCAATTTACAATTAATTTTTAAAAATTTTATACATAAATTAATTGTAATCTTGAGATTTTACTCAAAAATTTAAATAAAAAACTTCACAATAATGTAAGAAAAGTTTTAAATTACTGAACTAAAAGACAAAAGATTACTTTCCTATTAGACATTTTAAATTCAGGGATCAAATTGACACAATCCTGAAAGTTCAATTGCCAAACTTGTAATTCAACCTACATTTTATGAGGATTAAGAGTATGTTTGGTTTAACTTTTCAAGTATTTAATTTTGAAAAAAATTATAGATAATGACCAAACTTGTAATTCAACCTACATTTTATGAGGATTAAGAGTATGTTTGGTTTAACTTTTCAAGTATTTAATTTTGAAAAAAATTATAGATAATGGCAAAACTTGTAATTCAACCTACATTTTATGAGGATTAAGAGTATGTTTGGTTTAACTTTTCAAGTATTTAATTTTGAAAAAAATTATAGTGTTTGACAACAACTAAAAATAACATTAAAAAAAGAGATTGAAAAATAAACCATTTTGAAACAAACGCTTGAAAGCAAATTTTTTAAAAAGAGTTTTTGGTATATAATAATAACATGAGTATAAAAACACTTATGAAAAAAATGTCACCAAACATATGAGTGTTTAAATTCTAAACACTTTCAATACAAAATATTTAAAATAAAATGCATTTTTGAAAAAGATTAAACTAAAATGTATTCCAAACGGACCCTAAAACAAAGTTCAAATAATGTTTATTTATGACAGAAATGAACTTAAATAAAAACTAAACACTTTTTATAATTACATTAAATTAAAACTACAAGAGCTCACATATATGTTCTTTTTCTTTGAACATATTTTCCAAACACTCCTTAAAAATGGGGTTATGGAAGAGTATATTTGAATTCCTATTTTCCAAACACTCCTTTGTCCATTTTCGATTTTTAATTTCTTTCGTTTGTATAGTTACAACTGTTCATTTGTATAGTTGTAACTGTTCGAGTTGAGGTTTCCATTGGGAGAATTTAATAAGTGGTTACACGATGTAGTAGTGCATCCTTTCATATATGAGAGTGACCTAGACGGTAGACACGTGAAAAAAAAAATTAAAATAGAAATTGTTGCATTATCTATATTACAATACCAAAATATTAACATATGTATTTGATAACTTAATTACTAGCCTAACTTTTTGCTATAGAAGATTTTCTTAGGAAGAATAATACGATAATATGAATACATTAAAATAAAAAAATTTACATTTTCTATTTTTTAAAAATTTATGGTAATTAAAACAAAACTATATAAAATTTATTCATTACATGGTAAAAGATTACTACATTTTATTTTTCAAAATTTTAATGAAAACTACAAGATTTCACGTGCATTGCACGTGTTTCTTGACTAGTTGTTTTTAAAAGTAGATCAAAATGAAATAAAGGCAAAAGTACCAAAATACTAATTAAACCCAAAAAACAACAATAAATTGTTTTTAAAAGTAGATCAAAATGAAATAAAGGCAAAAGTACCAAAATACTAATTAAACCCAAAAAATAACAATAAGATGTAACTAATACGAATTCAATATTAATTACACGTTTCATCCTAAACTTTCGATGTTAGACACAATTCTTTTTTCGAGGTCTATTCAACATAATTTTTTGTTGAGATATATTAGACACAAAATTAAAATGTTAGAGATTCATAAACACTTTTTAATGTTTATAGACACAAAATTAAAATGTTCAAATCCCACCACTGTCAACTTTTTTTTGTTTTAGTTTATTTTATTAAGGAAGTTAATTAATACTAAATTGTTTTTAAAATAGATCAAAATGAAATAAAGGAAAAATTACCAAAAATACTAATTAAAACCAACAAATAACAATAGGATGTAACTATTATGAATTTAATATTATTTACACGTTTAGTCATAAACTGTCAACATTGTGTCTATTTGGTCCCTAAAAACCATTAGTCGTAGTATATCGATTAATTTTTAAAAGTTTGAATATGTCATAATTTTATTAGACGTAATTTTAAAAAATCTAAAAAATGAAAATTCGTTAACTTATTAGACATTTTTAAAGTTAAGTGACCTATTAGACACAATTTTTTTTAGTCCATTGAACACAATTTTTTTGTCGAGATATTAGACATAAAATTAAAAGGTTAGAGATTTATAAACAATTTTTAATGTCCACAGACTAAATAGACACAAATTAAAAAATTTAGGGACTAAACTTGTAATTCAACTTAATAAGTATCAAGTTTTATTTATTAATATTTTTTTATTATTTCAAAATTATCCTACCTAGTTTTATTTGACATTTCCATCGAACTTCCTTTGATATATACATGTATATATTTTTTAAGAAAAATTCCTTTGATATATATATATATTTTCTGACAACACTTCCTTTGATATTTTAAACCTTGATCAAAATAAGGAAAAAGAAAATACGGACAATGCGAGATCTTGAGGCAGGTCAACCATTATCATGCGATCAAAAGCTCTGGTCCACCCTTTCACAATGCTCCTCCGCTGCCTTCGCATTTTCATCCCTTCTCGGCTCCTCCTTAACATTTCAAGCAGAGAAGAAGAAAACAATCGGCACAGAGAGGGGAAATTTTGAAGGACGCTTTGTATTATATGATGATTCCGCAACAATGGGCGTCCCCTTGTGGAAACCAATGCACGCAGAAATACGCAGCCCTCACCCAGATTCCTTGTACTGCCTTCTCCATTTTCCATTTTTCAGCATTTTCTCTCTTCGCCCTTCTTGCAATTGCTATATCTTTGACGCAATTCTTCAGTTATTTCATTACCCATGTCCTAAAATGGGTGCGATTTGCTTTGTTTGTTTCAGAAAGTTTCTTAATGTTTAGCTAGAAACTCACGTCGCGTACATCCATTCTATTACTCGTCGAATGCAAAGCATTATGGTGAAATGTTGAATTCCCTGCGTCTGATTGGTTTATTAGTTGTTCTTATTACACATGATTTTGCCTGGAAATAGTATTTTGGATGAAATAGTTGATGGGAATGCCCGCATTTGTTCGAGTAATTAATTGTCGGAGAATATACGTTAACCCTATGTTTCGTAATGAAAGTTTGATATTAATCTATTTGATTTGGGGCAGCGAATAGTGTTTACTTACGAACAAAGATTGTTAGTTTCACGTGGGATCCTTTGGAAGCTGATACTAAGATGACGCTGTTATAATAGGAGCCAGGGGGATTCCAATATTAGTTTTGTTTATGTCTGAATTTGGGTAGTCTGATAATACTTGTTCTGCATAATCTCAATGGCATCCATGTAGGGCGGGTATTTTGCAAAAAGGGGTGTGATGCCGATGGAGAGGCCTGGGAGGAATGTAAGTAATCTCTGTTTCCTTCTTCTTTCTCTTCTCTCATTTCTTCATTTCATTATAAGTTTCTTCTAGATGTAATTTTCATGGTTTCTTACTTGCAAGTTAGAAGTTGGAACATACAGCCTGAGATTTTTGTGGTCCTGTTCTTTTAGTTTCTAGCTAGCCACATGTCATTATATCTAAATGTTTGGTTGCCAACATGAGCATAACTCGACTAACCTGATATAAAGCGTACAATCTTTATTAAGAGAATGCAGAGAGAGATAGAAAGAGAACTCAGGGGATGATCACAAAGATATTCAAGTTAATTGATTATGATCAAAATTAGTAATCCTATTTATAGGATACTGAGAATACAATATAAACAGGATAGTACAACTGAATTGTATTAAAAACTAGCATAAGAATCAGTTGTAACAAGATAATAATCAAATCATTAATGTGCTCTCTTAACTGTCTTGACCAAGAGGTCAAAAGTTCAAATCTTCCACTCCACGTATTGTAAAAAAAAAAAAAAAAGAAAAGAAATTATGGGGCACATTGTTTAGTTGTGTTGATTCTGCCTACAACTTTCTTTAGTTAATTTCAGCAACATTCATTTCTAGACAGAAAATTACTGGTCCAGCTGAAAGTTTTTCTGCTTCCATTTTGATTTTCCAATCCATTGAAACAATGGACAGAAGTGCTGAATGTCCCTCTGAAACCCTCAAGCTGATAGCATGTTAATATAGCCTGTGGTCAAAATTGGCATTTGTCTGGTTTTTCTTTCCGTGTGGTTTTTGCTAGACGTATAATCTGGTTATGGAGTTTACCTTGATATAGAAATTGTAACTCTTACTCGTTATTAATGTGTTATTACTGATTAGTGTAGCGTACTAGAATAAACTTGTTTGTTGGTGCATACTTTTAACTGTTCAGACCATGGAAATCTGTTAAGTATCAATTTTTTGTTGCTGTTTATAAATATTAATTGTCGCTGTGGTTGCATCTCAAGGCTTGGAGGAATGCACTGAGATATGCTATAAAGATCCTGTATTTAAGGACCACCAGTGGAGTGCTTACATTGACCGATCTCCTGGGTCTGCCAGTTACTCAGAGGTACTTAACGGTCATGGCGTTATTCCAGAATTTCTTTGACTCTGATGATTTCACCCTCTTTTAGGTTTAGACCGATCGTGTGCATTATCTACCTGTCTGTTAATCAACAAACCTGCTCTTTCCTCTTCCTCCCCCCACCCCACTCTGACATATGTGAACTAGGAAGATATTAGATTAATTCATATGTAGCATCTTTTGTTTCAGCCAATGTGCTTGTTTTACTTACTTTTGGATGTTGACTCTTTGCTGCTCCGCAGGAATGTTTTCATGCCTGTGCGTCTGGTTGCGGCTTTAAGGTTAGCTGATCTTTTTAGGATTAAGCTTCTGGTCACTTTTACACGCATCAAGTGAAAAGTAATTGTGTGAAGTAAGAGTTGGAAAATTCATTTCATTAGTAAAATGTCCAACTCCAGATTAAGTTCTTTAGTTCAGTTCAAGAATCCTTTGGTATCACATATTAGATTGCCAGGGGGATGAAGAACTCTCGCTTGACTGAAATCAGAATTATATGTTTAACGAATCTGCTTTATCATGATTTAAAACCTTAAACTGAATCATGGACATGAAACTCCATGCACTTGTTTCTCGTATATTCGTACTTACAGGCCTTAAATACGGAGTGAGATGGGCATTGTTGTTAAAGTCGAATGCTTCAAAGCCATGCAATCCTCCCCAGTGCTTTTCTTTCATATAGTTAATATTAATCATTCCCTAAAGCTATACTGTATATGAAGGTGAACATGATCACTGTAATATCTCGGGGTGTAGTATGTGATACTAAGAAGAAGGGTGTTGTTGTGTGACATCGTGTATTATCATTTATTAACTTTTCTGTTGATGTCTTGCTATTATTATATTGTTTTATACTTTTCGTTGATAAATGTAATAGAAGCTTCTATGTTTTATACTCAATAATTCTAATGTTCTAGAGGTTGTAGTTTTAGTTGATCTGATGACATTTCTTTTTATGATCAGTTTGATGTCGACTCTGGGACCGCTGACAAAATTCAAGCAAACAGGCCTGCAAAACCAGCGCCTGTTGTTTTGAAACCATCCCCACGTCCTCCAATCACTGAATCTGTGGCCAAAAATGAAGATGTACCTAGCACTTCTGCGTAGCAACACACACTGCAGTTAAACCAGGAAACCCGCCGCATCAAATTATAGTCAGTCAGTTAGGTTCTAGTTTTCTTTTAACCTCTTACGTTTCTCTGGAATCCTTCTAACCAGCAACCTCAATTCCAACGCAGGCTTACGTCTACCGTTGCTATCTTTCCCCACGCGTGAGCTTACAAATTCTGTTGGATTATATATTATGACACTCACTTGTAAGTGCAGTCCTTCCTTGCCTGTGAAAGGACTTAGGTTTCTGACATAGATGTTTGTCCCGTATCCTGAGAGTTGCCAATTCCTATGTCGTAGTTTCCATTGCCCTGGCTTCAAAAGTCAGCGAATTTTGTGAAATGATAATACACTATAGCGAATTTTGTAGTAGCTTGCATCTCTTCTGTGCGTTTACATCGAACTCGTAAAAGTATATTAGCAGGGTTTCAATTCTTTAGGAATTGGAGAAATGTAGTTTCAGTCTTTCATTGAAATTGGAAGTTGAGTAAGCTTTTCTCCAACTGCAACGTCATGAAATGGCTATCTAGATGATCTGCTTAAGTTCTAATGCAGTTTCTCCGTTCCAAGAAAAGGGTTGTGGGCGAAGTGAATGGTAACGAGAGAGACCAATATCATGGGTTTGTCGGATTTTCTTCTATGGTTTGAATGTAGTTTGAACGTAAGTTTCTACAAGACATAATTTATCAAGCTTTGCTTACATGGTCAGGTTACTTGGCCTACATAGACATTATCAAAATTACCACAATATCCCCCTCCCCCTCTGTATATATTAAAACGGTTTTAACATGTGGGGTTAATTCTCAATAAGTTCTTTTTTTTTTAACAAACATGTGGGGAGTCGTCGGATTTGAACCACAGACCTCTTGGTCATTAGTACTAGTTTTATGTGAATTGAGTTACATGTTGATGAAGACTAATGTGAATGATGAAAGGTTGGGAGAGATTGGATTTATTATCCTATAAGTTTCTTTGACAATCAAATGTAATAAGTTACTGAGATTAGTTAAGTGGTGTGCAAGCAATATATATATAACCCTCAAATAAGTTTGGTTGATCTCACTCAACTACACATATTAAGCTATGTTGCTATATTTGAATTGACACGATATTCATAATACACATTTTTGTAATAAAAAATTATAAATATATATATATATATATTTAAAATAATTCCCATCCGTTCTAAATAAAAGAAATTTGGTAGAAATCTGGTATTTTTTTTTTCCGAGTTCGTGGTACTTAATTCATTTACTCATAAGATTAGTACGTGAAATGATGGATGAAAAATTAATCACGAAAACTAAAATAATTTGTTTATATAAAATTCAACCATTAAAATAAAATGTCAACTTGAGCGTAGTTTAATTGTACACGAGATGGTAAAAAATTTAAATTCTTTAGCCTCCAGGTGTTGTTTAACACTAAAAATAAAAATAAAATAAAATTTTCATACAAAATTAAAGGTTAAAAATCACTTTTGGTCCATGACCTTTGATGAAAGTAACAATTTGGTTCATGAACTTTAATTTGTAACGATTTAGACCCTATACTTTCAATTTTGTAACAATTTAGTCCATAAAATTTAATAAATAACAATTTAGTTATTGTACTTTCAAATTTGTAACAATTTAATCATTTTCAAAAAAAAAAAAACATCAAAATTATAGGTTGATTTTTATTATTTAGTGATTAAACCTTGTAGTTATTTTTTAAAACAAATTAAACCTCGTAGCTTATAAACATATTGGGTCCCAGGTTATTTTATTAATCTATTTATATAAGAAATTTCATTTAATGTTTACAATTATTTTCACGGTAGAGACTAAATCGTTACAAATGTAAAAGTACAAGGACTAAATTGTTACTTTTTGAAGTTTAGGGACTAAATTGTAACAAAATTGCAAGTATAAGGACTAAATCGTTACAAATCAAAGTTCATAGAGTAAATTGTTATTTTCATAAAAGTTGAGGAACTAAAAATGATTGTTAACCCAAATTAAAATTATCATAAAGAACAATCATGTTTTCTTTAATGGACATCAGACGACGTGTCGTTCTTTGTCATCGGTCTTCCAAATGAACGACACGGGCTCCTTGGTTCTAAGATCGTCGGACCAATTCCTCAAAAAAAAAAAAAAAAAAAAAAAAAAAAAAATCGTCGGACCAAGCAGAAGGTCATCGGCAAATCATGAAGGTTGAGCTGCTGTTAATCAATTGATTGAATTCGAAGGATACCAGTGTAGACCATTGGCTATAAATACTCTTTGCAGTCTCACTGGCGAACTGGAAGCTGCAACCGTAGGTAATTTGGAATTCTGTGTATCCAACACTTCTGGGATCCTCCTTTGCTTGCTCAAAGTTTTGCAGAACCCTAAAGACTAGCTGGAGAGAGAACTATAACGAAGGAAAAGAAGGAAAGCTCAATTCAGGATGCCTCAAGTGAAGATCATAGCGAAGAATTTTATGGACATGGTGGCCTCCTTGCCCGCCATGAAGCTCGACAAGCTCTATGAGAATGCATTCATCTGCGAAGCCATTCTCAGGTCCTTGCTTGCGACCTCAAAAATGCTTTAATTGTTTCGGGTCGCATTGTTACTGCAAAGCAAAAAAAATACCCAAAACGACTAAAACCTTGGGTTTGTATGTAATTGTGTCAAGTGGTGCTCTGGACATCTGTTTTCATATCGTCCTTTTGATAACATGATGTCATTGGAGCTGATTTTTCTTTTTATTTATTCGATCTAAAATGTTCTAGATTTGATATTGATGCTGAATTTCCATACTTCTTAATTAGTTGTTTGGTCATTTTTCCTTCTCGTTCTTTAAGTTAGAGTGCTGTGGCTAAAGTTCTTGATATTTGTTAATGGGTATAACTTAAAAGTTGCTAGTTAATCCTAGTTGCGGGGTTTTCATTTATAAACAAGAATGCCAATCCTTTTTTTTTTTCCTTCTCTTTTTGGCAATCAGGTCACTTCCACCACTGGCCAAGAAGTTTGTTTTACAAATGTTATACTTTGATGCTCCAGTAACAGCCAAGTCCATAGAGGAGTGGGTGCTTCCAGATGGAGTCTCAAAGTATAAGGTTGCCATTGATCGATTGATTCAATTGAGAGTATTTATTGAGACTGCGGATAGGTGTTCTTTCTCTTCTCTCAATTTCTTAAGAATTTGATACTCTTTCACAATGCTTTTTGAATGCATCCTTAGTTAAATAGAGCCAAGAAAGCTGATACTTAAGTGTTGCCAAGTCTGTGGAGTTTTTATCTTCATTTTTTTCTCCGATGATTCTTTTCCATCAGTAGATAGATTGCCCACTTGTTCATATCATGATATCATCGGAATTGAGAGGTTCATGCAAGGAGAACAATTTGTAATTGCTTTTGCGTTGTTTCTGTTTTGATCTCATTGAAATTGTTTATAATTCTACCAGTAGTTTTGCATGGTTTATAGTCCTCAACCCACTCCTATGTTGTAATATTTTATATGGATCCCTATTTTATTGTTAGGAAAAGAGTCTTATCAAAAAAATTTATTGTTAGGAAAAGAGAAACAACCTACAGGCTAAATCCAACGTTCCAAGCAAACCTCCAAAAGCTTTTAATACATGGGTAAGTTTTCTATCATTTGACTCAACAAATGCATCTTTAAACCAGATTTGCAAGGAGGGATACATGATTTTTTTTCATTTTCTTTCTACTCAGCACAAACATTCTGATGCATGAATCTTTCTTAATATATGCACATTTTCTTTCTACTTTCTACCTTTTTGCATTCATCAAGATTCAAGTTCAAGTAGATGATTACTCATCTTCTATAAAGAGAAGCCGATCCTGGAGTTTAGACTCCTTGATTTTAACATTTAAAAGTGTTTTACTCTTGGTTTAGAGAATGACCATGAATTTGGGATCTTGCAGTGAAGTTCTAGCCAGAGAACCAATGCCTTCTAATATAACCGTGAGGCTTCCAAGTTTGGAAGATCTTGAGGCTTATGCTCTGGATCAGTGGGAGGTCGGACAGTTACCAAAATAATTTTCATCATCTGTTTTTTTTGTTGCATCCTTTCTAGTTTATTCTTCGGCTATTATTTATTCCATCCTCTGGGATTCAATTAAAGGCAACCAATCTTCTCAGTTTCTTACTGTACAAGTTTTAATCGTGGATATTCTTCTGACGTGTTATTCTGTTAGTTCAGTGCTTCTTGCTGCAATTGATAAACTCAGGCCAAGCAGAGAAGCCGTCAAATATTAGTTCTTCTGTGATGAAAGTTTTCCAGAAAGGGCTTTTAAGTCAGAGGTTAAAATCTTATTCATTGTAAACTAGCGTACATATAGTTGTCACTTCTTATATCTGATAAGATGTCATGTATGGTATCCAGGGATAAAGAAACTCCACGATTAACTGAGAGTGGTTTCCAGTTCTTGGTATGAATCACATGAACCATAGTCCTCTTGAAATCCTCATTTATCTGTCTCACTAGGGATTCTTGTGATATATGTAAACTTCAGTTGATGGAAACAAACGCACAACTTTGGTATATCATCAGAGAATATATATCTAACTCTGAGGTTTGTGTTTTCCTTTTTTATTGTTATATCCTATTGCCTTCCTCTGATGAAAAACTATATATTTGCTGTTTTTAATTTGGAACACAATTTCTATTTTGAATCCAAATGATGGATTGTTCTTACTCAAAACGAAAAGCAATTATTGTTATATATTTTCTTCTAATATCTCATATTCCTCTCTTTTAAATGTTTTTTTTTTTTTTTTTTTTTTTTGGACAAACTCCTTTGTAAATGCTTATCAATATGGTGCAGGAGCGAGGTGTGGATCCTGCAGATTTGATTTCTTTTCTGCTAGAGCTTAGTTTTCATGTGACAGGAGAGGTATCAATTGTTTGATTATCTTTTAATTCCTTATTTTCATCATTATCTTTTATTGTTGTATTCTTTTACCTCATTACAGAACTCTCTTTTAAGTTTCGTTGCTTCATATCATTTTAATACTGAACTACTTTGGGTTGGTTCAGGATTATAAATTCTAACGCATATTATTTATATTTAGTTTGTAATTTGAAAGACCACAAAACACTGCACTAATCCTAATTGATCTTAGCTTGTTTATGGTTAGGTTGAATTTGATTGGAATTTTATCCGTATTTAATTTTTTTTATTTATATAATGATAGTCACTCTTTTATGACTTGTTTGTATGTTTTAGGAAATAAACAAATTTCTTTAGGGTTCTTTTTCCCTCCATCATAACTCATAAGAGTGAATAATTGTAAGAGTGAATAATTGTATTAATGATGGAGAAGAAGCACAAGTGGAGGTAAGGTATCAACTCAATTAAGAGCCACCGGGATTACATTAAATTACTTCCATTGACATTGACAAATAAGAACAATAATTACAAGGTAGAATATAGGAGCTTCATATAGATGCGTTGAGTTTGATCATCTTACACAACCATCTTTCCCTCTAAACTTATCCTGAAAATGTCTATAGTTCCTTTCATCAACGCTGACAGCGGTGTGGTCTTAGCAGCACAAAATGCTCTTGTTTTGAGTTTCCATATTTGCTGTGCATGTGATACACAGGGAGAGAAGGATCATATGGGTTTCTCTTTTGAGTAAGCTTGGTTTTGTATTTATCCCCCCCACATAGCAAGATGCAAAATGAAAAATATAATTTCTTTGGGTTGCCATGCCACCACACCAAGGAACCTTAAACAACCACTCTGAGATTAAAAAAAAAAGAAGATAATCATTACAAATCTAGAATTCAGAATCATTTAAATCTATCTTTTAGAGGTCTATTGAAATCTATCTTTTAGTTCTCCTTCTCCAATTCCAGCAGTTAGCTAACTCTTCATTTTTAGAGCTAGGCAAGAACTCTAGAGGAAGCTAGCTTCAAAGGAATATTCGAGGTCTATGTTCTTTCATAGACGCTGATTTTGGTTCCGTCACCAATTTTGGAGAAACTCCTTATTTTCTCTTTGCATCGCACCACAAACTTCTGAGGGATGCTGCTTCTCATTTTCCTATGGTGAACAAATAGATGTAAATCAATTGTCCCTATCAATGCCATTTAGACACAAGTGCTAAATTGCTCTCCTTAAAATTGCCTACTCCAAATCTACGCTCTTTTGGTGGTTAGACACCCTCTTCCAATCAGCTAGACGACTGGCATTGTCAATGCCCTCTCCCCATAGGAGATTTCTCAACATACCCTCCAAAAGCTTAGCCACTTGGATTGTCAATAGACACATCAAATAAATAGGCACACTCAACACTGTAAATTTCACTAAAGTGAGTCCTCCACCCTTAGACAAAATGGCACTCATACATTTTTTCTTTCTGAAACCTCTGGAGCTGATTTTGCTTCCACTCCCATAGTTCCAAGTGGGTATTAACTTGTTTACAAAATTCTTTCCTTTGAAACTCAAGTAAGAAAAAAAATAAAATAAATAAACAAACAAATTAGGGATGCTACAATCCATTCAACCTTAAGACATATGCCCTAAATGTGTTCTCCTTCTTCCCACCGGCATTTCTTGGATATTCCATTATGGCCTTTTGTACTCTGATGAATAAGCTTGATAGCATTTTGAGAGGGCTATAT
This sequence comes from Luffa acutangula, assembly GCA_036850905.1. Lineage (NCBI taxonomy): Eukaryota > Viridiplantae > Streptophyta > Magnoliopsida > Cucurbitales > Cucurbitaceae > Luffa > Luffa acutangula. The sequence continues at coordinate 61,087,241 of CM072087.1, read as the reverse complement.
TACTCCCACAATTAACTCCAAAACCGTCTTCATCTCTCTCTCTCGTCTCTTAATCAATAACAGCTGCACTCTGCACACCAATCATCCTCTCGTAACTATAACAAATTCCAATAATCCGTATAATTAACTGTTAGAAAACTAATCCATATACTATTTACTGCCCAATAGCCAATGTTTCTTCTTTGTTTTGTAGGCTTACGACATTGATACATTGACAGAAGAAGAGAGATATGCTATCAAGGACCTTGCTGATCTGGGACTAGTTAAGCTTCAGCAGGTTTTTGGCTAGTCTCTGCCACTTTTTAAATTGAATATGACCTTTTCTCAAGTTCTTACTTTAATTTAACTTCACCTTTTTTCTTTTTCTTTTTCTTTTGTTGTGTACTTTTCATTGTTAATTTGTCCAGGGTAGAAAAGACAGTTGGTTCATACCTACTAAATTAGCCACAAATCTTTCAATGAGTTTGGCAGATTCTTCTTCAAGGAAACAGGTGAGTATTTCTAAATTATATTTAATTTTGATATATTTCTCTGAGGTTCATTTTCTTTATGGCTACTAAATTTTTTAGTGGTTTTTGTCTTTTGCATGATAGCTTTTCCATAATTATTTTTTAGCTATACATATAGAGAGTATCCTCTGGTATATATCTTATCCTCGTTACTTCTTCTGTAAATTTTATTTCACAGAACCTTGTGTTGGGTATTAAATAACTCAGTCCATCGGTCCTCTTTTTGTTGTTTATGGGTTTGGAGGCTCTATGGAAATATTTGTTCTTACAAATTTTCTTCCTGTTGTATACCCAGGGATTTGTTGTGGTGGAGACAAATTTCAGGATGTATGCTTATTCTTCTTCCAAACTACATTGTGAAATATTACGTCTTTTTTCAAGGTAGATGTCATCAATTAATGTTGTATTACATTATATAACCAATGTTGAATAAGTTAGTTTTAACCACTATGAGGCCTAATGGATCAATAAGAGCCAACGTAATTAGCCAAGGACTTAGAAGGAAAATTTATGGTGGCCATGTACACAAGATTAATATTCTATGAGTTACCTTTAACTGCTAGTTGTAGTAGGATCAAGTATTTGACATGTGAGAATATTCCAGGTGTGCAAACTAGCCCAAACACTAAAGGATATTTTTTTTTGAGTTCGACAACATTTGGGTGTAGGAGGGTTCGAACCCATGACCTCTTGGTCATAAGCACACACTTTATACTAGTTGAGCTATGCTCTTGTTGGCCAAACTCTAAAAGATATTAAACAAAAGATTACAAAATTGATTGCCTTCTGGATAGTGGATACATTTAATATTGATTTCAAAAGATTACTTTCTCTTCTTCTTGAATGCTAAATATATTTGAATTCCCCCACCCTGATTGACCCAACTTGAAACTTCACATACGTTAGGAGGAAGAAAGAGGGACAAGCTGAGGGGTAACCTAGTCATTAGCGTTGCTTCTTGAGAGTGTAAGCAACTAGTGATACATTCTGTAAGGTCAGGGCCAATTAATCATACTATTACATAATTCGTTAATGATAATTCAATAATTATGGTGTTATACTTGTATAGAGTATTCTTCTAAAAAAGAAATATGTTAAGATACAAAGTACTGGAGTTCTATTTACAGCCAAAAAGTTTACAAAACATTCACCACTTCGAGAAGGTGAGATCTCCTAACCCCGTAGTCTCGCAAGACTAGAGTTCTTACAGAGGGATTTCATAACCCTAGATCAATCCCAAAAGATAGATTATATATCCCCTAAACCGACATTTCCCACTGCCAACTATTCCTTAATATTTACATTAAACAAAACATCAGCAATATCCCATTAACCGCCTTGGGGGTGAATTTCCTCCCCTACCCCTTCTAGCATAAGTATGGATAATCGGTGGTCTGACAAAATACATGTGTAAATTAGAAATGCTGGCACTTTTGTAACTATAGATAATTTCTCTTTTAATTTTATATCAATTTTTTACAACAGATTCATCTGGTTATAAAATAGTTTGTTTTAAAATTTTTTTTTTTTACCAGAAGCTCTTGTACTAGCTGATTAAATAGGGGATATGATTCAAGTTCAACATTCTACATTGTCCCTCTGCAGGATTGAGTATCAACTTCCAAATCTTATAGTTGCAGCAATAACGAAAGAAAGCTTGTATAATGCTTTTAAGAACGGAATTACCGCAGAGCAGGCAAGTTTTGCTGCTTGTTCACGTGGCAGTTACTCTTAGTCTTATGAAGTAAGGATATCATTATCTTATGTTCAAATTGCTAATGGAATGCAATAGACTAGTTATTCTTTGCGTTTCATTAGTTCAAGATATCTTGCGCTTCATTCTTGCTAGTGGCGGAATACTTGGAGAATTCTTCCTAATTCAAACCTTTATTCTGTACAAGTAGCATGCAAAAATATTGGGGCTTGGCACAAGGGGATCATTTCTATTACGCAGGATCAAGTGCCAAACCAATTGTTATCATCCAATCACCAAGGGACTTCAACTAGCATTGGCTCCTAATCCACATGAAACAATATTTCTATTTTTCTTGCGTGCATCAATCTAATTACTCTATAAACTTAATGCCAACTCGAATAATTCTTTTGAGCTCCAAATATTAAAATGAGTAACACATAGGTATTCAATTACATCAAATACATTACTATTAATTTTTGTTTGCTGGTTTTCTCATTTCAAATTGCTTGACATCTGACTGCTGTTTTGCAGATAGTTACTTTTCTACAGCAAAATGCACATCCTCGTGTTGCGGAGAGAATACCATCAGTCCCTGAAAATGTCACTGATCAGGTTAGAATTGCTTTACTAAGTTCTTTGATGTTTGGCAAGCCAATAGCTTCCATCTGCAAATCACCCGTGCTTGCCATGAAAAACCAAAATTTTCTATACATGTTCTCATCTGACAATTTTATCAAATCTTTGTCCTGTTCCTGATTTTTGTCCATTGCTCTCTATTCCATGACAGATTAGGTTATGGGAATCAGATCTTAATAGGGTCGATATCACTCCTGCACATTTTTACGACGAATTCCCTTCTAGGGTACGGATTTCAAATGTTGCACCTTTAAACTTCGAAGATTACTTGTACATTCACTGAAATATCACCTGACAAGGACCTTCTTTGGCATGCCAGGAAGTTTTCGAGGCTGCTTGCGACTACGCACGAGAATGGAATGGGTTGCTATGGGAGGACTCGAAAAACATGCGATTGGTAGTGAAGGCAGACATACACACACATATGCGGGAACATCTTCGCCGTCAAAAATAGACCATGAAGAGATGATACAATACTGCTGCTGGATCTTGTACATAACCATGGCCCCTGGTACATCAGTTTTTGTTGCTTTGGCATGGACAAAAGATTTAGTAAGTTGATGAAAATTGTGAAGAGCGCAGTGAGAGTTTTGTGGGAGAAAGAATGCTCTGTGCCAATGGCAATGACGTTTATTTTTCAAAGTTAGTTTCTCTTCTTCATAATCATAGTTCATACGACACGGATGTTTTGTTAGATTGATTTCCCTTCGTTGATCAACGTCTGGGCATAGGTTCATTCTAGCATTTGTTTGTTTCAAAAATTTGGTAATCTATTCTATTCTATTTGGTTCAGCCAAAAGCAATTGTTTTCTTTTTAATTCAAAATAATATATGTGTTGTGAAATTGAGCAGCACAACGGGAATACGACGGTGGATAAAATATAATATAATAATAATTATTATTATTATTAAATATAATTATAATATAAATAAAATAAATAAGAGCATGAAATTAGAAGCATTAAATAAAAATAATAACAAGGTGGGAAATTATGGAAGTGGAAGTGGAATTTTTTCACCAATGAAGTTGTATTTTTAACTCCACCAAAAGTCACTATTTATAAGCAATTTGGCAAGTAGGATGTGGCTAAAATTGGACACCAAGCATCAATCTTTACAAGGCACGTGGACAATTTGAATATTGACACATGTCATAGGCCACTAAGCATATGGACATCTATATCTTTTAATATTTATAATAATATGAACTTTTTTTTGCCTTTAAACTCGTGCAAGTTTTGTTTTTTCCTTTCTTGTTATGTTTTTTTTTTCAACCAAAAAAATATTATTTATTCAAAAAATTATATGACCATCGTATTATTATTTAGATTTAAATAATGTTGACTTTTATGTCTTGAAATTTATATTGCAATGTAGATATTTTTGTTTTCATTTTTTAATGATTCTTTTTTTAGTCAACTAAACAGTGAGATATTGATTTGAACGTTTAACCTCTTGGACGACGGTATTTGTTAGGTTATTTTCAAGTGATAAATATATAATAATAATTATTATTATTATATAATATTTAAATTTATATTTTAATTTCATTTTTTAAAATGAATACAATATACTTTGGAATTATTTTTAATAGTAAATCGTAGGAAAATTGCAGTGGGTGGCAAATTGGACCAAATTAATAGCAAATATAATATCATGTAAAAAAAATTTGCGGATGTAGCAAAATCTGTCAGAGTATAATCAGATCTCTATATAGCCATGCCATGCCGTAAAATTCTAGATCCTCTATGATTAAAAATATAACATGTTGCTGCCCAGGATCGAACTGAGGACCTTTAGTGTGTAAGACTAACGTGATAACCACTACACCACAGCAACTTGATGTTTAAATTATGCACTGAATCTTTACCTAAAGAAATACTTTTGAAATTCTCAACTATTCGATCCAAATTTGGAGCCCAATATAGCCGAGGAAAAATGCAAAGAAAAGAACAAAACTGTTGCTGCCCAGGATCGAACTGGGGACCTTTAGTGTGTAAGACTAACGTGATAACCACTACACCACAGCAACTTATTGGTGAAAATAATTACTAATCACATATTACTCTAGAGATGCAGAACAACTTCAGTTTACTCATATAAACAAGGCACTGGGAAAAGGAATAATGGCAACTATTCAGCTTTCTTTGCTTTTCTCTTCATACGACTAAAAGGGCCGATTGTCCTGTCCATAATATACATATAAATGACTTGGCTCCATGACTTGTATGACTCTAAACCATTGTAATATTCTGGTGCAATTTCCTTTACCTTGTAAAGCTTGTTTCCAGGAATCCTGGGGAAATCATGATGCTCATTGTGGTAACCAACGCTCCATGTAAGAAGATTGAGCGGACCGTAGTACGAATACGTCTCCTGGTCGGGGTTGAAGACATAATGTTCTGAAATGAAGTGACCAGCCATTGGATGCATACCTCCTCCAACAAATGTGGAAAGGATCAGATAAGCAAAAGACTTCCAGCCCCAAAGGCAAACTATAGCCACATCAAGAGCTATCTGGATGGTGAAGTTTATGAACTCCCAGTAGCCTGGAGGCTTTGGTTTGAGAAACAGAGGCCGGAACGCATAGAAGAAGAGTTGGAAAATGACCCATATGGCTTTTGAGAACAAATTTGTCACTACATGAGCTTCGGTTCTGCTCGGAACGTCCATATCGATACCATCAACTCCTTGGAAGCGATGGTGTTCAAGATGATATTTTTGGAAAGTCACAGACATGGGCACACCAATGGGAAGATTGGCAAATATCCCAAGCCAACGGTTGAAGGAAGGAGTTGAAAAGGCAAGGTTGTGGCTGAGCTCATGGATGGCTAAAAATAGGTTGTGGTTAAGAAAAGAGCCAAAGAAGTATGCAGTTCCCAGAATTTTCAGCCAGCCTGCGCTATGTAGAGTTGTGGCCGTCCATAGCTGAAGCACAACCACCGCAGTAATCTGCAAATAATTAAGCTAATATTTAATTTTTTATATGTATTCAAATATTAATTTGATTTACAATACTCACATGAATCGTTCACATCGATTGTGGATGAAATGACAATATAGAGATTCAAATACAGAACAGCTTTAGTATTATGTTAAATAACTACTATATGGTTTAATGAATTTTAAGATATATTCTTAACAACAACAAACATTTAGATTATATTTAAAAGTAGCATTCTCAGATGTGAAAAAGCTGCAGTTATTCTGTATGTTTTAACGATAGAGTTTCAAAATACTTGATAATAACCATAGCCTTCTTTTTCCATTTCTGAAAACAGGGCTCAAATAAGAGGAGTGGACTTAAATGCTATATGTAAGCAGGAGAAATGAAGGCAAAGAAAATTAAAAAGTGAATACCACAAAGATGGCAGCTCAAGTATCATCAATTATACTCGTCAGGCAGAGAGATAAATAAGTACAATTTTTTCATTACATACGTAAAGCAAATATAGTAATAATTAAGCAGTAACTCTCCAGAACCTCTCTAACAGAAGGCAAGATCCGATTTCTGAAACAGAAATAATAGCATCGAAATCAAAACCTAGAAAGTTCGATTAACCAACAAAAGATGGACAAACCAAGGCCGAACAGGGAACACATTCATGCCGAACAAATAAAATACAACAGAAATCCCACTCGAAATTAAAAATGCAGTATCGGAAATCTGAATCCAATGAAGGATCATTGGAAAGAGAAAAAAGAAAAAAGCATGGAGAAACGCAAAAAAGCGGCAATCAGAGAAATGCGCGGAAAAATTAAATCTAAGCTGTAAGAAAGAGAGACAGATTACCTTAGTAAAAGCCAAAGGATCAGGGCCGAAGAGTTCCTTGATTTGAGGGTACTGTGAGAGAATCTGGCGCCTCCTTGAAGCGTGAGGCTCGTCTGTGTATGACCAGAAGAAGTCCGTCGCCATTGGTCCTTCCTCTCCATCTCCCGTTCTTCCCATCTTCCTCCTAAATACGCTGAACAAATTTCAGTTCTCTTTCTCTGGTTATCTAGGTTGAAATTGAAATGGGGCCTTTGAAATGGATTGGCGGAGGAGAAAGGCGAATCTTTTGGAAGGACATTCCTTCCAATTTGAAAATGGAAGATGCTCAACATGGCCGTTGTTTTCCCTTTTTTTTGTTATTGTTTTTTATCCATTATATTAATAGTCTCCATATTTCTCGACCTTTAGTAATATTTTAACCAATTGAATTATATTTGAGTTGGATGAAACTAAAAAAATATTATGAGTTAAAATTCGTAATACGTCCCACCTAAATTAGTCCTTCAACCATTTGAGTTAATGTCTTGATTTGTTTGTCCTCTCACAAATAGTATTCTATTTTTAGCGGATTAAAGGAGTAATATATAGAATGTGTTTGACCTTACAGGTGAAAATATTTTTACATTATATATGACAATTTGATTAGTTTGAATAGTAATAAAAATAAGGGTAACTAATTGTCAAAATTAAATAAATAAATAAGGGTAACTAACAAACATTGGCTTAATTTTCAAATTTCCCTTTGGATTTTTTTCCCTCCTCACATATGGTCTAATTATTTGTTTTGTTTTGCTCTTTTTTAAAAGAAAATTTTCATTAAAGACTAAAAATAGGTACAACTACCCTCATTAAGGAGAGGGAAAACCCATTCAGGAAAACTAGGGACCCAAAAAGTTTTTCATTCTTCCAAGAAGACTGCCTGGTTTGTTACAAACAAAAAAAAATCAAATGTCTTTCTAGCAATTAGAGGTGTTCAAATGTAGACCGAAAACTGATCCGGTCGAGTGAAACTGACAACGGTCGGTCTGTTTTCCAACGTTGTCAGTCAGAGTTGATTTTACCCGGTGGTAAAACCATTGGTTGGTCGGTTGGTTTGATAATTATGCAATAAACCGACCGAACGACCGACAATATAATAAATTTAAAAAAAAATTATAAATTATAATATATCTTGAAGAAAAAGCTCAGTCCACTACCACTGTCCACTAAATTAGTTCAAACCCTACTTGTCTTCTTCTCTCTCACAGATTTACAGTTAGCCGCATCGGCCATTCTCCATCTTTACCAATTTTCTCTCTCAAATTATAAATTTTCTCTCTCTTGATATTTATGGTAAGAAAAAACTTAGTAGAAAAATGAGAACTACAACTCTTTCTATATGGAAATACTACATCACAAAGATAGGATGAAATTTTCTTTGTAGATGAGATAAAAATATATTAATTCCACATAAAACACTAAACATTTTTTTTAAAAAAATTGGTAAGTAATCTCACACTATATTTAACCGATTTAATATTACATTTGTCAAACCTAATTGGAATAAAATTAAAATACAATAATAAATTCATATTTTCCCAATAATGAATTTAACATATTGATCAACGGTTTTTTTAAAAAATAATATATGACGAAAAAAAAAAAAAAAACCCCTCGGCGACCCCACGGCGTCAAAAGTAGTAAAAAGAAAATGACGTGGCCTCAATCAAAATAGATGAATATAAAAAAGGCACCATACAATCCAACGGTCATTTCATCCCTCCCGAGTCACACGTCCAAAAGATTCAATCAGTATTTTCATGATACGATTCTTCACTATCATAACTTTATTAATATTTTTTTAAAAAAAAAGTTATTTGAATTTCAAAATGTGAATCACTTATTCATTAATTTAAATACTTTAATAAATTTCTTAATTCTTATGATTTTTCAAAATATTCATCAATATCATCATCTAAATCTTTCCCATACCCATTCATCACATAATTATTTTTAGAAAAATGCAAATGACATCTATTTCAATCTCTACTTTCAAGTCTATTTTCATTCATTAATTATTTGACAAAAATAATAATTATAATAAACTTGCTTCAAAATTCAAACACCCAACAATTATATATATAGTTTTGTCAACATTCAAATGATAAAAAATCCTTTTATACTTTAATCCCCACTTCTTTAAAAATTAATTAATTAATTAAAAAAAAACCTTAAAACCCCACTTGAAATGAGATTTTAATCAAGCCCTAACACACTTAGCTCATCAAATAAATAAATACCTATATTAGATATTTGTTCATCACCATCATTATACTCATAACTCATCAACTTCCTGTCATCATCACATGACTTGTTTTTTGTTATTAATGATTTGGTGAGGAAATGATATCTCAAGAGAGATCTTTTCCCCAACTTGCAAAAGAAAATAAAGCATTCAAAGCTGCTTTGGTAGATAACATCAAGAATGTACAAACATATACAAATGTGTTAAATACATTTTTTTTATGGAAGACTTCAAATCAAACTATATCAACTTCACCACCCAACACCAATCCTACAATAACTCAGAGACTGGTTTTCTTCTTCAGAAATGGAAGTGGGAAGAAACAGTTGCAAGACTTCTCTTAACTTTTACTATTTTTTAGCCGAATGAATCAGTCCCTTTGTCATTGTCATCTCACACCAAAAGGGCTATTCATTTGGAGAAAAACTACTTAAAGAGTGACATTAGATTATGTATGTACCGATCACTTATCTTAGGTGCGTATCGTAGGCGTCGAAGAGGGAGTCTGGAACAATCAAAGGCAATTTATCTATGTACTTGAAAAGCCTTTTGAGATTCTCTTGAGTCACCGTCGCCATGTCCACAATGTCTCTGTTATCAGTAAATACCCAGAGGTCACCAGAATTTACTCTCTTAAGACTGTCTCGACAGAATGGGCACGACTGGGAACGTGTTCGCCTGAAGAACGTTCAATGGAACACAATATAGTAAGCAGATAATTAAGAAAACAGTCAATGAGAAATCCAACAGAAGCCCCCATTCATATCATATAAGGAACTAGGAAGCATGTTAAACAATGCAAAGTTTCCGAACTATCACATTTCCCGAATAGTAGAAAACAGATTCAATTCAAGAGGTAGTCCAGAAAGAGCCGAATCTATAATTCATCAGGAGCACTAGACTGCTGTTCTAAGGTATGGGGACAATCAAATTCAGGCCTCCAATTTGCTTCATACGAAGGAAATCATAGTAATGATATGTTTTTAGTCATCGGGCACTTGAGAACTTTATAAAAAATAACTATTCCATCGAGAACGCAGGTGAGACCAACCATGAACAAAGCAACAAATACATGCCAAAGGATTTTTTTTTTTTTTTTTTATGAGAAACCGAGCTTTCATTATGATGAATGAAAGGGAGAACAAGAACATACAAAAAAAAACGAGCCCGAGAAGAATGTAGGTTGTGGGGCCTTGGTTCTACATGCCAGAAGGAATGATCATGAAGCATGATGTAAAATGACATTTACAACAACAATTAACCAGTTTGGAGAAAACTGATAACAACTTTTAGTTCGATATTTGTTCGGAATCACTTATATCCACGTAGCATGCATTGTATAAGCTTAATGCAATTTTTAATTTGTAATACATAAAGGAACAGATAAGCCAAATGATAATTCTCAGTACCCAACATGCACGACAAACAAATCATCGATATGGGTCCAGGGGATTGAATCTGAAAATCGACAATTTTTCTGGTAAGTCATAAAGAAGAGGGTATCAAACAATTAATTGCCTTGATATGTACATAAATTGAAGCAGCATGAAGTATCCATCCAATTAACTTAAAGATGCACAGAAAGCTTCAGACTCTGTAGCTTTTGTAATTAATGAAGACGAGAAAATTGAGATGTACAGGAAAATTTTGGTAGAGCCTCTGTAGATAGCCTTAAGAATCCATAATTAATCCTTCTCAGGGCAATAAATTATAGAGAAAACTGAAAATGTAGAACAAAAGAGATGAGAGTACCATTCACGGTAACATTTCAAGCACAAGGCATGGTTGCAGTTGGGCAATACAACCTTGCTAGTAGTCTCCATGCATATTCCACATTCTTCTTCCCTTTCAATGTCAGCATCTGAACACCGTATACGTTCATCATCATCTCTTCTTCGGTACCTTTCCATGCAGACAGCCTTCTGCTTTTTATCTTCAGAATCAGTAACACCTCTCTGAAGTTGCAATAGAGAGGGGTAAATAACAGCTGATCACAGCACAGTTACAGAGGTCAGTAGCTAAAATATACATATATCAAACAATCATCTGATGGAAAATGTGAAACTCAAATACTACCATAGAACTCCCTGATGCTTGCTTTTCTCTCGTTGGTGGACATGGTGGTCGTGCCATCCACGTAGACCTGCAGCACAAGGTGAGTGGTGAATTCAGCAATGCTAACTAGATACAAAATGGATTTTAGTGATGATTACAAAATATAATGCTATGAGGTGACAAACTAAACCTTGTAAATTAAAATCCTCAGCAATCCAAGGGCTCCTGCAAGATGGCAGTCTGTCCACTGCACTAAGAAGAGGAACAAGTGAGCAGCAGGACTGTACGACATTCTCATCTGAAGGCAGGGGCCATCATATTCCCCGGGAAACTCTGATGCCCTACAACTCGGGAATAATCAAACATTAAGTTGACATATCTGACAAAACCAGCAATCTTCAAAATCTCCAAGCATAGCAAGAAATCACGAGCATTCAAACATTTCAGCTTTTAATTCATCTGTCAATTTTCAATCTCCAATCAGAGTCTAAGGGCACAGAGCATGATTCATAATAGAAAAACTATGGCCATTTGGATATGAGAAAAAACAAAAAAACACAGATCGTCTTTCTCATAGTTTCAAATTAAAAAAGAACAAAAACTAAGAAATTGTTTAGTAGCTTTTTTAAAGTATAAAGGAAGTATGCCTTCTTTATTCATTATTAAGAAATAAGAGGAAGGAGTTATCACGTGCAAAATGCACTAGAAAAGCACTTGCATCTCGAGAGCTAGAAACAAGATTAAATGGGCTGTAAACTACGCTCTCAGAGCAACTGCTACATAATTCAAGTTTTTGTTTTGGGGTACACAAGTTAATAATCTGATTGGTCAACACTACAACTAGGCGACATCCCTTAAATTATACAAAAGAGAGCAAAGGGTTTCGGGCAATGGAGGCAAGATTTAACATAAGCACGAAAAAGAATGAGGGAGTAGTAGAATCAATTGAGGACGATTGCAAACTTGAGAGTCGAGACATTGATACTGCAAAAAACAAGCATTCTATTAAGAGAGCCAAAACAATGATACATGCGAGTATTAGGTGACAGCTATACAAAGAATCCGCTTCCCGAGTTCGAGAATATGTCAACCGTTATTCATAGTCTGTACCACAGGTCCACAGTGAGATGCAGAGAGCATAGAGAAGGTCTAAAACAGATTACCAATAAGCCCAAGAACAATTCATGAAAATGATGACAAAAAATTTGATGCGGGGGAAAGAATGACATGTACATTGACAAATCATCCAACGTCAAGTGAGCAAGCAAACCACTTTCCCTTCGTGAAATAGAGCCATAAAACAGAGAGAAGCGAAATTTGTCTCAATGTATTTGAGTGTACAGGTGCGTTACCAAGACAGAAACCATCATTGAAAAAAATAATTACTCAAGATAAGTTTGCCCAGCTCCAAATATGGCAGGTAAACGACAGTCACGTTCCAGAAAATCACTAATTAACGAAGAGAAAACGACTCATAAACAGCAACTTCAAGACCCACAATACTAAAAATCAAAACCCAGAAATTGCATTTCAAGCAAAATTGTGGGGGGGGGGGGGGGAAGCGAAAACCCCAAAAGTGATCGGACAAAAGACTTCGACAGACAGTGAAAAATGAAATTGTAAGCACAGAGAAACCCCAAAAAAAAGGAAAAATCAAAGCTCACTTACAGAGTATTAGCATGCTGAATATCAGCTTCAAGCACTTTGAGAGAGTCCTTGAACGACTTTCTCATGGAAGATACATACATCTCCACCCGAAGGGGAAAAAACCAAGCAAAACACAACCAATTCCTCCAAAATTCCACTCCAAAAAAAGCGAGAAAAAAACCCTAATTCCCTGTCGAAGAAAGAAAACAAAACAAAGGCTGTCTCTTTTTCTCTCTCTAGAAGTGGGTAGGCAGCGTGCGAGTTCCGTCTTCTCTCTTTCTCTCTCTAGGAGAGTGTGTTGTTTTAGACCTTCGTGTTGCTTCGGTGCAGTGCCTCTTGAAGGCGAAGGCAGAGAGTGGGAGGGACACGTGGCAGATGGACGGCTCGTCGCGGAGCGTCGGAAGAAATAAAATATTTGAAATATTAATTAGAGGATCGAGATAACATTAATTAAAAAAAGAAAAAGGAAAATTTAGCAAAACGCAGCGTTTCAATGGAGATGGCCTTATCCATTTGTGCCACCCGGTTTTATGGGATATTTCTGTCTGCCACTATCACCCTTTTCCTCTCCACGCACTCCCGATCGTTACCTTATATCCGCCCCCTCTGAAATTACCATTCCACCCCTTTTGTTTTCATTTTTATTTTTTATTTTCCTTTTCTCGATAAATTTTAAGGTCTCGTCTCTCGTCTAATAATGTATGCTTTTTAAAAAAAAATTGGAAAATTTGTTACGTAAGGTAAGAGTAAGACCTGTCATTACGCTAAAAAGAAAAAAAAAAAAAAAATTATGTGGAAAAAGCGCATGGGTAGCTGAAAATTGAAAAATGACAATATTCTTTTTTAAAAAGAAAATACAAACGACAAAATATTATCTAAATCAAGATATATTTAATTTTAATATTTTAAAATCGCCTTCAATTGATTTTTTCGTTAAACCAAGTACCAATGTCATTTGCCATCTTTTTGGTTTGTGAACGAAAGAAGGTTATGCGGTTGAAAAAAAAAACATCATTTGCCATCTGTTGAAAAAAAATCATTTATCACCGTAAAAAATCATTCGCATGTTTGAGAGCAAACAGTAGTTGTATAGCATACAGTATCCACCTTAAGGCAAAAGAAAAATAAATCTTTTATTTTCTTTTTTTCTTTGTTTTTTTTTTTTAATTTTATTTTGTTTAAAGTTACACAAAGAGAGGGGGAAAAGCCAGTAAAATAAAAAGAAAATATTATATTAAAATTAAAGAACTATACTTTTCAAACTTTAACAAAAATAAATATGGTCAATGGTTGAATTTATACTTCAACAGAAAAAGGTTATCTTGATGTGTATATTTAAATATTTATAAAATTGTCTATTTATTATTATTATTATTTTTCGAGTACCTTCCTGTTCTTATTTAAAGGCATATTCTTGTTGCTGTTGTTTTTTTTGCATGTACCTAAAGGTTCCAATCTATAATTATTATGTATGGGATTAGATATTCAAACTTATAACTAATTAATTAAGTCTGCACTTTTATCTTTTAATTTGTACTAAATGGCAACTAAGTAGAATATAGGTATAAACATTATAAAATTCGTTTCTTCAAAAAAAAAAAAAAAAAAACATTATAAAATTCGAACTTGCTTTCGAAGAAATAAAAATAAAATATAAAGTCGAACTCTTTATATATTGAAAATCCTATTTAAAGACATGGGGTTGAATATAAAAAATAAAAAAATCTTATTTGATTTGATTAGAGGAATGAAAATGATAATACGTAACTTGTTCAAAATATCATACTCATGTTGTTTTAATTGTTTATATATATAGTTTTAAACATTTTGCTAATCTTGTTCAAAAAAAAAAAAAAAAAACATTTTGCTAATCATGAATTGAAAAAAAAGTTGATTGTATTTTATTAAATATATATATATATATATAAATGGTTCTTGATATTTTAACTAATTCCTACTATTGTCTTTAATATTTTGTTATTATCAATAAATAAAAAGGTTGAATATACGTTTTTTAATAAAAAAAAAAAACCTTGTCGAGAATTTTTAATAAGGATTTAAAAATATTAATGGAAAACACCATTTGGTTTATTTAGTATTATATACTAGCTAAAGTGAACATAATTAAACAGTAGTGGATATGTGTTCTGACTAAGAGGTCAAAGGTTATAATCTCCAATATACCATTAAAAATATCCTTTAATACACATAATACCAACTCTTCGGGCTATGTCCTTAGACCGTATAGTGTGATATGTGAAGAATAATATGATTACTTTGCTAGTTTCAAAATTTCAAAACTAGAAGAAAACATTTTGTCATAATATGTAGAAGTGGAGAAAGTCGAACTACAGATCTCGTGGTCATTAGAATAAGTCTTATTCCAATTGAGTTGCGCTTATGTTGATGACCATAAGAAAATATTATTATCTGAACCGAGGACTATTCAGTGGAGGGACATGATAGTATTATTCTTTGAGTGAAGATATAGTAAAATTTTTTAATTGATTATTTCAAAAGAAAATATACATTTTTAGTACAAAAAATGTAGGAGGACAAATTTTAAGAATTCATGTCTTGCTCACGTTAACAATAATTGAGGTCAAATGTTCAAATCACCACGTTTTAGTTAGTAAACGAAAAGAAAGAGAAAAAAAAAATAATTGTGAGTAAAATTTATTTTTGATTATTCAGTCTGCACAAAATAACCCCACACCCTGACCGCAGGCTCCCAATCCATCTATATATGATCGGAACACGCCGTCTGAAAGCGGTGGCGACCGCCGTAGTTGCCGTGTAACTGGCTTTTCTTCCCATTCATCCTCTCCAAATGAATATCCTACTTTCTAACAGACCCATTTGTTTTTCCTGTCTTCAACTTCCAGCTTCCAATAATCTCTTTCACTCTTCTCTATTTCACCGGCAAAACTCAAATCTTCTAATCTCTTATCAGAAGAGATGGATTCCCAAAACGTCCAGATTTTGCTCTGCTGGAGATTACAATCTGACGAGCTCCGCAAGATACGGCGGCTGGGACGATAATGGACTTGTAAGTGATTCAGATCAGTTCCGTAATTTTTTGGTTTCCGTTGGCATCGATCATAGAAGTCATTTGTTCACATTTCTCTTCGGGTTTTTATGTGCTCTGGCCATTTCCAGAGTTAAAGTCTCTTCAATTGCTGTTTTCCCAGCTTCTGTTTTGGTTTTTGCTGTTGGATTTTCTCTTGGGTTTGTTCGTGGTGGAAATGTAGATGAGCTAAATTTACTTGGGAATAAAAACCGGGGGAAAGAGGAAATTTCTGGGGTTTACGCTGAGAATATAAGAAATTTGGTGGAGTTTTTTGATGGGTATGCCGTCAAACTTGATAATTTGAAATGTAGTATACAGAATGCTATTGATTCTAGGGAAATTACACTTGCTGATTTAGAAAGCTACATTAAGGTTTTAGAATCGAATGATTTATCATCCTCCAATGCTAGAAAGGTTGCTGAGGCCTTGGTTAATAATGGAGGCAACTCCAAAGCTGTTATTCTTGAGAATCATAAATCAAGTAGAAAAATGAAAGACCTAGGAGATGTGGGCTTTGAGCTTTTGCAATCTTTTGGCAGTTTGCTTGGAGAAAAGTTGGTTGGTTCCAAATCTAATAAAATGAAAAACAATGTTAAGCCACAGATGCCAATCAATTCGGTTGGCAATCAAACCAAAAGGAGTTCGATACCGTCTGAAGTTAATGCTGGTTCCATGGATTCTGCTACTGATTCTAATCCACCTATAAATTTAGATGCTTTTGAGGGATCAAGGAAAAAGCATGCTATGGAGATGGATTATTTTACAAGAATTAATATTACTCGAGAAAGGGATAGAATAAATTTGAAGGGAATGCATGGGAGTTCAAAAAGATATATTGATGGTGAAGAGTATGGTTACCAGAATAATAGATTGCAGTACCAAGACAATTACCTCAATATTTCCAACACGGGTCTTAACAACAAACTTGAGAATTCACGATTTAGTGATAATTTGCTTGATCCTGGGGACTATAGTTTCAAAATGAAACATAGGGAGACTAAAACTTCCTTTGTAGAAGAGCGTGGATTTGAGGAAAATATTGGAGCTTATAGGTCTTCTCACATGTCAAAGAATGAAAGTGAACTTTATAGATCTCAGTTTGGAGAAGAGGGAGCAAGTAAAAAGGGGAATTCCCATTTAGCTGATCAACCATTTGGAGAAGAGAACAACATTGCTTCATCATCTTCAATGATTTATGATGATGCAATGTTCAATAAATGTCTTATGGAAGCTAATGATCTTCTTAAACAAGCCAAGGATTTGATGAAGTATAGACGCGACGAAGAGCATGTGGAGGTCATATTGTGCCAGTCTGCTAGTTTGTTGTCAAAAGCTACAACCATGAAGCCCATGAGTTTGTTGGCAGTTGGCCAGTTGGGAAATACTTATCTTCTTCATGGAGAATTGAAGTTAAGAATCAGTCGTGAGTTGAGAAAACTTCTAGCAGGAAAAGAGCCTGTGTCTATTGGGAAGTGGATTGAAATGGTGGAGGGGCTAGATGATTCAATTACTAGAAGAGATAAATTAACATCCATTCTCATTAATGTGTGTGAAGAATGTGAAGAGCTCCTTGTGATGGCAGGTAGAAAATATAGAATGGCATTATCAATTGACCGGAATGATGTGCGAGCACTATATAACTGGGGTCTCGCCCTCTCCTTTCGTGCACAATTGATTGCAGACGTTGGACCAGTGAGTACTACTTCCCTGCACATTGTTAACTTGTATTTCGTAAAGAGTCCTGATTTGTATGTCAAAATAACATTAAATAATGTTTTGAATTATGACAGTAGTAAATACACAAGAAGCTGGTTCCTTTTCCAAGCTTTTTTTTATGTTTATCTCTATTTAATGGGTTCTCTTTTGTCATATTAAATTTCAGGAAGCAGCTTTTGATGCTGATAAGGTCTTTTTAGCTGCCATTGATAAATTTGATGCCATGATGTCAAGAGGCAATATTTATGCACCCGATGGTATGTTCTCTATACTTGCTGCTCAAGCCAAATGTCACAAAAGTACACACTTAATTTAAATGAGATCTAGAAAACTTGCCCTCAAGAAATTTTAGAAAGTGAAATGATTTGAAGCCCTTAGGGTGTGCTTTGTATGTGGGCACAAAAATCTGAATGCTTGGGAATCCAAAACTCATGTTACTATTAAGCATTAGTATCTTAATCTCACCACGAATAGCTAAGATAAAAACTAATTACATAATTTCTTGAATATCAACTAGTCATTTTTTAGAGTACTACATACAAAAAACAAGCATCCAATTTCAATGCCAACTTACCAAATACCTCCTTCATGTCTA
This sequence comes from Luffa acutangula, assembly GCA_036850905.1. Lineage (NCBI taxonomy): Eukaryota > Viridiplantae > Streptophyta > Magnoliopsida > Cucurbitales > Cucurbitaceae > Luffa > Luffa acutangula. Next base: position 61,069,261 of record CM072087.1, on the reverse strand, counting down.
CTATAGAAGCATTGAAACATATTGCCAACAATTACTTTCTGGATGCAAAGTAGACCCCCTGTTGCATAAGCTGCATTTATTGTGAAAAAATGTTAGTAGTAGTAGGAGACCGGGCCACCGGGGCCGAAGTATTGAAAACTGAACTTTGCTGATGTTTAGTACTCAGTTATAATAGGGTGTGATTTGTTAGATTGGCCATTGATATTGGGTAGTTCTTTGACAATTTGTTAGTACAACAAATTATAAATGGATGAAAGAGTGAGTGAAGGAGGAACTTTGGTGAGAAATCTTGAGGAAAAATTTGAAGCCCCCAAAATTCTTGCACGCATGTCATAACCATTCTTGATCCATTACCTTGTATATTTCAATTCAGTTCTGTACTTCTTTCTGAGCCCTATCTGCTTAGCAATTTTGAGTTCATTCTATTAGTTAGAATTGTTTAGGACACCATTTAATACCAACTATCTTATGTTTACGCATAACTCAGATGTATCTTCTGCATTGCAGCTTTGTTCAGATGGGCTATGACATTGCAGCAACGATCTCGGTTAAGACCTAACAACAGTAAAGAGAAAGCGAAGTTGCTGCTGCAGGCAAAACGACTTTACGAAGACTCACTGAACATGAACTCCGACAATGTTCAAGTAAGAGAAGCCTTAATGTCCTGTATATCTGAGCTCCAGTTCGAGCAGTATTAGCAATTTTGTGAGAGTTTTCATTGGTGGACATAGCTGTTCTTTTGTGCCATTATACCTGTTTTAACTTTTAACCACGGCTCTTTGCATTGATCCAATCTGGAAAAGAAAATCCAAATAGAAGATAGTAATAATAACCGAAGCCACTGCTTGAAAAGCTGCGGAGGCAATACCAATACATGAGATGAACTTCCCTTTCTACCGATCGACAAGTTTCTATTGATTTGTATCATATTTAATAAAGAAGTAAACATTACTAATATTTTGTATTCAATAAAAGTAAACTGTATCAAAAAATGAGCTCCTTCCTGCTGTGCAAGTTTATTTTTTTTCCCCCTTATAGAAGTCAGTTACTAACTGTATTTCATAGTTTTACCCTAAAATCTAACTTGCAAACCAAATCAATCCATTCCAATTCCGATGGTTCAAACGATACACAAGCGATTAGTCCAAGTTTCAGTTGCTGTGGATGTAGATGCTTATAAGAAGATTATTCCGTTAGGAAAGCTGCAATACTTGCACCAGACTTACGAGAGGTCTACAATAATCTACAGCTCTACTAGTTGCAGAAAGAGAGTCTCTGCTGGTTACGGATTTACATCATACTCCAAAATAAAGTGAGCAAAATAACACAACTGAGTTAATGAAAGCCCTTGCTGAGGTCCTTCTAACACATTGATTTCAAACGCTCACGGAAAACCTTCAACATCGATGCAAAGGTGATAATGCCAATCAAGCTTCCATCTTCTTCGATCACCCACGTATATGGCACACGATGTGCAAGCGCTTGAATCATCACTGCCACCAATGAACTCCGGGGGTTGCACACAGCAGCCTCTGAGCTCCTAACTTGCCTGGTTGAAGACCCTCCTAACTTTCCACTCCTCCAGCTAGTGCCAGAATCATCATCTGAGGAAGACGAGTAAAATGAAGAACATGATGATATTACTGACTCTTCTTCCACCCACTCCAACAGTGCCCCTAAGTTTCTCTCTTCCAGTCTGTCTTTGACCAACTGGACCAAATCCTCCGGCGGGTCATTGCAATCCACATATGCCATCAGCTCACCTGCCGAGAGTGTTGCGATTGCAGCTGTTATGGTTTCATTGCATGAATTCAATGTGAGGGGTGAGATTTCTCCGATCAACTTTCCATCTGAGTCAACAATTGCAACGGAGGTTTGGTGGATGGTGGCTTGAGAAATGAGGGGCAGGGCATAAAGAGCAGGATCGTTGTAGTGTACAGCAAGGATGTTGGCTGTGTCGATGGCGTTAAGGGAATTAATAGGAGTGATGGAGGTGGGGCTGAAAAGCCCAATAGAGTTGAGAAGGTAACGGATTATGTCCTCTTGGGTGAGCCAACAGTATTCAAGGTTATTGTGAAGCGGGCAGTCGAAGGAAGCAACTTCCTCAGGAACCATCTTTCTGGACTTTGCAGAGGTTCTAGTTTGAATTGGGACTACCAGATTTTGTGCACCTTCGAGGAGGAGATCTATGGCTTCCACCAAGCTGAAAATGATCGGAGAAAGCTTTCAATTTATACAGTAAAGCCTATATTTATTTCGGCTACGTGGAAGAACTGGTGAATGAAAAAACATCTTACATATAAATTCAGTAAAATCAGCCTTTTGTTCGAAGCTTAAGATTGATTTAGTGTAAATTACAAGAGACAGTTATGAATGCCATACAAGTTTATAAAAGGAACTACAAAGGATTATTAATTAAAAGAAAAAGCTTCTCAAAAACAAAAAAATAATTAAAAGAAAAAGTGTAGAACGCATGAAAACAAAAAGATCCCGAAATTTTCCAAGACAAAAAACCGAAAGGAAAGCCCGATAATTAGAGACAAGGTCATGCAGAAACCAAACAAGAAGAAACGATGGCAAAAATGGAAAATCTAGCTAACATTAAATTGGATAGAAAAAAAAATTCAGGAAATAGTATATTCAGATAAAAATTCAATAAACAAGGATCATTCTGTTTTGTAGAACGAGGCAAACAATATAAAGATTCACTATCTTGTTTTGAGATTGATTTTCAAGATCTAATGCGACTTTATAAACAGTCTTGAAAATAGAGGAAAAGTAAAAGAAAATTGTACGTTTCCATTACGAAGAGAACGCCAAATGTGAATCAGAATAGAAAAATCACGAAGCCCAGAGATAGAAAGAAAATTCAAAACGGAAGAACTATACATTCTAATGAATAGAGTAAAAGAAAACAAAATTACGGACCTAGCATGAGGCTCCAAATGCCTAACGATGACAGGAACCTCAGGAATGAGAACCGAAATTGAAGACTGAAGCGCGAAGGCAGGTTGCGAGAGGTTCTCTTCTCTACAAAGGAATGAGATAACATCAACGACGGAAATCTTGCCGACACATCGGCAGTCGTCGTCGGAGCCGGATTTGGAGGAATGGCAGCGGCAGTTCCAGACGCTGATGTAGTTTTCACCGAGCCTCTTGAGTGCAGAGAGGGCGTCGGCGAGTGTGGCGGAGACAGAGATGGACCTTAGCGCAGGCTTTCCGAGGCATATGTCAGAGGCCTCATGAGCCGACAACGTCACTGCCATGCACGAAGAGGAGAAATGAACAGAGAATTGATCGACGAACAGAAGAGAAAGAATATGGAGAGAATCTGAGGTTGAAGATGCTTCCAGAGAGTGAGGAGTGAGATTCACATAATTCCGCTTTTGCATTTTAGAATATGAGTTTTTTTTTTTTTTTTTTTTTTTTTTTTTTTTTTTTTTTTTTTTTTAAATTAATTAATTAATTAATTTATTTATTTATTTTATTTATTTATAGGTTAAATTACAGTTTAATCCTGGTTTGCACGTGTATAGATTTTTTTTTTTTTTTTTTTTGAAACAATGCACATGTATAGATTTAAACTTGAATTCCTACCTCCAACTTCTCGATCAACAATACGCATATTTATTAAGCACTTTTTGGATTGAGGATACATACTAAAAAATTTAACATTCAATTACAACTTTAGTCCTAAATTTTCAAGATTATGTCAGTTTGATCCTTGAACTTTAAAACGTGTTAAATAAATCTTCAAACTTTTAATTTTGTATCTAATAAGTCTCTGAACTTTAAAAAGTATTTAATAAGTCTTTAAACTTTTACTTTTGCGTCGAATAGATCTCTCAACTTTCAATTTTGTGACTAACAAGTCTTTGGTCTATTCATCTATTCAATATTTTTAAAAAATCACAAGCCTAGTAGATACAAAATTGAAAGTTTAGGGTCTCGATAGGTATAAAATTTTACTTTATACATGGGTTAATTTGTAAAAATCTTGAATATATAAGGGTTTTATTAGATACAAGATTGAAAGTTTAGAAATTTGTTAGATATTTTTAGGGTTTAGAAAAGAAACAAAATTGAAATTTAGAAACCTATTATAATCAGATACTCTGAAAAATCCAGTAACTAAACTTATAATTTCACCAAAAGTCTAATTACAAAACTTGTAATTTAATATGTTGTTTTTAAATAATGGTTCGATCCACGAAACTAATGCTTTAATTGCGTGTAAATAACACGCGTTTTTAAAGCGCGTGAAAGATTTAAACATTGGATTGCAACCATTTACCCTAAGGCTAAATCAACCGTAGCCACGAATCAAAACTAATACAAGTTACAACTTGGCTGTGTCAATGTCAAATTTTACTGGCTCTGTGGGTACCATTTAGAATAGAATTGACAAATCTCTGCAATATCATTTATTTTATTTAATCTTTTTTTTTTTAATTAGCAATATCCCTCACAAAAAAAAAAAAAAAGCAATATCATTTATTCTTCACCAAAAAAAAAAAAAAAAAATAAGCAATATCATTTATTTAATTGCCCACCCATTGATGTTTTCTAATGATTAAAAAATCATTTTCGTCTTTAGGTTTTTACTTTCAAATATTCAGTCTTTTATTTTCCATAAAACTTAAAATTGGTTGGAAGTTTGAAGTTAATTTTTTTAAAAAGAGTCAAATAATCATAAAATAATTTTCGTAAGAAAAGACATTATGTAAATATATTTTTCTTAAAAAAATCATGTGAATATATTTTCAAAATTTATAGGGATGAGACTAATAGAAATTATATATTTTTTTAAAAAAGCTAAGAATTAATCAATAATAAGAACCATTTTTTTTTTAAAGAATAATAGGAACCCATTTTAAGTTTTTTCTAGGTATAAATACTAAAATCGAACATTTGAAAGTACAGATACCGATGGAATAAAACTAAAATACAAAACCAAAGTGATATTGATTTTTTTTTTTTTTTGAAACAAGATATTTTAACGTTTTCTAACTAAAATACAAAACCAAAGTGATATTGATTTTTTTTTTTTTTTTTGAAACAAGATATTTTAACGTTTTCTAATAGTATGTATGTTCCCAAATCAGTAAAGACTATGGAAATATCAGTATAACTTTTTTTAGTACAACGTAATATCAGTGTAACTCAATATTTTATTAACATCAAATCTAGAACTTTCATTAGGATTCCGTTCTTAAATCATCAATATATAATTCTTAAAAGTGTGTAAAACTTCTTTTAATGTAATATTAGAGAAGAATGTTGGAATCGAGTGGACAATATTAGTTTTTTTTTTTTTTTTTTTTTTTAAATCTTCTTTTCTTTCTATAATTTCTCTACTTATTTAGAATAAACATGTAGTTCACACGTAACTTCAGAGATGGAGACACGTGAAATAAACTTTGATTTGTATTGATGTTGTATGTGTGTGAGTGTACAATCTCTAATACATAATCCTCTGATTCTCTCTCTTGTGTGTGAATATGTTTCACTCGAGGGCTGGAGCGCTTGTTCTCGAATTTGAAGTCGTCTCAAGGGCTTTGCAGCTTGTTCTTGAGATTGGAGTTGTCCTCAGTTGTCTCAAAGGTTTTGCAGCTTGTTCTTGAGGTTGAAGTTGTCTCAAGGACTTTGCAGCTTGTTCTTGAAGTTGGAGTTGTCTCAAGGGCTTTGCAACTTGTTCTTGAGATTGAAGTTGTACCAAGGGCTTCGTGATTTTCAAGGAGTTTATTGATCTTCCAGAAGTCTTCAAGAAACTTTAGTCTTGGAGGTTTGTTTTTCAGAAGGATTTGGATTCTTCTAGATGGATTGAAGTAGACTTTAGTCTTCAGGTCTGTAAGAGGTTCTAAGCTTCAGTCTTCGATTTGGCATGAGGTCTTGAAGAGGATCTGAGCTTCAATCTTTAGTTCTATAGTGAGATTAGAAGATGATCGTGAAGGATTGGAATTCCCCAATTCCGTTACAGCGGAAGCAATTGGACCGTTCGTAAATTAATTTTGTTCTACAAAAATACCAATACATTGGCAAAAGGTTAAGCGATGAGAAACATACCTACGTTGACGACTCTGAATACTTCAACGAATGATTCTTGATTGCTCTGCAACAACGAAGAACACCACCATTTGATCTTCCCCGCTATAACTCTGAGATTAGGAACGTAGTTGTGGGACTACCTAATCTTGAATGGGAAAAACTCTAGAGAGAAAATTCTCCCTAGAGTTCTTGAGTTGAGAGAATATGAGAAGGCCTTATGGTGGCCATATGTTGTGTTACCTAAACCCTAGGGTTAGTGTTCTATTTATAGGAGAAAGGCCATGAATAAAATATTCATTTAAAATCAATTATTTTCATAACTGATTTAATCTTTTCCATTAATCAATTCCATGACCAATCAATTCCATAATTGATTAATCTTTTCCATAAATGATTGATCACTTCCATAAGTGATTAATCATTTCCATAATTGATTAATTTCCAATTAATTAATTCTTTAATTAATTAATCATCAATTAAATATCATATATTTAATTTCAGACCTTCTATTAGTTAATTAATTAATTACCCAATTAAATATCATATATTTAATTTCAGGCCTTCAATTAATTAATTCTATAATATGAATCAAATTCATATTAAAATTTGAACTCTTTCAAATTCTCTTATATCCTATAAATTTAATATGAATCAAATTCACATTAATATTTGAACTTCTTCAAATATTTATTTCTCTCATAGACTATAGTTTAATTAAATCTCATTTAATTTAAACTAAATTGAATAATTAATTAATTCATAATTAATTAATTCATCTTCTAATTAAATACCCTATATTTAATTAGACATATATTTGAACTCTTTCAAATATATCAATCTCTCAATTTAATAAAGTTTAATCTCAAATTAGACTTTATATTTTAATGCATCATTATACATTATATTAATATGTATCTCATACAATTAACTTAATTCCCAATATGAATTTGAACTATTCAAATTCTCTCAAGATATATTTGTTCCTAATTACTCTTTACGAGCTAGCAGGGGGACCTAATGGACCTACAGATCAGAAGCTCCAATGATATGAGGTTAATAGATTAAACTCATTAATCAGGTTAACCAATATTCATTAACTGTGGGTCATTCCACTAAAGACTCACAGCTGAACTCTTCTCACTGTAGAACATTTCTGTGTCCATGGATGTAGACCTATACCGGTAAGTCAATCCTTCACGAGTGTTCGTAATCACGGATGGGTCAAATTACCGTTTTACCCCTGTGTTACATCTGTCTCCTTAAGTACCAGCGCTCCTCTAATGAACAACCTGTTTATGGTCCAACCATTAAACAGAAAAGTTCCTCTCGGGCCAGTGAGAGGACGGGATCCCTTTGTTCAAGTCCCGGAGTCACCTCTTAAGGGAACACTCATCTACTTCTCCTAGAAGTGGGAAGGAGTGAATTCCTTCTTGTGTTGTCATGTCCCCAGCCTCCCACTCGGTCTTGTCCCCAAAAAGGAAGGCATATTGAGTCGGCGTATTGGCCACTCTCACCCATGCTAATCAAAGGACAATCCCTCATGAGAAGGAGTTCATGACACACTCAGGATTAAGACTGAGTTACCTAGGTCATCGTATTGAAACAGTAACCTAACTAGTTAACGGTGTTACATCTAGTGGTTTACTATTTCGTGGTCCGGTCTTATGCAAACTCATTGCATAGGATACCCCCGCTTGCATGTCTCCTACATGGACGCCTTGGATTAATACGTCTGTATCGAATACAAAGCGGGCCGTATCACATAGTGTTACCAGGATAAGGTACCCAGCCTTATCCTTGTACTATAGACCTTTTAGGTTGTTACTTGAACACCAATCCCCGTATGTCCCCACATACTAGTTCAAGTCACATGTAAACAACCTTGGATCTTAGTTTATTGGATTTGGGTCAAATTGTGCAATTTTTTAACAACAACACTTTATTGAAACAAGTATACAATTTGTTCACATTCACTATCTACGAGTTTTAGGGCATAAAACCCAACAGATCGGAGCCTCGTTCTTCAATTCTGCAACAGGATTCGGAGAGGATATGAGCTTTGATCTTCAATTCTACTGTGGGATTTGAAGAGGATCTTAGCTTCGTTCTTCAGTTCTGCATGCAACAAGATTTGAGGATGATCAGAGCCTTGTTCTTCAGTTTTGTAGCTGAATCTGACGAGGATCTAAGCTTCGATCTTCGATCCTGTAGTGGGTTTTGAAGAGGATCTGAACTTCGTTCTTCAATTCTGCGCCGGGATTCGAATATGATCAGAGCCTTGTTCTTCAGTTCTGCAGCTGGATTTGATGAGGATCTGAGCTTTGATCTTTGGTTTTGCAGAAGGAGTTTCAATCTTCGGTTTCTTCTGAGAGCTTCCTCTTCTTCCTTTCTTTCTGCCGTCCCCCCAAATGAGAAGTCATGCCTCCTATTTATAGAGTTTCCTAAAGGCCTTCGTGGGCTTAGGCTTGGGCTTGATAGCATTTGGGCTCATCCATGGGCTTGGGCCTGAAATGCATTTTGGGCTCATCCATGGGCTTGGACTTGAAATGCATTTGGGCCCATTCATGGACTTGGACTTGAAACTTTGGGCTTCTGACCCAGTTACCCTAACGAATTTGGATTTAAATGGAACCCAATTCAATCTAACTTCATGAAATTATCATATTTTAATTTCACGAACTTAGACAAATATTTGAAGAAAATTTTCTATGCCAACATACTTTTTAGTATTTTTAGGAAAAAAATAATGCTATTTAGATAATTTTGAATTGATTTTAAATTGAATAAAGTGGAAATTGTTATGAATCACTAATATAGGGTCTAAATATTAATTAATTTATAAAATTATAGGATTTTAATTCATACACATGTTACTCTAGAGTTTAATTGATACAACCTACTAAGTTTAAGGATATAAATTGATTTTTTTTTTCAAAAAAGAAATTGGTATAAATTATATTTGATAATTTATCTCAAAGACCTCACTCCCCATCCCAACTTTCTCCCAACTTCATTAATAAGTGGCACCTAGACTTATTTTCAACTACATCTAGCACCTACCTATGAAAATTGTATAATGAAAAATGTTAAAATGTAAGGGATTGAATCGAAACTATTGAAATAATATGGATAAAAATACCAAAAAAAAAAAAAAAACCTATGGACTGAGAAATATAATCTATTTGTATTAATATTTAATAAATTAGAAAATTTGACTAATATATTTTAGTCTCAACATAAATTGTTATAGGTAATTCTGGACAACTTCGAAATTCAAGGACTAAACAGGACAGTGCGGCACCAACCCGAAAACATGACCAAGGAGCAGATTCTGAAGGAAGGTGAGCCGAAGGGATTGAGTTGAGTCTCTCCCCCTCCACTTGGTCCCTGGTGTCTTTGGTCGCCCCAGTTCAACCTAGTTCAACTCAAATCAGTCTCGAAGCGCCTAGAAACCCTAGGACAGGAAAAGGTATATAAACCTTAAGGGTTCCCAAACTCTATTCTCTAAACTCTCTCTTCTTCCTCTAACTTTTTGGTCTTGCTCATCTTTCTTCTACTTGCTAACTTAAGCATTGGAGGCTGTTGGCAAGCACCACTTTTGTATGCAGGTTTACCTTGTATTGCATGCCACGTCTTCCTCCTCTCAAACAAATTTATCATTGATGGCATGTGGTTTCAAGTGAGTTTGATCTTGGCATCAACATAAATCATACCAAAAGGTCGAGTTCTTACTTACTATTGTATCGGTAGATATTACTCCATAAGATATTTGTTAATTTTGTTGATATTTTTCCCCCATAAGACACCGTCCACAAAATTCGTAGCATGATTTTTCTAAAAATAAATTTGGAGAGCGGTGATTTGTGTTTTTTTAAAAAAAAATGTTTTTGGTCGTATATTTATTGATTTTGTTTGACGTTGCAATCGTGATTACCCCTTTCTCTTTTCTAAATGAATCAAGATCTCCAATTTTATTAGTCAAGAAACGAAAATCCAATATGGAAATCAATAGGATAATTGTAGTGGGTGACAACATGAAGGTAAATAATTACAAATATAGCAATTTTTAAAAATATTTGCAAATATGGCAAAATTTTTGAATTAATTTTTTATATTCCTAAATTGCCCATGTGTGCCCATGTTCTTCTTCCTCGTCAGTTTTTTTTTTTTTTTTTTTTTTTTTTTTTTTTTTTTTTTTTTTTTTTTTTACTGATAGAAAGTCTTTTTATTACTGATAGATTCTATCAGTGGTAGAAAAATTTTCTATCAGTGATAGAAAGTTTCTATCGATAGAAACTTTCTATCAGTGATAGAAACTTTCTATCACTAATAGAATAAAGTTTCTATCAGTGATATTTCTATCACTGATAGATTCTATCAGTGGTAGAAAAATTTTCTATCGGCGATAGAAAGTTTCTATCACTAATATTTCTATGACTGATAGATTCTATCAGTGGTAGAAAATTTTTCTATCAGTGATAGAAACTTTCTATCACTGATAGAATAGAAGATTTCTATCACTAATAGAAACTTTTTCTATCAGTGATAAAAGATTTCTATCACTGATAGGTTCTATTAGTGATAAAAAAAACTTTTTATAGAAAATCATAGAAAAACTTTTGATAAAAAATCTTTCAATCCCTGATCACCCATAAAAATATTTTTATCTCCGATAGAAATCTTTCTATCACCGATATAATTTATAAGTGATAGAAAAATTTTCTATCACCGATAGAAAAGCTTTCTATCAATAATAAAAGATTTCTATCACTGATAGAAATTTTTACTATTCTATCAGTGATAGAAAAATATTCTATCAATGATAGAAAGCTCTTGATAGAAAATCTTTCAATCTCTGATAGAACCTATCAGTGATAAAAATGTTCTATCACTTATAGAAATTTTTTCTATGAGTGATAGAAAAAATTTCTATCATTCATAGAAAGATTTTCTATGAGTGATAGAAAAACTTTCTATCTCTATCACTGATAGAAAAACTTTTCGTGAGTTATAGAAAATCTTTCTATCACTAATATTTTTCTATCAGCGATGGTGATACATGGTGAAATCGAGCATTGAAAAATAAAGCAAAAACGAACGATTATAGAAATCAAACACTGAAAAGCAAAAACCCAACACTGATAGAAAACCAAATAACAACAACCAAACACTGATAGAACACCGAACAAGTGATAGAAAAATATCTATCGCCGATAGAATCTATCAGTAGTAGAAAAATTTTCTATCATATGATAGAATCTATCAGTGAAAGAAAATTTCTATCACTGATAGAATCTATCAGTGATAGAAAATTTCTATCACTGATAGAAAAACTTTCTATCAGTGAAAGAAAATCTGGAGGGGTATTTTAGTAAATGCAACACACAAACTATTAGATTTTGCCATTTTTGCAATTTTTTTTTGTGGGTTGCTAGATTTGCAATTATTTTGGCCCATATTGCTATCCTTGCAACCAGCCAAATCAAAATCTCCTTTTACAAAAGTGGTAATTAATAAATAAATAAATTTTAAAAATAGTTCATATATATATATATATATATATATATATATATATATATATATATATATATATATATGTTATATATATACATACATGTATATACGTGTATACATGTGTGTATAATAATTTAGTTTCTAAAGGTTAATATAGGATAATTGAGTCAATTTTTTTTTTATATCAATTGAGTCAAATTTTAGAATCTAATATTTTAGTCCTATTTTCAAAATTATAACCTAAATTTTAGTATATGATATTTTAGCTCTAAACTCGGTACATCCTCATTTGGTCTTATAGTTTAAAATTTAGTCTCTGTTAAAATATTATTAATATTTAACACAGTTTCTTCTATATATATAGATCGATAAACTAACTCCGTCAAATGTATCTATAAACCAAAAAAAAAAAAAAATGATTACATAATAAATATAGACATTTTACATTGATACAATTTTATATTATAGAAACTAAATCCTTATAAATTCTAATCTATAAAGACTAAATTGTTAGATATTAAAATCTAAAATTATCATACTTAATTGAGTAGATGATAATTCAAATCTAAAATTCAAAAAATAGAATTCAAATAGAAACTGTTTAGGGGAATTGTGCTAAATAGCTAGAAAAAAAAGTCTTCTTGTTTTTTGGCTACAAATGTTCAAAATTTGCAGGGGTGGCCACCGCATTTTCAGGAACTGTTTTCTAGATTTTTTTTTTACATTTTTATCCCTAGTATATACGACTATAGACAAACGCCGTTAACAGATTTTTTTTTGTTTTCATTCAGTTTCTCCCCCTTTTTTCGGGATGGATGAATCCCGATTTTTAGGGAGTTCAGTTGGCGGTTTGTGTTCAAGTGTATAAAAAGATCTACCTATTTTTTAGGCTTAGGTTCAGCATTTCCAACGGTAAAAAAAGATTTTATCCCTCACATTTTGCCCCTCATTATCCATGTTACAAAAGAACAACAATAAAAATCGTAAGTAGCAGTACATACAGACAGATGACAGTACATATAAACTACAGCGTATATATAACTCATATGGGGGTGGGACTGGGGTAAGTATGCATACACACAGGATGCATGCGGAACACGTATGTATGTAATACTATAGACAGATATCAGTTATGGCATTTCATCAGGTATTTGCATTCAGGTGAACATGGTACGGGGGTTATTATGGTTGCATATAGCAACACAGACAAAGACAAAGTGTATTTTTATTGGGCATTCCAGACATACACGATACAGGGGGTGATTAACTCGAATACAGGGGAGATTAAGTGTATACACACACAAGTAGACACATTAGACCATTCCATGGATGTATATAATAGTATAGACAAATCAAAGCATTTTTTCTATTAGACATGTCATTGTGTATGCACACATACATATGAGTATACCACAAGCACACTTTTTCCAGAGAAGTTGTAATAACGATGAAATGGTATTTATCAGTACATACCACTCGGGGGAATGTAATAACGAAATCCTAAAATCTCGGGGGAATGTATCAGTTTGTTGCTAATATAAGAGAATGAGAATGAAGTTGTTCATGTCTAATAGAAATGGTATTTATCAGTACATACCACCCGGAGGAATGTAATAATGAAATCCCTAAAATCTTGGGGGAATGTATCAGTTTGTTGCTAATATAAGGGAATGAGAATGAAGCTGTTACCTTGGTTTGAATTTCTGAGAAATTGTAATGTCCTCGCGCAGAAGGAGAATCGATGGAGGATGTGGGGCAAGCAAGAGTCTCGACGGCACGACGGAAGAAGGTCGTCGGCACGGCAGATGTAGGTCGTCGGCGCGATGCGAGAGGTAGGGATTGGGATACACTCTGTGTTGGGGGTGGAAAATAGTGGGAAATGGAGGATTAAGTCTTTCAAGGGGGAAATTGTGGGAAGGGAGGGTTGTGGAAGATGAAGATGGACGGACGGGCTGGTGCATGAAGGCGGTTCTGGTGGGAGGGTGGGCGGTGTTATGACAACTCATAATTGCAGCAGCTAAGGTATCATAATTACTGCGTTCTTATTTGTTTTTAAAATTTTTCAGGTATTCTTAGTTGCAGGTAGTAAATCTTCCTATTGACAGGACTGTTGTTTCCGATTAATGGAGTTCGAATGTGTTTCTCTTTACTGAAGGGGGTTGGACTTTGTACTCTTTCCCCAATAAAGGTATTTACTCCTTTTTACGGGGAACAACTCTTTCCTGTAGTAACAATATGATACATCGTCTGATTTTCAAAATAATTTTGTGTTCTTGGATTTTTTAATTTCAAACTTCCTAAAATGTCTCCAACTTATTTTTAGAGATTTTTTTAATTTCAAACCTCAAATGTCTCAAACTTATTTTTAGGGATTTTTTAACTTCAAACCTCCTAAAATGTCTCCAACTTATTTTTTAGGGGTGTATTTTATCTTTCTTAATCTCTGATTTTGGTTTTAAACGTTAAGAACACGTTAGGAAGTTTGTTGGGAGGGCATTTTTGTCTTGTACAAATAGGGATTTATTAATCAGTAAATTGTTTAGCCATCTATTTAATTTATAAACGTTCGTAGCCATTTTTCAAGCCACCTATTTATTTATAGCCATTTTTCTTGTTGCCCCAACTGTTTACATATCTCGTTTTATGGGCCATGTCGTACGTAGTTGGGCCGGCCCATTTGCAGTGAAAGAAGGCTTTTTTTTTTCCCTAGAAAAAAGTTCCTAGAAATGCGGTGGCCACTCCTGCAAATTCTGAACATTATTTGTAGCCAAAAAACAAAAAGGCTTTTTTTTTTTCTAGCTATTTAGCACAATTCCCCTTTTTTTTAGAAGAAGATTGGACTGAGGTTGCTGGAGTAACTCATGAATCTTATAAATTGTGAGGTCTCCACTTATCTTTTCAACGTAGGATCCTCAACAGTTTTATATAATATCATCCAAATAAAACATTCTATCGTCAAAGTGAACATAGTTCAATGACAGTTGATATGTACTATCGATAAAAAAGTTAAAGGTTAGAATCTCTCACATTCCATAACAAATGTTATTGAAACTCAAAAAAAAAAAAAAAAAAAAATCCAGCATAGTGCATAAATGACATCGATCAACTCAGTATGGCACAACTATTTTTTTTTAATATCTATCTTCCCTTCCTTCTTTCTTATTCTTATTCTTTTATTTTCTTTTGTATGATTTGATTCAATTCAACATGTATAGAGATTTAAAATTCTAAAAATTTGTTCGATAATATATGTTTTAACTAGTTGAATTATGTTCAAGTTGACAACTCAACTAGATTAAAGACTTTGATAATCTCCTTTGAATAATGTCATTTTCGTTCCCATCCTCTTGTTAGGATAATGAACCTCTCTCTACATTTTCTTAAATATCTAATTTGAGCCTAAGCATGTGTCACTTTGCTTTTGTCCCATTTTACTCAAAAAGTCTTACATTAATTGAGAAGTTACGTTATCTTTTCTTCTCCTAACATTCATTGGAACATTATTTAGCAAACTAAATACTTATACACAACAATAGATGAAGAAAAACAACAAAGGAACAATAAATAGGAGTAATAATAATGGTATAATTTGTAATATTTAGAAAAAATGGTTGTATATCGGTATGTAAGAATTTCCCAACCTGCGCTATTATGACAACTAAAAAAATTATGGTATGCAGTGAGATTCGTATGTATCAGCCAAATATCATTGGCAGTATTTTAAATTTCAAAGGAGGATTTAGGGGAGGAGAAAAAAAAGGGTCCCACTGGTGAGTAGGATTGACGTCAATCCAAGTTGTTTATAATTTAACCATTAAATTCTCCACGCAAACCCACCCTCCATCTTCTTAAATTCTCCACTTTGGATAACTCTGACACGTTTCCACCCCATCATTACGTGTCTCTCTATTTCCAATACACAATCATATTTCACTTTTACTTTTTCTCCCAAATTAATCATTTGCTTAAAATTTAATTTTGGTTTTAGATTCCAATTTATGATTTGTTGAACGAGATTATACGTGTTTATTTTTATTAAATTATATTATTTAATAATTTAGTATTTATAATCTAGAATTTATAATTATTTAGTTCATATGGTATAAATATTCATCAAAACTAATTCAAAAAAAAAACAAAAAAACAAAATATATATTCATCAAAACTAAACTCATATGATACTTAGTTTATCGACCTACATATATATAGAAGAAACCATACTAAATGTGTAGAGACTAAATCGTTATAAGTTTAAACTACAGGATTAAACAATTATATACTAAATTTAGAGACCAAATTATTATATACTAAAATTTAGGGACTACAAATGGTTGGAATTTGAAAGTAGGACCAAAAGATTACATACAAATTTGACTCAATTATGATATGCCAAAGTTTAGAAACTAAATTATTATATACTAACGTCGACTAAATTGTTAGAAAGTTGAAAGTAAAATGACTAAACAAGTATATACCAAAATTTGAATATATCATTCTTAAAAAACCAAGAAAACATATAATTGATAGATTTTAAAGTATAGATAATTGCTTGTTTTCTTTCGAAATTTATCAATATATATAATATATATGATGAATCAACATGAACATAATGAAATGATTAAAAACATTAATAATATTATTTACTAAGTAAACTTTCACTCTCTCATAATTCTAATGCTATAGTTTAAAAAATAGTCTTTTCTATAATAGATCACATAAATCTATTAAAATAGAGAATCGACATCTATTAAAATTTTTCCTAAACAAAAAAAAAGGATAAAGTTTAAAATCCAAAGAGCTGGAAATAGTTGACCATGTACGTTACTGCCCAATATAAAACCATGATTAATCCGAGTTTGGATAACGTCGCCACGTCGGCTGTCTTATTCTCAACACCAAACACCCCCCCTTTAAATATTTCCCCCAATCCTTCTTTCTCCTCCATCAGTTCTCTCCAAATCCCTATTCCAAAATTTCGTTCGTTTCAGTAAACTGAAGATCTGCGATTGATTGAAGATGTTGGCCATTTTCGACAGCCAGTCAGTTCCGCCACCGCCGGAGCTCCACAGTCCGGCGTCGTTCCGCCTCCCGACGGCGAAGCCCAAGCTTCCTCGGGAAATTCTCCACCATTTCATCACTTCTTCCTCTTATTCTTGTGGAGCTCTCTCCATGTCTTTTGGAAATGCAGCGTCCCTCGCCTTCGATCCATCTGCTTCTCACTCAACTCACCATCAAATGTAATGAATCTGATCTAAACCCATTCCTGATCTGTCAAAATACGCGATCTAAATTCTTAACTCTCTGTTTTACCATTGAACTAAGTAATCGAATGAAAAAATGGCAGGATATTCTGCGGGTTGGATGAAATGTACTGTATGTTCAAGGGAAGCTTGAACAACTTGAGCCGCTTGAACAAGCAGTACGGGCTTTCAAAAGCCACGAACGAAGCCATGTTCGTGATCGAAGCTTATCGGACCCTCCGAGATCGTGGCCCTTACCCGGCAGATCAGGTCCTTAAAGAACTCGAAGGCGACTTCGCCTTTGTCGTTTTTGACCGCAAGGCTGGCTCTGTATTTGCAGCTCTGGTAAGCTTTTTTGGAGAATCTAAATCATGGGTTCTTTTTGTTGGATCTTAAAATGAATTGGGTTTCTCAAATTTTTCTTCAAAACAGGATGCAAATGAAGAGATGAATCTGTATTGGGGCACTGCTTATGATGGCTCTCTTGTAATTTCGGACAAGTTGGAGGTCATTAAAGCTGGTTGTGCCAAGTCATTTGCGCCATTTCCACCTGGTAAATAAATATTTAATTTAATTGATATTCAATTCGTTGGTTTTTGAGGAGTTGGAATCTGACGTGTCGTTTTGAAATTTGGCAGGTTGTATGTTCCACAGTGAAAGAGGGCTAATGAGTTTTGAGCATCCGACGAAGAAGATGAAGGCAATGCCAAGAATTGATAGTGAAGGGGTGATGTGTGGGGCCAACTTTAAGGTTGATGTCCAATCAAGGGTTCACAGCATGCCACGTGTTGGAAGTGAAGCCAACTGGGCAACCTGGGGATCACATGCTTGATTCTAATTTCCAACTCGTTTTATTTTTTTATTTTTGTTTTTTACTTTTTACTAATTTCTGGTTTTAAAAAACGTACGTGACTTAAAGTTGGAGATCCTTTGATTTTTCTTTCGAAGTTTATGTTTTGGTTTCTGTACATATTTTGCTGCCGGAAGCTTTATTTGGACTTCAGAGTTATCTGTAAGTTCCGATTAATGAAAAGAAAAGTTTATCATTTTACATCATTGATTTTTTTTTTCTTTTTTTCTTTTTCTGGTTATACTAAAGGAAGAATATTGTGAAATATGGATATCAAAGATTGTTATACGACTCTACTAGACTGATGTAACTTGTAGCTTTGTTATAATCATGGATAAGAATGAAAAATCTTAGAGCTGACGGATGCGCCGAAAAATTACTGAATTAATAAGAAATTCCCTCCTTTGAATCACGTTTGGAATCTACAAGATTAAATTCCAAAAAGAAAATTCTAGAAGAATTTCCATTTGAAGAAGATGGAAGCATAGAACAAATTTTACTGACATTACAATCTTGAATATTAATGTTTTCAATGGAAAAACTAGATGAACTATAAATTAGAAAGATCAAAATTTTATTTTCAGAAAACAAAAAAGAAAGATCAAAATTGAGTTGGCTGATTCCACATTGAAAGTATATGATAAACTATAAAGTAATTCTTTATTTCTATTATGCGTTGTTAAGCGTTGAGTAACACGGTTCTCGAGACAAATTGCTTGGTTGTTAGGGGATACGATTAAAGAATGATGATGAAGACATTAAAAGTTGGCATTCTGATTTTTTTTTAATAACTTATGTTTTTGTTAAAAGAACTCTCAATATTGTAGCTCTCGATCTGTTATAAAGAACTTTTTTCCCATCTTGGATAGTCGCTGGTTGTACATGTACTACAAACCAAAGTCACTAAACTAAATCTTTTACTTAAAAAGACGGAAATTATAACTTTATTTTAGTTTAAACGTAAATATATAGATTTTTCTAATAATAGATCAGATTAGAAAGTATGTAATAAGACCACGATATATAGCCAATATACAATATCTTATTAGCTTCAAATTTAAACAACCTTTCGCATTCCAAAATTTGTAATTTCTCCTCCAATCGCTAAGGTATATCTTGTTGAAAGAGCTCTACTTTGTTTAATACGGATTTGTCTTGGGGACGAATTCAAGAGGTTAACAATGTCCAACTCAAAAAACCAGAAAAAAAACCCCTTAAACAAGATTATTATGTGAACATAGTATAGATATATTGATTGTAACACCAGCATGTCCAAATAAATTCCTTCCTAGAAGTAATCAAATAGTATGAAATTCAACAAAATTGAATGATACATAAGCTGAGTAACAAAAACAAAAGGTCATATAAACAAGCCTTGAAAATAAGAAAGTACATACAGCACAAACAGAAGTCAAAACAATCACAGCAACAATCCAAAGGAAATTCTAACGTTGTCGAAATAACCCGATGATTACAGATGCAAACATCTACTGTGGATGAAGGTGGGATGAGAAAATGAATAGGCTAACCTGAAGAAAGAATTTCAAAGAAGATTGTTTGAAGGGGGTGGCAATGTCAAAATCAGAACCTCGACTAGTCCAAAAGATAATGCCACTAGAGACCGTCATAAGGTACAGAAGAATAAATGTTGTATAAGATCACAACTGATTACACATTCAAATGCAAGATAAACGAACGAAAACAACGAAACCTCAAAGGGAAAAAGTAAAAGTATTGAGCAGAATGAAGTTGATAATGGCTATGGCTATGTCATTATGTGGCAAATTGATCCTCAGCAGCAGCAGCAGCAGCAGCAGCAGTTTCTTCTTGAGGTTTGTCAGAAGTGCCATTGGCAGTGGCAGCTCCAGGTGCAGGATCGGATGCTTTTGTTGCTGCATCCTTTTCATTTTTGGCATCTTTTCCATCCTTTGCATCTTTGGCATCTTTGGCATCTTTGGCATCTTTGGCATCCTTGGCATCCTTGGCAGGTGGGGGTGGAGGTGGTTTCATATGAGGTGGGGGTGTGTGCTTCAATTTCACGAGAATTTGCCGCATTCTTGAGAGATCGGTAGGTTTCCCAGGCTTTGGACCCTGAACAACTATGATAGATGGTTTCTTTTCTTGATCCTTCTTTCCTCTCTTTTTCTCAATATTAGGAACTTCATTGGGAATTAGTTCTGCAATCGCTTTCCAGTATTGTTTATCAGCCTCTTTATGAAACTTCTCCTGATTGGCCAAGTATAGCTGCTCCAGAAACACAAAAATCTATACTGAAAAACCAGAGCTAGAGAAGAAAAGGAACACTGGCTCGAGAAATGGCAAGCTATATCGTACCTTCTCTCTTTCTCTGTTGTTAACCTTGTTACTCTCAACATTAAGCTTTCTTTTCTCATAGAAACCTAGTTTATACTCCTCAGCTTCTTCAATGATTTTGATTCTCGATTCCTTCTCCCTTTTCTCCTTCTCCTCAAGCTGAATGGCATTTTGGCTGCATCAGCAGAACCCGTAATTTCTAAAGTTAAAATTGGAAAGGCAATAGACGTACACTAGAAATACATCTTTAAAACTCAAGTTGGCCATCAAATACAAATTTCACCTTCTGCGATCTGAAGGGAAAAGGATGGTCAACAACAAGGGACATTTTGTTACACCCAATAAAGCAATTAAACAACCGAGAGAAAGAAATAGGAGAGTTCCAAAGATTTCAATTGAAGATCTACTTCATGCAATTACTGTTTTAGGAATCACTCAAGCTTTATGTAATTGTTCCATCCTAAACAGCAAATTACTCCTTAAATTTCCATAATATGGGTCATGGCTAAATCGAATCATCCACAGTTTTATCTTACCAGAGATTTGCCTAAATTCCCCTTTAACTTCCACATAGATCACAACAATATAGACCCACTGATAATTAGTAATTTGACTTAGTCCCTGACTGATCTACTAATATTCCGCTGAAAATCCGCTTTAACTTCCCGAGATTCACTAAATTCCGCTTGAACTCCCACATAGATCGACAACAATAAAAACCCACTGATAATTAGTAATTCGACTTAAATGGCTCGTCCCTGACTGATCTACTAATATAAACCTCGATCAGAGCTCACTAAAGCGATAGCTTCTTCATCTAACTGTACTAGGTGAGGTACAGATGTCCCTAGATCTAAGTTCTTTAATTCACCACCTTTTAATGCAAATCGATCAATTTAATTTCCCTCATCAAATCACTCTATGTAGAACTAGGGAAAAAAAATGGAGAAATAGTCCAGATCAATCAGTGATATCAAGTTAAAACACTAAAAGGAGACGAAATTAGTAGAGATCTGAAGTTGTTCACCAAAGAATCAGATCTAAATCGACACCGAGAGACAAAGCACCAACAACATAAGAAAAAACTCTTCATCTCCAAAAAATCTAAAAACAATTGAGGGTTTGAAGACCTTACCTACGCCATTCACGAAGAGCATATCCTTCCTCCACGCCCATCTCGTTCGGAGGCGGAAGAATTGGACCATCGGACACGAAAACACCATCGCCAACTTCATCGTCGGTGACGCCATAGCCATTTCCATTTCCATTCTCGACATGAATCGGATCAAACGGAGGCTGGGAGTAGTTAGGGCTCGGATCGTCGAATCCGAAGACGTCCGGCGAGGCAGCAGAGTGCTCGACGCTTACATCGGCGTCACCAGGGAAGCCGCCGGAGAAATTGGAGTAGGATCCGTAACCGCCATAGCTGTCTTCACCGTCCATACTGTAGGCGTCGAAGGTGGACATTTTTTGCGCTCTCCAACACCGCAGAGGCAGAGAGATGTGTGTCTATGGGTTTGGGTTTGTAAATGAAAAACACAGGGATGACTCTCTTCCAAGCTATTTTGACCTTTTTATATGCTTTACTCATTTTTAACACACCAAGAAATTTATGGAATTTTTTAACCAAATTTTCAACTATTCTTCTTTTTTGACACTTTTTTTTTTTCAAAATAATTTTAAATTTTACTCTTGCCCAATGACAATGGAACAGTTGTTAGGGATTCAAAATAATTTTAAATTTTATTTTTTTAATAAAAAAAAATTTGACTATATTAGACCTCTACATTACATAGTTAAGTATGACTTGTGATAGCAAAAAGTTCGGTGGTGCGGTAATTTGTTTCTTTTCTTAAAATTCTTAAAATTATATTTCTTAGCAAGCATATACAATATGCAATAGTATTTTTGTAAAGATGTTTTAATTGTAAGATTAGAAGGTTTAAGATTATTATTATTATTTTCATCCTATATAAAAATATGTGACCAAGTAGACTAAGGCAAACGGACAATATTCAATTTTCTTAAAATGTCTTTTTTCACTTGATGAATTGAAGAGTTGACAATAATGTGAAAGATCATGTTATAAAATTGAGACATTTGAACATTAAATTTTAATGCTTGAGAAGATCTTATATATAGGTGATAAAATAAAAGAAATATCGTGTTATAAAATTGAGGCATTTGAACCTTACATTTTAATGTTTGAGAAGACCTTATTATATAGCTACACTCAAAGTTTTATGTCAGTTGAGTTATGTTCATGTAAAAGTTTACCTCAACTTAATATAATATTATATTAGTATATTATTGCCTTTTTTTTTTTAAAGTAGTATATTATATATAAATTTGACAACAAAAGTAGTACATTATTGCTTTCTAAGTTAATGCTCGAATTTTGATATAATTCAACGTGTCAGTTGCTTTAATTTTATTGTCACTTAATCTTAAATGTTATTTAAAATCAAATTTATGGAATGAGGTAATCGTGTTGTCCATCAATAGAGATTTTTTTTTTTTTTTTTTTTTTTTCATTTTATATATATTTTTTGCATTTTGGATGAACAAAGGGAACGCTTGGCTGTGCCTGGGTTGTGTAGGTTGTTCTTATGATCTTCCAACTCAGGGAAAATCCCAGTCTCTGTCATGGTAGATCGATTTGACAAATTTAGCAGCAGCAAAATAACAATTTTCGGAATCATTATCCTCCTGCTACAAACAAACACGACATTCAAGTTCTGTTCGAAACAATCCTAAAATAATGGAACATAGGGGATTCAGAATTCCATCAAATTAACAAGTAATAAAAACCAGAGAGAAATAGTATTGAAAGAACTCGCTTTACAACTCTACCACCGACTACATCGTTCTTGAGCTCGGAACAACATCAATGGGGACGGGGACGGGGGCGGGGGCGGGGACGGGGACGGGGACGGGGACGGCCTAACTGTTAATTTAGATGTGGAACATTAAAGGGTTAGCTTGCTAATGTGAATAATACGAGTCTGCAGATCAAGAAAATATTCCCAAATACCAGTAAATTTTCGACCTGCTCTCAATCAAATAAATATTAACACATCAAAAATAAAAAATAAAATCTGATCGGCCAATATGGTTCTCCTAAACATGTTGGAGTCAACGAGTTGCCAAACCAGAGCATGAACTACAGCCTTCTGCCACCTTTTAACAGCAAGGGCTTCAGCTTAATGGGAGGAAAAATTCAACTAAAGCAGGCAGATATCCATGGCTCATCTCGGTATCTCGAGATATAAAAAAAATACAGGTTAATGGAGATGCAGCAACTGGATCCTCAGTATGAACACTTCACACGGATACAGTCACGTCGCGTGGAGATCGTGTTTTTAGTATCAGAAGAAATTGAATGAAGGCGGCATAGCTTGATCTTGCAATTTGCTTCTTCATCGAAAAAATAGCAGAAGGCCAAGTATATTAGTCCAACATGCTGAGTCTTGATGGCCTCAACCTCAAATATGCTGAAACATGCTTTTACAAGAGGGGTCAACAAATATGGAGGTCATTCATGGAACAGAAGCATTTGTGGAATACTTATTTAGTTTTTGGAAGATGCCCCTGGAAGTCCAGCTTCATTCGTTTTCCCGAGCCATTATCGCTAGGAAACTTGTTTATATCATTTGCAGATGTAGAGTCAGCCTTACAGCGCGATACGTAAATGTCTGCAAAACATATCATATGTCAGCCAGTTTAAGCAATTGACCAATGCATCATAATACTTGGCATTTCAGTTTTAAGATCAAGCTAGCATTTCTAAACTCATACATCACATGCCTCAATACAGCACAAAATGCAAAGAAAAAACCTTCTAGAAATCATAATAGCAATGAATCTACCCGATTAATCTAAGATAAAAGCAAAGCTGTCTACATTGAGCCAGATAGTTCATAACTTAGGACATAATGCAATGAAGTATCATGTATTAAAGCATCATAAACAGAGAATTCTAGATAAATAATAATACTGTTAATATTCCAAATGACTGCAGATTGTCTTGAAGACACAATATCTAAATGCTAGATTTAAACAAACAACAAAATAAGGTACCACATAAGCGATACAGTAAAACAATGTTATAAACATATAATAGTAAAAAAAGAAAGACTCCATACTGGCCAAATTCTTTATAGAACCTTCAGCAGCTTGTCGCTGAGCTTCCCTTCTTGTTTTACCAATTCCTTCACCAATTTTCTCCCCCACAAACCATGCCTAAAAAAGCAAAGAACAGGTTCATATGCTCCATAATCAGAACAAAGTGGAGAGAAGCAGATCTTAAAAATAAGAAAATGTGATATAAATGAACCTGAGAAAAAGTACATGGAAACTTAAAAATTTATCAAGATTAGCGTCCTGTATTTTGTTGGAGTTTTACGTAACATTGAGATATAGTTTTATTTAGGCCCCGTTTGATAACCATTTGGTTTTTGGTTTTTGGTTTTTGAAAATTAGGCTTGTTTTCTTTAAATTTCCTCACCATGGTTTTCATTTTTGTTAAATACACACTTGAATTCCTAACCAAATTCTAAAAACAAAAACAAGTTTTTGAAAACTACTTTTTTTAGTTTTAAAAAATTGGCTTGGTTTTTGAAAACATGTGAAGAAGGTAGGTGCAAAACCAAAGAAACTTGAGTTGGAAGTAGTGTTTATAAGCTTAAAAACCAAAAACCAAAAACCAAAAACCAAATGGTTATCAAACGGGACCTTAATTATTCCATATTCATTTCCTGATTTTATTATGGTATAAATAGTACGAGACAAGGTCATCCAATATTGAGACTTGGGTTAATGATAAATCCTAGAATTTCCACATCTTCCCACTTCTTGCCAAGTGACATTTATTCACTCCTTTAACTAATCTTTCCAGCTCTGGCCTATCTTTTCCCAGATCTATCTCTCTTTCCTATTCTATTCTCTTATATTTCTCATTATATTTACACATTTATGCAGCAATACACTAATTTGTGGAAACTAATTGCTCGTTTTCCCTTTATCTAAGCACAGACAGAACCACAGGTTCACAAACTCAACTAACCGCAGAATCCTTCAGTTCACTCATCTAGTGACAAGTTCTGCTCAATAAATTTAAAAGAAGAAGAAGAAGAAGAAGAAGGCAACAGGTTCTGAGAATATTATTCTGTAGAAATGCAGTTACCTGTAAATGACGCAACGTTTAAAATACACAACATTACTAGAGAAGAGCAGAAAACTCTTTCAAGTAATGTAGATAACTTAAAGCATTGAACTTTCAAAAATATATTCTAAGGAAAAAAAATCTACAATCTAATCAAAGATTTATAAACCAAAGGAAAACGTGAAGGTCGGAGTCAAATTCTATAAATTACCTCAACAGAAAACTGTAGATCGGTACTGGAAACTATCGCTGGCTTAAATTCCACCTACAAGTTTTTTCAACTTTTAAGGACTAGATGGAGAAGGGTGCAACAGATGCATAACATAAGAACCTCAATTTCCTATCATGGAAAATGTTGTCTCAGATTACCTTGGTGCCAAACTTCATTGCAATTTCCTGTAGAGCTCCAACAGGAGTTTCACTCCAGATGGAGCGTCCAGATTCAATGTCATTATCCCGGCTTCTTGAAGATTGATTCATTGGAATCTCCTCACCTTTAAAAAAGCATTACAGAATGTAGCATAACCTCACTGAAATATAATAATAACTAATACGATAATTATCTTATCCAAAAAAGTAATACAATGATTATTAACAAAATGCTAGCTAGAAAACCAAAAATAAAAATTATCGAAGAGAAAATGGCCCTAAAGTAAAACACAGTTCATTTAGTGATTTACTTAAAGAGTACATCAGAGAAAGAATGAAGGTCTCTGATGTGATGACTCCCAGCCTTAATACAAGATGAAGGATTTGACTCTCTTTAAATGTTAATCGAAGAGAAAATGTAAGAGAGGGCCCCAAGTTGTAACAGACAGGCAAACTAGTGATGACTTCGGAGCATTTAATATGAGAAGAAAAAACAGATGGAAAAAGAAAAGATAAATGATTTGAAAGCCATAAGATTCAGAAAATAGACACACAAGCATGTCAAACATAGCTCACCTGAGAAGGCAGGATAACTAGATGGCCTACGTACTCTCGTGCGATCATCTCTATAAAAAGCCTGCATGGATTAAAAAGACAATAAAATAAGCACTGAAAAATCATACTGTAGCTTTCCTCCCTGAAAAAAGGGGGAGTAGAAGAGGGAACAACTTCATGGATAAAAAATAATACCTCTTTTGACAATCTCTGATTTTCATGAGGAATTCTATCAGGTGGAATAGAATTGTCAATCTTGGGGAAAAATGAAGGATGATTCGACCTATGCTTCTCCCGCATTGGTTCTGCATCTACAGGGAACTCTTTGCGTGCAGGCCGATTTAGTTGCCTTGGGCTCATTTCTTCTTCCATTGGAGACCAACTTCCACGTGATTGTGCACGTGGCCCAGCAACCTGCTGTAATGGAGGAGGTCTTACTGAAAATGCGGGTTCACTTGATGAACGCTCTCTTGTATCTTGCCCATGTTGCAATATAAGGAGCCTCCGCCTTGTATCAGGATCTAGTTCTGATTCTGGTACCTCACCCTCCTCTCTAGCAGGAGAACTTTGTAAACTTGGTTCAGTGGGGGCCACATGAGCCACTGAGTTGCCATGGGGAAGCTGCATGTTTGGAAAATATGGCAGTGACACCTGCTTTGGTGGAAGTGGAACAGCGCCAGAAGCAGAGGCCATTGTATATTGAAGGGAAGACATTCGTGGATCTGCATTGTTGATAGTTGAAGAAGCCAAAAGTGCATCCTGGGGAAGATGGAAGAGCATTCCTTTTCATATATGTATGTGTATGAATGTGCATGCGTGTGTGATAGAGAGAGAGATCTTAAATTGGAGGAATGTTCAGGCACGAGGACTGGTGATTGTTAAATGCAATGTATCAGGGTAACCTGAAAATTGAAGTACTAATCCATTCCTCCTAAAAGAATTTTATCCAAGATATTACTACATTCACTTTCCTTGACCTAATTAGTTCCATGGTATGTGCTACTGAAAATTTACTTATGATCTCAATCAATGACCAATCTTTGTCAGTACCTTCAGCCTTCTTTCAACTTCCACATCTGACATGCCATCAAAAGAAAGCATATCTTTGTTTCCATTAGAAACAGAATATTCATCCTGAAAAACATGTAAGGGAACAATAATGAAGTATTTAACAGGTCAAGAAACAAAAGCAGACCCTCTCGAGAAGTAATAACATGATCTTACTTTCTAACAAAATTTGATTATTTTAGGGGAAAAGAATTTGGAAAGAAATTCCTACTAACCTCTGCAACGAGATAGTTGCTCACATCAGGAGGAGAGGGAATATCATTGGCACCATCTTCATATGAAATATCAGAAATTTTTTGCAGAAGGACCTCATCAAATTCCCTGAAATGAGAGAAAGGCGGTAATTAACAAAAGAAAACGGAAAACATGCATGAACTTGGACCATCTTCCAGAACTAAAACCTTGATTCTCAAATATTAAGAATAAGCATGGTCGATTGCATATCCTTTTGTAAGGAACTTAAGCAGTTTTCTGAATCTTACTTGAAAAAACCACCTCTAACATTGCAGGCAACGTTCCTTGCTACGCATAAAACAGGGACAGCATTATTTCCCTAAAAAAAGAAAAAAAGAAGCAACATGAGATAAAACCGCATGGCCTCATTTTTTAAGAGATCTTTCAAACTGAAATGCCAAACTGCAAGTAAGAATATACTTCAGCATTAGGGGCATAGTAAGGAGCAAATGCAGGAACAACATGCACTCGAGGTTGATCCTTTTCATCCCACACTTTCAAACGATCATCAATTACCAGAGCCATCTTGGGGTGGCAAAATCCATCTTGGAAGACGTTGAACAAAGACTTCCTACAACCTAATGACATGAACCAAAAGAATATTAACAAAAAATTAACTTTAAAATCTTTAAAATTGCTGAAAAACTATAGCCATGACTATACAAGTCCCTTGGCAAAATGTGTATGAAAATCAATATGTGTCACTGGTTTGGGAAGAGATTTTTTTCTTCTTTGAAATTGGCTTAAACTTACTAACCAGACTTGACACAAACAATGCGATCCAACAATTCCTTAGGATTTATCAAATTTGAATCTGGGTCAAGAAGCCTCCACATCTCCAAAGCATAATCCCTTTCAGCCATTGTACACACATAGACCTCAAAACGCTTACGACCTCTTGCAGTCAAGTAGTTCCGAAGATCTTCCCATGCAGGTCTCAACTTCACAAGAACACTTGTATCACGAATCTATGGAATTACAGCAGTAGATGAGATAGTAAACTATCAATCCGTGATTTCATAATACAGTTTGCAACTTTCATTGTGCAACAGATTAGTCCAAATCATATGTTCTTAAACAAAAACAACCCATGAACCACTTAAATCAACCTAATCTTGTCTTGGGCAAACAACATTAGCATCAAAATACATTCAAGCATTACAGTCAAAGATACATAGACAAATTAGAAAACTCATAAAAAAAAGAGAAAGAAAACAACTGAAGAATACTAGAAAAATGAGCAACAGAAATGTATATATGAACAGTCGAAGTGAAAAACAAGTGAACAGTCTTGTTGGTGGTCCCTGCACAATCCTTGGAGATAAATAGATAATTGCAAGCAAAGGCTGGATTAAACCTAGTTACCTGGGGGTTGATACGTGTCAGAATGATATTCTTTTCAGGCAATCGTAAAATTGGTCGAACAATAGGCTGATGATTGTCAGACAATGCTGGAACAACCTCTGATTGACTTTTAATCACTTTTCCATTCTCAATAATCAGATCATTTTCAGCATATTGCTTCAGAATTATCTTGTCATCTTGATATCGCTTAACCTCTGCCAGCATGCCAGCAGCACGCTGTGGATCCACCTCACTGCTTATTTTCCGCTGCAGAGCTTCAATTCTGTCCTCAAATGAACGCATTGTATTTGCAACCACAAGTGTCTCATCAAGATCAAATACAATGCCAAGACATCTAAGATTCAACATGACAAGACAAGAATTGTAAAGTCCCATTGCAACATTAAAACCCCAGAAACATGGATACTGCTTGTCATGATCTCTAGAATACATGGCTACCAAATGGAGCTCCTCCGCTCCAAGCATCATTACAGCAGTCTGTTTGAAGCAAATCACAGTCATCAGTTTTTGCAACAAATCCATACCAAGAATAACAGACTTGGGAAGAATAGGTCCCCCAATTGACGAAAACTGAAATGGTATGCAATAAGAAAGCAGAAAATTTTCCGACTAGATAAAACAACAGAACTATAAGAAACATTAGAAGTTTGGAAAATCAACTCCAGGGACCAACCAAGTACTCCAACGAAATTAACATCTACACCAATTTTCAGCTTATTGAAATAATTGCTTTAATTTGCTTGCAGAACAAATCCTACGTATAATACCATATTGAAATTACCAGCAGCAAAATCTTCAAAATTATATCACCAGCCAGACATAGAGCAAGAAAACAAGAAGAAAGAAGGAAAGAAGTGAACTTTCTACGGAACTACAATCTAGGAGAGTTAGCTTTTGCCACCGAAAGCACACCCAATTTCTTCCATAGGTTTAACAAGCCATGTAGAACAACAATCGGGGATAAGTTGCAGATATCATACAAATTTCACAAAATGCGAGACAAAATTGCAGCATCATTCTCAATTAAAATGACAAAATTTTCTCAACCTGATTGGAACGCTTCTAGTCCTTGTAAGATGAACAGAGTTTGCTTTAGAATACAGATTTTCTTTTCCTAGTTCGTTTTAATCTCTCTTTTTTTTTTTTTTTTCTTTTTTTACTTTTGTCTTTTGGCCTCCTTTCTTATTACTGAGTTGTGTTTTTATACCTTATTCTCCATGATACACGAGGAATGCAATAGATAGAGCGGCGTGTCCTGTGACTGCGAGGTCTTTGACTCCATTTTGAAGCAAATTCCAGAGGCTGCAATGGTATGGAGCACTGCAAGTGGTGGGCACCTCTCACTCGGTTGCGAGAAGTGACTTATTCTGATTTCCTTCACTTCGATGTTCTTGTTGCCATTCTTTTCTTCTGGGTAAATCTCTACCTCTCCCAGTAGCTCATCCCCATGGTAAACCACCGATTTATACATTTTTCCCTCCAATCTCCTTCCTCAATATGTCACTGTTTGGCTTTTTGGCTCTGGAAATTTCGTCAAGTTTCTATATAATCCCATGGGTTTCAATGAATTCCTTTCCAGACAATAAGAAATTTTAAAAAGATCATGATCGTCCAGAATGCTTTAGATTTGATCCAGTTTTTTGCAAATTTAAAACACCGATCCGTCAACAAACAACGGAACAAAACAAGATTCGGGTTCTTCTTTTTCCATGGTCGGGAAAATTTACGATCCTGATTGAGATTGATGATGATGATGATGAACCAAAAAAAAAAATAAATAAAAAACTCTAATGAACTCGATCTCTGGTTTGGGAAAAAACTCTTGTGTTTATCTCGGTGGTGGTGGTGGTAAGGTGATCCTAGGGCTCGTATTTTGGCGATAACGAAGGAGTCGTCAATGACATGAAACCCTAGATCCAGAAAGCGAAAGGTCAAAATTTCACACTTGGGCTTTCCGCAGATAAGACTGTTCAAATAAATAATTAATTATTAATCCATCCAATAGACCTAATTAAAATGCTTTCTCTTCCTGTGAGTTCATATTTATTTGTTTCTTTTTATTTATAACTTTTCTTTTCCTCTGGAAAAATTCTATTTTCTACACTTAACTATAATTATGTGAGGCTTTGGTTTCTTGATATCTAAGGGGCAAATCTGGTAATAAGTCAGCTGATCTGGGGCCTAACTGAAAGGAAAATAAAGTTTTGGGGCGCAATTCTAATTTTGCCGATCTGCTTTTATGGCCAGGGCGGATGCTGGAGTTTTATTTCTACATTTTATTAATTAAATCTTTTTTTTTTTTGTTGAAAATAAATCATTTTCGTGATAGGTCAATGGGCTACTAATGGTGTATTTTTTTTTTTGAGAATACTAATGGTGCGATTTTATTATGTGTTTCTTTTTTAGCTAATAAATTCATACTTTTTGGGCAAATACATTGAAGGTAATCCAATTAAATCAACCAACCTAAATCATTCCATTTACTTTGGGGCGTTTTTTTTCTTAAATTAATTTTTATGTGCTTTTTTAAAGCAATATTGCAAATGAAAGTAACTTTTTGAGCATGGATAAAAATAAAATACCAGAGATTTGCGATGTATCATCCAAAAATTATTGTCACATTAGCAATTTAGTATTTTTATAGTCTAGGTTGATTTCATTTCATTTGGGTGGTTATAATCTCAATTTGGTGTAGATAATTTTAAAAGCTTTTAGTTCATGTGATTGGGTTGAACATCACAAGTTGTTTCAATTGTTGGAAATTATTGATGTACCTTATTTAAATACACGACGCATATTCTGTTTGCACGACAATAAGTTAGTATTTTTATTTGAATGATCATATAAATTGACAATATATGGTTGACTAAAGAAATATGGAAAAATGAGTTGGTTTTTAGGTAGGTAAAATACAATTTAGGGACAATTCACGATGTTTAATCAAACTATAGAGACAATTGTATCCCAACATTTGAATTGAAATGATACCAGTTGTTGCTTCTACCAATTGCATCTTCCTAGGCAAACCTCATGTTGTAACTTTTAGGGCTTATGCTAAGGATTAGATCTTCAAGATTCTTTAATAAAGGTTACTTGTAAGTTCTATCTCCTTGTTTCGGTACTCTAGAATTTTATTGTTTGGAATGTTAGTTGCTTGAAAGTTAAAAGGTTTGCCTATGTGCAACTTGTCTCAATAATAATTATTCTAGAATTAATTTTTTTAAAGTTCAATTATAAGTTTAGTCCAAATATTTTATAATTGTTTATAATAGAACTTTGAATTTACACCAAAGTGAGCTAGCTTAGCTTAACGGTAATTGCCATATACTTTCGACCAAGAGGTGAGATGTTTGACTCCTCCTTTAAATATTAATGTACTCAAAATATATATATATATATATATATATATATATATATATATATATATATAGAATTGCTTACGTCTCAAGCTATTCAACAAAGCAACACATCTTCTTATTGTCATTGGAAATTAATGTAGCAAACATAAAGATAGGCATTATTTTTTTTTAACAAATTTTGTTTTTCAGAACCAAAATTTACTAAAATTGTTTAATAACTGTTTTCTAAAAATGGGTTTTCTAATTTTGGTTTATCATTTCGTATCGTTTGACTTAAATTGTATAAAATTACATTTTTAATATAATATTTAAAAATTTATAAATAATAATTTAATTTCAACATAAAAAATCATATCAACTTGTACAAAATCATTCAAGCAACTTAGGGCCCGTTTGATAACGTTCTCGTTTCTTGTTTCTAATTTTATTAAGAAATTTAAGCATTTAATAACTATGTATGTTTCTTGTTTCTCATTTTTTAGAAACACTCCCAAAATTTGTATAGAACTTTTGGGAACAACTAAAACTAGTTTCTCATTTTTTGTTCTTGTTTCCAATTTTTTCCAAACATAACTAAGAATATAGGTTTATTATTATTGAATGTATAGGTGTTAGGGTCATGAAATTCTATTTTTCTTTATTAAAAATGAAGAAACGGAAACAAGAAACGAGAACGTTACCAAACGGGCCCTTAAAGAACAAAAAGAAAAGAATATATGTACTTTAGCCTCAAATCTGGAATATCATTGTCGAGGTGACTTGTTCAAACCATCGCAAACTTTTCAACGAGAATCAGAGAACAATGGTCTTACTTTATTCCTTCTACAATCTAAGTGGCCCATTTATATAATCTTTTAAACCTTTTTTGCAAAATCGACCTGTATATTAATATAATTGCAACGATAATAAAATTGCGACCACTGTATATGAATAATATTACGTTGAAAAAGAAATTGAAAACAAAGATAATTCTACTAGTTAGTTTCAACCATGTATTTTTTTTAAAAGTAAATGAAAAAACATTAAGTTTCTTCCTCATTAATTTTTTAAAATAATAATAAAAATATTTTCCAACAAAATACGCCTAGACAAGACAACCTTAGTTTGCAAGAATGAATATATATATATATATATATATCAAAGTAACTGGATGAATAAAATGGCCAGCAACAGCAAGATGATATTGCAAAAGAATGTCGAATCCTAACATTTTTTTTTTCAAAAAAGAAAAACTGAATTAATCATATGGCCGTTTCCAGATCTGAATAAATTCCAAAACAGTAAAAATATAGAGTAAAACAGCCCAAATCACTCAAAATTTCTCAGTGCAAAACGTCATTAAAAAGGTAATAAAAAAGACATCACCAATCAAACAACTTGGTAATTTTCCGTAATCAACTGTGTTCTCTGAGCATATTTGGGAGGAGCACCACCTCTGAGAGGCAAAATGTTGACAACCTGCAACAGAGGAATTTACAAACCAATGTTCAGGAAATGCAGGAAAAATCAAATAAAGGACGAGAATTAAGAGAGTGGTCGCTTTTACAGAATAAAAAAGATGTGAATGAGTGGGAGCTGACAGATTATATAAAGTGATAAGAATGGTTATTGAGAGGTTTGTAATTAATGTCTGGTTTCAAATGGAGGGCAGAACAAAAATAAACCTTTAGGTCGCTAAATGTGCTAGTTGCTGAAAACCGGACAGAAATGGGGAAAAATACTGATGAATCGGCTGGAGGAACGACAAACTCCATTGATCCACTGTCGAAAAAAGATAGAACAAATAATAAAGGTAAGCATGCAATTATAATAGGGTAACAACGTCTAGCGGAGAGAGAAGATTTCAAAAACTACATACCTGCGGTTTGAGTTATCAATGAGAACTATGGACCACTCCAAGACAGAATTCCTGGAATCATACCTGCAGGTTGAGCAAAAACAGATGTTGAACTATAGGAAAAGGACTGAGCAAAAGGGGCTTTAAATTGGAAAAGGAGAGTGATTTGGAACCGCTTCATTGGAATCATGTAATTCATATATTCAAAAAATCGTAATAAGTTTTGCCTTTCCAAGAGTTCTCAACATTGAAAATTAATTGTTTGATAAAGTTTACGAACTTTTCCTTTTTGCCATGGCCCAATTTTTAAAACATAAACAAGTTATTTAAAATTACTTTAATAAGACAATTTTTAGAGGTCAACGAGGACTGCCCACTTCAATTAAAGAATCTATGTAGGTTATGATTGAATGTCAATGAAGGAATAAGAATCAGACAAAAAGTAAGGCTATGATCAATCTCTACCTCCATTCTCCATCAATCTGCCTAACACTAGGTGCCTCACGAAGAGCAGGAAGAGGCACTGAGATGACAACATTCCGCAGGTCAAACATTGATGAAGCCTCATATTCAATGCTAACATAAGTTTCATTTCCAGAAACAGAGGGCCAGCAGTTGACTGCAACAACAAAAGCCTAATAAATATAACTTTTTTAAAAAATAGATAATAGAAAATGGCACGTGAAGGACTTGAACTCACTTGTTAACGGTACCATTGATTCATCAGTACTTTGCATTCTCCACTTCAAGAGACCAACTCCCGCCTCACTGCCTTGACCGGTAGGAAATGGCCTGTTAGGGTCCTTCAGGCCTAGAATGTTTTCATTGGAAAATAACTCTTTGTTCATGTTAGGGTGAGTTTTGAAAAGGATGCCAGGGTTCCCACCAGTCTCAATCTGAAAACAAGGCATAAAGAATCAAGGTAGCGAAAAAAGAACGAACCAGCTTTACAAATCAAATCATAAGAACGTTATAACTATAAGAACAAAATTTGAGAAAAAAAGCAGTGCTTGAGAGGTGGTTCAAAACAGTATAGGAATAAATTTAGAGACAAAAATTGTGCTAAGTGCCAAAGTCGTGAACTATCAAACGTTGAAAACCTTTTAGCTTCCTACACATTTAAAGGAAAGTCTATAATGTATTCCAGAAATCAATTATTAAAAGTAGTCAAATAGCGGAAATTATAAGATATATGATGATGATACGAATCACCTAGAGAAGTTGTGGTGTCAATAATACAGTATCCTTTAAATGTGCCAAAGTACCTGAACTTGAATGTGCGCATCTTCTTGGTTAAGAATTTGAAGGGACAGTGTTCCCTGAAGGTCAAAGTTACTGACACCACCATCTCGTTTCAGGGACACATTGAGTTTCTCCTCGACAGATAGAGTAACAGGATCAGTTGGGGGTGGGACAGCTGCTCTAGATGGACCAACCTTTGGCTGTACATCTTCAACTATTACTTCACCTTCTGCCTTCAAAGATTCCAAGAATTGATTTGTCCTTTGGGATTTACCAAGCTGCATGCCAAGGCCTTTAGGAGGAGCAGTAGCAGATGAAGGTGGACGGCCTAATAACAGACATAAAGGTAGAATGGTAAGTGTCCACTTAATACATGACAATCGTCATTGGCCATAAAATATATCAATTACTAATAGATTGGCAGTGTATATAGTGTTGATGCAAGGACAAGTGGCTGCTACAAATATGTGTAACAAACTAAGAACTCATCATAGATAACATTCATGAAACGTGCAATTAAACAAAAAGTAACCTTTAGGCTTGCTAGAAAAGGACTCCACATCAGCACCCAATCCAAAACCAGAGCTGCTACCAAAACCACCTCCGCCACCGGATGATATGCCTATGTCACCGAGGCTATTATCAATCTTTCCTGATCCCATAGACTGTAAAGACATAAAGCCTCCTTTATCTCCCCTATTCTTTTCAATCTGCAATATATATGACAAGACAGAACAATTATCAACTTGAATTTATTTTTCCAGAGGATGAGTATTTTAGTTGTAAAAAAAGAATGATGCGAGGTATGTAAAAAATACCTTGCTTTTGTCAATCTCACTTGCTTTCCGCTTCATGACATCCTTAGTTTCATTGATCTTGCTCTGCAATACCAACTTGTGCAACTTCTCTTCGTGACTTTCCATCTCGCAGTATTGCTTAACCTGAGCAACAGTCACATTTTCCTTGTGCCCAAGAGAAATAACCTCGTCGAAAGCAAAAATCAAATCAAAAGCTGTTTTGCAGATTCCCTCTTCATCCATAGAGAGTGAATATTCAGGTACCTAGAATCACTTAAGGACTCCAGCATAACTCCACTTTCAGCATTTTTTACACAATATCCCCATATCAGATGAATATGCAAAAAAAAAAAAAAAAAAAAAAAAGGCTCACACATACACACGTAGGAGGGTACATATACACATTGGAGGGTACAACTATTATCAGGGAAATATTCTTATAAGAAAAATAGGAAAAACAGATGACCTTATCAGAAAAGGCTTGATTTCATTTTATATAAAATGAACTATATACAATTTTATTTTCCTGTGCAGACTATTAAGTTGATAAGTTATAGAGTTCACCTTTTCATTTATATAATACACCGTCATTGAGGATTTAATAAATGCTCACTTTGTTTTGGCATATGCAAACTTTGCTAGTTCTCTTGAAATGCACTACTAATTCAAAGTTGAAGATCATCAGAAAATTTATGGAACAAAAGTAATTACAGTAGAATAATGATTTGAAGCCAACAGACCCAAATTCAACAAAAGATCAGCTTAAAGGGCACGAGAAATAGCTATAGGCCATGTCAAAAAAGGATACAAGCTTAGAAAGGAGCCTTAAAGTGTCCAAATCTTCAAGGATGTTGCTCTGTTTATTCGTTACAAGAAGCAAGTATAAAGCTTCTATTGGCTGGTAAACATAGCGAACATTTTCTGTCTCAACATATGTATGCTGCTTTCCAGTTCCAACCAACTTTGGAAAAGCAGCAAGAAGGCCCTCGATTCTGATTCGAGACATATCGACAAACTGTCTAGAAACAAGAACTGCAAAAAGAATACATCAGAAAAGGGTCAGTAGGAAAGAAAAATTTGCATCAAACCACAGACAGCCTGGTAAATGTAAATAGTAGTTAAAAACAATCATAGATTGAAAATAAAATTTACAGGAATATGTGTTGTGCACGTGTGAGAGAGAAGCTAATGAGTAATGACCATAAGTGTAAAAAATTAACTGTGAAAACCATCATTATGAAAGAGAGTTCAAACATTGTTGACCAATAGGGGGCTATAAGAGAGTATAGAATGGGTAACGGAAATATCTTACCTTTTCCAGACTTGCTAATAATGGAAGCAGCAAGAACAACCTGAGCAACAAAGGTCAGGTTCATCAAAAGAAATAAGGGGGGAGGAGCAAAGATAAAGTCATGAAATCCACTTGAAAGTCAAAAGTACGCCGCCAGGAAATATTAAAACAAGAAACAATGCAATCAAATACACAATAAAATCCAAATATGTAACAAGCTTAAAAGAGACTAATGAACTTCACGAGCAAGATGCTCATGCTAGTTACTATAGCAATTCCTAAAGTAAATTAAAGGGTGCATATCAGATTCAGTGCCGCAAGATAAATTATATGTGCATAATGATCCATTAATCTCAAACCTCAACAAGATGTTCTGAATGTCACAGTAAAAGTTAGAAACTATCCATCATCTTAGTTATTTACAATAAGTACGAACATAATTCTGAGGATAGATAACATTATGTCCAAACAAAAATTCATATGATATCATAGCTGAATGCACCCTCAACTGGTTAAAAACAGAAAAAGCACTTGGAAAGGAATTAATGGGAAGGCAATTAAAAAAAAAAGAACCATGTTGTGGAGAATTTCATATAAATTTAAATAAGAATGCGGATAAAAAGAGAACAAATGATTCAATAACAAAAATGCCTTTACCATTTTTTATGATATATGAGAATGCAAACCAACAATGACTTCAAATAGGAGAGGTTTTGTCTTCCGCACCTAGAAATAAAATTTTGTTAGTCACAAGCTTTTTAGAAAGGAAAAAAAAAAAAGATTACCTCAAAAGTTCAATCGTAAATGTGTGGAACAATTAAAGTGCACAAAATATGAAATGGTAGAACACCTTAACATAAAGCGCATAAACAAAGCTCCTGTTCTACATTACTTGCCCTAAATCTTTATCTACACCCATAATATCTATTTAACTTCACTAAGAACTATATTACTCCGAAAGGCTGTAGACCGCAGAAGCTCCTTGAGATCAGGCCGAAATTCACGAGGGATGGGGAAGGGGGAAGAAGAAGAAGTAAGGGATCTGAAGCAGAAACTCCCACGAATACATTGTGGGAAGAAGAACAGTACGAATTTGGATAAGGGAAATAAAATTGAGAGCCAGGGAAAATGGGTTGTGGGGAATTGTTTGGTCGTTTCTCCATGATTACATTGTGAAAAGATTTTGATGTCGAATATTAAAAGAAAAAAGAAGAGACGTGAAGCCACTCGACGACCACTCTCGTGCAATCGATGCGAAATAATATCTCAAAGAAAGGGGATTGAAAACGTCGAGTAAATTAATATCAGCCATTGATCGATCAACCAAGCGTGGTTTTACCTGAAGATGGGCGACATTTTCTTCTGGGAAATCATGGAAATTGGAAAGGAATCGTTTCACAAATCACAGAAAAATGTCACAAATTCACAAATTAGAGCAGATCCAAGTGAGGAAACACATAATGTACAGATCACATCAGCAACCAAACGTACGAAAACCCCAGACAGAATCCAGATCCATTTCACTAAATATGAAAAAGAGCAGTACTAAACTACAATATTGAGAAGAAGATAAACAGGGAAGAAATAGAGAGACATTCAAACCAGGTCAGAATGCGATGATAGGCGAGGAGAGTGTGATGGAGTGCGATTTCTGCAATTGATGAGTTTATTCGACGAAGGAGAGATCTGAATCGTGGAGCGCTGAGGAAGGAGAGACTGAATTAAAATGCCTAAAATTAAAAGATCCAAATGAAACGTACTTCCACCTTAAGCTTCGTATTGGAATTTGGCAAAATCACACACTTCTGACTTTTACAATAAGCGAGAACCGAGAACCGATGTGTTCGGTTTTGTAAAACACTGAACCGAACCGATGTCCAATAAGGGATAAAGAGCGAGATGTCCGTTTGGATAGGACTGCGGCTGATTAGGCTTTTTAAACAGAGTATTTATATGTCGGTTCGATTCGGTGTTTATTGGTTTTTAATTGAAAACCGAACGAATTTTCGATTTAGAATACCAAACATTGAACCAACCGGCTTGATTGATTTTTTTTTTTAGTACAATCGATTTTCGCTGTGGCTTCTGGACTACAGTCATTTTATTACAGTAAAAACTAATTTATACTTCTCACATTATAAGTTAATTAATTTTATGTTTTAAAATTGTTAATGCGTAATTTTTTAATTGTGTGTATATTAATAATTATATCAATTAAAAATCTAAACTTTCTTTAGGCGAATCCATTCAAACTCAAACCCCTCCATTTGTTTTCAGTTGGAAAATGGTTAATACATAGTTCTAACACATGTATATTTATAACGAAACATTAGCAAAATATTAGAGAAAAAGGTTGGAATCAAGTTATTGGTATGAACAAACTTTCATCTTCTTTTTTTCTCTACTTATTTATGGAGAATTACATGACAATTATATTATATAGGTAATTTTGAATTGTTTAAAAGGATTATATTATATAGGTAATTTTGAATTGTTTAATTAAATTTAAAATAATTAAGTTATTAGACATACAAATGAATTTTGTGTCTAACAAGATCATAAACTTTCAATTAAAAAATGTCAAGGACCTATTAGATGCAAAATTGAAAATTCAAAGAGCTATATAACACAATAAAAAATTCAAGGATGCATTAAATATTTTTTAAAATTCAGTAACTTATCATACACAAAATTGAAGTTATTAACCTATTAGAAACTTTGGAAGGTTCAAAGACTAAACTTTTAATTTAATCTAAAAATTAAATCCTAAGTTATAAATTTTGCCAACTTCCTAGATTAAAAAAAAAAAGATGAAACAACTCGAAATTGCTAAACTAATACACTAGCTATAACATGACATTCTAATTACGAGTAAAATGCTATCAGCTACTCTAATTATTCAACTAAAAATATTCACACATTTATCTCATAACTCAACTTTCAGACCGGACAAAGGCTAATCGTTTCTCCAAACATACTGTAGTTGACATATTACAAATCGTTTCAGTTCGGACCAAGGTACATCGACATTTCAAGAGAGTGGTGAATGTGTCCAGTCAAATATGCTTGGCAAGGAAAGTAAGCAGTAGCTGATTGACTTCCTCCGGAGATTGCTCCTGAACAAAATGAGATCCCTCTGGTAAATACACGATCTCCAGTTTGGGAACAAAATCTTTAACTCTTTCACTTCTTATGTATTCCCCAATTTCAGGGAATTTGAAAACGTAGTCCTTTTCACCCATTATAAAAAGTGCTGGAATTTCGACTTTTGGATCTTTTATTCCCCAATCTTCATTGAATGACCTATCATGAACATCCACCCATCATATCAAATGTAGCGGAATTATCCAAGTAAAACAAGATTTGCTCATGTCAAAACTCAAGTGCAATACCTGTAAGGAACTTTCAATCCAGTATCAAATCCAGATTTCTCATAAAGAGCTCCATAAGTTGCTAGATCTTCTTCAGTGAACCATGGAGGAAGAGGGGTGGATGGGTCTACTAAGTCCATTATTTCTTGATTTTCTTGGGCAATTGGGATTTCACTTTTGGAGAAGAGGATATAAACATTCCTCACAACAGTTTTTGCATCAAAACGACCAAAATCAGCCTCAGCTCGCCCAGGTTCCTAGATTAGAAAGAAAGTTGAAGCAAAAAGTTAGTAAAAGAAAATAGAAAGGAACAAAACGGGCAAACAAATTTTAAAAAACCTGAAGTCCAACCTAACATTATAAGAAATTCATTTATTCTGTTGAGGAACTATATATATATATATATATTTTTTTTTTTTTTTTTGAAAACTGTAGAAGAACTATATGTTTGCTCATAAAGTATGAAATCAATAGTCACAGCAGGATTGGTCTATTTGCAAACAAATAATAACAACTTGAAACTGATTGTTTCCTTTAACGATCAAATTTATACTTGTCAGAGCATTGAAGAAATACTCTTTTGGATTATTTTCTTTTGAAAGAGAAGAGTCTAAGGTCAATGGAAGAGCATGTGCATACCTGCCATCTTAAAGTATAGACGCCTTCAGGGATGGGACCCTGGGAACTCTTAATAGATTCAGGAGGCAGGAATGGCACTCCCAATGTGACAACTCCCAATGCCCTCTCAGGATGTTTCAAAGCAAAGTAATAAGCTGGCCATGCTCCAAAATCTTTCCCAACAACAAACACCTAAGAACATTAGAAGATTTCTTAGTTTGTAATCATTGGAACTGCTATGTTGTGATAAAGAAAATTCAATATCAAGGATTGGAATGACATTGATATAAAATCATAAAAACCAAAGCCAATAAGCTACCAAGCTGACAAACTAGTTTCAGTCTTTCAGCTGGTTTGATACAATGGACATTAGTATGTTTTAGAAATTTCCTTGTTGACAAAGACTGTACATGCGAGGATCTGTTTTCCATTTACATTCCTAACCCTAACTGAGTTCAGAAATGGTGATTCCTCTTTACATCAATTATTAATTATCAACGAACAGTTTTCTATTAATCAATTCATCCAGCAGTTCATTTTATCAAACACCTCGCAGGCAATGTAACTGCAGTCTTTTGTGTAATTTTTCGGAACCCTACCAGCTTCGAAACGATTGCAACCAAATTAGAGCACATCATAGGGGGAATAGTACCTTAGGGATGTTGAGAGCGTCGAGAATTCCAAGGAGGTCGCTGATGAGGTCGCTGAATGAAGCCTTCGAGGGCTCGGCGGGCGAATCGGAGAGTCCATATCCTCTGTAATCGGGAGCGATTGTCCGGAATCCGGCGTTGGCAAGAGCGATCATCTGGTACCGCCAAGAGTACCAAATCTCCGGAAATCCGTGAAGGAAGACGACGACATTGGAACCTGAAAAATGGAAAAGGAGCAGACAGATACAGAGTGGGTTTTTGTAAGGAAAACAAGTTCCGGCGAAGAAATTGGGGATGATATGAGTGGTTCATTACCAGTTCCGATCTCGGCTACGTGGAGCTTTAGGCCTCGAACTTGGATGAAATTGTGCTGAATTTGATCCATTTGAGAGCTCGTGAGAAAGGGAAATGAATTGAGTGTGTGTGGAGTAGAGATTTTGAACTCTGCTCTGCTTCAATTTCCCATGTAACAAATGCTCATACTTTTGTAACAGCCCAAAAAAGTCGTGTTTTGTGGGCGGGTGATTTTGTTTCCAATCAACCAAAACAAGATTATTTTTAGGGAAATTGCAATGGGTAGCAAAAAATATTAGGATATTTACAAATCTAGCTATGATTTTTTAGGTTTGCAAACATAGCAAAATTTTAAAAATCTGATTTCCGTTTTTTTTATTATTCCAGTTTTACCCTTGTTGGTATATCAACAGGTATATTAGTAGTATATCTGATATACTTTATATTTACTGATATACGAAATATAATGCATATCAGTTAACTAATATATCAAATTTGATATACTTGAATGAATACAATGATATACCTAATATATACTTGATAGGATAAGCATAACATTTGATATACTTGATTAAATGTTGATATATCAATGATATACTTAATATGTTACTTTCTTTACTTATATTTGTTATGATTTCTTTTCTCTTTATTGAATTATGTTGTGTTATTTACATCTTTTAAAATGAAATGTCCTGTTATGAAGGTTAATATACCATTGATATACCTAATTCGTTTTTTTTTTTTTTTTTAACTTACCTCATTTTTTTATACTAAAATAATTAATAACATTGATATACCTGATTAAGAGTAGCTAAATACATCAATGATAGACTTGTAATTAAGAAAAAAACCACTGATATATATTTTTAATTTTTGGTGTATTATGAAGGTCATGGAATGCAAAATTTGTTATAAGTATATCAATAAGATGCAATTTTAAGTATATCATTAGTGTATTAGTAGTCACTAAGATATACACATTCAACCAAGACGTTAGAGGTTTAAATCCCCTACCACACATATTGTGTCCAAATAAAACTAATATTTCTAATTCTTTATTGATGAAGTATATCAAAGATATCTAAAAAAAGCTCATGTGTATACTTCATAAATGAAGTATATTATATTCACAAAATATACATCTGATATACTTTATATTTAGTATATCAGTTGATTGATATACCCAATATCTAGTATATCAGAACACTAAATAAATGAATGATGTACCTGATATACAGTATATCAATAACACCATTGATATACTTTTTAAAATTCCAGCGTGTTTTAGGGGTTTTTTTGACTTTTCAACTTTAATGCTTAGGCGGGCCCACGTTTTTTTGCTATATTTGCAACATTAAAAAACTGATGACATGGTTGCAAATTCCATATTATTTTTTGCTATTCTTGCAATTGCCCCTTATTTTTATTTTATTATTTGAAAACCGATTCTTCTTCCCTTTCTTTTTCTTTATTTTATTTTTTGAAACCCGATTTTTTTTAGTGGGGGTTTCGAACATCTGACTTCATGGTCGATGGTACATGTCAATTACGGTTGACATGCTCACTTTGGTTGAAAATCGATTTTTCTTCCCTAATGAATATTCTTCTAACACTATGAGGATAATCATTTGGACTCTATTTGATAATCATTTTATTTTTTATTTTTAAAAATTAAGTCGTAAACATTACTTCTACTCAAAAGTAGGCTCCGTTTGATAACCATTTGATTTTTTGGTTTTTGAAA
Source organism: Luffa acutangula (assembly GCA_036850905.1). Classification (NCBI taxonomy): domain Eukaryota; kingdom Viridiplantae; phylum Streptophyta; class Magnoliopsida; order Cucurbitales; family Cucurbitaceae; genus Luffa; species Luffa acutangula. The sequence continues at coordinate 61,025,338 of CM072087.1, read as the reverse complement.
ATTAAGCTTGAAAACACTAGTTCCACCTATACGTTTCTTGGTTTTGTTATTTACTTTCTTCTCATGTTTTCAAAAACCAAATCAAGTTTTGAAAACTAAAAAAAATAATTTTCAAAAATATGTTTTTGTTTTTTAAATTTGGCCTTAATAAAGATGGAAACCATCCTAAGAAAATTAGGAAAAAACTAGCTTAATTTTCAAAAACCAAATAGTTATGACCGTTTTCAAAATTTTGTTTTTGTTTTTAGAATTTAACTAAGAATTCAAATGAGTCATCAACAACGATGAAAACCATGGTAAGAAAATTAGAAGAAAACAAACATAATTTTCAAAAACCAAATGATTATCAAACATATATATATATATATATTTGTTTTTTAAAATTATAGTTGTTTTCTCCAATTTTCATATTTGTTAAGGATATATTTGAATTCCTAGTCATACCCTATTTTTCAAAACATGAGAAGAAGGTAGATAACAAAACAAAAAAATTTATAGATGAAAGCAGTGTTTATAAACTTAATTTTCAAAAGCCAAAAATAAAAAACCAAATGGTTGTCAGCTTTAGAAAACTATTTTGGTACTTTACATTCACTTACAAAGTCAATCCAAACATATTCTAAATATAATTTATTGGTGTCGACCGTAAAGTACCATTTTAATTATTCTAGTACATACTCTTGTATTTTTCTCAAAAAAGTAAAAAATTATACATTCAACTCAAACAAAGTAGGGGCAATTCTCCAAACACATTGATACTTGACCTCCATACATTTGCATACATAAGTTGCCTTTGTAAAGAGTCAAGTATTCTTGGCAAGGAAAGTAAGTAGTAGCTCATTAACTTCCTTAGGGTATTGTTCTTGAACAAAATGAGATCCCTCTGGTAAATAGATTATCTCCAAATTGGGAACATACTCTTCCATTTTTCCACTTTGAATGTATTCATCAATGTTAGGAAATTTGCGAGTATAATCCTTTTCACCCATTATAAGCATTGTTGGAACTTTAACTTTTGGATCTTGTATGCCCCAGTCTTCATTTAAAGACCTATAATGCATCAAATACAACCAAAATTATTTGGGACTCAATTTTCTATAAAAAGTTTTGAAATGAAGTTAAGAATCAAACAAAAATAATATTGAAATCAGGTAAAGTTAGAATAGGACTCCAATTCACTAGCATAGTTAAAAAGCAATAATCTAGATTCAAGAACATTACCTATAAGGAACTTTTAACGCGGTATTGAATCCAGATTTCTCATAAAGAGCTCCATAAGTTATTAGATCTTCCTCACTTAACCAAGGGGGAAGAGGGGCAGATGGGTCTACTAAATCCATTATCTCCTGGTTTTCTTGAGCTATAGGAATTTCGCTTTTGGAGAAGAGGATATAGACAATCCTGATAATAGTTTTTACATCAAAACGACCAAAATCAGCTTCAGCTCGCCCAGGTTCCTAGATAAGAAATGGCTTAGATTAAGTACAAAACAAACAAGTTGAAATGGTAATTGGTAGAGTATGTGCATATATATATATATATATATACCTGCCACCTTGAGATATAGAAGCCTTGAGGGAACTTGTGAGGTCCAAGACTAGGAGGTATGAATGGCACTCCCAATGTCACAACTCCCAATACCCTCCTTTGGTGTTTAATAGCAAAACAAAAGGCTGGCCTTGCTCCAAAATCTTTCGCAACAAGGAACACCTAAACAGAGTATTATACAGATATTTTTTAAACGAAAAAAGAAAAAGAAAATCGTTAAGTTGAATAAATTTTTGTTGAATAAATTTTCAATCACATACTTTCAATTTCATTAGATTGAACGATAGGTTCAATTTTTGCTAGATTCCTCCTAAAATTTAACAAAAAGTATAATAAAAAATTTCCAAAACTCACTAATTTTGCAAAATTAAGTCTTATTAATGCACCAGATCAAAGATTATAAATAAATATTTGTTTTCTTTTTTGAAAAAATTATAAATAAATCTTTCAAAATTCACAAATTTAAGTAAAAATTCATTTATGGTATCGGTTTTCTTTGAAGTTTCATTAATTTGGTACTAGACATATGTTTTTTATTCATTAAATGCACATGAACATATTCTTATTGACGATTTTTCAAATGAAAGTTTATTTGAAGTAAAGTTGCAACTGATAAGTTAAGTTGTAATTTAAAAAAAAAAAGTTTGAAAATTGTGGTCAAATAGTAAAAAAAAATATGAATGATTAAGGAATCGGACGGAGAATAGGACCTTAGGGATGTGGAGAGCGTCGAGAATTCCAAGGAGATCGCTGACGAGATGGCTGAATTCAGCCTTGGAAGGCTCCGGCGGCGCATCGGAGAGTCCATATCCTCTGAAATCGGGAGCAATGGCTCGGAATCCGGCGTTAGCCAGAGCAATCATCTGGTGCCGCCACGAGTACCAAATCTCCGGAAAACCGTGCAGAAAGACGACGACATTGGAACCTGAAAGAAATGCTGTGAGTGAGTAGTGACCTAGAAATTGGGGGAAAAATGAAAATGGCGACGAGATGAGCGATTACTTACCAGTTCCGATGTCGGCTACGTGGAGCTTGAGTCCTCGAACTTGGATGAAGTTGTGCTGAATTTGATCCATGGACATCGAGAGAGAGCTTCTTCAGTAAAATGTGAAGCTGCGATGATCTCCATTATATGGAATTCAATTCTGCGATGTAAGGGAAGAATCGATTACGTGTGGGTATCCTCTTGCTTCCTTCAACGCCCATTTCCCAAGTGCTTACTACTCATTTTACTATTTTCTGGAGTTTTTATTAATTTGGCGCTGGAGACAAAATTGAGGAGTTTCGTAAGGAAAAATTGATGCTAAAGAAGATATTTGAGTACAAATTTTGAGCAAGGATACATCTCTTCAATGCCAACAACAATCTTGTCGTTATTTCAAAAGAAGAAAAGATGCTTACTCTGTCTTTGTCACAAAATCCATAAATAGGGACCAGTTTGGTAACGTTCTAGTTTTTAATTTTACTAAGAAATCTAAACATTTAATAATTATGTATGTTTCTTGTTTCTCATTTTGTAGAAACACTCCCAAAATTTGTATAGAACTTTTGGGAACAACTAAAACTTGTTTCTCCTTTTTTTGTTCTCGTTTCCAATTTTTTTCCAAACATAAATAAGAATAGGTTTATTATTATTGAATGTATAGGTGTTAGGATCATAAAATTCTATTTTTCTTTATTAAAAATGAAGAAACGGAAACAAGAAACGAGAACGTTACCAAACGGGCCCTAAGATTTCCGTATATAAAGTTTGATGAACTAAAAATACAAAGGATAATTGTAATGGGTGGCAACATGAAGGTAAATAATTACAAATATAGCAATTTTTAAAAATATTTGCAAATATGGCAAAATTTTTTAATTAATTTTTTATATTCCTAAATTGCCCCTGTGTGCCCATCTTCTTCTTCCTCGTCAGTTTTTTTTTTTTTTTTTTTTTTTTTTTTTTTTTTTTTTTTACTGATAGAAAGTCTTTTTATTACTAATAGATTCTATCAGTGGTAGAAAAATTTTCTATCAGTGATAGAAAGTTTCTATCACTGATAGAATAAAATTTCTATCAGTGATATTTCTATCACTGATAGATTCTATCAGTGGTAGAAAAATTTTCTATCGACGATAGAAAGTTTCTATCACTAATATTTCTATGACTGATAGATTCTATCAGTGGTAGAAAAAAATTTTCTATCGACGATAGAAAGTTTCTATCACTAATATTTCTATGACTGATAGATTCTATCAGTGGTAGAAAATTTTCTATCAGTGATAGAAAGTTTCTATCACTGATAGAATAGAAGATTTCTATCACCAATAGAAACTTTTTCTATCAGTGATAAAAGATTTCTATCACTGAGATATGTTCTATCAGTGATAAAAAAACTTTTTATAGAAAATCATAGAAAAACTTTTGATAAAAAATCTTTCAATCTCTGACCACCCATAAAAATCTTTCTATCACCGATATAATCTATAAGTGATAGAAAAACTTTCTATCACCGATAGAAAAGCTTTCTATCACCGATAGAAATTTTTACTATTCTATCAGTGATAAAACGATATTCTATCAATGATAGAAAACTCTTGATAGAAAATCTTTCAATCCCTGATAGAACCTATCAATGATAGAAATCTTCTATCACTTATAGAAATTTTTTCTATGAGTGATAGAAAAAATTTCTATCATTCATAGAAAATCTTTCTATGAGTGATAGAAAAACTTTCTATCTCTATCACTGAGACTGATAGAAAAACTTTTCGTGAGTTATAGAAAATCTTTCTATCACTGATACTTTTCTATCAGTGATAGAAGATCTTTTGTTTCTATCAGCGATGATGATACATGGTGAAATCGAGCATTGAAAAATAAAGCAAAAACGAACGATTATAGAAATCAAACACTGAAAAGCAAAAACCAAACACTGATAGAAAACCAAATAACAACAACCAAACACTGATAGAACACCGAACAAGTGATAGAAAAATATCTATCGCCGATAGAATCTATCAGTGAAAGAAAATTTCTATCACTGATAGAATCTATCAGTGATAGAAAATTTCTATCACTGATAGAAAATCTTTCTATCACTGATAGAATCTATCAGTATAGAAAAACTTTCTATCAGTGAAAGAAAATTTGGAGGGGTATTTTAGTAAATGCAACACACAAACTATTAGATTTTGCCATTTTTGCAATTTTTTTTTGTGGGTTGCTAGATTTGCAATTATTTTGGTCCATATTGCTATTCTTGCAACCGGCCCAAATACAAATCTATATATATTTGGTATTTGGTATTATTATCATTTGAGTAAATGAGTTTTTGTTTGTGCAATTGCTAATACTTCGTTCTCTTTAGTCGACTTGATTTTTTCCCCATGACATGCTATTTTTGCTATTAATTTGTTCAGAAAATTATAAAAATCATCGTAGAATTTTACTATGTATATCAATATCGTCTTACAACGTCTTACAATCGAGTCAACTAGAATATAGCTCAAAGGTTAAACCATCTATTATTTCTCTTGAGCTTGAAAGTTCAAATCCCTAATCTATACCCCTACATTTGTTGTATTAAAAAACAAAAGGTTGTTGCAATTATATCATTGAACTTTTTTACCGACCGAGTCTTTCTTTTGAAGTTCGAGGTTTAAGTACCCACCCCTATATTTGTTGTACTAAACAAGAAAATCTTCGACAACTTAAATTTGAACACTTCTTTAATAGTGGTTTGGTTTAATTGTATAATGATTTTGTAAATATTTGAACATACCTAGAACAAGTCTCACAATTGCAACAATCCTGACATCTTGAGTGGTTGAAATCCATAAATTTTTGCAAATATCTTATCAAATAACATACATATTGTAGCCATTATTATTTGAATAATGTAAGATCAACAACATTACACACCACACAATCAAATGGACATATAAGTCCTTTTTAGGGGAATAGTTGAAGTTACATTGTCAAATATGTCCCAAGTTAAGCATGTTTGGCAAGGAAAGTAAATAGTAATTTATTAACTTCTTCTGGAAATTGCTCTTGAACAAAATGAGACCCTTGAGGTAAATAGATGACCTCTAGTTTGGGAACATAATCTTTTACCATGCCACTTTCTATGTATTCTTCAATTCCAGGAAATTTGAGAACATAATCTTTTCTACCCATTATTAGGAGCGCTGGAACATCAACTTTTGGATCTTTTATTACCAAGTCTTCATTGAATGACCTATCATTCATATCCATCATGTCATATGTGATAGAATTACTCAAGTATAACAAAGATTTACTCATGCCATTAAAAAAAACACTATACTCAAAATGATTAGATGAATGATCTAATTGAAAAAATTTATCCAGATTTAAGTGTTTTACCTGTATGGAACTTTTAATGCAGTATCAAATCCAGATTTTTCATAGAGAGCTCCATAAGTAGCTAGATAGTGTTTTACCTGTATGGAACTTTTAATGCAGTATCAAATCCAGATTTTTCATAGAGAGCTCCATAAGTAGCTAGATCTTCCTCAGTGAACCAAGAGGGAAGAGGAGTGGTGGCATCCACTAAATCCATTATCTCCTGGTTTTCTTGAGCTGTTGGGATTTCACTTCTGGAGAAGAGGGTGTAAACATTCTTGACAACGGTCTTTGCATCGAAACGACCAAAATCAACCTCTGCACGTCCAGATTCCTAAACGAGCGATCACATAGATAAAGTTTAAAACAAACAAGTTAAGCGAAAAGAAAGAAGAAGAAACTAGGAATTAATCTTTTTGGGTAAAATAATAACAACATTTTGAGATTGGAGATGGATCCAAGTTTCATGATACCTGCCATCTTGAAATGTAGATGCCTTTAGGGAGGTCTTGGAACTTAGTGGTAAGATGAGGAGGTAGGAATGGGACTCCCAATGTGACAACTCCCAGTGCTCTCTCAGGGTGTTTGAGAGCAAAGTAATAAGCTGGCCACATTCCAAAATCTTTCCCAACAAGAAATACCTATATTTGTTAAAGATTTTGCTATTTTGCACATTATTGAAAATTTGTTGTGCACTGATAGAAAATTGTATCAATTTAGAGCTCAAACTTTAAACTTCATCGAATTGAATCCTAAACTTAAATAAGTGTTGTAATTTTTACTATCGGTTTAATTTTTGCTAATTCACCCACTAAATTTAACCCAAAAAGAGTGTAAAAATCTTTAAAAATTCATTAATTTTAATAGAATAAAGCTTTGCATAACAAATACACCATGGAATAACTTTGCCAAAATTCATAAATTCAAAAAAAAAGTCCAACTCTAATTTTTTTTTCTCTAAAATTTTATCAATTTCATATCGTACATATGATTTATAATTTATGGAACACATAGGAGAAAATTTTTTATAAAGATATTTGAAGAGAGAACTCATTAGTAGGTTAAAATTGCAACACTTATCTAAATTTAGAGTACAATTTGATGAAATTGAAAATTTATGATGAAAAGTGATACACCATGACAAGTTAGGGTCAAAATTGATTTTTTTCCATGATTTTAATAACTAATATGACATTAACATAAAATCAAGGTTAAAAATCACTTTTGGTCTCTAAACTTTCATAAAAGTAACAATTTAGTCCCTGAACATTGACTTGTAACGATTTAGTCCCTATACTTTCAATTTTGTAACGATTCAGTCCCTATACTTTCACGTTTGTAACAATTTAATCCTTAAACTTCAATAAATAACAATTTAGTCCATGTACTTTCAAATTTGTAACGATTTAGTCCCTATCATGAAAATTAATGTAAAGATTTAATACAATTTCTTACATATAGATAGATTAATAAACTGACTTGGGACTCAATATGTTTATAAGCTACAAGGTTTAATCATCAAATAATAAAAAAACGACATATAATTTGATTACATTGTTACAAATTTGAAAGTACGAGGACTCAATTGTTACAAATTTGAAAGTATAGGGACTAAGTTGTTATTTATTAGAGTTTAGGGACTAAATTGTTATAAAATTAAATGTATAAGGACTAAATCGTTACCAATCAAAATTCAGAAAACAAATTGTTACTTTCATAAAAATTCAGGGATTAAAGTGATTTTTAACCTAAAATAAATTATTAAAAAAATATTAAATAAAGTTAATGAATGGATCAATTTAAGAGAGACAGAGAGAGAATATCCTATGATTCTATCTCATTTTAAAACGGTGGTTCTTGTCCTTTGCACTGTTGCGTTTAAAGAAAAAGATTCCTTTCTCCGTGAATAATTGATGATTTTTTTTTTATTTTTTTTTGAGAAAGAAATAATTGATGATTAATTACAAAAGAACAGAGCTTAGTTCCACAAACACCTCGCAGTCAATTTAGTTTACGATAATCTTTGGTTTATTTCTCCATTGAAACAAATCTCAAATGAAAGAGCAGAGTGAGAGAGAAGAGTACCTTGGAAACGTGGAGAGCGTCGAGAATCGCAAGTAAATCGCTAATGAAATCGCTGTAAGTAACCTTCGAGGGCTCCGCCGGAGAATCGGAGAGTCCATATCCTCTGTAATCGGGAGCGATCGCTCGGAATCCGGCGTTGGCAAGAGCGATCATCTGGAACCGCCACGAGTACCAAATCTCCGGAAATCCGTGAAGAAAAACCACCACATTCGAACCTCAAATACAGAAACAGAAGAAGAATAATGTCACTCACAATTCAACTAGTTTCTTACAAATTTGGCGATTACATTACCGATCAATTACCAGTTCCGATCTCCGCTACGTGGAGCTTCAGGCCTCCGACTTCGATGAAATTGTGCTGAATTTGATCCATTTCACAGATTCTTCAGAGAAGAGTGACTGCGAGGGTGAGATTAGTTTCCACTCTGTTTTGAAGGAAGCGGATTGTTTAATTCGAAAATCAGCTGTTTTATTTATAGCGCATCGGCTCTACTTTTATTAGGAAAAAATCATTTTTAACCCTAAACTTTAGGACTTATTAATTTTAACTGAACTTTCAATTTCATCAAATTGAATCATAAACTTAAGTTATATCAATTTTTCATTTGAATCACTGTACGTAATGAATTATTTCTTCATTCTTTTTCTTAATTCACATTGCACCTGAATTAGTTTCTTGTAAATAAAATACTGGCGAAACTTGATTTTAGATGACTTTTCTTGTTGTTGAGAACTTTGTGAGAGTTTTTTTGCTGCTACCTAAGATTATGAAAGCAAATAAATTTTGGAGGTTTTTTATCTTTGAATATTTGCTAGTTTTTTTTGTTGTTGCTAAGAACTTTGTGTGATTATTTTTATTCTTTTACTGTTTTTTTTTTGTTTTTTTTTTCTTACTAATTAGAATAATGTATAGATGTATGAAACAAAAATAAAGAAATTTCGAGTTTTTTATTTCTCATTTTTGCTGGTTTTTCTTGTTGCCAATAACTTAGTGATTTTTTTTTGGATAATAATGAGAAGAATGGTATGAGATATTTGATTTCTTTTGATAAAGAGTTTTTCCAATAATGTTCTTACAAAATACTAACTCAAGTGCAATGCGAATAAAAAAAAAAGAAAAAAAATTGTCAATTACATGTTTTAATAGCAATTCAAATGAAAAGTTGACTAAAGATCTACATTGCAATATTTATGCAAGTTTGAGGTTCAAATTGATACAATTTGTTAAGTTTAGAGTTCAAATTGATGAAATTGAAAACTTAGGGTTAAAATTATACAATATACTAAGTTCAAGGGTCAAAATTGATTTTCTTCCCATAAATTATAACAATTTCACTCTCGTTTAGCTCGAGACTTTGTAATTTATTCAAACAAATCTTATAATTTAATCAAATTTATATAATCGATGAGATTTAGAAATATTATTTCACCAACTATTCTATTATGGACAGCACGCTAACAATAACAAAGCCACGGGAGCAATTGCCTCCTTTTAACTCATCTTTAGTCCCTTGTTTGCTGGAAGGATTTGGTTGTTTTTGGCCTATGTCTTCCCGCCTTTTCTTTCCTCCATTATTCAGGAGGATTATCGTTCTAACTCTTCTTGTTTGCGTGTTTAATGAATTTTCTTTTCAAAAAAAAAAAAAAAACTCTTCTTTAGATTTTTAAAAAATAGATGAATGAATTTGGTCCATGAACTTTGATTTGTAATGATTTAGTCTATGTACTTTCAATTTTGTAACAATTTAGTCTGTTAATTTTAACAAGTAACAATTTAGTCCCTATACTTTCAAATTTGTAACAATTTAATCCTTGTCGCAAAAAAAAAATCATCAAACTTAAATGTCAATTTTTATTATTTAATGATTAAACTTGGTAGCTTATTAACATATTGGGTCCCAAAGTAGTTTATTAATCTATCTAGGCAATAAATCTCATTAAATCTTTACATTAATTTTTCACAATAAGGACTAAATCGTTACAAGTTTAAAAGTATAAGGACTAAATTGTTACTTATTAAAGTTCAATGACTAAATTGTTACAAAATTGAAAGTATAGGGACTAAATCATTACAAAATTGTAAGTATAAGGACTAAATCGTTACAAATCAAAGTTGATGGACTAAACGGTTACTTTCATGAAAGTTAAAGGACCAAAAGTCATTTTTAACCAAATTTTAAAGTTTTTTTTCCTCCCTAATTTCCCCTGCCCTCTAAAGTCTAAAATTAATAAATTATAGTACTTTTTGAGTCTCATTTAGCTAACGAGTTTATAATTTATTCGAAGAAATCGTAAATGTAATTAAATTTATGTAATTGATGAGATTTAAAAATATAATTTTACCAACTACTCTATTATGGACAGCAGCAAAGCAAGAATTTATCCTCTTAAATTTTCAAAATTGAAAGACTATATGCATAAAATGTTGGAAGGAAAAGTTTAGCCTTTTCCCCTGAAAATTTGTAGCTTGATTTTTTGGTCTTACCATTAATTTGTGATGTAATAATAATAAATATAATTTGAGATTAGAAATCTGATCAGACATTGTTTAATAATGTATAAAATGTTTGCTTTATTTGATGATGATAAAGCTTCTAAATGACCAAGCAAATAAATTGTCATGGAATATCATTGATTTGATTGAGGAGAGCAATTTGAAGTATTATAATTAACTTAACATTATCGATCTAAACACAACTTAGTAGATAAGATATCAATTATCATTACAAAAACCGATGGTTCAATTCATCACCCTACATTTTATTGAGTAAAAAAAAAAAAAAAAGTAAATTTACTAATATTTTGTTAAATCAATTTTGTACAAGTTTTGTATCGTAAGAATAAGAATAATTTCTATTACTATTATCAATAGCCTCTAATTATTCAAATACTCTTGTATTTATCTCATAACTCTAGTTTCAACGCCAACAAGAGCATAACTCTATGTACTTATGATCCAAAGATTATGAGTTTGAATCCTCCACCTCTAAATATTGTTGAACTAGAAGAAGAAAAAAAAACTATTTTCAATGGCCGACTTATTTCAACTGAAATGAAGTTGTACAAATAGTTGACATCCATGGATCATGCACGTACTTATTGGATAACATAGATATTGTAGACATGGTTTGTATTAAAAAACAACAAAATGCTCAACACAAAGAGTCATTTAGATATACCTATTTTAAAGTCTTTTTGAGGGACTTGTGAGAGGGTTGGTTAGATTTAAACCTCTGTGTTGGCTTTAATTTGTCTGAATCATGTATGTTTGGCAAGGAAAGTGAGTAGCAATTGATTAACTTCATCTGGGAATTGCTCTTGAACAAAATGGGATCCTTCTGGCAGAGAGATGATCTCCAATTTGGGAACATAATCTTTCACCTTTTCACTTCGTATATATTCTTCAATTCCTGGGAATTTGAGAAAATAATCTTTTTCACCCATTATAAAAAGTGCTGGAATTTCAACTTTTGGATCTTTTACTCCCCGATCTTCATTCAGCGACCTATCATGATATGAAATAATTATCAAGAAAAATAAGACTGATCCCTCATGTCAAAGTTAATTTCCTATTTCCCATATAAAAAATGTGTGTATAATCCATTTTGGATCTACCTTTGCTAAATTGAAAATGAGATGGAGAACAAAAACAGAATATGAAAGATATATGTTTGGGATCACTTTTTTCACGTCCAAAATAACTAAAAATGACATATCAAAAGTGATTTAGGTCGCTCTCACACATGCTCGAAACTCAATCAAGCTAGAATAGGAGAACAAGATTTAAAGACATTACCTATAAGGGACTTTTAATGCAGTGTGAAATCCAGATTTCTCATAGAGATCTCCATAAGCAGCTAAATCTTCCTCGGTAAACCAAGGGGGAAGAGGGGTGGATGAGTCCACCAAGTCCATTATTTCCTGATTCTCTTGGGCTATTGGAATTTCGCTTTTAGAGAAGAGAATATAGACATTCCTAACAACCGTTTTTGCATCAAAACGATCAAAATCAGCCTCTGCTCGTCCGGGTTCCTAGACAAGAGATCACACCAATCAACTTCAAAACAAGCAAATAAATGTTAACATGGGATTTTTTTTAAATAGTGAAAGTAAGAATACTCTTGCTCATAAAGATGCAAATAAAATAACAAAAGTGAAACAAATTGTTCCTTGGAAGATAAAATATATATATAGAGATAGTATAGTAGAGTGTAAAGTGAAATAATTGGGAGAAAAGTACCTGCCATCTTGAAATGTAGAAGCCTTCAGGGAGATGGTCTTGGAACTTAATAGGTCCAGGAGGTATGAATGGCACTCCCAATGTCACAACTCCCAATGCTCTCTCCGGATGTTTGATAGCAAAGTAATAAGCTGGCATTACTCCAAAGTCTTTCCCCACAAGAAACACCTACACCCACTAATTTTCTTACAACTTTTCTTATCTATGAAAAAAAAATATATGAAGAGGAATTGGGCAACTATAGCTTATAGCTTAAGTCCGGTTTGATAATCATTTGATTTTTTATTTTTTGTTTTTTAAAATTATGTTTGTTTTCTCTTAAATTCCCTACCATGATTTTCATCCGAGTTAAGGTTGCATTTAAATTCCAAACCAAAATTTAAAACAAAAACAAGTTTTTGAAAACTGCCATTTTTTTTTCCCAAAATTGGACTTGATTTTTGAAAACAAGGTAAAAGATTGATACTAAAATCAACAAATTTATAGGTGGAAGCATGTGTGTATAAGCTTAATTTTCAAAAACCAAAAACCAAATGGTTATCAAACCGGCTTTTAATTTTTTTTCTCCAAATTTCTTACAACTTATTAAGTAATTTTAATATTCACAAAAAAAAAAAAAAAAAAAAACCCTAAATATAGACAACTGTTTAGAGTTAAGTTCAGGATTGGGGTTGATGAATGCAAAAGGGAAGAAAAAAAAAATCCCTCAAGTTCTGTTCTAGATGGACATTGATGGAAAGAAAAACCGAAGGTATCTTGACTTCAGAGATTTGAGTGAAGGGTTTAAGAACTATGGATTTAGAAAATTCTTTTGGAGTTTGGAGTTCAAATTTAGGAAGTCTGGTTCAAGTATTTCGAGACGATAAACTCTACAAACAATTCTGTAACTACGATCTTTCGTTTGATGTATTTCGAAACGATAAACTCTGCATTGCAATCACAACCAAATCGAAACAGAGCAGAAGGAGAATCGTACCTTGGGGATGCCGAGAGTGTCGAGAATTTCAAGGAGATCGCTAATAAGATCGCTGTATGTAGCCTTGGAGGGCTCAGCCGGCGCATCGGAGAGTCCATATCCTCTGTAATCGAGAGCGATTGCTCGGAATCCGGCGTTAGCCACCGCAATCATCTGGTGCCGCCACGAGTACCAAATCTCCGGAAAACCATGCAGAAAAACCACCACATTCGAACCTGAAACATCAAAGAATGTCAGCACTAGCCAAATCCGGCGGAGAAATTCCGACGAGAACAGATGATTAACCACCAGTTCCGATCTCTGCTACGTGGATCTGCAGTCCTCCTTGGACTTCCACGAATACGTGCTCAATTTTATCCATCGAGAGCTTCTTCAAAGGGAAAAGGAGCGACCGAATTAGGGCTGGGATTTCTTCAAAGGTGAAGCATCAATTATTAATGCCGTGTTTGTCCGGTTCAATAAAATCATACGGTCAGTCCAGTTTGTTTTTTGTGTTGTCTACAAATAAAAGCCCTTCTCGCATGATTCCCACATGTTGCCAACAATTCTCTTGTCGTCATTGAAAACAAAAAATGCTTGGATGACAACAGTTAACTAGTTTTACTTATCAAATATGTGAAGTATTTTACAAGTATTGACAAAACTTCCCTATGTTTAAAGCAAATTTACATCATACAAGGACTTTGTTTTGAAACATGTCCCAGAATCAAAAGAGAGATTGAAATATGTTTCCCAGAATTTATTTCTGCACTAATCGCTCTGTATCAGCCATTTGTATTATTCTGATTTCTTGTTCTTCTCTTCCTTGCTGGAAAACCATTTGAATTTGTTCCAACGACTTCCCCTTTGTCTCTGGGACATATTTGTGGATGAAAGCAACTGAGACTAGAGAAATCAATGAGAACAGAAAGAAGGTTCCTGCAACTGTAATTGTGTGGGAGACTGAGAGGAACGACATGGTGATCAAGCCGCTGCTGACTCGGCTTCCGACCGCCCCGAGCGCCGATGCTTGTGCTCGGAGCCTCAACGGGAAGATTTCCGATGATAAGACCCAACAGACTGGACCAATCCCAACTGAAAAGAAAGCTACATTTCCACATACTGCTAAGATTGACAAAACAATGCCAAGGTTCCCATGATCCAAAAGAGCCAGAGTGATGCTGAGACAGAACAAGCAGGTTGTCATCCCAATTGTGCTGAAATAAAGCAGTGGCTTCCTTCCCACTTTGTCTATAAGAAAAATAGCAACCAAAATGAACAAGGTTTTTGTGAATCCAACAGCAACAGTTGCAGCAAGAAGTTTGGAGTTGCTTTCAATGCCAGCTTCTTTGAAGATTGTAGGGCTATAATACACAGTTGCATCAATGCCTGTAATCTGTTGGAAGCATTGAATTCCACAACCTGCTATCAGCATTTGCTTCACCGAAGGCGTCGGGCACAAAATATCATGCCAGATAGCCTTAGATTCATACTTATCGACATTGGCAGTTGCTGCAGCTTTCTGAATATCCATCAATTTCTCGTCTACATCAACGCCGATCTCGTTCGTTTTCAACAAAACAATTCGGGCCTCGTCGATCCTGTTCTTCATGACTAGCCAGCGGGGAGATTCGGGAATCATAGAAAGGGCGAAACCAAGCAAAACCGAGGGGATTATTCCGACACCAAGCATGACCCTCCAGCTTATATGAACAGGAAGTCCTGAGAAGGCATAGTTAGAAATGTAACCAAGAAGGATCCCAAAGTTTATAAAGATCTCAGGGAAAGAGGTGAGAGATCCTCTGGCAGCTGCGGGGGATATCTCGGCGATGTATACCGGTGCAATCATGACTCCGAAACCGACACCGACACCGGCCAAGAGTCGACCGAGTATCAAAAAAGGGAAAGAAGGAGCAAGAGCCATGATTGCAGCCCCTGCCTGGAAAACAACAGCAGCAAAAGCAATGGTCCATTTTCTGCCAATGGCATCAGATGTTTTTCCACCAGCCAAGCTGCCTAACAAAGAGATTATGCTCAAAATTCCCACAAGAACTTCTTGTTGAACTTGTGTGATTTTCAGATCCTCTTGAATGAATATGATTGCTCCACTCATAACACCAACATCTGCAGAAGGAGCAGCCATGATTATTTGAGATTGGAAATTAGAAATTCAATTCAATAAAACAAACAAAAATGATTTGAGCAGAGCAGAGCAGACCATATCCCAAAAGCACAGAATTAAGCGACGCAAAGATGGCACAGGTAAAAACATATCTTCGAGTATCCTCAAAATCATTTTTGCTTGTAGACAATGAAACATGTTCTTCTTCCCCATCCACCAAACCCATCTCTCTCTCTGAAATTACAACCAGAAACCAATATGGACAAAGAGATTCAAACCTTAAAATTGTCCAATGCTTTGAAATTTTTTTAAAAAAAGGTTGAATTTTTACAGGAGTTTTCATCCAGACGTTGAATTTTATGTAAATGGAGCATCGAAAATGGCCTTCCTCAAGGCCATTGAGCGCCGTTGACCGTTGCTTTTTTCTACGGTGCTTATATCATCTGGGACAAAATCGAATTCTATGGTTGTTATGATTGCAACTTAAAAATTGAACCCTTTAACTTATCAAAATATTAAAATCAAGTAATAACTTCTTTTAATTACATTAAAATTGAATCCGGCTCTCTGCTTCTTGAAGCCCCTCTTTGAAAAATTTCAGTGATCCACAGTCGACAGAAGGCAAACAAACAAAAACAATCAAAATATAATATACTAAAAAATATATAATAACGTTTTTTATGTCCGAGAAAAAACGCTATAAAAACATATAATAGCGTTTTTATACATGTTGTCATAATCAATGTTATTGAAAGTTCCTGACTATTTATATTTCAATGTTATAGGAAAAAGTTTATTTTAGGATTTATCTTTAATGGCTTTTTTTATAGTAGAAAAACAATACTATAGAAAACATATAATAACCTTTTTAGCCTTGTGGTAGTCCATATTATTAAACTTCTAATACTTTTTTTTTTAATTTTTGTTTATATTTATACCATTTTCAAATGGTAGGTAACTGTTTTTGTAGCATTTTATATAAGTAACAAATTGTTTAAAAACTTATTATAAAATCAAATCAATTATATAACCATTTAATGTATTTAAGTGTATTTACATCACAATAAACTTTAAAGAGTACAAACATATAATACCAAAAGTTCATAATCTCAAAGTATTCTAACTAATGCCAACATGAACATAGCTCAACTGACATAAAGTTGTACTAACGACCGAGAGATCTATGGTTTGAATCAGCCACCCCACATTGTCAAAAAAAAAAGAAAAAAAAATACACTTTTAGTCCCTAAGGTTTAAGTTAGGTTTCTACTATTTTTTTTATTAAAAAAATTAAATATATATATATTTTTTTAATTTAAGGATGGTCGGTTTGGTTCGGTCATAATTTAAGTAGAAATTGAACCGAATCGACTCGAACCAGTTCGGTTCGGTTCAGTTTGGTTTCTTGCACCCCTAACTATACCTCTTAACTTTTTTAAACCACCTCACTCGCTTCTTGGAATATATATATATATATATATATATATCAAAAAGAACAGTTGCTAATTACATAATTAACCTTGGAAAAAAGATGAATTGGGCAAAAAAACAGTTATGTTGTTAGGGTTTCTTAAGTTTGAAGAAGGCTGCAAACAGCACAACAAAAAGGACAATTTTGCTTTCCCTTCTCTCTCTTATCTTTTTTTTTTTTCCATAACTTTTTTGTTTTAAGAGTTTTCTTCTTTCATAAACTTTTTTGTGGGATTGAAACTTGGAACTTTAATCCAATTTTTTTTTCAAAAAAAAAAAAAAATCCAACTATTAACATAGATTTCTTCTTCAGCTGTCATTTTGGGTTTAGCTTCATAGATAAGATTTTTTTTTTTTTTTTTCTTAAAAAAAGCTTCTTTTAAGCAATGAAAGTCAGACTGGTGATCTAATCTTTATCCAGTTAGAAAAACTGCTCTTTGGCTTTTAGTGGCTGTCGCAATTTTTCATGAACTGAGTAAAACGTTTTTCTAATTCAATTTTTAAGTTATGGAGTGAAATTTCTCTATTTTTAGTGCCTATAGACAAAGAAGTAGGTATACAGCTAATAAATAAAATAAAATAACAATTACTCCAAAGAAAATATATATACTCTTGTATAAACAACCATTATATA
Organism: Luffa acutangula; assembly: GCA_036850905.1. Lineage (NCBI taxonomy): Eukaryota > Viridiplantae > Streptophyta > Magnoliopsida > Cucurbitales > Cucurbitaceae > Luffa > Luffa acutangula. The sequence continues at coordinate 61,007,933 of CM072087.1, read as the reverse complement.
TATATATATATATCTTATCAATGAAGCTAAATACCCAGAATGATAAAGCTGAAGAATTAAATTGTGTCCTTTAAAATAAAAAAAGGGGGGGGGGGGGGTTCAAAAAGAGAGAGAGGAAGAGCGAAGCGAAAGCAAAATTGTACTTTTTTGTTGTGCTGTCTGCAGCTTCTTCAACCTTAAGAAACCCAATATCATACGATAATCCATCCTTAATTACAATATAACTCTTTTTTTTTCCCCAAAATTCTACTCTATATATATATATTAGGCAAAATTATCTACAATATGTTGTTGCTTTTTCCATATGGTTAATTCTGTAATTAGTTTCAATTTATTTAGATATTTTTGTTTATTAGTTTGACAGTTGCTTTACAAGTAGGGGACAGGACCTATATTAAGGTTTAAACAAGATTAGGTATTGGAATCATCATTTAAATCTGCAACAATCCATTTTTTTTTAATTAATATTGGGGGGAGAGGAACAAATATCTCCGGTCTTAAATTCAAAATATTATATAAATATAAAACAATTAAATTCAAATTGAGCAAGTACAAAATTTATTCATTCAATAAGAGTTTCTAAGTTTGAGTCTATTCAATTAATATTGATTTTCACTTGTTAGGTCTTGAGAAGAGAAGGAAGGACAATCACCCTTTACATCGCAAAAAATTATAAAAAGATTCAAATTTTAAAATTTTCTTTCTAATTTTTCCATCTTAAATTATTAAATTTAAAAATTATATGTCACTACAAGAAAATACGTTTTCAGTGACAAGTTTTTAGTGGCGCGACCAAAATAAGTCGCAAAAGGTGGCTTTTCAGCGACATCGTAAGATAGACGTCGCAGTTAAAAATTTTCAGTGACGCGATAAAATTAGACGTTGCTAATAGTTTTAGTGGCGCGTAAGCTTACGTCACTAAAAGTATTATTTTTAGCAACATATTTACGACGTCGCTAAATTTTTTTTTTTCGTGTTGCTAAAGGTTAAAACATTGAAATTTTAGGGCACACGTTTTCCACCCTTTTCCATCTTCTTTTTTTCGTTTTGGCCGCCTCCTTCTCGAAAAGGACTCTCCCCTCTGGTATATCGATTGTTTCTCTCAAAAATCGCCGCCATCGTTGTCTTCTTCCTCTCCGTTCGCTGTTGCCGTCACAAACTAACATCTTCTTCCTCTTCATTCTTTGCCGCTGTCTAGTTAGGGGTTTTCCCCCTTTTCCCTCAATTCAGCCGGCGCCCCCATTTCCCACCCTCATTCTCTCTCTGAAAAACGCTCTTTTTTGCTTTCACTGCTTTCGAATAAAGTGTTTTTCCTTCTCTCTTCTACTTCTTTGCAACACACAGTCTCCTTCTTCATTGCCATTACTGCATTTACTCTTCTACTTATTGGTTACAGGTGAATTTACTAATTTCATGCCATTACTGCTTTTGTTTCTAAGTTTAACTACATTAAAGCCTTGAATCTTTTGTTTTAAAGTTATGTTATGACCCCCTAGTTTTATCACAATTTTTGGTCTGACACTAAACTTGTTAAAATGTTTCTTATTTTCCTAACCTTACGAACAAATGCATACTCATTGACATCTCATTCTTTTTCTTTAATTTCATGTAGTATCTAAATTATTGTGTATTATGTGGTAAAATTTTTTCTCCTTGTTGGCCATTCTTTGAATTTTTTCCACTATGGGGGACCAAAAAGAGTAATACTTGGATTGTGAAAATTATGACCAACAAACTGGGAAAGTGGAAGCTACTAGAATTAAGTTCAATTTTTATTTTACTGGAAATATGCTTTGTCTGTATTTTGCTTCATTTATAGTCAAAACATGAGAAGATGTTCTATTGTTGCGTTAGAGATTCTTAGCAATGATAGATTCAAAGTATGTCATTGGTGGTTTATTTTTTTTTTTGGAAAGAAAAACTCTATCTATTATTATTATTATTTTTTTTTTTTTGCTAGTTTAGATCTTCTATAACAACCAAAGGAACACTCAAATTTAAAGGATTACATATTGACTGAAACCTTGAAGTGTTAGTTACAAGTTGTATTCCTTGTGTTGAAGCTTTTTTATAATTTTCTTAATAAATACATAGTGTACGTAACAGTTTTTGTTAGACATTTTTTCATAGTAATGTACCAAGTGCATATAAAAAATTGACTATAAAACGAACAGGAAGTTGGGTTTGAGTCACAATGGAGGATCTTTCTCACAGAATTTCTTGAAGGCATAACTATGATGAAAGGACTACTCTCCATGTAAGTGATATGCCAACTAGGAATATTTGAAATGATGTGTTATTTCAGGTTGTTTTGCTTTGATATTTGTTGCTATATGACACTTCCACTTTAGGCATTACGGTCCTTAGATTTGGAAAATACTCTAAATGTTATCAAGTAACCTTTTTTTTCCCTTCTAATTCTTTAAAGTATGATAATGAAGTGCAATTTAAGTGCTTGTCTTTTTTCCCCCTTTTGAATCACTACTATGTCGGTGGAGTAATTTTCCATTACTTGAACCTGCTCCAAAGTGCAACTTTTTGTTTATGAAATTATATGTTTATCTATTTTCAGGTATTTGCATGATCAAAATGGTTTAATATGTACACAATCTAGAAGATTATTCGTGGGTATGCTATAATGTTGAGTGAGTTTTTTTAGTTGGTTACAATGGATTGTTAGGTTTTGTGAAACCAGGTTCCTAGTTATTTTAGTTTTACACTACAGTTTATTTAATAGGTCTAAAAATGTTTGAATAGTTATTGTACTTTAGTTACCTTTTAAACCTCAAAGGCTTCAAAGAGACCTTTTTTTTTTCTTAACTTAATATGTAGGTTCTAATGTGCTTAATAAATATATCAGACATCAGATAATAATGAATCATATATCTAGAACTTAAGTTGCTTACTATATTTTATTTGGTTCATTGTATGTGGAATTTTACCATAACATTTGAAGTTGCCTACTATATTTTATTGGTTCATTGTATTTGGAATTTTACAACATTTTGAAGTTTTGGATACTAGAAGGCATGAGATAATAGTATTGAGGCATGCTTTAACTCCAACGGAACTTGTAAGACTTGTGAATGTACAATATGAATGGTAGTATGGTACAATTTTGATAGTCTTGTCTATTTTTCCTATCTATCAAGAATAAATATAGGTCTGAATTAGTTAGAGAAAAGGAGTTGCAACAATCATATTGTCTAAATAGTGAAACGACCTTAAAAATGAGAATACACTACATTCAGTCATCTCTGTAATTGTTACTAATTTTTAGTTAAGGAAGTAATTAGCAACTCGTTACTTTGTTATACATTGGATTCCCGTGTATTGTATGTTAGAATAAGAGTTGTGTTGATTACCAATATCATAAAATTCTAAGAAGCATAACAAGTGTTCAAAATACTGTTAAAAAAAAAGAAAGCCACACATTCATTCTTTAATTCATTTTAGCCTTGATGCAACTTCCTATGGAAATCAATATGCACATTGCTAATTTTTGAAATGTTAGTTGATTTCTTACTGTGACCTAGAAGAATCCCTAAGTGAGTTTCTTTATGCATTTGCACCAAATGCAACCTTTGGTTTGGACCTTCTTAGAGGTGATTCTTTCCTTTTTCTTTTTTAAAAGCTCTTGGAGGTGTTTCACGTATTTTGTTTTTTGTAGTTTGGAGTTAAGAAGCTGAATCTATTTTATTTATGGTTTGTTTATGCCAGAGGTTTGTTATTCAATGGGCTACATAAATGCATGTTATATAGATGATTTAGGTGTATGGAACTTTCTCCCTCTTCTTAAACCCCTAACTTGTTCTCATGTGTTGGATTAGATTAATTGTTGTAGTACTTTGACTATCCTATAGCTCATAGTTTAAAATTAGAATGAAGATAGAAAGTATTGGAGTTCATTATTTGTTATGTTGACTTGGTATAACTTGAGTGTTATATGACTATCCTGCAGTTATGGTAGTCATAGTTTAGTTGTTATGGTAGTCATAGTTTAGTCATTTGTGTTCATGATAGACTTATTTGACATTGTGTTGTTAAGTCGAGTTATTTCATTGTAAAAGGTCTCCATGATTTGAGTTATGTTCTTACATTTAGTTCTTTTGAGGGGGGGGGGTCAATACCTTGTTGCACTTAAGTTATTGTGTTTAGGGAGTTTACTTTTGTTGAGTTGTTTAGTTGGATTGTTCCATTTGCAAAGTTGAGTTTCTAAGTTGTAGTTGTTAAGTTATTCTATTTGGGGGGTCAACACCTTGTTGCACTTAGGCCCTTTAACTAGTTATTGTGTTTTTTAAAGTTTAGTTTCACTTATTTTCCATTTAGTTGTTGTGTTTAGGAAGGTCGATACCTATTTGCACTTAAGTATTTTAACTGGTGTAGTTGTTGTGATGTTGATAAGTTTAGTTTCACTAAGTTCTTATAAATTTAGTTTCACTTGTTTTATTCAGTTCTTTGAATAGAGATGGTTGCTTATGTTGTTAAGTTTGTGTTCATTATTTCTCATAAGTGTAGTTGTGTTCATGTTTTTTCCATGTTGAAAGTTCTTGTTGTAAGTTTTGTTTTATAGCTTTTGATGAGTTGTTTATCTTGATTTGAGTTATATCGTCTCTAATTCAATTATTTAATCTCATACTTACATATTTTATTTCCTTTTTATTTTTCAGCTTGGATGCATGAATGGTTTGACAATGCGCTCCCCCTTTTTGTATGGAAATGTGAAGAATGTAGGTTGATTTTTTTTTTGTTTGTGATCTTTTGTTAGTCATTTTGATGTGATGTGAATCATTTTGTTAAACAAACTTCATCTAAACTTGAGATCATTTTAGAAAATGATCCGTTTGTATTAGATTCTAGACATGTTTCTTGATTATGGTTAATATATGAAGTAGTGCATCTTAACTTTAAATTGGCATATTATATTTTTTATTTGATTAATTGTAGAATTGTTAATTAGTTTGAACATGGTAATATTATTTTATTTACAGGTTTACTAATTGAATTAACTATTTATTTTTTTTTAAATCATAAACAATTTTCTGTGACGTGTGTATGCGTCACTGAACACAAGATTTTAGTGACGTGCTTACAATGTCACTAAATATCTTTTTCAGTGACAACGGGTCGGATGTTGCTGAAAGTATACGATTTTAGTGACGTGCTAACAATGTCACTAAACATCTTTTTCAGCGACAACGGGTCGAACGTTGCTGAAAGTGATCTTCAGTGACGTGTCCCCACGTCCCTACCTATTGCTTACACCGGCGTGTAGACGTCACTAAAGATGACTTTCAGCAACGTCTACAGTAGTATGTCGCAAATACTTACGACTACGTAAATACAGCGACGGATGCAGCGACAAAGTTACGCACGCCGCTGAAAGTTTTACCGACGCGTTTTTTGTTTCAGCGACATGTTTTATACGCCACTGAAAATGTTTTTTCTTGTAGTGTGTGTATAAAATTACAAAGTAAAATTTTATCCCTCCCTGATTTTTGTTTGTTTGTTTTTTTTTTTTTTTTTACTCCACTTTTATGAAGGATGAGTTCATTTTCAAAAACTAAAAACTAAAAGTAGAATCCTTATTAAATTGAATGTTGATAATTTGAAACTAGAAGAGCAAGGACAAAACAATCTCAAATCTTAGAAGTAAAAAATAAAGGTCACCATCACAATCATCAATACTCCATCGTCTTAATACTTGTCTTAACCAATTTATGTGGCTTAAATGCATGCTTATATATTTGTTAAAAGTAAAACAATTATACCCATCAAAATGAGTTTTATTTAGTTGACAAAAATAAAATAAACTTGGAAGTTTAATTAAGGAATAAAATTAAAATTTTGAAAATTCAATACCTCGTATATTACTACAATATTTAAATTACTAGTAAACTTAAGATTTTAAAATGTTAAATTAAAGAAACTCATAAATGTTTGATAATATTGTTTATGTTTTTTGTTAGAATGATTCTTTTTAATTTAAGAAGATAAGAGATTCAAAACTCAAATATTTTTCTTAAGGATATAATATCTTAATCCGTGGAATTATGTTTAGATTGGGTTTTTTTTTCAGAAACATTATCAAAATTATATAGAATTTTGGAAATAGCAAAATTTGGTTATTTGGTTTTTTCCCCATTTTCAATTTCTTAAAAACATTAATTGAAGAATTAGTTTTCCTTTTTTTTTTTTTTTTTTTTTTTTTACTTCTTGAACATATGTTTGTGTAAAAAGTTAATTTTCATGTAAGACTTAACAACTAACAAGGAACTGTTATCAAAGTAACAATTATCTTTATTCAATAATAATAATAATAATAATAACAATTATCAAACACAAACAAGGAATGAAAATATTATGAAACAAGTTTTAATATAATGAACTATATGTTGATGCCAAAATCCAGATAGAGGACTCACCTCACCTTCACGTGACACCAATAGTGAATTTGTAGAAGCTGGGGAAGACGTGGCCTGCAAGACCAACAAAAACCGCTGCACACCGGTGTGGTGTAGGCCACACCGCCTCCGATGCCTAAGTCAGTAAACCGAGGAGAAGCTAGAGAGCAAAAGGAGAAGTCGAGAATAGAGTTTCGGAACCCTTCTTCCGTGGTGAAGAGGGGTTTTTATACCGGTTTGCCCTCCTAGGGTTTTTAGGAATTCGGAGGTGTTTCGGGACGAACCAGGCGGAACCGGGGCGATTCGGGACGATCTGGGGCATCAGGGACAGAAAATGGGTCATCGGGCTCGGCCTCGGCCTTTTGCCGAGGCCGACCATATGGGTCAGGCCATGTTGGCCCGACCTTTTGGTCCGGTCTTCCTCTGGGTCAGTTTTTTGGTCCTACCTCTGCCCGATTGTTCTCGTTAGCTTCTTGTGCATCTGTGTGGTCCAAAATTACCTATAACACTATATTTGATTTTGTTGAAAATGCAAATATAGTCTCATTTACCAACTAGAAGAATAAAATATTCACGACGAATGAGTAAATGATAACATCTTTATCGATACGAAGTGTTACAACTCAAACATAAATAATTGATTTGTGGAAGAATTAAATAGAAGGAAAAAGGTGTGGGAAGGAAATCCATGGGTTTTGATGGAGAAATGTGGGATATATTGGGTGCACTTTACAACCTGGAACAAACCACAATATCCCATGATGCTGCGGCGACGCCACGCCCCAATTGCATATACATTTAATTAATTCCATGCATTATTATTTTAATTAAACCCCAAGCTCTTCAATCATTCTCTTCCATGTGTTCAAACTTTTATCATTTTTAATTCTAATTAATTCATTCATTAATTAATACGCCGCCATCATTCTAATCTGATGGCTTTTTCCAACATTCTCTACCTACCTAATTAAACATTCTTCTATTTTTACTTTTTTTTTTTTTTTTAATTCTTCATTTTCTATGGCTTTCTTTATTGTGTATCTAATTCCCTTGTTTATATTTTTTATATCAGCCCTCAATCAACGTTGTGACAAATGGGAATTTATATATGACGACTTTAGTACTGACTTTTATAATATTCCAAAGTGGTATAATACCATGACTTTGTGTTTGTGTTGAGGTTATTTTAATCTTATATTAATTCCTTCCTGCAAATTGTGTTCTTTACTCTATTATATCTAATTTCTTTGGTCTTCCTATAAAATGATTTCATTGACTGAATAGTCAATTCAATCTCCATGTTTCATATTATACTTTGAAATTTCCTATTTCTTCCCTCAATCCAGTTAAGGAGAAGTGTACCATAATTCCTAACAAACGTGAAGCGATCAACACTAGTATCTACATATTCATTTGGATAATGATTTTAAAAATATATGGATTTATGAAGTTTTAGTTTGTATGATGTATGTAAATTTACCGAGTATAATAAATTATAATAACCTGAATTTATGTAATCTATATTTGGTTTTATAGGTCTATATTTATAATTTGTAAATATTAGTATACAATATGTTGTAGGTGATTTTGGACCATTTCGAAATTCGAGGACTAAGCAGGACAGCGCAACACCAACCCGAAAGCATGACCAGGAAGCGGACCCTGGAGGAGACTTGGCCGAAGGGATTGGGCTGAGACGCCCCAATCCCGTGCTTGGCCTTGGCCTTGGGCCAAGGCCGACACTGTGTGGGCTGAATTTCCTTGTCTCTTGTGTGTCCCTGGACGCCTCGGTTCCACCTGGTTTAGCCGGAATCGTCTTCAAAAGTCTAGAAACCCTAAGGGAGGAAAAGGTATTTAAACCCTTCTTCGTCACGGAAGAAAGGAGCCCGAACTCTATTCTCTGATTCTCCTCTTACTCTTGATCTCTTGCTTCCCATCGTTCTGCTTACTGACTTAAGCATCAAAGGTGGTTTGGTGCTTGGTTTTATTGTCTTGCAGACCACGTCTTCCCTCCTCTCAACAAATTTACCGTTGGTGGCACGTGGCACGTGAAGGTCAGGTGAGTTCTGTCTGTCCAAATTTAACCATCAACACAATAAAAGATGAAGGTTTCATAATCTTAAATTTATAAAACATGTCGATTAATTAAATCGATAAATTTATAGTATAAGATAACCATATATACCTTTGTCTTAATTTCAAGTTACACAAGCGTAATTCGTGAATCAAATATTTACCTATAGATAACGTACCAAAAGAAGGAGAAAATAAAATTGATTTGTTAATTTGGGATGGATTAGTTACGAAGGTTGATTGGGAAAAAAAAAACAACAACAAAAAAATGGACAAGTTGGAAGACAAAGATGTAGAAATGGAGTTTTGTCGTTTGGGAAAGAAGAAGATGCAACGGAACCGACCATGTTGGATTTGGGAATTGGAATTCGGATTCTTCACATTATTCTCTTCGTGCTTCGTTGGATATATGGATCAAATCTTAATCAAATCATTCTTTTTTATTTATTTCAATTCGATTTAATTAATTATTCTATTTCCCTTATCTTAACCCTTAATCTTCATTCTTAATTTAATTTTATACACCATATGCCTTTCGTGGTCCTTTTTCTTTTCCTATTTCTCTGACGGCCACCTATCACTATAATAAATTACCCACGCATGCCCCTCATTTTTTATGCATCATTTCTTTATTTTATCAACATTATTATTATTATTATTATTATTATTATTATTATTATTATTATTATTTAGTATATACGCTATTAATTTGGTCGACAGAACTTCAAAATTTTTGTTTTACTTTTACTTTTATTAATTACATTTCTATATTATATTATTATTATTCTTCTTTTGAAATAATATTATATTATTATGGTCTTTCAACTTTTAAAATATTCATTTTAGTCATTTGTTCAAAAAGTAAATATTTTTGTTTCTAAAATTAAATTTTCAAAATGTCTATATTCTATCCTTGAACTTTTAAAAAATAACTTATTTTGGTCTTTTCCATATTATTTTGTCACCTAATATTTGCTTACTCGGTACTCTTGTTTCTTCAACATTTGTGGTTTAAATACATGTTCATGTTAATACATAAAAGTCACATTTTCAATTTTATTGGAATAAAAAATAAAGGTAAGACCAAAATTATTGTTTTCCTAAATTTTATAGGCTAAAATAATAGACATTTTGAAAGTTGAATGACCAAAATGAAAGTGAAACAAACTTAAAAGTTTAAGGATCAAAATGAAACAAACGAAACCAAAAATAAATAATGTTTAAGAACTGAATATAAACAAATTTAATTAAAATTTAACCATCAAGATGTAAATATAATTCGGTTTGAAACTTAGTCTAACTTTAATAATATTAGAAAATTATTATTATAATTATAACTACTCTTTAGAGTTCTTTTATAACTTGTTTAAAAAAAAAAAAAATCAAATAAACTGTCATCTCCTATAATTAAATTTAAAAAGTTTGAAACCTATCCTTCCATATATCTCGAACTTTTTTTTTTCAGGTCTATTCTCTTAAATCAATTGAATTTGGATTTGTTTGATTTTTTTTTCTAAACTTTTATTAAATAATTTAGATTAAACAAAGTTACTTACCATTTAAATCATACTTAAATAATCGTCTTATAATAAATTTGCTAGCATTATATCATTATAAAAATAATTGAAATAATATATCTACTTTAGTCACCAACAATAACATAACTCAACTGACATAAAACATGTACATCATTGAGAGATCGTTGGCATAAAACCTTAGTTTGAATAACATTTTTAAAAATAAAAAATAAACTCGTTTACCAATCACTTTTTTGACTTATTTAATTTGCAATCTATTTCCAAAACCTTGTTAAAAATTGTAATAGTTTTTTTAGTTAAAATATAATTCCTACAAATGTTTTTTCATTATGGAATTTTTGTTAAGAAATAAAAATGTATCAAAGAAGTGAAATGAATGATCAAGAAATTATAAACAAAAAGAAAAAAAAATTAAATCAATCTTTTCCTATTTAAAAGAAGGTATCGTTGAAGTCGAATGAGTTGAATCATTCAAATCCAAGAGATGATTATTAGTATATTAATTATTAAGCTATATTCATATTGACAATTAAATTGAAATTGTTGTCCCGCTGAATTTTTATACATATATTTGAGTTTTAATATTTATAAAAATAAATAAATAAATTATTAATAAGATTTAATAACAATAATTCAAAAAAAAACACACAAAATACTAAAATCTTCATCGAAAAAAAAAAGTGAGTGGACATGAGTCAAGTCTCTCACATAATCATGTAGGTCTTATTGGGCTGCTATGCTATTCTAATTTATAATGAGATAAGAATAAGAATATAAGAGGAAAAATAAAAAGAAAAAACTCATTTTGTTTGTTTAAATTCACACGCTCAGGGAGGAGGAGCCCACACGTGCAAAATAATATTTAAAAAAAAATAAAAGGGATTTGGCGAAGACAGCCAACGTGGAACATGTAATCACATGCGGATGGGTCCACGAAGAAAAATCAAGGCCTCAAATTGGAGGAGCACGTGACGCCAACATCTCCTGTGGGACCCACTCTGTGCCCCTACCCTACTCCTACTCTGTTCCACGGATTTGGAAATTATTCTTTTCCCAATTTCATTTCCACTTCTTTTATTTTCCATCGTTTTCTTAGTAACCTACGCAATTCCTCATTTTTATCTTTATATCATCTCATCTCTATCATTCTATGAAATTTTATTTATTATTACGATGTGAACTTCATCTATATTTTAATCTATAATATGAATATTTTACTATTTTTCAATTTAGTTTTTATTATTTTAAAATTTTAACTTAATCCTAGTCCTTTATATTTTAGCTTTTCTTTAATTCTTTAATTATATACCATTTTTATTTACTTAAGAATAAAATTGATTAATGATAAACTGTTATTATATACCATGATATTAGACGAGTTGACAATAATTTAATAAATAATGTTTTGGTACTAATAAAAAGAGTTAAAAGAGCTTGAAAGTTCAAATCTTATTTTCACATTTTTTTTCAATGTAGGTATAACTTTTAGTTATTTTAATATGTATTATGTTGATGACAAAATCTGGACAGACTAAACTCGCGTGAACTTCACGTGGCACCAACAGTAAATTTGTTTGAGAGTGGGGGGCTTTCAAAACAGTAAAATCTGCACACCGGTGTGGTGCTTGCTACACTGCTCCAATGCTTAAATCAGAAAACGGAAGGAGGAGAGCAAGAGAGCATGAGGAGAGAGTAGAGAATAGAGTTTGAGATCCATTCTTCAGTGACGAGGTTTAAATACATGTTCCTGCTCTAGGGTTTCTAGGCGTTCGGAGGCGATTCAGAGCTGAACCGAGTGGAACCGCGGCAGCAGGGACCAAACGGAGGCGGACAGACTCGGCCTCGGCCTTGGGTCTAGGCCGGCCATTTGGGTCGAGCCAAGGGCCGGTCCCTCTGACCTTGGCCAGACCTTTTGGCTCGTTTCGCCTTCGGAGTCCATTTTTTTTGTCCTATTTCTGGACTCGTGTCGGGTTGTCCTCGTCAGCTCCTTATACATCGGAGTGGTTCAAAATTACCTATAACATATTATATTTAACAGAAATCTTATGATAATTATTCTGAAATTCAATACTCAACACTTAAAATATAAATTCAAACTAAATTTACCATTGAAAATTCAATGATAAATACTAAATAAATTTATATAAAGTTTTAATACTAAACAAACCATATATAAAAAGTGTAAAGACTACATAATTAAAATAACTTAAAACGACAAAATTTTAATCAACTTGAACCTTGAAATTGTTGTTAACTTAATTAGTAAAAAACAAATATATAAAAAGAAAGGTCCAAAATTAATTACGAGAGCGAAAAATGGGGAGTGAGATTAAGAAATTCCCAAATGGAGCATAAATAGAGGATGACATTTTAACTCTTCCATACTGAGATTTAAATAAAATTATTACAATATTTTTTAATAAATGCCATTGCCATTGCCATTGCCATGCACATCAATCAAACCCTTCTCTTTTTTCAACACACATCTAAAAAACGCAACGCACTCTCGACGGCCCTGATTCGTCCACGTGTCCCCTCCCACTTTCACCTTAGTCTTGAAGTCTCTCTCTCTATAAATAAAACCAATAAATAAAAAGTTGTTCCAAAAAACACAGTTGCAAGTTGCACCCAAAATTATCCCCACTTTTACTCTCCCTTTGAATCCTCAGTCAAACCATTTTCTCAGGTTTTTCGACACAAATTATTTGTCTAACATCATTAATTACAGACATGCTCCTCTCATCACCTTCCTCGTCTCTTCGTACCAACAAATTCTTCCATTCTTATAACCACAATTCTCTCTGTCTCTCTGTTTTTCAGCTCGGTTAGAATCTCTGCTGTCTTCTTTTTTCTTTTTTGGAAGATTTGTGTGAAATCCTTTCTGGGTTTTGTTCTTCGAGTGATTTTGAGAGATGGGTTTGAGTTCAAAACAGGTTTCGATCGATGGGTTTGATTGGAGCAAGGCGCTAATGCAAGCTCACAAATTGGAGCTCCCGAAACTGCCAAGCTCCGGCGTGAAACGATCACAGCATCAAAGTCAGAATCAAATTCAGTCACAGATAGAGCAATTGAAGTGCCCGAGATGCGATTCAACCAACACCAAATTCTGTTACTACAACAATTACAACAAATCTCAGCCTCGCCATTTTTGCAGAGCTTGTAAGCGCCACTGGACAAAAGGAGGAACTCTCCGTAACGTCCCTGTTGGTGGCGGCCGCAAGAACAAGCGCCTCAAAAAAACAACCCCCACCTCAACCAAATCCTCCTCCGCCGCCCCCGCCGCCGCCAACGGCGTCATCAATCCCCAAATGGGAGTTCACCATCTTCAAAACGTTCCTCTGTATCAGGGGCTGGTTTTTCCGCCGCCGTCGTCGAGCAATTGGGCGGAATGTGAAAATTTCACCATAAACTACGGGATTCTAAACTCCCAAAATCCTGATTTCTGCTCTGTTTCAACAACAACCTCAACGCAGTCTCCAATTTCCCCAAAAATCTGTAATTACTCGGATCAAGAATTTAAGCCCATAGAAACAGAGCAAACAGAGCAACCCACTACTCACCATCCATGGCAGCTGCCGAGCAGCGGCTGCGGCGGCGGCGACATGTCGGGCAGCTACTGGAGCTGGGACGACATCGACACCTTCGCCGCAACTGATCTGAACATCGCATGGGACGACGAACATGACATCAAACCTTGAAAATTAAATCTCACTCCGGCCAACAGTATATAATATATAGTTTTTTTTTTACTCCTTTCACTTGTTGTATTCCATGAAATCGAATTGAATGCGTTTGTTGAGTAGGATGTACCAAAATTTTTCTGGTGAATGGGAAATGAAGGATGTTGGAATGAATTGAATTGAAGAGTAATTTCAAATAGTGAAAAAGAAAGAAGGAAGGGGACAGAAATGGAAGGCGTAGGGCAGAGGAGAGGGGGATGGGGTCTAAACTGAACCAGCAATGTGATGGAAGATTCTCTTTGTGGAATGTGGATATATAAAATAAAATAAAATTTATTGATTTTGCAAGTCCAATTATTTGTTTCGAATGACATTACTTGGATTCCTTCATTCCACTTGTGTTTGCAGAGAATCCATGGCTGATCTGATAATTTTGCAGGCTTTCGGTTTGGTCAGGTATGTTTTTTTTCTTCTTCTTAGAATACTAGAAACGATGTATATGTAGCTCTGTTCTGAGGATTCCTGTTTTTTCAAATCCTTGTCTCTTTGTTTGCTACACGTAATTCTTAGCTTCGCTTCTTCCAACTTCAAACCACTCAATCTTTTCATCACTAATTCCTTTCATACATTGGATGCTGTAAATTTGTCAATTATGTTGAATAATTTCTCCTTTTCAACTATTATGAGTGAGCTTAGTGTTATTAATTTTTTTAAAAGAAAGTAAAAAGAGACTTTAGAAAATATGTTAAAACTATATGGTAACTACTTGTTTAGGATAAAATCTTATCAGCTTTCTTAACAACCAAATGTTAGATGTGTGTAAACTAATTCAAACATAATTATCCCACTCCAATGATCATCAACCTATTCAAGGAATATCCAATTTTTTTTTTAATAATAATATAGAAAGTGATCACTATAATCACAACTTTTTAACGGTAGTGACTCCATTAAATTTAGAGACTGTAAGAAAGGTAGATTTTGTTTTGAAAATATAAATGAGAGATTAATTAAATTTTTCACTAGACATGTGTACAATAGAAAAAATGTGGAAATTATTTTTCATTATTGGTTTTGTGGCTAAACATTAATACTTACAATGTCATTATATTCTATCTATACATACATACACATATATATATATACTCGTTGAAAATGTTCATTGGACATGAAGAGTGAAGACATTGCCAAAAGATAGGGTGAGAAATGAAAAAAATCCTCATAGGGCATACAAAATAGGAAAAATCTAGTCAGCAGCTACCCCTATCTCTTTTACTTTTTTTTTTTCCATGTTATCTCTCTCTTTTTTTTTTTTTTTCTTTTTCTGAAATAGCCATGTTATCTTTTCTCAACCCTTGTAAATAGCACCTTCTTTATCTTGCAAAATATGCATGGAATAGGAAAATGTTGGGCTTGGGGAATAGAAAAGGTGGGACATCTTTGGAACACTTTACTCAAAATAGTTTTGTTTTCAATTTTGTTTTTTTTTTTAAATTTATATCAAGTAGCTAGTAAAAAGAAATCATCATCTACATTCCCATACATTTTATTTTAAAAAGAAAAAAATTAAAATAAATAGTTAATTATATTCCCATACATTTTATATTATAAAGAAAAAAAATTAAAATATATTTAATTGTGTAAATTATATTTTGGCAGGTAAGAAAAGAAAGATGAGTATTTAGGAAGGCATTTAATGTAGGGCAAAAGGCATGTCTCTAGGTAAGGTGAATAGCATAGCCGTCCTACCTAGTTTAATTTCATAGTAAATTTATATAATTTCATTACTTTGTTTGAATATTATCCCACTTGTATTAAATTTTCCTCCTTTTTTTTTATTCAACAACATTTAGGGGTTGGAATTTCGAATCTTTGACCTCATGATCGAGAGTACATGTCAATTATCGTTGAACTATGCTTACTTTGACTTTATTTTTGTTATTCTTCATCTTTGCAAACCATGGATTTCCTTTCATAGTAATTATGAGGATAGAACCCTAAACCCTAAACAATTACAAAATTTTAAGCTAAAATCAAAGTACATTTTGATCTTTCTTTAATTTAAGAGAAAGTGAGAAATTGGGGAGAGAGCGAGAAGCTAGAGCGAGAGTAGCGAGGTTAGAGTAGAGAGTAAAATGGTAATTTTACTAGGATGATGATGCAAGCAAAATGACATATTATTGTTTTGAAAAGATGAGACATTTATCATTTCCATCTATTTTAGAGGGTCATCCGTATGAAAATCCGAGAGAAGAAGATGGGTGTTGCTCCAAAAAAAAAAACCATAGACAAAAGTGTGGAGAAAAAATGAATAATAATATAACATTATAGTTATCTCCACTTCCAAGGTTAAGCCAAAACAAGTTGATAATAATAGTCACTGTTATAGGCAATTTTGGACCACCCCGATATACAAGGAGCTGACGAGGGCAACCGAGGGGAAATCGGGCTGAGAGATGGACCAAAGAGGCAAAACCAGCAAGTGGGACGGGCCAAGACCGAAGGGGTTGGGTTTTTGGCCCGACCCCCTGTCGGCCTCGGCCCGGGGCCGAGGCCGAGCCCGTCTGGCGTCGCTAGGTCCCCACTGCCTCCGTCTGCCTCGATTTTGCCTGGTTTGACCTAAAACGCCTCCGAATACCTAAAAATCCTAGGAGGATGAGCAGGTATGTATACCCCTCTTCACCATTGAAGAGGGGGACCCGAACTCTATTCTCGACTCCCTACTCTTACTCTCTAGCTCTCCCTCTTGTTTTCTGACTTAAGCATCGGAGGCGGTGTGGCTAGCACCACACCGGTGTGCAGGTTTTCTGTCTTGCAGGCCACGTCTTCCCCCCTCATCTACAAATTTACCGTTGGTGGCACGTGAAGGTCAGGTGAATTCCCTCTGACCAAAATCGACCATCAACAGTCACGATAAATAATAAAAGAGATAGGGAAAAGAAAACAACATCAAAAGTTATACAGATTCGTCCAAGCTCTGAACTACATCTAGTCTTCTGCAATTGAAGGTTCTATTAAAAATTCGTGAGATTATAGGAAGCCTTCAAAATAACGCAACAAACTAACGCTTCATAGTCCAACAATACCTATTGACTTCCAAGAACCAAAATTCGATAACTTGGGATAAACACCATCAAACCCCAACGAGAGAATAATCCCCCAAAAACTCACTGCCGCCAGTCAAGAAATGAAGATCAAAGCTTCAGCTGCAAGACTCAGCCACCTTACTGCCTCCTTTTGTTAAAAAATTTCCAGCCACAACACACATATATATATAGCAAGCATAAAAATCTAATGGGCCTTAAGGCCCAAAACTCCTTTCCCCTCCTTTTCTGTTGTGTCCACGTCCCAACAGAAAGGTCGTGGCCGTCGGCCGAAGAGGGAAACGCAGCAGCCCGTGCAATGGAAGTGGGCCACTCCATTGGACTCTCTCGGACACATCGACAAAGCTCAAATTTTGCCACAAATGTCAAACTCTTTATAATAACAACGTCAGCAAAAGAAAAAGTCAAAGTCAAGCCCCATTCAACGCATTCATCAGCCACCGTGGAACCGACAGGAACATGGCTGGAATTCTGTAAGTTTTTGAGTTTAGTGGTGATTTAATAATTTTTTTTTCTTTTTTTTTGCTTGGTAGAGATTGGTCGCAGCTGATTAGTAATGTTTCAGATGTAGTGATGAAGTTGGCCACATTGAATAAATAACGAATTACTTTGTGATCATTCTTTGCTGAGTTCTTAGTTTCCTAGAGAATTTTGTTTTGGTATATCAGAGCGAAAGTCTAACGATACTAGAAAAGATCACTCCATGTTACCATGTTTTCTTTATAGTGAACTAATTCATCAATGAACTATATAGTGTAATATGTTGAATAAAATTGCATTTTTTATATAAAAAAAAATTTAGACATAAACTCTCATGACTTTAACTTTTTATTTCACCTTCAATAAGTTCTATACAAAAGCGTGGAACTTTTAAATTAAAGTCATTTCAATTCAATTTTCTTTTGATTAGTTTTAGAAGTTGAATTTTGAAACAGTTTCTTTTCTTTTCTTGGAAGTTTATGTACTTTGTTGACTCTAAACAGTAAAGGAAAAAAGTCCAAGGAATTACATAATATTGTTCCTTTACCATTGCTGAGAAGGAACCTTATTTTTCTTCCACATGTAGCTGCCAAACAAACTTGTCTCAACTTTTAAGCTGAAACTATACACCAAAAAGAAAAAACACACACACAATACATTCATCGAAGGCAAACGACATGTCGTCGTCATACATTCATTGAAGGCAACGACATGTCGTCGTCACTCAATTAACCAGTTGCATGCTGTAGGATCGTAATCGGGTCGGATCCGGGTTATTAGGGTTCGGAGCTTGGAGGCTGTCCAAGAAGAAAGGAAGTGAAGAAAGCGAGAGAGCTGCTTGGTTTGAAGCAGGGCACTGCATGGCCAGCTCCACGAAACGTCGCAAAAACCAGCCCTTTGTATTGCTGATACCATCCACTAACCTACAAACCAAATTAACTTTAACTTTAATTCATTTCACATTCAAATTAATCAAAAAATATATATATATTGTGGAGTTATTATTAATGGACCATAGTAATTTATATGATTTAAGTACTCATGCACATCTAGAGATTCTCATTGGTTAACTTTTATTGGATTTGTCAATTCATGATCTTTGATGGCTAAAACATACTTCAATTCTCTTGTTTCCTATATGAAAGAGAGTTTGATCCAGTCCAGATGTGTTTAGTTGAGAATTTTTTTTAATATCTATAAAATTTAGATCCATCATCCTTCTTTTATACTTTCAATTATTTTTTCTTTTCAAAGACATGATTCAACTAATTAAGATATTATAACCTCGGTTAAAGGTTAGATATTTGTATCTTCAACTCAAACTTTATTAAACTCAAAAAGAGTAAGAAAGAAAAAAAAAATTAAAGTTACAAGACTTTTGGACATAAATGATTAACCTGGTTTTGGTGGTACCAAGGCCTCCATGGTTGGGTAATGGAGAGGCCAAGAGAATTCAAGCTGTATCTTGTTGACAACACTGGAACTCTCCCATCTGTATCTCCACTGAAACCAAACCAATTCACAATATTGAATTCTAGCGATAGAGATATACCAAAATAAAAATTATAGAAAGAATTTTGGGTGCATAACTGTTGGTAGGGTTCTTACACATCACACTATCAAAATCTTGACAACTAAAAAAGAAAGATAGAAAGTAAGATTTTTTTTTCCTCTTAATTGTCAAAAATTTAACCCTAGTGTATAAGAAAATACTTACACACCGATATGCAGTCAAATATTGTCGAAATTATATTACCTGTAAATCCAGATTCTAAGTGATCCAGTATTGATAAGCTTCTTGTATATTGGAATCATGGATGGCTTTGAATCTGCCCACCCTTTGAATATCGTATTGCTGCATATCAAAACATGATTAAAGAAAAAAAATCAACAAGGATCCAAAGATCAATAACAATAATATTCATTTCGTACAAAGTTAGTTACTAATAATTTAGATTACTTGCAAATGCTCCAATTCCTGAGATGGTGAGCATCGACAGCCACATGGAGGGCCTTCTGAACTTGTGCTTTGTTGTAGAAAGCTTTCGCATACTCATCAAGACATGGATCATATCCACCCATTATCCTTGGCATCTAATAAAAAAAACCCATCACCAGACACCAACAAAGTTAATTATCTAACATTTTATCGATATGCAGGTAAGTATTTTTGTTACCATATTGGAAGTTGGGTTGATGGACATGAGGCGGAGATGGTGGGAGGTGGCAGAATTGAGGATGCAGCGGGAGGTGTAAATGCTGTAGATGTCGATTTTGCTGTACTGTTTGAGCAACTCGGCGATGGCGTCGGTGCAAGTTGGGTTGGTCCATGTGTCGTTGCTGTTGAAATCGCAGGTTTGGGTTATGATGTTGTGGGTTTCGTCTGATATCACTGCATGGCTCCATGCATAATCCACTATTCCTCTCCAGTCCTCAGCGTCTGATGTTTCTGGGTTACCCAACTGACAGTGCCAACCAACAACAACAACAACAATTAACACCTTTTATGTTTTTTCCAACCTCAAACTTGTGGGATTTGAATCAAAAACCTCAAATTTTTGGTGTTTGGAAGTGGGGTTTTATTGTAGGTAGAAAATGTTTCGACTTTCTTAGTTGTCAATATTTTAATGGGTATCCCGACATACTATTTGTAACCAAGTATATTGTTCTTTTTGATATGGTATGTTTTTATTAGAATAGATAAATTGGATCATATTAATATCATTTTTACCCTAAAAAATACACCATAAAAAAAGTTAGTGCCTTTTGAGTTCATTATTCTTGGATTGAATTCATTTTTTTTCTTTGACTGAATACACGTTTGAGTTTTATGAACTTTGATATATTATATTAGATAAACATAAATTCTTTGTCAAAATTAGAGAAGTAACTTAGGTATATGATGAATTGTGAGGTCTCTCTATTCACCTTTCCGATGTAGGGATATCCTCAACTAGAGATGCCGAAACTGAGAGAAATGAGATATTTTTGTTTTGTTTTTTTTTTAAAAAAAAAACTAGATCTTTATGTTTTTAGGGGTGGTTAGTGAGAAGATTCTTAAAAATTTTGTCCGTACCAAAATGCCTTGGAGGTTGATATGAAAGGAAGTATCTTCATCCTTGTTCTTGTCAACGATGAGCTCAGCCAGCTCTGGAATGTATTTGCCTGAAAAAAGAAGAATCATGAGCCAAGAACAATATTATAAATTCAAGACAAGGATTGAATTTTTTGGGTTGATATAACTTTAAGTTTAGTGGGAAAAAAACCTGCATAGCTCTCTCCGGCGATGAAGAAGGTTCGCTGTCTGTATGAAGGGAACTTGAGGAACCATTTATGGAGAAAAGTGTAAGCATCATTTGCTAGTAAAAAAAAAAAAAAAAGACCAGATCATTTAATTAGCTCAAAAAAGATGGGATTAAGAAAAATAATTAACCCGTTTTAAACAATTTAAAGGTGGGAAGTGGGGTATTTATTTTTTTGATAATTTTTCTTACCTGTAAAGTGATCTCCCAGATCATCATAATCGCTAGTTGTATTTGAATATGAAAAGCCAACCCCAATTGGAGATTCCACGAATAACATGTTCGCCTCTTCGTTTAATTTGCAAACGTAACAAAAAGTGCTTTTTAATTTAATTAATTTCATCAAACTATATATATACTGTTGATTCAGATAAAAAGAATTCCTTTTTGAGGAAAAAACCATTCTAATTTTTTCAATTTAGAAAAAAAGCAAGCTTTAATGTCTAAAAAACCTTGATTCCATGAATAGTTATTAAGCCTAAGTCCATGACCATGAGAATCCAAAATAAAAGGTCCAATCTCTTCTGTTGCACCATAGCCCACCGACGAACACCCCGGACCTGAAATTTACAACCTAACTACATCAAAATCATCGATTTTTTCTAACGAAAATATAGTCGTGCATACGAGAGAGAATGATTTGAAATCTAAAGTGTTAGTAAAATGTTGTACCTCCATTGAGCCATAGAACCAAAGGCTTGGTATGAGGGAGAGAAGTGGCCTCAAAGAACCAGTAAAAGAGAGCTCTGCCATTGGTGTGGTCGACGGTGACATAGCCAGCATAGTGGTTGAAGCTCACGTTTGGCTGCCCAGGCAATTCTCTCACTAAATCCTCTTCTCTCTCTAAACTACACAATTCTCTCTCTTCAATATTGTGTCTTAATTTGCTTGATATACTACACTCCACAACCATTATTACAAAAATAACAGCTGTTTTCACAAAATTATTGGACATTTTTAATACACCAAAGTTAATCATGTGGCTAGTAAGATATAATAATCTATATCATGTGTGAGACACAATTAATTTGGTTTATGTGGCAATGAAGACCACATACCTTTGTCTATTTATACTCATTTTCATGTAGGGATATTGGTATCTTAGCTTGTTGATTAATGATGTCATGATCTTGTGAAATTATTCAAACATGACCCCATTTTTCATTTTTATTATCTTATATACATGTGCAAAAGATATTTAGAAAAGAAGGGTTTGTAATTTCTAATTTTATGTATAAATGATTGATGGGAGTTACTATTGTATGAAAAGAAATATTAGTTGAGTTGATGGTCAAATTTGGTAGAGAGAACTCACCTGACCTTCACATGCCACCAACGGTAAATTTGTTTGAGAGGGGGGAAGATGTGGCCTGCAAGATAGTAAACCTGCACACTGGTGTGGTACTTGCCACACTGCCTCCCATGCTTAAGTCAGAAAACGGAAGGAGGAGAGCAAGAAAGCAAGAGAAGAGAGTAGAGAATAGAGTTCGGGATCCCTTCTTCAATGATGAAAAGAGTTTAAATACATGTTCCTATCCTAGGGTTTCTAGGAATTCAGAGACGATTCAAGACTGAACCGAGTAGAATTGGGGCGGCCAGGAGCAGCAGGGACCGAACGGAGGCGGACGGGCTCGGCCCACACAAGTGAGTCGAGTGGTCGGCCTCGGCCTCGGCTAACCACATATGGGTCGGGCCAAGGCCCGGTCCATCCGACCTTGGTCCGACCTTTTTGCCCGTTTCGCTTCCAGAGTCCATTTTTAGGTCCTATTTTTGGGCTTGCGTCGGGTTGTCCTCTTCAACTCCTTACACATCGGGGTGATCCAAAATTACCTATAACAAGTTGGACATGAAGCTGAGAATGTTCAGAGAGATTACAAATGTAAAGTGATGATTCAAATTAACGATCCTTTGAGAAGATAAAGATATGTTTAATTATTAAACTAGGTTAAAAGTTGGCTCAAACCCAAAAAGGGGTAAAAAAATATTTAAGAAAAATACAGTTTTATAAGGATTGATAAAATTTAGCTATACAATTTGAGGTAGCCAATGGAGATGGCCAACAAAAGAACAAATTTAGGTAGGAGCTTTTCCTTAATGGCATGTGTAGTTTTTTTCCTCTCTTTTTGTCTTTTGTACAATAATGCTTTTTGACTAAATATAAAAGTTGTATGTGACATCACTTGAAAAAGTGTTGCTAACTAACTAAAAGTATTTTAAAATTTTCTCATTATGTAAGCCCTTTTATGAAAATTCCTATTATTGTACTTTTAAAATAACCAAAATCTTGTTTGATAACCATCTGGTTTTTTGTTTTTGAAAGTATAGCTTATAAACACCTAATTCAACCTATAAGTTTCTATGTTTTTCTAATATCTTCTTCCCATGTTTCCAAAAACCAAACCAATTTTTTAAAACTAAAAAAAAAAAATACTTTAAAAAAACTTGTGTTTTGTTTTTGGAATTTGACTAAAAATTAAAATGTGTACTTGGCAAAGATGAAAGTCGTGGTAAAGATATTGAGAGAAAACAAACATAATTTTGAAAAACCAAATGGTTATCAAACGGGACCTTTGTTTTTTGTTTTTTGTTTTTGAAAATTATGTTTGTTTTCTCTTAATTGTCTTACCATGGTTTTCATTTTTATCAAGGACTCATTTGAATTCTTAACCAAATTAAAAAAAAAAAAAAAAAACAAAAACAAGTTCTTGATATCTATTTTTTTTAGTTATCAAAACTTGAGTTGGTTTTTTAAAACATGAAAAGAAGGTAAATAACAAAACAAAGAAACTTATTGGTAGAAGGAGTGTGTTTCATAGGTTTAATATTCAAAAACTAAAAACTAAAAGCAAAAGGATTATCAAATGAGACCTAAATTTTGTTTGTTTCCCTGTAGAGAAAAAGACCACTTAAAAATAATGCTCACTATTTTATATAGACTCGATGCTTTTAATTGGTCTTTTATAAACTTTTTGTAATATTTGTTGACCAAAAAGCAAATCTAGACATATAATGTGGATTGCTAATGGGATTTTGTGTGTAGAAATGTTGGAGGCAACAAAATAAAATCCAAAATAATGTGAAGGTTAGTAGTGGGTTGAATTCATTAATGGGTACTATAAGCAAGTCCATGAATATGTATCTATAGATAAGATTTCATTATTTAATTGGCAATACATTTATAGGCAAATGTTTGACCAAGCTTTTGATGCTGTGTCTAATCAAAATCTAAATATTTTTAAAAAGTTCGCAACTTTATGTTTTTAATGAATGGCTTTAAGAATTTAGATAATAAGTGATGATGGAATTATTGGAAGTGGAAAAAAGTGGAGGTTTTTGTGGCGAACCTTATGGTTTTTTATATCTTTTATATTATATGTTTTTTGGTTGCTTAATGAAGCCTAATGCAATGCCTATGGGAATTTTAGGATAAGGAAACTGAAAAGAAAAGGGCCTAACTCACCCCTCCAATCAAACCAACTCTTTCCATTTTCCAATTTTCATTGTGGATTTCACTTTTTTTATTTTCTCCAAATGGGGTTTCTCTATTTGTTAGTTTGTATTTTTTTTTTTTTTTTGGACAAATTAAGAATAATTTCGTATCCGTCACAAATGAGAACAAGGATGGGTTGAAAAAAAGTTTTTTTTTTTCAATTCGAGCATAGTTTAGTGGATAAGGCATAATTTACCATTCTAGAAATCGATGTTTCAATTCTCATCCCACAATTTGTTAACTAAAGAAAAGACGAGAAGAAAAAGGAGTAAAAAGACAACAAAATATAAGGAAAGTTTTACTATTTCTATTAAGTATAAAATTAAAAAGGCAAATTTCATTCCTAGCTCAAGAGGGATAAACGAGTATGCGGATAAATTCAAGCATTTAGAAAAGCGGTTTTCCCACCAAATTTAAGGATTTTTTTCATTTATCATGATTCTCACCCATTTAGAAATATATATATATATATATAAAAAGTGAAAAGGAATTCGAAAAAGACAACAGAAAAAATTGTCCTATCTCTCATCAACAAGCCTATCATGTCGATGTCTGCCCTTTACAGAAAGATAAAGGCCCGACGTGCAACGCCCTTGCAACAAGAAGAGATTGTTGTCATTTAAAAGGAAAAGCCCCTTGTATAGGGTTTTAGACCTACACACCTCTAAACAAAAAGCTTTTCAATTTCCAACTTTTATTAATAGAATATTTAAAGAAAGAAACTCCTAAAAAAAATAATAAATAATTGTTCAACAATATGTGAAGGGAGACATGAAACTATAAGAGTTGATGTATTATATAATCTCAATTTTTAAGAGAAAAATGAAGTTTTAAAATTAATTGGTAGGGTTTGATTGATTTGTATTTTGTCGGGAAACTTTTTGAGAAATGGAGGTGGAGGAGAAGAGTGGAAATATGATTTGATTAATGAATTTTTATTTTCAGATAAAGCGCACTCAAATTCATTTTCTTTAGGGTGAACTATATATTTTTAACAATGAGAAGGTATTTGTGATATTGCTTTATTCAATGTTGATTTTCTTTATCATAATACATAAAGTCTTAAGTAAGTTTAAAGTTGTAAGTAATGAAATTATTAGTTTATTGTTTTAATTGATTAAACCCAAATTTAAAGGGATAAATTGATCTTTTCCCTCTAAAAATTTCAGATCATATCTTTTATTAATGGGAAGAATTAAGATTATGATAATGTTAAAAGATAATAATGTAAAAATGGTTGCACAAAAGAACTTTTGATAGTTTATTTACTGTAATAAACTCATTTAGGTTATGTAAGTTTATATGGGATTTGGTATATAAAGTTGGTAGGTTTTCAATTTTATACACAAACATGTGCCGCTTATCAAATTAAACATGAGCTAGTTTAGTTAACAAAATGGATATTTATTATTTTACATCATCAATTTTTTAATGAAGTTTAATGTTTTGAGTAAGGTCTAAATTGAAAATAAATAGATATTGTATGAAATGTAAAACTTTTAAATATAAAAGGATGATTTTTTTTTTAAAAAATGTCATATTCAGGAGAAAATTATATATTTAGTTAGGAGCAGCCAAAAATTTTACATCATATATATATATATCTTTCAAGTATATGAAAATTTAGACGTTTTCTAAAAAAAAAATAGGGAAAATTACCTTTTTGGTCCCTGAGTTTTGAGGGACAGGTGCGTTTGGTCCCTGAGTTTTCAAAATAGACCTTTTTAGTCCCTGGGTTTTGAGAAATAGGTTTAAAAGGTCCCTAAGTTTTCAAAATAGATCTTTTTAGTCCCTAAGTTTTGAGAAATAGGTTTTAAAAGTCCCTGGTTTTATTTTTTCAACTTTTTTAAACTAATATTTTTTATTATATTTTAATATTGAATGATTTTTTAAATTAACAAAATTAAAAAGTATTAATTTATAAAAATTTAAAAAATAATATAAGGGACTTTTTAAACATATTTCTCAAAACTTAAGGACTAAAAATGTCCATTTTGAAAACTTAGGGACCTTTTAAACCTATTTCTCAAAACTCAGGGACTAAAAAGGTCTATTTTGAAAACTCCGCACCTATCCCTCAAAACATAGGGACCAAAAAGGTAATTTTCCCAAAAAAACACTATGGAGCTAAATTATAGAGAAAAATTTTTAATTATAATTTTCTAAATCTATGACCAACTAAGATGCTCCCTCTTTCCTGTCCTTGTTCGGCCATTGTATTTGGTCTAATTGTCTAAATGGAAAATAAAAGTCATTTGAAAAATGTGACAACCATTGGGATTCTGTCTTTTATAAAAACTCATTCACTTTTTTTAAATTTTATAATTCTGTCTAATGAAATGTTTTTATCCTTGATAATCTTCATCAGATTTTTTTTTTTTTTTGGAAAATACATCAGATAAATTTTAAAATATGGAAATTATTTATTTTTAATTTTATTTATTCAACTAATTTATTTATTTTAATGTTTTGAATAGTCAAAATTCAATCCAACTTTTTTATGCTGGGACTACAAATGTAAAGTGACAGCTGCACTTTATCATCCACTGAAAGTGCTTCTGTTTTTCTTAACATCAACTTCAAATTTTCATTTATAATAAATAAACATTACATTTCAAAAATAATGATGATAATAAAGGGCATTCTAATCGCTTTTAAATCTTACTAATAGTGAGAGACTTTTACCATTCATACCACATTCAAATTACTTGATGTAAACAAAGTATATATTACCAAAGTGTTGAAACAAAGATATTGTTGCTTTCTGATTATCTGTTCAATTAATTTTATTTCAAATTGATGCAATAACGAGTTATGAAAGATATTATTGACCTTCAATAACTGGTTTGATACAGTTTGAGTGAAAATTTATATTAAAATCAAAGGAATCACACTTCGATATTGATTATAATAACATTTCATCTATATAAAGCGAAATTCAAACCCAATAGAATTTTCCCCAAAATTAAAAAAAAAAAAATTACAATTCCCTAAACAAATGGAGCAATAAAACTAATACTACTTTTAAATATATGACGATCTGTGTAACAATAACAAAATAAACACCATAGAATAGAAGGGGATAATAAGCAAAATAATACTATCTATACCTTTACAATTGGAAAAGAAAAGGAGTCTTAACAGATTTAATTTTCTTTCCTTTCTATAAATTTCTAATCTTTACAACCTGTGGAATATACTAAGGGAATGGGATGTAAAGAGAAGTCACAAAGGGATCAAATTGTGAGTGACAAAAGAATCAGTGGCCAAAAATGGAATTTAAAGATTTCTATAAATGCTATTCACAAATCTTCTGGTAAAAGGAGGTCGGTCGTCATATCTTCTGGTCAAAATGACTTAAGTTGTCCAACTAATCTAAATGATGTAGGACAACTTACCTTCTAAAATTAGAGAGCCAATGCAGCCAGCCTTCACCACCCAAAACTTGATATGATATGTGCATATGATGTTAGCCTAAATCAGCCAATACCAAAAAATAGTTGTATACCTATCATCACATCATAAAAAGGTAGTTCAGGTCTTCTACTGTGAGACGAGTTTGTCGACCACCCGCTTCATCTTCTCCAAATGCAGATGAAACCATCTCTCTTTTCTTTTGCTGCATAAGAGGATAAATATATGAACAATCATTAACACACAAATGGCGGCTGAAATTCAGATCATACAACAGTTTTCCAGATCATTAACAACTTGTACAGGAAAGGGGACGTAGATTAGTTTCATGTAGATAAACACACAAGAACATTTCTGAAGAATTTAAAGATTCCTTGACATTCACAGACATGGTGACAAAGTTTTTTAGAATCTAGGATGCAGACACAAAAAAGCCACATTTATTAAAATATACTTTTATTAGTTGGGCAGTTTCTTTGAGGCCTTCTATATATCCTTTCATCATTCTCATAAAAATAAATTAAAATGTGCTTTTTTTAAAATATATGTTATTTTCATACAAAAAGAAAGTCAAGTCTCGTGCATTTATATACTAAAATTAGTTTGATGTATTTCACTTTCAAAATTTAATACTTTGGGCCCTATATTACTCTTTATGTCTACTTATCATGCTTAGCAAGTTTTTTATACATGCCTAACAAAAGTAGGACTCATACTCACTTTGTACAACTACTATCTGACATATACCTATTGTGCTAACAAGTGCTTTATATAAATCTGACAAGTGTGTGGAGTGTTTGGCACACGTCTAACAAGTATCAGACTGTCTGAAAACATGTATCAAACACAAACACATTACCCAAACTAAAATGTCCACGCTTCTTAGATCCCAACTTTAGGTGAGGTAAAACCAATTTTTTTAATTTATGTGGTTGCACTTGCACACTTGACTAATTACACAGCTTCAAGAGTAGACTAGATTCTAATCAAATCTTGAACGATCAATAGCTTATCAAACTAATAATTAAAAATGGAACTTATGATCCAGGGTACCTGAAGGGCTAAAATACGATCCTCAACTGTATCTCTTACAGTTAATCTCAACACTGTAACAGGACGGGTTTGCCCGATTCGATGTGCTCTATCAATTGCTTGATCTTCAGTTGTAGGATTCCACCAGAGGTCCAACAGAAGAACATGGCAGGCAACAATCATGTTTAGACCCAGGCTAGCAGCTTTCAAAGACATAATCATAACAGACACCTATTATAAAGAAAGGGAAATTACTGAACCATATTTATCAACATGTAAAACCAGTAAAGTAAAAATAAACATGCAGTATTCGTATCAAAAAATAAAAAAATTAGGGAAAAAATCATGCAGAATATACTACAGAAGTGAGATTATAAAAATTATAAAGAATACTAAAGTGTAGGGCCACATCATTTGACAAACCTCCGGAAGATTGTTAAAATCCTTGACTGCTTTATCTCTAGCGAGTACCGACATGGTACCATCAAGTCTTCTGTACTGAATGGAGGAGTTTTTGAGACATGCTTCGAGCAAATCTAACATTCCCGTCCACTGAGAAAAGACTATAGCTTTCTCTCCACCAATTTTAATTGATTCGCAAGAACTTTTGTTTGTAGCTGAATCGTGACACACGGGAATTTCCGGACGCAGTTCTGTGGATGGAGCATCGGTTGATTTCTCACCAACTCCATCAAGAGCAAGCTGGGCAGGGCTATTTCTTGAAGAGGATTCCTTTGGTTTAGCCAATGACATCAAAACCTCAAGAGCAGCTTTAATTTTAGAAGACTCGTACATCTCTGATGAAGAGGGCTCCACTGAGTCAGCAACGGTAGAACCAGAGCTAACCACAGAATTATCCTCACCAAGCTGGTCGGAGTAAGAATTGCATAATGAGGACTTGGAAAACAATAAAGATGTATTAAGACGAACTTTGCATGCTGCTGTAGGGCACTGGCTGTCATCACCAGAGAGGTGCTCCAAAATGCATTGCTTGCAGAAAACATGACCACATTCTGAGACAACCGCATCTTCAGGTGGATCCTACAGAAATAATCACAGAAGTTTGAACTATATTATTAAAAGAGAGAGAGAAAGAGAGAGAGAAAACCTCACTTATCTCTTACCAGATAAAGGAAAAATTAGCAGGAAAACAAAGAGAACATTGAGATATAGGGTATGTTTGGAATGATTTTCAAAGTGCGTAAGAACGTGTTTTTAAGTGCAAAAAAGTGTTTTCAAGCACTCAGAAAGTCATTCCAAATGGGCCAATAAGCTAAGCATAGTGATTGCATCGATAGAAGGTGAAGTAAATATATTCATGAGGTGCACGTAACAAAGGAGAATGGCAAAGATATTGGTCTTTTTAATACTTTCACCTTACCAGTTTCAAATGTAGATCAAAATAGGAAAAGCCAAAAGGTTCTTTTCTTTTACAAAAACTTTTGATTAAAATAATGAAGATGTACAGAAGGGGAATTGCACAGACATCAGAAACGATGAAGAAAAGGAAGCCAAAGCTCCTCCTCACACGAGTGTAATATTATAAACATGAAATACATCTCTTACATTATTAGAAAGCATTATACAGAGCCAAGCAGCGGTTTTTGAGGTGAGAAAGCTACATATTGGACATCAAAGGTACAGAATATCTCAAATTATGTTCAACAATTAAAAGGGATAAAAGGAGCATCAGAATTCCATGCTTTGTAATTAGTATATTAAGCAAAGGATCTCCAAAGCAGTTCAATTGTTTTCTTCATGATAACTAACAAACAAGTAAACAGATGATTGAACAAAATGCGGTATTAATTCCACATGCACTAAACCACGCTAACATACAGTAAATTCCACTAAAAAATTCACATCAAAGAGAATAAATAGGCAGAATATATACATTACAGATGCCACAAATAGCCAATGATGCTTCCAAACAATTCAGCAGGAAAATCTGTTTATCCCGAGGAAGTTTCTTGGCCACGTCAACTGAAGATCTCCATAAAGATTTAGAGTCATATGGTTTAACAAGAAGAGGGTGATCACAAGCTTGTCGAAGACGCAAAAGCATCAGTAAGATGTTGACATAATTTTGTTTAACAGTTCCAGCTGCTGCGTATTCCTGGAGAAGATTCTTACTTAGTAATAATAGAAAGGAGCAGAAGGTAATTGGATATTGTAACAAAACGAACTATACATAATTTCCTTTTGAAAAAAACATACTTCATACTGAGCCCTTGAGTCAGCCTCCAATTTAGAGTAGAAATCGCGTTCTTCCTCAGTAAAATCCACCTTTTTCAGTTCCACATGTTTAGGTGGCAACGAAACAATTGGTTGGCCATCAAGAAGTGTGCCTACACCACAAGTACCGTAGAATGATCCAATTCAGATTGGTAAGCTTATATAATACGAAAAATGCATGCAAATGCAAAGGAAACTAAGATATGGAGTTCAAGCAGAATCCACCACATGGCACAAATAAAAACTAATGAAATTGCCCAACAAAATCCAAAACAGTAAACCATGTGACAAGTAATATCTGAATGTTACATTTTACAAAGTAGGTAACTGGAATCAAGCCAAGTTAAATATATAGGTCATAGGGAATCAATTAAACCAGAACTTTGGAAAAAAAACTTGGGGAATGAGGTATAATTCTTTAATCTTTAATCTTTAATCATTAAAATGATAAGAATAAGACAATTGTCGAAAAAAGTTTTAAAAAAAAGCATATTCTAATCAAAGAATAAATTATCCTGGACTGTCACGCAATAGAAAGTGCCAAGCCTAGTAGACAATCTCAATCTAATTGAGAATAAACCTGGCAGATCTGCCAACCATAAAGCCCAATTCCTCAAATCACTCCAAAGTGAACTCACATGGGCAACCAATAAGATTTCCAGCTCATCATTTTTCCATTATTCAAGCACATCATCAAATTGTTTTCCATTCTAAAATTAAAAGAAGATTGCCTCTACATGGTAGAACTGGAGAAATTTCCCAAACATCAGCAAGGCACCAAAAATCAGAAAACTATTTTATAATCTATGAAATAAATGGAGAGGCCATGTAAATCAGACCATATCCAAAGGAAGATCCTCCTCACCCTAAGGAAAACTATGAATCCAATTTTTCAGTCAAATTTTGATGTAGCGAGAAGAAGAATAAACATGCTGAACCTTTGAAGAAAACCAAATACAATGTATTATTGTATCTAATCCAAATCTTTGAACCGCATGTAACTAGTGCACAGAAATTTCAAGCAATCTCACCTTTTGTGCGACGTAACATTATTGTCCTTAAAATGGCTTGAAGTTTTTTGTATCCTTTGGATGGATTCTTGTTGATTGGCACCTTAATTGCTGAACAGAACGACTTATAAGCATCATAAGGATCATATTTGAGAAACCTAAAATAGCTATAGAGATCATCTATAGCATTTTGAATAGGAGTTCCTGACAAGCACCATCTACGTTTTGCCCGCAGACCCCAACAGGCCCTAGCTACCTGTGTCTTGTGATTCTTGATACTCTGCGCCTCATCCAATACAACCCGGAACCACCTCACTTTTGCAAGAGGACGGGCAACTGACTCAAAAATTTCATTGTCCGCTCCCTTTTTGTTTTTTGAATGTTTCTTATCAAAACCAGAGAAGTTTTTTCTTTTCTTGCTTGAAGAAAATTGCATGGGTAGAATAGCTTGATCTTCTGTATTACGTTTCTCATCATCTTCTTCATCAACAGCAGACTGCTTTGGTACCTCCATGCTCACAATTGAGTACGTTGTTAAAACAACGTCATATTTGGCCAGCTCAGAAGGGTCCTTAGTTCGACTACTGCCATGGTATACGAGCACCGACAGATTAGCTTTACTAGAAACCTTATTATGTAATTCATCAGCCCATTGCCTCAATACACTAGTTGGACAAACAACAAGAGTTCCAGCTGCAGGCCTGCCTTTAGCTTGTACGGAAGTGTTATTGCTTAAAGTTGAATTTTTACTTGGTGAAACTTGATGAGAGAATTCTTGTTTTGGTCCATCATGCTCAGGAAGTATATCATCGTCTTCATCCAAATTTAAAGTCTCCAACTCATCATGTCTAACACTAGGGCAAGCTTTAATTGGAGGAGGCCTTTCCTTTAGTATTAAAGCAATTGTCGATATTGTTTTCCCCAATCCCTGCAAGTGACTCACTGTGTCAATAAAGAAGATAGAATAAAATTCATATTATCTCCATATACTAAACAGGTTCAAAGAGTTGAAACCTGATCATCTGCAAGAATCCCCCCTGCGCAGGGTACACTAGATGTCTCCTTTTGAACCATCCATGACAAAGCTATTCTCTGTCCAAACATCAGTTAAAGTTAATAATAGAACAACATATTATTAAAAAAATAAAATACAAACAAGGAAAGGTTGTGTTAATAAAAGAATACCCAACCTGATGCCTTAAAAGAGGAACTTCTAAAGCACCATCAGGCGGACTAGTTTCTGATCTTGGCTGAGAAAGATCCTGAAAAGCTCGATAACCTGAGTCTTATCAACTTCTCCATCATATAAACAAACTCATCAGAGAAACAGAACTACGTTGAAGTTTTACTATAAGCATACCATCCCAAAACACAAGCAAGAACTTACACAACAAAAATAGATATAGTCAGGATGACAAATAATAATTAACTAGAAAATTAGCATCGTGTTGCGATGTCAAATCAGAAGCTGAGGAAAACTGCACTGACGGTAGTTGCAATTTGCAAAGAATAAATCGGCTGCATTGCACCCATGTAACTGACTATCAAATATATATTATGTTTGTCTGAGAAACATGCAAAAGAACGGGTGATTGCTTCCTCTACAAGGTAGGAGGTTCAAACCCTCTCACAATTGTGTTGTAATATTAAAAAAACAATTAACAATATACGTGTCCATGGCAGAACTCACAGTATCTGATAGCCTAACCTAAACAACTTCATTGATTGATAAAATCACAAAATAGGGAGTCCCAAACAATTACATTGTTCAGCTTCTTTTTTTTTCTGATTAGACTTGCTTCGAAACGTTAACATACTTCCATACTTCTCAACATTGTGGAGGATCCATTTAGTTATTTAAGAAGTGTTAAGAAAATCAACAGTAAATGGAGGAAACGAGTTTGAGTGAAAAATTGTTTGAAAACTCTAGGAATAGATTTTTATTTACATTCCCATTGTTGCCACACGTTACAATTTGTAGAAACTAGAAACAAAAACTAAACAGAACTAACCTGTAATGCAACTTTTAAGATGTCTATGTCTTTTGCCTTATGTCTCATGCTTCCTAATCCCACATAAGTGGAAGAACCACTGACTATAGAACAACCTTGTGAAGCAACAACAGAATTTCCAACCACTAGAGATCGGTTTGACGGTGCCGGATGACTCATATCTTCAATTATACAGATATCTGGATCATCCTCCGCATGGGCCTTGTCTGACAAATTACTGTGAGTTGATTCAGGGCTGACATGTGGGTGATCTATATCACTCTTAGAAAGAGTCAATTTACGATCTCCATCATCCTTGATGAAAACCAAAGGCTGATTGCTTATATTAGATGAATGGCCATTGGGAGAATATTGGTCAGTTATATATAAATTTTGATACCTGCCATCACTGGAGGGTCTGCTGGATGTTCCACAAACCATATCTTCAGAATGAAAAGTTCTATCAGATGGAAAAAACATATTTTCCTCCTTGATAGATTGCCATGGGCCACTACTAGATTCAACCAGTGAACCCATCGTTTCATTCCTCACTTGATTAACAAGCTCTTTGCAGGTAGAATTCAACTCAGTAGACATTGAAAGCCCCATTGATGCATGATCAATATGAAGCTCATCAGTGTGAAATGAATAGTTTCCATCGAATGATGAAATAAAATTTCCACTTTCATGATTCGGATTCCATCCCTTTACATTTGAATAACCTTCAAGAATTAAATCCTTTGAGACTGACTCTCTTGATACTGATTTATGATCAGTAGCACCCTGCGTATACAAATTCATTGTATTACTTGAGCACAGGCTATTGGATGGAAACTCTCCTTCATGCATCATGTTGATCGTCATGTCCCCTTTTCCAGAAACAACTTGAGAATCATAATCACTGGGAAAAAAGTATTGCGAAAAAAAAGGTTGCTCAATTGTATTCATCCAGTATGGCATAGGTGAATAAGGGTCAGTCATGTCAGTCGCAAAATTAAAACTTTGGTTTATAGTGGACTCGGTAGGAATCACTTCTTTTGAAGAATGCTCTCCATCAAACAGAGGCAACTCCACTGAAGCACATGAATTATTTTCTGAGGACCTCAAGATTTCTGTGCCCTTTTCATCCAAACTGTCATGTCCCAAAGTTACATTCATATCTTCCATGAAACCATGAGATGCATCTGCAATTGTCAAAACAACATATCAAGATGAAAATGCCAGCTTCGGATAATGAGACCAACTGCAAAAGCAATAATTGATAGTAAACACTTGATTTCACTAGAGCAAGGCTAGTTCTTAAACCAAGTATCGATCATCAAGAAACATTATGTACAAAGAATCATCACATCTGTCAAATGGTAATCTAAGAAGCACATATACGAATACGTCTATTTCGATACGACACAACAAGGACACGATGACACATCATTTTTAAAAATCTCGGACACAGACACAGCAAAGACACATTTATTAACATGTACATTTTTTAAAATGTATTTCGTTTTTATACAAGAATGAAACTAAATCAACAGGTTTATGCATTTAAATGCTTAAAAAGATGATTTTGATGTATTTCACTCTAAAAAATTAAAAAAAAAATTCTTATATTATTATGTATCTATTTAGTATACTTACAAATGTTCGGAAAAGAAAAATGTTGGACCTATATTGGCTTTGTACAACTAGTGTCAAACACATCTATTGTGCTAACAAGTGTCTAATACGTGTCCAACAAATATCGGAGTGTGCAAGGGTCCAACATTAGCCAAACTAAAGTGTCCATGCTACATAGATGGTAACTCTAGTGCTTTCCCCTCATAAAGTCAAGATAAAGCTAACGGCCTAAGGTTTAGTCTAAAACCTGAAAAGTGTTTGACCAGCAGCAGAAGCTGCTAAAGCTCGTCTCTTAAAACAAAACTTATAATCTTCTCTAGATGCGGAGTTGCCCTTGGAGCTTCAAAATAACATTACTTAACTCTAGACAGGGAAAAATGAACAGAAAAGATTAATCTTTGAAAGACTTCAAACACTTTAGGGTCGAGACCAAAACATTAAGAGTCAAATTACAAATATTAGAAATATTTAAATTTTAACCTTACCCCACCATAGAATAAGAAGTCCTATCCTATCATTTATCAAAAGAGCAGAATGTGACTGGAGGTTATAAGCCAAACCCAATCTAGCCATGGATGGTGGTTAAACATGAAATTTAAGTAATAATTCCTTAAATGTAATGACGGCCTACTACTTCGAGGATTAGAGGAAGAACAAAATCTTTCATTATATAAGAAGAAAGAATAGTACCAATGTGATATGCATTCGTACTAACCGTTCTGCAGTTGGAAATTTTCTTGGTTGGAAGCAACACAAGCTGGTTGGCCAATCGATGCATTGTTTGGCGACAAATCCTCTGGGTTATTCTGCGATAATCATAAACAATTAACAAAGAGGAAGTTCCTAGTGAAAAATAATGTAAAGATTTTGCAGGTAAACCGTGAGAATACAGAACATGCAAATTGAAAAAAATCTACCAAGGTACCATGTCCTTTATTAATCCCATATTTCTCCACTTAGCTTAGGGTCAAAAGTCTAATGTTACTTTCATTTATGTCCAGTTTAAAAATTAATTAAAGAATGGTCCATAAACAGAAAGAAGCAGAGACATGAGTTCTGGGCTCTTTTAACAAATTCCCACGAAATAAATGAAACAATGATGATGGTTTTACAACACCTGAACACCATATCTCAATTTCATCTCATTCATTAGATGTGAGATGTCAAGTGACTTGGCGGACAGAATGACCCAAATAGCATTCCTAGAATACGTTAATTGACGAGATCACACCCAACTGGCTTCAGAAAATTCCAAGTTCGAACTAGCTAAACTTGATAATATTACATAGGCGGCGTCATTCGGCCCATAATATACTAACCCTAACGAGTGATAAATATAGAGGCTGAACTGGTGCTTTCTCCTTTATTCCACCTCATATGAATATAAATGATGCTCTGCAATATGAACTTCGCACGTTTACACGGAGCTTTTGGGTGAATCAATAGTTAGCACTGATCATACGCTTAAAGCAGCAACAAATTCTAAGGGGTTCCAACCTAGAGGGGGGATTGCAACTGTTGCTACAGTTTCCTCAGAATCCAAGGCCTCTAATTTCAATTCAAAAAATGAAAACCCTTATTCTCCCATAATCAGTAGCAACAAACCTACCTGCAAAGGATCCAGATCCTCGCTCAGTAATTGAAGTAGCTTTTCGTAGTCAATGGACATGTCGTCACCAAAATCATCGGCACCATACTGGTGGGGAAAATTAGAGCCCTCATCCGCCATCAACATGATCATATAAAAAGCAACGACCACCGCGGACGAAGCGTGGTTTTGCAGCCACCGTAGCAAAAACCGATGAAGAGCCTTTATAATCCTAAAACCTTCCCGGCGATTAACAGAAGACCCGCTTCGTCCAGTCACCCGAAATCACCAGGAACTAGAGAAGAAGATGGATTCATTTAGTAGAAGGAAGTAAAATTCAGAGAAACTTCGGGCGAGACTTTTCGTCCCCGATTTCGGATGGAGTGCAAAGAGAGAAGAAGAGGAGAAGGAAGAGAAGACAAAGTCGCGGATCGAATCGTGAAGACCACGGATTCCGTAATTTTAAATAGGGTTTGTGAAATTGTGCGAAATTTGAGGACTATTTCGTGGATTTTCAAGCTGACATTAATGATTTCTCTTTTTTATTTTTATTTTTTTTCTATCTCCTTTTCCTTTTTTATGCCAAGTCTGAAACTTTGAAAAGCCGTGAGAGAAGTAAATAAAACACCGCACTCCAGATTCTTTTTCTTTTTTTTCTTTTTTCTTTTTTCTTTTCTTTTTTTCCTTTTTCAATTAGCTATCGCGCCTTCCCACCCGTAACGGCGAAGATAACGGTAACAAATATTCCTACAAAAAAGTGGTGGGTTCTTTACTTTGGATTTATATCTCATTCATGCACGCTACACGCTAATTCTCTCCCTTTTTTATTTTAATTAGGAAAGTTCAAATAATAAGACTTTATTTTCATTTTATGTAACATATAAAAATAGTTTATCTTTTTATCCAAACAAAAAAAAATTATGACAATTTTTTTCTGGAAGTTCCAATCTCTACACTCTTATCTGTTGATAAAATATATACATATATATATATATATATAGTTTGTGAGTTTGGTTTATTACTTTCTTGTTTGAAATAAATAATACTGTTGTAAAATTATTTGATATAATTTTGGACGATAGTGATTTTAAAATAGTTAAAATCACTTTTGGTGTGTTTAAAATCACTTTGGAACTTGCTTTTAATTATTCAAAATTAATAGAGTTTTTAATTTTATACTTTTAAACACGATTTTTATAGAATCGAAATTGATTTTGAATTATTAAAACTATGCATTAAAGTGTTTTTAGTCACTTATAAATCACTCTTAACACATGTCGATGCAGCTTCTCCATTGCATGAGGCGTACGTCTTCTGCTTGTACATGTGGTTAAAGTTGATAAGCACATCCACTAGACATCAGTGTGATGTCTGCCAAACACACCTTAGCGATTAAGTTAGTATCAAAGAAAGGTGTTGACTTGAGCTGATGGTTTTTTAGTTCTTACTTACTTTCGATAATCCATTATATTTTCATTTTTTTTATCTATATATTACGATTTTTGTCATTGGCATTTTACTTTAAAATTTATAATTTAAAAGTGATTATGCATGCCTGTGTCGAGACAATTATTGGTTTAGCAATAGAGAAACAAGGGAAAAAATCTTCAAATTTAATAATTTTAACACTAAAGAGACGTATTGTCATAAAATTTATCTAAATTTAGGTTATGACTTATGCCTATCTAAAAGTTGTCAAATCTTTATTTTGTTTTTGGTGCATCTATATGATACAATGGGTCATGCCGTGCAAACTAATTTTGCATGCTATAGATAAACAATATCTTAAAATGGTATATATTGGGCTTCTGATTTTTATTTTTTTTTTTAAGACCATAGGATTCACAATCAACATCATCATGATTGTTTTTGTTTGCTTTTAAATAGAAAGATGACAAGATGTTTGAAACATTTTTTCATAGTCAAATTAAAATATGACATGCAATAAGTTCAACAAGGAAAAGTACTTGTAAAAATTTAGTAAAGTGTATATTGGTTCTAACTTTTTCCTTTTCTTTATTTTTATTGATGGAAGCGAATACAATGCATATTCAGTTAAAAAAAAAAAAAAAAAAAAAAGTGCTTTTATTCGTAGTCTGATGATATTCGATCATTAATCAATATTTATAATAATTTATTACATAACTATATTAAACTATTTTTTAAATGTATAGTTTTTCAAATCATAATTAAGTATTTTGTTGTATAAATCGAGGCCAAGTTGGGTAGTGTACTTAACTCCGAGTCCCTTGGTATTGCATAGTAAGTTTTGTGTTGTGCTCAATACTCTATGATGCTTAAATTGATACTTAGATCAAAGTATGCAAAACAGAGCTAGAGAGTGATATTGTGGACTAACGGATTCACCAGAAATAACGGATTCACCAGATATTCGCAAGAATTCGGGCGGACAAGGATTTGATCCATCGATAATACCGAACAACGAATGCGCTCTGAGCATTGACTCAACCTGAAATCTCCAGAAGAGATAATTTGAGGCATCAAGACGGACGGGAACGAGATTACAGATATTAGATAAAAGAAAAATGGAGGTGTTGGACTGAAGAGAAGATCCACTTAGTCCATCAGAGGTGTGAGATGAGGAAGCCATTGACGTTTGTCAAATGTGCTCTGATACCATGAATAGTTTTACACAATGAGATAATCTGATGTGTATTTCAAAAGAGATTCACAGATATTTATACACTTGATCAGTTAGTTACCAGATTACTAACTAACTCTTAATCATGATTATCTCAACTAAGATATAACTATAGCAGTTGTAACTAAGGTTAATTAATAACAGAATATACATTAACATGGACCTCAAATGAGGGGCAAGTGCCTTTAATTATAGGGGTTTCTTGTACAAAGAATCAATCATATTCTCTAATGGAAATATTTGGTTCGTTGGCTCAATAGATTCTTTCATCTTAGTAGTCGGTCGCACTAGCCGATTGAACTCTTGGGTTGCCACGTGCGGCATTCCGAGTCCACGAGTTGGATCTGTCCCAATGGACCTTAGGCCGTGGGCTGGTGGACCCTATCACCATAACAACTTTGATCTTTTGTAAAAAATATAATTTTAACCAATGTTGACAATTTAATAAAAAGTATAATTAGGTAAATTAGAGAGTAGGTTGAAAATTTCTGAATATGATAGTTGTCTAACATTCTTCCTCATATTATTGTTTTTAAAACATCATTCATAGTTTAAAATATGCATCAAATCTAATAAAGATTATTCATATTGGGAAAGTCAATTATTTAAGGAAAGAAAGTTCAAATGATTTAGGATATCAATTTATTTGAATTGTCATGGCTTACCTTATCATCCTAAATAAAAACCAAAGCTATATAAACATCATGCGTTTTATAAATAAATTTAAAATTAAAGAACAGTTCTAAAAATATTTATTAAAAAAAACCCCACCAATAGTTTTATAGTACCCTGATTGCAGGGGAGATATCATAACATTATCAAAATTGAAGTTGTGGTAAGACTTATTCAAAATAGGTTTAAAAAAATAAAAAAAAAAATCGTTAATTAACTTTTATATTCGTATTTGAGGCATGAGAAAAAATTCACCTAAAATTTCAATAGTCACCAGTAAAGTTTAAATACGTGTGTTATTTGTTTATTATTTTTCTAAAAGTAAGTGGAGTAGGAAGATAATTAACGTTTTCTCAAAAAAAAAAAAAAAATAAATAACGTTTGAGCATTAAAACGACAAAGTTCTTATTTATACCTAACAAATACTGCATTTGGTAAGGAAAAAAATTAAAATAATCATGAAACTTAGCAACGATAATGGGCTTAAATCTTGGTACATTAAAAATAAAAAGTTATTGGAGCTGGCAAAGCCGGAGAGAGAAGTCAATATAAAAATCATATTTAAAAGAATAATGGTAAAATAATTTATTTTATAAATTTCATACAATTCTTAAATAATTCTATTATGGCGGAAAGAAAAAAATTAGTTTAAAAATCACTTTTGGTCCTAAACTTTCATGAAATTAACAATTTGGTCCCTGAACTTTGTTTTATTACGATTTAGTCTTTGTACTTTCAATTTTGTAACAATTTAGTCCTTAAACTTTAATAAGTAACAATTTAGTCTCCATACTTTCAAATTTGTAACAATTTAGTTCCTATACTTTCAAATTTATAACAATTTAATATTTGTTGCAAAAAAAAAAAAATCATCAAAATTAAATGTCGATTTTTATTATTTAATCATTAAACTTTGTAGCTTATTTACCTATTGGGTCCCAAATTAGTTTATTGATCTATCTTGGTAAAAAATTTCATTAAATATTTACATTAATTTTTCACGATAGGAACCAAATCGTTACAAATTTGAAAAGTACAAGGACTAAATTGTTACTTCTTAAAGTTTAGGG
This sequence comes from Luffa acutangula, assembly GCA_036850905.1. Classification (NCBI taxonomy): domain Eukaryota; kingdom Viridiplantae; phylum Streptophyta; class Magnoliopsida; order Cucurbitales; family Cucurbitaceae; genus Luffa; species Luffa acutangula. The sequence continues at coordinate 60,966,571 of CM072087.1, read as the reverse complement.
ACTAAATTGTTACAAAATTGAAAGTACATGGACTAAATCGTTACAAATCAAAATTCAAAGACTAAAATGTTACTTTCATGAAAGTTTGGGGACTAAAAGTGATTTTTAACAAAAATATATATATATATATTATATATATATATATATTAGTACTAAAAATTTGTATGTGAAAGAGAGATTGGCTGTTGGCAAATGGCAATGGCTGGCTGGAAGGGAAGATTCTTTATTGTCGGTCTGCCCGCGTCTTCTTTATTAAAAGGCAATAAGAAAGAGAAAACAAAGGTAGGCCGTGTTTGACTTTGAAGCCCACTGCGGCACGTGATGCACCAAGCGCTGCAGGTCGCCCTTCGCGTTTTTTATTTTTTATTTTTATATAAAATGTCTACAATTTTGGTTTCAAACCGGTTTGGTTGTTTCAACTACTTTCTAATTTAAGCATTTTATTCAAACATATTTTTCTATCAAAATGTACTTTTTTTTATACATTGATTTTACAAAAAAGTACATTAAATAGAACAAAGAAAAAAGTCTTTTCTCTATTCAAAATCGATTTTATTAATTACAATTGGACATATTTTGAAGCTTTTTGATTTAACTGTTTAAATTCTTTATTTTCATAATTTATCTTTCAAATGTTTGTTTGGATGGAGATAGATTTAAGGGTGTGTTTTATTTTTATAATTTATCTTTTAAGTGTTTGGCAACCACTAAAAATGACTTATAGAAAATGAGATTGATAAATAAATCATCTTGAGATAAACAATTGAAACCAACTTTTTAAAAAAAAGTCTTTAAGTATACAATAATTTGGGTATAAAAACACCTATGAGAAAATGCAATCAAACATATGAGTGTTTAAATTCCAGACAATTTTTATACACAATGTTTTTTAAAAAATGCATTCTTGAAAAAACATTTAAATTAAAATGTATTTCAAACAAACCCTTAAATTAATCCAAAATTGTAACCTGATTTTTATTTATTGAGATCTTAAAAAATTAAAAAATGAAAACAAAAGAAAGAAACATTTTTGCTAATCTCAGATTATTATGGGTTTGAAATGCCTTTTAATTTAAATGTTTTTAAAGAATGTATTTTTTTCAAAAACATCATGTATAAAAAAATTGTTTAGAATTTAAACACTAATATGTTTAGTTACATTTCAGTGTTTTTATACACGAATTATCATATACTTAAACTATTCTTAAAAATGTTGTTTTCGAGTGGTTTTTTTGGAAATTGTTTATTTATCAATCTCATTTTTTAATAAGTCATTTTTAGTGGTTACCAAACACTACGATTTTAATTTTTTTTTTTTAAATAAAACACGTGAAAAGTTAAACCAAACCTACCCTAAATAAGTTATAACAAACAAACATACTTTAAATTAATAATTTTTTAAATTTATTTTTATATAAAATTAGATTTTGTAAGAAAAAAAAAACATTTTTTCAAAAGTTAATTTGGATATGCTATTAATAGGTCTCTATAAACATTTAGTAGATTATTATTAAGCTTTCAATTTTGATTATTGTTAATCGATGATAGGGTACATATTTTAAAACTTTACATAACTTTCTTTTTTTTTTAAAAAAAAAAAAAAAAACTTTACATAACTTTCAAATATAAATTTTCTCTAAAAAAACTTTTAAATATAAATTTGGAACAAAAGAATATGAATGTTGAACTAAAATAATTTTCTAAGAGGATGTGATAAAAAAATCAGGTTTAAGAACTTTATGATACATTTTAAAGTCTAATAGTCTATTGGATATAAAATTGAAATTTTAAAAGTTTGTTAAACTATTTTTTTTAAAAAAAACTTTTTAGACATATACTTCAAATAAATAAATTTAATATATATATATTGACACATTTATACTAATTAAAGTTGTTTTAATAATTCAAAATATGAAATTGTGAATAATAACTTTGAAAACTAGAAAAATAAATATGAACATTAAAGTCCCGTTTGATAACCATTTGGTTTTAGTTTTTTGTTTTTGAAAATGATGTTTGTTTTCTCCCAAATTCCCTATAATGGTTTTCATCTTTGTTAAGGAACCATTTGAATTCCTTGTCAAATTTCAAAAACAAAAACAAGTTTTTGGAAACTAATTTTTTTGGTTTTCAAAATTTGACTTGGTCGTTGAAAAAAAAAAAAGAAAATAGATACTAAAACAAAGAAACTCATGAGTGAAATAGGTGTTTATAAACTTAATTTTCAAAAACCAAAAACAAAAAACAAAATGGTTATCAAACGGGCCTAAATAACCATTTCATAGATTTCTCAAAAGAAAAATAACCATTTATATTTCAAATGCGAATTATTGGACTGTGTTTTAATGAAGATTTAATGAATTTAATGTCAAATAAAGTTAAATTCGAAAATTCAGACATGAGACATGCGAATGGTCTTAAAAGCAATTACATCAATCCATGAAGTTAAATTAATTACGAATTGGTAACTGCAATATAATCGTGTATTTATGAATATTTATTGATGTTATCATGTTATGAACTTCATGTATAGTTTTTCTAAAAAAAAAAAACACATGTATAGTAAATGTAATGACAATTAATATTACATTTAATGTACTATCTTCATTCATATGATCATTTAATGATTTAATATTTTATTTAAGCCATCCACACTATTCTTAAATACTTTTTTTTTTTTTGATAATATGACTTTGATTTCATGACAAACAATAAATGAAGATAGTCATACTATAAATTTTTCAATGTTTTTAGTCATTTTGGATTTACTCTTTCTGTCATTGCCAAGTTTTTTTCTTTTTAAGGAAAGCTTACACATTGAGCTTGTGAGTCACAAATATAATAAAATTTGGTGCATAAAATTATATTGTATGCATTTAATGCTAATAGCTGTAAATGATAAAAGTCTCCAAACACAACTTGGACGGATGCCCCTCTTTTTTTTGCTGCATTCAACTTGCAACGCAACGTGGAATTTAGAGGCTTATGGAGTCTAATCAACGTGTGTTTCACGTTCGTCAACGTGTAACATAAAAATGTAATTTAAAAAGTTTATATGCAGTCCAATCATCACTTCTTATGTTGTTGAATTAATATTGACTGGCCAACAAGAGCATAGCTCAACCGGCATAAAGATGTATTGATAACCACGAGGTCAGTGGTTCGAATCCCCCACCCCACATTGTCAAAAAAAAAAAAAAGAATTAATATTGACTGTGTAACTGATATAATTAAAATGTAATTCTTTAATTTATGTTTTTTCTTTCTATTTTTAGTCGGTAATTGGTGTTGAAGGTTAGGTATAGAAAAAAAAAATTATTCAACGTAACTATTCCACCAAAATACGACAGTCACTTTTCATAATCATAGGACGTATGTATGGTCAAAATGTAAGTAAATATATTAAAAATATATTTTTATGTACTACAAATAATGTTTATGACAATAAAATATTTTATTGTTTGATTCCAATATTTAAAAAAACACTTTTTTAATCTTATTGGATTTTATAAGTGTCATATGAAATACAAATATTGACGAGTTTGACAAAGTATTTAAAAAGGAAATCATTTGAATTAATAAAATAAAATAAGTGAGAAAATGTATATACATAGAAGAATTAGAGTAAGAGAGGAGTGGTCATAGGATACATGTTTATTTAATTAAGCTATAATCAAGTTGTCATTTTAAAAATATTTTTTTAGTTTTCTTATATTGGACATAATATTTTACATGTAATATGTTTTCAACCATAATACAATATTAACAATAAAACTACACTAGTATGAAAAAACTTTCAAATGTATCCTCAAGATTATGGTGACGATATTCTATTTTTCTTTATTGTTTGAATATGCAAATTAGATGGCCAACATAAGCATAACTCAATTGGCATCATATTTAATGACAGTTTGTGATTCAAATCCTTCCAATCCCACATGTTGTAAAAAAAAATGTAAATTGGATGATCTATTTAATTTATAATACTTATTTTTTATTTGGTGATTTAAACTACTATAGGAATATAATATTTATGGCACACGTTAATCTCATCTCAATATAACTTATTGTATAGACAATTTTAGTTAAAGTGCCTTTTGTCTTGTCAGGTTATTGACTAAAAAATTGGTTATTATCGGATGCATGACATTACATAAACAAATATTTCATTACCAGGAAGCCTAAAATTAAATATAGATTTTCTTAGATCATCTTTGATTATTTAAAAGAGAGAGAGAAAAAAAAACCCATACCAGAGTGTACATACATCAACATTTGGAGGTGGGTCGAGGGTACATGTCAATTACCACTGAGCTAAGCTCGCTTTGACTGAAGATTCGAAACTTTGATCTTTAAATAGAGGAAAATTCCTTAATCCGTCGAGCTATGTTCAAATAAACAAATAAAATAAAATAATTTAAAACTGTGGTCATATTAAAAGAATAATATATATATATGGATTCCTTTTATATAAGTTCCTATACATTTGAACAATAAAATGGAAAAATTCAAACACGAATAGGCCAAGGCCCGAAGACCCAACATTTCTCAGTGGGCCAATATCGTTGACTAGTCAAACCCTAACGTGGGCCAGAAGAAAGAGGTCCATTAGTGAAAATAAAGCGACCGCCAGACTCGAAATTCCGTTTAAAACGGAAGTGTTGGTCTTGGTCCGATTGTTCGCAATCTTCTTCGATCGAAGGTAGTTTTTTTCTTTTCGATTTTCCCGGGAAAACTTGTTGAATGATTTTCATATCTGGTTTCTCCACTCTGCCAATCTCATATCGGCTATTAACTTTTGAATTTATTATGGAAAATTAATAGGATATTTGAAGTAGATTGTAAACTACGGATTGGGATTTTCAATGCGCTCTGTTTTTGAATTTCGAAGCTATGGCTCGGGGTGGTTTTGAGGTGGTTGCCTTGCATGAAATTGATTTGGGCGGATGCTTGGAAGTTATTGCGCAATTTCGATGGCGTTGAATGCAGTGCTCCGGTGTTACAGTTCCCGATTCTGATTGATCATCTACAGGAGATTCGAGTAATGGTAATTCTTAACTTGCTATTCCATGCAGAGCTTAAATGATCGATCACGGTTCCCATCCTTTTAATAAAAAGAATGATCGGAAACTCTTGATTGTTGAGGATGATTGAGAGCAGATCTTGCAAATTCTTCACTACGTTGCGTACTTTTCCTGCCCTACAAAGTGAATGTCCAAGATAGCTATTGGGATTGAAAAAATTAGGATTTAGGGCAATGAATGTAGGTCGAGCTCTTGGGCAGAAAATTTCAACTCGGTGGAGTATAATAGCTGAAGTAGGGAAGTTATTTATTTATTTTCTTCGCATTAATGGAATTGACCTTCACTTTGCATCTGCAGCATTCATAAAATATAATGGCTAGGACTGAGGTGGAAGGCCGGAGATTGTGTACATGATTCAAATATTATTTATAAATAATTTTGTATTTTATGTCTTAACTTAACTTGCAGGCTGTATGTTAAGAAGATTAGAAAAATGAGTTAATGACGTAAAGGTTAGGGACCAGGACAAGAATTTTTTTTTTGAGTAACTTGTTATACTGTGGGGGACATGCTGATGCAGCTCGAAAATTCTGGATGGAATTTGGGACAAAATGTGTCCTTCCATTGCATTTGATGATCATTTTATTGGTTCTATGTTGTTTCTCTTTTATAGGGTACTTCCTGTCTTTTCTTCCATGATACCATACCACCTACACCTTTCTATTTGCTAAACAGGTATCTCCTTGTACATGAACGGCAGATAATGATCTTGTGAGTATGATAGATAGGAAAACAGTTGAGGCAGCCTGATTTGGTTATCTGGAAAATGCAGTCGAGAAAGTGAAAGACCTGAATCGAGAGGTAGGATGTGTTCTCAAATTTTTTGAGATTACTTAGATAATGAATAGCATCATAGTTTGGCGACGTATTGATGTAGGTAGTATTGCTCTCTTAGTATATTGTAAATGATATTTTTGTCCTTGTACGAACCACATAAATTTCTTGAAAACACTTCTATAAACAAATTTTTATATACCTTTCGCTTTTGTCACAACCTAATAGGCTCACAGCCTCACAGGTTTCTTATGACGTTCATTTTGAGTTGAGGTGTGAGAAGCTCAGTGTTAGGCTCTCGCTTTTGTAGGAGGAGATCATAAAGTCCATTTCCTGCTCTAATTATTCAAGCTTTTGTAGGAGGAGATCATAAAGTCCATTTCCTGCTCTAATTATTCAAGTTGTATTTTAGGCCTCACATTTTATTTCTCAACAACCTTACTTTTGACTTGAAAAAATGAATTATGCATCGACTAATGACCTATGATACTACTACTATGTTATTTGGTTCATGGATTAGTTTTTCTCATGGTGCAGATGAAAAGCATCTATTTTGTTCATGCTTCTAAGTTCTAATGCTCCATTGCCTTTTCATGTCCTTTTCACCACCATGGGCTGGCTTGTGGTAATCACAACAGTCAGCAAAATTTATTTTTCCACCTTCACAGCAAAGGATGATAGAGTTAATCAGGAATTGAAGAGTTGAAGAAGCTGTGGAGTTGACTTAGGAGGACCCTGCACCTGCGGGAGAAGAAAATTCAAGTTTCTATTTTGTGCGACATGGTTCCAATTATAGTAATATTATTTGTTATTGATGGAAAGCATCCAAGAATTTCTCCTGAACTCCTTGTATTCAAACCTCATGCTCCAATTTACATTTACTTATTTGTGAAATATGTGAAGTGAAGTAATTTTTTTATGTTAAGTACTCTAAGTTTAATGGAAGAGTAGGAGACAATTGCACTGCTTGCTCCTGTAGATGTTTCTTACTGCCCTTTTGTGAAGACGTCCTTGGACACATGCTACAGCATTTAAAGGCAGCAAGAAGTGAATGCTGCAATCCTTACTAACCAGAAACATGCGAAAGGTTAGTATGCTTCCCGTGAGGTATTTCTTAAATTTTTATTATTTCTGGATTTGTGTTACAAGGCGTTTATTTTTGCTACTTACATACTATAAGAAATAAGTAATTACTGTCGTCCATAAGTATTTATGTTCTTATTTTGTGGTATGAAAGAACAAGGGTCGTATAAGGAGGAAAAAAAAAAGATACATGAACCAAAAAGTGGCTTCTAGAACAACAATTACAGAACCGTGCTCCAATTGTTGGTAATCAGACAAAAAGATATAAATCCCTAAACAAATTTTTACAAGAAACCCAAAGAGAGGTATTAAAGTGAGCCTCTTATCACACCTCCCCCAAGAACTACCCTTTCCATGAAAAGCTTCTGTTTGCTCCCAGCAAATATTCCATAACACAGTGAACAAACCAATCTGCCACAGTATACTCTGCTTCTCTCCTCAAAGGATGGATGCAACAATACCTCTTTCGAGCATAGAAGGACAATCATCACTCTGAGGCAAAACAACTTTTAACGTCTGAAAAAACCTAAAACGGACCTTCCTGGAAAAAGAGCAAAGCAGAAAGATTTTATTTCATCTTGACTGGATTTTTTTTAATCTCATTATACATTTGCTCTATGTGTGAAACGCATCGGTCTATCAATGCCTTATTCTTTGGACAAGTTATTCGTTGCTTTTTCGTGGCAGAGGTGATTTTAGCATTTTGGATGAGGGAAATGGGAATCATAGGATGGAAAATCATTCTCTAAATTCCAAAGGTTCATTAAATTAGTTAAGAAATGATGATGATTCCCTATTTATGTGCTCAATACTAAAACTGTGCACTGTTCCATTTTGAGAAGGTTAAATAATGTTATTCTCATCTCTCAATTTTACTATTCTCTTGCTCTACACTTTTTATTGCTCTTTTCGTTTCTCTTTATTTTCTCTGTAAGTCCCATAAAAATTTGAATTTGATTCTCTTTACAGATATGAGTAAATCATATCAATAATAATCTTCTCATGCCAATGCAATATTGCAAAATTTGTTTCCATTCCTTATTCTGATTCCTTGTCATTCACATTCCTTAAAAGAGATTTCCTCACCCTCCCCTGTCTTCTACTTTTTTGCTAATCGATATAATCCGCCCTTACACCCCCTAAAAGAAAAAGGAGGAATGGATGGCCATATTATATGGATCTAGTCTTATTTCCTAGTGCTGAAAACTGGGGCTGGAAGTTTTTCTCCTCGTATGTTTAACCTGGAAAATACCGTCAGGACTATTATCAACATTTTAGCTCTTCAATTTAACATTATGATTGAAGTTGCCATTCAAATTAGGACATTCCAGGAAACTTGAAAATGGAATTCAAATTGAGATTCTCAAGGAACGTGAATGAACTTCAGTTTTATGATAATATATTACAAACATCTTTTGAAAAGTGCTTGTCTGAACTCTCAGATTTTATCAACCATTTTGTCTGCAAATGGTGAATTATTGCCCCATAGGAAGATTTGTTAGTGACTTCTCAATATTATAGCTTATATGATTTGATCGAACTTCATAATGAAAACTGCAAAGCTTGTTCATTGCTAGGCTAGGCTCGAAGGCCCTTCTTTGAGAAGGCTTGACCGAGATTTTAGGATTTTTCAGAGCTGAACAGTATTGTTAACTCAAAATAATTGTAATTCTATATTCTTTTTCTTTCATTCCTTCCTCTCCTTTCCCACCTGTTATGGCGATTCACAACTTATTGCAAACGACTGTCATAAGAGTTCTCTTCAATTTCAAACAGTTAAAAAACAACTTTTGCTAACCCAAGAATTGGGGTTATCTGCGGAAGTAAATTAGTAAATACTAGACACTGAGATTGCCGTTTGAGAAGATGGAAGAATCTGAAATGAAGGAGTAGATAGATTAAGGATGACGACCAAAACCTTAGGATCGGTTTTTCTCTCAAAACAAAACCAATTAATGTTGAAGATCATACTACAAGCATAGATGTACAAAAATGCAAATAGCTGCCTTCTAATCAAGAATGCAGAAGAAAATGAACAGGCAAAGAGTCAATCTGCCAATCAAGAAAATTCACTCAGATTTCACCAGAAGTACAAAAACCCACATGGCAGAGTGATTCAAATTTGAGCAAGTCTGAAGCTTTGCAGGTGTTTCAGTTGCAGCAGCTTCAAATTTGCAAAACCCATCATCAAAATTTAGAGCGTAGCTGCAAGGATCATATTGGAACTTGAACTGTTGCTTTCCTCCGTTCTTGATGGCTTTCTTCATCGCAGCTCTCATCCTCCAGAACAGTTTCCTGAACTGCTTCCTACTGTAAGTATTCATCCATTCCATGCCTCCCACCAATCCCATTTATACAGCGTCGATCTTTGAACTCTAAAATTTCTGGCTGCTAATCCCAAAACTGTCTTGAAATGAAGAGCAGGTTGCGATATTTTCTGGGTATTTGAGGAAGATTATAAAGGATTCACAGACACAGAGACAAACATCAAGAGTTGCAATCTGAGGTTTGTGCAGGAGTGTCAGAACTAAAACAACAAATGAAAATTCACCTTTTTGTGTACAGGAGGAACGAGAAATAAGAGGAAGGGCAAAGCGTAATCTTTTGGCCTTCCAATGAAGCTGCGCAGTTTCTGCTGAGCCTCTACGATGATCGGCTTTTTCTCCTTGGAGTCATGTTGGAATGCTCAAATTCCATCAACTGCAGCGATAAAGACAGGAAAGGAGGAGGAGAGAGATGGAGAGCTAATAGCATTAGCAGTAGCTGTGGGCAGAGAGCCTACAAAGACATATCAGTATCGAATATTGTTGCGGCAAAAGTAACGAAGGAAGTTGGCTATGTTCAACGGTATGTCTTCGGTCTTTAACTCTTTCACGAGCATAAAAATATTTTATGTTCCACTAAACTTCTTAACCATTCTTTACGGCTCCTGATAGATTCATTTTTTAAAAAAAAGCAAGGAATAAACTTCTTTTTTAACATTCTTAAAAAAAAAAAAAACAGTATAATCTTTTACAGGAAAGGATTATAACTATTCAAACCTTTTCTCTGTTGTGAATTAACAGAAAGATGCTGCTGCAGGAATCCTTTTTGGTTTCAGTCAATTAGTTAGCATAATGGGGGTATTAATCCAAAAGGTTTAACAGGAACTGAGCGTTTGGTTCTTTAAGTCAATACACATTTTTAGTTCTTTTATTTTGATTTTTGGCTAGTGTACTATAGGAAAAAAAAAAAAAAATACACACCTACAATGAAATAGTGAGTATTATTTAACATTGACAATAAAATGACGAAGGATAGAAACGATGAAATCCTTAATTAAAAATCTAGGACCTAGAGATGTGTTTTGCCTTTAACTAATTTAATCAAATCTGTATAGAATGCTGTCTATGGATACAGATACAGTAAACCAGAAACTCTTGTACTGATCAATCAAATCAATGTTTCGCCATCTTATCCACTGATTTGTCTCCTATATCAGGCAAAGTGGAGGAACTTGATTCTTCTTGGTAACTTTATAGGATTTCTAGGTCTTATAGCTCTCACACTCTTCCTTTTCCATTGCCCTTTTGCTTTTTCATTTAACCAATAATCTCTTTTTTGTCTTACTCCACCACCCATCTTTACACCTCTCTCTCTCCAATAGAATCTTGGGGTCTTTTGCCACCTCCCTCCCGCTGTGCAGAACTACATACTGTTGCAAAGGGAGATGGGGATCATCCCTTGGCTAATGACTTGTCACACTAGCCAACTACGTGATCCTTGTCTTCTCTTTGAAATACTTGCTGTAGTGTAGGGTCATTATCCCTATAAAAAGTGGGGATAATGGTCTGGTTTTCCATCGGCTAAAGTCTTCCATATGACATTTTCTCATGGTGGGGTCCCTCTTCAGTTTTTTTAATGGGTAACCACAAGCTGGGGATAGGATTTTTGGTGGACCCCAAGTGCCACGTGTCTAGATCATAGGTGGTAATGATACAAAGGACTGATCCTCCCAATAAAGGCTTGTTGATGATGCTCAGATTGGAGGGGGTATGGTATGGAAGGTCCATATTCCAATTTCTCCTATTTCAAATATCATTTGGCTAGCATTAATGCCATTGCCATTCTCTTGCAAGATCGTTTTCCCATTCGTACAAAAGGCCGTTTGGTCTTCTTCTACCTTTTCTGCAGATTCTCTCTGCAACCGGTGCCTTATCAGAATTTTCTGTCATTTTATAACTTTCTCACGGTCATCGAATATCTTCTATATTTCTGCTGCTTTCGCCATCTTTTGTCCATTCCACTTTCTTTATATTAAAAGATATTACCCAAGCTGAAGCACTCTTGAGTTTTCAACAGTTGTGAAGGGTGGGGATTTGAAATTCCTACCTCAAGAAAATGAGTAAATGTTGGAGTATATGTTTTAACTGTGGACGTGTCCAATACTCAAGTTGATGTAATCTCTCTTTTTTTCTCAACCAGCATTTGGATCAATTTTTCAAATTTAAGCCCTCATCTCATATTCCTTTGACTTCTATTTTGCCCTCTACCCCATATTTCGATGCAAAAGAATCGTAAAAGTAAAGAGCAAATGCATTGGCCTCCGATTCAAGCATGCTAAATTGGTGTATTGCTTTTTAAGTTTGGCTGATAGGAAACTGCCTTTTTATGTCATAGGGTAAACAAACCTTTACTGTTCGAAGCCGAAAGTGTGTTGGCTAAAAGAAAGAAAAGGTTCCACGTTTTAGATTTCCAATGTCACAAACATCAATAGGATCTCTGCTGGATTTGCTTCAATGTCCTTTTTTGAACTTTGTAGTAACGATTTATTTTTTGAAGGCATGTGATTTTCTTCACGGTAGAAATCAAAATGGAAATAAAAGCTCAATGATAATAGTGGTAAAATTCCGTGTGCCTTTTCTTTACCTGTTCAGGGATGAGGTCTTTCTATCAACCTATGCTTTTAGACTTTTCAGACCACCTACCCTCTTTTCCTGTTTGCTTTTTGGTTTCTTTTGCAGGGGAACCTGCAACTCTTAAAACTTTGAATTAGTATAAAGAATTATTGCCATTTATATTGAGTCATATGATCAAAAGTAAAAAGTATTACACGATCTATTTAATTAAATAATGAATAAAGTGATAGAAACTATTAAGCTATCATACACTTATATTAATGCCAATAGAATGCTGCAATTGTGGTATTGAAAAATTGTTCACCTTCAATTCATGATAGGTGGCATGAAAATTTTACATATACTTTCGAAAAACAGTACTATTGTTCTGCATATTTAACCATGTTGTCTCTTCAATTATTATTTTATTTGGTAAATTCATATTACTCTAAATATTGGTGATGTATGCTAGATGTAAAATGAATTTCTCTGAAGACTAATGTAGCCTCATGGCACACGTGACAAGCAGACAAGTTGCATCAATTGAAAAGTTTTGGTACATCAGTGAGACAATTACTACTATTCATATTTGATCACACACCACTTAAAAATGTTTTATTAATTGAATATCAAATCATCTTGATTATTGATGCTATGGTTGAATATAAATGACAATTATGATGCACTAGCAGGCTACAGTATTGGAATCCTTTTATGTTGGCACTATACGCCTACTTGAATTGGGGAAGCATCTGTCGCCATCCATATTTATCAGGTAAGAACTATTTACAGAAAATCATAATGTTATGAAATATCAAACATTACTACTTTTATGTAACTTGTATATCCACATTTATGACGAACAAAAATGATATTACCCATACATAAATCTTAATGAAAATTAAAATTCATCAGAGTTTAGAACTACACAAATAGAAAGACCCCCATGTTATCAATGGTATGCAAGAAAAAATCCTATAAATTAAAAAATTTACAAAATTACGGGAACATAAGTAAATATGGAATCCATTATTATGACTATGGTCGCAATAAGTGGATTTGTTTTTCAAATGTTATATTTACGAGTATCTAGTTTTTAAAAATATATGGTTACGTTTATTTAATTTTAGAAATGGGAATATTTTAGTCTAATTTTCTGAATGTATGCGTGCTATAAGTGAAGGGAAGGAGACTACAAATCGACGAGAATAGTGTGGGCCCTAGGGTAGTGGGGCCCAACAATAAAGCCGAGACTCTGAGCTAGTCGTCGTCAGTTAGCATACCAGTCCGTTAACTTTAATCCGCAGGCCCAGTCTGATTCAAATGATCTCCGTTACCGTCAGCCATTTGACGTTCCACTCGCTGTCTTTCAGCCACGCGCTCAATTCCTCTGTTTTCTTGTTCAGAAATCCCGCACGTTCGAAGTAGAAAACAAATATATATAACTGCTATACACGTGCTTTTTCTTCTTCTTTTTTTTTTTTTTTGAAAAGTTCTTGTTCTAATTAGAAATATGTGTGTTCTAATTAGAAATATGTGTGGTGTAGAATTTGAATCTCTAACCTTCCAGAAAAGAGTACAAACTTTAAGTTATATTTTTTTAAGATTAGTACAAACTTTAAGCTAGTTGAACACTTTTATCCGTTCTTTGTTTTTTTCATGCACTTTTTAGGAAAAAAAAAAATATTTCCATGCATAATCAAATATATTATTTTGAGGTGTATATAAAATCCTAAACTCGAAAGATGAAATCATATGGGCCCTTGATAAGAAAGGTTTGTTTTCGGTGAGGAGTGCTTATCATCTGGCAATTTCATTATCCTCCCACACCGGGGCTGCAGTTTCGGATCCTAAGACTACGACAAAATTATGGAAGAAGCTTTGGGGTCTCAATATCATCCCCAGAGCTAACATTTGTACCTGGAAGTTCATTAACGACATTCTACCTAGTTGTTCTAATCTCCTTTTTAAAGGGCTTGATATTAACCCGACTTGTGCGTTTTGCAGGAAGAAATTTGAATCGACCATTCATGCTATCTGGGAGTGTAAGATGGCTCAGAAGGTCTGGCTCGATTGCATTCCTCAGATTCTTATGCTTTTTCATTTGCGCAGGGATGATTGGGCTTGCTCGGATTATTGGAGCTGGTGCTGTGGCAACTTAACCGAAGAGGATTTGGGGAAAGCTGCTTTGTTAATATGGTGTATTTGGGGAAAGTTGCTTTGTTAATATGGTGTATTTGGGATTATAGGAATCGAAATCTCAACATCCAGATCACAAAGAATACAGATCGCACACATTTTTACAACCATATCTCAAGAATTTTTCAGGAAAATCAAAGAATTTCTGAGACTCACCTGGAAAATTCTCGCCAACGTAGATCTGAGAACTACCAGAATCACGAGATCTGGGTCCCTCCTCGCCCTTGCAGATGGAAATTTAATTCAGATGCTTCCTGGAATGATGATTTGAAGATCGGCGGTTTCGGTTGGGTGGTGCGTGATTCCGGCGGATCTTTGATCTGTGCGGGCCTGCAATCTTCAAAAGGGGAGTGGCTTGTTAGTGTTCTCGAAGCCAAAGCAATGTGGGAAGGGTTGTCTTGCCTATTTGCAAGATTTGGAGATAACCTGGATTTAGAAGTTGAATCGGATTGCCTGGGTCTCGTCCGCTGCTTGAACAAAGATTGTGAAGACCTGTCTGAAATCAAGAATTTGGTTGATGTCATTTTAGATCTGGCTCCCAAATTAGGAGTGTTATCTTTCAAGCATTGCCCTAGAATTCAGAATGGGGTGGCTCACTCCATTGCCCAAATGGGTGCTTTTTGTAATTCTATTTCTGATTTTGATGCTGAGGATCAGACGTCCTTGCTGGAAGGTCAGCACCTTTTTTGGTCTTCTGATCCTCCTCCCTGGCTATCATCCTTAATTGAAAAGGAGGTAGTTGTAACTGAACCCTTTATCTCTCTTTAATGCATTATTTCTTTCTCAAAAAAAAAAAAAATCCTAAACTAAATGGCTTTGTAGTTATTAGTCTTTTGAGTTTGAGTTTGAGTTGGTCCCACAAATATCTATTTTTTCTTAGCAACTAAAAAGTAACTTTTAACCTTTTCAATTTTGAAACAAAATAGTTCTTGAATTTTAGTAGGTAACAATCATTGTACTTTTAAATTTTTTATGTTTACAATATTTACTTTTTACACCTACTTCGCTATCATTCATCCACTTAAGTGATATCAATATGAGCACATCTTAGCAATGAAGGCATTTGTATATTTCCTTAGAAGTGGTATGTTTGAAATTCATCCTAATTTGTGATTTTATATTCTAAAAAATGAGAGGAAAAAAAACTAACAGTGACCTTAAACTTGGATTGTTATAGCATTTTTCATCATGAACTTTTTAATTTAATCAAATTGTTCCTAAATTAAAACAAGTTGCTTAGGGCCCGTTTGGTAACGTTCTCGTTTCATGTTTCTGTTTCTTCATTATTAATAAAGAAAAATAGAATTTCATGACCCTAATACCCATACATTCAATAATAATAAACCTATATTCTTATTTATATTTGGAAGAAATTGGAAACAAGAACAAAAAAGGAGAAACTAGTTTTAGTTGTTCCCAAAAGTTCTATACAAATTTTGGGAGTGTTTCTAAAAAATGAGAAACAAGAAACATACATAGTTATTAAATGCTTAGATTTCTTAATAAAATTAGAAACAAGAAATGAGAACGTTACCAAACGAGCCCTTAATTTTTTACAACATTCAATAAAAAGAAAGTAAAACTATTATTAAAACACACTAATTTAACCAAAAAAAAAAAAGTTTTTAATCCACAATCTTGACCATTGAACAAGTTCCCTAAAAATAAATAACAAAAATTGAGCAAGTGTGGTCTTTCTTTGAAATCTCATCGATTTCGTTTCAGATATATGTTTTGTAATTTAGTATCACACAATAATATTTTTTTATTGGCTTTTCAAATGAAATTTTATTAGAATATATAACCAGCAATGCTTATATGGATTAAAGATAAAAGATTGCAATATTTATACAAGTCAGAGAAAAAATTCTATGAAATTGAAAGTTTGAGATAAAAAAATAAAATAAAATCATTTCGCCAAGTTCAAGTAAATTTTGATTTTTTTTTTCTTCCAAAAAATCAATTTATATCCATAAACTTTGCAAGTTAAAACAATAGGAGCGAATAGGTTAAATCCTTCGATAGAATTTTTCATTTTAATAACAACAATAACCATTGTTGTTAAAACAAGTATAGTTTATTGGATAAGATACTAATAATCATCTCAAACATTGATGGTTCGATCTCTCACGAAACAACTATTAAATAAAATAAGGGGAATTGTGCTAAATGGCTACAAAAAAAAAAGCATTCTTGATTTTTGGCTACAGAAGTTTGGATTTTGCAGGCATGGCTACCGACATTTTAGGGAACTGTTTACTGGATTATTTTGGACGTTTTTACCCTTGTATTTACGGTTATTTACAGACGCCGTTTACGTCATTTTCGAGGACAGAGATGTGGTTTGGATGGTCAACGAATTTCAAAACGGTACATACAGGGGGTGTTGTGTAGTCGTTGACATCTCGAGTGTCAATACTGGTATACACCCCGTGGGGACAGTTTCAAAGGGAGTAAACTAATCCCTAAAATTTCGGGATTTTAGTATCTGTTTGTTGCAAATATAAGGGGAGGGAAACCAAACCGTTACCTATTTCAATTTTTTTGGTACAGTCGTCGCGTAGGGGGAGAAATGACCGAGCATGCAAGAGATGGTTGTCGACGCGGCGGATGAAGGTCGTTGGCACGGCGGAGATGGCTCGTCGGCGTGGTATGAGAGGTAGGTAGTGTTATTCACTTTGTTTGGCGGTGGGAAATGGTGTGGAATGGAGGGTTCGGGGGTGTGGAATGCTCTCAAATGGCGTGGAATGCTCTCAAGGGTTTCTACTTTTGGAGGAAGAAGATGGACGGGTGGGCTGCTGCATGAAGTCTATTCTGGTGGTGAGGGTGGGCGGTGACATGACGTTTTTACCCCTTGTATTTACGGTTATTTACAGACTCCGTTTACGTCATTTCCGAGGACAGAGATGTGTTCTGGATGGTGAACGAATTTCAAAACGGTACATACAGGGGGTGCTGTGTAGTCGTTGACATCCCGAGTGTCAATACTGGTATACACCCCGTGGGGACAGTTTCAACGGGAGTAAACTAAATCCCTAAAATCTAGGGATTTTAGTATCTGTTTGTTGCAAATATAAGGGGGAGGGAAACGAAACCATTACCTATTTCAATTTTTTTGGTACAGTCGCCGCGTAGGGGGAGAAACGACCGAGCATGCAAGAGATGGTTGTCGACGCGGCGGATGAAGGTCGTTGGCACGGCGAAGATGGTTCGTCAGCGTGGTGTGAGAGGTAGGTAGTGATATTCACTCTGTTTGGCGGTGGGAAATGGTGTGGAATGGAGAGTTCGAGTTTGTGGAATGCTCTCAAGGGTTTCTACTTTTGGAGGAAAAAGATGGACGGGTGGGCTGCTGCATGAAGGCTATTCCGGTGGTGAGGGTGGGCGGTGACATGACGTTTTTACCCCTTGTATTTACGGTTATTTACAGACGTCGTTTACGTCATTTCCGAGGACAGATGTGTGTTTTGCAGTATTTAATTGCAATTATTCATTCTGGTGGTGAGGGTGGGCGGTATCTTCTTTTTAGCTTATTCATTTTTTGGGGAAAATTAGTATGTCTTCCAGGTTGCTGGTGTTCTTATTTTTTTGGGTTTTTAATTGCTGATGTTCTTGGGTGCAGGTAGTATGTCTTCGGATTGAGATGACATTTTTTCCAATCAATGAATCCTGAAGGTATTTCTCTCAACTGAGGGAGGTTGAACTTTGTTATCCTTCCCCAATAAAGGTATTGACTCCTTTTTTCCAGGTAGCAACCTTTTCTAGGGTGCACATTTTTTCAATAGTAACACCTACTACTAGTTTTGTTTTTCAAACTAGTTTTGTTTGTTGGATTTTTTATTTTTCAAACTTCCTAAAATGTCTCCAACTTTTTTAGGGGTATATTTTATCTCTCCTAAACTCTGGTTTTGATTTTAAACGTTAAGAATACGTTAGACAGTTTGTTGGGGGCATATTTGTCTTTTACAAATATGGATTTATTGATCATTAAATCGTTTAGCCATCTATTTAATTTTTAAACGTTTGTAGCTATATTTCAAGCCACCTATTTATTTTTAGCCATATTTCTTGTTGCCCCATAAAATAATAATAATAATAATACTTGGTGGTGAGACTGAGAACCACTGCGATTGGGGCCTTTGTAAGAACATGGGCCTAAATGCTAAGCCGGGCCGATGCAAGTAAAATGGGCCTATGAATAAGTTGGGCCTCACACTCTCACAACTCCTTTTCCTGACAAGGCAGACTGCGGCCCCCTTTTTTCCTATGATATCTTATCCTTTTTGTTTGTCTGTAAGCTTTTCTTAGTCCATTTATTATTATTATTATTTAATTCTTAGTGTATGTTTGATAGTGATTTTGAAATTGCTAAAATCAATTTTATCATGTTTGAAATCATCATGAAACGTGTATACTTTTTAGCTGAAAATTTGACTTCATTTTTTGATTCTTAATTTTTAGGGTGGTTTTTAAATTCTTGCGTGGACTTAACTTAATTAGCAAATATAGAACTTTTTGTTTGAATATATGTGAATATTTGAGAGAGACGTTAGAAATGCACTGAAAATGACCCAAAAAAGCTTTTGAAAACTAACCATCATCACCAACCAAAAATTTTAAACTCCATAGGATTCCACTAGAAAGAGAAACTGGTTTTTCACCTTTTTTCTGTCTCAAAAGTAGTTTTTTTTTTTAAAAAAAAAAAGAAAAAAGTCTACCAAATTAAATTAAAATAAATGAGGTGAGATTTAAAGTGGTTTGTATTTTGTGTTGGAATTGATCCATTTGGCATTGGACCACCACACACTTACCTTACTCTAAACTTGTCTTCAACCTTCCAACGGCTTCAAAAACGGAGTTTTTCACTTTTCCTCCCAACTCTATCTGAATTTCAATTTTTATTATTCTTATTATTCCTTTCCAATCGATTCAAATTTATGTTATCATATAACATTTTTTAAGAAATAGATATGCATTTGAGTAGGTTTGTTTTACATAGGATTTCAACCAATCTAGAATATTAATGTTTAGGAATGAAAAACAATCAAGTTTTATAGATTTAGAAGTTAGATGGGTTTGTAGGGTTGTAAAGTTGATTGTATAGGGTAGGTTTAATTTAGAGGTTTGAATTTATGTAATTATGATATATTTTTTTTGGCTTAGCTAGCTAGTTTTGTGTAACCTAAAATTAAAAAGTTGAATTAGGTTTGAAACATGATTTTGTTATTTTTATTAACTATACACAAACCTAACTTCTGAAACTCACATTTAACTTTAACCAAACCTTAAATCTAAAAACTAAGAATATAATATCACAAACTATAGTTTAGTGGTTCAAACATTAACTATAATTTAGTGGTTCAAATATTCTTACTTCTCTTAAAATGTCATAGGATTATAAATCTCCATCCCGTCCCAATACATAAGTGGAGCTAGAGTTGTAGAGGCAAATTCTTACCTTCTGACTTTTTATAAAAAAAAATTAGAGATGATCTCGAGAGAAGACTCTAAAATCTTGAATTTTTATATAATTTTATTTAACATTATACAACTAACTTTTTTTTTAAACTAGAATTGTTCTTTTTTTCTATAGACCATTTCAAACGAACAAAACAATATCATGGTGGCATGGGCATAAAATTACAAGTCTACAAAGAAGCAAAACAAAAAATTGAAGGCAAAAAAGAAAAAGATTAAACCGCAAATGCAATAAATTAATCAGGTGTTGAATTAAGGAATGAAAATGGGGAAGTTCTTCCTCCATCAAGAATCTCCCAAAATATCCCAGTGAATTGAGCTTTAGCCCCATTTCCTTTTTTTTTTTTTTAATATCGATGTATAGGTATCTACCCTTAACAATTAAAATATTAACTAAATAGAAACAAAAAAATTTCTCATTAAGCTAAGGACAATATTTTAAACAGAATATTTTTTAGAATTAGAAGTTTCTAAGATAAAGTTTTAGGGTTTTAGCCAATATGAATTGAGAGCTACTTCATTCTGGCCATTTTGGATTGTACCCAAAAGCCACTCTCGTGATTATCATTTTACAGCCTAATCTAATCATCGGATTCCCCCTTAAATCAAGTGATGAACAGACACTTGGTCAATCACAACAAAATCAACCTTCAATTTAATTACCTAAATTAATTAAATCATTCTTTATTGACTGCTAAATTCAAATTATGCTTCAATTTCCAACAACCCCACCTCCTTCCTTCAATCAATTCTCCGGCGACCCACCGCCGTCATTGTCAAATTTACATCACTCATCAGTCAACACACACATGAACAAATATCAAACAAGAGAAACCGACACTTAATCAAAAAACAGGTAACCAATTGGGAATTGGGATTCTTTTAACATATTCAGAGGAAGATGAAGCACTCCAATGAAACCAGAGGATTCTCAAGTGACTCAATTTGAGTGTTCAGCTTTCCGTCAATTATATTAGTTTCTTCTACTACTTTTTGACTGCCCGAAGCTGCCGTCGCCGTCGCCGCCAACTTACCGGACTTTCTCACTGATGGGGTCCGACCCAAGGCGGATCTAGACCCTCCGCCGTCGGAACGCGCGGTGGCTGGCGACCTGGATCGCCGGCTGGAATTCTCATCTGGGTCTCTCCGGGGAGGCTCCACTCTCAACCCCCGCCGCGCCATTGCTGGACTCACGTCTCTGTTCTGAACCAATCTCGCCGAACCGACGGCGCCGTTTCGTCGGACCGGAGACTGGTCGGATCTCCGGTTTAGTGTCCTGTTTGGCGAAAATTCTCTTTTTATCCCAGCGTCCACGGAAGAAACTAATTGATTCTTCGGCAGTTGCACCGGCGGTGATTTCGAAACCCTCTGATAAACCTCTCCGCCGGCGTCCATTTTATCGGTGAAATTGGCGGTGTGGAGACACTCGTTCGGATTGGAAATTTCATAGAATTCAGAAGCTTTTTCTGCAATTCCATTAATGGGAATATCGTGATGCTTCTTCTCGATCTCGTCGCCGACTGGTTTCTGGGCTTCATCTACTTCCGGTTGACAATTCTTCTTCTTCGGCGGCGACGGCAGTTGTTTCAGAGCAGGTGTTTCAGAGAGCACTTCCTTGACGGTCTCTTCCTCCATGGAAGGCGGCGGCTCTCTGCTTCCATTGTCCGTTAACGGCCCAAAAATCTTAACGGCGGTCGCCGCAGAATTCCGATCAAATTTGTGCGCAGAATTTAAGGATTTCCCCGAACTAACGCAGCAACCCATACCGGCGGCAGGTTCAGAACCTGTCGGCGGGGCCGGACATTGGAATTTTCCGGCGAGGTTGCAGAATTGGGAATTGAGAGTGAGAGGTGAATGAATTGAATTTGAAGGGAAGAATCTTGAATGAGTTACGGAGGATGGTACGAATAAATGGGGGAAAGAGGAAAGATATAAAGAGAGAAAAATTCGTCAATTTTCGTGGCAATGTCATGAAAATTTAAAACTTTATACTTGTTTTTTTTTTTTTTTTTCTTTCTTTTTTTAAATGATCTGAGAACTTTATAATGGATTAGATTCAGAATTCCGAAGCTTTCTTGCTAATTAATAAAAGCAAGAATTGTCAAAAAAAAAAAAAAAAAAAAGTATCATCCTCGGTTATTTTGATTTTTGTTTATATTAATGATGAAGAATGTATTTAAATCTTATTTTATTGATTAAACTTTTGTGCTGATTTTACTTCATTTCGGTTTGTGTAAATGCATATATTAATGTCAAAAAAGTTCTCTATGAAAAATTCCAACGTAACAGTAATACATATTTCATTCACTTAACATTTGACACGTCATTTAATAATATAGTATGAAAAAATTTTCATACACCATAGTACTTAAAATTTTCTCTTGTATATACATGCATGTATTCTTTAATCTTAAATGCTTGATTGATGGAATTGTGTGTAATTTAAATTAATTTATAAATAACACTTTAATTTAGTTTTTTAGAGTTCAACAATATGTGGAGATGAGATGACTCAAACATTCGATCTCTTAACTAAAAGTACATATTTTAACCCGTTGATACATTTTGATTTAGTGTTGATATGTTATAAGTCTAATAATTTATTGTAATTCATGATTGATACTATAAAATAACTAATTTGACAGTTAATCATTAAAAAAAAAAAAAATAGAAGAGACGATCTTCACCTAATTTTATTTTAAAAGAATATAAATTTCGGTTGATGTTTGTATTGTGTTAGAATTTAGAATAGGAATAAATAATTCAGTACTAAAAAAAAAAGTATGAGAGTATAATATAATAAGTGGAGAAATTAGGGAGGAAAAAAAAAAAGGAATTAGGGGCTGGTGATGTGTGTCCATCATTTGATATATGTGAGATTTGAGATATGGTAATGGGCGGCGGATTGTCAGCGACACGTGAATTTCCCCATTTGCCATCCTGTTTTTTTCCAATCCAATCATATTTACTTTTACGGGTAACCCGACCCGAACATACATAATTGCAAATTTTAATGTTTTAAAATGTGTGGTCCGATATAAGCAGACACGAGATTCAAATTATAAAGGAAAGTGCTGTGTAAAGCACTGGATCACTCACCCTACCACAAGACAACAAAGTACACATTAATTATCACAACCTTCATCAAACAAAAACCAATAATTTTATATTTTTTTCTAAAAATTAAAAAAAAAAAAAAAAAACCCATAAGATAAGAAGATTGAAGTTACAAAGAAAATGGTGTGTAAAGCAGTGGATAGGTCGGGCTACTGCAAGGCAACAAACTATACACATTAATTATAATACCCAGCAGCTTTTCCAAAATAATAATAATTATTATTATAATGGCCTGTATTCTCCAGAAAACGAGCATTATTGATTTATGTGTGTTTGAATTGTTTGGTCGCCGTGGGTTCTCTTCGGATTCGACATGAGTCTATAGAATCTGACCCAAAACCAATTGAAAGTCTCACTATGCTGGATCCACCCACCCGACATGCCCTTGGGCTTTGGGCCCAAAATCAAGTATGACGGCCCACTTTAACCCACGCTTGAAATTGCTGGAGCACAATTTAATTGTGTAATTTTCCTTTAATACAGTAAATATTTATGACAACTTGACTCCCCCATCCCAATGAGGGTGGTAATTGACATATATCATCGATTGAAAAGTTTGTCTCTCACTTAAATGTTATTTAACTAAAAAAAACTTGTCTCTCCTTGAAATATTATCTTTCTTGTAGGTAATTTTAGACCACTTCGATATGCAAAGAGCCGAGAAGAATAGTTCAATACCAGTCCAAGGAGACAACCAGGAAACGGGCCCATGAGGAAGAACAAGCCAAAGGGTCGGGCCAAGGCCGGAGGCATCAAGCCTTGGCCCAAGGCTGAGGCCGACCACTCGGCCCACTTGCGTGGGTCGAGTCCTTCCGCATCTGTTTGGTCTCTGTTGTCCCTGTTCCACTCGGTTCTGGGTCGCCTCCGAACGCCTAAGAAAACTCTAACGGAAGACACATGTATAAATGGGATCTCCTACACCAAAAAAAGGTTCAAAAATTTTGCTACCAAAACACTATTTACGGTTTGATTTGACTTAGGCATTAGAGTGAGGTGGCCTACACCATATCGGTGTGCAACGATTCTTACTGGTTTTGCAGGTCATGTCTTTCCCGTCTTTAACAAATTTACTGGGCGTCACGTAAAAGTCATATGAGTAACTTGGCTAGATTTTGGCATCAACAATCTCCCTGTTTTTTTTTTTCTTTACATTTAAATAGTTTGACAAACATAAATGAAGCTATGGACTAATGGATGCAAATTCCAAAATAGATAAATAAAGAAACCAAAGAGGTCTTCCCTTTTATCAGAAAAAAGATTCCCTTTGCCGTTGGATTCATCCATATCGTGATAGGAAATTCTGGTACGCAAAATCCCCAATGCCTATTTTATTTTTCATTAAAGATAAAGTTTGGTAGTCACTTTCACTGTAACAAAAAGGAAAATAAAAGGCATGCATTTTCTTTTCTAATCCTTTCCACAAAAAATAAAAAATATACGTATAAAAATGCCTCAGTGTCATGTCATCGTCACACCATCACTTTGGCGTCATTTCAATAATATTCTCATCATAAAAAAGAAAAAAAAAAATGTTCCATTGTATTACCAAATTATCACTTGAATAATACATATATATATTAAAGGGCATTTCCTTTAAAAATGTACATACAAATATCTTTTTGGATTTAATAATGGTGGGATCGGAGAATCCAACCATCGATCTTTAGAATAATAATTGGTGCTATTGATGATCAAATTTCGCTCCGAGAATTTCCTTCTCCACGTGACGATCAACAGTGAATTTTGTATGAGAGTGGGAAAGACGTGACCTGCAATACAAGCAAACGCTGCACACCAGTGTGGTGTAGACCACACACACTCCGATGCTTAAGTTAGCATTGGACGAAGAAATCGCAAAATGTTCTTGGGAGTTTGCTAGATACTTGTGTGTGTCGTAATCTCTGTTTTTCGATCCCCGCTTAGGGTCCTCCCCGTCGTTTTTATCATTTTCCTCACTTCTAGGGTTTCAACTGTCATGGGCCTCGACTCCGCGTTTGGGCTTATTGGGTCGAGGCCAACCGTTTACTTCGGCCTCTCCCTTGGGCCGAGGCCGAGGCCGAGGGAGGTGAGTGTGGGTCGAGGTGGATCTCGACCTTCTCCTGCAGGTCTTGGGTCGCTCCCAGCGCGTTTGGGCCCGATGAATCTGGGCCTTTCAAACTAAAAGACTATTGGCTAATTTTTCCCATAACAAGTGTGTTATCCATTGAACTCGGTTAAAATTGACAAATTTACATAGAAATATGATGATTGAAAATGAGATGTTTGAGAATTTAGAATTACTCTATATTTCATTTTATAAGAATCCATCTGAATAAGAGTGGAGTATAAAGTTTAACCAATAAAAGCAAGAGATCAATTGTCAATCATGAAGTCTCACTCTCACCAGTCACTTGCAATCTAAATTTTTAAAAATTTATGTATGATGTATTAATAATGAAAATGTAAATATTATTTTATGTAGTGAAATACAAGCAACCTATTTGCAGTCCTTTTGTTGTTTGTTGTTGCTTCTACACCAAACATTTGTTTTGCTTGAGAGATAGAGTGGCTTGTTAAAAAAAAAGCTCACAAACATTATTCTATAATTGAAGTGGAAAGTTCTTAGATTTCTCCATCATCTGTAAAGTTATTTAGTTTTGAATCTTTGACACCTAATTTCATAATTGTATGCAAATTGCTCTTTTTAACGTGAGAGACACACCTTTCCATATTTATTTATTTTCAATTGAACAACTGATGAAACTTGCTAATAAAAAAATTAATACATAAGAAAATAATACTGAAATTTTTATAAAATCAAGTAAAATAAAAAAAAATACTTAAACATAAACGAAGAAAATTATGTTTTAGTCTCTAATATTTAGATATTTTTTCAATTAGGTTTATACTCTTTTAAAAGTTTTGATTGAATCTCTTATCAATGAGTACTTTTTCAATTAAGTTTTATTTGTCCAAAATATTAAAATGTCATTGTTTTAATATTTAGTGATTTGTAAAAATTTCATTAAAAAAATCAATATATAATAAATAAAATGGAACGTTAAAAATATTATAGACCAAATGAAAATAAAAATAAGACTAAATTATATATTTAATTTTTTAAAAATAAATATGTTATCAAACCAAGCCAAAATAATTTAGCATAATTTGATAGTGTTGCAAAGATGAGAAATGAAAAAGTATAGAAAGAAGTAATCTGAGGATGGGATTTGCTAATATTTTTGACTAAGTACAAAACAGTCTAACAACCTGAGAGCTTTTATTATAAATGTTGTGTTTTCTAAGTTAAAACCAACCATATAATAATTTGCAATTTGTATAATCAAAAGGCAAATCACCACAGTTGTTGAGGCATCATTCATGAAGAAATCAAAGACCTTGTTTGGTTTGAGTATATTAATTTCCTTTTTTTTTTTGTTTAATAAAAACTTCATTAATTTCTTAATTCAAATGTTAAAAAGTCTGCCAATACTGATGATTGCCAAACAGGAATTCTTTCTGTCACTCTTTGGAGTGGGCTTGAAGACTACTATATAGCAATCCACATATTTAAATATATGTATTTTGCCCATGTATATTTTTTTAGATTTTATTTTATTTTATTTTTTTTATTAATATTTATTATTATTTTTTTTTTTTGCTTTTACCATCTAAAATTTTGAAAAAGTTCACAATATATTGTCATGTATAACTATAATATAATTCAAGCCCTTTTTATTTGGAGAAAAAAAAAATGAAACTCCACTAATAATAATTATTAGAAGATTGTGGAATAATACAAAACATCAAAGTTGATGAGCAAAGTTTACGTTTAACCAAGAATATCCAACGATGAAATTAATATCCTATCATTTTTCACAATCTTATTACCTTATATAACAATTCATAATTAATTGCATAATCAATCAAAAGAGCAAATTTGTTTATATATACATCGCATTCTTTTGTCATTGTAATGGTAAGTCTTGGTTTAAATCATAATTTTTTCCATTAAAGGATATGAGTGTAATAATGCAATTAATGTTGGATAATTTTGAGCAAATTTGTTTAAAAATAAATATTATATTGGAAATAAGAAAGTTAAAGTTAAAGATTCAAACTTTTTTTGTTTATTTTTCATTTTTTTTAATTATACGAACTTATGAGTAAAGGAGGATACAAATGCACAACCACATGAACTTACCCTTTATAAAATATATAGTTAAAACTTAATTATATACGCATTTATACATGTCTAAAAATAAGAACTCTTATTAAGAGAAAGAAAAAAAAAATTCATCATTGATTAGTCAGGCCTCGTTTGATAATCATTTGATTTGTTGTTTTTGGTTTTTGAAAATTATACTTGTTTTCTCCTAAATTCCCGACCATAACTTTCATCATAGTTAAGGTTGCATTTGAATTCCTAACTGGAAGTATGTGTGTATAAGCTTAATTTTTAAAAACCAACAACCAAAAATCAAATGGTTATCAAACAAGGTCTCAATAATACAGATCAAAGGGACTAAGGAAACTCTTTAAAATTGTAATTAGTGTGTCTTATTTATTGATCTGTACTCAAATTCATAATTGAAAAGAGGGCTTAATTACATGATTAATGATTAAATTATAGTTGAAATTTGACATCCCAATTGAACAAAGTACAAACATCTGGTCTGTGACCATAATTTTTATAGATTAGAAAAAATTGCATCCGCTGATTACGGTTGTTGGAAAGCGAAAAGCTTAACGAAGAAGGGATAGGAGTAGGAGGTGGCCGTGGCCCCCAGCAGCAGCTGGGCAATGTCCCCAATTAGTGTCGTTCTAATTTCGACCGTTTGCAAAATCAAAATACCCATAAAAAAAACTAAAACTTTCAAATCCCCAATTTTTATTTGCAAGGTGTCAATTTTCCACATGCATAAAGAATCGTATTTTGGTTCCTTTTTTCTTTTCTTTTTATATCCCACTTCTGTTTAAAACATTTGCTTTCTTCTCAGCATCTTGCTTTTTTTTTTCCTCCTATCTCTGCTGGAAGTGGAAGAACAACAGGGGGCTCAGCTCACACAATTCCAAAATTAAAAAAGGGGAAAAAGGCAACAAAAGCTGTGAAGAGAGGGAGAGCCCATTCCATCACTTCTTCCTCCACTTCTCTCTACTTGCATTTTGCTCTATTTGGTATTTGTTTCCTTCTTTTTCATTAGTCTCTTGTCTCTTTCCGTCTCTGCAAAAAAATCCCTCGTGTTTGGCTAAGGTGGCCTCGAGAACGCTGACCCCTCTTTATCTTTTGTTGTTTTCTGTGTGCTTCTTTAGCTCAATCTTCCATTCTGGGTTGTGGGGTTCTGATCTTGGTTGCTTTGGAGTTTTGGGGTTGTGTGATGGTGAAGTGTTTTTGAGGTTTTTATGTATTTGGATTTGGATGGTGTTTTTTGAAAGAGGGGGAGATTGGGTTTCGCTGATTGTTTGCCCCAGATAAAGCATTGGCGACCAAAAGAAAAGAGAAAATTCAAGTGGGATTTGGAGTAGAGCTCTGTTTAGCTAATGGGTAGTGCAAATTGGAATTTGTTCATGAAGATCCTTATTGGTCTGCTCTTGGTCTCGATGAAACCCTTTTGCTTTGGAGATACTGACCTCCGCGATGGTAAGTCAGATACCAAGAGAGTATTTTTTATTATTTTTTTTTCTGGCAGTGGTTGAGATTTTATGTAGCTCTGTTTGGTTATCTGAAAAAGATTGAGAAAACCCAAATGGAAAATGCTTGAAAATAGCTTCCGCAGCAGTCATTTCTTACTGTAACCTTTTGTTTCTTGTTCTCGTTCTTGTTCTTGTTCTTTGCATTGCTTATCCATCGTGTAACTGCCATTCTCTTACTCGTTACTTATTTTCTTTTTTCTCACTTTTAGTTGCTGCAATCAATGCATTATTTATTTCTCTTGGCTACCCTCCTTTGCGAGGATGGATTCTTGTTGGAGGTGATCCATGTGGGGAGAAGTGGCAAGGGGTTGAATGTGTATTCTCAAATATAACAGCGATGTATGTGAATTCAATTCATCCTTTATTTGCTAATTTCATTTCCCCTTTTTGTAAATAATGGAACAATTATTTGCTTTTGCCACAGACAACTCAGTGGCTTGAATTTGGGAGGAGAGCTAGGTACTAGCCTGGACCAATTCGAGTCAATAATATCAATGTGAGTTTCATTTTCACTGTGAATGTGGATCTTAATGATAGGTCCCCATCCATCATACTAATTGCGTAACTACAACTAATTGCGTAACTACAACTACAGTCTTATGAAGTTTTTTCTTCTGTTTTATGGAGTAGGGATGTCAGCAACAACCATATTGGAGGGAATATTCCGTCTACATTGCCCGCTACTCTGAGAAGTTTGTATGTTACCACTCAATTTCATCAGCTTAAAAAACTTTACCATCTAATCATTGTTAACTTATACTGTTTGCATTCTTTGTAATGGTCCTTTTCTGGCATGTTTAACATGCTCATTTTCATTGTTTAGTTCTTTGTCAGCTAATCAGTTCACTGGAAGTATTCCCTCTGCATTGGCCTCGTTAACACAATTGATGGACCTGTAAGTTTGTTGTTGAGCGAACTTTGTTATGATTTGGTGCCTGTTTTTAGATAGTCTTCTAGCCAATTTCTTCATTATGATGCCTGCCTTTATTGTCTCTCAGGTCATTAAAAAATAACCTTCTTACCGGGGTAATACCTGATGTCTTCCAGCAACTTAATGGGTTGAATATCTTGTGAGTGTCTTCATTTAATTCAGATAGCCTATCCGAAGTTAGAATCTGATCATCTTCTATTATTTAGGGACTTGTCTAACAACAACTTGAGCGGCCAGCTGCCTCCCTCAGTAGCCAATTTGTTCTCCCTGACTACATTGTGAGTTAATGTCTGTAAGGACTTTTATTTCTCCATATTTCATTTACCTGTGATTATATGTATATATAATTTTCAATCTTCAGGCACTTGCAGAACAATCAACTTTCTGGGATGCTCGACCCTCTACAGGATCTTCCGTTGTCGGATTTGTACTATTCTTACTTCATTTATGATTAGAAAAAACTCCATTCTAGTTTTTTAATCATCTCATTCAATCAGGATTGTATCTTAATTCTGAAGTGGATGGGAGTTGTTACCATTATCCTTCAGATTGAAAACTTACTCTTTCTCTGCTATGCAGGAATATAGAGAACAACCTATTTTCTGGACCTATACCTGCAAAGTTGTTGGGCATTCCAAATTTCAGGTGAATTTGAGAACTGACAGCTCTTTCTCTTTGTTGCAAGCAAAATTCTTTATTCTGAAAATATGATTAAAATGCATACATGGATGAATTTGTCTTTCCAAACTGACGTTAATTCCCCTTACACATTTTCATGGTTTCACTTTCACATATCTATATCCTATCAACCGTGTTGGTGTTATATATGCAGAAAAGATGGAAACCCTTTTAATACTACGATAATTCCATCTGCACCTGCTTTAGCTCCTTCACCATTTGCTATGGCGCCAGTGATTGTGGGACAACCAGCCAGACAGACAGGTGCAGGTCAGCCATTGTCATCGGGAACTCCTGAATCAGATGGAGCAAGGAGTTTTTTCTCTGCTAAGCGGATCATTTGGATTGTTATAATTGGCACTGTAATACTAGTGGCATTGGGATTCTGTCTTCTTGTGTCGATATGCTTGAAAAGAAGCAAGCATCGAGAAGACACCAAGATGCTTCGTGACGATAATGACATGTCTTCTAAATATAAGCCTAAACCCACGAAGCCCTCAGTTGAAATTGATGACATGGAGAAAGGTACAAACCCGTCTCTCTCTGTCTTCTTTTAACTTCCGCTATGTTGTCAAATTCATGCAATTCTTTCTTTCTTCTTGTGTAATATTTTGTGAACTTCATAGACCTTTTTTTTTTTTTTTTTTTTTTTTTTTTTTTTTTTTTTCATTTTTGAAGGTCAAAGGGAGACCACTCTTAAGCCACTTGAAAGAGACAGAGTGAAGGATAGCATAATGGATTTTACCACCCCAAGGCTACATGATAGACTGGAGGCAAATGGGAAAAGAAAAGATGCATCTAGTACGAGTTTTCGTAAAAACCATACAGAGAGTTCAAGCATAAGCATGGATGACTTCCCTGTACCGCCTCCTCCACCTCCTTTTCCGCTCCTTTCAACTCAGGAGATTGCAAAACCAATTGTGGCAGCTGAAGTATCTAGTAGAGTACCTAAAAAACTGAACTCAAGTTCTATAAAAGTTTTCACGATCGCATCACTTCAGCAGTATACTAATAGTTTCTCTGAAGATAATCTTCTTGGGAGAGGCATGTTTGGCAGTGTCTATAGGGCTGAACTTCCAAGTGGAAGGGTAAGATAATTTAATCATTCTGAAATGAGTGCCTAATACTTCTACTTTCCTCATGACCCAGTCAAAATCTTCTCTAGCTTATTGAACTTTACAAGTTAAAGAGTATTACAGCAATAATTTCCACAATCATATGTACACTTTTCGTTTTTTCTTCAGCTTCTGGCTGTTAAAAAACTGAGTGGATCCTCCTCAATGCGTTGGAATGACGATGAATTTCACAGCCTTGTATCTAATATATGCAAAATTCGGCATGATAACATCGTGGAGCTTGTGGGCTATTGTGCTGAGCATGGACAATATCTACTCATTTATGAGTATTGCAAAAATGGCACACTCTATGACGTACTCCATGTCGACAAGGAGATGCATCAAAAGCTTTCGTGGAATGTACGCGTGAGGATTGCACTTGGAGCTGCAAGAGCGCTTGAGTAAGTGAATGAAGAATTGAGTTTGCAAAGAAAGATTTCAATTAAATTGTAGTATGTAGGAAACTGAGTTCTTTCATTTTCTTGTGAGATAGGTATCTGCATGAGGCCTGTCAACCACCTATCATGCACCAAAATTTTAAGTCTGCTAACATTCTCTTGGACAATGAGTTAAAAGCGCAGGTCTCTGACTCTGGCTTAGCTCCGCTGCTTTCTTCAGCTAGTCAGGTACTCTATCCAAATCCTAGTATTGAGAACTTCTATGTGCCAATAATTTGCATGTAGTTCGAAATGCCTGTACGAGAACTTATTAAACAATTGATGATATTGTTGGCTAACACGAATTTTATTACTGTAGTCGTCTGTGCGTTTCGTCCCAGCTCATGGTTATAGTGCTCCTGAATTTGAGTCAGGAACTTACACGTACCAAAGTGATATCTTTAGCTTCGGAGTTGTAATGCTGGAGCTTCTCACTGGCCGGAAGTCGTGTGACCGGTATGCACATCTTCAATCAATGATGTCCATTCACTCTTTGATCTCACCTCTTTTATCTGCAAAATTTGCATCTTATATGCATTCCCTGCATAGTTCATCATCTTATCAATCTACCTGTTTTAGTTATGTTTTCCGAAGTTAAAACTTATATGTTCTTACTACGATTGTGAAACGCTAGATCACTACCTCGAGGAGAGCAATTTCTTGTTCGATGGGCTGTTCCAAGGCTCCATGACATTGATGCGTTATCAAGAATGGTTGATCCATCTCTTAATGGCATGTATCCAATTAAGTCGTTATCGCGCTTTGCTGATATTATTTCCTCTTGTATAATGGTAAACTTCTCTACAACTTTTGCTTCATATCCAAGTTACTATGGATATTTACTTGTCTTTACCGATGTTTTCGACCAACCTTTTGGCAGAGAGAGCCCGAATTTCGGCCCCCGATCTCTGAAATCGTACAGGAACTCTTACAGATGCTCTAGAAGAAAGTCAGATATTGAAATGCTTTGGGAGCTTGGTAGAAGATCAGACAAGATGTTGAACATCAAAATTGGTAACCAAAAAGTTTTAGGAGTAGATCTCACTATATTTTTCTCTTTGGGCAAAGAGGCATGCTTTTAGTTGTTTAATCATTGTTTCATGTGAATATTACTCATTGATATGTTTCCTGTCGTTGTAAAATGATGTTTATATGCTCATTAGCTATATTCTTTACATTTATTCTAGCATTTATTTTCCATATTCTATCAAATATGTGACTGTTGTATTTTATTATAACTTATTACATTCAATCAAACTATCCATTTTATAAATGTGGAAATTTCAAAATGTGTATAAATACATAATACTTTGAAAATTGAGTTTTGATGGGATTGGAGAATGAAGGCGTTTAAACCTCAGAATTATTTAAATATCAATTTGAACATAGTTAAACTAATTAATATATTATTTCTTGATCATTATTTAAATATCAATTTGAACGTAGTTCAACTAATTAATATATTATTTATTCGATCAAGAGGTCAAGGTTCAAAACTTCATCCGGTATGTTGAATGTTGATGGTCAAATTTGGTCAGAGGAACTCACCTGATCTTCACGTGCCACCAACGGTAAATTTGTAGATGAGGGGGGAAGACGTGGCCTGCAAGACAGTAAATCTGCACGTCGGTGTGGTGCTTGCCACACCGGCTCCGATACTTAAGTCAGCAAGCAGAACGGTGGAGAGCGAAAAAAGTAAGAGCAAGAGGAGAGAGTAGAGGATATAGAATGAGTTTCGGGATTAGAGTTCGAGTCCCCTTCTTCAGTGGCGAAGAGGGGTACCTGCTCATCCTCCTAGGGTTTTTAGGGATTCGGAGGCGTTTTAGGTCAAACCAGGCGGAACCGGGGCGGCCAAAGGCGGTAGGGACCAAGCGAAGTCGGACGGGCTCGGCCCGCGTGAGCGGGTCGAGGGTCGGCCTCGGCCATGGGTCGAGGCCGAGCAAGGGGTCGGGCCACCCGACCCCTTCGGTCTTGGCCCGTCCCACTTGTCGGTTTCGCCTCTTGGGTCAATCTCCCAGCCCGATTTCTCATCGGTTGTCCTTGTTAGCTCCTTGTACATCGGGGTGGTCCAAAAGTGCCTATAACATTAAGCCCCCACTCTTGAATTGGGATTCAAGTGCGGCTTAGTGGTATCGGGTAAGCTCCTTAAGTCCGATTTAAGAGTATAACTCTCATTCTGCTTGCTGACTTAAGCATCGGAGCCGGTGTGGCGAGCACCACAACGGTGTGCAGGTTTTCTGTCTTGCAAGCCACGTCTTCCCCCACTCAAACAAATTTACCGTTGGTGGCACGTGAAAGTCAGGTGAGTTCCCTTTGACCAAAATCGACCATCAACATTGAACTAACAAAATAAAATAAAATTTAAATAAGGAAATTACAAGGGCAACTTATTAAAATAAAAGGGTTAAATTATGCAAAATATTTCTAATTTTTGGGATATCGAACCATCTTCTTTTTTTTTTCTTTTAATTCAACAACATTTTGAAAATGCTGACGTGACAAGCTTTAAATGGAAGGGAGTATGATACTCTCAATAGTATTGGAAATTTTCTCGGAGAAAATTTCTAGTATTAGAGTGATATGAAAAAATTTTGTTGGTTTCCAGAAGGATGTGAGACTCATTTAAATTAACTTCAGATATCAATGATCAAAAATGTTAATTTTGTTGGCACCAAGAAAGTAGCTAAACTAATTACTAAGATTAGACAACATGTGGGGGTGAGAAGATTCAAACTATAGACCTCTTGGTCTAGTACATACTTTCTATTAGTTGAACTATGTTCATATTGGCTACCAATTTTTAAGAAAAAAAACATCAATCTTTAT
Source organism: Luffa acutangula (assembly GCA_036850905.1). Lineage (NCBI taxonomy): Eukaryota > Viridiplantae > Streptophyta > Magnoliopsida > Cucurbitales > Cucurbitaceae > Luffa > Luffa acutangula. Next base: position 60,932,302 of record CM072087.1, on the reverse strand, counting down.
TTACTTCATTGTTGTGGCATAGCTCTCTCTCACGGATTACCTTTTTTTAGCTTTTCAAAGTAAATTTACTGTCGTAAAAGAAATTATTTAAATTTGTTTACCGAGAAGGTTGTCATGTAAAAGTTGAACGATAAGATTGAAAGAGAAATAAGTTAATAACATCCTAATTTCTTTCTTAATCGAGTACATATACCTTAATCAATTGAGTTATCTTAAAACTCATAAAAATAACATTCATCATAGTGTTTCCGTATTCTCTTACCAAAAAAAAAAAAAAAAAAAAAAAAAAAATCCTAGTTCAGTAAATAAATAACACACAAAATACTCACATATATTAAAAAGTGAGCCCCTCAACTATTCACAAAAAATATTTTATTTCACATTTGGTTTCTTCTCAAACGGAGGAACTACTCTCATCGGACACCACCTCCATCATTGGACGAGTGGTTCGTTAAGTTCTCCTGTAAAAAAAAAAAAAAAAAAAAAAAAAAAAAACAAATGAACAAGAAAGAAAAAAGAAAAATATAAATGAAAAAAGAAAAGTAGGGAACTCGAACTTCTAATATGATGAGCGATGTTATCTGCTATAACTAATTGAGCTACGATCATGTCTGTCATAAAACGCACGACTGATTTTAAGAAAAAGGAAATAAACATTTTGTTTTATACTTCGAATCTGGACCACACCTTGAGCTGAAATCTGAGAGTGAGACTTGAAAGGGGTGAGGGAATATGATTATAATTGGGAAGAGAAAGAAAGATGGTGAGGTAATGGAGGGAGAAAGAAAATATATATGTGGAGAAGAAATCATTTCCAACAAGGAAAAGGATTTTTTAAATTATTATTTTTTGAACATAGGAAAAATAATTTATTTTCCCACCAAAGAAAGGAAAAAGAAATCTCTTATTGGGAATAAAGATATGACAAACTTTTATGATTAATGTTTGAAAAAGTTTAGTAAGATAGGTTTTTTTTTTTTTTTTTTTTTTTTTTTGAAAATGTTTTCGTAGTTTTTTTTTGTTATCGTATCGATAGTTTTTAAAAATAAAGAAAATATGCTATTTGAGGAGTTGTTTTTTAAAATATAATAAAAAAGAATTAAAATAAATATACCAAACACATTTTGATCGTTTTTTTTAGTTTCCTTATTTTTAAAACATAAAAATGAAAATGGATCATGAACCAAAGGTTTTTTTTTTTTTTTTTTTTTTTTTTTTTTTTTTTTTTTTTAAATATAATATTTTATTATATGGATCCCACACCATTCTTAAATACATCCTACATGACAAACAATGAATGAAGGTTTTCCATACTACCGTAGTACTGAAAATTTTTCCGTTGTTTAAGAATCGATAACTTATGGTTTCTGCATTTTTTTTTGGAAAATAAATAGATTTTTGGTTAAATTACAAGTTTAGTCAATGAACTTTCATAATCGTGTCAATTTGGTTAACTTTAAAAAGTGTCAAATAGATCATCAAATTTTCAATTTTGTGTCCAACATGTTTCTCAACTTTAAAAATATTCATTAGGTTCTTACGTCTTCTCTCAAATTTCAATTTTATGTCTAAAAAGTCCTTAACTTGGTCAACATTTTTAAAAATTTACAAGTCTACTAAACAGAAAATTGGAAGTTTAGGATCCAATAACATAAAATTTTATATATAATGAATTGGTTAATTTGTAAAAAACTCGAATATATCATGAACTTATTAGACACAAAATTCAAAGTTCATAACCTATTATTCATTTTTTAAAGTTCATGGATCAAATTAATAAAAGTTTAGGGACTAAACACAAATCTTACCAAAAAAAAAAGAAAAAAGAAAAAACAAGAAATTTGATTTAGTTGTTTTCAAAATTTCTACACAATTTTAGAAACGTTTTTGAAAAAAAAAATGAGAAAATAGTTATCAAACGTGACTGTTTCTTAACAATTGATTACCAATTGACCCTCCCGTCTTCTACAACCGAGATTGATTCAAAATAATTTTTAATAAGTTGAAGGAATATTCACCATCAACTAACCTAAACCACCATATTTCCAATGTGGTTAGTGAATATTTTGGAGTGATCTCACCAAATCCACCACTTTAAAAGAAGGTATGGTTATATTGTTGTTTCTCCCTATGCATCTACTAAAACCATGAGCCCTTGGTCCATTGTCTATGTATACATCAACTTAATAAATGTTTGATTAATAAACATATGACATATTTCATCACCACAAATTAAAATTCATGAAGTAATTTTTAGAGATCAGATGAATATAACCATCAAAGTTTAGGGACCAAATTTATGATTTGATTATAAAGTTTTGACTAAAGTGTAAAATAAAAATATACATATATACACTAAATGGTGATGTTATTTAATACAATTTGTTTAGTTCAGCGATGTGTTGGAGATTTGAATCTCTAATTCTAGAAGATTACTTATATCTTAACTAGTTGTACTCCCAAATTTAGCGTATTGAGTACACTCGTAGCTTATGGTGATGATTTTATTTTGAACTGTTGATTGTTGTTTTTTCTTAGTCCTATAATTATATGGTGAGAATCAACTATTAATTATTGAGGTGGTAACAAGTCTCTTATTATTCACTTAGTTATGTTTGGATTAACTTATTTTGGTGTAATTATTCTTGATGATCTAACCCTTGTTACAATATTTTGGTTGAAATGTCTATTCATTGGTTGACAAGTCAAACGTTATAACCAATTTTTTAATGTCCCTATCATGAATGCTATATTAATTAGTAAAATAAATTCTGGATGGTTCAATTTGAAAAACATCTTGTGCCAAAATCAACCTATTCAAATTTTATCTTGATTGGCTAAAGCGAGCTTAGCTCAGTGGTAATTGGCATGTACCCTCGACCATGAGGTCAGAGGTTTAAATCCCATACCCAAATGTTGATATACTAAAAAAAAAAAAAAATTATCTTGATTGTTTAACAAACATAATAATAATATAAAATCAAATATTTATTAATATTAACCTGTCAAGTCATCACTTACCTCTTAAGTGAGATGTTTAAATTTCCACCATTTTATTTGTTGAACTGAAAAGAGATCAAATGATTATACACAAATAATTCATTTGTAGGTAAGAAAAGAAAAAAACCAAATTTAGTTTAATAACAATTGCACTTAAAAATAAAATCAGTCATATGATAAACCAAAATATATACTATACCATCAAAGTTATACAAATAACATGTCATTTTTTTTAAGGGTAATAACTTGTTTTATTATCTATTTATGATAGAAATATTCGATAAATTTTAATTTAAACAATGTGAGTATAGTTCAACACTAATTGATATGTATTCTTTTTTTCAAAAAAAATATTGACATGTATTCTTCCTTTTAGGTAGAAGATTTTAATCTTCATACTCCACATTTGTTGTACTAAAAAGAAAAAAATAAAATATAAAAATTGAGAATGAAACAAAAATTAAATTAAATTACATTACATTACATTAGGTTTAAATCCTATTTTGGTTCCTAAACGTTTAGGATCATTCTATTTTTGTCCTTTGAACTTTCAAAATGTTCGTTTTAGTCTCTGAATTTTCAAGTTTGTTCCATTTTGGTCCCTAAACATTAAAAACATATATTTTAGCCCATGAACTCTCAAAATTAAATGAGTATTGTGGTCCTTAATTTTATTCCAATTTAAACAAATTAATGACATAACTTTGAGTATGTGTATTAGATTGTTAATACGAGCATGATTTGAAGTTAAATAAGTTAAAAACGAACATTAGACAAAACAAATTTGAAGTATATAACATACCAAAGGACCAAAATAATTATTTTTTTGAAAATTAAGAGACTAAAATTGAACAAATTTATAAGTTTAAAGACCTAAATGAACATTTTAAAAGTTGAAGGACTAGAACGAAATAAAATTTAAACCCATTGCATTACAAGGAGAACAAATATAACTTAACCAATATATTACTTGTTTAAGCCTTGCGGAACTTCTTATGTATGAAAGAGAGATAGAAAGCATATTACTCTCTCGTACAGCTGGCGAATAAGGGAACAAAGTAAATACAAAATAGTAATAAAATTCAAAATTCAAAATTAATAAAATAAGAAAAGTCGCATACCGAGACCGAGTGGCCTGTCCCGCCTGCCCAACTGAGAAATTTTATTTTCTAAATTCTAAGTTGTAGAAATTAAAATTGAGATTATCAATATTTTCAACCAACATTTTTAAAAATAATTGTAAAGATTTATTTATTTAATTTTGTGTGATAAATTTCTGTCCCGCTGTTTCCTTTGAATTTAATTGCTCTCAGTCTCACCCGAAAGGTATTAAGCTGACTAAAGGAAAGGACAACTACTTCTTTTTTTTTTTTTTTTTTTTTTTTCTCTCTCTCTCTCTCTCTTTCTCTCTCTCTACGATTCCAATTTCTTCTTTCCAAAGTCCATTTTCCCGATTGAACCGTCAAAGTTCTTCGGGCTCCGCCTTTGAATTGCTTCCTTCCTAAGCCTTCTCTCCATCTTCTTCTGTTCAAATCAGATCTGACCTTCTGCGATTCGGCTTCTTGCCTTGTGTCTGCAACCCCACTTCCGCCATGGCTGGTCGCTACGATAGAAACCCTTTCGATGAAGAAGAGGAAGTCAACCCCTTCGCAGTGAGTTTTCTCTATCTTTCATGATCATGCTTCTGACTGGGACTTCGATTTTTGCTTCTAACTTCTTACTGAATTGGGTTGGTTTTGGGAAATGGAAGTGTTAGTCAACAGTGTATGTTGCTTTGCTTTGTTATTCTATAGACTAGGTCGTTTCAGTATGCGGTGGATGCGGATTTCCGTTTAGCTCAGTGGATTTGGGTTTCTACTATTTTGTTTTTGATGGTTGGATTGGATCCCTTTTCTTTTCCTTTTTATTCTCGGAAGTCTCAGAAAGAGAAGCACACAGAGGATATTTCCCACCCCTAATTTTGTTTCTCTCAACATGAATTACGGGCCTGATGGTGGTTCCAAGATGTCAATGGTTGATAGGTCCGATTTTATTAAGATAGATATCCAATTAATTGAAAATTCAAGCTAGTTTTGGATTGTAGTCTTGAATTTCTGCTTTTATTGGCATATATTGTCGGCGTTCTATTGTAGACCTTTGGGTTTTCAGTTATAAACCTACTTTCCTATCCATCTTAAACCAGGGTCCGGCAGTTAGGTGAAGGCATCGGGGAAATCAAATTATGACGGAGGTGTTTTTTTTTTTTTTTTTACATCTGAAAGAAAGAGTCTTACCTTTTCTATTAAGCTGCAATAGTAGCTAATTTGCTCCCCCCAACAAACCAAAACAAGAAAAGGGACAGAGATTGAAGTATTCAGTTCATCTAGTTTGGACAACCTTTGCATACAGCTTTGTTTAATAAGCTGCTGCCTTTATGATTCTTTTTTCAGTTCCAAATTTTCAATTTTGTAGGGAACAGTTTGTTTTTCTTAGTTTTCCAGTCTTCCTAGTGAATATATGAGTCTCGTTCTTTATTACTATATTTTTGTGAATAACTGCACTTTATTTTAGTATATGGATAATCTGAAAAGCATTTAGGCTATGGTCTTAAATTCAACCTGGTTTTAATGGTTTCATTCATCTTTTAATCCATTAAGATAAGATGATTAGAACGGTCTTCATTGGTTAAAATACTATCTGTCAAATTTTCTTTTTTTATTGATATTATATCTTGTCAAACTTATTTACTCGATTTTTGACCATATGTATTATTGGTAATTTTTCAGAATCATGGAAGTGTTGCCCCTGCCACAAATTCCAGGCTTTCACCTCTTCCTCCAGAGCCCATGGATTTTAATTATGGTCGTGGTGCAACTGTTGACATACCACTCGATTCAAATTCCGAAGGATCAAAATATAAGGTTTTGAGATTTTAGTGTGTACTTTATTCTTCATTCCACCATTGATCTCCTGCATTTCCTAATTGAACTCGAAAAACAATTTAGGATTTGAAGAAGAAAGAAAAGGAGCTCCAAGCTAAAGAGGCTGAATTGAGAAGGAGGGAACAGGTACTTCTCGAAGAATGTTTAAAGAGGCTGAATTTGAAGAAGCTAAAGAGGCTGAATTTCCTTGTTTGATTCTGATTAATGTTACAGTTATATACTTGAGAGTTGAATGAATGGATTTTGCGAATATTAAGAATTTATTATACAATTTAATCACAACATATTAGCCAAGCGCTGGTGCTAATACATGATATGAAATTGCCATATTCCAAGATTAAGCCCCTTTATTATCTTTTCCTCCATTAAATGAAATCCTTGTATTGGTAAATTCATCAAAGTTAAAATTTAATGTTTTAGGTAACCGCTCAATCCTTATGACTTTATTTAATTCTTTAGCATTCTTGGTTAAATGCAGGAAGTAAAACGGAGGGAAGATGCTGCAAATCGAGGTAATTTATTCTGACTGTAAAAATTCATATCAGAATGCTAAATTGCCAGTAGAATTCTCAGAATATATTCTTAAACTTAGTGGCAGTCTGTCATAATGAGATCAAAACTTCAGTTTAGTGAAGTATAATTAAAACTATGGGTATTAACATAGATATAAATGCACACAATACTTAAAATAATTTATAATAAAAAATTTGGTAAAATTTGTACAACCAGAGGATGCGATATCATGTACAATCATATTCCATTCTACTACGATTACATTGCTTGTCAAGTTTAGTTGACACCCTTGTTCTAACAACTACATAGAAGGTGAATTAGAGAGAGATGGATCAATTTATTGAATAATGAAATGAAACCACATTCCAGATCATATATTTTTCCATTGCAGCTTATGACCTGATCTGTTCTTTGTTTTGCAGCTGGAATTGTTCTAGAGGAGAAAAATTGGCCACCTTTTTTCCCAATTATCCACCATGATATTGCAAACGATATTCCTATTCATTTGCAAAGATTGCAGTATGTTGCATTTACTACGTTGTTGGGTATGTGAACTTTTGGACTATCTCGATTTGTTCTTATCCATAGGCTGTTATTGCTTATATGATTATATACAAACCTGTTATTTGGGCTTGAATCTTACACTTCGATTAAAAATTTAAGACAATGTTTGGACAAGACTACTGTTTTCCCCCTGCAAAGTTGCCCTCATTTCTTTGTTATATGGGTAACTACAACAAAATCTTTTATGCGAGCTATTTACATAATCGTTCCCCTCCAAAGTTGCCCTCATTTCTTTCTTGGATGGGTTATCACCACAAAATCTTTTATGAGAGCAATAATAAAGGACATTGTCATATTCTGGTGGTGATTACAGGACTAACTCTTTGCCTCCTCTGGAACATAGTAGCTGTTACTACGGCATGGATTAAGGGAGAAGGTAAGTTGTAATATCATTTTAGCAAAAATGATTTATCTGTAGTCATTAATTGTTTACTTGAGTGTGTAAAATTTCTATTGCTTATCATCTTGCCATTTTATGGTTGTAGGGGTAAGAATCTGGTTCCTTGCTATTATCTATTTCATTGCTGGGGTTCCAGGAGGGTATTTCTTGTGGTATCGCCCACTTTACAATGCATCGAGGTACTTTTCTTTTTAATCTTTAAACTTGTCTATGTGGACTCTTTGCACCCTTTCCTATTTGAATGGATGAATAGATTTTTTTGGGTTTACATTTTTAATATAGATTGTTGTTGTTTGAGGTTAAGATTGATTTCTTAAAGAATGAATTTGACCAAATACTAAACTTTGATATTGTTTTCGTATTGAGAAAAAACGATATACTTCTAGACTTTAGAGAAACAATGGATTAGTCTGGTAGATTTTTAATGAGTGTTATTATATCCCTTTCATGTAGTTGATAAGGCTCCCAACACTTCTGAAGGTGGAACCTTATATCCTATACACAAGTATTGATTTAATCATGAAGATATTAATAATTAGCATTCTCCTCTCTTAATTCTTGCAGGAGTGAAAGTGCTATGAAGTTTGGCTGGTTTTTCATGTTTTATTTGGTAATGCTATTTTGCGTTAGTCATTTTAGCTTTCTTCCCAAATAGTAAACACACGTTTGAAAATTGGACCATTTATCTTTACAATTTTATTGATTAATTTTCTTCCCTACAGCTTCATATTGGTTTTTGTATCTTTGCTGCCGTAGCACCTCCAATAGTCTTCCGGGGAAAATCTCTGACGTAAGTTCCTTTGTATTGACTATTTATTACGTTTGCTGTTAATTTGTGTTTTTAGTATGGTTTGGTCGATGAATCTTTAAAATGTTTTGAGTCAATGAATTAATGCATTTATGAAGAAGGGTTAATTTTCATCTCCATTTCGGCTATATCTTCCCAATTGATCTTAATCTTTTTACTTCTAATATTCTTTAGAGTCATATATTGCATGGATGGGTTGGTTACTTCATGTCAGATGACTTAGAGATGTGCATGCATTAAAATTGTTGATCACTAGTATTCTGTCTTAGAATAGAAGTTCCAGATATTTTTCCTTGTACTAACAATTTTTTGTTTTGGGTTGTGACAGTGGCATTTTACCTGCAATAGATCTTATTGGTTCCCAAGTCTTGGTTGGGGTAAGGATATTTTCTTTCAAATTTTCAGCACATGACTCGGGGAGATTCTTTTTTTGATGTACTAAAAGAATATCTGTCTTCTTTCTTTTCAGCCACGTGGTTTATTTTTTATCTTTTACTTAAATCTTTAAACCTCAGATTACTTTGTCAGACCCAGACATGTCTTGGAGAGATATCTGGGGACAGGTTTAAGTTGGTTTATTTTGGTCCTTTTGGTAAAAGATGATTTTATAATAAAAAGAACTTTGTCAGACCCAGACATGTCTTGGAGAGATATCTGGGGACACTTTCCCTAAAAACTTGTGGAAGTTTACTTCCCTATGATTTATGCTAGGGTAATAAATAATGATACTAAGCCTCAAATTTACATGTGAGGACAAAATTGTTTCCGCGCGCTGCAGCCTGAAGGTTTCATCCGCTCTTTTCCTCTTTTTTGCAGATATTCTACTTCGTTGGTTTTGGATTGTTCTGTCTTGAATCACTTCTCAGCATCTGGGTTATTCAGGTCTTTTTTTTTTAATCCATGCGCTAACAGATGGAAAACAACACAATTGTTAACTCATTTCTTCTTACATTATTCACTCTCTCTTGTCATTCAGCAAGTATACATGTACTTCCGAGGCAGTGGTAAAGCAGCTCAGATGAAGCGTGAGGCTGCCAGGGGCGCTGTGAGGGCAGCCCTGTAATGCCGTGGTCGCGTAACGATGAGCTTCTTCCTAGAATATAGGTTGTATATGCACTTAGCCACGGGCTGTGGATAAGTTTACCGTTTGCTTTAGGTTGATGGCTGATCAGTCATGTTGCTTCATTTTTACCAGCCAACTTCATTGTATGTTTTTTTCTCCCCCTGATGTAATTTGATGCTAGTGGTAGTAGTCACTTTTATAGACCATATTGTTTGTTAGAATGTTGAGGTTGAATGAATTCTGAGTTCATTTTTACAAGTTGCTTGGGAAAATCGACTGTCATCATTTATTCAAATGTCTTCCATTTCTTTACCATTCAATTGCTGAGAAATGTTGATAAAATGAGCAAAAGACAGATGGGTTGGATGTGTTCTTCGAGAATTCATCATGAACTTGAACTGCTGTGATGTTCTTTTTATCTGATGTTCTATTTCCATTGTTCCATTTGTCAACAAAGTAATCACTACCGAGCACTCTTTGTGCTAATCATCTTAGTTGGCCACTGAGTTCACATCTGAGTTAGGCACGTGGACATGTCTTTAAATAATTATATTGTAAATTCCCACTGAAGAAAAACCCTGTTCTGTTCACTACACGACGGATTTGTTCTTACTTGAATTTGTTCTTTTCCCATTTACTCATTCAAATACAAAACTTACCTTTCGAAAAAAGTTAAGTTTTGACAAATTATGAATTCGTTAAGCCTATGAATTACATAAAGTTTTATGTGAGATCTCTTAAATCAAACAATAATTTTTATACGTCACAAACTTATCAAATCAATTGTTGCCTTCTATTCTTTACAGTAATCTAAATTTGTATCAAGAATGAAGAAACCAGCTCCAAGTTCCAGCTAACTATTAAAACAAAACCCTCAAATGATAGATGGATGCATCAAAGTTAAAAAACCAAGCAACAGTCCCAATCAATCAAACACTTGGCAATTATTTAAACTCTCACTGCATATTCAGAATTAGAAAACCCAATTCCAAAAGAGTTCAAGAAAACTATAAACTCATACATGACGATACAACACAACATAACTTATAATTATATTTCTAATAATTTATATATATCAGTCTAGTAAAACTGCAGTACATAACCTTTTTTTTTCCATTAAAACAAGCTTTACTAATTATATAGATATACTTTTTCCGGCTACCGGGCGGCCGTGTCAAAGAAAAACACTCAGAAGCCGCCGCCACCACCGCCCCTCTCTAACAATAGCCGATACATTTCTTAGTGCAGTCGATGCTGCAGCCGCCGCCGCCGCCGCCGCCGCCAAAGCCCTTGCCCGATCGGCTGTAGGAGGAGAAGCACTTCGCCGGACAAGTCACCTTCTTATTATAACAAGGACCCTTCTCCTTACAGACCACAGTGTTCCTTATGATGCCGCCCTTCCCGTAGCCGCCTTTGGGGCCGCCGTAGCCGCCGCCGTATCCACCGCCGACGATGCCCTTGTCCCAGCCCTTCCCAAAGCCGGGTATGTCGTCAAATCCGCTACCGGGTCCGAAAATCCCATCGAAGCCGGCGCCGGCGTTGCGGCCGGCGGCGAGGGATAAGGCCGGCGAGAGAAGGAGAATGGCGATGAGGAAAGTGGAAATGGACATGGAGTGATTCATTTGGACGCGTTTTTCGTGGATTAGAAGTTGTTTGGGAGAGGAAAATGGGGAAAAGTAGAAATAGAGAGAAGAGAAAGTGGTTATGGAGAAAGTGGGAGGCAGCAGCGAAAGCATTTATGGAAGAAGGAAGGTAATGGAAGGGCAGTTGGCAATTCATTAATGGCCTATCAACGTCGCCTTCATTTCTCTCTCTTTTTTCTTTCTTTAATTCGTTTCAGATTTTTGTTTACTAAATTTGTAAAATTTCAAAAAACATATTTTTCGAATTGGATGCCAAATGTTTTTTTTTTTTTAATTTTAAATCCAATCCGAGGCATGAATGTCAATGTGTGATATAAATTCATGATTCATGTTACAGATGTAGATAAATGCAGACTATAGTATCTACTATTTTTTTTTTTTGACAATATTAATACTAAATATTGTTGATAAGGGTGAAGGAGAGGATTCGACTTATTATACCCGTGTACTAAATTTTCATTCACATTTCCATCATATTATAGGACAATTAATGAAATATAATAAAAATATTAACCATTATTACGAATGTAGACATGATATTAATAATAAAAATAGTGATTTGTTATTTGTTAATTTAAATATTTTTATAGATTTTTATCTTTATACTTTTTTCCAAAATATTTTTGTCGCTATTTCCATAAAATTGAGACTTTAATATTTCTATTGACATTGACATTAAAAACATTGATAATACAATGGTATTATGAATGGTTAATTGAAGTTTTTTTTTTCTCCTTCCCTTTTTGGAGCTCAATAAATATAGAGGTGGAGATTTGAATCTCTTACCTCTAAAGAAGTAGTGTCTAAGTGTTGACTGTACTCATACTTAGTAAGATTAATTAAAACTGAGATTGTCTAGTGAGTATAAAAACAAATAAGGTTAAATATATATTTTAGTTCCCTCATATTTTAAAGTTTTTTAGTTTGATTTCAAGTGATTTTATTTTTTCATGCACCTTTTTCAATCAAGTTATATGAGAAGTAATTTTGTTTTCATTTAGTGTGGGTGATATATCTATCTATGATATATTTAGCCTAAATAAAAATAAAAGAGTGAGGCACCCATGAGCATGGGTTCCCGTCTCTGTCAAGGCAATTTAGGAGCTTTTCACTGAGTTGATTTTCGTTTCTTTCTTTCTTCTTTTTTGGTTGGAGATTTTTTTTAGTACATCAACTTTTTGGAGGGGGAATTCGAACCTCTGACCTCTAGGTCATGGTACATGTCAATTACCACTGAGCATAAGTTATTTTACCTTATTCATTATCACCAATCAATAATAATAAATATCATATTTTCATGTCTTTCTTTTTTAGAACAACATTAATGTGGAGATTTAAACTTTTCTCTTAATTCATAGTACGTACTTTTATGCCAATTGAACTATACTTAAATTGACTTACGTCTTTCTTTTCAAACATCTAAATTAAACCAAAAAAATCCCATCTCAACTTTTATCTTACCATCTAATATATATATATTATTAACTATGAATTAATGACTACATTTAATTATTTCATCTACATTGGCACCGCCTTAACAAAACTTTAAGGAAAAAGTCCAATTCTACACCTAGTTTTAGATTTAAAGGTTTGATCAATACACTTTTTTATAAATATACCAACGTGTCATTATAATTTTGATTTTAAAAAAGTTTAATAAAGTATGTTATTAGATATCAAACTTACATCCTCTTTAAAGAAAATGAGAATTCTATGTTGATGGTCGGAGGAACTCACCTGACCTTTATGTGCCACCAACGGTAAATTTTTTTGATAGGGGGAAGATGTTGCCGACAAGACAAGAAAACCTGCACACCGGCTCCGATGCTAAAGTCAGCAAGTAGAACGATGGGAAGCAGGAAAGTAAGAGCAAGAGAGGGCCATAGAATAGAGTTCGAGATTAGAGTTCAGATCCCATTCTTCAATGACGAAGAGGAGTTTAAATACTTGTTCATGCTCATAGGGTTTTTAGGAATTCGGAGGCGTTTCGGAACAAACCAGGCAGAACCGGGGCGGACAGAGGCAACAAGGACCAATCGGAGCCGAACTAGCTCGGCCCATGGCCGAGGCCGAGCAGGGGGTCGGGCCAAAAGGCCGACCCCTTCGGTCTTGGTCCGTCCCACTTGCCATTTTCGTCTCTGGGGTCCATCTCCCAGTCTTATTTCTGTCCGCTCTTCGTCAGCTCCTTGTACATCGAAGTGGTCCAAAATTATCTATAACACTCTAGCTATTGAATTAAAAATTATAGACTTGTAATTTGAAATATACAGTAGAGTTGGTTCTTGAAACAAAATAAATAAAAATAATTGTTTTGAAAATAGTGAGTGTATTATATTAAATTGTAATAATTGAGGTCAGGAAATTGGGGAAATGAAGAAAATAAGAAGATGAGTACATTAAGTTTTATCCAACTCCGAACCTGCAATTCATTAAAGATGGAAATGGAAACCATCTGAAATTTGCACATGCCCTTTCTCAATTTCATCTGCATTATTTGATACAACTTTATCAACAATTTACAAAATACCATATAATATATTATCATAAAGTTTTTTTAGAATATTAGGTCACACATAGGAGACATTGGATTCAAACTTACCCTCTATAAAAAGAGATATTAAAATATATAAGCTATATTTTTTTTATTTACTTTTTCATAAATTATTTTTCAAATATTTTTTATTCCTCAAACTCAATCTATCAATTTACAAATCCTCTTTTGAGTTTCTCAAGTTCCTTTTATAATTGTAGCCAATGAAATAATATATGCATAAATTGTATATTAATATGCAAATTTCAAACTCCAAAACTATGTGTACATACAATCACACACATAAGCTATCAACTATACTTTTTAAGTTATATCCATGCAGATGAGAGATTAAACTTTTTAACATTCTTTCAACTTAGTCTATCAGCTCTTCAATCTCCAAAATTTCCTTTTTTTACCAAAAAAAAGTTTATCAATATGTCGAACATGTGGATTCAAATTTCTGACTTCTTAATCGACAATCTATGACTTAACCAATTAAAATATGTTTAGGTTGACAAAAATTCTATTATCTAATTTATAAGGTAATATTGTAAAATATATGTACATATATCTCCTCTAATTTATGAGATATCAACTTATTGATGGTGACATTGTTTTTTTTTTTTTTTTTTTTCTATCATTATAATTATTTAGTGTGAAACTAAGTCATACCATTCATTCATTACAACTATATTTCAATGTCACATTTTTCTTTCCTAATCAATTTAAGGGGGTTCACACTTTCAATTTTAAAGGATATCACTTTGACTTTCCACTTAGTTGGGTAGTTGAGGTGGCATATTAATTACCATTATATTTTGACTTCATAGGTTGCATTAATAATGTATTCAGTTAAGTACTTTCTTTAGAGTATTATTATTAATTTTTTATTGAATGTAACTAGCTATGTGACATTTGTAGATTTCTTACACATAGCACCAATAAAAGGAATACGTGTTGATTACAAAAAAATATATATATATATTTAGATTTACATTGTGCTAAGTTTCAAAGAATTTGGTATTGAAATGTTAGAATTAATTTAATTAATTTATGTGGTTAACCAATTATAGCCATTTGTACTTGTATTATTTAATATAATGGATATATTTGGTGATGTTGATTATGGATATATGACAACTTTTCATATAGGTGTGTGACCTGCCAAACAAAAATCAACAAAATGATCTTAAGGGATTATGAAAAACCCTAGTATTAAAATATAAATTCACAATTATAATTCCTATTATATATGTACTATGTTGTTTTAGTTTCTTATTCCTCATTTGATATATCGAAGATTATCATCTTTGGTCTAAATTACATAGTTGAAGAAGACCACAAATCACGAAGATTCGCTATTGCAAATCACATAATTGTTAAGGACAATGGAACCTCTCCAATATATGATATCGTTCACTTTAATTTTGATCTAACCCCTCGTGGCTTTTCTTTTGATTTCATTCAAATGATCTCAAACCAATGAAGATAATTGTCCTTATTTATATACCATGGAGATCTCTTCTTTCCCTAGTCAATGTGAGACTTCTGCTTGCACCCAACAATAATTTCATCTTATGGAACCAGGTATTTCTAATCTTTTTATTATTTCCATTGATTTTGGCTTACTTCCATACAAATTAAAGTCTTATAAAACTAGATCTTTATATAGATTTAATTTATAACATATAAGGAAGCACTACATCAATCCTTTCAAATGAGATGATATACATTATTTTATTTAATTTGACTAATGAGCATAACTTAATTGGCATAAAGACAGTACTAATGATTAAGAGGTTTGTGGTTCGGATCCCCCACCTCACATGTAATAGTAAAAATAAATCATCAATGAAAAAGAAATTCTCTGATAAATGGGGATAAAATAATTAATTTTTACTAAGAAAATATAAGGTATCTTTTTGAATTAGAGAGAAATGTGGGAAAAAGGTATTGAGAGGGTTCCCCACATTGGGGAGGGAAAGTTGATGAATACACTTTCAACATACTCCTCAAAATACCTAACAAAGCACTTATTTACTACTTGAGTAGGAAAGTGATATCATGTGGCCAAAGTGTCTAATGAGTTGCACTATAGGTAGGTCTTATCTTATGTATGTCATAGTTTGTATCAAATTTGAAGTTGCACATGTGATATGTTGGAGTCACGAGCAAGTATACGAGTAATTTCAACTAACATTGAAATTAAAAGGTATGAAGTATATTATAAAGAAATTTGATGAGAAAAATAACTATGCTTTTTATTCTTAAAGGTCAAAATTTTAATTTTGTAAGAATATGTAAGTATTATTATTGTTTATATAGAAAAATTGGATACTACTAATTGAATCGTCATTCATAAATGATAGATCATTACTATAAAATAGAATTGGTAGGTGGGTCCTAACTTATAATCTAAATATTTGAAACTTGCTAAGTGGACCCTCAAACAATCTACTAGTTGATAACTTTTTTTTGGATACGATACTAGTTGATAACTTGTTGTTGAAATGGATATCCAAGAAAACTCGATCCAATGTTTGTCTTCAGATTTCTCTTGCTCTTTGACAACTAAAAAGAATATGGTCTATAAATTCATGAAAGTTAGAACAATAGGAACAAGAACTAGAAATAAAAATCCCTCTATTAATTAAATTTACTTTTGTAAGTAATGTATCATTTGTAACTTTCCATAGAAAATGTTTTATTTTCATTGGGATTTTGAGGTTTCAAATTTTGTTCCAGATGTTAGTCATTTGATTCGAGATAGAAGAAATACCATTTGGAACTCATGAAAACCTTGTACCCACTTTTCACTATATACTTGCTAGTTTTGTCGAAATGCCATATTATTTTATCTTCCAAATTTCTATTTATAGGGATCTGTCTAATTTGTTTCAACATCAGTACTTAACATAGTATCCTTTTAGCCTTTGAATATCCCATTATTCCCCAAAAGGTGTGATAAACTCGAACACTTTATCATCAATTAATTTCGAGTTAGTACAAGTAGGGCTTAAAAGAGTTACCCTTCGACAGCCAAGGATCTTTAAACATTGATATACTTCTTCCATTACCAACCCTATACCTGATTCCTTTAACTAGGAGATCCCTACCCCATAGGAGACTTTTCCGTAAGTAGGAAGGGTTTCTACCTAGACTAGCTTCGGTTATCAAAGTAAATGTCCTTTAAAAATCTAGTAGGCTAGAGAATTAGGGTAGTAAATCAGCCTCCAAACTTGTTTGGCTATAAGAGCTTAGTTAAAACCCCCTATATCTCTAAAGTTAAGACCTCCTCGACTCTTGGGAAGGCATAGCTTATCCCAACTACACCAATGCATTTTCCTTTTGTTCTCTTTTGACTCCCACCCGAATCTAGCAAAATTTCTTCACATATTTTCCTAGAGATCTTAAAAACACTCCTCACGTATGATGGAATAGATGGACAAGGATTATTTTTTATATGAAATGAATATTTAATTACAAGTTAATTTAGTCTAATCAAGCACCTCAACAAGCAAACAAGTTGTCGGGAGAAGATTAGATTAATTTGTGAATTAAACTATTAAAGACTAAACAGAAATATATGCAATTAATAATCTTTTCTGTTGATTGATTCTCAAAATTATAATTATAATTAATCTCTAAGATGTTTGCAAATCCATTTAATTGTCATCTTCTATCAACCACTGATTACGACTTTTGCTTCCCACATTTAATACATGAGCTGTACATGCTTTTGCCCTTTTTTTCTTTTAATTAATAGTTCAAACTTCAAAGGGTATACTTTTGTTTTCATTTAGGGACTGTTTGGGGCGCTGAATTGGTTATAATATCTGGTGGTTATAATAATCTGGCAATTATAATAATCTGGGGGTTATAATAATCTGTGTTTGGGGTGCAGATTATTATAGTTTGGGATAAAATAATCTGTGTTTGGGGTGCAGATTATTTTAATCTGGGATAAAATAATCTGTGTTTGGAGTGTTGATCTGTCTTAACATGAGGTTCTGGATCAAAGGTTCAAATTGACTGTTTTCTTTTTCTAGTTTTTTTTTTTTTTTTATGATATACAACACTTTGATTTGATTTAGGGTTATGCTTTTTTTTTTTTTTGTTACAAAGCAAAAAAGTTTAGGTTTTGGTATAGAAAAATCATATTAGTTAACTTTTAGTATTGCCAAAATAAAAATTGTAAATGTTTAGTTCAAAAATCATATTAGTTTTTTTTTTTTTTTATCAATAAAATCATTTGAAATAAAACTTGAGTGTGGTAAATATAATTTCGTTTGAATGTTTTTTTTGTAAGTTGATTAACCTTCGATGTTGTCAACGACTTTTTCGGCAACTTTTGATGTTTTTTTTCTTTATTTTTATTTTTTATATTTTTTAAAATGAAATTGAGAAAAAATATGGAAAAAAAAATTGGTGGCCGGAAAAGTCATCGGCGATCGTCGGAAAAGTCGTCGACGGTCGCCGGAAAATTCGTCGGAAACTTCACCAGCTGACGGCGGCCGGCGGTCGTCGGAAAAGTCAAGGAGTCGCATGGAAGAAGTGAGGAGATAGGTACTGTAGTGGGTTGAATAATGGTTACAGTAGAAAATGGATAAAATAATCGGGGGTTAAAATAACCCACCTCACCAATTATTTTTGTTGGTGCCCCAAACATTGAATAGGTTATAATAAGGGGGGTTATTATAACATATTCAGTGCCCCAAACACCCCCTTATTGGCGTGTTTTCAAATTACATTTTGTGAAATGATAATAAATCTTTTTTATTTTTAATTTTTCTAGTTTGGCCCTCAAAATTTATATATATTTTTTTTTAAAAAAAAAAACTTTGCTTTAAGTATTGTTGTCAAAATTTTCTCAGTCCATCATATCAAGTTAGATATCAAATTTAAAAATTAATGGCCTAAAAATGACCAAAACAAGAACTCAATAGAACTAGAATACTTAAAACCACCAAGGAAAAAAAAAATGTAAAAATTAAAAATACTAAAATAGAATAAAGCTAAAGAGCTGTGAAGAGTTGTTTGCTCTTAGGAAGAGTTTCAATGATTCTAAGGAAAACAAGGAATTTAAAAAACATGGGAATTCAAATATAATATTGTCTAAATTTTAGCAGAAAAAGTAAAGAGCTGTTTTTTTAGAAGCAACTCCTAAATAAATAAAGAAATGAAGATATTGATGAGACAAGTATCTTAAAAAAGAACAAGCAACCATACCAACACACAGACATTGAATCCATCCTCACACTGTTGACATGGAAGAATTCAGATTTTCATTCTCCATCCCTTTTTTTTTTCTTTAAAGAAATTTAAACAAATTAATAACAATTTCAGAACTGGACTTGTGATGAACATAATGGGCTTGGAGGCCCACAAAAAGCCCATCATTGCCTTTTCTTGTATTGTATGTGTGTTTCACGTTGAATTTCTGCTGAAAATCACGTGAATATTTCTATTTTTCTTTTTTTGGAAAAGTGAAAAAAAGTGGATTTTGTTTTGTTTGGTTGAGATTGTTGATGGTCAAATTTGGTCGGGAGGAACTCACCAGACCTCACCCACGGTAAATTTGTTTGAGAGGGGGAAGACATGACTTGCAAGACCACACCGGATGGTGCTTGTCACACCGCCTTCGATACTTAAGTCAGAAAACGGAAGAAAAAGAGCAAGAGAACAAGAGGAGAGAGCAGAGAATAGAGTTCGTGATCGATTCTTCAGTGATGAGGAAGGGTTTAAATACCTGCTCATGCTCCTAGGATTTTTAGGAAATCAGAGACGTTTCGGGATGAACCAGGTGGAACTGAGACGGCCAGAGGCAACAACGGCCGAACAGAAGCGGAAGGACTCGGCCCGTGCAAGTGGGCTGATGCTCGGGTAGGGCCAAGGCCCGGTCCCTCCAACCTTTTGGTTGGTTTCGCTTCTGGAGTCCACTTTCCAGTTCTATTTCTATCCGGTTGTCCTCGTCATCTCCTTGTACATCGAAGTGGTCCAAAGTTACCCATAACATATATTATATTTATAAATTGAAATGAAGAGATATTTGTTCGTTTAGAGCGTTACGGAGTGTGGTGGTGGGACAAAGCAGTGCTGTCATGGCGCATAACCCACCGTCTTTGTCACAATTCGCCATGTGATTTATGAACCATTTTCTTTTTTTAAAAAAAATAATAATAATAATTCAATTAAATAATAACACTCTTCCTCTCTTGCTTTATTCTGTCCCCTTTCTCCTCTCTATATAAATTTCTAATTTCAATCTTCTCTAAAATCATTCAAACTCCACATCACACTTTCACTTTCACAGACGAATAATCGATCCTCCCGCCGGCGACAATTTCCGAGATGGCTGGCTCCAGAACCGACGACATCAACGGCGCCACGTACTCACCGAGGAGTGCTGGCCGTCCGATTCCTAAGAGGGGACAGGTCAAATTGGGGATTATGGTGGGCCTGGCCCACTCCGTCGCTTCAATTTTCTCGCCCACCACTCGCCGGAGCTAGCTCCACGGCGGCGAGTGGTGGCTCACGGACTGTACCGGCCCGGCCCGGCCCGTTAGTGGAAGTGAAAGGGCATGGAGAGCTGTTTTTGGCTTCTAGTGTAAAAAGTAGAGTTGGTTGTTTCTGTTTTTTAAAGAAAAAAAATTAATGAAAAATGGAGATTTTGTTCTCTATTTATGAATTGTGATTCTTTTCTGGACTCTTCTACTCTCAGTTTATTTTTCATATTATTTTCCTCCCTAGTCTCTAATCAATAACGTTATATTGAAATTGCTGAATATTATATGTAGGAAAAAATATATTCTAACTAAAAAGACAGGGAAGGAATACAGAACAAATTATAACAGCTAACAGACCAAATATATTAATCAGAAGATAGAGTTTAGAAAGCATGTTGTTTGGGTCGAGGCGCGTTGCAGAACGCTGTCCTTAGAGAAGACGTGCCCCCACTTGCACTGAGTTATTCGGCACTCCACTCCCAGGATACAACTCCCTTCAAGAAAGCTTGTGTGCAGCTAAGCCTTCCTACGAATCCCGTTGACTTGTATGCTCACCAAAATAAAAGTTTGTAATGTGTTTGTAAGAAAAGCGTATGTCAGATGTTCTACCCTTGTCTGGATGAAAAGGTGGTTTTTATCGAGAAGGAGAAGACAGTTGGCCAGATCCAACTTTCACGCTAACCTTTCTCCTTAAAAGGAGGAACCATCATCTGACTATTCCCTTTTAATTTAAACACTATAATTAATAAATTAATAAAAAGAAAAATATTTAATAAAATAAATAAACTAATACAAGATAATCTTAAATTTTCCAACAATCCCCCACATAATTTAAGATTTTCTTAATAAAAAGGAAGTAAAATTCTCTTTTAAAGAAAACACTAAGATGAGCATTTTTACTATGTAATAGGTGTAGGTACCTTCCGGGTTTGAACCTCCACTTAGTGAAGATAAGTGTACATCTGAAGAGCCATAGTGAACATAGTCTTGAACTAGGTCCTTTTGTTCAAATTTCCACTTACCCCACACATAGTACAAGCCAATTTAGGGATTCTGGTCTGTTTTGCGCTTTAGACGGTCATGCGCACATATCCCGTTTTCATGAGTGTTTTAAGGGAGTAGCCTAAACCCCTATTGTAGCGACCTCACTACAACACTCACATAGGTGAAACCTCCAAGGGTTGTTTGTGATTAACACCCTGCATAGTACATGCCTTGGTTTCATTCAGAGATTAACTCTTCCTAACCATCACATCAAGAGCACTACCACCTTAGGAATGGGACAGAGAGATTTTAATTAATTAGTGCTCCCATAGTCACACTCCAATTTCGTTATTACCCATTGAACCTCTTTCATGGGATCTCCAATCTTTGAGGTTGGGTGTCCATTGTGGTGACTACCTTATAGGCTTTAGTCCCATTCCCCTCGATGATTCAGAAACTCGCTTGCGCGCTAAGCCTTTTGTAAACGGATCCGCTAGGTTCTCTTCAGACCTGACAAAATCAAGAGAAATCACACCATGAGACAATAAATGTCTAATAGAATTATGTCTAATTCTGATATGCCTGCTTTTCCCATTATATATTTTATTATTAGCACTAGCTAAAGTAGCTTGACTGTCACAATGTAAAGGGATAGCTGGATTGCCAATTGAAAAAACAGGAATATCAGCAATTAGATTTCTTAACCATTCTGCCTCCTTACTAGCTAAATCTAAAGCAATAAATTCAGCTTCCATGGTGGATCTAGAGATTAAAGATTGTTTAGTAGATTTCCATGTTATTGCGCCACCACCCAAAGAAAAAATATATCCACTAGTTGCTTTAGTCTCATCTGACTCAGATATCCAATTTGCATCACTAAAGCCTTCTATTATGGAAGGAAATCCAGTATAACATAGGCCAAAATTGGAAGTACCTTTAAGGTATCTACACAACCTTTCAATTGCACACCAGTGATATTCATTTGGATTGCAAGTATATCTACTTAATCTATTCACAGCATATGCAATGTCAGGCCTAGTGCAATTAGCAAGATACATTAATGAACCAATTATTTGAGAATATTTATGCTGTGAAATTGGTTCTCCTACATTCTTGCTAAGTTTCAAATTTGGATCATAAGGAGTAGATACAGGACTCAAATCAAAATAACTAAATTTTCTCAACAATTGTTCTACATAATGAGATTGGGTCAACATAAAATCATTGTCTCTTTTAATCAATTTAATACCCAAAATAACATTAGCAGAACCTAAATCTTTCATATCAAAATTATTTGATAAAAATTCTTTGGTTTCATTAATGACTTTCACATTGGTACCAAAAATAAGAATGTCATCAACATATAAACATAAGATAACACATGCATTATCTAACATTTTAATGTATAAACATTTATCAGAGTCATTAATGACAAAACCATAAGAAATAATCACACTATCAAATTTTTCATGCCATTGTTTAGGGGCTTGTTTTAGACCATAGAGGGACTTAACCAATTTACAGACTTTATTTTCCTGGCCTGGTTTTATAAAACCTTCAGGTTGTTCCATATAAATCTCCTCTTCTAATTCACCATTTAAAAAAGCTGTTTTAACATCCATTTGGTGAATTTCTAACTTAAGAATAGAAGCAATGGCTATTAAAATCCTAATAGTAGTCATTCTAGCAACAGGGGAATATGTGTCAAAAAAGTCAACACCTTCTTTCTGACTGAACCCCTTTGCTACTAATCTAGCTTTAAATTTATCTATGGAACCATCAGGTCTAAGCTTTTTCCTGAAAATCCACTTACACCCAATTGCTTTACAACCTTGTGGGAGTTTAGTTAAAAACCAAGTGTTATTAGACAGGATTGATTCCATTTCACTATTAATAGCTTCTTTCCAAAAATGTGAATCAATGGATTTCATTGCTTCTGAATATGTTTTGGGATCATTTTCAACTAAATAAATGTAAAAATCGTCCCCAAAACTTTTACTGACTCTCTTTCTTTTACTAGTTCTTGGTTCTAATTGTTCTAAATTAGGAGACACATCCTTAGAACCTGAATTTTCACCAATTTGCTTATTCAAATTATTTTTCAAGGGAAAAATATTTTCAAAAAAGCTAGCATCACGAGATTCAATAATGGTGTTTTTGGTATACCCAAAAACATCTGAATTCAAAACCAAGAACCTATAAGTAGTGCTATTCAAAGAATATCCAACAAATGCACAATCAATAGTTTTAGGGCCTAGTTTCCTTTTTTTATTCAAAGAAATATTAACTTTAGCTAAACACCCCCACACTTTAAGAAAATTCAGGTTAGGAATTTTATTTTTCCATATTTCATACGGAGTTTTATCAGAATTTTTATACATAACTCTATTCAAAATTAAACAAGCAGAATACAAGGCTTCACCCCAAAAATTGTTAGGAAGGCCAGAACTTAACAACATAACATTAACCATATCTAATAAAGTTCTATTTTTCCTTTCTGCAACACCATTGGATTGGGGTGCATAGGGAGGAGTAACTTGATGAATTAAACCATGCAGTCTACAAAAATCATTCATTTCATCGGAACAAAACTCACCTCCCCTATCAGATCTTAGAACTTTAATTTTCTTTTCTAATTGGTTTTCTACCTCAGCTTTATAGATTTTAAATGTATTAAACACTTCATGTTTAGTAGAGAGTAAGTAAACATAACAGTATTTAGAACAATCATCCACAAAGGTTACAAAATACCTTTTTCCTCCACGAGTTAGAGTATTATTGCAATCACAAACATCGCTATGAATTAATTCCAATAGTGATGAATTTCTCTCTACTGATTTAAAAGGTTTTCTGGGTTGTTTGGCTTGCACACAAATTTCACATTTTTCTTTACTATCTAAAGCACATTTAGGAATTAATTCCATATTCATCATTCTTTTTATTGAACTAAAATTCACATGTCCAAGTCGTCCATGCCAAATATCAGAACATTCAACATTGGCCACAACAGAGTAAGAACATGGAAATTCAGTATTTGCAACATTCAACTTAAATAAACCATCTACCAGATAACATTTACCAATAAAAATACCATATCTGCTTATTACAGCCCTATTAGATTCAAAGACAACTTTAAAGCCCTGTTCTACTAATAAGAAAACACTAACTAAATTTTTAAAGATTTCTGGAACATGCAGAACATTGCTCAACAGAAGATTTTTGCCAGAAGATAATTTTAATAAAACTTCTCCTTCCCCCTTTACAATGGCCTCATTCCCATTTCCCATCTTTACAGATCTGGTACTTGATTCCTGGTACGAAGAAAATAATTTTTTATTAGAACACACATGAACACTCGCACCAGAATCAAACCACCAATCATTTGAGTTAACTACTAAATTTAACTCGGGATTACTGATATAATACCCGCTCGATGGGAGAATGGAGCCGGCCTGGTCCGCAGTAACCACATTGGCCTGTGGTTTTGTATTTGACGGTGCATGTGGCTTGGAAGTTCCACCTTTACGTTGGAAACAATCTCTTGCCAAATGATTCGTCTTGCCACAAACCCAACAGGGAGGACCCAAATTCTTCTGACTAATACATTTATCTTTTGGCTTATTATTATTCTGGTGATTTCTGTTAGGGCCATTTTTCTTGAAATTTTTAGACTTGGGTTTATAGGCTTTATCAACCACTAAAGCTTTTGCTTGACTACTAGAAAAGGAAATTTCTTTCAAATTCTCACGATGTCTATCCTCAATTCTCAAAGAAACTACCAATTCATCATAAGAGAAATTTTCAGGTTTTTGTTTTAAAACCCTTTGAAAATCTAACCAAGAAGGGGGTAATTTTTTAATCATAGAAGCAACCAAGACAACATCATCAAACACAATTCCCTTCATTTTCAAATCAAAAATAATATTCTCAAATTCATGAATTTGGTCACACACAGACTTCTCATCAACCATTTTGAAATCAATCCATTTTTCCACAGTATACCTCTTAAAACTTAATTCTTCTGACCCATATTTCTTTTCTAAAGCTCCCCATAACTCTGCAGAATTTTTGGTTGAACAGAAGATTTTATAGATACTATCACACAAAGCACTTAGAATATTTCCATGACATAAAATATCCTTTTCTTCAATATTTTTATCAACAGTGGTCTTAAGGACTATGCTTTGATCAGTATCACTGGTTTTAGAGGTTTCAGAGACCTTTTCTTTTCCTTTCTCGTTAACAGAAATGACAGAATATAGGCCTAGAGTAGTGAGCCAAAATTTCATTTGTTGTTGCCAACATTTGAAATTTTGTCCAGTAAATTTTTCAGGCTTGCAAGAATGGTATTTGGACTCAGAACTAGAAGCCATAACAAACAAGGCAAACACAGAATTCCTAACCACGTCTTCTCTAAGATTGTAGGAAAAAATATATTCTAACTAAAAAGACAGGGAAGGAATACAGAACAAATTATAACAGCTAACAGACCAAATATATTAATCAGAAGATAGAGTTTAGAAAGCCTGTTGTTTGGGTCGAGGCGCGTTGCAGAACGCTGTCCTTAGAGAAGACGTGCCCCCACTTGCACTGAGTTATTCGGCACTCCACTCCCAGGATACAACTCCCTTCAAGAAAGCTTGTGTGCAGCTAAGCCTTCCTACGAATCCCGTTGACTTGTATGCTCACCAAAATAAAAGTTTGTAATGTGTTTGTAAGAAAAGCGTATGTCAGATGTTCTACCCTTGTCTGGATGAAAAGGTGGTTTTTATCGAGAAGGAGAAGACAGTTGGCCAGATCCAACTTTCACGCTAACCTTTCTCCTTAAAAGGAGGAACCATCATCTGACTATTCCCTTTTAATTTAAACACTATAATTAATAAATTAATAAAAAGAAAAATATTTAATAAAATAAATAAACTAATACAAGATAATCTTAAATTTTCCAACATTATATTTATGAGCGAGCAAAAGAAATTGAAATAGTCGACGGAAAACACAACACATTCAAAAGTCAATAGCTTTGAATTTGACTTGACCGGGCCTCTTTGAACGACTTTTAGTTTTAGGCAAAAAGAATACAAGGGGAAAAAAATATTTCCAATCAATTTTGGTTAAATTACAACGTTACTATTTGAATTTTGAAGGTTGTGTTCATGAACTTTCAACAATGTCAAACAAATATATTAATTTTCAAATTTTTAATTTTGTGTCTAATTGATCCTTCCACTTTAAAATATGTTCTATTGCAATATTTATTCAAATTTAATTATCAAAGTTTAGGATACAATTTGATCCAATGAAAAGTTTTATGGATAAAAAATTAATATATTTGACCACCGCATTTGAGACAAAAATGGATATTTTTCTCAAATGATATTTCGGTGTACATGTTTAATATATACTTAAAATTGTTGATAATATTAGGTCTCATTTGATAAAGATAATATTTATTTTTATTATTATTTTAATTCTAAATTTTTAGTTTTTATAATATTTTTTAATTCTTAATCAAAATTTACAATTGAAAATATATTTTATATTACTTTTTTTCTATGGTTTTTTTTTTTAAATTAATTAGAATTTAAAAGAAATGTCTAGTTTCTAATCGGAAAACTAAAAAATCAACAATAATACCTTCATTTATAAGACAAATTAAAGAATATAAATTTGGTAAATGATAATATCTTTTTTTAAGATACAATAATATTACAATTGCAAAAGTGCCGTTGTAAAAAAAAAAAAAAGAAAATGCAAAAGTGCAGCTTCAAACATATTATCAATAATAATAATGATTAAATGTAAAATAAACGTTCCACATAGCATTCCATTTATCTAATATTTTAATGGAATTATCATTGTCATATTTAAGTGATTCACCCGTCATTTTAAAGATAACCAACTTAAGTATAACTCAATTGATATAAAACTTACACTAATGACCAAGAGATCTGTGATTCGACTCTTCCACTCCTACAAGTTGTCAAAAAAAAAAAAAAAATAAGTGTAACATGGTTAAATTAGCTAAGACCCTGTTTGATAACCATTTGGTTTTTTGTTTTTTGATTTTGAAAATTATGTTTAATTTCTAAAAAAAAAATCCCTACAATGACTTTCATCTTAATTAAGGTTGCATTTGAATTCCTAGTCAAATTTTTAAAACAAAAACAAGTTTTTAAGAACTACTTTTTTTGTTTCCGAAATTGGGTTTGGTTTTAGAAAACAAGGTAGAAAGATTGATACTAAAACCAAGAAACTTATAGGTGGAAGTATGTGTGTATAAACTCAATTTAACCAAAAACCAAATGGTTATCAAACGGGATCTAAGACATTATAATTTATATCATCAACCCTAAGGTTAGAAATACGAATCTCTATTCCTACTTGTTGTATACAAAGTAAAAACATGCTTTATAGTATTGTTAAATGAAAAAGTAAAGAAGGAAGCTACAACATATTATATAATGGTAACTTAGCATTACAAATAATCAATTCCAAGGACAGGAAAGTAACATCAAATTAATTTTGCCAATAGTGTTCCTTACATAGACAAACAATAATGAGTCAGAGGATGTTATTGAAAATAAACCCAAATGTCTATTTGTGACAATAAATTAATCTTTATAGATGGTTGTTATTTATGTTGCTATAAGTTTTTTTGTTAGATATAATAAATAATAATTTGAAATGGGTACAAGTGAAATTAAAAGGGGTACGGGCAAAAATGTCGTGATGTTGATAAACACGATCCCACCCATTTAAAACCAAATCTATTAAATACAAGATTATATTTCAAAGCAATACATTGAACCAACACCCTCTTTCAAATTTGCAGCCTTCGGATTCAGTGTCTGGTTTTTGTCCTTTAATTATAATAATAAATGAAACAAACAAACAATTATTTGCAACTTGCTAATCTTTCTTGTTTCTTATATTATTCATTGTCGCTTTTAATTTCTCTCCTTGTCTTTTATCAATATAGTGAGGGTGATGTGCATTCATTTAATTATTATATGTTTTATGGCCTATTTGAAACTTCAAAGTGCCATTTAATTTTTTTAAAATGTTTATAAATCTTCTTTCTTTTATTTTAAACATATATTTACAAACAATTGGGTTTGTTGTTGTTGTTGTGCTTAATTATTAATTTGGGTTAATGCAAGATGAGTTGGCTTTCATGATTGCTCTTTTGCTTTTTCTTTTCTTTTTTTCTTTTTTAATGCTATACTTCATTTTCCTCCACGCTAGTTTTATCTATTTATTGTCGTTTTATTTTAACGATCATTATCAATTTTTTTGCTACTTCGAACCTATCTTTCTTCATCACTTACGTTGGTTCAGAGTTTTCTTTTTTTATTATTATTATTATTTACAAAATTAGGTTCTTGAGTTCGAAATTTTGACCTATAAACAAGGATAGTAAAATTTTTAACCATTATATTCAATGACAACAAATAAATATCAATTTGAATATAGCTTAGTAGATGAGACATCAATTACCATTTTTTAGAAGAAAATACGTATTTTATTATGTCACTTGGACAAAATTTGAACGGTCATTTTCGACCAAAGAACAAATCCAATCTGAGATAGATTCCACCTAGGTCTCACATGTGTTTATCATTCTAGTCCTTTTAGCTATACCATCTGTCGCACCATTTTTCTTCATGGAAATATTTACAAATTGGACATTAGAAAAAAAAGGATAGTCGAACTCAAATGACTTCGATGTTAAGAGAGCACATTAATTGGTTTGTAATATTGGTTATCAGAATCTGTTATTATTCAACTGTATTTGTTGTTATTCTGTTGTATAGCAATCCTATTTCCTTTGATTCGATATCAATTACCATTTAAAAGGTTGATGGTTCAATCTCTACTCCTACAGTTGTTGAACTGAAAAAAAATAAATAGATAAAGTTAGTAAATTAGTTGAGTTGGGACTTAATTATTTGCACCCTTTGAATGTGGAGGGGAGGAAGTGAATGTTTCCAAATATGTGGGATAAGTTCGACAATAAAAAAGAGGTGATTTTGGAGAGTTGATAGTGATATAATTTGGTTAAGGTTAAGTGTATGTGAATCGGACCACCTTAAAAATGGACAAAAAAAGCCACCGTTAGTGGCGGGGCAGGGCAGGGCAGCCTTTGCTTTAGCTTATCATTTTCATTATCCCTTTTCCTTTTCCTAGTGGACGCCATATGAGCACGTTTTTTTTTTTTTTTTTTTTTCCATTAGTGAACCAAAACAGCACGATATCTTCTATTTTTTTTAAGAAAAGGAAAAAGTAGATTATTTCTCGTGTGATTAACGATTTTATTTTCAATTTTTTATTACATTAATGCCACTTTCTTTGATTCTCCATTTCAAAACTCAATGTTACCCTTCGGTTCTCACAAGTCTACTAATGATGCCACGTCATTCTGACCTTTTACTATTCAATTCAAAATTCCTGCTTCCTTGCGGTTCAAGGGTTTATGAGTAACAAATTCAGCGCCTAATTATTGATTGATTTGATTTTTTCTTCAAAATCAAGCTAATTCCAACTTCTGCGTGCGCATAAAGTAATTTTGAATTGCGTTTTTTTTCTCAATTACAAGTTTAATTCCTCAAAGTCAGAATTTTGTTAATTTGATCTCTGAATTTTAAAAAAAAATTATACAGATATTTGAACTTTCAATTTTGTATGAGTTTTTTAACTTTAAAAAGTATCCAATGAGTTTTTAAACTTTCACTTTTGTTTCAAATAGGTCATTCAACTTTCAATTGTGTGTTTAATAAAACCTTCTTTTATTCAACATCTTTTTAAAGTATGAAGCCCACTAGATATAAAATTGGAACTTTGGAGTTTCAACAAGCATAAAATTCAATTTTATATCTAATCTAATGGGATTGGTTAATTTTTAAAAATCTCAAATATGTGAACCTATTATACACAAAATTAAAAAATTATTAGTATATTTTTATAGTTTGGAGACTTATTAAATAAAAAATTGAAAATTTAGGAACTTATTAAATAATTTTTAAAATTTATAGACCAAATTAACACCATCTAAAAAAAATTCTTTGATTGACTTGTGATTGATTTTTTTTTTTTTTTTTAAATTCAAACGGACCTTATGGATGGATTAGGCATATGACGTCACTGGCTCTACTAAAGAGAAAAGGTCAAATTTGTAATTAAGTGTTACTAAGTTGGATTGATTTTGATTTGAAAAATTGACCAGAGAGCGGTGGGGTCAAAAGCCGAGTCGGCGAGTCATTAGAAAGCAACGGGAAAACGAAAACCAAGACGCCAGTTAGGCAGGGTCAAAATCGTCAACTTACACTATCAACAAACAATGGTCCGAAAGTTGTAATTAACTCCAAAGCCCAAGGGTATTTCCGTCATTTTACCTATTTTCCTTTTTCTTTATATATATTTGAATTCCGAACAGCTTCGAAGCATAGCAAGCATCATCAACAAATTCAGCTTCTTCGACGATTCTCTTCTCTTCTTCTCTCTCTGAATCAAAAACTTGCAGTTGCAGAGATGGCCGGTACGAGGAACAACGCGATCAACGGTGGGAATTTGTCGAGGAAATATTCTGACCGTTTGATTCCCAAACGGGGTCAGGTGAAAATGGCCATCATGGCGGGTATTGCCCACTCTGTCACTTCGCTCTTCTCTCACGGAGGCCGGAAATAACTCCGCTCGCCGGAGAACTCAACGAGTTAATCGGGAGCGTCGAGTTGTTTTTTGGAATCGACGGTTCTGATTTTCCGAGTGTGAGCGGTTCAAATTTTATCGAACGTCACAGATTTGACGCTAAGCTCTTCCGAGTCGTTAATTGAAAGATGAGGAAGAAACTGAGATGGCCTTTTCCTTGGCGTCAATCAATTGTGTGTGTGTGACAATTTTATTTTATTTGTTTTTCGTTTTTTTTTAATGTTCTAGATAAGTTGTCGGTTCGGTTCGATTTGGTTTCTTTCCTCCCTTAGGTATTTGTAAATTAGTAAATTGCTTAATTTACTGTAAAATAATAATATTCTTGTTGTTGATTTTGCACCATTCGTTTGTGTTGATATTTTTTTATATATATATAATTACTGCTTGTATTTAATTCAATATTGCATATTCATCAATTCAATTAAATAACAGACTGTGTACTGTTCATGGAGTTATGAACTCATGATTATTATCTTCTTAAGCATATAAATTGAAAAATGTGAAAATGAAACCAAAAGTTATTCATTGGATTGAAAACCAAAATTATAAAATAAAACAATAAAAAATAGAAAATAAAGAAGAAGAAGAAGAAAGCTAAGTAGTAAACCTTAATATCAGTTCAGAAAATTTGAAAAGTTACGATTTTATTTTTAGTATATCAATTTTCTTAAATTAAATTCTTATTATAGTAGAAGTTTAATAAAAATGATCTCCTCGTTCATAATGATTCTTAGAAAAATGTGCAACTTTCGTTTTCTTTTCTTTTGGTTATGGAATTGAGAAGCAGGTTAAATTAAATATTTAAAGCCACATAATTAAATGCTCAATTTTTTTTTTTTTTTGAGTGGATCATGAGATCAAGACTAAGCAAGACAATGCAATACAAGTCCAAGGAGACAGCCAGGAAACGGGTCGAGAAATAGGCCAGAGGGTCGGCCTAAGGTCGGAGGGATCATGTCTTGGCCTGAGCCATATGGTCGGTCAGCCCGAGACCGAGGCCTAGCATTCGACCCACTTGTATGGGTCGAGTCTTCATGCTCCTGTTCGGTCCCTACTGCCTCGATCCATCCTGATTCCACACGGTTCAGCCCTAAAGTGCCTTCGAATGCCAAGTAAACCCTAAGGAAAGCCGCAAGTATAAATGGGGCCTCCCCCACCCAAGAAAGGAGTTCGAAATCTATTATTACTAAAATACCTTTGACTGTTGATCTGAATTAGGCACCGGAATGCAGATGGCTTACACCACACCGGTGTGCAGCGGTACTTACTGGTCTTGCAGGTTATGTCTTCCCTGTCCTCAACAAATTCACTAATGGTGTCATGTGAGTTGCTTGGTCAGATTTTGACATCAACAAATTCACTTCTAATTCGAGAGTACATGTCAATTACCGTTGAACTATGCTCAATTGAAAAGTTTATATAAAATTATCAAATTTAAAATTAAATTTACTAAAAAACTATTTTACATTAAATAAAAAAAAGTATTATACAGTTCAAAATCAAACCGTTTATTAGACAATAAAATGAGTATTCTTCTAAAAAAAAAAAAAAAAAGTATTTTTGGTTTTGAGTACGAGTAGATCTATTTGAAGTGACAAAATCTGTGTAAAGTTTTTTAAGGAGAAAAATCTCTAAAGTAAAAGTGAGAATCTCACCAAAGAGAAAAAAAAAAAGTGACAAAATCCCACAAAACAAAAAAGGACAAAATCTCACGAGTTGTGCGAATCTTTTTCCCTTCAACACAAATCCAACACTCTGTCAAAGAAATTTTAAAAAATAAAATAAAATAATAGTTTTGAAGGGTTTGTGCTGGGTATGGTCAGTGCATTGGATTGAACCCAAACCAATGTCCAATTCAAATGTCTCAACCATGTCCTCTAATTGTACTTAAGAGTTAAGAATAATGTTTTCCCACAATTACAAATTTACCCTTATCTCTATATAATAAAACACAATAATTGTAGACTTGTAAATTATTTTTAAAAGAAAAGATTATTTGAACAAACAAATAAAAGAACTATCAAGCAAATAGAGACCATAATATGAAATTAATAAATTGTGCTATCATTTAAAACTAACCATATAAACAATATATGCACTTGCTGGTACAAAGAATTCTTAAAATGACATAACAGATTTGATAGCATCATATAGAATGCAATACATATGGATGACAACAAGGCTCTATTATAAATTAGACAAAATAATCAAGTACATATACGTTAGTTACAAATTTAGTCTTTAAACTTTTAACACTATACAAAATAGATTCATAAACTTTTAATTTTATGTTCAATAGATCTTTAATCTTTTTTTTTTTTTTAAAAAGAGATCATCTTTCATTTTCAAAAAGTGTATAATAAATCTTTAAATCTTTCAATTTTGTGTCTAAAAGGTAGCTTGATTTAAAATCGTTTGAAAAAGTTAAAGTATACTTCTTAAGGAGCGTGTCTTCCACTTCGAAAAATGCAGACATGATGAATCCTAATAGATCTATACTAAGTGGATTTTGCCAGAATCAACCCATAACATGATTATTTAAATTATCAATAAAGGAGCTTCTAGAAGTATGATCCACATACTTTATATCAATAAATGAAGGGGACATTTTATACAAATTATTAATAGAAAACATATTTACAAAAATGATTCAATAAATAAAATACATGAACCTCCTCTATTCCAATTCCACCACCATGGTACCCAAGGCGGCCGCGGCGCCTCAATAATTATAATCAGCAGTTAAATATCACTTTCTTTATTAAAAATACAT
Organism: Luffa acutangula; assembly: GCA_036850905.1. Lineage (NCBI taxonomy): Eukaryota > Viridiplantae > Streptophyta > Magnoliopsida > Cucurbitales > Cucurbitaceae > Luffa > Luffa acutangula. The sequence goes on along the minus strand of CM072087.1, from coordinate 60,898,886 downwards.
AAATAAATATAAACAATATTTAAAATTTAGAGAAATAAAAACAAAAAAGAAAAACCGGCGTCTGGTATTGCCGGAAGAGGTGCCACCTGGTTTAGGTGAAGCGAATAAGAAGCCACCGTGGCCCAGTGGGGTGTGGGTCTGGGGCAGCTCCAACTGCCCAGATTCTTTCATTTATTTATTTACTTACTTATTTTATTAATTTTGAACACGTTTTTATTTTCGTCAATGGATTCAAAAGCAGAAACCCATAAACTTTATGACTATCAAACTCCACTTACAATTTTTTTATCTTGTTCCCTCAGTCGAATCCCAAATTTCTCAAAACCCAAAAACACCCTTGCCTTATAGAAAAATTCTCAAAAACATATGCCTGAGCTGACCCCAAATGAGGAGAAATTGGTAATTTCAAAAAATATAAAATGCAAAAGACAGCTGTTGTGCAAAAGCCAAGACCACCTACTAAACATTTTAAAAAGAGGCCATGAGCAGTGTATATAGCAAAGCAAGCAACTTTATCAGCAAACCCAAGTGCTTATCTTCAAAATATTTATTAAATTCTAAACTTTGAATTGGCTCTCTATATAAATCCACCTCATTCAAGCCTTTCAGAGCATCCAAGACTTCAAACAAAAACTTTCTTTTACTTCTCTCTCTAGAAGAAACTTTGCAGTGATGGGTGAAGAAGCAAAGATGAGGAGCAACATCAACGGCCAGAGATTAGCCAGGAGGATTCCTGGCCGTCTGATCCCAAAGAGAGGGCAGGTGAAGATGGGAATCATGGTGGGGATTGCTCACACTGTCACCTCCATCTTCTCTCACAGTCACAGTACCAACCACAAACATTTCTCTTGACACTCAACAACAGCAGTGTACATAAGAGAGGAACATAGATGGCTTCCAGATTAGTCAGTCTTTAGGGGAAATTTGTTTTCTTCTCTGTAATTTTGAGGTTGAAGAGATTAAGGTTGTAAATCTGTAGTGATATGAATATCAAGTTATTGCTTTTTCAACTATTTCTTGTGCAATTCTTCAACTTTCTCCTCTGTGAATTCGGGAAGAAAGAACAAAAATGAAAGAATCGAACTTGTTTAATTCTACGAAATGGGAAAAAAATAAATAAAACTCTGGTTATTGTTGGGTCGTGGCGAATTTGGTCGGCTGTTAACCGATTCGAGAGTTGTCTCTGCCGAAAACGAGAGTGGTAGCCCAATTGACGGCCACATAAAACCTGTTTCTCCAGCTGATTACGCGAGTGAGATATGCAGATCGCCATATGAACCAACTCAGGAAGCCTGCAAGTGATATGCCTTTTGCATCCTGTACCCAGAAATTCAAAACTTCATCAACAAACATTACCGAAGACATTTCAAGTTCTTGTTCTGTTTTCTGTCAAGTTAACGGTATGGACTCAGACGAGAATGATTTGTTTACCTTGGATTGGCGTAGATCGACAAGAGCCTTGTAACGACCGACTGAGGCCATGCTTCCCAGATGCTTATACACAAAAGGGTCACCCAAAGGAATGTCTTTTGCACTCAAAGCCTTGCCACCGTTCTGTTTTCCAAGTCTGTTGAACAGCTCTACCAGATACTTTCCTTCCCTTTCTGCAACCTGTTTCGACAGTTTTGAAGAAATTGGTGAGTTTAAGGTATAAATTAAACAACTGTTTAGCTATTAGTTAGACGAATATTGCCTCTGTGCTGCAAAGTTAAAACCATAGCTCGATTTTAATTAGAGGAATGGATAGAAATTAGTTTCTGAGTCTTTGCATACCTGAGCTAGAGCAGGAAGAACTGGTTTTCCTGTTTGTTCAAGAAAACCAGCGCAATCCCCAAGTGCAAAAACATCTTCCACAGAAGGAACTCGCATCCATCCATCCACGCCAATCCTGTTTCATTCAACAACATTATAAGCTGACTAAATACCAGAAAGGTATTGAAGAGAGTAGTGCTTGTTGGATTTGTTAGTTAGTTTATAGATACCTTCCACCAGGGGCCTTTGGAAGATCAAGCGATTTCACAAATTGGGAGGGACCGACGCCCGTAGACCAGACCAAGAGGCCATATGGAACATCGGTTCCATCACTGAGAACTATCTTCTCGGAAAGCACTTCCTTTACGACACCCCTCATCAGGCGCACGCCACACTAGTGATCAAAACAGAGATTTTCTTTAACAAACAGATTCTAAGCAGAAAACTTGTCAAAGAGTTGATGCAGACTCTACTACCTTGGTCAAGTGCTTTGTTGCATACGTTCGCAGCCCGAAGTCAAAAGAAGACAGAATCTCATTTGCCTATTTATGAAGAGAAGTGTCAAAATCAACAAACATTATATCATTTTCATTGCAATTTTGTGGTCTGAAGTTGGAAATGAACGGTACCTCAATTAGTGTAACTTTGATGTCATCTTTAATATGAGCATAGCGATCTCGAACGTCCCTTATAATGAAGTCGCTCAATTCGCCGCTAAACTCAACACCTGTTGGTCCACCTCCGATCACCACACAGTGAAGAAGGCGTTTCTTTTCTTCTTCTGATATACCTGCAGGATACAGTAGTATCTAATGTTATAAAACATCAGATGTATATTAGTAGATTACACTGCCAAGCAAAAATTCCATCTTTCTTTGATGATTGCTAAGAGTGTCAGCATGGGACCTGTGATGACTTGAAGGCAGAGCTAACTAACCTGGTTTTTCAGAGAGCATTAGATTCAAAAGAAGCTTTTTCCTTATTTCTTGAGCATGATTTACTTCACGGAGGAAGAAGGCATGTTCTTTCACTCCCTTGATGCCAAAAGTCAAGGGCTCAGCTCCAACAGCAAGCACAAGCTTATCATAAGCAACTCTAAATTGGTAAGGCTCATGAGGTTGTTCAGCATAGTCAACAGTCTCACAGAACACCTGGTTCATGAGTGAAAGAACCAATTATGCCTCGTCGGTAGGAAAGATAACAATGAGGACGCATTCTTTTGTCTGCTATATAATTCCGCAAAAAGAAAAGTGTTTTCTACTTCTGTTTCAATTTCGAAAATAAATATTTTATATCATAGATGAATGAATTAGCACCTGGTGTTTTCAATCATATGAAGTTGGATTGAACGATTACAATAAGGAAACTATTTTTCATCCTGAGTCTCTTAAGTTGGATAGAAATTATGCACCCTTCTTCCTATAAAAGCAACTCTTTCTGGTAAGGAATCCATTTTAGTACTTAAAAGGGGGTCGATGACCCACAACTCAGTAAAGCAGATATTTTGGTTCCCAATTCAAACAAATTAGAAAGATCTTAAGTTAGGATAACCGAATTATGATGTATCTGTGTAGTAATGGAGACGGCAAATCAGTTTGGATTATCCATATGAAGTTGAATAGGAATGCATAAAACTAATAGGAAAAGAAAATGAACGGTCTTCAAGATTCACTAACCTCGTGTTTATCTGTATCAACGCCAGTGCAAGAAGCCAGATAAAAGTAAGAATTGGGATCCTTTGCCAACGCAGTTTGAATCCTACTGACAGGCTCAGCTACAGAGCGAAATTCCAAGGTTCCAACACAAGTTGAAGCCAGAAGAGGAGTAAATACCATGTGATTCCTAGGTGATATGCAAACAACATCATAAACCTTAGTATCAAGTCCCTTGAGGAAACGACATGCAGCCCAGCCAGTACCAAGGACAACTACCCTTGGCTTTTCCCCTGGCTTGGTTGCTTCTAGTCCAGGCCAGAAAGATGGCTCATCACACTCTGAATCAGACTCCAATACAACCCTTTCAGCAGAAGGAAATTGGCGCTGAGGCGTTACACTTATTCCCCTGCTCCAAAAAGTCATGTGACTCGCTCTTGCAGTGTGAGGAAGGTTCAACACATAGCCATTTGTAGTGGCAGTGTTGAATGATTGGATGAAGCTTTTATACGTTGATCCTCCTAAGGGATACGTGTCCTTCTGGTGTGAATGCATACTGAATGTGCTTCCTGATCTTCTCAGTCCATTCTTGGAAATTCTTGCCAAAGCCATCTTGACAAGAAGATTTGTTAATGTCTTTCCCCGTTCTATTGGAAGCCAAATTCCGTATTCCTAATCTACTGCAATTGAAAATATGAAAGAAAATAAGAGTGAGCTTTTCTAATAGAAAATACCGTGAGAGAACCTTAGTCTAATTTATAGAAAGTAGATTTCATCGCTACATGACAAGCAAACAAAAGACAACTTTTCTCTCCTCATCAAATGGTGGCAGATACAAAGGGCAGCCTTCTAGATGTCAAAATAACCAAGCAAAAAGACAATAAAAACTCCCATCATCCCAAGCTACATGAAACAAGCATCATCATTAACAAACTCCTAACCTTTTTCTTTCTATTTGGAAACTAAACAACCTCCTAACAATTGTAACCACCTTTACAGAAAAGACCAATTGAGCTCTCTCTTTCTCTCTCTCTCTAGCCAAAAGTTGTATAATCACTCTTTCATTCTCTCAAACAGGTCTGATCCTTAGTGTTCTACTTCCATATTAGAGCACCGACACTTGAGCATCTTATGGATGATTTATGCAATCTTTGACCTTAGATCTCTTATGATTACAATAATGATATACAATCGAAGAATTAAACTATTTTATTCAGCAAGCGCAATCAAATCTCTAGCTGAAGAAGTAATAGACTGCAACCAACTAAAGAACATTATTTAATTGATTACTATCACACGTCTATGGAAACAGGGAAATGATCTTGAAAGCATCGCTTTTCCATCGACAATAATGAAACATATAGGTATCAAATGAAACCATCTTCAAAATTACTAAAATCATAGATTTCAACCATTCACGGAAATAAAATCATGTCAAGTACATTATAATGCTGCAATCCTTTCCCCCACGTGAAAAACATAGCCCCTTAGATAAGGGACTACGGACACGACACAGATCTCCACAATGGTATGATATTGTCTACTTTGGACATAAGTTGCTTTTTGTTCACCCCAAAAGGCCTCATGCCGAGATACTTATCATTCCTTATAAGCCTATGATCCTCCCATTATCTAACCAATGTGTGACTTTGGTCGAACTCCGAACACTTATAAGATTAAAAAGGCCACGATATTCTCTATAAGTTACAGTAATGGCAGCAGGCAAAATCACAATCACAGGTCCGAAAAGGGGAGGCCAAAAAAGAAACTTATGGGCAGCAATAATAATTCTTAACATATTGAAGCACAGAAAGAAAAGGACAAGAATGTGGCAAGCATTATGACAAACACATGCAACCACTTCCATGGGTTCATGGACAGAAGAACTACAAAAGAAAAAAAAAAAAACGTAACCGCTTTCATATTTACTCTTTCATAACGAAATCCTTCTTTAAAAAGAATGGAAAAACAATCTAACCCATGAAAGAACAAGGGCAATGGTGAAAAACTATGAAGAACATAGAAAAAATGATGGGTTACTCAGTTAAATGCGAGTAGTACAGAAAAACAAAATAAACACAAAAAGCAAATGCAAGAAGAGCAAAAGATCACTTTTTTTTCTTCTGATGGTGTTGTGATGGGAGCTTGAGCAAGACGGCGAGCAAATCCCAGTAACGTGGAGAGCCTTTTTAAGAAGAAACTGATTTGGGGTTTTTTTTTATGCAAGGAAATGTATTAATAGCCATGTGTTTATTATTTATTTAATGATGCAAAAGACAAGGAGGGACAGGAACCCAAGGTCAAAATTACGAGGACTTGTGGTGCAAGTAAGTAATTTGACCGGCGATCTCGTTTCATCGTAAAGTAAAAGCTTTTGTCTCAAAATATTCTTTCATTATTACATTTTTTATTTTATTAAATAGTGAGGTGGAATTTTGGGAATTTGGAGAGAAGTTTAAGGAATTTCCGGGAAACTAGAGGGGAAAAAAAGAGCCGGCAGCCGCCACCTGGCACCTCCGGCTGCCTCTTTGACGCTTTCGTGTCATTAAACGTTTGGTAAAAATTAGCTTAAATTACACTATTAATTTTTAATTTGTGTTTAATTGATTTCTCAAATTACTCCTGTAGAAAAAAAAGAATTGAAAGTTTATTTTTGCACTTTAGACATAAATTTTCATGATTTTGCTTTTGGATCCATCCAAAAGCCTCATACCATGAAAATGTTTTGTCCTCCTTATAAACTCATGATATTTCCCTTAATTAACTAATGTGGGACTTTGGTTGCACTCTCAACAGAAACAACACTTATTTTCTAAAATTGAAATACTAAAATAGGCCTTATAAAAATCCAAATAGTGAAGTAAAATAAAGTTAAAAATTTGAAAGGCGAAAACGAAATTTAAACCTTTATTTCAATTTATTTCTGATATATATCACACGACACACGAGGGTACGTAGTTTGACTTTGTATGTCGTGGATCTTGACCAATGACCATGAGAATGTTTTAAGTTCTGTTCTGTCACAGTCCAGCCGTCTCATTTCCAACCAATGCTGAGAATTTATGGACATATATGATATGAAGATGGCCACTCCTTTTTCAGAATTATGAAGACTTTTCGTTTTCTTTTTCTTAAACAATAATGAATTTGACTATTTGAATGAACGTTAAATCACAAGTCACAGCACATGTTATGTTACTTTTGTTGGAAAAAACATGATCTTGGAGGTATATTTAATGGGGTATAATCTAATTGATCTCACATTCGTTATTAGTGAGATTTTTTTTGACCTCGTGTAAGGTGGGAAATTTGAACTTTTGACCTCTTGGTCAAAGGTACAAACTTCATGTCGGTTGAGCTATGTTTTTGTTAGCTGTAATTAGTGAGATTAAATTTAAACGATGATGTATGGTTAATGAGAACAATACACATCAGGTTAATAAAATAATGTTTTTGAGTGTTTGAAATAAAAACTCCAAAAGTGCTTAAGGCGATAAGCATTTATGTAAGAAAATGTGATGTTCCACGGTGTTCAAATTTGATATCTATGTCACACAATCAACAACACGTCATTAGAGTACAAAATTTTAAAAGAGTTTAATAAGTCTTTAGACTTTCAACTATGTCCGATGTGAATTTTACTTTCAAATTTGTGTCCAATAGGTTTCTAAAATTTTAAAAGTGTTTAATAGGTTTTTGGACATTCAATTATGTGTCCGATAGTTTCTGAATTTTACTTTCAAGTTTGCGTCCAATAGGTTTTTAAACTTTTAGAAGTGTTTAATAGGTCTTTGGACTTTCAATTACGTGTCCAATAGTATCTGAAATTTCAATTTTATGTGAGTAGTTGACGTAAGCAATTGTCTCTAGAGGCAGCTGCAAACATTAAGTTTGATAGAGTGGTCACCCATGTGCCTTGAAGAAAAAAGAAAAAAGAAAAAAAAAACAACATTATTAAAATAAGTTCGAATTTGGACCAAAGAAAAAGTATTAAAATACTCAAAAGCGTGCAACATGTTAAAGTGGTTTCTATATGAAATCAGAGATGACGTTGATCTCATCATTATTCTTAATTTGGTGTGGGACGAACTTGGCTCTTCCAGAAGAAATTCAAAGAATCAATGACTTACGTGTAAAAATTGCTTTCTTCTTTTCCAAGTTTGATGATCTAAGAACTTCCAGAATGTGCATATGATATGTCAGCTTCTTTCAAGTTTCAATTCAAAGATGCCATCTTTATGCTCCACTGTTTTAAGTTTTAACTACTACATCAGAAGATTCTTCTTTAATTGTTTCGATTTTCAAATTGAAAAGCAATCAATTCCATTAAGACTGCTGTCTTATAGAACGTGGACTGCTTAAAAATCATAATCGTATACAGTGCTCTGTTGAACAATGTCAGATCAGATGTTTGAGTTTGTTATCTCCTATGAATCTGTCATAAAACTGGTGTGTAGACTGAATATTATATCAGATGTGGTTTGTCTTTTCTATGAAGTTGACAACATTTGGCTACGAAATTAGCAATACTGATTTACACAAATGTAGTAGAGAATATGTCACGACCACAATCACTAAAAGGACATGATAAAAGTGATTTTAGCCATTCCGAAATCACTCCCAAACAAATGAGAAATTTGTATCCGCTATGATTGATCTTGAAGATGCAGACTAGAAGATTGAATTAACAGAATCATATTATTCATGAATATTATGGTTGTTTACAGTGACTGTTCTATTTACAGAGGATTCCCCACATATTGGGATCTTCTGGAGCAAGCGTAAATATAATACAAGACATAGGAATGGAGCATAAATCAATTCATGTCCTAAGCCATTTTAATATTGTATGTTAATGGATCTGATCTCTCCTACTCATTGTCTTCAAGCTTCAGCCACTTTCACATCAGAAGCAAAGATACGGTTGAGGGTAGCAGCCAATCTTATGCCACTTTGTGCTAACCTCTTCTCTACGACTGGCAACCGGCTAAGAAAATAGCTGTCTGCAATAAAACATGAGAATTTTTGCTTATTTGGGTAGCCAATGACTCTTCATTCTACACATCCAGGAAGCTAGCACAGAGAAAGAGCAGTTGGATTATTCTAGCATGTCTGTATGCCTAGAAGCAAACTGGTCGTTTCTGGAAGTTTTTTTTTTAGTAGCAGCCATCTTTAACAGATTGGTCATTCATATTTTTGCATCATATTTGAAGGTAAATGTTAATAAACTGGCAGATGAAGATCAAGCAGTACCAAAATATGATATTTTTGCTAGTAAGGATTGCAAGATAGAAAGGAAGATTCAGATGTGAACTTATATCAGAGACATTCATGTGGATAAAGGGATGGGCTTAATAAATCCTGAGTAGAATATTCAAACTGGAAGATTGCACGCATTTCGTCTGATCTTGATGAAAGGAATGCTAATGTCTATTTTTTATCGTAGGAAGGATTGCCAATAAACTAAGTGGCATCTATCTGGTTTTGACATATAGAATCAAATTCTGTGCAGCTGTGTACCCTATTTTTTGGGTTAACCAGGGTATCGAAAAACCTCATTCCTTGCATTATGCTCATGGCTCACTCCATTAATCCCCATTAGAAAAGTTCAGATTTCACATATTTTCATAGGATGAATAAATTTATGTGAAAAGAAAACCATACATACGAGTGTATTTATGTTTGTCTAGGCAAAGAAGTATACCTTCTAGCGTGCTTCCTGGTGTGGCATTCTTGTACGCATATTTACATGCCAAGCTAATACTTTCAGAAGCATAACTGAAAAATAAGAGGCATCCAATCAATCTCAAGTCCTAGAACCTCATGGTAGGCAAATGAAGGTTACTTCGTTGTTTGGAGCCTTGGAGATAACAAGGCAAGTGCATTTCTATCACAAGCATCATGTCGTTCTTGTCGTATACTAATCAGAGATGATCATGTGATAGCAGAGGAACCGTTTGAATTCATGATTTGAACATGAGCATCTCAACAGACATGGATAAGGGAGAAGAATAGTATACTCACGGGTTTGGACAAGCTGTGTGGTTCTGTGTGCAATTTCTCCAAGATGAGATATCATTATACCATTCGCCCTTCAGAAATTTAAAAAGAAGATGCCATAAGGAATAAGAACTAAAAGTAGAAACTAAGAAAAAAAAAGTTGTTCTACTTCTATCATAAAAGGTACATGACGACATAAATGTAGAGAGAGAGGGCATACCGCAATGTTGTTTTGAATGGCTTGAATCATTAGTGTAAGGTTTGAATGGTAGAATGTCTTCAAGGCAGACTCAATGATCATGTTATCCCATACCTGGAGCAAAACCATTTCTTTCTTATGGACAAAACTATTCCAATACCAGATGAATAAAAACCATAACATTCTGCAATATGTCGTGGGATTTCCGACCTTGTAGTTTTAACCATCATAACGAAGCTTTTCAAGATGGTTTGTGGGTTTACTGTCTACTGGTTAAAGGTCCGGAAGAAAAGAGAATTAAGGAAGGTACTTGTGAGGAGGGAGTTGAAATCTCTAGGTGAAACTTACATGATGGAGATTAGTCTTTCTACGGTACCAACGGACTGTTATTGAGTTACCTCCTAGATCTCCAAGGAAACCAACATGCAGGGGCTGCCACCAAATAACGGAAAATTCAGATCCAAAGAGATAAAATCATTGATTATTCAACTCTTTCTCGAAAAATGAAATAAAGTAGACATTATTAGTAGTGTTGATTCTGGTTACTCTCTCTCTCTCTGTTTTTTTTTTTTTTAGGGGGGGGGGCGGTTGAGACCTAAATTTTGGATCTATGTACATAGGTACAAGAAACCAGCACCACTGAAGAATTTCAAAAGGCATTATAGAATTTTAGAGCTGTAAAAGAAAGAGGTAAGCTTCCATTAACGGAGGCTATAATGTATCTATGTAGATAATGCATAAACCTGCGGATCAAACTTAAAGAAATCTTATTTGAAAAGCATGAGTGACTTGAGAATAACCCATTAAATGAAAATAAACTTTCGAAAATATTCGGAGGACTAAATTTTGCACAAATTTCACGAACCTAGCATTTCAAGTTTTCAATCTCTCTGTGCCTTAAAATTAAGAACTGTAGAAAGAGCAAACCTGATGGACATCTCCAATAAAATGGGATAAGAACATAAGAGCCTCTGTTAAGTTATCTGAAAATATCATGAGAATGAAAATGACATTTGTTCAAAAATGTATAGGCACGACGTTAGTCATCTACGATGCTTACATCTAATTTCTGAAGTAATTTCTTTGTAAGCTGATTCGAGTTGCATACTATAGTTGTAAATTGCTGCAGTCACACATCTACCCTTGTGTCTATGGGTGTCATGACAGTCTCCTATAATGAAGCAGATAGTACCGTTACCCAAGCAAACATTGTCAAAATAGGACTTTCAAGTTTCAAATAAAGGAAATTAGTTATTAGAGCTAAATATTGCAACTAAAAATACCTCGTTGAACGAACGGAATCAGATAATACCGTTACCCTAGCAAACATTGTCAAAATATGACTTTCAAGTTTCAAATAAAGGAAATTGATTTTATAGACAATCATATATGACGTTATTCAGAATGACATATTTTCAATGGTTTCATAATTGGCAACATAAGATGTTTCAGAGCAAGAAAGGTAACATCAGGGTATGCACATGAATTGAAGAACAAGTATATTCATTTTACGTGAAATTCTCTTTGTCAAACCCTTAGATTCTTATGCATACAAAAATTATAATTTAGGAAGATATCGACACTACAATTGGATAGTTTGATTGAATTAGATATACAATGATGACATTAGCCATACAACATAATTTTAGAGGATCCATCAGTTATGTGATCATGAACTATCAAATTTCTTAGCCTCGGTATTCTTCTTGTGGTTCAACAATGAATTTGAATTTTACGGCTGGTGAACATTATGATAACAAGCATTATATCAAGCAATAAAACGGCATGAAAGACCACGAGAGAAACTGAAAATACCATAAGCTTAAACTTACTCGAGTAATCATAATTACAAAAGAAATCAGGCGTATCAACATAGTGCAAGGCGCTACTCCAGCGATAATGAGCCTTTCGTCGAATCTCATCAGGCCAGGAGCATACGGCCGCAAGATCACCCTCAGCAGAAGCTGGAAGCAATTCTTTGACCATTGATAAAGTATCTTCAGTGAAATATCCCTAAACCAAAGGGAGTGGTATCAGAATTTGGCTTCAACAAAAATTTTACAGGATCTAGTGGTTGCAATCATAATCGTAGGGTAGGTGATATAAGATATAATCAGCTCCAAAACAACCCACCACTACAAATTTCTAGCTCACTAAGAAGCTAAAGTAGTGGATAAAAGTATTTACTTCAGCTTTTGTGTGAAAAAAATTCAAATGGGTCGAAAAGTTTTCTAATAGCTAACCAAATTTCACAAGACCCCTCTTTCCTTTACCACGTTTGCTTTACCTTGAATCCTGGCCTACACTAATATAACCACGAAAGCTACACTTTCAAGAATTCAAAGCCAAAATCCGAGTAAAAAGGAACTTGCAATTAACAACCCCATCAATTATTATCCTGTATTAGCCAAAACCCTCACAATTTCATATTCCCCATTAACCTTTTGTAACTCCGAAAGCTTGACAAAACAAACGCCACTGATGCTTAAAAATGACTTGAATATGCTTACCTCCGCTATCTTGCAGACTACATAGTGACCTTCCTTTCCCCAGCCGACGACTTCAGGTACAAGTAGCAGAAAAAGGAAAGCAATCGCGATCCAGCAAAGCTCAGACCGGCCCATGGCTGCTCTCAGCACCAAAATACGCTGGTGAAGACAATTAAATCAGAAAGCCACTCTTCGCAGTGATTGCAGCTACTTGACCGTCGGCTCTAAACCGGCTTTGCTTCCCGGTCTTCAAAGCTTGCTTCTTGTCACAGTCGCGGTCTTTAGGGTCTCGAAAGGCGACTGTGCGGCACTTACTCTCGCTCACAAGTAAGTCAGCCAACTTGAAAACGGATCGCCGGTGGCACAACGGGCGAATATCGCAACCTCTACCCCCGTTCCTTGGAAAACGGTTTTAGAAAACGGGGTTAGAGAAAAAGGTTTTGGAAAACGTTCGAAGACATTTTTGAAAGTATATTTGTTGCACAGACTATCAAGTAAGCAAAGGCACAACAACAGCTTGATAGCATACAACTCTCGGGTAGGAAGGATTGACAACTAGTCGTACCCCCCTATAGTACATTATAAAGCATTTTAGCCTTGGCAGGCTTAAACATGAAAATCACGAGGAGTCATACACTTGAGAAATGCAAAGGAAAGTAAACAAGCGATACAAAGGAAATACATATAATGAAAGCATGAGGGGAAAGGGTTGACATGGGCATGCGGCCATAGGCAACACGCCTTGGACGAGCATGACCGTGACATCCTCCCCCACTTAAATGGTTGACGTCTCTGTCAACCGACGCTGCTCGAATTCTGCGATCTGGAGGGCAGCAGTCTTCAGGTATTCGGCGCGCTCCCAACTGATTTCGGCCTCTGGGAGCCCTTTCCACTTCACTAAGAACTCTTGTAGATCCCGTCGTGGGTTGCCGATGCGACGGGTCCTTTCTGCTAACACTTCCTCGACTTCTTTATCGGCGACGTTCTTCATGGTGACGGGTGGTCGAGTGACTTCATTGCGGGCGGTATCCTCGAGGTCGGGGTGGTAGGGTTTCAAATTACTGACATGAATGACAGGATGGATTTTCATCCATGCAGGAAGTTGAACCCTATATGAGGCTTTCCCGACCTTTTGGATAACATCGACTGGACCTTCATATCTCCGGATGAGGCGCTGGTCTCGACTTCCCCGGAAACGAAGTTGCTCGGGTTTCAGCTTGATTAGCACTTTGTCCCCTTCTTGGAACTCTAGAGGACGCCGCTTCTGATCTGCCCATTTCTTCATGCGCTTTGACGCCTTCTCTAGATAAGCCCGAGCGACCTCAGAGGTTTGTCTCCACTCTTTGGTGAAATTATACGCTTGGGGGCTTTTGCCTGCGTACGGGTGATCAACGACATGAGGCATCATGGGCTGCCGCCCGCAAACAACTTCGAACGGAGTCTTGCCTGTCGAGGTGCTCTTTTGGCAATTGAAACTAAATTGAGCCACATCGAGCATCTCGACCCAATTTTTCTGTCTTGCATCGATGAAGTGGCGCAGATATTCTTCAAGCATGCTATTGAATCTCTCTGTTTGTCCATCCGTCTGGGGGTGATAGCTGGAAGAAATATTCAGGTTAGAGCCTAATAGCCTGAATAATTCCGTCCAGAAAGTACCGGTGAATCGCGCATCTCTGTCGCTAATGATGCTGGCAGGGACACCCCATAGCTTGACTACATGTTTAAAGAATAACTGTGCCGTCATCTCAGCTGAACACAACTTCTTGACTGGAATGAACGTCGCATATTTAGAGAACCTGTCGATGACCACCAATATGGCCTCAAATTCCCCAACTTTCGGCAGGTGGGTGATGAAGTCGAGGGAGACGCTTTCCCACGGCCTTGCAGGAACAGGCAAGGGTTCCAGCAATCCCGCTATCTTGGCCCTTTCGACCTTGTCTTGTTGGCAGATAAGACAAGTCTTTGTGAATTGCATGACGTCGTCGCGGAGGTTTGGCCAGTAATAACCCTGTTTCAGAAGGGCATAAGTTCTTTGCCACCCTGTGTGACCTGCCCACAGAGTGTCGTGACATTCTTCCAACAGGAGTCTTCGTAAGTTCCCTGAACGAGGGACGTATAGGCGGTTACCTCTAGTGAACAGTAGGTCATCCTCTATCCAATACTGGCGTGTCTTCCCTTCTTTCGCCAGTTGAATAATGGCCTGCGCGGCCGTATCGTTCGACAAATGTTTCTTGATGGTCTCGCGGATGGTTCCGTTCAACCTGCTTGCTTTCAAATGGGCTAGCATGCACAGGGCCGCATGCTCGCTCTTCCGACTCAGCGCATCTGCCGCCTGGTTGGCCTTACCCGCCTTATGTTCGAACTGAAAATCATACTCTGCGAGACATTCTTGCCATCTCGCTTGCTTGGAGGACAGCTTCGGCTGACTGAAGAAGTGACAGATGGAGCTGTTATCGGTCTTGACGACGAATTTGGCTCCGAGGAGGTACTGTCTCCAAGCTCTCAAGCAGTGAACCACTGCCAACATCTCCTTCTCTGAGGCGACGTATCTCTTCTCTGCGTCATTCAGTTTCCGACTTTCATATGCGATGGGGTGTCCATCCTGGGTTAGAACACCACCCAACGCGTAGTCTGACGCATCGGTCTCTACTACGAAAGGTTTAGTAACATCGGCAATTCCGAGTACCGGGCCTTCCATCATTGCTCGTTTCAACTCATCAAACGCAGTTTGGCAATCTGGAGTCCAACTCCACGTCTTGTCTTTCTTCAACAACTCGGTTAAGGGACTGGCACGATTCGAGAATCCCTCTACGAATCGTCGATAGTAATTGGCCAGTCCCAAGAAGGAACGTAGTTTTGTTACTGTCGTCGGGACTTCCCAATCCCTGATGGCTGCCACCTTTCCTTCTTCCATACCAATACGACCGACTTCGATCACGTGTCCGAGGAAATTAATGCGCTGTTGCGCGAAGGCGCATTTCTCTCTCTTCACATACAGTTGATTTTTCTTCAATTTCTCAAAAACCAACTGCAAGTGAAGTTCATGTTCTTCCATGGTCGGGCTGTAGACTACTATGTCGTCGAGGTAAACCACCACAAACTTATCGAGGTACTCATGGAACACTTGGTTCATTAGTGTACAAAAGGTAGCCGGAGCGTTCGTCAGGCCGAATGGCATGACCAAGAACTCGAAGGCCCCGTACCTTGTGACACACGTTGTCTTGGGTTCATCTCCTTCGGCGATGCGTACTTGATAGTATCCCGATCTGAGATCTAATTTCGAGAAATACTTTGCCCCGTGGAGCCGGTCAAACAAGTCGGTGATAATGGGAAGTGGATACTTATTACGCACCGTGAGCTTGTTGAGGGCTCGATAGTCAATGCATAACCGTAGGCTTCCGTCTTTCTTCTTCTGGAACAACACTGGGGCCCCATATGGAGCCTTCGCGGGCCTAATGAACCCGGCATTCAGTAACTCATCTAGCTGTTTTCGCAGCTCTGCTAATTCAGGCGGCGCCATGCGGTAGGCATTTTTAGCGGGCGGTCTCGCCCCTGGTAACAGTTCGATTTCGTGATCTATCCCCCGTCGTGGAGGTAGGTTCCTGGGCAAACTTTCTGGCATTACATCACAATACTTGTCCAACACACGTTGGATCTCACTGGGGACTGGTGCTTCCAAATTTTCGTCTTCTGTCATTGGGATGGCCATGAATGTGGGTTCATCGTGCGCAAGACCTTTCTTTAACTGGAGGGCTGATATCATTTTCACCCCAGTCGGTTGTCTGATACTGGTCGTCACGACCGTGGGGTTGGTTCCTGTGATCACCAAGCATTTTGCTAGGGGCATTGGAATGACCTTGTGTTCGAGAAGGAATTCCATTCCCAACACCACGTCGAAATCATCCATCTTTACAATCACAAAATCTGCATGGCCATTCCAATCCCCCAGCTTGACAGTCGCTCTCTTAGCAATTCCCATGATCGGTAGGGCGGCTGAGTTTACCGCTTTCATCTTCCCTGGATCCCTGTCCCACTTTAGGTTCAATCGTCGTGCTTCAGTTTCAGTCATGAAGTTGTGGGTGGCACCAGAGTCGACCATTGTACTCTTGGTCTGCTTCTGATTAACCCACGCCTCGACATACATGAGACCCCTTTCGAGCGGCTCTTTGGCCCCTTCGGATTTCCTTTGGAGGGCGGATAGGAATTTCAAGGCCCCCATGCGAGGATTGTCCTCATTCGCCTCATTCGTTGTGGTAGTCTCAGCACTCTCAGTTTCGGGACCCACGTTGCCCGTCAATGAAGCTTGAAAGGCGTTGAATGCTGTTTTACTAGGACACTGGTACGATCGATGTGCCCCTTTACAGATGTAACAATAAGGTTTGTCGTTGTTGACTTGCTGATTCGGGCCTCGATATGAACTTCCGCCTCTTGGCTGGAAGTAGTTGCGGTTACTTCCCCCACCTTTGTCTCCTCCCCCACTTTTGGGAGAGCTGGATCGCACAGATCTATTTCCCCCACTCGAGGGGGCTTGATTCCGTCTTTGTTCTTGCGGCTGGTCGTTGCTAAGATCGAACAGACGTTCTGCGGCTGCATAAGCGTCTGATAGTGACTGTACTCTCTGTTCATACAGCTTTGACTTCGCCCACAATTTCAATCCCTCTATAAAACAGAAGACCTTGTCTTTCTCTGACATGTCTTGTATGTCCAACATCAATCCAGAAAACTGCTTGACATACTCTCGGATCGTTCCTGTGTGTTTCAACTCGCGTAACTTACGACGCGCCAAAATCTCAACATTCTCTGGGAAGAACTGTGAACGTAACTCTTGTTTCAGTCTTTCCCATGTGTCAATGACACATCGACCTTCTTGAACGTCCCTGTAGCGGGACCTCCACCACAGCTTGGCGTCATCTGCCAGGTGCATAGTCGCCAAGGTGATTTTCGACTCCTCTGTTGTCGTATTTGTGGCCCTGAAGTACTGTTCCAGATCAAAGATAAAGTTCTCCAGGGCTTTGGCGTCTCGAACCCCACAGAAGGGTTTCGGCTCGGGGACTTTCACTTTGTTTAATTGGACCGCACCCCCTGTCGGGGTTTGGTTTCCCACCGCTCTCATGGTGAGATTTAGTCTGGCGCTTAAATCCGCCACTTCGGCTCTGACGACGTCAAGGGCCGCTTTCACATCTTCAGACAGTTCTGTGACCATCTGAACTATTGCTTTTTGGGAGCTGTCCAGACCATCGACACGCTCCTCCATCTGGGCAACAGAGCCCGTCGAGCTGTCCCCACGCTCGAAGCTGCTAGGTTTCACAGCTCTGTTCTCGAGGTTTTCAACCCTCATAATCAATTCTTGGATGGGCATTCCATCCACGCGGCCAGCTACCGCATCAATCTGGTCTGTCCTCGTCGCAATTTCTTCAAGACGAGATTCTAGGAAGCGCACCGAATCGGGGACTTCCCTCAGGTAGAGCATCTGTTCTTCGATCTCTACCAGTCTTTCTACATGGGTCTTGCCCAACTGTTTTACTGCCGACATGATTTCGGACTTCTCTTTCAGGAGCCAACTTGGCTCTGATACCAACTGTCACAGTCGCGGTCTTTAGGGTCTCGAAAGGCGACTGTGCGGCACTTACTCTCGCTCACAAGTAAGTCAGCCAACTTGAAAACGGATCGCCGGTGGCACAACGGGCGAATATCGCAACCTCTACCCCCGTTCCTTGGAAAACGGTTTTAGAAAACGGGGTTAGAGAAAAAGGTTTTGGAAAACGTTCGAAGACATTTTTGAAAGTATATTTGTTGCACAGACTATCAAGTAAGCAAAGGCACAACAACAGCTTGATAGCATACAACTCTCGGGTAGGAAGGATTGACAACTAGTCGTACCCCCCTATAGTACATTATAAAGCATTTTAGCCTTGGCAGGCTTAAACATGAAAATCACGAGGAGTCATACACTTGAGAAATGCAAAGGAAAGTAAACAAGCGATACAAAGGAAATACATATAATGAAAGCATGAGGGGAAAGGGTTGACATGGGCATGCGGCCATAGGCAACACGCCTTGGACGAGCATGACCGTGACACTTCTCACCCAATCAAAGGTACCGAACGTTAGAATGGACAGTTATTTGACTCTCTGTTCTCTCGATTATACAGATTTCTTGTTGGCTTATAAAGGTATGTTTTATTTTACTTTTTTCTCTCTCCCTTTTTTTTTTTTTTTATTTGGGTTCATCAACAATCATTTTTTTTTTTTTTTTATATATCCGTACACGCAACCTCGACTAATTTCACCGAACAACCGTCTGACCCTACTGCATTTGTTTGTCAAGAAAACTCGTCGTACGATATTAAATCCTAGGTAAGTGGCCACCATGAACCTATGCCCTCTAAGCCATTTATTTTTTGTTATGGCCGTTATTGACCATTAGGGCCAACCCATGATGGTTCAACAATCAAATTTAAGGGTGGGAGGGTTTGAACTTTTGACCCCGATCATCCCAATTACCGTTGAGCTCGCTTTAACTTTAAAATTTTAATTTCAACCCTGTAATTTTGAACATTTACATTTTAGTAAGATATATAATCTTATAACTATATATACTTAAACTAACACATATTTTACTCTTTTATTGTTTTAAAAAAATTTGATTTAGGTTTAATTTGATATTGTTTTTTAAATTTTGTGTTTGCTTTCTATAAATTTATTTGGTATGTTTTCATCTCTTTTAGAGAAATATTTCATTTCTAGTCAAATTTAGAAAGAAACAAATTAAAATGGTGGATAATAGTTGTAAATTCTTTACACATTTAGACATTTTGTAGAGTAAAAAATCAAACTTTTTTAGTACAAAATTTTATAAGATCTATTACACTATTTTTAAAAAATTTGAGTTTTCAAATTCAAATTAATTACTTTTTTAAAGAAATAAAACTCTGTTAGACACATGTCACACAGCCACAGCTGAGGGTCAAACTAAATAAAATAAAAGATCTTTCTTCTTTGATTTATTGAGTAAAGCTGTGTGCTTTGGAAAGTCCAATAGCAGATAAACAATGAAAGCTATAGTGATCCGTGAGCCGGGCGAGCCGGATGTTCTTCAACTGCAGGAGGTTGAGGACCCAATAATCAAGGACGATGAGGTTCTGATCAGGGTGGAGGCCACTGCACTCAACCGCGCCGATACCGTACAGAGGAAAGGCTTCTATCCCCCGCCCAAGGGTGCCAGTCCGTACCTGGGTCTCGAATGCTCTGGGATCGTCGAAGCTGTTGGCAAAGATGTT
The DNA here is from genome assembly GCA_036850905.1 of Luffa acutangula. Classification (NCBI taxonomy): domain Eukaryota; kingdom Viridiplantae; phylum Streptophyta; class Magnoliopsida; order Cucurbitales; family Cucurbitaceae; genus Luffa; species Luffa acutangula. The sequence continues at coordinate 60,879,514 of CM072087.1, read as the reverse complement.
TCCCGCTGGAAAATTGGCGATCAGGTCGTTTATGAAATCAATGGAAATTCATTTCACTTGTTGTAGCGTTCTCGAATTATTGTAGATGTCCTGTTCTTGCTTTCTCCAAGTATTTTGAGCAGGTTATTTTTGATAAATCACCACTAACTCAAACCTGATGGGTTACGATAATTTTGATCTTTTATCACTTCTTTTAACACTTTTCTCATTATTGGCTTTAGAAATTTGCATGAGAGTCTATAGCTTATTATTAATATTAATCAGCTATATCAGAGTCGATACTTTTAACACAAGACTTCTTGTTTTGATTCTAAGTGAAATCAATGTTCTACTCAAAAGCTTTAAGTTAAGTTGTTAAGTTGATGAGTAAGGGTAGATTTAATCTTATATCAACATTTTAACATCTTTTGATGATAGGGTTTTATGTTTTAACGGGGTGAGAGGTATTAAATTAGTTAGTGGGGGAATTTTGAATTAGTCCTATTTGTGAAGCCTGTTTCTTCTTCTGTAAATACTCAATATTGTGTTAAGGTCAACTCCTCACATACTCAATTAAGAAAGAAAAATGATGAAGATTACAATTTTGCTCTTCTTGTTTGAGGATTCACAATGCTCTCTAGTGATCTTTTATTGGTAGGGGACAATTCCTTGTGTGCTTTTATGCTTTTAAAAAATCGAAATAACTAGCGTCTGATCATTTAACATACTGCTGCAGCACAGGTATGTGCACTTCTTTCTGGGGGTGGATATGCTGAGAAAGTAGCTGTCCCCGCTGGGCAAGTACTTCCCATTCCGCCTGGTGTTTCCTTGAAGGATGCTGCTAGTCTTCCGGAGGTGGCATGCACCGTTTGGTCGACTGTGTTTATGACGAGTCACTTATCGAGTGGAGAGACATTGTTGGTATGATTTTGGAAAACTTAATGTTGGCTTTAGTTTACTTGGGTGAGACAGAAAACGATTGTAAAGGAAAATGAGGGGGAGAAAATTGTTACTGGAGGGGATTTCTTGATAAACATGGAGTTAGTTATAATCGCAATTGAATTCATTTATGTATTGCCATCATGAATGAAAGGATTTTGAATTTCCAGGTTCATGGAGGCTCAAGTGGAATTGGTACTTTTGCCATTCAGATAGCTAAATACCAAGGAGCAAGAGTATTTGTTACTGCAGGTCTAGTGATTACTTTGGTCTTTTATTGGTTCTTTTTTTTTTCTTCGAGATGGGGTATTTTATTGGTTCCTGAGTTTGTTCTGATGTTTCTAAATCTTCATCGCCAGGTAGTGAGGAGAAATTAGCTGTCTGCAAAGACCTTGGAGCAGATGTATGCATCAATTACAAAATGGAAGATTTTGTTGCACGAGTGAAAGAAGAAACGGATGGAAAAGGTTTGTCTTTAGCATCTCTATAACTCAATGTTTCAAGGTTTTGTATTCCTTTCTAAGATTGTAACCCTGAAAATTTATGTGAAATTTTATACCATGACAGGTGTGGATGTTATTCTTGATAGTATTGGAGCCACTTACTTTCAGCGGAATCTTGAAAGCTTAAACTTAGATGGCAGGCTTTTTATTATTGGAACCATGGGTGGAGCAGTAACCCAGCTAGATTTTCGCAGTTTGTTTGCGAAGCGCCTCACTGTGCAGGGTAAGACAATTTTAAATGAGGTTTGTGGATACAAATTGCAGTCTGAGCGTCTATTCAAAGAAGCTTTAAATTCATTCCACCTAAATCAGAAACTCAGTCTGAGCGTCAATTGCAGTCGGTAGCAGTAAACCTTGGGCTATCTCTCCCAAATTAATTTGGAGAGATATTGATTTAGCTGATTCCCATGGAGTGAATTAGAAGCAGATTTGCAGAAAAAAGTCCCTGATGTTTCTGGAGTCCAACACAACTGATCATCCTCACCATTTGGCCTTCTTCCTTCTAGAATAGTAATGAGGTTGTTCCACTGAAACATTTCTGTCCATAAGCCTCTTCTGAGGTTTAAGTTCCACACCTATCCTACTGCTGACCAACAATTGCTAATAGACATCTTTTTTTAATTAGCTATTGCGTAAATGGCTGGAAATTCTACACAAAAAGGCCTCGCTGTGGCCCAATTATCCTCCCAGAATCGGATTTTTTCTCTATTCCCTAATTTAGAATTGACGTGACTTTTCACAAAGCTTCTGCTTTTGCTGATGTGCTTACAGGGGCTAAGATTAGAGATTTTCTTAAAACGGCTTGGGAACCAGCTGTTTTTGGAATGTCTATATTTGCTATCCTGTCTATAATCTTTTTCCACAAGGCTGGATCCTTTTTCGCAAACCTCCACAGCCATTTTGAAAGCAAAGCTGGTCTTCTCAAATCACCCACTCTCAAACCCCCATAATTTGAGGGGCCATAACCTTACATCAATTAACTAGATGACTGCCTCCTTTATTTGCCCCTTCCCAAAGGAAATCCCTTACGATTTTATCAATTGAAGTACTAACTTTGGAAGGAATTTTAAAGATCGAAAGGAAATATAAGGGAATGGTAGGAAACACCGAGTTCACCAAAGTCAACTGACCTCCTTTAGAAATGTGCAAACCTCTCCATTTAGCCAGTCTCTTCCTGATTTTGACTACAACCGAATCCTGGAAAGAAACTTTCATAGGGTTGTCTCCAAGAGGCATTTCAAGGTAGGTGAAAGGCAGAATTTCTTCTCTACAGCCAAAAGTTGCAGCCTCTTTTTTAACTTCATCTCTTCTTATATTCAGCCCAATCGAGGTTGACTTCTCATATTTATAGTAAGGCCTGAACCCTCTTGGAAACCTGTAAAAACAGCCTCCAATTCTCCTAAATATCTGAATTACAAGTGCCAAAGAGCAAATGTTTCATCTGTATATTGAATGTGAATGATGTCAATTTCTTTTTCCCCAGTTTAAAACCGTCAATAAAATTTTTCTTCTTACACAAATCAACAATAGAATGAGGAGTTGAAATGAGTTAAAGTATGCAAGTGTCAAATATATATTAGAAAAAAGTTCTAGCAATCTATCCTTGTTCCATGTTTGTGCTCCTGAGATGATGCAGACACTAATTAAAGTTGATGAACTTATTTGCATTAAGAAATAATTATCCATGTGCATGGAAGTGTTTCTCATACTATGCAAGCATGCATCGTATTCTTCAAATAAAAGAGTGTCTTGGATGGATATTTTGTAATGCAAGTATACCTTTCCTAATTGAAAAAAACTTAAAGTTAAGTGCTATTGAATGATAGTTTTAGGAAAAACATTAATAAATGTTTCTCTAAAAGAGGTTTTTTTTTTTCTCTCAAACTAATAGAAATTCTTTTTATATGTAATCAAGCACATTTTATGATATCAGAAAGATATTTCTCTCTCAATGCCCCTTTAGTAATGGTTGTATGGAATTGAGCATTGTTATCGAAATATCTTGAGTTTCATTGATTATCTATGTGTATTCTTTCCAATTTCCCTTTATTGAGCTAGCAACTTCTTTAATGTTGAGATCATATTAAAATGAAAGGATTCTCGAATTCTTGAATTCTTGAAATTTTCCACATTTCCTCCAATTTCGATACTGCACATGAGATCTTATGATATATTTTTTTTTCTTTGAATGCTTCACATATGGTCATTACAAGGAAAGGATTTCTCCATTCTCGAACTATTGGTCGTTTTCATATCCTCCATTTTTCTGGTACATAATCTTTCAATGACGAAATATCATGTATCATGTATGCAGCGGCTGGCTTGAGAAACCGGTCTCCTGAAAACAAAGCAGTCATTGTTAGTGAAGTTGAGAAGATAGTTTGGCCAGCCATTGCGGCAGGTAAGGTGAAGCCTGTGATCTTCAAGCATCTTCCATTGTCAGGTGCAGCAGAAGCCCACCAGCTAATGGAGAGTAGCATGCATATTGGAAAGATACTGCTGATTCCATGATGAACAAGGATTGTCAAAAGACCCAGGTGAAAACATGATTGCTGATAAAGATGTGGTTGAAGTTTAGGTTGATCTTGTTAGGCTCTGGCTTTATTGTAGGCCCTCCAACCTATGGCAGTAATAAAAGATGTACTGTGCTGTTATTTGTCCATTGCTTGGTGACTTTTATTACCCTTGTCTTGTTCCCAATGATGGTTTAAATTTTAATTAGAAACATTATAGAAAGGATTTCTGCTGTGATGTGTGGTTTCAACTCAGATTTGTTCTGTTCCACTAATTAGATCTCGGTTTGGTTTATTAATCGGTGCCTTATTCATGGAACTATACTCGGATTAGCCAAAATTTGCTTTAGAAAGTAGTTATGAATTTTCAATTTAATATTTAATAAATTATTGACATATGAGACCTTTTGTAGAGTTCGATTATATTAAGCACAACATTAGGAGTTGAACCAATTATTAAACACTTTTAAATATTTTAAGACCTACGCAACACAATATTAAAAAAAAGATGGCCGACACGAGTCACGCAGCAATAATTGAGGGTCAAACTTGCAATTTAAAAAATAAAAGAAAAGAAAAGATCTGTTCTTTGAGTTTATCCAGTCAGGCTAGTCAGCTGTGTGCTTTGAAAAGTCCAATCAGCAGAATAACAATGAAAGCTATAGTGATTAGCGAGCCGGGCGAGCCAGAAGTTCTTCAGTTGCAGGAGGTTGAGGACCCAATATTCAAGGAAGATGAGGTTCTGATCAAGGTGGAGGCCACTGCTCTCAACCTCACCGATACATTACAGAGGAAAGGCTTGTATCCCCTGCCCAAGGGTGCGAGTCCGTACCTGGGCCTCGAATGCTCTGGGATTGTCGAAGCTGTTGGGAAAAATGTCTCCCGCTGGAAAATTGGCGATCAGGTCGTTTATGAAATTAATGGAAACTCATTTTGCTAGATCAGGTCGTTTATGAAGGAATACTTTTGAATGGGCTATGTGTAATTATGTAAGATCTGTTTCTTCTCCTGTAAATACTCAATATTGTGTTAAGGTCACCTCTTCAAATGAAAAAAATTTGCTCTCTTTCCATGAAAATATATGGCAGTCTCAATTTTCCAACCTAAGATTGGGTTTAGACTTGTGACTTAACAGCCCTTTTAGTTTTAACATCAGAGACAATTTTTATCTTCTTGTTTGAGGATTCACAACGCTCTTTAGTGATCTTTTTATTGGTAGGAAACAAATCTTCATATGCTTTAAAGAATTGAAAATAGCTAGCATCTGATCAGTTAACATACTGTTGCAGCACAGGTATGCGCTCTTCTAGTTGGAGGCGGATATGCTCAGAAAGTAGCTGTTCCCGCCGGGCAAGTACTTCCCATTCCACATGGTATTTCCTTGAAGGATGCTGCTAGTCTGCCGGAGGTGGCATGCACTGTATGGTCGACTGTGTTTATGACAAGTCGGTTATCAAGAGGAGAGACATTGTTGGTATGATTTTGGAAAACTTCGTGTTGGTTGTTTTAGTTTACTTGGTTTAGTTAGAAAAAGATTGAAAGGGAAGATGAGAGAGAGAAGAATAAGAATAATGGGGATATGTTGATAAACTTAGTGTTAGTTTATTTATGTATTGCCATCATGAATGAAAGGATTTTGACATTTCAGGTTCATGGAGGCTCAAGTGGAATTGGTACTTTTGCCATTCAAATAGCTAAATACCAAGGAGCAAGAGTATTTGTCACTGCAGGTCTGGTGATTACTTTGGTTTTTTATTGGTTCTTGAGTCTGTCCTGATGTTTTTAAATCTTGATCGCCAGGTAGTGAGGAGAAATTATCTGTCTGCAAAGACCTTGGAGCAGATGTGTGCATCAACTACAGAACGGAAGATTTTGTTGCACGAGTGAAAGAAGAAACAGATGGAAAAGGTTTGTCTTTAGCATCCGTATAACTCCTCAATGTTTCAAGGTTTCATATCCTGAATGCTTATTCCTTTCTAAGATTGTAGCCCTGAAAGTTTATGTGAAATTTGATACCATGACAGGTGTGGATGTTATTCTTGATAGTATTGGAGCCAGTTACTTTCAGCGGAACCTTGAAAGCTTAAACTTAGATGGTAGGCTTTTTAATATTGGAACCTTGGGCGGCGAAGTAACGCAGCTAGATCTTCGCAGTTTGTTTGCAAAGCGCCTCACTGTGCAGTGTAAGACAATTTTAAATGAGCTTTGTTGCTATAAATTGCAGTCTTAGCATCTACTCAAAGAAGCTTCAAATTCATCCCACCCAATCAGAAACTCATTCTACTGATCTGAAATTTGAGGAGTTGAAATGAGTTGAAATATGCAAATGCCCCTTCATTGAGTTATTAACTTCTTTGTTACCACATTGATGATCTTTTTTAAATGTTTCACTTTTGAGATCATATTAAAACGAAAATCTTCTTGAATTCTTGAAGTTTTCCACATTTTTTCCAATTTCGATACTGCACACAACATCTTCTTATGATACTCTTTTTTTCTTTGAACGTTTCACACTGTGTCATTGCAAGAAAAGGATTTCTCCATTTTTGAAGCATCGGTCTTTTCTCATATCCTCCAGTTTTATAGTTAATCTTTCAATGACGAAATATCATGTATCATGTGTGCAGCGGCTGGCTTGCGAAACCGGTCTCCTGAAAATAAAGCAGCCATTGTTAGTGAAGTTGAGAAGATAGTTTGGCCAGCCATTGCAGCAGGCAAGGTGAAGCCTGTGATCTTCAAGTATCTTCCATTGTCAGGAGCAGCAGAAGCCCACCAGTTAATGGAGAGTAGCAAGCATGTTGGAAAGATATTGCTAGTTCCCTGATGAACTTGGATTGTCAAAAGACCCAGTTGAAAACATGATTGCTGATTAAGTTGTGGTTGAAGTTTAGTTTGGTCTTTGTTAGAATCTGGTTTTATTGTATGCCCTCCAAACTTTTTTTTTTTTTTTTTTTTTTTTGAGAAGGACAAACAAGAAACAAAAATTACAAGGAACCAAAAGAAAAAGTTGGGATATCCACCAACGGAATATCTTGAGCTAAAATGCTTTGAGCCCACATAGGACAATCTTCTAGCCATATTTTAGAATGTTTAGATCTGCGAGCATGGGTAGCTAACTGATGAGCTACTTTATTGCCCTCCCTTGGGATTAGAAGGAAACCTCTGATGTGCTGATCTGTGGCCAAAAGTCTGAGTTGGTGAATTAATGGAGCCAGTTCGTTTAGATATTGATCTCGATCATGAAGTAAATTACAAACAATTTTGGAATCCGTCTCTGCCCAAACTGGTGACAAGCCCGAATCCATAGCTAGTTGCACTCCATCTAATAGTGCCTGAGCTTCTGCCCACTCTGCATTGCAACTCGACAATTTTGGAATCCGTCTCTGCCCAAACTGGTGACAAGCCCGAATCCATAGCTAGTTGCACTCCATCTAATAGTGTCTGAGCTTCTGCCCACTCTGCATTGCAACTCGTTCTCCTGAACTTTTCTGCTACTACCATCGCTTCACCCCTTGAGTTTCTGATAATTAGGAGTGCAAGGCGAAACCGGAAAACCGAAAAACCGAACCGAACCAAACCGATCCAATGGTTTGGTTCAGTTTTTTGTATAATATTGGACTTCTCGGTTTCCTATTTGAAAAAACCAAATATTTTCGGTTTGGTTCGGTTTATAGTTTAAAAAACCAATCAAAACCGAACCGAACCGAAGATATATATATCTCTTTAGAAAAACCCTAAAACCATCACATTCTCATCTTTTCATGTTCCAGCTGCTTCTCCCTTCCCTTCCCCTCCTCTCTCTCTCATCTCTACACCACGCTCATCTCCCTTCCCTTCCCCTCATCTCTCTCTCTTTCTCGTTCACCTCTGCACCGCGCTCCTCCCCTCACACGGTCTTCGCATGCAGTGCCTTCGTGGGTCGTCCTCGGCGTAGCTATATTGATGAGCATCATCCCGTTGTAGTAATGCCATCAAGTGTTTTCTCCTCAATAGATTGCCATCAAGATCGTCTCCTTGCATCAGTATACTTTTCTCCTCCCTATATCGCCTTCGTGGGTCGTCCTCGTCCTCGCCTTGCATCAACAGTACCATCGCGACATACGAACAACAATCGCATCTTCATCTCCTTTCTCTCTTTTTCTGGTTTTATTTTTCTCGAATCTATGTATTTGTTATTTCTATATCCTGATTTTGTTTCTGATTTTGAGATCCACGATTTTCTTTTTAGTTTTAGATCCATGATTTTGTTTTGTGAGTTTTAGATCTACAAGTTTTTCCCCCTTTTTGGAGTTCAAGATCTATGATTCACAAGTCCAACAAAGCCTAAAACCGAGAATAACCGAATTGAATGGAACCGAACCGATCGGTTATGTGTCTTATTGGACATTGGTTCGGATCTTCTTTTGTAGAAACCGATTGGTTCGGTTCGGTTCTCGGTTGAGCTCAAAACCGACAAAACCGAACCGATTATCACCCCTACTGATAATCATGCCCGATCCCATCTCCCCGGGGGTAATTACAAAATTGCCCCCTCCAAGTTTTTTGTTTAAAATTTTAACCCCCTATAAGAAAAAAGTTTTTTTTGACCCCCTTGATGATGAATATGATGTAAGCATGCATAGCAATTTACTTTTATACCCTCAAGTCATTAAAACCCACTAAAATTAATTATTTCACCAACTTTTCACCCACATTCACCAACTTCCAATACCATAATTACCATACATTACTCTTAACCCTCCATTAAACTCATTTTGAAAAAAAAAAAAACATCTTTCAATCACCCAACCTCTCATCTTCTCTCTTGAATCCACAACAAGTTGTTCACTAAAGTGCATTTGATCCACAACAAGTGCTCATTTTTTAAAGAAGGCACGTTACTTTTGATTATTCTATCGTATTTGTTTAAAAAATATCCAATAGAATGTCGTTGAAATGATTTTTCGTCAATCCTGTGTCGAACCCGGTCCAATCTCGGCCGGACAGGTTGAAAATCCCGGTCGAACCACCCTTTTTTCCGGCCGGGATTCATACATTTTGAAGACCGACCGAACCGATATTTTCCTGACCGGACCACGTTTTTTCCGGCCGAACCGTCACCGAGATTTGGCCGAGAACAGTGATTTTTTTTTTGTTTTTTTGTTTGGTTTTTAAATTTTTTTAAGTTTTTTGAATTTTTGGTGGTTGCATACATTTGTTTATATATTATTTTGTATTTGTGCAGATGCCTCGTGTTTGGGTATGTTTTGGTGGTGTGTGGAAGGAGAGTGAAAAAGAGTATGATGGTGGAGAGGTGAGGGCCTTAGACGTGGATGTGGGAATTTCTTATAACGAGTTCTTAGGTCAAGTGTATGAAATAAGTAGTATAAGTCCGAATGATAACGACATTGTTTTGAGGTGTCTGCTTGAACTGAGGTCTAAATCTCTCGCTTTTGTGATTAGGAACAAGGTAAATTTGCATAGTTTTTTTACTTGGGAGTTAGTGTCTGCAAGTCCCCTTTATGTATCCACCGTGCCGAAACCATCCCCCCAGTCCAGTCACCAAGGGTTTCGTCCATATCCCATTCCATATACTGTACCAAATACTCCATATATGGGAGTGCAGTACTTTTCGTATATGGATCCAAATCATCAACCATACCATTACACGTCTGTCCCACCATATACTCCACATTACATGAGTCAAGAAATACCATCCCGAGCCACACCCTTTCCACACAATGAAGATCATCACAATCCCTCGACCTCCACATCTTTCCCATACAAAGAAGAGCAAGAGCAAGAGCAACACATCCCCCGTTTCCACACACATGCCATTTACACCCATGTATAATGACCCGATGTCACTGAGTCCAATACGTGACGACGAGAGGGCATATAACCTTGGGGATGATGTTGACTACGTTACATCACAGAATGATTTCCACGACTGGGGAGACTATGGAGAGGATGTGAATCCGGACAGTGATTTTCAGGATTGGGGAGATTACGGAGAAGAGGTACTTGAGAGTGGCGAGGAAGATCTGTACGAAGTTGATGTAACTGCCCAGAAGAATATCGGGGTTCATCGGGAGGTACTTGGAACTGCAGAAAATATCGATACTCCTGCTATGGCCGTTAATATGGCACCTGGCCCTTCTACGACAACTCGTGCATCTAATTCAGCAATAATGGCAGGTCAGTACTCTAATTACAAGGATATAGAAGTGAGAGATATATTCTTGTCTAAGAAGGACTTGCAGATGAGACTGTCTGTTTTAGGGATGAGAGAGAACTTTGAGTTTAGGGTTAAGAAGTCTGACAAGAAAATATTCAAGGTTCGGTGTGTTGTTGAGGAATGTAAATGGAGGGTCCGAGCTACGGTACTGAAAGGCTCCGATGTCCTTACAGTTACCAAGTATTCTAACAATCACACGTGCAAACACTTGATGCTAACCCACAAACATAGTCAAGCCAAAAGTTGGGTTGTTGGCAATATTGTGAAGACAACGTTTCTGGAGGTTGGTCGTTCCTACAGACCAAAGGACATCATAAGTGATATCCAGCAAAAGTTCGGGGTCAATCTGAGTTATGACAAGGCATGGAGGGCTAGAGAACATGCATTGGTCCTTGCCAGAGGCTCGCCTGAAGAGTCCTACAGACAGTTACCACGGTTTGGAGAAGCGTTGAAAATTGAAAATCCTGGTTCATTTTTCGACTTGGAAGTGGAAGATGGTGGTTACTTCAAGCATGTGTTCATGGCGATTGGGTCCACAATTAGAGGGTTCTTGAACTCTATTCGTCCGATTTTGGTTGTAGATGGGACCCACATGAGAGGAAAGTTCAGTGGTAAGCTCCTAACTGCAGTAGGCATCGATGGAAACAACCAAATATACCCCGTAGGGGTTTGGCATTGGGAGGGGGGAAACCGATGAATCATGGACCTACTTTTTCCGACAAATCGAGCGTGCTATTGGTCACATTAATCCCCTAGTGATTGTTTCTGACAGACACAAGAGCATATTGAAGGCAGTACACACTGTGTTTCCTGATGCATCCCACGTTTACTGTATCCACCATCTACAAGAAAACTTGAAAACAAAGTTCAAGGATCACGACTTTATTCAACTCTACCTTAAAGCAGCGAAGGCATTTCGTGATACTGAGTTTCAGGAATTTTGGAGCCATATTCCAATACGTGTCCAAAAATACTTGGAAGAAGTTGGACTTGAACATTGGTCACGTGTTTATCAGTGTGGGATGAGATACAATCAAATGACCACGAATATTGCGGAAAGTTTTAACTCCCTCCTGAAAGATGCGCGAGAGTTACCAATAACAGGTCTTCTTGATTACATTAGGGGATGGTTGCAAGCCACTTACTACGACCGTCGTACCGATGCAGCGAAATGGGATGCACCGATATCAAAATATGGTGAAGAGATTGTTCTAGCAGTGGAGAATAATGCAAGAAGGCATGTGGTTACGCCAATTGCCAGGTATGAATTCCAAGTCGACGATGGACACTTGGGTGGTCGCGTCAACATCCACACGAGGACGTGTACTTGTCGTGAATTTGACGTCTTCCAACTTCCGTGCTCCCATGCAATCGCTGCCTGCATCTACCGGAACCGATCGTACTTAGATCTTTGTTCTCCATGCTACCGCGTTGAGGCGGTCCTTGCTGCGTACGCATAACCCATATATCCAGTAGGTCATGTGTCGGAGTGGAAAACATCCGAAAATTTTGTGGATTTTGAAGTGTTGCCGCCGAAGAGGGTTCCAAGAGTTGGTCGACGACAAACCTTGAGGATACCATCGACGGGAGAGGTTAGACAAGTTCACAAATGTACTCGCTGTGGAGGGAGAGGTCATAACAGGAAAACATGCCGCCAACCACTCAACACCGCATAGTATTCAGTTTTTTTTTTTTCTTTATGTAATTTTATATAATGTATCTATGAACGTATTTTATATAATGTAATTTTAATATTCTAATGTTTTTTTAGAATAGTTGTTCAATATTCAGATGCATGTTGTTATTTTCTGCGTGCAGGTTTGTGTTGAAATGCATGTACCAATAACTTTCTGATTATTTTCCCGCTAACTTCTCGGCCGAAATTACTCACCGAGATCCAAAACGAGACATGAATTCCCCACTTTAACTAGAGGTTATCAGTCACTGTGTTTTTTCCCGGCCCGATCTCGGCCGAACCGCGGACCGAGATTCTCAAACGAGACCTTTGAGAGAGTCATTGTGTGTCTTCCCGGCCCGTTCCCGGCCGACCCTCGGACCGAGATTCTCAAACGGGACATTTGAGAGAGTCTTACAATGGAAGTTAGTTCACTGTGTTTTTTCCCGGCCGATCTCGGCCGAACCGCGGACCGAGAACCTCAAACGAGACATTTGAGAGACTATAAGGGGAAGTTAGTTCACTGTTATTGTTCTCGGTCGTGGCTCGGCCGGGACGTTGGACCGAGATCCTCAAACGAGACTGTTGGGTTGTTTAGCATGTAATAGAGCTCACTGTGTATAATCCCGGTGTGGCCCGGCCGAGAATCTCCCCCGGGAAAAATAACAGTCTTCAATAACATCTTAAATAATTGTTTTTGGTTGGTTTCCTTTACATATTCCACGTTCATTCTTTCGTAATAAGTGATTAGATATTTTTTTTACATGAGTATTTGGTTTGTGACAATTGTTGAGCGTTTGCATGAGAATTTGCATGGTTTGCATGGAAGTATGACAAACCATAAAAACTTAATAATTTATCACACAACAACACTTGAATCAATATAATCCACTAGAAGAAGGGTCTATTCGCCCATATTTGTACAGCATATTGTCATCGAAAATAAATCATATTATCCTGACTTAGGGTGTCATACGGCAACCCAGTTACATCATATTCAAAAAATTTACATACAAACATACCGCAGTCACCACTACTATCCTGCTGCGGCCTTGACAATTCCCGACGCAGAGGCCATCTTTGAACGGGAAGATTCTTCCTCACATCCATGACCCCGATCTTCCAAAGCAGAGCTGGCAGGACTTGGCAAGGGATCCTTAACTCCTTCTCAATCACCCCGTCCTTATTCAACACCACCATGGAATCGGATACAACGACCTCCCCCACCTCGAGGTCAATGCATATGATGACCCAATGCAGCCCACCGATGTTATACGACATGTACACCACATCAATCGTGCTCCATGGTATGTTATGGTCTGCAAGCTCACCCTTTCCGTACTTCAAGATATTGCCTGCGCTGCTCCAATCGTACGTCAAGTCTCGGGGATGTATGCCGCTACTCATTTCCTTGTATAGGCCATCTTCGCGTCTGAAAAAATTCTGATGAAAAGAAGATACCAAACATAAGAACCCTATAGAACACTATCAAACAAACATATTAACAAAATGTTCCAATGGTACGTACCGTTACACATAGGTCACCAATGGTGAACTTCTTGCGGCATAAATCTGGTCGTTCTCCCCATTTCTTTTGGACGAACATGAAAATCGAGTCGATCACCTACACGTAGTTACATTGTTAATATTTCAATTAAACATCATTATTGTCAGTAATCAAACCATACCTCATCGGTCATCCATTTCGATGGAGTGATAAGATCACGAAACCACGTCTTGTCTCGGACAGCATACGCAGTTGTCCGAACATTATCTTCTGGATCCTCAGTGTCAAGCCATCTTTTGAATGGAGCATCCAGATCGTGGGGGATCTGGGGAAGAGGATCGTACTTCACAGCCTTGCGTTTCTTACGTTCTTCCCGTGTGTCTTTCCATGGACTTCTCAACTTCCATGCAGTCTTCCTCTTACGAGTCCCCCGTCTTTCTATCGGCTCGTTCTGTTCAGAAATGGACTGGACACCCTGTACAATAAGGAAAGTGATAATAAAGTCATTAACCCTAACCCTAGATACCACTATCAACCCTAACCATAAATATACTAAACCCTAATGAATGCTTACCAGAGAATGTTGACTTTCGACAACAGGAATATCCTTTCCCACGCCTTCTATCGGGGCCTCTACATGTTCGCATATTTCAATTACTTCCTATTAATGGGTAAAGAAAAAAAAACAATAAAATAACCAATAATCACTAATAACATAAATTAACAAAGTTCCTATTAAATTGCACTTACATGTTTTCCTATTTCAGTTACTTCCTCAGCACCACCATGTTGTTCTGTTGTATCCATCGGATCCTCATGGTCAGCCATTGGGGTGTTGACATCTGCTTTTCCTTGTGACCCGGATGGATCAGGACCACCACCATCATCCTGACCTTTTGAATGTGGTCGAGATCCACCACCACCATCGTCTGTACCGTCATCTGGTTCTATGTACTTGCTGGCGTCGACGAATTTACCCTGTCAAACCAATGTATCAGTAACTAAACATCATAACGCTAATAAAAGCGAGTAATAAATCACTATACATACCTTCGAAAGTCGACGCATGAACTTCCTTATCGCCTTCAGGTCTTTTTCCATGGACTTAATGACCTTCAAATTCTCCTTAATCTCCTTCACATCGTCTTTAATCACCTTCACCTCGTCTTCGAGGACTTTGCACCTCTTGCAGACTCTGTCAATCGTACCAGATGTCCCAACACCCTCTGCCACTTCATTTGGATTCTCAGTCCCGAGATCCTCAACGATATTATCTTCAACTGAAATATCTCCCAAAGCTGCTGGGGGCGGAGGTGGAGGTGGAGGTGGAGGTGGAGGTGGAGGTGGCGGTGGCGGTGGAGATGGGGCTCGAGGTGGCTGCATCACACGATCCATAAATTGGATCTCCTCTTCTGAGGCCACAAGTTCAGTTGTGACCCGAGCCTGCACGGAAAAGAAAAATTATAAAATAAACCTACTAAAGTTAAATTGAATGAATGCATATAAAATATATCCGACATACCATATCTGAAGAAAACACCTCCCGACTCAGCGCTGCAAGTGTAGGTGAGTGGTTACATGACCATCTTAATATGCGTGGAATGGCATTGTCATTCAAGCGATTAGCCACACGCCCGGTCAAAGAAGATACTGTCTCGTATGTCCATACCTGTGTAAGTAAAGAAAGTATATTGTTAGAGATACAATATATACGGCGAATGTATACACTATCAATCACTCTAAACCAACGTACCTGAAACGCGTATAGGAAGCCATATAGACTGTACGTTTCCTGTTTGCCATCCGTCCTCTCTTTATATGACACTGCCTTCCCACCTACAGCCTTCTTGAGTCCCTTTATGGTCTTATAAAAAATTAACTTACTCCAATCCTCATTACAAAACCTTTGCCAATCATCAATAAAGCCGAGCAGGCTAGTGTCCATCTGCTGCTTTCTCTCCCTCCCCATCATAGCCAACTCAATGAAATAAAATATGGTCATCTTCACAGCATCCTCATCGCTCTCAAAATTAATGGAAGGAAATAATCTATCTAGTTCAAACCCTTTCATGTTGATGCTATCGTTAAGGTACAGTCTTCTCAGTCTAGTACTAGATACATTACCCCTAACATGTTGGGTTCTATGCCTAATTCCAGTAATAAGGTCAAATTCCCTCCGACCAAATGAAACTTTCTCTCCCAGAATCTCAAAGCTAATAACATCAATCCTAGGCTCATTCACTTCCCTCAAAAGAAAATAATGAATAAGTTGTCCATTAAACATTAAGGACGTATCTAAGAAATGTCCAAAACATGTTTGCCTAAACATTCCTAATTGGGTATCAGTTAATTTGCCCTTAATATTTTTAACGGTTTTTCCGAGATGTGAACAACATGTCAAAGCAGCAGGAAAGTAGTCAGCAGGTGCAATCTTTGGTACCAATGCCATGATGGTAAATCCTATTCAATAATAATTTTAAGAAAAAAATTAACCCTAATTTCAAAAAAATAAAAAGAAAATTTTTTTTATGAAGTAATCACGGTACAAAATTATAAATTCAACACCAAAATGCCTGAGTAAATCAAAAAAGTACAAACAAAAAAAATATAATAATTTTAAAAAAAAAATTAAAAAAAAATCAAAATTTCAAAAAAAAAAAAAATTGGATCTCGGTCCGTCTCGTTCGGGTCGCCCGCCCGAACTCTCATGGCTTCCGGCCGAACCGACCGGCCGAGATCGCGTTTTTTCGGATTCAAAATATCCATTCCCGGCCCATTTTCCCGGTGCCCCAACATGCATCCCGGCCGGGATTCATCGCCTGCAACTCAAAAACCCAGAAAACTCGTACAAAATCCAGCCCCATTTCACATCACAACACATTCAGAAAGCGCCGAAAACACGTTTTGAACAATAAAATCATGCTAAACTACAAGAAATTTGGGCAAACGATCCTAGACTACATCAAACGTTTCTAAACCCTAGAAAACAGTAAAATAAAACGAAAAAAAAACATACCTTACAGCTAGAAATTGTTCTTCTAAGTTGTTTTTACACCAAATAGAAGCAAGAAATTGATGAAGTCTTAACCAAGGAGAAGCAAAAAATCTGAGGGAGAACGAGAGGGAAACTGAGGGAGAAGAAGAAGTTTAAAAATCTGAGAGGGGCATTTCCGTAATTTCACATCCAAATAAAAAATAAAATAACCTAAAAAACCAAATAAAAACTGAGGGGGTTAAATTTACAAAACAAAAAGTTAAGGGGGTCAAAATTGTCAAATTCCTCATCTCCCCGTTGGCTAACGACACGTCCACATTTAACTTGTAATGGTTGTAGGACGGTGGTACCCACTCTACTGTGTGGGAAGCATCATTTTCTCCCAATCGTTCCTGGTCTCCCTGCCTTGTAGGCCCTCCAAACTTGGCAGTAATAAAAGATGTACTGGGTTGTTATTTTTCCATTACTTGGGAACTTTTATTATCCATGTCTTGTTTCCAATGATGGTTCAAATTTAATTAGAAAGACCAATGAGAGCTCTGTATGGTTTAACATCTATAAACATTAATGAATAAGATAATGAAATTGAAGGGTTCAAATTAGAGGAATTCTAAGAAAAATTATTAAAAGAAAATAGAGGTATTCTATTTAAATCAGGTTGAAATCATATTTAGAAGGCTCTTGCTTGATAAAAATGATATTCATAAAGTTGCATAGCATCTCGTTAATCCAAAGTTTTTAAGTATCAATATGATTTCATATATGGGTTTATATCTTTCTTTTATAACAAATATTGATCCAACAGCAACAGTACGAGAAAACGATTAAATTTATGATGAAATGAAATTAATCTCAGCTTCCTAACTCTTTGCTATTTTCTTCAAAAATTCATTGATTTTACAACAATTCTTTACATTACAGATTATCTTGACTTCTAAAACAAAACACAATCAGACTCTTTTTTGCCTTTTTATCCTCTCAAGAGCACCGAGGTGGCTGTCATCATTCTTTTCTCCTGCGGCAGCACCATTTTCCTCATCTCCGTTCGCCTCATCAGATTCTTCCTTCTTTTGAACAAGGCCTCCAAAAACTGCCGATGGGACTTCTTTCTGAGCAATTTCAACACTCTCATCTTCTTCAGAATCACTCTCGTCTGGCAACTCGATATCTTCGAGATTAGCAGCAACCTTCAATCCTCCATCGGTTCGTGATTCCACTCCAGCACTCACAAAACCAACTGTTCGGTTGCTATCTTTGGCCGTATCTTCAATTGCAGGGGCCAACTGCCTCTCTAAAGCAGCCATTTCATCTTCTGCAACTCCAGCCTGCTTCAATTTTTCTTTTGCCTCGTCAAGGTTCAGTGTTTGATCCTTTTGCATTAGGTACTCGGGCAAAATAAAATGTGTCTGAAGAACAGAAAAAGGTAAAAAAAAAAAAAAAGTATAAGATTTACGCATTCCAAACATTTAAATAAAATAATTAACAATATGTTCATGCAAGAAGTATAGACATTACACTCTTCTAGCTAAGAGAAAAACAAGAATCTTGCATTTCATGAAGTTGGGATACTATCATTCCCAGTAACAATATAATGTATCCTACATCCTATTGAAAAAATTCGACCACATGAGACAACAAAGTTCTCAAAGGTGAACTGATTTCTAGTTTTCATTAACAAAAGCTCCACTAAATGATGGGAGGGTGACATTAGAAGTGTTGTTGAATATGGAAATACCTGGCTATAGCTAGCAGAAACACTCCTTTTGATACGAAGCATCTCTCTAAAAGTATCTTCATTTCCATGTTGCACCTCAAACTCGTGCCACTTGTTCCAAAAGTTCAGATCTGATCTAGGGTCTGCGAACTGTGAAGCAAATACATATATTCCGCGAGAACGATCAATTTCTCCCAAACTCTTCTCTAGCTCAGCATACTTCAAGCACATGGTCTTCACATCTTGATCGGGAAGACCAGATTCTATTGCTTGTTCATAGATTTCTCTAGTTTTAGGAACACCAAATATCTCGGCTGCACGGGCAATGTATATTTCATACATGCTCAATTTCTCATTATTTGGAACAGCTTTAGTTGCCTGATCGTAGACCTTCATAGCTCTCTTTGCCAAACCATGGTCTTCCTCAAGCTTCGCATATTGAAGATACAAAGGCCTAACCGAATCAGCGGGTGCCTGAATGCACAATCAAAATATAGAACCATTAGCATCATCATATCTATTGTATTCCGTGAAAAGGAAGCATTTTAATATCATTCAACTCAAGAACAATGGCAAGGCCTTGATCTACGAAGTGACAAAGAATGTTACAATGAAACAAGTAATACACAAAGTAGATATCAAGCCTTTTCAGAAGGGAATGAAGGTGGGGAAACGCTGGATTTTTAGATCCTAAATGATCTCCTTAAGAACTACCCAAACACAAATACTAGCTACCATTTTTGTTTTTTTTTTTCAAAAACAGATACAAAGGCGACCTTTCACGATCTAAAATATATATTTAAGAAGCACTAGAGAATAAGACAGTCACTTCAAATGGAAAAAAAAAAAAGAATACATACTTTTAGAACTTAAAAACACATAGTATAACCTATAGAACAGATCCTCTGCTCAAGTAAGTTCGTGGAAAAAGAACACATATCTATAGTCTCCTTCATTACTTTTGCTCCAACAATAAACTACAGACATCAGTCTTTCCAAAACTTGTACTACAACTTCATATACATCTTGGAACTCTTGTACTTTCTTCAAGCCAAGACCAAAGTAGAATAGTTTCAAAGATCCAACTGTCATTGAACATTCAAAAGGTTTCATTGTTGTTTTCTATAACTATCAGATAGTTTTAAGTAAATTGCAATTCAACATAATTACAAAGACCCATTTTTTTCATAAGAACCAATTCCATTGAACCAAAGAAATGCAGGAGATGAAGAAGAGCTTAATTATACATACTGTTTCAACCGCATGCTCAAATAGTTCTCTTGCCCGCTCCAATTTTGTCTTCCCATATCTTTTTACAAACTTGGATAGATATGTGACCCATATATCTTTAACATGAGGATATTTAAAAATCTTGACGCCTCTTTCATATACTTTGAATGCATCTTCAAAGTACTTGTGTTCCTGACCATGTCGAATTCGTATGAGTTAATCCATCCACGGAATAAAAAATGCAATATAAAATGACACAAGCCAATTTAACATACCTCAAGAAGCAAAGCATAGTTAATTATTATTTGTGGGGTAGCAATTCTTAAGTCCAGTATTCGCTCATAAACTGCACGGGTCGACTCCAAGGTTCCAAGACTTTCCTCCAGATCCACATAAAAGGTCCAAAGTCTTAGGGACTTGTGCACCTTCATCTGGACTGGTTCGTTCCCGTCAGCAGCCACTGCAATTATGAGCATAAACCAATATAAATATTACCGTTGCTCCATATACTCTGAGCTCTTGTTAAATTCACAGTGACAAACATAGGTTTGTGAAATCATAATTATTTTGTTGACAAACAAACTACTTAACTTATTGGGCTAATTGCTAAATATCCTACAAAATCACCTCTAATTTAATCCCTTGGTGTAAACAACTAAAAGCCATGAAAGATGCTTTAATAACACAAGAAAACCCTACAGTACTAATACTGTTAACTGTAAATGAGACAATCAGCAATGTAATTAAACATGATCGCAATTACTAATGAGAAAGCTTTTTGAAGTTACCTTTTCGTTTGACTTCAACAGATGGCTCTGCTGTAGCTCGACGCATGAGCTCCAAAGCTCCTTTAAAATTTTTATGCCTCAATTCCATTTCCGCCCATTCACACCAAATGCTAGCCAAGTTATCTACAGTCTTGTAGTTAACTTGTACAGCTTTGTCAAAGATAACTCTTGCATTTGGAAGATCTTTGTGGGATTCATACAACTTAGCAAAAGCAACCCACAAGGTATGAGGCTTACCTACTGCTTTCATGGGGTCCACTGTTCTCACTGCCTCGGTATACGTCAATATCTGTCTTGTGGGATTGCCCTCAAATAATTTAACCCTCCGATGCCATTGTTCCACATTATGAGGATTTTGTCGTAGGAGAACACTATTAGCTAATTCTGGTCTTCTGTCCATGAGATGGTCTAACCTAGCTAACCTCAAATCAATGTCATTATCATCATACAGCCAAAACCCTTGAAGTATTTTCTTCTCAAACTTAGAAACTGATAGATCAACATCTGATCGGATATCCTCCTCCTCCTCCTCGAGACCATTTTCCTGCACTTCATCTTCCTCATCACTCAAATCCATATTTTCCATTTTATGAGCTAGCATACTCTCCTCGAATTGAGAGTATGAATCAAAAATCACACTAAAATCTCTTACAGTAACAACAGTTGTCATCCCTTCTTCAAATATATCTCTTGCCTTCTCGTGCAAATTCCTTCTGATGTAATATTCAGCAAGTGATGTCCATAAGCGCCCTACCTCATCTGTGAACTTCCTAATGCCGCCCCTTATTATGGCATCAACATTCAACCCTGAAACCTCAGTAGCATGTCTAGTAAGCAAATCACACAACTCTAACCATAGCCGATGCTTGGTCTTCCCCTTTATAGAATAAAATTGATCGTCATTCAAAACGGAAGCCAAATTCTCTGCAGCTTCTTGCCACAGATTTGAATTAACCAAAAATTCAATCAAGTCTTCAATATGTGTAGGATCATATTTTAAATACCTTCGATAAACTCTAAGTGAGGTCTCAATTGGAATACCCTTTTGGCTAACGAAGACGAGGTATGGCTCCCAAATGCGATCGTGTTGTGTCACTGGAAGGGCACAAAGGGCTCGGTCAAACGTCCGACGCGTTCGGGTCACCAATTTCTGGTTTGTCAAGGTCTGCAGGTACATTATCCATATTCTTGGCATTTTATGCATTGTGACAAGCGCTCGTTCAAACGTGTTGTTAAGAGTTTCGTACTGAGAGTGAGTAATTGGAAGATTTCGTACCAGATCGAGCCGTTCGCGCAGATATGCATACCATAACTTATAGCTACCTGGGAGGGCCTTGAGAGCTCGCTCGTAAATAATGAATCGCTTCTTGAATGGTGCTTCGGCTCGTGCTATGAGGTAGCGCCACCACAACTTCAAACTGAAAGGATTTCGAAGGAGCTCTTCTTCGTAAAGGAGGTCATCTTGTGATGGATACAAATCTTGGGAAATCGACATGGAAGAAACCACCTTCCTGAAGGGTGGGCGGCGGTCGGCGGGATAGAGCAGTCGCCGGCGGGGAGGAGAAACTGAGAGGGAGAGGAGACGAGAGTGACACAGATTGGGGTTTTGGCCTTGGGGAACCTGAGATTCAGATTTTAGGGCGAAGGTCCAAAGGGGTTATGTCGGTTCGGTTCGGTTCTCGGTTTTGGGCTGATTGATCAGAGAAAATCAAACCAGGAAAAAAAATCAGAAAGAGAAAGGATCAGGCAATGCGATGCGACGCGATGGTACGGTTGCTGGGGAAGCGGCGGCGACGACGCTGCTGCAACGGATACGACCCTCGACGCCACTGCTGCGAAGAAGATGTGCGACGGCGAGGAGCGTGATGCAGAGAGAGAGGGAGAAAAGGAGGGATATCTTTGAATAAGTGATTTCAGAGTCTTTTCAAAATATTCGGTTTGCAAATATTAATCCATATGGTCGATATTTTACCCAAAAAATCGAACCAACCATTGGTCTTGGTTTGGTTCGGTTCGGTTTTTTATTTTTCCAGTTTTCGAAGAACCATCTAAAAAAAAGTTTATCTGCCAATAATTTTATTTCTTTTATTCCTATCATCCATTTGGAATTTTTTGAAGAACCATCTAAAAAGTCCTGCCATATAAAAAAGAGGTAATCTTATTTCTTCCTAAGCTCTCCTTAATCTCATCCATTTCTTTCTTTTATATATATATATATTAAAAAAAAAAAAAAAAAAAACTCATTGATTTCTAAATTACTTAATCTCATTTTATTCCTAGTTATATGGACTTTATCCTTTCTTTCTCCTCTATAAACGAGACCCACAATATTTCAAAAAAAAAAAAAAAAACGAGACCCACAATCTTATTATTGATTTTTTGTAATTTTCTCTCTTAATTATTGCTATTCTTATTGAGTTTGATTTTGATTCCAACTCATTTTGACTTCTTGATAAGGAGATAAGACCTTAAGGGCTCGTTTGATAACGTTTTTGTTTCCTGTTTATTGTTCCTGTTTCTCCTTTTTTAAGAAACAGACTTGTTTGATAACTCATCCATGTTTCTTGTTTCTAAATTTCTAGAAACGTTTCTAAAAAAGAGGCCAAATTTGAGAAACTACAAAATGTTGTTTCTCAAATTCTGTTTCTGTTTTTTTTTTTTTCTCTATCTTTCATGCATGTATCCATCTCTCCCTCCCACTCCTACACCAATCTCTTATCTTCCTCCATTTTTTTTAACCACATCCTCGTCTTTTTTTTTTTTTTTTAATCTTTTTTCGTTATTTCGTTCTCTTTCCTTTTTTTATTTTATTTTATTTTTTCGTTATTTATTTCTCTTTCATTTTTTTTTATTATTTGTGTTATTTCTTTCATTTTTTCATTTTATTATCACCTCCACGATCTCAGACTACCGCCCACCATCGTTGAGATCCGACTATCGATCGTCACCGACCAGCCGTCACTGTCAACCTCCGACTATCAGCAATCGCCGACAGACTGCCTCCGTCGAACTTTGACTATCGGCCGGCGCCGACCTCCACCGACCGACCGCCAAAAACCACCTTCTACTACTGGTCGTCGCCGACCTCCGTCGACCGACCACCATTGTCGACCTCCGACTACTGGTTGCGGTCGTCCGCTACCGTCAACCTTCAATTATCAGCCTTCGCCGACAGACCGTCATCGTCGACCGATCGATACCGTCGACATCCGACAACCGACCGCCGCCGACCTCTACCGACCAACCGCCACTGTCCACCTCCGACTATTGGGCGCCACCGACCAGCCACTACCATCGATCTCTAACTACCGAAAGCCTTCGACCTCCATCGAACGACTGCCACCGTCGACCTTTGACTACCGGACATTGTCGACCTCTACATATGCCGATCGATCGCCATCGTCGACCTTCGACTACCAGCCACCATCGACCAACCGCCACCGTCGACCTCTGACTATCGACCTTCGTCGACCGACTGCCACCGTTGATCTCGGATTACTGTCAACCTCCGACTATCGGGCGTCGTCGACCAGCCGCTACCGTCGACCTCTGAGTATCAGGCGCCGCCAACCTCTACTGAACGACAGCTATCGTCGACCTCTGACTATTGGGCACCACCGATCTCCGTCGACCTCCGACTACCGGTCGTGGTTGACCTCCGCTGATCGACCTTCGCTGACTGACCCCCACCGACCTCTGTCGACCAGTTGCTACAGTCGACCTCTGACTACCAGATTCCACCGTCGACCTCCGACTACCGACTGCCACTATCGTCGTCGACCGAAACTTGTTCCTTTTTTTTCTTATTTTCGACAACCACCACCACGCGCCGACGACTTTTCCAGCATTTGTCGCTGACTGTTTGCATTCGCTTAGTGGTCGAAGGTCAGTAGCGATGGCCGATGATCAACGATGGCGGGTGATCGGTAACAAGGGTGGTAGTGATGAGGAAGAAGAATGAGAAATAAAAAAAATAATCGTTGAAAATTAATATATTTTTATATTATATATACTAAATTTTATTTTAACTAAAAAAACAAGAAACAAGAATCAGTTATCAAACACATTTTGTGTTTCTGTTTCTTTTTTCAGAGAAACAAGGAACAGAAATAGTTATAAAACATGTTTCTGTTTCTACTTCTTAAAAAATAAGAAACAGGAAACAAGAAACGAGAAACGAGAAACAGGAAACGAGAACGTTATCAAACGAGGCCTTAACTTTCTTCATTTCCATCTAGTTTTTTCTAGTTCCTTTGGATAACTTGAAAGCAAAAAAAGCAGGGAGTTTCATGGAAGAGCCTCCTCCCCGAAACTCCCTGCTTTAAAAAAAAAAAAAAACAGAAGAAAGGAAGAGAAAGAAGAAGAAGGGTAGAAGATAAGAAGAAGAAATAAGACAAAAAAAAAAAAAATCTGGCGACCGCCGCCGCCGTTCGCCGGCAGCCGACCACCGAAGCTGGAGAAGATGGGAGGGGGAAGGAAGAAGATGGAGGGAGAAAGAAGATGGAGAAGAAAGATAGAGAATTTTAAAAATAATAATAAAATAATAATATATTTAATATTTTTATATATTTTATTTAAAAAAATTAAAAATTAATTTTTTAATTAAAATAATAGTGCCACGTCAGAAAAATGGACGGCAGAGACCAAATTGCTCCTTATCTCAAATCTCGGGGTATTTTTCTTGAGTTTGAAAACTTGGAGACCAAAGTGTCACTTAACCCAAACCTCAGGGACCAAAAGTGTATTTTTCCCAAAAAAAATTGAACTCTAGAGAAGAAGACAAATCATTTTTATTTTTTCTTTTAAAAAAAGACGACAAATAAATGGGCAGAGAAAGTTTCTCCATAACCCTACATTGTGGGCCGAGATACATTTTGGCGAGGCCCAATTGGTCCAGGCCCACACGTGGTTCGTATCTCCGACTTCTTAATTGGGCTTGTTTGGTAAGAAAACAAAAGCCCAACTGTAACCAGGTAACTGGACACTGCATCTACTTCACTGTGCCGCCGCTCCACCGTAACAGAAAGTGAATCGACAATTTAATTCACTTTTGAATTTATTGCCCTTTTTCTTTTTTATTTTTATTTATTTTTTAGGCATTTTGTTTTCCAACTGCCACACGCAGATGCCGTAAGCAGCAATAATAATATGTGCGAGCCCACACGCAATCTCTCCCCCCTCTCTCTCTCTCCAGATTTCTTCTTCTCCTCCTCCGACACGCCCTTCGTTTCACCATTCACAAATCGCCTCTTTCTCTCTCACAAGGGTTAATATCTTCCCTTCCCTTTTCTTTCTCTGTTCCTTAGATTGTTGTTCTCGTTTGTTTCCTCTTGATCTCACGATTTGATTCTCGCTAATTTCCATTGATTGCTGTCTTACTTTCCCTCCCTTTTGTTGCTTCTGATGATCTTGTTTGCCTGCCGAGAAAAATCATGAATAACAAGTTTTTGATTATTGTTTGCCTCTTGTTCTACGAAAAGATTTGTCTTCTCTCCTCCTAGATCCGGTTTCTATTGACGATTCTACTGTATTTTGTTGCTAATTCAAAGGGTTTATTGTGTTTTCCAAATTGATTTTCCTCTTAGTTAAGAACCCATGTTTTTCTTTTTTCCATCTTCACGTCTCTAGACTGATCCGATTGTGGTTATATTTTGTGGGTTTTGAGTATTGATTTGTGAAATTGGACGTTTCTGGATTTATGTTTTTTACTTTATCTCTGTGTTTTCTTCAGTGAAGAAGGCCTTTCTCTTTGCGCGTGTCCCGTTCTCTTCTCCAATCCTCCACAGAACATAAAACTTCCAATTTCTATTCACGGTCTACTTTTCATTCGCACCCCAAGATTGCTTCAATGGAGGTCAAGCTTTGGAACGACAAGCGCGAGAGAGAAATGTACGACAATTTTGCAGAGCTCTACGCCATTATCAAGGCCACCGAAAAGCTCGAAAAGGCTTACATCCGCGACATAATCCCCTCATCCGATTACGAGACCGAATGCTTCAAACTCATCGCACATTTCAAAACATTGGCCTCGACGCTCAAAGACACAGTCCCCAGCATTGAACGATTCGCAGACACTTACAAAATGGACTGTCCGGCGGCGATTAACCGTCTTGTGAACTCCGGTGTCCCTGCCACAGTGGAGCACAGGGCGGCTGCCGCCGCCTCCGCCACCACCTCCGCTGCCATTGTTGCGGAGTGTGTGCAGAACTTCATTACGGCTATGGATTCGTTGAAACTGAACATGGTGGCGGTGGATCAGGTGCACCCCCTGCTCTCTGATCTCTCTGCTTCACTGAATAAATTGACCATCCTGCCGCCGGATTTCGAAGGGAAGACAAAGATGAGGGAGTGGCTTGGACGGCTTTCGAAAATGGGCGCTGCGGATGAGTTAACGGAGCAGCAGGCTAGGCAGCTTCACTTTGATCTTGAATCTTCTTATAATTCATTCATGGCGGCCTTGCCTACTGCTGGTACTTGAATGTTAATGGTAATCTTCTGTATATACATAAGAGATTAATGATTCTATCGTACTGCATTAGTTCGCTTTCTTCATAAATCAAGATGGGATGTGCTTTTTTTCCTTTTCTATGTGGATGCCTATTGAAGAAGATGAACTTTTGTTTGTTTCCTTTTTCTTATTCTCATATTCAGTTTGAGAGAGCCTGTGATGATCTTACATTGTTGATTTAGATTGTTTGGAAACTGGTGTACTGAGTTGTGTATGTAATTCTGATTGTTGTGAGAAAAATTTTGGTTTTGGAAACAGATGAAAGTGGAAACTACACTCCAAAGCACTAAAAACTACATCTCTTTTTTGGGGCACTTTGGGGGTTTTTGTGGGGTTGGATTTTTGGTGGGTCGGGTTTGGTTTAATGCTTGACCCATGATTTTGGGGGCATCGGTTGATTTGTTCTATTAGGCTGTCACTTCCATATTTATGGGTTTGAAGAGTGCTTTATTCAGAAACCTACTTCATTTCACCAAAACATTGTTTGGAAACTGGTACTGAAATATGCATGTGATTCTGATTGTTGTAAGAAAAGTTTTGGTTTGGAACCAGAGAAAAGTGAAAGTTGCTGCTATGCTGCAGCAAGAGCTATATCTGTATCTGATGCCCAAATCTTTTTTTGGGTACTTTTGTGGTATGTGGGGTTGGATTCGTGACTTTTGGGTTTTCAGTTCCAGAACTCATGGGTTACATTGTAAGAGTTCTTTTTTCAGAAACCTACCTCATTGGTCAGTTTTCTGCTCACAATACTGATCTTCAATGCTGAGTTTTTCTCATGAGTGTTTGAATTGTATCCATATCCCTTGGATAAAGCATGTCAATCTAAAATCATGGCAAGCATCTATGAAAATCTTGGCCTTTGGGATTGCTTATATGGAATTCACGAGCTTTCAAGTAGTAGGTTGAAAGAAGTTAGGACGTCTAGTATCGAGAATTTTTTTCTTAATCGATACCAACTTTGTAGTTGATTATAAGGTCAGAATGTCCCGAGTATTATACCCCAATGTGTCATATGCTCCAATGGTCCATGTCAATAATGAAATGTTTTGCTATACCCACATGTCTTTTAGAAGTATATTTGTGCATTTTCTCTTTATGGTTTTTTAAATAGATTTATTTTGTTGGAGAATTGTGATTAAAATAAAACGAATTTAAATCTATTGTCATTTATTATAGAAAAAAATTGACTCTGTTGAATATCATCTAGAGGAAATAAAAACCAATATATTGAAATTTTAATATGTAAAGACAATCAACTATGGTTTGAAATAACATTGAATTTCAAAATTAATCCAATTAAACATTTCAAACTCCAATCCTCGGAAGCTATGACCTAAATACTTATTTCCTAAGCTCATACTTTAATTCATAACAAACAAAGACATCTGTAGATATCATTGTAGCAATGGCTCTGAGCTAATTTGGTTGGGTTGGATTTGATTGAATTGAGTTGTAAATTTGTAATTAACATAGATTCATATGAAAAGAGTTATTGGATTTCGTTTCAAACACTCAACCTCTCCATAGCACTTACATGCGTCAATTCAAACTAGCACTTAAAAGTATCTGATCTAACAAGATTATGGTAGAGCCTCTACTTGATTCTTGGATTAGATAAGTTTAATTTGGATTAGGTAGAACATGATCATCATAGAGTTAGTTCCTTTCATGATTATGAGTTACCTTTTGATCATATCAATGAATTGGAATATGACATAAGATAAAGACGTGATCTGTTAAAGTAAGAACAATTCAATGTTATTTATGATGCAAATGAGTCATATGTTTTCTTCTTCTCGTCTCCACAGGAAATTTCAATCATGTGATTCAAGGAAAAACCTCCCAGATTTGATTTCTAGCAAGCTTTTTATGATTTTTATTATTTGTTTCAGGTGGAGCATAAATAATGAGAGATAAACTTTTTTTGTTTGTAGAAAAATTATTTGGGGAGACCACTTCAATGTAACCCTCCCTCAATAAGGTAAAGTCTGAACATGAGCATAACTCTTTAGCATTTCATCCCTTTCTTACCATCAAAGTTCTAAATCATCTATCCTATTTGTTGTCCTAAGAAAATAAGAAAAGAAAAAAAAAAAAAAAAAGAAATATGTCCCTTATTTCAACTTCAACTAAATTGAGGAATCTCTGTAGCGGAAAAAAAATGATAAGTCCTGGTCCAGATGGGGCAGATTCCATTGCAATGGGGTGCCCAAGTTCAATAATTGATGCAGCAAAAGTGAAAGGATAATGTGATGTGGAGTATAGAAAGAAGATAATCTGCAACTTTTTGGTATAAATTCATTCCAAACGTGCAGGTCTCTGGAGTTGCACGCTTGCTTACTTTGCTGCAAAGGATGCCAATGGTACGAAAGTACTCTTTTTTTTTTCATCATGTAGGTATCAAGTATAATGTCTTAGTTAACTTACTAATTGAGCCTATGGTACTAAAAAAAAAAGTATTTCATTTCACGTATCATTATATATTTAGTTGCTTTTTGTGTTCTCTTAGTACGACATATGTGGAGAGTGAAGTTGTGAACTTTCAACTTTAGATAAATGAATAGATGTCTTAACGGTTTAACTAATATTTATGTAAATTATTGATTTTATATTTAATTTAACATAATTAAAAAAAAATCAATACCAAAATTGAAAATTAAAATTTCTTATCCAATAAACTATACTTGAATTGGCTCTCATTAACTTATTCTAAATGACATTAATTTATCTCATTAATGTTTTTTTAGATAACCACATACTTCATTTTTTTTTTTTTTACACAAATAAGGATTTCATTAATTACAACAGCACATACTTCATATTCATAAGTACAAGCTTTATGGTCAACAAGAGCAGCTCAACTGGCATAAAATTTTATTGATAACCACAAGGTCTGTGGTTCAAACCTCGATCCCCACAAATTATCAAAAAAAAAAAAAAAAAAAGTACAAGCTTTATGCCAAGCTTCTCATTCGTAATTGTTGTTTCAATGGAAAAGAATATTTAAAAAAAAAATAGAAGAAATTTATGAATCTCTCAATTATTGGGGTTGAATAGTTGTAGCATAGCCCAATTCTTGTGTAAGTACATTCAAATTTGAATAATGGTTTGTACGACTGTAGTTATAAACCTTCCAATTAGTTTTTTTTTTTTATCAACTTCACCATCATCCTATTATTATTATTATTTTTTTCTTTTGTAATTTGATAATGGTGAGGATGGAAGATTGAACAATCTAACTTTTTAAATGATAATTGACATCTTATTTGTTGAATTATGCTCAAATTAAGTGACATCTATTTTCATTGTTTATTTCTTGAGGTATCATTGCTTAATTCTTCTATTTCTTTTACCCAGAATAAAAAAAAAAAAACACTTATAGTAGTAAATTATTCTTTTCAAAAAAAAAAAAATAGTAAATTATTAGTCTAGGTTGTCAAACCCATGAAAAGATGCATTAATGACTAATCATTCAACACTGACTTATTGGGAGGTCCATAAATACCTATATACATTGTTAAAAAAAAATAATAATAAATACGTCAAAACGAATATAGCTTAGAGTAATTGACATGTATTGTTGATCAAGAGATCAGAGGTTCGAATCACCCACTCCAAACATATGAGTGTTTAAGTTTTAAACAATTTTATACAAAATGTTTTTTTTTAAATGCATTCTTGAAAAACATTTAAATTAAAATATATTCCAAATGGACCCTATGTTAGAAATTTTTTTTATTTGTTTTCTCGTTCTATAACTATAGAGTACAGAGAAGCCAGTGGTTCAAATCTCCTCATTTTACCTATTGTAAAAAAAATTGTTACTTTATTTTATTTCAAGTTCATTCATATATCAAGCAATATTCAAACACAACTCAATACATTAGATATTGATTATCATTTCAAAAGTTGATGATTCAATTAATAAGAATTTTGTTTGATTGTTTTTTTTTTTTTCAATTTGATGTGATGAAATTAAAAAAAAAAAAAAAAAAAAAAAAAAAAAAAAAAACTTGAGATCAAACTTTCATAATATTTGTAAGCCAACCTTAGTTCTAAAATATTTTCAAATTTTTTAAAAACCTCATATCTATGGAGAATTTTTTAGGTGTTTTTGGTGCAATGATGTCATAGTTTTGCATCCTTGGATGTAAGAGAGAAAAATAACAAAAGTACCTCAATTGTGTATCCAATAGTTTAACATACAAATTTAAAGATTTACATGTGACGATTTTAAATATGGGGTCTCAACCAGATCTTAGGTAGAGTTTTGCACCGAAAACTCCTAATTTTCCCCTATCCCTATCTATTCTCATTTTTTTTTCAGTACTATAAATATATAAATGTGTGTAATATCACGAAGAAAAATATTTACGGATGCAAAAATCATGTGGAAAATCTGGTTGGAAAATTGAACAACGAACCGCGGCCTAGCTGAGGTAGCTAACCGTCGTCAAGCCTACGGTCTCAGCTCCCAGCCGGGCCAGCCCACCTTCGCTGTCTAAACGCTCACGTTTCTTTTACTCTCGTTGGTTTTCTCCGCCGGCAACCATCAACAGACAGAGCACATTCTGATAAGAGATCGCAATCCAGACGACTCTCTCTATTCTATTCTGTTCTGAAAAATGGATCAATCCGAAGAACCGGAGCCCGTCCTCAACCACCGTGTCCTCCTCCCGGACGGAACCGTCACGCCGATGATTCTCACAGCCGACGGTTGGCTTCGGTGGTCGGAGAAAAGTCAACGGCGTTTGTCCGTCGAGAAGGAGGTTCTTGGATTCTCCACGGATGGTCCGAAGATTAGGATCAAAGCTCTTGTGGAGGACCGTGGTGGATTGTGGTGCTTCGGCAACGGAGGAGGTTTGGCGAGGAAGGAGTTTGTGTTTCAGCCTCTCTCCGAGGAGTCGCGGGCGCTTTGGTGTCTGAAGCTCCGAGAATGCATCGATTTGCTGGGTAATATGATCATCTGGAATTCTCTTTGGTTTTAATGTTGTCTTTTGTAGTTCAGGAAATGCATGGAAAGAAGAAGGAAAAGGATTTTGCTATGTTCTTACTTGTTTCTGCCCAATCTCCCAAGAGCCAAACATAAACTCATAATTTAATTCTTCGTTCTCTGTACTATTCATTCTGCTTAATTTCAAAAAGAAGAGAAATCTTCTTATTGCGATTCTTCTCCTTGCAAATTCCCGTCGTATGTTAGTTTTGGTATAGGGATGGATATACGATGCATACTATAAGGTGTGTTAGATTTTGGGCTGATTAGGAGTTCGAGAATTCTCTGTGATTACTTATTTCGGAAGCATTAATGGCAATCGTTGTTTTGGTTCGATTTCTCCTAGGCGATGCAACGGAACATCAGTGTTTTTAGTGCTTCAAGTTCGTTCTGCGTAGTATTCTTTTCCCATTTTTGTTCTGGAATAATGGCATCTCTGTTTCCTCAGGTCGTCCAAAGAGGCTGTCTGTTTTCGTTAATCCATTCGGTGGGAAAAAAGCTGGTCGCAAAATTTATGCAGATGTCGTGAAGCCTATTCTTGAGGATGCCGAAATCGAGATCACACTGCAAGGTGGGAATACTTTCCAGAGGTGTACATGTAGATAATTTCACTTTTGAGTTTTGCTGTCAGCAATTAATAGGCTTTTATTAATTGCATCTCTTCCGAATTTTAAATTCTAGAGACTAAATATCAGCGGCACGCAGAGGAGGTTGCTCATTCATTGGATCTCACCAAGTACGATGGTATTATTTGTGTTAGTGGGGATGGAATTTTGGTCGAGGTTTGTTGTCTAGTCCTACTTGCTTCTTAAATTTATTTTCTTTCAATCCACTTTTTGGCACCGTCAATAATTATGGATGACAGGAAGCAGGTCCTTTTGATGTATCACATAGTGCTCTAGTGTTCTCATAATAATACTAGTTCTTTCTTCTCTTTTTTGTTTGCTTGGGTGCCTTCATCTTTATCTTCCCCCTATTTCTGCATTCTTACGAGCATCACATTGTTTAGTAGGTAATAAACGGATTGCTTAGGAGAGATGATTGGGTTGATGCAATAAAGACGCCTTTAGGAGTAGTACCTGCAGGTACCGTACTCTTAGCTCGTATAATTTTTTCTTTTTTTAAAGTTTCCTTTTTTAGTATTACAATGAGAATTCGAACCTACTACATTTAAAGGAGGTGTTTAAATCACATGCATGCTTGAATTGTAATGACCTATGTTTTATATCTGGTGAAAGAATTTGCGTGTCTTATGGTACTCAATTTCTCAGATTTTCCCCCCTCAACCCACGAAAAGACATTCCCATTCTATTAGTATTTAGTGGGGTTCATATGGTTAACATACTAACGATTGGAAGAACGAGAATTCTATCAGTATTTACTGGGGTTCATATATGTATAGGCACTGGAAATGGAATGGTGAAATCACTTCTTCATTCAAACGGTGACCCATGTACAGCATGCAATGCTACTCTTGCTATCATTCGAGGTTAGTATAGTTTTGTCAATTTCTTTTCCCTGTCATTTTCCCCATCTCCAATTTTTATCTTATTTTCCTTGAGCATTTTGCCTGCATATTTTTATTGCTTACAGGCCATAAATCTTCATTGGATGTTGCCACCATTTCGCAAGGAGAAGCTAAACATTTTACGGTGTTGATGCTTGCTTGGGGTATCTCTAATATAAAATATCTCTCTTTAATGCTCTACTGTGTAGTTGAGGTTAATTTTTCCATTTCTCGTGGAAAAAGTACAAAAGATTTTTCTTATGCCGATGCAGCTGTTTCTGGTTTTCACTTTTGATTGTAAGATGAAATAACTTTAATCTGTCCCCTTATCAACTATTACTTCATTTCAGGATTGGTAGCAGATATTGACATTGAGTCGGAAAAATATAGGTGGATGGGAAGTGCTCGCTTAGATTTTTATGTATGTATGAGTACTTCATAAAATATGATAATTTTCTATTCTCATTTTATTTTGATATGTTTTGCTGATGTTTTTTTATGTCACAACTTGTTTGTAAACTCAGTGAGAAAAGTTATGTTAATATACAACGACAAAACAAGTACTCCGACCAAGGAATGACATATAGTATCTCCAAGAATAGAAGGTCAATTGGCTGTTGAGCATATTATAATTTTAAATCTTCAAGTATTTTAGTTTTTCTTTTTAATTTATTTCTGGTGAGTTTAGGTCTATAGAGCAGAAATCTCTGTTCTAGAACCAATCAGTAACCCATTGCATTGTGTGATTTTCAAATTCTCCTGAGGTTCCCTCACGTCATTGCAAAAATAAATAATTGGTGTCACAATGCTAACTTTTTCTTGTGTATAGGCTCTCCAACGAATTCTAAGTTTGAGGCACTACAGAGGAGGTGTTTCTTTTGTGCCTGCACCAGGATTTGAAGATTATGGAGAGCCGACAAGGTATGATTATGAAACTGCTTGCGTAGTAGATGTTGACAAAAGTGATGGTGAGCCCATTAATATTCAACGGCATGGCTACCAAGGACCTAATATCAACTTGAAGGATTTAAATTGGAGAAAATTTGACGGACCTTTTATTTCAGTCTGGCTTCATAATGTACCTTGGGGAGCTGAAAACACCTTGGCAGCACCAGATGCTAAGGTTTGTTTGTTTTATGAAGTTTTTAGAGTATTAATGGGAAATTTTCTTTGATATTGCAATATAGTTACAATAATGTTGTTTTCTGTTAGATAATATAATGGTTATATTTCCGTTACAGTTGTTATAGTAACTAAGTGACAGTTGTATAGAAGTTATGTACATTCTGTTATTTGCCTCCTAATCCTTCGGTATATATTTGAGAGAAATATTAATAAAATCTCAGTTGAGTTTTCTCTCTCAATTTGTGTTATAATCCTATAATGGGGATCCTAGCAGAAGTCCACAATAATCTCATCATCATCAAACCATGCTGATTTGATCCATTGTGCCTTGCTGGCTGTTTCATGTTATTACTAAATTATATAAGACAAAGAAAAACAGAAAGGGCAGCCGGAGGGAAGGTCAATTAGAATACAATTTCCCTTCCATTCAATATAATTCATATCTGAGAAACGTTGTTTGGTTTAAGAAAACAATTCATGAAATATATGAAAACTTCCGAGGAACTTACAAAGGGCAGTCCAACTGAAATTAATCGATGAGGGGACATTCATACAAGTACTCATGGAGAGAGAACTCCATACTCGTTTAGGAAAGATTTTCTATTCCATTCAAAACAAAAACACCAAAAAGTCACTCTAATTGCATTGAGCCAAAGGACTTCAGCTTTTTGTTTAAAAGCTGGCTGCAAGATGCAAACTCCGCTTCATCGTGAATACACATTCTGCTTTACTCTTTGAGGGACCTCAAAAGACAATTTGAAGGTTTGGAGGAGTCTCCAACAGAGTATAAGGACATCCTAGAGAGATATGGTTACCAGTTTCCACATGCCCTTTGTATAGGATACACCAATTTGGATGTCTAGTTTGAATTTTATCAGATGTCTAGTTTGAATTTTATCATTGAGGCACTCGTTAAAGATAATCCAATTCCGAATAATGACTTCGATCTTCTTTGGCAACTTTCCTTTCCACCAGAAAATGCCAAGGGCAGTGGAGTGTCTTCATGGAAAAAGCTATCAAAAGCATTCTTGCAGGAGAAAAACCTCCATAATCTTTTATCTCCATTGGTACTTAGATTAATTATCTTCTTGGGGTTGACACAGGGCTGAGCCATTACTCCATATCCTGATTCACCAGATGTAAATCTTGCATCCATTCATTATTTTGAGTGTTCCAGTATTGATGAATGTTTACAGATTCATTATTAGACATTAGTGATATTCCACGACCTGAGAAATTTTGTGCAGGAAAATGATCTCTGGAATCTAACTATCCAAATAAGAATTTTTGTGTAGTGTTTTCTGAGATCCTGTGATAATATTACGTAAGTGGTGCTGATGCTTGATACAGTTGCTTTTTTTCATTCATCAACAGCTTAGGCCCCGTTTAATAACCATTTGGTTTTTGGTTTTTAAGCTTATAAACACCACTTCCAACTTTAAGTTTCTTTGGCTTTTCACCTACCTTCTTCCCATGTTTTAAAAAACCAAGCCAATTTTTGACAATTAAAAAACATAGTTTTCAAAAATTTGTTTTTGTTTTTAGAATTTGGTTAGGAATTCAAGTGTCTTTAACAAAAATGAAAACCATGGTGAGGAACTTAAAGAAAATAAGCCTAATTTTCAAAAACCAAATGGTTATCAAACGGGGCCTTAATTATTTATTGGAAAATTTGGGATTTATAGAATCAAAAGGAGTTTAGTTTCTCAATTGCATCAATCCTGATTAATATGCAACTTAATCAAGGTTTTCCCTCTGTGCATGGTATGTGTGGTTTAGTTGCCAAGTTACCTGTTGTTTGCTACTGCAGATTTCTCTAAATTGGGTACTTAGGAATGCTACTAGTTACTGCTCTTATCTTATATGTGTTTAAAGATGGCAGATAATGCAATTGTTGTTTACTGATATGCAGATGTCAGATGGTTTCTTGGACTTGATTATCATCCGAAACTGCCCAAAATTATCCTTGTTATCATTGATGACTGAGTTGAATAATGGAAAGCATGTCAAGTCACCATTTGTTACATATATCAAGGTTCATATTTGAGTTTTATGTTGACGTTTTCTATCTTCTATCAATCATCTCTTGCTAAGCTGAGATTTGTGATAGAAATCTTGAATGTTTCCACTTGCGTTGCACAGTGAAGTTATTTGATCAGATTCTTATTTTGGTTTTTCAGTTTTCCCTTAAGATTTCCTTCATGTTGGGCAACTAATTGTAGGTCAAAGCATTTATTTTGAAACCCGGTACACGGGTAGAGGAGCCAAGCAAAGAAGGAATTATAGACGCAGATGGTGAGGTCTTAGCTCTGGGGAAGGGAACTCTCACGAGTGGTCAGAAAACTCTAATGAATTATGGTGAACTTCAAATCAGCGTGCATCAAGGGTTAGCCACTCTATTTTCCCCTTCGTAGGAATTGATCAAATCAGATGGTCTTGATCAAATTATATTGCTGACCTGGAACAGAAAACAACCCACATTTTTTCCCCTCAACTGTAAAGAAATAATATATAGCAATTTAAAAGGTGGCAAAATTGAGTGCTTAACTTTAGGAAAAATTTCAGTTCATAATTGTCCTTGATTCTCAAACACTATTTATTTGAAATCGTTTGAAGTGTTTCTGTTACAGACTGAAGAAATAATACAAGCACAGAGACCCAAACACAAATATTGATACCAAAATAAAGGGAATTTCATGACCTGGTTTAGATGTTAGGTGCAGGTCCGAATTCACAAAACCAATGGTATTCCTCATTTGCGTGCTTCAGACCCTTATATTGGTCTTTGTAAGTCAATTGCATATGAGCTGCTCAAGCTGATCTTAACGGCTGTGCTTAAACTCGCTGTCTGAAACTCACGTGCCAGTAGAATTCAAGCGTGAACTTCTGTTAGGTTGTTTTCATGTCAAGTCTTTCATGTTAATAGAGGCTAAAAGCCGTGCTGTTTGTAGCATAGGCTTCTTGATATTGTGGCCGTAGGATAGCTAAGGCAGTAGGGAGAGGACTGCATATTTAGTTCAAGGCTCCTGTTACTGTCGTAGAATGATGAAAATTTACTTAGTCGTGGAGTTCGTTACAGAAAGTTAGTTAATCTTGTGGCTTGAGAAGTATTCGAGAATTCAAAATGGTAAACGGGAGCTTGCTTGCTAGTTCTGTTTCTTCTGTATAAGTGATGTGAAACAAGATGGTGAACCTGATAGTTTGCGTATGTACAGAAGTGATTGGAATCTTGATGTGTGAAATTAATGGAATTAGATATTTGTTAATACTTTCTCAAGTGCTTTTAAAGATATCCAGTTAAGCAGAGGCGTACGTAATACATCAGCTATCTCTTGATCAGTTATTGAGTTCTCTACAGGTACTTTTATAGAATGACATTTTCAGTTTCGCTATATAGACATGAGAGAGGGTGTTTCAATTTGATGGGAATAAAATTCCAAAAGTTACTTTTTTTTTTTTTTTTTTTTTGAAGAGAAAATTCCAAAAGTTACTTCACTCTGAATGAATTATTATTTCTATATGGCCCTATTTTTGCAGCTTGATGATCAGCACCAAGCAAGTACTGTACTGTGATATAAATGCAGGTTGGCTTTTTGTGGTACCATCCTAATCAATGAGCTTGATGACAATACTCATTTTGCATACTGTTTGATGCCCCTCTTCCCTACGCCCTATTTTTCTAATTCTGACTTTGATGCATTCAGAATTGAAGTGGGGCCTCCAGTTCCAGTATTTTCATTGTTATATCATATAAAGCTTTAACATTTTCAACCCCGACCTTCATTGGATATAAATTTTTACAACACATATTTTTCAACATTCGACCCATTAATAGCCTTTATTGCATGCATTTGCGTATTGCACTGCATTTTCTATTTCTTTTTTTGGCCATAGAATTCGAATTTCATTTACCAATAGGATGTTGATGGGTTGAATATTGTTTGTACTTTGTCTCCTGGCTTAAAAATGGCTTGTGTATTGAAAGTAAGGTTGCATTGGTTATGGTCCCTCGTGGTATGGTTGTAGTTCGGGAAATGATGACTGTGTGGCCCAATCCAATTATTAGGTTTTTCTAAATGCTTTTTTTTGTTATTTTAGAATGAATAGATTGTTTTTTATAAGGATAATTGTAATGGGTGGCAACATGAAGGTAAATAATTACAAATATAGCAATTTTTAAAAATATTTGCAAATATGGCAAAATTTTTGAATTAATTTTTTATATTCCTAAATTGCCCCTGTGTGTCCTTCTTCTTCCTCGTCAGTTTTTTTTTTTTTTTTTTTTTTAGAAAGTCTTTTTATTACTGATAGATTCTATCAGTGGTAGAAAAAATTTCTATCAGTGATAGAAAGTTTCTATCACTGATAGAATAAAGTTTCTATCAGTGATATTTCTATCACTGATAGATTCTATCAGTGGTAGAAAAATTTTCTATCGGCGATAGAAAGTTTCTATCACTAATATTTCTATGACGGATAGATTCTATCGGTGGTAGAAAAATTTTCTATCAGTGATAGAAAGTTTCTATCACTGATAGAATAGAAGATTTCTCTCACTAATTGAAACTTTTTCTATCAGTGATAAAAGATTTCTATCACTGAGATAGGTTCTATCAGTGATAAAAAAACTTTTTTATAGAAAATCATAGAAAAACTTTTGATAAAAAAATCTTTCAATCTCTGATCACCCATAAAAATCTTTCTATCTCCGATAGAAATCTTTCTATCACCGATATAATCTATAAGTGATAGAAAAGCTTTCTATCAGTGATAAAAGATTTCTATCACTGATAGAAATTTTTACTATTCTATCAGTGATAGAAAGATATTCTATCAATGATAGAAAACTCTGGATATAAAATCTTTCAATCCCTGATAGAACAGAAATCTTCTATCACTTATAGAAATTTTTTCTATGAGTGATAGAAAAAAATTCTATCATTCATAGAAAATCTTTCTATGAGTGATAGAAAAACTTTCTATCTCTATCACTGAGACTGATAGAAAAACTTTTCGTGAGTTATAGAAAATCTTTCTATCACTGATACTTTTCTATAAGTGATAGAAGATCTTTTGTTTCTATCAGCGATGGTGATACAT
The DNA here is from genome assembly GCA_036850905.1 of Luffa acutangula. Classification (NCBI taxonomy): domain Eukaryota; kingdom Viridiplantae; phylum Streptophyta; class Magnoliopsida; order Cucurbitales; family Cucurbitaceae; genus Luffa; species Luffa acutangula. Next base: position 60,840,221 of record CM072087.1, on the reverse strand, counting down.
GGTGAAATCGAGCATTGAAAAATAAAGCAAAAACGAATGATTATAGAAATCAAACACTGAAAATCAAAAACCAAACACTGATAGAAAACCAAATAACAACAATCAAACACTGATAGAACACCGAACAAGTGATAGAAAAATATCTATCGCCGATAGAATCTATCAGTGAAAGAAAAATATCTATCGCCGATAGAATCTATCAGTGAAAGAAAATTTCTATCACTGATAGAATCTATCAGTGATAGAAAATCTTTCTATCACTGATAGAATCTATCAGTATAGAAAAACTTTCTATCAGTGAAAGAAAATCTGGATGGGTATTTTAGTAAATGCAACACACAAACTATTAGATTTTGCCATTTTTGCAATTTTTTTTGTGGGTTGCTAGATTTGCAATTATTTTGGCCCATATTGCTATCCTTGCAACCGGCCCTTTTTATAATATAGAAAAACAGGAGGGTTAAATCAAACAAAATGTTTGGTTTGTGATTGGTTTCGTTTTTGCTTATAACTTTTTGAAAACTTCATTTTTACCATTGTTCTTTTAATTTGTTTTATAGAATCTCTAAGTTAGCAATCTCTGCTTGTGAGGGTAACTTTAAAAATTTTCAAAACATTCAACATATAGTTATGTATATTTTGTATATATATATTTTTTCACAAATTTATTATTTATTTACATTTTTAAGTAGAGAAATAAAATCAATAAATCCCTGTTAAATTAAAGGATTTAAAATGTCAAAATCATGTTTCAGACTTCCGTGGATGTAGTATTTTTTGTTAAGTTTCTATTTCTTCATTTAAATTTTTATCAGACATTGAAATTATTGTCAATTTAAAAATGTCATTCGTAACTTGTATTAAAGAAACTAGATATAAAAAATGTAAACGACTAAGAATAAAAAATTGAGGGGGCAAAAATCAAATTAGTTAATATATTATACATTTAGTTTTTTTAATTCTGTCTACATAGTTGAACTAAAAACGAATCAAGTACCATCGAAAAGTAATAAAAATCAAACTTGTCCATACCAACAAATAAGAGGATTTATAGGGGTTGAAGGTCTTTGTCGAAGCCATCATCGATTTGCCTCAGAATCTAGGAGTGTTCCATATTAAGCATTGTCCTAGATCTCATAATGGAGTTGTGCACTCCATTGCTCGTGAGAGTGCCATTCACAACAAGCATTCGAATGTTTTTGGTTTGGAGCAGGGGTCTCCTCCCATGTTGGAAGGTGTTTACTGGTTTTGGTCCCTTGATCTCCCATCTTTGTTGAGTTAATTATACCAAACTCTTCTCCTTTTGGTGTTTACTGAATATTTTCTTTTTCAAATTAAAAAAATTAAAAAAATATATCAAAATCAAACGCGTACATGTCCAAACTTTTAAGAAATGCAAACAAATAAATATGTCTCAACCGGAAAACAAATACTAGACAGTACTTTTTTTTTTTTTTTTAGAAGAATACCAAACAGTACGTAAATATATATTACAAAATGAAAAAGTAAATAGAAAGTTGTCCACAATCAGGATGTCAGATGAGGTAAGGCTATCCATTCTCACCCAACCACCAAATTACTTTTCCCATATATTATATTTATATTTACCTAGACATTAATCTTAAATTGAAAAAATATTAACTTTTACAAGTGAGAAAGTAAAGCATATTTGTTGGTTTAATTAGATTATGTTTTTTAACCCAAAAAAAATAATAAGTTTATCCATCATGCATAACTTTTACGAAATAATACCCCAACATCCTCTTAAAACCATGGACAAATGGCTTGTTTGTTAATTTAATTGTATATGGAAATCAATACAAACATAATTTATTGGATAAGATATTTATTAGTTATTTTAATCACTTTTTTCTGAGGTGTTAATTTAATTAGTAGACGTGGGCATTTAATTCTCAAAAAAAAAAAAAAAAAAAAAAGACGTGGGCATTTAATTAACAATTTTTGTTTTTTAAACGGATTTAATTAGGAAATTTAATTGTGTTTAGATTTCTAAATTGATGCATCGGTTAAAATAGGAAAAAACTTCCCTACATACCGGTATGTAGGGATCTCCCTGCATACCACCATTAAAATGTTGACAACTAGGAGAGATAAAAAGAATTTCTCAAATTTTCTCATTTTCTCCCTTTCTCTTTCTTAGTTGTCAAGATTTTAATGGGGTATGTAGGGAGATTCCTACATACCGGTATGTAGGGAAGTTTTGTTCGTTAAAATATCCATGCATGTGGGTTTCTTTCTTTTAAGGCATTTATTAAGCGCAGTCAACCGTCCATTTATCACAGGAAATTATTAATTCATAAAAAGTAAAATTTGACGTAGAATTATTGTAACTAAATTTGTCTGTTTGGATTCCAACAACATTTTCCCCTATGATGCTCCAAATCTGTTAAAAGTTCCTTTTTTATTTTCCTTATTCTTTGAAGGAAAAAAGAAAACATAATCATTTGTTTCAATTAATTAATTAAAAAAATACTGTTTAACTTCTAATATTAATTGAGAAAAAAAATAAAGAAAATAAAAAGTCATAGGAAATTACGAATCGATCCCTCTAGGCTGCAGTTGAAAGTTTGGACCCCTCAATAAAACAACAAAACCTATTTTACTTTCCGACCGTTATAACGTACTTACTACGCGACATTCTCGTCCAAACGCCTTCAACTATTTGTCCATCTCAATCTGAAACGCCGTTATTGGGAGGGTCCCACTTGCTTTTAATTTTTTTTTTTTAATTTTTTTTTACAAGCATTTGTTTAATCCTCTTGAATAATATCTTTTAACTTTTTTTTTTTTTTTTTCGAATAAATAATATCTTTTAACTTGCGATCGTTTTTTATAGGCTAAATTATAAGGAGAGAAAAATACACTTTTGGTCCATGAAGTTTGGGTTAAATTACACTTTGGTCCTTGAGTTTTCAAACTCGACAATTTAGTCCCTAAAGTTTGGATTTCGTTTCATTTTGGTCTCTTCATCCATTTTTCCGTTAGATTTTAATAGATTACTAACGTGACACCTATTTTTTTATTTAAAAAATAATTTTTAAAATTTTAAAATAAACTAATAAAAATATTATTATTTCTTATTCTTTTTTCTCTCTCCCTTCTTCTCCTTCTCATTATTCTTCTTCTTTCTTTTTTTCTTTAGCCACCACTGCCGCAGCCATTCCTTAGCGAGTTCGTGACTCGTTCTCGTCCTGGCTCAACGTCGACACCCTAGATCTGAGGAGAAGGGATGGAACTCCAGCGGCGTTCCAGATCCAGCGAGTTCGTGCGTTCTCGTCTATGGGTCGTTCTCGTCCATGTTCAACGACGGCGTTTCAGATCTGAGGGGAAGGGAAAAGACTCTGGCGGCGTTTCAGATCTGAGGAGAAGGGAAAAGACTTCAGCGGCGTTCTAGATCCAACGACTTGTGTGTTCTCGTCTAGGTTCGACGGCGACGCTTCAGATCTGAAGAGAAGGGAAAAGGCTCCACCCAGCGGCGTTCTAGATCTGACGACGACGACGTTCCGATCGCCCTTGCTGAAGGTGCTGCCTATTTCAATGTCTTGTCTTGGATCTTCCTGAATCTTAGAGTTCTTTTGGTTCTATTCAGCTCCCATTTCCCTCTCTTTGCGTTTGTTTTTCTTTTTTTGATGAATGTGAACTGGGTTTGCCTTTTTAAATTGTGTGGTTTCTGGATGGGTTTTCGATTTAAAGGTGAATGATTAAGAATTTATGGGGTTTCAGAGGTATGTTTCTTAATTGTGTTTTTTCTGTTTGTTGTATGGTTTTGCTATAGAATCTGTGCGCGACTGGGACGAGCTTTCCATATCTGGGCGCTATGTTCTTTTAAAAAAAAAAGGTGGAAGAAGAGAGGGAAGGAAGGAAGAGGGAAGAAAAAGAAAAAACGGGAGGAGAAGGAAGAAGAAAAAAAATAGAAGGAAGAAAAGAAAGGAGAAAAAGGAAGAAGAAGAAAGAAAGAAAGAAAGAAAATCTGCCAGCCGTTGCCACCATTCGTCGGCAGCCGGCGGCGGCCGGCCATCAGAGTTGAAGAAGAAGGAGATGGGGAAGGAAAAAGGAGAGGGAGAAGAAAGAGGGAAAGAATTAAAAATAATAATATTTTATATTATTTTAATATATTTTTATTTTAAAAAAATTAAAAAATAATTTTTTTATTAAAATAATGGTGTCACGTCAGCAAACTGTTAGACAGAAAAATAGATGGCAGAGACCAAAGTGCTCCTTATCTCAAACCTCATGGGTATTTTTGTTAAGTTTGAAAACTCAAGGGACCCAAGTATAACTTAACTCAAATCTCAGGGACTAAAAGTGTATTTTTCCCTTATAAGAAATACCCCTGAACTTTGGGGTTTGTTTCAAAAATGCCCCTGAACTTTAAAAAGTTTCAAAAATACTTCTGACTTTGAAAAATGTTTCAAAAATGCTCTTGCCGTTAATTTTGAATGGAAACCGTTAAAGTTTTAGTTTCAAAAATACCCTTGAACTTTAAAAAAAATAATAATAAATAATAAAAAATACCCTTATTGAAAAATGTTTTTTTTTCCTTCTCCTATCGTAAATTAATCTTTTTTCATGAAAAGATTAATTTACGGTGGGAGAATGAAAGATTTTTGTATCGAAACTTCAAGATGACTTTTGTTTTGTTCTTGAAATTCTACATGTGTGAACTTTTCAATATTATTTTCTCACCAACTATTACCCATTAACTTTCTTTATATTCATATTATGAAAAATAAATGAAACTATTGTTGTATACGAGTTCTAACGACTTTTAAATATCAATAATAACAAAATCATATATAAAATTTTTGATTAATTAATCTTATAAATTGGACCAAATCCACAGTCTTATAAACTTCTTCTTATCACTAACATACACAAACAAAAAGAGGAAAAATGAAATTATTTTTTTTAGGAAACAAAAAGGAAATAATATATATATATGTATATTACATATATATGTATATCTCACACTTATCTTTTTTACGTTTTTTAAAAGAGAAAACTCGATTTCAAAGTCTGTTTTTATATGGTATTGTGTTGTACACAACCTTTATAAGCAAAGTTTTGCATTAATTTTCATGGAGAAATAATTTACGGTGAGAAGAGGAAAAAAGAAGAAAAAATTTTCAATAAGAGTATTTTTGAAATTTTTTTGAAAGTTCAAAGGGTATTTTTTAAACTAAAACTTTAACGGTTTCCATCCAAAATTAACGGCAAGGGCATTTTTGAAACGTTTTTTCAAAGTTCAGGGGTATTTTTTAAACTTTTTAAAGTTCAGGGGTATTTTTGAAACAAACCCCAAAGTTCAGGAGTATTTCTTATAATTGAGCTTTTTTTATATCAATCGAATATTGCTACTTTTGTTCCATGGTTATTAATGAGATATATATTTTTTTATAATATGTGGGGTGGAGGATTCAAACCACATACTCGTGGTTATTAGTACAACTTTATGTCAGCGTTGAGTTATGCTCTTGTTGGCCGGTAATTAAATTGTAATTTTGATTTTTTTTTTAATTATAAATGGAGTTTCAAATTTCACGATCTTTTGATTGATTATATACATTTTAATGTATTTTTTCTTTGTAGTTCTAATGTTTTTTTTTTTTTTTTTTATTAAACAACCATAAAAACCAATTACAAAGAAATAAAGGAAAGGGTTGGAACGTCCCTATGAGGCATATCTTGAGCTATAATGCTGAGAGCCCAAGGAGGACAATCTTCTAACCAAACTTCAGAGTGCGAGCGTGAGTAGCTAACTGGTGTGCAGCTTTGTTTCTGTCCCTTGGAGTCAGGAGAAACCCCCTAATGTGCTTTTCAATGGCTAGTCTCTTGAGCTGGTAAATTAGGAGAGCAATCTCATTGTGATGATGGTCATGGTCGTGAAGTAGATTCCACACAATTTTTGAATCCATTTCACCAAACTGGAGATAATTCTGAATCCATTGCTAAACGAACACCCTCTACAAGTGCATGAGCTTCTGCCCAATCCACTGAACAACTTGTTCTTCTGTAATATTCTGCAATCGCCATCGATTCACCCTTTGCGTTTCTGATGATCATGCATGATCTCATTTCTCCATTTGTTAAAGTTGCATCCACGTTCAACTTGAGGTGGTTGTGGGGTGGCGGAGTCCACAAATCTTGGTGGTGATCATCGGCCTCTCTCGGTCGTTCCCGTTCTCCATGTTGCTTAGCTTGAGTCTCCACAAATTATGAAATGTAAGCTGATGCCCAATCAATAGGGTCATATTTCTGATGGAAGTAGATTCGGTTGCCCTGGGAAACAAATTTATTTCTATAGTTCCATATGGACCATATGATTGCCACGAAGGTTGCCAGTTCAGCAGAATTAGAATCTTCCTGATACCTACATAAAAGATCAAGAGTATCATCAAAATAGGTGTTTAGGAGAGATTGCAATGGGCTCCACCTTGCCCAGTGCTTTTTTACCTTCTTACAGGCCCATAATGCATGGAGAACTGTTTCGTTTTCTTTTCCACACATTGGGCAACGAGGATCGTTTTGGACTCGACGCTTTGCAAGATTCATCATAGTCGGCAGAATATTCAAGCTAGCACGCCAAGCGAAAACCTTAAGTTTGTTAGGAATATTTAGCATCCATAAAGTTTTCCACCAAGGAGAGTTGTAAAAATCCACAGATGGGGACGCCTCATGAAGGTTGTCTATTGCAAGTTTGTATCCGCTCCTGACTATATACTTTCCTGTTTTGTCATAATGCCAAAAGAAAGCATCTGGAAGGTTATCACCTGCAATTGGAATATCTTGGATTTTGTCCACATCATCCTGCAGGAAAAAAAAAATGTTAGCAACTGAATATTCCAAGATTGGCTACCTGTGAAAAGGATTTTAACTTTACGATCAGTTAACGACCTTTGAGGGGAAAGCAACTTGAAAGTTTTCGGTCTCGGGATCCATTGATCATCATAAATGTCAATAGATTCGTCATCTCCAACTCTCCAACGTCCTCATTTTATGGCTAGCTCTCGTCTCCAAATAATCTCCCTCAAAACATAGGATGGTCTGCCCCCCAACTTTGCCTTTAGAAACTCTTCTTGAGGAAAATGTCTGGCTTTTAGAATTTGGGCCATAAGAGATTGAGGTCTATATAGCAGTCTCCATGTATGTTTTGCCACTGGTTAAACAGTCTAATGTCTCTGAAACCCATCCCTCCTTTATCCTTTGGTTTTGTCATTTCTTCCCATTTTAGCCAGTGAATTTTCCTCCCTTGCTCTGAACTGCCCCACCAGAAGTTAGCCATCAACATGTTCAAATCATGACAACACCCTTGTGGAAGTTTGAAACATGTGAGAGTGTAGGTGGGAATTGCCTGAACTACCGCCTTTATCAGAACCTCTCTTCCAGCTGTAGAAAGTAACTTTCCTTTCCAGCCTTGCAACACCTTTTGAACCTTAGTAGCAATATAGCTCAGCGAGGCTTTCTTGTTTCTAGAAAGAGAAGATGGACATCCAAGATATTTTCCATGGTCTTGGACTATCTTGACTCCCAATATGTTGGCTAAACAGACTTTTGTGTTGCTATCCACTCCTTTCCCAAAGGCTATCTCCGATTTATCAAAATTGACGATCTGCCCTGTTGCTGCCTCATATACTTTCAAGATCCGTTGCATCTCATTAAATTTATCCTTTCGCGCTTTTTAAAATAAAAGACTATCATCTGCAAAAAAGAGGTGAGAGATAGATGGTGCCATTGTGGCAATTTGTAGTTCTAATGTTGGTAAATTTATGTTCGAAATTCTTTTAGTCGAACAATATTTAAGGTGGGAGATTTGAATCTTGACCTCTTAATCAAAGAGGTATGAAAATTGTCATTAAGTTATGTTCACTCTGACAAATTCATGTTCTAAGTTAGAACTTCTAGCAATTTTTTTTTTACGGACTATCAAATTGTGGTGCCACTTACTCCTGGACACAAAACTTCATGTGGGTGATAAGTGATAACACCATCATTTTTTTATTATTATTTTTTTAATTTTAATGAATCATAGACCAAACGAGGTCTTTGCGATTTTTTTATAAGTTCAGTCACATGTAAATGTGGAGATTTGAACATTAAACCTTTTGATGGATGTAGTAATATTAACACCTCACAAGTGTTGACGTCTTGCCAACATCAATCAGAAATATCAATATTAAGCTGGAAAAAAAAATCCAATTATTTTACAAATTATCACATAACAAATTTCATTTTCAATTACATCATAGGCTAACCACAATTGATATTTAGTCATTTATTTGATTTGTTCAAAACCCTATACTCTACTTTTATTGTACTAAAAAACATATTTTAAAAGTAAAATTACACTATTACCAAATAAAAGCATTAATTTAGCACATGGGTTCTCTTAAAGAGGCATGAAAAATATAGTTATTATTATTAGACGACATTTGACAACTATTAAAAAAAAAAACCACGTTGACCAAAAATAACTTTGATCCAAAACTTTTGTTTTTTAATTTATTTTTTGAGATAGTAAAGTTTAATACATACAATAATAAAAGGATGGCAATGGCAGCCGGCTCTATGCTCCGCCAACTGTAACCAAACAGGCCTTTGGCCAGCACAGCCTTACATTGTTAATTATAGTCTGGTAAAAGAAAAAATAATAATAACAAATAATTTTTTTTGAAATTAAATTCTTTTTTTTTAACAACAAATAAAAAATTTCCATTATTCGAATCTCAACCCAAAATATAAAAACGGCGCGTGCTGGAATAGAAGTGGGCGTTACGTAATTTCATGACCCTGGCGGGGCCATGCTTTTTTGTTTTCCTAAAAAAAAAACCGACAATTTCTTTGCCAAAATAATAATAATAATAATACCCAACAATTTCTATCTGCGCCACCTGGCATTTTTTTTTTTTTGTTTTCTTTTTATTTTGGCCGGCAAAAGATCTTTATTTGGATAACATTTCAAATCCTTTATTACGTTAAATTAAACTGCATAAATTTCAAAAATAAAAAATCAAACTGCATATTTCTTTCCCACCCATTAAATTATAGGGAAAAATACACTTTTGGTCCCTGAGGTTTGGGTTAAGTGACACTTGGGTCCCTGAGTTTTCAAACTCAACAAAAATACCCCTGAGGTTTGAGATAAGGAGCACTTTGGTCCCTGTCAAATTTTCTGTTAACTTTTAACGGTTGCTGACGTGGCACTATTATTTTAATATAAAAAATTATTTTTGTTTTATTTTTTAAATAACAAATATTAAAAAATTAAAATATTAATATTTAATTTTTTTTATTCTTTCTCTCTTTCTCTCCCATCTTCTTCTTCTCCATCTTCCTTCTTCTCCATCTTCTCCCTCCTCCTTCTTCTTCTTCCTAAGTCCGGCGACCGGCGGCCACCACACGCCGCCGCCGCCGCCGGCGATTGATTTTTTTTTTTTTCTTCTTTCTTCTTCTTCCCTTCTTTCTTCTTCTCTTCTTTTTCTTCAATATTTAAAAAAAAAAATAGAAAAGGGAGGGAGGAGGGAGGTCCCTCCTCCCTCCCCATCCAGATCTGGACGGGGAGGGAGGAGGGACCTCCCTCCTCCTCCGTTTCCGGCCGGAATGGAGGAGGGAGGTCCCTCCTCCCTAATTTTTTTTTTTTTTTTAAAGAAAAGAAGAAAAATGGGGAAGAAAAGAGAAGAAGAGAAGAAGAAGAAAAAAAAAAAAAAAAAACAGCCGCCGGCGACCGCCGGCGGCGGCGGGCGGTGGCGGCCGGTCGTCGGAGTTAGGAAGAAGAAGAAGGAAGATGAAGGATATGGAGAAAGAGAAGACGAAGAAAGAGAAAGGGAGAAAAATAATAAAAAAAATAAAAAATATTAATATTTTATTATTTTATTATTTTTATTTTAAAAAATTAAAAAAAATAATTTTTTTTATTAAAATAATAGTGCCACATCAGCAACTGTTAAGATTTAACAGAAAAATTAACGGCAGGGACTAAAATGCTCCTTATCTCAAACCTCAGGGGTATTTTTGTTGAGTTTGAAAACTCAGGGACCTAAGTGTCACTTAACCCAAATCTCAGGGACCAAAAGTGTATTTTTCCCTAAATTATAAGTTTGATCTTTTAAATTTCAAGCATGTTTTGTAATTAACTATATGTGTGTGCCAATATCTGAATAAGACTCATAGCACAGAACGTCTAAATAACATAAATATCCTCTAAGTCAAGACTTGATAAAATAATAAACCAACAACAATTACCAACCAATCATTCCGATAATATATAAAGAAAAAAACACACACATTTTGAATTGTATGCAATAAAGAAAGAACAAAGAAAAAATCATCACCAATTGATATTAGTTTTTGGTTAAATTGCAAAATTGATGTCAAGTATTTTTAAAAAACTGATAATAGGTTTTTGGCCGTGAAAAAAAAAAAAGATAGATTTTTACTTTCAAAATTTATGTCCTATTTCTTCAATCCCCCCAATTCCCATAACATTGTCAATTTTATAACTTCATGATAATAAAACAAACACGTTATTCAAACATTAAGGGGTCGTTTGATAACCATTTCGTTTTCTGTCTTCTGTTTTTGTTTTTCATTTTTTAAAAATAAGGGTGTTTGATAACCATTTTTGTTTTTTGTTTTCTACTTTTTAAAAACGTTTTTTAAATTATGAGTAAATTTCAAAAACAAAAAAAAAAAGTAGTTTTTAAAAACAGATTTCTTTTTTTCAAAAACTATTTTTTCTTCTAATGCTTACTTTTCTTCTCTTTTACCTATCTTTCTCCAACAAATTCCTTTCTCTATTTTTTTTTTCTCTAAAACGTTTTTTACTCTATAAAATTTAGTTTTCTCTCTCAAAACTTTTTTTTCTCTATATCTTGTCTATTTCTAAAAACTTATCAATAATTTTTATCTCTTTAATTAACATGCTCTAATTTTTCTTTTGAAAAAAAAAAGTCACCAAAATTTTCTATCGCTACAACTTTTCTTTATTTTTCTAATTTATCATTATTTTTTTAGCATATCTTTTACTCTTAACCTTATTATCTCTCTAAATTTTCTTTTTTTTTTTTATTTAATTTTTTTAATATAAAATTTATCGCTTTTACTCTTACTTGTTTTCTATTTTTCCTCTAACTAATATCTTTTCTCGAGTCTAACTAATATTCTTTCTCTAAATATTTTCTTTCATCTCTCTAAATTTTCAATGTTTAACTTTTTTCGTCTTTCAACAAAAAAAAAAAAAAAAAAACTTATCATGAAAACATTTATATTTGTGTCTCTAAATTTTTGTTTCAACGTCTCTATACATTTTTCTCTCTCTAAAACATCTTTTCATCTTTCTAATTTTTAAAAAACTAAAAACAAAAAGCAGTTATCAAACAATGTTGGTTTTCTGTTTTTTAAAAACAGAAAACAAAAAACAGTTATCAAACATATATGGTTTTTGTTTTCAAAAAACAGAAAACCAAAAATCAAAAACCAAAAACAGAAAACCCAAAAACTGAAATGATTATCAAACGAGGCCTAAACTAACTAAATTAACCATATAAAACGAACATTATATACACATACAAATATATTGATTAAACTTAAAAAAAAGAAAACAAAATTAATCAAATTGGAAAATATTAAGTAAACTAAATGACGAAACATACCTATTGTGAATTGAATATTAACAATAATTTAATTTTTTCAGAAACTGTGTCCATCTACATTTCTATAAGATTGAGAGGTTGACATTTTCAGCCACATCTAATTTAAAAACTTTTTTTTTTTTTTTCGGAAGAGAAATTTAAGGCATCGTTTGATAACCATTTTAGTTTTTGGTTTTTGGTTTTTCTGTTTTTGGTTTTTGGTTTTTTTGTTTTTTAAAAACAAAAAACATATACGTTTGATAACTGTTTTTTGTTTTCTGTTTTTAACCAATCTTGTTTGATAACTGTTTTTTATTTTCAGTTTTTTAAAAATTAGGGAGATGAAAAGATGTTTTAGAGAGAGAAAAATGTGTAGAGACATTGAAACAAAAATTTAGAGACACAATTATAAATGTTTTCAAGAGAAAAGTTAAACATAAAAAATTTAGAGAAGTGAAAGAAAATGTTTAGACGCGTGGCTTAGGCGTGCAAATGGGCGCCCAATCATGTAGGAAAAACCTCTAAGAGATTAGCGTGGGCGTGGGCGTGGGTGTTGATGCATGGGCGTGGGCGTGGGTGTTGATGAGGATAATGCATGGCTATGCGCAGTTGGCTCGGAATGGATGTACACCCACACCCTTCTATCTGGCTTGGGAGGGAGAGTGGGGTGTCGAGTCTTTAGAGAGAGAATATTACTTAGACTCGAGAAAAGATATTAATTAGAGAAAAATAGAAAAATAGTTAGAGTAAAAAAGCGATAAATTTTAGATTAAAAAATTAAATAAAAAGAGAAAATTTACAGAGATAGCTAGGTTAAGAGTAAAATATATGCTAAAGAAATAACGATAAATTGGAAAAATAAAGAAAAATTGTAGCGATAGAAAATTTGTAGAATTTTTTTTTCAAAAGAAGAATTAGAATATGTTTATTAAGGAGAGAAAATTTATTAATAAGTTTTTAGAAATATATAAGTTGGGGAGAAAAAAAAAAGTATTGAGAGAGAAAAATAAATTTTATAGAGAAAAACACGTCTTAGAGAGAAAAAGAAAATAGAAAAAAGAATTTGTTGGAAATAGGAGAAAAATAAACAATAGAAGAAAAATGATTTTTTTGAAAAACAGAAATCTGTTTTTAAAAACTATTTTTTTTTGGTTTTTGAAATTTGCTGATAATTTCAAAAACGTTTTTGAAAAACAGAAAACAAAAAACAGAAATGGTTATCAAACACCCCTATTTTTTAAAAATGAAAAACAACAACAGAAAGCAGAAAACGAAATGGTTATCAAACGGCCCTAAAATATTGTAATTAGAAAAAAGAAAGAAAAAAAAGGAATTGGAAAAGGAGGGCGAAATAAAAAAGGACACGACTCGACGTGATTTTGAAGCCTCGTGGATTGATTGTATTGTACTGTCTAAATAAAATCACATTCAACATTAAAAAAAAAAAATCATTTTCCGAAAAACGCAATTTTTACTTTCGTCAAAATTATCTGATTTATTTTTCGTTCGTTTAAATACGTCGCTGTCCTCTCTCCCTCTCTCTCTATCTCTCTCTATCTCTCTCTCTCCAAACCCTCTCTCGTCTGATACACATCCTGTTTCGCTTCTCGTCCCATGATTATTGCAGATCAGGTCGCAACCACCATTACAAGTCTTCTCACTTTCTTTCTCTTCCTTTCCCCTCCTTTCAACTCCCTCTTTTACTTCCCTTTCTAGGGTTTATGCCCTCCAACTTCCTCTTCCTCTTCCTCCGATGTCGTCTGCCGTTGCCACTGCCTCCTCCTCCTCCTCCCCTCTTTCTTCCAAACCCTGCTATAATTCTGACTGCAAGGAATTGAGGCCCGACCGCTCCAGGAAGGGATGGCGCCTTCGCACCGGCGACTTTGCCGAGCTCTGTGATCGATGCGCGTAAGTCTCTCTTTCTGCTTTTATTGATTCTCAATTAATCTTTCTGCTTCGAAGTTAATCTTTGTCCTGGTATGAGTTTCGAAGATTTATTTGGCCCTGTTTTGGCGGCCTTGGAGTTTTGTTTGCGTGTTTTAATGCAGGTGAGGGGAAGGGGGCGTATCTTTTTTGCCCATCCACTTTAATAGTTCGGGCGCCGTTTTCTTCCAGGATGTTTTGACATTGGTTGTTGTTGTCATGATTTTTTTTTTTTTTTTTGTTTGCTTATCTAGTTTCGAGTTCAGTAGTTTCTGGAGTTTTACGTTTTGAGGTTCTGGGGACTGGTTTACGAAGCTCTATGAATTACGGATGTAGTTGGTGAATCTCTATTTTCCGTTCTAGAGAGTTTTCTGACGTGTGCGGTTGAAAAATAATTACAATTTTCATTGCAAGATTCGTTGTCTTATGGCATGTCGGAGTTAGTTGGTTCCTGTTCCGATGAGAAGTTATTTTGCTACAGCTGAAGGCAGGACTGGCACCAGCAATTGTTCTTATGATGCCTATTAAGTCTTTCACGTTTTTCCGATTTGTCTTGAATTTTTCGATCATTTTAAATGTTTCTCTTTGGAAATGACTTCCTTCTAGGAACTTGGAGCATGGACATATGATGTTGGGGATTTTTTTTTTTTTTTTTTTCTCTAAGTGCGCCCATTTATCTTGCTCAAGGTCTTCAATGCGATAGGTTGTTTGGAAAGTCATACCATACTATATATGATGGATTAGGAGTGCTGGAAAATGGATTTAGCACATTGGATATCCATACTATATGATATGATGCGTGCATGTTGATGGATTTAGCACATTTTGATTGAGACTGCCGAAAAGTTGGAAGTAAATAGATATGATACGATAGCTGGTTGTGAGAGATAATTCTTTAAACTAAAAGATTATTTTGATTGAAATTCGCCCACACCTATGAGTGGTTATGTACTGTAACTCTGTGAATAAACAGTCAATAGGACTTGGAAAACTTTAAGAACTCTGTTGAAACTCAATTGTTTTTTTAGTTCTGCTTACGAGGAAGGAAGATTCTGTGAAACTTTCCACTTGAATGCTTCTGGTTGGAGGTGCTGTGAATCCTGTGGAAAGGTGAGCTAAAAAGAGTTCATTTCCATCAATTTATATTCTCTATCTTGTAAGATGTTACCGTGCATCTTTTAAACTTTACCTTTGCCTTCTTTTGCACATATTTACTAATGAAAAATCTCTGTCTCCAGCGGGTTCACTGTGGGTGTATTGTTTCAGCTCATGCATTCACCTTACTGGATCCTGGGGGTATCGAGTGCATGACATGTGCACGGAAGAATGTCATCTTAGTAAGGATGCATCTGGCTCTTGTTCACTCTTCATCAAATTTTTTTACTTTTCATATGTTTTTTGACTTTTTCGTTTGCTTGTGACCTATCAGTAAAATATTAGTACTTACAGAGGGTTTTTAATTTTTTAAAAAAATATTATTTATTTTTATAATTTAATTTCTGCGGAGACTGTTATTTTCACACGTGACAATTTTTTTATGAGAGATTCTGTCTCAATGCTGATGCAGACACTGCATCTCTCTCGGTAAACATTGATCTCACAAGGAAATCTCCTAGTGAAAGTGGAAATTAGGAAGGCTATCATTAATTTTTTTTTTCCCTTTAAGTCTGGCCACAATTGCCACCTTGATCTAAATTAGAAGTATTATATACATTGATTTGATAGAAATGGATAAAAGTACCCTTTTTCCAGCGATTCTCTAGCCAATTTTGATGCCTTTTCATCACTCTTTACTATTATTCTTTTTGTGGCTTACTTTCTAGTATTATTTGTTAGGTTTTAGGTGTTCATTGTTAAAAGTAGTCTTCAGTTTATAATTTTATGCACGAACTTTCAAATTTTTTGTTAAATCCAAGCCTCCACCCCTCTCCTTCCCACAATGTTAGGATAAGGTTCATGCATGTACAGCTTATGGAATTATAAGTTAATAGAGTTTGATTGAATTCCAACACATTCTAACTCAAAGTTTCTCATTTTTGGTTTAGCCGGTAAATCCAGCATGGCCACCGTCTTTGTTCTTCCATTCACCTTTGCCTGACAGACTAAAGGACCTATCTGTGAAAAATTGGAGTCAGTTGGCTGGATCAGGTCCTGTACCATGGCGCCAAGCTCCCAGTATGTTCAATTCTTCTCTCCCTTCCGGCGAATTGCATCATAGAGCACCTTATGAAGTTGACATATCAGCTGCCCTTAACAAACTCAATACTAGTGAAAGGTTGCCCATATCTTTAGAAAAAAGGAAAAATGAAGACTTCTCTGAAAGGTTCTTAAATGGGAGCCTGAAGCAATGTGGACAGGATATATGTGAAAATGGGACTGCAGGTATGGATCCTTTATTTTTCAATCTTTTATGTTTTGAAGAAGGGCAGATAATAAGTAAAATGCTGATATGTGGTCACCATTCATTTTGTTGATAACAGTGTTTTGGTCATTATGAATGCCAAGTATTGGCTAAACCCAATTACTGATATTGTGTAGGAGGCATTAAATGTGAGGATAAACCTACCTCATGTTCTAATATGCCACAACAGTCTAGCTTTGTGAAGGAGGATTCATCTACTACACAATATGGTTTGAATGTACCTTATGCACCTCCAAATGAATCAAGTGCACGGAGTAGGATTTCTGGAACTCATTTGAGACCAACTCCACCATCTCCTCTGCCAAAGCAGGGCCATACCAATTTGCAAAATGGAGCTGACCCGTCTAATGAAACACAATTGCGCAATGGAAGGCCTAGAGGAGATTCACGTGGAAGGAATTATTTGCTTCCCCGATACTGGCCTAGGTTTACTGACCAAGAGCTTCAACAAATATCTATCGAGTATCCTTTTAGCAATACAATCTTGGGATAATTTAAAAAATATGAAATAGAATTATTCCTAGTTGTTGAAGGCTTGAATTTCAGTTAAATTCTAGCTGAAATATTCAAGGACCTTCAAGTTTCTTTACATAGTTTGACAATTTTTTTAAAAGTATTCAGCTAGTAGCCTTGACAATCTTCAAGCTCAAATTCTGTAATTACTCCATTGTTTGAAAAAATGTTGAGTGCTAGTGATGCTGGGCGAATTGGGCGTTTGGTACTTCCAAAAAAATGTGCGGAGGTGAGTATTATTTTCTAGTGTCTATTACCATTTCTAATTCTATTTGTGAGTTCAATAGGTATGGTACAGTCTAAATCTGTTTGCAAGGTCGATATTTATACTACAGTCTTCTACTGGCTACACTTAGGACTGAGAATTTTAGTCCTTTCAATCTGTTTAGCATAGCAGCTCTACTGTCTTACCTTATAGATCTTTTGGTTCCTGAGATGGTTCTTAAAAGTAAATACTTAAGCTTAGTGAAAATGCTTTCTGCTTTTGATCGTTATGCATCTTTTTTCATTCTGTTGCTTTACCTGTGGACATACACCATGTGTTCGTTCTGTCATCAATCAGTTGGTTATAATATACTTTCAACATGCAGGCCTATTTTCCATCAATTTCCCAGCCTGAGGGATTACCTCTAAAAGTACAGGATGCAAAGGGAAAGGAATGGATATTTCAGTTCCGTTTTTGGCCTAATAACAATAGCAGGATGTATGTCCTTGAGGGGGTTACTCCCTGCATACAGTCCATGCAATTGCAAGCGGGTGACATAGGTATGCATATAACAATAAAAATGACACACCACAGTTTGTTAAAAATAGGTTTGAGGTGGCTTTTTTAGGATTCTTTTTGGTTGGAAGCGCTTTGCAATCTGTTTGAACATTTGCAATGCCGTTGACTTGCCAAGACCAGTTTGATGGTAATGTTGTAAGTTTTGTATTTATAAAACTAAGACTATTTCCTGATAATTTCTATGTTCTGTTTCTTTTTGATCTCTCTTAACCAGACTTAAAATATGAAAACATATATTTTTGAAACTACCTTTTTTATATTTGAAATTTTGGCAAAGATTATAAGAATAATTCTTGAAGAATAATTCTTGAAGGCACATTATAGATACGAAAAATATTAATACAGAGATTATTAAATCCGTAAAACTAAAGACAAAAAAGCTGTTTTGTTGTTGTGTTTAAAAACAATTTTTAAAATGCCTTTTTTCTTTTGTTTTATTCTTGCACGTGTTCTTTATTTAGAACAATTGAATTTATTTATCTTTCAGAAATTACAGGCTTGTAATGATTTCAAATGCCTTTAGAAGCCTCCCTATCACAATTTTCTATAAAATGGTTTTCAAAATAGTATTCTGCCAAACAAGTTGCCAAATACTTCAAAATGTTTATCAAACAACCCCTAATTGATTCATGGTTCATTATCATTTTCTTGATTGCTGTAAGTTATGTTAACTATTTGTTTCATTAAAAAATCGAAGCGTAAGTTTTATTTTATATGATATATTGTATATAGTCTCACTCATGTTATGGACTGAAACTTCCTTCCATTTCATCAGTGACATTTAGTCGGCTAGAGCCAGAAGGGAAGTTGGTTATGGGTTTCAGAAAGGCCTCAACAGCGGCTGATCAGGTTTTCCGTTTTCAAGATAGCTTATGGATTTTGTGTATGTTGAAAATCTTGAGTGAGATCCAGCATCTTAATGAAATTAGGATACGGAAGTTCAATGCATTATTTTGTATTTAAAATATCATATGGATTCGTTCTCATAAAGATCTCTTATTGTTCACTTCTTTTGGGCTATCAATCCATATTAAAAACATCTAAGTTGCTATACTTTTGCATCTGAGACTGAAACCAGAGTATTCTAATTGATTTTTATTTTTTTTAAGTTTTAGATTCTTGAAAATGATGACAACAGTGCTTACTGAAAATAAAAGTTGCAAGTGGTGTCTTGATGGTTAAAGTGACTGCAGATCTGTTGCAGAAAGTGTTTTATCGAACATGATTCACCAAATATTGAAAACCTAAGCGTAGAGCTAGCTAAAATACTGTGGATTAATGATATAAAGGTAATCATCTAGGGAATATAGTATGGGAGAAACCAGAGAATTTAAGGGAAGTGTGTGCATTGGGAGGAAAGTGTTTATGCATCCTGTTAGTCCATTCTTCCAAGTTCTTTTGTAGTATACCCCCAGTGTACTGAATTTTAATTGGAGTGTTAAACTCTGAGTAGGAGTTGTGTGGATTTTATTTGCAACTTCCCATTAATTCAATGAAAAGTGTTTGACAACATGTGGGGTGGAGGAATTTGAACCACAAACCTCTTGGTCATTAGTACAAGCTTAATGCCAGTTGAGCTATGCTCATGTTGGCTCAATGAAAAGTGTTTTTCGTTCCTAGAAAAGATTCAAAGCCTTTTGAGACTGCATGAACTATTTTGAAAAAGGAATATCTAGTAAGGTGGTAGCAATAAAGGGGGGTAACCTTGTAGCTTCTAAGTTGCACTTGCAAGTTTTTAGGATTGGGACCCATTGCAAGATCTAGTTTGAATTGAACATAACTAATTGAAGTTTAATTATTTTTGAGATGATTGAACGTGCTGTCTAACTAAGTTATTATGATTTGTAATCTGCTAAACAAGAATTTGAGCGGCTGTCTGCAAATATTCACATGTATCTCCCTGACTAAGTAATAGTCATGGCAGGTTTTTGTGATAAAAATTAAACTTATTGAGTGGTCATATTTTCTAGATCATGTCTAAGTTTAAGCATGGGTTCACAATTTTTCTTTTCCATTAAAACAGACTGGTTTAATCTGAAAATTGCTTATGTTTTAACTCTGTATTTGCTTTGACAGGAAAATGAGGCAAACAAGATCAAGAATGGAGCTCCAGTACATGGAGATGTCAGTAATATAAAAGTTAAAGTCAGTAAAGTTTCATTTGCTATCCTTTACTTTAAACAATAACTATGGGATCACCTTCCTTTTCATGCATCAACCAGGCTGAACTGGCAGATCCTAACTCATGGACAAAAGTTGATAAGTCTGGCTACATAGCGAAAGAGGTTTTGGGAGTCAAACCTTCAATTTCTAGAAAGAGGAAGAACAGCACCTTAGGTTCAAAGAGTAAGCGCCTTAGAATTGAAAATGAGGACATGATTGAGTTGAAGATAACTTGGGAAGAAGCTCAAGGATTGCTTCGGCCTCCTCCAAACCAAGTTCCTAATATTGTGGTCATTGAAGGCTTTGAATTTGAGGAATATGAGGTATAACTTTCCAGAGCCATCTACTTTTGATTTCATATATTTATTATTAGCATTTCAATTCCTTTGCAAACCGAAAGTCAAAATCCTTCTATGACCGAACTTTTGGTGCTCATGACTGAATGGAACATTTCGGCTATGATGCTATGAATACCAGCATCTGGTTATAGACCCTTACAGTTTGCTTATTTTGATAGTCGTATGACTGATGCAAATGAATTATCCCAGCCAAATACTATTTGCAAAAAGATTGGAGCTACCCTTATCTCTACCAGCTATAATGCTAGGAGCCTATGACTCTGCAGGTCAATCAGTTGGTTGGCAGCGTAGTAACTTCACCACAATATTTGTTGAAACCTAGGCAGTGAGTCATTGGCCCAAATTTGGAATGTACGTGAGGGAGATTGGTGTGGCCTCCAAGTACGTGTGTATGGTGGGAGAGTAAATTAGGCTTATGGAGCTTTGAAGAGTTTTTAAAAATAAATAATAATAAAAATAATAAAAAGAAACAGTATTTCATTGAATTAATACAATATACAAACAAAGGAGAAAGAACTTCCCTGGAGTTACAAGCATGCTTTCCAATTTAAAATAATAAAGGATGGTGAAAGATACAACCCAGAAATTTTGTTAGAACGGATAAAAATGGTTAGTTTCAAGAAATGCTACTATCTAGTTGTAGCCTTCGATGGTTGACCAACGGCCATTGGGTCTTAGAAGGAACTAACATATGCAACTCATAGTTAACCAGCAGAAATCACATTATAACAGAAATCATAAACGGATATGTAAGAGAAGTGGACATTCAGACTACATCAGAGGAGTATAGTTTAAAATACTAGAAGGTAGTATACCCTCTCCAAGGACTTATGTAATTACGATCATTCTCATTTCTTTTGTATTGGCTTCTTTCTTCAATACGTACTGGTACTTTCAGTTTCTTATCCAAAGGGGAAAAAAACAGCTTTCTTTCATTCTCGTTTTCTTTTTCATTCACATTGAAGTGTCCCAAACGTGAGTCTGAAATGCCCCTTACTGCTGTTGAATCTGGAAATTGGATTAACTTATGTCATGAACTATAATGATCGTGTCAATCATTTTGGAGATTGGATGTTTTCATTGATCCAATGTTTGCCTCCGATTCACCATGATATAGCTGCAGACTTTTCTGCAGGCTGCAACGCAGTGGGGATTTTCTTTCTGACATCTAATGCCCAAGGTTCAACTTGCAAAGTGTTGTGCAAGTTATCTTCAAGATTAGAATAGTTGTCACCAGTGTCTCTATATGATGCATATTTTATGCTGCATGTATCTTAGGTGATGGTAACATCGATATTCTGGCTTATGTTATTACAGGATGCACCTGTACTTGGGAAGCCAACAATTATACCTCCTGATAATACAGGGTAAATGACCTTTCTTTTTTTGGCGGGTTGATGACTTCAGTGTACCTTTTTTGTGCCATTGTCATGATCTTCATTTTTCCTTTGGAACTCTCTTCTACGTGCGAGGATGTCTGTGCAAATAATTTTCCTGTTACAATGTTACAGTGTATTGGATGTCTTTTTAAATTTTATTTTTGGGGTAATAAACGAAGTTTTCATAAGAAAAATGAAACAATGTACAAGGGCATACAAAACACGTTCACATAAATACGAGTCCAAACACTAACTACATAAATGGACTTCAATCCAAAAGAACCAAACCAAGCTCATAATCACAGAAAGGACGGGGAATAGACGTCTATAAGGAGACATTAAACCTAGCTATCCAAACCTCCTTTCACGATCTCTCAACCTCCTTAAAAATTCTACTATTCCTCTCGAGTCAAATTCTTTCACAACACGGTAATAAAATAATCCTGTCACAAGACTCTGCCTTAATACCGAAAAGTCTTTATCTCGAAAAGGGAAATTTAGAAGTACCTCCTCAATCATAACACGTGTAAATTGAATGCCTCTCTGTTCCCTTTTCTTTTCTCTCTCCACCTCTTTTTTTTTTTTTTTTTTTGAAGAGTTCTCTCTCCACCTCTGGTCACACATTTATTTGTTTTCGAGCTGGGGTTGTGTGCTTTGCCTACTTGGGGCAGGATGGGGTGATTTCTCCTTCTGTTAATGAAACTTCTGTCTGTAATCTGAATCGATTAAATCTTGTGTGTGCACATGTGTGCTTTGTTTTGTTTGTTCGTTTATACATATTTGAAGGATGCATGTATCTTAAAGTTTTTTTTTTTCTTACTATGGTTTATTACACCTTACCATACATATCATTGACTAGCCTGTAAGTAAAATATATATTATCCTTGTGCATTCCAAATACTGTGGTTCATTTTCAGTGAAAGGATTCAATGGACGCAATGTGAAGACTGTTTGAAGTGGCGGAAATTGCCAGCCAATGCTCTCCTTCCCTCAAAATGGACTTGTTCTGACAACTCATGGGACCCTGAGAGGTAGAAAGGCTACATTATTCTCTTTTGATTTCTCAAGTCTTTTATCATAAGGAGATCTAAGATAGTGAGCAGAATGTAGTATTTTTCTTTTCATCTCGCTGCAGATGTGTAGTGTAGTGAGAGGAGCTTTCTTCTACTTTCTCCAATAGATATTATTCATCGTTTGGTCTTGTCATGTTATCATGGTGCTGGTACTGGAGGTTAATTATTTAATGTTCTTTGGTTAATAATATGGGAATTGCTGTGCCAAGGGTAATACTTTCCGACATGTTTCCTTAGCATTCATAGTCCCTTCGAGGCACTTTCTTGGAGGGAAGGATTAAAAAGTATTTGTGGGAGTTTTTGGGAGGGATTGTCTTGGTTGGTGCTCCTGACATAGTCAGAGTATGGCCTTTGTAGATTTGACTAATGTAAGTCTTTCTGCCACTAGATCATTTTGCTCAGCAGCTCAAGAGTTGTCAACAGAGCGGCTGGAAGAACTACTATCCCCTAGTAATTCAGGTGTGACTTGTTTGAAACAAAAACTATTACCTCGTTTGACTGTACCTCTTTATGCATAAATGAATCCCAACTGATTCGATAGATGGTTCTCTGATTTTTGTCCATTTCTCTCATTATTATTATATTATTTTAATTTCATATCCAATGCTCCTAATATGTTTCATCTCAGAAAAAAATGATGTCCTAATCTGTTAGCTATTTATAGCTGCTGCAGTAAAGAAAATGAAGGCTGCCAAACTTGAACCAGATAATGTTGAAGCTCTGGAGGGACTTGACACACTTGCAAATTTAGCCATCTTAGGAGAGGGTGAGGCAATCCAGGCACCTGGCCAAGCCACTACAAAGCACCCTCGCCATAGACCTGGATGTTCATGCATAGTATGCATTCAGCCTCCAAGTGGAAAGGGACCAAAACATAAGCAGACATGCACCTGTAATGTGTGCCTGACAGTAAAGCGTCGTTTTCGAACATTAATGCTTCGACGAGAAAAAAAGCAATCTGAAAAAGAAGCAGAAACTACACGCCAAAGGCATCAATTTCAGGATGAATTGTTCCTGGATAGATCAATGGACGATGAGTCTCTTACTTGCAGTAATACAAGTACAAGTAAGCTGATTGAGGAAGGAAAAATGAATGATGGCTCTGATGAGGATCCTAATAGGAACAAGCCATCCACTTCACCGTTTAAAGGCCAAATCGATTTGAATATGCAGCCTGAGCGAGAGGAAGAGCTCTCACCAGGTTCTGATTCTGCAAGCATGATGAAAATGCTTCAAGATACTGGGGATAGGTTCCTTGAGCAGCAGAGGTCGAACTCCGGTGGTACTGGGAGTTCATCAAGCGATCCGTTAGAACCTGGAGGGGAACGTGAACACAGAGGTGATAATAGTAGCAACGTAATTGATCTCAGTAGCAGCAATTTAGATGCCGAGAAGGACCATCCTGCAACCTTGTCCTTGAATGCTTCGGCATCCATGTCAGCCACAGGTTGAATCAAAACATTCTACTTACATGCAGTTACTTTATATATATTCATCACATACACTGCATTGGTGGGTCAGTTTTTGTTGTACATTCATCCACGCTGACTTCATCCATTTGCAAATCTGTACATAAAGAGCGTTAGGAAGTGTTCATCAGGATTGAGAAACCTATAGTAGTTTTAGATGATAGCGAAATGCTCAGCAGGGAACTGAATCAATCTGACATTAGGAAGCATAGAATGAATACTTCATGCAGAATTATTAACAACTGAATTTGATTTTCAGTACAGTTGAAATGGAATCTGGTTTCCAAGTTTGGCTCTGATTCCATCTCTTAAAATTCCCAAGTTTTTTTTTTTTTTTTTTTCCTTCTAACTTTGACATTCTAGGTTTTATTGTAGTAACTTTATAAAGCTTGAATTGACTCCAATAAATTTGGGCGATGTTGAGTCTCTGTTTCAACTAGTCTGGGTGAGGCCTCTATAGGAAAACAACGGAAAGTTATTTGAACAAATTTAATGGACGAGAATTATTAGCAAAGCTGCACAAAGTGGAAATTCCCATCATTCGATATTTGTCAATTCCAATGTAATTATTTCAAAGGACGTTGGATTGCACTTAATATTATTTTGACTTTCAACGTTTTAAAATGTCTATAAATCTTCAAAAGAAATGACCTATTATATGTTATTACATTAGTGTTAATGGTATATTAAAAAAAAAAAAAAAAGTAAGGAAAAAACTTTGATTTCCTTACATACAACTATTAAAATCTTAACAATTATAATTTTTTTTCTTCTAATTTTCTATCTTCTCTTTCATAGTTGTCAAGATTTTAATGGGATATGTAGGGAGACTTCTACATACAAGTATTGTTAAAAAAACAGAGTATGTTAATATACATTTGGTATCGCGTCACTTATAAGTAACAACAAAGGTCACAATGGTTGTCTTTTTTTTTTAAAAAAAACAATGGAATAATTCTAAGTGTAGAGAGGGGAAAAAAAAGATTAGAACTCATTTTATACAAGTTTCTTGTTTGCATTTTTCTTTTGATAAATTCTCTCATAAATTTGAATTTGATCGAAAAATAATTTGTAGACACAAATTTAAAATTCAAAATCCTAAAAAGTTGGGATCTTACTAAAAAATTTAATATAGGACAAAATAATTAACCTATTACTATTTTCAAAAAAAAAAGAAAAGAAAAAGCCTAGTACTAGAAACCAGGTTGGATAGAAAAAAGGTTATTTTAAAAAAAAAAGAAAAAAAGAAAAAAGGTAAACTATCAACAAGTTGGAGTTAGTGAAATATGATTTGGGCTGGGCCAATTTATTGCAATTTCATTTGATATATAATGGGCACCCAATTATTCGTCCCGCTTGATTTGAGTTTGTCCGCCGTCGAGCTGCGAACCCAATTGATTGTGAACACAGAGACTGTTACAGAGCGGTGCGATGGTCGAGAACGAAGGAGAGGAAGGGGGTCAACTCGCACAACCTCGTGCTCGACACATAAAGAAGAGAGCTCTCAAGAACAAAGCTCTTTCAGTCTCTTTCAATGAGAAGGATTTGAGGTTTGCCTTCAAACTACACACGAACTTGCTTAATCGGTTAATTGGGATTTTTGTTTGCTTTTTTGTAGTTAATTTTTGCTTTTCTGAACTTTGCTATTGCCTTGGATTTTGCTCAGGGACTATGTCACTGGATTTCACAAGAGGAAGAAGAAAAGGAGAAAGGAAGCAGAGAAGCAACAAGAGGAAGCTAAGCGGCGTAAGCGCATCGAAGATCGCAAAAAGGTTTGACACAATTTTTTATTTTTGAAAAGTAACTGCTTAAAACAGGTAACTATTTTGAACTATTTTGTCCTTCGGTAGAAAACTTTGTAGTGTTTAAGAAGGAAGAAAAAGCTACAATGAGTGCTCCGGACGAAAATTCTCTGAACAATATGACCTTTTCTAGCCTTAAATGAACTTAGGGATTAGGATAGCGCATGGAGAAATCTTTCCAGGTAGGTTGTTGATTTCCCAGCAGAATGTACAACCATTGGGGTTCTTAGGGGCTAGAAAGAGAACCAAACACCATTAGTTTCACGAAAGGTTAAAATTTCCTGCGGATTTTGGGAGTGAGGTTGGCTGTGGAGTAAAGATTCCAATGTTATTTTTCCACCTTGGTTTCATCCAAGGTTATATGAATGCATTTCAATCCTTAGTTTCATAGGTCTCATCGGGTGTTTAGGAGACTTGCACTGATCTCTCTTTCACTTATTTACGGGTAACGATGTCTGAACTTAGTTGTACATTCATCAGGATAGCAAAATTAGGAGCCATGGGTATGCAATTAAGCTTGAGCACATAAGGATATACAGTTTATCTATCTTAAGAAGTAGAACTATCAGATCATTCCCTCTGAGAAAGATTCAAATAGCTTTAAGATTTTGACCACACTACTGACATATTTGCCTCTAGCTTTTTCAGTTAATTTTAATTGTGAATCCCCCTCAAATTTTCTTTACCATTTTTTCTCAGATTTTGATCATCCTTGAACTAAAATGCTACTAAATAGTCATCACGTATGTATTGCATTTTTATTTTTACTGCATAAGTTACACATTGACAGAGGAAACAAGAAGAGAACTACATCAGTGCATACATTATTTTCTTCTGTTGAATCTGGGATCCATTCTCTGAAAGTCCTAAATTATCTTGCAGAGAAAATTAGAAAAAGATCTGGTGCTATATGGTGGTGTTCTACCAGCTGATCGGCCTGTTGATGAGCAGAATGATGACCAGGAGGACGAGGATGGGGAAGAGAATCCATTGGCACCAATTTCTGGTATCTATGAAAAATTGCACACTAAATGCATGTGATAAGCCATTTGCACCAGCTCACTTAGAAAAGGAGTCTGTTCAATTAATTAAAACATACATATAATAGTTGCAAGTTCTTCCCTAATACAAGGGGAAAAAGAAGTGTCCATCTTAAAAATTAGATCAGATTATTTCCGTTCATAGGGAAACTTAAAGTTAGGTTATATATGAATATAACTTGGAAAGAGTTAATTTGATTATTAGATATTTATGACTTATGAGGTTCAATTTCAAAACCAATTGGCTATTAGTGGAGTAACCCATTATTTTATAAATTGTGAAGTTTCCACTTATCTTTTCAATGTGTGATCCTCAATATGCCTCCGCAAGATGGTGTCTCTTTGGTTTTCCCTTCTTGAATCGGATCTTTTTCTTTTTTTTGCTCGATTTGATTAACCGTTTGGGTTTCATGAGCTCTGACTCCATATTAGATAAATATGAGATTCCATCTCAAAACCAATTGGCTATAAGTGGAGTAACCTCATGTATCTTATGTATTGTGAGGTCTCTAGTTTTTTCAATGTGGGATCCTTAACATTGATGACATTGATAATGATATGTATTGTAAGAAAACAACAGTCTATTTGTATAAGCTCTGGAACTTAGGATAGTTTTTTCGATAATTAGACACTGAAAGTGTTATGTTATGTTATAGAGCCACGTGTAGTGTAACCTTGATTTGAAGGTGCTTTTGGTTCTATCTGTAGAGATGACGACGTATGACAATGGAAATATCAAAGTCACTGTGACAACAAGTGAAGTATCTCGTGAAGAAGAAATCGATCCCATTGACAAGACACAGACAGCAACAACCCAATTGTTTGCAAAGGATAAGAAGCATAACTTGCCAATTACCAAAAAGAAGCCATTCAAGAAGGTTGCAAGACAGAAGTCAAGGTCAAAGCCGCGGAGTAAAAGAGACAAAAAGAAAGGAAGGAAAAAGAAATAGGTAATTTTAATAGCTTTTTACTCACTCTTTTCTGAATATTCAATGTGATACGATTCATACGTTATCTCTGGATGGGCTGTGGGGAATTTGAGGGTTTTGTATTAATTTATAAAAGGTTTGGCCATTTTGCAAACTGGAAGTGCAATTTTTCTTTTTATAAGAAGCACAAATGACTAATTGAAGAATGAAAATGCAAGGTTGCAAAACTCCAAGAAGAAAAAACAAACACAACACAACTCAACTAAGTATAGAAAAATTCCCTAATTACTTAATTATGTAATGTTACATGCCATGTCTGATGATATATCTTGGCAATGTCAAATTAGTTCCTTCTGGCCTTAGGGTATGGCAATGAGCTAGTATTGTATATCATCTCAGAGTTCACCAGCTATGATTCCTTGGTCTTTGGATGACGTGGTTTCCCCTGTACCTCTCTTATCTTTGTGGCATTTGGGCGCTAACTTGCTCTCAATTTGTGACATCAAGAGCGTCAAATAATCTAAGCAATTCCTTTAAAAACTAAAAAGTGGGTAAATATTGGACGGTTGGATTTTGAGACCTAGTCCTTTTTTATTTGTGCAAATGGAATAAAGTTCTGATGGCAACTTCTTTAGCTTGTGTTTTAAGATAATGCTATACGGTATAGCACACGTTATTTTTGAAAGAAAAAAAAATCGAAGACTTGATTTTATTCCGATAGTTCTCTAGTGTTGTGTTTAAAGAGATATTTCACCTGCTAAAACGTGTAAAAGTATCAAGTAATTCTTCTCAGAAAATCTCAAGTGTGAGTTCATATTAGAATCATGTTCTCAAATAAATCAATTTTCCAATTATTATTTAAAAAGTGCCTAATTAAACACTTTCATAAACATTTGAGGTGTGGTTCAAGAATATTTTTCGATATGGAAACTTATAACGAACCCCAAGACAAAATGGAGTGCATCAAATGCCATGAAAAGTTTGAAACTTGTAATAATTCTATGCACAATATCTTGTAATTTATGCGATTTGTAATATTGTACCACGATATTTATTTGATTCAAATTTGTTCATTCAATATAAAATTTTCAAATCTTTAACTGTTTTGAAATAACCTTGTTGAAATATTATTTAAAGAAAAAAACATTACTGTAAAAGACAAATGTAATTTAACTTGTTTCATTTGATGCAAGGTAAAAAAGATTATACATGCAAATATTTAAATGCAATGGACAGTTTTGATAAGAAAATATTACCAAAGAACATCTATGTTAATTTTCTTTAAGTTAGTTATACAAGTACTATTACCACATTGGAACAACACCTCTAAAAACACTCCTAGTTCTAAATGCCAATGAATTAAATTCAGCATAAAAGTAAATGAAAAACAGACACACACAGAAGCTTTGCCCGTAATCAAGTTGAACATAAACTTAATAACTAAAAACCTACGCAACATTTTTGCAGGAAATTTAATAAGAAAAGGATTTTTTTAGGACTGCGTTTAATGTGGAATGAATTTCATTCAGCATCAGACGCTTCATCTTCATCTTCCTCTAGGATGTAGACCAAAGCACGCTTTCTTGCAGCAAAAACACAAGCCACTCCTCTGGATGCTGTAAAATAAACAAAATAAATCATATAACTTTTTAACAGCTTGGGCCATGGAGGTTCATTTTTGTCAACAGGAACACCAAGTGCTTCTGATTACAGTCGTTGTCGAACAACAAAGTACTTACAATATTTAGGCTACACAAAATATACAAACAAATATACAATGATAAACACTCACCACTAACAGCCAAAGGAGGAACAACAGCATGAGGAATGTTGCGGACTTTTTCATTCTCCATTTCCAATGGGACAACATAGTCCTAGAGAACACGTAGAGCATTAATTCCAGAGTTATATGCAAAAATATTTTTTGACGAAGAAACCCAAAACATATCAAAACTTTGAGAGTTAAGTGTTCCAATCTCCAGAATAATGAAAATATGTTATAATTAACAACCAAGCCAGAGGACATTAATTATATTTGAAACAGATTAAGGCGTTGCATTATAGGACATGGACATTTACAAAAGTTAGTCCATGAAACATGTAGTAATCTTTCTGCAGCGACTTCGAAAATGTAAAAGGTTAAATGAAAAACTATCCACTCATGATGAATCTTATCAAAGACAGAGATTTAAGCAGAGAAAACCTTGAGTTGATGAACGTTCCAGTTGTCCAGACAGGGAGATCTTGGCAAAGATACAAATGGAAGGTCATTTGCTTGCACAACCATCATATAGGAGCCAACAGAGCTTTCAGAAGTCGAAGCAGTTTCATTTAATAACAAAACAATTTGTCCATCCTGTTCACAACCAAATAGGTCCACTAATTAATCACACAGGAGTTCTATCGATCTTCTTTCTTTTTTTTTTTTTTTTTTTTAAAGGAGTTCTATCAATCTTTTACTCTCCTTTTTCCACAATTAGGGTGCAGAGGATAAAACTCGCTAGACTTGAACTTTTACCTTGTACAAAGACAGATCAACACACCGAGAACCATCAGGAATAGATACCAAGACTGCTTCAAATGAAGAGTAATCCTCATTTGAGCAGCTCTGATCATGAATAAATCCCCTAGCTATGCCTACACAATTTGCAATATCTGCAAAAGAATCATCTGGGACTTTGAAAGATATATAATCTATGAAATTCTGCTGGCAACTCCGATTGGCAGAGACAGCTTCAGAGGAACCCTACATGGGGGTTTAAAGGAAATTAAAAAATTAACAAACTTTCTTCAACAGTGTACCTGGTGGACAGCATGGCTTTGGAAACTGCAGTAAGTCTTGGTAATGAAAAATAAGACATGAATTGTATGACAGTCTAACCGTCATGAGAATGACTGACGAATCTCCAAGAGACGAAGGCTACATACAATATGCTCAATAGCAAAATAAATACCTCATAGTATGATACTGAAAGAGGAACACTGGATGACAGGTAGCTTGACGAGGATTGAAAGGGGAATAGGGACAACAGATCTTCACAAAGTATTTTCCTTGAAATTGTACTGAAGGGCATAAGAAAAGCTTCCTTAAAACTGTGGAAGGAAATTTATCGGTTAGACATCAATTTAATGATATAAGATGTACATGTGCTAAACGTATAATTTTAAACATGACATGTATATTCTTAACTATCCCGATCTCAGATAAAAGATGGTTAACATGCTGGTCTACTGAATATCTGTAATATGTATTCCAAGGCAAAAAACAGTTAACATAGATTGGGGTGATATCTTGCCACAACAGCTTTTAGTTTGTAGCCTTTTATAAGTCAGAAAATGAGACCTCTATTTAATCTTAAACATAGAACTGTTTCTCTTCAATCCTTAGTTTTTAGTTAAACTTAATAGAGAAACTGATATTACTCCAGTTATAACTTGCGAGACAATACCATGTCATTTATGTTATTCTAATTGAGAAAAAAAATTCAGTGCACCTTGTCTATTTAACTATGCGTACAAAAGGTTCTAAAAAAGTTGTACCTTAATCATTTTCCCCCTTTCTCCCAATAAAGTGGTGCTGCACCTTTTCTCTCAACCTCCTTGAATGAAGGCCCAACATCTTAAGCGTTCTCATTTTCTTTCAATTCATCTCTCGTATTTTGATTTCTCTTTGTCTAAGAATTGGAATCCTCATACTCAGTTGCCTTTTAAACTAAGCTCTTGTAAACAATTTCAAATTTTAGTTCTGCTAAACCTACAATTTGTTTAGAGGAGATTTTTTTTTTGGATAAGAAACAAAGATTTATTAAACACAAAAGAAGACACAACCTAAGGGTAGAGGGGTGAGGAACCCCTCCCCTAAAAACCATCTACACAAGCACTGCCTCCCAATCATGTAGGATTTGAGTAAGTCTGTAATTAAAAAAAATTCCTTGTGTCTAAGGCTCCACAACGAAGCAGTAATTTGTACATTTGCCACAAAAAGACTCAAAAGAAGAGGATTCTCCTGTTTCTTTCTTTTCAAATTTTCCAAACAAGTTCCCTAGCAACACACTTCTGCAGAACTCTCGCTTCCTCTAAGGTTCCACCCATTCATTGCTTCAAGCTAATCCAACACCTTTCTAGATAAGCAATAGCACGACCCGAATGCCTTCACAATCTGCTCCCACCCTCTCACAGCAAAAGGGCATCTCAGGAAAATATGATCCTGGTTCACATCACCATCTAAGCACAATAAATAGATCGCGGGGCAAAGGCATTGTTTTAGAACTTTCTTTGCAATCTATCTTGAGTATTCAATCTATTGTGGGCAATACTCTAAAGGAAGACTTTAATCTTCTTTGGGATGTTAAATTTCCATATCACTTGATCAAAGGGGCTTGAAGCTTAGGGGTAGTTTCAATTAGCTCAAAAAAAGTTGACCGAGCAGAGAAATCCTCAGAATTTTCAAAAGACCAGTACACTTTATCAATCAATACCATCTCCCAACCTTATGGGGTAAATCAACGAGACAAGACCAAGCCAACTATTGAACTCTGTCTGGGGACCCCTTCTGAAGCTGAGATCCCAATCATTATGCTCCTTATCCCAACAATCAGTCACCGTCGCATCTTTCTTATGGGAGATAAGAAATAAGTAAGGGAAAATATCCTTCAAAGAAGCGTTACCCACCCATTTGTCGTGCCAGAAAAAAGTTCTCCCATTATGCACCTTGAAGTTAATGAAATTCACAAAGAAGGCACTGTTTTTGGCAATCGCAATCCATGCTCTAGCTTTTGAAGCCCCTTTTGGAGGAAGAGGCATCCAATTAGGAGGTTCACAGCCATAAATACTTTCAATCACCTTCCTCCACAATGCATGCTTCTCTTGCACGAATCTCCATAATCATTTAAGGAGGAGAGCACTGTTCCTCTTCCTCAACAAACCAATGCCAAGGCCCCCATACTGAAGGGGAAGACAAGTCTAACTCCATTGAACAAGGTGGCTACTCAGATTATAGGAGCCCCCCTCTCCAAAAAAAAAAAAATCCCTAATAGCTTTTTCAAACTCCTTTATCAATATCATAGGAGCTTTAAGAACAAAGAAGCAGTAGAAGGCAGACTATTTAGGGTGACTGAAGCAAGGGTAAGTCCCCCACAGATAGTGAGGTGTGCTATTTCTCCAGCTTAGTGCGGAATTTGTTGATCACTAGGTTCCAAAAGCCTCTCGTGTGGTAATTTCCCCCTAGAGGAATGCCTAAGTTATTGGGAGCTCTTCGGCCTTACAACTAAAAAGGACAGCCAGCTGCTGATTCACCTTCTCTTCATCCACATTAATGCCAACAATGGAAGATTTTGAAGTGTTAAGAGATAACCCTGCACCTCTCAACCAAATATTCAATAACTCCCACCAAACCTGAAGACACCCTCCAAAAGATGGGGGTGTCGTCTACAAATTGGAGGTGGCTAAGCATGAGTTGCTTACTGCCCACCCTGGGGCCTTGGAGAACTCTTCTTTGATATCCATAATGGAGATGTGGGGGATTCGAACCTTTGACCTCATAGTTGAGGTTACATGCCAATTACCGCTGAAACTTTGATATCCATAATGGATTGTCCGACTTAAAAGCATCTCCCACAATAGTGAACAAGAAAGGAGAAATCGGATCCCCCTTGTCTAATCCCTCTCTCGACAAACATTTCCCCCTTGGACTGCCACTAATCTAAAGCAAGAAGTTGGTATTTGCCAAACAGCCACCAATCCACCTTCTCCATCTTAAACCAAAACCTTTAAGCTCAAGGATAGCATCTAGAAACGACCAATCCACCTTATCATATGTATTCTCAAGGTCGAGCTTTAAGAGGAAACCGTCTTTCTCCTTGGATTTACACTCACCAACAATTTCAGAAGCAATCAAAATAGCATCTAAGATTCTGTCTCCCCTCAACAAAGGCTGCTCGCATATCACTTATGATAAGAGGGAGCACTCCCTTTAGTCACTCTGCTATGACATAAGCTATCACCTTATACAGGAAAATAATGAGACTGCTAGGTCTAAATTCACAAACCTTTATTAGTTTTTAACTCTTTAGGAATATGGCAAATATAGGTCTCATTAGTCCTTTTGTCGATGATCCCATTTTCAAAATAATCTTCAAACGCCTCTACAAAGTCTTGCTTCAAAATGTTCCAAGTCTTTTAAGAACTCATACCGTCCAAGCCAGGAGATTTTAAATTGCCTGAGCTCATTACAGCATTATGAATCTTATCTTCATGAAAGGGATGCTCCAGCTCAAACATCGACTGATTACTCAAAGGAATCTAGTTCACCCCTTCAAAGAAAAATCTGTCCCTCATCTTTGTTGTAAAGCTTTTTAAAGAAATTTTAAAATTCCTCTTTGATCTTGGTTTAGAAGAGAAATAAATAATAGATTAAATTGAAAAAAAAATAATAACTTCGAGAATTTTTGTTATCATCATACCAAGAGTTTTATGACAATATGAAATTTCAATGCTTGCTTCGGTTCCCAGGTTTCCATCAAAACCATATATTCACTATTTTCATTTTTTTTATAAAAGAAAAAGGTATATCTTTTCACTGCAAATTCATGCTGCCACAATCTATTATTGTACAGAAATCAGGATGCCGCCGCAATCTACTGTCGCACACATATATGCACACCAAAAGGAAATATTTTCTCATTCATTTGCAGGTTAGCATCCAAAGACCTCGTTTGAAACAACACAAGGCATAGAAAATCCTGGATCAAAACTTGCTAGAAACAGCGCAGAATGTAATTGATATCTTTCCCATTCTCTTACAGCAAGTACACCAAGAAAGAGAAAGAGGATGCTTAGGATTCCTTCCCTTCCTGCTGGGGACCTGCTATGCCAGAAGCGAGAGAAACAAGCACCTGCACCTCCTAGAGTCCTTGAGGTTGGGCTGTAAATTCTCCATCAGAAGTAATCTAGCATACTCCTTTGCCTCTCTATCATTCATATTTCTCCTTTTAAGTATAGGGTTGCAATTAGGGGTGTTAAAAAAACCGACAATCCGATAAACCTGAGCAACCCAACCCAAATTACAAGGGTAAAGTTGGGTTGGGTTAGGTAAATATTGGGTTTGGGTTGGGTTTAGAATTTTAAAAATCGATCGGTTCAGTTCAATTCATGGGTTCAAAAGATTTAGGTTTGGTTCAACCTCAACCAAACTGGCCATATATATATATATCAATAATTTGGGGGGTTTACCATTCTCTTTCCCCCTTAGCCACAACCCTCATCTCCCCTCCCTCCTTCCCTCATGCTGCGAGGCCCCATTTCCTCGTTCTCTCCCTCCCTCCTAGCCACAGGCTGCAACACCCACCTCCCTCACTTTCTCTTTTTTTTCCTTTCCCCAAAAACCACCAGCCCCCCTCTTCCCCTCCTCCCTCTCTCTTTTTCTCTCTCTCACACTTCAACGCAAAAACTATCTCTCTCAAACTCATTCCAACGCAAAGGCCTGCACGGGCGAAGCCCCAATAGTCATCATCGCGAACACCAAGGCCAACATTCGTGGGAGTTGAGTTGCCAGACAAGTATTCTTGATTCCACTCTCTCCTTTTTTCCTCTTTAGACTTCGATCCTTAGTTTATGGTTAAACCCAAATGACCCAACCTGGCCCAACCCGAAATTGTGAGGGTTTGGTTGGATCGGATTGCCCACTGAATTCAAGTTGGGCAGGTTGGAGAATGAACCTCCTAACCCAACCTAACTCAAGTCATGTATAGAACTAGTTGCAATCTCGTGGTCAATCCCAATAAGTTTATGGGTGGATGCATGGAGTGGGATTGGCCACCATATTACACCACACATCCTCCCATAAGCTTATTTGTTAAAATATAGCAGTGCTATTAAGTGAGGGCTAATGTAAATGTTTAATCACAAAATGCAGATTACATAGGAACAACTTAAGGTGTAAGAACCAAAAGAAAATGTGGTCGACAGAGTTGAAGGACCAAAGCAATATTCCTGCCAACAGAAAATACCTTTAATCTATCAGTTGATAATTCAGACACTTCATGTTTTACCATGCTTCAATGTTGAAAATTGATTTCATCACATTCTAAGAAATCAAAACTGTATTGGATCCAATCAAATAGTCCAGTACTCTAACTTATTTCTTGGTTCAAAACTGTCAGAACTTGTTGAATGGTCAATTAATGCAAAAATACTCATAGACCAACTGAATGGAAGAAAGGGAATACCTGGATTCCATCTGCTGAAATTCCATACCAAGAGTCCTCCTTAAAAATTCACAATCTGAGAATCCCCCAAATTGAGCCAATTCTCTTACTCTTTCAACAACTTCCCTACAGAAAATGGTAGAAGATCAAGTTGCTAATGGAAATATTAAAAAATAAAAAATAAAAAATGGTGGTCCCACAAGAACGAATGGGGAAATATTATGTATACTTCCATGGTCTGCAATCATTAAACAGATGCACAACATTACAGGCAGACTCATTAGAGATTAGAGAGAGCTAACTAAGAGAATACAGATTAGATGCACATAATTTAATTGTTTAAACTACAGAAATAAGAATTTTTGAAGCATTATATCCTTCCTTTTCATCCTCTGGATGGGTGGGGGGAGGGGAGGTTTAGAAAGAAAAAAATTTATGAAAAGGGGAGGAGATATGGCAGGGTCAGCTCAAGGCAACTCAGGATTCAGGCAAAAATTCTTACTTGACCTTATATTTTTAGGCAAATTTTGAATTTAGTAGTTAATGTGTGTTTTTTATTTTATGGTCTTCGTCGTTAAATTCTTTAATACCAACTTTGGGTTCCATATCCAATTTTTATCGTGTCCTTCCTTGTTACAGATTTATTTTTTTCCTTTTTTTTTTATTAAATTAGTTTTTTGTTCTTTTTAAAGCTTTTTCATATTTAGATTCCTCTTTTTGTAAATGTATTTAAGTTCAATATGAAAATAATTACTTAAGCTGTATTTGGAAGGTTGATGTATACTGTATTATGGACAGGGCCACAGAGAAGAGGAAACATTTGTCTTTCGCTTGTGTCTATGCAGAGGCGGGTTTTGATAATCCCCTCCTAGATTAAGTGAAGGTACATGTTCATAGCGTGGATTTTTTTTTTTTTTTTTTTTTTTTTTTTTTTTTTTTATAAAAAAGCATTGAGAAAACAATGAAAGATGCACTGACATACAAAAAAAGAAGGCCACAAAAAAAGGGCAACCAAACTACAAAAGGGACTCCAATATAGTAAAATAAGACCTAGCGAATAATTACAAAAAGGTCTAGAAACATAGACCCAAAGAGAAACATAGATACTAACAAGGGACTAAACATCAGAGCAAGAACTATCCTAACCCCTGAAGATTTTATTGCTTCTCTCGCCACAAAGACCCCAAATAGCACAAACTCCGACCTGCCACAAAAACCGCACTTTCTCATGGAAAGGCGGATGGAGGAGCTCCTCAACTGCCTCTTGACAACCCTGGGAGCTAACAAAGTTAAACCCGAACTCCTAAAACAAAGCAACTCCACAAAGTACAAGCTAACTCACAACTCCAAAGCAAATGATCCAAGTCCTCCTACAAAGAATACAACAAAACGGTCCAAACAAAGAGAAACCTCTAGCTAGAATTCGATCCAAGGTATTAACTCTACCACGTGACACCTATCATACAAAGAACTTAACCTTCCTTAAAATCTTCACCTTCCACGCCAAGGAGAAAATAGAACCACCCCAGGGAGGAACTAACCAAGCATTGAAAGAAAGATCTACCGGAGAAACCTTTGAGAGGACAAGGGTCCAAAAACAAACATCCCCCATGAGGGTGAAAGCGATAGTCATCAAGCTAAGCAATGCTAGAAGGGCCAAAACATCCGTTGTTTCCCTATTAGTTAACGAAAGACGGAAACCCAAGAAAGGGGACCAAGGTAACTCAAAAGGAAAAAGGATCACGACCATCGAATGATTCCTCAAAGAGGACAACTAATATAAATGGGGAAACAAAGAGTAGAAGGGCCTACCCCCAACCACTTATCCTCCCAGAAGTATCTTTCTCAACTCCCACCTCACGAGGGACAAACTTGGAAAGAAAAGGAAACCCATCTGCGATATCTTTTAATCCCACCACCGATCTACTCAAAAGGGTGAGGCTCGTACTTGCTAACAATAAACTTGTGTCATAAGGTATCGGTTTCATGATAGAATCACCATAGTCATTTAGCTAGTAAGGCTTTGTTCCTAGCTTTAAAGTTAAAGATCCCCCCCCCCCCCCGATCAAACAACCTAGAAATGACCTCCCATCTAACCAAATGCAAACCTTTTCCTTCTTCAAACCCCTCCCGTAAAATATCTTCTCAAGAGCCTTACTCATCGAGGTAGGACTCTAAGCAGGGACATAAAATAGGAGGGGATATTGCTCAGAGCAAATTGAATAAAGGAAAAGGAAAAGGAATGGAGACAGAGGACCATCTTGCCTCAAGCCTCTTGAAGCACAAATCCAACCCCTAAGATTCCCATTAACAAGAATGGAATAACTCAACAGTCTTTATGTAGCTCCAAATCCACGATCACCACTTATAACCAAAGCCTTCCTCAACAGAAACTTATCCAAAACACCATAATTTACATAATCATAGGCTTTCTAAAAGTCGATCTTGAATAAGATCCACTCCTCCTACTCGCTCTATAATCCTCAATGGCTTCATTGGCAATAAGAGCCTAGTCCAAAATCTGCCTACCCATGGGACAACTTTTTTAAGTCTATTGGCCAACACTTTTGCAATGATCTTATTCCCGCTAGTTACCGGACTTATAAGTCTGAAATCCTCGACCTTTGTAACTCTTTCCTTCTTAGGAATAAGGCAAACAAAGGTTTCATTCAATGACCTATCAAGCACGCCTCTATCATAGAAATCATTGAACACTCTCCAAAGATCCTACTTAATACAATCCCAATTATGTTGGAAAAAGCCATCAAATACCCGTGCGGCCCGAGCGCCTTGTATTCATGGCATGGATTTTGATAAGAGTAATTTTTTCATGAGAATCTCAAGAGTAAAATTTAAGAGATGTCTTCATATTATTAGTTGAATAAAATTAGTTAAAAGTTAAATCTCATTTAAATATTTAATGCACGGCTGATTTTTCCTTAAAATTCCACTTATTGATTGAGTAGTCAATTGAGCCCTCCTTATTGACCCCTCTTTAAGACAAAATAGCTGTTTAGTCCGCATTAAATTTGAGAAATCAATTCTTCAAATTTAGTGATTTGCTATCAAATGCATTGATACATATAATTATACATCTATATTTTATACGTGAGGCTAGAAGAATATGACTCACGAGTCAATCTCAATATTGTCATCATTTTCAGACGCTTCAAGCAGCTTCTTGACAGGGTCTTGATTGTATAAAAACTTCAAGAAAATGACAACAAGCTCACTGCAATAGCCAAAAAGTGTAACTAGATCAGGCAGAGAGGGTTCACAACCAAAGCCAGTAAATTAGATCAGGGAGAGAGAGAGAGAGAGAGAGAGAGAACTACCTATTATATGGTAGAAGCTGATCACTTGGCTCCGACATAAGTAATTTTATACACCGTATAAGCCAGTTAAAGAAGTTCGAGAACTGTACAGAAAACAAAATTTTCAATATAATAAATTATAAAACAGAAAGAATTATGCACTATTCCACACATTAGTACGAAACCATTTTTTTATAACAGGTTTGGCTCACATACATTAGAAGAAAGAAGAATAGTGTAGTTGGTTCCAGCTTAGAACGGATTAGGGGTTGGGCTTGTAATAGTTCTTTAGACTTGCTTTGCTTGATTCTGTTTTGAGAGAGAAAGTTAGTTACATAACTATACCACTGTTTGAAGTCCACTTAAGTACCACAGTAGGATGTTAAAGGGAAAACCTATGAACGGTGCTAGGAAGATCATATCATCATTGAAGATCTTCAAAAGCTTATGCCAAATTTGAAGAAAGAACATTTAAGGATAAATTTTCCATGGTCTCTCCATTATATTTGTGTAAACACCAGTTAAGGGTAGATTTGACAACCTTAGAATCAAAGCTACCCCTTATCGAGAAAGTTCAATTTTCCAAGTTCCTCATTTAGATACTTGTTCAAACAAACAGCCGGAAAAAAAACAAAACAAAACAAAAAACAAAACAAAACAAAAAAACAAAAAAAACACAAAAACAAAAAAGAAAAAAAAAAACAAAAAAAACAAAACAAAACAAAACTGGAAATGCATGGTTCAAATGATCTGGGGAAAGCTAACTCAAAATACTAAGGACCCTGTAATCGATCCTTCCAAAATCTTAGGAACAAACATTGCCCACCACCAACGGGATAAATGAAAACACTCTTTTAGCCAACTGAGTCCAACAGCTTCCTCCTACTCATCAAGGACCCAAATGTTACTAATGAGATCTGCCTTCTTCGCAAAAATATTATAAAAAATGTCCTAATTCCAATCTTTGAGTTTTCCTTTACGTTTTAGCACAGAATATAAATATGTCTCAGCCAGCCACTGGAAGAGCCTTCACTTCACCTCTGGTTCTATCTCTGCCATTTCTTGTCGAGTATGCTAGTGTTCCATGCTAGATCGAAGTATATTGATATCAACTATCATTTTATTTGAGAGGTGGTCTGGGAAGAACTTTCTGTATGGGGTGTTCTTGTTTCCACTAAAGATCAACTAGTAGTTTTGTTTGCAGAGGCTTTAACGATTTGGTAGTTTTGTAGTTTTCAAGACACTATGCGTTCACCTTTGTTTTAATAAAATTAAAACATAATTGGTGGATTACAATCGGGATAGGACTGGGCAAGGGTAACAATAGGGATAGGGACCGAGTTGTTGTTTCTTCCACTTTCTGTGAGTCTGAACTCTACTACCTACCTCTAAAGTTCCTACCCGCTAATATGGCAAAGTTCTTCTCTATCTCACACCTTTGTTTAGTATAAATGTCAACCGGCCATCATCAACCACCACAAAAGGCCCCATCTAAGAAACTAGAGTGGAGGAAATGCGGATAGTGAAGAAATAGGGAATATCTTTTTGCCATCCTAACAGGGTTGAAGATTGGCTTTTAGTAGGCCTTAATGCCTGGAACCTTAGGAAGAAGGCTAAAGTGGTTGCGAGTTGTGCTTTTAGGGCCACCCTATGAAATATTTGGAAAGAAAGAAACAACCGAACGTTCGAGGATAAATCTTTTAGCTTTGACATTTTTTGTGATAGTGTACAAAATACGGCTTCTGCGTGGATATCTCTTCATAAGAATTTTTTTTGTAATTATAGCTTGCTCGTGATTATTAGCGATTGGCAAGCCCTTTTGAAATAGTTCTCGGGCGAGGGTTCTCTCTTCCCTCGGCCCTTAGGCTGTTTTTGCCCTTTTGTTGATAATAGATCTTTGATTATCGTTTCTTATCAAAAAAAAAAATGCTCTTTAGTGGTGTAAATCCACTCATCTGTCTAAAGATTATAACCGCACTAGTTGAAGATATTTTTTGTAATCCACCAAAAATGGATTGGAGATTTTTCCTCCCCTATTGAATATTTAATCCATCAATGATATCAGTTTCCTCCCTTAAAAAATAATGAATAAATAATTTAATTACTTAAAAAAATGCAACTGGACTCCTAGCAACTTTTACAAAGTTTGCAATAACAAAGAAAGCCAAAAATAAAGGAAGTTGAAACGAAAAATTATGGATTAACAAGTTGTTCTCTATTCTACAACTCAACTTGCTTCTCAATTGAAAAATAAAATAATTACAAACTTCGTGTGTGTTGGGAGGAAAGTTTAGTTTAATAGCAACGTGTACATTTAAATAAAAATTTAAACAAAATCCATCCTCAATCGCAGCATACCTGCTGCAACACTGTTGAAAGCACCCTCATAAATCGATCAACTTGCACAAGTAACATACCAGCCTTTTCCATAGCATTGTTCATAAGCTTCTCATCCAAACCAACACCCTGAAAACGTGCACGCCATCTTGAAAGGGCCAGTAGTTCACCCATACGGAATCCAATGATTTCTACAGCAGGCTGCAAAGAAAATTTAGCATTTAAGTTCTAAATATTTAATTTCAACTGAATTCTTCAATTGAATAACTTGTATATCACTATATGATTTCAATTTAGTATCATGTCAATTTTTTTTCTACATTATGAAAGAAAATTAAGGTGTTGCTCCTTCACCTGGAGATGATCGAGGACGATAAGTTGGAGTTCACTTCCAGCCCCAGAAACAGCCTTAGACACACGCTTCGCACCCTATTAAACAAATTGGCAAGTGAACAACAAAACGATCATTAATTTCTGAAATGATCAAAGAGCAGAACATACCTACCACTTCACCAAGAGAGTTAACTAAAAATTGGTGAACTGGAGGACTAGTCCGTGCACCACCTAAAAGGCTAAGAAACTCCTCTTGGGGAGACGAGTCAAGTCCTACATGTAAGAGAAGAAACGACATGAGTAGGGGTAAAAAGAGTAGCATGAATATCTTTAATATCTATTATTACCATGGTTAATAATCAGCGTGGATAAAGAATCAAACTTCTCTTGGAAAGTGTGCATGGCATCAGACCACTGTTTACTCATAACTGATAATGATGCCCTGATTACCTCAGTCAACTCCCCAATGTTAGAAGCTTGTTGAGCTACCTGATGAAGCTCACCTTTCCTGCAACGAGAAGGAAAAAATGAGTTTTTCATTTCTTTTTCCTGGAGCACAAAGGTTA
This sequence comes from Luffa acutangula, assembly GCA_036850905.1. NCBI lineage: Eukaryota > Viridiplantae > Streptophyta > Magnoliopsida > Cucurbitales > Cucurbitaceae > Luffa > Luffa acutangula. Next base: position 60,797,963 of record CM072087.1, on the reverse strand, counting down.
GAAAGGATATGGTGGGAAGACACTAGATAAGATAGTATTCATCAAGACTCAACCAGCGTTTTGACAAGAAAATTTGCTTGAAATATCAGAGCAGTTTTCTTTTTCAGGGAAATATCGGAGCAGTTAAAGAAATGCATAATGACAATCTGATAGGAACCAGAACCAGAGGCTGGAAATCAAGAAAAGAAAAAAGGTGCGGAAAAATATTTCAATTTCAAAGAAAATTACAAGGGGATACTCACATTCCCAAAATCTGCTTGCCTCTCCCTACCCCTAAATCCTGCTTATGACCATTCAACTACAATAAATTTACCATATTACTAATATGCCCCTAATAATATCCAGAATCACTCACCAACGATCTTCCTATCGGAATTCAAGAAATAGAAGCAGAACACTAGAAAATGTAAATCCCAGGGCAAATAGTTCAGCACATAATATGTTCAAAGAATCAGCAATATTCCGAGTGTCTGCAGTAACATTACCTCTTCCTAAATATTGAAGTATCAAGCACTAAAGAATGCATGCCATGCACACCTTGAACGGTGATCTGTCTATTTCTTGGATCATGCCCATCTCCAACGAGTTCTCCTGAGCACATGACTATCAAACGACAAAGATCTTTTGATAAAGCAACCTACATCAAACGTAAAACAAATTGTCTACATTACTGAAGTTACTCAGAAACCAATTATGGTTTCTGAAACTTGAAATCCGAGTTACATTTCAAATACTCCCAGCTAAAAAAGAAGGTTACATTTCAAGGACAGGTACATTTATTGGAGAAATCTCGACATTAAAGTAGATATTAATCTAACAACTAGAAATCTTAATGACTGAACGGAAAATCCTCAATATCAAATTATTTAATTTAACAACCAAGAGGTTTTAATAGTTCAGTGGAGATTTTTAAACTTGAAGCTCAACCTCCATATCAACTATCCATCAGAAAGCTAACTCCCACAATCTTCTGCATGAAGCTTCAAATGAGCAATATCTTGGAAGCAGACCACCACTGCTCTCTCATAGGAGCACAATGGAACATATTCATGCCGGGATATGGAACAATTAAAATTCTCTACCTCACTTGAACCAATATAAGTGATGAAAATTGTAAATTAAACTACATTAAAAGATTTTATTTGTCAAGAATTTCATCATACTCCTGTTGCTCAGAGTCACCATATTTCTTTAGAGAATAGCATAAAAGCAATGATATCTTTGAGTGAAAGCATAAAAGCAATGATATCTTTGAGTGAATCTTTAACTTTAAAATGAAATAAATACTTTGCTATACAACTCAATAACTCAAAATCCTCATGGATTTACATCTAACCTGCAAATTAATTCTCCTGATCCTCACGCATGCAACTTACGAACGAACTTAGATCTCATGAATTGGTTAAGTTCCAAGACCTCACCAGGACAGTAACAAGAATCTTGCTAGAGCTATTGACAAAAAATTAAAAACTATAGCCCTAAAAGAAAAGGCCATATAGTCAAATAAAATCTATAAATGTAAAATAGCAATCCTCCTAAGTGTTTTCTCAAACCTTGTAAATTTCAGCATTCAGAAGGTGACATGAAGCACTAGCATCTTGGACTTGAAGAGGAATATGAAGCTTGTGTATGTTCTGTCACATTGAAGAAAAAAAAAACATCAATGGAGGAGGCACTCAATTGATCAATACAACAAAAAAAACTGCATGCACTAAAAATATTAAAAAAAATAAATTTTAAGAAAGTAATAATAATAATAATAAGCTCCAGTTACCCATTATACTACAATTATGAATCAATCAACTTTCGGGATTTCTATCACACGTTCTGGAGCTTGTGAGGAATAACTACATTATCTTCATTGATTACACATGGTCTTTAACTATATTCTTTATAAAGTAAATGATAAAGAAAGAAAGAAGGCAGATGCTTCACAGATGTCATTACTTATTAACAAGAATAGTTTCATAGAACAAAAAACCCTATTAGACAGATAACTTCAGGACAGAGAAATTACAAATATATATCAGAAGTGGGCAGAGAGAAACCAGAAGAGGACAGAAAAGCTTGGGGTCGGGTTTTGGTCTTTGGGCTTCGAGTGATCAGGAAGCATTGATAACCAGAACCGAAATATACAATTTTGGAAGTTACAAACCACATTGGATTTTCATACAAGTGAAATGATACAATTTTATCAGTGTATTTGAGGACTATTTTTATGAAGGGAGCAAAGTAACCAGTTAACTAACTACTTTTCCAAAGAGAAAGAAAGGTCCAAGATAATAATCAGTTAACTTACTACTTTTCCAATTGGAAAAATACCAAATATGCTGAAACAGATGCTTCCATCTTTGTCACCACTGCACAAGATGTTAAACCGTTGTTGTGAAGAATTTGACAACTCTGTAAATGAGTCTTCACTGTCATCAATGAAACCAGTATCTCCTGAAACAAGTCCAGGCATTCGAGGAACTGTAGGAGCAGGAGGGAAAATACGGCTAGTGCGATCTTCATAAGATGACAAGTTTTCATTTTTGTCCTGTACCACGGTTTTGAAAAAGGTTGAAGGAATGAGAGAGAAAGAAACTCATACTTGAAAATCATAATTCATGTTGCACATTCTGCATAACGTTAGCACAATGGTTTCCCAATAAAATTCATGAAAAACTCCAAATAAATAAGTGGAGAGTTACATACTGTAATCAACTGGCTATCCTCCACCCAGTTTAGACTAACCACAGCAACTGCATGAGACTTTACGCTTCTCAACAACTTCCCGTTCTGCTTGACATGTGTAAGAATTCCATGATCGACAGATGAATAGGAAAACTATTTTGGAAAGTTAAAGTAAGGGTACTCACTTCAACGTCATGTAATGAAACTGTCCCATCTTCAAGCCCAACTGCTATCACCTTACCATCAGGCCTCCAACATAACGATTTTATAGACCTTCCTACACAGAAATGACAATCACTCATAGCCAAGGATGTCACTTAACGACAATGTAGCACATAAAAACCAATAACCAAGTGCAAAACACAAAGTTCTCAAGAGGAAGCATCAATGTCGTTCTCCTGTTGTATGTACTACGGTTCATTGAACCAAAATTGTTCGTAGCAAGAATTTAGACTTTAGTGTAAGTTTTTTTTTTAAAAAAAAAACTTTAGTGTAAGTTTGTAACACCAATAGTTCAAGAATCAATAAGTCATCATTAAATAACTTAAAGATGGTCTTTTGAATGAGAAAATATTTCCCTTTTAGTTTTAACAATTTTATATAACATATGCATTACATTATAACAAACAAACAAAAATCAAGCTTCAACATATATTAGATGCTGATTCAAACACACACACACACATATTAGATGCACTTCTTTAGACCAAACAACTACGATAAAGCAGTGTGGAACTGAAAACTCGAAGAGAACAGGTTAAGTTAACTTTTTTTAAGAATTTAGGAGAGGAAAAAATTAAGCCAAGGAAGTCAATGAGACATATAACTCACCAGGCGATATAGTCCACAACCTCTGCCAGTTGAAACGGTGGAGCAAAATCTTCGAGTCTTCCGTGACCATGGCTAGCAAATCCTTTTCCGGGTTCCACTCGGCAATTTTAACCTTGCAGTAGCAAATCATCAAATATTCAGTGCAGAAAACAGCTCACTCACCACACTCAATAGCAGAAGGATCATCCCAAAAAAATGGACAAATGTATGTGCTAAGTAGGAGGCCGACGGTGAAGCGGGAAAAGTAAACCTGGGAGGCAATAGGCTTGTCAAATTGGAGCTGGAATGGAAGGACACGCTCGGCCTCGTCGGTTTCCATAGCTAGAGCTGAAATGGGAAAACCTACAGTACCAAATTCCAGAAATAAAGTAGAAATGATTCAGAAGCTGAAGTATTAATCGATCAACTTGATCAAAACTCCTTACTTATGCAATGCACAACAATTACTCCAAGATTACTATCGAGGTTTTCACTTTTATCGAGTTCGGGATGAGCTTATCGGGTGACTTTCGTCGCCGTCAGTCACAAGGGCGCGAAAAGGAGCTCAAAAAACAAGAGGCGCGAGCTCAAGCGAGTTCTACAGTTCACAGTCCAGCCGAGAGAAGTTTAATGGTAAATTCAGCAAATATTTTCTACAGTTCACAGTATGGAAGAAAGACGGTGGTGGCAGCGATGCGAGCGGAAGAAAGACGGTGGTGGCAGCGATACGAGCGGAAGAAAGACGACGGCGGACGCAGCAGTGAACGGAAACGGAGGAGGAGACGGCGCGAAGAAGAAGTGACTTGAGCACAGATGAAAGAGTTAGGATTTTCCTCTTTCTTTTGATTTTTGTTTTATTTTACAAAATGGGCCCAGTTTTGTGTTTGTTTCTTTTTTTTTTCTTTTTAATTTTTTTTCTTTTAACGATAATAGATAATTTTATTTTAAAAAAAGTTTTTTTTATTTTTTGAAAAAAATTATTTAAAAAAAAAAGTTAAAAATTGTTGTCGATCTCTAAACTTTCATGAAAGTAACAATTTAGTCTAATAAATTTTAATTTGTAACGATTTAATCCCTGTATTTTATTAAAAGTGTCAATACTAAAATTGAATATTTGAAATATATAAATACTAAAATGAAATAAAATCAGAAGTACAATGACCAAAAATGTGTTTTGTCCATTATTATTATTTGTTTTTTTTTTTTGTCTTTTTTAAAGAAACCCAATTGGTCTTTTAAATGACAATGAATCTGAGATTATTTAAATATATTTACTATGATTGTGGTATAAACCCACACCATTCAAATTTCAATAAAAATTTAATTGGCTAATTTATATATTTTTTTAAGAAAAAGAAGAAATTGTTACCATGGTTCAATTATGTATATGGTGATGATTATTTGTTGATCCAAATTCTAAATCCAACTATTTTTTTTTTAAATAATTGATTATTGTATTTTCATTTCAAATTGTGTTTCAATTAAAACATCTCATTTATAACACATGAAATTGTTATAATTAGAGGCAGTGTCAATTGATCGACATCAGTTTTGTGCTCAACCCGACACTGACCATCGACCATATCAAATTTTGACCGTTGGTTCTCGTTGGTTTTAGAGAGCCGATTGATCGACCACGTCTATGGTTGTTTTTGTTCATTAGTATTTTGTTAGTTCAACGTTGCTCACCACTAGTTATCACTAAAAAAAATGAACCATTTTTTTATTACAAAAAATTAATATAAAGAGTGTATAATAAAACAATATATTTAATAAAAAAAAATATATATGATATTATATGTGATGATTCAAACAGATTTTTAACCTTATTTTATCAATCAAATTAATTTCATGGTTGTCGCGTCAAGGATTGAACACATTCAGTCACGGGTACAAACACTCCCCACTATACAAATGCATATAGATACATATAAAACACTCAAATGAAAAACGCCGTTGCCAGGGATCGAACCCGGGTCACCCGCGTGACAGGCGGGAATACTTACCACTATACTACAACGACTAAGGCGGGAATACTTACCACTATACTACAACGACTAATTGATTTTTTGAATAGGTCGATGCTAAATTTAAAAATTAAAATTAAAAAAAAAATCTAAATTATGAGTTGCGTTAAAGTTTTATTTATACCGTTGACCTTTATTAAAAAAAAAAAAAAAATACCCCCACTGGAGGGAGGGAGGGAGGGAAAACGAAAAAACTTGACAAGAACATACACATCATCTAACTCTGCATATATATTAGGTATGAATAACAATAATTTGTTAATCAAGCATGGTTCTAAGATAATCTTGAACTGGTACAATTAGACTTAAAAAAAAAAACTGGTATGATTGAATGAACAATGTACTTCCGTCAGTATCATGAGAATTCAAGAGATAGAACTAGAACAAATGCAAATCCGAGGGCAAATAGTTCAGCACATATTACGTTCAAAGAATGAGTAATATCCCCAGCCTCTGTAGTAACATTACCTCTGAAATATTGAAGTATCAAGCACTAAAGAATGCATGCCATGTTGGAATATTTTATATATTCTAATAATCAATTTGTGGACAACATATTAATATTATTATACTTATATTATTTGGCTATTTATTGGGTCAATTAAAGTGATCTATGGTTAATTAGACCCATGGACTTTTATGGAGTATGGAATTTTATTAGGTGGATACCCAATAACTCTTACTAGGCTTAATGGGGGTTCAGTGAAGAGTTTATAAATAGGATGCAAGGGTTATGGTCTCCAATATACTAAACATATTCAGTTCTCCTGTTACCCATATGACTGAGAGAATTCTAGAACTCTGGTGTGTTTAGTTGAGGAAGATCTTTCCTGAAGAGTTGAATTGCTGTCAGATTCAGTTCGTTGAAACAACATCAATGGATCCAGGTTTGATTGTTCTTAGTTTTGTTCTTGATTCTGATAACTCAATATACATGATTATTTGGTGTTATTGCTTTTATATAGCAATTTTAGTTAACAAGTGGTATCAGAGCTATTATGTATATTGTTTTGTTGAATTGAGATTCTTTGGTGAAGAATTGAATTTTGTTTTCTTTCTTAATTTGGATTCAAACGAATTTGTTTTCCTTCCTGTTTGAGGAGTAAAGTTTAAAGATTTTGTTATTGAGCATTTGTCCCATACCTTAGCTTGGGTGTTCTGGAATTTATTTTAGAAGAAGAAATGGGTTTTTTGTGTTCTTCAATGGATATGGAAGATATGTATGCCTAAGGACTGTTCTCGTTTTTTTTTTTTTATAAACCTGTTGAATTTTGGAGTTCCATGCTCTTGATTTCTATGGAGAATATAGCACATGTTCTTGACATCTTTAGAAAACACATGTTGAAGAACACATCATAGAGATGTGATGAAAGATGGCGTATGTGGAATAAAAAAAAAAAAAAAACCCTTCCTCTAATAAAATTGCATGAATTTGCTTGGCTCTTGAGTTTTCTTTTCATCATGTGAGGGTCTCGGTTTAAAAAAAAAAAAAAAAAGGTGCTGAAGACTGATCCATCAATATATGTGGGATTAAGAGATGACAGCACTATTAATATAAAAAAATGAAAAGAATGGAATGGAAATTCCACTCTGGTGTGAAATCAACGTGGCCATGACGTGCATGCAAGATAACACCACCATCAAATTTCTTTTGACTCTAAAATTTGATTCTACATGGTGTGCAATAGAGTGGCCACGTGGCTTGCATGTAGGAAGACACCAACACCAATTTTCTTTTCAATTCCTTTAGCCACCTATCTCATAGCCCATTCATTGTTTTTAGACAAAGAAAAAAAAAAAAAAAAAAAAAAGTCTTATAATTCGGGCTTGGGCTCAGAAAATATATATGAGTTTCATAATTTTGGTTTTGGGCCCTAATTTGTCTAATTTAAGTTTATTTAGACAAATTTTATGGAATAATCTGAGGACTTTATTTTTCCCATTATTAAATTATGCATTATTGTTAATTGTGGAAAATAATTTATCTTTATTCTCATGAAATAATAATTAACAATAACTTAGTGTTAAATTATGCATAATTGTTTGGTAGCTTTTAATAATATTAATTGATGATGCATGTTGCCAAAGTAGCCTCTGTTATCTATATAATTAATATTATTTAAGTTATCAAATGTTAGTAAATTTGTTATTTCTGCGTTTTGATAATAACCCAAAGGTAATTATCAATTTGGCCAAATAACATATTTGCTTGTGGTGATAAATATAGATAGCATTTAGTTATGCCATGTCGGTACTAGTCGGCCCAAAGGAAGACTCTTACTTGACCGGATTCGTTATTTATGTTTGATCACTACTTTCAAGAGTACTGCTTGCAAGTTAATAGTCGGCCCAAAGGAAGGTTGTTAATGTTGTGTTTGGTATCTTGTTTGTCCTCATAAAGTTTTATTATTAGTATTATTGCTAATATTGTCCTTTGTTCAAATTAAAATTCAGCTGCTATGACTACTACATCTAATATTCCTGCTCAGTTGGGTCAACTTCCCACGCTGACAGGTGCAAACTATAAGTCTTGGAGAGAGTGTGTCGAGATAACCTTGGGTTGTATGGATCTCGATCTTGCGCTTCGGCAAGACAAACCTATTTCTACCTCTCAGGAGCCTAATGAGGCTAAGATAGAAAAATGGGAAAAGTCTAATCGCATGTGTTTGATGATGATAAAACACTCTATTCCAGAGGCATTTCGGAGTTCTGTTTTGGAAACTGTTGATGCTCGAAGTTTTCTTCACGAACTAGAGCAACGGTATCATAGGAGTGACAAAGCCGAGACTGGTAGTCTGTTGGATCGGCTTGTCACTATGCGATACAATGGTAAAGGAAATATCAGGGAATTCATACTAAGAATGTCTAATGTTGCAACAAAATTAAAGGCCCTTAAGTTGGATGTCTCTGAAGACATCCTAGTGCATTTAATTTTAAATTCTCTTCCTGTTCAATACAGTCAATTTAGGGTGAGTTATAACATTCAGAAGGAAAAATGGACCCTGAATGAACTGATTGCTCATTGTGATCAAGAGGAAGAAAGACTTCAGCGTGAAAAACCTGAGAGTGCACATGTTGCATCTTCTTCATCAGGACTAAGGAAGAAGAAAGACAAAACATCTGTGGTGCCTTCAAAGCTGAAAAAGTTTAAGAAGCAAGGTTCTGGTCCTACTTGTTTCTTCTGCAGGAAGGCGGGACATCTGAAAAAAAATTGTCAAAAGTATCACGCTTGGCGTGTCAAGAAGGGTATGTTTCTCTCTCTTGTCTGTTCTGAAATTAATTTAGCTTCAGTACCTCTGCATACTTGGTGGGTAGATTCTGGTGCTACTACTCATGTTAGTATGACTATGCAGGGTTGCCTGTGGAGCCGAAAGCCGTTTGATGGTGAACGCCACATCTTTGTGGGGAATGGCGATATGGCAAAGGTTGATGCTATCGGTCACTTTAAATTATTTTTTTGAGACCGGATTTTGTATAGACTTATGTGAAACTTTTGTTGTATCGTCTTTTAGACGTAATCTTGTTTCTGTTTCCGGATTGAACAAATCTGGTTACACTTGTACATTCGGAGATAATAAAGTACGTCTTTGTAAAAATTCCACTTTGATTGGTACTGGATCCTTAGTAGATAACTTATACATGTTAGATACTAAAGAACCTGGTCATCAAACCTTGCACATTTCTGCTTCTGGAACTAAGCGTAAATTAAATGATAATTCTGCTTTATTATGGCACAAGCGCTTAGGTCACATCTCCAAACAAAGGATAGAACGTCTTGTGTTTGACGGAATTTTGGATCCTCTTGATATGACCGATTTTCAAATCTGTATTAATTGTATTAAGGGGAAGCAAACAAACAAAAGAAAGTTAGGTGCAAATCGAGCTACAGAAGTCTTAGAACTGATACATACAGATATTTGTGGTCCTTTCCCTACAGCTTCATGGAATGGACAACACTATTTTATCACGTTCATTGATGACTTTTCTCGATATTGTTATTTGTACTTAATTCACGAGAAATCTCAAGCACTGGACATGTTTAAGTTTTTTAAAGCTGAAGTTGAACTTCAACTTAATAAAACTATTAAAGCTGTCAAATCTGACCGTGGTGGTGAATATTACGGTCGATATGATGGATCAGGGGAACAACGTCCAGGACCTTTTGCACTTTACCTTAAAGATTGTGGCATTGTTCCACAATATACCATGCCCGGTAAACCAAGCATGAATGGTGTGGCAGAAAGACGAAACAGAACACTTCAGGATATGGTTAGAAGTATGATGAGTCATTCTTCATTACCTAAATCTCTTTGGGGAGAAGCCATAAAGACAGCCATTTACATACTCAATCGAGTACCTAGCAAAGCAGTAACTAAAACCCCTTATGAACTATGGACTGGTAAAAGACCCAGTATAAGGCATTTACATATTTGGGGTTGTCCAGCTGAGGCTAAACCATATCGACCTCATGAGAAAAAGCTGGATTCAAGAACACTTAGTTGCTACTTTGTTGGATATGCTGAACGTTCTCGGGGTTTCAAGTTTTTTGATCCCACCTCTCGATCTTTTTTAGAGACGGGAACTGCTAGATTTCTTGAAGATGTTGAGTTTGTAGGGGGAGATAAAGTTAGAAATGTAGATTTTGAAGAAGTACCTAGTACTATGGGCAATGGACAGGTTATTCTACCTCCCATTATAGTGCCTATGGACTCAGAACACATTCATCAGGATTCAGAATTTACACCTGATAATGTTCCTCTTCAAGACAACATTGAAATATTACTTCCTGAAGTGCAAACTCAACCTATTCAAGAGATATCTAATGTGCCATTGAGGAGATCCACTAGAGAAAGAAGAAGTGCAATCTCTAATGATTATGTGGTATTTCTTCAAGAACATGAGGAAGGCATTGGTCTGATGGAAGATGATCCTATTAATCTTCAACAAGCAATGCGAAGTTCAAATTCTGAAAAATGGATTGTAGCTATGCAAGATGAGATGAAGTCAATGAAAGACAATGATGTTTGGGATCTAGTAGAATTGCCAGTTGGTAAGAAACCTATTGGTTGTAAATGGATCTTTAAAACCAAGAAGGATTCTAAAGGCAAGATCGAAAGATATAAAGCACGCCTTGTTGCTAAAGGCTTTACTCAGAAAGAAGGCATAGACTACAGAGAGACTTTTTCTCCAGTTTCATCAAAAGACTCTTTTAGAATTGTTATGGCACTTGTAGCTCACTTCGATTTAGAGCTACATCAGATGGATGTTAAAACAGCGTTTCTTAATGGTGACATTGAAGAAACTATTTATATGGTACAACCAGAGTACTTTGAGTCTGAAAATCCAAAGTCTATGGTATGTAAACTTAAGAAATCCATCTATGGTCTTAAGCAGGCATCCCGTCAGTGGTACCGTAAGTTTCATGAAGTTATTATCTCATCCGGTTTTGATGTTAATAAAGTTGATGACTGTGTGTATCATAAGTTCAGTGGGAGAAAATTTATCTTTCTGGTGTTATATGTTGATGATATTCTACTCGCTAGTAATGACATAGCCTTTTTACATTCTACCAAGACCTTTCTAACGAAGCATTTTGAAATGAAAGATCTTGGGAATGCATCTTTTGTATTAGGTATCCAAATACTGCGAGATCGATCTCAAGGTATTTTGGGTTTATCACAAAAGAACTATATTGATAAGGTATTGAGTAGATTTGGAATGTCAAATTGTGCATCTGGAGAAACACCTATTGCTAAAGGAGACAAGTTTAGTCTTGAGCAATGTCCTAAAACTGACTTAGAGAGGAAAGAGATGCAAAAGATTCCTTATTCTTCAATTGTTGGAAGTCTAATGTATGCCCAAGTTTGCACTCGTCCTGATATAGCCTTTGTAGTGGGAATTTTGGGCAGATACTTAAGTGATCCTGGGATATCACATTGGAAAGCAGCGAAACGTGTTATGCGATATTTACAGAGAACAAAGGACTACATGCTTACTTATCGGAGATCAGATAATCTTGAGATCATTGGGTATTCTGACTCTGATTTTGCTGGATGTCAAGATAGCAGACGATCTACATCAGGATATTTATATATGATGGCCAGAGGAGCTATATCTTGGAAAAGTGTCAAGCAGACACTTGTAGCTTCTTCGACTATGGCTGCAGAGTTCATTGCCTGCTATGAAGCATCCAATCATGGTTTGTGGCTCAGAAATTTTGTCACAGGATTACAAATTATGAGTGATATTGAGAAGCCACTCAAAATTTTCTGTGACAATAAATCAGCAGTCTTGTATTCTAATAACAACAGAAGTTCGACAAAGAGCAAGTTTATCGACATAAAGTTTCTTGTTGTCAAAGAAAGAGTACAAGACAAATTGATTACCATAGAACATATAGGAACCAATAATATGCTAGCAGATCCACTTACCAAAGGATTGACACCTAAGGTCTTTTTAGAGCATACTGCTCATATGGGTGTAATTGCATTTGATGATACATTGGTTAAGTGGGAGTGATTTTCCTATAGTGTTTTATGTTTTGTACACTTGTACAGTTTTATATTTTCTGCAGAATAAAGATGTTATATATTTTGTTTCTGAGCATTGATTATAAATATATGTTATTGTATCCATTTTGGATCTCATAAAGTTTGACCAGTTGAAGATAGACATGTAAGGTCACTTAACGTGCAATCTTCATGCCACTTACCATACTCGATCTATGTCGTTAAATGTAACGGTAATGTGATTAAGGAAGGTTTAGCCACATAAATTATGGTAGCGAAAGCCGCCTTGATCCTTTACTATTGCAGGAAATGGACGAGATTGCTCTAAAGGAAAGTCTAATGACAAATAGCCTAAAGTTGCGCACTAAGGTTATGATAATATATTTTACAGAATTGATATGTAGTCCAAGTGGGAGATTGTTGGAATATTTTATATATTCTAATAATCAATTTGTGGACAACATATTAATATTATTATACTTATATTATTTGGCTATTTATTGGGTCAATTAAAGTGATCTATGGTTAATTAGACCCATGGACTTTTATGGAGTATGGAATTTTATTAGGTGGATACCCAATAACTCTTACTAGGCTTAATGGGGGTTCAGTGAAGAGTTTATAAATAGGATGCAAGGGTTATGGTCTCCAATATACTAAACATATTCAGTTCTCCTGTTACCCATATGACTGAGAGAATTCTAGAACTCTGGTGTGTTTAGTTGAGGAAGATCTTTCCTGAAGAGTTGAATTGCTGTCAGATTCAGTTCGTTGAAACAACATCAATGGATCCAGGTTTGATTGTTCTTAGTTTTGTTCTTGATTCTGATAACTCAATATACATGATTATTTGGTGTTATTGCTTTTATATAGCAATTTTAGTTAACATGCCATGCACGCCTTGAACGATGATCTGTCTATTTCTTGGATCACGCTCATCTCTAACGAGCTCTCCTGAGCACATGACTATCAAACGACAAAGATCTTTTGATAAAGCAACCTACATCAAATGTAAACCAAATTACCTACGTCACTGAAGTTACTCAGAAATCAATCGAGGTTCCTGAAACTTGCAACTCAAGTAACATTTCAAATACTCCCAGCGGAGAAAATAGTTACATTTCAAGTACAGGTAAAATCATTCGAGAAATCTCAATGTTAAAGCAGATATTAATCTAATAACTACACATTTCACCATGTCCTGTTGCTCAGAATCACCATATTTATTTAGGGAACAGCATAAAAGGCAAATGATATCCTTGAGTGATCAATCATCAACTTAAAAACGAAATAAACAAGCTGATATAAAACTCAATAACTCAAAATCCTCAAGGATTTACATCTAACCTGTGAATTAATACTCCTGATCCTCACACACGCAACTTACCGACGAATTTAGATCTCATGCATTGGTTAAGTTCCAAGATCTCACCAGGACTCTAACAAGAATCTTGCTAGAGCTATTAACAGAAAATTAAAAATTATAGCTCTAAATTAAAATCTACAAATGTAAAATAGTAATCCTCCCAAGTGCTTTCTCGCACCTTGTAAATTTCAGCATTCGGAATGTGACATGAAGCACCAGCATCAGCATGTTCGACTTAAAAGGAAAATGAATGGAAAAAAAGACATAAGTCTCCAGTTACACATTATAGTACATTCATTAATCAAACAGCTTTTGGGATTTGTATCACACGTTCTGGAGCTTGTGAGGAATAAGTACATTATCTTCATTGACGACACATGGTCTTTTACCATATTAACTTTATAAAGTAAATGATAAAGAAAGAAAGAAGGCAGATACTTTACAGATGTCATTACTCATTAACAAGAGTTAAGAAGAGAAGTAGTTTTAAAGAACACAAAACCTTTATTAAACAGATTATTTCAGGACAAAGAAATTACAAATATGTATATATATCAGAAGTAGGCAGAGAGAGACCAGCAGAGGACGGAAAAGCTAGGGGTCAGGCTTTGGTCTTTAGGCTTCGATTGATCAGAAAGCAACAATAACCAGAACAGAAATATACAGTTTTGGAAGTAAGACACCACATTGAATTTTCATACAAGTTGTTGATGGTTGAATTTTGCTTAGGGAATTGCCCTTCGCTCCACGCAACGATCAGCAGTGAATTTTGTAAGGAAGCGGGAAGAGCGTGACCTGCAAATCAAACAAACGCTGCACACCGGTGTGGTGTAGACCACGCGCGCTCCGATGCTTAAGTTAGTCCCTAGCCGAAGAACCAGTAGAGTGTATTTAGGGTTAAGTTTTGCATACCTGTCTGCGTTGGTGGTCTCTCCTTTTGTAAGTCCCCTTAGGGTTTCGGCTGCTCATCACCGGAGCGTTCATGGGCCTTTGGCCCTGGTCGGCCTCGGCATTGGGCCGAGGCCGACCACTTGCTCGGCCTCTCCCTTGGGATGAGGCCGAGCATCATGTCTGGAGGGCCGGGTTGGGCTCCGGCCCTTCGGCCTTCTTCTCCTTGGCCTCTTCTAGCTTCTGGCCCGATTCACCGGGGTCCATCCTGCACAAAATATCACAGAACGATTTCTGCCCATAACACAAGTGAAATCATTCGATTTTATCGGTGTATTTGAGAACTATGTTTATGAAGGGAGCAAAGTAACCAGTTAACTAACTATTTTTCCGAAGAGAGAAAAGAAAGGTCCATGCTTGTAATCAGTTAACTTACTATTTTTCCAATTGGAAAAATGCCAAATATCTGAAACAGATGCTTCCATCTTTGTCACCACTTCACAAGATGTTAAACCGTTGTTGTGAAGAATTTGACAAGTCTGTAAACGGGTCTTCACTGTCATCAGTGAACCAAAATTGTTCATAGCAAGAGTTCAAGAATTTAATGTAACCGCAATAGTTCAAGAATCACTGAGTTATCATTATTGGTCTGTTTGAAATCACATTCTAAATGCTTAAAAATGCTTTTTTACACTTAAAAACACTTTTTAAGCACTTAGAAAATCATTCCAAGCTACATAAACATTTTTTAACTAGGAAATATTGGCCTTAGTATAGATTTGGTTTTAACAATTTTATACTAATCTATTTAACCTATGTATTACATTATAACCAAAAAAAAGAAGAAGAAGAAAATCAAGCTTCAACATATATTAGATGCACTTCTTTAGACCAGACAACTACGATAAAGCAGAGGAAATTGAAAACTCGAAGAGAACCGATTAAATTAACTTTTCTCTAATAATTTAGGAAATGAAAAAATTAAGCTAAGAAAATCGAGGATCAGGCGATATAGTCCACAACCTCTGCCAGTTGAAACGGTGGAGCAAAATCTTCGAGTCTTCCGTGACCATGGCTAGAAAATCCTTTTCCGGGTTCCACTCGGCAATTTTAACCTTGCAATAGCAAATCATCCAATATTCAGAGCAGAAAACAACTCACTCACCACAGACAATAGTAGAAGAATCAATCCACAAAAAACAGACAAATGCATGTGCAACTAAGTAGGAGGCCGACGATGAAGCGGGAAAAGTAAACCTGAGAGGCAATAGGCTTGTCAGATTGGAGCGGAAATGGAAGGACGCACTCGGCCTCGTCGGTTTCCATAGCTAGAGTTGAAATGGGAAAACCTACAGTACCAAATTTCAGAAAAGAAAGTGGAAATGCTTCAGAAGCTGAAGTATTGATCGATCAACTTGATCAGGACTTGCTGCTTGTGCAATGCACAATGATTGCTCCAAGGGTACTGCTGAAGAATGAGAGAGAGGTCGAGAAGGAGTAGAGCATTTGAGGTAGAGAGCGCCGGCACTGAGGTTTCCAGTTTTCTCGCCGTCGCAACACAACGGCGCGAGAAAGAGCTCACAAACAAGATTCGCGGGCTCAAGCGAGTTCTACATCTACCGTATTTACAACAATATACAGTCGGCCGCCGAGAGAAATTCAGTAAACATTTGGAAAAATCAATTAAAAGAAAAAGACGCCGTTGCCGGGGATCGAACCCGGGTCACCGGCGTGACAGGCAGGAATACTCACCACTATACTACAACGACATTTCTTGTTCAATGAAACAGCTTAAAAGAATATAAAACAAAACTATGTAAATAAAATTTCAAAATTGAAAAAAATAAAAACCGCCGTTGCCGGGGATCGAACCCGGGTCACCCGCGTGACAGGCGGGAATACTTACCACTATACTACAACGACTTTTTTGTTTGAGGTAACCGACAAATACAAAAAGAACATATAAACATATAAATAAAATTGAAAAAACATCAAAACGCCGTTGCCGGGGATCGAACCCGGGTCACCCGCGTGACAGGCGGGAATACTCACCACTATACTACAACGACTTATTTGTTTATGTCATTTACTTAAAACTATATAAATACAACAAAATAATGGGTGCCTTTCACCATATTACAACAACTCGTTAATATCTATACTATTGATTTAATTCTCTATGGATCAAATGCCTATTGCACTGAGCGGAAATTGACATGTACCTTGTTAGAGGTTAAACGGATGCCTATTGGTAAGTGAGCCGTTCAATAATAAATAAAAGGGAAGATATGTAATTCTTCCAAATATGAAGAATTATCTATAATTAGTGAATTCTAATTGATAAAGATTTTAACAATAATATATACACACGTAGCTTTAAAATTATGTTGAGTATGAATAATAGAGTTTATTAACATCATTAAATATAAAAGAATTGCTTGAAGACCTCCCTAATTATTTGATTTTTTATTAAAAAATTGTATTATTTTGTTATTCACTATGTTATCGTTTTAAAAATAAATTTACTCAATACTATCAGCAAAAGAAATCTCTCCTTCATTACACGAATCAAAACCTTTACCATTTTATTAAAATTTCGCATGAGCTTGTTTTTATTGTTGGCATAAATATTAAATAATTAATCTATACTTCAACTCTCTCCCATTTTCTCATATGGTTTGAGATGTTAATATCGAGTTTTTTTCTTTTTTTTTTTTTTGAACTTTAATAGTCGAGATCTTTAATCTAAGGGAATGGTTGCTAATAATTTTACCAAAGGTTTGGTATCCTTTACTGTGGAAATTTCAAAATAAATATTTTGGTACGATTTCAATATAATGGAGTAAAATATATGTGCAATTTATGGCATTTTAGTGCGGAGTAAATGTAGTATATTGATTTTTTACTGTGAAATAACATCAATAATGTTTTGTTCACTTATTATTAATATTTATTGTTGTTTTAGCTATATTACTCTCCTGGCAGATAAATGGATATCATTTAATGTTTATTAAAATCAAAATAATGATTAGTGGACATCTAAAGAAGATGAGTATTGAACTATGCCTTTATTTATTGAGGTAGTTGGATTAGCATAAATAAATGATTGGAGAGATGTGACATCAATTGAATTACTCTATCAAGATCATCACTATGTGACATCAATAGTTTTGGAGGAGGGAGGCTAGCTTGGATTCTATAAAAAGTGACTAGAAGGGGAAAATGATTTTTGACCCACCAAATGTCCACTTACACATCATATTAATGATATCTAACCTTAATTTATTGTTAAATCTTTATTTTTTTTTAGTCCAACCATGTATATGGTGGGGGATTTGAACCTCTGTCCTTTAAAATTAAAGATTTATATCTTAACAAGTTGAACTATGCTCGAGTATGGATTGTTAAATCGTAACTAATGGCATGTATCATTAGACTATGTATAAATATATAATTTTAATGTTGGTTAGAAATATGTACTATAAGTCTTATTCTATATTTTAGTCCATTGACTTTAAAATGTTTGAGTTTAGTTCAAATACTCTAGATAAATCTTATTATTAGTAATAATTAGGGAAAAATACATTTTTGGTCCCTGAGGTTTGGGTTAGGTTTTATTTTGGTCCCCGAGTTTTCAAACTCAACAAAAATACCCATGAGGTTTGAGATAAGAAGCATTTTGGTCCCTGCCATCAATTTTTTCTGTTAAATGTTAACGGTTGCTGACGTGGCACTATTATTTTAATATTTTTTTTAAAAAAATTATATAAAAATATTAAAAAAATAAATTTTTTTTTTTTTTTATTCTTTCTCCCTTCCTCTCTCATATTCTTCTTCTTCTCCATCTTCTCCCTTCTCCCTTCTTTTTCTTCCTATGTCCGGAGACCGGCGGCCACCGCTCGCCGCTGCCGCCGACGATTGGACTTTTTTTTTTTCTCTCTTCTTTCTTCTTATTTTCTTCTTTCTTCTTCTCTTCTTTTTCTTCACTGATTTTTTTATTAAAAAAAAAATGAAAGAGAAAAGGTCCTCCCTCCTCCGTTTTCCGGCGCCGGAACGGAGGGAGACCTCCCTCTGTTTCGACGCCGAAAAACAGAGGGAGGAGGTCCCTCCCTCCCCGTTACAGATCTGTAACGGGGAGGGAGGGAGAGACCTCTCTTTCATTTTTTTTTTTAAATCAGAGAAGAAGAAGAAATAAGAGAAAAAAAAAAAGTTCAGTCGGCGGCAGCGGCGAGCGGTGGCTGCCGGTCGCCGGACATAGGAAGAAGAAGAATGAGGGAGTAGGGAGAAGATGGAGAAGAAGAAGAATATGAGAGAGAAAAGGAAAAGAATAAAAAAATAAAAATATATTAATATATTTATTTTTTAATATTTTTATATAAAAAAATTTTAAAAAATATATTAATATATTTATTTTTTAATATTTGTATATACAAAATTTAAAAATTATATTTTTTTTATTAAAATAATAGTGTCACGTCAGCAACCGTTAACATCTAACAGAAAAATTGATGGCAGGGACCAAAATGCTCCTTATCTCAAACCTTATGCTATTTTTGTTGAGTTTGAAAACTCGGAGACCAAAATGAACCTAACCCAAACCTCATAGACCAAAAGTGTATTTTTCCCTAATAATTATTACTAGTTTGAAGTGAATTTTGATCCAACCTTACAAAATATCGACGATGGTAAAAGAAATTTTGTGAATATGTTTCTTCAAGATTCTTGACGAAAGATTTATAAGGATTTTTTTAAAGCAAAAAAACAACCCTGAATCAAAAGTGGAGACTAATTTTAAGGGTTTATTAAAAGTATAAAGGCTAAATTTGAACGGTTGAAAGTACACAAATTAAACATATTTTAACCCTTTCAATCTTGCGTTGGATTTTACTTAGGATGTTGCCACTGCATGCTTAAAGCCGGTTTAATTTAATATTTATGATACAAATTTTACGTTAGTTGTTTCTTTAATTTGAAGGAAAGAAAATCATATAATTAAATTATAATTTTTGTTACTTTTCAAAATTAGAGTTATTTTAAAACACAAGAAGAAGGAATATAACAAAATATATAGAGAGAGGGGTAGAAATAGTGTTTACTTGCTTAATTTTCTTTTTTTGTTTGAAGAAAATATCAAATACTTAATTTGTAAACATTAAAAATAAAAAGTAAAATGATTATAATGGAAAATTAGTAGGATTCCTTAAATTCCTTTCCAAGACCATAAGTGTGGATAAGTTGAGAACTAATAAAGTTTCTCAACATAATAAAACAACACATAAAAGCCTGGACGCTAAAGACAACTATATCATCAAAACCATAATTTCAACTACAACAAATTTAAATTATATTGATTGGGCTCAATAATAACTACTCTTGATATTATTTCAAAAAAAAAAAAAAAAACTACTCTTGATATTCGTGTCACTTTTCAATTTCATGTTAATCTTTTTAAAATATACAAAATTATCTTTCATGTGTTGCATCGGTTTAATTAAATTTTATGGTTGTCAAAATCGAGTATAACTCAACTAACACGTACCTTCGATTAAAAGGTCAAAGGTTCAAATCTCTTATTCTAAATGTTCATGTACTAAAAAAAGTTAACTTTCTGATTAAAAAATGATATTTATCTTTCGTTATACGAGACCATCAAATTTTTTTAGTATACTAGTATTTTTATAGACTTGTTGTTTTTATATTATAATTCTCAGGTTAAATAAGTTTTGAATGATTTTTTTTTTTCAATAAAATGAATCACTCGATTTCTTCCATTTTTTTGTTTGCACTAGTGCCCTCGCTATTATACTAGAATATATAAAGGAATGCCTTACCTGGACTTCATTTGATATGTTTTGAATCAATTTCTCATTCTTAGTGTCTCAACATGTTACCTTCCACGAACAAGTCAAACTCTTAGTCAATAATTTTGATGTCACATAGATAATGGACATGTTTTTTCTCATAATAAAATATAATGCATTTCAACTCAAAATTTTATTTTTAGCTAATTTCAAGCCCAATTAATATGATGTAGTTTGGTACCATGCCATTGTTGTAAATATACATTTTAAATCTGACTTGTTAACAAACAAATTGAAAAAAAAAAAACAAATACTAAGGGGCAAAAAAGAAAAGAAAAAGGTCCAAATAGAATCTATATTTAACTTAGTAGAAACTCATTCAAAACTAATGGGAGAGAATTAAAAACCGATTTATATTATTATCTTTTTCAATTCTATAATTTTTCTTCATCAAATCTCGATTAAACGGTTTTTGTAAGAGGATCAAACCAAACCCAACAAATTTAACAAACCCAATCGAACTAATTAAAAAAAAAATCCTAACAGCTTTTGATTTTGCTTCCCCAATCGAGTTGAACTTAAAAATAATTAATCAATACTCCATTTGATGACCATTTCGTTTTTTGTTTTTGGTTTTTAAAAATTATGTTTTTTTTTCTCTTAAATCTCTGCTTTCATCATTGTTAAGGATATATTTGAATTCCTAACCAAATTCTAAAACACAAAAACAAGGTTTTAAAAACTATTTTTTTTTCTTCAAAATTATACTTGGTTTTTGAAAACAAGGAAAAAAGTCGATACTAACATAAAGAAACCTATGAGTGAAAATAGGTGTATAAGAGCTTAATTTTCAAAAACCAAAAACAAAAATCAAAATGAACGGAACCAATTAATAAATATTATAAATTTGATGTGATTACTATCAAATCATTGTGGTGTTGCAATCTAAGAAAACTGAACATTAAATTAGATACATATATTTCTTAACCATCTATGTATGGATTTTAGCTGGAATGATGGAATAATTGGAGCCAACCAACTCCACTAGGATGATTAGGTGGAAGCTTGCTTCGTCTTCGTGTATATATAAAACATACATATATATATATATTGAAATATCGTGTATATATAATATGATTATTACTTTTGCAATTCTTAAATGTATATATATACAACATAAAGTTTTATATTCTCTGTCACAAAAACTAAACATAAAGTTTTACATTTATATATTTAATTATACAAGAATGACAAAGTAATAGAGATTATTAAAAGGTCGGAGGTTCAAATACCACACTCCCAAATGTTGTTGAACTCAAAAAAAAAAAAAAATAATAATAATAAATAAAGATTACATTAAATATATATATTTTTTGAACATATACGAAGTAAAGGGGACGTTATCCCGTTTAATTCATCTTAATCTTTTAGAAAGTTAAGTATATAATGATTTAAATCATATTTTGGTCCTAAGCTTTTAAGATTATTCTATTTCGGTTCTTGAACTCTCAAAAAGTTCGTTTTAGTTCCTGAAATTTCAAGTTTGTTCCATTTTGGTATTTTAAAATGTCTACTCTAATCTCTAAACTTTGAAAAAAATGACTTGGATCCTTACTTTTATTTCAATTTTAACTTGAGTACGTGTATTAAATTGTTAATATGATCATGATTTCAAGTCAAGTAAATTAGAGACAAACACTGAGCAAATCAAATTTGATTTATAAAAGTAACATAACAATGATTTTTGAAGGGACTAAAATAGTCATTTTGAAAGTTCAAGGACTATAATAGAACAAATTTGAAAGTTTAAGGACCAAAATGAACGTTTTGAAAGTTTGACTAAAATATAACAAACTTAATCTTTCAAACAAAACAATAATAATAATAACAACAAACTTAAAAGTTCAGGAACTAAAATGAGATGTAAATCTATATAATATACCACTAATTTTTTAAGATAGATTTAATTAAGCCCATAGAATTTGAAAAGTTTTATTTTCTCTTAAAAGTTTGAAATTTATTAGAAAAAAACATTTGGAGATTTTTTTTTTCATCAATATAAGATGAAAATTGACCTGGTTGCTAATCGGTAAAAATTGGTTATATAAATGTCTCCTAATTTTTACCATGACACACTAATTTTCATTATTTATTTTTGATAAAATATATTTGTTGAGAACAATTTCAAAATCCAAGGAGTTTCTTTTCATGGAAAAAATTTTAAAATTTCAAGAATACAAATGAAAATTTTCAAAATATGAAAACATAAATTGAAACTCACCCAAAGTTTAGGTAGTGGAGTAATTTAACATTTTTTAAAAATATATAAATGTTGAATTTCCCCTAAATTGTTCCTTCAATTCTACTTGAAATATAATAAATAAATAAATAAATAAATATATATATATATATATATATATACATATTCAGTACAAATATAATAAATATTAAACGTAACATTCTATCCTGATGAAAACTTTTATACATAACACTAGTGTGAATATTCTTTTAGTTTTAGGTATTTTATTAGTCTACGTGAGTGGGGGAAGGTAGCAAGCTATTGTCGGCTTAATTTATCTCTTAAGTTCACATCTAAATACGAGAAAGTTAAAGATTTTTATGTTCGATTAAATTAAACTCTAGTTTTCAAATTATTAATTTTATAGTTAATAGATTTAGAGACGTATTAAATATTTATTAAAACCCAGAAATAAACATACTTGTAATTTCACTTTAATCAACATTAATTTGCTACTTAAAAAATTTAGAAAAACATTAATATATATAATATTGAGATTATTGAAATGGAGTGTGAATGTTTTTGACGAGGAAACGCCATTCTGTTCCGTCCTACGCGTTATTTTCCCCTTTTTTTTAACTCAATGATGAAACCGGTCCTACGCGTTGTTGACTCACCACGCCCTCAACACACACCCGTCAACCCTAGCCCAGCCGCCCGCCTTATTAGAATATATCGACTCCAGTCAAAAGCATTCCTCACCAGACGCTAGAGTTTTAGTCCTCTACACCTCCGTAACCATGCACCTTCCTCCAAACGACGTCGAATCGGAGAACCAGTACACGTGTCATGTCGGTAGTAGCTTAAGGTTAGCTTAATGGACACGTCTCTCATCTTGGTTGCCTAACTTTTATAAAACTTGCCATGTTCAAAAAAATCAAAACTAAAATTTAAAATACGTGTTCGAGAAGGAACCGGCATCGCCGACTTGGACCGACCATATCTCCACGTCATCGCTCTGAAGCATCCAGGTTAATTCCCTCCCATTAGCAGCCACCACGTGTCCCACTACTCCAACGGCTAGTTTTTTCCTTCCTTTCCTCCTTCCTCCACTTATTTTAACCGCCAAAGGAGATAAATGACATCAACGATAAAAACGCAGATTTTTCCTCCGAAAATTCCAGCGGATTCTGTAAAGCGCGTGAGGGATATTTAAAAAAATATAAATTTTTTCTTTACCTTTCTTTTTTTTTTTTTCACTGTATTTTTTTATTTTTGAAAAGCGAGAAACGCTATCTTTTTCCACTAATATATAAGACAGAATATCGACAATTTTAAAGCAACACCGTAGTTTGCTGAGTTTCCATTTTAAGAGCAAAAGCTTTCTTTGAAATTGAAACAGAAACAGAGAGAGAGAAGGAGATATTCGAATCTCTACGGCCTTTCACAATCAGGTTCGTTTCGCTCCGGATTCAAATTTAGATTTCTTCCTTATTCGACACTTTCAGTCTGCTTTTGGAAATTCTTCTCGGGAAAAGCTGTTTTGCTTTGATCAGATTTTTGTTAGGGTTCTTGAAGCTCTTTCAATCTCTTAGTCTATGGATTCGGTTCCATTTTGTTAGGATTTTATCAGTTCTGAATGATTAATGTTTGTTTTTTTTCCGCGCATTGATACAGATAAGCCGAAAGGTTTTATTTAATTTGAGTATCGAGAATTGACAATGGCGTTGGGAAAGAAGAGCGGTTGTTTGAAATCGAAAAGCGTCGTCTCTGCTGCCGATAAAGGGCTGGATTTCGGAATTGTGAGATATACGCGCGGTTTAGGACGGAAACGGATTGTGATTTCTTGCAATGAGGAAGATTCATCTATCGACTTGACGCCGAAGGCACCGTCGAAGAGGCGCTGCAGCGCTGTCAGTACGACGGTGGACGCCGATAGGTCTCTGCTCGAGGCTCTGCCTCAGGAGATTCTGGTGAGTACAAACATCTAGAGATTGAAATTGCTTTGAAATGATGAAATCTTCACATTCTCATATTCGCATTCGGTTCCTCGTTTGATTATTATTGTTTCTAAATTGATTTTTCCCCTTTTCCCTCTCCATCAGATTAGGATACTCTGCGGTGTGGATCATGATGATTTGAAACAGCTAATCCGCGTTTCGAAAACAATTAACGAAGCGGTAAATATCCTTCGCATCATTATTCACTTAATTTGTTTCCATTCATTTCCTTCAACGATTCTCATTGATTTAGGGTTTCGATTTCATTTACAGACTTTGATTGCAAAAGAATGGCATTTCGCTTATAGCACTCCCTCAAAGGTCCGTGCATTCCGCACCGCCATTGAATTCGACAATCCCAGCGATCTCGACGAGATTGAAGCCCCAAACGCTCCTCCCACTAGACGCTTCAGGTCTCCATTGAACAGAAAGAAGCTCGCGGACATTTCCGTGGCCTTGTTCGCAGAAGAAGAAGAGCAGTGGCCAAAGAGAAAGTTGCCCATGGAGACAGAGATGTGAGAATTAACCCAGAGGGCTCTGTAAATACATCTGTATTTAGGTTGTTGTAGAAATACGCCGTGCTGGTAGGAAGAAAGACATAGTTAAGGATCTGAAATCTCAAATCCTGCTTGAAGCTGTACATGTCAGGCCATTTTCACTGACCAATTCTTCAAATCTTTCGTTGAAGAAGATGAAGATGAAGATGGGTGGGTTAGAAAGAAAGAATGCATTTCTTTTTTTGTACATGTGTTACAGACACAAACTGATGATAGGTAAAAGATTCCAGGAAATTCAATTCGTTTACAAGGGTAGCATTTTGGTTTAGTCCCTTCCAAATTCTGATTAATTTGAACAGTACATTGTACTATTGCTCTCTCCATTCATTCGCTGTCTAATAAAAACGAAGCATATTTTCCTCGCAATTTTGTGTCACTCACTATTTACAACATGTTCTGTTTTTGCCTTGCACATGTATTGCTTGCTAGCGCAGTTGGCTTTGTTAAACTCTGCCCGCTGGCTTTGGCTATAACACAGCCGGAAGAATCGCACATAGGTAACTAACCAATGCTTGTTTTGATTCCATTTGAATAATTTTCCATAATTGATTATGGGATTGTGGGTCTTTTTCTTTTTCTTTTTCTTTCCCTTTACGATGAAATGATCTGTAACGTATAAGAAATTAAGCGGGGCATAGTGGAAAAAGCAGAATTTGGAAACAGAATAGAAATCTATCAGAAGCCTCGACTTTGATTGACAGCTGTGGGATGTGCTTTTTACTCGCCAAAAGGAGTTCGAATTCCCAAATTATATGTGGAAATGATTCTGTACTAGCTGGACTGATGAACTGGCGACCCTGAAATTTCGTCTCATTGGAGGTTTCAGTTTCTTTTTCCTTTCATTCATCTTCTCATATAAGCTAGAAATGAGATTAAATTGAACTATATTCAAGTTGATGGATTTTCGATCATAGATATATCATTCAAATTTGGGTAACTCTGGATTCTTTAACCAAAATGTTGAAGCTGTGGATCTGTTATTAGTCTAGTTTCTTTCCATTTTTATGTTACATGCCATTCTAAAATGGGGAAGTTCCTTTTATCCATTACTCAAATTTATAAACTTGTTTAACTTCAACATTGAAAGTTGTAGTCCCTTTAATCTGCCTTAGTTCATGCAACTCTAATATAATGAATGCTAAGTGTAAAGCAGCGGACATGAAGTCAAATATTATAATATTTGTGTGTTGGTTTCCAGTTGTATAAGCATTGATTTTCCAGATGGACAAACAGAAGCATCAAACAGAAAAAAGAAACACAATCTTTAAAAAATCAACCCAAGCATTTATCCATTTCGTGTATTAGTTACTGTACAAGGATTATGTCTTTTAAATAATAATAATGGTGAAGATATGATCATTAGCTTCGATGTTCTATTATTGGTGGTATATTTTTTTTTGATGTCTGAATTGAATTATTTTATACTATGTGTTGAACTGCTGCCAATGTATTTGGACATTGATTTTTTAGTGTTAATCGTTAGTGCTCGAATGATTAGTTACTTTTAAAGCTAAACTTCTGCCACTTTGCGATGATTCCCTATTTTAAAATACACTTGGTTTACGGTATCATTAACTATGGGGGCTTTTAATTATTACATGATTCCTATCCATCTTATGTATATTATTATGTATATTATCTTAATTAAGTGATATTATTATTTTAGTACTAAATGATTAAATCGAGTGGGAATTGTCACACATTTCTAGGATACCATTTTTTTTTTCAAATCTTCATTCTTATCTACTTTGAGCCGCACTTGTACGAGATAATTACGAGTCGTATAAAAAGAAAAAAGAAAAAAAAAAAAAAAACAGAGATCGATAATCATGTTTTCAAATTAATGTATGATATTATATGCTTCTAGCTTACATGAGATTTTAGCAGTAAATATGACAATCCCTCCATTGATTATGATAGCTTTCATTTATATATCTTATAATTTGATATCTACAAAGATAAATTTAAATTACCACTTCGATATCATTTAGTCATCTCTTTTTATCTTCACATTAAGGTGATTTTTTTTCTTAACCAATAATGTCACATCGAGGCAAATTCAGTAGCGGTAAGAGTTTTAAGAACAAAGCATCTTCTTTTGAAGACTCTTTTTTCATCCTTTCTTGGCATTGGATATGGGTTTGAACAGAACTAGTAATAGAAAAATTGATTAGTGAAGCACTCCTAATAAAATTCTAAAAAGCTATCAAGATTTCTAAACTTGGATCTTTTTCATAAGTTCTATCTAGAATTCTAAACTCGGATTTTTTTTCATAAGTTCTATTTTAGTTTGAGCTTGTGAAAGCTAGGAATTTGATCAAATCTAAATATTTAGCAATGCAAATAGAAAAGTTAAAAGTCTAGTGAAGAGGAAAAATAATAGAGACAAGTACTAAAGTAGAGTAGTGAGACCTTTAAGCTTTAAGTACTAAATTATACCTAACTTAACAGATTTAAAAAAGTACATGACAGTCACAGTTAAGTTATGCTCACTTTGACAATCAAATGAATTTAGGTCACACACAAACAAACCAAAAGCTCAAACACCAAATCCATACAAAGCCAGAAGTAACATGATTCATCCAGTAGGAGAAAACATAACACAAATTATATACCGACCAAACATCATGCAAACCATATAGACTTGACCAAAATGTACAAATATATCATACTATCAGCAAAGAGAGAGAGAAGTAGTGAAATGAAAAGGGGTCCCAAAACCATGTGAAAGAACATCCTAAAAAGCAGCTAATGTTTTCTAATTCTCACCAGTCAGCCCACGGCCTCACTATCGTCAACACAGAGTTGATGGGCTAGATCTCTTGTCTGCCATCCAACAATGCTAACCCAACACTAACTCCATTTCTCTCGTCTCCATGGCTTCTCCAATTTCAACACCCAACCAAATAATTTCCTTTTTTTTTTTTTTTTTTTTGGGCTTAAAGAAGCTGATTATTTGATCATATATTAGAGCCTTAAAAGGGATCTCCATAATTAGCAACTAAATTATAGCCCCTTGCTATTGAAGCTCACAATCAATCATATATAATCATTTATTCCATCGTTTTCTTAAAAGTAAAGTTTTGGTACTTTTGTGAAGCATCGTTTTCCTTACCCGAAAAAGACGACCAAACATGGACATGAGATAATGAAAGGGCAATTTTTTTTTTTTTTTTTTTTTTCTTTAAAGGAATTTTCTTTTAAGTTTTCTGATTGATAAGCCTCTTTGACCCATAACCTTTTTTTGCATCATAAAGTTTCCACCGAACCCATAACCAGACATGGAAAAAGAAATCAAAAAAGGAATTTAATCTCATTCAAAAAAAAAAATAATAATAATAAAAAAATGAAAGGGTTTAGATTGAATTGAATGAATTAATACTATCTGAGCCCAATTTGGCCAAAAAATATTGAGTATCTTTTGGAATCACTTTTTTATGTGAAAGCACTTTTACATACAAGATCCAAAATAGGTATAAAAGTGGTTCACGAACCAGATCATAGAAATAAGAGAGAGACCCACATAACTAGACAACTTCAAAGTCACAGAGAAAAGGAGAGTGGTAGCTGTAGATGAAAGCAAAGAAAAGTAGAGTCCTTTTTTGCAACAAACATGAAAGAAAAAAAGAAAAAGAAAAAAAAAAAGGGGGAAATAATTCTATGGAAAGACGATGTATTGATAATGTTCATGGAAAAAATAAAAATAAAAAAGCAAGATAGATGACACTTTTCTTACTCATGTGTTTTGTCCACTTTGTGGTCAATTCTTCACCTAAATTACCGGCCTACCACCACATTCATATTTTTGGATAAATTATTGGCACTTTCTTTAACCTCTTTTTGTAGATCATTAAGCCTTACTCAAGTACAAAAATATCATTTTTAATTCATCTTCTCATCAATTGCCTTATTATTGACTTTTGTAGCTTTGTTAATGTCTCATAATTGGGGGTTGAGAATGGTCAAAATAATAGGTAGCTTGTTGATAGTCAAATTTGGTCGAGAGGAACTGTCCTGACCTTCACGTGCCACCAACAGTAAATTTGTTTGAGAGTGAGGAAAACGTGGCTTGCAAGACAGAAAATCTGCACATCGGTATGGTGCTTGCCACACCTCTTCCGATGCTTAAGTCAGAAAACGGGAGGAGGAGAGCAAGAGAGACGAGGGGAGAGTAGAAAATAGAGTTCGGGATCCCATCTTTAGTGATGAAAAGGGGTTTAAATACATGCTCATGCTCCTAGGGTTTTTAGGAATTCGGAGGCGTTTCAGGTTGAACAAGGTGAAATCGGGACGACTAGGGGCAGCAGGGACCGAACGGATGCGGAGGAGCTCGGCCTCGGCCTTGGGTCAAGGCCGATCATATGGGTTGGGCCAAGTTGGGCCTACCCTTTGGTATGGTCTTCCTCTGGGTCGGTTTTTTGACCCTATCTCTGTCCGGTTGTCCTCGTTCAGTTCTCTGTGCTTCGGAGTGATCCAAAATTACCTATCATAGCTGAACTATATTGATCCTTATATAAAGTTTGACCCAGAGTTAGAATGAATTATTCATAGATATTTATTTGGTTTTTTAATTACTATTTATGAGATGGAGAATTTGGTCACATGGTTTAATAGGTTAAGTTATATATGTTCATGTTGGCCTTAGAACACATAATGAGTTTATTGATATCTTTATGTTGATTATTCTAAACATAATTCAATTGATTGTAATATTAGTTTCATTTTTTTTAAATGACATGTTATATCTTCTCATCACTATATATCTATTTTATCTCTAACTTTTACAAATCCAAGCAATTTTATTCAAATTTAAAATGTACATAGTGAACACTACCTTAAAAAAAGGACAACTCTATGATGAAAATAGATTTAAAATGCAATACAAATTTTAAAAACAATTAAAGTGATCAAATGGTATATCTAACTTATTTAAGTTCTGCATGGAGATGAAATTAAAAATTAAAATAAATAGAGTTTATTATAGCGGGAAGAAAAGTAAACGGTACACATATAATTAAATTATATTTGATTGTCAAACATAATAATCATTACTTTTTTGAGTTCAATTGTCAAACAATTTAATTGGACTACTTTTCATTTAGATTGCACCTAACTCTTTTCATTAATTCTATCTAATACATCTAACCGCCTTTTTAAAAAAATTAATAAATCATCGTTTCATAAATTTTTTATTATCATTTATCAATAAGCAATTCACAGTCAAATTGGTGAAGAATATAAGTTATTTTTTTATTTCTTATTTTGATAAAAGTGAAGAAAATAAGTTTGAACTTCAACAATATTATTTATTATTTATATATTGTATAATAATCCATATATTAATTTTTGTTAAACTAATATTAAATCTTACCCATGAGAGAGATAAAAAGAAAATAAAAAAACTAAAATCAAATTAACATATCATTTTTGTCTCTACATTATATGTGATTATTATATTACCCTTTTCTAAAAAATTACAAAGGTGAAGATTAAACTATCAACCTTTGAAATAAAATATTGAATCTAAATGTACTATGTTTGGATTGCTATGATTCATATTTTAGTTCTCAAATCTTTTAAACGTTCAAATTAATCTACATACCTTAAATAAATATTAAAAACAATCACATTCTTAAATTTTATACAAGAAGGTTCATAGATATTTTTTTTTTTTTTAAAAAAAAAGTATTGTTATTATTTTGTGAAGGTTGACCCAAATTGATGACGGATACCAAATTTTAAGATTTTTCTGAGAGTAGAGACTAAATTGGGATATTTTAACATTAAAAATACACCCACAAGAGTTAAGAGTAGATGCAAAAGAATTAAATAAATAATTAAAGAAAAGTGAGGGGTAGATCCGTAATTGCGGACTATAAGAGAAGTCTAGGACAGATGGCGGACCACAATCCCATTAGTGGAAGACGATTCGTTCACATTTGCCTTCGCCTTGCATTGCATTGCATTGGCTCCTGATTCCAAACCCCATTAAACAATCATCACTTCATCTTCTTCTCTGCAATTTTCAAATTTCATCCATCATTTCCATGGAGGACGCCGATGATTGACCTTCATATTCTTCTGAATCTGAACCCATATCCGATCCATATATAGCCTAGCCATGTCGCCTACCATTTCCATTTCCTCCGATCCTCTGTTTTCTACTCTCCTCACTTTCTCCGCTCTCATTCTCCTCTACTTCCCTCGCCTTCTATGGAGAATCCTCCTCTCTCCGGTCTTCCTCCTCACCGGATTCCTCCTCCTCTCTCTCCTTCGTCTCGGTGCAACTCAGAGATCCTTCCTTCGCCAATCTCAAACCGTCTCTGAAATTGAATGCCGACAATCGTCCCAAAACGACGCCGTCGTACGATCGGAGGAGGACTGCTGCCGGAACGACGCCGTAAGCCAAGGATCAGAAGGTACTGTTTCGTGTGCGTGCTTCGAGGAATCTTTCGTACAGTGGAACGTGAGGGCGCCGTTGGAGGTTATTTACGAAGAGTACGAAGGCGAAGATCACGATAAGGACGCGTCGAACGAGAGCGATCCGGAGCCTCCACAGGTACGCATCGGACTCGAGAGGTATCCGTCGCTGTCGCTGTCGCTGTCGCTGTACTATCCGGAAACGGACTCCGATAGCTCGTCGGAGGACGATGAGTTTCCGGCGACCGGAGCGTGGGATTCACTCGATGATAAAGTGTGTTTCATGTGGGATGAGGATGAAGACAGGGATGAACTCATCGAGATTGCGTTGGATAAGACGAGCAAGAAGGCATCGGAATTTCAGTTGGAGGAGGACAATTTGATAGAGATCGATATTTCTCCAACCAGGATCAACCATGAGTTTCCCGACGTAAAATAATGAGCATTTCCCGGTGAGGTTTAGGTTCAATTAATGTGGATTAATCAAGGATTAATTGCATGAATGTGTTTGGAATTTGGATAGAAAGGAAAATATATATACATAGAAATTTGACTATTCAATTATATTTTTCTTTCTTTCTTCCCTAACGAGGATTCGAGCAGAATCTGAATTTTTATGTACTTCGAATCTCGGAATTTATGGACACTACTTTGGACAGTGTTAATGTGATGTTCAAACTTCAAAGCATAATTTAGTCTATATTCCTCCATTCACCTAAAATAATCAAGATTCAATAATATTAATTAATAAGTCACACCTACAATTTATATATAAATTATTCAATGAGATAATCAGTTGAGTCTACTTCAATCCGTCAATTTATATCTTTTAAATATATAACTATAATTATAATTGAATTTTATTGTTGCAGAAAAATGAATAGAATAGAATAAAATTGTCTCTTGCAATCATTTAATTTAGCTAAGGTGAGTAGGTGTGATTGTCATGCTAACCATCTATGTCCACCACCCTATCAACGTATTAATCTTCCCATTTGCCATGCCAACTAGGGGTGTAAATTTTTCGGGTCGGGTCGGTTGTACGGAAAACTCGACCCGACCCGACCCAATTGTACGGACAAACCGACATGACCCGATTCATGGTTGACCCGAATCAGGTCGGGTTTTTTTTTTTTTTTTAAAAAAAAAAAAAAATTGGGCAAGAAGCAAACACAACAGTTGAAGAAAAAAGAAAGAAGAAAGCAAACACCAGGTTGAAGAACAAAAGAAGAAATCAAATACAGCAGGTTGAAGAACAAAGAAAGAAGAAATCAAACGCAGCAGGTTAAAGAACAAAAAAAGAAGAAAGCAAACACAGTAGGTTGAAGAAAGAAAAATTAAAACGACTGGCGAGATCCAGCAATGGGGTTCTTCACCCTGCTCGTCGCCGGTGGGGTTTTTGTTTGATCAGCCAAAATCGCTTTCATACAAGCTTGGGGTTTGTACCTCCTTGTCTGATCAGCGGGGATTCTTCACCTCAAAATATGTAACTAAAAAAAATTACCTCCTTATCTGTCGCCAGCGGTGGCCTTTTTCGATGCGGTCAATTTGAGATCTCTGTCGAGGGTAAAGAGGAAAACGTCGATTACTGGGGTTTGTACACCATCCTTTCTCGTCCGATGCCCACTGAGTGTTCGACTGTCGGTTCCAGTTACTAGAAACGTACACCGTCCTTCGAGGATCGACGGAATGGCCGACGTTTAGGTTTGTTCGACCGTCAATTCGAGAAAAGGGAAAGGAAAACGACGACAAGTTGAGAGGAGGAAAAGAGGCGCGACCCGAAGCCCTAAACCCACTAAACCTAAAAGTTATATTTAAATGAAAGTTGAGAACCGAACCGAACCGAGTCGGTTCGGTTCGGTTCGGTCTGAATATATGAAAAAATCGAACCAGATTGAATCAAACCGGTTCGGTTTTCTTCACCCCTAATGCCAACATGTCAATTTCCCCAACAGCCTACTTCCACCACACCTTCCCAACACACATTATTAGATAAAAAAAAAAAATTAATTAAGGTTAAATGGGGAGTATAGTAGTTTGCAGTTATTTAGTCTTTAAACTTCTAATTTGTTGTTTAACACTTCTTATGAACTTTCAATTTTGTGTTTGATAAGTCTTTGATATATTCAAATTTTTTAAAATTAATTTAGCCCTTGATCAAAGCTAATTGAACTATAAATAGAAGGACAAAAACATTAGTAGAAACTACCAACTAAGACCTCCAAATCATGATCAACTCCGAAGAAGGGAAACATATGTATGAATGATGATAACGCTCATGAGTTTTTAGTGTTGATGGTCAAATTTGGCCAAGCAATTTGCCTGATTTTCACGTGACACCAAACTGTGAATTTGTAGAAAATGGAAGGAGTGATCTGCAAGACGAGCAAACGCAGCATGCTGGTGTGGTGCTTGCCACACACACTCTAATGCTTAAGTCAGACCACTAGAGGTGAAAAAGCAAGATAAGCTAGATAAGTCAAAGCAATCTAAGAAATACCGACTTTTCTTGATCCTCTTTTAGATCCTTTCTAGGGGGTGTTTATAATTGTCTTTAGGGTTTCCTTTTACCTGCATCAATTGACGGAGGATCTTGCTCGATTGAGCGAGATCCATTAGAGCCTAGAGAAATAGGTCTGGGCTACCCATAATGCGGCCTAGGCCATTTTATCTATTCACCCTCGGCCTCAGTACTGGGTCGAGGTCGAGGAGGCTTGCGCAACCTGCCTCTTTCCTTCTTCTGCAATGGATTGACCCATGAATCCGAGTTTGACCCCTCCAAGTCTTCGGGCGAGGATCAATTTATCCATAACATTTCGTGTAACCTAAATTACAAAGGTGAGTAGTTAAAAACAAACTAAGTACTAAAAAAAGGTAAAATAAATAAACTAAATCTTTCTACATTGGTTTTTTTTTTTAACCATCAATATATTTGGCATGAGACAAAAAAAAATGGCAACATTCAATGGATACGAGACTTCAATGCTAAAAAAATAGCTAGAAGAACTAAGATCTTTAACATCAAGAACATCTAGAAGAACGACGATACAATAAAACAGCATTTACATGCTTTAGAACTTTGAAGCTAAGAGAGAAAAGAAAGGACGATATATAACCTAGCAAACCATGCTCGAGTTGCTAAGTTCATACAATGTTTTGTGAAGTTTACAAACAGCAAAAGACGAAGTGGAAAGCAATGAAATTGAGTGGTTGATCCATAAAAATAAGTTTTAAAAAAATCATGCAAAAATGCATTACTAATGTCAAGTTGGCGAAGTTGCAAACTAAATGCCAAGACTATCATTATCATAAACAAAATTTGAATAGTAATCGGCTTGATAGTCTGATAGAAAGTATAGTATATTAAATATATCTACAACTTGTTGAAAACACTTTTTGTCTCTAAACAAATCTTATAACTAATGAGAGACTAAATCATCGATATTTTTCTTAATTTTGAGTACCCATTTAGACACATTGATTAGAAGCTTGGGAAACATGTGACCACGGAGTGTAATTCCAAATAAGAGCATCACATATGTCCAAGCGAGCATAACCAACGGTAATTGGCATATACCCTCGACCATGAGATCAGAAGTTCGAATCTCCCCACCCCAACCCAAATGTTGATGTATTCAAAAAAATAAAAAAATAAAAAATAAAATAAGAGCATCATATCCCTCCATCAAGTTTTGAATCTAATGTGTGAATGTAAGGAATCCTTCACCGAGGGGGTGGCAAATCAAAATATTATTTGAGTAAAACTTTAGGTTTGAAGATGTCATTTCGCATCATGTGAGATGTGCATTAAACAAATAAGATTGTGGAATGGAGGAGAAATATTTAAAAACAATTTCAGATTATTGGAAAAATAATTTGACAGAATATTTAAGGGGGAGAAAGATAAGGTTACCACTAAACAATGTTAACTTTGGCTTGTAAATTTTATTTTATTTTATTTTCGGAGAAGAGGCTTGTAATTCTAATTGAGCATATAAATTTTCTCAGACAATCAAATTATTATTATATATTTTTTACAAAATATGGAACATTTTAGTTACTGAG
The DNA here is from genome assembly GCA_036850905.1 of Luffa acutangula. Lineage (NCBI taxonomy): Eukaryota > Viridiplantae > Streptophyta > Magnoliopsida > Cucurbitales > Cucurbitaceae > Luffa > Luffa acutangula. The sequence goes on along the minus strand of CM072087.1, from coordinate 60,762,605 downwards.
GCAGCGGGAGGTGATACGATTAAATGGACCCAGCCAACTAACCACCAGGCCACTGGGAGCAGGACATTTTGGGCTGCCTATGAATTGGGCCCACCAATATGGGCCTGTATTCATGGGCTCTTGTATGGAACCATCCAAAGAATGAACTTTTTTGTGGAGGTTGTGAAAATCGTTAATAAGGTACTACAAATTAAAATTGATAGCTAAACGAAATAATTTATAATTTAGTAAAAAGTAGAACAATATGATTGTGGTGATCAGCAATTGATACGATAGATTTTATTAAAAGGATAATTTTGTATGTTTCAAAAATTGAGAGTAAAAGATTAACATGAAATGGATCCAAAATATAAACACGGAAATCACATTTTAACTTGATTTTTTTTTTTGAAACACATTTTAACTTGATTTTATTATAACATCACGTTCTCCCATTTGTTATAATTTATATATTTTTATATTAACTTATTAAAAGTTCCAATTCAAAGAAAAAAAAAAAAACAACTTTTAGGTTTTGACGTATTCTTAAAGTTCTTTCTTTTGGTAACACTAATTTTCTCCTCAAAATAACCGTATTAACGTTTCATAGTTTCGTTAAGAGTTTAGAATTTTTATAAAATATGAGGTCTCGTAGGGTAAATGGACACCCTAGTAACTTCCTTCTCAAAATAACCATACTAACGTTTCATAAGATTTTAGAAATTTTATAAAATATAATATATATTAGAATAAATGATTGAACTCTATTTTCTTTTTTCAAAATAAACATCATTATTAATTGGGAATAGTACGCCGTACGCCCTTATATTCTGGTGAGAAAATATTATAAAAACGAAATTCAACGTTGCCAATTGAAAAAATGATAAAAATATAATCTTACGCCATATAATTTATTTCCCTTTCTAATTTGAGCCATAATTTTTTTAAAAAAAAATTAATAAGTTTTGTTTGAGTATAATAAAAGCTAAAACATACTCAAAAATAATTTTTTTTATAATAATTTTCTATATACTTAACAACAATTATTCACACACACCAAAAGCTAAAACACAAAATTTGAAACTCAAAGAATCAAATTAGAGATAAAGTTAATTTTAGATTTTAGAGATCAAAATTAGTTTCGATTAAAAGAAAAAAGAATAAACAAAGTCAACAAAATTGTATAATATTGTAGTTGTACGTGCATGAACATGAGAATTAGAAAATACAACACATTGACGGTGACGACAAGAGTAGCCAAAGTGAGCTTAGTTCAGCGGTAATAGTGACAAACAACTAACAATAAGAGTAAGAGAGTATTGGATGATAATTAAATGACGAAGAAATGGTAGAGTGACAGTAACGGGCATATTATATCATATGTGGAGGAAGCAACGAGAAATTGGGCCATATTTGGAAGGGAGGAAGGGGTGCCACGTGTAAGAGCCCCAATGCAGGCCCCCATCAGACATTAGATTATTTCAATTGAGGATTATTAGATAATGATGTGGACAATGAAGAGAGTGAGTGCTACAACTACAACTACAATAGTATTAGTACACAACACAACATGAGAGCTATTCATACTTCTTTCTCAAACCAATCCCTTTCTATACAACTCCCACCTTATTAATTTACTTTCTTCAATCAATTTTACCAATTACAACCTTACTTTTTTTTTATTTAATTTTCTAAAATTTTTAATTAAGTGTATTTACTTTACTTTCTTTGCCTACTTCCAAGTGTTGTTTGTGTTCAATTTTATAACTTTTTAATCGACGATGTATATTTTAACTAGTTGAGTTAGTTATACTCATAGTGATTTTTTTAGAGGATTTTATATTACAAAGGAAAGAGTGAAGATTCGATCTTTTAAACCTCTAATATAGATGGTTAATAATAACCTAATATGTATTTTTTTGTTTATTAATATTAAAATTTCAATGGAGAATAAATATATTTACTAGTGACATGGATTATTATTGATGACATTTAACTAAAATTGAAAGATACAAATAAAACTTTCAAAAGCATTGGAACATACTTTACATGATTGATAGCTTAAAAGTACTTTTGAAATTTGGGTTATAATTTTTGAGAAAAGAAAAGTAAACAAAGATACCATGATACATGTAAAAATAATTTATTTGAAAATTAATGAAAAATATACGTAAGTACTTATCAAATAGAATCTAATTAGTTGCAGTACTAACTAAGTTAATCCTATTCACATCTCTAAGACCTACACAAGTCAATATATCAATTTTATACAATTATCAATTAGAGAACATAACCCAACAACTAAAACATGTATTTTCTTTCATGTGTTTTGAAAATAATGTTATATTTTTATATTTAAAAACAACCCAACATTGCAAATTTGAATCTTTTGTCACATAGATATTATATGATCTTATAATATACTTTGATTATTTCAATATTTAAAAAAATCTTGAAAAAAAGATTTGGGTGGTGGGAGGAGGAGGAAGAAATGAAGGTAAATAAAGGTAAAAAGAAGGGGGTAAAAAATAAAAAGGTTTTAAAAGACTGTTGTTTTTTTTGGAAAAGAAACATGTGGTTTGTTAGTGGAAATGGATGTTGAATTCAAAGGTTGGAGGCATGTGCTTTTCTCTTCAACCCCCAATCAGTTGAGTTATTACATTACACTGCCCAACTAAACCCACTGGGCCCCACCATCTTCCTCCCTTCATAATCATAAGTGGCTCGACATTTTATGAAATTCCCCCAATATTTATTCAATTTTACAGTGGGCTATCATTTTTCAAAAAGGATCATTTCTCAATCTTTTTTTTTTTTTTTTTTTTTTTTTAATTATCTTTTACTTTTCCACATTTTCAGTTCAATATTAGTATATTACGTCAATTTTTTTGTGTGTTTTTATTTTATTTTTCTGAAACGGAAAGGTATAATGATTTAGATGTGACCCTGCAATACATGCAATTTAATAATTCTTGATGATAATTATTTAATTTGACCATTTTCAGCTTTTTAAAAAAAATGGTAAAGTTGTAAAAATTATTTCGACTGCACTTTGGTGAGATTGGTAAAATTAAAATTCTCTTCTTTGATGTAGTCGGCTGGTTGTCTCCTCCTCCATTATGAAATTTACATGCCAACCTTTTTAAAATGCACTGCATTAGTGAGAGTGAAATCATCAATTTTTCTTATTGGGATAATTAATAATATGCCTACTTTCTATTTAATGTGAACCAATTTTATAAAGCTTATAAAATTTAGTTTTCTCAAAATATATGTATGCGTGGTAAAAGACTTTAGAGTACTATATGGGTGAATAAGAAAACTTAGAATCATAAACATGACTATTATCTCACTTTATATAGAAACGATATTTGTATCAAACCAATTATGCATGTTCGACTAAACACAACATTTTAATTAGTAAGTTTTTTCTCAAACCCACAACTTTATCTTCAGGAGTTCTTAACTCATCGTTTATGCTCTTCTATGATAATATTTTTTTTTTCGGTGTTATCTTGAGATCTTATTAGTTTATTTAACAAAAAATTAGGAGTCAAATGTCTAAATGTAATAGAGAATTTATGATCATATGTACAAGTTCGTTTTCTTTACTAAATATATGGAAGCTCTACTGTTCATTTTCCTCCATATTTACCTATCATCCACTTCAGTCAAGAGTGTCATATTTTTCTAACAAACTTTACACTCTCGTCGTTTGAATTTCTCAAATGTTTATGTAACTTGCTAGGATTGATTGACATCAGATTTTTAACACAATCACACAAAACAATTGAAAAAGTCTTAAAAATAAATACAACATTATTGTGAAGTTGTAGGGTAAAGTGATTTGGGCCTTTTGAAGTAGGGTAAAGTTTGATAACTGAAGATCCAATTGATTAAAAAAAAAAAAAAAAAAACAATAATAATAACAAATCAAATTAGCGGAAGAAAGGTTGTGTATTATTTTCCATCTTGTCCTTTTGTTCTTTTAAAGGACGATATTAAAAAAGGGAGGAAATTAAAGAGATTCGAATCCTAAACATAAATTTCAATTTTGGAACTAATTACACTTTTAGCCAATTAAACTGTCATTAGTGGAGAGAAAACAGTTCATCCTCTTTGATCATTACATTTCATAGCTAAAGTAAAAACACACAAAACAAGTCTTTAAGGTAACAAATTAAAGTAGATAGAGAAAAGTAAAGTAAATGGAAGCTTAAGAATTCCAAGGAAAGAGAGAGAGAAGAATAAAATTAAAAGAAAAATTTGAGATTAGAGAGAGATTAATTAAGAGTACTTAAGATGCGAAGAAGATGTAGTTTTGAGTTGAGGCCAGATACTTATGAGCTGTTATGTCATTGGTCATGTAACATTGCAATAAATTAATGTTTAATTAGTGCATGATTATCTTTAATCATAGAGATTCGGGAGCATTAGCTGTATGGATTAGCTCGTGGAATTGAAGAGGAGGCTGTCACGTGACATTTATCATTTTAAATCACCCCATTCACACTCATTATTCAACTAATTAAAGTTTTATTATTTTTTTTTTCCCTTCAATTTTATAATTAGTTTCTCCAGTTTGGTTTGAGATTTCAGATTCTTTCCCTCTGCAGAGTTCCCCATCTCGCACGTGACCGCCATACAACACTTTCCCATCCCAACCATAACCATGTTTATCACGCAAAGGCCTGTTTGGTATTTGGAATTCAGAATTATAAACGTTCAAAAATAAGATCATAGGATTAAATATACCATAAAGTTTTTTTTTTTTTTTTTTTTTTTGGAAAATAAATATACCATAACGTTCATATAACTTATCATCTCTAACTTTTGAATTTGGTGCTCATTTAATATCATAACAATATGCGCTAAATTTGTCGATCAAGTGATTCAGTTCTTTGTAACTATTGAACTCGAGAAAGAAAAAAACCCATATAGTACATTAATAGTTACCTCATTAGATCCTATTTAAGTATATAAACACTATTCCCATCTATGAGTTTCTTTGTTTTTGCTATTTACTTGTTTATAAATATAATGCTTTCAAAATCCAAGAAGTCAAGTTTTGAAAACGAAAAAAATAGTTTTTAAAATTTGACAAAAAAATTCAAATGTTTTCTCAAGAACAAAAAAAATTATTGTAAAGAAATTGTAAGAAAACAAACACAGTTTTAAAAAATAAATAACCCAAAAAAAATTAAATAGTTATCAAATAAGACTTTATTTTTATTTATCATAAAAAACAATAGACGAAAAGGGAAAAAAATTATTCAATGAGATTGCTATAATGTGACTGTCTTATTATAATTGTTGGATGCATGTTTAAAATTTTTCTACCCTTTAATAACCATTAGATACATATTTGAAAGATTAATTCTCCTCTCATATGCATCGGATAATGTGTAGCATCGTCAACCATATTATATTGTTTTAGTCCTCTAGATATATATATTTTTTTTTTGAGAAACAAAGACAATAACAAACTATTAAAGCATAGGAAGAACCCAACCAAAAACTGAAATATGAGCGTTAAAAGTGTAATTTAATCTTTCTTCACAAGTTAGTTCATACTTGATTTTAAATTATTATTTTTAAATAAAATGAGTAATGAGTAATTAAAAGTAGTGACTTTAACTTTGATACTAGGTATAGGGATGTTTGTAGATAAGTAGTGAAAGTGATTATACACAATGTCAAGTATGCAACTTTTTAAATATCAACCACTATATTATATGGTAGATAAAATGTCCAATTTAATGTCTCTAAATTTGTATATCGTCATGTTAAAATTATTTTATTGAGATATATATTAGATAAGACTTGCCTTATCCTCCACAAATGCAATGTAATTGGTTTAATTGGGGTCGTGTGAACTTATCACAAATCATATCTCAAGAAAGCAATCTAATTGTTCAAAAAGGATAGGGAGAGGAAAAAAAAAAAAAAACAATCTAATAGGAGGCTTAGGTTAATAAAGACCCTACCCTCATTATCATTATTATTTTGACAAAGGCCCTCCACTTAATTCAAGTATATAAAAAATGCTTTTTGTATATATATAAATATTACATTTAAAAAAAATCATTAAATTGAACTAAAGAAAAATCATTAAATTGATAGCACTTTTTAATTAAAAGAATCATTGAAAATTTTACAAGACGAAGATTTTGATAACGACTACCACAAAATCATATCAAATTTGAAGGTACGCTTCATTTACTACATTTATTTATGAAAGTAGCTAATTGTTACATCATGTATAACATTTTTTTTAATAGATTAAGAATAATACGTATATAACTTATGCAATTTTTGTTATCCAAACACATAGACTTCTAGTCTTGTCAAGATAGTGAAATTTGAATTCTTTGATGAGATCTACATATTTTCAACTCAATTTAATAAACAACAATGGAGTCAAATAAACTTTGTTTGAGTTTTCAAAGTGGAAAATCAATTGGACTAAGATGAAACTCTTTCAGTGTCGTTTTTTATGGGTTAGGTTTGGATTAGATGTTAATGTGGTTTTGACTAGTCTTCGAAGGTTGAGCTTTATTTTGATAAATCTTTATGTAATTGGATTTAAATCTATCATATAATTAAAGATTATTCCAAAACACATCTTCTTGAACCACATTTCTTTTTAGGTTTAAAAAATGTCTATATTCATGACAATGTTTCCATTTTTATTTCTTTTTTAGTAAAGAAAAATAGAACTAAGCTAAATAACCATTTTTTTTATTTAAAATTAAAAACAAGTAACAGTTTTATATGAAAATTAATTTTTTAAAAACAGAATATTCAAAATTTGTATGCTATATTTATTAGGCATTTTATAAGTCAAGGATAAAATAATTTTTTTTTTTTTTATATATTTTAGAAAAAAAATGAAAACATGAAGAAAAAAAACTCAATTTTGTTGTTTCCAAAATTTGAACACAGTGGAAACATTTCTTTTACAAAATAGAAACAAAAACTATAAACAGATATCAAACTATAAATAAAATCTAGGACAAAAATCAATTTATACCTCTAAACTTTAAAGGTTGTATCAATAAAAAAAACTTTAAATTAATAATTATATTAATTTAACCCTAAACTTTCACAAGTATATCAATTTACACTTCTTTGAATTCCATTTGAAAAACGTTAGTTTACACAGTTGCAAACTTATAATTATATCAATTAAACTCTTGAACTTGTACAAGTGAATCAAATTAGGTCCTCATTTTCGAAAATCATCATTCATCAATGATGAGACGTGTTTTATTAAAAAATCTAGACCATTGATTTGAAAATTTTCTATTATTTGATGCGAATAGTCTAAATTGATTCATTTATGAAAATTTGTAAATTTAATTGATATAATTATAACTTTATATAGTGTAAACTTCAAACAAAATCTATAATTTTATTAAAAAAAAAAAAAAAAAATCTAGAAGATGTAAATTTACTTACAAAGAAAATGAGGGGTAAAAACGACCAATCATTTAAATATGTCATTAATGTAAAAGGACATATTGTTGCAATGAAACGTCGCTATCTGATGTTCATTTAACGGTGACAGTGTGAGAGGATCACATTTGCTATCCATCTTCCAAAATTATAACATTTTATGTGGCAATTAAATTATCTCACTTTTTTATTTTTTATTTTTAATTTCTCTCTTACATTATTGAATATTTTATAATTTAATTGTCACTTGTCATTATTATTTTTAGTTCACAAAAATCTTTAAATTTTTTTTTATTAATATATTGACTATAATAGCTCAATTTCAATTTGACAGTCAGATTCAAGAGTAATACAAACATAAAAGGATACTAAAATTAGACAGATGTATTATATAATATGATCTTAATTCAACTCAAAAGTTTCATCTAAAATATTAAAAATAATTTGTTAGCCAAATTTAAATATGTTCTAGCCGGAATATTGGAAAGAAAAAAAAAAAAAGGAGGAATAGACGGATGAAAGCATGAAACTTTCAATTTAGGATAATCATTTTCTAAATATTTCTTCTTGATACTTAGGTTATTATCTAATTATATATATAATTTAAGCAAATATTTTAATTAGATGGTCAATTGAGGAATTTGGGAGAGGGTAGAAGGGTAAAATGGAGAAAGTGTTTCCGTTGCTAAAAGGGGGTGAAATATGTGATGATGAGGTGAAGTGAGCCGCTTCCACATATAATTGCCCATTGAAAAATGTAGGTGAATAATTTTCATTTATAATTTCTTTGAACTAAAAAAGCAATTTTCTTTTTTTTCTTTTTTATATATATATATATTTTGTTTCGTTTTGTTTTTTCACTTTAAATAACAAACAACAATTTATTAAATTATATATAAATCTCCTCAACTCAAGGCTCAACAACCGAACGGCACTACCCGGCCAATCCGCTGCCCCGAACCTGCCCAGATTTACAGTCATCCAAAAAAAAAAAAACAAAGAAAAGATGACCGACGTGTCAGATTTCCATTGGACGTGTGTAGAACGCGCGAAAATTCGAGTGGTGGTGGTAAAAAAAAAGATTGTGTGCTTAAACGAAGGTGGAGAAAGAAATGCAGTTTAGAGGATTGTTTTGCTCTGCTTCTGCTTTTTCTATAATACGCAATTAGTTGGCTTTCTCACTTTGGCTCTTCCGAGTTCCCAATCGCTACAAAAGATCCCATTTTTGTTGTTTATTCTTTTTTCTTCTGTTTCACAGAGATTCAAAGAGAGTACTGAGTCAACTCGGTCCTTTCTTTCTTTCTCTGTTTTTGCTGTTCCTTCTTTAAGTGGATATAGGATTCGGATCTTTGCAGGCTCCGTTTTTACTCTATCATTTTTCTAATCTCTGAATTACCTCTTTTAAACCCCTAAGCATTCGGCTTTTGGAGTTCTTGTAGCGCTTCAAGTTTTGTTGGAGGTGGGAATTCCTCCTTACATATCAGTTTTTTGTTTTTTGACGAATACGAAGCCAGCTATCTCTGTTTTCCACGTCGAATTATTATCCTTTTTTTCCTTTTTTGTTCGAAATAGTCTTCATTTTGGGTTGAATTACTCGTCGTTGTTTCTGGGAAATTTTGGGTTTCTCGATTTTTCTCATTGTATTACTGTTTCTATAGAAGTACATTTTCGAATTTGAAAATTTTTGGGGGTTTTCTCTTGAATTTCATTATGGGGTTTTGAGATAATCGATCTGTTGGGAGCTTTTGAGGGGGCAAAATGAGTTCGAAGAGGAAGAAAGAGTTGGGTGACTCGGATGAGTCGAATCGGGCCGGTTCGATTTTCCCAGATGAGGTATTGGAAAGAGTTCTGAGTTTGGTTAAGTCCCACAAAGATAGAAGCTCTGTTTCTCTGGTTTGTAAAGATTGGTTCAACGCCGAGCGGTGGTCTCGGACCCACGTTTTCATCGGAAATTGTTACTCTGTTTCGCCGGAAATTGTAATCCGACGGTTCCCGAACATCCGGAGTGTGACGCTGAAAGGGAAACCTAGGTTTTCAGATTTCAATTTGGTGCCTCCGAATTGGGGAGCTGATATTCATTCATGGCTGGTTGCCTTCGCTTCGAAATACCCAATTCTCGAAGAATTGAAGCTCAAGAGGATGACTGTAACCGACGAGAGCTTGGAGTTTCTGGGTCGTTCGTTCCCAAATTTCAAAGCCCTTTCAATGATGAGCTGCGATGGTTTCAGTACCGATGGGCTTGCGGCCATTGCCACTCACTGCAAGTACGTCATTTCTTCTTTCTTTCTTTTTCTTTTAAAAAACTGTGATTCATTAGGATGAGATCTGGGTTCGAAAGAATAGAGAATTTTCTTTTTCCCTCAGAATATTGATTTCTTTTTGTGTTAGATGCCCCATCAGAAAGGGTTTTGAGTTTTGTTGTGGTTATGAAATTAAAAGCAGTGTTTGGTTTGGTTTGGTCACTGATTCGTTTTTTTCGATTAGCTTTATATGGGGTTGCTGATGGACACCACCCAAACAGTATCATGTCGGAATCATATTGAAAAGTTGTGAACTTTATTCATTTATACAAAATGGAACTCATAATAAATACAATTGTACTGCGTATAATTCTGTTATTGGTACCTATTACAGCATCACTCGCTCCTGATTGAACTTTGATGAGAAATTTTCTAACTTTTGCTCTCTCCACCTCTCATTTTCTGTTTCCTTTTTTCTTGGATGCGACATCTAACCTGCTTTTTTCTGTCATATGGTCGTTGGCATATCACATCCTTGCAACTTTGTCTCCATTATTATCAAGTTGATCATTAATTAATTACTGATGATATGAGAACATCAGCCACTGAAGAAATCTGGCCTTCTGCCCATCTCTTTTTACAGGAATCTTCAACCTCCTGCCATGGCTCCACTGATTTGCCAGCTCCTCAAATCTCTAGTCTTTAATGAAGCTTCATTTTTTTTGGAGGGGGGCTTTTTCTTGGGGCTACTGTTTATAAATGCTAATGAATGGAGTTTTCAAGTGCATTCTCATAAATTCTAAAATATATTACATGTTTAGATGTAGACATAGAGGAAAAGTAGAAACGAATTGAAAGAGAAACACTGACTTATAATTTGGTGGCAGGAACTTGACGGAGCTTGACATACTTGAGAATGACATTTATGACAAAAGTGGAAGTTGGCTGAGTTGCTTCCCAGATACCTTGAAATCTCTGGAAGTACTTAACTTTGCAAGTTTGAACAGCGATGTCAGTTTCGAGGCCCTCGAGAAGCTGGTGAAAAGGTGCAAATCTTTGAAGGTTTTGAAGGTTAATAGGAATATAAACTTGGAACAGTTGCAGAGGCTGCTTGTTCATGCTCCTCGGTTAACGGAGTTGGGCACAGGCTCTTTTTCACAAGAGATCACTCTTCGGCAGTACTACGACCTCGAAGATGCTTTTAAGAATTGCAAGAATCTGCATACTCTCTCTGGTTTATTGGAATCGACAGTGTTGTATCTCCAAGTTCTTTTTCCTGCCTGTGCAAATTTAACTTTCTTGAATCTGAGCTACTCTATTCTACATGGTGGTGAACTTGCTGGACTTCTTTCCCACTGCCCCGTTCTTCGTCGCCTTTGGGTATGACTCGTTTCCCCTTCCTTTCTTTAGTTCAATATTAATGAGAGAGAGAGAGCAAGGACTGTGCAACGCAGGCACCCCTAAGTGATGAGATATCTCCTTCTGTGACGGTGTAGAATGACTTTTATACTTCAGCCTCTAATATTATGTTTCTGGTGCAGGTTTTAGACACAGTTGAAGACAAGGGCCTGAAGGCTGTTGGACTAAGTTGCCCCTTGCTAGAGGAACTCCGTGTCTTTCCAGCAGATCCGTTTGCTGACAATTTAGTCCATGGGGTAACCGAGTCTGGGTTTCTTGCTGTCTCCTTTGGCTGCCCCAAACTCCATTACGTTCTCTACTTTTGTCGCCAGATGACGAATGAAGCTGTAGCCACCATTGTGCAGAACTGCCCAGATTTCACCCATTTTCGTCTCTGCATTATGAACCCCAGCCAACCAGACTATCTTACAGAGCAATCAATGGACGAGGCCTTTGGTGCAGTGGTGAAAACTTGCTCTAAGCTACGTAGACTCGCCATTTCGGGATTGCTAACAGACTTAACATTTGAATATATCGGGAAATATGCGAAGAACTTGGAAACTCTTTCAGTGGCTTTTGCTGGAACCAGTGACTGGGGAATGCAGTGTGTTATGAATGGTTGTCCAAAGCTCAGAAAACTGGAGATCAGAGACAGTCCATTTGGAAATGCAGCTTTGCTTTCTGGTTTAGAGAGGTATGAATCCATGAGATCGCTATGGATGTCAGCCTGCAAGGTGACAATGAATGGATGTCGAATTTTGGCAAAGCAGGTGCCAAGGTTGAACGTTGAGGTCATTAAGGCTAGTGGGAACGATGAATGCGAGGCTGAAAGTGTTTATGTATACCGCTCTGTTGCAGGTCCAAGAAGAGACGCCCCGCCTTGCGTTCTCACCCTCTAATACTTGTGAGTATTATGGATCATTTGTGTTCACAAAAATGAAGTTCAAACTCTGGATCAGAATAGCAACTTGATTATTACGCGTTTGGGATCAAATATTTTTCTCAAACAAGTACCACCATCGAAGTCGCCCAACTTCAGAAAAGAAATACTTTCGAGACATCCCGAACGCTGATTCTTCAATGGAAACCTTTGCTTTTAGTATTTGAATTTGATCATTCACTGTGTTTTTCTGATATGAAGTGCTCCATTGTTGATTGCAGAGGTGAATGTAGTGATAACTGGGGCACAATATCCATGAGAAAGGAAAGAAGCAGAAGTTTGTCAATAGAAGAAAAGCGACTTCACTTGGGCAGAAAATTATCGAAACCGGTTTGACAATAAAGCTTTAAAGAGTGATCTCGAGCACCGACGACGGTGAGGCGGTATTGCAGTCGAGTTCTATCAAAGCAACAGCCAAATCTAAGTGTTGAAACCAGAGAATGGGAAGATGAAGAATCTGAAATGGATTGAAACAGTGTAAATCTAATGGTCTTTTGTTGGATGGAGAAATGGAGAAGAAGCCAAGCAAGATGTTGGAGGCTGTTGTGTTCCCATGGAAGGGGCAAAATCCCAACTGGTTTCTGAGTAATGATTATTATTATGGAGGTTTTAGGAATAGGAATAATTGAATTTCTCTTTTTCACTTCTTTTTTTTTTTGTCGAAAAGTTTGAATTAAGGAAGCCTTTTTCTTTATGCCATTCCGACACTTGGGTATGTAAAGGTTACTTTTGGTAGATGGTTAAATTGCAGCAACTTAAAAATGGATAATGTTTTTATCATTTTGGGAAAAACGACATGAAGTTGTTTCTTGTTCACTTCTCGTGCCTGCCCAAATCGATGAATGCCCCAAAAATCAAAGAATTGAAATAAAAAAAAAGGTACTCATCTCATAACATTTCTATTTCTATTTTAATGTTATTCACTTGTTTATGAATCTTGTTTCTCGTATTTTTTTTTCTTTTGGAATAATGCAATAAATCAAGTTACTTTGAATATTTTATTTTTTTAAAAGAATAATTTTCAAATACGACTTTAAACACTTTTAACATTAAAATTTATGAAAAGAAGAAAAAACAAGAAAAAGGTATCAAATACATATTTATTTAATTTGAACAAAAAAATAAAAATAAAAATAAAAAGGTCTGAAAAGACCTAACATTGGCAATTTGGTTATGAGAGCATGTGGAAGTGCGGGAATTAAGATGGGGTGTCGTTTTCGGTGTGCTGTTTGTTAGCTTTTTGGGTATCATTTTCAATTCTCATTTTTACTTTCTATGCGTCACCTTCATTGGTACCTAAGAGATTGGACTTAACCTAAGTGATTGGCTTGTAATACTCTCCTTATCCAAACCGTCTGCATCTTTAAAATTATACTTGTAATTATGATTTAACTCATTTTTAACCGTCATTTTGAACATAGTTTAGTGGATAAGATATCAATTATCATTTTGAGGAGAAACTCAAATTGTTCGTACCTTTTGATATTTTCAATCTCTTTCAAACAATCCTACTATTTTTTAATCACAAACTCATAAAGTAAAATTTTGATGGTTTTTAAGAAAAATTTAAATGGTCATTTTTTTTTTTTTTTTTTTTGAAAAAATATACTATATTATTAAAACGCCACGAGGGCTAAAGATGAACGGTCATTCTCGACCAACAAAGACAACCAATCTGGGAAATTATTATCCCAGAAATCACTACATTTGGACAATTTAGCTCTTTTAGCTAGATAATCAGCTACTCTATTCCCTTTCCTTGGAACAAATTGAAATTTAACTTCCTTGAGCCCATCAGCCATGGCCCAAATTTCTTCTACAAGGCCTTCTGCAATGCTCCAGACTTCAGATGATTTAGTCAAGAAATTAATTGCGATTTGACAGTCGGATTCAATAATGATTTTATTACATCCCAAAGCTTGAGCTCTTCTAATACCCATCAAAATAGCTTTTAATTCAGCACAGGGAGCTTCTGGAACCGATGGAGAAAACGAGCTTGAGGCTTCAATAATGGCACCTTCAGAGTTTCTGCAAACTAAACCAATCCCCATCTCAGGGGGGTGGTCTTTCCAAGCCGCATCAGAGTTGATCTTCCAAAAATCAGTTGGAGGAGGAGACCAAATTTCGCTCAAAGAAGGGGATGAATGATTCGCGAGAGATTGATGCATGATTCCAGCTTTTGAATTAGCTTCAACGAAGGACCTCAGGTACTCTAGAATCCATTGACTTCTTATGTTAGCTGGAGGAATAGGATCTTCATGAACAAATTTGTTTCTGTCCATCCAAATAGCCCAACAGGTGACCGCAACAAGCCCTAGATCCTCTTTCGAAACTTTGGAGCTGATATCAAACCACCTGTCCGCAAAACTCTCATTAAAAACAACATTCAGAGAAACATTTTTAAAGGTAAGATTCCATATATCTTTAGCTCTTTTACATGTGAATAATATATGATCCGTAGTTTCTACATGATTAGAGCAAATAGGGCAAAACATGTCGTTATCCACCCCTCTGTTCTTTAGATTAAATTTTGTGGGGAGAGTATTATTTAAAGCCTTCCAGCAGAAATGCCTGATTTTAGAAGGGATTTTTAAATTCCAAATAGATTTCCATATATGGCTCATAGAATTGGAGCTAGAAGAGATACCATCAATTTTTGCTTTCATGAAAAGCTTGTACCCGCTCTTAACTGTGTATCTCCCTAGTTTATCATAATGCCACACCAATTTATCTTCTGAATGATTACTAATGGGAATCTTTCTAATAACCTCCACATCACTGCTAAGAACAGCTTGATCTAGTTTTGAAATATCCCAATCCCCACTAGGCGTAATGAAGTCCACAACCCTCATGTTTAAAAAATTTCTATCAATACAGACAAGTTTAAAATTGATTTCCTTAAGAATCCAGGGGTCCTCAAACATGAAAATCTTCTCTCCATTACCAAGCCTAAACCTCAAGCCTTTAATAAGAAGGTCTCTGCCCCACAAAAAACTTTTCCAAATATATGAAGGGTTCTTCCCAATATCAGCATCCAGGATACCACTATTTTTAAAATACAAACTCTTCATAAATCTAGAAACTAGAGAATTTGGATAAGCCATTAACCTCCAAACTTGTTTAGCAACAAGGGCTTTATTAAACCCTTCCAAATCCCTAAAATTTAAACCCCCAAGACTTTTAGGAAGGCAAAGCTTGTCCCAACTACACCAATGCAATTTCTTTTTATCATCATTTGAACCCCACCAAAATCTCGAAAAGTTCCTAGTAATATCCTCACAAAGCTTTTTAGGAAATTGGAAAACACTCATGGCGTTAAAGGTAGTCTCTTGAAAGTCTAAGAGACATTTTTAGATAAGAAATATCAAGCTCAAATCCATAGTTGTTACCTATTTTCAATTCATGTCAAAAGAACCTCCTCTTTATTTATCCTTTATTTTGAGCTCTTTAGATCTGGAAACCTTGCAAACAACTAATGAGTCTCTTCCATTCAAATGATAGCCTTTGACTTTTTGATAAAGATTCACATAAGAACTTTGAGAGAATCCCAACTTGTTCATCTAAGTTTTCTTCTAATTCCTACCATGAATCCATCTATATAATCACCCCCTTTTCAAATATCTCACCTAAACAACACATGAGTGTAATAAATTATAAACTTCTCTTCATTAGAGAAAACAAACAGCTAACTGCTTCTAAGTTTCACAAAGCAATCAATATCTTCTAATCTCGTAGATCACATCCAACGATGGTGTGATAGTTGAAATTACTTGCTGCCCTCCTTCCCTCATCTCTAAGCCTCCAATTTGGTATTCATCATCAGTCACAAATCTCGCCCAATACCAGTGCCTCTTCCACACTTTGCCCATTTCTTCAATTGGGATTCCCTTTGTTTCAGGCAAGAACAAGTAAACGAAAACTGTCATCACACAAACAAAGAATGCAAAGAAAATGAAGACTCCAAACTTCATCTGGCACAACATCGTCAAGAACACTTGCGCCACTGCAAATGTGAAGAACATGTTTACAGATACATTGACACTTTGAGCAGCCGATCGTATTTCCAATGGGAAGATTTCACTTGGAACAAGCCAACCAAGAGGCCCCCAAGACCAAGCGAAACCTGCAACAAAATTGCCAATAAAAAGCACCACCACAATTGCATACCACTGTGGCAAGTTTTCTACCATTATTCCACTCGCTCCAAATTTAGCCCCAATTGTCCCTGCTACAATAGCCTGTGGAATAGAACAATCGAAACACAAATTTAGATGAACGCTGAAGTTACGAGTTTAGTCTCTGAACTTTAACAAGGTATACCTGACATATCAACATCTGAAAGCCACCCTCGAGAAAAAGGTACCTCCTCCCCCACTTATCGATGCCATAAATCGAGACAACAGTGGCAAGCACATTCCAGCAGCCAGTGATGACAGCGGACATCAAAGAGGCATTGGAATCGAAGCCGATTGAGTTGAAGAGGACGGGAGCGTAGAACAGGATGACATTGATGCCAGTGAGTTGTTGGAAGAAAGGAATTAGAATGGCCATTGAGAGGTGGGGTCTGTATTTCCTGTGCAGCAAGTTTCTCCATGGATGTTTGACTTGTTTTGAAGCTTCACTAGCTACAACCAGAGCCAGAAATTCTTCATCAACATTTTCAACACCGCGAATTCTTTTAAGTTTGTTCTTGGCCTTTTCATACTGTCCTCTTTCAATCATTGAATTTGGGGTGTCTGGGAGGAGAAGTGATCCAATGGTGATAATGAGAGCAGGGACCATGGCTCCACCTAAGCTCAGCCGCCATCCCCAACCACCCTTGATCTTGGCAGAGAAATAGTTGACAACATTGGCTATAAGGATTCCAATCGTGATGGATAATTGGAAGAAAAAGTTCAAGGCGCCTCTGTATTTGTATGGAGCCATTTCAGAAAGGTAGAGTGGCACAGACTGAAATGGTACACAAAAAACAAAAAACTGTATGATAAATGAATGAATGAAAATGATTTTAAAATAATTTCCCAATGAGTGAAATATGATTAAAAAACAACAACAATGCGATGGGGGAATTATTTATGATATACCTGATTGGTAAATCCAATACCGAAGCCGAGTAAAAGGCGACCAAGAATGAGCATCCAAACAGCTCTGGCAAAGCCGTTGATGATGGCGCCGCCGCAGAAGAAGACGCCGCCTAAGAGCATGGACAGTCTCCGGCCGAAGTTACGAGTGACCGTCGACGCCACCAGCGACGCCACCAGCGCCGCTAAGTACAGCGACGACGTGAACATCGTCAAAATGACACTGTCGTATTGGCAGTACTGGCTGTGATTTCTCGTCTGCGTCAGAATCTTTCTCTCGTACACATTCCAAAAGAACTTCTCCAGAAATGAGTCCATTGACGTCACCCCACCTAAAATCACAATTAATTCCTCTTTCAATTTACAACCTTTTTTCACCCAAAAACCAGGACGAAGCTAATAGATGAAACAATATATCAATTTAATGACCGTATTGAATCATAAATGAGTTTTATTAGAAGTACCTGAAATCCCAATATCGTAACCGAAAATAAGACCACCCATGGCGGCGACAATGCATGTTACGGTGACAAAGGGAGTAAGCTTTCCTGGATACTCCTTTATACCCTCATCGGAGAGGGCTCCTTCAACTGCAGACATTTTTTCTTCAGAACCTCAATTAATTCCAAAAAGAAAAACAATAATGGAGGAAAAAAGGAAAAATTAGGCAAATAATGGAGGATGAGGAAACAGATAAAAGGGTCTAAATCGGCTCACTCTCAAGCTGCCCCAAGACTTAGGAGTCAATGATCAATACTCTTCTCAACTCCACGTCTAATTCACGCCCAAAGACTCTTTCCAATTTCCACCCATTATTTGTTTCTTGTGCAGTGCTCATCAATTTGAAACATTTTTCTTTGTTTTTAATTTTTGTCAAATATTTCTGTAAATTTAATGGTTATTTTGATGTCGATGTTGAAAGTCAATGATGTTGGTTAATAATATTGTCAATTGAAATCTCTCCACATCTTTGAATGCTGAAATGTAATGTTGTGTACTAAGTCTATACAATGCATCCCTGCATATTGACTTCTTCTTCGCACATTAATTTTGTTTAATCTTTAGTTTGTGGCTCTTCAAATTTTTAATTTAAAACATAATTGTTGGCTAAACTGAAACTAAAGTAGATATATAAGTATAATACACATGTCACTTTATTTTAAGAAGATGAGTTTTTATAATCAACAACCAAATCCAATTTAGATAACTTTATAACTAATACAACTCATACAATTAGATTAAATTGATCAAAATTTTTGGTGATACAAAATATACGAGTGTGAAATGTATTTATCAAATGTGTTTGATAAGTATAAAGTAATGTGTGTGCTGTGGTTCAATCATAAATGAGAGTTCTTGTCAAATTTTCATTCAATGATCTCAACAAATTTTGAAATAATTAAGCTAGGTAGCTGAATTTATAATCGTTGATGCCAAAATCTGGACAACAAGAACTTACTTGACCTTCACGTGCCACCGATGTTTAAATCAGCATGGGGCAAGATGAGAGAGCAAGAGATCAAGACAGCAAGAGGTGGAGTAGAATTCAAATAGTAGAGTTCGGGATCCCTTCTTCAAGGTTTAAGAAGGGTTTATATACTTGTTCCTATTTTAGGGTTTCCAGACGTTTGGAAACGATTCAAGGCTAAACCAAGTCGAATCGAGCTGACCGAGGACACTAGAAACCAAACAGAGGGAAAGAGACCCGACACACTAGAGTGGGTCGGGGGTTGGCCGAGGCCATGGAGTTGGGCCAGCCCAACTCCTTCAACCTTTCTCTCCTCCAGAATCGTTTCCTCGGATTTGTGTTGTGTTGTCCTCGTCTGCTTATTAAATTTCAAAATGGTCCAAAATCACCTCTAACAATAATAATATACAAACACAGTAATACATTAATTTCAAGGTCAAAATATCAAATTCGCCTAAATAATTGAAATTCAAAGGATGACAGTTGGAAATTACAGTACGATAATGATTCACCAAAGCTAAACTTCAAACATAGTTCCAAGAATGAAACTAAGCAGGGTTTGTTGAATAATGAATCAAAACCTAAATGCAAACATTCTATAATAATTTCGAAAGTATCATTGAGATTAACTTATATAATTATGTACTTGATTATAAGATTATTCAACATATTTTATCTGGATGGAACTAATAAACAAGTTAAGAACCAAATAATATAGAAAACGAACCAAATGGAACTTATTTAATAGGATTGGATTTTTTTTCGTGAACGAAATATTTATGCCCTAAAAAGTAGTAATAAAACTATACATAAAAAGCTAATCAACATATCTCTATTAGTAATTTAGTTAAAAGCATTCGCAAGTACTATTTACAAAATATTAGTAGATATATTTGAATTTTCACTTTCAATCTCTTGTTTGAACTAAGAAAAATGTATATACATATCTTTTTGCGATGACGCGTGGTGTTGCAGTTGAGAGAGTTTGGATAAGATTGTAATAGTAGAAATACAAGAAGAAGATTGTTTGACAAATGTATTTATCGATGTTGAATGAATTAGAAAATCATAGTAAGAATAAGAGGAGACCAGAACGTGATCGGTTTTAATCTATTTTTTAGAAGAAAAAAAGAAGAAAGAAGAAAAGAAATGAGAGAAAATGACAAGAAAAGCAGCGTAAGAAACATAACAAGAATGAGCAGTTTCCAGAAATTGAGCAACTTCTCCGCTTTGACTCAACGCCCAAGCCTTATCGTTTCAATTTTGGAATTCAATTGCCTGATCTGATCTGATCTGATCCCATCCCATCCAATGAAGAACTAAGATTTAATATATTGTGAGAATTAATCTTAAAAAAAAAATACTGAAACTAACAAAATTGATCATCAAAACAAGAAGCCGATCAATTTCAATAATCAGAAAACTCTTGGCGCCACTACTCCCAATTGCCTATTATTTTGACCATCACCGTTTTCCTTTTGGAAGTGGAACTTTAATTTGTGGGCTGAAATAATAAATCCCACCAAAAAAAGAACCAACGGCTAAGGGCTAAATATATAATTCTCAGCGGTGAATGTTTATGGCATTTTCTTTAGTTATCTCTAAATTTGTTCATAATTTTACTATTACCTTTCATGTATTAAAGTTGTTTAGTCAAGTCTTAGTATCATATTAAAATAACGATGATATGTGAATTTAATTTTTTATTTGTTAATGAAGTTGTCAATTGTTAGTTCAATAATGTTTTATTATGTCCTCGTTGGAAGTAATTTCGGATTGGATAAATTATTGGGTATTTAGTCATGTAAAAGGAATAAGGTTTCAATTTTATACTATGGGTGGTGTGTCTATTTCATCAAATTAAAATATTGAGTATCTTCGACTCAATAAAAATATATTTTAATGCACTATCATTATTTTATGAATGCATTTTAAGGTTTTGTGATATTAGTGACCTTTGGGGTAAAAAAAAAAAAAATAATCAGGAAAGAGATTAAAAGATTAGAAATATTTATCCAACATCGGCCAATAGCTAAACCCAACAAATTACAATGGTAAACAAGTGGAAATAATATTATACGAATTTGCTGGTGATTATTAATTACAGCCATATAGACTTTACAAAAGTTTATTAGCTTTAGCAAAAAGTATAATGAGTAGGTTGCAGCATTATTAATTAGTGTGTCAAATAGTAACTTCCAAAACTTAAAGCATTCTTATACTTTAATATTATAAATTAAATGATAGTATTATAATAATATTGTCTCATTAATGAACTCTTACTCAATAAAAAGCCACTTTTTTTTTTTTTATTTAAATACTTATATAAATTAAATTGGAAAAATCTCAAACTCATTAATACATAACAAGAAAAAAAAAAGTAGATTACTTTATGAATTATCTTTAAAGCTTAATTTCATATACCCATAATAACTTAACAAATTGATGAAATAAATACACATCAAATTCTAATAACTATTTATTTCTTTCTAATGATAATTTCCATGTATAATTTATTTATTTACTTTGTAACAATGTCAATATCACATACCCCTTTAATGTTTTGACTTATGAAGATTATTATAAAGTTGACGTGTGAATTTTGGTAGCATAAAAAATTTTAAAAATGAACTAAGAATCACAGGACATAAAGCTTTGTCAAATATTTGCTGTGGAAGCAGGAGGCACCTCAGAAACTCTCTTTAACCGTATCCTCCTTTTAATGAGGCCACCGCAAATTGTACAGTCTACGCGCAATTTCAACTTTACTCTTCATTTAACTAACTTTTATTCTCTCATATTTATATATGTCTTTTCAACTCATTTCTCTAATAAATAACACACTTATTATTATTATTATTAAAGTTTAATTTCTATTTAGAGGTGTTATTCTTTCTGGTAGAAACTCTTCTCTAATAACATCATGAATTTTCATCTAGATGGAGAATGGATGACAAAATTTTCTGTATTCTCAATTTTCTGTATTCCCACTTCAAATGCTTATATATATACACACATTTATATTAAAAAAAAAAAAAAAGGAAAGAAATTGAGAATCTTCTTTTCAACCTGAATTATTATTTTGGATATATATTTTTTCTATCTAAGGCAATAAAATCCACCTTCTAATTGAAAGAAATACCAATTTTGGAAAAGAAATATATTTATGCTGATAAAAGAAGTTAGAAACTCAATTAGAAAATTAACTATCCTCTAATTAGTAGCAATTAAATATGGTACATTAACAATATAAAAAGAGAAAGAAATAAAAATTACAAGTTTAAGCATAACTCAATTAGTTAAAAGAGGTTAGTGGTTAAATCTCTATCTCTACATGTGTTGTTGAATCTTAAACTTTTAGATTAAACCACAAGTTTAATAGTTTTTTTTTTTTTAAACTCACAAGTTTAATGGTTGAACTTATAATTTAACAAAACTTTTAAAAAGAAAAGAAAAAAAAACTTATAAAATGTTTCCTTTTTCCGGAAAAATCAATAGTAAATTACGGAGAGGTGGCATTATTATCTGAGTGAATGAAGATAAACTTCGTTAAAATACCCAAAATACCCACCATTTCTGGTCTTAATTACATGAAAGCTAATCCTAATCTACGATTCCAACCACAATCACCGTATTTACGGGATATGCGTACTCCATACCACGTATTCGTGTCACATGCTTTGAACCTTTTTTACTTTCCTTTACGACGTCGTTCGCATCTTTAAATAAATACGACGTTATCCAAATACCGATAAGGCAAACTAGAAAGAGAAGAAAAAAATATATAAATCAACTGTAAAGAACCTTCGGAAAAGAAAAAAGGCAATAAATTAGCTGAGTCAGCAACGTCGAAAATATGGGAAAATATTCCAATATTTTGTTTCCTGCTTAATCCAGCTTGGATATTAACTGGGGTCCACCGCCACCGACGAATTATCTTGTAAGCATTAATGATGGAGTTTTTTCATCCAAGCCGTCTGATTTGTCACACTTCTGTTCAAGCACAACCATCAACGGTGGATAGGGCCACCAATACTTTCACTAAAAGATAACCCACAAAAATATTCCAAAGTTATATTCTAAATTAATTCGAGGCATATATTCAAGAGATGAGAAATTCGAATCTTTGCAAGTCAGTTCAAACTAAAAAAGAAAAAAAAAAAAAAAAAACTCATCTAATTATTATGTGGTTTAACAAAACCAAATTAAGATTTGTATTTAAGAAAAAGCCAAATGGGCTGCGATTTTCACTATAAATATGACTGGGTTGGCCTTCTAGTCCTCTATCTCTAGCCTCTTGGTCTATATGCTTCCTTTTTTCGCTTTGTTTCTCTGAGTGGTTTGTTTTTTGGGTTCTAACATTATTTCATCTTTGTTTGTGAAAAATGCCTGCTGTTGCTGGAATCGTCTCCGGCGATGGGAAAAAGGAGTATCCCGGAAATCTTACTCCGTTTGTCACTGTAACATGCATTGTTGCCGCCATGGGCGGTCTGATCTTTGGTTACGATATTGGAATTTCAGGTATTGTTTTTTAACTAATGTCTTGACGGCTGAGTTATGTTAAAATTGAAAAAAAACAAAAAAAAAATTGAATGTGGTTTTTGGTGATTATGCAGGTGGTGTGACGTCGATGGACTCATTTCTAGAGGAGTTCTTTCCGGATGTGTTCCGGAAAAAGAATTTGATGGCGACGAAAAACCAGTACTGTAAATACGACAGTCAAACTTTGACGATGTTCACGTCGTCGTTGTACTTAGCGGCGCTGCTTGCATCACTGGTTGCGTCGACGGTGACACGTAGGTTCGGCCGGCGACTGTCGATGCTCTTCGGCGGCGTCCTGTTCTGCGCCGGCGCCATCATTAACGGTTTTGCTAGAGCCGTTTGGATGCTCATTCTCGGTCGGGTTTTACTCGGTTTTGGTATTGGATTTACAAATCAGGTACCCTAATATCTTCACAATTATCTTACGTTGCCGTTTTCTTTTTCTTTCTTTCCCTACATTTATTTATGTGTTTATCTATATATAAATATGTTTGTTTGGAAGAAGAAACATTTCTAATTTTTCGTTATGTTTTGGGAACTGTTGTAATTTCTATTATCCGGTTTGCTTGGCTGGCTATGGCTTTGATATTTTATAAATAAAAAAATTAAAAAAGAAAAAGAAAACTGGCATGGGATAGTAATGGTATCTGAAGAAGTAATGGACCAGACAACTGCTAAGAAAATGACAAATATGTCCTTTTTTGTTGGAGAGTTGTTTCTGATTCTGATATGGGCTTCTCTTCTGTCTTCTCCTACTGCTACTTTCTTTTTCTTTCTGTGTTTTCATTTCTCTGCACTTCTTTTTTTCTTCTTTTTCTTACACTAAAGTTGGTTTCTTTTATGATTCCAATCTCTGTTTGGTTATTGAGTAAAACAGAAGCTCCACAGAGAGATCGAAAAAAAAAAAAAAGCGACGAGAAATTTTTTGTTTTGTAGGGACCCTTTTGACAATTCCCTTTGACAATATGAAAAGATTGGTTTTTTTTTAGTTGTGTTGCTTTATTATAGGCCCTTAGCTAGACATTGGGCTCAACTCAACATGGCTAACTGAAAATTATTGAATCTCATTAATTATACTTTTATTATTTTAAATAAATATCATTTTGGTTGCATTTATTTTCTTCCCCTTTATTAGCAATGCAATTAATAAAATATGTAATGATTTTTTGGTTGTGTAATTACAGTCGGTGCCACTGTACCTTTCCGAAATGGCTCCGTACAGATTCAGAGGAGCTTTGAACATAGGGTTCCAATTATCAATCACAGTGGGAATCCTGATAGCCAACGTTCTGAACTACTTCTTCGCAAAGATAAAAGGCGGGTGGGGATGGCGGCTGAGCTTGGGCGGAGCCATGGTCCCAGCCTTAATCATCACCGTCGGATCACTGGTCCTCCCAGACACTCCTAATTCAATGATCGAAAGAGGCCAACACGACCAAGCCAAAAACAAACTCAGACGAGTCCGCGGCGTTGAAGACGTCGAAGAAGAATTCCAAGACTTAGTTGCAGCCAGCGAAGCCTCTAAGAAAGTGGAACATCCATGGACCAACTTGCTCCAGAGAAAATACAGACCCCACCTCTCAATGGCCATTCTAATTCCTGTCTTCCAGCAACTCACCGGCATCAATGTCATCATGTTCTACGCTCCCGTCTTGTTCAACACCATCGGTTTCAAATCCGACGCTTCTTTAATGTCCGCCGTCATCACCGGCTCTGTTAACGTCGCCGCCACCATCGTTTCAATCTACGGCGTCGATAAATGGGGGAGGAGGTTCCTCTTCCTCGAGGGCGGCATTCAAATGTTGATATGTCAGGTAAATTCAATTTTGAATTTCGACGAAATTCCCATTTCCAATTTCAATTTTTGAGATTTGGGTTTTGTTCTGTTTCTTCCACAGGCTGTTGTGACGGCGGCGATTGGGGCAAAATTTGGAGTGAGTGGAATCGCAGACAATTTGCCGCAGTGGTATGCGATCGTGGTGGTGCTGTTCATCTGCATTTACGTTGCAGGTTTCGCTTGGTCTTGGGGGCCTCTTGGCTGGCTTGTTCCAAGTGAAATCTTCCCGTTGGAGATTCGATCCGCCGCTCAAAGTATCAATGTGTCTGTGAACATGATCTTCACATTTGCAGTGGCGCAAGTGTTCTTGATGATGCTGTGCCACATGAAGTTTGGACTCTTCATTTTCTTTGCATTTTTTGTTTGTGTGATGACGGTTTTCATCTACTTTTTCTTGCCTGAAACAAAGGGAATCCCAATTGAAGAAATGGGCAAAGTGTGGAAGACGCATTGGTATTGGTCGAGATTTGTGACAGATAATGATTATCAAATTGGAGGATTAGAGATGGGGAAAGGAGGGCAAGAAGTAATTAAGAGTGTTTAATTTGTGTTTGTCTTTGAGTTTTTTACTTTTCTTTTCTTTTTTTTAATTTTCTTGTTTGGGTCAAATGGTTAAGATATTGGGTTTAGAGTTTGACATTGACATAAGTTGGATTATAATTTTTGTGTTGAAAATGTGTAATAGTTATGTAACTCGTTCTCTTGTTGGTGTATAGTGAGAAAGAGAATATGTTCTAAAAAAAGGTCTCATTCGCTTATATTGGCTTCCTTTTTGCCTTTTGTATTGCTTTGGGAGAGAGTAATCAAAGAAGCTTCCTTTTAACTTTTCTTTTAACATCTATTTTCTAATCCTTGAATCACAATTGGTTTGAAAATTTGAAGAAAATTCTTAGCGTGTTTGTGTAAATCCAAATGGATTTTATTTATGTGTTGTTTGGAAGATGAGCTCTCATATGAGTTAGAACATAACTTAATTGGTTAAAATATGTTCATACCAAAAGGTCAAAAGCAAAGTCCTACTTTCACAAATGTTACTAAACTAACGGAAAAAAATGACTACAACAATAAAAGTATTTATATGATTTCAATGACAAGTAATTTTGTTTAATATAAATTATTTAATAAAAGGAATGATTCAAAATTTAGTTGATATAGGATTTTTTTTTTTTTTTTTTTTTTTTTTTTTGAGGAGAAGTTGATATAGGATCTATAGAAGGATAGAATTGGAGTTTTTAAAGTTTTGTTAGGGAATATGATACGTTTAGGGGAAAGTTGATTTTAAAAGCTGTTATTTGTGTGATTTTGCAGAGTAAATTGGAAAATGATTTTTTTTTTTTTTATATAAATTGATAAATAAACACGGTGAAGATTCTCTTACAATTACCCAAACGAGCCTGAGAATTTAAGTTTCTTATACTCATGTCATGTAAAACTATTTCTTTTTTTTTTTTTTTGAAAATACATGTAAAACTATTTCTTATTGTTATATATTCAAAGTTTTCATCATTTTGATTCTAACTAAAGCATATGAAAATGGTTCATTTTAAAGTATAAAGATTTAGCTATTCTCACAGAATTTGGAATCGTTAACTTTAAGCTCTAAAGAAAAAATTTAATACACATCAGTTCCATGTCATTACCTAGTGGTGTACCTTCTCATGCTCATAATTCAAATTAGACTTTCGGATTAATATTCTCTTACCAAACACGTTTTGTATATTGTGATATGAAAGTTGATTTACTTTAATAATAATAATAATAACATTCTTTTACATAGTCATATATATCTAAAAAAAATCTAGGCTAAATAATAAAAAAAATAGCATCTCATTTTAATAATACCTCTAAACTTTAAAAAGTCGCCTTATTGATAATATGTATTTTCAACTATGACTAGCATTAAAAGAAAAATAGATTGATACTAAAAGATAAATACATATCACATAGTCATTATACTATTACAATTTCTATCTCAATATCTTAAAATTTTCAACGTTTTCTCAATGGTCTAAACCTTTTAAATCAAATCTCTATCCAAACAGCATCTTTCAAATTTGAACCATAAAACAATGAAAACATCTCCCTAAAAATTTTTTAATTATTTATTGAAAAAAAATTTGTTGCATACCACCATTAAAATGCTGACAACTATGAGAGATAAAATTTTTTTTCTCATTTTTCTACCTTTCTCTTCCTTAGTTGTCAAGATTTTAATAGGGTATATAGAGAAATTCCTACATACCGGTATGCAGAAAATCTTTTGAGTTCAACACATAGGGAGAGGTGATTTAAATCTCTAACGGTTGACTATAGTAACGGACCTATTGCTATTTGATTCAAAACCTCAATCCACTCTAGCTAAATGATAATCGGAAGATCTAGCAAGAACATTGATAAATATTTGATTCAAAAGTTCAAAATGCATGTGAAATATTTGGGGTTTGTAAAATGAAGATTGGTGTTTAATTTAGTCACGAGAATAACGAATAAAGGAGGTGTGAGTGAAAATGAAGTTGTTCTTGGGCTAGCTTTTGGATGCAAGTAGAGAATCAAGTTTTTATTATGTGGAACATGAACCTTTGCTTTTATTTGTTGAAAGAAAAAGATTACAAGAGATTTGGTTTGGTGACCACAATTTGTGAAGAAAATACAACACAAAAGAAGAAGGATGCAGAAAAAAGCAGCCTCTCTAAACCTTTTTTCCCAACCAACCAAAAAGGAAGAAGATGCTCAATAACTTCTTCACGGTGTTTCTATGAACATATTATATATCAACGCCATCACATTTCTACTTAATTTGGATAAGTTTTCATTCATTTTGTTTTCTTCCATTTCTCATTTTTCTCTCGCTTTCTCAACTTTTCTTCTCGTAAAAAAAAAAAAAAAAAAAAAAAAAGCTTCGAGAATCATATTCCACTACATCTGAAATCGGTGTGTTACACATGATCCTAGTCATTCTCCAAATCTTAAAATTTTAAACAATGATTATATAGTTAGAAATGCGAATATATTCTTATTCATGACAAAAAAAAAATGTTAACTAATAAAAACAACTTTATTGATAGATTTGAACTCGAAATCCAACTTTACTAGGAATGGATAATCCAAACATCATTTTAAAGGAAATGAAAGTATTGTTTTAAAAGAAAAGGAGATTTGGCTCACGGTGTCGTGTTGAAACATCGTCCTACCTATCGATTCAAATACGTAGTTATGGATAAGTGCGATTTATCTCTAAGTAAGAAAAGTAGTAGAATCATATGCTCCTTTGTAAAAGCTCTAGATTTGTCCAAACCAATAAGAGAAAGAGAGAGAGAGACTATTATTGCAATAGTATAGAGATTACATAACCAAATAATTCCAAAGGGAATTAACTGAAAGACAAACAAAATAAAACAAACACACAAGAAAGTGAAATTATGGCGATAAGGAAATTATGGTTTTATTGGAACTTGATTTCTTGAAGAGTAATTAGAGTGAGCTTAGTTGATAAAGCCATTGATGCAAACCCATTGACCAATAAAGAGAGCAGAGCAATTGAGATTTGGATTGATAAAATTGAACTGATTAGTGGTCAACTTGAATGTATTTGCAAGATCGAAACAAGTGTCTCCACTCTCAACTCCATGAACTTTGCTGCATTGCAAACTTGGCTCTACGTCCACAAATCCACCTGCTTTACAATAACAATTGAGTACAAAACAAAGTTAAAAAGGACAATGGAATCCTGCCAGTTTGGTTTTTATTGTTTGTTTGATCAGATCTTCATATTTGTTTGATAAGATGTTCTTTCAATGTTCTTAAGGAGTGTGAGTAACTCCAAAACGATTAGCTGAAATTCAGTGGGTATTGCTTGGTTTGGACGCAAAGGAGATTAGCTCTTCCAAGTTCCAACCAAAACAATGTTTCTAAAACAAAGACTTTGAGTTTTATATTCTTTGACTAATGTGACTTTGTGATGTTTAAGATTTACCATAAGTAAGACATTTTTTTTAAAATGAAAATGTATGTTTTAATTAATCAAACATTCTTGATTAAGAGTGATTTCCACTCCATCACTAAAAGTGATTCTACAAATGCTACATTACTGGCTATAAAGTGAATACGCAGTGATTTCCACTCAATCACTTTAGAATCACTTTTTGGATAATCAACTTTAGAGTGATTCTTTTAAAAAGGAAATGTTTTTAAACTGATTTGATCCCCAAACATTCATGATTAAAAATATCATTTAGAAAGTTAATCTAAACACACCCTCATATTTTCATGTGAACAAGAAATCGATTTATGAAGTTAATAATTACAACGAAGGTTATAAGAGTGTGGTAATCGAATCGAGAAAATAGTTAAATCATAGAGGTGAAACATAATCCAACAATTCTAGCGTTTAAAATCAAGAACATACCAAGGGATTTTCGACTTTCCACAGAAATGGAAAAGATGAGAAGAGAGAGAGCGAATAAGAAGGTAAGATTCAAGGCAATCGAACTAATAGCCTTGGCCATAATTTACTTCACTTCACTTGCTCTCTTTTTGGTTAAGTAGAAAGCTTTATTGTGGGTGTTGGATTTCATGTAAAATCTCCTATTTATAGCTGCAAATATGCACACCGATCGAAGAGACGTTGCCATCTAAGTTTCAGGCAAGTTGAAGCCGGCCATTGTGGCGTAGGCGGATGGTACTAGAAACCTGGAAACAATGCTCTGTTTCGATGAGGTTTATTGCTGTGCAGTGCAGGATATAAGAAAAGGATAGAAGAAGAATCTACTCCGCTCTCTTAGACGGCCATACATAACATAGAAATCACATTTGGAAGGTGGGAACTAAAGCAATAGGTGCTGGATATAAGAAGAATCTACTCTGCTCTCTTAGACGGCCATACATAACATAGAAATCACACTTGGAAGGTGGGAACTAAAGCAATAGGTGCTATAGCAAAATTGATCTCGAACGAGTGGATATCATATTGGCTACATTAAGATTCTCATCCTAGTTACTTGATTTATAAACAAGTACAAAGTAAAATAAAATAAATGAGTAGAAAAAAATTACATATTTCAAGTACGAAGTCACGCCGAGCTGAGTCATTTATCATCATGATTTGTATTATCAAATAGAAGTGTGGTAAAGTGTGGTAATGTATGTAGTTGAACCATCCTAACAAACTAGTAGACTTGGATCTTGGTGCAACATAATCCAATCCATTTGATTAGTCTTCACTATCTACAAAATGTATATATATTCTTAAACTCAAACCACATAAGAAGTTAATTGATATTTAAATTATGGATTATTTTAGGTTTTTCAAACGAGTCTTTACTTTTTTGCATTTGTATCCAAATTTAGAATCCAAATTTCAAATTATTGCCCTACAGAAAAATGCATTGTTACTTGTATGCATGTTTTTAAATTCTGAACTGTAAATTGGTGTTTAACCACCACACACTTAGATTTTACAGATGTTAATTCATCAGTAAGCTGTCCTCTTCCACAGAGCCAGAGATAGAGTTGGTTTGAAATGGAATGGATCACTTTGATACATTACATTGCATTACATTCCTCTGTGGCCATTTTATTAGCGAGAGAGAAATCAATCACATTATCTTTATCTACATATAAAAGAGTAATCCCATTCGGTGTCTCAAATTACACAAGACTTTACCTCAGGGGAGTTTTCTTTCAATGGAAATAAAAATAAGTTCACCTAAACAATAATTTCGACAATATACGAAAAAGATTACACAACTTTTTTAAGGGTAGAATTGATACTCGACAGTTCGTTTGGAAATCCCCTATCAAATTACAGAACCATTGCCGGAAAACTGAAACCAAACCCTATACAGAGTCTACCCCTTCAACTTGCTGTTTCGCCAGGTATCTTTCCCTCCGTTCTTTCTGAACAAACATAAAATGCAAGAACATGAACACTGATTTTCATTCGGTTCCAAATTTGAAAAGATTTGTATAGGAAATCAAAGGATGAACAAAACAACTCACCCATTCGTCTATCACGAGCCCTTCTCCAATGATTTTGGGGCCCGCTTCTTCTGGTGGTTTCTTGCGTGCCTCAAGTGCAGCATCGGCCTCGGCTAATTGCCGCTTCAATTTTTCTAAGGCCTTCAGAGAATCAGGAATGAAAGGGTTACACGTTAGGCGTCAAATTAACAGGATTTTAATCTAAATTACTTATCACAGTTTAATTTTGTTATTTATAGACTAGGATTTTTTTTCTTTTTTTTTCTTTTTTTAGTTGAACCTCTAACCTCTTAGGGTGGGGTACATGCTAATTACCGTTAGACCTAGCTATAGATTAGGATTAAGAAGCTATATTGGTAAAGTTTGTATTTTCTTTTTTAAAACTATGAAAATCCAAACAATTTTTTTTTTATTATATTAATTTCAAAATATTTCCTATTCTAAATAAGATAAATAATGAAAAATGATTTAAATATTTCAAATCACTTTATTTAAAATTATTTCCCGTACATCTTGAATCTATTTGGAGGATTAGTGAAATTCTGATTATTGATAAATCAACTTACTGCATTAGGACGTTCTGGATCCAGGAAAACAACCCGCAATATCTGTTCTATAGACACTTGGTCCTTCTGCTCATCAAACTGGATCAAGAGGGAGAAAGAATAAGGTTTGATCAGTACTCATTTTACCTGCTTTTTCTAGCCCAGCATGAAAAGGCATAGACTCTGAACATTAGGTAAGTTAAAAGGTCATCTTAAAACAAACAACGAGTGAACGAAGTAACATTCATAAGTTTGAGTTGTGCATTTAAAAGAGTTAGGAGCAAGACCCTTTCTTTTCTTTTAATGAGACCAGGCAAATGAGCGATCCCCAAATTGGGGTTACAAAAAAGGCCCCTAGTTTATTATAAGGTCATTTAAACTAATCTGTAAAAGTATGGAAGAAGCATTTACACCATCCAAGAGAAAACCAATTATTCTTTTATAAGAAACATAGAGAAGGCCAAAATTTTATAACTACCTATCCCAACCAGAAAAAATAACTAATGAACTTTTCGCTACATGCCCTAACCAGAAAAAAAGAAATTGTCAGAATTCTCTACAAACAAAACTAAAGAATGCAATAGAATGCCAGCGACTGTATGCGATGCATACATCACTAAGGAAACCATCCAACAAAAGTTTCCCTACCATCAAATCATCAACCTAATTTTTGGAACCTCATATGCAGAATCTGTACTCATTCAGACCTAGCTCACTGATGAACAACATAGCCCTCTAATTTTGACAAGTATCAATTGAAACTCATTCAGATATTTACAATTCCATCTCCTCTTAGGACCATCTACAAGCTAAAGTGAAGCAACACAAGAATGCATGTTCAAATCACTAAAACATTGATTAACTTGTCGGTATTGAACAAAACATCCATCAAAACATAAATAACTGGAAAAACCAAGCAAAGGGAAGGTGGAGACGCACCAGCTCGGGCACATAATCCATTGGTCCTTTCACCTTCAAGCTCATAATTTTAAACTTAACCCTGTTGTTCTTTTGATCTACTGGTTTCTCGTTGTTTTCGGGAACCTCAACAAACTTGAAAACTAGGAGATCCATCCAATATTGACAGCAATTAAAAAAATGTAAATTAATAAGAAACATGAAAATTCTCCAATTTCAAGAAGATTAATAGAGGAAACTGAGCAGAATTAATGATCATAGCTGTTACATATAACTTAGGAACAGGGACAAAATGGATAGCCAACAAAGTAGAGCTCAACTGGCATAAAAAGTTGTACTGATAACCACGAGGTCTATGGTCCAAATACTCCATCCCATATCGTCAAAAAAAAAATATATAAGAAATCCAGGAATATAGTTTACCAGTGGCTATGATGCTCTCTCCAGGGGCAAGAATAGCACCAGGGGGACGCATGAAGCAGCTTTTTGGTGCAGTCGTTTGGAACTATATAAAAGTTAAAACACAATGGATCAATAATCACAACAAGCCGAATTTATTAGGAAGAGAGCTATTGCTGGAAATTAGAACTATTAACTGCTAGCATACGAACTCACAGTCCACTGATCAACTGAACTGTAAAACACAAAACCAGTATGCTTGAAATATGATGCAACAATGCAAAATTATATGCCGCGAATAGAAATTTAGGACGTTCATTCGCACCTTGAATGCTACGTAAGATTTGCTTGTGTTTTTAATTCCAATGGCACTCCTGACCTGCTTGCCAGGTTCATCTTCAAAGATACAAAGGTGAACCAATTAAAACTAAGATCAACCAGAAAATTGAATCAATTAGAGAATTCAAACGTTCTAAAACAGAAATGCAGCTGAAAGTTAAAAGTCAACAACAGATCGAGATCATACGCACCAGACCTAGACTAAGCAGAACAAATCCAACTAAGAACAATCCAGCAAAAAATCATAAAACGAATGAAAGAACTCACAAGGAAAGAAAAGCTTATTCGATGGATCCAGCTTGAGCCGGCGCCGCGTCGGAAGCAGCGACCTGGCAACGGAGGAAACAGAGGCGGAGGTGTGAGGATTCGTCCCCTCCAGCGGCGGATGAGTCTGATGAGAGGTACGAGACGAAGTAGTAGCGCCACTAGCAGAATGCCTAAACGTTTGCTTCAAAAAACCCCAGACCTTTCCGTCGGACGTTGACTTTTGATCATCGATAGCCATCATTGGAACCTCCGCGAGCTGAATCAGAGCATCGAAGAGTGAAGAGACTCGTCGGCGGCCTTGGAAAATTAACGGCGAGCACCAGCAGCGGCAGTTTAAGGTGGCCGTTAAGAAGAGGAGGGGTCAATTTTTAGCTTCGTTTTCGATGGAAGCGGAAGGTGAGCTGTTGAGAGAGAAGAGGAGAGAGATAGAGCGGAACTGAAAAGAAGTAAATGGAAGTGAAGAAAAAGAGTTGAGGTCCGAAGGGGCGTTTTAGCTTTTTTATTGAATGTTGTTGTCCTTGGGTACATGATTAGCGGGGGAAACTGATCGATCCACGCGTCTAAAACGTTGTCTTCAATATGCAAATATCCACTTTCTTTTTTTTTATTATTTTTCTTTTTTCTTTTTTATTTTATTTAATAAAATCAATTCAAATATCACTCACTCGTTCCTCATACGGCATTTCTCCCCCTTTTTCTTTTTGGCAATAAAGACAATTGAATGCCCAAAAATTCAAACCCCCAATGTGAACTTTCAGTATAATTCTTAAAATGTTGTTTAAAAAAAATATTAAAAATGTTTTAACGAGGATTTTTTCGGTTAGATGAAGATTTAAACCTCGAACTTTAAAAAAAGAAATATATGTTTTAATCGTTAAATTGTGTTCATATTTTTTTGCTTTATCTAAGTTGCAAAGAGTTTTTTGGAACTATTTAACTAATTTATTATGATTTAATTTTGTCATGAACATAGCTTGATAGTTGAAGCATTAATATGTGAGGTCTAAGATTTGAGTCTCCATTCCATATTTAATGGACAAAAAAATTTGAGTACGGGTCATTTGTAAATATTTTTATTTTTTAATATTCATCATTTCTTGATGCGATAAAATAAAAATAAAGAATAATGCTAATATGTTCTAATTGAATATGTTTCTATTGTTGAATATGTTTCAATTGATTTGATATCACATGTTTGCAATTGATTTTCTTTTACAACGTTCTAATTATAAGTAAATTTCTTGAGATCTCTTTAAAAAACAAATTAAGATCTTTGATCTCATTAAATGTATGTTTTATCACATTTAAATTTTGTTACTACTGAGTACTAATATGAATGTTTGATAGGTCTTAATTAAAAAATGAAAAGATAAAAATAAAAAGTAAATTTTTTATGATATAAAATGAAATTAATATTGAAAGGTTGTGTTTTTTCTTTTAAAAAAATTGAAACATTGAATCTAAAGATCTAATTTACTTTTTTTTTTAAAAATGAGTGGATGACTGCTTGACCATTCTTTATTGGTCTCAAATTCAAATTTAAAATATTTTTCAAAAGGCACACTATAATAACAAATTGTCTAAGGTGGTTTGTTAAAAAAAAAAAAAAAAAAAAAGTCTAAGGTGGTTGCTGGTTGACTTTGAAGGTTTGATCGGTTCAAATTCCTATTCTTTTTCCTTTGATTCCACTTCTGGATATATTCTCGACTTATTTATTTATAAAATTAAATCACTTCATCATTTTCATGAAAACAACTATCACAATGTTTTAATTATGTATTTAGAGTTAAACGTCAAAATATGGTCACAAATATTCATCATGAGAAAATAATTAATAATTTTCGATTTGGGTGCTCTTTCACCCAAGATGAAAGGAAACCAACTATCTTAAATCATTGATAATTGAAGTTATAGCACATAGTATTTGTTTTATTTGAAAAATTGGACAAATTCAGAGAATCTTCCAACATAATTTTGTAAACTATTGGAAGAATTATTCCCTATATAATTTGATATATATGAATGGATTGTTCATAATCCAATTTAATTATTTTTTAATATGATATGTTATAGGCAATTTTGGACCACTCTGATGTACAAGGAACTGACGAGGACAATCAGGGAGAAATCGGGCTGAGAGTTGGACTCAAGAGGCGAAACCGGCAAGTGGGACGGGCCAAGACCGAAGGGGTCGAGCCTGGCCCGACCCCCTGCTCGGCCTCTGCCCATGGCCGAGGCCGAGCCCGTCCAACTCCATTTGGTCCCTACCGCCTTTGGCCGCCCCGGTTCCGCCTGATTTGACCTAAAACGCCTTCGAATCCCTAAAAACCCTAGGAGGATGAGCAAATATTTATACCCCTCTTCGCCACTGAAGAAGGGGACCCGAACTCTATTCTCGACTCCCTACTCTTACTCTCTAGCTCTTCCTTCCGTTTTCTGACTTAAGCATCGGAGGCGGTGTGGCTAGCACCACATCGGTGTGCAGGTTCTCTCTTTTGCAGGCCACGTCTTCCCCCTCTTCTACAACTTTTACCGTTGGTGGCACGTGAAGGTCAGGTGAGTTCCTTTGACCTAATTTGACCATCAACATGATATATAGATATATTATAGATTTTAAGATATGTCCGTGAGTATCTTTTTTTTTTTTTTTTAGTTCAACAATAGGACAAAATGAATCAAAATATTGACCTTATAATGATAATAGATATTTTATTCATTGAATTGTCTTCGAATCAACATGTTTGAGAGAGTATGTTTAGAATAAATATACCTTTAGCAAAAGTACTAGAAATACTTTTGTGAAGAATGTTTAATAACAAATTACTTAGATATTTAGTTATACACTATTAAATATTTTTGAATTGCTTTACATTCAAGAATTTAGGCCAAGAAAAATAATACTCCTTTTTCACGTCAATTCAGTATGGGGTAGTTTACAAATAAAGTCAAAATTATTATTATTTTTTTTTTTTTTGCAACGATATAAGAACTAATTCTTTGAGGAGTGGTACCAGCATGAACATAACTTAATTAACATAAACATTATACTAATGATCAAGATGTCTACGGTTCAAATCTCTTCATCTAACATGTTGAAAACAAAAAGATGTTTGAATAGAAGAAAATGAGGGTGGTTAAAGTATAACTGAGTGAAGGAATACATATTTTATACATTTCATTTTATTTACAAACCAAAATATTATTTAAGTTGATAGATTATATTTTATATATAAAATATTAACCGAAAGAGGGAGACATGTTGTGAATTGTATGAAACTTCTTCTTGTATGGGCGTAGTGACTCGTTTCTCAAATTAATAGCAAGTGGGAAGACTTGTCATTACAAAGTCAACATTGTTAGACAAAAATTCCCTTAAAGAACATCATTATACAAAAATAAAAAGCTAGCTCATGAAGTCACGCCGTCCACTAGCCACCATATTTAAAAAGTTATTTGGCGTTTTTCATGGGTAAAAGGGTTAGAGAACTTGTTGATCGAGTGGGATTCTGATTTGTGGTTTCTCCCACCCATCCATGATTATAGTTAGAGATCAACTTTGTTATTATTGTAATGATTTTAAATTTTATCTTTAATTTTTGGATTAATTTTGTGGCAATTGAATTACATAGATGAGAAGAATGACTAGATCACTTTTAATTTTTTTTTATTTTATTTTATTATGTATATCGACTTTACTCACTTGTCTATTCAATCAAAATTTAACTCAACAATTCTAGAGATGAGGCATCAAATCATTTAGGAAGGACGATATGTGTTTTATTCACTCAATTACAAACTGGCTAAAATCCTTATTTAAGGAGGTCTTATTTGAGGTACAAAATAAATTTGATTTTGAGTTGGTTGCGCATGCAGTAGCTGACTTTGGGGATTATTTTGTAAAGATAGTCCACTGATTTCGTCTATTTTTTCTGTTAAAACCTAACAGTTTGCTGACGTGAAACCAATCGACAATGAGTAAGGTGGCCCTTCTAACATATAAATTGTGAGGTCTCCACTTTTTCTTTTCAATGTGGGATCCTCAACATGCCCCTTCAAGATGGTGTCTCTTTGGGTTTAACATTCTTGGATCGGATCCCAATTTTTTTTCTTTAGATCGAATACCCGTTTGGGTTTAATGGGCTCTGATACCATATTAAATAACATGGGCAATGAGTGAGGTGACCCTTCTAACCTTCTAACTAGGGGTGAAAAAATCGATCCGAATCGGAAAACCGAGCCGAGCCGAGCCGAGTCGGTTCGGTTCGGTTCACGCTTTTGTGTTAAATAGAGAATTTTAGGGTTTGTCGTTCGTGATTCTTCTCTTTCCCACAATTTTAGGGTTTGTGTCGTGCCGACTGTCGTTCGTGATTCTTCTCTCCGTCTCCGTTTCTTTCCCTTCTATTTCTCTCCGTCTCTGCAGATCGTCGCCATGTCGTGAGCCAATCTCTCCGTCTCTGTAGGTCGTCGCCATGTCGTGGGCCAATCTCTCCGTCTTTGCAGATCGTCGCCACGTCGTGGTCCGTTCGTGATTTTTCTCTCCGTCTCCGCCCTTGAATGCATCATGTCGTCTTCGTCTTGTGCTCGTGTTTTCTCAGGTGGGATCATGATCTCCAAGGCTCTTCTCTTAACCAAATCGGCCATTCCCGCTGCCACCATCGCCGTCGTGGGCCTTCTTTACTTCAAACGACCTTGTATCCGACCTCTGGCTTGGTTTTGAAACGGAAGGGAAAAGGGGGACAGAGATGGGGATGGGGAAAAAGTGTGAAGGGAACGAAGGATTTAAGAGAGAGTTCGTGCTCGTGTTTCTCTGAACCAAATTGACCATTCTCGCTGCCACCATCGCCGCCGTGGATGCTTCCCTGCTTCAGACGACCTCCTCTGGCTTGGTTTTGAAACGAAAGGGAAAAGGTGGACAGCGAGAGAGAAGCATTCGAATGAGGGATGGGGATGGGGAAAAAGTGTGAAGAGAAAACCGACCTGACCCGATTTGGGTCAAACTAGTTTGGGTCAGGTCGGATCGTCCGTACAATCGACCCGACCCGACCAATTTACACACCTACTTCTAACATATAAATTGTGAGGTCTCCACTTTTCTATTCAATGTACGATCCTCACACATTGATAAAAAAAAAGGTATAATGATTTTAGTAAAGATGTTTTTTTTTACTAAAACCAATGTTCGGTAAAAAAATATATTGATTTAAAAACATTTTTCAAATAACACTTGAAACTTAATTATTTAAAAAGTGATTTTTAAATGATTGGTGGAATCATTTTTAATTAAAACATAGGGCCAGTTGCAAGGATAGCAACATGAGCCAAAATATTTGCAAATCTAGCAACCCACAAAAAAAAATTGCAAAAATGGCAAAATCTAATAGTTTGTGTGTTGCATTTACTAAAATACCCCTCCAGATTTTCTTTCACTGATAGAAAGTTTTTCTATCACGGATAGATTCTATCAGTGATAGAAAGATTTTCTATCAGTGATAGAAATTTTCTATCACTGATAGAAAATTTTTTTCTATCAGTGATAGAAATTTTCTTTCACTGATAGATTCTATCATATGATAGAAAATTTTTCTACTACTGATAGATTCTATCGGCGATAGATATTTTTCTATCACTTGTTCGGTGTTCTATCAGTGTTTGGTTGTTGTTATTTGATTTTCTATCAGTGTTTGGTTTTTGCTTTTCAGTGTTTGATTTCTATAATCGTTCGTTTTTGCTTTATTTTTCAATGCTCGATTTCACCATGTATCACCATCGCTGATAGAAACAAAAGATCTTCTATCACTGATAGAAAAATATCAGTGATAGAAAGATTTTCTATAACTCACGAAAAGTTTTTCTATCAGTCTCAGTGATAGAGATAGAAAGTTTTTCTATCACTCATAGAAAGATTTTCTATGAATGATAGAAATCTTTTCTATCACTCATAGAAAAAATTTCTATAAGTGATAGAATATTTCTATCACTGATAGGTTCTATCAGGGATTGATTGATTTTCTATCAAGAGTTTTCTATCATTGGTAGAATATCTTTCTATCACTGATAGAATAGTAAAATTTTCTATCAGTGATAGAAATCTTTTATCACTGATAGAAAGCTTTTCTATCGGTGATAGAAAGTCTTTCTATCACTTATAGATTATATCGGTGATAGAAAGATTTCTATCGGAGATAGAAAGATTTTTATGGGTGATCAGGGATTGAAAGATTTTTTATCAAAAGTTTTTCTATGATTTTCTATAAAAAGTTTTTTTTATCACTGATAGAACCTATCAGTGATAGAAATCTTTTGTCACTGATAGAAAAAGTTTCTATTAGTGATAGAAATCTTCTATTTTATCAGTGATAGAAACGTTCTATCACTAATAGAAAATTTTTCTACCACTGATAGAATCTATCAGTCATAGAAATATTAGTGATAGAAACTTTCTATCGCCGATAGAAAATTTTTCTACCACTGATAGAATCTATCAGTGATAGAAATATCACTGATAGAAACTTTATTCTATTAGTGATAGAAACTTTCTATCACTAATAGAAACTTTATTCTATCACTGATAGAATCTATCAGTAATAAAAAGACTTTCTATCAGTAAAAAAAAATGACGAGGAATAAGAAGATGGGCACACAGGGGCAATTTAGGAATATAAAAAATTAATTAAAAAATTTTGCCATATTTGCAAATATTTTTAAAAATTGCTATATTTGTAATTATTTACCCACCCATTACAATTATCCTAAAACATAAGTGTTTATTTATTTTTTATTTTTTATTTTTTTTAAAAAAAGAAACACGTATATTTTTTTTAATAGAAGTGTTTAAACTTAAAAAAAGTATGCTAAATTCACCATAAATCGTTAAGAAAACGTAAAAAGGAAAAAAAAAAAGTTGGGTAGGATTCAAATACCAAGAGAACTCAACAAAATCTTTCGGATGGAGAACATGCCCAAACATGCAACATGACATTAGACACTTCATTTAATTGAATGAAAATACAACATGACAAATAAACTTCTTAAGTTGCACTTAATTGCCACATGCACCTGTTAATTGAAATAGGAATTCCGCAAATAGTCACAAGTTCCAGTCCTTATTATTTATTAATGATGTAATACTTTAAAAAAAATTAAGCTTTTTTTTCTTTTCTTACTTCTCAATACTGAAAAGTAACTACTGGTATATATATAACAAACAATACTCATAGGCACATATTACAAACAATACTAACATTTAATTTTTTTTTTAAAAGTCGGGTTTTTAAAATTTACAAACATTTAACCCAAAATCACATTTTAATATTATTTTAGTTTATTAAATAAACAGGCAGGCAGGCGTCTCGTATTAATCTCAATTAATTAAATTAAACTCTATATATAAAACAAATCTTTAGAAAAAAAAATCAATTAATGTCTCAAATAATATGCAATTTTCTCTCTTAACATAATCTGGTCGAAAATAGAAGGAAAACCTCAGAACAGAGGCTCAGAATCGTCCCATTGAAGAACAGCAGAGTCCAAATTCTGCTCTCTCTTCAACTTATCCTTGAGAAACCAGTCGCACAATCTCCCCGCATTCAACTCCTCGATCGAACATTTCTCTTCCTCCGCTATCACTCTCAGTAAATTCAGAGAAGATATCTACACAAACATCATCCTCGATTCAGGATTCAATTAGAAACGGAAATTGCAAAAAAGACTGATACAGAAGCAGAGAAATACTGTTAAACGGCACAGAAATCGCTCGTGCGTGCTGAGGCCGGATACTTCGACGAGGCCGGCCTCTTCCAGCGTCAAGAACGTTCGTCTTTGAGCGCCGTTTCCTGATCCGGCCTGTTCGGCGCGGATTCTGAAGGTTGATTTGCTGTGGAATGAGTTGTTTGGAAGTGCAAAATTGAACCTAATTGGACTGAGTTTTTGTTGGAGATTTGACGAATTGAATGGGAATGAGGATCCATTGTGGTGAGTGGAGGGTTTGAGTGAGATCATCTCTGGTTAATTGCTGAGGTGAAAGAAAGGGGTGTTGGTTTAGTTGTGAGCTTATCGAAGGAAGATGGCGCCGAGGCTTATCGGTTTTATTGGTTTGGCTCTTCATTTTTATGTGGTGGAGATGGAGAAAAGGATAAATGAGAGGGTACGCATTTCGTTTCATTTTGATTGGGGATTTTTGGGAATTTAATTGAAAATTCAGGAACTTCCTAAATACAAAATTAAAATTTCAATGAACTAAATTTTGTGTCTAATCCGGGCTTTGATGTAATCAAAATTTTATTAGATATAAAAATGAATTTTATGTCTTGTATGACCAAACTTTCAATATCGTATGTAAGTTAAATGTTAAGTAAAAGAAGTGAAATTAATATATCATTGATACAATTTTAATTAATTAAAAGGAATAAAAATTGATAAATTGAAATGCGCAACAATAAATAGATGGTGACCTTTGAGATAAATGTATGATGTCTTAACTAGTTTTGATAATAGGTATAATGTTTTTTTTTTTTTTTTTTGGTTAAGAATATAAATAATGTCTTAATTAATTGAGATACACAACTATAAATTATGAACTTTTGACATTTTAGTTGAGGATACACGTTTTATGCCATTTGAATTATATTCATGCTTGACTAGTGAAGATGAGAGAATTCAAACTTCGGACTTCTTGGTCGAAGACACACCTTAACAGCT
The DNA here is from genome assembly GCA_036850905.1 of Luffa acutangula. Taxonomy (NCBI): domain Eukaryota; kingdom Viridiplantae; phylum Streptophyta; class Magnoliopsida; order Cucurbitales; family Cucurbitaceae; genus Luffa; species Luffa acutangula. Next base: position 60,720,521 of record CM072087.1, on the reverse strand, counting down.
ATGTTTAATTTGACTTTATAGTTGATTTGCCGTAGGAATAGTTGACCATTTTTTTTTAGCTCATTTGGATTAAGTTGAATCATGCTAATAACTGAACAGGTATTTTTATTTATTGTCATATTCGAAAATTAAAAAAATTAATGCTAATTTAAATATTAAAAAGAAATTCGTTCAGCCAATCAACTTCAATGCCAAAGTCATATTTCTGTAACAAGAATTCAGAGCATGATTATAAAAAAACGAAAGAATCTTTAGAAAACTTAATAAATAGAATTCAGATATAGTACAAGAATGAGATATTAATCCAGTAAAATTACAAAGCGAACATTATAGAACCGAAGCAAGAGACGGCTCAAGTAGGAGCCCAACAACTCAAATACATGACGGTCCTTAAAGACTCTTCAGCTCTCTTTACCTTCTGGCCCTCATCAGCGCTGAGTTTATTACCTGAATAGCATTTCGAAGAAGCAGAGCTTGAATCCTTGAGAGACTTCAAGGCAGAGGGATCGTTCTTCACAGCTTGATCTCTCGTCCTCTGAACAAACCGTATCGCAAATTGCCCGAAAGCCCTGCTCATGCCACTGGACAACCACAGAATCAAAGCCGATTCGCAGAGAATATGGAGAAGTTTTGAATCAATTTCGAGGAAAATCAAAGGGATTATGGTTATAAATAAAGGAATGAAACAGTCAAGAGATATTGGTGGGCTGGCGTGGTTCGCAAGAAAAGTTAGCTGCAATCGGAAGCAATTTCAAAGAAGATGGGATTATTTCATTTGGATAAGGAAAAGAGAATTCAACTTTCCTCGTCATTCTATGGATTTGTTAGTGTTAGCTCAGCACATACGAAGGTCATCGTTACTGGGCTGGAATCACTTACTTGGGCCGAGTTGGGCTTTTTCTTCAGCCCATGGGAGTCTCATCTCTCTTTCTCTCAAGTTTCAACGGATAGGAATCGCACTGGTCTTTGGTAAGCTGAATCTCAACTCACTTTTGAGTTTCGCCATAAGAATTGCTCTATCGAGTCTCAAATATCCCGATTCCCGCTATGGCTCTGCTTCACTCTTCGTCTCATTTCTCCACTGTGCGATGGACTCCTTCTTCTCATCGAATCTCTGCAACTCCACGCAGCCGATACTTCAACGTAAGGTCTCTTCTCTCCATCCTTGTGCTTTGGTTTGATTTTTTTATTTTTGATTTTTGGAATTTATGTGTGCGCTTGATGCTTTACTTCATTTCTTTTTTATTGTGTTGTATTTGTGTCGTCAGGTCCTGTTTGCCATTGCCGATGCAGAATGCGAAGTATCGGAGAGAGCTTGAAGCAGCTGTGGATGTGGTGCAGAGAGCTTGTCGTCTATGCGTTGATGTAATTGCTCTGTCCTTTTCTCTTTAGTTTTGTTATTGTTTTCAGTTTGGGTGTTGTGATGGAATAGTTCGTTGAGGATGTGAGATACAAATAAGAGACTGCTCTACGGTTGTATGATGACTGTAACCATAAGATTTCTACTATGAGAATGTTTATGGAAGCAACCACCGGAAGGTCAATCAATCCAATTTATCTCACTGTTTTGATGAATTCGTGTTTTGATCATTGGCAGGTGAAATCGTCACTTCTATCGGCTGATGGACAGATTCTAGAAAAGAATGATCAGACTCCGGTCACTGTTGCCGATTTCGGAGTTCAGGCGCTAGTCAGTTTGGGTAATGGAAATTTTAAATTATATATAACCAATGGTGCATTTTCTGTATCATTCGTTTGCTCATGTACAACCTAACTCTGCCTGTTCCCGTGATGATCAATAGTTTCCTGGCCTAGTCACCATTACAATGTTACAAGTTGTTGTCGTGTTCTTTCTTTCCTTTTTCCTTTTCTTTTTCTTTTTCTTTTTTTGGACAAATAATCAGTTTGCACATTTTGTAAGCTATTTTTACATCTTCTATTTTCCCTTATGATTTTAGTTTCTCTATACTCCATCTCACTGTACATTTTGGAGTTCATTATTGCTGATATACAATTATTCATGTCGATGGAAGTAACTTTAAACTGATCGTTCCTTTCTTCCCTCCACTCTTCTTGCTGTAGAGCTGGGTACTTTATTTCCATCTATTCCATTGGTAGCTGAAGAGGACTCTACATATTTACGTGCAAATAATTTGGCACATTCAGTACTGACAGTAGTCGCTGAGAAGTCAAGTTCCCAGAATGAATTAACTGAGGATAATGTGCTGGAAGCAATTGACAGGGGAGCGAATGTTGCATTTGCTTTCGGAAGTAAGCCAGCCACATATTGGGTGGGGATTCCAAATTGAGTTATTATCTTGTAACATCGAAAATCTTTTTGCTGGGACTTATTTTCTTCGATTTTCTGATTTGTGAGTGTTGCCATTGCCATTAATATCCTTCATACTATCTTCCTTCAAGAAAATTCTTCATTGCTAATGTGATTTTAGGTTGTGAAGATACCACCATTTGAAATGGAAGGATTTAAAGTTTCCCCGACATACTGTTCCATCCATCTGTGAAGATATCTAATAAGTGCTTTGCATTTTGCAGCTTTTTCTAAGCTCTTGATTTAGAGTTACATGTTAATCAATCAAATAAATTCCAATACAGGTATTGGATCCAATTGATGGTACACGAGGATTTCTTAGAGGAAATGATGTCCTATATGTGGTATGTCATTTAATCAGGTTGCTGCATTTTACTTATGTTATATTTATGAAGACAAGTAGGGGTGCTCTGAAAATTTAGTTTGAATTATACCTGCTTTTCGATTTTCCAACTTTTCGAAAAATTGCAGGTAGGTTTGGCTCTTGTGGTTGAAGGAGAGATTGTATTAGGTGTTATGGGATGCCCCAACTGGCTCGGAGATTTGTCTGAAAAGTCAGACTCTGAAGACCTTGAACGCGGGGGTGTCTGGTCCAGATCAGGAGCCTTAATGATCGCTCATGCTGGATATGGAACGTGGACCAGGAGATTATCAGATATGCAAAGCCGAAGCAAAGTTTTCCACAATTGGACTAGATGCTTTGTTGATGAATACCGTCTTGTGCACGAGGCACGCTTCTGTATCCCAGATAGTCAAACGTGGGAAGCACTTCCCCCATCAACTTCATTCCAGGCAACAACTAATGCCGATCAAGTTGGGGATGGTCAAATTCTTCTTCTCCGAACATGTTGTGGAAGGTTATTTGCTACACACATATTATATGCGTCCTTTCTTGACAAGATTTTTCCATTTGAAATTCTGATCACCAATACGTAGAGTGGTTGCACTGTGTCACAACCATACTAGTAGAGAGTAGGTTGTGACCCTCACTGAGCAGACAGTGAAGTGGTGCCACGTCGAGTGTCGCCCATCGGGCCATGTCAGAGGGCCGAGAGAGAGAAGTGCCATGATGCGATCGAGGAGGACGATGCATCATCCAACACACCACAATGAGTGGGCATTGATGTCACAAGAAGGCATGAAGGTATTGAGAAGCAACAGTGTCGTCAGACGCGTCAGTGGTATGCTTGATGGGGGCCAGATGGGGCCCCGGGCCATGACCTCGGAAGTCGGGGTTCCGTCGTGAGTTTTGACGAGCGGCTCTGGAGTTAAGTGCATATGAGTGAAGAATGCAAGCCCGCAAAGTTTCGTGTCAATCGGACACCAGACGGGCGCTCCACGTTGGCGTATGACTCCTCGTGAATATGACGTGCAAGGGTGTCAGACCAAATATGCCTCAGAATGTACTATAGGGGGAGGCATGGTGTCAGCTCTCCACCACCCCTGGGCCCTGTGGCCTAAGTGAGCTACCCCATGGCACATGCGTGTGTCATGGTGTGGGCGAGCGTTGCAAGACGAGTGTCTTGGGCGTCTTCCTTTGGGAATGGGTTTCCAAGGACAGTGTCGGGCGGCACGGGTGTGCCGACATTGCGCCCCCGCCCATGGGCTGGAGGTTGCACCATATGGCCGGGTTGCGGCACGCTATACGAAAATGACTCGGCATGTCTCGGAAGAGTTCATGCCTCGATATGCCCGGATGGATGGATGTCCGAGAAGCCTCGATTATAAGTAAAGCCCATGGGTCCGTTCTCGAGAAGCAGGTCCGAGCGAGCGGTTAAGTCAAGATGACATCCCGAGTTCCGGGATGGCATCGTGAAGCATCAGTGGAACCCGATAGTTCCCGGTTGGCACGGTATTTGCCCGAAATGTCCCGGTAAGCATTATAATGGCCCGATAAGCCCCGGTAGGCGATGAAAAGCCCCGGTAAGTGTTATAATGCCCCGGTAGGTCCCGGTAAGTGCTGAAATCACCCGGTAAGCTCCGGTTGAGCGTTTTAAGGCCGTTTTGACCCGTTGAAGGGCCCGAACACATCCCGGCGAAGTTCCGGATTGATGTAGAAGCGTGTGGGCCGTGTTATCGAGATGGAAGATGATGAAATGAGATGCGACGTTGCGTTTATATGACCTTGGCCTGATGTAGAGGCAAGGTTGAGCCTTGGGACTTGTCCTAGAGTAGAGGCAAGTCGGCTAGAGTCGCGAATGAGTGAAAATACACATACGGGCGACGTGTATGACCGAATGTATTCCGCTGCAAGATGATTTGAGTTCGGTTGAGGATGAAGAACCTCGCCTAAGGTCTGATGAAGCACCAAAGTCCCGCGAAAAAGTTATATGGGTTAGAGATGACCCTTAAGGCTGGCCATGGTCGCGTGTAAGATCATGGCGCCGCACGGTTAAAAAGGTACGACCGTGACACACTGCATGGATTCTTAGGTATTTAAGTATGTTCATCAATTCCACAGATGCGAAGATAATAATCTGTAGGACTCAAGTATCTTTTTCTTGAATATGCCCTCTCCCTTCACTACACAAACTGAGTAGCACATTAGCATTTTTCGGCTGAAAAGATTATTTGAAGTTAGCCTAAATAAATTAATTGAATATCCTCCCTTCCCGAAAGCGAAAGGAAGAACGTGAAATTTATGTATGCCACAATTTGTGGTGATCAGATGAAAGAAATACTCGCATTAATGCCTCTTCATTTCATTTTCCTGCAGTTTGTGCAAGTATTTCATGGTGGCCTCTGGTAGGGCATCTGTCTTCATTCTTCGAGCAAAATCTCAAACTATTATCAAGGTATTTCTCTGTTTTCTGTTTCATTGTTGAAGAATAGCAATATCACCTCAGCAAAAATTAATGTTGCTGGTATGCAGGCTTGGGATCATGCAGTTGGCATGATTTGTGTGCATGAAGCCGGAGGGAAGGTATAGCACGTTACCCTCTTTGAGAAGTTTTTTAAGCTTGACTTTTTCCCCGTTTATTATACTTACACGTTTGTTGGTATTTCTTTTATTGCTTTAACATGACGTGAAAATAGTCAGTGAATGATTAACTATACTTTTTACAGGATTGGTTGATTTTGAAAAAGCCAGAACTATTGTTATAATGCTATAATTTGAGTTTTGGAAATTTATTTCCGGATACCGAGTCACCGCCAATGTTATTTTTAGTACTATTTTTTCTTTGGAGAACTCTTGGAAACATTGCATGGTACGTCAAAAATTATTTTGATTGTTGGAGAAAACAAGATTCAGTCATTATGCGTTAATTTGCTGTCTGACTCTGATGTTTCAAGCTTTCAATCTATCTCGGAAGCATTAGAAGAAACTGTGTCTCGTCCATATCCTTGCTTCTTTCCTTCTGCATATCATAGTATTGTACCATCCTGATCCGAAGTATTACACATCATTGATATGATATAAAAAGTTACCATGGAATTATAATGACAATCACACTAACTTTGTGGTGACAGCCATCAGTTTCCTGCAAAGAATTTCTTCAACTTTCTCATCGTTTTTAGATTGTTTCAACTAAATCTATAAATTATTATATAGGTAAAAAACTGTCAAAAAACTCTCCAAGTGGCACAAGTAAATGAAAGAGCATAACTATAAAATGCTCTATGTGAGGCACTACAAGGACACACAATTTTCCCAATGAACAGGCTACCTCCTCTTCTCCTGAGAATACTACTCTATTCATCTCTAGCTGCATTCCCCATAAAATGGCTCTAGTAGCATGAAGCCATGAAGCCTCAACTTTTTTTTATTCCGTAAAAAAACGGCCCCTCGGAATAGAAAATAACAAAAAGTCTCATATAAATCACTAAATCTAGAAAATCAAAATTGTAGCATGCAAGAGCTTCATAATTATGGTTCAGGGTACCACTAAATTACTCTATTATATTTGGACAGATAATCATCATCATCATCGAAGTTTTATATTTGTATGATCATTGGATATTTCAATTACTTCTTTGTGAAACACCCGAGTGAAGTGCTAATGGAGATGTTTCTGTTTGATTAGGTAACTGACTGGAAAGGTAGTGACATTGATCTTGCTGCTGATCAAGCTGGCCGTAGGATTTTATCCCCTTCAGGTGGTGTTCTTGTCACTAATGGTCACCTACACGATCTTATAATTGAGATGACTGCATCCACTTCATCAATTGTTTGATGCTGAGACTCGCTACTACCTGAATTTGATAAGGCATCCCATCTCCTCTTCAAACACCTTTACTCAACCGTCTGAATCTTCCAGGTTTGAAGTACCTTCCAAATTAAGAGTACTGCTAGTCTTGGGAATAATAAAAATTTTAATTCCTTGAAACCTTGGCCAAAAGATGATCGTGTGAAAAGAAATATTTTGATTTACAGTTATACAAGTAGCTGGCCAAACAATTATTATGTACACTTACACTTTAATGAACTATGGGCTGGAGCAACAGATGGTGTTTGATTGATCCAATATTTTACATTGCTGCGAAAATTAGACGTTCCCACTGGACTGTTCCATTCTGAATGTTGTTTGGTTAATCTTTATAAGAATACCGTGTATGATGCGTATGTTCTTGATCTTTTTTTTTTTGGATGAGCACATCTATGTAGTTTAGGTAACCTGCTAAGCACTCTCTGAATTAATCTGCAAATTCTAAATTTGTTTATTTGTGCAAAAATTTACAAGAGGGTGCAAGAAGATGTTTCAATTTTGTGTCATTTATTAAGTCTACATAAAAGGTAATTGTTTTCACGTCCTTGCCCTAATAGTGTATGCTCAGTTAACATCTTCCCAATAGCTAATGTCTGAGCTGGATTGTGCCTTGTTGCTTTACACGAGATGCAGACAATCTTCCAAAAAATATATACGATTATCTCTGAAAGAACTACTACCGAGAGACTTATATGTAAGGTCCTCCTTCACTGTTCCTCAAGGCATGCCTATTGAATAGTATGACTTCTTTAATGTGTGGAAACAAATCGGGAAATTTAAAATGCATACCAGTTGCTGTTTTTATCAACATATAGTTCAAGTTTTTGTTTTCTTAGCAGTTAAATATTCAGTTGGAGTTGAGCTAACACAATAATCTTTTGTGTAGTTCTGCTTGTTCAACTTTCCTAGATGCAGAGTCAAACCATGAAAACTGAAAATTCTTATTTGGAGATCTACAGATGAAAGGTCCTGGGACAAGATAATTACGGTAATGTACTGAGCTTATCTTCAATAATGTGAATGGTTGACCAATTAAACGACTACTTTTTTAATTTCAATCACTTAAAGTTCAATTATTAGGCTACCACAACCTTGGTTTTTTATTGCGATTTAGGTATTATATTATTATGCACACACTGCACAAAATGCTCTAGGTTACAGACTCTAGCTAAAATGTCAATATGGCTATAAACTTAGTCTCTAATCTAGTTATAGATTTACCACGGGGAAGTTATTTTAATCCTTTTGCATTCTACACCAATCCACCTTCAATGATCCTATCCTGTAAAATCTGGCCACCTGGACTTGTTTATTCCAATGAAGACAATTCTCGTATCTTACACTGCCTGCACAAACTGAAGATATTTGGGAATCCCTCCAGTATCATGGGAGTTCAGGCTGGGACAATTCTTTTTAGTGCCTTTTTGTCTCCTCCTCCCTTATAGATCAAATAATTGATGGTGACTAGTTTAGAAATTGAGTACAAAAGTAACCAAATCAATCAAAAGTGACCAAAATGGATTTTGATTTTTGAACTTTCATAAGATTGAAATAACCTATCCCAAACAAAAGATCCTCTAGGCTCTCCCAATCAATCTATAATATTTAGGATGCCCAGAATCTATAAGGTAATTCAGAAAAGAGAAAACAGATTATGGGTGTTATTCCTAAACTATGGAATTCTTCTGAACAAATCTGATGGAGACGAAACAACACTCACTCACCCACTACTCAATGTTTGTTGAAAGATTGAAGTGCTGAAGAAGAAACAAACAATCAAACGTCTATCCAACAATTGCCCTCCGTTCAATTGTAGACACGTAGCAATTATTTTGAGAAAACAATGCCCAAAGCAAAGATTTTGGACAAATAATTAACCCTTTTTTTTTCTTTAGTACAAGACAAATAATAAACCTAAATGACTACAAGACACTAGCATGACCCTGTGGACCATTAATCTTTGCATTCCAAGGATCCCGTTAAAAAAAAACAATAATAATAAATAAAACCTTTATCGTATCCTTGCATAATGGACATAAGATTTGCTACCACGAGAATTATGGCCGTCTCCATAAAACTGATCCCGAGGGCTTGGATTCTATTCATTTCCTAACATATATAGTCGATCACATGGGTGTTCAAGTTAGGTTTTGTGTAAAAATATATAGTTTCATTAGTAGACATTAATTGCTAGAGAAGTCTTCAACTAATATTTTGCCACGTAAAAATTTATGTTTTTGCATTCAATATAATCTATTGAAATTATATTATGAAGTCATTGACTGTAAACGTTTGTACGAACTGCTATGCAAGTCAATAAACTTAAAGAATCCAATAGATTTTATAGACTTATTTGTATGACGTTTTTGTTGGTAACTTTTCAAACAATGATCCCTATATTAGGGTCCTTGACTAATATAATATAGATATGATTAGATCTAAGAAATCCAACCAAACCAGGTTGATATATGCTTGGGAAACAGTCGTTAGCTTCTTCTTCTTCTTCTTTTCTTCCTTCCTTTCCTTTTTTGTTTAAATGAAAAAGTATGCTAGTTTTTGGAGGTTTGGTTTAGAATATTAGGTGTAAATTTGACCCACCTCTTTGTTTAAGCATTTTTTTAACACATTTTTAATAAAAGTGTTCTTAATCGATGTGTTATATATTTTTTTAATTGATTTTAACTATAAATTTGTTTCGTTGCCCTACATCTAAAAAAGATTATTCAAAGGTCAAAATACCATAAAATGGATTTATAGTCATTCTTAGCCGTTCCCGTTTTTTAGAATGAATTTTTATGTGATTCTTAAAAAATGTTTATATATCAATTTGGATCTTTTGAGAAGTGATTTGATTTTTATTCGTTACTAAACCTTACAAATTTTAGAAAAACACTTCTAACAATCTAAAATCATTTAGAAAGTTAGGCTAGACATATCTTGATGGGTTTAAAATAATCCTTTTGAATTTGAATTCTTCTATTTTCAAATGTCTTGGTTTGAAAAGAAAAGAAAACCATCTGGAGGAAATGTAGCTGGGTTAATAAAATATTATTTGACTGTACTGATCTCAGATTAAGATGGGTGAGAAAAACTTGTAGACATGATTTTCAACTCCAATGTTTATATAGTCTTCACATATATTCACTTTTTCCATGGTAGAAGTGACCATTAGGCATTATAAAAATACATCAAATTTAGAAATAGAATTGGTGGGCAGCTGGCTCCAACCATTAATAATCCAATAAAATTTGTTTCATATATCCAACTGAAACGTGTCCTAGCTTGGTTAAATATATATGAAGTCGATTGACTTTGCTTAAACCTAATTCTCAAATTAATAATTAAAAAGAAATCATCATACTTTATTTAGCATTTTATTACTTATATATTTTTAAGACGTTCAAGTTCCAAAATTTTTCAAGTGTGTGTTGATTCTGAAGAGAACCTCAAGCGGACTTGAGTTAACTAGTATATATTTAATTTCTAAATAAAAGTTCCAGAGATTAAAATTCATCGTCTAACTTGTAACTTATCTCAACATCATCACAAGAAAGTCGTCTATATATATATATATTTTTTTAAAGAGATCACAAAAAAGTCTCTTGTAGACTTTTCATTATCTTATGTATTTCTTTGGTTACGTTTAGAATTATTCACATTTAGTGAGTGGTGTTAATTTTATGAACCATACTAATTGGTTGCACAGAAAGGTATATATCTTCCTACACATAATTAAAATTGTTACAAGAGAGAAAGGTAGAAATAAGAAATTCAAACTTTTTCTTTTTATTGCTCTTTGTCAAAAATTTAATAGTGGTGTGTAGGAAAATATCTACTTGTTAGACTCCAACCAAACTTTTTTAGACTTGAAAGTAGAGTTCACTTAATAATTAAAAAAAAATAATAATTTTTAATATGTTTTACCAATATATACTATTAAAAAAGTAATTCGAATTCACTCTTTTTTTTTTTTTTTTTTTTACTAACAATTCACTCTTAAATCTATGCATGGACTCGTATCTTTTGGGGTTTTTTTTCTATGAAATGTTTTCTTTCACGTAGGAATACGCATTCCCAAAATAAAACAACATAAAAGGGGAAAAAGAGGACCAAAGTTACAATTTCAAAGAAAGAAATGTAGTTTGAAAAACTTAGCGTGTAGACTTTATAACAAAAACAAAATACGAGCTTTGTTTCATGTCGATACTGGACCGACAGCAGCAGCGGAGACATGACGTGGCAGCTCGCAGATGGACTGATGAGGTCATTCAATCCGTCAGTTGAACGGCTGTGATGAAGACACGCATCAGATCCACACTGAAGATTTTGAAAATCAAATGATTGATTAAACTAACGCAGTTAATTATGCAATAATTGTGCATTGAAGGCTACATGAAGTTCCGTACATATGTCTTGTGTGAGTGTGAAGGCTTGCAAAATCCCTCTTTCTTGGACAAAATTGCCCTCGCAGGTCTTTTAAAAAGATAAAAGAAATGCCTTTTTAGGGACCCAATGAATAAACGTCGACATAATAATTAGTATCAGTGTCTTTTAAAAAGGACAATCATCCTTTTTTTTTGCTTTTATTGTTCATTTTTCTACTTACAAACACCCAAAAGGCCGACGATTTTTTAGTCTTTCTAACTTTTCGAAGCTTTCATATTGAGTTGCCATTCCTTAGTCCATGAAAATTTCTGTTCACTTTCACGTGTTCCTCATAGAGATTGTAGGAAAGAAAACAACAATATAATATTTAGCAAGAAAATTACAAACATTACATTTTGAGAAAAGATGTGATTTTGAGTTGCACAAATTCAAAAGTATAGGTCAGAAATGAACATTTAATAGCGTAGAAGACTCGTTATTTCCAGTACAATTGCCACTAATTGATTACTTGTTAAGCCGACAACGTTGATAGAGAGAGAAAGATGGAAAGAAAAGGAGAGAGAGAAAAAAAAATGTTAATTAACACATGTTTAATTTCACAAATTATATGCTCTTTCATTTTCTTTTTCCTTTCTTTTTAGGGTTAAATGTCGACCGGAAAACTGCACTGAAGGGCCAAATAGATAAGTTATGGGGCAGATAAGATTATGAATGAAAGAGCAATAAATAGCGTGCTGAGGTTGATAAGCTTATCGTGTAACAAATTGGTTGGTTTAATCCAACGCCTTCTTCAATCACTATCTCATGAAAATAATATTATATTTTTCATATAATAATAAATACATTTGGAGTTATTGTCTTGGATATAGGGAACTTAGATTCAAATCATTATCATAATCATGATCTTAATTACTCTCCTATCATTCATAATGCTTCCTTTCTTGTAATAAAACTCATTGCATAAAATTGTTTGGTTTTTTACCGGGGAGAGGAAAAATTACACTAATAGTGGTGAAACATATATCAATAATATAAAACTATCTTCCTCAAATAATTTTGTAAGAATACTTAGGTGTATACCGGTAGGTATGAATCTCTTTACATACCTCATTAAAATTTTAACAATTAAGAAAGAGAAAGGTAGAAAATGAGAAAACTTTTTTTATCTCTCCTAGTTGTTAACATTTTAATAGTATATAAGATACCGATATGCAATCAAGTTTTTTTCATCATTTTTTTAGTTGAAGAAGAGAAATGTTTGACTAGTTGGAGTAGCCAATGAGAAGAAGCCATGCGTGTAGGGAGTGAGAAAAAAGCCATGGGAGGGTGGCGCAATGGGATCTATGAAAAAGATGAGCCACGTGGCTTGACCACGTCATTGGAGGGTGGCGCAATAGGATCTATGAAGAAGACGAGCCACGTGGCCTCACCACGTCATTGACAGCTATTTATACATAATGTGAACCCCTAGAAAGTGATGGTTCTCACAACACACAAGACGAATAAACACATAATACCATACCAATCCGAAGGTTTAATTATTTAGAAATTAAGATATTAATTGAGGTATTTTGTGGTGTGTTTAAGTAATTTCATTAAAGAAAGAGGACACGTAATCGTTTTGAGGCAAAGTAAATAAACAGTGGACGGCACCGAACCCATTTGACTTGCTTGATTTTGTTCTAATTTCTCTTTCTTCCCTCAGTCTCTATTTATACAACTTCTTCCAATTACACTTCCTTTCATATCATTATATTCATCCATTTTTCTTTCTCTCAGTTTCCTTATAAACTTAAATTCACACACAATATCTTCTTCAAGAGGATCATCAAAAATCCAACTCCAAAGCTGCAAAAAAAAAAAAAACACAATGGGAAGAACGCCATGCTGTGAGAAAGATGGTCTCAAGAAAGGCCCATGGACTCCTGAAGAAGATCAGAAACTTATTGATTTTATTCAGAAACATGGCTATGGAAATTGGAGAACCCTCCCCAAAAATGCAGGTACTTTCAAAATCCTCCCTCCCTTCTCAGTCTTTCTGTTTTTGCTTTCATAAGCCCATTCCTTCATTGGTTTCATATCTGTTTGGATTTTGAAAATTAAGATTATAAACACTATTTTCGCTATAAATTTCTTTGTTTTATGGTACATGTTTCAAAAATCAGGTTAAATTTTGAAAACTAAAAAAATAATGTTTAGTTTAAACTTGTGCGCGAAGAAAACAAAGGCTAATTCTCAAAAATCAAATATAAACTTCAAGATATTACAATTTCATACTACATTAAACATTATTTAATATGATGGGTATTAGTAAAAATATAATCTTTTATTCATATTCTTGACGTGGATTTGGTTTCAGGTCTCCAACGTTGTGGAAAGAGTTGTCGTCTTCGATGGACGAACTATCTAAGACCAGATATCAAGAGAGGAAGATTTTCATTTGAGGAAGAAGAGACAATTATTCAGCTGCATAGCATTTTGGGCAACAAGTAAGTTAAAAGAAAACCATGATTATTATTATTTCTAAAAAAAATCTCCATTTCTCTAGACTTTTGTTTTGGTTCCTAACGTTTGGTTCTTGAACTGTTTTTAAGGTGGTCAGCAATTGCTGCTCGATTACCGGGAAGAACAGACAACGAAATAAAAAACTACTGGAACACTCACATTAGGAAAAGACTCCTCAGAATGGGAATCGATCCAGTAACCCATAACCCAAGGCTCGATCTTCTCGATCTATCTTCAATTTTGGGCTCATCTTTTTACCATCCCAATTCCCAGATGAACAGTTTGTCAAGATTGATTGGAATTCAAAACTCAATTAATCCTGAGCTTCTTAGAGTGGCCAACTCTTTAATGTCCAATAATAATAATAATAATATTTCTCAACGTCAAAGTCCAAATTTTCTGCTGCAAAACGTTGAAGAACATCAATCCCACATGGTCTCTCAGTTACAGTTACTTCCCCAACAACCCCACCACCAAATTGACCAATCGGCAACTCTACCACCGCTGCATGAAGTCTCCGCCGGCTGCAGTCCGTCCACCGCCACCTCTTGCGGCGGAGAAGCCCAGTTTTTGGAGCCCAATTATTATTCCTCCGGCCACCAATTATTACCGTCGAATTTCTTTGACTTTTACTCGCAAAATTGGCCACACACAAATGGAGAAATGGCCTCGAATAATGATAATGTGTACGGCTTTAACTATTCGTCTTTAGACTGTGTTCAGTTTCCAAGTTACGATTTTTATGGTTCACATGAAGAACCCCATCAACAAGCTATGGTCCCTTCGCCGGAAACCTCCACTCTGAACTCGAGTCCGACGCCGTTGAATTCAAATTCGACATATTTCAGTGCTGGCAATGGCAATGGGACTGATCAAGATGAGAGAGAAAGCTACTGCAGCGAAATTTTGAAGTTTGAAATCCCCGATTTGTTGGATGTTAACAATCCCTTCATGTAATGTAATGCTTCAATTAGCCCATAATATCGTAGAGGTTTTTAGAATGATATCTTGTAAAATTCTCGAATAATTTTAATTATCGCTAGATGTATAATTTAGTCCCAATGCGTTCAAATCTCTCTCTTTTTCATTTTAATTAATTTGGTCTCTAATTTCTTCCAACATTAATTATTTTTTTCAATTTAGTATTTACAATTTATGAAAACCTAATTTTTTAGGTTGGCAATTAACGATTTAAGATGATAGGAATGATATGTCTATTTTATCAAATTAAAACATGGAGTACATATTTTTAAAATGTATTTTGATATTGTATTATTATTTTATGACAATGACGATTTGATGAAGAAAAAATTAATAATGCATCGAGGATGAAATTATGGAACTTTTAGAAGGTTATGTATTAATTTTGTTTTTAAAAGTTCAAAATATTAAAGATTACATTATATATTTAACTTATAATTAATTATGATTATATCCATTTTCATAATCATGACCTTCTTCATTCGGAAGCAAATCTTATCTTTCTCTTCTCCTGACTCTTGCATGTCAAACTATGAATGGCAAGTTTTAACATTCTATATGAATAAGAAATTACATGTTTAATATTTAATTAAGCTCTACCTTTCTTTATTTGGTTTCTTAGTCATTAATTAAATCCAATTACATCAATAAAAAATTCAACGAGATCTTCTTATAGATTGTAATTGCGTCATATCATATGGCACCACTGACATGTATGACAAAATGATGTTAGTAAACTAATAAATAATTTTTTTTCCTAATATATTGACATACTAAATAAGAATACTTTATTTACACGTTACTATGTAGTTTTCATGTTAATCCATTCAAATAAAAAATTTGTAAAATCAAAATGAGTCGATGATGACAGTAAATTAAAAATTAAAATACGTTCTTTCTGGTTTATATATGACAATTAAAAAAAAGGGTTTTAATTGTTTGATGGATCCTTAATAATTGAAAAGTAATGCTAATAGCTAACAAAGCCAAATTAAAAATGAGATGTTTACACAAAAGAAAATTTAATTAATCAGGGGATTATATTAAGGAAATAAATAGAGAATTCTAGTGTCCTGTTGCTCCCCGACAGCGGGACTAATTTTCCGGCGAGAGGACTGCCGGAGACCGATGGAGGATCTGATTGGGACAGCTGTCCAGTCTAGCTGGATGTGCGAACAGTGTGTTTTCATGAAAAGATAAAAGGTGATAATATTTTATTAATTTGCGTGGCAATGAGTTTGACAAAGTTGAAAACACGTGGTAGCTTTTAAGCGGTGGCATTTTAGTAGTGGGGACCATATGGATTTTAATGTAAAAAAAATTAAAATAAAATAAAGTTGAAAAGGGTTGCTTTTATATTGAAAATAATGGCAAGGTTCCTGTGTTGGGTTTTGTTTCCTTTTAATCCAACCATTAATGGCTCCCTCCCCTCCCTCTAGCATCAAAGCTATATATAGCTTTTTTTATAAATATATATATATATATATATATATATATTATATTGCGTCATCATTTCAGCCACGTGGGATAGGATCATTGGTAGAATTTTGTTCGTAAATAATTCTTTAATGTTATTTGATCTCATATCATTCTTATATATATAATGTTGACAATGTCAATAATAAATAGAAATAGTATCCATGCTAAAGTTTTCTCTCACCAACTAGCTTATACAAGACAAATTACTCTTTTCCATACATTTCTTGTTTTTAAAAATAATGAAACATCCTATACTACTAATATTTTATATATTACATTAAAATGCCGGTTAGGATGAAATTAAATTGAAATATTCGTTGTTAAAGACGGCAATGCAAAAAATAATGGATGTCTGATAATAAAAATGTGTATCTCTTTGACATTCCTATGTTGTAGCGTTCTATGATAATTGTTTGATGCAAGTTAAGCTGGTTCAGACAACTCTCTCGTACAAAAATTAAAAGAGAAAACAACTTATAATTGTGAAGTAGTCAATCATTTCATACCGATAACAACTCGTCTTAAAGGTTAGATGATTCAATATCCCACTAATTAACTAAAAAATTGTGAAGTAAATAAAAGACTATAAATTCTACCAACACACTACCTATTACCCTTCTCACGATTATTATTTTTTTTTATAATATTTAGTGTCTCTAGAGAAACTATTGATGCAAATTAACCAGGGGGTCTGAATCCTCTTTTTCCCAATTGTCTTTGTTGTTTTAAAAGGTATTTATTTATAATGTTTAAAAAAAAAAAGGTATTTATTTAGGGCCGGTTGCAAGGATAGCAATATGGGCCAAAATAATTGCAAATCTAGCAACCCACAAAAAAAATTGCAAAAATGGCAAAATCTAATAGTTTGTGTGTTGCATTTACTAAAATACCCCTCCAGATTTTCTTTCACTAATAGAAAGTTTTTCTATCACTGATAGATTCTATCAGTGATAGAAAGATTTTCTATCAGTGATAGAAAGTTTCCATCACCGATAGATTCTATCAGTGATAGAAATTTTCTTTCACTGATAGATTCTATCATATGATAGAAAATTTTTCTACTACTAATAGATTCTATCGGCGATAGATATTTTTCTATCACTTGTTCGGTGTTCTATCAGTGTTTGGTTGTTGTTATTTGATTTTCTATCAGTGTTTGGTTTTTGTTTTTCAGTGTTTGATTTCTATAATCGTTCGTTTTTGCTTTATTTTTCAATGCTCGATTTCACCATGTATCGCCATCGCTGATAGAAACAAAAGATCTTCTATCACTGATAGAAAAGTATCAATGATAGAAAGATTTTCTATAACTCACGAAAAGTTTTTCTATCAGTCTCAGTGATAGAGATAGAAAGTTTTTCTATCACTCATAGAAAGATTTTCTATGAATGATAGAAATTTTTTCTATCACTCATAGAAAAAATTTCTATAAGTGATAGAAGATTTCTATCACTGATAGGTTCTATCAGGGATTGAAAGATTTTCTATCCAGAGTTTTCTATCATTGATAGAATATCTTTCTATCACTGATAGAATAGTAAAAATTTCTATCATAAATCTTTTATCACTGATAGAAAGCTTTTCTATCGGTGATAGAAAGTTTTTCTATCACTTATAGATTATATCGGTGATAGAAAGATTTCTATCGGAGATAGAAAGATTTTTATGGGTGATCAGGGATTGAAAGATTTTTTATCAAAAGTTTTTCTATGATTTTCTATAAAAAGTTTTTTATCACCGATAGAACCAATCAGTGATAGAAATCTTTTATCACTGATAGAAAAAGTTTCTATTAGTGATAGAAATCTTTTATTCTATCAGGAAACTTTCTATCACTGATAGAAAATTTTTCTACCACTGATAGAATCTATCAGTAATAAAAAGACTTTCTATCAGTAAAAAAAAAAAAAAAAAGATGGGCACACAGGGGCAATTTAGGAATATAAAATAGTAATTCAAAAATTTTGCCATATTTGCAAATATTTTTAAAAATTGCTATATTTGTAATTATTTACCTTCATGTTGCCACCCATTACAATTATCCATTTATTTATAACAATAGTACAAATTCATTGGTCTTTGCATTTTATTTGTAAAAAGGACAACGGGCCCATTGGAAAGTAATTGGAAAAAAAGAAAAGAGAAGGATTAAACTTTCCACTGTCCTCTAATATTAACCACGGTTTCGTCAATTTGAATTGAACTACGGAAATGTAAAAAATGTGAACGTACACAAAAAACAAACAAATGCTTTTCTTTTCCAAAAAAAAAAAAAAAAAAAACACAAAAAAAGCTTTTGAAAACGGAAATTTGTACAACTGTACAAGACTTTTTACTAACAGAAAGAATGGTCGGCGGATCATGACTTTTAAAATAATTAATATTAATAAAATATATTGTTAAAAAATTCACATTATATAGCAGAAGAATTATTCATTGAATTATTTTTATATATAAAAATAATTAGAAAGAAAATTTGTGAAATTAATCTTGAATCTGTAAATCAAACCACAGCCGCAATGGAGGAGACCAAGCCAAAGAGCTGTGGTTTTGACCATTTTCCTAAATTGCCCCTACTTGGATGTTGTTCCGAAGCCTTTTGTTTTGTGGTTCTGTGTGAATATGTTATCCACACGTAAACTCTTCCACATTAAACTCGAGGACGTTGAAAGTAATCTTGATTTAAAAAAAAAATTACCGAAGTGAATAATTATCACTAATTATATTAGTCATATTTCACCTATAATAATCTTCCAAAGTACCATCCAATGATTAAAAAAATAAAGTTATAAATCAAGGTCATGAGTTATAATAAATGCATCACTTTTAGTTTGGATGAAAAGACCCACCCATGATTAGCCGAAATATAATATTATTGAATTTATCAAACACAACCTAGTTTAAATTTTAAAATTTCGGGTTTAGTTTAATGAAATATAATGTCCACAATTTGCTTTACTTACTGTTGCACTCAACTAAAAAGATTTTGTGTTGATAGAGAGGTTGACTTTACTCTCTCTATTTTAGTGGAGGTATATAAGACCCTCTTTATAGTATTTAATTTATAAGAAATAATAAGGGATTAGAAGAATTTAAAATTGGGTATATATGATATTATTAAAGTAAGGCATTGTAACAAATTGTGTATTGTCCAAAATTTAGTGGCCTACCTCATTGTCCTATAGCTAGAGGAATAAAGTTGTTAGGGTAATGAACTATATATGAACTTTACCTAATTTAGGTCTTCTATCAATAAAAAGACATTTTTCTTACTTAAACTGTAGTACATTCTAGTATTGATTTTTTTTCCTGAGATGAACATAGTTCAACAAATCAACAATACATTATTTATCTCCTCGAAGATTCATATCCACACTCTTTGTTCAACTAGAAAAAAAAATTCTTGAATATAAAAAACAACATCGACTTTTCTCTTATATCATCGTTCATTATTCTCATCCACTCTCCTAATTTATTATAGTAATAAACTCAAGTATTCAAAAACTTTTCCACATTCCATCTGCTGAGACATATATATGACTTTAACACAAATGGTTTAAATCGAGATATATACATGAAAGTCATTTTCCTTTTATCATATTTATAATAGCATGATATTGTCAATCTCAACATAATTCACCACTTGTTATTGTTAAGATATATATGTCGACGGAGAGACTATAAGTTCAAACTCTCTAGCTCACATGTCGTTACTAATAAAGTTACCATCCTCGTTTAATATAACTCAGAAATCTTCACAGATTTTAACTGAGATGAGATGTACCGCGCGAGGTGCATTTTACCAAGAATATAAAAACGTAACCCCGTTCATGCACGTAAGCTAAACGTCATTTATACGTCAAAATCTTGCACATTCAAAATGGAATAACCTGCCTAACACACACACACTTCACTTTCATTCATTCATTCAGTGGCCAAAAGCTGGAAATAACAGACGAGATCAGATTTAATCCAGAGCTGTACGTGTCCAATTAAACCAAGTCGAGAGTTGAGAGTTGTCGTGATACAAACAAAGCTTGGTCTTTGACTAGCAGCCGACCACTGACCCCAAACAAAAAGTTAAAATTAAAGAGTTTTTCTCTCGGCCGCCCAAAGAAATTTAAAGCAAAAAAAGTTTGTGAGTAATTTGAATTAGTAAACCCTTAAAGTGGGTTTGTGTCTCTTCGCGCGCCGCACTTTTGCTTCTTTTTTCTTCTTCTGATCTCTCACTTAGCTTCAAGTGAAAGACAAAACAAACCCAACAATGGAAGTGGAAAGGAAGAAATTGTGCCAAATTATTATTTAAAAAAAAATTAAATGGTTTGAAAAAACTTCCCGTTAATAATTGGGTCCCCAATTGCCAAGTTTTTCCATTAATTCACAACCGATGACTCCAATGTTGTCGTTTGCTGGGATTCATGAAAGAGTAAGGAATTATTTTTCAGTTTCCTGTTGTCCCTTGTCCTGTCAGTTTTCAACCAAGCTTAATTAAACTTATTATTATTATTACATTTGTGCTTTTAATTCTGAGGCTGTGGGCTAAAAGTAGGCAAAAAGAAGGTGTCGGCTTGTGGGGGCTCGTCTTTTTATTATTATTATCAATGAAGAAAGTGTGTATTGTGAAAAGTCCTTTTGATTTGCAGATTTGGTTAAAGTCATCTAGAAGCTCTCTCCTTTTTTGAGATGTGTTTAAAATAAAAAACTACTCTTTAAATTTTTTTTTCTCAACTGGATGTAGACTTTTTTCCCCCTTGACCACCACATAATCAGAATTTAATTCATTTTACATTTATGGATAAGGCATCAATAATCCACTTAAATGTTTTTCTTTTCACATTGGTTCGATTCTCTACTCCAGTGTTTAAGATTTTTGAAAGTTTTAACATCTCTTTGTGGGCCATTTCTAGACCGACGTTACAATTCACGAAGTCGAAACATCAAATTACTCGGTTAACTATCTAGTTATTTTGCTAATTATTCCTTCTATATGTTTTGGTTTGGCTCAACTTAGACATGCCAATCTCTCATAGGCACATTTTGCTCAAGAATCCTCTCTATTCAACAAGCTTCTATGCATCTTTACCTTTCAATGTCTATTTTTGATTGACTAGTTATACAGTACTGTTTGTTACACAACCTCTCCCATTCATCACACAATGAATATACATGGTTTGTACTTCCCCATTAGAGATGCATCTAAATTAAACTCACATGACTGTAAACGTTGCCTCTATAAACACTTTAACACGATTTCGGGTCCGTTTGGAATACATTTTAATTTAAATGTTTTTCAAGAATGTATTTTTTAAAAAATATTTTGTATAAAAATTGTTTAGAATTTAAACACTCATATATGTTTGGTTGCAACTCCTCACAAATGATTTTCTACACAAATTATTGTTTACTTAAGAAGTCTTTTTTAAAAAGTTGGTTTCAAATGTTTCCCTCAAAATGATTTATTTATCAATCTCATTTTCTAATAAGTCATTTTTAGTGGTGACCAAACACTATAAATTTTTTCAAAATGATTTATTTTCAAAATTAATTAAACACTTGAAAAGTTAAACCAAACACACCCTTCATGTTCCTACATCATTTTTTTTTAATCTACTTGCCATTATATAGTCATTCTATTTTTGTTTTTAATTCAACAATATGGGAGGATTCAAATTTCTAACTTTTGAACCAAATGTGTATCACCTTGACCAATTGAGCTATGTGTAAGTTGGGTTATGGTTCCTTTACTTAATTGAAAAAAAAAAAATATATGGTACCTTAATTTAAGTTAAATGTTCTATTATTTATTTTCTCTCTTGCAAGTTGTTAAAATTGACCATAACTTTTTCAACATCTACATAATATGTATATATAGGACATGGTCAAAGGAGGATTTGTAAATTAATAATACTTGACTGTATATTAGAGTGTGTATATATAATATATATTATTTACAAAGAAAAAAAAACATGTGTCCATATACAAATACATTTCGTTTTTTGTACAATATAAATTCAATCCAAGATTGTTTCCAAAAAAAAAAAAAAAACCAATCGAAGATTTTCCTTAAAAAGACAACAAACACTAAATAATAGAACACGAATCCTATTTCTGGGAAGTGGCAAAGTATTAGGTACCTCGAGTACAATAAGGCTCAATCTTTAAAACCGTTAGATGTACATCTTTGAATTTGTCTACTCCTAATAACCATTCGATACAAAATCGAGATACTTTTATAATTTAT
Source organism: Luffa acutangula (assembly GCA_036850905.1). Classification (NCBI taxonomy): domain Eukaryota; kingdom Viridiplantae; phylum Streptophyta; class Magnoliopsida; order Cucurbitales; family Cucurbitaceae; genus Luffa; species Luffa acutangula. The sequence goes on along the minus strand of CM072087.1, from coordinate 60,698,392 downwards.
CTCTCTTACATCCAACGGTGCAAAATTACATGTCTCATTGCATGAGAAGTTGAGATTGACACAACTTTTTTCAGCGGGGTGAGGGATTTAATTTGAATTCATTGTTCAAAAGAGTGATTAGTTTTCACTGTTTCGGTCAAATAAAGTTTAGATAGTACATTTTGTTTTTTTTTTGTATGTCAATTCCATATTGATTACCAAATGATCAATTATTCATCTTGCTTTTCTAAAGTCAAAAGCTTTTTTCTTTTAGAATTGCATTTGTCATCGTGTGGGCACCATAATCTAATCTTCAACTTGTTTTTTGCTTCTAAATTTCCAAATAATGTTTTTTCAAGTTTAAATATGCCAATCTTCGAGTCAATGGTTGAAAACTGACGTGAGACATTGAAATATTACATTCGTACATATATTTGTTCGGAAAAAAAATATAAAAACCACCTCTGAACTATGATAACGGTTAAAATCATACTCTTGACTTTTTAATTTGATTAACCACACCCACCTAAAATTATGAAATAACTGCAAAATAAAACCTATAAACAAAACATTGTAAGATGCACAAATTGTTTTTAACTATAATGTTCTTCCAAATCAAATCAAGTATAAGATTATCATTTATTCAAAAAAAAAAAAAAAAAAAGTATAAGATTATCACAAACAAATCTAAATTTGTTGTTTTCTTAAATTGGGACGACAATTCAACATTAAATTACAACAATCATATAATTTAAAATTTTGATTGTAGCTATCTTTATAGTTCAAAGACAGTTTTACAATTTTACGATGTTTGAGAATTTAATGGTAAAAGTTTCATAAGTTAGTGAAATGATGGATGAAATTGAATGTTTGAGGGTGTGATTAACCATCTTGGTTTACAATTTCTCCTACTGTTTATATAAAATAAAATGGTAAGAAACATCCATTTATTGTTTTTCAGAAACACAAGGAAAAAAAAAACCATTTATTGGTTTGACTTTGCATCTTTGTCTACAAATTTAGGGTCCGTTTGGAATACATTCTAATTTAAATGTTTTTCAAGAATGAATTTTTTAAAAAACATTTTGTATAAAAATGTTTAGAATTTAAACACTCATATGTTTGGTTGCATTTTCTCATAAGTGTTTTTATACACAAGTTATTGTATACTCAAGACTATTATTAAAAAAGTTGGTTTCAAGTGTTTCTCATAAAATAGTTTATTTATCAATCTCATTTTCTAATAAGTCATTTTTAGTGGTGACAAACACTAGAAATCTTTTCAAAATGATTTTTTTGAAAAATTAAACACTTTAAAAGTTAAACCAAACACACCTTTAATTTTTGGTTCAGCACTATGGATCACAACTAAATCTCGTGTTCAAATCATTATTATTGTTTGCATTTTCACTTGTTTTGATTATTAGACCTGGATTTTATTTGAAGTTTGACTCAGGATTAAAATATTGCTGAAAATTTTAAATTAATTTTCTCTTAAATTCTTGTTTCTAAAATCTATATTTAACTACTACATTAGAAGTTCATTATTTCCAATTAAAAAAAAGTTTTTTTTTTCATTCTTTTCATCCTTTTCCAACTTTGTCATTCGCTCCAAAAAAATTTATCTGTAATTTTCTTATTATTTAAAATATTACTTAGGTTAATTTTGTAAAAAATTAAATTAATTTCTCTAAACAAAATCTTTAAAATTTTAATTTTCTAAATTTATTTAGCACTTTCAAACGTTTTTTCTCTTAAAAAAATTGTCCGTCTCTGTCTCTCTCTTTTACGAGTTGTATTTCTTTTTTTTTTTTTTTTTTGAAAAGACGAGTTGTATTTCTAACCCTCTAAAATTTTCTTCTCCAAACATTTTGTTATTATTGCTCTCTAAAATTTATTTATGACTTTCTATTTTTTAAAAAATTTACTTAGATGAAGAAAACATTTTTTAAAACTTAGGTGGATCATTCTCACTGTCTTCTCGCCAATTTTTTTGTCCATCATTCTTTAAAGGGTCGGTTGCAAATATAGCAAACCGGTCCAAAATATATACAGATTTAGCAGCCGGTAGATAAAATTTGCAAAAATGGCAAAATTTTAAGTTCTGGAATGTGTATTTACTAAAATGTCCTTTCTATCTGATAGAAATTTTTTCTATCAGTGATAGAAAGACTTTCTATCATTCTATCAGATAGAAAGACTTTCTATCTGATAGCTATCAGATAGAAAGTCTTTCTATCTGATAGAAAGTCTTTCTATCAATGTGTTCTTTTTTATAAGGTGTTTGGTTGGTGTTGTTTCGTTTATCATATTTTATATCATTGATAGAATCTATCAGTGATAGAAAGAGATTCTATCTGATAGAAAGACTTTCTATCTGATAGAAATAGAAGCTATAAAGATAGATTCTATCTGATAGAATAAAGTTTCTATCACTGATAGATTCTATCCGTAGTAGAAAAATTTTCTATCAGTGATAGAAAGTTTCTATCACTGATAGAATAAAGTTTCTATCACTGATATTTCTATCACTGATAGATTCTATCAGTGGTAGAAAAAATTTCTATCAGTGATAGAAAAAGTTTCTATCGATTTCTATCACCGATAAAATTATTTCTATCACTGATAGATTCTATCACTGATAGATTCTACCAGTGATAGAAAAACTTTCTATCACCGAATAGAAAATTTTTCTATCGGTGATAGAAAATCTTTCTATAGGTGATAGAATCTATCAGTCATAGAAAAACTTTCTATCACCGATAAAATTCTTTCTATCACTAATAGATTCTATTAGTGATAGAAAAGCTTTCTATCAAATTTTCTATCAGTGATCACTAATTGGCAATTGATTCTATCATTGATAGAAAAAACTTTCTATCACTTTCTATCAGTGATAGAAAGACTTTCTATCACTGATAGAAACATTTCTATCACTATAAGCTTCCTATCATTGATAGAAAGTTTTTCTATCAGTGATAGAAATGATAGAAAGTTTTTCAGTCAATTTCTCCTTCATCTTCTTCCTGATCTTTATCGTCGCTCGAACTTCGATTCCTCTAGACTTATTGCCATCTCTTCTTCCCGATGGTGAAGCAGCCTCCATGGTCTTATTTCCAGTTCGCCTGAATCTTCCGCCTCGAGATCGAGTTTTCGACGGGCAATCCCAAGGTCGACAGAGTCGGGGGCGTTAAATGGAGAGCGGAATCGGGGTCGATATAAATTTTTTCTATCACTGATAGAATCTATCAGTGATAGAATTAACTTTCTATCAGTGATAGAAGATTTCTATCACTGATAGAAAATTTTTCTATCAGTGATATAAAAACTTATCACTGATAGAAATCTCCGATAGAATTATGATTTCTATCATTGATGTGATAGATTCTATCAGTGATAGAAAATTCTATCACTGATAGGAAAGTTAATTCTATCACTGATAGAAAGTTTCTATTCTATCACTGATAGATTCTATCAGTGATAGAAAACTTTCTATCAGTGATACAAAACTTCTATCACTAATAGAAAGTTAATTCTATCAATGATAGAAGATTTATATCACTGATAGAAAGTTGATAGAATTAACTTTCTATCAGTGATAGAAGATTTCTATCAATAGAAAAGTTTTCTATCACTGATAGAAATCTTCGATAAAATTATGATTTCTATCACTGATAGAAACCTTTCTATCAATGATGTGATAGATTCTATCAGTGATAGAAAGTTTTTCTATCAATGATAGAAAATTCTATCACTGATAGGAAAGTTAATTCTATCACTGATAGAAAGTTTCTATCAGTGATAGAAAGTTTCTATCAGTGATACAAAACTTCTATCACTAATAGAAAGTTAATTCTATCAATGAAAGAAGATTTCTATCACTGATAGAAAGTTGATAGATTTCTATCAGTGATAGAAATCTTCGATAGAATTATGATTTCTATCACTGATAGAAACCTTTCTATAAGTGATAGAAGATTTCTATCATTGATGTGATAGATTCTATCAGTGATAGAAAGTATTTCTATCAATGATAGAAAAACTTTCTATCACTAATAGGAAATTTAATTGTATCACTTATAGAAAGTTTCTATCAGTGATACAAAACTTCTATCACTAATAGAAAGTTAATTCTATCAATGATAGAAGATTTCTATCAGTGATAGAAAGTTTTCTATCACTGATTGAACGTTTTTCTATCTATGATAGATTCTATCAGTGATAGAAAAGCGTTCTATCTGTGATAGAAATCTTCTATCACTGATAGAACGTTTTTCTATCACTGATAGAAAGTTAATTCTATCACTGATAGAATTCTATCAGTGATAGAATTAACTTTCTATCAGTGATAGAAAAACGTTCTATCAGTGATAGAAAACTTGATAGAAAGTTTTCTATCACTGATAGAAAGTTAATTCTATCAGTGATAGAAGATTTCTATCACTGATAGATTCTATCAGTGATAGAAAAACTTCTATCACTGATAGAAAGTTAATTCTATCAATGATAGAAGATTTCTATCACTGATAGAAAACTTTCTCTATCACTGATAGATTCTATCGGTGATAGAAAAATTTTCTATCAGATAGAAAGTTTAGAAAGTTTTCCTATCACTGATAGAATCTATCAGTGATAGAAAAATTTTCTATCAAATAGAAACCTACCAAAACAAAAATAGAGGAGAAAAATCTACCAGATGCGCGCGCAATTAAAGGCAAAATAGGGATATAAAAAATTAATTCAAAAATTTTGTCATATTTACAAATATTTTAAAAAATTGCTAAAATTGTAATTATTTACCCTAATTTTGCCACCCATTACAATTATCCTTCTTTAAAATGTCCAGTAATTAATTAATTAATTTTTTTTTGGATAATTGTAATGGGTGGCAACATGAAGATAAATAATTACAAATATAGCAATTTTTAAAAATATTTGTAAATATGGCAAAATTTTTTAATTAATTTTTTATATTCCTAAATTGCCCCTGTGTGCCCATCTTCTTATTCCTCGTCAGTTTTTTTTTTTTTTTTAACTGATAGAAAGTCTTTTTATTACTGATAGATTCTATCAGTGGTAGAAAAATTTTCTATCAGTGATGGAAACTTTCTATCACTGATAGAATAAAGTTTCTATCACTGATATTTCTATCACTGATAGATTCTATCAGTGGTAGAAAAATTTTCTATCAGCGATAGAAAATTTCTATCACTAATATTTCTATGACTGATAGATTCTATCAGTGGTAGAAAAATTTTCTATCAGTGATAGAAAGTTTCTATCACTGATAGAATAGAAGATTTCTATCACTAATATAAACTTTTTCTATCCGTGATAAAAGATTTCTATCACTGATAGGTTCTATCAGTGATAAAAAACTTTTTAAAGAAAATCATAGAAAAACTTTTGATAAAAAATCTTTCAATCCCTGATCACCCATAAAAATCTTTCTATCTCCGATAGAAATCTTTCTATAATCTATAAGTGATAGAAAAACTTTCTAACACCGATAGAAAAGCTTTCTATCAGTGATAGAAAGATATTCTATCAATGATAGAAAACTCTTGATAGAAAATCTTTCAATCCCTGATAGAACCTATCAGTGATAGAAATCTTCTATTACTTATAGAAATTTTTTCTATGAGTGATAGAAAAAATTTCTATCAATCATAGAAAAAATTTCTATCATTCATAGAAAATCTTTCTATGAGTGATAGAAAAACTTTATATCTCTATCACTGAGACTGATAGAAAAACTTTTCATGAGTTATAGAAAATCTTTCTATGATACTTTTCTATCAGTGATAGAAGATCTTTTGTTTCTATCAGCGATGGTGATACATGGTGAAATCGAGCATCGAAAAATAAAACAAAAACGAACGATTATAGAAATCAAACACTGAAAAGCAAAAACCAAACACGGATAGAAAACCAAATAACAACAACCAAACACTGATAGAACACCGAACAAGTGATAGAAAAATATCTATCGCCGATAGAATCTATCAGTACTAGAAATTTTTTCTATCATATGATAGAATCTATCAATGAAAGAAAATTTCTATCATTGATAGAATCTATCAGTGATAGAAAATTTCTATCACTGATAGAATCTATCAGTGATAGAAAAACTTTCTATCAGTGAAAGAAAATCTGGAGGGATATTTTAGTAAATGCAACACACAAACTATTAGATTTTGCCATTTTTGCAATTTTTTTTGTGGGTTGCTAGATTTGCAATTATTTTGACTCATATTGCTATCCTTGCAACTGGCCCTTTTTTTTTTCACAAATGGTAAGTTGGGCCTTGCGACTGGCCCAATATTTCACAAATGTCCATTTGTGTCGCGTGAAGCCCCAGAGAAACTGTAAGTTGGGCTTTGCGACTGGCCCAATTAACGTAGGCAACGACGACGTTTTCAGTTTCGGCCCATTGTCTTTCTTCCTCTACCTCTTGCATCGTTTCGCGGTAATTCAGCTTTCTGAAAAACCCTAAAAATTCGAATCGCAGTTCGGTGATGCCCAAGCTCAAGGAGATTGCCTAAGGTTGAATTCTTCAAAAAATGCTGGCAGGAATCTTTCACCACCTGCGCATGATTTCCGGATCCATTCCTCATCAAGTTTTCGATCACCATGTCGAGGTCCTGAGTCTTTTGATCTTATAGTATAATTTCTTCGTATTTTGATATATTGGGTACATATATTTCTTCCATGGTCTCATGTCGTGTATGACCTTTGTGCGTTGAAACTTTTCGGCTCTCCTGTATTTTCGAAGCTTCCAATCTTCTGTAAACGAAACATAAGTTTGGGCGTGAACTTATTAATCTCGCAATTCTCTGCATGTATCTGGATTTATGTCCGTTTGGAACCTTTTATTATAGAATGGCGATTTTAGGTTTTATACTTTTGGACTATGCCACAATGCCGCTCATACGGCGTACCGGAGCATTAGCATCTTTTTGTTTAGTTTTTGACTTCTATAATCTATAGTTGAACGTTGCTGCGCGGTTATTAATTCTAATTTATTATATTTTAGAAAGTGTAATTTACTGGAATTTTTTTAACAGTCGATATTTTTGTTAATATGGATTCATCACTAACCTAATTTATGACTATGCGTTCTTGTGGAAGCCATGAATTACGATCTTTATTATTATTATTATTTTTATTTTGGAGAATATGAACATGAATTACCTATTTAAACCCAACATTTACCGCTGTCAAATTAGGTATCATACCTTGCTGCTAAACTAATTTTAATTCTTGCAGATATTTGATGCTGGGGAATATAAAGAAGACAGCACGTTCGCTTATTACAAGCCAAAGACTGAGCCATTTAGAAGCAAGGAAGAGCTGGACAGTTGTTGCAGTAGGGCCTCTCTTTCATAATAAATTGTTCTCACATTATACTTCCTTCCCATCGCACTGCACTAGGAAAAGTCTTTTCTGGACTAGTAATTGCAGAAGTTTCGGAGTTTTCACAGCCAGTAACGTTGTTAAACATCATGCTCAGTTTGTTTGGAAAAGGTTTCCCTACAAGATTTCTCCTGATGGCCTTACTTTTCCCACCATAAACAAAGCTGCTCAAGCATTTATCTTGGCCATTTCTCGTTCTTACCTGATAGTTCCTGGTACGCTTGCTTTCACATATGGTGAGCTAGCACGTGCCCAAAGAACATTATCAAATGCAGGCCATTATCCATCTCATAATTCTTTATATGTCCGTGCACAAGATGGACTTGCCCACATGATTTCTCTACTACATTCTACATTAGAAGTCCTGATATTATTACTCAGAGCGCTTTATCTGGCAATCTTGTTCTCACCTTGCATATTGATGGCTCCATTTGTGGATACCTTTGGATATAGCTTCAGGAGACTATGGCTTCAGGTTGTTCACCGTTCACTGGAGAAAGGTGGTCCAGCATTCATTAAATGGGGTCAGTGGGCAGCAACAAGGCCAGATCTCTTTCCTAGGGACTTATGCACCAAGTTATCAGAGCTTCACACTAAGGCTCCTGAGCATAGTTTTGCCTACACAAGAAAAACTATTGAACGGGCTTTTGGTAGAAAGCTTTCTGAGATATTTGAGAATTTTGAAGAGAAACCTGTAGCATCTGGAAGTATTGCTCAAGTACATCGAGCTTATTTGAAATTTCGTTATCCTGGTCAACAAGTGAAGCCTATGTTAGTTGCTGTAAAAGTTAGACATCCTGGAGTTGGCGAATCAATTAGGAGAGATTTCATTATAATTGACTTGGTAGCAAAAATCTCAAACTTTATTCCTACACTCAAGTGGTTGAGATTGGATGAAAGCGTGCAACAATTTGCGGTTTTTATGATGTCTCAAGTTGACCTTGCAAGGGAAGCTGCTCACTTGAGCCGCTTTATTTATAATTTTAGACAGTGGAAGGATGTTTCATTTCCAAAACCTGTATATCCCCTCGTACATCCTGCTGTTTTAGTGGAAACTTATGAACATGGGGAGTGCGTTTCACACTACTTTGATGAGCTTGAAGGAAATGAGAGACTCAAGTCTGCATTGGCACACATTGGGACTCATGCGCTTCTTAAAATGCTTCTGGTAATGTAACTTGTGCATTTCTGCAGCGTTGCTGATTGTTATTCCTCATTTTAAATCGCGTGTGTTTTTCTCTGGTAAAAAAGCATTTTGTTCATTATTTAGTATCTGTAATTTCTTGGATGCGTTTGTCTTTTGCATCTGTAATTTTTGTCCAACTCTTCCATAGCTTCATTATTTAGCTTTGCACTTTTCTGGATTCTAACGCTAGTCAAATGTCCACTTTTCAGGTGGACAACTTTATACATGCAGACATGCATCCTGGAAATATCCTTGTCAGGTTGTCTCATGGAAAATCCCCTAGGAAGCGACTCTTCAATTCAAAGCCGCATGTTGTTTTCCTTGATGTAGGCATGACTGCTGAACTTTCTGGAAATGATAGAGTAAATTTACTAGAATTTTTTAAGGCTGTTGCCCGAAGGGATGGACGCACTGTTGCAGAGTGCACCCTCAGATTATCCAAACAACAAAACTGCCCTGATCCCGAGGCATTTATTGAGGTAATACCATGTGCATCCCTATTATTTTTGAGCTTTTGGAATTATTGTAGTTAGATCCTTGAATGTGGAGTCAACTGTTTGGTTTGTTGGTCACTTCCTAGTAGCGAACAAGCAAATTTTTAGCCCTACCTATGTAGTATTCTATTTTATTTTATTTTATCTTTTTTTTTTTAAAATCAAGGAGTACTTGTCTTCTTGTTCTAGGTTATGACAATGGAATGAACCCTGAGGTTTATTTTATTCTTGAGGATTAATCTTTGTGTATCTTCAATATTGTCAAGAAGTAAGAAATATTCAAGTCTACTTGTGTGGCTTGTGGCATCTTGCTATGTCTGTTTTTTTTTTGTTAAAATTGTGTAAACTGTAAAATATGAACCTGTTTTCTGAACTTTCCTCTCTGTGAATTCGAGATGGGATGTTTTTACCATTTGAATATTTCTTTTGTAGATAGATTTTCTTTCTGTTTTTTTGTGACAGTATTCCTGATCTCCTGCTGACAGGAAGTGACGGAGGCGTTTGCCTTCTGGGCTACTCCAGAAGCTGATCTAGTTCATCCTGCCGAAGCCATGCAGCAATTACTAGAGAAAGTGAGGCGTTATAGAGTCAATATTGATGGAAATGTCTGCACTGTGATGGTCACAACGTTGGTTCTTGAGGTACGGTCTGTCCGCTTTTCCTAAGTTCACAAATTGTATTTCCAGTTTCCACTATAATTCCTTGCACTACCTACCATTGATCTTAGTTGTATATTAAAGAAATATAGTTTTGGAATCTAACAGCATAGTGAAGTGGCCAAACTAGAAATGCTCCCTTTCCTTTTCTTTTTATCTTGAGATCTCTTGAATTTTATAAAATTAGGTCACCATGTTCTTCTCCCCTTTTTGAACAATAGAATTTATTGTCTTGCTTTTTTCTGTTTCTGAGAACAGTTTTTCAGTAAAAATTTGACCCAAGCACTGTTAACAAAAATTTCAAAATTTGTTCTTATCCTTGGATTACTCGGTTTATATTTTTATTGTCTTGTAGTATGTTTCTAGAGATGGACCTATTTTATAGAGTAACTGATTTTGTTATTCTTTAAGGAAAAATAGTGGACTTCAATCTGCCTAGTCATCATGTATATAATGGGCCAACGGCTTGTGCTCACCTCTTATCTTCGATTACTCAGATCATGTTATGTTGACTACCCTGAAATTGGCTAACCCTCGGATGATACTTGTATCTCATTTGAATAGGGTTGGCAGAGGAAGCTTGATCCTGAATATAATGTGATGCAAACACTGCAAACGCTGTTACTAAGAGCTGATTGGGCGAAGTCTCTTTCCTACACAATTGAAGGATTGATGGCACCGTAGGGGCATCGGTTTTGGCTGTCTCTGCTCCAACAAAACAATTTTGACAATGTAAAGGCGAAGTTATTTACTATAAGCTTGCTCCACGTTATTCAAGTTGTCTTGGGTATTCACTTCATTTTTCCACGAAGCTTTTGTTTTGATTTTTTTTAAGTTCAAAACTGAGCGAAAAAGCGGTAGATGAGAGTAAACCAAATAATGTGGTAAGCGCCCAATTCTTTTGACTATATTGTATTTGTTAATGTAAAGTTAGCATGTCGCTGCTCCTGGTAAACATGAACCAACAGGGAAAGTATTACCTTCACATTTGTGTCTCGTTTACCTTAGAATTTCCTGCTCCTGGTTTTTTATTAGATCCGTTCTCTTGGTTGTGCAGTAGTGTTCAAGCACGATCCTTACAGTGTGTTAGTGTAGGTGTATATCAATAGACTGAAACTCTTTAGATTTACATACGAGAATGTGTAATAATTTTTGTTCATTTTACGATTGTTTTTACATAAATTGCACCAAATGATTTCTCTAATTATTTAAATCATTCAACAAACCCTTTAATGTACGGTGTTATAATTCTAATTCATAATTTCAGGTGTCCTATCGGAGTTAATAACTTGCTTTTCCCCCTCTTTTTGAGGAGAAAACATTGAATTTATTAATTTGTTTAACGAAAAAAATGGTTGTAAAAGATGATTTTTTTTAAGGTTAAATTATAATTTTAGTATATGACCATCCAAGTTTAGGAACACTAAATTTTAAACCCAATAAGTTTTTGATATACTCAGTTTTAGCAGATTAAGGACTATTGGACGCAAATTGGAAATTTAAAGATTTATTAAACCCAATTGAAATAAATAATTTAAAGATTCATTAACATTTCTTTTTTTTTTTTTTTTTTTTTTGAGTTTATTAACCTTTACAATTTTGTGTATTTTTCTAAAAGTGATGTTTTTTCCCCCTCAATTATACAATGGTAAGTTTTTGAGAATTAAACCCATATATTTTAATCAATTGAGCTATATTTAGATTGATACAATAATAATAACTTTGCTTTCAATTATGAAAATCTTGATATTATCACTTTACTATTATTTCTTTTCTTTTTCTTTTTTCTTTTTTCTATTTTCTTTTTTAGTTTTCTGGACTAATATTTATATAGGGCCACGGACGGAGAAAAAACATCAGATTTTTTTTTTTCTTCCTTTTTTATTAACAATATGATAGGGTGAGTATTCAAAATTTAGAACATGTAGCCTATGTCTTTTAGATGAGTTAAAAAAGGGAAAAAAATTTATTTTTTTTAAAAAAGGAAAAGGAACTAGAAATATAAATTAAATTAGGGCAAGAACAAAATGTAAAAAAACTGTAAAAGAGAGGTGAGTTAGGCTTAGTTTGGGATTGCAATAGCTTTTAAAATAATTGTTGTCATGCGTAGGAGAAAATCAGCTCTAGTATGAAGTAATTAGTGTTTGGTAAGTTTTAGTTTTAAAGATGAAAAATTAGATTCATGTGTTTGGTAAATTAATACTAGATTATTGCAACTTACATATAATAATAACCAAAATATTAATAATATTTCAATAATTGTATAATGTTAGGTTGTTATATGATTTCAAAGTTCTTATAATAAAACAATTAATTTAAATTATAACATTTGTTAGATATTTCTATATTTTGATTAAAAAGAAAAAAGAAAAAAAATGTTATTTCAATCTTTAAAAAAAAGTTAGAAGAAATAAAATTCAAACGTATTGAAATAAGATAATTGAATAGTGAAATAATTACTTTGATGACCTCCAAAATCAACCCCAAATGCAGTCTTAATTAAGAATATGCTATGACAGTGGATTGATTTTCATGAATCTTTATTCTCTAGGTCTTCAATACCAAATATGGAAGAGTCCTCATTCAATACGAGGAACAAAATTATTACTCACTCACGTTTCAAATCAAGTCTAAAAGGTGCAACAAAATAAAATCTATCCTTTATCTTGTTCGAGATCAAATCTAAACGAGTTTTTTTAGCATATGATAGGAGAGAATATTGTCACATTATAAATTTATAATGTAGTCATAAAAATAATATTAAGATTTTTTTTATATATATAAAATATATATATACATATATATTAAGTTTGTCAAATCCTTTATGTTAGTCCATGACTATTTAATACTATTTTTCAAACCTCAAAGAATAAAATGTTAAAGGCCACACAATCGTACTAAAAAAGAACATCGTTCCTATGATTATGGAATTCAATCAACAAATGTGTAGTGTTACCTTTTCCATCCTTCAATTGTCATGTTTTTGCCGAGCATAGTTCAGCAGTAATTGACATATATTCTCGATCAAGATGTCAAAGGTTCGAATCTCCCTACCCATAAATGCTGTTGTACTTAAAAAATTGCCATGTTTTCTAATTAGATTGTTTGACATTAATATGGATCATGGACGCTAAAAAGTCGCTTGTGTGGCTTGGTATACAGTTTTGGTATGTAATTTGAAGTTTTTATCCTTATCAAAGGAAAAAAAAAAAAGGTATTTCCATAGTATCATATAAATGTTGACATAATATACATCTCTACTATATTAAAAGGGGCTAAGAGGGGAGAATTTTTACATTCCCTTATTGCTCTTAAATGTTTTTATAATGACTATTTTGTCCTTCTACCCTAAGAGTGGAGAATCTTTTGTTTCCTCTTTTGCCCTTACTTTTAAATAAATTCATATTTTACCCTTTGTTGATGGGACACAACTCTTTGAGTGTAAGTTCCCATTGAGTCCAATAGATGTAATTGATGTCGACGAGATGTGACTGTTCATGTAAAGATGGTTACATATTGAATTGGTAAATCCATTCGTGTATAGGTGTGATTCATGTATAAGAAAAATATATATAATATATAATTGTCAAAATATCAAACTATATGAAAATTTGTCCAATAGGTGCAATTGATGTCGATAGGATGCGACTGTTTATATGGAGATGGTTACACATTGAATTGGTGCATTCATTCGTGTATAGGTGTTATCCCATGTATAAAATATATATATAATTGAGAAAATGTCAATTATATACAAATTAATACATTCTAGGTAAAGAAACTTAGAAGTTTGAAAAATAAAAAAAAAAACAAATAAAAATAATAACTACAATAGCCTAAAAAAAGTTATTATTAAAAAAACCTTATTAATTAATAAATGCATGCATAATTTTAAATATGAAATTAAAATTTTCAAATACCAAAATAATTGAACATACTTTCAGTTTTTCTAATTAAATAGTTTAATTTATTTTTCATTAATCATAAATAAAAGAACTTTTAATATTTATATTTAAATTTATGCAATTGGTTTTAGTGGAAAGTTTTTAATACTATTAATTATGAAAAAAATACACTTTTGGTCCCTAAGGTTTGAGTTAAGTTACACTTTGGTCCATGAGTTTTCAAACTCAACAAAATTAACCCTGAGATTTGGATTTCGTTACATTTTTTGTCCCTCCGTCCAATTTGATTTCGTTACACTTTTGGTCCCTCTGTTCAATTTTCTGTTAAACCCTAGCAAGTTTGGATTTCGTTACACTTTTGGTCTATCCGTCCAATTTTCTATTAAACTCTAACAGGTTGCTGTCGTGACATTATTACACTTTAATAAAAAACCATTTTTAAATTTTTCTAAATAAAAATGTATTAAAATAATAAAAATATTATTATTATTTTTTAATTCTTTCTCATTCTCTCTTATTCTTATTCTTCTTTTCTTCAACCTCTTCATTCTTCTTCTTCTTCAGCAAATCACCGGCAACTTTTTTTTTCTTTCTTCTTTCTTCTCTTTTCTTTTCTTTCTTCTTTTTTTTTTTTTTTATAAGAAAAGAGGGAAAATCGGGGAGGCCTCATCCCCCTCCCATTTCGGCGTCGGAATCAAGAAGGAGGGACCTCCCCTTCCCGTTTTTAGATCTGAAACAGGAGGGGGAGGAGGAGTTCCTCCTCCCATATTCCGGCGCTCCTCCCCGATTCTCCCTCTTTTCTTAAAAAAATGGAAGAAATAAAAGAAAGGAGAAGAAGAGAAGAAGGAAAAGAGAAGAGGAGAGAAAAAAAAAAATAATAGCATTCTGTTTCGTCATTTTCCTCCCCGTTTCGCCGTCGGCCACCGGTAGCTGGCTATATGTGGTGGTGGTTGGAAGAAGATGAAGGGTTGGGTTGAAGAAGGAGGGGAAGAGTTAAAAATATTAAAAAAAATAATATATTTTAATTATTTTAATATAGTTTTATTTAACAAATCAGAAAATAATTTTTTCAATAAAAAAATACGTGCCATGTCAGCATTCCATGAGGGTTTAACAGAAAATTGGACGGAGGGACCAAAAGTGTAACGAAATCCAAACCTCAGGGGTAATTTTGTTGAGTTGAAAACTCAGGGACCAAAGGATAACCTAACCAAAACCTCATGGACCAAAAGTGTATTTTTCCCATTAATTATTTATGTAACAATATTAGCTACTTAAAGTTTAGAATAGATTTGTAATCTTTATTGTTTTGCTTATAACTTATATTATAAGTTTTTTTTGTTCTTAGAAAAGACAATTTAACATATTAAAAATTAATTATTTGTAGAATTTCATATTGTTTTATTTCTATTCTTGATAGGATAATTATTAAATTTATTGTCAAAGTTTAAATTAAAAAAATATGTGCAACGTACGTGTGTGTTAATATGATGTCTAAATACATACTATATAATAAGAAATCATTTATTTTTATCACTAACTTTCAAATTTTTATGGTAATTAAACTAAAAATTATATGGTATTTGTTTATTACATTACATATATTTTTTTATTTTGGACATATTACATTACATATACTAAAAAAGCTGTTATTTTCTCATTTTCAAAAAAAAAAAAAAAGTTGCTATTTTATCATTTAAAAAAAAAACTGCTATTTTATCTTATTCTAATTTAAGACTATACGATTCCACGTGCATTGCACGTGTTACTTAACTAGTATTTAAAAAATATCACTAAAAACTTCAACAAAAATGTTACAAATATGAATATAAATATTAATAACAAGGATGTATAACAAGGATGTAGAACTCATAGTTATATGAGTCTACAATCTTTATTTATTTACAAGTTGATTTGCTGTCATGATGTTAACAAAAAAATACCAATGTTCTTTAATTTGTTTGTGGAAATACACATTTATTTCCTAATCTAGTATTACCTTCTTAAATTAAGAAGAAACTCGCAAAAGTATGAGTTAGCGAGGCTTTGCAACCCAAAATGCTTCAACTCAAAGCAACTTGAATGCCAGTAAAAGAGGAGGGTGTCCTTGAGATTTGAACCAAGTTTTCATCCTACCAACTTGAATCGTATTCAGGTAGTTAAGACATATATCTCAACCAAAAGATAAAGGTTTGAATCATCTAAATTTCAACAAAAAGAGTAACAACCCCGAGAAGTGAAACACATCAAACGAAATGAAAGTTGGGGTCACAATCCTCGACAAAATGACAAAAGTTTCTTCGGTATTGTTATAGAACTCTTTGAATTTAGATAATTGGTTCATCATGTATTTTGAGATTTGAGTAAAAAGGTAACCTTTGAAACTACAACTTTTAGTACCGTGGGGAGTAGTATGTTTTCATCTTCAACGACAGGAGATTTTGAACAACAGAATGCCAAAGATATTCTATAAATGTGTCAAATTGAGTATCAAATCAACCAATTCGATACATATCAGCCACCAACAATGGTAGGTAAAGAATGCTCAACCAGAAAAATAAAAGAGAAAAAAAAATACTAACCTTACACAATCAATGGGGTACTTCTTGCAGTGCATTTGTAAGCTCCCGAACTTTTTTTATTGCTGCATCAATAGTATCGAGAGCCCTCTTTTTTACCTGCTATGAGATCAAAGGTGACTTTAAACCGTGCTTTTTCCTAGTGAATAATGTATGTATTTCTAATTAGGATGGTCGAGATTTTAACCTCTAATGTCTTCTCTTTTGCTATGTGGTTTTCTGGAAGCAGTCGAACCTCGTCGATCAACTGGATACTTTCCCCAACACTTTCGGGTGAGATAAAATCTAATACCACGTGAACGCAAGACTGCAGTTCAAACGTAAGATTATAAAATATATCAGAAGAGGATATTTCTGCTTTCTACTCAAGAAACAACACAATGACAAGAACATCATCAAAATAATCCAAACACAGGTATTTCTCTACTCCTTACCCTGAAAAGGCAGGAGTTAAAATGCAACATTTTCCTGTATATGCCCCCCCGATTAATTAGAAAAGGTGAGCCCCTCAATCTAAAAAAGCATTCGATATTTGTATTTGCATAAGGGATAAATGTAAAATTAAGAAACCATACCAGAAAGAGCAAAGCTTGCAGGGGGAACAATTGAAACAAACTAATAGATTATATACTTTTTCACAGAAATCCAAAGCTTTACATGGTGCTAATAAGAACTCAAAATGAAATCAAGGGCTTTAAAGAAACGGTAAATGTTCAGCTAGAAGGCCCTAAAGGAATAGAAAAGAAATTTGTAAAAGAATTTCAGTATTCTTCAGACCTTTCGGTTTTGTATCTGGTATGGACATCCAGCAGGAATGATCACAGCTTCTCCAACATTTTGCTCAAAAGTCCATGGTTCAATTTCTAATGGCATAAAAAATTAATTACTCCATCAGTGTCTGACAGAAGGATAAGGGAGAAACAGAAAGTCAAACAATACATACGAAACTCCTCCTTCAGCCTCAATTTATGGGTTGCGTCAAGAAAAAAACTCTGGTCCAGAATTGGATGCACAACCTACATGAGATACAGCGTGTAATTAGTCAATCAGCACATGCTAACATGGATCACTATATGTTCAGGGCTTACATGCTTGTGAATGAACTCATCAGAATGCCTTCGAAGGTACTCCGATAGCCTTGGAACATCTTGCCTCCGAAAGACATCCCACTGGGCACCACAAGATTTTGAAGAATTGTTTCTATCAACGAGAGAGGATTTTGTCTGTTCCATAAACTTCTTTTGAGTTCCAGTTGTCTCGTTAATTTGGGAAGATTTGCATTGAAGCAACAATGGTTCAGGTTCCGAGTCATAAGCACCATCAGAGGTCATGCTAGGGCGCTTAATACCCTGAGCAAACACTTGATCAGCAGATGCAGAAAAACAGGGTACTTTTGCGAACCTTTTGCTGAAGGGCGTTTCTTCTCCAGCCTTACAAGATTCTACTTCCTCCACACTTGACTGATTAGTAGAGGTATTGGAGGACTCACTTAGAGCCCTTTGCCTTTGAAGCAAGTTTATAACTTTTGTAAGTTGTTCTGTTGAGACAGGGACGTCTGTGCTGTGGGCCAAAATGTTAATCTGCCATACAAAAAGAGAATTAACAGCCCATCTAATATTTTAATGAAAATCATCACTCTAATGAATGACCAACAAAGAATAAGCATACCACATCATACGAATCATAACATAATCTGGAGACCGAGTCAGTCAAAACATGCTCATCAGAACATCCATAGGCAATATAGACACATGGACCCATGTCAGGCTTGGCAATTTCCTGTGGCAACTTTGCAGCTAGATTCAGAAGACCAGACATTGGGTTCATGTATTCTTGAAGTGGTAGAATTCTCATTATTTCAGCATAATGAGCTGGAAACTGCTCTTGAAACAAATGGGAAGAAAGCCAACCTTTTAATTTTAACATGTTGTTACAAGTGTTTGTGTGTGTCCGCCCCTTAAGAGAACCCATAAAATACTGCCTAATGCCAATTTCTACCTGCATGAAGAATTCAAAGGTAAAAAACAGAGGAACTTGAAAAAAAGATAGAATCATCGGAAACCAACAAAAATTAATCCTAATACAAAGAGGCAAATGGGGATATTGCATTAACAAGGTTTGCTAGAGAAAATGCTGACCTCACACCAGTCCAAGTTATTGGAGGCTTCTGGAAGACTTGTACTGTTTTCGTATCTTGAAATGGTTCTCTCAAGGTAAGTACAAAACATAACTACTGGATCCCAAGTCAGATCCGAAATCTCTTGTACATCACGTACAATTACTGGATGACCTTTAACCCAGTGCCTCTGGAAGTGCTCAAGGTCATCAAGACGGATGTCAAGAAGGCTAGGATAATACAAATAGTTATCGTTTGAATCCTCTCGGAAAGCTACTTTCTGAAACTCTTCAGTTTCATCAACCTTATGATCCTCACCAAAGCACAAAGTACAGTGTGATGATGAATCAGCTGACTCCGGAAAGTCATAGCTGCAAACTATTTCTTCTGCACTCACTTCAAGTTCCTTAGTCCAACTTAATGGGAAAATACATCTCAATTCAAGAAGGCTGTCACTGCAACTGCTGCATTCTTTTGATGGACAGGAAAATTGTCTAACACTATTATGAACTCTCCCTTTATGCAATGATTTGGAAGAAGGAAGCCACAGACTAGGATTTAACTTCTTGTTTTTCAAAGGTTTCTTTCTATCAGACAGACAGGTTTTCTTTCCATTAAGATACTTTGAAATAGACATGTTACAAACTCCATTGGAATCCTCAAGAAAAATATTACGGCAGCAACTTAAGCAGAGATTATAGGAACAACTTGGGCAACTTCTGTAGAGATCCACAATAACAGTTTTGCAGTTACTGCTGTACATCAATTGCAAAACCAATTATATGAAGACAAAAAAAATTTAATATTAAAAAGAAGTATGTAAACAACTAATTATTCCAGTATCTTTCAGAAAAAAATGTTCCAGCATATGAAGGAGCATACCAACAATGGTCAAGACCGCCAAATTCATCCTGCTTGATATCAACTTCAGAAAGTTCTATGCCTGTTGCATACAAGAAATTCAGAAAGGGAAATTGCAGAAAAATAACACTCCGTGCAATTTAAATCAGGATTAATTAATATAACACCAAAAGTTGATGAATCTCAAACTACCTTTTACCATGGCCTCTGTTTCTAGCTCAGCGTGCTTCTCCACATTTATTTGTTTGAGTATAGGGAGAAGCACACAAATCAAATAATGGAAACGTAAAATTTTTCCAACGCCATCTCCCAAAAAATCCTGAAATTGATTTTCTGATAAGCACCAATATTCAACTTTACAAGAACCATGGTCTAGACACAAATAAGTCTTTCATTTCAGACCTTACATTCTGTGTGAAAAGATTGATACGTTGAGCAGTCCTTACAGTTGCAAATCCCACGGCAAACAGGGCATGCCTTTTTAACTTCTTCTTGTGTATCAAAGTACCTGCATTACCATAAACTTGAGTTGAAGGATCATCACATCTTGAAAAATGGTAAAAGTAGAAGGTTCAGATCATAATGTGAAACATAAAAGATGTTTTTCATTCCCTTAATTCTATTCAGAGTACTGACAGAACTTCTGGTGAAAGCTAGGAAGGTTGCAGGAACAATGAAGATGTCTAAAAGCATCAGTTCTGTTACAGTTTAATGCTCTATAATCTGAAATTTGAGCAAGTTTTCCCAATAAAGTTCTTTATCACTTGTTGCTCAATAATATAATTCAATGATCAGAAAAATGAGCTGGTCCTGCTCTGCCAATTCATGGAAAGGTCGACAAGTTTCATAAATCAAAACTACGGGATATACAAACAACTGGCTCGAGGGAGGAGAAGAAAAAATTAAAAGAAAAGCAACATCTGCTAGCTTCAAAAGGATGGCTTTTTGTAAGAAATAATCGGGTTGATGAGTAAATAGGTTCATGCGTTAGTATCAACCTACCTAAGCAACTTAAATACCCTTAACAAATCTTTATTTAATAAAGCCTACTGC
Organism: Luffa acutangula; assembly: GCA_036850905.1. NCBI lineage: Eukaryota > Viridiplantae > Streptophyta > Magnoliopsida > Cucurbitales > Cucurbitaceae > Luffa > Luffa acutangula. The sequence goes on along the minus strand of CM072087.1, from coordinate 60,678,147 downwards.
GCATTAAGGCCCTGGCATTGTGGACTAAACCAATCAACTGCTGATTAAGAGTTCATGATCACCAATGTTGCCCAAGTTGAACAAAATATCTAACACTTACCGTTCTCTGATGCAGTCTATGCAGAAGAAAGTTTTTTGACAACTTGAACACTGGGTTAAACTCCAAGAACTACTCTTCTGACACAAATGGCACTTTTTCCTCTTACATTTTCTCAAGTTCCCCACATTACGTCCGTATGGTAGAACCTATGGAAAAAAAAGAATGCCGAAAACTAAATAGAGGAAACCATTGAAATCAATAAATTGAATCCCCAATCAAACCACATCAGTCACACAGAAACAAAATTCTTTACCTGCAAGTCGCCAACTGGAAGAATATTGACATTCTTGGAGCGAAATCGCCGTTGTTGAACCGGCCTTGATTCTGCCCCAATCTTGATTCCGCAAGAAGAACCTTCATTGCCAGATTGGAGAGGAGATGGAGAAGGAGAAATTGCCATAAGTCCATTGGGCAATTGCCTCATCATCTCCTTATCACTGTTCTCCTCTAACTCAATTTCATTACCCTGGTTCTTCATTCTCTTCCTCGCCTTCTCGACAACCTTCTTCTTTCTTCTCTTCTCCACTTCCCTCCTCAGCACCATCCTTATCAACTCCAACTGCATACTCCCTTTCTTCATCTTCATTCTATTTAACATCCCATCCAATGCCGCTGTAGCCCCCGCCAATTTCTTCCTCTTCATCAGTTTTGCCAGTGTTGCCGCTTTCGGGGCCCTAATTACGACATTTTCAACATTCGAATCCGTTTCAATCGATTTCCTGTTCGTCCTTTGAAGTTTGAGAGAATCCGGAACTTTCTCCTTGCACTGGCGATGGCGGCCTTGAAGATAGTGAATTTCACAGAGCTTGAGATTGTCCATGACTCTCCGTTTGCAACGCCATTGCTTCCCGTCAGTCCTCTTGCACCGCAAATGGTCCGGAAGTGCTTCTTCATCTTCTTCCATTAGGCCTCACAAAACAATACAATTTTCCCTGCAGAAAACAATCGGATGAACAAAACCCAGAACCCAAAAAAGCCAATCTCTGCAGCAGCAGAAAAAATGCAGTAGAAAGGAAGAGGAGGAGGGCGTTAAAATATAATGAACATTTATTAGGGAAAACGAAACAGAGGGAAGTCCCAACCCAAAGAAAGGAAGTGGCACATTCGTAATAATCGGGAAACCCGAAATCCTGATTGGTCACAGATTAGGATCAAATTACTGAAACTAATTTCGATTTTCAATTGTACATTCATGCTTATCTTCTCATAAAGTTTGACTAATTCAGTGCTAAAAACCAGTAATCTCAAACCAGTCACTTCTCTACATCCAAATCAATCTAAATTCTAAAGCTTCTTAATTTTAAATTTTTTTAAATCAATTTCCTGTTTTTAGAAACCAAAATTTTCTGTGCATATGTTTGTTTACATGTCTGATGTTATGTGGGAAGTAACAGCAGGCATTTTGTGCTGTTTTCAATATGCTGTTTGGTTGATAATTTTTGCTTATAGGACTCTACTTTTAGGATCCCAAATATAGTGTTAATTTCTCAGTTACCAAGTGATATTGCTCTCATTCCTCCTTTGCAATTGCTTTTCTTTGTCATTTATAGAGTTTTCTCTGAGGCTTTTTTTTCTTTTTTTGGGGGGGTTCATCACAGATGATGTTATTTTTGGTATTTTACTAAAGATTATGTTTGGTTGGACAGAAACAACAAAAAGACAGGATTTTTCATTTTGGTGTTGAAAAATAATTTACAAATTTCTGTGTGTTATGCTTGCCTTTGAATGTGATCTCACTCTTATTTTCCTTCTGTTATTCAAATAAAAACTCATTTTGAAGGGGATATTTTTATCATTTTAAGTTGAAGAGTCAGGATCTGATGGGTTTATTTAACTAAAATTGATTGGAATAGGCTTTAAAAATACCAACTTGTTAAAAAAAAAAAAAAAAAATAGAAGCTGTACTGGATAATTGCATTTTTTTATTTTTGAAATAAAATGAACCAAGGAGGAGAAGAGAGTGGAATATGTGAGAATAAGGTTGATATGCACATGTTTGTTGCAGTCTGATAGACTCGAAAAAGAGAACCAAAATTTGCAGACTGATATCATATAGGTGAGAGGGTCAATATAACGATTTGAGAGTGGGGCCATTAAAAGCCCAATAGGCCCAAAATTGAAGATCAGCCCATGTAAAATTTTCTCTATCAAGTGGTGATATTTTGTTTTGAAATTTTATGTTTTTTAAAATTGAATGTAAGAAACTACTTATATCTATTTATAAGTTTTCTTTTTAGTATTTCGTTAAAAAGAAATTGAGATCTTAGGGGAAAAAGATTAATAGAAAAACAACAGATTTTTGCAGATACTTTTTTTTTTAGTTTTTAAAGTTTAATTACAATTTTAAAACATTTGAAAAAGTGAATAATTATTAGAAAACAAAAGGCTAAATTTATATTTATGTTTTATTTTTGTTTCCTTAATTTGGTATCTAATCTTTTTTTTTTTTGAAAAATTTGGTATCTAATCTTTTAAGTTTCAATTCCATCAATTTTTTAAATTAAATTCTTATTGCAACCTATAAAATTATATAAATTACTATCCATCCATAATAGTTGATTTGAAAATACTTTACATCACTCCTATAAAATTAAATAAATTACTATCAATTGGTAACTTACGTTACCTAAAATTATCCTAATAAAAAACCACATGAAGGACAAATATATCGTCGTAGACATTAACCTTGAACTTGGAAGCATGTGGTGACACGTGATTTGACTTTTGAAAGGTTTAAATTTTGGAGGAAAGATAGAACACAAAAGATAGTTTAGTGGATACAATATCTATTACATCCCGTAAGTCAATAGTTTGATTTTACGCCTTGAAATTGTTGAACTAAAAAAAAGGAGAAGAGATATCTAACACAATATCATTATAAAATCTAACTGATTTAATTACAATTAGGAAAAGTATATATATAATATCTTAAAAAAAAGGAAAGAAAAACAGCTAATTGATCCATTTCTTATTTCTTAAAAACTAAATGCGAAAAGAGAAGAAAAAAGGATTGGCTGATTAAAGCTAATCTAATAAACTTCCTATAACTGCAAGACATATTCATAAGCAGATGGCTAAATTTGTTCATCAAAATGAAATTTAACTGAAGCTTCAAAAGCTGCCATTTCCTATGATCCACAGCCAATCAAGGGAAACTCCTGCAAAAATGCCGCCTAATAGGAACATTACAAGCAAGTTCCCCAACGCATTCTGCTCAGGTGCCTTCAACAAACCAAAACACAAAATTCAATATCAGATTCACCACAAAATGAATGGTAATTTTACTTTTTATGTAAAGTGTGTTAAAATATCAAATTGAGTATGTTAAGTTATTTGATGCAACTGACCTTGTAGCCTTTAGGTGCTGCAGTAAAAACACAAACTGTAAGATGGCCATTGGACAATCCCAAGAAGGAACTGAGCAAGATCATCCACCCTTGGTCACCATACTTTGCTGTGAAGTAAAATGCTGGGATTAGCAGAAAACGACTCAGAATCGCGATCAATAGGCCCATTCTCGACTCCAACCTAAGCCAGTTGATGAGAGGTACATATCTGCCTACCAGATCCCAGACATTGTACATTGCTATTAACACAAGTGGATACCTGAAATATCAGAAGCAGAAGACGCTTGATATAAGTCTCATTGTTTATCAGAAAATTCAAGGTTTGTATATCTAATTGTCAAGAGCATCTACCATGAACCCAATTGGTGTTCTCCAGTATTTTCGTACAAGAAGCCGGGAAAGATTGACAATGTGAGAACGTATATCAGGAACACACCAAAAAGATAATCCATGTTCATGTGAAATAGTTGCTTTTTGCTCAATAGTTCGGTTTTGTCTCCCTGTGAACATTAACACAACTTTATCAATCAGAATCAGGATTTTCTTTTGCTACTATAGTTAAAAAAAACATAGAGAAGATTGTCATACGTCTGGGTTTGATTGAAGCTGGATGCCTGCAGCGGCTAGGTCAGATGACACGGTTTTTGATCCTTCAGAGGCTGCCTTTTTACGGTAGTACTTCACTAGTGGGATTTTAGGGAAGACCATAGCATAGAGAATAACACAAGCGAACTCGAAAGCGGCAGAGATTGCTAAAAATAGCACTGCATAAACCAGTAAAGAAGTTCAACTGTTAATAGCAAGAGGCCCGAGGTTATACTTAGAACTGCGTATAAAGTTTAAAGGAACTGATTGCCAAGAACAGGATACACGATGCTTATTCCACAATTTATAAGCTGATTGTTGAGTGATTGAATAGAATTGACATACTAGTCCCTTTTCGAAGACCATTCTGAAAATCCTCAAAAGCAGCTTTTGTGACTAGCCTCAGCCCGGAGGTTAGAGCTCCTGAAGCAGCCAATCCAGCCATAAAAGACTGTAGTGACAAAAGAACTTATTAAAGAATTGCATACATAGATAGGTGTAAAATCCAAACTTTATCCCCGTCCCATAAAAAGAAAAAAGAGCAAAAACAAACCTGGATGAATTCAGGACACATCAAAGCGAGATCTCCAACCATCCCACCTTGGACAAAGGCATCAGCAATTCCGAATGAACCGACAATGAGACACAGAGCAATATATGGTCCAATCCCTCCTTTTCCAGATGTGGCCAAATCCAACTATTGCAGAAGATAAGAAGAAAACGAAGCAAACAACATTCAGTGTCACTTAACCAACCAAATAACAAAGAGAGTTTCAACTTAAATGCAGTAATATGAGCATCTTGATTTAGAAAGCAGCAGCCACTATTACTTACAACTATAAGCAACATAGTACTTATGAAGAAGAGGGAGTATCCACGTATGTTCCTCGATCGGGTATCAATTTTTGCTTCATTATATGCCAGTATCGCAATTGTTCCAAATGCAAATGGTTGATAGACGAGGGTGAGTACTCTTGAAGGATGATAATGCTTCAAAGTTCAAATAGTAAAAGGGTCATAATTCTTCAGGAGAAATAATATTGTGATGAAACAAATCACTGCTATGAGCTGTGTCAATTAATCAGTAAAATTTTGAAAGAGATGAAAGTCTCAGATCTTCCCACTAGTTTGGAAACATTCTGCTCTATAAAGCTAAATGCAAACTATTAAACTAATCGATTGACTACAATTAACAACACAACACAAGAAATAATCAGTGTTTATAATAGAGAACTCATATTCAGAATCAGAAGGTTGGCTTTAATACACTTACCGGAAACAATTGATAATAGTAATCTGATATAGTTAGCATACTGTTCCAACTAACAAGGGAACCCAAACCGAGAACCCAGCAAACTGCCAGAGCTGTGTACTTCCCCTGCTTAGAAAATTCAAATCAAAACCATCAAGCAACTTACCTTCCAAATATTTGGCTCTACTTTACTTAATTAATCATAAACTTGAGAGGAAATAAGGGACAAGCACAAACCTCAGTTCTCGCTGGAGGCCCAGATTCATCATTAGCACCAGTCATGATAGATCCCTATTCCCAAACAATAAAGAAAGTAAAGAAAAAAACTGAAGAAACAAAAGAATGATGATCACACAGTGAGAGAATTACAAAAGAAAGACAAATGGGATCGATGCTTTAATATGCAAAATATCATTTAGAAGGAAGGAGCAGCAATAAATACACAGGTTGGACAACAGGAAAAATGAGCTGTAGTGTAGAGAGAATCCAGCACAAAATGCACGGACGTAATTTTAGCAGGAAAATCATTAACGGGGTTGGTGATTTTCCATACTGAAAGCAGATTTCTCGCGATTGACAACAATCCCGTTATTACAAATTAAACCAAAAACACTTTAAAACGCGACTCTGAATTTGAAGAAATAGCGGAGAAATCAATTAGCAGATGAATATTTTAATTTCGTTGGTATCTATACTCTGAAGAAAATCTGGGATTTCAATGCAAAAAAGAAAGTAAACAGACCAGAGAGATTCCACAATGTCGAAGACAGATTTAATCAAATATTAGAATGATTAAAATACAAGGAAATCATAGTAATATGAGAACAGACTATGATCAGAGCGGAATAAAATAAATGACAATTTAGTAAACAGAGTGAGAAACCTCGATGGTTGACACACAGCTTGCTGGCGAAAGAATCCAAACTTCCAAGTCTGAATGGGATGGGAAAAGAAGACTGGAAAACAATAGTTTAATGGGTTTGACGCAGAATATGAAAGCTCGCAAAGATCTTAGCGACTGATTTTGGCGAAGATACAACAACGAAGAGTCAAGAGAGAGCTATTGACTTTAAGGAACGGTCGCAATTCTTTGCTTTTCAATTCATCGGGCGCCAACCCCAATGGAGTGAGAGTCGCGATTCGACCTTTTAAAGGGGACCCGTAACAGCGTCGTTTGATTTTGTAATTTCCTTTTTCGTGACAATAAAATAACTCATAACTTTTATTTGATATGATATGATATTCTTAGTTTATCAGAATTCAGAAATCAAAAAGAAATAACATTCTGTTTCTAATTCAACTTTGAATTTGAATATAACTTATTTATACGTAGTTTTCTATTTTTAGTTTTGCGATATGTTTTTTTAATCTAGTCGAATTTTTAAAACTGAGGATTTATTTAAAAATTATCGTGTAATTTTCTATAAATTTCGAATTTTAAAAAATTACTTGAGAGAAGGTAAACAGTCACAGGTAAGTGGTTTTATAAAATCTTAATTTAAAAAGTAAAAGCATAAACTTTACTTTTTAAAATGATATCGAAAAAAAAAAGGGTTAGTTTTTTAAATATTTCAAAAAGTAGAATTATCTTTTGAGAAATCTAATATCTTGTTGGTTAATTGTTAAGTTTTGATCAATCATCTAAACGATTGATCTCAAGTTAATTTTGAAGTATTTATCTAATTATAATTTGAGATGTCGATTAGGGAAAGTAGAAAATCTAGTTTGATCATATTTTTAAATGAAAGGAAAATGTTTAGATTAAATACCAGGCCAATTTTACACCCAAAAAACTCACAATTTATTATATTCAAATAGCTTTTGACAAATTTAAAATTATCCAAAGAATCCCAATAGGACCTCTAAACTAGATATATCTTATCTTAATGGTTAAAAGATTGGTAATCTCGTTTGAAGGTTTGAATTCTAATTCTTGCTACTAAAAAAGAAAAAAAAATCACTTTTTTTTTTAATTCACTTTTACCATGCCACTTTTTTTTTTTTTTTTTGACAACATGTGGAGTTGGGGATTCCAACCACATACCTCTTGTTCATTAGTAGTCAGTCAAAGTATACTTATATTCACTACCATACCATGCCACATTATTAAGAGAGAGAGAATAATATTAAATTCAACCCTAACTTAATGTCATGGCATTAATGCCTTTTTTTAAGTCCCAAGTTTGAATTCATCCACCCACATTTGTTAAATGATTTTCATTCTCACATGTGTTTAATGCTAAATTTTCATAATAAAATAATTTAGTGAAATAAAAGTTAAATAATTAGAGTGAGAGAAAAATTCAAACTCCATCATATTTAGAATCCATTTGAAATACTTTTAGTTTGAGTGTCTTTTAAAAATGCATGGTTTAGAAAACATTCGGTATAAAAATAGTTTAGAATTTAAACATTCATAGTTTCAAAAAAAAAAAATTTTAAAATTCCTATGTTTGGTTATATTTTCTCATAAATGTTTTTATACACATAGTTGTTATATATTTAAAAACTTTTTTTAAAAAAATTTATAAGTGTTTTCCTCGAAATGATTTATTTCTCAATCTCATTTTTTAATAAGTCATTTTTAATGGTTGTCAATTTTTTTTTTCAAAATTAAACTTTTTTTTTTTTTTCAAAATTAAAACCAAACATAGCAATTGCCTATTTTGACTTTAAACAAATCTTGATTCCCATGAAATATGGATGGACTACCGGATTCCTTCCTATATGATATTTCTATGAAATATAATAGCATCTCATAATGATTTTTTTGGCTCATAATTTTTAATTTTTCCTATTTATTTTCTTTCATCTATTTTATAAGAAAAATAATTTCGTAAATCATAATCACCAATAGGATTAGGAGGGAGCCAAGTGTATTACATGTAGCGTAAAACGAACAAAAAAAAGTGATGCAATTATATAGGATTGGATTGGACACATTGAAAATTAAAAGGTAAATAACTTAAAAAAACAAAAATTACTTTTCAAAAAGAAAAAAAAAAAAAAAAAACTAAAGTGAACGTAATTAGCATATACTCTCAACCACCAAGTTAATGTTTTGAATTTCTCACTCTCAAATAAAAAGAAAAAAAAAATTACTTAATTCTTTTTTTAGTACATCAACATTTGGAGATGGAGATTCGAACTTCTAATCTTTAGATCGATCGTAAGCCAATCACCGCTGAACTAAGCTCACTTTGGCAAAAAAAAATAAAATAATAAATAATAATAATAATAAATAAATAAAATACTTAATTCAAAAAGGCATTCCACTTGGAGCATTATGGTCATGGCCATTCATTGGACGACCCTTCTTTTTTGACTTGCCTTGTATTTGTACTTTGTAACAAACAAGGCAAGACATACTTTTTTACAAAAGAATAATAAAATAAAATCTAAACTATACTGAGTTATTGCAAATACATTTTTATTAACTTCTAATTTCACCATGTTTTTTTTTTTTTTAAAGAAAATTTCACAATGTTGTTACTAAAAAAAAAAAAAAACTTCTAATTTCACCCCGCCTCTTAGACTCACAAAATCATTAAGGGGCCGTTTGTTTTTTGGGAATCTGAAATGCCCATGAGTCAGGCATCTGGATTCCCACGTTTGTTTTGCAGTAATGTAAGATACCCAGGTATCTCGAGATGCCCAGGTATCCTAGGATGCCCTACCGAAGGTAATCTAAGGGGCCGTTTGTTTTTTGGGAATGTAGATGTCCGACATCTTTAGATGCGAATCTCAGATGACCGGAATTTTAGATATCCGGCATCTTCAGATAACTACGTTTGTTTTGTAGGAAAATTTATAAGGTATCTCAGAATATTTTGATAGTTTTGAAGGATTTATTCTTGGAAATGTTGTAAATTTATGTAATGTTCAAAAAATGCCCTTATTAATATATTAATATAATTTATATATTGATTTAATATAATTTATATTTATATAATATATATTTGTTTTTATTAATTTATTTTTTTTATATCAATTAAGTGTACATTCATTTTTTATGTTATTTCATAGAATTCATATTAATATATGACTTTTTTTTTAATAAAAAAACCTATATTAAATATAAATTTTATTTTTAATTTTAATATTTTTCTAAAAGACAATTATATAATTAATGTTATATGAGGTGAAGTCTATTTGAATTGAAGTCTATTTTATATGTAAATGTAATATATAAATATACTTAATTATATAAAGTTGATTATTGGACATTAATCTATTTAAATCATAAAATTAAAAATAAAGATAAAGAAAATTGATGAAAGAGTTGTTAAAAAAAAATTGATGAAAGAAAATATATAAAAAAAATGAACGAAGGGCAAAAAGGTAAAGAGGGGATGCCCGCAACATGGGAATCTTCGAAACCCATGTTTCAAAAGGGCATCCAAAAGTACTTAGATTACCTCCGGTAGGGCATCTCGAGATACCTAGGTATCTTACATTACTGCAAAACAAACGTGGGAATCTAGATGCCTGACTCATGGGCATCTCAGATTCCCAAAAAACAAACGGCCCCTAAGTACTTTTGGATGCCCTTTTGAAACATTTTGAAAAAAATTCATAGTGTTTGATAACTACTAAAAAATGACTTAATAGAAAATGAGATTGATAAATAAACCATTTTAAAAGAAACATTTGAAACCAACTTAAAAAAAAAAAAAAAAAAAAAAAAAAAAAAAAAAAAAAAAAAAAAAAAACTTTTTAAGTATACAATAACTTGGATATAAAAACAGAAAAGCAACCAAACATATGATTGTTTAAATTCTAAACAATTTTTATATGACTTTTTTTAAAAAATAATGCATTATTGAAAAACATTTAAATTAAAATGTATTCCAAAAACCAGCGGCGGATGTACCACGGGCCCGGGGGCTCGAGCCCCCCTCAAGTTATTGCGATATTATATTTATATTATAAATTGAAATTATGTAATGTGTTGTGGAGTGGCCTTATTGGTGTTAGCTCCTCTTGAAATCTACCCACTCTTGTGTTTGAGTCCTAGTGTGTGCATTAAACTTGTTTTTTTTTTTTCGTTTTACATTTTTTCTTTCTGTTTTGGTTTTTTTTCTTTTTCGATTTTTTTTCGTTTTACATTTTTTCTTTCCGTTTCTTTTTCCTTTTTTTTTCTCTTGTTTTTGTTTTTTCTTTTTCGATTTTTTTTTGTTTTACATTTTTTCTTTCCGTTTCGTCTTCCTTTTTTTTTTTCTCTTGTTTTTGTTTTTTTCTTTTTCGATTTTTTCCCGTTTCTTTTTTCTTCTTTTTGTTTTTGCCTTTTTTTTCGTTTCTTCTCCTCATCTTTTTTCGTTTTCATTTTTTCTTTCTGATTTGTTTTTCATAGGTTTAAAATAGATTAAATTTATGTATTTATGAATCTAAAATAATAATAAACATATGCATTATAGTTCTTTTTTCAATTTTAGTTTTCTTTTTGAGTCAAATAAATATGGAACAATAAAAATATTTTTTAATTTTAGTAATAGGTTTTTGAATTAAAAAAAAAAACGTGCAATTGTAGGTTTCAAAGTTTTCAATTTAATGTCTAATAAATCTGTGACCTAATAAACAATTTGTTTTTTTTACTATTGGATACAAAATTAAAAATTCAGAAACCTATTAGATAGAAAAATGAAGGTTAAGGGACTTAGTAAAAACTTTTTGAGCTTAGTGATTTATTGAGCATAATCTTGAGTACTTAATGACTAAATTTATAATTTAACAAATTTAATATCAAAATGTATGTATTGATATCATATATCAATATGTTCAAAATATCATTTTGGTTATTGTACTTTGGATTTTGTTTCATTTCTAGTCATACGTTAAAATGTCCAATTTTAGTCCAAGTACTTCCAATAAACTTCAAAATAGGTCTCTATGGTAAGTTTATTGTTATTTCTTCTAAAAAAAATTGGTCTCTATTAGTATTTTTTCTAGAAATTTTTGAAATATGTTCACATCAGGTCTCTTATTGTATGAAAATTACCATTTAACAAAATTGGCCTCGATTTTTTTATACTATTTAACAAATTTTGATAAAATTAACTTAGACTTGCGGTAGAGACCGATTTTAAACATAGACTAAATTTATTTCTATATAGCCCCCCTCACATAAAGTTCTGGATCCGCCACTGCGGCAAAAACATTAATTAGGTAGTTTTAAAAATCCTATACTTGCCAAATTTCTAAACCCCTATTTTAATTTGGCTATCTAGTACAATTTTCCATACAACAATGACTGACACACGTGTGAGGCTTCAAAGTGGAAAGTAGATAACTTTGGGACAACTTTTAATTTTTAGCGTAGGTTGAATTGAGGCAGTGACCCTACCCTACCCTACCCGAATATGGGTTTGATCGGGCCTGCTTTTCATGTGGTATTGGCAGAGAGAGATTTGCATCTACATCTACATGTACATGTACATCTACGGTGTGGATTGAGGATCAGGAGTCTGTCAACGGCCAAGCTAATAGCAAATAGCAATGGACTTTTGGGCAAATTGTGGGGGCCGGGCCGGGCCCCTCATTTGGCTGGACTCTAATGGCAGTTTGTAAACCAAAAGCTTGTTTGGTTGTATAAAGAGCATATTGTCAAATATTGAAGATTCGGAATGCAGGGAAACTGTGCAAATACTAACTTACACAAGGTCCTTTTCTACTTGGAATAATCCCAAAAAAATAATATCATCCACAACCACAACCCATTCCGAAGCAGAGAACTAATTAAGTGCTTCCTCCAATTAAAAGTAATTAACTCCTCCTTCCTTCCAAAACCACTACTTCCCTTGCTTTTCCAACGGGATCAAATTGCACCTCTCCACTTTCCTTTTTTTCATATTTTCAAAGTTCTTCTCCATCCCTTTTTTTTTCTTTTTTTTTTTTTTTTTTTGTTAATTCTAACTTGTGTTTTGCTAACCAAACTATCACCATGGAGAAATTAATCTATCCATTTGAATCATGTCATAGTCATACAACATTTTGAATCAAATAATTTAATTAGATATGAATTCTTTTTTTTAATCTATGGGGTCAAAATTTTGTAATGATGTCAACCTTAACATGGTTCAATGGTTTAAGATATCACATATTAGTAATCTTCTTCTAAGTCGCAACAAAGTTGATTACCATTCTAAAGGTTGAATGTTTGATCCTTCAAATGTCTCAACTAACCTTTTGTGAGGTTGAGTAGTAATTTTCATACACTAGATCACTACAATACATGGATTTTTAATAATATGAAAAGGAAATAATATTGTATGCGTTTTTTAAATTAAAATATTTCTATCTCTAGCTAATACTATATTAAATTTCTACTTGACCATGGTTAGATTTATTTCCTTTTCAATTTATTTTTTTAACCATTAAAATACGAAAATTTAAACTTATTGAATAATTTTATTTAAAAAAAAAACGTAAGACAATAGTTTAATAAGAGAGGACAAGTTTTTCTGGATGTATGTTTTTATGTCTGTGTATAGATAAAGTTTAGTCCAATAAACTTTATCATATGAGTGTTAATAGGTTTTTTAACTTTAATTACAAAGTATTTTCTACCTCTCTTTACTTTAATTTTGTGTATAAACATATCTCAAAATTTGAAGAAATGTTGTGTAAATAAATTATCTATTAGAAATATATATATATATATATATATATATATGAAAGTTCAAGATTTTTTTTAATCCTTTAAAAAAAACACTTTTTAAAGTTACAAATTTGTTTGATACAAAATTAAAAGTTTAGAAACATATTAAATTCAACTTAAAATTTATAAACTAATCTTATAATTTAACCAATAATTTAATTTAATAGTTTTAAGAAAATAGTTTTCTCAATTGATTCATCAACCCCAAACATATCCAATATAATTAGATTTTTTTATCCATTCAGGATGATTTAGATTGAAAATACATAATTAACTTCTCTAAAAATGAAAACAGAATTAACTTTGTATGTATTTGTAAATTCACAATCATTATGAATATTAAATCTCTCTTTACATAATTAGGGTCTTAATGTTTTTAGAGACGTTGATGTTAAGATGATAGAGATGTTAGGTTAGGTTAGAAGAAATTTTATATTAAAAAAAATCTGGTTAAGATGGTGAAGGATTTGTGTTGATTGGCCACCATCAAATTCACACCAAAAGTGAGAGTTTTTTCATTAATGATTATGAATTCATTATCGTTTTGCGTCATTATCCACTTAATTAATATAAAGGAATAGAGTGGAATTATTAAGAAAAATACTAATGATGAGGGTAGATTTGACTTTTGCACTTCAATGTATATTAATATTAATTAATATCCAACAACTTTTTTTTATCAAAATTTAATAGAAAAGAAAGAGACAATAAAACAACGAATCAGGCCCCCTCGGCATACAATAATTCGGATTAGAAGATTTGCCTCTGCTCGAGTGGTGCGCAAAACGAATCGTTTCGAGGGATTAAATTACATTACATTACACGTTTATATTTTACAACAGAAAGAGTTCAGGTGCGGGCACTCACACGGGGTCAGCTTGCGCAAGCCTGATCAACTGGTGTGGAAAGAGTGAGAAGCACGTGGATGGTGGGGCCCAGAGCCAGATCATAGTGACAACAGGATGTCCCTTAATTTCTAAATTGTGATTGGTAGGACGGCAACATGAAAGTTATTCAGAACGGCGTAGGATAGCACACCCATTGGTGGATAGGCCGCCACGTTGCAGATTATAATTAGTCGAGGGAGTGGGCTCCACTCTAAATCAGGAGGGTGAAAAAGAAAAATAAATAAATAAATAAAAGCATTACGAAATTTAAAGCCTGAAACGTACGCTAAATGAAAATAATAGAAATCTCAACTCCACCAGCCTCTCCTTCTTCATTCTCTATTCAGTTCAACTTCAAGCAACTCCCTCAATACTTTGGTAATTAAACTCTCAAATTATTTTCTTTTCTTTTCTTTTTTTCTAAATTAATTCTTTACTATTTTCAGTTTCTTTTTCATTGCGGAAACTCTTGCTGTTAAGTCGTCTCATCATTAGGTGTTAGCATTCCCAATTTCTTTCTGTTCTTATGCTCTAGATGATCAAAGTTGCAGTCTTCTTCTTTTTCATTTTTGATTTAATTGTAGATTTTGTTGTTTTGGTTTTCCGATATTGAAAACGTTTGGATAAATCATTTCGATTTCAGTTAGTGCAAACCAATCAGGGATGGAAGAATTAAGTTTGATTAATTGGGTTTTTATTTTTATTTATTTTTTTTTTTTTGAACTTATCCTTTGGTTGGTTAGGATGTCAAGGGATAAAATTGTAGCTCTTAATTAATATTTGTTGTATTTTTAATTAAATTTGAACTAACTACTTGTATTTCAATTGTCAATATATGTATTAAAGAAAAACTCTACAACATGCATCCAAATTTGCTTAAAGAGTTAGTGCTGTTTTTTATTTTTTATTTTTTTATTTTGGAGTTGAAGAACTGTTCTAGGCTAGGGTTGCAGTTATGTTGATTGATACATTATTGAAGTAAATGATTGAGATAAGATGGAACCTTAAGTTGGTTTTTCGTTTCTGGAATCAAATCCAAATAATTTTTTTTTTAAAAAATAAGAGAAGCCGAAGAAGAATAAAAATCCACGAACACGATCCAAGGATGCAGATGCAGCAGTAAAAAAGAAACACAAAGGCAAAGAAAAATCTTGGTTTTTGAGATTTTGTGAATTTGTCTGAACTCAGTAATTTTAATATCAGAATTCAACTCTCTGTAAACCCAACGACGTAATTTCCAAAGACAATAAACCAACAAATCCGCCAAAAGTTTTAGAATTGCCTTCTTTATCAGACTTGCATCTTTCCGTTGATTTTGCAGGAGTTTTTTTTGGGTCTTCTTGAAGCTTGAAAATGGCGTCGATTCATCCGTCGGAGCTTGATTCCAACGCCACTGACTCCGTCGCGTCGTCGCCGAGATCTGACCACCACTTCAACTTATCTAACGATCCACTCGCTCGAGTTCGATTCATGTGCAGTTTCGGCGGCAAGATCTTACCCCGACCGCACGATAATCAACTCCGATACGTCGGCGGCGAGACTCGCATTGTCGCCGTTCAACGCTCCACCACTTTCTCCCACTTCCTCGCCAAACTCGCTAAGATCACCGGCAAGTTAATTTCGATTCTCTGTTTTCATTCAATTTGGGGGTTTTGAACTTTTGATTCGAAAAGGGAACTGAATTTGTTTGTTTAGGTACAATTAACATGACCATAAAGTACCAGCTTCCCAATGAAGATCTCGACGCCTTGATTTCAGTGTCGACAGACGAGGATGTCGAAAATATGATGGATGAGTACGATCGGCTTGTACAGAATCACAATCCAAAATCGGCCAGGCTCCGATTGTTTCTGTTTCCGAGAGGGGAAGATTCCAGAGCCAGTAGTATTAATTCCCTTCTCGGCGGTTCGACAAATCGGGACCACTGGTTTCTTGATGCTCTCAACGGCGGAGCTCCGGTGCCGGAGCTCGAGCGTGGCCGGTCGGAGGTTTCTTCGATCGTCTCTGAAGTACCGGACTATTTGTTCGGTCTCGACAATCAGGACGATCCTTCGACTCAACCACGAGAACCCAAATCGAAGAGTCGATTTAATTTCAATCCTTCTGAGAATGTTTCCGTTTCGGATCCTGGATCGCCTTCCCCTGTTGTGCCGTCGGCGACTTGTGTGACTTCGATGCCCAATCTTCCGCCGGTTAAAACCCGGCCCGACACGCCGTCGCCGAGGGCGGAGCCGGTGGATAAAACGCCGGAGAATTCTGAGCCTCCGGCTATGGCGTTCTCTCAACCGGCCGGGTTTCCAAATAACCCGATGATGCATTATTTCCCGGGTACAAATTATCCGGGTCATCAACCGGTAGTCTACCTTCTTCCCGGTCAGATTCCGCCCTCAAATGTTCAGGTTCAGCATATTCCTATCCAGAATCCGCCGCAGTACGTTCAACAGTTCCCACCGGTGGGTGGCGGTCAGGTGCCGTTACCATATCACCACCCAGTTACCATGGCCGGTCAAGTGTACGGCGGAGGAATGGGTCCGATGAGCGGTTACGATCCACAGGCGGAGGCGGCAACGAGGATGGCTGTAGACGGCGGCGTTAGTCAGCAGATGTATTATGGAGTCCAGAATACGGGGAGGGCTCCGGCGTATGCGGCGGGTATGATGGGTCCTCCGGTGACCGAGGAGTATCGGGGAAGTGGATCGGAAACGAGGGCTGGAAGCCGGGTATCGCCATAGCAATTAGCAGGAGATGGTGGAAAGGGATTAGTAAATTGATTTGTAATTTTTACAACAAATTATTATTTTGGTTGTGTAGTTGAATTAAATTGGGATTGTAATTAGCGGTTAATTTTGGGTTTTTGTTGATTCAATGGCGAGACTAAACTGTAAAATTGGTCTTATAAAGCTGCGTATATAATATTTTTGCTACTGCTTTAGAAAATAAAAGATGAACAGGATTCTCTCAATGATGTGATGAGCTTTTTCGGCTACCCTTATAGTATGCTTTGATTTGATTGAATGGGTTTAACCATTTGATTTTAATTTTGGTTTCTGAGAATTATGTTTTAGTATATACTTTTTTAGTCAAATTTTGAAAAAAATTCAAAAACATGTTTTTATTTTTAGAATTTGGTTTCGAATTCAAATGGACCATTAACACATACAAAAAATCATTATAAGAAATTTATGAGAAAATCAACATAATTTTCAAAAACCATATAATTATCAAACCAAGTCTAAATTTTTATTTTTAGTTTACATATGAGAAGGAAACTTCAACATTAAGTAAGTAACAAGTCTTATCTCAACAGAAAAAAGAAAAGAAAAAAAAAAAAAAAAGGAAAAAAAAACTTTTCAAAAAAGAAAAGAAAAAGGAAAAAAGTAATAAGCCCAATCCTAGTTATATTCAAATTTGCAATTATTTGACATTTAGTTCGGTATGTTTATTTAGACTGAATTTTATTTTATAGAATATTTTGAGAATATACAGGAGAAAACTTCAATGCCTACGAAGGATATACCATTTTTATAGAAAAAAGAAAGATATGAAGGGTCCTGTGGTATTTGATTATTTAATTTCATGGTTCTCTTTTTCCGTTCAACATATACAATGAGGATTTTAACCAAATTATTCTCATGTTGACTATTTAACTCAATTATTTCTTTTCAAAAAAAAAAAAAAAAAAAAACCCAATTATTCAACTTTATGTTTCTTAGACGGAATATATTGAGTGTATAGCTACAATTGAGGCCATAAAATATGTCTCTAAGTAATCAGTTTATGATGTACTTAAAAAAAGAGTAATTAATTTATGATATTGAATATTATGCCTTGAACTAAGTTTTGGACTATATTACCATTTACTCTGCGACCTTCATAACATTATTAAATCTTTTAAAATATTAATAAAATGTTGAAATAAGTGAACTTAAACATAACTCAATTAGTTAAGACATATATCTCACCCATGAGATAATAAGAGATTTGAATCCTCCCACCAACTTGTGGAACTAAAAAAAATGCTAAAATAATATAACTATTAGATTAATTTGGCATGCTGTGAGAATCAACAATTTGAACAAACAAATTATCCTAAAATAATAATAATAAAACAATACAACAATATAGTGGAGATGTCATATTAGCATTTCATTAATAGTATAGTCTAAAAGCAAAATCACAAGTGCCAAAGTGAGCATAGCTCAACGGTAATTGACGTGTACCTTCGACCAAGAGGTCAGAAGTTCGAATCCTCTCATCCCCAAATGTTGATGAACTCAAAAAAAAAAAAAAAAAAGCAAAATCACAAGTCATTCTCGAGCACGGTTAAAGTATTGATGAGGCAAATTAATTATTTCCCATGAGTCGCCAACAAGAGCTTAGCTTAACTGGCATAACCTTGTACTAATAACCACAGGTTTGAATCTCCCTCCCCAATTGTCAAAAAAATAAATAAAAAAAGTAGGTCACTTTTGATTTTAGAGTGCAAGATTGTGCAAGATTTATATCTTTAAATACAATACATAAAATGTTATGAAATTAAAATATAGAAAACCTAGATATATTTTAAGAGGATACTTATTTATTTTTTTAGGGGAAAAAGATTTTAAATTGTATATAAAAAAATAATTTATTTTTCAGTGGGGTAATTGTCCTTTCCCTGCAAGAGAATTTAGGTGAGAATCTTGAATTTTTTTTAATCAAAATGATAATATGTAAACTAATTAACCTGTGTTTATGTATGCTTATTTTTTCTCCTGGTGTAATACAAGAGTACTCTTTGTATTATGAACAACAATAGAAATAAGATTGAGATTATATAGATTGATTCAACTTCGCCCCTTCCTCGTAAATGCCAATTTCAAAATTATTATTTTGTCAATCATCAGCATCCAAATTAGGGATGGCTTCAAAACATGAGAGTCAAAGATGTCTTGTTCAATGTTCATTCTCTCAATTTTGAGGAATCCAATGATTGAATTTTCCATGTCCCCTTCTAACTGCGGATTACAGATGGCTGCGATCTTGGGTATGTGTTTTGATCATCATGGTGATATGCAATCGACTTGATGCTCATGACTAGTAACAAAAATCTCCAGACACTTTCAAACCTACCTTTCCTTACTATTTTCAATGGACAATTCTTCAAACTTGTTAAACCCAACTTTACAACCCACAAAATAAAGCTGAATGAGATTAAAAGTTAGTTGTTAATACCTTGAGTGTTATTTTTCCAACTTTTTCTACATGTGAAAAGAAAACAAGGAGACAGCAAAAACTGACAAGTTTCCACGGAGAAGAACAATAGATATCATTGGATATGTGTGAAGTTTCAGTGGCAATACAGAAATATGATCAATTTTACCTTTAATGAATGGTAAAATGGTTGAGAAAAAAGTTTTATATATATATATATATAATATAAACTTTCATTTTCAAAACCATGTTATTTTTATAGAAAATTTTGTCTTTTGACTTTGTAAATGCTATCATAAAGCGTCACTTTCAAAATTCAGTTTCATTTCCTTCACAAGGAATTCTAGACTTTCAATCATTCACAATGCCATCTTCTTCTTCACTCACAACCCAAAGTCAAAATTAGTTCAATATTCTTACATGGATTATGATTAGAATTTATGGTATGACTATTTTAAAAATGATTTTACGAGGAATAAACATTGAAACAGCCATGTTCAAGGGCTGCATACATCTAATTGATTTGATACATAAAACTTTGGTATAGTATGTACAAGTTTAAAGATGTTTTTTTAACACGACCAGAAAATGCTAGTCGCTACCATGGATATTTTCACAATGGTAGAATAACAAAAGAAAAGAAAAGAAAAAAAAAAAAATCTTCATCCAAGAAAGGAGTCCTTTTCAACCCCCAACCTCTAATATCGACCCTCAAAGACCACATCTCCATTGCACCAAAGTGCAGCCTAACCAGTTTTGGAAGGCCACACCCCTAAAGAAAAGCAGCAACAACAGCTCCAATTACTGAACTTGGGAGAAAAGTTGCTGAAACAAGGCAGTGTGTCATGTATCTTCGGTTATAAATCAGATGGAGGATCTCGAAAGCATAGGTCACAGGCGGAGCTACCAATATGTTGCTGCACGCACAGGCAGGTCAGGTTCAAGAGTGATCTTGAGTTGCCACATCCTTTAGTATGCCGCAGGTTTCAGGAGATTTGGTTGAGACGGGAACAGGTGGGTTTAGCTCAACAAATCGGCTGGCAACACCATAACTACCAATACATATTGTGTCACCGCGACCGTGCCATGTGCCATCTTGAACATTATTCATTTCCAGTGTTCGTGATTCCTGCTCAACAGTTACAATTATATTGGTGACGATTGAATATGTTAGTTTAGGTTGCTTACACAAGATGACAGAGGTAGGAAGCTAAATATGAATATAAGGTTTTGATATGCAAGTTTTGAAATACAAACCTGAGATAAAGCGCAGCAGGGGCAGATAAGGTGGTAGATGCAGTCATCCAAGGAACTATCTCCACCCTGAAACATTAATAAACATTAATCTACACATTAGCCACTATGGATCATGCCGCCAAGATTATCTTTGACAATATTAATGAGAAAGCTGACAAAATACCTATAAGTTTAAACCAGATATGAATAAACATATGCACATGGAAGCAAAAAAATGGTCACCTCAAAGATAGTAAAAAATGGGATGAAAATGACATAATTTCTATCTATTTTACAAGCAATAATTACATCATCAAAATGAGTAGGACTTTCTACGCAAAAGTAAAGTCTAATTCTACTACATTTCGTTGCAAAGAGACACAATTGCTAAAACGCTATATCAACTGCTTCTGCCTTAAACACTTTGTCCTAAATCTCTCATGACACACTTTCTTTCCCTAATGATTCTTGAGGCACAAGTTATCTCTTTCACAAATTTCTCTCTACTTACTATTCTCAATAACCTCTCTCTATACAAATTTTATCGTACTAACTCCACATTACATGCACATACACTTTGTCTATACAACTTCTATCAATAGTTTCTTTCACATATGTACTCTCTCATTAATCTCTCTATTCACACACACCATCTCTTACGAGTTTTTCTCTCCATACACTATTAGTAAACTTACTCTTACAAGTCTCTCGTTACACACTATTGGTAAACTTTTACTCTTACAAGTCTGTCACTACACTGTTAGTAAAATTTCTCTGACCAGTCTCTTTCTAAGCACTATTAGTCATTCAAATTTCAATGTCTTTCCATACAACTATTTATGACTATTAACTAACTCCTCAGTTGCACAATCTCATAACAAAAAGGAAGTGAATTGCATTAGTTTGACTGTTAGTCTTAATTAAGTTTTGCCTACAGCAACCACTATAAAACATAGAAACCAATATTAGAAAAAATGTGAAGATTGAGACATTATAGAAGATGACAAAGGGGCCACTCCACAACAGAATCGACCATAACTTGAATATATAAAAAGAAGGAAACAAACTAATTGATCAGAAAAGGCAAAAGATGAATTTAGAGCACAACAACTTCAGCATTCTAGAAATAGAATGTGTTACAATCCACTAATTAGCAAGTAGAAATAGGAAACAGAGAATATCAAAAGGCTGATAGAAAAAGAAGTCTCACCCTTATATTGAATTTCCTCCTCATCTGGGTGCGGAAGAACCCCAAATATGTAACTGTTGAAACGGTGAAAGCAATTGCTGAATATAAAAAGTAATGGCGTTTCATGATCAAAAAGGCAATGAAGTTGCAAAGGGCACCAAGAGCAAGAGCAAAATAAACGGTTCCCTGCAAAATTGTTATTCAGGATTATAGCAACTAGTATATTTTCAAAAGTAAAGAAGTGCAGACTATGCATTACGAAAATTTGATGAGCAAAGAAAACTGTAATCTAATTTCTTCCCCTCTCTTTTCAAAGGTACAAGCAGCCAAGAAAAAGTTTACCTGAAGAAAACAAGAGCCAAAACCAGCCCTTCCCATATTCTTCCCAAATCTGTGACACGGACAGCTGCATCATTAAGACAACCTATGTTACTATTCCAAACTTTAGCAGCACAAAACACACATCCCCAATTAGATAACCACAACCACACGCAGGTACTCCGCAACCATGAGGACAAATCGTGCACAGAAACTTTTCTAGACTCGCAATTGAAGCCTGAAATACATATTCGAACTAAAAAAGAAAATATCACGGTCAAAACCGTTTTGCAGAGAAAACTCAACCTAAGAAGAAATCGATTCTTTGCCCAACCAAACAATCCCTCTGCCCACCCTAAAAGGAAAAAAGAACCCTTCCCTCTGACGAACAATTTCTCAACAAACATAAACGAAATAATATCTGCAGCTGCTATAAACTTTCCCCAAAAAGAATCCCTGAAAAAGCTGAATAGAGAGGGGAAAGAAAAGGTGGATGAGTGAGTCTAACCATGCCGATTCAATAGCGATGCGACGGTCCTCGCAGCAATCGAGTAGTTCACCTTCCCACATCCTGAAAACCCCACCGAATTCGGGTCCCGTTTTAGCATCTTCAGTATTGTCCAACTTGGACCATTTGCCCTGCGTCTGCATAGCCACCGTCGAACACAACATATCGAAATCCAATAACGTAACCCCCTCGAGAAACTTCTCCTCCTCGTCTGCAACAAAGGCATTCCCAACGACCCTCTCCTGCTTCTCCAAATCCGCCATTAGAACGCCCAGAAAAGTGAAAAAAGTTAGGGTTTTTGTGGAGGGTCTGAGAAACGCTTGGCTCCGAAATCCGCAAAACAAAACTATTTATTGCAAAATTGGTTTAATCTGTTCGGGAGTTGCCTTTATGCTGTTGAGAGAGAGAGAGAGAGTGTGTGAAGGTGAATAATAATATATGGGTTTTTAAAAAGGGGTCTAAATTGGCGGGCAATAATGGTGGGACCCATATGAGGTAACTTTTTTTGGTTTTTGGGAATTATCTAAAAGAACGGTACAGGTGGCGCCACGTAGGCAGAAATCAAAATTGAAGGATTTTATGTTGGTGCTGCTGCTATCTACTCGGCAAAATTAACGCCCCATTCCCAAACTTGAATCCGCCGCTGTTAATAGATTGAAAAGAATATACCGTTTTTTCCTTTTCTTTTCCCCCCACCGGATTTCGTTTTGGAAATTGGACAAAAATATCTAAAAAGCAGTTTCTTTTGAATTAGTTACTTAAAAAAGGAATTAATTAATGGATTGAAAATTGGAAATTCGGTAGGAAGCAATAATAATAATGAGAAAAATGAAAAAAAAAAAAAAAGAAGTAAAAAGAATTGGAGTGTGAGATTGGAGGAGGGAGGGCGCCGTCAGCGGCCGACCAACGGCAATAAGTGGCGCATGGGAAAGGCAAAAGGCAGCTGTGTGTTTAATTGGATTATGTGTGGTTGGACACATGGAGGGACCCACTTCTTCTTTCTTTCTTATTCTTATCCATATTCAAACCATTTTCGTGTTTAGGTCTACAATTGAACCTCCACAATCTAATCGAATATTTTTTGGTTGATACACGAGGATGAGGATTTCAACCTCTCATTAATTAAACGAGTAATCTCTTAAATATTACCATAGCTTCAAATTCACATTTTATTCCAATGCTTAAATCTAGCTGCTTTATAAGGGATTAAATTTATCCATTTAAATTTTTGTGTACAAAATTGATATATGTTCCTAAATTTTGCAAGACAAACAATTAAAAATCTAAATTTTCATAAGTAAATTAATTTAGACCATCTATTAGTGTGGTGTTTCACTTGATTCCATTCAAAACCAACTAAAAAACACCTAAATAGAATCATTCTTCTTCCAAAATTCTATCAAATGAAGAAGAAAAAATAACACATGATGCTTCCTAAATAGGTAGAGAAAAATATATAAATAATAGAATATGAAAAATTGTCCATATTAATAAAAGTCGTTACCGTTCATATACATTCGAGAATTGTGCATTGATAGTTTTAAGACATGATCCCAAAGGATAATAACATCGATTTAAAAGTTTAGGGTTCTAATTGATATGATTAATAGTTTAAGGTTTTAATTGGTTGAAACGAAAGCTAATTACCTAAATTTGTATACTTTCATATTTTCCTTTTTTTTTTTAGCATTACATTTTTCTAAATATTGATTGAGTTTTTTTGTTTTCTTTTTATATAATTTTTATATCCCCTTCCAATAAAAATACTACACTCAATAATTTCTCTAAAATGTTGTCATAGACTTATACCTACAAGGTTTCTATTGGACATTGGATATGGAATTTAGGTTAGAACTTTACAAAGTTGTGTCCGATTTGACAATCGAAAAAGTACGTTGTTTTCTGTTGGGGGTGCGACCAAAGTTCCACATCGGCTAGATAAGGGGATGAAGTGGACAATATCATACCATTGTGGAGATATGTGTAGTGTCCCGTAATTCCTTATCATTTTCTTCGTCGTTGACTCAAAACCTTCACCATTAGATAGATTTTAGAAGTTAATGATTTATTAGATCTACCTTTAAAAATCTTGTCTCTCATAATATTTTACTTTTGTAATTTTTGTTTTTGAAAACTATCTCACAATTTTTTTAAAAGATTTTTGCTTTTCTTAAAATCGTATTTAAATTATTCTAAGCCAAAGTTTTAAAACAAAATCTATTTTTTTCAAAATTTGGATACATTTTTCTAATAGTTTCTAAAAGAGTAGGTGACTAAGTAATAAAAATATTATCAAATGGGACATTCATGAGAATTGTCTCAAACATGTACTTAAAAACTTGGAGAGAATTTGTATTTTTTTTGTTTTTTACCTTCAACAATTTTATAGGTGGAGGAGAATCAAACTATTAATCTTTGGAATGGAAATGGATGCTCTAACCATCAAACTATACTTAGATGGGCATCAAAAAATGCAATTTGATTCATATAATAATTATAATAATGCTAAGTCGTGGTGGATTAAAAAGCCAAGCCTCAATCCCTTTGAAACAATTGATTAAAGATTGTCCTGAACAAATCCTAATTGCTTTTTCATAATGTCCAATAATGCCTCAGTGGAAACCATGGTAGGATTAAAAAACACATAATATAATAGATGTGGCTTTAATGGCCTGTTTATTTTATATTTTAGGAGTAGGGATCAGTTTTGATGTAGGCATTTATACACAACCCATGTTCTGTTATTTGGATTTTTAAAAAAGAGAAAACAAAATTAAAGCATTAATTATCTAAGAATACAATTTCATACTGGTTATATTTATTAGAAGAAGCTGAGTTTTTTGTTTTTTGTTTTTTTTCCAACAAAAAGTTGGTTAGATGAATTTATTTATCTATTTAGTTTGAGTTCAAGATAGATGAACAGTGGAGATGAGATAAATATCTACCAATAGGTTTTCTTAACAAATATGGTTTGATTATGAATTGATTTTAATCAATATTTACATCAATCTAAGAAAGGAAAAAAAAAAAAAAAAAAAAAAAAAAAAAAAAAAAAAAAAGCAAAAGAATATTTTGATGACCTTGGATTCGGCTTGCGAATTTTATTTGGGCTTTTCGAGTGATTTGTATTGGACCAAATCCAGTGCAAGGTTTTTTTTTTTAAAAAAAAAATAAAAAAAAAAAAAAAAAAAAATCCAGTGCAAGGAGCACTCCATTTTATTAAAAAAAATAATGGGTAAAAAATGTTTTTGGTCCCCGAAGTTTAAAAAGAGACACTTTAGGGCCCGTTTGGTAACGTTCTCGTTTCTTATTTATTGTTTATAATTTTATTAAGAAATCTAAGCATTTAATAACTATGTCTGTTTCTTGTTTCTCATTTTTTAGAAACACTCCAAAATTTGTATAGAACTTTTTGTAACAACTAAAACTAGTTTTCTTTTTTTGTTATTGTTTCTAATTTTTTCCAAACATAAATAGGAATGTAGGTTTATTATTATTGAATGTATAAGTTTTAGGGTCATGAAATTCTATTTTTCTTTATTAAAAATGAAGAAACGGAAACAAAAAAACGAAAACGTTACCAAACGGACCCTTAGTTTATGAAATAGTATATGTTAATTGATATCATATAATGGAAATGGTTGCATGCATTTTACCCAAGTGAGATAAAAAACTGAACATAGGGAAATTTTGGGTTTCTGCATATTAAGTTGAGAAAGAACAAGTGTTCAAGAACACATTATTTCCACTAACTTTTCTTTAAAATAACCATTCAAATATGCTATTTCTTATTTGGTTTAGTATACTTCCCCCTTTTGCAATGAAACAAGAAGGTATCTGATCCAATTCCCTCTTCTCTCTAGTTTTCAATGGATTCTCCAAATTATTCATGGATATCACAACATTAAGTTAATTCGTTGTTCTTCTCCGATTGGACAAGTCGCTCCACAATTTAGTCGTCTTTATTATAACTTCGACTTGATTCAAGTCGATGCTGTCAGCCTTGGCCTTTGCCATGTGAGTGTAATTTTGTCGAATTTTATCGATTTCATTCGATTCTTTCTCTTCAATGAGCATCTTGGTCTCTAAAACTCATTCCCATAAACAAAATAAAGAAACCTCTAAATCTAAGAAACTAATGGTCTCACTTGTTCCAAAAAGAAGATGCTAAACTTATTTAACTTATTGATCATCATTTCATATATAATTGAGTGATCAAAGCATTCATATGTGTTAGATGTTATATTTTAGAAAAGGAAAACATATATTTATTCTAATTTCAAACATCTACCTTGCAACTTGTGCTTCCTATGCCTCCAATTTGGATTGATAGAGATATTTGAGTTAAATGACAAATGAAGCGAGAAATTTGAACTTCTAATCACTTAATTTAAAAATATATGTCATTGAAGATATATATCCCGACTGGTTAATATATATAATTTAATGACAAGAGTTGAATAAAAATATATTCCAAATTTATAAAAATAATAATTATTCTTTTTATAGTTAAAAGTTTGTGATTTAAAATTTGTATAATTTAAATATTATATATTTTTTTAGTACATCAATATTTGGAGATGTGATATTTATAAATATTTGACCTCTTAGTCGAAGGTCCATGTCAATTACCACGGAGCTATGTTCACTCTGACTAATTTAAATATTTGATTATTACGGTCCTATTTGATAACCATTTCATTTTTATTTTTTGGTTTTTGAAAATTAAACCTAAAAACACTAATTTTATCTACAAGTTTCTTCATTTTGTTATCTATGTCTCTCCCTTGTTTTTAAAAAGCAAGTCAAATTTTGAAAATTAAAAAAAAATAGTTTTTAAAATTTTGTTTTTGTTTTTAAAATTTTGCTAGGAACTCAAATGTGTCCATAAAAAAAATGAAAACAATTGCAAGAAAACTGAGAGGAAACAAGCATAATTTTAAAAAACCAAAAACTTATCAATATTTTATTATAACGTAATTATTGTCGAAGTATATCTATTACTATCAAAGTATGCTCATTTTTTGTAGATTTTTTTTTTAGCATTTTATCTCCTAAGTTGAGAATAAATGTCTTAATTAATTGAACAACTATGTTCATGTTGTCATTTCACATCAATTGAATCACGAAAAGTAATTTTTATACAACCTCTTCAATAACTTTGTTAAAGAAAAGTAGAGCTTCACATTTTGGTTTGCAAAAAAATGAGGTTGAATTTGTTTCTTAGCACTGAACATTTTGTGAATTAGAGAGAGGTAGAGTGCGAGGAGGACGATAACCAAGGAACCACTTGATTTTCCATGTCATCATCACTGCCATTGGAGCTCCCACATGCTTCCTCATCGTCTTTCCACTTTTCTCAACACAGTTCTCGCAAAAACGCAACAGTGGGCACAAGCCTGGGTCCAGAGGCATTCCAAGGCGTGGGAGCTTGGCAAAAATCGCAAAGCAAAACCCTCAAGTGCTTCCCCACCAGAAAATTAGCCCCATGGACCTTCGCATCGCACCCCCAACACCTCACCTTCGCCACACCATCGCACAGTTTCTTCATTTTCATTTTGACACTCATCTCTCCACTCATGCATTTTATAACAAGTTAACAACCCATTCGAGCCAGCCGAAGGGAATCCAATATTATTATGCTGAGCCTGAGCCTCAGCGGCGAGGGCATCGTCAAGTTGGGCTTTGGGTTCGTTTTTTCTCTGTATTTGGACGCGGTTGAAGAAGAAGAAAGATAATGAAAAGGGGGATTTTTCGCTATCCTACTTAATATGATTTTTGGGACAAGTGGGCGTTGGGGAAATTTGTGGCCACAATCAATGAATCCAATTCTATGGGCCAATTCTGGGTTATTTCCTTTTCCTTTGATTGTTTTTCTTTTAGTGGATTTCATTTGGAAGTTTTCAAATTTGGCTTCCTCTGAATTCTAAATCTCTATTACACCACATGTTTTCCTAATTTCTTCTCAAATTTCAACCCAACGTCCTAATTCAACAACCCATTTATAATCATAAAAATTTGACTCTACACCAATGAAGAAAAATCCCTCCTTTTTCCTTGCTCCGTTTATAGGATTTTAATTAGGCTGGTTGTTAATTCAAAGATATTTCAAAATTTCCATTGTCTTAGTGCATCTCCTCTCGTAAAATCATCGTATTCATTTTCGATTATCCTAATACTAATTAGCATTTGACATATTTCAAATTTATCAGCATAGTGTAGATTTTTAAAAAAAAAAAAAAAAAAATTGAACTTTCTTTATTTATTAAATATAATAAAGGTTAAAAAAAAACACTTTTAACCTCCAAACTTTCATGAAAGTATTATTTTAGTCTTTGAACTTTGATTTGTAACGATTTAGTCCCTATTCTGAAAAATTAATGTTAAGATTTAATGAAATTTTTTACCGAGATAGATCAATAAACTAATTTAGGACTCAATATGTTAATAAGCTACAAAATTTAATCATTAAATAATAAAAAACAACATTTAATTTTGATGATTTTTTTTGTGACAAGGATTAAATTGTTACAAATTTGAAAGTACGATGACTAAATTGTTACAAAATTGAAAATAAAAAGACTAAACCGTTACAAACCAAAGTTCAAGGACCAAATTGTTACTTTCATAAAAGTTTAGGGACCAAAAGTATTTTTTAACGTATAATAAAAGTAAGTATGCATACTATAATAGGAAAGTTGGAAGAAACTTCCTTCAATGAGACAAGTTTTATTCTTGTAAAAGACTTTTTTTTTGCTATTTCCTTTTTTCTTTTTGAAACGTTATTTTTGGGTTTTAGTTGATTGAGAGCATTTCTAACCACCCATTTTTATAAAGCTAAAAATCATGATGTATTCACTTTTTTTTTTTTTTTTTTTTTTTGAAAAATTCATGATGTATTCACTTGATATTATTTAAAGTGGGATTTGAAATTTCCTTCTTAGGGATTCTTTGATTTGATTTTCACACCTTTCTTTATTCCTACATGATTCATGCATACAAGAATTTAAACTTTCTCCCTTCTCATTTCTTTAAAACTTAAGATTTGAGTTTTTTTTTTTTTTATTTATTTATTTTTAAAATAAAGATTCTTGTATGATTTGTGATGTAGTTATGTGGGTGTGTCAATTTTCTTCATGAGAACAAGCATCTATCTTAGAAAGGGGATCCCCTCTTTTTAAAGGAAAAACATGATTCTTTGATTTGTGTATGTGTGTATCACACACTTATAATTTAGGTTTGTTTGTAAGGTTTAGACTTAGGGATTTATTTGCATTGATATTCAAGACTTGTGAATTTTATTCAATTGGACAAGTATTATTTTGACACAAATGAAATTTTTATTAGGTAGTCAAAATTACAATGAGATACTTATTTCTCTATTAGAAATTTCAAGAACATAGTCATTTCAATAGAATTCTCGTGGCAAAGTTTTTCACGAGGAACAAAATCCAATGACTTCTTCATAAAGAATCCTCAATCTAATCATTGCACAAATTTTTAGGGAACGAGTAATGATTTAGGAAAAGAGGGAGATGAGAATTGGGAAAGCTTTTCACTTCTCCGTTGACACCTTTATAATTACGTTCATACTTACATATATTTATGTGTTTGAGTGTCCATATATTTATTATTTTCAAAAAGTTATAGATTCATTTATGTCTACCGACTTGATTTTAATTTTTTTTTAATTGTGCAACTAGAGATAAATTTTAATGACCAATAAAAGCTCTTCCCTAATTGGAGATTGATTTAAAGTATTTTATAGGTGGAGTGATGATAATTTTTCATGGAAAAAGACCAATGAAGCCAACGAGAGCATAGCTCAACTGGCATAAAGTTGTACTGATAACAACGAGGTCTGTGATTCATATCCCCCACCCCATATTAAAAAAAAAAAAAAAAAAAAAAAAAAAAAACTTTGCCTTTGAATTTTCTCACACGAATTCCATGATCGATTTTATTGACAAACTTTTCTTTTGATTTTTTTTTTAAGTATTTCTTTTAATTTTGTTTAACATAAGTAATGGGAGGTAAATTGAGGGTTTCTTTGAAAAGTATGCATAAAAATAATAGAAGATATGTTTTTTTTTTTTTTCTTTGACAGCATGTGGGGTGAGAGATTCGAACCACAAACCTCGTGGTTATCAGTAAGCTTTTATACCAGTTGAGCTATGCTCTTGTGGGCAAATAAGATATTGGTTATATAATATTAAAAGTATAAACATTTTAAATTTTCAATATATATATAGTCATCACTTACTAGAAATCATTTATTTTTTTTCAGAAACTAAGATTTTCTTTCACTAACATGGTGTATCTAATCAATACATTAATTAATAGCCTCTTTTTAGTTTATCTCCTTATATTTGAAAGGTAAGTGATCTGTAATATTCAGAATATCTTTTTCTTAAAAAAAAAAATCAAATACTGATTGCATGCAACTATGAAGCAGATGAAAACATCAATTACAAAAGTTTAATAGAGGTTGATGCACTTGAAAAAAAGTGTCTAACGCATATTCAAATTTTCAATTTCGTATCTAACTCTAAATCCTAAACTTCAAAAGTATTTTAATAGGTCATTGATCTTATTAGCACTTTTTAAAATCGATAAGACCTATTAACATGAAATTAAAAAGTTAGAGTTCTCTTAGATACAAAATAAAAGTTAAATTCACGGACCTATTTGATACTTGTAAATATGTTAGACTCATTAAAAACAAAATTGAAAATTTATAGATTTGTTAAACACGAAGTGGGAAATTTAAAGGTTAAATAAATACAAAATTACAAGTTATTTATACATTTTTAAAAGTTGATTAAGTATAAATTTGAAAGTTGATGAATTGAAGCCGCTACTTTGTTCTGGAGAAGAAAAAAAAGTATCAAATAAGAATGACTAATCAATGATAATGTGTTTGCATACACACGTGATGACTGAATGAGAATGCGACAATAAATTGATATAGATATTGCATTGGCAAGTTTTTCACGTGACGACTTTGGTTTTCTTTTTCCAACTCAAAACAATATAATATTCATCATTCCTATAAATAGATTCCTGCAATCTCACAAATTTTTTACACATATATATATTTAGCTCCATGCGTTTTCCACGACATAAATTATTATTACACGAATCAATGGAAGAAGAGTTCAAATTCATTTATTAAACTTATATTCATTACAATAATCTCCCCTAATATAAATTGAGAGAATAAAACGAATTACAACATTAAATAAACTCATTATGTATAACAGTAAACCATATTCTATTTTACATAATCAATTCAATTAATCTGGTAATAATTATTTTCATGTTCTTTGTATTTGAAAATTTGTCTGGTCAAAAATCACAGAATGAGTTTCGAAAAATAACGGCAATCTCATTACAAGATACAATAAATTTTCATAGGGTCAGTGACCATTTTTGGAACCCAAATATAAAAGGGTCCCACTTTCTATTTTAAGTGCATGTTCTCTTAGGATCGAAATGAAATGTTCACTTGTTCAAACTAGTGTTCCGACAAACAAAAATTAATAAAGTCCGGTTTGTTAACTATTTGATTTTTTATTTTTGGTTTTTAAGTTTATAAACACTAATTTCAACAAGTTTTTTTTTTTTTCATCTATCTTCTTCCCATGTTTTTAAAAACTAAGCCAATTTTTTTAAAACTAACCAAAATCATGAAAACCAACAACAATGAAAACCATGGTAAGGAAATTTAAAGAAAACAAGCCTAATTTTCAAAAACCCAAAACCAAAAACCAAAAACCAAATTGTTATCGAACGTGGTCTAAATGTTTATATTTCAATATAAATTGGAGTAACTTTTTTTTTTTTTTTTTTTGGAATAAGAATTGATTAAATTGGCGTAACCTTACTACTGGTTTAATATTTGTCCTAACTATCTCAGAAGGAGGTAAGACTTGGTTGAATTTAAGGACTAGTGAGAAGTAAGGTCCCATTTGATAATCATTTGGTTTTTGGTTTATTGTTTTTGAAAATTAAGTTTATACATACATATAAGGATATATGTGTCCTTTTTATATTTTGTGCAGTTTAGATATATTTTCTGTTTATTATCATTTTCACCTCTGTATAAATACTCGGATTATTTCTTTATAAGAGTGAGGTAGAATTATTTACTTTCTTTGTGAAAAAACTTTAACTTTTACCTATAAGTTTCTTGGTTTTAGTATCAATCTTCTACCTTGTTTTCAAAAAACCAAGTCCAATTTTGAAAAAAAAAAAATATATAGTTTTCAAAAACTTGTTTTTGTTTTAAAAATTTGGCTAGGAATTCAAATGCACCCTTAACTAGGATTAAAGCCATGGTAGGAAATTTAGGAGAAAATAAGCATAATTTTCAAAAACAAAAAACAAAAAACCAAAATGGTTATCAAACGGGGCCTAAATTATTTGTTTTTAGAGATGTTAACTTTAGCCACTCAAATTTATACCGTTTTTTTTTAATTGTAATTATTTTTATGCAAGTCGATTTTCATATTTTATTGCATAATTTCGTAAGTTGCCAGTTATAATGTAATTAAACTTAGCTGGTTCGTTACACCTGTTGAGGATCCCACATCGGAAAGATTGGTGGAGACCTCACAATATATAAGCTACAAGGTCACTCCACTCATTGTCAATTGGTTTTGAAATGGAAGCGCATATAATATAATATGGTATCAGAACAACCCAAAGATGCACTATGTTGAGTTTCCCACATCGAAAAGATGGGTGAATGGGTGGAGACCTCAGATGCAATATTAGATATCAATTTTTACATGTTTGTTTACTTTACTATTCAACCATATTTTTAAAAATATAAACTAAAATTCGCTTTCATAATAATTAGAGCATCATCTGGAATAAACATTTTAATCACATCATCATTTAATTTAAACACATCAACCATGAAATTAAATAGGACTATAATTACATAAATATTAGAAAGTTGAATAATTAATCAGTTAATGAGTACTCAAAAGGAAAAAAAAAAAATCAGTCAATGAAATGTTTTAATAATCATGAAATATAAACACGAACCTAAATTCAAAACCGCATTCTTTTTTGGCATTTTATTATTCTTAAAAGAACTATTGAATGTTTATTTCATAACCTAATAATTTTTTTTTTTATACAAAATAGAATATGAAAAACAGTACCATATGTTAAAAGAAGAAGAAGAAAAAAAAAAAACTCTATCGATTTTTTTTTTTATTTATTGGTTAAGAAATTGACCCTAATGTTTCTTTTTCCCCTTAAAAAAAATCCAGTGAAGGCGGACTAACCTTAAAAAAGAAATCAAATTAATATTTTTTTCCGTGTCTGTCGAAAGGTGGGCCAACTTGTCATATTTCCGTTTTGTTTTTGTGTAAAAATTTAAACCAAAAGAATAAAGAGGCCATGTGAAGTGCCTGTTTTAAGCTGTCTTAATTTAACAAGTAGTTGATTAATTGAAGTAGCTGGGACCCTTTCATTGACCTTTTTCAAACCCTTATTGTTATTATTATATATATATATATATATATTTTTGTGGATAAATGCAAAGACAGCAACACTATTTAAAGACCTTGACCTAAAGAATAATTATACACGATTGATTCTCTTGTACTGTTATGTTGGAATTTTATCACATTACAAACCTACATCTTCAGATTTAATTATACAATTATCGTAACAGGTGTACCCATGAAAAAGATATATTTTTGTTTTCTTTCTTTTTTTTTTTTTAAAAAAAATGGAGTCGTTTTAATAAATAAGTGGAAAAGTGGAATTGAGAAAATGTATTAAAATCAAATAGAGTTGTTGAGCTCCAGTAATTGTGATGGGGAAGCTAGGCGATGGTAATTAAGAGACAAAAAGGGTCGAATAATTAATAGAGAAAATTAGTAAAATGCCAACTAGGATGGGCCCCACTATCTACCCGTTTTAGGTTTGTTTGTGGGGTCCACATGGCTGGCTAAATTCCAAGCCACCCCACAACAGTCCAACTAGGACGGTCAGAGTTGGCTCCTCCTCCGCAGTTCGCTCACTTTGATTCCACTCTTACCTTTTTCTTGTTTTTTATTTCTATTTAGAAAAATTGTATTTCCAACCAAATTTTCCACGTGGGCGTTTTCTTCTGACCATCTGGTGTTTCTTCTGTTTAATTTTGGAGTTTCTTGACGTTGATTTTAAATAAATATTTATGACTGTTTTTATAATAATTCAAACCGGTCGTTTGCAAGCATATTAAAAAATTTAAAAGAATGGTTTTTTTAAGCAAAAAGAATGAAAGTTGAATGGTTGATTCTTTTACTTTTAAAAGTCGACATATAGATATTCTTGCAATACTTGCTCTATATTCGTAATTAGATACATAGTTTACTAATATATTATTTTATTTTGTGGATGACGAGTTTCACATTATTTTTAAACAATGGTAACATCAATCATGATAAACAAGTATCCAACCAAAAACTTTACCATTTACCCTTTAATGGAATCACATTAAGAAAAAAAAGAAAAGAAAAACCTTGGGTTGGGTCCCGGATCTTGTCTATTATTGCTTTTTTGAACGTGGGGTTGCGATCTATACTATGAAGGAGGAGGAGGGTTTTGATGTACAAATTCCAAAGAAGAAGGTTGAAAAATCAAGAACAATTTATTTAGTGGACATGATTTGAACCAAATGACCAACCCTACCCTACCCATTTCCACCAACTCTGTCACAGCACACCTAATTAAAATATTTAAATCCTTTAAAAAAAAAAAAAAACAAATAAAATATTTAAATCATTGTCTTGTATTGTCCATGGTGGATTAACACTGTTTTTCTTTTTCCGTTTTTCAACTTCTTGGGAACCCTGGATTAAACTCACCATTTTTCTTTCTCAACAAAAAAAAATTGCCTTTTTCCTTTCCTTCAAAACAGAGCTCTTTTCATCATTCTTCATCCAGCTTTTTCTCCTCAACAAAAACAATCCTAGTAATAACAATAAATATCAAATCAAACAAATACTTTTACGATCACTCATTTTTTTAAAAAAATTATTCAAATTTAAACCTCGTGTCCTGTTCATTGTGTAAGGTAAATTTTATTCTTGATGTTCAAATTTGGTTGAGAAAAACTCACCTAACCTTCATATGCCACCAATAAATTTGTTTGTGAGGGGGAAGATGTGGCCTGCAAGACAAAAAACTTGCACACCGGTGCTGTGTTGCCACACCGCCTCCGATGCTTAAGTCAGAGAACTGAAAGATGATAGTAAGAGGAGAGCTCTGATGCTTAAGTCAGAGAACTGAAGGATGATAGTAAGAGGAGAGAGAGTAGAGAATAGAATTCGGGATTTCAATAACGAAGAAGGGTTTTTATAGATGCTCATGCTCCTAGGGTTTTTAGGAATTCAGTGGCGTTTCAGGACGAACTAGGCGGAACCGAGGAAGCTAGAGGCAACAGAGACCTACCGGAGGTGAACGAACTTGACCCACGCAAGTGGGCCGAATGGTCGGCCTCGACCTCCGACCATATGGGGCCCGACCCTCTGGTTCTTGGTGCCCGGTTGTCGTTAGCTCCTTTGCATTCGAGTGGTCCAAAATTATCTATAACATTTATAATATTAAATGCGTTGGGGAAAGATGAGTCTGGCTGCAACTTTTAGTGGCCTTATGCCAACCATTCCGATGAAATTTCTCTAGTTGAGTTGTGCTAAAAACGAATACTAGTCCCCACCTAAAAGGCTTTGGATTGGCTGTTCATATCGATCCATTCTCTCAAGTCAGAGAATATTTGCACTACGCCGCCATTGAAGTTTCTTCTTTCAATCTTAGATATTACCTTGTTTGTTTTTAATTCTCTTCTTCTTCTTCTTCTTCTTCTTCTTTTCTGATCAGGTTGTAGTTGTGTTCAGAGAGATCTTGATATGGGTAGTAGCTGCAGAAAGGTTGCTGGGTTTCTTCAGTTCTTAGTCATTTCGTTCTTCCTCTGCTTTTCTCCTCTGTTTTGTGGCGCTGCAAATTCAATCACAAGGGGCAGAGAGATAAGAGACGGTACTAACGAAACCCTCATCTCCGCGAATGAGCACTATGAGCTGGGATTCTTCAGCCCCAAAAACTCTTCATCACAGTACGTTGGGATATGGTATCACAAGATCGAGGAACAGTCGGTTTTTTGGGTTGCAAATAGAGATGCGCCACTTCTTAATGGAGAAGGGGTTTTGAAAATCGGAGACGATGGAAATTTGGTCGTTCTTGACGGCAACAATGTCTCTCTTTGGACAAGCAACATCACAGCGAATGCGTCTGATCCCAGAAACTTAACTCTGCATAATAATGGAGAATTGATTCTCTCGAGCGGAGAGGACTCGTCGAAAGTCCATTGGAGCAGCTTCGAACACCCCACAGATACATTTCTTCCGAATATGGAGGTGAAGGTGAACGCGGATATGGGTGAAAAACGGATTTTTATGTCTTGGACATCAGAGACAAATCCGGCCGTCGGAAATTACTGTTTGGGTCTGGATCCTCGTGGAGCCGTACAGATTATTATTTGGAATGGGAAAGATCGATGGTGGAGAAGCGGTCACTGGGATAAGCAGATTTTTTCTGGGGTTCCAAACATGCGTTCTACGTCGTGGTACGGTTTCAAGGTTAACACTGAACGTCGAGACGAAATAATTGTAAATTTTCATCCATTGAATAACTCCGATGAGCTGAAATTTCAAATACGGTGGGATGGTAAAGAAGCACAGCAGCGATGGAACGAAGCGAGTCGCGAATGGGATACTATTCGCTTACTGCCTTCTAACGATTGCGATTTCTATAATTTTTGTGGGGATTTTGGGGTTTGTTCTGAAACGAGTCACCCCAAGTGTAGTTGCCTTCCAGGGTTTGTACCCAAAAACAACGATCGATGGAACAAACAGAATTGGTCCGATGGCTGCCAGAGAAGGACTCCATTGCTTCAGCAAAGGAGGAACAGTCATCCGAATGGAACTACTGAGGACGGTGAGGAAGATGGGTTTACAGCTCTACAGTCTGTGAAATTGCCCGATTTCATAACTGGAGTATTTGTGGACTCGTGTAGTGGTAGATGTTCGAACAGTTCTTCGTGTATTGCATATTCGGATGCTCCTGGAATTGGCTGCGTTACGTGGGATGGACCCTTGATTGATATTCAGAAATTTGATGGCGCTGGGAATATTTTGAACATTCGTGTCGCTCATTCTGATTTAGGTAACCTTTCAAAACTTTCAATTCCTTCTCTCTTTTGTCCAGTTTTCATGACACTAGAATTTAATGGATGTGGTTTGGAAAGGTCTCTTTCTTTTTCATGTCCACAAAAAGTACACATGCGGTTGCTGTTTCCTTCCCCCATTAATACTTTGAAAGAATATCCTTCAATATCATTAACAATAAGAAGTAAATCCACATTAAATTCTATGCCACTTGAAAAAAAGAAAGAGGAAGAGCCTTATGAAGAAATCTGCTAAGTTTTGATGTTGTTTGGAAATATTTAACATTTGACATTTTCTACTCTTAGAACCTGTAGATAGCAAGAGCAAATTGTCGGCCGGTGTGATAGTATTGATATGTTTAGGAGGAGCAGCTGCCATAGCCGCATTGGCATTGCTGCTATGGAAATTCAGAGGCAAAATGAAAGGTTAGATGATATTTTAGTTCTGGTTCTGTCTTGTCTTGTAGCCATTCCTTTACTTAATTTGAAGATCTTACGTTCTTGCCTTTTCAGATTCACCAGCTGCTGCTTCGAGTAAACCTCAGACCAACACTGAAGTACCAATGTTTGACCTGAGCAAGAGCAGAGAATTTTCAGCAGAACTTTCAGGGCCATACGAATTAAGCATAGAAGGAGGGCAACTGAGTGGACCAGATTTGCCAATGTTCAATTTCAACTGTATAGCTGTGGCTACTGACAACTTTTCTGAGGAAAACAAGCTTGGCCAGGGAGGTTTTGGCCCGGTATACAGGGTAAGCAAAATTTCCAAGCATTTCTGCTGGAAGCAAAGAAATTGATGTCAGTTGGAGCTAATATTACGCCTTATCTATCTTCTCTTCTCTTCTGCCAGGGAAAGCTACCAAGTGGACAAGAAATTGCCGTGAAGAGGCTCTCAGTTCGGTCTGGCCAAGGTCTAGAAGAGTTTAAGAATGAGATCATACTGATAGGAAAGTTGCAGCATCGAAACCTCGTCAGACTGTTGGGCTACTGCATTCAAGGAGAGGACAAGATGCTGCTCTATGAATATATGCCGAACAAAAGCTTGGATTGGTTTCTTTTCGGTATCTACTTTGTCTCTTCTATTCTATTAAAAAACTGAAACTTCTATACCTGAATGTTAGGATTTTGGGTTGTATTCTTTTGTATAATCCTTGGTGTGAATGGTGCAGATCCAAATAAGCAGGCTCTACTAGATTGGAAGAAACGGGTGTCAATCATCGAAGGAATTGCACGAGGGTTGCTGTACCTTCATAGAGACTCTAGACTTCTTATTATTCATAGAGATTTGAAAGCTAGCAATATTTTGTTGGATGAAGACATGAATCCAAAGATATCAGACTTTGGCATGGCTAGAATATTTGGTGGAAACCAAAACGAAGCGACAAATACAATTCGAGTCGTTGGCACATAGTGAGTATAAATAACTTATACAACACCTTTAATTTAAGTATCGTGATAAATCTAACATTTTGAATCATTATCTAAATGCAGCGGTTACATGGCTCCAGAGTATGCAATGGAAGGTCTATTTTCAGTGAAATCAGATGTCTATAGTTTTGGCGTGTTATTATTAGAATTGATATGTGGTCGGAGGAACACTAGCTTTCGCTCAACCGAATACTTAACCCTTATTGGCTATGTAAGTTTCTTTGCTTCTACCATCTGTTGGAAACTTCAATCAGCAAGTTGAGATGTAGTTAGTCATATACTAAATATAAAAACTTTTTTCAGGCTTGGAATCTTTGGAATGATGGAAGATCGGTTGAACTCCTCGACCCGTCTATTCGTGATTCATCGGTCGAGAATGAAGTATTGAAATGCATACATGTAGCAATGCTGTGTGTACAAGACTCCCCAGCTTATAGACCAACACTGCAGTCCGTAGTGCTAATGCTGGAGAGTGAATCTACATCTCTGCCACAGCCAAGACAACCCACCTATACTTCCACAAGAGCCTCCATCGATACAGACTTGTTTACAGAAGGCCACGACATTGTATCGTCAAACGACGTAACGGTAACAATGTTGGATGGTAGATAGCATTATCTTTTGGTTTTGGTTCTGCCTTCTTAATGTTGATATATGCCATTTTGCTCGTCTTCAAACCATAGGTAGTTAGTTTGTGAAGTGAGTATAGTATTTCTACAAAGCCTGTTCATATGAGTGATTAGTTTTGGTTGATTGTTTTGATAGGTAAGTTCAAGCAGAAGTAAACAGCTGATGAGTTGAGAATTGAAGTGGTTTGTTAATTGATAGATTAGGTCTGTCATTTATGTGAAAGAGATAGTTTTCCTTTCAGTTACAGCTGGTAGATGATCAATTAGAAACATAAATGTTTTTATCTTTTACTATTAGCAAAGCCTTAGGAGATGTGACAATGGCTGAATTCTTGAATGTACATAAGAAGAAAAGAAAGTTTAGAAACCTTGAGGTTGTCTAAGTTGTTTTGCTTTTTTGATTTTTGCCCACATGTTATTGTCTACACAACTTAAGTTGAACATTCAAAAGAGTTTATCGTATCCATAAAAATAAGTAAAATTTTCCACACTACTACCTATTATATTTATCCATGTGTAATAGTTACACATAATATAATATAACCAACTAGTGATATCGACCCATCAGCAAAAATTGGAGTGTGTGTGAGAAAAAAAAAAGAAAAAGGAAGAAGATGATTGATTCAATGCATTGGTAGAGGAAGAAAGATGAGATAGAGAAGGGCTTAAAAAGTTGAAAGAGAGGAAGAAAAGTAAGGAATAGGCCTGTAATTGGTTGAAAATGCAAATAGTTATAAAAGGGGAAAAGGAAACATTGTTACAAAGCTTAAAGCACCGTCCTCCACATGCCAATGCCATCCTTTCACGTTTCCTTCAATTTTGTACAACATACAAAGAGAAAAAGGCTTCTAATTCTTCAAACCCTAATTTTTTTTTTCTTTTGCACCTACCCTACTCTGCTTAATTATTGCTAAACCAGAGGCTAGGAATTTTGAAGTTGTCCCATTCACTTTCTTTTGACTCACTTTTATATTTATATATATATATATATATATATATATATATATATATATATATATTTTGAAAAGTGACTCACTTATACTTTTGTGTACTCAATTCCATATACTTTGATCTTAGACTCCATTGATAATCAAGTGTCACGATCATATTTTATATATAGTAAATCAAACCAAACTTATTTATAATAGAAAAATTGTTTTTAACTAAATTGGACAATTTTATTTTGGATGCATTGGGTCTAAATTCTAGACCTTCAAGAACATTCAAATTTTATAGAGTTTCAGGGGAATAGATGCCACTTTTCTTTATTTTATTTTCCCAACAAGATATTTGATTTTTTTTTTAAACAATATATAGTCTTGACTCTTGATTAGGTTTATTTTGATTTTTTTTAAATAACATATGAATTTAACCAAACTATTTCTTTTTCTTACTCTTAGTTTGAAACTTGAAAAGTTAAATTTAATGTAAGAAAAGGAATGAAAGTAATTGATTGAATATAATTTTGTTTTGTTTGATTTTGTGCATCTCTTTATCCATTCCTCTTCGTTACCCTATTTAAAGCCTTCAGTTTCTGAATCTAGTTGGGTCACCACAGTCCACAGCTAAAAAGAGCAAAATATGTTCAAACATCAGAATTCATAACAGATTCTACTTTACTTTACATGGATTCATTGAAAGCAGCAAATACCAACCACTATTAATCATAAATTCAACCAATTAACCCACAAAAGTTACTTTAATTTTAATAAAATAGTTAATAATAAATTTAATATGAGGTAATTTATATATCAGAATATTATTAATTAAATTTAATTTAACTTGGTTCAATTAGTTATTTAAAAATATATATATATATATAAATGCGGATTTACATCCTAAAGAATTAAACATTGCATTCATATTTTACTAATCATATTATGATACGTTGGACAACAATCATCTTATTTTCAAATATTACTTCAATTATTAAGTTTTATTCATTTGTTTTAGTTCAAGCTTTATACATTTTAATTCTTGCATGCCAAAACTATTCATTTATATATAATTTATGAAACTATGGGAGACAGAACTCAAGGGTTTTGTTAAGCAATTCCACCAAATTCTTATGCAAAATTATTCTAATAATCTATAAGGCTGTGTTTGCTTTTCATGGATGAAATCAAAATTAGATAACATACAAATTGGAATAGAATAAGAAAAGGAATCTATATTGTATATTCCTCTATCCTTTTCTACATATATATTCTTTTAATGTTTGATTATTCAGAATTAAAAATCATCTTTCTTTAAGATTAAATGATATCATTTTGATGATTACAATTATATATTATTTTTTAATCTCCAAATGTCTTCCTTCTCAAAATTTTGGTTAACCTTCCTTTTTTCAACACAGTCATTGATTATTGTGATGATGTGAATAAAAATTATTTTCTATTTTTAAAGAATTTGATAACATCTAATCTACCTCCATTCTAAAAGCTTAGAAGTGTTATGGTTTTCCACTAAAATACCCTACATCCTTCCTATTGCATTGTTTATTTACAAATCATGCTTCGCATTTTTTAAAGAACACTACTTGATTTGACTGGACAAAATTTTATTATACAATCCATTAAAATTTTGACAACTAAGAGAAAAAACAAGGTAAAAAATGAGAAAAAAAAAATTATCTCCCCTAGTTGTAACATTTGAATGATGGTTGTAGGAAGGTAACTACACATCATCGTACAATCAAGTATTGTCCTATCTAAAAATGAAATATAACATGATAATTATTTTTTTAAAAAAAAATCAGTCAGAAATTAAAATCAAATAAAAAATAATGATACAAAATGGTTGGGTATATTGGTAATTTGGGTGGACTTTTTGCATGACATCAACTTCTAAAGCCGACGGACCGGTTCACGGTAAACCAACACCGAAGTTCCATTATTAGTCCTATTAACATAAATATATTCCTTCATGTTATACCATAAATATTATAGAACCTTCCACAATCTATACTAGTATCGCTAGTGAGATGGTAAGTCTTATTTATTTATTCTAAAAAATATATTTTTTTTAAACAAATTGGATAAATATATTCTTCCATGTCACAATTCAAAAGTTATGAAGTTATGAGTTTTCTTTTAAGTGGTCCAAAGTTAGAAGAATAAGTTATTTTTTGAAAGGAAAAAAGAAACTGTGATAAAGGAGGTAGCTCAAGCTATCTCTATCTATTTTAGACCTACTTTAAGTTCTTTAAAGAAGTGATGTGATGATATGACGAGAGTTATCCCAATTTTGATTGAGAAATTAAAAAAACAAAAAACAAAAAAAAGAAGAGAGAGAAAAATATAAACTCTAATTCAAATAAGGACACAATTTTGTGTAAATTTGGTCATGCCCCTTTTTTTTTCATGGACTTTTATTTTATTGTTGTTAATTCCCTTTTGTTATTCTTGATAAATAGAATTTATGGGTCTTTTGTTATTTTTGAAATGAAAGAATATGGAAATTGAAAGATGTTGAAGGGTATAATGGGAATTGTAGTAGGTGGTGTGAAATGAAAACCCGAAGGTATAACGCATACGCAACCTTTGTGATTGTCAACTCAGGGATTAAAGTAATGAATTTATGAAACTCCCTTCTCATTTCCACCAAAGTCCAAAAACACACACCATCCCAAATGTCCAAAATATCCTTTCCCCTCCAAATATTTCCATTTTATTCTTTTCCATAATAATACAATACCAAGGCATTTTCATTTTTCAATTTTCAATTTTCAATTTTCAATTTTCAGAGAGAGAGAGAGATAATAGAAATACAAGTGAGTAAAGTTAAAATTTTTGGTGGGTGTTCCCTTTTTTTCCCTCTAATGAGCCAAAAAGTGAAAATTAATGGGTGCTCTCAAGAAATTATGATTTTGTTATATATATAAAAATTAGTTAGTGGGTTTTAGGTAAATTCAATTCAATGGTCTGCGCTTTCTTGCTTCAGAAAAGATAGAGGGCCTCTCTTTCTCTTTCTCTTTCTCTTTCTGTGTGGAGCTATCTATGTAATGGAAGTCTATGGTCTTGGAGCTTTTGCAGCATCAAAAACCTCATAAACCCTCCACTGTTAGTTTCAGAGAGAGAAAGAGTGGCGATAATGGCGGCTCCATTTCCGGATGATTTCAAGTGCCCAATTTCTCTGGAGATAATGTCCGACCCTGTAATACTCTCCTCCGGCCACACCTTTGATCGCTCTTCCATCCAACGGTGGCTCGACGCCGGTCACCGGACTTGCCCAATCACCCAGTTGCCCCTTCCTGAAAATCCTTCCCTAATCCCTAACCATGCCCTCAGAAGCTTAATTTCAAATTTCAACCCTGTTTCCCTTGCCAAGCCGTTTCTCCCTCATCCGCCGCCCCAAACCCTAATCTCGATTCTCGTCTCTCCTTCTTCTTCCCTCGATTCCAAGCTCGATTGCCTCAATCAACTCGCCAGGGTTTCAAAGCGCGATTCCGCTATGCGGAGAAGATTGACCGAGTCCGGTGCCGTCTCGGCCGTTCTTAAATGCGTCGGTTCTGACGATCCGAGCCTCCAAGAGAAGGCTCTCTCGCTGTTGTTGAATCTTAGTTTGGACGATGATAACAAAGTGGGTTTGGTTGCAGAAGGGGCTATTGGCCTCATCGTGGCTGCTCTTCAAGCCAGGTCCCCCGATTGCAGAGCCGTTGCGGCCACGATGCTGACGAGCTTAGCCGTGGTGGAGGTTAACAAGGCTACGATTGGGGCTTATCCCTACGCGATTCGTTCTCTTGTTTGTCTCTTACGGAACGGCAACAACAGAGAGCAGAAGGAAGCTGCAACTGCGCTTTACGCCATTTGTTCATTCCCAGGGAACCGTGTGCGGGCTGTGGAATGTGGGGCTGTTCCAATTTTGCTTAAAATTGCGAATTCTGGGCTGGATAGAGCAGTGGAGGTTCTGGGGCTTGTGGCCAAGTGTAGGGAAGGTCGAGAAGAGATGCAACGGTTCAATGGATGTGTGGAGATTTTGGGACGTGTGTTGAGAATTGGAGCCCCAAGAGGAGTTCAATATGCTCTTCTAACTCTGAGTTCTCTCTGTTGCCACAGCGAGCGAATGTGCGTGGAGGCCAGAAGAGAAGGCGTTTTGGGAATCTGTATGACATTGATTGATGACGATAATGAAAAGATCAGAGCAAACGCTGCAAATTTGATTCATATACTGCGAGGAAACAACACATGATCAGAAGAAGGAATCAAATCGGATTCGTTTGCAGTCCACAATTTGTGAGTTGGGTTGGAGTGTAAACGAAGGATTTTGCTGTGGCGTAATGTCGTTGCCTCATTCTCCTTACCGAGGTGAGTCCAATTTCTTCTCGATTATGGGTTTGTACTTCCTTTTTTATTTTATTTTTTTGGTTGGATAGTTTCTGTACAAAAAAAAATATATATATATATTAGAATCTGGTAAGATTATGGTTCTTTT
The DNA here is from genome assembly GCA_036850905.1 of Luffa acutangula. Taxonomy (NCBI): domain Eukaryota; kingdom Viridiplantae; phylum Streptophyta; class Magnoliopsida; order Cucurbitales; family Cucurbitaceae; genus Luffa; species Luffa acutangula. The sequence goes on along the minus strand of CM072087.1, from coordinate 60,633,159 downwards.
TATATATAAATATATGTATAATGTAAATTGAAATAAAGAAGGACAGAATCAATCAGGTACCGGAGGTTTTTTGATGATTTTAGGTTGTTGTTTACCGAGAAATTTTCGATTTTGTTGATCAGAATTGTAATTGGCCTCAATATATGAAAGTTTCTCCTTTTTTTACTCAAGAAGCTAGCTATCTTACGTGCTGTTAACAACAAGTCACGAGTATTTTTGTGGTGTCATGTGTGGGTGTTAAATGAAATGCTTTTTTAAAAAATATGGATTAGGTAGCTGTAATTAATTGCATTGAAACCCCATATTCCATGTTTCTTGATTCTGTTAGAAATGAGATGGGATCTAAGCCGTACCAACTGTACGGACTTTCCTTGTTGGTAGTTGTGTTTGTTTTCCTCTGCATTTGGAGAGGAATTCAACTGGGATTCGCATTTTTTTAACCATAAGTCTAAGATTTACGAGTAGTTAGTGTGATTTGAAAAGAGAGTATGAGTGGAAAATATGGAGAAATTGGTGGAAGAATGGATATTTTGATGCAGGGAAAGTAAATGTGTGGTTGGAAGTTGATTGGCGTGGCGCCAAGGGAGGACTGAGGTGGAAGATTTGTTGTTGCTCATTTTCATAGAGAGAGAGGGGGGTTGAAGTTGAAGGAGAATCCAGCCCTCCTCGTTCCTTGTTGTCTTATAATCTTCATTATTTATCCAATCTCTTCCTTTGGTTTTTGCAAAAATAGAGACTGTAGTGAGTTTGAAATTGAATTAAGGGGAGGTTTGAGTTGAACATTTAACATTTTAGAAGATTAACACGTTGCGTTGGGTTGAGTTACATCTCGGTTCACTTTTGTGTAAATATTTGTATATTGGCTTCGAATCAATTTTTTTCTTAGCTTAATGTGTCATTTTTCGAAATTTTTAATTATTTGTTAAAATAACCTATTTTACTTTGCAGATATTTAACCATTAAAATGATGTATGAATTTAAAAAGATCATATGAAATGGGTAGTTTTTTTACTTTATCGAATTAAAATATAAAATATTTCATGATCAATTAATGAAATGTATTTGGATGGTAGTAAACTAATTTCCACTTTGGTAAGAGTAAAAAATTGTTTGAAAAGATTTTTTTAAAAAAAAATCGAAAATTTTGAAAGGATTAGTGATGGATTCAAAAAGAATAAGTCAAATACGTACCATGGATTAAATTATATAATTATTTTATTCTTATAATATGAAAGGGGAAGATTTGTTCCAACTGGTTGCTTATTTTATAGTTTGATAATATATTGGTTTGAGATTTGAGTCAAATAGGCAATGTATGGTCAAAAAGGTTAGAAAAGTGAAGATGTTTAGAAATTATCTGTTTCACAAGTTTAATGTTTACAAATACAGATAATATGGTTACCGTCAAAATAAATAAATAAACAGAATCCTTGTCGGGATGAGGGGCCCTGAAAGTAGAGGTATAGAAATGGAATGCTTTTATCTTATGGAATTTGTGGATTATATTTGGGCTCTCAAATCAGACACTCATCATCAATTTCGCCCAACATGGCTCGCTCTTGTTACTCGCAAACCAACTATAAGATCTAACATAACAAATAAAAAAAATTAGGCAACCATTAACAATTATTATGGTAATTATTTTGACCAAAAGATCAAAACATCAAATCTCTCACTCGAGTTCACGTTCTCTATTGGTATGAGAATTATATAATTCTCATAATTCCATTTTGTTTTTAAAATTTGGTTAACTTGAACCTAACTTAATTGGTTAAAGCAAAGTTTGTGGAAGAACATTGTTTTGTCAATTTTGAGCATAACTATGACATTGTTCACTTTCGACATAAGCCTTTGTGGTTTTGGTTTCACCCGAAAGACCTCATACCTATGGAAATCGTCCCTTATTTATATACTCGTGATCTTTTTCATTCTTAATCCATTCCTAACAATTATAATCTCAGAGCTCTCTGATACCATCAAAGTACAAAAGAAGAAATAAGGATAAATGGTAATTCTGTTAAAACAGAACAATATTTGGAAGTGAGAGAATGCGAACCTCTTACCTCTTGGTTGAGGGTACATGCCAATTACCGTTAAATGAGACGTAAATTATGTGAGTAATATATGAATTATTAACTTATACTTAATATTTATCTTCTTTTCTTTTCTTGATAAGGAGTTTATACTTATCTTAAATAGTTGAATTGAGTCAAATCATTCAAATAAAACTATCCTTAAAATAGTTTCCTGTTTTCATTTTTAATAACATTTTAAAGAATCTTGATGAGCTAACTTCTGAATTTTTTGCTAGAACCTTTGATTTTAGCTATAAAAAATTATGATTAAACTGCAAAAAAAAAAAAAAAAAAGGTGTGAGAATTACTATCTTGTCAATAGTCATGAGGGAAATTTTGGCCCCTTTCCTTTGGAAGAAATAAGGAAAAGATAGAGAGATGGTTGAGTGAGTGGGCCCACAAATGATCCATTTTGACCGTAGCAATGCATCTGCAAGTTTGAAGACATGAAAATGGCATTGAATTTACACCAAAAATATGCTTCCTCTCATCATATAGTGCTATCTTTCCAGACCCCAACCACCACCACCCAATCCTCCATGCCCCCATCATTTTTTACAAACTTCAGGTTTTTTCCTTCCAATTTTTCATTATACATAAAAAAAATATATATATATGAATGAAAATTTTCGAATCGAAGATAAATACTTTAAACCAACTAGTCTTCGTAAATCCAGATTCTCGCAGAAACATATTCAAAATCCATTCAACTTCTTCATGACTTCATCCATTCTTCCCTCTGCAAAAAGTAAAAAGAAAGATTTTAGAAGTGGTATGGTCTTCCCCTATTGCCAAGCAATGCTCCATTCCACATTGGTAGGCCCCATCACAACTATTTAACACACACACTAAAAAAAAAAAAACCCATCTCTTTCCTTCTTTCATCTTCTCTGTGGTTCACCAAAAGAAATGAATGGAGCTCAACATTACATGGATTTCAGACCAAATTATAACAAGCTTGTTTTCAAGCAATTAGTGACCCAAATTCAGGAGGCAACAAAGCCAAAAAAAGATGAAGAAAGAAAAAGCTTCCTCCTTTGTTGTATGCATAAAAGAAAGAAAGAGAATGAGGCCATTGGTACTTGGTAATCATGTTATTATCAAAGCGTAAATGGGATGAAAATGAAGGGTCTGGATTAACAAGAGACGCATGCTTCAAGACAAAGGCTATTCATTTATGATCTTAATACACATATATATATATTTCCACAACCTTTCCTCTCATAAATTTCCATAAAACTTATTAATTGTTAGTAACTAAAATTACTAATTTGTTTTGAGTTGGTCTAGTCTTCCTAGTTTCTAGGAAATAGTTGAGTCAAGTCTAAGTTGCTAATTTTGTGGAGTTAGTGGGATTAGTTGTGGAATCTATTTTTAGATTCAAGTTATGTATTTATATGGAGTTTTCTAGAATGAAATTATCACACTTTCCCATTGTTCTCATTTCCTCTCATTAGTTAGATCTACATTGGTATCAGAGCCATCTATTCTTAAGGGATCTGTGAGTGAGAATCAGTGAAGTATCTCCGAGAGAAACTGAGTGATACACCTGTGAGAGTTGTTAGAGATGGAATCCAACAGTCTTTCTTCATTGGCTCCACCTGTGTTTGATGGTGAAAACTATCAGGCATGGGCTATCAGAATACAAGCCTACATGGAGGGTTGTGATTATTGGGAAGCAATTGAGCAAGACTATGAGATTGCTCCACTTCCTGATAACCCAACAATACATTAGATCAAGACTCACAAGGAGAGGGACACCAGGAAGGCAAAAGCTCGAGCTTGCCTATATGCAGCTGTGTCTCCCGCCATATTCAACAGAATTATGGCCTTGAAGTCAGCAAAGGAGATCTGGGAGTTCCTCAAAAGTGAGTATGAAGGTGATGAGAGGATTAAAGGCATGAAGGTGTTGAACTTGGTGCGAGAATTCGAGAGAATGCAAATGAAGGATTCTGAGTCCATTAAAGAGTACTCAGATAAGTTGATTGAGATTGCTAACAAGGCAAGAGCATTGAGAACCAAATTATCTGACAATAGATTGGTTCAGAAGATTCTAGTTTCAGTACCTGAGAGATATGAAGCAACCATTGCTTCTTTAGAAAATACTAAAGACCTCTCAAAACTCAAGGTGATAGAAGTAGTTAGTGCTTTGCAAGCACAAGAGCAGAGGAGGTTGATGAGACAAGAAGGAAGCATTGAGGGGGCATTGAAAGCTAGAGTGCAGCAGGGAGAAGGTAGAAGAGAGAGGAAGGGGAAATGGAAGAAGGGAAGTGGCAGCAGTAGCTCAGAGTTTGTTGCAAAGGATGCTAGTAGTACATGCAAGCACTGTGGGAAGCAGAATCATCCACATTTCAGATGTTGGAGAAGGCCAGATGTGAAGTATAGAAGATGCCACTTATTGGGGCACATTGAACGGTTCTGTAAGGAAGCAAAAACTCAACAGCAAGGAGGAGCACATGCTGTAGTACAACAAGAAGCAGATCAACTCTTTGTGGCTACTTGTTTCTCATCAGTCACTCAATGTGATGGTTGGTTGGTTGATAGTGGGTGTACCAATCACATGACAAGTGACAAAGAGTTGTTCAAGGACCTTGACAAGTCATTCAAGTCAAGGGTGAAGATAGGAAACGGTGAATATCTAGAAGTAAAGGGGAAAGGCACAGTGTCAATAGAGAGTTGTGCTGGAACCAAGTTGATTACTGAAGTGTTGTTTGTCCCTGAAATTGATCAAAACTTGTTAAGTGTTGGTCAATTAGTAGAGAAGGGATTCAAAGTGTTGTTTGAAGAAGGAAAGTGTCTCATTTCTGATTCCAATGGGAATGAGTTGTTCAAAATAAAGATGCAACACAAGAGCTTCTCCTTGGATCCACTCGAGAAGGAGCAGATAGCTTTCAAGTGTCAAGTGAATGACACTGAGTTATGGCACAAGAGGTTGGGGCATTTTCATCAGAAAGGGTTGCAGTATCTGCAGAAGAATGAGATGGCAGTAGGAGTACCAGTTTTGGAGGAGCTGAAAACAAACTGCAGAGCTTGTTTAACAGGGAAGCAAACAAGGTTGCCTTTCAAGAAGTCACAATGGAAAGCAACTGAGAAGTTGCAGCTCATCCACACTGACCTGTGTGGACCTCAACCAACTCTCTCACTAAATGGTAGCAGGTATTTCATTATCTTTATTGATGATTATACCAGAATGTGTTGGATATATTTCATGAAGCATAAGTCTGAAGTAGCTGAAGTGTTTCTGAAGTTTAAGAGATGGGTTGAGAATCAAAGTGGCTGTAAGATTCAGGTGGTGAGAACTGATAATGGAACTGAATATACATCGCAAAGGTTCAATTCCTTCTGTGAAGAAGCTGGGATAGAGCATCAGCTCACTGCTCCATATTCTCCACAACAAAATGGAGTCAGTGAGAGGAAGAACAGAAGTATTATGGAAATGACAAGATGCTTATTGCATGAGAAGAACTTGTCAAAAGAATTTTGGGCTGAAGCAGCAAACACAGCAATCTTTCTATTGAATAGACTACCCACGAGGGTATTGGAGAAGAAGACACCTTATGAAGCTTGGTTTGATACTAAACCAAGACTGACACATTTGAAGGTGTTTGGCTGCTTGTGTTTTTTCTATGTTCCACAGGTGAAGAGAGACAAGTTGAGTGAGAAGGCCGAACCAGGAATCTTTGTAGGCTATAGCATGGTGTCCAAAGCCTACAAGATCTATCAACCTCACACAGAGAAGATGGTGATTAGCAGAGATGTTCAGTTTTTGGAAGATGAGGAGTGGGACTGGACAAAAGAAGCAGAGGTGAAGCAACAAGAAGTCTCTCTGGATCCTGATGAATTAGTTGATGATGCACCAGTTAGAGGGACTAGACTATTGCAGGAAGTGTATGAAAGAAGTAGTGTAGCTGCATTAGAGCCTGCAGGATATGAAGAAGCTAAAAGAGATACAAAGTGGATGGAAGCAATGAAGGAAGAATTGAGTATGATAGAGAAAAACAATACATGGGAGCTGGTGGAGAAGCCTGCAGACAGAAAAGTAATTGGAGTCAAATGGGTTTTCAAAACCAAATTGAACCCAGATGGCTCTGTGAACAAGCTCAAGGCCAGGTTAGTGGTAAAAGGGTATGCACAAGTCTGTGGAATTGATTTTTCTGAGACTTTTGCACCAGTTGCAAGAATGGACACAAGCAGGTTGCTACTGGCTGTGTCGGCCTAACATGGATGGAAGGTGTATCAGCTAGATGTGAAGTCAGCATTCCTAAATGGAGTGTTAGAAGAAGAGATCTATGTTGAGCAACCAGACGGATTCATCATTCCAGGACAAGAGCAGAAGGTTTATTTGTTGAAGAAGGCTCTCTATGGGTTGAAGCAAGCTCCTAGGGCATGGTACAGCAAGATGGATGATCACTTGCTGAACCTGGGTTTTGTGAAGAGTCTAAGTGAATCCACACTCTATGTGAAGAAATCAAGTACTACTATTGTGATTGTATCTCTCTATGTAGATGACTTGCTAGTGACAGGAAGTGATGTTGTTCAGATAGAGATATTCAAGCAAGAAATGATGAAGGTGTTTGAGATGACTGATCTAGGTCTGATGCATTACTTCCTAGGTATGGAGATTCAGCAAAAGCAGAATGAAATGTTCCTTTGTCAGAAGAAGTATGTAAGAGAGATATTGAAGAGGTTCAATATGGAGGAGTGTAAAAGTGTGAACACTCCAATGATTCAGAAGGAGAAGTTGCAAAAGGATGATGGAGAGGAACCTGCCGACGAGAATGTGTACAGAAGTCTAGTTGGATGCCTCATGTATCTCACATCCACTAGGCCTGACATTATGTACTCTGTAAGTGTCCTATCTAGATTTCTTCACTGTCCAAGCAAGAATCATATGGTTGCCGGAAAAAGGGTTCTGAGATATCTAAAAGGCACACTGTCTTTTGGGATCAAATTTAGTAAAGTTGAAAATTTTGAGTTGCAAGGCTACTCAGATAGTGATTGGGCTGGGTCACTGGATGATATGAAGAGCACCTCTGGCTATTGTTTCACTTTTGGCTCAGGGTGTTTCTCATGGTGTTCAAAAAAGCAAGATATAGTGGCTCAGTCAACTGCAGAAGCTGAGTTCATTGCAGCGACGGCAGCAGTCAACCAAGCTGTTTGGTTGAAGAAATTGATGCATGACTTGCATCTGAAGCAGGAAAAGTGTGTGAAGGTGTTTGTGGATAATCAAGCCACTCTAGCCATTTCATTGAATCCAGTTTTTCATGGAAGGACCAAACATTTTAAGATCAAGTATTATGTTCTGAGAGAGATGCAGAAGGAAGGAGAAGTGCAGCTGGTACATTGCAGCTCAGAAGAGCAAATGGCTGATATCTTCACTAAGTCTTTTTGTGTGGGTCGTTTTCAAGCTCTTAGGAGCAAGTTAGGTGTTTGTAGTATTTGAGTTAGGAGGAGAATGTTAGTAACTAAAATTACTAATTTGTTTTGAGTTGGTCTAGTCTTCCTAGTTTCTAGGAAATAGTTGAGTCAAGTCTAAGTTGCTAATTTTGTGGAGTTAGTGGGATTAGTTGTGGAATCTATTTTTAGATTCAAGTTATGTATTTATATGGAGTTTTCTAGAATGAAATTATCACACTTTCCCATTGTTCTCATTTCCTCTCATTAGTTAGATCTACATTAATCCATTTCACCAAATAATTGATGTCATGGGACCCCCTTTAATCACTTACCTAAACCTTTATTAAAAAGCTCATCAACTTAACCAAACCCAAATCCCAATCTTATTTTACTAATTCTTTCTTTGTTTTTTTTTCTTCCCTAAGATGCCTTGAATTTCAAGTCAGAGACTTTGGACAGAAAGAAATCCATTATATCTAAGACTGTGGGAAAAGAATATGAGCAAAGGTAGTTCTTTTATCACTCTTCAGAAAGTGATTTCATTGATTTGATGAATTTTCTTACTCAACAGTGATTCAGATTGAATATTTCACCTGATGAAGAAGGGAAAATTTGGTAGCTTCCAGTAGGAAGACTGAAGTTTAATCAATGAAAACAATGATGGTGGGAGGAGTGGACATCAACCATCCCATAATTCAACATTATTATTAACAAAACCCCACCAAAATTGGGGTTAGACCCCATTAATTATGCTATAAAAAAATTATATATATATATATATATATATATTGTAGAACACAGCTTGTAGAGCACTATAAATTGGGGTCCCCTCAACGTCTCTACTGTCAAACATTTCGCTCACCCACTTACAAATTTTTCGTTCCAAAGCAAAATAGAGAGGGAAAGAAGAAGACAGACGCGGAGAATCCATCAATAATGGCCACCAAAGTTTACATTGTGTAAGCCTCTCTCAATCTCTTCCTTATCTTTCTCTTAATACATTGTGTTCCAATTTATACACAGCAAAACCATTTTTTCCTTTGATTATAGTCGTCTTTTTGGTAGTGAACTGTAAACCCAGTTTTTTTCCAATCATTTTTCTTCAATTTTGAGGTTCTCTCTTCGAGATCCAAATGATAAAGATTGTTACGAACGAAAACTCAATAACCCCAGTTATCAGAGGCTCTGTATTTAATGATCAAAAGACATCCTGGAAACTTGGACTTGTAGGCTCTGTTTTAGTATATTTCCCTTAGGGATTACCATGATGATTATTTTTCTTTGGTTTGGTTTTTCTGATTAAAAGTCAATCAATCTCTTTTAGGAGGGTGTAACAGCTGAGGAACTTTTAACTTTTTTTTGTTTTTTGAAAAGGAGGAACTTTTAACTTGTTGTCTAAACTTGCTAGCTTCATTTCATTTGTCTTTTTTTTATAGGAAAAATTCAGTACTTTTCCTATCTGTCTGTCTACATTGTTACCTTGGTGAATTTGATTTTGTTACAATTTCTTAAACATCTGCATGAACAATGAGATGAATATTTTCATTGACTGTGCATGATTTTAGGACATTAAATATATATCTTTTTCAATGTTTGTTCCACCAAACACGTCAGTGATTTTTGAAGGTCACTCTCAAAATTTGTCCCATGAGTTCACAGTCAAAGTGGTTTTTAGTTACCATGTGCAAGTTTTATGTTTTCTTTACGCATTCTTGGGTTACTTATGGAAGTGGGATCTTTATTTGACAAAATAGTGTTGACATTTAGCTTTCATATATGTGAACTGGACTACCATGAAAACTGAAGTGATTAAGAACCCCAACCTAACCTGTTGAAATCATGTAAGAACTTTTGGCTAATTTTGTGGTCCCAGCTTTGAGACTTTCACTTCTCATTACTACTGCTTATTTTGTGATCCACAACTATTGAAACTTCCACTAAGTTCCACTGCTTAGCTTGTGTGATGTCAATGTATGTACTGTTGTTTTGCTGTCAATGATAAGGTAAATTGTCGTGTCTCCATTCTGACCAAAGTTTTTATCTGTCATATTTCTACCTTACTTTTCTAGAAAAAAGGGTGCAACTTCCTGGAGATTTTCCTTTGAGTTTTTGCACAGTTTTCTGATGTTGTCGAGAATTCGGTCTTGTCGTGCAAGTTTCTTTTCTTTCTTTTCACACTGCTTGTCCAAAACACAACATACATGTCGATTCCAATGGAGGACAGCTACGAGAAACTATTGTCGATTCAAATGAACAACTGTTGTTTCTTGTTTGTGTCGTATGTATGAGAAAAACTTAGACAGTTATTCAATAGCTGTAGAAAGTTATTTGAAACTTGATGAGTATGGTTGTATAGTTACTATTCCACGTATGGACATGTCTTGAGGCTGGCAGAGGAAATTCAGAAAGGAGCTGCTTCTGTCGAGGGAGTGGAAGTCAAATTATGGCAGGTGCGCGTCTTATTGCCATTGTAGCCTTCCCTTTCTTTAGGCCATGGATTAAGATATCCTTAAATTTATTCACATTTCATCTCACCGTCAATCTTGTGGCTTCTTTTCCTCCCATGACTGCTAAGGAACAAATTAACCTTTTGCACACTTATGCATATATCACTCATTTTAGTTGTAGCTGCATTGTTCTAATTAAGTACAAACAGCAAAACAAAAAGTCTTATCTTAGGTGAATGTGCTCTTTGCCGATCCACCGCTTTGCCTATAGTGATCATTGACCATTCTACATACATTTTCTAAGTGCATTCTGCGCTTGAAGTATGTATGTGCAGAGTTAAATCCCTACTTTTTGTTGTCAAGCTGAAGTTAGACCCTGTTAGAAGTTACTTTGAGAACTTAATATGATTTGGGGAACTGGTTTCGGTACCGAGTCTGCTGAAAGATGATTTAGTAAACTGGTTTTGGTGCTGAGTCGTGTGAATGAGTAAACATTGTACTTAATCAGGTGCCCGAAACGTTGCCAGAAGAAGTTCTTGATAAGATGCAAGCACCACCAAAGGGTGAAGCACCAATCATTACACCAAACGAACTCGCTGAAGCTGACGGGTTACTCTTCGGATTCCCTACAAGATTCGGAATGATGTGTGCTCAATTCAAAGCATTCCTGGATGCAACTGGAGGTTTATGGAGAACACAATCACTTTCAGGCAAGCCTGCAGGCATTTTCTATAGCACTGCTTGCCAAGGAGGTGGACAGGAGACTACTGCGTGAGCCTCTTTTGAACAACCTCCTCACCCTTCTAAGTTCCTTTTAAATCTAAACATTGACATTTCCCTTCAACCAAACATTTTAGAGTTAAAAGTCAAATTGATCTTAAAATTTTGTATTGCAGCTTAACAGCCATTACTCAGCTGGTTCATCATGGAATGCTGTTTGTTCCGATTGGATATACGTTCGGGGCTGGAATGTTCGAGATGGAGAACATCAAGGGCGGGAGCCCCTACGGTGCTGGAACTTTAGCAGGTGATGGCTCCAGACAGCCCTCTGAACTGGAACTGCAGCAAGCTTTCCACCAAGGAAAGTACTTTGCTGGCATTGCAAAAAAGCTCAAGGGAAACTGATTGTTTTCCATAATATTAGTCATATAATTGTTCCCACCATGCTATACTTATTATTTGTTCTCCCTTCCATTATATATATATAGCTATTCTCTGCTGAAGAATTTGCTATGCCCTGTTGAATACCTATGTTGTCTTTGATTTCTGTATCTATTGAAGCTTACACAGCTACCAAACATTATTATCTATCAAAGTTGTCTGTTGGGTATGTTTAGTAATTCTTTTTCGAAAACGGGTATTTTTAGTAATTAAACTTTACATTACAGTAAAGTTAATACGTAAAACCCATTATCATTTCAAGTAATTTCCAACCATCCTCTTTGTCTGAAGTACGATCAAAGTCCTACTTCAACAAGACAAGGAAATATTGAAATATTGCGTATATAAGTAAAAATAAATTTTTTTATTTGTATGAAACTTTTTGAGTGAGATCACAAATGCAAAGGACATCAAGATTTAGGCTCAAAGTAGACAGTATGATCATGTTGATGGGTCCAATTGTTTTAACAACTTGACATTTTTAAATCATGCTGAGAAAGATCACATGCCTTGAATTGTGGGGTATTGGGAATTTTTTACCACAAGAAAAACAAATAAAAATCTTTCTAGATTCCATGTAAAAAAAAGCCAGAACATTTTCTTCCCTTGTAGAAAAAAAACCATGAATGGAATATAGACAAGTTATTAGGACAACAAAGTTAGGGCAAGGCATGCATGAGTGGTTCCAAGATTTGCATGATTACAGAGGATCATGTGTAGTGAGAGATCAAGAGAACAAAATGGGCCAACAGCTACAATACAATTTCTTCCAATATGAATTTGTTGTTTCATATAGCTTGTTAGCAAGCGGCCTTGGAATTTCTCTGTCAACATATATCATCAAACTGGCCCATCCAAAAAAATCCACACTCAAACTCATCAGCTAAACTGCCAACATATACAAAATCCAAATGGTTTAAAAGGCCAATCTGTTAAGGTTGTTTGGTTACGTTGAAGAACAAAGAGGATAGATGATCTTAATTATTAGCTGATCATCATAAACTAGGACCAAAAAAAACTGTTGAAATTTGGGGGTACTGTCGTAGTACTTACTAGTTTAAAAAACAAATAAGAATAGATAGATATTGGGAGGGAATATATAGAGATCAGGATATATATGAAGAAAGACAAAAAGTCAATCAAAATGTAAATTTGGAAAAAGAAGAGAGAGATGAAGGATGGAAAAGAAGGGCTACATCAAACTTTCTAAAAAGGGGGATTTGGCCAAGTGTGTTTTTTGATTCCTGAATGGCATACAAGATCGGATTCAAAGTTACGAAAAGAAATTACACTTTTTCAAATAAACTCATTCACAATACTTTGAAATCTTCAAACACAAGTTGAAGCCTTTTTACCCATCCAAAAACAATAAGCTACAAAAAAGAAAAGAGATCATTTGAAATTTGAAAATAGCTAGGCTGGATGGACTCAATGGATATGTGCTTTTCTGATTTAGTTAACATCATAAGAACAGCAGATGCTTCTCAAATTAAAGCTTCCTTTTCCTTTTTGAGTATTCCTTTTTTTTTTTTGGTTCTTCTTTTGATAATAAACCATATATACCATAACCCAAAAAGAAAAAGAGAGTGGAAATTCTTCATTTCGATCAGTCACAAAATAAGAGAGAAGCAAAGGCAAACAAAGTACTGATCCGGATTCTCTAAGGCATGGTATAAAATAATATATTACCCATCAACCCATCAAATCCATCTAAAAAAAAGATGTTCAAATTTTAATTAATTAATACCAAATATTTTAACCACAAAAGCACTTTCCCACATGATTGGTCACTTGTCAAAATGGTTCTCTTCCACGTTAAGCTTCTTAAATAATGTTATGTTCCTTTCTAGTTTTGCTTGCATGTACAAAAAGCTAACCAAAGAAGCCAGCTTTTTTGCATATTTATTTTTTATTGGTTCTGTTAAAGAACACTAGCTGATTCATTTTAACATGACATACAAGCTTTGTATTTATTTATTTATTTTAACACTGTTTACAAATTAAAGAGATGGTAATTATTAGGGAGAGATTAATTAGCTGTCAAGATAGCTTTGATAGCGTTAAAGATAACCTTAATCTTCACTTTGGCTTTCTTGAATTAAGACACATTAAATTATTGTAACCTTGGACATGTATGAATGATTGATTGGATAATCTATTCATTGTGTTTTCTAAGTTTTGTAAGACAAGATTTATTTATGGGGTCTGTGCATGCATGCTAAATGCAATAATAATGGTATAAAACAATCCAAAAAAAGGAAAAAGAAAAAAAAAACTGATGTGTAATATATATTTCTTTTAATTGGAGATCTAATTGGTGGGTGGTAAAAATTTTTTGGGCTTCAGAGTAAAGATTTTGTTTTTTATAATTAAAATTGTTTACTAACAAATATATATATATATATATATATATATATATATATATATATATATTTTTTCTGTTCAATGATTATTTTGTTTCAGTGTTTCATGTTTTTATACATTAACTTTTTTTTTAAAATAATTTTATAAATTAACTTACTTATACTCAATTTACTTTATAAAATTCTAGATAACTTCTACAATCAATAAATAATGATAATTTTCTTTTTAAAAAAAAATCCCTGAGATTTAAAATGTTTTTAAAAACGAGGCTTGTACAAAAATAAACTTAACATTTTAAAAAAAAGATTAAAAAAGAAAACATTATCAATCATGATCTTATTTTCTAGAAATGCTTTTAATACTTAACTAATTGAAAAAAAAAATTGTTAGGTAAACAAGCAAGTTTTTAAATTCAAATAACAAAATGGGTTATCAAATGGATTATTTTTTTCTATTTGATTTTTAAAAAGTGTTATCTTTTAATATTTTTGTATCTAATTCGACTTTAATTTTAATATAAACATATACCCTACTTTTCAATCACTCTAACAAACTTTTATTCTTGTGAAAATTAAACAGTTAAAATTGAAGACTTCAAAAAGGACAACGAAATAGAATCCTCACAGTTAGTAGAATTGTCAAGTAAAAATCATTTCTCTTTGCATTTCAAAAAAGAGAGGAAAAATAACCATGTTTAGAGAATCACACATGTACTTTATATTTTCGTTTTTGTTACGTGTGATAAATCATTTTTTAGTTTTTTTTTTTTACCTATGTTTTTAAAAATAAAAAGTACAAGAATTATATATATAAACTTTTAATAGCATCAGCTAGATTTGTGATAAATACACTATCAATCACAAATCTATCATGATGTGATAAAGTTATAATCTATTACACGGAAGTAATCAAAAGAATACAACACATCAACACAAGAAATATATTCTCTATTTTTTTTCTTCAAAACACACATATATTCTCTTTATTATCATATTCCACAAGGAAAAAAAAAAAAAAAAACATCTCCTAATAGCACTTCCATTCCTATCTAAAAACACACCCATACCAGGCACATCCATATCAACATAATAACACAATCAAAACTTTAATTAGTATATCCATAAAAAATCATAAGATAACTAAAATAATAATCCTTAAAATCTAATAAAGATTGGTATAAAAAGGAAGGAAATTAAATAGATGGAATTAGAACCAACTGGCCCGTTATGGGTTGATGGTAAGCACGCGCGCATGCCCCCTCACACTCACACTCACACTCACACTCACACTCACAAACCCTAAATCAAAAGCACAAAACAAAGGTGGGCCGCCCATTCTTCTGAGTTCTGAGTCTTCTGACCTTCCACTACCAATATCCATCACATTCCAATTCCTATATTATTAACTTATTCCTCCACTACTTACGCTCCTCGCTTCCCTACATTTTTATTCAAAATTTCAATGCCAACAACTAATTCAATTCAAATTTTATAAGGAAAAAAACAATTGATATATAATATATATGTTTCAAGCGAGAGCCAAAGTTGATACATACATACTAGAGATTAAAAAGCTGGAACAGGAACAAAAGGCCCAACTTTACATTGTAATTGAAACCCCATCTGCTAAATCCAGCTATCATCAACTATCCACTCCCCACCCTCTGTGTTGTTGAGTACTTTACCTGAATTTAGCACTTGTTCCTGTTCTTCCCAATATTACTACTACCACATTAATTACTCTATTTTTTTTTTCGATTATTACACCAATTTCAATCTTGTCTTTTCTTAGTTTCTCTATAAAAAAACTCCTCTACCGCGTAGCTTTTTCATTTCTTCACCGGAATGTTCCGCCGAACGTCGGGGTCCAGAAATCCGCCGTCGTTGCGTTTGTCACTGGGAATGTGCTTGAAATCGGCACCAAACAAAGCCCTCGGCTTCTCAGATCTTGTTTTGGGCAATCTGGGTCTGCTTTTTCAGATACCTGAGATTGAAAAAATATGTAAAGGGAACTTTTTTATTTTTGGTGGCGTAATTTGAAGAAAGATTGTGCTTTGAATTACCATAGTTTTTACCTGTTGGTGTTGGATGGGTGTTATTCCGTTGTTGTTCTTCATGTATGGAGTACTTAAGACCTGAAATTACAAACAAATTAGTTTATTAATTAATTTGGATTTCGAGAGGAAATTGAAGTTGATCGTGTATGTAAATGGAACATACACTGACTTGATCGTGGAGGAATTTGATGTATTCAATGGCTTCGTGCAGAACTGAGGCAGTATCGGTCTGGAAAGAGAGAAGAATATATATGAAGATTTAATAAACATCAATATTGAATAAAAGTGAAGCCTTGAAAAGTAAAGTTTCTTTCTTTGTTATCCTGTTGGTGTTGGTGTATTTTTATTTTTATTTTTATTTTTCCGAAAAGGATGAAACAAGGAAATCCAAAAATTCACCTTTCCAAACGGTGAAACCAGTTGTTGAAGGGCAGTGACTCGGTCCCCTAGCTTCTCTTTTCGCACCTGATTGCAAAACCATTAGTTTTTGTCCTTTTTATATCTCAAGATTCTTCATACATTTTTTTTTTCATAAATTAAAAAAAAAAAAAAAAAGACCCAAAAATCCTTCCCTACAAAATATTTAATACATATACCCTAGCTATTCTACAATGGAGGGCTCACAAATAATTCCCATTCCCAATACAAGAATAATGTAATCAATTTAAAATACGCATGAAATCTCACCTTAAATGTTGGCAATGGTGAAGGAGTTTCAATCCGAGGCCTTTTGAACACTGGTGATTCAATTGCACTATTTTTATCAACTTTCTTTGGTTCTTGACCATCTTCAGAATTACCACTATTAATAGGCTGAACAAATGACCAAGCAGAAAAAATATATAAACAATTAAAATTACAATCTCCAAAACACAATGAAAAATATAATTAATCAGCAAAATTTACCTTCAAAGCAAGGGAACTATTTTGGGATTTGGAGTTGTTCTTCTCTTCAAGTAAGGAGACAATGCCCTGTCGAATGTCAGTTGAAGAAGCTGCGGCCGAGGCATTCCAGAAGGGCGCGTTGTTGGTGAAGTGCAAGCCAGCAGAAACAGGCTGAGGCTGAGGGGGCTTTGGAAGTGAGGGTTTAAGGTAATTAGAAGGAAAATTAGGAGTTGATGATAAAGATAATTCATTTGGGTTTGTGGGGAAAATGGAATTATTGTTAAGTGAAGGCCTTGAGTTGAAAAGGGTGTGGCCATGTGGTGGTTGTTGATGATGAGGGTCAGGATCATCGTATAAACTATGGAGCAACTTTGTTGAAGGGTATCCATATAAAGTTGAGTCAAGAGAAAACAAACCCTGGCAAGTGGCTGTGTTAGTGGACGAACAGTTAATAGAATTCAGACGATTTTGTTCCAATAAATTATAATCTTGATGATCTGATCTTTCCTTGAAACTGTTTATGGAGCTCGAATCAGAAGAGAAATTTGTTGGGATTTGCTCATTGTAACTCTCAATTCCATTCGAATTGAAGTTGCTCTCACCTCGTCCACCGCCACAACTACCCAAAAAGAAAAAAAAAAAAAAAAAATCAAATTTTGAATACAGCTAATAAATAAAAATCGATTTTTTTTTTCTCCAGAACTTACAGCAAATCATCAGATTGGTTCCAATGATCAGAGGTGGTGGAAGAAGAAAGAGCAAAACCCATCATTTGGAAGTTGGAATAATCTTGAAAAACCATGGAGTTGTTGTTGTTGTCGGAATCAGCGGCGGACTTGGGCTTGATGTCGAGATAATCATCGGCCGGCGGCCAGCCTAAGTCGGCGATGCCGACAGAACAGGGCGACAAACCACCGACGGCGACCAACATGCTCCTTGAAGAGCTCCACCAATTATCGCCGCAAATAGCAGCCTGAAAATCCTCTGCCATATCCTAAACCCGAATAAGATAACCCTCCTGATGATGATATTTGCTGATCTCTCTAGCTTTGTCCTTACAATCTCTCCCTTTAAATATGAAAGAGTGAGAGAGAGAGAGAGAGAGAGAAAGGGCAGTTAGAAGAATTATATGAGCAACGAAGAAGTGGAAATTTGAGTTTAAACAAATTTAAAACCGGAATCGGGTTGACGTTTCGAGGAGAGATTGATGGATAGGACGAGAGGAACAAAAAGAGAGAGTTTTTTTTTTCCTAATCGAATTTTCTAATTATTTTCTTTCATTCTCTCCTACTTTCCCTTTTTTTTTTTTTAATATTTTTTTTATAATTTGGTATAAAATTGTTTTTGTTACTTGAGAATAAAGGCTGTAGGGTTGACAATGATGGTGAAGATGACGGTGCTTGATCTGACGGTCAATGCTTTTAGACCGAATGATGTGCTCTCTTTCTTTTCCATCCAACGGCCTATATTTTTTCTTCTTCTTCTTCTTCTTACATATTTATAGCGCCAAAGCTGCGGACATAATCTTACACATGCATCATGTATAATTTAAATTGTTATCTTACATGATTTACTTAATCATTTTATGAATATTATTGTGTTGTGTCATTTCTATGTACGGTCAATCATATATTCCTATTATTTTTCTACATTCAACAAAAATTGAAGGCTATTAACTCAATTTTATCTATAATTGATTGAAATTTCTTAATTAGGTGATCATTTCGTAAATATATTTGTTAAAATTTGGTCAGATAAAATTGATTGATCATTCGATCCTCTTCTTCTAAGTTCTAATAATATATCTGAACACGTTGATATGTGACTTGAATATTATTTGACACATGATATTCAATCCATAATAAAACTAAAACTTTTCATGTGTCCAAATACTTTAACAAAATAATAACTTAATGAGACAAATAATTTTTTTTATTATTAATGGAATGACTTTATTGAGAATTTCCAGATTTTTGTTTTTAAAGATTATGGGATGATATTGTAAATACCTAAAAGATTAGGGATGGTGTGGTATATTTAGTCAAAATTTTATATGGTAAAAGATGTAGATGGTGTAGGGAGAGAGAGAGGGTGTAAGACTTCAATAGATCTTAGTGAAATAAAAGGTGTAAATTAAAGCTAAATTTAGTCATTTTTATAAGGCTAAAAACTAGATAAAAAGAAGTTGAGGTTTAATCTTACAGTGATTCTCTTCTGAACTGTGTTATTATTTATATTTTAGGTTGAGTATCTTTTATTGCTTGTTAAAAAAGATTATTCAGCCTTTATAAAAAAGAAAGTCCTATAATAATAGCTAATAATTAGTTTACCTTTGTTCTTTATTATTATTATTTATAAATGTATGAGGTCATCTCAACTACTTATAAACAGAATTGTTGTAAAAAAATAATAATAAATAAATAAACAGAATTGAAGATAAAGGTGGGAACAATTTTATCTATTTTTTTTTTTTTTTTTATGAAACGTCCAAAAAAATATCATATAAAGTAAAAAATCATTATTGAGTTTTTCTAAAAATATATACATAGAAATTAGTTTTCAAATTTTCATACCTAACAAAAATCACCTGATAGTTTTTAGTTATTATTGTATTATACCCAATAACACATTTTCAATAATTATTGACTAAGATTGAATTGCATGCTAGCGTATACATGATAATGTCAAATGATTAAATGATTAAATTATTCTTGCTTAAATCTGATTATTGTTATGAATTTTTTGACATAAAAAAGTGTTTATTAACTAATAATATATTTTGGATAAATTTTTAATATCCTAGAAGTGTTTTTGACTTAATAAAAAATGCTTTCAGAATTTTCATAATGTTTGTCTTATATTAAATGGAATATATTTTAAAGCTTTTAAGAACACTTAAAAAGCACTTAGAGCCTTTGAAGGAAGTACTAATTGGTATTTTTAATGAAAACACTCTTTTAAAAAAGTCATTTTAACATATTTCAATTAAGTCTTGTTTCTTGAGTCTCTTTCAAGTATTTGATTTTTTAAAAAAACAACGAGTTGAATATATTCACAAAAATCATGAAATAGTTTTCAAATATTTTCAATTAATCAACAGAACTTTTAGTATATTTAATATATATAACAATACCAAACATGGCATTAGTCCATATATCTATAGATTATATCTCACAAAGACTTGATCATCGAACAAAAAAAAAAAACTTTAATTTTATTTTAAGACCCTCGCAATTTTATTCTACTCTTAAAGTAACCTTTTAATAGTTAATTGTATACTTGGTTAATTTTTTTGTTTTTTTATATTGACTAACCAAAAAGTAGAGGAAAGTCTCTAAGTGATGGAGTTGAGGTGGCAAATTAACCGATGGTGGAACTTATTCCGATTAAGAAACTTTTCTTTTATTTAATAATATTTTTTATATTTTCATTTCTAAACGTACGATTTTTAATCTTTTATTAGTTTTAAAATTAAATTAAGATTTCAAAAACACTAATTATATATTTCTCTGTCTATGATTATCTTAGTAAGAAAGAAAAAGAAAAAGAGAAAAAAAAATGAAGAAGGGCTGACTTTTGTGCTCTGAATATTTGGAAAGAAAAAATTAAAGAAAAGAGTAATTGAGGAAGTTAGGTCGGTTTGATGATTGACCCAAAACCAAGGGGTAAAAGTAGGCTTAGTCGGAGTCAAACATTTAATATAGAATTCAACTCACGTGTAGAAAATTTTGGTTAAATGCATCAATCATATATTTTCGTTTCCATTACACACTCCACTTACCCAATAGCAACTCATTCTTATTTTGCTTGCCATTTTGTCTGCCTCCTTATCTTGACTAAATCCCAGCCACATCTTTTCATTTTTAACCTAGCTTCTCAACTCTCGTTTAATAACCACTTTATTGCGTTTTCGCAACTACATGACAATATTTTGTTAAGAACAAAACTTGGTTGCATACTCGTATGTAGAGAATTGAGAAAGAGGAAGAGAGGAAATGATAAAAAAAAAAATTATCTATCTTAATTGTCAACATTTTAATGGTGGTATGTTGGGATCTCCTTACATACCAGTATGCAGTCAAGTTTTTTCCTTTTGTTAATTATGTTAGCAATAGAGATTGCATAAAACTACAATCTAAAAATATTGTGGTTGGATTTTTTTTTATTTAAAAAAATAAGCTATAATATTGAAACCATATTTTTATGATGTTGGTTCCTATAGTTTGAGTTTAATTTCAATTGGTTCTCATGATCCTTTAAAGTTTAAATTTAATTTCAATATGATTTTAGCTTAGTTTCACTTTAGTTCCTCTAATTTCAAATGTTTTAATTTAATCACAACAATTTGATTAAACCTTTGAACTATAAACTATTTCTATCCCTACTTGAAACCTCCACTCCTTTCTCAATATACTAAAATATAATTCATTAACAAAATCAAATAGAAAAACAAATTTATTGTCATATAAATAGAAAATGTGCCACAAACATGAATATGTAATTTAGTGGTCAAGACATCTACTCCTTTCTTTAGATTGGTGATTTAAATTCTCACATCCACATTTATTGTACTAAAAAAAAATTGTACCACAAGTTTAGAATATCGATCCCATGAGGTTTGACCAATCAAAAATCAAATAATATAAATGAAATTGAAACAATTAAGAAGGGAAAGTTCTTGAGTTTTGAAATGAAAAGTCAAAGATAGTGAGTAAAAATAAGGAATTGAATTATGATTTAAAATGGTATATGTGATATAAAAATAGGATTGGAAGGGGAAAGAAGGAAAGTAAAGGGGGTGGGTCAATGATAAATAAAAAAAAAAAAGAAAAAAAAAGGACCCACACGGTAATGAAGCGTGCGAGACATGTAGGGCCTCTCCTTGTTTTGGGCAAAAGTCAAAGGGCCAAAGACTCCACAGTCGGAGTGTTAAGTTTCCACTTTCAAATCATTTCGCGTAGCTTACACGTACAACCATCGCCTCCTCCCACGACTGCGCGGCTTCAAATTTTCTCTATTTCAATTTCATTCAATAGGCTGACCCTTTCGGCCCCGCCACCCCAACCTGACTTCAACGTGGACGGTTAGATTAATTTTTCAAATATTGGATCCCTATTTTTTAAAAAAATGTATTTTTTTTAGACTAAATTATAAAAAATATTCCTGAACTTTGAAGTTTGTTTAAAAAATGTCCATCAACTTTGAAAAGTTTCTAGACTTTGAAAAATGGTTCAAAAATATCATTTTCGTTAATTTTTGGATGAAAACCGTTAGAACTTACGGTGAAAAATGAGAAGAGGAAAAAAAAAACAAGAAGCATTTTTCAATTGGGGTATTTTTTAATTTTTTTTTAAAGTTCAAGGGTATTTTTTAAACCGAAACTTTAACGGTTTCCATGCAAAAATCAACGACAATGGTATTTTTGAAACATTTTTCAAAGTTCAGGAATATTTTTGAAACTTTTCAAAGTTCAAAGGTATTTTTGAAACAAACCCCATAGTTTAGGCGTATTTTTTTTTTATAATTTAGCATTTTTTATAAACATTTTGCATAAAAAATGTTTAAAGTTTAAACACTCATATGTTTGGTTACACTTCCTCACAAATGTTTTTATATACAAGTTACTACATACTTAAAAACTATTTTTTAAAAAAATTGGTTTTTAAAATAATTTATTTCTTATTCTCATTTTTTAAATAAATCATTTGAAGATTTGAAAAGTTAGTTGTCCGAATGATGAAGATTTAAGAAGAAGAGGGCATTGCGATTGTAAGGCGTAGGTTTGTTGTAGAGCGTTGATTAGGAAACGGGGGAATTAGGTCAAATCCATCCACTCCCTCTCTTTGGATTTTCTCCATTGTCCTTTTTAGCTTTAAAGCATCCATCTCTTTTTGTTTCTCTCCCACACTCTTCCTTCATTTTTCCCAACCCTCATCAACATCACTAATCATATAACTCTCACAATAAATTAAATCCCCATTTCTTTCTCTTTATATCTAAATCTTATCGATTAACTTATCAATCGACTTTAATGAGGATTCAATACATCAAGCACTTCCTAATCTTTGAAGCTCTTTTCTTTTCCAATTTGTTGCTCTTTTATTTTATCAATCAAGTCATTTCACCAAAACAAAAAATTAAAAAAAGTTAAAATTTGTTGACAAGGAGCTAATTTAGAAGAAATGAATTTGTTAATTAGAGGGTCAAAGGGTGATAGATATAATAAGTTTTATGTGTCCAATAGCATTTAAATAATATGTCCACATGTTCAATTTTTTACCTTTATATAAAAATTTATTTCTAAATGGTCGTTTTATTTACCTATTTGAACTACCTAATTGATATATATATTTTTTTAAATACCTAATTGAAAATTTTCTTTTAAATACATTAAGGTAAATCTAAATTTTTCAAAATATTTTGACCTAATTTAGAATTGACAAAATAATTAGGGACTTTCTTATATATTTAGTGCTTAATAAAATTTGAAGCTTTTGAGTTGAAACTTTAATTGTGAGATGAATCCAAATTAAAATTGAAGTGTTTTAAAAATCAAGATAAAGAAAATGGAGTTTAGAGATGGCAAAATGCATGGCATTAAGTTCCCACTTCCCATGATCAGAATACCAGATAAGTTTATTTTATAAATTATTATGAAAAAAAAAAAAACAAAAAATTTCAATCATAGAAGGAAATTAGAACTACAACTTCTTGATCATCTGTATGTTTATATCAGCATTATGAAAAAAATATTATTTTTAAATTTTGATAAAATATAATATTTTTACCTCCCCTATGGGTATAATTACATTTTCTTCCTTAATTTTACGACACGTCATCTTGTTTCTCCACCACAAAAATCTATGAGTGGAGATGATATTTATTACTAAATAAAAATTAAGTGAAAAAAAACGAGGTGTGGGATTAAGGTATAAGGAGAGTGACGTCAAGGTGAGGTAATCATGAGGTGTATATAAAACGACAAAATACCAAGACATGAGTCAGACAAGGTCGGCCCCGTAAGAATGGTGGAAAAGTGCCGCGGATCACGTGTCATTATGCGACCAAATGACACGTGCTCAAAGCATGCCCACAAAATTTATTATAATTACATTTAGTTATTTATTTTCCTTCTCCATTTTTCATATTTAATTCCATTTAGGTTAAAAAAAAAGGTCCTAGTCTTTTCATTAAAATAACGATGAAATATGGAATGAGAGATTTAGATCTGTTTGGAATACATTTTAATTTAAATATTTTTTTAAGAATGTATTTTTTTAAAAAAATATTTGGTACAAAAAATTTTTAGAATTTTTTTTTGAAATATAAATTTTTAGAATTTAAACACTCATATGTTTGGTTGCATTTCTTTGTAGGTGTTTTTATACATAAGTTAATTGTTTTATAAAGACTATTTTTAAAAAAAAAATGGTTTTATGTGTTTCTCTCAAAATGATTTATTTATCAATCTCATTTTCTAACAAATTATTGTTAGTGGTTGCCAAATACTATAATTTTTTTCAAAATGATTTGTTTTTTTCAAAATTAAACACTTAAAAAATTAAACCACATGCATCCTTAATCATTTGATCTCTTGTTCAAAGTATAAATTTTATATCAATTGAATTATGTCTTTGTTGCTTTTATTAAAATAACGATTTAACTTTTAGTCTATTTACTTTCAAATTTATAACAATTTAATTCCTAAAATTTAATAGGTAACAATTTAATTTAGTTATTTTAATTTAAAAATTGTCATGATTTAGTTTGTATGGTGTAAAAAATCTTAGGGAAAAATACACTTTTGGTCCCTGAGGTTTGGGTTAAGTGACACTTGGGTCCCTGAGTTTTCAAACTCAACAAAAATACCCCTGAGGTTTGAGATAAGGAGCACTTTGGTCCCTGCCGTCAAATTTTCTGTTAACTTTTAACGGTTGCTGACGTGGCACTATTATTTTAATATAAAAAAATTATTTTTGTTTTATTTTTTAAATAAAAAATATTAAAAAATTAAAAAATTAATATTTAATTATTTTTTTATTCTTTTTCTCTTTCTCTCTCATCTTCTTCTTCTCCATCTTCTCCCTCCTCCTTCTTCTTCTTCCTAAGTCCGGCGACCGGCGGCCACCACACGCCGCCGCCGCCGGCCGCCGGCCGCCGGCGACTGAATTTTTTTTTTTTCTTCTTTCTTCTTTCTTCTTCTTCCCTTCTTTCTTATTCTCTTCTTTTTCTTCAATGTTTTTTTTTAAAAAAAAAAATAGAAAAGGGAGGGAGGAGGGACCTCCCTCCTCCTCCGTTTCCGGCCGTCTCTGCATTATTATTGTGAAGCAAAAGTCAAAGAACAACACAGAAATGTCTCTCTTTCTCCTCCCTCTTTTTCCTCTTTTAACTTCACTCAAACTCACTCTGTACCAAACAACAACACAAAAAGAAATCAACTAATCTCGATTCGATCGAGTTCAAATCCGGCGGCAGATATGGCGGATAAAGGCAGAGATGGCGGCCACGCCAGTTTACTCGACGGGAAGTACGAATTAGGCCGCCTTCTAGGGCATGGGACCTTCGCCAAGGTCTACCATGCGCGGAATCTGCGAACGGGGAAGAGCGTCGCGATGAAAGTGGTTGGGAAGGAGAAGATCATCAAAGTCGGTATGATGGAGCAAATCAAGAGAGAAATCTCTGTTATGAAAATGGTGAAGCATCCGAATATTGTGGAGCTTCACGAGGTGGTGGCGAGTAAATCGAAGATCTATTTCGCGATGGAGCTTGTTAGAGGTGGTGAACTGTTCTCTAAAATCGCTAAAGGTCGATTGCGAGAGGATGTGGCTAGGGTTTACTTTTAGCAGTTGATATCTGCAATCGATTTCTGCCATAGCCGTGGAGTTTACCACCGCGATCTGAAACCGAAGAATCTCCTCCTCGACGAAGACGGCAAACTTAAGGTCACCGATTTCGGCCTCACCGCCTTCTCCGAGCACTTGAAGCAAGACGGATTGCTGCACACAACTTGTGGAAGAAGAAAGAAGAAAGAAGAAAATAAACAAAATTCAGTCGCCGGCGGCCGGCGGCGGCGGTGTGTGGTGGCCGCCGGTCGTTAGACTTAGGAAGAAGAAGAAGGAGGAGGGAGAAGATGGAGAAGAAGAAGATGAGAGAGAAAGAGAAAAAGAATAAAAAAAAATAATTAAATATTAATTTTTTTATTTTTTAATATTTTTTATTTAAAAAATAAAACAAAAATAATTTTTTATATTAAAATAATAGTGCCACGTCAGCAACCGTTAAAAGTTAACAGAAAATTTGACGGCAGGGACCAAAGTGCTCCTTATCTCAAACCTCAGGGGTATTTTTGTTGAGTTTGAAAACTCAGGGACCCAAGTGTCACTTAACCCAAACCTCAGGGACCAAAAGTGTATTTTTCCCAAAATCTTATTAAGGTGTGAACTGTTAATTCCTTCATGGAACGTACAATTTTGGAACCTCCTTAAATTGTAACAAGATTTTATATTGTAGGGATTAATTAAAATTGCTACCAATTCTAAACTACAACGACCGAATCGCTATGGTCCCATTTGATAATCATTTGATTTTTTATTTTGTATTTTTGAAAATTATGTTTGTTTTTTCTCAATTTTTCTACGATGATTTTCATCTCTGTTAAACACACATTTAAATTCTTAGCCAAATTTAAAAAATAAGAATATGTTTTCTGAAAAATTACATTTTTAATTCTTAAAATTTGACTAGGTTTTTTAAAACATGTGAAGAGGGTAGGTGACAAAACAAATAAATTTATGATGGTAGTAGTGTTTATAGGCTCAATTTTCACTAATAAACTTATTAGTGTTTATATAATTGAAGTTCAAATATTATTATTTTTTTCTTTTTTTATTTTTTTAAATTGAACAACACATGAAGTAGAGAGATTTGAACTTTTGATTGAGGTCATATGCTTACACTTTTCTATTGTCTTTTTACTCAACTGGTTAAGACATATTATCTATAAATTGAATTCAACACCTCTAGACTACTCAATTTAAACATAATTTAATAGATAAAACATTTATTACTTTGTCCAACATTGAAGTTTGATCTCTCACTCCTAATTAAAAAGGGAACTCCTTAAATGACATTTATATTTTATGATTTCACCAACAACGAAATTTAAATTATCCTTTTTTTTTTGAAATAGTTATTATCCCTTGTCGTTTTTTTTTTTTTTTAAATTCAATAACAATTTGAGGTGGGGAATTCGAATCTCTGATCTCTTGGTCGAGGGTATATGTCATTTACCATTGAGCTATGTTCACTTTAGCTTATAATTACAAAGGTTGTTTTTTTTTAAATGTGTAATATTTTGCAAATTATGTGTTAGTGTTGTTTTTACAGATAGGTAAGCTGTACGAGATGCCTTGTGGAATGCAACAAATTGGGAAGGACAAAAGTACATTTTGACAAACAAATAAAAACATGCTTGCCTAAAAAGATAAGACAAATGTTGGGTTCATATATGGAGTTTCCTCAGCCAAACAAAAATTGTAACCAAGTTTATAGTAGAGTAATAATCTTTTCCGCTATGTAAGTTTTAAAGTTTTATTTTTTAAATTAAAACATATGTGGGTGCATCTGGAACCATTACTAGACGTGATCTATATACAACTTGCTATGATAGAATTCACTCTTTTTTTTTTTTTTTTTTTTTTTGCCAACAAGAACATAGCTCCAAGAGTGACGATTGACAGTTCAAATTCCACATCTCACTCGTTGGAAAAAAAAAACATATTTTCTTTTTCTAGAATTAAAAAAGTATTTCATATAGTATTGATATAAAATTAGTTTAGTTTATATCTAATTAGGTATTTAGTTTTCATATTTTAAAATGACTGATTCAAAATTTATGTTAAACACAATACGAGTATTTAATAAGAAGGATTAAAAGTAGATTTTTATTCAGTTAAAAAAGTAAGTATAATAATTAAAATGGAATATTAGAATGTTACACTTTCATTGGAAATGAAGAAATTAGAAAAAAGGAGGAAGGAAGAAGATAGACGAAAAAAAGGAGTACCGTGAAGCATGAGTCTAATGGCGTGCTTCTAAATTCTTCTTAATTGCAATTTGTCATCAATCCACTCCATCAAAAGAAAATAATAATAATAATAATAATAATAATAATAATAATAATTTAGGTTTTAAGAGAGGTAAAAACATATGGAATTGTATGAGTTGATGGGTTCATCTAATCCTTGTCGGAAATTTCTTCCTATTCTCTCTCGCTAACAAACAAACAAACTTATCCTAAAACACAAACACTGATCATCATAAAAGTGTAATTTAAATATAAATAGTATAGACCCTGGCCTGGATCCCGTTTGACATCCGTGAAAGAATTGAATTCCCATGAGCAAAGCATTTTTATAATGCAAATTGCAGACCCAAGCTGGGATTGATTGGATTTTAAAATCCTCCATTATATACAGAAAAAGTTGGTGAAATTATCCTCTGGGCTGTGCAACAAATTTCAAATCTTTTATCTCTCCTGATCCGCGTAGTCAAGTATTAGTGTATACTCCATAAGTTTCTTATTAATTTTATGTGTAACATTTAATACTCTAAAAAATTAAGAGAAATCTTTTAAACCCTTGGTGGGGGTTTGACAAACATAAATTGACCCCCACATACAGATAATTAATTAAACATGACTTTCCTTTGGTACCTAATTTATTTATTTACTTAATTACCTTAATTTATTAGGACCCGCTCCAATTCAAAATATAGTTCATCAAAAAAAGAAAATCTTGGTTTTAAGACATTGATTAGAAAACATGGGTCATTCTTGTCTGATGCCTTTTATTAACAACCCTATGTGTTGTCACTTATGCAATATTATTCTATATCCTCCACCCTGCTTCTTCTCATCTTCACAACATTAATATATGTATGATCGTCATCTCTTGCACAATAATGGGGTTTCTTTTTTAAGCATCCATGCAAACGTATCCTTCAAAGCAAGAATTTCCCTTTTCCCAAAAAAAGGAACAAATTTTCATGGCAAATCATAACTAAATGCCATTTGAAAACCCTACCACTCCCACCCTAAATCATCAACAATATATATTTGATGGTATACGATATTAGTAGTTATCTTTCTACACACCATCATTAAATTTTTTACAGTCAGGAGAGAGTCTTTCTTCCTCGAGGTGTAAAAAAATTTAATAATAGCATGTAGAAAGATACATACCCACTAATACCCAACCAAATATTGTTCCTAAATAGTTATAAAAACAATAACCACAAACATTCTAGCTTTTAAGATTTTTCCATTTTCCCATAGCTAAAATAGAGTTGAAAGATGGGTTGGACCTACTCCAAGTTTCCTTCTATCATCTATTCTTATCATCATCATTAAAAGCAAGAAACTAAAATAAAATACCTCTATTTCTCCCTCTCTCATATCACTTGGTTTTGAAGTTTTTTACTTTATAAAAAGGAAAGAAAAAAAAAAGTATTAGAAGGGGAAGGTAAGAATTCAGTAGAGAGGGAATGAATATGTAACCATTCCATTCATTTTAGCTAGCTTCTCTCTTTCTTTAGGGTTTCCAATCATTTCATAGTGTAGAGGTTAGAAGGTTAAGTTACTTGCTTTGTAATTTATATTGGGTAAGACCAAAGTCTAGATCATATCATAATTGACTCATACAAATAGTCTTCTTTTCTGACGTTACCAATCTTAATTGACCCGTTTAATCAAGTCAAATTCATTTCCAACTTAATTATACTTTTTTAATCTTGCTTAGAGTCAACCTTGCTTCTCCCCAAGAACTAAATTCCAAAACCATCCATTAAAGTAATGATTAGGGGGATAAATTTTCTATTAGTTAGGTAAAACAAAAGTCTCGGAAATTAATATTGAATTTATTTGAAAAATAAAAAGAAATCATTGTTGCGGATTTAACTTAACAATATATGCTCAAACAATCAATAATTAATACTCCTCCTTTTGGGTCCTTCTAAAAGATTGTATTATACATGTTGGCTTTTTGTAATGCTTCTTATTCCATCTTATCATGAAGATTTGTTCAACCACTAATATAATATTCTAAACACAACATCCTCTTGTAATTATTCTATAATTTCGTCAAAACAAACATAGTTTAGTGGTAATTGACACGTATCCTCGATCAAGAGGTTAGAAGTTTGAATCATCTACCTCCAAATGTTATTAAACTAAAAAAAATATATTATATAATTCCCGAGACATTCCTTCTTTGTAATTATGATGATTAAATTAATAAAATCTCTCCTATTTTTATATTTGAACTTTGAGTTTTTGTTATGTTACTTATGTCATGAGAGTTGTTAGGGGATATTAATAATGTTAAATAATTCCGCTATCTTACCAAAAGAAAAAAAAAAGTTTTTCAACATCATGTATATACAATTGGGGAAATTGCGACATTTCATGTAAAAACCATTATTGTATATTCACGGGTATTTTTCCCATGTCACAATCATGATCCTATGTTATTCATATAGTTTTTATGTGAATGGGAAATGTAATAATTCATGTATGACCATGTATTTAATCATAATCGCTCATTCTTCAACGGCACTCACACTGCCACAAATAAGATAGACAAGTCTAATTTTATAAGATAGAGACATATAAAAATGTTAGTTTATATATGGTTTATTTTTAAAAAAAAAAAAGAAAAAACAAAGAGCTCTATTCTTTTCTTTTAATTTTAATTATATGCACTTTATGTATGCTCATAAAAATAATTGTCAATATAGCATCCTGAAAAGATCTATTAATCACTAGCTATTATCTTAAAAAGATTTGTTGATTTATGATTGATTATTAACTTAGAAATTTATTGAGATTAATCTACCATGTGTTAATTTACGGTATTGATTATTGAAATTCAATCTCCCAATAAAAAATTTATCAGCTCATCTCTAGAAAATTTATTTCTTCCAAGTGTGGCTTTGATATGTGAACAAAATAATAATTTAGGGGCTGAATAACCCCCTTTATTATAATCTATTCAGTATTTGAGACACCAACAAAAATAAATGGTGAGGTGGGTTATTTTAACCCCCGATTATTTTATCGATTCTCTACAGTAACCATCATTCAACCCACTCGATTATTCTATCCATTTTCTACAGTAACTCTCTCCTCTCTTCTTCCATGCGACTCCTTGACTTTTCTGACGACCATCGGTCGCCGTCGGCCGGCGAAGTTTCCGGCGACTTTTCCGACGACCGCCGACCACTTTTCCGACGACTTTTTCGACGATCGCCGACGACTTTTCCGGCGATCGCCGATGACTTTTCCGGCTACCGATTTTTTTTTCCCTTTTTTCATATTTCTTCTCATTTTCATTTTGAAAAATATAAAAAATGAAAATAAAGAAAAAAAGAAGAAAAGAAAGAAAACGAGGAAAAAAAATTGGTCGTCGAAAAATTTGTCGGCAACCGCCGGAAAAATCGTTGATAACGTTGTCGGCATTAGAGTTAGAGGAAGAAGAAAATGACGCAGATGGAGTTTGAGGTTGAGGAAGAAGATGAAGATGATGATGGAAATGGAGGAAGAAGATGATGAAGATGAAGATGAAAATGGAGGAATAAGATGAAGATGATGGAGATGGAGGAAGAAAATGAAAAAGAAGGAAAAAAGAAAAAAAAAAAAAAGCGATTTTTGGTCATTCCATGTTAGAAATATTTAACAGTTTCTCAGTTGTCTTTCTACGTATATGGAGTTTTATTATATAATTTATTTGTACATAAGCATTTACCATTTTTACGTTGAAAATATATAAAGGAAACAAATATGGTTTTCCAATATGAAATCATAAAATAACTTCTTTTGTGAAAAAATCATGACCCTAAAACAAAAAAAACAAAAAAAAATCAACTCTTACCTTAAGTTATTTTTGTTTCCTTTTAAGTTAAACACAACATTTAACACTTATACCCAATACTTTATTTTTCTTACAACTGAATCCAAACAATTTTTTATTGATATTTGCAAAATATAATATTTGACCTACAAAGTTGTATGAGGAAAATAAACAAATAAAAAATCAGGAAAAAAATAGTCAATTTGAACATTTGATTAAGAATCTCATGTTAAACATATCAGCAATCCAAACACAGACTATTTTAATCCATACTAAAATAATCTACATCCCAAACACAGATTATTTTATCCTAGACTAAAATAATCTGCACCCCAAACACATATTATTTTATCCCAGATTATAATAATATGCACTCCAAACACAGATTATTATAACCCTCATACTATCATAATCCCCAGATTATTATAACCACCAGATATTATAACCAATTCAGCGCCCCAAACAGCCCCTTAATAGTCAAAGTAAACATAGTTCAGTGATAATTGACATATACCTTCGATCACAGGTCAGAAGTTCAAATCTCTCATCCACACTCTCAAAGAAGATAATAATAATAATATAATTTAACCAAAAAAAAAAAAAACTTTCATAAATTGTTAACTTTTATTATTTTATTATTCTGCAATCAGCACAATTAAAGCTGTAGACATGTTGCTAAATTATTAAAAAAGAAAAAGAGTAGACATGTTTCTTTTTTATTTCCCTAAATGATCTGGACCGATTTGGAGGCCCACGCGCTGACTTTTTGTCAAATCAATCTTTAAAGTTCAATTGGGCTAATTGAGGCCCAAGTTTTATTTGGATACGAGTTTGTAGGTTTTACTTTGGGCTTAAACCTTCTCTTCCCAGCCCATTTAGCAGAGACAAAAACAATTTTTTTTTTTTCCGAATTTCAAGTATAATTTGCTTTTGCCCCTTTTTAGTACAACAAAGAAAGAGAAAGAACAAGGCTCAATGAGGGTAAAAATGAAGAACGCATTGAGCATTAGAAGTGACAATGCAATTTATGACAAGCTAACCTTATTTCAATTACAAATTTATTTAGATCCATATCATATCATATTAACATGTCTTATTTTTCAGTTCAATAACATTTAAGAAGTGGAAGATTTAAACCTTTGATTTGTTATGCTCACTTTGACGAGATTAACATGTCTTAATTTCGTACAAAATCATCTAAACTTTTCTCTTTCATTTTTCTTAGATATCAACATAAACTCTCCGTAAACTAGAATCAATCCGAGTTTGTGGAAACAATAATCGTGATTTTATAAAATAAAACAAATATGATTGAAGAATGGGAGAGTGAATTAGAACGAAGATTCAAAAGCGTGAAGCTTTAATATTTAAAGTGAGGCCAAGTCTCCTCGATCAAAGCAAAGTTGCTTAATTATTGGTCCCCACTTCTAGTTCTTACACTGCCAACCCATTCAAAGTTCAAACCTTAAGAACACACTCTCTCAAATCTCAATCAATCAAATACCTTAAAAAAACACAAACCCCCAACTTGGCTAGCTGTTCCTTTTCCTTTCTCTTTGCGTTAAAAAATGCATTCCAAAACCTTACATTTTCTGGATACATTGTCTCTTCTTTTTCTCCTCCTCCCCTTCACGGTGTCCTCCGAGACCCAGCTCCGCCAGCTCCTCCGCCGCCAGGGGCTGCCGGCTGGCCTTTTTCCCGACAGCGTAAAGTGGTACAGTTTGGATGAGGGTGGGCGGCTGGAGATTGAGCTCCATGGGCCCTGTATGGCCAAGTTTGAGAGCAGAGTGTACTTTGAGATGAGAATTGAAGCCAATCTGAGCTATGGGAAGCTCAATGGGTTGGTGGGTTTGTCCCAAGAAGAGCTTTTTCTGTGGCTTCCTGTCAAGGACATCATTGTCACTGATCCATCTTCTGGTTTGATTTTGTTTGATATTGGTGTTGCTCTTAAGCAAATCTCTCTTTCTCTTTTTGAAGATCCTCCCATCTGTCACCCTCAAGGTAATATCAATTCTTTGCCTTCTCCACCTTCACTTATCATCTATCTAACTTAAACTTTCTTTCAACTGGATATGTTCATGTCGACCTTAGTTGTTTCACTTGCATTTCATGTGATAATAATCCATCTATTGAATATATATCAACTAAATGAAAAGCCAAAATGGGGAATTCAGAGCTTGAAGTTGACTTTGATATATATTAAAGAAATAAATATTAATGGAAGTGTGTGAATTATTATTGGTAAAAGCAGGAAATGTATCAGAAGAGAAAGAGAGGAAGAAGAAGAAGGAGAAGGGGTATCCAATGCTTAGTTCAAAGACGCCACAGTTCTATTTTAGATAGAACTATACAACTATTTAAGATATCTATTTTTGTTTTTTCTTTATATTGAACTGGTCCTGTTTTAATTCTATGTATATGGGTTTGTTTTCTTTTTGATAGTTCTCCAAATGGGAACCAGCCAGCTTACTTGGTGGTTTGTTTTGTTGTTACTTTTTCTTATTTTCTAAAAATCAATTTATACTCTATAAATTTTGAAAGTTTAATCCCATCAAATCCTAAACTTTCATAAATGAATCAATTTTATTTAGTATAACAAATGGGTGTACGAGAATTCAAACCTCTCACCTCAAGAAAAGGAGTACATGTTAATTAACACTAAGCTATATATGGTCACTTTGACATAAATGAATCAATTAAGACCCCCTCTTGGGTTTCCATTTTAAAATCGTTTATACATAACTTTCTCACGTGTGTATAAAACTTCTTTAAAGGTAGAGATTAATGTAATATTAGAGGGAAATGTTAGAATCAAAATGAATAGGAGTAGCTTTTCAATAATATGAACAATTTTTTTTATCATCTTGTTTTCCTCTATATTATTTATATATACATTGAGGAAGAATCAATAACTTTTCGTAATACTTTGGTAGGATTTTGAGAGAACAGTATTTTTATTTAGGTGATTTTGAGTTGTTTTAAATGAAATAAAGTGAAAATAGTTATAAATCGCCATTGGAGGGTCTAAGTTGGTTTACAAATAAAAGTATAAAGTTTAAATTGATACAATTATTAGTTAGGGGTTTTAATTAATACAAACTCCAAGGTTTCGAGGTGTAAATTTGACTTTTTTTTTCATATTTTCTTTTTACTTTTTTGTTGCGTTTAAAATTCTCATATTGCACCTTCATGTTTGATATATATATTTTTTTAAACTAAAACAACAACTTATTAAACAAAAGGATTAATACAATGAAAATCACGCATAGCCAAAGTGGAAAGCCATAAAGGAAGAGGAGGCCTACATTCTACGGGGGCATTTGTGGAAAGAGCAAAGAAAGCTAAAGAATCAGCAACAGTGTCACAGTTTTTTTTATTGTGAAAGCATAAAACCCTCAAAAGCCTTAAGAAAGAAGATATTTCCACGATTAAGGTTCCCTATTCATTTCGATAATTGAAAGGCTTTTGGAGGGCGTTGATGCCCATAGCGGAATCAGACCCAATCTCAATCTTTTGGTAGCTGAGTCTTAGGAAAAAAATTACGACATGTTCAAGGGGTTCACAACTCAGGAAAAAATAAAACTAGTTCCAAACAAAACTAGTTAGATATTAATATTTCACAACTCAGGAAAAATGATATATTTTAAATGTTGAATCATCATTCTATCATACAAGTCCACTAAAAGTATTTGATATCATACAAATTAAATCAAAATTAAAAAAAAATTAAAAGACTAAAAGTTAATAACTTGAAAATAAAATCATATATTTAGTCCAAGGGGTTCATGACTCTAAAGATTTTTTTTTTTTTTTTTAAAAAAAGATGACTCTAAAGATTTGGTGGCTTCAAAAATTGAGTAAAAGATGGTCAATCAAATCAATGGGAAATAAAGAGAGTTTGTGAAGGGATGGGAAATTTACATGTAAGAGATAGAAAACCAATCCCTTTCCTTATTGTTGAATCCAATCCAAAGTATTTTCAGTAAGGAGATGGAAGACCTTACAGTCACAGAGATCAAAAACATTATCGAAGACATTGAAACATTGACTCAAATGTTCCACAACTCACAATTCAGTCACACACTATCTTACACACATGTGATTGTTACATACGTCAAAGCGAGCATAATTGACATGTATCATCGATCAAGAGATCAGAGTTTCAAATCTCTCCACCCCAAATATTGATGTACTCAGAAAAAAAAAAATAGGGTAAAATACCCTTTTGGTCCCTCATGTTTCGGGTTCGTTTCCAATAGGTCCCTAAGTTTCAAAATCGGACAATCAAGTCCCTACTGTTTGGGAAATACTTCTATTGAGTCCCTCCACCGTTAATTTTTTTAACGGTGCTGATGTGGCAATTAACAGGGCTGACGTGGCAACTTTTAAAAAATAAAATAATGTTTTTAAATTAAAATAAATAATAAAATGATAAAATTAAAATTAAAAAAAGAAAAAAGAAAAAACTCTCTCTCTGCTCTCTTCCCCCTCCCCTCCACGAATCCTCCTCTCCCCCTCTCTTTTCTCTCTCTCCCAATCCACAAACCCCCCTCTGTTTTCCCTTTCTCTCGCCGACTCCTCCCCTTCTTTCCCTTTCTCTTTCTCTTTCCCTTCCTTTCGGCCGACCACTTCTTCTTCTATTATTTTTGTTTGCTTAGATCTGTAGATGGGAGGGAGGTTTTGCTTTTTTTTTTTTTGGGTTTTTGTTCAGATCTGTAGATGGGAGGGAGGTTTTGCTTTTTTTTTTTTTTGGGTTTTTGTTCAGATCTGTCGCCGCCACCCTCTTTCTCCTTCCAGTCCCTTCATTCCCGCCGGCAGCAGCTTCTTCTTCTTTTTGCTCAGATCTGGTCAGAGGCTTTTTCTTTTTTTTGGTTTGCTCGGATCTGTTTTTTTTTTTTGGGTTTTTGAAGATGGGGGTTGGGAGAGGGTTTGATGAGGGTTTGAGAGGTGGAGGAGGGTTTGTTGAAGGTGGTTGTAGGCAATGAAGGCGGCGGCGACCGGGGAGAAGAGAAGATGGCGGTAGCGGCGGCGTGGGCTGTGTGCGCGGCGACGGCAACCGGCCGGCGAAAGGAAGGAAAGAGAGAGAGGGAGGAAGGAGGAAGAGAAAGAAAGGAAGAGAGATGGGGGTTTCGGGGAGTGGGGAGAAAGAGGAGAGAGAGAGAGATATTTTTTTTAATTATTTATTATTTAATTTTAATTTATTATTATTTTAATATTTTTAAATATGCCACGTCAGCACCGTTACTGCCACGTCAGCACCGTTAAAAAAGTTAACGGTCCGAGGACTCAATAGAAGCATTTTGTAAACAGTAGGGACTTGATTGTTCAATTTTCAAACCTAGGGACCTATTGGAAACGACCCTAAAACATGAGGGACCAAAAGGGTATTTTACCCAAAAAATACATGTGAATCACATGATGTGATTGTTACTTGGGTAAAATACCTTTTTGGTCCCTCATTTTTCGGGTCAGTTTCCAATAGGTTCCTAGGTTTCAAAATTGAACAATCAAGTCCTCACTGTTTAAAAAATGCTTCTATTGAGTCCCTGGACCGTTAATTTTTTTAACGGTGCTGACGTGGCGATAACGGTGCTGACGTGGCACGTTTAAAATATTAAAAATATTAATTTTAAATTAAAATAATAATTAAATAATAAATAATAAAATTAAAAAATTAAAAAATTAAAAAAAATCCCTTCTCTCCCCGATTCCCTTTCCCCCTTTTTCCTTCTTCTTCTCTCTCCCCCTCCTCTTCCCTCCCTCTCATTCATCTTATTGCCGCCATCGCCCTCCAACACGCCGGCCACCGCCACATTCATCTTCTCTCCCTCTCATTGTTCCTAAACCAAAACAAAACCCCCATTGTTCCTAAAAGTATCTTCCTATTTACTCCTGACCCTAAAATCAGATCTCACCCACGTCGCCACTATGAAAATCCCTCGCACTGGCACAACGACTTTGATCTGTTGTTTCTTTGCCTTCGTTCTCATCTCCTTTCTTTGCCTTCTTTCTCCATTTTCTGCATATTGAAAAACAAATTCAGAAAAATAAAACCCTAATTCCATGTTCAGAAGAAGAAACACAACCGTAGTACAAACATCATCAATACCCTAATATCATACAGCTACTCTATTGGCCATCACCACAAGAAAACCAGAAAGAAACACATCTTCTAAGAGCAAATCTATGATTGATTTCAGAACTACAACAAAGGCTGATCAATTCTAGACGAATGAGCTCCAACATTTCGAGAACTTTTCTAGAGAATTCAGTTCGACCTTCATATGAAACGACTTCAGAAATAAAGTAAACGAATGAAATCGATTTCAATCAGATCATACAGAGAAAAGGAGAATCGTAGCAATACCTCAGAAGAGAACTCGGATTTGGATCGCCTGTGAAACTGATCGAGTAAGTCCTCCAAAGAATCCTCAACCTCCTTCTTCAGCCTCTTCGTCCTTGGAATCTTCTTTGTCCCCGAATTCGTCAGCTGCACCAACAAGCCTCTAGAAAAAGGAGAACAAAATAAAAAAAAAAAAAAAAACAGAGTCGGAACCGAAGGGGGTTTATTTGTGGTTGTGGGTTTCTTTGAAGGAAGGGAGGTGAGTTTGTTTTTTAAGAAGAAGAAAGGAAGGGGGTGGGTTCGGTGGTTTTGAAGAAGAAGAAAAAGGAGGAGGCGGTGGCGGAGGCGGAGGCGGTGGCGGTGGCGGTGGCGGTGG
This sequence comes from Luffa acutangula, assembly GCA_036850905.1. Taxonomy (NCBI): domain Eukaryota; kingdom Viridiplantae; phylum Streptophyta; class Magnoliopsida; order Cucurbitales; family Cucurbitaceae; genus Luffa; species Luffa acutangula. Next base: position 60,595,149 of record CM072087.1, on the reverse strand, counting down.
CGGTGGCGGTGGCGGTGGCGATGGCGGCAAGAAGGAGAAGGTCACTGACGGTGGGAAGGGGAAGGGGAAGGGGAAGGGGAAGGAAAGGGGATGGGAATCGATTGGGGGAGGAGAGAGAAGTGAAAGATTTTTTTTAAAATTATTTTTTATTTTATTATTATTTTAATTAAAAAATAATTATTTTATTTATAACAAATTGACACGTCATCACTCCGTTAAAAACTAACGGCACAGGGATTAAATTGAACTATTTCTTTAATTTGGGGGACTTGATTGTCAGATTTTAAAACCTAAGGACCTATTAGAAACTGATCCGAAATATGAGGGACCAAAAAGGTATTTTACCCTTGTTACTTTCAATTCTTTTGTCCACTTTGGAACTCTGCTTCCCCTTGTATTGTATTGTACTCCCGGACAGGCTTTGTAGCGAATTAAGTTGTGGGCCTCCAACATAAAATGGGCCATTTTTCTCCAGATTTTTTTTTGGGGCAACAAGAAATATGGCTAAAAATAAATAGGTGGCTTGAAATATAGCTACAAACGTTTAAAAATTAAATAGATGGCTAAACGATTTAATGATCAATAAATCCATATTTGTAAAAGACAAATATGCCCCCAACAAACTGTCTAACGTATTCTTAACGTTTAAAATCAAAACCAAAGTTTAGGAGAGATAAAATATACCCCTAAAAAAAGTTGGAGACATTTTAGGAAGTTTGAAAAATAAAAAATCCAAGAAACAAAACTAGTTTGAAAAACAAAACTAGTAGGTGTTACTACTGAAAAAATTTGCACCCTAGAAAAGGTTGCTACCTGTAAAAAAGGAGTCAATACCTTTATTAGGGAAGGATAACAAAGTTCAACCTCCCTCAGTAGAGAGAAATACCTTCAGGATGCATTGATTGGAAAAAATGTCCTCTCAATCCGAAGACATACTACCTGCACCCAAGAACATTAGCAATTAAAAACCCAAAAAAATAAGAACACCAGCAACCCGGAAGACATACTAATTTTCCCCCAAAAATGAATAAGCTAAAAAGAAGATACCGCCCACCCTCACCACCAGAATGAATAATTGCAATTAAATACTGCAAAACACATCTATGTCCTCGGAAATGACGTAAACGACGTCTGTAAATAACCGTAAATACAAGGGGTAAAAACGTCATGTCACCGCCCACCCTCACCACCGGAATAGCATTCATGCAGCAGCCCACCCGTCCATCTTCTTCCTCCAAAAGTAGAAACCCTTGAGAGCATTCCACACCCCCGAACTCTCCATTCCACACCATTTCCCACCGCCAAACAGAGTGAATATCACTACCTACCTCTCACACCACGTCGACGAACCATCTCCGCCGTGCCAACGACCTTCATCCGCCGCGTCGACAACCATCTCTTGCATGTTCGGTCGTTTCTCCCCCTACGCGACGACTGTACCAAAAAAATTGAAATAGGTAACGGTTTCGTTTCCCTCCCCTTATATTTGCAACAAACAGATACTAAAATCCCTAGATTTTAGGGATTTAGTTTACTCCCTTTGAAACTGTCCCCACGGGGTGTATACCAGTATTGACACTCGGGATGTCAACAACTACACATCACCCCTTGTATGTACCGTTTTGAAATTCGTTCACCATCCAAAACACATCTCTGTCCTCGGAAATGACGTAAACGGAGTCTGTAAATAACCGTAAATACAATGGGTAAAAACGTCATGTCACCGCCCACCCTCACCACCAGAATAGCCTTCATGCAGCAGCCCACCCGTCCATCTTCTTCCTCCAAAAGTAGAAACCCTTGAGAGCATTCCACACCATTTGAGAGCATTCCACACCCCTGAACCCTCCATTTCACACCATTTCCCACCGCCAAACAGAGTGAATAACACTACCTACCTCTCATACCACGCAGACGAACCATCTCCGCCGTGCCAACGACCTTCATCCGCCGCGTCGACAACCATCTCTTGCATGCTCGGTCGTTTCTCCCCCTACGCGTCGACTGTACCAAAAAAAATGAAATAGGTAACGGTTTGGTTTCCCTCCCCTTATATTTGCAACAAACAGATACTAAAATCCCGAAATTTTAGGGATTAGTTTACTCCCTTTGAAACTGTCCCCACGGGGTGTATACCAGTATTGACACTCGGGATGTCAACGACTACACAGCACCCCCTGTATGTACCGTTTTGAAATTCGTTGACCATCCAAAACACATCTCTGTCCTCGAAAATGACGTAAACGGAGTCTGTAAATAACCGTAAATACAAGGGTAAAAACGTCCAAAATAATCCAGTAAACAGTTCCCTAAAATATCGGTAGCCATGCCTGCAAAATCCAAACTTTCGTAGCCAAAAATCAAAAATGCTTTTTTTTTATAGCCATTTACCACAATTCCCCCTTTTTTTTTTTTTTTTTGTCTATCTTTCTAATCTGGCCTTTTCTTTTTGCCATTTACAAGAATTCCCCAAAGAGGTTTCTTTCAGCGTTTACCTCCAAACCTTATTTTGTTCGTCTCTTCGGTCGAAATGTCTTCCTCTTCCCTCTACCGTCGCCTCCATGGGCTCTTCAACCTCCCTCGTTCCTTTGCAACCAAATCCAACAAACCCAACCCCTCGCCTCCTTCCTCAGCTACCAACAAACCCAATAAATCCAAATCCGCCGCCTCCGCCGCAAGTCCTCTCACTGCCGAACGACGTCTTCAAAAGCTTGTCAACAAGTTCATAAAGAACTCCGAGTCCGACCGCTTCCGCGCCAGGCACGGTGTCTATGGCTCTACAGTTCGCCGCCTTGCTTTCCATAAAAAATTCTCCATGATTGAGGATATTATTGAAGCTCAGAAGAAGTATGAGGACATTACGGATGAAGGGTTCGCGATCCGCCTCATTATGCTCTATGGGAAAGCGGGTATGTTTACTCATGCACGCAAGTTGTTCGATGAATTGCCTGAACTGAACTGCGAGCGGACTGTCAAGTCTTTTAATGCCCTTCTGGCGTCTTGTGTTAATTCCAAGGAATATGATCAAGTTGAAACGATTTTTCGGGATTTACCGCCGGAAGTTTCGATTGAAGCTAATGTGGTCTCGTATAACATTGTTATCAATGCGTACTGCGAGATGGACGCCTTGGATAAAGCCATCTTGTTCTTCAATAGCATGGAGAAGAGCGGAATGGAGCCAGATTTGGTTACATTCAATACGCTTCTAGCTGCATATTATAGAAAGGGTCAGTTTTTAGATGGAGAAAACATGTGGAGTATGATGGAAAACAAGAACATTGCTCCTAATCTCATAAGTTACAATGCGAGGTTGCGAGGACTGATTCAAGAGAATAGAATGCAAGAAGGGATCGAGTTGCTGGCAGAAATGGAGGAGAAAGAAATCAAGCCAGATGTTTCCTGTTTCACTGCTCTGATTGAAGGTTTTTGTGAAGCTGGGAATCTGGAGGAGGCTAAAAAATGGTATTACAAACTGAAGGAAAATGAAGTTACTCCAAATCGATCGACTTACAGGACACTTCTCCCCTTTCTTTGCGAGCGGGACGATTTTGATATGTCACTTGAACTGTGCAAAGAGGCCATTGGTAATCGTTTAGTTATTAATGTAGCAGAGGTTCAGCGTGTGGTTGATGGGTTGGTTAAGGTTTCCAAGATTGAAGAAGCGAAGGACCTTGTGGAACTGTGCAATTCAAACAATTATTTGAATTTCAAATTGGAATTGCCCCAGACGAGCACTTGAAAAGAGAGTTATTTCTGTGTAATTTTGGCTTCAATTTTATCCTGTTTGTCAATTCGACTTTCTTTTTCTTCTTTTTCATTGTGAAATTTGATTAAACAGAGATCTTAATGTATTTTTCTTGAGTTAACTTATCATGGAAACATGAACGAGATTGAGAGTTATTTTAGTCTCGGCACCATTGCCATCTATCTCTTGAATTTTCAGTCATTTTAATATGACGATGAGAAAAAAGTTAATGGAAGAATATTCTCATTTTGGTTTAAATCTTGCTTATCATAATTATGACACAATCATAACATGATAATCGAGTTTAATGATCGACTTGAGTAATGCAAGGAGCAATTTTCATACCATCCAATTGCTTCTTTCTGGTTAGGACAGAGCTTTGTCAGAAGATGAACAGAGTCATTGAGGCAGCTTCGACAAGCGTCAAGCTTGATATCTGGTCTACAAAGACCAACAGCATTGGCTTTGTCTGAGCTTTGTCCATGAGAGAATCTGTAAAAGCCATAGTCGAGTTTTTTGTTGGTGGTGATGGAGGAGAGGGCACGGTCAAGGTTGGCCTTGAAGGTACTGTTGGCTGTGAATTTACCAGTATTGTATTTGCAGAAGTGAGAGATGAAGTTTGGCTGAGCACTAGCTTTGGCCATTAATAGCAGAAGAGAAGGGAGAAGGTAGAGAGCCATGGCTGCTTGGCTTTGAGCTTCTTTTCAGTCCTTCCCTTTTATATATCAGACACATTTTGAGTTTTGTATTTGACTATGTGTTATTATAATTAATGGAAATTCATAATTGTCACAGAACCACGTTCAATTATTCTTGACAGCAAACTATCAGTTTAGATCATGATGGGACAATTGCAAAATGTACGCAACACTGATAAATTAAAACAATTATGAAGGTTAGATTATTCAAGTTGAAAATAGAAAAAGAAAATATATGTTACATGCAGTATAAGATTTATGCAGATTACAAATCAGTATTATCTGTTTACACCAATGTTAATTTGAGGTTGTTACCTCCATCCCAAGACACTAGTAAGCTTGAAGATCAATAGTTGAATACTGATTTTCTGATTCTTCTTCAATATAAAGGCTCTCAGATAGACTATGCTGAGATCCTTCGGTATAATCAAGATGCTGTGGCAAGTTTGAGGTATTGCTCTGCAGCAAAAATCCAGGCCAGGAAGGTACAGGAAGAGTGAAGGAGTGGCTATTGAGCATGAGAACAACTGAAGCCATGGTCGGTCTGCTAGCTACATCTTCTTGAACACACAGTAATCCGAGATGGATGCATCTCACGATTTCATCAATGCAAGTTCTAGCCAATATTGGGTCTATGATGGCAGTGACATTCCCTTCCATCCAGTTTTTCCATGTCTGCTTTGGCAAGTTTGTGTTAAACTTTGTAAGAAAAGAACACATCTTTTAAAAATACTCATACTTACATAGCTTAGAAGGTGCTCTGTATTTTCCCCATCTTGGAAGCAACTGTTCTTTTGGCCACTCACGATCTCCAGGAGAAGCACACCAAAACTGAACACATCTGATTTCACTGAAAAATGTCCATACAGTGCATACTCTGGAGCCATATATCCGCTTGAAATAAAAAACGTTAAGTTCAATATCTGTCTCAATCTTCCAAGACAACCTAAATTTGTCGAAAATATAGGAACTCAACGATAATAAGTTGAATTGTTCTAAAACTTACTATGTTCCCTTAATTTTACTTGTATCGCCATGAGATTGATTGACTGAACACAATCTTGCCATTCCAAAATCAGTGATTTTTGGATTCAGCTCTGCATCTAACAAAATATTACCAGCTTTAAGATCATGATGGATGACTTTGAATCGAGAATCTTCATGGAGATACATGAGGCCACGACCAATGCCAACTATAATTCTGTAACGTCTCACCCAGTCTAAATTTTGGCGTTGAATTGGATCTACATTTTCATTTAAGAAGTATACAACTGCTTTTAGCTCAAGTGAATTGAGATTGTGAACAATCTTTTAACTAGATAGAAAGTGTATGAAACGATGCCTAAAAACCATAGAACAAAGTCCAAACAGGTACCAAATATGAAACGATCTAGGCTTGAATTGAGTAAAAACTCGTAGATGAGGAGCCTTTCATTTCTCTCGAAACAAAAGCCAAGAAGTCGAACCAGATTCCGGTGTTGCAGCTTAGCAATCAACAAAAATTCATTCTTAAATTCTAGGTCTCCCTGTTCTGAACCTTGAGCTAGCCTTTTCACAGCCACTTCTTGTCCATTGAAAAGCTTACCCTGAAGAAACATAAACAAGGGCAAAATCTTAGAAGTCTTCTACCCTGATGAAACAAAATGCTAGAATTTGACACTCTAAGATTGTTCTTTTTAATTAATCACCTTATAAACAATACCAAATCCACCTTGTCCAAGTTTATTTGAAATAGAAAAGTCATCAGTTGCATCTCGAATCGTCTTGAGGTCATATTGCAAGAAATTCATGGGACTAAGATCATCATCACTAGCTTCACGAGTAGTGTAGTGACATAATCAGAAATTTAGAAGAAACTTACTCTCTTAAGAAGGTAATTATCTCAAAAAAAGAAGATACATTAGACTTTGAAGAAAACGATATGATCTTACTCTCAATTCTTCCCCTCAACTTTCTGTATCTCAAAAAGGCGTAGATGCTGATGACTAAAACCAAAACAACCACAAATGGGAGAACTATTACGATGGTAGTTTGTATGGTGTTCTTCTTCTTTGCTGAAAACAAATGACATCATTTTCTGCTAAGTTCTTGAACTAATTGTTGTAAACAGTAAAGTTTTCATTTTCAGAATGTATTGAAATACAAGTGTTCAGATCACTTTTGATCCTTAAAACAAGAGAAAAGAAAAATGTTCAAATAAGAAGAACAAAGCGAAGATAACCATGAACCATACCTTGTGAAGACGTGGTATTGTTTGAAGGAACAATAATTAGCGGCGGCGGTGGAAAATCAGAAGAAGGCTCAAAGAAGCGGGTCATCTGATATCGAACGTTACAGCTGGGTGAAAAGTATCTCCAAGCTATACTACAACATGGTGGAAGTGTTTTAAACGCTGAATCTAAGCAGGCATCACATTGTAGTTGAGACAAATCAGCTGTGCACTGCAGAAGTGCATATATCCTCCCCAACCCTTCTCCAAATATATTTCCAGCTGCATACTTCCGGAAAGAACCACCTGAAGAAGCCTTATCTTTCAAGCTATCCAGCAATGTCCTCAGGTTCTGCTTGAACAGATCTTTCTGTGTTACAGTGTCGTTTCTCATCCACAATAGGAATTTCGGTTCATCTTCCATTGCACCAAATACGGGACGACTTGAATAGCGTAGCATACAGTTATCATACCATCCAATTGCTTCTTTCTTTGGAGTGCCATTATGACACAATCATAACATGATAATCGAGTTTAATGACAATACATTTTCGAATGACAATGGACCTATATGAAAAATCAATTGAAAGAGGCATTCAATATCTCACACAATCAGTTTTGAAGGCATCCGGGAAAATCATATAGGTCAAGCAGAGCAGGTTTAACATTTCTCAATTCGATACTAAGGAATTCAACTTCTTTTCATAGAGTTTGGCTCGCCGCAAAGCATCCAAGGCCTCAGCTTGCTTCCCCAATCGTTTCAAGTTCACTGCCTTCACGTTTTCTGCCTTGATACGTTCCTCCAGTTGACTTCTTTCTAAGTCTGTACTTTCCATCTTATCAGTGCCGACTCTTGGTGGAGGCTTTGATGTTTCTTGCCCCCTAAATATGCTTGGAGTTGGATCTTCCAAACCAATAGCTTTCAAGGCAGAGAGCAGTTGAGGATCGAGAAAATCCTCAACACTTACATCTCCTGCATGCTCTTCTCCATCCACAGATGATTTTGTGGAGTCAGCAAACTGCTCTAACTGCGCTTCAATGGCCTTAGCCTTTTCAAACTCTGCATCGGCCTCTTGTGTTCGACCCTCTCTACGAAATTTCAGTGCCTGTCGCTTGTGCTTGAGCGACTCTTGCTGCAACTTGAAGCGGTCACGAGTAGACATTCGTTTCTGTTCCACAGTTGATGGGCTAGACTGCTTCCGGTCAGGTGATGGTTTCTGTTCCACAATTGATGGACTTGACTGCTTCCGGTCAGGCGATGGTTTATGTTCCACAGTTGATGGGTTAAACTCCTTCCGGTCAGGTGATGTTTGTGGAAATTGACGAACCTTTTGAATTAAGTTGAACCTGACCATTGTTTTCCTCAAGAGATCTCTCCAAAAACTTTGCCTGTCGAAGTTCTTCTCGAGCTTCTGATAGTTTTCCCTCTCTCTTTAATGCAACTGCCTTCTTCTTGTGAGCCAAAATTTCTTGGCGCAGGGAGCTTTCGTTGCTCTGAGAACTAGAGTCCTGAGAGGAGTTATTTGCTTGGTAACGTTTTCCATCATAATCAACTACATTGCCTTGTTTTCCGATGCTGAAATGATCTTTGTTTGGGACAGTAGAAATTGGCTGAAACCTGTACTCCGTGGAAGGGCCAGCATTAGACATAACATCGGAATGAGGGATTGATAGATCATCTTGCCGTCCATCACCTACATGAGATATCCAGTTATTTCCTGTCAAATATGTATTCACATTCTCACTGCGTTGATGAATGCAACTAAAAGCTTCAGCGGTTCTCTTACCTCCCAGGACATTATTTCCACCGGAAGCACCTTCTCTAAGCGATGCTTGGTGCTGCTTAGAATTTAAGCGGTCAGATTGGTCAAAATTCTGCAGACGGGAATGAATTGAATCACCTTTTGAAAATTTTAAATCCATAGACAGATCTGGTACTTCTTCCTTCAGACCCACTGCAACTTGTTCTGATCCATTGATTACCTCCTCCACAGCCTTCTCACGGTCTTGCATTTTATCTCCTTCCAATGCTCTAAAAACTTTAGGCTTGTCATCCTCAGCACTATCAAGAACACCCGTCGGTTTTGGAGTATCCAGTTCACCCATTTGGATCTCCAACACCTTTGCCCTTTTCAATACTTCCTCAGCCTCATCAATGTCTCCTTTCCTTCTAAGGGCGAGTGCCTTTCTTTTCAAATTTAAAATCTCTCTCTGAATTTCACATCTACTTTGTGGTGCAGCAATATTGATTGTAGAAGATGATTGGTTAACAGTTGGCTTTGCATCCTCTTTAATTGGCTTAACCTGCTTATTTACAGGTTCAACCTCATCACCGTTCCATCCCAAATTCTGGAGAACAGATAGTAATGTCGGGTCGTTCATATCTTCCTCTGTGACATCACCATCATCACCTTCATCAACCACCCTTTCAGAAGAAACTTTGTGAATGTTCTCTTGGTTCCCACTAAATTCAGTCCTAATCCTATCCCTACTTTCTATCTCCTCCATCTCAGCCTCTAAGGCTTTTGTCTTTAGCATCACTTCCTCTGCTGCCTCAGTCTCACCTTGGCGTCTAAGAGATAGAGCTTTTCTTTTCAATCCCAAAAGTTCTCTCTGGACTTCAGCCTTTCTTCTTAGTGGCCTAGCTGCGTATTTAGGAGCATAATTTGCAGATGACTCACTTGGTTGCACAGGAAGAAAACCAGCTAGTGTAGAGGGCTTTGAAGGGACCACCAATTCATCATCTTTGTCATTCCAACCTAAATTCTTGAGAACGGCAAGATATTCAGGGTCATGCATTTCCTGATCTGTTACATCTTCTACCGCTTCCACATCTAGCAAATTTCTATTGAGATCCTTAGAGAGCAAATGTGGATCCTTATTCCCAACACCAGCACGCACCTCTGTGCTGTTCCCCCTTGAAGCTTCAGCCGCTTGTTCAAGTTGATGTTCAAGGACCTTGCATTTGTTCAATTCTTTTTCTGCCTCATCCAATCTTCCTTCCCTTCTTAAGGCTAAGGCTTCTTTTTTTATAGCAAGAAGCTCTTTCTGAATAGCTAATTTATTTTTTGAAGGAAGTTTAGGATTCACGACTTCTGTTGTTTCAACACTGCCACCACCTGAAACATGACTATCTTCTTGAGAGCCGAAGTTTTCAAGGTCTCTCTCGAGCATCTTGGCTTTCTTAAGCTGTTCCATAGCCACTGCAATATTACCTGCACGCTTTTGATTAAGAGCCTCTCTTTTCAAGGAAGTTATTTCAGTTATTATTGATTCCCTGGAACCAGAAGAAGGTTGGGACACAATGTTTTCAGTGTTATGGGAATCCTCAGTCCATCCTAATGATTCTAAAGCAGCAGACATTTCTGGATCTTCCATGTCCTCATCTGTCACTTCAAAGTTACTATCAGCAATGATATTATTAGCAGCATCTAAAAGGTTATCAAGATCAAAATCAAGATTTTCCTTGTACTGGAATGAAATATCTTCATGTTTATTATCATCCAAACTACGCACCAACACAGATAGCTCATCATCTGACTCCTCCTCAGCCCCAGCCAAGAGTTTTTGTTCTTCAAGGTGCTTTTCTAAAACTTTAGCTTTCTTAAGTTCCTCCTTGGCTTCTGCTAGTTTGCCTTCACGTTTCAACATTAGAGCTTTTCTTTTATGAGCAACAACCTGGGTATTATCAATGTTGTGAACACTCTTAGCTTTGTCAGTCTTTGGTAGAACTCCCCCAAGAAGAGAAGATAGTTCACCCTCTAAACTCATTGTAGCTGATTTTTTATCCTCAACATGGAGATCCATATCAGACCACCCAAGCTCTCTGAGTTCAGCATTAAGGTCATGTTTTTCTTTACTACTTTGTGGACTAGGCTTCATTTTCCTACCAGATTCTTTAGAGCCACCTATATCTTGGTCTTCACCTGCACTACCAGAAGTTAAAGCTTTTCTACGACTTCTTCTTATGGAAATTTCCAAAGCGTCAGCCTTCCTCTCAAGTTCTTTTCCTCTCTTAAAAGCTTTTAAAGCTTCCTCAGACTTACCCTCTCCTTTAAGAACTTTATATTTCTTCTTTTCATCTAAAGCTTGCTGCCGCAATTGCTCCGGACTACTAGATTCCATATTATTCTCTAGATGATTAGTTAAACTACTGGATGCTTCTCCTTCCCTATCAAGGTCTATAAACTCTTGAGTATTTGAACTCTGTAGACCACTGGTAGTCCTTCCAATAGTAGAAAAATTGTTGGCACTTGATTCTTGCACTGAAGATGATGATTCCTTTCTATCACTGCCAAGAATCTGGGCCAAAATTTCATCCTCAGGCTTTGTTGACTTCGAGCTACCTACATGATAAATAGTAACAATATAATTTTTATAAAAAAAAAAACTGAGAGAAAGAGGACAGAAAAAATAATGACGGAAGAAGTTATACGTGGGTATGGTAAGAATGCATTCTGCGCCTAACATGTCAATGAATTGCACAAAGCTTAAAAACGAACAAGTTCAAATTGTAGTTATAGATAAGAGTTTTCTATAAATAAATCTTCGCACGTACAATGACCACCAAATTAATAAACTTGAACAATTGACTTCATTATATACCTCTTCCAGTTCTGCTTCTGTGTCCATGCCGAAGCTCAAACCTTGCAGCTTCTTCTAGCTTCTTGCAAGGTTCGCATATGCGCACAGGCGAGTCACCTTGTCCATGCAAAACCATTCTGTGCTGCGTGCAACTATTGCAAAATATTCCCCCACACCTCCGACAATGATGCTGAAAATTCAAATAGTTAACAAGGGCCATCAGCTATATTCAACAATTTATACATCCGTTTTAGTTATATTTCTATCAAAAATTTGAAATTCTTATTAGGATAGTTTTGTTCATTAGAGGCACCTATCCTGATTGAGCAGTCATCTTGATTTCAGCCCTAGTACCCTTGTCCAATTAAAACCAAGTCAATCCCTTACAGTTCCATACAAAGAAACCGTACATTTTGAAGAACAAAATTTGGCTTCATTATTTCCAACTAAGAAAAGAATAAAAAGAATCATCCAATCAAAGATCAAAAGTAATAGAAGACCTTGCGATTGATGAAGGTGAACTGAGAGGAACATCCTTGACAATGAGAAGCATCGACCACCCAGTTGTTCCCTCGCAAAGATGGCCTAGCCGGCAATCCGATCTTCTCCAACATCTCGGCTACCGGATGAAAATAAAATCCAAATGATATCAAATAAATGAATGCAAAGGAAAGATCTGCTTAAAGCCTCCGCTACGAAGATCTTCAATTCTTTTTCACAATCGGTGAGTACGTTCTCTAGGACTGGAAATTGATTGATTTTTAGAAGGATAAACAAGTAGCTATCGGAAGAAGGAAACTGCAGAACAGAGAGGCCGTGTCGACGACGATGTTCCCGACGACGACTATGGAGCCATCGATGAAGTAATTCCGCAAGGTGAAGGACTAGGAACGACGCCGTATAGAACATGGTGACACAAGTTCTGTGTTAACGGCTGAATTTTGACGGTCGCAATTGACGCCGTTTGTGCTTCAAAAAATAATAATAAAATAAGATTTGACGCTGTTTCGACCCAACGTGTCTGGGCCTCGAGTATGGGCCTCCACCTTCGCAAATGGCCCACGCAATATCATATTTTATTTTATTTTGAGACTGAAAAAAAAATATACAAAAAACATGGCGTCGCCTGGACTCGAACCGGAGACCTTCAGTGTGTTAGACTGACGTGATAACCAACTACACCACGACACCTGATGTGCCTAAGGATTCTAAACCTAATTATTAGTATATAATTTAGTCTTAAATTTTTATTTCAATCTCATATATTAACATTTTCCATTGAGCATTATTTTTTTTAAAGCAAAAAACTGGCATCACCTGAACTCAAACCAGAAACCTTTAGTGTATTAGACTGACGTGATAACCAACTATACTACAACACCTGATTACCATTAAGCACTATTGGTTTTTTAAAAGTATATAAAAAATGACAGTGATGATTTGGATCTCACATTAAAAAAAAAAAAAGCTTTAAATGTTATGCTTTGGTTGGTGTCACTCACTGTTGATGAATGTTAAAATTGGTCGATAATAAACTTATATGAATATGACATAATACTAGCAAATTGATGAGAATTAGAGGTGCAAAAATGTCACGGTAGAAAACTCAAAATTTTTACTGATTTCTTATAAATTTGGATGAGAAACATAATCTATATTTTCTTCCATGATTCTTTTCATCTTCTAAATTTCTTCCATTCCACTTATTATTATACCATTCAAGTTTATTGTTACATAATTTTAACATTCAATATTGTCAAAAAAAAAAAAAAAAAAAAAAAAAAAAAAAAACATTCAATATATTTAGCCTTTTCTGAAAACGTTTTTTTTTTTTTTTTTTTTAAGATACAAGAAAACAAAATGTATAGAAATACTTTAACATCAAATGGCAAAAATTCTTGCCTTTTCTTTTTTGTTTACAAAATTTCTTGCAATTTTGGAAGGCTCAAAATTGGCAAAGGACTAAAAGTTTTACCTCCTATTCAGCCAGATTGGATTCTGTCCTCTCAATGGAGTATGGAGCTCCGAAATAAAGAAGTTGAAAGATCATTTGGTTATCTCCAATTTCTTCCATGTCAGTACAGACGAAAATAAAAACTGCAAGACGCAGCTAAGCTATGGGTGTGGAAAGGGGCTGGACATTCCAATGGCAGCCATGAGTATGGAATGGACCTTCAAAACAACCACTCTCTCCTCATCCATCACTTTCCAACTTGTTACTGTATTTTTCCAAGTTTCTTTTCCAATCCACTTTATTTCTTAAATACCCCCATTTCATAACTTTCTAGGAGAATTTATTACTAGCTTTAAATAACGTCTTCAATACTAATTACTCCTTTGTTTACTCCAAACTTTGAATTGACCAATTTTTTATTTCAGTCCACCACTTGTTTTTTCCACAAAAATTAGGCCAACTACCAAAATCATACATAGTAGTTAGTAATACGGTGAGAGAGCCAGTTTTGCATCATTCAAAAACGTATTTTGAATTTATATGAAGCGATTATCAGGGACATATAATTTTGAATCTACATAAACAACAATAACATCATCCAATGATCTACCGTGTGTAAGTTACTACAAAACAAGGGAGTATAGCTCTAGGATTGAAGACAAAAAGTTCTTCTAGTTTTGAATTCTGACCTGTTTTTCCACTCGATGAATCGAACCCGGAATTTGTATTCACTTTATCTTCCTCCATGCATCCATCATAGATCCTCCCTGCTATCACTCTGCACACCATTAAAGCTCTTCTTAAGCCACCATCTTCTTCATTCATAGCAATAGATTCGAAGGCTCTTCCACTTGTTGCACAAGTAAACACACCATTGAATCCATGTCTTAAAATTTGGCAAACTCCACAGTTGTCCAAATTACAGAGAATCTGAGAGCCATTAGTGGCTAATGAGCATGCGATTGTTGTGCCATGGAACCTCAAGAGCTCGTTTCCATCGACTAAACAACGTTGGTTTTCCTTCTCCAGTTTGCTTGCTTTGGTTTTCACCATTTCTCGGTGTTCTTCAAACAGAGAGAGAGTTTTAGGCGAGTTGCAGACTTTGAAAACCTTCTCAATGTGATGGGACTTGGACATTGGCCAATTTCTTTGGCAGATTAATTCTATCACTTTTCTGGATGAATCTCCTTGTACTATTTCCTTGATTGCAACATGAAAACCTCATTATAATCTAGAATTTGAAGAATTCGAAAAACAAAAGACACAGTTTAATCTTTCATTAACAGCATGCTTGGAAAGATTATGTGACTCGATGGCATCCGAGTTCTGAAAAACCCCACCACATTCTTGGCAAATCAATCCACAATCGTCGTAGGATTGCTCAATTCTGTCTGAAGTTGCAGAACTGACCTGGCCATTTCTTGTAATAGAATTTGTGTAGAGTTTCATTGAAGTTGAATCAGGCTTAAGACTGACCTTTTCTTCCTGGGGAACAGATATTTTATCTGTTTTCATTTGGGCTTCAATTTCATGGATTATGGTGTGGAGAACTTCACTGGTCGCCATTGATCTCGTGCTGGAACTTGGCGATGGCTTCTGCGAGTGTCTTTTGCTTCCACAAATGATGTCTCTGAGGTTAGATTTAGACCTTAAGCATCCACCCAAGTCTCGCTCTGTTCTTTCCTTGGCGATTGAATCACTAATGGCTACTGGCTCATGAACGTCACATAGGAATGATTTGGTGCAGGATAATGATTTCTTCAGAGTACACCAAACTTCTGGCATTCTACAATTCTGCTCTTCCACTGAAACTCTTTCTTTTCTTCTTCTGGTCTCTAATGGTTTCAGGCTTCTGAAAATCCCTTGAATTTGTCTGCCTCTGCAGTTTAAAAAGGAAACTAAAACCAATTTTTCTCATCAAAATCTTTCTGTTTTTGGTACCCTTTTCCCTATTCTTCTGCAAATTCTTTCCTATCTCGAAACACCCCACAAAACGAATTATGTAAAGGAATTAATAGGGTTGGAAGCAGTTTTCTCCACAAAAAGTAATTTGCTTTATTTTGAAACTACATCGTTTTCAACTTTCCGAGTTTGCAGCATCATTTTCTCTTGATATCTGAAAAATACAATGAAATTTTGCTGAAGTGAACTCCCGCCGCCATTTTCCCAACACAACAAACAGAAGGAAAACAATGGAGGAACAAAATCAGCTACATACATTGCCACCACTTTCCTTAAATGACCAACCACAGTCCAAACTAGTTGCAGAGACATTTTTCGTCATGGGAGACCAGGTGACAGTTCAAGCAAAAATCATCAATGGCCGTAAATTGTCTCGAGCAAATTAAAAAACGACACATCCCGCAGAGTAATAAAAAAACCAATGCTCGGCTGATCATTTTCAGAATTTATGGCTAGGCAGCAGCAGATGAACACTTCCTTTGCTCGGCTTCATCCTCCACCAAACAGAATCTCACTCGTGCCGTTGTTCAAATTTAGTCTGCGCATAAAGCACACAACTTTATCAATAATAAGCAAATGATATTTGACCCTATAAGTAATGTGGATGGATGTGAGGCATTGTATTTTCCTATCTACCTATAACCACCGTATTTGAGGGTTGCGGCTGCCTGCTTGTACTTGTAGTCTATTTAATGCATAGCCATTGAATCACAAGTCATTGCTCCATTGTAAGACTATTGAAGGTATATCTCTGAAAATGACACAAAATCAAACGACTCTCCAACTAGACACAGAAGTTGAAATTTTCATAAGCTTTATTGATGATGGGTCACATCACAAGCAGTGGGACATCTCCTACAGAACCACAAGAAAGAAAAGAAGCCCTGCTCTTTTAACTGTGTTATATTACAAAGAGCTTTTTGATGGATTGGAAAGCTTGAAGAGAGTGAAAAAAGATTACTGAGTCAATAAGAGAAAGATACTCACCCTGCTCCGCTGGAGATGCCCAACTTTCCTTGCACCCTGCGGCAAGAATCGGCATCTAAAGATAAAAGGAAGACGCAGGAAAAATTTTGGAGGAGAAAAGAAGCTTTTACAATGTTGTTACAGCTAAATCTAAGGCATCCCATTTAAGTTTATTAGCATGCAACGCTGGCCTTCCCTTTATTCATATTCTCTCCTATTAATCTAGGGCTCTTATAAAGCTTCCTTGACAAAGCATACAGTTCTTGCCTTTGATTTTCCACTTCTTTCCCCACGTACTAATATTGAGTTCCTTCCATTTGTTCTGAAAAATGCAGAAAACTTATGGTTTTGTCGTCTGCCTCTTGGTTATTATTATGGATGTTACAGCCGGAATACTTGGAATTCAGGCTGAAATAGCTCAAAACAAGGTATACCGAGGCTGGAATGAAAGTTATTAGCTGATATATATCAGTCATAGATTTGATTTTGTTTTTTTCCCCATTATTTTGTGTACTTTTGACAGGTGAATCATTTCAAAATGTGGATATTTGAGTGCAAAGACCCAAGCTATAATGCTTTCAAGCTAGGCTTGGCTGCAGCTATACTGCTTGGCCTTGCTCACGCCATTGCCAACTTGGTTGGTGGATGCATTTGTGTTCGATCTGCTGAAGAATACAAAAGATTAACCTCTAACAAGCAACTTGTTGTGGGTTCACTCGTCTTTGCATGGTAAGTAACAACTTTCCCTTCATTCTTCAAGGTCGTTTCGCTTTTACGGTTGCAATTTGGGAGATCTCCAAAGTCCTAATTAGATTTGTCATCTGAAAATTCACATAAACTGGAGGAATCCAAACCTTGTCGACTCTAACAGTTTCAAATACTGATTGCATCAGGATTTTGCTTGTGGTTGGATTCTCATTGCTTATCTCGGGGGCAATGTATAACACAAGGTCGAGAAAATCGTGCGGGCTTTGCTCACAATCATCTTCTGTCTATAGGGGGGATTGTGTGCTTCGTACACGGCTTGTTTGTAGTCGCTTATTATGTATCTGCCACAGCAGGACTCAGGGATGAGACAAAGCCACCACCACAGGGGAACCCTGCCGAAGCTACAGGCCACGTTTAGTTCTTTGATCTTCATGTTCTTCAAGGAAAATGCAATGAACTTTACAATATTTTCTTTTTTCAGTTCTTTCAGCCGTAAGATTTTGTCAAGTTGACTGTTTTCAACTTCCGCATGTTACTTCAATTCGTAGCTAGTACTTCTCCTTGCTAATATATTATATCATATTCCTCTTGTTCAGAGTAAAATATGCCTATCTTGGTGGGGAGGACTCCGAAAAAAGAAAGAAGCTTCTTTTATAAGAACTAATGCAGTAATACGCAATTTGGAAATGGGGTTAAAAACTACATTGGATTTTTTTTGAACAAAATATATGTTTTTTAATATAAAATTTTTGTTTGGGCAATTTTTTTTTTCAAACTTGAGAAGAAGCTTTCCATTAACTAAGTGCTCAAGAATTTTGTATGAAAATAACTATACCCAAAGTTATGAAAAGTGAGTAAGATCATAATCTGCAAACAATAAAAAAAAATTAATCAACAGTTCTAAGAAACTACCAAAATATATATACCCATTCAGCACCTAACTCAGCAATTCATCCACAACAAGAGAACCATAATTTACACCTCCATGACATTTTCTTACCTCAAATAAAACATCGAGAATCTCATAATATTCAAACTTGAGAAGAAGCTTTCCATTAACTAAGTGCTCAAGAATTTTGTACGAAAATAACTATACCCAAAGTTATGAAAAGTGAGTAAGATCATAATCTGCAAACAATAAAAAAAAAAATAATCAACAGTTCTAAGAAACTACCAAAATATATATATCCCATTCAGCACCTAACTCAGCAATTCATCCACAACAAGAGAACCATAATTTACACCTCCATGACATTTTCTTACCTCAAATAAAACATCGAGAATCTCATAATATTCATGATCTTCAATTTCCAAACAACGACAAGAAACATCCTACAAACATCTTGAATGATATTATAACTACCCATACCAGAGTAAGACAGGATGACATCTGATTAACCATGATGAAGAAAATATAAAGCAGATGTTCTTAGGAGAAAAACAAAAAGATTCAAACATCACTAGAAAAAACTGACATCATCACCAAATATATATATAGCAGAGATTCACCAACAGAACTAGAGGTTTAAGCATAGTCTGCAGTAAGTTACCCTAAGGTCTCTTGGACATTCATAAGGGGAAAAAAAAGGGTCTCGAGGATATTCATAAATTCAGACAAACTACAAGTATAGCAATCAGTAAATCCTAGACAAAACAACAAACAACATGAATAAATTTCAGCTCTGAGTTGTCAACCTGGAAGCTGATGAATTATACTCTTGTTCAAATCCTTACTTGTCGGATGACTTGTACGCCTCCAGTATCAACTTCGCCTGGTCCCTAATCAACTCCGTCCTCTTCAGAAAAAGTTCCAATTCTGCAACATGCAATTTCTTCCACTCATCCTCCAGCTCTGTTCTCTTGGATTGGCCTATTAACTCTAATCCTGGCTTCAAAAAACTTTCCGGCAAGCCAACAGCACCCAAAGACCTTTCAAACGCAACAAAACCATCCATGCACCCTGAAGGAGCCTCGTTATCTTCAACTTTCATCTTATCATCCTCCTTCGGGGCATCTGGAGAAGGAAGCATCTCAGCTTTCAGTGAAGCCAGTGTCCTACTGGTGCTACCTCTTTGGTTCTTCTTTGGAGTGCCATTAGCATTTGGCTTGGGCTGCTCCGCAACCGGAGTCCGAGCAATTCCTTCACCACCCCATATTTTCTTTGACAATTCAAAACCTTTCTGTTCGTGGGGTTTTGAGAACGTTGGGTCCGCACCCTTCTTCCCTCTATCGGCATTGTTCCTGTATTTCTTCTTCAGTCGACGAATCTTGTCCATTAACTGGGCTTTGGTTACATCCACGTGAAGAGATTTCTTGATGAAATCATGAAATGCATTCATATCCAAAGCTGGGTCGGCACCCTTCTTGGCTGAATAATCAATCATACCGTTCAGTATAGCAATCTCGTCGTCCTCACTCCATAGTCTCTGAAAGAGCTTTTTGGATTCGTCAACAGATTTCTTGGAATCGTCTTCCGCAACTACCCCATCATCAGCGTCAGCCTCAGAACTCTTCTTTGCCCGTTTCGCATCTCTCGCTGTGTCACTAGGCTTCTTCAAAGACGATCTCGCAGGCGTAGCTGAGGCAGAGGGCTTGGATCTGGGCTTTTTCACCTTCGGAGTCTCTTCCATCGGCTTAGAGGCAATCGGCTTCACATTTCGTCCGGACTCAGTATCCGTATCGGATTCGGATCCGGAGCCGCTCTCCGAGGAAGAAGACTGAGCCTGAGAGTTAGTAGCAAGTTCAGATTTCTTAGGTACAGATTTTTTCTCGACAGCAGGAGTAGAAGGAAGAGCAGAAGACTTCTTCGGTTTCTGAGTTTGAGTCAGAGCTTGAGTTTCTTCTTCATCCTCTTCTTCTTCGGAGGAGGATCCGTCTCTGGAGACGCCTTCCTCTTCCTCGCCCGATGAGGTTTCTTCTTCTTCTGAGGAAGACGCTGCCGGAGGCTCATCCAACGGTGAGGGACGTTTGGGAGCCATAAGCGGAGACGGAGATCGGGGGTTGTGTTCGCCTGCGAGTGCTAGGGTTTGATCAGAAACCAGAGACTGCGCATCAAGTTTTGGGTGGTCTTAGTCAAAACCCGAGAATTAGGCGCGATATCGAGGGTGCACAATTTATGACCGTCGGATCAAAGGAATCTTCTTCACTAGTGCCAATGGCAACCCCACGAGATTTGTCACGATTTAGTCTTAACTTATCCCTAATGGTTTTTTAAATTTTAAATAATGTATCATAGATGTTTTTAAGTACATGTACAATAGATTTTTAAACTAGTTCAAAAAAAAAAAAAATAAATAAATAAATAAAAGATTTTTTTTTTTTTAAAGGAAAAAAGATTTCTAAACTATTTTAATTTTGTGTTTAAGTTTAAAAATTGTTTCCGTGTAAAAGTGTCTATTAAAACTTTAACTTTCAATTTTATTTTTATTTTTGAGTTGAACAATTTGTGGGATGAACAATCTTTGATAATTGAATCTTCAACTTGACCTAAACTTTTAATTTTGGGTTCAATAAATTCTTGAATTTTTATTTTTGTGTCTACTAGATATCTAAGGGTTGGTTGCAAATGTAGCAAACTGCCCCAAAATAATTGCAAATGTAGCAGGCCCACAAAACAAATTGCAAAAATGGCAAAACCTCACGGTCTAGAACGAACATTTACTAAAGTACCCCTCCCTAAAATTTGATGGTTTGATAGAATTTTTTTCTATAATTGAAAGATATTTTTCTATATATTTTTTCTATAAATGATAGAAATATTTTCTATCACGTTCTATCCTTGTTTGGTTGTTATTGTTTGGTTTTTGGTTTTTGCTTTCGAGTGTTTGATTTATATAACTGTTTATATCACCCTCAAAAGATTTTCTATCAGTGATAGAATAGATTCTATCAATATATATATATATAACCAAACAAGGAAGAACATGCGCGCACCAATCCAAGGCAATTCGAGAATATAAAAAAGGCTAAATTATAAAAAATACCCCTGAACTATGGGGTTTGTTTCAAAAATGCCCACGAACTTTAAAAAGTTTCAAAAATACCCCTGAATTTTGAAAAATGTTTCAAAAATACCCTTACCGTTAATTTTGGATGGAAACCGTTAAAGTTTGAGTTTCAAAAATACCCTTGAACTTTAAAAAAAAATTCAAAAATACCCTTATTGAAAAATGCTTATTTTTTGTCCCCTTTTCCCACCGTAAATTAACTCTTCTTCTAAAAATTAATGAGAAACTTTACTTATTTGTCATGTATTCATAATCTATGAGCTTTCTTTTTCTTTCAACACATCCAAAGCACTTGGCTAGATTTTCGTATTGAATCTTCAAGATGACTTTTGTTTTGTTCTTGAAATTCTACCTGTGTTGGTAGTCTTTTCAATATTATTTTCTAGCTTTCTCTATATTCTTATTATGAAGAATAAATGAAACTATTGTTGTATAAGGATTCTAACCATTCTTAAATATCAATAAGAACAAAATCATATATAAAACTTTTGATTGATTAATCTTATAAATTGGACCAAACTCACTGCCTTATAAACATTTCTTCTTCTTATCATTAAGATACACAAACAAAGAGAGAGCAAAAAATGAAATAATATATATACATATACATATACATATATATATATATATATATATATATATATATATATGTTGTTTTCTCACATTTATCTTCTTTACGCTTTTTAAAAGAGAAAACTTGATTTCAAAGTGGTATTGAGTTGCACACAACCTTTATAAGCAAAGTTTTGCATTAATTTTCGTGGAGAAAGAATTTACGGTGAGAGAGGAGGAAAAAAGAAAAATCATTTTTCAATAAGGGTATTTTTGAATTTTTTTTTAAAGTTCAAGGGTATTTTTGAAACTCAAACTTTAACGGTTTCTATCCAAAATTAACAACAAGTGTATTTTTGAAACATTCTTCAAAGTTCATGGTATTTTTTAAACTTTTTAAAGTTCAGAGGCATTTTTTAAACAAACCCCATAGTTCAGGGGCGTTTTTTATAATTTAGCCTATAAAAAATTCATTTAAAAACTTTGCCATATTTCCAATTATTTTAAAAACTTGCTATATTTGCCATTATGCACCCTAATTTTGTCACCCTTTACAATTATCCGATATCTAATCAATCTAACATATTTTAAAATTCACATACCCAATACACACAATCCAATTTTTTTCACCAATTGAACTATGACCTTTTAATTTTGCATCTAATACATCAATTAGATGAAAATTAAAAGTCTGAGGATCTATTGTGCAATTTGTAAACAACTATAAGGTACAAAATCAAAATTTCAAGTTCTACTAGATACAAAATTAAAAGTTATTAAAATGATGGAACATTTTCCATGGTTTATCAGCCTCAATCAATAGTTTGATTTTGTTTTTATAAATTAGGAAGAGACAATATGAGTTAGACTAAGATATTTGAAAATAATAATAACACAAACACATTCTTAAGGTTCTTATACTAATCCATGGGATGCTTATCACTGACTTAAAATCTACTTTCCGATGATGCAAATAGAACTAGAAAAATGTTATAGATAGAAATTTAGAAAGTATATTTCTTTCCCCATCAATTTGAAGCAAATCTTTTTTCGTATCCCAATGCTCGCTAGTAACCCTACACACAGCTTAAAATTCACCTCGTTCGAGCTTATTTTATATGTAGCGCTTTGTCAATATTGCAAGAATTCTTCTAAACTAACTTTATCAACAACTTAATCGTGTCAAAGTTAAAAGTTTCTTTTAGTACT
Organism: Luffa acutangula; assembly: GCA_036850905.1. NCBI lineage: Eukaryota > Viridiplantae > Streptophyta > Magnoliopsida > Cucurbitales > Cucurbitaceae > Luffa > Luffa acutangula. The sequence continues at coordinate 60,572,555 of CM072087.1, read as the reverse complement.
AATAAAAGTGAGAATGAAAATTTGAACTTTCGATTATGTAGAAAAGAATAGATGTCTAGTTAATATTCAAGTTGAATTGAGGAAAAAGATTTATTTAAATAGAAAATGAGAACAATATCCTATAAACAAATAATGAATTATTTTTAATTTGAACATGTAATTCACAATTTAAAAATTAGTTATGGAAGTAATTTAAGAATTATTCTCATCCTCTTTTTTTTTTTTTTTTTTAAAAAAAATCATTAAATCAGCAAATTAAGTAAATTTCAATCATTTAAAAAATGATTTATGAAGTGAATTTTATTGGTTCAAAACTCAAGGATTTATAACATATGGAATTAAAAGAATTTGCTACAAAATAACATCTTTTAACTTGTCCCTCTTCTTGATTTCTGCTGATATGGTTTCTTTGTACAGAGTTTTGATGGAATACTATGAAGTTTCAAACAGAAAAAACTTGTCCATCTTGAAAGAAATGTATACTTGTATTAAACCATTTTGCACCAATAATTAATTAATGTGGTAACATATAGTTATATTGCACTTATTTTTTTTTAATTATTAAAGATAAAATGTTAAAGAAGATAAAACATTAAAAACATGGTCAAAATCCCATAAAACCCTTGTTTTTTTTTAAAAAAAAAATCATAAAAACCTGATTGAATTTTTTTAGTTGCTTTATTCCCAACAGGCCTCACGTTACCACCATTATTAGAAGCAAAAAAAAGTCAAAATTCCATTCAAAAAGGGAAAGAGCTTGATTATTCGCTGGAATCCAAGTCAACTTTTTTTTTTTTTGAAGGAATTGAAGTCAACTTCAGAAACAATATAATGAATTTAATATAACAACAAAAAGAGATTAATTATTCTCAACTCTCTCCTCAATCTTTCTGGATCTAAGAAACATGTAGATGCAGATTATCAAAACCCAGCAAGAAAGTACTGACAGAACCATTATGATCACAATATGAACTCTGGTCTTCACATTCTTTGTCCCTGCAAAAACTTAAGTTACATCCAGAATTCACATTGCTCTGAGAAGATAAACAAAAGGAAACATACATACCTACTGCCCGAGATTCGTTGACGGTCGACGAGGGAGTAGATATCGCCATCAGCGTTGGCGGCGGCATTGGCCCATCATCAGTAACAGTGTCAAAGAAGCGGGTTGGCTTATAATTCACCAAACAGCTGGGGGTAAAAATCCCAGCAGATCGGCTACAACAACTTGGAAATTTCTTGAAAATGGAAGATAAGCAATCATCACATTGTCGTGGAGTTAAATCAGGCAGGCATTGGACAATGGCGTATATTGTTTCAAGCTCTGAACTTGACATATTTCCAGCTGCATATTTGTGTAGAGAACCACCTAAAGAAGCTTTGTTTTTCAGACTATTCAACAAGATTCTTAGAGTTCGAATGAACTGATCTGTGTTCGTTGCATTTTTTGTCGACCGAGTCCTGAACATTGGACTGATATCCATTTGATTCGACAAGGATCGACTTGAGTAATGCAAGGAGCAATTTTCATACCATCCAATTGCTTCTTTCTGGTTAGGACAGAGCTTTGTCAGAAGATGAACAGAGTAATTGAGGCAGCTTCGACAAGCGTCAAGCTTGATATCTGGTCTACAAAGACCAACAGCATTGGCTTTGTCTGAGCTTTGTCCATGAGAGAATCTGTAAAAGCCATAGTCGAGTTTTTTGTTGGTGGTGATGGAGGAGAGGGCATGGTCAAGGTTGGCCTTGAAGGTACTGTTGGCTGTGAATTTACCAGTATTGTATATGCAGAAGTGAGAGATGAAGTTTGGCTGAGCACTAGCTTTGGCCATTAATAGCAGAAGAGAAGGGAGAAGGTAGAGAGCCATGGCTGCTTGGCTTTGAGCTTCTTTTCAGTCCTTCCCTTTTATATATCAGACACATTTTGAGTTTTGTATTTGACTATGTGTTATTATAATTAATGGAAATTCATAATTGTCACAGAACCACGTTCAATTATTCTTGACAGCAAACTATCAGTTTAGATCATGATGGGACAATTGCAAAATGTACGCAACACTGATAAATTAAAACAATTATGAAGGTTAGATTATTCAAGTTGAAAATAGAAAAAGAAAATATATGTTACATGCAGTATAAGCTTTATGGAGATTACAAATCAGTATTATCTGTTTACACCAATGTTAATTTGAGGTTGTTACCTTCCATCCCAAGACACTAGTAAGCTTGAAGATCAATAGTTGAATACTGATTTTCTGATTCTTCTTCAATATAAAGGCTCTCAGATAGACTATGCTGAGATCCTTCGGTATAATCAAGATGCTGTGGCAAGTTTGAGGTATTGCTCTGCAGCAAAAATCCAGGCCAGGAAGGTACAGGAAGAGTGAAGGAGTGGCTATTGAGCATGAGAACAACTGAAGCCATGGTCGGTCTGCTAGCTACATCTTCTTGAACACACAGTAATCCGAGATGGATGCATCTCACGATTTCATCAATGCAAGTTCTAGCCAATATTGGGTCTATGATGGCAGTGACATTCCCTTCCATCCAGTTTTTCCATGTCTGCTTTGGCAAGTTTGTGTTAAACTTTGTAAGAAAAGAACACATCTTTTAAAAATACTCATACTTACATAGCTTAGAAGGTGCTCTGTATTTTCCCCATCTTGGAAGCAACTGTTCTTTTGGCCACTCACGATCTCCAGGAGAAGCACACCAAAACTGAACACATCTGATTTCACTGAAAAATGTCCATACAGTGCATACTCTGGAGCCATATATCCGCTTGAAATAAAAAACGTTAAGTTCAATATCTGTCTCAATCTTCTAAGACAACCTAAATTTGTCAAAAATATAGGAACTCAACGATAATAAGTTGAATTGTTCTAAAACTTACTATGTTCCCTTAATTTTACTTGTATCGCCATGAGATTGATTGACTGAACACAATCTTGCCATTCCAAAATCAGTGATTTTTGGATTCAGCTCTGCATCTAACAAAATATTACCAGCTTTAAGATCATGATGGATGACTTTGAATCGAGAATCTTCATGGAGATACATGAGGCCACGACCAATGCCAACTATAATTCTGTAACGTCTCACCCAGTCTAAATTTTGGCGTTGAATTGGATCTACATTTTCATTTAAGAAGTATACAACTGCTTTTAGCTCAAGTGAATTGAGATTGTGAACAATCTTTTAACTAGATAGAAAGTGTATGAAACGATGCCTAAAAACCATAGAACAAAGTCCAAACAGGTACCAAATATGAAACGATCTAGGCTTGAATTGAGTAAAAACTCGTAGATGAGGAGCCTTTCATTTCTCTCGAAACAAAAGCCAAGAAGTCGAACCAGATTCCGGTGTTGCAGCTTAGCAATCAACAAAAATTCATTCTTAAATTCTAGGTCTCCCTGTTCTGAACCTTGAGCTAGCCTTTTCACAGCCACTTCTTGTCCATTGAAAAGCTTACCCTGAAGAAACATAAACAAGGGCAAAATCTTAGAAGTCTTCTACCCTGATGAAACAAAATGCTAGAATTTGACACTCTAAGATTGTTCTTTTTAATTAATCACCTTATAAACAATACCAAATCCACCTTGTCCAAGTTTATTTGAAATAGAAAAGTCATCAGTTGCATCTCGAATCGTCTTGAGGTCATATTGCAAGAAATTCATGGGACTAAGATCATCATCACTAGCTTCACGAGTAGTGTAGTGACATAATCAGAAATTTAGAAGAAACTTACTCTCTTAAGAAGGTAATTATCTCAAAAAAAGAAGATACATTAGACTTTGAAGAAAACGATATGATCTTACTCTCAATTCTTCCCCTCAACTTTCTGTATCTCAAAAAGGCGTAGATGCTGATGACTAAAACCAAAACAACCACAAATGGGAGAACTATTACGATGGTAGTTTGTATGGTGTTCTTCTTCTTTGCTGAAAACAAATGACATCATTTTCTGCTAAGTTCTTGAACTAATTGTTGTAAACAGTAAAGTTTTCATTTTCAGAATGTATTGAAATACAAGTGTTCAGATCACTTTTGATCCTTAAAACAAGAGAAAAGAAAAATGTTCAAATAAGAAGAACAAAGCGAAGATAACCATGAACCATACCTTGTGAAGACGTGGTATTGTTTGAAGGAACAATAATTAGCGGCGGCGGTGGAAAATCAGAAGAAGGCTCAAAGAAGCGGGTCATCTGATATCGAACGTTACAGCTGGGTGAAAAGTATCTCCAAGCTATACTACAACATGGTGGAAGTGTTTTAAACGCTGAATCTAAGCAGGCATCACATTGTAGTTGAGACAAATCAGCTGTGCACTGCAGAAGTGCATATATCCTCCCCAACCCTTCTCCAAATATATTTCCAGCTGCATACTTCCGGAAAGAACCACCTGAAGAAGCCTTATCTTTCAAGCTATCCAGCAATGTCCTCAGGTTCTGCTTGAACAGATCTTTCTGTGTTACAGTGTCGTTTCTCATCCACAATAGGAATTTCGGTTCATCTTCCATTGCACCAAATATGGGACGACTTGAATAGCGTAGCATACAGTTATCATACCATCCAATTGCTTCTTTCTGCTTAGGACATAGCTGTGTGAGAGAATATATAGAGTCATCAAGGCAGCTTCGACAAACATCAGGTTTCATATCTCCTCGGCAAAGCGCAATAGCGTTGGCTGAGTCTGAGCCTTGACCATAGGAAAAATTGTAAAAGCCATTGCCAGAATCTTTGGCAGTGGCAATGGAGGAGAGGACTTGATTGAGGTTGGTCTTATAGGTGCTGTTGCTGGTGAAGTTCCCTACTTCATACATGCAGACATGGTTGACAAAGACTGGCTGAGAGGCGCAAATTCTGGCAGAGAAAAATAATGCAAGAGGAAGAAAGAATGCCATATACTGCTATAGAAGAATTACAAAAACTGATAACATTTAAGAGCCACCCCTTTAAGTTAAAATCTATCAAATATTAAATATCTGCCTTTGGATTTTGAATGATCGTATTGAAGTCGTTGGTTTTACCTTCTGACCAAGAAGATACGAATTTAAGCTTCAACTGCTGATCTTTGGCTATGACTTTCCTTTATTTTACTAGAAGTTTTATTCTATGATCTACTTTATTTATGAATTCTGAATAGAGTATAACATCTGCCATTATCAGTCAACTAAATAAATTACAGATCGAATTTCCAGCCAACTTATAAAGATCAATTTTTCTTAAATTGAAGTTATAAAATAACATAAAAATTTAAGAATACTATAATCATTGGAAAGATACAGGACTACCTGAACTCGTACAATATTGGCTATAAAATTCTTCGTTGTCAAGCTCTTGGCAAGATGAGAGTCTACTTTGCTGCACATTTCAAATGGACCATATGGTTAGAAATTGATCTTATTTCTGGAAGCCTTCATGTAAACAAGAAAATGTCAAAGTCAGGGATCAGACCAGTCAATTCGATTGAATAAAATGGCTTCGATTATCATTATCTAATATTTCTGAACTTAACATCATGATGTTGTTCTTTGAGCGACCCAAAGCCAAGTCATAAAGCATTTCAGCAAGATACAATTTCTTTCAACCTTCCTCCAGCTCTGTTCTCTTAGATTTCAATATCAACTCGAATCCTGGCTTCAGAGACTTTCTATCAAACACAAGAAGACCACAAAAGCATCCTGAAGAAACCGTTATTGTCAATTTTCAACTTGTTAACCCCCTTCCTAAAGTAGGGAGAAGAAAGCAATCTAGCTTTCAACAGTGGGGTCCTATTTCTTCTTGACTCGACGATACTTGTAAAAAAATTTGGTCCTGGTTACATTCTTGACTCGGCAATGGATTTCTTTGGTTTGTGTCCATGAAACAACATTTTGCAGAGAATCATACAAATGGTTGTTGGAGCACAAAATTGAAAGAAAGATAATGAAATTGAAAGGATTGAATTTTTCATATTAGCTGATTGCTTCTTTGCTTTCATTTTCTCCTCAGTCCTTCCCTTTTATCAGACTCATTTTTAGTTATATACTTGAATAGTATTACTAACATTAATGATATATTCTCAATCAAGAGGTCAAAGTTTCGAATTCTCCCACCCCACATGTTGTTGAACTAAAAAAAATAGTAGATTACAGTTCTAAGTTAAAACAATGATGAAGTTCAGGATATTCAAATTAAAAATAGAAGAACTAATATACATGGACTTGAAGATATATGCATATGAAAAGATCAATATTGCCTGTTTACACCAAAGTTAATTTGAGGCTGTTTCCTCATCCCAAGACACTAGAAAATGAGTTTGAAGAATGGTTTGTTGATTCTTCTTCAATATGAATGCTCTCAGATTGGCTAACTTGCGACCCTTCTGCGTAATTAAAATGCTGTGGGAAGTTTGACGTATTACTGTGCAGCAGAAATCCAGGGCGTGATGGTACAGGAAGAGTGGAGGAGTTGCTATTGAGCATGAGAACAACTAAACCCATGGTTGGTCTGCTATCTACATTTTCTTGAACACATAATAACCCAAGATGAATGCATTTCATGATTTCATCAATATAAGTTCCACTCATTGTTGGGTCTATGATATTTGTAATTGTCCCTTTCATCCAGTTTTCCCATGTCTGCATTGGCAACTTCGTGTTAAATTTTGTAGGAAAAGGACATGATGTGTCTTGAAGATTTTCGTACTTACGTAGCTCAAAAGGTGCTCTATATTGTCGCCATCTTGAAAGCAACCGTTCTTTTGGCCACTCACAATCTCTAGAAGAAGCACACCGAAACTAAACACATCTGATTTCACTGAGAAATGTCCATAAAATGCATACTCTGGAGCCATGTATCCACTTAAAATAAAAAAGACAAAGTTCAATATTTGTCTCAATTTCCTAGGACGAGCTAAATTTTGTTAGAAAATGCATGGAACGAGTAATAATTAGTTGAATTTAAAATAAAAAAAAAAAGACTTACTATGTTCCCTTAATTTTACTTGTTTCACCGAAAGGTTTGTTGAACGAACACAATCTTGCCATTCCAAAATCATTAATTTTTGGATGTAGCTCGGCATCTAATAATATATTACTAGCTTTAAGATCATGGTGGATGACTTTGAATTGAGAATCTTCATGTAGATACATGAGGCCACGACTGATGCCTACTATAATCTTGTAACGCCTTGGCCAGTCCAAATACTGGCGCTGGATTGGATCTGCATTAAGAAGAATATGTATGCTTTTAGCTAAATAGCGATGAGGATGTGAACAAAATTTTAACCAGAAAGTTAACGAAGTGTAGACAGGTACCAAATATGAAACGATCTAGGCTTGAATTAGGTAAAAACTCATAGATGAGGAGTCTTTCCTTTCTCTCGAAACAAAAGCCGAGAAGTCGAACCAGATTCCGATGTTGTAGCTTAGCAACCAATAAAACTTCATTCTTAAATTCGAAGTCCCCCTGTTGAGAGTCTCGAGCTAGTCTTTTCACAGCCACTTCTTGTCCATTGAGAAGTTTACCCTGAAAGATAGCAAAACAAAAATCTTAGAATTCATCTAAACTGATGGGACGAAATTCTACAGTTAAGAGATTGTTCTATTAATTTCGTTCAATTACCTTATAAACGATACCAAATCCACCTTGTCCAAGTTTATTTGTAGTAGAAAAGTCATCTGTTGCATCTTTGATCGTCTGGAAGTCATATTGCAAGAAGTCCATAGAGCTAATATCATCATCACTAGCTTCACAAGTTGTGCAGTGACAAGAGAATTAGCAGCAATTCATCCTTTCAAGAAGGTAAATACCCAAAAGGAAAAAAAAAAAAAAAGCATTAGGTTCTGAAGAAAATAAAAGAATCTTACTCTCAAGTCTTTCCCTCAACTTCCTGGATCTCAAGAAGTAGTAGATGCCGACGGATAATATTACCGAAAGAGCCACAAATGGAAGAACTGATACAATGACAATTTGTTTTGTGTACTTCTTTCCTGAAAAAGAAAAGACATCTCTGTATGCTAAATTCTCGAACTAATTGTTACAACGCTAAGCTTTTCATCTTGAGAATGTATTAAAATTTATCATGTAGATTGCTTGATTCTTAAAAACATGAAACCATACTCTCTGTGGACGTGGTACTAGTTGAAGGAGTAAATACCAATGGTGGTGGTGGCGAATCAACAGAAGGCTCAAAGAAGAGGGACATCTCATATCTAACGTTACAGCTTGGTGAAAAAACTCTCCTTCCTTTACTACAACATGGTAGGATGTTTTGAAACGCTGAATCTAAGCACTCATCACATTGTAGCTTAGACAGATCAGGTGTGCACTGCAAAAGCCCATATATTGTCCATAACCCATGTACAGATATGTCACCAGTTGCATACCTCTGTAAAGAACCACCTGAAGAGGCATTGTTTTTCAAGCTATCCAGCAATGTTTTTAACTTCTGGCTGAACAGACCTTCCTCCGTTACATTGTCTATCGCCCACATGAAGAACATGGGTTCAGTTTCCATTGCACCAAATATGGGGCGGCTTGAATAGCGTAACATGCAGTTATCATACCACCCAATTGCTTCTGTCTGTTCAGGACATCGCTGTGTGAGAAGATGGATAGAGTCATTGAGGCAGCTTCGACATACATCAGGCTTCACATCACCTCGGCAGAGTCCGATGGCATTGGCAGAGTCAGAGCTTTGACCGTAGGAAAAATTGTAAAAGCCATTGCTAGAATCTTTGGCAGTGGCGATGGAGGAGAGGACATGATCGAGGTTGGCCTTATAGGTGCTGTTGCTGGTGAAGTTCCCCCTATCATACATGCAGAAGTGGTAGACGAACACTGGCCGGTTGGCGCAAACTCTGGCAAAGAAAAACAAAACAAGAGGAAGAAAGAATGCCATTTACTACTGTTGCCAATAACAACGAAAGAATTACAAAAACATCATAACAGGAGCTTCCCTTTTAAGTTAAATCTATCAAATATTTAAATATTAGCTCTTAGAACTTTGAATGATCATATTGAACGTGATTGGTTTATTTTTTGACCAAGAAGACAAGAATTTTAACTTCAAACACTGATCTTTTGCTTTGTTTTTCCTTTATTTTTTAATAAGTTTGATTCTATGTACTGCATTATTTATGAATTCTGGACATAACATCCGCTGTCAATTTAATAAATGCAGGTAGAATTTCTATCCAACTCAGGTTTGACTTTTCTTAAACTCGAGTTAAAATTTTAACTATAAAGTTATTTAGTCATGTAAATATTTATACTTACTTGGACAAGTGAACACATGGAAAGTCAAACATGAACGTTGTTCAATTGGCACAAAGCTTGTAATAACAATAAAGACATCTGTGCTATCAATCGCTTGAAAACAAATTATTTTAAATTTAAGAGCATAGTCAACGGAAAGAATCAGGACTTCCAGAATACATACAATTTTGGCTATAAAATCTTCACTGTCAAACTTTTCAACCATCACGACTGAACTAATTGGCAAGATGAGAGTCTCTTTTGCTGCAAACTGTGCTGCTGGAGATTCCAAATGCATCATGTAATAGGAATTGGTCTGATTTCTAGAAGCATTCCTGGAAACAAGAAAATGTCAAAGTCAGCGATCAGTCCAGTCAGTTCCATAGAAGAAAATGTCTTCGGTTCTGATAAAACCTAATATCATCATCGTGGCGTACTTCTTGGAGCTACCCACGACCAAATTACGATTCACTTCAGCAAGATATAAATCCTTTCGATCTTCCTCAAGCTCTGTTCTCTAGGATTCTCACAATCAACTCGAATCCTGGCTTCAGAAACGCTTTCTGGCAAACGCAACAACAAGATCATTGAAGCACCATGCATAGATTTTTATCATCAATTTTCAACTTCCCATCCCCCTTCGGAACGTCTAGAGATGAATGCAACTTAGCTTTTTCAGAGAAGCCAATGGTGTCCTAATTCTTCTTGACTCAACGAAACTTTAAATTAATTAGGCCTGAGCTGTATCGAAAATCTTGAGATTGCATTCATTCACATGTAACGCTAGGTCATTATCTTTCTTCGCCGAATAATCAATCATGCTGTTCACTGTTCAGTATAGCTATCTCCTTGTCTTTCAACTTGCTGACTTGGATGGGTAAAATTGGGAGGAAGACAAATTTGAAAGTTTTTTTCTTCTTCTTTCTTTCTTTCTTACAATATGTGAGCAGGAGGATTCGAACTACAAACTTTGTAGTTATCGATACAAAATTTAAATGTTATCATTTGAGAGTAACTTAAAAGCATAAAAAAAAAGAGTGCTTGCTATTTTAGATAGAAATATGGCAAAAACAATAATTATAACCAAGGAAAAAAAAAAAGAAATGGTAAAATACACTTTTCGTTCCAAGATTTGAACTTAATCCTAAACTTTATTAATATGTTTTTTTTTTTAAAAAAAAAATGAGTTGGATTTTATTTTAATTTTTTATACTCGAAAACCAATTTGAAATTAGAATCAAATCTCTAGGATCATGTTATCTTTGAAATCTCAAGGATAAGAAATTAAATTTAAATCTTAATTACCAAAAGCGTTAGTTTTTTAAATTTTAAGGATCAAATAGAAACTGAGCTCAAATTTTAGGTACCAATCATATATTTTATTAAATTTGGTGAAGGAAAAATACCAATATTATAATATTTACTTGCCCTATAAATTAATAGACACTTAATTTGAAGGGTCATCATTTTAGACCTAATAAATATTAGATAAACTTTTTTCCTATTGTCGGAAACAGACTCCAGTGAGACAAAAATAAAAATAAACACAATCTAATCCCAACAGCCAAAACACAACAATCTTCTAATAGCAAGAGAGGATAGCTGTTGATTGGGGAAGGAAGAAGAAAACTGATGGAAAGGTCTCTGAATTTTTGGAGAGAAAATTCTTGTGTTTTGTTTAGGATATAACGTTATAATTAGTGGAGTTATATTCAAATGGACGAAAAGTAGTATGTTTAGATTGATGAAAAGTAGTACACCAATCGAAGAAGAAGCTCGTTTCTCTTCTTTTATATTTTACAAAGACCCTTCTTCCAAAGGTTGTATCCCATACCCCACCCACAACCACTGCCTGCCTATTCTCCATTGGAATGGTTTTTGACTTCTTCCAACAAATATTTATCCATCTAAACTCAACACAAAGATTTAAGCGAGAAGTATTCTGCATTCATTTTTATTCAACATAACCATTGACGCGATACAATGAGAAAAAAAGCTCTAAACAGATCCAATTATAATTCAGAAACTTCGGTTGCAAACTTTTCATCTTGACACATGTGACGACTATTTGGGATTGGTAAGATGATAAAGTCTCTTCTGAAACTTTCAAAATGGACAATATGATCAATTCTATTGAACAAAATGTCTCCATTTCTCTATTTAATAACCTCTCTCAACTCATCCTCCTCATTTCATACTTTTTTGAGCTACCCCAAAACTAAAAAAGCCATGATTCATTTCCTCCCAGCTCAAACACCTTCTTCTTTGTCTCTAACTTTCCTGCTACTCATTTCAATCTCTGGACTCATGGTTCCTTCTTGTAGCCAACGTGATTTAAAATGCTCCAACACCACTAACCCCAATCTGAATTCCGACATTAATTTCCTTTTGAATTCCTTGACCTCTAAAGCTTCCACCCACACTTTCTACAATGAGACCTTTAATGGAATCCATGGCCTCTTCCTCTGCCGAGGGGATCTTCCTAACGAGGCCTGTCATAGCTGCATCGAAGGTGCAACTCAACAAATCAAAGTCGCCTGCTCGTCGCGAACAAATGGCACCATAAGCTTTGATGAATGCGTGTTGAGATACTCAGTTGAGAACTTCTTTGGGATCCTGGAGACAGTTCCAAAAGTAGTGTTATATGATAGTCTGAACCAAACTTCTTTTGAAGACCGTGATTACATCGATCTTGCATTGGTGTCTAATTTAGTAACAGATGCTGCAAATGCAGAGTTGATGTTCAAGGAAGGTGAGGTGAATGTGGCGGGGTTGGATCAGAGATTTGGATTGGCACAGTGTACAAGAGATATCGTCAAGCGTGATTGTGAGGTCTGTTTGACAAATTTGGTGGGTTTTGCAAAAGGGTGTTGCCTAAGGCAGAAACGGTGGCGAGTTTTGGCCCCCAGTTGTAATTTAAGAGTTGAGGAGTTTCGTTTTTATGGGATACCAGGAACTCCATCGTCCTTGCCTCTTGATGAAGAAGGTGAGGTGATGAAATTGAAATTCTTCTTTATTTTGTTGACTGTCATCAATTTTCAAAGATTTTGATCTAATGATGTTAAGGGAATGAATGCACAGGAGGGAACAGAACAAGGACCATAGTCATCAGCATATCAACAGTTGCAGCAGCGGCAATTCTGCTAGGCCTATTGTATGGTTTATTTTTAAGGAGGAACAAAAGACAGGGTAAGAAGCTAAACCCCTTAAACAATTCACTTGTGCTGGGATTTTAATCAATATTACATAAAAGGAAATATGGTTTTTCATTCAGAGAGGGATAGAAGTGACGAGCTTCCTTTGCGAAATCAGGCAAATCGACAGCCGGTTTACTCAATGAGGCAACTTTTGGATGCAACAAATCAAGACAGTGATGGAGATATGAATTACTTCAGTTTCAGTACTCTAAAGGTTATTACAGATGACTTTTCAGATGCTAATAAACTTGGAGAAGGCGGGTTTGGTCCTGTTTACAAGGTTAGTAAATCAAAAGTTTGAGATGTGATTTTTTTTTTTTTAATATGTAAGAAGTGTTAGAACGAGTATATGACAAAATGTTCATTTATTGTAACTCAGGGAAAGTTGATGGATGGAGAAGAAGTAGCAGTGAAGAGACTATCAACAAAATCGAGTCAAGGACATGAAGAGTTTAAGAATGAAGCAAAGGTCATCTGGAAGCTTCAACATAAGAATTTGGTTAGACTTTTAGGATGTTGCGTTGAAGGAGAAGAAAAACTTCTAGTCTATGAGTACATGGCAAATACCAGTCTTGATGCTTTCTTGTTTGGTTAGGCTCTTTCTCTCCTACAATTTCATTTTCATTCTCCATATATCTTTTCCGAACCTCGTGGAAAGGTAGAATCCATGTCACATGTACTTTTACTAATCTAATTGCAATAGCAGATCCACTAAAGTGCAAACAACTTGACTGGCTCAAGCGCGAAAACATTGTTAGTGGGATTGCAAGAGGAATTCTCTACCTCCATGAAGATTCTCGACTCAAAATCATCCATAGGGATTTAAAAGCGAGCAATGTACTATTAGATGAGGAGATGAATCCAAAAATATCAGATTTTGGAACTGCTAGGATATTTGGAGGCAAACAAATTGATGCCAGCACCAATAGAATAGTTGGAACATAGTAAGTCATATATAGTAATCTATCCAACTATACTTTAATATATATATATATAATTCCACCTAAGTTAGAAGTAGAAAAGATCTTGAGTACAAGTAAAAACCTCTCCACTCATATGAGAAATTCTAGGAGTCCAAAAGTAAAATCATGAAAACTTAAGCTTAAAATAGATACATTTCCAAATAACAATGTACTAGGCATACATAAATATGTATTGTTATTTTTATATTGATCATTGTCTTTCATATCAATTGCTCATTGGTTGTTATCGTCAATCCTACAGTGGTTATATGGCACCAGAGTATGCTATGGAGGGAGTATTCTCAGTTAAGACCGATGTATACAGTTTCGGAGTTCTTATCCTGGAAGTGATCAGTGGGAGAAAGAACATTGGTTTTCTGAACATGGACAGAGCACATAACCTTTTGTCATATGTATGCTTCTGTTCTTGATCAAACATCAACTTCAAAATTGACCCTCTTATTTTTGTGATGGTTGTTTAACAACATAACAATTGAACAGGCATGGGAGCTGTGGAGTGAGGGTATAGTAGAAGAAATGGTGGACAATAACTTGGCTGGAGATTGCCCTGTGAGTGAGGCTGTAAAATGGATTCACATTGGGTTGTTGTGTGTGCAAGAAGATCCAAACATGAGACCCACCATGTCAGTGGTTGTTCTAATGCTTGGAAGCCAGTCGATCAACCTTCCTCAGCCATCAAAACCTCCATTTCTTACAGGTCGAGGATCTCTCACTAGAAATCAATATTCAACCACTGGAACAGGGACAGGGTTACACACCACAGATCAGTCGTCCACCAGTTCTTCTATCTAGCTATAGCATTCGGCTTTATGTTGTAAATTGTTTTTTTTTTAAGTTCAACCATTGTGGGGTGGATTCATCGATACTTTTATTTGATCATTTGTTTAGAGGTTGGTATAATGATACATAAACTAAGTTATCATTTTTGTCTTTAGATTTTAATATGCTTCGTAAGGGGGGAAGAGGGAGAGGGGGATTAGACCTGCAAGGCGAAAAAGCTTTTTGGTGCCCCCTCCAATGAACCAAGAAAACATTTTAGCATTTTGTATGAAACATCATATACAAATATATAAAACCAATAACTTGGGGGACACCAATTAACTCTACATGATCAAAAAGTTGTTGCCATCAAATTCTATTAGTGATAGTCACTGAGTCTATCGCTGATAAATTCTGATAATCGAAGTCTATCAGATAGTTTCTAATTAATCAGAGTCTATCAGTAATATACTTTGATAGATTTTGCTATATATTTGCAATTTTTTTTACATTGTGCTATATTTGCAATTATGTATTTCTTATTTGCCACCAAGTGCAAATTATCAAATATATTTTACCCCAAATGAAAAAAGGAATATAAAAAAGAGTAAACAAGCAAAGACTCCACTGCACCACTAGTCACGTTTTTAATATTTATGAAATCGTCAAATGCACTCATTCAAAACAACAATATTTCAAAAAATAGTTGTAAAAGTTACCATTTTGAAATAAATAGTTTGAAAAAAAATATATTTTTTAAAACCCCTCTAAAAATAATAATATTTTAAAAAGAAATCCAATAGTTAGCAACTTAGCATGCTGTGCCACATGTTGAAAAGAAAAAGGAAAAAGAAGAAAAAGTTGTTAGTTGTGTAAAGTTTCCCCGTAGATTTCCATTGCAGAAAATTCAGAATTGACGACCCTGAAAATTTCCGGTGGCTCCCTGTCTCTCTCACGTAAGAAGAACAAATCTCTAGAAGCAACATTTTGCATTCATATTTATGTAATACATAAAATGATTGAAAACAGTACAGTGTACAGGGAAGCATTTAAAGAAGGATGAGAACAAGTCTAACAGTAATGTTGAGGATCCCACATCAAAAAGATTGATGGAGACCTCACAATATATAAGGGTCACTCCACTCATTGTCGTAATAGGTTCAAAGTCTTCGTTGGAAACTTTTAGCCGAGGCCCAACCATCCATCATGACTAGCAAATAAGTGTACATAGTCATTTTGAATTTTCCAACGGATCAATTCATAAGATCAGGCTTTGATCTTTACTTCCACTTCCACAAGCGTTCCAATTGATATTTTGGAGTCGTTCAATCCTTCTCAACTTACCATCGTGGAGTAGAGTTATTCTTTGAGCTACCCCAGAAAGGAAACTATGATTCATTTCCTCCTGTACAGTAATAGAGAATTAGGGAGAATGAGCTCAGCACAGTACTGAGCAATACTATTGCAATAAATAGCCAAAATGAGGACACGTGTAGCAATACAATAGGGAAAAGCAAAACGGAAAACAGAGGCTAACTAACCAAACAGATTATGAACTAATAGAAGGAAAATACAGCAGATTAATATAGTTAACATCCCCCCTCAAGAGAACTGTGCTTAGAAACAACAGTGAGCTTGGTCCTTAGGCTGATGAACCGAGGAGAGTGAAGGCTCTTTGTGAAGATATCTGCCAGCTGGTCTTCTGATGGAACAAAACGGACGAGTAACTGCTTGCGTGCCACCTTTTCTCGGATAAAATGAAGATCTATCTCAAGGTGCTTAGTTCGGTTGTGCATAATTGGGTTCGCAGCAAGATATGTCGCTCTGATGTTATCACAAAGAAGCAGAGGCGGCGAGCAACGTACTCCAATTTCTTGAAGAACAGACTGAACCCACGATATCTCGGCTGCAGCATTGGACATTCCTCTGTATTCTGACTCGGCACTTGATCTGGAAACGACTTTTTGCTTTGAGGAATTCCAGGATATCAGATTGTTGCCAAGGAAGGTGCAGAACCCACTGGTGCTTCGACGATCATTTGGGCAACTTGCCCAATCTGCATCTGTATAACAAGTGATCGATGTAGAGGATGGAGACAACGAAATTCCCATTGACATCGTACCTTTAAGATAACGAAGAAGTCGTTTGACAGCTTGCAGATGGACTGTGGTTGGAGCATGGAGGAATTGACAAAGTTTGTTGACAGAGAAACTGATGTCTGGCCTAGTGATAGTGCAATACTGCAATGCTCCAACCAAACTACGATATTCCGAGGCTGATTCTAGCAAGTCACCATCATGAATGGACAAAGGGGAGCCAACGACCATAGGAGAAGCAACCGGTTTGCAAGTATCCAGACCAGCCCGATGTATTAAGTCAGATATGTATTTCTGTTGGCATAGGTGTAATCCAGAGGCTGATCGAGATACTTGAATTCCAAGAAAGTAAGATAATTCTCCCATGTCTTTAGAGCAAAACGATGGTTCAAAGAAGAGATATAATGCTGAATTAGGGATAAAGAGTTACCAATAACTAAAATATCATCTACGTAAACCAAGAAAATGACAATCTGCATACCAACTTTGTAGACAAACATCGACGTATCAGCCTTAGATGCAATGAAACCCCATTCAATCAAACATGAACTATGCTTGGAAAACCAGGCACGAGGGCTTTGCTTGAGGCCATATAGAGCTTTATGTAATTTTAGAACATGGTTTGGACAAGAAGACTTATGAAGCCAGCTGGTTGCTTCATGAAAACTTTCTCTTGGAGGTCACCGTGGAGGAAAGCATTATGCACGTCAAGTTGGCGAATGGTCCACCCAAAGGAAATAGCTAAGGATAAAATGATTCGAATGGTGGTTGGCTTGACTACTGGACTAAAGGTCTCGAAGTAATCTACCCCAAACGCCTGAGTGTATCCTTGAGCTACCAAACGGGCCTTATATCTATCAATTGAACCATCCGGTTTGAGTTTAATCCTGAAAACCCACTTGCAACCAACAATTTTCCGATCCGCAGGTAAAGGGACCAAAGACCATGTTCCATTACGAATTAGTGCATCATACTCAGCATTCATAGCACTTTTCCAATTAGGATCTTGCAAAGGCAACTTGTAACTGAGGGGTTCAGAGGGGTGTTTGACAACTGGGGCATTCGTAGTTGCTAACCAAGCTTTTGGTTTGAACACACCTGCCTTTGATCGAGTGACCATAGGGTGAAAGTTGAAGGATGAGGGTTGAGACATAGGAGGTTGGTTGGCCGGGGGTGAGGGGCTAGGAGATGTAGAAAGGGAAGAAATCGAGGATGGTGGGGATGGTGAGGATGATAAAGAATGCGAAAGGGAAGGAACATGGGAGAGTGAAGTAGCTGAGACCGGAGGTAAGGGCAGGGAAGGGGAGTTAGCAGACAGGGTGGGGGTAACTGCAGCATTCATAGCAGGGAAGACAGTTGTGGTTGGCAACGAAGAGGACACAGGGGGTGAAAAGGCAGGAAAAATAGGTTGAAATACAGAAGATGGAGAGACAGGTATAGACTGCAACAGAGTACCAAGAGGGTAAAAGTGATCAGAGTAGGTGGATTTTACCGACAGAGGAGGGACAAGAGAAGAGTTCTGAAAAGGGAAGGATGACTCATTGAAAACGACATGCCTAGAGACATAAATACGACCAGTAAGAGGGTCTAAACAAACATAGCCTTTATGAGTTGAACTGTAACCAAGGAAAACACACTCTTTAGATCTAAATTGAAGCTTATTATCATTATAAGGTCGCAAATAGGGGAAGCAAGAGCAGCCAAACGATTTTAAGAGTCTATAATCAGGAGTATGACGAAATAACACGGAGTAAGGGGACTGGAAACCAAGGATGGGAGTAGGGAGGCGATTAATTAGGAATACCGCTGTTTGGAAGGCATAGGACCAAAAATTCTGAGGAACAGAAGAGTGAGCTAGAAGAGAAAGACCTACCTCAACCACATGCCTGTTTTTCCTCTCAACACTTCCATTTTGTTGTGGGGTGTAGGGACAAGAGACTCTATGGATAATGCCGTTTGATGTGAGAATGGGAAGCAATGGTCTGAATTCAGAACCACCATCGGTTTGAAGGGCCTTTATTTTTGTGTTGAATTGATTCTCTACTAATGCTTTGAAACTTACAAAGGCAGATAACACATCATTTTTAGACTGTAATAGATAAAGTCATGTGTATTTAGTGTAATCATCGATGAAAAGTATGAAAATTTTGGCACCATTTATAGATTTGAATGGGGATGGATCCCAGACATCTGAGTACACCAAACTAAAGGGGACAAGTGACCGAGAGGTCGAAGGGGAAAAGGGAAGTTTGTGGCTCTTGGCCAACTGACAACAAGAACAAAATTGCTCTGTGGCAGAGCTAAACTTGTAATTACAATCAGAAAGGACTCTTTTGACTATAGGAAAAGATGGGTGACCCAGGCGCCGATGCCACAGTGAGAGATCTTGGAATGTTGAGAGGTAAACAGCAGGACTTGATGGTTGAGATGAGGTAACACTCGAAGGAGACACGGACAGCTTGTAAAGACCTCCTTCAAGCTGACCCTGGAGTAGAATGGTCTTGGATAACTGGTCCTTCACAAAGAAATGATTTGGATGAAACTCAACAAAGGCATTATTATCCCGACATAAACGAGCAATGCTAATCAGATTATGAGACAAGTGTGGAGTGTGCAACACAGACCGCAACTTAATAGGGAAACTAGATGAATATGAACAAATAGAAGAGAAACCAACATTAAGGACTGGAATTGACTTACCATTGCCAACCACGACCTGTTCACCGCCTAGATATTGAGAGGAGTGCTGCAGATTTCCAACATCAGGGGTCATATGGTGGGTAGCTCCTGAGTCCATGAACCATGCTTCATCAGGATGAGACATTGGCTGAGATAGACTAGGATCATTAATGGCAGCGGAAGAGGGAGAGGACGACTGACTTGGTTGAGATAGCTGGTTGAAAAGAGCTTGAGGTGAGGCAGAAGAATTCAGGGGTGCTTGATACATTGGGTTATGGCGGTTATAACAAACTAAGGCAATGTGACCGAGCTTGCCACATATTTGGCATTGAGGGCGATTGGGGTTGGAGATAGGCCATCGTTGAGGACGAGGGGAAGATTGTGGTCTACCAAGAACACTAGGACCAGGAAGAGGAGTTGGAAATGGTTGGGGAAAGGGAAAGGGTGATGAGGGACGAGGATTAGCTGACCTTGTATTAGGTTGGTTTTTCTGAAAACGTTTCTGATTGGAAGACATCGAGAAGTTGGCAAGGTTGGCTTGAACAACATTGAGGCTATCAACAGAGGTTTGCTTCTCAAGGCGAGCTTCATAGGCTAAGAGGAGGCTACGGACGTCGGCAAGCGACGGGCGGTCATTGCGATTCTGAATAGAGGTTACAAATGGATTGTACTCTGTGCCAAGCCCCTCAAGAATGTACCCCAGGTGATCACGGTAGGACAGGGGTTCTCCAATGGCTGAGAATTTATCCGCGACATCCTTGATTTGAGCTAGGTACTGAGCTACAGAAAGGCCATCTTTGCGAATCTTCTGAAGCTGAGATCGAAGTCCCATAATCCGAGCTGTGGAGGATGATTCATAGACCACACGAAGATGCTCCCATATCTCATACGCAGAGGAGCAGCCGATTATCTCTCCTATTTTATCTTCATTAAGGGAGGAATATATCCAGCTCATCAGAGTGCGATTGAGCTTTTGCCAGAAAGTAAATTGGGGGTTTACCTGACTTTGAGCCATATCTAGAAATTTGGGAGGAGGTGGAGTGCCGTTGATAAAATTTTCCATATCGAAGGCTATTATGTGGTTCAACAGTTGATTTTTCCACCGAAGGTAATTTGAGTCTGTAAGTTTGATGTTGAGGGGTGGGGTTAAGGTAGGAAAAGGAGAAGGAGATGGATGAACAAAAGGATAAAAGGGGTTGAAATTTTGAAAAACCGGCAGAGATGATGTTTGAGCTGGTAGATACTGAAAGCCTGCTGGAACAGAGGGATTAGGGTTTTGGAATTGAGGAAAGGGAGGAACATTAGGGTTGAGGGGCCTAGTAGGTGTAGCTGTCAAGGTATTCAGTGGAAGACGATGTGAAGTAACAGGTGTAGGAAGGGGGGAAGATAACGTGGTCACTGGAATAGGGCTAGAGACAGTGGAGGTAATAGGAAAAGGAGGTAGACGATCATCAGCTGCTGTGGAAGAGCTTGAAGAAGACGCCATAGAGAAAGAAAAATTTTGAGAAGAGAAGCCTGTGCTCTGATACCATGTACAGTATAGAGAATTAGGGAGAATGAGCTCAGCACAGTACTGAGCAATACTATTGCAATAAATAGCCAAAATGAGGACACGTGTAGCAATACAATAGGGAAAAGCAAAACGGAAAACAGAGGCTAACTAACCAAACAGATTATGAACTAATAGAAGGAAAATACAGCAGATTAATATAGTTAACACCTCCCTCAAACAGCTTCTTCTTTGCCTTTATCTTTACTACTGCTGATTTTAATCTTTGGGTTCATAATCCCTTCTCGTTGCCAACCTTCCTACTGCTCAAACACGACCTACTCCCATCTGGATTCTAACGTCAATTTCCTACTGGATTCCTTGTCGTCTAAAGCTTCAAACCGCACTTTCTACAACGACAGCTCTAATGGAACCTATGGCCTCTTCCTCTGCCGAGGGGATGTTTCTAATGACGAGTGTCATAGCTGCGTCAAGGATGCACGTGAAGGAATCAAACAGCGCTGCCCTTCGAGAACAAATGCCATCATATGGTTTGACAAATGCATGTTGAGATACTCTGTTAAAAACTTCTTTGGGACCGTGGATATGTCTCAGAGAGTGCTAATGTGGAATACTCAGAATGAAACTTCTCCCGACGATCCTGTTACCGATGCTCTTGCTCTTCTGTATGACATAATAGCAAAAGCTGTGAAGGAAGATTCGATGTTCAAGGTAGATATGCGGAATCCAGGCAATCCTAGATATGCATTGGCACAGTGTTCAAGAGATATCCTCAAGCTTGACTGTGAAAAGTTTTTGGACAATTTGTTGAACTACGGGAAGGATTGTTGCATTCGACAGAAAGGGTGGCGAATTCTAGCCCCAAATTGTAATTTACGACTTGATGACTACCTTTTCTATCAGATACCAGAAGCTCCCCCTCCATCCTTGCCAGCGGCTCCTCCCCCTGATGAAGGTGAGGGGACGCCATTCTTTTTGTTTTCCTCGACTGTCATCAATTTCCAAAGATTTATTTTAATCTTGCTCACCAATTTGTTTAATCATAAAATGGAATACAGGAGGGAACAAAACAAGGATCATTGTCATCAACATATCAACACTTGCTGCAGCCGCAATTCTGCTAGGCCTATTATATTGTTTATTTTTCTGGAGAAACAAAAGACAGGGTGAGAAGATTAAACCTCTTACATAACCAATGCACTTTTAAGATTTTGATTAGTTAAAAACAAGTATGGTGTTTCATTCAGAGAGGGATAGAAGTGAAGAGCTTCCTTTGCGAAATCCAAGCGTTCGAGAATCGGTTCACTTGATAAGGCAACATTTCAATGCAACAAACCAGGAGGGTGATGAGGATATGCACTACTTCAGTTTGAGTACTCTAAAGACCGCTACAGACAACTTTTCAGATGTTAATAGACTTGGAGAAGGCGGGTTTGGTCCCGTTTACAAGGTTAATGAACCAAAATTTTGATATGTGAAGATTGTTTTTATATGTAAGATGTATTAGATAATATGTTCATTTTTTATGCCTAAAATGAATTCAGGGAAAGCTGATGGATGGTGAAGAAATAGCTGTGAAAAGACAATCAACAAAATCAAGTCAAGGACATGAAGAGTTTAAAAACGAAGAAAAAGTCATCTTGAAACTTCAACATAAGAATCTGGTCAGACTCTTGGGATGTTGTGTTGAAGAAGAAGAACAACTTCTAGTCTATGAGTACCTAGCAAATACTAATCTTGATGTTTTCTTGTTTGGTTAGGTTCTTTTTCTCTCATATAATTTCATTTTCATTCTCCATACACCTTTTTCTAACCTCATGTAAAGGAAGAATCAATGTCATGTGGTTTTACTAATCTAATTGCAATGGCAGATCCAATGAAGTGCAAACAACTTGACTGGCTCAAGCGTGAAAACATTGTCAATGGGATTGCCAGAGGAATTCTCTACCTCCATGAAGATTCTCGACTCAAAATCATCCACAGAGATTTGAAAGCAAGTAATGTACTTTTAGATGAGGAGATGAATCCAAAAATATCAGACTTTGGAACTGCTAGAATATTTGGAGGCAAGCAAATTGATGCTAGCACCAATAGAATAGTGGGAACATAGTAAGTCAAACACATCTCCATTAATATGAGATTTTTCCGGTAGGGTTCAAAAGTAAAATCACGTAAAAGGCTAAAATAGATTTATTTTGTACGGTTACAATATACTAGGCAAACATAAATATGTATCATTATTTTTATATTAATCATTGCCTTCTACAACCGTTGCTCATTGGTTGTAATTGTCAATCCTATAGTGGTTATATGGCACCAGAATATGCTATGGAGGGACTATTCTCAGTTAAGTCGGATGTATACAGTTTTGGAGTTCTTATCCTAGAAGTGATCAGTGGGAGAAAGAACATTGGTTTTCTGAACATGGACAGAGCACAGAACCTTCTGTCATATGTATGCTTTGTTCTTGATCAAACATCAACTTCAAAATTCATCCTCTTATTTTTGTGATGGTTGTTTAACAACATAACAATTGAACAGGCATGGGAGCTATGGAGCGAAGGTAGAGCAAAAGAAATGGTGGACATGAACTTGGCTGGAGATTTCCCTGTGAGTGAGGCTGTAAAATGGATTCACATTGGGTTGTTGTGTGTGCAAGAAGATCCAAACATGAGACCCACCATGTCAGTGGTTGTTCTAATGCTTGGAAGCCAGTCGATTAACCTTCCTCAGCCATCAAAACCTCCATTTCTTTCAGGTGGAGGGGCTCTCATTTCATATCAATATTCAACCACGGAAACGGGCTCAAAGTTACACACCACAGATCGGTCGTCTACTAGTACTTCAATCTAGCCATATAGCATCCAGTTTTATACTGTAATTTACTTGTGTTTTTGGTCATAGATGCTTGTACATAGTTTAAATTATAATTTGTCTTTAGGGTTTTGATTTGTTCCTTATGATTTGATTAAATCTCCCAAAAGCTTTGCCTACAAGAGATGTTGACAATTTCATTACATTATAAGTTTTTTTTTTGGCTAAATTTATATATTAGTTCCTAATGTTTGGTTCGATATATTAATTTGAAGATGGTAACTTTTATGTGGTTGTCAATTTTTTTTAATAGGTGGTTATCAATTGTTATTATACTAATAATTGGATGTGTCAGTTTCCAATAGTAACTGAATTTCACTTTTTTTTTTCGAGTTCAACAATATTTGGAAGGGAATTCCTCTTGGTTGAGAGTAAACACCAATTACCACTAAGTCATACTCATTTCGACAAAATTTCACATGTTAAATCATATAAAATAATTTTTTTAAAAATATTTTTTTGAGAGTGAGGTATGTTAACTTCACCAAATTAAAATATATCAATATATTTTTTCACCCAATCAATAAAGTATATTATGACATTATATCATCATGAATTAATCTAATAATTATAAAAATTGTCTAATAAGCTCCTATACCTTCAATTTTGTGCTAAATAAGTCATTGAGCTTTCAATTGTGTGCAAGTCATGCATTGACCTATTCAACATTTTTTAAATTTCATGAACCTACTAGACACAAAATTGAAAATCTAACATCTTATTAGACACAAAATTCAATTTTATGTCTAATAGTTTAATTAATTTTAAAAAATGTTGACCATGTCATAGACATAAGACAACAAAATTGAAAGTTTAGGGATCCATTTGACACTTTTAGAGTTTAGGGATTTATTAAGTTCAATGAACTATTAGATACTTTTTACTGTTTAGAGACCTATCTAAACACAAACTTGAAAATTTTGAGACTAAACGTGTAATCTAACCCAAATAAATTCACCATAAACAAATTACAACTAATATAACCAAGGACAAAATGCAAAAACCACCCAGCAAATATGGTGATGGTAACAATTGCACTCTAAACTTTCAAGTGTTGAAATTAAATCCTCAAACTTTCAAGTGTAAAATCAAACTCACAAACTATAATAAATGTAAGAATTGGATCAATTTTACCTCATTTATCTCTCTTATATTTCTCTTTTCTCTCCATAAACAAACGAAAGATCAATTATTTCTCTTGCCTTGAGGCTCACCAACAATTCGTAAAATGTAGTAGACCATGCATTTTATCCTAATCCAATTCAGATGTTTCATAAAACTTCTCGCTCACATCCGAAGAAGCATTTCTCTAAATGAAAAAGTAATTATTCGGCATTTACTTAATTGGTGACAATTATTGGTTCATCCTTGTAAAAATTATATCAGGGAGGGACAAGTGGATGGTAGAGAGAAAATACGAAAGAGAAATAGAGTAAAATGGATCAAAACTTAAAAGATTTAATTTTTACACTAAAGTTTAGTGAAATTTTTACAACCACCCTGTTTGACCTACCATCAAAGAATAAAGAAGATTGTTTAAAAAAAAAAAGAGAAAAAAAAAAAAAAAACCTTTCAACGTGGGTCAGATAATTAACAACGTTTCTTTGTTTTGTCAAAACTGTTTTCAAAATCTAAGTTAAAGTAGCTTTTAAAACCTTATTTTTAAATTTTGATTAATATTCAAATGTGTTTTCTAGAAATACACAAAATATTTCAAAAAGCATATTTTTTTTTAAAAAAAAAAACTAGAAGCGAAATTATTATCAAACATATACCTCAATATTCTATTTTAATTTGTTAACTTTGTATAAAAAAAAATTTTAATCTTTAACATCAAATTTTAAGGAAAAATTTATTTTTGGCCCTTTAGTTTTGAGTCAATTCCATTTTGATCCCTAGATTTCATAATTTTTACACTTACTAAACTTCATTTGATCCCTGAGTTTCAAAATATTACGTCTTTAGTAACCTCAACGAAATGCTAACTTGTTAGCATCCTAGATATCATTCCATTAGAGTTACTAATAGTCTTGTTATGTCTAAGACCAAAAGTGAGCCTTAATGAAAACTAAAAGGTAAAAGTGCAATATTTTAATATTTTAAAATCTTAGGACGAAATGGAAACTAAACTCAAAGCTTAGGAGTTGTCAAAGAAAAAAAAAAACATTCAAAACTCAATGATAAAAGTGTAGACTAAAACCAACATAGGTAAAAACCAAATAGAAACTAAACAAAGACTAAAAGAATCTTTTATCTAGACATTATGGAGTAAAATAAAATACGTAGAAATAGAGAGATTAAAATAAAATAATTTTTAAAATTTTAGGGACAGTTTCAAAACTTAAAATTAATAACTTATAAACTAATTAATAATTATAAATTAATGCTAGAGAGCAAATTATCTCTTACAAATTAATGCGGGCGGCCGTCTGAGGTGGCTCCATCCTTGTCCACAGGACTTCTACGGCGATCAGCGCAGCAAAATTTCGCACCCTGCGATTGGAGATTGCAAAACCCAATCAGTCTGAAAGATCAAATTTTGTTAAAAATGGCACAAGCCCATGAAAACCATTGCATGTAAAACTAAAGAGCAACGCAATGGAATGTAAATTAAGGAGGGGACTGCCAGTTTCCTGAGTGCTTGTTGTGTTCAACATTATCTTCTCTGATCACCAAGCTTCATCGTCTTCTCTGCTTAGAGAAACCAGTCGCGAAGCATGTCAACTGGTAAAATCGGAGACGCTTTCCTCATCTTAAATTGTGACACATACTTACTTTCTTGGAGCATTTAATGAGCTCATCCACTTCTGAATATTCAAATTTGTATCGACCCCAGCAGAATACCATCACACCATGACGATGTGATGACTCTGTCCTCTTTTCTACTGCAAATAAATGCTGAAAATTATATCGAAACAAGTGGCTCCGAACGGTTTCCTTTGAATTATTGTACAACAAAAGGTACTAAAGATATTTCGATCATCTGTTTTTATCTCTTTAAGAAAAAGTTCGTCTCTTTATCTGCTACCCCAAACCAAAATCATGTTCTGTTTCTTCAATTACAGAGCTTCCCCATTTTCGTTGGTATTTCTGATCTCAATCTTTGGGTTCAGCCACTCCCATCATTTCGAACCAGCCTATAGGTTCCACATCTGTTCAGCGTCAAGCGATAACACAACCAACTCTAATCTGGGTTCAGACCTCATTGGCCTACTGACTTCCCTATCCCAAGCTTCCTCTGACAGCTTCTACAACAGAACCTTCAATGGAATGTATGGCCTTGTCCTCTGTCGAGGAGATGTTCCCAGTGATAACTGTCACAGTTGTGTTAGTGCCGCAAGCAAAGATGTAAGGGATCGATGCCCTTCAAGAGTAAACGCCACAATATGGTACGATGAGTGCATGCTGAGATACTCAGACAATAACTTCTTGGGGACTGTAGAGATGTCGCCGAGAATTCTCATGGGCGATTCTGGGAATCAGACATCTCCCGACGATCGGAATATCGATGGGCCTGCTCTGTTATCTCAGATGGCGAGTGAAGCCGCAGGCTCAGAGATGATGTTCAAGGCAAACAAGTTGGATGAGCGTGGGACACGCTATGGATTGGTTCAGTGCACAAGGGATCTCAACAGTAGCGAGTGTAGTACATGTTTGACGGCTCTGTTGGAGGAGATCGGGCAGTTTGGTAAAGAGAGAGTGGGGTGGAGAATTTTGGGCCTGAGTTGTAACATAAGGTACGAGCAATATCGTTTCTATCAGCAATCAGCTTCGTCTCAAGGTGATTCAAATGTAACTTCGTTTACATCTTTTGACTTCTGCTGGCATCTTTGAGCTAATTCATCTTTAGATTATCCCTTTATGTTGGATTTGAACATAGTTTCACATCAAGTAGAAGCAAAACATATTTTGCCATAAAATTAAGGATGATGCCTCTATTGGTGTGAGACATTTTGAATATGATTCAAAAGATAACACTTAGACTGAATGTGGACAATATCATATACCATAGTGAAAATATAAAAAAGTTTGTAGGGTGAGAACTTCTACTGGTGTGGGACATAGAATAAGTAAAACTCAGGACAGAGAACTAGGAAAGTGGTTGAGTGTGGTGAGAACACAAAAGAGCGTTCTCTTAAAATTATGGTGAGAATATAGTTTCTTAATGAAAGCTTTCTTTTTCTCAGAGTGATATTTCCTTGTTTGTTTAATTCTTCTACATCTTATAATTTTATACTAAATCTCAAAATTCTTGTCCAATGCATAAAGCAGGATTGAACGCGAAAATGATTGTAGTAATCAC
Organism: Luffa acutangula; assembly: GCA_036850905.1. Lineage (NCBI taxonomy): Eukaryota > Viridiplantae > Streptophyta > Magnoliopsida > Cucurbitales > Cucurbitaceae > Luffa > Luffa acutangula. Next base: position 60,544,911 of record CM072087.1, on the reverse strand, counting down.
TATATCAACCGTTGCAGCAGTAGCATTTCTTTCAAGTCTATTGTATTGTTTACTTTTGTCAAAGAAGAGAAGACAGGGTAAGAAAAACAAATCATTTACGTTTAGACTGCACTTGTCATGCTTTGGTTCAAATAAAATATTGCACTTGTCATGCTTTGGTTCAAATAAAATATTATGATGTATCAAATTCATACGTCCAGAGATGGACACAGGTGAACAAGTTCTGTTACGGAATTTGGGAGATGCGAAGTCTGCAGAACTGATGAAGCAAGATTTGCATTCAAGAGGTGGAGACAGTGATGAAGAAATGCATTACTTCAGTTTCATCACCCTCCAGGCTGCCACAAACAACTTTGCAGATGCAAATCGACTTGGAGAAGGCGGTTTTGGTCCGGTTTTCAAGGTTAACTACTGAGTCCAAGACTTAATATGTGGAAATTGTTTTAGCCTTTTAGGATACTATTACAAATTTAAGAAGTGCCATGATGAACATATAACAAAGAACAATTAACTGGTCTTCTGCTCAGAACTTCATGATTTAGCTATCTATGTGTGTGGATAGGATCTAACTCTTCACATATCAGACTGCAGAAAAGCAATTTGCTGCTTTCTTTCTGTTTGCTAAGTTTTCAACCCATCCAGGGAAAGTTGGTGAATGGAGAAGAAATAGCTGTAAAAAGACTGTCAGTAAAGTCGAGTCAAGGTCATGATGAGTTCAAGAACGAAGTCATGGTCATAATGAAGCTTCAACACAAAAATCTGGTCAGGCTTTTGGGATGCTGTTTGGAGGGAGAGGAAAAACTTCTTGTCTATGAGTACATGGCAAACACTAGTCTAGATGCCTTCTTATTTGGTTTGTTTAGTTTCCATTCTTCATATGCTTTCTGCTCCGTTGGAATCAAAACAAAAGATCCTTATCAGGAAAGTTAATCTCCTCTTCCTGACACTGCAATGCAGATCCAGTTAAATGCAAACAACTTGACTGGCTTAAGCGCAACAACATCATCAACGGAGTGGCAAGAGGAATTCTATATCTACATGAAGACTCTCGGCTCAAAATCATTCATAGGGATTTGAAAGCTAGCAATGTGCTGTTGGATTATGAGATGAATGCAAAGATATCGGACTTCGGAACTGCCAGAATTTTCGGAGGCAAACAAGTTGAGGCTAGCACGAACAGAGTTGTTGGCACTTTGTAAGCCATTAAGCATAAGATATTTCAATGAATAGAATTATATCAATTTGTTGTCAGTATTTGCATCTAATCCATTTTCACTATGATTCTAATCACTTGTACAGTGGATATATGGCACCAGAATATGCAATGGAGGGAGTGTTTTCAATAAAGTCTGACGTTTACAGTTTTGGGATTTTAATGTTAGAAGTGATAAGCGGGAGAAAGAACAGCGGTTTCTTCAAAGTAGACAATGCACAAAGCCTTCTATCTCAGGTAAAGATTCTTCCCTAAACTATGCATCAAAATCAATTTCTTAGGTTTTGTGTGGGCAAGATTTTTAGAATACACATCAATTGAACAAAATCAGGCATGGCAACTATGGAAGGAAGGCAGAGAAGAGGAAATGGTTGATCCAAACCTGGTTGGAGATTGTTCTTTGAGCGAAGCTCTGAGATGGATCCAAATTGGTCTGCTGTGCGTACAAGAAGACCCTAACATCAGACCCACCATGTCAATGGTTGTTCTAATGCTTGGAAGCAAATCAATTCGCCTTCCTCAACCGTCAAAACCTCCATTTTTTCCGATTGGGTTTCCGATGTCGGTCGATCAATCTTCAACGACTTTCCTGGGAACGGGATATCTCTCCACTCAATCGTCTACCACTGCTTCCAGTTCCATCTAGCCATGCGTTTCGCGAATCTGCAGAACATTTCAGCTGTCTCTGCTGTGCTGATTATCAGCGGCAAGCTGATGCATTACTTCAGAAATTAAGAACACCTTTGGAAAAAGGAAAAAACGACGTGTTCATATTGTTATATATACTCGCAAGGGGATACTGTTTAGAATTTAGGAATTACGTCTAAAGCCATATACTGTCACCATAGAGGTTCCAATCCTTTACTTGTATCATTAAACTTAAAAAATAATATATTTAGATATGGTTGGGTAATCATTTGATTTTTTTGTTTTTGAAAATTAAATTACTTATAAACACTCTTAAAAAAAAAAAAATCTTATATACAACACTTCTATTTATAAATTTTTTTGTTTTGTTATCTATCTTCGTCTCAACTTTTCAAAAATCAAACCAAGTTTTGAAAACTAAAACAATTAATCTTTATGTTAAAAATCACTTTTGATCTCTAACTTCTATAAAATAAACAATTTAGTTCATGAATTTTGATTTGTAACGATTTAGTCTCCGTACTTTCAATTTTGTAACAATTTAATCTTTGAACTTTAACAGATAACAATAACAATTTAGTCCATTTATTTTCAAATTTATAACAATTTAATCTTTGTCACAAAAAAATTCATCAAAATTAAATGTTGATTTTTTATTATTATTTAATGATTAGACTTTGTTGCTTATAAATATATTGGATCCCAAATTAGTTTACTAATCTATCTTTTTAAGAAAATTTATTAAGTCTTGTGATTTTTAATCTAATTTTTAAAATTTTGATTTTGTTTTGGAATTTGACTAAAAATTCAAATGTTAGCTTAATAACGATGAAAGGGCCGGTTGCAAGGATAGCAATATGGGACAAAATAATTGCAAATCTAGCAACCCACAAAAAAAAATTGCAAAAATGGCAAAATCTAATAGTTTGTGTGTTGCATTTACTAAAATACCCCTCCATATTTTCTTTCACTGATAGAAAGTTTTTCTATCACTGATAGATTCTATCAGTGATAGAAATTTTCTTTCACTGATAGATTCTATCATATGATAGAAAATTTTTCTACTACTGATAGATTCTATCGGCGATAGATATTTTTCTATCACTTGTTCGGTGTTCTATCAGTGTTTGGTTGTTGTTATTTGGTTTTCTATCAGTGTTTGGTTTTTGCTTTTCAGTGTTTGATTTCTATAATCGTTCGTTTTTGCTTTATTTTTCAATGCTCGATTTCACCATGTATCACCATCGCTGATAGAAACAAAAGATCTTCTATCACTGATAGAAAAGTATCAGTGATAGAAAGATTTTCTATAACTCACGAAAAGTTTTTCTATCAGTCTCAGTGATAGAGATAGAAAGTTTTTCTATCACTCATAGAAAAAAATTCTATAAGTGATAGAAGATTTCTATCACTGATAGGTTCTATCAGGGATTGAAAGATTTTCTATCAAGAGTTTTCTATCATTGATAGAATATCTTTCTATCACTGATAGAATAGTAAAAATTTCTATCAGTGATAGAAATCTTTTATCACGGATAGAAAGCTTTTCTATCGGCGATAGAAAGTTTTTCTATCACTTATAGATTATATCGGTGATAGAAAGATTTCTATCGGAAATAGAAAGATTTTTATGGGTGATCAGGGATTGAAAGATTTTTTATCAAAAGTTTTTCTATGATTTTCTATAAAAAGTTTTTTCTTATCATTGATAGAACCTATCAGTGATAGAAATCTTTTATCACTGATAGAAAAAGTTTATATTAGTGATAGAAATCTTCTATTCTATCGGTGATAGAAACTTTCTATCACTGATAGAAAATTTTTCTACCACTGATAGAATCTATCAGTCATAGAAATATTAGTGATAGAAACTTTCTATCGCCGATAGAAAATTTTTCTACCACTGATAGAATCTATCAGTGATAGAAATATCACTGATAGAAACTTGTGATAGAAACTTTCTATCATGACTTTATTCTATCAGTGATAGAAACTTTCTATCACTGATAGAAAATGTTTCTACCACTGATAGAATCTATCAGTAATAAAAAGACTTTCTATCAGTAAAAAAAAAAAAAAAATGACGAGAAAGAAGAAGATGGACACACAGGGGCAATTTAGGAATATAAAAAATTAATTCAAAAATTTTGCCATATTTGCAAATATTTTTTAAAATTGCTATATTTGTAATTATTTATCTTCATGTTGCCACCCATTACAATTATCCACGATGAAAACCATTATAAAGAAATTAGAAGAATACCCACACACGAGTCGCCGGTTGGGAGGAGTGGGTTCGGGTGACTGCACTCACACATAATAAATAAACGGTTTTTAATATAAAAAAAAAAAAAAGAAATTAGAAGAATACAAGCGTAAATATCAAAAACCAAAAAACATGATGGCTCCATTACTTTGTCAACCGTCAAAAGAAATGGCTATCGAACTCAGTATGCTATACGAATCCAAGAAACAAATGAAATAAAACTCAAAAGTAGTTCACAAAACACAACATTTAATTTTCCTCAAAAAAAAAAAAAAAAAACACAACATTTAATGCTCCATTGAACAATTCATACATAAAAATGAAGGCACCGATTTTATTAAAATCAAAACAATTTAAGAAATAACATATTTTACTAACCAGCCAATGATAATCTAGATCTAGAGAGGATAGATTTCAGTAATTGAAGTTTCAGTTGATGAAGGTTCAAGGGGAGTTCTCTTGGGATGATGAGGAGGTTGATTCATTCCTATCTGATTTGAATTTGACAATGCATTCAATTCATCAGTGCTACTACTGTGCATAAAGAATGCGGGCCTTGAACCATCACCTAGCGTTTGATCTATTAGATTTGTAGCTGTACCTGCCCTCCAATTGTTCCATGCCTTGTAACCATTAGTTTTGAAACGGGCAATATCAAAACGAATATAATGTACGAGGTTTCATTGTAATACTTACAAAGCTCAAGAGATCTTCCACATTCTGGTCTCCATTGCGAACATAAGTATTTTTTCGACCGCATATAATTTCAAGAACCAAGACACCAAAGCTAAAAACATTTGATTTGACTGAAAATTGTCCATGAATTACATATTCCGGTGCCATATAACCAAAGAAGACAAGATTTATCAAATGTAATATATGTTAATGAAAACAAATGCTACATCATTTATACTTACTAAGTTTCCACTATTTTATTTGTATTGTCTCGAGTCTCATCTACTTCAAACAATCTTGCAGTGCCAAAATCTGAAATCTTTGGATTCATCTCATCGTCCAATAAAATATTACTAACTTTTAGATCACGATGAATAATTCGACGAGAATCCTCATGAAGGTAAAGAAGTCCTCGTGCAATGCCATGCATGTATAATTTTGTATCGCTTTTCCCAGTCCAAAAGTATCCGCTTCCCATAATATGCAGCATCATCCAATAATAATCTCGTTAATTATAGAATGGGGTGGCTTTATTTCAATATGTGTATTGTGTAGAACAGCGTTAAGAATAAAGAAAGATACCAAATATGAAGTGGTCGAGGCTGCCATTTGGTAGAAATTCATATATGACTAACCAAGTTTCGGTGTTGAAGTTTGGCCACCAAGAGGACTTCATTTTTTTAATTCAACATTTCTTTCTGAATTTTTTGCAAGCAGCCTCTTCACTGCTATATGTTGTCCATTAAGTAGCGTACCCTGAAACTATTGCATCAAATATATCACATCCAAAATGTTACTATTATTGCATTTCTTTATATATATACATATATATTCTTTTTCCAACTAAAAAAGCTTTCCCTAATCACCTTGTAAACAACTCCAAATCCACCCTCTCCAAGCTTATTCTCGTTAGAAAATTGATTCGTTGCTATCTTGATAGCCTCGCGAAATCTAATTGCAGTGTCTCAATACTAATTTCTTCCGTGTCTGGGAATATATATAGTTTAGGACAAAATTAGACGAATTGCTCCAAACACTTTCCAAATAAAAACAAGGAGAAACTTTTGATTTTAATTCCTAAACTTGGCCAAGTGTAACAAATTTTATAGTTAACTTCCAAATTCATCCATTTAGATGTTGAACTTAGATAAATGGTGTAAAGATAAGTTTGAAGAATCATGAAAAAAACGTGGGTTGAATAAATTATAAAATATATTTCTAATATCGACAAGATTACAAAAAATAAAAATATGACAAGTAATGACAACCACTAAAGCAATCATTTATCAAACCATTTTTATCCTTCATTTTTTAACCCAACTATCACATAAGTGGTTACATCGTGGTTATTGATGCTTGCCACATTTTCCATTCATTTTTAAAAAGTCTCCATTCAACTCAATAGCTATGTCATTTTTTGTCAAAAGAGCATAACTCAGCGATAATTGACATGTACCTTCGACCAAGAAGTCAGAGGTTTGAAATTTGAATCACTCCCTTTCTAAATGTTGATGTACTAAAAAAAAAAAAAAAAAAAACAACTTCATTTTTCATTGAAGGACATATTTAAAAGGCAAAGGTAAATGTGAAACTTTATTAATAATTGTGGTATAATTGAAACCAACTTTAAAGTTTCTGAATAATTTAGCCTTGAATGTGCATAATGTAAATTGATATACTTTGTCAAATTTAAGATAAGAATGAATATTTTTTAGGGAAAAAAAAAACCTTTTTTTTAGCTTAAAAAAAAAAAAACTTGAAGCTTACCTTCAATATTTTCCAATGTTCTACTGATCTTTCTCTTCCTCATCTTCAAAAAGATTATCAATATGCTGATCATGAGTATGAAAATAGAAAGTGTTGAAACAACAATTATTACGGTTCTAATAATGGTATTATTCTTAGACCCTGCACAATAAATAAAGGGTTATTGTATCAAGTAGCAATTTAAGATAGGTTAATTACAAATATAACAACTTTTAAAAGATTTACAAATATGACAAGTCAATCACTGACAAACTTTAATTACAATGTATATGGTCTATAATTGAAATTGTGATTGACGAAGTTATCGAGATAGACTTCTATCATGGATAGATTTTAATTTCATTAACACTCCATAAATAAATAAATAAAAATAAATCTTTTAGAAAAATGGTCTAAGTTTTAATGTTAAGTTCCGTATGTCCCTAAACTCAAAGAAATTGTCGGTTGAATTTTGAATTTTATGTTTAATTCCTATTTCAAAACAAAAAAAAAAAAAAAAAGAAAGAAGACAGAGTTCTTACAAACATTCTAATGTGGCTTATTCCTAATGGTACAGAGTCAATTACCGTGGAACTGTGTTCATTATGATATATTTTTATTATATTTAAGGGAAAAATACATTTTTGGTCACTGAAGTTTGAGTTAAGTGACACTTTGGTCCTTGAGTTTTCAAACTCAACAAAAATATATCTGAGGTTTGAGATAACGAGCACTATGGTCCCTGCCGTCAAATTTTCTGTTAAATGTTAACGGTGGCTGACGTGACACTAACATTTTAATAAAAAAAATATTTATTTATTTTTTTTTGAATAAAAAATATTAAAATAATAAAATATTATTATTTTTTATTATTATTTCTCCCCCCTCTCTCTCCTTTCTTCTTCTTCTCCATCTTCTCCCTCTCCATCCTCTTCCTCCTTCTTCACCCTATCTCCGGCGACCGACGACCATCACTCGTCGTCGCCGGTCGCCAGCCGCCAGCGACTGATTTTTTTTTTCTTCTTTCTTCTTCTTCTCTTCTTTCTTTTCACTAGTTTTCTTTAAAAAAAATGCTCCCCTTTCTCTGTCTTTTTTTTTAATAAAAAAAACCAGTGAAACGAAAAAGAAGAGAAAAAGAAAGAAGAAGAAAAAAAAAATCAGTCACCAGCAGCGGCAGCGAGCAATGGCTGCCGGTTGTCGGAGATAGGAAGAAGAAGAAGGAGGAAGAGGATGAAGAGGAAGAAGATGGAGAAGAGGAAGAAAGAAGAGAGAGAAGGAGAAATAATAAATAATATTATTTTAGTATTTTAATATTTTTTATTTAAAAAATTTTAAAAAATAATTTTTAATTAAAATAATAGTGTAAAAATTGACGGCGGGACCAAAGTGTTCCTTATCTCAAACCTTAGGGGTATTTTTGTTGAGTTCAAAAACTCAAGACCAAAGTGTCACTCAACCCAAACCTCACCAAAAATGTATTTTTCCAGTACATTTAATAGACGAGTGAACTTGCTAATATTTTTGAAACACTAAAAATAAGTAAAATTGAAAAGTTCATGTGTGTAGACAAGTATTTTTCATATACTATAAGTAATAGATCTATTAACCCTCAAATTTAAGAGAACCCTATATTTCAAAAAAAAAAAAAAAAAAAAAATTAAGAGACCCTAAATATTACCTAACTTATTTTTAAATTCAAATACCTATTAAAAATAACTTCATTAAAGTTGTAAGATTTATTAGACCCTTTTAAAATTACATTACATATTAAACATCTCCAAGAAATTCGAAGAGTTTTCAAGAAATTGAAGTTTATTTATTTATTTTTCTTTAACAACAAAAATGACGATCGAGAAAGATATAAAATTTGAAGAACGATATACCTGGTGTTAGAGGCGAAGACGGCGAGGGTGCATCAGCAACCGACGGCGGAGGGTGTGCCGTAGCGGGTGGAGGGGAAGACGAGGGAAGAGTCTCAGAAACAGGGTGGATCTCATAATTCAATTGACAAGTAGTGGCAATCAATCTCGCCCCAAAGCTGGCGCTGCAACAACTTGGAAGAATCCCTTGAAGTTGATTGAGGCAGACATTACAGTGGTGAGAAGACAGATCAGGAAAACAATCAAGCAACCCATATATCGTTTCCGTACTCGGACTCGGAACCTTCACATATCCAACGCATCTTCTACAGAGCTCCGGCGGAACGCCTCCACGGAGGAGGCGTTTTAGAAGGCGTAGTCAACGTGGGAGTTGGATTTGGAGGAGATGGAGAGGAGTGCACTTTCGAGATTTTTCTAGAAAAGGGTGTTCTTGGTGTGGTTGGCTTTGTTAGAACTTAGAACATGCGTGATAGAAGAAGGCTGGCTGAGAAAAAGTTGGCTGCAGGAGCAGGAGAAGGAAGGGGAGAAAGATGAAGAGAGTTGTCGAAGTGGCCATGTCCGTTTTCTTTGGGTGAAGGAGTTGTGTGAGTTGAAATAGACTGTAAGAACATCAGAAGTTACTCCCATTAGTCTACGGTCTTAGTCTCGGGTCGTACAGGTTGGGGAAATTATTCTGAGATTGCGATAGCCGATGAAAGGGCCATTTTCCTGATGCAAATCCCCGCCCTTCTTCAACTTCGTATAACAAACAAGTCCACGGTTTGGAATATATATTATATATGGCATGTAAATGACGTTTTTTCTCTTATTTTAGACCAAGCAAAGCATTCTAAAGTTTTTGTGATGAGTCTCATCGTTAAACTTTACAATATTGTTTGGGTCTAGATTCCCAACATTAATTTTGTTGTAAACTAATCATTTGTTGTAAACTAATAGTTACGTACTGGCGTTGGTTTTTCTATAAATTATTCGTGGGCTTCTACTTGTTAGTGGTATATATTATTGTGAAATAAATAAATTCTTTCCACATATACACTTCAATAATAAGGGTGGACGTCATAGGGCTTTATCTCTTCTGGTGGCATCTGTCGTCATTTGTTGAACATCAATGATATGCTTGTTTGTTATTCATTAATGGGTATTTAAAGAAAGAAGTGAAACTCGAGAAAATTGCTTCAGAGGAGACAATCCTGTAGATATGTTTACTAAATCATTATTTGTTGATCATATATGGAGTGGTTGATGAGTTAATTATGTTGTTTCTGCTATATCCATTAACATGGATATATTTTTTCTTATGGACTCTCAAATAGTATATCCAAGCTGGAATACATTTTTGTACATTTTTATACTGAGCATGAGAGTGGGAATGAATAGAGAAATTTCTCTGTTCTTCTTCTTCCGTTGTTGTTTCTTGGGCTGGGATTTAAGCTTTATTCGGTAGATATAGATATTAGTTTCTCTTCTGATGTAATGCATTCCTTTCTATTCAAGAATATTGAAGTATCCGCTCATTTTAAGAGGAGACGTAGACTTATATTTGGTTGAGCTACTATAATCCTGGTGTACTTTAACTAAATGTCAATACATGAGTATACATGAGTATAGTTCAATTAGTTTATACATATATCATAGTTCATATCCTCTCACCTCACATGTCGTTAAATTAAAAAAAAATATATATTAACTAAATAATATATATACTAATATAAACTTTAATTGAAATTGCATGAGCCCATAATAAATTCAAATTTATTTTATTACCACTCTAATTTCAAGTCATAATATACCAAACTCACGTACACTAAATAATAAAACTAATTTTTTTTATACCAGAAGAAATAATGAAGTTGAAATTTCATGAGTCATCTGGGTTTGAGCCTAACAAAACTTCTCCACAAACTCACCCAATAAAAGTAAATGGAATCTTATTTCCAGATGTGTTATTATATCATCTTTGAGGCTGGAAAGGACACCATATAATTAGCGAGATTGCCCAAAAAGAAACAATTTTTCGATAATTACTGGAATTTTGTTTTGGAGTGATTTTGGAATGATCAAAATCATTGTTTTTATGACATTTTTAGTGACTTTAGACATGATAAAAGTGATTTTGGTCATTCTAAAATCACTTCCAAATGTGTCATAAGGATATGGGAAGAATCTTTGTAATATTACGGTTTTGATCATGAACAAAGATACAAAATGGAGACAATAACATCTTTATCATGACCAAAGTGATAAAAATGGAAACAAAACTATCTTGAAAGTAGCCAAATCACTAAACACAACTTAGATTACAAATAAACCATGTAATGTTTGATCTATAGTTTCTCAAAATCACATCTTTTCAAAATAACATTTACTTTACCGGCATACGTAATGACAATCTAACGAGGATGAAGCTCCGTAATTGAAGCATCATTTTCCGAAAGTTGAAGGGGTGTTGTTTCAGAATGACTAGTCCCATCTGACTTTAACATTGTGTTGGATTCATTGGTGATACTATGCATGAAGAATGCAGGTTTAGAGGGTATAGGAAGAGTGAGAGAAGAACTACTTAGCATCATAACCACGGAAGCCATTGTTGGTCGATTTGCTGCATTTTCTTGAACACACAATAGTCCAATGTGAATGCATCTTATCATTTCAATCCTTGAACCAGCACTAAGTGTTGAATCTATCACATTTGTAGTTGTTCCTTCCCTCCAGTGTTTCCATGCCTAGAAAAAGAAAATCCACAATAGTACGTAACTTGACATTAGCATTTAACGATCTACTAAATTATAGTCTATTGCATTAAAGTTCAAAGGGAACAATATCAACCAAATTTATGCAAGTCTGGTGATAAAGTATCATATATATATATATGGATTGAATATGCTTAATTAAATGGATAGAGATAAAAAGATTGTGAACAAACAAAAGAAAGTAGAATACATAGAGTAACCTGTGTATTACGCCAAAACAATACAAGCTAGACCAAATTAAACCAAAAAAAAGATGTTTGTGGATATCAAATTCTTCTAATAGTATACCGTTAGAGGCTTGAAGTGTTGCTATGTATGGAAATTTTAAGGAGTAAATCATATACTTACAAAGCTAGAGAGATCTTCCACGTTTTCTCCATTGCGAAAACAATTGTTTTTCTGACCACTCAAAATTTCAAGAACCAAAATACCAAAGCTGAAGACATCTGATTTTACTGAAAATTGTCCATGCATTACATATTCTGGAGCCATATAGCCACTGCAGTAATCATAGTAATAAATTATTCAAAAGTATTATTATAAAGGAAAATAAACAAATTAATACTTACTAAGTTCCCACAATCCTTCTCGTATTGCCTTGAGTCTCATCTACATCGAACAATCTTGCCATACCAAAATCTGCAATTTTTGGATTCATTTCTACATCCAACAAGATATTGCTAGCTTTGAGATCACGATGTATGATTCGGAGGCGAGAATCTTCATGGAGGTAAAGAAGTCCTCGTGCAATGCCATTTATGATTTTGTATCGAATTTGCCAACCTAATAGTGTCCGCTTTCCCAAATCTACAGCATCATCCTTATGTTAATGATTTTTCTCAATTATATATGAAAGGAGGCCTTTTCCAATTTGTGCATGTGAAGGAAAGGACAAAGGTTTTATACCAAATATGAAGTGGTCAAGGCTGCCATTCGGTACAAACTCATATATGAGAAGTCTTTCGCTTCCTTGCAAGCAGAATCCCAACAGTCTAACCAAGTTTCGGTGCTGAAGCTTGACTACCAAAAGGACTTCATTTTTGAATTCAAAATCTCCTTGTTGTGAATTGTTCGCAAGCCTCTTCACTGCAATATGCTGTCCATTAGATAGCTTACCCTGAAAATAAAAACTATGTCAAATTTTGAGTAAGAGTATCACTTTACTCCTTATGCTTTACACCCCCATTAATTGCAATTCTTTAGTTCATTTCATACCCTGTAAACAGCTCCAAATCCACCCTGTCCCAGCTTGTTTTCACTTGAAAAGTCATTTGTTGCATCTTTAATTGTATCGAAGTTAAATTGAATGGTCTCCAGACTGCTAATTTCATCAGTGGCATCTCCAAGAGCAACATCTATGAGTAGATTAAGACATGAACATCAAATTCATTTGTGGGATTAAAGCTGTAAGCTTCTTTAAAAAACAAAACAGAGGAAGCATAAACCACTCACTTTCTAATTTTTGTAATGGTCTTTTGTGCTTACGCTTCCTCAATCTCAAAATGATGCAAATGCCAACCATGAGAATGATGGCTGAAACGATGGACACCACAACAATTATAACAGTTCTAGTACTGTTGTCATTATTTCCTGCAGAAGAAAGGGACGAAGCAATTATGCTAAATTTGAGGTTATCTGTGTAATCAATCCAAGTTCAATGATGGTTGGGTCAACTGTAGATTAAGGAAGAAGAACAAAAAGAAAAGAACATTGAACAGAACATGTCAAATATGATGAGCATGGAAACAGAGTATTGAAACAACAATAACTACGACAGGCCTAATGGTGTTACCTTGTGTCGAAGTTGAAGGCGAAGATGGAGGGGGGACATTAGGATCAGGCGGCGGAAGCAGAGGCGGAGGTGGAGATCTAGAGAGAAGTGATTCATAGATGGGGTGGATCTCATAACCGATTTGACAACTAGTCACAATTAATCTCGCCCCTATGCTGCCGCTACAACAAGTGGGAAGATTACTTTGAAGCCGACTCAGGCACACATCACAATCCATGAACGACATGTCGGGAAAACAATCCACGAGCCCATATATGGTATACGTATTCGGAGTTGTAAGCTTCAAATCTCCACCCGCCGACTTGCGTATAGAACTCCCTGACGCAGCCTCGTTTCGCAGTCCATCCAACAACTCCCTCAGTTCCTCATTGAAACCGCTCGTGTCTGGGGCTTTACCGGTGTTGAACCAAATTCGAGTCTGGGACAAGGTTATCTCACCGTTAACAGAGTTATTCGAGTAAAGAATTTGGCAGTCGTGGTACCATCCCGTAGCTTCCTTCTGGTTTGGGCAGTTTTGTATAATCCTGCTCACTGAGTTATTCACGCAACTTCTGCATTCTTCCAAGGGAACACCTTTACGACAAAGAACCTTAGCGTTGGCTCGGTCGGGATCTTCACCGGAGGTGGCGTTGTAGAAACCGTAATTGACCCGAGTGTCGGCGTTGGAGTTGGAGGAGATGGAGCGAAGTACGTTGTCGAGATTTTTCTTGAAAGGGCTGTTGGTGGTGTAGTTGCCTTTGTCTGAACATTCGGTGTAAAAGAAATCTGGCTGAGAAGTTGTGGTAAGCATCAATTGTGCTATAACGAAAGAGAGGAAGAAAAGCCTTCTCAAACTCAAACTCAAACGCAAACTGCCCATCTCCACTTTCCGAGCATCGATTTCTCTCAGTTTTTTAATATAAAAATGAGGAGAAAATAATGTAGATTGAAGCAGAAGTCAGCTCGGAAGCTAACCAGGCGAGTGATGAGACACAGGAATGTTCCACGATGACCGTCGTCATCCTTACACAAGTCTACCATCTTAGTCATCAGTTCCGTATTATTCACGCGTTGTTCCATTGGAAAATTCTGAGAGGACTTTGAATAATTTTTCATGACCTTTGAGTAAGGGACCCATTTTTACTGACACGCGTTCACATCGTCCACAGGTCTTCAACTACCATTTGCATAATTTTTGATAGCCATTAATGTATGAAAAAAAAAAAACATTGATATTTATAAATAAAAGATTGATATTCGTGACATCGTTAGAAGGAAGAAATTATTAGAAATATTTCAATTTGATATCCAACGGTTGGTTTATTAGAAGGAAGACAAATTTGAAAGCAGCATTTTGCATTCATTTCTAACAATAGAGACTAGAGGGAAGAATTGAAGAAGGAACAGAACAAGTCCAATTATAATCAGGAAGATGATAAGCTAACCCATCATGTGTAGCACATTTATAATCAGGAAGATGATAAGCTGTTTCGGAGTAAATGGTAGGGGTCATGCTGAACTCACGAAGCGTTCTAGTTGAAGATGAAGAAGCCATTATGTTTTGGAGTCGATCTCTGAACTTACCCAGAAGGAAGAAACGAAACGAGACCATGATTCATTTCCTCCCTCAAACAGCTTTTTCTTTGCCTTCTTTATCTTTACTAGTGCTGATTTCAGTCTTTGGATTCATGATCCCTTCTCGTTGCCAAGAAGTTCGCCTCTGCCCAGAACCCAATAATAATAATAACCACACGACCAACTCCTCCCATCTGGATTCTGACCTCAATTTCCGCCAAAGCTTCCTCCCACACTTTCTACAACGAGAGACCAATCCAACAATGGTGCCATATATGGTAATGATGAATACCATGATTCCATGGATCTTGGTCTGGTGAATGATTTAATCAACGATGCTGCAGATGCAGATTTGATGTTCAAGGACGCTAAGTTAGACCCGCCTGAGGGTGTGGGCAATCAGCTGAGATTTGGATTGGCACAGTGTACAAGAGATATCATGAAGCGTGACTGTGAGGTCTGTTTGAAAAGTTTGGTGAGTTCGGCAGAGGGATGTTGCAAACAGAAAAGAGAGTGGCGAGCTTCAGCACCAAGTTGCGATTTAAGGGTCGGCCCACACCGTATCCTTGGGACGCCAGGAGCTCCCCCTTCATCCTCTCCTGCAGCTCAGGAACCAAAAAAGTATTTTTTCCATAAATCTCTAACAAAATTGAAATTTTTAAAAATTAGTTGCTCTATTAGATATAAATTTGAATAGGGGAAAATCATTTTTAACCCTAACCTTAGAATGTTGTATCAATTTCAACCCCAAACTTTCAATTTCATCAAATTGAACCTCAAACTTAGTAAGTTGTATCAATTTTAATCCTAAACTTTCAATTTCATCAAATTGAACTTCAAACTAATTAGTAGCTTGTATCAATTTTACCCTAAACTTGCATAAGTGTTGTAATGTAAATCTTTAGTTACTTTTTTTAACCATCGTTAAAGCACGTAATTAAATATTTCCTCATTTTTCTTTTTTTAATTCACATTATTGTTCCTAAGTTGGTTTCTTATTAGAAATTTATTGGAGAAAAATTTATTTATTTGAATAAACTTTTGTTGTTGAGAAGTTGTCTCAAAGTTTTCTCTCATTTTCTTTTTATTGTGTTTGGGTTTTGTTGCCTTTTTTTAGTTGCTAAAAAAACATGCAAGTGTGGGATGATATAAGAAAGCAAATTTTGAGTTTTTTCTTTTCGTTTAGATGACTTTTTATTATTGTTAAGAACTTTGTGAGTTTTTTTTTTTTTTTTTTTTTTTTTTTTTTTTTTTAATTGCTATCAAGGATCAAGAAAGCAAATCAAGTTTGAGTTTTTTTTTTTCCTTCTAATGTTTGAAGGGTTTTTCTTATTGCTAAGAACTTTGTGAGCGTTTTTTTCCTTGTTTTTTCTTTCTTGCTAATTAGAACATGCAAGAGTAGGAAACCAAAGGAAAACAATTTCATATTTTTTTTCTTCTTCTTATTTGCTAGATCTTTCTGGTTGCTAATAACTTTGTATCTTTTTTTAGGCTAAATAACAATGAAAATAATCAGTATGGAGTGTTTGATTTCTTAAAATAAGGAGTTTTTCCAACAAATTTCTTACAAGAAATCAATGTAACTCAAGTTCAATGTGAATTTAAAAAAAAATAAAGAAAATTGTCAATCACATGTATTAATGGTGATTCAAATGAAAAATTAATCAAAAGTCTATATTGCAACACTTACGCAAGTTTTTTTTGTTAAAATTGATACAAGCTACTAAGTTTAGGGTTCAATTTGATGAAATTGAAAGTTCAGGGTTTAAATTGATACAACATAGCTTGCTAAAGTTTAGGGTCCAAAATGTCTTTTTTTTTTCATTTGAATATTATGCCTATGAAACCCTAAAATTTTAATTTTGTGTTGAATAGATCCGTGAATTTTAAAAAGAGACACTTGCACATATAGCAAAATAGGTTAAAATAATTACAATTATAGCAAAATCTAAAACTATTTGCAAATATAGCAAAACCTAATAACCAACTTGTGCTGTAAATGGCTAAAAAGTCCATAAAACATGTTATCACTAATAGAAGTTTATTTGTGTATCAATGACTATCACATAAAATTTAGTTCAACTTGAGTAATCTAATTAAGTATTAATGTTTTCATTTTTTATTTTCTTTTCCTAGAATGTGCACGAGCTCACTTTTCAAAACCAACATTACTAAGATATTCTCATGTAGTAACATGTATCAACTTTATCCATCCCATATTCTATTCAAATTCATTCATTATTCAAGTTTTTATGCAACTAATATAAATCTTTACACTGCTTATACAAATAGCAAAATAGACTTTTTCCATCACTCATAGAATTCTATTTGTATTGAAATCTATAGTCACCTAATAGACTCCTATTATTTGATAGCATCCTATATGTATTGAAGTACTGAAATCTATTAGTGACTATCACCAATAAAATTATTTGATCTATTAAATAATAAAAGTCTACCAGTGACGGTTATTGATAGAATTCTATATGTATGGAAGTCTATCAGTGATGATCACTTACATAATTATATTTGTATTGAAGTCTTTTAGTAACTACCAACGATAGACTCGATACAAATAGAATTCTATTTGTGATAGTCATTCCTAAACTTCAATAAATAAAATTTAGTCCTGTTTGAGCATTACTCATGTTTAGTTGATAGACTATCATTGTGAGTGAAATCTATTAGTAATAGAAACCTATCGCCGATAGACTTTAATCAAAATTACAATTATCAGTGATTAAAGTATAAGTGATAACTCAATTGATAGATTTCCAATACTATCAGCAATAGTACCAATAGACTTCAATAGAGATGCAATTCTATATGTGATAGTCATTGATAGATTTCAATACAAAAAATTTAGTTCAATTTGGACATTTCAATTTCTTTTCATTTGGATTCCCTCTTGCATTTACGTTTTTCACTGGTGCCCATGACAGAAAATATAGATAGAATTTTATTACATGATATCAATTTATCAGTGACTATTGACTATCACTAATAGACTTCTATAAGTGACTATCACCGATAGAATAAAAAGGCAGAACGGAAATAATAAAACTTCATTTAACAGATTTGTCATATTTGCATTTTTTTTTTCAATTTTGCTATATTTGCAAATAGGAAAACATAAATTGTTACACATCACAATAATCCTTTTAAAAATGAATAAATTTGTAATTTTAAAAGTTCAAGAACCAAATAGACTCAAACCTCAAAGTTTAGGATTAAATTTGTAATTTGAAGTATTTGATAAGTCATTATCCACAACACTTAAAATTTAAGAATTTATTAAAGTTGAGTGATGTATTCGAGAACGCTTAGGGACCAAACTCGTAAATTAACCTTCTTTTTATTTTCTCGACTGTCATCAATTTCCGAAGATTTTAATCTAATGATGATAAAAGGGAATACGCAGGATGGAGTAGAACAAAGATCATAGTCATCAGCATATCAGCAGTTGCAGCAGCGGCAATTCAGCTAGGCCTATTGTATCGTTCACTAATCACTTTTATGGAGAAACAAAAGACACGGTAAGAACACTAAAGCGCTTACATAAATAAAGCACTTGCAGAATGATTTTGATTAAGAAATATGGTTTTTCATTCAGAGAGGGATAAAAGTGAAGAACTTCCTTTGCGAAATCGGATGGATCAACAACTAGTTTACTCAATGAGGAAACATTTGGATGTAAAAAATCAAGACAGTGATGGAGATATACATTACTTTAGTTTTAGCACTCTAAAGACTGCTACAAGTGACTTTTCAGATGCCAATAAACTTGGAGAAGACGGATTTGGTCCCGTTTACATGGTTAAATCGATGAATAAAAAATTTGAGATATGTGAATTTTTTTTTTATTTTTATTTTCATTTTATTTTTTTTATATGTCAGAAGTGTTAGAACGATTATATGAGAATAGGTTAATTTATTGAAATTCAGGGAAAGTTGATGGGTGGTGAGGAAGTAGCAGTGAAAAAACTATCAACAAAATCGAGTCAAGGACATGAAGAGTTCAAGAATTAAGCAAAGGTCATTTGGAAACTTCAACATAAGAATCTAGTCCGACTCCTGGGATGTTGTGTTGAAGGAGAAGAAAAACTCCTGGTTTATGAGTACATGGCAAATACTAAGTCGGTCTCTTTTTCTTATATAGTTTCAATTTCATTCTCCATACACCTTTTCCTAACCTCGTGGAAAGGAAAAATCCATGTCATGAGCTTTCACTGATCTAATTGCTATTGAAGATCCATTGAAGTGCAAACAACTTGACTGACTCAAACGTGAAAATATTGTCACTGGGATTGCAAGAGGAATTCTCTACCTCCATGAAGATTCTCGACTCAAAATTATTCATAGAGATTTGAAAGCGAACAACATATTGTTGATACGCAAATTGCTAACCGCACGTGTACGGGCCCAAGTTATAATATAGTGATTTAAAAATCGAATGTCGTCCTCTAGATTGGTTTTCTAATTCCCCTAATTATTAAAGGTATATTTGCCCAATTTTATTTAGAGAAAAATAAACAAGAGATATGCGAAACAATTAAAAACTAATAAAAGCAATAAAATGTGGAAACTCAATGGAGAAAGGCCTTAGGGAATTGATCTCACCTATTAGATGCATGAATTAATTAAACGAATAATTAAGAACAAATCCGTAACAAGTTTATAAACCGAGGATTATTAATAATTAAAAGCCTCTTCCGAGTGCAATTAATCCTTTAAGCAAATTAAGAAATTGATATCCCTATCTAATTTCAATAAAAAGCCTAAGCAATAAGAACAACCCTCATGACGGTTTCTCAAGCAATTCCTAATCTCCCGATTTACGAATTACCTAAGTCATGCAATTGAAAGTCTAATCTAAACTACCCTCTCCCGAGCGATTAGTTCAGAAACAACAACATACAATCCGTGATCAAGAGATTATAAGCATTAATCATACAATTGCATAAATAAACCGCGTTACGAAACGTCCTAAAAAGCCGTAAATTAATCCATACAAACTAATGGCTACATCAAGCCCCTAAGAAACGAAATCTAGCTACACATGGTCTCTAAAATACAATCGAAATATGTCTCAACCATGCTACAAATCAATACAAAAAATAAGGGAGAAAGATTAAACTCGTTGGCCGTGATTCCCGTGCGTTCCCGTCACGAACCTCTCGATCCAAGCTCCTCGAATCAAGCCCCCTCGCTCTCTGCCTTGTTCTGGTCGTTTTTCTCTCTCTAGAAGTCGTTTTTCTCTCTCCAAAACAGCTCCCCAATTCTGAAAGCATCGTTTCCTTTAAATACTGTCGAATCTGCGTGACAGCGTCGAGACGCTGAGGACATAGCGTCGCGACGCTGTCGCGCGTACGCCCTAATTAAATCTGGAAAGTTTGCAGCGTCGAGACGCTGTGGAGGTAGCGTCTCAACGCTGAACCGAATGCGCGCCTCTCCTGACTTGCGCCCAGCGTTGAGACGCTCCAAGGGCTAGCGTCTCAACGCTAGGCCTTTAATTTATCTTCCTTTTCTAATTTCTTGGCCCGAACTTATTCTTTAGCTCTAAATTCATCGGTAGTGCTTAAAAACGTCAATTTCCATTGAAATACTTGATTCCTACAAAACAAAACCAAATAGAGATAAAAATGCCCAAATAATACTCAAGACTAACGGTAAAATTATCTAAAATATAGCACAATAAATTGCGCTATCAATTGTTAGACGAGGAGATGAATCCAAAAATATCAGACTTTGGAACTGCTAGGATATTTGGGAGAAAACAAGTGGATGCAAACACCAATAGAATAGTTGGCACATAATAAGTCATATGCAGTAATCTATTCAACCATTATATATTTGAAATGTGTATATAATTGCAGATAGGTTAGACGGAGAAAAGATGCCGAGTATACAAGTGAAAACAACATCTCAATTAATATGAAGATTTTAGAGTCCAAAAGTAAAATCATGTAAGCTTTGGTCCAAAATGGATTTATTTGACAGTAAAAATAGAAAAGTCTCCTCTGCTAACAATGTTCTAGGCATAAATATATATGTATCATTATTTTTTGTATTCATCATTTTCAAATCTGTTGCTTCAATCTTATAGTGGTTATATGATGTATACAGTTTTGGAGTTCTTATCCTGGAAGTGATCAGTGGGAGAAAGAACATTGGTTTTCTGAACATGGACAGAGCACAGAACCTTCTGTCATATGTATGCTTCTGTTCTTGATCAAACATCAACTTCAAAATTCATCCTCTTAATTTTGTGATGGTTGCTTAACAACATAACAATTGAACAGGCATGGGAGCTGTGGAGTGAAGGTAGAGCAGAAGAAATGGTGGACAAGAACTTGGCTGGAGATTGCCCTGTGAGTGAGGTTGTAAAATGGATTCACATTGGGTTGTTGTGTGTGCAAGAAGATCCAAACATCAGACCCACCATGTCAATGGTTGCTCTAATGTTAGGAAGCCAGTCGATTAACCTTCCTCAGCCATCAAAACCTCTATTTCTTTCAGGTGGAGGGGCTCTCATTACATATCAATATTCAACCACTAAAACAGGGACAGAATTCCTCACCACAACTCAGTCGTCCACCAGTGCTTCAATCTAGCCATATACCATTCAGTTTTATGTTGTAATTTACTTGTTTTTTTGGTCATAGATGCTTCTACATTCATAAATCACTTGTAAACAGGTCAGTTTTACTAAAATTATTACTCCCAAACATGTCCTAGGTGGAGCAGAAACTGATGTGAGAATAACAATCAAATAAAGTTTTTGAACCAAAAATGATATAAAGCTGAAAGTTCTTGAAACGTAATAGAATTTAAACCTAAACTTTTATTTAAATGACTATGTTTAACAAAAATATTAAAATGCTCAACTTCAATTCTGAGCTAAAATGCATATGAATGAAACATAGGAAATCAACGTTACAGAGATGATACAATAACAAAAGTTGTCAGAATTTACATCGAAGCAAAATCAAGTTCAAGGGGCCGGGCAATTATCTTCTCCTTGCAATAATACCTTTAAAATAATACTACATGGTGAAAATATTTTAAAATATCTTATGTTTTGAATCTCCTTTTTCCAGAGAAGATTATATATTACCATGCAGGTGCAGAGTGCAGAGAGAGTGAGCTAGCGAGGATAAAAATCAGATATGGAAACTCCATTTTCTGAAGCTTGAAGAGGAACAGTTTGGGAATGATGATATGCATTTGACAAGATGTAGTTGCTGTGCAAGAAGAAGGCAGGTTGAGAGGGCAAAGAGAGTGTCAAAGAGAAGCTGTTAAGCATCAAAACTACCGAAGCCATTGTTGGTCGATCCACCGCATTCTCTTGAACACATAACAAACCAATATGAATACATCTTATCATTTCAGTGTTCGAACCTGAAATTAGTGTCTTATCTATTACATTTTCAGGTGTTCCTGCCCTCCAATTTTTCCATGCCTGCCAAACATCCACCATCAATCCACTTGATGTTAATGGAAAATGTTAATTATATATAGTATTATTAACACAATCATCCTCGTGCCTTTTCATTAATAATTCACACCAGGAGATATATTATTTGATTATATATAAATACTTACGAAGCTTAAAAGGTCCCCGCTGTCCTCTCCATTGCGAAAACAATTATTTTTTTGGCCACTTATGATTTCAAGAATTAGAACTCCAAAACTGAACACATCTGATTTGGGTGAGAACTGTCCATGATTTACGTACTCTGGAGCCATGTAACCACTGCAAAGATAAAGAATAAAAAGTTAATTGAAATTAATTAATCTTACAAAAGGAGGATGTCATAGTGAAACTGAAACTTACTAAGTTCCCACAATTCTATTGGTTTCACCTCGAGTCTCGTCTAATTTGAATAATCTTGCCATGCCAAAGTCTGCAATTTTAGGATTCATTTTTTCATCCAACAAAATATTGCTAGTTTTAAGATCACGATGAATAATTCGAATACGAGAATCTTCATGGAGGTATAGTAATCCTCGAGCAATGGCAATTATAATTTTGTATCGTCTGTCCCAATCCAAAACCGTGCGTTTGGCAACATCTACACCATCAAGCATGCATACTAATATTTAAATACATGTTAATTTCAATGAATAAAGGACAAGGAGAAAATAAAAAATGACATTATATACCAAATATGAAGCGATCAAGGCTGGTATTTTGTAGAAACTCATAGATGAGAAGTCTTTCATTTCCATCCAAGCAGAACCCTAGCAGCCTAACTAAGTTCCTGTGTTGAAGCTTGGCCATCACAAAGACTTCATTTTTGAATTCCAAGTCTCCTTGATTTGAACCCCTTGAAAGTCTCTTCACTGCTATGTTTTGTCCATTCGACAACTTTCCCTAAGTTAATTGATGCATATAATAGTTATTAAAATTGTTTTTGAATTCTATTGCCATCTGAATAACAAGGGCGATTTGAAATGACATTTTAAGTTACATTTTGTAAGCACTTAAAAAATGATCCAAAATAGTCGAAAGACTCCTACATATATTGTTACCTTGTAGACTACTCCAAATCCACCTTGACCGAGTTTATTTTCATCTGAGAACTCATTTGTTGCTACTTTGATCGTGTCAAAATCAAATTGAATCGTCTCCACGTTGCTAATTTCATCCGATGCTTCTTGGAAGGCATTGCCTTTAATTTTTCAGATATTCAAATTAAAAATTGAAACCCCAAATTATTAATTTGAGTAACTAAGTCTACAAGCAATACATATATATCAAGGCTTACTTTGAACTTCATGGGATTGTATTTTGCATTTTCGTCTGTTCCTTCGTAAACTGAAGTAGATGCCAATAACGAGAATGAAGGTAGAAAGAATTGACACCACAATGATTATGATAGTAGTAGTTTTGCCTTTGCCTGTATTGCTTCCTGCAAAAAGAAATAAATAAGTAATAACCTACGGTGGAGTCGTTATAAAGAAAACAAGTCAAAGTGACGCTTAGTTCAGAAATAATTGGCATATATCCTCTACCAAGAGGCAGAGGTTTGAATCACCCCACCCCAAATGTTGATGTACTAGAAAAATAATAAAGAAAACAATTTAACTGCTTTAACAAGTTAACTATCCTCCTTTTAATTAATTTGGTTAATTACAAATTTAGTCAATAAGCTTTTGTCTAATAGATCCTTATAAAAAAAAATTGTGTTCAAACTATAAAAATATCTAATAGGCTCCTAAACTTTCGATAGTACATACGGTTGAGAGAAGGCAAACAAAGTCTCATTGGTTAGATAAGGGGAATCTCATATGTATATAAGTAAGGGATATAACAACTCTATTAGTACGAGACTTTTTGGATGGAACAAAAAAACAAAGTAAGGGCTTATGTCCAAAGTAGACAATATCATACAATTATGAAGGTATGTCCAAAGTTTGTTGTCCTTAACATATATCACTAAACTTATATTTCAAAAAAAAAATATATATATATATCACTAAACTTTCAATTTTGTGTCTAATAAGTCATTTATCTATTAAACACATTTTTTTAACATTCGGGTATACTTACTAGACATAAATTAAAACACAAGATTGAAAGGTTAAGGTCTACTAGACACAAACTTAAAGTTCATAGACCTAGATGTAAATTTGAAAGTTTAGCAACCTTAGCTATTAGATACAATCTTCTTGAAAATTTTAGTTACCAAACTTGTAATTATATTTAACCTTTTTGATTTTTTTTATTGTATGGACCACATGATTTAGTATTATGTATGTCCACACATTAGCTTTGATTCCTCTATTAGTAATAGTTCCCTGGCTTAATTTATTTAGAACTTGTATGTGAAAGTAGGGAGATTTGAACCATAGACCAGTCATTTAGTAGAATTTTTATGTTAGTTTTTTGTTTTTCTTTTTTCTTTTTTGAGTTCAAATTACATTTGAAGATGGGAGGATTCGAAATTTCGACCTTTTGGTCGGGAGTATTTGTCAATTACCGTTGACTTATGCTCATTCTGTGAAAACTTTAACTTTATGCTAGTTGAGTTATGTTTAGGTTGGTGTCGAAAGTTTTTTTTTTTTTTAATAAAGTATAAATACTAATGAGACTTTAAAAAAAAAATAATAATAATAATACTAATGAGACACAAACCCCAAAACAAGGAGTAAACAGACGATAACTGATCCTTTCAAATTTGCCTTTAAAATATATGTTTAATTTTAGACGATATAACATTTAAAAAGGTTGATCCTTTCAAATTTAGCTTTTTGAAAATATATGTTTAATATATATTGTAAGTCTAACTGCACTTATCTGTCAGGAAGTTACGAACCGAGAAGAAAGATGACGTGAGACGACGTAGTGTACCTGCAGTTGGCAGAGGAGATGAGGAGGGAGAGCCAGTGGCCGGCGGCTTAAGGAAAATATAGTTTTCATATCTCAAAACACAACTAGCCGTAAATATTCTTGCTCCGATCCTACCATCAGAGATCATCGTTAAACGCTGACCAACGCAGCTGTCGCAATCCGCCGACGACAAGTCGGGAGTGCACTGCACAAGCCCGTACACAGTTTCATTGCCGGCCGACATGTTTCCGGTCGCAAGTTTCCGAGTGGAATTCCCCGAAGCAGCCTCTTCTCTCAATCTGCCCATCAGACTCCTCACTGCCTCAAGGAAACTACTCGGGTCCGACGCCCTCTGGCCGTTGAAAATCGACTCCGGATTCAAATTGTTCATGACGCCCAAAGATTCGGTGGGCGAGTACCGGAGCATGCACTGATTGTACCACACGATCGCGGCCTTCTGGTTCGGGCAAACCTGTAAAATCTTCCGAGTCGTTTCGTCGACGCAAACCCTGCATCTATCCCTCGGAATATCTCCGATGCAGAGGGCGACGGCGTTGACTCGGTCGGGTCCCTCTCCGGCGGAGAGATTGTAAAAGCCGTAAGTCATCAACTGGGGATCGGAGGAGAGGGAGGAAAATAGGGTCTGTAGATTTTTCCGGTAAG
Organism: Luffa acutangula; assembly: GCA_036850905.1. Lineage (NCBI taxonomy): Eukaryota > Viridiplantae > Streptophyta > Magnoliopsida > Cucurbitales > Cucurbitaceae > Luffa > Luffa acutangula. The sequence goes on along the minus strand of CM072087.1, from coordinate 60,519,388 downwards.
TGCTGTTGGGGGTACTGTAGTTGCCGGCGTCGGCTGGACATGAGGATTTTGCGAAGTCTAGTTGGGAAACGGTAGGATAAGGCATGTGTGTGACTGTGAGAGATAAGGTGTAAAGAAAAACAAGTCTTTTCCAAGTCGCTATGATCTCCATCAATACTGGCCTTCCAGTTCCAAATAAGGTGCGTTGTAAAAGGTGCGTTGCCAATAATTACACAACTAACAAAATGGGGAGTTTTTAAACACTACAAAACTTAGCTCAGTATTTAATTGGTAAAATTATTATATTGTATTGACCATGTTTAGGTAATTTTGGATTCTTATATGTTTCATGAGGACAACGGAGTACCAACCTAAGGAGACAGTAAATAGAACTCAAAGGAAAACAGACCAAAGGGTCAGGTCAAGGCCGAAGGGATTGGGGTTTGGCTTGACCCCCTGCTCAGCCTCGACCTTGGGTCGAGGTTGACCCTCGACCTCATTTTGATCCCCGATGCTCTTAGACGCCCCATTTCCACTTGGTTCAAATCGTCTCTGAAAGCCTATAAACCCTAAGGTAGGAAAAGGTATTTAAACCCTTCCTCGTCATTGAAGAAGGGATTCGAAACTTATTCTCTGAACCCTACTCCTCCTCTTACTCTCTTCCTTCAGCTTTCTGACTTATTCGAGGCAGTATGCATGTTTTACTGTCTTGCAAGTTATGTTTTCCTCCTATCAAACAAATTTACCGTGCCATGACACGTGAAGGTGTCAAAATTTGACAATCAACAAACCGCATCAATTATTTTTTTGGGAAAAATACACTTTTAGTCCCTGAGGTTTGGGTTTAGTGACAGTTTGGTCCCTGAGTTTTCAAACTCAACAAAAATACCCCTGAGTTTTGAAATAAGGAGCACTTTGGTCCCTGCCGTTTATTCTTCTGTTAAATACTAACGGTTGCTGACGTGGCACTATTATTTTAATTAAAAAAATTATTATTTTTTATTTTAAAATAAAAACAAATAAAAACAAATAAAAATAAATAAAAATATTATTATTTTAATTATTCTTAAAACTAACCCTCAATCTCATCTTCTTCATCCTCTTCCCTCATCCCCTCCATCTTCTTCTTCAAACCTCCGATGGTCACGTCGCCCACATGCCGCCGCCGGCAGCCGCCGGCGGCGAAAGTTTTTTTTTTTTTTTTTTTTTCTTTCTTTCTTTCTTCCCTCTTCTTCTCTTCTTCCTCTCCTTCCTCAAAGTTTCAACAACTTTTTTTTTTTTAAATGAAAGAGAAAGGAGGAGGGAGCTCCCTCCTCCGTTTTCCGGCGCCGGAACGAAGGGAGGAGGCCCCTCCCTCCCTCCTCCTTTCTCTTTCGTTTAAAAAAAAAAAAGTTGTTGAAACTTTGAGGAAGGAGAGGAAGAAGAGAAGAAGAAGAAAGAAAGAAAGAAAAAAAAAAAAAAAAAAAAAAACTTTCGCCGCCGGCGACTGCATGTGGGCGGCGCGACCATCGGAGGTTTGAAGAAGAAGATGGAGGGGATGAGGGAAGAGGATGAAGAAGATGAGATTGAGGGTTGAGTTTTAAGAATAATTAAAATAATAATATTTTTATTTATTTTTATTTGTTTTTATTTTAAAATAAAAAAATAATAATTTTTTTTATTAAAATAATAGTGTCACGTCAGCAACCGTTAGTATTTAACAGAAAAATAAACGGCAGGGACCAAAGTGCTCCTTATTTCAAAACTCAAGGGTATTTTTGTTGAGTTTGAAAACTCGGGGACCAAACTGTCACTAAACCCAAACCTCAGGGACTAAAAGTGTATTTTTCCCTATTTTTTTCACATCCCTTCAATTCTCACACGATAAGAGGAGAATCGAATTAATTAATTAATGACGCCGTGACGAGTTGCCTTTAAACATATTCTTTAATTAATTTGTCGTTGGAGAGAAAGAGAAGACTTTGTTGACTTGTTTTAGTCTGAGGTTTAATCGATCAAATTAACGAGAGGAATCCATATGTCAGAAAAACAGAAACAATAGTATTACTATAGGGAGCGAATTGCAATAATTGTTCTAAATATGTATTTTTAATTGTATATTATATTACAAATGGGTTGAGAGAATTTTCAACCACAATCTAATATGTATTTTAAATTGTATATTATAGTACAAACGTGTCGAGAGAATTTTCAACGACAATCTATGGAAAGATACATCTTCGGTGTTTGACCAATTTAGTTACCCTGATGTCGATATTTATTTTCATCGTTACTGATTTTTATATTGTGAAAAAGTTGCACAAATCATCTTTAAATTCGTAGTTGTTCAAATTTGGAATTTAATTTTTACTTTCAAAGTTTTTGGATGCAACTTTTCGACTTTATGAGAATATACGGTTTAATTCATACTATTAGAAGTTTAGAGAAGGCAATTCACCAATAGTTTGTGCAATTATTTGTCCCATTATTTCTAAAAAGTCAATCATTTTCAGACTTTAAAATTGAAAGATTTTAAAGTTGATTTTCCGTTGTTGAGTGGTTCTTTAAATAATGACGAGGATGTCATTCTTTTCTACGATAATCGGTTCTAATAATTCACCGATGGTATTCAACAAATGTTCGACTAAACACAACTTTTGATGCTTTCATTGAACAATAAATAAATACTTGCAAATGATCCATCAGTGTTGAATCTATAGTTTCTAAAGATCATAAACAACTTTTCAAAGTAACACAAATACTTTACCAGCATATGTGATGACAAGCTAGCTAGCGAGGATGGAGCTCCGTAATTGGAACTTCATTCTTCAAAGGTTGAAGAGATGTACTTTTAGAATGACTAGCACCAACTATTTCCAGTTGTCCATCTAGCTTTGACATTGTGTTGGATTCATAAACGGTATTATGCATGAAGAATGCAGTTTCCGAGGGTATAGGAAGAGTGAGAGAAGAACTACTTAGCATTAGAACCACGGAAGCCATTGTTGGTCGATTTGCTACATTTTCTTGAACACACAATAGTCCAATGTGAATGCATCTTATCATTTCAATCCTTGAACCAACACTAAGTGTTGAATCTATGACATTTTTGTAGTTGTTCCTGCCCTCCAATTTTTCCATGCCTAAGAAATTATAAATATATATCAGGACTACTTTGTTACTAATATTAGCATTTAGTGCTGCTAGCTAAAAACAAAAAGGATTTATTGATATATTAAATAGTACAGTAGTAAAGTTCACAATGAACAATATAAAACAAATGGTTTGGTGATAAAGTATCATATATGGATTGAAAATGCTCAAAAAGTAAATCATATACCTACAAAGCTTGAAAGATCTTCAACTTGTTCCCCATTACGAAAACAATTGTTTTTTTGGCCACTCACAATTTCAAGAACCAAAACACCAAAGCTAAAGACATCCGATTTTACCGAAAATTGTCCATGCATTATATACTCTGGAGCCATATAACCACTGCAACAATAATGACAATAGATTATTCAAAAGTATAGTAAAGGTAAATAAATAGAATTGTATTTTCCATTTAAAAAAATAGTACTTACTAAGTTCCCACAATTCTACTTGTATTGCCTCGAGTCTCATCTAATTCAAACAATCTTGTCATACCGAAATCTGCAATCTTTGGATTCATTTCTGCATCCAACAAAATATTACTAGCTTTGAGATCACGATGTATGATTCGAAGGCGAGAATCTTCATGAAGGTAAAGAAGTCCTCGTGCAACGCCATTTATGATTTTGTATCATCTTTCCCAATCTAACCGTGTCCGCTTTCCAAAATCTACGTCATCATACATATATGTCACTAGTTTTGTCAATTATATGAAAGGTTTTGCCTTTTCCAATTTGTGCAGACGAAATTTGAAGTGGTCAAAGGTTATACCAAATATGAAGTGGTCAAGGCTGCCATTTGGTACAAACTCATATATGAGAAGTCTTTCGCTTCCTTGCAAGCAGAATCCAAGCAGCTTAACCAAGTTTCGATGTTGAAGCTTGACCACCAAAAGGACTTCATTTTTGCATTCAATATCTCCTTGTTGTGAGTTATGTGCAAGCCTCTTCACTGCAATATGCTGTCCATTATGTAGCTTACCCTGAAAATATATAAACGTCAATTTTTAGTAAGAATATCGCTTTAGTACTTCATTGTGCTTAATTTACAGTTTACACCCCATTGATTGCAATTCTTTATTTCATTTCATACTCTGTAAACAGCTCCAAATCCACCCTGTCCCAGCTTATTTTCACTTGAGAAGTTATTTGTTGCAACTTTAATGGTGTCAAATTCATATTGGATTGTCTCCACGATGCTAATTTCATCAGTGGCATCTCCAACAACAAGACCTAAGAGTAGAATATGACATAAACATCAAATTCATTGGTAGGATCAAAGCTACAAGCATGTTTTGAGAAACTACACAATGAAAGCAAAACTACCATATAAAGAAAACAGAGCAATATAATCATAAAATTAGTCACTCACCTCCAATTTTTGGTAATGGTCTTTTGTGCTTTCGCTTCCTCAATCTCAAAATGATGCAAATTAATCTTGCCCCAATTCTACCGCTAATATAAGTAGGAATAAGATTTTGAAGCCGATTGAGGCAAACATCACAATTGAGGAAGGACATGTCGGGAAAACAATCAACGAGCCCATATATGGTATACAGATTTGGATTCGTTAGCTTCACATCTCCGCCTGCAGACTTGCGAATCGAGGTCCCTGACGCAGTCTCCTCTCGCAGTCGATCCAGCAAGCCCCACAGTGCCTCATTGAAACCCTTCTCGTCAGGGGCCAGACCGCTGCTGTATATCGTTTGACTCGCGGGCATGTCCATCTCACCGTGAACAGAGTTGTTTGAGTAAAGAATTTGGCAATCGTGGTACCATCCCGCTCCTTCCTTCTGATTTGGACAGTTTTGTATAATCCTACTGACTGAGCTATTGACGCAACTTCTGCATTCTTCCAAGGGGACACCTTTACGACAAAGGGCCTTAGCGTTGGCTCGGTCGGGATCTTCACCGGAGGTGGCATTGTAGAAACCATACTCAACCCGTGTGAGAACAATGGTCCATACGACGTCGTCTGGCTAAAGCTTTCCCTCCTTGAAACGGCGTCGTCCTCCTTTGGTTGTCCTTTTCCTTGTATATTCCCTCTGCTACATTCTGTTATTTAATTGTATACGTGTATGCTTATGAATGGTAGAGAATCTTTCTCTCCTTCCTCAATCTGTCTATTTAACCATTCTTGCTCTCTGTAATGATGTACTGAAGAAAATAATATATCACAGATATATTTCATTCTCTCCTTTTCGTGATTTTATCTTGGTATCAGAGCACATCAAGGCAAACGCCATGGGAGACAGTAGCTCATCATCGTCTTCTTCCGCTGCTACAGCTGTGATTACAGGTCCAGCTGCTAACATCATTAGCTCTTCATTCGGTCATCCCTTGAGTACTGTTCTTACCGTCAAGCTCGATGAGAAAAACTACCTCCTGTGGAGAGGTATGGTTCTAGCAATCCTGAGAGGACAAAAAGTCGACGGATATGTCTTAGGGACAAAAGCCCAACCTTCTGAGTATGTTGAAATTGATACTGAATCAGGGAAGAAAACGGAACCCAATCCATTATATGAAGAATGGGTTACAGTCGATCAAGCTCTATCGGGTTGGCTGTTCGGTTCCATGTCACCATCCATTGCTGCGGATGTTGTTAGCTTCAAAACCTCAAGAGAGGTGTGGGTAGGCTTAGAAAGAGTATACGGTGCAACCAGCAAAGCTCGTATAAATCAGCTGCGAGGCGTCCTTCAGAACACCAAGAAGGGTTCTATGAAGATGATAGACTACTTAGCTGTGATGAAGCAAGCATCAGACAACTTAAAACTCGCGGGTAATCCTGTTTCGCTTGATGATTTAGTGTCTTATGTGCTTGCCGGTCTTGATTCTGAGTATGTTCCTATAGTCTGCTCGATTGATGATAAAGATATAAGAACTTGGCAGGAACTAAGCTCTATTTTAGTAACTTTCGAAGGAACTCTAGCCAGATACACAACTCCTGCTAATGTAAACGGTAGTGATCTTCCGGATTTAGCAGCTCATTTGGCCCTAAATAGGCAAGGCAGGTTTAATGGTCAGAGACAATTTAATCCTAGCCCTAATTTTGGAAATCGAAACAATGGTAATGGTTCCGCCAACAGTCAGCAAAATTACTCAAATTACTCAAGGAACAACAATAACAGCTACAGAGGAGGTCGAGGCAGAGGTCGTAGTAACAATTTTCAGAGAGGAAACAAACCTACTTGTCAACTCTGTGGTAAATACGGACATGGTGCTCCTGCGTGTTTCCTTCGATTTGAAGAAGATTTCAATAACCCTCACGCTGCTGGAAATAATTCTCAAGGGGGTGCTGCTGCCAACACCTCTGCTTACATAGCCACTCCTGATATTGTTACTGATCCTAAGTGGTTGGCAGACTCTGGGGCAACAAACCATGTCACGTCTGAAGCTGGAAACCTTGCAGTGAAAATGGACTACAATGGTATGGATTCTCTCACTGTTGGTAATGGAAATAAAATGCTTATCTCTCATACTGGATCTAGTAGTGTACCTATACCATCTCATGATTCATCATTGCTACTCAAAAATATACTCCATGTTCCTGGCATAAAACGAAATTTAATTAGCATTGCTAGCTTGACCTCAGATAACAATGTGGTTGTTGAATTTCACTCTAACTATTGTCTTGTGAAGGACAAGGTTTCAAAGAAGGTGATGTTGCACGGAATCCTTAGAAATGGCCTTTATCAGATAGAGCTTCCTCCAATACAAAGTCCCAAAGATCCTACTGCTGCTGGTGTTGTTTCTTCCTTTAATAAAGTGTCTTCTTCGAGTCTGTCTTCTGCTTTTAGTGTTGAAAAATCTGGTCCTTGTAATGTGTCACTCAGCTGCTGGCATAATAGGTTAGGTCATGCTTCAGCTAAAGTTATCCAAACTGTCTTAAAATCTTGTAATGTTTCTATTGCACCTAATGAGAAATCTGTCTTTTGTGATGCTTGTCAAAAAGGAAAATCTCACAAACTACCTTTCTCTCGTTCTATTACTCATACTTGGCAACCACTTGAGCTAATTCATTGTGACCTTTGGGGCCCTTCTCCTATAGTTTCTACTCATGGTTATAAATATTACATAAGCTTTGTGGATGATTTCACTAGACTCACACACATTTATCCATTAAAAACCAAAGGGGAAGCATTTAGTTCCTTTTGTCAATACAAGGCCTTAGTTGAAAACCAATTTGACCTTCGAATTAAGACCCTTCAAACCGATTGGGGTGGTGAGTTTAGATCCTTTGTTCCTTTTCTTCGTGATAATGGTATTGCTTTCCGTCACCCCTGTCCTCATACAAGTCAACAAAATGGGGTGGTTGAGAGGAAACATAGGCACATTGTAGAGATGGGGTTAACTCTTCTTGCCCAAGCCTCCTTACCCTTGTCTTATTGGTGGGATGCTTTTTCCTCTGCTGTCTATATCATCAACCGACTTCCAACCCCTCTCTTAGGTCACATTTCTCCTTGGGAACAAGCCTTTCACTACCCTCCTGATCTCCTTTTTCTAAAAACTTTCGGGTGTGCTTGTTTTCCTTACCTTAGACCTTATCAACCAAACAAGTTTAATTTTAGAAGTTCCAAGTGTGTGTTCCTCGGGTATAGTTTCTCTCACAAGGGGTATAAATGTTTAAGCTCAAGTGGTCGCCTATACATCTCGAGACATGTTGTTTTTAATGAAAATGAATTTCCATTTCAACATGGTTTCTCTGTTTCCAACACTAGCAATACCTTGTCTACTTCTGTCCCTCATTACATAGCCTTTCCTAACGTGTCCAATTCTGTTCAGTCTTCTCCTGTTTGTCCTATGGTTCCCCACAGTCCTCATCTTAGCATGTCATCCGGTCCTTCCAGCTCCTCATCTATTCCACGTGCAACATCTCTTTCTGAGCCTTCTCCCTCTCAATGTCAACAAGTTTTGGGTGAAGTTGCTATGGACAGCGTTGAACCTGAAAATCTTCCTCTCACTTCGACTGAAGTTGCTGCTTCTAGTTCTTCTAGTTTACTTGTGGATAATGAGCTATGTGCTCAACCCTCTCAGCTTCCACTTTTGACCTCTCATCCTATGCAAACTCGTGCCAAGAGTGGCATTTTTAAACCAAAAAATTGGGATGCTTTTCTAGCCTCTTCTTCCGTATCCTCTTCTGAGATTGAACCGAAGTCTGTCACTGAGGCTCTTGGATCTACTTCATGGAAGACTGCTATGGACAGTGAGATGGATGCCCTGGTTCGAAATCATACTTGGACACTAGTACCACCCCCTCCAAACCTTAATCTCATTGGTAGTAAGTGGGTGTTCAAGGTCAAGCGCCAGTCCGATGGCTCGTTTGAGCGTTGCAAAGCGAGGCTTGTTGCTAAGGGATTCAATCAAGTACCCGGTATAGATTTTCATGAGACCTTCAGTCCAGTGGTTAAAGCTCCGACCATTCGTATTATCTTGGCTGTGGCTGTTGCAAGGGGGTGGCCTATACGTCAACTTGACGTTAACAATGCTTTTCTCAATGGAAAGCTAGAGGAAGCTGTATATATGAAACAACCTGAGGGATATGTCAGCAAGTCCTTTCCGAATCATGTCTGTAAGTTGGAGAAGGCACTCTATGGCCTGCGTCAAGCACCGAGAGCCTGGTTTGACAGGTTTAAATCAACCTTACTTGGTTGGGGTTTTCATTGTTCAAAAGCAGATAACTCCTTATTTTTCTTCACATCATCATCTATGGTCTTACTTGTCCTTATATATGTGGATGATATATTGGTAACAGGGGATTGTACTGATTTTATTCATCAGTTTGTTCAGCGCTTGAATTCTGTATTTGCTCTTAAAGATATTGGCTCGCTCAGCTACTATTTAGGAGTTGAAGTTTGTCGGACAGAACAAGGTATGCACTTATTACAAACAAAGTATATTCGGGAGCTTCTTGACAGGACTGGCCTAAGCAATCTCAAACCTTGTTCAACCCCTGCTGTCTCAAGTAAGAAGTTTTCTGCTTATGAAGGTGTTCCTATGAGTAATCCTACATTATATAGGAGTGTCCTTGGGGCCCTGCAATATCTAACTCACACTAGGCCTGATATTTCTTTTGTTGTTAACAACCTGAGTCAGTTTCTTCAACACCCCACGATGGTTCATTGGCAAGCTGCTAAGAGAGTCTTGCGTTACTTAAAAGGAACTGATGAGTTTGGTCTGTTTCTTCCTATTTCTACTACTCAATCCATAGTTGCTTTTACAGATGCTGATTGGGCATGTAATGTGGATGATCGTCGATCTGTTGCAGCTCACTGTTTGTTCCTAGGGAATTCCTTGGTATCTTGGTCCTCTAAGAAACAAAATGTAGTCGCTCGCTCAAGTGCCGAATCCGAGTATAGAGCTCTCGCTCAAACAGCTGCCGAGGTTTCGTGGGTACAATCCTTGCTTCAGGAACTTCGCTTAGCTTCTTCTGCTACTCCTCTCATCTGGTGCGACAACATCAGCGCCATTTCCCTTGCTCAGAATCCTGTATTCCATTCTCGGAGTAAACACATTGAACTTGATGTTCACTTTGTCCGGGACAAGGTATTGGCTAAATCGTTGGATATTCGTTTTGTGCCCTCAACAGAACAACTCGCTGATGCTTTAACAAAACCTCTTCCTGAGTTGCAATTTACATCTCTTCGTGCCAAACTCGGTGTGTTGCAGTCACCCTCTCGTTTGAGGGGGGATGTGAGAACAATGGTCCATACGACGTCGTCTGGCTAAAGCTTTCCCTCCTTGAAACGGCGTCGTCCTCCTTTGGTTGTCCTTTTCCTTGTATATTCCCTCTGCTACATTCTGTTATTTAATTGTATACGTGTATGCTTATGAATGGTAGAGAATCTTTCTCTCCTTCCTCAATCTGTCTATTTAACCATTCTTGCTCTCTGTAATGATGTACTGAAGAAAATAATATATCACAGATATATTTCATTCTCTCCTTTTCGTGATTTTATCTACCCGGGTGTCCGTGTTGGAGCTGGAGGAGATTGAGAGAAGCACGTTGTCCAGATTTTTCTTGAAAGGGCTGTCGTTTCGTTGGTGTAGTTGCCTTTGTCTGAACAGGCGAAATAAAAAAAAAGTCTGGCTGAGAAGTTGTGGCAAGCATCAACTGTGCAACAACGAACGAGAGGAAGATCAACCAGCATTCTCAAACTCCAGCTGCCCATTTCCATTTGGCGGCTTCTGTAAAATCCAATCGGTTTTTGGAACTTAAAAAGGAAGAAGCCCCCCAAAGCGGCTGCCGGCTGAGACTTATAGTTATCCACTTGTTCCGTATTAATCATGCGTCCTCCCACTGGAGGCAAGTTCTCAACTACTTTTATGCACAGTTTTCAGAGTCATTAATGAGTTCAGTTCACGTAGCCCATTTTCTTTTTTAGGGAATGATTCGGAACTCGGAAGTAATGTCGACAAGAAATTTCATAAAAAAAACAAAAATATTCAACAAGAGCCCAAAGCAAAAGGGGGTTAATTAGATCAGAAAAGACATTTTAAAAGAAGTTCAGATGAATTACTCTTATATTGACATATCAAGCCACAAAAAAAGAACGTATCTAATAAATACATCCAAATGACCCATCAAGTGCTAAATCTATAGTATATAAAAAAAATCAAATAATATATATATTTTACCGACTTGCTGATGACAATCTAACGAGGGTGGAATTCAGAAATTGAAATCTCAGAAAATTGAACGAGTGTTCGTTCATAATGATTTAGTCTGCGTCATTTCTGATAAGTGACTTGAATTTGACAATGAGTTGGAATAATCAATCGTACTGTCCATGAAGAATGCAGGTTCAGAAGGTAGTGGGAGATTTAGAGAGAAACTACTGAGCATCAATACTACTGAAGCCATTGTTGGCCTATTTGCTGCATTGTCTTGAACACACAATAGTCCAATGTGAATGCATCTTATCATTTCAATCCTAGAACCAACACTAAGTGTTGAATCTATAACATTTGTAGTTGTTCCTGCCTTCCAATTTCTCCATGCCTGAAAAAATAAATACAATAATTATACTTACGAATACATAAATTAATGGGACTAAAGTTCAAAGACATCGATATCACACAAATGTCTGTGTGTCTAGTGATGAACTATTGGACAAAGATTCTAATTGTGAATTTTACCATAAAAGATCTTATATAATGATCTATTATTACTAAAAACAACAAAAGATCTTATGCAATAATCGGCCAACAAGAGAATAACTCATCTGTACGGATAACCACAAGATCTGTGGTTCAAATCCCCACCTCCACATATTGTCAGAAAAAAAAAAAAAAAAAAAAAAAAAAAAAAAATCCCATGACTAATTAGATTAAGAGAAAATACCTTTTTGATCCCTAAGTTTTGAAGGATGGGTGCCTTTGACCCCTGAGTTTTGAAAAATAGGTCTAAAATTTTCCTAAGTTTTTAAAATGAACCTTTTTAATCCTTGAGTTTTGAGAAATAGGTTTAAAAAGTCCCTCATTTTTTCCAACTTTTTTAAATTAATATTTTTTTTATTATATTTTATTATTGAATGAATTTTTAAATTAAAAAAAATTAAAAGTATTAATTTAAAAAAATGAAAATATAATATGAGGGGTTTTTTAAATTTATTTCTCAAAACTAAAGGACTAAAAAGATTCATTTTGAAAACTTAAGGACATTTTAAACTTATTTCTCAAAACTCAGAGATTAAAAATGTCTATTTTGAAACTCAGAGACCAAACACACATGTCCCTGAGGGTGAGCAAATAAAGTCGAAAAATTGAGCCAACCGACTGAAACCGATCGAACCGACATCAATCAGTCGATTTTTTGAAAATTTCGATCGAGAGTAAAACAGACCTGCCGGTCGGTCGGTTCATCCAAAATAAGGAAAACCGACCAAACTGACTGAATTTTATATATATTTAAAAAAAAAAAACATAAAAGTAGTAGTTACTGCCGCAAGCAGCATTAATGGGCTGCCTGCATGCAGCCGTCGGGAAGACCATCAGGCTGATGGTCTTCCCAAGATGAATTGATTATTAAAAAAAAAAAAACAAACTTTTTCTTTTTTTTTTTTCCAATTTCTTTCCCTCCCTTGTTTCCATCTTTCTTCTTCTTCTTCATCTTCTTCTTTTCTTTTCTTCAGAATACCGTCAATTGTACCGCCCACCCCTTCTTCTCCCTCGTGAGTTCGCCGGCACAACGTCATGTCGCGCCGCGCCGCCGCCATCTCCATCGATTTTCTTTTTCCTTTGGTTTGATTTTGTGTTGCTGCCTTTTCGTCGTGCCACCATCTCCGTCATCTCCATTTTAGCCTTTAGCCTCGTCGTGATTCAGCCCCGTCGGCCATCGTTTCCACTTTCGGTTTCAGGTCACTCGATTTTCTTTTAAGTCTTACACAATTTTTTTTTTAAAAAAAGGTGAACTATCGGTTTAAATAGGTTTCCAGATGGTCGGTTTCGGTTTGGGGTCAAAACCAATCCCGACTGACCGATGCTCACCCCTACCTATCCCTCAAAACTCAAGGACCAAAAAGGTCATTTCCCCTTAAATTAAACATTAAAGAAATATATATATATATCGAAATCTTCTAGGGCATGCTAGTAGAAATGTTGTCATATAGTTAAAGGAGATTTTAAGAAATTAATCGTATACTTACAAAGTTGGAGAGATCTTCTACTTTATCTCCGCTGCGAAAACAGTTATTTTTTTGGCCACTCACAATTTCAAGAACTAAAACACCAAAACTAAAAACATCTGATTTTATCGAAAATTGTCCGTGCATTACGTACTCTGGAGCCATATAACCACTGCAAGAATTATGACAATAGATTACTAAACTTTTTTACACAAACATATAGTGTAATGGAAAACAAATAAAGTTGTACTTACTAAGTTCCCACAATTCTACTTGTATTGCCTTGAGTCTCATCTACTTCAAATAATCTTGCCATACCAAAATCTGCAATCTTTGGACTCATTTCTTCGTCCAACAAAATATTGCTAGCTTTGAGATCACGATGTATGATTCGAAGGCGGGAATCTTCATGAAGGTAAAGAAGTCCACGTGCAATACCATTTATGATTTTGTATCGTCTGGGCCAATCTATTAGTGTTCGCTTCTCAAAATCTACATATCCATCATCATCCATATACGTTAATAATTTTATCAACTAAGTTCAACAATGCCTTTTCCGAAAAGTGTATATACCAAAGAAAGAAGGAAGGTTGGTTTTACCAAATATGGAGTGGTCAAGGCTACCATTAGGTACAAACTCATATATGAGAAGTCTTTCGCGTCCTTGCAAGCAGAATCCCAATAGCCTAACCAAGTTTCGGTGTTGAAGCTTGACCACCAAAAGGACTTCATTTTTGAATTCAATGTCTCCTTGTTGTGAATTATGTGCAAGCCTCTTCACTGCTATATGTTGTCCATTAGGTAGCTTACCCTGAAAATATAAATTACGTCCATTTTTAGTAAGAATATCACTTTAGTACACCCCATTGTTTGCAATTCTTTATTTCATTATTTCTTCATATACCCTGTAAACAGCTCCAAATCCACCCTGTCCAAGCTTGTTTTCATTTGAGAAGTCACTTGTTGCAACTTTAATGGATTCAAAATCAAATTGAATCGTCTCCACACTGCTAATTGCATCAGTGTCTCCAAGTACACCTGAGCGTAGATTAGAACAATGAACATCAATTCATTAAAAAAAAACTGCACAAATCAAAGCAAAACTACCCTCTAAAATAAAAATAAAAAATAAAAAACAGAGGAATCATAAAGCACTCACCTTCAAAATTTTCTAATAATCTTTTGTGTTTTCGCTTCTTCAATCTCAAAATGCTGAAAAAACCAACAACGAGAACTATGGCAGAAACGACGGACACCACAACGATAATAACAGTTCTAGCCGTATTGCCATTATTTCCTGAAGAAATAAAAAAAAAAAAAAGAAAGGGAAACTTAAAAGCTATATAATGCTACTACGAGGTTAATTATGAGAGTTGTAAGAGTATTGCCTGGTGTGGAAGGTGAAGATGGCGGCGGTACATCAGCAGACGAGGGCGAAGGGGGAGGTGGAGAGAGAAGTGATTCATAGATTGGATGGATCTCATAATTAATTTGACAACTAGTCACAACTAATCTCGCCCCTATGCTGCCGCTACAACAAGTAGGAAGATTACTTTGAAGCCGACTCAGGCACACATCACAATCCATGAACGACATGTCGGGAAAACAATCCACGAGCCCATACACCCTATACGTATTCGGACTCGTAAGCTTCACATCTCCACCCGCCGACTTCCGAATAGAACTCCCTGACGCGGCCTCGTTTCGAAGTCGATCCAGCAGCCCCCTCAGTTCCTCATCGAAACCGTTCGCGTCTGGGGCTCTACCGCTGTTGTGTGGCCCTAGTAGCACGGACATGTCTATCTCACCGTGAACAGAATTGTTTGAGTAAAGAATTTGGCAATCGTGGTACCATCCCGTCGCTTCCTTCTGGTTTGGGCAGTTTTGTATAATCCTGCTCACTGAGTCATTCACGCAACTTCTGCATTCTTCCAAGGGAACGCCTTTACGACAAAGAGCCTTGGCGTTGGCTCGGTCGGGATCTTCACCGGAGGTGGCGTTGTAGAAACCGTAGTCGACCCGAGTGTCGGCGTTGGAGTCGGAGGAGATGGAGCGAAGTACGTTGTCGAGATTTTTCTTGAAAGGGCTGTCGTTGGTGTAGTTGCCTTTGTCTGAACATTTGGAGTGAAAGAAATCTGGCTGAGAAGTTGTGGTAAACATCAATTGTGCAATAACCTCCAAGGAGAGGAAGAGAAGCGTTGTGAAACTCCGAGTAGCCATCTCCATTTTGGGAGCTTGTGTGTAAATTTCTTGAAGAAGCAATCTTCAGCTCCGTATAAATCACGCGTGGTTACGTATCGGAGACGACTTCGCTGTCCCTCACTCAACCACTATGGAAAATTTCGCGATGGTCATTGGTCAACAAATCAGTTGAGTTTCCTTTCATAACCTTTTTAAATTTTTATTCTTGTAAAATTAAATTTATGAAAATTGTTGGTGGGCGGTAGCTATCTCTCTATATTTTTCCTATTTAAAAACAAAAACAATTCTTTTTTGGAAAAAAAAAATAATAATAATAGTACTCAAAATAATAATAACTTCTGCCCTTAAACGTGTCAAAGTTATATCAATTTATTAATAATAATAAGGGGCGTAGTATATCAGATATTTTTTTTTTTTTGAGTACATAAATATTTGAGGGTGGGGAGATTTGAACATCTGACCTTAGAGTACATGTCAATTACCACTGAGCTAAGCTCGCTTTGGCATGTACTAATACTAATATACCTATTGATATACCAATATGGGTAAAATTTGAATAATAAAAAAAACGGAAATCAGATTTTTAAAATTTTGCTATGTTTGCAAATCGAAAAAATCATAGCTAAATTTGCAAATATCCTGATTTCTTTTGCTACCCATTGCAATTCCCCTGATAATAATTGTTAATTGTGATTCTACCCATAGTGTAGTTTCTGTAATTTCTTTTAATTTTATAAAGAAATTGATGAAAGTATTTTACGATGAGACATTTTAGCCCGTAAATAAATATCAAACAGTACCATGTGGATTGTGGAATAGACCCATTAGTAATTTTTAAAAATAACTAGAGTAAGTCAATATTGAAATTAATGATATTGATATCATGGACAGTCAACTGTACGGGTAAATTTATTCAAAAGTAGCGGCCCCTAAAAAAGCTTGTACTAGGTCTATGTTGAAATTAATGATATAATGGAGGTCAACTTGCGGGTTTATCGAGCAAATTTTTTCAAAATTAGTGGCTAAAAAGCTCGTGTTAATTGTACGAGAAAATGAATGGAGACATGTCGAAGTAGATGGGTGTGGCGTTCATCGAATCCCCGTAGACCTCTTCAATCACCCATTAATATAAAATAAAATCGCTTAAGAAAATCAAAAGGTTCAATTCTCTTTATTAATTAAACATAATTAATTAAGAGCTGATTACAAATAGCAAACCCAACCAAAAATAATAATAACAAAATTAGCTATTTGCAAAGATAGCAAAATTGAACACCTAGTCCATCTAAAATACTAAAAAACTCATCCCACGTGATTATCCAACCCGTTCAATTATCCAGTCCATTTAGTCCAAATTTTCAGCCCAATCTCGTTTTTTTTTCCTTCGTTTCTATTAGTGATAGTATAGTTCAATGTTATATATTGGTACATCTTTTAAAGTGATTGTTAATATTCACACTTTTTTTTTTTTTTTTATTGTTGTAGTTAGGGTTGTTCATCAATTGGTGGTAGATAGTTTTGGGATGGTCTCTGAAACCGATCGACCAAGTACACGGTCAGTCAGTCGATTTTATAGATTTTTGCGATTTCGAAAGTTTCTCCTCAGAAGCTTGGTGTGCATGGTTTGTATCATAGTGAGAAAGAGAAAAGAAGGGAAGAGAATATAGGAAAAAGAAGAAGGAAATGAGAGTTAGATAGGGAAAGAGAAAAGGAAAGGTCGATGTCGATGCCGATGCCAACGCCAACGCCAATCGTTGTGGGACAATGAGAAAGAGAAAAGAGAAAAGAAAAGAGAGAAGGGAAACTAGGGAGAGAGAAATCCGGTGAGGAAGAGAGGAGAAGAGAGAGAGAGGAGAAAAAGGGAAGGAGAAGATAGATGAAAAATCAGATGAAGAAAGAAAGAGAGATAAAGAGAAGAGGGAAGGTGAAGAAAGATGAAAAATAGGATGAGGAAGAAAGAAAGAGAAAGGAAGGAGGGAAGGTGAAGAGAGAGAAGGAAAGAATGGGAAGAGAATAAAAAAAATAATAAAATTGAAAAAGGTAACAATAAAAAAATAATAGATTTTAACACAGAAAAAATTAGTTCAATTTGAGTTTTCAATTTATTTTCGTAAGATTAGTCTATTAGTGATAGTCACAGATAGAATTCTATCAGTGACTGTGACTATATAGAATAAGGGCAAAACGAAAATATAATATTTCATTTTATAGATTTATCATATTTGCAATTTTTTTAAAATTTTGCTATATTTGCAAATAGAAAAACATATATCGCTACCCATTACAAAT
Source organism: Luffa acutangula (assembly GCA_036850905.1). Classification (NCBI taxonomy): domain Eukaryota; kingdom Viridiplantae; phylum Streptophyta; class Magnoliopsida; order Cucurbitales; family Cucurbitaceae; genus Luffa; species Luffa acutangula. The sequence continues at coordinate 60,502,164 of CM072087.1, read as the reverse complement.
ATTCATTAATTAATATAAGCGAATTTGGATGGATTTCAAATGGTTAAGATATTTAGTTTTATTATTATTATTATTGGTTTTTAGTGAAATTTAAATTTCCAATCTCACGCAAAACTTTTTCACCTAAACTAACCTTATCATCCAAAAATATAACCTTGTCATGTCAGGGTGAAGTTTGCAATAATATTGTTTTGTCCTTGAGACTATCCAATTCAAATAACCTTACTATGATTCTTTTTCAAAAAAAAAAAAAAAACAAACAAACAAACTTTGCCATGATTCTATTTTTTCTTTTAATTTTTTTTATTTCAAATTTTAGTCTTTTTTTAGTACAAATTTTAGCCTTTTAAGCTTTAAATTTTTAACTTTAATATTTGAACTTTTATATATTGTTTCATTGAAAAGGAAAATTTGTGGAAGAAAAGCCATCACAAGCTACAAATTTTACTATATTTTAGACAATAATTTTTTTTTATATCATTCTCCATCTGTGATAGAGAAGATACTTATTTCTAATAAGCAAATAATCAAGATATACAAATTCTAACCTAAGAAAGAAAAATGGATGCATGTAATTGTTCAACAAAACATAAAAAGAGATATATACTACACGATATTTCACCAAACTCAACTCTTAATGCTCCAAAGAACAATAAATACAAAGAATTACAAAGTGCCAAATTTATGGTCTCTTGACCCAAAAACAAGTTTCAAAATAACATATGTTACCAACAAGTCGACAAAGATCTAGCGAGGGTGGAGCTCACTAATTGAAGCTTCTTTTGATAAAGATTGGAGAGGTAAGCTTACAGAATGAGTAGCCTCATTCATTTCCAACCACCGATCTGCCTTTGATTGTGTATTGGATTCATCAATGTTACTATGCATGAAGAATGCTGGTTCTGATGGTACAGGGAGAGTCAGAGAGAAACTACTGAGCATCAAAACCACTGAAGCCATTGTTGGACGATCTGCTGCATTCTCTTGAACACACAATAATCCAATGTGAATGCATCTCAACATTTCAACACTTGAACCAACACTAAGTGCTGAATCTATGACGTTTTTAGTTGTTCCAGCCCTCCAATTTTTCCATGCCTAAAACACAATCACAATTATCACTCAGCAACACTTAATTTTTTATAAAGACAGTATTATTACTTTAAGAACCAATGCAAGACTAAATTAAAACAATATTTTTATATCAAAATCTTCTAATACTATCAACAGCTCCAGGACTGTCACTATGTAAGGAGGTAATTTCAAGAAGTTAATTATATACTTACAAAACTCGAGAGATCTTCTATCTTTTCTCCATTGCGAAAACAACTATTTTTCTTGCCACTCACAATTTCAAGAACTAAAACACCAAAGCTAAAGACATCAGATTTTACTGAAAATTGGCCATGCATTAAATACTCTGGAGCCATGTAGCCGCTGCAAAAATAATGATAGAAAAGATCGAATAAAAAATTATCCAAAATATATTATAATGAAAAATTAACAAATCTATACTTCTCTACTTACTAAGTTCCCACAATTCTACTTGTATTGCCTTGAGTCTCATCGACTTCGAACAATCTTGCCATACCAAAATCAGCAATCTTTGGATTCATTTCCTCATCCAACAAAATATTACTAGCTTTTAGATCACGATGTATGATCCGAAGGCGAGAATCTTCATGAAGGTAAAGAAGTCCTCGTGCAACACCATTTATGATTTTGGATCGTCTTTCCCAATCTAACAGTGTCCGCTTTCCAAAATCTACAGCATCATTCATACATATTAAATAGCTGTGTCAATTATATGCAAGGATGAACAAATCTTCCAATGCAATGTGTAGAGTAAAGTGAAAGGAAGAAGAATACAAAAACAAAAGGAAATTAGTAATACCAAATATGAATTGGTCAAGGCTGGCATTTGGTACAAACTCATATATGAGAAGTCTTTCATTTTTTTGCAAGCAAAATCCCAGCAGCCTAACCAAGTTTCGATGTTGAAGCTTGACAACCAAAAGGACTTCATTCTTAAATTCAATATCTCCTTGTTGTGAATTATTCGCAAGCCTTTTCACTGCTATACGTTGTCCATTAGGTAGCTTACCCTGAAAATATAAACTTCCATTTCTGGTTACAATATCTATTTACTCCTTATGCTCTTACCCCATTGCTTGCAAATTCCTATTAATTCATTCCATACCTTGTAAACAGCTCCAAAGCCACCCTGTCCCAGCTTGTTTTCGCTTGAGAACTCATCTGTTGCAACTTTAATGGTTTCAAAATCATATTGAATTGTCTCCACACTGCTAATTTCGTCAGTGGTGTCCCCAATAACAACACCTGACCGTAGATTAGGATTATGAAAAACGAATCATTTTTATGATTAAAAAACTATAACGACACGATCAAAGCAAAACTGCCATCTAAAAGAACAGAGGAACGTCCATAAACCACTCACCTTCAAATTTATGATCTGTTGGTTTTTTGTTCTTTCGCTTCCTCAATCTCAAAATGATGAAAATGCCAACAGCAAGAACGATGGCTGAAACGATGGACGCCACAACGATAATAATAATTCTGCTTTTATTTTCTACAAAACAAAGATCACTGGCTATGTTAGCGCTTATCTAACCTGTTCAGCTAATACATAGTTGTGATTTAGCAAGAACAAGAAAAAAGTCAAAATGGCGAAAGATGTTTGAGCATATGAACGACGGTACCTGGCGTCGGAGGCAGAGATGGCGGCGACAGAGATGGTGAAGAATCGCCACCAGCAGTGGGTGGCGGCGGCGGGGACAGGACGTTGTAGAAAAGATCGTTGGTTTCATATCTCAAATAACAGCTGGTCAAAAATATCCTCGTTCCTGTACTTCCTTTGGGAACGCGACTAGCGGCGTTCAAAAGACAACTATTGCAATCCACAAGCGATAAATCGGGAGTACACTGAAGGAGCCCAAATATCGTCTCCAAATTGGGTGCAGGGACTTCTCCCACTGCAAATTTGTGTCTAGAATCCCCAGACGCAGCCTGATTTCTCAGCCTTTGCAACAAAGTGCTGAGTGATTGAGTGTACCCATCTATGTCCGATGCATTCTTACCAGCAATAAAAACTGGCTCAAGCACTCGGTCATTCCCGGTGCCAAATATTGATTCATTTGAGTAACGAATCATACAATCAGTGTACCATCCAATAGCCTCCTTCTGGGTGGGACAATCCTCTAGAATCCTCCGAGTCGAATTTCTGAGACAGCTCCTGCAATTTTCCACCGTCATATCGCCCAGGCAAAGGGCGATGGCGTTCACCCTGTCGGGTTCCTGTCCGGCCGAGAAATTGTAAAACCCATAATCTATTTCGGTGTTGGATGCGATGGAGGAAAGGAGGGTATCGAGATTTTGCTTGTAAACGCTGTTTGTGGTATAGTTGGCGCTGTTTGAACATGAGTGGGTCTTGACTTCTATTTGAGAAATGGTGGTAGAAACCATGAATATGAGAATGAAGCAAAGGAAGAGAAGGTTTTTTGAAGTTCCCATCTCCGTTTTCAGAGAAACCTATCTGTTAGAATGAACTAAAGAAAGAACCCCGCCCCCATTGCCGTGTTTCGTGTGAGTGAATGGTCTGAATTGCGAAATTAAAAGTAAGGAAAAAGAAATGAAAGTGTGGGAGATTTGGTGATAGGCATTAGGGAAGAAGAAGAAGGAAGGAAGTGCACATTTGTTCTTCTGTCAACTTGCGCTGAGGGAGGAACACTTTCCGAAGGCCGCCCACACCTTCTGTCGACTTTCGCAGGGCGGCTGGCTGACTCAAGGTTTCTTTTTTTTTTTTTTTTTTTTTTTGAGGAAATGACTCAAGGTTTCCTTACTCAACTGGTTTTGCAATTATGATCTAGTGTTGTATATTGTGTCGCATAGAGTAGATGAATTCAAAAGTTATTTTGAAATATGGTATTAGGTAAAGATTTGAATCTTGAAGAAATAAAAAAGTTACAGACAGTAGGTGAGCTGAAATGAATTAGGAATAGGGAAAGCCAGGCTTGTTCATTCAAAATGTATAAATTATTTATTTATATTTAGATACATTAATGTGAATGTGTGAGAAAGTGAAGGGAGACTTGTCGACGTCAACACGGTCACGTGAGTGAGTTTGGCGGACTTCTCAAATTGCGTTGTGAAAAGGATATACATATGGGGGGTGAGGACGCCTAAGATATCCCAGTCTTCTCCCACCACTCTTTTTCGAATACAATTTCAAAAAAAAAAAAAAAAATCAGACTTACCATATTTGTCATTCTTTTTAGGTTATATTTGCAATTATAAAAATCTTAGTTACCACCCACTACAAATTTTCAAAAAAATCAAACAGACTTACTTTTTTTTTTTTTTAATATATATTATATATTTTTCTTTTAATTTTTTTAATAAATTGTAAATTAAGTCCTTATAATTTAGGCTTAATTTCAATTTAATTTTTATAATGTTTAAAAGTTTGAATTTAGTGTTTACAATTTGAGCGTATAGTTTAGTTTGATCCATGTAGTTTTACTTCTTTGGAATACATTTTCATTTAAATATTTTTCAAGAATACATTTTTTAAAAAACATTTTGTATAAAAATTGTCTAAAAATTATCTTTAAAAAAAAAATTGTCTAAAAACTAAACACTCATATCTGCATCAGTGGCGGATCCAGAAATTCGGGAACAATATACATAAAAATGTAATAAAAAAATTTATAATGAAAATTTAAAAATTATGCATATCTTCATAAATGAATTAATTTTAGTTTTTAAACCAGGATTGTCCATATACTTTCAAATTTGTAACAATTTAGCCTCTGTACTTTCAAATTTGTAACAATTTAGCCTCTATACTTCCAAATTTGTAAACTTATCTAAAAAAAAAAAACATCAAAATTAAATGTCGATTTTTATTATTTAATGATTAAACTTTGTAGCTTCTTAACATATTGGGTCCCAAATTAGTTTATTAATCTATCTAGGTAAGATTTTTCATTAAATCTTTACATTAATATTTCACAATAGGCACTAAATCGTTACAAATTTGAAAGTACAGAGACTAAATTATTACTTATTAAAGTTAATGGACTAAATTGTTACAAAATTAAAAGTATAGGGACTAAATCGTTACAAAATTAAAAGTACAGGGACTAAATCGTTACAAATCAAAATTTAGGGATTAAATTGTTTCTTTCATGAAAGTTCAAGACCAAAAATGATTTTAACTAAAAATTATATTATAACAACTAAATGCTTTTTTTTTTAATTGTTGGCTGCACTGTAAATTTGGCAATCATGATGCGCAGGTTTGAGAAGGGAAAAAATTCGGAAAAAAAATTTACGTCCCACATGTTTTGACACTTGGACCTTGTGAATGACTGGTGCCCCTAACCAACAATCCAAACTTCAACTTTGGTAATAAATACGATTTATATATATTAATATTATAGAAGTTCCATTATATTATATTAAAAATATAAAGACGGGAAAATTTGAGGGGGCACGTGCCCCTGGCCCCTTCATGGATCCGCCCCTGATTTGCATGCCTGTGGAAACCAAATTGAAACTAAACTATATAGTCAAGATTAAATCTATAATTTAACCTAATTTTTCTAAATTATTATTGCAGAACTTCTATATCGTTTTATTAAAAAATAAATATGAAAAAAAGTCTATCTTCCAAATTTGAATTCAAATTTTATAGAAAATGAAAAATCATCTAAAAATTGAATATGACGTATTGTTAGACATGAAAAGCCATTTTTGAATTTAGAGGTTAGGTTAGATGTTTATCTCTCTATTAGATTCTAACTATTCAATATAGGATAGATTCTAGAGTTTTAAGCTAACAATAAAGTATAGGGCCAGTTGCAAATCTACAAACTTGGGTCAAAATATTTGCACATATAGCAGCCCACAAAAGAATTTGCAAAAATAGCAAAAAGTTGTAGTCTGAATGTCAAATTTACGAAAATGTCATTGTTTCTCTTCTTCTCCTCACTCTCTCCACCTTCGAAGAAGGTTCCTCTCCCGCCATTAAAATGAACCTCACTCCTCCACGAAGGCTCCTCCCCTAGAAATCGACGCCAGAAATCGACGCCGGTTGAAGTTCGTACGCCGTCGGACAATCGGTGGAATTGGTTCGGTGAAATGTGGAAAAAAAACCGCCCACGGTGAAGAGGACCACCGCCGCCGTTTCGATGGCGGCGCTGCAACGAATGGGGACTCTCTGCATGCGAGGTACTCGAGCCATGGCGGACCTCGCGGTCGTCCACGTATCGGAAAGACGTCGAAGAAGACGATTTCCGTCTCTTTCTCCGACTGTTCCATCAGTCCTTGCATCTTCACATCAAGAGTCGAAAAGTCTCGGTCGAAACAAAAGAAAAATGATTTGTCTCATGTGTTTTTTAAAAAAGCATTTATGGTCTATATTATTTGGTTAAAATTTACTATTCCGTCACTACGAAATCTTCCGATAGAAATTGCTAAATTTGCAATTATTTACCCTAATTTTGCCACCCATTACAATTATCCTAACTTTTAACACATCTCTTACCCTGGATTTGGAAAGAAAAAAACATCTCCCTAAATTTTTTCTCGCTACAACTTTTCTTTATTTTCCTAGTTTATCCTTATTTCTTTAACATATTTCTACTCTTAACTTTGCTATCTCTCTAAAAATTCTATTTTTATTTAATTTTTCTCGCTAAAATTTCTTGGTTCCTTTTTTTTCCTCTAACTAATATCGTCTTTAAATTTTTGTAAAAAAATTGAAGTTTTTTTTTTAAATTAAAAATTTTGAAGTTAAATATTAATACAATTTTATACTTAATTGAAATATTTGTCTTGAAGGGATTTGAACCTCTAATCTTTTAGTGGAGGAAACAAGTTTTATACCAGTTGAGTTATGTAATTGTTAACAAATATATATCTATTTTGATTGTTATAGTTATTTTACAATAATTTAATATTAACTTACCAAATATTATAACTGATATTCCATATTTAAATATGAAATTTGTCAAACACTAATTTCCTTCGTATGAGAGTTGATTTTTAATAAACTACAGTTAACTCAAATTATTTCAACAACTATAACAATCTCAAACGACTTAGACATAAATCATATTGACGTTACTGATTTCCTCGTTACTTCTCTAGAGGGCAACAACTTTTTAGACATTAAAAACAAAAAAGTTATAACTCGATTTAATTTGAGTGATTAGAACGGTAAACCTTCGATTAAAAACTAGGCTCGAAAAAAATAAAGTCAACTAATAGCTTAAATTTTAACTTCCAAGTGGCACCCAATTAACAAGCGAACACAAAATAAATTGCTACCTTTAACATCTTCTGATTTTAAAACTCTCGTTAAAGAGACTTCTATTGATTTTTTATATATAGTGTCCAACACGAATAAATCACTTCTCATTAAAATAAATAATAATAATAATAAATTAATTAGGAAAAAAAGACCGAATAAATGAAGGGAGACTTGTGGACATGGACGTGGGTAATTCTGGAAAGGTTGAAAAAGATGGGTGTCGTGTGAACAAAGAATCCCTAGTGGATCATTTACAATTCTCAACTAATCTAAAGAAAATATACCGTCCAAGAAAAGCTGTCAAAGTCTGAGAAAATAAAAATTATATCACACACTCCACCTCGAGGCTCGATGGATGATTGATTTAAGTATGTCTTAAAAGTCTCTTATTAATTAGGGCTTAGGCTACAAAATCAAATATAAGAAAGAAGACATGGTATTCAACACTGTATCTTCAGATTTCGCTAAACACATACGAACTAGAGCCCCACTTAACAATATAAATACATACAAATGATATATCACGTGCTAATTAAATCTAATGTAACTTGTTCAAAATAACATACTTTTACCAACATGTTCTAGCGAGGGTGGAGCTCACTAGCTGAAGTTTCATTCTTAGAATGCTGAAGGGATGCACTTTCAAAATCACTAACCTCGGTTATTTCCGACCAATGATGTGGCTTTGACAGTGTGCTAGATTCATTGATCTGACTATGCATAAAGAATGCTGGTTCATACGGGATAGGAAGAGTGAGAGAGGTGCTAGTAAGCATCAAAACCACCGAAGCCATTGTTGGACGATCTGCTGCATTCTCTTGAACACACAATAGTCCAATGTGAATGCATCTCATCATTTCAATCTTCGAACCAACACTCAGTATTGGATCGATAATATTCGTAGTAGTTCCGGCCTTCCAATTTTTCCATGCCTACAAAAAGAAAAGCTATGTTACTACTATTTATCAATACCTTAACTTCTAGTTTAAATATTATATTGTAGTAAATTCAAAAGCGAAATATGGTACCATACATACAAATGCCTGCGAAGTTCAGTGATGAAGGGGATCGATTAATTAGAGTCAATAAGATTGAATTTTACAACAAAAGAATTTAGATAATGACCCATAATTACTTCCAAATAATACAAGAATTAGAAAACTTTGAACAATATCTGATACAAAAACCTTCTAATGCTATAAATATCATGAGTCGGTAGAATTGGTTATAAATTTATGAAGTTAATTATATACTTACACAGCTTGAGAGATGTTCTGCTTTTTCATCATTGCGAAAATAATTATTTTTCCGACCACTCACAATTTCAAGAACCAAAATGCCAAAACTAAAAACGTCTGATTTCACTGAAAATTGTCCATGCATGACATATTCTGGAGCCATATAACCACTGAAAAAAAGAAAATAACAATAGATTATACAAATATATTGTAAAAGGGAATAGACAAAATTGTGTACTTACTAAGTTCCCACAATTCTACTCGTGTTTCCTTGAGTCTCATCTACTTCAAATAATCTTGCCATACCAAAGTCTGCAATCTTTGCATTCATTTCAGCATCCAACAAAATATTACCCGCTTTGAGATCACGGTGTATGATTCGAAGGCGAGAATCTTCATGAAGGTAAAGAAGTCCTCGTGCAATGCCATTTATAATTTTGTACCGTCTTTCCCAATCTAATAGTGTCCTTTTTTCCATGTCTAATAATTGTCATCAAAACATAAAAATAATTTGGTCAAGCAATGGAAAGAATGACTTTTCCAATATGATATTATACCCAAAGTGAGAAAGAATGAAGTAGAAAATGAATAAGACTATACCAAATATGAATTGGTCAAGGCTAGCATTTGGTACAAACTCATATATGAGAAGTCTTTCGGTTCCTTGCAAGCAGAATCCTAGCAGCCTAACCAAGTTTCGATGTTGAAGCTTGATCACCAAAAGGACTTCGTTCTTGAATTCAACATCTCCTTGTTGTGAATTATTCGCAAGCCTCTTTACTGCAATATGTTGTCCATTGGGTAGCTTACCCTGAAAATATACACTTCAATTTTAGTAATTTACAATATCACTTCACTTTCCTCCTTGCAATTCTTCAACGCGCACACACCTTGTAAACAGCTCCAAATCCACCCTGTCCAAGTTTGTTTTCACTTGAGAAGTCATTTGTTGCAACTTTAATTATGTCAAAATCAAATTGAATTGTCTCTATGCTGCCAACTCCAATTCCATCAGTGGTGTCCCCAAAAGCAACACCTGAGCTAGATTAAGGCATCAACATCAATTCGCTTTTATGATTGAAGCTACAAGCATTATCTTTGCCATCTCAAAAAACAGAGACCACACACCTTCAGATTTTACTAATTGTCTTTTCTGCTTTCTCTTCCTCAATCTGAAAACGATCAAAATTCCAACAACAAGAATGATGACTGAAACCATGGACACCACAATGACTATAACAATTTTAGCATTATTGCCATTATTTTCTGTACAATAAAGATCAGAGGCTATGTTAGCGCTTGTTTAACCTTTTTCCATAAAATCCCTCTGCTAATATGGACTTGAATTTTCTGTGTAGATTTAGGGTTGGTACCTTGCATCGGAGGCAGAGGCGGCGGCGAGAGGGGTGGGGAAGGAGCGCCACCAGCAGTGGGCGGCGGTGACAGAGCGTTGTAGAAAAGATCGTTAGTCTCATATCTCAAATAACAGCTGGTCAAAAATATCCTGGTTCCTATACTTCCAGTTGGAACACGACCAGCGGCTTTCAATAGACAATTATTGCAATCCACAAATGTCAAATCGGGAGTACACTGAAGAAGCCCAAATATCGTATCCAAATTGGGTGCTGCAATTTCGCCCACTGCGAATTTGTGTCTAGAATCCCCAGACGCAGCCTGATTCCTCAGTCTTTGCAACAGAGTGCTTAGTGATTGAGTGTACCCAGCTAAGTCCGATGCATTCTTACCAGCAATAAAAACTGGCTCAAGCACTCGGTCGTTCCCGATGCCAAATATCGATTCATTTGAGTAACGAATCATACAATCGGTGTACCATCCGATAGCCTCCTTCTGGGTGGGACAATCCTCTAGAATTCTCCGAGTCGAATTTCTGAGACAACTCCTGCATTTTTCCACCGTCAGATCGCCCAGGCAAAGGGCGATGGCGTCCACCGTGTCGGGTCCCTGTCCGGCCGAGAAATTGTAAAACCCATAATCTATCTCGGTGTTGGATGCGATGGAGGAAAGGACGCTGTCGAGATTTTGCTTGTAAACGCTGTTTCTGGTGTAGTTGCCGCTGTTTGAACATGAGTGGGTCTTGATTTCCATTTGAGAAATGATGGTAGGAACCATGAATATAAGAATGAAGCAGAAGAAGAGAAGGTTTTTTGGAGTTCCCATCTCCATTTTTCTTTTTCGCTCTGTGAATTACAACGTTTTCCAGAGGAATCTATCTGCTGTACAATGAAGTATAAAAAACAGAACACAATTGTCGCGTTCGTGGGAGTCAATGGTTTGAAGTCGTAAAGATCTGGTGATGGGCATGAAGGAATAAGGCGCCATTTCTTCCCACAGCTTGCCATCATGGATAAAATATTTGGGGCAACCGGCGATAATTTTAAATCATTAGGTACATCGTACATGTACATCTGAGAAAATTTTCAATTAAAACAAAAAAAAAAAAAAAAAGCTTATATTGACTGTCAGATTAAATAAATAAATTATCCCCATTTTGGAATTTGATCGAGAAACGATTAGCCTATAACTATAACCCCCCACGTCAGGCGTGGATCCAGGAAAGGGCCAGAGGTGCATGTCATGTGTGCCCTCAAATAATGTGCATAATCCTCAAGTTTATATTTTTTTTTTTTTGAAAAAAAACCTCAAGTTTATATTAAAGCATATAACATCCAAATTTTCACATTTCTCGAATCCAAAAAAAATAATGAAATAAAAGAAAATACAATCGTTGTTTGGTAACATGATGTGTAAATTTTATTAAAATCCAAAAATTAAAAATAGAATATCCAAAATTACAAAGATTAAAATTATCCATCTTGCAGCATGCAGCAACGTGAAGGAGCCAATGGGTTCTTCTCCTTGCAATGTCTTTGATTGTGCTGATATTTTGAATTGAAGCTGCAGATAGAGGGCTAGCTAGCGAGGATAAAGATCAGAAATGGAAGTTTCTTCATTATTTTGCGAAAGATGAAGATCAGCAGTTGGGGAGTGATAAGAACTCAGGTCGAATGCAGGTGGAGAAGGTAGCGGGAGATTGACAGAATAACTGTTAAGCATCAAAATCACTGAAGACATTGTTGGTCGATCTACTGCGTTTCCTTGAGCACATAACAATCCGATATGAATGCATCTTATTATTTCCATCCTCGGACCTGAACTTGACCTTAACGTTGTATCTATGATATTTTCCGTTGTTCCTGCCCTCCAGTTTTCCCATGCCTGCAACCATCAAACGTAACCCATATCACTTAACTTTGATGCCGAATGCCAACTATCCTTGATGTCCTTTACCATCATATTTCACCCAAAAAAAAAATAGCCAAGGAGATGTATTATATTTTAGACTTATAAAAGAATTTTCCTTAATTTTTATGTTTTTTGTTGATGTATGCACTTACGAAGTCTAAAAGATTTTCAGCCTCTCCTCCATTATTATAGAAATAATTATTCATTCTACCGCATACAACCTCGAGAATCAAAACACCAAAGCTAAACAAGTCTGATTTTGTGTTGAAAATTGTCCATGATAGATATATTCGGGAGCCATGTAACCACTACAAAGATTAAGAAAAATAAAAAAAAGGATGGGAGGGTATGAAAATAAAATATATATTATACCAAGTAGGAAGTGATCGAGGCTGGCATTTGGTAGAAACTCATAGATGAGAGAAGTCTTTCATTTCTCTCCAAGCAAAACCCCCAGCAACCTAACTAAGTTCCTGTGTTGAAGCCACATGATCTCCTTGATTTGAGTCCCTCGAAAGCCTCTTCACCGCTACGTTTTGTCCATTCAGCAACTTTCCCTAAATTATTATTATTTACCTCGCGATTTAATTATTACTTAGTAAAAATATCATGATCATCTCAGTTATAAAATTATATATACCTTGTAGACCGCTCCAAATCCACCCCGTCCAAGCTTATTTTCATTTCAGAATCCATCTGTTGCTTCTTTGACCGTGTCGAAATCAAATTGAAGCATCTCCACCTCACTAATTTCATCTGCCGTTTCTCCCAAGCAAGCAGCTTTTAATTTGCAGACATTAAAATTAAAAATTGAAACGCGAGTCATTTGAGTGACTAATCCATCATCCAAGCTAAGAAAAATAATTTAATTTAAAAGCTGCCATGCCAGCTGCTAATTTTTCTTTTAATTAAAACCAGACTTGAAACAATAATCATCCAACTAAGTAGCTTAAATTTCAATTTTCAATTAATTGATCACAAGCAAACACAGAAAGTGTGGGGCTTACTTTCAACTTCTTCTGATGGTCTTTTGTATTTTCGCTTTCTCAATCTTAAAACGAAGTAAATGCCATTAACGACAATGACGCTAGAAATAACTGACACAACCATTTAATCCTCAGGTTTGAATTTTGTTTCATTTGGTCCCTCCATAGTCCATCCACATTTCTAGCACTTACTTTTTTTTATTAAAAAAATTATTTTTAAAATCTTAAAAATAAAATAATTAAAAATATATATTTTTTTGGACAATTGCATAGATGGTAAATTTGACCAAATTAATAGCAAATATAGCACAGTTGTAAACTAATTGCATATATAGCAAAGTACAAGACGAAAAAAATTGTCGTCAGATTCTATCTGTGTCTATCACTGATAGACTCTGATTATTCAAAGTCTATCAGTGTCTATCGCTGATAGACTCCGATTAATCGAAATCTATTAGTGACTATCACTGATAGACTTTGATTAATCATAATTTATTGATTTTGTTATATTTGCAATTTTTTTTACATTGTATTATATTTACAATTATATAATTCTTATTTGTCACCCACCGCAAATTCTCTATTTTTTTTTTATTTTCATTTTCCCTCCTATTTTCCCCTCTTTTCTTCTTCTTCTTAACCACCATCATCTTCTTCCTCCCTTAAGTCTCAACCACCACCCTTCTTAACTCTGGTGGTCGGGCCCCGTTTGATAACTATTTCGTTTTTTGTTTTTGGTTTTTGAAAATCGTGCTTGTTTTCTCTCCATCTTCTTACAATTGTGTTTTCATTTTTGGTAAGGAGACATCGGAGTTCCTAGCAAAATTCAAAAAACAAAAACAAGTTTTTGAAAACTACGGCCCCATTTGATAACCATTTTGTTTTTTTGGTTTTTAGTTTTTGAAAATTAAGCCTATAAACACTACTTTCACCTACAAATTTCTTTGTTTTCCTAATACATTCTTTCCATGTTTACAAAAATCAAGTCAATTTTTGAAAACTAAAAAAAGTAGTTTTCAAAAACTTGTTTTTTGTTTTTGGAATTTGGCTTGGAATTCAAATGTGACTTTGACAAAGATGAAAACAATGGTAGGAAAATTGAGAGAAAAGAAAAACCTAACTTTCAAAAACTAAATGGTTATCAAAGAAGCTTGTAGGTAAAAATAGTGTTTATAGGCTTAATTTTCAAATTAACTTCGGTGGTCGGCGATCGACGACTGTCGGCACTGTTTTTTTTTTTTCTTCTTCTTCTTCTCCTCCTCTTCTTCCATTTTTTTTTCCTTCCTCCTTTCTCTTCTCTTCTTCTTCTCTCTTCTCCCACCTTCAAATATTGATTTAAATATTGATTTACTAGGAGTTTAAATGTATTTTTCCAATCAGAAAAAGTAAATGTGGCGAAAGATATGTATGCACGTGTGCATGTATGAAGAGATAATGGTACCTGGAGACCGAGGCAATGGAGTCGAGGGTGGCGGTGGCGATGGTAGCGTATCTCAAATTACAACTTGTGACAAATATTGTTGTTATAGGTAATTTTGGACCACCACAGCGTACGAGGAGCTGACAGGACAACCAGGAGGAGATAGGACCAGGAAAGGGACCCAGAGGGAGACCATACCGACGGGTCGGGCCAACATGGCCCGACCCGTACGGTCGGCCCGTTTGCGCGGGCCGAGTCCGTTTGCCTCCGCTCGGCCCCTACCGCTTCCAGCTGCCTCGGTCCAGCCTGCTTCGTCCCAGAACGCCTCCAAACCCTAGAAGTCCGAGCAGGTATTTATACCCCTCTTCGCCATCGAAGAAGGGGGCCGAAAACTCGATTCTTGACTTCTTTCTCTATTTTCTAGCTGCTCAGTTTCCTGACTTAGGCATCGGAGGCGGTGTGGCCTACACCACACCGGTGTCCAGCGATTCTTGCTGGTCTTGCAGGTCACGTCTTCCCCAGCTTCTACAAATTCATTGTTGGTGTCACGTGAAGGGCAGGTGGATTGCTTGGCCAAATTTTGGCATCAACAGTTGGCGCCGTCTGTGGGGAAGAATGTTTGCCAGTTCGGATCGCACATCGGTGGTGGTCTGCACGATGGATCGGGTTAAAAAACCAGAGGGAAGTCTCGGGTATGAGCAGAAAGCACCGAGCCAGACTGGGTTCGACCTCGGTATGGAATAGGCCGACCCTGACTTCAGAAGGAGAGAGAGAACCGGGAAGCTGCTATATCCGACCAGCATCAAGAAGACAAAGGAAAAGGATGTCGGGTAGAAGATGTGGGCCAGATCTGACATGAGCACTCCTCGGCCAATGGCCGAGGCCGAGCAGAAGTCCAATCGCAAAAAAAAAAGCCTGCAGAAGTTTGCCGCAAAAGACAGCGTCGGGTACGTACACAGGAAATAATGCCAGGACAAAGTCAGAGGCTCGGGAAAAGTCCGAGGCCAACCAGAGGCCAAGGAGCCACAGGGCTGTGCGGAACCAAAAAGCCAGATTCGACAGGTATACACCACTAACAGCTTCGTTTGAACAGGTCTTGGCCGCAATACAGGACACAAATCTGTTGAAACGCCCAGGAAAGTTGAGATCAGACCCCGATAGGAGGAACAAAAACAAATACTGCATGTTCCACGGAGACCACGGTCATGCAACCCGGGAATGCATACAGTTGAGGGACGAGATAGAAGCCCTAATCCGAGAAGGTTACCCCAAGGGGTTCGTGGGGAACGACAAAAGCAAGAGGCCACTGCCGGCAAATCAAGGTAAGGGCGGTGCCAACCCGCTATTCGAGATACAAACAATTTTAGGAGGATCATCCGAAGAAGGTGGAGCAGCGCATGGCGAGCAAAAAATGTCGAGGGAATGTTACTTTATGGCGCTCGGGAACATCGACAGGAAGGCTCAAGCAACGTCGGCCTCGGGAGATGGCCGAGGCCGAGCCTTTGAGGGGTCAAGCTATCCCCTTCCAATGAAACGTTGATCGATTTTCTTTCATTTCAATAGCATATTACTCAGGAATGTAATTGATTCATTTGAAATAAATTACTCTGAATTTCGTTTCAAAAGTTTTGACAGCGCTTGCAGAGAGACTCGGGAGATTCCCAGGCCTCCCAAAGCTTTTCTCCAGAGGAGTGTACGCACCCCTGGGAAGACCACAACACTTGACCTGTTATCGTAGCCGAAGCGGTTCAAGCCGAAAGGGAGATGCTCTGCACATAAGTCGAGTCACGGACTGAGTGCGCAGATGACACAGAGGAGTTGGTCGGCCTCATGCCAAGGCCGAGGCCGACCACCTAGAGGCTAAGGCCAAACACCACCTTCAAGAGCTCGGTCACGAAGTAAGTCTTTCCTTACTCAAAAAATGCATATTTTGCGTATTGAATACATGTTTTTGAGTGGGGGACTGGGAATAATCATGGTCGTTAGTTATATTGCAATGTTTTTTTCCTGGCTATCCTGGCTATATTTTCAAGCTTCAAGCTTTTGACAACAGTTTCTTCCCTTAAAATACTTTGTTGCTTGATATGCCATCAAAATTGTGTGGAAATATGATAGAAGGCAGTTTGAGCATACATTTTTCCCCAGAAGAGTGTACGCACCCCTGGGATGACTATGCAGCTTGAAGAGGCCTGGGAAAATTCCCAGGCCTCCCCAAGCTTTTTCCCCAGAAGAGTGTACGCACCCCTGGGATGACCACGACGCTTGAAGAGAGGCCCTGGGAAATTCCTAGGCCTCCCCAAGCTTTTTCCCCAGAAGAGTGTACGCACCCCTGGGATGACGACGATGCTTGAAGAGAGGCTCGGGAACTTCCCAGACCTCCCCAAGCTTTTTCCCCAGAAGAGTGTACGCACCACTGGGATGACCACAATGCTTGAAGAGAGGCCCTGGGAAATTCCTAGGCCTCCCCAAGCTTTTCCCCAGAAGAGTGTACGCACCCCTGGGATGACCACAACGCTTGAAGAGAGGCCCTGGGAAATTCCTAGGCCTCCCCAAGCTTTTCCCCAGAAGAGTGTACGCACCCCTGGGATGACCACAACGCTTGAAGAGAGGCCCTGGGAAATTCCTAGGCCTCCCCAAGCTTTTCCCCAGAAGAGTGTACGCACCCCTGGGATGACCACGACGCTTGAAGAGAGGCCCTGGGAAATCCCAAAGCCTCCCCAAGCTTCCCTCAAACTTCTCAAGCCATGCAGGGAAAGTGCTCGTCCTCATGCCAAGGCTAAGGCCGACCATTAGACAAGGAATGGGGCTCGACTGAGTCCGGTAGTCACTTCGCAGACCAAGCATCCGCACATGAGTCCAACTATGAGGCAAACAAACAAGTGATGGAGAAGCGAGGCTCAACCTCATGCCAAGGTCAGGGACGGCTGCCTCAGCTTCAAGAATGAACTTTGTCCTCAAAAGACCAGGTATGACATTATATTTTCTTACTAAAAAAAAATGCAACTCATTAAATCTGGAATGCGTATTTTGAGTGGGGGCTCGGGAAATTCCCCGACCTCCCCAAGTTTTCCCTAACTGGGTGCACGCACCCTTGGAATGGAAAACAAGGAAGTGAACAACACAGAGGAGTTGGTCGTCCTTATGCCAAGGCCGAGGCCGACCATCCAGGGGCCAAGGTCGAGTTCCGCCCCTAGAGGCCCAGGTACGAAGTTAGTTTCTCCTTACTCAAAAAATGCATGTCCGAGGTATTGAACGCATATTTTGAGTGGGGGGTTGGGAGTAAGGACAAACCGAGTCCATCATAATCATGGTCATGTTGCGATAATTCTGATTTTCCTTTCTTACTTATTCAAGTTAGGATAACATTATGAATATCAGTGGAGCTATTGGGGCAATTACTTATTTTCATTTTGTATAACACATGACCACAACTTTTCTCCATGGTACAATGTTGACACATGCAAATTTAATAAAGTTCTTTATACCGTGTTTGTGCAAAGCATTTTTCCATAGGATGTGGTGACTCTTGCAGAGGCCAAACTTCCGTACTTTCCCTGGGAAAGAGACTAAATTCTTGCAGAGAGGTTGACGCATGCCCTCAACCTCCCCGAGTTTTTTCCCCAAAAGAGTGTACATACCCCTGGGATGAATACAATACAGAAGAAATGCTCAGGCGCACATTCAAAGCAGCATGATTGGTTCGAGTTCTCAATCACTTTACTTTTTTTTAGCACAGCCGAAGCGCTCAAAGCTGCAAGGAGATGCTTAAGGTAGATTCAGGCAAATCTACACATAAGCCTAGCTGCCGAGCAAACAAACAGTACAGAGAAGCTGGTCAGCCTCATGCCAAGGCCGTGGCCGACCATCCACCTTCAAAAGGCCAGGTATGAAATTAGTCCTTCTTGCTCAAAAAAATGCAACGCTTGAAGTAATAAATGCCCTTCCATTCCTTTGTTGTAATCATCGTGCAACTCTCTCATTACTTTCCAGTAAGGACTGATATATGAATGCAGGGGACTAAGTGTTGAGCTGACAGAGGCCAGAGGCCAAGGCCGATCCTAGCCTCCTCTCTCATTTTTTCTTTTGTAGAAATTAACTTTTCAATGCAGGATTGTGAAGGCCTTCTGTGTTTTTCCTGTTACTATTTATGGAAAAGCCCTGGATCTGGAATGAAGCACTCTGAATGATCAAGCACGGGGGTCTCGCTGGTCAGGGAGCGTCTACTTCTATCCTATTTTTGCAATCCCTCACCTTTTTCATTTCCATTTCATCTAACCCCTGGTCAGGGAGCGTCTACTTCTATCCTATTTTGCAGGATGACAGCAAAAGCTACACATAAGCCAATCCAAGGCAAGGGTCATTACTCTTAAATTGGGCTTAAGGAGCTCACCCGATAACGCTAAGCCGCACCTGAATCCCAATTCAAGAGTGGGGGCTTAATGTTATAGGTAATTTTGGACCACCACAGCGTACGAGGAGCTGACAGGACAACCGGGAGGAGATAGGACCAGGAAAGGGACCCAGAGGGAGACCATACCGACGGGCCGGGCCAACGTGGCTCGACCCGTACGGTCGGCCTCGGCCCGTTTGCGCGGGCCGAGTCCGTTTGCCTCCGCTCGGCCCCTACCGCTTCCAGCTGCCTCGGTCCAGCCTGCTTCGTTCCAGAACGCCTCCAAACCCTAGAAGTCCGAGCAGGTATTTATACCCCTCTTCGCCATCGAAGAAGGGGGCCGAAAACTCGATTCTTGACTTCTTTCTCTATTTTCTAGCTGCTCAGTTTCCTGACTTAGGCATCGGAGGCGGTGTGGCCTACACCACACCGGTGTCCAGCGATTCTTGCTGGTCTTGCAGGTCACGTCTTCCCCAGCTTCTACAAATTCATTGTTGGTGTCACGTGAAGGGCAGGTGGATTGCTTGGCCAAATTTTGGCATCAACAATTGTTGCTCCTACTCTCCCAATTGGAGTACGAAGACCGCCTCTTGGAGTACGAAGACCGCCTCTGACAGCCCCAATAAGGCAATTGTAGCAATCCATATACAACAGATCCGGAGTAGGCTGGAGAAGCCCAGTTCTCAGTCTGTCCAACAACGTAGTCAGTGCTCGAGAGAACCCTTCCACGTCTGATCCATTCGCACCGTTTATAATTGACGGAAGCAATTTCCGGTTCCCGACACCAAATATTGAATTGTTTGAGTAACGAACCATACATTCGTTGTACCATCCGATTGCCTCTTTCTGGTTCGGACATGCCTGTACGATCTGTCTCACCGAGTCATTGACGCACCTCCTGCAATTTTCCACCGATAGAACGCCCTGGCACAGAGTCATGGCGTTCACCTTCTCGGGTTCCTGTCCGGCTGAGAAATTGTAAAACCCATAATCTATTTCGGTGTTGGATGCGATGGAGGAAAGGACTCTATCTAGATTTTGCTTGTAAACACTGTTGCTGCTGTAGTTGCCGTTGTTTGATGAACATAAGTGGCTCGCGAATTCCGGTTGGGAATTGGTGATTGAAACCATGAATAATATGAGAATGAAGCAGAGGAAGAAAGAAAAGGTTTTCTGAAGTTCCCTTCTCCATTTTCGCTCTGTGGAGTGGACAATAATATTAATGTTTAGAAGAAACGAACCCATCTATAAAAACGAACTAGAAAATTAAACCATACGTAGTTGACGGGTCGGGTGATCGAGTCAATGCAGGAATTACTTTTTCTTTTCCATGGTCATTATTAATACTTTTCATAAAGTTGATCACCATGCATGTCTTAATTGGGTCACATTTTGGAATTTGGTTCAACAATTGATCAGTCCGCCCCACGTCCTACGTATTATTCTTTAACATAATTTGACAATTGATCTAGGACTAAATAAGTTATTACTAACAACCCTGAAGTTTCAGATAGAGAGCTAGCTAGCGAGGATAAATGTCAGAAATGGAAGCTCCATTTTGTGAATTAGCATGAAGAGGAGCAGTTGGGGAATGATTTTCACTTGACGAGATGTTATTGCTCTGCAGAAAGAAGGCAGGTCGAGTGGGTACAGAGAGAGTGAGAGAGAAGCTATTAAGCATTAGAACTACCGACGCCATTGTTGGTCGATCTGCTGCATTCTCTTGAACACACAGTAATCCGATATGAATACATCTTATCATTTCCATCCTCCAACCTGAACCAAGTATTGTATCTATCACATTTTCAGGTGTTCCTTCCCTCCAATTTTTCCATGCCTGCAAAATAATACACGTCCCACCATCAATCCATATAATGTTAATATGAAAAAGAAAAAAAAAAAAAAAAAAAGTTGGTTTTTGTACTTTTGTGGATATGTATATACTTACAAAGCTTAAAAGATCCTCCGTATTCTCTCTGTCACGAAAACAGTTATTTTTTTGGCCGCTTATAATCTCAAGAATCAATACACCAAAGCTAAACACATCTGATTTTATTGAAAATTGTCCATGGTAGGCATACTCTGGAGCCATGTACCCACTACAAGATAAAAGAAAAATGTTATATAAATTTAACATTACATGCCTAAAGAATGGTTAGATATAGGAAAAGGATAACTTACTAAGTTCCCACGATTCTGTTTGTTTGACCTCGAGTCTCATCCAATTCAAATAATCTTGCCATGCCAAAATCTGAAATTTTAGGATTCATTTCTCTATCCAACAAAATATTGCTAGCTTTAAGATCACGATGAATTATTCGAATACGAGAATCTTCATGGAGGTAGAGTAGTCCTCGAGCAATGCCACATATAATTTTGTTTCGTCTTTCCCAATCCAAAATTGCTCGTTTGACAGGATCTACACCATCATCGTCCAATATAATAATAAAATTATTAATATATAGTATAGTATCACAGTTATGTGAGTGTTGGTGTAGCATATGAAAAATGAAATTATACCAAATATGAACTGATCAAGGCTGGCGTTTGGTAGAAACTCATAGATGAGAAGTCTTTCATTTCCCTCGAAGCAAAATCCCAGCAGCCTAACTAAGTTTCTATGTTGAAGCTTAGCCATCACGAGGACTTCATTTTTGAACTCCTCACCTCCTTGTCCTGAATTCCTCGAAAGCCTCTTCACTGCTATGTTTTGTCCATTGGATAAACTTCCCTAAATTATTTCATTAAAAAAATTTAATCAGCTGTTAAGTAAATCTTGGTTTTGAACTCTACCGGCTATCTAACTAATAGTAAATATTTTTTTTTTTTCTTTTACCTTGTAGACAACTCCAAATCCACCTTCTCCTAGCTTATTTTCATCTGAGAACTCATTTGTTGCTACTTTGATTGTGTCGAAATCAAATTGAATCGTCTCCATGCCACTAATTTCCGTATCAGTTTCTTCTTGGAAGCCAACACCTATATTACATATATTAAAATTCAAAACTCAAACCTCCATTCATTTCAATAACTAATAACAGTGAGTTTGGATACCTTAATTTGTAATAGTATTGATAAGAGCGAGTTTGAATACTATTGATGGAACTAGTATTCATGAGCGTAATTTTCAAAAACTAAAAACAAATGATTATGAAACGGAAACTTACTTTCTACTTCAGATGCTCTTTTGTGTTTTCTCCATTTCACTCGTAAAATGAAGCAAATGCCAATAACGAGAATGATTACAGAAATAATTGATACAACGATGATTATGACAGTAGTAATATTGCTATTGCCTTTGCCTTTCCCATTACTTCCTGCTAAATAAAATATAATGAAGACAAATATCCAAACTTTAGAGATAAGGAGGAAAAGAAAAACTAAAGCTACTTTAATAAGTTGATTGACCATATAGTTATTTAATTTATTCATCATCTCCAAATTTTCATTGACCACAGAGTTTAGTATTCTCTATGCACATGGGCTTTGAGATAAATATAAAGTTGAATCTACTCTGTTTCTATTATTTTTTTTTAGTACACATCAACAGGATGGGGGATTCAGGAAACATGTCAATTACTGTTAAGCTAAGCTCGCTTTGGCTAGTTCGTCTTTATACTTTAAATAGTTTTGAGATGTCGATAATACTTTAATCAATTGTGCTATATTCAAGTTTGACAATTTTTGAGTACCCTCCTTTCTGCTCTATCTCACATTTAATATAATCACTCAACTTCTTGTATGTAAATTAATAAAAGTATTTGATATTATGAAAGATTATTGTAAACTACGGTTTATTTAGACTTCATTATATAACTATTTGTTTTTCTTTTGAAAAAAATATATAATATAATTAAATAAATAATATTCATGCGAACCTATCCTTTCAAATATGAATATTTCCATTCCAAATCTAGCATAGATAAAAATATTAGAAATACTTTTCAAAAAAATATTAGAAATAAAATATTTGCACAAATTTAAACAAGTAAATTAGTAATTGCAAATAAATAGTTAAGTTAAATTATGATATTATTATGACTATAATCCTATTGAAAATTATCCAATCTGAACAAATTTATAAAAAAAAAAAAAAACAAAACTTGGCACCATCAAAATCTTGACAAGTAGGAGAGATAAAACAAAGTTTTCTTATTTGCTCATTTTCTCTTTCTTAGTTGTCAAGATTTTAATGGAGTGTAGGGAGATTCTACGTACCAGCTAAGTTTTGTTCAAACAAAATTATCCAATATGAACATAGTTAAGTGTTAAAAAGACATTGTATTTGATCAAAAGGTTCCAAACCCACTCCCACATAGTGTTGAATTTTAAAAAAAACAAAAAAAATAATTAATCATTTAGGTTATTCCGTTTGATAACGTATTTGGTTTTTAAAAATTAAGTTGGAAAACACTATTCCACCTATAAGTTTTTTGGTTTTGTTACCTACATCCTTTCCATATTTTCAAAAATTAAGTCAAATTTTGAAAACTAAGATCCCAATAACTATTTGGTTTTTGGTTTTTGAAAATCAAGCTTATATACACATACTTCTCCCTGTAAGTTTCTTGGTTTTAGTATAATCTTCTACTTTGTTTTCAAAAACCAAGTCCAATTTTCGAAATTAAAAAAAAATAGTTTTCAAAAACTTGTTTTTGTTTCTAAAATTTGACTAGAAATTCAAATGCAACTTTAACTAGGATGAAAGCAATGATAATAAATTTAGGAGAAAACAAACATAATTTTCAAAAGCAAATAACAAAGAACCAAAATGGTTATCAAATGGGACCTAAAAAAGTAATTTTCAAAAATTTGTTTTTGTTTTTTGAATTTGATTAATAATTCAAATGTGGCTTGACTAAGACAAAAACTATCGTGAGGAAATTTGGGAAAAACAAACTTAATTTTCAAAAAGCAAAAACTAAAAATAAAAAATTATATTAGTAGTAATTATATAAACTAACGTTTTTAATTATCTTCCAACAAAGTCAAGATTAGAATTATCTAACAGCACATTATCTGGCACTAAACGACAGGGTCGAAGAAGGTACCTGCAGAGCCTGCAGTTGGCGCCGGAAGTTGCGGCGGAGACGGCAGTGGAGACGGGGAGAGAGTGGCATTAGCCGGCGGAGTAAAGAAAATATAATTCTCAAATCTCAAAACACAACTCGCCGTAAATATCCTCGCCCCAATACTGGCCTCATTAATCAACGTAACACGCTGACCAACACACTTATCGCAATCCTCCGACGACAAGTCCGGCGTGCACTGCACAAGCCCGTACACCGTTTCATTGCCAGCCGGAACCTTTCCGGTAGCAAATTTCCGTGTAGAATTCCCCGACGCAGCCTCTTCTCTCAATCTGTTCATCAAACTCCTCACTGCCTCAAGAAACTTATTCGGGTCCGATGCCTTTCGCCCGTTGAAAATCGACTGCGAATCCAAATTGTTCATAACGCCGAGAATCTCGGTGTCCGAGAACCGAAGCATGCACTGATTGTACCACACGATTGCGGCCTTCTGGTTGGGGCAGACCTGTAGGATTTTATGGGTCGAGTCTTCTACGCAGCTTTTGCATATGTCGGCGGAGAGGTCTCCGCGGCAGAGGACGGCGGCGTTGACCTTGTCGGGTTCTTCGCCGGCGGAGAGAGTGTGAAAGCCGAAAGTTAGTAACTGGGGTTCGGAGGAGATGGAAGAAAGTAGGTTTTGGAGGTTTTTGCGGTAAGTGGAATTGGCGGTGTAGTTGGCGGCGTCTGGACATAAGGATCTGGCGAAGTCTAGTTGGGAAATGGTGGGAGAAGCCATGTGGATCAGAAAAATGCTGTGAAGAAGAAGAAGAGTTTTCCATGTCGCCATCTCCTTTGATTCACTTTGAAACGATGAACCCAACAACAATGGAGTTTTAAATACAACAAAACTTGTGATATAACTTATAACGTAACTAGTTAAAATATTTACAACAAATCTACCTTACTTTTCACCCTGTCGATGTATAGTATATCTCTACACACTACCGTTAAAATGTTGACTAGAGAGATAAAAAATGTATAAGAAAATCCTGCAAACTCTTTATTTTAACTATAAGAATTATAGAACTTTGTAAAATTGTCTAAGAAGTCTTTAAACTTTAAAAAGTATCTAATATTTGAATTTTTAATTTTGTACATAATAGATTCTTTAATCTTGCACTTTTGTGTCTAGTATATTTCTTAATTTTCAGTTTTGTGTCTAATAGTTCATCTATTCAACTTTTCTAAAGTTCACAAAACTTAGAGACAAGATTCAATTTATGTCTATTAAATTTGTTAATTAAACAAATGTAAAATATGTCAAGAGCGTATAAAACACAAAATTAAAAGTTCGATAAACATATTAAATACAAAATTTAAAATTTAAAGATCTATTAAACATAAGCATGAAAATTCACAAACTAAATTTGTAATTTAACAAACACAAAACTTAACCTATAATTTTGTATATTTCTTTTTTTAAAAAAAATGTATATTTCTTAAATTGGTTGATTTTATTAATATGTGTGAACTAAAATAAACAATGACAAATTACTTAGTTGTACTTAAGAAAGAAAAAAAAAAATCTTAGTTTAAAGAACAATACTCAACTTCATATTAGAAATCTTCTTACACATCCACCCATTAAAATTATTGAGAACTAAAAAAAAGAAAGGTAGAAAATTTGAAAAAAAAAATTATCTCTTCTAATTGTCATTAGGGAGAGTCATGCTCGTAAGATATTAATATATGTTCTATTAAAAAAAAATATATATACACATTAATATATTTCAATTCCCATGGGATGAGAGAGTCGGATTATTTAATGATGCCATAAATTAACGAGCTGACTTTATACGCATAAAGTTTGCTGGAGAAGAATTGCTGACCTGTTTTCATCTGAGGTTTTATCCATCGAAAGAACCCATGAACTCTCTCTTAATTACTTCTTTCAATCTTAGATCGAGGGATAAAGATTAAATCCTTAATTAAGGTTTTTTTTAAAAAAAAAAGATTATGCGAATATGATAATGATAATTGGTTGTTCTGGGCCTCTAGCTCTTTTTTTTTTTTTTTTCTTTTTTCTTGAATATTGCAATACAAATGTGTGGAGAGCATTTGTAAGTACATGTGTTTGACCACTTTACCTAAAGATGATGTAGGTTTTTATTTCTATTGTTACTAATTTCATTTTAAATATGAACCATTTGCAGAATTTTAAATTGAAAGTTTATTTTCATTGATTAGCTCTTTAAATAATGATGGGGATATCTTTCTTTCCTCCTTTTGTGGGTCTTCTAATATTAATGACCACGATTTCGATTCCACAGTTTTTTTTTTCTATTTTATTGACTTTTATCATGATTATCTCTTATTTTTATTTCAATTAGAGAGAGAGAAAAAAAAAAAAACAAAGTTGTCTTTGTAAAATTGTAACTTGCTTTCACTAGTGGTACCTTCTTATCAACTTCTTCATATAAGCACAAGAAGACATCTTATTAATCTTTCTTCAAACATACGCATATGGTCTCTCAATAAATCTATCTCTATTACTCTATAATTCAATCCACATTAACATGTCTATATAATAGAAAAATAATGTAAGAACCATAACATTCTTGTATTTCCCATAAATAATATGCCCGGACATTCTCAAAAAAGTAAGACAACTTGACAATGTATTTGATGCGATGCAATGCAAGATAACATACCAAATTACATACTTTTAAATAGTTAAATTGTTTGTCTGAAAATTAAACTTTCTACCGTGACCACCTAAATGTCTTATTATTTTAACAATTTGGGTTAGTCTAAGTTTTGCAATAATACAACCCTAAACTAAAACTAGCTTTAAACCAATTTACGAATTTTTTAGATCTCGTTTGATAACTATTTGATTTTTTGTTTTTAAAAATTATGTTGGTTTTCTTTCCATTTGTAGACAATGATTTCATCTTCGTCAATGACACTTTTGAATTCTTAGCCAGTGTTATGACGAAAACAGTAACGACGTAACAAGAACGAAAGGGCGAAGAGAAACAACACACAGATATACGTGGTTCACTAACGGTGTGTTAGCTACGTCCACGGGAAGAGGGAGAGTACGATCTTATTATGTGAGGAGTATTCAGAATAAAGAGATTAGGGAAAAAATAGGTTAAGAAGGTTTATATATGGCACCACTCTTAACCCTAACATAATAGGCCTAAAATAAAAGCCCAAAACGGAAATATCATATCTAATCCTTATACATAATTTAGTATTGGGTCGTTCGGAGCTCTTCATATCAGATTCAAGGCATATCAACAGCCAGTTTCCAAAAACAACAGTTTTTTTAAAACTACTGTTTTTAGTTTTTAGACTTACTTGGTTTTTAAAAACATGAAACAACATAGATAACAAAACAAGAAAAATATAGTTGATAGCTTAAATTTCAAAAACCAAATAATTATCAAGGGAAGTTTTTAACTTGAAGCATTCACTTATGGTTAGTTGTGATGTAGATGGAGACGTTAATTCAGCCGAATCCTCTGTTCACGGTCTCACTGAATCCTCCTGTTCCGGTGGTCGAGGTTGGGGAAGATTTCACCAATAAAAGTCTTGGATTAAGGTGTCTTACTGGTAGAATTCTGCAGCTAAGGAACCTGGGGATTATGGTGGCTTTCCTTCTGTAAGGAATAAGGATTATATATTAGTTTTACTCTACATATTTACTACATTTTTAGAGTTCAAGAATAGTGAATCAAACTTATTAGTTATGAGTTGAATGTTGACTGTCAGAATATGCATGTAACTATAAAGTCCATCAATATGCTTGAACCATTTTTCGGGGTTTCTTTTGAAGATACCAATTTTCCAAGCTAATCTATTAACTAATTAAATTAGTAGTTAGTAATGCTTGCTTATTAAACTGAGTTCATTCTGGAAGCATACTGATTGCATAACACCACACTTGTATGTGCAAAGAATCTTTGCATGCAGACCAATTTTCACAACACTGGAACATACTTGAAGAGTCCACACCAATCACAAATTTTGTTGATAACTCAAAATAACACGTAAACAAACTAAATTCCTAACCGTTGCTAATTTCATTTCTTATATATATATGTTTATATAACAAATGAAATGAAATTTTGTTAGCCAATCATTCAGGGAAGAGTTAGCACCTTAGACATATCGATAAGGAAATAGACTTCCTTGGGTGGGACCGTTTTGTTGCATTCTTTGTCGGATGGCAGAAGAAGGCCTTCACCATATATAACTTTTTGAAGTTGTGACCTTGTGAGGATGATTTTTTTGGATGCTCTTATTGTTGTTAATTTTTTTTTCCTAAATGAAAAAGAGTGTTATATGTGTGTGTGTGTTTAGAATTGAATTACTCTCTTTTATTTTTATAAGCCCAATGGGCTTCTTCTGTTTTCCCTTGAAGCAAAAGCTACATAAGTGGTCACAAATAGACCAGTCCCCAATTTGGACCGGAAGAAATAGTTGGAGACTTGGAGTAGGTGACATGACATCTAATTGGCATTTGCAAATTGCAATTGATAAAAAATAAATAAATATCAACTATATGAACAAAATAAAAATAAAAAAAAATAAAAAAAAAAAATCAAACTTTTCAACTATATGAATATCAACCCGTAAATGGGATCCCAAACCAACACTAACTCAAGAATAGTTTCAAAAAAAAAAAAAAACTCAAATAAATAAATAAAGTCAAATATGGACATTCCCCATAAACCATGCCAACTTTCTCGAGTGTGCACAATCCAGTGTATCCAAGTCTGTTTCATCTGCCTACCAGAATAAAACCCGACTTGGAAAATTAATTAGTTTATTGCTCTTTTTTCCCTGTTTCTTGCCCTTCCAAAAACATTAATAAAATAGTTGTTTCATTAACAAACACCAACTATATATTATCTTTAAAAAAAAAAAAATACCAACTATATATGAAGCAGTCTGAACAGAAATCAAGTGCCATTTTATCAATCAAGAATGTGCCTTTGTGTAACGTACCATCTATATTAATTTACCACGGACATGAAGCCCCTTATGCGACCCATATATTATAAAGTATAAATGTCACATTCTAAATTGTAATACAATCATATAATATGGTTTAAAAATTTAATGGTGTCTTCTATCTGAGCTCCACTTATTCTGCAGATTATTCCTCAATGCTCGCCAGAATACATCCAAGTCTGGCTCAAATTAATTTTTCTTTTTTCTTTTTCTCCCTTAGATCTTATCCTAAATTCCAGTGAGAAATGACAAGTGTTGGTTTTTTTAGTTGGGACAGGCGAGTGGTGGTTGAAAGTGACGTAATTTCAGTTTCTGTCCATTAGATATCATTCAAATTAGACCCTAATTTCCATTTAACCTTTAATCTTAGGAATAATCATTTACAAGGTGAAGGGTTGACAAATGTAAATACAATTCTTTATTGTAATGTCAAAATCCAGAGCATACACTTAATTCCTTTCCTTTTTCTTTTATAATAAATTAAAACAATAAATATGTGACTAAAAAAATATATTACGCCATTTTATGTTAGTTATTAATTATTATATTATATATTTTTAAAGTATAAAATTGTACATTAATACTTTGATATTTTTTTTAGTGTAAGAGCTTAATTAATTGAACTAAAACACCTTTTCTAAAAAAAAATAAGAACTAAAACACTTCGTTCCTTTGAATTCATGTTGATTAATGATTAAAAAACAGGCTAATGAAAACTTTAAGTTGAGACCCATAAATTCCAAAGTGCACCTTAGTAATGCAATTGCAAGCTATAGATGTGAAAGACACCTGCTATTTCTAACTCCACATGTATTTTGTTCGTTGGCTTTTTCTTTTTTGTTCTTTTTGTTTTTTTTACAACATTTGGGAGTGGAGAAATTCAAACATATGACCTCTCGATCAAGAATATATGTCAATTACCGTTGAGCTATGTTCGCTTTGGCTCGTTAGCTTTAACTTTGTATTCATTAACATATTGCCAACTTGAACATAATACAAGTGAGAAACATATCCTTGATCAGATTCAAATCTCACCTCCATCCAATTGTTGAATTAAAAAAAATTTCATTCACTAATAAACAAAACTTTTATTTAAGAATTTTTAATGTATTAAAGATAAAATGGAGAGCTATCAAAAATTAAGAACTAAATTAAAGATTACTTAAAAAAAAAAATTAGGGACCTTTTAATATATTTGGTCTTTTCTTGAGTATTAGATGTAAATTTGAATTTTCAAGTATTGAAACATGTTTAGATTGACCATTGAGAATGAAGCTAAAATATATGATTTTTAATTGTAATTAAATAAAAGTAATATAAAAAGAGAATAAATGCTATATATATATTTTCATTATTATTAATGTTTAGTATGGTAGCTTCGCTTACTTGTATTAGATAAGGTTTTTATATTTTCCAGCTTATAATTGAAACCAAAGAAAGAAAGGAGAATTAAGACAGATGATTTCAAGTCGGAATTTGTTGGCATTGCATATGTTTCGTATTTTTCCTAACCTTGGCCTCCACAATTATTGCAACGCCAACTATTTCTGGGTCCATTTTATACAAACAAATCATCCTCTATTTATTTTTATTTCCCCCCCTTTTTCTATCTTACGGAATCAGGATCACATCACAAAGTCCCCCATTCCTCATTAAATTTCAAACTAATTTCAATTATTTGGATGGAAATGTTTTTTCACCAAAATATATATTTTAGTCTCTCATTTTTAGGTTTTTTCTCTGTTTTAATTTAATATCTTACCCATTGACATTTTTTTTTTTTAAATTAGTCTCTCATCATTTTTTGAATATTAAAATTTAACTTATATGACATAATAATTAATTGACTAACAAAAATTTAAAAGAGAAAAAATATATAATTTTAAGAAAAGAAAACTTAAATTTTCTATTCATTTCTTACAGATTTGAAAGAAGAATTAGAAACTTTACTCTCTTGTAAATTTTCACATGCATCAAGTATTATCTCATTTAAGTTTATCATTTGTCAATTCTAACATTCATGAATTGTCAGAGGCTAAATTGAAAATTTTTATAAAAGGAAGGATTAAATTGAAGCATTTATCTCCTAAAAAAATCGAAACATTTATTATAAAAAAATGTATTTTAAACCATAGAAACTAAATTGAAAAGACATCATTATAGCTAATATATGTTTACCCTACTTTTTAATTTTAAAATAAAATTAAACATAGGCATAAAACTGGTATTTGGCTTCTTATTACCAAAAACTTGACAAAAATGAGCAAAATCCTATTTTCTATCTTATTACGTAAACAATGATTTAATTTTCTTTAATAGTTGAATGTTAAAATATCTCTATTATAAGGTATAGTTTCAAAATTTTCTCATTCCTATATTTGTAATATGATTATTCTAGAATGAAAAAAATATATATTTATATTAAGATTTTTATTGTGTATGTTTAATGGGATAATTTGCCTAATCCCTTCCCGATTGGCAGATCATCTTTGCCCAAAAGGGTTAAATAAAAACATTCTCGTGTGCTAGGTGTAAAATTTTAACCACATGATATATAAATCCAGAGGCAAACTCTACAAATTTCCCAATTCATTCTCATTTCTTCTTCCTCTGTTTCTCTCTGTTTCTCATCGACGCTTCTTCCCGGTTTCTTTCCTCCGCGCTTCGACAGAATCGTCTTCATCTGCAACTTGCACAACGCAGTCAAAATCAAAATCAAAATCAAAATCAAAATCAGTCAGATTTCGGATCTTTTCTCTGAGCAAAAGAACACTGGATTTTTATGCAATTCGTATTCGTATCTATTCACAGTACTGCGTCTTCGTTCGTACGTAGTTCGTAGCAGTTGGCAGAAAGAAAGAAGAAAGACGAAAATCGATTCGGTGTAATCTTTCTGAGGTTTGTTGTCTTTTCATTAACCTAACTTCCACCGCAGTGGATTCGTTGGGTTTGTTTATCTGTTACATCCACAAGAAATGGATTCATTTCCCCCAATTTTTTACTTCTTTCTTCTCTTTCTTTCTCATCTAATCAGTTATATCTGTGCGCCAGTTCTCCAAGTTCGTCCTATCAATTCAATTCATCTTCTTGCTTCTCGTTCTTCATCTTTCTTCTTTCTTCAATGGAATTGACGGACAATCCAAAGTCGGTAAGCATATATATTTCTTCTTTTTCTAAACTAATTTCCGCTTTTCAACTGTTCCATTGGATTTTGGGTCATTAATTGTGCTTGTTTCCGATGGCGCTATTAATTTCCCCGCAGAGCTTTGGGTCTTCTCTTTTTTTGTTTTTTTTTTACTCTAACCACTTGTAAATTAAATCGTGCTTTTGGTTCTTTCATTCAGGTGATACCTTCTGGCGAAGTGAATGTGCAAGAAAAAGCAGTGATTCCCGAGAAAATTTTAATTTCCGATCAAACAAACAGACTTCAGAACAAAACAAAACCAGATAGTTTCGTCATCGATATGGACAGTTTTTCCAACAGTACCAGCAAGGAAATCTCTCAGAATTCAAGAATCACAGTGAGTTGTTTTCTCTAACTTTTCCGGAAAACCATCATGATATTTTTGTTTTCTTTTGTTTCTTTCGTCTTTCCAGAGAAAAATACAAATTAGTCACCTCTTGACAGAGAAATTAACATTCTCAACGTATTAATCGGTTGATTAAAAAGAAGTAGTTTTGTTTAGGGTGGAATTTTTGTTTATGGAAATTGCAGAGGAATTTTGGCAGAAAAGGTGTATTACGTGGCGGAAACAAGATCGGGCAAGATCATGGTGCCGGTGATGACACAGGAGAGTCCATCTCCCCAATAGGTAAAGTAACTCAAAACACCACCTTCCGATGCACGTGCACAACACTTGCAAGTTTCAACAACAGACCAAAAGGAACATCAACATTTGGAGAATATTTTTTAATTTTAATTTCAAACACGATTTGCTTCTTTTTTTATTTATTATTATTTTTATTTTTTAAATTTTCTCCATGAAAAAATGTCGGGTGTTGTTTATGTTTTAAAAAATGCAGGCGGTGTGGTACTGGGAGGGTCTAGCACGCTCGAAAAGCAGGCGGTGGTGATGGGGTTGGGGTCCAGAGAAGAACTGGGCGATGGTGGCGGCGGTGGCGGCGGCGGCGCACTGAGCCTCGAGTTAGCGATAACGACCGCCCACGGCAGCGGCGGCGCGGAAATGCGCAGCTTTAGAAGAAACAGCTTCAAGCGATCTTCGCAGCCTTGCAGCTGGTACTTGGACCCCAGGAAGATTTTTTTGTTCTGCGCCACACTGTAAGATTTTCTTTTACTTATTTCTGGATAGGTTCTACATTAGGCTAATTTTTGAGTAATAGATCCTTGAAGCTTGAAGTTTAAAAAGTGTTTAGTAAATATAACTTTCAATTTTTTTTTTTTTTTTGAATATAACTTTCAATTTTTATTTAATATGTTTTTGTGATTTTAAAAATATTTGCTATATCCACCTAGATTGAAATAAACCTTGTCTAATAAATTCGTGATTAAATGTTCTTAGAGTAACTCTGATTAAGGGCTAATTGAAGACTTATTATTAGCTCAAACAAAAATTTGAAGACTTATTATTTTATTTTACTTTTTTTATTTTTGATAACTCATAGAGTTGGAGATTTGAACCTCTAACCTTATGGTCATTGGTACAAGTTTTATATGAACTGAGCTATACTTTTGTTCTTTTAACTTTTGTTAGATTAAAATGGTGTGTAATGAATGAGGTGCAGGTCGTGCGTGGGAACCATGGTGCTGATATACTTTGCATTTTCATCTGGAATGTTGAATGTAGAAGAAAGCGAGTTGGATCCATAGAAGAAGTCAGTCAACAACCCAAACTGTTACGGTTAGGTTACAATTTTGGCGATATATAAAATAATATATAGACGTTGAACTTGAGGGAGGGATTAACAAATAAGGGCAGTTGCAGGTGTAGAGAGTAGTAAGTAGTAAATAGTGGGTCAAAGTTGAGAATCGAGGGAAAAATAGTTATAGATGGAGGTCATTTTAGTGTATATATATGCATTCTCAAACTCTTCTCTTGCCGTATATTTTCCTTTGATTCTATTGTGTTCATTTTCTTTTTAGAAGGTCATTCTAATGTGTTCATTCAGGTTATACTTGATCCGCTATTTTATTCTTAATTACCGTTGAGTCATGTGGCTTTAACGGTTACAAATCATAATTGAAACAATCCACTCATTACAAAATAATAATAATTATTGAAACAGACAACTTGTATTTAAAATTTGTAAGAGATTGTATTTTAGTTTTTAAATCAACAACTGTTTTTCTTTTTTTCTTTTTTTAATGAAATTTCGCAATTATAATTTAGAGATATGATAAAAAAAAAAATTCAATGTATTTAATTAGTAATTATGTAATTGCTTCTCAAAAAAAAAATTATGTAATTGATTCTTTTTTTATATAAAAAAAGTAATTATATAATTGATTTGTTATGTATTAAATTAAATTAACAGTTAGGGACTGTTTGGAATCTGGCAATTATAATAATCTGGGGTTATAATAATTTGTGTTTGGGGTGCAGATTATTATAGTATGGGATAAAATAGTCTGTGTTTGGACTGTGTTTGGAGTGTTGATCTGTTTTAACATGAGGTTCTGAATCAAAGGTTCAAACTGACTGTTTTCTTTTTCTAGTTTTTTTTTTAATGATATACAACACTTTGATTTGATTTAGGGTTATGTTTTTTTTTTTGTTACAAAGCAAAAAAGTTTAGGTTTTGGTATAGAAAAATCATATTAGTTAACTTTTAGTATTGCCAAAATAAAAATTGTAAATGTTTAGTTCAAAAATCATATTAGTTTTTTTTTTTTTTTATCAATAAAATCATTTGAAATAAACTTGAGTGTGGTAAATATAATTTCGTTTGAATGTTTTTTTAAGTTGATTAACCTTCGATGTTGTCAACGACTTTTCCGGCAACCTTTGATGTTTTTTTCTTTATTTTTATTTTTTATATTTTTCAAAATGAAATTGAGAAGAAATATGGAAAAAAAAATTGGTGGCCGGAAAAGTCATCGGCGACCGCCGGAAAAGTCGTCGACGGTCGTCGGAAACTTCGCCGGCTGACGGCGACCGGCGGTCGTCGGAAAAGTCAAGGAGTCGCATGGAAGAAGTGAGGAGATAGTTACTGTAGTGGGTTGAATAATGGTTACTATAGAAAATTGATAAAATAATCGGGGGTTAAAATAACCCACCTCACCAATTATTTTTGTTGGTGCCCCAAACATTGAATAAGTTATAATAAGGGGGTTATTATAACCTATTCAATGCCCCAAACACCCCCTTAAGCATAGAAGTAAAAATGATTTTTATAGGAGAACAAATGAATTTAATTTGTATAAACAAGTCAATGAAATTCTAAAAAAAAAATCAATGAAAAAAAAGGGGTCAATAACATTGGATTATTGTGCCAATAAAAATTAAGAGAACTATTAAAATTGTAACTGTTTTATAAAAATATAGAATTACAAGTTAGAAAAAAAAAATTGAAGCAGGTAGCTAAAATTTTATTTCCTTATATAGTTTTGAAATCTTTACCTTTAAATTTAAACTTGTCAAACAGAAAAAAGAAAAAGATAAATCATGTAGAAGTGTTGCAATTTTTATTGCAATTTTTATCGTATGATAAACTTTTATTTGAACAATCATTAAAAAAAAGGTCTCACAAAATGTTCTTTAATAAATTATAAAAATACTGCTAAACTTTTTTATAAAATATATATATTTAGTTGATATAGTATCTACCATGTTGCGACCACCACGCGTGATAGCTATTTGTATTGTGATTTAATATTGAGGAAAAAAAGAGAAGAAATTTGTCGATTTTCTTGCATGAATAAATTGGTTTAAGGACCACTTGTAAAGTTTTCACCGGAACATAAGGACTAAATTATTAAAGTTCTTAAACTTTAATAAAAAAAAAATTATTAAAGTTTCTAAAACTATAGAAACCAACTTCTAATTTTTTTTTTTTTTTTTTTTTTTTTTTGAAAAAATTGTTTCTTTCATTAGATTTTGTAAGAGCAATTCATAATACATTTGCAATGGGCATTATTTCGCAATGACAATAACCATGATAAGAAATTAGATAACTATAGCATAGATTGTGAATTTCTAAGCGCTTGCTTGGCGAAAGCATCGGTCCGCCTATTTCCAATCCTTCCAAGGTGGACAAAGGACACCGTAGAAAAAGTGTGACACATATCTTGGATTTGTGAAATCCAATGATACCTCTCTGATTCCGTCTCCTGCTCCTTATTGATCATTCTAATTGCATAAAAGGAATCCAAGTGTATAATAGCCTCAGATTTTTGCATTTGAATCAGCAATCTCATGGCATTGAGGATTGCATGCACTTCCGCCGCCAATGGGGATAAAAAACGAAGCTCAAATTTTGTCATAGCCACATTGCAAGGTACCGTCGTTGCCCTGTATAACCACTCCAACACCAACTCCTACCTTATTGGGCAAAACGGCTACATCCGAATACACGTGCGATCGAGCAGACAGCTGAAGGGGTTCGTTGGTTGATTCTACAATATCACTGAAGGATGCCAATTTATGATCCACCTGTTGTGTTTCTTCCCAATACTGCTGGATCCAATCACACATGGCTGACCATTCCATAATGGGCTTTTCTAATAGGAAATTATTTCTATCATTCCAAATTGTCCATAGTGTAATACATAATTTCTCAAACTCCTCGACACTAAGTCGATCAACCAATCTTAACATTATGTCTGCAAAGTCATTAGCAACAATGATATCAAAATCCTCTCTTGGAATAAGAGAGTTACAAATTTTCTTAGCTCGATTGCACCCACATAGAGCATGATCAATACTTTTTTTCTCGCTTCGACACATGTTACACAAATTTGACACATCCATTCCACGTCTCCAAAGATAAAAATTCATTGGTAAGCAATCATGATATGCCTTCCAAATTCAAGGTAAATTGAAACACCAATCAAAGTTTATGGTCCATTCGGATGAAATTACCGATACACATAACACATCGTGGGGTTAAAATAGATATCTCCCCATAATTTGTAAAATATGAGAAAAACAATAGTGGAGAAAGAGGGAGAGAGGGCAGAAACATGGCCAAGACGGTGCGTTTCAATTGAAGTCCGTCCACCGCGGCATGTACACAGTCTGTGCCCACCGCTTCAGGACTAACAGACTCCGTCGCTCATCGGCCTTCCTCGTCGCAGAACCTCCATTTTCATTTCCACAGATTTTGCAGAGTTCCTCTTCTCCGATCAAGCCTCTCTCCTTAAAGCACCTCTACCATCAGCTTATTTCATCGTTGGCTTCATCAAGCCCTACTCCTCTCACTACAAAACGGCCTCTCTGTTCTGCAATGGCTCGCTTCCAGGTCCCAACTTTTCATCTCACGATCGGCTTATTTGCTCTTACTCATCTTTTGTTTATTTGCTTTCTCTGATTACTTTTCTATATTCTTCTGCGGGAGGAAGGTTGGGCATTTGGTTCCGCTTGATAAAAATCTAGAGGAAGACAATTCGGGGCTAAAGATACCTCTCTCCGAGGGCCCAAATGTCATCGGCCGTAGCAACGTGCTCGTCTCCGATAAGAGGATCAGCCGCAAACATATCACTCTTACCACTTCCGCCGACGGTTCTGCTAAACTACTTGTGGTAACTCGTGCCTTCTATCTGATACAGAAGTGTTGCTAATCAAATTTTGTTTCAGGTTTGCATGTGGAGTGATCGTGTAAAGGTTTGTTTGTTCTAATTGTAGGAAGGTGCGAATCCTGTTGTTGTTAACTCTGGTGATGGGAGAAAGAAACTTGGTCCTCGTGAAAATGCGACACTTCGGGACGGGGATGTTATAGAGCTGATTCCAGGCCATTATCTTTTCAAGTATGCATCTCATTGTTCCAATACGAGGTCCGGTTCTGAGGATTTGCGACAGAAGAGACTTCGACAAGTGGCGGACGGTAAAATTTCTGAGAGAAATGCTAAGGTATTGTCAGCAAGTTGTTAATGTTCGCTTTTATCGGCTGTTTTCTTTTCCATGTATTATAATTTTCAGTCACCTTGTGGAATTTTCAATTTAGGTCCTTGGAATTGAATATGATTATTCCCTTGTTTATTTAGTATTATTATACACTTGTGTAGAGGGTTGAAATGGGAGGCCCTTTGGAGAATTCACAATCTGGGATTTCGCAGTCTAAGATAGATGATAGTGTGGAGGCCATTCGCAATTTTCATGTTCCCGATGACAGATGGCCAATGACTTTCAGACTTCTGAGCGTTAAAGGCCTGCCACCATGGGCTAATACATCATGTGTGAGGATTACTGATGTTATACAGGTAACAAGAGGCATTCTAATCTTGCATTTGATGATTGAATCTTCTCACAAACTATAGTCTACCAAGTATCAACTACAGTTCTGAGTTAATATATTTTGTTGAGTTGCATATACTCTTATGTATTGTTCTTTTCCCTGTTGAGAAATTGCTTTTCAGTTTTTTGTATATGTTCTATATCTGATGGGGTACTTCATGATATATTTAAGGTTAAAATTCTATTTTGATCTCTCTATTTTCTTTTTTTTGAAGACACTACTTTGTGCTTTCAAATATCCAAATTTAGTCCCAATATTTTCAAAAATCTTGAAGTTAGTTCTCATTGTTAGTTTGAAGTTAATTTTTATCGGAACTTGGTAAAGTAATAATAACAATTTTCATTCAAGAAAAAATATAATGTGAATATGTTTTCATAATTTATTGAGGAAAGACTAATAGAGACTAAATTTGTATGGAAAAAGTTGATTATAAACTAACAATAAGGACTACTTTTAAGATTTATTTTGAGTACAAGACTAAATTTGGACATTTGGTAGTACATGGACTAAAATAGAGCAAATTCCAAAGAACAAGTACATAAATGGTATTTTAACCAACATTTAAATTGTGAGGATTGTACCATATGTAATTTTAGTTTGCTTTGGAATTTTGTTTTTGTTTCTCAGGGAGACATTCTCTTTGCCGTCCTGTCAAATTACATGGTGGATATTGATTGGTTGATACCTGGTGAGTTCAACCCCCTCTTTTTGGCTCGTGAAATTCTCTGTCTTTGAATTGTTTCACATTTGTCCATTTTGTCGCGGTGCATCGAAGTTGCTTCAGTGTGATTTAAGTATAGTAATATATACATAGGCAGTTTACTAGCTAGGCCAATATGATGTTGATGTTTTGTTTGCATTCAGCTATTCAGCATATATGCAGTTTCTGAATCTAGTTTTGCCATTATTGCTTCTGGTTTTACAAGCATTTTAATTTCAAGTCGACAGTTGTTACGTTATTTTACCAGCTAATTAGTTGTGATTCATATAGTTATGTCTTGACCATAAGATTTTCATATTGTATTTGTGCTCCCCCTTTTATATTGGTGCAGCATGTCCCATTCTTGCAAAAGTCCCTCACGTGCTGGTAATTCATGGTGAGGGTGATGGTACACTGGATAATATTAAGGTATGGTGTCTTAATTCAAACTAAGGTTATGTTGAGTGTGCAGAATTTGACTGTCGGTTTTACATGCACCATAGAGGAAGAAGCCTGCAAATTGGGTTTTACACAAACCACCACTACCCATATCTTTTGGGACTCACCATTCAAAAGCAATATTTCTTGTCTATCCTCGAGGAATAAGAATGGTTGTACACACGGCAAATCTAATCTATGTTGATTGGAACAACAAAAGTCAAGGTTTATGGATGCAAGATTTCCCCTGGAAAGATCAAAATTCCTCTGCAAGAGGATGTGCATTTGAAGATGATCTGGTTGACTATCTTAGCGCTTTGAAGGTATATACACATTTAGTTACTAAGAAAAGCGTGAAACATTTGGATAAATTTTCTGCATAAGTTTATTTGTGTGCTTACTACCATAGAGATAAGGCTTAGTTGCTGTAAGATGGATCTTCAACATATATCTGTATTGAAATGCTTATTCTTTTTCCTCCCAACTATTTGCAGTGGCCAGAATTTCCGGTTAATTTTCCAGCACTCGGAAACTTCAATATCAATCCATCTTTTTTCAGAAAGTTTGATTATAGTAATGCAGCGGTACTTGATCAATTTACCTACATTTATACCGTACCACATCTAGTATCATTGTCTTGGTGTTTATTTAGATCTTTTTTACTGACCTATCATATTGTGGAGCATGCTTGATTTCAGGTTAGATTGATTGCTTCTGTGCCTGGATATCACACGGGTCGCTATTTAAAGAAGTGGGGCCATAT
This sequence comes from Luffa acutangula, assembly GCA_036850905.1. Lineage (NCBI taxonomy): Eukaryota > Viridiplantae > Streptophyta > Magnoliopsida > Cucurbitales > Cucurbitaceae > Luffa > Luffa acutangula. Next base: position 60,462,184 of record CM072087.1, on the reverse strand, counting down.
GAAGCTACGTTCTGTTCTCCAGGAATGTGTTTTTGATAAAGAGTTTCAGAGAGCTCCTCTTGTCTACCAGGTATGAGGTCAGGTATAATTACTAACCTCAGGGTTACTGCTATCATACCAATAACAAGTTTTTGTTAATGGACCATGCACACTTGTAGTGGTACATTCTATTTTTTGCAAAACCATAATTCTTCTGCCATGTAGTTTCTGTTGAACAGGTCTTAGACTTTATTTTTTAAAAAAGTAATAATAAATATTCTTATGCTCATGTCCCTGTCTTTTGTGCCATGTTCTAGTTCTCTTCCCTTGGATCATTGGATGAGAAATGGATGGCGGAGTTTGCAGCATCACTCTCATCAGGTTCCTCAGCTGATAAAACACCTCTTGGTCTTGGGGAACCACTAATAGTATGGCCTACTGTGGAAGATGTCAGATGCTCTCTGGAGGTACTACTGAGTAGGTTATCATTTGAAACCTTTCTACGAAGTTTTCTTTCTTCTCCCCCCTTCTTGTTAACTGTGATATTGGCACCTCACCCCACTAAATCCTTGCTCGCCTAATGCCAGCTCTGATAGACTTAATGGGGCTGGGAAAATAGTTCCCCTTATCTCGAGCATCTACCGCTCAAACTTAGAGCCTAGGAGTATTCCAAAATTCCAAACACTTACCAACAAGGATACCACTTGGGGGCTAAGTAGCATCTCCATATGATGCATTAATCTGAATCCACAGAAGTCCATGGTTATGCACTAGCACTAGTTACCTTCTGGATGTTGATCATGGAAGTTTTCTAGTTACCAATGTTCAGAAAAAGGCACAACTTGAGTTAATTATTGATACCACTCCATGGTCCATGCACAAAATGAACGAAAGGGAAGGCAATTCAAAGGTTCCAGATTAGCAAGTCTGGAGCTCTTCAAAATTGTCAAATAACTGCCTACTTCTTTCACTACTGCCCTATATACTACTTCAAACAGATTGCCTTCCCTGGCCTGCTATTCTCTATCACAAAATATTCCCCTCTAGCACATAACTCTCTCAAACTCACGTGATTTCCCTCATACTCCCCTCCTTGCGTATGTGAAACGCATTGGAGGACTGTTTTGCTGCCTGTCATTACACTTTCCTCACTATTTTTGCATCCAAATTGAAACTCTGCTCTTCTAGTTTCATTAGAAACTTCTGCTTCAAGGGTGCTTTGTAACCAGTATTAGTGGTCTCAACCAAACCGTATTAATTTTGTTAAATTACTGCCTTAAATTTCATGGCTTGCCACACGGGGAGAACATAAACATCATTTTCTTACAACTAAGAGCTCCTTGGCGCCAAAGGAAGACATTAAAATGAGCCAGACTTCAATATCTTTCCAAGACTCTTCGACACTAAAAGATTGATGGAATGGAGCCTTATCTCTCACAAAGAATTCTCAAAGGTCATCTTCATTCACAATCAAAATTGACTCTATTCATATATCAATAAAGCCAAAAGCCTCTATTTAATATAGAGGATTAGAAAAACTAACTAAAAGCCATTTACTAAAGGAGCATCAAACAAAAAGAAAATACAAAACTACGCAATTTCCTAAACCATTCCTCGAGTTAAAAAATATTGGATATGGGAGGCTTTAAACGTATTCCAAAATCAAAACTTTATTCCAGCTAAGATGCAAACTGACTCATTGGGCAATGGTGGTCCGACGTGTGGAGAGGGGCTCTTGTGATGTGTGGTTCTTTTCTAGGTTCCATGTTTATCTTTAGGCTGTCGTAATGAAGTTGTTTTGTAATTATATGTTAGGTCTTATTTTACTTGGAGGGAGGGACTTCCTTTTGTGGGGTTGCTTTTTCTGAATGCCCACAAAAGTTGGTTTCTCATAAAAGAAAAGAAAAGAAAAAGAAAAAAAAAAAGATTCAAACTGACTCCTGTTTCCGTTGTTCAGTTTCTTACTTTCTTATTTTTCTAAGCTGGCCATAAAGTAATAAATCTGTATACTTGGGTGACTATCTCCTACTTTTTTTGGGAAGATGTATATTTTATAGCATATGTTCAGTTACTTTCTGCTAAAACTACTCCATTTCCCTTGGATAGGGTTTTGCTGCTGGAAATGCCATTCCTAGTCCATTAAAGAATGTGGAGAAGGGATTTTTGAGAAAGTATTGGGCAAAATGGAAATCTTACCATAGTGGTCGATGGTTAGCACATCTTTCTTTATATATATACACAAGTCACATACTCATGATTTTCCTAGAAATGCTGATTGAACGTAATTAGAACCGCAAATATTATTGTAGCAAAAATAATCCAGATACATATAGCTTCCTTTTCAAAGCATTTGCTTAACTCAAAGAAACTATTTTATCTCGAGTTTGTCTTCCTGTCTTACAAGCGTTTCTTCTCCTCTCTATGTGGATTTGATCCTTATATTCATCCTTTTTCCATGCTGCAGTCATGCAATGCCACATATAAAGACATTTGCTCGTTATAATGGTCAGAAACTTGCGTAAGACTTCCCACCAGACTAATTGATATGCTCGTTAATTTAATGTGGAATTTTGGAGTAAATGTGAAGACATGAAATTTAAACAAGTTTGTTGTTAACAGTTGGTTTGTGCTAACGTCATCTAACCTCAGCAAAGCTGCCTGGGGTGCACTTCAGAAGAACAATTCTCAGCTAATGATTCGTTCTTACGAGGTAAGTATGTCTAAAATGTGCGAGATGGGACTGGTTGCATATTTCTAGATTTGTCTTTCATCATGTATTTTATTAAGACAGGCATATGCAGTTGATTCCACAGTCGATGAGTTTTTGTTGTTTAAGAATTCATTGAATATCCATACATGATAGATAACTCAATGGATCCACTGATCATGACTATCATTTTCGAAGAATGAAATGTTTGTCTTCAAAAAAATTTCAGCTTGGGGTGCTATTTCTTCCTCAAAAAAGGCATGATTGCAGTTTTTCTTGCACCAAGAGTGGAGGTTCAGCGCAGGTAATTCCTAAAACCCGGTCCTTGAATGAGTATTCGGAATACATGACAAATTCTTCACAACGGAAGAATGAGACACATTCCTTTTTTCTTACTCAATTTACCTTTAGAATAAGTCAAGACCATCAGAAAACTTAGAAGAGAAAACAGAACTGGTGACGTTGGGTTGGCAAGAAAGCAGGAAAAGAGAATCCTTGTCAGAAGTAATTCAATTGCCTATACCTTACGAACTCCCTCCTCAGCCGTATGGCCCTCAAGGTCAGGGAATGCTCATTCCTCATGCTTGCAACTACTTTGTTTATTACATATTCTGACTTGTTATAATTCCATCAGATGTGCCCTGGTCTTGGGATCGTCGGTATACCCAAAAAGATGTCCACGGTGCGGTTTGGCCACGTCAAGTTCAGCTTTATGCTTCCTAGGATTCTTGATATCCTCTTTCCCATCCAAGTAGTTATTAAATTTTAAGGTTCATGGACTCTTTTTCATTTTATTAGCCCTATGATTGTAAATTTGTTGCACGAACTAATTTGCATCACTCTTTCTTAGGAAAGGGTGGGAAGGTTGGGAGCAGGAAGAGTTGTTAGTTGGACCCTCGGTTTCATGATGTTCTTGTATCTACTCCATTATATCCTCCTATATTAGGAAAAAATATTTAATTCAGATTTCGCAATGTGATTGTTTCTTTTTCATGAGACATTATACCATATCAAGGCTATACATTCGAATCTCTTTCTCCACATGTGAATTAGAAAGAAAGGAAAAAAAAAAACTTTATGGATGTAAGAAGATTAATGGGAACTATGATAAGTGATCTCATGATTAGGACACTTTTAACTAGTTAGGAGACATGATATCATAATTTATTGGTTTGGCTTTTCAAGAAATGTTTTTTAATTCACAAAAAGGTTGGCATTTCCCACAAGAAAAATGGAAAAGATGATGGTGTAATTCGAAGGTTTTTTGTTTTTGTTTTTCAAATTATTAAGATCTAAAAAGGTTATATTGTTAAGTATCAGCATTAATACATATTAAGCCAAAAGTAGAGATATTTTTTACTCGAGTAGAGATCTTTTTTATGAGCCTTTAAATAAAACTCATGACATGTGATGAGACTAAATTGTTGTAGAAATAAGTATACATCATGTAATAATTCATTAATTACTTCTGATTCAATTCTAAAATTTATTCTATACAAACCAAACTAAATTCTTATTAAAAAAAGTATGAATCAACTCCAAACTTTAACGATCGATAAATTTGTTGAATAAGTATAATTTAACGATAATTGACAACCCTCGACCAAAAGGGCAGAATTTAAAATTCTTCATTCATTATACTTTGTTTTGAATCAATGCATGTGACTATATCTACATATACCGCAACTAAAATGAAAGATAAATTATAAAGCTGAAAACAAAAAAAGAGAGATCACGTTGTCACCTGTTAGAGAGTTTTGAAAACCATGGGTTTCGAAAAATTGGATGATGGTAAACAATTTCCTCCAATTTCTTTCTATTCCGAAGCTCCAAAATGCCGAGAATCGGTGAAATTAAGAATGTGATAGTTGAATAGTTTGAGTAAAACAATAGTTTAATTGATAAGTGATAAGTGTGTGTTTGCAATCTGAAAATTATCATTCTGCCCTTGGAGAGGAGAAAAGGAAAATATCTATATATATATATTGTTTGAAGAAATAGTAGAATTTTCTAAAAAGAGAGAAGAAAGTTATAGAGTGTCAATCGGAACAAGATTCACGGGTTCGCAGTTATGAAGCACCATTAGAATCACACACTACTCCACTCATCATCACAGCCTTCACAGTCTTCATCTTCTTCTTCCTCTTTCAACTTTCTTCATCTTAATTATATATTTAATAGCTACATACATACATTGATTATTAATGGACGTGATTTTCGTGCCCCATAAAGGAAAACCCTTCGCCATGGAAGTGGGTTTCTTCGACACCGTATTAGAAATCAAAGAAAAGATTCAAAAATACCACCACATCCCCATTCCCAAACAAACCCTAATCTTCAAAGGCCACATCCTTCAAGACGACCGCGACGTCGAATCCTGCCAAATCCTCCAAGACTCTCGCATTAAGCTCCTCGTCGCTTCCGAATCAGATCACAAATCTTCTTCATTTCCCAGTACTTTCGCCCACAATAACAATAACAACAACAACAACAACAACCACAACCACTCCCAATCTCCATTACCATTACCCTCCAACAACAAAATCCATCTCAACATCAACATCCCCTTCAACCAATCCCAATTCCCCATCGAAATCGACCCCGCCGACTCCGTCCGACGCCTCAAAGAGAGGATCCACGAAATCGACGCCGTCGGCCCCATCAACAGGATCGTACTCCAATCCAACGCCTCCGCTGCCGAGCTACAGGATCAGCGCTCGTTGCGCGACTGCGACCTCTCGGATAATGCCGAGATTGAGGTTTGTTTGCGGCCGTCGCCGACGGTTTCCGCTACCGCGTCCGGGACGACGACGACGACGACGGCAGTGACGGCGGCGGCGGGGAGTGGAGCGTCGAAGAATAAGTTGAAAGTGATGGTGAAGCCGAAATGTGGGACGTCGAAGATTCCAATGGAAGTGAACGCGACGGACAACGTGGGGGAGTTGAAGAAGGAGCTGCAAAAGCTGCAGCAGAGATTGCATTTTCATCTGCCACCAGAGGGTTTCTTTTTCATTTATGACCGTGACGTTATGGATGAAGACCGCTCCTTCCGCTGGCATGGTGTGGCCCACGGCGATACCATTGAGATCTTCAATGGCAATATTACTGGTGGATCTTGATTCTTTATCAATATCAAAATAATAATAGGTACCTTTTTTTTCTTTTTCTTTTGTGGGATAATCCAGATTCGTAAATAATACACACACATACTTAGTTTTAGTTTCATCTTTTTCTTTTCTTTTTCTTTTTATGCTTGCTCAAGAGAATAATACAATATCTAACATCCTCCAGCCCAGTCAAATTTTCGTTACGAATTATATTCTTGATTTTTCCTACAATCTATTTGATTGCTTTAATTATATGGAGTAGATTCAATTATACTGTTTTTTCACAAGACTTCTTGTTTAGTTACATTGAAAAGTGAGTACTTCAGTTTTGATTTTATTGCAAATTATACAGTCACCCTTTTGGTTTAATATCAAGCTGGCAAGAGAAAAGGGTTTGGTATCCATAAACTGTGATTTTAAACCATAACAGAGAATATTATGTATTCCAAACACCATTTTACGACCAAATATAATGACTCATTGGCATCTGTTTCTGTCTAATACCCTAACAGATCAACATGTTATTTGAATATTGATTTAGAAGAAAGGTTTAACATGTGATGCCCACCCTCTGACATTAGAAGAACTTTTAAAACGACAAAAGAATTCTAAAAATATATTTAAATTAATATATAAATTTTTTTACATCTTTAAATTGAGTTAAAATACATATTATTAATTTTATCACCATGTTAATTACATTTTGTTACTATTTTCTTTTATATCTTTATCGATTTCTTTAGGGTATAACAAAAATGTCGATTCACCTCTCATGTTAATGTCGAATTCATGGAAATGTCTGACATGTTGATAAAAATTTAATACATTGTTTAGAAGATAAATAATAATGATAAATATGACTTGTTTTAAGAAAGTGCTCCTATGTATATAATACACGTGCCTTTTTTATGTGGTCATTTTCAACAAGTATATTTGTATCATCTTAAAAGTAACTCTTATTTACAAATGTTATCTAACAATAACAAATTAGAAATTCCTTGTTGATGCTTTTTTTAAAAAAAAGAAAAAAAAATTCCTTGTTGATGAAGTAAGTTTTTTCAATAAAAATGCATGTCTAGAAAATGGATCTTTTTCCTCTTTCTTCCTAAATTCAAACCCAGAAAATAAAGGTAAAAAACGAGAGAATATAATTCATTTCATAACTATTTTATTTTCTATTTTCTGTTCTTAAAAATTATATTTGTTTCTTTACCATTTTTTTTTTAAGTTTTTCACCTTTAAAAATACATTTAAATTTAGAATTGAATTTCAAAAGCAAACTCAAGTTTTTAAGATTTTTTTTTCAAAATGGGACTTGGTTATAAGAAGAACATCTATCTCAGATTGAGCTAAATTCATGTTGACTTTAATCAACCAATATAAATGGTTATAAAATCATGGAGTTTGACTAGGTGAGAGACATTAGACATCTATCTCAAATATTATTAAGGGTGAAAAACAATAATTTATCATTCTTAAAAAATATTGTAAATCATTATAGCATGATATTTAAAAATTAAACTTTTTTTTAATGGTTAATTTTCATCCCACGAGTGTTTCTTTTGCAATTTTACCATCTCTTTCCTATTGATTTTATAAGTAGATCGTCTTTTTAGAATGTATTGCTTTTCTTTCCAAAAAAAACCTCTAAAACTATATCACTATGAATAGAGAATCAATAATTTCAAACCAAATTCGTGTTAGAAATTTCCTGATAAAAGTAAAACCACCTTAAATTTAAAGAAGGAAAAATGAGAACCCAACTAACATGAGAGGAAGAAAAGGTGGTTGGGCAACTTCTTCTTCTTCATTTTTTGAAAAGAACAAAACTTGCCTTATGCATGCAAGTTTTTTCCTTTTGAAAATGGATACTTCGTACACCAAAGTCTTTAGCAATTAAGGGACCGTTTGGTGCGTCGGAATTGAATGGGTTTGGAATGGAATGGAATCTGATGCCCATGAGAATATTTTGCTGGAATCATGATTCCCATGTCTGTGTTTAGTGCATTGGATTTGAGTTGGAATTAAGGGGGATAGAAATAGTGGGACCCACCAAAATGTGGTTAAAATAGAAAAAGAAATTGTGGGTCCCATCAAAATTAGGAAGAAAAAATGGAGAGAGAAATAGCGGGACCCACCAAAATGTGGGAATGGATGAGAGAGAAACAGTGGGACCCACCAAAATGTGGGAATGGATTGGAATCCACATGCCAACCCTTTCATTCCAACCCCGGCCAACCAAACAAGGGCATCCATTTCCATTCCAATCCAATCCAAACCCATGAAACAAACAACCCCTAAAGCATTAAACCGAAGTGTCTGGTTAGACGGCCCAAAAAAAAAATTATTGGAAAGAACAGCTTTCACCACAAAAACTGCAAGAAACGATTGAAGATGACGATGCTTCACGCGCCAATCTATGCCTCTACGGTTTACGACGTTCTGAGCTATTGAGCAATGCTTGAAGGTGAGCTCACTCGTAGGGGTGTTCATCTTTAGATCGAAAATTGACACGATCGACTGAAACCGATCGAATCAACGACGGCCAGTCGACTGGCCGACTTGATCCGTAGGTGTCAATTCCTTTCGGTCGATCAGTTCGGTCATTTCATAAGGAACCGACCGATAGACCATATTATATACAGAATTAAAAAAAGAAATTAAATATATTTTTGAATCTTTGATTTTTTAAAAAAACCTTAGGCCCATTTCGCATTTTGTTCGCCTCCTTGCTCTTGTCTGACGCCTCACCTTCAACTCTCGCCTTCCCCATTTTGCATTTGAAACACGCCTTCGCCTCCTTCACCTTTGTCGTATATCTCCATCGTCGTGGGCCTCGCTGCGCCGACGCCTCCCATTCAGTCCTCACGTCGTCTCTCTCTCCCTCAATCTCTGTAGTTTGGGATCGCCTTCCTCATCACCATCTTTCCTCTCTCCCTCGGTCTCGCGAGTCGTCGTGCCTCCTTCGTCGTCTCTCTGTTATCATCTCCGATCTCCCATTATTCATCTTGGTCTCAACAGTTGCAATGTAAGGTTAGAATTTAGTTTAATAGAAGATGAATATATATATATATATATACGAATCAATCGATTTGTCGGTCGGCTGCCACAAGTCTTTGGAAGAAAGTCGGCAGTTTCCATGAACACCCCTACTCACTCGTGGAGCCAAGACGATGATGGCATTGAGACGTTCTTAACTTCTGAAAGGATTTCGAATTTCTTGTTCCAGCAGTTCATAACTTCTAACGAATTCGACTCTACTGCCAGGTTAAGGTGTTTCCAAATTTGCCGTGCATGTGTTTGAAGCCTAACCAAATTGCATTGTTTAGGCCTAACCAAGTCCAACATTTTCGTGTATGTGTTTCAGGCCTAGCCAGGTCGTTGGGCAACTAAACCAAACTCTACCTAAATTTAATTATTGTATAAATCCCTAACTATTATAATTTTTTATAAGCCCTAAATATAATTATTTTATTGTTTAATAATACCATTGCTTTCGGATTACTCTAACATTATATAAAATTAATTAATAATTTAATACGTCTTATCAACTATGGATATGGATATTTACGCACGGATCCACCTTCATTGTTTTCAAATCTGTGGTCCGCCAACAGATGAGGCATCCACTAAGTTTGCAAAAAAGGAAACGCCACTTATTTTATTAAATTAAGATAAAGTGATCTAATTATTAAAAATAAAAACCATAGCCAATTATTTATTTATTTTTTAAATATCTTAGCCAATTATTTTGGAAAAAGAAAAAAAAAAGTAATTAACGATATAATGATTTTCAGAGAAATGAAAGACTGAAAGAGTTGCAATTGTATTTGAACTCCACTGGCCGTCCACAGTAATATGGTGGTCCAATATGTTTTTCGCTCTGACTTTACCGATTTTTACATTTTGTTAAGTTTTCTGCTCAAATTTTATTAATTTTGATAATCTTTTGAGAGATATAAATAAATGCTCAACTTTTATTAATTTTGGCAAAATATAAGAGAATTTTCTAGCAGTTAGATTTCGTGTATGAAAAATTTTACTCAATTTTCTACAATTTTACTAATATCATAGCACTTAAATTGTCAAGACTTGATATCAGTGAAAATTGGAAGTAACATTTACATTTTTTTAAATTAAAAGTAGTGAGTGAATGTAACAAAAACTTTCTATAAAACACAATTATCTTAGTCCAAGCATACAAATTGAATAACCTCACCAAGGATCTTGACCTAATATTTAGAGGAGAAAAAAAGAAAAGGAAGGAGCATCGTTCCCACAGTGCTTTTGTCTTGAAGAGCCAACTAAGGAACTATCCTCTCAATTGAGTTCAATTTCGGTTTAGCATCATATATTGATTGACGACTCGAAGAAAACAAGAAAATGATAGCAATCGATTTGAAAACATCACCGAGAGAATGTTAAAAACAATCCTATTAGAAGTGGCTTGAGGGTGAGGACAATCGTCATAGTCGGCCATTAATAAAATGCGATACAATAAAATATTATACACTTGAATTTGAAAAGCTTTATCCAAAAATGTATAAAAATCAATATTTTATTGAATATTCCCATTTAATCTGGTTATCAATAAATATTTATATATTTTCCCAACAACCCCACCTTTGAATAAAAAAAAGTAAATATTCGAAATGAATTATTGGAGAGATTGACGTGGTCTTTGCCCTTTGGGCATCGTTCTTATCGCTTCCTCTTAAAGAGCCGTTCACCTCCACCACTATTTCCATTTTCCAACTTGTTTTTTAGCCTAGCTACAGTATTTGACACCTATTTTACACGTGTCATGCATCCACTGGACCTCTATCTTCCTATTTTTTTACCGCACTGACGAAATTCTCCCTGATATCTGCTATAAATACGACTCTCCGGCTTCCTTTTCTTTCATTCTGTAATCGTCAATTGTGCTTCGAACCGTCTTTCTACTTTCCCAAGGTTCGTGTTCTCTTCTTTCTCTTCGTTCTTTATTCTTTATTTCTTTCTGCGTTGAGTTTTTCTTGCTTGTTTTTATCATTGTGTTCCTCTTTTATTTCATAGCTTGATTGATTGAGATGCGATTTCTGGTCTTTGTTGTTCTGAATTGCTTCAGTTATTTTTCCATCTGTCGATCTGAGTCTCTTCACGATTTTGAATATCCGAATCATTGCGATGTATGATCTTATTGTTAGAGGAGATTTAGAGTTACCCGTATAGCTCTAGAGAACGATTGCTTCATTTATAAGCTGTTTATGGCTTGCCCTAGATCTACAGTAGGGGCCTTTGTTTTCTTCATCTAGAGCAAGAAGTTCTTAATTTCGCTTGGTTTAGATCTACGCGAGGGTTTTTTGTCATTCTAGGGCCGAAAGATATTAATTTTTCGTCTTCTTGATGGCAGATGCAAATCTTCGTTAAAACCCTAACCGGCAAGACCATCACCCTCGAGGTCGAGTCGTCTGATACGATCGACAACGTCAAGGCTAAGATCCAGGATAAGGAAGGAATTCCCCCAGATCAGCAGCGTCTCATCTTCGCTGGAAAGCAACTCGAGGATGGCCGTACCTTGGCCGACTACAACATCCAGAAGGAATCGACCCTTCACCTGGTCCTCCGTCTTCGTGGTGGTATGCAAATTTTCGTCAAGACATTGACGGGCAAGACCATTACCCTCGAGGTCGAGTCTTCTGATACGATTGACAACGTGAAGGCAAAGATCCAGGACAAGGAAGGAATTCCCCCGGATCAGCAACGTCTCATCTTCGCCGGTAAGCAACTCGAGGATGGCCGTACCTTGGCCGACTACAACATCCAGAAGGAGTCGACCCTCCATCTGGTCCTCCGTCTTCGTGGTGGTATGCAAATCTTTGTCAAGACCCTGACCGGTAAAACCATCACCCTCGAGGTTGAATCCTCTGATACCATCGACAATGTTAAGGCGAAGATCCAGGACAAGGAAGGAATTCCCCCGGACCAGCAGCGTCTTATCTTTGCTGGCAAGCAACTTGAGGACGGCCGTACCCTTGCGGACTACAACATCCAGAAGGAGTCTACTCTCCACTTGGTCCTCCGTCTTCGTGGTGGCATGCAAATCTTCGTCAAGACTCTGACCGGTAAAACCATCACCCTCGAAGTTGAATCCTCCGACACCATCGATAATGTCAAGGCAAAGATCCAGGACAAGGAGGGAATCCCCCCAGACCAACAAAGACTCATCTTTGCCGGAAAGCAGCTGGAGGACGGTCGCACCCTTGCCGATTACAACATCCAGAAGGAGTCAACCCTCCACCTTGTGTTGCGTCTTCGTGGTGGTATGCAGATTTTTGTCAAGACGTTGACCGGGAAGACCATCACACTTGAGGTTGAGAGTTCGGATACCATTGACAACGTCAAGGCTAAGATCCAAGACAAGGAAGGAATTCCACCGGACCAGCAGAGGTTGATCTTCGCTGGAAAGCAGCTGGAGGATGGAAGGACTCTGGCTGACTACAACATCCAGAAGGAGTCTACCTTGCACTTGGTGCTTCGTCTCAGGGGTGGAATGCAGATCTTTGTGAAGACCTTGACTGGGAAGACCATCACTTTGGAGGTGGAGAGCTCTGACACGATTGATAATGTGAAAGCTAAAATTCAGGACAAGGAGGGTATCCCTCCGGATCAGCAAAGGCTGATCTTCGCAGGGAAGCAGCTGGAGGATGGAAGGACTCGCTGATTACAACATTCAGAAGGAGTCCACTCTTCACCTTGTCCTGCGTCTCCGTGGTGGTTTTTAGATGGTGGTGGGTGTTGTGCTCAACTGGGGTCTTTGGTCGTTGTGTTCTCTTTCTGATTGCTCTCTCTGAATGTTTATGGTTCGAAGTTTTAGTACTGCCGTAGGCCTTATAATGGCTGTTAAATAAAATTGATTTCTCCCGATGTTCTGTTTGTTTTTATGGACTTTCTACTTCCTTTTCAATGAAAAGAGGAGCATCCGAATGATGCATTGTATTTGTGTTGTATATCCCTGGAGTTAATCAGTTCAGTATGCTTTTTGTGTTCTGATGATAGATGTCTCACTAGAATGGTTTTCATGTGGACATTTTCTTCATGCTTTGCTCTAATGGATCACAATATGAAATCTTTTCAACAACGCTTTTTCCAGATTAAAACGGAATACCAATATTCACCAAGTTCTCCTCACACGAATTCGTTTTAGCTTCTCCGGTGTGCTCCCCCTTTCTTTTGAGTAACAAAGGCTTACGTGTGTATGTGCTTTGTTCGGAAGTTGTGAACTCGAAAACTGCTTGTTTTTACTGCCTTGTATACAAATCAATGAAAACTATCAGCAGACGTTCATAACTGAAGTGACTGGGAATCATAGGAATTGAATTGGTATTTCAGCACAATTTCTGAAGTTTTGTTGTTCTCTAAAAATTGATTGTTGTAGGGGATGGGAGTTGGAGTTTTGTGATCTTTTAAGATACAATACAAATACAAATAATAATGGGGATATCTCTAGGATAGTTTTTCGATTTACTGAATAGTAAAATTGAGCTGAGAAGAGAACCTCGTGACTCATTGATTGATGATGGTAACAATGTTATATATGAATTTGATGCTCTGATTTTCTTTAAAAGAAAAAAGTACAAACGAATCAACTAAAGCTCTCGCAACCGACTAAAGAAAATACGAACCAACCAACAAAGCTCTTGCTGGTAACGTGATTGGAACGATAAAATTAAAAATAAAGAAATAAAACATAATTTTCTGTGGTGATATTTTATGAACTAATTGGGACATAATCTGTTAACTTCAATCGTAATAGCTTTAGAGTCCGAATCAATTTGGGTTGATTGATATCCCATTTGTTGCAGACCTTGACGTTTGGGTGCATAACTAGCCACTAATATAATTTCTTTTCTTCGACAAATAGTTATATATTATTTACTTAATAGAGCCATTGGATTTTCTTCTACATCAAATTGTGATGGGCTTTTCATTTTTATATTTTACAAAATGGAATTTGATTATTTCGTTTCTACATTTTTTTTTAAAAAAAATTTTTTGTCCCCCCTTTTTTATGTTTAAATTTTAAGCTTCCTCTCCATATCCATGTTTTGGTTGATAAAAGAGAAATATTTGAAGTACAAACAGAAGGAAATAAGTATGATGATTTAAGAATTTGAATCTAAAAAATTACCAAGTTGCTTTGAATAAAAATATAGAATAAGCACTGTTAACGAAGAATTCGATTCTGTAGTTTTTGTATTGAAAGAAACAGGCACAGTAGAAGAAAGCAGATATTCTCAGCACTCAGCAAATCAATTAAATCAGGAGCGATGATTGATTTCAATTAAGAAGATTTCTTGGTTTAGCTCAGACAGCCAGCTTAGAATTTTTCCAAAACCAAGTTTCAGAATTGAAAATATCTTTAAATCTCGTGCGTCTAAATATCGCTGAACAAACACTGTCCTAACTTTCCCTTCATAATTTAAACCTCAACAATTTTCCCAAATAGTTTTTGTTGATTTAGAAGGATTTCTTTGTCTTCATTCATCTTGGACTCATTTTAAGATAATGCATGTTGATGATAAACATTTCAATGTTTATTTCTCAGAAATATATATATATATATATATATATATATATATATATCGAGCAATGTTTCTTATATTTCAAAATTTTGCAAAGAGCAAAAGAATTTTGAACTGAAGAATAAGTAAAATATAAGTACTGTAAAAATTATTTTGGGAAAAATACACTTTTGGTCCCTGAGGTTTGGGTTAAGTGACACTTTGGTCCCCGAGTTTTCAAACTCAACAAAAATACCCCCGAGGTTTGAGATAAGGAGCAATTTGGTCCCTGCCGTCAATTTTTCTGTTAAACCCTAACGGTAAGCTGACGTGGCACTATTATTTTAATTAAAAAATTAATTTTTAATTTTTTTAAATAAAAAATATAAAAATATTAAATATATTATTATTTTATTATTATTTTTAAAATTCTCTCTCTTTTTTCCATCTTCTTTCTCCCTCCATCTTCTTCCTTCCCCCTCCCATCTTCTTCAGCTCCGGTGGCCGGCCGCCGCCGGCAGCGGTCGCCGGAAATTTTTATTTTTATTTTTTTTCTTCTTTCTTCTTCTTTTCTTCTCTTCTTCCCTTCTTCTTCTTTCTCTTCCTTTCTTCTGTTTTTTTTTTTTAAAAAGAGATTTTCGGGGAGGAGGAGCTCCTCCTCCCTTTCCCGTTTCAGATCTGAAACGGGAGGGGGAGGAGGAGCTCCTCCTCCCCGATTCGACGCCGGAATCGGGGAGGAGCTCCTCCTCCCCGATTCGACTCCTCCCCCTCCCCGAAACTCTCTTTTAAAAAAAAAAAAAACAGAAGAAAGGAAGAGAAAGAAGAAGAGAAGAAGAAAAGAAGAAGAAAGAAGAAAAAAAAAAAAAATCCGGCGACCACCGCCGCCGCCGTCGTTTGCCGGCAGCCGGCGGCGGCCGGCCACCGGAGCTGAAGAAGATGGGAGGGGGAAGGAAGAAGATGGAGGGAGAAAGAAGGTGGAGAAGAAAGAAGATGGGGAAAAGAGAGAGAATTTTAAAAATAATAATAAAATAATAATATATTTAATATTTTTATATTTTTTATTTAAAAAAATTAAAAATTAATTTTTTTAATTAAAATAATAGTGCCACGTCAGCTTACCGTTAGGGTTTAACAGAAAAATTGACGGCAGGGACCAAATTGCTCCTTATCTCAAACCTCGGGGTATTTTTGTTGAGTTTGAAAACTCGGGGACCAAAGTGTCACTTAACCTAAACCTCAGGGACCAAAAGTGTATTTTTCCCAATTATTTTTATTTTGAAAAGTAATGACTATTTATTTTTCTTTTCTTTATTTACAAGAAACACATTAGAAGGAGGAAAGACAAGCACATACTAAGAAACTCTTTAAATCATTTAAAAATTTATGACCACCACACTCAACCTACCAGGAAAATGTGTAAAACTGAAAAGTGCATCCAGAGTGAAACCACCAGAAGTGTTCAAGCAGTTTTAGTGTATCTATTATGTTTACCAGCGCAGAGAATTTGTCAATCCAAAAAGGATATGATAGACACAATTTATCTTTATTCAAGAAAACAACTCAATAACAATCTCATCAGGTGAAAAATTGAGGCATAACTGTACTGACAAGGAAAGGAAGTAGAACTTTATAATACATAATTTCAATCAAACAAACAAATGTTAACTCTGAGTCGAATTACACTTCAAGTCAGATCAGGAAATAGAAGGAACTACCAAGTCATTTATAGATCAATGCCAGGTTGAAAAATACATCAGGATCAAAGTACTTATTAACCCTTGATGATGGAGTTACAAGTCGAATATCAGTTCTGGCTTCTAATTACACGTTGCTCTGTTTGTAAAACTTGGTATCAAGTACTTGCTTTCCACACATAGCACAAACCCCTGCCAAGTATGACCCGACAATTTCACACATAATTGCATCGAAATATAGTAACCACATATGCAGGTATCAAAACAAAAACAAATTTCCATTTGCAATTCATACCTTTGCTATAAGCACATGTATGACAATACTTGGCATCCTGGTGTACTTGCTGCTTGCAAATTATGCACTTAGTATTTCCATAAGGAGTCCACCTACAGGCAACAACATTCAAAATAACAACTAGACTTGCAAGCCATTACTTATGATGTATTTTAATGAGGACTATGTTTTATTGACAAACAAAACATCATCTAGATCTACACAGGATAATTCGAGTGAATATTCATTAGATGGATTTTACTTTGGAACTCAATGAAAGAGCCAGAGAAGAGATGGGTTGATCAGTTTGACATCAAAGATCAATTAGTCATTCGTATGCTAACTGCTAAGGACGATAGTATCTACCTAAGTTAATCTCCTTGATACAGAAACTCATTCAGTTAGGAAGTAATGTGTACACATTACATAACATCCGCCATCCACTTATTGGTTTGACATCAAGGATCTATTAGTCATTCATCTAAGGATGCTAATGTCATATATCTAAGTTAATCTCCTTTATACAAGATCTCATTCAATTAGGAAGAATAATGAGCAGACAACTGGACATTACTACTCATTTCTCTAGATTCATACAATCAAAATATCCAATTAGTCTCTAAATTCAAGCCAGATAATATTCAATTCTGTACACGAACTTCGTAGTATAAACCCTAATTCATAATTCTCGGTTAGGATTTACACTGAAACACAGAGATGCTTCATTTCTTTCTCGCCAAAAGTAAAACAGAACAATAAAAGAATTCCACAAATCAGCTAAGGGTAAAGAAACCCTAGATATTATAAAAAAAAAATAAAAAAAAAAGGTCAATTAATTGGTAAACTCGTGCGGAAGAAAGAATAGAAAAGAACAGACCTTTTCTTCTTCGAGAGGAGCTTATTTTCGTTAATTTTACGGCCACCGCTTTCCTGCGTGTTGCTTGCACCTTCTTTCCACTTGTCCGGCACGATCACCTTCGATAGCTTCTTTTCACCTATATCCACAACTCCCAACACTCAGTAAAGAAGAAAATCAACAGAACCCGCGAAGCAATCGAGAAATAAATTTCTCGATTGCAGTAATGGTTTGTAGTAATTGCAAGATGGGAGAGAGAGATTTACACTTCTCGCAGACCATGGTTGTTGTTCCCAAGTGCTCGGTGAAGAGATACTGAAGTCGAATATACCGATAAAAATAATCGGAGCCCTAATTGGAGATCTATGTAGAGATTGAAGTTTCCTTCTGTCCGTAGATAAGGAATCCGCCAGAAGCAGTCGGAGGAAGAGGATTCGACCAATGTTTCATCAAATTTGTGAAAGATTATATGAGGGAAGCCCTTCGGTATATTTATTTAATTGGATTTTTTTTTTTTTTTTTTTTTTTTGCAAATGGATATTTAGCTTAGTTTTAAAAATAATTTTGTTCACACGAGATTTTCGAAGAGAAAATTTAATTCGTGAAAGGACTTCTTGTATATTGATTTCTATGTATAAGTGATTGTGGAATACAGTCTCTAGTTACACTCCTTTGATGCTTTCTCTTAAGATAGCTTTGATCTACAAAGTCTTTTGATCTACAAAGTCTTCAAGAAACTTCAATCTTCGGAATCTTTGTCACCTTTGAAAGATTCTCCTGGATTCCCGGTGGATTCTCCTGGATGGGGAATCTTGAAGGTTTGTTCACCTTTGAAAGATTCTCCTGGATGATTGAAGTAGACTTCAGGCTTCAAGTCTTCAGTCTTGTAGAAGGAATGGAGCTTCAATCTTCCAGTCTTGTAAGAGGATCAGAGCTTCAGTCTTCTGAAAGCTTCAATTTTTCTGCCGCCCCCTCCAAATGAGCCAATGACTCCTATTCCCAACGGCTTTAATGGGTTTGGGCTTAAATTGGGCTTGGGCCCATCTATGGGCCTGGATGAATTTTTTGGGTTTCAGGCCCAATTATCTCAATGACATTGGGTTTAAATTGAACCAAATTTACCCTAAACTTAATCATACTTTAATTTAATTTTATAAACTTTAGGATAAATTAAATAAATGATCATTTGATCTTAAATTTAATCATCGTTGGATTCGATCAAGACCGTTAACACAATTAGACGACCACAAAAGGACACGTGACCTTTCTTATTTTGCCATAATTAATTTTGAGATATGTATTAATTCGTGACACCCAAAATTAAATAATGACGTGGCAATTTCTAATTGGTTGGAAAATTTCTATGCCAACAAATTTCAAGAGTCAACAAAAGCATAGTTCAACTGGCATAAAGTTGTACTGATAACCACGAGATCTGTGGTTCGAATCCTCATCTATTTTAAAATAATAATAATAATTTCAAGATTAATATAAGATTAAATTACCAATTTAGCCACTAAGCTCCATTTGATAAAATGTACATGTTACAACATGTGGGATGTAGGATTCACATCTGATCATTATATAAGTTTTATGTCAATTGAACTATGTTTATTTGTTTGATAAAGCTACTTTCCCTCATGGATTTGTTTGTTTGTTTTCTTATCTAAACCCAACCAAATTAGGAAAATTGGGAAAACATATCAAAAGATCAAAAGTCCCAAGCTTTTGAGGCTAAATTATAAATAATAATAACAACAATAAATGCCCATAAACTATGGGTCTTGTTTAAAAAATCCCCATAAATTTTAAAAAGTTTCAAGAATACCTTTGAACTTTAAAGAACTTTAAAAAAAATGCCCTTGTCGTTGTAACACCCAACAAAAAAGATGACGTGGTCTATTTTTTTTTTTAAAAAAAAAAAGTACCTAGCATATATACATGGCTTTGTGGCTTCAAGTTTTAGACTTGGTTTAAAAATACCCTCGCTAAATAAACCATACACATTAGCATGTTAGGGTTTGGGTTAGGGTTTGATATAGTGCATCAAAATGGAGTGTTTCACATACAAAGAAATAGCTGGTAAAATCGACCAATATGAGCGACTGGCATAAGGAAACTAATGATCAAGAGATCTATTGTTCAAATCTCCCACCCCCAATTGTTGTAAAAAAGAAGGCTAGTAAAATCGTTCACTACTTCTACATCACGACACATCTTAACTTCTCAACAAAGTCTTTCTTTCACTCCCCATAAATTCAACATGGTTCAACAAGTTAGGGTTAAAATCCTTTGGTAAATGGAAGAAGAAGAAGAGGGCATAGACTTTATTGTAAATTCAATGTTGTTTAACAAGTCTCCATATTTTTTTACACCTCAATGTTCCACATTAGCATTTTCTCCATGTCATATAGGTTGGTATTAGCATTTAACAGTCCATGGCATTTTTCTATTTGGTGTTATAATGACGGGGCACTTTAAAAAAAAAAAAAAAAAAAAAACCGCTCATGTTGAAAGAAACGTCGTCGTTTAATTGGTAAGTCGAGTCTTTGATGCAAAAGGAGGAAGAGCTGAAAAAGTCAAGAGCGTTCCCGAACATATTCCGAGTTGGTGTGCCCCCAATTTTTAGCCTCTGCAACTCCTTCAACAAACCCCTCTCTCGCTTCGAGCGAAAATGGCGACCCTTTTCAAATTCCCTCACACTCTCCTCTTAACTCTCCTTCTCTCTCTCTTCGCTCTAAATTCCCTTTCCTCCTCCGACTTCGATCCAGTTTCTGAGCTCCTCGCCCTCCAATCCCGATCCCCATCTGGTGTTATCCATTTCGACGACCAGTCAGTCTCCCGTTTCCTCACCTCCCCCAAAACCCCTCGACCTTATTCACTCATCATCTTCTTCGATGCTCTACAGCTTCACGACAAGTCTGAGCTCCACCTCAAAGAACTCCGCCATGAATTTGGACTTGTTTCCTCCTCCTTCATCGCCAACAACCCCGATCCCTCTTCCCCTTCTCGCACCAAATTATTCTTCTGCCAGATTGAGTTCAAGGAGTCCCAGCCTAGTTTCGCCCTTTTCGGCGTCAATGCCCTCCCCCATGTCCGCCTCATTGGCCCCAATCAAACGCCCAAGAAGTCCGATCAAATGGACCAAAGCGACTATTCCAGATTGGCTGAATCCATGGCGGAATTTGTAGAGGCGAAGACCTCGCTTCTCGTCGGTCCGATCCATCGGCCCCCATTGTTTTCCAAGAATCAGTTGGCGGTTCTTGTCATTGCGGTGTTAATTTCTGCGCCTTTTGCTTTGAAGAAGGTCATTGCGGGTGAGACATTGCTCAACGACCGCAAGGTCTGGCTCATGGGGGCTATCTTCATCTACTTTTTCAGTGTTGCCGGCACAATGCACAACATTATTCGGAAAATGCCCATGTTTTTGGCGGACCGGAACGATCCCTCCAAGCTCATATTCTTTTATCAGGGCTCTGGAATGCAGCTTGGTGCGGAGGGGTTTGCTGTGGGTTTCTTATACACGATTGTCGGATTGCTTTTGGCTTTCAATACTCATGTGCTCGTCAAGGTCAGGAATGTTAATACGCAGAAGGTTGTTATGATGGTTACTCTCTTTGTCTCTTTTTGGGCTGTGAAGAAAGTCGTATATTTGGATAATTGGAAGACAGGCTATGGAATTCATGGATATTGGCCGTCAAGTTGGAATTGATTTCAGAATGAGTGCCTTTCAGCTCTGCTAAATGTGATCATTTCTCCATGAAACTGGTAGCTGTTGAAGTTAAATTTTCTTGTTTTAACCATACGACTTTGGTTATTAGATGCTGCTTTATGAATGACTCTCATGCTTACTTGAAAACTATTTATTGGAGTATATTTTGACGTTAATGAGATGATATTGCCTCAAAACTTCAATATTGCAGGTTTGAGGGATGATGAACTCTCTCTTGCTTGTTGTTGTTCTATGTTAAAGCTACTATACACGTTTCCTTACCTTGCTCTCTGAGCTTACGTTCTCCTTTGAAAGGTTTAATTCTCTTAGAATCAACTCGCATTCTCTGAACTTTAAATACTTGGTTGGTTTGTTTGTTTGTTTTTTTCTTTCTTTTCTTTTCTGATGGAATGAATGAGAGGAAAGCACATATTATTTGAATGTTTTATATTGTTGTTTTACCCTTTTCGTTTCATGCATGATGCATCAGCATTTCAGCTAATTGAGCTGACATATTTGACACTAACGTGATGTTTTAAATTGTATGCTCCTTTCTCCTCAAGTGGCATGTCAATAATCAGAAAATTCCACATTTTTTCTAGTCATGGTATCACTTGGAAAGTCTATTGGAAGTTTTTGACTGCATTATAATTAGCATCTCTTTACCTTTATTTCATCTAGTATTTCTAGTTGGTCAACAATCAATAGGCCTATTCTACAGAGAGGATTGCTTCTTTTGATGATACTCTTGAAACCTGTCTTTAATGTACAGCTTGTTCGACTTTGAACTCAGTTAATGTTGAACTGCTTTCTTGTTGGCTCAAGCTATTGATCAAATTCTTCATAACTATCTTGTTTATCTACTGTTTTACTCTATCACATATTATGTTTCATGGTGTTATATTTGAAATCGCTAGTTACAAAAAATCTTCGGGCTGGATCAATGGCTAAATTCTCAATCTATAAACTTAAATATCTTTGAAGCCATAGATTTTGACCATAACGGCCACCTACCCTAGGATTTTAAATATTGGTCAAGTTTTCAGATACCAAAGGCTACATGATTAGGTATTTGGTCAGTGGAATACGTGAATACGATTAGGGATACTCTTGGGATCACTTTAGGGTTCTTTGGGGAGGGGAAGTTTATAATTCTCCTCTAATCTTTATGATTCTGAAGTTGTGGTGACTGGTGATTACTATATTATAATATATGTACTGATTAGACCAATAGCAGTAAAATTGAGAGTCAATAGGAACCTAGGAAGAGTAAGAGGTTGTCGTTGTTGAGTTTTATGGAGTAGTTACATTTTTCAAGAGGAACTTTTGACAAGTGAAGTAGCAGTATGACTGGTTACTTGATATGGATCAGTAGCCACACTTGCAAAGGGCTATAGTGGCACGATATGAGCCATATTGCTTCCAGGAATTTTCCTGATATTCCCTTAGGTTCTTTTGGCATGATATTTTGAAATTGAAAGACGTGAATCATATGTTGGATACTAGAGCTTTTGCCTAACACAATGGAAGTTGTATAATCATCAGTTGATTAGCAGTGTGTTTCTTGTACTAGTTTTGTCGACGACCTTCCTTGTCTTCCTTGTTGAAACTACTGTCCTAGTAGAGCTGGAAAGTTATTCAGATTAACTAAACCATGTTTTGTTACTAGAACTTATAAGAGCTTAAACTTAGAAGATTATACCCGAAAAGAAC
Organism: Luffa acutangula; assembly: GCA_036850905.1. Lineage (NCBI taxonomy): Eukaryota > Viridiplantae > Streptophyta > Magnoliopsida > Cucurbitales > Cucurbitaceae > Luffa > Luffa acutangula. The sequence continues at coordinate 60,439,599 of CM072087.1, read as the reverse complement.
GGATGTTTTTCAATCATTTTGATAAAATGGATTTTTTATGTGTGATTTACTTATCGTTCCTTTTGGACATCTATGTTTATGTGCTGGGTTTACTTGGTTTTAGATGTATTGGTGTGTGAATGATGTAAGAAGGATGTGGCTCCCTGGCCCTGGTGGGTTCCTTCTGCTCTTCAGCACGAAACTGAATTGCCCATCACTATAATATTTTTGTTTTTTTTTTTTAAATCTGCATTTGATCCTTCGTTTTACATTTGATTATTTGATCAATGTTGATGATCTTTGAAATCCTACAGGGCCATTACTTTGATTTTGTTGAATCTGCTTTGGAGCCTTCGTTTTTTTGCATTGGAGCCTTCATTTTGTATTTGATCATTTGATCTGTGTTCATTATTCACAGATCTTTGCAATCCTACTAGGTCCACTATGACACTGTAGCGAGAATAGGTATCAAAAAGAAAATGTTGCGTTATTACATTCCCACGTTTTAATCTTAGTTTAGTTAAATTGGGTAAAATAAAGTATTATTTTGATTAAAAAGTAGAAAAATGATAAAGACTAGGGGTGAAGAAAACTGAACTAAATCGGAAAAACGAATCGAACCGAACTGGTTCGGTTCGGTTTGGTTTGGTTTTTACATATATCCAGACCGAATCGGTTCGGTTCGGTTCTCGACTTTCACCTAGATATAAATTTTAGGTTTAGTTTAGGGCTTCAATCTGTCCAGTCGCGTCGGCCGCTTTTCCTCCCTTCATCTTCTCTCAGTCGCCTCTTTTCCTCCCCTCATCTCTTGCTGCGGTAAAAGTCCAGTCGTGCCTCTTGACGAGAAATGAGAGAAAGAAGACGACGATGATGACCGACAGAGACGATGAAGATGAAGCGATTTTGGTGGTTGACAGTGAAAATTGAGACGTGGGTTGGGCGTCGTTGCGAGAGGAAGATGGGAGCGTCGATCAGACAAAAACCCCGCCGGCGACGGATAGGGTGAAGAATCCTATTGCTGGATCTCGTCGGTCTTTTTGATCTGGATATGAATTTTTTGATCTATTTCAGTTCGCCCTTTTTGTTGATGGAGAGTTCTGAAACTGTTTCTTTTTATTTCTTCAATACATTTTCTTCTTATTTTTGCAAAATAAATTTGTCGGTTGGGTTTCTTGGTAAATCTTCCACTCAACTTCCCATACATTTTTCTTACCCTCAACTTTTTGGGTTCATGGTATTTCTGCAAAATAAAAACTTTCTTCAATACATTTTCTACCACTATGCTTTTCTTGCGTTAAAATGGTGGGTTATTTTTCTTCAAAACTTTCCCATACATTTTTCTTAATTATCTTTTGCCCAAAAAATCTTCCACTCTACTTCCTTCCCAAAAAAAACTCTGATGTGTTTGCTGAGCAAATATGACAGTATCGTTTTAATTCGATTCTTAGCAAACTTTGCTCTTTGCTGTCATCATTTTAGAATGACAGTATCATTTCTTGCTCAGAATGGTAAATAATAATAATAATAATAAATAAACTGACCCGGTTCGGGTCAACAATGAATTGGGTCGGGTCGGTTTGTCCGTATAACCGACCCGACCCAAAAAATTTACACCCCTAATAATTAAAGACTAATTTGATTGTAAATGTGGTATGTGATGCAACTCTTTTTAGAAAAATGGTAATTACATGAACTAACACAAAGTTTATGACTATGATCATGGGTTTGAATCCTCTAATCCGAAATTACACAGTAATATTTGTAAATGTGACAAATGTGTAATGCAATGTGATTGGTGTTGAGGAAGAGGCATAGTTCACCCGTCAGCAGTCAGCCTTATAGCTCTCACGTACTTTTTTAATAATGAATTATATAAAGTCCTTACAACACCAGGTTGCATTGGCACATGATTTTCTTTAACATTTTCTCCAAAGGTTAATTTGTCAATGAAAATCCGAGAAAGGTTGAGTTCATATTCTTTAACAATTTAAAATCTACGTCCAATTCCTATCAATATTACATCTTTTTCTTTTGCCTCAATTTCTTTTGACTCCAAAACATCTTTGCCGGCGACAATCCGGATGCTTTGGGTTTGAAAACGAATACACAAAATCAATTCTTCTTTAATTCAAATGACAACAGTTCTAAAAAAACAATAATAATACGTCTAAAGTAGGGCATGTGTCGGAGCACAACACGAAAAAAAGTAAAAAAAAAAATTAAATAAAAACTTTACATAATCATGAGCTCCACAACCTCAACTGGAAACCATTACCCAACTGCTATATAGTATGATGTCTAATTATTACATGTTATGATTCACATATTTCATCAATAAAAGAACACTTAAAAACCTTTCTTTCTTATCTAAACGAGCAAGTTGGCACCGAAACTACAGTAATTATCAATATTTTTTTAATAGTGCGTGGGGATTCAAACGCCCCAATATGCTTGTTCCATTCAAAAGGATGACTCTTACGTCTAAACAAATGCCAAAAGCTGTGGCCTTGTCGACAATATTTAATACCACAAATTGAAATTTAAATATTGAAAAAGGTAATCGTATGCGTATCACAAGAGAATCCAATAAAACGGTGATGTGTGTGTACATTCTCATAGTGGGATTTTACTCTGCATTATTATTCTATTTAAATCTCTGGTGGGCGAAGCTAAATTGATCACTTCAAGCTTCACTCACCACCATGGCGATGACGACCCATCAGCCTCTTCTTCAACCCCCCAAAACTACACGCTCCAAAACCTTCTCCATAATCCTCTGTTTTTCTGCAATTTTCTGCTCAGCCATTTTCATTACCAACAAATTGATCGAATCAAACCCATCTCAAACTGAAAATGATCAGCCCTTCCTTCACACCATCTGCCACAAGGCTTACAACCCATCATCCTGCATTGAAATGGCCGCCTCGGAGTTCCCCTTACACCAAGAAACGAAAACGAAGAACGAGGCTCATTTCTTACAATTTTTCCTGAGCAAATCCATAGCGAAAGTCATTAACACAATCGAGAGCGCCAGAGACCTCAGTCGTAGAATCAACATCCCTCGCGGGGAAGCGGCTCTGGCTGATTGCGTCGAGCTCATGGAGATCTCGATGGACCGAATAGCGGACTCGATTTCGGCTCTGAAAAACAGAACGAGCGGCTCGATCGAAAACGCGCACACATGGCTGAGCAGCGTGCTGACGAACCACATGACGTGCTCGGATGAGGTCGAGAATTCAATTCCGAGAGCGGCGGGCATGGATCTGGGGCTTGAAGAGCTGATTCTGAGAGGGAGAAATTCACTGGGGATTTTGGTTTCGATTTGGGGATCGGAGATGGAAGAGAATGGGAATGGGTATCCGAATTGGTTGAAGAGCGGAGATCGGAGGCTGTTGGGGCTTATGGGGAGAGAAATGGAAGCGAATATAGTGGTGGCGAAGGATGGGAGTGGGAATTTCAAGACGGTGAAGGAGGCGGTTGAGGCGATTCCAGACAAGAGTAAGAGTAGAATTGTTATATATGTGAAGAAGGGGATTTATGAAGAGAATGTGGAAATTGGGAAGAAGAAGAAGAATGTGATGATCGTCGGCGATGGAATGGATTCCACCATTATCACTGCTAGCCTCAACGTCGTTGATGGATCAACTACTTTTAAATCTGCAACTGTTGGTAAAGCTCCTAATTTTGGATTGCTTTACATACAAGTCTTGTGAGAATAGTCCAAATACAATCTATTTTTAATCGTTAAAAGAAGTCGGTAAGAAGCAAGAAAAGAAACGACATAACAGTAGGTAACATTTTCTAACGTGGGTATTTGATTTGATGACGCAGCTGCCGTGGGAGATGGATTTATAGCCCAAGACATCGGCTTCAGAAACACCGCCGGGCCGGAAAAGCACCAAGCGGTGGCGCTTCGGGTCGGAGCAGACCAAGCCGTCATAAACCGGTGTCGTATCGACGCTTATCAAGACACTCTCTACACACATTCCAACCGCCAGTTCTACCGAGACTGCACCATCACCGGCACCGTGGACTTCATTTTCGGCAACGCCGCCGTTGTACTACAGAACTGCAAAATCGAACCCCGACGGCCCATGAGCAACCAGGCCAACATGGTGACGGCCCAAAGCCGAATCGACCCAAATCAGAACACGGGAACTTCAATCCAGCAATGCCAAATCGTCGCAAGCTCCGACCTCGAGCCCGTTAAGCGGTCCATTAAGACTTATTTGGGCCGCCCATGGAAGGAGTATTCGAGGACCGTCGTTATGCAGTCCAAAATTGGCGGTCTTATAGATCCAGCGGGCTGGGCCGAGTGGAACGGAGACTTTGCATTGAAGACTCTGTATTACGGTGAGTATTAGAATAATGGGCCGGGCTCTGATGTTAGCAAACGAGTAAAATGGCCTGGTTACCATGTCATTACGAGCCCATCTGAGGCCCAAAAGTTCACAGTGGACTCGCTTATACAAGGAGGCGACTGGCTGGGCGCCTCAGGCGTGACTTTTATCCCAGGGCTGTGATTCTATGAGCTCGTGATCAACGGTTGGATCTTCTTTTGTGTGATTGTCGTTGCCCAGTGAAGAGAAAAAAAAAAAAAAAAAAAAAAACTGTGTTGTAGAATTAACCACTCCTTAATGCAGTTTAGCAGAAATTATTATCTAGCTGACTTCTGGAAAAGAGAGAGAAACTTATTATCATTTTGTCTGGGGACTGCCTAAATTACTAATGTGAAGGATAATATGACTATATTTCAAAGTTAAGGTATGACTAATTTTATCACATTGAAAGTTCAAATCTCGAACCCATAGTTATAATGTTAAATATTGAAAAGAAAAATAAAAAAAGAGATTCAAACCTACTTGCATATATAAATTAATCAATATTATGAGCTGTGATTTGTGATTCAAAAATAAAAAATAATGTAAATTAGAAAATAGAATCGTTTTGTTTAAAAGAGCAGACAGAACGAGATCATGCTTCCCATATATTATGACTGAAAGCCGATTTGAGATTTCTAAAGGCAATTTGAAGACAGAGGATATCTTAAGATCTGTAATTCTTAAGTGGGTACCATCATTCTCATTTGGGAATACAACAATCATATTATTATTATTATTATTATTATTATTATTATTATTATTTGTCACAACGTGCTTCCAATTATGTAGGGAAATCCCAAAAGCAACGAGTGAGATTTTTCAGTATAACAGACAAACCATTTCGCTCGTTTACAAAGAGAAAGGATCAATAGTTGGAATTTGGATAATTAATTCCCATTCCCATTTATATAATCTTTAAATATACAAAACTTTGATTTCATCATTATCCATATGGTATGCACGAAAAAAGGAATCAAATATAATATTACAAAAGTATGTTATAAAAAAAAGGACAGCGAGTGACAAATAATGTTACTCACAATTTTTTTAAATTAGAATTTATGATGATACGTAAGCTTAAATATAAAATTGTAAATGCCACCCTGCAGTGCAGCACAGCAACCATGTCTCTAAATATATTTTGGAGGCCTCTGCAAATTGTAGATATTTAATGTAGCCTTTAATTTCATAATGACTTGAAATAATATATGGCTGCGCTTGTTTCGTTCAACCACACACACAAAGGCCTTCATTATATTACAAATTCCTAAACTCTAATTCGATTCTCCCTTTTCTCACCCTTCCTTTTCATATCCTTATTTTTTCCCACGCCTTCAATTCTTGAGGTCTCCATTTCTCTTTCGTCCTGACCACTCAACTCATTCTCAGACCTCAAATTTTCAAATTTACGTCGTCGTTTAGGGAGTTCAAAATTCTCCTTCTTCAAATTTACTTTATCTTTGCGTTTCAATGTTCTGAGTTTCTTTTTTTTTTTTTTTTTGTTGCATCGACAAAATTCTTTTGAACCCAAATGGAGATATCCGTATGAACACAAGCCCTCTCCAAATATTTTGAATGTTAATTCTCTTTGTTTGTTCCACCTTAATTCTCCCATTATTTTCACGTAACAGATGGTATGAGAATTCCAAAATCTCCATCAGAATATTTCCCCTCAGCCCATATCTTGTAAAATGAAAGGAATCTACAAAAGTTTCAAATACATCACTCAAATTTTTGGTAATCTCTCTTCCTCGACCATCGTCGTTTTATTTGTTGGGATTGAACTACCACTAAATTCAAAAGCTTATGATTGCAGTTGTGAAAGATCGAGAAATAGAAATCGGGTATCCGACGGATGTGAAGCATGTAGCTCATATCGGATTGGACAATTCATCTCCATCGGGTTCAGCACCCAGCTGGGTACGTGTTGTCCGACTTCAAAACCCTTTGGATTTGGTATTCTGAAGTATAATATTTTTGATCCTTGTTGTTTGAAAAATGCAGATGAATGAATTTAAAACTGGGGACGTTAGCGAACGAAGAGATTCAAGTTCAACCGCTGTAACTGCTCTCACTCATTGGTCCACTCATTCCCAAGGTCTGTATACAATACACCGTTACAATTATCAACTAAATTACAAATTTCGTATTTCAACTATTGGGATGTTTCTATTTTAGTATCATATTAATTATTAGAATTTTAAGGTGAAACAAAAACTCATACATACATTTGTGTGGCAGAATTTGATCTTTCAGTAGGGTACCAATCGGCATCAGACATGTCGATGGAGCTTCAGCAGCCACAAATTGGAAAGAAAGCAAAGAAAAAAAGGAATTGCAAGAACACGTCGTCCTCAGCAAGAACAACAAAGTCAAAAGGTAGCTGCAATAACCCAGTGGCCCAGATCCCAAACTACCAACTTTAGAACAAATTATTTTTAGTTTAATTTCCAGAATTTGTGACAACTTTTCAAAGCGTCGTTGGTTATTGTTCATTGCGTTGGAGTGCGAATTTGTAAATTTTTTGTTACCTCGTTTCGTAAATAGTAGAACACTCAAGGTGCTCATGGATCCACCAATTGATCTCCTTATATATTTAGTTCAAATTTCATTTGTCAATTACTAATTCAAATTAGTAAATTAACTCTTACAGATTTCCATTACAGCAAACACAGCAACTTTAAAGTTGTTCATTCATCACTCCGTGAATGGGCCCAACTGATGAGAAACCAATAGTGAATTCAAAGGCCCGAGCCCATCATCCAAAAAAATTAAGAAAAAACAAAAGAAAAGAAAAAAGAGAAAACACCCAGACTAAATACAAAAAATATAACTGAAATTTTTTTCCCTTTAATTATAAAAACAGCTAAGCTAATGTCTTTAAAATTCAAACTTATTCGTTTCTTTATTTAATTGTAGAAAACACCTAATATAGAAATATTCTACAACCTAATATAGAAATACGCGAAATTGCCAACAAAGGCATGGTTTAATTGACATAAAATAGTATTGATGACCAACAAATCTGTGATTAAAAAAAGAAAAATGAGGAGTCATTATTTTTATATAATACAAAAAGTAATCATTTTAAGTGCGTTGGCCTAATAAAAAAGACGTGAGAGTTGATTTGGTTATCAAATCTTTGTTAATATGTTGTAAAAAAAAATCTTTCTTAATATGTAAATTTGAATGGACGTGACAAAGATTTATGAATGATGCTCTATTTAGGGCAAAAATTATTATTTTTACTTTTAAAATCAATCATTATCATTTTTAGATAGTATAGATATAGATATTGATATAGTAATAATGGATTAATGTAGTGCAAGTTAAACAAAGAGTAAAAATTGGTCTTAACTAAGTTTAAGATTAATTCAATGAAATTTTAAGTTATGAATGAAAACAAATACAGTTACGAAATTCTTGGCTAACAAATAAGGTTTGTCACTTTTCTCTTCTTTTTTTTTTTTTGAAATTTTTTTTCACCCTTCTTTAATTTGTTTATGTAAAAGATTTCTCTCTCATCGTTCCTTTCTTTTTTTTTTTTTTTTAATACATCAACATAATATTTGGGAGGAAGGATTAGAACGTCTGACCTCATGGTCGAAGATATATACCAAACTCCTTTGGCGTTGTTCCTTTTCCTTCTCAACTCAATTTTATCACAAATTTAAATTATTTGAAAAATGTAAGAGACGTTTGTGGAAAAACCACAAGTGGACAACAAAGGGTATGGTGATATTACTCAAAACTCTGAATTTAATCATTCATGATTTTATTTGGAAAAAATACCTTTTTAGTCGTGGACCTTAATTAGTCCACGAAAATATGTTTAAATCTACCTCATATTATTTTGTTCAATTTTTATCAATCTTTTCATTATTTAGATAAATTTAACAATTTTTTTAATTAAATTTTAATTTTTTTTTTAGAAAGATTAAATTTTAATATTGAATGGGGTTTTAAATTAAAAAATATATTTTCTCTCTCCCCGTTGCTACCCCATTCTCTTTTCTTCCTCCTTCCTCCTTCCTCCACCTTTATTTCCTCTCCTTCTTAAAGAAACAGCGAAAGAGGGAGGAAAAGATGATTAAATCTGATTCAATAATAATAATGAACAGTGCTCACATGTATAACAAAAAGAAGGGACAAATGGGGCACTATAATAGGCTAGCAATATAACAAACTTTATACAATAAAATCGGAGAAATGTTAATAGAAAACTTTAGATAAATGACATTTTGTCATTTCTTCCATTGGGAGGGCAACTAGCTAGAGTCGCTAGACAATGGGAAGATCATTGGTATATAAGGAATAACAAATATCTCTAATAATATCATATAGGTGTTGATTGAAAGAGTACTTTTGTAACTTAACGTTTTATTTCTTTTTTTTTTTTTTTTTGCTATTTTCGTAAAAAGTTTTACTTTTTGTTATTTCTACAATATTTTTACGGTCTTTTAAACCTATTTCTCATAACTCATGCATTTAAAAAGTTCACTTTGAAAACTCATAAATCAACCACACATATTCTTGAAAAATCAAGGACAAAAAAAATATTGATTCCATTTTGTTTTTAGTTTCATTCAATACGTCTTATACCAATAGGTGATTAATTATCAACTTATCATCACTCATGTAGTCCTATATTCTCCTTTCCTAGTTGATGAATGAGAACCTTTGATCCCACCATCAATATGTGAGGAAAGTTAAATAATTGAACAAAATAATATATAGCTAGAAATTGGGATGGCATGGTAAAAATTCGAAGGATATATGTAATAAACTTGTATACCTACTAGGTAAGGAAAAGTCCATCATGGCATATAGTGATGAGTGGTGAGGAAGTCGTGAAACAGTCAATTTTGAAAAGAGATATAGAAGAATTTGACACATTTTTTTGGCGTTAAATTTGAAAATCCATAATGGTGAAAGAGAAATGTTGTTGTTCTCCTTCTCCACAAGCACAGAGCACAGTTGACAGTCCTTTTCTGACTTGTAAATTTATATATTTATTAGAGCTAGGTGGAGCTGTACAATCAGGCCACAACAGAAATATAAATTTCACACAGTCTGGCTCACAGCTTACATCACTGTACCAAAATCTACATCAGTACCTAGGGATTCTCTCTGGAATCTTGTCGCTTCTTTTCTATTTATTTTTCTTCTCAAACTCAAATTTACTCCTCTCAATCCGAATCTTTCCTTTCCATTTCTATTTACTACCATTCTCTTTTGCATTCTCTTCTGCAACATTTTCCTTCACATTACATCATATTCATGTCCCAAAATAATGTATCCATATACAATAACTTTTTACTTTACATCACCCAAATTCAACAGGTGGCATTAGATTCAAATTCATCCCCTGCTTTTATATATATATAGTCCCACACTATATATTTATATTGGAAGTATCACATTACAAACATAGGAATATACGTTTCAACCTTTATTCTATAGAGAAAATTAGGGCCCGTTTGATAACGTTCTTGTTTCCTGTTTTTCGTTTTTCGTTTCTTGTTTCTTGTTTCTTGTTTTTTAAGAATTAGAAACAGAAACATGTTTGATAACTATTTTTGTTCCATGTTTCTCTAAAAAAAGAAACAGAAACACAAATGTGTTTGATAACTGGTTCTTGTTTCTTGTTTTTTTAGTTAAAATAAAATTTAGTACATATAATATAATAATATATTAATTTTCAATGATTATTTTTTTTATTTCTCCTTCTTCTTCCTCATCACTACCACCATTGTTACCGATCACCCGCCGTCGTTGATCATCGACCTTCGCTACCGACCTCCGATCATTGGGCGAATGTTGACACTCAGCAGCGAATGCTGGAAAAGTCGTCGGCGGGTGGCGGCGGTCGTTGAAAATAAGAAAAAAAAGGAAAAAGTTTCAGTCGATGACGATAGTGGTGACCGGAAGTCGGAGGTCGACGGTGGCATTTGGTAGTTAGAGGTCGACTGTAGCAGCTGGTCGACGGATGTCGATGGCGGCCAATCGGCGAAGGTCGATCAGTGGAGGTCAACGACGACCGGTAGTCAAAGGTCGACGGAGATCGGTGGCGCCCAATAGTCGGAGGTCGACGGTGGCGGTCGGTCAGCAGAGGTCGACATCGTCCGGTAGTCAGAGGTAGACGGTAGCGATTGGTCGGTGGTGCCCGGTAGACGGAGGTTGACAGTAGTCTGAGGTCGACCGTGGTAGTCGGCCGGCGAAGGCTAGTAGTCAGAGGTCGATGGCAGCTCGTAGTCGAAGGTCGACGGTGGCGATCGATCGACATATGCTAGTCAGTAGAGGTCTAACGCCCGATAGTCTGAGGTCGACGGTAGCGATCATTCGACAGAGGTTGGTCAGCTGGGGTCGATGACGACGCCCGGTAGTCGGAGGTCGACAATGGTGGTTGGTCGACGGCTCCAGGTAGTCGGAGGTCGAAGGTAACGGTCGATCGGCGGAGTCTGGTCAGTAGGGGTCGACGGAGGCCGATTATTGTAGGTCGAGGGTGGCTGTCGGTTGGCGGAGGTCAGCGTTGGCCGATAGTCAAAAGTCAACGACGACGGCCGGTCGGAGGGGGTCGGCGACAACCAGTAGTCGGAGGTCGGCGGCAGCCGGTAGTCGGAGTTAGACGATGGTCGATAGTCGAAGGTCGGCTGTGACGACCAGTTAGTGGAGGTTGGCGGTAGGTGGTAGTCGGAGGGTGACGGTGGCCGGTAGTCAGAGGTCGACGACGGTGGCTGGTCGGTGGAGGTCGACGACAATCGGTAGTCGGAGGTCGACGGTAGCGATCGGTCGGTGGAGGTCGACGGTGGCCGATTAGTGGAGGTCAACGGCAGCCGGTAGTTGAAGGTCGACTGTGGCGGTCGGTCGGTGGAGGTCGGCGGTGGCCGGTTAGTGGAGGTCGACTGCAGCCGATAGTTGAAGGTCGACGGTGGCGGTCGGTTGGAAGAGGTTGATGGTGGCAGCCTATCGACGGTGGCGACAATCATCGGAAAAGTCAGTGAAAGAATTTTTGAAAAAAATGTTGGAGAAGTCGCTGCCGCCAGTCGATCAGCTGAGGTCTTCGGCGATAGGCGGTCGGTGGAGGTCGACAACAACAGTTTTCGGAGGTTGATGGTGGTTGTTGGTCGAAAAAAAAAGATGGATCTGGGAATGGAAGAGAGAGATGGATACATGCATGAAAGAAAAAAAAAAACAGAAACAGAATTTGAGAAACAACTTTTTGTAGTTTCTCAAATTTTGCCCATTTTCTATAAACATTTCTAGAAATTTAGAAACAAGAAACAGGGATGAGTTATCAAACATGTTTGTTTCTTAAAAATGAGAAACAAGAAACAAGAAACGGGAACGTTATCAAACGAGCCCTTAATTATTGATGTATTTTAACCATTCCAACTATATTAGAGAGTTCAATTTAATTACATATATTAGCAATAAACAAAATAGTTTTTTTTTTTCGTGTAAAATTCTAAGGCTAAAATAAAATATCTTGAAAGTAATTTAAGGGTTAAAATGTTATTGTCTAAAGGTTGAAGGTTAGAATAAATATTTTGAAAGTTTAAGACAAAAAAAAAAGAATAATATTCAAAGTTCTAGGACTAAAGTATAACTTTGTACTCAATTTTTTTTTCTATGTTATTGGATATTTTGATCACTTTTGGGGGTTGTTGAATGAATTCAATAAGTCTTAACTATTTTGGTGAGAGAGCAATCTAAAAATTTTAAATATTTAAGAATAAATTTAATGTATATATTTTCAGCATATGTATATATTAGATTGATGTAACATGTCTAAAATATGTGTGATGTCAATTTGTTTACTAAAGTGACAATTAAATGGTTCAAATTATAAAATACAATCAAAAGTTCGTAACTTTTTTTTTAGACAAAGAATGTAATTAAAATTTTGAGGTTGAAATACAACGAATTAAATTTATTGATTTCATAGAAAAGACAACTTATTATGATATGATAGCTTTTGTACTCCTAATAACTCTTGAAGTTATTTAATTCGGAGATGATATTAGAAAGGTACATAAAAACCAACGTTGACTTCTCTTTTTTGCATTTCTTTAATTCACTTTTTAAATTCACATTTTGTACCGAAGGATATTCATTTTTTTAATTTAATTAACATTAAATCAGAATGAAATAAATGTAAAAGAAAGTAGAGATATCATATTTAGAATTATATTGGGAAAGAGAGAAAAAGGAACTTATATAAATACAATTTGTTTTTTTCTTGAGTTAAGGAATATAGATGTGTTTGGTTTAACTTTTTAAACGTTTGATTTTGAAAAAAAAAAATTATAGTGTTTGACAAACACAAAAAATGACCTATTAAAAACTGAGGTTGAGAAATAGACCATCTTGAGATAAACACTTAAAAACAACTTTTAAAAAAAAATATTTTTTAAAGTAGTAACTTGTGTATAAAAACACTTATAGAAAATGTAAACAAACATATGAATGTTTAAATTCTATATATTTTTAATACAAAGTGTTTATAAAAGTGCATTCTTAAAAAACACTTAATATTTAAAAGAGACATATAAAATATAAATACAGTTTAAGAAAATGAGAAAGGGTTGATTTGACAGATGAAAAGGTGGGTGAGAAATTGAAATGGTTGGAAAAATAAAGTACCATATTATGTAATTGTAATGTAACGTATAGGCTATAACGTGAGTAAGAAGATATGGTCACGTGGATACCAAAATGTCACCTGCCTGCCCTCCCCCTATGTTGACATGATGTGACTGACACCTATGATTCATATGGAACACATACCACCTGATATCGAGGTCTCAATTTTAATAGAAACGTCATGGAAATAACAATAAAATGTTGATGTTGATAAATATTCTTAATATATATATATATATAAACTAATATTTCAATTAATACATACATTTTTCTAAACAGGTTAAAAGGCTTATTATTTATATTACATTCACATCAGTGATATTTTGTTCCTATTTGTTTTTCAAAAATAAAAATTGATCAACACTTATATTAATGTTGAATCTATGGACATGTGAAAATTTCAATGTAAATTCAATACCAAAATTAATATTTTCATTATATTCTAAGTGTATTTTTTTTTTTTTTGAAATAATTCTAAGTTTACTTTATATATTCACTTTCCTAGTTCTATTTATATTTATTTAGCTAATTTTAGGGTAAAATACATTTGTCAGGAGTGAAATTTGAACATCATATCTACTCTATTTCGTTCTTGAATTTTCAAAAGTAATCTTTCTATATATGAAATGGATCATTGAAGTTTAAAAGTGATGCATGTTTTGTCTCCGAGAATTAAATTTAATTTCTATCCAATCTCTAAATTTAATGACTAATAAAAATTATGGGCACAATTTGAAACGTAAAAGTACTATTACATTTATATGATCAAGATGTCATTTTATACACGATGATAAAAGAGATGAGTAGACTTATTTATAAATAAATAAATATTAAAAAGAAAAAAAGACTAGTAGACAAATTATTTTGAACCATGAATAAATTTATTCTATTAGTCTATTCTGTTGTGGTACTATTTGTTATCTTGTTATGTCAAATCATTGTTTTTGCTAAATACATCCATTGAATTTATAATTTAATTGATTTATTTTAATTAAACTGTTTTTTAGGAAGAAAGAAAAAATCATTCTCAAAAAGCGAACTTATTAATAGTCATTTTATTGGTACATGATAACATTAACATTTACAGTTGTAAATTATTCCGTCACAATTTTAAAAAATGATAAACAGTGATGATAATTTGGAAAAAGATAAAAACTGAGATGTAATAAAGTTCAATTAAGGTAAATCAAATCAAACTATTGTACATAAAACTGTAGAAGAAGTACCTGGGTTTATTAATTCCATTCCCAATTCCAAATTTCCAAGTACTAGTCTATAATAAAATAATACAACTTGTGTTTTATTTAATATTAATGGTGGGTTTTAACGTTTAATAATAATAATAGAAAGGGGAAAAAAAAGGTTGGGTCAGATCAATATAATTAGGTTATTATGCACAATAATGAAATCCCTTGGGAAGGTAAATGGTGAAATGAGGTTGGGAATGGAGTTTCACTGCAACCAGGTGAGGTTAAAAGTGAAAGTAAAAAACAAAGCCATAAATTAGAGAGGCTGAAAATTGAATGTTGTTGAATGATGTGTAAATATCAAATTAAAGAAAGAAGGTGAAACTTCTATTCACTAGCACGGAACCCACGTAGCTTCGCTGTTTGCTTTGCTTTTTCAGGTGATTCATTTTTATTTTCAATATTACATTTAATAAAGAGTCACATCAATATTCTTTTATGAATTGAAATAAGATGAGGTTGGGAATTTATACCCGAAAATATGTACTCCCAATTTATTTAATCTGCATTCACCTTCTGCACACATGATGTCGACATGTCGGACTATATTTCAACTTTGAATTTCAAGCATTGGATCTCCAACACCTTGGCCTTCCCCTCAACTGGAACGACACTTCCATTTCTATTTTGGGCTTCTTTTCATTTCGCTCAAACTTATCAGCCATAACTTGCCTCCACATTTTTTCAAATTTATTTTCTTACTTCAAACAAATTTATTGGACGTGCTTCCAAATTTGAAGAGTTGGTAAGAGTTTATTATTATTTTTTACTACTAGACAACTATATCTCACTAGTGTTTTCAATTAGAAAGATAAATGGAGTAGGAAGAAAAAAAAATCAATTTTTACACTTAAAATTGAACTTTCAATTTTATCAAATTACCTCTCGAACTTAAGTGTTGCAATTTTTTCCTCCGACCAGTTTTTCTTTGAAAGGTAGCTAATAAAAGTATATTCTTATATGAGTTCAATAAATTCTAAAATATATGTATGGTGCAAAATTTTAATTATTATTTTTTTGTTAAAATTTATAAGTTTTTAAAAAGTTATTCAAGGTTTAATTTGTCAATTTAATTATCAAACTAAAATTTATGCCAAACTTGATAATATTAAAATTAAATTCGTGAGATTACAAAAATTTTTGCTTTGTTTTTTTTTTTTTTTTGTTAAAATCAGTTAATGAATTACTAAAAATCAAAATGTGGATAAAAATTGTAAAGCTCATCTAAATCTACGGTCTAATTTGATGAAATTGCAAGTTTACAAGTGAAATTTGAAAAAAATTTACAAGTTCAAAGATAAAAATTAAAATTTTATGGAAGTTTTTACTAACCAAATGTGTAGATAAGTAAAATTCTTTTACAAATATCATAAGTATTCTTGAAAATTATGAGTGTGGTTTGGTTAAGTTTTACATTCTAAAAAGTGTGTAATAGATTCTAATAAGGTTTCTAAACTTTAAACGTTTCAATTAGATTTATACATTTTTAATTTTGTATATATTACACTCTTGAGTATCTATATGAGATTTTTCTAAAATTTATCGACTTATTAGACATAAAATTGATTCTATATACAAAATTGATATAGGTTTGACATTTTATTCTATACACCTAAAATATTCTCTACTAAATTCTTAAACTTTTAATTTTGTTGGTGAATAATTGTGTAATAATTATTTAAAATTGTTTTGTGCTCCAAATTTAAATTTATATTTTGTTTGCTCTCTAAAAAAGATTTATTAAGTATTAGGAGAAACATTGTTATAATTTTTATTACTAATAAATGACTGAGATTCAACTAATCAATTTGAAAAACTAGGGGTGATCGAATTTGGTAGTGTTTATATACCAGATATGTCAAATCAATTTGAATTACTTGAAGGATAAAATTTAAAATTGAAAATTTGTTAGGAAGAGAATTTTATCTACAAGAATCCACTTTAAAATTTTAAGGGTGAGTGGATTTTGGAAATGAAAATGTTTAAAAAAAACGATTTTGTATAGATTTGTTTCCAATCAGTTTTACCAAATTCAAAATTACAATGATTAAAATTCCTCTATATATTTTGGCCTTTGGTTATACTCCTAGAGAATTTGTTGGGACAATATGACCAAGAAAATGGGCGCAAATTACACCATCAATTTTTCCAAGAAACTTGACATGATTAATTACCAAAGCTGTTACACCAAATAAATAAATAAATAAATAAATATAAAT
Source organism: Luffa acutangula (assembly GCA_036850905.1). Taxonomy (NCBI): domain Eukaryota; kingdom Viridiplantae; phylum Streptophyta; class Magnoliopsida; order Cucurbitales; family Cucurbitaceae; genus Luffa; species Luffa acutangula. The sequence goes on along the minus strand of CM072087.1, from coordinate 60,423,126 downwards.
AAATATATATATATATATGTTTTTGAACGGAGAGATATTTTTTTAAACATTTTTTTTTAATATGATCAACATAGACTTGCTATTTATGCATGTATAGTAAAAGAAACTAAAAACGTGGACTGTGTGTGTCTATATATATATATTTCATACCTCTCGTATGATACCATTATGAAAATGAAAATAATACTAAAAAGAGATGACAAATGATAGGTCACACTATTTATCTTTATTCTTCCTTCCAACATTTGTTGGGTCTAGCATTTATTTCAATTTCAATTTTATTCTAAACATTAGAAAACAACATTGTTAACAATTCTCTTAATACAAAATATACCATAATTCTATGTAGTAATTTCAATAAACAAAGTATTAGATATCTTTTTTTCTTGCATGATTGGTATTTATAACTCAAGTTTTTCCATCCAAATTAGTGACAAGCTAAGGATTACTTTTTTTGTAACATGATATGATAATATGTCATTTAATTTTATGTATATGTTAGGATACTCAATCTCTCCATATTGATATTAGGAGCCGCCTAATACCATTAAAGACTTTAGACATAATTGTATATATGAGACCTTTTGCATTCATATAATAATTAAAAAAAAAACATAAAAAAATAATAAAAAAATAGCTATCTAGAATAAGAGGGATATAGAAAATGAATTTTGAAAATGAAAATAGTATTTTACATTAAATTCTTTTTATAGTTTTCTTTTGTATTTTCAATTCACGTGTATATTCATCTTAATTCACATCATTGAACTATCATTTATTCCATTGTGTTTATTTCTTGTTTACCACAAATTTATTAAAGTTTTTTTTTTCATGTTCGATTTATTTATATATAGTATATTTCAAAAGATTTTTCATATGTTGAAGTTCAATTTGAAAATCTAAGAAAGTAAATCTAACCAAATAAATCTCGAGTCAAACAACACCGTCTATACATATGAATTAGCTTTGAAGGTAAAGAGTTCCAATTCCATAATGTAGTTAGGAGGCAAAAGAGTTGGTAAACTATCTAACCAAACCAAAGGAAAAAGCATGTAAAGGGTTGTGTTTGTTGCAGGGGATGGAAAGCAGGTAAAGAAGCTCAATCAAACTCAATCAGAGAAGAATTCAACTAATTGCGTCACTATTGTGTATATAGCTTAAGTCGACCTTTAGATAATTTTACACCGTTTTTCGTTAATGCCAAAATGATCGTTAATTACTCATATATGAATATGATGAAGAATTGGAATATATTTTGATTAAAAAAATATAGTTTGATATGAAATGTTGGAGTGGGGTGTGGGATTGGAAAGTGGAGCCCTCAAGCACCGACATACCGAACGAAAGCAACGCATATGATTTCAGATTTCTCGAAAGACGCAATACCAAATGCCAAATTCCGAATACCAAATGCCAAAATAATCATTCGTTTTCTTTTCTTTTGGGGTATTCGGCTTCGATTCCTGGGCCAAACTCATCGACTCATCGCTTTCTTTTCCGGTTGTGTTTCGGGTTTCGTACCACACACACACACACACACCGCTCAAACTCAACCGCCTGTTTCCGGTCTGCACCGCCAGAGAAGAGATCCACACACCTCGTCTTCTATTTTCATCCACCAATTAAACAAATTCAAATTCTTACTCTCATTTGTTTTTCTATTGTCTAATCATTCATCATTCTTTTCTACTTTCGTTTCCTATATTTAAACTCCTACCTTCATCGCTTCCGTCATTTTAAATTTCTTTCTCAAAAAAGTCACACAAACTTGTGCAATGCAACTCACTCCTCACTCATCACATAACAATCACTAAAACCTAATCAATTCAATTTTCAATAATAATGTTACATCGCATCCAATTTGCTATTTTTCCTGCCTTCAAATACTCAAAAGGATCAGTCTCTCTCTCTCAAATATATATATATATATTTTTTTTATTTATAAAACTTGTGTCTTTTGAATATTAGACATGTACATTAATCGATATGATTAAGTAAAGCCAGAATAAATTTCTTAAATAGATACTATTAGTAAAGTTTTTTAATCGAGTAAGGTGATCAGATATATTTAATATTGACAAATGTCAACTGATCAAAATTCATTTTAATTTAAATATTACATCATCCTTTGTTTATTTAATTTCAATGGTGTAATATCATGTATAAATCAAATAAATTTAAATGGTTTAAAAAAATTTAAATAATCCAAATAATTAGAGACCAAATAAAAAATAGTTTAAACTCCATCTGCAAAACGTGATAACTTAGACTTTTGTATATTCTTAGTTTAGGCTTGGTTACTCGATTTTTTAAAATTAAACTTATATACATCATTTCTACTCATGACTTTTATTTTATTTTATTTTATTATTATTAGTTTATTTTCGAATTGGTTGGCATTTAGGTAATGTTATCAAAATGAAAGTTCATTTTCGAAACAACGTTGTTTTATAGTTGTCTAAAAAAATGTTTGTTTCCAACGAAAAGTAAATGAGCTGACATAACATCACATCTCACTAATTAAAATAACAAAGTTACATATTTTTTTTTTTTTGACAATATGTGAGGTGGGGGGTTCGAACCACAGATCTTGTGGTTATCAGTTCAACTTTATGTCATTTGAGCTATGCTCTTCTTGGCAAATAACAAAAATTACATGATACATAAAAGTGTTTTAATAAATCAATATATTTACTATACACCTTAAAACATAAACTTAAGCATCCAATGTTACGAAAAATAATATATAAACATCAACAAATTTATTTCCCAGCTTTATAGAAATAAGGATTATTTTTTTCAAATTATATGAAATAAATTAACAATTTTTAAGGATTATTTTTTTCAAATTAGATGAAATAAATTAACAATTTTTAATGATATATGTATAAACCTTTGACAAAATTAGTTAATAAAATATCGATTAATCAGACAAAGTTTTTGCAAGTTAACCCCCCTTTTTTTTTTTTTTTTACAACACGTGGGTGGAAGATTTGAACCACAAATTTTTTGGTCATTACAACTCCTAATTAGTTGAACTATGTTCATGTTCACACGAGTTAACCTATTTTATTTCTATGTTTTATAGTTTCTAATTATCAAAATATATATTAGAGTAAACTCTCAATAAACTTAAATAAATAGGGTGAGGATATATATTTAATATTTATAGAATGCATAAAAATAATAAAGTGGAATGCAAGGAGAAATGAAAATTTGTAGAATAGAGATATCAAAGTTATAAATTCGTATACATATACAATGTAACATATATAAATATAAATAGGGGACCATTGCTTTAACATTAAGGCTGATTTCTCCAGAAGAAAAAAGAAGAAATGAATAAAGAAGTAAAATATATACAGCGGACTAATCGAAATCGAGAATTTAATGGGATGAGGATTGAGGACCGGTTTTGAGTACGTCGGGTCGTTGCGTGTCTTTACCTCTAAACTCTCAAAATTCAATTTATACCTACTCTAATTTCTATCCTCACAACAAAATATAAACTTTTTTTTTTTTTTTTTTTTGAGTTTCAAAATATAAGATTAAAAAATTAACATTTATGTACTCTGATTACAACTCTGTGTATACGGGACACATTTGTCTCCCTCCTTCTACATGCCCAATTTTAATTATTGTTTCCACCAAAATTTCACATTTAATATTAAATTAAATCGTATTTCATTTCGTTTTCTAGTTATTCAGTTATGAAAAAACTTTTAAAGACATTCTACTTTTTTTTTTTATTATTATTATTTAACAATAATTAGACTATAACATACAACTTTTTCTTAAAAAAATTAGGAACAAAAGGAAGAAATTTTGCCTTCACCTAGTTTCATTATAAATGAGAACTTCATTATATGATTATTTTGGGGACTCTTGAATTTTGATTAGGGAAATTTCATTTTTTTAAAAAAAATTATACGAAATGTCTTTTTGATGCATGATTTCAGATGAAATTGAGCTGTTGACATGACGTTTGAGGTAAATTCCCAATCAATTGACATGTCTATTTGCTAATGAAATCTTGCATCAGTGTGGTGTTTGGCTTCGTATACATTCTGAAGCTTAAGTGGAGGTTAGTAAAACATAGATTCTCAAATGTATTCTCCTCATATCATTAAGAGAAATTAACTAATATTTATACCTAAAAGAGAATAACATAAAATATAAACTAATTGATTTAAAGATATATTTACAATAGAAAGAGAACAAGAATTAATAAATAACTGATTTAGAGATACAAATGAAGGAGTTAACCAGAATTAACAAGAATAACAATATACATTATCAGGGGTGAATTAGGGCAAAGTTGCATACATTTGAAAAGAAATGATCTTCACTTTTTATATGGGGAGCATTGGTTCATAAGTTCCACATCTCAAGTAATATGTCACATCCATATCTTACTTTAATTTCTTCCTATGTTTTTGGTGGTCTGAATCAACATATTTCTCTTCGACAACGACCGTCCCTTTTTTTAAATCTTGTGGGCCAAAAGACATAAAGCTTAAATATAGAGACCAAAAGTGTATATTACCTTAAAAAAGTTGAACTTCTTTCACATTACTCATGAGTTAATGATGTTGAGAAATGATACTTACATTCAAGGATTAATACTTGTTTATGCTGAGCTGGTTGCCTTGAGTGTTAACTCTTTGTATTTCCTTTAGTTTAATGAAGAGAAGGAAAGCACGTGCCTTTAGTATGGGAGTTAGGTACTTCACTCTGTATAAATAAAACTCCTATCAGTGAAACTTCATTTTGTACTCTAAAAAACTTCTGAATAAAATCTCTCTCTGGTTACGTAGTGATCGTAGACCTTGTTGTTGAACCACTATAAATCACCTGTGTGTCATCTCTCTTCTGCTTTTACTTGGTTTTTATACTCTGTTAATTTGAACTTGCTGAGTTGAAACCAACAAATGAAATTTATTAGTCCAGATCAATCAATTCTTTTCTTCTATCTTTCTTTAACAATATGTGGGGTGGAAGATTCAAACCACAAATTTTTTAGGTTACATTAGTATAAACTCTATGTCTGCTCATGTAGGGTCTTTCCTTGTTTCTTTTCGCATCTCAAAGTGAGTTAAAGATTAAGACAGGGATAAGTTTTTTAATAGTGGAATTTAATGTTTTATTTAATCCAAATTAAGGCTTTTCCATTCATATTTGTTTTCAATGATATGTAGTTATATAGTTGAAGATAATTTTAAAATCTCAAAGAGCATTGTTCAGTTAATGTTTATTTTCTCTAAATTACTTGGAGCCAAATTCATTTTTTCTATTCTTAAAACACATTTATAATTTTGTAGAATATCAATTAAATATTCATTCTAAAAATATTTTAAGTTACTTTTTGAGTGTGAGTTTGGTATGTTTTTTTTTTTAAATGGTCAAAAATACATTTCATTCACTAAAAATATTTTTCAATATTTTCATATTGATTTACATAGTTGAAATTATTTTGAAAATTCTACAATTAATTAAAGTATTAAAATAACTAGTTTTTTTCCTTTTAAAAATGTATATAGTAATATAGAAAAAGTGTTTTGCTTGAAACTTACAAAGGATTACTCTCTCAGTCCTCAGAGTGTTGTAGCTAACCTATAGGCATGTTAGAGAGGGATTTTATAATTATCAAAATCATTTAGACCCTATTTGCTAATTATTTGGGTTTTCATTTTAAAAAATTATGTTTTTTCCTCACAATTTTCTTACAAATGGTTTTCATTTTTGTTAAGAAAATATTTGCATTCTTAGTCAAATCCTAAAAATAAAAATTAAATTAGTTAACAAAAAAAATCTATAAGTGAAAGTATTTATAAACCTTATAGCATTTCCAATATTTTCAAAATAAATCAGTCTTTTATGTTTATACTCACTTTAAATTTTGCATATACAATATACATACCTTTTGTCATCGTATATACCAACCCAGGGAGACAGATAGGATGCACTAATATATAATACTTATCCATTATTCTTATTTTCATTTTTTTTTCCTTAAAAAATTAGTTTTACATCAATTTAATATTGTCTTATATAGTTACTAGTCAAGTAACACGTGCAATGCACGTGAAATTTTGTAGTGTTAAATTAAAATAAGAGAAAATAGTAGTTTTATTTTAGTATATGTAATGTAATAAACAAATATCATATAACTTTTGCTTTAATTACCATAAACTTCTAAAAGTTAGTGATAAAAATAAACGATTTCTTATTATATAGCATGTATATAGACATAATAGTAGCACACATGTACATTGCATGTTTTTTTTTTTATTAAATTTAAACTTTGACAGGAAGTTTAATATTTATCTTATAAAAAATAAAAAATAAAAATAAAACAATATGAAATTCTACTAACACTTAATTTTTAAAAAGTCAAGTAATTTTTAAAATCAAATTACTATATGTTAAATTGTATTTTCTAAGATTTTTAAAAAAATTATAATATAAGTTGTAAGCAAAACAATAAGGTTTACCGATCTACTCTAAAATTTAAGTAGCTAATGTTATTACCTAGATAATTAATCTATACTATATTAAAAAGCGCTTAAGGGGAGAAACTTTTGATTTCCTTTTAAGCCAATTTTTAATCTTCAAATTCCTTATTTGTCCTTCCTATTTAATTATTAAATATTTTATTATTCAAATTCTCACATCTTCATTATCACGTTTAGGTTTTTTTTTTTTTTTTTTTTAAAAAAAAAAATCTCATATTTGATAAGATTAAGAATTAGTTAAAAAAATTCATTCCCACGTTTAGGTTATTATTTTTTTTTAAAAAAAATATATTTGATAAAATTAAGAATTGGTTTTAAAAAAAAATCTCATATTTGATGAGATTAAGAAATAGTTTTAAAAAAAACATCTTCATTCTTTGTGTTATTTTTTTTCAAAAAAAATAAATCTCATCTGGGATAAGATTAAGAATTCGTTTAAAACAAAATCTTGATTCCCACCTTTAGGTTCACACATCATTCCCACGTTGGTATAGTTTTTTTTAAAGACCTTTCGTTATCTTCAATCTTAAAAAAATGTTTAAGCGGGTGAGATTTTTTATATTTGATTTATATCCATGATATTGGTTATAAACAATTTTTATGAGAATGATTCAATTTGGTCATATACATATCAATTTTTGCAATAATTATAAATTCATGTGTGTATTTATTCATTTTTATATTTTTTTGGTACATTATCAAATCATATTTCAAACTTTCTAATAAACTACCTATATTTAAAAAGGTATTATAACACGTGCAACGCACGTAATGTCAAACTAGTAGTATTAAAAGACCTTTCCACTAAAACCAATTACATAAATTTAAACATAAATATTAAAAGTTCTTGTATTTGTGATTAATGAACAAAAAAATTAATATATTTAATTAGAAAATTGGAAGTGTGCTCAATTATTTTGGTATTTGAAAATTTTAATTTCATTTAAAATTATGCATGCATTTATTAATTAATAAGTATTTTAAGGAATAACTTTATAATTTTTAGGCTACTAAGTTTTATTTTTATTTTTATCATTTTCTGACTTCTAAGTTTCCTTACCTAAAATGTAATATTAGTTTGTATGTTAAATTACAAATTTGGTCATACATTTAGGCAATTTTATTTTGGTCATTGTGGTTTTAAAATTTTCAATTTAGTCTCAATAGTTTGAACATCGCTTCAATTTTGTCCTTATGGTTTGGACTTAGTTTCAATTTGTCCCTTATGATTTAATTAAATTTCACAAGTCGTCCCTAAATTGTATTTTACCAACTTGAAAATCTCCGTTTTTCTTTTTGTTTTTACCTAACCCTAAACTCCAAGTCAGTCAACTAACACAATTACTTAAATAGAAATTTGCTACATAAAAAAATTGGTCAGACAATATGATAACGACAAATAAAACTACAATGTGATAAGCAAAACATGCTCGTAAATAAAATAAACATCTTAGAGAAAAATCATTTAGGATACAAGCATTCTAAATTCAAAATGCAACAAACAAAAGTAATCTTTCTTGAAATTCGATACATTTTAAACAACTAATTGTGTTGACAATATAACTAAATTCTATTTTTTTTTTTATAGAAAAGATACTTTATTTAAGTATGTGAGAAACATACCTGAAGAAGCTTACAAAAAAGGCTTCCAATTTAGAGCTATAGAAAGAGCATCATAATTGGAATATAACTAAATTCTATTAAATACAAAAATTAACATGTTGAGATCTAAGAACGTGTAATGCAATCTTTAAAAAATTAAATTTACTTAAATGAATTTATGATTGATCCAAAATTGTATTTACTTCAAAGAAATTATGTGGATGTAAATAACATTTGATGACATTAGAAAAATAAAAATGGATAGATAACCATACTACTTCTTCATCAACCAAAATAAATTTATGAATTCTCAAGGTTTTACTGTGACACAGTCAATAGTGTTTCCTTCACGAATAACACAAACTTGTAATTTTTCATTTTTTTTGGAAATTCTTTAGTTCTTGTACAAAATAAGAAATTTTCCTATAGTTTGAATTTTTTTAATTATATATTTTCTTTTTATACGTAGATCGCACCTATACACGAATGGATGCATCAATTCAATGTGTAACCATCTCCATATGAACAATCACATCTCATCAACATCAATTATACCTATTGGGCAAATTTTCATATAGTTTGACATTTTGACAATTATGTATTTTCTTTTTATCATGAGTCACACCTATACACGAACAGATGCACCAACTCAATATGTAACCATCTCTACATGAACAGTTGCATCCTGTCGACATCAATTGCACCTATTGGACTAAATGACACTTACACTCGAATAGTCGTGTCCCTTCAACAAAGGGTAAAATAGGAATTTATTTAAAAAGTAAGGGCAAAAGAGGAAAGCAAAAATTCTCCTCCTTAAGCCCCTTTTAAGCCCCTTTTAATTATATATTTTCTTTTTATACGTAGATCGCCCTATACACGAATGGATGCATCAATTCAATGTGTAACCATCTCCATATGAACAATCACATCTCATCAACATCAATTATACCTATTGGACAAATTTTCATATAGTTTGACATTTTGACAATTATGTATTTTCTTTTTATCATGGGTCACACCTATACACGAACAGATGCACCAACTCAATATGTAACCATCTCTACATGAACAGTTGCATCCTGTCGACATCAATTGCACCTATTGGACTCAATGGCACTTACACTCGAATGGTCGTGTCCCTTCAACAAAGGGTAAAATAGAAATTTATTTAAAAAGTAAGGGCAAAAGAGGAAAGCAAAAATTCTCCTCCTTAAGCCCCTCTTATATATGGTATAGATTAGTTTTTTTTTTTAAAAAAATTAAACTTATTTTACTAATAATCTTTCATCTTTTTTCTCATTTTTTTAGTACATCAACATTTGGGGGTGGGGAGATTCGAATCTCTGACCTCATAATCGAAAGTACATGCCAATTACCGTTGAGCTAGGCTTGCATTGGCTTTTAGTTTACAGTTTTAGCTAATTTTAGAATTAAAATTACATTCCAAAAACTGTTTTGCTTACTAATTTTCAACTTTGTTAAAAAGGTAATGAGAAAAATTATTAAAGACAAAGACCATCCAATATGGTCGTAATAAAAGTTCTTTAAAGAAATTAAATGTTTTTGTCCGTTACTTTATTGGATCACATTTCTCATTATTCTTCTTTGTTATTGTGGAATTATATATTATTTTAATAATAGAAAAAACACTCGAATTGAATGTGAATTGGTTATATATTCACAATACACGACTTTTATTTTAAAAGTCATCTGTAATTTCTTACTTTTATTTAAAAAAGTCAATTTTATGAAAATATAACCCAAACACCCGAGGATGTTAACTAATTGCTATTATTTAAAAAAAAAAAATTAAGAAAAAGCCTTTAAAAAAATACTTATCGCAAATTATAAGTGTTTTATGCAAAACACTCTCTTCATAAGAGTGATTATGAGTGTGTTTTGGTGGGTGCTTTAAATCAAAGTACAAACACTTCACTAAAAATAATTGATAACGAATCAGTTTGAAAAGCTTCTCTGTCATGCACCTTTATTTTACTCCTTAGCATACGTACATCATAGGAAGTCCTAAAATATATTCTAAACAAAAAAATGCTTCACTTGAAAAGCTCAAAATTATTCCCAAAATCATCAAAAACTCAATCGTATATTATAAAAGCAAAATATACAAGAAAAAAAAGCAAAATATGGCCGAAGTTGTTGGTTACATAAAAGTGGTATGGTATTATTGGGTTGATGGCATTGCCGGAGCTTTTTTTTTTTCAATTTGCAGACGATATTTAATATTATAATTATTTCATTTTTTTTTTCTTAAATGTGAAGTTGGTTTTTCTTATATATCAAGAAAAGAATAAGTCTTTAAAGAAAAGAAATCAATTAGGCCCTATTTGAGAACTATTTCGTTTTTTGTTTTTGGTTTTTTAAAATTAAGCTTATAAATTAGGAACTCAAATGTTTCCTTAACAAAAATGAAAACCATTGTAAGAAGATTGAGAGAAAACAAGCACAATTTTCAAAAACCAAAAACAAAAAAACGAAATGGTTATCAAACGAAATCTAAATTATCATAATAGATTATAGTGAAGAAAAATTTTCAATACTACGAGAGTAGTTGTGATGGTGTGTGTTTATATTTCATAAATAAATCTGGAATGTTGGTAGATTCCATATCATTTTGAAGGGAAACAAATAAAATAATGATGTATAGAGTTGTAGTGGAAGAGAAATGTAGTAAAGCGATATCCGAATTGGGAGGCCGTTTTGGTGGGAAAGAGAAAGTGGGATTATTGCATGCGGGGTTTTACATTTATGTATTGAATGTGAGTCTGAGTCTGCCACAAAATTTACACTCCAATCCTGAGAGAAGTTGGGCGTAGTAAAGTATGTAGTAATTCTTTTCACCATACTCAATTTAAAACCCCTCTCTCTCTCTCTCTTCCTTATTCCATAAATCCTTTCTCCAGTCTCCATTAAATGCATTTTCATCCCTCTTAATACCCTCTGCAAATCTCACCAACCTTGCTTTATTCTGTCCTCTCTTTTCATTTCCTCTCCATTTCTCTTCTTTTTCCTTATTTATTGCTCTATCATCCTCTCTTTATTACTCTCCTAAACAATGCAAATCTCACAACAACTCAACTGACGTAAAACTCGTACTCTCAATTAAGAGCTTAGAAGTTTTTTTAATCTCTCACCTCACATATTGTAAAATAAAACTATGGCCCCAAACACCCTACTTACTTACATTTTCTATTCCCACCACTTCAAATTTTGTGTTATATTTTCATCACTTCACTCCATTTTTCTTAGGTCAATTCTTATTTCCTACTCACATATATAAAGTTAAACGACTTATTATACACAAAATTGAAAATTAGTTACACTAAACTTATAATTTGACCATGTGCAATTGAATTTCCCCTTGGTCTTCTGTGTTTTTTTTTTTTTTTTTGAAATTCTCTAAAAATTGGAGAGCATTGAAGTGATTAACGACGATGAGAAGTTGGAAAAAAGGGAGAAAAGATATTGTATATAGAGTAGATTAGATTATATATTTATATATTTACATGTTATTGTGTTGTAGTTAAGTTGTATATTAAAGATTTATGGAGCCGTTCTGGGGTTGTGGTGGTGGGTCCTTGATGGTTATTACGAATAGTATCAGCTTTTTGTCTGAGCACAGTACACACGTAGGTTGATTACTTATACAACCTGGTCGCATTTCTGCACCACCTTTCTTCATTCCGGCGATGCTCTTTCAATTCCCATAACTAAATTTATCAAACAAACCTTTTTTCTTTTTCTTTCTTCCATATTTCTGAGTCAGGCAAACCTTCATATCATTCCTCCATTTGCCTGATGTTTTTTTCGCTCTCGTTTCTTCTTTAGTCTAAACTCCTTTGGGCTATTACATGACACTTGCCAACCATCCTAGAAATCTTTAGACCCCTCCTCCCAATCCCTCTTCTCGAACCTTCCCAAAACAGCCCCTTTTCCTTATTTTTCTCAATGGACTCGCCCTTCCACCACTTTCACAACACCAACATTCTGCCTTTTTCTTAGCGCCTTTTCTTTTCTGCTTCGCTTTCTGTGCCAAACCACACCCGGGTAAGTAAGTTTCTTTTCTCTACTGCCTTTCACTTCAACCCAGCTATAATTTCTAGTAATATTTACCTTAATATGTAAAAATAATATAAATCCTTTATGAGATGAATTGATTTTGAAATGTAACCTCGTGTTCATTCATGTTTTTAAAATAGTTTTTGTTTTTAAGGAGGGGAGCAATGAGATTGATGATTTTTATATGGATGGTATGGTGGTATGAGAGAGATTAAAAGGATGGTGATCACTTTATTAGGTCTTGTTTCATAAGCTAGGGAATTGGAATAATGATTTTGTAATTACGGAGCACAGTTTTCGATATTAGTACTTGTTCATTTGCATTTTTTTATTTTTTGACTTAAAAATACTTACTTTTACTATTGTAAAAAAAAAAAAAAAAAAAACACAGAGTACTGCCTACCTTAAAACCTACGTGCTGTTCTAGATGCATGATTTCGTACAAATCTTACAATGATTGTCATGACATTAAAAACAATAAAAATCGTTGTCGTTCTTCGTTTATGTTACCTCCCTCCTAGCTAGACATTGACCAAGTGCGTGCATGTTGTGTTTGTGCGTTGGATATATAGATCGATCGAACGTATTTTAGTGGGTGAAGGGTTTCTGTAATAAGAGGCGATTTGCGAAGTGAAGATGTTCGATCCAGATATGTTCGACACTACGCACCATCATATGCTTGATATGGCCTTCAACACCTCTGAAAACGAAATGGAAAATGTTAGAGACGATGATTTTGAAACGAAATCGGGCGCAGAAATCTTAGAGGCTGCTTGTGGGAGTGACCAACGCTCCAAAAAGAAACGTTACAATCGCCATACGCAGCACCAAATCCAAGAAATGGAAGCGTAAGCACTAGTCCCTATCTTATTTACGCGACAAAAATAACATTTATTATGAATGGTATACAACTTTGAAATCATAATGTTTTTGTATAAGTTTTTTGGAATGATATTTCTTGGTTCTCATATGTTTTATGAACTTTGATTGGTGATCAGATTCTTTAAAGAGTGTCCTCACCCAGATGACAAGCAGAGAATGGAGCTGAGCCGCGAGCTGGGGTTGGAGCCATTGCAAGTCAAGTTTTGGTTTCAAAACAAGCGCACCCAGATGAAGGTGACCACATTTTTTTTTTTTTTTTTACCCAAATATATTTGATTTGAACCTCTATAGTCATGATTATAATGTAATATTTATAGAGCGATTGGGAGTGAAATGAAATGATTGTTTGAAGTTTGTTTTGAATGTAAAGGCACAACATGAGAGACATGAAAACGCCATATTGAAAGCTGAAAATGAAAAGCTTCGTGCTGAGAATATTAGATACCGGGAAGCATTCGCCCATTCAACCTGCCCCAACTGCGGATCCTCCACTGCCCTCGGCGAAATGTCCTTTGAAGACCAACATTTGCGCATTGAAAATTCCCGTTTGCGAGATGAGGTTCTCATTTCTCTCTCTCTCTCTCTCTGTTTTTCTAATTTACACTCGCTTTTTTTTTTTTTTTTTTAACTTCTAAAGCTGTTTTTTATAATGCTTTTTGAGAACATAAATTAGGGTATAAATAGCTATGCTGCAACAACTAAGCTGAAAGTTATGAATCCAAAAACCAAACCAAATCCACGTATGTCAAATTGTCAACCATGTGAGCCCACGGTTTGGTTTAGCCTTGGTCTTCAACTTTGAAAACCCAATTAATTCGTTCCTCTTTTTCAAAACAACAATACTTGACTGTATAAGATTTTTTTTTTTTTTTTTTATCTCTCTTAGTTATCAGCGTCTTAATGCTCCATACACACGGGTACATAACTAATTATTGTTCTTTTCGAAATCGACATGGATGATGTTGGGTGGGTATCCCCATTGGAGAGTTATTTTATGACTGACCCCATACACTCAACCTTTAATTGCGACAGCTACTTGTTAGATTTTTTGATAGATACGGGTCGAACTACACCATTACAAGCAAAACATTTATGGTCAATTTATTATTCAGAAACAAGACATAGATTCCTTTATGAACTTTATTTGCTCTCTTTTCTCTTACGTATCTTTTTAACTCCCATATGATGGTTCATTGTTTGAAACAGAAAAGCTGAAATTTTGAGTAATCATTGGAAGAAATTACTTTTTTTGGAAGAAACCACTTAGATGTGGTCATAATTTTAAAAAGTTGCAGAAACAGTAGTAGAAGTATTTCAAACATGTATCAAATTTATCAAGACATATAGATTTTTTAGTCTGCATCTAACAATTATAAAGAAACTGTAAGGGACTACCGGACACCCACATATCTCCACAATGGTATGATATTGTCCACTTTAGGCATAACCCTCATGGCTTTGCTTTTGGATCACCCCAAAAGGCCTCATACCAATGGAGATACTTGTCCTCCCTTATATACCCATGATCATCCCCTTATCTAGCCGATGTGGGACTTTGGACGCACTCCCAACAGAAACAATTATTTAATTTGGAAATTTCGTCAGTATATGTCTAAGAAAGGGTATTGTTGTAGTTTTCCTCTATATTCGTACACGAAATAAAAGTTTATTAAGTATTTCGTATAGGTGGGTGCGATGGTCGTAATGGCTGTGGGTAGAGATTAAATATTTATAATTACCCAAAAATAGGAAGTAGAGATTTTTATGATTGGTGTGAATTAATAGCACATTGTCTTGTCCTTTTCCTCTCTTTGTCATAAAATTTTTAATTCAAAATTTAGTTCATTAAATATTTGTACTTCTGTTTTTCCTCTCTTCAGAAAACTATACTAAGCATTTATTGACATGTCGTCAAATAAACTTTTACAATTAAACTTAAAAGATATCCGAAATTGGAGATGTCAATCTAAATATAGATCAACCGATTAAAACTTTATAAAATTTGCTACCGTTCGAGTTTTGAAATCTCTAAAAACCGATTATTTGGAGAACCGTTAATAATGTTTAATCATACATCTTCATTTCTAGGGTTTGAGAAACAATACTATTTGGTACTGTTTTACATTTTCCATGTTCTAGAACCACTACTAAAATTGCATTACAAATTCCGGTTTCTTCGATTTGTTTTGTTTTACGTTTTTTTTTCTTTGTCCAAATCTGATTAAATTTAGTTTAAGGCATCAATAAATAATTAAAATGTTGACTTAGCTAACATTTTAGCTTCCATTGTTGACACAGATCGACAGAATGAGTGGATACGGTTCAAAATGCGTAGCAAAGCCGCTGCCTTCTTCATACTATCACCTTCCGTCGAATGCGCCGACGAGATCTCTGGACTTGGGCATCACAAATTTCGGTCAACAGTCAGGTTTCGTGGGAGAAATGTACGGAGCCGCCGACTTTCTCCGGTCGATTTCGAGACCTTCGGAAGCCGACAAGCCGGTTATCGTGGAGCTGGCCGTTTCGGCCATGGAGGAACTGACCCGAATGGCTCAGGCCGGCGAACCGTTGTGGGTTCCGGCGGAAAACAAGTCCACGGAGCTGCTTCTTAACGAAGCCGAGTATTTGACGAGTTTCCGAGGCGGAATTGGGCCGAAGCCGTTGGGCTTGAGAACTGAAGCTTCACGAGTTTCGGCTATTGTTTTCATGAACCATATTAAGCTTGTGGATATTTTTATGGATGCTGTATGTTTTCTAAATCTTGTTTGTTTTGATTTAAAGAGATGGTTTTGTGGATTGTTTGACGGATTTTTTTTTGTTTCCTTTGTTATCTGTTTATTAGACGCAATGGTCAACTGTGTTCTGTGGCATTGTTTCGAGAGCATCGACTGTGGAAGTTCTTTCAGCTGGATTACCAGGAAACTGCAACGGGGCCTTGCATGTGGTATTGAAACTAAACCCGATTCACTCTATAGTTTTTATGCATATAGTAACTTCAGCTGGCTAAATAATACAAGTTTAGTCCAAGGTTTTAATTTTATTTATTAGGTTTTAACCTGTTTTTTTTTTCTTGGTAAAAAACATTTTGGTTCTTGTACTATAATTTCAATTTAATCCTTGAATTTCAATACATACTGTTTTAGTTTCCATTCTTTCAAATTTGTAATAATTTAATTTTGTAGTTTAAAATTCATAATGATTTAGTTTCCATTATATTAAAGTATTGTTAAGTCTTAGTGAGTTTTTCATATATGTTGATTGATACTTAGAACTATGAGCTATTAAGAATAAATCATTACATTTCTCCAAAAAAAAAAAAAAAAAAAAACAAACAAACAAATAAATAAATAAATCATTACATAACAAAAATTGAGACTTTCACCTTAGTGGATTTTACGTGGTAGGGACTAAATCACTATAAATTTTAAATTAAAATGAAAAAAATTGTTATATATTAAATTTTAGACATTAAATTGTTTCAAATTTATTAATGTTTAGAGACTAAAATTTTCCTTTAATGGGCTGGTTCTTTTCAAAATTTTGGCAAGTCACTATGGTTTAACATCTACCGATGGAGGCAGTAAATTTGAAAAGAACCATAGTTGAGCAAGTATAGAGTAACATAGATTTAAGTTCAAATTTATTTAGATGAAAGGAGTAAGTTGATGATTTGTGTATGCAGATGAGCGCCGAATTCCAAGTCCCTTCGCCGCTGGTTCCGACACGTGAAAATTACTTCGTAAGATACTGCAAACAGCACAACGACGGCACATGGGCCGTGGCTGATGTTTCCTTGGACAGCCTGCGCCCTTCTCCCATCCCAAAGAGCCGAAGAAGACCCTCTGGTTGTTTAATTCAAGAATTGCCCAACGGCTATTCAAAGGTTCTTTATAATTATCATCATTATCTGCTTCATTAGATATATATATATCAATATTTAAAATAATTAAACACCCACTGATTAATGAGTTCTTCAGATCACTTGGGTTGAACACGTAGAGGTGGACGAAACTGGCGTGCCCACAATGTACAGACCGCTCGTTAATTCAGGCCTCGCTTTTGGGGCAAAACGCTGGGTGGCTACCTTAGATAGGCAATGTGAACGCTTAGCCACTTCAATGGCCACCACCATAACCACCGGCGAACTACGCGGTACTCTTAATCAATTATTTCAACCCAATATTTCTCTGTTTTGATGATCACCAGTAACTTAATTTATTTCTTCCTAATCAAATATGGCAGTGATATCAAGTATTGAAGGGAGGAAGAGTATGCTGAAGCTAGCCGAGAGAATGGTGACGAGCTTCTGCGCCGGCGTCGGCGCCTCGAGTGTACACGCTTGGACGGCGCTACCGGCAGCTGGCAGCGATGATGTTCGAGTTGTCACAAGGAAGAGCACCGACGAACCTGGCCGACCACCTGGTGTAGTTCTTAGCGCCGCCACTTCTTTTTGGATCCCTGTTCCTCCTAAGGTCGTCTTTGATTTCCTTCGGAAAGAGAAATCTCGAAGCGAGGTACATCAAGAATTTCAAATTGTTCCAATTCAAAATTCTTAAATTTCAAGTAACAGAGTGGGAGATTTGTTCTTTTTTGTGTTCGAATTACTTAAATTTTTGTAATGTTTTTCAGTGGGATATTCTGTCGAATGGAGGCTTAGTTCAGGAAATGGCGCACATAGCCAACGGTCGCCATTCTGGGAACTGTGTCTCGTTGCTCCGTGTCAATGTGAGTAAGATTTCTTTTAAAATTGAATCAATAAAACTAAGATTTATTGGGTAAGAATTTCCTTTGTAGCAATTTTATTGCTAAGTTTGGAAAATTTTAAATGTGTTGTGCAGAGTGTGAACTCGAGCCAGAGCAATATGCTGATACTACAAGAAAGCTGCACCGACTCTACAGGATCGTACGTTATTTATGCTCCGGTTGACACGGTTGCAATGAACGTGGTGCTAAGCGGTTGCGACCCTGATTATGTGGCGCTTCTACCGTCGGGATTCGCCATACTTCCCGACGGACCCGCCGGAAGCAACGGCGGAGGAATTCTCGAGGTCGGCTCCGGTGGGTCACTCATCACTGTTGCATTTCAAATTCTGGTGGATTCAGTTCCAACGGCTAGACTTTCAATTGGATCAGTGGCCACCGTTAACAGTCTGATTAAGTGTACGGTTGAAAGGATCAGAGCCGCTGTGATGCGTGAAAACCCATGATTCCAAAACGCCCCTTTTATGTTCCAACGGTAAGCAGATAAATTAAAAAAATCTACAATTTGTATTTTGAGGTAACTTCTCGCAAAGGTTCGATCTTTAATTTTTGGTTTTCCGGAAAGCAGTAGCAGAGGAAGAGGAGGAGGAGGAGGATCGGAGGAGTTGAGAAGTCAAGAACGCACCTTGAAAAGCACTTTCCGCTGCCTGGCGGTGCTTCTGAGACGAATGGGGAAGAGTTTGTAAGTTGGAAAAATCACACGATCCAACCCTGGAAGGGTAAAAGGAGGTTCGGGCATTGACTTTACTCAAACCTTCAATTAGAATAACAAAATTTTCTCAAAGTTTAGTTCGTCTCGTCAGCGTTTAGATATAGGATTAGAATTAGAATTAGGGAGGTTTTTTTTGTTGGCCTTTGCCTTTTGGTGGTTTTGTAATTTTGTCGTCTTTGGGGTTCCATGGTTAATAGTATTTTCAATTTGTCTTTATGTTGGTCATTGGTTAATAATAATATTTAGAGACTGATTGTAAACTTCTTAATTGACCATCTTAATTAACAAAGATTCCTATCTTATATTGTTCAAAAAGAAAGATTCCTATCTTATTATTGGTATTTACTGGCCGGGTTCACTTGAGAAAAAAAAAAAAAAAAAAATAGACGCGCAAATATATTGTTTGAGTTACAAATTTGTTCAAGCGAAATAATTTTAGCAATATGATAGATAATAAAGTTCAATCTAACCTTAGAATAATATTTGTGTTGGATTACTTGGGATTGTTATGTTTATTTGTTTCAAGAAACCTTTAAGATTATTAACTCAATATCAACTTTTTTTTTTTTTTTTTTTTGAAAATAACTCAATATCAACTTAATCGACTACTTAACAAATTATATATATTTTGATTCGCATATTACTACTTCATAATACTCATTCATCTATTCATTGATTTACTTGAAACACAAATTGAACCTAAATATACTTCGTGATTTTGTGATGTCATCAAGTGAATGTGTTAATAAGGTTAAAAAATGCAAATTTAAAGTTTAAACCATATTCCACGGCAATATTCTCACTTGAATATTTGGAACATCAAGATATATATATATTGTTAATTACAACTCAATAGCAAATACCATGATTTTAAAGCCAATATTATAACTTTAAAGAGAATATTGTTGTTTTCATGATATGAGACATATGAGTCACAAGTAGTTTGCTTCTGCCCCTCGCAAATAAAGCTTCAAAAACAAATGGATATCAGTTTTGGAATTGTTTAGGCAGTCTTTGATAATGGTTTCTTAATTTTTGTTTTTAAAAAAGTACTTATTTTCACCCTTTCTTTGATATGATTTTCACCCATCTTAAAAGTACATTCGAATTCGAAACAAAACTTCATAATTCAAAAACAATACTTTTTTAAATTTTTTTTTTTTTTTTTTTTTTTGAAAGTAGATAATAAAGCAAATATAGATATGGGTGGAATTGGTGTTCACAAACAAACTTTTTAAAATAGTTTTATTTCAAAAAAAAAAAAAAAACTTTTTAAAATAGAAAATAAAAAACAAAATGGTTATCTTACCGACATTAGTTTCTTGTAAGTTAGTTATACCTCATTAAAATTTGATTTGTTTTTTTTTTTTTAATTTTAGTTACAATTTTTTTTTTATTGATTTTCTTTTCATTTTAATTTTTGTTTTGTTTCGATTTTTATTTATAATTGATTTTACCTTTTTCAATTATAATAAATATCTATACCATATGTAAAAGTTGGTATAAGAAGAAATATTCTCTTCCTTATTTTGCCCCTTTTTTATTAATTTATTTATTATATTTTTTAGGTTTTTGATTTATTATTTAGGTATTGTTTACTTTAGATTTGACACTAATAATTTAAAATTTACAATATATTCATACTCTTTCATATTGTTCCTTGACAAAACAAAATTAAGTGCTAGTTACACCATTGACATGAGCCTAGTATAGGCACAAATCTCCTTTGTCCTTGTATAAAGAAAATAAAGAGAAAAGGGGAGTTTAGCATATATAGTAGTGTTTAAAAAATATATATATAGTCAAAATAATTCATTTAATTATAGGGCCGGTTGCAAGGATAGCAATATGGGCCAAAATAATTGCAAATCTAGCAACCCACAAAAAAAATTGCAAAAATGGCAAAATCTAATAGTTTGTGTGTTGCATTTACTAAAATACCCCTCCAGATTTTCTTTCACTGATAGAAAGTTTTTCTATCACTGATAGATTCTATCAGTGATAGAAAGATTTTCTATCACTAATAGAAAGATTTTCTATCAGTGATAGAAAATAGTGATAGAAATTCTCTATCACTGATAGATTCTATCGGCGATAGATATTTTTCTATCACTTGTTCGGTGTTCTATCAGTGTTTGATTGTTGTTATTTGGTTTTCTATCCGTGTTTGGTTTTTTCTTTTCAGTGTTTGATTTCTATAATCGTTCGTTTTTGCTTTATTTTTCAATGCTCGATTTCACCATGTATCACCATCGCTGATAGAAACAAAAGATCTTCTATCACTGATAGAAAAGTATCAATAGAAAGATTTTCTATAACTCACGAAAAGTTTTTCTATCAGTCTGAGTGATAAAGATAGAAAGTTTTTCTATCGCTCATAGAAAGATTTTCTATGAATGATAGAAATTTTTTCTATCACTCATAGAAAAAATTTCTATAAGTGATAGAAGATTTCTATCACTGATAGGTTCTATCAGGGATTGAAAGATTTTCTATCAAGAGTTTTCTATCATTGATAAAATATCTTTCTATCACTGATAGAATAGTAAAAATTTCTATCAGTGATAGAAATCTTTTATCACTGATCGAAAGCTTTTCTATCGGTGATAGAAAGTTTTTCTATCACTTATAGATTATATCGGTGACAGAAAGATTTCTATCGGAGATAGAAAGATTTTTATGGGTGATCAGAGATTGAAAGATTTTTTATCAGAAGTTTTTCTATGATTTTCTATAAAAAGTTTTTTTTATCACTGATAGAACCTATCACTGATAGAACCTATCAGTGATAAAAATCTTTTATCACTGATAGAAAAAGTTTCTATTAGTGATAGAAATCTTCTATTCTATCAGTGATAGAAACTTTCTATCACTGATAGAAAATTTTTCTACCACTGATAGAATCTATCAGTCATAGAAATATTAGTGATAGAAACTTTCTATCGTCGATAGAAAATTTTTCTACCACTGATAGAATCTATCAGTGATAGAAATATCACTGATAGAAACTTTATTCTATCACTGATAGAAACTTTCTATCACTGATAGAAAATTTTTCTACCACTGATAGAATCTATCAGTAATAAAAAGACTTTCTATCAGTAAATAAAAAAAAAAAAAAAAAAAAAAAAAAAAAAAACTGAACTGACGAGGAAGAAGAAGATGGGCACACAGGGGCAATTTAGGAATATAAAAAATTAATTAAAAAATTTTGCCATATTTGCAAATATTTTTAAAATTTGTTATATTTGTAATTATTTACCTTCATGTTGCCACCCATTACAATTATCCTTAATTATATCTATATTGGCTATTCATGTTAAAAGAATTGCTTAAATCATCATATGAAATGATAAAATTGCCTATATATACTAATACAGATTTAATACATTCTTTTTTTTTTAAATTTTGAATGCATTTTGAAATTATATATATATAATATTTGGATTAAATATATAAATTATACACTTATTACCCCACTTCACTAATATCACTATCAAGCTTTAGTATATTGTCACAATAATAAAAATTATATGAATATATGGTACACACAGGTGATTAATATATTACAATTTGTTGATAATATACATAATAACAATAAATAACTTTGTGTTGTTGAACTCCAAAAATAAATAAGTAACACCTATAGTTTGATTCTAAACTTATTTTACATCAACAAAATTAAGTGATAAGTAAATTTATGACACCAATAGTTTCATAGTCTTCGTAAATAATTAGTATGAAGATTAAAACAATTATATTACAAAAAGAAAAAACATAAATATACTATAATTTCAATTGTTTGTATAGATGTTAACAGATATTTAGTTAGGAGTTGATTGTTTCCGTTTATTCCTAACTTCCTATCTTAACTTCCTAACTATTTTTCTTGTTACAGTATTGTATCCTGAGGCTATTTATAAAGCCTTCTTCTGATTAATAAAGTGATCAAGCAAGGTTATATTTACTCTCTAGTTCTAATATGGTATCAGATGTAAAAGAATTTTAAATTCTTAGAGAGAATCTTGCTTCTGAAATGGCTCAGAATTCATCTGCTCTTCAACCCACCCACCAATCACACGTAGATTTGTACACCAATCTCTATTATCTCCATCACTCTAATGGAACGAACCTTGTTCTCGTCTCTGAGCTCCTCACCGAGAACAACTACGCTTCCTGGCATCAAGCTATGACGATTGGTCTCACCGTCAAGAACAAGCTAGGGTTTGTTGATGGTTCTTTAACTCGACCATCTGGCGATCTTCTTCGTTCTTGGACGATATGTAACAGCGTGATCAAGGCGTGGATTTTGAATGTCATATCCAAAGAAATTGTGGCTAGCATCAACTATTCCGACTCTGCTTTCGATATATGGAGTAATCTTCAGCAAAGATACTAGAGGAAGAATCGCCCGCGCATTTTCCAACTCCGGCGCGAAATCTCCAACCTGGTACAAGATCAACTCTCAATTACTGCCTATTTTGCCAAGTTAAGGACTCTTTGGAACGAGTTGATTTCCTATCGTACTTCTTGTTCCTGTGGTCTTTGTTCCTGCGGAGGTGTCAAGGATTTGGCAAAATACTTCGAAAGAGAGCACGTGATGACCTTCTTAATGGGTTTGAACGACTCGTTCAGTCAGGTTCGTACTCAACTTCTGATGATGGAACCTGAGCCTTCGATTTTTCGTGCCTTCTCCATTGTGGCTCAAGAAGTAGAACAACGATCCTCTGTTATGGCTACCTCAGCTTTTTCAAATGCCACAGTACTCATGGCCAAAAGCTCTCAGTCTTCGGCTTCCCAAAGATCTCGTCCTCAAAATGTCAAGAAGAAGGAGTGGCCACATTGCACCCACTGCAATATCCTCGAGCACACGGTTGATAGGTGCTATAGAATTCATGGGTACCCACCTAGGTATCGGAATCAGAAGTCCAACCCTGCCCCAGCCAAAGTTGAAACAACGACTATGACTGGTTTCACCCCTGAGCAGTGTCAAAGCCTTCTTGCAATGCTTCAATCGCATTTGGCTACTGTTAAGAATGAGTCTGAATCGTCTCCTTCTTCTACCAACTCGCATGTAGCAGGTACTTGTTCTTCACTTGTTCCTGTTTCTCATACTTGGATTGTGGATTCTGGTGCGTCAACCCATATCTGTTATGTCAAAGAGTTATTCTCCTCTTTTATGCCTGTATCTGGGTACAATGTTACTTTGCCTAATCAGAGTCGTATCACAGTTAAGTTTGTTGGGAAGTACAGTTGTCTGGTAGCCTCATATTGAAGAATGTTTTGTTCATTCCAACATTTCAGTTCAATCTCATATCTGTTAGTGCTCAAACCGCAAGCTTACCGATTGTGATATCATTTGGTACTGACTCTTGTTTACTCCAGGACAAGTACTCTTTGAAGAGGATTGGGAGGGCTAAACTTTGGCAAGGCCTCTACATTTTAGAACATACTTCTTTACTAAATGAAATGTCTGATGCTAACATGTCTTTCATTTCAAAGTCTACTTGTAATTCTGTTACATAATGTAATAGCTCGTTGTGGAATGACTGTCTTGGTCATCCTTCAATAAGACACTTAAATGCGCTTAAAGACATATTGCCCTGTCATTCTTTTGTGCAAAAGCCTTGTCTAATATGTCCTTTGGCCAAACACAAAAGACTTTCCTTTTCTTTTAGTTCCCACACTGCAGGTAAACCTTTTGAACTTATACATTGTGATACGTGGGGCCCCTTCCAAACTCCTACTCATTCCGGATGTAGATATTTTCTGCAATTGTCGATGGCTACAGTCGCTACACTTGGGTGTTCTTTATGAAAAACAATTCTGAAGCTTTGACCATAGTGTCGAATTACTTCCAGTACATAAGTACACAGTTTGGCCTCTCCATTAAGTGCTTTCGGTCAGACAATGCGCCAGAGCTTTCATTCAAGGAGTTTTTTCAAGCCAAAGGTGTTGAGCATCAATTTTCTTGTGTCTAGTGCCCAGAACAGAATTCCATAGTAGAGCGCAAACACCAACATTTGCTAAATGTTGCGAGAGCTTTATTATTTTAGTCAAGGGTTCCTATCCACTTTTGGGGAGAATGCGTTTTAACCGCGAGTCACCTTATTAATAGAACTCCATCGCCCGTCATTGCTTGGCACACTCCCTTCTTTCGTTTATATAATAAACAAGCTGATTATACAAGGCTCCGTGTTTTTGGCTCACTCTGCTTTGCTTCGACTCTTGCTGCCGACAGGTCGAAATTTCATCCAAGGGCCACTCCGTCAGTTTTTGTCGGATATCCACAGGGCATAAAAGGCTTCAAGCTGTATGACATTGAAAACAAGCGTTTTTTTTTTTTGTTTCCAGAGATGTCATTTTTCATGAACATCTTTTTCCATTTCATAATGTCATTAACCAGCTTGAAACTCCTAATCCCTTTTCAGATCTTGTGCCGCCAAGATCATTTAATTACACAGGCGTACCATCTATGAATGATCAACATGTCTCAACCTCTACTGATGCAGATGCCATGCCTGCTACTGACACTAATGCAGAAGCTATTAGTGATGTTGTGCCGACCGCGGCTGTTCAAGCGGTTGATAGTGCTTGTGTTTCTATTGAGGTTTCTCCACAGACAGACACCCCAGACTTGCCACAAACAAACTCCATTCAAAGCCTAGCTCCCAAACGTTCAACTAGACCTGTTAAGCAACCATCCTACTTACAAGACTTCCATTGCAGCCTCTTATACTCAAAGTCACTGCCCTCATCAGACACCAAGTTCCCAATTCAGAATTTTTTATCCTATGATAGACTTGCTCCCAACTACAGAAATTTTGTCCTGAATGTCTCCTCCACCCCCGAGCCTCAGTTCTATCATCAGGCAGTCCCCTTTAAGCATTGGAGAGAGGCTATGGTGGCTGAACTAAATGCCATGGAGACAAACAAGACCTGGACTGTTGTTTCCTTGCCTAAAGGAAAGCACACAATTGGCTGCAAGTGGATATACAAAGTTAAATACAAAGTTGATGGGTCTATAGAGAGATTCAAAGCACGTTTGGTGGCAAAAGGCTACACACAAAAGGAGGGATTAGATTACATTGAAACATTCTCTCCTGTGGCAAAAATGGTTACTATTAAAGTCCTACTTACTGTGGCAGCTTCCCACTCTTGGCCTCTTATACAGCTAGATGTAAACAACGCTTTTCTCCATGACGACCTCTTTGAAGAAGTTTACATGGACTTACCCTTAGGCTATAAACATGGAGTTGTTTGTCCTCAGGGGGAGAAGTTGGTGTGTCGTTTACACAAGTCCATCTACGACTTAAAACAAGCCTCGAGACAGTGGTTTGATAAGTTCTCTTGTACTTTATTAGCACTTGGGTTTAAGCAATCCAAGTCGGACTATTCCTTGTTTACGAAAGGTACTGGATCCTCTTTTCTAGCCCTTCTCGTCTATGTTGACGATATAGTCATCACAAGGGCATCTCTTCCTCACATAAATGAACTCAAAGCTCACCTTCATGATGTGTTCAAGTTGAAAGAGTTGGGCTCCCTTCGATATTTTCTGGGCTTGGAAATTGCTCGCTCAAGCAAAGGGATTTTTTTATCTCAAAGGAAATATAATCTTCAGCTCATTGAAGATGTTGGTCTCTTAGCTTCAAAGCCTTCACCGCTACCCATGGATCCGAACATTAAAATTCATGCTGAAAGTGGCACGCTGCTTGCAGACTTCTCCTCATACCGGCAACTCATTGGACGTCTCCTCTACTTAACCATATCCAGACAGGATATCAATTTTGCAGTGCACAGGCTTAGTCAATTTGTTGCTAAGCCTCGCACAACTCATCTTCAAGCAGCTCATACTTTAGTGCGATACCTCAAAGGTTCTCCAACACAGGGTGTTTTTCTCCCAGTCTCGTCATCTTTAAAAATCCGGGCTTTTTCAGATGCGGATTGGGCATCTTGTCCTAATTCTAGGAGATCAACCACTGGTTTTTGCATTTTCTTGGGAGATGCTCTTGTCTCTTGGAAGGCGAAAAAGCAGAGCACAGTCTCTCGCTCATCTGCTGAAGCGGAATATCATGTGTTGGCTACCACCTCATGTGAAATCGTTTGGTTACATCAGTTGTTAAGAGACTTGCACATTTCGCCCTTATTGCCTTCTTTGTTGTTTTGAGACAATGATGCAGCAGTTCATATAGCCTCTAATCCCATCTTCCATGAGAGAACAAAACATATAGAACTTGACTGCCACTTCGTAAGGGAGAAAATCGTTGACGGAACTGTTAAGCTGCTGCCTGTTCGTTCACATCTTCAGCTAGCAGATCTCTTCACCAAAGTGTTACCATCTAATCTTTTGATCTTTTACCTACTGTCCAAGATGGGGATAAATAATATCATGTCTCCATCTTGAAGGGGAGTAACAGATATTTAGTTAGGAGTTGATTGTTTCAGTTTATTCCTAACTTCCTATCCTAATTTCCTAACTATCTTTCTTGTTACAGTCCTGTATCCTCAGACTATTTATAAGGCCTTCTTCTGATTAATAGAGTGATCAAGCAAGGTTATATTTACTCTCTAGTTCTAATAGATGTTTATACAAAAGTATGCTTACTATGAAATGTGATAGTCTTTATATAAATACAAATAGTGTTATCAACCTGCGAAATTTGAATTAAAATGAAATGATTTTCCAATCTAGAGAGAGAAAAAAAATGGAAAAGCTTAAATTTGAATGATAATTATTTAGCAAAATTTCCAAATTTGTTAGCATTTGCCAGAAAGAGAATAGAAATTTCAAATTTATTTAGTCATACGCATACTATAAAGAAAAATTGAGATAAAAACACACATGGTAGTTAACCCATAATTAAAGAAATGTAATCATGGTATTTATTATTATTTTTTTTAAAAAAAAAAAAAAAAGCGTGGCTGTGTTTTTTGAAAGGAAGGTTGTATTTTGGCTGATAAGACATAATTATTTCAGCAGTTAATTGTTTATACTTACGCATAGTCATACATTAAATAAATACAAAATTCAACAAATAAAGAACTCCCAAAAGTAAAGCTACAAAAATCGGAAAAAAAAAAAATCGTATTCTTCCTCGCCCTTCCTCTTCTTCTTCATTTTTTTTTTCTTTTTCATGATTTTTTTTAGGTTAGTTATGAATCAATTTGAAGTAGTAAATTCTTTTCAAAAATTTTTTTTTGAAGTAGTAAATTATAATTGATGTGAAAGTTTTTTAAAAAAATCCTTATTTTTAGTAAACATTTGAAAATTAGACATCCTTTATTTGTTTGTTTTTTTGCTTAGAAAGTAAATAAAACCATCAGCCACCAAGCACTACCGCAAATTCTCAAAGAAAAGAAAAGAAAAAGAAAAAAGAAAAACCTTAAACATAAAAAAAATTGCAGCCGTTAATTTTTGGTTCGGGGGACCCAGAATCGTTGGTCCGTTGAATGTTGGTAATAGCTCCGACCTAAAACTGTACAAAACACAACCCATCTGCATCCCAACAAATCCTGCCATGTCCCATCCTCTTCCACCAGCCGTCAATTATTTCACTCCAACTCAAAATCAAAATTAAGTCACTGTTTCATAACTATTTGATGTGTTTAAAATAAATTTGTTTTTTTTAAAAAAATTTGATTAAGAATTCAAATGTATGATCAACAAAGATGAAAACCATAGTAAAAAAATTAAAAGAAAACAAGCATAATTTTTTAAATCCAAAAAACTAAAAACTAAAATGGTTATAAAAAAGAATCTAAATTGTTCTAATCATTTTGATTTTTTTTTTTTTTTTAAAAAAAGGCTATGAAATTACTCAAAAGAAACAACCATCTCCCACATGAGCTTGCACCTTCTCAATCTCACGTCTCAGTGTCTGGCTCGTGTCTTGGTCATGAGATTTTTTTTGGTGGTCTCTCTTCAATTATTGAACTTTGTAAGGTCGAAACGTTGTCGTTTTGTATCATTCAACTTTAGGAACTTGCGGTGAAGAATCATTCTGAGAGTTTGACGCATGTGGGTGCCTGCCTCCACTGCATCTAATTCGCTTCTCTTCTCTTTGCACTCTGCACGAAAAAAAAAAAAAAAAAAAAAAAAAAAAAAAAAAAAAAAAAAATCAGCCCATTTATATTTATGAAAATGACACCCTCCTTTTTCTTCTGTGATTTTTTCGTATCCCCGTATCTTTGTGCGTTCATTTGGCAAATTTAAATATTTATTTATTTGGTGGTTTTTATATTGGGGCTAGAAATGGGAAAATATCAAACGAGTGGGACGGCGTAGAATTTAGAAAAATCAAACTGTATTGAGGTTGGTTAAAGTAAAACATGTTGGATTGGAATGCAATTTGTTTTGTTTTTATTTTCGTTTTTCTTGTGAAAATAATGGGTTTTGTGAAAGAAAGTGTAATTGAATTGAACACTGCCCTATTCAAACTCCAACTTCTACATATCATGTTTGGTCTCTTCGTCTTCACCAAACGCCAACTTCTCAACATAAACAGCTGCCAAATAATACAAATCCAACCTTCTTCACTATTGCAAATTTGTTATCCAATATTTCAGTTTCATGGGGATTTTCGGATCCATTGTTTTATAACTATTTTACTATAGTAAATTGCAATTTTCCAATAGGTTAACTTTAAAAGAGAAGGACAGATTAATCCTTTCAAGAGAGATTTCTAAAGGAGGAAAAAAAAAGACTAATAATGTTGTTTTAGCTCAATGCCTTGTAAATTCTATGTGATTCCTCGTTCATTTCAATTCTCTCAAAATATTATTGTAAAATAAAATTCTAAGAGTAGTCGTAATGAAATTCTTTTGACGGTGTTGCTTTTTTTTTTTTAGTTCAATGATTGCAGGGTGAAAAAATGGAACCAAGGGAGTTTTAAAAGTTTTAATTTGATAAATTTGGTAAACCCAGTGACGTTTTAAAATTGAAAAGTAAATGGCTAAGAGAAGAGAACCAAAAATTGAATCAACCACAGAAGGTAGGAACTGAATTGGTAACCTGAATTATATTCTAACTTTGAAAAACAGTATTCAATTTTTTCTAATACTTACAAATTTTCATTACTTTTATATATTTAAAAAAAAAAACAGATTAAAATTACAGATATTATGAGCCGTCCATTACGCCATCAGACTGATGAAAATTCACTGATAGGCACCCAGCAAGGACAATCAAACGGTCCATATCGTCCCTCCAAAAATTTGAAAATCCCACGGTTCTCCGTTTTCCTAATAGAACTCAAATTCGTATATATAGCCGCTCTTCTCCCCACGCTTTTCCCCAACATCAAGATCCTCTCTACATTCTCTCAACAACAAAATTCTTCTGATTCGAAGCACTTCAATCCCATCTGGGTTTGATTCTTTTCCGTTTTGCATTCTCAGATTCTCCATAACACCATGATCTCTTCACTGAGGCTCACTCCATCCAATTTCACTTCCTCTGAACTTCTCAATCGAAAATCTCCGATTTCGAGGCCGAATCTTCCGTTGCAGTCGCTAAATTGTAGCGCCCTGAAACATCTCGATCGATCTATTTCTACCAACAAGCCACTTCACATCTCGTCCGTTGAGGATCTTTCTTTGCCCACAAAATCGTCTGAGCGTTCAACGGAGTGCAGGGCGTACGAGGCCGAATCGCGGCCTCTTGAGATTAACATTGAGCTTCCCGATGAACAGACGGCACAGAAACTCAAAATTGGGCTCTATTTCGCCACTTGGTGGGCTTTGAATGTGGTGTTCAATGTCTACAACAAGAAGGTTCTTAATGCGTTCCCTTATCCATGGCTCACCTCCACTCTGTCCCTCGCCGCTGGATCGCTCATGATGCTCGTTTCTTGGGCCACTAGAATGGTCGACGCTCCCAAAACCGATTTGGATTTCTGGAAATCCCTATTGCCGGTAATTATAATTTTAACTCTCAGATGCTCTGTTTTCACCTGTGAACTTAGGAGATGAAATTTCTTATTAACTGTTCTTCAATACACAAATGTGGGTTTTGTTTTTGGAAGAATTTGAATGTAGGAAACTGCACGAAGAATAGGAATAAGGATCGTTTTCATGCAATGATCTGTTCGTTCTTTGGTTCTGAAAAACAGAGCAAACTTAAATCCTGGATCACTGATCGGATGATTTGTTTGTGGAATGATTATTTATTAGGTCGCTGTGGCGCATACCATCGGGCATGTTGCAGCAACTGTGAGCATGTCCAAAGTTGCAGTCTCATTCACTCACATAATCAAGAGTGGGGAGCCGGCTTTCAGCGTGTTGGTGTCAAGGTTTCTGTTGGGTGAGACGTTTCCATTGCCTGTTTACTTGTCTCTTATCCCAATCATTGGAGGCTGCGCTCTTTCCGCCATTACCGAGCTCAATTTCAACATGATCGGTGAGGAATCTTTGCTGAATTCTATGGAAACTTTCTGAATCTCAATTTTGATGTGAATTGGAAACTGGGGTTTGTGTTTTAGGTTTCATGGGAGCGATGATATCGAACTTGGCATTTGTGTTTAGAAACATATTCTCAAAGAAAGGGATGAAGGGAAAGTCAGTGAGCGGGATGAATTACTATGCTTGCCTCTCGTTGCTGTCTCTGCTCATTCTCACTCCTTTCGCCATTGCTGTGGAGGGACCCAAGTTGTGGGCTGAAGGGTTCCAAAAGGCTCTCTCTCAAATTGGTCCCAATTTCATTTGGTAACTGCCCATCCCTCCAAATCCCCTATTTCATCGTTATCTAAAATTATGGGAATTCACTGTCCTTTTGTTTGCTCACATGTGGTCTGACATCTGGTCTCATTCAAACCTTTTAACTGCAAATGTCTGAAGATGTTTATGTTTAGAATGTGATTTCGGAAGGTTTGATTTGAACCCATCGTTGCTTAAAAAGGCGTTGTCTGTTTGTGTGAAATGCAGGTGGGTGGGAGCTCAAAGTATGTTCTATCACTTGTACAATCAAGTGTCTTACATGTCTCTTGATCAGATATCTCCATTGACATTCAGCGTAGGAAACACAATGAAGAGAATATTCGTAATAGTGTCGTCCATCATCATCTTCCACACGCCCGTCCGACCCATCAACGCTATTGGCGCTGCCATTGCAATCCTGGGAACCTTCCTCTACTCGCAGGTACATCTTCTCTTCTGATCTCATCC
The DNA here is from genome assembly GCA_036850905.1 of Luffa acutangula. Taxonomy (NCBI): domain Eukaryota; kingdom Viridiplantae; phylum Streptophyta; class Magnoliopsida; order Cucurbitales; family Cucurbitaceae; genus Luffa; species Luffa acutangula. The sequence continues at coordinate 60,391,413 of CM072087.1, read as the reverse complement.
CATTTCAAAATCCCCATAAGTGTATGTCATCAAAAGAAAGCGCGAGTCTCATCTGTGTTCTTTTCTAATGTTTCGAGCAGGCAAAGCTGTGAGATGATGTGTGGGCTTATATCTTTTAATCTTTGTTGAAAGAGTGGGAGTCTTGGAAGAAGGCTACGGTTTGATTTGGAACGTTAATGCCGATTTTGCTTTTGCATGTTAATCTTGTAGCCACAGGGAGGGATTTGTTGGTGTTGGTTGAGATTTAGGAGTAATATATACAGTGGTAGAAAGAGAATAATTTCTAGTAACAGGAAGAGTTCTGAGATAGTTACTCTTTGAGGCACAATACTTGATTATTTATTCTTACTTATTGTTTCATTTCATAATTTGTGCCACGATGTTACTTTTCCAATTCTACTGATGCATCGTACATTATTTATGTATGATCTCATCAAAATCATAAATACTAGCAATGTGGTCGAGCACCAGTATTTACAACTTTGACTTCTCTATTATATTGTTCAATAATATTCAGTTGGATTTATTTTTCCACCTTAAATACCAATAACATCTACATTTATATTCTATTTTAATAAATACAGAGATCTCATCTATACTTTCAGTCAAACCCTATCAACAAGTAAGAGTTAGAAAAAAAAAAGTAATGCTTTAAGAAGATCATGGAATAATTAGTGGCGGATTAGGAGATAAAGACTGGTTGTTCATCAATCTATTTCATGTTAGAGGTTTTTTTTTAATATATATTATACTTCCAAGTGTTACATACCATTGAGCACCGCAGCAGTTGATAAAGTGATACCATCATCAAATTAAAGGTGTCTTTATAAGCTGATATGAGCCCATGTTTCTTTAGACTGGCCCATCCATATGTGTCACAAGGTGAACTGGCTCACTTTGCCGCATCCATGGGCGCGAAGCGTCCAATTAATGGACTTCCAACGGCTCAGTTGATGGGCTCTAGCTAGTCATCCAGTGGAATAGACAATTCGGTCTAGCACAATTTGGGTTTACTCTCGGCCCAAAATTAACAAACAATAAAGTATTTTACCTATTAATTCATGTGATACATACATACATATATACACACATATAGACGTGATATGATTTTTTTATTTTATGAACTTTGAGGTGGAGATTCAAACATAGTTAATTTTGTTTTCTTTTTATAGAAAAATATACTTTTATTAAGGGAGAGCAATAGCTTCTATCTGAAAACACTTGTGAGACAGGAACCCCCACTTGTATGATTTACACCACCAATATCCACTTCATTTAGAGACATTATCCAAGTAGGAAAAAAAATTAAACCAGAAATCAGATGAGTTAAATGATGCTAAAATTAGCTATTAATTAATATGATATTAATGGAGATAGGTTAGATTACTATGAGCTATGAGGTCCTTCGGGGTTTAGTTTGGTCCTTCCCTAATCTTACGAGCAAAGAATGGAGACAACCCAAAATGTTAACAATAGTATTTACTAAAGTGACGTAAATCCCCCAATGGCATTAAAATTGAGGAAGAAGGGAAAACAGTGGCTTATAATTGTTGTCTTGGAAACACCCACAAGATCCAACTGCCCTTATGAGTTATGACCAATGTATCAAATTTCCGTCGACATTTCCGTGGGGGGAAGTTTCGATCTTCCCCCCATGTCGACGCCATGTCGACATTTCCGTCCAGTTTCCGTTTTTTTTTTTTTTTTTTTTTTTTTTTTTTTTTTTTTTTTTTTTTTTTAAGCCCAGCTCTTGAATCACTTGTTTTTCAGGCTTTCTTTTATTTTTTTTTTATGTATTTTAGCTTTTTATAGTCTATATTTCTTTCTTTTATTATTATTTTTATTTGAACTCATGTTTTTTTTACCTTGTTTTATCATTTTCTTTTATATTTTCATTTATCAATTTTCAAATCAATCCCATTAGAATATTACAAATTCCAAAATTCATTTTTTACCACAAAAATTATTTTTAATTATTTATTTTAATTTTACATTTTTATTATTTTATTATTTTTACCACCTATAAATACCCCCACTTCATCTCAATTTCTTCACACCTCAATTTTTCAAACTCTCTCCCAAACTCTCTCAATTCTCTCAATTTTTCCAAATTCGCTTAAATCTCCTAATTCTCCCAAATTATCTCACTTGTCTCAATTACTAATTTCTTTCTTAAGTTAAGAAGTTTAATTTTAAAAGGTTACATCTTTCTTTACATATTAGTTTATTAGTGTTATTTTTTTACTTTATTAGTGTTATTTTCTTTACATATTACTTTATCAATTATTTAATGTCCACGATCATCTTTTTGGTATTAGTCATTGTAAAATTTTATATTCATAAATCCAAAGTTATTTTTCATCTATCAATATTTCATATCTATTTTAATTTTCAAATTAAAGTCTCATTTAATAATTTACAAATCTTTCTACACGTATCGACATTTTAATCAACATTTTCATCCAAATATTGTTCTACTTTTTAGATATGATGATAAAAAATTGTCAATTATATCCTAATTAAGCCACAAACAAAGTTTCATGGACTAATTCAAACAATTTCCATCAATTTCTATGATTTCCGTAAATCTTCCCGGAATTTTCATCGACATTTCCATCGACATCGATATTTCCATAAAATCAGGACCTCGACATTTCCATCGACATCGACATTTTAAACCTTGGTTATGACCTTATCAAAAAAAAAAAAAAAAAAAAAAAAAAAAAAGTCCAATGCTTTTGGGAAATTTCCATCCCTACGCAACTTCCTTCTGCATTCGCAGTCGCAGTCGGTGGCCCCTTTCCTTTTTATGTCTTTCTTCTAAACGCTAATTAATGATATTCATAATCTACATTAAAAAGATTTGTTGTTATGATTATGATGTATATATCGCCCATAATTAGTACAACACCATAATCACAACCATAGAAGCAACCTCTCATTGTGAATAAAAAAACAAGTTACAGACACAATACTACTACAGTGGCTGCTGAGTCTGCATAATGAGATCAAATTAAATGGGTAAAGTGGAAATTAAAGTGCCTAACTTCCTAATTATATTACACAAACACGGTGTTCATAATATTAGTCCATTGCCAAACGCGGAATTTATTTATTTATTTATTTATTTTCCTGAACTCGCTACCTGTTTCCTAATTTCAAAGTCAAAAGATTCTCAAGAGGCATCATCGCCAGCCATAGCCATAGCCAGTGTTGTGGTCACACATCACAAGACAAACGCCAATAAATTTTCTTCACCATTTCACCTACCTCCCCCTGCACTCTATTACCTTATTGTCTTCAACATTATTTCACAATAATGTTTCATATATATATATATATATATATATATATATATTAATGTTTTAATAATTATTTTATTTTTTCAATAAAAAAAATAATTTTATTCCTTAGTAGATGAAATAGGCTACTGGGCAATCATGAATGAGAGTGGGATCACCACCAAAATACAAGGCGTTCATTTTGCAGCAATTAAATTCAAAGATTTAAAATCGTTCAATTAACTTCAAACACTTTTAACCAACTACAACATACCTCAATTGGAAAAAAAATTACAACTAAATAAGAGAAAGATAGAAAATGAGATATTTTTTTATCTCTCCTAGTTGTCAAGATTTTAATGGTGGTATGTAAAAAAATTCTACGTATTGTATACAGTCAAGTTTGTTCATTGTCAAAAAAAAAAAAAAAAAAAAAAAAAAAAAAAAAAACCTTAAAGATTTGTATTTATTTTACTATTATTAAAGAGGTTCTTATAATGTAGTTACCCTCTTTGAATATGTCCGATATAGATCTTACTATTTGTGGGAGAAAATCGTTAAAGAGGTTCTTATAAGGAGTATCTTGCAGAATATATGTTATGATTGTTTTTTTTTTTTTTTTTTTTTTTTTTATTTTTTTTTTTATTTTATGTTAATTTCTACTTTTAGTTATTTGTTTGCATAGTATATATTAACTTTTTTTTTAGAAAATTATAAATATCCCGTTGATCTCATTTTGCGCAAGACCTGATGTTACATCTAAATTTTGAATCATTTAGTTTATCAGAATCAAGTTACAATTTTGATTTATTTTCATCTTTTTTTTTTTATTGAAGAAAATTTTCATCTTCTTGTTGTGATATATGTTTAGTTCATTAAAATCACTTTGTAATTTCACGTTTGAAATAAAAGGGCTAAATAATGAAAAATTTAATCCACCATATATATGTGTTATCCGTATCAGTCATAATGGCGCATATATATGAATATATCACAAGCAATGCAATACAGTATAAAAAAGAATAAATTTATATTTATTGCTAACTGTTTGACTGTTTAAAAGAATATTGTAAGATTTAAATGGATTTTAAGTATTTTTTCTGTTCAATTTTTAATTGATTTTTAATTTGCCAAAAATACCATTTAAAAAATAAATACTTCAGTAAGAAAAGGAAAATATTGTTTGAAGACTAGTTCTTTTTCTTTCGAAAATTTGAAGAGTGTACTAAAAGGTCTCCACCGGCCCTCCTAGAATAATATTTATCTATTTCAAGTATATTGTTTTATGGTTCAACTGTATTCATTTTAGTTGTCAACTTGAGTCCAAATTAGTTCAAAATATTAAAAACACGTGTCTGTAAACTGATTTAGTTGAAAAGTATATTAATTTTTAATTATAATTTATATTTATATTTACCAAATTAACTTTAATTTTGTTTGCTGACAGATACGCCTAACTTCTTTGATAATTTTGTAATATTACCTCTCTTTCCTCCATATAGTCATAAAATAATAATAACAACCACAACCACCTGGACAAATGACTAAAGAGTGAGATTATGCTAATATAAACCTAAGTTTTTTTTTTAAGTTCATAATTTTTAGATAATTAATTAAGTAGGATTATTTACATGATGATAATAAAAAAATTAAAAAAAAAAACAATATTTCAAGCATTACATCAAAAAAAAAAAAAAAAAACAATATTTCAAGCATAGCTTACCAAATATTTCAAAGGTAAATATATGTGTTATGGGCAAAAATTAGACAATAATATTTTATGCAGGAAAACTCAAAAAATTCATGGGTTCAAAGACAAAAAAGAAGCCAAGTTAATGAGACAAAGGGTCGGAACACACTCCGGCCCAAAATCATGACCCTCAGCCTCGATCCAAGGGAAAGGCCCGAAAGTTCTCCCAACAATCGACAGAGATCGAAACCCTAGAAAAATCTATAAAAAAAGGGAGACTACACTGTTGAGGATCCCACATCGGAAAGAATGGTGGAGACCTCACAACATATAAGCTTCAAGGGTCACTCCACTCATTGCCAATTGGTTTTGAGATGGAAGCCCATATAATCTAATATGGTATCAGAGCCCATTAAACCCAAACGGGTATTCGGTCCAATAAAAAGAAATTGGGATCCAATCCAAGATTGGTGAACCCAAAGAGGCACCATCTTGAGGGGGCATAGACCTCACAACATATAAGCTTCAAGGGTCACTCCACTCATTGCCAATTGGTTTTGAGGATGAGAAAATCAATTCCTAAATTCATTCTATATGTTTTTCGACCAAGACTAACTTAAGCATCGGAGTGTGTGGTCTACACCACACCGGTGTGCAGCGTATGCTCGTTTTGCAGGTCACGTCTTTCTCATTCTTCTACAAAGCGAAGGTAGAAATTTGACCATCAACGTACAATATGGTTGAATCCTCTCAACACCTAAACCAAGTCGAGACGTAGGTCGCACGAAGGTGCGTAGAAAAAACTATAAAAGAATCCTCCCTTTTTGAATGGTTGAATTCCACCCTAGAATTGTTAAAAAGAAGAACAATATTTCATAAATTATTTAATATATTAGCGTTTCGGGTAAAGGTAAGTTCATAAATGCACACAAAACCACCACCTAGCTGGTGGTGGTGGCCGAGGTCACACATTATTATTACAAGATAAATGTCATTGAATATTTCCTTGTATGTTTTTTTTTAAAAAAAAAAAAAAAAAAAAAAAAAAAAAAAAAAAAAAAAAAAAAAAAAAACCTTAGCGTGTGCTTTTTTCCGGTCATAAAAATTTCTCTTTATTTATTTTTTAAATTGTCATTTCCACTGCCTGGACAAGATCTTGACACACAGATAGAGTTCATGACTTTTTGACAATTAATAATTGCGCAATTATTATTACCAACTCTCAAATCTAAGAAAAATTTACATATTGTATGTATCTTATAAATTTAAAATTCCAGTTTCAAAAAAAATAAATAAATAAACTTTAAATCCATGTAACGTTGTATCCAATTAGAAGAAAGCAAGTAAATTGTATAACATGCCAACAAGAACATAGTTCAACTGGCACAAAGTTATACGGATGACCACAAGATCTGTGGTTTGAAACTTTGAATCTCTCCACCCACATATTGTCAAAAAATAATAATAATAATAAATAAATTAATTAATTGTACAACATTTTTCCTTGGGTTATATTCATAGTGGGATAGTTAGAGGAACACATGGGCAGGGTGTCGTGCAAATTTTATTTATTTATTTATTTTGAAAGGGCTATGCAATTAATGGAAGGTAATAAATAAAATGAAAGATAGGTGCTCTAGAATTATTATGAACTTCCCTTGCCCGAAATTGGGATTTTTTTTTTCTTTTTTTCTTTCTGAAGTAGGCTAAGAGATGGGAGGAAATTGGTTAGTTAATATGGCTAGGAAACCGTAGTTGTCAATTTTATATTATAAGACATATGAAAGACAAATTATAATATATTTAGGGAAAAAAGGAGTTTCCACCTGGAAGAATTTTAACTTTGATTTTATTTTCTAAGAAATTTAAACTCTAATTTTTTGGGTGAAAATATACGTCTTAATCAATTGATTTTAACTATGAAATTTCAAATATGCTATATTGAAATCTAAATTCGAATAAATGAAGAAATCAATATCCATGTGTAAAAAAATTCAAATTGACACCGAAAGAAAATCACCAAAATACTCAAAACGGACATCAAGAAAGCATCAAATTAACCTAGCCACGAGATCACGTAGGTAAAAAAGTGCATAGACCTAACAACAAACAACAAATTGTTGGTTGTCAAAAAAAAAAAAAAAAATTGTTGAAACTCAGAAAAAAAAATTAATTTAAACATAATTAGAAGAAAGTATTCGCCAAAATAAGCTTATTTAGCAACAAGAATGTCGATTTCTAACCATAAACAACAATTTTTTTTAATAAAAAGTTGGAAATAATACTTGCAAACAAATGAAACTCTGCTAACATTTCATGGTAATAAAAATAGAGGGTGGTAGAAAGGTAAAAAAGTAATAAATTATAGGGCCGGTTGCAAATATAGCAAACCGGCCCAAAGTATTTGCACATTTAGCGGGCCGGTAAATTTTTTTTGCAAAAATGGCAAAATTTTAAGTTTTGGAATGTGAATTTACTAAAATGTCCTTTTTTTAACCCTGAACCGTCGATCTCTTCTATCAGCTTCTCTATCTCTTCTATCAGGCTTCTCATTTTTTCTATCAGTCTTCTTTCGTCTTCTCTGATTTGTTCGTTCGGCACGTTCGTCTTCGGTTTGTTTTCGCTCATCCATTTTTTTTCTTGATTTCTATCAGTTCATTTCTTTGCCTTTCGTTAACTTCATTCTTCTCCATTTCGATACTATCAGCGGCTTGGTTTTCCCGTTCTTTCGATTTTACATTCCCTCGAGGTTGGTGTTTGCTTTCTACCACTTTCTATCAGGGTAGGTGTTTGCTTTCTACCACTTTCTATCAGTGTAGGTGTTTGCTTTCTATAAATGTTGGTTTTCTTCTATTTTGTATTTGTCACTTATATTGTGTCTGTTTCTATCAGTTTGTATTTGCCACTTTCGGTTCTCTTGGTTGGTTTTCTATATTGTGTTTGTTTCTTCACTGATAGGAAAGTTTTCTATCAGTGATAGAAAACTATAAGAAAGTTTCTATAAATGTTGTTTTGAATTTATTGGTGTTTTTCTATGGTTGTCGTTTGATTTTTGTTTTGTATTTGTCACTATAGATTAAATGTTGTTGTTTTTCATTTATTGTTGATTTTTGTTTTGTATTTGTCACAAGTTTTTGTTTTTTTCTATGAGTGATAGAAATAGATAGAAAAGTTTTCTATCACCGATAGAATCTATCAGTGATAGAAAGTTTTCTATCAGTTATAGAAAACTTTCTCACTGATAGAAAGTTTCTATAAATGTTGGTGGTTTTCTTCTATCAGTTTGTATTTGCCACTTTCGATTCTCTTGGTTGGTTTTCTATATTGTGTCTGTTTCTTCACTGATAGAAAAGTTTTCTATCACTGATAGAATCTATCAGTGATAGAAAACTTCACTGATAGATTCTATCAGTGATAGAAAGTTTTCTATCAGTGATAGAAAACTATAAGAAAGTTTCTTTAACCAAACAAAATGCTCGGAATCCCTCTTCATGGACAATACGTGAAGCTTCATTCCATATGCTGGCTTTCTTCATTGCTGCAACATCAGAGTGCATACCTTGCACCTGGTAAAGTTAGGTCGTGCAAGTAAGCCAACAGACAAAATTAATTCAAGGACAGAGCAAGAGAAGCACACTAATCTATCAAGTGAAACCCAGCATTCACACATTGGTGTAATCAAGGCTTCTTCCTAGTGTTAAGTAAAGCCAATTCCTGAGAACAATTTAATACCAAATCATTCCTCATCTTCAACCCTCTATTAACAAAACCGAGAGCAACATCCACGATAAAAGAACCCTGATCAACCCATAAACAAGGAGTAGAATTTTCACGTCGGTCCTAAAATCACTTCAAAATTTTTTTTTCAAATCACTGCGGAAATCGAAACCCTTTCCATTTCCAAAAACCCATTTCTCTTTCCCCTAAAATCCAGCTCCTTTTCTGTTTAGAATCTCAAATCCTTCACTGATTCCGCTATAGCCGCCGATTAGCAGAGCTTCATGGGTTGTTCGCAGTCGAAGATCGAGAATGAAGAAGCGATCGCCCGCTGTAAAGAACGGAAGATTCATATGAAGGAGGACGTGACCGCTCGAAACGCTTTGAAGTCGAGAGAGTTCACTGTTCGATATGAAGAGTAAATCGATCGCAAAGAAGAAAGAAGTTCACCGTCGATATGAAGAGCAGAATCAAAACGGAAAGAAGAAAAGAAGAAAGAAGAAAGAGTGCGCACGCAAATTAGGGGCAAAACGGGAATATAAAAAACTAATTCAAAAATTTTGCCATATTTACAAATATTTTTAATAAATGCTATATTTGCTAATATTTAGCTTGATATTGCTACCCATTACAAATTTCCTAAATTATATGTAAAGAATGGTGACAACCATTTCAGCGGTAATATTAAATCAATTAATTTGTTAGGAGAAGTTTGTGTGGTGTAGCCAAAGAGATAGAGACGTGTCAAATTAAATTAGACCGAATAGCTTTAGTTGGATCGGTGAGCATTGAGCAATACTGTCTGTGACCGATAGAAACTCCAAGCCCGTCTTATTTACTCGCCATACAATACAGGCATACATTGCAACTTCCAAAAAATAGTGTCATTAAAAGTTCCCCAATTTCATTCTTCTGCTCTCCAACTCCGTACGCAGAATTAATGCCCAAACACGAAGCTACTAAAACCGCTCACACTATTTGTTCTATTTCCCCATTTGCGTGATCACAACATTCACAACTACCAACTCTTTCCCTCCTCAAACATTTTCTCGTATTTATTATCAAACAATACTTAACTCTACAACAATGAGCAACCAAATGTATCATGCCAATTTTTTAAGAAATTACAACATATAATGCATGACAAATTAATTTTTTTAAGTGAGGTAAGAAATGGTATCAAAGAAGAACCTTTTCCCTACATGATTGGGACAAACTAAGAAAACAAGCTAGTAAGCGTGTAATGCCCAAGTAGAGAAGAGAAATACTACTTAATTATTTGAAGCTATATGGAAACATGATTAACAAAAACTTAAAAGAATCGATAGTCACTTAGTTGTAACATCCTAGCTAGGGCAAAGATTTGGAATTTGGATTCAACACTTTACCATGATCCCATTATTCTCTCTTGCATCGTCCCCTACCACATGCTCACACCACTTTACTTATCTCGAATTACTTGCAAGAGTGAAGAGTTCCCTCATAGACCAACATTAGTTATTTTACCATGTTTTGTCCTCATTTACATGTTTCCTATAAAATTTTCAGAGATCGGTTTAATGCAAGCATACTTAACTTTGGAATTCTTGTGATTGAGCCACAAAAAAGAAATAGTTGGTATATGTAATAAAATTACCGATTCTTTAAATTTATCTTGACCGTACTTCCATATCTTCAAGGATCTCTCTTATTCACATGTGGTTTTGGTTCATTCATGTCTCATACTCTATCTTGGATGTTACGCTACTTATACTTAATTCCAACAAAGTGCATCTTTCTTTTTGGTGATCCAATTATAAGAGAGCTCTAAAGCTTTATTTCTAGTTCACATCATGTGAATCGGGAGGATTCAACATTTAACCTCTTCGTTAGGAGTATCTTTAGGTTTCATAAGAGTTCCAATGTTAGGTGTGCTTTAACCTAAAACTAAAGCAATTGTATATTGAGTGATGTCTTTGAAAATTTTCCAAGAAAATATATATGTGAGTGACAAGACAACATCGCGGTCACAAAGCAGTTGAATACAAGTGAATATATACAAAATGTAGCATATGAGGTAATTAAATAGAGAAATTAAAAAAAAAAAAAAAAACTTTTTCCAAGGGGAGTTGGACAGCGAAGAGTGGGTAAAAGTAAATAGAATAGAGCATCATCGCAACTACTTGCTGTTTAAGCCGTACTCTGGGAGTAGCTATCCATATTTATTGCGTTGTTTAATCAACCAAACTCATTCACTGCCCCCACCGGACCATCTACCCGCCGTTCTCATCCTTAACTTTTTTATATACAAACCTAATTCACCACCCTTCGCCTTCGCCTTCGCCATTATATTAATTCCAAACTTCAACACTAACCCTAAAATGGAGTTACTCGATGCCCTTGTTCTCCTCTTCGCCTTCCTCTTTTTCTCCTTATGGTGGCGTTACTGGTCCTCCACCGGCGGCGGATCCAAGAATCTCCCGCCGGGGCCACCGGGCTGGCCGATCGTCGGCAACCTAATACAAGTCATCCTCCAACGTCGTCCTTTCATCTTCATAGCTCGCGATTTACGTGAAAAGTACGGCCCGATTTTCACCATGCAAATGGGCCAACGCACGCTCATCATAGTGTCGAGTGCCGAGCTGATTCACGAAGCTCTCGTGCAAAGAGGACCGTTATTCGCCAGCCGCCCCGCCGACTCCCCGATCCGCCTCGTCTTTAGCGTCGGAAAATGCGCCGTCAACTCCGCCGAGTACGGCCCTCTCTGGCGAACCCTCCGCCGCAACTTCGTGACGGAGCTGATAAACCCGACGAGGATAAAGCAGTGCAGCTGGATTCGCAAGTGGGCCATAGAGAGCCATCTCGAAAGGCTGAGGAAAGAGAATTCGGAGAAGGGATTTGTGGAGGTGATGAGCAACTGCCGGCTGTCGGTGTGTAGCATTCTGATTTGCATTTGCTTTGGAGCGAGAATCCCGGAAGAGGACATCAAGGTGATAGAGAGCATATTAAAGGACGTGATGTTGATTACGTTGCCGAAGCTTCCGGACTTTTTGCCGATTCTGACACCGTTGTTTAGGCGCCAGCTGAAGGAGGCGAAGGAGCTGAGGAAGAAACAGTTGGAGTGTCTGATTCCGTTGATAAGGAAGAGGAGGATGTTTGTGGAGAGGAATGGGGACGAGAGCGTCAGGGAGGAGTTGCCGGAGATGGCTAGTCCGATTGGGGCGGCGTATCTTGACTCGCTCTTTGAATTGGAAACGCCGGGACGAGGGCGGCTGGGGGAGGAGGAGCTTGTGACGCTTTGTTCGGAGGTTATTAATGCAGGAACTGATACGAGCGCCACTGCGTTGGAGTGGGCGTTGCTTCATTTGGTACAAGAGCAAGACATTCAGGAAAGACTATACAAGGAAATTGTTGACGTTGTGGGTAATGTTCATCGCTCACTTAACCTAATATCTTTCGTTTTATTGCATACGTTTTGTCTTTTGTTCCTCCTTTACTACAAATATATTCCATCTAAACAAAGTTTGGTAATGGTACACATCTATTATTTTCTTGATCTCGCAGATACTTGTTAAATTAGAAAAAAAAAAAAGACTTTAAAATAGTTAAAAAATAAAGATCAAATATATTTGAAATAATACTTCCCCATATGGATCTTCCTGCATACCTTAATAAAATCTTGACAACTAAAAAAGAGAAAGTTAGGAAATGAAAAAAAAAAATTATTTCTTAGTTGTCAACTTTAATGGTGCATTATGCAACAAGTATTGTTCACATATTTATGAAAAGCTACGTAATAGGGAAAATATTGACGATTAGAAAAGAGATAAGTAGAAAATGAGAGAACTTTTTTATTTTCTAGTTGTCAACATTTAAATGGTGTTATGTAAGGAGATCTATAATGCAACCAAATTTTTTCCTTTTAAATTACTAAGTTTTACTTTGAAATTTAATTTTTTACTTGCAATCTTTCAATAGGTAAGGATGGGGTGATAACCGAAGGCGACATAGAGAAAATGCCATATCTAGGGGCAGTGGTAAAAGAGACTTTCCGGCGACATCCACCGAGCCATTTCTTACTATCTCACGCGGCTACAAAAGAGACGGAGCTCGGCGGCTACACAATTCCGGCGGACGCCAGCGTGGAGTTTTACACTGCCCATCTGTCCGACGACCCGAACACGTGGGAAGAACCGGGTTCGTTCCGACCGGACAGGTTCTTGGAGGGCGACGGCGTTGGCGTGGACGTGACCGGAACTAAGGCCGTCAAGATGGTGCCTTTCGGGGCAGGGCGGCGGATCTGCCCGGCCATGACGTTGGGCACGTTGCATGTGCACATGATGCTGGCAACAATGGTACATGCATTCAAGTGGGTCCCGGTTCCCGGATCCCCGCCCGACCCGACCGAGACCTTTGCTTTCACGGTTATTATGAAGAATCCTCTCAAGGCTGTGGTATTGGACAGGTCTCGTTTGTAAGGTGGGTGGAAAGAGCCACTGTTTGTGGCAAAGGCTATAAATTTGGTCTTTCTTTGATTTTGTTATATTTAAATTTATGTATACTATAAGATATCGTCCCAAATGGAAGTTTAATTAGTCGTTGATTCGTATTGTATTTGCCCAAAACTGCATAAATCTTTCGTGTCCTCCTTTAATAAAGTTTGTTCTAGTTTTCATTTTTAATATGTTGCGTAAGTTTTAATTTCATTCAATTTTATATTCAATTTGAATTTGATAAAATAATCTATGCCATAATTTGGGTAGTTATGAGCCTTTTTATTTGCTAGAAAGTTTTTTAGTGGGGTATTGAACTTTTTTTGTTGGGTTTCAAAGCATTTTGGTTAGATTTTGACATTTTGTTGTTGACGTCTATGTCGTTACTCTTTTTATTTTAAGGCTTATGTTTGAGATTTTCTTTATTTGGTATGTTCACTTGGTTTTTTAATTAAATTTCATGCAATGTAGGAATAATTTTGTAATTATTAAACCGGTGAACATGAAATTTGTCCACACATTTATTAGTTTTTTTAGTACAGTAAACATGTAAATAGTAGACAATTTAAGTGCTTCAACTGTATTCATATATTTATTATTTGTAATATACAAAGATTATGAAAATGACTTGGCATCCATATATTTATTATTTGTAATATACAAATATTATGACGAGACTTTGGGACCCACCTTTGTGTGGTTCCATTTTGGAGCCTTAAATGTTATATCATAATTTTAGTCGTTTGCTTCATCACTTTATTATGTAGTCGCCCAAAAGTATGAAGTTATGTCCACCACATTCTTTACCTATCTATTCTTTTTTTTTTTTTTTTTTTAGTTCAATCATATTTAAGTAAAGAGAGATTTGAAACTCTGAACTTTTGGTTAATAAGATACATACTAATTATCACTTAGCTACACTCATTTTGACACCTATTTTGTTCACATAGCTTTTAGCCTATTTTATTACATGATAATTTATAAATTATTCTTCATTTTTTACTTATTTTATTACATGTTAGTTCTTATATTTTCAATTTAATAAAGAGAGATTTTGTTACATGGTCATGAAATAGTAAAGTTCATATCAAATTTAATTGAAGGTTTGGAAAACTAAAGCAACACAACACAAATTGTTGTCAACATGGACATAGTTCAACCACCATAAAATTCACTACAACAATTAAGGTCTTTCCCGACGCGCATATGCGTCGGGAAAGATCGGAATACGCGTCGGCAAAGGTTCTCCCGACGCGTATTCAGACGTCGGGAGAAGCGTCGGGAAAAACGTGTCGGCAGAGCCTCTGCCGACGCGTATTTGTCATGCGTCGGCAGAGACCAATCTCTGCCGACGCATAATGTGGGGAGGGATTATGGGGCATTTCTGCCGACGCGTTGACTATCGCGTCGGCAGAGGGCATTTCTGCCGACGTGGTGGTCAATGCGTCGACAGAAAGCGATGGACTCGATTTTTTGCCTACGCGTTGACTATGCGTCGGAAGAAATGGTCTCTCCCGACGCGCAGGTCAACGCGTCGGCAGAAAGTTTTGCGGAAAAATTTCTGCCGACGCATTGACTTGCGCGTCGGCAGAAATGCCCTTTGCCGACACATTGACTTACACGTCGGCAGAGCCTTTATTTATTTATTTTTTTCGTTTTGCTATTTTTTCTGTTTTGAAAGTCTAAAAGAAATACATTCAAGATATTACACATATACTTAAAACCAAAATGCATTCAATTAAATTCAAGATATTACGCATAAATTCAATTACATGAAAGTCGAGAGATATAAAATCCTGCATTATAAATTGAAATACAGAAAACTAAAAGTATAAAAAAATACACTAAATTAAAAATATTGTTCGGTACACATAATTCTAATAAAAGGTTAGAAGCGAA
This sequence comes from Luffa acutangula, assembly GCA_036850905.1. Lineage (NCBI taxonomy): Eukaryota > Viridiplantae > Streptophyta > Magnoliopsida > Cucurbitales > Cucurbitaceae > Luffa > Luffa acutangula. Next base: position 60,376,354 of record CM072087.1, on the reverse strand, counting down.
AGTCTTTAGTTACAGAGAAAACATCTAACAAGCTCGTGGCAGCCTCCAAATGTAAATGTGTCATTCCATATGAATGTTGAGTCGAATCATCTACAAAAAATCAAAAGAAGAAAATCAATTAGATGCTAGAAGCGAAATTCTTAACTTGAAACTAAGTTTTACTCTAAGTTTTAAACTAATTTAAACCATCTAAATTATTAATTAGATGCTTCGAAAAAATCGGCAGCATAACGACATAGATAAGAGTAACCCATATTTTTTAGACATGCTAAACAAGAGAAATGCACTTCAATATAGCTAGAAACACCCAACTACAGTCCTCATAACACCTGGGCAACACCACAATCTCCAAATACATGCGAGTCAGATATCGCATAACACAGTAATCCAAATCATAACTAATGAAGTTAAAATTTAACTAATGAAATTACAAAACTATACAAGCAAAACACCAAATTTAAGAAAAACAACCAAGTTGATCTAACTTTATTAAGTAAAACACAAACATGTACATTTACCAAAAATTTAACTTATAGACATCTAATACTAATGAAGTATATATATATATACCAACTAAATCATCTAACTTATAACAAATTATAAAGAACTAAAACAATCCAACCTTAAACTTATAAATTAAACTCATTGAAACCTAACAAAAAAAAAAAAAAAACAAAAACAAAAACAAAAACAAAAACAATCAAAACTTTAAACTAACTTCCAAAGTTACACAATACATATGAACATAATGAACTAAAATGCTCAAAGCAACCAACATTAATCTGATTTACTAAGTAAACAAATATTAAACTCCTCGAACCATAATGAACTAAAACAATCAAAACAACTAAATTAATCTAACTTTACTAAGTAAACAAATAATAAACTCATCAAAACTATAACAAAGTCAATAAATTTTCAACTTAATGAACATAATAATAAAACATAACCCAATTATCAAATTTTAAAAACTTAAGAACATAACAAAGAATTTCTCATTCACCTCTGTATTCAAACAATCACTCATTATCAAACTCATGCTAAAACTAATTAATATAACATCATCACAACTAATTAACTAAGTTATCAAAATTTTAAAACATAACAACTAAATTTACTCATATCAAAACCTATAAATGTCACAATTAAACTAACTCCAATCATACAAACAAGCTTCAAATGAATCTTTAAACATAGAATAGACTCAAAAATAAAATATAATAATCATGAAAATGAATAGACTCAAAATCACCTAAGCCTCGAAATTTGATTTACTCTTTTACTCATCATGAAAATGAATTCTTACTTTTCTACATCTCTTACCACACATCCTCCAACAAAAACAATTTCAATATCATACAAGCATCAATTCAATCTCAAACTCCAAACTCCAACAAACAACTATAATCTCAACATTTATAAATCAAATTTATAAGTAAAGAAAAAACAACTTACAAGGGCACTATTAGCTCGCCGATATCACATTTTATTGGATGGAAGATAACCTACAGAGAGGGAAGTTTGCAAACATCAAGTAAGTTCATTTTTTTCAACTTTCTCACAACAACAAACTACAATACTTTAAAAATAAAATTCAAACAAACATACCTCAAAATTTTCCGCCGATGTACTTTTGTCGTCGAATAAAGAAGTCAATATCGCCAAACAAACACATGTTTTTTTTTCTTTAGTTCACTACTTCTCTCACACTCTATTAATTCTTCTCACACATTTGCTTCAAACACATCAATATGACATCTATGAGCCCAATGAAAAAAAATTGTAAACATTCAAACTAAATGCAATAATAACGTATAAAACGAACTTCTCAAGTTTCATAAATTTATAAATCTAACCGCTAAATTTATCGAAAATAATCAAGGTTACCAAGTAAACACATATACTAATCTTCCTTATTCACAAAAACAAAAACCATATTTACACTCAACATCAAAACCATATTAACTTTAATCAACAAAAACCAAAAGCTCAAAATACACAAAAAAAAAAAAAAAATCACCCATATTTATACTTTCTTTTCTCACCACTTTTCACCAAATAATAACAAACATCAAACAAGATTTTGTTGACTCACAATCCCTAATGCACATAGCACACAACCATAAATAACACAATCTAGAGAGAACAAAATAATGATAATATAGATGCAAAGAAATGAAAAAAAAAATAACTAACCAGTACAAAAAAAAACAGCCATCAAAGAAATGTAAAACAAAAAAAAAAGAGAGAGAGAAACAAGGAAGGAAAAATTACTTACTAAATGAGAGGGAGATGACGACCCATACAACGGTGAAAGAAATGGTAGTAGTGGAATCAAGTGGTGAAAATTGTAGAGAGGGAGAGAAATGGAGTGGGTGATGGAAAAAAAAGAAGAAAACGCAGAGGGGAGGGGTTAAAATGAGGAAGAAGACACGAAATGAGGGGAAAATATGATTAGGGCTTTTAATGAGTTTCTGCCGACTCAGTTAAAATGGCGTCGGCAGAGACTATACTTCTGCCGACGTCGTTTTAACCGCGTCGGCAGAAATCACTTCTGCCGACGCCATATGAAAACGGCGTCGGCAAAAATCCAAGTTTGGAGGGAAAAATTTTCGTTGTGAATTTTTAAATGACTCTCTGCCGACACCATTTTAACCGCGTCGGCAGACGTGACTTCTGCCGACGCACAATTTGAAAACGGCGTCGGCAGAAGTCCCAAGTTTGGAGGGAAAATTTTTTGTTGTGAATTTTTAAATGACTCTCTGCCGACGCCATTTTCACCGCATCGGCAGAAGTCACTTCTGCCGACGTAATTTGAAAACGGCGTCGGCAGAAGTCCAAGTTTGGAGGGAAAAAAAATTACCATCGAAATTTTAAATGACTCTCTGCCGACGCCGTCTAGGCGCATCGGCAAAGGTCACTTCTGCCGACGCCGATTAACACAGCGTCGGCAGAAGTCTTGCTTCTCTCGACGCAATTATAAACTGCGTCGAGAGAGAAGGCCTTTGCCGACGCGGTCTTCACGACGTCGGCAGAGATGGTTTGCGCGTCGGCAGAAGGTTCTTCTCCCGACACAGTTAACAGCGTCGAGAGAAAACGCGTCGGCAAAAACAATTTTTCTTGTAGTGATTGATACTAATGATCAAGAGGTTTGTGATTCGAATCCTCCTACCCGCACATGTTGTAAAAAAAACACACAAATTGTTATAAAGATTTTGAATTTGTACATCAAAAGGAAAAATATAATTCAATTTGGTGGCCTTTTTTTTAAATAGAATTACGCTGGTGTCCAACTTATGCCATAAGAAAATAAATGCGGCCATTTAATTGGATCAAGTAGGTGCAACGTGTTGCAGTAGATGATGTACCAACCCCTAACGACAAACATTTCTAAACATTTATATGTGTGTATATATATATATTTACAACTATTGTTTAGGTTAGTTGAATCTTGAAACCATTGTAATAAAAATAAATAAATTAATAAATAATAAAAAAGAAGGGTTAGTTGAAGCCATTATTTATTCCGCAGTTTGTGCAATTTTTTGAAAAAAGAGGCGGCTACATTTGGTGGCTAGTTTTGGGCCGTTGAATGAGAAGGAAAAGAAATACAAAAGCCATTCAATTTTGTATTCAATGATTATTATGAAGTTGGAAGATTTTTGAACTCGTATCCTATTGTTGTTAAGAGTCACATTAAATAATCTTTTCAGTTCTTGTGGTAACTTTATATTTTATGTAGAATGTGCTAATAAACCTTTTGCAATATTGACTCATAACGCAAAAAAAGAAGAAGAATAACGAATTTAAGTATCCAACCATGCTCTTAATATTTTGAATGAAAAGTAACTCCAAATAAATAAATAAAAATAAAGGAAAGAAAAGATACATTTCAAATTTTGTACTTTTTTGGGTCCTTAATGATCAACTTTTTTTTTTTTTTTTTTAGTTTCATCTTAAAATTTCCTTGAGTCATTTAAGATTACAAGATAGATTGATACCAAGTAAGTTATTCAAGGTGTTATGTGGCGTTAACTTTAAATGAATTAAGCTAACGACAATAATTTATGGGACACAAAATTGAAATATCAAAGATAGTTAAAGTTTTTTCAAGTACATAGACTATATAGATATAGCTCTAAAAGTATAGAAACCTATTACAAATTTTGTAAAATACATAAAACTAAATAGATAGAAATTCAACGAACAAACAAACACTAATCCAAGCACCACTTAGTTGATAAAAAAACATCTATTACAATCTCAAATATCGACGATCCGATCGCTATTCCTGAAATTGAAATATTTCGTATTAAAAGGTGAATCTATTATATAGCTGAGTAGATAAAACATGTATGTGTATGGAGTCTTTACTGTGGACTGACAGGCTGCATGATCCACTTGAAAATATGGGCGAGTGGTTCACATTGGGCCTAATGTTGAGGCCCATATAGTTGGGTCAATGTTTAGTATCTGGAGGGTGGCCCTAAGAGATGGTCAACCCGGAATGATCGAACGAATACGGATTTCAGAGATAGGACATAGCAGTTATCAGAGTCAATGGTGTTGGGTAAGATTCTTCTTCTTAAGCAACCCACTCCCTAAGAGAACACACAGAGAACCAGACATGGAATGGTGCGAGTCGATGCCTAAAGTCGAACTTCATGCTCACCTCAATGGCTCCATCAGAGATTCTACTCTACTGTGACCTCTTTTTCCCTATTATATCCATTTTCTTTCTTCACTACTCTTGCGCCTTAATTTCTGCCAGTTTTGCTTTTCTCTTTCGTTCTTCAAAGGACCGTTCTCGCTTTTCTTTTCTTACAGGGAGCTTGCCAGAGACTTGGGTGAAAAGGGTGTCTTAGTTTTCTCTGATTTCGAGCATGTCATCCTCAAAAGTACGCCATTTCTTTTCTTTTGCCTTCTTGGGTTGAGCTGTGTTTTAGTTTTTTTTTTTTTTTTGGAATGTAGAAGAAAAGAAGATCGATCAGCTTTCCAATCCAAGACTTTGAAATTTATCTTATGTAAATGTTAGAAAGTTCCAAACAGGGCCTGTTCTTTCAAAAAAGTACCCTGTTCTTGGGATACTGACATTTAACTCGAGTTCTATAGTTTTATATAGGGTTCTCAATATAATCCTGTTTGATCTCTTTGTTGTTTGTGATATTTATATATATTTTTTCCGTGTAACGTCAAAGCCATGCAGCACGAGAATTTTAGCTTGAGACTCCGAATTCTTATGTGTTTCTTCATTCAGGCGATCGTTCTCTTGTTGAAGTGTTCAAGTTGTTTGACCTGATCCACATGGTCACCACCGATCATACTACTATTACAAGAGTCACCAGAGAAGTATGACAACATCTTTTACATATTTCTTCTTTTTTCTTTTTTTAATCATTAAGTGTAGATGTACGTTGTTTTACTTTCTTCTTTCATTTCTGCTTTTAAAACAGGTTATTGAAGACTTTGCTTCTGAAAATGTTGTTTACATTGAGTTAAGAACAACTCCAAAGGTATTCTATCAGTTGCCTTCAAGCATTTAGTTTAGTTGTGAAGGTTATAAATCAACTTGCTCGGTGGAGAAATGATGAATTCAATCTTGAACAGAAAAATAAATCAATTGGAATGAGTAAACGATCATACATGGAAGCCGTCGTGGAAGGTTTGAAAAGTATCAACAGTGTCGATGTTGCATTCATGCCTCATGATGTTGATCCCCCAAGTTCGTTGGATTGTCTGCCTATAGACAACAATAGTAATGTAATTCCAAGAAAAAAAATATATGTTAGACTTCTTCTGAGCATTGACCGACGAGAGACCACTGAAGATGCCATGGAAACTGTATGTTAGCGAACCAAACTTAACCTCGAGCTTGCACCTTTGACAATGGATCACATGTTTACATTTTCTTGCACCACTCATTGCAGGTGAAACTTGCACTGGAAATGAAAGATGTGGGAGTAGTTGGTATTGATCTTTCAGGAAATCCAATTGTGGGTGAATGGTATCTTCCGAAGGCCGTTTGTTACGAAAGCTTTTTTATATAAGGTTTAATGGATCCTAACACTTTTTGAAACATGATGCAGGACCACCTTTTGGCCTGCTCTTCAATTTGCAAAAGAAAATGGCCTTGCCATAACACTTCACTGTGGCGAGGTACACTAGTTTTTCCTGTACTCATGCTAGCTGGGGCTTGAAATACCCTCACTAGTTTAATCTTTATTCCTGGAAGTTAGTGCTTGTAGGTGCCTAATCCAAAGGAGATACAAGCTATGCTAGACTTTTGGCCTCAGAGGGTTGGCCATGCTTGTTTCTTTGAAGGAGAACACTGGGAGAAGCTGAAACGTTTGAACATTCCGGTCAGAAATCTAGTATTTCTGCGATGATTTTTCTCATCTTGATAACACCTTTGCTTGAGTTTAGACCATTTCTTGTTATAACATGGGAGTTTTGAAAATATTCTTTTAATTTTGAAAAAACACACATATTCCTTCTAAAACGAGTGAAAGTCTTGACCTTTCCCCTCGAGCTTTGACAATGTCTTTGAACTTGTCTTTAAAAGTCCTATTCCTCTCCAACCATAAAACTCATGCCAAACGCAGGAATTTATTTACTTGCATCTCGAATTGCTGCATGACCTTAAAATTCCACTTTCAGGTTGAAATTTGCTTCACATCCAACATCCGGACCAATTCAATCTCTTCACTAGATGTTCATCACTTTGGTTAGTTCTAATTCTTAAATGTCTTGAAAGGGTCAATTAAGAAATTCAAATTAACCTTTTGGGTTATTCTATGCATTTCAAGTAGAACCTCAATGCAATCTTATTTTTTATTGCCGCATATCTACTTATTTTCTGTGACCAAAAGTTAGAATCGCCGTTTTAACAACCTGTGATTGGCAATGCAGCTGACTTGTATAAAGCACACCATCCTCTAGTAATCTGCACTGATGATTCTGGGGTTTTCTCCACCAGCGTTTCAAAAGAATACAGTTTGGCAGCCTCTGCGTTTGGTAAGTTGGAACTCTATTGTTACTGTTAAGTGCAGTGAACATTAGATTGAGAGCTAATGGCCAGGGGCCCCTTGTTTTCCCATACCAGGTCTTGGAAAAAAGGAAGTATTTGAGTTGGCAAGAGATGCTATTGAATTTATATTTGCTGACGATGAAATAAAGAGGATTCTGAAACAGGTGTTCGATTCTTTCGTAACAAACCTGGCCCTATGTTCATAATTGCATTTGAGATGCACAGTATCAATTTATCACGGTATTCAATTTATTGACAATGCATTTCAAATTGTATCATTTTGAACTTGTTGGTTTTGACAGACTACTGAAACGTGTTCTGTTTCTGCAGGTTTTTGTAAAAGTCTTACGGGTTCGGAGAGCAGGAGATGAAGTATAAACTTTGTGTTCAGCATTCTTGGATGATAAATGGAAATCTGATCAATTAACAAGGCTTCTACTTGTTTGGTCTTGCCTGTAGTCTTTGCTCTTCTGAATACCTATTGTTAATTTAGATATAAATATAAGTTGGTTCGCTTGCTACTTGAGACAATTTTCTTTCTCACTTCCTAAAGCCAAAGCCATTTTCATGCTTCGAGTTTATAGGGGGGAAAAGAAAGAAGAAAAATAAATGTTTTTGTTTTCGTTTTCGTTTTATTATTACTTAAATAAAAGAATGAATTTATAGCAGGCTGTGGCTCAACAGTTCATTTAGTTCATTCAAGGTCACAAGGCAGGACATAGCATCACTATTTATGAGCTTAGGGTATAAGCAGATCAGTTTGTTTTGATTTGATTATTGGTAAAAACTGAATTGAATCCAACTTTTTGAAAGCCTAAACTGAAATTGAGAAAGGCAACTATCAAATCAACCAAAATTGAATCAAATGGACTAAAATAGGTCAAATCCATCAAAATCAGCATTGAATGATCATCCTTACCCTATTACATCTTTATATAAACATGTAATGTAATCCAAATATGTAGTGGGGATTCACGAGTTCTCTACAAATACTCAAATGGTTACAAAGAACAATATAAAAATGGGCAGGCTCCTGTTTGGTCCTCTGGTTTATGATTATTAAAAAAAAATGCTCAGCAAACCCTTGTGAGCATGCCTGTGTTAATCATGGCCAAACAAGTCAAAAGGGTTCTTAGAAAAAGACATTATAATGGAAAAACATGCCCTCCAGAGGAAAGAACAAGTAGTATATGATGTCCATTTCGCTCCAAAAATCCACCAATCACGCAGGAACTTCATATTTGGCAACTTTATCTAAAGTAAAATTTGATCGATCGAAGAAGGAGATGGCCTAAAATCAAAGCAATCCCAAAAGTGCTCAAGAAAGAAGTGCCTTTGAACTGTGAAGTCATTTCCTTTTGAGTAAAATGTATAAAGGGATGAGCAGAAGCAGTAGCTTCTCTGAGAAAATGGGTGCTGTTGCTCCACTTGCAATCGGCACGCGAGGCACTGTGGGGTCACTGGTGATGAAGGAGATTGAGTACTTCACCAAGCTTGAGCTCGAACGCCATGGCGGCTCTCAGAGGATCACTGGAGATGCTTCCAGGAGAAGTGATTCTAAAGGAAGCTTTTGGCTTTTGTCGTTGACTTGGAAATGGAAGAAGAGAAGAAGCAGCAATGGGATTCTCCCTAACATTTGCTCTGCTGTTGAATTGTCAAAAAGCAATCGTTTTAATGGGATTCCTGGTTTCGGTTACAGGATTCTCAAAGACGATGTCCATCACTTTCCCATTTGATTTCAGCCTCCAAATTCAAAAGGGTCTTGTTTGCTTTTTGTTCAATTGCTTTCCCTTGCTCTGTTTGTATTTCATTTTGAGGTTTGCAAGATTTGATTGAAACGAACACTGTTCAAAAGAAGATTGTATTTGAAACTATCATTAATCTCTCTTTCTGTTTTTCTGTTGCTTAATTCTAACAAGAGTGAAGGGATGAACATTGGATATTTGTGTTTAAATCAACCAATTTCAATTACTCACATTATAGTTGTAGTTATTTTAACTAGCAATCTTATTCTTAAGCTAGTAATTTGATTGGAAGGTTTTTGTTAATGTGAAAGGGATGAACATTGGATGTTCGAGAATTGGATAAATGGAGATGTTAAGCGTTTGTTTTCTGTTCGTACTGTTTTAAGGAAAAATATATATATATATATATAGTTTCAATGTTTATTTTACGATTTTCTTCGTAGAAATTTTAGGTTATTATTTGATATAATTATAATGAATCATGATCAAGTAGGTCACGGGAAACCATGTGGATAGCTCAAGTGCTGAACAAATGAATAATAATTCTTGTGCACCTAATAAAGTTTGGTAATATAATTGGGGTTAATGGTTTATTATGTGTTTATATAAAAAAAAAATCAGGTAACCATCACAATGTTAGGTAATATACAAAGAATCCACCGAAGACAGTGAAGCACACCATTGTGAGCTATTTGGATAGTATTCTTGTTGTCACAAATGAGAATAGTAGACCTAGAAAAAGTGACTCTTATATCTTATTGTAACCATCCCAATAAAATAAAACTGGAAGATATCTTGAGAAAAAGTTTAGCAATGGTGTATCTTATATGTACTCTAATTCATTCGAAGTATCTTAATGGTGTAATGTCATCAACTTATTGGGTAAAAGGAGGAAAATCACTTTGATCTCTTGTTTCAAAGAAATAAGTGGCTCGTGAGGTCTAGAAAGAAATATAATCTATTTGATTTCGAAGTCCTCGTATAACACTTCTTTCAATCCTCGATGCGGGATCACGTGTAGAAATGACATAATGTTATGTCATTTCCTATTAGTTAGTTCTTCTAACTTCTAACCAAAAAATGCATCATTTACCAACAAAGTACCATTCAAATCAAATCAACCACCTGCCAATAGCCTCTCTTCGGAATTTTACTAAACGGGTTGATCCTCTCCTCCCATTTTTTTAGCAACTTATCCTAAGGTCTCCTCACTAAGAGCTCCTCGGAAGCAATCGTCCCTACTGTTGATGCCAAAATCTGGGCAGGTAGAACTCACCTGACCTTCACGTGACACCAACGTTAAATTTGTATTATGGGGAAGATGTGGCTTGCAAAAAAGGTAAATCTGCACACTGGTGTGGTGCTTGTCACATCGCCTCCGATGCAAGTCAACAAGGAGTAAGATGAGAAAGCAAGAGAACAAGAGGAGGAGTAGAGTCAGAGAGTAGAGTTCTCGACCCCTACTTCAATGACAAAGAATGATTTATATACCTTTTTTATCCTTAAGGTTTCTAGACATTTGGAGACAATTCGGACTGAACCAGTTGGAATTGGGGCGGCTAAGGGACTCTAGGAGCCATGCATGGGGGAAAGACTCGGCCCACGCATGTGGACCAAGGGTCGCCCTCGACCATGGGCCTTGACAGACCATGGCCCAATGACCCAACCCATTCAGCTCGCCTCTCCTTCCGGGTCGCCTTCTAGTCACGTCTTCGGGTCAGTTATGTGTTGTCCTGCTTAGTTCTTGAATTCCGGAGTTGTCCAAAATTACCTATAACACCTATCATCATAAAATACACTCTTTCTCTAAAAAGAAAGAACGGTAGTGAATGGCTAAGAGAAAGTATCTTTAGTAACATATACGCAGTTTATTGTTTATTTACTATCCAATTTTGTTAAAGTAAACATAATTCAATGGTAATTGACATGTGCCCACAAGAGGTCAGAAGTTTGAATCCTCTCATCCACAATGTATTTAACATCGAACCTCTGACCTTTTGGTAGATGGTACATGCCAATTATTGCTAAATTGGCACTTTGATGATCTATTTGGCATTCAAAATCAGTATATTTAACCTTCAACTCAAGTTTGTATGCAATATCTAAAAACATAAATACAAATTACCATTTTTCTGTAACAAAAATCATTAGTAAAAATAAAATTTATCCACATAAAGTTATTTTATGATAACAAGTTTTTTTTTTTTTAATAAATGATAAAAAGGTTTAATCCAATAAGTATAAATACAATACTCAGTAAAAAAAAGTCTTAATAAAATCTAGTTTAAAAAATTTTAAAAAATAAAATAAAATTTCTTTAAATTACTATCTCACAAGACTAGACCCAAAGATATGATCTCACAAGACTAGACCCAAAGATATGATCGAACAAGCCGTGGGCAAGCCCAATCATGGCCCAACCAGTAATTTAGATCTGGTGGGCTTCGGCAAGCCCGATCTAGGACCAAACAATAGTTTGGGTTTGTTGGGCTTTGGCTTTAGCAGATCCTGGGCCAAAGTTTTGTTGGGTCGGCCAGATATTAGGTTTTGTAATGATCGGGCTTCGAAGGCCCATGGGCTCGTAAAATAGCCCAGTCATTGTCTGAAGAAAATCCATGTGCTGGCCGTCGTCTCCATCCGAAACCTGTAAAACCTAATTGCAGACAGAGCGACTGGAATCCACCGTTTACCTCGGAGGAGGAGAGCGACCTTCACGATTGCGGGGGCCTAAATCAGAAAGAAAATGCTCTACTATTACTAATGGCGATTTTCAGGTCTCTTAAAGCCCTAATCAAGAAGAATCCCAGTCGGTCCAAAACCTTCCTTACGACCACCACATGTACAATCTCAGCTCCCTGCTCACCTCTCTCTTATTTTCCGTCGCAGCCTCTGTCTCCCTTCGGATGCCACTCAACGAGGCTTCTTTCTCCTCTCTCTAAATTGATTATTCCCTTCCATGGTCCTCTTTTCTTGCACTCCCCGCCATGTAAGCTTTCGCAGTCCGCCACTCCCCTTTATGTACAAGGAAATAGAATCATTTTGCGCAGAGTTGAAGCTTTGAATTCTGGACTCAATTTGCTTCGTAGAACCAAGCTACCTCTAAGAATAGGATTTGGGTCGGTATCACCCGGACCAAATTTGTTGGATCGGTTAGATTCGGACAAAAGAACTGATGAGTTAGTACACGGCGTCGTAAATTTGCCCAATTTAATTTCAGTAAGCCGGTTAATTTCCGGTCCTTTTCTTGGATGGTAATGTTTCTTGTCTCCACTTTTGGCCTAATCAAAATTTAAATCTCGTTCCATTTTTCCCGTTTGGCTCATCTGTTCGTTGTTTTCTTGATTAGCATTTCTGTTATACATTCTTGAATCTTGATGCTAATGATCAAATAGGTTTTGCATCTTCTGGATGTTGATGTAGGATGATATCGAACGGCTGGTACTCTTCGGCGATGGTGGGATTAGCTATATCAGGAGCAACCGACTGGGTAATCAGCTCATGTTACCTTTCTTGAATAAATCAGAATAGTATTCAGAAAAAGAACACGGATGATATATTTTCAAAAAAAAGAAAAAAACACGGATGATATTATTACAAACACTTTTTGTCCCCTCTTTTGTAGCTGGATGGATATACCGCCAGGAAAATGGGAATAAACTCTGTAGTGGGTTCTTATCTGGATCCCTTAGCTGACAAGGTAAATTTTGTATTTCATATTTCTACTAGTTCATGTCTAGTTTGAATTGGTTTGCTCATAGTTACTCTGCTTCTGGTTCTGGGTTCAGGTTCTTATTGGATGTGTTGCATTGGCAATGGTGCAGAATGATCTTCTCCATCGTAAGTGTTCGATTCCCTCTTATCCAATACTCACTGTTTCTTGTTGGATTGTGAAGTACTATAACTGTAAAAGATTCAACTCTCTATTGTTGGAGAAGTTCATTGTTCATGGAATATAAATTCTTGTTTTGAATCTCCTTATTAGCATTCATTTATAAGTTTCTTAACATTCATTTATAAATTTTAATGTTGTTTTCTTATGGTAGCTGGACTTGTCGCACTTGTCGTTGGGAGAGATGTCTTACTTGTTAGTGGTGCTGTATACCAAAGAGCAAATAACTTGGGTTGGAAGGTGAAAAACTTGAATATTGTTACCTAAACCTCCCTCCTGCACTTCCATTGATGGGAGGCTCTGTTTTTTTATGGGACAAGCTTAATCTTTAATGTTGTTGAACATTCTTTCAGTGGAGAAGCTGGCATGACTTTTTCAATCTTGACGGTACTTCTCCCCATAAGGTTGAGCCTCTCTTTATTAGCAAGGTAATTATAGTTTCCAAAAGTACAATTACGCTATGACGTGACTGCTGAGAATAGATATAATATCAGAAAAGGCTGGATTCAACTATTTTGGAAGCTTTACTTAGTAAGGCTGATTATCGTGTTAGGTCAATACTGTTTTTCAATTGGTATTGGTTGCTGCTGCGCTTCTGCAACCGGAGTTTGGAACACAGGAGACTGAGCTGTATGTCACGCTCTTAAGGTATGTCAGCCACCAGCTTCCCTATAACTTTGCAACATCACTAAATAACATATCAGAAAATTTACCGTTCTTTCGATTGGGTTGCAGTTGGCTAGTGGCATCAACAACAGTGGCCTCCACAGCAGCATATGGAGCTCAGTTCATGAAGAAGAGTTCTGGATTGATTGCTCGGAAAATATAGGTTTGAACCTTGCAGATGTAAGCAAGCTTTAGAAAGATCAAGTATATAAGCTCTCCCAGGAGCTTTCACTCTGTAATGAAAATAATTTGCATTCTAAGTTTGAGAAACATGAGCCTCTACTGTACATAGTTCCCGGGAATAGTTTATTTGTGCCCTGTGCACCCAATGTGTCTTCATCGAATTATTGTTGATGTTCTCTATTTCACCTCTCTAAGTTAATAGACAGAAGGGTAGGTGAAAAGGGTAGGAAGACATCCCTTTGTTATAGCAACATTGTAAAGAGAATTTTCTGTTTATGTGGATGTATTATTAGATCAATTGACCAGTCATTTGTTATTTTCCAAGAAGTTTTCAGATCACTGCTAATTTGATCATTCAATTAGCAGATGTAAAATTTTGAGGCAAAAGCAAATCACTACGAAATGGGTAAAATTTATCTTCTTCAGATGTAAAATTTTGAATGAAGAATTCCAATGCGAATAAATTGAGATTTTGATTCACTATCGCACAAAGGCAATACCAAAGAAACGGAAAAATTAAGCCAAATTTGGTGTGTGCTATGTTACAGATGAAAATTACATTCCTTGTCATCAGGGGGTTGCTCCTTTCTAGGATGGATGAATGGCCAAAAGATGGAAAACTCCAGTTCACTAGATTGCTCAAATGTCTAATAACTAATCTTGATGAATATCCTCCGCAGCAGGGGCTGCAAATCTCAAATCCACGGGTCGTGCCACTACAACTGCTTCATCAGCAAATAATGCTCTGATAAAGGATGGGGTTTTCAATGGTCGTCGGCCTGTCATTCGTGGGTACACATCTTCAAGAAAATAATAAGCGTGGCCAGCAACCATACCCTGAATCACAAAAAAGTCATCACCATAAAATAAAAATAGACTATTATTCTTGGTCTCAAATCCCCAAAAATTTCATCATTTAAATAATCAAACTAAGTGGGTAAATTGATTTTGAGATATAGAACATCACGGTTGGAAATTTTTGGCAGACTCAAGGTCAAGAAAATATTTCCAGATGCGGTTTATAAGAATTCAGCAGGACCATATGCCGAGCATGGAGGTCCATTGAATTATGCAAACCAGAACAGGGTCGGATCAAACACAGTGAACTATGAGGAATTATATTCCAAATATAGATGGTTTAGAGTCAAGACGGCATACCAGTAGATCCACCCAAGCACTGGCCCCGACTAGGACAGAGAATCCTAGAAGGACCTGCAGGAAAAAGGAAAAGAAACAAAGTCAATATTCGTTCGTGAAGTTCAAGACGATGCTTTTACTGGTGAATAGAGAATTCAACTGAAAGGAATTAACGTTGGATCGGATCAAGCCATAGAAGACTAATTTTCAACATATGAATGATTAAAAGAATTACAATATGCAACGAAACCCAGGCTTACTCACCCATGGCAGGTAAGCTGCCGTAAAAGTAAAAAGGCCTAAAAAGCTCATATGGATGAATGGGTTTTGCTTGCTCCACACATAAACCTGTATATAAGAAAATTTTGTAAGTACGGATAAATTGAATAAAAGTAAACGAAGAAAAGCTCTCATCCCATATGGAACTAACCATCATGAATGTCAGTGAGTTGCTAAGAAATATAACTTCGGCAATTGACTCGGACAAGTATGGTATCATTCCCCCAACCAAAACAATTGCAGTTAGCACCGTGGCCCCAAATAAGAGCATATAAAAGAAATCAGCTGTTCTTCCCCTAAAAGAGTTCTCTTCCAGAAGTTTGCAGTATCGAGCAAGAAAAAACATGTGAAACAAAAAATCCAAATCTGGCAATAACAGACACATCACAAGTTATGAGTGGAATATTAGTAGCTGACAATTTCAATCTTATCCAGAAGAAAAATATATATATCTGCGGGTATATACTGAAAAGGTTGAAAGAGAAGAAAGTTAGAACATGTCACATTTTCCAGCTCTTTAGCAACTACATGAACATAAAAGGTGGTAACCAACCCAGAAGACATAGGGCAAAAGGTGGTTAGTTTTATTCTTTTGGGGGAAGATGAGCGATGCCTAAATCATAATATGCAAGCACGAGGAAAAGGCTTCAAAGGTTCACTGGTCCAAACAAGGCGCATGTCAATCTAATATTTTTACCACAGCAAAAACTAATGAGAGACCTCTCTTGCTCAATAAACAAGAACAAGACAACTAGTCAGAAAAGCTGACCAACGACTATAATCAGAAAATACCAACAGAGAGAAAAATATTAAGAAAAGTGTATGAAACCAAGCAATGGGATCTTCTACAATTTCAAATTAGGTGTATATGAAAAAGTAATATACTTGATTGGCTTTCATGCAACAGTATGACAACATTCTAACTTTCCAATTACAAATTTATATGTTGCCACAACAGTAATTATCTTTGCTTTAAAGGTGCCAACTTTTGTAACAGCTGTCACATGAACTATATAATATTTCTTGAAGAATTAGAGCTAAGGCTAATATAACATTAGCTTCAAGTAGAAGATGAATAAGTTTCTTCACGTCAGCAGTCGATGGTCTACAATTTCAGACAAAAAATTGATGTAAAGTAATAACCACTTAATCAGCAACCCTCACATTCCAGAATGAGCAACAAATTTCAATCATTTATCAAAATATTTGAACCAAATATAGCACTGAAATTGTAACATACACAACAGCTTCATTCAAAATTATCGCACTTAAGAAGGAAGATAACATGTATTGTCGGATAAATATTGTAGGTGGTAGCATCCGCAATAGAACAATGTTTTACCATAACAATATACGTCATTTTCTTCATATTAGTGAAGGGCATATGGAAATAATAGCGTGAGTTTGTAGGGAGTGAACTACATCCTATAGTTCAAATTTTCTGTCACTGAACAAGTTCTAATTATTTCACAATACCTATAAGCATCACTTTAGTCGAAATTAATAAAAGCCAGGACAAGGTTGAATTTCAATAATTACCCATTTTACGGAAGAACAGGAAGTTGGTAATGAGACGCCAGAACTGATACTTCTTTGCCACAAGGATAGGGTTCAAGTAAAGATGATGCGGAGAGATAATCTGTAGGATATCAAATCCACGAGAAATTATTAAATAAACCAAATGGTAAGCTAAAGCGATATATCATCTGTTAAACTCTAAAATTAAGAATCATCATGATGCTGTACAAAGGCCAAAAAGATTATAAGGATAGGCCACACTTTCTTAGTTTACGATATTTCAATAGAAATCACAATGAAACAACAGAACCGGGAGCCCCCATTTCATACCACCGATACCAGGAAAAACTCACACCAAAACTAAATCAAATTCATACAACAATCCCCACAGGTCATTAAAACCAACGATAATCGCCTACCGCCAAGGGAACCCCACATCGAAACCCAAAAACTAACATAAGCATCAAAATCCCCCAGTCATATTCATCGATATGGTAATAATCGGGGATAGCAAAACAACCCATTAATGAATCCATAACAAATCAAAATCGAAATTGAGATAAAAAAAAAACAAAACAAAACAAAACAAACAAGACATTCTTAAAATCTTCAGCTTTAAACTATAATGTAAAAGATAATCCCTCGAAGGAACAAACAGGTAAACCTAGATGACCTCCAGAACAAGAAAACTACAGCAAGGAATGGAGAAGGGGCAACAAGGTACATACATCGAGGGAACAGCCGATTGTGGTTACAATAGCGGCTGTGAGATAAGAGCGGGTGATAACAGGCATTTGCTTGTACCATTCTTCAACTGCTTGAGCCATCGAATCTCAGAAAAATAATCGCCGATAAAGAAAAACGTCAGCTGAAGATCGAAGAGGCAGAAGAGATAATATTGCACGCCGGAAAGAACAGGCGGAGCTTGGAACGAAGAAATTCACCGGCACAATTCCACAGAGAAAGAGATCCGCAGAATCGGAAAGGAAGAGTTTGGAAGGGAAAGACGGCGAAAGAATACAAACCAGCTTATTCCCCGTTCTCTTTTACGGGGGTGACGATTTGGCGCGAATAACAGCGCGAGTGTATGCCACGAACCAATCATCTACTTGGTAAATCCAGTAATTTTACTGTTATTTCTATTTACCACAAAAATAGAATCAACTTTATTTTGGGCTCGGCCCATTGAACCAATATGATACAAATAGGACAATTGATCCACGTCGCTTACCCAGCAATCTTGGCTTGGTTAGGCTTATAAAATGATACTATTTTCTAAAATAGTATGAAGTAAAATGAAAAATGATATCATATTAAAAAGTTATAAAGTAAACGCTTGTCCCTCCCTATAAAGATTCATGGAGCTATCCCAGAAAAGTCGATAGATCAGAACTCAAAACAGAAAGGTTTTGGGCCTGGAATCAATCGAGCCCTCATTCCGTATGGGCCCGAAGGCCTAGTCTCCAGGCCCAATCCACGACGCGCGAGGAGACCATGGAGTCATCTGATGCTGAGCCACTTTCATGGCGTCCTCCTTGTTAACCGGCGCTTTCTCCCCATCCCAATCCCTTTCAAAATCACAAAATTTAAGACTTTTCAGTGCTCGAGCAGATTTGGGTAATGCTCCACAAACCAATAATTCGGCTTCAAATTCTTCATCAGTAAGCTTTGGGCTCCATTGCTAGTTCCACAATCCACTGAGATATTTCAGGAAGTTCCTTTACATCCTTGAATGCAATATGAAAAGCACTCTTTTTTTTTTTTTTCCTTCTTTTTCTTTTTTTTTCCTCATTTTTGATTCTCAGATTACTATCTAGGTCGTCGCCAAAAGAAGAACCAATCGGATGGTTGGTTTTAGAATGAATTCGTTTTGTCCTCAAGAAGAAACTTGGGTATAATTTATTTTGATAAACTTCTGAAAATAGTGGATGCTAAATGAGAGAAAACGCTTAGCTGTAAAAAGATTAATTAATGGCGTTCCCATTGTTGATATTGTTTCCAATGCCACCAGGCATAGGTAGCGAATTGCTGCCGCCAATATCTATATTTGGGTAATGTTCTGTAATCTTTTCATGCATTTTCTTTCTTTTTCCAAGTACAATGGGATATATTGATTAAGAATGATGCACATTGTCATAATTAGAGTATAATTTGTGCAAATAGAAGTTCCCAACAACGCTAGAAGCCTTATACTAGAAACCCAACCAATGACACCCAAACTTTTAAAGGAGCAACTTGTGTTGCAACGTGGTACTAGAAACAGATCACTTCACATATATTTGCTAGGTGTCATTTTTCCCATTAATATGCAGGTTAGACATCTTCCGTTGGCAACTTAGCAACTAGCTGATATTTTAAGTTGCTGTTGATAGGTGAAGAGTTCTGCAGCCCCTGTGACAATGAACTGGGTCAACCCATAAACCACAATAGGTTTAGCGAGTGGGCATTGGAGCTGATGAAAAAATAGATGAGCTCAAAGGGAATTTGGTCCGAATCATGCCAGCCACACCCACATAGAATTTGTAATTCTAGTGGTTTCGTTGGCAACCAAATGTGGTAGAGTCAATGATTGTTTATTGAGAATAGTCGACGGATGCACAAGTTGGTTTTTAGACAATCATGAATTGAAAAACGAGAAAAAGAAGAAGAAAATTAACCCAACACCTCTGAAAATTGCGAGGATCAGCTTTCCACTCTGAGCAAAGGAAAATGAACTAGGATAAAGCCATGAATGACTATTGTGATTTCTAGATTCTGTTGTCTTGTGTTTCATGAACTTCCGGATGAAGCTGGTGCTAACTGTTAAGGTTAATCAACTCACGAGCTTGAAAATTTTAAATTGTAATTGAATTTCTATGCAAAAAAGTAATGTTTTCATTTCCACTGTTACTTCTTTGGATTGCTTGAGTTCTTCCTGCAGGTGGAAACTTTCCCTGTCTGGTGCCTAGGATTCTTCTTGTGATAAAAAATAGGAGATGGTTCTTAGCCAGTTGACTCTTAAGTCATAGCTATCAATGGACAGTCTAAATCCAGCGACATGTAGTCTCATCCATACATTTGACCTTCATTTCCTTTATTATTATTGTGACTTCTCATTCTTTTTTCAAAGATACTTTTTATGTCGGTGGAATTTTGGTCTGTTTTATATTGCAATTGGATGGTTCCATGCTGCAAAGTTTGACTTTCGAGTTCCATCTGACAGTCGATTCAGGGATCTTTAGAAAAATATTTTCTCGCATCATTTATATTAAGATGGTTTTATTATTACTGACAAAAACATACGTAATTTTACTCTTTGATTATGTGATAATTTTCAAAATCATTTAGATTCTACGAAGGAAAACATCATCAAATAAAATTTTAACAGAAGGTTATAAGTTAAGAAGTCTTTGTTTTTTCTGGTTTTAGATTAGAAATCATACACACATGAGCTGAAGGCCAGCTCACAGCCTGCTTAGTCTCTCTTCCATAATTTAAAGCACATGCTGTGCTAGCTTGCTTCTTCATTGCCTCATAGATGACCTTCTTCATTGACCCCACAGCCAAAGTTCACACTTTCCCTCTTCCACACAGCTTCACTGATAAAATGCCATATCTCCACTGAAACTCTCCATTGCCCACACCTTCAGCTCAGTATCTCTTCTCCACTTTTCTGAGTTCAGAAGAGAGAGAGAAAGAGAGATGAGTTTTCTTCTCATTAGGAGGCCAAATGGTTACTCGAAGGTTGATAAAGAAGATCCAGAAGAGATAATTCATCGAAGAGCACAGTTTCTAATCAACAAAGTGTTGGAACGAGCAGATTCCATGGGGAAGCCTTCGTATGTGAGAATTAGAATTAGAAGGCTGAAGGTTAGATTTGGAAGGAGATTGAAGAAGCTGAGGAAGAGTGCACTGGCAAGCATTTCCGCTGTCAAGATTGGATTTTACAAGCAAGTCATTTGTCAGATCAGAAATTGCAAGTTTTTGTTTGGCAGAAAAGAAACCAACTTTGCCAATCTCCCTCCTTTGTTATCATCCTGAAGAGAACTTTGGCCAATCATCTTCTGTAATTTATCAAGAAAGGGATTGCGAGTTTTAAAACTTTGGCAAAATGACTTCTTTTTTCCTCAGAGTTCTAATTTTGTTCATGAGCTTTGTTATTGAAAGAAATTTTATAAAGATGTGTTTGGCTGGTATTGTTTCGTAGCCTTTCAATTTATTTTTGCAGTTTTTCCTCAAAGCTACAGAAGATTGAGAAAGCATGGATAAATTAAGTAAATCTAATATTTAACGTTATCAAGTAATCAAATCTAAGTCAATGAATTATATATAATAATACAAAATAGTTGTCTCTAATGTATTCTTTTAAGGTGAAAAAAGGGAAAGGTACATTTTATATAATATATATTTTCTTTCAATTCCAAATCTCCCATCATTGACGAGTCAATATTCATCTGGAAAAGGAGAAAAAAGAACAAACAAACTTAGATCGGACTATTTCTTGCCTTTTGGAACATTGTCATTGGATTACAGAATATTGGTGAGATCTACATATTGAACATAGCATAAATTAATCAAGCCAATAACTTTTATGATTATGATCATCATCTTGATCAATTAACCAACATTAGAAAATAAAATAAAGATATATTAATTATCATATCAAAGTCAATCTCTGTGTTTATTTTTTTAAAAATACAATTTTTTTTTAATTCATATATGGTTTAAAAAAAATACTTTTAGACCCTTGTGAAAGTGATGATTTAATCTTTGAACTTTAGTATATAAGGATTTTAGATCTAGTACTTTCATTTTATAACAATTTTAGTCGTTGAACATTAGTATGTGACGTTTTAGTCTTTTTTTTTTTTTTTTTTTTTTTTTTTTTGCAAAAAGTAACATTTTAGTTCTTAGACTTAAATTTATAGCAATTTAATTTCTCTTGTGAAAAATATTATTAAAATTTAACATAAGTTCTTAAATATGTAGATCGATAAATTGATATGAACCAAATATTGATTTTAAACTTTAAAGACTAAGTGGTTGAATAATATGAATCAACAACTTAATTTTCATAGATATTTTTAGAAAAATTAAATTATTAAAAAAAAATTTGAAGATTAAAAACTAAGTTCCAGTTTGATAGCCATTTGGTTTATGACTTTTGGGTTTGAAAACTTTGTTCTATTTCTTCCAATTTTCTTACAACAGTTTTCATCTTTTTTAATGAAACATTTAAATAAGTTTTTAAGGTCCCATTTGATAATTATTTGGTTTTTTATTTTTGATTTTTGAAAATTAAGTATACAAACACTATTTCCACCTATAATTTATATATTTTAAAAAACTCAAATTTCGAAAACTAAAAAAAAAAAAAGTATTTTTCAATTTTTTTTATAATTTGGCTAGGACTGTAAATGTGTCCTTAACAAAGACGAAAATCATAGGAAGAAAATTGAGAGAAAACAAGCATAATTTTCAAAAACCAAATATTTATCAAATGGGGCCTAAAAACTAGCTTTTTTTAGAAAACATGTGTGAAGAATGTGAATAACAAAACAAAGAAATTTATAGTTGGAATTAGTGTTGATAAGCCTAATTTTCAAAAGCAAAAAATCAAATTGTTATTAAATGAGGCCTAATTTGTTGTATACTATGTCTAAAAGACGAAATTGTTGCAAACTAAAGTTGGGGATTAAATTGTTTACTTCCATCAAAATTCGAAAATAATGATTTAACAAAATAATGCATACATAATTTCATGGATGGAAAACAAAAAGAAAAAGTTGTCGTCAAATAACATATATATGAAAATAATCATAGAGCACGTGAGTGTCATGTGAGCAACATCTTAACCCACATGTTCAGAAAAGAAAAAGTTGTCATCACACCATGATGTTTTCCTTCAAAAGATAAACCGGGTCTTCTCATAAAACAATGTAATTAATACCTAATTAACAACTTCCATGTTTTTGCATTAATTTAGATTAGGAATCCTAATCGGGATAGTCTTTCAGATTATGCATCAAATAGTATAATTTGACTCACAATCATTCAATAATTAACCAAACACATGAGACATATGCTTTACATTTTCAAAACATAAAAGAAGACTAGTTCAACTAACAACAATTAATATATTATTATTATACGGTTGGTTACATTATTAGTCTAGTTTTATATATTTTATCAATATTATCACAATTCACCTCACATTTTAAAAAGAAACATTTCAATATTAAAAAAGTCAATAAATTTTCATTGAATTATTAAAAATATAATGGATGTGACTTAGAAAAGTTCCCATGACCATTAACAAGTCGTATTAATATTGTTGCATTTATACGAAAATATGAGAGGTAATACAATTTCAACTTTCACCTAATGTTATGTATTTTCTTTCAAGTTTGTAATTAAAATTTTAGTAAATCTCAATTTGTGTAGACTATATTTGAAACACAAGGGTGTCTGTGAATTTTGTTAAATTGTTATAAACAATTTTCAATAGGTTTCTAAATTGTGAGTCAGTATGTAGTGTTAGTAAAGAAAAATATTTTTGAAGTCTAGGTTTACACAATCCAT
This sequence comes from Luffa acutangula, assembly GCA_036850905.1. Taxonomy (NCBI): domain Eukaryota; kingdom Viridiplantae; phylum Streptophyta; class Magnoliopsida; order Cucurbitales; family Cucurbitaceae; genus Luffa; species Luffa acutangula. The sequence continues at coordinate 60,353,349 of CM072087.1, read as the reverse complement.
GAGGTCAACATACTCAAATTTTTTATAATTAAACAAAATCACATATACCAAAATGTAGATTCAAACTTTATAACTAAATAAATTATAACCCTGTGAGCTAATGTAATTCTAATTCTAAATCCCCTATAACAACGAATAAAATTAAAGGTTTTATTACAAGTTTGATCCCTAAACTTTTAGAACGGTATCAATTAGGTTCTTGAACTTTAACGAGTGTCTAATAGGTTTATGAATTTTCAATTTTGTATCGGATAGATCTCTGAACTTTAAGAATGTGTAATAAGTCAATGAACTAGCTAGACATGTTAGATAGAAAATCGAAAGTTGTTCAAGGACTTATTTGACAGATTTTAAAGTTTAAGGACCAAACAGAGACGACACCTAAAAGACTAAACTTGTAGTTTAAACAAAATGAAATCAATCTCTTAGCTATTTAAATAATTAAAAACAAATATAGGTACATGGCACACAGTACAATACAATCCATTTGATTCTTTCACTTCTCTTACAAAATAATCACATTGTTTCATATCCTCTTTTGAAACCATCCCATATCTTCTCACCATTTCGTCCCCTAATCGTATGAGACAAAGCGATCTCAAGAAAACATATACTTTTCCATAATGTGCATAGAACCCAACTAATTAAAAAAAAAAAAAAAAAGTAACTTCATTATAAATTATAATAAGTGGAAAAAGTAATTAAATCATATACTTCATATACGTACTTCAGTTAATCTCTGGAATGCTCTGCAGAGAAGGCCTCCATGAACGTTGCTGGCGCAATTTCACCACTTGGCCACTGTTATCATCTTCTTCATTATCACCACTTTGATCGCTAATTATAACGTTCACAAGGCGAGCCATAACATGTTCAAAACTAGAATCCGCCATGTTCAACCATCCAACCAATTCCTCTAGCTCCTTCTTCGTCATCCTTATTTTCACTTCTCTCAAATTACCTCCTTCTGAGTCTGAGCCCTTCGTACTAGAACAACAAGAAGAATTATTAGCTCCATTTTCTCCATCGGAGTGCTTTCTCTGACGGCGGTTTTTCGGCGCCGGAGCCCTCAGGTCGCCGCCGGCCACCTCCTTGGTGGAGGATTGACCTCTGCAACAGTTACCCATGTTGTATCGATCGTCTCTAGGAGGATGTTTGTATTGTTTGAGGGCAAAATTTGATTGAGGCAAAGAGAGAGACAGAGATAGAGACAACGATCCAACATTGTAAATAAAATTACAGTTAGATTTGTATACGTGGCAATTGATGGGGCTGGTGGTTGACCAAACTCCCATATGGAAGTTTTGGGGTGGTGGGGCCTGCAGATATATATGATGATCTCAACGGCCACAATTAATTTGCTTTTATTTAATTGACCATCTAACCAACCCACAATGTAACGGTTGCCAAAAGCTATAATAATATAATTAATCTCTTCTAAAGAAAAAAAAGAATAATAATAAGTTTCTCAAAAAATAATAATAATAATAAGATTCATGTTATATAATATAACATATATTGAACTAGAGACCTCTTAGTCAGTACAAGTTTTATTTTTAGAGGTGGAAATGAGAAACTTTTTTAAAAAATTATTTATGTTATTTAATTTTTAAAAAAGTTTACTTAATTTTGTTAACTGATAATTTATATGATTTGATGAATGCCCCCAATAAAATGCAATAATGAAACGAATTCATTTGTTTTCTATTATTTAATATTTAGGTTTAGAACTTATGACAACTATTTTTTTTTTAAAAAAAAGAACTTATGACAACTATTGATTTGATCGGAAAGTTTGCAATCAATGCTAATTTTTAAATTAAAGTGAATATAACTTAGATCCATAATAGTACATTGGACATTTCAAAAGCATTATCTCTAATGCCTATATAAGATGAATTATCAATTTAATTTATTAAAACTGACAATATATATTTTTCATTTTATCTCATATTAATTCATATTATATAAAATATAAATATATGGAAACAATTTGAAAAGGAGGTATAAGAAAATATGCAGATTTCGAACAACTATATAGTGTGAAACGGAATATGAAAATGGAATCTTACTAACTAAACCACATTATTCTATTTGAATATATATGAGATAGACCATATGCAACATGTAACAAATACCATATTTTCTTGCACGTAGTTGCATAAACATAATCAAGTTTAACACGATTTCAAGTGAATAAATATCCAGTAATTATATTCAAGGCTATATTTAGGTCAATTTGGTTGAAAATTTTGGTCACGTACTCGAGTGGATAATTGTTTTAATAGAAGGAAAAATTATGTATGATATTAAATAACGTTAGGTGGAGGCTAGAGATTATATTGGTCAAAGATCTTTCTTTTTTTGCATAATAGGTCAATATTAGACATCGTGGCCCTGGTCGATCGTGTCTTGTTCTTCTTCCAATATTATTAAGAATCCATTTCTTGTGTGCTAAGATTTTCTTTTATCATATTTAAGACAAAGAATCCAAAATTTCTTCTTCTTGGTATATGGTAATAAGCGTTGGAAATTTATTCATTTCACTCACCTTATCCGCCCACTGGTAGGCTCGAAGTTGTGGGCTTTATAATGACTAAGAGAATTAATGACCATGTTTTTTTCTTTTTGAAAAAAAATTAATGACCATGTTATTATAATTAATTTCATGTCATTTCATTGCACGTGCTCCCTACGTTTCATCAATATTAAAAATGGGTAATCTAATAATGTAGTTCTTCATTGTAAGAAACTTTTGAATTTATTTATTAGATGGAAGATAAATGTTGGATGGGTTTGTTGTTTGGCGGTAATTGGTATGTATCTTCAACCAAGAAGTAAGGAATTCAAATTTTCCCACTCTAAATATTCTTCAACTCAAGAAAAAAAAATTGATGAGTTTTTTCTGAAGGAAATAATTACTAAAGATGTCACCGTTATTCTAACAAATATAGAAAAAGCTGGATCACTTCATGTTCATAGAAAATGAAAATATTTTTTATAAATAAAGTGTGTATGTATGTATATATTATATTATATTATATGTTCGAAATCAATTTTATGTTTGCATTTACACAATTGTAAACTTTACATTTATTTCTTTTTAAATTGGATTTTTGCTGTGAGGATTTGGAAAGGGAAAGGGTCCAAAAATATTAGACCTAGCTGATAAAATTTGATTTTTTGGTGGTTTGATTCCCAACTTTGATTGACATGAAGAACTACTATATTGGCTATATTGATGGTTTGAATACACAAAATTTCCTCATGCCGACCCTTCCTTCCTCCGTTAGACCTTTTACAACTAAAAGTGTTCATCCTGATCATCTAGTGCTTTGTTTGGCGAATCCATTGCAAGTGTTATCACACTTCGCACACCATGTTTCAAAGTTCTAGATTTAATTTGGAACCAACGAACGATATGTTGCATGGTGACACTATTGCCGAGCGACAATGATAAGATTTGCTAGAGAAGAAAGGAGAATGGAGAAAGAAGAGATGAATTACGTCCAACAAAAATAATGAAAAATAATATATTTTTCTCACTTACTTTAAAATCGTTATATCATCCTATTCAACTTAATTTAAACGATATGTTACATGGTGACACTAAAACTGTCCTGTCAATATTATGTTAGGTCAATTAACCAACTTCTAGTTTAAGGGTCATTTAAAATTTTTTGATGTGAACCTTATGATCTAAAGTGTTCATTTGATTATCCTAGAATCAAGCATACACTCAACTCAAATCTCAAAAGACCAAAAAGTATATTTTGCTAAAAAAAAAACTTTAACTATTATTTGTGAAAGTTTTGGTTGTACAGTAAATATATATGTCTCTCTTACAAGTTGAGATGTTCAACAGAGAAACCATGAGCTACAGATCATCCATGCTAAATCTAATAACATTCTTGTGTATAACCAAACAAATAATCTGTAATGAATAATGATTGGCTGCATAGCGGTGCGTAGAGATCTCCTTACACATCCTATTAAAATCTTAACAACTAAAGAGAAAAGTTACAAAAATGAGGAAAAAAACCATCTCTCTTAATTGTCAATATTTTAATGGTGGTGTGTGTTTGGAAGATGCATACACGGGTGTATCTATACACGGGTATGTAGCTAAGTATTGTCCATTTTTAATATAGACATCCTTATATTCATATAGATATAATCCATCCAAACTTCAATCTAAGCCGTCCTTTAAGAATTAAAAATTTCCTAGATAAGTTAAACCATCCCTGAAATATGAACCAATTTTCTCAAATCCCTCTACCTTTTCACTAATCCAATGACTATATCAAGTTGACTTGTGGTGATTCATTGCAAACATTTGTGGGTATCATAATTTTAATTTTCTGTAATTCCATATTTTTCTTAAATGAAGGAGACAACTCGATAATATTCATTAGATATACGAAATCTGCACTAATATTAATAAAGATTTGAATGTTGATTGAGAAGATTTCCTTTCATTGTTGTCAATTTTGATAGAAGAATTCTTAATTTTTCTTGCTTATTATCATTGCTAGGAACGCTACTGTTGAGACAGAAGTACTCATTTGGATCTCTTTTCCTTTACTATAATTAGGCTTTATTTGTATCTCTTTTAGATAGCTTGGCCCACTACAACAAATTATACTTTTAATGTCGGACGAAAAAAACGCGCAGGACTTTAATGTCAGACGAAAAAAACGCGCAGACTTTTAATGTCGGACGAAAAAACGCACGGACCTTTTAATGTCGGACGGATGAAAACGCTCGTGTTTTAAAATTTTTCGGGCTTTTAATGTCGGGCATGCCCGACATTAAAGCGTTCATTTAATGTCGGTTTTGAAAAGCCTATTTTTAGCTATCTTCCTCGTTTTAGCGGTCCACATAAAAAAGCATCATCCCCTCTTTCAACTTTCTCTCTGAAAGTAGGGTTTTTGCTTGCAGTCGTTGTTCGAAGCCCTCGCAGCCGGTTCCCGAATCTCCAAGATGGTAACTCTTTCTTCCTTGTAGTGATCTTGTTTTTTGTATTCTTGCTTCCGATTCGTTTTGTATTACACTTTCGATTCTTTTTTTTTTTTGGCAGTTTTATGATGCGAGTTTTCTTAATCATTCGCAACCGTCTCACAAGACCTTCAGAATCAAGAAGTTGGCGAAGAAGATGAGAACGAACGACAGGCCTATTCTTGTGTATAGTATTTTGAATCGTGAAATTGGTTTAGTAGAATTTTCACTGGAGGGTTATTCCTTCTTCTCTATTGAATTGTTTTTGCTTTCAAGAAATGGGAGATTCTGTGCTTTCGGCTTGAAGATATATGTATATGGCTTCAAGAAATGGGAGATCCTCAACGGAAAATTGAGTCCAAGTCTGTGGAAGACAAATTGGCAAAAGACCTGGTGCCAACCCCTGAAGTCAGTCAACCCAGTGAGAAGATAAAAGATTGGGTGTCTAGTTTATACCAGGTAAATATCATCATTTGAATGAACTTTATGCTCTTCAATTTTAAAGGAAATTTATTTCTTCATTCTCCTAAAGGCTAGCTCTATATCATGTTTACTTAAATTCCTGAGTGATATATGTATGTTCGAATGAATGAAATAGGGAATTAAAACTTGTTGAAAGAAAATTGGATGAGGTAAATAAGACTACTGTGTCACCTACAGAAATAAAACAACGACCAAGTGTATACTTATTCTATGTAATCACTCAATTTAACTACTTAAGTCCCTCCGTGAACATTTGATAAAACATATGTAACTACTTCAGTTTTTCATATAGTTGATCAAACTTTGCACTAAGCCATAATAATCAAAACAACTGACCTAAGGACATGACCGAGAAAACAGGTTGTTGCTTGTTTTGGATATGGCTCTTTCTAGTTATTTTATTTCTTCATTTTAGTTTGGTAACCTTTTATTTTACTTTGCATCATGTTAAAAGGCAACATGTTATTTATTTTCTCTCTACTCTATAGTATTCAAAGTGGTCTTAGTGTGGGAGTTGGAGGATTTGCTTGAACAATTGTCTCATAAATGTGACAACTTCACTTGATTGTGTATAGTATTTTTGTAGATTCCTTACTTATATTTTAAATTTGAAGATTTACATCCGACGATTTTAAAGAGAGTGTCTCTCAGGTTCTTCTTTCTTGTAAGCTCTCTCTCTGTTGAATCCATTTTCTTTGTATATGAGAATTAAAATTTTTATTTTAGGTCCTGTTTGATAACCATTTCAGTTTTTGGTTTTTGGTTTTTCTGTTTTTGGTTTTTGGTTTTTGGTTTTCTGTTTTTTAAAAACAAAAACCATATATGTTTGATAACTGTTTTTTGTTTTCTGTTTTTAAAAAACAGAAAACCAACCTTGTTTGATAACTGTTTTTGGTTTTCAGTTTTTTAAAAATTAGAAAGATGAAAAGATGTTTTAGAGAGAGAAAAATGTGTTGAGACGTTGAAACAAAATTGTAGAGACACAAATATAAATGTTTTCAAGATAAGTTTTTTTTTTTTTTTTTTTTTTTTTGAAAGACAAGAAAAGTTAAACATAAAAAATTTAGAGAGATGAAAGAAAATATTTAAAAAAAGAATATTAGTTATTATACTCGAGAAAAGATATTAGTTAGAGGAAAAATAGAAAACAAGTAAGAGTAAAAACGATAAATTTTATATTAAAAAAATTAAATTAAAAAAAAATATAGAGAGATAATAAGGTTAAGAGTAAAAGATATGCTAAAGAAATAACGATAAATTAGAAAAATAAAGAAAAGTTGTAGCGATAGAAAATTTTGGTGACTTTTTTTTTTAGAAATAGACAAGATATAGAGAAAAAAAAAGTTTTGAGAGAGAAAATTTTAGAGAGAGAAAAATAAATTTTATAGAGTAAAAAACGTTTTAGAGAATAAAAAAAATAGAGAAAGGAATTTGTTGGAGGAAGATAGGTAAGATAGAAGAAAAGTAAGCATTAGAAGAAAAATGAGTTTTTGAAAAACAGAAATCTGTTTTTAAAAACTACTTTTTTTGGTTTTTGAAATTTACTTATAATTTCAAAAACGTTTTTAAAAAACAGAAAACAAAAAACAGAAATGGTTATCAAACACCCCTGTTTTTAAAAAATGAAAAACAAAAACAGAAAACATAAAATGAAATGGTTATCAAACGGGCCCTTAACAATCCCAGGTTAATTTATGGAATGTTGTGAAGTGTGCGAAGCATAATCGAGCAATCATCCTTACCAGTATGTTTCCCTTCATTTTTCAGTCTCATTTTGCATTTAGAATTTGAACATAACACTTGACCTGACAACTGCAGTTATCAACTATAGAAATCCAAAGACTTTTCTCCCCCACGTGGACGAATTTGTTTCACTTCTCCATGTTTAGTTTTCATTTGTTCATTTTCATTATTGGAATTATAGCAGATTTTGTATTTCTCGCGGTTCATTATTCCATTGTCCATTTCTGATTCTGTTGAATATTGAAAAACTTTATTTATATCATCAGCACATTCTATGGAAGAGGCGGAAGTCTTATGCGATCGGACATGAATTTTTGTGGATGGAAGCCTGGAGTGTGTTGGAAATCCAAAAGAGGTAACTTATTTGATGTCTTTGAGTTGTTTGGAATAGATGCAATATAATCAGAAGCATTGTTATAATAATGCAATTTTGATCATTAAAGCTTTTATCGAACTTTTCACTTGTTGGTTATTTTCCTCAATATATTTGGTAAAACTCCAAGGGGAATTTGATGGCAAAAAAGAACGAGTACAGGAACAAGAAAAAATTTAAGAGCTCACCCCTCTTGTACACTCTCATCAAAAGTCTAAACTAACTTTCTCCTTTTCTCAACCTGATAAATCCCTCCTAGTTGGATAGCCCTAACTAACTTCTTAGATTCACTCTTATCTTCTAACTTCCTTCCAAATACATTATTCCTTTCTTGCACCCTCTTCCATTTTCTCTCGCATTGCTTTTACATCCGAGCAATCAAATTTGGAAAACGAAAAAAATGTTCTTCTTATAAAGGAAAAAAGAAAAAAGCATGCCAGATGCAGTACGTTTCCAACCCCTTTTTGTTACTCCTATTTTTCTATCCATAATTATATTTAAATATGCTCTCTTGTTTCATTACTTAGATTTATATTTTTAATACCTCGGTCCATCTTTTGACAGATTCAATCCTTTTACTTCTGCTGAGATGTGAATCACTGTAACATGAATTTAATGCTTTGAGACCTCACAATCAATATATTAAATTTGACAATCTTTTGATAGCTTAAAGCCAGATACGATGAGGCTTATGTATTTACAATGACAACATCTCCTGCTCATGAGGGAGAAGTTGAGAACATGGTGAAGCGTTTGGCCCCTGGAGCTAGCAAGATTTACCACTTATCTGAAACACAAAAATTTCTTTTGAAGTTATCATCTAGGACCTTATTTGAAGTGCAGTTAAAAATATTAATGTCGACTGTTCTTAATTACTAGTTTTTTTTAAACATATTTCTACATGAAAATGGAGGAAACATGAACCTCTATAGATGATGATGGTACATAAAAATATGACTTTTCGGATTCTGGGTGTAAAAGCATCCGAAATATGAAAGGAAGTTGACCTCTGAATCTTTATTATTTCTTGTACTTTCTTTTATAGGAAATCAAAACTTCTCATCAGATGTAAGTATCTATGAACTGCAAATCTATAGGTAAGTTTAGCCTTTTTGTTATCTGCAGGTTTTCTGTGAATTTGATTTGGAATTAGATGAATTTTATTTTTATGTTTTGCTTTCATGTATTATCAGGAGTTCACAGATACTTTGATCAAGGAGGAAGAATTATCTGAAAGTCAAAAGGATGCCTTTAAGGTAATGGTTTGTCAAGTGTTACAGCCAAGTTGAGTTCTTACTAGTATTATTCAAATTAATCGGTCAACCACTCAAATTTTTTGTAGGTATCTTTCTGTGACGTTTTCTGATGTCGTATGTCTTTACTAATATTCTTTGTTATTTTTTTCAAGATCATTTGCCTTTATGTAAACACTCTGTTCGTAAGAAATTTATCTTACTAATAAATCTAACAGATTTTTGTATTTTTCCTAACTGCCTGCATTATTGTACTGATGTTATTGCATTACCTCGTGAAAATGATGGCTCCATTTGAACTAGTAGACTGTGGATTTGGGGACAAAATCAGGTTTTAATTTATTTGTTTTAAATGTTGATGTTCTTTTGTAAACTTCTCTAACTTCCTTTCCATTTCAAACTTTCTTATTTGAATGCAAAATATGTTTATGTAAGTTTATCAACTGAGGAGAACTAATTTGAAGTCTTTAGTCTAGGACCAAGTCTTGCTTCTTGGGTGGAAAACACAGGTACTCGTGTAAATTTAAGCGTCTTAAGCAAAACGAACAAATTAATATGTTAGTTAGATGAAAAGCATGGATGGATCTTGAGATAATTGTGTGTATGTCATCTCCTACTTTTGATACATCCTAGGCTCATTAGTTGATTTATGGATTGGCTCCCTATTAGTTCATTCTATTTGGTGAAGAATAATAATACTAGTATGTTGTTGCTTCTGCTTTGTCAATGTGATGAAATTATTTGCTTATTGAACTTTTTTCTGCAAGTTATAGGGTATATTTAAGTGTCTTTTGTTTTTTTTCTTCTTTTCAAGTGGTGAGCTGGAAAAATTGGTAATTGGCTTCTTGCTTACTGCACACCAAGTGTTTGTAGAATTTATTTGTGAATTTACTTTTACACTAATGAATATTACTGCACACCAAATGTTCTATAATCCTCTAGATGTTGTTGGTTATTAGCTCTACTTTACCCGTACGTCTTGTAACTTTAGTTTTAGTCTAAAGATTTGATTGGAGATGTGTGTCGATTGTATTTTACTTACGTTTTTGTTTTGTATAAGGTTTGGAATTCTTGTTAAGCGAGAACTGTTGCAGATGATGAAATGGATATTCTCGAAAAGGAGCTCGAAGAGGAACTTGGCCGGAAAGAGCGTAGAAGGAGTTGTGTACTCATTTTGTTTAATAATTTTACTTTTTGTTTGTAAATTGGTTCATGGATGTGTGATTTGTTGATAGACGAAAAGTCTCATGTATTATATACACTATTATATTTTATTAATTAAATCCATGTTCGTTGAGTTAGTTGTTGTGTAAAAATACTTTCGAGATTTTATTTTTGTGTATATGTTGACATTTTATTTTGTTTAGAGGTTTTTACAAAATGAAGAAATAGTATTGTTGGTTAGCAACGTGTGCAACCAACAATTTTTTTTATTTTAATATCGCACATTTAATGTCGGACGCTTTTAATGTCGCACATCTAATGTCGAACACTTTTAATGTCACAACTTTTAATGTCAGACAATGACCGACATAAAAAACTGACCGACATTAAAAGTGATTTTTAATGTCGGACAAAGAGTGGTTGACCGACATAAAAAGTGCACTTTTAATGTCGGTCAAAGCTTGTTGAATGACATTAAAAGGGTCCTTTTAATGTCGGTCAATGACCGACATTAAAAAGGTACTTTTAATGTCGGACAACGCTTTTAATGTCGGGCAATGACCGACATTAAAAGGGTACTTTTAATGTCGGACAACGCTTTTAACGTCGGGCAATGACCGGCATTAAAAGCGACTGACATTAAAAGCCTCTTTTAATGTCGGGCATTGCCCGACATTAAAAGTGACCGACATTAAAACTTTTAATGTCTGTGTTTTTAATGTCGGTCAGTGACCGACATATTGCCTGACATTAAAAGCCAAATTTGTTGTAGTGGCCTCTCTTCTCTATTTAATGGTATTTTTCTCTCTTGGATTTTCCACAATTTTGTTTCGCACAAATTATTAATGAGACATTTATATAAATAGTATTATATACAGATATGAATTTTAGAAAATAGTACAATGTTTAAAATTTTACTATAATAGTATATCAAAATCCAACCACAATTTAATGCACAATAACAAAAGTCAAAGTTGTAGGGCTTAAATTACCATTTTGGTTCTGATACTTTAATTTGAGACTCATTCTATTTTAGTTCACATACTTTCAAATGGCTAAATTTAGTCTCTATACTTTCAATAAATCTTAAAATTAGTTCTCGTTTCAAGTTTATCTATCTCAAATGACTAAATTTAGTCTCTATACTTTCAATAAATCTTAAAATTAGTCCTCGTTTCAAGTTTATCTATCAAACTTAGTAAACTAATAACAATAATTTCAATTAAAAAAAAGACATAATGTTAATATGTCTCTAAATGTCAACATGTGAGTCCTAGTTCGACTCGTGTAAAACATGTACTTTTGACCAAGAGGTCAGAGATTCAAACCTTCCTCTCTTACATGTTGTAAAAAAAAATGTTAATGTCTCCAAAATTTTAAATAATTGCATCGCAAGTCATTTTTTCATGTAAGATTTGTAACACTCCGTTTCTTTATCAACTATAATATTATTTTCTTATTTATTTATTTGAATTCAGCAACTTATGGATTTAGAGATTTAAACTTCTAACATATCGATGGATAGCATATGCTTTGATTTTTTTTTTTTTTTTTTTTTTGAGTTCACATATTGATATATAATATAATTTGTTTATATTGAATAAAAGAAAACCACGGAATATGAGAATAAACAAGTTTAAGATCCATTTATTTCATTAAAATGTTTTTTTAATTTTTTTTATTACAGTTAAATGTATAGTTAAAAACATTCAAAAGTTATCCTTTGCAAATAAAAAAAAAAAAAAAAAAAAAAAAAAAAAAAAAAAAACTTATGGACAGAATTGAAAATTCTTATAGACAAATATTTATGGTGCTTTTATCTTTTCTTATCATTAAACTGTTTAATACATTAAAAATGGTGGAGACCACATACGATTCGTTGAAAAGGAAAAAGGAATATTACAGAAAATTCTACTTGAAGTCTATAACTAATTTCTTTAAACAAAAATTTACACTGACAACTCCAGTATTGATGACAAATTCATTTAAAACGAAGGTACTAAGTACATTTACTTAAAATATAATTTATCCTTAAATTATGAAAAAATGGATGTCACCAGACTCACCACTAATATATATATATATATATATATATATATATATAACTTTTAATTAATTAATTAAGAGTTAAAAGAAAAAGGCCATTTTGCCGACTGAATATTCAGAGAGTAAAAATTATAAATACTTTGGAAATAATATTGTCCTGTCGACAGCATTTCCATCCCCTCCAATTCTTTTGTTTCTCTGTCTCTGTCTGTTTATGCGCTAAAGAAAGCTTTGTGCATTGGAGCTTTGTGTCAACTCTTTCTGATGGCCACCAAAACTTCCTCTATGCAATGAATCTATCTCCGACCAAACACTCTCCACCAACGCCTCGTCGCCGGCCACCCAAATTTCCACGCAGTCCCGGCGCCCGCCGCCCCAACTTCGGGATTCCGATGACTCCTCTGTTGCGGTGGAAGTTGGACGACCGGCATGGATCTCGAGGCCGCAGCCGAGTTCAATTTCAGGCGAGAAAGCTCGCCGCCGGCCTCTGGCAGCTCCACTACAGAGAAATTTCAGGCGGCGGCGGCCGGAGATTGTCTCAGGTAACTGCCAGATTTGATTCTGCTCTGCGAATAGAAAAAGAAAAAATGGAACTCGAAATGTTGTAATCTTTGTTATTGATACCAATAATTACGAACCCAGAAGGCAAAATTTCGTTTTCCATTTTCCGATTGGTGTGAAATTTTGAGCAATTATCGGGATTGTTTATAAAGAATTTTGAAAAATTCAGGGACAAGGAAGGCATCGCCGTCGTGATCAGAGCAGAAATAGGGAGGGAGTGGAAGCAGAGCAGAGGTTACAGAGGCGTCGTTGTTTTGATTCCTCGAATGATGGAATCAAGATTAAGGTACCTTTCCCATTTCCATTTCTGTTTCAATCAGTCTTCATTATTCTCTTCTTTTTTTTTTTCCCCACATATTTTTGTCATGATTCGGTGCTGAAACCACGCCAATCTAAATAATTATAAAGATTGGTCTCTAATAATACTTTAGCATTATTTAATTTAATCATTATCCCTTTTTTAGAACTTTAGATTTAGATAGACAAAGGAAAGTTTAGTGTGATATTATAATGTGGATTTATTTCTAAAAGGGAATATTCTATACCCATATGAAATTACAAACAAACTTATCTCACCATTATTTGAACAAAGCAAAAATTAGTAAGAGATGAAGCAAGTGGGAAAATTTGAATGAGAGAGATCAAGATAGTGATGGATAGAGTGATAGGTATAGCAATAAATTGAGAAAACTTTGGAAGAATAAAAAGGATGGGAATATTTGATAGTTGGATAAACAAGCTAAAAAAAGAAAAGAAAAAGAAAACAATCTCATTATTAAATCTATTTTTCAATTCTGCATCATCACAACCTAAACATTCTTTTAGTTACAGGATTTGATTGAAACACATCAACGCATTTGAAGGATAAAAAAACAAAGATAGAAATTGGGAAAATATAATAAACATCAATTTTCATATGGGAAGTTCTTCTTATTGGATTTTTAATCATTACAAAGAGTTGAAGATTATGAAATCGAACCAAGCTCTCTCTCTATAGATAGCACGATGAGTTTCTCTGATTAATCTCAAGGTATCTAATTAATGTTCTTGATGAAATTATTTAAAGTTAAACATTTCATTATAATTTACTCAAATTAGAATATCATCTCTCTGAAAAGATTAATGGATTATAAATAAGCTGTATACGCTTAGAAAAAAAATTACATATACCTCATTTCTAATACCAAAAATAATGAAAAAGGGTACCTTCAAATGATTGAAAACAAACACAAAACATGCAAAACCAAAAGAATCAAATCCGATCTATTTTCAGGATTATCGTTGTTTGATTGAGTTCTTCAAAGAATCAAACGAATTGATCTCAAATGGATTTGATCAGAAAAGAAAATCAAATCAAATCAAACCAATAATTATACGATTGACAACCCTCTATCAAGTTAGAACAAGCAGCATATGATCAGATAATTTTTTTTTTCTGTAGTTTGATTACAAAAATTAATTGGTATTAGTCAGTTCTTACAGACTGCAGCAACAGAATATTGGAACCCTGAAACCCCAGAGGCAGCTGAGGCGGCGGAGTTGGGTAGATTTTACAGCCGCCGTAGCGGCGGAGAGCAACCGCTCACGGTTGCCTCCGCCGCATCTGATCTGAAAGTAGAGCTGGCGGTGGCCCAATCACGCATCCGCAAGCTCGAATCCCGGCAGCGAAACTCAAAGAAAAAAATCGAACAGTTAAAAGGAAAGCTCGAAGAAAACAGAGGCATGTCAAAGAATCAAAGGCAGACAAAACTCGACGAATTAGACAAAGAAAGAAAAACCCATCACAGAGCCGAAATTCTCAACGCTAATTTGGCAAAAGAACTGGCGGAAGCCAAAGCGAACGTTAAGAAATACAAGCAAGAATACGAGAACGAAAAGAAAAACAGAGAGTTATTGGAGGAGGTCTGTACAGAGATGGCGAAACAGATTGTGGGAGACAAGGCAAAAGTGGAAGCTTTGAAAAGGGAATCGATGAAATTGTGTGAAGAATTGGAAGAAGAGAGGAACATGCTACAAATGGCGGAGGTTTGGCGAGAAGAAAGAATTCAAATGAAGCTGATTGATGCAAAATTGGCTCTGGAAGATAAGTACATTCAAATGAACAAACTCATCACTGACCTTGAAAATTTTCTGATGTCGAGGAGCGAGAAATTGGACGAGATGGAGCTGAAGAGAGCTGAATTGATTCATGAAGCTGCTAAATCGCTCGACATTGAAGAAATCGAGGGGTTTTTCTACGAGCCACAAACACAGAGTCTTGTTCTGTCTCTGCTCGAGGATTTGAAGGGAGCGAGCAAATTGCAGGAGGAGAAATGTGAAGAGATTAACAACTCAGTTGAAAACGAGTGCGTTTCTGAAAGAAAAACAGAAAGTGTTGAGAACCCATTTGATGATTCTTCGAAAAAGATGGTTAATGGAAGTAGTGGAAGGTTTTCGAATGGGACAGTGTCGAGTGAAGGTGGCGAGTTGAAGGGTTCTGACTCAGCGAGTCAGAGGAACTCGCAAAACCCACATATCAGAAGAGGGACACATGGATGCATTGAATGGCCACGAGGGATTCAGAAAAATTGCTTCAAGACCAAAACTTTGGACGCGAGGATTCAAAGCCAAAAATCTCAACTCCGCCATGTTCTTAAACACAAAATGAACTGAATGTTATTTTGAAGAAGGCACAAATTAAGAACTGTTTCAGAACGAAGAGGAACGATTTCTTTAATTAATCCCCTTTAATCTTTAATTCATTTTAGTTCATTGAAACGAATAGAATCGAACTCTGTGTTAGATTTAAAAGGAATAAATCCCTTAGAGCACTAATAATGAACCCGAAAAGAATAGCTTTGTTACGCATGTGGATAAATAGTGATAATTACTTTAAATTGTTACCACTGATTCAATATTTGTGATTGGAATGGAATCATTTAAAGGGAAAGAACTTTTGGCTTTTTGATTGCT
Source organism: Luffa acutangula (assembly GCA_036850905.1). Classification (NCBI taxonomy): domain Eukaryota; kingdom Viridiplantae; phylum Streptophyta; class Magnoliopsida; order Cucurbitales; family Cucurbitaceae; genus Luffa; species Luffa acutangula. The sequence goes on along the minus strand of CM072087.1, from coordinate 60,337,776 downwards.
GTTCTTGAAACTGTCTGTGTTATGGGCCGTGGCTTACTATTGCCAATTGGGGTTGGTCGTGTCATTTTCTCCTAGGAAATTACAGATGACAACACAAAAACTTTGGAATATTAGAAAAAATGGTGTCGTTGGTATTGTAGTTTTCGAGAAAATTGACCCATCAAATGTACTTTACAAAAGAAATAAAATGAGTTCGAAAGCAACAAGTTTAATCATGACATATTGATTTAAGGAGTGGTTTTGGCAGTGATTAGTTATCTAAAAGGAGATTAATCTTCTGAAGCTAACTGCTATATTTCGATTTCAATTGCTTTCTCTTTACTTGCTAAGTGTATTTCCCCCTCAAAAGAAACAAAACAGTGATGGGCTTTAAAACCTATTTTTTTTTTTTTTTTTTTCTTTTTCAAGTCATGACAACTTAACAATTATTGTTCACTAGTTAAAGTACATTTTTTTAAATAAAAAAACTAGTTAAGATACCTATTGAATTTCTCCGTCTCACATATTGATGAACTTTTGAAAAAAAAAAAAACGCTTCACAATGGAATATTATAAAAATTTAAATTAAAAAAAAAAACATTCATTTAATGTATTAATCTAATTCTTAACAAGTTGATGGGATAAAAGAGTGTTAATTTGGCGTGACATGACAAATGTTGCCATGTTAGTAGATAGTAGCCCAATCAGGTACATAAAATAAGGGAGAAATTTTGTATAGTATGGGAGTATGGATGTTTTCTTACTCATTATGAACTATCTGTTCTAATGTCATTTGAGAATAATGTTAGGTCTAACAATACTAAAGAATTATCTATAAAGAAAAATGATTGTGTGAATAGAGGGAGTAACTATTACGAGAATACTTGAAATGTTCCCAAGAAACAATAGTATGAAAACTTTGATGGAGTATGTAGCCCGTCGGATGCACATTTTAAACCAATCTTTTTGCCCTTTTATTTAGTCTCATTAACCTATTTTCTTATGTAACATAGGATCAAATTTGTTGTCAAATCAATTGCTACTCTTTAATCCGATTAGTATGTCATATTAGCAATAGGGTTTTATTATAATTAAATTAAAAGTTTAAAGATATAATTTAAAATTTTGAATGTTAACAACTTAAATATACAAAAGCATTTAAGTCCAAAAGCAAAATTTATAATTTAATACAAAATCATAAAGATAATCAAATAATTACAAAAATAGTGAATGGTATATTTAGATTATTACATTATCAATTATTGACAATGGAGACCATGGATCCACATAAGTTAATTTTTTTGACATTTTATATCAACAGCCATCATATTATCTCCAACTATATTTTGACTATTTAAATTAAATTATTGGTTTTCTTTGTCATCAATCATGATTCATAAGGTTGATTGACTATTAAATGATAAATCATAGACTAACTTTACTTGAATTGTAAAAAGAATGGTTAGAATGTAATAATCAAAAAGCGACATTTTAAAAATTTGACCTTTTATCCAAATTTGTTTTGAACAAAAGCTTGATAGTTCTCACAATTTCTACCAACCCATTACAGAAGAATAAATATATTTTATTTTACACTCAGCTCCCTCTATGAACTGATTAAAGTTTTTGAGTCCTAATGTTGTTCAATTTAGTCCCACTGTTAAAAAGAATTTCAATTTAACCTCTATTTTTTAAAACCATTTTTTAATTTTCATTTTTAATATTTTCTCCTTTGGTATTCTACTAACTCGATCACCATAAAACTACGGACAAAAAGAATATAACCAAAAACTATTAAACGTACCAAACTATTTTTTTTTTTTTTTTGTTATTTTTAGTTCAACAACTATTGGAGTGGAGGAAATCGAACATCTTATATGTCAATTGCTCTTTTGGCAACGTACCAAACTACCTTGAAAATTTGAAAACAAATATAAAACTAAATCGAGACCAAAAGCATATATTCACCTCTACCTTTTTCATGTTCTCTCTCTTTTCTTTTGGATAGAGAAAGAAAAGGAGTTCAAAAAATTGAAAAGAAAAAACAAATTAAAGTGTCCCTTCCCATTGTCGATAAGGTTACGAACTGACACAGCGCACCAAGCATTATTCATGGTTGAGACATTAAATTAAGAATCAAATCAAAGATTAATTAAATTAATAAGGAAATTAATATTAAAAACATTGTCTTCAAATGCAGAATGATTTTGATAATATTAGTCATCGAAAGTGGAAGTAGCACTAGGCCTACCAAATTAAAATTCGACCAAAGGATGTGATTTGAATCAAAGTGTCACAAAATTAATGAAATGGTTTAAGAAACATAATCATTAATGTGTCGAATGAAAATGACCTCTCAAAAACCCATTTAAAGCAAGTCTCTTTATTTCCTCAAAAGCATTCACACACAAATATTTTATACATATATGGTTATGAAAGAGGGGGAGGGTTGAAAATTACCCAACATATGAAGTTGGTGGAGTAAAGTACTAAGTTGCACACATTTTTAAGTATTTTTGTACTTTGAAAAAAAGAAGTTAAAGGTTGCTCACGGATCATCCTTATGTTCATGACTTCATGATACCCGAGCAGAGGGGATAATATAAAAGTTGAATTGATTGATATAGTTCGATATAAAGAACTATCCAGGATTCAATTTTTTTTTTTTTCTTTTGCCCGACAAATAGTTGCATCAATCCTCAACTCAGTTTTATAAAAGAATATGGTTTAAATACTATTTTGGTATTTATACATGTGGTTTTGGTTCATTTGGATCCCTATACTTTCAAAATGTCTATTTTAGGAGTTTGGATTTTAGTTCATTTTGATCTACGTACTTTCAAAACATTCATTTTGGTCCGACCAATTTGGTCCCTTTATTTTCAATTTTTTCTCATTTTTTTTAATCCACTTGAATTTGGTTGGACTAGAGGATGGGTGTCTTCAAAATCATCTTTCATTTTACAATTGAGTTTTCTATTGTTAATTGTAAATTATCAATTGTGGTAATTGTATTTTTGTTTGTCCCCACTAACATAAAATAGAGAAAGATGATGAATATAGAAAACATTTACGCCACTAATATGAATTTTCATATTAAAAATGACACAAAAATGATATAAAATTGGAAAAGATATAGGTTAGTGACCAGAAAATTAGCTACCTTCAAGCAATAGGGCTGAAGTCTAATGCTCCTATAGCTTTATATATATAATTATAATCTTTGGTTAAATTAACCTTAATTTTTTTAAAAAAAAAAAAAATGTGTGGTTACCACCACTTGAACCTACATTAAGAAAATTTTGACAAAATTATATATATATATATAAACAAGAATAAATACTTACAACATTAAATTTTGTTTTTCCTATATCTTTTCTAATCTATACAACCCAAATCAAATCAGTCTAATTACCTTAACTAAAATCATTTAGATAGAATAAGTTTAATCACATGTGTAACAATAGAGAATAGATTCAAGGTTGATTCCTCTCCATCTATGATGAACATATGTCTAATCCTAAATATTGATAGCTTGGAATCCTACAAGGGTATAGTTTGTATTCAAATTTTCATGTGGGGCTTAAAGTGACGTTTGTGAGGCAATATGAGAAGATGCCAACTTAATCAATCGGTCAATTTATGAAGGCATAGTCATGGAATTGCCAAAAAAGTTAGTTCATATCAAAATCTTTGTGATTATCAATATTGAAATGACACCATATCCATCGACAAACATAAAATATAATGTGTTTTTTTTTTCATAATCTTAAAATTATTATGTTTTCCTTACGAACATAATAAACTTGCAATAAAATCGATTTGATAGATCTCTAATAACTTTTAAGTGAATAAAACCCACTCGATTTAATGTCTTTTTTTTTTTTTTTTTTGGACAATATGTGAGAGTAGGAGATTATTCGTACCTCTGATCTTTTGATGAACCGTACGTGTTTTATATCAGTTGAGTATACCCTTGTTGATTGATAAAATGTCTCTTATTCATTTTATAAAGTCATTCTATTCCTTCACTTTTCACTCATTTATACACTTTTTTTTCTATAAACTTTTTTTTTATATACATTTGTTTCATTGTCTATTCAAGTATCTCTCTCCTTTAAAATAATCAATATATCTTTCACTCTCACTCTCACTTTTTTTTTTCTTTGAACTTATTCTTTTTAATAATCAATATCCTTTTCACTCTCATAATCTCTTTCTATATAATTTTTTTTAAGGTTAATTACATTTTGATGGTAGTAATGATACTATTCGAAGTAAAATAATCAGAGTAAAGGGTAATTATTACTTGGAATTAAAATGTAATAATTTGAAAGAGCAATTAATAATGTAAATCATCATTATGATGCACCGAAAGAAAATGTGTGAATATGGGCAGTCAAAGTCAAAGATATATGGTTGATATGAGGGGCTATGCCCAATTGCCTGTCAAACGATTGGATACCCTTTCAATTTCCCAAAGGGAAAGATTCTCAATTACTTTCTTTTATGATTTTTCATGCTCAATAATTAGGGGGAATATTCTTTCATTTTATAAAAATACTAAGGTTTTTCAGTAAAATAATTAATTTATCAAGTCCGCTGTTACGTGTTAGGAATATTTTGAGTTTTTTTAGAGGGATGGTATTATAAAATTCTTCATTAAAATAGTTAGAGGACAAAATCTAATTGAACTTGTTCAGTTCCATTAAAAAAGAGTCTTATTTATTTTGTAAGGATTGTGAAATTTAATGATTGAATATGTTTGATTCAAGATCAAAATAAAACTTAGTTGAAGTTAAGAAAAAATATGATCAAACCCTAAAGTGAAATATTTTGACGTGTCAGTATAGTGTAAAAAGTCTTTAGAGTATGTTTGAGTGATTAATTACACATTAACACATGGTATAGATATAAAAAGTGACACATATAATAACAACTCAAGATCCTTTGCATGTTGTGTTGCAAAGTAGAGGTTGTGTCTTTCGTGCGAACTTTGTATTTATTCGAACGTCTTTAAAAATACATCCGAAAGATAGTTTTTTTATAAAGCTAATACACATGCATGAAATAAATTATAAATTACAATAATAAGCTCAATGTGATGGATTTGGCACGATAAGGGAAAAGTAGTGTTCTTTTGAGTTTGAGACCTTTTACAGAATAGGTAAAATCTGTAAAATGGCTCTCTAATTCCTTTAAAGAAAGAAAACAAAGAGGGTAAAAAAACGAGGACAGAATCTTCATGAAGTTATTGGAAATTGAATAACCAGCTTGAAGCCACAAAAACCAAAAGAAAGAAATAAAAGAAAGTGGAATTGTTTTTTTTTTTTTTTTTTTTTGGAATCAATAAGAAAGTGGAATTGTTACAACTTATAAGAGAGAAGAAGTAAATTAAGTAATAATGAATTGTGGAAGCAAACCCATTGTGATGGCACCATCACTTTTACTCAAGGCCCATCCTTGAAAGTTACCATACCTTGTACTACAATCCCAAAACCACCAAAACCATATAATAAAAAACAACTATATAATAAAATATACCTTGTACTACAATCCCAAAACCACCAAAACCATAATAAAAAACAACTATATAATAAAATAATGTCAAGATGTAGCTCTATAGCCCTATAATCTTGAGCCTAAATGAAACGACAAAGCCTCCAACACAAACACTCTGAAACTTTAGTGTAATTGAAGGGAAAAGAATAAAAGGTTCCCATGTTAATTAGCCACACCAAATCTCATCAAACGATTCTTCTCCTCGATTCAAATTTTCACATCGACAATTAAATAATCCCCTATGATTCCACTCCACTGCAATCATTGTACAAGCTGTAATCAAGTGGATCAAAATTGGGGATTAAACAAATGAAAACCCCATTACTTTAGAACCCTAAAATCAGATTCAATTTCCAATGCGCATATACATTGAAAAAGGCTCAGCTTTGCTTCGAAAAATTTAATTAAATGGGTATGGCTATGGATTGTAAATGTAGCAAAACCAAATGTGGAGTAGCAGGCAGCGGCAGAAACTTGGCTTTTCTTTTTTCATTTTTCATTTTTGCAATATATAAATTTTGGCTGCTCGTACAAGTCTCCGACAACCAGCCCACATCAGATTCTTCTAATATTTTCCCATTTTCTCTCAACATTTGACAAATTGACACTCACATGGCTTGGGTTTTGCCTTAGCTTTCCATTTAATTTCCCTCCATTGCTTTGTATAATCAAGTGGGTTTCATGTGCTTGCTTCTCAATCCTATTTTTGGCATAATTTAGCCTTTCATTGGTTGGCTGCTTTGGTTTCTTAACAAAAGCCTATTAAATTCTAGACCTACAACTCCCTCTTGAAATCAACTCATTTATATTACTTTTTATTTTTTTAATTATAAAGTTGTCTCTAAACTTTTAAAGTTGTCTATTTAGGTTTGGTATTTTAGAAGTTGTTTATCAATACTTAAACTTTCTGATTTTAACTATTTAATCTCTATATTATTAATTCTTTTAGTTCCATGCTTACATGATTCACTCAAAATTAGCCATTTATATTATTTTTAAAATTTACACATACAACATATTATGAAAGTATTAAACAAATTAAAGATGGAAACCTGCTAAACATATTGTGTAAATCAACATAAATCATAATAATGCAAGTTTTAAAAAAATATTAAGACATCTTAAAAAATAGAGACTAAATAGATATAATTCTAAAAATTTACAAACTTTTGTTTTTCACCTTATTATTCTTTGTCAATCAAATTCATGAAAAATAGCACTTGCTAAAGTTTCAAGTAGTGTTGCGATGACTTACAAAAATGAGTTTTCTTTTTCAGGTATAATTTCGACCTTTTTTTTTGGAGTGATGCAAATTGTAATTATGATTGAAATGAGATTCATCCCACATCATAATTGAAGAAAAAAAAAAAGGAGAGAATAGGAGATACAAATATATTAAATGGAATGGCCCCATTTAATACATGATTAAAGATTATAGCATATCTCCCTAGGATGGGGAGACTTGTCCTTAGGATTAAAATTTTGCAGCTCCACATAGGATCCTTCCCCATTGCCCCCCCAAAAAAAAAGAAAAAAAAAACTTTTATTTTAATTTTTTATTATTTATTTGTGTGGGTCCATCATCTGGCAATATCAAAACACTTGCTTCTGGGACCCAACAAGACCCCGCCCGAGTGTCCTAACTGAGTGTGTCCAATCAAAACGCACAGCTTCGATCAGATATTGCCATTTCCCTATCGCCCCAGTCATCATAATACTCTGTTTCAGTACTTCTCTTCTCTATATGTAGCAACATTAAACATTTTCTTCCTTGTTATCAAATATGCTTTGAATTGAATGCTCTCTCCATCTTGTCACAATTCAATTTCAAATTAATATACAATACATTCACGAGATAAAATTGAATTCGTAAAATCATAGAAAGTAAAGGGTAAATACGGGTTTCTTTCTGTATATACTTTAATACAGAGGGAAGTACTGTTAGTCTTAGTACCCCACATTTTGGGGTGGGTCCCCTTGTCCTTCACTGAGCCGTCCAATGTGCGCATCATCACCAACCCCACCCTTTCTTTTCCTTAATATAATTTATTCATTTTATCTTTTAAATCACTAATTTCAGTTGGTTTACGTCTCAAACCACCTTAATTAATGAGTATTATCAATGTCATTTTCTCCCCCCCCCCCCTGTTAATTCATCCATTCATTACTCGACACGTGGTGTTGGGTAATCCGGCCCCACAATTATTTGCAGCCATACACGCGGTCTTCCCTCAGAGGACGAGCAGTCAGTTGAGACGTCTGGATTCATGTTACACGTGGACCATGGGCCCCATACTCGCAAGTATTTGGTTTAGTCAAACTAGGTGTTTTTTTTATTATTATTTTTCTTCGCACAACCGCCGTAAGTGTGATTTGTATCATAAACTGGGGTAATAATCCTAAATCTGATTAAATGGCTTCTGGGTTGAAGTAGTTTTTCGCAGAGGATCCAGGGCATAAAATTAAGAAAAATAATTAGTAATAAAAAAAAATTAATCATGCTCAAATTCCCAAATATGGAAGATTCCGGTTGCCACTTTTCGACAGAAAAGCACAGAGAATGACAGCACGCGCCATGGGCAGAGCGTGACACTGTGGACAAGTCTATTTAATTATCACTTGGGAAATATTTCGCTAATTGTATTGTATTGTATTTATCTATTAATTATAGCTTTCGTGGCTGTCTTGTCGACTTCTATCCTCATTTCTTACCATGCATCTGATTGAAGCTATGATTTGACAGAAATGCAGACAAAATGAACCCAAATTCACATGAAATGCAACGCAATGGAAGTTTGTTATATAGACAACACATCCACCCTCCGAACCACGCCCCGTGTGTTCTTAATTTTTTTTTCGTTTGTTTTGCCCCCTTTTATATTTTTATAGAATGGGAGTCCAGGGGGGATTACTAGTATAGTATATTCACTGTTCAATAGATATTTTTCCTTCCTGGGAAATTTATTTCGGTAATGGCTAAAGGTCGGAAATTGACCACTAGTCGGAGCGAGCGATTGCTCGGTAGCTATACCTACAGTCATAGCCAAGACTCCACCGGGACCGACTCCTCGGAACTGGGCGAAGAGGATGTTTGGCCGATGACGGAAAGCGTCGAGACGGACCGGGACGATTTCGGCGAAGAGAATTCGTCGGCCGGAGGCGGCGATGGTGACGGCGGAAGTAGTAGTCATCGTCAAGGAGGGATTCCGGTGAGGAGTGGGAGTGGGGTTCCTCGGGATACACGTGAGCGACACGTAGGCGGGCTGTCGTTGGCATTTGAGGATCCGGGGAGGATGACATCGGCGAGAATCGTGCACCAGTTTCGGGGGAACGATAGCGTGGCGTCTCCACGAGGGCGGCAGATGGCTACGTCAGCGCCCGTGAACGTGCCGGATTGGAGCAAGATTCTCCGAGTGGACTCGGTGGACTCACTCCACGAGTTGGACGATTCGTTGGACGACCCGGACTCGGAGATCGTTCCGCCGCATGAGTACTTAGCCAGAAGCCGAAAGATGAACGCCACCTCCGTTTTCGTGGGTGTCGGCCGGACCCTCAAGGGTCGGGACATGAGACGGGTCCGGGATGCGGTTTGGAGCCAGACCGGGTTCGATGGTTAAAATTTTCAAAATTTAAAAATTAAAATCGTTGTTAGGGGAGGGAGATTTATGATTATTAAATCCAGAGATGAAGATCAACCAAGAATTAATTAATATTATGAAAATGGGACGAATTCTTTTTTTCCTTTTTTGCTTGGGTTGCAGTTGACCCGGATAAATCGGGTAAACCCGGTGGCAACTCATCATCCCAGATTCCCAAGTATGGTTAAATATTTTTTCCTCTGATTCAAGTACCTGCCCGATCGGTGACCGGAATGGAATTTGAAATCAACCCATCTGTTTTTACTCTGTTTGTAATCAGTCTCCCAAATTGGCAGTTTCGTTGCGGCATTTGAGTACAGAATTTTATACTCAATCTCTTCTCTTTAAATTAATTCAAATTGGGATTTATTATCATTTTTTTTTTAATTTAATAGTTGTGGTGTGGATTTAAGAAAATGAGAATTATTTGTCAAGAATAAGATCCCATTTTCAAGAAACAAGATGTAAAGTTGCAAATGCAAGTCGATGGAAAGCAATGAAACAGTAGATAGAAAGTGGGGAGATGAAGTAAAGTTAAGAGCAGTGATTGGAACTGAGTTTTATGGGAAGGAAAGAGTTTGATTGAGGGAAGAAAACGAAGGGTAATTAATGAAATTAAAAGGAGCGGGAAAAAACAATGGTGAATGATATGAAATTGAAAGCCAAGATTCAAAGAAGGAAAGAGAGGAAATTGCCTTTGAGGTGTAAATTTTTAATTTTATAAAAAAATTATATTACAAAGATTTGATCCGGGTCTTTTAATTAAAGAGTTCTCAAGTTTATCGACTTTCAATATTGCAACTAATTCCTCCTCAAACTTAAAATTGTCTATTAAATACCTTTTAAAATTAAAATCTTATTGCTAACAAGAGCTTAGCTCATGGACTTATTATCCAAAAAAATAAAATTTAGAATAGTGTTTTTAAACCTTTTTAAAAGTTTAAGGAAACCATTAGAACGGTCTCTAGATACCAAACTTAAAATTTAGGTTTTATTTGATATCAATTTCATATTTTAAAATTCATTGAATCAAATGAATACAATGATGGGTCCATCTTTTAAAACGGTATTTGGATTATATTCAATAACTGAAAACAAGAAGCACATGCAATACACTTTATTCATCCTTGTTGAGAAAAGAAACCCAAAGAAAGAATAGCCAACACAAAGAACAGAGGAAGAAGAAGAATGAACACACAACTTATAGTGGTTCCACCAATTTTGGTGTACATCCACTTTAATCACCAGAGGAGAGAGGACTTTTATTACCCACAAAGAGTGAACCAATTTACAAGAGATAAACTCACACTAAGACACTCTGTTTTCATACACCCACAGAAACATAGAAGACTACAGTCTTTTATACTTTCAGGTCACAAGCCAGTCACGTGGGGATGAGAACTCTAAGCATTTAGTTCGTTAGCCACTATATGAATGCTTCAAACAGAATATGTATATCAATGCTCAACAAATCACCCTCTTGATTTCATATTCTATTAGAAAAGTAAAGATCACTGTCACCCTCTCCAACTGATGAAAAAGGACTGTTTAATGTTCTGTATCTATCCATGATCCAGCTTCATTAGTTCACAGAGGTATTCAAACCGATTTCCAGGGAGTGATTTCGTTAGCATATCTGCTGGATTGTTTTCAGTTCCAATTTTCAACAATTTAATGTCTCCTTCTTTGGTGACCTCTCTTACATAATGGAACTTGACATCTATATGCTTTGTTCGGTCATGGTAGGTAGGATTTTTGCTCAAGGCCAAGGCGCTCTGGCTGTCACAATATACCTTTACTTTAAGATTTCCTTTATACATGGCAGATATACTCCCTTTCAGCCACACTGCTTCTTTGACAGATTCTGATAAGGCTATATACTCAGCCTCTGTAGAGGATAAAGCTACAACATTTTGCAGTGTTGATTTCCAACTAATCACGTTCCCAAACAGAGTAAAAACATACCCGGTAAGAGAACGCCTTTTGTCTAGATCAGCCGCATAATCGGAGTCAACGTATCCAATGATATCTCCTTCAAACTGATCATCTTTTTCATAGACTAAGCCTTTGTTTGCTGATCCTTTCAAGTACCTCATGACCCATTTTGCTGCATCCCAGTGGTCTCTACCAGGATTTCCCATGTAACGGCTGATCATACTAAGTGCATAAGCCAAGTCAGGTCTGCTACAAACCATGGTATACATGAGACTTCCTACCATGTTTGCATAAGGGACTCCTTTCATATCATTAATCTCTTCTTGAGTGACTGGAGATTGGGCCATGGATAGTTTGAAGTGTTGTGCCAAAGGAGTCTTTACTGCTTTAGAGTTCTCCAAATGAAACTTTTTGAGAATTCTATTACAGTACTCAGGTTGCGCAATCAGCAAAGTGCTTCTTGATCGGTCTCTTAGTAACTCCATTCCAAGAATCTTCTTAGCAGCCCCAAGGTCCTTCATATCAAATTCCCTGCTGAGTGAGACCTTTAGCTTCTTTATCTCTAACTTGTCTGCAGATGCTATTAGGATGTCATCAACATAAAGGAGGACTAAAATAAACAATTCTGTTGTAACCGTCTTGCGGTATACGCAGCTATCGTAGGGACTTTTCGAGAAACCTTCAGCAAGTATGAATGCATCAAATCTCCTATTCCACTGCCTAGGAGATTGTTTAAGACCATATATGGATTTCTGAAGGTGACAAACCAAATCCTCCCTTCCAACTTCAACAAATCCGGGAGGCTGTCTCATGTAAATCGTTTCATCAAGAGTCCCATACAAAAAAGCTGTCGTGACATCCATCTGCTCTAATTCAAGACCAAGTTGCACAACAATGGAAAGCAGTATTCGGATTGAAGTATGTCGAACCACAGGTGAAAACACCTCTGTATAGTCAATCCCTTCGACTTGGCTAAACCCCTTGGCAACTAATCTTGCCTTATACCTCGGATTATCTTGCTTTGTGAGACCTGGTTTCAATTTAAACACCCATTTACAGTCTACAACTTTCTTCCCAGCAGGCTTCTCAACTAGGTTCCAAGTCTTATTAAGATACAAAGATTCTAATTCAGTTTTCATAGCTGATAACCATAGTTCGCTATCTTTAGATCTGATTGCTTCATTATAGGAAGTAGGTTCAAAGCTATAACTATCAGTATAACAGTTAAAAGCATAACCTACAAAGTCAGAATCATTAAACCTGGTAGGACGCCTGATTTCACGTCTGCCTCTATCTCTAGTGAGCTGATAATCATCCAGATTTTCTGTTGCAACAATGGGGCTATCTTCTGTATCAGCTTCTTGTTCTAAGGCAGCTTGGTCACTTCCTGTCAAGTCACTAGTATCAGCTTGCTGCTCTAAGGAAGTAATATCAGAAATTGTAGTTCCTGATTGCACATTGTCATACAACAATTCTATTTCGAATGTTTCTGTTCCAGATGGTCTTTTAGACTCAGTCTTCTCCTTCCAAGGCATTAGGTCTTCATTGAAGGATACATCACGGCTCACAAAGCATTTATTTTCACCTGGTTCAATAGACCATAACCTATAACCCTTTACTCCATTCGGATAGCCAAGGAAAATACACTTCTTGGCTCTAGCATCCAGTTTATCTTGTCGTGTATATGCATAAGCTGCACAACCAAACACTCTTAGGTGTTTCAAGCATGGAGGCTGCCCAGTCCAAAGCTCTTGGGGTGTCTTAAAGTTCAAGGCTGAGGAAGGACTTCTGTTGATTATATAAACCGCAGTATTAACTGCTTCACCCCAGAAACTCTTTGGCAAATTTGCACTTGACAGCATACATCTTACCCTATCGAGAATTGTCCTATTAAATCTTTCAGCTAGGCCATTCTGCTGTGGAGTATAGGGTGTTGTCAAGTGCCTTCTTATCCCAGATGCTTTGCATAATTCAGCAAACCTGTCATTAAGATACTCCAAACCATTGTCCGTCCTTAAGTACTTAATCCGTTTGCCAGACTGATTTTCAATCATAGTTTTCCAATCTGAGAAGTGCTTGAACACTTCATCCTTGCTTTTCAAAAGAAACACCCAAAGCTTCCTCGAAAAATCATCAATCAAAGTGAGGAAGTATCTGGCTCCTCCATGCGTTTTAACACGAGCTGGACCCCACAAATCCGAATGGATGTAACTCAGTTTCTCTTTAGTAACATGTGTACTTGACTTAAAACTGCTCCTTACAGCCTTACCAAGGGCACAATGTTCACAAAATGCTAATTTAGAAAGCTGTTTGTCTCCAAGAAGCCCTTGATTTTGTAAACAGCTCAACCCTTTTTCACTTATGTGCCCCATCCTTTGATGCCACAACCTTGCACACTTTGAAACTGAGTTAGTTACAACATTCAATTCTCCAAACAAGGTGCTTCCTTGTAAAACATATAGCCCATTTGACAATTTTCCAGTAAGTTTCAGACAGCTGTCCTTATAAACCTTGAGCATTCCATTTTCTGAACTGTAGCTGTAACCAGCCTTATCAAGAGTCCCAAGAGAAATTAAATTCCTCTTTAAACCTGGAACAAACCTTACTGAAGTTAGATGCTTAAGAGACCCATCGGCTAGCTTTAATCTCACTGATCCCATTCCTTTTACAAAACACTGCTGATTGTTCCCCATAACAACTCTTCCACCTTCAAATTCACTTAACTCAGTGAAATAGTGCCTGCACGGTGTCATATGGAACGTACATCCCGAGTCTAGGATCCATTCATCTACACATTCTTTGTCTGTGACCATTAAAACTTCTGCTGACTCATAACCATCATGCAGATTAGCCGAATCCTTATTTTCTGATCTCGCGGCCTTATTTGCCTTTCTTTTGAGTTGAGGACACTCCCACTTTATATGCCCTTCTTTTCGACAATAGTTACACTTGATAGGCTCTTTTTCTCCTGACCTATCATTCGAAAAAGGCTTACCTGCGTTTCTATTGTCTCTCTGTTGATGACCTTGAGACCTCCCTCTATTATTATTATCATGATGTCCTCTATTTCCACGGCCTCTACCATGACTGTTTCTACCTCTGGAATTCCGATTTCTGTCTTTCACAAAGAGAGCTTCTGACTCCCTTTTTTCTGACTTCATTTCAAGGTCCTTCAGACGCAAGGAATCTATAATTCCATCCAGTGACAACTTTTCTCTGCCATACTTCATAGCCGTTCTAACCTCCTTATAAGCTTCAGGTAAAGAATTCAGGAGAATCACCGCTTGGTTATCAGAATCGATAGTTTCGCCAGTATTAATCAATTCAGTGCATACGACGTTAAAATCATCAAGGTTCTCTTCAAGTGTCTTAGCAGGATCCATCTTAAAAGTGAAGAAACGCTCTTTCAAATAGATCTTGTTTGTTAAAGTCTTTGGCAAGTACAACTCTTCGAGTTTGGCCCACAATTCTCTAACATTACTAATCTTGCTAACTCTACGGAGTACATTATCGGCTAGATGCAAGATAATCGAACTATGTGCGATTTCAGCCATTTCTACTTTTTCATCTTTAGTCATAGTAGTAGGTAACTCACTTGGATCGAGGAGAGCTTTTGCAACTTTCTGTTGGATGAGCAGCGCCTTCATTTTCTGCCTCCACAAGTCGAAATCGCCTTTGCCATCAAATCTTTCCAACTCAAATTTTGTCGACATTGAATCAATTTGAGTTCGCCTAAATCTTTACAAGATTCCAAGGAAAGATATCCAGATTCAGTTGCAGTTCACGATCGAGATTGATTCCAAGTAGTCTTCTGCAAAAAGAACCCTAACCCAAGCGTTTCAAGGATTCTCCTTCATGGCTCTGATACCAATTGTTGAGAAAAGAAACCCAAAGAAAGAATAGCCAACACAAAGAACAGAGGAAGAAGAAGAATGAACACACAACTTATAGTGGTTCCACCAATTTTTGTGTACATCCACTTTAATCACCAGAGGAGAGAGGACTTTTATTACCCACAAAGAGTGAACCAATTTACAAGAGATAAACTCACACTAAGACACTCTGTTTTCATACACCCACAGAAACATCAAGCCAGTCACGTGGGGATGAGAACTCTAAGCATTTAGTTCGTTAGCCACTATATGAATGCTTCAAACAGAATATGTATATCAATGCTCAACAATCCTAAAATGTGTTATTCACAAATTAGTCATGAACCAAATAGACCTTATAAAAAAAATTTGTAGGTCGGACCATATGCGAGTGGAAGGCAATATGAGAAGGGGACAAAAACATTGAAGGAAGCAAAGGGGGTGGGCGTAATGGCGTATTAGTGGTAGTGTCTCAACAGACTGCAAATGCGAAATGGGGCCTTCCTTTTTCTAAGAAAGTGACGATTGCTGTTATGCCAACCTCACATTTTGCACCCACTCTCCCTCCACCCTCTCTTCTCTATTTTACCACATGAGAAATTTTTAAGTGTTTAGACAGATGTTCCAGCACGTATCATGGAATGGATTTAAATCATTGCCTTCCTTTCACTCTTGTCATTTTAAAAGCTTCACAAATATGGCTATATGATGACAAAAGAGAGACGTTGCTCAGGGGTGCACCTACTTTATGGTAACTTAAATTTGTGGGACAACATGAGTACAATTCAACTGATATAAAGTTTGTACCCTCCATTAGATTCACTTAAATTTGTGGGTAAAATTTAATTTGGCCCCTGAGTTTGAGATGAGTTTCTATTTTGTCTTGGGGTTTTAAAAACTAACAATTGTCTCTCACCTTTAACAAAATCATTTATGATTAAATCATTTTTACTAAAATCACTAGTTTAAAAATAGCTCGAGATAAGATGGGCGCTTCAAAACCTTACCCTAATGACCAAATTTGAAAATCTTGCCACATGTGTAGGTCACGTCCAATGAGATCAACTTGACCCCAAACACATGTTCCACATATCATCATTTTTGACGAATTATGGACTGTTCTATTACTTTTTCTCTATTTCATTTTCATTAATCCAAAGTTCCTTCACTGTCAACTATTGGGTTGATTGCCAATGCCAGCTATTAAATTTAATTATGGGAAATCTTTAGAAATGACCAAAAATTACATGGTAGTTTTGAAAAATGGTCAAACATGATTTTTTTAATGAAAAAATAGCTAAACCGTTTTTTTAACCTATTTTCGTGAGGATCGTCTTTCCAATTATACCCTTGAGTCAAGTTTCCGATTTAATTAAACAAAACAAAAAAAATAAAACAAAACAGTTTATCCATGGAATTACAATATCTATCTTCTCTCCCATAAATCATGGAATTACAATATCTATCTTCCCTCTTCTCTCTCAAAATTCAAATTCAGATTTTATCTTTATTAAATCTAAAAGATTACATAGAAATTTGGTTTTCATTTTTAATTTTAGATTAGATTCTTATATTTTAATTATCTAATTAGCATCTTCATGATTTTTCCAACTTTTTGCCATTCATATTTTTTTCGTTCATATCACCATTGGAAGGGTTATTGATCTACATCAGAGGTATGTTAAATACTGTATTTTGTATTTATCTATCATTATTTTCCTCTTTGTATCCTATTTTCCAACACAAAGTATTTTGTATTTTTTATTTTTTTTCAAAGTCTTTACTGGTTTCCAAACGAAAACATTTGGAGGAAGCTGCCCAAAAGAAAATCGGAGGTTTCTCAAGAATTTCGTTTGTAATGGTTCGAATAATATGAGAATGGGAAAGACCGCAGAAGAAAATAGGAAGAATCTCAAAGGTTTCAGATTTTTTTATAAAAAAAAAAAAAAAAAAAAAAAAAAAAAAAAACAAGGTGAATATTCAATCCCAATTTTCGAATTAAGTTGGAGGGAAACAGTGAGTAATGATTTTTTCTCGTTTTTAGATGATTTGATGTTTATCATAGTAAATTATTAGTTTACTATATACACTGTATTTGCATAATTTGTTTGCTGAATATATTTGCATAATTTTTCTTCTTATAAACTTGAATGTTTTTTATAAAAAAATCGGACGCTACTGAAAATTGGGCCTTGACTGTATTCGCAACGTTGCCATTGAGTAAAAGGTCGTTTTATGGGCCGGGCTGGGCCTGGACTAAGGAGCGAAAAATGCGGATCTTTACGAGGAGAAATCTCGTTCTACACGTGTCATTCCGCATTCATGCAAAAACTTCTTGTCAATTGGCCTTTTCTGATTTATTGTCTATCAAAATCAAAATCATGGTTTCCGACGAGGGCCATTTAGAAAATGACAAAACATAAAAAGTATAATAAAAGAAATATAAAAAAAAAAGTTTTTTTCGAAAAAAAAAAAGAAAAAGGATAACAAAGTGCATCTTTTTGCCAATAGGTAACCGCTTTTCTTAGTTCACACGAATATAAAAAAAAAAATCATATAATAATTATTGAATCAGACTGCAATAAAATATTTTATCTTTTATCCAAAAAAAAAAAATAATAATAATATTTTATCGGATTAAATATTTATATTAGAAAAAAAAAGGATTATTTAACTGATAAATATGTCTCTGAAGAAGTACAACATTTAATTTTATGTTTCCTAATTTAATATTCATGAAAAAAAAAGTTTGGGTAATTACTAAAATTACATATTTTGAGAAATTCAATAGTATATTTGGCCTGCTTTTTAAAATTTGTATTTTTAAATAAAACATCCATACCCTAAAAACTCTAGAAAAAAAAAATAGTTGAGATTTGAAACTCTCACCTTTTAGTCCAGGTTAATCTTAATCATTTATTTATATTTACAATTTTAATCAATCACACTTAATAAAAAAAATCACTTTTACTAATCATAAACACTTTAAAAGAATTAAGTGTATATATAATTACAAATAAAAATGATGTGACTTTGATTTTGTAATAATTGTTAAATTATCGTACATAAATGATTTAAGTTTGAAAAGGAAAATTATTGAAGTAGATTGCATGAGCGCAAGAAAGTTTGTTAGCATTTTGCATAAGTTAAGGCGAAGATTCCTGTGATTGTTTTTGTTTGTTTTCATTTTGAAAAAGGTTTATACTATATGTTTTCCAAAAAAAAAAAAAGTTTATTTGTTGGTTCGAAATTGGAGCCCGTCACGATCCCAATTGTCATTTGAGTGGAAGGGGACATATAAAGAAAGAAGATAATTAGCCCTTGAATTCCAGTCATGCATCCACACGGCTTCCCTTTCAAGACCTCACACGTTTTGTTTTCGGATTGTACGACATCAATGGCAAAAACACAACGGCAACAAAGTATTCAATCAGGTTTGAGTTTGATGTACATATGATACTCAAAATTTTAAAATTAACACTTTCACTTTCAAAGCTTTGAAAATGATTTTAAATGGTTATTGAACTCATTTGACCATTAATTGACTTAACAAAATACTTACGTTGTGGTTAACATGGATTCATTAATGTGCCAATTTTAAGTTAAATGACAAAAATATTTTTTATTATCGGACTTCCTTCTTTATTATGTCGCTGCATCTAGAACAAACGAAGAACTCAGTTACATTCTACATTCGACTTTTTTCTTCCTAGTGGAACGAATGACAGATTTGTCATAGCCAATTTATCCATTACAAAGTAATATCAAGAAGAAGAATTTTACTAAGGATGAGAATTATAGGAGGAATGTTATGCAACTCTTACAACTCCAAATAACTAAAGTATATAATGAAATAAATACACTGTTGAGGATCCCACGTTGAAAAGATTGGTGGAGATCTCACAATATATAAGCTACAAGGGTCACTCCACTCATTGCCAATTGGTTTATTCTTGCAAGCGAAGTTGGATGATACTTGATCTTTTGAAGGAACAAAACGAACTAAAAGTTGTTTACGCAAGGCACGTTCTAAAATGAAATGATGATCAATCTCTATATAATGATCAATTATTTCAATACTCGAGCAAGAAAAACTTAACATTCCAATGGACAAAGGAGTAGCCCATCTCTATGTGCGATCAATTATTTCAATACTCGAGCAAGAAAAACTTAACATTCCAATGGACAAAGGAGTAGCCCAAAACCAATTTGACACACATAGAATGAGAGGTTGGTACGTTTGCCACTTAACTTAAATATGCTCGACACCATTTAAAACCATTTTTAAAATGATGAAATATATACTTATCATTTATCTTTTTAGGCTATTCTTCCGATTTTCTCTGTAAAAGTTTTGTTATTAGTTTAGCTTATTATATTGCTTCAATTGTCCCTTATATTCTATGCACTATTCATTGTATTGTTAAGATAGTATTTTCTCTAAGTAGAATCCAAAATATTCTCCCCTCTGTTTCTGCAATCTTCTATGATATCAGAGTTGTGAGCTCTTCCCTTTCTTTTAAAATTGAATATTGAGGAAGGTTATTTTTGTAAAACTTCTTCATACCAACAAAATACTCCTGTAATAACACCCAGCACCCCAATCACAACCCTTGTTATCACCCACATTCATAATCCTTCGGTGGTTTCGACTCCTGCTGCTACGTCGGTGGTCTGACCTCCTATTCAAAATCGAAATCAGCATAATCCCCCCTCCCTCTTTTCAATCCAAATGTTTTTCTTCAAGCTCAACCATATTACCCTTACCCTCAGCAACAATATCTTCAGCAACAACAATTTTCCCAAAATCATCCATAAAGACAAGTCGGATGACTTCCATGAAGATGTTTATATGCTCCAACCACTTGGTTTTATTGATAAGGACAAGTTGAATCATGTTTGTAAACTTTAGAATGTCTTATATGGTTTAAAGCAAAATCCAAGAGAGTGGTTTATGAAGTTAAGTTCTTGCCTTTTAGATTGAATTTATGAAGTTAAGTTCTTGCCTTTTAGATTGAATTTTTTCTGCTATTAAGTTTGATCTTCTCTATTTTTCTTCAACAAGAATGTTGTATTTGTGGTTGTGTTGGATTTACGTGGACGACATTATAAATACTAACAACAATTCTTCATTCATCCAAAATTTTATTGAATCTCTTAAATAAGTTTTCGACGGACTAAAATGCTATCATGTAAATTTATGTCTACTCCAATGGCGGCTGGAACATCAATATATGCTCTGTTATGGGTAATTTTGAACCACCATGAGTACAAGGAGCTGACGAGGACAATCGGGTGGAGGCAGGACCAGGGATCGACTTAGAGGAAGACCAGACCAAATGGGTCGGGCCAATTGGGCCCGACCCACATGGTCAGCCTGCCTCCGTCTGCCCCGGTTTTGCCTGGTTTGACCTAAAACACCTCCGAATTCCCAAAAACCCTAGGGGAGGAGCAGATATTTATACCCCTCTTCGCTACTGAAGAAGGGGGACCCAAACTCTCTACTCTCTTCTCTTACTCTCTAGCCCTCCTACTTCCGTGTTCTGACTTAAGCATCGGAGTCGGTGTGGCTAGCACGTGTGCAGGTTTTCCGTTTTGCAGGCCACGTCTTCCCCCGCTCTCAAACAAATTCACCGATTATCACGTGGAGCGAAGGTAATTTACCTAGCGAAATTTGATCATCAACACTCGAGATGGTGAACTCTTGCAAGATCCTGAGCAGTACCGCAGTCTAGTAGGGGCCCTTGAGTACTGTAACTAGACCCAACTTAAGCTTTGCCGTGAACAAAGCTTCTCAATTTTTTCCTGATCAATTGAGGAAATTTATTGGAAATACAGGTTTTTTTTCCTGTTCACACACAGTATTTCGCAAAATCTTAACTTATACAGGACGTGTGTATATATATATTTAAATAACTGCGAATGAAAATTTGAAACTTTGACAATAGTTTTGGTTTTTTTAAAAGATTTTGAAACTTTATCAAGACCGTTTACTTACTAAAAAATTGGGTTGGAATTAGAAAAAAAAAATCAATCACAATTAAAATGCTATTTTTTTAATGTTATTTATTAATAGTCGTTTGAAATTGAAATTCAAAATATCTTATTTACGTGAGACTATCAAAAAATGAAATAGAAATAAATATATTATAATTACCAAAACATTTTTCTCCCTATATTTTTAACTAAAATATATGATTAAAAAATTACTAAATAACACGTCAATAAATTTTTTAATCAATTTTCTAAAACAAAAATAAAATAAAAATTTTAATCAACTTAATGATAATAATCAATGATTTATTACTACTTTATTGAATAGTTATATATTTTTATTTTAACAATTTATTTAATATTGTTTTTTAAAAAATCATTTAATATTAAAAATAATAACTAATTAATTTTTCAAAAAAAAATAATAACTAATTAAAATAAAATTACAACAAAGCAACAATATTTGACCATAGTATTAAATTTTATTATTAAGATATTTAATAATAATTAATTCTATTGGAATAATTTATTTAATGTTAATGAATAATTGCTATATCAAAAAAAAAAATTCCATCAACTAAAAGAAGATTAAAATAATATTTTTATGTGTTACTTAATAAAAACATTCTATTTTTATAAATGAAGAAGGAAATTTTAATTTCATAAAAGTATTACATGTAATGATTTTTTTTTTAAATAGAAGAAAAACAATCAGTAGTTTAAATATGGGAGAGAAAAAGAACTGGCAAAATAATCGATAAAAATGGTAGTTTTCATTTAATAAGAGAAGGGTGATGAAATTATAAAGTAATTAATAAAAGGATAGTAGGTGTAGGACCATGAATAATAAAGAATAAAAATAAAATTAATGAAAGTTTTGAAGAGGAATGTGATTCCCAAATTAGTAAAAATTATGTCAATTAATTCAGTCCCTGAATCCTCAAACAAATAAATAAAAAATAATAATTCAGTCCCTGCATTTTAGTTAACGCAAAGGAAGTGAATTTTTTTTATTCTCATTCTTTGATTCTGAGCAAAGGGAGTCCAAGGAGGCTAAACCTATTACAAGAAAGCATTGAAGAAAGAGAGTCGCAGTTGCACCATTTTGATTTTTTTTTTCTTTTTTTGATCTAAAACCATTTTTAAATTTCTAATTTTGAAAAAAATATAAAAATATTATTACGAGTTAAATTCAGCTTATCCTTAGCGTGGACAACATGTAGGGAGGTTGTTTGAGTGTGACCATATTTATTGGTTGATCCAGATAATTAAACATACAAAATAGAGATTACTATATTAAAACCTAATTAGTAGTTTTATTATTAAAAAAAAAACCTAATTAATTGCAATGAAATATTTAAATAATTTGAACCATTTTAATACTTTTAACTTAGTCTTAGGCATTAGTTCTATTTCCTTTTGAGGAACATTTATCATTGCATTTTGTATAATTTCTTTTAATAAAAGATTCACTTTCTAGTTTAAAAAATTATATGAGAGTGATGTATTTTGGAGTATATTCTTTTTCCTCATTCACATAAGATATATTATTTTTCCTCACCACAAATTCATTTTACTTCACTTTAAATCCAAACACCAATAGTTACAAAAGATTATGGTTTAAATGGATGAAATTTAAAGCTGGGACTTCTCAAAAAAAAAAAAAAAAAATCAAAATTTGAGTGTTAAAATTAACTCAAGAAGAAGAAGGGGAAGAAAAAAAAGGAAAAATATATGCAGCTTCCAATTCAATTCTCAAGAACTACAAGCACCGCCTTTGTTTAGTTGACTAAAACCAGCTTTTTAAGTCAATGGACAAACACGGAGACCACTGGTTGGCCTTATTACCGAGCAATTTTAAACCCAATCTTTGGGTTTTCTTTGCATAGACTTGAATTTTCATCCTCACAGAAACCCAATTTCTAGGTTAGCTTTTCGTTTTGTTCTTCTTTCTTCCCTCTAAAATCTATTTTTCCCTTTCATCCCCACTATCAGGATTCAGACTTGGCGATCAGATTTGTTCTTCAACATTCCCAGAATTCCAATCCTCAATTGGGCTTTACATTTTTTTTAAACTGAACACATCCCTCTCCACATTGACACTTTCCGATTAGATAATGGGTTGCTGTAGCAGTACGCAAAAGCCTCCAACATCAGGAGTTAATGGCTTTGATTCGGCGACAGGGATTGCAACCAGAGGTCCATATCAGCCTTACCAACCTCATCATCAACCTCAGGCCACTGTCCCGACTCAGAAGGTATCAGCCCCTCAAACCCAAATCCCATCTAACAGAAATCAGCCTCAGCCACCGGCAACGGCGGAGCATCCGCCGTCAGCTTCGGCTTTCCCAAAGCCAGCAGTTGCTACTCCCAGAACAGCGCAAAATTATCCCGAAACCATTCTGGGTAGACCCTATGATGATATTAAAAAATACTATACTCTTGGAAAAGAACTGGGTAGAGGGCAATTTGGTATTACCTATTTATGTACTGAGAATTCCACTGGCCAAACTTACGCCTGCAAATCTATTTTGAAACGGAAACTTATTAGTAAGAATGACAAGGATGATATGAAGAGGGAAATTCTGATTCTGCAGCATCTTTCTGGACAGCCAAACATCGTTGAGTTCAAAGGCGCTTATGAGGATAGGTATTCGGTTCATCTGGTGATGGAACTTTGTGCTGGTGGGGAGCTTTTTGATAGGATTATTGCGCAGGGTCAGTACTCTGAGAAAGCTGCTGCTGAGATTTGTCGTGCCATTGTGAATGTCGTTCAAATATGCCATTTTATGGGGGTTATGCACCGCGATCTGAAGCCTGAGAATTTCTTGTTGGCTAGCAAGAAAGAGGGAGCAATGTTAAAGGCAACTGATTTTGGACTGTCTGTTTTCATTGAAGAAGGTTCGTTTTTTTTTTCTTCCCTCTTGGATTGATTTAGTTTCTGGACATCTTTTCCTACTTGCTGAGAATCTATAATTAGGCTTTCTTACGTGGAATATATATACCCCCAAAAGGATAAAGTTGTACTGCATTAGATGCAGTTGAATTCATATGTTAAGTAGTGACCACAAAATTTTGGATTGAAATTATTCTGATGTCACGATGGCTCAACTGGACTCCATTGATATGAGAATTTTGATTATCACTACATTCCAGCAATGTGTAACTTTCATTGGACGAGTTTCAAAAGTTCAAAAGGTTTTATCAGTCTGCCGTGCATTTTAGGTAATATGTTCATTATATGTCCCTTTCTCCCGGACCCTGGGGCAAAGATCAGAAAATGATGATTAATACAGATAATGATGGTTTAGTTCGGGACTTCGTTAACTATTTTGTAGAATTTTGCCGGTACTTTGTTCATAGATGTATTGCCTGTCAAAATCAGTGATTTGGCATCTCTTAATGGAACTAGATTGCAAGTTCCATTCTATTTTTCGCCCATTTTTCTTTCATTCTAATTGACTCTGTATGTTAAGCAGCTTCTATTAATATCCTACTCTCTTATCTCACTTGTGGAAATGAAAACTCTACAATTACTTGGTGGTCCTTGTGCTAATTAATGTATTTTTTTTTATCTAATCTCAGATAAAGTGTACCGTGACATAGTTGGCAGTGCTTACTATGTTGCTCCTGAAGTGTTGCGGCGAAAATATGGGAAGGAAATTGATATTTGGAGTGCTGGAGTTATTTTGTACATCCTTCTCAGTGGTGTGCCTCCATTTTGGGCAGGTAAAGATCGCTACAAAAAATATTTAAAATAAAGTTCACATTCTATTGTACTTCAGTTTCAGTTTATAAAACTGCGAGAGGATAATTTGTTCCAATTGCCTTTCTCAATTTAAATGGCAGAAAATGAGAAAGGAATATTTGATGCCATACTGCAAGGAGACATTGATTTTGCAAGTGCGCCATGGCCAACAATATCCGAGAGTGCTAAAGATCTTGTAAGGAAAATGCTGACACAGGATCCAAGGAAGAGAATTACTCCTGCACAAGTTCTAGGTATCAACCAACCCTTGCAATATTTGTGTTTAAGAAAGTTTTTCGGTTTCACATTTGGCTCTCCTCTTGGTTTTCTACAATGCTGCTGCCTGAAGATTATTTACAAACAGGAAGAAGGGATCAAACAATTGCCATTTTTTCTCTTAGCAGTCTCCCAAAGTTGTCATATTCAGAACTTGGAAATTCTATATTTTAACCTGGGGAAATAACACAATTTTATCAATCTTCATCTCTCAGCTTCCAATATATCTAGGCTAATGTTATTAGTTGTGTGCGTTATGACATTTAAGTTCTTCATCTAGATCATCCATGGATCAGAGAAGGTGGAGATGCATCAGACAAGCCAATAGATAGTGCTGTTCTATCTAGAATGAAGCAATTCAGGGCAATGAATAAGCTTAAAAAGCTTGCTTTGAAGGTAATTAACGAACTGCAATGAGAACTCCCGTTTATTGTCAATAATAACTATCTGAATTGCAGTAGAAATGTTGTCCTGCTTTCTAGGACCAGCATGAACAAAAGTTTCGATTTCAATAGAACACAAATTGACCTGCACCACTCTGCATTTATTTTGTGCATATTGAGAACATAAAGTTATTTGAAGTATATGTTGCCAGTCTCTATGGGACTAAGGACTCCCAAGCACATTTGATGATGATGAGATGTTAGTGGCTTTGCATATTGATCACACTTTAAGTAAATTCCCTAAGCAAATTAAGCAGTTTAATTACTGCTTCACTTTCAATTTAGATGTATCAAAACGTCTGCTCAACTTGTAAAGTTTTTGTTAACCACCCGTTTTGTTTGATGTATATGTCTGTTCAGATTTTTTCCCCATAGTCTCCTTTGGCATTAGAAGGATGCCTTGTTCTTCATTATCTCCATGTGAACTTTTCGTTGTTCATACATTTTTCTGTTATATTTTCTTTCTTCTCATTTCTAATATTTGAGTCCCTCTATATACTTCTTAGGTCATTGCGGAAAACTTATCTGAAGAGGAAATCAAAGGCCTTAAAGCAATGTTTGCAAACATAGATACTGACAATAGTGGCACAATCACCTATGAAGAATTGAAAACAGGTTTAGCTCGGCTTGGTTCACGGCTCTCAGAAGCTGAAGTGAAGCAACTGATGGAAGCTGTAAGTAAATACTTACCTCCAATGCAATTAATTGGTTCTTGCTTAAGAAAACTCTCTCACAGCAAGGTACAAACTTTTCAGGCTGATGTGGATGGAAATGGATCGATCGACTACATTGAGTTTATCTCTGCAACCATGCATAGGCACAGACTAGAAAGAGATGAACATTTATACAAAGCATTTCAGTTTTTTGACAAGGATAGTAGTGGGTAAGTCAGAAACTTCCAAAGCAAGTTTCTCTAGATGCGACACACAAGCCAACATGTCAACATGTTATCCGAGTTCATGCATATGATGCTGAAGAACTCCAATAGTTTGCAATGACCTTAAATGCCTTTACAGACCTTGTATTATTTTGCCAAATATAACTGATGTTTGCTATTGTTCTTATGACAGATACATTACAAAAGATGAATTGGAAACTGCTATGAAGGATTATGGCATGGGTGATGAAGCCAGCATCAGGGAAATTATCTCTGAGGTTGATACAGATAATGTAAGTTGATTTAGTTTAAGTTTGAAGCTCCATCTTACTTGAAAAGGCAAAAAGCTTTTCTCATAGTCGCAAGCCTATTATCTATACTCAACTCACTCTTCTTTGCATCCATAGGATGGTAGAATCAATTACCAGGAATTCTGCACAATGATGAGAAGTGGAACAACGCAACCAGGAAAACTATTTTAATTTCTTAGAAGCGAATTCAAACTTCAAAGCGGTGTGTATTATAATGCGAATGAGCTGCTCGATGGACTCGAATCTGCCTCCAATCAATCTGACTGATTGCTAGGACCTCTAAAATTCGGACGTTGTCAAAAACTCGACATTTTTTTCTTTTGCTGCCTTAGCTTGAGAGTAGTACTCTGAGAAATAGAGGTAAGTTTTGTGTATATGTAGCCTGTCTTTTTCTCTTTCAGCTGTTACCTAACCGAAGGATCTTGCAAGAGCAAGCTAATACTTTTCATTCTCCACATTTTCGAGTTCTGTTAAACTATTGTTTGGAAATCTCATTCCATTAGAAGATATCAATATTTGTTGGAATAAGATTAAAAGAACAAGATCTGCCTGATCTGATCAACTACTCGGGTACATTCTGAAAAGTAGCTTCAACAGAAACATTAGCAACAAATCCACTTTCTTTTCTTCCAAAGGAAAATAATTGATTCTTTCTCCTGATGGAAATATTGTTTAATGCAAGGTTCTAATAAGTTGTTATCGTTTACTCAGGTAATAGTTTATAATTCATTTAACAAGAGCAATTGTTGTACATGAAATTTGCCATAAAGGATTAGACTTAAATATCTTAAATAGTTATTTTTTTGTTAAAAAAAAAAAGGCTTCATCAATTGAGTAATCTTCGATTTTAGGAGTGAATCAAAGCACCCATTTAAAAAAATTCTATTTCAGTCGTTACTCGTTACACAATCAAATTGTCATCTTATCACAATAACATCACACGAATACAAGCAAGCCCTCTGTTTACGGATAATTCTACAATCTATACCCTACTTAAAGATTTTGTTATTTAAATAGCAACAATTCCAAAAAACTCCAACATTGAGCGGAAAGAATAGTTAGCTTGGATGAACTATAATGCTCTAACACTCACTTCCATGCAAATCCCCCCTTTAAAGAACAGTCAACTTTCTCGTTGATCTTGATCTCAACCCCCACAAAATCATATCAAGGCGATCGATCAAGACCTGTGCAGCTTTGGGGTTTTGAATATACCTTTACCACCAGCATAACTCATCTAGATTCATGGAAGAAGCAAATTCCTCAACTAATATGTTGAATCCTTTTGCATTGAACATCTGCAACAAGATGGCGAATGTGTGGGGCGTACCATTTTACTCTTTCGATGTGTTTTACCGAGACATCCCACCAATGACCTGAAATAGAAAACCATCCATGTCTCAGTATCAGATCAGATGATATTTATACTGTAAATATCCCAATTTGTAAAAAAAGGGAAGAAAGAAAAAAGAAACCTTCAGATTTAGCAATTTCAGTTATTGAGTGTAGCAAGTGTTGGGTCCACAGTTCTTCTTCTGAGTCCTTAACGTTACAATGCACATGCAGTGTCCCACCTTCACTTCTGCACATTCAGTTTCAGCATTGAATGCAACTATTGAAGATGAAGTAGGTAAGAGAAAGTACAACACTCATCATGAATGGAATCAAGAAAAGAAAGTCTCCGTTCAAACAGGTTGTTTTCGACCGCTTCAGGAGATGAAGCCATTTAAAGATCAGACAATCAACTAATAAACTGAAATGTTTAGGTCGTTCAGACCATAAAAGTTTTCATTCAAAGTTTTGGGCTCAAAAATAAAAATGAATTATATAGGAAGTCCCTAATATGGAATCTGAGTCCAAGGCACAAAATATCACCTCAATGCCCTTACAGCAGTCACCCAGCTACCCTCACTTGTGGGAAGGAGACCAAGACAAACCCGATCAGCTACTCCCTGGAAAAATAACAACAAAATCCAATACAGTGCAGCAGTAAATTTCCTTCCAGAACAGTATATCAAACCTTACAAATCCACTACTAGCTCTCACCCCATAAGGATGGATGCATGGGATTAAATTCAATCTATCCCTATTTTGTGTTTTGTAGATTACTCAGTAATTTTGGTCGATATAAGATGTACAATAAATTAACTTTGATAATGATAACCTTTCACCCTCTCTAGGTTGATAAAGTCCATCATACTGTTTAAACATATTGACATCTAAGTCTAATTAATATGAGTGTAGCAATAAAGCGATCTTGAATCCAGAAAGTAAACTCTATAGACCTGAACAACTACCTTAGGTGCAGTCTCCCGGTTATCTCCTTCAAGAACAACACAACGATTGCTCACGCAATTAGCTTGTAAATTACGTTTAAGTGCCTCAATAGCATGCGGATTCCACTCACAAGCATAGACCAGCTTTGCTTTAGCCCTGATCAATCGATGCCATATTTCAATTCAATTCCTTAGATTAGATAAATAGGCACCAAAGTTTAGATTAGATAAGTAGGCACCAAAGTTAAGAATGCATAAGGATGTCAACAGACGTGTTTGTCATAGTCCGTTTCATGAGCAAGCAAGGAAAAATTTCTTGATGTGTTCTCTGTTTCAATAATCTATGCAGCTCAGTAACAATGTTAAAAAATTGGCCCACTTTTTTGCTTAATATAAGTTGTCAAGAGATGTCACTTCCCTAACTTTGACAACTGTGGGATTGGCAATTTGACGCTACCACAATTTAGATGAACCGGAACAAGCAATTGAAAATATCGTCATCAATTTGAAGAGAAAGGAATAAAAGAATAAAAGAAAGAGGTAAAAAAATAAAGTAATGTACCCGACAAGAAATGGCAACACAAAATATCCAATCCCAGCAAATAAATCCACAATGGTCTCCTCTTTACAGTCCAGATGGGCCATCCGTAGCTTCTCAGAAAGATTTCCCCAGGAAAACATGCACTTAGTGGCATCGAAAGAATAAGTTATTCCATTTTCTCGGTGGTCAACCCAACCATCATTTCCCACAAGAATCTCTAAGTTACTATCCCTTGTACCAGTTGAAGCAACTCTTCCCTAAAAAATATACACATGCAAGCAGCAAAGACAAGTTAGTTTATAAATTTCTAGGAGTTCACATTGTTTTGTTAAAAATGTCATTTACTGAATGAAAGGCAGATGAAAGAATTAACAGCAGATAATTATTGTTTTCAACTAACGATCTCAGCTGAAATTTTTTTGGGAAAAGAATTATTAAAAAATTCCATCTTCAGCTCCCAAAGGTGCAATTAAAGTCAGTTAAAGATGCTTCATTGCTCATAACGAGAGAGAAACACCTTGCAAGTTGGATACAAGTAAGGTTTTCTGAACGAAACTTACTTGCCGAGCAAGACGACAAGTACCAAGTGATTTGGCAACCATAGGCCACAGGTCCTCCCCAATAGTATCCCAAGTAGGAACCTTGAAAGATGTGACTGGAAGCACTACAATATCCCCAAGTCGCTCCCATCTGAGAAAGCCAATAGATTTAACCTTTAGCAAGTGGCAATGCGATAAAATCAAATCCACTCACAGAAGTGCCAGCATGATTCTCGAGTACCTATTAAAGCATTTCTAACAGAAGCGACATGTTCTTGCCCTTTATCACAATTATGATGCATATCAAACCTGTGATATATATACCAATTTGAAATATTGAAACAAACATGCAAATTCCAGGATGGATGAAAAAGAAAACCACACACACACCTTGTTGGCAGCTCCTCCAAGAGTCCTTCAGATAAGCCATTATGCTTTAGCAAAGAGGATACTGCTTCACTCATCTTTTTATATGGAGATTTGGCTGCTGTTTTTATGTCAACAACGTCATCCACTAGTTTAGTAGCATCACATTTCTTTAAAATATTCAAAGCTTTTAAGTAAGAGCATTTGTTTGTCAGACATCCTTCCCAACTTTCAAGTTCAGAGACATGAAAGTCATTCTCCTGTTCAAGTTGATCTCCTCGCCAAGACTGCTTTTCATCAAATATATCACAGAATTTGCCGTTAACTGGAAAGAAAATATGTGTTCCACTACCTCGTGAAGAAACCTTTCTACCCAGATCCAGCCATCCAAACCTCTTTAAAATGTCTTTCACTAATTTTGCATACTTTCTTTCAATTTGTAAAACCCAATACGAAGCACCTTGTTTTTGTTCACTTGAATTGGATTTTTCACTATCGATAATAAAGCCAGACGTTTCATTGATACTTTGAGCATTGCCATTGAGCAGACATTCAGGATCTCCGTTCTCCTTCTCCAACTCTTCAATTGCAAGAGTCGCAAGCTTTTCTGTGTTTCCAGGATGCCCTAAAATAACCTCTGAAGATACCAATGGATGCAGCCTAATCTTCATTGGCTCACTAAAGGTCGTCCCAAATGCATAACATGATGCTCCACCACCGACTAAAACAAGATCATCACCAACAACATTGGCTGTGCTACGTACAAATAATTCCTTGCCAATGCAATTTAGGGACACGTGCCTCCAAAAATGAAGTTGCAAATCAAGTAATGCCAATTCTTGATAGTTTTGCGTCACAGGGCAACCTCCAATGATTCCAATATAGTTTTTGTACACAAACATTGCATGGGAGAACCTTGCATTCGGAGTTCTCCCAGCTATATTTTCTTTCTTCCAATAACAAGCATCTGTATTAAAAGAATACAAGTCTCCAAGAGTTTTCTCCCCATCATACCCGCCAAACATATAAATATGCGACCCATATGACACCATTGAGTGTGAATGACGACCACATGGCTGTTCACCACCAACCTGCATTTCTTTCCACTGATGACTATCTGTGTCGAGGACAATCAAGGAAGAAGAGATTCTGTCATTCTCAAGTCCACCAAACACATAAATCTTCGAGCCTACCGCTGCTGCAGCATGCCGGTGCCTGCATTAGAACTATAAACATTAAGAATAGGAAAGAGATAAATTTGTGAATCAGATATGCATCCATTAATTGATCTGTTGCATTAGATCTTTCTAACAGTAAGGGTGGGGGACAGTTCTTCAGAATTTTTGTACTTGTTGCTTCTTCAAGAGTAAAGTCTTCCCTCTCTTTGTTCAGGATAATAACAAATAAGACTTCACAATGTATTTATACAGGGGAAAACTAAATAACTGAAACATAACAACTTTATAACTAACTGGTAAATACAACAGTATATTATCAGCTTCTAATCAATCCCTAGGCTCTTTAACATTCTCTTAAGAAAGGGACTATTTTTCAGAAAGAGATGAAAAGAACCACAAAGAAATGAAACTGCAATGACAAAACGGCACACGGACATGCAGGCAACAAGACTTCACCTGGGTGAAAAAGGGCTACCAGTGCATTTTAGTAACGTCCATTTTTCCTGAGTGATATTAAAGACCCATACATCATTCAGAATGCACGTAGGATCTGTCCTGCCACCAATAACATAAAGGCAATCTCCAACCAAAGATGATGTGTGACCCAAACGAGAAGATGGACTATCCTCTACATTGATTGTCTGCAATGTGCATGACAACACATCAAGTTGTAATAAATCATTTCTTCTTGCATGTCTGCCCATGCCTCCAAAACCACCAAATACAATAACTTTATTGTGGATAGTAGTGGCTGAGTGCCCCCAAATAAAAAGCTTCTCGATAGGTTCTCCAGCAATGTCCATCTGTTCAACAGATATACTATAACTGCCTGCTTCTGATGATCCTGCCAATGATTCAAAGACTCAGACTTGCTTTCAGATTAAAAGGAAAGGAGTCCTGCAATTACAAAATATCAGTAACAGAGTCAATACTACTTGGACTAGAATCAGTTCACTTTAACTGCAGCATGTATATGTCTAAAGAACGTTGCTCATTTTTCATTTAAGTTGAAACTAGTGCTAAGACTCTTCACTAACATTTGTTTCTAATAATTGAAAAGAACGTAGTAGTCTCGAACAGTTACAATTACAAATTTCTCTCAGGTTAAGCATTAGCGAGTTGCACTATCCAAAAACCAAAATATACACTTATATAGGAATTTCTCTGCTAGTGATCAAATTACCAGAATTGGCATTCCTATCCCCGCCTTCCCGCGCTGCACAATCCTCATCATCAGCACAACCATGTCCCTTGCTACCCAGCGAATCATTTACATCCTCCATTGCCTCCCTCAATGGTACACTGTGACATGTCTGCGAAACATTAGAAACCACAGAAACACTACTTCCCAATGCCTTCAGAAACCCATCAGTTCTCTTCTTATTGGCCACCATCTTCTCATTTGCTACCTCGACAAGGAACCGGACATACTCTGGGGAGACCATAATCTTCTCGGTAGTCCCCAACGGCACCTCCATTCGAATTGAACAGCGAATTGCAATTATCACACGCTTGCTAGCACTGGTAATGCCTGATTCTCTGAACCCACAAGATATAGCGGTAGAAACCAGAGTCTGAGCTGATCCAAGGTCCTTGCATTCAACTGCTATGATCAGAGGTTCGAACCTGAACACAAGCTCAGATAACTCCCCATTAGTTGATGGAGAACGGAAGAGGACGTCGATTACTGAGTTGGGTTCGGCAAACTCATGACTAACAAACAACCAAGAACCACCGAGGGCTTTCTTCTTCGGCTTTGGGGCGGCGGCAGAGGTGCTAGAGATTGGTTGAGAGAGAATGGAAATACGACCAGAGCAGGAACTTGTGGTGAAGTAAGACGGATGTCTGTTGAGAGTGTTGATGAGAGGAATGATTGGAGTATCCAAGCTTCCCTTGGGTGATTTGTCGGTCTCAGTTGAGCCCAGTGAAGCCATAGTCGCAGCTTTCCTCTTCTCAAATTCCATTCTCTGTGCTGCTTTCAAAAGCCTCCCCAAAATCTCAACCGGAAACGAAGAAGTTCCAATAACAGGGGAAAACGGCGGGCGATGAAGATTGAAGAACGAAACTGGCTCGCCCTTGAATTGGGCCACGGCCAGTGGCCCGTATGTCCACTCAAAGATGGGCCGGCGAAGCCCATTTCGTTTACCCTTTTCGTCTCTTTTCTGGGCGGGGGGCTGTGGTTCTTGTTATCAGTCGCTTAGCCGCATATATCATCCACAGTCAAATAGGAATGTTCAAAGATCATGCCCCATCAGAACGGAGTAATGGAGCCCACCGCGAAATATTTGATCACCAGCAATCTGCAATGATCATATCGTAATCACAAACCTGATCCAAATCCGTCTGTTTCCCTCCACTCATTTCCCTCAGTTCCTTCATACCAGAACAAAAGCTCCAAAATGAAGATGAGACGACAGGGAAACGCATCTGAAAGAAAATTTGAACTCCATTTTGCAGACCCTCTTCTCTGAACCGGAGCCCAAGAAGGTCGACCATTAAAGATCATGGCTTGCTCAAACTTGGCAATGTGGGTATCCTCGAAACCGTCTCCATCCGATGCTTCCGCTCTTTCTTTCCGGTCTTTTAACCCTCTTCAAGTTCCTTCGCAAGGCTCTCCTTCGCGATCCTCATCTGTCACTCCGATTCAGTGTGGCCTCCGTGAGCTTCGAGAACGGATCGATTCAGTGAAGAACACCCAGAAGATTACTGAGGCTATGAAGCTTGTTGCTGCTGCCAAAGTGCGTAGAGCTCAAGAAGCTGTTGTTAATGGAAGACCATTTTCGGAATCTTTAGTTGAAGTTCTTTACAACATCAACGAGCAGCTCCAAACCGAAGATATAGATGTTCCTCTAACAAAAGTCCGACCGGTCAAGAAGGTTGCTTTGATTGTTGTAACAGGGGATCGAGGCCTCTGCGGCAGTTTCAATAACATGATCATCAAAAAGGCAGAATCCAGAATCGCAGAATTGAAGACCCTTGGCCTTGATTATACAGTTATTAGCGTCGGCAAGAAAGGGAATTCGTATTTCCTTCGCCGGCCTTACATTCCAGTAGATAGATTTCTTGAGGGCGGTTCACTTCCCACTGCTAAAGAAGCTCAAGCCATTGCAGACGATGTCTTTTCCCTCTTTATAAGCGAAGAGGTTGACAAAGTCGAGCTTCTGTACACCAAATTCGTGTCATTGGTTAAATCCGACCCTGTGATCCACACTCTGCTTCCATTGTCACCAAAAGGAGAGATTTGTGATATAAATGGTGTTTGTGTCGATGCCGCAGAAGACGAGTTCTTCAGATTGACGACAAAAGAAGGAAAATTGACCGTAGAGAGAGATGCTGTGAGGACAAAGACCTCAGATTTCTCCCCAATTTTGCAGTTTGAGCAGGACCCAGTTCAGATTCTTGATGCTTTATTACCTCTCTATTTGAACAGTCAAATTTTGAGGTCATTACAGGAGTCATTAGCTAGTGAACTTGCGGCCAGAATGAGCGCCATGAGCAATGCGACTGATAACGCGAGCGAGTTGAAGAAGACGCTCTCTATTGTTTACAACAGACAGCGTCAAGCCAAAATCACTGGCGAGATTTTGGAGATTGTTGCTGGTGCCAATGCTTTGACTTGAGTCAATTATGATGCTATTTTTAGGTACTTTTCACTGAGAATTCACTCAACTTTGCCCATTGAAGAACTATAACATATTTAACAAATTCCTTTTGAAGTCTCTTCACATTATAAACCTGTGCAATAAGACAATGGGGCAATGTGTCTTTGAAAACAAGACAACTCCCTACTCGTGTTTTTTAATTCTATCCACTTTTTGTTCTTTTTGAGGCTATGATTGTTCGTAGTTCTTGTAATATTTGCACTTTTTGGTGCAGCTCTGCTTTCTTAAGCGTTGTTCAAGTATATATATATAATAAACGTAACTATTGGGCTTTTGGCCTTATAGAGCATCACAATTCGTCTAAACTCTATATTACGTCCCCATTTTCCTTTTTAAACTCTGGTTTCAAAGGATCATTTGTGTGCTACTTTAAGCCAACCGATTCCTGAAGAATGGATATTTTCAATGTCAAAGATTATGTGATCAATGACTCGTCTTGCTTTAGAAGATTAAGTTCTCACTTAAAAGTTGATGAAATATAAACTGAACTCTTCAAATTTAACCAACATGGATTACTTCTCATGCAATCATAATAACTATCAGCAGTTCAGTAACGTGAGCATGTGTTACTCTGCAATCTTGACTGGTATAATCCAATGTTAAGAAGAAAAGCCCATATTTGGAATGTGATCGAATGAATGAAAAAAGGTCCCACACTTATGAAATCTACATTTTAGATGGAGAATATCACGAATTTATTAATAAGAACAATATTTTTTTATTTGTATGAGATCTATTGAAAAGAATTTAAAAGCATATTAACATGATATACCGATATAGAGATAAGAATGGTCAGTTGTCACAAGAAATAGCAATAAAATCACATCTTAGACATAGCAATCTTTAGAAAGTCAAACGAAAGCGGTGAGCCTTAGCCTTAGTTATCTCATGTGGATGAGCTTTATTGAATTGGTGTACTTTCAATAAAACGTCAAATGAGCTTATCTAAATAAGAGCAAGTTTTTCTTTCTTTGATAAGGGTGAGTGAATGGATTATTGGTTGAGGGAGGTTTGGTAACTCTTTGTTCAAAAGAGGATTAGTGAAGAAGATATAATCAAAAGCAGTAGAATCTGATAAATGATTGAGTTCTATAGACGAAACAACAGACGCTTAATTATCTGTTAAGCAGTAAACAAAATGAACTGTCATACCACAGGCCTTGTGTAGAATTTATTAATATTTATCTCAGCTCTAAAGACTCATGTTGTCTCACAGATTGCTAACATTTTATCTATCCCTAATAGTTTATATTAGAAATATTATTTATACTGAAACAGCCATTGATGATGAAAAGAATGGTAATTAATTACTCCCTTTCCTTTCTGTCTATATCCACAATGAACAAACACCTCAACTTTGTCGGTAAAACTTATTTGCAGATCACGCGTTCTATCTCTATCATTAAACATAGGTAATCAATAAAGTAGAATAGAGAAATGACATGCTTAATTATGCATCATAAAGGGAAACAATTTGACGCAGACAAACAAATCAACAGCAGCCTAAACAATGGCATCTCAGAGCATTTACTAGGCAAAAGAAGTTGAAAATGGTGGTGGGAAGCCATAGTTTTTGCAAGAGATTAAGGAAAATCAGTGGACTTAGATTAGACTTTAGAGGAAGAAATCCCATCCCCGTGAAGGAAAGTGATTGAATGAATGAAAAAAAGCTTCTTTCTGATCTTATCTCTGCTTTATTCAAAGTATTTCCTTTTTCTCCCATGACAGATAAAAGGGTTTTCATTATCTTAATGATTATCACTCTCACTTGAGTTTGATTTTTGATTGCCCCATTATATAATTTTCAAATCTTTCTTACTTGGAATCCACATAGTCTTGGACTGTTTCAAAGTGAAAATCCTACTAAGCACCGCAGCTCATTCATAAACTCAAAATCTTTTCATTTCGTCACTTCAGATCTGTAACATTCTGAGATTTCCATTTTTAAAACCATATTAGATGGTCTGAATTGAAATCTAAGTTAGGCGCATTTAATCAAATCGCCACGTCTCCATTTATATCACATTGATTAATTTAAAGGGAAGGCTCTTTTTACAGGAGGGGGCCATCTGGTTCATGTCATTTCAAATTTATTTACCTGCATATCTTTGGCAAAGTGTTGGTTTTTTAAATTTCCCCTTTCAAAAGTAAGCATTCTTTGGAATGTTCAATTGGATTACAAAACGACACCCAATAAAATGAATTAAGAAATCAGTCTGCAAACATTAAAGAAATGGTTTGATTGTTTGCCAAAAACCGAGGTGGTTTTTGAAGTCATTCTTATATGTTAAGAGTTTTTCATATATGAATGAGATGAAGATCTGAACACTTCCAAACAGAAAAAGAACAGAAGGTGGATGATTTTCTTGTTTCGTGAAACAGGCCCTCTGCATGAACCAAACATGGAGGGTTGACCCACACACGCTCTCGTGTCATTTTCGAACAGACATTATGATTTGAGCTTTGAGAAGACACCTCACCATCTCTCCCTCAATACCAAGACAGGTGCTTTTCTCTCTCTCTCTCTCTTCCATAAATCTCAAAGCTCTTTGAAGCATTGGAGAATGAAGTAAGTAATATAGATGGAAATTTTGAAGTGCTTAAGATCCATGGTGGTGGCCAAAACTTGTCTCACATATCTCAATGCAGCAAGGCAGAAGCAAATTAAGTGCTTTTACTCCTCTGGCGCCTCCTTCAAGGCCAGCTTCAGAGATTGAAAAAAGCAATTGAAATAGATTACTGAGGTTTTTCTGACTGTAACTAGGAATGAGATGGGCTGTGCTGCGACTTAAGAGGATAAGGTTACGGAAATCAGTGAGGTTTTGGTCAGACTTTTTGAGACTCTTACTCAGCGTTCCCCATCATCTTTCCCAATCAAAAGCCAGCCAGTTTTCTAAACATACAACAACTTCCCTTGATCTTATTTTGTTTGCTTTGGTTTTCGTTTCAAGTTTTTCTTTTCTTAATTTTCAACCCAACCCCATCTTACAGTTGGGGAAAAAAGATAGTGCTTTAACTCAGATTCTCTTCAAATCCCATCGCTTTCTCTTCCAATTATTTCAGCTTTTTGATAGGCCATGAAAGTACAATTCATCTGTTTTTTGCTATCTTTTTTGGGGTTTCCCTATCCTTGCTGGGTGGCATTTCTGAGCCTGAACTGAGGCCCTTGAAATCTGTGATTTTCTTTGGTAATATTCAGGTCAGGCCAAGGGGTTTTCTTTTTTTCTTTTTTTCTTTCTTTCCATTTTTTCTCTTTAGTTTGTCACGGTTACTTTTGGGGCTCTGCACCTCACTCTGCATCATACTCATTTTCAGAAAAAATTTCTGATAAATATTCGTGAGAAAGGCCAGTTTCTTTTGAAGATTGATCAAACAATAAGGTAGGTTCATTTCGTATTGCTTCTCTTTTTCTCTCTCTCTCTGTTCCTTTTTGTTCCCGAGGAGATAACCCAGTTCAGTTCCATCCCATTCTCACTTTCCTCAGCACCAAAAATGAAACAAAATATGTTCTTTTCCCCATATATTTATATTGGAACCAATGACTCTGTCTTACTCATTGTTAACAAGTGAACTTTTTTTTTGTTTTGTTTTACTCATTGTTCTCTAATTGGCTCATGGACTAAACTTCTTTTCTGAACGTTGTTGTTTCTGTTTTAGCTCAAACAGAATGGCAGGTTCCAACACCAGATGGAGCAATGGGTTCCATGGAAAACCAATCAAAGATGAAGACTTTGATGAAGAAGAAGCTTGGGGCTTTGCCAGTGAAAGAGAAGAGGAAGCAGCTCCAAGTCCCATATCAAGAAACTTTAACCACTTCAATTCATCAGGCTCTTCTTCTTCTTCCTCTGCTTGGCTCATGCAGAGCTCTGCTCCTAAAATGATACCAAAAGCCAAAACAGCAGCAAATCAAGAACCCGAAACTGTGAAGAGATCCTCAGCTCCTTTGGACATTCCAGATTGGTCCAAGATATATGGAAGAAATGGCCATATGGGTTCGTGGATGAATGATGAATATGGCTTGGTTGATGGTGCTGCATGTAATGGCTTTGTTGTTGATGATGATGATGATGATGATGGAGATGTTATGGTTCCTCCACATGAATGGATTGCTAGGAAGCTTGCAAGAAGCCAAATTTCATCTTTTTCAGTATGTGAAGGGATTGGAAGAACATTGAAAGGAAGAGATCTAAGTAAAGTGAGAAATGCCATTTTGACTAAAACTGGTTTTTTGGAGTGATGTAAGCAAAATCATCATCATTTTCCTGATTATTAGACATGAAAAGCCTCTTATTTTTCTTCTTTTTTTGGTGAAGTAAAGTCTTCTGTGACTTGAGTTTAAGAATGAAACTATAGAGAGATCAGGAGAGATTAGAGAAAAGTCAAGAGATTGAGAAGAACTGTTTGTTTTTTGTTTTTTTTTTTTGTTTTTTTCCTTTCTGGTCAGCATGAGCTGACATTTTGTCTG
The DNA here is from genome assembly GCA_036850905.1 of Luffa acutangula. Lineage (NCBI taxonomy): Eukaryota > Viridiplantae > Streptophyta > Magnoliopsida > Cucurbitales > Cucurbitaceae > Luffa > Luffa acutangula. Next base: position 60,298,114 of record CM072087.1, on the reverse strand, counting down.
TTGAAATTGAGTTTTGGGTAATTGAATTTCAGTTTGGTAATAAAAACAAAATGGTAAAAGATAATATTTTTCTAAAGTTGCTTGCAGGGTTTTAGAATTTCAGTGTTGGGCAAATGAAGTGCACTGTTGATGAAACGATGTTGGATTGGATAATCTTCCTGTCTTTGTCCATTTCCAGGGCAGGGTCAGGGACATGAAAATTATGGTCCTCTTGGAAATATTTCTGTATTGTTTTCCTTTTAGCACTCAAAGAATTTAATTAAAGATTCAAATCCAATGATCGTGCATCAACAAGTACTCCAGTTTTTCTCATACCTTTGCTCTTTTTCTATCTCTGAATTGATGGTGAATATGTACATGGATATTAAAATGATCCATTCCAGAAAATTTTTTGGTACTAAAAGAAAAAAAAAAGGTATTTTCGAAACATTCTAAGTTGAGGAGTATTATTGAATTGAGACTAAAAGTTAGGGATATTTCCTATAATTGAGTCTTAATTAATTAAAAATAAACCAGTTCTTAATAAGTCCACCTATGATCAAAAATCACGTTATCAAATTTTGTTTCCATTAACGACGATTAAATAACGTCAAAATAAGCATGATTCAACGACAATTGACATATACTTTCAATCAAGAGATTCAAATCCTCCACCCTAAATGTTGTTGAACTAAATGATAAGTAAAATAAAAACAGAATTTCATCTCCATGTACATTTAATTGATGCTTTGTGTTATTCCATCCCTGGCAAATAGTAGTTTTCATTTACTGTCGGTTGCAAAAGTAGCAAAATGGCCCAAACTAATTGCAAAAGTAGCCGCTCGCAGAAATATTTGCAAAAATGACAAAATCTCACCATCTAAAAGTAAAATTACTAAAATGTCCATCACTGATAGAAATTTTTTCTATCACTGATAGATTCTATTATTTTCTATCACTAATAGAAAGCTTTTCTATCAGTGATAGAAAATTTTTACCACTAATAGAATTTCAGTGATAGAAAAACTTTCTATCATAGAATATTATTTCTATTAATATATATATAAAAATTGACGAGGAAGAAGAAGATGCGCGCGCCAATCAATTTTTCTATCATTGATAGAAAATGTTTCTACCACTGATAGAATCTATCAGTGATAGAAACTTATTTTATATCAGTGATAAAAAAATTTTCTATCACCGATAGATTCTATCGGTAGTAGAAAGACTTTCTATTAGTGATAGAAGATTTCTATCATTAAAAATAAAAAAAATAAAAAAAAACTGACGAGGAATAAGAAATGCGCGTGTCAATCAAAGACAAAATTGCTATATTTGCCATTATTTACCCTCATGTTGCCACCTATTACAATTATTCCTAAAAGAATAGTAGATCTCCTGATTTTTTAACCATGTTTAATTGAATTTACATCTGAACTTGTATTAATAATTATTCACATCGGCATATTTTTTTTTCTTAAAGAAGAAAAATATATATTGTTATATAAAAAGAGGTTGATAAATATGTAAATTTGCATAAGATTTTTTTTTAAGTACATCAACATTTAAAGATGAGAGATTCGAACCTCTAACTTGTTGGTCAATGATACATGTCAATTACCGATGAGCTATACTTGCTTTGACAATGTGGGTTTAATTTAATTGGCAAAGATAAAGAGCAAGTTGAAGGGTTACCTCAGCCAAAATCATTGGATTACACATGTTCCACAATGGGATATAATCAATATTATCTAGTACATACCATGGGTTTTAATTGGAACAATTTTTTAATACATGCAAATTTATTTTAAATATATATTTTTTCAAATATTTTCATTGTGTTTAGCTACCTACTTCATTTTTTTAGTTTCAAACATTTAAAAGTTACGTGATCAAGTATTTAATTAGTATTTATTTATAAAATATTTATTAGAAGATTGCTTCATCTTAAAATATTTGTTTTAAGAAGTCAGTATGAAGTATAAACATTTGGAGTTATAAATTGAGTTTATAAATTAATGTTACACAATTTTTAACTCGAGCTAAATGGAGTTATTCCAAATACACTATAAATGCCCAATGATGAAAGGATAATTGTAATGAGTGGCAACATGAGGATAAAAAATGGCAAATATAGCAATTTTTAAAAATATTTGCAAATATGACAAAATTTTTTAATTAATTTTTTATATTCCTGAATTGTCCCTGATTGGCGCGCGCATTTTTTTTTTATGATAGAAATCTCACTGATAGAAAGTCTTTCTACCACCGATAGAATCTATCCGTGGTAGAAAATTTTTTTATTAGTGATATAGAATAAGTTTCTATCACTGATATTTCTATCAGTGATAGAAAGTTTCTATCACTAATCACTGATAGAATCTATCAGTGATAGAAAAATTGATTGGCGCGCGCATCTTCTCCTTCCTCGTCAATTTATATATATATATATATATATATACATACTAATAGAAATAATCTTCTATGATAGAAAGTTTTTCTATCACTGAAATTCTATCCATTGAAAAAAAATTCTATCACTGATAGAAAAGCTTGCTATGAGTGATAGAAAATATCAGAGATAGAAACTTCTATCACTGATAGAAAGTTTTCCTATCACTGATAGATAATCTATCAGTGATAGAAAAATTTTCTATCAGTAATGGACATTTTAGTAATTTTACTTTTCAGATGGTGAAATTTTGCCATGTTTGCAAATATTTCTGCTATTTTTGCAATTAGTTTGGGTCATTTTTCTACTTTTGTAACCGGCCCTTTTTTTAGGTTTATGTTATCATATGTGGTGGTTGTAAAAGAAAACTCTTCCTTTCTTTTAATTTACCATCGTAAAACAAAAAAAAAATGATTCATTTTTTCAAACGTCCATTTTGTGCAAAAAGGGGTTTCCTAAAATGTTGAAGAGACACTTCACTTGCAGGAAAAACAAATTCCTCCTTCCAGTTTGCAACTTTGGCTTACTGAAAATTCGGGATGACTAATGACCAAAAAGAATGTTCAAGATTAAAAAAATGTGAAGAAAACATGATTTTTTTTTTTTTTTTTTGAGTACATCAATATTTAGGGTGAAAAAAACAAGATTACAAGATTAGATTGCATTAAGCAATTAGAAATGTTTCAATCGCAATTTCCTTAAAAAAAAAAAATAGATTCAAAAGTTTCCACTTTATTATAATTGACAAGTTCAACACGAAAAAGAAAGAAAAAACACTGCTGCTGCTGGTTACTCGATTTCGAATCAATATCGTTGAATGGAAATATCGAATTTGGAATAAGTTTCTTACTCAAGTTTGGTGTTAATGGTGTATAGATAAATGACCCCATTTCCAGTTTTGGCTACTGTTAGCAATTATTCTTGCCAATTTACCGACACCCTTTGAACTATAAACGGATCCCCAAGTCCATTTGAGATAAAAACCCGAAATCCATTTTAAAACAACAAGTTCTTTACAACATTCAAATGGGTTTTGAATGCATTCGACCCGTAAGGCCATAACTTTCCTAATTGCTGCTATATTCTTCTTCTGGGTTTCTTTCCTTGGTTCGTCTTCATTTAATTCCTCTGATTGTACTTTACTCTTATGAATCCCGAGTGAGTGAAGTGGACTAAGTTAGGGAAGGAACGGAAATGTCGATGAAGAACAGAGGAGGCGGCGAGTTTGCTCCAAGAAATGCATTCTCTAGGAACTGGGTTCTTCTGCTATGTCTTGGGAGCTTTTGCGCTGGAATGTTCTTCACTAACAGGTGTCTTTTTCTTAAGCTTGTTTTGGGTCAGATTCCATTTATACCTTAAACCACGAATTTCCGAGTTCGTTGCTGAATTATGCACATTGGGAATATGGTTTTCTCAATTGATTTCAAATTCTATATTACTTGGAAACTATCATCTGCAGTTCTATTTTCGATTGGTGGCTGTTAATCTTTGAATCTAGCATTGATGAAAATGTTCTTGTATTCATTATTATCTGCTACGACCAATCTTATGCATTTAGAAAGATGTGCAGAGGTAAGGTAAATATAGCCAGATACTCTCTTTATTTTGATCTTTGAATTTGAGCGTTTTTAACTAACCTAAAGTAACGTTCCTTTTCTTCTACTTGCTTAACAATCTTTTGCGTTGATTCGTTGTACTTGTTTTCTTCGAGTACTATGTACTATGATAACTCAATGCTTGGATTTTATTCTTTTCATACATTTTCCCAGAATGTGGATGGTTCCAGAAGGTAAAAGAACAAAGGTTTATAGTGTTGCTGATGCACAAATGGAGATAAAATCTGAGGATTGTAATCCACAACGTGTGAGTACATCTTTCAGACATTGCTTTAATGTCAGTTATATTTCAATCAATGTAAAAGGTTAAGATATATAAAATCGTCTTTGAAGTCGGTTCTCCTTTTCCTCATTCTACCATTAACCTTGGGAACTCTTTTACAAGGTTCAGATATGTGAAACTGCGAGCATCATTTTCATGGATATATTTGTTGTTAATTTACACTAATTTGAGTTCTTTTAGATTCTCTCGCTTTTGTACTTTTATGTCATGTTCACCGTGTCATTTTATTTCTTTCCGGTGAAGAATGCATTCAATGCAAGCATAACTAAGAATTCGAGGACACAGCTCAGTATCCAGTAAGCCGCTTCTTCAAATACTCCTATCAGTGCTCATCTTCTCTCAAATGTCCTACAGAAGTTGTCTGTATGGCTACAGGGAACTGAATGACACGATTGCTGATTTGGAAAGGAAATTGGCAGCTGCAATGGAGGATAATAAATCTGTATTAAAGGGATCTCTCATGTCGGACAATGCAGAGACTGATGATTCAACTTCAAGGAGAAGAAAATACTTTATGGTTATAGGAATAAATACAGCTTTTAGTAGTCGGAAGCGAAGAGATTCAATTCGTGGTACTTGGATGCCACAAGGTAAAGTCCGTAGTCCCAAGTAGAATTTATCCTTTGAGTTAGTTGAGGTGACATTTATTTAGTGTCAAACTGTTCTCATGGGGAAAATCTTTTCAAGGTGAAAAAAGAAAGAAGTTGGAGGAAGAGAAGGGCATAATCATACGCTTTGTTATAGGGCATAGGTAAGAAAATTGTACCTGTTTCTATGGTGCTGGTCTCCATCACAACTCACAAACATTGTTTCTATTCTGGGTTTTATGAGAAATGGAAAAGTTGCTATTCTATCCATTAATTTGTCAATAATCTGATGCCATAATTGTCTAGAAATTTTGACTTAAATAACTCGCGCTCATTCATCCTGACTTGCCAGAATCTTTTCTAATCCATGATTGGGTTTGTGATAAATGAAAATCTCCATGTTTTGAAATTTATTAAATCACCAAATTTCTTATGATCAATTTGTTCTGCTTGTTTTCCAAGCTGTGTTAAAATCCAATGTAGCGTAGCTAATGAAGCTGATTGTCAGTTAGTTTGTGAATGCTTTAAGAACCAAGAATTAGTTATTCACATATGATCCTGTACTCTGTTCACCTAGCATCTCATGAACATTTCTTGGTTGTGTAGAAAACAAACCATTTAAGTAATTAATAAAAATCTCTCGTCCTGTCTCAATGTTACTAGTTCAACATCTGGTGGCATTCTTGATAAAGCTGTTGCTGCAGAGGAGCTCACAAATAGAGATTTCTTGAGACTGGTAGTGCTGTTATTTCCCTGTTGTTTTGCTTTCTTCTGCAGCATTTGTGTCCAACTAAATGCAAGAATTGTGTACAGCAACACAACCTATGCATTTACACTTTTGTCCAATAATGAAAGCAGAATCACATTGAAGGCTATCTGGAGCTATCGGCCAAGACAAAAACTTATTTTGCTACCGCTGTTGCTTTGTGGGATGCAGAGTTCTATGTTAAAGTCGATGATGATGTCCATGTCAACTTAGGTAAACTTTGAGATGAGTTTTCCTCTTTAGTATATAATGCCATAAGAATTGCACGTAATTTTTTTATCTGTTTAGATATTTGGTTTTGAGTGGTTGATTCAGATAGGAGATAAGCATTTGAACTTTGAACCAGTTACAATCATTTTTCATTAAGGTCCTCGCGGAACAGAATGTTTTTTTTTTCGCTCAGGAGCTTTCTTTTCCTGCATTCATACGGTTCTTGCTTTATGATTTATTACAGCTACTCTTGGATCAACTTTAGCTGCACATCGAACAAAGCCTCGGGTTTATATTGGTTGCATGAAGTCTGGACCTGTCCTTTCACAGAAGTGAGAATTACTTCCTTTTATGTTTTTTAGCTAATGCTAATTGTTGGAATCTGTAAGCTTTGATTTCTTAAACATCCTTCTTTTGCCATAGGGGAGTAAAGTACCATGAACCTGAGCATTGGATATTTGGTGGAGAAGGAAACAAATACTTTCGTCACGCCACAGGGCAGCTTTATGCAATTTCAAGGGATTTAGCAAAGTATATACTAACAAATCAGTAAGTTTCCATCCTCATAATCCCAGGTCACTTCACAAACCATTTTCCTCTTATCAACACATTGTTTCGAATCCATTCTCATTTTCAATCCAAAGATGGAAAAATAAACACATCTCATTGCACTAATTAGAGTATTCATAGTGAACAAGGGATCGATGACTAAGAAGCGCCCATGAAAGAAAGGAAGAAAAATTCTACATTCTTCCTTTTGCTTTCAAGAAGAGATTATTAAGAACATCCATAGCGCTTTTTGTACAGTGTTATGAAATCTTTTTGAATTAAAATTGTGCAGAGATGTGCTGCACAAATATGCTAATGAAGATGTCTCTTTGGGATCTTGGTTCATTGGTTTAGATGTGGAACATGTTGATGATAGAAAACTATGCTGCGGCACTCCACCTGGTAAATTTTGAAATCCCATATGTCCTCGTTCTCAAAGCACAAAATCACTGCCAGAAATGGTAATAATATCTAATGGAATCTGCTGTGCAAGATTGTGAGCTGAAGGCTGAGAGTGGAAATCCATGCGTGGCTTCATTTGACTGGAAATGCAGTGGCATTTGCAAGTCTGCAGATAGGATAATGGAAGTCCACAGCCGTTGTGGGGAAGATGAGAATGCTGTGTGGAGTGAAAGCTTTTGAAAGAATCATTGCTTTTCAAAGTCAAAGGACGACAGGTAACAGAGAAACCAAGCACACCCAAATGATGAAATCAAATGATACACATTTCCGACATGTCGTTCAGGAGACAATTGTAGGTGCCACCAAGAAAAAAAGACAGAAGCTCAAAGACTGAAGGTCTGTATATTTAGAGGTGGGGAAAAGGCCTGTGCTCCAACTTCTTTAAACATTGTCCCTGACTCTGAATTACTGAAAATTTTCTGCAGCTTTTTTTTTCTTTTCTTTTTTTTGACATTTTTGTTTATAAAGTAAAGATATGATCATAAAGAAAAGGAATAAGGAAAATAATCAAATTGTGATGTCCTTGTCAGTTCTCTCTCTCTCGCACGTTTTCTATATTTGAATCTTTCACATCTCTAATAAAAACTCCTTTGATGTGATTCTTCATTTTTTAAGTGTATGTTCTTTTAGAATATAAATCATATGTTGTACTTTGAAATCTGAATCTACCATATTTGTTGTTAAGGACGAGGATACGACACAAATCTCCACAATGGTATGATATTGTCCACTTTGGTTCCACCCAAAAGGTCTCAAAAAACAAAACCCTCATGCTTTGTTTTTGGTTCCACCCAAAAGGTTTCATACCAATGAAAATACTTGTCTTCTCTTATAAATCCATGATAATCATCAATGTGGAACTTTGGTTGCATCCCCAATTTCCAATAATATTTAAAAGAAAAAATATAGATATCTTAACCACTAAGCTATGACTTTTTTTAGGAAATTAGACTATCGACCTTTAGCATGATAATTGATACCTTATTCACTAAGCTATGTTTGGATTCACTACTAAACTATGATAGTGGCTCTTCAAATTAAGTTTTAAAATATTATCTATAAATATAAGATAAAGAATTATTAGGTTTTTTTTTTTTTTTTTTGACAATGTGGGGGTGGGGGAATTGAACCACTGACCTTGTGGTTATCAATACATCTTTATGCCAGTTGAGCTATGCTCTTGTTGGCAAGAATTATTAGGTATTTATAGCATGAAGTATCATAAGGAAAAGGCAAATTTGAAAATATGATTCCTTTCATTTTTCTATACACAACCAGTCATTTCCGTGTTTTTTTTTGGATAATTGTAATGGGTGGCAACATGAAGGTAAATAATTACAAATATAGCAATTTTAAAAAATATTTGCAAATATGGCAAAATTTTTTAATTAATTTTTTTATTCCTAAATTGCCCCTGTGTGCCCATATTATTCTTCCTCTTTTTTTTTTTTCTGATAGAAAGTCTTTTTATTACTGATAGATTCTATCAGTGGTAGAAAAATTTTCTATCAGTGATAGAAAGTTTCTATCACTGATAGAATAAAGTTTCTATTAGTGATATTTCTATCACTGATAGAATAAAGTTTCTATCAGTGATATTTCTATCACTGATAGATTCTATCAGTGGTAGAAAAATTTTCTATCGGCGATAGAAAGTTTCTATCACTAATATTTCTATGACTGATAGATTCTATCAGTGGTAGAAAATTTTTCTATCAGTGATAGAAAGTTTCTATGATAGAATAAAAGATTTCTATCACTAATAGAAACTTTTTCTATCAGTGACAAAAGATTCTATCAGTGATAAAAAAAAACTTTTTATAGAAAATCATAGAAAAACTTTTGATAAAAAATCTTTCAATCCCTGATCACCCATAAAAATCTTTCTATCTCCGATAGAAATCTTTCTATCACCGATATAATCTATAAGTGATAGAAAAACTTTCTATCACCGATAGAAAAGCTTTCTATCAGTGATAAAAGATTTCTATCACTGATAGAAATTTTTACTATTCTATCAGTGATAGAAAGATATTCTATCAATGATAGAAAACTCTTGATAGAAAATCTTTCAATCCCTGATAGAACCTATCAGTGGTAGAAATCTTCTATCACTTATAGAAATTTTTTCTATAAGTGATAGAAAAAATTTCTATCATTCATAGAAAATCTTTCCATGAGTGATAGAAAAACTTTCTATCTCTATCACTGGGACTGATAGAAAAACATTTCGTGAGTTATAGAAAATCTTTCTATCACTGATACTTTCTATCCGTGATAGAAGATCTTTTGTTTCTATCAGCGATGGTGATACATGGTGAAATCGAGCATTGAAAAATAAAGCAAAAACGAACAATTATAGAAATCAAACACTGAAAAGCAAAAACCAAACACTGATAGAAAATCAAATAACAACAACCAAACACTGATAGAACACCGAACAAGTGATAGAAAAATATTTATCGCCGATAGAATCTATCAGTAGTAGAAAAATTTTCTATCATATGTTAGAATCTATCAGTGAAAGAAAATTTCTATCACTGATAGAATCTATCACTGATAGAAATCTTTCTATCAGTATCACTGATAGAAATCTTTCTATCACTACTGATAGAAAATATTTCTATCACTGAAAGAAAATCTGGAGGGGTATTTTAGTAAATGCAACACACAAACTATTAGATTTTGCCATTTTTGCAATTTTTTTTGTGGGTTACTAGATTTGCAATTATTTTGGCCCATATTGCTATCCTTGCAACCGGCCCTTTTTTTTTTAAATTTGTCAATAATGGAAACTATCTATAAATATATTGTTGAATCTCAAATATTTATAATTCCTCTTTTATTGTTTTTTTTTTCTCCATATTTTTATCTTAGTTTCCTGCCTCTGCTTTAGTTTGAATATTTTTTTTTTTTTTTTTTGAAATTTAGTTTGAATATTGTTTGCATGTACTTTGATTTATTTCAGATTTTTCTCTTGCCTCTTTATCTAAATAAATCGCAATCTATATTTAGAATCTAATAGATTTATTACTATATTTATTAGATTTTCGTTAAGATTTTGGTTTTGGTTTAGGATTTTCGTTTGTGTGTAAAGAAATTTTAAATTTTGTATAGAACTTATGTAATCGTTTTGAGAAATGAGAATTTTTTGTGTAAATATTCGTTGTAAATAATAGAGTTAGGTAAATATTCTGAAAAATAGTTTGTAAGCCCACACAATTGGGCCTGCTTTAAATGGACGGTCCACGTAGAGTGATAACTTGTGAGACGGGGAATCTTCTCCGAACGAGAAATAATCGGTAGGCTTATACGTGTTTGAACTCGAAAGAGGTTCGTTCATCTACGAAACTCACGAGTCATGATCAACTACTCTCTGTTTTCAAATTCTCCCTTCGTGTTATCCAATTCTTCTCACTCGCCTTTTGCCAATTGATCATTCAATTACTGAAATTCGAAACGCCTTTCTGGCTTTTTGTGATCTTCAGTTGGTATGCCATTGCAACCACCTTTGCTTTTTTCGCTTTTTCATTTTGATTGATGATTGATTATGCTTTTCCCGAGAGCGAATTCTTTGTGGGATTTTAACGTTTCGCTATCTGATTTTGCAGCGAGCAATCGTAGCGTGAGATTCTAATTTCTTCCATGGCCAGAAGCTCGTTCAAACTCGGAATTCCTTTGGGTAATCATTTACTTTTCGTCTCTCAAAAGCTTCATTTATCCGCTTAGTTCTTTTAGTATATATTTGGGCGTAATTCGCGTATTGTTATTGAGATTTTACTTCGGGTTCCATTGATGAATTGGACCACTAGGAGAAGTATCGGGGGACATGGAACTGGAATTCGATTGAATTGCTTTGAATTTTTTTTATCTTCGTGTTGTGTTTGCGGTTTGTGAGCACCGAGTAGGCGAAAATCTGTCTGGTTTCATGTTTGTTAATAGTAACACTAGTTTATCTCCTTTTCGGTAACTCTATTCAGGAAAATCTAACAGAGTATAGTACAGATACTTCATGCCTAACTATTATTGCTTACTTTGTTGGGATCTTCACTTCTCAGAAAAGAGACAGGCTGAAGCTGCTCGCATAAGAGAAAAGTACCCGGATAGAATACCTGTAAGAATAATGTTATTTATTAAGTTCTTTTCTTCGTATCTTCTCCTAAGTTTACTTTCATTTTGGTACTGATTCGAATAAGTTAAACAGGTGATTGTCGAGAAAGCTGGGAGGAGTAACATTGCTGACATTGATAGGAACAAGTACTCCCTCTCTTCTCTTTGTGAATCCTTGAATTAGTATGAATAGATGAGATGTTATCACATTCTTAACTGATAAATTAAAGTAGATACTACCATATATGTTTGTAGCAGCTGCAGTTATATGTTGAATGAAAATAATGGAGTGCTAGCATGTAGTGTGAATGTGGAGTTCATTGGAAACAGAATCACCTAAATCAATAATAAGAATCATTGTTTATTTGAAAGGTTTCTCTGCCTATCAGATGGTAACTTCGTTAAGTTGAGTGATACATGGAAAAAATGCACTGGATGAGTCCCAATAAAGCCATAGGCCCCATATTTAGATGCCATGTTACTGCAGTAACTCCAGTCCCATTGTTGGTACTTTATAATTCTGGATAAATCTCGAACATGAAGAAGTATTGTTTTGTTTCGAGCAGCTAGATGATCCATTTTGGAAGTGACCAATATGGTATACTTGAACAATCATTTTCATTCAGTGTGCCATTTTTATCTTTCCCATTGCAGATACCTCGTTCCCGCTGATTTAACTGTTGGACAGTTCGTTTACGTTGTTAGGAAACGGATTAAACTTAGTGCCGAGAAAGCTATATTTGTATTTGTCAAGGACACTCTACCTTCGACTGGTGAGAGACATCCTTTTTCTCGTAGTCTATGATCTCTCATATTGAATGTAAGCATTGTAATAAATTCTTCCGTGCAACAGGTGCATTAATGTCTGCAATTTATGAGGAGAACAAGGATGAAGATGGTTTTCTTTACATGTCTTACAGTGGTGAAAATACTTTTGGTGGGTTCCTTGGAGGACAATGACACATTTACCTGTAAATTCCAGCTATGCCCTTCCAGATCAATCAATGCACCAGTTTTCTGTTCCGTTTTATGTTAGTATATTAACTTTCCATACTGGTATTAAAAGGGTGCTGCTCAAGGAGTGCCCCAAATGTTTTAGCTTATTTCCTGATTTCAATTGAGTTGTGAACCATTGACATAGCTATCGGTATCTTTCTAGTTGCATATTGAGCAGTGAAATGATTAAACTTTCTGATCAATTTAATCAGTCTAATGGCATTATGATACATGAATGATGAAACCTGAACTCCATGGCACACTATATCTTTGCCGAATCAAGTCTAGAACTCTAGGACACCAAGTTTGCCAACACACACAAAAACAAAATACCAGAATGATGAAAAGTTTCAACCTTTTGCTAACAAGAGTAGATTTCTCTCTCGCTCTGTTATTTTGGTGCTAAGGATTTTGAGACAAATCTGCCCAATTTACTTGGAGCTTTTCTTGCGTGGGTTCATAAGCCACTTGATGCCATTAGATATCCCACTTCCAATCTTTTTGGCACCAGCCACGGTCGCCGCCTTGGCTTTTGCAAATCCAGGCTTAGAACCAGCCTTCTTGTCGGAGCTGCGGTCTCCTTTGGCTCTACTGCCGTCGTCTTCTTCCATAGCGCCAATTCCTCCGGCTCCCCATTGGTCGGCCCAGCTCGGTGCTTCTGCAGCCATGGTATCTAATTCCCAACCAATACAGTAAACTCACTAACTTCCATTATTGTTGTAAAAAGTAACAACAGTCAAATTTATATGGCTAAAAATAACATATTCTTGTTCGGATATCCATTAAATTTACCCAGATTAGTAAAGCTAACTGAAAGTCTTACCTTTTCTTCAACATAGAGCTAGATTCTTTCTGTCATATTGTTCAAATCATTTCTAGAACGCTATAAACGAAACAAGAAAAAGAGAGATTGAAAGTGACAAAGATCTGATCTAAAGATTTCATACATAAGAAAGAACATATCTTGAACTTGGAGAAGCACAGACAAAACTAGGCTATATTTAGAAACAGAAAAGATCTGAACCAGAATAATTATTAGTAGCAGCTTATTTAGGTGCAGGAAGCGAAGATATAGTCATAGTCATACCTGGGGATCGAAAACAATGAAGAACAACAGAAGCTTGGTGAAAGGAATTCGAGGAAGATTAGATAATAATTGCCAGAAACGCCTTTAGAAAGCAGAAGCAGCACACAGGGCCATAGGTGGATGGGCTGTCTTTTACTCGCACTGCAATAATACTTTTTTAAAGGACTTGCCAACTCCATCTGGTTTCCATCTAACGAAGCAAACTATGTCTTTTGGGCATCTTTTTCTTTTTAAAAAATTACATCTTTAATCCTCCTCGTAATCACAAGGCATCTCATTTTCACAAGGCCCGTAATCTTGGACCAAATGTCTACTGACAAAACCTGCGTTCAAATTCAAACTTGTAATCGAATCCAACTGTTTGTTTACTCTACTTGGTTAATGAACGAAGTTCCAACCATCAATTATTCAATAATCACATGTATGTTCCCCTCCATTAACTTAGATCATAAAGTACATGATTAGACCTTTTTTACTGTTCATTCACAGGATCATCAAAATTAGAGGGGGCCGGCCGTGGGGCATCGGAATAAGAGATGGTCCAAAAGGGAAAAATAAAAGATTCAAATTATAAGAATCGGGGGGAAGAATATTGAACTCAATGGGCAAAGATCAAAATTCCGACAAAGAAAAAACAAAACTGTCAGCAACAATTTCTTTCAAAGTTGACTAAAATTGTTGACCGGAATCAAAAATATAGACCACCAACATTCTTAAAAGGACAAGTGAGTTATCATTAGACGGTTATCTACATCGTATCTGTAAATGCAAAACACAAGCAAATCCATAAAACTAATTAAATTAATTCCCATTTCATTTCTCATCGTCATCATTCATCATCATCATCTCCCCCAGCAGTACAAATCATTTCGATTTCCTTGTGGATTTTGACCTTTTCAATTTGCTCGATTTGTCATCGGACCTCGCCCACGTATAACCGCTCGGAATGGCAAATGGGTCTACTTCATCTTGAGCTGCCGACCACGAACAACGCTGGCTTTGCTTGGCCGTCGATCCGGCAGCCGAGTGGCTGCTGCTTCGCCTCAGCCACGTCGACGACGATGAAGAGGAAGATGATGAAGAACAAGACGGCAAAGACGAACAGTGCGATTCAGATGGGTCTTCTCTTTCGCCATTGGCTAGTTGTCTTGGGCTTGAAAACGGCGTGTAGAATTGTTCCACCGGCGGAAGCTCCACAAATTTGGTGAACGTTATCACTACTCTCACCGTCGGCACCACCGGAATAGCCACCTACAAATCCAAAGACAAAAGATTTACTCTAAAAGCCTCAATTATTGAATAAATTTGAAACATTTCTTTTCCCCACAAATAATAATAATTTAATAAAAAAAGATTCAAAGGACCCAAGTCTGCGTTGTCTCATACGCTGCCACGTTATAATATTTGAGTCAAATTCTATTTGGGTTTTATTGTTTTTCTTAGTTCTTTGAGATATAAAAAAAGCGTATTTAGAGTGGGACCCTTGTAGGAAAACCAGGATTCAGAGAAAACGCAAAGTGGGGCCCAGGTGCTTTCTTTGTCTAGGGTAAATCCTCCAAGGAGGTGGACCCCACACGAAGTGGACCCAAGCGATCCATGACCGTAGGATCAAAACAACCCAGTCGATCCCATCGTCGTCCAGTCACCGACCTAAGTGGCCCCACGAGGATGTCAACCAATCAGAGGGCGCCTAAGGCTCTCCCTTCCTCATTAGACTTTCCTGAGGCCGTTGCTTGGGCATCAAAAGAACCCAAAAAAAATCAAATTATCAAAAATTTAAAATTAAAAAATAAAATCAAAGAGGCTACAAGAAAGCGAAATTCTAAGGCTCGAAATAGGGCCCCACTTTTAATTGACCCCAGAAAGACGTTTTGCAGTTGCAGGGTTTTACTTTTTCTTTTTCAATTCTTACCTTGACCGGAAAAGTTCCCGGCGGGAACTTGGTGGTGAGCAGCTCCCTCATCCTTCTCACTGCCTTCACTTTGTTCGCCAAAATGTCCAGTAATGGAAGAAGCTCCTCCGTCTTTAGCGGAAACTGCTCCGTCAACCACACCGATGGCCGTAAGCTCCTCACGTATTCTTTCTCCTTCGTCTGCGGCGGCTCAAGCGGAGCCGCCGTAAAATTCGGCCTTCCGGCCTTCCTTGGTGGCGGCGCTGTCGCCGATGGTATATCCACGCTTTTTCTCGGCATCATTACCCATTCCCTCTCTTCCCGAACAAAGCTACTGTGTCTTCGCCGGTCAGTACTATTCCTGTCCGGCAGCCCGAAACTAGGGTTTTCGGCTACCAGGAATCCGTCGTCGTCTTCGTCGAGTTCCAGTGGGAGGACCTGCTCGCTACCTGCCACGTCACCTTCGCCACCGGCCACTTTTCGCGATCGGAAGCTGAACACTACGTTATGTACTTCGTAAACTTTGGCTTTCCACTCTCCGACGCTTTCGGTTTTCTCCTGTCTTCTCCAGTTGGTTCTTCCGACGAGTTCTGCTTTCGTGACGTCCATTCCCGGCCGGTACACGCTCGTCTGAGAGCAAAATCCGGCAATGTCAGACTCACTCATCGGAGACCCCGCGTTCTCGAACGCGTCGAAGATTTTGCGATCGTCGCGGTTGATCACAAGCAGAGAACCAGAAGGAATGTCGTGGACCTGATCGCCATCGCCGAGAAAGAGAAAACTCTGATCCGCGCGCTGGATCTTCAAGCCATCAAATCCAGCCAACGACGTATCGGCTCGGAGATTACCATCGCGCTTCCAGATTCTGTAGGTATCCGACGGAGCAATTTTCCCAACAAACGGAATTACAGAGCTCTCAAAGTGAAACGAAATTTCCATATAGAAATCTCGCATTCGACGAAGAACGGCAATAACACGCGGCAATCGTCGGCGCCACTTGGACCAGGCGGCACGGTGGTGAACCTGGAGAAGAATGAGCGCAATATCCGAACTCCGGCGACACATAGCCTCCTGCAGAGGGTTCCATCCAGCGGAATTCTGGAGGGAAATATCGGCACCAGCGGAGGAAAGAGCACGTGCAGCAAAAGCATCCTTAAGCCTAACAGCGAGATGGAGGGGAGTTTCCCGGTAAGGGACATCACGGCGGTCGAGAAGGGCAGAGATCTTGTCGGCGATCCGCTCCTGAGCGAGGGAATCGGCCTCGGTGTGAATATTGGCAGGATCAGGAAGACGAGGAAGAGTGGAAATGATGCGAGAAAGAGCAGAATGATCGGCAAGAGCGACGGCGTAATGGAGAGGACTATGAGCATAATCCTTGGGTTTAATGTGCGAAAGCGACGTCGTCGAGGGGGTCGACGACTTCGCCATTACAGCAGTGAAAATGGAAGGAAGGAAGAAGGGGAAATGGAAATGGAAATGGGGAAAGGGGAGAGAGCGACAAATGTTGTGGGGTTGGGTTATTATTTGTTTTTTTAATTAGTCACAAGAAAAAGAATGAAGAAGAATGTTAGAGAGGGGAAGGGCAAAATGGTAAAAGTGAGAGAGTCTTTATTGGGAAGCACGAGAGAGAGAGAGAGAGAGAGAGAGAGAGAGAGACGCAATCGGCGCGTCTTTTTGTAATGGGTTGGGAGCAGAAGCTGTGGATATTTCTTTCCAATGTCTGTACTTTACCTTCCTTTGCCTCAACCTCAGTCGTTTTGTTTTGTCTCAAAATTGGGATGGTTTTTTTTCTTCTTCCTTTTTTTAAATATATATATATATAAAGTAAAAGAAATATGGGAGTGAAGAAAATGCAATAATACTGTGTAAAAGAATAGAGAGAGTGTGTGTATGTGTGTGGGTAATAATTGGGGATTTTGGTCAGAGAGTGGCAGAGAGGGGTATGGGGGCTGCGTCACCACAGGCACCGAGTGGTCAGCTTCTGAGTGTCGTAGCTGCATCCTGCATACAACCCTCCACAGAGATGCCTGTGTCCCACACACCACTACTACCACCAAATCCCGCTCAGCCCATGTCTAACGGCCCAGGCCCAAGCCCAATGTGAGAAGATGTTGGCTTATTGGGCCCCAAGTTATTTAGCCTATTGACTCGATGCGATGACTGGCTGCTACTGGCTAAAGCTAAACCATACAATTTAGAATGGTATATCAAATGGTCCCTGAGTTTTTTTTAGGTTCGATTTGTTTTTTTTTTCTTTTGAATTGTTTCATAAAATAATTTGTTGATATTTATTAATAGAAAGTTGGTGAGGTATTGAATTATTATTGTATTAAAATATTTGCAACATATGAACATGCTTGTTGAATGTATTAATTGAAAGAGATAGATTTTGTTGATGGAAGGGTGCGAATCTTAGTTTTTATGTACTAAATAGTATTTGAATAGTAAGTCTACACGTCAATAAAACAATAATTCAATGATACACTAACGTTACCCTAATTTTAATAGGTTAAAGGTAAATTTGATCATTTCTAAATATTAAATTTCAGTTTAAGTATTACTTACGGGATTGAGACCATTTGATATATTAAACTAAAAGTTTGTTAGAATAGTAAGAAAAGAAAAAGAAGATAATAATTGTGGTAAAATAATCTCCTTTTTAGTAGTAATAATAATGGAGTGTTTTCTATAGTAAGCATAACTCAACGATGATTGACATGTACCATCGATCGAGAGATCAAAGGTTTGAATCTCTACCCTTAATGTTGTTGAACTAAAAAAAATTGAGTGTTTGATTTGTAGGCTAAAATTAAAATGATGGGTGAATAAGTCTACAAATAGAAAGCGTGTGACTAAGATGCATCTATTTAGAGTGCATAAGAAAGTATTTTAGATGTATGACCGTTGGGATGCACATAAAAATTGAAAAATCAACAAATATAAATAACTTGACTAGTTTGGTTTTGTTTTTGGCATAAATTCGACATAATGGTTCTAAATCTCAAAAAATCGAAAATATTTGCTTTGCTATCGTCCATTCATAGATTATTGATATATCACAGTGACAGTGGATTTTATTGACTATCGACTAGCACTAGCCAATGTTGTCAATTGTCCAGTAAATAAACATGGAAGTCCAATATGGCCCAAAACTAAAGAGTAGGGGTGATACTCGGTTCGGTTTTGTCGGTTTTTTACCAAACCGCGAACCGAACCGATCCAATCAGTTTTACAAAACTCTAAACCGAACCGATGTCCAATATGAGACATGTCCAATGGTTCAGTTTTCCTTCAGTTCGGTTTGTCCAATGGATCGGTTTTCGGTTTTCGGCCCAATGCAAACTTTTTTTATTATTTTTTTAAATGACCAATTTTCTCTTCTAATTTCAGCTTTTTTTAAAAAAAAAATTTTGGCCCAATGACCCATTGTACCCCATTTTTTCAATATAAACTTCAATTAATTAATTTATTCAATACAATGACTTAATTTTTTCAAACTAATCCGTGAATAACAATTTTTAAATATTTGATTGTAAATAAATATACATAATAAAGATAAACATACAAATAATATCATAATTTATACTTTAAATTACATAGAAAAAAGAGATTTCCAACCAATTTAGGAAAAAGTGAGATGTGGAAAGAGGCAATATGCAAAAGGTTAGGGTTTTTTTAGGTGGTATATATAGTCGGTTCAGTTCGGTTTTTTATTGGTTTTTTGAATGAAAAACCGAACCGAACCGAATTTTTTCGGTTTTCCCAAAAAATGAAACTGATATGTCCATATTTTTTCAAAATAACCGAACCAAACCATTGGATCGGTTTGGTTCGGTTCGGTTTGTCAGTTTTTCGGTTTTTGCTTGCACCCCTACTAAAGAGGTCAAATTGAACTGATCGATTCGATTCTTGTTTGTACCCAAAATCAACCGAGCCAATATTCATCCTTAATCGAAAAGAAGGAGAACATGTGTTATAATATGTGATAAAATATATTAAAATGTGTTGATGGTCGATTTTGGCCAGAGGATCTCACTTGTCCTTCACGTGCCACCAACGGTAAATTTGTAGATGAGGGGGGAAGACGTGGCCTGCAAGACAGTAAACCTGCACACCGGTGTGGTGCTCGCCACACCGGCTCCGATGCTTAAGTCAGCAAACAGAACGGTAGGGAGTGGAAAAGTAAGAGCAAGAGGAGAGAGTAGAAAATATAGAATAGTGTTTAGGGATAGAATTCGGGTTCCCCTCTTCAGTGGCGAAGAGGGATATAAATACCTGCTCATCCTCCTAGGGTTTTTAGGGATTCGGAGGCGTTTTCGGTCAAACCAGGCGAAACCGAGGCGGCCAAAGGCGGTGGGGACCAAACGACATCGAACGGACTCGGCCCGCTGGGGTCGGCCTCGGCCAGGGCCGAGGCCGAGCAGGGGGTCGGGCCAAAAACCCGACCCCTTCGGTCTTGGCCCGCCCCACTTGTCGGTTTTGCCTCCTTGGTCCATCTTTCAGCCCGATTTCTCCTCGGTTGTCCTCGTCAGCTCCTTTATATCGGGGTGGTCCAAAATTGCCTATAACAAAATGCAAATAATCATATAATATAAATGAATTGTTAATTTGGAAATCATGGAAAATGAAATTTCAAATACAAAGAAGGGACCAGATATGGAGTAAAAAATATGTATTCAGGTTGAATTCTGGAGAAGAAGAAAAAAGAGAAGGTGGGATCGGAAAAGAGGGAGCTCCTCCCTCCTTTGATTCAGAAGCTCGCTCTGCTCTCGTCGTCGCCATCGCCAGAAAATAAAGAATAAGGAAGGGGAAAGGATGGGTGGAGAGGAAAGGGAGGGGAAGAGTTGTTTTTTCTTCTTCTTCTTGTTAATTTAATTTATCGTATCGTTATTTTAATTTAGAAAAATATTATTTTATTTTGGAATGGTCCCACATCAACCCTTGTTAAAAAAACCAATAGTACAAAGACTCGATAAAGCAATTTTCTAAATATCATAGATTTGATTGTTCAATTTTGAAATATAAAGACTTAATAGACACAAATCCCAAAGATGAAGATTTTATCCAATATTTTTCAAATTCAAAGACTTCTAGATATATTGTTGTTAAAAACAAAAATAATAATAATTATAATTATTGTTGAAGAGTTTACGACTTAATATTATTATGGGCCGGTTGCAAGAATAGCAATATGGGCCAAAATAATTGCAAATCTAGCAACCCACAAAAAAAATTGCAAAAATGGCAAAATCTAATAGTTTGTGTGTTGCATTTACTAAAATACCCTTCCAGATTTTCTTTCATTGATAGAAAGTTTTTCTATACTGATAGATTCTATCAGTGATAGAAAGATTTTCTATCAGTGATAGAAATTTTCTATCACTAATAGATTCTATCAGTGATAGAAATTTTCTTTCACTGATAGATTCTATCGGCGATAGATATTTTTCTATCACTTGTTCGGTGTTCTATCAGTGTTTGGTTGTTGTTATTTGGTTTTCTATCAGTGTTTGGTTTTTGCTTTTCAGTGTTTGATTTCTATAATCGTTCGTTTTTGCTTTATTTTTCAATGCTCGATTTCACCATGTATCACCATCGCTGATAGAAACAAAAATATCTTCTATCACTGATACAAAGATTTTCTATAACTCACGAAAAGTTTTTCTATCAGTCTTAGTGATAGAGATAGAAAGTTTTTCTATCACTCATAGAAAGATTTTCTATGAATGATAGAAATTTTTTCTATCACTCATAGAAAAAATTTCTATAAGTGATAGAAGATTTCTATCACTGATAGGTTCTATCAGGGATTGAAAGATTTTCTATCAAGAGTTTTCTATCATTGATAGAATATCTTTCTATCACTGATAGAATAGTAAAAATTTCTATCAGTGATAGAAATCTTTTATCACTGATAGAAAGCTTTTCTATCGGTGATAGAAAGATTTTCTATCACTTATAGATTATATCGGTGATAGAAAGATTTCTATCGGAGATAGAAAGATTTTTATGGGTGGTCAGAGATTGAAAGATTTTTTATCAAAAGTTTTTCTATGATTTTCTATAAAAAGTTTTTTTTTTTATCACTAATAGAACTTATCCCAGTGATAGAAATTTTTTATCACTGATAGAAAAAGTTTCTATTAGTGATAGAAATCTTCTATTCATAAAAATCTTAGTGATAGAGTTTATGGTTTAGGGTTTAGGGTTTAGGGTTATCACTGATAGAAAATTTTTCTACCACTGATAGAATCTATCAGTCATAGAAATATTAGTGATAGAAACTTTCTATCGCCGATAGAAAATTTTTCTACCACTGATAGAATCTATCAGTGATAGAAATATCACTGATAGAAACTTTCTATCGCCGATAGAAAATTTTTCTACCACTGATAGAATCTATCAGTGATAGAAATATCACTGATAGAAACTTTATTCTATCAGTGATAGAAACTTTCTATCACTGATAGAAACTTTCTATCACTGATAGAAAATTTTTCTACCACTGATAGAATCTATCAGTGATAGAAATATCACTGATAGAAACTTTATTCTATCAGTGATAGAAACTTTCTATCAGTGATAGAAAGTGATAGAAACTTTCTATCACTGATAGAAACTTTCTATCACTGATAGAAAATTTTTCTACCACTGATAGAATCTATCAGTAATAAAAAGACTTTCTATCAGTAAAAAAAAAAAAAAAAAAAAAAAAAAAAATTAGGAATATAAAAAATTAATTAAAAAATTTTGCCATATTTGCAAATATTTTTAAAAATTGCTATATTTGTAATTATTTACCTTCATGTTGCCACCCATTACAATTATCCTATTATTATTATTATTATGTAAAATATAGTGACTAAAGCTAGCCAACCGTTCCAATAAGGGTAAAAAGAAAATGGGGCTTCCCCACCTGTAGTTGACATCCGTAGAGTGGATAAAACTTGACTTGTTGTGAGTCGTGACCAATCAAACTTGTCCTCAATCTACTGGTCATTGTGCCATCATTCCATTATTAGACTACACCGACAACGATTTTCAGCCTACTTTAAGGACATTTTCCTCATACAAATCACAGTCAAATCAAATCAAATCTTCTATTCAAAAACTTATTCAATCTTAAATACTTTCATATAATATGCAATAAAATGTTGTCAAGCATGTGTGTGCTTTGAACCAACCTTCTTCACAAGCAAATAATTTTACCATTTTTCTAATGCTTACAAAGTAGAAGTTTGGTGAAATCTATATATATTTATATATTGAGTGGTGGATAAAACAAAGTTTAGCTTATTGAAAGAATTTGTTAAAGAATCGTCTAAAAGGGTTGCTTAACTACCAAGTTTGAAGAAATGGGCACCAATTAACAAATGCGTAAATTGGCAAACATTTCAACAAAGTGAATTTTGACATAAATAACCCAGGAGAAAGGTGAATGCAAAGGGAAAATATGGAAGATGGTTAAATCATAGCGTCGGGTCAACGTGAAGTGAAAAACAAACACCAAACAGTAAACATTCAACCTTAAGATAGGTTATTTAAAAAAAAAAAAAAAAACCTTAAGATAGGTAATAAGTATTTTTATCCATTAAACTACGTTTGAATTAACACTACAATTATAATTACTATTTGAAACGAAGGATATTTCTGCAAACAAAAGCATAACCCAACTAGCATAAAGTTATACTAATGACAAAAAAATTTATGGTTCGAGTGTCTAGAGTGAAAGTTGATTCATACACACCCCTACTAATTGAATGTCTCCCTTCTACTTCGACCTTTAAGATATTGGGCCATTGGCTAAGTTACAAAAAAATACTCTTTCCATCAGCAATTATCGAATAAAAATGATTATAATTGTCTATCACCGATGGCCACTTATACACCGAATCAATCTATGATAGACACTGATAGAAACGATTATACGAAGTCTATCAATGTTCATCACTAATAGTTATTTGTAGACTTTGATTATAAAGGATTATACGAAGATGGGTAGAATTCGCTCACAATTCAAAATAAAACAAGGGTACAACGAGAATTATGAATTTTATTCTAATAAATGATCATATTTGCTATCATTTTTACACTATGTTATATTTGCAATTAGAAAAGCTTTAATGGCCACCCACGACAAATTCCCTAAGATATTTGACACTCTATTAGCTTTCAGATAGTTAACAAAAGTATAGTTCAACTGACATAAAGTTGTACTAGTGACCACGAAGTCTGTGGTTCGATTTATCCAATCTCATATATTGTCAAAAAAAAAAAAAATATATATATATAGCTTTCAGATATTGATTATTGTACCTGTTGAAATACATAGGATGTTTAACTCTGAGATATTTAATACTGGTATCAATGAGATAATATCCGCTACTCAAACGAGCGAGGCCAACGTTTTGGTCGATGGAAATGGGATCGATTTTGTTGTGGGTATATATCTATGTAGCGCCGAGCGGGGGTTTTCTTCAACGAAGCAGTAAGTAGTGTGGGGTCCAAATCACGTCCTTCTCGTCCAACTCCTTCACAATGCCGCACTGGGTTTCACTGAAACTCGCCAACAGATTTCTCACCAACCATACCCATCGCAATGGCTCTGGATTCAACTGATATTTACGCCCTCTCCATTAGCATTTTCGAATTCTTTTGATGGCTACTCTTAACCTTGGACCCTTCCAGGGTTGTGCTCGAACATCTTCTCTGTTGCTGCCTGTTTCTGATTCTGGGTCTGTTTCTACTGGGAGTTCCTTGAGCCGGAGGCATGATTTTATCAGGCTGCGGAAATGGGAATTTTGTCGAATGGTAGTTTTGGCTCCGAGAGCTGTCACTTCTGTTGAAGATGAAAAGCCTGCCGTTGAATCTTCTCAGACCATTAATCGGACTCTGGAGGAGCCCAAGGGTTCTCG
The DNA here is from genome assembly GCA_036850905.1 of Luffa acutangula. Taxonomy (NCBI): domain Eukaryota; kingdom Viridiplantae; phylum Streptophyta; class Magnoliopsida; order Cucurbitales; family Cucurbitaceae; genus Luffa; species Luffa acutangula. The sequence continues at coordinate 60,274,211 of CM072087.1, read as the reverse complement.
TAAGGATTTGAGCGTTCTTCCAAGTAAGTTAAATAAGCATATATTTCTCTATGAATCTAAGTTCTTACGTACTGGTTGTCCTTGTCCTTGGAGAATCAGAACTGTTACATATCGGCATGGATAATCGATAAGATTATGGAATTGATTCCTTCAGTAGTTCTTCTGGGAGAAAAGTTCTCATTAAAATGTGCACTAGATTGATTGATAGTTCTCCTTTTCTACTACCTAGTTTTTATTTACGGTTGTTTTCCCCCGAGCTAATCCTTAAGCATTACACGAACAATTCAGAACCCTTATCCGCAACTGATCTTCATTCTCCAAGTGACGGTTCCAAAGTTCGAGTTGCATATCAGGTGAAGCTCATGGCTATTTCATTACTTTCGAATGTCAATGGCACCGTTGTCATTGGTTCATTTGCACGATGTAGGGTTTACCTGGAGCATATAGTGAGATTGCTGCAATCAAAGCATACCCGAAGTGTGAGACTGTCCCATGTGAAGATTTTGAAGCTGCATTTAAGGTTCGTAGATTTGTTTGTAAGTCGATATTCATGGGTTACTGTTGTTCCCTTGACAATGTGAAGATTGTTTTCTGCAGGCAGTTGAATTGTGGCTTGTTGAGAAGGCCGTTCTTCCAATTGAGAACTCTGTTGGTGGAAGCATTCATCGTAATTACGATCTACTCCTTCGGCACAGGTTGCACATTGCCGGGGAAGTGCAGTTGCAAGTTAACCACTGCCTCTTGGGATTGCAAGGCGTGAGGGAGGAGGAGCTGAAAAATGTTTTGAGCCATCCCCATGTCAGTCATGTTTATACTGTACAATAGTCTTTGGTTTATCTCCAGTTCAACCATAATCTTGGTATATACTGATAAATAGGGACCAAATATTGATAAATGTGCGATATTAACACACTTGGATTCTTTGTCTGTGACTTTTTAGAAGTATTTCAAACCGTTGAAACCTTACCTCTTAAGTTTGCTTTCAAAATTTATTCCCCTGACATTTTAGTTGTTATAATGGATCCAACTGGATAGAGAAGAATTTTGAACTCCATCCCTGCTTTTGGTGATGTGTTTATGCCGACCTTGTTGACAGGCTTTGGATCAATGCGAGATGAAACTAAGCACATTAGGCGTTCTGAGGATCAGTATTGAAGACACTGCTGGAGCTGCTCAGGTTCGTTCTGAAAGTTTTCATGTTTCTCTCCTAAATTCAATATTGCATTACATGAGAGCTCTTTACATTAATAACTACAAAGTTCTGGATATAGATGGTGGCCTCAAGTGGCAAAAGAGACACCGCAGCGATTGCAAGTGCTCGAGCTGCAGAAATTTATGGGCTCAATATTCTTGCAGAAAATGTTCAGGTAAGACTTCTTTTAATTTCCACTTAGCTGTTTTATATAGTTTGAAGGATACTCAATCAAAATTTTCATACTCTTACATTCCAGTAATCCTTCCTCCCTCCAACACAAAGAACTGGAGAAAGAGATAATGGTTAGGCTAGTGATAGATATCTATATTGATATTAATCCTGAAGGATAACTACAAGCACCAGAAGAATTTGAGGGGACCAACTTCTCTTCCTTTCACTATATCTCTCATACTAATTTCCATACCTCCAAAACAAACTAATTACAGTCTATTTATTGCGCATATACCCGCCCCCTATATAACTAACTTCTTAGGTAGTGTTTCCCTTTTTGCCCTCTCTAGTGTATACTTCAACCATTGGAGGCCTAGCTAGTTCCTCATATTCTCGGTGGATGAAAATGTGGATATGAATGGATGTCGTTATGGTATTTAGTTTACCTGGTTTGAAAATCCAGATGATATCCAGTGCAGCTGCATAAAACTGTCTAGTATAAGGCAATTGGTGGAACAAATTGTAATATCCAATTGTTTTATAGACATTATCCGTATAGCAAAGTTTTAGGCGTTTATGTTTAAACTTGCCAATTGTTTTATGCAACATGAAGGTGATATGTTCCTTATTTGAAATGGCCAGGATAATGATAATAACATAACTCGTTTTCTGATTCTTGCAAGAGAACCCATTATTCCAGGAACAGATAGGCTGTACAAGGTAAAGTTTTCATTGATTGTTATGGCCTTTGCTTTTACATATTTAATAATTGCTAATTCATTTTCATTTTCCCTTCAGACCAGCATTGTCTTTACTCTTGAGGAAGGTCCGGGTGTTCTATTCAAAGCCTTGGCAGTCTTTGCCTTGCGGGAAATTAATTTGACAAAGGTAAGCTTGAAGTTAGATTTCATTTATTCTTGTTATGCCTTTTTAAGTAACTAACAGGCTTACATTTTTAACCTTATTATTTGGAGTTATTTAGATAGAGAGTCGTCCACAAAAACAACGTCCTCTAAGGGTCGTTGATGATTCCAATGAAGGGAGAGCAAGGTGAGTAAGAACTTACTGTGTGTGATTTATTAGATAATCGAAAACAGAGGATGGAATTATTGTCATTGTATGTGTAGCTTATGCTAAATATGACAACATGTTGAGTTCGATGGAAGTTTACTTGGAGAAAATTTTTATTAACAAAAAGATAAATATTGGAAGATTATAAAAGCTTGTCAACATACAACTGCCTAAGTTTTTATTCCTTAAAGATAACTTGTGATCGAGTAAAAAGGTTTATAATGAAAGTTTACCATCTTACTATTGGCAGATATTTTGATTATCTCTTTTACATAGACTTTGAAGCTTCAATGATGGAACCCCGAGCTCAATGTGCTATGGCACATCTACAGGTCAGTCCATTATAATTCGTAGATTACCTTAACCGATCAACTACCTTAGCTTTATAAAATTTTGATTTCGTTTAGTGGCCTGCTCTTTATCCACATTATGCTTGCTGTGTAGTTTGAGGAAATTGTTACATTTATATACACTGGAGATTCCTAGGTGTTTATATCGAATCTCAGCGCATCAATAGCAATTTCATGTATTTTCAAGAACTAAGAAATCCATTCGCTCCAACTTATAATTTTTTTTTAATTAGAAACAAGGCCTTACAGAAACCGTTTTCTGGCAGGAATTTGCAAGGTTTCTTCGTGTTCTTGGTTGTTATCCAGTTGACAAAGTTTGATTACACATTATCTTAGACAAAGAAAAGTGTGTTCTTTCTTTCTGATGCATATCGATCTGGCGGGAAGCAATGCCAGATTTAGGTTTTGGGATAAACGAGAAGTCGGTTGCTACAGGGATGAACTTTTTTTTAGCAGAATCCTTCCCTTGCATTCTCACTTCATCATTCTTTTAACAACTGCCATAGATAGTTATAGGAAGACTTGTATATGAATAACTTGGGCCAATTAGTATTTCTGTTACTGGTGGCCCGTCCCTGAGAGAGGGAAATGCAACTTCTTTAAGAGTTTGTTATGATTTCATTTTTCTCATTCAAAGGATGTTTTCAATTTGATGCCTACAAAACATAGAACATAGAGATAAAAAGAAGGCTCATTTTCCACAAGACTGTATAATTTAATTTTCGTTTTTGAACTGAACAATTTTAAATTACGTAAACTAAATCATTTCATAAAGTTTGATCATTTACTTCAATAAAACATACGACGAAAGGTGTTTTAAAACAAACCCCAAAATGATTCAAACAAATTGGATGAACTTGTGTACTCATAATGAATTTTGGTCGAAGAAAAGATATCAAGGATGGAATTGTATGGAGCACCCAAGAACGCGAGAAATCAATTAGATGAGACAAATTCTGTGGGCCAAAGATATTAAGATAGAGGAATGCTACATAAATAACATAGAACTACTTAGAGAAGTAGAGTCTGCAGATTGTTTTTTCTTTTAAAACATAGTACATGCCATAGCAGAGCTATTTTGCAATGCAGCCACTCGAAAATGTGAAAAATATAGAGCCATCAACAGACTCTACATTATTTATTTAATGTACGATAAGTAGATACCACAAAAGCAGGGCGGTTTTATTCCATCACTCGACTATTAAACAAGATAGCATGGAGCTCACTGTTGTTCCAATTCCTTCAGGAAATCTACATTATCAACAAGGACCTACAAGAATAATGAAAAGTTTAGCCCTACCAAAATTGGCAAGTTAATTTCAGATTTCATAGCTAACGAACAAGTAGGATTTCAATGGTAGATTAAGATCACATGTGCCTCAGATTTTAAGTTCATGTGCATGACTTGCAGCATCAGGTGTTTGCCATCAATTTATGTCAAACCATTCAAAGGTCCACTATTTTGAAACTAACTAATATATCTCTTTCAATTATTTCAAATGATCCTTTTTTCAGCAGAACCACCTTGAAGTTAATCTCAAAACATTATACATGTTTAACATTGAAAGCAGCCATTAGAGGTAATCCAACTAGTATACTTGTATGTTACAGTATATCTTCAAAAAATGAAGGCATGCAATTGCAGTTCCAAGTTCAAATGCACTAATCTCCCCACTCAAAAGTAAATCATGACAATAACTCCCTCTACCATAACAGTGAGTTCAACAAGACTTTTAGTTACAAAGTCAAAAAGTATTTTGAAGTAATTTTAGAGAAAACAAACGATTATTTTCTTTTCCCTTTCCTTTTTTCAAAGTCAGTTATTAGTTTCTAGTAACATATAAAGTCTACCTTTTTTTTTCCTACCATGGGATGTATATAGAAAATTTTAGCTGAATTTGACAGCGAAAAGTAATGTTAGACAAAATTGAATATAGAACCATCACAATAAGATACTTACAGTCTTCCAACCATCAGGATCCAGAAAGGAAACAATTTTCGTGCCGAGTCCAGGAAGTGGTCCTGGTTGTCGGGTTATCTTTCCTCCAAGTTCCTGATTAACCAGGTTGACAACCTCAGCACTCTTGTATACATCATCAGTACTGATGGCAACCTAAAACAAATAACAAAATACCGATTACCAAGTAGACAATGCAAAGAAAAAGAGTTTCCATTTAAAATAAATAAAAAAATAACAATAGAGAAAGGTGTGTAATAAACTTACTTGACCATATGCAGTTCCCTTGGTATACTCTGTCACACCATCATTATAAGTCAACTCTAGCACTGTTGTCTCTAATTCATCCGCATATCCCATCATGGCCAGGGTATACTGTCGGATGCAAATGCATATAGCAAAATAAAAAGATCCAAAAGCAGTTCGAGCATCAGAAAGATGAAAGATAAACCTGTAGCCAAAGAACTGGTGGTAACTGTAAAAAAAAGAGAACTTAGCTAACCTTGTATTCTGGCCTATCAACCTTCTTCAATAGCCTCATTCCCAAGGCCTGTGCAAAGAAAAACAATAAATACGAGAACATTAATAAAAATCTCATAAAATAGAAATATGAATATACATCTCAAACAACTTATGTTTACCACGACAAAAACTATTTCCAAAAAGCTTTTCACTAAAGTATACTCTATCACTAATAAATCTCAAAACAATTTATTTTGCGATCTGCACACTTGAGCAAGTCTTGGTACAAACATTCATTTTCCAAAACCATGTTGCTCGAAGGTTAAAACAGAATAAGGCACAATAATTATAATTAGCAGCCGTTAATAACTTACATGTCATCATTCAAGAATTCCTCCATAAAACAATTTCTCAAATAAAAATGTCTCGAATAAAATAGTAGGATGTTAAGCACATACAAACACATTGCTTAGAATGGGATACCTTCTCATAAAACTTGATAGAGCGTTCCAAATCACCAACACGAAGCATTACTTGACAAAGTGGCTCAGGAGTAGGACCTCTTTGGATGAGTTCAAAAATATAACCATCCGGATCCTTTGCAAAGGCAATGACAGAGGATCCTCCTTTGACCGGACCAGGCTCCCTGGTAATGCTCCCACCCTTGGCTCGTATATCTTCTACAAGTTTATACACCTAGAAAACCACGGGAGGTTATTTTCAGCTAAAGGCAAACTATTTCACTTACTAAAAAAGGACCCTCTTACATCTTGAGTTGCAATAGCAAAATGGCCAAAGCCTGTCCCAATATCGTAAGAACTAACTCCATAATCTGCAAAACACCATCAATATAACCTACCATAAGCATCTAAGTTTATCACCAAATTAAATAGATAAATTGTAATGAACTCTGAAAAAGAAAAGTTTGAGAATATAGATTCACCCATTCATATTCTAACTTAAGCGACCAGGCAGGGGAAGCAAAAAATGTTCATTTCTCCCCTGTCTATATAAAACTTTAATGGGTAGGAACCGGCAAACAAGATATTGTTGAAGACAGATGAATAACATATCATTATAACCAACCAGTGTTTGACAAGTATGAGATCTTTTGTTCGAGAAAAATAAGCTAAAGTAACGCCACAATTTTAGTTTTCCACCCCACTTTTCAGCTTTTATCAACATTACGCATTGACTTCAATCAAGAGTATACCACGCTTAATCTGAGAACATAATCAGAGATATGCAAGAGCATGCTGAAACAGACGTGAAAATAAATCTAGGATACATACTATATGTCAACTCCACCACAAAATTAGACTTCTCTGGTCCAAATCCAAGGAAGGCATTAGAATATTTCTCTTCTGGCACATCCCTCTTCCTCAATAATTTCATCCCAAAACATTCAGTATAAAACCTGAAAAGTAAAAAACATCAGACCAATCAGATGCGAAATGCAAAATTTTTTACACCCAATATTAAAATCATACTTGATAGTGCGGTCAAGGTCACCGACACGGTACACAACATGAAGAAACCGACGCTTGTCTTTCTTGGGCCATTCCAACAACTCAGCATTTGGGGCAAGAGATGCAGCCTCGGCCATAGCGATTGAACTCGACTAGTCTGTAAAAGTTGACAAGAAGAGAAGGTGATTACAAGACCAAAATTTATTGAACTGCATAACTTCAACTACACATACCCTGGTAAAACTTTTCATCTTGTAGACAGAATCAAGCAACATTAGTTAACCACGTGGATCATAGACACGTCTAGATGACAATGACGATAGATATTCAGAAACAACAAGAAAACATGAAAGAATTCACAGAAAAGAGACTAAGATATGTGAAATTCAATAGCGTGGCATGGATTGAGCCGCTGGCAAAGAGCTCACCACTCGCCAGTTGAACAGGGGTAAACAGTGCAATGAAGTAGCTTGAGAGCACTAGAACGATCTTGGCAGAATTAAGGAAATTTTGCAATATGTTTTACGACGAGCCAGGCTAAAATGACTACAATATATGGGGCTTATCGTAATAAACCAATTAAACGTCAATGAGATTCCATTTCCCTAGCTTCTTTTTCAACTTTTTTTTCAAGTATAGAAAGGAGTGCGGTGGGGACTTCACCTCCATTTCCACTCACTTCCCGTTTGTCTTTCCACCAAATTATAGTAGAAATTATCAAACAATATCATATCCCATACCCGTACTAGCACATAGGATTCCCATTATAATATTGTATACCATAAGTAAAGGAGAGTTTTTTTTTTTTTTTTTCTCCCTTAGAAAATAAAATAGAGGAGAGATTTGAATGTATATGTAGACTTGAGCATAAATCGAACTTATTTAAACAATGAGTAACTTTTATACAATTAATAACATTTCTATCTCATATTTGACTTCTTTATCACTCATCTTTGAGAACTTTCCGCAAACAATTGGTGTGCACCCCACAAAACACACTTAATATTCAAAGGAATTCTTACCCCCAAAGGGAGAAAAGAAAATGTTTGGCTCCAAGACAGGATCAGTAGTAGAAGAGGGGGTAAAGAAAAAAGGTTGACTCCACAGCAACGGCAGTAGGAGTGTGATCGAGTTGGAGGAATCGGAGATGAAGTTTGTGTGGGCGAAGAAGAAAGAAGAGTGATGGAGATGGAAGAAGGATATGAAGATAAGGGGATTGTACTGAGAGGTTGAAAGAGAAGGAATTGCAGAGATCGGCGAGAGAGATCATACCTCAGTGTCACGCGCCTGTGAACAGTTGCAGGGGAGAGAACAAGTGCCCTACTCTTTGATGCGAGAGGCTGTAGTGAAGCGCTGAACAACAGAAACCGCGCTTTTAATGGCTTCTTCTCACACAACTTTCCCACTTTTTATCAGAAGACACTCACGAAAAAATATTAAAAAAAAAAAAAAAACACTCCTATTAATATCTTTACCATTAAGAAGGAGAAGGATAGAAAATGAGATTTTTTTTTTTTTTTCTAATTATCAACATTTATGTAGGGATCTCCATAGCAATCAAGTATTTTTTAAAAAAAAATATATATAGATAAAAATACTATTGTGGTCAAACAGTTTGAAATTTGCTTTAGTTTAATTCTTTGATATTTTAATTGGACCAAAGAGAGTTGAAAGGAAAGTCTTTGTTAGTAAACTTTAACCTTTTTTTTCTCTTTAACGTCCAAAGAAAATAATTTAATTAAACCCATTTCAAATTCTTCAAATTATGATTTAAAATTAATTTTATACTTAAAAAAATCAAACAAAGGTAAAGCACTGCATTATAGTGAAAGAAAAGGAATGCTCAATTTACAAAGTTTGACAAAGAAATTCATTATAAAATATGTGATAATAGCTCGTCTAACTTTTCCTTTTAATTTATGTCAGAAAGAAAAAAAAAAAGATTCCCTAACAATGACAGGTAATTCAAGTTTAATAATGACAGTACTATTCCACTTTATGATAAAAAAAAATTATTAAAAATACCTTTGAGACGTAGATTGGTCTTAATTATACCTTCAAATTTTAAAATTTTTCATTTTTAAACCTTAAAGTTTGTTTCCAAACTTTGTAAAACTCAAACTAAAAACAGTCCAAGTTTAAAGAAAATTACTGAATAAGATCTTCATTTAATTTTGTATTAAATAAGTTATAGTTGAAATTTTATGTTAATAAAGTAATTATTCTCTTTTCATTTCGTTCAATATGCGGACAATTTTTTTAAAATAATATTTTGTATACTTTTTTTTTTTTTGGGTTCAAAGGGGAGGGTAAAAGTAAAATACTTTAACCCGTACAGTGAAAGGAAGGCTGGCTGACGCAAATAGTACCCTTTGGCCTTTTCTTTTGTTTGAAAAGAAACACACAGTACCATTCTATTACAACTGACGGAGACGGTGAATGCTGATAATAGCTTCTCCAACTTGTCCGTTAGACAGATTTCGAAAAACAAAAGAGAAAAAAATAGCTTTTTTTTTTTTTTTTTTTTTTTTTTTAATATTCGACTTTATGGGAATATATTCTTGCTCTACTTCTACAGTTCGTATATACGGATGAATGTGCTGTCCATAGAACAGATAGATGTATAGATAAAAGTATATTTTCACCCAAATGATGGTTGTTATAGGCAATTTTGGACCACCCCGATATACAAGGAGCTGACGAGGACAACAAGGAGAAATCGGGCTGAGAGATGGACCAAGGAGGCAAAACCGGCAAATGGGACGGGCCAAGACCGAAGGGGTCGAGTTTTTGGCCCGACCCCCTGCTCGGCCTCGGCCATGGGCCGAGTCCGTTCGATGCGGTCTGGTCCCCACCGCCTTTGGCCGCCTCGGTTTCGCCTGGTTTGACCTAAAACGCCTCTGAATCCCTAAAAACCCTAGGAGGATGAGCATGTATTTATATCCGGGATCCCGAATTCTATCCCTAAACATTATTCTATATTCTCTACTCTCTCCTCTTGCTCTTACTTTTCCACTCCCTACCGTTCTGTTTGCTGACTTAAGCATCGGAGCCGGTGTGGCGAGCACCACACCGGTGTGCAGGTTTACTGTCTTGCAGGCCACGTCTTCCCCCCTCAACTACAAATTTACCGTTGGTGGCACGTGAAGGTCAGGTGAGATCCTCTGGCCAAAATCGACCATCAACAATGGCGATAGCTTTTAACTTTTAAGTAATGAAAACACTTTTTAAATTCAGAATATACATCGTAGGATAATAAAGAAACACGAGTGTCAACCAGAACATAATTCAATTGACATAAAATTTATACCATTAATTAAATGGTTAGAAGTTTAAATTCCATACTCCACATGTTTAAAAAAGAAACATGAGTGATAAGTGTTTGATATTTTTAAAAGTTATCTTATTATCCTTGTGGGACGAAATCATAAAACTAATCAAGTTCAATTGTTAAGATTACTATAAACATTTATTGATTTTTCTTTGTTTATTGTGTTTTGTATCATAATAATGAACAAAGAAAAAAGAAGGGGGCTCTGCACAGATAGCAAAAACCGGCAAACATAATGCAAAATTAGCAAAAAAATAAAATTATTTGCGGAAATAGCAAAAAATACGTTAAATTACGAAAATACCCCTAGTATCTCCAATAGTCTATCAGTCCCTATCATTGATAGTCACTGATAGACTTCGAGTAATCGGAGTCTATCAGTGATAAATACTGATAGACTTTGATGATAAAGTTCAATTAATCGGAGTCTATTAGTGATAGACACCGATAGACTTTGATTAATCGAAGTCTATCAGTTTGTATCACCGATAGACTCTGATAAATATAATCTATAAGTTTTTATCGTGTTTAATTCAAACCTATCAGTGATAGCCACTGATAGAAAATAATTTAATTCAAGGCTATTAGTTCAGTTTAATTCAAGGCTATTAGTTCAGTTTAATTCAAGGCTATCAATTTCTATCTATCAGTTTAATTTAAGTCTATCAGTGATAATCACTAATAGAAAACCGTTAAATTTGAGGTTATCGGTTTCTATCACTGATAGAAATCAATTTAATTCAAGACTATTAGTTTCTATCACCGATAGAAACCAATTTAATTGAATTTTATCAATTTCTATCAGAAATCAATTTATTGAAGTTTATTGACTTGTATCACTGATAGAAATTAGTTTAATTCAAATCTATCATTTTCTATCGAGGATAGAAATCAGTTAATTGAAGTCTATCAGTTTCTATCTCTGATATAAATAAGTTAATTATCAATTAATTGAAGTTTACCAATGATTGTTACTGATAGAAATCAATTTAATTGAAATCTATCAGTAAATTACTTTCCATTGCAATTCATCTCGATAATTAGAAACTCATCCAAAATTATTATACTATAATCATAAATTGAACAAAAATTTTAAGTCTCTTGTGGTAATTAGAACATAAAATCCAAAAATAACCATTACGAACGAGCGACTCTTAATCAACAATATAATTTTTAAAGCCTAGCACACAAGCTCCGTGACCACCACCATAAAATTGTTATTCTTGTATTCTTTGTATTTCATATCTATCAATTATAGCCCTGATAGACTTCGACCAGTGATAGTCATTGATAGACTATGATTAACCAGAGTATAACAGTGATATACTTTGATATACCTAAACAAACACTCACCAAAATTGCTATTTTTGTATTCTTGGCATTCTTGAATTAAAAAGAAGGCCAACAAGAGTTTAACTTAATTGACATAAAGTTGTACTGATAACCACAAAGTCCGTGGTTCGAAATAAAAAGAAGAATAAAAAGAAGAAGAAACAATTATAACAATGCCTTGTGGGAAGAAGAATAAAAAGCAAATCAAATAAAAAAAAAAGAAAAAGAAAATGCACAACTTAATAAACTGCACAGAAGAGGGAAAAAAAATCATAACAGCTAATAGATGAAACAAAAAAAAAGAAGAATAAGAAAGCAAAAAAAAAAAAAAAAAAAAAAGAAGAAGAAGAAGAAATGGTATACACAAGAAAGGGTAAATGGGAAGGGAGAGTAAGAGAAGGGTAAAATGGGAATATTCTAATTTTTTTTTGTCATATTTGCAATTCTTTTTACTTGGTGTTAAATTTGCTATTATAGATAATTAATTTGCCACCCACGGCAATTACTCAAAAAAGAATTGGGGTCTTAGGCCTCTACACTGTATGGGCCATAAAACTTTTTGAATCCATAAGATCCACTTGAATGGGCTGAGTTGAGTACAACCATGGTTTGGCCCATTCACATTCCGATGCATGCAATCCACCACTCTTACAAGTTACAACATTACAACTTTTCATCTTATTTAGAAACTTCAATTTCACTATAGTTGCTAAAACGAGCATAGTTCAGTCGTAATTGGCATGTACCATCGACTAAGAGGTCAAAGGTTCGAATTCTCCTACCTCAAATGTCGATGTACTAAAAAAAAAAATCACCATAATTCTCTGTATTATTAACTATTAATTTCGCACTAAGAAAAGACAATCCTTCATTTCCTCGATTTTTGTAAGTCACTGTGTGCTATATGAAGCCAAGATAGTGCTTGGATTTGAGTTTTGAACAATATTATTCTTTGAAATGTTTATCACTCATTGTTGGTGACTGAAAAAGCTAAGAGTTTGAGAGAACTATAAACATAATTCTCGTTGTTATTTTTTTTATGCCATTCATATAACCATCTACTTGCTAGAGGAGATCCCTAATGAAAAACATTTACGTTTTGGTTGGAGGTCTTTTATAATAGGTAGGTTCAAGGTTCGGTAAAAAAAAAGACGTGGGTTAGAAAATTCTCTATTTCTTTTTTAAATAAAGAACTGCATTAAATAGGATTAAAAACGTTACAACCACCCTCATTAGGGAGGGAATAAATCCACAAGGGAATATCAGGGGTCCAAAAAAATAGCCCTTCTTCCATGCGAGAAGATTCTCCCTAAATCAAAACAGACGACACAAAAGTAGAGGGAAAAGCTCCTAATCGAGTGATACAATAGGCTAAGGTATTCGCTCATCTACTGTAGCCTGCAGTGCCCGACGAAAATGTCTCCCGGAGACGAGGCCATCGCTAGAATCGCTTCAGAGATCGTGTCTGTGATGTTTTTGGTCTCAATTAAGTCCTCAGAAATTCGCGTCTGTGATGTTTTTGGTCTCAGTTAAGTCCTCAGAAATTCCAATGAGGATATTTACGATTTCAATTGAATCAGATTCTAGGTCAATCAACGAATGTCTCTTGTCGCTATCTGTTGTAATGCAGGTTAGGCCCTCCAAGATTGCCATGGCTGCTAGAGCTTTGATAGGAAAATTCTCTATTTCTAATGTACAAATTTTATTTCTTTTCAATGTTGGGATTAAATTGTCTAATATTTTAATGTCATGCTTGTCATTCATGCAACCAATCTAGTCCTAATCCTAGATATTAATATTTAATAAAATTGATTCCGATGATCTCAAAAACCATTATATTGTTATGTGCTCATTCGCTTGGACTTGAAAAGTTAAACCTTTTCTAATTTTTTTTTTTTTTTTTTTTGACGCAAAATCCTTTTTTAATTGGAACCCCACATCGTGCCTTTTTTTCCTTTTGCTTTTCACTCGCAAATTGGAACCAATTATTTCAGTGTGTATTAGAAAAAAAAAAAAAAAAAAAAAAATTGGATTTGCCTCTCTAAGTCTGCAAAGGACATTCTTCCCCGTGTGATGGGATCTTCAAAAAGTGAGATTCCAAATTCCCACAACCACCATTATACATTTTAATTCTTTTTTTTTTTTTTCTTAGTGCAACTAATTGATTTTTTTTTTTTTTTTTGAAATAACAACTAATTGATTCTTAGGTTAAAGATGAAATAGTTTAATTGACATAAAAAGAGGTATGTGATTCAAATATTTGCATTTCACCTATTGTCAAAAAAAAAAAAAAGAAAAAAAAAACTAATTGATTATTTCCTTTCATTCTTTCAAGTCAACATATAAATATAGACAAGCACATAAACTTTCTAAAATTTTTCAAAGATAATGGAATAACTATCACCAATATAAATATAGTCAAACGATCAAAACATGTTTACTTTATTTGAGAGGACATATGTCGAAATCCCTCCTCTTAAATATAATGTAATAATAATGCAAATAGTGATAATCCTAAAACAATTTAGTTTGAGATCTGTTCGACAATATTCTAGTTTTAGGTCCTGTTTGATAACCATTTGATTTTTTATTTTTGAAAATTAAGTCTACAAACATTATTTTCACACATAAGTTTTTTTGTATTGTTATATATCTCCTTCTCATGTTTTAAAAAACCAACTCAAATTTTGAAAACTAAAAAAATAAAAGTAAACATATGAATCTAATCCCCCTCTCTCTTTTTATAACAGGATGAGATCTATATTCAAGATATACAATTTTTTTTTTCCCTAATTTACATCTTTTTGGAAATAAACAAAAGAATCAGACAAAAAGTGATGGTGATACCATGTGAATGTGATAAGAGAATAAACTAAAAAGGACCACAAATATTTAACAAAAATCCATGGCCTTACAATGGCTTAAAGACGCTTAAACCACACCATATTGTATTTGGAATTTGGAATCCAACCACAGCCTTTTATTCTTATTTTGCGGAAAAATAAATTAATTATTTTGGAGGGGAACACATTAAGACAACTATATGATGTTAAGGTGGGATAGCCCCACTCAAGTGGTCGCATATTGTGGATGAAAAACGACCCTTTCAAAAAAAAAAAAAAAAAAAAAAAAAAAAAAGTTCAATTACAAGTTTAATTCCTGGATTTCCAAAGTCGTTTTGTCAATTTTGTGTCTCTAAAGTTTAAAAAGTTTCAAATAGATCCTTAAAACAAAATTCAAATGTTTTTTTTTAATGTATAACTTCTTTTTATACATTAATAAGGTATGATCAAATTAAGCATAGTTCAACTTGATAAGACATTATAATCATGACATGTTGAACAAAAAAAAAAAGGTTGTTTAAAGTATAAATAGATATAGTATTGCTAACTCAAATAAATTTATACCCCGTTTGATAACTATTTGGTTTTTTAGCTTATAGACGTTTTTAGAGAGAGAAAGATGTGTAGAGACATTGAAACAAAAATTTAGAGACACATATATAATATTTTTGAGAGAAAAGTTAAACATAGAAAAGTTAGAGACGTGAAAAAAATGTTTCGAGATAGAATATTAATTAGACTCCATAAAAGATATTAGTTATAAAAAAAAAAAAAAAAGTTAGGGTAGAAGAGATGAATTTTAGATTGAAAAATTAAGTAAAAATAAAATTTTTAGAGAGATAGCAAAGTTAAGAGTAAAAGATATGATAGAAAAAATAACAATAAATTAGAAAAATAAAGAAAAGTTGTAGCGAGATAAAATTTTGGGAGATTTTTTTATCAAAAGAAAATGTAGAATATGTTTATTAGGAATAGAAAAGTTATATATGGATAAATTTTTAGAAATAGATGAGTTATGGAGGAAAAAAAGTTTTGAGAGAACAAATTTTAGAGAGAGAAAAAGAAATTTTGTTGGGAGAAAAATGTTTTAGAGAGAGAAAATATATAAAAAAGAATTTTTCAAACAGAAATAGGTAAAAGAGGTAAAAATAATAAGTATTAAAAGAAAAATGAGTTTTTGAAAAACAGAAATCGGTAAAAGAGGTAAAAATAATAAGTATTAAAAGAAAAATGAGTTTTTGAAAAACAGAAATCTGTTTTTAAAAAACTATATTTTTTTTTTTAAAATTTGCTTATAATTTCAAAAACGTTTTTAAAAAACAGAAAACCAAAAACAGAAATGGTTATC
Organism: Luffa acutangula; assembly: GCA_036850905.1. Classification (NCBI taxonomy): domain Eukaryota; kingdom Viridiplantae; phylum Streptophyta; class Magnoliopsida; order Cucurbitales; family Cucurbitaceae; genus Luffa; species Luffa acutangula. The sequence continues at coordinate 60,258,682 of CM072087.1, read as the reverse complement.
AAACAATCTTGTTTTTAAAAAATGAAAAACAAAAACAGAAAACAGAAAACGAAATGGTTATCAAACGACCCCTAAAAAAATAGTTTTCAAAAACTTGTTTTTGTTTTATAATTTAGTTTGGAATTCAAGTATGTCTTGAACAAAAATGAAAACCACGAAAACAAGTCTAATTTTTAAAAACCAAAAACCAAAAACCAAATAGTTATCAAACGAGACCTTAGTAGAGGTTCAAGGTTATTTTTTTTTTTTGCATTTGTAGAATAATAAACAAAAAAAATATAGTATTTAAAATTCAATATATATATATATTTTTAATTTAACAATATTTGAAGTTGAAGATTTGGATATCTCAAATATACACGTCAATCGTAGTTAAGTACTAGAAAATCAAAATTAACTAAGTTTGGCTTATTTGCAAGTTGCAAACTTTCAATGAAACAAGAGATTATGATTCTCTTCATCTCCACTTAAGATCTCTCATAATTCATAACAAAAGAGAGTATGTAAAAAAATTATAACAAAAATGATATATCAATAAATGAGTATGAATAAACAATTTAATTGTATTAATCTATATATTTTTTAAAAAAATTTCACAACATGTAAAATCGAAGAAATTCAAATCTCTAACTTTCTCGTCAATGTTGCATACCTTAATCGATCTAATTGTATTAATTTTATGATTTGACATCAATAATTGATAAAAAGAATCTATGTCAGATTGGATTATAAAATTATAAGAATAATAACCCATAGTCAAGTAATTTCAGATCATAATCCAACAACGACATTAAAAAAATTAGGTTAAATTATCAAAAATACCCCTCGACTTTAGGGTTTGTTTCAATTATACCCCTGGACTTTCAAAAGTTTCAATTATGCCCTTGAAGTTTCAAATTTGTTTCAAAACTACCCTTGCAGACATTTTCCGTTAAATTTATCGACAAAAATTGATGCGTTTGCATGTGTTTTTATCGTTTTTTCCACGTATGTGTTCAAATCTATTCACATAAGCAATGCAAACACGTCATTTTACATCCATGAATTTAACAAAAAAAAAAGCCTTCAAGGGTAGTTTTGAAACAAATTTGAAACTTCAAGGGCATAATTGAAACTTTTGAAAGTCCAGAGGTATAATTGAAACAAACCCTAAAGTCGAGGGGTATTTTTTATAATTTAACCAAAAAATTAAAACCCAATTTAAAAAAAAAAAAAAAAATTTAAAACCCAATATTAAATTCACAAAAAATTAGACGAGTCTATATTTTCTACTAATTAAAAAATTGTTTCATAAAACCCACTAAAAAAATTATATTAAAAATTAAAAGAAAAAAAGAAATACGAGGAAATCGATGGCCATAGAATATTTATTTATTTATTTTTAAGACAATAATCTTTTTAGTTTGAGTCCAAATTTTTGGTGAGTTTTCTTTAAAGGAAAAAGGTGTAGCTTTTTTTTTTTTTTTTTTTTTTAAAAAAAAGAAAACATATTATTAGGACGCCAGTGGGGCAATAGAATGACAGTCATACAAGACTATACACAATTAATTTTTCTTTTTTTGATAAATCCTCTCTAGATTATCTTATTACTACCAAAATACAATACAAATAAATATTGAAAAATTGTTTAAAATAAACAATTATCATCGTACCGCACAAATTAAAAACTACTTTATTTTCCAAAAAGCAAACATTAAAAAACTATTTAAAGTAAAAAAATTATATTTTTTAAAATGGAGGCTTGACCATGGGCTCTGGTTGAAGTACGTGACGGAAGCGCTGAGCGCCGCGCGTTTGCGGTACTCGAATTATGAACCAGTAATAATCAGCCACGTAAGCAAAAGGCACGAGGCGGCTCTAATCCGAGATAGCGTCCAGGTTCAATGAACCACAGACGTCTTTCGTTCTGGACCATTGATATTTATCGTTCCATTTTCCTTTCAGTTCAAATTATCAAATACGGTCTGAAAGGCAAAGAGAAACACAAATTTCCGACGAAGAGCGTAGCGAGAAGAAGCTTTTAGAGCGAGATCGTTTCTACAATGGCGCTTCATTCTTCTTCTTCGGCTTCTGCAATTACCGCTTCCAGTTTCTCTCGTTCCATTTCCGCCTCTGAGCCTAAAGGTGCTTTTAGTTCATTTTTTTTTTTTTTTTTTTTTTTTCTGTTTCTTTCCTCCATGCATGTGCTCCTGTGGTTTAATTTTGATTGGTTGCCGGGAAGCGTGTTGACGGTGGATAAACTATTAATGTTTAGTTAGATTGGCTAATTCTTCTAAGCAATGGCTGTTTATTCAATTTTAGATTTGCTTTTTCTTGATATCGAAAGTAGCGTGGGTGATGAGTCCATTCAACTAGTTGCTCTTTCTGTTCTTTCTGTTATGAAGGCTAGATTTACGTCGCCATGTTATAATTTTTTATTTGAATTTCTATACTCCTCTGAATGTTGCTCTTGACGGAATCAATTTTCGATTAATCTGTTCTTTACTCGAGTCTGATGTGTTTGTTTGACTTTGCAGCTCCGCAAATTGGTTCTCTTAGGTTGTCAAGTCGGCCTAATGTCCCAGCTTCATCTGTGAATTATTGCCAGAGACGGTGCTCTGTAGAGCCTCTCCATGCCGAACCAAAACGGAATGATTCCGTTGCTCCTTTGGCTGCAACCTCCGTTGCCCCAGGTGGGTCTTCATTCTCTGAAGTCGTATTACACGTTCTTGATGGTTTTACGAGGGCTTCTGAGAAGGAATATGGTTTTGGTGATGAAATTGATGTCTTTATACATTCGTTGCAGGGGTGGTTGAGGAAGTGGAGGTTGAGGACTACGAGGCATTAGCTAAAGACCTTGAAAATGCTTCCCCCCTTGAAATTATGGACAAAGCCCTTGAGAAATTTGGCAATGATATTGCTATTGCCTTCAGGTAACACATCTGAACCGATCAATTTGGTAAAGTTAATGAATGGATGTGTACTCATGATTCTTATTATTTTAAACACCATAATTAAAAATTGACTTGGTTTGGTCAAATATTTAGAATCCAGTGTGGCTCTTTTAGGAGGAATATATTTTTTCTTTGTATGGAGGATTTTGTCGGAAGCATAACTTCTCAAAAAAAACAAAAAAAAAAAAAAAGAATAAGAAGAAGAAGAAGAAGAAGAAAGCCTTAAAGAGTATCAAAATTTCTTTGGTCAATGGTGCTAATGATACTTCAACTATTTTCTCCTCTTCTTCATTATATTTTAAAAGAAATTAATCTTATCCGTTGACACGCCAGTAAGTGTAAGACTCGTCGCTTTTTTCTGGCATATAAATTATTTTATTATTCCACCATCAAAACTATTCTAAATATCACAAACATATATCGTTCTTTTCAGCATGTAGATATTTTCAGAATTTGAAAGCTAAAAGGTCTTTTGGATTTGATTTTTGAAAATTAAGCTTATAAATACTACTTTCCACTTCCCTGTTTCTTTTGTCTTGTTATCTATCACTAAAAATGTTTTCAAAAAGTAGTTTCTAAAAACAAGTCTTTTGGCTAAGAATCAAAATCTTTCTTTAAGAAAGGTGACCACAGTAAAGTAAAAAAAAAAAATTGTGAGGAAAACAAGCACAATTTTAAAAATCAGAAAGCAAAAACAAAATCTTATCAAATGCCTAAGTATTTCATTTCCTATCCTGCAGTGGTGCTGAAGATGTTGCTTTGATCGAGTATGCTCATTTAACTGGTCGACCATTTAGAGTTTTCAGCTTGGATACTGGAAGATTGAATCCAGAAACATATAAATTTTTTGATGAAGTGGAAAAGCATTACGGTATCCATATTGAGTACATGTTCCCTGATGCTGTTGAAGTTCAAGCATTAGTCCGAAGCAAAGGGCTGTTTTCTTTTTACGAGGATGGGCACCAGGAATGCTGCCGTGTGCGCAAGGTTAGGCCTCTGAGAAGGGCCTTGAACGGACTTCGAGCATGGATCACTGGTCAAAGGAAAGATCAATCCCCTGGTACCAGGTCTGAAGTTCCTGTTGTTCAGGTGGACCCTGTTTTTGAAGGGCTGGATGGTGGCATTGGTAGCTTGGTTAAGTGGAATCCGGTTGCTAATGTGGGCAGTAAAGACATATGGGACTTTTTACGATCCATGAATGTCCCTGTGAACACATTGCACTCACAAGGATACATCTCAATTGGTTGTGAACCATGCACGAGACCTGTCTTGCCATGGCAACATGAGAGGGAAGGAAGATGGTGGTGGGAGGATGCGCAGGCTAAGGAATGTGGTCTTCACAAAGGAAATCTTAAGCAGGAAAATGCAGCCCAGCTTAATGGCAATGCAAATGGAGCTTCTACAGATGCGGATATTTTTGAGTCTCAGAATTTGGTGAGCTTGACCAGGACTGGAATAGAGAATTTGGCTAGATTGGAGGGTAGAAAAGAAGCATGGCTTGTTGTTCTGTACGCACCATGGTGCCGCTTCTGTCAGGTAAGATATCATGTTTTAATATAATTGCCATTGCCACTTTTCCGTGTCAGTTAACGATGATGTTACCAATCTTTATTATGAGATTGTTTACAATTTCCATCTATTCAAATTGAGCAGGCAATGGAAGCTTCCTATGTTGAATTAGCTGAGAAGCTAGCCGGGTCAGGAGTCAAGGTTGGGAAGTTTAGAGCTGATGGCGATGAGAAAGAGTTTGCACAACGAGAATTGCAACTAGGTAGCTTCCCGACCATACTCTTCTTCCCTAAACATTCCTCTCGGCCGATCAAGTACCCCTCTGAGAAGAGAGATGTCGACTCGCTTATGGCTTTTGTAAATGCTTTCCGATGATTGAACCATAATGTTTCTGCATTACACACCTATACAAAAATGAGGCCGAGGGTCCAGGTTGAGTCAATTATACAGTTGACACAAGATGCAGTCTGTCGCATAATCAATAGTCTTGTTGTTCCATCATCCATGTAGATTTTGGGGTTTGGGCTAGTCATCTTTCTATGTTATATCCGTGTATGATTGATTGTTGTAATCAAATCAACCAAGGATAAAAGAGTACGTTGTTTGTTATGAAATTCGGCTTTGATTAAGTGGAATGTTTTGAGTTTCCCTTCCCAAGAATTTGGGATCCTTTAACTTTTACATTTGACCCACACCTAAACCATTATCAATCACAAATGCTCAGGATTGGATTCGGATAAAATGACATTCAATTAGTTCTTCAACTTCATGGAGTATCAGGAGCTTCCAATCTTAAATAATCGTATAAAATTCCACAGAGTGCATCTCCACGCCTTGCCTGCGTGAGAAATATGGAGTTATCTCCCTTAACAAGCAATGAAGATGGAATGTTAATACTATAAATTCGATAAAGTCCATGATTTCCATGTCGGCAAACTGTGTTATCCATTCCCAGATTCATCAGCTGGAAAACCAAAGACTCCGACCCCATTGAGTTGACATTAACCTGCAGACATTAAAAAACACAGTTTTAGTAGAAACAGGAGCGACCCTTTTGTGTGAACATCAAGTATACTAATCAATTTTCTTTGACATTTTCCTGTATGTACCTTCATGTCCGAGCGTGTTGCAGATGCAATGGCCAATCTCAGCTGATAAGTTCCATTGGTTAATGATGTCATGTTGAACTTAATTGTCCATGTCGTCGCTACATACTCACCGTCTTCCCCTTTCCTATAGAATAGTAACACTCGGTGTCAAGGAAAGGCCTCGAGTTTGACAGTCTAAATATTATAACAATTTCTCAATACGTGAAGGAATGCAAGTAGAAACCTGCAAACTTGAGCAAAGAACCAGTCTTTCTTCGGATCATTGATACCCACAATGAAAACTTGGTCATTTAATGGATGCAAATCACTATATCTCTCCCACAAACCATATTGCCGGAACCTGCATTTGGTAGATAATCAGATACTGGATATATTGCCTACACCTTGCCAAGTAACCAAGTGAATTTTAACGTTTATTTTCCAAATGATTGTCACCTAAAAGAATGGATTTGTTGCTTACTTTTCAGGGCTGTGAAGAAATAACTTGTTGACATACATCGGATTCACATCAGGAACATAGAAGCTATTAGCTGTACGGTCAGGAAAACCAATCTCCCATAAAGTAGGACCATCTCTGAGGGGACTGTAGGTCAGAATGCCAAGATGTGTATGAGATCCTGATAAATATCAGCTATCAGAACAACTAGTTGAAGTAGCATTTGTCTACAACATTGGAAACACCGTACACATTCTATTAGACGTAGGAAGCAGATAAACTTGAGTGAAGAAGAGCAAAAGGACCTGCAGATACTGCTACTAGTGATTTGTGAAGATAATCACCAATGAATCCAGGTACCCAACCATGAAGTCCATAGACACCAGGAATAATGTTTCTGATAGTGAAATCTCCATTGGAGTCTGTTTGTACCCAAAATTGATATTCCTGAACTCACACAAATAACCTTCATTTTAAGAAGTTATGAAGTCAAAGTTATTCAATTCAATGCTTTGAAGTTGATCAAAATAACAAGTGCAAGAAAGGGTTCTGCCCCAGGAGAGGTAAGAAACATCTTTCACCTTGCTCTCTGTTTGCCAGGCACCTGCCTCTCTAGCAGCGGATAAACCAATATGTGCAACTCTAGCAGGGATGGGGGAACTTGAAATATACCTAGAGAGAGAAAGAGAGAGAAAATGCCTTATTTTACAAGACACTAAAAGGAAAATTATCGTTCACTAGAAGTGGGAACCAAAGTTACCTGTCTTGGACTAATAGTCTTCCTGAAATGGAACCTCTTTCATTTGCCATGAAATAGAAAGATGAGGTGACAAAATTATAGGGCCATGCTGTTTCCTCTATCATTCTCTATATCATGAATCAAATGCAAGATTAAGCTTACATATCTGTGGAACCAAGCTTCTCACCACATACTCGTCGAAACCATATAAAATGACAAAGCAAAATCATATCTTTATATCATATTCTTAAAAAATCATACATTTTAAGGTTTCCACAAGAAAGTACTGAACTTGAAGGAATGTATGGTTCGGTAGGTAATGTTGATTTTTAAGTTCTATGTTATGAGACAGAGGATCAATTTACTGCAACATGTTGAAGAATGCAGGTAGAGAATGGGAGTAAGTCGAATTTCAAACAAATACCTGTTCTTTTGCATCTATCCATAAATTGTGTGCTTCTGATACATCTGAGGTGGAGTTAAGGTATACAAGAAAAGGACCAAAGACCTTTCTCCATGTCTCTCCCTCCTTAATATGTGTGAGTATGTCTTCTCCAATGTAATGGGTTCCATGAAACATCTGTTGCATCAGATGATCAAACATTTCTCTTGTACTAAATGTTATAAGCATTGAATTTGGGATTTAAACCAAGTTGGAGTAGAGGTAAAAAAATTTACAGCAAGACATGTAGGTCCAGTATGGACTGTCAGATTTTGCTTTGTAGGGCCGCCATTTCGAAACTCGTGGCTTGGAAAAATGACCCAAAAACCTATGTTGTTTGGGCTAGAACTTATCCATCCATGAACTCCTCCATCTTTATTATCCACTGAGTATTGGTATTTATCATCTACCTGAACAATCATTATGTTGAAGGAAATCGTTTTGTTGTGTGCAGGTAAAGCAAATAATTTAGGCTTACATTCTCACCTCTCCTTTTAGATCAGGATTAATGGGATTTACAAGCAGAACTGACTCGGGTACAATTAGTTGTTCACCTCTGCCTGGACGCAAATCCTCTGGCATTGGCATTATTCTTTGCTTCTCATCTGAAATTGCCATGTAGTGGAACCTAGTTTGACCCTAAATGGTGAGGCAGACAGTACAAGAAAAAGAAAAGAAAAAGTAGAAAATTGTACTCCAGCTAGCCATGCATAGGCTGAGGCAGAATATTATTTACTTCTCTTGTCGCAATTTGAACACCATTCTTGTCTGAGCAAGATCGAAAGCCCGGCATTCTGACGGGTGCTCGTAGATTGCATAGCTATAGAAGCCTGGAATACCAGTCCTCATTATGTACCTAGAGGACAAATTAGAAGCTTTGAAACTTCAACAGGATTTAGAGTTCTTGTTTCAAGGTGAAAGGGGGGTCTGAATCAACATACAACCTTATGTCCACACCAAGTGGAAGTTTGTTGCCTCGAGTCAACGGATCGAAAACTTTCCTGAACGATATTTCAATCGTGTCATCACTTGTGTTGATGACATTAAATTCAGATCCTTTAAGCCTGCAAATTTAAACAGATTCAAGAGTTAGAGGATATCTGCAGTTATCCTCAGGCTTGAAAATACGACGTATTTGAAACTTATCCTTTCGGTAGAGCGACAACTTCTAAGAAGGGCCTGCATACTGGAACTTTAGTTCATAAACCTATTTTCCTATGATTTGAGGATTTCTAAACTGCTTAAGTTTCAAAGTTTAACTTAATCTATATCAGTCTAAAGAAGGCAGCATACAATTCATATCTGTCCTGGCCTCCAGGCCAACTCCAGTTGATATCCCAATATCTGTACACAAGGAAACAAGTCAAAAGTAGATAAATGAAAGCTAAAAGGATAGGTGCCCAAAAGCCAGACAACCTCAGAATCCTCGTAACGTCAGAAAATTACCCTCTTTTAGACTCGCTTGATTTAACATCTAACAGATTGTCCAAGCCTGCATACTTGATGCCAGTCACATACCCTTGGGGGTTTGATATCGTCACCTTCAACAATCCATTATCCAGTATAACCTGCAAAGAATTATAGCACACATGGATTACAGAGAACATGAACATAAGGAAATAAGAGTCATAGAGCTGAAAACTAACATGGGAGCCTTGAGTTTGCAGCCTCAGCTTCTTCTTCCCCATTGTAGATGCTCAAGTTTTCTAACCATCTTTCCAATCTTCTTTCGTATATAATTAGAGATTCTGATCGGCTTATGCAAATGATGTGAAGGATTATAGCTGGTCGTTGGTTACTAAGAGCATCAGAAGATTTAGATATGTCATTTCTTGTTTACATCACCATTAATTATGAACTACAACTAACAGATTGAGCCTAGGAAAAAGCTCTTCGAAGAACTTAGTGTTTTCTTGGTCATCTGTTTTGTCGACATCTCCGGTTCGGTAGGAAAAACAGTAAGTAGTCATCCAACCCAATATGACATCCGTTTAAGGAAGTTAAAATTATTCAATGTGGCTGTTCTTTTTTTAATTAGTCCATTAGTTTCTCTAGAGTAGAACGCACATTCTTGATTTTGAACCCATTGGAAAGTCATAGTCATCAATATTGAGATGAGATATAAAGGCAAATTTGATTCCTGTTGTTCAGAATGCTTTTTCAAATTTCAATTTTCATTGCAATGCCTTGCATCACTCCCTGTAGCTGCTTTCTTATACCCAAATTCTATCTTTACCAAATCAATGTAGACACATGTAAAAAGTTGAATCTTTTTGAAGTGGGCTAAAGCCTTACTTCCCTGATTCGTGCAGAAATTGCTCTTCGTTGTTCGTTGAATAATAGAAATAGCGCTATGTGGCTACTTTGATTTGCTTTCTTCAGATTTTCAGGAATGATCGTCCCAGAGAATTGAACGGATTCGGATCAGCTTTTGCAAGGTTTCCTACATTCGGACAAACAGGGCGCCTGGAGTTCAACTGCGCCATAATTCCTTTGCTTAGGATTCCACATCTGTTTCTTGCTTCTGCCAACGCCCATTTTCAGAGAATATTCGCCAATTCGAAACCCTCTCTGCCCGTAGAGGCCGAGCCCCAACTCTGCTCTGTCGCCCACATTTCTTTTCTCCCCCAAATTTGTTCGCGTCTGTGGGAATGGAAATTGCCGATAACATCATGCTTATGTTTATGCTTTACAGCTTACGTTACGCAACGGCAACGCCAATGGAAGTCTCGCAAATCCACCCCCACTGCCCACTGCGCCATTTCCTGACCGACGTGTTACTGTGCGAGGAAATTCTGACATGCTATTTGCTAAGCATGGTCTGCGTGTCGAACACACGTTTACGTCGAGGTTTTCAAGGCCCACTGCGTATAAGGTGTTCGACGAAAAGTCGCAACCGGAATCATGAGGTTCGCTTTCAACAGTGGATTTTGGTATGTTTCCTTAAGGACATGCACTGCTTTCGTCATAAATCCATTTCATAAACCTCCCCCTTTTCGTGCTTTTTGGATTCCTCTGTTGCTTAATATTTAAGTATCATTTTGCATAAACAAAGTAAAAGCATTAGAATTCTGAGTTTGATTACCATGGAATTACTTGAAACGGTGTTGGGGATATGGGATGCAGCATATGATTGAGGGGATTTGGGTTAGTTACATTACATCCCCACTGCCTTTTTATTTTTTTGTAATTTGATGCCAAAAGAATGTCTGAAAAAGAAGACCAAAAGAATGTCCAAAGTGAAGAAATCATATCACCAAAGAAAACTGGGGACAACTTTTTCAGTTTTTTCACCCATTTGTTTTCACCCAATCATAGATATATTTGAATATAGAGCAGGCCAGAAATTCTGCCCTTCCAAACTTTCCATTTCCCAATCAAACACCATGGAGACTAAACCGTCCCTTCTGAGTTGCGAAAAGCAGCAGAAAAGGCCAAATGAATGAAACAGAATCTCACATACATACACCATTTATTATCTTCTTCTGTGTCATTCTCTCTCTAAGAGGCATAAAGTGGATTTGAACTGAACTGAGGACTCTTTTTAAGGGTCTTTTTCCACGTCCCTTTTAAGACAATGCATTAACATATTCATTATTCATCTAACATGAGGGTTTCTAGGCGGAGAGTATTGAGCAGTTTCCATGACATCAACTTCAAATCCCCCATGGTTAGACCTTATGTTCGGTCCAAAATGCCCAGATTAAGATGGACGCCTGATCTCCATCGCTGCTTTGTTCATGCAGTTGAACGCCTTGGTGGAGAAGAAAGTAAGCTTGAGCTATATATCATTCTGCATATATCTATCAAGTTCTGTTTTTTTTCTTCTTCTTCTTCTTCTGTTTTATGCTTCTGATTGATATTCAAATGAACCATTTTGGTGTTTACTTGCAGGAGCTACTCCAAAGATGGTATTACAGATAATGAATGTGAATGGTCTCACCATATCTCACGTGAAAAGCCATCTACAGGTGCAGATTGGTAGCTTTTTATGAGTCATTTTTACCCTTTTTTATTTTTTTTTGGCTCTCATCTCTGTTGGCAGCTTATGAACGTTCTTAATTAGTTTAATAATGCTTAGGTTTGCCATGGACAGATGTACAGGAGCTCAAAACAGGAGCAAGTAACGCCTCAAGGTTTTACATTCCTATTTCTTATTACGAGCGTTGTTTGTGTATCTTTAACCTTACATTCAGTTCCTATTTCTTTGAACAAACTAAAAAAAATTGATCACCATGGTTAGATTTTCAAGTCTAAATCTGGCTACTTTAGGCAAGTTTTGACATGCTTACAGGTTTAAACAATATTTAAAAAAAAAACCTTAAAACTCTTTAGATTAAAGTGATTTTAATTTAAGAGCGTATAGGTTTGGTTACGTCTTCTTAACTTTCTTTGGTTGCACAAAATGATTCTATAAATATCAAAATAACTATAAAGTGAAGATGTGACACTTTAAATTTGAGGACAATCTTGTAGTTTTAGCCTTCTTTAATTTTTCTAAATGTGATTTTGGATTTTTTTAAAAAGTGATTTCTGATCCATCACTTTATAGTCACTTTTTTTTTTCTGATTAGAGAAATTATTAACTAATCTAATTACTTCACTTGGTAATCCAAACACACCCTTAGTCAAAAAACTGCAAATCTAACACAATATATGTTTGCTCCTTGTGGCAGCAAGAAACCTCAACATGGATGAACCCCCGGGATATCGACTTTCAGACCAGCCACATGGACGTTGCTTCATCGATCATAAACTCGCTCGGTGTGTGATTCTCTCCATATTCTTCATTACTACTATAAAGCTTGACATATAACAAACACTAGGTGGTTAGCAATACTATGTTTTAAAATAAAGCATATGCCCAAAAGTACTATTTTATCATCTCATGCATATATGATGAACAGTATTTACAACTTTACAAAGGGGAAAGTATTGTTAGGCAGATAAGGGGATAGGGAGATATATATGTGCTTTTTTTGGGTCATTAGATTGATTTATAGAGAAAGTTTCTTTTCCAGGAAAGAGACGCAAGAGATGTCAAATGAACAAAGAAAGTGTAAAGAGAAGAAACCAAATTCTTACCTCATCTTCAAGGACATAATCAAACGGTGCACTGTTCAAGTACTCTCCCTCTCTCTCTGTACTCTCTCCTTAGGTATTCAAGATTCTTGGTTAAACAAATAAGATCGTTCAATTATATCTCATAGAACAACTATAGATATAATTAAATTTATCGTGGGTTGAGTGGTGATTTAACATGCTATCATACTAGGAGGTTCTATCCTCGAACCCCTATAACATTGTTTTCTCTTTAATTAATATTGATTTCGACTTGTTGGGTCTTCTACACTAATATCTTTTGGATTTGAGTGGTGATTTAACGTATCTTCCGCTTCTTTTTTTCAGGAGCAAGATTGTTTTGAGAGTTTCAAGAGCGATGAGGATTTGAAAATGTTGGATCATAATAACAGCGTAGAGAGAGTTGGTGATGAAACGATGTCTCTGTGTCTGAGTTTAAGGGCTTTCCAGCCATTGATACTGAGTAAAGCTGGGAATTCTGATGTGAATGACGTGTCTTTAGAGCTTAGTCTTGCTTGAACACTGCATTCAAATAAAAATGCTGCAGGTTCTTCTACCTAACACTTAAAATCAAACTCATAAGAAAGATTACTCATTTTAAATTGAGTTCTTCCTGCCTCATAATCACTTTCTTATTTCATGAAATCATTTTAGAATTAAACTTTGGTAGAGCTCCTTATTCTGTTATCTATGGTCAAATTTATTTGTATTACTATACAAATAATCAAAAGTAAGAAGCAACCCCTCACACGAGGCAAGCTTTTTTTTTTTTAATATTCCATGACTTTATGGAAATTGACGTATGTGAATTATTTTGGATGCATGTGTCACGCGACACATATGGTTTTTAGTCGGCCAGCTTGATGGGGCTCCTTAAAAGTGTGGATTTGGGAATGTATGTATGGATATGTTTTCTTTTCCTTTTCGATGGGGAAATTATTATTCCCTACTTTTCATGTCTTCTTTCAAAATATATGATAGTCTGAAATGTTTGAAAATTGTGAGTCCATAAAAAAGTTTTTTTTTTTCCTAAAAAAATGTAAATTACAAATATTGGATCTCTTTACCACATATAGTTGCATGTGGCCTACCCTTTACTTCTATGCATTCTTCTTTTTATCTTACCTCTTTGAATGGTTATTTAGACTGTGATAAAGTCTTGTTTGATATGTTTCAATATGGATAATCAATCAAAAACTAAAAATGAATACTAGAATGTCTCAAAATATTTCTCCACCACTACTTTTAATGAAGCCTTTTAATTGACTGAGATTTTTAACGTAGATACAAATCTAATACAATGTTATACAAATACTAAATAATTATAACAGATATAGAAAACATTAGGATACACTCAATTAATGTCAGACAAATTAGTAATTGCTATGATTATAGTTAATCAGTAGGGGGAAAATTTATAGTACTACGGTAGTATGAAAAAATTTTCATACTACAATAGTAATAGTATTACTGTAGTACTAGAAATTTTCCCATCAATAAGTAGATTAAACATCAATTTGCATAAATAAATGACAATCACATAAAATAAAATACCACTATTACCATAAAAAAAAAAGGATAATTGTAATGGGTAGCAAAATTAGGGTAAATAATGGCAAATTTAGCAATTTTTTAAAATATTTGTAAATATGGCAAAATTTTTTAATTAATTTTTCATATCCCCGTTTTGCCCTTGGAGTGCGCGCATCTTCGTTTTCTTCCGATCGGCGTGAAATTCTCTCCTCTCTTTTTTATTTTAGTAGGTTTCTATCAGTGATAGAAAAACTTTCTATCAGTGATAGAAAACTTCTATCACTTATAGAAAGTATCACTGATAGAATTAACTTTCTATCAATGATAGAAAGTTTTCTATCAGTGATAGAAGACTGATAGAATTAACTTTCTATCACTGATAGAATCTATCGGTGATAGAAAGTATCACTGATAGAATTAACTTTCTATCAGCTTCTATCACTGATAGAATCTATCAGTGATAGAAAAACAACTTTCTATTTCTATGAGTGATAGAAGATGATAGAAAATTTTTTCTATCACTGATAGAATCTATCAGTGATAGAAACACTTTATATCAGTGATAGAAATCTTCTATCGCTGATAGAATTAACTTTCTATCACTGATAGAAAGTGTTTTTCTATCACTGATAGAACTATTAGTGATAGAAACACTTTCTATCAGTGATAGAAGATTTCTATCACGGATAGAATTAACTTTCTATCAGTAATAGAAAATTTTTTGTATCACTGATAGAATCTATCAGTGATAGAAATCTTCTATCACTTATAGAATTATAGAAGATTTCTATAACTGATAGAAAGTGTTTCTATCACTGATAGATTCTATCAGTGATAGAAGATTTCTATCACTGATAGAAAGTGTTTCTATCACTGGTCGATTCTATCAGTGATAGAAACACTTTCTATCAGTGATATAAATTTTTTTCTATCACTGATAGAATTAACTTTCTATCACTGATAGAAGGTGATAGAAACACTTAGAAGTTTTCTATCATTGATAAAAAAAATTTTCTATCACTGATAGAATCTATCAGTGGTAGAAAGTTAATTCTATCGGTGATAGAAAGTGTTTCTATCACTGATAGATTCTATCAGTGATAGAAAAAATTTTCTTTGATAGAAAACTTTCTATCACTGATAGAATCTATCAGTGATAGAAACACTTTCTATCAATGATAGAAATCTTCTATCACTAATAGAATTAACTTTCTATCACTGATAGAAGGTGATAGAAACACTTTCTATCAGTGATAGAAATCTTTTATCACCGATAGAAGTTTTCTATAACTGATAGAAAATTTTTTCTATCACTGATAGAATCTATCAGTGATAGAAAGTTAATTCTATCAGTGATAGAACTGATAAAAAGTGTTTCTATCACTGATAGATTCTATCAATGATAGAAAAACTGACAACATTGCTTCTTGACTTATCATGTTCTTTGTTTTGTGGTAAGTTAACGAATGGCAAAGAAATGAACTGATAGAAATCAAGAAAAAAAAAGAAAAAGGATGAGCGAAAACAAACCGAAGACGAACGTGCCGAACGAACAAATCGGAGAAGACGAAAGAACCGGAGAATACGAAAGAAGACTGATAGAAAAAATGAGAAGCCTGATAGAAGAGATGGAGGAGCTGATAGAAGAGATCGACGGTTCAGGGTTAAAAAAAGGACATTTTAGTAAATTCACATTCCAAAACTTAAAATTTTGCCATTTTTGCAAAATTTTTTACCGACCCGCTAAATGTGCAAATATTTTGGGCCGGTTTGCTATATTTGCAACCGGCCCTAAAAAAAAAAAAGTAAAAAACACAATTAAAAATGAAAAAGAAAATATATTTACAACCATTTTTTAAAAAATATTACATTTGCAAATAATTTGATAAACCAAGCTCGATAAAATTTGTTGTAAAAAAAAAAAAAAAGAAAAGAAAAAAAAAGCTCGATAAAATTTCTAAAAAAATGACGTCGAAAAAGAACGAAGAATTGGGCCCAACTTCTTAAGTAGCTTCTTTAGCCCAGCCCAAAACCAATAACCATTACGACGTTTCCTTCGTCTTCTTTGGAACCTCTGTATTGCCGCCCTAAAGCCGTCTCCGAGAGCGAAGCCCTCCTCCGTCGTTCAGCTCCATTCCCTCCGAATTCCTTCTTGCAGAGCCCGACCATGGCGGACGTTGTGCAGTTCCGACTCGAGGGCATGGTCGACGAGCTCGATGATCTCGAGCAACGTGGTCTCTTCTCCCGACGAGAGATTACCGAGATTGTAAAGCAGCGGCGCAAGTTCGAGTACCGTCTGAAGCGGCCTTGTCCGCTTAAGCAGGACTACTTGGCCTATATCGATTACGAGACCCATTTGGACTCGCTTCGTCATCTCAGGAAGAAAGCAGTGGCTCGCGAGCTTAAGAAGCAGGGAAATAAGAAGATGAGAAAGTCTATCTCCGACTTCGCCGGTGTTAAAAGGATTTTGTACATTTATCGGCTTGCAGTTACTAAGTATAAGGGTGATATCGATCTTTGGTTTCGCTATCTCGAGTTTTGTAGAGCACGAAAGAACGGGAGAATGAAGAAGGTAATATATTGCATTCCTCTTTCGGATTTAATGTAGTTTCTGTTCGCATTGTATAAAGAAGGGGAGAAATTAATGTACATTTTAATCTCTGGGCCTTTTGTTTTTGACTGAGATGGTATGAACATAGTTGGGGTCGGTCTTTTGATAGTTGAAGCTATTTGTGTCGATGTCAATGGTTTTTCTTCCAACTTTTGCAGGTTCTGGCTCAGCTGATTAGGTTTCATCCAAAAGTTCCAGGGGTCTGGATATATGCTGCTGCTTGGGAGTTTGATCATAATACAAATGTGGATGCTGCACGTTCTCTTATGTTAAGTGGTTTGAGAGTTTGCCAGACTTCGGAGGATCTTTGGGTAGAATATCTAAGGATGGAACTTACTTATCTTAATAAGTTGAAGGCTCGAAAGGTTGCCCTTGGAGAGGACGAGGGAAGTCTAGTCCGTGAAAATAAAGCTGCTGAGGAGAAACAGTGGAGAGAGGAAAATAAAGATTTGTTCATGTCAATTGCTGAAGAAAGAGAAGATAATGATGGATCAGTTGTTGAAACGGAGTCAAAGAATAAATTGGATTTGTTTCGAGAGCAGGGTTCAAACATTTTAGAAACTATCTATAATGGAGCAATTGAAGCTCTACCTTCTAGTTTTAGCCTGAGAAAGCGTATCTTAGAGATATTGGAAGCAATGGATCTAGCTCATTCAGAAGAAATGCACTCAAAAATATTACAGGATATAAAAAGAGACTTCGCTACAGAACCACAATATTGGGACTGGCTGGCCAGACTTCATTACAATCCTGAAAATGTACAGGGAATGAGTGACAAAAAAGAAAATTCTCAGATTGAAAAGGCTGCCCAGGTGTGAATTTTATGCATGATGGAGATCACAAGCATGTCAATTACGCATAATTATGTTATGTCTATCTTTTTCTTCATCGGTATAAATGATAGTTTAAGGAAGCATGTGATATTTCTTTATTAAAAAAGTACTAGCTTAAACAAATGATCTTTGTTTACACAGAACATAACTAAATGAAAACTATGCATTTAACTTATGTGCCTGCGTTATCTCTGAGTATTTAAGGTCGCTTTTTCCATGCTTATCAACAACAGGTCTACGAGGAAGCCCTGGAGTGTGTGCCTTCACCTGCAATGTTTAGCCTGTATGTAGAGTTTTTGATGAACATTATTAACCCTGTTAAGGGAGAGCAAACGTCTGGGTTGTCTAGTCTTACTACGAACGTTACTTCACTTCTCTTGATGGTGTATGAAAAGGCTCTAACTTTAGGGCATATTACTGACGATTTAGGCTGCCAATATGTTTCATTTTATTTGCAATTTGGGAGACTGGATGAAGCACGGAAGCTTGCAGAAAGACTTTGCAGTGGAAAACTTTCAAATTCAGTAAAGTTATGGGTATTGAGAGTCTCCACAGAAATAAAATGCATTTTGAAGGATTCTCCGTCTCCACGTAAGGATGATCTGAAGTCCATCTTTGAATTGACAAAAGAGGTTCTGAGAGATTTTTCAGTTTCAGAATCTGGGAGCCTGTGGCTAACGGTATATCTGCTGCACCTTGACTTAACTTCAAGCCCCCTGATATATTAAGTTTTGTGCTAAACAATGATCTTTCGAGTAACTTGATTTTATTGGTTCAAGATATGCGGTCCTTTGCCACTAAATGTTTTCATCGCATCATTAACTCTAGCCCTTATTATTTTGGTTTATTGCTCATTGCAGGTTCTCAAATTTTTTTCCAACCAAAGTTATTATTTTGACAAATTGGTGGAAATTTCTCTTTTAGCATTGGCGAAATCTGGTGGCAGTGAGGATGGATTTTCACTCTCCTCGGCCATTGTTGATTTTGTTCTACAAAAAGATGGAATTCAGCGTTCAAGAGAAGTTTATAAGAAGTATGTCATTCAACACCAAAGACTTCTTCTTTTCTAAGAATTCTTGTATAGTGGTTCTCCGTGGTAGTCTGGGCTTTCTCAAAGAAATCTGCTTAACGAAGTTTTCCAGTTCCGTTTCTAAAACCTTGTTTCCCTTGTTTCCCTTGTTTCAACAGATATCTTGGATTACCCCATCCAGGGCTTGCTATGTACCGAACGTGTATTCAGCTGGAATCCAACCTTGCATCTGCAGGGGATAAAGTTGGTCTTGCAAATGCTCGAAAGCTATTTGAATCTGCACTTACAACTTATGGCCAAGATGTTAGTTTGTGGCAAGAATACTACATAATGGAATCTAAGGTAATCCTTCAGTTTCTAATGTAATCTGTAAATGTACATGACACCCTAATGGCATTTTCTATTTGATCCTCCGTAGGTCATGCGTACGCAATCATGCTATTTTACATTAGATTCTTCTTGACCATTGATTCGGTATAAATAATCTGTGCATATAAATTCCACCACCATTTCCATTTCCTAGAAGAGTTATCTTTCTTCATTCCTTGGAATAACAGGGTAGCTCAGGGATTTTAGCCTTGAACTACGCGCTAATGGCAGAAGAAATGATTTACACCGTTACTGTTTTTCCTGCTACATTTTACATGAATGTGTTATCCCACTTACCCTCCAATGTATTCATGAGTTCGTTGTTGTTCCTGCCGATTTTACAGATAGGATCATCAGAAACTGCAGCTGCAATTCGTTGGCGTGCGAGGAAAACATTAAAAGATGCTACAGCACTCGTTACTTCCTCTGATTTGTGATTTTCATTTTTGTTTCTTTGTATATTTATCAAATCAATTTTGACCTTTTATGTAGAATGGTTAATTAATTGAATGTAGGGAATTAGAAGCAGATATAGATTTCATCTATAGCCCAAAGGAAGCATTAGCCAATGAAATATTTTCTCATATCTATATTCTGCGGTTAATGCATAATGTAGTCCATGCACAAAGATGCAAAAGCACAAATTTTAGCAGAATAGACTTCATGGGAAATACTTCCCAATTATGTCTCCCAACTTGGTCTTGGTCTTGGGTTTTTTCCACCGAGTTTGATGAATTATGAAGAGGCATTCAAAACTTTGCAGATGATATTGATGATACGTGGAAGTTCAGTACTTGGAACTGTTTATATAATTAATCAACTGTAGGGATTCAAGAAGCAATAAAGCAAGTTTCCACCTGTGAATGACATTACATGAGAAGAAAACTTCTGATAATGGGGCAGATATTGGATAAGAGTTGTATTCTATGCCGATAGGATTATTGTAAGTTACAATTTGAAACATCTATAAACTTTGACAATAAATATCATTTGTAAGGAAAAATGGCTTAAAGAATCATTTGCAAATTTGCCTTAAGTTGAACCAGAGAAGATATAACTGATTCACGCTCTGCATGTGTAATCATCCAACTTGGCAAGTTTCTGGCAGAAGGATCTTTGGTTTTGTAGCACTATACTTTAGGCCATTGTGGACTAACTACCTGCAAGTATCATAATGATGAAACTTCAATGCTACATTTCTGCATAAAAACTTGTATAACAAACAAAAATGTGCATCTAAAGCCGAAAAAACATGGTTATTGACAAACTGGTAGCAGATAATGCATGGAGCTTGTAGCAGCAGTTTTAGACTTACCTCAAGTGTGCTGAATACTAAACGCATTCGGCTAGCAACAACTGAAGGTTCCTCGGCTCGTCCCACCACTGCCATTTGCTCAAGTTGTAGAGTCTTTACAGGCAACCTTCATAAAAAACGAGTAGAGTCTAGCTAAAGCCTAAATGGTTATCCTCTTATGAATCTATAGCTCGTTTCTTAAACTCTAAATGAGACAGATAATTGAACTTAAATTCAAGAGGCGATTACAAATGAGCAGTTAGTTAACAAACAACAGAAACTGAGAAATGGAAATGAGAAGTAATAAAGAGCACCTTACCATGCCATGCCCCGCACATAATATGCATTGGCAATGAGAGCACAAAAGCCTTTCCACTGAAGCCTTACTTCATCTGACACTGGAGGGGTAGATGACCATCTGACTACAGTTGGTTGTGGTGTACACAATATGGTGATGAATATAATGCTCAACCACAGAATGCATTCTTCAATCTGCACGCAGAGAAATAAGGAAAGGTATCGAATGAAGTTTCATTCACACCCTCTATGAAGCTAACATTGCAGGCTAATCATGAATCAAGATTCAGGGAATTGTATAAATGTCAAACATATATATCCGTGAAGAACATTAATGCTACCAACGATACAAGTTTGGCCATGTCGGATGCGATGTAACTTACCTCCCCTGAGATAATTTTGGATTTCAAACCGGTACTTCCACCATAACTTTGCATTACTTCAATTTGAAAACCAGATTCCTTCATATCAATAAGCTCCTTTCTTAACCCTTCATCTGTACAACCAAGTGCATATGCATTCACCCCAGCACTGATGAAATCCTGATAATTATCAGACATGTTAGTTTAGGAAGACAGCAGCCAGCAGGCAAATCTCACTAGACAAGGAAGGATCAAGTCAACTAGAGAATGTACCTTTAGGTTGTCACCTCCTCCTCGATCAACAAAATTCCGATATCGCTTGAACAAACTGATAGCTATGTTACGTGAAGAGCGATATTCATCATCTGAAGGAGGTGGGGAACTATCTGAGCGGCACTGATATATTCATAGAAATATATTTCAGTTATTCCAAGCACTTAGTCATAAGAATCAGCAAATGTCAAAACTGAATCCAGAATAAAATAGCTACTTACTAGCCATCTTCTGAAAGCAAATCGGTTCAAAACATAATGAGTATTCAATTGACTGCACCTATTAAAAGATGAGGAATTGTGTAGAATGCTGTTGTTGCCAGAACTCCTTAGAGGGCACAGAGAAACCGAGGAACTACAAGTAAGGGAATTAGCATGAGATGCCTCAGGCAGCGGAATAGAGTCTAGACATGCCAGAAATTTCTTGTTAGCTCCCGGAGCATATACCGTCAACATGACTGAACCATGATACAATTTCCTTCAAACAGATGCAAGACAGAACACTAAATCATTAAAACTGAAAAAGAAAAAAGAAAATCAAATCAAAACCCCTCAACCACCAATAATGGAGTGATTCTACAATGGATTCTAATTTCATTCAGCAATCATTGAGATACCATTGAACTCAAGTAGATTATCCAAACCGAAGGCATTTCTCAAACAAGGTTAAGGAAATTTATACATAACAAGGAGATTATCATCCTTAACTATTATTCTTATATACCAAATAAAAGCCATTTTATTGACCTAGCCACCAAGAAAGCAAGATAATTCATCCCTTCTAACTTTTCTTTCTTCTCAAGCTTCATCCCTGGCGCCATGGAATTAGAATAATCACACCCATCATCTACTGCCCATTATCTTTCCCGATCAAGAATATCAGAAACCGACTCTAACAGATAAAGATAGATAAATTAAGGAAGAAATCGAAGGTACCAACCTGGTGAAGATGTAGATGAAGATCAAATGCAGAGAGAAAAAGAAGCGTGGAGATGGAGGTAAGTGAATATGCGTAATTTAGTTGAGAAAGAGAAGCAGTGATGTATTTGCAAATTGGAATCCATAATAATAATAATAATAATAATATCTGTAATTTAGTGGACAAAGAATCTGAGGGCTGATCGTAACTGAATCCCAAGCCACCAATTTTTCGAATGGTTCCCCAACACTCCCATTAAATCAAACTCTTTCTTTTATTTTTCTTTTCTTTGCTCTGCCTGTGCCTGCCCCCTCTCTTCAAATACTTCGGAGGATTTTTATTTTTATTTTTTTTTTAAAATAAAAACAAACTCACTGGAAAATATGGTAATAGTAAGTAATGCCAATATTATAAAAGTTTCCATTAAGAAAATTAGGTTTTACTTTTAGTTCCATTTTCATCACAAACTTAGTTCTTTTTTTTTCTCTAAACTTTTAACATTTCTTTTTAGAGTGAACCTTAAAAGAAGAAAAAAATATGTGATTTTAGTCAGATCCCAATTTTTTTCTTGGACCGAATACCCGTTTGGGTTTGCTTCCATCTCAAAACTAATTGACAATGAGTGGAGTGACCCTCGAGATGATGCCTCTTTGGGTTCACCATTCTTGGTTTGGGTTTAATGAGCTCTGATATTATATTATATTATATGAGTTCCATCTCAAAACCAATTGGCAATGGGTGGAGTAGCCCATCTATCTTATGAATTGGGAGGTCTCCACCAATCTTTTCAATGTGAGATACTCAACATATTAAATTATAAATTTAGTTCCTAATATTTGTGTCTATTTGGTCCATGAACTTTAAACATGCGGTTTATGTCTATTTCTTATAAAAAAATCCATTAAATCATAATCATAATTTTCACGGTAAAAACTAAATTGTTGCAAATTTTATAGTATAAGGACTAAATTATTACAAAATTGAAAGTTCATGGACTAAATCATTATAAATAAAAATTCAGAGATTAAATTGTTACTTCTATGAAAGTACATGGACCAAAAGTGTTTTTTTTTTTTTAACTTCATTAAATTTTAAAATACTCTATTAATTTTCATTTATATCTAATATAAAAAAAAATCAAATTTAAAGAAATTATAACAAAAATTATAGTACTATTTATTTCTTATTATTTCACATTTTTTTATATTTGTAGAATATTTTAAGGAAAATATGACTTTTTTTTTTTAGAAGAAAGGAATGCATCAAAATTACACCAACTTTCGTTTGTCACCCTCTATAGCTTCAAGAAGCCAACATGGAAACCCCGAAAACTAGGTGCCATACGTCCTATTACTCATTGCTCGTCGCGCCAACATATCATCCACCAAATTTTGCCCTCGTCGAATATGCATAAATTGTACACCCACCAAACAAGAAGAGAGCTTCTGCACCTCCATAGCCACATACCGAACTAAGGTGAAGTTCTCATCCACCCCATTCAAGAGATTTACAGCTGCCAAACAATCTGACTCTACCAGCAGCCGAAGAGGCCCCCTCTTGCCAACAGCCAGCAATCCAGCCCGAATTGTCTGCATTTCCAACATATCCACCCCGAGGAGCCCTGTAACTGGCTCACACCCTACCCCGATCACACTTCCAACATGGTCCCGTAGCACCCAACCCAACCCCCACCCCAGCCTCCTTCAACCAAGTTGCATCACAACAAAGAGACCACGTATTCGTCGGGAGGGGGGAACCCAAGCAGCCACCTCATGCAATTCCATGGTCCCATGCGGGTCAAGAGAGTCATCATCACGAGCCCCACAGGTAGTTGAGGGGAAAAACTCCCCAAGAGATGCCTGAATAGCCTCCTTCACCATCCCAATCGAGATCTCTCCCTTGCAGAAGATCTTGTGATTTCTGAACTCCCAAATGTGCCATAGAAGTAGAACAAAGTATGCTCCATCCTCTCCTGTACCATGGTCTCTAACCCATGCGAAGTGATCCAGAAGATCCCAATCAAACCTGCACCACAACAGACAACCAATATTAGGAGATAGAAAATACGCCACAAATCTCTAGTTACCTTACATTGTCAAAACAAATGTAAAGTGGTTTCAAGAGCCTTATGGTATAATGGGAAGTTTTTTTTTTTTTTTTTTTGAAGAGAAGAAGGAAGATATGACTTATAGAATATAAAATTCTAAAAATAAATTATCTCTTTATTGATTTTTAAAGACAACAAATTATTTTCGTAAAAATGACAAATATAATAACAATGAATAGGTACAAAATTGCACAAAAAAATTGACAATTGAGCCTCAAACGGAGGCCCGTGAGAGGGGTCTCGAGCTTGCTTACCACTAAACCAAGGGCATTGTTGAATTTCAAATTTTAGGGTTCTCATTATAAATGTATTTTAGATTTTCTTTACAACATGTGCGATGAGAAATTTGTTGGATGAAATGTATTTTAGATTTAGTTATAATTTTTTTTTGTATAATAATAATAATTATTATTGAGTTATGTCAGTATTTTTTTTTTTTTTTGAATAATATGTAGGGTGGAAAATTTGAACCTTCCACTTCTAAGTTATTAGTACAAGTTTAATGCTAGTTAAATTATGCTTATGTTGGATAGTTCTGTTAGTATTGATGTGCAAGACTTGCAGATTTTGATTCATTTAAACAAGTATTTTTATAAGGTATTTCAATTAAAATGAAATATTTATTAAATTGTTAAAATTAAAAGGAGATATTTGTTTGCATTACAAATTAAAAATTGTATGATAGTTTTTTTTTGGTTAAATTTGACTTTTCTTATTATACTTTATACATTTGAATCTTGATATATTTAAAACTATGTATTTATAGTATATTATTTATTTATTAAATACCTCAATTTGAAAACAGGTGTTGAGAATGGTTTCGATCATATAATTTAATTAAGACGAGAGAAACTCTTCCATAAATAAATAAAGATGATCTTCAAAATAAATAAATAAATTGCAAAAAGGACAAAATCTCTTCTATCCTCTCTCCTTCGGTCCTTCTCTCTCTTTTTTATTTTTTAATTCTTTTTGATAACTTTAATATTTTTTTTTCTTAACAGGTCCCTCTCCTCAGAAATTTTAATATTTGCAGTCATTGGGTTGGTTAACAGTTACCACTTTTACCCAAAATATTTATATATATACCCACACTGTTTTGTTTTCGAAGAATCAACAAAGAGCATAGTTCAACTGACATGAAGTTTGTTTCAATAAAAAAAAACATTAGAATGAAAAAAAAGTATCTGATAACTAATTGTTCTTACAAAAAAAAAAAAAAAAAAATATAAAAGTATCAAAATTTTCTCCCTCTTTTTATATTCCTTTCTCATGCTTGTCAAAATTTTGATGTTAATTAGCAGAAAATCAAGCCACAAGTATTATTTGAGTAAAATTTAGATACAACTTACCTATTATTTGGGTAGCAAGAATTGGACACACATAGTCAACGTTTCCTTTGTTAGTTTAATTTTTGTGTTTAACTACCTCTAAAGTTATCAACTAAAAAAATTATTTGATACAGTCATCTTTTTTTTTTTTTTTTTAAACACTTTGATACAGTCATCGTTCCGTCAGCTTAATGAAAGTTTAAAATGGTATTTTCTTCAATAATGGTTGGATACAAATTTCAAAATATAATTTTTAAATTACCTCTCATATATCCAATCCAACAAAATAAAGTTCCCTTCATACCTACTGCGCCATTGTCTTAAATTTTAAATGCATGAAAATTTGAACGTGGCATCAGAGGTCAAAGTTCAAGTAAATTAAACAAATACACAAATGGCCAAAAAAGAAGAAAACAAAAACATCTTAAACCAAAATTATAGTTATATATATTTGATCAATAATGTTGTTCTCTATACATGATTGGATGGACAGAACATTTCCCATCTCAAAGAATCAACGAATCAAAACTTCCAAAAAAAAAAAAGAAAAAAGGCCTAAAAATGGAAAAAAAAAAAATCAAAAGAGCTTGCTGGCAAATTCATCAATGGAGATCCCTTCTTCTCTAGCAGCAGCCGATTTAGTAGCCAGTTGCCTCAGCTGAGACAAGCTCCTCCCCAATTTCAAAGCAACCTTCCTTTCAAACACTTGCCCATTTTCCCTTTTCTCCCAATCTTTCTCTTCAAGCGTCCCTTTAATGGATTCTTCCAACAGCCCGAAGAAGCCGGCGGAGTTTCTATACATCTCAAACACCATCCCTATTTGCCCACCGTGCTCTAACGCATTCACGGCGGCGCCCAAAGATCCAGCCACCGCCGCCACCACCATCCCCGCCGATGACCAATCTCCCACAAAAGCAGAACTCAAAGCCGCAATGCCGGTGAGAAGAGGGCCCGAGATGGCTAAAGTTTTATTGATCTTCAGAGCTAGATTCCCAAGTCTGACGTAGTCTTCAGCGTCTTTCGTCTTTATGATTTCAACAACCTCTCTCATCTCGGCCTCAAGTTGCTCGCTCCACCCATTAAAGCCTTCACGTTGCTTTCCATCAAAGTGGGCCTTTTGATTCTCCGTCTTGGATTCGTAGTTAGAAGAATTGGGCCACCATGAAGCCGGCTCGAAGGTTTTGGGGAATTTTTCAAGCATTGCACCAAGTAAGGGAAGTGGGTATGCTTTATCAAGCGCCAAGATCTTTTCCATGGCGGAATCGAGGTCAGTTTGAGTGGGAGCTCCAACCATAATCAAGCTTTGGATTTGGGTTTGGAGCTGTTTGAACAATCTAGCCGCATTGCGTTGCTCCTCAGCCAGCTGTGAGGGTTGGATTTTGTTCACCATAACCAACATCCCTGTTGCGGCAGAGAAAAGCAGAGTCGATGACAATTTCAAACCCAAAAGAGGAGCGCCAACGACTCCGGCGGCGGGTGCTGCGGCGGCCATGGCGGCGGCGGTGAGAGTGATCATGTTGATGGAGTTGAGCAGAAGGGAATTCCAGTTGTCTCGCTGGTGGCCGATGTTGTTGTGCATCTCGACCCGGTCGGCCACAGCCTCTAAGATGGCGTGGAGCTGTGTTGTGACGTTGGATGTGAAGGGGGATTCGCCGGGAATGATGGGTTGGTTTAAACAAAGTTCTTCGAAGAGTTTAACGGAGGCGGTGGAAGTTTTAGGGAGTCTAGGAGCTGAGATTTTGAGATTGGGAAGCTTTGGGACGTGGATTGCAGCTTGGGTTATGGTTCTTCTTGAAGGAGAAGAGGAAGATGAAAGGAGAGATGAAGCTTGCAAAGAAGCCATCAATGGAGCAAAATTTGAGGTTGGCAAATGGCAATGGGGTTTGTGAATTGTGTGTGAGTTTTTTTGGTTTTGATTTTGGTACAGAATTGAGGAGTTGGAGTGGGAGGCTACCGAATGGTGGGTGGTTTTATAGAAGGAATGAATTGAAGGGTCAGATACGATACGAAGAAATTTTGACCGGCGGGCTGAATTGACTCGGCTCGCTGGCTGACTCGTGACTCGTTCACCCTTTTTATTTTCAATAATTTTCATTTTGTTCTTCTAAAAAAAACAAAAATTATTTTGTGCAAAAATATTAGATTTTCTCGCTCGGATTGGGTCTACCAAATGGAACGACGTCGTATGATTTACAACTATTGACTGTTTTCTTTTGTTCTTTTATGGCGAACATAGAAATGAGTCCCCGTTATATTAGGTAATTCCCAACTTGGTTCGTAATCCTAAAAAATTTTAAATTCTATTTTTACAATCTATCTTTCCATAATGAATTTGTTAACAAATATTCGGTATCATTAATGTTCCGTTTGGTTTTTATTTTCTGTTTTTAAAAAATTATACTTGTTTTTTTTTCACAAATTTTTTTATAAGTTTTTCACCTTCAATAAAAATATATTTGAATTTTGATGCAAATTTCACACAAAATCAAGTTTTTAAAACTTTTTTTTTTTTTAGTTTTCAAAACTTACTTGAATTCTTAAAAAGTTTTTTAAAAAATAGACAATGAAGAAAGAAAACTATAAATAGAAGTAACATTTATAAGCTTAATCTTAAAAAATATATAAAAAAAACAAAATAAAATAGTTATCAAACAAAGTCTATATTATTGTTTTATTGACATATATTTGAATATGTGGACATGTCACATGGATATTACTTAACATATTAAAGTCAATTTTTTCCATTTAATAAAATTCATTTCTTTTAAGAACATGTTCAAGTGGCATATGCTGAGCACAATAATTTAATAACACATAAGCTTTTTATTGATCAATTTTAATGATATTTGTTTACAAAATGACTTAATTTGAGAATTTTTTAAGATCAAATACCAACTTTAGAATAAACCAAAAGATCAGAGACCATCTAGTATATTTCACTATTATTTCTTTAATAATCAAGTATGTGTTTTAGTCCTCAATGTTTTGATGTTTTTTCCTTCTAGTCCAATATTTTTAAAAAGAAAATATAGTTCCTTTTGTTTTTACATTTTCAAATTTACACTTCTTTTTATCCATGGATGCCATGATGATTAATTGATTATACATAAATTTAGGTCATTTAAGAGAAAAAAAAATTAAATATTCTTCCAAATTTATAAGAAGTACGTAAAAAATTTGACTGTTTCTCTCTTAGATAGCTTAATTTCTCCAAAGAAAAAACAAATTAAACTCTCAAAATATCATGCCAAATATAATTTATAAAGGTTACTCTCAATCATATTTGATATTCCACGCACAAACCATGCATAATTAAAAAATAATACTCTCCTCAAAAGAAAAATAATAATAATAATAAGACCTAAGAAAATAAAGAAACTTTTAAAATAATATCAACTAAATTGAAAGGAAAAAAAAAAAAAAAAAAAACAACACTAACGGTAGGTACTAACTACTAATTAGATCGTTATTCTTTGGATTATTGGGTCTCCCATACATAACGACGTCGTATGAGCCATGATTGTAGAGGACTTAGTAGTATATGTTTGACTGTTGATTTGTTTTATATTAATTTGAAATTGTGTGTGGTTAAGAATTAGTTTGATTTGCCTTCAAAAAGAAATATATATATATATAGTTTTATATTTTAATCAGTCCATGCAAAAATTCTGGACGTAGGTACGCAAGCGTTGGTAAAAGAGTTTGTTGGTTTTCGTTTTTTCTTTTTTAGCTATTACTTTAGTATTATTTCTCAAACGCGGTTAGATATTTTATTTTTATTACTTTAGCATTAGTATAAAATATAAATAAGCTATATTTAATATTGGTTTAAATAGTATAAGTTCTTCTAATTTAAATGACATTGTTTAGATCGGTCAAATAATTAGAAACAGTTGATAATACTTTATTCATTGTTAATTGCAATAATTTTTTGGGTAAAATATCTTTTTGGTCCCTCATGTTTGAGATCAGTTTCTAATAGGTCCCTAGGTTTCAAAATTGGACAATTAAGTCCCCCACATTTAAGAAATAGTTCTATTAGATCCCTCTGCTGTTAAGTTTTTAACAGAACATGACGTGGCACGTTTACAAAATAAAATAATAATTTTAAATTAAAATAATAATAAATAAATAATTAAAAATAATAATAAAATAAAATAAAAAACTTTCTCTCTCTCCTCTCTCCCCCACGCCCCGAATACCTCTCCCTCTATCTTCTTCTTCTTCTCTTCTTTACCGTCGGAGCTTCCTCCCCGCCGCCGCCGTCGCCGTCGGAGCCTCCTCCCCAACCCGGCATCTTCTTCTTCTTCCAAACCCAACACCCATGCCAACTTTCCTTCTTTTTCTTCCAAACCCAACACCCATCCCACCAATTCCTTCTTCTTCCACTTCTCGTTCAACCTTTCTTCCCTTCCTACTACTGCCATTGCCGGCGACGCCCACCGCCACAATCTCCGGTCGTTGCCAGAGACGCCTGCTGCTACCATCTTCTTCTTCAAACTGGAAAAAGAACCCACTCCTCCCCATCTTCTTCTTCCTCAACAACCTCCCTTCCTCTTCAATCAGAACAAACCAACCCTCCCCATCTTATTTCTTCTCCTCCTCCTGAATCTCCCTCTCTCTATTTTTCTTCTTCTTAAGATTAACCCATTTACTGATTTTGGTTCTCCTTCTCCTCTTCAATCCCTCTTTCTTCTTTTTCTTAACATTAACCCATTTACAGAAATGAGTAGAAGCCAACAACAAAATGCAAAAAAAGAGAAAAAAGAAGAAGAAGAAGAAAGATTCACATAAATTCGATAAGGTACATATTGGAATACATGGCGACTTCTTCTTCTTCCTTTTGAAATTAGCTTCAAGAACAGGCCATCTACTGAATGATTCGCCGCCGGTGGTTGATGGCCGAAACAGACTCGCCGACGGCAGTCGATTATGTCATAGCACGATTGAGTCTGGTACTGTGGAGGCAAATTTCGAAGGGGAAGGGGAAGGGCACAGTGAGGGGAACGGAAGGGGAAAGTAAGAGAGAGATGACACGGTGAGGGCAAATTTGGAAGGAGAGTGAGTTTTTTTTTCTTTTTAAATTATTTATTTAATTATAATTTTAATTTAAAATTATTGTTTTATTTTTTAAACGTGCCACGTCAGCTTCTGTTAAAAAATTAACGGCAGAGGGACCTAATAGAACTATTTCTTAAATGTGGAGGACTTAATTGTTGGATTTTGAAACTTAGGGACCTATTAGAAACGGATCCCAAACATGAGGGACCAAAAATGTATTTTACCCTAATTTTTTACTTTAGTTGATCGACGGTAGTGATATCAATATTTATTTTTTTTAGTACAAAAAAGAAGAAAGAATTAGAAAATAGAATGTTGAGCATCGGAAAATGTTTATTTCTTAGAATTTTTATATTTAATTATTTTGAGGATTAAGTTACAAATTCCTTTCAAGTTTATATCTATTTGGTTTTTAAATTTTGTCTAAAAGAGTTTAAATATGATCTAATAACTCTCTGAACTTTCAATTTCGTGTTTAAACATCTTTGAATTTTTGAAAAGTGTTTAATAGGTTTTTAAACATTTAATTTTGTGTGCAATAGATCTATGTGAACTTTCAACTGTGTCTAATAGATTCTTAACATATTTTAAAATTTATAAATACCCTAGACACAAAATTGAACATTCAGACCTTTTATTAGACATATAATGCTGTTGAAGGAGAAATTTTGGCCAATCACAAATTGCCACGTCATTAATATAAATTAATGATAAAATAAATTTGGGACCAATTACACATTTACACGTGTGCCTAAATTAAATTAATAGACATTAAAATTCGGCAAATCAAAGAATGCCACTTGTCTATTAGTGATCCATCAGATAACATCAGCCAAGTTCAATTAGATTATGCCACGTGGCAATTGGACCCAAGCCCAAGCCCATATGAGGTCCATCAAACTCTATAAATAGAGGAGGCCACCATTCATTCTAGGGGGGATTCAGATTCGGGGATTCAGATTGGGAGACAGAGTCAGAGAACTCAGAGTCCAGAGCATTCTGCCAGAGTCCAGAGTCGGCAGGCCGATCATCTAAGAGGATCAACAAGCTAACAAGCCGATCCAACAGATCATCAAGCCAACAGGCCGATCCAAGAGATCAACAAGCCAACCGACCGATCAAGAAGATCAACAAGTCAGCAGGCCGATCATCCAAGAGATCAACAAGCCAACCGACCGATCAAGAAGATCAACAAGTCAGCAGGCCGATCATCCAGGAAGATCAACAAGCCAACAAGCCGATCCAAGAGATCATCACGCCAACATGCCGATCATCCAAGAAGATCAACAAGCCCAATAGGTCGATCCAGGAGATCATCAACCTAACAGACCGATCATCCAAGAAGATCAACAAGTCCAATAGGTCGATCCAGGAGATCATCAACCTAACAGACCGATCATCCAAGAAGATCAACAAGCCAATAAGCCGATCCAAGAGATCATCAAGCCAACAGGCCGATCCAAGAGATCATCAACCTAGCAAGTTGATCATCTAAGAAGCCCAACAAACCGGCCCAAGAAGAGCAACAAGCTAGAGGCCAAAGTTTATATATTTAAGAGAGAGAATCAGAGGATTAAAGTTAGAGATTGTACACCTACACGCATACAACATTAATACAATATATTATTTATTCCACGTGTCTCCATCCCCGAAGTTACGTGTGAACAAATGCAATATAAGGTTAGATATGAGATTAAAAATTTAGATCTGTTTAGATAAGTTTAGAGACCTATTAGATAAAAATTATTCAATAAAAATTAAATACTATATTTGTACTAAGTTTCAAGCTTACATTCATTTGAGTTTGAATGTTACAAGACGGGAGAAAAATGGAGTTATTATACACATATTTCAAATTGAAGGTATTCGTACAATTTTTTACCCACTTTAGAATATTTCAACATTGAATTATATTGTTGAATCCCATTCCATCCGCTACAACTCCTCCCTCAAAATTAGAGTTCCATTTCTCCCTCCTCTCTTCTTAATTGAGACTCCGTCAAATTCGCATGCTTGCTTCTCCAAGTCTAATTTTGAAATCCAAATTCTCTCACTCATATTTTCACCTAAGTTTTAACTTCCATTAATTACTCTATTATAAAAAAAAAATGTACCATTTGGTTGAACTATGTTTAAATTGACATAGTCAAAGGCCAACAAGAACATAACTCAACTGACATAAAAATGTACTGATAATCACGAGGTCTGTGCTTTGAATCCCCTACCCCATATTGTCAAAAAAAAAAAAATTGACATAGTCAAAGTGAGCTTAGCTCAGCGGTAATTGACTTATATCCTCGACCAAAAGGTCAGAGGTTCGAATCCCCCACTCCCAAATGTTGATATACTAAAAAAAATTGAAACCAACTTTGGAAATAACGCAACAACCAAACATATGAGTGTTTAAACATTTAAACTAAAGCCGAACAACAAATTAAAGAATTCCAAATTTGAACCAACTAAACACCTATGAACTGCGTTTGATTATGGATTCTTTTAAAATTAATTTATTTGAGTTGAACAAAATCAACTTGAATTTGTTAACTATAAAAACACCACTTATTCCTGTGTGATATACGATTATTTATCTTTAGCTAATATTTTAATTTCTTCTCACACAATAATTCTTAGAACTTTTGTTCTCCATTTTTCTTTTTTAAAAACAACAACTCATTGAAAGTTGTTGGAATATTACTTTTCATGAACTATACTGAATCAACTATTTTTAATTCCAATGTGGAAAAAAAAAAAACAGATAAACAAATAATTAAGGCCCCGCTTGATAACCATTTTAGTTTTTGGTTTTTAGTTTTTCTGTTTTTGGTTTTTGGTTTTCTGTTTTTTAAAAACAAAAACCATATATGTTTGATAACTGTTTTTTGTTTCTGTTTTTTAAAAACAGAAAACCAAACTTGTTTGATAACTGTTTTTCGTTTTCAGTTTTTAAAAACAACAACTCATTCAAAGTCGTTGGAATATTACTTTTCATGAACTATACTGAATCAACCTTTTTTAATTCCAATGTGGGGGAAAAAAAACAGATAAACAAATAACTAAGGCCCCGTTTGATAATCATTTCAGTTTTTGGTTTTTAGTTTTTCTGTTTTTGGTTTTTGATTTTTGGTTTTCTGTTTTTTAAAAACAAAAACCATATATGCTTGATAACTGTTTTTTGTTTCTGTTTTTTAAAAACAGAAAATCAAACTTGTTTGATAACTGTTTTTCGTTTTCAGTTTTTAAAAAATTAGAGAGATGAAAAGATGTTTTTAGAGAGAGAAAGATGTGTAGAGACATTGAAACAAAAATTTAGAGACACAAATATAATATTTTCGAGAGAAAAGTTAAACATAGAAAAGTTAGAGATGTGAAAGAAAATGTCTAAAGAGAGAATATTAGTTAGACTCCATAAAAGATATTAGTTATAGAAAAAAGAAAAAAAAAATTAGAATAGAAGAGATAAATTTTAGATAGAAAAATCAAGTAAAAAGGGAAATTTTAGGGAGATAGCAAGGTTGAGAGTAAAAGATATGCTAGAAAAAATAACGATAAATTAGAAAAAAAATAAAGAAAAGGTGTAGCGAGAGAAAATTTTGGGAGATTTTTTTTTCAAAAGAAAATGTAGAATATGTTTATTAGGAATAAAAAAGTTATATATGGATAAATTTTTAGAAATAAATGAGTTATAAGAAAAAAAAAGTTTTGAGAGAAAAATATTTTAGAGAGAAAAAAAAAAATTGTTGAGAGAAAAATGTTTTAGAGAGAAAAAATATAAAAAAGAATTTGTCTAAAGAAATAGGTAAAAGAGGAAAAAATAATAAGCATTAGAAGAAAAATGAATTTTTGAAAAACAGAAATATGTTTTTAAAAACTACTTTTTTTGGTTTTTGAAATTTGCTTATAATTTCAAAAAGGTTTTTAAAAAACAGAAAATCAAAAATAGAAATGGTTATCAAACAAACCTGTTTTTAAAAAATGAAAAACAAAAACAAAAAACAAAAAACGAAATGGTTATCAAACGACCCCTAAACTAGTATCATTTCTACCAACAACTTAGCTTTAAGATAAATGGTAAAGTTTTGCTACTATTTTTCAAAAAAAATATTATATAGAATAATGAGGGTGGAAATTAGAAGCTTTAATGTACAAGAGGGAGATTATAAGGTCTTTTAACGATGAATAATGTATTATGAATTGTGTCTAATTATTTGACCAAGCATCGAAACAATGTCATTTAAATTAGACCAACTTATACTATTTGAACAAATCAAAACATACTTATTTATACAAAAATTAATGAAATTGAATTATTATTTAACCCTGCTGGAAAACTTATGGTGATAGCTTACCCTAATAACTTAAAAAACAGGAAAACAACACATTTTGACCGACCGCTTGCATTTCAACTTGCACACCTAAAGATTTGAATTTTTGTTTGCACTCATTAAAATATCAAATTATCAACCAGCACAAATTCAAATGAAATCAAATCAAATCAACAGTCAAAATGTAGCATACTATACATACATATATATATATATACATATATATATATATATATATATATATATATATATATTAATGAAACTTTATCTATAAAGGATTAAAGAATTGATGCAATACTAGAAAAGTCAATAAGGAACAAAATCTCACACCAGATAAACAAAAACTAGAGACATATGAGGCCAAAGAATAAACTTACAAATTGTCAAAATGAACATGTAGTTCAGCGATAATTGACATATAGACATGTTCGAATCTTCCTACCTCAATTGTTGTTGAACTAAAAAAAAAAAAACTTGCAATTTCTACCGGAATTAATAAAATCAACCTTCATTTGTGAACGGTAAACATAACTCCTATTCCTATGATATAATTATTTGGCTATATCATCATTAGATATAAGAACTCCTATTCCAAAATGTCACAAGTTTGAATCTTCCCACTCCCAAATGTTGATGTACTAAAAAAAATTATTTGACTATATTTACTGTTGATGGTCAATTTTGGTAAGAGGAACTCACTTGACCTTCACGTGTCACCACGGTAAATTTGTAGATGAGAAGGGAAGACGTGACCTGCAAAAGAGTAAACCTGCACACCGGTGTGTAGGGATGTTCATTTGCCCCGCGGGGCCGGGGCCCCGTGGGGACCCGCTCCCTGTTTAGGCGGGAAATGAGGGAGGGAGTGGGGAAAAAAATCCCCGCGAACTAAATGGGGACGGAGACGGGGACGGGGAATGCATTCCCCATCCCTGTTCCCATCCCGTTTAATTTTTTATTACTATTATTTTTACTATTATTACTATTATTATTATTATAATAATAATAATAATAATAATAATAATTATTATTATTATTATTATTATTTCTCTTTATACATTATTTAAAGTTTTATTGTTAATGATTTAGAAAATTGAATATGTTTGAATTATATGGTTTAATTTAATCGTTTGAATAGATAATTTGATATGAAATGTTATTTTGTTTATATTATGAAATTTAAAAGTTCTATCTTTAAATAAATATTCTTTTTTAAAAAATCAAGTATTTGAATATTTCATGTCAATAATGAACTATCTAATTAAAACTTAATGGACATTTTCCATGAAATATTAATTATTTGAAAATTTATCAAAGAAATTAGTTAATTCAACTAAGATAAAAAGAAAAAAGAGAAAACTTAAATGGGTAATAATTCCTCGTGGGGAACCCGATCCCCACAAATTTCCCGTGGGGAATCCCCGCCTCGTTCCCCGTGAAATTTAACAGGGAATTTCACGGGGATGGGGATTGAAATTGGAGGCAGGGACGGGGACGGGAAAGCCATCCCCGTCCCCGTCTCGCCCCATGGACATCCCTACCGGTGTGGTGCTAGCCACACCGCCTCCGATGCTTAAGTCAGAAAATGGAAGGGAGAGCTAGAGAGTAAGAGAGAGAGTCGAGAATAGAGTTCGGATCCCATCTTCAGTGGCGAAGAAAGGTATAAATACATGCTCATCCTCCTAGGGTTTTTAGGTATTCGTAGTTGTTTCGGGACAAACCAGGCGAAATCGGGGCAGCCAGAGACGGTGGGGACCAAACGGAACCGGACGGGCTCGGCCGAGGCCGAGCAGGGGGTAGGGCCAAAAGCCCAACCCCTTCGGACTTGGCCCGTCCCACTTGCTAGTTTCGTCTCTTGGGTCCATCTCTCAGTCCGATTTCTGCCCGATTGTCCTCGTCAGTTCCTTGTGCATCGGGGTGGTCCAAAATCACCTATAACATTTACTATTTTAATTTCCGTTCATTCAATAATTCTTTTTACTTTTGTTCTCCATTCTTCTTTTCTAAAAACAACTCACTCCAGTCATTTCAAAAGAAGGAAAAAGAAAGAAAAGAAGAAGAAGAAGGAAGGAAGAAAAAAAAAAAAAATCCATCACTCTAGTCGTCGGTATATTATTTTTTTCATGAAATAAAATATGATGCTGTATCAATTACTTTTAATTCTATGCATAAAAGATAGATAAAGAAATAATTAAAGTAGTATTATATTTTCTACTCACAATCTAAAAATAATAATAAAGCATTATTATTATTTTTTTAAAAAAGTATAATAATATAAATATAGGATCAGAGCAGAAATCAAAAGTTTCAATACTATGAGAAAGATTAAAATATATTTTTAAGTGTTGCAATTGATAATGAATTAAATACTATCAACTAGGTCTAATTAGTTGACCAAAATACTAAATAATGTCATTAAAATTAGACCAACTTATACTATTTAAACTAAGATTAAAACACACCATAGTACAATTAAGTCATAAAATTGTTTTAAAAAGATGATAATAATAAAATTAAAATATATAACCGTGTTCGAGGACTGACGGCGATTGCTTACCACAATAACTTAAAAAACGAAAAACCAACAAACTGTTACCGACCGATTGCTTTTTCGATCACGTGCCTAAGACCTGAATTTTGTATGGACCGAGTACTGACTAAAATATCAAACTAATTCTCAACTACTATAGCCCATACGACGTCGTATGCACGAAGACCCAATCCAATGGAGAAGATCTAATCTAATAATTTACCCTCGATTGATTTGGTTTTAAAAAATCAATTTAGAGTTTTGTATTATTTTTTTAATTATATAGTTTTCATTCGTGTGCATGACATGATATATAGATCTCCTATTTCTTTTTTTTTTTTTTTTTTGACATGGATATAGATCTCCTATTTCAAACTAACGACGCCCGTAAATTTAGTCATATCATTAAGTACATGTAACATACACATTAGCCATATTTAACCTCCATTTATTAAAAGCGAAAATTTTAAAATGATAAAATATAAAGGAGGAAATTGAAAATTTTTAAAAGTATTTTGCATTTAAATGAAAGTGTGTTAAAACATTAAAGACTAAGGATATGCTTGGTTTAACTTTTCAAGTATTTAATTTTGAAAAAAAAAAAGTAATTTTTTAAAAAAAAATTATAGTGTTTGGCAACCACTCAAAATTAACTTATTAAAAAATGAGATTGAGAAATAAACTATTTTGAGAGAAACACTTGAAACCTTTTTCAAAAAGAGTTTTTAGTATATAATAATTTGTGTACAAAAACACCTATGAGGTAATGTAACCAAACATATGAGTGTTTAAATTATAAATAATTTTTATACAAAATGTTTAAAATAAGATGTATTCGTAAAAAAAACATTTAAACTAAAAGGTATTCCAAACGGCCGGCCTAAAAAAAATATGTTTGGCTTTAGAAAATGGTTAAGCATAACAAAATTAAGATTTAGTTTGGGATTATTGTAGCTTCTAACATAATTATTGGCAAATGTACTTTTCGAGGAAAAAAATTATGTAAATTAGTATTTACTAAATTTAAACTTTAAACCTCAAAATACAAGTTATAGTATTCGTTAATACCAAATTATTACTTGGTGCACTTAGGGATTTGAAAAACAAAATTCTAAAACTAAAGAATACAATGAAAATCAAAGTTATATTTTGTGTTATAAATTTTATATAATTATTAATTTACAATATCATGTATTTTATGACATATTATGTTATATATGTTTTGTTTTAATAAAGTTTATAGGGTGAAATAAATTTCAAAAATTCAAATTTAAAATGTAGGTATACTAAAAATATTAAAAAATAAAATTGTTTTTAGAAAATTTTCCATTTAGATCACAAAATTCAAAAACAATTTTAAAAAATAAATTTATCTGACAAATATTGATTAATTGTGGTTAAAATTTCAAAATTGCATACCAAATACTAATTTTTACATTCGGCCAAAAAAGAACAAATCAAACAGTCAAACATACAACTATTTGCACTCATACGACTTCGTTTTGTATGGGACACCCAATTCAAGGGAGAAGATCTAATATTTTTGAACAAATGAAAATTATTGAAAATAAAAAGGGTGAACGAGTCACGAGTCAGCCAGCGAGCCGAGTCAATTCAGCCCGCCGGTCAAAATTTCTTCGTATCGTATCTGACCCTTCAATTCATTCCTTCTATAAAACCACCCACCATTCGGTAGCCTCCCACTCCAACTCCTCAATTCTGTACCAAAATCAAAACCAAAAAAACTCACACACAATTCACAAACCCCATTGCCATTTGCCAACCTCAAATTTTGCTCCATTGATGGCTTCTTTGCAAGCTTCATCTCTCCTTTCATCTTCCTCTTCTCCTTCAAGAAGAACCATAACCCAAGCTGCAATCCACGTCCCAAAGCTTCCCAATCTCAAAATCTCAGCTCCTAGACTCCCTAAAACTTCCACCGCCTCCGTTAAACTCTTCGAAGAACTTTGTTTAAACCAACCCATCATTCCCGGCGAATCCCCCTTCACATCCAACGTCACAACACAGCTCCACGCCATCTTAGAGGCTGTGGCCGACCGGGTCGAGATGCACAACAACATCGGCCACCAGCGAGACAACTGGAATTCCCTTCTGCTCAACTCCATCAACATGATCACTCTCACCGCCGCCGCCATGGCCGCCGCAGCACCCGCCGCCGGAGTCGTTGGCGCTCCTCTTTTGGGTTTGAAATTGTCATCGACTCTGCTTTTCTCTGCCGCAACAGGGATGTTGGTTATGGTGAACAAAATCCAACCCTCACAGCTGGCTGAGGAGCAACGCAATGCGGCTAGATTGTTCAAACAGCTCCAAACCCAAATCCAAAGCTTGATTATGGTTGGAGCTCCCACTCAAACTGACCTCGATTCCGCCATGGAAAAGATCTTGGCGCTTGATAAAGCATACCCACTTCCCTTACTTGGTGCAATGCTTGAAAAATTCCCCAAAACCTTCGAGCCGGCTTCATGGTGGCCCAATTCTTCTAACTACGAATCCAAGACGGAGAATCAAAAGGCCCACTTTGATGGAAAGCAACGTGAAGGCTTTAATGGGTGGAGCGAGCAACTTGAGGCCGAGATGAGAGAGGTTGTTGAAATCATAAAGACGAAAGACGCTGAAGACTACGTCAGACTTGGGAATCTAGCTCTGAAGATCAATAAAACTTTAGCCATCTCGGGCCCTCTTCTCACCGGCATTGCGGCTTTGAGTTCTGCTTTTGTGGGAGATTGGTCATCGGCGGGGATGGTGGTGGCGGCGGTGGCTGGATCTTTGGGCGCCGCCGTGAATGCGTTAGAGCACGGTGGGCAAATAGGGATGGTGTTTGAGATGTATAGAAACTCCGCCGGCTTCTTCGGGCTGTTGGAAGAATCCATTAAAGGGACGCTTGAAGAGAAAGATTGGGAGAAAAGGGAAAATGGGCAAGTGTTTGAAAGGAAGGTTGCTTTGAAATTGGGGAGGAGCTTGTCTCAGCTGAGGCAACTGGCTACTAAATCGGCTGCTGCTAGAGAAGAAGGGATCTCCATTGATGAATTTGCCAGCAAGCTCTTTTGATTTTTGATTTTTGATTTTTGTTCTGATTCGTTGATTCTTTGAGATGGGAAATGTTATGTCCATCCAATCGTGTTAAGACTAAGAGACAACATTATTGATGAAATATATCTAACCATAATTTTTGTTTAAGATGACTTTTTTTTTTCCTTCTTTTTGCCATATGTGTACGTATTTGTTTAATTTACTTGAACTTTGACCTTTGATGCCTTGTTGACATTTTCATGCATTTAAAATATAAGCCAATAGTGTAGATGGTGGTGGGAGAAACTACGTAGTCACTTAATACTACAGTAACCTCTCTCTCAAAAATTAGAATTTTAGGACAAAATACATTTTCTCTCTCAGAAACAAGTTCAAAAGTATATATAGAGCAAAATGATATTTAACCTTCTATATTTAAGACCATTGATAAAATTTAATTAGATTATATGAATTAAAATTTAAAAAAAAGTTAAAATACAAATGTAAAATTCACACTACCGGTAGGTAGGGATCTCCTTGCATACTACCATTAAAATGTTGACAATTAAGAGAGATAACAAAAAAATTCTCATTTTCTCCCTTCCTTTCTTACTTGTCAAGATTTTAATGGAGTATGTAGGAATCCTACATACCAGTTTGCATGCAAGTTTTGTTTATATTAGAATGTTTATCTTAGTCTATCTCAATTAGTCCAAGGCACATATAATAAAAGTAACAAGATGGAATATTTGTATGGTTTGAATTATAATATTGAAAAAAAAAATTAGAATAAAAAGTACGCATGTTTAAAAAAACTCATAACTCAAAAAGTTCAATCAATTCAACTTAATCAACCAATATAATCATAAATTTATTTATTTATTTATTTATTTATTTTGAGTTCAACAATGTGGAAGAATTCCAACCTCTGACCTCTTGATCTAACCATTAACACTAACTATGCTTAATTTTGTTAAAGATTAGATTAGGTTGGAATCCCCTCCAAAGGAAAGAAAAAAAGAGAGTTTAACTAAAATTAGTTTCAATTAAACCAACTATACACAAATTTACTATTTCCAAAAGAACATGTGTTGTAATAAAATTGTGCATGCATATATTATTTTATTTTATTTCCTTCCATAATTATTTTTAGACCATTTATTCTCCAACAATTGTTTGAAGTAATTTTAAACATTGGTTTCCGTCTTCATTTCCAAAAAAAAAAAAAAAAAAAAAAAAAAACGTCTACGTCGAAACTCTTGTGCCTACCTACCCAAGGTCCGAAGGGGCTCGCTCCGAATCCAGATATTTTGGGAACGATAAAACCGATAGGAAGCAGAGTGATGAAAAATCTGACTTACACTGAAATCTTCGATTGAAGAAGAAAAAAGAAAAATGGGTTCCGTTGCGAAGAAGGGGTTGCAGAAGTATCTTTCCCAGCTTCATCAGCATCCCCTGAGAACGAAGGTCACTCCCTCTTTTTTAATTTCTGTATGATGGGGTTTTCACCATTTACCTTCTTTTCCCCCTTTCCTCTATACTTGATGTTTCGTTACTGTTACTGGAAAATTGTCGTTTCCTTCTCCTCATTAGCTTTTGTTTGATACGTCTTTTTATCCAGATTATCACCGCAGGAGTTTTGAGTGGGATCAGCGATGTGGTTTCCCAGAAGCTTACTGGCATACAGAAAATTCAGTTCAAACGACTTTTTCTCAAATTGGTACGCTCCTCTTCAGAACAAGTTCATTTTGTAACTTACTCTTTTCTGGAACTTGTCCACTGAAATTGGAATTCTATAGTTTATTCTGTCTTTACTGTTGAAAGGAAAAAAGAAAATAGTTCTAACTGAATGCAGGTTTTTGGTTGTCTGTACCTTGGTCCATTTGGCCATTATCTACATAAAGTACTGGATAAAATCTTCAAGGGGAAAAGAGACTCAAAAACTGTTGCCAAGAAGGTATATACTGCCCATTTTCATTTATTCTTTAACTCAGAATTTGGTGGTGATTGATTTTGAAGTTTGGTAACGATTAGGAATAGCATCGTACTACGTTCCGTTGTAATTACAGCCTTTTGATGATTATTAATAATTGGAAGGTGTTCCTTTGCTAGTTTTGTGGAGAGGGGTAGTCTCTTCTCTACTCCTTGTAGTATAGGAATTTTTCCAAGAAAGGTTACCAAATATCACATTCTAGTGTACTATGTACTATGAGCTATGCCAGATATGAAAGTGTACAACTTGATGAATTTGATTATTGTTCTCAGGTGGTGCTGGAACAATTGACAGCCTCTCCTTGGAACCACTTAGTCTTTTTGGTTTATTACGGATTGGTTATTGAAAGTGAGTATACTTTGCAACGTATTCCTTTTGAAAAAGTAGGCATCTGAGAAATAAAAGTTATAAATCTTGTGCTAAACGTTAATCAATTTCCCAGACCGACTTTTTATATAGTTTCATAGTAGCTGTGTTTTGATGGTTGGCACATGGAAAAAGGGAATAGAAAATAGGACCATTAAAAAAAGAAGCTTGAATAAAGGCAATGAATCTTGGTAACTTTAGCTGCTAAAATGAAGCGTGCTTCTGTTATTTGAATTCCCTTCAGCAAAGGTTCTGACCAGAAAATATATTCAAAAAGTTCTGATATTATTTCTTCTACAAATTTGCTTTGACATGGAACTCTGTAAGATGGTAGCTAGATTTATATAAAACACATCAGCCACCATTTGAATGTTGTCCTATGATTTTCATA
This sequence comes from Luffa acutangula, assembly GCA_036850905.1. NCBI lineage: Eukaryota > Viridiplantae > Streptophyta > Magnoliopsida > Cucurbitales > Cucurbitaceae > Luffa > Luffa acutangula. The sequence continues at coordinate 60,215,784 of CM072087.1, read as the reverse complement.
CGCATTAAAGGATAACTTAAAGATTTTTGCTTGTGTCTATTGAAAATTGAAATGCAGGAAGGCCTTGGGTCCATGTGAAGGCTAAGGTTAAAAATGATTTCCCTTCAGTTCAGCTAACTGCATGGATGGTATTTCCATTTTCTCATTTATCAGCTTTGCCTCCCTCTTTAACTCATTCATATTAATGGCGATGCACCGAATCCCTTCGGAATTCATTCATATTAATGGAACCTATTAATTTTCAGTTTTGGCCGATTGTTGGTTGGATAAATCACCAGTATGTACCACTGCAACTGCGCGTTATTGTACACAGCCTAGTTGCATTTTGTTGGTACGTACTCTTCCTCAGTTTCTTTCCCCTCAATATTTGACTATCAACCAGGCATTCTTTGTTGGTCTCCAGTTCTTAAAAATCTCAAACTTTCTGTTCTTTGTTCGTTTTCAGGGGAATCTTTTTGAATCTCCGAGCAAGATCTATGACATTGATCAAATCTTAGGTGACTTTAGAATATGATGAAATGTCCTTAGGCAACTGAAATTTATGCTTCTTGTTATTACTCACTTATTACCAGCATATCTTTAGCTTGCTATGTGTAATAGTATGTCTTCAACGTTTAACTCTTTTTATTGAACTATATGCATCTTATAATAAAAATTTGAAGAACCAGATAGGATTTAAGATAATAAAGTGATATTGTATGAACAGTTGTGTTGTCGTGATGGTAAAATTTTTAGATATGATGAGGTAACTTAAACTAGTAAACTTGTTCCTGCAGTGGAGATTTGAACCTTCAACCTTTTGGTTGAAGATATATGTTTTGATCAGGTAAATTATGCTCAAGTTGGCTATTTTTGTGAGTATTAGTTTCTGTAGCTTTGTTGAAATTTTGTTTTCGATTCATAAAGAATATTAAAAACAAAATGGAGAAGTTTGTGACGAAAAAGTTTGGGGGTTGATTAGTTATAGTGAGTAAAGTTATCTGTTTTTATCCAAAGTGGTAAAAATATTATGGACAGGAAAATTCCTCCTTAGACCAAGTGTATAAAAAGAGTAAATTCTGACTGATTAGCTTTATGAAATTTTCAATAAAAAATGGTCTGTGGAATCAATCAGAAGCCTCAATTTCCCAGAAGGAACCATTTCAAATTCTAAATTGCACAACTTTTGAATGCAGAAGAAAGACTGGTGTAACTTCCAGTCATAACTGCTGATATCCAAATGGGGATCCTCTCATCCCTCAACCACGCACTCTCCTCCGAACAGGAAGAAGAGAAACACCCAAAAAAAAAAAAAAAATAAACAAAATCTTCGTGAACAGAGCTTGCCCTCACAAGATCGTGGATGGTCGTATTACTTAGCCTAGAACATTTGGAGAAGACGATATTCTTCCCGCGGCTGATTCCTTCAATCTCTCTGATGATGCCTGCCAATGCCAATTCCGTCAAATCTTCGTAATCGCCCTTGAGCACGCTCAGAACCTCAGCTGAATCGGATTCATCCTCCAGATGAGGGATCGAATTCCCCCAAATTTTAGAATTCGACGCCATCGCTTCCAACCCTACCAATATGACTTTCACTTCAAACAATTTAATCGACCATTTTCTGTGATATTGCTTGCAACCTACCCCGATCGGAGACCTTGCGGAGTCATGGATGATCCAGCCAACCTTGCTTATAAACTTTCAAGATGTTTGTTTATTTTAGTCTCTAAATTTTTAAATTTGTTTTATTTTTAATTCCTAAACTTTCAAAACGCATATTTTAGTTCATAAATCATTAAAAAGTGACTATTTTGATACTTATCTATTTTGATACTTATCGTTATTTTACTTTTAACCAAGTGATGACATAAGTTTGAATATATTTACTAACATATTTAAGTAAACACATATAATATAGTAGGTTGGACTTTAGAGGTTAATATTGGGTAAGCAAACATTAAATTAAATACTAAAATGGTTATTTTTTTAAAAAAAATAATAAAATATTTTAAATGGACCAATATATAAATTTGAAAAATTGAGGGACTACAATAATAAATAATAAATACAAATTGGAATTTTGTTTAGACAAATATGAATAAACATTTTATTAAGTAAATTGTAAGAAGTAGGAACGTGGAAGGCCATGACATTTCTTTCTCTCTTTCGTTGTTCATTTGCTCTTTAAAAGTCCATAATTTAATGCTTGAGCTCTGGTGAGGTTCGTTCTTCTGCTCAGTGATTACGCCCACCTTCCCTCCATTGCTTCCACAACACAAATCTCATCATATTTCGCCACGCCCCTTTTCTCTGCCTCCATCATAAATTCTTCCCATCACTATTCCCTCTTACGCCAAGATCCACAATCTCCAAATCCAACCCTGATTTCTCCAAATGATTCAGCTGTTGTTCACGCTCATTCTGTCCGAGATGGTTTTGATTTTGTTGTTCTCCTTCAAGACCCCTTTGAGGAAGCTCGTCATCTTGGCCGTCGATCGTCTCAAGCGCGGACGCGGTCCTATTATGGTCAAGACCGTCGCCGGAACTGTTCTTATTGTTCTTCTTTCCAGTGTTTACAGTATGCTGACGATCCAGAAGCGTTGGATCGATGACGGTGCCATTAACCCCACCGATCAGGTTCTCATGGTCAAGCACCTTCTCGAGGCAACGCTCATGGGTAAGTCGCTACACCCAAACTTCTCGTTTTCTTGCGTGTTTGGATTTATGTTTTTTTACCTGTACGGGTCGTCTCGCGCAATTGATAATTTGGTTTTGGTTCTTGAATGTGGATTCTTACTGGAATTGACTTGTTTGAGAATAGTTGGGGAATCGGATTGAAAATTGAAATGCGCTTGATTTGATTTCTGAAGGCGGATTTGACATTAGGTCATTAATTTACTGGAAAAGTTGTAGTACATCTTTTCCTGTCGTTCATTTGGTGTTGTGATATTTTGAGCTCATTGATTTAATCTTCTTGGTCACTGTTTCATTAGTGACATTACTAGCTCGTTAAAGCATGTGTTTCTTTAATGGATCTGTTTTGGCAATCCTTTCCTATCATTGTTCTTGGGAAGTTATCTGAAAGTGTAATTTGAATATAGTCTATCTAATTGTGTGAAGGCTCTGAAATGCATTAATTTAAAGGTGTTTTTACATAAGGATTTAAAATCTTTCTTTCTGTTTATTAATTAACATGTTCCTTTCATGTTTCATGGCGTTAATAGAAATATCACAATCCTAATGAAATCCCTTCCCCCCAAGCTCTCACTGCACATGGTAAATAGATAGTAGATGGCTCTCCTCTTAGGTTATAAAAGCTTATTATTTCTTTCAAGAACCTATTGGTTTTGAATGCTGGATGTCCTTGCTACAATCACATCAATGTTGAGTTTAAAGGTTACTGAACTAGGTGGACAATTTGCTTGCAGGCGGCTCTCTGTTCCTGGCACTTATGATTGATAGATTGCATCATTATATGAGAGAGTTGCGTCTACGGAGGAAAGGCATGGAAGCTATTAAAAAGCAGAGCAGAGCAGTGGAGGACGGGAAAGCTAGCAAGTCGGAGGAGATCAAAGCATTAGAAGAAGAGAGGACCACCCTGCAGTCAAAACTCAAACAATTGGAATCGGAACTTGACTCGAAGACAAAAGATATAACTACTTCAGAAGCCAATGTAGTTGCTCTAAGGAAGCAATCTGAAGGATTACTACTCGAGTATGACCGTTTACTTGAGGAAAACCAGAACCTTCGGAGCCAGTTACAATCCGTGGATCGCAGATTGTCCCGATCGGGAAGCAAGAAGAATTCTTAAGGAACCCCATATTGTTTACTGAATCTCACTTCTTCAAGTTTTGCGCTTCGATTTCCCCTCATATTATAGACCTGGATATTCCATGCTGGGTTGCTGATGGCTATTTACTTCTATATGCACAATGGCAAGAGAAGATAGGGTTTTGGCTTGTTGTCTGATTAAAGTAGGAAGGTAAAGCACTGAAACGAGATTGGATTCTTCTGGGAAAAAAAAATTGTGATAAATTCAGGTTTGTAATAGAGAACACCTTCGCTTCTGTCATTCTTCTGTAGCTATTTCTTTTTTCTTAATATAAATCTTTTGCTTTAACCGTGATGAATTTGGCCTCTGCAAAACTCATTCTTAGGACATGACATTTGTTCCAATGCCTTAAAAGCATCAGAATAGAAATTACCTATAACAAAGTTCTCTAATTAATAAACATTGGCTGTTAAGAGTTGTTTTTAAGAAAATTAATATTTATTCCTCGTGATTCACAGAACTTACTCAACTAACTCAAAACAGGATCATTTTGATGGAAAAGCTTGTTACTGTTGATTGTGGAGCCAGAGAACTGCATCACAAACCAAAGGAAACCCTCCAGATCCAGAAATGTGGACGATTTGTGCTGAGCCTCAGCATCATTATTGTCGGCTTTGACCACTTTTAACAGTGAAAAAGTTAACTAACATTATTGTCGGCTTGGCTTTGCTGCTAAGTTACATTTTGAAACAAGTCCTGAATTATTCTTTTCCAATGGGTAAGATCTACAACTCTATCAATTAACTGCAAAATTCAAACTAGGCATAGGCAAGTATCATTAATGGAGGACTTCACACTTCAATTTCTCAACCATAACGTTATCATGTACCACCAAATTTTCTTCACCAAACTAAATATAAACTTCACGTCTTAACTCAATTTTCCAAGACGTCGACATGTTGATATTTCGTCAATATCTCGATAAATCAAAACGTTGTCATTATATCTTAAGAATATAAGATAAACTGAACGGCTGGATGGAAAAACAAGAAACAAAGAAATGATAATACATAAACTGTCATAATTAGAAAGATTAATAGTTTTGAATGTTACAATCTGGTTAGAAACAGAGGACATTAGCAAGTCCCTCTTCTTAGCCTTGCTGCATTTTTTGCTACAACAATCATAGGTTCTATTGATATTAACACTAACATAATTCTGATCATCATCTTCATTTTTAGTTGTCATTGCCATGGATTCAGAGGAACAGGGCAATTCCAATACAGAGACGAAATCGCTTTTTTCTCTGTCTTCCTCTCCCATGCCTCTGCTTCTCACTGTTACCCAATCTTCGTCGCACTCCCAATTGGGCATTCCAAAAGACTGAAATTTGGACACTTCGCTCAGTTGCTGAATCCTCTGCAATGGCGTTCTGTAAATTTTTGGTCTGATCGGACTTTGAACTGTTTCCAAATCGTTCATCGTGTCCCATAATCCTTGCTCCAAAATACTCGTCGGCGTTCTTGAATTCTGTTTGGGATGAAATTTCTGCTCGTGAACAAAAGGGTGTTTCAAAAGCTCACTAACAGACCACCGTTCTTCTGGGTCTCTGATCAAACACCGCCGCAGAAAGTCCTTGCCCTGCTCCGACATGAACCTCGGAATCTCCGGCAAGTCATCGCCGGACCCAATTCTGTAAATGGCGGCCACCGGATCCGACACATCCGCCCACGGAGCTCCGCCGGTCACCATCTGGATCACCGTGCAACCCACCGCCCAAACATCAGCCGCAAACCCCTGTTTTTCTCCACGCGCCACCTCCGGCGCCATGAATATCGGCGTTCCGGCAAATTTTCCACCGGAAACGTCCTCTATCCGCCGCGCGCAGCCGAAATCCGCAATCTTAATCCCATCTTCACCGACCAAAATATTACAACACTTAATGTCACAATGCACCACACCATTAGAATGAACATACTCGAGCCCATTTAAAATCTCTCGAGTATACAATTGGGCCGTCGCCTCATCTAATCGGCCACCAGCCCCCTCCATCGCATCCACAATCGACCCTCCAGGCGCAAACTCCATCAAAAGATTGCACATCAAATTCCCATTTTCCAACGTAACATCAAATCCCTTATAAGCTACAACATTCGGACAATTCAATTGAGAAAGAATCCTCTGTTCCCTCATAAGAAAATCCGAGTGGACGAACTCAACAGATTTAACCGCCAGCAGTTGACCGGACCGGAGATGAGTGGCGACGGAGACCGCGGCGGAGGAGCCACAGCCAATGATCCGGCCTCTCGTCCACTCCATTGAGAAAAAAACAGAGGTGGGTATGATGGATGAGATGAGAAAAAGAGGGAGCTTTTTATAGTGCACATAAACAATGTTGGAAATCATTTAAAAATGGTTTTCTTTTAATGTGTAAAATGGAGTTGGCAAATTGGAGGGGTGTTTTTGAAAATTGATGAGAACAAGTTATTCGGTTCTCTTTTGCTTGACCTTTTAGAGACTTTGTCCTTTACATTGTAGCCAATGGGCGGCGGCCGTCTTCTTCTTTTGATCAAAGGCAATTGCAGCACTGGCAAAGGAGAAGGATAATGGCAACTTTTGGGCGGCGGTGATTAAGGTAATTTGGTTAATGTAATTGAAGGGGTTACGCCAATTCTAATTCTAATCTCCACATGGTGTCACATGCTCCATCACGTGACTTGATCACGTTGATTATGGTGGGTTTTAGTATAATTGGTTGTAAATTAATCCATTGGAGAGGATATTCGTTCAAAGCTTCTTTTTTTTTTCCCCCTTTTTTGGGAGGTGTGGACATTTGGAGGATGGGTGTAATGTTTTAGTTGTAAATTGAATTCTTAATTTAAAGATTGACTTTTTTGGAGTCTTACTTTATGAATAATTAATACAACTGTAACTGTAAATCTAAATCCTTCTCATTAATAATTGATTATGATGAGCCTAACTACGCAATGATGCTTACCCACCTTATCCCTTGCCCTTGGCTTTTTATTTATTATTGTTATTTCTTTTGTCAAGAATATAATTTTGGTCAATGAAACCTACTCTTATTTTTAATTTGGTTTTTCAAAAGTTTTATTTAAGTCTCTTAGTTTCAATCATTATCATTTAAACTTTTATTAATTTCATGTCATTTTTTCATTTACTTTTTTTTAGTTTAACAACATGTGAAGGTTGAGATTTTTAACCTTTGACCTTTAAGTCGAGAGTATCCGGTCTTAACTTTCCTTTTTAAATTTTAAAGACGAAATTAGAGAGGAGTAAAGTTTGAGGACCACAACAACTATATATTTGAACCCTTTTTTTTTTTAAATACACAACCTCACTTATTGGTAAGTAAGAAGAAGTTGTTATGCTTTCTCATAGGATCACATTATATTCACTTCATTGTATATTTTTTTAAAAAAAAATTGGACCCCACTAAAATGATTAATGAAAGAGAAAAAAGAAAGTAAATGAAAACAAAATTCCAACCTTGCAAATTCCTCCCTTTGTGTCTTAGTTTCAAAATTCTTGATTGGCAACATAAAAACAGAATTCTTAGATAACAAGAATAAGAATATAAGCGTGAATAAAATAGAATAGGCTTCTTTTAAGCGTGAGAGGTTACTTGAATTGCCGGCAAAGCTTTCAATATAAACGCCAAAAAGTTAAAAAAAAAAAAAAAAAAAAAAAAAAAAAAAAAAAAAAAAAAAAAAAAAAAGTTGAGATGGTGGAGTGGACGCAGCGTCAGGTATCACCTTCTTTAAGCTTTCAACTATTTCCTCCAACCAAACCACGCAGTTCCTTTGCCTATTTTTTTCTTTAATCTTTTACAATAAAGTTATCAAACAACTCATCTGACTCACGTTCCAATCTAAGAATTATTCACTAGGATAGCTTAATTGGTTGCACTCTTCTAATAATCGTCTGATTTTGATTCTAAATTTATCGACTTACTTGGAATTTAAACGTGGTTTCTATTTCAATCATGGGTTTTCAACACTAACACTTTTAGTCTTTGAGATCGTACTTGAAATTTCTAATTAGTTTCAAAATTTTGAAATTGGTTTCTAAGACCCCGTTTGATAACCGTTTGGTTTTTGAAAAAAAAGCCTATAAACACTACTTCTACCTACAAATTTCTTTGTTTTCTTAATACATCCTTTTCAAAAACACTATTAAGATAACTGTTTGGTTTTCTTAATACACTACTTCTACCTACAAATTTCTTTGTTTTCTTAATATATTCTTTTCATGTTTTCAAAAACCAAGTCAATTTTTTAAAATTAAAAAAAAGTAGTTTTCAAAAACTTTTTTGTTTTTGGAATTTGGCTAGGAATTCAGATGTATCATTGACAAAAATGAAAACCATAGTAGGAAAATTTGGAGAAAACAAGTATAATTTTAAAAAACCAAAAATCAAATGGTTATCAAACGGAACCTAAATGTTCAAAGTAGACATTAGCTGACCAAATGGAATACTAACATGGTAATTAACATATCCTGACTAGACTTTGGTTATATGTAGAAACCAATTTCAAACTTGAAAGATCAAATAAAATCAAATTCAAACCTTTGGCACCAAACATGTCGTTTTTTTTAACTTAGTTCTTAAATTCTCTCTTACATCGACCTACGTTGAATCAGCAGCCACATTGTTATAGGCTATTGAAATAATATCTGAGCACCGACCTTATCTGATACGTAAGAAATTGCAGGCATCTTTTTGTAAAATAGCTTTTGTGGGTTCCATTTGATTGGCTGTGAGAAGCCTTGCGTCTGCATCTCAGGAGGATGACGCTGCTTTCCCTTCAAGTTAACCCAATCATTAAAGTGGCTGCTTTGTCACATGCCCACCACCACCACTCCACGCCCTTCCTTTTCCCTCTTTCTCTACTCCAAACTCCAAACTGCTGCAACTTCTCTTACGTTTCATGGCATTTTCAGTAAATCAATGAATCCATTCTGCTTTCTGAATCCGTCCCCATTCATCTTACTTACTGCTGTTCTGAGGAGGATGTTTTTTCTTCCTAGTTCATTGAATCCTTAAATCTTTGTAATCTCATTTCATCTCTATTTAAAAGTATACACTACACGTTGAGTGTTGTATTAGAATTTGAGTCAACAAATGAAATTGTTGACCTCCAAAGAGATGCTTAGCTTTCAAGGAAGAATAATTTTTGTTGTATGTGCCACTGTAGAGTATCAGAATCTTTGGCTGTCTTTGTCAGCTTCATCTATTTTCAAAAGTTGAGAGAGTTGGCATTAACTGATTTTCCTAGTGTTGTTTGGTGATAAGAATGAGAAAGAATTGAGTAGAGAAAACACAGCCTTTACTGAAACTTTGCACTAATTACTAACATTACAGAAAAGATCTTTTAAACACCAGAACATTTACAGGCGCTCTCATTCTTTTTTCTTTATTATGAACAACTTCATTACTTATGTAAGCACACAAAGGTGAACATTCAAGTCCTGAGCATGAAGATTCTTCAAGCAGCCTCGGCAAATCCGACTCTCGCTTTGCCAAAATCAAAGACTGTGTGGTAACGTCCCATGAAGATGTCTCCCAAGATCCTGTTTCGAATACGTTATTTTACCGACGAGAATAAATGAAAGAGAAGAATCATCATCTTAAAGAGACATGATTCTGAGTTTGAAATATGCAAGAGATCAAGAAGATGATAATGGAGATACCAGAGTGGTCCACGAGGAGGAGGAATGTCCAAAGGTATGAATCCACTGAGGCACTGAGCTGCAGATCCCTCTTCCAGCTTGAGAATGTACTGTTGTGTTCACAAGTAGGAGTAAAAGCAGTGGGGTTAGAATGAATAAGATTAAATGCATAAGGTATTAGATACACTCGTTAGCGTCAAAAGAACGAACGCAAACGACATCATATGACAAGGAAAGGATATTTCAGGCAGAACAAATACACAGAGGTTTCTCCTAGCAATGTCATTATTGATAGGCAACTACTCAATGGATACACAAATTCAGCAGCAGTAAAGAAAGATTTGGGAAGGCATCATACATCTTTTGAGGTAAGCTCAAAAACTTTGTCACCAATGGTGAAAGACACGGTAGGCATTTTAGAGATCTTTCCACAGTCAACTAATGTCTCACCCTGGTTCGACCCTCGATCACATAACTGCAAAAACATGAAAGACCAGTCAGCTAAAGATGAATCGTCTGTAGGTGAGCTGGATGGTAACACAACTAGTTCACCTCATTGACAGAATCAATGATATGTTCTTGAGTTTTGTTCTGCTTCAGCTCATCTTGCATCCAGGAAACCGCCATCTCACAAGCTGAGCACATAGCATCTGAGAAACTACTAGCTGATCTACCATCTTTATCATTCAGCACACTCTCAATTTTCATACTGGTTTCATTTCAATTACCAACTATAAGTTAATAAAACTGATCTTTCAAGCAACTGAAAGCAAAATCTGAAAAATAACTTGTCTTCAGTGAAGCTTTTTTAGACTAACCTGACATCATGGGTTCCATCAAAGGTACACACCCCAATTTTGGAACAAATCTTCTCTGGCCGTGCCTGTCAGTGGAAAGAAAAAACAAGACCTTAATCCCGCTGTTAAAGCTAGATTACATTGTTAACAAAGTGAATGGTATGACTTACCTTGGCTAAAAGTAAATCCATAATAGCCTGTCCATGTTGTGAAACAATTGCCTTGCATTCTGGACTAGCAACTTCAACAGCTCCAATGGCTCTATTAATTAATGTCACTATGGACTGAAAAGGACAAGGAACGTTTTTTAATACAACACACAAGCTAAAGGGAACCCTTCAAAATTACGAGTTACTTGATGTAATGGTTGCTATTGGAGCAGAAGTTTGAAGAAAACAGACATTTTTACACTCTCCTAAAACAGCATAGTCCTCAATTTCATGTTGGATGTGATTATCAACAAAACCCTCATCTAGATAAAAGGCAGATTAAGTAGCTAAATTTAAAGTATATGTTACATACAGATGGACCAGCCAACAAAGAAGTTCCAGAATCTGCAATTGCAGAGCAACCACCAGCGCAATATTCTGCATATCACGTTCCTCACATTAGAGGCAAGTTATACAAAATGTGATAATCACACCCAAAACCGAGATAAGTAAAGGGAACATACCAGTTGTTTCACCACCAATAAGAATATCGCCAATGTCGAACTATAAAGAAAACATTTGAACAGTATGAGGGGAAAGATAAAATTTAAGCAATGCTCAGTGTTGAAAAGGTTTCAAGAGCCAACCTGCCAATACCCTTTGTTTGTCACAGGAACATACGTATGCTGGCCTTTGAAGTGCTTAGGATCAACCCCACCGAACACAAGTTCACCTCCTTCTTCCTCCTTGGCATCGCGATTGAGCCAAAATGAGAAAACTGGCTCCTTGACGAGTTTTTGATTAACCATGTTATACCTAGGGGGCATCCAAGAGCCTTGATTAAAATTCCTTAAAGAAGTTCTTCAGTAATAAGCAACTAATATTATAGTTGCATTTAACATACCACACTGGAACAGCATCACCAGTCGAGATCTCTTGAAATCCAAGTCCCAATATACCATCAAATTTGGCAGCTAAGAATGTCATACTAGACATGCTAGTTGCCTCGATGAGTTGCTGAAATTAGTCAATATTAGATAAAGGGAATCGGCTTCTTATACTACCTTGTTCAACCAAAATAGAAAAAAAGAATTACCTGATTACGAACAACGAGATCACCGACTCGAACATTGTCATAACTAAAGAAGCCAGCAATAGCTCCTGAACCATACTGAATCGAAGCAGATGTTCCTGTGTGATGTAAGTACAAAACTTTCAGGAAATGGATATAAAACAAGTGAGTCGAAAGCTAATTCAAAGGATCATGTGATTATCAAATGATTGATCTTGATGAAGGGTTAATTCTTATCTCTACCAGAATAAGCTGAAAGCCACATTCGACAGTAACATACAATGACCAGCCCCTTAAGAGCAAGATTGAATAACATACAATAATTCACTTCAGGATAGCAAATTACTCGTTCCCAAACATTATCTTTCCATACTTGATCAACCCGATATGCAGATAAATGAAATAACGTGACATCGAACCCATTATAATGAGTGAACAAGATTTTATTTTGAAGACTATTGCAGGTAAAGAGAAGAAAAACAGACCATTTTTTCTGTATGTGCTTGACTGCCTTGATTGATACCTAGCATGGAAAAAGCAAGCAATCTGCATATGAAGGTAAAATAAACATATTACTAGTCTCTAACCAATCATCATTATTCTTCTTTATCGATTCAAATTTTAGTAATCCTCACCGAAAAAACACATTTCGAAGACGGCACCCACAAATTTGAGCTTCCAGTATCAAAAATCACAGTGAACTTTTGAGGTGGAGTGCCAATGCCAATCTCTCCATAGTATTGAGCATCCAAATAGTTCTTTAATGCTACAATATCAGTATTCTTTGATTCTCCTAGTTTATTACCCCATTGATTATGTTTTCCAACAGAAGATCCTAAATACTCTCTTTGTTTTGATTCAAGCAATGCTTGAAGCCGACTGCTTTTATCACCTTTGATCTTTTTGAGCCCAATCCTTAACAGCCCTTCGTTAGATGCAGAGGATGCTGCCGAGGAATATAATATCAAAAGCAACAAAGAAACCAAGAGGGGCTTAAGGCTCTTTCTCATGGTAACCTGCAAGCACAAAAGGAAGGCTTCAAAGGTCAGAAAAATGGCATATTCAACAATGAAGAGACAGAAAAAAGGTTCTCACTGCTTTTAGCTTTTAGCATTTTAGACTTAAAAGTTGGAAAGTTACGTTAAGGTTGAAAAAAGGAAAAGGACAAAATGGGATGTCCATAGTTTTACCTCTTCTGAAATCAAGCCAAAATAACCAAATAGGATTTGAACTACGTTGATATATCAAACCCAAAAAAGACACAGACACACCCAACAAACTATCTTCCAAATGCTGACAAACTTAGAATCAGTGATTCAGTAACTCGTTTTCTTTGAATTGACTGCTAACTGCAATCTATTTCTAAACTATCCCTCAAACCGCTATTGATCATCCAGAAATATGAAATAGAGAGTGATTACCAGAAAAATCAAACTCGGAAACACCAGAAACACACCAAACAATCGAAGTAGAAAAACAAATAAATGAATGAAAACTCCATCACACAGTTCAAAAGAACCCATTTTTCTAATACAGAAGAGAAGAGAAACAACAACCCACCAAATGAAACAGATTTCTGGAAGAGAAGAAATGAGAAAAGGTTGAGGGGAACTGGCAGGCCAAATGAGCTTAAATAGAACCTGAGGAATGAAAAAAGGAAGCATTTGGAGCAGTCACTTCACTCCATTCCTTAGAACAAACGGGACCCACTAACCAAGAGGGCCCCAAACGTAGAAATTCCTTTTCTTGGTGGGTTTTGCAATGGCTTCATTTCACAGATTCCCGGTTGGAGCTTTCGATCAGAACCGTCCGTTTCGGGCAGGGCTGTTGATAAAGCTGTGTGTGGCACGGCAGTCTCGTTTTATTGACACTAAATCCGGTTAAAAGGGATAATACAGTATCTGGAAATGGAATGTGTGATTTGTTGTTATACTTCCATACAAGATAAACATTTTATGGATGATGCAGAATTTTTAAATGTTCTCTCTGCTTTCTTTAAGACAAATTTAAAGCAGATGAACTTTTAAGGGTTGATTTGAAATTAACTTTTTGAATATATATGCTTTGTGTTCTTAGTAACTTACACGTCGGAGTTCGAAATCGAATAGTTTGGGTTCAAATTTTACAACTTTTTTAAAGTTCAGATAATGCACTTTAGAGTTCAGATTTTTTTTTTTTTTAGTTTAACAAGATATGAGAATTTAAAATTAAAAATAAAGAGACCTATTAAATACAAACTTGAATTCTTTTAGTTTAACAAGTTTGGAGGTGGTGATTTGAACTTTTAACTTTTTTGTTGAGAGTATATTTCAATTACAGCAATTATGTTTATTTTAACACATACAAACCTGAAAGTTAAAGACTAACTTGTGATTTAACTTCTTCTTTTTCTTTATTTGAGTTCAACAAATGTAAGATGAAAGATCGGTAGGTTTACACGTAATGCATGCATTTAATGAGATGTTATGAAATTCTAAAAGAAAAAAGATGGAAGGAAGGAAGGGAGAAAAAAAATAAATAAATAATAGCAAAGTGCCAACTTCATTACAACTTTGTGATCTAAAACATTTTCATATTTAAAGATTGTAAGTTCAAATTTTCCAAGTCGCCATTTTGAGCCTCTTTTCCAATTTAAGATTTGAATTGTTGATGAATTTTTATGTCAATTAAATTTTATTTTATGGAACTTATTGAGCATTTTCACCATCTTTCTTTCTATCTTTTTTTTTTTTTTTGGGTTTGGAAATAAGCATTTTCACTATCTACTTTTTCATTAAAAATATAGAAATTTATATTGAGGTTGATTACCATCTAAGTTAAACAGGTTAAATGGTTTATGAAAAAGAAATGGGTAAAAACAGTTTGAGTAAATAACAAATTTTTTCAAAAAAAAAAAATAAATAAATAACAGATTTATACTAAATATTTCTCGAAGAAAGAAATAGATATCTTAATTGAATAAGTAATATTCTTTATCTTTTTAGCAGTTCAACCATAAGTGGAAGTAGGAGAGTTCGACCATCTGATTTAATGATTAATAATATATGTTTTAATTAGTTGAGTTATGCTTAAGGTTGAAAATAAATAATATTCTTAAAAAGATATGCATAAAAGAGGAAAAAAGAAAAAAAAAATGTAAAATATAATAGGATTAGAAGGAATCAAATATCAAAGTAGACAGAGATGTAGGTTGCTTATAAGCAATTGCTACAATAGTTATATGGAAAGGTTATCCATGGGTGCACGTTAAAGGTAGCTTCTTTTCGTAGCAAAAGCACACAAATTCCTTTTCTCATGTGTCCCACACAACTTAATTAGCGTATAAATAATTAGACAAAATACACCAAAGTAGTGGTGATCTAATTCTAAATTTTATACTTAATTTATTAATATATTTGGACGTAGGTACATGTCACTGGAATGTTATTTGAATTTGAGATATATGAAAACAATATGTCTATCGACATAAATCACTCGTTATTCAATCAGATTTGTTTCTTTCAAGTGGTATATGCTCATGTACCTAAAAATATCAATAAAATTATAATTTAATGACACGTCGACTTTTTGTTTAGAAACTTTAACTTTTTTTTATGGTTCAATTGAGATTTTTCAATATGTTAAAACGTAAAATGAACCATTTCAAAGTATTGAAAACTAAGTCAAAAGCAAACTTAACTTAGCGGTAATTAACATGTACTCTCAATCATGAGGTCAGAGGTTCAAGTCCCCCACCTCCAATTGTTGATGTACTAAAAAAAAAATGTATATATATTGAAAACTAAATTGGAAATTATCTAAAAGATCAATTTGATTTATTCTAATCAAATTTAGGTTAAATATACCATTTGGATGGTAAACAATATCTAAACTTTTCAATCAAGAGAATCTATGTGATAATACTTTGAAATTAAAGAACAAAATAATTATACATTTTTTAAAAGAAAATTATTCTCCGCCAATAAGAGCTTAGCTCAATTCGCATAAAGTTGTATTGATAACCTCAAGATTTGTGGTTCGAATCTCCCTCCCCACATATTATCAAAAAAAAAAAAAAATTATTCCCCATGATTAAGGTATAGAAAATGACGTGGTTGTTCGTAGTTTAAATTTGGTTTTTAATTGTCCAAATTTGGTTTAGTTTAACAATTGAAGGAATACATGATCTAACCATCAAATTTTGAGATGGTAATTATTGGTGTGAATGAGTTATACTTGGAAGGGTTTTTTTTTTTTTTCTTTTTCATTAATAAGAACCAAATGAGTTGTGCTTTGAAGGGTGTTCTTTAAGTAGAGTTAACAGTAAGTTGATATCACAAAACAATGACTTAGCGGTTAAAATATGGTTAGTAGACTAATTAGAAAATATTTTTAAACTTCAAGAACCAATTATAAATCTGTTATAGGCAATTTTGGACCACTCCGATATACAAGGAGCTGACAAGGGCAACCGAGGAGAAATCAGGCTGAGAGATGGACCAAGGAGGCAAAACCGGCAAGTGGGACGGGCCAAGACCGAAGGGGTCGGGTTTTTGGCCCGACCCCCTGCTCGGCCTCGGCCGACCCTCGGTCCGCTCGCGCGGGCCTAGTCCGTCTGGCGCCGTTAGGTCCCCACTGCTTCCATCTGCCCCGATTTTGCCTGGTTTGACCTAAAACGCCTCCGAAACCCTAAAAACCCTAGGAGGATGACCAGGTATTTATACCCATCTTCACCACTGAAGAAGGGGGCCCGAACTCTATTCTCGACTCCCTACTCTTACTCTCTAGCTCTCCTTTCCATTTTCTGACTTAAACATCGGAGGCGGTGTGGCTAGCACCACACCGGTGTGCAGGTTTTTTGTCTTACAGGCCACGTCCTCCCCCTCATCTACAAATTTATCGTTGGTGGCACGAGAAGGTCAGGTGAGTTCCCTCTAACCAAAATCGACCATCAACAAAATCAATTTTAAATATTAGGACCAAACATGTCATTTTTAAAATTTCAAAGATCAAATGAAAACTAAATTTAAATGTAAAGCCTACAAAGGTTAGTTTTGAAAAATTAATAATCAAATAGAAACTGAAGTTCTAATCTCAATATCCAAACCTATATATTACCTTAAAAAAATATAAAAGCAAATACTTTGTAAATGCTAAAGTAATTATTTTATTAGTCAACTTTAGTCTTGTTTGGGCGGGGATGTGATTGAAAATTTTCATAAAATCTGTATGGACAAAATTGAAAGGTAGTGTAAACTTAATCACCAAATAATATATTTGGCCCAAAGAGAATTATGATCATTATATATTCTAAACAATATTATTTCACTACACTTACCTTCTTTTTTTCTTTCTTTTTTCTTTTTCTACAATTCTTCCATGGAAGATTTTTCTAACTCTTTTCTTCCTCTAGTATTTATAGCACATCTTCAAATTAATTAAAGTTTAGAGGCTAAATTATATAAACCATTCCTAAACTTTAAAGTTAGTTTAAAAAATATCCTTATCGTTTTAAAAGTTGCAATTCTATTCTCTACCGTTCAAATTGTTTAAAAATACTCTTGCCAATTAAAAGGAATGACAAAAAATGATGTCGTTGTTAAGTGTAAATTGATGAGTTGTTTATGTCTCGTTTGAAAATCATTTGGTGTTTGATTTTTTAAAATTAAGCTTATAAACACTATTTCACCTATGAATTTCTTTATTTTGTTGTCCATTTTTACAAATGTTTTCAAAATCTAAGTCAAGTTTTGAAAACTAAAAAATAGTTTTTAAAAGTTTGTTTTTTGTTTTAAAAGTTGACTAAGAATTTTCTAAAAAAAAAAAAACTAAGAATTCAAATGTTTCCTTAAAAAAAATGAAAACCATTAAAAAAAATCAATTTTTAAAAACCAAAATCTAAAATCTAATGTTAGGTTTAACCACAACTTTGTTTTTAGTTTTCTCACTTGTTTCCTCCTCATTTCTTTAATATGACTTTTACCTCTTCTCAAAAAAACATTTGAATTCTTTTTTATGAATGGTGATTTTCTTTTTTGAAATATTAAGCTTCAAAAAAAATAAAGAAAATTCAAAGTGACAATCGATAAGAGAAGAGACCGATCTTTTATTACTAAGTTAAGTCTAGTATGTAGTATACATCTATCTTAGGTCATATATGTTTCAGTTTTGATCCTCACATTGTTTAATTTATTTTTTAAGAAAAATTATACTCAATTTGACAACTATGAACTAAAGAAATAAAATATTTTAAAAACTAACTATGATATTTTGGGTATATGTAAGAGTTTTTATGGAGATGATGTAAATAATAATAATAAAAAAAAATCCAAAGAATTAAGCAATTGAGCAAAATATGGCAAGGTCCGATTGGTTTTCAACTAGTGGGCCAATGGGCCCATGTATCAACAACAGTTAGAGATTGACTTGCGGCCCAATATGGAAGGAAAGCTTTGAATGTGTTTGAATTTAAAATACACCGTTGAATGATACTGATACTTCTCCGGTCTGATAGGGATAGAAGGGAATTCATAGAATGGCTAAATAAACTATACTTAGTTATCATTTATCAAACACTATATTTTTTTAACCCAATACTGTATTTAATTTTCTCTGTAAATTACATCATATAATTATATTATGAATCCTTCTAAAAAAAATTATATAATGAATCTACACTTGTATTTTTTAAGCCAAGATCAAAGCCCTTATATGTCATCAATATGTCACATCTACTTTGTATTCTTTAGTATGTGTGGATTGTAAAACCACAAGCTTTCATTTTGATTTTTCCGTCCTTAAATCAACATTAAATTTTGATGTTTAATTTATACATAGAAACATTTTTATGTCAAATCTACTTTTGGTATGCTTTGTGTGAAACTGAAAACATTTATTTTCATTTTTTCTTAAGATGGTATTAAATTTTATTTTAATTTAGAATGAATAAGAATAAACGACATACAATTATAACATCAAGAGAGAGGAACAAAAATAAAAAGGAAACACGGGTAATTATCTCATGTTTTGTTTTAGAATAAAATAGAGTGAAAATTTTCACTAATTTACCTCTTTTACATTTTAGAATTGAAGGTCAATATATAAATATAAAAAGTTTAAATGTAAGCTTTTGTTTCATATGTCTTTTTTTAGTGGTGGAAGAGAAAATTTAAACATTGACCTTTCAACAAAGTTAAATGTTTTAACTTTTAAGTTGGTAACTTTATATATGTTTATACCTGTTTTTTTGCAAATATGATACAATAAGAAAAACAGATACATATGAATGAATAATTGATTCTACCTAGAAAAAGGGTGTGAAAACTAGGCAGGTATATGACAATTTTAAATTACAAAATAATTTTATTTTGTTTGAGAGTCTTTATATGAAACTTTATAGTTAAACACATCTAGGCTAAATAATTTAGGTTCGATGTATTAAAAATATATATATCAACCAAGTTTTTGTTTTTGGTTTTTTTTTTTTTTTTTGAAATAATGAGCTAATTACGAGAACAACCTTCAATATTAAAATTTATTATGGTTATGTGTTTTTTTATCACATATTAATAAATAACATTTAAAAATTTTTAGTACGTGAAGTAGTAATTGATTATATAGATTTATTTTAAAAATAATTATATAAATAAATCATTATGGTAAAAGTTTAAAACTATTTTAAAGTTGAAAAAAAACGGACCTGTACATTACAAGTTGGTCCGGACACTCACAGGTATTAAAAGAAAATGTATTTTATAGTTATTTGGGTATATTCTTGATTTATTTTTAAATTTCTTTTGCATATATTGACATTTTTTTAGTTCTATCATATTAAAATTTCGAAACTTTTAACTATAAATATGTGTGAAATTTGTTTTAATTGTTAGGGTGGAAATAGACTTTATGGAAGACAAACGACAAGTCCATTGACCCCAACAAAGACCCATCTCCATATGATTGATTTGCCTCTCATCGTATTTGAGCACTACTTACAATATTGTACTTTTTCTTTTTACATTGTTTAATATTTATTTATTACTCTTCACGCAAACTTCAAAACTTCACGGGAGAGACAAAACTAACTATTAAAATAACCCCAACTTGACTTCAGTTCACTCAATTGCTAACCTCTTAAATTATTCATTTTTCTTTTTTGAAAAAAAAATATAGAATTTATGAATTGAATTATCGGGTTTTTCTCAAAAGTTATATCCCATTTGAGATTATTGTTGTTATTATTATTTTTATATTAGTCATGTTAAATCAAGATAGACCCATCTCGAAAAATTAGGATTTTCTAATAAAATAATAGTATAAATACAGTCTATTAACTCAATTTACTCAAAGCTTAATTTTCTAAAAGTTATCTTATTACTTTCAAAGGGTCAATTTATAAAGTATTCATTTAAATAAACAACGTATAAGTTAAATAACTCAAATTTATATTTAAATGAATAAACACAAACACTCAATTGAAAAATAAAAGTTGAGAAATTATTGTACCAAACCAAACTTTTACTGTTTGTATAATCTAAAAGCACACAGAAACAAACTTAGAAATCATATTAAAAGAAAAAATGTCGAGCGGTGTCCACAACCAAAGCGATTTTGCCCAACCATCAATAATTACATGGAAAGAGTACAATAAATTCAAGAAGACATGGAAATCTTTTCAGTCAGAGAAAATATTACGAGTAAACAAACAAACACAATATTTAAAAAACTAAAACTAAAATCAGAAATCCGGATTCACATGGCTGCATGTGCATCGAAACAAGCAGGAGAAGACTTTTTTTCTTTTTCTTTTTTGCCAACAAGTTTGTAAGAGAGAGAGAGAAAAAAAAAAAAAAAAAAAAAGTCCTTGAAAGAGTAAAAGATTTCTAGTACGGTTGGATGAGGTACGGTTTGCAATAAAGTTTTTGTAAGTTACGTTTCCATCAGTCTTTTGAAAAACCATTAATTCACTACACGTTTGGGATTTGGTTGGAAGTTGAATTCAAACTCTCAAACCAAAATTGCCTAAAAATCTCTATCAGTATCAGCCGCTGAATTTGATCGTCTTTGAAAGAAATTTACACATAAATGATGTGGAAGAAGAAGAAGAAAAGCAAGGTAAGGTTCTTGTTTAAAACCTTTTTTTATAATTAGTTTTTGTGTTTTTTTGACCTTTTAAATAAATAATGGTAATATATAATAAATAATAAAATAAGAAGAAAAAGGAAAAGCACGTAGTTGCCTGGAAGTCTGTCGCAAGTCTTGGTTTTTGGTATAGTTTTTACGTGTCAAAATGGAGTTGGCCGTATTTTCTTGACTGTTAAGACTTGGAATATGCCACCGACTGAGACGATTATTCTTTTGTCTTCATATTCTCTCTCTATCTTCACGTCTCAATTCCAACTCTTTGAAATTAATGCACCAAAATATGGATTACACAACTTGGACGTTGACATGGTCCATGTACACTTGGATTTTTCTTTTCTTTTTTCTTGCTCTATTAAATATTTTTCTTTCACATATTATATATATATATATAATTTTATTCAAAATGAAACAATTGGAAAGAATAATGAAGTGGTGTTCTAAATTTTCCCCCCAAATTAAAGAAAAAAAAAGTATGGACATGTTATCCCCCATGATGGACATGATGAAAAGTAGTAGAGAGACAGAGAAAAGAAAGAAGGACAAAAATCGACCCCCACTAGGAATCGAGGACAAACGAAAAAAAAAAAACAAAAAAAGATTTAACAAACGTAACTCTATTGGCTCTAATATTAATTTAATTTCCAGGGAAACTGCTAATTTTGTTGCTGTTGCTTCCGTTGTTGTTGTTTGTTGTTGTAGAAGTAGTATTGGTGGTGGTAGCGGTGTTGTTATTTGAATGAGCTCCGCCGATGATGGAGGAGATAGCGGCGGCGAGCGCGGCGGTGAAGTTGGGATCGGCGGTGATAGCGGCGGTGGCGGCACTCAACGTGTCGGCAAAAGAAGCACCACCTGGCTGGGACGCGGCTGCTGGCTGTGCAATTTGGGGGTGACCCAAATGAGAGGAATTGGCTCCCATCTCATGGGACAGCTGTAGCCCCGAGAATTTTGACTGATTGTACAACGCCTGCCCCAAAACCTGCGGTAGTTGGGCGGCTGCGGCGGCAGACGGTGGTTGCCCGCCGGCGAACGGTACGTGGAACGGCGTCGCTGCCGGTCTTTGGAACTGCAGTGGGTTTGGGGTGTGAGTGAGGTCTAATGTGATGGTTGGAAATGGAGCCGAAGCTGAAATCGTAGCCATGCTTGAGGAACATGGGAGTATGGCTCGAGCCAATAAATTTGGGTTCATTAGATTATGGTCCGCACTCGACATGGACCCGGATAACAACATGCTGGCCGCCGCCGTCGTGGTGGACGCCATCGCCATCGCGGCCGGCGGAAGTGGGTGGTTGTGGTTGCCTTCGTAAGTTGTTATCAATATAGTCCTGTCCTCGGCACATCGTTGAACCTAGAAAATTAAAAGAAAAACAAATAAGATAAAAAGTTGCAAACTTTGATTAAAAGAGATGATTATTTAATTTTAATTAATAGAATGCATACTTGTTTGCGAACTGGGCAACCAACTGCCATTGTGCATCGATAATAGGCCCGTGGACATGGGTTTCCTTTGGCCATTTTTTGGCCATATTTTCGCCATTGACACCCATCAGAAATCTGCATGGATCATCATCAAATTAAAATTAAACTTCAGAAACTATATATGAGTTGCAAAAAATTGAATTGGTGTGTAGCCGATTGAGAAATATATACATACCATGGGAGCTTCTGATCGAGCACGGACTGAGACACGGGCTTTTCTCATGGTGGCTTCGGTGGATTGATCGAGTGGTTTAGAGGAGTTCAATCGAGGGGCTTTATTAGGACCCCAAGCGTGAGATTCTGATTCGGGGCTTTCTTCTCTGGCGGTGGATGATCTTTTGGCATCTCTGAAATTAGAATTCTCGTGATCGGAAGGAGCGATTTCGTGATCTCTTGCAGTGCTCTTTTTGGAGGCGGTTTCGGCGTTGTTCATTAATGGAGACCCAGAACGAGTTCTTTCATCTGATGATGAATGAGATAATTCATCGGTTTCGGCTGTGTTCCCACTTGGTCCTAGATCCATAAATTGCCTCGGTACTACCACTCTTCCAACCTCATGTTTTTCCGTCGATTTCCTCTCGCCAATCTTCAATTTCAAATATCATGTAATTTAATTAATTATTCAATTATTGAGATTACATACAGACGATTTTGAATTTTAATTCGTCTGAGACGACTAGCTATGATCAAAATTGAAAATTTACCTCTCGTTCATGAGCGGGTTCCGTGGCCTGGTTTTGTTGTTGCTGTTGCATTAAGGTCAAGAGATGCATTTGTAGGGTATTGTAGTTGTTGCTCACATGGCTTAGCATGTCCCTAAGCTTGTGATTCTCTGCGTTTATACGCTGGAGCTCCACTTGAAGCTGCGCTAGCTGCACCAAATTCAATTCCCAACAAAATTCTCAATCATTCCGACCATCCCATCAAACAAAAATTCAAAATTTTTTGCTGTTTTAGGTGTTTAATTTACCTCGTTCTTGGCTCGTTTATCTTCACCATCTGACGAAATCCCATCATCCACCGTTGATTGATCGCTTCCGGTGTTAGCAGTTAACAGATGCAAACCAGTCTAAATTCCAAAAAAAGAAAAATAAAAATTAGCTGTTAATTGGAAATCGAGAGAGCTTTTGATGTTACGTCGTGCACTTTTGAGGAATTCAGCTTACGTTTACAAGATTGAAGCCAGTTCTGGGAGCGGTCAAATTCTTGTCGTCTTTATTGACAGCGGTAGCGATAATATTAATGGAAGATTTTGAGTCTTGATCCTCCCTGGTATCATCAACCACCCTTTTCTTATCGGAAAAAAAGTCCACCTCGTTGACAACCAAGCGATTCTCATCGGAGGGAAGCGGAGCGGCGTTGTCGTCGTCAGTCCGGCCAAGTTTTCCGGCAAATTCAATACCTTGAAACATCCTCTGAAAGGAATTGACAGTGGGAGGCGGTGGCTTGTTTGAGAAGAACCCAATTGACTGATCGGAATCACGAAGGGTTAGACCCCATCCTTTGTCCATAAATCAAAGAGAAAGAGAGAGGGATCGAAGTAAAAGAGGAGAGTGAAGCTGAAGAGAAAGAGAAAGAGAAGGAGAAAAGAAAGGAAGAGAAGAGAAGGAAATTGTAATAGAGGTGTGTACGTGTGGGTGAAGTCTGTGAAGTCTTTTACCGGTGCAATGCGTTCGGCTATAAAAAGGGTTGGACGAAGACCAAAATGGATTTGGATTTTCTACGGAATAGGTAAGATTTTTGTTTAATTACATCAGATAGTGCGTCACTTGCCAGGTGGCACTTTTTCTGCGTCCATACGGGTCTTTTTTATTTTTTATTTTTTTTTAACAACCCGAACCCGGTTTCAGAGGACCGACCCGTGGGAAAACAAAAAAATTAGAAAAAAGGAAAAAGGAGGGTGGGTGGGATTTCTTTCTTTGGTTGCTTTGTTTCTTGTTTTTCGTTTGGGATTCATTTCGTCAAGAAAAGAGTTTGACTTGTTCATTAAATCCGAAGGAAGAAGAAACCGATCCACCGCCCCGAATCGTGCGGCGCGTTCCACGTGAGGAAAAACAAGAAAAAAAGGAAAAGGTTGAAGGTCTCGTAAAGAGCCAAGTCAACGAATTTGACGGCCCGGCTCTCTCTGAAGGCAACGGGGAGTGGGCCTGGTCTCTGATGGGGCCCACCTTGCTCCCTTTCACTTTACAAGACACCACGTTTCAGATCTGTACCCGCGGGATCTATGTTGACTGTCCACCCGTGGGACCGAGTCATTTGCTTTGACTTTTTTTACTTTTTTTTAAAAATAAAAATAAAAAAATATCATTTTAGCTTGATTTCGTCTTCTGATTGGTTTTCTTTTTCCAATATTACAAACTCCCGAAATATTTGTTGCCTAATTTAATTGATATTTTTTTTAAAAAAAAAATAAACGTCGTCATTTTGTTTACTACTGCACGACTCTTTCATAACAGTGGACCTAAATCATTTTTCCTTTCGTATTAGACCTAATTCACCTACACATCTAATCTAAATTATCTAATCAATCTCCTTTTCTTCACAATTATTTCTTTTTTATTGCTTCTGTTATTTTCTTTCTAATCAATCTTTTTCGCCACAATCAATTTTACTAACCTTTCTTTTGTCTTTAAAATTATTTCGCAAGTTGTATTAAAAAAAAAATTACCCAAATTATTTGTATAAGTTATTGAAGAATTATATTAAAAAAAACAAAATTTAATTTCCTTGAACAATTTATGGTTTGAATATATTGATTAAAATAAATAAATAAATTAATTAATTAACTATATGTATTATATGTTAAAAAAATTAAACAGATTAATAATGTAAATCTTTATTTAAAAAAAAAAACAGATTAATGTAAATGAGATTGGATTTAGAGGAGGTTAACTTGTTATTGTGACACACCAATCATTTTCTTCAACTACCTATTATGATATTAGATATACTCCATAGGTCTTTGTTTAATTGATTCATTTAATACATATTTTGGTTTATAAATCACTTTCATTCTTTCTTCTTTCAAAGACCTCGAATAACTAGCTAGAAGGAAGAAGAAATGAAAAAATTAAAATAAAAAATAAAATAGACTTCTGTATGCAAGCTAGCTACCATAATGCCCAAATTGTCCTCGCCTCAATTAATATATAGTGGGGGCTTGTTCTAGTTGAAGTCAATAGGAGAAGAAATAATTTAAAGCATCTAACAGTGAGCCTCCTATTTTATTATTTCAAAATGCACAATTAGGATAATTTCTTGGCCATACGAATTAAATATATATATATTAATTAATAGTAGGCAAGAAACTATAAAAAAGAATAACACAGACTTTATTTTTTAAAAGAAATAAAAGTAGCAATGTATTTTAAATTATAATTTTAAATACTATGTTGGTCTCAGTACTTTCAATGTAACTTTTGTTTATCTTGATCTTTGTAATTTCAAAATGTTTATTTTAATCTTTGTACTTTTAGATTAAAACTTTTTTTATACAAAGTTATGACGGACATTTTAAAAATTTTATTGA
This sequence comes from Luffa acutangula, assembly GCA_036850905.1. Classification (NCBI taxonomy): domain Eukaryota; kingdom Viridiplantae; phylum Streptophyta; class Magnoliopsida; order Cucurbitales; family Cucurbitaceae; genus Luffa; species Luffa acutangula. Next base: position 60,190,193 of record CM072087.1, on the reverse strand, counting down.
GAGTAATGTTGTGCTAAACTTATAGTAAAAAAATGAGACAAGTATAAAATCAAAATGATCCCTTCTTCAAATCACTGAAATCAAAAGTATATGATTAAAATTGACAGAGATGGAAAACGTTGTAATCAAAATAAATATTTTGAAAGTAAAAAAATTAGAATGAATAAAAATTGATTGGACAATAATCAAGACAGTATATGAACGTAAAATTCACTTTTTCTTATTAGACTAAAATATAATATTTTATAATGTAGTAAATTTTTGTTAATACTTGTTACTGCGATGACCGAAGTTTCAAACATAAATGAAATTAGTTCGTTGAGTTAGAGTCAATTATTTATAGGGTTGATAAATAGCCGACCAAATTTAATTAAGCAAAAATTAGGCAACATTAAATATTTGTCACTAAAACATCTCATTATTCTTTTATATTTAACACTGTAAACTTATTGATAACTCGAACACAATAACTTTTAACAAAAATGATTCAATAGATAAGATACTGATCATGTTATTGTAAAAGTTAATGGTTTGATCTCTACCTTTACAATTGTTGATTTTTTTTTTTTAAAAAAAAAAAACAATAATTTTATTTTAGAATACATAAAATCATATTTTTTAGTTATAAAATAAGAACGAAATTTTGTCAACCACTGCCAACTTGAACATGGAGTACTTTTTATAGTTAGAAACTATTTATTACGAGGTGCTTAACTTTTAAAACTAATTTTAACCATCTTCAAATCATAAGGATCAAATTCCAATGAGTTAAATTGGACGAAAAATGAAAATTCCACTTTACCAGTAATGGTCAAGACTAGATTATATTTTTAAAAATATACTTGAGGAATATTTTAAAGGCCAAGTACGAAATTAAAAATCAATTTATAATTTTAAAAACAATTATATATAATATATGTGGCCCAAAAAATGTTATCCTCGATTTATCACTCCTCTTTTTCTCCCACCCCATTTTTCCTCACACTGAATGTACACGCAATTTCAAACTTTCAACTTCTTCCTGACGTTCTTTTACTTTTTTTTTTCTTTCTCCTTTGAGAAAAGATAATCTTTTTGCTTCACCCACTTTAAATTGCATTAAATTTGCCTTTGAAAATCACAATGATTTGAAAAAAGCTAAGGGGGAAAGACAATAGACTTGATTAAGCCGACTCCAGAATAGAAAATATATTTAATATGACAAGTACTTAACCGCTATTTTTATATGCCACTGAATATAGGTTAGATTGTCGATATGAAAGCCAAGTTGAGTTTAGGTCAACCATGTACCTTCGACTAAGAAGTCAGAGGCTCGAATCTTCCAATTCTCAAATGTTGATATACTAAAAAAAAAAAAGATTGTCGATATGAAAAAGTACGTTTGACATAAAATTTATATTCTCAACTAAAATGTCAAATATATATATAAAGTTTATTTCCTAAATTTTCAGGTTTATGTCGTTTTTTTTTTTCAACTTTAAAAGGTGTCTAAGAGTTTCCGAACTTAATAGTGTCTTTTTGGCTCACGAACTTTAAAAGTGTGTAATGACTCTAAAATTTTAAGCTTTTAATTTTGTGTCAGATGGGTCACTAGTTTTTCATTAACTTATTTGATGTTTTTTTTTAAATTCACAAATCTACTATATATAAAATTAAAATACCATAATTTTATTAAACATAAAATTCAATCTTATATTTAGTAGATTAGTTTGTTTTTAAAAAAATTCAAACATGATAGTGACATATTAGACACAATTAAAAGTTCAGTAACACATTATACATTATTAAATATTATGGACTTATTAGATATAAAATTGAAAATTTAAATACATATTAGACACTTTTTAAAGTTTAGAGGCCTTTTTTAGATACAAACTTTAAAGTTTAAGAAGACCTTATTAAACACTTTTAAAAGTTTACGTAAAAAATTAGATATCAAACCTCAAATATACCAGAGAAAGCCGAACAATATTTTAGATCATTCGTCGGCAATTACAGTGTAACTTCTTCCAAAAAAAAAGAAGTGAAAAAAAGTTAAAAGTTAAGGAAAAGTTAGGGTTTTGCCAACTTTCTTTCTTTCTGCCTTTGACTATATTGCGAGAATTTTCCTCTGCAAAGCAACTTGAACTCGATACATTTGAACATTATTTCAAAGAAAGAGAGAAGAAAAAGATCACCCAAATTTGACCATAAATATATATATGGCATTTAGAACTTTATGGCATTAAATTAAATGCTTTTGTACATACGACAGCTGGATAGTATAATTCAGATCAATGAAATTTGATTGGTTAATTTCATAGAAAAGTCAAACTCATGGTGTTCGACTTGGAATTAATCCATGCTGGAAAAGAAAAAAAAAAAAGAAAAGAAAATTTTGGCTGCCTCTCTTCTTTGCCATGCATGCAGTGTGTTGGCTGGTCGTGAAGTTCGGCAAGGAAAAGGAAAAAACATGAATTAAAAGGCCAAACAGAGACCGGTTTCGGTTCAAATAAAGGTGGCTTTTTAAGTTGTACCAATAAGAAAAATGTACAATAGCCCCACTGCATCAGATTCCTTTCATAATACAAAAACCAAATTTTCTAATATATACTTTTCCAATATGTAAATTTGAAAACGTGTTGAAAATCTATATTTTCTAATTATTAATTAGTTTTCTTAGTTGTTCTTTGTAATGGATCAGAACTATGCCTTTTTTAAAGTTGCATTAATCCATCAATAATATTTTAATTTTCACCAAAAGAAGAAAAAAAAAATCCTTGGGTTTTTTTCTTTCCTTTTTCTCCCCCATCAAATCTTATAGTTTAAAATAATAATTATTAAGTATATACAAAGTTAACATTTGAAAAAACATAAGGTCTGATCGAAAAATTATTTTCAAAAGGTTTTCTGGTTTTGTTTTCAAAATTTGTGGTCAAACTATTAAAATAAATGGCTATATACATATACACACACACACATGAAAAAACACTCTCCACATACCTTTAAGTTCATTAATAAAGGAAAGGAAAATATCATTTATTTTGAAAATTAAGTCATCTGATTCGTGAATATTTGGGGTTAAGGTTTGTACAAAAACATGACAGTGTGGGAATAATGTTTAAGAATAGGACACCCTAATATAAGATGTCTAAGTTTGATACTACACATGAAGTTCCTTGTCTAAAGGGGCCTATAACAATATTTTATAAATAAATTAAACTAAAGCTTAAAAAAAAAAAAAAAAAATCAAGACCTAACGTTGATAATTCATATCCAGACTCATTTATTATGACAGGAAGAAAGAGCCAAAAGAGAATAAAGAATAAGAAGAAAAGGCTCGAAATAGCTGATGTAGCATTTAATTTTAGTTTAATCACCACAGTTGAAAATTAGGGTTATGGACAATTAATACAATTAGATTAGGTTTGAGAGAGGGGAGGGAGGCGCGTGTAACCAAGCCATGTAGCTAAAAATCATTATTATTTTAAAAACGAATAAATAAGTATTTAATTCAAACCAAAAAAAGAAAAAAAAAATATGGAAGGTTTGGATTTATCTCTATCTAACGTGATGGAAAACGTTATGGATAATTATTGAATAAAAGTCCAAATCACCGTTGGGTTTTAAATAGAAAAATAAGAAAAAAAAATGAAAGGGTTAGTCAACAATAGCAGTCAGCAGATGCAGGTTGAGAAGTTCTCATTGGTAAAAAAGCTATACATTTTCAACTTAACAATGACACTTCTATTTATTTCCTCTTTTTTCAGCATACTCTCTCTTCCAGGCAGTCCCCATTTGTAGCTATTTCTCACTTTTATTTCTTTATTTACAATAAATTATTAAATTTTAAATTAATGCTCACTCCCCACATTTAATTTTGACGATACCCCAAGAATTGGACCGACTTAAATCTACTTCAAACGATGAAGTATTTGTGCTTTCTTTATTCTTACTTAAAAAAAAAAAAAAAAAAAACTTTATTTTTATCCCTCAAATTGAGGAAATATATCATTTCATCAAATTAAACTTTAATTAAATTTTGATAAGAAACTCACCTGTCCTTTGGTAAATTTATATAAAAGGGGAAGACGTGACCTGCAAAATAGTAAACTTGCACGCCGGTGTGGTGTTTGTCACACCGTCTCCAATGCTTAAGTCAGAAAATTGATGGAAGAGCTAGAGAGCAAGAGGGAAAGTCGATAATTGAGTTTGAGATCCTTTATTCCGTGATGAAAAATGGTTTAAATACATGTTCCTGCTCTATGATTTTTTTAGACATTCAGAGACTTTTCAGGTTGAACGAGGTGGAATCGAGACGACCTAGGATAGCAGAGATCGAACGGAGGCAGCCTGAATTGAGGCGGACCATATGGGTGCCATATTTTGAACTTTAAAAATAAAAACAGTAGGCATTGAAAGAAAAAAGAATACGATATATTAAATAAAGAAGTAGGGCGTAAGCGTAGGAAATAAAGAAGTAATAAAAATTTCAAAGCAAAGAGAAAAGGAGAAAAGGACAGAAGTTGACTGGGATTTACGTTGACCAGTGGATACTTCCCACGTGGCTTAGTTGAATGACGTAGAAATTTGGTGTAGCGGTTAGGTTTGGACGGCCAGGATTTAAACCAAAGCCATGCGGTGAACGGCATTGATCGATGCCTTCACAGCTTCTTTGCGTATTTTCGCACGTAAGTTGAGGACGATGCTTTTCACACTCTAAAACCCCTCCCCTGTTTAAATTTTACTTCTTTTATTTATCATCACTATTTCTTTATTTCTTTCTCTATTTCCACCAAACTTCTCTCCCATCCCATTCAAATTTCAATTACTTCTATCCATTCATAGACTTCCAATATATATAATTTTTTTTTTAAAAATTTAACAATCAACTTTTAAAAAAATAATGTTTCAACCAAGTTATGAACTATATTCATGTTAACAATTTTTTATAATTTATATTCTATATATGTTGAGTATAAACTCAAATAATTTATTTTAGTTTCATATTAAGAAAGATGTCGTTTGATTTAAATATAGTTTAGTAGTTAAGAAATACATATACATATACATACACATACACGTATATATATATTTAAAATAGATGGTTTGATTTCTCATTTTTACACTTTTTGTGAACTAAAATAATAATAATAAAAATGATGAAAATGCATTCACATTCTAATCTAAAATTTTCCCCATTCAAGCCAACATGTTTTCAATGACAAACTTTACTTGTGGCTTACCATCTTTGTTTTGTAAAGAGAAGAAAAAGCTCTGCTTCTAAGTTTGAATTCAAAAGCCTTACATCAATAAAAATATGGCATTAACACGTATAATTATCCAGTTATTTGTCTTTACGTTGATCATTTTATAAGGTTCAAATCTCATGTGAATTTGCTATTAAATTCAATTAAAAAGTCTGTAGAGAGATGATCTGTACTTATGAAAATTTGATTGTTTATTCTTATAAAAAAAGAGCTAGGCATGGTGTGTTATTTTTCATACATATATTCAACATGGTATGGTCTACGGGGCAAAGGGATTGCTTAAGATGCTAAACTTGTTTACTTTGTTGTTATTTAAAAAAGAGGGTTCAAACAAATTTCTCTGAAAATTCAAACCCAAGGAGCTAGGACCGACATAAAAGCATTGATTAAATTAAATAATTGGGATTAGCATATTTATTTAAAAAGAAAAGTAAGAGAATAAGGTGTGGTTCCCTCTCTTTGTTAAGGGTTAATAAATAATTGAAGAAAATGAAACCAATCATTGTCAATCAAAACAGCTAGCAGCAAACCCCATTTGATTTGATTTGATTATTATATATTCATTATTATTTTGTCAACAAAATCGTAAACTTTTGTTTTAACTTTACCTATGGATTTCATTCCTTCTGTTGGCAGCCTTTCTCTGCTCATCTTTTTCTTCCACATATAGTAATTTATTAGGTTTCTTCCATTCTTGGGTAATTGATACAACAATTCTGATTTTTGTTCATTTTCTGATTTTGACATTTTAACTTTTTTTTTTTGGGGTACTAATATATATCTTTTTTTGTCTTTTGTTTTCTTAAATCTCTCTCTTATCAGTGTATCATGTCTATTTCAAGTTTTTTAAAAATGAAAATGTAATTTTGATTAGGTTAAATTATAATTTTCGTCGTCCCTAAGTTTTTGGGATTGTGAACTTTAAAACATGTGAAATATGTTTATAGACTTTCATTTTTGTGTTCAATAGAACTTTGAACTTTAAAATTATTTAATGAATCTTTAAACTTTCACTTTTGTGTTCAACAGGTCTCTCAACTTTGAATTTTGTGTCTAAGAGATCATTGGACTATTTGACATTTTTTAAAATTCACAAGCCTACTAGACACAAATTGAAAGTTTAAGGTTTTTTTTTTTTTTTCTTTTTGAAAGATGAAAGTTTAAGGTTCTATTAGGCATAATATTCAATTTTATATATATTTCATTGTTTAATTCTTAAAAATCTTGAATATATATTAGGAACCTCTTAAACAAAAAAAAAAAAAAAAAAAAAATTGAAAATCTAAGGACCTATTAGACACAAAATTGAAAGTTCAAGGATCTATTAGAAACTTTTTATAGTGAAACCATAAGACACAAACTTGAAGTCCATGAACTAAACTTTTAATTTAACTTTTTGATTATTATTTCATGATTTGGAAGAATATATATACACATATACATATACATATATTGATTATTATTGGTTCCAATACCATTTTGGTCAATGTATTTTGGTTCTTCTTCCATCTTTATCAAAATTTATTCTTGTACTTTGAATAAAGCTTAAAATTGGTCTCTACCGTCAATTTAAAGTTTTTTTTTTTTTTTTTAGAAGAAAGAAACATTACAAAATTACACCAACTTTCGCTTGTCACGTCCCTCTATAGCTTCAAGAAGCCAACATGGAAACCCCGAAAACCAGGTGCCATTAATCTCATTACTCATTGCTCGTCGGGCCAACATATCAGTCACCAAATTTTGACCCCGTAAAAAATGCTTCACCTTTACTCCCACCAAACAAGAAGAAATCTTCTACACCTCCATAGTCACAGAGCGAACTAAGGTAAAGTTCTCATCCACACCATTCAAGAGATTTACAGCAGCCAAACAATCTTACTCCACCATCAATCGAGGAGGCCTCACCTCACCAACAACCAATAATCCAGCCCGAACTGCTTGCATTTCCAACATGTCCACCCCGAGGAGCCCTGTAACTGACTCACACCCTGCCCCGATCAAATTTCCAACATGGTCCTGCAGCACCCAACCCAACCCCCCCCACCCCAACCTCCTTTAGCCAAGTTGCATCACAGCAAAGAGACCACGTATTTGTTGGGGCGGGGGGGGGGGGGGAATCCAAGCAGCCTCCGCTTGCAACTCCACTATCCCATGTGAGTCAAGATAGTCATCCCCACAAGTCTCGCTATTAGTTGAGGGGAAAATCTCTCAAAGAGATGCCTGAATAGCCTCCTTCACCATTCCAATGGAGATTTCCCCCTTGCGAAAGATCTTGCGATTTTTGAACTCCCAAATATGCCATAGAGGTAGGACGAAGTATGCCCCATCTTCTTCCACACCATGGTCTTTAACCCATGTGAAATGATCTAGATGATCCCAATCATACCTGCACCACAACAGACAACCAATATTAGGGGAAAGAAAATACCGCCACAAATCTCTAGTCACCTTACATTGTCAAAACAAATGTAAAGTGGTTTCAGGAGCCTTATGGCATAATTGGCATGCACTATAGAGAAAGATCAACTCCCTTTCTTTGTTCTTCACACGGGTGTGAATGATGTCATTGAGAATTTTTCGACCACAAAATTTCATTTTTGGAGGCAATTGAAAATTCCAAAAATTCTTCCAAATAGCCTCCACCTTATTTGTGGATAACGAAGCACCCGACGCATCTTCGACCAAACTCACCCCAATCGCATAAGCACTTTTCACAGAAAAACGCCCCTTACCATCTGACACCCAATATATCTCATCGTCCTCTCTCTGACCACTTAATGGTATGGCCAAAATATATTCAGCATCGTCCCGCATAAATTCCCCCCTACCTTCTCCACATCCCAAGACCCATTCTCCCTAATCAACGAGGACACCGTCTCTGAACGAAGCACGTCTCGAACCCCCAACACATTGTCATTTTCTGTCCTCGGGATCCAAGGATCCCCTCATATCCGGATATTATGGTCGTTACCAACTCTCCACCTAATACCTTGTCTAAATAGTTCCCTCCCCCACTTTAGGCTCCTTCATGCATATGACAGATTCGACCCCAATGTTGCCCGAAGGAAAGAACCCGTACGGAAATACCTACCACGCAGAACTCTATACAAAAGACTAGACTGATCCCAGGACAACCGCCAACACTGCTTAGCCAGCATAGCCTGATTAAAAATATGCATATCACGGAACCCCATACCGTTAGTTTGGAGTTAATTTTTTAAAAATTGGTTAAATAATCATAATAATTTTCATGCAAGAAAATACACAATGTGAACATATTTCCAAAATTTATAGAAGGAATGCTAATATAAACTCTTTTTTTTGAAAGCTAACAATAAACTAACGGTAGGAACCAATTTTCAGCTTTATTTAAAATACATGGACTAAAATTGAATATTTGAAAGTACATGGACTAAAATGGAACAAAACTTAAAGTGCAAGAACCAAAGTGATATTTTAACCATTATTATTTATAGAGTTGTTCCAAAGTTGTATATATATTCTCGAAAGTAATATCTTGTTTTATATGTGTCATAACTTACAAAACGTTAATGAAATAGATAGTCCAACGAGAGTATAGTTCAATTGGCATAATGTTTGTATTATTGACCAAAAGGTAGGAAGATCGCCAAAGTGAGCATATCTAATTGACATGTACCTCCGACCAAAAGATTAGAGGTTCGAATCCTTCACCTCTTGTTGATGAGCTAAAAAAAAAGAGGTAGGAAGATCAAATCCTCCACCCCACCCCACACATGTTATAAAAAAAATTACTGAATCTCACCAATAAAATATTGATTAATAATTAAAAAAAAAAAAAATGAGGCAAGGTATGGTAAATCCTTCCATAATTGTCAAAGCGAGCTTAGCTCAGCGGTGATTGGCATGTATCCTTGACCATGAGGTCAGAGGTTCGAATCCCCCCACCCCTAAATGTTGATGTAATAAAAAAAAAAAATCCTTCAATAATTATGATTCTTGTCTTAGATGACTTTATTTCACTAAATTCTATGTCATTTGAGTTTATTATCAAACAATTTTAGCATTCACCTATGAGAGATGAAATTGAAAAATGTTAATAGATAACAGAAACTTTTTAAACAATAAGAATCAAATAAAAAAAAATACAACCATACAAGATTAAAACACAACAAATGTTTATGCATTTAAATAATAATAATAATAATAACTTAGTACCACATTTTGTTATTTTTAAAATTCTACCATCCCCTACCAAGGTACCATAAGTAGCTAGGGATGGGTATATTGGAATCCTTGGTAAAAATTTTAAAGTAATTAAGGGTCTGTTTGGAATACATTTTAATTAAATGTTTTTCAAGAATGCATTTTTTAAAAAACATTTTGTATAAAAATTGTTTAAAATTTAAACACTCATATGTTTGGTTGCATTTACTCACAAATGTTTTTATACACAAGTTATTGTTTACTTACGAAGATTTTTTAAAAAAATTGGTTTCGAGTGTTTCCCTCAAAATGGTTTATTTATCAATCTCATTTTCTAATAAGTCATTTTTAGTAGTTGCCAAACACTAGAAATTTTTTCAAAATGAATTATTTTCAAAATTAAACACTTGAAAAGGTAAACCAAACACACCCTAAATCAAACATATTGCTATTGAACAATGAACAATCAATAATAATAGATGAATCACCTTCAACTATATATAATTGAGTGGAATGCATTATTAATGAGTATACGATATGAATTATTTATTATATTTTACCTACTTTCTTGACAAATAAGAAATTTGCGCTAAGAGCCTAAGATTCCTCGTAAAAAATACACATAGATATATATACACGTTAGGTTAGAAATTCTAGATCAAGATTTTTTCAAAAAAAAAAAAAAAAAAAAAACTAGATCAAGATTAAAATAGTATATGTCATTTGTAGGTTTCAGAAAAGTACTTCTAAAATTATTTTTTCATTACAATAGCTATAAGGGTCGAAATAGAAAGAATTTAAAAAAAAAAAAAAAATTAAAACAAGTATTTAGTACTTTTTTTTTTCCAAAATATATATTTCCATATATCTTAAAAAATTGAAAGAAAATATTTGTGAGCCAAACTAATTTCCAACCTAGGGTGGAAAATAAGCTAGAAAAAGTCTAGACTAATCCATATATTGATTGTAACATGTTAATATTTAAAAAAAAAAAAACTAAAGTAACATGTTGATCGTGAAATATAAATGAATGAAAAGGAGATGGCTGCAACTTGATTCTCTTGACTTGTTTTCTTTCAACTTTGTCTCGATAGAAAAATGTTGGTCCGTAGCTTTCTCCACCAAGACTTTAATTAATTTTTGGGTAGGGATGAAAATAAATAAAAAGCCATAGAAAAAATAAAAGGAAGAAATTTCTTGGTGCATGAGACATCAAGAACAAGTTGGGTTTGTCCCCCCTACTATCCTCAAGTCAAAGATTGTAGGTCATCCTTTTCTGACCATTTGATTGCACCCATTTTTGGATCATACTTTCAAACTTATTGGTTCTCATCCATCATTGCAAACATCCTATTATTCACGCGTTACAATACCCATAACCTACTCATTCTTTTGATCCAACATTAAAATTTCTCACCAAAGAGACATATGGTCGGTAGAATAATAGTCGTATTTCTATCACTAATAACAACAAAAATAAAGTTGAATTAAAAATTTAGATTCCATTCTATCTATTTTAGTTTCTAAATTTTAAAAAGTTTCAATTATATCTTTAAAGGTTTAGTAAGATTTTGTTTTTTTTATTTTAAGACGTTTTGATTATTAAATGACGATAAATTAGCGTAGACTACATAATTTTTTTTGCAAGTATCTAGTAGATGCACGATAGTCCAACCCATGTCACTTTATTTTTGCCACTTTTTTTACACATCCCTAAGTCGATCAAAATTTGTCAAATAAGCACATTACATCCTCATTTAACAAACACTGATCTCGATAACTATATATACACTATGATTAAAATTAAAATTTATCAATAGTTTTTTTTTTTTTTTTGAATAATTGCATTAAATACAAAACACAATATTTCAGAGGATTAGGTGAATAATGGACATCAACTTGTGATATAAAATTCCAGTATTCCAACGTAATAACAAACATGTGGGTTGCTTTGAATTTGATTACATTTGACATTACGAATCTGATTTTTTTAAAAAAGAAAATAGACAAAATTTCTTCCAAGATTTCGGCAGATATCTGTAGGCATGAGAAGATGAACATACACTGATGTTCTCCGTTTAGTCAAAAAAGTTGGAAACAAATAATAGGATATGACCAAAAAGACCTTGGCCTACAGTCTAGTTTGATTTCAAACCCACAGCTTTATGCGGATCCAATGGGCCTTCCTTTTTTCCCCTTATTATCAGGGTTTCGCTTTTGAAAATTTACGTAAGCGCCTTCACTGCCTTGAAATTTTTTGCACTTTTTCGCGTGAAATCTCAATCTGGTTAGTTGTGCATTGAATTCGCCTCTAAACCGTTTGCACAGATCGCGGTTTCAGACTTTTTTTTTTCCTAGTTTCTTCACATGGTTTACCTTACCTGGGTAGGTTTGTTCATCAAAATTCAAAACTGGAGATCGAGTGGAGACCACCTTGCATGGCCTAACCCTATTGCTCTCGGCTTGATCGATCTCTGGACGACATGTAGGTTTTTCTCTGTCGGCTTGGCTCTCGGCTGACGTCCGACATGTAGTCGTGCATGTCGTGTGTTTTGTTTTTGTTCAGAGCCATGAAACTGAAACGGATGAGCCTTTCGTTTTCATGCTTATTCTCGTCTTCCATGATTTCTGGGTGTGTCGGGTCGTATGGGAGAAACGCCGTCGTTTTAGTTGTTTTTGTTACGGGGGGACCCGGTTCTTCAGCCCATAAACGGGCGCCGTGTCCCTCGACGAAAATGGGCTCCATCGCTTGCACTCGTAATGGATCAATTGGAGTCGGATTTTGGGCTTTCGTGGGCCACCTTCAAGAAAATGTCTCTGCAATTAATTATAAATGCAACAGCTATAAACCTTGGAATTATATTAGGGGAAGTTGCATAGATGGCAAATTGAACCAAATTAATACCAAATAAAGCGCCGTTGCAAACTAATTGTAAATATAGCAAAATTAATTGTACAAGACCAAAAAGTTGTTGCCAGATTCTATCTGTGTCTATCACTGATAGACTCTGATTATTCAAAATATATCAGTGTCTATCGCTGATAGACTTCGATTAATCAAAATCTATCCGTGACTATCACTATAATCAGAGCCTATTAGTGATAATCACTGATAGATTTTGATTAACCAAAGTTTGTCAGTGATAGACTCTGAATCAGTAGACTCATAGATTTGATTAATCAGAGTCTATCGCTGATAAATTCTGATAATCGAAGTCTATCAGATAGACTCGGATAAATTTTGCTATATTTGCATTTTTTTTTACATGGTGCTATATTTGCTATTAATTTGGTCCAATTTGCCACCCACTACAATTTTCCTATTATATTATATACAATTACACACATATGTTTTTTTTTAAAAAAAAACAATTACACACATATGTTATGTTCCCAAAAACGAGAGAAGAATCACATTTTTATTCTTCAACTTTTTTGAATATTTTAGGTTGGTCTATAATCTTTCAAAAATGTTGATTTTAGTTTTTAAATTTATTCTATTTTAATTACTAAAATGTTGAAATATATTTTAGTTCTTAATATTTGTTTAGGAGATAATTTGGGTCATTATCGTTATCAAGGTATAATTTTTTTAAAAATAATAATAAGGACCAATATGTTTGTTCATTTGTTTTTTTAACTATATGAGAGGGAGGGAGGGGGGAAGGAATCCAAATACTAGGTTTAGGGTTGTATCAATAAACAATAGAACTTAGAAGGTCCATTACAATTTTTTTTAAAAGAGAGAATATAATTTAGAGTAGCGTACCTTCTTAGTAATTTTACTTTTAGAGTTGTATCAAGTTGATCCATGAATTTTAAAATGTTTCAAATAGGTTATCGAACTTTCAATTTTGTGTCCAATATATCCTCAATTCGAAGTTGGTATTTATTTAGTTATTGAGAATTAAAAAAAAAAATTTATCTTTGAGATTTGGAAAATAACTTTAAATGAAGTCTAATTACTTGATTGTCAATGGATTAATAATATGATGATTTGACGGGTAAATTCTGTTAAATAATGTACCTTGTTGATTTGGCAAAAGAATGAATTTAATAGTATATGATTATTTTATTTTTATTTTTTTTGATAGGACTCCCTATCTCCTCTCCCCTCTTTTCTTTTTTTCTTTTCTCTTCTCCCCTGCTCATTGAATGGAACAATATTTGGTAACTATATCAAAGAAACATCATTGTTCGGTAACATTGGAACAAGGAAGAAATGCAAACTAAAGGAGGAGGAATGGTTCCTCCTCGTTCCAAATTTTCAATAAGAAATGACCATTTTGCTCCTTGCAGATTTGGAACGATATGTTCTTGATTTACACGACGAACATCATTCCTTTTTGTTCCAACGTCGTTAAGGACAGACAACATTTCTTTTGACGACGACAAAGGTTCTTCGAAGCTGGTAGAGATTAGAAGAAGGGTGAATGTCTATTCAAACAAAAATAATATTTATCAAAAAAAAAAAAAGTAATAAAAATAATAATGATATTATATAACACACAAAAACAAAATTTAACTGCTACATTATCTTACAATTAATTAACTACCGGTTAAAGAAGTTCAATGACTACTTATAACTATTTCTCAAAACTTATATAAACTAAAGTTTACTTTTTGAAATTTCGAAAACCAAAAAGACAATAACCACTAACTTCATCGACTAAAAAACCTTATATTTATTCTATTCAAGTTGAGATTACTTTATTTAGATCAAACTCAAACCAGGTGGCACTTTTGCAAAGAGAGATTCTTCAAACGGATACAATATCTTTCAAAGTTTGAATTACAAAAACAAACATTCATAAAACATCCACAATACATTTTCATTAGAAAGATGAATTTGTAGATCCATATATAACAAAAATAACCAAAGAGAAAAGCAGCACCAAAGCAACAGAGAAAAAAAAAAAAAATCAAAGCAATAAGGATTATTAGAAGATTCCTCCCAAAACAAAACAAAAACAAAAAACTTGAACTTCACTCATCTCAATCTTCATCTTCAAACTTCCTAATTAACAATGTCAATAACCCATCACAAATCTCCAACTCCTTCCAATTCCCATTCCCTCTCCTCTCAAACAAAACAAAAATGTCATTCCCAATTCTTCTAATAATCACTCAAATCCTCACATCATTCCTCTCTCTCAAAGCCGCCGCCGAACCCCAACCCACCAAATCCTGCCGAACCTCCTGCGGCAACATCCCAGTCCATTACCCCTTCGGCATCGACGACGGCTGCGGCAGCCTCTACTACCGCAACCTCCTTTTCTGCACAAACTCCGACAAACTCGAGCTCCGAACGCCCACCGGAACATACCCCGTTTCCTCCATAAGCTACTCCGATCCCTACATCCTAATCTCCGACCCGGACATGTGGACCTGCCAAGACGCTCACAACTTCCGCCCGACCCTTCACCCTCGACCCGGAAACCCACCTCTCCATTTCCCCTCTCAACGACTATCTCTTCTTCAACTGCAGCGAGGACAACGTAATGATTGCGCCCAGGCCGGGTTTCTGCGGTCGATTCCCGGACCGGTGCGACGACTCGTGCGATAGCGCGAGTTATCTGTGCACGCACGTGCCGGAGTGTGCGACGGCGTTGGGCGGGAGTTCTTGCTGCTCTTTCCATCCCAAGGCTACGGATGGTTTGAAGCTGATGCTCAAGTACTGCGCTAGCTACACGAGTGTGTACTGGAGGAGCGTTGGCGGGCCTGATGAGAGTTACGATCAGGTTCCTGAATATGGGATTCGGATTGATTTTGATATTCTTGTTACTACTTCTTGTCTTCGTTGTCAGGATGTTTTGAAGGGCGGTGGGTCCTGTGGATTTGATGTTCAAACTCTTCAGTTCTTGTGCATTTGTGATGGGAAGAATGTCACTACTTACTGTCAAGGTAATTCCAATCACAAGCTTGCTCTTTTATTTATGAAAAACTTTTAAAATACGAGTTTATATATATAACGTCAATAATATATTGTGCATTTAGTTGCTGATTCAAAAATATAAATTTAAAAACAAGAGATTTGGTTGAAAATAAAGTGGAATTCATTTTTTTTTTTTTATGGTAGTTGAAATCAATTTTTTTCTTCATAATTTTGAATATGTATCTAAAAGCATAGAAAATATGGATATGGATTTCAAAATTTTTACTTTTTGAGTCACATAATTCAAATACAGTCATGATACTTTATGAATTTATTTGATTGAAATAATTTAAGAGATTGAATGTAGATAAGATACCAAATATATTTTTAGATACCAATGTACTCTCTTCAAGACTAAAATTATCATTTAATTCTACTTTTATGGTTGATTTCTTCAATTCTCAAGGAGAAAAATGATTGGTTTTTAGTTAAAGTAAGTGGGTATTGGCTGTGCAGATGGAAGCATGTCAGATGCTGCTAGCCATAAGCACCGGATAATTGCAGGTAGATGCATGTATATATATATATATATATATTGAGGTCTTAGCTTTAATTATTGTATTTTTCTTGTGTTTGTGAATCTAAAATTGGATGGGTTATCACTAATTTTCAGGGACAGTGAGTGCAGTTTCAGCAGCTGGGGCGTTGGGAATTGCAGCAGGTATCTTGTTCTTGAAGAAACTGAAGGCCAAAGCACCCGTCACATGCGGGCTTCAAACAAATGAGAATAGGCTTTTTTGATGACAAAAATACACACTTCTTCCCTTTCACTTTCTCTCTGTCTCTAATTTGCTTTCTTCTCTCCCACACGATAGAATCTTCTTTCTTTTTCTGTTTTTCGAAAACCATTTAAATATTTTAGCACAGATATATCCACCATTTTTGCTACTAACTCTAAGCTTGCAACTGTGACTTTTCCATTAGTCCATGTCCATGGCAAACGACAATCTTAGAAGAAAAAGAGAACCTTCATTTTAAAACTGTTTCCTAGATTTCTGTGTGAGATGGAGGGATTCGAAAGATGAGCTATGCTCTTGTTGGCGTGTATTGTATGCGCTTTTTAGTCATTGTTTCTTAAATTTTTAATTTTATCTTTAATTTATAACAATTATCAATTAAGTAATTTAATACCAAATTGTTATTATTATTATTTTTTTAAAATACAGAGTTAAAGTGTTGTTAAATTATTTTCAAGTGACACTTTATTTATGTTATTTTAAAGAAATTATTTTTTTTCGATGTGGGAGTTGAAATTTACTAATGAACATAAAGTTGAGTTTCATTTGCTAAATGACATCTAAAGTGACTTATTCACTATATCCAAATATGTTATAAACAACGTTTTACTCATACACCAATTTTTGTTAACAAAATTTCATTTTTTTTAATAGACCTAATTTAGAACATCATACATTAGGGAGTAAATTTGAAAATTTGAAAAATATTAAAAATTTCTTAAAATAGTAGAGATTATTTTGAATGACCTTGTATTTTAGGATGTTTCTAATTTATGTTCTTAATATTTAATAAGTCAAACTTTTAAATTTGTATCTAAATCATTTTGGTCTTTTAACTTCTTTACTTACATTGAAAAGTTGATACCATGAAACTAGTAGCTAGAAGAAATAAATAATAATAAAGTTTTGAGATCTATTAGAATATTCATTTTAAATACTAAAAAGACTAACTCACATGAAAGCTCAAAAGTTGAAGGATCTAACCGAAACCATTTAGAAAGACACAACTCTAGACATTGAAAAACAAAGTTTCAAATTGAACATTTTGTTTATTACAAAAGTGAATATCTGAACTCTTAAAATCAAAAGAAAGTTGATGAGAATAAAATGTAATGATATCTCACATTGAAAGTGTAGAAATCAACAAGCTTTACCAACGGCACAACTCAAAGCGCCAGCGCTATTAGTCAAAAGAGGAACCAAAGAGCCATGAGCCACAGCAAATGACTGAGCTCGAGTGTAGAATGGCGTACAAGTTCCCCAACCAGATGGGATAAAATAAGCCCCATTCAAAAACACATCATTTGAAGACCTCCATTTCCAATTCTTCCATCCACTCGCATAAACCTCTCTCTTTGTAACCTACAACATATTTAACGACGAATGAATATCGGCCTTCGTTATCGTTATTGTTATCGTCATCGAGAGATCAAAACTATATTTAAACCTTTTTTTTTTGTGCCTAATTTACCTGCTTTGAGACTGCATCATCAGGAGCTATGAAGTAGTTTCCTTGGCTGTAGATTGTTGGATCTGCACTGCCACCCACAGCGTACATTTGCCATTTGTTGTACCAATTATTGGCAACATGGGCATACCCATGTCTCACCCTGCAATTTATCAAACAATTTAAGGATTTTATTGAGTTCTTATTATCAAGCCTTATGTTTGTTCTTCTATTGTTCAACAATGACTATGTAAGATCTCCCCCGGCTATATACCTCATTAAAATCTTCAAAATTAAGAATGAGAAGAAAAAAAATCTCTCTCCTGATTGTCAAGATTTTAATGATAGTATATAGGAAGATTCTATCTATATACTGTATAAAGCCAAATATTGTCTTTAATTAATTACCTGGGCATTCTTTGAACAAGTCCATCGCCAAAACGATTGAAAGCTACTGTGACTCTCATGATTCTATCAGCTGTATATTTGTCATTGTGGCCAAGAAGGATCACCTAAGAGCAGCATAAATTCAATAATAACTATTTCGTTTTCAAACTTAAAGTTATAAACACGAGCTTCTTTCTTTCTTTTTTTTTTTCTTTTTAATTTCAAAACAGTGTGATATACTTAGTCAGTACTTTAGGGCAAACTATTTCACGTATTAAAGATAGATTTAAAAGGCAAAAAAATCTCTATTATAATTATGAATTTGTGGAGCCTACTTTGTCATGTTGAGTGAAGTAATTGTTGGAAATGGTGACAGCAGTGGAAGCATGAATGACGTCGATGAGCCCATCAGTGCAGCGAGCCAAAGAGCAATGGTCGATCCAAATATGCGAAGAAGTGAATATAGAAATGGCGTCTCCATCAGACACTTGGCGCTCACCGCAGTGGTTCACGCTGCTCCTCACGCGGCCAGGCTTCCCAGGCTTGCAGTCATGGATGCTGATCCCATGAATTATGACATGGCTCACGTTTTGTATTGTAATGCATGGCCCATTGGCAATCTCCACTTTGGCCCCTCGCCCGTCGATGGTCTTGAAGCTGTTCACCATCAGCTCTCTTTTGGGCGTGATCACCATGTCCTTTGCAAATACAATCCATAAGGGCTGCGTTTGGATCACCCCGTAACGCAGCGTTCCAGGCTCCGGATATTCCGGGTCGTCGGACGGGTCGGTGACGACGTAGATTGACCCGAATTTGCCTCCGATGGCGTCTTTGCCGTACCCGACAGCGCAGTTGGCCAAGGCGCGGCGGTTGGCGGCCCAGTTGGGGTTAGTACGCCAGCAGGCGTCGATGGGGTTGAGGGCTAGTCTCTTGTTGGGGTAGGGGTAGGGGTAGGGCATGGAATGAGAAGGGATTATGATGGTGGCTAGGAAGAAGATCAGGTATAGGATAGCCATGGCCATTTGGGTGAGTTTTGAGAAATTTAGGAGTGAATTATAGGGAGGGGAGGGTGTGAGTTGTGAGAGATTAATTAATTAGCTAGTGGAACACACGATATTGGGGTTGGGAGTCTAAAGCCCAGATTTTGGTACAGATTTGGTGCTCTGTGTATTAATTTTATTGGTTGCTGTTGTGTATATATTGTGTGTGTTTTTATATATGGTGTAAAACGTGCTTACACTTGCACCACCTTGTTATATATATATATATATGATTGTATATGTGGAACTTCTAGTTTGTTTAATTTCTTGTGATTTAGAATTAATTGTGCATTTTATCTTAGTTTGGGATGGGATGAAATATTATTTATTAGGATGGATTGCTTAGTCTTCGTTTCATAGTCATTTAGACCCCGTTTGATATAACCATTTCGTTTTTGGTTTTTTGTTTTTGAAAATTAAACTTATAAACGCTACTTTTACCCACAACTTTCTTTGTTTTATTATATACAACTTTCCTATGTTTTCAAAAAAAAAAAAAAAACCAAAAACCACCAAATGGGACCTTAGTTTAGGTAAACTGACATAAATATAATCAATTGGCAATGAGTGAAGTGACTCTTGAAGCTTTACAAGATGGTGTCACTTTGGGTTTAATGAGCTCTGATACCATATTATATTATATGGGCTTCCATCTCAAAACCAATTGGCAATAAGTGGAGTGACCCTTGAAGCTTATATATTGTGAGGTCTCCACCAATCTTTCCAATGTGGGATCCTCAACAAGGGGTGGATTAATACCAATTTTTCCAAATATGATATACGTTTATTAATTTATGAAATATATATAATTAAGGAAAGAATCGTATTCTTTCAAGGCTAAAATAATGGAATTTTATTTAGCTGAAAATGCCACACACGAGCTACATCTCAACTTCAAGCACCATACTCATAAGCCATTGTCATGCATCGAGGAAGATAGTTGTTCCACAAACAAGAAACGTCTGAGCTAATATCCTCTTTAGTTACCTAATCATTTGCTACCTAGCTTTGTTCAACTTGAGGCCAACATGCAAGAAAGTAAATGAGGTAAAATACTTGAACAATTTCTTGAATATCCACAACATAATCCAATTGCTTGCATATCTCTCATTCTTGTCAGAAAATCGAATACTTCGAAGATAAATTTGAATCTATAACAAGGTTAGGACAACTAAATCTTTTCTCACAAGTTCAAAGGTTGAGGATGACCAAGAGCTTGACTTGCAAATTAAATGTAGTAAATTTTTAGGTGGCTTAAAAATATTGATTTTACTATTTATACAAATTTAATTGTCACTTAGCATAATTCAACTGACATAAAACTTATATCAATGACGAAAAAATTTGTGGTTCGAATCTCTCTCTCACATGTTGTAAAAAGAAAATGTTTAATTTAATTAAATCAAAAAACCTTCCCACCATCTACATGGATTAATTAAAAAGAAAATTCCCCTTAAAATTAACTATTGAAAATTTTGAACTTTTTAAACCTTTTTTTTTTTGGAGAAGCTGAACTTTTTAAACCTATACACGTTGATTTACCTATAAACCTTCAAATTTAACTTCATAAAAATAATTTTCACTACATACACACGTTTTGTTTTTAATTTTTAATTTGTTTTTTAGTTCAAACAAAAAGTGGAGTGGATATGCATATTATTGATTCACCCCAAACTTTTGAAAAAAAAAAAGTTATAAATGCCTTAAATTGTTAAAACTTTCCAACACGTGAGAGTGAAAATTTAAACATCAAATTTTCTAGTCAATAATATATATAATATCTTAGTCAGTTAAACTATGTCAACATAAACATAGCTCAACTGATATAAAACTTGTACTAATGACCAAGAAATTTGTGATTCAAATCCCTCACCCCATGTGTTATTAAAAAAAAAAAAGTCGCTAAACTATGTTCAAGTTTTTTTTTAATATATCAACATTTGGAGTGAGTGGATTTAACCTCTTACCTCTTGGTCAAGGGTATGCTAAAAACTATGCATGTTGGGGCCTAAACTAGTTAAATAAATTAATTGTTTAGGTTAATATTTATGTAATTAATATATTAATTTTGTATCTCATTTCATGTGATTGTTTATATATTAATAAATATTCCATAGGTAGCTAATGTATAGAGTTCAAAAGCACATACTAAAAATATGCTTTGTACATTTTATGAAGTCTAATAATTTGGCTATTCACTTTATTTTAAATATGGAAAGAAATCAAATAAATATGTGTGCGTATGTATATATAAAGAACAGCAGAAAAGTTGGATAGCTACGTGAATTTTAGCTGGATGATGAATGAAACATTGATTTACAACTCTCTCCCCTTTAATTTCTTTAGCCAAAAAGAAAAACTCGAGTAAAGAAAAAGCGAACCCTGTAATGTTAACATCTCTAGCTTCTGTGAAACTGCATAGCAAAAAAAGTAACTGTAAAAGAACAAAATATATATTTTATATATGCATATCAAATGATTCCGATTGTTCCCTAAAATATCAAACCTGCTTGGAAATGATTTATTCTCTAGTTTTGGAAGAAAAGCACATATTCCCTCTATAGATCGAAAACACTTTTTTTTTTTTTTTTTTTGACATAAGGCATGTCTGAGAGTCTTGTTTATTTCCATGATTTTTGACATGACAAAAGTGATTTTGGTTATTCTAAATTATTTCAAACAAGCCTTTATATAAGAACTCACAATATGTAAGATACATAAGTTACTCAACTCATTGTCAATTGGTTTTGAGATGGGAGTCCATATTATATAATATGGTATCAGAGCCCATAAAAATCCAAATGGGTATTCGGTCGAATAAAAAAATTGGAATCTGATCCAAGAATGGTGAACTCAAAGAGACATCACATCTTGAGAGGGCATGTTAAGGATCCACATTGAAAAGATAAGTAGAGAACTCACAATATATAAGATACATGAGTTACTCCACTCATTATCAATTATAATTCAAGTGAGTCTCACGTTAAATTTGGAATGACTTTTGAAAATCTGAAAATTACTCTAGACCCATTAAAAACTATATATATATTTTTTAATAATCAAAAGCAAATTTGAAAATATAAAAAATTTGCTAAAAACATTTTTAAAAACTTGTTTTTTAGGAAGTATTTAATTAGTGTTTTGTCCAAAGATGTTAAGAGAAAAAAATAATTTACATTTAACTTGAAATCACTCCTTTCAAAAGTTATTCCAAATTCTAGTCACTCCGGATCGCTAGAACAACTTGTCCAAGTTAAGGACTTATTAAGTTTCTCACATGTGTATTATTTAGCAAAATCAATAAGCAAACTTGATTAATACTTGTAAAAGCCACCCAGCTAGGCTCCTAGCTGCCAATTTTGCTTTTGAATTTGTAGCTTTCTTTATCAAATAATTAAGCTTGGGCTTGCATCTGAGAGAGAGAAAGAAAATGGCTTATTGCCGGCGTCCCCACTTCTTTCTAATTCTCAGCCTAGTTTTTGCTCTCTCTTCATTGGGTTACTCGACCCCTTGCAATTCTTCTACCCAAAACGAGCACTGTAAGTCTCCGACAAAAGTTGGAAGAAGAGTTCAAATTGAAGATGCGGCGGAAGCCACGGCGGAGCAACAGGCAAACACGACACCCTCCGGCCTCCACACCCCAGATACCAAAGTAACGTCAGCTCCAAAAATATGGAAGAGCCCCGGTTTGCCATACAGCACTCTTTTAAGACACGTAAGAAGAGCACGATATATCATATCACATTTTTATGTAAATTTATTTTGTAGTAATGAGAATTATTATTTAAGGCGTAAGTGCATGCATGCAGATTCATGGGGTTTTGAATATCATAGGATGGGGAACTTTCATGCCCATTGGGATCATGATTGCGAGATACTTTAAGGAATTCCCCATGAGCTGCGAGCGATGGTATTCCGCTCACGCTGTGTGCCAAACTTGTGGCTACATTATGGGCATCGTCGGATGGGGCTTTGGAATCTCAATTACTAACTCTTCAAAACGCTCTCATCTATCTTTCTTAGTTCTCGGCATTCTCGTCATTGTCCTCTCAACCATTCAAGTAAGTTTGGCTGAAACCATTCATCTTTAGGATGATAATAGATGTCCTATCTCTATTGAATTATGTTTGGATTAACAAAGCTTAAAACTTATTATATACAAATTTTAATTTTAGTTCATACATCTATTAGACACAAAATTATAGCTTGTGAATATGTATACGCAAAATTGAAAGTTTAAAAAACTATTAAACATATAAGATTACAGTTTGTGGATTTATTAGACACATAATAAAATTTTAAAAAATTTATTATACACAATTAAAAATGTAAGAATCTTCCAATATATTTTAATAATGAGAATATTAGACCACATGAGTTTCATCTCAAAATCAATTGATAATGTAGTAATCCTTGTATCTTATAAATTGCAAGATCTCCACTTATCTTTTGAACGTGGAACACAATCCTCAAAGACATGTATATAGTATAATGTAGGAACAAAATAAGACGATGTAAGAAACTTCCAATATTCGTTCGTTTGTGTGCAGATGTTTGCCATATGTGTGCAGCCAAAGAAGGAGAGCGGATGGCGGCGGAGGTGGGAAATCTATCACCATGTAATGGGATATGTGATATTGGCACTGATAATAGCAGATATATTCGAAGGCATCAATACCCAGCGCCATCCAAACAAGTGGCGATGGGCTTACCTCGGAATTCTCTTAGCTCTTGCCGTTGTGGCTGCGGCCTTGGAGCTCCACAAATGCATCAAGCTTAAACTCTTCAAACAGGCTATCAAATTCAATGCCAATATGTATTCTCCCTCTACTTGATGCACAATGTCCCAATTTTTTCATTTCATTTTCTTTCCTGTATTTTTCAAGTTATCATTTCATTATTTCTTCGTTTTGGTTAATTTTGTTATTCAAAATAAGTTTGATTCGTTTTTACCTTCTGAGATGAGATGCCTATGGCCTATGGGGGCAATGACCTGTTTAATTTTATTTATATTTTTATTGGCCTTTCTTTAAAATTAAGGTTAATTATTTTACTGCAATTTATTTCGACTCCTTGTTTTGGAGATCGGTTTCTCTCTCTCTGTTTTTTTTTTTTTTTTTTTTTTTTTGACCTTTTGACTTTGAAATAGAGAAATTGATATATTTATTTTTAAAATTATGGAAAATGAAGAAAATATACGAATTCCGATTTGCGATGGGATTTCACCTCTTGAGTTATGGGGAGGGAATCTTGACGACGACGACGCCGTTTCAGCCATTTGGCGTTGCCTTTCTGTTTCTCGATTGCTTAACTGGAACGCGGAGACCTCAGACCTTCGTTGTTTTGTACTCTCCGAGTAAAGAACAATCTGGACCAGGTAGATTCTGTTGTGTACATGGCCTCCTCAGCCACCATGGACGGCGCCGCGGCGGCGGCGCTCAGGTCCGTGCTTCAGCGCGTGCATCTAGCCGCCGAACGGTCCGGTCGTGGGCCTCAGCAGATCCGAGTCGTGGCTGTTAGCAAGACCAAGCCGGTCTCCGTCATTCGTCAAGTCTACGATGCTGGCCACCGATGCTTTGGCGAGAATTACGTTCAGGAACTCGTTGAAAAAGCTCCTCAGGTTTCTTCTTTGTCCTGTTCAATTTCGCAACGAGTCCATATTTAGCTATTGAGTTGAAGTCTTTCAATTGTACGAGAATTATTGGAATTTTGAAAGTAATTCGTTGTCGATGATTCGGACTGGAACTACTTAACTTTGACGATCACTGGAAATTGCAGCTTCCGGAGGATATCGAATGGCATTTCATCGGGAATTTGCAGAGCAACAAAGTGAAACCTCTTCTGAGTATGATTAAATCTATTTTCTTGAAAGTATTTTTTGTGCAATCTGAAGGCATTATTTCAGAAATTTGTTTACATAAGTTTGCTTATGATACGAATATACGATTCAACTTACTCGGTAATCTCAGAAGAATATTGTGCTGTGTTCATATCATTAAAACTGTGCAGCAATTCTATTTATAGAGAGGTTGCCACCCTCCTTAGATCTCAAAGACACAGATGTACAACGTATAGAACAGATCCTGTTCAACACTAAGGCTAATTAAATACATGACAGCCTAACTGAACTAAGCAGCCGAATGAAACTGATTAACTAACTCAGCGAAACTAATGATGGACTGCACAATTGAAGCCGGGAGCTCCAATAAGCTTGCTAAATAATAAATATCGAGCTACTTCATGCTAGCCATTATAAAAGCCAATAGAAAGAAAAACAAGCATTGTACTTGCTTCAACAGTCAAATTGAAAATCTGAGAACGATATACATCAGGCCTTTGGTGGAAGCCTATGCTATAGGACGTGTCTTTTTTTGGGGTGGTGGGGGGAATAAGAAATGATGTCATTGTGAAAATGAAATCTGTCATAAATATAGAAGAAGGAAGGAGAGCCTCAATCCATGCTATTGAAGTTGCAATAGAAAATTTCCAAGTACGAAGATTTGATATGTCATAGTTACATAAAGGTTAGAACAATCTGTACGAAGTCAAAGCTTCAAAAAACAATATAATCACAGAAAAAACAAGACAATATATCTTCCCTCCCAAAATTCCCACATGTCCACTAAAAATCTTGGATGAAATTGAGTCATAAATTTTAGGTTCAGCTTCAAAGGGATGTCCTCCAAAACAAAGACGAAGGAGGTTTTTGGTGTTGCTTGGAAATGTGGTTGACCATTTAAACATGCTAGAAATGTCTGCTAAAACCAAGAGGCTAGAAAGTATCTGATGAAAAGATGGTGTCGAGTTTTGTTACTGGCACATAGTTCATTAACTACGAAATACACAGCTATTGAAATTCTTCTTGTAGGAACTTCATAACTATGTACATTATGAGTACCTAAATAAAGATTTTCACTTTTTAAGGATAAGAGCTCCTTCTAAATTGACTTAAAAGGTCCTTGTCTAGAACATGGGAGCTATTGAAGACATCCTTCAATTGCAATTTACAACTAAAAATACATGTACGGTTGCTAAGCCAAAGCCACATATCTTGATTAGAACAAGGACAAGTATTTGTAGCAAATCCATTATGTGGCTTCCATGTCATTTACGCTTCCCTTGCAGTCAAAATCAACAAGGGAAATCAACACTGCAAATTTGACTCATAGGGGAACTTTTTACCGTTGAATATAACATGAAGACGAGGTTATTATTTTTCACATTGAAGCCATTATCTAAGCCCAAATCAAGGTATTTGGAGAGAAGTTTGCTAAGACAATCCACTACTAGAGTCTAGGGTCATAAGTAAAGTTTTGAGGGGATTGCTTGTCTAATACTCCTAGAGGCTGGTATTTTTCTCCTTGGCTTTCCATTCTCAATCAAATTTCGAGAGGCTTCGTGACATGCTCTTTTAGGAGTTAAGCTTCTACTGATATGTTTTCACTTCTCGTTCCTGTTACATTCTATATCTTCGTTATTCACCATATTTCTCCAGTAGAGCATTCACAATCTTATTTTAAGAGAATTTTTTCCTGCTATAATTGACCACAAAATTGAAGAAATTTGTGTTTTTCATCATCTCCTTACTAAAGCTATTTAAACCTCCACCTTTGACTCCAAAAACTGTCATTTAAGAGCAACATCATGGAGGTGATATTTAAGGAAGCTTCTAAGAACATTTTTGCTGGAGTAGAGGAAAGAAGTCTTTCAAGTCATCTAAAGATTTAATCTCAGTAACGATGCTGATTTTAGTGGAGCGAATATGGTCAAACTCTTGAGTCCATTTCTTCAGGGAAGCCTTGAAAGATTTGTGGATAAATTTCATTTCACTTAGATTCTAATGGCAGAATACTTTCAACTTTCCACGTAAGGGAGGGATCCATTTGAATTTAGCAGCTTCTTGCCTCTTCAGTCTAGATATCCTAGAGCTCTTGAACTTAAAGAATCTATAAGAAAGTGACGTAGGCATGAGGATTAATTTGGAATAGTTTTCATTGTATATTGTAATAAAAAAATTCAGTCAAATTAACTGCAAATTTAAGGTCAATTTTGGACAAGAAAATTTTTTCCCAACTGCACTTTCGACATTGAAATCTCCACTCAAAATCCAAAAATCAGAGCAAAGACCACCAAGATTTTCAAGTTCTCTCCACTGGAGACCTTTGGCTGGTAGAGGAAGGATGGTATGTCCCCGTAAGCCAAGTATACTATATTGACCGTGAGAGAGAAAGAACCTCCTATATCTTCCTCAATCAAAACAGAAGGATCTTTTCAGAGGAAGAAGAGGCCACCAGAGCGAACAACAAAATCAAGGGAAGTCCTAATATTTTTAGAACTCCAAAGTCCAAATAGCTTTGGTAGTAGAACAACAGACCAAAGTGAGATTGTTTCTGGGTGAATAACAAGACCCAAATTAGAATTCAAGAGGGCACTTTTGACAAGGGCTCTCTTCCTCAAGCTTTTAGTCCTCTCAACTTCGAGGTAAGCGTAATCACGAGGAAGACCAGAAGGCCTTGGAGGAATCCAAGCACAAGCTTAGGACCTCTCAAATACTATTTCCTGCTTTAGGCTAAATTTATAATCTAATCCCATGGAGTGGGTATTTTTTGCATGTTAAACACCCAAACACCCTGTTAGGTTAAAAAATTTAAGTAGGGTCAAGTTGGATTCTAAATTGGGTAAGATGAAGTTGATATTTAACATCTAAAAGACATAAACTCATAATGTAAGCTCAGAGAACATAATATTTTTAAATGACTTGTTACTATTCCTATATACAATTACTATGGAGTTGTTAAAAAGGATTTGATTGAAACTTTTCGTACTTAGAAGGTAAAATTGAAACTTCCAACTTGCTTGAACAGGATCTGTTCTATAGGTTGTACATCTCTGTCCTTGAGTTCTAAGAAGGTAAGCTTGAAACTTTCAAAATATTAGGGAAAAAATTGAAAATGATATAAACTAAGAGGACAGAAACAACATAAAGGTCCTTGCTTCTCAGTCACGTGATGGTAAGAGAGGGACTTCCAAATCGTCTTGAACATGAATTGTAGTCCCTGAGTCCAGATACTAGTTGCTGTCTGTAGGAGTTTAGTGGAAGCTACCATAGTGGACATTGTTGGGGAGGTGTTCTCATAGCCGTGATTATTACTTTACACATAGAACTGACTGTTAGGTTAAAAATAGCATTTGACCATAGAATGCCAAACTTTTCATAGAACTGATAGTGAGGTTTGTTGCCTCCATTTCAAGATCCACCACTTCGTGAATTTTGACTTATTTTTACATTACTTTAAGAGAAATCATTTTCTTGATTTGCAAGCTTCAGTCCAGTATTTCCATTAGTTTCCACCGTTGCTATTTGCTTTATTTTGTTGAGCTTGAACAGTTGAATTTGCTGTAGGTAGAGTGCAGTTTGACCAAATTTCTTTAAATTATAGCTTGTTTTGGTGTAAGTAAAGCATACTCCAAAGGATTTAACCTTGAATCTATTTCGTAGACAACCAAATTGTACTTAAAACCTAAGCCAGATAGCTTATACACATAACCTGTCAGTATCAAAGACCTTGTAACTTAAAAAAGGCTGTGATATCAGCACAAGTCTTCATCTTGCTTAAATGCTTCGCATGGTAATTCCCCCTTTCTTCAAGCTCTGCAACACGCTTGCCATATTTCTCATGAGGATTTTGTCAAGTAAGATTCCTAGCACACTTGCAAACTGACAATATTTCACTTCTGCTACAAGTGGTTTAGTTAGAAAGTTGGGAGTCGAGAAGCTTATATTGTCTTCCTATCTAAGAGTCATCTACACATAACATGGGTAAGCATGAAAATTGCCATTGGTCAGCACTCCGCAGCAATATATTTGTCTGGAGGACTGGTTCTTCCATCAATGTAAATTTCTAACCCGAAGTTGTGGATCACTGATAGCGTCTAGCATTTCCAAAGGAAGAAAATTGTCATTAAGCCTCACCATTACAAATTAACTGAGTAGGTCATACCCTCACTTTTCTGTTGCTCCCAAAAACTTTACCTTTTTTTTTTAGCCAACTTTACAAACTCAACTTTGTAATTTAGGAGGAATTTTATTTTATTTTATTTATTTATTTATTTTTGATATCCGTGAGTGTCCAGGCCTGCTTACGCACACCTCGACTAATCTCACGGGACAACTGCCTGACCCTACTACATTTGGTTGCCAAGGAAACTCGTAGGATATTAAATATCCTAGGTAGGTGGCCACCATAGATTGAACCCATTCCCTCTAAGCCCTTTATTTTTTCTATGACCTTTATTGACCATTAGGGCCAACCCATGATGGTTTAGGAGGAATTTTATTATTCTATTCATATCAATACAACAGCAAAGCCATTCTGGGAGCATTCGATAAGCTCAAATTTACAGCAAACAATACACTCAACTAAAGCTAACCAAATGCATCATCGACCAACAATTGTAAAATGTGGTGTTAAGTTGGGTCATTTTCTTTCCCCTTTTTTTTGTTTTTTTTTTTTTTTTCCTTACCTAAAAAAGAATTAAATTGGACAATGAGTTGGTTAGTCAGACTATAAATTATTGTATTGTGGCACTTGATCCAATCAGCAGTTGGTTATTAGACCTTTTTAGTAGCTTCTTTTCATCTGCTTTTGTTCCTTCATCTCTAACTGTCACTTTTCCAATAACCATACAGCTGGTGTCCCAAACCTTGCAGTTGTTGAGAGTGTGGATGATGAAAAGGTACACTTCTTATTAGTTTTCTCGAATTCTTTGTTTTGAAGCTCAATTTACCTCAAAAGTTGAAATGGAAGTTCTTAATATCACTTTTCAATATTTTACTTTAAATATGAGGTGATTAGTTATCTTTCCTCGGGTTCAGTTGAATTTGGTTTATAGCACGTAGAAACACTTATGTCACTGAATGGTAATTGAACTAGGTGATTCTGTTTTACTAACTGAAGCAACTAACGTTGGGACCATTCTCAAGAAATTTTGAATCTTATTTGTGTGGACGATCATTTTCCATCAATTTTGGATTCAGGCGTGCCTTCTCTTGTTTCATTGGATCTTGCTTAACACAGTGCTTTTTTTTTAAAAAATATATATCTATATTATTCAAATGGTTAACTTTGTTATTTTATGCTTTACACTATAACTTCCTTCTCAATTTGCTTAAACTCTTTTCTCAGATTGCAAATCGTTTGGATCGGGTGGTTGCAAGTATTGGGAGGAAGCCTCTTAAGGTGTTTATCCAAGTGAATACAAGTGGAGAAGAATGTATGTTATTATTACTTGCGACGACTATAAGTTTCTATTTCTTAAATTGATGGTCACCACTTAATTGACCTGCAGGATTAGGCAACAGTGTTATAGTTGTTTGCATGAAGCGTGCTCTAATTATTCTTTTCAAATACGTAATTCATTGGAAAATAGTTTGTTAAAAATTCCTGTGCTTCTGGACTTCTAGAGAGTCCAGCTGGCCTGTTCTCATAATCATGAAATTCTCTTTACGGTATGATTATATTGCTTTTTGAATCCCTACCTCTGGAACAAATTCCCTATTATCTACCTGAAGCATTTAAGCTGTGCACTACGGACATTTATGTTCCTCAGTTTCCTTATGCCATCCGATTTCAGCATACATTTAGACATAAAGATTCCTTTACTACAGAGCACTAACCTTTTCTTGCGAGGATTTTCAAGATCAGAATTCATGGCAAAGCTTGTCCAGTTTTTTATACCGTTAAGCGTGTCTAAAGTTCTTTGATCTGCTAGTGACCTTAGCATGATATTGGGACATTTTTTAAAATTAGATTGTTGATGGTGCATCTTTAAGAAGGTGACTGCCGCTGTTATTGCGCTAGTTTTTAACTTAATCATTAAATGTTGCAATCCATTCCTTGTTATATAGTAAACTTGTTTGAGTCATTCCAGTTGTTAAAGCTTCGAATATAATGTTTTTCCGTATTGAAGTGCAGCAAAATCAGGTGTGGAGCCCTCTGGGTGTGTGGAGCTTGCTAAATACGTTAGTTTGAACTGCCCAAATCTTCAGTTTTCTGGGCTAATGACAATTGGAATGTTAGATTATACATCCACTCCGGAAAACTTCAAGGTGATAAAACCTTTCACTCCAACCTCACCTTGCCCAACATTCCTCTGTTATGAGAAACTTTGCTCTTTCTAATTGGTATATGTTGGTTGCAGTTATTGGCTAACTGTAGAACTGAGGTTTGCAAAGCACTGGAAATATCAGAAGAGCAATGTGAGCTATCGATGGGCATGTCAGCAGACTTCGAGCAAGCTGTAAGAATCATTATCATTATAATGTATATCTGCTTAACGGGATATATTTAAACTTGGCCTAAACCATTGCTTAATAAACTTGAGAAAATTGGTTGCTGCTCTTCTAAAGTTCCAAGCTTTTCTTGTTTCTTTAGACAGAGAATTATACAATTAACTCTCTTATCCTGCATGTTTTGCAGGTTCAAATGGGAAGTACAAATGTGAGGGTCGGATCTACCATATTTGGGGCGAGGGAATATCCCAATAAAAAGTGAATCTTGCATACACTAGAACTAGAAGATCTATGAGCTTCTTGTGGTAACTATTTTGATGAATTAATTTTGTCTAACACTTGCCGATCTTTGAATAAAATGTCATTAAAGAAAGCATCCTAGTCCAGTAATTTTATTAGTTTGCGGAACACTGAAAGCATCCTACCCATCTGATGATAAATTGAGATGGATTGCACTGAACATTTATGATTTGGAATAACTGTAAACGTTTTTGAATGATTTAAATAGTTATTTTTTAATACTTTTACTTCGGTCGTCAGAAAACTCAATTTCGTCTGTAAATTTTAAAATATATTTTATTCTTGTGATTTCAAAGATGCTATAAAATGGTCTCTGTCAACGTTTTATTAGGTAAGGTATAATTTTATAATATTTTTAATTTGACTATGATTTATTTGTTTTAATAAAATATTTTGGTGATAAATGTTTTATAAAAGGGATTTTAAAAATATATTTTTAATAAAAAAAAAATTGTATATATTTAATCCTTTATTGACCAAAGTGAGTTCACGCATCTTCGTTGAAATCATCCAACCTATCAATTTTACTGAAAAATAATAATAAAATCAACCGTCCGACCTATCATGTTGTAACAGCCTAGAATCAATGAACAAGGTCAAATTATACTTTTGTATAGATTTTAATGTCTTCAGACTAAAAAATTTTCATTCCAACTATTTATCTTTCAAATTGTTTAAAGAATCCATAAAGAAAGAGTTTCTACACCAATGAAATTTGATGGGGCAATTGAAGTAAAAATTATAAAATATGTGACATCATTTATAAAATGAAATCGCTGCTACATCAAAATATATCAGTAACATCATTTGCTATCAAAATTTATTCTTAATTTATTTGAATGATGTTGTATTGTTCTCGAACCCAACAATAATGCCAACAAAGAAGCCACTAAAATAAATAACCCGAGTGTATAAAGTACAAGGCAACTCTATATTACATCAGCATCAAAATCAAAAGTATGGTAACCATCTTTTCTGACATGTACAGACCGGTCCTTCGAAAGCCTCTATAAATTGACTGACAATGCAGACACATCATGAACAGACTGACTTGCTTGAACGATCCATTTTTTCATTTAAAGATACAGTTGATGAAAATATGGACCAACGAGTCAAGTTAGATGGACAAAAGATAGGTACCATGAAATGTGATTGAACTATAGAGCTTGGTTTTCTTTAAACTAATTTCAAGAGATACTCATCCTACATCACTTATAGTTAAAAAAATTTATAGAATTTTTAATATTTTAACTAGGTGATTATAGTTCAAGTTAGTTGACCTTTTTATCTAATAATGCTGAGGCATCAAATTGACTCACAACTCCGTCACTTAACAATCGCATAGCAGCTCCCTGAGAAAATTTTCTGGCAAATAGAAAACAAGGAACAAAAGTTGAATTATTTTGACACCATTCCGTCCTGAATTCAGTTTCATAGTAGACATGGCTGATTCCCTGTCAAAACAATACACGTCAAACAACATATAGCAGACACTGGACAATGCATAAATTCAGAAAAAGAAACCCAGATTGACCAATCAATGCCATAGATTTACTGTCAAAAAGAAAAAAAAATGCCACAGATTTACCAATAGAGTAATTCCAAACATGGTCGGTATCGACATATAGAATAGACATCAACTCTAATAGCATCATAATTAAGCCAAGTAGTCCAACAAACAATGTAAAAAAGAGCATGATTGCATTAAATAGAAACTAAAACATTTCATTTCATAAGAAACCAAGTCCATCCACCCGTCCACCCACCCACTTAAAGAAACAAACACACGAGAGAGAGAGAGATAGAGAGAGAGAGAGAGATCGCAATGTAATAACCTTTATTTCCTTAATCTGCCGAGGTCCAGCATTAGCATAGTTATAAGTAATAGGATGCCACCCCTTGTTCTCCATTTTAGTGGTTGACTGATTCCATAGCGTGTAAGTCAATGTCCTTCGTTCAAGTTCACCTTCAAGTTCATTTAACTACAGAGCAAACACAAGAAAAGAATGTTACAATGTAAAGTATCTCAGAAACTCCAGACAACAATTTTACAGTCACTGGAAAGAGTTACAAACTCATCATCCCCGAAAATGGGAACAAGGAAACAAAGTGAGGGAAAACAACAGAGAAGGAAAAGATATCACGGCCTCAGAAGACAAATCTCTACTCACAGCAAGCAATGTCTGGACGTAGTGTTCATCTGGAATACAGTTGTGCTGCTTTTGAAGTTTCTACAATCAAAATTTAGGCCATGTTATCGATGCAGTTTTTATTACGGATGATTTCTAGTATGACAGCGATATCCATAGCAGTAGTATACAGAACAATCTTAGAAGACATTATCCAGAAAAATGAATAAACTATTTCTTGATAACATGCATATTTGTTGCCCTCAGAATCAAATTTCTTCATACATTCAAATGATCACTTACAATATTCATATTTCCTTTGCTGGCATCCACAGGTGGCCTTCGCTGTAGTTAAGAAAAAGTATAAATTTAATAATGCAATACCAAAAAGAGTGAAAATTTTGCTTCATAAAAATCTTAAGAATGTGTCTAGGACTCAAGGTGAAGGGAATTCCAGTTATATGCCATTCAATTTAAAGATGATATATTTGGGGAAAACATGACAAACATATTATGTTTATAAGTGGTATGTGTGTGTGAATGATAGTATCTTCACACAGCAGAAATAAATCACTGCAATTGAATAGTGGTTGACAAATGAAGAAGGAATTTTCGGCATAACATATACCTTGCAGAATAATCCGAAGATTGGAAATATAATATCATCATCCACAACTACTTCTGCATGACTACGAATCAAACTGATCCACTGCAATGTAAAAATAGAGCATGAGCAAGATAATCGCACTCATCATGATTGTTTAGAATTCAACTAACAGGCACCTACACCCACAAGAGTGGAAACTATATTGTGTAGCAGATCTTAAATATTATATCAAGCAATAAATAGGACATAAAAGACCAAAAATATAAACAAAACAAAAGACCCAAGCAAAAATTAATGAGAATTATGATGGATGACCTGTGACCCTTTTCTCCATTTGCCCTTAGGTATAGTAGGTGACATTTTTGGGTTATAGCGACCCTCCTTTGCATCAAGAAAACTACAATAAAAAATGAGAATCTAAATATTGAACTGTTTAGGTTGGTATACATAAAAATTTCACTCTGAAAGCTTTGAAATTTGACAAGTATCCAAGTTTTGGCACCAAGTGGTCAACAAAGAATCAGTGCTAGGCACCTCAGAGTCAAAGCCTCCATCTACCTGTCCACGAAACTCCTTGGAGAAGCCATGAGATAGCTGTATATATAGCTAAAATTGTATAGTGGAACACAACTGCAGCATCAGAAGCCAAATAGTAAGGGAAGATGTGAAACAACTCAACTTCATAGATTAAAATGTCCAGAGAACAATGGAAAGTGGCAGGGGTGATCATAAAACACCTGTCTGATAGAAGAACAAATCTCTGGTTGGCAGGATCCTCAAGCGCTGCTTCAAGTAACAACCTCTCTGCAGCAATCATACTTGACTTTCCCCAGGCCACCTGCAACATGATATCACTTTACTGCAATCAATTTCCAAAGTCAAACAGAAATGTTGAAGGAAAGATAATAAAGGATAAATAATGCATGCATAGGAGAAAAACTGAGCAGCAGTGTGGTGGGTTGAATAAAAGGAAAATATTGCATGCCTCATCATGAATTCACCCCCACTATTTTAAAAAGGAGGGTAATTGATAATTTCATCATAATTATAGTACCAAGCTATAGAGAACAATACACCTAGTGTCTAGGACATTGTCATCCTTTCACTAGCTAGGGCGAAGTATTTACAGAGGTTGTTCTCTCACCTTGATTAAGGTTAGACTTATTTGAGCTCTGAGTCTACTACTGATTGGGGAATAGCCTACTATGCTCCTCAATTTAATACAAAGGAAACAGGACACTTTGAGATGAGTTTATGCCTTGTCATGCCTCTATAAAGTTACATTTCTTCTTATCTTCCAAGAATGCGCACCTATCATTCAAAGTCTAGTGTGTTCATCCTATTTACTCTTCATGGATGAGGACCTTCCTTGTTAGACTCCAGCGCTCATCTTGATGTGCTAAGTTTTGTGGGTCAGGAAGGATAGCCTTGACTGCTCTACGCTGTATTATTGGTAGGTGAAGCATAGGCACGTAATTCTCCAGAAACATCACCCATAACAATGGCCTCCCCGTTCCATAGTGGTGCTAATGAGGCCTTTACGGTTCCAAGAAGATCTCCGCCAATTTTGGAGTGCTATGAGGCGAATGATAGCATTTTATATCAAGTACAGGTACTATACTAGGCCTATTAGGTTTCCTCCCCCCAGCATTGGGACAACTAGTATTAGGAATAACTGTTGATGGAATCTGTAATCACTTGAGATTCTCAACTAGTACTAAGCTATGTTTGCAGTAAACCTAGACAATATATACATCGAGATAACATCAGCAGCCGGGGAGAGTGTAGATAAAGAAAATAATAAGCTGCCCATTCAAAGATATGCCAATCAGATAATCTTAACTTGTTCAAAAGATCATATTAGTTGAAAAGTTCGTCCTTCATACTTCTAAATAACTCCACACACACACCAACACAGGGTAAAGAACAAGTGAACAGGCGTCTATTTTCCATTATTCCCCAGTTTGATGGTAAGCATACAGATACACGGACGCCATGGAAAAATATAAAAACTCCGTTTGATCAGAACACACATCATGTTACCTGTATGCTATTCGTCAATTGCCGTCCAAAAAAGAAATGCGACCTAGTCGTCGATTCATCGAACACAAATCCAGGCGCCGAGTGAATATAAATCGAGAAGTTCGCAACGTCGCCATTCTGGAATAGAAAATTGCAAATTATTTTCCCAACTCCGAAACAATGCCTAATCGAAGATACTTTTTGAGAGAGTAGAAACTTTAAAACACCTCGAAGAAGCTTCCCCAAAGAAAATCAAGAGGGAGGTTTCGACGCGTGAGAAACAAGAAGGCAATCTTAGGGCGGCCCGAGAATGAATCAGGAGGACGACGCAATCGGCGAGAAAATGAGGCAGAGGCGAGGTTGGTCCGAGAAGACGAATGAAGCCTGATAAGAGCGAGAATGCAAAGTGCAAGAGAGAAGATGATGACAAGCTTCCAGCTGAACCAGAGAAGGCTGCGGCCTGGTGATAGAGGAGCCTTCTTCCTCATTGTTCTTCCTGGAAATGATCAAAAGAAGTTTCATGCAATGAATCGGAGAGAAACCAGAGGAAAACAAAGCAGAGAGAGAGAGAGGAGAGAATACATGGAAGAGGTGGCGGTTTCGCCGGAGAGATAATTAATAAAGAAAAACGCATCAGAGAAGGGATGACGGTAGCGAAATGTGAACGGAATTTGGAGTGTTTTGAAAGACTTCTCGGGAATTCCATGAACAACAACACCAATACGTCGTCGTACGGCTCAGTTTGTTGTATGGGCCTTCTGGGCTGCGATCTGCCAGGACAGGGCAGATGGCGGGAAGGACGTAGCTGGCTACCCGGCCTTGTGGGCCCCCGACAAATTTGTTGCATTTACTATCACAAAATGCTACTATTTTAATTATTAAAAGAATAATTTATTTGAATAACTTATTTCGACATATAAAATTAGATTATATATAAAATTTAAAAATATATGTGTGTCTTTTTCTTCTATATAAGACAAAATTTATTCTTGTGAGGTGTTTTTGTCAACGTGAACTTGTGGGATCAGTTTTGAAATGAAATTGGATAAGAAAAATTAAAAAAAAAAAAAAAAAAAAAAAAAAAAAAAAAAATCAAAGGATAAGTTTTGAAAATTTTATGTATATGTTTATTTTTATTTTTATAATTTTAGAGATCAAAGGAGGGCATATTTAGAGAAATTTTTATCAAATATATGTTGCAGCTCCACCCCCGTTGACAAATATATTTAAGACAATATCATTATGTTAACGTATTAAAAGAATTATGTGATAATTGATATACGTCACGATTATAAATTAGCTTTTTTTTTTGGATAATTGTAATGGGTGGCAAAATTAGGGTAAATAATGGCAAATTTAGCAATTTTTTAAAATATTTGCAAATATGGCAAAATTTTTGAATTAATTTTTCATATCCCCGTTTTGCCCTTGGATTGCGCGCGCTTCTTCTTTCCGGTCGGCGTGGAATTCTCTCCTTTTTTTTTTTTTATTTTGGTAGGTTTCTATCAGTGATAGAAGTTTTCTATCACTGATAGAAAGTTTTTCTATCACTGATAGAAAAACTTTCTATCAGTGATAGAAAACTTCTATCACTGATAGAAAGTATAAGTGATACTTTCTATCAGTGATAGAAGTTTTCTATCACTGATAGAAACACTTTCTATCAATGATTTCTTTCTATCAATGATAGAAATCTTCTATCACTGATAGAAATTATAAGTGATACTTTCTATCAGTGATAGAAGTTTTCTATCACTGATAGAAACACTTTCTATCAATGATAGAAAACTTCTATCACTGATAGAAATTATAAGTGATACTTTCTATCAGTGATAGAAGTTTTCTATCACTGATAGAAACACTTTCTATCAATGATAGAAATCTTCTATCACTGATAGAAAGTGTTTCTATCACTGATAGATTCTATCAGTGATAGAAAAGACTTTCTATCAGTGATAGAAAACTTCTATCTCTGATAGAAATTATAAGTGATACTTTCTATCAGTGATAGAAGTTTTCTATCACTGATAGAAACACTTTCTATCAATGATAGAAATCTTCTATCACTGATAGAAAGTGTTTCTATCACTGATAGATTCTATCAGTGATAGAAAAGACTTTCTATCAGTGATAGAAAACTTCTATCACTGATAGAAAGTTAATTCTATCAACTTTCTATCAGTGATAGATTCTATTTTTGTTTTTGTTTTGGTAGGTTTCTATCTGTGATAGAATCTAAAGTTCTCCTCTATTTTTGTTTTGGTAGGTTTCTATCTGATAGAAAGTTTTTCTATCACTGATAGATTCTATCAGTGATAGAAAAACTTCTATCACTGATAGAAAACCTATCAGTGATAGAAAAACTTCTATCACTGATAGAAAGTGAATTCTATCACTGATAGAAGTTTTCTATCAAACTTCTATCAATCACTGATAGAAAACTTCTATCAGTGATAGAATTCACTTTCTATCAGTGATAGAAGTTTTTCTATCACTGATAGAATCTATCAGTGATAGAAAAACTTTCTATATGATAGAAAGTGAATTCTATCACTGATAGAAGTTTTCTATCAGTGATAGAAAACTTCTATCGTAGAAGTATTCACTTTCTATCAGTGATAGAAGTTTTTCTATCACTGATAGAATCTATCAGTGATAGAAAAGTTTCTATCACTGAATATAAAGTTCTTCTCTATTTTTGTTTTGGTAGGTTTCTATCTGATAGAAAGTTAAATGTTGTATTAGAATCTAAAGTTCTCCTCTATTTTTGTTTTGGTAGGTTTCTATCTGATAGAAAGTTTTTCTATCACTGATAGAATCTATCAGTGATAGAAAAGTCACTGATAGAAACTTTTCTATCACTGATAGATTCTATCAGTGATAGAAAAGATTTCTATAAATGTTGTATTCTCATCTAAACCTTCCCTCCCTCTTCTTCCCTGCTCTCGGTCCGACCCCTGAATCCCACAATCCATGGACAACATCACGACCCAGCTTAAGCGGGGCATATCCCGTCAGTTCTCCACCGGCTCCCTCCGTCGGACCCTCTCCCGCCAGTTCTCCCGCCAGTCCTCTCTCGACCCACGTCGGAACAATCTCCGCTTCAGCTTCGGCCGCCAATCCTCTCTCGACCCCATTCGCCGCTGCCCCATAACTGATAGAAAGGGCATTTTAGTAAATACACATCCCATAACTGAAAATTTTGCCATTTTTGCAAAATTTTCTACCGACTGCTAGATTTGTATATATTTTGGGCCGGTTTGCTATATTTGCAACCGGCCCTTTTTTTTTCTTGGAAAAGTTTTCTTCCACTAATCCAAATCACATGAAATAAAAGGTTAAACCACTTCTATCAACAGATGTTTAGAAATTATAAAGTCAGAGTGTTCCAATTAATTTATAATTTTTAATTAATTTAAATAATCGGTTTTCTTTTTAATGTTAACACGTATAATTTTAACTCAGGTGACAAATTTGATCTCACTACACAGCCAAAAAAAAAGTATTATCCATTAAATGTTATCCCCTTAAAGGGCATGGCATCGCTGTTACAATGAATGACAGACGAGTTTACAGATTGTTGTATCAACATGTTTCCTAATAACAGACTGGAAAAACTGAAGGAACAGTCAGAATGCCAATACAGGACCTCAAATGCCGTTGCCAAACTTCTTGAATAGCTGCAGATTTCCTGTTTTGATGATTGACTTATAGTAGCTGCAACTTTTCTTTTCTCATCCATTAAGCTGAATCATTCTGACTAATGCACAAGTTTATATTGAAAATCTGTTGTACGCGTCGATCGGCATATATCGTCTAGAAGAGATTAGTGTCATTGAAGCAAAGTTGTATAGTATCAGCGGGCCACTTTGGAGCTTTGACGATCCAATATAACATTCAAGATCTTGCCAGGAACAAAGATTCGCTTTTTGATTGACTGCCCTGTTAAA
The DNA here is from genome assembly GCA_036850905.1 of Luffa acutangula. Lineage (NCBI taxonomy): Eukaryota > Viridiplantae > Streptophyta > Magnoliopsida > Cucurbitales > Cucurbitaceae > Luffa > Luffa acutangula. The sequence continues at coordinate 60,149,913 of CM072087.1, read as the reverse complement.
TATTTGGAGAGTTTTTCATCCTGCTCTGCTAGCTGGAAAGCATCCTCCTCTGTACATGTTTCCTCAACCTGGATGGTACCCCTAGTTTTACCATTGATCTGAACTGGTAGGACAATTGTGGAGTCCTTCAAGTAAACAGGGTTGGCCTGTAATTGAGAAAAAAAATTAAGAGATTCAGCAATTATATTTCTTCAAGACAAATTTTTGGCGGAATCTCTTGCAAACTAAGCTTTCTCAAGGCGTCAGTCTTCAATGCAATCAATTATAACAAGTTCTGTCCACTGTTTTGTATTCTTTCCTGACGTAGTTACGAAGCAACATTTTTCCTATTTGAAGGTGAATTATATTTCTATTCTAAATTTGCTTTATATTTGAAGTTAAAGCAAAACAAACCTATTAAATCCCGATATCTTAATTTGCTTTCAAAATTTAATGCAACTATGTACCGTTTTTTCTACTCTTCAAAAAATAGGTGACCTAGATTGTAACCGGTAGTGAGGTATTTTCTATTTCCCAGCTAGAATATCATCCAATACCGTGTTGAGAATTCGTCGACATTCATCCACAAGCTGACAGAGACGTGGAGGTATTTTTCTCGGTGAGAAGACATGGAAGTTATTTTCTTTCTACCATTTTCAAATAGATTATTTCTTCTAGCAAAAAAATCCTTGACATACCAACAAGACAAACTGAAAGTGATTTTCCATAGATCCTACTTCTGTTATTAACCTAAGTTCACTGAAGAACGAAAAAAATAATGTGAAGTTTATTCCAAAGATTCACCAAGACGCAGAATTACATTCGATGTTGATATAATTCTTCACAAGGACTCAAGTAGCTAACACACCCGTTGCAAACCTTGTAAATGCAAGAAGGTATCGGATAAACATAAAGCGTCTAAAATTATTCAACCGTATGGACAAAATATGCAAGTACTCAAGCGAGGGAAGGGGGATAAGAAGTCAAACCTTGGGGAAGGGCTCATATGCCAATGATTCCAAGTGTCCTAACCGAGACCAAAGTTCCTCAGCCAAGTGAGGTGCGTACGGTGAAAGCAACAAAGTGAATGCTTCAACAATAGACCTTGGGTATCTATCCCACTGAAAATAGGACAATGATAAAAGACAGAAAAGGCTATAAGATGAAATTAATTAACTAGAAAATGGCATCAGTCTGATTGGAAGAGAGGGGGCATGCCAAAGAAATAATGTGAATTGACTAAGAGCACGCTCTTAAACATTAATATCCAAATGTAATATTTTTTTTTTCCAAAATGGGATCAAAGATAAAGCAAGATATCAAGCTTTTTAATTCCACGTATTTCATTCTCTAATTAGAGATTTAAATAGGATCAACCCCTCAACTAGCATAAAGTATGTACTTATGACCAAGAGTTCATAGGTTCGAATCCCCCAACCCCATAATGTTGAATTAAAAATTAAAAATTAAAAAAAAACACACACACACACAACTTTTCAAGGGTTGTTTTTTTCTTTGAGTAAAGGGCTATTTAAGTTTTATACAATTTTGTAAAAAAAAAGTTTTCTACTATATAATAAAGTCAACTTGATGGCATTCAACATTGAGAAATAAATGGGAAATAAAGAACCGTTTCAATTGGAGGGAAGGATCCTTTAAAGAAAAGGAAAAAAAGAAGAAGATGCAAGTCAAACCCTAATACTAATATAATCAAATGGCTGACTTTAAGTTTCATTAGTTTGAAACAGAAACAGAAACAGAAACAACGGCATGCCCTTCAACCCAAATAGCATGAAATTTAGGCAAGGACCAACTAACTAATGCACATTTTCCACTAACCTTATATGCCACATTAACGAACTCCATCATAGCTGAGATTCCTGTGTTGAACCGTGTCCCTTCAACTTCTTCGGTTACCTGGAAATTGAATCATCGTTTAGTCAAGGGAACTACTGTATCTACAAAACACAACTTCAATATGACATTTATACTAGTTAATATAACCCATCAAACGGGTCATTTATATGGAATCTACTAAACCTATTCATGCAGCCTCGGAAGGCAAACTTTAATGCCCGTGTAATTATAGTTTTGTTGATATTCTTTCCACTTTTAGATGCATTGCCAGGTGAAATTAGCAACATTTTGGATAAATCTTAAGGGATTTCCTTTGGCATTGAGGCATGAGCTAACAACGACAGTGGAAGTCATCGAGTCAGCTGGTCAAAGGTGATGGCAGCCTTGTCAGAGGGAAATACAGAAAGGGAAACAAGGCCCTCCTAGCCAAATGGCTGCAGAGATTCTCTCAAGAAGACAAGGGTTTATGGAAGGCTGTTACTAGAAGCAAATATGGTCGAGCTAACAGTGTTTGGATCCCAAACCAATATAAGGTAGGGTGAAAGGCTTTTGTAACCCTTGGAAGGATATCAACAAAACTAGATCCTTTTTTAGGAAAATTCCAGCTTTTATCTTTCGAATGAAAGGAAAATCAGATTTTTGGAAGAATCCAGAATTTTCAAGGACTCTTTCTCCACTTTCCATAGTTTTATGGATTTAGTCCAAATGAGGAACCTGAATATAGCTCTATCTCCTAAACTTGGAGCTTCATCTTCAATACTTTTGATTTTGCTTGGTGCTCCCCCAAGAGAGTGGAATGTTCTGCTTGAATTGCGTCCAGAGTGGTGGTTAAGGGATAAAGGAAAGTTCTTTGGTCAAATGCTTATGGGCCTCTCCTTTGGCTTCTTTGGAAAGAGAGACCCAAGATCCTTTTCAGATAAGTTTTTAAAAAAAAAAAAGAATTTGTAATTGTGTCACTGTCAGTATAGGACCTATACTTCTAGTTGGAGTGTCTTTCACAAATCTTTTTGTAATACTGTCTTTCCTTATGAACTTCGATTGGAGGCCTATTCCTCCTTTTAGGCTCAGAGTTCCCTCTTCTGAAGGGCCGAAGGGCTGTCTTGGTTTCTCTTTTTCCTTTAATATAGTTCCCTGTTTCTTACCAAAAAATATATATATATTGTAGCTAGGAACAAACTATAATTTGGGTGACTCGCATCATATTGCAATGCTTTCCTCCTTTTCTTAATATGTTTAGTCATTATCTCTTAATTACATGTCTATTTATCAGCAGTTGATCCTCACTCTTCAGTGACAACATATACCAAAGCGTTCCCAGAACTACCCAATAGACAAGAAAATCATATATCTAGGCAAAACAAGCAAAGAATATAGTAACACGTGTCTTCTTAGTTCATTACCACAACTTAAATAACACTTGAAAGGAAAATGAGGGAGACAAAGCTCAAATAATATATGACCTTCACAATGCATTTATGGAGTGAACGAAGTTGTTCTAGAGTGGGTTCCTCATCAGTTGCCACAGTTCCATCATTAAATGTACCATCAGCTGAAGGCGGTCCGACAATTAGTCTCCAAGTTCTTCCCAAGAATCTATGGACACCTTCAATACCGCTGGTATTCCACTGTTTTGAGTCTCTGGAAGAAAAATGAGACCGCGAGATAACTAAGAAAAATAATATATGCCCCTTATCCGACTGATCAAGAAAAGACCAGTCACATAGATCAAATAGAAATTGCTTGATATTTTAGTTTTGAAAGTTATAGATCAGAGCTACCTAAGAGGACCCATAAACATTTCATACAAGCGAAGAGAATCTGCACCATACTCAGAAACAACATCGTCAGGATTGACAACATTTCCTCTACTCTTGCTCATTTTGTGAGCACGAGCAGTCAATCGGATATCAGGACTGTCTTTCAATACAAAATAATCTCCAGATTTCATGACCTGCATGAGAAGAAATTCAGTTGAGAAGACTCCAACATAAGAAGAAATCCAGTAGAGAAGACCTGGAATTAAAAACAAACAACAATACTGTGTTTTTCAGTCATGGATATGATTAACTACTTCAAACCAGTAGAAATATTTTTTGCATCATAATCTGCAATTTTATTAAGGCATACAAGTCAAGGATACAAAGATACACCAGGCTAAGGCATAGAGAGCATAAACCTTTTCCTCGGGGATTCTTTCTTGATTATATTCACTCAAAACATCAACGGAATCTGCAGACACTAGATTCCCATCTGGATCTTTTAAAGCTGAATATTGAACCTGTCATTTAAAAAAAATTACTACATAAAAAATGTGTAGAAGAAATATCATCTTATTTTGAGAAAGAATACTTACTTCCCCAAGTATAATTCCTTGGTTTATGACACACTTGAAGGGTTCTTTGGTGGATACAACGCCCATATCATAGAGAACCTGAATCAGAGAGGTTCAACCGGATGAATAGTGTAGCAGAAAATATAGGACAAAACATCCAGAACAGAAATAGGTCAGTAGTTCAGTTATCATCTTGTCAAAACCAACGGCTATTTCATAATCAGGCTGTTGCCAGTTGCAAGTGAAATCACCTAAGCGACATGGACCAATATTTCAAAATTATTTTCAAAATGTAGAAAATAAAATAAATAAATCATTATAAACACTGATTTTTTAAAAATAGAAAACTAAAAGTAAAATTGCTATCATATGGAGCTAGGGATCAACTCTCAAACCTTGTGCCAGAACCTAGAATAAAGTAAGTGGAGAACAGCATGCTCAGCCCCACCAACGTAGACATCAACTGGGCTCCAATACCTGAATAAGCACAAATGAAAAAGCAGTTATCAATGTATGGATTGGACTTGAATCAATTAGAGAATTAGTCAAGGAAAAAGGTATACAGAAATTCTATGCTTATCCATACACAGCAGCTCTTACATTTCCTTCATTTTCCCAACAAGTTCTTTGGAATTCTTCGGATCCATAAATCTTAAGTAGTACCTGAAAATCAAATCAATAGGATGAACATTTCTGATACTAAAAAGATTTTCGAGCAAGGTGTGCATACAAATCTGACAAAACTAATAAGATTAATCATATTTTTAAAAAATTGCAAACAATAGAAGTATGAATGACAACACTAATTATGCCCTATGTTATTATTCCTCTCATGTGTCTTTAATCAAAATCAGCAGGCCTCTTTGTTCCAGCAAGAAAAGAACAAATAGTAAATTCAGGCAAGAAGAAATAATACCAGCATGAACCAGCCCACTGTGGCATAGTACTTGTTTCTCGTCTGGCAGGTTTTCCAGACAGGGAATCAGTGGCTTTAACCTGAAAGTCATTAGATGAAACATTATCAGCTTAATAGAAAAGAGGGGAAAAACAGATGAGAAGATAAGGTACGTTAGTTAGACTATATTTCTATGAAATTTCCAGTGCTCTCCCCTATAGTTGACCCTCAATAAGTAGTCCACAGACTATATACAGACCTTATTCCAAAAACATGTTCACAATCACTTTTTTTTTTATAAGAAACATCAAAAGATATGAACATAACTATAATACTTCATCTGGCAATATATATGAATATAAAAGAAGCTCCTGGCCAGTAAAGAAGAATAACTACTCAAAAAGGTGCACAGGCAGTTCTCCTTTCACCAGTATCATTTGACCATTATATGTTACACTGCTTAAAAATGTGAATAGAACAATAACTTTTAAGCAACCAGTCCAATCTGAAGCACTAACAAGGATATTGAGGTTGTATACTAATCTACCTTCCAAACAGTGAAGCAGACTCAAGAATATGAATTTCTAAGAACTGAAATAAATATAATAATGATAATAGTTTTTTAAAAAAGCCATATTCTCTTCAAACAGAATTTTGTTTTTTTTGCAAAAAGGTAAAAGATAAACAAATCCTGCATTCACGTTATATTTGTGTGTTGTGTATGTGCACATATGAGTGAATAAATCTCTTCTCACTTCATAACTAGCACAGATTATCATGCAAATCTTGAAAACCTACGAATCCACACAAAATAGGAAATAAAACAATGCAACATTACAAAGTCAATAAATTAATGATAAGGATATAGAGAAATACCCAAGACTCTGCTTTTGAAAGTGGAGGTTCCCCTGTCCCCGTGGGTGTAAAATCATCTAATTCAGGCAATGTAAGGGGCAATTCATTTTCAGAAAGGGGAATACTCTCACCAGTATCATCCAGAAAAAGTACAGGGATGGGCTCCCCCCAATAACGTTGTCTAGCAAAAAGCCAATCCCTCAGTTTGTAGTTTACCTGTTGTAAGTTGAAGCAGGCACTGATAAGTAATGACACCTTACGTGCAAACAACGTATGACCTAGACATATATTTAGGAAAATACCTTATTATTCCCATTCCCCGTTTTCTCAGCCCACTCAATGACTTTGGAAGCTGCTTCCTTGCTTGAGAGCCCATTGATGTCAAGCCCGGATATTGAACTCGATGAATTGGTAATAATACCTACTCCTGAAAATGCCTTACTTGAATCACTAAGACTTCCATCCTCTGGCACAACAACCACCACTATGGGAATATCATATTTTGTGGCAAATTCATAATCACGTGAATCATGTGCAGGTACAGCCATAATCGCCCCAGTTCCATAACTGTAAAATACCAAATTAGAATGATATGATAGGTTTTGAACTAAGTAGAATTAGTGCACAGTAGTTTATATATGTATTAGTTGAATGCTGTATCGGCACAAGCAAGCACTCAAAGAGGCATACATGGCCATATGAGAGGACCACTCTCCAGTAGTTCCTCTCTACCTCCCTACTGCCTCTCACCTCTCCACACCTCCCTTTAGATACATTATCTCTCCTCTAACTCTGACTAACCTGACTTTCCCTTTATACTTCATCTTATGTAAGTATGAACTATTGCAGACCTATCAAAATATTAAGATCAATCAAATTTTAATGAAGCTGTCAACTAGACTTACCACATAGTCAAATGATGCATGCCTTTCATTTTAGTATACACTTCTGAACGTTAAATTTCAATGTTCATGCTCTGTAAAATGATAAACAATGAAAAAGAACCACAGGTATAAGGCATAAACCCGTACTAACCTCCCCAAGACATAATCTGCAACCCATATTGGGACAGCTTCCCCATTAACTGGATTTCTAGCATAGCAACCAGAGAAAACCCCGGTTTTTTCCTTCTGGAGCTCAGTCCTCTCAAGGTCACTTTTCCTTGAAGCAAGATTTTTGTAATCCTCCACCTGAGTTTAAATCTAAGCCTTCTTGTTTATTTATTCTTTATTTTTTTTTTTTTTAGAGAAAAATGAGATAAAGTTGGCAAAGAACGAAGTAGTTTACCTTGTTGCTTTCTGTTGGAGATGTTATAGATGACAATAAGGAGTACTCTGGAGCAACAACCAAATACCTACATCAAAAAACAGCATCGATAAATTTTCCTGCAAGTACAAGAACATTTTGTCAATGAAATTCATTTAACTTGGATAGAAGTTAAGTGTGCTATCAGTACGTTGCTCCAAAGAGGGTATCTGGTCTGGTAGTATAAACTGTAATTTTGAGGTTGCTATCTTTTCCATTACTGTCAAGAACACAAAATTCAATCTCAGCACCTTCTGATCTCCCAATCCAGTTTCTTTGCATGTCTTTTATACTTTCTGGCCAGTCAAGATCATCTAGATCATCAAGAAGACGATCCGCATATGCAGTAATCTTGAGCATCCATTGCCGCATTGGCTGCTTGGCAACAAATAATGACACTGTAAAATTGTAAAACCATCCAAGAGTTTTGAACTAAGCAAAGAGTTTAATGAATTGGACAAAAGATTAGTTTAAACAACATTACATGACCTTGAAAATAAGAATATAGTTAATGTAGTTAACAAAACAATAAGCAACATCACATGATTGTAAAAATAATAATATAGTCAAATGTGTTTAACAAAAACAAAAGCAACCAACCTTCCTTATAACTGGATGACCCCCACGCTCGCTGACACCATCAACTACCTCTTCGTTGGCCAAGACCGTGCCAAGAGCAGGGCACCAGTTAACTGGTACTTCAGCCTGAATGTATAGGAATTAACAGTAAGATCTTTTTGTTAGCTGGAATAGCTGGGAAACCAAGAAGACTTGATATAGTCGTGACCTGGTATGCTAATCCTCTCTTCAATAGTTGAAGAAAAATCCACTGAGTCCATTTATAATAATCTGGTTCAATTGTGGAAATTTCACGATCCCAGTCATATGAAAAACCCAATGATTTGAGCTGTAATATCAAGTAAAATTGAAAGTACATATGTTACTTGAAATTTCCATAATTACATGAAAGTACATATGTTACTTGATATTTCCATAATTACATGAAAGTACATATGTTACTTGATATTTCCATAATTACATGACCAGTCATAATATCAAACTGTAAGCAGTCTCAAACGCTAACTAGGGAACAATTATCAATTCCTGATTTCTCTGTCAGGGTCACCATACTTTAGGCAACCAAAAGTCTGACTTCATTTGCTATTCTTCAGAATTGAAAGACAACTAAAATCATGGTAAAGCTCGTAACAACAAGCCTCGGAAGTAATGAATTGAACCAAAAGAGACAAATTATTCCTTATATTTAACTTTACAACATGAAATTTTCAATAATGTATTCCAAATATACTATTGATAGAGCCCTTCTAATGTAATGTGCTTGAAGTTCAGATCATAAAAATCAAAACCTAAAAGTAAGAGGGAAAAGAAAAAATAGTATTCTAATTCATTCGCAGTAAACTAGTGTAGCTGAAATCATTTCAAAAAAAAAAGAAAGAAAGAAAGAAAGAAGAAAGACAGAAAAGAGACGAGAAGGGAAAAAAAACACAGCAGGACCTGAGAGCGGAAGCGATTAATATTCCTCAAAGTAGTGATTTTGGGGTGAGTTCCGGTCTGCGGGGCAAAAGGTAGTACATGTTGATATTAAAGACTGACCATAATAGCAGTTCATGCTTCGTACACTGTAAGCTAACTGGAAGCTGGGAGACCAAACCTCAATAGCATATTGTTCCGCAGGCAATCCAAATGCATCCCAGCCCATTGGGTGCAAAACATTGTAACCTTGCATCCGTTTGAATCTAGCAAGAATGTCTGTAGCAGTATAACCTAGAGGATGACCAACATGTAACCCTGATCCACTACAAAAACACGTCGAAAAGACTGTATGAACTTTTGAAAGGCGCCACATATTCACGCAAAACAAAATAAAATGGCCATCAATTCTCGATTCCTAACACGAATTGACTCGGTACCTGTCAGTATAAGCTCAAGCTAAGGTGACAAAAGAAAATAACCAATGCTACAGAATCCAGTGGAGAGCAAAAAGAAACCTGGGATAAGGGAACATGTCAAGCACGTAGAACTTAGGCTTAGAAGTATCAATTTGATCAGGAGTTCGGAAAGTTCGATTTTCCTCCCAATAACGTTGCCATTTGGGCTCTATTTCATGGAAGGGATAAGCCCTCCTCACCTCTTGCTGCTTCTGCTCCTCAACTTCGTTTAGTTCCCCCGTTAAGGCACTTCTGATTCTGTCATGAGTAAAACGAATGCCACAGCTCAAGCTACTACCATAGAAACGACCAGCAGAAGACTTTCTTCTATAAGCTGAAGTGGAGAATTTCCTGGACAGTCCAACTGAGGGGGAAGAGAAAGAAAACAATCGAAATGGACGAACCGAAGAAGCTTCGAATTGGCCATGTATAGATGAATGCAATGCCTGCACGTTCATTTCGCATGAGAAGAAGAAGAAGAAGAAGAAGAAGAAAATGGATACCGCAGAGACCAACGGCAGAAGATTGAGCGGGCAGGAAGAGTGAGATGATAGGATTTGGTACTTTTCGCGGTTAAAGCGTCGTTCTGTAACTTCAGTTCGTTGGATTTCGATTTTGGGCCGAATCAAGTGGGCCTGATTTATTCTAACTGGGCTAATTTCAGTAATGGCCTGAAATTTTGAGTGGTTATGTGTGAAAATAGTTAGAACTTTCATAAAAATAACAGTTTAGTCACAAATTTAAGTTTTTTCGATAGTGCATCTCAATTATCACTAAACTATATTTACTTTGACAGTTTAAATTTTTTATTATTTTATTATATTTAGTTGTCAAAGAACTAGTAAAACATTAAATCCTAAGCAGATATTTGTATAGATTGAACTCATTTGAGTAAGTTATTTATTGTTCTCATGGTCTTCACCGGACTAAGTCAACTCATAATAGTTTAACTAACTATATTTTATTACCAAATGAAACCTAATGATTGGGTGAAAAGTAGCCTAGATTTTTCAATTTTTTTTTCTTTTTTGGGAGGTTAAAAATCCCCACATCCATATTTATTTGTTGTAGACACTTGATGTAATTTGATATAGTGATAGTGAGAACTCCACTTGTGGTAGACACTAGAGAGATATTTGAAATGCTTGAGGTGGATGCAAAAGATATTTTCCAATTCGTACAGAAAGCATAAGATTCAGAGCTCTCTCTCTCTCTCTCTGGTTCCAGTTTTCTTCTGAAGCAATTAGATAAAGCTCGAGCATCTATGGAATCGTCTGCAAGGATTCTTTCCCCTACTCAATTCCCTTCTCTTTTCCCACTACCCAATTTGAACAGAAGCAATTTGTCTCCAGTTTGGCCAAAAAAGCCGAAAGCCTCCAAGTCTATGCGCTTGCATTGCAATAAGATGTATGTGCCCGGTGGGTTCTATTTCTCTCTCTCTCTTTCTTTCTGTCTTTCTATTTGGGATACAAAGTTTTCATTTATGTTGAAATTTAGGGTTTGGAGAAGCGTCACCGGAAGCAAAGGCAGCCAAAAATCTGCACAATTTCTTCACGTACGTTGCTGTTAGGATCGTGACTGCGCAGCTTGAGGTCGCTCTTCAATTTCTTTGTTTTAATTGTTCTGTCATGTTGTGTGAATGTTCATTGGTATTCATTCTTGTTCTGGTAGAGCAGAGCTATAATCTAGAGGCGTACACAGAGTTAATGGAGTTTCTTGATAGACATTCACTGAATGATGGGGACAAGTTCCTGGCCAGTTTGATGCGGGAATCGTCAAGGCATAAGAGTCTTGGTAAAACCCAAATCTATTATATTTCTGTAGCTTGGCCTAAATAAACAATATGAACTTGTTAGGAAACAACATGCACAAAAATAGATTCTTTAGGAACATACAGAAAGAGGAATGAAATGCATGATCTTCATTCCGATGTTCTTCTTGGTTTCCTTGTGCCAAACCCTGTCATCAGCAAGGGAAGCCAAGTGTTAATAGATACCAATTTAGTCAAGAATGAAGAGAAATGAGGTTTATTATTGATCAAGTTTCGCGTTTGTGTTTTGACTCTCATGTCTTGTTCTAACAATGAGCTTTCAAATCATGGTGTAACAAATGGCTGGGGCAGCATTGCGCATACTAGAGGTGAGTTCTGTACAGTTGAGAGTTGATTAATGCTTCCCAGTGAAAAACGCTCCTAAGTAAGCAAATCACTGATTCCAGGTTCGATCTGCATACTGCAAAAACGATTTCGAATGGGACAACCTCAAGCGATTAGCTTTCAAAGTAAGAAAACTGGTCTCTTTCTCTAGAATTTTCCCAACAGCATGATGTTCAGTTGTTTGCTACCCTACTGAGATTCATTATTTTACAGATGGTTGATGAATCCAACACGAGACTGATGAGGGAATATGTCACAGAGACAAGTCCATCGGATACTGAGAAGTGACAAAATTCTGCACCTTCTCTTTTTGCAGTTATATAGCAGAGGATATATAAATTCATTGTATTTATAGTATGATATGAGAGTAAAGATTATGCAACTCAGCTTGTCAGGATTTTATACCAAACAAAAACTGGCAAGCCCAATGATAGAAATATATACAGAGACATTCATTCTGAATTCTTCTTGCAAGCAACAAAACAATACCTATCACGATTTAGATTACTCAGAGGTTGCAAAGTTTTCAAAGTACTCACCTGTTGCCAAGTGATTAAGGACACCTCACCTCAAAGTTCAGAAAATTGAATCAGCTCCAGTCTGAATCATTGTCTTGCGGTTTGCACATAGATAAATAATACGGAAGACTGTATAATATGCTTAAAAGAAACAGAGGAACAATAAGAATCAAGATGTGTGAGAACGAAAATATGGGGTGAATGAGATTGCAACGTATTTCAGACGCAGACCTCAATTGGGTAGAGACAGTGAATTCAGAAATGCTTTGGCTAACAGCAGAAGCTAATGCACAGGATTTTTGCAAACTTAACTTTGGTAAACAATTATAATCAACATAATTAAAAGTGATGGGGTTGGGGAATCAGTCGTTGGCCAACGTAGAATCCAGTACGGTTAGAATTTTCATGTAGTCTATAGATGGGCTCGGAAGAGCAATGAATATGCTTCTTCCATCTCTATCCATCCAATTTCTTTAGTTTTGTTTCGGCGATTTTTAGTAAATTGTATATCATCCATCTTATCATCATATCAAACAGAATAATTGAGATATAAAAGAAAGATTTGCAAAATACGAGAACCGTAGTCTCAAAAAAATCGGCCTGTAGGAATTGTTCTTTTTGTTGTTTTCGAGCACCACAAACTACAGCTACAAAACTTAGTATCCGATGCCTTCAAGTGGTTAACCAGTACATGGGAAATTTCAAACTCCAGTGAGATCAATATTTTAACAGAAACAACATACAGGTTTTCTCCCCTTCCTGCAACAAAAGGGGGAAAATATAAAGGTTATTAGTGATCTGAGCTAAAACTGAAGTTGAACATATAATTCAGATATCGTGCACTGGGCCTTTAGCGATTGATTGGAGTGTGCATCCGGGTAACAATTCTTTCTACAGCATCACGAGACATCACAAGAGTATCGTGTAGAAGAATGCTGTAAACGTTCAAACCCTATAGAATAAAATTGAGAAACAAGTCAAGAATCAAGACATTGGATTGAAACACTTGAGACAAGTCAACGTCGATGGTAGCCAATATTTGCATCTTAGCAAAGATATGCAACTCAAAGAAATCTAATATGTTCAGGGTAACAATGTAAGTGAGAAAGAACAAGAGGATCATCTAGAAATTCATGAAAATTAATAAGATAGTACAAAAATGAAATATTTTCTTCTTGATAAATTCTAACACCAAGTGGAAGATCCTCGTGAAAGACCAAGAATGCATAAATGATGCGGAAAAATATAAGACATTTTAGAATTTTGAGAATCTCTTGAAATTTGATTTCATCAGAGAGAAGTTGGTATGGAGATCCTAAATTGCAATATTCAAAGCCGGGTAAAAACAGATAGATATATGCTAGGGCCAGGGGCTTTTATAAGAAACTTCAATGCAAATTTATTTATTATGAAACTATAAAAAGAGGGAAGCAATTGAGCAGACTCACTATAGAAGGCAAAACATTGACGTAATGAAGGTTTTGCGTCGCCAACTTCAGCTTCTTATCTATGGGTCCACCATCAACTAGAAGTAGTTTTTTAGCGTTCTCCATTTCATTGACATAGTTCACAATATACTTCGTCTTATGTGAAGGAACGTCCAAATTATCAAATATCAGAAGCTGTGAGTCAAAAAATTTCCAATGTGAGGTTTTGGAAGCATGTGGAAGAAAGCATGATGTGTTTATTAGAATGTGCGACTGAGCCAAAGCATTGTAGAAAACAATCCATCCCACATTTTCAGGCTTTCAGCTTGTGTCCAGTATCAACCCACTAAAACTAATGCAAGAAAGAAAGACCTGCCTTTCCTTCTGCAGCACGAGCTGAAAGAGCAATCTTCAAACCCAGGCGACGAACTTTCTTATTAAGCTTGAAAGCATGACTTCGCGGTTTAGGCCCATGCATTGCTGCACCACCTCTGAACTATAATCATCATCCAGTTCATTAGAACTATTGTATAATATCTACAGAATTCTGAATATCATAATTCAAAGTAAATTCTTAGCTACCTGGGGACCACGCAGTGATCCATGCCTTGCTCTACCAGTACCCTTTTGTCGCCATGGCTTTTTCCCTGTTCCACTAACCTCACTAATGGTTTTTGTCGAATGTGTTCCCTGTCATCACTCAAGATGCTTAGTAACTAATGACCACTACTAAAAACTTACCGACATTTAGCATCTTGCAAATTAACTACCTTCTCATACACTTACACTTAATATAATAGATTGACTACCTTCTATACATAAGAATAGCAATATAATTAGACAAAACAAGTTTTTTCTGTTTCAGAAACCACTCCAATGCAAGTACCTATATGTTTATGAAAGTTCCAAGATTTGTCTCCTTCTTTGTACAAGTATATTAGATTCATTCTAAAACAAATTAAAATGCAAGATCGAAAGGCACTATGTGGCTAATCCTTATAATATTATGCTCTGGTGCAAATAATTAAGAAATATTCATCAAATAAATAGAAATGCACACACAGATACTAATAAAGAAAAATAAATCCCTTAATAGACGCTGTTTCTATTCAATCATTCATCAAGTCTTGGGCTCAAGAGTGAAGATGCAACACAATACCTGTTGTCTCTTTGCAAGTTGCCATCTAACGACCCGATGAATGATGTCCTTCCTGATTGGAACGTCAAAAACATCTCCAGCCAAGAGCATGAAGCCTTTGTCTTCATTTTGAAAATTTGTCACGGGAATCATCAGGTCCTGAAGAAGTCCTAATGATGTAATATAATTTATTAACCACAAAAGAGATCTAAATACCAATTCTTCTCACCATAATGAAGTAGAACAGAATATCGACTGCAATCTTATAAAGGGTGCAAAATGAGGAAAAGTATTGCTACCTATCTTGCGCTCTTCTTCTAATACCACTGGTTTAGCAGACAGTAGATCAGAAGGGAACGCAGCATTGCTCGAATCAGGAGTCAAAATTGAGGATAGCCCTCGGGAAGCAAGAAAGGATCCAGCCTGTATCATACACAATGGGTAAAAATAAATAAATTTGCGAATGTGAATATGATTTTAATCCATATTCTACAATCTTCAATATCATGTCCCTTGAGTAAAGGATAGAACCTTGAACAGACAGACAGTACATGTCGAGAGAGTACCTTCAAAAGGGTAGAACAGCCCGCAAACATAGAGCTACTCCCATTAACACGGCCATAAATGTCTACTCAAACATATGACGTCATTAATGAATTAAAGGAAAACATCTATGTGTACACGCAAAAAGATTGCAAGCGAGTAAAAAATTAGAAATCAGGAGGAAATGAGAATGCGTTACCATGGGAATTGTAAAATGACTGACTCATGGTACACGAAGAATTACATTGCCCAAATGTTGATAAGGAGCCCATAGAGCGCAACAGCCTTCTCGACACTGAGATTGCCATATTTACAGTCGAACCACTGAAAGAGCCGGCGCAGTGGTATTGCAACAATCAGACAGCTACCTATTCATCTACAAGAGTAAGTAAGTTCTCTGAAATCTTAGCAATATGCCTCAATCTAAGTTCACAAGAAAACTATTTCGTAACTAACTAAAATAAAGATCACTTAATGTACTAAAGTAAGCTCCAATAGTAACTAACATATACAGTCCCGTCACTAACAAATCACGTAATGCGCCATATTTAATGATTAGGGAGGCTACACTATTTTGTAGTCATTCGAATCCCCAGTCAGTGAGGAAATAACTGATAGAGATGGAGAAGGTGAGCCAGAATTTCCAGAGAACTTTAAACCCATAGAAATATTCAACTTAAATTCGCACCGCGAAGATTTTAGTAATGACTTTAAGGTGTTTGATGAAATTCCGAACTGAAAAAGAGGAATAAAATGACGGTAAAAGCTCGAAGAATATAGAAACCTGAATTGAGCGTAGAAGTTGAGAATGAAAGATCTGCAAACTCTCAGGTATCCTTAGCAAGGAGAAAAACGAGTGTGATATGCAGGTTCAGCGAATAAGAAAGCGCAGGGCTTTGCGATGAAGGAGAAGAACAAAAAGGGATGGGGAAGCCGAAGGCATTAATGGGCCGGACTGGATGAAGATACCTCATTTTGGGCCACCTCCATTCTTCACGAACAATTCAAATTCAAGTTCGGCCTTTCTTTGTGGCGTGGCGTCTGAACTTTTTGGACGACCGATTTCTCTTTATTATCATGGGCAGCCGGTCAGGGACATATATATATATATATTTTTTTTTTTGAAAAATGAACAAATCGCATAACTCAACATGCATAAAGTCACATAGATAACCAAGGTGTTTAAATTCTAAACAATTTTTATACAAAATGTTTTTTAAAAAATGTATTCTTGAAAAAAAATTAAATTAAAATGTATTCCAAAAGAATCAGAAAGCCAAACATAAATTTAAGGGTTATTGAATTTATGTTTGGCTTTCTGATTCTTTTGGAATACATTTTAATTTAATTTTTAAGGGTTATTAGATTAAAAAAAAAAAAAAATTTAAGGGTTATTGTAAAATCTATACTATCTATCAAAAATATTTAAAATATATAGTCTAGTGAAATGTTTGCACATATATATTCTAAATTTATTTTACCTAATTTTTAAAAATTAGGTTTACAAACACTACTCCTAATTCTACCCATGGGTTTCATTATTTTCTTGTCTACTCTTTATAGATGTTTTCAAAAATCAAAGAAAAACTTGTTTTTTGAATTTCGCTAAGAATTCAATTACTTTCTTAGGAAAGATAAAATTCATTTTAAGATTTTTTTTTTAAAAAAATGGTTAAAAATTCAAATGTTTCCTTAAAAAGATTGAAACCCATTGTAAAAACGAACACAAATTTTTAAAATAAAAATACCAAATATTTATCTAACGAGACATAAGTCACATTCATTAATTTTTTGTTTTTTCTTCCCTCAAGGAGAAACCAGACGAGTGCCATAGCTAGAAAAAAAAAAGTTTTTCCTTTTTCTTTTCTTTTGATCAAGTAGGAGAGAAAGTGTTTAGAACTGGCAAAATAGTAATTTCCATACAATCTTTTATACCACTTCTCAAATATTTAACTTTTCCTTTTAATTCAACAACAATTACAAGTCATTTAAAAAAAAAAATACAAGTAAAATATTCAAATTTCTTACCTTTTAGTTGACATATCAATTACCGTTACGCTAATCTCACTTTATCCTCAAATATTAAACTTATGACCTATATAATAATATTTTCTATTTAAAAAAGTCATCTTCTATTAGAAATAGAGAATGACATGGTATATCCAATTTCACAACTCTCGGTCTAAGACATGTCAGTCTTCACACACACACATTTATATATATATGAAATATCTTTGGATATATTTTATGTTAAGTTAATTTAGTGCTTAATTCTGTTGGATTTATGAATAAAATTATTTTAATAAAATAAAGAATCACAACTTTACGTGAAAGGGTATGTCTTTTGATAAAGGACACAACCCTATGTGAAATGGTGTGTCTTTTGTAAAGGACACGACCCTATGTGAAAGGGTGTGTCTTTTGGTAAAAGGATACAACCCTATGTGAATGGATGTGTCCATTTATCAAAAGACACAACCTTTACACGAAAAGATGTGACTATTTGAATGGCCACAAATAGTCTATAAATATGTGATTCAGTTTGAGTTTTGAAAAAACAAGAACAAGATACAAACTCTTCTTTAAAAACTCTTCTCCTACTTTTCTCTGTACGATTACTTAAATACCAGTGTTCAAGAGTCCTATGATTGGAGTGCTACATTCATAGGTGGGTAATCCGTCCTATCCTGGGAGACAATTGTTCATGATACCTTGAGCACCATAGAGGGAACAAAATTGTCTTAAGGAAACAACGCTATCGTTGGGTTCGGATTGATTTGGTTTTACGTGTTTCCTTAAGTGTTTGTGAAAGGGTGCCAACAATCTTAAGACAACTTTGTAAGTTTATTTTGTTTCTATTTGGTGCTATTTGCTTCCATTCTTATACCTTTAATTTGTATCAATAATTTTGATTGATTATTGATTCATAGAAATGTCTTCAATAATACCGAAGACACCGAGTCCCATACCACAAGGTGGTGGAAATTATGGGGAAAAGCCTGAGAAGTTCAACGGTAGTGACTTCAAACGTTGGCAACAAAAGATGTTGTTCTATCTCACAACATTGAGTCTGTCAAGATTTCTCAAAGAAGATGCTCCTGTTCTGGATGAAGGAGAGACCGACAAAGAAAAGTTGTTGGCACTTGAGGCATGGAAACATGCAGAATATTTGTGCAGGAACTATATCTTGAATGGACTGGACAACACACTATATAATGTTTATAGTGGGGTTGATTCGGCAAAAGGTCTTTGGGAATCACTGGAAAAGAAATACAAGACGGAGGATGCTGGAGCAAAGAACTTTATAGTTGGAAAATTTCTAGACTATAAAATGGTTGATTACAGAACCGTCATAAGCCAGGTTCAAGAACTTCAAAGTTCTCTTACATGAGATTCATGTTGAAAAAATGTCTGTCAGTGAACCATCATGGGAGGACCGAGTGCGCCCCTAGCGTTCCTAACTCTGACAACCAAATGACATAGCAGAATGGAAAAATCGATCATTGAAAGAAATGATGAACGCTATGTGTGATTAGTTCGGGATTACCAAAAAAAAAAAAAAAATTGTGGGGGGAAAGCGTTGCTTGCAACAAATTATATTCTGAATAGAATTTTGTATAAGAAAACACAGAAAATTCCATATGAATTATGGAAATGTCAAAACCCGACTTATAAATTTATGAAAGTGTGGGGGTGATTGACAAAGTGGATATATTTTTACACTTGGAAGTGGAGTTATATCCTGGAAATCTTCTAAACAAACTTGTATAGCAAGGTCTACTATGGAATCTGAATTCATAGCTTTGGACAAGGCAAGGGAAAAAGCCGAATGGTTGCGTAACTTTTTGGAAGATATTCCTAATTGGACTAAACCTGTACCCCCAATATGTATACATTGTGATAGTCAGGCTGCTATTGGAAGAGCGCAAAATTTGATGTATAATGGTAAGTCTCGACATATACGTCGGAGACATAATACCATAAGACAATTGCTCTCGAATGGAATTATATCTATTGATTACGTGAAATCGAAAGATAATATTGCGGATCCGCTTACGAAAGCTTTGGCAAGAGAGCAAGTGAAATTGTCTTCAATAGGAATGGGTTTGAAGCCTATAAAATAAGAGTGGACATAATGGTAACCCAACCTAGCTGACTGGAGATCCCAAGATCTAGGTTCAAAAGGGAAAATAAATTTATGTATACAACTCAGTGGAGCACTAAGAAGGAATCATGAATTCCTAACCATTCCTATTATAATAGTGCTAACCTGGAAATGGATGAGGTTAAGATGTACTTTTAATGACTCTTTAGCTCTTTTATAACGGTGGGGTATTACCACGATACTCTTTAAAGAAGTCACCTATATGTGAGTGTGAAGGGGCCGCTTCTATGAGAATTTTTAAGGCTGAATTCTCTAAAAACACTCATGAAACCAGGCGGTATTCAGGGCCAAAATGAATACAAACATGAGAACTAAGTGTATTTCGAAGAATATCTATGTAACTATTATGGATTTGATTTACTCCGAAAGTTGACAGTTCAAAGTTCTTTAACTACTGATCAGCTATGTAAACTCCATAGTTTTTACTAAGGAAAGTTCAAAGTCTCAGACTACTTATCCTGACGTAGTTATCCTTCATGAGTAATCGTACTCGGTTTTAAAATAAATTTCATTCATGTGGGGGATTGTTGGATTTATGAATAAAATTATTTTAATAAAATAAAGAATCACAACTTTACGTGAAAGGGTATGTCTTTTGATAAAGGACACAACCCTATGTGAAATGGTGTGTCTTTTGTAAAGGACACGACCCTATGTGAAAGGGTGTGTCTTTTGGTAAAAGGATACAACCCTATGTGAATGGATGTGTCCATTTATCAAAAGACACAACCTTTACACGAAAAGATGTGACTATTTGAATGGCCACAAATAGTCTATAAATATGTGATTCAGTTTGAGTTTTGAAAAAACAAGAACAAGATACAAACTCTTCTTTAAAAACTCTTCTCCTACTTTTCTCTGTACGATTACTTAAATACCAGTGTTCAAGAGTCCTATGATTGGAGTGCTACATTCATAGGTGGGTAATCCGTCCTATCCTGGGAGACAATTGTTCATGATACCTTGAGCACCATAGAGGGAACAAAATTGTCTTAAGGAAACAACGCTATCGTTGGGTTCGGATTGATTTGGTTTTACGTGTTTCCTTAAGTGTTTGTGAAAGGGTGCCAACAAATTCTTTAACGTCAATATCATTATTGATTATCAAAAGATCAAATTGCACCTTATTGGAACTCGTCCTCTGCAGATCGACCCCAACCTCATTCGGTTATTTTCTCGAACCTATGGAAGGCTCGGATTCCGAAAAAGATAAAGTTCTTCAGTTGGACTGTTATCTATAGAAGATTAAATACAACAGACGGACTTCAACAAATTTTCAAGTCCTCTGCCTTGAATCCGAGCTGTTGTCCCCTTTGTCGTGCTGAATCAGATGCCCTAGATCACATTTTTGTCCATTGTGCCCTTACTTTTGATATTTGGCGCTCTTTTCATCTAGCTTCTCTTTTCATCTAGCTTCTGGTATTCATTTGCCAATGCCTAGCCAAGTTAATCGATATGTCTAGAGGCTTTTGCTGTCAGGGCTAAATCGCAGAGGGAGATTCTTATTCAGTCATGTTTGCAACTATTCTCTGGGTTATTTGGGGTGAGCGTAATAGACGAATTTTCCAGAATACTTCTCGGACCTCCATCAATATTTGGGAGATATCATTACGCTTTTGTCCGTTTGGGCATCTTCCACAAAAGCTTTCTCCAACTATCAAGCTTCATCTATTGCTTTGAATTGGAAGAATTGGGAAGTTTTTCTGTAACCCTCTTTTGTATGTTCCTCACATGCTCTCATTAATAAAGTATCTTTATCCAAAAAAAAAAAAAAAAATCAAATTGCACTTGACTTTGAACAGTAGTTACATTAAATTTGGATTTTATCGTCTAATAGACTTTCATTTGAAAGTTAAAGGTACATTTAAGGAGTAAAAATATTTATTCAATTATCATCTTGTTTAGTGTTATAAATTTAGGGCATAGTTAAAGTTTTGTTCTTTAATATAATATTTATCTTAATTGGATAAGCTTCATGCTATTGAAATTAATTTCACAAATATTATTCTTTTACTCTTTTATTATTAAAATTAGTTCGTCAACGTAAAGAGAACTACCTTCTATATTCAGAACTCAAATTTTTAGGATGCAAATTGATTCAAACTTGACAAACGTGAAAACGTTTGTTAACTCTTCATTCATATCAGTAATTTGGAACTAAATTATAAACCACCTTCCTTTGGAATTCGAACTCAAGAAAGAATAAAAAATAAAAAATAAAAAATAAAAACCTTTGGAGTTCCAAGTTTCAAGCAGAACCTGCAAACACAATAAAATTGCATCACATGACAAAGAAGAAATTTTCACTACTGCAGACATTATATCCCTCAAATCTGATTCAACCATTCCAATATTCAAGTCCACAAACGTACATATACCAACCTTTGAATTACACACAAATTCTAAGTACACGAATACTACATACACAAATAAAATCAATTCATGCACAACATTCCTAGGACTTAATAATAAAACATGTTCAATTTCCAACTTCTCCGTTGGCAAATATAATATGAAATAATAAAAAGCATATATGTTCTGTCAAACCAGTTGGAACATTCCACAACATTGATACACAAAAAGAAAAAAAGGCCATCATCATATATATGACATTATATTAAAATCACAACAATTTGCAAAGTAATTTATTAGAGTAGAGTGGGAGAGATATCCAAGGGAAAAGGATTGCCCAAGACTGTGTCCATGTAATACTGTGGATGAGCAGCATCCATCACCACAAATTGCATATCTTCTGATGGTTTCCAGTGTCTTTTTCTTTGGTTGATGAACCAATTGTTGATTTGCTTTTGATCTAACCCAGTTGATTGAGCTAAAGCTAGCTTCTGAGACTCCTGTTCAAAAACATTACCATTGCCATATAAAATTAAAACCCTAATATACCAACTATACAAAAATGGTTCTATGTTAACGACGCATGTCGAGTTTTTAGAATGATACTTAGATTTATCGATATTTAAATGTAATGTCATAAGAATCTAGAAATGTAGAGGGTACATACAGATGGATAAGGCCATTTGTAATGTCTGCTCCACCAATCCAGGAGCTGTTGTCTGGCCTCCTTAGGTAGCTTTCCCTTCTTCCTTTTCTTCATGAATTCTTGCTTGAGACTGCCCAAGTATCCGCTGTATTTGCGGAGGAGCTGACCTTTCAGTTCACGATCTTCGGCTTGAGGGTCGATGGAGTGGCCATTGATGTCAACTTCCTCTTCAGACGATCCATTCCTATCAAATGCCTCGCCACAAGCTGGGTAGTAGGTACGATATGTCAGCCAACGATCGAACAAGAAAACATACAAAACATTAAGCAACAAAGTTCATTAATCCTAAAATAAATTCATTAGAATCCAAAACCTTAATCTTCCCTTATTTCCCACGTGATCACAATTTACAAGCTGTGTAAGCTAGGTTTCAGATGCACTTACGATCAACACAACATAAATAAAGTGTCAATTGATATAATTCGCAACGCATCGTTTGGTTTAGTCGTAACAACTACACAACTAATTAAAGTTTGGCATTCTTGAATATGACTATACTCATACAAATCTAGTAAGGGGCATTCATGGTTGGGTAAATGTGTATTGGGTTTAGCCTAATTTTATCAAGTACACAAGCTTGTTGTAGTGAAAATGACAAGGAAATTCATTTTGTAAGACAAGGGCCAGGAAAGAGTTGGGCTGAAATAAGATGTAGTTTTTTGAAGTCAGCTTTTTAAACATTTATGGGTTACAGGATATCCCATATATAGGGAAAAAAGATGCATAATTTATGCAGTGTGTCACCCAGGTTTGTGGTTTGAAGGGGGGGCCTCTTTCAGAATGAGAAAGACAAAATTATTTTGCAGAAGAAAATGACAACATAGACAGTATTTTAGGTGTTTCCATGTTTTTTTAAAAGTGACTGCATAGACATTTGAAACAAATATAAACAAAAAGTAATAGGCAGCAAATAAAACAAAAAGAAATGTGTACTTTCATACTGAATTTCAATTCAAAATAGGGCAATGATTCTATGGAACAGATTTATAATACTGTAAAACAAACACAAAAAGGATCCTGTATTTTCAAAGCAACATATAAGGATATTAAGTGTAGCTATATGTTCATCCATGCAAACTCAAAGCCAGTTATAAGTTCCTCTATCACTCTATTTCTCACAAATTTACAGTCATGATCCACTATGTTAACCATACAAAGTTACACACTTTAATGTCAAATATCAATGCCAATGTTAGACTAGCCAATTATCATAGACATAGTTATCATTTTAAAAAAAAAATGTCACAAGTGATGCTGCAATAGATTGACACAAAAACAAGAGAGTTAAATATGGCATTCAAAAATTCAATAAATGAAAACTTCTATATAAAACTTGATCGCCCACTTCAAATACCAAAACGATTACGAAAGCATCCCATTTCGAGATAGAAAGATAACCAAAAAGATATATGATCGTGTAGACACAATGCAGATTCCAATAGCCATGAATGAAAGAGCAAAAACCCAAGAAAATGACTAAAAAGATTACTTCCAAAATTGCAATAGACACTGTGAATTGATGGTTTGAATTCAACAGATCGGTGAAAGGAATCGCTCCAGAGGCCTGTTAGATCTCAAGCAACCGTACACAGATAGACTCCTGCATTTCTACTTGACAGTTGACACAAACATCTAGATGAAGCTTATGAACAACAAAGTTTAACTAATTTCTGATAATGCAAAAAAAAAAAAAAATCATTATACATACATTATATTAAATATATATATATATATATATACCAAGTATCAAAACAAATGTATTTTCCCAGACTTCTCACTAATTGCTTCGAAAAAAAAATACCAACTCCGGGTCGATAAACGAAATAAACCCTAAGAACAAAATACTCTTATGATGGCTAAAGAAAACTCAGTTCTAGTACCCACATATTAATTTTAAAGTATGAAAATGAAAGAAATTGGCCAGGCAGCAAATAAATAAATAATACTGACAAACACATAGACTGTGCAAATAAAAATGATTCATTCATAGATGCCCTAGCTAGAAAGGAAGGAAGATTAAAAAAAAAAGAAAGAAAGAAAAAAAACCTTTTAACAACAGTTAGGTAAGCGTTACAAATGAAAGGAATTAGGCAGACGAAAAAATCAGGTAGAAAAAAGTAGTGAGAAAGAGGCATCCATCGACTTTTGGGATCTTCACATAATAATAAGCATTAATAAACTAATTATAAACCAAGCTACGTGCAAGAAAGGAAACACAGCGAAAAAACATGCATGAACGACGGCTTCAAAAAAAAAAAGTAAAAACATGTTAGAAATTCACCAGCATCGGAGGAGGAAATAGAGAGGGCTTTGAATTGGCACTCGATTCGTTGAAGAAAAAGCATGGCATCCCTAAAGGGTTTAGAAAGTTCTTGTTCATATTTGGTGAGCATCTCACAATAAGCTTCCATGAACTGATCAAGCGCCGGATCTTCACCAATACAGCCTGTACAAGACGTACCATTCATCGATGCTGCAGATGCACACGCTTCTTCAAGCCTCGCCACCACTTCCGGCGGCGCCCCCACCTGCCAAAAAGTGAAAAAAACCAACTCCAAAAAATAAAGCTTCAGATCTAAACCTATGGTCGCTCCAAAAATCATTTCTTTTTTTTCTTTTTCTTGTCGTTACCTTTCGGCAATTGACATAGGCAGCGAGAAGGCGATGGTAGTGGGGATGAGCCATGATTTTAGCCTTCACTTCAGAAGACGAAGAAGAAGAATTTGCATTATTACCCTCGTTGTTGTTGTTGTTGTTGTTTTCGTCCATGAAGTAACAAATAGGGTTAGAAGTGCTGTTGTTGTTGCTGTTGTTGTAATTAGGAGGAGGAGGAAGAGGAAGAAATGAACTACATGCATCTCCATCGTGGTGGTTTTGGTGTTGTTGGTGAGAGGACATTAAAGGCATCATCATCATCATGGAACACAACCCATTATTGTTTTGATCTCCAAAATTCATCATACCAGAAGAACTTCCACTAGGACCATCCATTGAATACAACAACAACAACAACTCGAACGAGAAAACTCGAATAATGTTTAATGCGAGTTTGTGTGTGAGTGTGTGTGTGGTATTAGCAATTACTTTCTCTCTCCTATTAAATCCACTTTTTCGATTTTAACTCAGTTGGGCACTCCCGGGATTTTAGCTTCGAAAAGTTCAGGCTTAAGAAACAGTGGGACATGTAAGAAATATCTGCGTGATTCAGAAGGAAGGGGGGGTTTTTCGGGCTAAAGAAACTGGAAAAGCCTGGCGTTCATGCTAATTGTTTGTAACAAACGAAGTTATGGCATGTTCTCTGTTTTTGTTTCTGTGGGTTGTGTTTGGTTTAGGTTTTTGAGAGAGGAAGAGATGGAGAAGGGGGTTAAGAGAGAAATGAGTGTAACGTGGAAGTGTTTAGATGGGGGGGGTGGCAAAGTTTAGATTTTTAATTTAGTTTTTTACCTTCCCGATGAAAACTCTCGTTCTAGCTCTTCTCTTTTGTTGCAGTGGCACTGATGAGGCACTGCCATTACTGGCAAAAAGAATGAGAGAGAGAGAGAGATAGAGAGAGAGAGGGGAACGATCAAATCGAGGAAGAAGGGAAAGGGAAGAGAGAAGAGGGGCAGCGCACGGCACACAGATGGAAAACCAAGGCAGTAAGCTAAACTTAGCAGTGGCGATGGATGGACGCCAGGAGGGAGAAAAGAGGGTGAAAAGTGTAGTGTTCTCACTTCTCTTCTCGGGCCGCGAAATTCTCTCTCTCTCTCTCTCTCTCTCTACTCTAATGTTTTTCTTTGCTCAACAATAATAGCGTACACACTTCCATTCTACTCATGTAGCCACTAACCATTTTTCTTTTTGTATTTAAAACTTTCATGATCTCAATTTTATGAAAATATTTGTAGGAATTGATAAATATGATAAATAAATGTTTTACCCTTCTTTAAGTAAGTTATAATATTTATTATAAGTGTTCTTAAAAAATATTGATTATAACTATTATAATCATATTACTTATATTTTGTTCTTGTTTAATGATATAATGGAAATGTGGATATCAAATTTATGGACATCTAAATTATTGATATAAAAATGTTGACATGTCCATGAATATTTGATATATTAAATATTGATGTCAAAATTCGGACAAACGTGATCTACAAAATAAGTAAACTTGCACATCAGTGTGGTGTCTGCCACACCGACTTTGATGCTCGAGTCCATAAGGGAGAAAGAATATGGGGTTAGTAAGAGAGCTAGAGGAAGAATAGAGAGTTCGGAAAGTAAGATTTTGAATCCCTTCTTCAAGGTTGAATTAGGATTTATATACCTTCTCTCATTTTTAGGGTTTTCTCTCGTTTCAGGATAGTTCGAGTCAAATCACATCGAACCGAGAGTAGTCTATGGAACCCAACATGAAAAAGGTGAATCAATCCATGAACATGGTCCGAGGGCCGACCTTGGGCAAGGCCATGGGGTTGGACCATGTTTGGCCCAATCCGTTCGGTCTTTTTCTCCTCCGTTCGGTCTTTTTCTACTCGAATTAGTCATGGTCAGTTCCTTCATTTTCGAGATGGTTCAGAGTTATTTATAACATAGAATATTTTTATTTATTGAATATAATAAAAATAAATAAAAACTTGACTCTAAGTCTCTCTACCAACTGGAATTTTTGTTTAAAGAGTATTTGGAAAAAAGAACAATACTCCTTTTCAATGGTCTCTTACCAAACCATTATTAAAATTTTGATTCTAAATATTTTTTTTTTCATTTTTTTAAACATACATTATTAAGACGTATGTGAGAAACATACCGATAAAATATATTTTCTTTCATTATTATGAATTAGAAAATTCAAATCTTTTACTTCTTGATCGAAGGTATGTTCTTTAAAGGAGTTGATGTATTATCTATTGACACAAAAAATGGTCATTCATTTCTCTTACTTAAACTTGATGATGGTAATTAACAAGTGATTGTTGCTAACAGGTGGCTAAGTATGCATTTTCTTATTAAAAGTTGACCATACTTATGTATTGATTGAGGAATAAAATATTTTCGTTGTCCACCACCAATTCTTTAACAAATAATTAGACGATGAACACGAAACGAAGGCCCATTTTTTTTTCTTTCTTATTTAGTAGAGTAGTAAGAAACCATCTTGTAATGTTAGAAACAATGTGACTGATATTTTTGGAGAGAAACTAAAAATAATAATTTATATTTTATCCATAAATTCCGGTGGAAATGATATATATTTATTTTTGGTTGTTATTAATTACTTGCGAGTAGTACTACTGGACCTTGATTGCAATCTGTCCACTCATTTAATATTCGCACTTTCTTTGTCCTCTTCTTCTCTTCTTCCTCCAAAAAAAACCCTATTCTCTCTCTATCTCTCTCTGTTCCCCTTTTCATTTCCCACACGGTTTTAAGATTTTTATTTTCTTGAAGCCTTTCCTTTGCATATATATCACTTCAGTTATAAATAAAGTGAAAAAGGGTTTAACTTGAACACACCTACTCAACTCAACTCAAACTTACCACTTCATTGAGTTTGAATCACGTAAAAAGGTTAGTTTAATATATTGGGCATAAAGAAAAAGAAGAAGAAAAAAAAGAAAAAGAGTAATTATGGTCTGAGTCACCCCATCTAATCTGCTAATAATTTGCCATGAAAAAAAGTGGAGTTTTTTTTGTTGGTGCAAAAAAAAAAAAAAAAAGCTGGTAAAGTTAGTGGGACAGTCCGAATGTCGCTTCTTCTCTTTCACTCTACTGAGCTTAGCTAGCTGCTACTCTTTCTCTCTCTCCTCCATAGCTCTTTGCAATAAGTAACTTTCTTTCCAATCTCCATTGAAGGTCGTGGACAAAAGCTTTTTTATAAAATCCTGCCTAAATCTCTGTGGAACAGTGCCCATTCAATGTTTTAACGTTTTGTTCCCTTTCTTTTCTTTTATTGTTATTTTTATGATTTAGCCTTTCTTCAACTGCATGGCCTTCGTTTCTGTCTTTATCCATATTCACATTTTTCTATATGATCAACAAGTCCAATTCTATACTTTCTCATTCAAATATTACTGCTCGATGAGATGTCGTAAATAACTAGACGTGTTTTTTTTTTTTATTTTAATTTTTACTGTCTTGGGTGGTAAAAAATGTGTAGTCAATTTGAATGGGTAAAATGGTTTAGACTGAAGGGGGAGATGGGTCTTTCTAGAGCCTACATTCCTGATGTGGAATTCAACCACGCCTAAATTTCAATGCTCATTATTTTATATTTGAAATGTTGTTATGATAGAGGCCTCCAACAAGATGATGAAGTGTTGTTTGAAAATTAAATTGTTTTCATTTTAGGAATTTCAATTGAATTGTTTGTAAAAATTGATGTTGATTCCTAGTTTTGAAAGGAATGAGTCATTTCTGAGAATGAGCTGAGAATATAAAGAATAAAATAACATTCAAAAGACCCGGAGGTAACATTTTTTTTTTTTTCAAAAAGACTATGGTATTGTAACTTGTATTGAATTAGATTCTATTTATCATGTACATGCTTAAAAAAAAAAACATTTAATCTGATGAGATTTTTTTTTCCTTCTTTTTTTGGTGGCTGATTCTAGGCATCATCCTGACTGAATTTTGGTTCATTTCATTATTTTTTCAAATTATTAACTTTATTATTGATATGGAGTTAAAATTAGTTAAAGTTGCTACTAAAAATCATATATTTGATTTTTTTTTGGCTGGCTTTCAATAATGATTTATATTTTCATTCTTCAAAGACCGGAGGTACCTTTAGGTTTCTCAACAAAAATGATTATATAACTGTGATAATATAAATCAATTGTATTGGTAATTGTAAAAGGAACCCGACGTTATAACTACCCTCTAAAAAAGGAGGGGAGAACTAGGAGGGAAGATCAGGCGCCCAAAAAGAAAGCCCAGATTCCTCGCAAAGAGGATTCCCCTAATCGAAACCAATTTCTAGAACAAAAATTTACAGAAGAAGCGTGTGGGCTGTTGAATTAGCTAGACGGTTACAGTGGATGAAAGAAACTTCACACAGTTTAATTTATTTCAAAAAAAAAAAATTATATTGGTAATTGTCCTGATAAAAAAAAAATTGTATTGGTAATTGTGATAAAATAAATCAATTTTTTTTTTTTAAAGTTCAGCAAGGAATCAAAGATGATAATTGATGATTTATTTACTGATCTAAAAAGAATATCAGTTAAAACATACGTTAATTTATTTAATTATAGAGTTTCTTTTAACTTTTAAATCTATTCATTAAAAAACGTGTTGAAATAAATTAAGTTTAATAGATTTGGATGTATAAGGGTTTTTTTTTTGGTCTAAATTTTTCTCATAGATTTGTCAGAATGGCAATTTTCTAAAAATAAATTAAAAAACAAAAAATATAGTAAAATTTTATCAAGGGACGACATAAAACAAACTAACAGATTTTGAATGTGATTTTTAAAATAAATAATGTATTACACGAGTTGGATAATTATTTTCAATATCTGCGTAGCAAACTTGAACCCAAAAATAAGAGTTGTTTATACAAATAGCAAATAGACGAAAGTAAACAATTGTAAATATAGCAAAATCTAAAACTATTTGTAAATATAATAAAATTGAAGTCTATCGATTATAACCAATAGAAGTCTGTCAACTATTATAAACTTCAATCATAAATACAATTATTGTTGATAGACTATTGTATCTTATCACTAATAGACTACACGCATTGTGATTCAAGTTTGTAGTATATAATGCTAGATATTTTAATGACCGAATAAGTTGGGATTCTGAAATAAAATAATAATGAAGAAATATCCAAATATTTTCTATAAATATATAAATAAGCTGAAAATATACTGTTCCTTCTAAATTTTGATAACAATTTTATTTTTTGTCTTCAAAATCAAGAAAATAAAAATTACTTGGGCACTTTTTTTTTTTTTTTTTTTTTGTGGGTATTTTGCTGACTAAAAAACACTTTTGAAATTTATAATCACCCTTTTAAAACATAGCTTTTGAAATCTATATATCTTTTAATGTTTAAAAGTTAGCCAGAATTTCATAGACATCTTTTTGAAGCATATTAAACAAGAAATAAAAATAAATTATAAAAAAATAATTACTATTTTTAGAACAAAAAACATACATCGTGCACTGAGATTTTATTATATCAATTTATCATACAATCATTTCTTAATTGAATTTACTAATGTAAATATTGCTTTATAGGATAATTCAACTCCTCGAACATAAATGTGAGTTAAAAGAAAACTCATCAAAATTGGAAGCCCACCACTTTGGGAAGCATCTTTAATTTGCTAAAAGAAGAATAAAAACTAGTACCACTTAAAGTGCTACTTTTCACTAAGGTACAAGCAAGATGTCAAAATTATTACCAACCTTAAAATTAAAGGCTTGGCATAAGATCAATCAAAGTGTCTTGATTTATGATGGTGAAATTTAACCCTCCCAGCATTGATAGATATATATGTACCAGCAATTATAAGATGAATTGAGTGAGACATATTCCTTCTCTCACGCACATAGGGTATATATATTTGACACAAAACTACTCAACATCTCATGTTCAAATTCTAAGCTCTCAACTCCCACCATCATGTCGACTCTTTTCAAATTTTCATTTTGACCAATGGAATTTTCGTGTCCTTGCAAATGATCGAGCATCCACTGATTCGTCGACAAAAAATCTTCTTTATTTATATCTTTAATTTGATCAAAGTCAAATTTCATTCTCAAGATAACTTCTCATCTTACAAAGAACCGTAACTCACACGATAAAAGCTATTTTTCATGCGTGATTAGCTCCTCCTAATTCAGCCAAGATGTCTTATATTCACCGAGAGGGCTCCATTTTGACCAATTGTTTTGTTTTTACAAGTCACATACATGAATCATCCATTGCTCTATTGACAATTTGATTGACATCATGATTCCTTTGCAAGATAACTTTTGAGGAACTTTGCTCACATGAGGACATTTCATTGGCAACTCAAATTTCTAACTCTATGTGGAGAGAACCTTTATCTTTATCACATTTTGGCATGTAAATGTATTCAAACTTTACTATTTTCTTTAAAGTGTGACATGTGACGCATTATCTTTACAAATCATATACACGAGTCATCCATCGCTCGGTTGCTAACTTGATTGGCATCGCAATTCCTTTCCAATATAACTTTTCATTTCACCAAAGAACTTTACTCAAACGAGGATGTTCCTATGGTAGTTGAAATTTCTAACTCTCCATGTAAAGAAACTTTATATTTGTCACATCTTAGCATGTAAATATTAAAACTTTACTATTTTCTTTAAAGTGTAACGTGCAGTTCACTCTTTATTTGATGTAACATATCAAATCTTTTTATAAACTATGCGATTGTATTTTGTTTAACCATTTACTTTCTTCTTTTAAGTTGCCCTTATCACATGTCAAATCATCCATGTTTTATCCAATAGGTATACTATATGGTAATTTTGTTAACAATGTTCACAAGATAGATACAATTGAATCAAAAGAACACATTTATATTGAAATGTACAAAATTTAAAGATAAAACTATTTCCAGATTGTCAATATTAACAACAACAGTAGCTAGCGAGAGAGCGAGCGTTGTTGTCATATTTTATAGGGTTAGCTCCAACTATGAAAGAGTTAATGTTGATAACCTTTTTAAGTCATTTAGACCCAAAAAAAAGAAAAATCTTTAATAAGATCACAAAATGATACTTTAATTTCGTCCGATCAATAAAGAATATTTATTAAAAAATATTAAATATGCCCTACCTCTTAATTTAAGTTTTTAGGATCGAATTTCGTTAGAGAAAAAGTTTTTAGATTTAATGGTTTAATAGATTAGCACAAGCACTCAAAGATGCATAGTCATGTTTGAAGGCAACATGACTCCAACCAAACACATCCCCCCGTACAAAGTATTTATTCTTTCTTTTTCTTTTAAATACACAAATACAGTTAAATTATTAAAAACATTATTAAATCATGAGTTTGGTTTTAATCATACCTGTAAACTTTCAAAAGTTTTATTTTAACTCTTGTAATTTGAAGTTCGCTTTAAAATTACTCTTCAAAAGATCGTTTTGAAACAATATTCAAAGATTAAAATGAAAAATTTGAAAGTTTAAAAGTATGATTGAAATGAAACCAAATCAAGTTTTAGTGTATTTTTAATAAAAACCTACAAAATACTAATACAATTCCAACCTTAAAAGAAAAAAATAATAACAAATATGTAAAAAGACCACCACACCCCAACAAGAAGAAGAAGATCTAATTACAACTATTTCGCAAGTATATAAACATAAAAAGGGCAATACCTGAACTAGAAGTTAAAAAATGTGAGTGCAAAAGAAACATTTACACAATTAAAAAAAAAAAAAAAAAAAAAAAAAAAAAAAAAAAAAACCTATAGAATTAGACAATAGACTAAACTAAGCTAATTCTAGAAAAACGGAAGAACAATCAGCTCCCAATTTGTAAATTGGTTTCTACGAGGGAGACAGAGAAAGTCGGGAGAATAATATACGTAAGCAAAAAAGATAATAATAATAATAAAAAATTTTGTAGAGAGTACAATGAAAAAGGGGTCCTACAGGTACACAAGAAATCATCTGACCGTACACCACACCATGAACAAATCCATCAACGACAGCTAAAATAATAAAAAATAAAAAAAATAAAAATAGAGTCACACGTCTTTTGAAATCAGTCAGTTTCCCTTTTGTTTTTAATCTCACTCTCACCTCACTGATCGTGAATCCCCAATCTTATCTCATCGGAGTAGACAACAGAAATTGAAATTGAAATTGAAATTGAAAATTAGGGTTAGGGCCAGAATTAGGGAATTAGGGTTAGGGTTTGAAGAGAGAGAGAGAGAAAAAAAGAGCATAAATATAGTACGCGAATCCGTCACAACAGCGTAAGAATAAACGAGAGAGAGAGAGTATGAAAATGTGGAGCACAGAGAAAAGGCCTACATTAGATACATAGGGTTCTTGTTCTGTTCTTCAAACAAGCACAAGCTGAGAAGCACTTTTTTTATTTTTTATTTTTTGCTGATTCACTTTAAGTCATTTCCATGTACAGCAGCTGATACTTGTTGCATAGGGCGTGGTATGGTCTCAACTCAAAAGCCTTCCAATCAATAACGCCACACCAACCCCATCAACTTAATTAAATATATTGCCTTCATTATTATCATTTATCTTTCTCCCTCCATATCTTCATCCTTCTTTTCTGCATTTCTCTTTTCACTTTTATCATTTTTATTTATATATATATATTTTTAATATCTTATAGATGCCAATTTAGTCTTCCAACAAATTATTAAATAAGACTCTCATAATAGTGTAAGACTGCATGCTATTGCTAGCTATGTCCTTGTGTAGTCTCGTTGAGTAATTTTGAAAAAAAAAAATATTCATGGTATATGAGCATAAGTTGTTGGTACGAGACTTCTTGAATGATACAAGAAAAACTATTATTATAGACAAATGACTAACTATTTGAAAAAAGGTTTAGTGGTCTCATTGCATAATAGATAGGTGAATTCATGAGGACTTAGATTTTGAATGGAGATTTTGTTGTTCTATAAGATTAAAACACATTTGATGAAAAATTATTGCATTAAAGTAAAGGGATCAAAATATCATTTAACTAAAATCATACTAGGCTATAAAGTTTAATTTTCACTACTCCATGGAACCTAATACTAGTCACACCATTTTTTTTATTGGAGTTAGTCCTATCTATTTTGCTTGGATGTTACAATACATTGCATAGTTATGTAGGGTGATAGTTTTTTTAGTTAGACTATCATATTATGTGAAGAAGAGGTATTATATTCAAAAGTAAAAACACTTTGATTATTCCATCTATTCCACTTTTATCTACTAAAATCCTAGTCCACATCCACTCTAATAATCAAACTAAAAGGTTCTTATATGCACATCACACTTTCTAATTTGTTAAAAGGTCTCTTATGACTTATGACCATGGTTGATCTAAAAGATAACTTATTGTCTGTAAAAAAAAAAAAGATTATATGAAGACAACTCAAACTTTTTAACCCATGTAATATATATATATATATATATATATATATATATATATTAAGGATCTAAAGTACAACCATAGATTTCGACATCTTTTATTCAATAATTTTTTTTACGGATATAGGATATAAAATATTTGTTTCAATAATTTAAAGTACAGATTTTCAATTAAAAAATAATAACAATTAAAAAAACAGTCAAAAGTTCAAAATAATAATAAAAAAAAAGGTTTTACACGCATAGGAACAAATAACTAATATTCTGAAAGTATCTTTTACTTTAATTTGTTTCAACTTTTAGGTACAAATGGTTAGTCAATAATTAAAGTTGAGAGCACACTATCCTTCCCCTTAAACCAGTTTTTTTAATGAAAAGTAAACCCCAATTTTGGTCGATTATTATTTTTCAATCGCTTTCTCCCAGTTGATTCGACGCATTTCTGTTGTGTCCAATAAAATAAAGCTGATTTGACCCTCTTTTGACTATACTTTTTTATTTTCTAATACATATATATTAAAAAATTTACTAAGAGTTGACATTATGAAATGTAAAGATGGCCATTTGGCAAAGAAACCATGATTAAGGGAGAAAATTAATTAAACTATCCTTCTTTACGCAAAAATGAACCCTGTTAATATCCACTTATTTTGGATTGTGAGATCAAATTTATTGGAGAATAATTAATAGACAGTACATAACCTATAGATTACTGATTAGGGAAATTAACACCCATTATGTTGAGTTGTATTTTAAATTTGGTGACCATTATGACGCTGTTTCTTCTGGTAAAGCAAGGTTACTTTTTTCCTAACTGATTTTGTGATTGGTTTTTTTTAAAAAAATAATTTTGTGATTGAGTTTAACTACTTATTTGATAATTTTATTAATTTATCTCACTGGTTGAAATCTTATAATTATTGAATGTATAACGGAGAGAGTTACAAGTATTTTTTTTTCACTTTGATTAAAAAAAAAGTATTTTTTAACCGCGCATCTAAATGTGAGAATGACCCATATTGTGAGGATACCTTTTCGATGATTTCTTTCTTTTTTTGGGTGCAAGTGTTCAATCTTTTTTATTTTGTTTCTTTTCTCCGTTAAACTCAACTTTTTTTTTTGTTTAATAATAAACTTCCTTTTTAACTAAGTTTCGAGAGACTAATTGATTTCATCTTTTTACAGTTATCTAATTTATTTTGGAAAATAAGTAACAATTTTATCACTTCTTAAATTCCACTATGAAATACAACCTAACTGAAATATGTAAACCTCAAATATTTGTGCATAATTCAATGGTTACTAGACTAAAAAAAATGTCTAAAATACTATTGTTATTTCAAAAGAAAAAAAAAAAAGAGTTTAAAATACTATTGTGGTTTATGTAATTTGATGGTTGTTTAATTTATTTCTTATATTTTTTAATTATCCAAATTTAGTCTACCTGCTCCCTAGTAGGTCTTAAAAACAAAGTCCACACCATTAATTTAGGTTTAAAATAGTTGATCTAGCAGAAAGAAAAAATTATAAATTACCAGTTTAGTCCCCATAGGTCCCTAAATATTAGGAAGGATTTAATAAGTCTGGAAACTTTTAATTTGTTAATAGGTCGTGAAATTATCAAACTTTCAATTTTGTATCTAACAAGTCTTTGATATGTTCAATTAACAAATCTATTAGATGTAAAATTGAATTTTATGTCCAATGATAGGACATTAAACTTTCAATTTTGTGTTCCATCATAGACTTAATTAGACTCAAAATTGAAAGTTTTGAAATTTATTGGACACCTTTTAAAGTCTTGAGATTAGATATATTAAAAACACAAAATTGAAAGCTCACAGGAATCTATTAGATATACTTTTTAGAATTCGAAATTCTATTTGACATGAAAACCTAAAAGTTAAGACCTCATTTGATAACCGGCCCCGTTTGATAACCATTTGGTTTTTGAAAATTAGGTTTGTTTTCAATAAATTTCCTCACCATGGTTTTCATTTTTGTTAAAGACATATTTAAATTTCTCACCAAATTCTAAAAAAAAAAAAAAAAAAACAAGTTTTTGAAAACTTTTTTTTTTAGTTTTAAAAAATTGGCTTGGTTTTTGAAAACATGGGAAGAAAGTAGGTGAAAAGCTAAAGAAACTTAGAGTTGAAAGTGGTGTTTATAAGCTTAAAACCCAAAAACCAAAAACAAAAAACCAAATGATTATCAAACGGGGCGTTAATTTTTTGTTTTTGAAAAATAAACTTATAAACATTACTTCCAGCTACAAGTTTATTTGTTTTTCTAATACCCTTCTTTCCATGTTTTTAAAAACTAAGTCAATTTTTTAAAACTAAAAAAAGTTGTTTTTAGAAACTTGTTTTGTTTTTGAAATTTGGCTAGAAATTCAAATGTGTCATTGACAAATATGAAAACCATGGTATAAAAATTGAGAGAAAACAAACATAATTTTCAAAATAAAAAACCTAAACCTAAATGTTTTAAAAGAGTGGTTGTATCGATCAAAAGAAACAAAGAACAGATAGCAATATATTGACAAGATTAGAAGTATTATAAATTTGACTTCATGGGAATACTACCTCATAAAATTTTAAAGTAAGGCAAGTGAGATGTAGTGGACCATTGTTCCTGAAATACGACGAAAGTGAGAATCCGTCATGGAGTTGAAATAAGATAAGATAAAATGGTGAATTGTTTTAGAACCATTCGTCTGTAAACATGGTCCATATATGGCTGATTTAACCACTGCCACTGCCTATATAAAAACAAATTGCTGCACAGACTCCACTGTGTTGCATTTGGTTTTTCCTTTTGCTTTTGTAAGCTAATTTAATTTCCCATGCGTCTTCCCTTTCCACACCTTTTGCCCAAAATGTTATTTCAAACTCTTCCTCAGAGCTTCTGTCCTAACGGACTCCATGTTGATGGGGATCAGTTTTTATAGATATTCAAATGTTATAAATAATCTACTAAAAGATTAGACGTAAATTTCCACCTCAATATATTGTTGAACTCAAAAAACGGAAGTTAAAAAGAGAGACCAATAAAATAGGTACCTTTTTCATTGAGATGTTCCAATTTACCATAAAATTAAACTTCATCTTTGTAGTTTTGAAGAATTCGATTTGCTATATGTTTTAGGTAAATTAAAGTCTCACGAACTGTCCATAAATTAAAACGGTATTAGAGAAGATGGTTTGTGAGATTTTATTAAATTATAGAGACCAAATTGGAATGAAGTCCAAATTATAACTACCAAGACAAAACCACATCCAAATTATAGGAACTTTTTTTGGGAAAAAAAATTATAGGAACTAAATTGGTAATTTAACATTTTGTAATTATTGAATTGAAAAAAAAAAAACATGATGAGTTTTCTTGCCCCAATGGACCTTTACTTCACATCATAAGCTGTAAAGAATGGTTATGCCTGCGACGTAGCACTGCACCATTTCTTCAAACAGTTCCATTTTGTGAAAATAAATGAAGGCAAAACATAGTTCAAAAGTAGGTTTACCAGTTCGAAAAGTTCCTATACGTATAAATATGTGTTGGGTCGTGAACCGAATTTTAGAAGCTCAGTAAACTCGTGTAGAGTATTAGGGAAAGAATTCATTTTTACTTCAACTTATCAAGCTGTATGGTAAATTTTCAGTTTATCCGATTGAACTTTTACTTATTTTAGCAAAAAGTAACATCAAACCATTTCAAAACTCACTCATTTCAACAAAATTTAAGCTTGGCACAAAATTAGCTCAACAAAAATTTGACTTTAGTTTTGTTCTTTTTTCAAGCCTAATTAATTTTGTACAAGACATGTCATACATTTATGAAATGTATATATCTATTTAAAAGTAAGAAATGCAACACTTGTCAAAGTTTAGGGTATAATTCAATGGAATTAAAAGTTATACAAACTCAAGTTGAGCTCAAAGGCTTTTGAGGGAATTTATTTTTCTTTTTTTAAGTTTTGACATTGACAGTGAAGTAAAAAGGTCATTCTTTGAAAATCACCCTCCAACTCCAACTGTTTCTGTCATTCTTTCCTCTTTTTCCCCGGCGATAGGAATTTATTGGTGAGCAATTTGAAAACAATACCATATCTAGAGGAAGATCATGATTTAATAATTGAATCAATACTTTAGGCATTTCAAGGGCCACAATTCAGGGAGGAAAAAAAAAAGAAAAGAAAAAACCAAAATGAAAAGAGTTGGAAATATGGTGGATCATAGCTCCTCCTTTTGCGCTTGTCTCTGTGCACCACAGAAAAGGAAAAGCCCCACATCTCATCATCTTCCATTAACACAAATGACAAATCATCTTCATCTTATTAATGAATATCACTTGAGAACTGGGATGCATGCTTGCCTAAAAAATGGAAGGAAAAAAAAAAAAGTGCGATGGGAAAACACAACCTGGATGTGATTTTTTTTTTCTTTTCTTTTTCATAATTGAGTCCTCTCATTTCCACCTAAATATAGCCTCTTTGGAAACAAGAGGGAGAGAGAGAAGAGAGGGTTTAGTTTGTGTGAGTTTCAGTGTTGTTTTGGCTGTGGTGGATGTCTGGTTTTTCTCCATGATTAGACTCCCCTGCGCTTGATGTCACCTCTGTTCTCCATAAGGTGTTAGTGTTTCTTAAGGTATATCAAATGGCTGGAAAAAAGGAAGAAAGTAAAATCAGAAATTAAGGGAATTGTGACTGTGAGCGTGAGTTGTTCGTATCTTTGATATTTTGGAAGGTATATTGCTCAAGTGAGTGGCAAGCACATGGTTTCAGGCATATTAAAGGGCCCTTGTTCGACCAAACCCTCCAAACAAAGAGAGAAAGATAAAAGGGGATTATAAAGATGGTACCACAAATTGTTCTGTTGGCCGACAATGAAGTGACTCTTGTCTAATTACTGCCACTACGATGAATTTTTGTGTGGTATTCGTATTCCTTCGTCCCAGTTTTTGCAACTCATCAGAATATGAACATGAAGCCTCTGAACCAGCGCATCAATACGTCAAAATCTATTCTTTTTTAAGCAAGTAGCTTGTTCTTCCTCTCGATGTCAACGGGAAGGAACCAAAACCAACTCTGACTGAAATTTTGATTCAGTTTCCTGGAAATAGGGTCTTTAAAGAGCAGGTTAATTTGCACAAACAGCTGAAATTCAAAGATTGAACGTACAAGAAATCCCACAAACTGCAGTTCAAATTTTCATGGCACCCTCTGGGCCAGACAAGCACATTAATGAAAAAGCACTAATGGCACTGATCATGCGGTGCTAAATAAAATGTCGTATCATGCGTGTCGCATCAGTCAACCTACGCTTAGCCGAGGATGATGGCAATGTTTATTTCGTCCACAAATCAGAGCAGTCTCTACAGGAGTATTTGAAAAATGGACTCAACACAAACTTCTTCCACAGCGACTCTTGTTTCTTTAGTTCCTGCAAGATAATCCCCACCATGAAGAAGTGATGGCTAACTAAATAGTCCATTGGGTACAATCACAAGAACTCAAGAAGTTGATCAGATGATGCAACATGCAATCTTATTCTCTATACCAAAATGGATAAACTGAGAGGAGAGTCCTACAGGGCAAATCTGGATCTTTCTTGTTTGGTCTATAAACTGAAGCTTCAATCTGCAGGTTGATGCCACATTCTAGATGTCTTCAATCACAGATGTACAAAATTCACTGTACTTGGTTTCTATATGTGTATACACTACTGTTCAGTAAACGACAGAGAATGAGAGAGTAAAATTATGGAATTGTTCAAAGCTCGGGCCTCCAACCATCTCAAGGCCCATTTACTGCTAGTAATGCAACATATCACCTCTTCAAATGGTTGAATCCATTTCCCTTAAAACTCAAACCAAAGATTCCAATCTCATCCGCAGGCTTTTCTTTCCGAACATGGCCCACTTACCCCCTGAATTCCTTGCTTGCAGCATAAACGATATTCAGCACTGTAACTTCATGTGATACAAAATATTGTCTTAACCTAGGAAACCCAAATATGATTAACAATATACAAAACTTTTGGAATCAGAAAAAATCTAGTTTGTCCTATAACACTGGAGGCAAGAGAAATTGAAGATTTGTAGTTGAACTTGCGGCGGTGGGTAAAAGAAGATATTCCCGACGGAAGGGAAATTCTCTCACAAGAGCTGGAAAGAGACTATTCACAACTATAAATTAGGTGCACAAATGGCAGGTTCCATTTGATAAATCGAACAAGTGGAAAATATAGGAATCTTATCAAGTACAACCGGTTGCTGCCACCTCACTTTTAGCTTTTCAAAACTCCCCTTTCTTGCCCAAAGCTGGTGGTTCTGGAAAAAAGCCGAAAATGGAAGAGCAGACAGGTAGAACCAAACCGATCAAGTGCAGCGACGACCAGAAACGTCAAAAATATGGACGTGATGCAGCAGGGTTCTCATCCGGCGATCTTCCGATCGGAAATTCCAATGCTCTTCCAGATCCGGAGGATGAAGATTCCCATATTTCCACAAGCGAGGGTTCGGGAAGCTCCTGCGAGGAGACACGGTTGTCAGGCCTTGCAGAGAGCCTGCAAATCTTAACAGAGTCGTTGCTGACGATGGATCACGCAGAAATGGAGATTTTCAAGGCGAGGGAGGCCATCCGCCTTGAGGAGGAAAAGAGGAGGCTGGAATCGGAAGCCGAGATGACTCGGATGCTGCTCCAGTGTCAGCTGCAGATGGCCTCGTTTCTTTCGGCCAGGCAGACTCCCAACCGGAAGAGGAAGCGAGTTCAGGACGAAGATCCATCCTCAGTCTCCTTAGAAAGGTATGGAATAGAATCTTAAGCCTTCTTTAATTAATCTGCAATAAGTTAGAAACTGATATACGATCTTGTTGATGGCCACAGGAACGGAGCTCTGCTGCTAAGTCTAATTCAACTCAACATGATCACCTTTTGAAGCTGCTATGATTTGAACGGGAATCCTAGGAGTACTATGAGGGCATAAATTTAACTGTATCGATCAACGAAGCATGGTATTGATCGAATTATTGAATATTTTTCCATTTCTATCTCAATCCTAGTACTACTTCATTGGCATACAAAAGGCCAGGCAACCAAAAAAAAAAAAAAAACAATTTCAAACTAACTAGCTAACTGAGTCGATTTAGGATATCAAGCTAATTGGGTTTTCTTTGCGCGAGAATTGGAGTCCTTGATTTTGTGATCGTCAACAGTTTGCAAAGCCTTGCGCCTGCTCATGGCACACTCGATATATTCTTGCAAGGGTGGAAGTATTCCATGTTCTCCAGTTTTCGATACTTTCCCTCGAATTATCTGTAAAAAGAAAACAAAAAGACAAAAAAACCCAGAAAGAGAGGTTATAGCCACCAGAAAGGAACTCTATGCATCAGGGATCGACAAAACAAAGGAACGGGTAGTTTGCCTTTGATGCCCATGACCGCTCGGCTTGCTGACAAACATCCCTGATGTCCCTTCCAGACATTCTGAACATGCGAAGTGAAGCAAAAGAAAATAGATTTAGAGTTTACTAAATTTTACCACAGCTCTAGAAACAAAGTCGTCGACAAAACTAACTATTGTAGTGAGGGAGGCTTGTTTTGTATGTGTATGCATTAGAATAGCAGACAAATAAAAACAATACCTAGACGATTAAAACTAAAACAAATCAAATGTAGTATCGGGCCTGCGATAAACTTACCCTTCTGTTATTCTTGCAAACTCGTTCAATTCAGGTTTCGTTAGCTGCTTTGCGTACTGAGCTGCTATTTCCTGACGGTTCCGCTCATCAGGTAAGCCAAATGTGATCATCAAGTCAAACCGACTAAACGAAAATTCAGGAAAAGAAGTTAGTTCAGTAAACCCAGCAACCAAGCATTCGGTTCTTTCATGCACAGACGGAATCAATGCCCATAAATTTAAAAATATACAGATCCGTATACCTAATTAAAGCAGGATCAAGGTCCTGCTTTCTATTCGTGGCAGCAATTACCACCACTTTCCTGTCCTGCTCAAATCCATCAATCTGCACAGAAATTGTAAATTAAACTACGTTGCTCAAAAAGCATGATATATTCATACGTCTATTATGTAATTGACACATAAAATTCCAATTGACTGCCATCCGAATTAGCCACTGGGTGTGCATGCAAATGTTTTTGAGTCAAACATTTAATATTCAGTTAATTCACAGATGCGCTGGGGCACGACTTCTGGGAGTTATGGATTCATGTAAAGTTCACCCTTACCTGACGCAATAACACTGATAATACTCTTCGAGTAGCTTCATGCATTTCACTATCACGAGCAATTGCAAAAGAATCAACCTGCAATTGGAAAAGAAACAGAGGGAAATCGAAAATTGTTAAATGTAAATGAAGATAAAAATTGTAAAAAAATAATAATAATAATTTTTTTTTAAAAAAAAATAAGATTGTTGTTATTATCATTATTTTAAAAATGAAAAAAAAAAACTGATGATCAAGCCTTTTACCTCGTCCAGAAAAATGATCGCACCAGCACTAAGTTCATTAGCAAGTGAAAACACTTTCCCCAAGAGACGTTCACTTTCACCATAGTACTTTGACATGATAACCTCAAGTGGTACATACACCAACGGGACGCCCTAAGATAAAATATCAGAGTACAAATTTCTTAGGTTCCATCTATGTATCGCATACTTAATTCACGAGATGAAGTTATGAGGTCCAGACTATTTTGCGTGATTGGATTAGAAAATGCTATGTTGCAAAGCAAGCAGACATCATTTCCTAGGAATAAAAAATCAGATGAAATGCCAAACTTTTTTTTTTTGAAACAAAATGCCAAACATATTTTAAATACCTGCTGAAACACAAAGTGCAATGTGAATGACAAAATTTTGAACTACACTTTGTTTTTTTCGTGAGTTGAAAACTTGAAAGTATATGGAATACAGTGGTCAGTAGGATGAGGAATCTCATCCTCAAAGCCACCAACAAAGATAACAAATTTAACAAGTATTCTCTATCAACTATCTTTGGGTCCGATTCATATACGATCAATCATGAGTACCAATAACGATAAGCATATAGTAACTTACTGCTTGATTTGCAATTACACGAGCAGAAGATGTTTTTCCTGTACCTGAACCAAAGATGCTACCAGTAAGCTGCGCTCACCACTTATCCAATTAGTTATTCTAAGCTAGAAAAACAAATTACAACTACAGGAATCTCACAACTCTGCTAAATCTCAATGCCAATAGCAAGCAGAGTGGTTTAAATGTGGTGTAGAACTTGTTCCAAGACCAAATACAAGAAAACTTTGCATCCTGGACAAGAAGTAGATTATTGTTTGATTAAAAAGAAAAAACCTTAAGAAGATATTAGTAAATGGATTCTTTTAATTGTATTATAGTAATGTAGTACGTGCCACCCTCTTTTAAGAGCAGCAAACCCTTTATCTTTACTTGGGCGTCAGGAAAAGTAAATTAATCCCGGGTGAATATAGTTCGGAAAGAGATAAGAGTTGGTACATAGAGAAAAGTACAGAAGTGGAACTAGAGCATGGATTCTAGATAATATTGACAGAACAAAATACTAGAGCACTTGTGATGTTCTCCCTAGTACGATCTGGAAGATCTCCTATTCTCTCTGAATACTTTCCGTTGATGAAAATTGAAATGCCTTCTCGCATCTAATTAAAGGGAAAAGAAACAGCGGTAAATTGAAATTTAAAAATTGCATCTTTTACTAAAAGGGCTATCGTTCTCTATAATTTAAATA
The DNA here is from genome assembly GCA_036850905.1 of Luffa acutangula. NCBI lineage: Eukaryota > Viridiplantae > Streptophyta > Magnoliopsida > Cucurbitales > Cucurbitaceae > Luffa > Luffa acutangula. The sequence goes on along the minus strand of CM072087.1, from coordinate 60,105,879 downwards.
ACTTTAAATAGTAAAGACAACAAAAAGAAACAAAGTTAACTTAACACTGTTTATAAACTAAATGTAACATTCATAATATTTAATGTTGGTTAACATTAATACTGAATGCAATCTTGGTAGTTTCTTAACCCAGACAGAAGAAACCACCGAAGAAATATTGCAAGTTTAATGAAATTGTATAGTTGATTCTCATTCTCTCCTATTTATATTCTAACTATCGAGAAGTTGACACTATATGGAGCGAAGAATGAGAGTTTAAGCATATGAAAGACAGGCTAAGATAAGGAATGTGCATAATCTAGTAAAGAAGGTCTATTTCCTGAAACATTATTCATATTCATGGACATTCTCAGTTCAGAAACCAACCTGGAGGCCCTTCAAAAAGAACAGCCCGAGGTCTATTTGATTCAAACTTGCGCCGAGTCCCATGAGCAATATCATCAAATAATTCTGGATTATGTAGAGTCATCAGTATTGTGTCTTCTATTTCTCTACAATAAGATTAGAGCAAATGAAATGAGGAATACATTACTCTTGGCAACAAAACCTGGATTATTTATATCTACAAACAATAAACAAGAAGCAGAGACCATAAATTATATGATTGAAAGCTCATGCTTTCATCGAAATCAGAAAACAAGAAAGAAACAGATAAGAAGCATCCACAGACTAATTTTAAAACATTCAGGGAATTTTTAGAGAAATAAGAGCAACCATATAATTTTTTTTTTTTTTTTGATATCTGTGAGTGTCCAAGCTAGCTTACGCGCACCTCGACTAATCTCACGGGACAACCGTCTGACCCTACTACATTTGGTTGCCAAGGAAACTCGTAGGATATTAAATATCCTAGGTAGATGGCCACCATGGATTGAACCCATTCCCTCTAAGCCCTTTATTTTTTCTATGGCACTTATTGACCATTAGGGCCAACCCATGATGGTTAGAGCAACCATATAATCCATTTCACATCCAGGAAGATATGACTGCATATCTTTTATACCTTAATATAAAGTTACAACTTTATGTCAAAATTTATTGAAGCATAAGAGGGTACATAGCCAATGCCGATGTCAAACCATATATAGGTCCTATACTTAATGCGAGAACTACAAAAGTGGGCAACAGACAGCAGAGCCAACCTTTTTTGTTGATCATAACCAGCAATATTATCCCAAGATATCTCATTGTTAGAGGAATTAACAGGTGGTTCATCAAGTCCATAAACTTTCACACCCATTGCTTCAAGGCTGGTTATAGATTTTTCGGAAGATGGCATCTGTGTAGACCCTTCCCTCGATTTGCTTTCGAAGGATTTACTTTCTCCCAACCTTCCACCAGCTAATTGTAAAACAGAAACCAAAGAATCAAGCTCTTTGGTGCTCAAGCTTCCCTGCTTTATGAATTCAATTTCCTGTAGCAATTTGCAATAACCAGTATGAAAAGTTTCTATTCAAATTTTTGCACGAAGAATAAGTTAATTGATAAAACAAAACATTTAAAATAAAAATGAACACATATTTTTTAACTGACAGTTCATTAAATATTAGCACTGACAGTTTTATCTGAGGTAACAAGTGAATGAAATATCAGGATGCTTAGATCTCCATCCTCAGCATCCATTTCTATTGAGTTTCCCTCATTTCCCCCAGCTTCTCTCTGAGTTTTTGGGCGAGTAAGAGTTAATTGCCAAGCAACTGGACTGCAATAGTCGATATACAACACAGTACAATTAACAACTTCATAAGAATTGTGGGAAATTTAAGAACAAGGAACTTGAGAAAACAAATGAAGAAAGCAACCAATGTCAGTAACTTATTTTTAGAAACGAAGAAACAAATGTAAAAATCCTTCCTGCTCGAAACTACAAATTACTTGACATCAATGTCAAAAACTATTGAATAATTGCAGCCAAGTGATTCATGGAAATTCAAATATTCAGGTGCATGTACCTGTCCCAAGCACGCAACAACATATCTGAACCACCAGCACGCTCTTCAACTTTTAGTCCAAGATTTGATACAAGATTAGCAACCAGATGTGATACTTCACAACTAGAAGGAACTTGGAACTTGATACTAACCTGCATCTCATTCTGGAGAGTTAAAAAATAATTCCAAATGCATGTATCTTACAACACAAAATATAAAAATTAACATTTTATCTCAACATAGATACATTTTTAACAAGTAACATACTCAAACCTATAATAAATGAAGTAAAATAGCCTTTTCAAACACTGGTTGTACAACCAATATCCATTTTCAGATGGTACGATTACTGTTTCCAAATATAATTATTGGCTCAAATACTGAACAAGAATCTAAAATATTTTATTACAGAGCAACTATAAAGCTGGTGAATCAAAAAGAGGGGGAAAAAAAAAGAAAAAAAAAGATACAGTACCTTTTGCCCCTTAACTCCAACAGTAAAGCGCGGACAAGCACCATACTTAATTCCTTTGTTCCTGATTAACTGTTCAATTCGCTGTCTCTCTTTCTTAGCAGTTTCCTCCATATCAGCATGGGTAGAGAGGTCTTTTGCTGGTAGTGGAGTGACAGCAGACTGCGGATAGCTAAAGTCATCACTAAATCAATTCAAACAATTCAGCAACAAATTGACCAGATAGAAAAATAGCCGATATAAAATTAGGATTAAGTACTATCAGGAACTGAATTTCAATCATAGAACACCAGATATCTTGGAGAAAAATCAGAGACAAACTCCAACTCCCCAAGGAATTAATCATCACTTCATCAGGGACGTACCTCTTCAGCTTCTGCATACGCTATTTCCATTGCGCCAACTCCAAACATACCGGCAATGATAGCTGGATAGAGAAAACGAGGTTCACGTCCATTGAACAACGATCCTGGTTTTAGAAACCCTGTCTGATGCCGAAAATGTTCTGCATATACATATGATCAACCTCCTTCACTCGCCAAACCAATTCATTTTAAACAACTGAAGTTTTATTTCTAGGATAGAATATCGGAGGCTGAAGAACATTGTTATAATTCACAAGAATCGCGAATCAAGCAACCCACAGCTTCCGCCCACTAACATCATACAACCATAGACATCCAAAAGAGAACAACTCAACACAGTCCGTTAGAGAAACTACGATCAGGAATAAGATTACATATCCATGTCAAACAGAGAAGGAACAACTTCGAAAATATATACGCATAACGTAACACGGAATAGAAGTAAACTGAAAGAAATATTTCCGCGCGAATAACAATAGTTTATAAAGGATGATTACCAGAAGTTAGAACAGAAACTTACTGAGATATAAACTGCGCGATGCGCTCGAAGAATCCTTGAGTTGGAATGACGCAATTTTCCGCCACGCTCGGGCGGTTCTCGCAATCCGCTCCAGAACCGACATAAAATCTTCGCTGGTATAGACTACACAGTAACTCTATATCCCTGCTCAAAGTTAGGTCATATGCTCACGGCGAAACGCCGATCAACCACAGCGACGAGCAACGATCGACGAACGAGAGATCGGACAGTGCCTTCTGCGGACGGGTTGACAAGTCGGAGGAGTACGTAGCGACTGGTGAGGACTCGGACGGAACGGGTTCGTACTTTTTTCTCTTTTCTCTTTTCTCTTATTTTTATTTTTGGGAAATTGTGATAAATGACTAAAAAAAAAAAAACGACATGATTATTTTGGACGTTTTTACCCCTTGTATTTACGGTTATTTACAGACGCAGTTTACATCTGTTGTTTCCACACAGGGTCAAAGGGTCGTTTTTTGCGCACGGGATGTATCCCGATTTACACGGGATTTGGTGGGCGGTCTGTTTTGATTCTATTGTTCAGGTACGTAGTTTCCAACGATTTTTTTTATTCCTCCACATTTTTGCCCCTCATATATATGTCATAGTTTATTATCTATTTGTTTCATATCACGATCACATTGCCATGGTAATTTACTTCATAATCTAGCATGGCGACAGTTCGGTCACGATATTTTTTGGTGGTGTCTGGAGTGCTGAGGGTATTTACAGTGAATTCAAGTCCGGAAGTGTGGATGTTATAAGTGCTTCGAATCTTCAAGAGTTTAAAGTATGTCTGGCGAAATACCTCCAACTCCAGGACGATAATATGATTAACTCAGCTAACACTCTTCAGGAGCTGGTCGAATTACCCAATTAATATAGTCATTTCCGTGTTTTGGATGGTCAACGGATTTCAAAACGATATATATAGGGGTGCTGTGTAGTCGTTGACATCCCGAGTGTCAATACTTGTATACACCCCGTTGGGACAGTTTCAACAGGTCACGATATTGTTTGGTGGTGTCTGGAGTGCTGAGGGTATTTACAGTGAATTCAAGTCCGGAAGTGTGGATGTTAGAAGTGATTCGAATCTCCAAGAGTTTAAAGTATGTCTGGCGAAATACCTCCAACTCTAGGACAATTTCAAAGGGAGTAAACTAAATCCCTAAAATCTCGGGATTTTAGTATATGTTTGTTGCAAATATAAGGGGAGAGAAACGAAACCGTTACCTATTTTAATCTTTTTGATACAGTCGTCGCGTAGGGGGAGAAACGACCGAGCATGCAAGAGATGGTTGTCGACGCGGTGGAGGTCGTTGGCACGACGAAAATGGTTCGTCGGCTTGGTATGAGAGGTAGGTAGTGATATTTTCACTTTGTTTGGCGGTGGAAAATGGTGTGGAATGCTCTCAAGGGGTGTGGTATGCTCTCAAATGGTGTGGAATGCTCTCAAGGGTTTCTACTTTTGGAGGAAGAAGATGGATGAGTGGGCTGCTGCATGAAGGCTATTCTGGTGGTGAGGGTGGGCGGTGACATGACGTTCCATAATTGCAGCATTTAATTGCAATTATTCATTATGGTGGTGAGGGTGGATGGTATCTTCTTTTTAGCTTATTCATTTTTTAGGGGAAATTAGTATGTCTTCGGATTGGTTCTTTTTTTTTTTTTTTTTTTTAATTGCTGATGTTCTTGGGTGCATGTAGTATGTTTTCAGATTGAGAGGACATTTTTTCTAATGAATGCATTCTGAAGGTATTTCTCTCTATTGAGGGAGGTTGAACTTTGTTATCCTTTCCCAATAAAGGTATTGACTCATTTTTTCCGGGTAGCAACTTTTTATGGGGTACAAATTTTTTTTAGTAGTAACACCTACTACTGTTTTTCAAACTAGTTTTGTTTCTTGTATTTTTTTTATTTTTCAAACTTCCTAAAATGTCTCCAACTTTTTTTTAGGGGTATATTTTATCTCTCTTAAACTCTCATTTTGATTTTAAACGTTAAAAATACGTGTTTGTTGGGGGGCATATTTGTCTTTTACAAATATGGATTTATTAATCATTCCATCGTTTAGCCATCTATTTAATTTTTAAATGTTTGTAGCTATATTTTAAGCCACCTATTTATTTTTAGCCATATTTCTTGTTGCCCTTATTTAATTTTGGCCATTCTTGTTATTAGCCCTTTCTTTTTCTCCCTAATGTGAGTGCGAGTTCACCATTTCTCCCAAAAGTGTGAGCTGGGCCAGGGGCCGTTGTCTTGGGCTCGAGCATGGAACTTATGCTTAGCCCACTATACGGGCCCAACCCAGAATGCACCAATGCAAAAGTTTAGTTGCTGTAATCCAACTAGTAGAATTTATTAAACAACAATAATAATAATTTTATGTTTTCAATATTTTCATATTTTAAATTTTATGTTTGAATATGTAGAATTATTTGAAAAACAACTGATAAAGATATTATTTCATGCTATAAATAGCATTAAAACATGTATAATGTTATACATGTTTTTGACCGTCTATAAATTATAAAACATCATAAAATAATAATTACACACAATTGATTTTGAACAACTTTTAAAGTTGATATCTAATTTCAAATGATATATTAAACGCATATTTAAAAGCACCAAAAATATGAATTTAGATTTCTATTTTTCATTCTTTAAATACAACATTTGCTTATGATCAAATCAATGTATGCTTCATTTCTTTTTTTAATTTAATTTTACCTCAAGAAAGACAGAGAGAAACGAAAAGTGCAGTCCGGAAAACATGGATCTCCTTACTTTTAAGAAACTAGACAATTTTCAAGTCAGCCGATCAAAGACCAATTCCGCAAATCTCACCTTCAGTCAAACAGTTGGACGGTGCACTAAAATCTGGGTTAACTTAAACAAAACTAATATTCCACTATCTAAACAAACCAATTAGTCAAACTTTAAAATGATTCCAGCTTATTAATTATACTAAAATATAGTTAAACTCGTATATTATCCCTAGGTTTTCAGTATAGTTTTTATCAAGTGTCTAAATCTAAAATTTATTTCTTTGCTCATGTCATTGACTGGAGTTGCTGAAATATAGAGTGATCTAATTTGTTTAAATTTAGTTGAAATGGTATGATGTAACAGTCAATCTAATGAGCTATAAAAATCAATGATTAGGAACCTCATGCAATTAGGGTTGGATTAAATTTGAGGGATCGATTAAGAAAATTGAATCGAAAGGTTGAATGGGATGGGTAAATACTTGTATGTATGCTTATTTTTTTTTTTTTTTTATTATATGCACTCATTCCTTCAAATGTTTCTTTTCAAATTTAGTTCATATGGCCTCCAACATTTCTAGGAGACAATTTATTTGAGTGTCAAATCATATCACTTCATCTAAATCGACACCACTTCATCCAAATTTCGATCACTTCATCTAAATTGATACCACCCCGTCCAAATCTTATAAAAAAAACAAACGTGTCATTCTATATTTTGTTAACTAGTGTCCACCACAAATATAAAAGATAAACAATCTCATAAAGCCATAATTAAAACTTTAAAAATCAAGTAGGGATAAATATCTAAGCCAATCTAACCTTAAATTATCTCATTCTCATCCCACTCTTCCAGCATCCAATTGGATCAAAGTCGACAAAATCTTACAATTCCGTTTAAACAATAACAATTCATCTTTCTTTTATCATATAAAAAAGAAGTCGAGCATTTTTAACTAGTTATTCACCAAAGAGTTAACCCAATTCTCACTCTCTGTACTAAGGACACTCGTGCTATTGGCACTGTCTTGTTCTTCTGGAAAGCAAAACTTGGGGAAAACTTGAACAGGATAATGTCCTGGAAACTCACGGGGAAAGTAATAGCCAGAGGAAAAAGAACAATGACAACAAATTTACATATTAGTTTCTATGGGCAACAAACTAGAATTACAGTGTTACAGTTTCAGTACAGAATTCTATGGGCATGGTTTGAGAAGGTAGATAAGATAAAGGTAGATTGGTCTATTCTTTTCCCTAGCAAAATCAGAAGCAGCCATGGATTACAGGACAAAAACTTGCCTGTAAAATATCAGCTAAAATCTATCATCTTCTAGAGCAAGTCTCCAACAGGGTGACAATTGGTGGTCCTGACAATGATGAAGAAGCTAGAAAAGAAGAAAAAGAAAACCCCATAAAGCCTTGACAAAGAAAAGTTCAGAATGGCATTCATTCAACCAGAGACGAAGTTGCTTCAAACAAAGAGATGAATCCAAATGGGGGAATTTGATTTTTGAAAAAACTTGATTGAAATTACAGCAACAGCCAGCAAAACTCTGTACAGAGCTGATTAATTAAGTACAGTCAGAACTCAGATGGCTAATACTTTTGGTTAATTACATATAGAGATGTAAAAAGTTGAGACTAGGGAGATTCCTATACAATAATACATTTGAAAGCGGAAATTTCTTTTCTTTTTTTTATGAGAATGTTAATGCACTTTTTTAGTGAAAAGGCTTCTTATGCTAAAGAGATTGGCACTACTACTTGAATTTCCAGGATTACTAACACTGCCGCCATCTCCATTGTTGTCGTAACCATGGCTGCCGCCGACTATGCCGCCGCTGCTGCTGCCACTGCCACCGCTGCAGACAACCCCAAGTGCACTGGTCTCGTCGCTTCTACAGCTCAAATGGTTTCTGTACCCAATACACATGGGGACATTCAAATTCAAAACTCTAACTCTCGAGGCGGAGGAGGCAGCGGCGGCCTTGCTCCGGTGAGTATCTGTGGGTTCTTTCCGGACGACTTTTTCGGCATTGCGAGAGAGGGTTTCGGAGGTTTTGATGGCGGATCCGCCGCGGCGGACCTGCCAAACCGGGCTACTCCGGCCCAAATGGACGCCGGCGCGACTCGGGCTGCTCGGCCACTTCCGGGACTTGGATTCTCCGGCGGAGTTGCTACGAGAACACGGCGCACTGTTGACCTTCCGGGATCCGGGTTGGCCGCCGGGAAACATTTTAGGCCTAGTGAAAGCATTTCCAGCGGATCTGCTACGCGAAAACGGCCAAATATTGATATTCAACTCGGCCGATGTAGACCCATTACCAGTCTTCTTCTCTTTCTTCTTCTCCTTCTCTCGATCCTCCTGATTACTCGAGGCATTCTTCTTCTCGCTCTTCTTGAAAATGCTCCACCGCTTCGACGAGGTTAACGAAGAGCCGGATTCCGCCGAATTGGGCGTCAATTTAGGGCCGTCGCTGGGATCAGGCTCGGAGGGAGGAGGTTCCGGGTCAGATTTCGGGTTAGGCTCGGAGGGTTGAGAGAGGCAATGGTTGGATACAAGGTGAAGGGGAAGAAGAACGCCGTCGACGAAGAGCTCGTCGGCAGAGAGGAGATTGGGCTGAGGGAAAGAGGGGTTTCGGACCATCCAGAACTCGAACTCCGGCGAGGTGGGAAAGCTGCCGCTTCTTCTGCCGCTGCTGGGCGGCGAGAAGGGTTGAGATTGGGAATTTTTGGACGGAATCTCCATGAGGGAAGAGAAATGAAGAAGGCTGAGAGAAGAGGAGGGAGAGATGAAGGTTCTTTAATTCGTTTGGAGTGGTGAGTGAGCTCAGAGTTCAGGAAAGGGACCCTACAAAGTCTAATAAAGAAATCAGAATAAAAACTGAGAGAGAGAGAGAGAGAGAGAGAGAGAGAGAGGTTGGGTACTCGATGAGGACGAAGCATGCTCTGTTCTGCCTAAGCAATATTTTCTTCGGTTTTATGTTTTTTCTTTTTATCTAAATTCTCAACACACTTCCCAAATTTCTGTCCGAAAAATTAGTCCTTTTTTTTTTTTTTCCAATTATTTGTTTGCAAAATAAATAATTCATTTTCCTCGTAATGTCACCCATCATGTCCTTTAAAACTAAGCTGCTTCCTTTTGTGATATACATTCAAATGAATAAGTTCAAACTTAAACGTCCAAAAAAAAAAAAAAAAAAGGAGAAAGAAAGAAAAGGCAACAACCGTGTCTACTCTTAAACTTAATAATCTGGTGCGATTAAGTTCTTTTAGATATTGTAAAATGCATAGACCACTCATATAAAGATGGTTGAACTAATTTCTCAAACAAAAAAAAAAAAATGGTTGAACTAAAAATAAAATATAAGAATGTTTTGGTTAATTTTTTTAGTTATAGGATTGGTGTAAAAATGAGTTTTGATTGCAACAATTCTCGTAGTTTACAAGTTTTGTTGACATGGTATTCAAGTTTAATGATGATTTGTGCATATTACAATATTAAAGGATTTAATTTCAATTGTTTCGTAAATTTTTTTTCCTAAAAAAAAAAATTGTTTCGTAAATTTGTATGAGTGATTGATTCAATTAGAATTTTGAAGGTATGATTGTGACAATTTCTTGGAGTGACTTGTGCAATTAAAAAAGGAAAACTCAAAATATTAGTATCTTTCATTTTGAGTGATATTTCTTGACCCGGTTTAAACTACAATACATACATACGTACATATATATTTGAAGAAGAAAATATCTATCAAATGACACTCTTAAGTATATTTCATGCCAAATATATAGATTAATAGTTAAGACCGTGCTAAAAAATTCTTTAATATTCTGTAAATTTGAATTCTTGTATTTTTATATCTATGGTGTAATATTTTAATAAGAAGTATAATTTTTTTAAAAAAAAAAACAAAATATCTACACTGTGTAAATGAATAGAGCTTAAAAAAATTTGTGCGAGAGGTAATGTTTGTTTCGTCTAATTTAAGTTGTCCTAAAAGTCAGCCATGATTATAGTAATAAGCTACCATTATAATTTTCAAGTTTTTGTCAATGAAGATATGTCACATTCAATTCTATATTTAGCATCTTAGTACTATATATTATAATAAAGTAGTCTATTAAAAAAGTTTCATTGATTATAGGAGGTCCAAATGGATCTTTGACCTAGTTTAGTAGTTGAATGGATTTGGTTAATCTATATAATATTGTTAAACACCTCAATCACATCTCTAATTTCAAAATTCAGTCGGTTAAGTAATCTATTAAATAGTTAAAATTTTCTTCTTATACATAAATTTCTTGCACGCATGCAGAAATATATAGATTTACAAAATTTATCAAATCTATACAAACAAACAGTGAAACCAAAAAAAATAAAAAAAGAATTTAGTAATATTCTAAATCGAATTGTATAAAGAAACAATGAAAAAGTAGAATGGTTTTTTAATAAAGTGTAGGTGTAGTTGTATGCGTATGCGGCACATGCAAAAAGTTAAACTGGATTGGTTTTGGGTTATAGTGCGTAGCCAAACACACCCGAAATTGTAGTGGCACGATTAGCAGATAATTAGAGATTAACAAATTACAGAAGAAAACGGATCTGAATATCATCCAAGATGCGAGTGATGTCACATCAGGTGGGACTTTATAGGAAACTTTAATAATTTAATCCTATTTATTTATATATTCTTTTAATTGTATTATATTACATATTTTTAGGTTAAGTGATTTTGTGCCATTCATATTAACGTTGACATTCATCCATCACAATTATTCTCACTATTCTTAGCCAATAAAAATATGAATTTATTTTTATAAGTTCACCCGACTTTTTGAATATTTTTATTCTAAATGTGAACGCCAAATATGACCAAACTAGTGCACTTTTATGATTCAATGTTTGGGTACAAATTTCTCTTTCAATTTAAAAAAAAAAAAAAACATATGAGATTATAGAACTAATTTAAAAGATTCTTCCATCGACATATTCTATGGGTTAAAAATATGAGCTGGTCCTTTTCTTTTCCATGATTTGTCACTTCAATAAAATTGGAAATATCCTATCACCTCTCTATTTTTTTCCCTTTTTTTTTCATACAGCCATATAAAAGATAAATGTCAAATCTTACTCAATTATTAAATTTTATATTATTTCACCAATGAAATATATGTGCATACATTTAAGGAAATATAAAATATATAAAACTTTAGTGAAATAAACGTTTTCTTTATTGGAAAAAATGCATTCGTATGTCAATCATGTGATACATATTAGTTAGTAAATGAGCATCAACAATTATATACTATTGGATGTTTTCCTCAGTGATTGGAAAATGATATTGATTAGATGGAGTAATTACTAGAAATATAGTTAATAATGCTAATTATAGAAGACAACATCTTTTTTGAGATTGAGTGGTTTTTATGTACTAATTATATATTAATTTTGTTCGATGAAAAATGGCATATTGGAGTAGGACGGCTTAATTGAGGGGAAGTTGAGTTGATTTTGTCATAATCAAAGGCTTTTGAAAAGGTAACAATAAAAGCGTGAATTTACGATTTACCCCACGAAAAGAGTGAGCGAGTGAAAAGAATGCAAAGGGAGTTGAAATTGTAGGTGTTAAACTTAAACAGAAAGAGTGATAAATTAATTGGTAACTAAATGGGGAAATGATGGGACCCAGCCAGAGAAGGGGATTGATATCCAATATCCATGTTTAGTTAGTCAGCGCCATCGAACATGCGCTGGCCAATGCGATTGGTCACTCTCTCTCTAAACACAAGAAATTAGTTGCGATGTTTTAGATTCTAGCCACTGCTAAATTATGATCAGGAAAGCGACACCAGATGAATCAATATCCGCTCCCCCGGGGCATTTTCTAAATCACTGACCCCACCACCCATGTATTACAGATACGTATTATGCTACTATATATATATATTTTTTTTTTGTGACATATAAGTGTAGTTTAGCATTAACTCTATTTTATTGTTGCAACTTACGCATAGTTCAATTGAGGCATATACATTATTGACAAAAATGTTAAATTATTGTTTGATAACCATTTAGTTTTATATTTTTGTAAAATTAAACGTATAAATACTACTTCCACCTATGAGTTTCATTGTTTTGCTTTCTACTTTTGAGTTTTTATAGATGTTTTCAAAATCTAAGTTAAGTTTTAAAAACTTAGAAAAGCTTTTTAAAATCTTGTTTTTTTAAAAAAAAAATTAATAAGAATTCCAATGTTTTTTTTTAAAAAAAAAGAAATATGAAAATTATTGTAAAGAATTTGTAAGCAAACAAGCACAATTTAACAAGACCAAATGATTATCAAATGGAGTTTAAAGGTTTGATTCACCATTATCATGTTGTTGAACTAAAAAAATGTTAATAGTTTTCTTAAGTTATAATGAACACAGATTAATAGTTAAAATATTTGTATCTTCTATTGAAGTTGAAGATTCAAATTTCTACTTCCTAAAAAATAAAATAAAATAAAAAATTTCTACTCCAAGTCTCCATCATTATGAATTATAACACTTTCAGAAAGACTAATATATAGTCATTAAGTTTGTTTGAAGGGGTCATACATTAATATTTTTATTATTGATTGTGTCACGGTCTCATAAGTTTGAATTTCACTCGTATATTTACAATACAATACTCTCTCTATTACTATGAAACGAAAATTTAAATCTAGAACATAAAATTTAATATATGATTTTTAGATATGATTCAACAAGTGATACATTAGTATGCTTTTATTAGTTTTTTTTTTTTTTTTTTTTTTGAAAATAAAAGTATGTTTTTCTTTGATTGCACCATAGGTTTGAATTTTATTCCTTTATATAATAATGTATGATAGTATCCATTTATATATAAAGTAATACTCTCTTTATGTTATATAACTGAAAATACATTCTTAAATGGAACATAAAACAAAAAAATTTTAAATTTATTTTCTTATTTAGCTGTATATATTAAACTTTTTTTTTTTCTGGTTTATTTCTTTTGTATTTGTCATTAGATGGAGCTGGGCCTAATCCTTTGCGAAATCACATGGGCCGCAATCTCCCGAGCATTATCTGAAGGAAGATCCAACGGTTGGAAATCAGAGGTTTTTCATCGGATATTAGGATGGCTCCAAAGCTATGAGTTTCATAGGCTCATAGCGCATTTAAACGATGTCGTTTTCATGTGAACTGTACATGAGTTACCAAATAAAACAAATTAGCATGAGTATAATTTGGACAGTGAGCAATAAAGTTTGCACTTGTCTTGATACAGTGTCCAATTTTCCTTTATTTTTTTGGCTAAACTTCCATACATGTTATTAACCATAGAAGTAACTTTTTTGCCCGACATGGCTCCAACATAACCGCAACTTCTCTTTTTAAAGATTCTGACAAAGTAGCAAGCTGCAGAAGAAGTTAGGTAAATAACAAGTAGAAAAGGCATAACCAACCAGAAATAGAGATGTAATCATTTCACTTTGAAATTGAATGCGGTTAAAACTACATATAAGAAGTGTTCTCGATAAACTATAGAATAAAAAAACAGTAAATCTGAATATAACTCAACTAATTAAAACTGAACCTAATTGAAAAAATACAGATGAGCGGATCCATTTGAAATAGGTAAGTGGTGGGGCTAATAGGGGCAATTAGGAAGGCAACAAGAGAAGAGAGGGATAGAGAATGATTGAGAAGGACTTGTGTTTTCCATTTGGTAATGGTATTTGTTGTAATTGTAAGGCAGAGGGATGAGCCATGTGCAAGCTATCTTCTCTTTTTTCTTTAAAATTTATTTTTTTCTGTTTTGTAAACAAGAGTATTATCTCATAAATGAGATGGACCCCACCATAGAAAGAGACTCCTTGATAACAATAGTATCAAGCCATAGTGTTTTTCTAAAATTATTATGAAAAGTATAATAGATTAGAAATAGAGGTGAGGAGGATTCTTCTCCAGTGATCCACTGGTCCGGCGGACCACCATAAGGTCATCTCGAGGCACATTAATTATTAATAAATGAAATGACAATACGAGCTTTGTGTTTGAAGGAAAAAAAGAAAGAAAGAAATGAAAAAGACACGTGGCAGTTTAGATCGGACGGCGTGGAGGGTGCCAGCGTGGAGGCAGAGATGAGAAAGAAGGTTATGAAAATGTTGGGGAAGGAAGTAAAAGGAAGTAAAAGGATAGTTGAGAAAAGTAGGTTTGGCTTATTATAAGATCTGCAAAAGATTTGTAGGCGAAAGGAATAAAGAGCATGACGTGGTTTCTAAAACAAAATAGCAAAACGAATTGTTTCAAAATTTTATAGCATAATTCAAACCATCTAATTTTATTTTATTTTTGAAACTGGCCATCTAATTTTATTTTAAAAGACTAAAAGTTATGCCACCACATATTAAAATCACTTAAGATTTAAAAAATAAAATAATATATATAATTATCAAAAATTTAAATATATATTGTTTTTAAAAAATAATTAAAAAAATTATGAAATTTAACCTGATTTTTATTTTAAAATTGTTGCACTCAGTCGATTAGTCACATACCTACATCATGGAAAAATTTATAGTACTATAGTAGTATGGAAATTTTTTCATACTAACTCTCTTCATTTTGCATTTAGCAATTGAATAATGTAGCTTTTGTATCGACATACTAACGTGGATATGTAGTACACTCGCATAATTGATTAAGATATAAATATGGTATGAGTGATTATTGGGTAGAAAAAATAATGGAATAAAAATAGTTATTTTTAAAAAAATTAAAACTGTTATAGGTAATTTTGGACCACCCCAAGGTATAAGAAGCTTACGAGGACAACTGGATAGAAAAAGAGCTGAGGAATGGATCTAAGGGGCAAAACCGACAAGTGAGACGGGCCAAGACCGAAGCCCGACCCCGTGCTCGGTCGAGGCCGACCCTCAGCCCGCTTGCGCGGGTCGGGCTTGTCCGGCTCCGCTTGGTTCCCACAGCCTCTGGTCGCCTCGGTTCAGTCTGGTTTGTCCCGAAACGCCTCCGAATCCCTAAAAACCCTAGGAGGATGAGCAGTATTTATATCCGTTTTCGCCACTGAATAAGAGGACTCAAACTCTAATCCCCAAACTCTACTCTCTATTCTCTAACTCTCCTCTTGCTCTTACTTTCTTGCTTCCCATCGATCTGCTTGCTGACTTAAGCATCGGAGTCGGTGTGGCGAGCACCACACCGATGTGCAGGTTTTCTGTCTTGCAGGCCACGTCTTCTCCTATCATCTACAAATTTACCGTGAGTGGCACGTGAAGTTCTAAAATAAAAAAAATATTTTTGGTATTGTTTTTTAAGAGTTTAGACATCGATCAAGTTTAAAAACTAGAGTTGTATTTTTTAGATCGAGAATTTTTCCCTTTGGATTAGGAAATAAATAAAGGCTGGCAACGCAATATTTTCTTTTACTTTGTAACTCAAAAGAAAGGAAAATCAATATTTTCTGGTTCAGTATGGAAGGAGTGGAGTCATATGATCTTGTCTATGTATATTATGGACCACCCTTCCATTATTTATTTATTTATTTATTATTATTATTCTAATCTAGTTGATTTCAGAATAATTTTTAATTCAATGAAATCTTTTTTAGAGATATAATTTTAAGTAATTTTTTTTTTTAAATGATCTACAATTCTACACAGAAAACAGAGTTTTAGATAAATAAATTTTGTAGTAGTTTCTTTGTAAATCCTCTCTCTAACAGATGAATTCTCCACATTAATCTATTTACAGAACTTCCAGTATTTGACTCTGCTAGTTTTTAAGGTTAAGAAACTATCCAAATGGACAACACGACCATAGGAATAAAGTTATACTAATGACCACGAGGTCTGTGGTTCAAATCTTCGTACTACATATTGTCAAAAAAAAAAAAAAGTACTCCTAGGTAGGTTTGTATTTAGTTTCATTTTAGTTCTTGTGTTAAGTAGAAAGATGATATGTCACCTATTTTTTATTTTTAATTTCATAAGTTGAAACTGAAAATAAAATCTTGTATAGGTTTTTTTTTTTTTTTTTTTTTTTTTTTTTGAAATATTGTATAGGGTTATTTATGACCCTAGTCTAAGGCGGCCTATTTAACTGTTTGAGCAACAAATTTCCCCCAATAGAAGGGTAGAAGGTTGACTTGAAGGAAGTTTCGATTCCAAAAGTTAAAAAAAGTGCTTATACAGTTGCCCACTCTTCTAGTGTAGTATTTTTGATTCCTTGTTTAGGGCTCTAGGCCTAACAAAAACATGTGATGTCTTTCAATAAAAATCGGAGAATTTATAGTGTTTCGATTCATCTTATCTTTCTTCATTGTTCATTGTAAGAGAAACATTAAAAAAATAACGTGGGTCCATGAAATAAAATATTATATCACTAAGGACTAAGGAGTCATTTGTTTTTTGAGAATGTAGATGTCTGACATTTTCAGATGCCTGGAATCTTAGATGACCGGAATTTTAGATATCCGGCATCTTCAGATAGCCACGTTTGTTTTTGTTTTGTAGGAAAAATTATAAGGGTATTCGGGAATATTTTGATAGCTTTGAAGGATTTATTTTTCGAAATATTGTAAATTTATGTAATGTTGCAAAAATGCCCTTATAAATATATTAATATAATTTTTATATTAATTTAATATAATTTATATTTTTTAAATTAATTTAATATTTTTATATTAATTTCGTGTACATTAATTTTTGTATGTTATTTCGTGGAATTATATGACTTCTTTTTTTAAGAAAAAAACTATATTAAATATAAATTTTATTTTTAATTTTAATATTTTTCTAAAAGACAATTATATAATTAATATTATATGATGTGAAATTTATTTATTATATTATAAAGATAAAGAAAATTGATGAAAGAAAATATATAAAAACATGAACAAAGGGCAAAAAAGTAAAAAGGAGATGCTCTTGTCATGGGAATCTTCAAAACCCATGTTTCAAAAGGGCATTTAAAAGCACTTAGGGGCCGTTTGTTTTTTTGGGAATCTAGATAACCGAAATATTCAGATGCCTGGAATTATAGATACTCGGAAATATAGATGCCCGACATTTTAGATAACCGTGTTTGGTTTGAAGGAATAATTTATAAGAATATATGGGAATATTCAGATAGCTATGTTTGTTTTGCAGGATTTTTGTACGGGAAAGTTCTTAGATTATGTGTAATACCAATAATGTCCTTTCTACTTTTTAGCTAATTTAGCTATTAGTTTAATATAGTTTAATATTATTATTAAGAAAATAAATAAAAAATAAATTAAAATATTATTCAATATAACTATCATTTA
Organism: Luffa acutangula; assembly: GCA_036850905.1. Classification (NCBI taxonomy): domain Eukaryota; kingdom Viridiplantae; phylum Streptophyta; class Magnoliopsida; order Cucurbitales; family Cucurbitaceae; genus Luffa; species Luffa acutangula. The sequence continues at coordinate 60,088,479 of CM072087.1, read as the reverse complement.
TTTTACATCTTAATGTAAAATTTAAAAAATAAATGGTTATTTCTTAGTGTACGAATAAATTAATTTATTTTTAAATAAAAATACAAATTGTAAAATGGAGGTGTAAAAGTGTCATCCGAAGATGTCCTCAACATGAGAATCTTTGAAACCCATCTCTCACGAGGGCATCAAAAGCTCATCGGATGCCTCCCGTATGGGCATCCTAGGATGTCCGGGCATCCCGAATTTCCTAGGTATCCAACATTACCACAAAACAAACGAGGTAATCCAGATGCCCATTCCATGGACATCTTGGATTACCGTCAAACAAACGACCCCTTAGATTACCTCCCATATGGGCATCCTAGGATACCCTGACATCTTAAGATACCCGGGTATCTTAGATTAATACAAAACAAACGTGGGAATCCAGATGCCCGACTCATGGGAATCTCAGATTCCCACGAAACAAACGACCCCTAAATGAATTGTCAAATACTGAATGGAAGTAATATGTGCTACTGTAGTACTAGAATTTTTCATAAAAACGCATACAAAGTGCTTAAAAAAAATCTGTAAAATAAAAGTCCTTTCAAAGAACAAAACAAAAAGTTGAGATTTTTTTAATTATTTTTTTTAATGTATAAAACAATTTTGATTACATCTTCGAAAATTAAAATGTTGCTTATAACATGTTAGTTTGATTAGACTTGTACTTTTCTATAAGGCTTAGGTGCTAATTATATATATGGACATGATAGTTTCTTTGGAACTTGGAAGGACCCTAGAAAATAGCCATCGGACATTATTAATCTAACTAGCAAGGGAGGGTATGAGATGGATATAATAAATAATTTCAAACATGAGATATTTTTGCTAACTTAAGCGATAAATTGATTAAAATATTCTAACTTCGACAAAAAAAAAAAAAAAAAAAAAAGAAGTAAGATGTTTGAATATATACTTCCACGAGTTGTTAAACTATATATTATATTATATTATAGAGATTACATTCAAGAAGTTTGACTCTTCATGTTTGTACGGGTTGATACAATTTACTACCATGTATTTTCATTAACACTATCTTCAAAACCAAAACCAATTTAATATAAATAACTAAAAAACATTGTATTAAACCAAGTAAATAATAATGAAAGTTTATGTAATATGTAAATGAGATTATGCAATGAAACTTGGATTGGTAAAGATGACAGAAGGTGGGTTGAAATCAAAGATATGCTTTTTCCATTTCCATTTCCACTAAAAAAATCACCTTTGTAATATTTAGGGCTAGGCCCCGTGGGGACCTAACCTAGTTGATTTTTTTTTCATCTCCATGAATTGGTATGATTCATGTCTCGTCCATGAGTTCATATTTTATAAAATTTTTACAAGTGGTAATTAAGTTTTGCAAGTTTAGTTTAAATAAGATTTTATTACAAGTTTTATTTCAAAAAAAAAAAATTTATTACAAGTTTGGTCGTATTGTATAATTAGGTCTAAAATTTTAAAAAGTTTCTAACAAGTCTCTGAACTTTCAATTTTATTTCTAATAGGTCTCAAATCTTTAAAAACATCTAATAGGTCCCTGAACTTTTAATTTTGTATTTAATAGGTCCTTGATATATTCCATACTTTTTAATACTAACCAATCTACTATATATATAAAATTGAATTTTATGTCTATTAAGACTCTAAACTTCAATTTTGTATCCAGTAGGCTTGTGAATTTTAAAAAAATGTTGAATAGATCAAGGACTTATTACACATAAAATTAAAAATTGAGAGACCCATTGGATATAAAAGTGAAAGTTTAAGGAACAATGGAATACCTTTTAAAGTTCAGGAACTATTAGAAACAAAATTGACCTCGGACTAAACCTTCAAATAACATTGGTTTATATAACTCAGCACATATGTAGATTTAATAACATTGGTTTATATAACTCAGCACATATGTAGATTTAAATGGTACAAATTTGACTTGTTAATCATGAATTGTAGAGACCCTAGAGCCAAACAACACATTAGATTTTTATATTATGAAATAGGTGTGGACATATCACATCGTCGTGAAAGAAGTTAAAAAAAAAAAAAGCAATCAATTTGGGAATGTAAAGTAGTAGTGGAGGTGGCGGCAGTTAATTGGAAGCATGAGCTCGTAGCACTACAACCTTTGTCCTCACTCAATTTCCTTTCTTCATCTTTGATCATTGTGCTCTTACACTTTTCAATCCAATTAAAAACAAACCATTCTCTTCTTCTTTCTTCTTCTTCTTCTTCTCTTTTTCCTTCCAATTTCACATTTCAATTAACGTTGGACTCTCTCATACAAAATTCTGCAATTATTCACTTCACTTGGTCTCACATGCACACCACTACGCCATATACACGACTCTATTCCATTCTTCCCTATTTGTCTTCTTTATTGCTGAATGATTAACTACTACAATTCGTCTCTCCAATTCTTTATTCGGGTCCATTCAATTATTGTTTTTCCATTCTTTTCGTCTTTTGCTGGCTTTTTAACATGTGGGGGTCCTCTTTTTTAGCTTTGAATTTTCTGAAAACAAAGCTAGAATCAAATGGCTTGCTTCATATTGATATAACCCATTTCCACGGATTTTGTTTGAGGCTTTGCATTGCATTATTATCTAATCAAAAGATTCATGGTAGAGATTTGTTTGTAGAGTTGGGTTTGGTTGGATGGATCAATGATCAATCATGCGGAGTTGCTGTGTGATGAGAAGCATGATTACATGATGCCAAAATGGGAGCGAAGCACGTGATAACTTCTCATTAAGTGGAAGATTAAATTGTCGAATAAACAAAACAAGTGATTCAGATATCTTTTTGGATTTTACATTACACAGCCTGAAAAGAGAGAAAAACAAGTCGTGCAGCGACTGAAGCCGAGGTGGGGAAAAAAAAAATAAAGTGCTTTTACTTTTGGGGTTTGCTTAAAAGTAAAGAGTAGTTAGAAACTCGAAACATGGCAAAAGCAAATACCAAACATTTGTTCAATGTATTTTTTTAAAATTACTTTTTGGGATTTATAAAAGGAAAAGACAAGGAGGGGCAGAAAAGGCTAAAAGGAAATCTGTGCTTTTGGATTTAAACCATTTTGCAGGTTACACAGAAGCTAGCTGCTAATGGGTAGGATGTGGACCCATTTGAGCAGCAGACTGAATCGATGAAATGGACAGACTTCAGACTTTAGAGTCTCAATTCAAATCATGAAGTTCCACAATAATAAGATGCAAATTAAAACAGTCCTACTTCTGATTTATTTCAGAGAATGGATTGGAAGTTTAGGGGTTGTGAACAGGCAGTTCAGTTCAATCACTTGGATCAATGTCTTCTTTTTACCTTTTTATCAGCTTCTCTCCTTAATTGAAGCCAAAGTAAACTGAAAAGTAGTGGATGGAAGAGATAGGTATCATCATACACTAGAGGGAGAAACAAATGAAAATTGAGAAGAATCTCAATTCAAACCCATTTAGATCCATTTCAAATCTTGGCATCTCATCGTGACTTGTTTTATTATAAAGTGAGAAGCCGAATCAATTTATTCAAAATGTTCGGCGATTTCCATGATTTGAACTGGTGATCTGGTATGAGGTCATAGTCAGATAATCTTCGACATTCTAACTTTTGGTCCTTGGACAACAACCCTATCCTTCAAAATTCTTTAATGGTCAGAAAGATTTAGTTCCCATCAAACTAACAGAACTAATATTATTATTCCCCGAAACAGTGGCTATTTTAATTAACACCTTACACCACTGACAGCAATGCTAATCTAGCTGAAGTTTACCATCTCCATGATTATGAGAAAATACATAATTGCCGTTGTACTCGGGCTGAAGAAAACTGTTCCTAAAATTTCACACAAAACGACCATCAAAGGCAGAAAAGCTTCCTCAAGAAATAAAATTTGGATCAAAACTACAGCTCGGGAGTTAACTTTAAGCTGCAGCTCCAAGTTCCAGGAGGAGAGTATGATTAACAGCATTTGATGCAGGACCCACAAATTGAATAGGACCTGCAATTTCGATTAGGAAGAATGTCACAATTTAATCTTCATGTTGTTCTCTTCTTTAAGGCATTATTGACATGTTTTTTCCAACATCCACATTTAAATATTAGCAAAGGAAAAACAAAGTAAATGGCAGACAGCAGAAGAACATGACAAGGAGATTATTCTCTTTTGTTAAGGGCGGACAGGCAACCAGAAAAAGATAGAAGTTGAATGTTTCCTAACCAGGACTGATGTATCGGTTGTTAAATGCCCACTCATCCCTCAATGACGCGAACTTCTTGAAAGGCGCACCTGATAATTCATGAATCAAACATTATTGCTTAGTTTTTTCCAGTTGCAGATAACTTCATGAAAGTGATTGTTCAGTATGAAAACAGGACGATACTATTCTAGCAAATATTACACAAAAAAAACAATGCGCTTCCTTATCACAGTCCTTACCATCAAGCTCGACCATTGCCTTCTTGATCACAGGCTTAAACTTGCCTGTCACAAAAATACAACTTCAGTAACAATACAAGAACATGAAGATCAAATCATTTGAACGTAACAGCTAAATACATTTAAACTTAGATTAGAACCCCCGGGAAAAAGCTAAAGCCACTTCCCCTAATAATGAAGTTATCTTGAACCAAAAAGAAACCAATACACACAAATACCCACTTTTTTCATTAGCCTTTCTTCCCAAGAAAAAAAAAAGTTTATATTATTAATAGTAGCTTTCGTATCATCACTGTTATTTAAGTTGAAAGCTGCAGAACAATACATGCCGAATATTTGAAATAACAGATTTATGCCTAGCAGATCACACCAACCCAGAAGTATTTTGTTCATGTTTGACCTGTATTATTTTTAGCCACTGGTATAAATTTGGTACCACTTTTCTCAAAGATAAATTGCAGTAAAAGGACAATTTTACGACCTTCATTGAACAGAATATGTTCTATAGGTTGTACAACTACGTCCTTGTTCTAAAAAAAGGGACAATTCTGAAGATTGGAGTTGTCGATCACATTAATTATGGAAATGGACAGACCGCTTTAGGGGGCATGCAGGAGAGAGGCAAGGAAAAAATGCAACAAGAAGACAAGACTAAAATTGAGACCATGCATGAGAGAGATAATAGTCTAATGAAGATAGCGAATTGTAGTCTACCATGTCTCCTCTCCACATCCATTAATGAAGTCAATGCAGTCCCACCAACAGTCCATTCTTCAACTGGAGCAGCTAAATTCCCCACCTGGCAGATACACGGAATATGCACAAAGATTTACCAACTTATTGAGAAAACACATTACAAAAAAAAAATTAGGGATAACAGGAAACTGATATTTGATTGAAGTTTTTGCAAAGAGATTGATGGTAAATGAGCAGAGAACAGGACTGACAGATGATATTAGTCCAGTTTTTCCACTCTGCAGGAGAGCTCCAGCACCATAGCCCAATGCATAGCAGTAAGTGGAATCAAAATTAGTTGGTAGACCACATCTCCCTTCATAGCTGCAAGTCAGAAATTATATAAGGGGTTAATGTAATATTTTCATTTTCCGTTGACAGACAGGTGTTGCTGTGGAGCTCCAATAAAAGAACAAGGAAGAGAGAAAGAAAGAGAATTGCAGTTCTCATTTCTCAAATAGAGAGGAGAATTCTTACCCAAAAAAGTGAGATTGTCCTTTAAATTGACCTTTATATACACCTTCACTCTTCCTCTTCTCCAACTCCGTTTCAACCATCTGAATAAGCATTTTCTCTGTTTCTATTTTAGCTACCTAAACAAGAAAAGAAGAAAAGTGTCATATCTAACCAAGAAACACCAACTCCTGGGGATCACTTCACTACAAAAACAGCAAAATAAAATATATACCTGAACGTTTCCATGTGGATCTCTTTCAAGCATCAATTGTTCTTGGATTGCTTGAGGCAAAAACTCAAAAAGTTCAAGAGATTGACTAGCGAGTTTCTTTTTCCACAATCCTTCATCATCAACTATTTCATGGGCCAGAATTTCATTTAGCTCTGCAATAAGTTGCTGTACCTGCAAGGCATTCAAGAACAACATACAGTTTCATTGAGCACACGGCTAAGAATGAAGATAAGAAGACAGCCATTACTGATTGTATGAGCCAGAAAAATACCTCTGGGATGAAGTCAATCAGACCTTCAGGAATAAGTATAACACCATAGTTATAACCAAGTTCTGCACGTTTGCAGACTACATCTACAATGTAATCTGTAACACTTTTCAGCGTTTGCTTTTGAGCAGAAACCTACAGCACAATAAATCCCAGTAGTTAGGAACACTGTAGACTGAACATGCAGCACAATTTATAAGTCATAAATATCGACCAAAGATTTCGAATCGATCGTAAACTTCTTAAAAGGCTCCAAATATTAAAAGATGTCACAAGTAGAGCATTTAGAATCATTTGCAATGTGTGAAAAGAGAAGTGAAAACACATAATCCCCGAAAATAGTGGCATAATTAAAAATGCAGCTGACGAAAAGTTGATAGTACCTCTTCCCCAATAATAGTAATGTTTGGATGAGTCTGCAAAGCACACTCTAGAGTGATGTGTGAAGCAGCACGCCCCATAAGCCGGACAACTGCAGATTCACATATCAAAAAATATGTTAAGAGAAACACGACAGAGTAAAAACAATTCAACAGTACACATGCATGCTACAGAACTTAGAAATATGTACTTAAATGGAAACTGATAAATGCTTCTTTCTTGAGGCATCAAACAGTTTAAGAGCTGATAAATAAATATATCCACAATGTAAATATGCACTACGTACGGTTTTTTTTTTTTTTTGAAAGAATATACTTTATAATTCATTTGGTGAAAATAGATGACTATCTTACTGTTTTGGGATAACTATAAAAAACAAGTATCAAATTACAGAATCAGGTGGGTGATATTATGGAATTATTATTCTAATCCATTTGGTGCCGCTTTTAAACCATGGAATGAACCACCGCTTCAATCAGTAACAAAATGGATTTCCTTGGTGGCACCATGGTGATATGATGAATGACAACACTATGGTTCTTACTTGAATATCGATATACTTACAATGATAATATTTTCCAGTTGATCTAGCATCAATCATGACATTACCAATCATTTCTGCATATATCTGCCACAATAGAAACACAAACTTCTTTAGTAGTAGTACATGAACAACGTAGTGCCAATACAGTCTAGTAAATCACTAAAACCCAGACAACAACTTTCTTCTCTCTACTAGAAATATCAAGTATAAATAGCTCTACTTCGTAAGAAATCACATGTACAAGGAAATGTGTTAAGACTTTAAGAATAACTCGTGATACTACTATCTACTTTCACAATGATAAAACTTGAAAAAAGCATTCGAACAATCATAGGACAATGTTATGTACTTTTACATCAAAAGCAATACCCCCATGTTAAGAATTCAGCGAGAGAAATGGTTTAGTTACCCTGCAAGCTGTATCAAATCCAAAACTTGTGGGCACCTCTTTGCATTTTAGATCTCCATCAATTGTTTTGGGGCAACCAATTACCCGGGTCTTCAAATTTTTACCCCTGATCAGAAGAAGAGGTATTGTTTTACAAAACATATAACAAAAACAATGTACGAAAAGGAAAATTTTGTCAAATAGAGAAGTCTGCCAATGTTATTTTAAGGAGACACACTTCCGATACATTATCTTCTTGCACACCTGAAGTTCTCAGCAAGAAGGCAGGCATTTGTATTGGAATCATCTCCACCAATAACAACAAGCCCATCCAAATCAAGCTTTTTTGCTGTTTCTTCAGCTTGTTTGAACTGAAAAATTAAGGCCACTCAACTAAGTTCACATATCCTACCATATATAAAGTCATCGGCATAATGTCTCATCCTTGAGAGGCAAAAGAGAGTCTCACCTGCTCTGGAGTCTCAATTTTGTCCCTCCCACTACATATCATATCAAACCCACCCTGAAAAGAAATCGAAAACAAGGAAAATATTACTAATTGATTTTAACATAAATAATCTCATTTTTCTTTTCAATTATGCTCATGCACCAGTTTACTTATAATTTTTCAGAGGAAACATAGCATATGATGACCAAGTTTTAATATTGATGATTATTGAAAGCACGTGAAAGTTAGCAAGTAAATAAGAGTACAGAAAACCATTAGGGTTCAACATCGTTAGAAGTATTTAAAAGTTTAAAGTAGTGAAGCTCTCTAAAGGTTTACCTGATTTCTGTATGGATAAATATATTCTGCGGTCAATTCCATATATTTACATTTCATAATCCCGGCAGGGCCACCCCTGAAGCCATATAATACACTGCCTTTGACGTGATCCTGCAAGTAATCTATCGCCAACACAAATTTAAAATCACTAAAATCCATAAAATCACTAAAAGAAGCATAATTCGAAGTATATTAGCATAAATATCAGAAATAATTCAGTATATGTAAAATAATCATTACCAAAAATTCCAGAAATCACATTATGTCCTCCGGGGGCCTGGCCTCCAGACAACACGACACCAATCTTCAACTTCTTGTCCGGTTGGACTTTGTTGGAATCGCTTGGCACCAATTTTGCAGATGGCTGGCCAAAAAGATTAGGAAATAGCTTGGCTATCTCGTCTGGAGAAAACAGACGTAAAGAAAATTAATAAAACGACAAAATTATATTCTTTCTTCTAGAGTCATGCACCTAATGGAATAACGAAAGGAGATACAAGACTTATATCGCAAGAATTCACGTAAGATCTGTGAGATCAGAAACAGTCACTAAAATATGATAGAAGTGAACTTAAAACTCTTAAGCCAAAGCAACTGTTTCCATGATTTGTTATCCCTTTTGATCGAGTAAAAACGAAAAGACACTTAAAATTGCTAAAAATGAAAAAGATAAAAACTCATTTCCTGATTCACAACCAGGATCGAAAGGAATAAACACCATAAGATCGACCAACAGTGATACATACATAGATCCCGAGAGTAAACAATAGAATAGAGTACCTGGATTGCCAGCGGCAGAGCTAGGGGGTCCATCGACGATCGCGAAAGAACTTCTGAGTACAGAAGGGAGAGGCAGATTGTGGTCGATACGACTGGACTGGACTTCGCTATACACTGAGGAGACCCGTCCGGAAACCGGCGGAGGCAACGATTTGACGGCGGCTTCACCATTGGAGAAGAGAGCAATCGACATTGTAACTAGAGCAAACACGAACACTAGGGAAAGTGATGGCGCAAGAAACTGAGACTAAGATCCTCGACACTTCTTGTTAAACGCCCTGAAATATAGCGAATTGTCTGGACTGGACATTTCGGTACTGAATTCAAACACGGTTGAAAAAGGGTAAAATAGTCTTTCAGCTAGGACTCTGGAGTTGGTGTGCTTGCTCTCGACCATTGGTTGAATTACCTGGGGCTGGTTTAGGGTACCGAGTTTGATTCTGTGGGTTGCCTTTTCACTTTCAGCGGGGCTGGTCTTCGACTCCAGGCCCGACCTTCTCGGCCCAAGTATCAAGTAAGCCCACAATGAGCCCATCTTAATTGAACCTGGGCCTGGGCTTGGGCCTGAGAGTGGACGGAACGATTGTGCGAGTTATCCTACACCGTAGGTTTGAAGTAGTGAATAATAATTAATATTTAATAATTAATATTGGGGTGTCGTCCTGCTTTAGACTTTAGGGATAGAGATAATTATAACAAAAACGTGATGTCGTCATTGAGTTTCCTAAGAATTCACGTTGTTGTGGTAAGTTTTGAGAGCAATAGACCCAACATTTATGGAAAGAGATTCCCACCAGCTGTATAGAATCTTGAATTAGATTTTGCCCACATTCTGTTGCCTTGTTCCCCCAGTATTTTCAACTGGTTTTTACTCCCATCATAATTTCAAGGGTACTGTACAAACTTAAAGCACTAGATCATCAAGTCACTATTATATGCACATACTTTACGGAACGAAACTCAAACTTTTCAGTTAAACAAGAAGCAATTTGGCCTAAAAAAGTACAATTTTCAACAGAATTCCACCTGTTGTTATCTCGGGAATCGCACTCACTTTTGTACTTCACTCTCAGTTCTTTTGATGTGCTCTAAAACTTTGTAGTAGTTAGAAGGCATGTGAAGCCAACCCGAAGCCTTCTTTTTGCCATCTCTTTTAAAAGCTTTAAATCTCCCTTTTCTTTTTATCATAATCAAAAGATCCGCCCATGCCACAAATGTGGATATATATCAATCACCATTCTTTAATCCAAATCAAGAGCATCACTCAGTCGCCATAGATGCATCGAACAGTTTCTTTCTTGAATACCCACCCACCCAAAAGCAAAAAAAAGCTTGCCATTTTCATCATTCCCTCAAAAGGAAATTATTAGAGGTCTACTTAAGCACCATCATTACTTTCTCCCAAGCCCTGTTCCCTCTCTGTTCTAAGTAGCTCAACTTGAAACATTCTAAATACCAAAAGAAGCAGACCCACTTTGCCAATTGTGCATAAATGATTATTTTGGCCTCAAATTCCCTTCAAAGCAGCGAGAATGAAAGCAGCAGGCTCAAGCCAACGCCGACCATACAGAGGGGCCTTGTGCTGTGGATGCACTTGCAATTGCAGGCTGAGTTTTTCTTCTTCAGAAGAAACCGAAAGCTTCGGCTCCTCTGAGCGGTTCCCGTCGGTCTCCAGCATTGCCCACGCCATGGTTCAGGAGAGGCTCGACCAAATGATAAGGGAAAAGCAGCGAGAGATTAGGCATGGTAAAGAAAGAAGGAAGCAGAGAAGTGAAGACACCAAATTTGTTGTAATGGTGGCTATGGAGAAATGCTCTGATGACCCGAAAGAGGACTTTAGAGTTTCCATGATGGAGATGATTTTGGCCAATCGAATTCAAGAGCCAAAGGATCTACGTAATCTTTTGAACTATTATATCTCCATGAACTCCGATGAGTGCCATGGTGTCATTTTAGAGGTATTCCACGAAGTTTGCAGTAATTTGTTCTTGGCTTGTAAACGCCATTGGTAGAAAAATTTAGCATTCTTCTCACACGTTTAATCTTGCTTGTTTAAAATGACTTTGAATCCCCATAAAGAATCCAGAGAGAGCACAAAGGAAACTGGAAACTTCTGGATATGTTAGTGGCTATCAATGGTCATTTAATGGGTGGATTACAATCCTCGTGGATTATAGTTCTCTCATTAAAACATAAAATAATTCAAGTTGATATGACTTGATCAAAACAATCCAAAGCCAATTGGATGGTTCGTATGGTTTAATAGAAAATCTAACCTGGTTAGCTTCATTGACGAACTTAATCGCGAAGAATCCATTTTCTCATTCGCCGACTTCGAACACATCGTTTTTGTCCATGTAGAAGGTGTTATGATCAAAAGGGTCATTTTCAATCTCTCTCTTGCTTTGTTTTCTCTCTGAGTTTCAGTGAGAAACGAGTTTTTTTTTTTTTTAATGGACTAACGTCGTCCATTTCCAGTTCTTTCATTTCCAGATCCTTCTATGAACATTCTCGAATTCTCGAAATGATCAAATGGTAAATTGTTTGGAACTGAGTAACGATATTGTTGACCAAGTCGTTGTGATTTATGGGATTAATCGAGTAAAAAGTATATGGTAAAACAGATGAGCAGAAAGAAAAGGCTAATATCAAGGCAGCAGTTAAAGATTTTCTTTCTCAAAGTACTACTTTATAATCGGTTGAATTGGTTGAAAAGTTTGAACCCACTTTCCGCTTTGGCTAGCTAAAAAAGTGGGGAACCAAAAATTGACAATTTTGAGAACTCCATTTTCAGCAATTACGTCCATAAATGAAGTGTGTGTTTAAAGTTTTCAACTTCCATTATTACCCCCACATCAAAAATACGTCCAAGGCACGTTTTTTTCTTAAAACAATTGTCTCACTACAACTTCAATCCAAAGAAGCTTTTCACGTCTTTGTTTTACTTTGATCGGTATTTTAATGTGCTGATTTTCATTAATTTTTGTGTGGTACAGAATATTAATATTGTTTCTTTCCAAAAGTTACTCCAGTAACTATAATTTAACAGAAGACATGGCTAATTGAAGCTGGCCCTTTTAACAGAAGGCAATCAATACCATTTACTACTAGAGGTGCAACTACAACACTTGCTACAGCATCTTTAAATAATAATTCAGTTCCCTATAAACCGTTTATAGAACTCCATTCTCTCTTAGGAACATCAGAAGAATAATGGTATCTAGGGGGATAAGAGGGCACTGCCTTCCTTGATGAGTACAAACACGCTACCGCCATCTCCCCGTGAAATTCGAAGATCCTCATCGAGATAAGTAGTTAGCAACCAAGACTCGGCCCTGGTGTTTGAGATCGAGAACTTGATTGGTGGTTGGCTCGAAATCGTCTTCGCCACATTTGAGGCTGTGTCTTGGATGGAGGATATGATGCCATTGAATGGTGAAAGGTCAATCTTCTGTCCAAGAAACTCCACATTTTCTGGTATAACTATTGAATCTGTCAGCTGGGGAGTCCCAATGACACCTTCTTCAAACTTGATCTAGAAAAATAGTTGAGTATGAAAATAAATTTTAGCTGATTATAAAGTCAAAGAGTTGAGATTGCCCCAACAGACAAGAAAATCCAATTTTTTTTCTAATGTTCAGACTACCAGGTCCAAGGCAGATTCTAGCTTACCTGCACACGCTGGGGACTTCGAACTTCAAACTTCGCATTGGTACTAATGGAAGTGGTGGCCAGAGGGCCCGAAAACTGGACGGAGTTTTGGACAGTGAAGCCCTCTGAATCAATCGTCTGTGAAATTTCTTCCACTTTGACCAATGGAAATGTACTCCTAGACAACAACGGGAACAGACCCGAGAAGGATGTGTACCTACAGCCCCAAACATTAATGTTAAGAAACTTAGGATGACAAATATTCAACTGTAAGGACTCTCTTAATTTTCTTTTGAAGGTTTAGTGGAAAGCAAAGATTTAACATAACAAGTCTAGCAACTTCTGCGCTAACTGATCACCTTCAAAGAAATTAAAACAAAATCAGATGTAAGGAGCATTACAGTCACTTCAATCCCAAGTCTAAAATCCCATCTGATAAGCCAAAAGTACAGAAAATTTGTCTTAAATGGGCCAGGGGTCGAATCTGATGCATTACAATCTATTGATTAACTCAAACAGGAAGCAGCTGAAGTTACAACGCCACATGGAAGGTCGATATGACTCCAAATATGATCTTCAAAATCAACATGCATTAGAAATTGCTACGGACACAGGAAATTATTGATATCAGAGATTACTCAGCAGATAAGAAATTAGATTCAACCAAAAAAAAAAATTACTAGGCACTGTTGACTCTGGATTTCTGTCCCGATTCCTAATTACGAAGTTCATTCATATAGTAGAAAGAGAGAATTGAATATAAATTGCACAATCAGAGAAATAACCAACTAGATTACTAGTATCAAGTTGAATCGTGTATGATTGGGGAAACTTACGCGAGAATCCATTTGCCGTTAAGCAGAGACAGGGCCTCAGTAGGAGCTGGTGTTGGATTCTTCGCTTCCAGTTGCGTAATCAGCTCCACAATCTCCGCCCTAGTTTCGCTAGTCGCTCGTAATCCACGATCGGTCCCGTAAAACGAGTCCACTAGCGCCTTCTTCAGCTTATAAATCTCCGATGGCTCCAGAGGCTCCTCTTCGGCGACCGCCACAGCCGGACCATCGCCGTATGCCTCCACCTTCTCCGCACCCCACTCGTCATCGTTCTCCACCGCACGGACCTTGAACGCAGGTCTGGCCGAAACCACCGCCGCCGATCTGACGCCGGCCCCAATGGAACTGATGGGGAAAATCGAGGGCTTAGAAATCAGCTGAGGTTGCGGTGGATTCAGTGAGAGAGTCTTGCACGGAAGTTGATTGAATTGAGAAACAAACGCCATTCCTTTTCTCTCTACTTCCCCAAATCAGACAAACAAACAGAGCACAAATTGAAAGACGAGGACTTACACAACAGCTACGTCTTAAAAATCTTTCAAAAACTAGCAACGGAGAGGGACGATTAAATAAATACGAAAAGAAGCACAAAAGACGATTCTACCCCTAATCTTCGCGACTGTTCCGCAACTTGTCGTAGTTTTAGAGGGTCAAATTGGACCTTGGGAAGTAAATGGCTGTTTGATTGTTGCACGCAACGTGGTGGATTGAGATTGGGACACGTGGCGGGGCTAGGAGAGAGTACAGAATACAGAGAAGCCAGCTTAAAACGAGCCAACCAAAGCATGTGAGGCGCGAAATGAATGAATACAGAATACACTTGCGGGGGTTAAAAGAACCAATATTCTATAATTGGCACCACGGTACCCAAAATTGCATTTTCATTTGCGTGGATAATTTTCATCGCCATTAAAGTTACTTTTTCCCTTTATTGTTTGACACGTACCCATCTTTTGAAAAATAATATGGAATTTATAGAAAATTTTACACTATTACCCTGATACTATACTCTCTTTGTCCACATTATAATTTTACATTCACAAGTATATTTTTAATGTTAGTGGACTCTATATTATTTTTCAAATGATGGTGTGCCAAATAATAAATGGGAGTATCCTACTATGATAATACAAAAAAAAAATAAATAAATTTGAGGTCTATCAACGTTAAAAATATATTTATGAAGGTAAAATTATAGTACTAACAAAGGGAGTATGGTGCTATGTTAGTGCTATAAATTTTTCCACAGGTATGCAAGATTTTATTGGTTAGAGAAGTCATGGCGCAATGCGCAAAATATCTCTCCTCTTTTCCTTTTTTTTTTTTCTTTGCATAAATATTATTTTGGTCTCTATAATTTGAGTTTCACATAAATTTAGTGATTGTATTTTCAAATATCCATATTTAATCTCTTTATTTTCAATAAAACTTAAAATTGGTCTCATAGTTAGTTTATTGTTAACTTTTCTATAGAATAAATTATTTTATATTAGTCTTTTCTCTATATATTTTCAAAATATATTAACATTATGTCTTAAAAATTATTATTATTATTTAACCAATTTCAATAAAAATTAACTTCAAATAAATGTTGGGGACTAGTTTTAAAATTTATAAAAGTACAAAGACTATTTGAACATTTGAAAGTAGGAATGAAACCTAAATTGTGGAGACCAAGATTGTATTTTTGACAATTTTCTTTTATTAGTTTTTTTTTTATTATTATTATTTCTTTTATGTGGAGAGAAAATTTTTGGATATGACTTTTTTTTTTTTTTAAGAAAGGAAAGATGTCATAACTTATGAACTTGTAAGTTTGTGTTAAGAATGTCTATAAACTTTAAAAGTGTATAATAAGTTCATAAAATTTCGATTTTGTGTCTAATAGGTCCTTAACAAATTCTACGTTTTTTAAATTCACAATTCTATTAACACATGAAATTGAAAGTTTAATGTCCTATTAGACACAATTTTCTTCAAGACTATTAAACATAAAATTCAATTTTATGTCGCTAATTTTAAAGAATGTTGGATGTGTCAGGACTTCATAGACTCATAATTGAAAATTTATTAACATGTTTGACATTTTATAAGTTTAAAGGTTTTAGACACACCATTGAATGTTCAAAAACTATTAGATGCTCTTCATGACAAGCAAAAAAAAAAAAAAAAAAAAAAAAAAAAAAACTATTAGATGCTCTCTCTCTGTGTAGGTACTTTTTGAAGTTTAATGATTTTTTTATTATTTTTTTTATATCTATGAGTGTTCGAACTAACTTACACGGGACAACCATCCTACGATCAACAATTTTTTATAACATATATGATGGGAGATTTGAACATCTGACATCTTAATCGAGAATACAAATTTTATATTAATTAAGTTATACTATTGTTGACAAAGTTTGATGAAATATTAAACACATACATGAGATTCTAGAGACTAAACATGTCATGTAACCTAATATTAACTATTACACAATAGGAGAAATCTAACAACTAAATGAATGAAAATAAAATTGTAATGTGCAACTTTTTTTTTTTTTTTGAAAAATTGTAATGTGCAACTTGTGCTTATTAAAAAATTATAATTATACACACACATATAGATCTAATCGTATTTATTAAAATATTGGTTTGCAGCGTCCACATGTTTTTTTTTTTTTTTTTGGGGAAAATTACCTTTTTGGTCCCTGAGTTTTGAGGGATAGGTGCGTTTGGTCCCTGAGTTTTCAAAATAGACCTTTTTAGTCCCTGGGTTTTGAGAAATAGGTTTAAAAGGTCCCTAAGTTTTCAAAATAGACCTTTTTAGTCCCTAAGTTTTGAGAAATAGGTTTTAAAAGTCCCTAGTTTTATTTTTTCAACTTTTTTAAACTAATAATTTTTATTATATTTTAATATTGAATGATTTTTTAAATTAACAAAATTAAAAAGAATTAATTTATAAAAATTTAAAAAATAATATAAGGGACTTTTTAAACATATTTCTCAAAACTCAAGGACTAAAAAGGTATATTTTGAAAACTTAGGGACCTTTTAAACCTATTTCTCAAAACTCAGGGACTAAAAAGGTCTATTTTGAAAACTCGGGGACCAAACGCACCTATCCTTCAAAACTCAGGGACCAAAAAGGTAATTTTCCCTTTTTTTTTTGTGAATTGACTTTCTTCTTTTATATATATATTTGTCTAATTTTACATTTGTGTTAACAATCAAACCATAGCATCTCCAAAATGATTCAACGGAGAAATTTCTAGTACTATGATATTATAGAAAAATTTTCATACTACCTTCCTTTATTGTTTGTTAGGAAAGAAACATTTATGAATGGTGTAAAACTCATAAATTAAAATATTATATCATTAAATGACGTGTCAAATATCGAAGGGAAGAATTTTCTCAAAAAATAGAAAAAATATTGAATGGAAGGAATATGTAGCATCGTAGTACTATATATTTTTTCCTATGTGAACTTTTGTTCACCATCATTTTGTTTCCTAATAGATTTTTAAAAATTATATTTTGCAATTATTTAGTTGAGAAAATATATAAAAATAAATAAATAAAATTAAATGTTTATAAATGTTTTAGAATTTTTCTTTAATTCAACTGTGTGGGGATGGAGATTTAAATATCCATAGCTACGACATATGTATAATGTTTTAATCCATTAAGTTTAGTGAATATTAGTATTTTAGAATTATCTATTTGAACTTCCAAAATTATTAGGAGGTAATTTTTACAATTGTACCAATTTGGTCTATACATTTTAAAAATCTTCAAATAGATTCATAAACTTATAGTTATCAAACCAGATTTAAAATGTTGATATATTAAAAAAAAATTAGTTCATCAATAGCAATGGTCGAGAATCGAACGACTCATTTTTTGAGATTACAATGGTTAATTTCTTTTTAACTACGACTTTCAATCACCAAAATTAACATAATAATATGCATATTTGCATGCACGCACAAAATTACATAGGCCTGTGAGCAGAAGACATCGAAGCTCAGCGGGCTTTAAGAAACTAATGGGCTGGATCAATATCAAGCCCAGACATCTGCTGCAAGAACCCATATCCATTGGGATAATTGTAATGGGTGGCAAAATTAGGGTAAATAATTACAAATTTAGCAATTTTTAAAAATATTTGTAAATATGGTAAAATTTTTTAATTAATTTTTTATATTCCCGTTTTGCCCTCGCACGCTTTCTTCTTTCCGACCGTGGATCTCTCCTCTCTTTGATTTCTATAATGATAGAAACTGATAGAAAGTTTTTATCACTGATAATCTATCAGTGATAGAAAAACTTTCTATCAGTGATAGAAATCTTCTATCACTGATAAAAAAAGTTCTATCGTAACAGAAAAAGTTCTATCAGTGATAGAAGATTTCTATCACTGATAGAAAAACTTTCTATCAGTGATAGAAACCTTTTATCACTGATAGAAAAAAATTCTATCACCGATTCGTTTTCCTCTCGCATAACCAGATCGAATTTCTCCGAGAAAACCAGTAAATCGAAAACAACAACATTTATAGAAACTTTCTATCGGTGATAGAAAGTTTTCTATCACTGAAAGAAAAACTTTCTATGAGTGATAGAAAGTTTTCTATCACTTATAGAAAATATTTCTATCACTCATAGAAAAGAATCTATCAGTGATGGAAAAACTTTCTATCAGTAATAGAAATCTTCTATCACTTCTATTAGTGATAGAAAAACGTTCTATCAGTGATAGATTATTTTCTATCACCGATTCGTTTTCCTCTCGTATAATCGGATTGAATCTCTCCGAGAAAACCAGTAAATCGAAAACAACAACATTTATAGAAACTTTCCATCAGTGATAAGTGATAGAAAGTTTTTCTATGAGTGATAGAAAGAAAAACTTTTTATCAGTGATAGAAACCTTCTATAAGTGATAGAAAAACTTTCTATCACTGATTCGTTTTCTTCTCGTATAATCGGACCGAATCTCTCCGAGAAAACCAGTAAATCGAAAACAACAACATTTATAGAAACTTTCTATCACCGATAGAAAGTTCTCTATAACTGGAAGAAAAACTTTCTATCAGTGATAGAAAATTTTCTATCACTGGAAGAAAAACTTTCTATCAGTGATAGAAAATTTTCTGTCACTGATAGAAAAGAATCTATCAGTGATAGAAAGTTTTTCTATCACTAATAGAATCTATTAGTGATAGAAAAACTTTCCATTAGTGATAGACGATTTCTATCACTAATAGAAAAACTTTCTATCATTGATAGATCCTTTTCTATTACCGATTTGTTTTCCTCTCGTATAATCGGACCGAATCTCTCCCAGAAAACCAATAAATCGAAAACAACAACATTCATTGGAACTTTCTATTGGTGATAGGAATCTTCTATCATTGATATAAAACTTCTATCATGATAGAATATTATTCTATCAGTGATAGAAATCTTCTATCACTGATAGAATTAACTTTCTATCAGTGATAGAAAAATATTCTATCACTGATAGAAAAACTTTCCATCACTGATAGAAATCTTCTATCATTGATAGAAAACTTTCTATCGTGATATAATATTATTCTATCACTAATAAAAACTTTCTATCAGAATTCTATCATGATAAAAAGTTTTCTATCACTAAGTCTGGAGGAATCGAAGTTCGAGCGACGATAAAGATTAGGAAGAAGAGGAAGGAGAAGTTGAGTGAAAAACTTTCTATCATTTCTATCACTTTCTATCATATAGAAATAGGATATAATGACCAAACACTAATAGAAATAGGATAGAATGATAGAATCTATCTCTATTAGTGATAGAAAGAATGTCTATCACTGATAGAAAGATATTTTATCTGATAAAAAGTCTTTATATCTGATAGAAAGTCTTTATAACTGATAAAATCTATCTCTATTAGTGATAGAAAACTTTTATCACTGATAGAAAGTCTTATCGATAGAAAATTTTCTATCGGATAGAAAAGGGCATTTTAGTAAATACACATTCCATAACTTAAAATTTTGCCATTTTTGCAAAATTTTCGGCGCATTGCTAAATCCGTAAATATTTTGGGCCGGTTTGCTATATTTGCAACCGACCCTATCCATTGAGGAATAAACCTCATTATTATTTTTAAGGGAAAAATACACTTTTGGTCCCTGAGGTTTGGGTAAGTTACACTTTGGTCCCTGAGTTTTCAAACTCAACAAAAATACCCCTAAGGTTTGAGATAAGGAGCAATTTGGTCCCGCCATCCATTTTACCGTTAAAATCTAACTGGCTTGCTGACGTGGCACTATTATTTTAATTAAAAAATTAATTTTAAAAATGTTAAAATAAAAATATTATTATTTTTAATTTATTTTATTTTTTTATTATTCTCTCTTCCACCTCCCTCATCCTCCTTCTACTTTTTCTTCTTCAATCATCCTCCATGGCCGGTAGCCGGAGACCGGCGACCACTGCTCGTCGGCGGTGACTTTTTTTTTTTCTTCATTATTTTTTTCTTTCCCTCTTTTTTCTTCTTTTCTTTCTTTCTTCTCCTCCATCCCCGTTTCTCTCCATTTCCCTCCTCCTTGTTTCTTTCTCTCCCTCCCACCGACCTCGAAGCTCCATTCCCTCCTCCCTATCTCTCTCCCTCGCACCGACCAGCAACGAGCAAAGATCGTTCGGACTTATAGCGAGCAAAATCTGAAGCCAATCGTCGTTCGTGACCAAGATCTAGTTTTCAGACTTACAGCGAGCAGGGTTTCGACGGATCGAGCGAAGACGGGTACAACGAGCAAGAGCGTTCCAGATCTGGTTTTCAAACTTCCACGAGAGTTGTTCGACAGGTTCGCGCGCCGTGGATTGTTCGGAGCTCGCCGTGGACGACGCCCATACCTCGCCGTTGATCGTTCGGAGCTCACAAACCCAGATCCGTTCACCACGCCCGTGGATCTGCTCCACGGATCTACTAAAGAACCCAGATCTGGGTGCTTAAATTTTTTTCCGACAAAAATATCTCTGCTTTTTCGGCAAAAAACGGGGAGCTCCCTCCCTCCCTCCCTCTCTGTTTCAAATCTGAAACGGGGAGGGAGGGAGGGAGCTTCCTCCCCATTTTTTCGACGAAAAACCGAGGATCTCCCTCCTCGGTTTATTATTATTTAAAAAAAAAACTGGAGTAGATGAGAAAAGAAAGTGATAAGAGAAGGAAAAAAAAAGTTACCGTCGGCGGCTGTCGCCGACGAGCGGTGGTCGGCGGCCCCCGACCATGGAGGATGATTGAAGAAGAAAAGTAGAAGGAGGATGAGGATGAGGAAGGTGGAACTTGGAAGAGAGAATAATAATAAAAAACATAAAATAAATTAAAAATAATAATATTTTTATTATTTTAATATATTTTTAATTAAAAATTTAAAAAATATTTTTTTAAATAAAAAAAATAGTGCCACATCATCCATCCGTTAGTTTTTAACGCAAAATTGGATGGAGGGACCAAATTTAAACTAAAATCAAAACTTAGGGACTAAATTGTCAAGTTTTAAAACTCAGGGACCAAAGTGTCACTTAACCCAAACCTCATGGACTAAAAATATATTTTTTTTCCTTTTTTTAATTATTTTAATTATCCCTAACTTTTTTTATTTTTTATTTTTAAACATGTGCTTGAAAGAATGATCTTTTAAAAAATTTAGAAAATACAGACAAAATTTCCCTAGTTTTGAGTATTTTATATTTATTTTTCCAAACAAACATTTCTCCTGCAATCCTTTTATTTATATATATATATATATATATATATATATATATATACTAGTTTAAAAACATGTGCGATGCACGTTAAATTTCACTTTTTTATTTGATTTTTTTTTTAAAAAAAAGATGTGCCTAAAAGTCTAAAACTATATATTATCTTGTTTTATGTTCATTTACAATAATGAATATGAAATACTTTGCACGTGGTTTGAAATCTTTGGAATATATTTTTTTATGGTCAAAGTTAACTTTTGAATAAATATATATATTTTTCATCTTGTTCAAATAGTAAATATTTGACATTAAACTATAATGTAAGAGGTAGAAAAAATAATAAAAGATATATAATTAAAATTAGAATACATATAGTTGTAAACTAAATTTGATAAAACATAAAAAGTGGCATCATAAAGATAGTTTATTGTCTCATGGGCAATTCATCGGTGTGCTTTGAGATTGTATTTTGGAGAAAAAGAAAGAAAAAAATATATTTCATAAAAATTATATAAGTTGATTTTTTTTTTTTTACAAAAAAAATCTAAAGTATTTAATAAAGTATAACCTCTTTGAAAATAACATTTTTTGTATGTTTGGATGACAAATTTTGATCTTCAAATAGGTAAATATAAATTACATAGGACTAAGGAATGATACAAAGATTGCAAAGAAAAAGTTATAAGTTGAAAAGAAAAAAGAAAAAAGAAAAAAAATAATTGCATAATAATTAGATTATTAATATATTGATACCAAAAAAAAAAAAAAAAATTTATTAGTGTTTTTTTTTTAAAAAAAAATAATAATAATTTTTTTAGTAAAAAGAAAAAAGAATAAGTTATATGCATGTTAATGAATGTGACAACTCAAATTTAATATACTAAGTGGATTTTTTTTTACTTAATTTTTAAAACTAAAAATTTAGGATAGCAATGATAACAATCGCTATATTTTTTTTGGTGCTTTATGCATTTTTTTTTGTTTTATATAGATTTTGATACAAAAAATATATAAAGATCAAAATAGTGATGAAATTAGAGTGGAAAAATATGTAGAAAACTCAGAAGTTAATATGCTTTTTGAAAAGGCATGACTAATTTATTGTAATATATGTTTTTAATTTTAATCCCCGAATGGATGCATCTAATGTGTAACTAACTCTACAGTCGCGTCTCATTAACAAAGATTGAATGATACTTTAACTCAAAGAGTTGTGTCTCTTTAACAAATATAGAAGGACAAAATGGACATTTAATAAAATTATAAGGGCAAAAGAGGAAAGCAAAGATTCTCCTCTTTAAGCCCCTTATAGATTTTGATACAAAAAAATCTATACATATCAAAATAGTGATGAAATTAGAGTCGAAAAATATGTAGAAAACTCAGAAGTTAATATGCTTTTTTGGAAAGACATGACTAATGACCCTTTTTTTAATTGTAAGATATATTTTTAATTTTAATCCCCAAATGGATGCATCTAATGTGTAACTAACTCTGCCTGAACAGTTGCGTCTCATTAACAAAAATTGAATGATACTTTAACTCAAAGAGTTGTGTCTCTTTAACAAATATAGAAGGACAAAATGGACATTTATTAAAATTATAAGGGCAAAAGAGGAAAGCAAAGATTCTCCTCTTTAAGCCCCTTTTATATATAATAAGATATGTATATATATATATATATATATTCCTGAGGTATACAAGAACCCGAGTTACAGTAATTTTAGGACCTCTTATTAGGCTGCTCCTGAAGCCAATTTCTGTGAGCCTAAATTATATGTAAATATAGAGATCTATGTGTAGTATGTTTGAATATGTGGCCTCATGATCAGATCATATTATATTATTGAAACAATTCTAAAGGTTTTTTCTCTCTCTTCAAACCTTTCGAGTCTTGAATCATTTGATTTATGAATTTCGGAGCTTTCTGAATTTTCTAGATTCTTTGGCTTCTAACTCTTCTAGATTATCTTACTGAACTTGAAGTTTTTGTTGAATGTCTCAATGCTTATGAGTCATGATCTTTGAATCTGAATATCCATAAAATGATGGGTGATCTCCTCTATTTTTAGAGTTTGATAGACCTTGTATGGTCTTGGGCTTGGTTGACTTTGGACCAAATTTTTGGGCTTGGACTTATTTGGGCTTTAATCCATTTTTTTTTTAACAAGCTTGGATGATTTAAATCTAACCAATATCTTGTAATGATTTCAACTTATATTAGTTTCGGGTCCAATTGCCACGTAGCATAATTTGATTGGACTTGGCACATGTCGTTTGATGAATCAATAATAGACATGTGTCATTATATGATTTGCTAATTTTTGATGTCTTTTGATTTAATTTAAGAACACATGTAAATTTGTAATTGCTCTCATTTATTTTACCATTAATTTAAATTAATTATGGAAAACAATAGATGTTTGAGGGAAAAAAGGAAAAAGAATCCAATTGTTGGTTTAATCATTTCATTTTATAGTCGTGAATGAAACAATTGAGACAACTTTTAATATCAAACCATTTTCATTGTCAGTCCAAAAAACAGTTTCCATCACATTAACGATGAATAATGGAAGTTATTTATTTATTTTTAAATAACATCCATAATATTAAAACCGAAAAGAGTTAGGTACACCAATCTCTTCGTTTAAAACGAAAGAGAACCATCGAGGGAAAATTATATCCCCACAAAAAAAATAAATAAATAAAATTGCCCACAATAAGGTACAAGTTGTGCCCAAAAAAACAGAAAAAAAAAAACCTCCATTTACAACTGATGTGCACGACAAATCATGAGCCCTTTTGTTCTCCACTCTTGAACATTTGGAAAAACTAAGCTACATTAGCTGACAAAGCAAGCTCGTCGACGTCTTCAAACATTAGTGTAATCTCTTATTGATCTTCATTCTATCGGATAAGGATCTTTATGACTTCGTTGGAATCAGATTCCACCACGATCGGGGGTTTGGTGTTGAATCCCTTTTCCTAAGTCTCTCTCACGTAAGTTTCCAAGCCTTTGATAATAGCTCTAGCTTTAAGAATTAATTTTAATCGTCTATTTCTGGTGAATTTGATTGCATACCCCTCAGACTCATTCGAATCACGAATGATCCATCTCACCCTGCTAATCTCGTCTAAAGGAAAATTTGAGAAATTAAAAAAATTGAAGACTTGAGGTTTGAAATAATCGAAAATATTAAAAACTATTGTGAGTATATTTTAGTTTTTTTTTTTTTTTTTTTTTAATTAGACAATGTGTGAGGTAGATGATTTAAACTTTCCATGATTATGTTAATTGATTTTTTTTTTTTTTTTTGAACATAATTTAGTTTCTAAATACCAAATTTTGAATCACGGATCAATGACCATATGGCTAGCGTGTAGCCTATTAGAATATTATAATTTTTATATGAGTCTGAAGTGTGAACCATCAGAAACTAGGCACGTCAGATTATTTATTTTAGTATAAAAATTTGTTAACCAGTCACGTCTTAATGATTGCCTGATCACTCATTTTTCCCTGCATTAAAAATAACATATATTCCTAAATATATAGCGCCATCAGCGCGTTCAAAATGTCAAGCCCATTACTGAAATACAACTATTAATTAAAAGTGGCCATATGTCAGAGACAATTGTTCCCATGAAAAACGATATCCTTTATTTTTATTATTAATTATCTATATCAAATATTTTCCAATAATTTTAAAAAATCATTTAAGTCATCATCAACGTGCATTCATTATACATAGTTCTTTTTTTCCTTCACATTATTGGTATATAAACTTGCATATACTCGGATTAATGCATCGTCATTATCTTGAAATTAGATATTCGAAATTCCATTTTTCGAAAAAATATATTCAAAATCTACATCACATTTGTTGTATCAACAACCCATTTGCTCCTTTCAAAAAAAAAAAAAAAAACCCCATTTGCTTTATAAAAAAGAAATCATTTTTTACTATATATTCAATAATAACATATTTTAATAAATTTTAATTAAAAATAGCGTTTATTTTAAGTTCAAAAAATGAACTAGAAATTAAAAGTTAGCATTATATATATATATGTGAATAATATATCATGCTCTTTTTTTTATTATTTATAGTAATGATACTTCATATCATATCTTATTTGTCATGTCATGACGTAATATTTTTACTGAATGGTTTAGTGATATTGAGTTGCAATAATATAAAGGAGCCGTATTACTATGCTATTTATTTATATATTCATTTCAAAGTTCATGTTGTGCTTATTTTATAAAATAATAATAATAATATTTTTTAAAAATAATAATAATAATAATAATTGAAGCGTGATTCTAATGTATATACATGACAAGGAGATGAGGTTGCAATATGATTTTTTTTTTAAATGAAAATCCTGTACGTATTTTCAACTTAATAGATATGGAAAAATTTCACATGTAAAGTTTGAAAGTTATTGACCTTGTTGAAAAGAAGTCAAGAATGATATTGTATAAAAACGGAATATAATAAATACAGTATAATAGATATTCTCAAATGAATGATATGACCATATTTCAAGTTAAAAACTTTGTCATATTTCAAAATGAGGTATAAAAAAAAACACGTGGTAGACAGAGACAAATCTACATTAGACATAGAGGCTCAAGCTACTTGAACTTTAAGCTATATACTATTATTATTTGATAATACATTATGTCTCCCACTTTCCAATGGGAAGCATGCATGCCCTTAATTAGCCTCCTCACATGCTTGAATTTGAATCCTTTCCATGAAAAGCTTGCTCATAGTTTTTATACTTCAAATGTTTAAATTTAGTGGTTACATACTTTCAAAATGGAATGAGCAAGGACGAAGAGGATATTTTTAGTCAAGCACCCCTGATATAGAGTTCTAGATTTGCCATCAACGGTAGGAGATCGAACTATCCCCACCTCAAATTGGCTATTTTACATATATTGTTATTATAATATGGGGAAAATGTTTTTTTATTTAAAAATAATATGGGGAAAATGTTATTTATCGTAAATATTTTCAATTCATACAACTAAGCTATTTAATAAATACCTGACCTTTATTCTTCATGAACATATTTTATTGTTAGTTGAACAATAGTAGCTTTTAACAGGATATTGAATAGTGATGTAGTTTTTTTTTTTTTTTTTTCTTTAATTTAAAATTGAAATAGTGATATAGTAGTTTAATAGTCGCACATACGCAACTAGCTGTAACATATATTTTTTAAACTAATAACTAATAATTATATTTCTTATTATTATTTTTTTTATTCTTATATAACACATTCCAGCTTAAGAAAGTTACATGCAACTAACCTAAGTTTGAGCTAGGCTAGAACCTTTTATTTTTACTTATTTATTAGTTTAGAATGGACCTAGGCTCGAACTAACCTCCCCATCTAGGAATATTGTATTAAAAAAAAATCATATTATTACAATAATACGTTTTTAATTTAATTTCAAATGGTCATATTTAAATCCAAACATGACGTCTTAATATTATCCCTTCCAATCCAGCATTATTTATTTGGTACATACCTGAACCCCACCTCCGACGAGCCGGCCTTATTGGCCGTTGACTCAAACAGCCGGCAAAAGGAAGAGGAAGAACACTCTGTGCATAAAAACAAAAAACCATTAATCATCAAAGAAAATGTGTATTAATATAATCGTTCCTTAAACCGCCTGGTTTAAGTTAATTAATCAATTTCATCAACTGTATTTCAATTATTTAGCAGTCCAATGTGAATGTGGTACCGCATTTTCCAAAGAAATAAGAGGGAGTCTCTGTAAAGCGTAAAGTAGCAGTAGCTCCACTTCTTCCTCAGCCATTTGTCATCTTCTTCTCTTCGCTCTTAATTGCCATCTTAATTTATTTTTTCAGTCTCCTCTTTAAAAATTAAGCTGCATTTAAGACCCTCACGACTCTTTTATTTTTCTTTTTTTGGGGCTCCGGGAATAATTAAGAACAGAGAGGTGGATTTCATCACAATCTTTGAAGAAACTCACGAGATCTCCATGGCCAAAGGTAATCCTTCATTCCTAATCCCAACTATTTACATTTCCCCCCCAACGGCGTTGATTTCTTGTACACCATTTTCGAATCGCAAAAATGAGTCTTCTCAGTGTGATTTTACAGGAAGCGGCGAGGCGAGAAAGGGAGGCTAGGACGATTTGGGGATTCTTGAGCGATCAAATGGACGGTGTCGATGGAGGAGGGCGGCGACGGCGGAGTCTGAAGCAACGGCTAGGATTTAAGGTCATGGGATGTTGTGGTGCTACTTGGGGACTCCGCCAGGCGACGGTGAGCGTTAGAGGCGGCGACGACGAAAACGACCGGAGAGTACCGGAGGTGATGAACACGCGCCGGTTACCGGAGGAGAGCGATTTGGATCGGAGTTGCTTGAGTCCGTTTTCCGTACCGTCGCCGGCGGCGTCGGGTATGAACTTGGCAACCGCACTGGCGGCGGAGCGTCGTTTGAGAGCGTCGCCACGTGGAGCGGAGGGGGGTTTTCTGGAATCTAACAACAACGATTACGACTCGCTGGGCGGAGTGATGGGGTACGGGACGCCGTTGAGGGTGTCTCTGATGCGGCTGCTGGAAGAAACAGAGGGCGGCGGTGGGAATTTGGGAGTGGCGGAAAGAAAGAGAGAAGAGGCGGGAAATGATTCGGTGTGCTGCGTGTGCATGGGGAGGAAAAAGGGAGCGGCATTTATCCCATGTGGGCACACGTTTTGTAGGGTGTGCTCGAGGGAGCTGTGGTTAAATCGAGGATCGTGCCCGCTTTGCAACCGTCCGATCGTTGAGATTCTTGATATATTTTGAAGGAGTATGATAAGTGAGATGGGGGTGAGAACAGAGGAAGTGCTTTTGCCTCAAGATTCGAGACAGACTGTTTTCATTGGACGGTACTGGACGATGCCGTATCTGGGCGACATGTGGATGCGGGTGAGAAAACTTTTTCACGTCCCACAAAAAAGTTAAATTAATAGTTTCGATGTAATTCATAAATTTAAACTTTATATACATGGGATTGAACAACAACAACTACTACTTTCATGGTTGAATTTTTTTCTTTTATTTAAAAAAAAAGATTTGTATATTTGATTTTTTTTTTTTTGGTGTGCTCGTATTTTTGCTTTCTCCCTTCCACTACAGTTATATTTTTTTAAAATTTATGTATCATTTTTCTCGATGGTGTGGGATTTTTTTTTTCTCAAGTAAAATTGTTAGCATGCCTAAGTTGTAGGAAAAAAAAAGGAGTTCAAATAATGATCAATAATAATAACACGAGTAAGTGGACGTTTCCTTTACAAAAAGAAATAACTCCGAGTAAGTGGAGCCATTATCACTTTAATTTTCAAACATTAATAATAATTAGTGAACCTTAATCTTCTCATTTCTTTTGCTTAATTTCTCACAGGAGCTCTCTCGAGATCTCCACCTTTGAATCATTTTCAATTCTTTAATTTTTCTTTTTTGAGTTTGACAATTGAGCTATTCCCCAGTTAACATTGAAATAAACATTTTTTTGCTAATGGAATTTAAGACAGCATTCAATTAGTTGCATTATTATGACCACCTTAATTTAATATATTATACACTGTGTGTTTTTTTTTTAAGATTTTATATATCAACATTGTTGAACTAATATATATATGTGTGTGTTTAAAAAAGTTAAATAGTAGCATTTGTTTAGCAACAGTGTTTTTCTAGAAGAGTAGAGTTCAATTAAAACTTTTAAAACAGTACTTTCGGCCGATAAAAAAAAAAAGAGTTGATTTTGAGAAATTTTAAAAATAAATAAAAAAAAAGTTAATCATTTGATTAGTTTTATTCCAAAAGTGCTAAACAAAAGTATTTCGGTGAAAAGTACTTTATTTTATTTTTATTTTTATTTTTTTTTTAAAAATTAAGATTAGAGATGAACATTTTCTTTGAATGAGAAAGATAGAGAGGGGAGCTTGTGAAAAAAGGACATTGACATGGCGAAAACGGTGTGTAATCTCTCTTTAAGGCCCCGTTTGGGGTTGATTTTGAAGACCTAAAAAAATGATTGTAGATCAATTTTAACTGTTTTTTGTGTTTGGTTAAACAGATTCTTTAATAATATAGAGAAAATCAATTTTTCAATCACGTTCGTTTCCAAAAGCGGCTGAGAGTAGGTTTAGGAATTAGATTTCAGGAAAATCTGGTGTAACTAACCAATATTTAAAATTCTTTTTTCTATCCTTTCATATTTTAGGCTTTCAAATATTATTATTCACAATTTATCTTATCTTATCTAATTTCATTATTTTTACTTTTAAATTTAATTGGTTGCTTCTAATTTGTTTTTCTTAATTTTTTTTTATTTAAACTAAAATTAGATTTCGTTTGACACAAATTTTTTCTATATATATATATATATATATATATATTCAATTTACTTGAAGTAAACAAAATATAATTTATAAAATAAATGATATAAATTTACCTAATTATCTTATGAAAGATTTCAATATAAATATTAATGCAATCTCATGCTAAATTGAAATATGTCTATTTTGGTCATCATACCTATTTCACAACAATTTAATATTAATTTACCAAACACTGTAACTTGAATTTTCATGTTTAAATCTGAAATTTACCAAACACTAATTTGCTTCTTATGAAAGCTGATTTTCTTAAAAGCACAGCTGACAGCAATTATTTTAAAAGCTTCAGCAACCCCAAACTAAGCCTAAGTAATTATTCAACGAGGACGATTACCCCGCAGCAACTATCGTGTATATGTTAAAAGGTGAACCGATCAAAATAAAATTTTACTCTTAAGTCATAATTACACTAACAAATTTGGGCACAGATATTACAATTGGAAATGGACTTTGCAACTATCATCTGGTATCGAGAAGGAAAACACTTAGGCCCTGCTTGATAACTATTTTGTTTTTTATTTTTGGTTTTTGAAAATTAAGTCTATAAACACTATTTTTACTCACAAGCTTCTTTGTTTTTCATCTACATCATTTTCCATGTTTTAAAAAACGAAGTCAAATTTTGAAAAAAAAAAAAGTAGTTTTCAAAAATTTGTGTTTTGTTTTTTAAATTTGGCTAGGAACTCAAATGTCTCCTTAACAAAAATGAAAATCATTGTAAGAAGATTGAGAGAAAACAAGCACAATTTTCAAAAACTAAAAACAAAAAACGAACTGGTTATCAAACGGGACCTTAATTTTTTTATAATTTGAAAGTAAGAAGTAATTCAAATCATGCTATAACTTAGAAGCTCGGGAATTGCGCTAAATACCTAGAAAAAACGTAAGTAAATTTTAATGGGCTTGGGCAGCCTATTTCACGAGTGGACCAACGAAAGTCATGGGCCCTTAAGATGGCCCAAAATTGTCCCACGACGATATCAGGCCTTTTCAAATATTTTGGCCCAACACAAATAGGGCTTCCCATTGACGGTCGAGTCAAGTTTGGTCAAGAGATTTTGAATCTCATCCTCTTATTTGGGTTATATATTGTCCTAGTAAAAGACACGTTTTCTATTTTTTTTTTTGAAATAAAGACACACTTTCTTTTTATTAACGAATTTGAATTTATTCGAATCATTTTTATAATTATAATCCAAGGTTAAGCCAATTAAAATTTTCATAAAACCTTTTGAACACCACTTATTCTCGTGTATCTAATCACGGATATTTTCCCTATAACATGATTGATTCATGAAATTTTCTATTCATTTTATTTTTAGAGATGATATGATTCCATTCCAATTATCAAACCAAGAATCTTCAATTCTTCAATATGCAAATTCGCTTGGATTAAATTTTGTACACAAATATGAAATATTCTCGTGATATGGAATGCAATCCACATCTATATTATATAATCTAGGGGTGTAAAAAATTCGGGTCGGGTCGTCCCAAACCGGGTCAGCTTTGACCCGAACCGGTTCGGGTCGGGTCGGCCCATGCGCGTTTTTTTGTTTTTTTTTTTTTTTCGCTCTCTCTCTGGTAGTCGAGTGTTCATTTTCATCTTATGTATTACACAACTTTCACCTATAAGCTTTGTTTATACAAACACCTCCAGTTCTTCCAATCAAATCCATTTTCAAGCACCCTGAATACAAAGTACAAACACCATGTTCAAGCAACCTGAATACAAACATTTTCAAGCAACCTAAATACAAACACAATTTTCAAGCAAATAGGAATTTAGAGGCGAAATAGAGATTAAAGAAATCTAAATACAAACACCATTTTCAGATTTGTATTTCAACAAATTTTACAAATAGAGATTAAAGAAAATAGGATCTTAAAGCTCGTTCAATCGAAGATGTGAATCAAAGCAATGCTAATTGAGTTGCATTTAAACGGATTGAGAATTTAGAGGCTTTGTTCTTGGCGGTTGAGACATAAATCTTTCAAAATACTTCTTCATGTGGCGATGCACATTCTCCAGCTGTTGAGACATAAACTTCATAGAACCTACAATATCTCAAGTTTCCCGTCTGCTTTATCATCTAAATATGTTCTACTATATCATCCAAACGCGTACTCGGTTACTCAAGAAAAAGCAGCAGCATGTCCATTAACAAAGGACAAAGCAACAAAAATAACCAATCCTTCCCAGTTTCTAATTCCCATTAACTATCAACAAAAAAGAACTAATTCCCATTAACTATCAACAAAAAGTTTCAGGAGAAATTTCTTCAAATCAATCCTTCCCAGTTTCTAGAACAAAGCAATAGAGATTTCTAACTTAATCTAACCAGTAATGCTATACATCTAAACAATTTCAGAGTTATATATATATCAAAGCAGGAATGCTAAACATCTAAAACCTCTTAACTAGATTAAATAACCAAGTATCATAGTTCTTATCAAAGTTTTAAATTGCAGTGAACAATCGAATTAAAGGTAACTGTAAAAATGTACTATTGTTGACCTATCTCCATCATGTAAGTGCACTTATCCTATAACATTGTGCTTTTATTAGAGATGTCCTCTATGAAAAAAAAAAAAAGTCAAATAATTTGATTTGGTGTATATGGCCTTGGTCCTCAAGTATGACAGCAAATGGTTGTGGTAATGTGAAACATGTTGATGGCTCACAAAAACAGAAGCTAAAATTTACATGGCATGGATATAAAAGATCCAAGAAGCTTGCTTGAGTAAAAATTATGATCCAATCAAAATCACCGTCAACAATTATCCAAACTGATCAACTGCCTTAATTGCTTGAGTATATGTAATAATTGGCCCAACAAAACAGCAAACGAACTGATCCAGAGAACTTCAAAGCCATAGCAGAAACAAAACAAGAGAATATCAATCGAAGAAATATTGAAACACAACAATTCCAGTTTAAAATAAAATCAGAGAGTAAGGGAGAAAGAGAATGGCACACAAATGTATAGTGGTTCAATCAATAAACACGTATATATCCACTTTCAGGCTATCCACTCTTTCAATCAGTAATCAACAGACTACAAGAAACAAATCTCAGCTTCTTCTCAATACCCCAACACACTCAGTGAGCAAAATAGCGCTTATAATGCACTCAATACAGCTTCTACAATGAACTCTCTTCTTACAAAGCATTTGAAGAAATTAGAGATTAAAGAACCCACAATGCTCACACTCTCACTCTTTCTCCTGGTGCTCAAAGCACTATTAAATTTATCACACACCCATACTCTCTCCTATCAACGAACTCAAAGCTTAAAATAGAGCATGGAAAACACTAAACAGCAAGTGTTTCACAAATGAATGAATGAAAAAAAAAACCCAAATCATAGTCCCGAAGCAATTCCCAGAAAACCCAAACCATAAGAAGGGGAAAAGAACAGATGGAAAGAGGGAAATCAGAGAGAAAGAAAGACCAAGAAGACTGAGTAAAGAAGTTACCCAAATCCGACAATTGGATTGAAGAGCAAGAATCATATCGGCGCCGACGACACATCTTCGACGACAGCGGAAATCCAGAAAGAAAACTACGACTGTGAGGACGAGCACGAAGAAGATGCGAGAGGAGATGAAGCTCCAAAGACGGCGACAAGCGCGAGACAAGATGAAGCTCCGAAGAGTGAAGACGGCTGCGACTACGCGACTGTGAAGAGTGAAGACCAAAAAAGAAAATCAAGGAAAGAAGATGCGCGATGGAACCCTAAAAAGAAAATCGACTACGCGACTGTGTATCGGTTTGGGTAAATAATTTGTGAGGACCGAACCGAACCGAACCTTTCGGTTCGGTTCGGTTCGGTTCGGTCACTAATGAAGTTGAAAACCGACCCGAACCGACCCGAACCAGACCGGTTCGATTCGATTCGCCGGTTCGGTTCGGTTTCTTACACCCCTAATATAATTCATTTCCAATGACATGAATTGGGTTTAGAGCATTTCTTATATATTAATAAAATATTGACATTTTAAAAACATATAATAGAAGAAAAACGTTGTTTATACTAATATTAGAAGAAAGGAGAAGATGTCATTTTTAAACCTTTGATATTAATTGTAGTTGGTGGTATTTGAAGTGGGAATTGGAACAAATTCTGCTTCAAATTGCTGGAGGTGGAAAATTTGATTTAAAAAATGGTGCAAAAGAAAGAGGAAGAATATGATTCTAGGCTGCGACAATGAAATTACAATTATACATTTTCACATGGTTAAAATAAAACAATGAAAATTCTTTGTTTTGAAGACACGTTTCAATTGGTAAAGACAGATAAGCAATTGATCAAAATACCTATCATGGATTTCAATTTTCTCAGTTCTAATTGTTTTTAATCTGTTTATAAAAAAGAAAAAAAAAAAAAAAGATGAAAAGAAAGAAGCTGATTCTTGGAGGCTGTGGGTGGGGAGGGAGTGGGGTTTGATTTTGGTCCATTCCAATAGTGGCATCAAACTGTACTGTTCCACTGTTCCCTCACATTTCATTTTCATCACTCTCTATTTCTTTTACAAATCAAACAGTTGTTTCTTCTTTTTCTTTAATTGCCTCACTCACCAAAACTTTAGATAGATTCAGATCCAATTCAAAATTATCTGGGATTAAATCTAATTACTATGAAGACATATTCAATTGGGAAATATCATTGATGTATTAATCAGAAATTACGGTTCAATTCCTCTACTTTTAGGTCAGTGTGTAACAAATTTTTAGAAATTTTAATTTTGTGTTTGATAGATCGTTAGCTTATTCAATATGTTTAGGTATCATTTAGAGAGATAGAGAGAGAGTGAAGCAGAGAGAAAAGGGTGGTTTTGACCAGATATTTGGAGAAGCATCCATGGAAAGCTGTGAAGGACAGGAACCAACCTGAAAGAAAGAAAGAAAGATGAATAAAATTTAGTGTCACTTCAACTTCACACCCCAATGGAATCACATGTCTTTTCTACCTTTTTAGTGATTTAACTTCCTTTCTCCCTTCATTTCCTTATTACTCCAATTATTGCTTCATTTTCATTTCTCCCAACTCAACTATATAATATCCAAATTAAACACAATCTCTCTTCTTACACCATATATCACTCTATCCGAATCATACTTAATGCAATTCCTAAACGCCTTTTACTACAACTAGAGAAGAGTTTGTTTCTTAACAACAAACTACTTTAACAACAAAAACTTTGATTAAATTGGATAATATCACATATCCCAAGTCTTGCTGACTAAATGAATTCTTGTGTTCTACGTTTTCCTATACAATTTTCAAAAGATAAGTATGTTAATAGCATTGTTTCTTTTTCCATGTAAGCTATTGGAATTTTATAATATAGAAACCGTTTGATGATCATTTGCTTTTTTAAAATTATGTTTGTTTTCTTTTAATTTTCTTTATCATGGTTTTCATCTTTGTTAATGATACAATTGAATTTTTAGTTAAATTTCACAAAAGAAAAACAGAAGTTTTTCAAACTTATAAGTGGAGTAATGTTTATAGGCTTATTTTTTAAAAAAAAAATAAAAATAAAAAACAAAATGGTTATCAAACCACTTTAAATATCTAATATCATTTGACGGATTCTATTCTCAAATTTATTTCAAAACCATGAAGAAATGCATTTTTACTTTCTCTGAAATTTATCTTTTTGAATATATATTTAAAATTGTATTTTTCGAACGATGAAATGAATTATATGAAAGGAAAAAAAAAGAAAAAAAAAAAAAGGCAATAGGCCATTCTCATAGTCTGAGAAATTCAGATTCTGTCGGCACGTGAGAGTCTTACAATTACATGTGGTTGGGTTAAATTATACTTGCCGCTTCGGTATCCAATCGTCCCGACGTTCGCACGTACTATGGAACAGATTAATTTTATTTTATTTTATTTTTAGCACCATTAAATAAATAAAAACAAAAAAAACAAAAACAAAAAACCTATTTTACTGCTTTAAAATAATTTATCTGTAAGGGAAAAAAACAAAAACAAAACAAAATTCATTGGAGGGTCCCACACAATCTAAGGTCGATTGATCGCCCAACCGGGAATCCATTTTCCGACTCCTGAATCCTGATTTTGCTGTTTTTTTTTTTTTTTTTTTTAATCTTTTCTTTTTCTATCAGTGTAGAACCCTACAGAACATTCCGGATATTTACTAGTAATAACTAATAATTACAGCTAGGAAGAAACTAGTAATCAAGAAAAAAGTAAGTTATTTTTTGTTATTTTTGTTATTTTGTTATTTTTTACAAAAGAAATCGTTAAAGTATTTTTATTTCTACCATGTTTGACCATAGAGCTCAACTAGTCAATGCACATAATATCTTCAAACCAAGAGGCCGTTAGGTATCCACATCCCTATCCCTATTTCCATATATGTTGTTAAATTAAACAAAAATATTTTTGTTTCTAGGTTCGAATCCTCCCCTCTATGAAATGTAATATTCTGAAAAACAAAATATCATCATTTTAGAGAAAAAAGTTGGTTGGGTAACTTTCACATCTTAATTAAAAATGTTGACATTGTAGGGGCAAATTAGCTTACATATAGATCAAACAAATAGTTAGAAACAAACTCATTTTATTTAAATAGAGCCGACACGATGACCAACATTTAACGTATCCAAATATTTGGTATTTGGAAAGATAAAGTTTATTTTTTTTGAGTTTTACAATTACAAGATAAGAGATCAAACCATCAACTTTTGAAATGATAATATGTATCTCATCCACTAAGTTGTGCTCAAATTAAATATTTATTTATTTATTTTAAATATGCTTATGCTTTATTAGCTTAGTATATTTTGGTTATAACATTCCATTATTCTCATATCACATTGACAAACAGCAGATGTTGATGGATTAATTATATATGAGAATTGATTTGTATACAATGTTATAGCATGGAAATTAAATAGGATGATGCGGAAAGGGAATGAATGTTAAGATATGTGGGGGCAAACCCTAATAAAAAGGAATCTAAAACCCAAAAGGAAGCATTTTTATACAAGTATTACGGATTTTTTTATTTTTTTTATTTATTTTTTGGAAAATAAAGCAAATAATGGTGGTTAAAGCAAACAAGTTGGAGTTTGCTTTTTAATTGTTTTATTTTTGGTATTATCAACACCAATTGATTATATTTAATTTGAAGTGCATGAATATGTACAAAGCTTGTTTCTAACAAAAGTGGTATAATATTGCCGACAACAAAGCGCATCCCAATTTTCATCATCACTAACCTATAACCAATATATTGTAATAATACAACATATTATTCTTCCAGTTTCTTCTTTTCTTTTCCGGCCCATATCAAGTTTAGGGCATCTTCGTTCAATACTAGGTTTTTAAAGGAATAGTGCAATCATTCTTATAAGTAGGTATAATAAATCTCAAGCCTTGTTTGTGTATTATAACAATTAGAAGACTTAATTAATGTTGGAATTACAAAACAAAATACGTACCTGTTCTAATTTCTTTTATAAACATACCACTTTTACCTCAAAAAATGCGTTACTCATAAAGTTTGGGAAATTTTCTTATTTACTTATGAGGAAGTATTAAAGTCTGTAAAAGTGATATATTTTTTTTCAATATAAATCAAACCTTGAAATGATTTGTAAAATGAAGTATTGGAATCTAAAAAAGGAATATATATATTTGGATTATTAAATAGCAATTTGCAAGAAGGTTAGGGAAAAGAGGATATATAGAATTGTGTATTAATTAAGGAGTGGAACATGTCATGTGCAGCAATGGGTGAAGCAGAGTTGATTCAGATGGAAAATCATTTTCTCGGAGACCAAACAGGAAACAACCCAGCAAATACCCACTCAAAAACTTTTTTGTATTTTTTTAAATATATGTATATATATATATACAAATTAAAAAAAAAAATCCCCATATATATTTCCATCAGGCATATTTGCATTGCACGAGACAGGCATATCCAGTCCACTAGGAGGGCAGTAATGAATAATAATAATAATAATAAACCAGAAGAAACAGCCGCTAGCCATAGTGATGAATTACGTAGGAAAAATTAAAAGTTGTTTCAAAAAAGACATCAAATTAAACGACAATTTTGTTGTGTCCATCATGTTGAGGATTCTACATTGAAAAGATTGGTAAAGACCTTACAATATATGTGCTACAAGGATTACTCCACTCATTGTCAATTAGCTTTGTTTTATTGTGCTGCCAGTTTTTTCTTTTTTGATTTTTTTTTTAATAAAAAATGTCATAATTAATTGGTTGGAGATTGGGAAAGAATAAGAGTCGCAGACAAGAGAAAAGAAGAGAGAATTCATGGAACCTGAAACTTGATCCAACCCCAAAACATGGCCTTGAGGTCCTACACTTTCCCCATCAACTCAACCCCATCTCTCTCCCTCCTTATTTTATTCTCCCCATTTGCATCCTTAAACAGACACCATGATGCCATGCCACCATCGTCACACTCCCACACTCGTTAAAAGTCGAAAAGATCCATAGTGTATAAGTAAAAAATAATATCATACCATTATAAAAATATAAAGGTCGTTGGACATAAGATAA
This sequence comes from Luffa acutangula, assembly GCA_036850905.1. Lineage (NCBI taxonomy): Eukaryota > Viridiplantae > Streptophyta > Magnoliopsida > Cucurbitales > Cucurbitaceae > Luffa > Luffa acutangula. Next base: position 60,050,221 of record CM072087.1, on the reverse strand, counting down.
TCAAATTTACTTGACTTAAAATTGTGAAGTTGATACTATTATTAAGAAATTTATAGACACATTTAACCTATAAAACTCAAGTTTAATTATTTTAGTTCAAAGAAAACTTAAGTATGGTATATATATGAGTAGTTAAATATAAACATATTTCAATTTGTTGGGACATTATAAGCTTGACCACAAGGGTGGATGTTTGAATCTCTCCGTCCAATCTTATATGCACATTGTTGAGCTGATTACAAAGAAGTATGATATAAGTAGGTTTTATATAGATATGATATTGTCTATTGTTTGTTGTTCAATGTGGGATCCTCAATATGGTGTCTCTTTGGGTTCACAATTTTTGGATTGGATCTCAATTTCTTTTCATTGGACCGAATACCCATTTGGATTTAATGGATTCTGATACCATATTATATTATATGGGCTTCCATCTCAAAACCAATTGGCAATGAGTGGAGTGACCCTTAAAACTTATATATTGTAAGGTCTCCACCAATCTTTTCAATGTGGGATCCTCAACATCGAAAACTAACCACACAAATGTGAACTTTCCAAATTCATTTTACAATGAACTAAAATTTATTAAAATTGTGAATTAAACATTTCGTTACTCTCACGAAATACCAACATTTTCTGTTTCTACTTTAAAGAATATACTGTATTATTTAGTGGCAATAATTAGAATACGACATAGATGGGCTTATTTCAATTATTAGATTGACGTGGGATTTCATATATTCAAGAATAATTATAATTATTGGACACAGAAATATTCGTTTGGAATGGAAGGACGTACGTAGAAATATTAATGTGCTGGCATCAATGTAATAGTCCAAATGGCTTCCATGAGCATGCCTTTGAATCATTAATTTCCAACTTTTCTTTTTTTCATTTTTCATTTTTTTCCCTCCCTTTTTTGTTTCAAATAGCAATACAATACATTGGAAAAGCTAATGATCTGTTTGAATAAAGAGAGTGGAATAATAATAATAATAATAATAGTTTTCCATCTCATTTCGTAAAGTTCAATGAATAATACAATGGCTATTGGTCGTCCTTGGAATAATTTTCTTGTTTCCCAAAAAAAAAAAAAAAAAAAAAAGTTTCTTTTCATAAAGTTGGATTTTCGACCACCGATCATTGTCTATAAACCTAATCTCATACCATTTTAATATTACCAAATCTCCATTAAAATATTCTTATACGAAAAGCCTGACTTTTTCTTCCCAAAAGAGAACCAATCACATCGTTGTCAATAGTATGTTTAACATTGCAGTATAAATATTACATGGAATTTCTTTCAACTTTATAATTTAATCAACTAAGCCTTAAATGTTAGAATCATTGCAATGTCATAGCTTGATTAAAATGTCAAAGATGTTAATTTTTTCCATTAATGTGTTATAAAATGAATTACAATTTAGTCTTCGAACAAATGAACTAAATTTTTATTTATACTTAGATAAAAATGAAAAATATAATATAATTTAAACATTGAGATAAAAGAAATAACGAAATATAATATATAAATATAATTTTGTGATAGATAAATGAATTATGAATGACGATAAGTTTAATTCTAATGAACACTAAGGAAAGGTTTAGTATAATTAAAGTTTTAGGGGTCAAAATCAAGCTACATAATCCAATATCAAATCAAGAGAAAAAACATTATTTTCACTAATTATGACCACTTATATTTACTTGTCCCTAACTTGACCCTGTTTTAAATGAAAATTTTGTATCTTGATTAAGTCTAATGAGATATTTCCATTGCATGTGGATTTTTTTCATTCTTAAAAAGGAGAAAACAGAAAGGATTAGAGAAAAATGTAGGCATATCTTATAACTGTACTAATAATTTAGGCTAGATTTGAAATATCCTAATCATAACTTTAAAAAAAAAAAAAAAATTGATGTATAAGGATTGTCCTCTCGAAAAAAGATTATTCTATTTGACTAAGATTGTGAAATAATTAAATTTCCATATATTTTATAGAGTTCAATCATGAATAGAATAGATGTGGAGATTCTTTTGCTTTTGTTTTTTTTTTTTTTTTAAAGAGTTAGATTTGTTCGTTGTCCAAGATAATCCTCTATAAATTCGATTATAGGACTATTAAATATAAATTAAAAAGATGTAGATCATGTTTAATATATTTAACACTTCAAGATGTATATGGAGTACACCATAGAAGCAAAGAGATTTGTTTGTCACATGAATTTGGTTAATTTGTGTCCGTGACCTCAATTTAATTAATACAAAACTTTGGTTTGTATTGGTCAAATAATAAATTAATAATGCCAAAGCGAGCTTAACTCAGCGATAATTGGTATGTACCTTCTGACCTCAATTAGTAACAGACAATGATCAAGGTCGTTTGTCAAGATGTGAAACGTATTTACTTCATTTGAAAAGGAAAAATAATGGGTAGTTCATTTAAAATTAATTCAACTGTTTTTTTTAATGAATACCATCCGACCGCATAGCTCAGTGGATTAGCGCGTTTGACTTCGGATCAAAAGGTCGTGGGTTCGACTCCCACTGTGGTCGAATTGTTATTTAAATTAAAAAAAAAAACAGTTTTTTAATAAATTAATTCAATAGTTTGACCAAGGGTCTAAGTGTCTTTCTTTTTTTGGACAGTTCCAAGGGTCTAATTGTCAATTGACTCAGGTTAAGCCCACAGAAATAATTGAAATCATAATCCCATTGTTTTGCTTAATTAATGGAAGAAAATTAATCACAAGAGAGCCACGTAACGTAACTCTTAAAGTTTTTTTCGTTTTTTTCTCTAAAAAAAAAGTTCTTTTCGTTTTTTAAAAAATATATACTACAGAGCTACTCCTATACCTACACACCATCTACCGATGACTGTTGTGTTGTCTTTACTCAATACAAGAAATTATTGTAAAAATATGTTATCCATCACTTATATATACTAGTTTAGAAACATGTGCGATGCACGTTAAATTTTATTGTTTTAATTGAAAATAATAATAATAAAAAAATGGTGTCTAGAAATCTAAAACTATATATTATATTGTTCTATGTTCATTTATAATGAATATGAAATACTTTGCACGTGGTTTGAAATCTTTGGAATATAATTTTTATGGTGGAAGTTAGTTTTGAATAAATATATTTTTCATCAAGTTCAAATAGTAAATATTTGACATTAAACTATAATGTAAGAGATAAAAATAAAAATAAAAGAAATATAATTAAAATTAAAATACATATAATAGTTGTAAACTGAATTTGATAAAACATAAAAAGTGACATCATAAAGATATTTTATTATCTCATAGGTAATTCATCGGTATGCTTCGAGATTGTATTTTGGATAAAAAGAAAGAAATATATTTCATAAGAATTATATAAGTTGATTTTTTTTAAAAAAAAAAACTAAAGTATTTAATAAAGTATAACCTCTTTAAAAATAACATTTTTTTTTTGTATATTTGGATGAAAAATTTTGATCTTCAAGTGATTGGATGAGAATTTTTGTATTGACGTTGAAAAAGTTTGTTAATGTAAATTCACATATTTAGAAATATATTTTCTAGGGAAAAATACACTTTTGGTCCCTGAGGTTTGGGTTAAGTTACAGTTTGGTCCTGAGTTTTCAAACTAAACAAAAATAGGTTTGAGATAAGCAGCACTTTGGTCTCTGTCGTCTATTTTTCTATTAAATCTTAACGGTTGCTAACGGTTGCTGACGTGACACTATTATTTTAATTAAAAAAATATTTTTAATTTTTTTAAAAATAAAGAATAATAAAATAATAAATTATTATTATTTTATCTTTTCTTTTTTAATTCTTTATCTCACTCTCTCCCTCTCATTCATCATCTTCCCCAATCTTCTTCTCAACCATCTTCTTCTCCAACATGAAGCGAGACATTCAACAAATTTTTGAAAAAAATAAAATGCTCACTTAAAAAGAATTAGGGGATCTCATTTATAACTTATAATAGATAATGAATTAAAAATTTTGGTAAAAAAACCACATTCTTACAATTTTTTTTTTTTGACTTCCACATTCTTACAATTATGTACCTTTAAAAGAGTAATTACTACAATTATATAAGTTTATGACTTAATTTTTAAAACTAAAAATTTAGGATAGCAATGGTAACAATCGTTATATTTTATTGGTGCTTTATGCATTTTTTTTCTTTTATATAGATTTTGATACAAAAAATTCGTAAATATCAAAATAGTGATGAAATTAGAGTCGAAAAATAAGTAGAAAACTCAAAAGTTATATGAATATTATATAATGAAGTTTTTTTCCTTAAGTCATGGATACGACTTCTCAAAATTTTTACCATCAAAATCATGCCAATTACCCTAGTATTTTTAATTTTAATCCTCGAATGGATGCATTTGATGCGTAACTTCCTTTACTTGAACAGTCGCGTCCCATTAGCAAAGATTGAATGACACTTTAATTCGAAGGGTTGTGTCTCTCTAACAAATATTAAAGGGCAAAATGGACATTTATTAAAATTATAAGGGCAAAAGAGGAAATCAAAGATTCTCCTCCTTAAGCCCCTTTTATATATAGTAAGATATATTCCAAAACCCGACTCATAAAATTATTAACTAAACTAAACCACTTGTACAGTTTTACATTTACTTACTATTTATAAATGATAATTTATATTACCAACATGCACGTCTTACATTTAATCTTCTACTACTACTAAAATGTTTTTGAAAAAAATTATAGTGTTATTTCATTATCTAAATCAACACTCCATAAATGCCATAAAATTTAAAAGGTATTCTTATTTAATTAAAAGCATTTTTTCCTTTTTCAAAAATATCAAGACTACTCTTAAGTCTTAATATATTATTACAACTACTCTTTCACGCACATTGATTGAAACAATAAAAAATAAGTAAACATATTTTATACCATCAGTAAACCTAAACACATTTCAAAAGTATGGTAAAAAAAATAGTTATGAGCTAGGTTTTTTATTATTATTATTTTTTATTATTTTTTTTTAAATAAGGAGGTGTTTGATTATAAGTTGAGAAACTTTAACAAGCTTTGTGTGTTGTTCTTTTTGGTTGAGTGGTGGTTTTTTGGATTATTGTTGGGGTAATACTTTTGATTTTAATATTATTATATTATAAGGAAGTGGCCTTCTTGCCAAAACTAAGATAAAACAAAAACCGAAAAGAATGACACAGAAATAAAGTTAAAAAAAAAAAAAAAAAAGTACTTTGATTGATATATCTAAAAAGCTGAATTCCAATTTTTCACGAGACGGATTATTAGCTACACGTAAGAAATAAAAAAAAAAAGATAGGACTAGAATAATTTAGATGGACAGTTATAAACATTGTTTTATTTTTCTAGGTCAGAGTAACATACCTCGCTAATTAATTCGTATGCTCTCATAAGAAGATTCAGAGTTAAATTAAAAAAACATAAAACACTTTTCTTTTTATTTTTAATATTTATTAGATATTTATAAAAGATATATGGGAGATATTGAATTAATTTCTAATATTGATGTTGATTCATTGATTTATGGATAGATCGATAAATATTGTGTTTTTTATGTAATGTGAGGTGGGTTGTCATACGGTGACTTGTAACTTTCTATATGGTTCAATTATGTACAAAATTGATATTTACACCCAAAAAAAGTGCACATATCCAGACGAATTGTCAAATTTTATGCTTCTTCAACGAAGTTACCAAAATTTAGGTTGAATAAAAGATATGTCATTGTCATATCTTTTGGTGATATTTGCCACTCCTTTTAAAGTAGTTTATAGTAATCAAATGAGAGATAAACCTTTTTTTTTTTAATCACAAGAGATACTTTTTGAGGGTTTACATGAATATAAACTATAGTGCGATGACTAATTGATAAATTTTTTAGTGAGATTAAATTTTAAGTAAATATCGTCAAACCGAGTATAACTCAATTGGTTAAGATATATATCATTGACTAAGAGGTTCCAGAAGTTTGAATCTTCTATACTCTCATCTAATGTTTACCAAATAATAATAATAATAATAATAATAAAGAAAATAAAGAAAATAAAGAAAGAAAATATTAGACATTAAAAGGACTATTTGTGTCCATTCTCAATTCTATTGCTCATGCCCCGTTTTATAACCATTTGGTTTTTGAAAATTAAGCTTAAAAACACTACATGCACCTACAAGTTTCTTTATTTTTCTATCTACCTCATTCCCATGTTTTCAAAAACCAAGTCAAATTTTGAAAACTAGAAAAAATAGTTTTCAAAAACTTGTTTTTGTTTTTGGAATTTGGCTAGGAACTCAAGTGTGTCTTTAACATGGATGAAAACCATGGTAAGGAAATTAGATGAAAACAAGCATAATTTTCAAAAACAAAAAAACTAAAAACCAAATGGTTATCAAACGGGGCCTCAATCTTAAGTTTTTAATATACTTTTTTACTTTAAAATCATTTCAAATCATTTTAAAGAGCTGGTGATGTTATGATAGGGTTTTGCAATTTTGTCTTTGAAATTATATATGAGTCTTTTTTTCAAATATATATGTCTTCAATTTAGTCCATGGATTATATTTTTATAGAATTATGACACTACAACAAACAATACCTTTAAAATATTTAAAGAGTCCGAAAGATATATTTATCATTTTTTTTAAAGATTAACATACACTACTACAAAAATCACTTTTAATGACGGGCATTGCCCGTCATTAAAGACTTTTCATGACGGGCGCGCGTCCGTCGTCTATACGAGTGTCGTCGTAACTTTTTATGACGGGCGACTTTTAATGACGGGCATTGCCCGTCATTAAAAGCTGTCCGTCATAACAAGTTACAATGACAGACATTTTTCATGACGGTCAATGCCCGTCATGAAAAGCCGTCCGTCATCAAAAGTTCGTCATTAAAGGGTATTTTCCAACCAACCAGATCTTCAATGACGGGCATTGTCCGTCATTAAAAGTCGTCCGTCATTAAAAGTCCGTCATTAAAAGAGTTTTTGCGAACCAAATGTCCGTCATTAAATGTCATTTTTTATGACAGGCATTGCCCGTCATTATTTTGTTCATAATTTAATAAAAAAATTTGTTGGTTGCCCGGTAGCAAACCAACAATATTTTCTTCATTTGTCAACCTATAAAGAAAGTAATCTTAATTTTAAATGTGCAAAATTGTATAGAAATCAAATATTTGTCAAATTTCATTCCAATAGGCCAATGAACCAAATTTGTTCATACAATTTTTATTTATAAGTTTGATATAAAAATAAAATTACAAACACTTACACTTAAAAGCCTCAAAATTACTAAACACCTATGATTTAAAGTCTACACCTACACTAAAAAACAAAAATTATCGTACATGCCGCTTTCAGTCCTATCACCATAATCTTGCTCGTACATCAAACTTGAAGAACCTAAGAAAAACAAATTGTAATTAAGTTCGATACAACGCCAAAACAAGAACTCACATAACAAACATATGGCCAACAACTCGAAGAACCTAATAAAATCAAATTTAGTTAACAATAAAATACACAAAAAAAAAACCAATCTCGATGAGTATCGGAAAAAGCACACCATTTTTGTACCCTCCACTTCATATAAAGCAAAAGAAAAAAAAAGTTTAAACCAAGATGTCATGATTAAAATAACAAAATACGATTGATAAGTTTCATCATAACATAATATGATGCAAAAGCACACAACAAAGGTAGACTCCAGAACACAACAACAGGCTTTCCCACCAGGGAATTATTCGCAAACACACTCTAAGAACAAGAAAAAAATAAGAAGACACTAATGGACTTCTAGTATGATGCAGCAACACACCAAAGACAGCTTAGTGTTTTTTAATCATCTCATATTCATTATCAAATTTATTAACAGTGATTTGTGTCGACCTTTGTGGTGGTCAATAGCTAGTCCTTAGTGGTTGGTCATGGTTGACCTGCTTTGTTTTGTGGAGTTCAAGCATAGATGATGTGTCTCCTCCAATAATCTAAAGTTTAAAATCAAGATTTTTCTTCCAGCACAAACATGAATAATTGTGTAATTACAATAGAAAATTTAACTACAATGATTTATAGAACAAGCACATCCAGCACTTAAAAGAAATGAGCTTAACATTGAAACTAATAAGTGTACAACAAGAACAAGCACATCCTACACTTAAAAGAAATGAGCTTAACATCGAAACTATTGTCATGAACTGAATCAACATTAAACAAAAATGATTTATTTTGTCGTTTGGTTATCTTTAATATTGCAATATAGTTTGGATTCTATCAATAACTTTTTCTAAAACCAATAGAACATGCCAAACAGAATAAAATAAAATAAATCACACGACAAAAGTAATAGACCAATAAATTTGAAGAAAGAAATACCAGATTTTGGTCCCAACAGTCCATGTCCCAATAACATGTATCTTTGATCCTGAAGACGACCACGAACAATCCATAATAATAGGTGAGAGCTGCTTCGGAATTTGCTCAAGCTGCAACAGGGCAACATCCCAAGGTCCTTTGCATATGTATCACTTTAGCATCACACCAAATCCAACGCTCTGCATGATTCAAGCGAACACGCAAGATTCTATGGCCATAGTTAGGTCCTTTCTGCAACCTGAAACCAGGATCTCTTACTGTAATTCTGAGCTTGATAGTAGAAAGAATCTCAAAGCTTTGGTTGTCATTTCCAAACTTCAGTTGCATCAAAACTAGACCCTGTCTCTCTATTCCCTCATCTGCACAGGAAAGAAAAGGGGGTGAAGGGTCAATGCAATCGTCTTGCATCGTAATTTTTTTGAGAAAACAATAAATTGAAGTAAACAAAAAGGTTTTTAAGTAGAAGACCTTGACGAGTAGTTCGTTAAAAAGAAAGAAAATGAAAGCTCAAATTTGATATGGAATTCTAATTTTGATACTAAAGCCCAAGAATGAGCTTAGGAGTCTAGTGTTAGAAAGTTCAACTCCCCAAACGTCACTTTGAGATCCCCATGAGTTGGAAGAGAAACAAAACTTAACCATTCTTAACTCATAAAAGCTCTAAGAGACATACCAATCAAGCCCCTGGAGTTGAGTGCCGAAGAATCACAAGAATCTACAAACTTAGAGAAGCAGCCAAAAGTAATTCACATCAGCGAGTGGAAGAAAATCGAATGGTGAGAGGAAGTTCAAAATGAAATTTCACATAAGCAACCACAACTATTTTTTCTTGAAGTAAAACACAATTTCACATAAAATCCCAAATCCTACTTTAGATTACAATAACGTCTTTTGGCATTATGGAAGGCTTCTTCACAAGCAGAATTATCCCAATTGACTATATTCAGTTTAGGTTTCATTTTAATCCTCAAACTTCAACACTCAAACAATTCTATCTTGAAGAAGATTAGTCAAATTGACTATCTATTCATATTGTTAATCAAATAACTATTTATTAGCATTTTCTATGGTTCATATATTTCTGAGCAAATGACTATCTATTCATATTGTTAATCAAATAAAGTTATAAGAATACAAGAAATAAACAATACTCTTACCCCTAAAACATCAAATCATCTAGAATTATCATACTTATTCTTCGAACTGAGACTTGAGAGCAGTAGTTTTTAACCAAATTAGAAAGGATCACTTCCAATTTCATATTTTAACATGAGAATATCTTCTTCCGTCAATCTCACACAACCCACTGCTCACACTCCTCATCTTTCCCAAAAAGAAAAATGCTTAGATGTTGCATTGCATTTTTATTGGCAGAAAAAGATAAGGGCATCCTTTTGGCACAAACCTAATATGTTAAAAATTAAAACAAAGGACCAATCAACAAGCCTGCCAACTCCAATTCAAGCTTAACTTCAACATTTTGCCTAAAACCTGTTCTCCAAAACAGAAATAACTAAACTATGAAACAACTTAATTCATGAATAATGTCAATCCAACACCTAAAGAAACAAATCAAAGAAATTGAGATAAACTTAACATCCATTCAATGAAGAACGTAAATCAACATTACAGAAAAAGTCACAGCACCGAAATTCTAAACATAACAAAAGGGGAAATTCAGAGGACAGAAAATTTGAACAAACAAACAGAAGAAAGAAAAAAGAACCTCAAACAACTTAATTAATTTGCAGAAAGTGAAGAACTAATCAATCTAACTACAAGAATAACCATTTCGGAGCACAGATAACAGTAAGATCTTAAACAATATAAGTTTTTTTTTTCTTTTTCTTGATTACGTGAACTCATCAAAGAAATATAGTCGACCTGCAGAGAACTCCAAATCGCTTTCTGTATCTGAGACACTGTTCTCACTGTCACTCTTGCCATCTCCAGAAGACCTATCAAAATCGTCAGATGTTTCACTCTCAGATCCAATTGACTTCTTATTCAATCTGGATAAGCGCCTCCTGATTTCTCGATCAGATGCATACTCTCCATGATCCAAAGAACCATTTCCAAATATGGAACCGTTGCTCCTATTTGTGTATTTCCTTTCAGTAGCCATTTTACCAAGCCGCCTTTTGTATTTCGAAGCAGCAGAAGAACCAAGTCTTGAAGATGAGTCATCTTCCCAAGAGTTCACATCATCCTTCTCCAGACGTACCTTTGATTTCTTCTCCAAACGAGTGGCAAGTTGAATGAATAGCGTAATGATGTGATTCATATCTCCATCACCTCGGCTCTTTGCTCTGTAACAACATAAAAGTAGAAATTTTATGACAGAAAAGGCATAATCCAAGACCTCAAGCATTGGATGTGAACAACTAAAGGCTCCAGAAACAAGAAGAATAAGATTATTTGATAGAAAACAAGAACTTATTGGTTAAAAAAATTTGTACAAGGAAAAAGGAAAGCAAGCATGGAGAAATTAAATAGTTGGTGAAAAATAACATTCATTGAACTCACAAAGTTTCATCCCCAGGTGTCGTCCACGCTGTCCGAAGGTTGCAAAACCCACGGTCAAAAGCTTGCAAAACCCACGGTCGAAACCCACGGTCGAAAAACTTGTTCTCCAGTGTCGTTCAGTTCTCTGGTGTCGTCCACGGTCGAAACTCACGGTCCAATGTTTGCAAAATCTTCACTGGAGGACGAATGTTAAAGGAAAGACCACGACCAAAGGGAAGAACAAGAGCTGCGGCGCTGAAGGTTGAAGAAGGGGAGTTGCGGCGCCGAAGGTTGAAGAAGAGGAGTTGGGGCGGCTGAAGGTAGAAGAATGGGAGTCGCGGCGGCGAAGGTTGAAGAAGGGGCGTTGGGGCGGCTGAAGGTAGAAGAAGAGGGTTGCGGCGGCTGAAGGTTGAAGATGAGCTAGGGTTGAAGATGTGGGCCTTCGGGGAGAGAGAAAAGTAATCTTTTCTTTTAACCGTTAAAAAAAAATTAAAATGGGCTTTTAATGGCGGGCTATGCCCGCCATTAAAGGTTACTTTTAATGACGGGCAATGCCCGTCATTAAAAGTCAGTTTAAAAAAAAACGTTTGTCCGTCATTAAAAGTGGCGCGCGTTTTCCGTCCGTCATTAAAGGCCCCGCCCCCTTTTTTCTGTCCGTCATTAAAGGCTGGTTTTGTAGTAGTGATAATTAAAGAATAATTATAATTTAGGTTGAACGAAAAATTATAGTCACTCAACTTTTTAAAGTTGTATCTAATATGGTTTCGAACTTTAAAAGATGTAATCATTCTATAAATTTTCAATATTATGTCCAGTTGTTTGAACTTTATGAAGTGTCTTGTGAATTTATAAATTCAAATTTTATATCTAATAGATTTTCGAATGTTTGATCTTATGTTTAAGAAGTCTCTGACTTATTAGATATTTTTTAAAGTTTGAAAACTTATCGAAAACCACATTAAAACTTTTTTTTTAGTACAATAGTATAATAACTTTTTTTTAGATATAACCTTTAAAGTTAAACACTATTTTGATAATAATTCTATTTTTAGATTTTAAAATTTCTGTTTGATTCCCTCACAATTTATTTAATATGTTTTTCATCTTCCTTAAAAAATCTATTAAAATTTCAAGACAAATCTCAAAATACAAAAACAAGTTGTAACATGACTTATCATTTAATTTAATGAGATAAATAGATAACAAAACATAGTTATTAAGCAAAATGTAGTAACCAAAACTTGTAATATAATACAAATTTTTATCTCTATCTCTCTCCTTCTATTTTCATTTATTTTCTTTTTTTTTTTTTTTAAATGGAGATCTTAAGCGTGAGGAATATGAAAAAAATATGCAAGTGAGATTGGTCAAAGTGAAACAGGTAAAAAAAAATGTGGGTCCCACTAAAGAGACTCACAGGCAAAAAGTAAAAACAGTCATGAAAGCAGGGCCCACCTTAATGACCACAAGACACAAAGATAGAAAACCAGGGCCCCACTTCAGGATGTGCTCACATGATGCACTTCTTTCTCTGTCTCTCTCTAAAGTCTAAACTTTGTTTAATTAATTAACTAATAAATTAAAACTTTACTTAAATCCGCATGGATTATACGATCTAACGCAAGGATACAAATATTAAAAACGACCGTGCGCAAACGAATTCATTACCTAGAATATAGAGAAAAACAAAAATATCTCTAAGACGATTACTCCATTAATCCATAAATTACTCTTAAGTCTTGTCCTTATTATTCCATGTGACTTTACTTCCAGGGCATGTTCCATTTCTCTGTCGTTTTCCCTCTCTTTCATGAATGCTTAGTTTAAATTCCAACTACTTTTTCTTTTCCTTTTTCTATAATTTATTCCGTCACTGTTTTTGTCCTTTTTTTTTGTTCCATTAAACTAATCAAATATATTTTTCTTAAGCTTTCCCACCATCTTTCGTAAAATTTCGACTTTCTTTTATTTTCCCTTTCCACTCCACGCCTATAAATAGCAACCACCTTCAACACCAAACCACATCGAAACACACTCACTCAGAGAATATCAAGTTTTAGAGAGAGAAAATGGAGATGGATTTCCCTGTTATCAACATGGAGAAACTCAATGGTGAAGAGAGAGGAGCTGCCATGGAGCAGATCAACGACGCCTGCGAAAACTGGGGCTTCTTCGAGGTACGTTAACAAATAAAACAAACAAAATACTTGTGATCTCTTCAGTAGTAGAAAAGTTCTTATGGGTTTTGTTTGATTTTGAATGAAGTTGGTGAATCATGGGATATCGCACGAGCTGATGGACAAGGTGGAGAAGCTGACGAAGGAGCACTACAGAAAGTGTATGGAACAGAGGTTCAAAGAGATGGTGGCGAGCAAAGGGCTGGATTCCGTGGACTCTGAGATCAACGACACTGATTGGGAAAGCACTTTCTTTTTACGCCATCTTCCGAATTCGAACATGTCCGAAATCCCCGATCTGGACGAGGAGTACAGGAAGGTGATGAAGGAATTTGCAGTGGAACTGGAGAAGCTGGCCGACCGAATTCTGGAGCTGCTCTGCGAGAATCTTGGGCTCGAAAAAGGGTATTTGAAGAAGGCCTTTTATGGGTCCAAGGGCCCCAATTTCGGCACCAAAGTTAGCAACTACCCTCCGTGCCCAAAGCCTGAGCTTATTAAGGGACTTAGAGCCCACACCGACGCTGGTGGGCTTATTCTACTGTTTCAAGACGACAAAGTCAGTGGCCTTCAGCTCCTTAAGGACGGCAAATGGGTCGATGTCCCTCCAATGCATCACTCCATTGTCATCAACTTAGGCGACCAGCTCGAAGTATGCCATTTTCCCAACTTTAATTTACCAATTTCATGGGTGTATATATATATATATATAACTTATTTGTGTTATTATAGGTTATTACAAATGGAAAATACAAGAGTGTAATGCATCGGGTGATAGCGCAGACGGATGGGAACAGAATGTCGATAGCATCATTCTACAATCCAGGAGACGACGCCGTGATCTATCCGGCGCCGGCGTTGGTGGAGGGAGAGGAAGAAAAGAGCAAACTTTACCCAAAATTTGTGTTCGACGATTACATGAAGCTGTACGTGGGGCTCAAGTTTCAGGCAAAAGAGCCAAGGTTTGAGGCCATGAAGGCCATGGAATCCACCAACTTGAATCTGGGTCCAATTGCAACTGTCTGAACTGAACAACTCCATTTTCCAACCCAAAAATGAAAAAGAAAAGGGATAAAATTAAAGGATTATTCGGGTTTGTGGGTAATTTTATTATTATTATTATTATTATTATTATTATTATTATTAGAAACAAAATTTAGTGGTATATTAGTGCTTATGTTTCGGTGTTGGGGAACAGTCTGTATTTTTATTTTTCATTTAAAAGATGATAGCCGTTTGGGAGCCATGAAGGCTTCTAGTTGAATAGTTTAAATAATGAATATGTGTGTTTGTTGAGACTCAGTATCAATGAAAATAGAGAGTGAAAATAGACTTATTTGTATACAAACTTGCATTATTTTGAGTTTTAGTTACTTTTTTTCCATTTTTTACACACCAAACCCACAAACTTAAAACCAATAATAAAAAATAATAATAAAAAAAAGCATCAAATATACCCCACTTGACTGCTTAAAGTAGAAGAGATAAATAACTTGTTACAAATCTCATGAGAGTGCACAAAAAGAAGTAAGATAAACAAAAAAAAAAAAAAAAGCAAATATAAACCAGAAGAAGAAGGAAAGCCCAATTATGGGATGAAAAATAGGGAAATTGTGATAAATGACTAAAAAAAAAAAAACATTCATTTTTGGCTATGGGAGTTTGGATTTTGCAGGCATGACTACCGACATTTTAGGGAACTGTTTACTGGATTATTTTGGACGTTTTTACCCCTTGTATTTACGGTTATTTACATACGCCGTTTACGTCATTTCCGAGGACAGAGATGTGTTTTGGATGGTCAACGAATTTCAAAACGGTACATACAGGGGTGCTGTGTAGTCGTTGACATCCCGAGTGTCAATACTGGTATACACCCGTGGGGACAGTTTCAGAGGGAGTAAACTAAATCCCTAAAATCTTGGGATTTTAGTATCTGTTTGTTGCAAATATAAGGGGAGGGAAACGAAATTGTTACCTATTTCAATTTTTTGGTACAATCGTCGCGTAGGGGAGAAACGGCCGAGCATGCAAAAGATGGTTGTCGACGCGGCGGATGAAGGTCGTTGGCACGGCGGAGATGGTTCGTCGGCGTGGTATGAGATGGACGGGTGGGTTGCTGCATGAAGGCTATTCTGGTGGTGAGGGTGAGCGGTATCTTCTTTTTAGCTTATTCATTTTTTGGGGGAAATTAGTATGTCTTGGGATTGCTGGTGTTCTTATTTTTTTTGGTTTTTAATTGCTGATGTTCTTGGGTGCAAGTAGTATGTCTTCGGATTGAGATGACATTTTTTCCAATTAATGCATTCTGAATGTATTTCTCCCTACCGAGGAGGTTGAACTTTATTATCCTTCCCCAATAAAGGTATTGACTCTTTTTTTTTCTTCCGGGTAGCAACTTTTTCTTGGGTGCAAATTTTTTTTTAATAG
The DNA here is from genome assembly GCA_036850905.1 of Luffa acutangula. Lineage (NCBI taxonomy): Eukaryota > Viridiplantae > Streptophyta > Magnoliopsida > Cucurbitales > Cucurbitaceae > Luffa > Luffa acutangula. The sequence continues at coordinate 60,034,704 of CM072087.1, read as the reverse complement.
TAACACCTACTACTAGTTTTCTTTTTCAAACTAGTTTTGTTTCTTGGATTTTTTATTTTTCAAATTTCCTAAAATGTCTCAACTTTTTTTAGGGTATATTTTATCTCTCCTAAACTTTGATTTTGATTTTAAAAATACGTTAGGCAATTTGTTGGGGGCTTCTTTGTGTTGTTATCTATCTTATTTCCACATTTTAAAAAACTAACCCGAGTTTTGAAAATTAAAAAAAAAAAATAAATTTTAAAAATTTATTTTTGCTTTTGGAATTTGGTTAGAAATGCAAATGTGTCCTCAACAAAGATGTAAATCATTCATAGAAAATAGAGAGAAAACAAATTTAATTAAAAAAAACCAAATAGTTATAAAAATGAGACCTTAGATAATAGGAATAATGCTACTACATTTAATAAAGTTAGATTTGAATTAAAAAATCTGTATGTTTCAAATAATTTATTTCTCATACAAGTAGTGATCTCCTCCGGTAATTTCTCCATACAAATAGGATCTTCGGCTCAATAATTTGGGCCCTTTGGCACAGTCCTATTCATTGCTGACTACTTCATCATCGTTATCCTTTGCTCAGCACTACTTCTAAATTTAGTAATCAAATGGTCTTTTCGATGAGCTGAAATGCTCAGAGATTTTCCACTTTCATTCTCTCAAAAGCCAAAATGAACTTCAATAAGATATTGAGAGAACTGGCATTGTTCATAGACATCCTTCAAAACATTGAACCAACCCCACAATTTGTTTCTCTGGCAGGGCCCTGGAAAGTTCCGAAGAAGATAAATAATCGGATAAAATAGAATTTCTTTATTGGTATTTTTGGAAAACAATCCAAACAGTAAAAATTATACGAATTTGGAGTACTCAAAATAAGACTACAGGTAATCTAAAGGCCTTGGGGATGCTCTGACATTGAAGAACATAGTGGAAATGGAGGAAAGAGAAACCAAACGTTTTATAATATGGTTTAATGCATTTATTTGTCCAAATAATTAATGATAACTCTAACTCAGCAAACCTTTGTTTTTTCAATTATGGATGGAAATCATCTTGCCAACAAAAACGTAAATCAACTAATATAAAATTGAACCTTTGACCAAGAGATCTGAGGTTCAAATTCTCCACCCTACATGTTGTAAAAAAAAAAAGATCTCAAATGAATAGGTTGCCTCAAGAGAACACATCTTGACAACATTCCTAAAGATATGATCATATGAGATCAAATCTATTTTAGATATTTCAAAATTATGATGTTACTTTACATTCTAAAGTATATGTTCTTTTTTCACGTGTTTTCAACCCCTAGAAGAACTAGTATCATTTCTCCTACTTAGTGGTGGTCACCTTGCATATATATGACCTTTTTTTTTTCATCATAGATTATCTTTGTATTCTTATTTAACAAGGCCTTGTCGTGCTAGGTTCAATTGATGTGTCTGATACATCTATTAAGTTACTTTTAAAACTTTCAAATATGTAATCGAATTTGAAGTAGGTTCCTTCTCACAAATCTTTGCAAACTAAGCCCCTTAAGAAAAATGACCTCCTTTTTTAGAGCTCCTCAACTTTTTAGTCTGAAACTAAACTCCATTGCTATGTTTTAAGGTATAAAACCATCATCAATCCAAGAGAATGAATTATGGGCTTACTATCCTTCATTTGACTTCCCGCATTTGTGTAGGATTTTCATATGATTAATCGTCTCGTCTTGAGAATTTGTTTTAAAATAATGAAAAAGACATGAAAATCAATATCAACTAGTGAAAATGTGAAATAATTGGAAGTGACCAAATGATCGCTAATCTCATGTCCATTATAGGGAATATAGTGGGTAAAGAGCCAGCCGACATGTCGAGATGATATCATCGATTCGTCGTAATGAAAGAGATGATATCATCGATTCGTCGTAATGAAAGAAGGGTACGATGGTAATTAAAGAAAGAAAGATTTGTTAGGGTTTTGAATTGGAAATGGAAACTTAGAATTGGCGCCGCTGTTGGAACGAAGCAAGCCGCTATAAATTCACACGATTCACCAAAAGAGAAACCACAAACACAAATGCAGAGGGACCTGCGTCTGCGCCATGGCTACCGCTTCTTTTCCTTCGAATTCGTTTTCTTTTCTCTTAAATCTCTCAGATTTCTTCTTCATCAAATTCCTTTTCAAAGTTTCTTTCAACATTTTTTTTTTTTTTTAATTTTTATTATCTGGATCGAAAGCCTCTGTTCTCAATTGAAATGGTGCTTGAGATCACTGTCTCTTGTGCCGCGGAGAACAGCGAGGTATAGCGAAGGCCGAGATATCGTTTCAGTCGTCATTTGTATCGGTTGGCGATTCGATTGTTGCTCGTCCACATTCTCGTTTTCGAACAAATCTCTTTCTTTATTTTGATTCTCGGATAATATCTCTTTACTCGTTTCAGCCGGTCCAAGCCCTAATGCGTTCTTTCCGTTATTCAGGATCCGTTTCTGAAATCATTTTCGAGAATCCTATCAATGGATTTTGTTTTCAATTTTGTGTAGATTTGGTTATTTTTAATCTCTTCAAGATACTTCAAAAACATCCTTTTCTAAACTATTTTCATTCTGGGTCTGGTTTGTTATAGCTGTCTCAGCTGAATCTGATGCTAAAATCGCCTTTGGATCGTAAAGAATCTGATCTCCATATGCCGATTAGAATTTATAACTTGTTAGTGAGAATGAAGGCAATGCCCAGCTGGGAGATATGATTTTACATTAAAGAAAATTTATAATAAAACTCAAAAATATTAAGGTTATTGTGACTAAAATAAAGCTTAAAAATACTGACTCGTTTGGGATTTGCTTTATGTACATAATATAATCAGTCAAAAATAAAATACATGAGATGATGCTAAGGAAAAGAGTCTTCTGGCTTCTTGACTCGATTAGCATCTTCTGATCTTCTGCATTCTTGTGATTTGCATCTTCTAGGACAACTTACATACATTTTTTTTTGCATAGACTTGAACCTGGAAAAGAAAAGTGACATATATAACGATCTTGTGGTACGTGGAATTCGTTTTCGCATCCTTTGGATGTTGTTTACTCGGGAACTTTGAGATGAAACTATTGCATATCTACACAGGAACCACATCTGCATTCTGATTATCGTCACATGTTATGATTAAACCTTCGACGTAGGTCGGAAGGAGGCAACGAGCCCATTGACATCCTGTCGAAACGGGCTCGGTTGATGGAACTACCATGAGCACATTATCTTGGCGCCGAACAACCCCCATGACACTCACGGTGCTTCCTTCCTTGATGTACCTAAAAATGGTGAATAATTAATTGGGTTTCATCAGAATGTAACTGATGGGTTGCATTTCTGATCATGTTCTAGCGAGTGAATGTGCTGAAGGCAAAAAGAGGGTGATTTGAAAAACAAGATATTGAGGTAATACCCTTCTTTAAGGCGCATTACACGGTCGTCACTAGAGAGTTTGCGATCGGCTAGCCAGCGTAGGAAGCTTGGAGATAAGTCTCGGTTTTCTTTTGTCACATCGACAACGGTTGAGGGTTTGACAAATGGAGCAACCTTGGCTCCATAGCCTGCTTTCACTAGTGCTCTTAACCCAGATTGGAAGTCTGATATGTAAAAGTCAGCTACATGTCTCTGTATAAGATGTGCAAAAACCATCCAGTTACAAACTTATCATTTTGCTGAAGATGCACACAAGTTTCTTTCCAAACAAAATAGAGATGGTGAAGAATATGGTGTGTTCATGCTATATGAATGTATATTACTAAGAAGGTAATTTTAAAAGTTACAACGACCCAACGAAGAGGCTAAGTCAAACTCCAGAAGAATCTAAGAAAATGTATGCAATTCAGCTATCTACCAGATATCTGTTCAGAAGAATGTGCATTTAAACAAAGATGAAATAATGTGCGTTACATGATCGGTAAACTTCAATGTGGGAAAGTAATAGAGCCATAAACCATCCATCAAGTTCTGTGAAGTATTTCAAACAAAATGGAATGAGGAGAACTGACCTCAGAATATCTAGATCCCCAAGAAAAGCAGCGGTGTTTAGGATTTGCAGGCTTTCCACCCCATCCTTTATATTCATACAGCTCTGTGGACACGTAAACGCACCTAGGTACTCTCTGGTAGGACGATTCTAGAGGAATACTACCACAAGTGACGACCTACAAGAGAAAGGCATGCATATGAGAGAACTCAATAACTGAAGAAATAGAATAGCATACAATAGTGAGGTGAATGACAAATACAAATTCCCATATCGGGAAAGAAGCAAAGAACACATTTTTAGAAAGTATCAAAATCATTAAATGAAATATCTCCCTTCATTTTAAGTCAAACATGACAAATAGTTCATAAATACCCAAGAAGATTTTAGCCTTCTAGCTGCCCCCTGAATTATAGTTTTCAACAGCCTACACATCGTTACTTCCAAATAATTACTTAAAAAGAAGGATATTGGATCAACTTTTCAGCCCAGAATTGTGTATTTGTTTTTTCCGATTGACAAGCAACGCATCTATAAGCGGGAGAGAAGCCAGGAAGCCACCTACCTACCATGAAATTTGCATAAAGAATTCTCCATGTTCACTTTTCTATTATTGGAAGGAGGTTGGTTGATAGATGACTGGGTTGGACATGGACTTCGGGGTTTTATCAGTTGGGCTACAGGATCACCTACCAGGTTTGTTTCTATACAAGATGAAGTTGTAGGTTCATAAGAGCATGTAAATGGCTGGTGGTAGGGTGTTGATGCAGGTCCAGGATGACTTTCGTAACAGCTGAAGCTTATCTACTGATCTATATCGTATTTGAAAACATTTGTGATTGATGTGATGTAAATGAATTGAAGTGACTTTTCCTTTGGTCTGTTTTCATCATTAAGTCTTCAATAATTTGTCGTCAATGTCACCAGATGGTGACCAACAACCAGATATGGACTGAGAAGACTATTTGAACTTTCCAAAAACAGTCGGGAGTTCAAAAATACTTTAAACCAATCCTTTTAACTCTTACAAATATAGAGTGCTTACTTGCTAGGAGAGTTTATAACTAATTTGCAAGAGAAAAATCAAAGATAGATTTCTCAGTCAGCTCAGAAAGTAAGCAAGTATTTCAGCAAATACTTCAACTAAGCATTTCTTGAAATTCTACAAAACTTATCAAGACTCAAGAGAACTCAAAATTACAGTTGAACAAGTACTAAAATAACCATCTTCAAAACTACCCAGTTCTTCAAACCGTCGAGAAGAAAGTTCAAATCACTTCATCGAACTATCTTAGATGTTATGATGGTCAAACGGATTACAGAAGCTCAAAGAAGTTTCCTTTAATTGAAAACTGACAAAAACAATGATCGTATTCAAAGGCACAGTGCAAAGAAGCAAGAATACAAAACAAATACAGATTTCCAGGAGATCTACATGAAGCCTTACTAATAATCATAAAAACCCAAATAAAAAATGCAATATATTCTACGGGAAGATAATAAAGGCCAAATTTGGATTCCTCGTCAAAGATTTAGATTGATTTTGTCCGACCACCCACCCTCAAAATCAGAACCCCTCAATTTTAATTTTGTTTTATTAAAAGCTAAACTATAAGTCTATAATATTGTCAAACAGTCAGCATCGTATTGACTAATTCAATCCTGTGGCACAATACAGGGGGAAAGTTACATAAAATTTGATAAGGAAAAATGCTTCATGATTAGCCATAAGGTATAGAATAATTAATCCATAGATGAGACATTACTTTTAATTAAAAAGCTCGTTAACTTAACAAACTAAAAAATCTCATTATAATAATCTGAAAGCAAGAGAGGAAAATTACCCCAGTGACCTTCACGTACTGTCCATCAATAGCACCTCTGAGCTCAGCGTCCGGATACCTCCGCACAAACCCTACCAGCCCCCTTTTTCCCCAAGCAATATTCCAAAGAACCGCAACCACCGCCGGAACCAAAAGGCCCGCCGCCGCCACTAGAATAATCGCCTTCTTCACCGCCACCATCAGAAACGCGCCGACCAACAAACCGGTGGCTAAAACCGCCAGAAACACCCAGACCACCGCCTTCGAAACCTTGAACCCTATTTTCACATCCTCGCTTAAACTCGTCACGGCCGACCCATACATCGTCTTTCCAGACGGCGCCGTCTGGTCCAGAGGACCGGAGCGCCGTCCTCCGCCGACGCTACCGGACGATCCAAGGGGACCGGATCCCATAGGGCCGGAGGTGATAAGGCCGGTGGGCTGGAGCGAAATCGGGCCGGAAGATTTCTTGGAGATCGGACCAGAATTAGAGTGCTTAGCGACGGGTCCGGAATTGGGGCCGGATCGGACCGATCCGCTGTTGTGCTGAGAGGAGGAGGAAGGGCGAGAGGATTTCAAGGGAGGAGGGGCGGAAGTTGGGGAGTCGAGAACATGAATGTCAAACATTTTACCAAGCTCGCCGGATTTCTTGATGTCTCCACCGGTGTAAGGGACGGCGCGTGAGCCCATTGTCGGCTGGCGCTCCTTGAGCTGCTCGGGGCGGCCGGAGACATAGAGGCCGCTACTGAGCTGGTGAGAAGGAATTCGAGAGCCCATTGGAAGGAGAAAATGGAGATAAGATTGAGAAATGGAGAGAGTGAAGTGGAAGTGGAGTAGACGAGTAGTGACTGAGTGTTGGGTTAGGGAGAAGGGAAGAGAAGAGAAGAAGAACACAGTGATGGAGTTAGAGCGGAGGAGGGTTGGGGGAATGTGAAATGACGGAAATGGGGCTATTCTTGCTAAGTAAATGCCCTTTAAGTCCTTTATTTGGACTGTGTATTTTTGTGTTTTGAAATGGGGAGTTTGGAATTTGGCGACTGTGGAGATGAATTGATGAATTATGATTTTGTTTATTAAACGAAGGCTTTTCTGTTTCTGTGTGGAGTCGGGCTGGTTAGATTCTGACGGTCGAGGCTCGGTTTTCTGTATTTACCATTCTGTCCTCTCCTCTTTTTAGATCATATGTTAAATGTTTACTGTATAGTTTTCATTTTTTTTTGAAAATTTTACCACCTACATGTCACAAATAAAACACAATAATCATAATTATCTTTATCAATTTTCGTAGAGAATTTTGAGCTGTTGACTCAATTCTAAACTTTTTTTTTTGAAAAAAAAAACTCAATTCTAACTTTTTGAATATTATACAGCTGTAAAAAATTGGATTTCTTTATTACTATTTTTTGTTCCAAAATTTAAATCTGTACTAAATAAATGTATCTTTCCTGTATTCAACCAAAAAAAACGTTAAAATTTATTTCAAAAAAAAAACGTTAAAATCATATTGTGTTACTTTTTATATTTTATATTTATTTCAAACTTTCCAATGTTCCTTCATGGTTTGTGTCTCTGTGATCTTGTAAATTTTAAGTTTTGCAGAAAAATTTATTTGGATCATTTGTTATTAATTTTTTTTTCCTATTGTTGAAAAACCCACCATCATTTTTAAATTGAACATGTAACTTATTACTTTTAAGAAAGACATCATATATGATTGGACTTGGACATCAATCAATACTATTTATGATAAGAAGTAAAATAGTTTATATACAAAATTGGTAGATTTAAATATAATATTTGAAAGTTTGGGATTCATAAAAATGGTTAAAATAAGTTTTAGACAATAATGTTAACACTTTCTTTTGTCTGCATGAAAAAAAAAAAAAAAAAAAATCTTTTGTCAAATTCCAAGTAGAAGTGTGATCAATGTTTTTGTAGTTTGTTATTTTGTTGGGAAAATTTTCAGATCTAATCAAACTAATTATCTGTACTAGGTTCTTGGTTGATGACAGGCTTCCGATTCAATAAGAAAAAGAAATAGTAAAAATCAAGTTAAAAAAAGGACAATACTTAACTGCATATTTGGTGCATAGTGTCTTCCTACACACCACTATTAAAATATTGACAACTAGGAGAGGTGATTTTTTCCCCTCAATTTCCATCGTTGTCTCTTAGTTGTCAAGATTTTAATAGTCTCTATACATACTTCAAAATAAAATGAAAAAAAAAAAAAGGAATAAACATAAATTACACTCTATCCGTTTGTTTGTTTGTTTTTTTAAAGAAAAATAACACTTTGTTTTTATATATAGAAAATTGATATTAAATGGTTGATTATTTATTCACTTGTTTTCATTTGAAGGATGACAAAGTTCTCCAAATAAGAGTGGAAAGTCTTCAATTTGATTTGAGAATGATATATTTAGTTCTCAATTCAATTTCAAGGGTCTGAATACAAAATACATCATCCACCTTAACTTTACACTCCTTTATAGCATACATACAATATGTTGTTTTGAGTACAATAAAGCATTGATTAACTTATTAATTAGAAAGGGAATGTAATGAAAATGCTGTTTGCAGATTAATAGCGACGACCATATTAAAAAACAAACAAACAAACATAATTAGAATATTATTTAATAAAACATGGAAACTTTTGATAAACGTTATTTAAGAATCTTTGAAATTTTAATTTAAAAAGAATGAATGTTTTTCATAAGTATACCATTTCAATTTAGGATAAATCATATACTATAATAATGGGGAAAAAATAGCTTTACACTCTAAATTTTCATTTCATCCATTCGAACTATAGGCTTAAATGGTTCAATTTTCACTAATTCACCAACTACTTTAAAAAAAAAAAAAAAAACACCAAGTACAATTCTTTTAAAACCATTGAATATCAACAAAGATAAATTGTGCATAAGATTAAACTTGATTGATGCACAATCAAACAACTCTTTCAAAATTTACAAATTTCAACAAATGTATTTTTTCTCCAAAAAAAAAAAAAATCAATAAATATCCAACTTTTTTTTTTTTTTGAAAAATAAATATCCAACCTTCTTATTGTTTTTATATGAAGTTTGATTAATTTTATACGTGATATAAAATTAATAAGATAAAAGCTGGAACAATGATTAGAGAGTACGGTAAGAATGGTAACATTTAGCAGTGTTTAAAATGCAATAAGATAAAATAAAATAAAGGATAAAAATTGATAGAGTTTAGAGGTAAAAATCAATATATTATATTATAGGTTAAAAGAAAGAAAGTAAAAAGTAAAAAGTAAAAAGAGTGGGGTTGTACCTAGAAAACAGTGGTGAGGTTAGAGGAGAGGAACAGGAACATCGGACGGTGATGTGAGAAATGATAGCCAAACAAAAGTAATTGAGGAACGTGATCCAAACACTCCCTCTCCAGCAAAAATGTGGAGAACAAGGCTGGAATAGGCTAACCCCGACCCCATCTAATCTTTTATCATTTTGATTTTCAGTTTCATTTAAATTTCTCTTCAAAATACTACTTCCTTATATCCGTAATGGAATAACTCAATATCATGTTCATGGATATTCATATTGGATAGCCAAGCCAACTCTCTGGGCCACCTCCCAAACACTCCCCTTCGAGCCGACGAACTTATGTGGCCTTAAACACCATTCCAATTTTAAACCTTTTTTTAATTGGGCCCCCAATTTTTAAATCCGTCTTCTTGTGTTAATTCCATATTGGGCCCAGTGGAGATCTTCCCCGATTGTTTCATCACATCCTCTCAACTTCGTTTCCACGGTCCAGATCTTCCCATTTTTCCAAATTAAATATCACAGCCACGTGGGACCCGATCTCACGTCCACCTCACCACCCTCCCACCTATGTGTAACAGACTCCTCCTAATGTAATACTTCCAATTTTCTCTGGACTTTCCGTGGGCCCTTGATTTCGCTAGTTGCGGATGTGGACGCTTCCTGATTCCATCTGACGGTCAGGATTTCGCCAACTCTGATCTTTGTACAAAGATCAGCGGACAAGGAGTTAGATGCATGCCACGCCAATTTCTTCGCTGATTGAAACGTCTAAACTGAACCCAATCGGTTCAATATCGGTTTGATTTTAATTTTCCCGAAAATTAATTTATTTGTATGAACCACCGACATGTAAATTATACATTTTTAACTATGAAAAATATGAATCAATATCGATCTATAACTCAAATACAAAATTTTGTTTATTTCTAATCTGCAATATGGGTTTGGAACATGTACTATTTATGTTATAAAAGAGTGGTTAAGAAGAAAGGTTTTTTTTTTTTTTTTCTTTTATAGAATGAATTTATTTTTATAAAAATTTTGAGGTTTCAATCAACATCATAGAATAGTATATTATTGATATGAATGTAGGACACTTGAATTATAAATTTATTGTTGAAAAACATTTCAAGGTTTTTGATTGTTAACGTGCATTTGTTTGGAGTTGGGCCCTCCCTATTTATTTCATATTTCATAGGAGTTGTTTACATTAGTTTGAACACCAATTTCAATACCTTCTTACACATTGATGAAAGTAATTTAACTATTTTTTTTCATAAGAGAGAAAGATGATAAATTGTGAGGATTTTTAAACTATGGACGACAAAAAAGTAAAAAGTAAAAAAAAAAAAAAAAAAAAAAACAAAAAAACGAAAAAACAAAAAAACAAACAAACAAACAAACTAATATAATGTATGTTAAATAAGTAATTACATTAGGACACACTTCAATTAATAACTTTTTTCTTTAGCATACTTCAATTAATAACTATTACAATCACAATCAATTATTATCTTAAATTGATGTCATAGTTATAGTCAATCAACATCTAGATCTATCATTACTATTATTATTATTTTTTTGACAATATGTAGGAGGAGAGATTTAAACATTTGACTAGAGTACACACTTTATGCCAGTTGAGCTATGTTCTTGATGACAATCTATCTTTAATTATATAAATCTTTTTCAAAGAATTCTATATTTATTGTAAAATGCAAATGTGGACTTTGATTTAAGAATGAAATAAAGAGCTTTGGTATTCCTACTTGTTCAATATGCATGGGCCTAGGCATTTTTGCAATACTCAAATTCAATGCCCCTTGGCTACTAATAATACTAGTAGAGAATATTTTCAGCAAAAAGTTAGAACAAATGGGTCAAAATCCCTTCGTTTGTAAGATAGGCCCAAGTCCCTTTAATCAGATTTGAACACACTTTTGTTCTAAATTTATGATATGATATTGAAAACAAAAGAGGGAATTGGAGAGAGCGTGTTGCGTTGTTATGGCAGTGCGACTGTGAGTGGAGTAACTGGCAGTGCCACAGTCCATTCCACCATTTATTTGGAAACACAATGACGACACTTTCCAACTTGGACCCGACTCCTAAACTTAATAATAATTCCCTTAAAAATCACTTTTCGTCCTTAAACTTTCATGAAAGTAACAATTTGATCCCTAAACTTTGATTTGTTACGATTTAGTCCCTGTATTTTCAATTTTGTAACAATTTAGTCCCTAAACTTTAATAAGTAACAATTTAGTCCTCATACTTTCAAATTTGTAACAATTTAGTCCTTATACTTTCAAATTTGTAACAATTTAATGCTTGTTGCAAAAAAAATCATCAAAATTATATGTCGATTTTTGTTATTTAATGATTAAACTTTGTAGCTTATTAACATATTGGGTCCCAAATTAGTTTATTGATCTATCTTGGTAAAAAGATTCATTAAATCTTTACATTAATTTTTCACAATAGGGACCAAATCGTTACAAATTTGAAAAGTATAGGGACTAAATTGTTACTTATTAAAGTTCAAGGACTAAATTGTTACAAAACTGAAAGTACAGGAATTAAATCGTTACAAAATTGAAAGTATAGGGACTAAATCGTTACAAATCAAAGTTCATGGACTAAAATGTTACTTTCATGAAAGTTTGGGGACTAAAAGTGATTTTTAACCTAATAATTCACACATCTTTGGATTTTTTTAAGTTTGATTTACCACTTTTATAAGTACGGCCAATGCCATTGGGACTCTGGATTATCTCTTCTCTCGGATTTATTATTCAATGAATCAATTCTATACTAATTGCATGAGTAATGTTTTTCAAATGTAATTACATCATAAGAGTTCACACAATTGTGCTTCTAAACTATGTTTTTGCAGTTAAGTCTTTAAAAATTGAAAAATACATGAAACATTCTAAAACATAAGAATTGTTACAATCAAACCATCGAAGCTATATTATTTTTTTACCGTTACAATTTTAATTATTATTTTTTTTCAATTCTATGCAACATTTTTTTTTTTTTTAGTATAACAACATTTGGAGGTGAGAGATTTGAACCTCTGACCTCTTGGTCATAGTGTATATGTCAATTATCGTTGAGTTATGCTCGCTTTGGTCAATTCTATGGAACATTGATGATTGAAGATTTGGTTTTCAAATCGATGTGAAGATTCCATCTCAATTTAAGAAAATAAAAGTTTGAAGTGAGAACTTTTTAATTTGATCCTAACAATTCTACAATTCTAGAGTTTGTTTGGAACAATAAAATATTTTGAAGTTTAGTTGCAACAATTTTATAAGATTAAAGAAGTGATTGATCAAAATGAAAGCTGGAAGGTGTGATTGTAACAACTTTTATGGATGGAAACTGATTTATGAAAACTTTCCTATTTGTAAAAATCAAACAAAACCTTTGGCTTTCATCTCATTTCAATAAATGAGTGTGATTGAAGTTCACTACCAAAATTCAAAGTGAGAAATTTTAGAGAGAATACCTTTTTTAGTAGGTCTAAACATGCAAAATATTTAATAAAGTAAAAGAACTAACCCTATTGAGGTTAAAAAACCATTCATTATATTAGGCCATGTAGATAAAATCATTGAATATTAAACAAAAGAAATAGGCTAAAAAAATTCAACTGCGTAGATGAAAATCTTTGAATTCGAAAAAGAATTATCAAGCCAGTGTACTCTTAATGACTTTTCAGTCAAAAGAAAGTGTAAAAAGTGTAATGGAACAAGAGTTTAACTTAAAATGAACAAAAACTTGAAAGGAAAGATATCAAAACCAGCTATCAAACAAAATAAAATGTGTCCCACAATCAAAAGATCAAACCAGCCCAACACAAAAAAGAGTTGAGAATTTATGGAGACCATCTTCAAACCAAGACATTAAAATACAACCTTGGCGATTCTAAGTCAGTCTACTAACAACTTCACTGCATTTAGTAATTAGTACAAAACTATGATATAACCCAGAAAAAGAAAACGACGATAACAACAGACAACTAATTGCAAAAATTGCAATCGCAACCCCAATCAAAGTACACAAATCACGGCTCTTGTTGCAACCAATAACACTAAGGAATAAGGATTTGACAAAGCACTAACTAAGAACCACAGGATCTAACGTCCATTGCATTAAGCTAGAGACCACTATGTTCTTCACTATTGACTCCGGTCAGATGGCCACTTTTTCACTTTAGCCTGGCCCACGTGTGCCTGCCACTTGTAGAAAAATGTGGGGTTTTTTTTCTTTCTTTCAAATTTTTTGGGGCAAAAAGATTGGCATTGGCATATATGCCCATTTTTTCTTTAGGAGTTGAAAGCTAATCCATTGAGGCTTTGCCACTTCGGCCACTTAGCATTGATGATGGGAAATCAAACAGAAACAGAGGAGCTGGATTCAGTTGAGAAAAGAAGAACAAATAAAGTGGTTCCTTCTTTAAAAAGTTCAACTTTTGAACAAAGAGAGGCTAAATCACGAGACGCCCCTGAAATATCTGCCCTTTTTCATTGTCTTTCTACTGCCAAACGACCTAATCCTTCTCCTTATCATTATACACAACCGTGAAAATCAGACCCTTTTCTCTCTTTTACCTGCAAATTTTCCTCTTCTTCTTCCTTCTCCTTCGGTTCCATTTCCTGAAGCTATGAAGTCCCAAGCTCTATCTTTATGTTTGGCTCTTTCTCTGATATATTCTCGTTCTTTTCATGAACATTTGCCTAACTATAGAAAAGGTACAAATGCTTGACGCGGAAAACTGTTCTCTGTTTATTTTTTTCTGCGAAAGTTTTCTTTTGGGTCTTTGTCCTTTCCATCATTGATTCAATAAATTCATGAAAACCCAAAACGAATTATCATTCTTCTTTAGAACCCATGTTTTTGAATCAGTTCATGCACTTCTTAAAAGCAATTCATACTTTCAGAAGGAAAATTCCTTACGATTGTTTGCTTCGACATAAAAACAAGCCTTTGTTTGGTACAAACAAAGTCCATTTCACGTAAAGAATCTTCATGGCGACCTCTTGTTTCGGTTCACTTTGCATTCGGAAATCAAAGAGCAAGCCCTTGTCAACCCCTTCCTCATTGAAATCCCAGATGAACTCTGAAATGGAAAACATGGAAAGGAGAAGATTTGATAGTTTGGAATCGTGGTCGATGATCCTAGAGTCTGAAAATGTGGAAACTTGGGAGACATCAAAGGAGGATCAGGAGGAGTGGACAGCTGATCTATCTCAGCTCTTCATCGGAAACAAATTTGCCTCCGGTGCTCACAGTCGAATATACCGTGGAATTTACAAGCAGAGAGCCGTTGCTGTGAAGATGGTGAGGATTCCAAACCAAAAGGAGGAAACAAGGGCCAAACTTGAGCAACAGTTCAAGTCTGAAGTTGCCTTGCTTTCCCGTCTCTTTCATCCCAACATAGTTCAGGTAAAATTTCAACCTTCTATTGTTTCAAACATAGAGACATGGCCATGCTAATTCTTCTAATTTTCCTTCGTGTTCCCTTCCCATTTATTCCTTATAACAGAACTATGGCCTTCCACTCTCTGAAATATGAACTGACAAATACAACTGTTATGGATGCTAAATTCACGTCTGTTTCCTATACAGTTCATTGCAGCCTGTAAAAAGCCACCTGTATACTGCATAATTACAGAGTATATGTCACAAGGAACTCTGAGGATGTATCTTAACAAGAAAGAGCCATATTCACTCTCAACAGAAACAATACTGAGGTTAGCTCTTGATATATCAAGAGGAATGGAATATCTTCATTCTCAAGGAGTAATCCACAGAGACCTCAAATCAAACAACTTGCTTCTAAACGATGAAATGAGAGTAAAAGTAGCAGATTTCGGAACCTCATGCCTCGAAACACAGTGTCGAGAATCAAAAGGGAACATGGGAACTTACAGATGGATGGCGCCGGAGATGATTAAAGAGAAGCCTTACACTCGCAAAGTTGATGTGTACAGCTTTGGGATTGTGCTGTGGGAGCTCACTACGGCTCTGCTTCCCTTTCAAGGGATGACCCCCGTGCAGGCTGCCTTTGCCGTCGCCGAGAAGGTACCAATTTTGAAATTCCCCCTTTCTCCGGTAATGCTGATTTTGATACTTATCTGTTTGAAGAGATATCTATCTCAATTTTGTCGCTGTTTAAAATGATTAAGATGCGTAATAGAATAAGGTAAGGGTTCAGAGTGTTGAAATGTCTTACTTTGATTTGGGCAGAATGAGAGGCCGCCATTGCCGGCGAGTTGTCAGCCGGCGTTAGCCCACCTGATAAAGCGGTGTTGGGCGGCGAATCCGTCGAAGCGGCCGGATTTCAGCGACATTGTGGTGGCTTTGGAGAAATACGACGAGTGTGTGAAAGAGGGTCTTCCACTTGCACACCATAGAAGATTGGTAAACCGAAACGCCATTATTGACCGCTTGAAAGCTTGCGCCTCAACCAGCTCCTCAATACCTGTACATGCCTGAGCCTGAGCCTGAGCCTGAGCCGCCATAGCCTTCGTAACTCGGAAAGGTATCATTTTGGTGAATTTTAACCAGCAAAAAAGGAAGATGATCAAATACTGTGTAAAATGACAGGGCCCGCGGTGGATCCTTGGTCCACATCTGGATCATGGAATATAGAGCCCAACTTCCTTGGCCCAGCCCACTGCAATGCTCACTAATAATTAGTCAATCGGTTTAAATTATAGTTTTGATCTTTCAAACTAAAATTTTTAATTAATTTTTTTTCTTACTTGGTCTTTGAACAGTTGATTAATTTCAATCTAATCTTTTCTATCAAAATCTTAATATCGACTATGGCATATACAATATTTACTGTAAATTAACAAAAAAAAAACATATTTCCAGTAAAGTAATTTTAATGTTAAATTAACTTTAAAAAAAAAAAAACAAAATATACTGTTAAATTGAAATGAAAATTAAATGTTATTACTTATTAGTTAAAAATGAAGTCCTTAACATAATTTAGTGGTTGGACTTATTATTCTTGTTTGACGTTGTGTTTTTTGTCTTGGTGTGTTGTTGTAGACATCAAATGTAATAATTCAAATGTGAACTATTTTATTCTTTTAAACCTATTTCTTTTGAGATAAGCTAGGACAAAGTGAATAAACTATGAGTAAGTAGTTGACGAAAAAAAAAAAAAAAAAAAAAAAACTTAGAGTTGAGATCAAGAGGGATGTATAAAGTGCTAAAGCAACAAACCCCATCTATCTCTCTCTTTCTTTCTTTCTTTTTGGGAGGGGGAAATTACCCTTTTCATCCCTGAGTTTTTAGGAACAGGTGCGTTTGATTCCTGAGTTTTTAAAATGAATCTTTTTAGTCATTGAGTTTTGAGAAATAGATTTAAAAGTCTCTCATATTAGTTTTTCAATTTTTTAATATAAAATTAATAGTTTTTAATTAATTTTTAATATGGAATGACTTTTCAAATAAAAGAAAATTCCTTCTTCCCTCTTTACCCCTTCTCTCTCATCTCTCCTCCCCACATCTTCTTCAGAATCACCGGTTGAATAAGAAGAGAGTACAAGAACTCACATTATCCAACCAACTATCATCATCATCATCCCCATCACTGCTAAAATTATGAACATCCTCCCCATCCTCATTGCTATCAGAGACAAATTTTAACCAAATCTCGACCTCCATTTGGGCTTGAGAATCCTTGCATTCAAGTGGGTCGACTTGGAATCCAGACCACAAATTGCTGCTCTTTCCTCCAAATCTCACCTCCATGAAACTTACACATTGAGCTCAAAGAACTGAGCGAAATAATTGGGTTAACAGATACAAATTCGAATAAGAGGGAAAATCAAAGTAAATTAGGGTGGAAGAGAAAGAGAGAAAATAAAATAAAATGTTCTTGTTTAGGGAGGAGGGGAGAGGTAGAGGAAGACCTGGGGGAGAAGGGGAAAAGAAAAAGAAGAGCGAAGGTGGAGGGAGGAGAGAGAATGGGGTAAACAGGGGAGAGATATATTTTTTTATTTATTTTAAAAAATCAATCAATATTAAAAAGTAATTAAAAAATATTTATTTTATATAAAAAATTGAAAAACTAGTATAAGAGGAGAGACTAAAAAGGTCTATTTTAAAAATTCAGGGACCAAACACACTCATTCCTAAAAACTTTCGGACCAAAAAGGTTATTTTCCCTTTTTTTTTCGCCCATAAGCCCCCACACATTTGTTTTTTAGAGTAGGAAAAGACATAGTAAATAAAATGAGTGGGCGTACAAGAGCATAACTCAATAACATAAAATTTGTACTTATGACCAAGAGATCAGAGGTTCAAATCTCTCACTGTTATAAAAAAAGAAAAAAGGAGTGGACTATTATGTCCTTAGAATATTTTAGGTTAAAAAGACTTATATCTAATTTGTCCTCCCAATTTTTAAGAATTGAAAAATTATGTATAAAAAATATCAGTATGTAAAATTTTGATTCCTAGGGTTTTGATTTCAAAACCATGGTCCTAGGGTTTTGATTTCAAAACCATGTCCCAAACTGGCCCACATAGTTTTAGAATTTTTGACTATAAAGTTGTGTTATTTTTCAATCCTGTCTTTTGACTTGTTAAAATTAAAGTTTTTTTTTTTTGTTTTTTTTTTTAATTAATTGATTTGTTATAAGTTGGTAGTTTAGTTTTTGTTCTTATTATTATTATTTTTTTATAATATGTGGGGAGGGAGATTTGAACCAAGACCTCGTGGTTAGCAGTACGATATTATGCCAGTAATTGAGCTATGCTCTTGTTGGCTAGTTTTTGTTAATTATATCTTACTATCTTGGATAAATGTTAGAAATTGATTTTAAGTTTGAAATATATTCAACATTCTATTAACAAAATTTTATTTTACTAATTAGATTGTAAATAATTTACCTCATATTTTAATCTAATTAGTTCAACATGTTGATCGGTAAAATTGAAACCTACCTACTATATATAATTCTATCTCGTAATAAATAAAAAACTATATAAAAAATATATCTATTAAATGTTATTATGCTAACAATTAGTCACCATATCATCAATCCAAATAGAATTCAACATTTAGACAAATAAGTTAGGTCTTAAAACATATCAGGGTTAACAATTTGACGAAACATATTTTAAGAAAAATTCTCCAGGGATGTCATGTGTATTTTTTAAAAAATAACTTTATTATTATTTTCTGAGAACAATACAAAATTTTATTTAGAAAAATAATTATTAAATTTATAGTATCATCCCCAACATCTTAATTACATTTATTGTAGTTGTTTAAATTTAGGTTGATGTGTCATATCTAAGTAATCAAATTCAAACATAAAAAGAGGTGTACTTAAATCTTAATTATGCATTAAATGAATAATAGCTTAAGAAAGTAAATATGGTTTTAATTCATAATGTATCCAAACAAACGTACTTATCATAAATAAAACTACTATAAAATTCTCGGATTGTTTAAAATATTAATAACTATTTTTTTCTTCCTATCTTAACTTCATTTTGAGAAATTAAAAATCTCCATATCTTTTTTTCTTGATTCATATGAGAGGAGTGAAGAGTGCGAAATTAAGGGAAAAGGGGAATAAAGTTTCGTACAATATAACGAATTTATTGAATAGAAAAAGGAGAAGGAATAAAGGCAAAGACACTTTCTTTTCTTAGAAGTGGGTTACCATTTAAGTTTTTCTCCTTTTTATTTTTTCTTTGTACAAGGGCATATAATCTTCATAATTTAAATAGAATGATATATTTTTAAATTCTTAAGCATTCGTTTCTTTATTCGTTTCCTTGGGACGTGTATATGGTTTAGTGAATTACATTTGAATATTATCAGTCGATCTTTATTATCAAATAAAATAGTATTGTGTCTTCTTTAAAAAAAAAGTATTTTGTAACAAGAAATGATAAAATTTGAATGTCATCAAAATCAAATTAATCTTTAAATAAAATTTAGACATATCTCTTCGAAAATATGGCTTGGCTTTGAATTTAGATATTTGACTAATTCATGAGACTCGATACATAAATTGACTTTAGATTTCCTATTATAAACTATATTTAGAACATAGTAAACTCAGGATGTTTTATTGTACTAACCTAGTTTTTTAAGGGAAATAAAATAAAATAACATAGTACATATGTTATATTTGAGAATACAAGAATGCATAGTTATTTTATTATTATTATTTTTTTTATATATATTATCTAATTCATATTTAAATTTAACTTGAAAAAAGAGGAAAAGTAACAGATTTGCATGCTTATATATGCACAATGCCAGAGGAGGAGGCAGTTGCCCTAGTGGACATAAGTTCTACAGGACAGAAACGTGGCAACTAGGCAATAAACCTTGAAACATAATGATTCCAAAAAGAAAAAAGAAAAAAAAATATCAGAAAATGAGTAAAATTAATTAAACGGAATATCTTATTTTAAATTCACCCAAATGAACATGAAAGATTTTTCATTTTAGTAGGAAAAAGATAACATAATTTAGAAGTTGGAGGGACCAAATAGGATTTGAGAGTCATACGTATAAATGAAGCCTGATATATCCAAATAGTTAGGTGTGAAATTGGAAAAAAATATATGGATAGATATCATATTTATTTATTTATTTAAATTATAAAAAAAAAAAAAGCTTGCAAAAGTAAGAGAGCAGAGCATTGGATAGCTGCTGGAATTGAAATTTACCCATATTCTTTCTTTTTTATATGATTAAAGTTGAAAAAGTTGGCTTCTGTTACATCACATGCTCAAGTTTGGATGCAATCTTACCTTATAATTAATGTAACTCTTCCATTCATCTCAAGATAGAGCACAGTTCTTTTAAAATAAATTAAAAAAATAGAGCACAGTTCTTTTTCTACTTTTTAAATTGTCCTTTTGTAAGATATCAAGTCTATTGGCTTGTAAACAAAAAGAAAAAAAAAAAAAAGGTATTTTGAGAATATCAACTCAATGGAGTTGTGTTTGTCAGAACAATGAACTTTGACAATCATAAATTATTAAGTGTATGATGGTAAAATTGTAAAAAAGAATTTGGGTTGATTTTTGTATTTGTTTACACAAAACCCAAACAAATTGTCTAACTTCAACCTAAAGAGCCATGATGTGAAAGGAGGGACACTCCACCATGTACTAAGTTAAAGGTGTTATTGGAGTTATAGATGGTAAACAAAAGTTTGTCTTGTGATTTGATGTCATTAAGTTAACCCATACCAAATTAATCAAGTCATCACTGACATTTAATATCAGTTAAAGGATTGGCTTGACTATAATTTAACTTGTCGATCTATATAAATAAACCTCAAATTAAGTATTGCAAGATGACATAAAGTCGGTGACTTTTTGAGACTCGAGTGAACAATCCACTAATCATCCATTATAATTCTAAATTTCCCAACATCGGTGTGCTATACTTTTGAAAAAAAGAAAGCGCTATATCACCTACCCTTTATAACCGTAACTAAATTTATAATAGTGACTTTAAAAGAAAACATATGGTTAAATTACAAATAAGCATGCCCTAAAGGGCCACAAATTGGGAGGGCCCTCCAACAAAATTTAGATTTTTAGGTCCTCAATAGCAACTTTAATTTGCCCCTTTTTGGCTTCTCTTTTAGCTTACAACCTTCATGAATTGCAACACATGCCCATCATCCACTTCTTTGCTCTTCTTTACACACTTTTTAACGCATTAAAAATAACCATTTTTGTTATTAATCCAACTCTTTTTATCTCAAACTTTTTAACCAACTTTTCTGCCACTCTTTTGTCTATTTGTAAGAAAGAAATAAATATTTATTAACAAGGGCAAGTGTGGAATGAGGAGGATCATCTCTACTTTCTTTGGCTCTTTCCTTTTCAAAACTATGTTCTTCTTTACCCACAGAGTTAAAAACCTTCCTTTCAAATGAAACATCACTTTTTACAGAGATTTTGTTTTTTTTTTTTTTTTTGACAGATCAAGATGATTTAAGTCAATCCTATAGTATAGAGTAAATAAAACTAACCACTCATTTAATTTTTTTAAAATTTCATTTTCATCTCAACATTTCAATCTAATACTTAAGGTTGATTAATGAACATTAGAAGCTATTTATCATATTAAACACTATGTTGACAACACATATCGATTTGTGTGGTAGACCATTAAATTTATGCATAGCTGAACTGGTTAAGACATATAGATCGTAGATTCGAATTCTTATTCCCACCCACCTCTACTAAGATTATTTTTTCTAGTTAGTAATGTTATCGAAAGAGGACCAAGATGCACTCTTAGGTTGGAACCCTTTTGAGATTATTTAATTTGCGTGGCCACCTCATTGTCCAATTGGGGAGTGGGGGAATTACTTGGGTGTTGATGATGGACAGCCACCAAAAACCTTTTCCAACTCTCCAAAATCCCGAAAGCACTAGCAAAAATGGGTGTCAATTAATTTGCAAAGGCCATGCATGCACGTTTCCGCAACTCTTGCATTCGATTCTTTCTATATATCTATAGAAACACAAGTGGGTCACAACAAGCACAAGCCTTACCCTACTTAAATCTTCCCTTAACCACATCGTTTTTCACTTGAATCTCAAAAACTGGCCACTACCCTCATCCCATATTGCACCAATTCTGCTTCTTCAATTAACGAAATTTATCTTCAAATCAGTAATCTCCTGTGTTGATCAATTTCAACCACAGACTAAAAACAGAGGATCGATTATCACTAGGAAGACCCAGAAGATTAACTGAGTGGAATTGCATATCATCATTTTTACATTAGGGAAGTAATTTACAGAGAGCAGAGCAAACAAAAATCAAAACACAGAGAAGTAAAGCAGAACCCTGTTGTCTCATCTTGTTAGATGATTCAACAAGATGAAGAAACCTACCTTGGAGATTCAAATTGATTAGCCCCAGGCACTCCAAATTTTCTCGCCTACAAAACTCACAAACCTTCTCACCGATCCTCTTTCTTCTCCTTCTTCTTCCTCCTTCTCTTTTTCATTTCTCTCGCGGCCGGTCTCCTGCTGCACGGAATCCGACACCTCGTTCATCTTGCCCTTCCCGTTCCCGAGGATCGACTCGGACCGATTCGACTCATCGGGAGCCGATTCGTTATTCTTCTTCCGTCTGTCTTTCTTGCAACTCCTCTGCGTGGTTGCTGTGGCTTTAGATTTCGCCAATCCGTCTTCATAAGCATCGATTATTTCGTGAATAAGTTGCCGATTGGGCGACGAGTCCCATCTCGCCCAGTATCGCCGATAGCACATGAAACAATCGCAGTCAAAGAGCGGAGGGTGATCGACACCGGCTTTCCCGCCGGAGAGTTTCCGACCGGGCTTGCGGGTGCCGGAGAAGTTGGAGAGAGAGGCGCAGGTGTTGGAACATGAGATGAGATAGGCGAGAACTTCTTTTTCGTCGGCGGAGAGCGCGACCGTGAGAGCAAATATGGCGGCCGGCAAAAACGAAAAGAAGTCGGAGATGATCGGCGTCGATGGATGGACGGTACTTTTCCGGCAGAGCTTCTTCATGGCCGAATAAGAAGAGAGAAAAATGAAGAAGAAGAAGGAGGGGGTGGGGTTTTGGTGGAAGCGGTGTTGAGAGGTTTTTATTTTCTACTCCACAGAAGAAGAAGAAGAAGAAGAAGAAGAAGAGGAAGAAGAGAGGCATTGGAGTTGATGACGTGTGTGGATGGTGAATTGGGCAGTATTCACGTGCGACGCACAACACGATTGAACAGTGCTCCAATTCCACTGATTCGTTGTGATTGATCCTCACAAGACAGAGTGGGACCCTCCACGATCGCTCCCCATCAGATCTCTATTTCCGTGTAATCAGTTTTGTAGTCAACCATTTTTCAGAGCGACACACACACACACTACTGAAAAAGTCCAAGTCAACCATACTCACTGGGCCTCCACTCAGTCTTAGCCCATTGCAATTTTTTCAACTTTTTTTTTTTTTACTACCATATCTTTATTAAATTAATTTGGGTTCTTCCAAAAATTTAAAGTTTAGTTATAAATACGAAAAAAAGATTGGATTTTGAGATGCGGCATACGTATTTCTCAATCTCAGCCTCCAGAAAGCTTGAATTTCTCACTCTACTTATGGTTTGATAGAGAGAAAAGAATAGGTCAATAATGATATTTTGGATATTTATGCAATCCACGTATTAGTGATCCAAACATGAAGTTGAGGAGAAAAGCATCTTAACTTATGTGGAATAATCATCATTCTTTGCGTGGTTAGGGGTCAACTTAGATAGGTTCAAAATATTTGTCATAACTCTACTTGACGCTTTTCCAAACAAATTTCTTTTAGACTGTGTCAAAGTTGTTCAACAAAATCATATTTATTCATGAATATCACTCGTTACTAGAGTTTATTAAGTTATGGAAGTTACTAATAACATAAACATCTTCCCACATCAAGAAACGATGAATATCATCCTGAGCAACAGGGTTCAGGAAGAACTTTGTAAACGGTTCTTGATCCATGATTCAAGGTGTTTGAGCTCCTCCATGCTTATGGAATGGCCAAGACCGGGATAAGCCTGCAGAACAAACCGAACTGTTTTAGATTTTGAAGTCAAAATTTTGTAAAGATTTTGTTGCAGATGAAGTTTTCAGTACGTTACCTTAAATTCACAGCTTAATCCTGCCTTCTCAAGGAAGGGTGGCCCGGCTTGCCCAGCTTCAAACAATACGGTTCTATCCTCGATTCCATGAGACCATAAAATTGGTGTCTGCACAGACAATCAGATCTCAGAAGTAGTGTGGCATTCACAGTTTTACAGCAGAAGCAACTAAAATGACAGAGCACCCTCCATAAATACAGAGGACTAAGAGATGCATGCGACAGTTTGAGGATGTTCAATGACATTATAGTTCTAACTTTTTAACAGAGCCATAGCTAAGAGATAGTGATGTGCCAATGAATGCAGAACCAATTGGTTCATGATAGAGCTGTTTGAATCTGACAAAGTCGTTAAATTGATATAAATGTTTTGATAAAAAGATTTGCTTTCACTGTTTCACAGTCGTCGTACAGAAGTCAACGAGAACTACATGTTTCAATTCCATAAAAATGATCGACAAAGAAACTTTATAAATGAAAAATGTAAATTCTGAAAATAAATACGATAATCCAATAAAATATCCGTAGTAACTTGGTAAGGAAACTCTTGAGAGAATAAGCTCATATAACAATTTGAAGGATGCTCAAGAAAACCATATTCTTTTGGCCCCCATTTCAAATTACGGTCACATAATCATAGAAAGAGTGAAGTACCCTTTTTGCATCTGGATGTATACGGTCCATAATGGTTGAATTGAAAGGAACCCATCCACTAAATACTGCACCTCCTCCTAGAGTCTTTGGATACAGCAGAACACTGGCTAATGTCAAGGCACCTGCAAGGAGTTAACAGCAACAAGAAGAAACTATCATACAATGGCTTTACATTCACATACAAAGCAAATATAGATGGGAGGTGAAAGACTAAGACCTCCTTGACTGAATCCGCATACAAATATGTTATTTGGACTTATGCCACCATCTACCACCTTGTCTATCTTCGCATGTACACTTTGTACTGCTTCAAGCACAGAGCTTTCAGCCTTTGGAGTATCCTGTACACAAAAGCGTGCAAAACTTTAAACAAAAATGCTATAAACCCTTCATTTAGAGAGGAATAGAAAAAAAAAAAAAAAAAAAAAAAAAAAAAAAAAACTCAAAAAGAAACAGCCAGCATTCCCCTCTAGTTGATTCTTCAGATTCTTTTTTCTTTGCTTAGCCCCTTAGGAGGTACTTCAGAAGCAGTCAACAAATAGTCCATTATCGATAGGTATTAAACGCTTTTTAACAATGTTAAAAAATAGTAAATTATCTTTGCTACAGAAAAATTCTTCACATGGGACAGCCTTTTCAGGAAGGAAAAAAAAAGTATAAAAAGAAAGTTTAAAGCCTTAACTTACAGCAGTTACAGGAATCTCATGCATATCAAACCATGAGGGCATCACAGCACCATCTGCAAGTGGAAAGAAATAAGCAAATTGGAGAATAAGAAGATTAAAACACTTTTTTTAAAGAGAAGATGCTGAAGACAACAAGTGGTAGTAGGGGTTGCAATCATAGACCTATCATATTCTTGGCTTTGCACTTGAGGATGAGTGGAAATATTTGCATTTAGTTCTTCGTCACCCATATCTCTTTTAATTTTCAGGTTAAAATCATCCTAGGCTCACCAAGACATTCATTAGACAAGAACTGGCCCAGAATCATCTCTCAAGGTAAAACTTTAGACTTAAATGGACGATAATAGTAAGAAACCCACTCACCCCACCAAGTTTCAAGCATGGCACTTTTGTCCAATACCATTCTAAAGCATTCAAGCACAAGTTCTGTCTTCCTCAGTCCAAGACAACAGGGCAATTCAAGTTCATCTTTTCAAATTCAACACACAGAGTATATGATTACTTTGATTCGAAACGGAAATGGGGTAAAGTAACACAGAGAAATCAAACCTACAAAACTACATTCCCACAACATGGGAGGAAAATTCACGTGATAACCCACGAACATACTTATTAATTAAACCGCTACAAGTAATTTCATCTAAATTAGAAATATAATCAGGACCCATTTCCACATCCTTTACACGGGCATTGGCAGACAGGAAAAACCCTAAAAATAAAATCATAAAAACTTACAATTACACGTGACAGGGTTGGAAGGAGCAGAGGGGAAAGACCAGGAAGTGCGCTTGAACTCAGGGGAAGTGAAGAGATTCTTAATTGGCTCGTTGGCAGGACCTGAATCTCCCAATCCATGAAGCCAGAGGATGAAGCTTCGAGCCGCCATTGGATCTGGGGTTGAAGAAGATGGGTCGGTGGGTCGATGAAATAGAACAAAGAGAATGGTTGCGCCGAGGGTGGCTACAGAAAGTGCGATCGACTTCGTTAATTGTTTACGAATAGATGAAGTTGCCATTGCTGGTCTCCCATGGCCATCGCTTTTCTCCGCTTGAGTTAATGAGACTCAGTGGGGACTGAGGAGGTTGGAAACTTTTCCTAAATGGCTTCTCCTTCACGCCGACATACCGTTTCAAATATCAATACAAACGTAGGGCTAAATTATAAAAAATACCCTTCAACTATAAGGTTTGTTTTAAACATGTCCTTGAACTTTAGAACGTTTCAAAAATACCTTAAACTTTAAAAAATATTTAAAAAATACACTTTTCGTTAATTTTTGGATGGAAATCGTGAAACCCGTTAAAAATGTCTAAAAAATATCCTTGTCGAACATCTAGTCAAGCTCGGGATGATGTGTTGAAAGATAAGAAAAGCTTCTAAGGTATATATATGACAAAATAGGTAAGTTTCTCGTTAATTTTCATGAAAGAAGAATTTATGGTGAGAGAATAAATAAAAAATAAAAAAAGAGCATTTTCCAATAAGGTTATTTTGTAATTTTTTTGAAAGTCCACGAGTATTAATAAAGCTGAAACTTTAACAGTTTTCATAAAAAAAAAATATCAACAACAATGGTATTTTTAAATTTAAGAGGTATTTTTGAAACTTTTCAAAGTTTATGGACACTTTTGAAACAAACTCCATAGTTTGGGAGTATTTTTATAATTTAACCTAAACGTATAATATACATATATCGGTTGCTTTCGAGCTTTGCATTATTTTTTAATTTTTATTTTTTTTATGTCAGATTAAGTTTTAAAATGTTGTACTACTGGTTCTAAAAAAATAATAATAATAACGTACTAATGAATCAAGTGGTATATAGTTCGAAACTCTACCTTCACATGTTGTAAAAAAAAATGTCCATGTCGGTTCAATTTTATGAAAGTAATATCGACGTGTGTATGTATGTGTATATATATATATATTAATAAAAAAACATTGGTGTTTATTATTATTATTTTTATGTTTCATCAATTTTTTTGTTCGATATAATGCAAATGTTGTTGAAATTCTTCAATTATATCTAAAAGATTAGTTTAATTTTCATCCTTTTTCACTTTCAGTTCTAGTTGGTTTTGAGAATCATTTTATTTTCTTTTGATGAGTATAAGTGGAAACACAGTTGTTAATATATATAGATTGGAGGAAAAGGAAAAAGAGAAGGAAATTGAAAAGGATAGATTATATATAAATAGATTTAATGATAAGTGTTATAATAAAAATAATAATAATAATAATCCAAATTGGATATATAAAGATAAAAAAGATCAGCGACCGCCTCTGCACCGTTCTTGGGCCTCACATCCTCTGTTATATGTGTTGGCTGGCGGACCATCGACTGGTTCACATTTACCCATTCTGCATATTCGTTTTCCATCTGCATCAATAGCACCGTACGAAATTGGAGATGCAGCAACAAATGAGCACACCATCATCATAGCCATGCAAATGCCCAATATCTTCATGCTCGACCCTCCCATTTTTTATGTTGATGTCTCTTTTTTTTGGTGCAGTCAGCGGTGAGGTAAACCAGCCAATGAATCTCAATTTATATTATTGTGTTGGACAGAACCACCATGAATGAGTTGTTTCCACTTCCTAATTTTAGCCATTGGTTTCCTTCGTCTACTCTAATTAATTTGTTGCATTCTTGTGGTTGTCATCATAAAAAATGTGGAATTCCACTTGGTCAATAAAACAGTTGCTCAAATGAAGGGATGTGCTATCCAAGGCCAAGCTTTATTATCTATTTTTATCTTTGAACGATTTTGGACAAGATTTATTGTCTATTTTTATCCTTTATCAATGACTGTAACACAATTACAAAATACTTTCAAGCTTACCTTTTTTTTTTTTTTTCCTTCTGAATTTTGACTTATTATCCGTTGTTATGTGATTTATTAAGTCAAGGGTTTATTTTTACAATGAAATTGCAAGCTCTTGAAGAAAAAAGAAAGATAAGGAGATTTTCATGGAGAAGAAGACGAGAAAAATTAAACCTTTTTTTTAGAGAAGGGTAAAATGAAGTCCATTGGGAATTTTATTTTAGAAATACGGTCTTCTTTTTTTTTTTTAGTTAAAAAATATTAGATATACTATCTTAATTACTTAGTAGTTTAAGATTAAAATGATGAAGGATATGGCTTACTCATGAGTTAAGATGAAATTAAGGTTGTGTGTTAATTAGTGATGTTATGCTTTAATTTGGGGAGGTAAGAATGATTAATACTTTGGTGAAATTATCATTTCAGGTCAAGCGGAGATTAAAACAACTTACCACTCGAATTTCACTTGCCAATAGTACTACGAATGGTTGTTTTGCTAAATTTTTAATTTACAAATCACCAAAAAAAAAAAAAAAAAACACACACACAAGATTTGGTATTATTCAATTGACTTATAATTTAGTAGCATGGAATTCGAAGAAATTTATGATTATGCATAATTTTGGTTTTAAGGCCAACAAGGGGCATACCTCGAACTGACATAAAGTTGTACTAATGACCATGAGGTTTGCGGTTCCAATCCCCCCACCTCACATATTGTCAAAAAAGAAAAATGTTGGTTTTTATGATTGGGATTCGCAAAGCGTTGGAAATTTGAGAATTTCATGATTTAGACTTTTTAACAAAAATCTAGTTGTTTAATGGATTTTAGAACTGGTTGAGTTTTTTAATATTGATTTTAATTGTTTTATGGATGGCTGAAATTTAAATTCAAGTTAAGATTGTTGAGAAACTGGTTATGAAAATTGATCATCGGATTATGATTGGGTGTCTATTGGATATTGTTTCTAGACAAATTATGATTGTTGCATGGTTTGAAAATTATGTGTTAATTAGAAATCGTTCTTAAATCATTGAATTGTGTATCCATGGTGATTTCTTGATGCACATATGTAAATGTGTTTTCTTGATTTGATGGAACAAGGATAGGCTGGAGGGCTCCATTCAGAAAACGGTAGAAAGAAAGAGGGAAGAAATCATCATCCTCGATAGAGAGAATTCGGAAGAGTTTTACCCTTCAATCATTCAAGTGGAAAAAGAGCTCGAGTGTTTGCTGGAAGAGGAAGAGAGGTACTAGAATATTTGGTCAAGGGAGGAATGGCTAAATTGGGGAGATAGAAACACAAAGTGGTCGTTTCACAACAAAGCCACGGAAAGAAAGGAAAAAAAAAACGAGATAAAGGGCATCATGGATGATGACGAAAATTGGGTTGAAGAGGAACCATCCATTAGGCTTGATTGCTACTGATAGCTCTTAGAAATAAGAGCTATTGGTTCTCTTTTAGGCTTAAAAACTCTATTCTTTGATGTGTTTGAGCTTTGGTTTGTGCTTGAAAATGAGTATTCTTTGATGAACATTTTTTACATATCAGTAGGCAAGGCTTGAACTAAATTTGGTGCAGATTTCTTATGTTTAAGCTGATTTTTCTGGTATAGGGGCACTCAGGTTTTGCTGCAGCAACCGATTTCACAAGCAGAAGGCGGAAAGTCTGGGTAATAAAATTTTGCACGTGCTAAACCCGTGGAAGCTCTCATTAATTGAGCTGGCAGCCATGTGAAGCTGATTTGTCCCATCTCAACCAATTGGGGAAGGTCCATGTGGAAGCATATGTCCAATCAGCCCTGAAATCAATGAAAAGATAGGGTATAAATGATTCTTTTGCCCAAAGAATGAGGGAGAAGGTGGAGAATTAACCTAGAAGTTGCTGCTGTCATTTGAGAGGAGAAAAAGACAAGGAGGTTGCTGCTAAAGGAGGATCTCCAACTTGGGAAAGCTGGAATCTACCTTGGAAGCTTCTTTTCTTCATCCTTTTTCTCTTATTCTTCCTTCTTCTAGTGTTTAGTTTGTATTTAAGGTTGTAATTATGAATGGTATGGTAGTTCACTGCTGTATTTTCATTATTTTCACCTTGAACATGAGCTAAATCCTCTTAGGTGAGGATTAGGGTGTTTAAGCTTGAACTTGTTGTTTGTTTTAGTGGAATTTTATATATTGCAACTTAAAGCAAGGTGTTCTTCATGCTTAAAGCTGGAATTTCGTTTGGCCAACCATTTTCTAGCATTGTTATTTAGTGTTTGGGAAAACAATAGATAACCGACTACTTTGCTTTACCTTAGTCTTTAATGATCATGAAAATGAGTGGGTATTTAGGGATAAATAACCACCTAAGGCACTAAATCAGTTAGGCTAAAAAGAAGGAGTTAAATGGGAGTTTAATCACCGGAGAATTGGAAAATTCCCGTAGAAAATACTGGGTGAGTTGTAAATTTAGAGTTCTGCTGCAGCAAACAACGTGTGAGAGTGGACAACCCCTAATCTGAACCTTGCCTTCTCTGTGCTAATTCGCTGTTTTTATTGAATTTTACTTTAGTCCTTATCATTTTAAGCTTGTTTACCATTTTAATCTCTTGCACTTAGTTAAGAAAAAAATATTTGGTTCTAGGTTACTTTGAATTTCATTGGAAATAGGCTTAAGAATAGTGATTTTCGTGCATCAATCCCTGTGGAGAACGATATAAAAATACTTATCACTTGCTGCTGATCGTGTGCACTTGCACGTGTATTTGTGAGTTTTTCTTGCATATTTAGAATCACTTTGCACAAGGCAACAGCTAGCAATTACTTCAAGAAGCTCTTCTCCACGTCTAATCCAAAAGATATTAGCATTGGAAAGACCCTTGACAGCATCCCTAAAAAAGTAACTGAAGCCCATAACAGAAGCTTTTCTAGACCTTTCAAAGCCTCTTAAACGAGGTTTGGTGTTACTAATTTTTTGTCTCAAAATAATGCTGTACTAATGATTAAGTGGTATATAGTTCGAAACTATACCTTCACATGTTATTAAAAAAATGTCCATGTCGGTTCAATTTTATGAAGGTAATATCGATGTGTGTATGTATGTATATATATATATATATTAATAAATAAACATTGGTGTTTATTATTATTATTTTTATTTTTATGTTTCATCAATTTTTTTTGTTCGATGTAATGCAAATGTGGTTGAAATTCTTCAATTATATCTAAAAGATTAGTTTAATTTTCACCCTTTTTCACTTTGAGTTCTCATTTTAGTTGGTTTTGAGAATCTTGTTCACTAAAATATATATTCATATGGATTGAATTTTTGACCTCAAGGTCAAGAGTACATGCCAATTAGTGCTGGCGAAAAAGATAAGAAAATTGAAGAGGATAGATTATATACAAATAGATTTAATGATAAGTATTATTATAATAAAATAATCCAATATGGATATATAAAGATAAAAAAGATTAGTGGCGGCTTCTGCAGCGTTCTTTGGACTCACATCCTCTGTTATATGTGTTGGCTGGCGGACCATTTAGTGATTCACATTTACCCTTTCTGCATATTCGTTTTCCATCTACGCCAAGAGCACGGTACGAAATATGAGATGCATTTGTTGTCTCAGCTACAAATGAGCACACCATCATCATAACCATGCAAATTGCCAGTATCTTCATGCTTGAGCCTGCCATTTTTTTTATGTGGATGTCTCCTTTTTTTTTTCTATCCTTTTTAGTGCAGTCAGCGATGAGGTGAACGAGCCAATGAATCTCAATTTATATTAATGTGTTGAGCTGGTGTTTCCACTCCCTATTTAACTAATTTTAGCCATTGGTTTTCGTTGGTCTCGTCTAATTAATTTGTTGCTTTCTTAAAATAGGATTCGGCTTGGTCAATAAAACGGTTATTGAAACGAAGGGATTTGCTATCCAAGGATAAGCTTTAATTTTCTCAAAAAAAAAAAAAAAAAAAGACAAGCTTTTTTTAGAAGAAAAAAAAAGGACAAGCTTTATTATCTATTTTTATTTTTGAACGATTTTGGACAAGATTTATTGTCTACGTTGATATGTGATTTAGATTATATATTTCTTTTTTATTTTCTTTATATTGTATTTTAAATATATATATTTATTTGAAAAGAAAAGCAGTTGCAAGCTCTATTAGATAACATGAGCTTCCATCTCAAAACCAATCCCAATTTCTTTTCTTTTTATTGGACAAATACCTGTTTGGGTTTAATGGGCTCTGATACCATATTAGATAACATGGGCTTACATCTCAAAACTAATTGGTAATGAGTGTAGTGACTTTGTAGCTTATATATTGTGAGGTCTCCACTAATCTTTTTAATGTGGGATCCCCGTGAAGAAAAATGAAAGATAATGAGATTTTTCATGGAAATTAAACTTTTTTTTTAGAGAAGGGAACAATGAAGTCCATTGGGAATTTTATTTTAGAAATACCGTTTTTTTTTTTTTTTTTTTTTTGGAGTTCAAAAATTAGATATATGATTTTATACTTAGTAGTTTAAGATTAAAATGATGAAGGATATGGCTTACCCATGAGTTAAGAAGAAATTAAGGCTTTGTGTAAATTAGTCACGTTGTGCTTTAATTTGGGGAGGTAAGAATGATTAATACTTTGGTGAAATTATCATTTCAGGTCAAGTGGAGATTAAAACAGCCTACAACTCTGAATTTCACTTGCCAATAGTACTATGAATGGTTGTTTTGCAAAATTTTTAATTTCCAAATCACCAAAAAAAAAAAAAAAACAAAAGATTTGGTATTATTCAATTGACTTATAATTTAGTATCATGGAATTCGAAGAAATCTATGATTATGTATAATGTTGAGTTTTATGGCCAACATGAGCATACCTCAACTGGCATAAAGTTGTACGAATGATCATGAGGTTTGCGGTTTCAATCCCCTCACCTCACATATTGTCAAAAAGAAAAATGTTGATTTTTATGATTTGGATTCGCAAAGTGTTGGAAATTGAAGAATTTCATGATTTAGCCTTAATTTATTCCAAACTCATGGTTAACCTTATCCATTAGGATTTTAATCTTAAACTACAAGTAATTAAGACCATATTTTTAGAATAAAGTTTCTCTCCATAAAAAAGTTTCATTATTCTCATTATTTCTTCTTCTTATCCATGAAAATCTCTCTTTTTTTTTTTTTAAGAGCTTGCAATTTCAAACATACAAATAACCCCCCTTCAATTCCATCTATTAAAAAACCATGAGTTTCACCAAGTTTCTCCTACTTCAACCCCACCATTTCCTTAGCTTTCAAGCTAATGGAGTTTCCAACCAAAGAAAGAACACCCCCCCCCCCCAAAAAAAAAATCCCCTCTTTAGTTTCCAACTTTTAAAAAACGAAACAAAATTCGTTTTTCTTTTTTTACAAAATCCTTTTTTTCTCCCTAAGTCAAATCAGACTCTTTTAAGACTCCAGGAACCGAGTACAAGGAAAGAGATTGAGTCCACAAACTTGGGCTGAGGGTTGGCCACGACCAAGGTCGAAGGTAGCCGCCCAATCTCCTCAGGCCTCTGTCTCTCTTGTGGTTCGGTTTCCGATTGTTCTTGTTGGTGTTGTGCTGGCCTTGTTGGTTTTTGATTTTCAGGACGATCCAAAATTACATCTTCTTGCCCTCAAAATCAGCTCTCTTATATTGAATTTTCTCTCTCAAGAATCCTCCATTAGCCACACATGAAACCCCTACATTATTTATAATACAAAGACACATTAGCACCATATGGCAATGCTTGAGCAACAATTTAACATTGTATTTTTCTTCAAATACAATATTTGTTGATTATTGAAATTCGAACCTTTTAATTATTCATTATTATCATTGGACTAAAAATTGATATTTTTTAGCTTAAATTATAAAGAATACTCTAAGATATGGAGTTGGTTTCAATTGAATTTTCAAAAGTTTCATTTTAACCATCGAAATTTGAAGTCTGTTTCATAATAACCCTAGGAAACGTTTTTCATTAAATTTATGGACCAAAAATGATGTGTTTGCTTTGTTTTTATTGTTTTTTCACGTATATGTTCAAATATATTCATACATAAGTAACAATACAGATACAAATTTTTCTAAAAAAAAAAAAAACAATACAAATACAAACACATTATTTTTGGAAACTCCATTAGCTTGAAAACTAAGTAGGAGAAACTTGGTGATACTCATGGTTTTTAATAGATTTTCATGAATAAGAAGAAAAAATAATGAGAATAATGAAACTTTTTTATGGAGAGGGGCACGAAGTCTTTTGGAAACTTTATTATAAAAATATAGTAGGGTGTGTTTGGTTTAACTTTTTAAGTGTTTAATTTTGAAAATAAATCATTTTGAAAAAATTTATAATGTTTTGGAACCACTAAAAATGACTTATTAGAAAATGAGATTGATAAATAAACCATTTTGAGAGAAACACTTGAAACCAACTTTTTAAAAAAGACTTTTTAAGTGTGTAGAAAAACATTTGTGAGAAAATGCAACCAAACATATGAGTGTTTAAATTCTAAACAATTTTTATACAAAATGTTTTTTAGAAAATGCATTCTTGAAAAACATTTAAATTAAAATGTATTCCAAACGGACCCTTAATTACTTGTAGTTTAAGATTAAAATCTTAAAAGAATAAGCTTAACCATTAGTTTGGAATAAATTAAAGCTTTGTGTAATATAGTGATGTGTTTTGCTCTAATTTGGGGATGTGGGAGTTATTGATACTTTGGAAAAATTATTATTTCAGGTTAAGTGAAGATTGGAACAACTTACCATCCGAGTTTCTATTACCAATTGTACTATGAATGGTTGTTTAATATCCAAATTGCGAAAAAAAAAAACATGGTTTGATATTATTCAATTGACTTTATAATCTAGTCATTAAATTTAGAGATTTTTTAAAAAAATATATTTAGAAAAATTTATGATTATTTATAATGTTGGATTTTATTATTTGAATTGCAAAGGGTTGGAATTTGGGAAAGTTGACGATTTAGCCTTTTAACATAAGTCGCTTAATCCTTTTCAATGTTTTGTGGATTATAGACGACGTGTTGATTTTTTAATTTTGTTTTTAATTGATTTATGAATTGCTCAAATTGTAAATCAAATTGATCATCAGATTATGATTGGAAAATTAGATATTGTTTCTAGACGAATTACGATGGTAGAATGGTAAGAAAATTATGTGCATTGATTAAATCAATTTTAAACTACTGAATTGTGTATTCATGGTGATTACCTTACCTTATGCACGTATGTGAATGTGCTTTTGTAGTGCATGTACAGATGTGTTTGAGATGTTTTTTCCTTTTAAAAATAGCTTTATAAGCACATGACTAGTTGCTTTGCTATGTACTGTAAAGATTATTTGGTGTATAGTTAAAAATCAAATTCAAATTAGAAACTAAATTATATATTTAAAAAGGTTAAATTATAAGTTGAAAAATGCGGAATAGATCAAAGATGTATTAGACACATAATTGAATAGGTAATACAAAATTGAAAGTTTTAAAACTTATTTGTAATTCTAGTTATGGAGTAAATTTATAATTTAAACTTAAAAAAAGATTTAAATAAAAGTGTTAATATATAGTCGGTTTGGAGGAAGAAAGAAGAGTAGGAAGAAGAAAATATATTATATATTAATAGATTTAGTAATATGTATTATTATAAAGATATAAAGATAAAAAAGATTAGCGGCCGTGTCTGCAGCGTTTTCCGACCTCACATCCTCTGTTATATTCGTTGGCTGGCGGACCATTGACTGGTTGGCATTTACCAGTCAGTCTGCTGCATCTTCTTCGTTTTCCATCTCCTTCGATTATACCCCCATATGAAATTGGAGTTGCATTCGTTGTCTCTGCCACAAATGAGCACACCATCATCATAGCCATGCAAATTGCCAATATCTTCATGCTCGACCCTGCCATTTTCTTAATGTGGATGGGTCTTTTTTAAGTTTCTATGTTTCTTAATTTTGGTGCAGTCGACGGTGAGGCAAACCAGCCAATCAATCTCAATTTATATATTATTCTGTTCAGCAGACCCACCATGAAAATGAATGACCTACTTGTTTTCACTCCCTAAATTTAGCCATTGCTTTCATTGCTTTATTCTAATTAACCTGTTGCATTCTTGTGGTAATTGTCATCATGAAAACAGGATTGGACTTGGTCAATATAACCCTTGTTCAAATCAACGGATATGCTATCCTTTCAAATCAGTTCAAAATAGATTTATATATCTATTTTTAGCTTTCAACGGGTGTAACACAATTACGAAATGCGTTTCAAC
Organism: Luffa acutangula; assembly: GCA_036850905.1. NCBI lineage: Eukaryota > Viridiplantae > Streptophyta > Magnoliopsida > Cucurbitales > Cucurbitaceae > Luffa > Luffa acutangula. The sequence continues at coordinate 59,998,416 of CM072087.1, read as the reverse complement.
CTTACTTTTTTTTTCTTCTCAATTTTGATTCATTGTTCGATGTTATGTGGTTTAGATTATATATTTTTCATTTTCGTCTTTTAATTTTATCAAATGACGTCTAAATAAGGTTTTGCAATTTCTACCTCCTAATATCTATTTTACAAAAAGAAAAAGTAAAGATTAAGTTAAATAGCCAACAAGAGCTTAGCTGGCGTAAAGTTGTACGGATAACCATAAGGTTTGTGATTCGAATCCTCTCCCACATATTGTCAAGAAAAAAAAAAGTTAAGTTAAGTAGGTCAATTGTGTTAATGTTGGTTTGATTCCGAATATTAGATGTTCAGAATATTCTATTTGATTCGTATTACGAATTTACTGTTGTTATTTTAAGTACATTTGACCGCATGAATTTAAAAAGTATAATAATCCCAAACCAAGCTGACTTGGGCAAGTTAATATTTTATAAACTTGTAATTTAACTAAGTTAATGTAATGTTGTAAAAAAATGTATTTTAACTATTTTAAGTGTAACTTAAAAAAAATATAGTTAATGTAATGTTGTAAGTGTTTTTTTTTGACAATATGTGGAGAGGGGGGATTCGAACCACATGTGGTTACCGTACAACTTAATGCCGGTTGAGCTAATTGTTAAGTGTTTTTTTTTTTTTGGAAAAATGTGGAGAAGGGGGATTTAGAACCACAGATCTTATGGTTACCCGTACAACTTTATGCCGATTGAGCAAAAAGAACAAAAAACAAAAAACAAAAAAACAAAAAAACTAGTTAAGTGTTTAACCAATTTTTAAATTACTAATTACTAATATTTCAAAAAAAAAATTAAAATTACTAAAATAATATTTTAGCCAAAAACAAACCCTATCTCGTCGCCTGGAAAGATCAACGGTCACGATCTCCCGTTCCCATCCGCCTTTGCTCTTCACTGAACCTTTCTATTAAATGGCCGCGCTAGGGTTCACATCAATTACTCCTCAACGCAGCCTCCACATTCTCGTCGTCTCCCCCGATTCATTCAACAGTCAATATTTTCGTCCATCTTTAACATTTTTCTTTTGCTTTCTGAATTTCGTTTTCTATGATTTGTTTTCTACGGCTCGAGGCTGCATGTACCAAGAGAAGGGCCTGAAAATCAATCGATGCCCTCTTTCTTGACCTGCCGAAGAGGCTGCAGCTAAATCGAACCAGAGAAGTTAACTGGCCGGTCGTTGTTTCAGATCTAATCGGATCTTCGTCGACGAATCTGCTTACCGAACTTCTTATATTTTATTTTGTTTTGTTCGTCTTTTCCTTCTTAATCCGTTTTGGTTGAATCTTTCATTTCTGGATTTGTTTGATTATGAGAAGGTGAGATGAGTGAAATGGCATAGGTTTTAGCCTTTTCATGAGAACCTTCTCTCACATCAATTTTTCTGTGTCACCTTCCAGGCAAGCTGCTTTGATTTCCCAGTAGCTTGCGTCTATCGGTGCCTACATTTCTTCGATTTTCTCTGCTTTGGAGATTTTAAATTGGTCTCTTTTGGATAAAATTTTAAGCTTCTCCTGCGCCATTGAAGGATTCATTGATTCTGGGGGCATTAACAAAGTTAATAAAAAGGACTTGAAATTGAGATCGAGATCTAGATCTAGATCAGACTTATTTAATTTACTTAACAAGAACACTCATGAAAGACCCATTTTAACATTTTTACTGTACACCTGGTGTTTATGTGGTGATACATTGCTCTGAAATCTTGGGTGCAGAACTTTGGACAAAAAATGCACAACATAAAGAATCAACCCTAACAACACAAACAATCAATAATATAAGCTAATTTTATATACAATTTATTGACTTATAATGACTAACTAAAGCAGCAGACCATTGCCACCAAAAACAGCAGTTAAATTTCCAACTTTCAGACCTGCGTTTCGACCAAAATCTCCCCTGCAATGGTTGGCCTTAAAACAGGACGAACTCATTTCGGGCGGCAAAGTTTCTGCTTGTTCCGATCCTGACACTTTATGGTTTGTGGTCCGCTTGTAAGAGCCAAACCATTTTGCCTGCATGTACCCGTTTCTTCTCCATGGAGGCACATGCATGTTCTTCATTTTCATGGACTCTTTCATGGCAGAGCACATTAGTTTCACCACCTGCTTCAGCTCCTCCAAATTTCCCACGAATATCTCTGGAAATTTGTTCAGTAATGATGTGTATTTCCTGGTCGGACGGGCAATTTCAAATTCTCTGGCGAGAAAGATTTCTACGATGTACCGATTTCCACCAAAATTCACGTCGATGTACTCATGGTCCCCTGCCGGAAACGATCGGAGTTTCTCCACCTTCGATTTGCAAAGTCCTGTTCGAGCCAAACAGAATCGATCGAATTAAACCCATGTTTAAGTTTTTCTAAATAGTGTTCAATTTAAAGCGAAAAAGAAACTCAAACTCACCGGCATCGAAGCCTTTTCTGCGCAAATGTGCCATCAATTGTCGTTTAATCCCTTGGAACTGGAACGATCTTCCTCCGATGATCTTCTTCAGTGCTTGCTCCGCTTGGATTCTGATTTCGTCGTTGTCGGTCTTATTTTCCAGGGAACCAAACAGATTTTGTAACTTGATGATCCCTGCATCTGAATCACATGAAAAACTGTCAGATTCTTCCGTAGTGTCATCTTCGTTCTCCCCTTCCTTAATTTCCAAGTCATCTCTTTCAATGAACGACTGGACGAGGTCGAAGAGGTCAGCGGCGGAGTTTTCAGGCGAATGGTCGCTGCCGCTGCTAGTGTCCCAGAGGGCGGCATCAGCACCGTGGCGGAAGACTGCGGGTAATCTATCCATTTTGTTCGGCATGGTCGTGAAATCTGTGATGATTTTAAGCTTTAATTTTGAATGTTTATCGATGAAGAAGAAGAAGGTGTGGAAAAATGGGAGATGTGGTCATGGTGTGGAGAAGATGAAGTTATGGTGTTGTGTACGGTGCAGAGTTCTCTGTATAAATAAGATTGGAGTAAATATGGAACCATGGCCGTGAATGCCCTTCTGCTGACGGCGTCTTTGCACAAAAAAAAAAAAAAAAAGTTTTTTTTTTTCCTTTTTTTTTCAGAAAAATTGAAAATCGTTTTGTTTTGACCAACTCTTCACGGGAAACAAACCATTGGAGTACACGGACGACGTATGTGCATTTCATTTTAATTAAGGCCTCAATGTATTCTAAATGTATTCTAAAAATGTTGTAAATATAAACTTACATTTTTGGCTATTATCCTAAAGTAAGATTAACTTTTATCCTACTTTTCAAACAATTTAATATTTAGCTAATAAAAGCATAGTTCTACTATTCCTAGACTGTGTAATAAGGCTGCTGATGTGGTGGCTAAATTTGTTAGATCATCGGGTATTTTTAAGTCTTGGGTTGGTCAATACTCTAACTAGTTGTGTAATGAGGTCTTGATGGACGGTTCTCATTCTGTTCATGTGGAGTAAATAATACAGTTACAAAATTTACTAATAATTAAGAGATTTGTTCATCCCATATGTTGTAAAAAAAAATCAATTTCATATTTAAAAATCTAGTTGTTGATAGATAGGAAAAAACTTTCCTTTTTTTGGATTAGTTGTTTCACATGATAACTTATTATTTTTTAGTTCACCAACATATGAAATTGTAAAGTTATGAAATGGTTGAAAATTTAGAATTATAATGTTGCCTAATAGTAATATGGCATTTGAAAAGTTAAAATTGTAGAGTAGGGATGAGGAGTTAACGGGGAGTAATGGCGTTAGTTGAAAAGAGAGGTCATTGAGAATTGCAGAGAGCAGTTGAATGGGTTATGATGACATGCAACCCTCATCCGTCTCCACGTGTTTCCCACGAGCGTCATGTTCACTCACCACACTGTCCTTAACACGTCACTTCATTAACCAACTTTCTCTTTCCTTTTTTGTCGTCTTCTACACGTCATCACTCCCTCCTCTGCTGGATGCGGAAATTTGCCGCTGCTTTCTTTCAACTTATACGCATATCCTTTCACTATATTCGCCTTATCCTTTATTTATTTATTTATTTATTTATTTATTTATTTATTGGGAAAAAATCAATTTTGACCCCTAAACTTTCAAGATTTTAGCAATTTTAACCATAAACTTTCAATTTTAGCAAATTGAACCCCAAACTTAACAAATTGTATCATTTTGAACGTTCAACTTGCATAAATGTTGCAATGTAGCCCTTTTGTCAACTTTTCATTTGAATTGCTATTAAAATATGTAATTGACAATTTTCTTTTATTTTTTTAATTCACATTGCATCAGAGTTAGTGTTTTGTAAGAAATTTGTTGGAAAAACTCTTTAAGAAATCAAATATCTTAGACAATTCTTACAAAGTTATTGGCAACAAGAAAAATCTAGCAAATATTAGAAATAAAAAACTCGAAATTTCTTTATTTTCGTTTCCTAGATTTGTACATTCTTCTATTTAGCAAGAAAAAAACATTAAAAGAAGGAAAAAATCCCAAAGTTCTTAGCAACAAGAAAAAACCAACGAATATTTGAAGATAAAAAACCTCCAAAATTTACTTGTTTTCTTAATCTTAAATAGTAGCAAAAAAACTCATAGAATCCTCAACAACGAGAAAAAGTCTTCTAAAATAAAGTTTCTTCAATATTTTATTTATAAGAAATCAATTCAGATGCAATATGAATTAAGAAAAAAAAATAATCAATTTCGTACGATGGTTCAAAAAAAAAGTTAACGAAAGGTATACATTGTAACACTTATGCAAGTTTAGGGTTAAAATCGATACGATTTGATAAGTTTGAGGTTCAATTTGATGAAATAGAAAGTTCAGGGTTAAAATTGATACAACTTGTTAAGTTTAGGGTTCAATTTGATGAAATTAAAAGTTCAGGGTTAAAATTGATACAACTCCTAAAGTTTAGGGTTAAAAATGAATTTTTCCCTTTTTTATTTGTATGTTTATTTAGATTAATTACTAAATTTGGCTTAATGCTTATCCTTCTTGAATTATCTCCTGTGTCCAGATTCATTGAATCTGGTTTTTTTTTTTTTTTTGTTCCCAGGAATGTGAGGCAGCGATTTTGCAGTAGTGATCATTAATGTCGCTTTTAAATAAGTAAGTAAATAAATAATAGGGATAATCGTGGATTTTCTTTTTCTTGTTTGAATTTCGATGATCATGGTATCAGCCTTTAAAATTTGTGGACCAAGAGATTTACATTTTCTTCAATTAATTTACATCATGTGTTGGATATCTAAAATATTGCTAATCATAAATTCTACTTTATTCTCAAAAAAAAAAAAAAAAAAAAAAATCATAAATTCTACTTCTATATTAAAGTTAAAAAAGGTAAATATTGTTAATCATAAATTCTACTTCTATATTAAAGTTAAAATAGGACAGAAAAACAAAAGGTAAATATTGCTAATCATAAATTCTACTTCTATATCAAAGTTAAAATAGGACAGAAAAACAAAAAGGAAAAGGAAAAAAAATCACATTACAACCGTATATTCATTGTTTTAATTAGACAACATCAAGATTTAAAAAAAAACAAAACAAAAAAACACAAGTTCAATTGACATAAGACTTGTACTAATGATCGGAAGAACTGTGGTTCGAATCATCCAACCTCACATATGTTGTAAAAAATTAAAAATTAAAAAAATGAAAAAAAAAATAGATAAAGCAATAGATTAAGTGGATTATTGTTTGGTTCCTATAGTCTTGGATTTGATTTCAATTCATTTGGGTTCTTATAGTTTTAGGTCCGTTTGAAATGCATTTTAATTTAAATGTTTTTCAAGAATACATTTTTTTAAAAAACATTTTGTACAAAAACTTTTTAGAATTTACACTCATGTGTTTAGTTGCATTTCATGATAGACGTTTTTATACACAAGTTATTGTATACTAAGGACTATTTTAAAAAAAATTGGTTTCAAGTGTTTTTCTCAAAATGATTTATTTATCAATCTTATTTTTTAATAAGTCATCCTTTAGTGGTTGCCAAGCACTATAAATTTTTTCAAAATGATTTTCCTTTTTCAAAATTAAACACTTGAAAAGTTAAACCCCACGTATGATCTTTAATACACTTTGTTATATAACTAAAAATCTATTCATATTTCTCCCTTTTTTTACTTATCTATTTAACTTAATTGGCAAAGCATAACTAAACAAATAGAAAAATATCATTTTATTTACACATACTAAATAAATAATGTTGTGTTGCATATATATCCCAATATCTCGATAGGATGATAAGAAAAATCATTTGCCAACTTGAGCACGGCTCAGATAATTAAAACATATACTCTCGATTAGTAGATTAAAACTTCGAATCTTTTCACCCCATATATTGTTGAATTAAATTAAAAACAACAAAAGAGATCATTTGGGAGGCTCAACTAAAGTATGAAAATGAAACTCTTGAAATTAAGGATAAAATATAAATCGTTCAACAAGAGCATAATTCAACTTAAAACGTAAAGATTCAATCTCTCAACCTTACATGTTTGTCGAAGAAAATGATTAAATAGAAATCAAGTCAAAAGCTATAGTTGGGCCCGATTGCCTGCTTGGACTAGAAAGAGGTGGGCCTCGCTGGCTTCTTGGGCTACAAAGAGGCTAAAGAGTTGGGCCAATATTGTCGGCAAGCACAGGCCCAGCCGACGGCCGGAGACTTCCCGTTCATGCTTCAATAAATGAAAAAGAAGACACGGAAAAAAGTCGAAATGAACACGAACGAACGATCGAGGGAAGGGAGAGAATTCCAATTCACATTCGGGGTGGAAAAGTTGAAGAAAATTATATAAACCAGTCTCAGAAAGAAGAAACTATTTTAAATTCGAAGCTCCAATCAAAGAAAAACCAGCTGGTCTTCGTTCATTTCTTCCTTTCAAGGCGAAGACAGATTATCCGTCATCTGAGACTCATCCGTTTCCCGGTGAAATCTGAGAATGAACAACAACAAAGTCATCTACATCACCTGACACGGTTCGTTTTCTCTCCCCCTTCTCAATGGAATTTAAAGCGTACAATGTTCCCTTATTTCCACGGCTATTGGTTGATTTTTGCGTTTTCTATTCCCCTTTTCCACCTCGGATTCAAATATTCAAAACTAGCAAGAACTGGGAAGGGAGAATCTTCGATGGTGTTTGATGTTGGTTTCATTCCGAATGTTAGACGTTCGGTTGTGGCATGTGGGCAATCGTTCATGAATCGTGATAGATCTTATTGTTTATGTGATTTATTGTATTCCACCGGTAAACAGGGCTACTCCAATCCAGGGAATGGAATGCGTAATCTGGGATCTGTTTCTGTTGTTCTACATTTTGGTTTGGGAGTGCATTAATGTCTTAAATGGCTTCTATAACATTGGTTTTGAATGCTATGAATTCCGTTTTGACATAGGATTACTGTTAATTAGAGCCATATTAGGATTTAGGACGGGTTTGTATATATCTGAATCTGAGAGAACCCGCTGAGCCAATATATTCCAAGTAGTAGAACATTTAGTCTGTTTCCTTCAGGCAGTTGGTTTAGTATTTGATGATTGTATCAACCTTCTACTTCAGGATCTTTTGCTGAATATTAACGATATCTAAGGCGACGTCGTCGAGGATGGCTGATGGAATATCAAGTTTCTGGGGTCCTGTCACGTCTACAATAGAGTGTTGTGAGAAGAATTATGCTTATTCTTCTTATATTGCCGAGTTTTATAACACAATATCAAACATCCCAACCATTCTTTTGGCTCTGATCGGTCTTGCAAATGCCTTGAGACAACGTTTTGAGAAGAGATTTAGCGTACTTCACATATCAAATATGATATTGGCCATTGGTAGCATGTTCTACCATGCCACATTGCAAAAATTGTAAGTTCAAATAGATACATACATAATGTGATTTGATTTAGGTGTTTGTGAAAGCTATGGTCTCGAATGCTTGTTTACAACTGAGTTTTAACAATCAATTATCAACACTTTGTTTTCTAACCAGGCAACAGCAAGGTGATGAAACACCAATGATCTGGGAGATGCTTCTTTACATGTACATTCTCTATTCACCAGATTGGCATTACCGAAGTACAATGCCAACATTCCTCTTTCTCTATGGAGCAATTTTCGCCGTGGCTCACTCAATTCTTCGTTATGGCATCGGTTTCAAGGTGCACTATGTGATTCTCTGTCTCCTCTGCATACCTCGGATGTACAAGTATTATATATACACAGAAGATGCCTCGGCTAAGCGGCTCGCAAGGCTGTACTCGTTGACTCTTCTCTTAGGCATTTTCTGTTGGGTTATCGACCGGGGTTTCTGCGAGAAGATATCACATTGGACCATCAATCCTCAAGGTCATGCCCTGTGGCATGTTTTCATGGGTTTGAGTTCCTATTTTGCTAACACATTCCTAATGTTTTGCCGGGCGCAGCAAAGAGGGTGGGCCCCTAAAGTTCTCCATTTAATGGGAATTCTCCCCTACGTGAAGATTGAGAAACCAAAAACCCAGTAAGAAGACACGAATGTGAAGACAAAGTAAGACAAATTTTGACCTGTGTTGAGTGTTTCCCTGGAGGTAGAGAGAAAAAAAAATGCAATCTTTTGGGCAATGTTATTTCTTTTCCTTCTTTTCACTATAAGGAACGGATAGAAACTTAGATTTTTGTAGTACAAATAACAGCAGTTATGTATTTTTGTTAATTGACATCAGGGCTTGATTCTTGAGGATTTATCGTGAAAGACAGTAACCTAGCATCTTGGCTCTTTCACAGAACTGAGGCGTCTGCGCGACATCTGTAAAAATTTGCAGCTTGTTCATCATTTTGACTCCCTGTAGTTTTTTACCTTCTCTGCGCCCATAGTTGATATGTGAGTGACATGCGTACAAACACATTAATTTTAATGTCATAGTTCTATTTTTATTTGTTTTGTTTTGTTTTCGCATTTTGAGTAAAGTAAAAATATCCATTTAGCCCTTGTTTTAGCTCTTCAATTGAGTTGAAAGTAGATACGCATACAATAATTTGCAATGAGTATACTACAATAACTTAACCCTTCTTGAACCCTTCAAGTAGACTTCACATCATGATTCCGTGTTTAAATCACAGTTTATTTGGATGATTTTCGTCAGATGTATATACAAAAATACAAAGGCAATGGAAACAAATAAATACAAATGCTGAGATTAAAAGACTAAAATAGAAAAAGAACCATCCCATAATTTTCCTGATGACTTCACTGTCTAAAATGGTTTACCTTGATCTTCAACTTGCACCCGCAGTACTCGAGCGAATTGATATTTTGTAATTTATAAGGATTTTTTTTTTTCGTGGACTGGAAAGTTTGTAATAGATTTTCAATTTCATCACAGTGCATATACTCTTTAGTTAATGAACAATATGAACCTTATACAATAAAATAATATATTTTATGATTACACAGCTAAAAACATACACATTTATTTAGGCTATCCAACAAGATTATTAAGAAGGTTATCATCTATGATTAATCGCTAAGGCATGCTACATATGGGAGGTGGGACGACAAGGGCAAGAAGAATAAATCATTACATGATATTTTCATTGATTTCATTAAGGTACAACGTCCGAACTTTCTGAAACAACGAGAGAATGAAGGCATCAGATTTTAGCTCTACGCTTCTAGCCAACCATCCGATGTTGTAAGAATTGTCCAAGTTTCATGTAAAGAGCTGCTTGTTCCTCGAATGTGAGATTCACTAGTATCTATAAAGCAGCAATACACACAGGATATGTGATTTTACATATTATTGGTGATAAGCTTAAATCATAGACAGAAATAATGAAGCAAAAGACTACCTGGTCCAAGATTGTGTCGACAGATAGGCTCTGAGCCACAACAAATGATTGATGATATATGTAGGCGAATACAGCCATCACCATCTACACAAATTATCATGCAATTATGGCAGTGAACAAATGAGGGAAGGGTAACACTTATCTGAATAAGCGACAAACAGAACTATTTTGATGTGCAAGAAAAAAATATTCATACTTCTAAACCAGCTAGAACTTCCCCCTAGATCAGGGACGACACAAAACTACTCATTCTCATCTCCAAAGGTAGGTTTCAATATAAAATGGAGGGGAAAGAAAAAACTCGAGTCATGACAGGCTTAAGCATGTGGACCTACACATTGTGATCGCCTTAAACTATCAAAATACAATCAGAGGAAGGATCCAGGTCAAAGAAGGTTCAACGATTCAATTGATGAGAAGTTGGAAATTTTGGAACTAAAATGAAACCATTCTAATAATAGCCATTGCATCAAGGGTTTGACCTCTACAAGATTTCAGTGGTTAGATGGACACGATCTTTGAAGATTATTTCCATCTCATTTTAGCAATCCAAACCCTCAAGGTTTTTCGGAGTAGAAATCATTTGAAATCTAGTCACAATTAACTCTAAGAATCACTATCAAGTTCCAATTGGAGAACCTAATTGTAAAAGTCCAAGTCTGTAATACTAATATGATGTATGAAACCATCGTTCTTCTCCAGAACTATTGTTGATCAAGAGTTCCTTAGGAAAATTAATTAAAGGCAGCAATGTTCAGAGTTCTTAGTGGTTCACCTGACAATCCATTCTATCTGTAATTCCTCCATGTCCAGGAATACTATCACCAAAATCCTGCATCAAACAAAGAAATAATATAAGATAGCTGATCTCAAAATTGAGATGTTGCAAAACTACACTAGGATGCTATTCGGAATGAACCTTGACTTTGAAAGCTCTTTTGAAACCACTCGCAAAGAAGCCTCCAAAAGGAGCAATTATTGATGCAAATAAACCAAGACATAATGCATGTCCTTGAACTGGCAATATGCATACCTTCTTCCATGGAAACTGAAAGAAAACATAGAAATGTGAGTTCCTCAAAAATTTGAATTAACTTCATGAAGTACAGTAAGCTAAACAATATTGGAAAAAAAGAGGGAAAAGAAAATAGATGAACGAAAGATCAAGGGTGCCAAAAAGGTCATCCACAGCATCAAGAAGCATGTTTATTAAAGATTCAATAAAAGTTATTGGTTAAAGTTTGATCTCTAACAACCAATATTTGGCAGAAAAATGGTTAGAGCATCCACCTTAAAAAGCTGAAGAAAGTAGTACAATATACAGGACATTCACCTCATATAGAGGAATGGTTTGCCTCATACCAGCTAAGTAAAGGTGAGAATAGACCTTTTTGTAGGGACGCAACAGACTAAGCTCTAATACCCATTGTTAAGTAACATCCACCTTTATCTCTCATACTTTTGAATGGGAGCCCATTTCTGTAATTTGCTTTTCTAGGTTATGTCAGTTTGTCTTGCTCCTTTTGGCTTTCTTTTTGTTGTATTGTCTTCTTGTATTTTTTCCTTTGTTCTTAATGAAAGTTGCTTTTCCATAAAAAATAAAACTAAAAAGTAAGAAACATGCTATGGCCAATATAGGCCAATAGTTTTTCCAAGATTTGCCTTTCCTCTCGTAATTTAAGTGGATGATGGAGAATTAATTGATGCCAACAACTTACGTAGGAAATCCTTAAAAGAAAAAACCATATGACAAAATCTGAATAGATATTCCACTATACATACCTAAAAGATACACATCACGCGGATACAATATTCTCTTAGATACTTTTGTACACTATACATTGTATATATCTTACTCTCTTCTCTCATCTCTGTCCCACTCAATGAGGATCCCTTGGCAATTCTCTCGTCTCCTGGTTGCTTTCTAAAGCCCAAATTCCTTCAAGACATCTCTCTCTTATTCATTATGTAGGTCAAATGGCTCACTCCTCCCATGTAAAGTTTGAGTGGCTCACAGGCCTACCTTTCACCGGTTTTCTCCCTTTATTAGAGGTCTAGTCTATGGTCTACTGATGGACTTGCTGACTTGGCCAATAATTCTAAGTTCTAACAAATGTAACTGAACTTTTCCAATCATCAAAATAAAATGCAAAGTGAACAGAAATCAGCAAGAAAATATGGCCTCAGCTAAAGTCAGGTCAAAGACATACAGACGAACATATTGGAGACAACTTTACTATAAGATTAAAAGTATCCCAGAATTAGAAGGGATATAAGAGATAGACTATTCATATTAAATAAGATTCAATTTATAGTCTTGACTAACCCAATCGGGAGTCCATCCTGGTAAAGTGAAATACTCGGGCTTAAACAAAGGACCAGGATCACAGTGAAGCCAACCAGTTGATAAATCCTGAGATTATTGAACCATATGACAGAAAAAGCTTCAAAATATGAACAAGCCTCTTCAAAAGCAAGAAAGGTGGTTTTGCAAAACAATTACCGTTCTTGGACAAGTAAGCCACTGATAACGACCCATGACATTAGCAAGCTGAAAAAACAAACGAATATGCCATGTCCATTAAGTACAGATAACTGCATATAGAATGTTAACAAGTAATCATTACTACAAGAAACCATCTATGACAGCATACATAAACCAGCTATTGCTAATGTAGCAATTCCACATAGATATACCAATTCGTTCAATGATCAATGTCCATCTTCACCAATACAATTAAATTAAGCCCTATTTTAGGCAATATCAGGCAATCCACATGTGATACTAGTGCTTCATAATTCTGAAAACAAAAACTATGCAGCTCTATCACCTAAATGGAGGATAAACATTCAAGCAACATCAAAAACAGGTTGACATAAGAAAGTCATTAAAACCAGTGAGGAAAATAGAATGTAAGGAAAAATTTTCTCACACCAAAAGCAGATATGATAGTCATAACAGAAGCTCCTATAAATCCCTCCCAAGTCTTCTTTGGAGATAACTTGATCAATGGTGTTCTTCCAAAGAAGAAACCAAATATATAGGCAGCAATGTCATTGATAACAATAAGTGATGCTGGTAGGAGAAACCTGCAGAAATATTACTCGTTCATAAGGAAAAAGTGAAATTCCAAGGTAAACTTCAAGCCACAGAAGATTTGATTTTCTTTAACATAACATTTTCTCCTTTGAGTAGGCAGAATTACCAGATGATTCCTTCAAAAATATTGGCTACTGTGAAGGAGGACTGCGTAAAAACAACAATTAAAATCATATGCGTCCATGCATACTGGCCAAATTGATATTTGTACATCTTCTTCTTCAAAGTAAGAATGAACCACATAAAACCTGAACCCAACAAGAAGCGGAGAAATAATGAGGGAATAATGTTCCAAAGTTGTCAAGAAGTTTTAATTTTCCAGACAATTTAAAAAACTAATATAATCATGCAAAAGAAAATTTCAAAAGTGAATAAAATAAATGGAAATTAAACCAAAAAAACCATAAAAATTTTCACAAATATGCAGTTGGAAACTGCACACCATGAAATCACGCTGATGGCACTGGTTAAAGTTTCAAGATGGTGAGATTTTTAATAGGAACGCTAAAAAGAGAATCACTAACCTGCAATGTACAAGGAGTAACAAATAACCATATGATACTTGATGAGACTGCTCACTAGCTGATATAAAAATTTATCTGAAGTTACCGTATTAACAAGCCGCTGACTTAAAATGCGACCATACACAAATAGCATTGCTGTGAAGAAGAAGTGCCTGCACTTAAGTTCTAATCAATTAGTAAATACAATAGGCAAGCTCCTAAAAAAGGTAAAAGCACGCAGCTCAGAATCAGAAAGTAATAGGTAATGAAGAGACTAGAGGATAGACTAAAGAAAATACAAACAAGCAGTGACATTACCAATTCAATAGTCGAAATCCAGGTAGACGAGTATCTTCTCGAGCTCTCCTGAGTAGGTTGAATAGTTCCTTTGCCATGAAAACTTGAATAACCACAACCATAGCAGTAATATAGAGATGCCCCATGTATATAATCAATGCAAAACCCCCAATCATCCAAATTGTTGAGTATGCACGGATCAACATCGATCTGTATTTAGTGCGGTCATTAACTAGTAGATTTTTTTCATTTGGCTTGCTATCCTCCGAAGTTGCCTACAAATCAATTTAAAAATAAATGATTAAAATAAACTTTGTAATGTAAAGCAGCCAATATCCTAATGCATAATTGGTGTGCACCTACAATGACAGGGAGTATAGCTAAAAGTAGTACAAATGAAGTACAGCATTTGAGTTGACGGAAAGAACTGTAGCATGGAGCTCTTTATACAATTAGGCAACACTATTATTATTACTACTAAGAATTTAAATGCCGAAATACATTTTAAATTGATTATTTGTGGGGGGTATTTTCAAGTGGAAAAGAGATAATAGTGAATAAAACGTAATAAAATTGGTACACATCAAAGAGGGAGAGGAAGTCACACACATCACTTGGGCGCCTCCGATGTCGAGTCCGGCCACCAGGAGTCGACGGACTATTGGTACTATTGTCGTTCAGCATGGTCAGAAATGTACTTATGACTGGATCCTAAAAATCATTAGCTGCACAAAAACTATTCCCTGCAACATCAATTCAAAAGAAGACCATAAATCCGGGACTGAAAATATTGATTTCAACGTACATAAATGAATGTGCATAGCAAGTCGATGCATATAAAAAGGCTACATTAGCACGAAACAAGTTCCGGAAAATCAGAGTTATGCAGTTCTCAGCTCGAAAGTCGTACATCCGAAAAGCTCGAATTCAAAAAAGGATAAACAAACAAACAAACAAAAGGCGAATACTCGATAATATTTCCTTAAAATACACAGAGAAACTACCGAACACTCCTGAAATCAAGCAGTTAAGATTACTTCAAGCAAGCTTATCAGTTCACTTCTAAGTACTGCAGATAAATCTTAGACGACAGAGTTTAGTAGCAAACAGTCACGAACCGAAGCAAAATTCAAAAAACAAGACTAAAAGTACCTGTAAATTCCGAAAATCAAGTGTATGCTCCACAGAGAATTCCGAACCCCAGCAAAACAAGTACAGAAAACCGAATAGAGAGAGAGTTGAGAGAGAAACCTGGTGTGGTTTTGCTTAATATGAGAACGACCGAAAGCAGAAGAAAAGAGGAAGTGCATACGAATAATTTGAGGATGAGAAAGAAACGCAAATCGATTTCTTGTATAAAGACGGTTGGAATTCGAATCCTAATTTTTTTCTTTGCGTTAAATTTTTCTTAAATTCTTTTTTAGGTTCATATCTCCTTCGGCGTAGGGATGGCATATATTCGTCGTACAGTGGCCGTTGGATCTTTCTCATCTTTACACGTGGCTCACTTTCTTGCCCCCACGTTGGCCTCTTTTTCTTGTCAATTGGCGGACCCCTGCTTGTTACTTTTTAATAAGTTTTTGTTTAATTGTTTAGAATTGGATTTTTAACGTGCGCTTTTCTCTCGTCTGAAATGGAACAGTAATTATTTTATTTCAAAGCTGAAAAGATTCCATTCTGGATTTAAAAATAGGTTTTTTTCTTTTAAGTTTTTTTACCCAAACAACATTTGAGGTGGGGTTCAAAGACAAAACGATTCCAATATGCCTTCCGTTATAAAAGGTCTCGTGAACTTTTGATCATAAGCACAAAACTATATTCTTGTTGGTCATTTAAAAATGGAAAATTGTGCTAAATGACTAAAAAAACATTCTTGATTTTTGGCTACGGAAGTTCAGATTTTGTAGGTGTGGCTACCGAAATTTTAGGAACCGTTTCTTGGCTTTTTTTGAACGTTTTTACCCCTGGTATATACGGTTATATACAAACGTCGTTAACCGTCTTTTTTGTTGCAAACGTCCCCTTTTTGCGTGGTGGATGGATCCCTACTTACATGGGATGCGGTTTGTTTTGATCCTGATTTACCTATTTTTCAGGCTTAGGCTTTCTAACAGTAAAAAAAAAATATCTTTTTCAGCGGCATGAAGCAGTTAACAGATGGATTACCCAAAAAAAATACATCATAAACAATTCCATAGTTGTATGTAACAGTTCAATCTACACAGACAACATGCGTACGATATCATAGATGTATATACTAATACATACACGTTCACAGGCAGACAATGAAGGGTATATAACTGTTCAAACACACGTACGTACGAGCATGTATGTATATAGATGTACGAGATAGTAGTTGTACATATCAGTATATAAATGTATGAGATCATGGATGTATATACTAATACATACACGTTCACAGGCAAACAATGTACACAGACTTGCCAATACATAGATTGCAAGGTGCAGGGGGTATATAACTCCTCTCACACTCTTTCATATGACTGCACCACAACATACTTTCCAGAGGAGTTTGCAACAATGATGGAATAGTATTTTTCAGTACATACCGCTCTGGTGGGTTCGACCTCCTCACTTTCATCCTTTTTTGTCCGTCTGTCCTTCCCTTTGGGTCTCTTCGCATCCTGGATGTTAATTAGGGAGTTTAATTCTCTAATTTGTAATTCACAAGAGGGTAATTATAACATGTTTTACACAACCTAAAGAGTAAATACAGAGTCTTACCTCCACGGGCTTAGTCTTTTTTGGTCTCTGCTTACAATCGAGCGTAATATTCTCGGAATGCATGGAAGAAACGAAATCCCTAAAATCTCGGGGGAATGTATCAGTTTGTTGCTAATATAAGGGAATGGGAATGAATTTGTTACCTTGGTTTGAATTTCTGAGAAATTGTACAGTCCTATCGCATAAGGAGAATCGATGGAGGATGTGGGGCGAGCAAGAGTCTCGACAGTACGGCGGAAGAAGGTCATCGACACGACGGATGTGGGTCGTCGGCGAGATGCGAGAGGTAGGGATTGGTATACACTCTGTGTGTGGGGGTGGAAAATGGTGGGAAATGGAGGATTAAGTCTTTCAAGGGGTGGACAATGGTGGTGTTGGGTTTTTGGCAAAATATTAGAAGCGCCTTTGTCCCACATCGGAAAGGTTCAAGGAAGTGATGGGCTCCAAGTACTATAAAAGGAGCCTATGGCTTTGGTTTCAAAGCATCCCATTTCAGAATCACTTTAAGCTTGTATACTCTAGTAGTGTGAGTGATATAAAGCTTTGAGAGAGTGTGTTCTTGTAATTGGGGTCGGGGAGAGAATTCTGTGTGATTGTAACAATTTTTCACATAGTGGATTTCTTTCTGTGAGCCGTGGTTTTTTCTCCGCTTTGGAGTTTCCACGTAAATTCTTGTGTTTCTTATTTTGTTGCTTTATTTTAATTTCTCTACTATTTTCTGCTTATTCCTGCAGTAGAATTGGGGGGTTTTTCCCAACATAGTGGTATCAGAGCCATGCCCCGGGAGTAGCCGTGTTGGGTGGAATCCTCGGGTTCCGAACAAAGAAGTTGTGAGCCTTAATAGTCATGGTGGAGGTCCGTGGTTGAGCTCTGGGTGGGCGGGTATACTCCGGAGAAGAGGAGTCGTCCTAGATAAGAACAAGAACTCTCGGTAAAGCGGTGAAGCCTAGAGAGTTGGACGGATAGATGACTATTTAAGGGGAGACTCGGTGGTACTTTGTTCGAGGGGAGGATTGTTGGGTGTGCAACCAAAGTCCCACATTGGCTAGATAAGGGGGAGATCATGGGTATATAAGGGAGGACAAGTATCTCCATTGGTATGAGGCCTTTTGGGGTGAACCAAAAGCAAAGCCATGAGGGTTATGCCCAAAGTGGACAATATCATACCATTGTGGAGATATGTGGATGTCCGGTAGTCCCTTACAAGTGGTATCAGAGCTTTAGGTTTGTAGTTTCTTGATTTCTGAGTATGTTCTGTGGTTGCAGCATTGTCCGACCTTCCACATCAGAAAAGATTTCTAGAAACAAACTTGGGTGTTGTGAATAATGTGGGTTGTTCACTATTTGCAGATTAGCTAGGAGTGAGACAGAAATGTCAAGCTTCATGAGTCCAGTGAAGATGGACGTGGAGAAATTTGATGGAAGGATGAACTTCGGCTTGTGGCAAGTGCAAGTCAAGGATGTGTTGATACAATCTGGGTTACACAAGGCTTTGAAGGGAAGACCAAGCGATGGTGCTTCTGACAGCGGTGAAGGTGGTCCAGTGGAGTCCAGTGGCGGTTCCAGCAGAGGTTTGAAGAAGTCCAGCATGAGTGATGAAGATTGGGAGGAAATGGATTTGAGAGATGCAAGTGCAATCATACTCAATTTGGCTAAGACATTCTTGCAAGTGTGCATGGAATTTCGACAGCCAAAGAGCTTTGGGAGAAGCTTGAAGCAATGTATCAGGCAAAGAACATCTCGAATCGATTGTACCTGAAGGAGCAGTTTTACACGCTGCGAATGGAGGAAAGTATGAAAATCTCAGATCATCTGAGTGTTCTCAATGGCATCATTTCGGAGCTGGAGGTGATCGAAGTTAAGATAGAAGATGAGGATAAGGCACTCAGGCTTATCTTGTCACTTCCAACTTCTTATGAACACATGAAGCCAATCTTGGTGTACGGGAAGGAAACTTTAAACTTTGCTGATGTTACTAGTAAACTTTTATCAGAAGAAAGAAGGTTGAAGAGTGAAGGGCGTACTTCACAGGAGGATTAAACACTAGTAGCTAGCAATTGGAAGAAGAAGAAAGAGTCCATGCAGAAGAAAGGTTGCTGGGAATGCGGGCAGTCTGGACACATGAAAAAGAATTGTCCTAACAGAGCAGGTTCGTCAAAGGGCTCTGGGTCGGATGCTGACGTTGTCTCTCTTGTCAGGGGAGACAGTGAATTCCTCTGAAGAAAGATAGAATTCATCCTCATGGTGTGTCCGCTTTACCATGATAGAGGATGTGATGTTAGCGGTTCCACAAGTTTGCACACGGGCATTGGCTTGGCAGTTATGCAAGGTGTGTGGTGGAAGTTATGTCGATGGCTGAAGAACTTCCAGGTGAGCCAAGTAGGTGGAAGTTGCACCATAAATTTCAGCAGGATTTATCGACATGTGACAAAGAGAAAATTCTTGGAAGGTGATGTCCAAGTGGTCTATTCTGTATGGTGGGGTAGGTTATAGTTCTCTGATATGAGAATTATGATTGTCGGTGAAGACAATGATTTGTAGCAAAAGTTGTGGATTCTTCAAATATCTTGCCAAGGTGGAATTTGTTGGGTTTTTGGCAAAATATTAGAAGCGCCTTTGTCCCACATCGGAAAGGTTCAAGGAAGTGATGGGCTCCAAGTACTATAAAAGGAGCCTATGGCTTTGGTTTCAAAGCATCCCATTTCAGAATCACTTTAAGCTTGTATACTCTAGTAGTGTGAGTGATATAAAGCTTTGAGAGAGTGTGTTCTTGTAATTGGGCCGGGGAGAGAATTCTGTGTGATTGTAACAATTTTTCACATAGTGGATTTCTTTCTGTGAGCCGTGGTTTTTTCTCCGCTTTGGAGTTTCCACTATTTTCTGCTTATTCCTGCGGTAGAATTGGGGGGGTTTTCCCAACAGGTGGGAATGGAAAGTTGTGGAAGATGAAGATGGACGAACGGGCTGGTGCATGAAGGCGGTTCTGGTGGGAGGGTGGGCGGTGTTATGACAACTCATGATTGCAATAGGTAAGGTATCATAATTACTGTGTTCTTATTTGTTTTTTAATTTTTCAGGTATT
This sequence comes from Luffa acutangula, assembly GCA_036850905.1. Classification (NCBI taxonomy): domain Eukaryota; kingdom Viridiplantae; phylum Streptophyta; class Magnoliopsida; order Cucurbitales; family Cucurbitaceae; genus Luffa; species Luffa acutangula. Next base: position 59,978,849 of record CM072087.1, on the reverse strand, counting down.
CTTAGTTGCAGGTAGTAAATCTTCCTATTGACAGGGCTGTTGTTTCCGATTAATGGAGTTCGGAGGTGTTTCTCTCTACTGAGGGAGGTTGAACTTTGTACTCCTTCCCGTATTTACTCCTTTTTCCGGGGAACAACTCTTTCTCGTAGTAACAATATGATACATCTCATTTTCAAAATAGTTTTGTGTTCTTGGATTTTTTAATTTCAAACCTCCTAAAATGTCTCCATATATATAAAAAGTATAATTTCTATCTAACCTATAAGATTTCAATTTTTGAGATTCGAATTTAGTTTCTATTTAGTTTTTGAGGTTTAAAAAATGACGTGTTTTATTTTCGAAGTTTGAATTTGCTTTTTAATTGATTCATGAAGTTTGTATTAGATTTCTAATTGGTCTCCTAGGAATAAAAAATAAAACACACAATATGTCACTTTTGCTCAAGGGACCTTCAAAACCAATTTCAAACTTTAAAGACTAATTAGAAATCAAATTTAAATCGTGTAGATTTAATATGTCACTTTCGAGACCTCAATGAGATCAAATAGATACTAAATTCAATTCTCAATGATCGAAAATGTTAGTTAAGAAAATTGATGGATTAAATAGAAACTAGATTCAAATCTGACCAAAAGTGTATTTTACTTAAAATTTATAACCTCCTATTTGATGGCTTTATAGAACGTTTATAAGCAATTTTGTAAGATTCTTTCATCAAACTTTAAATAAACTTAAAACTTTTTCAAAAAAAAAAAATCAATAAATAACCTTAAAACTTGCACGGCAAAATATGAGGCCCTTGAATGTACATTGTTAGGGGTGAATTTGGGCCTAGCTCTAAGAAAGAAACCTAGAGGAGAAACAAGCCCACGGAGGCCCAATGAACCTGAATCAATCTCTAGGGCTACTCACTCTCCTAAAAGGAGGAGGAAAACCCTAATTTCAACTATAAATAGAAGAGGTTTACCCCAAGGGAGACTCAACTAGGTACCTATTTTCTTCCTCTATATTATTACTTTACTTGTTCACTTGTCGGTGTGGCAAGCACCAAATCGGAGTACCACATCGGAGTCGGTGTGGCAATTACTTGCTTCACTTATGATCTCCCAACTGACTTAAGCATTAGAGTCGGTGTGGCAAGCACCACATCGGAGTCGGTGTGGCAAGCACCACATCGGTGCTTAGTTTTCTCTTGTTTTGCTTAGTTTTCAGCCGTCGTGAAGGTCAGGTTAGTCTCTTGGCCAAATTTTGGCATCAACATACATGTCATTTGAGAAGGAATATTTTAGAAGAATGCATACAACTACAACCATATTTATTGAGTGAGACATATTTGGTGACATATTAATATCATATAACATCACAAAATAATGATGAAAATCAACATAACTCACTAGTGGTTGCCAACATACTCAACTAGTATAAATATTGTACTAATGACCAAAAGGTCTTTTGTTCGAACCCTCCTATTCTTGCATGTTGTAAAAAAAAAAGTAATTGGATGTACTTCTTCCCTCCCATTTGAATCCCTAAAGTCTTTAAGGTGAGACCATCTATTTTTTCATTTTCTTATTTTGATATGTTTAATTTAAGTTGGCATAAAACTTATAATCAAGAGATTAGATGATCAAGTCCTTCACTCCACATATGGTTAAAAAAAAATATATTAACCATAGTTACAAACGAACTGCATTACAATAAGAAGCACCGCGGTATAAATTCTATTTTAAAGAAAAAGGCGGTTGCATTGAACTTTTTATATTATGACCAGTAGTTAGCGTGTATTATTTGAAAAAAAAAAAAGGTACAAAATATATTTCTTTAAAAATACAATAAAATTAACTTTTTAATTTATAGTTTCAGAAAAAAAAAAGCTTTAATTTCTAATATTAATAAGAGGTTAAAAATGGACGCATACTTTGAAAATTATGTTAAAGTCCCGAAGCAGAAAATCAACGCATGGCTGTATATTGCTTCTTAAAATAAATTTATTTCTTACTTGGGAATTGTTTAAGAGTCTGAGACCCTCATTAGTGTGCAACGATGGTGAAAGAAAAAAAAATCAATTTTTAAAGATGGTGTAATATTTTCGGAAAGAAAAATAATCATTTTTTAACTATTTTGTCTGAACTTTAATTGAACAAAATTTTAAAATTAAATAGACTTAACATTAAAAATAAAATTATAGATTAATAAATCAAAAGAAAAACATAAACCAATGAAAGTAAAATAAATAATAACAATATTAATTAGAAAATGATCTAAAAATCTATGTGAGGATATGAGGTATCATACTCGTGCTTGACAAATTTCTTATCTGATTGATATTGAAGATCATGCCACTTTTTAAGATACAATGATGATATCTAACCATGAATAACACTATTTTATGCGTCAACTTGGAAACTTAAGCTTCAACTTGAATACTTGCTAAAACGGTAATTGACATATACCCTTGACCTAGAGGTCCGAAGTTTGAATCTCCCCACCCCCAAATGTTAATATACTAAACAACAAAAAAAATTGGATACTTAAACTTCTATACTATATACTATGCTATACTACTACAAATCTGGACAATGTAGCCAAATAATTTTTAGGCAATCACAAAATTTCATATAATAAATGACAAAATTATATATATATATATATATATATATAATGACAATATATGGGGTGAGGATTCGAATCTCTAACCTCTTTGTTCAGGGTTTATACTAATTTATGTCGGTTGAGCTATGCTCATGTTGGCTAACAATTGACATGGTCATATTCCATAACCGTATGAATTCCCAAATCTTTAATTTGTCATTATTAGTTCTAATTAAATAAAAAATTATAAATTGTAAAAATTAACGTCTACAAATGAATAAGGAAGAATTTTCATACATTAGCCAATCATATTCTAGTAATGATGGACTTGATAAATTTGGAAATAAATAGAATGATATAAAAATAAAAAAATAGTCGTTCAAGATGGCCAAAAAGATAAGGAGTTAGAAGGCCAAAGAAGATCAAAATCAACCTGCCATATCCAAAGGAGGTCAACAAGTTAGATGGTAATCGAAGAAGAACTACAAGTTAGAGGTTGATCTTAGTAGATCAATACGTTAGAAGTTGATCAAAGAAGATCAACAAGCTAGAAATTGATCCAAAATATCAAGAAATCCAAGGATAGATGTTCATATATTTGAGAGAGAGAAAAAATCCAATGATATATATTAGAGGCGGTAAAAACCCCAAATTCAATCAAGTTATATTTAGCTCATGATCTTTTTTTTTTTTTTTTAAAAAAAAAACTTATGTGAATAGACAAATAGAGAGATAAAAATATTATTTCTAAGAAGAGAAACTTAGGTTGTTTGAAGGTTAAAAAAAAAAAAAAAAGTATAAGAGAAATCTTTATATAAAACCTTTTGAATTCCCAAATTGTTGGATTTATATTCCTAAGAACATGTTTGAGAATAATTTTGAAATGCTTTTGTCATTCCAAAATCACTTATATTTAACAAATAGTGATGTTTGATAATAGCATATAAGCGATTTCGGAAAAATCAAAACTTAGATTAAGTGATTCTATTTTTTTTACCACTTTTGTTAACCCTTTTTTCCCTCTCTTTAAAGTTTTTCTTCCTAATTTTTAAATTTTTAAAAATTTCATCTTTTTTAATTTTGTTGTCTCATTCTAAAATTTTTGTCCCAAAAGTAGGAGATAAAAGGTAAAACTCTCACTAGTGAAATTCACCTTTCTTATTTCATGGATCCACAACTTTTTCATTAATTATTTTTTTTAGTATCACATGGGATGTGGATTCGAACATCTAACTCCAACAAAAAAGATAAGATACATCCGAAGTAAGCATAGTTCGCCGTGGTTGACATAATCATATTTTAACTCAAAAAGAGTAGATACATGTTCATGTTATATTCCTTCATTGTTTTACATCCTTAGATTAGACATATGAGCCTTTTTATTAATTAATTTAAAATTTTTATTATTTTATTTGCACTATTAATAAATTTCCTTATAATAAAAACATTTTATTAAAATAAAATTCAATTCCAATTCACGAATTTTTCATTCGACTCCAAGTCTCCAACTCATCCCAGTTATATATTGTAAATGTAAATAGATCAATACAGTTGTGGTAAATGTACGATCTACGGCGTGGATGCAACTACTAAAACAATAAACTAACGGAAAAAATAAAATAAAAAAATTAACTAAGAAATTTTCATTAATTCTATTGGCCCCTCTATCCTCAGGTCTCTCCATAAATACATAAACAGAGTTGCAGTCTTCACTCAATTTCATCTCTCTCGCTCTTCTCGAACTCTTCTTCTTCATCGCGAAAATCATCGACTGCGTACGCCATCCTCTTACCAAGAATATGGCTCTGAAGTCTTTCATCGAAGTTCATCCGGATTCTCACTTCCCCATTCAGAACCTGCCCTACGGAGTATTCAAGTCTGAACCTGATTCGGTTCCGCGACCTGGTGTGGCTATCGGCGAGTACGTCTTGGACCTCTCTGAAATCGCCTCCGCTGGCCTCTTCGACGGGCCTCTCCTCAAGAACTCCGACTGTTTTCATCAGGTATGTTCGTTTGTTTAATGGCGATCTTTAAATTGCGCTATTCACCCCGCCGGTTCGTCGTTCTTGAGCATGTAAATGGAATCAAAGATGCAGAGATCAAGACTGCAATTCGTAGTTTTATTCTTTCTTGAAATGTCGATTGATGGAAATTGATCGCTCAACTTAGCAATTAATAGTTCTACTGTAGTGGTTGGTGCGCGTAAATGTGTATGTTTAATTACTCGTGTCGTCATGACTTGGTTAACTTACATTTTCACGACATCATTCTTTCACAAGTTTATCATTGTTCCATTTCTTTCCTTTTCTTTTTCCTGGCAAAATTGGCAATCAAGAGGCCTCATCTTTTTTAATTTCGGTGTAGCCTAATCTAAACAAGTTTCTGTCTCTGGGACGGCCTGCGTGGAAGGAGGCTCGTGCGACGCTTCAAAAACTGCTATCATGTATGTGTACAATAACTTTTATAATCAAGATCTTGATTCTTTTTTTTAATCTTTATCGAATCAAAATCTTGATTCAATATGAGGAAAAAGTTCCCAAGAATATTCTTTTAAAAAAAAAAAAAGTTCCCAAGAATAAATTAGGATTATATTGGCAGGATGACGTATCAAGATTCAAGGTTTTACTATTTGCGTGCTTCATTGGAAGATCATTTTTACGTGTATTAACTGGTTTTCTTCCGGTGCAGCTACCGAACCAGCCTTGCGTGACAATCAAGCTTTAAGGGCGAAGTCACTTATTCCACTGGTAATATGCAAAATTCAGAATGTTCAACTTCCTTTCAGATCTCTGCTTATCTAATGTCAATAAGCTGTCTACGTTTCCAGAGTAGAACAGAGATGGTTCTTCCTGTGGCCATTCAGGACTACACGGACTTCTTTTCGTCTATGCATCATGCAAAAAATTGCGGAGCTATATTTCGTGGTTCTCAGAACCCGATTCTTCCTAACTGGTTCGTGGATACTTAATGTGAAGCAAATAAACTCTTTGACGTCCCTTTTCTTTTTAAGTTCTGAAAGTTAAAAATCCTAAGTTGATGTATATAGGTTCCGCCTTCCAATTGCATATCATGGACGTGCATCATCTATTGTCATCTCAGGAACAGACATTATTCGACCTCGGTATGGGATTTTTTTTAGTTTTCCCTTATTTTGTTTGTTTTATATGTAGTCTTTTAGTACCAGAGTAGAGAAAGTGTAAAATGAGATAGAGGTGCTTATCTATATGCCAATCTTTTGGTAATCACTCTCTGAAAACTGGACTCGGGATGAAATATAATGGCATTGGATGTTATTCCTTTCATTTAATTAATGCCTCATAATTTAATCATGTCGATCATACTTCTTTTTAGATAAAAAGAACTACAAAAAGAACTATAGGTTCGATAATAATAGGCTTGTTTGTATTGTTGTCAGGGTTTGTTCTTGCACCTGTACCCTCTTGTTATTGCTGTTTTGATACTATACTCCCATTCTTTCTAGTATGGGTCCATTCTTATCTTTGGATTTTTCTCTTGTATATTTTACCTTTTCCAGAGGCCAGAGCGCTCCAGTCGGAGACTCTCCACCAAATTTTGGCCCGTCTGCTAAGTTGGACTTCGAGCTGGAAATGGTTAGTCTTAAATTTAGATGCCCTTGTAGTTTTTTTTTTTTTTTTACAAGATATTGGTAGTGTTTTATATTATTCTACTTCTTAATAGGTACAATTTTGACTTCTAACATTAAGTGTTAATGTTGCTTACAGGCTGCTGTTGTTGGTACTGGAAATAAGTTGGGAAAGCCTGTAGATATAAATGAAGCAGAAGATCATATTTTTGGCCTGGTGCTGATGAATGATTGGAGTGGTAAGAATACTTTGCTCTGCTAATTTGAAACTTCTGATCGCTTGCTTGATCAATACCTGATACTTCGTCTTGTCTTTTCACAGCTAGAGACATTCAAGCATGGGAATATGTTCCTCTAGGGCCCTTTCTTGGGAAGAGTTTTGGTAAGTACAACAATTTCATTTTTTCTTCTCGTCTTTAGTTCTAGGAGCTGAAGTTATCACTTATTCCATTGCATTTACTGGTTAGAGAATGTAGTTTGCATTATTTTGGTTAGAATTACTAACTCTCACTGTCTCTATTAATCATTTCAGGGACCTTACCCTAGTTTTCTATATGATGTCTGTTTTAGGTACTACAATATCTCCATGGATTGTTACACTGGAAGCCTTAGAGCCATTCAAATGTGATGCTCCCAAGCAGGTACCGTCATTCCATATCATCTGTTTTTTTCTTTTGAAAAAGATAATTGTAATGCCATTGTTGCCCTGTTTGCATACTATGTGCAAAAGCTCTTACAGGTACCATCATTGCTTTTGTTGTAGGACCCACCTCCATTGCCATATCTAGCCGAAAAGACATCCAAGAACTATGACATCTCACTGGAGGTACTTAATTCAGCTTATATAAATCTATTATATAGCACTATAGCCCATGTTTTTTTCTCTTATAACACTATTGATTATTATGTCTTCTAATAAAAGCCAGTATTTTGTTTCTCTTCCCTTGCCATTTTATTTGTGCGTCTAATGCAAAATTTCTCATGCTCTTAGCGACAGAGTTTGGTTTCTTGCTTGAGATAGTGATGAATATATCTTCCTATTGCTAGGTTCAAATTCGACCTGCTGGCCAACAAGATGCACATGTGGTGACAAGAAGTAATCTTAAGCATTTGTAAGGAGGCACTACAACTCTTTCAATGTTATATGTACTAAGTGATGGTCATTCATTACTCCCTTCCAAAACCGTGGATCAGGGAATCTATTACCAAGCTGTGTCCTTTCATATACTAAAAATCAGTTGACAGAGATGAAATTCTTAATAATCCGGGCATGATGATTGTATAGTCCACAAGACTGCTCTGGGTCTTTAACATATTCATTTGCAGCAGTTCATTAACTCTTTTCACACTGTAATTATAATGGATTTTCAGTTGGGAGTGCGGTGTCTTGTTTTTGCTTTCTCAATTTCTTCATTTTCCACTAAGCATGTTGTGTCTGTGGTTCTTCTCTGTCTTTCCTTTATTTACTCCTTTTGAAATGTGTAGGTATTGGACGCTGACTCAACAGCTTGCACACCATACTGTTAATGGCTGCAACTTGCAGTCAGGTGATCTCATGGGCACTGGCACCATAAGTGGACCTGTATGACTTCTACTCATGATCCACGTTGCGTTTTTGTACAATTCCATGAGGGGCGTGCGTGCGTGTGTTTGTTGTTGTTGTTTTTTTTTTTTTTTAAAGAATAATCTTATAATAATTTTCACGTCGTGTTCCGCACTTTGATTTGGACACAGGAACCAGATTCCCTTGGCTGCTTGCTGGAGTTAACATGGAATGGGCAAAAGCCATTGGAGTTATTAAATGGGATACCTCGTAAATTTCTGGAAGATGGAGATGAAGTCGTCTTTACTGGTCAATGCAAGGTTTGTTTTTTAATATCAAATTTATCTTCTTTACTGAATTATGTTAGCACATTGGAGTTAGTACTGACCACTGAGGTTTTTTAGCAATCGTCCTATGTTCTAGCAGGTTCTAGCTCTGTAGTTAGGAAGAGTCGCCTTCACCTAAAGATGATAAGATTTATTACATAGGACTTCATGAATAAAATAACCTACAAAAGAATTCTGACGTTGGAAAATGCAAGTTTGATTCGTGAAAACTTTCTACATTGTTGGGACGTGTGTTTCTTCTTGTGCCATATTTTATGATGCTTCGATTTGTTTGAAGGATTGAGATGTTCAATTTTATTGCAGGGAAATGGTTACACTGTTGGGTTTGGGACATGCGCCGGAAAGGTCATTCCTTCACCTCCTTAAGAAGATTGATAGGAGCCCGTAGAGGCTAGTGTACTGTCGTTACCATCTTAAAGCTCCTGAATGTGTACATTTTTTTTTTCTTCTCTTTTAATAAAATTTGTATAAGATTTGTAGCAAGTGGGGAGCAATCTGATCTCATTAGAATTAGTAATAAAAAATCTCTTCTTTCTCCTTTTCTTTTTTTGCATTTCTTTCTTTGATATTTGCACTATCTTTTGATATATATTCCTGATTCTGCCCATTAGAGATGATTTTCACTTGGTTTGATCATGCAAAAGCAAACCGTTCCGTTCCTAATTTGCTTTTGTAAAAGATAAAAAAGGAACCCTCAAGCTGTTAGGAAATTGAATAATTGACCCTTTTCCTTGAACAAAAAAGTTCCGAATGAATTTCATCAATATGCATTTGCATATTTTTGAGGCCATCAGTCTCATGCACGTACATGAAAGGATCAAGAGTTAAAAGAAAGAGAGTACATGAAATATTTTGACATCGAAACCAAACTTAATCAGCTTCAAAACAGATATTTGATCAAACGCAAAACCAATCATTAACACAGAATTAAATGGGGTTCACAATTAATTCTCTCTTTACGTTTTTAAGATGATTGCCAATCTTTCCTGATATCAAATGTGTAGTTGATTTCCAGGTAGCACTTGTCATCATCATCAAAAAACTGCAAAGCCACAAACATAGCCAACTTCTCATCCATTTAAACTACAAAAATGATATGTTCAAGACAAAAACTCAAGCTTAATAAATTTGAAGTTAAAATCTCATTTAAATATGTTCCATTTTCGTTTTCTCTTTTACTTTACCTTTAACAAATTGATGTGGCATGTATTCAAACCTTGCTGTGAGTATTCAAGGATAAAAACAGTAACTTTTTGAAAGATTGACTCAATCTAATTACCTTGGTTCTGGCTGAATATGATCCTCGAGCAAACATGCCAGATGGGGTTGTATCTTCAGGCATTTCGTGGGTGTAAGGTTCTTCCTGAGGACTGAAAGTTCCCAGCATTTCTTTTGAACTATCGACTGTTTATAGACATTTTAAAGAGAGAGAGAAAAAAAAAAGGAGCTGAGTCTTTGATAGTTAGTTGATGAGACAAAAAAGTAGAAAGAGAGAAGAAGAAGAGTTTACCTTTGACACCAGTTTTCCAGACTGTGTTGGCGTATTTGAGACCTGCAACAATGTTATTGCTAACTTGGAAGGTGAAGATCAAGTTGTAACGGCTACCTTCTTTCAATGTGAACCAGGGTCCTTTTGGATTTCCATTCTCAGGAACTTGTAGAACAATGTCTGGCCTTCCTTCGGATCTAATCGCTAGGCTCAGAATCTTTACCTCTGGTTCCAAAGTTTCTTTTTTTGCACCCACCAAAACCACAAGAACAAAAGACACAAGTGTTTGAAAAAAGTTATAAGCAGGCCAAACTTATAATTGAAAAAAAGTTTATAAGAATTACCTCCAACAGCTGCAATATCCACACTTCCAAGAAGCTGTTCCTTCCACCTCCTCAGGCTTTCATCATCCTATAACAAACCATTTTTGGAAGCATTATAAATTGAGCAAGATCAAAACCAAAAGAAGCCAAAATGGTTTTGACCCAGAAAAGGACAATGAAAAATCAAACCTTATCCTTTTCAAATTGTTCTTTCAGGGTACACTGAGGACCCAACTCAATCTTCCTTCCATCTTCATCTTCATCATCCTCTACTGCACATATAGAAGGCTCACTCATTTTTGTACTCAACCCAACACTTCCATCCCCATGTTCTTCTTCAACTCCACCTACTTTCTTTGTCTCAGGAGAACCATTTCCATCTTCCTTGTTGTCAAGACCCATTTCGCTTCAATGCCCACAGAAGTCAAAAGACCATTCAAAATACGCTTTGAGAACAAATAAAGAAAAAAAGAGAGAGAGAGAGACCCAAATGGTAGACAAAAGAATAGACTCTGCCCACCAAAAGGAAGAGAAAAAAGAAAGACCAGAGAGAAACAGAGGAGGAGGTGAAAAAATGGATAGAGAAGTCAAAGATATAGCTAAGAGCAAGGAGGTCCAGCCAAAAGAAACTAACAAATGAAAAACAAAAGAGGGGTTTTATAATCCCTGAAGTATTGGTCAAAGAAATCCCAGAAAGGGCATGAGGAATCAAAATTGGAGAGACCCACAAAAGGATAAGGCTTGGAAATTAGAAAGAAAAGTGAGGGCAAAGAAAAAAAACAGGGGATGGAAGAAACGTGAAGAGAAATGGTCGTATGGTGATCCTAAAAATAGCAAATAAGAATTGTGGGGAGATCGTGCAGGTCACTTACAGGTCACAGGGCATTGTTGTTTGGTCCACGAAGGCCAAGATTCGAGGGGGATTTTTCCAAATTCAGCCAATAGAAGAAGAAGAAGAAGAAATGAGACAAGACAGGGCAGCTATAGAAATGAAATTGAGTGAAACAGAGATGCCATTTGACCTGTTCTTGCGGAGACGATTCCTGCAAATGATTGGTTTTTATTCGAAATTTGATTGCTGCCGCCTACAACTACAAACTTCTTCACATTCTTATAACTTCTGTTGTTGTTGTCGTTGTTGTCGTCGTCGTCTCCTTCAACTTGTTTTTGTAATTTATGACTTCGTTGATAGCTGGTTATTTCAACTCTTAAAAGCTTGAGAGTGATTACTCAATCCCATGCTTAGCTGGAAAATATGTCGAAGGTCTTATTTTGTTTTCTTAGGGAGAAGTTTTTATTATAATTCATGTAGGCGAGTTGATTTCAGTGTTGAACTTTTAATTTCATCCATTTAAATTTTGTGTTTGGGAACAATACACCTGAAAATTTGTGCAATTAATTCCCTTGGTTAAATTTACATTTCTTTGAAGATTCTAACTAGCTATATGCATTTTATTTTGTTGCTAAGTTTTAGCGTTTTTCTATTCACTCGTTCATGTAGCTAGCTTTGGGCATTTCTTTGACAAGATTTTGGTTAATTGATAAAATTAAATATTAAGAGTAAGGGTAAAATTGGAACTTTTCTCTTGTTTCAACTTTGAAAGTGTTTTTAAAAATGCATCAGATAATTTGTACATATTTCTTTTTTTAGTACAACATATGTAGGTGAGAGGATTCGAATCTTTGACCTCTTATCTTGGTCGAGAATCTCACTTTGACAGATAATTTGTACATAATCTTCTGACAAAATTTGCTAAAAAACAATATTTATTTATCTATTTGATATTTGAGGAGAAAAGTAGCTTCCTTTCTCACGGAGCAAAAATATTGCACATTGAGTTTGAATAATCCTAAGACCAAAGTAATCCACTTTCGGCTAAACCTCGGATCGTGTGAATCGGCTTGAATTGGAATCTAAATTCCAAAGAAAGATAAAGTTTTTATTCTCTTTTTCTTTTTTAGATTTTGATACAGTTTCCATTTGATTTGAAGAACAATTCCTGAATTTCTAAAGAATAAATAATCGTTATTTTCTTATTCTTGTATTTTAAAAATAAGTCGACATGTGATGTTCAATTTGAAAACATTCATTGAATTGCACAATAATTATGCTTGTTATCTGTAAACAACTAAACATGTATGTTTATAAAAATAAAGGAAAAATATAACAACATTTAAAGAGCAATTATGAATATAAGCTTCGTTACAAACCCTGTTAGTTATTGACAAAACTCATAATAAATAGTCAATTATTTTATCTTTTTACAGTACGATTGACTACTAACTTAACTATATGTTAGTTCATGCAACTCAAATTTTCTCTTTTAGAATGGGGTAGGGTAGTTTTTGTTGAAGAGGGCAAAAAACTCAAGTATCCAGTTTGAAAGGAAGCTAATCTTTGGAAGACTCTAAACAATCAACATAAAAAAGAAAAACTAATTCTAGGAGACAAACACTTTCCAAAAAATCACACAGCAACATTAATGAATTGTTGAAACAGGAAGGTTAAAAGTAAATGGGAAGAAAGATCAATCGCTTCCCCATTTCCTTGCAACTTTCTCTCTAGCAGAGACCTGGCCTGAGGCTTCTTTGTTTGAAATCTCCTCAAACTCAGTATAATTACCAGCAGAGGTCTTTCTCAAAATTTTTGAAGTAACAAAAGTCAATCCATTTCTTGTTCCTCGCAAAGCATACAGCAGTGGGTTGAAAACAACAGCGAGCAACAGTTCACCTTTTGCAACTATGAGATACTTTTATTGAAAATTTGCACCAGTGAAATGAAGGATTAGTTAGATTGCATCCAAACAAGTGTAACTAGAATCTAATATGGATGAGGAAAACTACTTACCATGACAATTATACCTAAAACAGCAAGACTAGTCTGCTGTGCTTCTGGCCAGAAATGTTCATCGGACCAACCGAACCATCCACCAGATCCGAACCAACCTCCTCGTCCACCGCCACCACCGCCTGCCTCCTCTCTTTTCTTTATTTCATTGTTCCATTTCTCAAATTCATTCTTCTTTCCCCCAAGTGCACTTTCTAATGCCTTCCTTGCCTGTTCCTGCTACCAACAAAGAGAAGGCAAATTTAAGCAAGATTTTCTTTTGTTCCAACTCCAATACACACTTTCTTGGACTCAAATAATGAAGAAGAATGCACTACAAGTTTGAGTATGTAGTATATCAGATGCACATTGGATCAAAAAATCTATACAACATCAATTTAAAATTACTTCTCATTGTTGTTTTCTTTTTTCTTCTGGGTGGAAGGGAAGGGACGGATGTGCATATCTAATAACAATGACACTGCCCTGGGGAAAGGGAAATGAAGTAGCTGGGCGACTCCAACTAGCCAGGATAATGTTAGTGATTCATGATTCGATTCCCATGGAATGATTCAAAACATTTGAAACAAATAGAAATAAGTTGAAGTCCTCCGTTAAACAGGAGTAGAATAATTCTACTTAAATATTTCAGCAGTCAGTCTACTAGATTTGCCGACTTTTTTTTTCTTTTGGATAAAATGGCCCATAAGTGATAAGTAGAAATCCATGGAAATTTATTTAGCAAAAGCAGATTGATACATTTTTTTTTTCTTTTAACACTGTAGGATGGGGAAATCAAACATTTGACCTCTTGGTTAGGTAAGATCCAGCAACAACAGAGTTGATATAACCACGATTCTCCCTGACATTACATGATCATCAAACCATAAAAATAGTACGAAAATCCTAATAAGAAAACTTCTAGATTTTTTTCATAGAAAAGCTCATATTTATGGTCAATGTTTTAACAACCTAAAGGTGACCTTGAGAATTTTAAATAAAAACATTATACGATCCCAAATTGGTGTGAACAAGTATTACTAAACATGATACTTTTATATAAAAGTATAACAAAAGATCACCCCGTGTAACATAATTACCATTATCACTAATAGAATTGACTCATTTTATAAATTTTTCTCTTCAATGTTTGTAAATTCCAAGTGGTAAAAGAAGTAATAGTTCAAATTGTTAAAACTCAAACCTTTATATTTTCAAAGAATGGGGTAAATTAACACTATTCTACTAACTACTATATGAGGCATAGAGATTTTTAAGCCTCAATGCATTTTTTTATAAGGACATAAGCCTTTCCTATAAGAGGTATAAGCCTCTTATGGTTCAAAGAAGGTAATCTCATGGCTAAATGTTAGAGGGCTTGGCTTAAACCTCAATAGTCTTTTAAAACACAGTCTATGGTCTTCTTAGTTCAAGAATTTGAGTACAGAAAGATTGGCATCCACTAAAATTTTCCAATAAATGTACAAATAGCTAGAAATACGAGCAAAGCTATGGAATCCTCATCCGCTTGATGCTTGTTGTGGAATAACAATAGGCATACTCGTAATGGTTGTAGAAACACCAGGGTCCAGGGCATTAAGTTAAACTCCAAATCACCCCATCTCCTATCCTAACTCTAAAGAAATTACCCAACCACAGCGTGTTTCTCAAAATTTCCCTAAAAGAAGTAAGCCACCGAAGCCAAATCCGAACTATATCTTGGTTATCAACAACGAACACAACAGAAAAAAAGAACAAGCTACAAAATCTAATCAGTTCAAGGTTGGAACAAACAAATAAAAGAAAATCGCAGCACCTCTCTTCGATTGTCGGAGAAAAGGCAAGAGAATCTGCCGTTGCACTTGAGCTTGGACTGTAAACGTGCCCAATTATGTGTATCATTTCGAGGGCGAAGTAAAGGGAGGGCGGAGCGAATTGGGTCATCAGAACTCGAGGTCGATAGGGCGAGAATCGGAGTTGAAGGGTTTAGATTGAGAATGTGAAGCATTGTTTTCGCATCTCCCGGCCGATAAACCACGGCCTCTGCGCTCTGTTTCTTAATTTGATGAACCAGCGCCGCCCGCGGCCCCTGAGTTTTTGCCTCTTGGCTATTCTTTGTGCTCCAGGATAACTTTATGGTATTAGTAATACAATACAAGCTTTATATACTTACTATTTATCTAAACTTTTAATTTTATTTTATTTTTTTAATCTCACAACTTTTAAATTATCTATTTTTATTTTTTTAAAATAAATATTTTCATCTTTGATATATTATTTTTCCATCAAGTTTTTGCTAAGGTTAGTCTCACACATATTAATATGTTATATACTACTCGAAGCTATGTTATTAATTTGTTAAAATTAAAAAAAAAAAAGTTAAAAAGACCACAATACTAGTAATTGTTATTTATTTTTTAAATTTAGATATCAAAATAGATATTTTAAACATTTGAGAAGTAAAATAAAAAACTTGAAATTGAAAGACTAAAATATCAAAAAGACTATTCAAAGTTAAATATGTATATATATAAACACACCTCCGTAATTTTATGATTATAAGGAAAAAAAAAAGATTTTCTCAATTAACTAAAATATTTGAGTGAGTTCATTTCAACCCAACCAAAATCTAGATAAGCATAAAATGTCATCCAACTTGTGCTATTATTTAATTCACGAAATGAAATACCATGCTTATTAATTGATTGAAACTTTTTTTTTTTGTGCAAAGTAATATATTACAAATCAACATGATTTATCTCAAATTTATCTACAACTACAACCAATGCAATTTAACTTCTTAAAATTAATTCTTAATAGAATGAGTTACAAATTCATAAAATTATCATTTTATCATATAGACTTAAGTAATTATCTCCTGATTTTTCAATGATTATACACTCTCTTCTCTTCTCTAGTTTGTTTTATGAATAAGTTATCCAAAATTCAGTAGGTTGGAGATTATTATTCTAGTAAGAAGTTAGTGAATGACTAGAAAAATAATTAAAAATGAAGGACTAAATTGATTGTTTCACCTCCATCAACAAATTTTTTTAGTGAAGAGGTGGAGATTTGAATCTAAAATGAATCTCTAACGTTTTAGTAAAAAATACAAATCATTTATCGGCAGTGAGTTCAAGAGGCAATTTTGAAACAATAATTGAGTAATTCATGGTTGCATTTGAAACAAAGGGCGGCCTCAACGAACAGAAAACTGGAAAAAGAAGAGCGTGAGAACAAAGAGGAAGACACCCAGATACAACGATGCTAATCTCCTCTGTTTTGGCTCCAAATTCAAATCCATCTGCTCCACAACATTAGCAATTGCTACATAAATCATTTCAGATATAAAGTTTAACAAGCAAAGAAGAAGCTGTAAAATTGTATTAAAAAAAATAAAAAATAAAAAAACTGACCAGTCTCATGGGCTTGGGCTGAACAAAAGGATCCATTATCCTCTCCAAGTTTCTGAATCCAATTCATTCAAACAAAACAGTAAAATGAAAGGTTGAGCTTATTGCATGCAAGTTGAGAAGTTGAAGAAATTCAATTAAGAAATGGCAAGAGATGGTGTATATATAAGAAACAGTTTCAAGTACCCAATAAGCAACTTTCCTACGTAGCTATGGTAAGAATGGATATTCACTCTTCCCAACGTCATCAGGGTTTTGTCCCACCCTGCCACAACCGCCCTAAAACAGTCAATTCTTTCGTCTTGATATAACATTAAATTTATCCTAATCTATCAACTTCAACTTTTGAGTTTTGAATTGTATACATTTTTTAGACTTTTCTATGTTAAAATTTAAATGAAGCAAGGAAATCTTGGAATGTAGTTTGAAGTGTGTACCTAATGTCCATTTAATACCCACCATAGATCCATGTTTTGTCATTGGCTTTGCTGTGAATTGTAGGTTGTTTCCCAAGGTTTTGGTGAGATGAGAGAAGAATTCCATCACTTTCTGCGACATTAATAAAACCAAAATCACAAACCCATTATCCACCAAGAGAAAAGAGCTACATGGGATTTGTGGAAATTACCAATTTGGCTCGAAAGATTCGTAACAAAGGGATGGAATTATAGACATCCGGACATTCATCAGCTACTACATCTGACAATTTGGTGAGGTTTTTGTCCTTTACCGCCTCGTAAAGTTTGCGGACTCTTTTGAGAGTCTCATCGTTATCGTTGTCGTCGTTGTCTTTGTTCTGTTGTGGCATTTTAGGGCCACCATTGCATTTTACGCACAAATAGCCCCGACGCTCAGATGTCGATGACAGCGAGTAACGACTTGTGGTGTAAAGAGGGGTGAAGTTGTAGTTGTTAGAGTTAGAGTTTGGGGAGATTGAGGTTGAGGTAGGGAAATTGAGGAACTTTGTTGAGGAAGAAAAGGCCATTGGAAAGGTAAAATGGCAGAGCAAGAGGATTGATATGGGTTTTGGAATGGACATAAAGTTTGCCATTGGAGATGCTTTCTTCCCTCTAGGTGCTAAAAATTTGGCTTCTCAATGTGCTCCACAAGGAAAGAACCTTAGTCTTTTTCATTTAGATGGAAGCAAGAATCTTTGTTGAAATTGTAACTCACATATCAAAGCTCAGACAATAGATTTACGGGTTTTTTTTTTTTTTTGACCACATGTGGAGGTGAGGGGACGAACCACAGACCTCTTGATCATTAGTACAAGAGTTATGTGATCAACAATTGTGCTATGCTCACATGTTGGCAAAGCAAAGAGTTTTAAATAAAAATTTATAAAAAACTATTTTAATTGGTAATGGATAATTAAGTTATAGAATTTATTATTAGTATTTACATTTATGTTGAAGTAAATAAATGATTTTTTTAATGTTTTATGTTTATTTTAAAAAGATATCGGTTAATCTTCAATATCAATGTCAAATCCTCCAATTTATCGATATGTCAAAATATCGACAAATATTTTCATCCTTGCATGAAACATAAGTTTTATATCAACTTTAGTAATCCATAGTATGTAAAGTAAAGAAATTCGGACACGAAAACTTCTTATTCTAAAAAATATAGGTCTCATTTGATAATGATTCATCTTTAGTTTGTTTTTTTAAAATTGTGTTTGCCTTCTCACCGTTTATTAACTATGGTTTTCACCTCATCTCTCAAAGAAACATTTAGCCAAATTTCAAATTCTAAAAACAAAACAAGTTTTTTTAATTATTATTATTATTATTTTTTTAGTTTTGGACGTCTTGCTCCTAAGCATACAAATTATTCAACATAACAAACGAAATCATTTACAATATAAATGACAATACCTAATTGTGCATGTTGTAATGTCAACTTTTTTTTTTTTTTTTATTTGAAACTTAATGTCAACTTGTTTCATCTAATAGAGTTAATAATGAGTATGTGTGGGTTGGAGGTTATTTTCTAAAAAGGTATCCTTGATAAATATTTATGTTCAACCTATTGTACCAAATTAAAACTTTTAAAATAATAAGATTTAAATGAAAGGAACACTCTTTCTTAGGGAAAAAAAAAGAACACCAACATCTTAGAGACTAAAATATATATCTAGCTGACATCTAATCGTTAAAATTTTAATATTTTCCTTTTAAGTATGATCATGAGTGAAGTGTGTAACTAGAGTTAGGATTAGATTTGTTAGATCTAAATCAATTGATTAAGATGCAAATTTGTCCAACTTAGATAATCTTAGTCACACGATGGAACATTAATTAGGACATTAGTTCAAATGTTTTTTTTTAAATATAATGAAAAATGTTAATTCTCCAAGGATTTGTTATTATAGTTTCATTCATAATTGATTGAGTACGTCTTTATCATTAGTATATGTCACTAAGAAAATGTTTGATATTGAGATGGTATATGCTCAATAATTGACTCATGTCATTTCTGTAAAACTTACATAAATGACAGATTATAATTGCGAAGTCATAATTCAACTATACTTTATTTCAAAATAATAATAATAAAATTATACTAGAGTGTAGTCAGCTGAAGGGCAATTTTGAAACAATTTGGTAATGAGTCGTGGGTGTATTTAAAGAGCTAAGTTAAAAATGCATAAGAAGTTGTGGGACGAGAATGTCATATTCCTTAATTGCCCTTTGTTTCTTCTGATCTGCAGATTTTAGTAGAGCACCTCAAACGCCGGCCTTTAACGAACAGAAAACTGGAAAAAGAAGAGCGAGAGAAGGAGGAGGAAGAAACCCAGACACAGCGATGCAACTTTTCTCTGTTTTCTTGGCACCCAATTCCAATTCCAATTCTTCTGCTCCAAAACACATTTGTAATTCTACACATTATTACTACACATATAATATATTCACAACCAAAGAAAGTGTAGTGTATATTATATATATTGAGCTCACTCACAAGTGTCTTGGGCCCCAGCCGAAGAAGAGGATCGATTATGGTCTCCAAGTTACTGAATCCAATTCATTCAAAAAAAAAAAAAAAAAAAAAGATTAAAAAAAGAAATGAGATCGAAGAGAATTAGTTAAAAAAGAGATAGTAAATTAAAGTACCCAATAAGCAGCTTTCCAACATAGGTATGGTGAGAATAGATACGGACTCCCTTTCCCGACTCCATCAGGGGTTTATTCCACCCTGCCATCATATTCATAACAAAACTAAACCTCTACAAATTTGAAATTTCGGTTCTAAAAAAAAAAAGGATTTTCGTTTGGAGTATGTACCTACTCTCCATTTAATACCCACCATCGATCCATCTTTTGTTGTTGGCTGCACTTTGAATATTAGACTATTTTGTAAGCCCTTGATGATATTAGATAGGAAATCCGACTTTTTCTGCAAAAGAAAAAAAAAAAAAAAAATCCAAAAAATATTTGTGTCATAACTCATTATTCCACCAAGATTCAAACTCCTTTCGCAGAGAAGAGATATGGGTTAGTGAAATTACGGATTTAGTTCTATTTGGAAGAAAAGGGATGGAACTAGCGACATTGGGATATTGATCATCTATAACATCAGCCAAGTGTGCAACGTCTTTGTTGTTGATGCCCTTGTAAAGTTCGCCAATTGTTTCGCTTTCGAGAGGGTCTTTTTCATGGCCATTATCTTTCTTTTCTGGCCCGGGGCCTCCGCCGTGGCATTTTACGCACAGAGAGCCTCGACGCTTGGCCGACAGCAGCGACGGGGGCGGAAGGGAACTATTTCTGGTATGAAGAAGAGTGGCATCATTGAGGTAGTTGGAGTTTGAGTTTGAGATTGAGATTGAGGTGGGGAAATGGATGAAATTTGGTAGAGAAGAAAAAGCCATTTGGATGAAATGGAATTAATGGGTTTGGAATTGAGAGAACAAAAGTTGGGTTGCAATGGCTATGGCCACATGGGTCGGGAGATGCTTTAATTTTCTGAATTGTACAAAAATTGGCTTCTCTTCTCTCATTGTTGCAAAGGAAGGAACTTTGGTCTTTCGTCTCGCTGCAAGCAACAATCTTTCTTCCTATCATACCTAAGAATAAGTTTGTAAATTATTATAACGAGTAACGTGTCATTCTTTTTTATTATTTTATTCACATATTTAAATGTGGTAATCTCATTCCACACACAAGAAATAGAATGTATATGTCAATTACTAAACTATATTCTTTTTGATCCAAGCTATTGTTGGCACATCTTGGTTGAATGTATATGTCAATTGCTAAACTATATTCATTTTAACAACCGTCTTTGATTTGTTCTCAAAGTAGAAATAGAATATCACTTTAAGTTGTCATACAAATCAAACTCTTAAAATAAGTCCAAAATATACTTTAAAATATCCCTCCCATTTTCAATATATAGATAGATTTGTTTAGTTGATTTTTTTTTTTCTTTTTTGTTGAATAATTTGTTAGTGAAAATTCAATTATCTAACTTTTACTATAAATGCATAATGATTTAACATTTTTAGGTTGATTGTTTAATCCACTTTGCCTTAATCTTACTTGCTCATGTTAAAAAACATAAATAATATATAATATGTACAAAAAACATAAATAATACAAATATATTTATACATTTGACTAAACTATGTGTATATATATAATTATTTATTAAAATAATACACTTTGTATATATAGATCCGATTAACGAAAGGGAAACTGTGAGGAATGGGCCTCGCAAAATAGAATTGGGGTGGGCCTTCGGGGCTGAAAGCCTGAAGCTGCCTTCGATCGTTTTCCAAAGGTTAAATTATCAAAAATACCCCTCGACTTTAGGGTTTGTTTCAATTATACCCCTGGACTTTCAAAAGTTTCAATTATGCCCTTGAAGTTTCAAATTTGTTTCAAAACTACCCTTGGAGACATTTTCCGTTAAATTTATCGACAAAAATTGATGCGTTTGCATGTGTTTTTATCGTTTTTTCCACGTATGTGTTCAAATCTATTCACATAAGCAACCATATATGTGCAAACACGTCATTTTACATCCATGAATTTAACAAAAAAAAGCCTTCAATGGTAGTTTTGAAACAATTTTGAAACTTCAAGGGCATAATTGAAACTTTTGAAAGTCTAGGGGCATAATTGAAACAAACCCTAAAGTTTAGGGGTATTTTTGATAATTTAACCGTTTTCCAAACTCCAAAGTGACCAAACTTTCGGTTACTTTACGAAAATCACACCGTCATGGCGGCGGAGCGTGGCCGGAAGGGCCCATCGAAGTGGACGGTCGGACTTCCGAAACCAACTTTAGAAAATGAAAATTTTATTTTATCTGTGCTAATTGATGAGGTATTTTTCTTTAATGTTTTGTCACCTTATCATTGGAGACCATCCATATTAAAAGAATATTAGCCAAAGTGAACTTAGTTCAGCCATAATTGACATATACACTTGACCAAAAGGTTAGAGTTTCGAATTACCCACCCCAATCGTTGATGTACTAAAAAATATATATATATATATATATATTGTTAAAAATTAGTGCAAACTTGGTAGGCAAGTAGTTTGATTTAGCTAATTTACTTGTGTAGAAAGTAATGGCTAGTGGCATTTATTTAGGATAGTGGCTTAATTGAAGAGATTTTCAAGGTTAGTGGGTTAGTGGGTGTCCATTTTACTTTCCTATAAATTCGTGTAAGTTTTTCATTTCAATGCATCACAACTCAATTTGATTCACTTTCTTTCTTGCAATTTCTATCTTGTTTCCACTATTTGTTCTTTTTGTTTACATGGTATCAGAGCTTCCAGGTTCTTTATTTCGTGTTTGAGTCTTATACTCAGTGAAAATGAATGGTGGAAACAATATTTGTGTGGACAAGCTTACCAGTGATAATTATAGCTATTGGAAGCTATGTATGGAAGCTTTTCTACAAGGACAAGATTTGTGGGATCTTGTTTCCGGTGATGATACTGAAATTCCAAGAGATACTTTGGAAAATGTTGAGGCACGGAGGAAGTGGAAGGTCAAATGTGGCAAAGCTTTATTTGCTTTGCGAACTTCTATTGGCAAGGAGTATATTGAGCATGTTCGTGATGTGAATTCTCCAAAGCAAGTGTGGGAAACACTTGAAAGATTGTTTGCTCAAAAGAACACGACAAGGTTGCAGTATTTGGAGAATGAACTTGCCGGAACTATTCAAGGTAACTTGTCAGTTTCAGAATATTTTCTGAAAGTTAAGACTTTGTGTTCTGAAATTACAGAATTGGACAAGACGGAGCCTATTAGTAATGCTCGGTTGCGTCGGTATCTTATTCGTGGACTGCGAAAGGAGTTTATGCCGTTTATTTCTTCGATACAAGGTTGGGTAAATCAACCTTCTATCATTGATCTGGAAAACTTGCTCTCAAATCAGGAAGCGTTGATGAAACAAATGCTTGGCAACGACAAGCAAATTCACTATGAGGTGGAAGCTGCTGTTTATGCAAAAGATAAAGGAAAAGTTAATTCTTCTGCCAAGCGTTCTTCAAATGATAGCAAGAATTCCAAGATTGAAGGGCAGTCCAAGGGCAATTTCAAAGGATGTTTTAGGTGCGGCAAGCCAGGACACATCAAACGTGATTGTCGGGCAAAGGTGGTGTGTCATCGTTGTGGGAAGTCGGGTCATATTAGACCAAATTGCCGGGTGAATCTCAAAGAAGCAGAAGCAAATGTTGTACAGGAAAGTAACAAACCTGAACAACTTACTTGGGAACAATGCTTGTCAATTGAAACTTTTTATCAACCCATTAATCTGCATGCTAATGCTTCTATAGATTATGATGAGGATTGGATTATTGATTCTGGTTGTTCTCATCATGCTACTGGAAATGTTTCTCTTCTCTCTGATGTCCATACCCATCAGGGAAAAAGAGTTATTGCAACGGCCGATAATTCCTTACATCCTGTTGTTGAAGAAGGGCGTGTTAATGTTAAGGATGATGCACCAAATGTTGTTGGTGTTTCTCTTGAAGATGTTTATCATGTTCCAGGCCTAAAGAAGAATTTGGTTTCAGTCTCTCAGATTGCTGATTCTGGGAGGTATGTTATCTTTGGTCCAAATGATGTGAAAATTGTTTCTAATATTAAACAATTTGAAGCTGATGTTTTATTAACTGGAAAGAGAAAAGATTCTCTCTACATTTTGTCTGCAAGTGATGCTTATGTTGAAAAGACAGGTCAGAATGATAGTGCAACACTTTGGCATGCTCGATTAGGCCATGTTGGTTATCAGTTACTACAGAGAATTTCTATGAAAAAGCTTCTTGATGGTATTCCTTTTTTTAAGGAAATTCATCATGATGTAGTTTGTCCCGGTTGTCAATTTGGGAAATCACATCGTCTTCCTTTCCCAAATTCAGATAACAAGGCTGCTGTTGCATTGCATTTGGTTCATTCAGATTTGATGGGGCCAACTAGAACACTCAGTTATTCTGGTTGTCGTTATGTTATGGTTTTTGTAGACGATTTTTCTCGATTCACGTGGGTGTATTTCTTGAAAGCTAAAAGTGAGACTTTCTCCAAGTTTGTCCAGTTCAAGGAGCAAGTGGAAAATGAATTTATGTTGTCAATAAAGTGTCTTCGCACAGATAATGGGGGAGAATACATGTCTGATCAATTTCAGAATTATTGCAAAGAGCATGGAATTCAACGTCAAATGACATGTCCTGACACTCCACAACAGAATGGAGTCGCTGAACGTAAATTAGCACATCTTACATCTATGTGCTTGTGTTGGTTGCATGCAAAGAACCTTCCAAGGGAGCTTTGGGCTGCAGCTATTCAGTCAGCTTGTCACGTCATAAACCGTCTACCTCCATGGACGGGATCGAATATGTCTCCTTTTGAGGTATTATATCGTCGTAAACCTAATGTGAGTTATCTTCGAGTTTTTGGGTCAGTTTGTTATGTTCATGTTTCAAAAAATAAGCGTACTAAACTTGACCCAAAGGCAAGACGTTGTATTTTTTTTGGATATGATACTCACAGGAAAGGATGGAAATGTATGGATCAAAGTACAAGAGAAGTTTTTGTTTCTCGAGATGTGGTATTTGATGAAGTTTCGTCACATCAAATGGATACAAGTTCAAAGAAAGGTGTTGTTGATTTATCGCCTTTCTTTACTGATGATGCCTCAGATGAAAAGGAGACCAATACCAGTATTGGAGGATATGATCAAACAGATGAAGATGCAGAGACTGTTGTTCGAAGATCTTCTAGGCAAAGAACACGACCCAGTTATTTATCTGATTATGAGGTACAGTTAAATAACTGTTCAATTGTATCTTGTTTTTTGATGGGTGATATTTGTGAAGGTGAACCCAAGTCTTATAATGAAGCTAGAGATGTTCTTGAATGGGAAGAAGCAATGAAGGAGGAAATCTTGGCTCTAAATAAGAATGACACTTGGGAACTTGTTCCAAAGCCGAAGAATGTTGAGTTAGTTACTTGTAAATGGGTTTACAAGTTAAAGAAAAAGCCGGATGGTACTATTGACAGGTATAAAGCTCGTCTTGTTGCTCGTGGTTTTTCACAACAATATGGTCTAGATTATGAAGAGACATTCAGTCCTGTTGCTAAAATGGTAACTATTCGAACAATTATTTCATTAGCTGCTTACAAAGATTGGAAATTATGGCAGTTAGATGTGAAGAATGCTTTCCTTTATGGAGAGTTAGATCGAGACATTTTTATGGAACAACCTCAAGGTTTTGTTTCCAAGGAGTCTCCAAATTATGTGTGTCGACTCAAGAAGGCTTTATATGGTCTTAAGCAAGCTCCCCGTGCTTGGTATGGTAAAATTGCTCAATATCTTGAGTTCTGTGGGTTCAGGTCCTCAAGTGCAGATTCGAGTCTGTTTGTTAAAAAGACAACTTCAGTATGTACAATGCTTTTACTATATGTTGATGACATGATCATAACAGGTGATGATGAAGTTGAAATTAATAGTCTTCGAGATGCTTTGTCAATTCGTTTTGAAATGAAGAGTTTGGGTGAAGCAAGATGTTTTCTTGGCTTGGAGGTTGAAAGGTCAGATGGATACTTTGTCTCACAGAAAGGATATGCAGCAAGTTTATTGGATCGTTTTGACATGAATGAGTCAAAACCAATGACTACTCCTATGGAGCCATCTTTGAAGTTGACTAAGGAAGAAGGAAAACGATTGGCAAATGCAACACTTTTTCGACAACTTGTTGGTAGTCTAATTTATTTAACTATCACAAGACCTGACATATCTTACTCTGTAGGTGTTGTTGCTCAATTTATGGATAAGCCATGTGAAGCTCATTTAGTTGTTGCAAAGAGAATTCTTCGATATGTTAAGAGTACCTTATGTTTTGGCTTGTTGTACAAACAAGCTAAATCTTTCGTGTTAAGCGGTTTTGTTGATGCTGACTGGGCTGGTGATGTAAATGACAGACGTTCCACAACTGGATACAGCTTTAATACAGGCTCAGGGACTATTTCATGGTGCAGTAAGAAGCAAGCATCCGTTGCTCTTTCAAGTTGTGAAGCAGAATATGTAGCAGCTACTATGGCTACTCAAGAATGCATTTGGCTAAAAAGACTCATGGCAGAAATTTTTTCCAATTTGGACTATCCAGTTTGTATTTTTTGTGACAACGAAAGTGCAATCAAGCTTGCAGGGAATCCAGTGTTTCATGCTCGTACAAAGCACATTGAAACTCATTTTCATTTTGTTCGAGAGAAAGTTTTGACGCAAGACATCAAATTACAGAAGATACATTCTAAGGAGCAAGTTGCTGATATATTTACCAAGGCTCTTGGTAAATCCAAGTTTGAAGAACTCAGGAGTGCACTCGGTGTTGTTGATCGTATGTTTGCACTAAGGGGGAGTGTTAAAAATTAGTGCAAACTTGGTAGGCAAGTAGTTTGATTTAGCTAATTTACTTGTGTAGAAAGTAATGGCTAGTGGCATTTATTTAGGATAGTGGCTTAATTGAAGAGATTTTCAAGGTTAGTGGGTTAGTGGGTGTCCATTTTACTTTCCTATAAATTCGTGTAAGTTTTTCATTTCAATGCATCACAACTCAATTTGATTCACTTCCTTTCTTGCAATTTCTATCTTGTTTCCACTATTTGTTCTTTTTGTTTACATATATATATTAAAAGAATATTAATAAAGATAATAACATATGTAAACAAATGGAGTTAATAGTCAATCATTAAATTTTTTCAAAGCATAAAAACCTGAGAACAGTGGTAACGAAATTCTTACAGCCTAGCATAGCACGTATTGCTAATTCAACAGCAGAAGAATTTGAGAAGATGGTGGGAAGGAATTTCTGAGCTGGCAAATTAAAAAAAAAAATATTCTCTGAGCTGAGCTAACACACAGGCAGAGAAGAAATGACATGGAGTCAACCAACCCGTTGACCTTGATGAGCTGTCACAAATCTCACAAATATTGTATTAAAAGGATAATTCTAGAGGATAAATTTTTGTTGAACTCTGCAATTTGTATAGACCCAACCTCTTTCATCCGATTCAAAATTTTCGACGCGTACAATCTTTGTTAGGTGACGGTTTCAACCCAACCTAATTTTAATACATGTCCACCTTAATTAGTATATTTTAATACACATACTCAAATCTATATTATTCATTCAAATAAAATATGTCGATAAAAATTAATTTATTATTGTTTTCAAAACTCAAGAGTTAAAATGGACATTAGGAAAGTTTAAAGACTAAAATGAAGTAAACCTAAAAGCTTGGATGATAAATTTTACATTAGGAAATTTTTGGGACCAAAATAAAATTAACTTGAAAGCTCATGAATCAAAATGAGATTTAAACCAAATTTTAAATTAGTTTTTATTTTAAGAATATAATATTCTAAATGTGTGAAAGTGATAGTTCGAACATTCAATTTGAAAGTGAGACCAGCAATATTTTAACTAGCAGAGTTAAACTCATATTGACAAATTAATTAAAACAAAACAAATTTAAAAGAAAAAAAAACTCAACCAAAACTAATTATACCGTTGATATAGTTTGAATCCAAGTGATGAAATACTCATGTCTTCATATCTTTTGAAAAAGAAAAAATATTTCTAAATTTGACGGTTTGAATTTTAATTTCATCAAATTTAATCTTAAATTTAGATAAGTGTTGCAAGATTTTACCTTAAATTTGAATAATTTATTGTGACTTTTTTTTGTAACCAAGTTTAACCTTATGCAAGGTTTAACTTTTATAGAAATTAGTAAGGTTTGAAATTCTCTTTTTATCTTTTTTTTTTTCTTGGATTAATATAAACAGGTGAATGAAACATAATTTGAATAGAAGATATAAAAATATATACACTTATTTGACGTAAATGTCTTGATTGATTGAGTTATGTTTTGATTGACTTTACCTTTTTAGTACTTCTTTTTTTTAAACAAAAAATAATTTCATTAAGAAGAAGATACAACTCTGAGTTTACAAAATATGATGTCTTTCTAATCGCCATCAATGTAATCCTACTTAGAAACCCATTAACCAATAGATTCAGACCCGAATTCAAACTCCGTTCTTGCTAATTCATGAGCTAGTTCTTTAATGTAGATCTTCTTAGTAACTCTTTAAAATATGTTAAACATGAGTTTTTTTTTTTTTTTTTTTTTTGAAACTTAAGCATGAACCTTTAAAATATGATAAAAACATGAGCGCCAATCATAATTAATCTTTCAGTCGATCAAAATACTACATGGAAAAAGAAAAGTTGTTTTTGTGGTGGGGATTAAGCCACTTATTTAGAAAAATGTATAGTTTCAACATTAAAGTAAGATGCTTTTTCTTTTTTCAGTTGGAAAATATTAAAAGTGAGACTTTTTATATATATATATATAGAATTACAGATTTAAGATGTGGTTTTTTTAAAGAAAAATTAGGATGTGATTCATACTTCCTAGTTTCTCGAATAAATAATGTTTAGCTTTTCCATAAAGTCAGATTTGGGCAAAGCCGTTGAATTTTCTATAACTTTTCTCATTATATACTATACTTCAAATTAATTACACATAAATTATATTGTGTTCAAGAGATAAATAAATAAACTTGGTGGCAGCAACAAAAAGTTGATCTGGTTTTTCCAAGTTGGACTCTCCTTTTGCCAACTTGATCTGACGTGTTTACATGCCGCCAATTACTATTTATCATTTTAAAATTCTATATACTAATACTTTATTGAATTAATTTCTTCTATCCACGTCATACTTTTTTTTTAAAAAAATATTTATATATAGGAGTGTAGAAATTTAAAAATGTATTATTTAGATTAGTTCAACTATCATTAACCATTATATATTATATTTTTCAAAAAAAGAAATTGAAATTATAGTTTTGTTGAGCCTCATTTAATAAAAACTTCATCATATATTTCAATTATCTAATGTCAAGAGTTGTAAAAGGCACATGATCAAAATGCAAATATATTCTTTCCAAAGAAAATTTTATACATTCATTGTATAAACAATATTCTATAAGATAATGTGAACTTTTTTTTAATCGTAATCTGAATGAATAATACTGTGTAAAGTAGATTGATTTGTTGAATTTTAGGAATAAGAATAAGAAGAATGTACTTTATGACCAACATCATCTTCGATTCCAAAAAAAAATTATCATTTAATAATTAGCTTATATATATATATATATATATATTTGGGGGTAAGTGTCGTGATCGATTTCATGTGAAGATATCCAGTCACAAAAACAAAATGAAGCCAATTGTTTCAAAAAAAAAAAAAATGAAGCCAATAACATTTAATGTGTTTTTTTTTTTTTTTTTTTTGAGTAAGATATTAAAAATATTATTTTACTAAATATTTTCCAAATAATCACATATAAATAAATAAGAAAACTCTCTTTATTACATGCAAAACAAATTGGAAGGGGTAATTTCCGGGTTATTCAAATTATTAAATAATTTTATTTTAAAAAGAATTAGATAAAAGCATGAGGTTTAAAACTGATTTGAAAAAACAAAGTGTTGTGGTAATTTAATCGTCCCTTCCCATTTGTTTTTTCCCTTGACACTAGTTTTTAAAAGCTTTACTTTTTATTTTACTAATATTTAAAAATGAAATCATAAACACATATGGTTGAAAGATCAAAACGAAATAATGGTCAAATTTGGCTCAAAGTTATATACACTTTAAACTTTTCCTTAAAAAACATCACTAGACAATAAAAGGAGATTATAAAAATGAAGAAAAAAAAATGCACCTTACACTTTAATAAACTTAAAACGTAATTTATCTATTGAACTATGTTCGAATTATTACATTTTTTTTAGTTTAACAATATGAGATGGTGAGAGTTTAAATCTCTACTTTAACCAACAGAGTCATTGTTTTTTTTTAGCATTTGGGAGGATCCAAATCTATGATCTATTAGTCAAATATACATGTCAGTTGAGTTATGCTCACTTTGACAAAGTCATGTCTAAGTTACTTGTTATAAATAATTTTGGACCACTCCAATGTACAAGGAGTCAACGAGGAAAAACCGACACAAGCCCAGAAGTAGGATCTAAAAATAGACTCCAGAGGCGAAATGGGCCAAAAGGTCGGACCAAGGTCGGAGGGACCGGGCCTTGGTCCGACCCATATGGTATGCCTCGACCACTCGACCCACTTGCGTGGGTCGAGTCCTTCTGCCACCGTTCGGTCCATGCTGCCCCTAGCCACCGCAGTTCCACCTAATTCAGCCTAAATCGCCTCCAATTACCTAAAAACCATAGAGTAGGAACAAATATTTAAACAATTTTTTATCACTAAAGAAATGATATGGAACTCTATTCTTTACTCTCCCATCTTGCTCTCTTGCTCTCCTCCTTCCGCTTTATGACTTAAGCATTGGAGGCGGTGTGGCAAGCACCACACCGGTGTGCATGTTTTACTGTCTTGCAAGCCACGTCTCCCCCTTTCTCAAACAAATTTATCGTTGGTGGCACGTGAATGTCAGGTGAGTTTCTCCTGTCCATATTTGATCATCAACCTTACTACTACAAGTTTTCTCTCTCTCTTAAATTATTGAGAACAAATATGATGGAAACATTTTCCATCATCTTAACTTAACTATGATGATACTATATTAAACCACTAAACATTTAGGGGATAAATGTGGGGAGAGGGTAACCCCTAAACAAGCGGAATCATTTTTGAATCATAAATGTGGGGAACAAAAATTTCAAACATAATTAAAAAAAAAAAAAAAAAAAAAAATGGTACCACACAACATGACTTAAGCCACTACTGCATTAACATAATTTGCAGACTAATTAAGGTTTTGTAACAGTTGATTTGGCCAATGGGACCCACATCACAATATAAGCGTTGAAAGTAGGTCCACATCATCAATGCCTACGTGCTACCCTAATCCCCTACAATCACTCACATTGTAACTCATTGTCCTCTCCAAAAATAAATAAAAAGGATTTACGTAATTTATTTATAAAAGATTTTAAAAGAACAAAACGCCAGATGAGTATGTCGTTCCATGCGAGGAATCTACACGTGGCGAATAATAATTGGATGGGACAGAACACGAGTGGGTCCCGCGGAAAAGGCATCATCCGCCGTCCAGCTGTCAATCAATCTTTTCGATATTATAATAATAATAATAATAGAGAGAAGGCAAGGCCAATGCATGATGGCACGCATTTCCGGTTGACCACTTGCCTTAATTCCAAATAGCTAAAATGTATTGAGATCCACACCTCTAATTTCCCTCTATTTTATTTTTTACTTTTTTACTGTCCCCATTTTTTACCTTTTCTTTTTTCCCTTTAAATTGTTTTACTCAATTGCCCTTATTAATCCCGACGATATTTCACAATTGTTTTAGATTTTGATCTAATTTTAATTTTAGTATTGAACAATATTTCATCGCTTTGATTTTTAATCAAGGATTTAATTAATATATATTTTAAAAAAAAAAGTCTAGATGATTTACTCGATTATCTATAAATTTATTGGAGTATTTTATTTGAAATTTCGTGTTGGTGATGTGGCTTTGGTTTAATAAAAGGAAAATGTCGATTAAATACAAAGGTTTTGAAGATGATGAACCAAAGAAAATGTGATGAGTAATGATGCTATGCATTGGATCTGATATTGAGAGGACTATTTTGTTGTGACATTCTAAAAACTTAGTAACTTTAAAATTTGTGTTCTCAATAGCTCTAACTGGGTCTCAATTCCAGAGAAATTATTGCCAAAATTGGGTTTTTTAAAAATTGAATAGTTTCCTAATCAAAGTTATTGAAATCGTCAAAAACGACTATTACATCAATCAAAATTAAACCAAACCAAAGGAATAAATCTATTTAGACTCAATTAACGAATCATTTTTCAATTTTAAATCTTATCAATCGAAGTGATCTACATTTTATTATTCAATGAACACTCTTGCTTAAAAGGTAGTATAATTGAAAAGTAATTACATAATATTGAGAACAATATCTTCTTAAACACTAATGAATAGGAGCTTCTACTTACTTTCTGATGTGATATATTTTTTTTATTACTCTATTTTTGTTACATTTTTTTTAGTACATCAACATTTGAGGATGAGAAATTTAAATTTCTAACCTCATGATCGATGATACATGCCAATTATTGTTGAACTATGCTCGCTTGGGCTATTTTGATACATTTATTGGACAAATGTAACTTTCTATAATATTTTGGTCGATAAGAATATGATATAAGAAACTATCAATTAGTAGATGGTAAGTATTGTGGTTAAATTGGGAGAGTCGAGTGCCAATAAAAACATATCTCAACTGACATAGAGTTGTAAAAATGATCATGAGGTTTATGGTTCAAATCCTCTCATCCACGTATAGAATCGAGTTGGAAATTTTATTAGGGGAGAGTATTTTTTATGTGAAGTTGAATAGATTAGTAAGATATGACGTGGCAAATAAAATGGCGGGGTAGCGGAGGTGGGGCCGGGGTCACGAGCGTCCGACCTGGAAAGCATATTGAGGTGGGTCCCATGCAAGAGGAAAGGGCGGTTACATTCCCAAAAGGCAAAATCGCAAGGGCTGTATTCAGAAATCTCCAACTGTGCCACGCCAGCAAGACCTTCAGTTTCATGGGACCCACTCTGATGTTCATTCAACGGTCAAGATGGCATTTGGTGGCCCCGGTCCCCACTTCAGCCACCGGCCTACGCTCTCTCTTTCCTATTTTTTGCCTCGTCAGCGACCACATCAATCACACCATCCATCCTTTATATTATTTCCTTTTCTATTCATCAACATAATTAAATACAATTTATTATTTCAATACTTTTTTTTTTCTAAAAGAAATCCCAAGGAGCAAATTCAAGCATCTAACATTTTGAACCAATCTCAATCTAAATATAACTCATTCGACTAGAAACTAATCACATCTCAAATGTCGATGGTTCAATCTACTACTCCATAACGGTTAAACTAAAATAAATAAATAATATCTTAATCAAACGAACTATATATAAGTTATGTAGATAAAAACAAATACTAAATCATATCATATACCTTAACCAGTCGAACTAACATCAGATTAGCAGGTGTATAATTTTGCTAGTTCAAGACTAACCATTTTTCTACGTTAATACATATTTTTAATTTTCCATTTTACTAAACGTGTATTATTGAGTGTTTTAAAAGGAAAATAAGTAAGAGGTAGACAAAATAAATGTCGTTTCGAAAAATGTCAGCAAAATGAGGTGGCAAAATTACCAAAGATTCTTTAGAGTCCTTATGGCTCTCTGTCTTTCCCCAAACCTCATTATATTTTATTACAATCCACCATATTTCATACACCTATATAAACCCTCTCTTCTTCTTGTTTCAATCAACTCGCTTACTTGCCTCTCAAAAACTCATCTGGGTTTTCCTCTTTCAATCTCTTTCTTCAGTTTATTTGCTTCCTCTTCCCTTTTCCCAAATGGCCACCATTGAGGTAATTCAAGCCTTTGGGTTCAGCTTTGTAATATTTGATGGAGATCAACCCTCCTTTAAGTTCTTTTTTGTTTTGATATTCCAAATGTTTGTGCGAGTGTGATCTAGTTCTTACTGATCTTGCAATGTGGGATTTTTCTCATCAATGCATTGAAATGATCTGTATTGGATCACATTCCATAAGCATAAGAAAAAAAACAAACCAATGCCCTTTTCTGTATTCATATTGAATATGATCATCGAACACTGTTTTTAACATGTTCTTCTTTGATCATTGCCAAATAACAACTTTCAACTTGGATTACATCTCATTGATCAATTGTGCGATCTGGGTTTTGCAGGTTGATTCAGCCCCTGTAGTATTGCCAGAGCCAGAGGCAGCTCCAGTGGTGCAGCTCGAGGAGAAAGTTGTAGAAGAGCCAGCGGCTGAGGCCCCTGTAGAGGAGCCAAAGGAAGAAGCTGCCCCTGAACCTGTGGAGGCAGAGGAACCGGCACCGGTCGCATCCGAACCGGAGGTCGAAACCAAGGAAGTTGTGGTAGAGGAAGAGGCCAAGGCCGAACCAGAAGAGGCCGAGGCTGCACCCTCGGAAGCACCGGCCGAGCCGGAAGCACCAGCTGAGGAAGCTGCTGAAGAGGTGAAAGTGGAAACAGAGGAGCCAGTGGTGGAGAAAGCAGAAGAAGAACAAACTGAAAAAGCAGTTGAAGAGAAAGAGGAAGCTGCAGCAGCAGCAGCAGCAGAAGCAGCAGAGGAAGAGAAGCCAAAAGCAGAGGAATGAAGAAGAGCCAATGAGAGTGAGTTTGAATGAAGCAAATTGAAGCAAGAATATTTATTTGCAAGAGGGTTGGTTGTTTAGGTTGAAAGTTAAAAGTTGGTTGGGCTGTTAGTTTTTAATTACTGTCTCAGTCATTTGTTTATGGATTTGAGGCAAAAGTCATGAGGGTTGGGAGTTAGAATGGGTATGTTGTATTTCATAGTGCCATTTTCAACTGAGTCCAAGGAGTTTAAGACACAGAGTTGGAATTTGAGGTGTCATATGGGATATAATTTAAGTCAGTCCCACAGGAGTCATTTTCATTTCTCTATTTTGTGTGGTTGGATATGTTGTTCTTTAGCTTTCAATAAAATCATATTTCACTATTTTTTTGTGTTTTCAATTTTCCTTCCCTTACAATATAACATGGTTTCTTTTGGTTGTTTCCTCTTTTATTCAAAAGCTGATCTAAATAGAGATCAAATTGGTTCAACATTAAATGTTCCTGCTTAAATTGTAGGTTTTTTTATTTATCTTCCCATGTTTTCCTTTTTTTTCTTTTTTCCTCTCTCTCTCTTTCTAAATTTACTTTGAGTTTGATTGAACCATGTTTGGTTGTTATTTAAACCACTGCCTTTTGAGTTGAAGTTGTAATATTTTCATTAATTGACTTTCATTTTTTCTCAATGATAGGTTGGTTCATTATAAAAAAAAAATATATTTTCATTAATTGAGTTATGCTCAAATACAACTATCTTATCATGGGTTGTTCTAACATTTTGATATACTAGGTCTTGGTTCCTAATTATTAACATTTTGAGTTTTATTTATTAGGGGTTATTTTATTTTTATTTATTTATTAAGTTTCGACTGTGTTAAAATCTTTCGGATTTAAATGAAACATTAAATAAAAAAAAAATTATAAGTTTATTTCTATCCATTTTTTTTTTAAGAACACGTGAGGTTGTGTGATTCGAATCTTTGACCTCTTGGTCGAAGATACATGCTAATTACCGTTGAACTATGCTCGTTTTGGCTCATTTCTATCCATCTATGTACTTTAAAAGCTTATAAGAATAGTTTGTAATAAATTCTTAGACTTAAAACTTTATATATAATAAGTACTTGTCGTTAACTTAGTTTAACGTTTACATGGCACATTAACCATATTATTAAGTATTACATCCAAAATTAACTTGTCAGTCTCAACGATAGAATTAGATTCCATTGAAACACAATAAAACATATATCATGAAACAAAATGTCAAAAGTTCGAATCTCTATCTCTATATGTTGTTCAATCGAGATTCAATAGACATAAATCAAAAAATTCAGAGAGCTAAAAACTTCATGATGCTCATGAATTTAAAATAGACACGATGGATCAAACTTGTTTTAAGGAAAAAAAAATGGTGCCTATTGTCAAACATAAATTGCTGGGGGGGATATAAAATCAGAAAATGTGGGAGATAATGGGGATGGGATCTATACTCAGCTTAGCTTCTGCAAACTTGTACACAGAACACAGTATGATAGGCCTCCGATTAAGTATGTGTATAGTAGGAGAAGAAAGAAGAGTGTGAGGGAGGTTAAGGGTTAGTTAGTTAAAGATGGGTAAGGGTTGTTAATGGTAGTTACGTAGTCTGTTGGGCTTGGGTGTATATAATGGCAGGTTATGTGGGGGTATGGATATCTTTTGAGTACTGGGTAATTGGGGTAAAGGGGAGAGAATTAGGAAGCTCTCAAATTCTTCCTAAGGGTGTAATCCGTTCTTGTTCATAAATAAGAAGAGAGTTCTATCAATTTGGTATCAGAGCCAAGTTTTTTTTTTTTTTCCGAAACTAAGGAATGTCTACTCGTATGGAGTCACGCATGGAAGCGTTGGAGGCTAACCTGGCGGCTCAGGGAAAGGAAATGGCAGCGATCCACAATTCTATGGAGAATTTCTCCGATATGGCGTTACAGATGAAGGAAAGTTTCTCGGCAATGGCAGCTCATTTTGAGAGTCTGAAGGCTGAAAAAGTTCCACCATCGAAAGAGCAACCAAAACGTTCGGACGAAGCAGCCAGTGCAGCAGCCCCTCCTCCTCCGGTCGAGGTGACGACGGTTGATCCGCAGGCCCTGTCCAAGGCGTTAGCTCCGGTGTTCGACCTCCGGCTTCGGAAGTTGGAAATTCCGGTATTTTCTGGGGAAAACCCATATGAATGGCTTCACCAAGTCGAACGGTACTTTGAAGTAAATCGGTTGGAGGATTCGGAGAAAGTTGGCGCGGCGGTGCTCTGCCTTGATACTAAAGCTCTGAAGTGGTATCATTACGAACTAAAGCGACGGCCAATTGAGCGGTGGGAGGATTTCCGGCGGCTTCTGTTGAAACGGTTCTTGCCGACTAAGGAAGGGGGTCTTCATGAGCGGTTTTTTGCCTTGAAACAGGATTCCACGGTTGCCGAGTATCGGGAGAAGTTCGAAGATTATTCGGGACCCTTGGAGAATTTAGACGAAGCAACGCTGGAAGGGAAGTTCATCGATGGATTAAAAGACGATATCAAGATGAAACTCCGAGTGGCCAAGCCGGTTGGGCTGGACATGACAATGGAGGTAGCCCAGAAATTAGAGGACGAGATCCTTCATTTCGAAGAGAAATATTTTGGGGCCTCGTTGGGCCCAAAACCCACGGGCCGTGTGACGAATTCGGTGGGACAGTCCAAGTCTCCATCCTATGGGGCTGGGGCCGCGACCCGAACTGTGTCCATTAACCCGAGCAAATTGAACGCGACGGTCCGACCCGAGACAATAACGAAGACACCTGAGTTTCCATTTAAGAAGATGACTGACGCTGAGCTTCAGCAGAAAAGGGAAAGAGGCCTTTGTTATCGCTGTGAGGAGAGGTTTTTTCCAGGGCACCGTTGCAAGAAGAAGGAGCTCCAGGTGATGGTGGTGCAAGAGGAGAACCAGGATCTTGATGCTCCTATGGAAGATGTGGCCATGCAGACGGCGGAAGTGGCCGAGAAAGACGATGGTGACGAGATTGCTCAAGATCAACCAGAGGTGGTGGCTCTTCATTCGATGACTAGCGTAGGCTCCCCAAAGACGATCAAATTGAAGGGACACATTGGTGCTACTGAGGTGGTGGTGCTCATCGATAGTGGGGCGACCCACAATTTCGTTGCGTTGCAGTTGGTTGAAGCACTTAAGCTGCCCGTATGTGACACAGAGGGGTATGGAATTATCCTCGGCACGGGTTCGTCTGTTCGGGGTGCTAAGATTTGCAAGGATGTGGTGTTGTCCCTTGGACCAATTTCAATAGTTCAGGATTTCTTACCTCTGGCATTGGGTACGGCGGATGTTATTCTGGGGGTAAAGTGGTTGGAAACATTAGGGGAGGTGACATCTAACCATCAGACGTTACAACTCAGCTTTGTGTTAGAGGGCTCCAAAGTTGTATTACACGGGGATCCGTCGTTAGTCCGGTCTCAGGTGACGCTCAAATCGCTGATGAAGTCGCTGAAGCTGGAAAAGCAGGGCTTTTTGGTAGAATTTTGTGCCCTCCAGCAAGCGTCGGACGCAGTGGCTGAACTATGGGAAGAAGTGCCGGTGATAATTCGGTCTGTGTTGGAGCATCATAACTCGGTGTTTCGTCCCTTGCCTGGACTGCCGCCCCACCGGGAGTTGGATCATGCGATTGAGTTGTTACCAGGGGTGGCCCCCGTTAATGTCCGTCCGTACAGGTACCCCCAGTGCCAGAAGGATGAGATTGAGAAGTTGGTGGAAGAGATGTTAGCTTCTGGAATAATTCGACCGAGTTCGAGTTCATTCTCGAGTCCGGTCCTGCTGGTAAAAAAGAAGGATGGGAGTTGGCGGTTTTGCATAGACTACAGGGCCCTCAACAAGGTTACAGTACCGGATAAATTTCCAATTCCTTTGGTTGACGAACTGTTGGATGAATTGTATGGAGCGGTGGTTTTTTCGAAAATCGATCTAAAATCGGGATATCATCAAATCCGGTTGAAGGAGGCGGATGTTCATAAGTCTGCGTTCCGAACACATGAAGGGCACTACGAGTTTCTCGTTATGCCATTTGGCCTTCGGAATGCCCCTTCAACGTTTCAAGCAATCATGAACAGGATCCTTCGCCCGTTCCTGAGGAAGTTTGCGTTGGTGTTTATGGATGATATTTTGATTTACAGCAAGACGATGGGTGAGCATGCCGAGCATTTAAACAAGGTCCTGAAGGTGCTCAAGGAGAACCAGCTTGTGGCCAATAAGAAGAAATGCAATTTTGCGTTGAGGCAGATTGAGTATCTGGGGCATATTGTTTCGGGGAAAGGGGTGACTGCTGATCCGTCCAAGCTTGTGGCGATGGAACAATGGCCAATTCCGAGAAATGTGAAAGAGTTAAGGGGTTTTTTGGGGTTGACAGGGTATTACCGTAAGTTTGTTGCGAACTACGGCACCATCGCCCAACCCTTGACTCAGCAGTTGAAGAAAGACGGGTTTGCCTGGAACAATGAGGCTTCGGAAGCCTTTCAACGCCTCAAGCACGCAATGATGAATGTCCCGGTCTTGGCATTACCAGATTTTAGTAAACTCTTTGTAATTGAAGCAGATGCCTCTGGAGTGGGAGTAGGCGCTGTCCTGATGCAAGAAGGTCATCCCCTCGCATTCTTTAGCCATGCTCTATCACCTGTGCACCGATGTAAAGCCGTGTACGAAAGGGAGCTGATGGCCATTGTCATGGCAGTCCAGCGGTGGCGACCATACCTGTTGGGTAGAAAATTCCTGGTACGAACTGACCAGAGCAGTCTGAAGTATATTCTAGAGCAAAGACTGGTGGCAGGTGAATACCAAAAATTGCTCACCAAATTGTTGGGGTACGACTTTGATATCATGTACAAGCCGGGTGTCGAGAACAAGGTGGCTGATGCGTTGTCTCGATTACCGAATGCTCTGGAGTTTGCTGCGGTAAGTGTCGTGGGGGGCTTAAATTTTGGTCTGATTGTTGATCAACAACGGGAGGATGTCAAATTGAATGCGATCAGGAGGAAAATAGTTCGGGGAGAAGAGGTGCCTGCTGGGTATGTGTTAAGGGGTGAGGTGTTGTACTACAAAGGTCGTGTGGTGTTGCCTGAGGATTCGCCAACGATACATTTGTTATTGGAGGCATTTCATTCGTCTGCGGTCGGTGGCCATGGCGGTGTGCTTCGTACGTACCAGCGGCTTGCTAAAGAGGTATATTGGGTGGGGATGAAGGCAAGAGTAAGGTTGTTCATCGCCGAATGTACAGTTTGCCAACAAGCAAAGTATTTGACCTTGGCCCCTGCTGGTCTTCTTCAGCCGCTACCAATTCCGGAAAACATTTGGGAGGATATATCGATGGATTTTGTTATTGGTTTGCCTAAAGCGGAAAGTTTCGACTCAGTGTTAGTGGTGGTGGATAGGCTATCAAAGTTTGCTCACTTTATTCCTTTGCGACACCCTTACTCGGCAGCTTCTATCGCTCAGATTTTTATTCGGGAGATCGTGAGGTTACATGGGATACCTAGAAGTATTGTGTCTGATCGTGACCCGGTGTTTACAAGTTTATTTTGGGATGAGTTGTTCAAATGGCAGGGGACGAAGCTTAAACGCAGCACTGCTTATCATCCCCAGACCGATGGGCAGACGGAGGTGGTAAATCGAGGGTTAGAAACGTACTTGCGGTGCTTTGCAATGCACTGTACCACCAAATGGGTTCGTTGGCTGCCGTGGGCGGAGTACAGCTACAACACGTCTTATCATTCGGGTTTAAAGACAACCCCTTTCGAAGTAGTATATGGGAGACCTCCTCCATCGATCCTTCCATATACGGCAGATGGGTCTCTTGTGTCTGAAGTAGATAAGCAATTGAAGGAGCGTGATCAGATGCTGGGGGTCATTAAAGAACGGTTGGCATATGCTCAACAGTACATGAAGAATTATGCTGACGCCAAAAGGAGACAGGTTGAATTGGAAGGGGGCGATTGGGCGTATCTCAAACTTCGGCCATACAGGCAGGGGTCGATAGCACGGTCTTACAATGCTAAGTTAGCTCCGCGGTATGTGGGCCCGTTTCAGGTAATGGAAAAGGTGGGGAGTGTCGCATATCGGCTGGCCTTGCCTGATAATGCTAGGATACACCCTGTGTTTCACGTCTGCCAGTTGAGGAAGGCGATTGGTAATACGTTTCCGGTAACGCCTTTTCCCCCAAATATGTCCCCTGATTTGTTGTTCAGAATTGAGCCAAAGGATGTGTTGGGAGTTCGGCAATCGCCTCTTGATGCTGCGAAGATGGAGGTGTTGATTCAATGGGAGGAAATGGATGTAGAAGATGCAACATGGGAAGATGCTGTGTGGGTGACGAATCAATTTCCAGATTTCCATCTTGAGGACAAGATGGTTCTTTGGGGGCCGGGTAGTGATAGGCCTCCGATTAAGTATGTGTATAGTAGGAGAAGAAAGAAGAGTGTGAGGGAGGTTAAGGGTTAGTTAGTTAAAGATGGGTAAGGGTTGTTAATGGTAGTTACGTAGTCTGTTGGG
Source organism: Luffa acutangula (assembly GCA_036850905.1). Taxonomy (NCBI): domain Eukaryota; kingdom Viridiplantae; phylum Streptophyta; class Magnoliopsida; order Cucurbitales; family Cucurbitaceae; genus Luffa; species Luffa acutangula. The sequence goes on along the minus strand of CM072087.1, from coordinate 59,938,422 downwards.
CTTGGGTGTATATAATGGCAGGTTATGTGGGGGTATGGATATCTTTTGAGTACTGGGTAATTGGGGTAAAGGGGAGAGAATTAGGAAGCTCTCAAATTCTTCCTAAGGGTGTAATCCGTTCTTGTTCATAAATAAGAAGAGAGTTCTATCACAGTAATACTTACAGTTCAGTGAAATCCATAAGAGTTAGTTTAGAGAACAATAATTTCCTTCTTCTCTATCACAATTTTTTTTTTTTTTTGAGAAAAAACTTCATTAAAACTGAAAGAAATTAAAGGACATAACGTCTTTGAGGATTCCTTGGGCCCAAAGAGGAGGGGGCCCAATCCAAAACACATAGTCTTCTTCTGAAGTAGAAGAAGAACCAAAACCAGAGAGGTAACTATCAGGGGGAGGGGAAGTTGCGATTCGCGCCAAACTGTGGGCAGCGCCATTACAAGATCTTGGGCAAAACTCGAAACTGAAGAAGCCAACTTCTTCCTATCACAATTTTGGACATTGACAAAAGCAGGAAGGACATTTTATTAAAAATTAACTAGGACTATTAGGACCTTACAAGTTACAATAGAGTTTTAGTTTGATTACAAAACACAGGTATGAAATTCTTATCTGTGGATTCTGTACAAGGCGAGAACAAAAATATGTGCAGGCAACAATACACCATCAATTCACTGGGACTGGAACGCTTGCTACTGCAAGCAAAAGGGGTTACCATGTACCGAAGCTACATCCCACGTGCTCTTGAGTGATAATTTGAAGGCGATTTTTCATGATAGACTTGGAGGGATAAGGTGGGAAGCACAGCCGGAAAAAGCACGTATGAGAAGAAGGAAGATGATCATATGGAGATGATGACTTGTAAATGTAAAGCTTTGAAGCCAAGCCTTTGAAACCCTGGACTGGAAGGTATTTCACTGAGGTCCAGAAGAACAGGAGGTTCTTTCTCTGCTCCGGCGTCATCCCGGACACAATCTGCCAATCAAAAATAGGGAGTTCATCTTTTGATTTTTACATTATTTGCAAAGGTGATGTACTTGCATATTCAGAAATCGAGATGAAGTATTTTGTAAATAATGCAAAAGATTAGCAGGAATGTGATATGTCAACCAATTGTGAAGTTATGGGAAGGAACAGCTGGAAAACCGTGCAAAAAACTAATGACAAAGTTACTAAAATCCAATTCTAGAAATGCATACCTTCCAGAACCAGGATATCTGAGGATCAGTTTCTTTGTAGCCATTGTATTCGGTGTGTGCCTTCCAATCTCCAACAGAGATTGCACTTTCACTCCCATATAGCATCCAATCAAGATCTTCAAGCTCGAGGCTTTGGAAAAAGAATTGGTATGATCTTTTGTCAGAAAGTACATCAGTAAAACCACTTGCAAAATATGATATCTGCTCGGAGACAGATTTCATGAAGCGGTTCTCTATTAGAAGCTTAACATATTCCTTACGATTCTTACTATTGACAACCATGTCTTTGCCTCCCGGGCAAAGCTCCACAATTTTTCTCGTTCCTAGCTCCTCGAAATCACTAACAAACGTAAGTCCTAAAGCATCTGAATCAACAAGCTCAGCATCCATATCAAGAATCTGCTTACAGCTACTATACAAGTATGGATCAGCATCTCGTATATCTTCCAAGGAAATACACATTCCAGCCAATTGCAAGAAAAAAACACGATCAAAGACAATACCAACTTGAACTTTATGCATCAAAGCTAGTGCAATAACTCGGCCCGAAAAGTTGAAATATTTGAGATGCATAGGGTCCACCTTTGAAGCTGCAACAATGTCAGCAATACTGGTAAAGATAAGAATAACTTGCGTCCAACATTTGCATCACACACGATTTATAGACAGCACCATGACTGAGTTAGAAGCACAATGCAGTTATGCACCTTAAAGTCTCAGATGAAAATATAAATGCTACTTCCCACAAACTTTATATTGCTGTATTAAAAGAACTTCATATTCTTCAATTCTTCAAGTAAATTAACACCTGCATTAAGACTGGACTGGGAATACGAGAAACTATCCGATAGCAAGGCAGTTAAGTGGTGGGGGACAGATTATTGGGAGGAGTAGCAGATCGCTGAATTCCTCGTAGAGTTACACTTTGTTTGCTCTTTGGATACAACCTTTCAACCAAGTTTATCTTTTGGAACCTTTTAATGGAAGGAGATATCTTATCCCCTTGCCTTTGGCAGTATCTTCGATCTTTCGGAATGAAATCCTTGCATCTCTTATCCTAAAAAGAGACCTTTCAACCAAGTTCAATTTCAACTTTACCTTCTTCCTACAATTTTCCCACATAAATTATGTAGTTTGAGGATTAATGACTTGAAACTACAAAAATTCATAAAAAAAAATGACAGAGTCTAAAAAGGGGGATTCATAAGATACATGAGACAAATTTTCAGTCTGTTTAGTTTTTGAAATTTTTGCCTTTTCCATCTATGTGAATAGTGCCTGAGGATCTAATTTCAGATCCCACAGCCACCAAAATTACTAAAGTATGTCGCTATAACGTTCCTAAATCATTGTTTTGCCTCATTTAACCAATTCATCTAGCGCCAAAATTAACCTGAAGACTAAATGTTGCCATAGATGCAGTGACCGAAAGGCTAAAAGCAAGCTGACTGCAATCAACTACTCTCTTGAATTAAAAAATAACAATAAAACAATTCTGTGAATGACATCATAACTTTCTCGTGCACACAATTGATAAAGAATATACTTCTGATGGATCATGGATAACTTTAATAGTTTTCTGTATAATGCAACCACATAAATGATTAACCTATATAGTCCATTGGTGTGGTTGAAAATATCAGTTTAATAATCACTTGGTCTACCTGCCCTACCTAGCAAAAACAAGTAAATAGCATCACTCTTATTTATTCGAGAAAATTGAAATCTAAATGCATCATGCGTTGCAGGTTCCCCGCTTTGATGGATGGGTAAAAAATACTATAACTTATCACAAGTAAAACGCATTTAGGCAACTTGGCATTCATGGTTTTACTCATTTGCATTCAGAAGAACAAGTATCAAATAAAACCTACTATCAAAGGAACATGTCAGTAAGCTCACCAGGGTTGGGAAAGAACCTTCTTCTATCATTAGGACATGCAACAAAAAGGGCATTTTGTGGGTTAAAAATAGCTTTGCAGACCAGCAGAAACCACTCTCGCAAGACACCAGGACCCGTAGCTTCCTCATTTTTGAATTCCATAAATAGTCCATGACGTAGAGCCTCGACACTTGCATGTGTGATGTACTCAAATGATTCTTCCAATAATTGGGACCTATCAATCAGCATTTCCTGCAACTCCTCGTAATCTTCTGTTGGCTCAGGAAACATAAGCATTGACAAATGCCTTCTAGATTCAGAATCTGTTATATCCTTGTGGCAAAGAATCCACATGTAGTCATCAGCACGCTTTGCAAATTTAATAATAAGCTCACAAATAGAAGATTTCCTTGGCCTCATAGTTGCCCAAAATTCTTCTTCAAGACCGTGGAAAAGAAGGGAGATACTATTCAATTCTTTTAGAATTGGAAGATACTGAGACCATCCGGGATAGGGGAGTACACATTCCCCCTTTCCTTTATCAACCAAGAAAGCTTCCATTCCTTGAAGGCATATATCCATCTTTTTCAACAAACCAAGATATATATTATGAAGAAATTCACCCTCTTCTCCATAAGAAGGATCTCTAAAACCTCCTCTATACAGTGGCACAAGCTTGGAGCCATGAAAACTCAGTTGTTCTGTAATCGCGTTGCGCAAAGGAAGCGAAAATGCTGTAAAATCATGAATATCAGTTGCAGAAGGCCCTGCACTTGTTGGAGAACGTATACTTGAGGACAAGTCGATGGACAATTTATTCGCCAGTTCATTAACAAACGGAAAAAGTTCGGGTGTTTTGATGGGTCCCCTAACACTTTCTAAGCATCTCATCCCGCGAGTAATGCCATCAGCTTCCATCAATGAGCCCAGAGTACTTCGGCACAAAACATATAAACTGTCCTCGGGAGTGTCTCTCCTAAGCAAACTACAAAATTCTAATACTATAATCGCACAACACTTATGTAACGATTTGGGAACTGAATGATGAAGCAAATCCATAAAATGCTTAATCAAATTATCAGCACACTCTTTATTACCTTTAATCGGAGATAAATAAAGCATCACTAGCGCAGCTGGGGCAGAGAGGGACAAGAAAACCTGGAGTTGCTTAATTGCCGGATCTAAGTCCGTTTCCGTAGCCAAACTTAAGAAATCGGTCATCAAGGTAGTGATGATTTCCAAAGCAGAAAACACAAATTCGCCCCTATAAAGTCGCAGGACCAAGGAAACCATATCGTCAACAATCTGCCAAGCTTTTGGATGCTCCGTGCTTCTCATGCGACCAACTAATTGAAGCTCAGCATTATTCTGTATCGAACACTCGAAGAGTGACTGTTCGTGCTGGAGTTGCCTTCCTCTATATATCAATCTCTGCTCGAAAACTGGTATACGCGTAATAGCTTGAATCCGCTCATGAAGCGACATCACAGTATCGTTAATATTGGCAAGCATAACCATAGTAGTCCCGACGGAGATCGTTCTAACAAAAAATTGCAACTCGTAGGGAGAGAGAATGGGCTTTGGAGAGGTTTCTGCCGCCAAAGAGGTCGACGAAGCATCAAAACCCCGATGCTCACAGCCGGAGCTAGTTCCTTCAGCGAGGCGGCCGTCAGAAGAGGAGTCGATCGCACAGGTTTCGCCCTTCTTCATTCTGACAGAGACTAAGTCAAACAACTGAAGGTCCTCGTCGTCGTCGTCGAAATTGGGACCATAGTCATCTAACTTGCGCTTGGAGGAGACGCAAGGATGACGATGAGGCTGAGAGTGGTGGCGATTGAGCTGACAGTGATCGGCGGCGGGGGTTCCGCTGGTGACGTGGACGCGGTCGACGGTGGCAGGAAATTCGGCGATAGACATTGAAGGTGGGCCACCCACCACCAGGTAAAAGAAAAGGATGAAAGTCAAGAGCAAGAGCAATAGCAAGAGCACATGAGAAGAGTCGGAGGTGGAGGAGAGAAGGTCCGGCGGGCGGAGGGGTGGGCGGCGATGGATGAAGGTCGGAGAGAAAGGGAAAAAAATTGAAATGGTTCACGTCAGAGGCGTCATCACCAACCACTGCCAAAATTCTGCAAATTATAATTACAAACTTTCCAATTCAGAGCGGATAATGGTTTGCTGCGCAAGTTGCACGATAACTTTACTGTAACGTATTCGAAATGTATAGCTGTATGGCCCTGATCTCTCCACGTCCGCCATTCCCCTACTAAACCAACCGCCCGGATTTCAAATTACCTCTTAATTCCTTTTTCTTTTTTAAAGCCTGGAGAATAAAAATAAATCACCATTATCATACAAAATTAAGCTACGCCACTCCGACTAATCTACATCGTCTTTTATTTATTTTTAATCAAACCAATTAACTTTTACTCTAACTTGGCATCATCAATCAATTTTCGTCTTTTACACTTTTAATTTCATTCCATTCAACTCAACAATCAACACAACCCTGCAATTAATATTCCATTCACCTTCAATAGGACAATAGAAAAAATAAAGGGTTACAGCCACCTACCTAAGATATTTAATATCCTAACCAAATGTAGTAGGGTCAAGCGGTTGTCCACGTAAGCTGGCCTGGACACTCACGGATATAAAAAAAAAATCCATTGACCTTCCTTTAGTTCAAGAATTATCGAGTGAAAGATCAAGATGAAACTATCGATCTTATCAAGATGAAACTATCGATCTTTAGATGATAATTGGTACATCGTGTTAGTAAATAAATATGATCCATTGAGAGGTAAGAAGTTTGAACTCTCCATCTCCAAATATAATTGTACTTAAAAAAATAATAATCAATAGTGAGATTTATTATGATTTTGGAAATTCTACCCTATTAAAAGAATAGTCATATCCTTTCTCTAGCTAAAACCCCCTACCATCTCATTCTAATTCCTTTTTTTAAAAAAGGAAAAACTATCTCATTCTTATTTTATGGTTCCACAATTTTTCATTAATCACTCTACCTCATTTTTCATTTATGAGAAATTTTTCTACTCCTACCTACCACCTATGTTTCCACGAAGAATTCTCTTTTCATAAATAAATTTTTAATCTTATTGGATCTATTTTAAAGGATGCTAACATAACAATCCATTTTTGTTTAAAATAACAAAAAAAAAAAAAAAAAATCATGAGAGTTGTATCCATATTATCATAAATGAGACTCATACCATTTCTATTTATTATTTGTGCTAACTGACAAAAGAAAAGGTTCGTTTTCAAAAATTGCAACTATCCATATTATTTAGATAAATAACCAAATCAATTTTTTGAAATAAAAAATAAAAATGATCAACTTGCCAAAATATACTTTGGGATTATAGTTGGACTGAATCTGCAATCAAATAAATCTGTGAAATTCTTTAAATAAATAAACTAAATTAGTTTGAATTTTCCTTAAATAAAGGAGTCGTTGATAATCCACAAATACAAAAAGAATTTAAAAAAATTGGATAGCAAATTCCTTGAGACACAAAGACACCCATAAACCACATTTCGGTCATTCTTCTCAATTTTTTTTTCTATAAATTTTTAGTTGAAGGTATATGACAATTATCGCTGACCTAAGCCTATTTTGACAAATATAATTTGTCTTGATATAAGTAACATACGTATATAAATTTAATGTCACTCATAAGGTTGTAGTACTCACGATAAATCATTATGCAAGGACAAAAATATATATAATTAATAAACACAAATAAAACCCATCTGAGAACATCAATTAAAGAAATGGTCGAGACAGCCAAAGCGAAATTAGTTTAGTGGTAAAATTGGCATGTACCATCGACCATAAGGTCATAACCCTTTGGTTTTTGGTTTTTGAAAATTAAGCTTAAAAATATTTTTTTTTTTAGGATCTTAAAAATATTACTTTTGTTTTCTTTGTTTTGTTACCTAATTCCTTCACATGTTTTAAAAAATCAAGTCAATTTTTGAAAACTAGAAAAGTAGTTTTCAAAAACTTATTTTTGTTTTTTTAATATGGTTGGAAACTTGTCCTTGACAAATATGAAAACTATTGTAAGGAAATTATAGGAAAAGAACATAATTTTCAAAAAACCAAAAACAAAAAACAAAATGGTTATCAAACAGACATATTTTTTTTAGTTTTCAAAAATTGGCTTGGTTTTTTAAAATAAAGAAACTTTTGGTGATAATAGTGTCTATAAACTTAATATTCAAAAAACCAAAAACGAAAAATCAAATAATCATTAAACGAAACGGTCGGGCCACGGATGCATTCCCCGTTCCCGTTTTGAAGAATCAGGGTCGGGGTCGCGGAATCCCAGTTCAGGGATCGGTTCCCGCGGAGAAAAATTCCTGCTTTTTCATCCTTTTTTTGAATTGTTTTTTTTTAACAAAAATTAATTAAAATCAAGATATATATTAAAAGTATACATACTTTTATATTAATGTTAGTATTAAATTTATTTATTTATTTAAATAATTAATTTTTATAATATTAAATATGTTTTATTATAAATTTAACAAATAAAAAGAAAATGAAAAAGAAAAATATAAACTAAACAATACAATAAATCAAAACTTAAGAATTTAAAACAAAAAAACTTTATAGAATGTTATTAGTAATATAAGAATGATATTATTATCGTAAATAATTGTAATATATATTTTTAAAAAATAAATAAAAAAAAATTATTGGGGACGGGATACTAAAACTGGGGATTCCCCTAACATTTTTTTTTTCTTATTATATGTGGGATGAGAGATTCAAACTACAGATTTTGTGATTATCAGTACAACTTTATGCTAGCCTAATTCGCGACTTAATTAGTTGGGTTATGTGTCCAAAATCCGTAAAAAAAAATCTAAATTATAATGATGAAAACAAGTGATAACACGTCTGCTTATTGCATACGCTACTGTTTTATTTGAAGTTAATTGCATAAGCTACTTGGGTAACATCCACATGGATGAGGGCCGATTAGACAAGGTTCTATTTCTAAGTTCTTAAGCATATGTGCTGTATGCATCTGTTTACATTTCTCATTCCATCGCATGAATGTTTTAATCTCCACCATATACACACGCTTTACTATGATCCAATCCAACAACACTCTACATTTTTAACTCCTTCTTCCCGATTTCGCCATCGCGTTTCTGGTTTCTCCACACAAAGCAACAACAATGCCGGGAAATGGTGAGTAATGAATCCATCACTTCTCTTGTTAATAATCGATTCCCTCATACGTTTCAATTTTTCTATGATCCCCAAGCGCCCATTCTAATCGTTTCTGTCCATAATTCGTCTGAGATTTTAGATTCGCTCCAGAACTTCCTTGCCGCCGCTGTGGATGCCGCCAAGAAAGCCGGTCAGGTCTGTCCTTGTTCTTGTTTTCGTGCCCGTACTCATTTCGCTTTCCCAATTCGATTCCACCGCCTTTTTTTTTTTTCAATTCTAATTTGGGGTTTCTCTGATTTTAATTTTGATTTCCTCTCTTGTAGTTAATTCGTGAGAAATTCTATCAAACCAAACATGTCGAACACAAAGGCGAGGTACCCTTTGTTATAATTTGGCTAAATAATAAATTTTGAATGCCTTTTTTGTTTCTCGATTCTACTACGTTTTGTCTTGGAATGTAGGTGGATTTGGTCACTGAAACTGACAAAGCTTGTGAAGATCTCATATTCAGTCATCTCAAGCAGCTTTTCCCTTCGCACAAGGTTAAGTTTTAGTCTGTTTCTTCTTGGGAAAATTCTGTCATGTTGAGTGGTATGTGATTTTATTTGGTTCAATTGTTCATTGTTTTAGTTTATTGGAGAGGAAACTACTGCTGCTTATGGTGCTGTGGAGCTGACTGACGAGCCCACATGGATAGTTGATCCCATTGATGGAACTACTAACTTTGTTCATGGGTGCTGATTTAATTTATCTATGCTCTGTGCTTATCCAATCTCATATCTTATTTATAAAATCTCAATAACTTTTCAAATTTTTGTCAGGTTTCCCTTTGTTTGTGTCTCAATTGGTTTAACTATTGACAAAGTTCCAACAGTTGGTGTCGTTTACAATCCAATCATTGATGAGGTGAGGAAATCTTGGCTCCACAGCTTCCAAGTCTTTCAACTATCAAGTCTAGCTATGCGTAGACAAATCCAGACATGTATGACTGTTAGAACAATATAGTTTGAATTCTACTCTATAATGTCTAAAATTTCACACTTGTTTTGGTTAATCTTTATACTTCTAATAATGACTATCATATAAACTTTTATTGACTGAAGCCATCTATAGTTTTATTCAATCATGTCCTTATCATGTGTAGCTTTTTACTGGTGTTCGTGGACAAGGTGCTTATCTCAATGGAAAAGCCATAAAAGGTGAGTTTTTGTGATCCTTTAACTTCTACCTTTGCAAGTCGAAAACTAGGCATGGTTAATCTTATCACTTCAGCTTTCTTAAACTCTTGCATTTTTTTTTTTTCCTGAAATGAGTTTCTACATTTCGCAGTATCCTCCCGAAATGAACTTATCAAATCTCTTCTGGCAACTGAGGTAAAAATGGGCATTCAAATGAAGAACTTATGGCAGACTTCATTGTTTTGAATAGACAAATTTGAATAACATGAAAAACCAATCTCAACTCTCGAATGCTGGATGAACAGAGTGGAACAACGCGCGATAAATCGACAATAGATGCTGTTACTGGCAGAATTAACAGCCTTCTCTTTAAGGTGCGCTTGCACTGCAAGCCATCTTCTTAATTCAAAATGACTTTGGTTATTGTCATCAATCTTTGTCTATTGTGCTTGTAGGTGAGATCCTTAAGGATAAGCGGATCGTGTGCATTGGATCTTTGCGATATTGCGTGTGGAAGAACCGATCTATTTTATCTAAATGGCTATGGAGGTCCTTGGGATGTAGCTGCTGGCGCTGTAATTGTCACCGAAGCTGGAGGACTCATCTATGACCCGTAAGTTATCACAGGGAATTTGTTTATATGCTGTCTTTTGCTTTCTACAACATTAACCACAGAGCTGAGAAACTTCACCCCGTTTGATAATCATTTCATTTTGGGTTTTGAAAATTAAGCTTATAAACCCTACTTCCACTCATAGGTTTATTTATTTTGTAATCTACCTCCTTTCTATGTTTTCAAAAATAAGTCAAATTTTGAAAAAAAAAATAATAATTTTCAAAAATTTGTTTTTGTTTTTGGAATTTGGCTAAGAATTTAAATATGTGTTCAACAAAGATGAAAAATATTACAAGAAAACTAGGAGAAAATAAGCCTAATTTTCAAAAACCAAAAACCAAAAGCGGAAATGATTATCAAATGGGAATTGACTTTTCTGTTTTAGGTTCTAATGGATGTAGTTTTTGCTTCAGATCTGGTAGAGAATTTGATATTACAACTACAAGAATTGCTGCATCTAATCCACTTATCAAGGAGGTTTTTGTTAGAGCTTTGACACATCCTTTAAGAGGCCACTTGATTTAAGGTTCTTATTTGTCTTGGAATAAGATTTTCAGGATCATGGATGCCTAGGAATAAAATGTTTGTGTTTGGTTGTACACTTGAAAATGCTAACTTTTATAGAAATAAATAATATTTTTGTTTGTTAGGAGAGTAATTTTAATTTTATATAATTATGATGCATTCATTAATGAACTCATATCTCAAAAAAGAGATATAAATTAATTGATCATGAATAATAGGAGATAATTTTAATTGGTTAATTAATAATAAAAAAAAAATTAAAAACCATCCGAGTTAATAAAGATGAAAAATAGAGGGTCTAAAGAAAATTGATTCAATCGGCTACCTACCTAAGTATATAGAAAGCATGAGAATGACTCATTCTCATGTTCAATCCTCCCAACTGTGTATTCAAAGGCCCTACAAAGATTGTCGGCATTGGCATGATGGGTTTGAATCACTCTTTCTGTTAAATTGAATGTCCATGGTGGCCACTTACCTAGGATATTTAATATCCTACGAGTTTCCTTGGCAATCAAATGTAGTAGGGTCAGACGGTTGTCTCGTGAGATTAGTCGAGGTGCGCGTAAGCTGGCCCGGACACTCACAGATATAAAAAAAAAAAAAAAACATGTTAAATTGAATATACCAGTTGTTAGCTAGTTGATAATTTATGATTAATGAATTAGAATTTGATATAGATTTGAATCAATTTTTTAGTAGTTTGTCCACACTTGATTAAGCCTCATGTAATGGGCAGTCAAGAAATTCTAGAATGATTAAAAATTTAATCTTTGAGTAGAAACTTAACTCGAAAGTGTCTTAACTTTCGTAGAATTCAAAACCCATTGTTAAAAAATAATTAGCAAACGTTTAATTTCACAGCGTTCAAGTGGGATATTTTTTTAATTGACTTATAAACCATCTCTATCATAATGTGTAGAAGAAACCGCCATGTTTGATTTTCTCAATCTGATAAAATTGGAGTTAACAATATTTTTATAAGAATAAGGATAAAGATTTGATATCAACGATGTTTTATATTTCAATGTCAACAATGGCTTTTTAAAATTAAAAAAAAAAATGTCAACAATGGCATACTTCTCTCTCTCAAATAAAATAAAAAATATAAAAAAATAACTAATTTATTTTTATTGACCTTTTCTACTATGAAACAAATATTATTGTATTTTTTCAATTAATGAAGAATTAAGTTATTATAAAGATTAGTTGTATGTAACCTATGTTCAATCTTTTGAATCGAATTCGTGGGGAGTGAAAATGGGCTTGAAGGAAAAGAGAAGCCCAATGGACTTGGATAAATGGGCCGAGGTTAATCCAAGTCTTGTAGAACGGAAGAAAGGGAAGTGGCTAAGGGCTACCACCCTATTTCAAACTTTTAATTAATTTGAAAACCACTCCTTGCATTAAAACTAATTCTAATTCAATCCCATCTTCTAAAACTAAAATAAATTATAAATTCAATTCCAAATGGTGACTCAAGAGATTATTTCAAATGTAATGTTTAAGACACTCATACTTTGGTTTTTTTTTTTTCAACAAAACCTATACTTTGGTTTTTGAGACATAATAAAAAAATAAAATAAAAATCTTAACAATAATACTATGTTAAAAAATATTCATAGAAAACTTAAAATGAAATTCCTTCACATAGATGGATGATGGATATGACATTTCTTGCTAAATGTAGGGGGCTAGAAGAGGTAGGATAGTTGGAGGTGGACCCCAATGCCAACCAAGAGAATTATTTTTATTTATTATTTAAAAAAAAAAACCAAGAGAATTATTAAGAGTATGAAGATACACAATTTAATATCAAACAAAATATGTAGCAACCCCTTAGCCCATTTTATCGAGTATCTTGAAATAATAATAATAAAAAAAACATCTTAGTCATTTTCTCCTCTATATTTTTAAAATATAAATTAAGATAAGAAGATATCATGCATATGTGTTATTTTTTATGATATTAAAATGTAGAATTCAAATTTATATCATTTGTATTATTAAGCACAACCCACGCAAAGTTGCTACAACTAATCTTAAAACAAAAACATTTTATTCATTTTCTCATTTTATTTTTAATACAAATTAAGATAAATAGAACATGTCATGTATTAACTTTATAATGTTTCAATGAAATGTATGATTCGAGATCTAACACGGACACAAAATACAATAATTATGCATAATTTATGGTTACAAAAGAATATAAAATGTGGGTGAGAAATTAAAATCGATAAGAATAATGAATCGAAGTTGAGGGAGAAATGTCAATAATTAAATGAGAAAAAAAAAGTGAGGTTGACTTTAGGAGAAGAATTAAATGGTAGAAGGGAGAGAGTTGAACAACTCAATATTAAATGAGAAAGGGAAAGTTATAATTTTGGGAGAATAAAAATAATTAGGTTGAAGAAGAAAAAGCAGAGCCAAACATTACTCTTACTTACTCACCGACTGCTTTACCATTTAAAATAAAAGGAAAAAAGAAAGTATTTATTTTATAATTTGTGGTTTGTGAGCTTCCTTAATCTTAGTATTGATTTTAAGTGCCATTAGATTTTTCTTTTTTAAAAAACAAAACAAACAAGAAAATCAAAAGTTTCATTGGATAAGGTTTCTTTTCATATCTTGTCTTTTGCTTCTTTTATTTTATTTTATTTTCAAAAGAGAATCACTTTTTCAAATTGCCTTTTCCTTTTGTTCTTTGTTATTTATCTACTTTTAGTCAAAAAGGATTTTTTTTAAAAAAATTGTTTATGATCGTATATTTAATAATTTATGATCTCCAATGAAAGGAAACAGAGTCTGCTTGATCTTTTAAATGCAATAAAATATAGAAAACTGTTTTTTTTTTTTTTGGGACAAGAAATATAGAAAAAAATGTAATTGGAGATCTTTTATGGTTTTTAATATGCAATGTATACAGTGAAAATTTGAGGATAACCTTTTCAATTTGAAGGTCATACAATATACAATAGATATTCTTTTTCCGTCTATAAAGTTTTACAAGTATTTCACATGTGTTTATAATAAGTAACGTGAAATGAAATTTATTTGACAAAAATCTATATATATTGAGGATGAAAATTCAAACCTATACAAAAATAGTACAAATACTTTAATTATTTGAACTATATTTAAGTTGACGAAATTGACGTTAATAATACTTTTAATATCTTGATCACTTTTTAATTTATGAATATCTGGATGAATTGCATTATATTTAGTTATTACTATCCATTTTTAAACTAATATGTTAATTATTAACTCACTTTAACATGTGTTTTACACATTGACATAGTAAAAAAAAAAAACTTATTTACTATCTCTCATCTTTCCTCTTTTCTCCTTTCACTTTTTTAATCTCTTTTGTTCCATATCGAATCAATGATTGACCATTCTACAAAGTTTAAGAATACATTTTAAAACTCAAATTGAATGGTCATTAGAGAGTACATATATTTTAAACTTATATTATGAAGAACAATATCATTAAATGATACCATATTATTTAATATTCACTCAACTCAAAAACTTAAACTAACGAGTTACGGATGTACTCCAAACAAAAAAAAACTAATGAGTTATGGTAAATTTAATTATATCAACTATTCTATAGTTTTCATGATTTTGAAAGTTTTGATTTGATGGTTATAGTTTGATCGATTTTTATAATTGAATAATCTTTTAATAGGTTGAGTTATGTTTATATTGATCACCCTTCATTATATTTATATACTATTACTAGACGTTAACATATTTGATGTGTCTAGTATCAAATAATCAATTTAAACATAGTTCAACTAATGAAAACTTTTATTATTATTATTATTATTTTTTTTGGAATTATACTTTCTTCGATGTATTTATATTATATCACATAGAAACGTGATTAGTTATAAGTGATTTTAAAAAATAAATTAAAAAAGAAAAACAAAAGTTTAGTTGGAACTAGAAGTGAGAAATCCACTTCTTTTCAACAAAATTATTTTTTAAAAAAAAAAAAAAAATCGTTTTCAAACTTCACCTGCCTCATTATGATTTCTGGTACTAACTTAATACAAGATAATTACAAAAATATTCAGAAGGTTCCTATTCCAACATTCATGTTCTCTATTTTCCACTTCTCATTTTCAATTTTGAGAAAACAATTGTGCTGGTGGTTAATTTTATTTTTCAAAAAGTTATAATGAAGTTACATTCACACATATATATTAGAATAAAAATGAAGATAATATTAAAAATAAATAAAACGAGGTTAGAATTTTCTCACCCGACCCATCAATGATTTCTAGAAGTATTGAAAGATCTAGAACAAAAAAAATCAACCAAAGTTCCAAAGTGGCATTGAACAAACCCAAGACTTTTGGAGCCACCCATTTGAATATATTCATCTTTTTGCTTACCTAACCATATGGTCAATTGAAGAGTTAAAAAGTAAAAGAACAAAATGATTGAAGATTTTTACCAACATTAAAAAATGTTTGGTTTGGAGTTTGCCAAACCAATGAAATATTTACAAGTTAATATTGTCATGTATGCACATGGTTGGTTATTTGAATATTGTATACATAATATATTTGCTCAAATTCTTGTCTAATCATTGTGGATAGTGGACTCCAAAACTTAGTATTCTAGATTTTACTCTCAACTTTATATTAAAAAAAGGATGTCTTTTTAGAAATGAAATCACTAAAGTATATGGAGTCATAATTGAATCCTTGTGGTGTAAATTAAATTTTGATTAATTAAGGCTTTTATAACTTTCCATACTACTTTATAGTTACGTTTCTCATTTATTTTCAAGTATTTTTTTTCTTGTAAATGCGCCCTTAAGAGATAACCAATATTGAGCTTTTATATTATTCTTTAATATCTTTAATTCTAAGTCAAAGACACATTTGGCAGTAGGTGAGCCTTCTAAGTTAGCTCCATTTTTGTAACCATTGGTTTTGCTATTTGAGTTTGGTGAATTTTGTATTTTAGTGAAATAATAATAAGAATTTTCATTCATGAAAGTATCCCATGTGAATATATTTTCAAAATTTATATAGGAAAGCCTAATCATTTTTCTTTTTAAGGAAAAGAAAGAGTCAACCACTAACACTTGTTAACTAATTTTTAGATTTATTGAAATTATAAAATTTAAATTTAAATATTTAAAGATACAAAAATTGTGACACCTGTTAGGAGGGGTACATGAATCAACCGAGATCACATCTGAATGAGAAGGATCCTGAGGACATGAAAGTATGACATAGATAAGCTTAAAAGAATTGATACTACATATACACCTTCCTTTTCGGTGGCTCAATCATTGGAGAAGTCCTAGAGTGACCTCTTGGGAATTTTCCTAGAATCCTGGCCTGGGGCGTTACAAAAATTTAAATAGAACCAAATCTCTAACGTATAAAAACTAAAATGATATTTTAACGGAAAATCTTTTATTCTCTCGCAAAGGTACAAACAAATTTTTAAATATGTATCTATTGTTTGAAATTGTGATTTTCACATTTTCTTTCTACTAAATTCACATCTTCCCTAAAAAACAATACAATTTCATTGAAAAACAAAAGATCTTTTTTTTTTTTTTTAACATTAAAGTGCTCAGCAACCAATGATTGAAAGGCCACCAGCCAAGTTGTAGTATAAAAACAAATACGCATATTGATTTAAAGATATTAAAAGAAGAGTGATTTTTGGCCATGTATAAAGGTTTATATTAAAGTTTTCTTAACAAAAAAAAAAGTTTATATGAAAGAAAATATAATATTTATCATAATTTATTACACTATAATTCGAATACGTGTATTCATTGCATTTTAATAGAATCGGAGCGAGAAATAAATTAAGAAAAAAACACTTGTTAATTTGCTTTTTCAAATTTTTAGAATTGAAAATATTGTGTACATAAAATTTTAAGGCTCCACCGCTGTCTCAGAAATGGAGAAGGAGACATTTAATTCAAGAACCCTACACAACTATTCACTTTGATGATTGACCATCCTTATAATATATATTTTAAGTGATTTATTTCGTTTTCCTTAATATATATATATATATATATATATATATATATTTTGAACTTTAATTTATATAAATAATTATTTTATAAATTGTTATTATTACACTATCTAAAACTTACTTACTCAACTTCTTGAGATTTAAAAAAAAAAAAACACCAACTGAATATCTACCTTTACTAATGTATATGACTTTGTTACATGATTACATTAATACATTAAGATGAGAATTAAAATATATGGTTTTTGAATTTAAAATTAAAACAAATATTTAAAACGTTAAAAAGAACTAAAAGTTGAAGGAAGAAAATAATAATTATAATGATGGCAGATATTTATTTAATGCAAAGATTGAAAATCTGATATGCAAATTTGATGGAGGTATATATGATCCAATAATCAAAGCAAATAGAATCTTAATGTAGTAAATTAAATGTTGATAAATTAGAAAAGTGTCCTTTAATCAGAGTGCAATTAGGGTGATTGACAACTAAGCATGTTGGGCGATACCATATGAAAGAAATTAAATTAAAGCACTTAATTACAATAATTAATTTGCACAGTACTGTTGTGTTGTTGTTGGTGGTGCTTGTACTGATTTTCTTTTGCTAATCTGAAACGGACACAATTTATATTTAATGTCCCCATTGATTATATCACCACCATGGAAGCGTACGTCTTAAGAAATCCATATCACCAACCATTTCTTTTTTCTTCTAAATAAAACCCTTTTTTTATTTTTATTTTTTTTATTTTCTCTCTTCTTAACGTCATGAAAATAAATATATTAGTTTTTTTTTTTTTTTGTACTTTTTTATTTTTTTATGTCAAACAATCCCCCACCTAACCTTTGGTTTATATTAATGATATTTATTGATTATTTATTTGGGAGTGTAAATGGAAATTAATTAAATGGAGGATACATCATAGATGCCCTTTGTTGGGAAACCAGCCCTCCCTGATTTCACCCTCAATCATCTATTTTATCGGTCTTTTTTTTAAATACTATTTTATCGGTCTTTAATATTTATAGTTTTTTTCTTCTACAAAATAAAAGCATGTTGGAAAAATATATGATGTGACAGTGACACCAAAATATGCATTTATTATATGAAGTGGAGTGGATATATCTATTTAATGACTTTAAATCTCTCCCATATGAAATAATAAATGAACAATTCGGTCTACATGCCACGTACCTCACTTCAACTTCTCATATTTTGTCCAATTATTATTTGAATAAGAGAAATCAAATGAAAGATAAAAATTAGACTTGTTGTTCATATGAGAGCCAAAACTTATCCTAATTATTTATATATATATAGGAAAATAGAGTTGTATTTTTATTTTTCTTAATATTTTAAATGATGTGTTTAGTGCCCGTTTGGCGTTGCTGTGGATGTGATTATAAGTGATTATAGGGAAATCTTGACTAACTTAGGTATTTGGTAAACCTGATTTTTTATTAATTTATGAAAAATCTATTTTGAATTCTTTAGATTTACAAAATCTATTCAATCGTAGCTTTTGAAAATAATTTCCCGAACAATCAGACGCCTATTTAACCATTTTACAAAATACCAAATTATATCATTTCCTAATTTTATTTTCATGCCTCATATCAATCATTTTGTCAGGTTAGTTTTAATTTTTTAAAAACTTTTATCTTAATCATATTTTTAGAATAACAAAATAGAAATTTAATTTCAAACTATAATAAAATTTAAATATTTATTTTATAACAATTTAAATATTGAGTATCAATATAAATATAATCAAAATGGATATGTCTACTTTGGTCGTTATAGCTATCAGGTTGCCAGCAATTATTTTAAAGGCTACAACAACCTTAATTAGTAGTAGATTTATAATCATATCTCAATTTTAATTTAGATTTTTTCTAGAGTTACGTTGATCAATTGAGTTGTGTCCAGGTCGGTAGAAGTTGTTCAGAGTGTGTTTAGTAATATACTCATAAATAATAAAACTAGTCATAGTTGACGTCTAGCTATTTAATTAAATTTAATCATTATTAATAAATTTATTAACATGTTTTTTTTTAAGTACATCAACATTTTGGGGTGGGGGGATTCAAACCTCTAACCTCATGATCGAGAGTACATGCCAATTACCGCTGAGCTAAGCTCGCTTTGGCTATTAACATGTTTTTTTGTTATAGCTTTATATCATTATTCTTTTACACCATTAAAGATTAAAAGTTTATGACATTAAATAGTATATATTTATCAAAAGTTTGTATCCTCTCTTTAATATTATTTTTTATGTTTCCAATTTTAAATTTAAAATCTAGAAATACCGATAACATAAAGTAATATTTTCATAATTTTTACAGACAACTTAATTTTAAAAAGTGTCTTAAAAGATAAATTTACCTCGTACTGTTGAATATAATCAATTTGATTCCGTGAATATGAAAACAAGAAATAAAATTAATTTGATTTCCATATCCAATAGATAGTTGACTTTGAAGCTTTTCCTTCCATTTATCTCTAAATGCATATTTATATTTATATTAAAAAAAAAGTTGGAATTTAAACTACAAGTTGAGAGAATGAAAATAGAAATTCCATATTATTACAAAATTTTTAATTTAACAATTTGATTGAAATTGATTGATACATTAAACATACATATTGAAAGTTTTAGGTGAATAAAACAAAACTAAAAAAATATATTATAAGTATTATGATTTTTTTTTTGAAAAAAGTATTATGATTAATTTTTATCAGTTAGTTTGGCTTTAAATCAATTAATTAAATCAATAGGTTGATATAATATTTACTGATTTTTGGCCAATTCGCATGCATATCGATTAAATTCAAGAGTCTAGCGTGTTATATTTTTGGATATTCTTTTTCATACAAATCATTGTAGAGTTAAAAAAATGGTCGGAATTCCTTTTCAAAAAAAAAAAAAAAAAAAAAAATGGTCGGAATTCAGAAGCTTCATGGAAGTCGGAAGAAACCACTTTTTTCTTTTTTAATGCTTAGGAGAGTGTCTTAACTAAAGTCCAATTAAAGAAAAGTTACTTTTTTGAGAAGAAAATACTTCATTAAAACGCCACACGGGCCTTTTTTAATATCAAAATATATATGAATACTACATTTTCTTTTTTGGAAAAAAAAAGTAGTCTCTCTCTTTTAGATGCTTTCAATTCAGTTCTTTAAATTATCTTTGACTTGAGAGATATTTTTTACTTATTGTTTTTAAAAATACTTTAAAGAAATAACAACACGAATAATGAATAGTCTGGAAAGAGCGTACACCTCATGAACAATTATTTATTTTCAAGCAGATATAGTTGTATCAAATAGTTATAACAAATAATTATATAGAAAATACACCTCAGCAACACACTACATGATTAAAGTACAACTTTATTAATTTCATACTTGATTTTTCTACATGGTACGGCCTTTATTAATTTCATAATTGATTTCTCTACGTGTCATTGGATAATTTTCTATAGATTGATTTTTCTACATTCATAAAATTAGTAACAATGTAGTTTATGTACTTTTAATTTTGTAACAATTTAGTCTCTAAACTTTCATATGTAACAATATATATAGTCTTTGCATGTTAAAATCTGTTAGGGTTTAATCCTTATAATGAAAATTAATATTAAGATTTAATAAAATTTCTTACTTTGATAGATTGATAAACTAATTTTGGATCAAATATGTGTTATCATAAACTGCAAAGTCTAATTGTTCAAAAGTAAAAATCAACATTTAATCTCGATTTTTTTTTTTTTTTTTTTTTTGAAAAGAAAAGTGTAACTTGTAATTTATTTTTATCACAGAGTGAAAATAAATGACAATTGACCATAAGAATCAAATTATTGAATCATAAGTCTCTTACATATCTGACACGATGTGAAATTAAAAAAGTTGTGTCAATACATATATAATTTATGCCTCTTGAAGGTACGATTTTGTCATAAAGATTGCCACATCTCCAAAACTATCCTATTTTTATAAATACTTTTTAACAAATACATTTGTTTTTTAAAGTACGTTAAAAAGAAACGACATTATTACAAATATTATTAAAAAATACAATATCAAAAAAATAATAACAATAAACCTATATCCATATTTCGTTCTTTATATTTCATAACTCTATTTTCATTTCTCTGAAGTCACATCCATACAACTTTTCCCTTAAATTTATTTCTCTCCATTTTCTAAATAACATCGAATGAATCAGATATTTCCTAAGCTTTTTCTGTCCACATATGTATATATAATATCACCAGTAACTTATGCAAATAAATTTACAGCAATTTCTCCATTCTTACCTAAGCAAGTGTGAAATTTTAAAATTTATTTTTTTGGGAATTTCTATTTGTACCCATACTTTTGTCCATATTCACATATTTGATTCCTTGGTTTGGGAAAAATTTACCCCAGTCCATGCCGGTGGTAAACGAGCAATTCCAGGACGTCTAAGCCTCCCCCTTATCCACTGATATCGCAGTGTATGACTCTGGGAAATTCCTTCCGCCGCCAGGCACGTGCGCGTAGACACTCCTCGGCACGTGTGCACGTAAAAAAAAAAAATTAAAAATCAAAGAGTACACAAACTAAACAAGGGCGTGGATCCGGTACGGCGCATGGAGAAAGCAACACGTGTTAAAGTTACAGCTGTTTGCTGACTATTGTCGTAAACTCCCACACGCGATTCTGCCACGTTATACCCACACACTAACTGTGTGAACCCGTCACCGTAGCCCGTAGCTCTCTCGTAGGGTCCAAATCGGAAGCTAATATCAAGAAGGACATCTTTGTAATTTGAGATCGAGAAAAGCTCCCCCAGCTGAAACGACGGCGTTTTGGTGACTTGCCGACGGTCCCACACACGCAAGCCATACCCCACCAGAGAGCTGTCTAAGCGAAAGATGAAACCAGGCCACGGAGCTGTGACCGTTGTCACATCAAACCCTCGTCTTTGCACAAATGGATGGCCGAGATGGGTCCGATCAGATAAGAGCTGGCCCAGCGATCAGTTATTAAAATGGCCTGTGAGTCTGTGACGATTAGAACCATACAAAGCCTTGTAGCTCTATCGAAACCCAGATGCCTAAGCTCGAGTAAAACCACTCTACAACGCACACTCACACAAAGCAAATATACCTGTTCCCTTCCGCCATCAGATTCCTTTCTTTCTCTCTCTCTCCCTCTCTCTTTTTCCGGCCATGAAATTGAAATTTTCCTGAGAAACAAACTGAAATTCTCGCAGTCTTTTCTATAAATTGAATTTTGGGGGTTTTCAACTGAGATTTTTGTTTCCGCTTTTGGAAATGGTGTCGCTCGAGGATTCTCATTCCAGTTCTAATCGGTTTCCTTTGGCCAGAAATTGTTACAGTCCGTCTTCTACCACTTCCAGTAGAATTAGCAGGAACATTGGCCGTTCTATGCGCACTATTCGTTCCAATTTCTTTCAAGATGATAATAGTTGTACGTTTAATGGGTCCGTGGCCGGAAAATCGGGATGTATCTCTGAGAATCTCACTGATTCTGTCATAGACCTCAGGCTTGGCGAGTTGGCATCGCGCAGCCCTAAATGGGCTAAGCAATCCTCTGAACAGGAGGAGGATTTTCTTGAACTTTCTCATGCTTTCAGTGATTTCTCTGCTTGTAGCAGTGATATTTCGGGTGAGTTGCAGAGACTTGCCAGTTTACCGTCCATGGCGGTTGTTCCTAAAAGGGAAGGTGAAGATGCCGAGCCCGAGCCCGAGCCGTGCTTAGGGTTTCTGCAGAGGGAGAATTTCTCCACTGAGATTATTGAGAGTATTTCGCCCGAAGATCTGCAGCCGACTGTCAAGATCTGCATCGATGGGCTCCAGTCGTCGTCAATTGCAGTGAAGCGATCTGCGGCGGCCAAGCTGAGGCTTCTGGCGAAGAATCGGTCTGATAATCGGGTACTCATTGGGGAGTCCGGCGCCGTTCCTGCTTTAATTCCTCTGCTTCGATCTGCCGATCCATGGACACAAGAGCACGCTGTTACCGCACTGCTGAATCTCTCACTCCATGAGTCTAACAAGTCTATCATCACGAATGCTGGAGCCATCAAGTCGCTGGTTTATGCGCTCAAAACCGGCACTGAAACTTCGAAACAGAATGCGGCGTGTGCTTTGATGAGCCTCGCTTTGTTGGAGGAAAACAAGACTTCGATTGGGGTTTGCGGGGCCATTCCACCACTGGTATCTTTACTATTGAATGGATCGAATAGGGGGAAAAAGGACGCGCTCACGACGCTCTACAAGCTCTGCTCGATCAGGCCGAACAAGGAGCGGGCTGTTACTGCCGGAGCGGTGAAGCCATTGGTGGCGCTGGTAGCGGAGCAAGGGACGGGTTTGGCAGAGAAAGCGATGGTGGTTCTGAGTAGCCTGGCTGGGATTCAAGAGGGGAAGGATGCGATCGTGGAAGAGGGTGGAATTGCTGCGCTAGTGGAAGCAATTGAAGATGGGTCGGTGAAAGGGAAAGAGTTTGCGGTATTGACACTCTTGCAATTGTGTGTTGAGAGTGTGAGAAATAGAGGGTTGCTCGTAAGGGAAGGTGGAATTCCACCTCTGGTTGCACTTTCTCAGACTGGAAGCGTTCGAGCAAAGCACAAGGTGATTACCAAAAACTGATCAGTTACCAATTATTACACCATTCTCTTTAACTGATTCTATGAAATGAACGCCTTGTTGATGGGAATTTGCTAATTTTTGCAGGCGGAAACGCTTCTGGGGTATTTAAGAGAACCAAGACAAGAAGCATCCTCATCAAGTCCTTAAAACAGAAGGTCTGAGATGGGTTTTTTTAGGAGGTAATTGTATTATTTAGTAGTGGTATCGTGGTTGCTGTAAATAGGGAGTGGTTTTTTTGATGGTTTGTACAGCGTGGTTGAGGATGTTGGAAGAATGATGATCGTAGATGGGAGTAAGTAGTGCAGTTAGTGAAGCCAAAAACTGACGGTTAGAGAACAAGATGTATGATTTTT
Organism: Luffa acutangula; assembly: GCA_036850905.1. Lineage (NCBI taxonomy): Eukaryota > Viridiplantae > Streptophyta > Magnoliopsida > Cucurbitales > Cucurbitaceae > Luffa > Luffa acutangula. Next base: position 59,914,776 of record CM072087.1, on the reverse strand, counting down.
AACTAGGTTCTGGGATATCTTTTTAATGACATTCCGTTTTGCTAATAGTAGAATATCACTTAGTTTGGTTTTCTGGGTTTGGGGATTTGATGAAATTCTGATTGGGTTGTGTGTCTTGTTTGTGGGTGGAACCTAAGTTCTGTGGAACTGATCATATCTTGTTTTACATATTATAGCTGGGAATTGCACAAATTTTGTATTTTTTAGTGTGTTGTATACTCAGCCCAAGTTAATATCTCTCCTTGTCCTCCTTAAATTGCTTGAAACTTCACTGGGTTCAGTGGTCTGAGAAGCTTGGGAAGTTCTATTCTTACACGAATATGACATAATAGATAAAACACAAAAGAAGAAAAATCTCCCTCATGTATGTTGAAAATTTTAGGCGGAGGGAAGGAAAATGATGTGTATATCCAAGATGATTGAAGAAGATAATGAGATGGGTAACTGGTAGGGCGTTGAATTTGGTAAGAAATATCTCTCTTTCTTGCCTACTTGCAATTGCATGAACAAGAACATCATCTTTGGAGAAGGCCAGAAGCTGTGGTGTGGATGCCCCACCATAGATTTAGAAATATTTTGTAGGGTTTCAGTCTCTTACTGCGTCTTGTCGTTTAGGGGTGAATTATTAGCTGGCAGAGCAGGTATGTTTTTGTCCTGCCGTTGCTTTCTGTGCTGTGGATCATTGCTATTTCTATTCAAAATCCCTCTATTAAAAAGCAGTTTTTTACAGGACCCATAGTGTCGGTGTCCTCCCGCTGAAGGGGTACCCCTACAAAGTCTCTCATCTCTCTGTGTGAGTTGTTATTATTTTTTATTTCCTCAACTTTAGTTGAGCTGTATTTGAACGGCCTTCCCTTTATTTTTTATTTTTTCCTTTCTTTCATCTAAAGCAAACAAAGGTTTCGCCGTTATGCTTTCAATTCATTCCCTTTCATTTCCATTGAGTTCATTTAATGACGTTTCATCTTTTTCTCCATTTCACTATTTTGTTCCCCAACTGAAGTAAAAGAATAATGAACCTCGGTTATTTTCCAGGGAGAAACTTGAGTTTGGATTTTTATGAATCTTTATCAACAGAAGTTCAACTAAAGAACAGTAACAAGACAAGACAATAAAGCAAGAGTTGCAAATTTGTAAAGTAAATAATAACCAATCATGCATTGTTGTCGTCCACAATTTATTCCAACTTACTTAAAGTTTCTCATAAGGAACACCAAAAGAAACATCAAGTGTAGTTAAATCAAATTTCACGTCAATTCTGCTGATAGTTAATTTAAATACTGAAACAAAAGGAAGGAATCATTGTGCAGAAAATTCCTTCTGGCCTTTGCTGTCCTTGTGCTTCTTCCCTTGCTTGAGCAGCTCTTCAACCTCTTCGAATTGCAATCCTTTAGTTTCAGGTACCAAGAAATATATACCAACCAGTCCAAGAAATGAGAATCCTGCAAACAGCAGGAATGTACCAGCAGCCCCAAGAGCCTCCACCAATGTCAAAAATGTTTGACTCACAATCAGATTTGAAACCCAGTTTGAAACTGCAGCAATTCCTCCTCCAGTTCCTCTGTATCTGAGTGGATAAATCTCAGAGTTCAACACCCATGGAACTGTTCCCATTCCAGGTGCATATGTAATGATGTAAAGCCCCATCACCACCACAGCCAAGAAGCCTATTTTGCTCGGGCAGCCTTCTGTGAACCATACCCGGTGCTTCGACCTACACGAACCTCTCACGTCCTTTGACAAATCCAAGCATGCTCCAGGAAGAAACTGATATTTCATTAGGACTTATGAGTGTCTGTCAGTTGTTAGTTACTGTTGTTGGAATGAAGTTTAAACCAATAACAAAAGAAAGGAAGATGATACTTTACCTCACTGTCACCATTGGCACAGAACCCACATTTTAGCTTCAAACATGACATGCAGTTCCATGAAGATGCATCTGGAGCTGAGACATAAGCTGAGCAGGTGGAGTTGCTTCCAAAGTGAGTAGACTCCAAGGCGTTGACGGGTGGAGCATGGCTAGCCGATTGAAAGAACACTCCGGCCAAAACCACGAGGCAAATGATAATCCCGATCATCGAGATGATCATAAGTCGTCTTCTTCCGTATCTGTCGACGAATAACATGCTGACAACGGAACCGACAGCGTTGAGAAATGAAGTAACAAGAGAAAGTGCCATGGCTGTTGTATTAGAAGCAAATCCTGCAAACTGGATGATGGTTGGGCTGTAGTACATGACAGTGTTGATACCACAGAACTGTTGAGATACTTGGACGACAATACCCGCGCAGAGCCCCCTTCGGACGACTTGGCTGCTCAAAGCACCCCTAACTTTGGCTATTATACTGCCATCTCCAATTGCTCCTTCTTCTGCCTTTTCAGTTTCCACAGATTCATGCAACAATCTCATCTCTTCCTCAACTTGATCAGCAGGATATATCTTCTCCAGTATGGCTCTTGCTTCATCTACTTTGTCCTGATCGTAAGGGAAAATACATATCAGTTAGTTTGATGGTAGACTACCTGTGTTCTCTCTCAAAAGAGAAACGTTCATCAAAATGAACTTTATTCATTCCCCCTGAAGCGAACAAGGTTCCATTTTCGAATCGAGAAATAAAAACAGAGTTGCTAGAAGCAAAGAGGGGAAAAAACAACAATCTTCAATGTGTTACTTTGGTTCACACTCCTGTTGAAGCATATCTATAAGAGCCAGTGCATATACAGCTCTGACAAAAAACAAGCTTGGAAGATTAGAACTTGAATCTAAAGTGCTTATAAACAATAAAAGCATTTCCTTAAAAAAAAAAAAAAAAAAGCTAGCAGTGTTTGGTTATAAAAAATGCACTTAAACACTTTAGAAACAGTCTAATTTTCTTTCAAATTGCTGGTATAGAGTATGTTTCACTCACAGACACTTCTAATACGCACTGATAAGCAGTAAACACAAATGGATATGAGAAACTTTACTCTAAACAGTTTACTAGTACTCTTGAGTCTTGTTTGATAAACTCATAGGAAAGAAATTGTAGCATTTTTCAAACTTTACCCTTCTGTAAAGCCACCTAGGAGACTCAGGCAGAGATAACATTAGAACAAACTGAACCACAGCTGGCAGTCCTGCTACTCCAAGCATCAGACGCCATGTTAACTTGGTCTGCAACACGGATCGATATGAACTTGAAGTTAAAGATAAGAACATAAAATTCATAATTTTTAACTTCAACCATCAAAAAGGAAGGTCCATTTTACATTGGTGAAGGCCAAGTTGATTAGATAGGAAAGGAATTGTCCTCCAGTGATTAGCAACCCATTAGTGCTAACAAGAGCACCCCTAATTCTAGCAGGGGAAGCTTCTGATATGTAAAGAGGAGCTGTCATGGATGCCATCCCGACCCCGAATCCAACTATAAGTCTGCCGACGATAATGAATCCGGGAAAGGGAGCAACAGCCATGACAATGGCACCGACGAAGAACACAACATCGGCAACTAAAATCGACCTTTTTCGACCAAATTTATCATTCATCCAGCCACCAATTGCAGCACCCACAATAGCACCTGCTACGGCCATACTTACAATGGTTTCCTGTATATATAATCAATGAACCAAATGGTGAAATGAAGAACAACTTAAAAGAGACACAGACCAGTAATAACTTAGGCCTAAAGATAACTTGCCTGTAGCCATGTTTTCCTGTCAACACTTTCAAAGTCCTCTCTGATGTAGAGCATAGCCCCAGAGATCACACCTACATTGCAAACAAATGATAAATAACATCATTTTCTTCATAAAGATTTCAACAACGACGTCAGGGTCGAGGTCGGGGTCGGGAATTACCGGTGTCGTATCCGAAAAGGAGACCGCCGATTCCAGCAGACAGAGCAAGGCGCATGATGTAAGGTGTCTTCCATGTTGTCTGCCAACATTCTAAAAACTGTGCCTTGTCTGCCTTTGCAGCACCTCCTTCCACCATTTTGAATGACTCTCTTCAAATGGTTTTAGACTTTTTAACTCACTCTAGAGGTTTGTAACAGATGGGAGAAACCTTAACACTTTTAAAAACAATCTGCAGGGGAAACAGCCAAAAGAAAAACATCAATCTTTAATAACAACAAATTGCATGAATCTCTAAGATCGCTTTTCGAGGATCGAGACCATGTTTGAATTTAAAATTAAAATAATTCGAGTTCTTTGCAACCGTTAAAGAAACAAACAAAACAAACAAAAATCAAATCTACATCATCTGATATTCAAATTATTGTTTATCCAGGATTGAGATTTTGATTTGAATTCAAAACCAAAACAGATTCCTTAACCAACCGTAAAAAAGAATCAAATCTATCATCATCTCTTCAGTGAATCCAATTCTTAATCGAGCGTCAAAACTCACACAATGATGAAAGCAAAACAAAAATCAATGTTGAAACCAGAAGAAACAACAGCAACACTGATAAAAACTCGTTTTCTTTGAATGATCAAACAATATTTCGATTCCAAAAAGGGGAACCATGGGAAAAAATGGAAAGAAAAACTAAAAGAAAGGGTCAATTTCTTCCATTGTTGAAAACATCAGCACCCATCAACGAATTCTGTTCTTACAGACGATGAAATGATGCAGAAAACTGAACCACACTGAATGAGAAACAAAACAATAAAATGGCATCACCTTTTCAATGTAATCTTATTTCATAGAGCTTCAGTGCATGTGGGTTTTCTTTCTGATCTACTCTGTCCCGAGGTTTATCGATTCAATCAACAATGGAGATTTATAAGGACGAAAGATAGGTGTAAATATGTAATTTCCCAAATGGGTTAAGATTCCTATGAAGTTTTTGGACACTTAAAAAAAAAAAAAAAAAGCATTAAATGCAAGAGAATTGAATTTCCTTATATCCAAAATTGGAAAATACGATCAGAGTTATCCAAACAGTGTAAGATATAAGTTATCCAATATGTGTAGCAAAAATTCATGAGATGAAAGGCACGTTTAATTTGGGATAAAACCCAATTGAAAATCTCTGAGAAGATGAAGAACAGAAGCAGAGGAAATGAATCTTACCGATTTTACAGAACAGAGAGTTGAATTACAGAGACAGAGTTGAAGTGGGTCTTCTTCTTCGAAGCTTGTGTGAAGTATATAAATAGGAAGCCAAAAATAGAGATGAAGTTTATCTGCGGCTAATAATTAGTTTTCTATTTTAATTTGGAAAAAGGCCTTTAAATTCTCCAGCAATTAACTCAAGATAGAATATAAATGCATGGTGGAATGGGAAGTTTGTTTTTGAAGTGCTTTCATTCGAAACAACCCTTCTTCGACCGATGACGCACAGAAGAATTTATCTTCCTCACAGTTTGTTTCAATGGAGCAATTTCCGGTTATTCAGAATCGAACAGTTTGGATAATTTTTTTAATTTTATTTTAATTTCTGGTGTTGGTATTTTGAATTGTCTCTTTCGCCTGATTGTTGAATGGGTTTTGGCTTTTGTTTCATTTTCTGTCTTGAATTTTGTTAATGTTTTGAACTTTATTTTTATTACCAAAATTGAATTATGTTTGTATGTTTTGAATTATAGTTTTATTTAATATTTGTTGAAGTGATAATTGGTGTACTACAAACAATCTTTTGAAATGGTTAAAGCAAAAGTGGTGTGTACCGTTTGTTCTGATGTTTGTCTGGGCATACATATGAGATGGAGCAAATTTTCATTCCTTTTTAATACCTTAAATTATTTTATAAAAGAAAATAGGATCTTTCTGATATTTGGATTTCAATGTAAATATGTGTATATGTATTAGTTATAGTGTAATTGTGTGTGTAATGGCATCTTCACCATTTAAATTCACATTATAAATGACTACTAATATTCTACAAACTTTTTACACATGTTTTTTTTTTTTTTTTTTTTTGTCACATTAGCTTATTCCATATCTAAAATATATATTAAATTATAATTTATTTTTTTTAGTACATGAACATTTTGGGGTGGGAGTGAGGATTTGAACCTATGACCTCTTGGTCGATAGTACATGTCAATTATCGCTGAGCTAAGCTCGCTTTGACATATATTAAATTATGATTGGTGTGTGTTTTTTTTTTTTTTTTTTTTTTTTTACAATCACCTTCCAAATATGAGATTTATTTGGAATAATATTTTTTTTTTAGTTTAACAAATGAGGATGGTGAGAGATATAGTCTTAGTGAATGTGATAATTGCATATTATTTACTAAGTTATGATCCATCATATTGACTAGTTGAGTTGAACAATAATATATATCTTTTATAATAATTATTATTTTAATGTACTTGGATAACCTTTTTTAAAAAATAATATATATCTAGGGAGAGAATAGAAGATGCAACTATTCAAGTTGGCTTAATTCAAAAGTGAAGCCAAACAGGGGAGTGGTTGGTAATATGGGACATCCAAAAACGAATATTTCCATAACTATTATCACCATTTTTATTTCAACACAACCACTTGAATCAATTTGAAATCAACTCCTAAAGTCCTAATTGACTAAATGAAATTATTTAGGTTTTATTACAAGTTTAATCTCCGAGTTTTCAACGCCATATCAATTAGGTCCCTAAACTTTAAACAGTGTCTCATAGGTCTTTGAATTTTCAATTCTATATCCAATAGGTCACCAAACTTTAGAAATGGTCATTGAATTTTGAAATTTGTATCTGATAGGTCTCCAATACATTCAAGATTTTTAAAAACCGATCAATCTATTAGATAAAAAAATGAATTTTATGCCTATTGGAACCCCAAACTTCAAATTTTGTATTTAGTAGGCCTGTGAATTAAAAAAAAAATCGAATACGTTAAGAACTTATTCGACACAAGTTGAAAATTGAAGAATCTATTACACTTAAAATTGAAAGTTGGAGGATCTATTTGACATTCTTTAAAGTTTAGGTACCAGATAGATACCACTATGAAAGTTATAGGAATAAACTTGTAATTTAACAAATTATTTATCTTCCAAAATTCTATTCAAGAAAAACTAATTATGTTATTTTAAAAAAAATAATTATATTTAACTAGGATTGACGATTATACTCCCATTTTAAACTAAAAAAGGAAATCCTTAATTTCAAATTTAAGTACAATTTCAATTCAAAAGGTTTACTAATTATATTAACTCGGATTGACGATTATACCCCCACCTCCCGGCTGTGCGTAGCCCTAGACAATTCAAAAACCAAAGGCCGAGATTTATTACTATAACAATCCAACGGTTTACAATTTTCATCCTTTCCTTTAAATTCACCCTACACGGCACTTTCTATTCATTCGTAAGCATCTATCGCACCGCCCTCTTCCTCTAGCGAACTCTGGCTTAGGGTTTTTGCTGCAGACCAATTGGTGAACTCTCATTTTTTCTCTTCCATTGTTTACATCTTTTCATCTTTTTCGTCTTCAGATTCATTTTTTGTTTTCATTCTTATAATGTTGATAGAAGCGAATCGTCTTCTTAGATGCTTTTTTCTGATTTCTTTGCATAATTATTTGGTTTGAGTTGTTGTCTCTGTAAATGTTTGAAATCGACGGGAAACTTCTGCGAGGAGGTCTCTTACTTACGAGGAGGCAGACAAGTCGTATGTCTGCACAGTTCCGAGTAAACGTCGTATAAAAATTCCTAATGATGTTGATCGTCCTCCTTTTTAAGGAGTTCATTCGTCATGGTTGGTCTCACATTCCATTGCCTTGTGGAGCGGCGTCGCTGCCATTACCACCTGGGATTGGCCGTGAGACATACATTATTTTTCTGAATTAGTTTGTGTTTCAGTATTTATTAATGGTGTCGTTTAATTGTCTTTGTTGTGTGACGGGGGATTATAGATCCAATCCCTTACTAGATTTGGAGCGAACTTGTTATGTTTGTACATTGCCAAAGTTAACGTCACAAAGTAAATCCCGCTGACGTTGATGGCTCCGCTTTGGAGCCTCCGTTGGCTGGTGGCCTCATATTCCATCACCCTGTGGAGCGGCGTTGCTGCCTTTACTACCTGGGATCGGCCATGAGACCAACATTGTTTGTTAATTCAAACTTTGTATCTCTTTTATTTTTAATCTTCAAGCAAAATTTCCTTTGCCAATGATGATATCGCTTAACAAAATACCATCTTTCGGGACTGAATGGCTTTTTAAGCCTTGCTGTCAATCCGCATTTCTGAGGCATCTCTTTGTGAATTTCTTCTTCAGTCAGTTTTTTGCCATGGTTTTATAAATTCGTCATTTATAGAAATAGTGTAGAGATTGTTCTCTCTCTCTCTCTCTCTCTCTCTCTCTCTCTCTTTCTCTCTCTTTTTTGTGTTTCGTTTTTTAATAGTTCGAATATTATCTATTAGATGTGTATGCAAGTATTTCTCTGTTTTGCAGATTATTAATCTCAGGAATGAATGGAGAAGTGCTTAGTCTTTATTGTTAGAAGATATTTGTAGCAGCAAGTTGTTATCATCTTTGTAGCTTTTATCTTCCACAGTGGAAAGCTCAAAGCTGTATTCAAGTACATTATTACGATCACTACCAAGCTTCGGCTTATGTAATCTAATGATTGGGAAAAGTTAATGAGATTTTTTTTTAGTTTCTTTCATTTGTGGATCCATCTTCATACTAATTCAGTTTGCACGTAGAAATAAGTTGTTTTTTTTTTTTTATCTTCTGGGTACCATCGACAATGAAATTCACTACAAACGTGAAGTATATTTCATTTAATTAATCATCTTTATGAACTCACGGTTAAAGGTTCAACATTTTACATTCAGAAGCTAATCGGGAAAAAGAAAAGTGATATTGGCAGGCTGTGAAGAACAAGAAAAGTTAAATTGATTTAATCACAAACTCATTTTCATGTTTCTTCAAAAAGTTCATAATCTTTTACAAGTCATGCAAGAAATATCGATGTTCAATTATCTCATATTAAATGTTACGAATATAGGAACAAGTTTTTTTTTCCAAGAGTAGACTAAAATGTTTCCCCATCCCTTTTTTTTTTTTTGAGGAGGAATGTTTCCCCATCCCTTGAAAACACAGTAATCTTGGTAGCACATGTGTTTATAAATCAAAGGATTCCGCGTCAAAACTTTTCATCTTTTTGGTAACAAATTGAAATTTGAGACTCAATTTATTTCGAAGTAAGTGTACTCTGTTCGAGCAGAGAGGAGTTGAACTGTTAATTGATGATGTTACTAATGTACATTTCCACTCAGAATTTTGACCTTCCTTTGCAAAGATTTAGTATTAGCACTTGGCACCAAAGTTATCAACTCTCTACAATTAGTTTCTGTACTTGAGGAATATAACCTGCATCCTTCAAAATTGGAGTTATTGTGTGAATGGTTTTATAAATCTCCTCAGTTTGTTTGTGAGAATTGTCACAGTTGACAAAGAAATGAAACTCCCTTTGAATCTCAATTCTGCTGTAACCAGGATCTTTACTCATTCCTGATTTCTTCATCATACCTCTAATCTCCGCAACGTTGTCCCACAGCCCAGATGCGGCAAAAGCATTTGCTAAAACCACATACTTCCCAGAGTTTTCAGGATCTAATGCGAAGTAATTTGCTGCTGCATATTTCATCAAATCTATGTCTTCGTGAACCTTACAACCCCCAACCAAAGCACCCCATATGACAGAGTGCTCCTTGCAAGGCGCGTTGAGAACAAAATTATAGGCCTCTCGCAACCTCCCAGCCCGCGCCAGAAGATCAGCCATGGCAGCATAGTGTTGTCCTCTTGGTTCAATTCCGTAGCTCGTCGTCATCAATGAAAAATACCTCCATGCTTCGGATACAAAACCTCCACGACCACAAGCAGCAAGAACCGCAAGGAAAGTAACATAATTTGGTCGGAAACCTTCATTTATCATACTATTAAAGGATTCCAAAACCTCGAAAACTCTTCCATGCTGGCCATACCCAGATATTAAAGCAGTCCATGTAATCACATTCCTATTTGAAGATTTGTTAAATACCTTGTGCCCATCAGATAAGCTACTGCATTTGAAGTACATATCCACAAGGGCACTAGCCACAACAACATTGTCACCAATTTGACACTTAATCAGAACTCCATGCGCTCTCTTTCCATGTTCCAAAGAAGCCAAAGTAGCACAGGCTCTTAAAACTGATGCAAAGGAATGCTGATCAGGTATCAGGCCACTTTGTCTCATCTTAAAATAAAACTCCAATCCAACTTCTCCAAGCCCCTTCTGTACATACCCAGCGATCATAGCATTCCATGAAACCAGACTTTTCTCTAGCAATTTCTCATGAAGAATATATGCAGTTTCTAAGTCACCTGATTTGGCATATAATATCAGTAGCTTGGTGTTCAGATATTCATTGGGTACATGTCCAACAACAACCATTTGGGCATGGATTCTTTTCCCTTTAATATACTCTTTCCTAAAAATGCACTCTTGTAACAGAAGGGAGTAAGTTTTGGAGTGAAATTGCAAGGCCATACAGCACAAAAGGGCAACAGCTTCTGACAATCTCCCCGTTAAACATAGGCCCCTAAATGTTTTATCCCAGAAGGAGGTATCTTTCTGATGTGGCTTGACCTGAAACCTGGGGATTTCTAAGGATGGATACTTAAATCAAATCAATGGGATGTGAAAGAGTAAATGCAGACTTGTCAAATTAGAGCAAAAGAAGGCTATTCCCCCAAAATACACTCTCTTTATATAATAAACCAGACTATTCTTGAGAAAAATGAAAGGAAACTACACAACCCCAAAACCCTAAATTACAAAGGAAGCATTAGAATCCTAATATCAGCACCAAGCAGGAAATCATTGACATGTCAAACAGAAGAATATGTCTGGGGAACATGTAAAATTATACATATAGTCACGAATAAGAAAGAATGAAGAAGAAATGAAGAGGGAAAGCTGGAAACCTGCGGTTAAGGCATTCAGATTTATGGCGACGACTAATGGTCGGGGTTGCAGCGGCCACAATCGACTTGGAGAACAGATGAATGAGGCCGAGTACAGAGGCGCATTTGAGCATTTCGAAGAAACAGAAGAAGAGAGGTTTGAGATGGGAAATTCAGGGGATTGCCATTGCCATTGCCAAGTTGGGGTTGCAGAAAATTAAGGCAATGGCTAAAGGGAAGACGGCGATAGAAATAAGAGAAGCTGTAGCGGCTGAGTTGATGCGAGAGCGAGAGACGAAGGATCCAATCTGCAAATCATTTCCCTTCGAGACTCGGCAACGCAGCTTCAAATTGAACTAGTGCTTGCTTGAGCTGTTTGAAAATTAATGCTTAAAATGATAAACAGCTTCTTCAAACTTTTTTTTTTTTTTTTTAATAAGCAATTGCCATACTTTTAACTAAATTCTTACCCTTCTTTTAGATGATTTTATAACAAATTTGTTTAATTTCCCTTAAAAGTGATTCTCTCATCATAAATATATGTTTTTTTAGGTGATTCTACCAGATACTTTCGAGTGATTTTTGCTCAATTACTTTCTCGGATAATTATATCTCTAGAAGTGTTTTTTTTTTTCAAAAAATTATTTTAGTCATTTTAAATTCTTTAAGAAGCTATACTAGATATAAACGTATTTATGTATATATATATAAGTTGAATAATAAACGAATGCCAGGATTCAAACATTTTTTTTTTATTACATATATATATATAATAAATGCACACACATATTTCTTTCCTACTTCTAATCTTTTATTTTTTAATATATAAATAACAACCATTTTTCTTTACCCTTCAATCTTTCTTTTTTCTTTTTGATAATATGGAGTAGGAGATTCGAATCACAGATATCATCTTTATGTCAGTTGAGCTATATTTAAACGCAAGAAATAGATCTTTTTTATTTACTTTAAAGATGGAGTCTATTATTTTTGGTGCAAATGCTCATTAGAATTTTGGTACTCCTATATTGTTCTTCATGCAATCTTGTCCTTTTTTTTTTCAGTTATACAATCCTCATTTCTCTAGTTTGTGTTTGTAATTGTCAACTTTCCTAATGGATGATGTCTAGTAATTTAGTTTTCTTAATCAATTTACATGAGACATCAAAATTCAACTTTTCCAAACCATCAACATCTCATTCTCCAACCACTTCATTCAAAATCAAATACCATCTATAACTGTTCCATAATTTCTGCAACAAAAAACACAAACACAACAACTCTGGATTTTCATCTTTCAACAACAACATCCTTCTTTCTTAATAATTTTCCTCTAACAATACCTTCATTTCTCTACATCATTTTTCCTCTCACAAAACTATACAAAACATGAAACTAAAATTCTCAAAGCCTCTGACCCATTTCTTCTCTCTCTATAAAATATATATTATACACATAATAATTACATCATCATCTTCTTCCCCTCTTGCTGTGATTTATGAAGGCCAAACCCTCAAACAATCTGCTGCAGTTGAGCAACATGAGGATCAATCCAGCATCCTCTGTTCTTTGTTGTGGGCACATTTGTATTTGCAGCACAAACTAAACTTAACCCACTTCAAATTCTACCACCAAAACAAAATGTATTCATCTAAAGTCAACATTACAACAATTAATTAAAGAGGGTTCATTAGAAATTGACAGAACATAAAGCAGCTGACTCACATTTCACCAGTCAAGGCCTATGATGCTTATGAACAAAATCCTCCACCGTTTGTTTGTTCAATCATCCACTTCCGCCGTAGAACAAATTCTTATCCTGAAATGTTTTGAACCATCGAGTTGTTCAAAATCAATACCAGAGAAGTTTGAAAACAGAGATGGAGCTTAAGGATTAGTACCTACCTGCAATGCTAGTTTGATGTTGTGAATCAGCAGATGCATTCATAGAAGAATTCATCATCCTCGCCAGATGCTTCACACGATTTAGCCGTAATGCTTTTTTCGATCTTCTTGGATCGTATTCCCCAATTTGCATATCTGTTACAATTGAAGTTATGAATTCAGGCTTGCAATTGTAATTTGATTCTTCCACCGAACCCACCTGAGCTAAAATTTGGTGAATCCCAATTTGCTCACTACTTTTAGGGATAATCGAACGCGCAACTCGCCGAACATGGCTCAATCGAACACTCCCGTGGAGATTTGTAGCTTTAGGGTCCAAAGTTTCAGAACCTGTCGAAGGAATTCGCAAAGAAATTAACTCAGAGAAATCATCTCAGCGTTTGAATATCTTGAAGAACAGATTCTACTTACCGGAAGATCTCGTGGAGTCTGGATTTAGGGCTTCTTGTTCGTGGTTGAAACCGATGAGTGTTAAGCCATTTCGTTGCAGATCGAGTTCTGCAATGGAGGTTGCTGCAACTTCCAGATGTGAATCGGATTCGGCCTTTTCGATTGGTGAGGAAAAGCTTTGTTGTTCGAGAATCGGATTCGTCGTTCTTACGTTTCGAGATCTCAGTCTTCGCAGTTGATAGTTTCGTCGGCGTCTTGCGAGATGCCTCTCTCTTTGTTCTATTGTCATCGATGATCTTCTCTCCCTGTCCCTTATACGGCGGCGTTCTCTCTCTTTCTCCCTCTGCGACGGTGATTCTTCCATCTTCAACCTCAGAAATCAATCAATTCCTCTGAAATAAATCTAAGGACCAGCTCGATCGATTCCAACCAGCTTCATTGTTTCCAGAATGGCATCTTCGAATTTGAAAAACCGAGGCCAATTTCGGAGTTCAAGAATCATATGGAAGGTGGAGAACGAACAGAATCAAACAATTTGAAACGAAACGGAACAGAATTAACAAAGCTGAAGCATGATCTTGATCAGGAACGTAACTATCGACGTGGAGATGAACCAATCAGCACAGGAATTTAAAGAATCTGGCTTTGATTGCACCTGATTTTAGGAAAATTGGAAGGGAATGAAAAAAGACGAACACCAAGGTTGTATTTTTTTACATAAATGGAAAACGATAGAACTGTCAGACCAATTTACGGCAAAGATTTATCGAATCAGCTTTCGACACCTAAACAGCAGTTGTTTTTATCGTACGTATGTTGTGCATAATTAGAGAGAGAGAGAGAGAGGTTTCTTAGGAAATCCGAACGAAACGCATCGAATCTTCGCGTTTCGATATTAATAAGCATTCCTTAGATTTAGATACGCCTCCCTGGCAATTAGTAGATTGATTAATGTAATCAGATATTATAATGCGAGTTATCTTTGTAATTATGGTGTTTATAGGTAATACTCGAGGACAAAATTCTTTCACCAAAGTTAGAAAATTTACAGCAAGTTTCAAGATTTGGGTTCCTGTCTCTATCTGTCCTACAAACAGTAAGAGCGTTAACCTCACATCCTATAATATATCTATATGGGTTATCGTCGCTCGATGCTCTGAAATGTTGTAAAGAAAAGCTCGAGAGCGAAATTTTACAGCATCTAATAAGCAATTGGATTCACAGTTTCGGGTTTTCACCTCCATGCAGAGGAGGTTGCCATTGCTCTGTTTTTCCAGCCAAGGTAGATAGCGTCATTCGCTTCTTGGAATCTGTAGTTCTCATTGAACTCCCTCAACAAATTCTTGACGGCTCCAGTTACATTGGAGCTCATTGGATATGGAGTAAAACCAGCCATCTTCATTCTCATCCTCCACTTGCCAAGGAGTTCATGGCGTTCTACCCTTTCGAACCCCTCACAAGCTACCATGTTCACTATGTCTCGGGCCACACAGTGCTGCTCTGCCCTGATTCGCTGCTTGTCGTCTCTTGAACGAGCTACGTCTATTGATTCGAACATAGCAGTATAATAATCCAGCGTCTCGACAAAACGTAGAAGGAATGGGGATGTGTTGGTGTTGGATTCCTGCTCAACAATAGTTACTACTTTCGGTGACAGACTTTTCACCAGCCTTAGAAGCCTGTCTCGATGATTCTGTGTGCTCACACTCTCATCTGGCATGTGGTGCAATGCGTATGGAAAATTTACTGCCAATGCTTCTCCAGGTTGTATTCTAAGATTACTTCGTTCCACCTCACAACCAGACATTGCTGCAGCATGAAATTGGAAGGGAATTCCATTACACTTAGCCAGCTGAGCTAGCTTCTGTCCCACAATTTGAAGTCCCCCTCCCCGAGCATGAGCTGATTGGGAATCATCCACACCTGTAATGCGAAGAAGAAATGGGGGTCCACCGGGCCGATTGGCAAGATCCTGAATGAGAGGTATATACTGACTACCCTGTGCGATTTGAAAATCAATAATGTGGATTATGGGTTCATTTACCATGGCCTCCCGAATGAAAGCATTGGCAGAAGCATAAGCAAATTTGAAGTATGGGCAGATCTGGAATAGAATAGACATATAGGACATTAGTTCAGAGCTTGTTGGCTCTTCGCACCTTAGGGCCTTGTATATTGCACTGCCAGATCGTTCCAACCTTGCTCTTAGCCCTTCCAACAAATAAGCTCCCAACCTCTGGGCTGGATCACCAGAGACCGAAACCATCTGCCCTAAGACATCCATAAATAATGTTGCCACATTTAGATCAGCCTCATGAATTGCTTGGGCACAATGGATAAGTGTGTCACGAAGATTTAGTCTAGGAATCATTTCAACCACTTGATTCCAGTTCCACCTTGCTGCTGAGGCATCTCGATGCGCCCCACCCCTGAAAGAACAGTAGCAGCTGTCCACAATATCAGATTCAGGTCCCAGTAAAGAAATTTCTAATTCCTTCAGCTTGTGCTTCAGTTCATTGTCATCATCAGTTACTGAGCATCCACTTAGTGGTGATCCGCATGTGTTGTCAAACGAGTGATGTTGATCTGAAGAGTAGGATTGAGAACCTTGAGGCGAGAAAGGGCTCCTGGAAGACAGAACACTAACAGCAGAAGGGGAATTACACGCACTCAGATCAGCAGTAGCTGGGAATGATTCCAGAGTAAAGAACTGATCCTTATAGGAAGAAAAGTTAACACTGTTTCCCTGACTGCCTGCATCAGGAGAGACATTGTTTTCCAATACGTGGAAATGAGACAAATAGTAGGGATCTATCTCTTGAACAGACTGTTGATACATCTCATGGATCACAGATGAAGACTGGCGATTCTGAGATGCTTGCATTAAGAATAAGAAATGAGCCCACGGCAGGAAGATCTTCGCCACTAGCAGTTGGTATTGCAAGAGTTTCCAGGACTTGGTTCGATAGAGTCTAGTCCAACATATGTTGTGTGCTTCAGTAGTGAGTTTCTACGAACTTCTAGTCAGATGTTTTAGGACTCAGAAATCTTCTAGGAGCAGCTGTTAAAACAAATTGCTTTCTTTACGGTAAAAAGTGGAATCGAAGAATCCCCAAATCTGCAGAGAACAGATCAAAATTCAATACTACAGAATTAAAATTGTTGAACCAAATAATAAAGCCAGGAAAAAGAAACGCTTAATAAAGGAATCCACAAGTGAAACCATATTTAAAACAAATTAGAGCCTACACAAAATACAGTGTCAAAAACTCAAATTCTCAAAAGCAAGTTCTTCCGAATTAAGCCACAATACCGCGTTTCAACATATTTGGTGCATATATTTGAAGATCTAAGCCAGAGAAAAATGATGAAGTTTCCAGTATTTCCTTCAAAAATTACGGGGGGAAAAAAAAAGCCATCGTGCTTACTAAAAATGGATAAAAGATAGAATATCTGTTTCATTTCAACCACCACACAGCCGAATGAATCACACAGATATTTGAACAAGTGCACGGCTTTTCACTCGAGTCACTAGTGCTTCACATAAAACACAATGATCATACCAGAAAAATAATACGCATAACACTCCATGAAATAGCCACAGCTCAACTGAAAGCTAAACAAGGGAAATAAACCACAAAAATAATTTATTAAGCCGGTTTTGCAGATCAAGTACATTAGCACAGAAGGCAAAAAAAATTGATTTCGAGATTTCAGTTTCTCAAACTCAAAAAGCTAAAAAAAACCTCGTCAATTAGTACTACCTAGAAGCCAGCGCGTTCTACGAAATTAAAAAATGATCAAACAGAAGTAACAAAAATCGGAAAAAGGAGAAAACAAATACATCACGCGTTTTTCAATAAACTCCAGAAAGCAACCAAGATGCGCAGTAAAGTTACAAATCCGAAAGGAAAAGAAGAACGGTTGGTCCAATTTCGAACCAAGCAAAGAACTCATCGAGAAACCAAAGAAGAAGAAGAAGAAGAAGAAGATCTTAATCAAAAACAGCACACCAGGACACCAAATTAGAAGTCAAACTCACAAATCAGCACCAACCGCATATAGTTATCCATAATTATGAAATGAAAATAAAAAAGAACTCCAGGAAGAGAGTGATGGCGACCGCCAGAATCTCCCGCCGGCCGCCAGATGAGCAGTAAAAGTTGAAAAGAGAAGAATTAGAAGCCAGATTCAGTTGAGAAGTGAAGAAAATCTGTGTGTACCTTGATCGAAGAGGGATCAAAAACTCAAACGCTTGTAGCGCAAGTTATGGAAATGGAATTGTTAAGAACATCTGGAGAAGGCAATGACAAATAAAGAAGCCCGCCGAGTGCCGTCGGCCTTTATATGGCGGTTCACCAGGCCTCTTGTAATAGCAAATGAAAGGCCTACCCCTACGATGGTAACTTATTTACGAAAATGCCCTTGATAAGATGGAAATATTTCCTTGGACGGTTTACTCCGAATTTTTATTTATTTATTTATTTATTGGTTGGTTGCTTCTTGAGGAATCTATGCCCCTCCCGTCCTTATTTCAAGAGACAAAATTCAACATTTCTTTTTTCTCTTCCCTTCGTAAACGCAATCTATTACATGTCAAATGTTTATAAAGATTAAGATATTAATTAATAAGTGATAATTATAATATTTAATACTTTTTTCTTGACTAGGATAATAAATGCTTGACACTCTGTAGTTTTTTTTTAAATTTTAATTTTAATTCTTTAATAACTATTCTGTTTCAACTACCTCATGTGCACGCCCCATGTGGTTCCTTTATGATTGATTTGTTTTTTTAGAAGAAAAAAAAACTTTAGTTTTGATTTTTAACTTTTTTACAATTTCGAGATCATAGTTGATATAATAAATATATAAAGGATAAATCTAATCCGTCAAATTGTAGTTGATTTGAATAATTGAAAATTTATGTCAAACTATAATTAAGGATATAAGTAAATATTATTCCTTATTTGAGTTTATATTATTCAATTTTTGTTGAGCTTGATTTTTAATTAATAGACGGATTGAATGACAATTTCAACTAGAGAAGAAAAGAGTGAAATTGACTTATATTTTATTTATGATCTATGTAGTTGCATAAATATGACTTATAGTTGATGTCATGTTCAAAGAAGAATACGTTTAGCTACCGAAGGTATACTTGTACATTGAACTTGAATCCATATGACAATCTAACAACCACACTCCACTGTTTAAAGTTAGTGTAGGTTAGAGGTAATGTTGAGAAATAAA
Organism: Luffa acutangula; assembly: GCA_036850905.1. Classification (NCBI taxonomy): domain Eukaryota; kingdom Viridiplantae; phylum Streptophyta; class Magnoliopsida; order Cucurbitales; family Cucurbitaceae; genus Luffa; species Luffa acutangula. The sequence continues at coordinate 59,896,333 of CM072087.1, read as the reverse complement.
AAAGGATTTTTGCATGGCTGGGTACGAGATGGTCGCACTAATTTATTGGGAATCAGAAAACACATTTGAATTCTAAACCAAATTTCAAAAATAAAATCAAATTTTTGAAAATGACTTTTGGTTTAGTTTTTTAAAATGTAATACTTGGAAGAAATTAACACAAAAGAAGAGAGACATACACTTTGAAGATAGAAATTTTTATTTAGAAAGTACCGGTGTGTTTGGTTTAACTTTTCAAGTGTTTAATTTTTCAAAAAATTCATTTTGAAGAAATTTCTAGTGTTTGACAACCACTAAAAATGACTCATTAGAAAATGAGATTGATAAATAAACTATTTTGTGAGAAACACTTGAAACCAATTTTTTTTAAAAATAGTCTTGAGTGTACAATAACTTGTGTATAAAAACACTTGTGAGTAAATGAAACCAAACATATGAGTGTTTAAATTCTAAACATTTTTATACAAAATGTTTTTTAAAAAATGCATTCTTGAAAAACATTTAAATTAGAATGTATTCCAAACGGACCCTAGACACTTTATAGAGCTTTGCTCACTCCTTCTCACTTTTGATACTTTCTCTCATCTTTATCTAAAAGATTCTTTGGAGCCTTAGGAAAGACAAAACATATTTCTTGAGTCTTTCCTTTGAGATATTTTCTTACAATATCTTCAACATAAGTCTAGAAAATTATAATATATTTAATATTTCACATATCTATCCAAGAAGCTTCTATATATAGTTAGTAGATCATAAAGGTAATTCACGTTTCATTTGACTTATAGTTAAAGTTGGTGTAACTTATTTTCCAAAAAAAAAAAAGAAGAAGTTGGTGTAATTTAGGATTAAGAAATCAAACTTATATTTGATACATGAATTTATTTTATTCTAAACTACGAGTATATCACAAATCCAAGGATATATTTTTCAACTTCCCCACTCAGGAAAAAAAAAAAAAAAAAAATCTGCTAAATGAAAATTTATTCACTCATGAATATTATTGGAACAATTAGTTTAGTTCTTGTGTGCTCATTAGGTCCATTATTCAAGTAGATTTTTTTACTTCTATCAAATATAAAAATTTCTTGTAGCCAAAGCCAACTACCCACCCAATTGTCATCCTCATGACGAAAGTTCTTACTTCTTATTAATGTCACATTATCTTATAATTTGTGAAAATGATTTGTAAATAATTTGTCAAATTAGAGACATTTGAAGCAAAGGATTAAGCTTCTATTATTTTAGTCGAGGGCAATTATGGGCATGTGATATTCTTTCAGACTAACCAACCAATTGCAGTTAATATTATTTTACTGATTGATAATAATAATAAATAATAATAATAATAATAACAATAATATTTACCTCGTGATATTCATATTATATTAACAAAAAAAAAAAAAAAGTTAAGGTAAATAGGATATTAGATTTTTTCCATGCATAGCAAAATAAAAGGAAATACAAAATATATGAATACATAATAATTTTAGGTAAGAATTTTGTGTTAGTATGAGAAGAATAAATATATATTGAAAAAATTAAATGTTCAACATTGCACATTAGCTATGATTTTATTCTGTTTTAGAAAAGAAGAAGTTATGATTTCATTCAAAATGGTTAACATTATAAGAAGTTGGAATTATTCCTTTTGAAATAAGAAATAATAATATACTAAAAATGGCTACACATGTTAGTCTTTGTCCATATGTATTTACGTATATATATTTATATGGAGGATGTGAGGCTAGAAGTCGTAATAATTGAAAAATGTGAATTCTAGTCAAATTTGATTTATTATTATTATTATTATTATTTTTTTAAATCCTAACAATTAGGGCTGATCATATTTTTTCGCACAAGCTTTTTCTTTATTTAAAATATAAAGACGATAATAAAATTCAAAATCTCTATAAAAGATCAAGTTGAAATTGAAATCAAAATTAAAAACACAAAGACTAAAACTATAATTAAAATATAAATTATTCCCAACAATTATAAGCATTTTAAAAGTTGTTTCTATTTTTAGATTAGATAAAATAACACCACATGCAATTTATTCAATTTCTTTATTATTTAAACTAATTACAAACCAAATACAAACAAAGATTTTCATATAATAAACTCAAGAAAACGAGTTAGAACAAAATTAAGATTAGTTTATTGTTTCAACGTATATTAATCAATTAAAAGGTTGACTCGAGATTTAAATGACGAAATTATAGCAAATTAATGAAATGTTTGTTTTGTTTAATTCCACTTTAGACATTATAGTTGGGATATGATTCTTGGGAGAAAAAAAATGAAAAGAAAAAACGTTGGTCAAAGAAAAAAATTGGAAGTGAGCGAAAAAGATGGAATGGGAAGAAAAATTGGGAAAAGTTGTTTGGTCAGAGATTGGAATTCTAGTGCCCACTGATTCCATTAAATGGATTTTTTTTTTCTTTTTTGTAATGGTGATTTCATTAAATGTTAATTGCACTATCCATTTCTAAAATGTACCTTCAATTTCAACTAACCACCAAAAAGCAACGCTATTTAATTAATTCTGTTTATAATATATGATATTGTAACGCGATGGTGATGTGTATTGTTACTACCGTTCAAAATAATACAACTATAGTTTAATGGAATTATTTAGCTAAGCGACTGGGGATTTTAATTTTATTTATTTACTTATTTATTAAATTGGTGGTCTAGGAATAAAATTTTTTAAAAGAACGACTTCAAAGTTTGCTTTCCAAATTAAAGCTGAAGAAGTTTGAATATGGTCTTAAAAGGCTTTGCTTTCCATTCCATTAATTATTGAAATTGACTCAATTACAATTAGTTGGCAGTTTATACGTCCGGCAGGGGCAGGTTAAGAGAAGTACGGTAACTCGTTTTCTCAAAAAAAAAAAAAAAAAAAAAAAAAAAAAAAAAAAAAAATCTTTTCGATGACTCAATGGTGGAGTGACCATTGAAGCTTATATATTGTGAGGTCTCCACCAATCTTTTCGATGTGGGATCCTCAACAATGTAATGAGAGTTTTTTTTTTGTTAACAAATTTTAACCAAAAAAAATCTTGAAGATATGTAATTGAGAACTTTCAATACATTAGGGATAAAATTGAAAAGTAACATAGAATTTCTAACCAGATTAGGGATGATTTAGTATATTTAGGCTTAAAATTATTATGTTGCATATATTATTTTTTAAATATAATCAGCTATTTTATAGATAAAAATAATAATAAAATACTACTTCATTCACGCGTATGAAAAAACTAGAAATTGAAATGAGAACGAGAAATTTAAAATTAAAAAAAAAAACCTAGATTTTGTTGTTTAATTTTGAAAAACGTTTTTATAAAATAGAAATGAGAATGAGAAATATCAAACAGAGAATAATTTCCAAATATTTGTATTTGAAAAAAAAAAAAGAAATAACAATTAGAAAATTCGAATTAGACTGGGCAGAATAAAACGACAGCGTATGGAGGGTCTCAGTCGTGATTCGACGGCGGATAGGGATAGGGAGATGGCTGAAACTGAAAGCGACAAAACCAGGGGCTTGACACGGTTTCAAAAAATGGCATTGTCGAAATTAATTACCTAATTTTGGGTATTTATTTAAAAAACTCTCCTACCTAGAAGGGTAGACTAGACGCGCCTAGGGATCTGCAAAGAAGCAGCATGCAATTTCGTTTTTATATTAATATTCCTATTTTCCTAGGATTTCTTTTAATTAACGACGTGGCATTTCCGAAGGTTCAGACACATTTCCGCGGAGCAGGGATCCGGTGGTTCATGTTGTACGTTGATACTACAGAACTCTACGCGGTATCTGTGACGTCATAACGGCGTTCTGTCAAATGACACTGACCAACGATAATAAGAAATCCAACTCAGCACAACCACACAACCACCCATCACCGTCAGTCACCAAAAACCCGTCACCGCTTCCGTACGCATTCATAGGATTTAGACACCCACCAATAAAATCATGCCACGTCCCCCTAGTAAATTGATTTTCGTCACCACCGACGCACTATCCCTAAATCCACAGTAATTTTAGAGGAAAAAAAAAAAAAAAAACTCAAACACTTTAAACTTAATTTTCGGTATATGTCATTTTTTTTTTACTCGTGAAGATTTCTTTTATTCAGAATGTTGATTGAGAATTACCGACAGATGAGATTGTGGATGAGCTTTTGAAATTTCCTTAAGAATTTTATAATATGGTTAAAAGCCAGTGGCCCACTCCAAACTGTAGCGATTGCAATTGGTCGGCGACGGCAGCTTTCTGCGGGAATCGATAACAAAGGTGTTGATGGAGAAATTTTGACCAATCACGAATTGCCACGTCGTTACATAAAATTAATGACGAAATTAAAATTAATTAAATTTGGGACCAATTATAAATTGACATGTGTCCCAAATTTAATTTGAATACAAAGTTGGCCAATTATACATTTTTAGGGTCAAATGTCCATTTGATCAATTAATTAAAAATAAATTATTTTGATTAGATTAATTGATTTGACCAATTAATTAAAGAAAATAATTAATTGGATCAAATTTGGGTCTTTTAAATATTTGGGTCATATGGTTTTGGGTGAAATATAAACCAGACCCAAGACCAATAAAGCCCAAGCCCAAGTTGTTAGGCCCAAAAGTCACCAGGACCCATCCAGCGAGAACTCTATAAATAGAGGGGTTCTCCTCCATTTCAGGGGTTCAGAAATTCTACACTCTCACAAAGACAAGAGTTTAGAGTTTCAAAGCTCTCAAGCAGAACCAGAGAATTCAGAGAGACTCCACCAAGTCTGAAGACCGAAGACTCGATCCACAAGTCCAAGTGTCGAAGACTTCTTGAAGACCAAACACTCTTTAAGACTTCAACACTTCTTGAAGACCAAACACTCTTCAAGACTTCAACACTTCTTGAAGACCAAACACTCCTCAAGACTTCAACACTTCTTGAAGACCCAACACTCTTCAAGACTTCAACACTCCTTGAAGATCAAAGACTCTTCAGGACATCAACACTTCTTGAAGATTGAAGACTCCTTCAAGACTGGAAGACTTCAAGCTCCAAGAATCCATTGAAGCTTCAGACTCGAGATCAAGCGTTCCAGCCCTCGAGTGAAACACACCCACACACATAAGAGAGAGAATCAGAGGATTAAAGTTAGAGATTGTACACCCACACGCATACAACATTAATACAAATATATTATTTATTCCACGTGTCTCCATCCCCGAAGTTACGTGTGAACAAAAGGGAAAAAGAAAAGGGTTTATTTGCTCCAATCGTGGTTATATAATATGGGCATTTTCTGTAGTTTTCTTTTAAAAAAAAAAAAAAAATTGGGGTAAAAACTAAAAACTAAAAAAGAATTTAAAGTGATGTGGCACACGTTGTTACGTGGGATGTGATATCGATCCTGAAGGTGGCGGCAGACGAGTCATCCGTCCACGTCATGTATGGATGCAAGGGAAGCACGTGCGAAGACCAGGCCTGTAATTCAAAATTCAAATATTCCCATTGGATTGAGAAATCAACTCCTGGCTAATGAAAAATAAAAAAGAGATAAAAGAAAATGAATAATGGTTGTTTAAAATTGTTGAGATGGTTGGGGAATGGGAATAAAGAAATGGGAAGGGGTTAAAAAATGGGGGGTCCAATTTAATGTGGGGGAGATTGGAAAGAGAAAGGGAGGAGGTGGAAGTTATAGAGTTGTCGTCATGCTGCACCCAAATCTATGGACTTTGTCACAATTTCTCAGTGCTTTTTTTTAACTTGCAAACGTGTGTGTGGAACTATCTTTTGCCTTTGCCTTTGCCTTTGTTTTTTCTTTGGGAGAAGAAAAAAGAAAAAAGAAAAAGAAGATTGCGAGTAACAAAAAGCATACAATGGATGTGGGGATGAAAATGAAATCAATCCCACCGTTTCTTCCACCATCTTAAAGAAGATAGTGACTTCAACGTCCCACAAATTCTAAGGATAATCTTCCTAACTTTTAACCTTTTTTTTTTAAAAAAATATTTATCTTCAATATTTCCAAACGCAACCGTTTAGAGAGATCTACTTCTCTATCAAATGAAAAAGAAATAGATCACTAAGAATAAGCCACATCAAGAAAATTAGTAGAAATTTGTTCTAATTGGTGCGTATGCAAGTATTATTTTTAATTTACGAACTATAATCAATAAATAAATTTTGAATCATTAGTAACCAATCTTTCTTTGTTAGAATTGTATTTTAGTCTGTAAGCTTTCTAAATATTTATTTTAGTCCATAAACTTTATGGTTATGCTATTAGTTTGTTATCTATTGTTTGAGAATTGAATAACGTTATAGGTAATTTTGGACCACTCCAATGTACAAGGAGATGACGAGGACAACCAGGCAGAAATAAGACTGGGAGATGGACCCTAGAGGCGAAACCGACAAGCAGGACGGGCCAAGACCAAAGAGACGACTTTTGGCCCGACCCCCTACTCGGCCTTGGCCCATGGTCGGCCTCGGCCATGGGCACAGGCCGAGTCCCTCCTGCTCCGTTTAGTCCCTACCGCCTCTAGCTGCCTCGGTTCCGCCTAGTTTGTCCTGAAACGCCTTCGAATTCCTAAAAACCATAGGAGTACAAGCAGATATTTATACCCCTATTCGCCACTGAAGTAGTGGACCCGAACTCAATTCTCCCTCTCTCTCTCCCTCTTGCTCTCTAGCTCCCCCTTCCGTTTTCTGACTTAAGCATCGAAGGCGATGTGGCTAGCACCACACTGGTGTGCGGGTTTCTCGTTTTGCAGGCCACGTCTTCCCCCGCTCTCAAACAAATTCATTATCGATTATCACGTGGAGCGAAGGTAATTTACCTAGCAAAATTTGATCATCAACCGTTATGCTATTAGTTTGTTATCCATTGTTTGAGAATTGAATAATGTATCTTCAAACGTGTATATTAATATACTCACGGAGACATATATTAGAGTCACATAAGTTGATTTAAAAAAAAAAAGAATCACATAAATTGAATGGAATGAGTATCAAATGGATAAATATTATGCGTCACAAGTTTAGCAAAGACCATATAACGGATATATATATTTTTCTTCGAATTAGTTATTAAAATACATATTTTAAAATTGAATATATATTAAATTTAATTACCAAAGATAGAGATTTAAACCTAAAAATGTAAAAGGAGTTATTTAAATATTATAGTGAGAGAATTTGTTTAAGAGACTGTTTTCAAAATGACTCTTCTTCTTCTTCTAAAGGAAAAAAAGGAAAAATAGTTTATTTTTATTTAATTTGCTTTCACATATCACCTATTTTTAAAAATATTTAAAGTTGAGGTGCAAAAGGCAATCCAACCAATTTTATTTTACGAGAAAATATATATTTACAGAAAAAAACAATGGGACAATTGTATATGGATGGTAAATTGAACCAAATTAATAGCAAATATAGAACAGTTGTAAACTAATTGCATATATAGCATAATTAATTGTACATAAGACCAAAGCTGTCTTCGGATTCTATCCGTGTCTATCACTGATAGACTCTGAATAATCGAAGTCTATCAGCGGACTAATAGATTCTGATCAGGGTTTATTGTTAATAAACTCTGATAATCGAAGTCTATCAGATAGATTCTAACTAATAGAGTCTATCAGTAATATACTATGATACATTTTGCTATATTTGCAATTTTTTTTTACATTGTGTTATATTTGCAATTATATAATTTTTATTTGCCACCCACGAAAATTCTTAAAAACAATAGGTTTTAAATTAGTGCACATTCAGATAAGTAACCCTTCCTTTTGTTGGTATGTTTGATTTAACTTTTCAAGTGTTTAATTTTGAAAAAAAAAAAAAAACATTTTGAAAGTATTAAAAATTGAGAGTGAGAAATAAACAATTTATAGAGAAACACTTGAAAGCAAATATTTTGAAAAAAGTTTTTAAATATGCAATAACTTATGTATAAAAACACGCCTTATAAGGAAATGTAAACAACATATGAGTGTTTAAATTCTAAACCATTTTTATGGAAAATGTTTAAAAGAAAATGCATCATTGAAAAACACTTAAATAAAATGTATTCTAAAGGGATCCTAAGTTTGGCACGAAATTGACCATCAAATAACTCCATAAAACTTGGAAATTTCAACAAAAAGCCCTAATGTTTTAGTTTAAATCCTATAAATTTCATACCTATATGTTTTATAATTTGATGGATGCACATGAGAATATTAATTTCAACAATTCTTCAAATGCAAACCTTCGATAAGGTAAAATTTAACATATTTATTTAAATTTAAAGTATAGTTTGATGAAATGAAAAGTTAATGATAAAAATCTTCCAAAATTTGATTTGGGCGAAGGTTGATTAATCCGATAGGACCAGTCCCGAAACTTCAATCCAAGTCCATTTTGGTTCCCAACACATTTCCTACTACCCGTCTGGGCTGTAGCCCAAAAACCCAAATTACTGCATTCTCTTCTTAATAATCATTTTCCTGAATCAAGTTTTTTATTTTTTTTAATTTTTTTTTATTTTCGATTCTAACTCCCTTTTTCCCATAAATAATCAATTCTAAGTTAATGATTGTATCCTTGATAAATTATTATTAATTAGTAATTAATCTATCGAGGAGAGAAAACAAAGAGACAAGACACAACTTAAAAGACTTGAAAAATATTCTAATACTTATTCTCTCTGTTTACATTATAAGTTTTTCTTTATAAATAATTCGTTAATATTGTTAGACCCCAAAGTATTTTTAAAAAATGTTATTAACATGAATGACCACTTGTTTTTCTAAAAAAAAAATAAAAAAAAGGGCCACTTGTTGATCCTTATTTCAAAATAATAATAATAATAATAATAATAATAATAATAATAATAATAAAAATAGTCAAAGTTTTTATTTCTATGGAAATAGCCACCCATTCATTAAATTCTAAGATAGATTATTGTTAAAAGATTGGGGGAGAATTGTGCCGATAATAATTATTTATTCTGAAAAGAAATTAAATATTTAAACGAATAAACAAAATTTAAATGAATAAATAACAAAACTTGTAATGCAGTATAATTATAACATGCTATAAAGAACAATGTACCATAATTTTATTCAAAATTAAAGTGTGATAAAATTAATGATGAATCCTCAAATATTGATTTATATATGAGAATAAATTGCTTTCCTATACATAAATATATAAAAAAACGAATTTAGTTTTGATAAAAAAAAGATCTTTTAGAACAACATTGACTGAATGATGTTTTAATGAACTTTGATTCTAAAAAACGAAAAAAAAAACTGTTTCATGAAATAACACAAAAAAAAAAAAACCTCAGTTATGTGTAATTTTGGACCATTTCGATATACAAAGAGCTGGGGAGGGCAGTGCAATACCAGTCTAAGGAGACAACTAGGAAACGAGCCCCAGAGGAAGAACAGACCAGAGGATCGGGCCAAGGTCGGAGGGATCAGGCCTTGGTCCAACCCATATGGTCGGTCGCGTGGGCCGAGTCCTTCCACCTTCGTTCGGTCCCTGGTGCTCCCGCCCTGATTCCACTTGGTTCAGTCCTGGATCACCTCCAAACACCTAGAAACCCTAGAGCAGGAACACGTATTTAAACTCTTCTTCATCACTGAATAAGAGATCCCGAAACTCATTCCCTAAACTTTTTCCTCCTACTTAATTTGTTCTTTTGCTCTCCTCCTTCGCTTTCTGACTTATCGGAGGCGGTGTGGCAAGCACCACACCGACATATAGGTTTATTGTTTTGCACGCCACGTCTTCCTCCCTCTCATACAAATTTACGGTTGGTGACACGTAAAGGTCAAGTGAGTTCTTCCTGTCCAGATTTTGTCATCAACACATACTTTATTATTTAAAAGAAAAAAAAAGGAGCGAAAATTCGCCAAAGTCTTTTGAAAAAGTTTTCGGGAGTATAGTAAAGATTCTAGTCTTATAAACAACATCAATGTTATTTTAAAAAAGCTGCAATATGTCATGAATAGCCACAGTTCGAGATATCATTTAAGAAATAGTCACACTTTGGAAGAACATTATATTATATGGTCATTTTATATATTTTTATTATTTTCTAGTTCCTATTTTACCCCTTCTTCATATTAATAAATGAAATTAAATCAGGATGCTTTTAGATACGGTATTAATTAGATAAATAATTAATTATATTTGAATATTGAATTTTTAGATCTTCTTGTATGGTTTAATAAACCCTTGTGGTGATTTTCAACAGTTTTGGAAAGTTATTAATAACAATTTGAAAAAAAAAAATAACTATTTTTAAACGCCAAAAATTGAAACAAAATGTGACTATTTAAGATCTCCAAATAAAGACTTGATCTAGCTGTTCATGTATCTTAAAATTTGGCTGCTATTATTTGTCTGTTAAATGTACAAACAAATCCTCAACAAAGTGTGGTTGGACAGATTTGGTAGGTTGTCTAGCTACTGAATTTTCCACTTGTCATTACATGCATTTTTCTATGATTTGGTGTGACAACATTAACTTCAATTTCATATATACCATATGTGATTATTTACATATTACCTCTCTTTTTTTCTACTTTTTACCATATAAAAAAATGGATTTGCATTTTATTGGTGATGAAAATCCCTAGTTGTGTCATAAACAACCAATATATCCTTGCTAAAGTGCCCTTCAATTATAATTTTTCTTTCTTTTTCCAGCAAATCCAATCTTCAGTTTGGTTGATTGAGACCTCTTTCAAGTCAGTTTCATCATTAATTTATGGTAACTATTATTTTTTGTATTGGTAATTTGTTATTACTTTTTCTAACAAAGGATTATTTTTTTTATTATATTTTATTGTATTTCATTATTTTTTGTAAATTTAAGCATACTATCATGAATAATCATCACAAAGTTTAAACTTAGCCATAATAATAAAGCTTTTATAGGTGAAATTATTATGTGAAGTATGTGAAATAATTTTTAGTAACCACTGGGTTTTTTACACCCTATTCTAAGAAATGTTTGGTTCACAAAATTAAAATGGGACTGAGTTTATATAAAACCTAAAGTTGTGAATTTTAGATTGGTGTAACCTCTATATATATATATATATATATATATATATATATATATATATATGTATATATATATATATATATTTAATTATAAATATAAATAGATTACACAAAATTGAAGTTCATATTGCATTGATATATGTGCTAACAAGAGCCATAATTCAACTGGCATAAAGATGCACTAATGATTATGAGGTCTGTGGTTCGAATCCCCCAACTTCACACATTGTCAAAATATATATATATATATTACATTGATATGTGAATTTATGATTTACCAAAATTAAAGTTTCATAAATTTGAGATCATATATATGAATATACATGTGTAGATTACTAGTTAAGATATATATTTTTATTTTCTTTTAAAAAAAATGTTTTGAATCCAACTTCTTGATATTATATTCTGAAATAAAAGTTTGAATTCATGTATACATTTGGGATTGTGAAACCAATCTACTAAACCTAGCTAGAATCCTAGAATAAGTAAATTAACTTGCATATCAAACATAGCCTAGCTAAAATTTTCTAACTTTACACAAGCTTAATCCTATAAGCTAAATACCCCTTAGATTTTTTTTTTATTATTATTTTCAAAATAGTGGCTATTGTAAAGGGTTTTATTTTCTTATAAAAGAATATTGTTTAAACTTAGGATGATATTACATTATAAATATTTAAGATTATGGGATATAGACGTATGGAAGACCCTAATTAATTTTTTAAGAAGAAAACTTAACGCAAGAATATTTAACATAATTTACATTTTTCCATAACGATATAATATTGTTATGTGTGTGTATGTACAAGTATATATGAACTACTCCAAATTGTGAAAGTGTGAATGACTCATCAAATCAGTTATAAATTGTTTGAGGATATTTGTTACTCGGATAATTATGGAAACTCAAGCGGTAATATGTGCAACAAATCATGACTTATGGAAGGGAATACATATATATATATTAAATATATAAAAGGTCGGGACAAGCTTTTGCTCTTCGTTGATCTAGTATATCATTTGTAATTAATTAAGGACATGTGTATCAAAAATCTTTCCTTTGAACACATAAAGTATTAGTGACTTTACTTTGAGTATATCACCAAAAAGACTTCATATATATCAATATAGAGATAGAGATGTGACCCTTAATTTAAAAATAATCCATAAATCTTCATTATTTTACCCTAAACTAATGTGGAGATTGGTTGCATTATATTCTCAACTTAAATAATATTTGTAAAAGCAAAAAAATTGAAAAATTGAAGAGGGGTTCAAATGTATCAAAATCAGTTTCTTACACAATTATTTCTAGAAATGGGCTACAGCAAAGAATAGCAATAGTTTGAATTTGTAGTCAAATTATAGAGAAAAAAAACCAGCGAAAAAGAGTACTCTAAAGGGAACTTACACAAAGCTGAATAAAACATGAAAATGCATGATATTGACAACTGAAACTTGAAGAATTTAAAAAGAAAAAGAAAACCCCAACAATATTTGCCCCCTTTGGCTCCTCCATGGTCCACCCTCTGCAACAAATAATGAACAATAAAAAATAAAAAATAAAAGAGATAATATAATTAATTAAGAAAAAAAATAATAGCAACTTGGATTAAGAGTATCCGTATATGGTAAGAGTCGTTGAGTGGCAGTTACATAGAACCATCCTTAATTAGGGGATGATGTTGTTTGGATTCATAATTAATATTCTTATTCCAGCTTAATTAAAAAGAGAAAAAAAAACAGCAATAATAATAATAATAATAATAATAATAAAAGGGATAATTAAATAAATTAAAGTGTAGGGTGTAATGCCCAATACAAATGGATATGGTAAAAAAGAAAGAAAGAAAGAAAGAAAGAAAGAAAGAATGCATGGGCACGCCTTGTGTATGAAAAAACACAAAAAGTCCTTTATTTCTTTTCAATCTATCGGAATACGAAGCCGAAAGAAAAAAGAAAAAAGAATAGAGTGGGCAGTGGGGGCTTGGTTTAGCTTTGCTTTTGAAAGTTTTGAAAGTGGTTTCAGAAAAGAAGCATCTAATCCACCAGCTTGTGTGGGTATCTGCAGCTTTGGCTTAAGCATGCCATTCTCAGCCAAATGCTTGCAGACAAAAACACGTATTCTGAGACACAAACAAACCCCCCTTCATATTCACAATCAAACACACAGAGATAGAGAGAGAAATTCGAATGTTGGTGGTATGTTTGTCTTTCTCATACATTATTGTTCAATCAAACCATCTATATATATGCACATAAATCCCATTTCTTTTTTTTTTTTTAATTCTATTTTATATTTTTGCTTGTTTAACTTTTTGTGTTGTGTTGTGTTATTGTGTGTTTATTTAGTTGCCATTCCATTTTATGTAATTAACAAGTCTCTAAACTTTTAATTTGGTGTTGGTGTTTATTTCCTCTATTTATGTACTTTCAAATAAGTAATTTATATGAATTTTTAATTTTGTGTCTATAAGTTTGTCTCATTAACTCTGCTAGTTTAATGCTTATTGTGTATTTTATGAATCTATAATGATGATGTTTAAAAAAAAATTATACTAAATTAAAGATTAGCCCATCTCACGGTTCTTAAATGAATCATGGTTTGTGACATGTCATTAGCTTGTGCTAAATGAATGATAATCAAATGACTGAATTTTTTTGGACAAAATTAAAAGTTCATATTAATTTCTAAAATATATGAACAAAATAAACACAACTTTGAAAGTTAAGATATTTGTAGATTAAATAGGTATAGGTCTAAAAATTTAGGGTGTGTTTGCGTCGTGATTTAAATACATAAATTTGAAAACAAGGGATTTGACTGAAAATAGAGTTGCATTTCAAGCTACAGTGTTTGCTTAATATGTGTTTGTTAGTAGATTTAGAATTTAGATCTCAATTTAAAAATGTATTAACTATATTTATAAACAATAAAAAATAGTGGTGACCACTAAGCAAATATTTAGTTAAATATCAAATATCATCCATTCATTTATTAACTTATTTTATGTTATAAATTTTATATAGTTTTTATTTTACAATATTTATATTATATTATGCTATACCTAATATTTTAATTTAAACCAAATGAAATGAAGTTTATTACATTTCTATACTTATCAAGGTTTATATCTCTTTGAATTAATACTTCGTCCTCTTCAATTTTCAAATATGAAAGTAGCAAGCCACATGACACACCAAACCTATTTTTTCAAAATTTCCACTAGTTAGGTCAAAATACATACAACTTTGCCCAAATTAATTCATCGTCTTATTCAATAAATCTGAAAACAAGATGCAAAATCTGATCTTTTTTTTAGTTCAATAACATTTGGGTGTGAAGGATTCCAAAACTTCATAACCTTTTCATCACAAGCACATATTTTATGTTGGTTGAGCAAAATCTGAAGTACATATCAAACAACTCTTAAATAGATAGGAAGAAATTTGAAAGTGATTGAGAAACCAAAGTTATAAATTTAAGATAGAAGATACTATATTATTCCCTCAAAATATATATATCCCTTGGAAGCTCCAAGTTGCAAGTAGTTCTCTCATTCATTCTCATCTCCCCTAGAGTATGTATATAGGTGTCATATAGCTCCTTGCACCGCCCCATCTCATTCGTTTTCTTCCCAAACTCTTTTCCAACAAATCACACATCCAAACCCCACTAAACAATAATAAAGCCAATTATAATAGGCAGCCAGCAAAAGGGTCTCCATCATATATCTCCAAAGTTAAAGAAAAAGAAAAAAAAGATAGCTTTTTGGAGACAAAGTGACAGAGCATCACCAAAACCTATTATTCCTCCAAACACACCCTTCCATGTGCTATTTAACAACATTCTCTTGTTTTTTCCTCCATACCCTTTTTTCAATTCACTTTCCCCACTCTAAGATTTTTTTTAACCCTTTTCTTCTTGTTCTTTTCCCCCTTCTCTCCCGATTCTCTCTTTCCCTTTTCTCTAATCATTTACATTTTCATTCAACCACTCAATTTTACTTTCATTCACCCCAATTCCACACACTTTCTCAATCATAATACCCTTTCATTTTTCCCCTCTCTCTCTCTCTCTCTATATATATATATATACTCCCAACCAAACCCCAACCCCTCAACAATTTCAAACCTTTTCTTCTTCATCTTCTTCTTCTTCTTCCTTCTTTCTTATATGGGTAGGCAAGATTCTAACGTTGTTGTTCACTCTTCCATTGCTCTACTTCAAGAGAGATTCAGACAGCTTCAGAAAGTGAAAGAGATGAGAGAGGAGAGAGAGCTTGTGAGATTGCTCTCTCTTTCCAACCCCAAAAAACATGCCTCCTCCTTCAATACTAATACTAATTGTGTCCTCTTTGACCCATCCGTTGCAAGGTTTCTTTCCCATCCTGACTTGATGATGATGCTACCACTGACTCCGACGTCGACATCGACATCGACATCGACATCGACGACGACAATGTTATCGTTGCCTCAGACATCTCTATCGCTCTGGCCTACGTCGCCATCACAAGGCAAGAAGCTCGGCGTTGGCGTTGAGGTGCCGGCGTTGATGAACTTATGGCCGACGAGTGATCGGAGTAGTACTTGTTGTGATAGCGTTGTGTCGTCATTGATTAGTAAAGTAGATGATGATGATCGTCAGTCTGACTCTGATACCGATGTTGATACTTCTCTTCACTTGTAAACATCAAACTCTCTCTCTTGATCCAACCTTCTTCTACTAGGTTAATTATTAAATCATCATCACTTAGTCTTCACTTAGTCTTCTGTTATATATTCTCCAAATCTTTTCTCTCATACAATAGTAAGATGAATAATACTTGGTTGCATACCAATATATGCAGCTGGTATGTAACCAAGTATTGTTTTAGAATAGATATCACTCATATGGAAGCCAAATCATACAAGAACCTACCATAAAACTTTATAAAAGCAACAAAATTTTACCTTCTAACTTTTTATCTAAAACGAACAAACAAGTGTTCTGTCATTCTTTCTTCACTTTGCCTTGATACCAACTTGACCGAATCAATCTTCAAGAGTGGCAAGGTCAATGATAGTGATCAGTTGGCAGGGCAGTAGAAATAATTATTTGAAAACGATTCGAGCCTCCTTGTGTATTTCATAACTTGGCTAAATGATATTTTTTGAAGAAACCCACTGAATATTTATGTTTATAACTTGAAACGTACGTGAGGAGGAAGGAATAGAGACAGAAAGATGAATTGGATAGTAGGATCCAACGTAGTTGGTAGCCATTAAAAAACAAGTCGAAGAAGTTAGGTAATTATTTAGTTGGTGCGTGAGGGAATAATTTGTATATGTTTGGGAGTTTTAGGGTTTAGAAAAGCACGTGAAAAATGAAAGAAGATGATGATATTGAGGATCAGAGAATGAAGAATTAATACCCCACCACAAATAAATTAAAACACTTGAACCAATCATTTTTCTCTTTCCATCGTCTCTCTGTGTACATTTTTTTTAGGCTTTTTTTTTTTTTTTGTAGCTATTGTCTTCAATTAGTTGCAACTTGGACCACCACGTTTAAAGTAAAAGACTAAAAGGGATTGAAACCTTAGTGGGAGGAACGTGGATTTAATTAAACATCATCTCTCCCCCTTTCTTTTAATTTCTTTTTTCCTTTTTTTAGCGAGAATTTATACTTTAACTAATTGAACTGTGTTCAGGTTGCTATAACTAATTATAGTCTTTCTTCCTCTCTCACCATGAGTGAAATAGAGATGATTTCATGTCCTATCTAACATCGCCTCAATCATAATGTAGTTAAATAAAAGAGTAATTTTTTTTTTCTTTCATATATTTAAAATTAATATATTATTGAAATAAGCTTAATATAATATGTTAAAAGATACTTTTTCAACTTTTTGTTTCTAGATAGATATCTAAAAGTTTTAATTTTTTGTGACCTATTAAACACAGTACGATTCAAGGACTTATTATAGAGATAAAATTGAAGAATTTATTGGATATACTTTTTAGAGGTTTAAGAATTTATTAGACATATCTCCCTAAGATTAAGGGATTAAAATTGTAATTCAATCAAAATAATAATATTTTTTTATTAGTGTAAGACGAGGATCAAAACTATTTTTATTCTAACAAAAATAGTAATAATAATTAAAGAGAAAAAAATGAAAGAAACCAAATGAAGATTGCTTTCATTTGGTTTTGTGTTGGCAAATTTGGAAGCATAGGAACGAGGTTTTTAACAACAAATCCCTTTAGACCCAATGAAGTTGAGGACTAAAATTAAAAAATACATGGAAGAATTCAACATTCAGATGCAGGAGGAAGATACGCATCTGACCCCAATCGATAGTAGAGGATCGCCCAGCTCCAACAGTGTACGCGACCTGGATTCCGCTGCCTGAAGGTACTTGGAAACTAAGTTGTGATGCGTCGTGGTCAGAAAATCGAAAGAGGGGCGACATCGGATGGATTCTCAGGGATTCACCTGGGAAGCCTTTGATTGCTGGTATAAGATGCATTCGGCGAGAGTGGAAAGTGGTGTGGTTGGAGACCCAGGCGATTTGCGAAGGGCTTTTGTCTATTCCAAAGGAAAACTCCAAAAATTCAGGTGGAGATTGATGCTGAAAACGTCGTTCGTATGCTCTTGGGTGAAAGTCAAGATCTAACAGAGATCTCTAATTTCATTGTTGAAGCTCAAGCTCTGATTAAAGTTAGATACATCTCTAGAGTCCATAATAGGATGACACACCTTTTGGCTTCTAAGGCATGTGACCTTCAAACTTCTGAAATTTGGTCTTATGATTTTCCTGAGTGGTTAGTTGCTTTTAATGAGTGTGATACTTGTATTGGGGAAGCAATTGCTCATTCTTAATGAAATACTTTTCTCCTCAAAAAAAATAATAATAATAATAATAATAACAATAATAATGAAGATTGCTTTCTGTTATCCTAGCTATTTTCAATTAAATGGAGAAATCCCTCCTATCATTAATGTGATGGGCTGGTCATGCCCGAAATTTTGTCATACCTCCCATTAGACGTAGACTTTTACTTTCTTTTTTTTTTTTTGACAAAGTAATAATTGTAATAATAAAATATCACAAATAACAAATATATATTAATAAGAGAATTCGCCAACTTGATTACAGTTGAATAGTTAGGTATCCCTACATCACCCACATGGTATAAACTCTACTCCCAACATACACAATCAAATTTTCTTTATATATAACATTGACTCTAATATTAAAACTGTTATAGGTAATTTTGGACCACCACAGCGTACGAGGAGCTGACAGGACAATCGGGAGGAGATAGGACCAGGATGTTAAAAATTAGTGCAAACTTGGTAGGCAAGTAGTTTGATTTAGCTAATTTACTTGTGTAGAAAGTAATGGCTAGTGGCATTTATTTAGGATAGTGGCTTAATTGAAGAGATTTTCAAGGTTAGTGGGTTAGTGGGTGTCCATTTTACTTTCCTATAAATTCGTGTAAGTTTTTCATTTCAATGCATCACAACTCAATTTGATTCACTTCCTTTCTTGCAATTTCTATCTTGTTTCCACTATTTGTTCTTTTTGTTTACATGGTATCAGAGCAACCAGGTTCTTTATTTCGTGTTTGAGTCTTATACTCAGTGAAAATGAATGGTGGAAACAATATTTGTGTGGACAAGCTTACCAGTGATAATTATAGCTATTGGAAGCTATGTATGGAAGCTTTTCTACAAGGACAAGATTTGTGGGATCTTGTTTCCGGTGATGATACTGAAATTCCAAGAGATACTTTGGAAAATGTTGAGGCACGGAGGAAGTGGAAGGTCAAATGTGGCAAAGCTTTATTTGCTTTGCGAACTTCTATTGGCAAGGAGTATATTGAGCATGTTCGTGATGTGAATTCTCCAAAGCAAGTGTGGGAAACACTTGAAAGATTGTTTGCTCAAAAGAACACGACAAGGTTGCAGTATTTGGAGAATGAACTTGCCGGAACTATTCAAGGTAACTTATCAGTTTCAGAATATTTTCTGAAAGTTAAGACTTTGTGTTCAGAAATTACAGAATTGGACAAGACGGAGCCTATTAGTAATGCTCGGTTGCGTCGGTATCTTATTCGTGGACTGCGAAAGGAGTTTATGCCGTTTATTTCTTCGATACAAGGTTGGGTAAATCAACCTTCTATCATTGATCTGGAAAACTTGCTTTCAAATCAGGAAGCGTTGATGAAACAAATGCTTGGCAACGACAAGCAAATTCACTATGAGGTGGAAGCTGCTGTTTATGCAAAAGATAAAGGAAAAGTTAATTCTTCTGCCAAGCGTTCTTCAAATGATAGCAAGAATTCCAAGATTGAAGGGCAGTCCAAGGGCAATTTCAAAGGATGTTTTAGGTGCGGCAAGCCAGGACACATCAAACGTGATTGTCGGGCAAAGGTGGTGTGTCATCGTTGTGGGAAGTCGGGTCATATTAGACCAAATTGCCGGGTGAATCTCAAAGAAGCAGAAGCAAATGTTGTACAGGAAAGTAACAAACCTGAACAACTTACTTGGGAACAATGCTTGTCAATTGAAACTTTTTATCAACCCATTAATCTGCATGCTAATGCTTCTATAGATTATGATGAGGATTGGATTATTGATTCTGGTTGTTCTCATCATGCTACTGGAAATGTTTCTCTTCTCTCTGATGTCCATACCCATCAGGGAAAAAGAGTTATTGCAACGGCCGATAATTCCTTACATCCTGTTGTTGAAGAAGGGCGTGTTAATGTTAAGGATGATGCACCAAATGTTGTTGGTGTTTCTCTTGAAGATGTTTATCATGTTCCAGGCCTAAAGAAGAATTTGGTTTCAGTCTCTCAGATTGCTGATTCTGGGAGGTATGTTATCTTTGGTCCAAATGATGTGAAAATTGTTTCTAATATTAAACAATTTGAAGCTGATGTTTTATTAACTGGAAAGAGAAAAGATTCTCTCTACATTTTGTCTGCAAGTGATGCTTATGTTGAAAAGACAGGTCAGAATGATAGTGCAACACTTTGGCATGCTCGATTAGGCCATGTTGGTTATCAGTTACTACAGAGAATTTCTATGAAAAAGCTTCTTGATGGTGTTCCTCTTTTTAAGGAAATTCATCATGATGTAGTTTGTCCCGGTTGTCAATTTGGGAAATCACATCGTCTTCCTTTCCCAAATTCAGATAACAAGGCTGCTGTTGCATTGCATTTGGTTCATTCAGATTTGATGGGGCCAACTAGAACACTCAGTTATTCTGGTTGTCGTTATGTGATGGTTTTTGTGGACGATTTTTCTCGATTCACGTGGGTGTATTTCTTGAAAGCTAAAAGTGAGACTTTCTCCAAGTTTGTCCAGTTCAAGGAGCAAGTGGAAAATGAATTTATGTTGTCAATAAAGTGTCTTCGCACAGATAATGGGGGAGAATACATGTCTGATCAATTTCAGAATTATTGCAAAGAGCATGGAATTCAACGTCAAATGACATGTCCTGACACTCCACAACAGAATGGAGTTGCTGAACGTAAATTAGCACATCTTACATCTATGTGCTTGTGTTGGTTGCATGCAAAGAACCTTCCAAGGGAGCTTTGGGCTGCAGCTATTCAGTCAGCTTGTCACGTCATAAACCGTCTACCTCCATGGACGGGATCGAATATGTCTCCTTTTGAGGTATTATATCGTCGTAAACCTAATGTGAGTTATCTTCGAGTTTTTGGGTCAGTTTGTTATGTTCATGTTTCAAAAAATAAGCGTACTAAACTTGACCCAAAGGCAAGACGTTGTATTTTTGTTGGATATGATACTCACAGGAAAGGATGGAAATGTATGGATCAAAGCACAAGAGAAGTTTTTGTTTCTCGAGATGTGGTATTTGATGAAGTTTCGTCACATCAAATGGATACAAGTTCAAAGAAAGGTGTTGTTGATTTATCGCCTTTCTTTACTGATGATGCCTCAGATGAAAAGGAGACCAATACCAGTATTGGAGGATATGATCAAACAGATGAAGATGCAGATCAGACTGTTGTTCGAAGATCTTCTAGGCAAAGAACACGACCCAGTTATTTATCTGATTATGAGGTACAGTTAAATAACTGTTCAATTGTATCTTGTTTTTTGATGGGTGATATTTGTGAAGGTGAACCCAAGTCTTATAATGAAGCTAGAGATGTTCTTGAATGGGAAGAAGCAATGAAGGAGGAAATCTTGGCTCTAAATAAGAATGACACTTGGGAACTTGTTCCAAAGCCGAAGAATGTTGAGTTAGTTACTTGTAAATGGGTTTACAAGTTAAAGAAAAAGCCAGATGGTACTATTGACAGGTATAAAGCTCGTCTTGTTGCTCGTGGTTTTTCACAACAATATGGTCTAGATTATGAAGAGACATTCAGTCCTGTTGCTAAAATGGTAACTATTCGAACAATTATTTCATTAGCTGCTTACAAAGATTGGAAATTATGGCAGTTAGATGTGAAGAATGCTTTCCTTTATGGAGAGTTAGATCGAGACATTTTTATGGAACAACCTCAAGGTTTTGTTTCCAAGGAGTCTCCAAATTATGTGTGTCGACTCAAGAAGGCTTTATATGGTCTTAAGCAAGCTCCCCGTGCTTGGTATGGTAAAATTGCTCAATATCTTGAGTTCTGTGGGTTCAGGTCCTCAAGTGCAGATTCGAGTCTGTTTGTTAAAAAGACAACTTCGGTATGTACAATGCTTTTACTATATGTTGATGACATGATCATAACAGGTGATGATGAAGTTGAAATTAATAGTCTTCGAGATGCTTTGTCAATTCGTTTTGAAATGAAGAGTTTGGGTGAAGCAAGATGTTTTCTTGGCTTGGAGGTTGAAAGGTCAGATGGATACTTTGTCTCACAGAAAGGATATGCAGCAAGTTTATTGGATCGTTTTGACATGAATGAGTCAAAACCAATGACTACTCCTATGGAGCCATCTTTGAAGTTGACTAAGGAAGAAGGAAAACGATTGGCAAATGCAACACTTTTTCGACAACTTGTTGGTAGTCTAATTTATTTAACTATCACAAGACCTGACATATCTTACTCTGTAGGTGTTGTTGCTCAATTTATGGATAAGCCATGTGAAGCTCATTTAGTTGCTGCAAAGAGAATTCTTCGATATGTTAAGAGTACCTTATGTTTTGGCTTGTTGTACAAACAAGCTAAATCTTTCGTGTTAAGCGGTTTTGTTGATGCTGACTGGGCTGGTGATGTAAATGACAGACGTTCCACAACTGGATACAGCTTTAATACAGGCTCAGGGACTATTTCATGGTGCAGTAAGAAGCAAGCATCCGTTGCTCTTTCAAGTTGTGAAGCAGAATATGTAGCAGCTACTATGGCTACTCAAGAATGCATTTGGCTAAAAAGACTCATGGCAGAAATTTTTTCCAATTTGGACTATCCAGTTTGTATTTTTTGTGACAACGAAAGTGCAATCAAGCTTGCAGGGAATCCAGTGTTTCATGCTCGTACAAAGCACATTGAAACTCATTTTCATTTTGTTCGAGAGAAAGTTTTGACGCAAGACATCAAATTACAGAAGATACATTCTAAGGAGCAAGTTGCTGATATATTTACCAAGGCTCTTGGTAAATCCAAGTTTGAAGAACTCAGGAGTGCACTCGGTGTTGTTGATCGTATGTTTGCACTAAGGGGGAGTGTTAAAAATTAGTGCAAACTTGGTAGGCAAGTAGTTTGATTTAGCTAATTTACTTGTGTAGAAAGTAATGGCTAGTGGCATTTATTTAGGATAGTGGCTTAATTGAAGAGATTTTCAAGGTTAGTGGGTTAGTGGGTGTCCATTTTACTTTCCTATAAATTCGTGTAAGTTTTTCATTTCAATGCATCACAACTCAATTTGATTCACTTCCTTTCTTGCAATTTCTATCTTGTTTCCACTATTTGTTCTTTTTGTTTACACAGGAAAGGGACCCAGAGGGAGACCATACCGACGGGCCGGGCCAACGTGGCCCGACCCGTACGGTCGGCCTCGGCCCAAGGCCGAGGCCGACCACTCGGCCCGTTTGCACGAGCCGAGTCCGTTTGCCTCCGCTTCCAGCCTGCTTCGTCCCAGAACGCCTCCAAACCCTAGGAGTCCGAGCAGTACCCCTCTTCGCCATCGAAGAAGGGGGCCGGAAAACTCTATTCTTGACTTCTTTCTCTACTCTCCTGACTTAGGCATCGAAGGCGGTGTGGCCTACACCACACCGGTGTCCAGCGATTCTTGTTGGTCTTGCAGGTCACGTCTTCCCCAGCTTCTACAAATTCACTGTCGATGTCACGTGAAGGTCAGGTGAGTCCCCTGTCCGGATTTTGGCATCAACAAAAACAATATTTACAATCTTCCACATGATCATAACTTAATTGATAAATATATTTTTTATATATCTCTCTTAAAGTCAAAGATTTAAATTAAAAAAAAAAAAATCAAATGGTGAAATTCCTGTTGATACATGAGTTTTGGCCTAAGAAAATGGTCAAATTCATATCGATACATAAAACTTTAATTTTATTTAGAATTACTATGAATAGGTTATCTTTTGATTTTTTTTTTTACAAACAAGGAGAAGAAAGAAGGGGTTATCTTGTGAATTGCAATCAAGTTAACGGCGGCCTCTTCTGTCGTACCACGAGTCCAAACGAAAATACCGAACTGCCCATTGTAGATAAAATTGGGCTACGACAATGGCCCATTTGATACTGGGCCTTGAGTTGTTTGTAGCCCAGAATCGATATCCAATTTAGGTGTAAAACTTTGAGAAATGACCCGAAACCAGTTATATTAGGTCTGTCTTTTTTTTTTAGTTCAATAAATGCGAAATGGAAAAGGAATGTTTAACGTTATAAAAGATAATAAGAGCATCATTTATCCACTAAATCATATTCAAATTGAGTTTAATATTTAGGTTTTTTTCATTGTTGTAACAATCCAATGAAAAAAAGAAAAGAAAACTAATTAAAGCTCGACTAAAACAAGATAAACCTAAAAATTCAAGGTAAGAATAAAGTTTAAACCTTAATTAAATTATATAGTTAATATATTTAAAAAAAAAACTTTCATTTTTATGGAACATTATAAACATCTAATTTTAAAATTATAGGAACTAAAATCTAACTTTCTCCACAAATGATAAGTACCAAATTTGTAATTTGACCTAAATATTACTTTCAAAGTTTAAATTTTTAAAAATAGTTAATGTTTAATATCATATTTTATTTTTATTAATTTATTTATTTTTTTTTTGAGGAAAAACATCCACAATCCATTTAAGAAACCAAACAAATGAAAATAAATGCTTCTATTTTCTACTTCTCTTTCAATCATCATTCTCCTTTTCTTTCCTTGGAGAATACAAAGGTAAAACACAGTGCTCTGTTTTGAAAAGTAGCTCCCAGAGAGTTCCAATTATCCAAATATTAGTTCCAAAATGATAGGCGACGGCTCTTCTAGTTCTCTCACTCTCAGCCATAAATTCCCACTTTAGAACTGAAACGATAAGGTCTTAACTTACCAAATTAACATACTAATCCTCCATTATCACTTACTTTAATCCTCTCTACAAAACAGGATAACATCTCTTTCTTCCAACACTATGGCCTGAGCTTCACCTCCAGCTCGATCCACAAACTCAACAACAATGGCTACCTCTTTCAGAACTCGAATCCACTTCCCAATCTTCCCCACTTTCAAAAACCCTTCAATTTCTCCCCCTTCAATTCCATTCCACGCCCCTTCCCCTCTCAGAAGCCGTTTCCGGCCACTCGCATCCTCTTCGCCGCCGGTCTCTCCTTCGCAATCGCCGGCCAAATCACTAAGGATTCCTCACCCGTCGGATTTCAAGCCAATCGAAGCAACCCCAAGTGAGAACTCAAGGTTTCTGATCATCGGAGCCGTTTCGGTGGGCGTGGCCCTGTTTCTGATGGGGTGCGACGGCGAAAGGGCTCTGGCTTTGGGCCCTGAAGGGCCGTTGGTTGAGGAATTTTGGGACAACGTTAGAAGATATGCGATTTACGCCGTTACTGTGAGTACTGGTGCTCTTTACACAATCTTTCTGCCCATTTTGGAGCTGCTGA
Source organism: Luffa acutangula (assembly GCA_036850905.1). NCBI lineage: Eukaryota > Viridiplantae > Streptophyta > Magnoliopsida > Cucurbitales > Cucurbitaceae > Luffa > Luffa acutangula. The sequence goes on along the minus strand of CM072087.1, from coordinate 59,871,141 downwards.
AGAACCCCATTACCGCTGTTCTTGTTTTGGCTATTTTTGGGGGTTCCATTTTCATTATCTCTCAAGTGCTTTCTGCTATGGTTGGTGTCACTGAGTTTTCTTATGATTATTCTTACTGACTGATGAAATGAAGTTTCTGGCCAATTTTCAATCTCGTTTGCTTCTTTTTTCTAGCAATTGCCTCCATACGATTAGAATATTGTACATTTCATTGTGCTAAAGTTTTGTCCATTCGCTTGGAATCAGCTTGCCTGGCCTTTAAGATTATGTCCCACTGTGTCTGCAAATGAATTGAGGGTCTCAAGGGGTGGCTTTGTTGCTTTCTTTTATCCTAAAAAGATTCACTTTTATTTATGCAACTTGACTATGCTATATGTTTGAGAAATACCATAAATCAAGTCATTCATGGTTGTAATGTTTAGAGCACACTCTGAATGAATTTCGCCTGAGAACGAGTCAAAGTTCATCTTAGATTAAAAAAACCATATGTTAGAAAGTTAAAAGGTTTCAAAATAAAAAGTTGGAAGGTTATGTTTTGCTTGTTACTAAAGAAACGAAGGAAGAGAATGAACAAAGCAAAACTTTGTGATTTCATCATTTATTCAGCTCCACGCAAAGTTTACCGAAAGCTCATTTAAATAGAGCTTTACAGAACTAACAGTGATGTAAAACTGATTCTTTATCAAGGAATAGTTACAACAATCCAACTCTTAATGTACAAAATTATGGCTGAAGAGAAGTCATAAGTTTGCCTCTTAAGGTTAAAAAGGTTTGAGTAGATAGTGCTTTCGTGAATAGATCGGCAAGTTGATGCTTAGTGGATATGAAACGAACAGAAATGTTAAAACTGATTGTTTAACAATAAATAGTTAGAACAATCTAACTCTAACTAGTTACTAAGAAAACTTCTAGCTCTATCCCTGAATAATTGGCTGTCTATAAATGAATGACTTGTTGTGATAAACTCGTTATAGTGGAACAAAAAACACGTTCTTTACTCAAAAATCTGAGAATTGACAGAGAATAGAGTGTAAGAGATTCTACACAGAAGGTTTGATCTTTGGAAAGTGAACTTCATGATGATCAAATGATATAATGTGAGAAGAATATGGATTCATATCTCAACCATATAATATAATCATCCAGAATATGGAATTACTAGAAAACAAAATGATCATAGACAATTCTTATAGGCTGTTTGTTCATAGGCTTGTTGAGTTAAGAAGAACAAGTTACAGAAGATACAGAAAGAGGGTAAGGGAAAGTATTAGCATACTGAAAAGACAGAGTTTGACCAGGACCAAGAGCCTCGCCATTGTTGATAAGGCAGTCATCATAATTGACTCGCCGAAATACTCTGGGATTCACCAATTTGGCCGAGCTGAACCACCCACATTTGGCATGAATGTTGGAGATGCTGCAGCCTGAAGCGCAGGAATTTAAGATCTGAACTATGTATGCTGGAATCCCTTCGGGAAGTGGAGCTGTTTGGCCTTGGTATACAAGTACATCGTCTTTTGAACATTCTGATCCGATGCGATTCATCTCTCTACCTATTCACAATGAGATTCATAGTATATATAAGTGAATGATAACATTTTCATTGGTCATCTAATGACGGCGTCTATCGGTTTCAAAGAATTATAAGTATGAGGTTCTTACCACTTGTCGTAGATTGAAGTGACATCCAAGCAATTCCACTGCCTTTTCCTCTTGCTGCCGCCTGAACAACTCTCAAATGAACCAACTTGAACGCTGAATTCCACATCAAAAAGAGTCAGAGGGCAAGAAGAAGCAACAGAACAGAATAGATTAAAGTAAAGAAGAGTTACCAAGAAGCCATGTAAGCCAAAAACAGAGGCAAAATCTGTGAAAAGCACCACCTTTCATGGCTGTTCACCTTCTTTCTGAATTAGCTTCAAATTGGGACTATATAAAAGCGTGTGCAAAGAGGCTACATGGAGGAGGGAGTAAAGGGGAATCTAAAAACGATGGTTTTCTTTTTCTTTTTTCAAAATAACATCGGTGGAGTGAGCACACGTGTAACCAAAATGGTTTCAATCAGTCAATAGTGTGCTGTCTCCTACCTCGTTGACTAACTTAGCAATGTCTATGAGTTGGTGCCGATTCCGATGAAAAGAAAGGAGACAGGGAATAAAAAGAAAACAGAGGCTCCAGCTCCATCCGCTAAACCTGGATGGCTAGTTGCAAAAGCAGAGTCGGCTGTGGATGTTCGCCATTAATGGCGTCTGGTCGAAGAGGGCGTGTTTAAAGCTTAAACTGGGAGATGAAATTCAGAAAGGGAGAGGGTGGGGAAGGGGAAAGGTTTTTCCTTTTTGGCCCACAGAGCCGCCGCCAAAAGCAGGGGATGTCGGCTTTTGATGTGCGGCGTTATTTATTTAGTTGTCTGTCTGTGTGTCTGTGATATGAGGGCCAATGGGGAAGATGGGTTGTAAAGAAGCTCTTGGGAGAAGAGTAGTTTGGACTTTGAATTTGCACAGAACCGCTTCTCAAGCCATTAAAGACAACACAACCTAGGACAGGAGAGGAGATGATCATCAGCCACCACTTTTTAATGAAACTGAAACCAAGTTCATTTGTTTTTAGTATAATTTCTCATGCTAGGAAGAGTATCTATGTCATTTGTTCACACATTGGTTTTGTTTTTATATGTAAATTTTGCAATGTTGGTGGACTTCCTATTATATTTAAAATGGTGGCGACAAGACATAGTGTAAATGGAATAAGTATTCATACTCTTAGAATAGAAATTTTTCTGTTACAATAAGGGAAACTTTCTAGTGCTATTCGAGTACCATACTTCCTTAGTTCACACTATACTTTTACATTTATAAATGTTTCTGAATATTGGTGGACCTCATATCATTTTCAAAAAGATGTTGAGGAGTACCCGATATTTCTCCTTGGATAAAATGAGAGAGCCACATCAACCATCAAATGTCATTACTTGAATAAAAGTGAAACGTCAAGATGGTTTAGGAAGCTTTCTAGTGGGAAGGAACCATAAGACTACTAACCTTTGAGATAGAGGCATGACTCGATGTGGACTGTTATGATGGCAAGCTATGTCACAAGTCACATATTCCACTAGGAAGATGGAGAGTGATAATTCGGCTATAGTTTAGTGAAAAATATATAAAATGACGTGGTATAACTTTATAAGATCACCATTTTTCTTATAAAAAAAAATCTCCTTAATTTAGGAAAACCAAGATGTTGAAAAAGAAAAAGAATTAGGGAAGGGTCATTTTGCCTCGAAAGAAAAGAAAGAGAGAAAAAGAAAGTCCCTAATTTGTATTAATTACATTTGAAAATTTTCAACTAAAGTTAAAATTACGAAGAGGAAGTTGTCATAAATGGTTAAAAAGAATTTAGTGATGATGCATTAAACGCATGGTATTAAATAGTTGCCACCTAAACCTATTTGTGACAAATTTCAAAATAGCATCAAAGTTTTTTTTTTTTTTTTTTTTTTTTAGGTAAATAGCACGAAAGTTGAGGTGTATATTAATTACGCATATTCTCCTCCATCTTTCTTGCCTTCCACGTTATCATTTCTAGAACATATACTCAAAAATAAAAATTAAAGAAAATAAATAAATAAATAATCTAGGACGCGTTCTTCCCTTTTTCACCCTAATTTACTCGCATACCATTTTGAGAGACGGAGTTTTTGTCGTGGCATACATTTTTTTAATAACAGTTTCCTTTTACTTTTATTATATATTAACAATACTTCTTATTTATTTTCATTTTTTTTTTTGTCATAAGTGCAAAAATCACCTTGAAATATGTCTTTAATTTTGTCAAAATCATTTTTTTTTCATCTGTAAATTGCGTTTAAAAGTGTAAAATCAAACATGAAATTGATTTTGAATAATTAAAAATATGTTTTGGGATGATTTCGAACTTGATAAAAGTGATTTTAGCCATTTCAAAATTACTCTCAAACATGCACTTATGACAAAAAAAAAATGATAATAAATAAGAAGTATTGTTAATACATAATTTTCTTTTTATTAAAAAAAAAAATTAGCAAAACATAGTGTGATACTATTATGCTAATTTGAATTTGATGTCTTGACTAATAGGTTCAAACCTCTTAACCTATTTCAAAATTTGTTCTACTAAATAACTAAGTCGAATTACTCCCCAAATTTAAAGAATGGTTTTTTTTTTTTTTTTTTACAACAAATTTAAGAATGAAAATTAAGGGATGAATTATTATCATATTTCTAAATCTTTTCTACAAAAGAAACTTATTAACTAGAAACCCTAAAAAACTTCCCTTTTGATCTCCACCACAAAGTTGTCAATTCTAGAAAAAACAAGAATGATCGAAGCACCAATAGAACCTCGACAATGGTTGTCTGGTTTAAGTTTCATCCATGTCTGTGTCTTGTTGGTTCTGTAGACTGCTGGTTTTGGTTCATCAGATTCACATTCAATATGTGAAGGATTCCACTTAGAATCAAACTCCAAAGCCCTAAACGCCAACCTTAATTCCTTCTTTTCTCTCCACCTAAGCCTAACGGCAAGTCCCAACCTTTTCTGTCAAAACAACTGACCTTAATTTCTTCACTGTCTTCAACCACAAGCCACTTTGCCATTATTGAACAATGACGTCCCATTTTGAATCCAATTACGCAACTCCCCTCTCAGTGATCAATTCAAATTCTATTCAAAAACAAAATTACTTCACGGAATCATCAGCCATTACTACCCTTCCAAACAAAACCAACCATTAATTAATACCGATTTCCCTGCACAAAACCAGCTTACTTTTGTAATTTTTTCGTTTTCCCCTGCTATAAATATGCTTGCTTTCCATTCACAGCCTCTTGCCTCTTGACTCAAACATTTCCCTTCTCTCTGTTTCTTCCTTTGAAAGAGAGATCGCCATGGCTTTAAGATGGCTGCTTCATTCAACATGTCATCTTCTTGGAAACCCAAACGAGAGCCATGGTTATGGTAATGGAGATGCGAAGATATTAGATGAAGAGAGAAGTTCAAAAGGGAAAAAGGGTTATGAAGGAATATGCAATTCTGGGTTTCAAATGCCTCTTCATTACCCTCGCTTCAGCAAGGCAGATTACCAGAAGATGGAGGAATGGAAGGTGGATCTGCTTCTCAAGGAATATGGGTTGAGTTTTCATGGAAGTTTGGAGGAGAAGAGGGCCTTTGCAATGGGGGCGTTTATATGGCCTGATCAGTTTTAATGGCTATCGTCTCTTTCAAAATAAAGATTCGAGTTTGTTCTGCTCTGTCCTGTCCTCTGTGTTTTCTAGACAGTTTTGTCGTTCAGCTCAGCCAGTACTTGGAATGAACTGATGGTGTTGGTGCCTGTTTAAATGTAATGTTCATATGCTATGGAATATCCAATTTTCTACTAATCCAACATAGTTTAATATGTTCTCTTTCAGTTTCTGTTTAATAGAATTTGATCATTTTTCTGTATAATAAGGGCAAGACTTCCTTGTTTCTCTCTATCTTTCTTTCTTCCTGTCTTTCTTTTTTCTGCTATGAGAAATGGTGGAAATTGACTCTTGTGAAATATATCTTAACTGAAAGCATCTTCAAAGTTTTAGTAACTGAGAATGACAAACATATACAAGTAGAACTTCGATGATGCAAGCAAGACAACCATGGCGAGATTCCAGGAGGCAGGTTGAAGAAATTTCTTTATTTGTAATAGAAAAAGAAGATTGCAAGTCCTGGTTCAACCACTGACATTATTATTTGGTGTTTCTTTTGATAGAAAAGAAGGCTGTTTTGTTTTGTTTTGGGTCCACCCTACACAATGAATGAAAGGAGCCTCCTCTTATTTTAAGTGCTCTAAATGTCAAGGAAAAATAAAAAGAGGTAGCTTTCTGATACTCTGAGGGAGGCTCCAAATTAATCTCTGGTTTTCTACAATTCAACACTCATTTTATACGTACAAAATTCAAGAAAGAATGCTGCCCCATTCATCCAACTATGACCAAAACATTCAGTACAAGTTCTATTAAGCAGCCGAGATCGAATGGTGTAGGTCCATATAAACTCAGGACTGATGTTCATACAGAGATTGATATAAATCATTCTTCAACGAATCAAAATCATGTATGCTGAATTGTCCAGATGCTTGTGATAACATACAGCACTGGACCGTCTCCGACCATAATCCTGTATCTCTTGAATATTCTAGCCAGGCGCGTTCTTATGTACAGAACATATAACAATGACTCAACAGCTTGGACAACCATTAGAACTCCAAATATGAAGGCTCAAAATATCAACACAAATGAACTTGACGTCCTTTATCTATCACCATCTTCTGCCAATTTGAATGTTTGTCTCAAATATGAGGTATTGATTCAGACAACTAGAGATGAAAATCCGATAAACAACCATCGCAGCGATCTCCACTTTAAGAACAATAAGTTGGGGAGAATGTCAAATTCGTACCAAATCCTTTGCAGAGAGCATTAACCATTTGGTGATTCAGTCAAATCCATAGCTGCACTCCCATCACTATCGGGCATTCTCCTAACCTCGTTAAGTAGCCTTGTGATCTCTTTCATTAGTTCCCTACGGACATGCTCGCAACGTTCCTTGGTAATGGAAGATTCTGCGAAAAGAGCCTCAGTAAGGCGCTGATATTCATGAAACCAATCCCTGTCGTTACGCTCGATACCATGACCATCGCTTAAGCCTAGAGAGCTTTCTTGCCTCCATCTACTTAAATAATATTTATCAGGAAGCTGAAAGTAATTCTTTATAATGAATATGCGTAAAGCATGTCTGCATAGCAAGCCTGAGGATTCAAATTCCTTACAAGAGCAGTGAATCTGTTCACTGTCTGCAATCCACATCACAAGACGCTCTCCATCCATCTTCTTGAAGTGGCGTATGATATATGATCCATCGGCCATTTCAGATGCAGCATACTGCATGGCTAACACTAATTCATGCTGCAAAGCATTGAAGGCAAAGGGGGTGAGAATGCTTCGTGCATGTTCTTCAATCGGTATATTTGTCTTAACTTGCAAATACTGCATCTCCTGATGCTCATGGCTTTGGAAGTTGGCTGAAATACCAACCTGAAAGAATATGAAAGAACAAAAATGAAAAATCCAAGGACTGTAAAATAAAATATTTTCACAAGGGAAGTATTCAATTTCCCCAGAAAGTTACCTGCTCAAAAAAGCTACGCAAACACGTCTGTGCACTAAAAATTCCTTTCAAGAATGTATCGACAGACTTGAAATAGGCCGGTGTTGCCATTTGAGCTAAAAGACAACCTCTTATATACGATGGTACCCAATATTCTCGAAAAGATATTAGTAAATCAATGTGCTTGTCTGAAACAAGGCCAAACATCGATACCATTTGATCCCATCGAATTTCAAAATCCTCTGTACTCTCCACAGAATACAGCAAATCAAATTCGGATTTGAACTCAGCATAACGAGATCCAAGATGAAGAGAAAACCAACTAGATACCTTCGACAAAATATTCCATCTAGGAATTATATGCTTAGTGCCCGGTAATTCACTTCTTATTGCATCTCTAAGCCCTGGATCAAGATCAGTCAAAATTGTCTGCGGGAATGTTCCTCTCATGAAACGAATAAAGGTCTGTAATTTTAAGGCGAAGATGTACCGATGCTCAGAATAGCATATACTAACATGAAAAAGAACAACAAAGAGAGAAATATACTGTACTATATACCTGCAAAGCCCAGGCAAACGAACGAGACGTTTCATCTTGCAACAAAACACAACCAAAGAAAATAGTCCTACCATGGTTATCGATGCCAAGCCACACTCCCAATAGTAACCCATATGTGATTGAAGAATAAGTAGTGTCGAAATAGACTACATCCCCAAACATGCCATAAGCATTAACAGAGTCCCCATATGACCAAGCAACATGTTCAACCTTATCATTTGCATCAACAGTAAAGTCATAAACAAATTCTTCATCTGATTCTTTAGTGGCTTTGCAAGCCTCTAGAAGCTCCATCGTATCAATCTCTCGTTTTTCATTTAGCAATGCATCGTGTTCTTGAACAATCTTCTTGCGATTTTGAACAAAATTTCTGACATCTCTCTCCAAAAAAGGCAATTGACCTCCATGAATGCCCTTTTCCAACTCCAATACCTTCACTATACGATGAATGGGAAACCCAGCTTTGGAAAGCAAAAGTATACGCTCTTGGTCGGCCTCGTGAATTTTGCGATACGCGGGAAGAAGTCGAACTTGGTCATCTTCAAGAAGTTCATGGTTATGTACATTGCTGAATTGCACTACAAACCACTGTGCAACTCCTTCACTGACTTCCTTGGACAAATACATCTTAGCATCACACCCACAACGCACTGATTTTCTATCTCTTTGATGCTCCCCAATGGGCTTTTTCTTAGCAGGTGCAAATCCCGAACGATAACAAACAAAGTCTCGTTTATAAACACCCAATTGCGGGCTAAGTCTCGATCGCTCTTTCCTAATGGAAAACCCATTCTTCCTAGCGAAATTCCCATAATACTCAAACGCATCATTGTCACTCTTAAACACCATTCCCACATAAGGGGCAACCATGGCTTCAGATGAAACCCTTTCGGACTTCACTAACTGGGCTGCAACAGAAGTTTCTTCGCCCTCTCCTTCGTACGAAACATAACATTTCCAATCCCCACAAGGGCATTGCTGCCGTCGAATCCATACGTTTTTCGACGGGATGGATGTCATTGGCAAACAGTGGCTAACAATTTTAATAACACATCAAATTTCTCAAGATTGAGGTGGAATTTGCAGTGCAAAACTTAAATCTATTGATGACCCTCATTTGCAGACATGACAAGAATTTACGTCCAAGAAAAGAGAAGCATGATTTAGTGGATTAGAAGCTGAATTGAGCTAAAACTTGCAAACCCAGAATGATTTACGTACCATAGACGATGGATGATTAAACCCTCATTCCTCTTCAGTTCAAATCCGCCTTGTGCTCATCTTCCTCCTGAGTTTTTCCTTTACTCCTCTGGATGATTGCACCGAACAGTAGAAACGTTCGCCCAACCCAAGTTTGAAGTTTTGGGCTTTACCGTTTGTTGGGCCGGTAAGAACACGTTGACCCTTTACTAGAGTTCAGGCAGCTCTCTGTCACAAGTTTTTTTTTTTTTTTTTTTTTTTTTTTTTTTTTTTTTTTTTTTTTTTACAATATGTGGTGTGGTTATCCATACAACTTTATGTCTGAGCTATGCTCTTGTTGGCACTCTCTATCACAAGTTTGAATACATTACAAATTGAGCACTTGATAGGTTTAGGGATGTTCACAAGGTGAGATAGAGATGGAGATGGCTCCCCTGTCCTCCACTCCATCCTCATCTTCCATTTAAATTCTCAACTTCATGAAATTCTCTGTTAAATTTTGTGAGTGACGATTGGATTCCTTGTGGAAAACTATTTCTGGTTTATTTTTCCATTTTTTCTAATTTCAATTGAATTAAATAATTCTTTAATAAATTTTCAAATAGTTAATTTTTAGTTAGATTTTCAAGTAGTTAACTTTAGATAAATTTGGAAATAATTTCAATTGAATCATAAACGCAGTAGGTCTTTTTTTTAATGAATTGAAATTTTATTCTCCTTTGTATGTATAGTGAATCTTATGAACATCTTGTTCAAAGGACCCTATTGTATGGTTGACATTGCAAGATTCAAGATTGGCGTAGAAATAATATCAACTCCTAATGTAAAATTTTGATAATAAAATTTAAATTTCAAAACAAAAAAGAAAATTAAATAGTATAAAAGATTAGAAAATAGCTTTTAGAGATGTCAAAAAAATCAAACAATAACATTGTCATATCAATATCAACTGTCACTTAATAGATGACATTGAGTGTTTTTGACAACATTATTTCCATCCCAAGCAACCTCTAAGTGGGTCTTCAATTCATAGATTATATGAATATTACATATCATTCCATATATTAATTATTATTAGGCCGGTTGCAAATATAGCAAACTGGCCCAAAATAATTGCAGATTTAGCAGCCCGCGAAACATTTTGCAAAAATGGAAAAATTTCAAGGTCTAGAACGTGAATTTACTAAAATATCCTTTTTAGTTGATAGAATTCTATAAGTGAACTGATAGAATTCTATCGGTGATAGAATCTATCAGTGATAGAATTTTATCGTTGATAGAACTCTATCACTGATAGATAGATTCTATCACTAGAGTAACAGAATTCTATCGCCGATAAATAGATTCTATCACTATCACTAGAGTAACAAAATTCTATCGGATAGAATTCTATCGCTGATAGATAGATCATATCACTTGAGTAATAGAATTCTATCGGATAGAACTCTATCACTAATAAAACTCTATCACTGATAGATAGATTCTATCACTAGAGTAACAGAATTCTATCGTTGATAGAACTCTATCACTGATAGAAAGACTTTCTATAAGATTTCTATAATAAAAAAAATTTAAAAAAAAAACTGACGAGAAAGAAGAGATGTGCGCGCCAATCGCAGGAGTAATTTAGGAATATAAAAAAATAATTCAAAAATTTTGCCATATTTGTAAATATTTTTAAAAATTGCTATATTTGCCATTATTTACTCTCATGTTGCCACCCATCACAATTATTCTATATAAGAGGGGAAAACCTCATAAAGAAGAAAAATGCTTTTATCTTCTATTTCTATTGGTAAGAATTAATCTTTAAACATAGAATGAATTGTTAAAAATCTGTTTTCGAACTTTTTATTTGAGCAATCGTTTCTTCAAAATTATATATAAAACTTTTGTAAATAATCTGTCCACTTAACTCCATCATAACTCTATCGATGGAACTCAAAATTCACCATCTAACTTTTAAACTATAAGAATTTTTATAGTTACTAACAACATATAAACTTATGAATTTCATATTTTAACAATTACCTCTCTAAATTATAAACCAAAAAAAAAAAAATTGAAAAAACAAATGGTTGATTAGGTATTCTTCTGCCTCACAAGTCACAACCAAAAAATTAAATACTTGCAAACAATATAACTTTGCCTAGTCTTAGAAACACCTCCACCTATTAATAATTTCTTTCCTTAAATATTTTTTAGGGGAAAAATCCCTCAATTGATATATGTTTTTTTTTGTTGGGGAGTTCAATTGATATATGCTATTAGTTCCTCAAAAAATAAAAATATAAATTGATATATGTTGTTAATTCTATTTTTTTAATATTTAGAGTTCAATTTGATAAAATAAAAACTTCATGATTAAAATTTAATTCACTCAACTAAATAGGAGCATAAAAAGTATATTATTGTTCTTTCCAAATTATAACTAATCTTGATATAGTATAAGATACAATGTGCTTTGGCTATGAATTTGTCATAAAAAAATCAATCTATCTATAACAATGCATATTTTTTAGGTTAAGGTTATGTCATTCTCTCATGTTCCAAAGTCGGACTTATACGTAGAAATCAAATACCGTTTTTGAGAAATCACACTTTTATACCCATATGAAAGGACAACGTTTTTTGTTTTTAGTAAAAAACGCATATTGAAAATAGCCAAATTTTTCTTGAACACTTCTAAAACAATCTTAAATTCTCCAAATTAATACAGACATTGAATTTGTTGGTATATTTCATAGCTCCAAAGTTAGGTTTGTGCTGTTAAAGATAATGGTTGTTGTTGAACAACTCTTCCCTTTGTCGCATAACCCTAATAAACAAATCCATTGCCAAATGTCTACTCTTAAGTCTTTGAGTTTTAATATAATTATTATACTTTCAAGCAAAGAAGAGTTAATTAATGAATGACTTTGAAATCCATATTAAGGTTTTTTATTTTTATTTTTCTAAAAAAATGTTTAATCTTCCAAGCCACTTTAGGTTTGTCCCTGTCATTTCCAAGTTTTTTCCTTAGTCTCTCCATTATTATTTCAAATATTATCATATAAATGACATTAACTTTTATGTGTGAATTCCTTCCTTTTAATGCTTAAAAAGGCTTACTTTAAGCAAATTTTAGCGCTGAAGCAACTCTAAATGTTTCTAAACCCATAGCTTTCCATTAGCACAACAAGACTTGACCACCCCCATATTCTTATCCCTTCATTAGAAAATGTCAATTCATTTTGAACCAAAATCATCACACTTTGTCTCAATATCAAAACATGAAATAATGGTGTTCTTATTGCACAAGATTTATGCACCCACCAACATTTTTTCCACAACACTAATTTGGGACTTTGTTCCATTTTATTTCATGTTCTTTCATATGACTAAATTTAGTCTTGTAATTTTATAAAATATCAAAATTATTCATTGTTGTTTATTTGAAGTTAATTTCAATCGAGCTTGACAAACCAAGAATATGAACACGTTTTCAAAATTCATAGTGGATAGACTAATAGAGACAATATTCTTTTTGGAAACGTTAATAAAAAACTAGACATGTAAATCATTCTTAATTTCTTAAATGATAAAATTGAAAATTCAAAATCTCTTCGATAAACAAAATTTAAAAATTGTGTTAATCGACGCGATTCTCATAATTCATTAACAACCAATCTTACTAAACACAAACCATGGTATTTTAACCCTTTTGTTTTAATCACATTGGATAGTCCAAATGCCAATCATTGTCATAGGTTAGGTAAATGAATATTGGAAATAAGATTTTTTTTTTTTTTTTTTCTTGAGAAGAATATTGGAAATAGAATGATCCTAAGTTCAAAACGAAAAACATAAGGACTTGTGAAAAAAGTAGAAAACAAGGTTAAATGTAGCAATCCTGACAAGATTGCTGTTGTTGTTACCGATCACATTAAATGAAAAGATGCGTTTTCTCCAAGAGTTTAAATCATAATTAGTTTTTGTAATCAACTAGATTAGCGGTTCGGGATTCTAAAACCAAAATCTTTCTTCTCTATTTAAATTATATACATTTCAAGCCAGAAAAGAAAGTGACCGTTACTGTGAAGGCGAGGGAAGAAGAAGAAGAAGCCGGCTTTGCCGGCTATGAATTTGCAATTTTCAAATTTTTTTGCTTAACTGGAAAAAAGGAAATTCAAAACCCCTTTTCTTCTTCCTCTCTTTACGCCCAATTCCTTAACCCATTGGACTCTTCTTTTTTCCCAATAAAAACCTCACTGCCTTTCTCTTCCATTTCCAGTTCCACCCCACTTTTCTATTCTTCTTCCTCTTTTCTCCCATTAAATAAAAATCCAACCTTTTCTTTTTCTGCTGTGTCTTGGAAATCGTGTGGTTTCAATTCTTATAAGAGAAACAAACATGGTGAGTTACGAGGAACATGTCGCCCGTGAAGAGGTTTCTGTTCTCCATCCTGATCCCGTTGTGTTGGAGCTCAACCGTTTGCAGAACCTTCTCGCAGGTTCCTCTTCTTCTCACATTGCTTTCATCTTTACAAGATAAATTCATTCTTTTTTCTATGAGAAGAATTGTTAAATTCATTTCCACTTATGGGTCTCCCCTGTTTTTCTTTTATATACATGGGTTGCTCTGTTTTGTAAGTGCAAGTGGAGAGCTTGCCAAGTGCTTTTCACTTTCATGAAGTGATTATTTTTCATTTCTCTAATCGTTGGTGGCACGCACTGGTGAACTTGTGATACTTAGGCAATTGAATCAGTCGATTCTGGTTCTTTAATCTGAGTTTCATTTTGTTTATATAAAAATCAAACGGAATGTTTTCTCAACTATGACTTTCTAGTTGATTTTAGATAATGGTTTGTAATGGGGAAAATCAATTTTCTGTACTTTTATCTTTCTTTTTTTTTTTTTTCCTTTTCTTTTTATTGATTTTAAGGTTGCAATTCATCATTAGTATTGCCTTTAAAGCGTATACCAATTCTGGTAATGATTTGTTAGATATCCATTAGCAACCACTACCAGAATTATGTATCTTTCCAAAAGAATTTCTTTGAAAAATCATTAGGGAAAAAATTAAAGGTACTATTTAGGATATTAAGAGGGGCATGTTTGTCATTAGATACTAGTTGAGGGAGATGAATACAATATCAGTGTTATTTATTTATTTTTACTTTTATTACCAAGATTGGGTCCTATCAGTCTTAGATTACACTTTTCATGGACTTTTTCTTCAAAATTTACAGAGAAGAACAGGGAACTGGGAGCTGCTCAAAGTGAAATCAAGGCCTTGAGAGCCACAGAAGCTCAGAAAGATAAAGCTCTAGAAGAGGTTACTGCTTGAAGCATCTGTAATCGCATTAATTTACTTATAGGGAATGAATTTTTAACATGTTTTTAACTTTTAACTGCGTTTTCAACTTATGATTCTCAGCTGAATAGTGAAGTTGATAAACTTGATGACAAGCTTAGAGCCACTGAAAATCTTCTTGAACACAAGGTTGGTGGTTTGCCTTTGGAGTTTATTAAATCTTTCCTGATATTTTAGGCTCATAATAGAAGTGATGAATATGCAGAACCTTGACATCAAGAGACTAACAACTGAGAAGAAAGATGCAGTAGCTGCACAATATGCTGCTGAAGCTACTCTCAGAAGGGTATATGCAAATCAGAAAGATGATGATTCTCTTACTCTTGCATCCATCGTCGCTCCTCTCGAAGCCGAAATCAAAATGTACAAGAATGAGGTGAACAATGAAACTTTTCATGAACTATTTTTGCATCCCATGTGACCAAAATGTATACATGTCTATATGAAAGTTTAAGTTGTTTTGGTTTGTGGATTTCAGGTTGCTTTACTGCAAGAGGATAAGAAAGCTTTGGAGCGACTCACGAAGTCGAAGGAAGCGGCGCTGCTCGAAGCGGAGAGGATTCTGCGAAGCGCACTCGAAAGAGCTCTCATTGTTGAGGAAGTGCAAAACCACAACTTTGAGCTGAAGAGACAGATTGAAATTTGTCAGGCAATGATACATTTTACATAATTCGATTGGATTTCTCAAAGGCTATTTGTGAAAAACTAATCATGTCATTGGTTTACAAGCAGGAAGAGAACAGGATCCTGGAGAAAACCAATCGCCAAAAGGTGATTGAGGTTGAAAGGCTTGGTCAAACCATTGAGGATCTAGAGGAGGCCATTCTAGCTGGAGGAGCCACAGCCAACATGGTTCGAGATTACAAGCGACAGATTGAAGAATTACATGTAAGTTTATGGAATGGCCTAACAGTTCCTTGATGTTCTATCAAGGGTTAGTTCATTGATCTTGATTTGAACAAATTATCAGGAAGAGAAGAGGACTCTTGAGAGAGAATTGGCAAGAGCTAAAGTCTCCGCACACCGTGTCGCTACCGTGGTGGCTAATGAGTGGAAGGATGAAAACGACAGAGTTATGCCTGTCAAGCAATGGCTGGAAGAGAGAAAGCTGTTGCAGGTACTTGCAAAACATGAGTTTGGTTTGTGTTTTCTCACAGTTCTTGACCAAAAGTTTTGCAATGTTATGGCTTGACTTCGTTTTTGACAAATCATAGGCGGAGTTGCAAAGAATGAAAGAGAAATTAGCTGTGTCTGAAAGAACAGCCAAGGCAGAAGCACAACTCAAGGTGGTGAATACATAAATGTCACTTTTTCTTTTTTATAAACAAAGGGACATTCTCTCATTTTTTGCTGAAGTTTTACCAAATTGCAGGAAAAATTCAAGCTGAGGTTGAAAACATTGGAAGAAGGGTTAAAGCAAATGCCAATTTCCCCTGTGAATAGCAATGCATTTTGTGGATCCCCTAAAACAGAAAGATCCAGTAACATCTTAGGCTTCTTGACAAGCAATGGACGGAAGAGGTCAACTTCACTTTCAAGGCCTTCATCCATCACCAAAAGCTCCAACATTCTTGTGCAACCAAATGCAGAAAACGAAAAGGCCACTGCACCGGAGTTAAATCGATCGAACAGCTTGAAGAAGAAATATGCCTCGGCTCGCGAGAACGTGATGAAAAAGAGTATGTGGACTTCTGGAAGAAGTAGAGTGGTTGATATTGGTGAAAAGGAGGGTAATGAAATCAGGGGAAACAAAGAAAACAGAGATGCTACCATAACAGCCTCTGGAGAAACCAAAGACAAAACCAATGATGGTGAAGGATTGCACAATAAAGAACCGAACAACCTCGAAAACGAAGACACAGTCTCGGGTTTTCTGTATGACAAAATACAGAAGGAGGTCATCAATTTGAGGAAGATATGTGAAGTGAAAGATGGTAACTTGGTTGCAAAAGATGAAGAAATAAAGGTCAATCATCCAACATTTCTCTCTCTCCATATATATATCTCTACCTTTGCTTTCTCTTGAATAAGATGAACTTCTTGGCAGATGCTCATGAAAAAGGTTGATGCACTAACAAAGGCCATGGAAGTAGAGTCCAAGAAAATGAAGAGAGAGGCAGCAGTTAAAGAAAAGGAAGCAGCAGCAGCAGCAGCAGCAACAGCAGGGAAATTAGAGGAAAAGAGAAACACCAGGACCCTTTACCCCAAAAGGTTCTAACTTCTAATAGCATCATTTCAAGTTCATACTTCTATTCAATTTCTTTCTTTCAATTCATCATTCATGAACTCATTGATTCCTTTTGTCATAGCCGTAGGCTATCAACTTGATAACTTGCAGAGAGGAAATGCATTGAAGAAAGAAAATGGATCCAGATGCAGACTTGATTATATCAATCAATTCTTGTTCTTGTTCTTATGTAGATACAAAATTACAGTGTACTTATGACCAGTTTCTCAGGAATAAGTTTGTTTTAGCAATATTTTCCCTGCTATGTACACACATTAATGTCATTTGCTTGAGCTTTTTTAGTAAATAATTGATGTCATGTTAAATACTCAGAACAATACCCATAAGAATTCTTGTTTTCCCACAAACATTTCTGGATGTTGCTGACTAGGCTAAAATATAATCACCCATTGGTAAAACAAAACTATACAAAAATTTTGGGTCAAATTATAAGTTGGTCTTGAACTTTCAAGAATGTCTGTTTAGTCACCGGTAAAAGTGTAAGCATCTACGAAAACTTTTTAAAATACTAGAGAGTAGAGACTAAACAAGCTCCAACTTTAAAAGTTCATGTACCAAACTTGTAATTCAACCCAATTTTCTCGATGAAAACAAAACTAAAAATTGTGAACCTCCGGAATCGTGGGCAAGGCGGGGCGCCATCTGGGGCATGGTTCATCGAACTGGAAAGTATCAGAGAACTGAACAGCAATGCCTTTAGAGCCAAACATTTTGGAGTTTCTCAAAAGCAACTCAAGCTGTTCTTTGCTGACCACAATTGTAGCCTGGGGAAGTTTGCACAAATCTGCAGGCTTGAGAATAGCATCATCAACACGAACAGGCAGTGGAGGAGCCCCACGCCCAACTTCTAGCACACCACTCGAAGTTGTAAAGGCTTGACTTGTTAGCTTTAGGCCTTTATAAGCCCCACAAGCTATCTTTTCAATTGGCAAAGCCAAATTGAAGTCTTCTCCCTCACAGCAAACGAAATCTTTGATCTTTTGCAGTGGTAGGAAATGGGATGTGTTGATGCAATTTCCCATTGTGTCAATGTGAATGAATTTGGCTAGGGCTTGGCTCTGTTGCTAATATTTAGTGTGCCATTCATTGGATTTGAGTTTGTTCAACGTGCTAGCCAATTATGTAATTAGAAATCTAAATAGTGGACTTTTTGTTTCATTATTTTGTTTTGAAGATGCATTAATCAAATACTTAAATTTGTAGTGGGCCTTTGGTTTAAGGACATGTAAGCATTCAATATCCAAAATTTTCCACTGTTTTATTGGTGGAAAATGAAATGGGTGCCTCTTTCTAATTCCACATAGCCAATGTGTGATTTGTAATGGTTGTTTTCTTTGGTGGTGGATTTTTTTAGGAATATATATATATATATATATATTCTTTTTGTTGAAAATTGTGATTGGGATGATTTGCCGACTGTATACATAAAAATCTTTATTCATAAATTTATAATTTTAGAAAAATGTCTTTTATTTAAAATTTTCAAGCAAGTTATTGAATTTTTTGTTTTCTTATTTTCAAAAGTCCGTCTAGATATTAAATACATTTTTCCCACTTAAAATTGAGTAGACTAATAGCTTTAAAGTTGCAACTTTCTTCCCTCTAGAAGAAATTTCTATTTATTCTTTTATATGAAGTCTATTCATATATATTTTTCATCAAATAAAAATGTATAGAAGTAGAAGCTCTCTTGCCCTTGAAAGATAATCAATTTAGGCCTCAAATAATAAGTAGATTCTTTACCATCTTATGCTAAAAAAAAAAAATTAAAGAAATTAATAATAATTTTTTTTAAAAAAAAAAACAAATAACAAAACAACACAATCAAAAGCATCTTTTGGTACACGTATATGCTTTAGTCAAGCTTTGTCCTGATGAAATCTAGTTGTTATGTCCTAATCATATTCTTGACTTTAAGTGACGATGGCTCATACCATTCATGTTTGTTAAAAATACTCCTTTTCTTTTAACTAAATCAATATAACATTATGTTGTTAATTAAAAGAACAATGATTTCTTGATCGAGAGAATCTATAATGAGTACAAACTTTATAATTTATACACATATAATCAAACAAACAAAATAAACCCCTCCATTCCATTTCCCCTCTTATTTTTTCTTAAAAGAAACGCTTCTAGTTTCAACTTTCAACACAAAAGAACAAAAAGGACACAAATTTTCAACATTGTTCATAATTTACCATCAGGATCACAATTACGAACATGGGCTTCATCTCACAGCAGTAGCATTCACATGACAGAGCATCCCGTTGGATTTTCTGGGTTGTAGTAATCAGAAGACTGCCCCACATGATATCCCCTTCCTCCGCCGTACCCTCCGCCGTACCCGCCGCCGTAGCTGTCGTAAATCGGCCGTCCCACGTAGCACGGTGGCGCCGCCGGTATCCCGTAGCCGGGGTAGTGGTGGTAACACGGCCGACCCTCGTAACATAAACCGCAGCCAACCGCGTACGGCGGCGGCGGATAACCTTGAACCGGTTGTGCCAGTAATTTTGGTTTGTTTTCTTCCTTTTTCTCCTCTTTCTTTTCTTCTTTCTTTTTCTCTTCTTTTTTCTCCTCTTTCTTCTCTTCCTTCTTCTTCTCCTCCTTCTTTTCTTCTTTCTTTTCTTCTTTCTTCTCTTCTTTCTTCTTTTCTTCTTTCTTTTCTTCTTTCTTCTCTTCTTTCTTCTTCTCCTCTTTCTTTTCCTCTTTCTTTTCTTCTTTCTTCTCTTCTTTCTTTTTTTCAGGCTCTTTGATCTCGATGCTCTTAATGGATCCGTCGCCTTTGCAGCAAATTTTCTTCATGATCTTTTCAGGCTGACAGCACACCACTTTGATTATCACCATCCCTTGCTTCTCATTATAAACCTGGTCTCGAATTTCTATCACCCAAAAAAGAAAAACCCATCAAAACAAACTACAGAGAAATCCAGATTTTGAAGTTTTCTCTTGAATTAAAAACAGGGGAAGAACAGAGAGATACATACGAGGAAATTTGCCGAGAACTTTCTTGACTTTCTTGTAGCAACGATCGCACTCGAGGTCAACTTTCAACACCATAAGCACCACCTACAAGAAAAAAAGAGAGAGTTTTTAGAAGAGAGGATGAAAATCAGTGAGATGGGGAAGGAGATCGAAGTGGAAGGAAGAGGAAGAAGGAACCTTTTCTTCCATGGCTGAAGCTCGAGAGAAGAAGCTCTGATCTGAAACTGAGCTAAAATGATGTGAAAACGATGGTGAAATAGGAGTGGTGTTAATTGGGATGATTATTAAAAAAGGAAGAGACCTGGAAACAGAACTGATAGGAAGAAAAAAGAAAAAGGGAGTTTATAAAAATGGGTTGGGTTTGTATTTTATTTAGAGATAGCCAATGAGGTTACGCCATGTGGACTGGTGGAGGAATTGGGCGTTGAATTTCAGGCGTTGGTTTGAAAATTTTGAAGGGTTTTATTTATTTATTTATTTATTTCGGTTCGATTCTCGTCCCCATGTGCTGGCTTTGATTAACAATCCTCACCTCCCCCCCCCCCCAAAAAAAAAAAAACTCCGATTAAAATTTAATCCTCAGTTTAACTAGTTTTTAAATTTTAATATTTTGTTTTAATATTTTTTTATAGAAATATGTATTTTTAATACTTATTACAATACTATTTAATAAGCACTTCCTAGAAGTATTTGAAAGAATCCGATAATTTTGCTGACGCCATAATCTGCAAAAAGACGTGATTACTAGGACATAAATTAAATTCTCATTGACTTTAGAAAGTAAATTAAATATACTTGAAATCGTTTCATTCAAAGGTAAGTTAAATATACTTGTAACTGTTTTAAAATTAGGATTTTCATTATATTTTTTTTTTATTTTTGAGTTAAGTCCTATGTAGACATAGTAATTGGATTTTTTTTTTTTTTTTGACAGGGTGTGGAAGAATTTGAACCACAGATCTCGTGTTATCCGTACAATTTTATGTCAGTTGAACTATGCTCTTGTTAGTGTTGTTGGAACTTAGTATGTTAACCAATTGAACTAGGATTGGATTAATAATATTCTTATTATAAATAAGTTCAAAACTACAATATTTTTATAATAAACTTTTTAAAATCATAGTATCTTTAATATTTTCCTCAATTTAGTTACACTAGGTAACAATAGCTACAATGCAAAAAAATTATGCAATACAATATATAAAAAAATAAAAAGTAAATAAAATCAAGCCAAAATCATATATATATATATATATATTTGTAAATAAAGTATGTTATAGTTATTTAACAAGAAAAAATTGTAGTATTCTAAGTAAAAGAATACAATAAATTAGGTTGTATGAAAGAATACTAATATATAGCGTCGTCAAGAGTAAAAAATATATATTAAAATTAAATTGAAAAATAAGTAATACGTTAAAGACTATTTAGTATATTTAGCTTAAATTAAAGAAAAAAATTAAAAATAAAATTTATCTTCACTTTTAATATTTATTTAATTTAAGTATAAAACTAAAATGAAAAAATGAAAAAGAAAAACTATTAAAAATGAATTAGAACAAAAGAAGGGAGAAATTTTTTATGGCTATAGTCACTTTCTTATATAGTATTAGGATATAGATGTAAATGCGAAGAATTTTCAAAGGTTTTAATTTTATCCATCATGATCACACCGAAGCCACCGACACGGAATCATGTGCGCAAATGTTACACGGTTAATATTCAACCTTGTCTGTTTCTACTTCTAATTCTAATTTGGTCACCCAATGCACTTTGTGGGCCCTTCCGCTTTCCATCTCATCCAAAAGGATTTCCAATTACTCTCAATCATCTTAGTGCTACATTCTTATTTCATTAACAAATCATTTACAACTTATTTAATATTCAACCTTATGTCTTTTTCAATAAATATATATATTCAACTTTATGTTCCTTTTCACTAGGGTCTCGTTTGATAACTATTTGGTTTTTAAAAATTATAGTTGTTTTATTTCAATTTCCTTATACTGGATTTCATATTGGTTAAATATACATTTGCATTCCTAGCTAATTTCTAAAAAGAAAACAAGTTTTCGAAAAATTACTTTTTTTAGTTTTCAGAACATGACTTGGTTTTTTAAAACATGGAAAGAATAAGGTAGATAACAAAATATAAAAACTTACAGGTGAAAGTAGAGTTTGTAGGCTTAATTTTTAAAAACAAAAAAACAAATGGTTATCAAACGAGACCTAAACAATTCCATTTTAGTACGATATTTCATTTTTTTACTTTTTTACCCCTACAAACAAAATCTTATTTTATTAATCCACTTATTATATGTTCACACAATTTTTGATGATCAAGTCAAGACAACCACGTTTGTTAGGAGCACATGATGACTTCTTAATAACCTAAGCAATATATTACTTAAACAACAAGATTGGTTAAGATATATTTTGTCACACATGACCAGCTAGCTATTTCAAGTAGACATCAAAGGAGCATGATCTTATAATTTTCTCTAATCAATGAAAGAGAGTTTTGTTCCCATAGGATACTCTCTCCACATCATGTACCGCCTTTCCTTTTATATAAAACAAAATTTTAAAAGACCATGCCAATGAACCGACATATTCATCACATATGGTTTTTTAAAGTTTTGCTAGTCATACCATGTGAATCTTCATTCACGACAAGTTTAGTACGACAGAGTTTCAATATAACAACATATGTCTTAAAACAAATCAATTCTAATATAGTTCAATGGACAAAACACAAATTATCATTTCAAAAGTCAATTATTCAATTCTCCACCGCTTCCTAACATTCTTAAACAAGAAGAAAACTCATATGTTTCCTGACATTTTTCATATGTGATAATGATTAGCTTAACGAATCCCATAAATACCTTCATTTAAATAGTCAACATTACTTTGGTTTCATATCATTCACTAACTTTACCATTATTTATCTAATTTAAATATAGATTCAACCACACCATACCAATATAAGTCCAAAAATTTCACACGACTCTTTTTATAATGATGGTGGGATGAAACATAATTATGAAATAAATAATTATCTTTAATCATCTGATGTCATATATGACGACGGCTAAAAACTGTCCTCTTGTATTCTTGCGGAGGCATAGTCGTCAATACAAAGTTATCCATATTCCATACAGCTTGCTAACTTCTTTTTAATTAATTAAATAAATAAAGACGTCAATAATATGGTATTTTATCTGCTTTTTAAAAAGAAAATCATCCCTAAAGTATAAAGTATTATTTTAACCCTTTTTTTCCGATTTTGCAGTGATTTTACTTGCATGATTCATTATATTACTTATTTGTACTATGTACGTTAAAAAAAAATATAAGTAGGTTTTTTTTACCTCT
The DNA here is from genome assembly GCA_036850905.1 of Luffa acutangula. NCBI lineage: Eukaryota > Viridiplantae > Streptophyta > Magnoliopsida > Cucurbitales > Cucurbitaceae > Luffa > Luffa acutangula. Next base: position 59,848,239 of record CM072087.1, on the reverse strand, counting down.
CCATTAAAGATATATGTTCATTACGATTGAACTATACTTACTTTGATATATATAAGTAAACTTGATATTATTATAATTTGTCGAACATTTATAGATTTTTTTTTTCAAAATATAGTTAAATCCAGATCACTAACTTATAGAAAAGGGTAATAATACTTTTTTTTTTATAGAAAAAGGTCACTAATACCTTAAGTGATAGGTTAGGTTTAAATTGAAAAATCACAAATATACATAGCAAAGAAGAAGAAATCTTCACCAAATATCCATTCTTTTGGTTAGGTGATATGATAAGACGTCACCTAATGGAAAATCATAAGCAATAATTATGTTTCAAATTATAACTTCGATGAAATAAAATGGGAAAAATAGACATAATTAGACTGATCAATTTTTAAAGAATAAATAGACCGATTATATTGTGAAGAACCTTTAATAAAGGAATATATGGTCCAAATTATATTCGGGCTGGGCAGCTGGCGGCTGGAATTCGGGCTGGAAAATAGGGCCTTTTTAGTTTGTTTTGTGCCAGCTTGCAGTTGCAGTTATATCAAATTCTTTTTTTTTTTTTTTTTTTTTTTTTTTGAGGAAATATCCAATTCTAATTTGATTTACTATTATTGTTTCTTTTTCTTTTCTTTTCTTTTCTTTTTTCTTTTTGAAGAAATATACTATTATTGTTTCTAATTACAACTAAAGAGTTAATAGCACAATTAATTTTTTATTATAAGCAACCGGAAAAGCACGACACGATAAAGTTCTATAGACGTCTATAATTCTTAATTACTCATTATGTACCATTTTACCCGATTGTTTAATTAATAATTCTAAAAATATAATATTTTCCATTTTCTTTCTCCATTTTTATACTACCTTTTGTTCTTTAAACTAAACAAACGTTTAGTTCCTTTTATTTTTGTCATTATTTATTTTGATGCTTGATATTTTTGTAATTTTTTTAACAAATCGGTCACATATCTACGCAACTTAAGAAAAAAATTAATCTTATATTTCTTTCGTTTGTGTTCTTTAAAAAAAAAATCACTTTCAGTTAAAAATTTAATTGGGTTCTTATGTTTGCTAAATTATTATTTTTTTTTTGTCCAAGTCTAATACAATACATCTAGATTTTATTTTTCTTCAATAATTTCTAGCGGATAAGGATTGAGTGGAAATGTAATTAGGGATGGTAAATAAAAAAAAGAATGCCATTGGCCCCACCCCACTGATTAGTTTTTGGGGCTTAAGCTAATATGATTGAGTGGAAATGTAAAAAATAGATGACTTGCTTATGAGTTTTAACTTTTAGCCGATAAGAATTTGGGTGAGAGAAGTAATTAGTGATTATAAAATTTAGGTTAAAGTAAAATTTAGTTTTTTTTTACAACATGTGAGGATAGGAGATTCGAACCACGTCTTGGTTAGTACAAATTTTATACCAGTTAAGTTATGCTCATATTGACTACAAATGTAGTTTCCATAGTTTAGAGAGTGTTAAAATTTTACAAACCTCAAAGACACTAACCAGTAGAGATAACTGTCACGTACTTAATTTGTTAGTAACCACTAACAACTATGTATTCCACTTCTAACGATAGGAACTATTTATAATGTTTTAACGAAATTCTAACTCTTAAAAAGATAGAGACTAAATTATGATTTTCTCTAAGTCAGAGCGATCAAATTTATAATTTAACGTATAGGTCTCATACTAAAATACTGTCGAAAATCCCCATTTTTGGAGTGATGGAAAATAAAATTGTACATGTAATTATTTTTAAAATAATGCAGTTTTTAAAACTATTTTTTTCAGCACAATAATTTAAACGAATTGTGTTAAATAAAGCATAAATTTTTTAGTTGGTTTCATCAATGTGGCTTCTTTATGCAGTTCAGATAACAACATTACTGGAACTAAAAAAAAAAAAAAAAAAAACATTACTATAAAATTAAAATTTACCCCCTCCAATTAATCTTCTCATTGTAAACAAATATTAGATCACTACAATTGAAAGATATGACTTGTTTAAATAATATATATATATATATTGAAAGTAAGAAATACAAGATACATAAATTATTTTTTCGGATCAAACTTGAAACTCTCCTATATAATTACCACTAAATCTTAATCATACCAACAATTGACTACCTCTTCAATAAATGATGTTTGACTAAAAAACGGTTTCCAATGTGGCAAATCACAATGTTTAATGAATCTGATTTCTTAAACAGCAATATTATAAAAAAAAAAAAAAAAAAAAAAAAATCTAAATCATTAACTTTATATCAGAATTAATATTTAAATACGGAGTGCAAATAAACAAGAGTAATTTGATTTCTATACACTCAAACAGATGAACAGTGGGACCCACCTGTAAAGGAATAAAAAAAGAAATAGTAGGGGGCAGTGTGGGCTGGGCCGGGCCGTACGTGGGCCGTAAAGATGAGAATGATAGAGTGACGAAACGACAGAGAAGAGGACGAAACGCGAAGCTTGAGTGTGGCTTTTTGGAAATTTTGGAATATACAATGTCTTTGGTGTATGGGATGTTGTTAGATTTTTTAAGCTTCAGAATCCCACCTTTTTTCTCCCATTTTCAAAAAAGCCTGTCATTTCATTTCCCCTTCCACCCCCATAAAATCTTCTTTTTCCCCTCATCTTTCCTTTTCTCCTCTTTTTACCCATATAAATCCATTTTCACTTTCTCCCCATCACTTCATTTCTAAAATATTAAATTATAACTTTAGCAAATTTGTATCTCACTACTAAACTTTACCTATCGAACGTTTTTAAAAATTAACTAATCTATCATATATGAATTTCATGTTTAATAGAATTATGAACTTTTAATTTTTGTATTTAAAAGGTCTGTGAATTTCAAAAAATGTCAATAGGACAATGACTTGTTAGATAACAATTTGAAAATTTAGAGACTTATTGAACACAAAATTGAAAATTTAGTAACACGTTGGACATTTTTTTAAAACTCAAAGACTAAATAAACACAAACCTACAAGTTCAAAGACTAACTTGTAATTTAATGCAAAACTAAAACTATAATCACTCAATCAACATCAATACCAATCTCTATTCAATGTTATCAACTTTAGTACAACTCAATTGATTAACACACTATACATCTATTATTTATGTCAAACGTTCAAATCTTTGTATCTATGTGGTTGATAAAATGATTAAAAAAAAAAAAAAAAAGGTAGGAGAGAGGAAAAGGGATGAATGAGGTGTGATTCCATTGGAGTGCAAAACTTATCAGGACACGTGTCGCTGAGTGTGCAAGTGGGGTCCATAATGCTCTGCCAGGTACCGAACCGGTTAAAAGAAAAGGGGGGCGTTGGGCGGGCCGACCCAAATGAAAGGCGTGGTTGTGGTTGTGGCTTGGGCTTGGAATCTAATATGTTGGTGGGCTCCATTTTCTTATCATTATGCAATTTAATCTCCATCCACCAACCCTACCCAAAAATGGCTTTATTTATACTTTTCCCAAATTCACACCTTTTTTTTTTTTTCTCTCTCTTTTTTCAAGGAAAAAAACATTTCTCCTTTCACTTTACAACCCATTCATTTTTCTCTTTTATGTTGGGGAGGAGTTTTATTTGTGGTTCAATAATTTGGTTAGTGGATGGATTTCATTTTCATGATGAGGTGATTTTTGTTTTCAAGTGTCTGTCTACAAATTGGGGAGTTACATTCCCCTTTTTAGGACAAAAACCCCTCCATCAAACTCATACTTAATTTAAAATTATTATTTTTTCATGACAGATGGATTTTTTTTTTCTTTTACTCAAGTTGTGCCTTCAATTATTATTATTATTATTATTATCAAAAAAAATAAACATGGGTAATTTTTCTTTTTAAAAATAAATTTGGAGTAAAAACAAAAGGTTAAAAATGATGAGCCCGTCTAATTTAATCATTATAGAACTTGTTTGATTACCACATTTTTATTTTCTTTCTAAAAAGAAGTTTGCTTAATATGCTGTCTTTCTTTTTCTTTTAAAAAATGTCCATGAAATCTTTACCAATTCTTCAAAACTTGAAAAATTATGGGAAAAGGTAACAATTTATACGTTTACAACTTTGAGGTTGTACTAGTTAAAACCTCAACTTATAATTGTATCCATTTAAACTCTAAAATTTCATAATTGAATTAATTTAGACCATCCATTAGTGATTTATATCTTCTTTCTCTTGATTTCATTTAAAACAAACTCAAAATACCCAAATAAAACTAGTCTTTTCCCAAAATCCTACCAAAGTAGCCATAAAATTTATCACGTAATTATTCTTAAATAAGTAGAGAAAAATAAAAAAATATATGAAAAGATGAAAAACCACTCATATTAATGAAAACACAATTACCATCTATTTAATTCCAGTTTCTCTCTCTAATATTATATTAATCTTTGCATTTAAAGAAATCTTATACACATGTGAACTTAATGGGTGGTCTAAATTGATTCAGTCATGAAAGTTTAAGTTTTTTACCTGTTTTTTTTTCCTTAAAATATTATGTTCTTCAAATTTCTAGAGATAAGTGTCATGTCTACGTTTTGTCTACCAATATTTACAATTAAGGTATAGCGTAAGAATAATTTAAAGTCTAAAAAGCAACTTAATTTAATTTTCTTCAATTAACTATTCCTCTTTTGCCATATCCGTCTAAATGCTTCTTAAAGTTCATTTGCACCAAAAAAGAAATTAGCATTTATATAGATCTTCTTGTACACTTTCTCTTATGTTGCTACAAATTATTATTATTATCATTTGACTAACTTGTGAAACTTTTTTTCTTTTTACATAAATTCGTACTCATTGATATCTCTTTATACAACATGTACCTTTTTTTTTTCATTAGCCTTTTTATACCCATTTTGTTTCTTTACACCCTTGCTATACTTTGCTATTCGCATTTTAAACCCACAGATTATAAAAAGGTACTGCTATTTATTAAAATTCGATATTTTGTTTTATTGAAATTTGTGAATAAATAGCTATGATGATATATAGTGCCAAAATAAAGTTAGAAAAACACGGGGAGCGCAATTCTTATAAAATATAGAAAGGAAAAAAAAAAATCAAAATTTGTCTCTAGTTGCATTAATCCCTAAACATTTAATTTCATGAACTTGCACTTCAAACTTAGTTAAGTGATGCAGTATTTACTCTTTGAGAGGTTTTCGTTTGAAAGATGGTGACAAATGTATTTTTATGTGTATTTTCGGAGAGTTATAAAACATGTATTCAAAATTGATGAAATTTCAAAGAAAATGACATTGTAGCTAAGTTTTTGTTGAATATGTAAGTTTTGACAATTATTTGATGATTAATTTGTATATTAAGATGATTTTTACATTGTTTTTTTAATTAGTGGGTAAATTAATGGAAATTGTAACACTTATCTAAGTCTGGAGTGTAGTCTAATGAAATGAAAATTTTAAATTGATATAACTCACGAGTTTAGAAGTAAAAACTGTTTTTTTTTTAAAAAAAATAAAATCTATAGTTATATTATTTTATCATGGCATTTAACATACTATCCAAAGGTCTTGAGAGAGAGATGGTAATTTTAGTTTCACCTAAAATTGGAAAAAGACAATCCGTCAGACGTGGAAATAATAGAAAATTATACACGAAAACATTGTCCAAATTTATTTTCACCTAAAATTTGAAAGATTGTAGTCTGTCCAAATTTGAAAAATCAGATAGCTTTTTAATATTTAATGCCATGGAATCCAATATAAAATCTTTTTAATATGATAGTTGAACCATTCATTAATATTAATCAATAAAAATGATTGTTTACAACTTGAAATATAATATTACATTAAAAAAAAACTTAAAATAAAAAAAGGGTAAAAAAAATTTAAATAAAAAAAACCTTGGATGATCCTTTAATGGTGCATTGCTTTTACTACATCCATAGTAAATGATTGAACCTATATTGGACTGACCCCTCTGCATTAAATACACAAAATTGATTGCTTGTCTTTTTTTTTAAAAAAAAATAAATAAATATTCCACTTCAATTTTAAATAAACAGTAAAATTAATACTCTGCAAAAAGATTTTTTTTTTTTTTTTTAAAAAGATCGAAATTACCCAAATTGAACCCAACAAATTACCAAAAATTCGACCAAAAAACATTTCAAGTCAACCAAAAAATATAAAAATCTCAACTCTCAAACAACCAAGGCAACCTAAAAAGAGCCAAACCTGATAGAAAATATGTTATAACTCTAGCCAAAACAAACTTTCTATAAAGCCACAAAAACTACTACTCATAAAAATCTCAGCCCAAAATTAGCAACAAATCTTCAAGAATTTTGAAGGTAAAAAATATTTATTTATTTATTATTATTGGATTTAATCTTCTCATTTACTCATCATTAATATTATTGACCTATAATATTTTGTTTAGATTAAAATCAATCTTATTATTGATTTCTTTAATTTTTTAGAATATTGCATCAATTTAAATAGATAACCTACCTACAAAGTTTCTAATAGACAACTTGTATGAATGCTTCAATTGTTGAGCTATGATTACAAGAAAAAAAATGGTTAAGCAAAATTTATTAAGGACTTGTGGATATAAACACATTGACATTAGAGTTTTGTCTTTATTTATGTATCTTGTAGACATGTGTTTTATTTAATTAAGTAAATTGTATTGGACAACTTTACCCTTGAAAAATTAGGTTAGAATTTGGTCAATCATAACTCAACTCCATTGAACACAAATATTTTACAAAGATTGAAACATCAATTTCCACAAAAATGTCAATGTCATTAACCTCAACAAATGATTATTTAAAAAACTTAAGAAAATAGAAGACAAAATCATAAAAATGATATTTCAGTATTTTACCTTTTAACTAAGTTTTTTTTTTTTTTTTTTTTTTTTTTTTTTTTTTTTTTTTTTTTTTTTTTTTTTCGGAGGGAGATTTGAATCCTTAATATTATTTTGTTAAGCATACACATACTAAGAAAAATATAATTATTTACATTTTTGTAGTTGGAGATCAAATCTTCAACTTTAAGGTAAACTATGTTTGGAACTTTGGATTTTTTTTTTTTTTTTTTTTTTTTTTTTTTTTTTTACAACAACATTTAGGGGTGGAGTATTCAAACATCTGACCTCTTGTTCGAGGATATATGTCAATTACCGCTGAGCTATGCTCGCTTTAGCTTAAATTGATGGTCTTACTAGTACATTAATGTGACATATTTGTCGACATTTTTCATACTTTATGAATATTCTTACCATACATTAAAATTATCGATCGATCCCTAACATCGATATACCACGTGTGCGGATTGATAAAGTCTAGTAATTAGAAAGAAAGTGAAGGGCAAAATTGGAAGATTGAGTGAGGTAAAAAGGGACATATGGGTAGGCTACATTAAATTCCTCCACGTCAGATTTGCAGATTTCTTACCTTTCAAACCCCTTACTCCACACCCATAAATCCACACACACTCTCTCTCACACACACAAACAGAAACAGAACACAGAGAAAAAGAGAAAGAAGTGAAAGCCAAAACCCAACTCCACATTGCTTGAATTTGGAGCTTCAATTCCAATTCCAAAACCCATTAGTCTCAGCCATGGGTGAAGTAAGCAAATTTCTCTCACTTTCCTTACACATTTCATCTTTCTTTACTCCATTTTCACTCACTTTCCCAGTTCCATTCAATCATTAAAGAGCATGCACTAAAACCCTTTGGAAAAAATTGTTTTTTTTTTATACCCTTTACAGGAAATGAAGAAGGAAGAAGGAGAAGATCAAAAGAAGGAAGAAACCAAACAGGAGAAAAAGGAACCAAGTGAATCAGCAGCAGCACCAGCAACAACAGAAGAAGAAAAGAAACAAGACAGTAAGAAAAATGAAGAAGAACCACCTCCAGAAATTGTCCTCAAAGTGGATATGCATTGTGAAGCCTGTGCCAGAAAAGTTGCCAGAACCCTCAAAGGCTTCCAAGGTCAGTTTTTTTTCTGGAACAATGTGACTGACAGTTTTACACCGTTGAACTGTACGTTCGACGGACATTTGAAAATGTGATTTTGAGTAAAAGGGTGTTTTAAATTTTGGTTAAAGGAGTGGAGACTGTGACAACGGATAGCAGAGCAGGGAAGGTGGTGGTGAAAGGGAAAGGGGCAGACCCTTTGAAAGTGTGTGAGAGATTACAGAAGAAAAGTGGGAGAAAAGTGGAGCTAATCTCGCCATTGCCTAAGCCTCCTGAGGAACAACCTAAAGAAGAAGACAAACAACCAAAGGAAGAGAAAAAGGAAGAGGTAAAGTTATCAATTTTATGCAAAGGAAAAAGGAAATTTCAACTGTTCACACATCCTTTTAAGTTTTAACTTTCACTTTACCCTCCATTTCATCCATGCATATATGCAAATACCACTCACTTTTTAGAACTTTCAAAAAGCAAAGAAAAGAGAGAAGAAAAAAATGAGCTAAAAGGGTGGCTGAAGTTGAAAGTTAGGTCCCTATGTATGTTGTCATGTTTTAATTAGTGATGGAGATAATTGCTAATCACACATCCTCTTTGTTTACCTATTTAATGAACAACTTACACTAATCGTGTTTTAGAATTAACAATGAAATTTAATAGAAGAGTATGATTTACAGAGTAGACAAACAAGAAAGGATGAGATTCATGCTTATATGTTAATTAATTGTAATGCGAATTCATTATACTTGGAAAATTGAAGATTTTCAACCACTTTCCAAGAGCAAAGACAAAAAAAATTGATAGAAAAGGGGGAGAATCTTTAAAATTTAAGATAAATTAAGAGGAGCCAATTGCCTCAAGCATTGTTCTTCTCTGGGTTCATAATTGTGTCCTCTGTTCTTGTCAGAGAAATGAATTGAAAGATTGAATATAGGAAGAGAATTGGGAAGTTGAAATTGGAAGTGAAGGGAAAATTCAAAGTTGGAAATGAAGAGAAAGAGAAGAGGAGGGAGTGAGTGAGTGGGAATTGGGTGAACTGACAATGAAAACAACAAAACAAAAAGAAAAGGCCAGAAAATGGAGACCCCACTCCACCTCACTTCACTCTCAGCCCTCTCTGTTTCTGTCTGAGGCTCTCTCTTTGGTTCCACAGAAATGCACATTACACAAGAACAGAGGTGGATTGGATGTTGCTGTTGCTCTTATTTATGGCCTCCAAACCCCTTTGACCCCACACCCATTGCCCTCTACTCACGGGTCTTTTTTATGTTTCTTTCTTTTTTGTTTCTTCTCTTCACTCAATTCATTTTGAAACAAATCTGCATACAAAATGGATACATTGGATCTGTGGACAAGATCCGATCTGCGGGGACCAACTCGTTTAAAATGGGGATGGAAACAGAGACGTGAGGGGGAAAACAAAATTCCCCCCCAACTTGTTTTTGGAGTCAGAGATGGGGAATATGTTCCTCATCCTTACCTCGGCCCGTCTCGTAATTTTTTTACTGTTGTTTTTCCAATGAAATATTTGAAATTTGTTGCAGGCTCCTCCACCTCCAGCAGTGGTAACAGTGGTACTGAATGTCCAGATGCACTGCGAGGCTTGTGCTCAACGTTTAAGGAAGCGAATAAGGAAGGTGAAAGGTACAATCCTTTCTCATACATCAATGAATAAGAAGAATACAAGACACTGTTGAATGGTGAGAAGAACATGTAAGAAAAATGGAGGTTGTTTTGTTGCAGGTGTGGAGTCTGTGGAAACAGAACTGGCCAACAATCAGGTGATCGTAAAAGGGGTTATAGATCCTACGACGCTGGTCGCTCATGTCAACAAGGGATCCAGAAGGTCAGCTTCCATAGTAGTGAAGGAGGAAGAGAAGAAGGAAGAGGAGAAGAAGGAAGAGGAAAAACCAGCAGCTGAAGAGAAACCAGAGGATAAGAAAGAGACCCAGGAAGAAGAAAAGGAAGAAGATGATAAGAAGTTTGACATCAAAAGGTTTGAGTACTGGCCACCACCAACCAAACATTACACTGAGTATGCATATTTTTACACTGAGCGGATTTTCAGCGACGAGAACCCAAATGGCTGTTCAATAATGTAGTATCTCACTGCAATTCTACTTTGTAGTTGGCTGAATTTGCCGTTTTGTACCTTCTGAGATACTTTGTATCTGTGTTAACGCATTATATGTTAATCTCTCCCATGGCTTCATATTTTCAACCCCATTCTACTAGAACAACAAATCTCTCTATATTTACACAACAGTTTAATATTGTGTCCATGGGTTAAGACTATATTCGCATTCTGAATACTGAATAGATTTGATTCACTAGCTAAAGTTACAATGTTATGAGAGAAAATGAGATAGAGAGGGAGTGAGATGAATGAGATCCTGCCACCACAATGATGGGGAAAAGTTGCTAAATGGCTAAAATGCACGGCAGATCAAAAAGAGATGGCATTATGTAAGGTACAGTCTTGAAGAACGATCCATTCAGACTTCCTGGTTGACTCAGAAGTGTTAAAATGAAATGGCATCAACACCATATAAAGCTACAGTAAGGAAAAATGGCTTTAGATTTTGAATTTCATTACACAAGATGCCCCTATACTACGTTATCTCTGCAAGGATTTATAGAGAACCACGGTTACGTACTTTGCTAGAAACCGGTGAGTCATCCCGAGTGCCACAACGGAGGGACCGCCCCTTTCCTTTTGCATGTAAAGATGGTTCAGCACTACATGCTGAGGTCTTGATAAAGGAGGTAAAATCTCATTGTATGGGCAAGGCATGTCAAGCAATGTGGTTTTCAAGTGCGGAGGAGCTAGTGGTGGCTCCTTTGAATAATCTTCAGATCCAAGCTGCAAACTGTTGTAACTTGACTCCGGGGACTGAGGAGGTTCGAAGCTGGAAATGCTTTCAATGTCTTCTGGGACATAGTCCTGCAACATTCATCAATTAAAAAAAGTTCTATAAGCTTCTATTTCAAAGTTACTGCCACCAACAAGAGCCATTCTCCAGGGATCCTGTTGTGGCATGCCCAAAAGGCAAAACAAAAAAGGTGTGACTCAATGACTTGCATAGATTTCCAAATACAACACCAGAATGACAGGTCTCCACACATCCATTTTTGTGTATGGATTAAAAGAATCCTCATTCTAATTTCTATTAGAGGCCAAATGTGTCAATCTCCACTCATACGATCATTTTGAACTAAATAATGAAAGATTAGAAAGATATTAAATGTTGCCTCAAAGTAAGGTTTGACCCAATTAAAACACTGATATGGAAAAACACGAATATGTTTGCAATCATATTTCACATCAGTTGATTATCAAGCTTATTGGCTAAAATGAGAGTCATCCATGATGATAAAGATACAAGCTTAGTTTTTTTTCTACAAGGAATTTACAAAGTGCTTAGTTCTCTTGAAACTAGATAGTTTGGATTTTAAAAAACAATAGCATCATAACCAAGGTAGTCTCAGAATGAAAGGAATGTGACTCTCATTCCTGAGTTCCAGATCAGAAAACTCCATACAACAGTGTTGTTAATTTTAAATAAAAATAATCAAAATGATGAACTTTGATGCAGCTCAAAAAACCTAGTTTCATTGAAAATCTTCCATCTCGGTCCCAACTGTAAAATCATTAATAGCAAAAGATTTGTCCTACTATGACCTTACTTGAACAGAATCTATTCTATAGGTTGTGCAACTGTCCTTGAATTCTAAAAGGTTTGTCCTACTTCCATTCATAAGCAGTGGTCGGCAAAAAATAGATATTTACCTGCAAGTCCAAGATATTGTAAGCATTGCCTGCATCATCTTGGGCCCAAGGCAAGTCAGGAGCATATCTCCATTGTCCATCAGCAATAAACCTATACTGGTAAACACCAGAAGGCAGCACCTTCATAATGGTGAAGTCCTTCCCAGATCTCTGCAAGGGTATTCTGATCAGGAAGAAGAAGTAAGTTATCAGATGGCAATCAATTGAGTAGGAACCGAACTATGAAACAAGAGAACAGAGCAACAAACTTCATTTTCCAGTTATCCCAAGATCCCTCAACAGCTACTTCCTTGCCTCCATGACTCCACGTAATCATTGTTGGGATTCCTTGTTCACTGCTAACGTCGTCAAACCATGAACTGTTATGCATCCAAGACTGGCTTGAGTTGTGCACCTCATCAGGTCTTGGCAGTGGAACGACCGGTACCTGTAAGACAGATAGAAGAACTCAAGATCGTGGCTCACAAAGACGAAGCATGGAAGGTGCAGACTCTGAAGAAAAGAAACCAGCACAGAGATCACAGAATATTCCACAGCCCAACCTACAGCAATATCGATAAAAACTAAAGAGGAATATTGTGGTTTGGCTCAACAGTATCACTGAATGTTTTCCAGAACCCAAAATGGGTAACTTTCTAGGCATTCAAAGTGAATTGCAAGTCAGATGAGTTAAAAGAAATACAATTTTCTATCGTTTTATTCCCAGTTAGTCACCTCTCTCCATCTCAGATTGAGAGGATGATAGGGTGATTTTTTCACCTTCCTAATAAACAAATTTCATCTCCAAGGTAAAATGGATCCTTAAATCGAGATGCCTTCTGTAGAAAGATTCCAGTAAGCTTATACAACACAATACTGTAATGGGAAAACTAAAGACAGAGGCAGCTGATCGAATTTGCACAAAGAATTGTAGTAATAATAGCCCAGTAGATTCACCAAATCGTCCATCTATTCGTGTTGGACTAACATCAAACATATACTGTGCAGGTAAAGTAAGGACACGAAAAGGCCAAGATTCCTCGAAGAAGCTTATCGAAAAAGGAAACAAAAGGCATTTCCAATTACATACAACACCAAACATCCCCACCAGATATCAATTTCATTGAACTAGAGAATTTCAGAACCAAAGCAAAGTGAAGGGAACTAACTCACTTGGGGAGTAAACATCAATGGAGATGGAATGGCGCGCGGGCTACGAGGAGGAGAATGACCCATCAGCTCTGCAGGCGGATCGCCGGCGTGGTAGCCAAGGTGGGCATCGGGCGGCGCCGCCAGGCCATCTGGCAAACTCCTCTGGCCGCCACCGACTTCCTCATCTTCTTCTTCAGCCCCAGATGGGTTACCGTCCTCATCTTCTCTCCCGTTCACATTCCCCATTAATACGAACAAGAATAAATGGAAAGTAAATAAAAAACCCACTTGTAGAATCCTTTGTGGGGGGGCGAAAAAGAAAGAAAAAGGGCGAAAAAAACGATTCTCCACAGAAAAAGAAAAATCAAGTGATTAGGGACCACATCAAAGAGAAACCCTCGTAAGCCTAAGCTTCATAGTTCGTGTTACAGAATAGCAAGGAAATCAAAAGGGGATAAAATCAAAGAAACAAACAGAGAAATAGATAGATGGGTATGAGTTTTTACGAGGAGGAATTCGAAAGGAGAAACTGTAAACAGAGTAAAGAGAAGGGGATTGGAAAAACGAAGCAAAAGATTAATCTTTTCTTTTCTCCGATGAGTTAGGAAGATCGAATGGTGGCCCAAGGATGATGGGCTTTAAGGATAACAGGAATCATCGTCACGTCATGGTTGACAAAGTCCTGATCCCATCCCACCCCTCGCCTCCATTTTTGCTATTTTACAGCTTCCCTTCTCTCTCTGATGCTTTCTTTTCTTTTCTTTTCCTCTATCGTGGATGCCACGTTCTAACTTCCCTATCGGCTACAGTAATATTTCCCTCTTCCTTTCATTTTACTCATCAAAATCACATCTTTGCACATTGGACCCAACACAGTTTTCCAGTGACAGTGACACATTTTATTCCACAACCTTATTTCTCTTTGCTTTTTTTATCCCCATACTACCTTTTTTTTTTCTTGGATTATGGGAATTTACCCTCTTTTGGAATTTGGTTTATGGGAATTGTTTGAAATGAATGTAGTTAAATTATTTCATTGGATCTTTGCACATAAGAAAGAAAATAAAAAGTTCACTTATATAACTTTTTAAATCTTGGCTTATTAATAGAAAGTTCAAATATAACAAGGTTAAAGTAAGATGTATACTTTAAATTCTATGAAGATTTGTGAAATCTATGAGAAGTGATAACAAACCATCAAATTCATGTGAAACTTTTTGGGAATTGAAATCACTAAAAATTCTGGATGAATAAATATAAAGGATAGAGAGACAAATCAGAGTAGGAGAGTTATGTGAAACTGATTCTATTTCTAATAGAGCTCAGACATTAAAATCATCAGATTAAAAATTGGTGTCCTCTTATTTTCATCCAGAGTCCCCATTGTGAAGCAGAAAAACTTTCCTGTGTTAGAAACAAAGGGTCTAGTCCAATAGCTTAAAAATGAAGCAGCAAAGAAACAAGATTCATGCTACTTAACAAATGTATACATTATGAATCAAATGGTAATCTTAGTGCAGTTCAAGAAGTATGGTATCGATCGAGGACCGATTACGAGACGTCATTGCACTGCCTGTTCAGGTCGTTTTTGTTAAGATATAATAAGTAACTTTTTCTTGAAAATGCCGCGGAAGTTGGCACAGGAGAAAATCCAGAATACTGCTTCTGAATCTTTGTGACACAAATGTTGTTGATATACCTCAATACTTCGTATTTTTCGAGCAACGGTTGAGTGGAGTAGTCCTCAAGTTTCATCCACTGTGATGACAACAGTTCCAACAATTACACAAGTAAGAATCGGCAGCTATTGTTGTAACTCTTACATGCTGTCTTTTTCATCAGATACAATTGTAAGGATTAATCAGCATTGCAATTGAACTGAACCAAAGTTCAACCAGAAAAGATGGTAGAACATTCAGACAGGTCTGAAAGTTTTTGAGGCAACTGATTCAACATTTACTATGATGTGTGCATCATGTTTCTAGTTATGATCATAGGAGCCGATTTGATCTGTTACATAACATGTTGATGTAAAGTATTTCAGTTTTAAGTTATTTGTATTGCCTAGTAAACCTGGACTCACCTGCGCATCCTCTATCTCCGCTTCTTGCTTGCTTATTTCAAAGGTTAGTGGTTTCAACATGCAAACGAAGAACAAATCTGATTTTCCAAAGAATGCTTGGTGAGTCTGTCTGCAAAAATTTGATTGGGATACAAAATAATTAAAAGAACAATAAACTTCAATGACAGAAAAAGAATTGAACAATATCCTCTTTGTCTTTGCAGACATAGAACATGCAACTTAAGAGGTTAAAAGAAGAACCTATGGCTTTAAATGCTAGCCAAATTCTACATACGTAGAGTACAGAAAAATCGCATTCCTAATGGACCATTCAGAATGTCTTACCTGAAGGCTATAACTTCAATGAATTCTGTGTCGATCTGTAGAAGCATAAGCCTGGAAACTTTAGGATAACTTCTTATTGGGACTAACATGATAAACAACTGATGACCAGACAATACAGCTTATCTGATCATGTAACTTATTCAACTTACACCAGTCTCTTCTCTAACTTCTCTCTCTGCAGCTTTGCATATATCTTCTCCCTTGATATAATCAAATGAAGTAATTGGAAGAATTTAAAGATATTTATATGCAGATATGGAATCAGAGCGTATCCGAAACTATTTACCTCGTCCACAACTCCTGTGGGAAACTTCCATAAACCAGTCCCTCTGAGCATTCCACTCTTTTCCTGAACCACGAGTACCTAAAACAATTTTTTTCAACAAATTACACCAGACTCAGACTAGGAACAACCAACACAAGAAGACACTTCAGGAACATTTGTTCTTCTTGAAATGAATGCATATAGAAGATCAAAATTCAAACATGAAAAACAGAAGAAAGTAAAAGCTAATACAACAATTTTTGTTTTTCAAACAAAAACAAGTGCTACTAGATATTTGTGATGCATTGTAACACTAAAGAATAAAATTTGTTGTCCCTCTGTCATTCATTTTAAGAACTGACCAGTTTAATTACGATTTAAATTCCATATAGATATCCAATCATGTCTTGAGCATTTGATGATTAATGATATTAGTCACTAGTAACAAGTAATATCCACAATGACCATCTGCCAATAGAAAATAAGGCCTAATCATTCGGTTGATTTAAATTAACTAGGGAAGCATGATTTTAAAAAAATGAAGTTACGCAAAATCTAATGAAGCAAGAACTGTTGAACTCAAAATATATATATATATAAATAATGAAGCAAGAACTGACTCTAGAAATCGACTATGTTTTATTTCATGAAAATAAGAAACAATCTTTATTTAGACAGAGAGAGAGATTCATTTTACCAATAACTGAAAAAGGTTGATAACACAGCTTGAGTATGATTGAGGACTGTAATTAAACCACAAGATAAGTTCAACCTAAATGCACTCTAATCACCATATTTTTCATAAAACATTCTTCTATTTCTCAAATCCTAAATCTTCCACAAATTGCCACTACGTTACTTATCCTGATTGTCTCAGCTCTAGCCTTCAATTTGAACAAAAAAAAAATTGACATAATTATTAGTGAAATCCTAAGCATGACAATTATTAAAAAATTGAGTTCATCCACCCTTAAAAAGCTTCATCAGTGCACTGCATTAATAAAACATGGAAATGTACCTCGTTGTTGTCGTTCAAGACAAAGGCACCAATGCCAACTCGATGGGTAGCGTTTACAGGAAGAGTATGAGCACCTTCAGGTATCCAGTACACAAGCATCAAATACTTTGGCTCTGCGTGGTGGTACCAGAATCCCTCCTAAACAAAGGACAATGTTTGATCAAAGAATTATACAAAATAAACACAATTACTTGTAGCACTTGACAGTGCAAGTTCCAGAATCTACTATCAAAACGATCTAAAAAACTTGATCAGAATATCACCTTAACAACAGCTTCGACTAGATTAGCAAAATCAATAGGCAGTTTCAGCCAAACACCTTTCTTGCCCTGCAAAAGATTTGCTCATCATGAATACAAAAAGGAGAAAATATGAATGACTTAATAACAACACAGCCCAGCGACAGAGCATTCCTAGAAATGACTTCATGCAAATGATATAAACCAGCATTGGAGCAAAAGAACACTGAAATCTGAAGTAGAGGGTAATTTTCAACACTAGAGGCAAGGTGAAAATGCAGTCATCACATTTCAATGCATTGATACTGGTAACTACTAGTTGACAAAGTTATCTACTACATCATGAGAAGGATTTTGGAAAATTTTTAAGTTTAATTAAGAAGCTGGATGCCGGAGATCACATGCTCAAGAATGAAGCCAAAAGAAATGTCAAATGCAACAAAACGCTGAACGGGAATTAATTACATTTTACAGTGGCATTTAAAATTGTGGATGAAAGCAAAAGCTTGCCTACAATCTAGTAGGGATTTGAACCTCTAACCAAAGTCGAGATTTTAATGCCTTAACCAATTGAATTATGTTTAGGTTCGTGTAAATATGATCTTATATTATTCAAATGTGCGTGCTAAGCAAAAGGGGCAGAAAATTTTACTATTGAACTAATCAATAAGAATGACCACCTGTTGTTTCCAGTGTGAAATTGAAGCTCTCAGGATGGGCGCAAAGACCTCAGAGTCCATAGGTTTATTCATTTCCACAATAACGCCTCCATGGTCATCGTCAGTTGCATCAAGTAGTTCAACCTGTTGAACCTCATTTGCAGCTGGGGCTTGCTCCATAAAAAATGGTGACTTAGCAGAAACTGACAAGGATTTACTGCAAAAAGAAGCTGAATTTCCTACCCCAATGCCTAAGAATACAAGCCACAATTAGTTTCATGCTAAATTCTCCAATTACAGATACAGTTCAGTGGATTCTCATTTACTATTTATAATCATACCAGAATCCACAAAACCAATTGTGAAAAAACAGAAGCTGGTCGAGTGTCATATCCCACAAATTAACCGACCTCGATTCAAAATTACAACTCCGAGATGGGTATCGCAAAAATAAACAAATGAAAACAAAACAAACATTTTAACTCATTGACATAAGCGAGACTGAGATTGAACTACAAATTAGCCAAGTGAGGAAACAGAAACACAACACATTAAGAATCGAAGTAGCAGAACCTCCACTCCTACATAACTAGCCAAAATCAATATCGCATTAATGTTTCTAATCAACCCCACAAGCAAGTTCGCAACGAAGAATCAAAGATCGAGTAAATTCCAAATTTGCAAACTAGAAGAACCCAAGAAGCATTAGTAAATCATCTGAAACTTTCAGGCCCATTGACATGAGTAAATTGGTGGGGAGGGACAGAAAGGTGAAAATCAGAACCTGGGCAATGAAGAATAGAGATGGGTGTGAAGCGAGCAGTGAAAGAAGAGACGGGGAAGAGTTGAAATCCAGGAAAACAGGAGGGGGCAGTGAGAGTGATTCTGAAAATGGGCATAAAAGAGGAAGAAAACAAAAGGGATCTGATCATGAAGCCTCGGCGCTGTGGTTGTAGATGAAGGTTTAGGCTACGCCAGTGCACCCGCTTGCATTCCCTTCAATTCCTCAATTTTTTTCAATACTTCAATGGAATGGCAGTTGGATTTTGAGTTTGGACTGTATTGCAGCATTGCTTTTGATTGATGTCAATACAAGACAATAAAAATAAATGATCTTTCACAAAAAAAATATAATTTAATAATAATAATAATGACTCTTTTACTTAACTGCAATGTAATCCCCAAATCTAAGAAGCTGCCGGGTGGCCACGTTGGCTCAACGGACCCCACACCTGAAAAAAAATTTGTAGTTGGTTATTCAATTTTTTTTTTTTTTTTTTTGAAACTTCAACTTTTTTTTTTTGGGTTGAAAAAAGTTGATATTTGATAAGTAAGTCATGGGGTAGTTGGTGTGGAAATTTTAATTCTAATTAAACCATGGATTCTAACTTAAATCAATTATGAAGTAAGTTAAATTATTAAAAATACTTGTGATCTATGTACATGGTTTCAATCATACATCATACATATGGATGAAAAGTTTCGACGGGGAGATAGGGTGGTTCTTGGGTGGTGGTACAACTACAAATTTTATATTAGTTTTTTTTTTTTTTTTTTTTTTGACAATATGTGGGGGTGGGGGATTCGAACCACAGACTTCAGGATCATTAGTACAACTTTATGCCAGTTGAGTTATGCTTTTGTTGGCAACTTTATATTAGTTGAGTTATACTCACATTAACGAATTTGTATGCTTTTCAAATTACAATAGGATTTGTCTCAAAAAAAATTACAATAGGATTATTGTGAATGTTTTCAATGATTGGACCCTTTAGAATCATTTTTATACTATTTTAGAATTAAATAAATTATTTTCTAACATTGTTAGAAAGGGGAAAAAAAAAACCACTAACCCAATACTTGCCTCAATCAAGCCGTGTCTTTGATATGTCTCACTTTAGTACATACTCAAATCTAAATTATCAAGATGTTAAAAGGATTCTTGAAATAATAGCACATTTGATCTAAGTAATATTAGATCTGTCACATGATAAAATATTTTTGAATTGATACAAATGCAACCTATATACTAATGATGGATCTTATTTTAGGTATATTAATGGTATACTTAATCAATTATACAAGAATGATATATTAGTGACATATAAGGGGAAAAAATATCATATTTACAAATTATTAATTTGATGTAACAAATTTACAAATAGCATAACTAGTTTTGTCATCCTCCTTTGGTTAAAAGTATAATAATGATATAAATAAAGAAAAAAAAGAACTAAAAAGATATATGTATTTTAAAGTTTAGGGAAAAAAATTGAAAGGGGATTTTTTTTGCTTTTATTGTTTTTTTTTTTTTTTTTGAAAAATTGTTTGCATTTTGTTAATGAGTATGAAAAGGTCCCCAAGTTAAAGTGGAGGTGAAACATGAGAGAGTTTGGAAGCAATAAATTTAGTAGTAACATGTGACAAAATGAGAGTAACTCAAACGGTAATTAATATGTACCATCTTAATTATTGTTGAACTTAAAAAAAAAAATTAAAAGTAATGTTGAAGCAAATTGTCTCATAACTTAGTTGTGAGCAAACATAGATACATCACAAAAAGTATTGAGAGACTTAGAACTCAAAATTAAATGTTTAAATTAATCAAGTCCCCAAACAATTGTCATAGCTCCAAAGTACCTTTTCCCAGCCACGACTCGGAGAATCTCAGGTTCTGATGCGACGACAGAAGAAAGTGATAGCAAAAACATCAATTAAAGATATGTTTGGAATAACTTGAAGTTTTTAAAAAAATGTTTTTAAGTGTAACAAATGTTTTTAAGCATACACTAAATGGATGGTTAGTCGTTCCATTAATGTGCTTGGAATAATGATTGAAGCAAAGCACGAAGGTAGGATTTAGGGTCCATTTGGAATATCTTTAAACTTAAATGTTTTTCAATAATGCATTTTATTTTAAACATTTTATATAAAAATTGTTTAGAATTTACACTCATATGTTTGGTTATATTTCCTCATAAGTGTTTTTATACACAAAAAAAACTCTTTAAAAAAAATTGTTTAAAAGTGTTTATCCTAAAATTATTTATTTCTCAATTTTATTTCTTAATAAGTCATTTTTAGTGGTTACAAAACATTAGAATCTGTTTTTAAATGATTTTTTTTTTCAAAGTTGAACATATGTTATTTCTCAAATTATCTTCTTTGTCTTTCTTTGGTGGGTTCCTCCTCTAAATGAGTATATGATTTATGTCTTCTTTTCCATTCAAATGAATGAGATGAGATTTCAATATGCAACTTCGAAGGGATGTTATTGTAACTTCATGGAAAATAATTGGACTAACTTACAATATTAAGGGACCGTTTGTTTTTTGGGAATCTAGATAACCGGAATATTCAGATGCCTGGAATTATAGATACTCGGAAATATAGATGTCCGGCATTTTAGATAACCGTGTTTGGTTTGAAGGAATAATTTATAAGAATATATGGGAATATTCAGATAACTATGTTTGTTTTGCAGGATTTTTGTACGGGAAAGTTCTTAGATTATGTATAATACCTGTCCTTACTAATTTTTAGCTAATTTAGCTATTAGTTTAATATAGTTTAGTATTATTATTAAGAGAATAAATAAAAAAATAAATTAAAATATTATTCAATATAACTATCATTTATTTTACATCTTAATGTAAAATTTAAAAAATAAATGGTTATTTCTTAGTGTACAAATAAATTAATTTATTTTTAAATAAAAATACAAATTGTAAAATGGAGGGGTAAAAGTGTCATCCGAAAATGCCCTCAACATGGGAATCTTTGAAACTCATCTCTCACGAGGGCATCAAAAGCTCCCCGGATGCCTCCCGTATGGGCATCCTAAGATGCCCGGACATCCCCAATTTCCTAGGTATCCAACATTACCACAAAACAAACGAGGTAATCCAGATGCCCATTCCATGGACATCTTGGATTACCGTCAAACAAACGGCCCCTAAAATTTTTATTTTATCTTAGATGGATAGTCAATATTGAATTTAAACTTTTACTCTCCTCAAGTTTCTTATCCATTCAGCTTCATTGTCGTTATTAAATCAATCCATGGTAGTTTATTTCAAACAAACTCTTAATATCAATCTAATATTTAGTTTTAATAAATTGATATACAAGATCTTCAATGAGTTTTTGGAAAGGACTAATACTAATGTAATTTATTTATTTATTAAATGTAATTAATATAATTGTCTACCCTAGTGTACAAAGGTTCTTAGGTTTATCGTTAGTGAGTGAAAATATCATACTCTTGATCCAGAGTACATGTCAATCACCGTTGAACTATGCTCACTTTGGTGTCTACCATTATTTGTCATGTATCAAGATTTGATATCGCTCTTATTTATGTTAAAATTAATACAGATATTAGGTACATGATTAGTAGTTAAAGTGACAACAATAATTGACATATACCCTCGATGAATAGGGAGATTCGAACCTATACTCCTAAACTTAAAAAAAAAAAAAGGAAGATTAATAAAAATGATTATTTTAAAAAGTATATATATATATATATTATATAATATTTTTTTTTTTTTAAATCCTCATTTCCAACACTAAAACCCTACGTCTACGTGTAAGCACACGTGTGTCTCTTCTTCTTCTTTCTTCTTGGCCCTGGCCGTGCAGTGCTCTCATTCTTTACTCTTTGCGATTTCTATTTATTCAAACTTCAAAGCAGACATGCTGGACAATGGACATCCCTTTATTGACTGTCTGTCTCTCTCCACCCACGCCCATCTATCTTTTCCTTTTCTAATCGCCTTCCACATGGCAGCAACAGCAATGACAGGTACACCCACAAAGAATCTTTCATAATCTCTCTTTAATTTAGCATGAATTTTACTTTTTCAACATGTTTGTCCAAAGCATTTACTCCCGTCAAAGTCACCAACCATGACTGTTTCTCGTCAAATCTCGCTCTCCCAGACACTATAATTTTCCCCTTCTGTTTGAAATTGGCTCCTTTATCATTCTGCCCTCAAACTGTTCGATGAAATAACACCTCCACCAACCCCTTTATTTTTCTCTCAAACTTCACTCTCCTGGTTCACGGTTAACCCCCTCTTCGAGCTCTGCCTCTAACTCTGAGTGGTATATTCATTACTTCCGTTTTTATTTCTGGGTTTTGCTCTTTTCTGTTTTCTGTGATCTTGTGTAGATGTAAACGGATCCCTTTGTGGAGATGTAAAAGATGGACAATTAGGGTGGTTAGAATGTGGTTCTCTGGTCGTTTGGTTTAATGGGTCCAAAAGTTTGGTCGTTTATTTTATCTGTTTGATCAGCAAAAGTTTGTATATTTCACTTCAGAATTCATCGTCTTGGCTCTTGATTCCTCTCCCATCCTTGTAATTGCTGCTTTTCAAGCTACCCTGCACGCACCTTCTTTTTTGCGTAGTTGGATGCGGCCATTGCTATGGATAGTGATTCAACTAGCGAGCCGTTGGGATTGCTTAAGGTGCTTGTGATTCAAGGGAAGAAACTAGTAATTCGTGATTTCAAGAGCAGTGATCCTTATGTTATTGTGAAGCTGGGCAATCAGGTCATTTCTCATCCTGCCGTCTTCTATAGTGTTCATTTTTTTCTTTGGACACTCTAATGTTCTGATTTGGCTTTGTTAAGTAATTTCATTTCATTACCATGTTTTTTTCAGACAGCAAAGACCAAAGTTATCAATAGCTGCCTTAACCCTGTTTGGAATGAAGAGTTAAGCTTCACCCTCACCCAACCTGTCAACGATCTGACATTCGTAAGATTCTGCTCATCAGTTTTTTGACATATTGTCTGTGTTCATTGAGATAGTCCATGTTGTTAACTTCTCTGTTGTTTATCCATTTCTTTCTTTCTCCAAAGTTGCAGAGCTTTGTGTTGTCATATTCCACTAGGCCGTAATGAATCATACAGATTGTCTACATCAGTCTGTAATGACTTAGTAACCATTATGGTTATGAAAAAAAGTGCAGATATGATGGCTTATTACAATATAGGAACTCCTTAATACCATTACAAGTATCAAACTGATTGTGGTCAGTGAAAGAGTGCATATTGTTTTGCTAGCTAGGCTATCTTATGTTTGTGTTATCAAAGTCCAAGTTCTTGATTGTTCATTTGTCTTTGCTTCTAGTTCTCTAGTCTATCGTTCATATTCTATAGCCCTGTATTCTGTTCTATTTCTGGAACTGAAGTACAAGAAATGAGATGAGAACGATGTCTGGTCATTTCTTGTTTCGGAAAGATAAAACAGACTTATTAAATTGTATATGCAAAAAATATGAATCACTTCTTTTGTGGGAGTAATTAACACACACTCGTCCAAGAATCAGCTCTAAACTACCAAAAACTTGTGTTCTTTCTGCAGGAAGTGTTTGACAAAGATCGGTTCAAGTCAGATGACAAGATGGGACATGCAGAGCTGAGTCTTAAACCAATAGTTTCGGCTGCTAGATTAAGACGGGTTCTTGGAGTTTCGATGGGGGCAACAATGTTAAGAAAAGTTACTCCAGCCATTGACAACTGCTTAGCCAGGGACAGCAGCATTAGTTGCATAGATGGAGGGGATGTAACACAGAGTGTTTGGTTGAGGCTCCGTGATGTAGAATCTGGTGAACTAGAGCTAAAGATCAAGTTCATCGACCATCCTGGTCGATCATCTAGATAAAGATTATATGCAGTTTTAGGCCTTGAATATGGAGTAGCCTGTAAATTTGCTTCAACTTTCATAGTTTTAATCTGTCTGCAGCTTACTATTATAAGTGATTACGGTAGAATGAGGCTGGTTTAGGTTGAAAGCTTTTGTTGTCTAAAGCTAAATTGGAAGCTTGTGTTGCTATGTTTGGTTGGTGGTTTTTTCATGGGAATGAACGGAGAATAGGCTTGGAATTGGAATGGAGTGTCCATTCTCGTATTTATATTATGTACATGGATAACATTATGAACATGAGGTTGCATAATTTTAGTTAAATCAATATTCATTTAGTGTTAAACAAAGTTAAATTAATCAATAATAGTTGAGATATTCCATCTAATATTTAGTTGGTAATGAGAACTATTTTTATGATTTATAAATATATATTAAAACACATCTTGAATCTTGTTAAATTAAGATCTAGTTTCTAAATTTGCTAAACATGAATCCGAAAGTATGAAATACAATTCTGATTGTCATTGAATCTTCTGTTTTCAAATTTATGATTTCAATTCACCAACCAATCGCAACAAATGTGGTTTGATGCCTCTATCTTTTACTACAGCCTGAAAATACACTAGCTTATCAATATCAGATTCTTTCAGTTTTGTATCTCGATCGATATGGGTGTCGAGTTCTTCTTGCAGTTTTTCCAATGCATGACGATTATTCAACAGTAGCGAGAGTGCCCATATCACAGCCACCATGGTTGTCTCACTCCCTCCTAAAACCATCGTTTACACATGAAGTTTTTCAAGTCTTTATAATCATTATATACAAAAGAATAACCATATGTAAAATGGTAAATTATATGAACTTGTCAATTATTAGTATTCTAGCATTTTAATGAATCAATATTATAACAGCAAGCAAATTTTGACTCAAGTAAATTATTAAATGTCAAGTCTATGAAATGAATAGTGCATCATCATTATCTCAACTAATTTTAACATTGCAATGATTTAGGAAAAAAAATCAATACATAGAAAACTAACAAAAACCAAGTTCATAATTAACTCCCCGAACCAACGATTCATTTCCATCGAAGGTTGGCCTCGTCAATCTTCTCTTTCTTAGAGATGTCCATCGCAGGGACCTACCTCTAATGGGGAGGAAAATCTTCGTTTAGATGGAGAATGGAAGAGGGAACGGTGAGAAAAAAATTTTCCGTGAGCTAAATGAGGATAGGGACAAAGAATGCATTCTCCATCCCCACCGACATCTCTACTCTTACTTTTCAAATTTGGTGCAACTCTTTTAAGGCTCGGTGCCGTTCTAAAGCTAGTAAGAGTTGGAGAGGCTAAAAAAGAGGCCACCTGCCGGCGCCGACTACTATTTGAAGTGAAGAGGTGGAGTATGAAGAATAACTCATATTTAATCATAGTTAATATATATTTCTTATTTATTTACAAACAAAATCCAAACTTTACACTACAGTTATTGAAGATCAAAACATAGCACATTTCAGTTGCTAACTCCACACATGACACAACAAAGAATGTCATTTATAGAGTGAATGAGGCAAGCGTGGCCTGATGATCACTTCCAATGGAGTGGCCTTCATGTTCGTCAATCCAATCGTTGCGGTCATATCGACAGTCGCATCATTCGGCGTCGAGATATCGAAAGCATGATGTAGCCTACCCAAAATAAGATGCACCATTTGGAGCCCAAAAGACCATCCAGGGCACACTCTCCTCCCACCCCCAAAAGGAATGAGTTCAAATTGCAGACCCTTCATATCAAAATCTTTGTGGGTTGTCAGAAACCTCTCTGGTTTAAACTCCAATGGCTCAGCCCACACCATTTCATCACGATGGATCTTCCACAGGTTGAATACCACCCGAGTCCCTTTCTCGAAATGGAAATCATCCATAGTGAAATCCTCCGAGGTTTGACGAACAAACATGTCTGCCGCTCCATATAGCCTCATTGTCTCCTTCACAACAGCTTGCAAATACACTAACTTACCAATGTCTGATTCCTTCAATTCTCTGTCTCGACCAATACGCGCATCGAGTTCTTCTTGCACTTTTCTCAAGGCAGGACGACCGTTCAACAGCAGTGAGAGTGCCCATGTCGAAACCACTGCGGTTGATTCACTCCCCGCCAAAACCATTGTCTATACGTATGAAAACAATGTCAGATCAGAGCACTTCATTATTGAATACAACATGTAATTAAATTTCGATAGATACCAAACATGTAGCTTTGATAATTGTATCAGCATCCAAGCCATCTGTCGTCTCCTCTAAAACGGACAGCATCACATCCATAAAGTCCTTATCTTTTTTGTTGGGTATGCCAGAAGCTCTGTCCTTCTTGTGCTCCTCCAGCCACTGAGTCAACATACCATCCAACACTTTGGAAGTTCTCTTCATGGCCTTCACATGGCCGCCGACATCCAACCATCATAAATAAGGAACGGCATCACCCAATATGAAAAGACCCATCAAACGTAAGAACTCTTTTATTGCTTTCTGGCATCGCCGCGCCTCTTCTTCTTCTACCATTGCCGTAGCTCCAAAGTACTTTCTCCCAGCCACGATTCGAAGAATCAGGTTCATACCCAAGTCCTCAAACCACCGCTTCATATCCACCAAGCCCTGGCCCTGGCCCTGCTCGCCTTTTCTTTTATTCAAAGTTGGAACAGCTCTGTTATTCGGTTGGATAGAAGCTCGAACTTCTCTCAGCAGCTCGAGCCTTCGGTTGGATAGAAGCTCGAGTGTGGCTATTTTACGCATGTTGCGCCAGTAAGAGCCGTAGGGTGCGAAAGCAAACCTGGCGTGGTTATAGCCCAAGAGTTTGCCGCCGATGATTTGTGGGCGGGAGGAGACGGCGAGATCGTGGGTTGTGAAGCATTGTTTGGCTGCCTCCCAACTGTTGATCACGACGGCGGAGTGGATTCCCAATCGGATGGAGAAGATCGGGCCGTATTTATCAGCCAAAGCGCCCAGTTTTATGTGGGGCAGTTCGGATCTTCCGAGGAGAGGGAGGTGGCCAATTATAGGCCAGGCGCCGGCTACTATGGGCGGTTTTGGACACTTTGATGCGGCGGCGGCGGTGGCGAGTTTTTGGAAAAGAAGACGGAAGAAAGTGATGGCAAGAACACCAATTAAGACTTGGGAATTTGGTTCTTCCATATGTGTGCTTGGAAAAATCATTTTAGTAGAACGAAGGAGTTGAGCAAAGGTGGAAAGTTGAATGAAAGCAACAGAAACAAGGCACGATGGTGGGATTGAATTCAAGTGACATGTTGAAAAATGTATGCATAGGTACTAGGTAACAGTTGTTTGTCGGATCGGATGGGGCCAACCTCTTCCACACTACGGATAGGGATAACTTCTTTAAAATCTTCTTGATACATTAGTATAAAGTTTCTCACATTAAAAAAATAATGTACGATCTCATGTATTTAGTATTAGTAATAAAAAAAATATGTATTTAGTATTAGTAAATTGATATACATGCCTGTTGAGAGGGATGGAGATCAATGATTTTGTAAACTATAAATGGAGATGACTTTTGGTAAAGTATTAATGAAATTTATTTGTTTATTAAATGTAATTAATATACTTGTCTATCATGATAGACAAGAGTCCTTAAGTTATCATTTATAGAGATTCAAATCTTCACTCCTACGTCATATTGAATTAATTTTTTTTAGTATTTTAATATATGTGATAGAATTATATAATTGGATTTTATAAGAACAGTCAAATCATTTTTTATTTTAGTATCTAATTCATACTTACAATTTGTATTTATGATCTAGTTAGGTAGGCTTAATATATATATATATATATATATATATATATATATTTTGAAAATTGGCTTGATAAATTTTAACATGCCTAAACATTTTGATTTTTATTTCCTCAAAAAAAAACATTTTGATTTTTATTGTAAATATTTTGAGATGAAGGATAGTACTTAGTAGAGTAGGAAAGTAAACATATTTTAGGTTAAATTATAAAAAATGCCCCTGAATTATAGGGTTTGTTTCAAAAATGTCTCTAAACTTTGAAAAGTTTCAAAAATACCCATGAACTTTGAAAATTTTTTTCTAAAATACCTTTGCCGTTAATTTTTGGATGGAAACGGTTAAAGTTTCAGTTTCAAAAGTACCCTTAAACTTTCAAAAAAAAAAAAAATTAAAAAATACCATTATGGAATTTCCTTTTCTTTTTTCCTCCTCTTACCATAAATTCTAACGCTTTTCTTAAAAAAATTAACGGCATGATTATTTTTGAAACATTTTTCAAAGTTAAGTGGTATTTTAAGGTTCAGGATCATTTTTTAAACAAAACCCATAGTTAGTACTTTTTTTTTTATAATTTAGCCAATATTTTATGTAATATGTATATATTAATGATTATCATTATTTTTTTAGTTAAGCATGGACTATATAAATTATAAACATAATCCGTGTTAGAAAAGAAGTTTGCAGAATGACTTTGAGGTTTAAAGAAGTGGCCAATTCAGAATCGGAGACGACGATCCCTCCTCCTATCGATTCAGGAAGGCGACAGACTTTGAATCTCGGAAATGGAAGCGAAATCGTCTACATTAGCAAGTTCGTGCCCTCCGATCAGGCTTGGACGTGGTTCGATTTCCTCAATCAACGCATTCCTTGGACCAGGCCGACCATTCGCGTCTTCGGTCGCTCCGTCGTCCAGGTCTTTCCCTTTCTCCATTCTCTTCTCTCTTTTCGGTTTGTTGTCGTGCTAATTAGAAATTGACGGTTCAACGATTGACCGTTGGTTGTCTTAGATGATTTTTTCTTCTTTCCCGCCATTCTTAGAATTGGGGTTTTGTGTTCTTTCTGAAGAACCGTAGAGCATTTTTCACGCGATTGAGGGTAACATTTGAGTTTTAATTTGCTAATGCAGCCCAGAGATACTTGCTACGTTGCGAGTCCTGGATTGACGACATTAACTTATAGTGGGTATAAACCCCATGCCTATACTTGGGATGATTTTCCTCCTCTTAAGGACATTTTGAATGCTGTAAGACTTTTTGATTCGATCTTTCACTATCAGGATATTTTGGCCTTTTAAACTACAAGTTCTCTTTACCAGTGGCTCCTAATGTGTTTTCTTCAATTTTCTCTGTGAAGGTCCACGAAGCTCTTCCAGGGAGTAGTTTTAATAGCTTACTCTTGAACAGGTATAAAGGTGGCAACGATTATGTGGGCTGGCATTCTGATGATGAGAAACTATATGCATTGAACCAGGAGATTGCTTCTGTATCACTTGGATGTGAGCGAGATTTCTTGTTGAAAAAGAAGTCCACCAAAACTTCTCAACGTATTCCGTCTATTTCATATGTTTTTGTTGTTTCTGTTCTGATTTTGAAAAGCCCTTTTCTCAAATCTTCACTATGTTGCTCAATTGCTTTCGTCACTTCAAAAAGTTCCGCCATTTTATGGTTTATTTGATGTGGCCCCAGGACGAAATGAAGAGGAACCTCCAAGCAAGAAATCAAAGAAAAGCAGTGTGGCTGATACACACTCATTTGTACTAAAGCATGGTTCTCTTTTGGTTATGAAAGGCTACACTCAACGAGATTGGATGCATTCAGTGCCTAAGCGCCTCAGGGCAGAGGCAACCCGCATCAACCTTACTTTCAGGCACGTTGTTGCTGATTGATTTTTAAGTTAATAGTAATATAGGAGTATCATAGGAACATCTCTCATCTTTCCAAGTGGCTGTATCTTGGAGTGGGCCTCCATTGGTTTTGGTATGTTTTTTCCTTGTTTATCGTGTATATTTCTTTCATAGATCAATGTAAGGTGGAGGAGCTCCAGTTTCTAACTTGGCTCATCTATTATATTTGCTTCCCTGTCTCTCAATGTATTTTATATGCTTACTGATTGTTCAATTTCAACTATAGCCCACAACCTCAGGTATTAAATTCATCACCCAATATGCCACCCCAATCGCCATAAAAAATGGTTATTGAACAGCTTAAAATTTGGAACTAGAAGCTTTGAACTCGAGTAATTATGCCGTTAATGATTCAGATAATATCACGCGAGAAATCTAAAAATTAGTCATGAAAAGCCTATATATTAAGAAGCGAACTTTATATATTGACCAGGCATATTTCAAGATACATCATAGATATGCCTCTGAATTGCTCTATTAGTGAATTTCAACAAGACTTTGGATGTCGCCATCATGAAACTGGGACTGTCCATAAAGGGCTTTAGTGTTAGGATCAATGAAATCAGATTTTCCTTTCCACCATCTCCTCAATGAAGGAATATGCACCCAATAATGAAAGAAATCCATCTCAAAAGTTCCCTATGCCAAAATAACTACATTATTTCAAGTTCAATCAGTGTTTCAGAGAGACCACTCCCATATTTCCGTAGTTCGGATTCAATAGTTTTAGCTGCCCCTTTGCTTTTTGATGCGGGCACATGAAGATTCACATGGAAAGATCCTTTTCTAATTGGCTCAACAGGTTCAGTGATCAAGGATTGTTGCTTGATGTAGTTGTATAGCTGTTGATGAAAAGGGTGGTCCAAGGAATAGCAATTTTGGCCTCCTTGCTGAGCCGATGATCGGGAGGACAATGAGCTCTCTCTTTTGCAGAAATGTGGAAGAGATGTATAATCCATTATCTACAAGAAATAGAAAATAATTTGAGCATCATCATCTGTATATGATAGGGAATCCCATTCCTTGATTATTGTATTTTCCCACTTGTATTTAACATTACTCTTGCCACTCTTAATTGTCTAACAATAGCATATGTACCTTGCTTTATACACTCGGTATGGCATACTACTCGGTTATATTCCCCACTACTGTATTTTTTTTCAATGGAAAATTTCGGAAAAACTTGATTCTAACTTCCATTGTGAACCCAAATGTCAAAACTTTTTATATAAAAAAGCATGTAGTGGTCTCTTTCTTTTATGGTATAATCAAGCAGGTCACAAAAGAATTTTTCTTTTTTTTATAAGAGAACCATTTTGACATTCTTTAAATAATGCAGGCGTTACCTTCAGCAGCTCATCTCTCCCACAGCCTGGTAACACTTGAACTTTTTTCCTCGTCCTTTCATGTAACAGAGGCTTGACCACCTGCAATGTCAAAAAGATTATATGACTTTACACATCAGACAGGTGTTCAAGGCACAATTATTGCAACAGACAAGGAACAAAACCAACCAAGATCAATATCTTTAATGGCTCACCTTCCAACAGGAAGAAAAGACGTAAGGTGCATTTACGATGTAGTAAGCAGTTGTCCTCTCTGGGTAGTTTAGATCATCAATGGTTGATAAAATTGTCAATAACTGCAGAAACATGAAACAGGAGCGGTTGAATGAACATCATAGAGATTCGGGAAATCCTTGATTTGCTTGTCATAAATTGCATATTTAAGGTATCAAAACACATCATAAGTCTTCTTTCAACTTTGCTGTAGTTTATTATGGAGAATATGTCCCTCACTATGGTCTTGCTTTAAAATAATGGTCAGAAAGAAATTCCTCCAGACAACAGATTTTATAAATGAAATTTAATTCTTTGAATCTTTTCTTTTTCTTTCTTTCTTTTTTCCTCTTTTCCTTTCCTCAAAATCTCACGTAGTCTAATTTGAAATTGAATTGTGAGGCAGGGATTCAAACCGACAAGAATCCAACACTTGAACAAAAGAAAATAACTTTGTGATCTTATCGTGCAGATTTGTCATTAATTTAGACAAATCAGAACCACAAGAAATGGAATCAGATTTACAGAGAAATTTAACTTGCACTGACCACTCTTGGAGAAAATTGTAGGAAAAGAGAATACCTTTATGTGGCCAAGTGCCGAAAGCTTCAGACCAGTCATATCTAAGATCTTCACACAGGTGGTGATAGGCCGTCCATACTTTTTTGATGCAGAAGGCTACACCAAAAATATACGTGTTAATGATATTGAATAGAGGAGCTTCTGTTGAATCCCAGAATTCGGTAACTTACCAGAATAACACGATCCCGATACTCATTGATTTGTATGTGCGACTGCACATAGTCGTGCACCTGTGAAGAGATCAGAACATCGGTTAGTCAACTTAACAAGCTTCTCAAATTTCTCTCTGGGTTTTGAAGTACTGATTTTCACTCATGGCATTGGAATTTACAGAAAGAGACGATCATTTGTATGGAACGTTGTCTAACTGAACCAGAATACTTACATTTGCTTTGTCTAATGTGCTGAGCCCAACACCAATGGCAAAAATGGGAAGGCCCTGTAGTGAAACAGACAAGTTTCATTAGAACAACGCAGCCTAGGATTATAGGGAAATGTTTTATTCAAAGTAAGATTTCTGGTTAAACGAGATAGACATTGATGAACAAACTCAGACCTGTTTCGAGTAACCTGAAAGTCCTACGAGCTGTGAATCTCTCACTGTTCTGTATACATCAGCTGGAAATATAGGCTTCTGCAGACCATAGAAAGATGTCAACAAAACAATTTGGGGCCATCGCAGTGAACAAGCTGTTGAAACACTTACCCTTAATATCTTGTCGATATCATTTTCCACCCTCCATTTTAAACAATCCACTAGCTGGAACATCAGAGAGGGATGATTTGTCAGCATATAAGGGGATATCTTAGTAATGCATATGAAGTTTGATGTTTACAGAAGTTGAACCAAAAACATGTTTCTAACCATTTTATGGGCTTTGCTGACATCGTACTCTCGTGCCTTTAGGAAACGCTCCAGCGTTTCTGTTAAGAATCCTTGATGAAGATTCTGCAAATAGATCATTCGATGTTATTTACAAAAAGTTTCATAAGAGATCATCGTACTAGCGGAACTAACAGCATTTTATGCTCTTAGAACTTGCAGTCAGAAAACAGGTCGTGTACAGAAGGAGATGGAGGAAAGAAGAAGAAGAAAGCTGGCGAACCTGAAAGGATTTCTTCAATTGCTGATCAACTGCAATTTTCCAAATCAAAAAGACAAAGATCAAATGGGTATTAGCGAATGAAGTTTCCAAAACTGAAAATGAAGTAAGAAAACAGAGTTGATCGTCTGACCTTGATCCATCAGAGCTTTGAGCTTCCTGCTTGCCTCCTGAGGATTGATACCCATTTCGTCGATCTCAAGAAGAAAAGAAATTAAACAAAAGATGAAATGCTACTTGCCAAAGTTTCTACTTTTCTCTCTCTCTCTTTGCAGAACTTCAAACTCAAGCTTGAAAACAGCTCAAGTACGAGAATGACAAGGCTAGAATACAACAGTCTCTCTCTGGAGAAGAGTCCGGACAAGAAAGTGAACCAAAGATCTCACAAGTCACAATCTTTAGAGGCCAAGGTGCTGTTTAAATACTAAAAGGTCTCACACCGACTCACCCTTCTCTATGACTCTGTCCTTCTCAATGGCTATGGAACTGACGCAAAAGTCATTGTCTTTTTCCTCGATTGGGAAAAGCAGGAAAGCGTATGTCGGAATCTCAAAGTGACCCTTAAAAAATTGAAGCGAAGAAGAGGAAAAAGGAGCTAACATTCTGAATGGGGTTCTTCGTGTCGAAGTTGCTGGCTCTGGTTTGTTTCCAGTTTTCGCTTCCGTTATTCTTTTTCAATATTCTCCACTAATAAATATACACCACAAACATTCAATCTCGGTCGTCCAACTGGTCGTTACATGTACCCTTCACCATTTGATTTCAGGTTGGTTTTCTTCCCTTTTTTCTTTTGATTCCCAAACCCTTTGGCCAGTTAATTGTGGAAAGGAAAACAGTGGGAATTTTCTTGGAAAGTAAAAGTGCAAGGAAAATGCCTATTCCCTTACTTGTTGGATCCTAAAGTCTGGAAATTTGTTAACTTTTGCTGACAAATATGTTTGAGAAAACTTCGTGGAGATGTTTTGGAGTATGAAAGGGTTTGTTATTCTTGGATTCTTAAATCAATCAGGGACGTTGATTCATGTACGATTTGTGTTGTTAGGGAAACTTGTGACTTTGTAATCTAGATTTGTGTATTAGAATTATGATACAATATGAGATTGATGTAGTCTATGATATTAACGAATTCGTGGTTTATGATAAATAAACCTAATTACTAAATATAGGTTTAGTTCTTAACTTTGGGTTTCATAAACCTAACTTGAGAGCTAAACATCAGTAGTGGACTTTTTGATGTTGTGTTTTGTATTCTTTGGAGGTAAGTTTGGTTGAGTTTTAAAGAAATTGCTGAGTCATGACACCTCACATGGTTGGTAACTTAATGTTAGGTTTTGAGATTTTTATTTCTTTTAATTTAATTCTTCGGGCATAAATATATGTTTTAGTCCCTAATAATTTGGTGGTTTCGATGTAGTCCCTGTTGTGTAAAAGTATCATTTTTCAATTATAAATTTTTTATTATAGATATTGCTATTGGTTGATGATAAGCTTACTTGGCTAAAAACACCTTCAAAGGAAAAAGAAAATTGTAATTTGAACATTTTTCAATCTACATATCATAATATTGAATGAGTTGTAAAAATTTTTGAGGAACAATTGGCCACAAAGTGAAAAGTTTCTAAGAAATTAGATAGAACTACAAACTTTTTTTTCCTTAAGTGGTCTAATTCAAACTTCTGTCAACTCATTGGATTTAACATTCACAAATAAAATGAATAATGGTAATGGGTGGCAACATGAGACTAAATAATGGCAAATATAGCAATTTTTTAAAATATTTGCAAATATGACAAAATTTTTTAATTAATTTTTTATATTCTTGAATTGTCTCTGTCCCTTATTGGCACGCACATCTTCTTCTTTCTCGTCTTTTTTTTTATTGATAGAAATCTTCTATCAGTGATAGAAACTTTCTATACTTTCTATCAGTGATAGAAAGTTTCTACCACTGATAGAATTTCTATCACTAATAGAATAAAGTTTCTATCACTGATAGAATCTATCAATGATAGAAAAACTGATTGGCGCGCGCATCTTCCTTTTCTTCGTATATATATATATATATATATATATATATATATATATTTGATAGAAATTTTCTATGATAGAAAGTCTTTCTATCACTGATAGATTCTATCAATGGTAGAAAAATTTTCTATCAGTGATAGAAACTTTCTATCACTGATAGATTATATTAGTGGTAGAAACATTTTCTATCAGTGATAGAAAAACTTATTGGCGCGTGCATCTTTTTCTTCCTCGACAACTTTTATATATATATTGATAGAAATCTTCTATGATAGAAAAATAGATTTTATCAGTGATAGAAAAACTTTCTATAGAATCTATCAGTTTTCTATTAGTGATAGGCATTTTAGTGGTAAAAACATTTTCTATCACTGATAGAATTTATCCGTGATAGAAAAACTTATTGGCGCGTGCATCTTCTTCTTCCTCGACAATTTTTATATATATATTGATAGAAATCTTCTATGATAGTATCCGTGATAGAAAAACTTTATATAGAATTTATCAGTTTTCTATTAGTGATAGTCATTTTAGTAAATTTACTTTTCAGATGGTGAGATTTTGTCATTTTGCAAATATTTCTGTGGACAACTTTTGCAATTAGTTTGGACCATTTTGCTACTTTTGCAATTGGCCCAATAAAAATGATATAAATGAAAAGGAAAAAAAAAAGTTAAACTATAAGATGCTAAATTTAAAAAAGAAAAATTAATAATAATAAAATAATAAAAAAATAAACAATAAAACATAAATTAAAAAACACTTTGACAAAAATATACAATATTATATGCAGTTTGATCTCTTACTGATGTCAAACTTAAAAGATTCTCATTTTAACCGTTTGCGACCTTCTTTTGATTTCTAGGTTGCTCTCCATTGGTGGACCTATACCTTTTTCATTTTATTTTCATTTTTCTTTTTCTTTCCTCTCTTTTTATTTAATGGTGGACCTCATTCTTATAATTAAACAAAATCATCGTTTTAATTGATTTGATAATTTATCTTTGGTCCTTAAGCTCTAAGGATCATGGATATCCATGGGTTTTGTAATCCTAAGAAGAAAATATTTTATTTGACAATTTCTTTTTCCAAAATATTATTCACTAATCTATTATGCAAAATGCCAACAAGAGTATACATAAAGTTTTACTAATAACAACAAGAGGTCAGTGATTCGAATCTATTATGCAAAATAATCTGATAACATTTAATGTAGTTTCTCTTAATCTATTATGCAAATTATTTCCTTTTCATTTCTTATGATATTATAAACTAATTAGTTGATTGCAAAATAATAATAATAATAATAATAATAATAATTAGTTAAGGAAAACAATATGAAAATATTTAATATAGATTCTTTTAAAAGTACTTTATTATAAACAACCAGAAAAACAAATTCACATATTCCATTTTCCTATAGCAAACATAAAAAAAATTAAAATTCTAGTTTTTAAAAAATTCAACTACAATACCAAATGTGCTTTCTAAAACTTGAAAAATAAAAGTACAAATATGTAATAAACAAGTGCAATATTTTAAAAAATGAAAAGTAGACCAAACCGAAAGTAACTTTTTTTTTTTTTTTTTTTAATCATAGACCGAAAGGAACCTATAAGGCTATTTGTAACCAAGTGGTTTAGGTATACAAACACTTTTGAAAGGATTGGTAAATGAGCCTTATGAATCTCATCCAATTTTGTGCCAACTAAAACTATGTACTATCATTTTAAAACATCATCGAATAATTCAATCAAATATAATTTTCTTATCTTAACAAATATCAAACAAATTAATATCCACTAACCACTAAACATTCCTATTAAAATGAGTGGATAATATATTACTCCATATATCGTATTCAATGGTCGGTATAGATGAGAATATAACGTACGTCTTTTTTGAGAAACGTCTTTTTAGAACATGTTTGGGTAACGATTTCATTCTTGATTTTGGCTTGTTGTTTTGATTTTTTTTTTAAATCTCAAAGTCAAAAATTAAAAAAAAAAAATGTAGTTGGTAATTTCGGTTTGTTCTCTTTTTTTTTTTTCTTTTTTTTAAATTTAAAAAATATATTTGTTCTCTCAATTTTTGAACTAAATTTTTACTTAAAAAACAAATGAAGTTCTAGGAATTTCTTTTAAACATTTCTGATAATTAATTATTAAGATTTTTTTTTCTTGTAAGAATATTTCTTTTCTCGTACGACTTGTAAAATTAACTATTTTAGCACAAATTTTTATTACATATTTTGGAAAATAATTTAGTTATATATATACCATCATTTCTGAATATTCTCTCTCTTTTTTTTTTTTTTGAGAAAAGAATATTCTCTTTTTTAAATACAGAGATTTACTATTACCCAACATTATTGGGCCGCTCCCTTATAGGGCTTTACAATCCTTTCAAATTGGGCTTCATGAAAAGCCCACACATAATGGCCCGCATATTCCACTTGGGCTTCTCGAATTTATGGGTCTCTCCAGAAATTGGGAAATTTGTGACAAATAGCTGAAAAGAAACATCCAAAAAAAAAAAAAAAAAACAAACAAACAAACTTGTTTTTTTTTTTTTTTTTTTGAAATATATTCATTTTGGTTATTTAACATTGTATTGAAATTATAATGAATATCATAACATTAATCTATTTTCTACTCAAATTGAAGATCATTCATACGATTTATCTGTCGAATTAGAAGTTAGAACTATCTTAATCAAAATTTCAGAATTTTGGGACTATTTCTAAGAGTAATTTGTTAACCACGAGTGATTATTAACGAAAATAAGAACTTCGTAAATATCAAACAAAAAGAAAATTTTGGGCTAAATATATATTTTATTCTCTGATGTTTACATCTAAGTTAATTGTGTTCTTTATTATTTGTTTAATTATCCTTTTCTGTAATGGTTTTTGTGTTATATGTTGGCTTATTATATTGTGTCACCTATTGGTCCGTAATTTTGGACCACCCCGAGGTATAAGAAGCTGACGAGGACAACCGAGCAGAAAAGGAGCTAGGAAATGGATCCGAGGGGCAAAACCGGGGCAGACGGATGGGCCAAGACCGAAGGGGTCGGGCTTTAGCCCGACCCCCTGCTCGGCCTGCTTGCGCGGGCCGGGTTTGTCTGGCTCCGCTTGGTCCCCATCGCCTCTGGCCGCCTCGGTTCGATTCGTCCTGAAACGCCTCCGAATTCCTAAAAACCCTAGGTGCATGAGCAGGTATTTATACCCCTCTTCGCCACTGAAGGAGACTCGAATTCTCTACTCTATTTCTCGATTCTCTCTCTTGCTCTCTAGTCTTCCTACTTTCGTTTTCTGACTTAAGCATCGGAGGTGGTGTGGCTAGCACCATAGAGGTGTGCAGGTTTTCCTTTTTGCAGGCCACGTCTTCCCCCGCTCTCAAACAAATTCACTGTCGATTATCACGTGGAGCGAAGGTAATTTACCTAGGGAAATTTGATCATCAACACTCTTTATGCTATTTTAATGTGATTGATGCCTCAGTGTGCTGTGGTGAATGTTTTTCTCATTTTCCTTCTCTCCCCTTGTTTCAAATATACTTTTGAGGGTTTATTACATTTTTAATTTGGTCCCTATTGTTTAAAAAGTTGCAATTTAGTCTTTTATGTATTAAAATTTTTCAATTTAATCCTTCAACGGTGGTGAAGGTTAAAATTGATTGATGATAAATTCTCATGGTATAATACTCCGTAAATGGGTGGAGATTTAGAAAATAAGAAAATATTATTTAAGAAAAGAAAATACAATCTATCAATTTCTTAAAAATTTGGAGGAACTAGAAAAACTTTTATCTAGTAAACAACCTTTTTTTTTCGTCCATTGTGTCAATAAGTTTATCAATCATCTAATTTTAACATTCATCAATAGTGAGGAATTAAATTAAAAATATTAAAACATAAAAAACAATTATTCAAATATTATAGATTAAAACATATATTTATTAGTGTTTTTTTTAATATCATGTCTCAATAAAGGTAATTTGTTTTTTTCTTTTTGTTCATTAATATGGAGTAAAACAATGTATAATGTCTTAACCAATTAAGTCACGCATGGAAAAATATGACGAAGGGTTGATTTAGAAATATATATATATATGTTAAAAACTAAATCAATACGCTGACTTTAACAAATATATCAAAATATTTGTTGTCAAATGTATTTATATATATAATTTTTTTTTTGAAGAATACTAAAATATATATATATCAAAATATTAAAAATGACAATTATCACATATTCGAATATTCCAATGGTATTTTGCTACCATGTCAACTTTGACAACCATCTACACCTGTGGACTATATATAATTCCTGGTTATAAATTTTGGTACGGCAGCTTATAATTAATTTATTAAAACAACTACTTTTTTTTAGTTCAACAATATGTGTGATTGGAGATTCGAATATTTGACATTTTGTTTTCTCAGAAAAATATATGATATTTTGGTTAATGATACATACTTTGTGCGAATTATCCTCATGTTGAAGAAAAAAAGCTACTCCATATATATACATTTTAAATTCTCATTTTCTACATTAAAAAAAGTCATTATTATAAAATTTTGATTAAAAACTTTTGGTTTATGGATTCTCATTAAAGTAAAAATTTAGTCTTTAAACTTTAGTTTGTAACGATTTAATTTCTATACCTTCAAATAACAATTTAATCTCCAAACTTTAAAATTGATAACAATTTAGTCCCTACACCATAAAAAGATGGTTAAGATTCAATGGAGTTATATATATATAAATCAATAAAATAATGAGCTGTCCTCCAAAAACTAAATCATTAAGGCCCCGTTTGATAACCAATTTTTGGTTTTTGAAAATTATACTTCTCTCAATTTTCCTACCATGGTTTTCATCTTTGTCAAGGACACATTTGAATTTCGAGCCAAATTCTAAAAACAAAAACTTGTTTTTGAAAACTACTTTTTTTAGTTTTCAAAAATTGGCTTGGTTTTTGAAAACATGGAAAGAATGTATTATTTTAATTTAGAACAAAACTTGCCTGCATACCGGTATGTAGGGATCTCCCTACATACCTCATTAAATTCTTGACAAGTAAAAAAGAGTAAGGGAGAAAATGGAATTTTTTTTGTTATCTCTAATAGTTGTCAACGTTTTAATGTTAGTATGCAGGAAGATCCTTACTGGTATGCAGACAAGTTTTTCCCTTTAATTTAATAACATATGAGATTGTGGATTTATAAACCCCCATCTTAATCTCCACATCCCACGTGTTACTCCAAATACATACATATATATAGATAGATAGATACATATAGCGGAGGGGACCGTACCAAAAAAGTCAAACCAAAGAAATGAACCAAACCCCTCATTCAAGAGTCCACTACCGTCTATATTTCCATAGCCTCCGTCCAAAAACATCACTCGAAGAAGTTGGAAATCTGCAACACGCAGCGGAAATCAGAGCCAACAACAAAGCTAATACGCTGCCCACATTACCTTTCTGATTTTTCCTTTTTTCTCAATCTCTCTAACTTTGATTCCATTTCTGTTCTAAACCCAATTCAATTCTGAGCCTCCTTTCTTCTTCCCCAAATGCACTGCACCGCAGGATTTCTCTGATTCTCAGCTCAATCAAATCACACTCCCTGATTTTCATCCCCCATGTCGGCGTTTCCGTCTCCGGCGGAGCCCGGGTATTTTCACTCCGATGAAGGGCTCCGAAGCGAGTTCAGCAATTACAGGTACAGCAGCAGCACGAGCGAGATAGAGGAAGAGGATTCGGCCGAGCCTTTTGAGATCAAACGGCAAACGGTGTCGCCGGCGGCCGCCTTGGAGAGCATTAGGGAAGATTACAGTGGTGGGTGTTCGTTCTCGTCGGACGCTCTGAAATGGGAGGATTGTG
Organism: Luffa acutangula; assembly: GCA_036850905.1. Classification (NCBI taxonomy): domain Eukaryota; kingdom Viridiplantae; phylum Streptophyta; class Magnoliopsida; order Cucurbitales; family Cucurbitaceae; genus Luffa; species Luffa acutangula. The sequence goes on along the minus strand of CM072087.1, from coordinate 59,807,209 downwards.
TTTATGTTGGAGTGGGAAAAAGCGATTCTAGCGTTGATGCGCTTCAATGGACGATCAAGAACGCCATTACAAGTTCCACCACTGTTGTTTATCTCTTACATGTCTTCCCTGAGATACGTTACATTCCAAGCCCATGTAACTTCTGAACTCTCTGTTTCTCTGATTATCTTCTTTTTGTTTTTTGATTGGAAAGTTTTGGTCACAGCCTCATAGGCTGTCTCTTTTTCTTTTCTTCTTTATGGTGGAGTAGATGTGGTCAAAGCCTAATGTCTGGACCTTTAGCTTTACGTTAGAAAGTGGCCATTTGGCATGGTGGGAATGGTTCTGAGACGATTTACTGCTTGCAGAGAATCTCTGCTCTCCTGTTGTTGTATTTGACACTTTTGTTTCAGATTCTTCTTCTTCTTTATTGGTCTGTGCGCGTGCGTATGTTCTACAGTTTCATGTGTTTGAGAGGGAAAAAGTTTGAACTCTATTTCTTCTTGACAAGTGGAACTTTTTTCTGGGTTCTGTTGAACTTGAACAGAGGATGAGTGTTTGTTGTTGATTTTTGAGAACTGTGACACAATATCGATAGACAGAAACTCCAGAAGGTTGATTTTTGTCTTGATTGAAGTGAAATCTATTCAGAAAAGTCATGAAATTGTTTGGCTTAATTATTATCGAGTAATCTGTGTTTGTTTCTGTGATGACAGTGGGAAAGATTCCAATTAATCAGGTGAGTAAAGAACAAGTGGCTATCCATGTAGCCCAAGAAGAAAGCAAAAGGAAGGATTTTCTTCAGAATTTCATTGACTCCTGTTCTGCTGCTAAGGTAACAAAAAAAGAATGGCTTTAATGAATATGTGATTTATTTTCATTCTCACTTGTTAATGGAACAGGTCAAGGCAGATACTGTGCTGATTGAGAGCGACATGGTGGCCAGGGCTATTTTGGATGTTATACCAATTCTCAACATAAGGAAGCTAGTTCTTGGAGTCAACAAATCCAGGTACCTTTTTCCTAGATGTCAAGGCAAACTCATTAACTCAACATACTCAAGTTTTTGTTTCATTATTTCCTGGAAATCATTAGGAAGTTGAGATCTCGAGGGAGAAGTGGAATAACCAATGAGATACTTCAGAAAGCTCCGGGATTTTGCGAGGTTAAGGTTGTTTGTGAAGGGAAAGAAACGAGCCAACTCGGTGGATCGCCCTCTGCTCTCTCTTCTCCTCGCTACCAAGATGACAACTCCAAGAGTAATGATTCTAATTCCAGCATTAAAGTGGCTGAAGAACAACAAAACGATTCAGTTTCTTGCATGTGTTTTAAAACTAAGTTTGTCTGAGCAAACACGTACATCGAATACATTAAGGGCTCCCTTGACCCTAATATTCTGTAGCTTACATGATAGATATTGACCTTCTTCAAAGTTTAGTGTCTTCCACCTATAAAGGATCAAAGTTTGTATTTTGATTTCTATGTAAATGAAGTTTAATGAGATTAGATGAATGCAAAAGATTGATATTCCTATGAAGACTGGGAAGATAGTTTGGATCCTGATGCTGAAAATAGCTGACGATATACATTCTAAAGAGTTCAAACCTTTAGAGGAAAGCAAAGAATCCATTTAATACTCGTGCAACATCAATTAGAAAGTGTCAACAGACAACAACAAACTTACGGTGTTTCATCATCTATCAATATGCTTCTTCCTCACTAGTCCCGCTGCCATATACAGGAATGTTTTAGGCAGGCTTTCAATGATAAACAACCTCTATAACGTGTACAGATTCCTCTCTAAAAGAAATCGAACTCGAGATAATTATCGGAAGCTTTTTTATCTGCAGCTGCTGCAACAGCAGCGGCCTTTTCACTGGTTGATGCCACTGCATGAGGTATTCTCTCAATCTCAACTGGCCTTGGGATTTCGGGAGGCGTAGCACAACGTATTAATGCCCAGTTCACACCTTCAAAGAAAGGATGCTGCTTGATCTCAGTTGCTCCACGTTTATAAGCCAATCTGTGTTGAGGCTCCTTCACTAGCAATCCCCTTATCAGATCCTTTGCAGCAAAACTCACAACTGGTGCATCCGGAAACCTTAGTGGCTGACCGACAATGTTGAATAGTGTAGCTCGATTTCCAGACCCCTTAAAAGGAGTTTTACCAAATAGTAGCTCATATAGAAAAATTCCAAAAGTCCACCAATCTACAGCACTTCCATGGCCTTCACCCTTGATGATCTCAGGTGCCAAGTACTCGTGAGTTCCAACAAAAGACATGGATCGGGCATCAGTTGGTTCTGCAATGAGCTCAGGCAATGGGCTGACTTGATTTCCCATTTCAGTTTTGGGTTTCCGTTCCTTCTTTGACTTGCTAGAAAAGAGGCGTGGTGAGAAGCAGGTTGTAGGAACTACACAAGATGGTTGGATGCAGGAAGGCTCAATGCAAGCAGGCTGCACGCAGTAACCTGTGTTCTTTCTTAAAGCCTCAGACTCTGCAGAGAGATTTTTGACAAGTGTCGGACTAACAGCACAACGGAGAGATAGGTCAAAATCTGAAAGCATTATGTGGCCATCTTCCCTCACAAGAACATTTTCTGGCTTAAGATCACGGTACACAATCCCAAGCATATGCAGGTATTCCAGTGCAAGAAGAACCTCTGCTACATAAAATCTGCATTATCAAACAAAGAGGAAAAATTCAGTATCATTGTTAACGCATGTATACAAATACGGCGATATCAGACAGCAAATAATAATTCAACATGACGAGCACAATCAGGGCTATAATTCAACACGACGGGCACAACTAGGGCTTTTGTCTGGAAGATCAGGTCCAGCAAAGGAGTGACATTCTATTACTACTGCTGTTCAATTCTTATACAACACATCTATCAGGAAACGATACGGCAACAACCTTTCCTGATTCATTAAGTACCAAAAGTCTAGTTGATAGATGCCAATGAAGCAAACACAAAGTTACGAGTAATAACAGGTAATCTAATGACTGGAATGCAATATGAATGTCACTTTCTATTATTTCTAAGAAATGGAAAGAGATTAGGTGTGGTGTATGTTGGAGAACATATTTGCTAAAAGACACTTTTGTTTTATATCGTGAGTGTCCCAACCGATTTACATACACCTCGACGAATCTCATGAGACAATCTAACTTGTTCCTACAACATTTGGTCAAAAAAAATTTAAGACTGTAATATTCTAGGTAGGTGGCTATCATAGAGTTACTCATACCCTAAAAAAACATAAATTTAAGCCAGGACCAGGTAGAAGTACTACCATCATATATAAGATGATCCAACTTCAGTAGTATCTATGGCTGTAATCCTGCTTAGACTTCTGAAAATTGAAGTACAAAAAACAAGGGAAGAAAGAAGATGAAATTAGCCGAGACCTCTCAACCAGAGAAGAGACCGAGGAAATATAACATAAACCTCATGAAATCATCTATATAAAGGTCCTGATACGTTCATGTAATTCCAGACTACTGGTTTTAGGAGGATACTAATCCTCATTGCCTTCTTTTCTTGATTGTATTTTTTATAGTGGCATATTATTTCTTATCTGAAAAGAACTTATACAATCATGCAGCAAGCAAAAACTTGAAGATAAACGATTAAACACAATGGTACATCTACATAAACATGAACTACTTTTCATGCCTTTTCATTCCTATAGTAATTACCCAAAAGATGAATCAGAAGGTAGCAATACCGTTTCTTTTTCACACCGAAAACCACTCTTGCTGCATATATGAAGCCATTCTAAACCTGCTACTCAATACTATATTGCTCTTATGACGGTTTGACAAATAAGCATGTGGTGTGACATTTGTTTTTGTTCTTGGTGAATGTCCTTAGTATTTTAAGTGAAAATTTGAGTAGAAAAGATGAGAGTCCTAAATGCACCTGGACAAACCTTTTCTTCTAGACCCAGAATAACTTAACCTTTATTTTGGTTAAGAAGGTATATAAATTCTAGGAACTTTCAGCAAGAAAATCGGTTATTTGCACCATTGCATTTGCACCCCATTGTTCATCAGACAACCTAATGGTTGTTGAGGTAGTTCATCCAGTGAGGAGAAGTTAATATATTTTTTAGCAAAAACTCGTTAGCTGCAAATGGAATGGGCAAAAACTATTTAAATGTTTGTGATACTGGCAGAAAAGTACAGAAAAACTTATTTGTTTGAATTGTCCATATCAAACAAAAAGACAGGAGATGTATGGAACAGATAATCAGAATAAAACATGAAGCCTAGGGTACCATTCCTAAGTGCAACATTCTCCTGAAAGATATATCAAGTCAGATCCAGGACAGTGAACTCAAGCACATCATTAGCAAGCATAAGCTGCAAGAATGGTATGTATCAATTAAAGGATGTATAATTGTCTTTAATATATAAGTGCTGTTAACATACTTCACTGCCTGCTCAGGAAAATGCTTCCCCGGTTGCCTCTGCCTTAGAGTGTGCAAGTCTCCTCCAGGGCAGAACTCCATCACCAAGCATGAGAATTTTTCTGTCTCAAAGTGGGTGTATAACGTTGGAAGGAAGGGGTGATCAAGAGACTGAAGTATTTCTCTTTCTGTCTGTGCACGAAGCAATTTTTTACGACTTGCTAGAGTATTTTTATCCATAACCTTCATTGCAAAATGGCATTTGGTTCCACTTAACTCAGAGAGATAAACACTCCCAATATCCCCACAACCCAACTTCTTCAGAAGTCTAAAATGACCTAATCCCATGGCCCCATCTTTTGCACGAACAACTTGAATGGCCTCCCATCTCAAATCATTTGCTTTGTGAGGTTTACTGATACTACTACTAAAACTACTGCAAGAGCTCTCATCGCTTACATCACTGCTCGTGCTCCCTCTACATATACTGCTCTTGCCACTCTCAACAAAGTTACCATGGTCGCTAACCTTCGCGCTTCCACTGGTCTTGGCAAGGCTGCTAGTCCCATCACTTACTTTGGCGGAAAAAGAACTGCTCTTTACACTTCCATATTCTGATGTTTTCTTCTCTTGGTCTAGTGAGCTTCCAGGTGAGCATTTAGCTTCATTGTGAGGGGAATCTACTTCAGTTGATGTTTGTTTCAGACCAGGTGACGAAATGCTGAAGTTAAATTTCTCAGTCAACGACTTAGCAGATCCATTTTGATTCGATACCGGTGACTTTTTGTCGGAAGAAATTTCCTTATCCTGCTTTGAGTTACTCTTTACTGATTTAGAGTGGTCAGAAGTAACTGATTCAGGTTTACTTAACTTTGAAATCTGCGGAGGCAAGGGCCCGGCATCCTTCCCATTAGCCATTTCACCATTGGCTGTTCTTTGTGGCGGATTTGAGGAAGCTTTGGAACCAGCAATTGAGGCCATAAGGCTACTAAAGAATCTTAGAATGAATCAGATTGCAAGGGTCCATACTCAGCAGCTGTTCTCCGGACCATTCTAGCTCCCATTAACAGCCCATCCTAATTCCTCTTCGGGTCCACCGAAAGCAACGATTGATCTATGAAAAAACATGAAAAATGAATTAAATGACCCACACAAACGGAACAGAAGCATTACGGAGGGGAAAAAATAGGCAGAGGCAAATAAGATGTTTGAAAAGTGAAAAACAAAAGCAACGAGAAATTTGACGGAAAAAGCAACAGATGTAATGACCACCAAATCGAAGCATCAGTCAAGCAACATAGCAAATTGTAAATGCAGTTTCAGGGTACAATTTCAACTGGTCGAAACTGAATCAAAATTACTAAACGTACTCCATAAACATGATCGACGAGTAAAATGAACTTAGAGAGCCAAAAAAGCCAGATCTTTCTCACTAAACCACAGTTTTCAGTGAAACCCCATCACAGATCCAAAGCCAGGTCGCGACCCAGATGCGAGAAACAAAACCAGAAGATAAGGCGATGCAGACCCTTGAAGAACAAAGACAAGAAACCAAAAAGCAAAGCGAGAGAAGCCGAAAAGTATACCCAAAAAAAAAAAAAGAAGAAAATTTCAAGGACTGGAGTTGAGCGGCGCTGCTTTTCTTGGCAGCGTAAAAGGAGTGCTGTAGAAAGATGTCTCCAAATAGCTCAGTCCTGGGCGAAATGAGAGAGAGAGGGCAGGCAAAGGGTGGGAGAAGAGAGTAATAAAAATGGATTTAGCTCTGGTTCTGGTGGATTAGAAGGAGGAGAGGTAGAGAGAGGGTGAGCGGTCAAAGCCATAAAGTTAAGCTCTTTGTACTCCAAATTTTTATTGGTTATTTGAACTATAACAAAAATAATTTCAAGTCACCAAACACTCCTTTCTCAGGCCCCGCACTGTCTATCACGCCTTTACACAAAATCCTTTCATTTTCAAGTTCATTAATAGAGTATTTTCTCTTTCCTTTAACTCTCCCATACAAATTTTCTCACCTGTAATCATTTTTCCTTGCATATATTATAAGGGGAAAAAACAAACAGACGTCGTCTGATTTAGATTTTTTTTAACAAGCCTGGTTGAAAAAAAAGGGTATTTTCAGCTAGTGTAAATAAAAAGGAATAACTTCATGTAGAGATAAAGTATATTTCTCCATAAAATATGGATTTGGCAAACTTACTTTTCGTTGTTTTTTTCGAATATATTCATCATGTTTGTCAACAAAGAATAGTTGTTTGCCTCCAAAATCAAGCCAGGATGCGTTGGAAAAATTCTGATTTGACTCAGAAAATTAGAGCAATAGTACAAAATTCCTGCAACTTTTTTCCCCAGTGCCTGCTTACAGAAGCAAAGTGCATAATTGGAATTGTACAATCATAATCAAGACCACCCAGAAAAAGATACTAAATATAATTAGTCTAACAGCATTAATTAATTTCAAAAACATGTCTCCATCTTTATTTCAGGTAATATAATTAAGCATGTCCCTGTCAACATTATTGGACTGGTTTTGATGAATTTTCACTACAATTTTAGGTAGAAATATTTATTAATGTAAAGTGGGATTTGGGAAAGCATTAAAATGGTTTATATATTTTCAATTTAATCAAGTAACACAGAACTAAAAAAGGACAACAAATCAACTTTTGATGCCCACTTCCGTTTGTTTCTTCTTGGTCGTGGACAGCGTTACCGATTCAAGTCACAATTCAGTCCCACTGAAAATCACATTGGACGCGAAAAGGAAAAATTATTAGTGGGTTTTGACGGACAATTTTTATTAATATTATAATTTTTAAAACTTATTATTAAAATATAATTAGTTTGAAACTTATTATTTAAATATTGCAGTTTTAAATTTTCGGTCAAAGGTCGTCTCTTGAAGAGACGACCTTGAAACACGTGTCCACCATCAGCTGACATAGAATAAATTTTAAAAAACAAAAAACAAAATTCTAAGAGGTCGTCTCTTGAAGAGACGACCTATGCACTTTTTTTCAAAAGATCTATTTCTGGCAAGGTGGTGAATGTGAAATCTTTCTTCCTCCCCTTCCCAGGTTCGAAACCCATCATTGCAGTTTTTTCGTTTTCTTTTATTTTCTTTCTTTTCTTTTTCTTTTTCGTTTTTTTTTCTAGTTTTTTATTTTTAAAAATATTAGTAGTTTTTTATTTTCTTTTTTCTTGTTTCACTTTTTTTTTTTTTTTTAATTTGCAGTTTTTTTTCTTTTGAAAAATGAAATTTGAAGTTTGAAATATACTTAAAAATACAAAAAAAATTATACCATTTTATTTATATTTTTATTTTGAATTATAAAATTATTATAACCAACTTTTAAATTTAGCTAATTGAGATAAAAGAAAAATAAAAATGAGAAATATGACAAATAAATCAAATTGTTGTTATTTTTATACCAATAACAATGGTTTCAATGAAGAGTGAAAAAATAAAATGTGTATTTTATATATTAAATTAATTTATTGGTATAAAGATAACAACAATTTGATTTATTTGTCATATTTCTCATTTTTTTTTCTTTTATCTCAATTATCTAAATTAAAAAATTGGTTATAATAATTTTATAATCCAAAATAAAAATATAAAGAAAATGGTATAAAAATGTTGAAGTATATTTCAAACTTCAAGTTTCAAAGAAAAGTGAAACAAGAAAAAAGAAAATAAAAAAGTGCTCATATTTTTTAAACACAAAAAAACTAGAAAGCAAAAAAAAAACGAAAAAAAAAAAAAACAAAAAAACAAAAAGAATGTAGTTGTTGAGATTCGAACATGGGAAGGGAAGGATGGAAGAACCCATATTCACCACCTTGCCAGAAGTAAATTTTATGAATAAAAGTGCAGAGGTCGTCTCTTGAAGAGACGACCTCTGAGAATTTTGTTTTTTTTTTTAATTTATTCTATGTCAGCCGATGGTGGACACGTGTTTCAAGGTCGTCTCTTCAAGAGACGACCTTTGACCGAAAATTTAAAACTGCAATATTTAAATAATAAGTTTCAAACTAATTATATTTTAATAATAAGTTTTAAAAATTATAATATTAATAAAAATTGTCCGGGTTTTGACTTGACCTGACCATGTTCTAATCTACACCTTAACTAAAGCTTCCATACTTTGGCTAAGGAACAACTTCTTTCTAGTCATTTTTCTTCCATTTTTTTTTCTTCCATTTTTTCTCTCCTTTTATATTACTTTTTTCTGTTAATCTCGTGTCAGAGGACATAATATTCAATTGAGCTAATTTGCAGAGAGAAAAGTAGAAAATGTCTTTTAAAAAAGATGGGAAAGCAATAAAATGAGTTTGAAACTAACTTGAACAAAATAAAGGGCAATCTCGATTCTTACCTTATCTATTGGTAACTTATTGTTTTTACTACCAACTGTACATATAATAATCCCAATTGCTTTGAACCAATCAATGAAAGCTTTCTCATCCGGCTGCTTATGCACTCCTTTCTTCGTATCTGTGCCAATTTATTACAAAATGAACATTGTTTTTAGCAATTGAAATTCAAATTCACATATAAATTAAACAAAGTTTTTAAGAATCACACAGCTCCATGCTTAGAGGTGCGAGCTGTTCAGCCTGTCCCACGTGCCTAGGCTTCATTTTGAAAATGTAATGTAAGGGGGGCTAAAAAAAAGAAAAGAAAAGAAAAGTTAGGGGCAGTTTGCCAGTTTTTAAGCAGTGCAATGGTGGTCCTCATCACATCTGATTATTTGATAATACCAAGTAGCTTAAAGAAGACAAAGGGATGTAAAATCAGATGGAGACACTTGGCATCATCTGCCTGATTAATAAAGTAATTGAATCTTCAGTTTTAAAAAATGACAATGGAATATATTCCTCAGCTAAACTTAGATGCTTCCCCCCTTTCGATCTGCTCAAAGGCTACACTATTCGAAGTGTCTTGGATGCTTCAATACAGTAAAATCAAAGGTACCCTGTTTTGAAATTTGAAAGACAAGCAAGCAATGGCGGGCTGCCGGGCTGGGGCTTGTATTTCTGTTCTCTGTTATGGTTTGAAGTTAGTTTTAACTATTTTTCTTTAGCATTAACAATCAACTATTATGGTTTTATTAGAATGATATTCTTTGGATACAGTGTTCACTTCTGAGCTCTCAGCAATTATTATTATTATTTTGTGTAAAAAATGCACTCATCACGTTCATGATCAAATAAATAAAGGATTGAATTTCAGTTTCGCCTTTAGATATAATTTTAAATATCTATGCTCCTATTAATTGAGTCAAACTTTTTTTTTTCCATGTTTCATGACTTTAGAAAGCTTTTCCATTACAAAATGAAGTGGGCATCTTTTGTTGGAAAGGGAGTTATAAGACTTAGGGGCTAAAGGAAAGGTAGTGGGATAGCCATATGAAATAAAAGAGCTTGAAGCTTTCAAATGTAATTCTTAGGTTAGGGAAAAGGCTACGGAATACTTAGCAATGGGGAAAAAAGAAGCAGAGAGGGAGAGAGAGGCAGATGAATAAAGACTCAAGAGACAGGCTAAGACGGAGGTTAAACATTGTGGGTTGCTTGCTCCCCTGGGCTCTAGCCATAAGCCCGGCCCAGAGCCTTTCTAACCAAACCGACAGCCTGTCGATTTCTCATAGCCAATTATTACGGATATAAAGGGGATAAACCTAGTTGGGCAAATTGCAAAAACCACTCCTAAAGTATAGTAGTTGTTGCAATTGCACCCTCAAAGTTTTAATTGTAAAAACTAAACCCCCAAACTTACAAAATTGTTAAAATTGGACCCTCAAACTTTTAATGGTCAAAATTAAACCCTTTAACTTTCATTATAATGGTAAAACATAACCCTCATACTCTTAATTTTAAAAACTAAATCCTTTAACTAATATAATCGTAAATTTCAAAAAAAAAAAAAAAAAAACTAATATAATCGTAAAAATTGTTTTTTCTAAACTTAGAAACAGATCTTGCACTCTAGAAACGACGTGTCGTCTTCCTCGTCCCTTCTCTCACCATTGCTGCAAAACAACTTATGGGTATTGCAGAATCAGAATGCTAGAAGGTAAAAAAGAGGAAGAAAAAGCCGAGGAAGAAGACGATCGAGTCAAATGAGAGGAGCGAAGAAGAAATTAAACCAAGTGGGATTGGTTGAGGGTTTACATATTGTAATTTGAAAATTGAAGAGCGTTAGGTAATTGAGTAGAGAGAGACCCATTTGGTCCATTGTCGTTTAGAGAGATAGGAGAGAGAGAGTCAGAGGATCACAAGAGGTTGCAGACCGAGAGGCTGAAGGCCATAAGTGGAACAGGTAAGCTCAGTTGGCAATTCCTTTTTCTTCCTTTTTTTCCTTCCAGCATTCTAATTTTCCAATACCCATAACTTTTTTAATTTGTTATATTCGTGGTTGATTTGCCACTAATGCGCATGTAGCAATGAAGTGCTTCCCCTTCACGAAGGCTTCGTGAGAGAACGGACGAGGAAGACGACGTCATTTCTAGAGTGCATGATCTGTTTCTAATTTTAGAAAAAAATATCAATTTTTACGATTATATTAGTTAAAGGATTTAGTTTTTAAAATTAAGAACATGAGGGTTATGTTTTACCATTATAATGAAAGTTAAAGGGTTTAATTTTGACCATTAAAAGTTTGAGGGTCCAATTTTAACAATTTTGTAAATTTGAGGGTTTAGTTTTTACAATTAAAAGTTTGAGGGTGCAATTGCAACAACTACTATACTTTAGGGGTGGTTTTTGCAATTTGCCCAAACTAGTTTTTAATTTAAACTTTTTTTTTTAGTACAATAACATTTGGGGTGAGAGATTCGAACTCTGACCTCTTAGTTGGAGTTACATGTCAATTACCATTGAGCTAGGCTCGCTTGGACTCGTATATATGTTTTTATTGAGTTTGAATTTGAATTTATTTGGGCTAAATTTGAGTGGTTTAATTAATTTTAAAGTTTAACTTGTTTTTTTTTTTTTTTTTTTGAGTGAATTTTATGTTATTTCTTAATTGGTTTGTGAACAATTTTTTAATTTAATTTAAAAAATATTAATTCAACCAATCATCTGGAATTTTTTTTTTTTTAAATCATCTGGAATAAGTTGAAGTGGTTGAAATTTAAGGTTTAAATTAACATTATCTAGCCTATATTGATAAGATATATAAAGATGGTTCAAATTACAAGTTTAGTCCCTGAACTTCCAAAACTGTGTCAATTTGGTTCCTGAAGTTTAAAAAGTGTCAAATAGGTCCCTGAATTTTCAATTTTGTGTCTAATAGATCCCAAAAGTTTAAAAATGTCTAATAAATCTTTCAACTTTCAATTTTGTGTCCAATAAGTCTTCGACGTATTCAAGATTTTTAAAAATTAACCAGTCTAATGGATATAAAATTGAATTTTATGCCTATTGGGACCATAAACTTTCAATTTTGTATCTAATAAACTTGTGAATTTTAAAAAGTGTCGAATAGATCAATGACTTAATAGACACAGAATTGAAAGTTGATGACCTATTGGACACAAAAGTAAGAATTTAAGAATCTATTAGATACTTTTCAAAGTTCAGGGACTTATTGAACACAAAATTGAAAGTTTATGTACCTAGTAGAAACTTTTTAAAATTCAAAGACCAAATTAACAAACTCTAAAAATTATGGACTGAACTTGTAATTGAACAAAGTATATATATATATATATTTCTAATATTTAAAAAAGAACTGTCCAAATGTTAGTTTCATTTCAGACCCATTTCTTTATTTCCATCTCTTCCTACCTTAATTCATGGTGTCCCAAGCATAGAACCACACCAATTCATCCCAAACTACGCCTGCGCCTTCTACATAGGTGGTAGGTTTTGATATGTTTTAAATAACAACAATTGAGAGATTCAAAATATTGATTTGGATAAATAAAGCACAAAGGTTCATTGACAAAAACTGAGATCAGAATTAGGCACCTGAAAGGCTGAAACAGCAAGGGAGAGTTTCACAGCCTGCGATCTGTCCGAACAAAATGCCGATATGTCCAATCTACCACCCAGTGCATCCACCAACTGAACTGAAATCTGAATTACAAAATTCACATTGTATTACATAACCTTGTTCCAATTGTTCAATTCATGATGATTTTCAATGCACAGAAACTGCAAAACTGGGCCATTTCACAATAAACTATTTTGGTTTTCATCAAGCAGTTTTTACCATATTAAACTCTAACTTAATTCAAACCATCTTTAAAGTAAAATTACCGGGATAGGTAAGTGAATGAAACAATCCTCTATTTTTTTTTAGTACATCAGCATTTGGAGGTAGGTGATTCGAACCTCTGACCTTTTGATCAAGAACACTTGTCAATTACCGCTGAGCTAAGCTCGCTTGGCTGAAACAATCCTAAATATTTTAATTATTTGCATGTAATTTTAGACCAAATTACCGAATATCCCACTAATACATATGTGTGCGCGAATAAGACATGTAAAACCAGAAAACCATGCACATTCCATAGGTGCGGAACCGCCAAAACGGGCGCCCAGTACTATGCGATTTGCATCTTCGGTCGGTCACCTTGCAAATCTCTCGCTCTATACATTCCATTCTACATTCAAATCTTACATCGAAGGCAAAACTTCTACCTCCCCCTTGTTGCTTTTCCGTCAGTTGCTAAGGTATCGGATTAAACCCAATGATTCTACCTTCTCCTTACTCATCAAAGCCTTCGTTGTTTCGTCTTCATCTTCATCTTTTGCTCCAGCATCCTATTCTGAGGATGCAAAAGCTGAGGCCAATCAGCTCCAAACCCACCTCATTAAATGGGGATTCGACGGATTTTTGTATGTTAGTACTGCTTTTCTCGACTTGTATTCAAAATTGGGTTTTGTAAAAGCTGCTCGACGTTTGTTTGATGATTTTCCTGAAAAAGATGTGGTCTCGTGGAATGCCTTGATTTCTGGGTACTCACGAAGTGGATATAGCCATGATGCCTTCGAACTATTTGTCGAAATGCGCACAAGAGGCTTTGACCCTTGTCAGAGGACGGTGGTGAGTTTGATTCCTTCATGTGGTAGCCAACAATTATTCGTCCAAGGAAAATCCATCCATGCGTTAGCTATTAAGGCTGGCTTTGATTTGGACTCTCAAGTGAAAAATGCTCTTGCATCGATGTATGGTAAGTGTGCAGACTTAGAAGGGGTGGAACTCTTATTTGGAGAAACTGTTGAAAAAAACGTAGTTTCTTGGAATACCATGATTGGGGCATTTGGCCAAAATGGGTTCTTTGTGGAGGCAATGCTTGTTTTCAAGCAAATGCTTGAGGAAAGTGTCAATGCTAACTCGGTGACGGTGGTGAGTATCTTGTCTGCAAATGCAAATCCAGGATCTATCCATTGTTATGCTACCAAAACTGGTCTTGTGGAAAATGTTTCCGTGGTGACCTCTCTAGTTTGCTCTTACGTAAGATGTGGAAACATACGTTTAGCAGAACTGATTTATACGTCACAACTCCAGAAAAACTTGGTTTCATTAACTGCAATTATTTCAAGCTATGCTGAGAAAGGAGACATGGAATCTGTGGTGAAGTTGCATTCCCAACTGCACCATCTAGACATGAAACTAGATGCTGTTGCAATGTTGGGCATAATCCAAGGAATTACGTATCCTGATCACTTTGGAATTGGACTTTCTTTCCACGGTTATGGGCTGAAGAGTGGGTTAATTATTGATTGTTTGGTTGCAAATGGTTTCATAAGCATGTATTCGAAGTTCAATGATATTGATGCAGTGTTTTTTTTATTTCAAGAGATGCATGAAAAGTCACTGAGCAGCTGGAATTCTGTGATATCTAGCTGTGCACAGGCAGGAAGATCAGTTGATGCCATGGCTCTGTTTTCCCAAATGAAGTTGTCGGGTTATGGACCAGATTCAATTACACTTGCTAGTTTACTATCTGCTTGTTGCCAAAATGGTAATTTGCATTTTGGGGAGAAACTTCATTGCTATATTCTAAGAAACAATCTGGACTTGGAGGGTTTTGTTGGAACTGCTCTTATAGACATGTATGTCAAGTGTGGAAGAATGGACTTTGCTGAAAGGGTGTTTAAGAGCATGAAAGAGCCATGTTTAGCTTCATGGAACTCAATGATCTCTGGTTACGGTTTATTTGGATTTGACAGTCATGCACTCCTCTGTTATACTAAAATGATGGAGAAGGGGATAAAACCCAATAAAATCACTTTCTCAGGAATTCTAGCTGCTTGTACTCATGGAGGACTTGTTGAAGAAGCTAGAACATACTTCAAAATCATGAAGAAAGAATTTGGTATAGTGCCCGAATCTCAACATTGTGCATCCATGGTTGGCCTGCTTGGTCGGGCAGGCTTGTTTGAAGAGGCAATTGTATTTATCAAGAACATGGAAATTAATCCAGATTCTGCAGTGTGGGGAGCATTACTTAGTGCTTGTTGCATCCACCATGAAGTTAAGCTTGGGGAATCTGTGGCGAAAAAATTGCTTTTCTCAAACTGTAGAAATGGGGGATTTTTTGTGTTGATGTCAAATCTTTATGCAGCATCAGGGAGGTGGAATGATGTAGCAAGAGTCAGAAAGATGATGAGAGAAATGGGAGAAGATGGTTGTTCAGGTGTTAGCCTTATAGAATGGATTTCTTTGGAAGATACAGGCACAGACTTGTACCTATGAGAACTTTATTTTGAATGGATATTCTTGGCAGTGGCAGGCCTGCACTCCACTTTTGATCCGTCATTCTGAGCATACTATTCATATTTGACAAGTGTAGTGCAAGTGATTTTATCATTTAGCTTCTATTCAAAATAAGATTATTTATTTGTTTAACTATAATAAAAATCAAATATTAAATATAATGAAACAAAAATTAAGTATATAGAATTTTGATTTCGAATAAGATGTTAACCTATCTCAAACTGAAAAAGAAAAAGAATGATCGGATAAGGTGTATCATGATTGACTCATTTAGAGTTTTTTTTTTTTTTTACAACGTGTGGGAGTATGAAGATTCGAACCATAGGCCTCTTGATCATTAGTACAACCTTCATACTAATCGAGCTATGCTCATATTGACAACTCATTTACTGTTCTAATCCATGTACATTGGCCTAAATGTTTGTAAAGTTAGAGATAAAAAAGATAGTACCAATAAAATAAAAGTTGTGGAGCTAATGAATTGGAATGGGATTTTTTTACCCCTTTTTTGAGGAATCTCATTCTTACTTCAAGTGTGAGAGACCTAAGCATTAAGAATTGTTCCTGATTTTGTAAAATCACGAAGGGAATTATCATTTCTTCTCTCATTCCAAGTAATGGGACCTTTAGTACTAGCTGCTAAATTAGGAAAGAGGTAAACTTAAGTCAATGAAGATTACTCACTAATACCAATGGAGACCCAAAATTGTTTTCATCCAAAATTAGCAAGAATGAAGTTTGAAAAAAATAAAAAATAAAAAAATTGTATAATTGTAGCGTACCTTGAAATTGTATTTGAGAAGATTAATGGATCACCCAAGACCCAAGAATCCAGCTAGCTGCAGCCTTTTTAGGTTTCCTTCCTCGCCTTAAGGGTTCAAAATTTGACGTGCAAAAGAGGATTACTCATTAAAAGCAATACAGACACAAAACCGTCTAGATGAAACTCAGTAAGAATGGAAAGAAAATCACTAAAAGTGACTGTATAGTTGTATCATACCTTGGAGTTATCAGAGGAAATTATGAGCTGTCAGTCTTGACAGTTATCAACTTACTGGAACTCCAAGACCCACGGATCCAGCAAGCAGCAGCTTTCTATGATTCCTTTCTCGCCTTGAAGGGTTAGAAAGTTTGACGTGCAAGAAGGAAATGAACTTTGTAAGCACGTCACAGTGACTTCTAACCTTTTCTCTTGAATACCATTAAAATTACTGTACTCAAAGATACTGATCTAGTGAAACATAAATTTGATACTTAATATTCTTCCAGCACATAACAATTAACAACTTTCAAATCCGTCCTGTAGTTGGTTAGATTTCAAAGATCACTGATCTGGTGGAAGACAAATTTGATACAAAATGTTCTGCAGCACATAACAACTTCCAAATTCGTCCTCTAATCAGTTAGATTCATTGAGGGTGATAGAAATCATACAAAAAGCATACTGGGGGGATAAAAAAAAACCTTTTATGAGAAATAAATTGATCCTAAATAACTCGGTAGCCGGAAAAACGAAAATATTCGTCCTAAAATACAAAACCGCCAGGGAGAGCAAGCCCTGCGGACAAATAATTTATCTGGGATAGGTATAGTTTGTTCCCATCACTTGCAGAGAGCATTTTGGCTAGTGACTAACCTCTGAAACAGAGATTCCAATGGTCTAAATCTAATTTGCATCTGACCTTCTTGATTTCAACGAATTGTTAGGGACAAAAGTTTGACTTCTTTCCCTAGAAATGAAAGCTAAGGGCGGGAAACGGGAATTAACGATTCCAAGAATAACAATATTTCAATCGTGTCCGCGACGCCATCAATCAACTTATCGCCATTACGACGAACAGTTGCTCTATCGATTATGCAAATGAGAAATCTCTAGAGATTAAGAAATTGAAAACGATGATTCTGAGTGGAAGATAAGAGAAAGTTGAAAAGCGAAAATGAAAATACCGAATACGCTTGCAATCGAAGAGAAACACGTCTCGAAAAAGTCGAAC
Organism: Luffa acutangula; assembly: GCA_036850905.1. NCBI lineage: Eukaryota > Viridiplantae > Streptophyta > Magnoliopsida > Cucurbitales > Cucurbitaceae > Luffa > Luffa acutangula. Next base: position 59,790,088 of record CM072087.1, on the reverse strand, counting down.
AAATCTCTGTCATCGCAGGTGCAGGGGAAAGTAACTGAGGTCCGGAATTCGTTCTTCCTTTTCTTCTTCCCCACAGGATGATGAATGTGGAGAGCGGAAGAAAAACGCGCCAATTTTAAAAATTATTATTTATGAATAACTATTTCTTAATTTACAAAATTTTGTTAAACGTTGTTGAGTACAACTTTTATGCTAAGCTCTTGTTGGTAATGTTGTTTTGAATTCTACTCATTCAATAATACAGTTATAATAATTATCAAGTATAAATCTATCTAATAATTATTGAAATACATTATGCTAATACGACTGTCAAATTAATGATACATCACACATCATTTTGATTCTTAAAGTGAAAAAGAGTGTTAATTAAGTGAGTAAATTCCATACTTCATCAGATGAAAACATATATTTAATATCATATTATATTTATTATAATTGGATATATTATTCATCAATATGAACATAGTTTAGTAAATAAAACACTAATTATCATCTCAAAAATCAATAATTTGATTCTCATCTTTGCAACTACAATTGTTAACCTCATAAAAACAAATTATTCAATAATTTACAAGATAGAATCTATTATGTTGAATGTTGTATACTGACATTACAAGTAATAGATGTTATTTATATAATTATAGCATCTGATTTTATTATTAATTATAATTTTCCAAAAAGAAAAAACAGCTAAACATTTTTAAGTTAAACAAAACATGAGGTGAGAGAATTCAAACCTAACTTTTAGTCTTAGTCGAGGATATATGTCATAACAACAACAAAATCTACTATCTTATTAGATAAATGAATTATTTAACATCAATGATTAATCATATATTCATATACTTAACACTTTCAAGCTACTTTATGTGTAAATCCTTCACAATATATCAAATATGATACCAGCATTCAAAATTTTACTTGGGCCACATACAGCAAGTAAAATCAGCAGATGAGAGGGAACATATACAGAGTAATGATACACCATAATTAATTATTTATTCACTGAGAGGTGGGGAAAAAATTAGATTTGGCCAACCCCACAAGTCCATCAAGGGCTCCAATGGCTACAAATTTTATAATGTTGGATTCACAAAACGAATTGTATATATAAGTTAACCATGCATCTAATCATTAGAAGATGTAATGGCTTTATTATGACTGATCTACTAAGAACTAAGGAGTTTGGGTGCAGCAACAACCATCATCTCATGGTCCCAATAATTCCAACAAGTCAGACACCTTGGCTGTGTAGTAATCTGGTTGAATATCATTGGAAGGGTCTTGAAGACTGGATTGAGTTGTCACCCCTGTGATTGTTGTAGTACTCATGAATAAGGTTCTCTTTTTTCTTACAGTTCATTGACAAAAAAATGGGACACAAATCTAAATTCCAAACCTGAAAAAACAATAAGTGTTTGGCAGCCTGTGCTCTGGCCAAATAGAATGTCTGTGTCCAATCTATCACCCACCATACACATTTTAGAGCAATCAAACTGAAATCTGAAAAACAAAACAAACAATGGATCACATATAGTCTTCTTCCAAGTTTTTTCTTTCATATCCATTTTTAAGCACATTAACATTGAGTCATGAACGATCGTGATTGCAAACTGATCAGACAATTTGAGATTCGAGCAGCTCCAACGACAAGGCCACGAGTGTTGATTCATCAGAAAAGAATTATAGAGCAAGACAGTTTATATTTCCTTACTTTTTCAGTAAAAAGTCCATCATGAATGTTGATGGTTTCCCGACCACAATGGGCTCCCTTTGACATGATCCACACACTGCAGCAACCATGCAACCAGCACCTAAAGCAGAAGATCAATAAAGTTAACGAGTCAACCAATGCGACATTGCACTTCAATTAAGTTGATAGACAGAATCGAGAGAGAGGGGGCTTGAAGAAATGAACCAGGGGATTCTTGTGATTCAGTAAAATGCCCCACTGCATCACGATTCGTAGCAATAAAGAGGCATCCCGGATTTTCACGAATGCAAAGCGTGGCGTACCTGATGATGAAAAAATAGAACTCCATAATTGAGTAATAATATAGATGCCATGTATATGAAACTGAATAGCAACAAGGAAGCAAGTGCACTGATTGACTGCATATTGAAAGCTTCTGTCGGCAAGAAGCACAAGATATAATTCTAGTCTTTACCCAATATACTATGATGAAAAATTTTCATTATAAAAAATGGATCATTGAAAATTAACAGAGTTTAGAAATCTTCGGAAGTTGGACACATCCATTCGTTAAATTAGAATAGTTTATGATTCTGCATCTTCGAAGGCATAAAAGATAAACTCTGTAGAAGCCAACAAGAAGGAGATAGGACTAGGGAAAAATAAGCAGGATTTGAACGTCCTTACTGAAGCTTGTAATAATTTATACACCGATCTATTCCAACCACGACTGCTCCAACCTGGTACATCACATGGAAGATATAAATCATATGTAGAAAGTACAAGCAAGAGCTAAGAGCTCATTAGAGTATGGCCAGCATGTCATGTTACACTTTTGTCGTGATCAATTGGACGATCTAGATAAAGATCTGCAGTTTTTTTGGCATCTTCCTGCACCCAAAGTTGAAAGGCAGATAAGCAAGGTTTGATCAAATTCAATTATTTAAAGGAGAAGACATTGATAAAATTTGTGCTTCTTAAAGTTACGAGGAAGCCACCTTCACTACTATGCAAAGTACAACCATACATAGATCTCTCTAAAATTTTAAAACAAATTGCAGTCAAGTTTCCAACATTCGGAAATACTCAATTCCAATTGCTAGACCTTGTAAGAGGTAAATTAAAGTCATTTGAGCATTACTCGTAAAGACCCACATAATGTTAATTTCTTCAGTCAAGGTGAGTAAATATTTTTCACAGGTGGTACAGTACTCTCAAGTCAGATACGAGGAAATTTATGAACCATCAATTGAGAGTTATCTTATCTACTTACTGGACCACCAAGACCTGTGAATCCTGCAAGCAGAAGCTCTTCCATGATACCTTCTTCGCCTATGACGTAAACCTGCACAGAGAAAAAAGATACTCCACTTACTAAGACTAGCTGACCACCAAGAAGGCAATTAAAACGCGACAGCAGCCAAGTCCTACCATACTTGGCCGAACTCCAGGGGTACAAATGAGAAATCTTGAAGGATTAAAATCAGGAATTGGGGAATGAATTCTGTAAATATGATCAACAAATTTTCTATCCTACCACACGCTGTTGTTTCTCTCAAACGCAACTTTAGTTATTGCAATTTGCAATCAAATCAATACATAAGAAATACGAAGTTTTATTTTTAATGTACATGAGTGTTTGGACCAACTTACACGCACTACAACTATTCTCATAGGACAACCATCTAACTCTACTAGTCAATGTAACTCGTAGGATATTAAATCCTTCCCAGGTAGCCAACATGGCTTGAACATATTCCTTCTGAGCCTTTTTTATTTTCATAGCCTCGTCGACCACTAGCCAAATCCATGGTAGTTAAGAAATACATAGTTGATATGTTTGGTACAATCTTCCACCCGATAACAGTTTTAAGCATCGTTCCTTTTGTAAATTTATCAAGCCCAGAAAAGAATACGAGAAGCACTATGGGGGGAAGACAGACCTTCTTTTCTGGAGAGAAATTATTGACTTTCAAGAACATGGCAGCTGCAAAAGAGGAGGAAAATATTTCATCCTACAAAGAAGCCATGAGGACAACAGTTTAGATTAGAAATATAGTTTCCTTCCCAACACTAGGAGAGCGCATTTCAAGTTCTAATCGACGAGACTGACCTCTGAAACAGAGATCCCAAGGGAATGGAACTTCTTAACATATTGCCTTCTTGATTTCGAGGAATTGTTGGTGACAAAAACCAACTTCTTCCCCTACAAATAGTCTACGGTTATACTCGGAAACAATAATTCATGGTTCAAATGATCATAATAAGATTATGAGAAGTGTACCTTAGACCGAAGCATTTCAAGCGTATCTGCGACGCCATCAATCAGCTTATTGGCCTTCCAAATAACACCTAACCCATAAAAAATATGCAGTCGAGAAAACATTAAGGATGAAGCAAGCGGAAACGGAAAATGGCGAAAAGGAAAATGTCGAATACCGTCGCAATCAAAGAGAAAGGCCTCGACGGAATCGATCAGATTCTGGGCATTGCCGGAGGAAAGCAACTGGGGTTCGGAAGTCTGTTTGACTGAACTCATATCTCCCGGCGGACGACAGGCTCCGGGCACGGAATAGGAGGGGCGATTGAATGGCTGTAGTGTTCTTGGAGGAATATTCGGTGATTGGTTCGTCTAATTTAAAATTTGCAGTTGCGTGGAGATATTTCCATTTTCTTACTACCGAAGTTCCGTCGTGGACAACGGACGAAGGAACCGGGACATTGCCATTTCTGACATAGAAAAGTTTTTTTTTTTTTTTTCAAAACTTACTTGGTTTTTTTTTAAAACAAAAGATAGAAATTTATAGGTTTAAGTTTTGTAAGTTTAATTTTCAAAAACCAAATAATTATCAAACGGAATTTAATTTTAAAATTACAAGTTTAGTGTCTCAACTTATAGACTTATGTCTAAGTTTCTAATAGGTCCATAAACTTTCAATTTTGAATTTGTTAAGTCCTAAGCCCGTTTGATAATCATTTGGTTTTTTGTTTTTAAAAATTAGACTTGTTTTCTTTAAATTTCTTCCCCATGATTTTTATTTGGGGAATTGTGATGGGTAGCAAAAAAATATTAGGATATGTGCAAATTTAGCTATGCTTTTTGAGATTTGCAAATATAGCAAAAATGTTAACATCTAATTTTCGATTTTTTTTATTATTCAAGTTTTACCCTTATTGGTATATCAACCGATATATTAGTAGTATTTCAGTTTATATACTTTATATTTATTGATATACGAGATATAGAGTATATCAGTTAACTGATATACCAAAATTGATATACTCGATTAAATACAATTATATATCTAATATATATTTGATTAGATAAATGTAACCTATGATATACCTGGGTATTGATATAAGAATGATATATCTAATATATGAAAGGTTACTTTTCTTTGCTTATATTTGTTATGTTTCATTTTCTATTTATTGAATTGTGTTGTGTTATTTACCTGTTTTAAACGAAATGTTTGGTTTTATAACATAAAATGTCTGTCTTATATACTTGTTATGAACATTGATATATCATTGATATACCTATTTTGTTATACCACTCAAATAATTAATAACATTGATATACTTGATTATGACGGACTAAATATATAAATGATAGACTTTATTTTTTTAAGAGAAATCATAATTAATATATATTTTTAATTATCAGTGACATACTTTATTTTAAGTATATCTTTTATATTGAATATGAATTGTCGATATACTGTTGATATATAATTCATATTAGGAATAACATTTCATTGATATATCAGAGTATATTAGTAGTATATGTATTTCAATTTGGGTATATATGATATACCGAATATAAAAAAAAAAGATATATTGCTAATATACTTCATATTAGGAATATCATTCCACTAATATACCATAGTAAAGTATATCGACTGTATATCAGATATGATTCATTTTAAGTATATCAGTAGTATATCAACAGTATATCTGATGTTTTTCATTTTAGGTATATCTAGTATGTCAATAGTATATTTGATAAACAACTGATCATTTGAGAAAGGGTATTTTTGACATTTTCTATTCACGTTTTGGGCTGGGCTTTTTTTTTTTTTTTTTTTTTGCCATAATTGCAAACCTCAAAAAGTGAAATCACGCTTGCAAATAACAATTCTCCTTTTGCTATTGTTGCAATCACCCCTTTTTATTTTTGTTAAAAACATACTTGAATTCCTAACCAAATTCTAAAAACAAAACACAAGTTTTTTAAAACTATTTTTTTTTAATTTTCAAAAATTGGCTTGGTTTTTGAAAACATGGGAAGAAGGTAGGTGAAAAGCCAAAGACACTTGGAGTTGGAAGTTGTGTTTATAAGCTTAAAAAACAAAAAAACAAAAAACCAAATGGTTATCAAACAGGCCCTAAACTTCCAATTTTGTGTCTAATAAATTCTTGACCTATTCAAGTTTTTTTTTTATTTATTTTTTTTAAGATTCACAAACCTTTTGACACAAAATTGAATTTTATATCTAATAAATCACTTGATTTTAGAAATTTTGAATATGTTAGAGACCTTATAGAAACAAAATTGAAAATTTAAGGGCCCGTTTGGTAATGTTCCCGTTTCTTGTTTTTTGTTTCTAATTTTATTAAGAAAATCTAAGCATTTAATAACTAGGTATGTTTCTTGTTTCTCATTTTTTAGAAACACTCCGAAAATTTGTATAGAACTTTTGAGAACAACTAAAACTAGTTTCTTCTTTTTTGTTCTTGTTTCCTGTTATAGGTAATTTTGGACCACCACAGCGTACGAGGAGCTGACAGGACAACCGGGAGGAGATAGGACCAGGAAAGGGACCCAGAGGGAGACCATACCGACGGGTCGGGCCAACGTGGCCCGACCCGTACGGGGCCCGTTTGCACGGGCCGAGTCTGTTTGCCTCCGCTCGGCCCCTACCGCTTCCAGCTGCCTCGGTCCAGCCTGCTTCGTCCCAGAACGCCTCCAAACCCTAGGGGCCCGAGCAGGTATTTATACCCCTCTTCGCCATCGAAGAAGGGGGCCGAAAACTCGATTCTTGACTTATTTCTCTATTCGCTAGCTGCTCAGTTTCCTGACTTAGGCATCGGAGGCGGTGTGGCCTACACCACACCGGTGTCCAGCGATTCTTGCTGGTCTTGCAGGTCACGTCTTCTCCAGCTTCTACAAATTCATTGTTGATGTCACGTGAAAGGCAGGTGGATTGCTTGGCCAAATTTTGGCATCAACAGTTGGCGCCGTCTGTGGGGAAGAATGCTTGCCAGTTCGGATCGCACATCGGTGGTGGTCTGTAGGATGGATCGGGTTCAGAAACCAGAGGGAAGCCTCGGGTATGAGCAGAAAGCGCCGAGCCAGACTGGGGTCGACCTCGGTATGGAAAAGGCCGACCCCAACTTCGGAGACTGCTGTAAGGATCCGTGTGCCCACGATGCTACGGACCTAACCCAAGAGGACAACCAGCAGAAGGAGAGAGAACCGGGAAGCTGCTATATCCGACCAGCATCAAGAAGACAAAGGAAAAGGATGTCGGGTAGAAGGTGTAGGCCAGATCCGACATGAGCACTCCTCGGCCAATGGCCGAGGTCGAGCAGAAGTCCAATCGCAAAAAAAGCCTACAGAAGTTTGCCGCGAAAGACAGCGTCGGGTACATACACAGGAAATAATGCTAGGAAAAAGTCAGAGGCTCGGGCAAAGTCCGAGGCCGACCAGAGGCCAAGGAGCCACAGGGCTGTGCGGAACCAAAAAGCCAGATTCGACAGGTATACACCACTAACAGATTCGTTTGAACAGGTCTTGGCCGCAATACAGGACACAAATCTGTTGAAACGCCCAGAAAAGTCGAGAAAAGTCGAGATCAGACCCCGATAGGAGGAACAAAAACAAATGTTGCATGTTCCACGGAGACCACGGTCATGCAACCCGGGAATGCATACAGTTGAGGGACGAGATAGAAGCCCTAATCCGAGAAGGTTACCCCAAGGGGTTCGTGGGGAACGACATAAGCAAGAGGCCACTGCTGGCAGATCAAGGTAAGGGCGGTGCCAACCCACTATTCGAGATACAAACAATTTTAGGAGGATCATCCGAAGAAGGTGGAGCAGCGCATGGCGAGCAAAAAATGTCGAGGGAATGTTGCTTTATGGCGCTCGGGAACATCGACAGGAAGGCTCAAGCAACGTCGGCCTTGGGAGATGGCCGAGGCCGAGCCTTTGAGGGGTCAAGCTATCCCTTTCCAATGAAACGTTGATCGATTTTCTTTCATTTCAATAGCATATTACTCAGGAATGTAATTGATTCATTCGAAGTAAATTACTCTGAATTTTGTTTCAAAAGTTTTGACAGCGCTTGCAGAGAGACTCGGGAGATTCCCAGGCCTCCCAAAGCTTTTCCCCAGAGGAGTGTACGCACCCCTGGGAAGACCACAACACTTGACCTGTTATCGTAGCCGAAGCGGTTCAAGCCGAAAGGGAGATGCTCTGCACATAAGTCGAGTCACGGGCTGAGTGCGCAGATGACACAGAGGAGTTGGTCGGCCTCATGCCAAGGCTGAGGCCGACCACCTAGAGGCTAAGGCCAAACACCACCTTCAAGAGCTCGGTCACGAAGTAAGTCTTTCCTTACTCAAAAAATGCATATTTTGCGTATTGAATACATGTTTTTGAGTGGGGGACTGGGAATAATCATGGTCGTTAGTTATATTGCAATGATTTTTTCCTGGCTATATTTTCAAGCTTCAAGCTTTTGACAACAGTTTCTTCCCTTAAAATACTTTGTTGCTTGATATGCCATCAAAATTATGTGGAAATATGATAGAAGGCAGTTTGAGCATACATTTTTCCCCAAAAGAGTGTACGCACCCCTGGGATGACTATGCAGCTTGAAGAGAGGCTCGGAAACTTCCCAGACCTCCCCAAGCTTTTTCCCCAGAAGAGTGTACACACCCCTGGGGTGACCACAACGCTTGAAGAGAGGCTCGGGAACTTCCCAGACCTCCCAAGCTTTTTTCCCCAGAAGAGTGTACGCACCCCTGGGATGACTATGCAGCTTGAAGAGAGGCTCGGGAACTTCCCAGACCTCCCCAAGCTTTTTCCCCAGAAGAGTGTACGCACCCCTGGGGTGACCACAACGCTTGAAGAGAGGCTCGGGAACTTCCCAGACCTCCCCAAGCTTTTTTCCCCAGAAGAGTGTACGCACCCCTGGGATGACTATGCAGCTTGAAGAGAGGCTCGGGAACTTCCCAGACCTCCCCAAGCTTTTTTCCCCAAAAGAGTGTACGCACCCCTGGGATGACTATGCAGCTTGAAGAGAGGCTCGGGAACTTCCCAGACCTCCCCAAGCTTTTTCCCCAGAAGAGTGTACGCACCCCTGGGATGACGACGATGCTTGAAGAGAGGCTCGGGAAATTCCTAGGCCTCCCCAAGCTTTTTTCCCCAGAAGAGTGTAAGCACCCCTGGGATGACGACGATGCTTGAAGAGAGGCTCGGGAACTTCCCAGGCCTCCCCAAGCTTTTTCCCCAGAAGAGTGTACGCACCCCTGGGATGACCACAACGCTTGAAGAGAGGCCCTGGGAAATTCCTAGGCCTCCCCAAGCTTTTCCCCAGAAGAGTGTACGCACCCCTGGGATGACCACGACGCTTGAAGAGAGGCCTTGGGAAATCCCAAAGCCTCCCCAAGCTTCCCTCAAACTTCTCAAGCCATGCAGGGAAAGCGCTCGTCCTCATGTCAAGGCTAAGGCCGACCATTAGACAAGGAATAGGGCTCGACTGAGTCCGGTAGTCACTTCGCAGACCAGGTATCTGCACATGAGTCCAACTATGAGGCAAACAAACAAGTGATGGAGAAGCGAGGCTTGACCTCATGCCAAGGTCAGGGTCGGCTGCCTCAGCTTCAAGAATGAACTTTGTCCTCAAAAGACCAGGTATGACATTATATTTTCTTATTAAAAAAAAATGCAACTCATTAAATCTGGTATGCGTATTTTGAGTGGGGGCTCGGGAAATTCCTCGACCTCCCAAAGTTTTCTCTAACTGGGTGCATGCACCCTTGGAATGGAAAACAAGCAAGCGAACAACACAGAGGAGCTGGTCGTCCTCATGACAAGGCCGAGGCCGACCATCCAGAGGCCAAGGCCGAGCTCCGCCCCTAGAGGCCCAGGTACGAAGTTAGTTTCTCCTTACTCAAAAAATGCACGTCCAAGGTATTGAACGCATATTTTGAGTGAGGGGTTGGGAGTAAGGACAAACCGAGTCCATCATAATCATGGTCATGTTGCGATAATTCTGATTTTCCTTTCTTACTTATTTTGAGTGGGGGGTTGGGGCTATTACTTATTTTCATTTTGTATAACACATGTCCACAACTCTTCTCCATGGTACAATGTTGACACTTGCAAATTAGATAAAGTTCTTTATGCTGTGTTTGTGCAAAAGCATTTTTCTATAGGATGTGATGCATGTGGCTAGACAGGAATGATTCTTGTAGAGGCCAAACTTCCACACTTTCCCATGGAAAGAGACTAAACTCTTGCAGAGAGGTTGACGCATGCCCTCAACCTCCCCAAGTTTTGCCCAAAAGAGTGTACGCACCCTCGGGATGGATACAACAGAGAAAAGTAGCAAGCAAAGCAGAAGAAATGCTCAGCCTCATGCCAAGGCCGAGGCCGAGCATCCTCGCTCCATAGGCAACCCTCAGTCACGCATTCACTTTTTAACATGGCCGAAGTGCTCAAAGCCGCAGGGGGATGCTTAAGGTAGGACCGGACAAATATACACATAAGCCTAACCGTGGAGCGGGCAAGCAAACAGCACAGAGGAGTGGTCAGCCTCATGCCAAGGCCGAGGCCAGAGGCCAGAGGCCAAGGCCGATCCTAGCTTCCTCTCTCATTCTTTCTTTTGCAGAAATTAACTTTTCAATGCAGGATTGTGAAGTCTTCTGTTCCTTTTTCCTATTTCTAATTATGGATAAGCCCCGGATCTGGAATGAAGCGTTCCGAATGACCAAGTACAGGGGTTTAGCTGCTGTGCTCGGCCTCTTCCCGAGGCCGAGGCTGACCAGACAAACTAAAACGGAAAACTGGTTTGCTCGGCCTCTTCCCGAGGCCGACCAGAGCCATTGTTGTAATCTCTCAACTCTTCTCATTTCCATTTCACCTAACCCCTTTTCAAGGAGTGTATACTTTGTCCAGTTTATCCTATCTTGCAGGATAACCAGGAATCATACATAAGTCGGCATGGAACGAGAGTTATACTCTTAAATCAGGCTTAAGGAGCTCAACCCTGCAGAAGGTCAAGTGTTACTAGACCGCACCAACGAGTCTACCTCACCTCTTCTAGCCTGAGCATCTTTACATCAGGCGAGCCTGGACTGCCGAGTCTACCTCGCCTCATCCAGAGTGAGACCATGTGAGCCCGGACCAACGAGTCTACCTCACCACCTCCTCTGGCCCGAGCACCTCTTGCCGAGGCCAGACACAAACTTTAATGGGAGTCAAATTTTAGGCCTGAAATGAAGCACTCCGAATGACCTAAGAGAAATTACAAAATATGATGCTCGGCCTCTTCCCGAGGCCGAGGCCGACCAGCACCACTTTTGTAATCTCTCACTCTTTTTCATTTCCATTTCGACTAACCCCTATTCAGGGAGCGTCTACTTTTATCCTATTTTGCAGGATGACAACAAAAGCTACACATAAGCCAATCCAAGACAAGGGTCATTACTCTTAAAACGGGCTTAAGGAGCTCACCCGATAACGCTAAGCCGCACCTGAATCCCAATTCAAGAGTGGGGGCTTAATGTTATAGGTAATTTTGGACCACCACAGCGTACGAGGAGCTGACAGGACAACCGGGAGGAGATAGGACCAGGAAAGGGACCCAGAGGGAGACCATACCGACGGGCCGGGCCAACGTGGCCCGACCCGTACGGTCGGCCTCGGCCTTGGGCCGAGGCCGAGCATTATGGTCGGCCTCGGCCCAAGGCCGAGGTCGACTACTCGGCCCGTTTGCACGGGCCGAGTCTGTTTGCCTCCGCTCGGCCCCTACCGCTTCCAGCTGCCTCGGTCCAGCCTGCTTCGTCCCAGAACGCCTCCAAACCCTAGGGGTCCGAGCAGGTATATATACCCCTCTTCGCCATCGAAGAAGGGGGCCGAAAACTCGATTCTTGACTTATTTCTCTATTCGCTAGCTGCTCAGTTTCCTGACTTAGGCATCGGAGGCGGTGTGGCCTACACCACACCGGTGTCCAGCGATTCTTGCTGGTCTTGCAGGTCACGTCTTCTCCAGCTTCTACAAATTCATTGTTGATGTCACGTGAAAGGCAGGTGGATTGCTTGGCCAAATTTTGGCATCAACATTTCCAATTTTTTCTAAACATAAATAAGAATATAGGTTTGTTATTATTGAATGTATAGGTGTTAGGGTCATGAAATTCTATTTTTCTTTATTAAAAATGAAGAAATGGAAACAAGAAACGAAAACGTTACCAAACGGGCCCTAGGTATCTATTAACATAAACTTGAAAATACACGAACCCATTAGACACTTTTAAAGATCAAAGACCAAATGAACACATAAACTTTGAACACAAACTTAAAAGTTCAACGACTAAGGGTGTGTTTGGTTTAACTTGTCAAGTGTCAAGTGTTTAATTTTGAAAATAAATCATTTTGAAAAAATTTATAGTGTTTGGCAACCACTAAAAATGACTTATTAGAAAATGGGATTTATAAATAAATCATTCTTTAAGAAACACTCGAAAACCAACTTTTTAAAAAAGACTTCTTAGGTATACAATAACTTGTGTAGAAAAACATTTGTGAGGAAATGCAACCAAACATATGAGTGTTTAAATTATAAACAATTTTTATACAAAATGTTTTTTAAAAAAATGCATTTTTGAAAACACATTTAAATTAAAATGTATTCCAAAGAACCCTAAACTTCTAGATTTAGAAACAAACACATTTCTTTCCCGTTTGATCCTCTCTAGTTTTTTTTTTTTTTTTTTTTTTCTTTTTAATAATGGCAGTTTATTAAATTTGACTTGTAATAAATTGGCACTTTACAAAATCAAAGATGATCAAATTTGATCATTGGATTAATCTTCTCCGGAAAGGATTCAGTGACAATTGATTCACTTTAAATATATTATCATTAACATCAACGGCATGAGAATCTCCATTTGCTGATATGCCTTCGGACCCAAACCAACCACGGCTTTTGTTTACTTTACTCGTGAATTGATGTATCTCATATTTAATATATATATATATATATATTATCCTCTTGGAAATATTTTTATTACTCTTTTTTTAAAAAAAAAAAAGTAATATTTTTATTACTGATGACGCGACAATTTGTCTACAATATCTATATTTGGAAAATTTTGCACTATTGAATATTTGATGATATTGTCAATTTGAATATATGTCTCCCAAAGTTAAAAATTCAAATTCTCACGTTTTTTTTTTCTAAAACAAATTCAAATCCTCACATTGAACTAAAACATATACGTATAGCAATAATAATTGTTATAGGTGATTTTGGACCACCCCGATGCACAAAGAACTGGCGAGGACAACCGGGCATAAATCAGACTAGGAGATGGACCCAAGAAGCGAAACCGGTCAGTGGGACGGGCCAAGACCGAAGGGGTCGGGCGTTTGGCCCGACCCCCTGCTCGGGCCGCTCGTGCAGGTCGAGCCCGTCCGACTCCGTTTGGTCCCCACCGCCTCTGGCTGCCCCGGTTTCGCTTGGTTTGCCCCGAAACGCCTTCGAATTCCTAAAAACCCTAGGAGGACGAGCAGGTATTTATACCACTCTTCGCTACTGAAGAAGGGGATCCGAATTCTATCCTGAAACTCTACTCTCTATTCTCTACTTTCGCCTCTTACTCTTACCTTCTTGCTTCCCATCGCTCTTCTTGCTGACTTAAGCATCGGAGCCGGTGTGGCTAGCACCACACCAGTGTGTAGGTTTACCGTCTTGCAGGTCACGTCTTCTCCTCCTCATCTACAAATTTACCGTTGGTGGCACGTGAAGGTCAGGTGAGTTCCTCCTTATCAGATTTTGTCATCAACAATAATAATAAGAAAAATAAAGTTAAAATTGTGCTCAACATTCTTTTATTAAGTAAAAATCACGTATAAGAAAATTTTAAGTCTTATTTTTCTTCTGTTAAAGACTCAATTTCTTAACATTTAAGAAACTAACCTTTCATTCTAAATCGAAACTTTCTAGAGGATGAACCTTAGGTTTGCAATTCTCCAAACCACGAATTTAGTCAAATTTGGTCGAATTTTGGTCCAAACACCACAAGTTTGGTCAAAACCTCACGAAGAACAACTCTCGAGGAGACGCAATTTTGGTTTTTAATCTCTCCAAATCTCAATTGCTAAGCCTTCTATTTCCACAATAGAAAAACATATTTTGGACATCTTAAATCCAAATTCATCGGAACTCAAAATTCAAATCTTCATCCAAAATACCTTTAAAGTGTTCTTTTGTGTGTCATTGCTTGAAATGGAGGAACAAAAGTCATTACGAATTCGGTGATGTGTACTAGAGATTGGCCAATTAGGGCAAGCAATCACTATTTGGGAACATCATTAGGTTGCATTAATTAATTAGGCAGCACCTTGTTAATAAAGCTTTAAAGCAAACCAAATATAATCTCACTTTAATTACTTTGGTTTGGAGTTGTTGGGGGAAGGGCCCCTTTTTTCTCTCTTAAAGTTGAAGCATCAAATTCCAATTTGTGAACCAAAGTGATTCCCCAATGAGCCAGACATTGTTATGTGGTTGCCCCCCACCAATCAAATTCTCTTTGCTTTATTTATTATTTTACATACCAAATTATCAATAAACTCATCATTATTTGGAGCTGAGTTTGACTACCCTTATCATTAATTCCCAATCTCATCAAAATATTCCTTTTTTCTTCTTCTTTTTTTTCCCCTTAAAGTGTTTTGGTTTGATTGTTTAAATTAAAAAAATAATAAAAAAATAATAAAAAATTGACATATGCCGTGGAAATGAGCAAATGTATTTATTATAATATTGTATAGTTTTGTATATCCTGAAAAAACAACTTCATATCGTTTCATATCGTTTCCTGACAACTTTATGATAAAATTTTTAAGATGTTGAAAATTAAGTCTCAATATAGACATTCAAATAACTAATAGACAAAAGCAATAAACCAGTGTGTGAGTTAAAAATTTGAAATGAATAAATTTATATACATATTTTAAAAGTTAGTCCCACATTTGATTAGAGGTTAGGTGTTTAAATTTCTTTCATCACATTTGTTGTGTTAAAAAAGATGTCAACCTTGATATTATGTAATATATATTTAAGTATTAACCGTATTTTATTTATCTAAACTAAACTAAGTGTGATGCAGAGAATGAGGAGAATTAAGTATCATATAAGTTTGTCTTGTAGGATCTACGTGTCGATTAGCATACTGAATTATATAACTTATAAGCAAACCACATTCTTAAATTTAATTTTTTGAAATAATGAATGTTAACATGAAAATTGAAAATCATTTTTATCCCTTGCATGCTCATTTTGCAGGTACTCAATTTGGGTTAAGAATTAATATGATGTTTAAAATTCACAAATTAGACCAATTATTTTCTAAACAGATGGTGCACTATTTTCTTATTCTTTTTCTGGAAAAATATGGTGTGCTATTTTCTTATTATTATAAAATCTTCAAATTTGATTTTGGATATCATTTATGTTGGCGTAAATAAAGCATAGGCAAAAGCATGCATTATTTGAAAACATTTAACTATGTTAATTATTTAAGTATTAGATAATTTTAACAACCAATAATTTCTTTTTTTCAAAAAAAAAAAAAAAACAACCAATAATTTCTTTTTATTCCTAAATTATTATTAGTACGATTTGAAAACCATATTTACATTTTTATATTTCATGTTTCACTTGATTTTTTTTTTTTTTTTTTTACTCCCAATGATTATTTTTTGCTCATATAATTAGTTTTGCGTGACACGATAAATTTATTAATATTATTTACTGACATTGGAGTTCTAATATATATTAAAAAATGTGATGTACAAAATATTTTAAATAATTAATTAAAAAACAACTCATTATACATATGTTCAATCAAATTCTCATTAATGTGAAACAATAATTATGATATGGGAAACAAGTGGAACCATTTTTTTAAACACACCCAGAAATAGTAATTCCAAGGATCAACTTGAATATTTTTTTATATATAAAAAAAAAAAGAAGAACCAACTTGATTTTTTGTCCCATCTCAGGGGTTTGGATATCTTTAAAATTAAACAATTAAAACAAACCGTTTAAAAAATAATAATCACAGAAACACAAATTATGAGAACCAACTGGAACAAAACTTTTTTTTAGCAGAAATAGTAATTATAAGGACCAATTTGGTTTTCTTTGTTTAATGTTTATATATCATTAAAATTGAAGGAATAAAATAAAGTATTTATTAAATATTCATATTTATTTTTAAAATCAAATATTTTAATATTTCTTAACTCGATGTGTGAGAACCATCTAAGCATAATCAATTAATTGAGGTATTATAACATATATATCAAAATAAAAATAAAAAATCAGCGAAATTTCCACTTACACCTTTTTTTGAACTAGAAAAATATTAATATTTGAAAACACAAAATATGAACGAAATTTTCTCACTTATAATTAAATTTAAAATTTTAAAATATCAAAGGTCATATTCATTCCAAAGTGGGAGGTTGTTATCAAATTCTTTTAAATGATCTTCCAACATGTTAGAATAAAAATAATATCATATGTTGCAAAATATATTAATGTCGGTCAATTTTGATACATTTCGGTTGATGATGCTTTAATAATTTCTCGAAGAGGCCAAATCATACAAACTATAAAGTATTACAAAATGAGAGAGAGTTGAGTCAAAACTATAAAGCCTAATTGCCTATGAATTTTAGGCTATCACCTAGGTTAGCAATAATCCAATTGAATAATGGAAAATGAAAAATCCTTGGCTGCTGCCCTTTTTGCCTTGAAAAGAATAAACAATTTAAGAAAAATTTGATTTATCACGTTATTTCGAATTAAAAGTAGACAAAACAATTCTTATTTTCATCCAAAAGTAGAAAAAACAATTCTTATTTTCATCCCTAAACTTAAAGGATTATATTAATTTTCATAACTTTCACTTTGATCTTAGATCACTAAACTCGGATAGTGTTGTAATTCTTATACTAAAAAATAGAAAAGGTTTTAGTGTTGTAATTCTTACACTAAATCTATAAATATTGCAATTTTTTCCTTTGTAATTGATTTTCATTTGAATCACAAAACATATGTACGATAGAAAGTAAATTATTAGAATTCAAAGAAAAAAAAAGTAATTAGAACAAGATTTTTGTTGAAATTTATAAATATTAGAGATTTGTTAAATTTCCATACCATAGCTCATTTTTGTTGAAATGGATGAATATAAAAAAAAAAATTATATTTGCCACTTTGTCAACAACAGTGGATAAATTTGACATAATTTGAAACAAGAGTGTATTTGTGTAATCTCAAGTTGAATGTGATAAATTAAAAATTTTAGGGAAGATCCTCCCAAAACATCTTTCTATTCTTATTACAAGTTTTTCTCAAACTCATCTTTCCATCCCCATGTTGTAAAAAAAAAAAAAAAAAAAAAAAAAATAGTCTCTCTTTGTTTAGAACCAAACAAGTTTGAAAAAAATATTTAAAGTCAAATATGTTTATTTCGTAAGGTGATAAAAACATAAAATTTATTATTACTACCATATTTATATACTAAACAAACTTCATCTTAACCACATACCTCGTGATTATCATTACAACTTAGGTGAGTTGTGTTTTTGTTGGTACATACACATTCAACTTGAGATTAAGCTAATATTATAAATTATTATGATTAGTATTAGTATATAGAGTATAGGCAATGTATCAAATTTCCGTCGACATTTCCGTGGGAGAAGCTTCGATCTTCCCCCCATGTTGACGACATGTCGACATTTCCGTCAAGTTTCCGTTTTTTTTTTCTTTTTTTTTAATTAATTAATTAATTAATTTATTTATTTATAGTCTATATTTCTTTCTTTTATTATTTTTTTTTATTTAAACTCATGTTTTTTTTACCTTGTTTTATCATTTTCTTTTATATTTTCATTTATCAATTTTCAAATCAATCCATTAGAATATTACAAATTCCAAAATTCATTTTTTACCACAAAAATTATTTTTAATTATTTATTTTAATTTTACATTTTTATTATTTTATTATTTTTACCACCTATAAATACCCCACCTCATCTCAATTTCTTCACACCTCAATTTTTCAAACTCTCTCCCAAACTCTCTCAATTCTCTCAAATTCTCTCAATTTTTCCAAATTCGCTTAAATCTCCTAATTCTCCCAAATTATCTCACTTGTCTCAATTACTAATTTCTTTCTTAAGTTAAGAAGTTTAATTTTAAAAGGTTACATCTTTCTTTACATATTAGTTTATTAGTGTTATTTTTTTTACTTTATTAGTGTTATTTTCTTTACATACTACTTTATCAATTATTTAATGTCCACGATCATCTTTTTGGTATTAGTCATTGTAAAATTTTATATTCATAAATCCAAAGTTATTTTTCATCTATCAATATTTCATATCTATTTTAATTTTCAAATTAAAGTCTCATTTAATAATTTACAAATCTTTCTGCACGTATCGACATTTTAATCAACATTTTCATTCAAATATTGTTCTACTTTGTAGATATGATGATAAAAAATTGTCAATTATATCCTAATTAAGCCACAAACAAAGTTTCATGGACTAATTCAAACAATTTCCATCAATTTACATGATTTCCGTAAATCTTCCCGAAATTTCCATCGACATTTCCATCGACATCGATATTTCCATAAAATCAGGACCTCGACATTTCCATCGACATCGACATTTTAAACCTTGAGTATAGGTAAATTGACATAAAACATATGATTTTTTTTTTTTTTTTTTTGAAACTCAAAGGTTTGACGTTCCAATCCTCGAGTATATAAATATATATTTTCCCCTCTTACATGTTGTGAATATATATATTATTATTATTTTTTTTTAGTTTCAGAAGTTTATCTGGAACGACTCAAAATCCAGAACAAATAAAAAATCACAAAGGTATGTACTAAGAAAAAAATACCACAAAAGTAAAAATGGAAGCGGGGGGTCATAAACTATATAAATAACATTTGAATTCGCGCTTCCATGATTTCGAGCAATCAAATCAATGATGAAATTGTAAGAATTAAGAAAGACGATGAAAAGGGTTTGTTCTGCACGAAGATCACGCTACCGCTCGGAGAGGAAGGTTACGCCGCCGCCGGAAAATCGCCGCCGCCCCAGCAGGCGGCGGCGGAGCGGCAGTCCCGCTCGCGCATGGAGAAATTAGGCGACACAAGTTGAAAAGAAAGAGAGAGAGTTGTCTGCGATTGGCCTCCGAAACCACCAACAAAAAGAAGAGTAATCCAACGTCATAGTGATACAGCCGGCGACACGTGGCCGACATGCAGATCAAGAAGAACCAACCAACGATTAATGGAAGAAGAATCAGCGGAGTTAGTGGGGGGAATCATGATGAAGGCTGCCATTGGCGATCTTTCAATCTCGAGAATCACAGGGACCCAGTAAAGCCCCTTTTCCTCATCTTAGCTATAGAGCATTAAACCCTAGCCCTAACCCCACCTCTGAAATTTGTTTTTGTTTTTGTTTTTCCCGTCTCACTTCATAATCTCGATCCCTGTTTCAAATTTGACTTTCGGTGAACTTCAACTTAATTCCTTTGGCGAACTTTTTATAGATCAACCATTTCTTTAATGTTTATGTGGAGCTATTGACTGTACATGTGAAATATTTTTCAGTGCATATCAATTTTCTTGTTCTTGATTATGCATGATTCATTTGGGGATTCAATCATATATTAGAACACCATTTTGTCAAAAGACTGCCTGCTTTAACTTTTCCATTACATTTCCCTTCTGTATATCTTCAAGCGGTTTATGATAGCGTTGCTTTAGATTATTACTAGGTTGACTAATCAGGAGATTCCAAACCCAATGTCCCTCTCCTTGTCCCCATGCACTCAATACCCAATTTGCCTTTACCTGGCGTGCCTCACCAGTAGATTTTTAACACCCATTTTTTCCATCATAAAATCTGAATAAATTAGCTTGTGATTTCCAAACCCTTTTCACCATTAAAGCTTTCTCATCTTCTGCATCGCGTTCTTATCATAATATATGGCGCCGTGTTGTTGAATCTGAATCAGAGAAGCTTTTTCAGTTGTTTCGTCCGATCACTTGGGGCTCTGCAGCTTTTTCCCATTTCCCTTTTTTTTTTTTTTTTTTTTTTTTCCGGAATCGGACTGTGTCAACCGCATTTTTTATGCGTCTCCGTGGTAAATTTTCTAACTCCCTTCCTCTTTACCAGTTTTAATTTGTGCAGACTCGCTTGAATTTATTTGAATGGCTCAGTTATAGTGGTAATTTTGTCTATTAGTAAAGTAAATGGGTTTTTGACTTGTGAAAATAAACAAAACCCATTTACTTTAATAAGGAATATCTTAGATGAATCTTCAATTAAACTGAGATACCTTCCATTTCTCTTCTGTTTTACACAGAAGAATAGTTTTAACTTCACTATGCTTGGTGTGGACGTTTTCAGAATGCTTCCAATAGAATATGGACAAAAAGAACAAATCAAAAACCATGTCGAGAATCTAGCAAATCAACATTGGAAAGTAAAGAAAAGAAAAATATGGACTTACAACGCGCATATTCCATATATCACTGTATTTCCCTTTGAGAGAAGAACCTCAGAGATCTTTTCCTTCTGGAAAAGTAACGAGATAGCTCACTGTAACCCTCTGTTTAGCACCATTTGTCTGTGAAAACGCAATCCATGATTTATTGCTACGTCAGATTGAGAACAATCAATTGTGGGAAGGCATTTTCTCTTGTCTTATAGGTTGTAACAAAGATACTGGATTCTTTTCCACCAGGAGCAACAGTAGTTTTTCACATTTTTTTTTTGTATTACCGTTTTCCTTTTCTCTTGCTTAAAGCCCATATTCCTTTTTGCAACTTCAATTCGGTCATCCTCCTTTTTCCTCTCTTATCTTCTCTTCTTTTTGTAAGTGTTGAAGTCTCGTTTCTTCTATTTTTATGTTTGGTCCGATTGATGTTTGTTGTTTGATTCTTAATGCAATGTTCCTGCATCAATAACATCAACAAAGTCATTGTCCTCCCTCATTTTTCTCCATTGTGACTTCTTCCAAGTTGGACGTTTCTGGCCATTGTCTTTCCAATTGATTTTTTAATTCGTTTTAGTTTCTGTTTTTTATATATGGATTTCTTAAATCCACATGTTTTTTTTTCCTTCTTTACTTAATGTTAGCTAACATTTCTGTAGAAAAAGGCGATATACGCCGCACACAACCACTATTTTCACTCTAGCATTTATTTTGCAGTATATGCCAATGAATCTAGTTGGTTTAGAACAGTTTAGATAATACACAGATTGTTCTATTCAATTATTCTATACGTTTTGTACTGTAGAACACAGACAACTGCTATAGCAAGCTGTTGTAGGCTGTTCTTTTTAATTGTACCTTATTCAGCCAACGTAGTTGAGAGTTGAGTGTTGCTTTTTGTATATGAAAGGGGCTCCACAATTTGATACTGAAGACCCATGAAAAGAAGAGGCAATTGTAGAAATGAAGTTTATGAAATTGGGAACCAGGCCTGATTCCTTCTACACAGAAGCAGCTACCAGGTACCATATTAGAATCACCCTCCAAAAACGAACCCTGAAAACTGGTTGACTAAACATGTATGAATTACTCTGCAGGACGGTTATTTCCGATGTCCCAGGAAATATTGTCATATGCATTGACAACATCAGTTACCTTCTTCACAAGGTTTGCCTTGACACCGTCTATTTCTTGTTCTGTTTCATAATTGAGGATGACATATCTAAGCTATTATTCAGATGCATTTCTCTCATTATATACCTTTTTCTTTTTGATATGACCTTTAACTTCAATTTTAGAAGTTTAGGGTTGTAAATCATTATTAGATTGGGAAAAGATGAAATGGGTAATCAAAGACAAAGGGATCTTCTTTTTGTGAACATAGGCTGCAGAATATGCAAATAATAAAGATAGGATTTTCCTCTCTACCGGGATTTCTTATTTGCTGCTTTGGTTTCAGTTTCAGCTTCTGCCCAAGTGTGGTCTCTTGCAACATCTCTGCCCTGACTTGGGTGATTCTAGCATTACCACTATCGAGCTTCATGACGTTCCTGGAGGTGCAGAAGCTTTTGAACTGTGTGCCAAGTTTTGTTATGGAATGACCATTAATATTAGTGCCCATAATCTCGTACACGCATTCTGTGCTGCTAAGTTCCTCCGCATGACTGAAGTAGTGGAGAAGGGAAATCTTGTTCTGAAGCTCGAGGCTTTCCTCCACTCGTGCATTCTTGTTGGCTGGAAGGATTCGATTGTTACCCTACAAAGCACCGCGAAGTTACCTGAATGGTCTGAGAATGTTGGAATTGTCCGAAAGTGCATTGATTCGATTGTCGAGAAAATCCTAACGCCACATTCAAAGGTTAATCAACATTCTTACTTTCTTAAACCTGAAGGACCTTTGATCCCAAAATTTGAAGTTATTGAATTAGGACAAATTCAACTATTAGTTTATTCTTAATACATCCTTCACATTTGAGTTCGAATGTAAATTCGTTGAGAAGTTCAAGAATTAGTATTCAGACTCTTGATATTAAAATGACAATGATAGAGGAATTGACTTAGCACAGATTGGGTCCTCTAGGATCCATTCTTCTTGGAATTTAGCTACTGACATAAGATGATTCCTTGCAGGTATCATGGTCCTACACTTATACAAGACCAGGTTACACAAAAAAGAACAACCAAAGTGTCCCAAAAGATTGGTGGACTGAGGATTTGTCAGATCTAGACATTGAATTGTTCCGCTGTATAGTTTTGGCTGTTAGATCTACGTACATTCTACCACCACAACTTATTGGAGAAGCCCTGCATGTCTATGCCTGCCGCTGGCTACCTGACACTGCAAAGGTCAAGCCTTCGGAGACTAAAATTACTGAGAGCAAAGAAGATCTGGAAAAGAGTCGACAAATTCTCGAAAAAATAGTCAGTATGATTCCTTCAGATCGGGGATCAGTTTCAGTTGGCTTCTTGCTCAGGCTCCTTAACATAGCAAACTATCTAGCCGTGTCATCAATGACAAAAACTGAAATAATTCGGAGATCTAGTCTGCAGTTTGAGGAGGCAAGAGTGAGTGACTTACTCTTTCCTTCACAGTCAACCTCCAATGCACACTTCTATGATGTTGACTCGGTTGTGGCGGTGTTGGAATGTCTTCGAGCACTGTGGCGGAGACAATACTCTGGGGCTACAGAAAATAGTCATTTCTTGAGATATATTAGAAAAGTAGGGAAGCTTGTCGATTCATATCTTCGGGTGGTTGTGATGGATATCAATATGCCTGTATCTAAAGTGATACAACTTGCTGAAGCCCTGCCAGATATTGCTCGCCCAAACCACGACGATCTGTACAAGGCAATAAACATGTATCTCAAGGTAAGATATGACTTGATATTTTATCATATCTCGTATTTCATTGATTGGTAAAACATGTTTCTATGGCAAGCAGGAACACCCTGATTTGAGCAAGGCAGATAAAAAGCGCCTTTGTCGAATTCTAGACTGCCAAAAGTTATCATCAGAAGTCCGTGCCCATGCTGTGAAGAATGAGCGATTACCATTGAGAACTGTCGTGCAGGTCCTGTTCTTTGATCAAGAGAAAGGCTCGAAGGTTACAAGTTTCACACCCACAGCAAAACAGCTGATTTCTGTCGAAAAACAGGCGACAATCACCAGTGACACTCACAGTAAGCTAAAACCAGATATCGACAACAGCGTCGACAAAGAAGTAAGAGAAAGAAAGGCCTTCTCTGAAAGCAGTGAGAGGGATGGACATAGAACAAGAAGAACAGATATGAAGCTGCCACTTGAGAAGGAAATAAAAGATGATAAATCAGAACTTGATGTGAAGTCAGTGAAGAGTAGTAGAACCAGAGAGATAAGCAAGGAAAGCAAGTCCTTGAGCAAGTCAGATTCTAAGAAAATGGTACCAAAGGGAAGCAGATCAGATCATGGTGGTGAACAAAGACAGGTAAAAAGATGAAAGGCAGATACACAAACAGAAGATCAAATAACATCATTTTTCGACGCTGTTTGTTTATTTTTTTTATTCTCGTTTCATTTCTCGGATTCTGTAATAGATCTAATGCAAGTTACATTGTCAAAAAAATTTATCACGGTGCTTAAAATATGCTTCCATAGCTATAATATAGGGAACTCTTTGTCAATTGGGCAATTACAAAAATTTCTATCTGTTAAACAGTAATAATATTCCATTTCTGTGTGAAACAGTTCATAGATAACATTTAGATTTTTTCAAAATAGAAGTTCTATAATGTGTCTCTGTTACATTAAAAAAGATTGGCAGACAAATGTTACCTTGAAGTTATGAAGAAAGTCTTTTGAAGATTGTATGTTAAATCCCTAAATATTTTTACATGCCAAAATCGAAGAATATTTTATTTCAAGAAAACCAGTAAATTTATTTTGTGGTGAAGATCATTCTTCACGTGTGATTGGTTAATGCAATAGATATTTATAAGTTGGGAATATAAGATGGAAGTTGAAAACAATTTATTTATTTGCCAATTTTTTTTTTCGTTGTAAGAGTATTTTGATTGAAAAATATATAAATAGATTTATAAAATTAAGTTAAATATTAAGTACAATTTTAATGTTCTACTAAACAACTGAAAAGCAGGTAGATTAATGGTTTATTTGACCTTAAACATACATAGTAATAGTTCTTAAAAAAAAAATCATAATTATTCACTTTAAAAAAATCAGTAAAATCTTTTCCAATTTTACCTCTAACATTAACATGCTAGACATTTTTTTCATTATGTATAGGTATAACGAATCATTTCACAAAATACATTAAACAAAACATTATTGTCAACAAGAGCATGACTCAAGTGACATAAATCTCCCACCCCTACACGTTAAAAAAAATAGCAGAGCGGTAATTTTATATTTTTTATCATTTAAAACATATTTTATCAAAATTAAAAAAAAATTGATAAAATTGTTTTAGTTTATTTTAATTTTAAAAAAATCGTTTTTTTTTTCGAGGGAATTAGAAATTAGAATTTCGTCCGTATTAATGCACGCCGTCCTTCTTCCTCTCAGTAACAATCGAAACCTCAACTTTTTTTTACAATTTAATTTTGAGGAAAACGAGGATTAGTTAGCCATGTATCAGAATCTCGGCTCAAATTCGCCTTCAACCTGCAACGGTTTCTCTCTCCGGATTTTTTAAAGGTAAAACAAGAAGATCCCCACTCTTTTTCTCTCTATTCATCTTCCTTTATCAGCCTTTTTGATGGTGCTTTCTTGTTTCTTTAATTTCTGCCCTTATTAATGTAATCTTTGTTCAGTTCTCAGATTTGCTTAGAAGCCCTAATTTTGTACCGCACCCATGATTTTCTGCATCATGTTATTGCTCGATCGATTGTGTTTTTCTTTTTCTGATTGAGAGAGAGCCTGGCATCTGGGATTAATACCTTACGTCGGAATTGTTTGCTATCGTGATTGCCATTTCATTTAGAGATCATTTGAATGAAATTGTAATTCGTTCTCGTTTATTTTCATTTTTGTTTATCATCCCACTAGATTCATTGCTTTGATGTTGCTTTACTGCCGAGAAGTTGATGTTGATTTGGGAATGGAGGATAAGTTTCAATTGCAATCTGAATCTTGAATAATTTTTTAAAATTTTCGAATGGTAAATCATGCCTGTTTCATGAAATTATGCTTCTTGGGTTTATCATTTATGCGGTCCTGGCTTCTGTGGGCTTGTTTCAAGAAAATTGTCTAAACATCTTTTTACTAATTCTTGGCACAGGTATGGAGTGTTTTGACATCTGTGAAAGATCATGGTTCAATGCCTAGAGGGAATAAAGCATTTCTGTGCTGCTGTAGCAAACTGTTGTGATGCAGATACGTCTAGGCAACCCAGGGGCCTTCAAGATCCTGAGGCTCTTGCAAGGGAGACAGTATGTATGTTTCTAGAAATTTCAGTCTTTGATGCCTGACACAATCAACCTTTCTGATTTATTGGCGTGGATATTTGATTCCATTTCATATCTACTTTTTCATATGTTTAGTACTGTTCTTTGTAGAGGTCTAACTAATGCATCACATCAAGAATAAGTATTTGTTACCGATTGGATTAATTTTTGTTGATAAGACCTTCACTCTTTTATTTGCTTGTAAATTTTGGCAGTCATAAGTTGTTTGCTTCCTCTATTGCAGTCAGTGTAAGTGAAATAGAGGCATTGTATGAGCTGTTTAAGAAGATCAGTAGTGCAGTGATTGACGATGGGCTGATCAATAAGGTAACAGCCAGTGGAGGAGTCATTGTTTTGTTTCACTTTCCTCCTTAATACAGTGTATTCAATCATTTTGTAAGATTCCTCAAAAAAAAAAAAAAAAAAAAATCATTTTGTAAGATGATAATCTTTTCAATTTTCATGCTTGAGCTACAGTTGCTCTTGCTTTGTTTTGACTCTCCCTCTGTATCATACTGCAGGAAGAATTTCAACTGGCACTGTTCAAAACAAACAAAAAAGAGAGCTTATTTGCAGATAGGGTAACCTTATTGTTTACAATTAAACCTTTAGTTCTATTTACATATCCACTATAATCTGACTGGCCTGGATGTCCCTTCATAATTTATTTGAGTCTTTCAATGGTCCTAATATTTCTAATAAACGTTCAGTTTCTGCATATAAATGGTTGAAATTAAGGTATCTAATTATACATTTTTATGAATAAAGTTTTATGCAGTGTGACAACAAGTGTCATCCTTTGGAAATGCAAATGCACTTGATTACTTTTACTTTGTCGGTCTGCAAGGGTGCTCACTGCTTTACTTTTTATATTTAGCAAGTTTTTTGGACTAGTTACCTTTTAAATGCATGCATTTGCTGTCATCGTTATGTTTTTAGATCAGTAGTTAGCATCTTACTGTACATGGCTGCATGTGTGTGGTTTCAATCAGATATAAGAGTTAAAAAGAAAGACAATTCAAGTTTCTATTCTAATCAGATTCTTTTCCGGTTGTTTGTATGGGGATTGGATTTGATCTCCTGATGAGTAGCACACTATTATCTCTATCAAATAGCTGCTATTTTGGTACAAATTTTCTGCATTCATTTGCTGGCTGATTGCTGGTTTTTACTACTCACGACTTATGTAATGCAACTCATAGGTTTTTGACCTGTTTGATACAAAACACAATGGAATACTTGATTTTGAAGAATTTGCACGTGCTCTTTCCGTCTTTCACCCAAATGCCCCTATTGATGATAAAATCGAGTGTAAGTTTTCTTTTCAGTGTTAATTTTCTCACATACCTCCACCTAGGAAAATGTCATGCTGTTATATTTCAACATGGGGCTATCAAAATATTTCATACATGGGTGCATCCCTTTGTTTTTGTACAATCCATTGGTGTTGCCATGGTTGTTGGAGTTAAGTTTTTGGTGTTAGCTTTCCTTATCACTCTGGTCTGGTATTTTTAGTTGTCATGTGATCTCACGTTTTATTAATTTGCAGTTTCATTCCAACTATACGATCTTAAACAGCAAGGATTCATTGAGAGACAGGAGGTAACCTCTCCAATACCTTCTTTATCTCTATTTGAACAATTACATTGCATGGATGCTGACCACTTAAAGACTGATTATTATAGCAGGCTACCTTTTTTAATTGATGATCTTTTCTGAACATTTTACGTGGATGATATCAATTGATCTATATAAAAACTATCAAGGATCTATTAGAGAAGGATGTTACAGAATGTTTTGATGAAATCTAATTTTTAATTGTTCTTGTACACCTGCTAAATAAGCCAATATATTTTTCTTCTTTACTACTATATGATCAGAAATTGTTGGAACTGAGATACTCCCATGAATCTGAACTCGATACTGTCAACTAAATCCTCACTCATCTTTTCATTATCCTGAAAATAGCAGAGGCTGACTTGCAGTGACGTTGATACTTTCTGAAGTTGGTTTGTTGACTTTCTAGTTTCTAGGCAGTGACACTTGCGATCATGACAGCTTCTTTGGCATTACAGTGTTGGAAATCTTTAATGTTATTCTTGGAGTTAAGATTGAAATGTCAAATTGCGTTGATGCTTTAGCGTTATTTGATGTTTATA
This sequence comes from Luffa acutangula, assembly GCA_036850905.1. Taxonomy (NCBI): domain Eukaryota; kingdom Viridiplantae; phylum Streptophyta; class Magnoliopsida; order Cucurbitales; family Cucurbitaceae; genus Luffa; species Luffa acutangula. Next base: position 59,761,954 of record CM072087.1, on the reverse strand, counting down.
AACATGAAGATTGTGCCATTTAAAGTTTATGGTTTTTTAAGATGAGGTTGTGTTAAATAATTTTTTTGAATCCTCTCCACGTTCTATATTATCATATCTATTTCTTGCCATATGGGTACTATTCCCAAAATGTTTTCCTCAATAATTCTAGTCTTTTAAACAATAAAATGTTGTGTAGGTAAAGCAAATGGTTGTGGCTACGCTTGCTGAATCTGGCATGAATCTGTCAGATGATGTTATAGAAAGTATCATCGACAAGGTTCTCTTCCTAATTTGATTACTTCTATTATTACACAGTCTTTTCCTAATCTGGCCTTTTAACTTTCAGTTGTCCAATCTGCTGAATATCAAATGGATTCTTTTTTGTTTCATTTTTCACTACTTCGATTTTGTACCCGCTGAGCTATCATTGATTGAGATGTCCACACCTTTCTGAAACATGAGCATGTCTCTGTTGGTTATTAGATTGATTGCTAATACGTAAGTGCTAATATTGAGTGATAGAAAAAATGGTGAGCTTTTTAAAATAGATAAAAAAATTATGGTCTGTTTGAAATGATTTTCTTTAGTGTTTAAAAAAAAAATCTTTATAAGTGCAAAAAAGGTGTTTAAGCACTTAATTAGTTATTCCAAACAGGCATTTAGACTTGATCAACTTCATGAAGTTGTATTCTAGTAGATGCCTGCTTGGTCCTGTCTTCTAAATGGGGATTTCTTTCATATCAACAAGAGGACCATTGAAAAGAGGGCAAAGCATATTTCATTAGAATATATACCTTTGGAGTTTCTTAACCATATTAGTTCAATTGATGCTTCATTTGTTGAATGTCTATCAGGTGCAAATTTGTGTGCTGTCTATGTAAACTAGGTGATAGCTAGGTGGCCGCAGATGTGTGTTCTGTTCTCGAAATTATAACTGGATGTCTCCTGATTATGCAGACATTCGAAGAAGCTGATACAAAACACGATGGCAAGATTGACAAGGAAGAGTGGCGAAACCTTGTTATGAGGCATCCATCACTTTTGAAAAACATGACTCTCCAATATCTCAAGTGAGTGAACTGCATTTTCTTTTTTCTTTTTTTTGGAAAGATGATCAAAGCTGTTGTGATTGTTCATTCTCTTTCTTTGTGTTGGCAGGGATATCACAACCACGTTCCCAAGTTTTGTGTTTCACTCGCAAGTTGATGATACGTGAGATGATGTCTCTGATTGTGGAGTTTTGTTGGGCTGGCTATAGAGATGGTACTTGGCAGTTGCTGTCTGACTTGCAAGTTTTGTTTTGAATTTGATTGAGATATGATTGCAGTTATTTCTTTCTTTCTTTTGTTGAATGAAAATGGGAAATGTTCTGCTCGCATTTGACTTGAATCAGAGCCCAGTTAAAGCGGAAATTCTAAGTATAAATTGTAGTTAGGTTCATGGTTTTCATCTGTGTATTAACTTTTTCGTTCTTATACTTTCATTTCTTTCTTCTTTAAACCTTATCGTTTCAATTTCCAAAGGTGATCGTGGTACAACAACAAAGTGTTATCTTTTTACGGCCTGTATTTCAGCTGCATTTCGACCAATAATTAGCAATATTATTAATTATAATTTTACCATATTGACATTCCATATTGTGAATATTTTAGTTGAAATCAGTAATTTTTTGATACGTGATGTAATTGTTGCTAACGCTATAAGAATACTATTGCCGATAGTAATACTATTGTTTTGATGTTAATTATTATTGAATTGTTAGTTTTTTTTTTCTTAATAGAACATTATACCCTATAATCTCTTAGAAGAGATGAAAGTGAATTAATTGTTAGGCTCAAATAGTTTGTTATATATGGAAGATTAATATGCTCAATGTAAGGAATAGAGAATTCGAATCTCTGAGCTTTGAAGGTATATGTCAATTATGATTGAGTTATATTCAATGTAATTTTCAACTAAAAAATTGGTCCAAGCTTAAAATGAAGTTATAATAATAGATATGAAAGATCCTGTTATTTTAATGAGATATTTTAAAATTATACAGAGATGAAATACAAAATTTGAAAAAGATTGTAAGAAGGATTTTTTTGACGTGGTCTCAATTTATTTACTTTTGAAATCTTTGGTTATATGATCATTCTCTTGACTTGAATAATAATACGTTACAACAATATGTTAATGTCATAATATTTTGCCAATTTTAATATATTTGATAATTTATTTCTATATTAAAGTTTTTTTTAATACATTCTATACTAAGGGTTGAATTTCTACGCCCACAGTTGTAATACTACATCCCCTTAAAAGGTTAATTTTGTTTCATGTGTAGAATTAGAAAAACTAAAAAAAATTGTTATGGAACAAAAATTTGATAATTAAAGTAGAAAGAGTTATTATTATTAATAATTTTGCGAAGGAGTAGAGTTTGATTTTCGTCATCAAATTCTTACAAATTTTTCACTTTGATATTTCCAAATTTGAAAATATTAATTTTAGTCTTTCAACTCCTATTATTAAATTATATATGTCAATAGCTCAACTGACATATAATTATACCAATAATCACGAGGTTTGTGGTTCGAATCCCCACTCCTATATATTACCCTATATATTTTATTTATTGTTTTTATCATAAAAGTTGAGGGAGCACAATTATATAGTAGACTAGATTCCTAACAAAAAAAAAAAAAAAAAAAAAAAAGAAAAAAGAAATTTAGATAATAATTTTCGCTCTGAAAAAAACATTTTATTAGTTTATTTTTTTTCCTAAAGATTTTTAAATGAAGAGTCTGGTCATTGAACTGTTTACTTGAATCCTTGAGAACTGAAAGTTGAAGGAGGCTCGTCCTTGGGCATAAAGACGAAAGGGAATCTCTGATTTTCCGATCAACCAACTGGTCCGTTTCGCCTTCCACTCCGCCATTGCATTCTTCTCATCTTCCTTCTTATTTTACTCCTCTCTGCTCTACTTTTTTCCGATTGTTTTCGCTCTCGTATTTCTCTAGGAAAGATTATTACTTAATCCCTGTCTCCTCTCCTGTTATAATGTTTCCGTTTCCAATTAGTAAACTGAGAAACCATCTCATGAATGCCTTACTTTTTGTTTTCTGAAGTAGGTTTTGCTTGGAGCTTAATCGAAGTGAAGCGGGGGAACAATTTTCAGCAATGTCGGAGAAGGGCGAAAAGGGTTTTCCTGTGCAGAAGAAACCTGGAAAGTCTTCGCTCAAATCTTCGGCTTCCAAGGATGGTTCGTGTCATTAATGTCTTTTCAGGTTTTCGGGAGGGGGGTTGAGTATTGTTTGTAATTATTTACAGCCCATGTACTCGTGTCCTCGTGGGTATATCAACTTCATGCATCTTTTTGTCCTCATTAAACTGAATTCACCCATGATCCGAATTTATTCACCAAATTACTTCTCAATCTTTTTTTTTTTTCTTCCCCCTTTTTATGTTTAACCAATATTTTGTTTTGAGAATCAGTTGGACTTTAAATCTACCATCACAACTGTTTGTACTGAACTGAAAATTTGTGAACCCTCGTTGCTTCCAGCTTTCCATGGATCGTGCATGTAGTTTGCTAAATCGATCATAGGTCAGAGGAATACATCATTAACTATAATTAGTGATATTGTCTATGGAGCTGAGCATTTGAACGAGGTAGCTTAGGATAATTAAGCATGATTGAAAATTCATCTGGGGCATTATGGTTTTTTTTCTCTTCTGCAGTTTTTTTGTTTGCCCAATGTATATCATTTTCTTCCTGACTTGTTGCATAGCTTCTCTAAAAGGAAAGGATGATAGTTTATCAAAGCCGAAGAAGGGAAGGAAAGTCCAGTTTGATGCTCAAGGTGAATAGTCTTTTCTGTCAGCCTAATAGTGATACATTTTATGTTATACAAGTCACTTGATGTACCGACGTTCTATATATACAATCAATTACTTCTCAGAATTAATGTGCTTATTATATAAAACTACTTAATTCGGAAGTAATTTACATACAGGATCAGTTGATGCGCAGATCAATTTTTCATTGAAATACAGTGGCAAAAATGGTACTACTGTTAAATGTTCATTTTATTTTCTATTTTTCTCTTATATTTCTACTGCTCTATCTTCATCTGCCCGTTGTTTGTTTTTTTTTTTTGTTTTTTTTGTTTTTTTGTTTTTTTGTTTTTTTGTTTCTGTCAATGCATTTCATTGGCTTTCTTTCCTTTGCAATCGTGGCTTGCAGGTGATTTGGGTAAAGGAGGAAAAGGTGTAAATGGTGCGAAGGCTTCTGTTGCAAAGGAACCACAACCGCTAGAATTGAAGATTGAGCAAGGTGGGTACTGCCTTGACTTTGAATATATGGTCATCGATGTATTAGTTTTTTACTATGATTCATACTGTGGAAGATCAGTATTGCCTTACCTTTTCTTTAATAAAAGTAAGTTATCCTGAGCTGCCTTCCTCTATCTTCTAATATATGATGTTAATTGATATTTCTTTACGGCCTGGGTTCTAGAGTTTCAAATTTTCATTTCAGTTTTCTATGTAAGCAACTGCAACATTTGCTTCTGTCTTCTAGGAAGTTTTTTAAAGTTGTTCTTCATTTTAAGAATTCCTGATGCTGGTGCTGTTCATCTTTGTGTGGTTTTTCCCTCATTCGATGGCAACTGATTGTTTTCTCTTTATGTTTTGAGGCCACATTTTGTTTATTACTGCTGGGATAAGAGTTCGGTTTCAGTATGTCTCCTAGTATGTTAGGTGTTCGTTCCATGAAATTTGTGGCTTGTATGCTATCTAACTATGCTGTTTATCGTTGTGTTGGTTTTAAATTGGCGTGCAGAACTTCCCAAGAATGTTAAATGCCAATGCCTTATGGACTGTGAGGCTGCACAACTTTTACAGGGAATCCAAGATCAGATGGTTCTTCTATCAGCAGATCCAACCATTAAAATCCCTACGTAGGTGAATGCTATTAACTATTTATTGGAAAGATAAATTTCACATGCTTACAAACTTGTATTGCTTTTATCCTAGGTCATTTGATAGGGGACTGCAATATGCTAAAAGAGCCAACCACTACGTTAATACCGAGTCAGTCAGACCAGTTCTTGAGTATCCTTGGTTTTATGAATAGACTATTAGATTATATTGTTAATTTAATAATTTCTTTTTATCTCTTTCTATGGATGGAAACAATTTATATACTACTGTGGAAGTATGCTTTTGTACCAATCCAGCACTCCTAGTGTGCTGTGTGGTGCTCTTTTTCGTTCTAGTCCATTCAATTTTTGTTGAGTGCTTAACTGAAAGTTCTAGAACCCTAAAAAAATATGGTGTAACAGACAGTGAGGTAGTTATCTCTATCTTCTTTTTGTCCATTTTAAAAATTAATTTTTTAGAATGATGAACTGACCTAGTATTAATTTTAACTCAGATATGTGTGATTGCTAATGTCTGCCCAGACACTATAGATGAAGTTTTTGCTCTTGTTCCATCCTTGAAGGTACACTATAAGTTTTTATAATTTCCGTAATTTACATGATCATGCCATATGATTATAGTTAAAACACATTTAGTTTCTATACTTCGATTCTTGTAGTGTTATGGTCTTTTTTACTTTTTTTAGTAACAAGTTAGCCATTCTAGGGATTACTAACAATTCTTGACTAAAAGGTGGAGAATAGTTTAGAGATTTGCAAATTAGCATAGATGCCTCCAATATATTCGGTTAAAAAATGTGCACTTGTAATCTATTACAATTTACAATACAATGAGAAAATAAATAATAAAAGAACTAAAAATGTACAGGGACTACATTGTAAAATAAAAAATGAAAACTTGACAATAGCTATAGTAGAAGAATTAAAAATATGTCTTTAACCTTTTCCAGTCTATCTAGGGGAGTTGTAAATTGTGCCCATATTAACTTAGATTTTAATAAGATGTTCATAGCATGCTGATAAAGCTTTCGGAGCTAAGGGGTGGAGCGAAGAAGGAAGGTGCCCCCTCTTAGTATGTTGTAATTCAAAAAGTAGATCCAGAATATTTAAGATTTTGTAGTTTTTCTCTAGTTTGTTTCCCCTAAAATTTTAGGATTGAACTACTTAATGTATAAAAACTTAGCAGCCTAGGAGGTAAAATTTCGCCCTGGGCTCTCGCTCTACCCTGTTCAGAGTTAATCTTTTAAATGAACTATTCTTAAATGATTCGGACTTAAATACATTTTATTATGTAGCCAAACACAGGAAAAAAAATTGAAAGGCGTGCATTAGTCAAACATATTAGAGATGCTTCATACACACTATTAGTGATCCTTCATAGATGGGGTTGGATTGGTTATGCAACATTGGAACGTTGTTCCTATGATTATTATTTATTCCTTTATTTTGCTTTCACATGGTTACATACAAAGCAGAGCAAAAGAAGCAAGCTAAGTGAACCTCTGACCAATGTCTTGAGCGAGCTAGCCAAGGTAAAATCATCCTGAAGTCATTAGGTGGGTTGCTTGCTGTTGCTGGTGCTCGGGTTCGGTTGCCTTCTCCCCTTCCTACGGAGATTGTTTTATGGGGATTAGAAAATTAGGATTTTTTTTGTTGATGGTATTCAATACAATAGAGGTATAACTCCGGGGAGGTAACAATGGGCTCATTGGAATCTTTTGTTCTTTAAAGATCTGTATTTGCTACTGGAATTGTTGATTTAGTGTAGAAATGTGGGTTACTTTGTCAGAATGCCTCTCCAGCTGAATCAACTCTGATGGACTGAAAATCAAGTAGAAAGCCACTTTTGATTTAATGTAAAGTGAGGATATTAAGGGAGTAATGTCTACTTTACATGTGTTTGCCTTTTTTTATTTATATATAGTTAATATATAATACAGCAGGGCACTGTTTGGCAACAAAAGGAACTGGTTATTGAAGCTCTCAACTCTTTACCACAAAGGGTATACAAGTTTGGGTTCTAATTTTGGTTCTAAATATTTATTTGTCATGTAGATTTTAATGGCATGTGAGATTGTATATAGCTTCACATTATCTTCTTAAAATGTGCAGTTTAAAAAATATATAGTGCAGTATGAAAATGTATATATAGTGCATGGTTAGTTTTATTCACTGATTAACTTCGCCACTGAAACCCTTTTCTTTTTTAATTATCATCCTAAAGATTTAATTCCAATAATTTCTATAGTTTGTGGTTTGATTAGGACAATACTAAGGTAGGGGTTCTCGAGAACCTGAGTAACTTAGGCCAACTCAACGTACTCAACCTGAATGTAACGGTTGGGTTAGGCCAGCTCAGTTTGGTTAGGTTTTTTTAATGAACCAATTGGTTTGGTTCGGTTCAATTTTTGGGTTGGGAAACCACATTGGTTAGAAAGACCATAGCCCAACCAAAGCCAACTTGTGTAGCTCTCTAATTTTTTAAAAATAGGCTAAATTATAAAAAAAAAAAAAAATACCCCTAAACTATGAGGTTTGTTTAAAAAATGTCCCTAAACTTTGAAAAATGTTTCAAAAATACCATTGCCGTTAATTTTTGGATGGGAACAGTTGAGAGGAGGAAAAAAGAAAGAATCATTTTTCAATAAGGGTATTTTTTTAATTTTTTTTATAAGTGTTCAAGGGTATTTTTTAAACTGAAACTTTAACGGTTTTCATCCAAAAATTAATGACAATGGTATTTTTGAAATATTTTTCAAAGTTCAGGGGTATTTTTGAAACTTTTTTATGGACATTTTTCAAAGTTCATGGACATTTTTTAAACAAACTCCATAGTTTAGGGATATTTTTTTATAATTGAGCCAAAAATATATATATATTTAGTATTTAAAAAAGTCTCTATAAAAAAAAAAAATAGTATTTAAAAAAGTCTTTCATCGGAGGTGAAAATTGAAATACAAATTTTCAAAAAAAACTAAAAGGGAGAAGAAGATTACCGATGAACTCGGACAAAAAAATACTGATTACAAAGCGTCCTTGTGAATTGTCACTTCACAGAAAAAAAGTTTCAAAAGCTTGACTTCCCAATGACTACTCGTCTCCGGAACGGATGATCATCAAGAAAATCAATGATTTAATCGCTTCGATTCAAATTCGAGTTTTACCAGAGCGATCGCCGATGAAGTTGGCGCCGGAAAACGAGAGAGAAACAGAATCGTCGGATGAAGACGACGAGGAGGAGGAGGAAGAAGAAGAAGAAGTATGGAGGAAACACTACTCGTCAAGACACCGAATATTACTCGTCGGAGAAGGAGACTTTTCCTTTGCCCTGTGTTTAGCCGTTCACTTTAGATCGGCTCGCAACATCGTAGCCACTTGCCTCGATTCTCAGGGTTAGATCATGATCGTACGCACCCGATTTCTTTGTGCCTTTTTCTTTCTGCATTGATGATTCGATTTCGTCCTGTTTTTCGATTCCAGATGACCTAGAAAAGAAGTACAGCAACGCAATCAGGAACGTGAGGGAACTAGAAGAAAGAGGATGTTTGGTATTCTACGGAATCGACGTTCGAAATATGAGTAAACATTTCTTCCTCAAAACACAGAGATTCGATCGCATCGTTTACAACTTCCCTCACGTCGGATTCCTGTACCGCGAGGGCAGTTTCTGCCAAATTCAGTAACCGATCTTCTACTTTCTCACTTGAGTTGAATTATATACATATAATACGTCGAATTTAGCTTGAAAATGGATGAATGAAACTACAGATTGAACAAGGAATTGGTGGAAGGGTTTCTGAGGAACGCTAGGGTTTTGCTGAAGAAAGCGGATGGGGAGATTCATGTGACGCACAAGGAAGGGGAACCCTACAACAAATGGGAGCTGGTGGAGGAAGCCATCAAAACGGGGTTGAAGTTGCAGGAAACAGTGCCGTTTTGTAAGAATGATTATCCGGGATATCAGAACAAGAGAGCCCATGGAGGTAATTCGGATGCGCCATTTTTGCTTGGGGATTGCAGCACTTACAAGTTTAAGCTCAATCAGTCTGCCTAACATGGCGATGGCGATGGCGGATAGGGAATCAAACACCCAGAAATGGAAATGCAGAGAGGAAAGGAAACTGAAAGGGAGCTTCTTCTTCTTCTTCTCTTCTCTTAGCTGTATTGTCTTCTTGTTATGAACTCTGTTATTCATCTCTGTGAGACTCTGTGGCAATGGCTTATCTAATTTCATTATCATTCTCATGAAATTTGTATTAAAGGATTTTCATTTGGTATAAAATTTGTCTTAGGATTTTACCAATAGGAACCAAAATGATCACTAGGGATAAAAACAGACATTACAAAAGTACGAAGACCAAAATAAGATTTTAACTTAAAAACAGCTCGTATAAATTACACGTTTGATTTCCAAGTTTTGACTTTTGTTTTCCTGGGTTTCTAAAGTTTCAAAGCTAACATTTTTTTACCCTCATTTTTTTTTAATTTGATTTCTATTTGATTCCTCAAATCATACCAGTATTTTTGGTCTCCGAAGTTTGACTTTTGTTTCTATTTCAGGATTCAAAAGCAATGCTTTTGATTTTTAAGATTTAAATTTGGTTTCTAATTGGTCATGAGTTGAGTTGATTTCATGAAAATATAACTTTGCTAAAGAAAGTTAAGCAGGTTAATTACTGTCTTTTTGTTAGATCAACTAACCAACTCAACTGAAAGTCAAATAGAAACTAAATTCCAACATGAAGGACTAGGAGCGTCGATTTTGAAGCCTTAAGAATTATTAGAAACCTCAAGAATGAAATAGAAACTAAACCTAAATCTTAGGGATCATAGGTCTAATTTTTTAAATTTCAATGACCAAATAAAAACTATGTCGAAAACTTAGAGATTAGAAATTTAATTTATCGTTTTTATCACAACTTATACAAGAACAACGCTGTCCCCTTTTTTTCAGAAAAAAATAGTAATAATAAATAATGGATGATAAAATTGAGAATCGTTTTAAATTTTAAAACATTTTCTTATATATATATATATATATATATATATATATTATTATTATTTTTAAGACAAAGAACCTCGGCTTTTAACATAATTGTTAGTAAATGTGTTTGTAGAAAAAAAAAAATTGTAATATAAAGTAGATTAGTATTGGCTTTTCAAAAAAAAAAAGTAGATTAGTATTGGATAAATTTCAATTTTAAACCTAAAAAAATGAGTTATAGTGTTTGATAAATGTGTTTTTAAGATACTTGTACTCATCTTTCTTTTTTTTTTTTTAAAAAAAAAAAAAAAAAAAATTACTTGTACTAATTTAGTAGACAATATAAATTTTTTTTTTAGTTCAACCTGATCACTTGTTCGAAATTACATCTTACTAAAAGTTTTACCTGATTCAATGTTTTTAGAGAAAATGATAATCTAGGTTTGACCACTGCCCATAAAAAGATATCATATTACTCATACTTGAAATATATATATATTTTTTGAAAATATACATGAAATATATGGAGGATGGATTACTCCAAAAAGAAATTATATTGAGGACGTCACCGCTGATTGACCAAATTAAGTCTTTGGTTAGAAGCATCAGCAAAGCAATAACTTATTCACATTTTGAGAATTATACACTCCATAAAAATTAGATAACAATTGAAACATCCTTATCAATTCCATTGAATATTAATGATTTTACATTTAAAAACACAATAAGTCTTCTCCCCATCTTCTCAATCTCAGCTGAAAACCTTATTGGAGCATTCATCAAAAGACTAGTCAGAGGCTTCAAATGGATAAAAATAAAGATCCTGGTGGCCAAGTTCATTTTATGCATTCTAAATTTTCCCAAGATTTTTCTTTTACAAAAATCCATGGAACTTCTTCTTTTTTTAATATATGCTTGACTTTCATCATTTTCAGAGAGGGAATTGGAAAGATGATTCTTTGAAACTTCCTGATTTGAGCGTAGAATTTAGTTTTCGCTGACTTTTATGATTTTTCGTCATTACTTGCCAACTTGTCTTTTCAAATATGTTTACATTCAAGCAGAAGAAACAGCAACTCTTTTAGTTTCAGCTTAATCAAATAGAACAACCTCCTGATTCCACATTAAACGCTGATTCTTATTCATCTTAGTAATCTTCTTCTCTGTTTTTCCACCCTTTGTAGACACTATCAATCAAAGCAAACATCAAAACAGGAAATGGGAGGAAAACCTTCTAAGCATATTCACTGCCATCTGCACATCCATGGTGCTAATCAGGAGCAGTCATCAAAATGTTCGTGTGGTCGTAATTCTCCCCCGAGCACCAGTTTCACGCCTTCTTTTCGATCCCCAAGTCATAAAATAAATGGTGATGATTTTGAATCCCTTGAACAGGTACCATTCATCTTCTCTCATAGTTCCATTCAGATGTTTCGATTCACCTTGTTTTCGTGATCTTTTGAACAAAATACTGAAAACTAAATACCTAGTCCAGTTTTCTTTTCGTATGAAGGCTGAAAAGAAACATCTTGGTCACAAAAAGAAAACTGAGGTGCCTTGAGCATCTGTTGATTGGATTCATAAATCCTGATTTGATGCTGAAGTTGATTGCCCTTTGCACTTGCAGGTGACTCGAGCCCTTGAACAGGCAGGTTTGGAGTCCTCCAACCTGATTGTTGGGATTGACTTCACGAAAAGCAATGAGTGGACTGGGAAAGAATCTTTCATGGGGAAGAATCTGCATGACCTTGATGGAGCTTGTCTCAATCCCTATGAACAAGCAATATCCATCATCGGGAAGACACTTCAAAAATTTGATGATGATAATATAATCCCCTGCTATGGCTTCGGAGATGGTGTGATCTTGTGATCAAACTGTAGAATTTCATGACATATACTCTTTGATTCTCTAGAGCACTGTCTTAAAGTTTCATTCATTTCTCATTCTACTTCTGCAGCTACTACTGGCGATCAGGAAGTTTTTAGCTTTCATCCGGAAGATAGGCCCTGCAATGGTTTTGAGGAAGTGCTCTTTTGCTACAGAGAAAGAGTACCTCACGTGAAACTGGCTGGTAAATCTTCCTTACTGGAATTTCCATTCTCTTTTTCCTGCTCAATTTGCATTCACTATATCTTCTGATTACTTGTGTACTACTTAATATGTCAGGTCCAACATCATTTGCTCCAATCATCAGAAACGCCATCAGAATCGTCAATGATAGCGGCGGCCAGTATCATATTCTTCTGATCATTGCTGATGGACAAGTTAATGGCTACATTTTAATTGAAGTTGATTCTAAATAGACTGCTTTTGGTTCCTCTAAAGCTGATTTATTCGTACTATCATGATGTCTGTGCTAGGTCACAAGAAGTATAGACACTCCTCCTGGCCACCTTAGTCCTCAAGAACAGAGCACCGTTGATGCTATTGTGGATGCAAGGTTGATGAAATATATAAATATGTACATGTTTGCAACATTCCAATTGCCTTTTGTAGCTTCAGCCTTGATCTTCTTTATGCAGCAAATATCCTCTATCCATAATTTTAGTTGGTGTGGGTGATGGACCATGGGACCAGATGTATGAGTGTGATGACCAAATCCCAGCTCGCGATTTCGACAACTTCCAGGTGAAAAGAGAAGAGAAAGAATTTGCAGTTGCAGACTCATAAGACCATTTTTTTGGTTCTATTTTTCAACTTCTGTTTTCATTCTGAATTTCATTGTCTGGTGCAGTTCGTGAACTTTACTGACATCATGTCGAAGGGTATTTCACCATCTAAAAAGGAGACCGAGTTTGCACTGCAATGTCTAATGGAGATTCCACCACAATACAGGGCAACAATGAGCCTCCAACTTCTGGGGTAAATTACCAGCTGATTGTTTCAATAATATGCGGCTTATCAGTAAAATAAATAGTAAAGGTTAGTGCATATGGTTAACTCAACTTTCTAAAATTTTACTTGCAGCCAGAAAAGAAAGACACAAGGGCAGTTGCCTTTCCCACTGCCACCGCCTCCTCCAATCGCCAATATTTCGCTCAACTCTTCTCCAAGCTATAGGCGCACAAATAGTAACAGATCAACTGTATCTTCCTCTGGTCCCTCCTCTCCCTCTCATTCAGTTCTTTCCCGGTCAACTTTGTCCTCGTCCTCGTCATTTAATAGGGTAATGCTTACACTTGAAAGAGCAGTAACATTACATAAACACATATTGGCTAGAAACCTATGATGTCATTCAAAGAACGAGCAATTTCATGATGAACCCATTGCGATTTGCAGATTTGTCCCAAATGCTACTTAAATGAGAAAGATCTTGCATTTGCATGTGGACATCAGGTAATTGGTGACTGTATTTAGCAGTTTCCAGTAAATAGGAATGCCTCCAGAGCTGTTTTCTCTACATCCATTTCTTTTTCGAAATAATGGTTTAATTAGCAAGCATGTTTATTGCAGACATGCTCGGATTGTGGTCAAGATATCATCTTCTGCCCAACTTGTCAGACCCAGATAACCATCAGGATAAGGTTGCGCAACTAACTAGCTGACGAGCCGGTCCAAGGAATTCTCTTAAAGGCATTTTCTGTGTTGCTTAAGTACTCGTAGCAGAGATTGTGTGCTTAAAAACAACCGAGTGTTAGATCATTTTGATTTGTGTGTACAAAACAAAAGCGTATTATGCATTATGCAATGCCCACATCATTTCCTGAAAAAAAAAAAGTTGAGCTACCAAACAAGCACTTCCATTTCAAAAAGTTAAAGAGTATGTTACAGACATCTTCAACAATACTTTCCAGACACAGAATCCTCAAATTTATTCGAACTAAAAACCCCCCATGGACTCTGATTTCTCGTATCAAATAGTTAGCTTCTGACAAAATCAGGCTGATTAGTGACAGATCTAACCCATGCCCATTTATGGTCTCTCGTATTAACTTCATTCTTTGCTTCTGCCACCTCTTTCAAAGGAATATACGAATAGTTTCCATTTATAGGGCCAGAGACAAATCCAGTATAACCAGCCATTACCCCATGAATGGCCGAATGAGCCAACAAAGTACAATAGGAGTTATCTGTGGCATTTGCAGGCACAGCACGAATCATATAGGTAGGATCTATGTATTTCACTGTAAATAACTCACCAGGATGCGTTCTCGCCCACCAATTCTTGAGCTCCGTCTTCAACCATCCGCCCACGTCCAAGAACACCGGATTTCCAGATTCGTCCCTCTCTTCCTTTTGCGCCTCAGTTCTAGGTATCATATCTTGTCCGGCTCCCTCTGCAACCACCAGAACCGCATGCCCGTTCTCCTTCAGCCTCCGATCAAGAAACGGAAACAAACCTCCGTCGCCTTCCAAATAGAACTCCATTTCAGGTATTAAACAGCAATCGACGTCTCGGCTGCTCAATGTGGCGTAAAGAGCGATGTGGCCGGTGCTTCTGCCCATCAATTTCACGAGACCTATGCCGTTCACCGCGCTCTCGGCCTCCACATGAGCGGCATTGATTGCCTGCTGCGCCATTTCGACGGCTGTTTGAAATCCAAACGATCGATCGATGATTCCAATGTCATTGTCGACGGTTTTGGGGATTCCGGTGACGGCAACTTGAAGTTTCCGGCGGCGAATTTCGTCGAATATCTTGACGGCGCCGCGCATTGTGCCATCTCCTCCGATTATGTAGACCTATATTCGTTTGCAAGGAATTGTCATTAAAACAATCCTTTTTTTTTTTTTTTTGAAATAGAGTCATTAAAACAATCCTTATTCCTCATTGATACTGTTAAATAAGAATATCGGATAAATTATTGAGTGCCCGCCACAGCATATTCATATTGAATTTAAACGAGATTCTAACCAATTTAAATCCAAAGGAAAATTTCTAGTACTCCTACATTTCACACTATAAACTTCACTTAATTAATTAATTAATGCTTTAATATTGCTCGGCTAAGTGACTAATAATAAATGGAATACCCATACTATGGTAATGTCGTTAAATGTTGTTATTATGGTGAACAATTAATGATAGCTCTACAATAGTAGGGGCAAATTTTCATACTACCTCTTTTCATGGCTTACCATAATAACAACATTTAACAGTATTGTGACATCTATGAAATAAATTAATAATATATTAATGACGTGACAAATTAGGAAGGAAAGGATTAGAGTAGGTGCTAGTACTAGCTAGCTAGAAGATTTCCCTTTGGAGTTGGAGGGTCAAACCCACAACTTTTAAGAAGGATTAGTGATCTCAACTATTTCTCTTATGCTAAGATGAGCATACATGTATTAGTGTCTAGAGGTCTGTAGTTCAAATCTCTCAACTCATACGTAGTGGGTTTGACACACCTTATGGTTTTTTTTTTTTAAAAAAAACTAGTTTCAAATTCTAAGAAATTAAAGGGTTTGGGATAAATTTGGAGGTTCCCTATGTTGAGCATAACAATAATAATGAGATTTTTGGGGGTTGAGTTACAAATTTAATCTCATACTTGCAGGTTTGTCTATGAGCCTTTAAACCTTAAAAAGTTTAAAAGTATCTAATAACCATAAATTTTAATTTTGTATCTCATAGGTCCCTACGTTAAAAGAATGTATATCTTAAATAAATTATTTAGGATCCGTTTGGTTGGTGATCTGAAAACAGGAATTTGAAAACAAAGGGATTCAATGAAAACAGAGTTGTATTTCATGTTTTCAGATATGTGTTTGGTAGCAGATTCAGAAATTGGATCTGAATTTAAATAATGGTTCAGAATGTGTTTGACAATATATTTATAAAAGATAAATTATTTGTAGTTATCAACTAAATACTAAGTTGAATATAAAATATTATTAATTAATTTATAAAAATGTTATGTATTATAAATTTATTATTATTATTATTTTACAATATCATATAATTTATAATACATTATATTATACAAATTTTAATTTTACAAAAATAAATTGAGTTTATAATATGAAATACTATATTTATTAAAGTTTTTATCTTTTTAAAATTAATTATGCATTTAAAATTTTGAAATTCAAAATCTGGATACAACGAAAACATACAAAATTGTTTTCAAAATTTTCACTATTTGGATCACAGAATCCGAAAACAGTTTTCAGAACACGTCTACGAAACGCATATTCACTGAATTCAGTGAATCTGAAAACATAAAACAGGATCCAGATTGCCTACCAAACAGGCCCTTAACTTTTCTTTTTCCCATTGAGAAGACACAATTCAATTCTTTAATATTAAAATCTGCCGATTCTTTTCAAAAAAAAAAAATCCAAAAAACTTTTGACTTATTTGACACAAAATTGAAAATTCAATTCCAATGATGCTTACACACATATTCGTTAGACACAGAAATTAAGGGACCATTTGGTGCGTTGGAATTTGATTGGATTGGATTGGAATGTGATTCCTAGTGTGTTTGTGCATTGGATTTGAGTTGGAATTAATGGAGAGAGAAACGGTGGATCCCATCAAAATTATGAAAAAATAGAGAGAGAAATAGTGAAACCACCAAAACAAAGGGTCATGAGACCCACCAAAATGTGGGAATGGATTGGAAGCCACATTCCAAACCCACACCAGGCCAACCAAATGCATCCCTTTTCCCATGCCAACCCATTCTAAACCCAAACAGCCTCTGATAGTGACCTTAAGTTTTTTTTTTTTTTTTTTTTTTTTTTTTTTTTTCAAGTTTAAAAAAATATATATTTTTTTCAATAAGACATGAGTGGAGTGAATTTGAAACTTTGACTTTACGTATTAGGAAAAAAAAAAAAAAAAGCATATAACCATGTTGAACTAAAAAAATCACATCCCCAACCTCCACATGTATATGTTTCGAAGCTATGCTCCGAGATCAAACATCACAAAAACCTCATCCAATCCACCGCCAAAAAAGAAAAAGAAATATATATATATATATAAGTGAAAGTTAAAACAGAGTGACATGAACATCTAGTTGGAAGCAGAGCAGAAACCTGATTGAAACCACGATCTTGAATCGCATCGACGATCTTCCGAAGATCAAATCCACCACGGGAGGTTTCCAGAGCAGTGCCGCCTCTCTTGTGCCAATTATCAACCAACTTCTTATTCAGCTCCACCGGTTCGCTCCAATAGAACCCTCTGTAACCAGCCACGATCCCGTAAATCCGCCGCACCCCGTACAGCTCCCACAGCCCCACCACCAGCTCTCTGATCACCGTGTTCAGCCCCGGGCACAGCCCCCCGCACGTCACCACCGCCGCCCGGACCGATCCCGGTTCGAAGTACACCGACCGCCGAGGACCGGCCCGGTGGTACGCCACGTGGGGAGGAGGGGGCCTGCCCTGCGAGGCGGCGGAGAGGTCGAAGGCGATCTGGCGGAGGACGACGTCGGTGGGGGCGAAGTAGAAGCCGTCGATGGGGTGGAAGAATTGGTTGGTCTGGAGAGGGTTGGTGTGGGTTTGGAGGTCCGGGAACTGGTCGGTCAGGTGGGGCAGTTTTGCGACGGCGATGAGGCGGTGCTGGTCGGTGATTTCAGGAGTGGTGGTTCCGTCGGCGGCGGCCATTGGAGAGATGAGAGAAAGGAGAGGGGAAATTGAGATTTATGGAATGGAAGTAGCTTAACTGCCTGAAAGGAGACTCGTGGCTTGTTTATGGGTCGACATGAAACAGGAAGAGAATAAAAAATAAATGGAGTAAAGTAGTTGTTGGAATAAAACTTGGCAAAAGCAGGTTAATGTTTATATTATTTAATTTATACATTTGATGTCATGGTTCATCAAATAATTGTAACCTTACTTCTCACTCGGTAACTTAATTTAAGTAGATTTTAATAATGTAACATTACATTTTTCATTCAACATTTGACACGTCATTTAATGATATAATATTTTATTTCATGAATCTCACACCATTTTTAATTGTTTCTTATATGTCAAACAATGAATAGAGGTAGTATGAAAATTTGTTCACACTATCGTAGGAAAATTTCTACTACTATGGTAGTACCTACTCCCCTCATTTAGCATTTGACACGTCGTTTAATGATATAATATTTTATTCTTGTATCTCACACTATTCTTAAATACTTCTCTCATGACAAACAATAAATGGAGGTAGTATGGAAAATGTTTCATACCACCGGAGTACTAGAAATTTTTTCATACTACTGTAATACTAGAAATTTTCCCAATATTTCTTTGAAAAAATTTTCATGTTTATTTAGATTTTAAACTCATGCAAGGATAGCCGTGAACATAGTTCAACTTGCATAAAGTCTTTACTAATGATTAATATGTGGATGGGTCTATCTCCCATATGAATAAGAAATATATTCTCATAACTCCTCCACATCTCAGTAAGAAGAACTTAGAATGTGAATTGCGGAAATTCTCCCAGGTGATCATTCTTCTCTTTTTCGAAAATCCCAACATATACCTTTGTCAAAATTCACAAATTTAATATATATATAAAATTCACAAATTATATATATATATATAATATTTCATTTTGTCTGAAATTTTATCCATTTTGTATCATATACATGTTTTATAATTCAATTGGTCACACACGAGCATATTTTCTTTAACAATCTTTTAAATAAAAACTTGTTAAAATTGCAATCCATTTTAAAGTTTAGAGGTGAAAATTGATTTGGTTACTATTTTATTTTTTAATAATAAATTATTAACTCAATTCACTTTATTAAAAGGAAAATATTCTCGGATATATTCTTTCTCATCTTTAAAATCACATGAAAAGTAAACATCCACCATTTAAGCATAATTTAATTTAAAAAATAAACCACTAGCTCCACTCTTATTCCAAGTTTCAACACAAAACAAGAACAAAATGATACTGGGCCCTTAAAAATCATAAACCTACATTTTAACTAAAATCGTAGATATAGTTTTTTTTTCCCCTTCGCCCTCCTTGAAAAGTATAAATAAAAAGTGAACATAATTTATTAGTAGTAATTAACGTATATTCCTAATCAAGAGGTCAAGATTTCAAATATTCATTCCAACTTGTTGAACTTAAAATATATATATATATATATCATATATAAAATGAACTTAAAAAAATTTGTCAGGTTTGTAAATTATATTATTTTATTAACAAATTTACAAATATAGCAACAAGTGTGAAATGAGGGAAAGAAACCAATTTATAGTCTAAGAGAACGAAAACAAAAACCATATAATTAATTTTGACATTCCAAAAACATTATGTTTCATTTAGCACATTATCCATTGGCTCACCAAATGAGTAGAAATTACAAATTACAATACAAGAGAATAAGCAAACATGTTTCATCTTTTGAAATTACAGTAATTTGTTAATAATTTCAAAAGCATATCAATTTTGAAACTACTTTTAAAAAATATATATATAATAATAATAAAAACACTCCCCTCCTGTTTTTCCTTTCTAGAACCATTTCAAAATACAAATTATAAATTCTCTCGTAAACATGGAATCATAACATCCACATTCACTCTGGTCACCTCAAACAATAACCAGTAAGGCTGACATTAACTCTAGAATCCTCAAACAACAATAACTAGAAATTAGAGAGAATGATCGAATACAAATAACGTACCTTCATCATCGAACTCATATCAATCAATACTCCGACGTGGACCCAATCCATCACAAAGAAAAGTAAAGAGATTATGTGAGAGGTACATGTATAAACGTGTGTGTTTAAATCCCCTGCATGACTCCCTTGATGCCAATTAGGAAGGATGCGAACCCCATTGGCAAAGCCTTCATAGTTGGCATTCAGGGAGCCAGGCAGGCCACAGATCCCATAAACAACACATGATGAACACATATCATATCAACTCTCAATTATATATATATATCAAACGCCTTGTGTGCTTTTATAGACGCATAAAAATGCAGGGCATCGTGGGGCAGGCGGCACGTACGGGAAGGCAGAAAATTCCAGGAATAAAGCCAAGGGGGCTTCGTGGGCGTTGGATCGAGAAGGGAGTCGAGTTTCTTTGGCTTTGGCCCTGGCCGGGCACAAAAATCAGTGAAAACGACAAGCGCCAGAGTTATTTGCTGGACTTCCATGAGCCTTAGCTTGCTGTGAAAATTGTCCGTTTCATTACAGACACATTTCTCTCCTATTTTACTACTTTTGTAATTTACTGTACAGAGTGGCTTTTGGGGTGTTTTTGATGTGTGTTTCGTCCATTTCTATGTCCAGATTGTTGCTGTTGTTGTTTAACTTTGATGATTTCGATGTGTTGTGTGTTCAAGCACCAGACTCTTTTAACTCCTCTCTATTTTCCTTTTCAATAAAAGAACAATACTTGATTACATACTAGTATGTAAAATAAGTATCTTTCTACTCTACATTCTACGACTACGAGAGAGATAGAAAATGAAAAAATATATATATATCTTCTAACTCTCAACATTTTAATGGTGATATGTAGAACACACTAAATGTAACAAAACAAAAGTATTATTATTGACAAAATACTCCTCCTTGAGTAGTCCCATTCAATTTTTGTTTGTTTGTTTCAAAAGAAACTAAAAGGTTTTTCCTCTTTGTTTTCCTTTTTATGTTGCTCTCTCCAATTTGTCAAAAACTTAATGGTGTATAGAAGAAAATTCATAGTTATCTGTCATGAGCTTAGAGTGTGTTTGGGATACCAAGTGTTTAGGACATATTGATTTTTTATTATTATTATTATTATTTTGTTTTTAAGAATAGGGGTGCTTAATTAAAATATTGAAGAGTACTAAGTTTTAAAAATCTTTGATGATCAAAATTAGTTTGAGGACTTCTAAAAATATATATTTTTTAAAAATTATATAAGATACGTTTAGGTTAATAATCATTTAATTAGTTTTCTTTCAAAAGTGCTAACGAAATAAATGTTTGACTTAAAAACATTCCTTTTCAAAAAGCATCCCGATCTCACTCTGTCACTCGAAGTAAGATAAATAACCAATGGGGTCTCATCCCTTGGATTTTTCGAGTAAAAGTATGCTCTCGATCACGTGTCTCACTAAGTTTAATGCAAGTGAGTGGCTTGTTGGGATTTATAACATAGAAAAGTGTAATTTGTAAATATTTTATTATTTATGAATAAAATAAGTATTTGTTTGTTTAGATTATTTTATAATTAGCTTATATTTATTATTTATTTTATGAAAAATATGAATTATTGATGTAATTTTGGATAATACTGTAGTCAATATATATGGAGATCATGTTCAAGAAATAACCCTATAGATCAGTCTATAGTATACTTGGATAAAATTGGGTATTCTATCTTGGTAACAACATTGATACGACTCATTTAGTAAAATATAAAAATGTTTTATTAGAATTCATATACAGTGAATTTGTATAAGACTAAAATGTGAAATATTTAAGATGTTTCTTTATAGATCGGTTAAAATTACAGGATAAACAAATGCAACTTGATCTTAATATTAATTGAACTATGAAACTCTTGTTTGTGAGAGATCTTTGATTTACATAGGTAAGATATATTACTTGTATAACTCCCTCAATAAACCTATTGTTCTAGAGGCATGACTAAACAGAGATCTAAAAACATAATCTAACCCAATAGAACTAACTTTTTCCCACATGAAGAAAGTGTATGAGTGTGGTTCCCAAGTTCCAGTAAGTGCTAAAATTGGGACTTGAATAATAGGATTTGCCCTCTCAATAAACGTATTTCCATTATTTAACTAAAAATAACTTTGAATCGATGGAAGAAGATTAATTAATTAATTTAGTATCATTTGGATTTACTAGTCAAGTAACACGTACAATGCACGTGGAATCGTATGGTCTTAAATTACAATAAGAAAAAAATAGCAGTTTTTTTTAGTATATGTAATATAATAAACAGATATCATATATAACTTTTAGTTTAATTACCGTAAACTTTTAAAAGTTAGTGATAAAAATAAAAGATTTCTTATTATATAGTATGTATATAGACATAATATTAACACACATGTACGTTGCACATATTTTTTTTATTTAAACTTTGACAATAAATTTAATAATTATCATATCAAGAATAGAAATAAAACAATATGAAATTCTACGAATAATTAATTTTTAATATGTTAAATTGTCTTTTCTAAGATAAAAAACTTATAATATAAGTTATAAACAAAACAATAAAGATTACATATCTATTCTAAATTTTAAGTAGCTAATATTGTTACATAAATAATTAATAATCTTAAAATCTTTCAACTAAAACTAATTGCATAAATTTAAATATAAATATATTAAAATAAAATTAAATATAAATACTAAAACTTCTTGTATTTATGATTAATGAGAAATAAATTAAACTATTTAATTAGAAAAACTGAAAATGTGTTCAATTAATTTGGTATTTGAAAATTTTAATTTCATATTTAAAATTATGCATGTATTTATTAATTAATAAGTTTTTTTTTAATAATAACTTAATAATTTTTAGGCTATCGTGGTTATTATTATTATTATTATTATTATTATTATTATTATTATTATTTCAGACTTCTAAGTTTCTTTACCTAAAATGTATTAATTTGTATGTAATTGGCATTTTCTCAATTATATATTTTCTTTTTATTCGCGAGATAGCACCTATACACGAATGAATGCACCAATTCAATGTGTAACCATCTCCATATGAACAGTCGCATCCTATCGACATCAATTGCACCTATTGGACAAATTTTCATATAGTTTGATATTTTGACAATTATATATTATATATATTTTTCTTATACATGGATCACACCTATACACGAATGGATTTACCATTTCAATGTGTAACTATCTTTAACATGAACAGTCACATCTCGTCGACATTAATTGCATCTATTGAACTCAATGGAAACTTACACTCAAAGAGTCGTGTCCCATCAGCAAAGGGTAAAATAAGAATTTACTTTAAAAGTAAGGGCAAAAGAGGAAACAAAAGATTTTCCCCTATTAGGGTAGAAGGACAAAATAGTCATTATAAAAAAAATTTAAGGGCAATAAGGGAATGTAAAAATTCTCCCCTCTTAGCCCCTTTTAATATAGTAGACAATTATATATTATATATATTTTTCTTATACATGGATCACACCTATACACGAATGGATTTACCATTTCAATGTGTAACTATCTTTAACATGAACAGTCACATCTCGTCGACATTGATTACATCTATTGAACTCAATGGAAACTTACACTCAAAGAGTCGTGTCCCATCAGCAAAGGGTAAAATAGGAATTTACTTTAAAAGTAAGGGCAAAAGAGGAAACAAAAGATTTTCCCCTCTTAAGGTAGAAGGACAAAATAGTCATTATAAAAAAATTTAAGGGCAATAAGGGAATGTAAAAATTCTCCCCTCTTAGCTCCTTTTAATATAGTAGAGATAAACGGTAGGTTTTCTTGCTAACTCGCAAAATCATTGATAAATCATTATTTTTAGTGTGGGATGGAGGATTGAATAACCATTGATTTTTTAGATGGGGATGAATGCTTTATCCATTATTGACAAAATCATTTATTCATCAATTATGTTAAAAGTAAAATAAAATTTTAAATGGTCTAAATTTAATGTATTAAATACATTAAATATTAGATGGAATAATATAATACATTCTTTTTTTAGGAGAAAAATACAACAATAAGCAAATACCAAACTAAAAAGAAGTCGCTAAAGAGTTATTTGAGTGCATTTCTCGATTGATGATGTTATGAACCCATGGAGGACCTTCTTCTAGCCAGACTTCAGAATGTCTTGTAGTGCGAGCATAATTAGCTAACATGTGAGCACTTTTGTTGCCTTCTCTATATATGAACAAAAATCCCCTGATATGCTTAATTGTGGAAAGGTGTCTAAGATGGCTTATTTGTTGGGGTGCGACCAAAGTCCCACATCGGCTAGATAAGGGGATGACCTTGGGTTTATAAGGGAGGACAGCTATCTCCACTAGCATGAGGCCTTTTGGAGTGAACCAAAAGCAAAGCCATGAGGGTTATGCCCAAAGTGGACAATATCATACGATTGTGGAGATGCCTGATTCTAATGCTAGTTGAGTTTTTGTTGACTAGTGCTTGAGCCTCTGCCCATTCCACTGAACAACACATTCTCCTGAATTTTTCTGCAGTCGTCATTATCTCTCCTTTCGAATTATGTACAATCATGCCTTCACCTATCTCCTCATTGGTCACTACCGCATCCACATTCAGTTTGAAATGAGTGTGGGGCGGCGGTGTCCAAACGGTGGTTTGAGCATTGTATTCACGTCTCATGCTCCCTTGACCTTCGTGTCGGATTGATTGTGCTTCCTTATATTCAGAAGTAATAATGGATGCCCATACAATAGGCTCCTCGTCTGCCTGAGAGTGCTTCTTAGTCCCTTAAAAAAACGTCTTGTTTCGATTATTCCAAAAGGCCCACAAGGATGTCACAAAGATCGCCAAGTCGTCTGGCAAGAACATCTCCTATGCCTAACAAAAGAGATCAAGAACATTAGTAAAGTGGTCATTAAGGATGGGATGCACTAGGCTCCAAAAGAGCCCAGTGCTTCTTTACCTTCTTACATCCCCACAAAATATGCAATACAGTTTCATTTTCTTTTCCACATAACGGGCATTGCAGGTCGTAATGAACATGACGACTGACAAGATTCACTCTGGATGGTAGAATGTCAAGACTTGCTCGCCAACCAAATATCTTAATTTTGGTCGGGATTTGCAATTTCCATAATGTCTTCCACCATTGAGATCTATCAGAGTCAGATGACGAAGCCTATTCCTGATGATCATCCATAACAATTTTGTATCCGCTTCGAATCGTGTACTTTCTCCACATCGTCCTGCACAAAAAGATTAGTTAGTGTTGAGGATCCCACATCGAAAAGATTGGTGGAGACCTCACAATATATAAGCTTCAAGGGTCACTCCTCCCATCACCAATTGGTTTTGAGATGAAAGTCCATATAATCTAATAGTTAGTAGTTGAAAATTTCAAGTTTGCCATAAGACTTTTTACTCTTCTCTCAGGGAATAATATAATACATTCTTCCTGATAAAAAAATAATAAATTTCTTATACATTTTCCTTTTCTCCGCATCAATACATTAAATATTAGATGGAATAATATAATACGTTCTTTTTGATAAAAATAAAAATAAAATTCTTATACATTTTCCTTTTCCCTTTGATGTGGAGAAGAAAGTTGTCCACAAATTTATATTATTTCAATTGGTTTTTTTTATATAATTTTAAAAGTTTGATTGGTCCCTATAATTTTGATTTAGTTAAGTCTGACTTATAAGATTTAGTTTCATATATTTTTTTAATAATTTTAAAACTTTTAAGATTGTGTCAATTAGATTAGTTCTGATAGATTCTTAAACTTTCAATTTTATGTCTTATAGATCTCTAACACATTCAATATTTTTAAAAACTAATTAATCTATTAGATATAAAGTTAAAATTTATGCCTATTGATACTCCAAACTTTCAATTTTGTATCTAAATGTCTGTGAATTTTAAAAAATGTAAATAATTTATTAGACATAAAATTGAAAGTTGAAGAACCTATCTGATATAAAAGTGAAAGCTTAAGGACATAGTGGATATTCGGGGACCTATTGAACACAAAATTGAAAGTTCGAAAACCTATTTGACACTCTTGGGGACCAAATTGATACAATTCTCGAAGTTCAGAGATTAAACTTGTAATGTAACCAATAAATTATCAATAGTTTGGAAAAACGAATCTTAAAACTAATCAAACGAATTTAGAAATTAAATTTCCTTAATGCTCTGTTTGAAGCTTCATGATTTTTAGGGATTTCAAATCAATTCTTTGGTTTGTTATGACAAGAAAGAGTATGATTTCAAATAGTAAAATTTCTCAACTAAAACTATTTATGTGAAATTTTATAGGATTTAGAATTAAATTACTTATTTGATCGTTTTAATTTTATATTAATAAATCAATATTAAAAACTTATATTAGTAAACTTCACATATATATATATATATATATTATTTTTACTTATCATCCAAATACAAAATTTTAAATATATTCCTTTTAAATCTGGTTCAAAGTAGATAAATAATTTAAATCAAAGATTTAAAATCATTTCTGGAAATTTTCCTAATTCCAAAACGGAGGGTAACGATGTAGGTCCCCGATTGGCAATATTTCTTTTCTTCACATGCTTTCTCGTTCTTTCCTCTTGAATTGCTCTCTGTTTCTCTGTTTTTCGCATAGATTTACGTGATAATCTTCGGCTTTTGTAGGATTCTTTAATCACCAGTCAAGCTCAAATTACATCTTGTTTGCGATTAATCCGTGTAGTCTGAAGCAGATCCAGCCGGAAAAATGTCTTATGCTTACCTTTTCAAGTACATTGTCATCGGTGATACTGGTACGTCTCTCACCTTCAAGAACTATTGAATCATATCTCTCTTCCATAATTTTCCTCTCCAAGATCGGTTTGCATTTGTGTTTCTTGAATTCTATGGCGTCGTGTGATTTCTTTTCTCTCGGCTTTTGCTTGTATGAATTTCATTATAATCCGTGAAATGCTCTAGAGTTTTTTTTCTCCCGCTCAGTTCTTGCGATATGTTTGTGTTGCGAATTAAATCGTTTCGTCTTCAGGAGTTGGGAAATCGTGTCTTCTTCTTCAGTTTACGGATAACCGATTCCAGCCTGTTCATGACTTAACTATCGGTGTCGAATTCGGAGCCAGGATGATCACTATTGAGAATAAGCCTATTAAGCTGCAGATTTGGGATACGGTAGGTTGCACTGGTTTCTAATTCGAATTTTCAGTTTGTTGTTGTTATTTAAACCGAAAACTTGTGTAATTCTTTTGAAGTCGAGAGAAGGTATATATATTGTTATGGTGCTGTCAACTGCATATGCTTTTGTTCCTTGTGTTGTGTCATTTTCTTAAGCAGCTTAGACTCTTTGCTTTGACATGATTTCTTCAGTAACTTGTAGTTTGTCAGCCACTCAATCACTTATCACTTAGCATCGAAGTATCCAAAAGATGCTTCGTTCTCCATGTAAATTTATAATGTTTCCTTGTCTTTTGTACCGACGCTTTGCATTTTCCTTTAGTGGGATCTTCGTGCATATTGTAATTGGAACTAAACTTAGCTACTTCCTCCTTACTTTCTTAGAGTGTACCTTTTCTATTGTCTTGTTTATAATA
This sequence comes from Luffa acutangula, assembly GCA_036850905.1. Lineage (NCBI taxonomy): Eukaryota > Viridiplantae > Streptophyta > Magnoliopsida > Cucurbitales > Cucurbitaceae > Luffa > Luffa acutangula. The sequence goes on along the minus strand of CM072087.1, from coordinate 59,734,850 downwards.
TATTTAACAAGTGGGTCCATTGATACTTTCGATCTAATAAAGGTAAGTCACAAGGAGGAGCTATTACTATTTTATTATTATTTTTATTACTTTTTAATTTTTCGAGTTCAACAATTTTGAGAGTGGAAAATTGAACCATCAACCTTTGGAATGATAACGTATCTTATCCATGGAGCTATTGCCAACTAGTGTTTAGGTAAATTTTTATTCGTTCACATAGTAGGAACAAAAATTAATCATTCCTTTTTTGGCACTTCGGCATGAGCTTTGACCATGTTGTGGAAGTCATGTATACTTATCTCTTGATCTAACCCATGAAAATTGTCGCATTACCATCTGGCCAAGGTTTTCCCCATTTTAGCAAACCTCAGTGTTTATGCAGTTAGGACGGCCTCTACTCTAATGACCGGCTAAGCCACTGTTAACACAGTTCTAAATGTTAAAGTTTGTATGATTGTAACAGGCCGGCCAAGAGTCATTCAGGTCCATCACGAGGTCCTACTATAGAGGTGCTGCCGGTGCCTTGCTTGTCTATGATATTACCAGGTCTCATTTCGTTCCCGTTTCTTCTTGAATGATTAACTAGCTAGTATGACAATGTGAAGTTCTTGCAACTTCATACTGATATACTGGATCATTATATGCATCCTTAAATGGTTCAAAAGATGGGACTTGTCATAAAGTGGTCCTTTGAAGTCTGTTGGAAATGGATGACCAATTAGATTTTTAATGTGCGAAGTTTTTCCTTCTAATGTGCCTTTACTAAGCTGCTTATTTATACGAGAATTGTGGTGACTGCATTTCTCAGAAGGGAAACTTTCAATCACTTGGTTAGCTGGCTAGAAGATGCAAGGCAACATGCAAATGCAAACATGACAATTATGCTAATTGGTAACAAGAATGATCTTGCTCATAGAAGGGCCGTGAGCATAGAGGAGGGTGAACAGTTTGCAAAGGAACATGGTCTAATATTCATGGAGGCATCTGCCAAAACTGCCCAGAATGTTGAAGAGGTGACTACATACAATCTGCTTATGCTGAATTACTTTGAAGCACAATAAGGCTTGTTATTGGGTGTAAATTGTAGCATTTAAGAAATTCATTCTCTCTAAATGACAAGCAACTCATTTGCAGGCATTTGTAAGGACAGCAGCAACCATATTCAAGAAGATTCAAGATGGAGTATTTGACGTTTCAAATGAGGTTAACACATCCATCTCTTATCTTTTCTACTTCGACGCACACAATTCCCATCTAATAATTTCAGTCAACTTATAATTCTAGCATCATACTAATGGTTTCGATTTTAAACCACTTTAAAAGATGACAAATTTGTGCTCGAGGAATGCATGTATATGTTGCTGATACTGCATTTTCTGTCATCCTCAGTCTTATGGAATCAAAGTTGGATATGGCGGGATACCTGGACCAGCAGGAGGCAGGGAGGGATCAGCTTCCCCAGCTGGAGGCTGTTGCAGCAGTTGAACCATGACATTGTAGAAACTAGCTGACTTCAACCTGTCCGTGGCTTAATTCAAATTTTCTTTTATTTTTTTCATCATTTCTCATGTGCTGTGCTGTGAAACTGAAATGTGAATATCGGTGCATCCCCCCCAAACAAAAGAATAGAAGAAGCTTGTGTTAAAAAAATAGCCAGGTTCTTTGAATGCTACGCTATCAATCTGCTGTCAATTCAATTGTAAATTCAACACTGTTTGAATTCATTAGTTCTTGTCGTCAAGAACCTTTAGCTCCATCTCTTGAGATTTGTTGATGCTGGTTTTTTTTTTTTTCTTTTTCTTTTTCCAATAAATGTGGATGGGGTGAAAAAAACCTTCAATCTTAAGGAATATAATACGTGTCTATGATTTTAGTAAATTGTTTTGTTGCCAATTTTTGAAATATTAATAATATTATGAGAGTCGTTTTGATTTTTTTTTCTCTTTTTGAAATGGTAAATGTCAAATATTTATATTATTATGGGAGTTTCGAATATTTCAGTTTCATAGTGTTTGATTATGTCATACATATTATTTTATTTACACTATTATCACTCTTGGAAATATAATCTTTTTTAGGGGGGAGTTCTTGGGAATTTAAAGTTGAGAGGAGTTAAAAGAACCAGAATTGTAGAGTTCACGTGACATTTGAGTGTAGAATTGTGAGTTATTTTGCTTCACTTCTAAGTAATGTTCTCACACCAAGCCAACAGTAAATCTCCACACAAATCACGTCGCATTAGTTGATTGATATAAAATGATTTCCTCACTTAGATCAAAATTTAATATTATCAAATTAGCTTTATCAACCACGACTACTTTAGATTAAAATTATTATTAGGTGAATATTTTTATCCACGCAATCAAAAAATTTAAATCAATCTAAACCTAATTCAATTACATGTCATCTCAAACATGGTTGAATTAAAAAAAAAGTTTAAAAAAATCATAAATTTGAAAAAAATAACATCTTTAATTGTTTTAAAAAACAAGTCATTTTTTAAAAATATATAAATTGTTAATAAAAAGATAATTAATTGATTTTATGTTTTTCAAACAAGAAAATAGTTTTTTTTACTGCTTGTGAGTGAGAGATTTAAACACAAAAGTAAGTTCAAATCCCAATCTTCAAATGTTGTTTTTTTTTTACAACTTGTTGGGGTGGGGATTGAACCTTCGACCTTCTTGGTCGAAATACAAGTTTTATACCAATTGAGTCATACTCGCAACTTTCCAATGTTGTTGAACTTAGAAAAACGGTTTTACAACATAGATTAAAACCAATTCATAAAATTAAATAAAATTATCTCTATAGTTCAAAAACAAAAATCTCCACCCTTATTTCCATCAAACTGGAGAATTTGCAATTTTTTTTTTTTTTTTTTTTTTTTTTTTTTTTTTTGAGTTAGAGAATTTGGATTGTATAGGATACAAAAATTCGCAGCACTCCTTCAAATTCCCTATCAATGGATTTCATAGGAGAAGCATCAGATCGCTCTGTAATGCGCCGAATAACAACCCTCAACAAGAAAGACGAGCAAAATCATCGAAATAATCAATGCATGATTCTACAACGCGCTACTCCCTTGTTGAAGCGGTTGATTTAGCAGAGAGCTCCAAATACAATCCATCCCCTCCGCCGGCCCTCCGCCATCCAACGGCGGCGCCGCATGTGCCTCGTACTCCTTCTCCCAAGGATCCGGCAGATTACACCACACCAATTGCCCCGACAACTCGGTAAACGCCGTTCCAATCGTAAGCGCAGCATCGGCGGAAGTGGACGACGCTCCATCGAAGGACGTGAAGAAAACGTCGTCAAATTTCCAGTCCTCAGATTTGGAAATCAGGCTGTCCTTGGACCACGGAAAATCAAAGACGCCGAACGACAGATCCAAATCAAACAATCTTCCAGGAGAATTATTATTAGAAGGTTCTCGGGCGCCGCCGTCGAGGTGCTGGCGCTTCTCTCCTTTAGCGATCTCCGATTGCTGGTATGTTACATCGGCCGATAACGCCGCTGCTGATGATGAGGATTCTCTTGGCCGCTTGGAGCTGGGGCGATCCATAATCGATCGGAAGAAGAAGAAATTGAAATCCAAAACTGCGTGAAGAAAAAGGGGATTGTGAATATATATATATATGGAGAAATGAAAATTGAAAATTGGGGTCACGCATTTTGTGAGCAATGGCGTCGTTGTCCATCGAGGAGTGCCCAAATAAGTCTGAGCACGCATCATTTACCCAACATGTTAGATGAGGTCGAGGTTCTTGGGTTTGTTCCACTTTTCACGTTCCAGCTCTCTCTCTCTCTACTCAATCTCATCGTTGTTACAAATTTACAAATTACAATTTCATCAACCTTCAATTACATGTGTTTTGCTTTTGCATTTTGAAATCCCTCTTGGATTTGGTTTCTCCACCTCCAACCGTTTTAGTTACGTCCTCAAGTTGATTATGTCCCGTTTCATAACCATTTCATTTTTGAAAAGGATGTGTTCTTCATTTTCTTACCATGGTTTTCCTTTGTTAAGGATATGTATGAATTTTCCATCAACGAGTTTTTTACAACTATTTTTTTTATTTTTTTTATTTTATTTTGATTTGGTTTTTGAAAATATGGGAGTAAATCAGAGCAAAGAGACTTTAGGTGAGAGTAGTGTTTATAGGTTTAATTTTGAAAACCAAAAACCAAAAACAAAAAAATCAAGGCTCCATTTGATAATTAAGGCCCCGTTTGATAATCATTTCGTTTTTTGTTTTTGATTTTTTAAAATTAAGCTTATACACACCTACTTTCACTTATAAGTTTCTTTATTTTAGTATCAACATTCTTCCTTATTTTCAAAAACCAAGTCCAATTTTGAAAAAAAAAATTTCAAAAACTTGTTTTTGTTTTTGGAACTTGGCTAAGAATTCAAATTGATCCTTAACAAGGATGAAAGTCATGGTAGGGAATTTAGAAGAAAACAAGTATAATTTTCAAAAACCAAAAACAAAAAACGAAATGGTTATGAAACGGGACCTAACCTTTTGGTTTTTGGTTTTTGAAAATTAAGCTACATGCACTTACAGGTTTCTTTGTTTTGTTATCTACCTTCTTCCCATGTTTTCAAAAACCAAATCAAATTTTGAAAACTAGAAAAATGGTTTTCAAAAACTTGTTTTTGTTTTTTAAATTTGGCTAGGAACTCAAATGTGTCTTTAACAAGGAATATGAAAATCATTGTAAGGAGATTGGATGAAAACAAGCATAGTTTTCAAAAACCAAAAACTAAAAATCAAATGGTTATCAAATGAGGTCCAAATGGTTGTCATTTAGGGTCTTAGTTCTCGATTTAACTTTGTGTCTATTAAATGCCTGACATAGGTAATCTAAGCATAGCTCAACTTGGTCAAGACATAAACACTTGATTGAAAGTTAAGTTCAAATCCGTTTTGAAAAATATTTAATTGCGTGTGTGGAGAAGCCATTACAATGTTGATAATCAAGAGAGAGGTAGAAACTGAGTTTTTTTTTTCTTTCTCCATCCTAATTGTCGACATTTTTAATAATGGTGTGTAGAGGGATAACTATCTATACTTGTCAAGTATTGTCTATCCCTGAGCCCACATGTTGAACTAAAAAAGTTTGATATATTGGATTTTTTTTAATGAACATATTTGTCAGACATCAAATAAAAGGATTAAAGTCTTGATTAAACACAAAATTCACTTTTGTGTTTAATAGATATGTTAATTAAAAAAAAAAATTGAATAGGTCAATGACTAATTAGATAAAAAGTTAAACTCTTTAGGAACTGTTTACATACTTTGAATGGAAGTTTTATTTGGAAACCTATTAGAAAATTTTTAAAATTCAATGATATATGTAAGAGTGATGATTCGAACTTATGAATTTTGGTAGAAGCTATAATGTCTTAACTAGTTGAGTAATGCTTCTTTTGGTAGAAGTTATAATGTCTCGTTTTCTACACACGTAGACAAGTTTTGTTGTATTGACACAGCATTAAAACAAAACCAACTTCTCCAAAGAGAATAATTTTTCAATCCTTCTTTTGGTTACTTTTAAATTTTATTTTAAAATATACAGAGTAATAACATAATATTATGGGAATTATTTTATCCTTCTTTTGGTTACTTTTAAATTTTATTTTAAAATATAGAGTGTAATAACATAATATTATGGGAATTATTTTTTTACTTTCGGAAATGGGCTGGCGGTTTGGGCCTATCTATATAGCAAGTAACATGTGAGTCGTGAGATCAAGGCGTGTCACGAATATTTTAATATTCTAAACACATTACTTTACTATTTCTTTATTGACTGCGTATCCTAAGAAAATAAATAAAATAATTTACCCACGGAATATTGTAAAGGAAAATATATATTTAGGAAAAAGTATATATATAATATATAACATAATGTGTGATTTAATTTCTGTTAGTTAAATCCAATATAGTACCAAGAAAAAAAAAAAAAAAAGCCCAACTCAACATGTTTTTTAGTTCGACCCCTATTGAATTGAAATTTTTAATTTTTTGATAGAAGATATATACTGTTAAACTAGTTTTAAAATGTTTAAGTTCATCTAATTTAATTGGTTAAAATATTATAAATTTGTCCTAACAATTAAGGTTAAATTACAAATTTGGTCCTTATGGTTTGGAAAAAGTTATAATTTAATTCCTATGATTTTAACATTTTAGGATTTGTTTTTAATCAAATATTTTAGGATTTCATTCTTAGGATTTGATAAAACCTCATTAAATAGTTCTTACACATACTCAATCTATTTGATTTTATTTTCCCTATCATGCCACATGCCTAATCTGTTAGTGGATTATAATAACTTCTAACAATAGAGACGGATGAGATTTCACCAAACCATAAGAACAAAATTATAATTTAAAAAGTTTCAAAAAAAAAAAATATATAATTTAAAAATCATCAATAGTAAATTATAAAATTTGTCAAACCATAGGGACCAATTTTAAAATTTAATCAAAGTTAAATATTCAAAACTCTACTAAAAATAAAATAAACTATTAAAATTACCAACTCTAGCATAACGCAAGTGAACAGGACATCGTAAACCTATAACTTTGTAGTAATAAAACTTCAAAGGTATTAAATGTTTTTAATAAAATAAAACAAGTGAATGTTCGTAATTGTATATATTTAGTCTGGCCTTAACAAGCAATAATTTACTCTTCTGTACAAATTGGATTACCATTTAACCTTCAAACTTATTTCATCATATCTATTTAATCCATCTCAATAAACAACAAGAAATGGGAGATTACATTACAATTGTAATATAAAATGTAACGAATTAAAAAAAAAAAAACCTAGAAATAGGAGATTACATTACAATTGTAATATAAAGGCTAAATTATAAAAAATACCCCTAAACTATGAGGTTGTTTAAAAAAAGTCCTTGAACTTTGAAAAGTTTCAAAAATACTCTTAAACTTTGAAAAATGTTTAAAAAATACCCTTACCGTTAATTTTTAGATAGAAACCGGTGAGAGGAAGAAAAAAAAAAGCATTTTTCAATAAATGGTATTTTTTTTTTTAAGTTCAAGGTATTTTTTAAACTGAAACTTTAACGATTTTCATAAAAAAATTAACGGTAAGTGTATTTTTGAAACATTTTTCAAAGTTTAGGGGCATTTTTGAAACGAACCCCAAAGTTTATGGGTATTTTTTATAATTTAGCCTAATATAAAATGTAACGAATAAAATAAAAATATTTAACTACCAAAACAAAAAAGTTCTGAAATTATATATAATTAGGTCGAGGCTTCCGTAATTTTCTCTTTCTATCACGTGTGACATGGTTGATTCTTAGTTGTCACTCTGTTCCTCAAAACTGCCAGTCCCATTACGCCAGGGCCGACGCTAATTGCTGAACGCTGATCAACATCAAACTCCATTTTCTTCTTCTTCTTCTTCTTCTTCTCTATCTTCTTCCTCCATTTTTTTTTTCTAAAAAAAGCTTCAACAACAAGATAGTGCCGCAGCCATAGCCAGAAAGAAGGCAGTTTCGCCCCAACATAAAGGCATTTTACCTTTCGAGGAACTATTGCTGTGTTGCATCCATTTTTGATTTCTTATCTTCTTCCCCTTTTCCATTTAATCTATCTATCTTTAAGATTCCGATTCCGACGAAGTCTTTGCTGACGACGACGCGTGGCCAGCGAACGGCGCAGTCAGGACTTTGGCTGGTACTCTGCAATTGCTAGGTTTTCGTGTTTTGGATGAAAAATGCTGATCAGAAATCTGGTGGTGTTTATGCTTTTGGTGACGGTTATTGCTCCGATTGTGCTTTACACTGATCGCCTCGCCAACGTCAAGTTTTCCTGTAAGTTTTTTCGGCTTAGTTCTGGAATCCGGTTCGTCTACTTTTCTCTTTCACTGTTTGCTGTGGATTTTGATATAGGGTTTTCATTTCTGCAGCTGAAGGCGATCTTGTTGAAGGTTTTGCAACTTCTGTAAGTAAATGCGACTAGCGTCACTCTGTATGCTTAATCTCTTGGCTATTTTCTCTCATTTCTTCTTCTAACTCCCCCTTGCCTTCTTCAAACCAGAGTTTCAAAAGCAATTTCGGCCATCTAAATCTCATCGATGGGGTAATTGTTATATCGATTTCCCATATTTTTTAATCTATTTTTGGATTCGCTTTTCGTTTTTCTAAATTACATGTTATGATTATTCTTTGATTCCTCGTTTTGGGCTGTAGAAATCCTCATCAAGCGTGAGAGAGCCTGTCGCGATTATTTACTCTGACAACAAGTCGCATCCGGATTCCACTGCTTCGGTTTGGCAGGGCAACGATGGCATCCAAGGTTTGGCTAAGGATGTGCTATATAAATATTTCTGTTTGTAACATTGCTGTCTGGTTTTGTATATTTCCTAACCTTGTGATTTGTTAATTTTTTCCTTCAGGTGCACAATCTCTTGGAGTAATAGAGCGTAAGTCTACTCGAGTATTGTCCACGACTGATGAGGAAGGTCGTTCTAAAAGTGAGAATCCCATCAAGCAGGTTACGGACTCCATTGAGCGGGCAAATATCATTCCAGGGAATCCCAATAGTAGCAGTGAAAAGAACAGCAAAGTGGATGATCCTGTATGAATCTGGCTTTTTTCATTTTTCCTATACTCTTTTGTTGTCTTGTTGTCATAGACTTATTTGCATCTGCATGGTGATACTTAGGAGACCTTGATAGCCCTTTCAAGATTTTCTTATGGATTGTTCTGATTAACTTATTATTCAGCAATAATTTTGTTCTTATCGAGAATTGTCATTACCATTCTCTTGAGAAGTCTATCGCTGTAGCTAGATGGAAAATCTGCATCGCATCTTTCTTGCTCCAATTCCATGCCAAAGAAGTAACTTATATAGTTCCCCAATTGCTTCTTAACTAAATGGCTCTATCTCTTAAAGCCCTCCCAAAGTAGAGCCATAGATGGAGGACATAGAAGATAGCCCATCTTGCTGCCAGTGATAACTAATTAATTTTTTGATTTATTCAGAATGTTTGTTAATTCTGATATGCAGTAAATCTTCCACTATATATTGTAAATAAGCTTCCTTATTCACAGAATTACTTATTTTAACTCTATTCTCTTTTCTCCTTGTGTCTGTGTTGCCTTGTCAACTACCAGAATCTAAAACACGAGCAACCAGCCACTCAAACTTCTGAAAAAGCTGATGGGGGAGAACTAGTAAGATCAAAATTCGAAAAAGGAAATGTTCAAGCTGCTCTTCCTAATGCACGTGTAAGGCATCTAAAGGATCAGCTTATAAGGGCCAAAGTTTACCTTTCGCTTCCAGGTACTAGGAACAATCCCCACCTTACAAGAGAACTTCGACTGAGGATAAAAGAAATTCAACGGACATTAGGGGATGCAAGCAAGGATTCTGAGCTGCCTAAAAAGTAAAATTTCTGTCTGATGCCTTCCATGTTCATGTTAAAATTCCATCGGAGAATGAGTTTTGTGTGTGTATATATTCAATGATAATGGAATGGGACGTTCTTGAGAGGGTCTTTGTGTTCACTATCAATATTTTTGATGTTTCAGTGCCAATGAGAGATTGAAGACAATGGAGCAAACTCTGGCAAAAGGGAAACAAACTCAGGATGACTGTTCTATTGTGGTAAAGAAACTACGGGCGATGCTTCACTCAACTGAAGAGCAGTTACGGGTGCACAAGAAGCAAACCCTGTTTTTGACGCAATTAACAGCAAAAACACTTCCTAAAGGCCTTCATTGCCTTCCCTTGCGCCTGACAACTGAATACTATTCTCTGGATTGGTCCCAGCAGCATTTCCCTGGTCAAGAGAAACTAGAAGATCCTGACTTGTATCATTATGCGTTATTCTCAGATAATGTATTGGCTGCAGCAGTAGTTGTTAACTCAACAGTTACCCATGCAGAGGTATATATGCCTAACACATCAGTATTTATTATACAGAGATATTTCTTGGGGAATTATGCTGTCTGTTCATATTTTATACATTGATTTTTCCTTGACAATCGGTTAGGATTGGTAGAAAGAATCTGATTTCTTTTCATTGTTGAAGTTTATGCAACTATGCACCTTTCCCTTTGTTTGAGATAATAACTTATTTCATGTATTTGATATTTGCAGGAGCCTTCAAAACATGTTTTTCACATTATTACAGATAGACTCAATTATGCCGCAATGAGGATGTGGTTTCAAGCTAATCCACCTGGCAAAGCTACCATCCAGGTTCAGAATATTGAAGAATTTACATGGTTAAACGCCAGTTATAGTCCAGTTCTTAAGCAGTTGGGTTCTTCATCTATGATAGATTATTACTTCCGGGCTCATCGGGCTAGCTCTGATTCAAATATGAAGTTCCGGAATCCAAAGTACTTGTCCATCTTGAACCATCTACGATTTTACCTCCCACAGTTATTCCCGAAGCTCAAAAAAGTTTTGTTCCTGGATGATGATATAGTAGTGCAGAAAGATCTCACGAGACTTTGGTTCATTGATTTGAAGGGAAATGTTAATGGTGCCGTAGAGACTTGTGGAGAAAGCTTTCATCGGTTTGATAGATATCTCAATTTCTCAAACCCTCTCATCTCAAAAAATTTTGATCCTCATGCCTGTGGTTGGGCATATGGCATGAATATCTTTGATCTGGATGAATGGAAGAGGCAGAATATTACAGAGGTGTACCACTCCTGGCAGAAGCTGGTAAGTTCTTATGAACGGATATCTATTCTACTTGTCACATGACATGAAACCTTCAATTCATTGGTAGCAAACAAATATTTTCAACATTGCAAATACGTCTGGAAGAAAATTTGAAACAAAAACATTTTTGTTCTGTTTCCATAGTTAGTCTATATATGTGCCAATTATACGAAATTAGAGAGGGGGGGGGGGGGGGGGGGATTGCTGGATGATGGCAATGTTATTTTTGCAACGCTTGTACAGTCCTTACAGCACATTAAAGAAACTAGTGGTACTAATCAAAAAAGAAAAAGTAATTGGGTGGGTTATTATAAATTTGTGACATCAATAAATCATTGTGAAGAGGAATAGTCATGCATATCTATTGAGTGCTAGGAAATATTGTTTTGTTGTGACTTGTACATCCTAGCTCTTCGGAAGTAGTTTTACCTAGTTAAGTCCTGCTCAAAACATTGTCTTTGCATAATGTTCACTCCATTGGCCATTCTTATTTGAGCAGCATTTTAACAATGCACCGCCCTCCCCTTCATGTTTTTCTTCAGAATTACGACAGGCAATTGTGGAAGCTGGGAACATTACCACCGGGTCTAATTACATTTTGGAAGCGCACTTATCAGCTTGATAAATCCTGGCATGTATTAGGCCTTGGTTACAATCCTAATGTTGGGCCGAAGGAAATTGAACGAGCTGCTGTCATACACTATAATGGGAACATGAAGCCGTGGCTTGAGATAGCCATACCTAAGTACCGAAACTATTGGGCAAAGCATGTTGATTTTGACAATGTATATCTAAGAGAATGCAACATTAATCCATGAATGGTCCTTGTGGACTCGAAGTTTCCTCCTTGATTTTAACATCCACAATAGTTTTCCAGGTCTGGATCTCAGCTTTTTTGGTTCTCTAATTTATTTTTTCCCTTCTCCTTGATTTGTTTATTGGTTATGTAAAATAGAACTTAACTGGTGCTATCTATTCTAAATTCCCCCACTTTAGATGTATATCATATGTGGGTTTCTCAATTCTGTCGCTCAGTCGCTGTACAAAATTGCTTACCAAATGTATTTCTCAAATATTGCCAGCAGTCTGTTCATGGCAGCTCTCTCTCTCTCTCATTTATTTAGTATTGACTGAAACTTCTCATTAGTAGAATGGAAAGATACTACCAAAACAGGCCAAAACAGCCTCTACCAAAAGGATATTAGAAAATTTTAAAAACAAAAGGAAAGATTTGGTGAGAGTACTTTATTCGGAGGTTATAAAGACAAACATAGCAGGACAAAAATTAAATTCCTTTCAGTATCATTGAAGATCATTCGGTTTTTTTTCCTTCTAGATTTCTCAAATTCATGCACTGGTAGCATTCTCAACGGCTCTTTCTTTGATTTTACATCCTAGCTTATTGATTGAGTTCATTCTTTGTTTTTTAATCAACGAAGTATTAATTCTGCTTCTAAACAGCATGAACTGACAGCTTGTTAAAGTTGACTGATGTATATTTGGTAGGATCATACAAATTTAAATCTGTATTAGTGCCTTATTTGGCATGATTGTACACATATAGAAGGGAACTGGTTGTAACTTGTAATTTAGGAGTTGGTTGCATAATGAGAAGAGCGGTGGGAGTTGAGGGGTTGGTGAATTGAGGAAAAAGCAAGGTGGGTTCTGGGTGTGGCATTATGTGTGCAGCTGGTCTTGTTACCTGGCACTTTATTCCTCCAATCACGCGTGTTTGGTGTCTTTTGCCTGCCTTAGTCCAATTTGATTGATTGAATACAACGCCTCCGTGGGCCCTCTTGAAAATGGCGCCGATCTGTGATTCAAAGTGAGTGGCTATTATTCTTGTACATGACTCAATGTTTTGTTTCTGCTTGATATCTAGATTTGATTTGGGTTTAAACTATTAATTGATAGTCGCTTGCATGCCAATAACTTCAGGGCCCAGTAGAGGTCGGCCTGCATACCTAACCCTCTCTTTCTTTGCAGCTCCATGGCCCTTTGAAACAGATGGGTTGGATAGGCAAAACTCATGGGCAACAAACTAGAAAGAAGTCAAAACTCGGAGGTACTATCATATTTATGTTGTAGTGTAAATACAATCCTCTAATCTTCGTGAAGTTATGTGGTTAGTTCGTATTAATTGATCTCTTTGCTAAGTACATTTTCTCTTATGCGAGAATCAAGGAAGGGCCTATTTGAAGTTGGATGGTTTCAAACCCCCTACTCATACAATAACCTTAGATTAGATATAGATATCATAGATGTTATCTTTTCTATCCGAGTGTCTATTCTTGTCAATCCTTGGGTTGGGTGTCAAGGGAAAGAAGAATGAAGCCAAAGGAGTTAAGAAGATGATAAGAATGAGATAGAAGTGAATGAGGTTAGGGTGTTTCATTATTAATTAAAATGATTAGTGAAATCATTTTGATTATGTGTATAATTAGGATCTTTCTTTAAGTTGAAGAAATCTGATAAAATTATGAATGAAACTTTTTACCCTCCCAAGTCTCAATCTACCATAGGGAAGGACTTCAAATTAAAAAGCGAGATTTTTTTTTTCTTTACTGGCTTGATTATTAGTTCAATCAATATCAAATCAACATGTTGATTTCAAAAATGCAAAAAAGTTGACTAAAGAACCGTTTTTGTTAAAAAATCGAATCAAATGCTCAAATTGATTGAAATAGACTACAACATAACGAACCAATTTAAAACTAATCAAATCAACCATGATTGAATGAACTGAAGGCCTTTATTCAATTTTAAAATTGCATATTTTCAAAAAAATAAAAATAAAAAAAAATTAAAATTGCATAAAAACAAAACCTAAAAAATCTATTAGCCAAATAGATTGAATCAACCCATCTCAATAGATTTGGTTAATTCTTTTATTTTATTTGGAGTTAACAGTCCTACAGTAGAGGTAAGACGTGTGGAAAGTGCTTTTAAGATTTGAACCTTTTTGGGTGGAACCGAGAGGATCAAATGATCTATAAGCAACTTTGCCCTTCATATGATCAATGATTGTACCTGGAGATCAGATTAGATCAAACCAATCATATCCCATTATTACTAAATGCAATGCTTCAATTAGTTGTGGGCTACATGGCTATTGAAGATCTTTCTTCATTCTCGCCTATCAATTTAAAATAATATCTCCTCCTTTTTTACAGTTTCACTATTTTTATGAATGGTGATTTAGGTACATGTTTTAGCTGTCTGTTTTGATTTGATTTAGGTATTTTGATGTCGGAATGGACATCTTTGTGACTACTTGCTCTTGTGGCTAGGATCGGCCGTTCTCGTAGTCGGGATTTGGGCATCATTAAAGTTAGATTTTGAGTGTTGATTGAGTTTTGGGCAATTCATTGATTAGTTTTCCCAACTTCAATTTGAGAAGGGAATTTATTCCAATACTCATTTACGTTTGAAGTTTAATTTGATAAAATTGAAAACTTTAAAGTTAAAAAGATAGAGAACATCAAACTTTAGGCACGTGAAAATACAAACAAACTCAAAGGTATTTGTTATTCTCATTCTCCTCAAGCTACAAAGCTAAACTGCAAGCTACATCCGTAGGTTATTACCAACTAAGTCAGACAGTGAAAAGAAATAAAAGGGGTTTATGCATTGGGGTTGAGTTGTGTTAAATACCATGCACTTGCGCATATATTTTCGTACCAATTTTCTTCTGAGTTAACTTACTTCAGTACATATGCTTTGCCCAAACGATGAGATGGCTGATGTGTGCCTGTCTTAACTTAGCCTCACCTTGTTACCAAACAGAGACAGTCAATCTACAACAAAAAGGGCACTCAAAAAAAGACACAACAAATAAGGTCATTCATTCATTAGCTTAGCTTAGCCTAGTCTAACTCTATACCAAACCAAACAATCTCGATGTTTGAAGCCCAAACCATGATGCTTTTGAATTTGGTATGAATCACTTTATTAGTATGCATATTGTTCAAGCAATCAAGGATTTTTTTCAACACCTTATTTCGTTTTCAGCCAGCAGGGCATTTGGGACACCAGTAACCTTTGTCTGCTGGGCCCCCTTCTTCTTCCCTTCTTTTCATGTGCAGGATAGAGGGAGAGTAGATCATTGAAAGGAAAAGGCAAAGGCCAAAGCTTTCTCATATGGTAAAGAGAGAGAGAGATTCCCTCTCTAGTAGCTTAGCTTAGGGTCAGGTCCCTCTCTATACTGTCAGCAGTAGTGCCCTTTTCTGCAATTGGGTTCTCTCTCTTTTTAAAGTTGTTGTTCATTTGGTTATAGAATATATTAAATGACCACATTTAGGTTTTTAACTGATATTGTTTATTTGTCCATCCAAAGCATAGTTTAGTGAATAAGACACCAATTGTCATCCGGAAGATGGATGGTTCGATCCTCCATCCTGCAATTGTTGAACTAAGAAAAAGACTAAATGTTGTATCATTGAGAGTGTTTATATGAGAAGGAGATCTTGATTGTCTGGACAACTATTTGTAGCAATGATAGAGTATTGTCCATTTTAGGTTGAGCCCACGTAGTTTTATTTTTGGCATCCACTTAAAAGGTCTCATGCTAATAAAAGATGTTATCGTCACTTGTTCACCCAAGATTCTCGTTTTTTTCTACCAAACGTAGATATTATGGTCAAAATCTTATCTGTTTTATTTTCTTTCACGCTCTCATGAATGTTCAATCTGATATTGAAATCCACATGCAAAATAAGTAATGTTTCATCCTAATAATTTATAAAGGATGGAGATATTGATTATAATGATAATTAGGTCTCTCCGTAGTTCTATAGTTGATTCTATTTGTTCACTTTTTTTAGTCTAAGTTTGCATAATTTAGTTTTTGGTATCCAATTGAAATGCCCCATGTTCACGAAGAGTCTTCACTTATATAATCAAGATTTTTTTTCCATTTCTGACCGACCGTGTTTACATCCCAATATTAAGTTCAGTCTTATGCATCTTATTTCTTTTCACACGATGTTCTCACATGAATCAAAGTGATATTCCAATCCACATGAATTAAAATGAAGGAAAACAATATCCTAACAATTTATCAGAGGAAGAAGGTCTTTACTTTTAAGATAACGAGTATCTCCATATTTTTACAGTGATACAATATTGTCCACTTTGAGTCTGAGCCTACATAATTTAACTTTTAGAATCTATTAAAAAAAAAGTCTCATACATCAAATATTCTTGCCATCTATAACTAATGTAGACAATATATGCATTCCCAACCCCAATTCCAATCTTATCCACGTTATTTCCTTTCAAACAAAACAAACATTCAAATCAAGACGTAAAATGCAAGTAGTATGAAAAGCACAGAACGAAGCCAAGCCATGTGTTTAGTTGGAGAGAATGAATGGGGATAAACTCACATCAACCATCAAGAATAGAGGGAAAAACACTAAATGTTAAAAGAGAAGGAGGTGTGTCAAAAAGTGCCAAAAGGAAAGCAACGGGCAGAAGAAAAGCATTTGAGATGTTGGGGGCTTGGCGGTTGCTTTGAGTTTGGTTTTTTGACTGCAAATCAAATTGGCTTTGGCTTTGGCTTGGCCTTGCCCTCTCGCCTTTGCCTTCTCCTTTTTGTTTGCTGATGTGCTTCCCGCCATCATGCATTGCACGCAGCTGCGGGGAGCTGGATCAATGCCAATTCCATCATTACTAACCTTTTCAATTCCTTTGTCCTTTCAAAATCCAACGGATTCTTTCAACCTTTTCATTTTGATCAACTCAACTTGATTTGATTCCTACCTTCTGATTTTGATTTTCATGCCTATACTATTTGACAGTTCGGGGTTTTTTGGTATAGTTTTATGGAAGGTTATCTCGTGGGATGAATGAATTAAGTCTTCAAAGTGTTTGACATGATAGACATTTGTTTGAGAAAATGTCATACTTTATAGTCCCATAGTGATATAAGATTTACATGTTTTACACTCATGGTGTGATCATTGTTAATCACAAAATGATGACGTTTTAGTCTTTCTATGTTAACAATGGATGGTAGAATAAAATGACGGTAATCCTTGCAATGACCCGTCCTTGTGGATTCTACCCCAAACATGATGGAAAAATCCTATTTAAAACAGTGTTGGAATGAGAAAAAACGTTCCCCCATTTTTTGGAGATGTAGATAGGGATAGGGAACACCCCCACCTTGACCTTGTCTCTCGTCACTCTCTTGACATTAGAATTATATATATATACACATTTCATTTTAAATTATTTTTTACAAACTAATTATTTCAGATTTAAAAATAAAGATTTTTAATAAAAAAAAAAAAATATATATATATATATATATATTTTTTTTTATATTATTATTTGAAAAAAATAAACAGATGAGTAGTAGACTTTGAGTTGACATGGAATTTTGGGAAGGAGAAAACGGTTGCCTCCAATGAGTCAAAGACCAATCCCAATTGTTGAAATCGGGGAATGGAGCGCATGAGAAAACGCATCCTTGTCCTGTCCCCACCCAATTGCCATTTTTATCAATCCCTCATTATTCTATTGTTTCAGTATTTACAGGTACAATAATGAATTAATTCAAATTTTCAACATATAAACAATGAAATTAAAAAGTTTAAAACTTTAAATGAGAAATTTTAAAAAAAATCATCGCCTAATATTAAGAAATTTACTTGGTTGAAATTATCTAAAAAAAGTTAGTGTATGATAAGTTTTTTATTTTTAAAAAGTGTTTAGTAGCTATATAAACTTTCATATTTATATAGTCTTTGACCTTTAAAATTATTTAATAAGTTCTTTATATATTTGTCAAAGTGAGCTTAGTTCAACGGTAATTGACACGTATCATCGACCAAAAGGTAAGCGGTTCGAATCCCGCACCCCAAATGTTGATAAAATATTGAATAAGTCAAAAATCTTATTAAGTAGAAAAATGAAAGTTCATAGACCTATTAAATATAATACAAAATACATTTTTTTGAAATTCACATCAACTTGAAAATTTAAAAATTAAGACCTCGTATGATAACCATTTGGTTTTTGAAAATTATGTTTGTTTTCCCCCAAATTCCTTTTCATGGTTTTCATCCTTGTCAAGGATTCATTTCAATTTCTAGCCAAATTCCAAAAACAAAAACAAGTTTTTGAAAACTATTTTTTTTTTTTTTCCAAAATTGGATTTGGTTTTTGAAAACAATGAAGAAAGTTATATTTAAACAAAGAAACTTATAAGTGGAAGTAGGTGTGTATAAGCAATTTTCAAAAACAAAAAACTAAAAACTAAGAGGTCGTTTGATAACCATTTCGTTTTCTGTTTTCTGTTTTTGTTTTTCATTTTTTAAAAACAGGGGTGTTTGATAACCATTTCTGTTTTTTGTTTTCTGTTTTTTAAAAACGTTTTTGAAATTATAAGTAAATTTCAAAAACCAAAAAAAGTAGTTTTTAGAAACAATTTTCTGTTTTTTAAAAACTCATTTTTCTTCTAATGCTTACTTTTCTTCTCTTTTACCTATCTTTCTCCAACAAATTCCTTTCTTTATTTTTTTTCTCTAAAACGTTTTTTACTCTATAAAATTTATTTTTCTCTCTCAAAACTTTTTTTTTTTCTCTATATCTTGTCTATTTCTAAAAACTTATCAATAATTTTTCTCTCCTTAATTAACATGTTCTAATTTTTCTTTTGAAAAAAAAAGTCACCTAAATTTTCTATCGCTACAACTTTTCTTTATTTTTCTAATTTATCATTATTTCTTTAGCATATATTTTACTCTTAACCTTATAATCTCTCTAAAATTTCTTTTTTTTTTAATTTAATTTTTTAATATAAAATTTATCGCTTTTACTCTTACTTGTTTTCTATTTTTACTCTAACTAATATCTTTTCTCGAGTCTAACTAATATTCTTTCTCTAAATATTTTCTTTCATCTCTCTAAATTTTCTATGTTCAACTTTTCTCGTCTTTAAAAAAAAAAAAAAAAAAAACTTATCATGAAAACATTTATATTTGTGTCTCTAAATTTTTGTTTCAACGTCTCTACACATTTTTCTCTCTCTAAAACATCTTTTCATCTTTCTAATTTTTAAAAAACTGAAAACCAAAAACAGTTATCAAACAAGGTTGGTTTTTTGTTTTTTAAAAACAGAAAACAAAAAACATTTATCAAACATATATGATTTTTGTTTTCAAAAAACAGAAAACCAAAAACCAAAAACCAAAAACAGAAAAACCAAAAACCAAAAACTGAAATGGTTATCAAACGGGCCCTAAATGATTATCAAACGGAGCCTAAAGTTGTAACTTCTAACTTAAATATTAGTTTCTTCAAAAAAAAAAAAAAAAACCTTAAATATTAGTAGAGTCCACAATTGCTATATGTTTGAAATGTTGAAAATAGAAGCATGTGTAAATGAATATAATTTGGGTGTTAAATTTCCCCACTTTTCAGTCCAATTGTTTTGTAAACGGTATACATCTCCTGCAAAAAAGTGATATTTGTACAGTTTGTCAAAATGCAAATCCCCAACAAAAAGCAAAACAAAAACAAACAAAAAAAAATAAATAAATAAAAAGTCATCTTCTTCAATAGTGCTTCTGTTTCAAAATGAGCAAATATTCAATGCCAATATAATAACAAAGTTTAAAAATTTAAAAAGAAAAAAAAAAGTAGATCTTGAGAATCGTGCAAATTTGTAAAGAAAAAAAAAATTACATTCATACGGCAATAAAGAAATCATTTTTCCAGCCTTTTACCTACAAAATTCCATGAATTATGAAAAGGAAAGTAAAATGCAACGAAGCAAAACAAAATGCCAAAATAATTTTTTTTTAAAAAAAATCAAAATTTTGAAAAAGAAAATGAGAAATAATTAAAGCGAAGGGACGCCATGGCGTTGCCATTGAATAATTTAAAGCTGTGGGGACTCTCTCCACTCGCATCCTTTCCTCTGAAATCTCTCACTCTCAGGGGATTTTGCAGAATCGCCATTTCCATTTGGCTAATACCTTCTTCTTCTTCTTCTTCTTCTTCTTCTTCTTCTTCATTGGGTACTGTTTGTTCTTGTTATGGTGGTGCATTGGTGAGAGATTTTGCAGAATGGCCGGCGGAGGAGGAGGAGGAGGAGGAGGAGGTTCGATTCTGAAGAAAGCTGCTAGGAAGATTTTTGTTGCTGCATACGCGTGCCGCTCCTTCTCTCCGAGGAAAGCTCGCTCTGTAAGTGTCTCCAGCTGTTTACTGTTCCTTGCATTGCTTCAATTGCTTGAATTCATGGCTGAAATCGTCGTTTTGGTTCTTTTTCTCTGGAATGCCGTTGTTTTCTTGTTCCCGATTTTCAATCCTTCATGTGGGTTTTCTTTTTCGCTCCTTTGACAAGCGGCTGAACCTCTTTATTGTCATGGAATCTCGGTTGCATTTGGATTTCCTTTTGGTTTTGTTGCAACTACGGTGTCTGATCAGTCCCAATTTCGTTCTGTGGTGAGTCTGATTTGGTTTTCATCTTTTTGAACTTTGTTCCACAGGTCTCGAATTTGTCTGCTCTGTCCGCTGAAAAACCAAAGCACGCCGTGGAGGAAGTTGGAGAAGCTGAAATTGCTGAACAAACAGAATCAAGAGCCACGAACAATCTGCCTTCCAAGGTAATTTAATTAACCCCACCTGAAAATTTTGCCTGGTTTTAGTGGCTCTGCATCTGTGACTTGTCTTAGTGAAAGAAAACTTTGTAGCTTTTGAGTTAAACTGTAGAAACCAATTTCAATTCCTGAAGCCATTTAGTTTCGTGATCCTGGTTTGTTTGGGGATGGTTTTGATCTTCTGTTTGTTTAGAATAATGATTGAGTTTGAATTTTTTTTTCATATACTGTTTTTACAAAATGGTTCTCTTGTTTTCATGTATATTATAATCTTGACCACTAGTCTTCTTTTCTTTTTTCTTTATCCGGTTTTTTTAATCTTCCTTGAGATTATGCACATTTTTAACTCATAGTTCCCACCAAAGTGTAAAACTTTTGAGTTGGTTCTCGTGTAGATGAATTCTTTATCTTTGTTGGATTCATGAGTTGGCAGAGGATTCAATATCTTATTGCTTTTCCCAACATTGTCATTCAAATTTGACTATCGGAATAGGGAAAAATATTTCTTGATTATGGTAGAATCCTTGCACAGCTTTTGAGCCATTATCAATTTAAGGAGTTTTTTATTTATTGATTGCTCTTTGTGTTTTTAATTTTATGCTTTTGATGTGAATCTGATTACTGGAATGAAACATCACATTTACCATTTGAAAATATCTGAGAGAAAAGGCAGTCAAATCCTCTTGCTTTTTCTTAAGCCACTATCCGATTGGTATTTCAAATTAATATCCAGTAGAGAGATCCAGTAGAGAGAATTCAGCTTTATTTTTGGACCAGAAAAGTTTTGATTTCTTTCCTAACCCATCTTAGTTGCTTACTTTTCAATTATTCTTTCTTAAAATTTGAACTGGTTGGTGTTATTTGCTTAGTCTGTCATGTCATAGTTTTATTATTTAAAAATCATTGATGTGTTAAACTAAAATGAGACATATTTAATAATAAACAATAAAATATACCTATATGATTAATAAATGATTAAAGATTATGAAAAGTTGAGCTCTAACTTGAGCCAAAGGTTCTTTCTTTTTCAGTACCAATTATCTTACCTGTATATTTGTCTTGATTCGCATGGCAGAATCTGTGCGCCATATGCCTTGATCCTTTGAACTACAAAACCAAAGGGAGTCGTCCAGGGCAGGCCATTTTCACCGCACAGTGCTCTCATGCATTCCATTTCACTTGCATCTCCTCCAATGTCCGCCATGGCAGTGTCACATGCCCCATTTGTCGAGCTCAATGGACACAGTTGCCCCGGAATTCAGCCCCACTTTGCACCCAGAGTGATCCTATTCTCCGTATTCTTGACGACTCCATTGCTACATTCCGCATTAACCGCCGATCCTTCCTGCTCTCTGGCCGTTACGATGACGATGACCCTGTCGAGCCTGATCATACGCCTACTCATCATTCGCGTATCTCATTTTCTCTATACTCGACCTCATCAAGCTTCTGTCCTCCCATTCAAGTGAGTGGGTGTGCCCCCGGTTACTTATGCTCCAACCACCACGCTCGATTGCCACTGCATCAGCAATTCCCCTGCAGAAGCCCCTCTCCCATGTTGCAATCACCAGCTCGGCAAACACCTCGTATTACAGGCAGAAACAGGACGAGAGCTTACCTTTCGGTGAAATTGGCACATCAACGAGCGACTGACTTGGTCCTAGTTGCATGCTCCAATGGCCCGCACCTGAGGCTCCTCAAGCAAGCCATGGCCTTGGTGGTTTCCTCCCTCCGTTCCATCGACCGTTTAGCCATCGTTACCTACTCGTCTGCTGCAACCCGTGTGTTTCCTTTGAGACGGATGACATCTTATGGAAAGAGAGCTGCCTTACAAGTCATTGATCGTCTTTTCTACATGGGACAGGCAGATGCTGTGGAAGGGCTGAAGAAAGCAATTAAGATACTTGAGGATAGCACCCACAAGAATCCCAACTCCTCCATTCTGCATCTATCCGACAGGCGAACTCAGCCTTACCATCTCATCAACTTGGAATCGCCCGCCGTCCCAATCCATTGGTTTCACGTAGGATTGGGGTTCAGCCCTTCAACCGGTTTTGTAATGCAGGAGTTTGAAGAGTTCCTGATGACAAAAGTACATAGAGGAATCATCAGAGACATCCAACTGAGAATTGGTGAGGACAGCGGCAGATCAACCACCATTAGTATTGCAGAGTTGAGAGGGGACGAAGAAAAGAGAATTGTAATCGACAACTTGTTGAGCGATAATGAAGGACATGTCAGGGTGCGATACAGCTATGTCGACGTGGAGGTTGATGACGAGGACTGTATAAAAGCAGGCGAAGCCCTGCTAAGTTTAGGAAACAAGAGCAACAACGATGTTGCTTTCGACGACGCTCGCCATGAAAACAGGGAAGACGATGCCAGTTTAAGCGGGAGGATCAGCAGCGTCGAGAGATGGGATTATCACGACCCGTTCTTGGCTAGAAGATGGGCCAAGCATTTGCATTCGTACCGGCTTTAAATGCAGAGATGGAAGAACACACAGAGAGGTAGCTTTAGAAGAGAGCTCCAAAATTTAGAGCAACACAGTAGTATCTAAAACTGAAGTGATTGTGATTGGATAATGGGGTGGCATGAGATTCAATGCTAAGCTATTCTTTTTTCCTTGTTGAAAGAAAACAGCAGCATTTTAGAGTCTTGTGTGGCTTCTTGGGATTTGCTTATGATTTCAGAACAAAAGATTTCATTGTAAATTGGATTAATTATTCAATGTGTTTGGTAGCTGAGTTTTATTATACTTGTTAATGATAGGCATGTTGGTTAAACAGATCAAGCGGCTGAAATTCATTGGTCATCATTCAACCAGCAAAGTTTGTTATGTTTACTTGTGTTCTAACATCTAAAACATGTATATCTGAGTTCTAAGACTTCTATTTAATAAGATAGGTAAATTTAAGGTTAAATTACAAGTTCAAAAAACTCTTTAAATTTTAAAAAGTGAAACTTGAAAGAAAACAGCAGCATTTTAGAGTCTTGTGTGATTTCTTGGGATTTACTCGTTCAGGGAGTCGATACCTATGAGGATGAAACTCAAAATATCATAGAAGATATCAAGTCCTACGAAAATTCAGGGGAGATGGAAGAGTTGTTACTAACCTCCAGAGACCGAACCAAGTCGCAAACGCCTTAGTTGTCCATGCTCGAGGATATCGAATCGATGGAGTTTGGATGGAAGAAGCTCCTCCATGGGCAAGTCAACTGGTTTGTTTAGACAGAAGAGAAGGAAGTCGGAGAATGGGTTTCGACGGTAGCAGGAGGTAGGGGGTCGCTTCGTGTGTCTATCGTCCCTTTCTATATTTTCTTTCTTTTGCCTTTTCGCATTCTGTTTCTCTTCTATAAAAAAATAAAAAAAAAATAAAAAAATCTATTTGACATTTTGCAAAATTCATAAATCTATTAGATACAAAATTGCTAGCTTAATTGTCTATTAGATACAAATTTCAATTATATCTAATACATTTTAGATATTTTTTTTTGTAAGTCTATTAAACACAAAATTAAAATTTCTTAAATTTATTAGATATATTAACACATACAATAAGGTTTAGAAATCAAACTTGTAATTTAACCTAAATTTAACGACAAAAATCAAAATTAGTATTCAGAAACAGAATTGAGCTGGTGGGCATAATGGTAAAAAGACTTAAATTGAAAGGGATGTTGTGTATAAGAAGGGTTTTAGCTCAAGAAATCATTTGGAAATCGGTTCAAATGAGTGAAATAAATGATTATGATTGTAACTGGTTAATCTTTTACCCAAAAAACAAAAAATCTTAGTCAAAAGCAAAACAATATTTAACTACCACTCGACAAAAGTCATCAATATGACAAAATTATTGGTAGTGACAGAAATGAAAATAAGGGATAAATTGGGAATTTCATTCTAATGAAACATAATAATAACTGGCCTAAGGATATTTTAAGGTCTCTATATTTAATAATTACATATATATCAAATATATCATTTGGCCTCGAAGTTTACCCCCCCAAAAAAATAAATAAATAAAAAGAAAGAAAGATTTATATGCAAATTTTAAAAAGTTATAACCTTTTTCTTTTAGGTTCAAAAACGAAAATCGATAAATTTCTAATGCAGTTAAAATTGGTAAAGTGACACTTTATATATATATATATATATATATATATTAGTAAAGTAGCGTGCTTTAAATGTTAAAAATACCTTTTCTCTAAAAAAAATGTTAAAAACACCCATCAAAGTCCATTTGATTAGAAAAATTAACAGGTCCCACCAATTATTTCTTTTAAAATTAGTACATCACATGTAGATGGAGAAGATACAAACCACCCCTCCCATAAAGAAATAAATAAAGGAATATAGGGCCCGTTTGGTAACGTTCTCGTTTCTTGTTTCTTGTTTCTAATTTTATTAAGAAATCTAAGCTTTTAATAATTATGTATGTTTGTTTCTCATTTTTTAGAAACACTCTCAAAATTTGTATAGAACTTTTGGGAACAACTAAAACTAGTTTCTCCTTTTTGTTTGTTCTTGTTTTCATTTTTTTCCAAACATAAACAAGAATATAAGTTTATTATTATTGAATGTATAGGTGTTAGGATCATGAAATTCTATTTTTCTTTATTAAAAATGGAGAAATGGAAACAAGAAACGAGAACGTTACCAAACGGGCCTATATATTTCCAACCTAGTTCTATATTCATATTTGAAAATCAAATGTGTTTTAGTAGACTCTCTTGGAAACCCTTGATTTTTCATTGTGTTGTTGTAAGTGTAGATTTTGAGGATGTACGCATTGACGGATAGATCTCATATATCAAGTTACCTCCAAATGACATGTCCTGTATTTAAATATATTAACAAAACAATAATGTATGTCTCATTTGATAACTATCTAGTTTTTTAAAAGTTGTGTTTATTATCTTGCTTTCTTTTGTTAAAATTTGTAAATAATAATAATAATAATAAAATACATATTTTCATTAAATTGTTGTCTTGTCAACATAGTTGGACACCCGTAGGCATATCATTTAGACATGTTACTTCAAAATAATAGATTATGTTGAGAGAAAGGTTATGTTAGGATAAACAAGTTGGATGAAAAAGTCTAGATAGCTTTTCATTGATAAATTTTGAAAATATATTCTCATTAAGTATTTTCCAAAAAGAAAATCATTATCTTTACTTATTCAAAGTGTCTAAATTTGAACATTTCTAAATACATAAACTCAAAACACAAAGATAGATATCTACTTACACACCACTATTAAAATGTTGACATCAGAAGAGAAAATGATAATTTTTTCTCTTATAGTCGTCAACATTTCGACTTTGTGTTTAAGAAGTGATCATTTCTTTTTCTTAGCGATTATTTAAGAAGACATCTACACACTTGTATGCGGTGACGTTATTTTAACATTTACACGTGTAAAAGTAAGTGAAGAATGTGAAATTCCCATTTTGCCCTGGCATGGGTGGAATCGTCGTGGTTTATTACATTCTTCAATTTGAGGACTAATTGGTGCATCGAAGACGATGATGACAGAAAAAGACAAAGCTTGGAAATCCGTGCTAACTCCCTCTCTCTCTTTCTCTCTACTTTTTTCCCACCCTTTTCGCCATCTTCTTCACAGAAAGCTTCAATTTCATTGATCAGTAGGCCAAGCAAGCAATTTCATCTTCTCTTTTTCAATCTCTACAAAATTTGGAGACCAAAACAAAATCCATTCCCACTTTGGACTCTGGCTGGCCCTCTCTGTTGACTGATTTTCACTTTCGCCATTCTTTTCTCTTTTCCCGTCGCCGAATTTCAAGGTTATGTTTCCAAGACTTGTTAATCCCGACGGAGATATCCAGATCCATGGTGCCCGTGGTTCTGTTGCTTCCGACCTCACTCACAGCCACCGGGGAGACCCTTGTCTCGTCTTGACTTCAGATCCCAAACCTCGCCTCCGATGGACTGCCGATCTTCACGAGCGATTCGTCGATGCCGTCACTCAGCTCGGTGGTGCTAGCAGTCAGTACTCTTTCTTCTTCTCTTTTTACTTCAATTTCTCGATTTTCTTTTGCTTTGGTAATGTTTTGCTGGGCTTGTTGTCTCATTTGTCTGGATGTT
This sequence comes from Luffa acutangula, assembly GCA_036850905.1. Classification (NCBI taxonomy): domain Eukaryota; kingdom Viridiplantae; phylum Streptophyta; class Magnoliopsida; order Cucurbitales; family Cucurbitaceae; genus Luffa; species Luffa acutangula. Next base: position 59,708,393 of record CM072087.1, on the reverse strand, counting down.
TTCTTGTTGTTCTTCTTCTGTTTGATGCAATAGCCGCACTACTTGAAACAGACAAGCTGTTTGCTCAACTAGCTTGAATAAGACTTCTCTGTTTTACTAAGTATTAGTAGCGATGGGCTGCTCAGTACCTTTTTTTTTTTTTTTTTTTTTTTTTTTTTTTTTTTTTAAACTATTTACAATAGGATTTCGATTTTCATTTTAAGTACTCTTGAATTAGCAGACCTGGTTGATGCGTTGAAATTAATTGCGTTCCGTGAGGGTCAAGCACTGGAACGCCTACATTTCAATGCCCGCTTTCACTTATGCTTACAATGTAAATGGGGAGTTTAATTTTGGGAGCTTCAATAATTTGGGGATCCTGTTGAAAGATTCCCATCGATGAAGATCATCAAGTATTTTTGGCCTGGTAAAAAAAGTAGAAATTAGATATAGCTTATAGCAAAATAACCCAAAAGAAAAGAAAAACATGGGTCTAGACTTTAGACATATGGGACTTGGGAGGGCAAGTTCATTTCTTCTAGAATAATTAAATTCGGTAGATTCTAAATCAATCTTCAAAATTTGGCGACTTTGTCAAAGCCATGGAAGTTCAGTTGGTTTCTACTCCTTGGTTTCAGAAATTTGGAGTCCAAGTTTAAGTGAGGGGTTTTGTGCTCGAGTGCTTTGAAGAATGTTCATAAATGATTACTGTCAGGGAAGTTTATGCTTCTAATCGGCTCACAAAGTGAGTAAATTTTAGAAGTGGATATTCAATCTTGCTGTTGCTACATTTAGAGCAGTCAGGAAGATAAATTTGAGTCTGTCGAACTTCAAAATATAATGGGGGTGTCACTTTTTTTTTTTTTTTTTTTTCAATGATTGGAGTCCTTTCAACTTTTATGTGGCTCCCCTTGGTTGCTTTGACCTGCTTTTTCTGTGGTTTCGTGGTGTAATAATTCATTTTTCTTTTGAAAAGGAAAGATTTGTCAACACGAGTATAAACTATTACTTGCTAGTTGCCATTTCCTTTTTCGTTTCATGAAATTCTTCTCAGAATCTCTTCTTTTCTTTGATTATTATCTTCCTCTTTACAACCGTCTACCGAGTAGAACATTAAGGTCTTATCAGTTGTTTTGTCCAACTTCAATTTTGATGTTAAATACTAGTCATTGCATCACCTATCTTTGGGCATCTTCTTAGGAAATGGCCCTTCCAAACAGCTTCAAAAGGGATAGGAGGCTCAACATTTCTCGTGTGAGAGGTCTTCCATTAAGGACTATGTAGAGAAAAGCCCATCTGGTAGGAAAGTTAATGTTCATGACATGATCTGAACCAGACAAGATTTGGTTGTTGATAAGTAGATTCAGATTGTACACCATTTTTGCTACTTTGAGGTTTTTGTGTTTTAAAACCTTCACAAGTTAGCTCAATATCTAGGTGGTAAGGTATATATCAAGATTCCCTCAGGGTCATATCTTAGGGGCAATAATCAGTGGTATTAAATGTACAATTTGCCCAATCACAGAAGTTTTTTTTCTTTCCCATTTTATCATAATTTAACTGCGTCGTTAGCCTTTGCCCCATGATGGAGTATCCAGTCACAGTCCATCAGCAAAAGAAATCTCATCAGTTTGAAGATGGTTTTTGTTTTCCCAACAAAGATTTTTAAAGGTGAAAAGATTTGAGTTCTAGTTGAGTTTGTGAAAATAGTCGATCTCTATGCTGGTTGAGGACATGAAAAGACCTAAAAGGATAAACTATTATCATGATTTCATCTAGTTTTTACAATTGAAAGAAGTTACATGGAGTAAATAGGAACGGCATTTCCGTCTTTATGTATTTTATTTATGCGCTGAAGTCAAACATAAACATTTCATCTCCAGGAAAAACATTGGATTGTAAGTACAATGTAGCCATAAAGAAAAGCATGAAAATTTAGCTTTATGAAACTAAGGTCAATATTGACCTAATAGCTTAAAATTTGTAATGGTTTCAGTTTTTTAGTCAGTCAGTAGATATTGTTATAGTGTTTTAAAATCCAGAATCAAATGTGAATCTTTGAGAATGGTTCGATCTTCACCATATTGTTTGTGCTGTGTGGCAGACTTAGCATGCCAGTTGTCATAGTTAAAGAGTTTTACAATCTACTTCTTAAACCAAAACTTGATTTTATTTATTTATTTATTTTTGGGATAAGTAGATTTTTTGTTGACAAAACAGCCAAAAGAACAACTGAGAGGCCAAGGAGACAAGGTGTCCCCTTGCTAGGAGAAGGGATTAGATAAAACAACTTCGATCAAGATTGACAATAAGAACAGAGTAATTACAAAAGGAATTGTCTAAAGCACCCCAATTAAGGTTTTGATTTGTACAATCTAACAAAAGTCGATTGAATTCCTATGCTTTTTTTAGGCAAAGCGTTTGTCTTGGAGAGTGCTTGACATGTTTGACCATAAAACTCTAGCTTTACAAAAACCAAAACTTGGATTGTTATCATTGAGTCCACTTGTTGCTACCATGAGCATAGCTTAACGGTTAAGGCGTATACTCCTTCCTTTGAGGTTGGAGGTTTGAATCCCGACCTCCACATTTGTTGTACTAAAAAAATCATCAAGTCCACATGTTTGCAACATAGAGAATCTACTTTGCATTCTTTGATTGATATGTCTTCTTACTAACTTTTCTTTCTTTTGATTTTTTGGTGGGGACAAGGGTGGGGAGGACATGGGTCATATTTGAATTCTAACCAATAATAGGGGTTTGACATTTGAACACTTGGTGCAGAAGCTACACCAAAAGCAATAATGCGAACAATGAATGTGAAAGGACTGACTCTCTTCCATTTGAAGAGCCACCTCCAGGTGATCATAATGACTTAAAAGGCATCTTTTTATGAAAGAATTCTGATATTGGAGTTCATGGTGAATCTGTGTTTATGTATGTATGCTTGCTGCTTCATTACAGAAATACAGATTAGGTAAGCAATCAGGGAAGGATATGGGTGAGGCATCTAAAGATGGTAAGGGATACATCTCTATTTTTTACCTTGCTCATCATGTGATGTAGCCTCCATGAGTCTGCTGATTATTAGTGTTGGGTTATGGAGTTGTTATTGAAAAGAGCTTGCTCTCCTCTCACCACCAGTATTTGCGCTAGCTACTAATTTCTGAAAGTTTTAACCTGTCTGGTCCAAATATTTAAATCTTTATTTATCGCTTGGTGCAATGAACATCAGGTGCATATCTTTTAGAAAGTCCAAGTACCAATAATTTCTCTCCTGACTTGCCAATTTCTGAAATGGCCGAGTAAGATAAGAGTTTTTTTCCCTCCTTTAAGATACTTATGATAATGCCTTGAATGTTGTGTTATAAGATTTCAAGTATGTTCAAACTGTTTATAACTTAGATGCCTGTTTTAGTGGTTATGAAGTCAAGGAGGCGTTAAGAGCGCAAATGGAAGTGCAAAGTAAGTTACATCTGCAAGTTGAGGTAAAATTCTCATCCATGACATTAAAATGGAAATTGATGATGGTTAGGACAGATTCCATGTAGATCCAACCTTGGTATGAATACCTGGGTGGATCCTAAACTCAATTTGAATTGAGAAGGCATATAAGTTTCTGGTATTTAGATTGCTTACTTGCTTAGTTAATCATCCTCGTGGTCGTGTACATTTAGAATTACTGATTTACAATGTATGATACACTGCTATGGAGATTTTTGTACACACTGATTGGATAGGAACTTCCAAGTGTTGACACTGATACTTGGGTCCATTCTTCAGCTAGCTGACCTTACCATTGTTGTGCAGGCTGAGAAGCACCTACGGATTCGTCAGGATGCCGAGCGAAGATATTTGGCCATGCTTGAGAGAGCTTGTAAAATGCTTGCTGATCAATTTATTGGAGGTGCAGTTTCAGACTCAGACAGCAAGAAATCCCAAGGACTGGATCGTAAGAGCCCAAGAAGTTCCTCCATCGACCCACTTGGCTTCTATGCTTCGCAACCCCAAGAGTTGGAAAGAGTGAACGGCACAGAAGAAGTGCAGGGTAATCTTCCTTGCCAAAGGGCTGATTGTTCGACCGAAAGCTGCCTAACCTCGAACGAGAGTCCTGGGGGATTGACCATGGAAAAATCACCTGTTGCAAGCAAGAAAAACATGGTTAACTTGGATTCAGCCACTGCATCTTTGATTTGGGGCGAAGCCAAGGAAAGGATACAAGATGCTAATATCATCCAAGTTAACCATCACGGTGTATCCGGGTGCGACATGTGGGGATGAAATTCTGCAGACAAAAACTCATCATGATTGATGAAAAGTACGTTCTATTTACAACTTTGTAAAAATTTCATCATTTTCCATCCATAGAATCTGGTACGAACTGGAGCAAGAACATTCCCTAGCTTGTAAAACCGAGCAGTTTAGTTCGTAGACAACTCGTCGAAATGCAAGTAGTTAGGCATTCTTTTTGCTGTTCTGGACAATCATAGTTCATTCCTGTCTGACTTTTGGCAGATTTGAGTCTATTAATAGGGTGTACTCAGTAATGTTATGTTGGAAACACATGCTCTTAATTAGTAGTGAAATATCAACCTTGTCTTCCATTGATGATGGCAAAATGAATGAATCTTGTGTCATTTTTGCTCAACAAGTATCATACTTATTTCTCACAGTAAATCATAATTACAATAGCACAATTTACCCACTGATCAAAACATTACAATGGGGTAAAAAAAACAAAAACATGCTCCATGTTATGATCATGGTTGAAAATGATGGGAACCCATGATGATTCTTCAAGAATGAAGTATAGACAATGAAATCAAGAGACAAAATGCAATGCAAACCTTGGTTTTAGGAAAAGAAATGAAAATGTCTCTTAAAGAGATGATTTATATTGGATGAAATTTCAAGTAAACCATTTCTTTGAAGAGACATCCATAAAAAAAATTTTATGTTTATAAAGTTTTATATATTTTTTTATTAGGTGTAGCTGTCCTCCAAAAGCTAAGGAAAAGTCCCAACTTCCAATGTCTTTTTGACTGAAACCACAAACGAAATAATTGGCTGTTGGAATGGAAAGAGCCCAACTTGCCGATTCAATATTTATTCCCAACTAAAGGTGAAACGGCAGAAAATTCACATGGTCAAACTAGTTAAAAGTTAAAAAAGAAAACATGTTTTTTTTTTACTTTTACCTTTTTTTTTTCGCTATACTACATTACAAATAAGTAATTGTATTATTTAAAAAAAAAATTGAACTCAACAATATTAGAGCGGGAGGATTCAAACTTCTAACCTCTTTGAAAATATGTCAATTATCTCTTAGCTATGTGTCATGATCATGCTTGTCTAGGGCGTGTTGCCCATGGCCACATGTCCATGTCAACTCATTCCCCTCATGCTTTCATTATATGTATTTCCTTTTTATCGTTTGTTTATTTTCCCTTGCATTTCTCAAGTGTATGACCCCTCAAGATTTTGATGTTCAAGGCTGTCAATGCTTAATAATATACTATAGGGGGTACGACTAGTTTCAAACCTTCCTACCCGGAGTTGTTCGCTATCAAGTTGTGGTTGTCCCTTTGTTTACTTGATAGTCCGCAACTAATATTCTTACAAAATGTTTTCAACCGTTTTCCAAAACTTTTTCTCTAACCCGGTTTTCTAAAACTTTTTTCTAAGAACAGGGGTGGGGGTTGCAAGATAGGCCCTTTGTGCCACCGGCGATCCGAAATCGAATTGGCTGACTTACTTGTGGGCGAAAGTAAGTGCCGCACAATCGCTTGCGAGTCCCGAGAGAGTGCGATTGTGACACTATGCTCACTTTGACAAAGAAGAAAAACGTAATTGTATTTAATTGATGAATTTAGTTGTTGTTTAAAATTATTATTTTTTAAATCCTGTTAAATCTAGTCTACACTCTAATTAAAAGGAAAAGATTAACCAATTTACTCATTAAATATTTGACCTTTTGTGCTGTTCTTGGTTTTTTAAAGGCCTAAATTTTGAACTGTGAATTTATAAATTAGCCTCAAATTTTAAAGACAAAAAATAAAAGGAAAAGGACAAGGTGAAGAAGGCACCATTTTGTTCCCAACGGCACAGAATATTTCAAATAGATTCCGTTTCATTTGTTACTATGTTTCATTGTTCTAGGATTTGATATAGTAGATCAAATGTGACGGAGAAACTCATTTAAATAAAAATTAAGATTTTTTTAAAAAAAATCTTCAAAAAGAAAAAAAAAATTAAGAATTCTTCTATTTTAATTTTCAAATTCGAAAAAATAAGATAAAAATAAGTATTAAAAATCACTACAAGATCATGAAAAAATAATGCATCTCTCACCTCAGTCTTATCCGATCATCATCTTTAATGTGTTTATGAATCCACTCGAATTCATTTTATGTGTTAGTTTTTAGAGGAATTGGTCCAACTCTTTTTCTAAGATTTTAGATACTTTTAATATTTGTTCCTACTGTAATTTTATATTAAAATATTTTTAAAATTTGAAAACTTGGTTAAAAAAAATCATCATTAATTAATTTAATTTTTTTAGTTCTTTTCGTTAGTTAATTATTAACTATAAGGGTTCGATAAGTGTGATATAATAAATTTTATGGCGTTTAATAAAAAAATAAAATAAAATAAAATTTAAGGCGTTTATATAAAAATTATGGGGAACTATGAACCATATAAATCAGCTGAAATTTTATCTAAAAAAGAAAGTTAGCTGAAATTGTTTCTAATGGCAGTATATTTGTTGTAAGTTGTATGTTTTCTTTGATGGTAATAAATTCACATTTTTATTCTAAAAAAAAAATCATATTTTTCTAATATTTCTAATTATTTTTAGGATTATAGAGTTTTCATTCTAATTTAAAAGACAATTCAAATACATCTTGAATTCCTTAAAACAAAGGTCCAAGAAATGGTTGTCAACTTGACTTAAAGTGATGCAACACTCTTATGGTCAATTTTCGACGGCGTGACAAATATATTGGCAAAATTTTCATTATTATGTAGTATAAATATCATTTTCATTCACTACAAGTCACATCGACGTTATTTAAGATTCAGGTAAGATTCAACCTCACTAAATAATTATTTATATATTTAAAAAATTAGTTATATATTTTCCTCATACTTTTCCCGACCATTGGATCTAAGGGCATAATTGAAAGTTTGTCTAGCTAGAATTGTCCCCCCCCCCAAAAAAAAACTTTCTTTAATAAATCTCCCTCTTAGGCTCAAGTTTGAAGTATTCATGGAGAGAAATAGTGTATTTGAGTGGTTTGATTATTTTTTTAAATACAAAAAGGAAATTGTGAACTTACTATTCATAGAGTATAATTTTTAAAAAAAAAATGGTGAGAATAAATGTTAGGTTTTTTTGGTTGAAATAAGGTATTTTTTTTTTTTAATTCAATTGGTTTAGGTACTAAAACTATACGTTAACCATATATTTTTTAAAAAACAATACATTAACCATATTGGTTGAACTATGTTGTCAAATATATATATATATATATATATATATATATTTGGTGGAAAAATTATAGAAATCCAAGAAGTTTATCCAAAAAAAAGTTAATTAATAAATATCTATTTCACCTATTCTAAATAAGTTTTTTTAAAAAATCTTATTTTTAACCTTCTTTCTTATTAGTCATTTTTTCATAACTTTTATGATTATTAACCTATGAAGATAAAAGGGTGGATAGAAACATGGACATGTCAACACAATTTTCCACTTTAAGGAAAAAGTTATTTTTTTTTTTCCAACATGAACATAGCTCAACCACGTCAAGTTTGTACTGTTCATCAATAGATTCGTGATTCGAATTCCCCACTCTTAAAATGTTGTCGGAAAAAAAAAAAACCATTTTTTTTTTTGTTAGAAAGCTGATATTTATAAACAAAGAGACAGAAAGATTTGGAGAGTTATGAAATGGCGAAAGGTGAGTGATGGAGAAGAGAGATTGAATTGAATTGAATTGAGGCTGAGCCAATGCAATGATCACAATCAAACTCCCAATTCTTCCAGTTTTCTTTCTGCTTTCCTATAAACCAGGCAAAGGCTGATGAGACTGCTCACAAAACTCTTTTACTCTCTTCATTTCAACTTTGAAGGCCACAGAGAACACACAGAGACACAGAAATCGAGAGACAGGAAGGAATCGGATGCCATTAATTTAACTAACACAGAGGGAATCCAATTCTACCATCTTCTTCCCTTGATTTGATTACCCACAAGATTACTTGAAACTCGAGAGCTACACAGGGACAGAGAAATGGCGCCCAATATTGGGGGTTGTGGCCGTAGATCTGGGTATGTACTTATCCTCTCTCTAAACGTATATTCTTATCTTACATTGACATGGGTTTCTAGTTTAAGTCATTCCTCTGCTTTGTAATTGCGGAGTTTTCAACTCTAAAGCCCACCCATGTCTCTAGCCTTCGGTTTCGGATATTGACTTCTTGTCCCTTTTAACTAACCCTGATTGTCTACCCTAGAACCCTAGTCAATGGTTGTCATTTCTGGTTTTGTTCTTGTTAATTCTTCCTGTTTTTAACTTGAGCTACTGCTGCCGCTCCATTGTTCTTCTTCTTTTTGTTTGTTGTAATGCCTGCTTACTAATTCGTTCGTAGCTTTTTAGCTCGTTTGAAGTCGTGGATTTAAATTTGGCAAGTTTGGTTAGTGTGTTCCTTGGAGGGGTTTCTTCTGAATTAGTTTCCGCCTTGTTCGCGATTACCAATTGGAAAATGGATGAGGAGCGACATATTAACTTCTGTGGCTTTTTTTTTTTTTTGTTGGGTTTTTTTTTTCTTTCTTTGAGTGATTGAAGCATTTGGTTACTTATCTTTGAAGGGAATAACTAATGAGCTCTTTTCATCATGATGTTGTTTCTAAAGCATCTTAATGAAAACGAGTTAGACTTGTTCTGATGCCCAAGTATCCATTTCGCTGGCTTTCATTCTTTCCAAGATTACTTCGATTTGATTAATTGAATTGTTGTGGGAACCAATCGTTGTCGAATAGGCATCTGTTTCTGCGGGCACATTCATAATTATCATTAACAATTAGTCTTTTCAGATTCTAACCCATTTTCTTTGGTGACTAAAAGTGTTCTGGGGGAGACACCTCTCTTGATACCACACTCTTCGCTCAGCCATAGCTAAATCATTGTTGATTTTCTTATAAATTCTCCAGAAATCCCAATTTTCATGTTGTTGATATAGGTTTGGTTGAGGAAGAGTGTCCCCCTTGAAGGGCAGATGGTCCAAACATCTTTAGAACCTATTAAACCCAATAAACTTGGCAAGTTCTGAGGTTCTCTGTAATTGGTCTTACCAGAGAATACTATATGTTTGCAAAATCATGAACCTCATCATAACTCACTTTTCTTCGAATGCTGAATGCATCATGATACTCAAGTAGTAAACTCTTTTTCTTCTTTTCTTCATTTAGATTTGGTTTTTTTTTATTGTTTTCAGGTAAATCACATGTTCCAACAACAGAGTGCTCGTAATTCCAGCTTTCTTCAAAACGACTCATTAGTTCGTGATCAGCATATTATACCTTCTGATGCCAGCTTGATGGAACCCGCAAATGGAAGTAATGGTCCCAGCAACAACCCGAATTTGGCCTCGAAGCAGAGACTGCGATGGACACATGATCTTCACGAAAGATTTGTTAATGCAGTGGCTCAACTTGGTGGTCCAGATCGTGAGTAAACTCACCCCTTGTGGTTCTATGGTTTGGCATCTTCTTCATTTATATATATAGATTGTTTCCATGGATGAAAATGTTTGATGTTGATGCCAAATTTAATTTGCCACATCTTTTGCACGTCCAACAATTCGATCATGTTAGTTTTTTGTTGGCAGGTTGTAGAACTTTTCCTTTCCTATTCATATTAAAGAATGAAAGTCTTGGGGTATTCTTGTGCAGAATAAAATGAACAAACATATGAAAAATAGACATCATAACTTGTATGCAACATGTCATTGATCTACTTAAGTCATTATGCAAATTTAAATTGAGGGGGTGGTTTCCTACATACATAATTTTCCTTCTCGTAGAGACTTTCTATGGATCATACACAGTTTGTAAATCAAGGAGGGAGAAGCATATTTTTGTCAATAGTGTAGAGAATGGAAGAGTAAAACATGATAAACTGTAGTAAAATTGCAGCTTAGGGTAGATTAACTTGATCTTATGTGTTAACATGCATTTTTTATCTCCTTGTTAGGTGCTACACCCAAAGGCGTCCTTAGAGTAATGGGTGTTCAAGGTTTAACAATATACCACGTCAAAAGCCACCTGCAGGTACTGTAATCTTTCACAAAATTAAGAATTATTTCTCATTATTACATGAGATAGGTTTTCGGTAGCATGTATAAAATTTATTTTCTAATCCTTTCTTGGATTCATCCAGAAATATCGACTCGCCAAATACCTTCCCGACTCCTCATCTGATGGTAGGTGAATCTAGTTCCCAATTGTTATTTTTCCATCTTTATGCACACAACATTTTGCTGGCATGTCGTGAAACCTCTCTAATGAGTAGTGACATTCAACAAGTCATTTACCCTTTTGATGTATTGTTGATGCAAGGGAAAAAGGCTGAGAAGAAGGATTCTAGTGACATTCTATCAAACATTGATGGCTCGTCGTAAGTAGATCTATTTGCCGCACACTTTTCATTCAGCTCTCTGTTATATTGAAAGTTTATTTAAATGTAATTCAGAAGCACAGGCACCCTCTTGCTCTTAGTTGGTAACTGACTGTTTGATGGGCTTAACTCTAAACTTTCCTCACCATCTAATTAATAGGACCAGATAGTTAAAGATGAACATAAATTTATAATTATTTAATTTGTTCTTTCTATTTGCAGGGGAATGCAAATTACTGAAGCACTTAAGCTGCAGATGGAAGTTCAGAAGCGACTGCATGAACAATTAGAGGCACGTTCTAGTTATTCTCCCTTTTTTGTGAAATATAGTCCAACTTTGATGCCATTGACTGATGCAGGACAGGCTTTGAAACGACTTAAATTTGCTAAAGCATCTGATTGTTTCATCGTATGCATTTCTATACAGGTACAGAGACAGCTACAGTTACGGATTGAAGCCCAAGGCAAATACCTAAAGAAGATAATTGAAGAGCAACAAAAACTTAGTGGGGTTCTTTCAGGAGCTCCAGTTACCTCTTCATTTTCAGCTCCTGCTTCTGGTGACAACTGCCCAGAAACTGATAAAAACGACCCGCCAACACCTGCGCCCACATCTGAGTCGCCTCGCCAAGAGAAAGCATCAAAGGAACGTGCCCAGACTAAGAGTGTCTCTGTTGATGATTCTTTCTCGTCTCATCACGAACCGTTGACTCCAGATTCTGGTTGCCATAGCTCCCCAAGTGAGAGCCCAAGACCAGTGAAGAAGCAACGGCAGTACAGGGATGATGCATTTTCCAAATCAGAGATAATACTTGCACATCAAATACTGGAGTCAAGTCTAAACTCCACTATCAAGGAATCACACTCTGTTTTTCCAGCCAGGGAAGAGTTCGATCCTTCGTCTGGAATATCGATAGGGAACGATGATCGTTTGGACAAAACCACAAGGTTTTCATAGTCCAAGTGTTACACGTTTTTACAAGTTTTCTTCCACGGTTAACTCTAGTTGTAGTTTTGCTAGTCTTTACATACTGTGGTGTATCATATCTCGGCTCATAAATATTTTCCTGAGGACCAATATTTGGTGAACCATGATGATTATGTTGATGATCGGAGTAGGACTGGTATTTAATCTTTAGAATTATCTGGAGTTAGAATTCTTCATGTATGCTCAATTGAATCGACCTTTCCCCTTCTTGCATCCTTGCAACTTATTGTTTGAATCCAATACATGTTCCATTCTTTTCTGACAGAATTAGGTTGACAGCCAAACCTTTAAAGGAAGATCTATGTTAAAGTTTACCCATCTCTTAAGATTTCTAATGAAAAATCTAACCTGTTTGATCCAAACTAGAATGCAGATAGAGAGTATAGTACCAAATAGATCTTAAGAGAATCCAAGTTCATGCCAAAATTTTGAATTTTTCCTCCTTTTCCCTTCAATTTTAAGATGTAACTGTCCTGGACCTTCTAAAATTTGTAATAACCCCTTCCATGAAGTAATCTATGCAACAAAATGATATAAAACCCGCACAGGACAATTTACTAACAAGAATCCAAATGATTACTGCCAACGTTGTTCTTTTTGTTTTTGTTGTTGGGTTGGGGGAGCTACAATTTAATCTAAAGAAACGCCGACATTTTACATTGTTGTGGGTATGGTACAGAGTGGATCATAAAGGGCCATCTTCAACGATGAACTCGCCTTAAAATGCAAAGCCGAAGATGTCTACTAAGGGCTTCTAGTTTCTCGGTTTTCGACTTCTTCTGCTTCTGAGACGTTGCAACTTTCTTCTTTTTCTTCTTCTTCTTGTCATCTTTCGACGAATCTAATGGTTTCCCTTGTGTGCTTCGAAGAGGTGTTGGAAATGCTTCAAGAGTCTCCTGTAATCATTTAATGGAAAATCATGCATACAGAAAAAGAACACTGGCAACCATCTATCTTGAAGCTGAACACTGAAATCAAATCCTTCCCACCCATTCTCCAACAAGGTACCAGACTAAAACCAAAATTTTAACATGTGATTTAATGCCCACTGATGTCTATTCTATTTCTAAGAAATGGGATGATCCCAACATTCAATTCATCAGATGGGGAAAGGAGAGGACCTGAAATTTGTTCTTAGAAACCACACAAGCAGCAGAAGATTCTTCATCACTGCCCCCTAGAGAAGAGCATCTTCCCCAGCTTTCTCTATTCGAACTCGTGTAGGAGCAACATTCTTCAGTTTCATCATTTGGCTGGTCCTACAAATTGGAACTACAGACCTCAGTTAAATGATGACAAATGGCAAGGCTTGCACTATTAATTAACCTTTTTTTCAGGTGCAGAGGCATAATCGGAAAGAGCAAAAGCCCTAAACTAATAAGCTGGTTTTATTTGAGATGGCAAAGACGACACCCACAAGATTTAAAAATTTAAACCACTTTCAAGTTTCAATGACAGTAAATTAAGATCACCTGCAGATGTGATGGCTCATCACTGTTAATTGTACTATAGTCATTAGGCATGTTATCCTGCAACAGACATGATATATACATCACAACCATTGAGCAATGGGTCTAGGAAAAATCAAAAGATAGCAATTAATTAAAGACGTACAATTTCTGTGATCACTGGAGGAATTTCAGAAATAAGGTCACCAACAAATTTCGTGGTTGGAACACTAGGAGCTGAAGATGAACCAGCGACATCATTTCCAGTAGAACGAAGACTTGATATTATCTCGTATATTAGATTCTGGAAACCAAAAGGTTGAAGATGGTGTGATTCTGATAGATGCTAGAAATTCAAGTACAGATTAATAAAACATGCTATAGATATTAAAATAATAATAAAAATAAATAAATAAATTATAAATCTCCAAATGCTACAAAAGCATCAGTATTCTCCCACAATTCTCCAAATTTTGCTTCTTTCTCAATCTCCCTAGCCCTATCAATAACTAAAATCTTATGAACCTTTTTAACCAAGCTTCCATTGATAATAAATGAAATAATACAAGAGCGCCAGCACTAGCCATAAACAAAAGACAGGCCTACAGAAACAACGCAAAATGAGCAAAATAGGTAGCCTGAGACCCAAGAGGGGACTCCAGTTCAAAAGAAAGAAATATTTCAATATTCTCCAATTTCCTAGTAAGAAGTAAATGAACTTACTAGCAAATTACCAACATTCTTAATACTCTCCTAACATTCCCAACAGTCTCAAATATTTTAAGTTGCTAACAATATTATGAAATAAATTACTATTACATCATTTAAGAAATAAAGAGATATCGAAGAGATAATTTTCATAGTGCATTCATGTCACGGTTGTAGTTGCATCAATTAGTGACACTTTCAGAGCATTGATTTATGTGACAGAGTTTCATAAACCCGTCCTTGTGCATCCAAACATAGGCATACTATCAAGCTTATTCTTATGCTCCCTTGTAAATTGTACTAAGACCTCTCTTATTTTCATATATCAAATACTACATCCTTCAATCTCCGGCAACTAAAACTCCTACGCACAGGCACCTCATTCCAAATTGCCAAATGTTCCATTTTCCAAGCTTATCATTGCATTGGCATGCCAAACGTTCCCTTAGGATAAACCACTAAAAGGAATAAACATTCAAGCATACACATTAAGATATGGATGCTCTCAATTGGCTTGTGCATCATTACTTTTTACATTTGGTGATTGGAAGCCAGTTCTGCACAAGAACAGAATCCATCCTCTTCACCACGAGTTGACAATCAAGAATCCTGAATGTTTAAAAAAAAATACAAGCAAATTTGGCTGATTCCAAAGCCTATGTCCACAAAACAGAGACCAAAAGTATCTAAAGAAAACAGAAACAATATTCCTTGTGCAACGAAATTACAATGTTCAGCCAGTAGGAAAATGAGAACAAAGAACATACAATTTTTTTTTATAAAAAAGAACATACAATTGATCATGGGCATGGAATAAAACTTGAAAAACAATAAGAATTTTATGAAGAGTACTTCTCTAAGGACCAAGACAGAAATTTACCTCATCCATATCAGCCCCAATCTTCAAATCCCCTAAATCGTAATATTTCTCAAGCTTACTTGCATGAGCAGAAGGTAACTGAGGTGGATGAAGAACGTTATAGAAGAAAATAGAAACTGAGTCATAATAGAATTGTGGTCTTGACGAGTTATGATCCCCATCAAACTTTATAACATTTTTATCCCCCTGCATTGTAAAGAAAAATGAATCAGAAATGAGAAAATCTCAATCTTGTATCTAAAAAGTATAATTCTTCCAGAAGTGGACAGTACCGCATACGAATTATAGATGAGTTCAGAGTGATGAGGTTGAACGAACTTGTCACAATTAGCATGTCCAAACAAAGCAGGAATGAAAGTTTTTGGGGTCACCTGGTGGGATTTCAAGAAATGTTTCATATATAAACGTACTGCACGGCAGTGAAATAATCACTGATTCATGTTGAAGTAGAGACAGTGGCAAGCTTTCGAAGACAGTTCTTTTTAATAAAATAATTGACACAAATACAGGCAAATATAGATGAAGAGGCCAATCTAGCAAGCTCTACTAATAATGATAGGTCAGGCAAACCTGTAAACAATTAAGACTCATGATATCAAACTTTGCCTTCTTCTCAATTACCCTCCTCATGTATTGAACAGCCATCTTTACCTGGCACATGAAGTTTACATTATGTCAACATCCACTCTACAGCGTGTTCTTCTAGGAGGAACACCCCAGAGCATTTTCATTGACGATCAAGAGAAAAGGTAAACAGGGACAAGCCAAAAAAAAAAAGGCAGAAAATAAGATACCCCTAAGGACTAAAAAAAGCACTCCCAATCCAAATTAATGACAATTGAGTACCCTTTTGATTGATAAGTACTCCCCTATCCAAGAACCCTTTTAATAAGCACTCCCCTATCCAAGTCATAATTCTGGTACTTCTAGGACCCTTTTGATTTATATTAATTCCAGATACCATTAACTTGTTTAAATCAATTCCAGGTTCCAAAGCTTTCTTGAAAATTTTTATAACAGTGAATAGATTTTTCATTGTGTAGTTCTCATCCTTGCAAAATAAAAATGTGTCAGCTTCAAATTGTAAGAAAGTTGAATCTGATCTTTAACCACTTTAAAACCTTCTGGCAATCCTCAACTAACCTCTTGATTATATAATCAGCTCAACACATCGATTAGCAGAAATAGAAAAGAAGAGAGGGATCTTTTTGTCTCAAGTTTCAAGAAGATACAATTCTTCCTCTTAGTCCACCATTTAGGAAAAAGGATAATTTGGTTTATTTTTCACGACCTTTCCATCCATTCAGCCCCCTTTCTCCAAAGCCTTTTCTTTCTAAATCCACCATACATATCATAAGACTTCTCTAGCTTGAATTTAAAGATCCAACTCCTTTATTATTTGCTTCTCCAAATCTTCATGCGTTATTAGAATCACTCCACAATCTGTTTATCGCTAACAAATTACTTTTTTAGTTGTTATTTTCTTAAAAACAGGTTCACTTCTGCAGATTTGTTACAGCTATTGTTTATTGTAGAAATCGGGTGTTACGCTATAGGATTAAAGTTCTCAGTAGTTATTACTATGAGACAATTAGCAGCATCCAATGAAGTATGTAGATGGGTGAAACTAGTTTGTGCAAGGTAGAATAAAGTAGAGGTTGTACCGTGAATTTAGGTAGTCGGATCTTGTAAACATCAACTAGTTCCATCATTAGATTATAAAGGTTAGAAAAGGCACTGTCAAGCACCATTCCAGCTACGGAAGGATCTTCAGCTCCATAAAGAAGGCTGCATTGTATCACAGAAGGCTTCAGGTAATTGAATACATCCTAGAAAATTTGAAATATCATAAATTCCAGTCAAGTAGAAAAAATGTTAGATCAAACCAGGCCGTTAAATTTTTTAATATTCACTGAACATCTTTTTTCGCAGAAGTAAAAGAAATTGCAGCAACTGGGAAATATTCTAAATAAGTGAAATGGCGGGTTGCAAGAGTCATCAAACCAAAAGAGTTACAGAAAAGGTCTCCAATTGCTATGAAAGAAGAGAGAGATTTAAAAAAAAAAAAAAAAAAAAAAAAAAAAAACTCCACGTAGAACACTACACAAGGAGGAAACAAACGTCAATCACCCCACATAGTTCCCTCATCTTTCTTCACTCCTAAGAAGACTCTTCCATTTAGAGTATTCCCAGAAAACCCTCCACTTTATGGAGGGTTTGGAGGCTAGCATTAGAGGCCAAGAGAATTTCTTTTCACTCTGCCTTCAAAGTTTGATATCATCTTTGATGTAGAAATTAAAGTTAGAATTCAAATGGCTACATTCCTAGCCTTCTAGTTGGCAGGAAGTTAACAGCCATAGAAGTTTCTCCAAGTCTGACACAGCTCTATACCACAATATTATCAAAAGTATTTGTCAATCGGGTATCTGGATCCATTGATTTATAGCAACACCCTTCCATCATCCTCCCAAAACAGAATAGTGCTTTCACCAAAATGCAGAATTGTACAAGAGCATGACACCCAACTATCCCTACTTCTGGAGACCTAGACTAGTTTACCATCCCTGGTGTTAGTAGCATCAATAGAATGGCTAAAACTTCATCCCTTAAGGAAGATGTCGAATGATTTCTTCCGGTAAATTGAAACCTCTCATTAAAAAACAAGAATGAATAGGTTTTTGTCAAGAGAAGCCTACATTTACTATCTCCACAAACGGCCAACATCAATCCAACACTCTAAACAACATCACGGGAAACAAATTATATTTAACTTGAGAGAAGTTGCAGAATTCCTACACATCTAACTCCCTTCAGTCTTCACTTACAAGTTTGAGCCACTAGTACATGGCAGCTAGGTACAAAATCGTGATGCCGCATGATCGCATCACATCAATACATCATCAGTCAAAAGATAAGGACAGAATAGACGAAGGACATGGAAAACAAACTAAACTCAGTACACCTAAAGAATGTACATTCGCCCTAAGATCAACTCCATGACCAATTAAAACATCAAGGCATACAGTATAGTGATGACAGTATGCTAAAGAATATGACTCAACATACCTAGTTACAGCACCCATAGATCTTCCCCAGAGACCTATACGGGATACTTGTTTGTTGCTTCTTAAGTATGTCACCACAACCTTGAGGTCATCTCTCTTACATCATTGAAATCATAGTTTAAAATATTTCAGATTCAGAACCTCAATTAACTGAAACCAAGATGTATAGTTAACAGATCATTACCTCATGCCAACCAAGGCTGACATAATCTCCATCAGACAAGCCTGAACCCGAAAAATCAAGCGTGAAAACAGTAATATTTGATGGAAGTAGTATGACAGCAGCCTCATTAGCATCTGCTCTACATCCACTGAATAATTTCCCAAGAACAAACTAAGTTAAGAATCTCTTAACATAGAATGCCCAAAATCATATAGAATCACCACAAACAGTGAAAATAGGACAAGTTGTCAAAAACATGTCCAAAAATAATTATACTAAGAAAAGTAACAGAACAGGGAGATCCTCCAATGCAGAGAATGATCGGGATTCAGGAACCTTTTCCAAAAGTATATTATTCTGCAAGGATTAAGTACCTGTTACCATGGCAATATATGACACAGGGCAGTGGTGTATCTTCAGGAATAGGTGAAGGCAAATAATGACTGCATTGCAGGGTATGGCCCCTTGAATTTCTTAGCTGCATGTTTGGTCATAATTGTTAATAAACAAGGATTAGAAATCATAATGTAAACAGGGAAAAAAATGTGATTCAATAGTCAGCAATAAAAAATGTTTAAAAAAAAAAGGAAAATTTACGGAAGAATTTGTCCGTCCATACTTGCCTCCAAATCCTGTCGTTGGTATGCTCTACCCGCGAGAGTGAAGTTTTTCTCCCATAAATATTGATCAGGGTTATAATCCGCCCTGTAGAGCAAGAAAATGATGTAGTCGAATAAATATTTTTATAGACTTATAAAATGAAAAGAAAAATATGCAGCATAAAGAACCCCCCAAAATAACGAAGAAAAAAAATAAGGCCAAAGTTTTCATAAGCATCAGAAACAAACAAGATCTCAACTGCATAATTGTGCTCACTTGAGGCTATACTAAAGCCACGTAATTGTGTAGCTCGATGTAACTACAGCAGCTCAGAAGCTCAAGAAATTGGCAAGAAGGGAAAAAAAGAGCGAAAACTCAGCAGCGAAGCAAGCAGGCATAGCAGAAAAAATACCTAGGCGGCCGAATAACAAAATTGATGAACTGATCAATCATATTGAATCCGAAAGTCGCCGACGGCTACTCCGCCTCATAGGAACAGAAAATCCCAAGTCACAAATTCAGTTCACCATTCTTCAAAAAGCAAGTTCCACAAGCATCTCAAGCACCAAGACCACTTCTCGATCTGCAACACCAAAATAAACAAAACAAACACCACAAACTCTCAACTCGATCCCAACCCACCTCAGCAAAATCAACCAACAACAAAACTCCGCAATGGGTAAACAAAATCACAAATACATTACTCGGTAGTAAGCATATCCAGATCCAGAGTCATCGGCAGAAGGCAAGGAGAAGACCAAGAGATACGGCTACAAGAACAGCAGCAAACAGAGGCAATCCAGCTGGTGGCCCCTCGAGGTGATAATTCCTTTGACGCTGCTGTTTCTCGTCCAGAGTTTCACAATCATTGAAAAATCCCTTCAGAGTGCTTCCAGATGTTGGAACTTGCCTGTCTTCTCGAGAATCGTATGGCTTACAGAAGAGGGAAAATTGAGGGCAAATGGAGAAATTAATGGCTCAAATCAAATGCTTTAATTGCTCTCGGTAATGGAAGTTGTTTCAGACAATTATCCAAAATCTTTCTGGTGCATTGATGTGCTGTGCCTGTGCCGCCATGGGATTTTCCTAAAGCAGTTCGCTTAAACAAAGTGGATATTCTTTTAGATGCAACCTACTCAATTTAATAACCCTACCCCTACGTTTATTACTCTGCTTTTTTTTTTTTTTTTTTTTTTGAAAAAATTACTCTGCCTCTTGATTGTTTGTTTTATAATATTTCTATTAATTTTGCATTACAAATTGTTTTAATTATATATATATATATATGCTGAGTTATGTTCACTTTGACAACTCTTATTATGTCGTTGGATAAAAGGTCAAATTTATACCATATGCGTATGTATACTATGTAGATAAGATTTTGAGTGTGTATTTATATATAAATTAATACTTTGATTACTTTAATGTTAGACTACTGCACTTATTCATTTTTGCACTAGCTTTTTATTTTTTATCTTTTTTTTAAATGAAGTCAACTTCCAAATAGACTATAATAAAATAACTTGATTTTTAAAGCAGATATTACAGGTAGATTTTCAGTTTGGACACATAACTAGTTTAATTATTAATTAAAATTCAAAATATTCGTGCTCAATATGTTTTTTTTTTTAAAAAAAAAAAAAAAAAAAAAAAAAAAAAAAAAAAAAAACCAGTTGATTCAGTTGAGTTGTTTTTGTAAAACAGCCGTTGCGAGTTGAAATTAATATCTCTTTTAACTTTTAAAAAAAGTGTGAGGCAGAAAAGGTAAGATTAAAAGGATAAAGTAAAAACTTTGTTATGCTTTAGAGAGATTAACGGGTGCAAATTGCAACCCTGACTTTACCATTTGATTTTTCTTTTAATTCCATTATTTATTTATTTATTTATTTTTAGTTACGAGTTTCTGTGATGACTAGCTAGAAATCAAATAGTATGTGTGTTCACGATTCAATTTGAAAGTTAATTCAAAACTAAACTGAAAATAAATAATTTTTTTCAAAACAAGTGTGAAAATTGAACCGAACTACAAATTTGGTTTTATTTTGATTTGGTCTTCGATTTTACAGAAAACAAACCATTATTTCTATTTATATATATAATTAATGTAGGTTTTTTTTTTTTTTTTGGTTATTTCAGTTTTATCGATTTTGATGTACACCCTAGAAAGTAGGCAAAAATAGTAGTTTTTTTACATTTCAATGACTTATAATTCATCTATTTCAGCAAAAGAGAGGTTATCATTTTTATTTTTATACTAATCTACTTTTTAAGTAACCATGCCCCTATAAAAGTTGTTCCATAAAAAGTTAGTTCTTACCTAAAACACGTATTTTGTATACTAAACACACATTATCTATCAACTTTGATTAAATTACAAAGTAAGTCCATAAACTTTTAAGTCGGTATCTATTTGATTTCTAAACTTTGGTCCATTAAACTTTCGATTTTATGTCTAAGTTCTGACATTTCATTTTTTTAATTAATTGATCTATTAGATTTAAAATAAAAATTTATGTCTAATAAAACTCTATACCTCATAGACCAAATGCACCTATTCCAAAAGACTTGGTGACAAATGATGTCATGTACGCCTAGAAATTTGTACACATTAGTCGTTGCATCAATTTAGGGGGAAAAAAACTCTCCAAACATATATTTTAGAATAAGTTTCAAAGTTCATAAAACTTTTCAAAACCCAAATACATAGTGACACTTACTCCAAAGTTTAGAGTATTTTGTATAATTTAACCATTTTTTTATTATACGTGTTCCGGTTAATTTACACTCACCCCAACTAATAACTATTCTCGCCTATTAACTCTAATTGTGTGGACAAATGGCCATTAGGGCTTAAAACCAGTTTATTTGAGCCCTCTATTAAATGCTAAAGTACTTCACTTAACAATAATATTCTCCATTCTTAAAAAAAAAAATAACAATAACAATAATATTCTCCAAAAACAGTTTAATAGAAGTACTGGTTAAGATACTCAGTGAAAAGCACCCCTTAAATATTGATGAAAAACGTTCAAAACCAAACCCTACGAAAATGCTTTTAAATTCTGAGTTTTGACACAAGTTCTACAAAATTTTCGCAGCTAAATATGCAGAGCACAGGGCCTTCAAGTCGAAATTTTGTTAAAGGCCCCGAGAGAGAAATTATATAGATATATATGAGCATTCAAAGGGTGAATTCGGGTACAGCGAGTGGTTGCTAAGCTATTCTACAAAACTAGAAAATGTTCTATGATCTACTATTCGGTTTTACTATGCCATGAAGCTTCCACCCACCTAGTCCCGCCAAAGCAAATGCCTGAACAGATCCAAGGTAAAGATCAGTAAAAGCAAAAGTTATTCAAATTTTACCAGGCAGAGGCACTCTAGTGAAAGCATCTACAGGCATTATGAGCATATTTTGTTGCACAGAATTGTATAAAACATGTGATCCTGAGTCTTGACCATCAAGAAGAAAGGCAAACAATAAATAGGAGGATACTTTTTTCTTCTGTAACAGTTGAAGAAAATACGTGAGTTTCATAAATCTTGAACAGGCTCAACATTTTTAACCAAGCTCCAGAACATTGTGATCCTTATCAAAGAGCTATCTAGATTGTCTTCCCTTCATTCCTTCAACCCAGTGCAACTGGGAGATCATCTAACGGTACCGAGAAACTAAAGCTCCTGCAATTAGTGATCACATCATTTCACCAGACTACTCATTGACTGCACAACTACTACCTAGTTGTAAACTCGAAACAAAGTTGTGCTCTAATATAATATCCCTCATGGGGCTCAGCAACCATCGCATCCTATCACATATTAATGGTCGTAGACTCATAGGGAAACAGATTTGAAATTTGACCTCCACTTTAAAACCCCAACCCTGCCATAACTTCCACCATCTGAAGAAATATATCTCTCAGATTACATCAGTTTAGTTTGACCCCAAATAATATAGATTCTGAAGTTGCGCATATAACAATATAGATTGGTTACTGCAATTGGCGTGAATGTGCATTTTCTGAATAGTTACTAGTAGAGGCCTTTTAATCCAGCAATAATGTCATGGATTCAAATCTACCCAAACTACAGAGAGTTCTATTTCTGGGTAATAAAAACAAAGTATGAGTGTCCAAGTTGTTTCTAGAAAATGTTGTTCAGTTTTCCTCTAAGTTGACCGAGGAAAAATAATGTGAAGCCTCAACAAACAGCACTTATATTCCTACTGTACTGTATGTGCACATTCAATCCTAATACCTGCCCTCAGCCATCCATAAAGTTAAAAGTTACAAATAAATCACATCAATCAGAAGAATCAAGGCCTGACCTCATCCCATGATTTTCCGGAAGCTTCAAGCAAAGCCGCATTGCATGTCTTCAGTTTTATAGAGGAGCCACTAAACATTGAGGCTGCCTCTTCCCAGCCTCTATTATGTCCCATACACCTGCATAAAAATCATTGTTGTCTTACCATTTCCTCTACTTATTGGTCCATAACAAATTATTATTTCACAATTCTTCGTTAGTAACCATGATGCAAATATTTGGTCATTTAAAACAAAAATATCAATTTTGTTGGAAGGTTTCAATTTTAAATTCCATTCATAAAGTGAGAAAATATGAGGGACATTAACTCAATAAAGTTATATCATGCCTTCAAAGTAGATCTGACTCCAAAATGGATTGAGCACTGGCATGAGAGGAGATTAAAACAATGTAGTATTGCCTGGTTTATACAAGAGCAACAGATCCATGAATGAAGTATAGTAAACAAAACATGTTGCACAAGTGCTGTGGAGGAACAACTCGTTTCACCTGGGTGACACTGATATGACCTAACCTATTGGAAAAGTATCCACTAGTAACTAATAAACAGCAATGTTCTTAAAACTAAATATTTGACAAGAGTGTTCCCCTTCGTCCTTTGTACTTAGCTCAATTTCTAGTGAAACTGTTTGACCCAACCAAGGAATGTGTGTGCGCCTTTTCATATATATAGTCAGTAAGACTTACATGACTGTAATTATCTCATTCCTCGAATAACTACTGATAACCTGCTGAAGGTGCTCGGCAGTCTGACCATCCATGGCAGCAATGGAATAAAAACTGGAAATGAAATGAACCTCTGCTTCTGAAAAACCACTAACTTGCTCCTGCATTATCGTAAGTGTTTCTCTGGTTCGCTTGGCGTCACTGCTCCAGTAAATTCAAGTCGAAACCCAAATGCTAGACAGTTAGATTCTTTAATTTTTGTCCTGAATACCCTACTTTAAATCAAAGAATTGAAGAGAAGTGATTAATGGAAATATCGAAAAACCACATGAAAACAAAATATCATACCTATAATCATGTATTGAAGGGGATCCTAAGTTCTAACAGGGTCGTTCGAATAAAGGAGAGAAAAGTACATCGTGAAAGTGTATAATCAGTTGAAGAAAAACCTAACCTGGATAAAATAAGTTCAGGGATCCAACTCAATTCTTGGAGTTTATGAGCAATTTTAATAGCATCAACTTTTCCATCTTTACTCAAGGGGCGATCATGATCTAGTGACAACAATTAAAGAGAACAAAATAAATTGATATTTGATCTTCACAGAATCATAATAGAATACAATGGAATTGCACGTGAAAGAGCATCAGAGACTGCAAGTTGTTCATAGCTATGTAGACAGTCCAATAATCTGGGAAATTTGAGAATGTCACCTCGCAATGAAAGCTTTTGCCGCGAACTCCTGGCATGACGAAGCAAAATAAGGCGACGAGCAACAGATTCCGATTGAGAGGCAGCGTCCTCAGTCGCCACTTCGCTCTCCGCTGTCTGTATAACTGCAGATGGCCATTGAATAGGGTTTCTCGCCCTCGCGGAGGAGCTTGCATGTTGAATTTTAAAGAATTTCGGGTGTTGTTGAATATGATTACAGCAAAGTGAAGCATTCATTGTACAGGCGACAGAGCAGAGTGAGATCGGAGAAGCGATGGCGAGCTTAAAGCTTGAAACAGTGCTGATAATCGGTGGTTGATTCTTCCTAATCGAATACCAGTGGCTTCCTCGTTGGTTTGCTCAATGGGAATGTAATGCCATGCTTAAATTGTCAAGAATCGGATCAACCTCTGGAAACAACTCGAGAGTTCCTCGCTCGAACCTCGTTCTACTGAACGAGACTGGTAGATGAGCTCAGAGAAGAAGAAGACGAGTAGATAAGGCTTTGGAACTCCCTAATCATTTTTTGTCTGCCATTCTATTTTTTGACAAATAGATTTTTTTTTTTTTATAATTATTTTCAGTTGCTTAGATTATCAAAAATGTCATTAAATTAGGGGATTTTTTCAATTATATTTAACTTTTAAATAATTGTAATGAGTGGTAAAATTAGGGTAAATAATGACAAATTTAGCAATTTTTTAAAATATTTGCAAATATGACAAAAAAAAATTTAATTAATTTTTTATATCCTCGTTTTACCCTTGTATTGTGCGCACGGTTTTCTTCTTTCCGATTTGGCAGATCGTGGATCGTGTGAATTTCTTATTTGGTAGGTTTCTATCAGTTTTCTATGAAGTTTTTTGTAATAGAATCTTTCAGTATCAATATTATTCTATCACTGATAGAAATTTTCTATCATTGATATAAAACTTTCTATCATGATAGAAATTTTCTATCACTAATAGAAACTTTCTATTAGTGATAGAATTAACTTTCTATCAGTGATAAAAATCTTCTATCACTGATAGAAAATGATAGATTCTCGTTTTTTAATCTGTTTGTAGGAAAAACGTATGTCTCGCCTCATAAAGGGGGTCTTTATCAAGAAGAAGACAGTTGGCCAGATCCAACTTTCACGCTAACCTCTCCGAGGAACCATCATCTGACTATTCCCTTTTAATTTAAACACTATAATTAATAAATTAATAAAAAGAAAAATATTTAAGAAAATAAATAAACTAAATACAAGATGATCTTAAATTTTCCAACACTCAGTCATATCAAGATCCTGTCAATTATGAACACAGTCAAGAAAATGCTTGCAAATCTTTCTTTTTTTATTGTGGGGATGACTGGGAGCTGTACATTCACACAAAACATGGTAAAATGGTAAAATTTAGTTAATTAAGAACACCCATCATGTTAATGTTCTCTTTCATAATTGGTTTCTGTATTGATTATGCAATCTCTATTTTGATGACCTTGTTAACTAGTTCAAAAAAGTTTATGGTTTGCCCGTTTCCTGAAACATGTATATTTTTCTCCAAGTATGAAAAATAGGTTCAACTTTGATATAAATATACTTCTTTCTCTTGGGATCCCTTGAAATTTCAGAAACTATCTAGCACGATTGACGAGGTTGTTAGAAGTACACCGTACATATTCGAGGATGGTACAGTGATGACTGGTTATAGGAAAACTACAGTTTTTGAGGTTGATCCTGTGACTGGAGAGCTTATTCGTAATCACATGTCTGATATTTTGTATCTGAACTAAGCGATGAAGAACTTGGTTGTTATAAATTTTTAAAAAAATCTAGACAATAAGGATTTGATGCAACATGGTGTGATGAACCCTGTTGAGCCACGACTGTACATCACAATAACGGATTATTCTCTGAAATCATCTTTCTCAGGTTCCGAAGAAATTTCCTAGAATTTGAATGTTGCTGAAATCGAAGCTACCTTATTCTGTCCAGAGGTTGAAAATCCAATACAAGGCATTCATTGAAATATTCAATATAATAGTAGTTTTGAAGTTGATTTTGCTATGTCATTGTCTTGCCAATCGAAAGCACCTGTCTTTCGTGATCGGAGCCATGTTTTGTCAGGAATGTCTGGGTATAAAATACTATCAAAGGGTCATAATATTGATAATATGTCTTTGTTGCCTGGTTCAGGTTCAATCCTTTCTTCCAGATTAAAGGTTAATAAACATTTAATCACTCATTCTGAAAAAATTGATGCTTCCTGTTCCTGGGCCTGTATCAAACATTACCTCCCTCTGCCACCCAAAAGTAGCGAAGCAGTAGTCCCAATGCCTATGATGAAGATTATTGGAATTATTCAGGGACATAAAATCGGGACTCTTACTGGACCTGTTGGATTATTTATTGTATTCTTTATAACCATGCTAGTGGGATTGTTTAAGTATGACAGGACATTGGCTGTAAAGGTAAAACAACATTTCTTGAAAGAGAAGCCATCTAATACTTCTGATTCAAGAATTGTCTCTGCCAACAAAAACAAACCTCGAAAATCGAAAAGAAGTGGAAATTTGGAGGAAAGGGATGTATCTATTTCATCACAGGTACAAAGTGAGGGTAATGTTAATAAGTGGTTTGACGACGATTATCTTACCAAGATTGTTGGTAGTGGACGTTGGATTGGTAAAGTGCATGTAACCAACACAAAGATAGCCACAGGTAGTAATGGCACAATTATTCTTAAGGGAGTCTATGAAGGTCGACCAGTTGCTGTGAAACGCCTTGTCAAGACTCACCATGATGTTGCTTTTAAGGAAGTTCAGAATTTGATGTTTTCTGATTGTCACCAAAATATTGTTCGATGGTACGGGGTGGATGAAGATCAAGATTTTATACATCTTTCATTGGAACAGTGTACTTGCAGCCTCGATGATTTGATTCAGACTTTCTCTGATCAGGCCTTGAACTCTGTGCTCGGCTTGGATCAAGATACTGGACCCATGATTGAGTATAAACGGCATTTGGAGTCTGTCAAAAATGTTATGCCAGATTTGACATTGTGGAAAGAAAATGGCCATCCATCTACCGTTTTTCTATAACTCATGAGGTTCTCTATACTCAGTAACAAAATTTTATCCAATACAGTAAAGATCTTTAGTTATATGGATTAATCATGTTAGTTCTCATACTGCAAGCATATTGTTTTCTCACTAACTTGTATATGATAATATATTGTTCTTGGAACGTGAAGAAATAACAAGTGATTTTACATCATGAATCATGTTAGTAAGTAAAACTCTCTGAAATTTGTTTATTTGTCTAGGCTTGTTAAGTAAAGGGAAAGTTTCATTCATCTAACAAAGTTTAAGCAGAATAAAAACCACCGTGTTTTTTTTCTTCTATTTTGTTATTTTCCACATACATTGTATGTATAGATATATATTCGAGTCCGAAATTTGGTCTTGATACTTGTCAAATACAGGGATATGGTAGCTGGGCTTGAGCATTTGCATGAGTTAGGGATAATTCATCGGGACTTGAAGCCACAAAATGTGTTGATACTTAAGGGAAGATCTATATGTGCAAAGATCTCATATGGGAATCATCAAGCGTCTTGAAGCCAATATGTCGTCCTTGGGACATCATACGGTTGGAAAATTTAAGATTATCTTGTATTTAGTTTATTTATTTTATTAAATATTTTTTTTATTAATTTATTAGTTATAGTGTTTAAATTAAAAGGGAATAGTCAGATGATGGTTCCTCCTTTTAAGGAGAGAGATTAGCGTGAAAGTTGGATCTGGCCAACTGTCTTCTTCTTGTCGATAAAGACCACCTTTTTATCCAGACGAGGCCAGAACCTCTAACATACGTTTTTCCTACAAACATATTACAAATATACATTTTTCCTACAAACATATTACAAATCTTTTATTTTTGTGAGCATACAAGTCAACGGGGATTCGTAGGAAGGCTTAGCTGCACACAAGCTTTCTTGAAGGGAGTTGTATCCTGGGAGTGGAGTGTCGAATAACTCAGGGACACGTCTTCTCTAAGGACAGCGTTCTGCAACGCGCCTCGACCCAAAACAAAATAATTAATATATTTGGTCGGTTGATTGTTATTATTTATTCTGTATTCCTACCCTGTCTTTTTGGTTAGAATATATTTTTTCCAACACATACCACTGGCAAGTATTCTTCAATACCTATCATCTCCCTTCAATACTCCTGTTATGTACTACATGCGTTCCTGATGGATAACGCTTTTAGTTCCATCTTTTGGTCCCTCAACTCCTATGGTAGTTCCTATACTTCATAATTTGTAACGATTGAGTCCCCATCGCGAAAATTATTGTTAAGATTTAATGAGATTTCTTATGATGGTAGATCAATAAACTAATTAGGGACCCAATAGCTACAAAGTTTAAACCGTATATAGTAAAAATCAACCTTTTATTTTGATGGAACTTTGTGCGGTAGAGACTAAATCGTTACATTGAAAGTATAGGGACTAAATCGTTACAAAATAAAGTTTAGAGACTAATTGTTACCTTCATGAAAGTTTAGAGATTAAAAAAAAATTAACCGACGGAAATTCTATTGTAGGTTCTGGGAGTTCTGGATGGCAAGCCCCTGAACAGCTTCTTAATGGACGGCAAACGCGTGCAGTCGATTTGTTTAGTTTGGGTTGTGTTCTCTTTTTCTGCATCACGGGTGGTAGACATCCATTTGGCAATCGTCTCGAGCGCGATGTGAATACTGTGAAGAACTGAATGAATTTGTCATTGGTGGAAAGCATCCCAAAAGCAAAAGCAGTAGATCTGATTTCTCGATTGTTAAATCCTAACCCTCAAGTGAGGTAAGAAATGATTGTTCAAGAACACTAAAAGAATCCTTAAATATTATTTTTCATTTACAGATATTGAAGTTGAACATTATTAAATATTTGACGTCCATTTGAACCTTTTTCAGTATAAATAATATGTGTTGCTTTTTGTAGTGATCAAATCGAAATCCTCCGCCATCGCTGCTCGATCATCCAAATCTCTAATCCCTCGAAAAATCAATATCACGCATGTAACGACCCGACTAAAGAGGGAATAAAAACATACACAAGGGGTCGCTACTACATGCACGAGTACAAAGACTATGTAAACTTTAAAGCGGAAAATAAGAAAGTTTTTAATTTAATTCAAATAGGGCCCAAAACATGAATAAGTTCCTCGAATGAATAATGAAATAAAACATCTGAATGAATTTCCAAAAAAAGTAGAAACAATCGTTTGGAAACAAAAGTTCAACATGAAACAAGTTCTAGGATGAGGAAGACTGAATCCCTAAGGAGAAATGACATAGTTTGCAGCTGCAGTCCCATAGCCAGCCAAGCCACAACTCTCGCCGATCGTCAACGCTCTCAAGTACCACCTGAAAAAGAAAGATATGTAGCATGGGTGAGTATATAAGAATATACTCAGTAAGTAGCCCACTTAAAGGTCGAAACTGAAATCATGAGATCTAGTAACTTGAAACTGAGTTCCTGAATTTCTGGGTTTTAGCGACATAGGGACCTAACTGAATTACATTCGGGTTTCTAACCCTAGGGCCACAGCTGATCACGTAAACATGCTATGTCTAGGGTGTTAACCTATCCCCAACCGGGTGCCAACTAGAGTGTTGTGTGGGTCAGTCGGTTAAGGTAAGTAAACTAGAGACTAGCTGGCCACTTCTAGCAGAACTACACCTATCCCAACACAACACCCCTGAATATAAAGATAAAATACGGTGGAGCAACTGACGCATGTAAACATGCATGGTGCCAAATGGCGCACGAACAACGTGCCTGATCATAAGCTCAACACCGTCCTGAACTGAGAGAGTGCACGCTAGCGTGCCTAAAACTGAGCTCTAACAGTCAACTAATAGAACACACGTAAACGTGCATGTTAACTAAGTTCTATCAGTCCTGAGATGGGGAAGGAACACACTCTAGCTACGTAAGACTTAAGAAAATCAATAAGTCTACCTGAGACCCTAAAACGTAGTCGAGGTCCCTATTTTAAGCCTTTCCTCAAAGGTAATTATGATCCCTAACTACTATGAGGCTACCGAAAATTCGACAACATAACAGTATACATATAGGGAACCCAAAATTTTCCTTGCACCTGGAAATAAGAATATACACTTCTATGAACACAATCGAGTCAGAATCACAACCCAACTCCAATCACAACTCCAATGGACATTTAACCCATCCTCCACAACATGAACACAACCAGAACAAATCATGAATCAAACGTTTCAAACATACTTACTTAATCCTACAGGCATAGCATCGCTTAAGTCATGTCCGAGAAAACAACACTTAAACCATATTCAAGAAAGCATACAACATACCAATGGGTATTTGACCAAAGCATGAAAACTTATCCACACTTCAACTCACTACTAGTAAGCATACAATGAATCCAAAGGTAACAACTTCACATCCAAAAGCTACTTACCTTAGATTGAAAGCTTGACAAAAATAAAGTGACCCTAAGCTTCTAAGCCTCTATCCAATCCAACTAAGAACCGAAACGAAGCTTGCTGTCCGGGTTAACAATTCCGCTTCAAAACGACGACTAAGATTCTGAACGCAAAGAAAACCTTGGAAACAATAGCCACAATCAATGGGTAAGCCTCTAGCACCATAAACCAACCAAAACACAAGTTTAAAAACACTTACCCACTATCGATAATGCCCAACTACACAGAAACTTGAAGACCACTACTCAAAACGCCGGTTATGAAGAGAACGCTTGCTGAACGGCGAGAAAAGTGAATGGGTAATCGTTTAAATGTGACCATCAATCAAAAGAATGAATTTTCTCACTTACCCACTCGGATATCACGCTGGAAACAACGACGAAACCACCCGAGAGCTCGCTGTAAACGCCGACGAACGCTGCTGTACGCGCCTAACGACCTCACTGTCGGAAAAAACCGCTAACACAACCACCCACGCTGAACAACACGCCAAAACAAAGGGGCGACGAGGCTGCTGTCGTGGGTATCGCGCGCCACCGGAGGAGTTCGACGCCGGCGACCGGAGGGGAAGAGAGAGGTATAGGCTTGCTGTTGTTCACGACAAAGAAGAGAAAGATGGAGATGGGGCGCTGGCAGTTGGTCACACGAAGGGGACGAAATTCACAAGGGAGGTGGCTGCTAGTGGGGCTGAAAAATCGAAGAGGAAGGAGAAAAATAAGCAGCTGGCGGCTGGGCTCAAAACAAGGGGAATTAGGGCAACTACAACTTCAAGGTTTTTACCAAAATGCCCCTCAACTATAACCAAAGGTGAAAACCCAATAAAATAAGACATATATCCATCAAAATCCTTAATTTAAACCCAAATAAATTCAAAACTAGCAAAAATCGAGTTTCACCTTAATTTGACGACGTTACAACGCAGCTAATCCCAAACTCTGCTCTACATTTAACACCCCCGACTTCTGCCGACCTTGGGATTGCCCGTCGAAAACTCGATCTCGAGGCGGTGGATCCGGGCGAACTGGCGGAGGATTTGCGTCGGAGAGTTATGCGACTCAGATTGTACGAGAATATGGGGAAATCAAATCGAAGAACGACTTGGCGGCGAAATGATAGAAATCAAAATGAAGGTTGAAATTGAAGCTGAAATCGTGAGGGAAATGAAACGCTGATAGAAATAGAGATGAAACTGTAGTGAAAAATTGAAACAGTAGACTTTACATCAAAAACTATTTACAGAAAAGCAACCAAATTTACATCAAAGTACAGAACTGCCTAAAATATACGATTCCACTTACCGTTTTCTCCATGCCTCTGCGAACAAGTGGAGAAATATGGAGAAGACGGAAGAATGGAGAAGACGAGAGATGGAGAAGAACACCGATGGAGATGACCGAAAACGTAGAGAATAAATGGAAGCTGATAGAAAGGGCATTTTAGTAATTTTACCTTCAGATGACAATATTTTGCCATTTTTGCAAATAGTTTCGACGGCTGCTAATTTTTCAATTATTTTGGGCCAGTTTGCTACTTTTGCAATCGACCCAACTTTCAAAAGCTTCATTTTAGCACTAAGTTTGTTTCGGGATGACCCTTAAAGATATTTTTCAATAAATTTATACACGAAATATGATGTGAAGTGCATGTGTTTTTATTCTTTTTTCCACATATATGTTCAAAATATGTTCATATAAGCACATATGATATGCAAATGTGTCATTTTCCGTCCATAAATTTAATGAAAAAATATGTCTTCCAGGGTTGTTTTGAAACAACATTCAAATTTTGAGGGTTAAAAATAAAATTTTGAAAGTCCAGATGTATGATTGAAATCAATCTCATAGATAAAAGGTATTTTTGATAATTTAACCCTTTCATTTTTAATTATTCCCTTGATCATTGTAAAGTTGAAGCGAACGTAACCAAGTGGTAACTTAAATATCCATATCTAGAAAAATAAATAAATAAATAGAAGAATGATGGTGATAGTTAAGGTGTTTAAGTTTCGATACCTACTCTAGGAGTTTTTGTTCTCAATGGATTATATAGGATTATCGTCATTGAATTTTAAAAAATTTCTAATAGGTTCATAAATTTTCAATTCAACTTTTGACTTTCAATGATGTGTTTAGTAAGTTTGTGAATTTTAAAAGATTTCAAATACCTTGAAGGTTTATTAAATTGAAAGACTGAAAACTTGTTAAATACTTTTTAAAATTCAAGAATCTTTTGACACAAAATTGAAAGTCTTAGATTTCATTTAAAATACTAGAATTAAATTTAAACATTTCAAAAGTAATTAAAATAAAACAAAACCATAATACATGGATAAATATATATACATATATATATATATAATACCAAAATGTTATTTTAAAACTTTCTAAAAGGAAAAAAAGTTAATTTAAAAGAATAAAAAAAATGTTATTTTAACGAAAAGAAAGAACCCATTCCGTTAATTAAAAAAAAAAAAAATCATGTGCATTTTTTTTTTTTTGAATAATCATGTGCAAGTTTCTCATTCTCAATCTCTGAATCTATGTGCAACAGTGATCGACAAGTTAATTCCAGTTCATCGTCGACGGTCGTCTATTGCCCTCTTCGTCTCAAGAGCGACTTCAACCGTCGCCCAATTTCACCGGCAACTCCAATTTAGTTACTCTCCACTGTCTCCCCCTGCCTTTCTAGATTACCGGAGCGACGATAGTTTCTGCTGCGCCCCGACCATAAGCTTTGGGCGTCTCTCAATCCGGGAGGGGCTAATCGCTATTTCTTCGAGGTGGGATCGAATTTCTTTATCACTATCTCTGTTATTGTTGGTTATTTTCTTCAGCTGGGGATGCTCTTCAATTTGGGTAGGATCTAATGCAGAGGCATGAGCTTTTTGATTGGGTTGTTCGTTTTTCTTTTGGTTTCGAATTTTATTTGAAGCAGCGATTTTATTTTCTAGGTTTAATGTGCGTCCTGTCTATGTAATTTGGTTTACCTTATGATGGGATTTCCCCTTCAATTCACCCCCTATGCTTGGCTTGGGGTTCAGGATAAGTGTCTAATGTACTTGCTGTTCTTATGGCATCGTTGGTTTTGATTGATTGCGGTTTTCTGACATTGAGACTTAGAGTGTCTAATTCATGGAAGAAATTTCTCTTAGTTTTTGGTCTTTTAACTACTATATTACGTTTATCAGCGTTTGGTGTTTCGTAGTTTAAGTCTGTTGAATTATAATCTTCGTTAATTGAGCAGTGATTTATTCATGTCTAGACTGTTATTCTCTTCTTCTAATACTTTGAGATTTTTCTGGTGCTATTCCATAATTGGATGTAATTGGCCAATATATTATGACTATGACCTGCATGGCTGCATTTATGATGGTCTATATGCCTTGCAAATTTTACAAACTAGTATGTCCTTTGCCCCCCATCTAGGCATCTCTTTTTCTTACGATTCTTTCACATTTTCCTCTTGGTTGAATTTTCCCCTCCAATCCAAAAGACGAGGTAAAGGAGAAGATAATGCTTGCTGAGGATTGTGTGGTCAGAAGAAGAGAAAGCAGTAAGATGGATCAGTGGGGAAGAATTGTATAGTGGAAGAGTTCGATGAGGTTTTACTGCCTACCAGAATTGCATCTTGAACGAGAGATATATGTAGCAAGAGAGGAAAAATACAGAGTCATTGATTGTATGACTATAAAAGATGTAAGATATAACACAAAAATGAATCGATGTAAAAGGGCAAAGACCAATACCGAAGTTTCACCCTTCTGGTGGCAACCATTCTCCATTCTGGTGATTGGTTGACTACTAACTATTCTTTGTTTGTTCCCTTCAATCTGCTCTTCCTCCACTTCCTAATCAGCCTGAACTTTTGATGCTAATTTTTGTTTCTGTTTTCCTTTTTCTATCTATTGTTCTTGTAGGTCTTTTCCTTAACAGTAAACATTATTTATTTCCTTCCCTTTATTATTCTGGAAGTTTTGAAGTATCGTTATCCTTTTCCTATCACTTTTTCTTTGTTATCTATGTTAAAATAAATGGAATAGTTTCTAATTTATTAAGCTAGACGTTTACTTGTTTTAGAACACTTTAAGTTGTGTTCTACCTGTACTTAGTAAGGACTTTAATACAATCCTCTAAAACTTTTATGTTAATATAGTAATGTGAAAGAAAACAAGATGATTCTTAGTGATGATGGAATTGAGGAGGTTTATGATTGTATATTAAAGCTGGTGTCCTCCATGACTGTTGGTACTTTTGGTTGTTGGGCATTTAATTTTGGAATAGGTGCAATATTTTATTTCGGATTTGATTGTTGTAATGTTAAAAGTTATCTGAAGTATTATTCAAAAGAAGATTCATGGTTTGCTATAATGTTTGTTGTTGATGTCTCAATTGTTCTTGCGCACCTAGCATCCCTGTGTGACAAACTTGATTGCCTTAAGCGTCCTCCTGTACCACGTGTAACGAGGACTTGATTTTCTTATATATGGCTGGTAGCGTACTTGTGTCCTGCTCTCAACCTCTGCAATAAATAACTACTAATTATCTGTTCTTTTGTGCATTTAGTCTTTTGCATAGCATCTGCAGCGAGAAGCACAACCGTACAGCCATGTCTCCGATTGTTGACGATATACCATATTCTAGGCCACAGAAACAGAAAGCTTTGCACCAAAAAGCTTCCACAACATCTCATTTACAAGGGAAAGATGCAAGGGAAATCGATCGAGTGAAGGGGGCATTTCCAGCACAAACAGTACAGAAGGCCTCCAAAAGAAGTTTGAAGAATGAACCATCCGTAGCGTTCCAGCAACCAGAAAGGTCGAATTCGGACTCTTTGCCAGATTCTTCTGCATCTGGGAATGAGTACCGTGCCTTGAGAAGAAAATATTTACTCCTGGAGGAAGAAAGCTTTTCTTTGGGAACAGAACTGAAAGAAGTCGAAGATGAGGTAAAGGCCCTTGAAGAAGAGAAGCTTGGTCTCTTGGATGAACTCCTTGTTTTAGAAGGACTGATTGATCGTTCAGAGTTGCAGCCCAGCCAGCCACATTTACCACAACTTTAGCTTTCTTGTTGCTCCTTTTTGGCTGCCTTTTGTGATAAAGAAAAGCTGGAAAAACTTGTATAGTCTGTTTAGAGCTCCTATGGGTATAGGCAAAAAATGTTTAACCTTTAACCATGGTAGGTTGAAGGTTAACAAGACAAGAAAGGAAGCTCCTTTTATTTTCTTTTTCACCTATCTCTTCCTCTAAAAAATGTCATTTCTGCAACCTTAAACTTTATGATTAAATGGGTTAATCTTTTATAAGCCACTGGTTTCATGTAGAATTGTGGTTCATATGGGTAGTTTTTATATTTTAGCCTTATAAGCCTGCAACACTCTTCAAACAAGAGAGCTCTGCTGGAGAAACGGATAAACTCGTTATGTAACACCTTTTTCTATCCTTGAGCATTTGGAAATATAAACCATATAGTGAAAAGAACAGCATAGAAAGGTGAAGTTCAAATTCACTTAATTAAATTTCAAGGACGAAATTCTCAAAAAGGAGGTGGTATTTGTAAGACCCATTTTTTGTCGTTAATTGGTATATGAATTATTTATTTTGAAGTACCAATTGTTTAAAGAAAAGGGAAAGAGGAGGGGGGAATTTGTACTACTTTTGCAAATTCTGAAAAAGAAGAATGTTATTTCAAAAAAGAAAAAAGAAAAAGAAGAATGTTTGGAGTAAAAATAGAAGTAGAAGGAATTTTGAAATGATGAAATCCAACTTTGGTAAGAAATTAATTTGAAAAAAATAAGTGGGAAGAAAATTGGATATTTATGTTGGAAAGGAAGTGATTCGGAAAAAAAAAGGGCAACAAGAAATATGGCTAAAAATAAATAGGTGGCTTGAAATATAGCTACAAACGTTTAAAAATTAAATAGATGGCTAAACGATTTAATGATTAATAAATCCATATTTGTAAAAGACAAATATGCCCCCAACAAACTGCCTAACGTATTCTTAACTTTTAAAATCAAAATCAGAGTTTAGGAGGTATAAAATATACCCCTAAAAAAAGTTGGAGACATTTTAGGGAGTTTGAAAAATAAAAAATCCAAGAAACAAAACTAGTTTGAAAAACAAAACTAGTAGTAGGTGTTACTATTGAAAAAATTTGCACCCCAGAAAAAGTTGCTACCCGGAAAAAAAGAGTCAATACCTTTATTGGGGAAGGATAACAAAGTTCAACCTCCCTCAGTAGAGAGAAATACTTTCAGAATGCATTAATTGGAAAAAATGTCCTCTCAATCCGAAGACATACTACCTGCACCCAAGAACATCAGCAATTAAAAACCCAAAAAAATAAGAACACCAGCAACCCGAAGACATACTAATTTTCCCCCAAAAAATGAATAAGCTAAAAAGAAGATACCGCCCACCCTCACCACCAGAATGAATAATTGCAATTAAATACTGCAAAACACATCTCTGTCCTCGGAAATGACGTAAACGGCGTCTGTAAATAACCGTAAATACAAGGGGTAAAAACGTCATGTCACCGCCCACCCTCACCACCAAAATAGCCTTCATGCAGCAGCCCACCCGTCCATTTTCTTCCTCCAAAAGTAGAAACCCTTGAGAGCATTCCACACCCCTTGAGAGCATTCTACACCCCCGAACTCTCCATTCCACACCATTTTCCACCGCCAAACAGAGTGAATATCACTACCTACCTCTCACACCACGCCGACGAACCATCTCCGTCGTGCCAACGACCTTCATCCGCCGCGTTGACAACCATCTCTTGCATGCTCGGTCGTTTCTCCCCCTACGCGACGACTGTACCAAAAAAATTGAAATAGGTAACGGTTTCGTTTCCCTCCCCTTATATTTGCAACAAACAGATACTAAAATCCCGAGATTTTAGGGATTTAGTTTACTCCTTTTGAAACTGTCCCCACGGGGTGTATACCAGTATTGACACTCGGGATGTCAACGACTACACAACACCCTCTGTATGTACCGTTTTGAAATTCGTTCACCATCCAAAACACATCTCTGTCCTCGGAAATGACGTAAACGGCGTTTGTAAATAATCGTAAATATAAGGGGTAAAAACGTCATGTCACCGTCCACCCTCACCCCCAGAATAGCCTTCATGCAGCAGCCCACCCGTCCATCTTCTTCCTCCAAAAGTAGAAACCCTTGAGAGCATTCCACACCATTTGAGAGCATTCCACACCCCGAACCCTCCATTCCACACCATTTCCCACCGCCAAACAGAGTGAATATCACTACCTACCTCTCATACCACACCGACGAACCATCTCCGCCGTGCCAACGACCTTCATCCGCCGCGTCGACAACCATCTCTTGCATGCTCGGTCGTTTCTCCCCCTACGCGACGACTATACAAAAAAATTGAAATAGGTAACGGTTTCGTTTTCCTCCCCTTATATTTGCAACAAACAGATACTAAAATCCTGAAATTTTAGGGATTTAGTTTACTCACTTTGAAACTGTCCCCACGGGGTGTATACCAGTATTGACACTCGGGATGTCAACGACTTCACAGCACCCCCTGTATATACCGTTTTGAAATTCGTTGACCATCCAAAACACATCTCTGTCCTCGGAAATGACGAAAACGACATCTGTAAATAACCGTAAATACAAGGGGTAAAAACGTCCAAAATAATCCAGTAAACAGTTTCCTAAAATGTCCGTAGCCATGCCTGCAAAATCCCAAAAATCAATAATGCTTTTTTTTTTTTTTTAGTCATTTATCACAATTTCCCAAAAAATTGAAGGCCCAAGCCCAACTTCAAGAGAGAGGAATTAAAAAAAAAAAAAAAGGAAAAAAGTGTGGCTTCTTCACATGAGCCACACGCACAAAAAGAAAAAAAAAGGAATGGAAGGGCAAGCTTTTGGTCGGAGTAAAACAGAGAGACAGAGAGAAATGGAAGGAGAGAAGGAGAAGCCGCCGGAATCTGGTTAAAATCTCACCAGAAACTCTTGAGTTAAGGTCGGAAATGATTCAAGGAAGTTCTTAAGCAATGATTCAATTTGGTAAGTCATTTTTTTCCTGAGAAGAGTTGAAAAAATGGAAACTTAGATGATAGTTCATGGGTTCTTCTCTTTATGCCAAAAAATCTTATGGATTATTTCTATGGTTCAAGAAGTTTCATGGATTTTTATGGGTATTCCTCGTTTGGGATTGATTCAAGTAAAAGAAAGAAAAGGAACTAGAAAACCCAAATTTATTTGTGAGAATGAAAAATAAGAAAAGGGGAAAGAGGAAGAAACTAGGAATGGAAGCCGTTGACACAAATGAGTTAGTTTATCATTCTTTTAGACTTGTATTAATTTGCCCCAAATATGAGTATTATGGAAATGGAGAGATTTAGCCTCATGAATTCTTATATCCTCCTTTAGTGACTTGTATTAGGTTGTCTATTGAAGTTAATGTGAAACTAATTACGAGGAATTGGGTTGTTGGAATGAAAGAGAAATTGAGGAAGAGGAGGGGAAAAGAGGAATGCTTGTGAATGGAAAAATGAAGAAGAAGATGAATAGTAAAGAGTTGGAAAGTTGGAATATTTTATTGTTGAAAAGTACAATGAGGGTACATAAGGGTTAAGGAGGGGAGAGAAAATCCTATTGAGTATTGAATTTTAGCTTCGATTCTTGGAATTAATTAGTATGATGTTTTAAAAAGGTAATTATGGAACTATTCATATAGTCATATTATGTTCAAATAATATTTCAGGTCAAACGGAGATCAGGACGGCCTACGGTCCAAATTTCTCTCATCAACGGTACAATGAGTGGTTTGTTTTATAAATTATTTTATGTTATTAAAAGTACTATTATTATGGAATTCGAGACAACCATAGTTAAGTATGATTTAAGAGAAATGTTTTGAGTTTCATTGATTTTATGGTTTTAGTCGGAATATGTGTTTCTGGAACATTTTGAGATATCATGCAATTATTTGAGAATTTAGGAATGTCTTATGATTCATGTAAAAATTGCTCAAGCTTATGAAATGTTATTTTGTAGTGAGAGTTTGGTTTTAAATAAGCTTGTGAATAATGAGTTTTATGCTGAAAATTAGTTTTCAAATCACTAGATCCATCTACCCTTCGTGATTACCCATGTGCTATGCGAATGTGTTTCCATAGTATATATATAGAGAGGGGTCCTCAGGACCCACTCCAACTTACATATAGGCTTTAGGTCGTGTGTTGGAGTGTTTAGCCTTAAAGGGGGTTGTTCTACGTGCACATATGACTATAGATTTTCTCTACAAGTGTGGAGTGTATTATAGGTTTAGTATGACAGAATTTGCTCTGTTGTGCATATTGAGAATACTCTACGCCGGTATGACTAGAGATAGGGTACATGGTTAGTGTCGAGTTTTATGGATTCTTTAGTTGTGCTTTAAAAGAGTTACTACTCCATTATCTTCTGCAATTTATTGTTTTGTGTTATTGAGCTGCAAATGTTTTACATTGATCTTCTGTTAAGTTGAGTTAATGATTTTCAATCATTATTTTCGTAATAGTAAGTAAACACCACTCATCGGGATCGTTACCTCATTCTTTTCCTTTACAATTTTCTATCAGGTAGCAACTGAGTTCCAACGAGCCTATTGGAGATATCTTTGCCACTAGAGTCTGTGCATAGAGTAACTTTTTGTATATGCATATTGTTGGGTGGAACTTTTGTAATAAGAATGTGTTGCATGGACAGATTGATGTAAAACATTTTGTAACGAAGTGTTGGACTAAGTAATGTAGTGTGAGATGCCAGTATCTGTAGTTGAATCCTTTATTTCCAGAGAATTTATAATATGTATATCGTGCTATTTTAGATGTGTTTTAACTAAGTTTTAGAGAAAATTCTGTCCAAATTTCTAGTCATTTATGTTGTTGCTAGATTTACGAGTTGTTAAAAAAGATTCTTGAGATATGGCTGAATTCTCCACACTCTATATTATTATCATAGCAGTATTTATACAAATACACTGAGAGGCATAATACAGTTCAGCCAAAACAGATACAACAGAAATAATAACTGAATGACTAACAAATATAAAAACTCAGTATTTACATATACTATCATCCCCCCTCAAACGAAGGCCGGTTGAGGCATGAGTTTGCCTCTGAGGAAAACCAAACGATCAAAAGAAACAGGTTTGGTAAATAAGTCAGCCGGTTGAGAGTGAGAAGAAACAAACCGCAGAACAATCTCTTTTGACGCTGCTTTTTCCCGAACAAAATGGAAATCTACCTCAACATGTTTAGTTCGACCATGAAAAACCGGGTTTTGAGCTAGCTGAAGGGCAGACTGATTGTCGCAAAACAACAAAGGTGCAGATGGAAGAAAAACAAACAAGTCACGAAGTAACTGACATATCCAAGATAGCTCAGCAGTTGTGGTAGCAAGGGCTCGATACTCAGCCTCTGTGGAGCTCCTAGAAACAGTGGTTTGTTTCTTAGAGACCCAAGATACTGGATTACTTCCAAGATAGATGACAAAGCCGGTTGTAGACCGTCGATCAGCACGGTTGCCAGCCCAATCAGAATCAGAGAAAGCCAACAAAGATAATGAACTGCGTTTAAACATCAAACCCGTATGCAACGTTCCACAGACATAACGAAAAATTCGTTTAACAGCTGTAAGTTGTACTAGAGTAGGAGCATGCATATATTGGGATACTCGACTCACAGCAAAGGATATGTCTGGACGTGTGAAAGTAAGATAATGAAGAGCCCCAACCATTTGACGGTAAGCAACAGCGTCCGAAGGGCTACACATAGTAGAATCTTCATCCAAGGCAGCAACTAAGCAAGGGGTATTACAAGGCTTGCAATTAAGCATGCCAAACTTAGAAAGAACATCTGTTGCATATTTGGCCTGAGTAACAAGAAGACCAGTAGTCTTATATTTAATCTCTAGCCCCAAAAAATATGTTAAAGTTCCCAAGTCAGTCATGTCAAAAACCTCTTTCAATTTCATAACTAGAGCATCAACAAAATCAGGGTCATTACCCGTTAAGATAATGTCGTCAACATAAAGCAAAAGATATGTAACAGACCCACAAGAGTTACGAATAAACAGAGATGGGTCAGCCTTAGATGCAGTAAAGCCAAGTGTAAGTAGATGCGTTGTAAAACAGTTAAACCAAGCACGAGGTGCTTGTTTCAAGCCATAGAGAGACTTTTGAAGTTTACATACATAAGAAGGATGATCTTTACTAATAAACCCTTGGGGTTGCTGCATATAGACTTCTTCTTGTAACACCCCATGAAGGAAGGCATTTTTAACATCCAATTGCCTCAGTTTCCAACCAAAACTAGCAGCTAGAGACAAGACAACCCTCACTGTTGGTTTCTTGACAACCGGACTAAAGGTCTCGAAGTAGTCAACACCCTCCTCTTGGTGATAACCCTTAGCAACTAGTCTTGCCTTAAAACGAGCCACACTGCCATCTGAATTCCTCTTTATCCGATAGACCCATTTGCACCCAATAGCTGTCTTGTGAGAAGGTAAAGGAGTTAACACCCAGGTACCTTGCTTCATCAAAGCGTCAAACTCATCTTTCATAGCCAACTGCCACTGACTACACCGAGAGGCTTGAGTATAAGAAGTTGGCTCAACTGAGGGAAGAGAAGTGTGAGCAACAAAAACTTTCTTCTTCGAAATACCAGACTTGGACCTGGTTTTCATGGGATGAAGATTAGTCACGATGGTAGAGTCAGTCCCAGACGGTAGAATAGGAGCAGGTATAGGTTCTGATGGTAGGTTAGCAGCTGGTATAGGTTCTGATGATGAGTTAGTAGCTGGTATAGGATCTGAAGGTGGCGCGGTACAAAGCACAAGATTAGGTTCTGTAGTAGTGCTAACAGAGGTAGGTTCAGAAATAGGTAATGTGTTATGAACAGTCTCAGAACCTGACACAGTAGGAGATGATAAAGTAGGGGTGGGTGAGATAGGCTCAGGGTCTATTAAGGGTGGTCCAGAAGGTAAATCACAAGTGGGAAAAGATGAGGAATGAAGGACAGGGATAGAAGAAAAGGAAGTCGACGGTGTAGGTATAGACGTATTGAGTGGAGGAGAAGCATAAGGAAAAAGATTTTCATCAAAAATGACATGGCGAGAAATATAGAATTTATCATGAGTCCTATCATAGCACAAGTAGCCTTTATATCCAAGTGGATAGCCAAGAAAAACGCACTGTGTGGAACGAGGTTGAAGTTTATGGTTATTATATGGACGAAGTAAGGGGTAGCAAGCACAGCCAAAAACTCGAAGGGAGTTGTAGTCAGGAGGCTTGTGAAATAGTAGCTCAAAAGGGGATTTGTTATTTAAGGAAGGTGAAGGAAGACGGTTGATGAGAAATACTGCAGTTGCAAAGGCAAAGTACCAAAACTTGAGAGGTAAGGAAGACTTGGATAGAAGAGAAATGGCCATACTCACAATGTGACGATGTTTGCGTTCAGCCACACCATTTTGTTCTGGTGTATAGGGACAGGATTTTTGGTGGGATATACCGCGAGTGGAAAGAAACTTTTGGAAGTTATGGCCTATGAACTCTCCTCCACCATCACTTCGGAAGGTTTTGAGATTTGTATTAAGGAGATTTTCAGCAAAGGGTAAGAACTTGGTAAACACATCAAACACTTCAGATTTTAAAACCAGTGGAAAAATCCAGGTATATCGTGAGAAGTCATCAACAAATGAAACGTAATAACGATGGCCATTTATTGAATTTTCAGGGGCAGGGCCCCATACATCACTATGCAAAAGTTCTAAAGGCATTATAGAAGAAGTAACAGATACAGGGAAAGATAGTTTTGTCATTTTTCCATCGATACAATGAGTACATATATGCTTGCTAAGACTAGAAACAGAAATATAGGATGTATTTTGTAGAGTATGAAGGATATGAGATGAGGGATGGCCTAACCGATCATGCCACACAGGAGAAGTATTCTTGGCAGCCACTTGAGCAGAAAGGCTTACTTGTGCTGAAGGTGCGGGAGTCGAACAAAGGGGATACAGGCCATTTACACTAGGTCCGTGGAAGAGGACCTTGCCCGTGGTTTTGTCCTGAATAGTAAAGGAAGATGAGTCGAAAATAAAGCAACAATTATTGTCTATGCAGAACTGATGCACAGATAAAAGATTTGTGCTAATATGAGGAACTCGAAATAGCTTGGACAGGTTAAAGGAAGCATCAGTCAAAGATAAAGTGCCAGAGCCAGAATGAGATATGGGAAGGGACTGACCGTTACCAACCGTGATGTTTTCTTCCCCATTATACGCATTTGAGATAGTGAGATTGGCTAGATCATTTGTCAGGTGAGCATTACAACCTG
Organism: Luffa acutangula; assembly: GCA_036850905.1. Lineage (NCBI taxonomy): Eukaryota > Viridiplantae > Streptophyta > Magnoliopsida > Cucurbitales > Cucurbitaceae > Luffa > Luffa acutangula. The sequence continues at coordinate 59,664,296 of CM072087.1, read as the reverse complement.
TATCAGATAACCACACATGAGAATCTTGAGGAAAACCAGTAGAGCTAGGGACAGAACCTGATGGAGCAGAGGCATTCGCAGCCATAGCAGCTAACTTCGCAGGTGGATGACGACCTTGGAACGAGTAGTTCATGCGATTGTAGCAATCCAGAGCGTTATGGCCATATTTCTGGCAAATCTGACAGTGAACCTTGCTTGAAAATTGACCAGAGGAAGTATTCTGATTGAACTGAGTGTGAGAGGAGGCATTAGGAAGAGAGAACTGACCACGGCCACCACCACGAGCATTACCTCGACCGTTATCAAATCGACCTCTGCCTCTATTCACACTGCGCCAATTTCCTCTGCCGGAGGAGTCAAAATTTGCCGCCATCGCAAGATTAGGAATAAGATTTGATTCCTCTGTTTTGGATTGCTTTTCGAGCGCAGTCTCTTCAGTCTTCATTAGGATATGTAATTCATCAAAGGTAAGAGCCTGCGATCTGGTCCTTAAAGAGGTCTTGAACACATTGTAAGTAGCAGGTAGACCATTAACTGTATAGATGATGAGATCTTCAGTATTAATTGTTACAGAGACAGCCGCAAGCCGATTAACAATATCCTTCACACGTTGAACATACAGATCAACAGATTCAGTAGGTTTCTTGACCACACTTTGCAACTCAGTTTTCAGACTGACGATACTTGATCGGTTGGACGAGGAGAAATGTTTTTCGAGCGTATCCCACACTTCCTTTGATGTCTTGCACCCAATCACGTACGAGAGAGCGGTTTGAGTGAGCGTGGCGTTGATTAAGGTAATTAGGGCTTGATCACGTTCATACCACTGTTCGTATTCTGGACTGAGTTGCTCAGGCTGACCTTCAGAATTCAAGAACATCGTAGGAACCTTGATCGATCCATCAACATACTTGAAAAGCTTGTGTGACTTGAGAAGAGGCGAAATTTGGAATCGCCACAGCACAAAATTCGTCGAATCCAAACGAACGGAGACGAGGTTGCAGATATTACTCAGAAGAGAAACTGATGAATTTGTGGAAGAATTCGAGGCAGTAGCTAGGGCTTGATCAGTCGAAGAATTCATGATCACCAAATGAAGCTAAGAAGCAACGAGAAGCAGACGCGTGGGAAAAAAAAAGACGTGAGTCACGGAAAGCTCTGATACCAAAAAGATTCTTGAGATATGGCTGAATTCTCCACACTCTATATTATTATCATAGCAGTATTTATACAAATACACTGAGAGGCATAATACAGTTCAGCCAAAACAGATACAACAGAAATAATAACTGAATGACTAACAAATATAAAAACTCAGTATTTACATATACTATCAGTTAAGAGTGTAAGTTGTCAGTGGGATCCTATAATCATTCATTGTCACTGCATCGCTGGTTAGTTAGGAGTAATCTGGGGTGGGGTGTGTCATGATAGGTAGACTGAGAAGAGTGGAGAAGAACATAATGAAATTTGACGCTAATTATGATTACAATGGGAAGAAGCTCTTTGGTTTTCTCGGAAGAGCCCGAAATTTAATCGGCGTAGCATCGACCACCATTGCGGCGGCGTTTCTTTCGTCCAGTTCTGCGAGTTCCGATTCCAAAATCGCTGCCATGGACGATGTCCATCTTCAAAACCTCAGAACCAAGCTCTGCATCATCGGAAGTGGCCCAGCCGCCCACACCGCTGCCATATACGCCGCCCGGGCGGAGCTCAAGCCGATCCTCTTCGAAGGATGGATGGCCAACGACATTGCGCCGGGCGGTCAGCTCACCACCACCACCGAAGTCGAGAACTTCCCCGGCTTCTCAAACGGCATCCTCGGGATGGATCTCATGGACCGGTGCCGGAATCAATCTCTCCGTTTCGGAACTCAGATTTTCACTGAGACTGTTAGCAAAGTCGATTTCTCCACTAATCCCTTCAAGATTTTCACCGATTCAAAAGCCGTACTCGCAGACTCTGTAATTGTCGCCACAGGCGCTGTTGCAAAGCGTTTGTCATTCCCAGGCTCCGACGATGCATCAGGAGGGTTTTGGAATCGCGGCATATCGGCTTGTGCAGTGTGCGACGGCGCCGCACCCATTTTCAGGGATAAGCCGTTGGCGGTGGTTGGAGGTGGTGATTCAGCTATGGAGGAAGCGATTTTCCTCACGAAATATGGCTCCAAAGTGCATATCATCCATAGAAGAGACGCTTTTAGGGCATCAAAAATCATGCAGCAGCGGGCCCTGAGCAACCCGAAGATCGATGTGCTTTGGAATTCTGTGGTGGTTGAGGCTTATGGTGACGAAGACAGAGGAGTTTTGGGAGGTTTGAAAGTAAAAAACGTGGTTAGTGGAAAGGTGTCCGATTTGAAGGTTTCTGGGTTATTCTTTGCAATTGGGCATGAACCGGCGACCAAGTTCTTAGATGGGCAGCTTCAACTTGATTCCGATGGCTATGTTATGACAAAGCCGGGGACGACGCAAACCAGCATTCGTGGAGTCTTTGCAGCTGGAGACGTGCAGGACAAGAGATATAGACAGGCCATTACTGCTGCTGGAACTGGTCAGTGGTTTTACTCTCCCTTTCTCCTATGAATGACTTGGTATTTCCCTCCTTCCATTTGATTTCATAACTTCTCAAATCAAGTTTGGTGTTTGATAAAAGGGTTATTTGTATGGTTGGGAGAACATGTAAAGAAAGTCTTGTTGCTTTTTTCCTTGTGAACTTTGTGCTATCTCTTATGATAATAGTTATTTGTGATGAACCACTGTGAATTAGTCTAGTGATCAATAAATGCATGTAAATAAGAAAGAACTTGGAGGGAATTAGTTTAAGTCATAGTGACCACCTATTTAGGATAACGAGTTTTCTTGGCAATCAAATGTTGTAGGATTAGAAGTTGTACCATAAGAATAAGAATAGACCACTGTGATGGTCTGAATGAGCTCTCTCCTCTCCTCTCCTCTATTTTCCTTTGAAGTTTTACTTGGGTTGAATTTGCAAGATTGAAACAAGAATGAAGGTACACTTCACCTAATCATTGATCCTTCCAAGAGAACTCACCATTTTACCTAGAAAATGATATTCACAAAACAGGACCCAAATTTCTACCAAGTTTGGCATGTTTAGACTTGATTAACATGTACTAGTTTCTCTATCTCACAGCGGTTTTATTGTAACAAAGTACCCCAGATGCCATGGTTCTTCGTGTTCTTTTGCTGTATTTCATCAGGGTTTTGCTTTTTGTGTTTAATGACATTAATTTGTTCTGTGATTCTTATTAGACCGATTACCTACTTTCAATCCATTGATTTTTATTTTTGATAAGAACAATTCATTGAAAAATGGAGCAAGCTTTTCTTAGTTTCTGTTCTTTGAGTTAGGAGTCAGTTTCTCATTGGAAGTAATGTTTGGAGTGCGTTGGTTATTGTTGTCATATTGGGGCTTATTCAAGATGCATATGATGTTGAAATGATGCAGGTTGCATGGCTGCTTTGGATGCAGAACATTACTTGCAAGAGGTTGCTTCTGAAAAGAGTAAACTGTAATTTTATTTTATTTTTTTTGAAACGTCTAAACTGTAAAATTTGATAATGTAGTTGGGATCTCAATGGATTCTCCAAGAATTCGAAACCTAAACCCCATCATTTATTATTGAAGGCTTTGTTTTATATGTTCTGTTTGGAATAGGATGAAAGAAACAATTTTTTTCCCCTTCCTTTCCTTTCCTTTCCTTTAATTTTAACAACATTTCGATAGGATTGACTTTTGATCGATGGTACATAGATCTCTTAATGAAGAGTATGTTTTAACCATTTGAATTAGTTGATATCAAAATTTTAAGGTACTTGTTAAACATAATACTAAATTTCATAAATTTATTAAAAAAAAAAAGAAAAAAGAGAAAGTCAATTTTACTGGTAAGCTTCTCAAGTTGTATCAATTTTCACCCAATATTTTCAATTTCATGAAATTGGATCCTAAAACTCATATAAGTGTTGCAATGTTTATCTTTTGTTCAATTTTTGTTAATTTACTTACTAATTAGAAAACAATATAGATGAATTTTCATAAACACACTAATTTCAATCAAATAGTTTATTTATTTATTTTTTTATGTGAGGTGGGGGATTTAAATCTCCGATATCTTGGTCGGGAGTATATGTCAATTAACACTGGGTTGTTCACTCTCAAATATTGTTGAATTAAAAAAAAAAAACCCATATTTGTTTTATAGAGGTTAATTATAATCATTCGAGCCAAAGCGAGCATAGCTAGCGGTAATTGGTCTGTACTCTTGATCATGAGGTCAAATCTTCGAATCCTCCACCCTCAACTTTTGTTGGAAAAAAAAAACTATAATCATTTGACAGATATTATATTAGAATCTCCAACCATAAACTAACGTAAAATAATTTTCAGAAAAAAAAAAACTAACGTAAAATAATTTTATTTTACAAAAATTACAAGCACAAAACAAAATATTTTATAAATTATATAAAATAAATATATATATAAGTCGTGTGAAAAATGAATTGGCACCTAATTTGATGATTTACATTGCATCTGACCGTCCCGAATATCACCCTTCAGTCGTGAGTTCTGGTTGATTCCATTCCACCACAATGCTGCAACTGCAACACTACTAGATCCGCCATTTCTCCTTTCGATTCTTCTCCATACAATAACTCTCAAAGAAATCCATTGAAGAAGAAGGAGGAGGAGAAGAAGACGAAGAAGAAGAAGAAGAAGAAGAAGAAGAATGGAGAATTACCCTGAAGAGCTTCGAACTCCACCTGTCAGGCTGATTTCCCTCGTCGGATGCCCCGAGCTTCATCCCACCATCTCCACTCACCTCCTCTCCGAGCAGCCTCCGATCCACACTCTCGCCTTCCCCGACATCTCCAAGATCTCCTTTCTCCTCCCCACTCCTTCCCCCAGGGACTCCTCTGAACCTCCTCTTTCCACTCCTCCTCCCGGTATCTTCAAGAGGGATTGGCTTCTTAAGCATCGGACCAAGGTTCCTGCTGTCTTCGCTGCTCTCTTCCCCTCTCATCACGTTTCCGGCGATCCTACCCAGTGGCTTCAGCTCTGCTCCGATCTCGATCACCTCAAGTACTTCCTTATCACTTCTCACTCTTGCTTGTTAATTGCTCTAGCAACTTAATTGGACATCATTTTCATTCCATTTGCAGAGCTGTGACTCGTTCCAGGAACATCAAATTGGTTGTCATTATTGTCCATTCCGATTCCAAAGGTAAAGCCCATTTTTCACGGTTGGCTGTATTTTTCTTTTTCTTTGTTAATTGTTGGAGAAACCCCTGATGGAAGAGTGTGGTACTTCTTTCTTTCTGTAATTATATATACATTTAAGGTTTTCAATGCAGATGATATCAACGAGGATCGAATGATTGCTCTGCGCAAACGTGCTGAAGTGGACTCAAAATATATCGTCTTTGTTAAACCTAATGATTCTTCGGAACTAATGCAATCCCTTCACAGGCATTTCCCTTTTTTTGTCTTGCCCCCATGTTTTTGCAACGCACTTGTGTTTATTTGTGTGCAACTTCGTCATTATAATTTGCAACACCCTTGCGCAGGCTACGAAACTTCTTCTCAGAACTAGCTAATACCTTCTATAAAGATGAAGGAAGGAAGGTGAAAACACGTATTGAAAAGAGGACTTACAATTACACTGAGTTGAATATTCGGTATTGCTTTAAAGTAAGTTCTCCTCTCTCACAACACAGTAAGAAAAGTTTTTGGATGATTCGTAAGGTATATTCAACATTTTATTTTCATTAGACGGACTTTTACTTAAGAATGGCATTTTGACTTGCCCTGATTCATGCTAACCTTATTCAGACACCTCTGCCAACATTAATACTGAGACATATCTGAAGAGGGTCTTGAAGATAAATCATGCACTCTTAACAATTCTTAGAATATAGACATTTTTCATACTACTCATATTACTCGATGGAAGTTTGGTTTCTTACCAATATAGATGTTCTTCACAGATCTATCGTTTCAGTCTTACTCAAGTGTTTCATGTGTGAAAAAAATAATTATGAATTTACGATAGAAGAGTAAAACTCTTTTTAGTAGAATGTGTTTTAACATTAGAAAGGAGCATAGTTTGGAAATTTTTTCCCCATTTGGTAACAGCACCTCAATTCTTCCTACTTCTCTATTGCACTGTACGTATACAGAAATTTTATGATTGCATATAAAGTTCTTTGTTCTGAAGTTGTTTGATTGCACTTGATTTGTCTTTATGCCATCTTGTGCTAGGCTGCCGTTTATGCAGAGTTTCTAAGTGACTGGATTGAAGCTTTACGGCTTTATGAGGATGCCTACAACAAGTTGTGGGAGGTATATTATCATTTACAATGTTAACTTTCCCTTTCTTTTGCTGATGCTAGTTGAGTGGTGCTTTATTTTGGGTTCTTATTGTCATATGTTTGCTTTTATATTTTTTATATTTATTTTTATAAATATCAGTTAAGTGGTAGATTAGGATCAAGTCAAATACCTTATTCGAGCTTTCCTTTAGCTGCAATAGAACTCCCAACTACAATCAGCGATCTTGGAAACCTATGGTAGCACCTATACATGGAAAAAAAAAAAAAAGGACTGGGGTAAATAAAGAAGGAAAAAGTAAATATATGAAAACATACATTTGTAGCAAAAAAGTTCTTGCATTGCAGAGAATAGTTGTGTAACATGTAAAAATGCTCTACCTTATCTTCTTGCATGCTTAAATAACTATGGAGTGATGTTTTGTTATATATTTTATCTATTTTTTTTTATAACTGTGGTCTCAATTTGTGAAATGTTCTATTGGGGATGGAATGGAGAGGATTGTTGGGTTGGGAGATAAAACTCTTTGTGCTGTGTTCCCTTGATTGTACCACCTTTCTGACAAGAGATTGCATTTTTTGGCCCCAATCATGCCTTCCTTAGATGATCTCTCTTTTGTTTTCTTCTATCTTTCTGGGCCTCCGCCATCCTCTTTCGGATAGAGAGGCGGCAGAAGCAAGGACTCTTCTCTTGCTTCTAGGTGATGTTCATGTGAGTCTGGGGTGGAGGGATGTATGTCTTTAGACCCCACTCCTTCAAGGGTCTTATCATCTAGTTCTTTTTTCCACACGTTGTCTCCCTTCTCCTCCTCCCTTAGAGCTCTGCTTTTTCCTCTCTTTGAAAGGTTAATATTCCCAAGAAGGTCAATTTTTTTGTGTGGTAGGTTCTTCACGGAAAAGTTAATTCCATAACCTGTATCCAGAAGCATTCTTCCTTTTTGTAGGGTCCCCAGTGGTGTGGGGCTGTCAATTTGCTCAGGCTATTTAGGGCTGCAACAGGCCTCTTTTGGGTCTACTTGGCTCGTTATAGATTCTATTGTTCTATGTTAAAGGAGACTCTCTAGAATTTCTCCTTCTAGGATAAGGGTAGAGTCCTTTGACAGGTTGCATATTTGACAGTCCTTTGTGATATTGTTAGATTTGATATCCATTTGTGGTTGTCGGTCTCTGATTTTTTTAATTATCAATTAGTTCTTATCCTTTTGGATTGGATTCCATTACTTAGTGTTTGGACTCCTCTCGTGGGGCTGAATTTTTTATACCCTTGTGTATTTGTTCATTTTACTCAATGAAAGCTTCATTTTTCATTTAAAGAAATTGACAATTTGACTGCTTTATTGGTATCTTGGCTAATATCACAAGACTTACTGAATTGAGAACATTTATATTTGGAAAATTCTTGGGACGTTTCGATTCTAATTCTGATTAGATTACACCTCAATAATTTTTCTATATGAATAATGGTTGCATTATTCAGTGGCTCTTATAAAAAAAAAACAAAAAAACTAATATTTAGTCAAATTCAACTCAAACTTCTTTAACGACTCTTGTTGCTATAGGGATATGTGTCTCTATTTTGAGAAAGGGATGAAGAGTCCGTCATTGTCTATTTTCAACATTAAACAATTCTTATTCTGTGTGCAGATTTCAGGGATACCAACAAGGTCACTATCAATTCAGCGGTTGGTTGAGATTAAAACAATTGCAGAGCAGTTGCATTTTAAGATATCAACCTTGTTATTGCATAGTGGAAAGGTCATTGAAGCAGTGACATGGTTCCGCCAACACATTAACTTGTACACTAGGCTAGTTGGAGAGCCAGATACTGAATTTCTTCACTGGGAATGGATGAGTAGACAATTTTTGGCATTTGCCGAGTTGCTAGAGACAAGCTCAGCAACTAGTCTTAGCATCTCATCACTGAGTCTAGGCACTGGAAACAAGCCTTTAACTGAATGGGAGTTTCATCCAGCTTATTACTATCAGGCATGAATCCTCCTTCATATTTCTATTTCCAGTAACCTTTTTGCATTGAGCTGTTATGGGAATGGAATGATTGGATCCTCTTTTCCTGCCTCCTTAAATAATTTTATTCATTGTTTTTCTTTTCTATCGTGGAAAGCACTTATTTAAAATAACCTTATTACAGTAACACGGTGCCCAAAATATTAGACCTGTTTATGCCTGTTAATGGCATTTAAAGCTGAACAGTTCCCCGTCACTTCACATTATGCTGCTGTCAATAAGTTTCAAAAAGTCATCACTGAATCTTCAAGAACCAATCTGAAGTGAGAGTATTTTTGCTAGACATTTAGATGACTGATTCTGAAATTTCTTTTATGTCATCTGTAGGCTGCTTCTTGGAGACTTAAGAAAGTTGGCTACTTGTAGTGTTTCTATTTTGTTTTTTCTATGTACTCTTTGCCTGAAAGTAGTCATGTCGAATATATCTGTCAGCCTTATATTAGAGATGAAACATCAAACAATAAAAGACCAGTCTCGGATATTGGGATTAAATTAGAAAGCACCATAGCTCTTATCTAAAAATAAGAAACGCATAATCTTAACTCAACAATATAGCTTTAGAACAAAAGGGACCTTTGCAATATGATTGATCTTGGGGTCTTATTAGATTTTCTGTTGTTGAGTCTTCCATTTTGACATATCTCATAAAGAGTAAAGTAAAAAAAAAAAAAAAGAATGGAAGAAAAGCATTGAAATGGATTAGACTCCACACCTCTTGCCTCTCCATAACTCTATCCAAAAGATATGCCATCTATATATTACTTAATGAACCAAGTAATATATGAAATTATACCTTGTTTTGTTTCCAATTATCAGTCTGGCAAATTGTTGGCACTTATAGTTAGTTATGCTATTACAGCATTGCCTCTTTTAGTATATAATCTTCAATGTTCTTTAATTAATCATATACCCATCAGAAGTGATTATCTAAAGCATTCAAGCTATTGTCCTTTCAATGCCCTGAGAACACTACATTTCTTGATGACTTATTTAGTTGAGCATTGGTCATTACTAATATATGTCTAATCTTTTCTTGTTTTCTACAACATTCAATCCAAGTAAGCTTTTAACATTTGTATGAACTTAATCAAGTTGGGAAGACAATGTATTTGATCCAGAAACTCACCCTTGAAACAGTTAGCCGCTAACTACCTGAAGGAGAAGAGATCATCTTTTGAATTGATGTTGTCGATGAACATTAATGCGGATGAATTGGAAAAAACTGCTGAGTCTTTGGTGCCATCAGTATATGTGGGGCAGTATTCTAGGCTACTTGAACAAGTTGATGTGATGGTTATGCAAACGTAAGTATTTAAAAAGTAAATACTCAATCCTTTTAAATTTAATTTCAATTTTCTTTTCAAAAAAAAAAAAAAAAAGAAAAAGAAAAAGTAAATACTCAATTCATCTTTTATACATACTTTTATATCTAAATCTTTACTTGTCTCATACATGCAGTGTTACTGATAAAGAGTTTTTGATTCATATCATCACTGAAGAAAAAAAGCATCAAGACCCATTTAAGATGATTACTCCTCTCAAAAAGGCTTACGAGTCATATAGCAATGCCAAAGCCCAGAGAATGAGCTCCTTTTGTGCATTCCAGATAGCTAAAGAGCATTATGCAATGGATGATTTCGAAGATGCCAAAAAATATTTTGATAATGTTGCAAGTTTATATAGGAGAGAGGGATGGGCCACTTTATTATGGGAAGTCCTCAGTTACCTGCGAGAGTTGTCTAGGAAACATGGTATTGTGAAAGATTATTTGGAGTACTCTCTTGAAATGGCTGCACTTCCCATATCATCTGATGTTCATATACTGTCTCTCAGATCCAAAGATTGCTGCCCGGTGGGCCCTGCAACTCTAGAACAGAGGGAAAAAATCCACAATGAAGTATTTAATCTTGTTCATGAAGAACCAGTGTTGGCCTCAGATGAACATGGCAAAGAGCTCAGAGTAACGGGAGACAATCCTGTACATATCGAAATTGATCTAGTGAGCCCTCTTAGATTGGTACTTCTTGCTTCAGTTGCTTTTCATGAACAAGTAATCAAGCCTGGAGTGGCTACTTTGATTACCGTGTCACTTCTGTCTCACTTGCCTCTTACCGTTGAACTTGATCAATTAGAAGTTCACTTCAATCAATCAGAGTGTAACTTTATCATAATGAATGCTGAAAGACTTCCTTCTACTGCAATGGCCAGTAATCAACAAGATCACAGAGTTGAGCAAGCTCCTTCTCTAGCACTTTCCTCAAATAAATGGCTACGGATGACATATCAAATCAAATCTGGTAATTCAGTTTCTTTCTCATCAGTGCTTGGAATTTTGATTATATACCAACTTTTTTTTAATAGTAAACAAACATTAAAGAGGTTAAGATATACAAAAAAAAAAAAATGGAGATGAGATATCTGGTATCCCCATGAAAACCAAGGGGAATTTTGAACCTATATCATGTTCATAATGGTTCTGAAGAGTGTTTATGATCTTCAGTTTCCTTTGTTCATAATTGTTCCAAAATACTGCATATATTTGGAAAGGGATGGAATCTTGGACATATGTTTTAAGCAAGATTTTTTATCCTGGCATAACTATAGATGTGACATTGTTCTCATTGTCACATCTTACTAGATTCTGAATATTTAGACCATTTCAGTGCTTTTTCCTTGTGTATGTCGAGAGTGAGAGTTTCTGTTATCCAAGGTGTATGACTTTGGTAGTAGCTCGCTGCTTTTGATAATATATATCTATGGAGAGAGAGAGAGATACATATACATGCATACATGTAGGTAGGGAGGTAACTATACATGTATATGTATATATGGTATTTTGGTTCTTATGTAGGTAGGTAGGTAGCTACACGTAATATTTTGTGGTTAATGCTTATGTTTTTCTTCTTCAGATCAAAGTGGGAAACTCGAATGCACCTCTGTTATTGCAAAGATACAGCCAAATTTTACGATCTGTTGCAGAGCTGAAAGCCCTGTTTCAATGGATGATTTACCTCTTTGGAAGTTCGAAGATCATGTGGAGACGCTTCCAACCAAGGATCCCGCTCTAGCCTTTTCTGGCCTGAAGGTAACCCAGGTTGAAGAGCTCGACCCAGAAGTGGATCTTACTTTAAGCGCTTCTACCCCTGCATTAGTTGGAGAGACTTTCATAGTACCTGTAACCGTGGTCTCCAAGGGTCCTGATATCCACTCTGGCGAGTTAAAGATCAACCTGGTTGATGTGCGAGGAGGTGGTTTGTTTAGCCCAAGGGAAACAGAACCCTTTTCTGATAGCCATCATGTTGAGCTTCTTGGCATTTCTGTTATACAAGATGATGCGAAATCACATTTGATCTCTGATGAAGCAATGAAGATTAAGCAGTCCTTTGGGCTGATTTCTGTTCCATTTCTAAAAAGTGGAGAGTCCTGGTCCTGCAAATTGCAAATTAAATGGCATCGAGCTAAACCCATTATGCTTTATGTATCTCTGGGATATTCTCCACTTAGCGATGAACCAAATGCTCAAAAAGTCAATGTCCACAAGAGCTTGCAGATTGACGGAAAGCCTGCTGTCACAATTGGTCATCACTTTTTGCTACCTTTTCGGCGGGACCCGTTGTTGCTTTCAAGGACTAAAGCAATCCCTCATTCTGACCAGTCATTATCTCTTCCTCTAAACGAAACTTGCATACTGGTGATCAGTGCCCGGAATTGCACTGAGGTCCCATTGCAGCTATTATCTATGTCAATTGAAGCAGATGATGACGGGACTGAAGAGAAGTCATGTTCCATAAAAAATGCTAGCGGTAACCTTGTAGACCCAGCTCTTCTCACGCCTGGGGAAGAATTTAAGAAGGTTTTCACTGTCACTTCCGAGATAAATTCAACAAAGCTTAGGTTAGGAAATGTGTTACTTAGGTGGAAAAGGTACTCAAGGACTAAAGACCATTATGATTCTAATGTTGCTCCAGTCTTGACCACGCAGAGTCTTCCTGATGTAGATATAGAGTTTTCGCCTTTAATTGTGTGCATGGAGAGTCCTCCTTATGCCATCCTCGGAGATCCATTCACATACTTGATAAAGATTAAAAACCAATCAAAGTTATTACAGGAAGTCAAGTTTTCTTTAGCAGATGTACAGAGCTTTGTGATATCTGGTTCTCATGACGATACAATTTCCATACTCCCTAAATCCGAGCACGTTGTTAGCTACAAGCTGGTTCCTTTGGCCTCGGGTATGCTACAGTTGCCCAGATATACTTTAACCTCATCAAGATATTCTGCTAGCTTTCAGCCTTCAATGGCGGAATCTACCGTTTTTGTGTTTCCATCAAAACCCCCATGCGAGTTAGCTGACAAGGGAGACGCAGGACCAGAGAGTTGTGGCCCAATCTCTACCAGCCTTTCTTGAAGGAAGTGACTTCTGGACTGACGTGGGGATGTTTTTAGTATTCCAACTTCTGATATTTCTGATTGATTAGCTGGACTGATGTGGGGGTGTTTTTAGCATTTCAAGTCCTGATAATCATATATCTGATTAACTAGACGAAGACAAGGACTGGGATTTTGTCGAGGCTAGCAGTTGGGGTACACAAGACTTTGTAATACCTTAAAAGAGGTGACGTCATGAGGAAATATTTTCTTCCAAAACAAAAAAACAAAAAGGAAGTCCATTTCTTCATCATCATCACCATCATAATCCCACTTCAGCGTTCACTCATGGTGGGCTCAACAGTCAAGTTGATTAGTCCATTGACAGGCATCCCTGCAAAAACCAAACATTGTCCGAATCCGAATCCGAATCCGAATCATGTTACATAAAAAGAAGCCGAGGTCTCTTGGATGTATCAATTTTATGATGAAGAAGATGATAAAGCTGACCAAATATTGGACAAAGAAGGAAACATTGCTGGCATTTCCACACCACTGATCACAACTATTACGAGTTGGAGAGCCTCGCCCCTTTTTGGTACTCTGCTTTTTGACTTAAATTAGCTGTGTTTATAAACATGATGATCATAGATTTATTGTATTGGTTTTGAAAAGAATCTTCTCTTTACTTGCAATAGAATTGTGATTAGATTCACTTGCAGAGTCCAGTAGGTACCTTGAAACTGTGAAAATAGAAGACAAAAACAGTTAATATATATTATTATAGTGGGGAGTTTTGCTTTTGATTGATGATTATGATTTGTGAGAGAAGGAAGGGGAAAATGGTGAAAGGAGAAATGAAGATGAGAATGTGGGGTTGGGAAGGGAGACAAGGTCCATCAGGGAATTTGGTTAAGGGGCATTAAGCCAACCTCCATAGCATGTGAAGGTGTGATCTGAAGGTTGTTTTTGTTTGTGCAGTGTAGCGTGTACCTGAGACAGAGGAGATAACAGGGCACGTGATCCCGTCCTCCACAATTAATGTCCATCTTTTTCTTTTTCTTTTTCTTGGTTTCTGAAAAATTATTCTTTATTTATGAGCTTAAATTCCGAGTTTGGACCCTCAACTTTTAAGTTTGTGTTTAATAGGGTTTTGAATTTTTAGTTTTAAGTGTTCGACAGATAACTAATTTTTCAAGAACAATATTTGTTTGCATACCGTTATGTTGCTATTTCTCTGCATATCACCATTAAAATGTTACAACTAGAAGAGATAAAAAAGTATTCTCATTTTCTACCATTTTCTTTCTTAGTTGTCAAGATTTTAACGGAATATGTAGGAAGATCCCTATATAGTGGTATGGAGTAAGTATTTTTCATTTTTTCAATTTTGTTGGATAGACATCTGAAAATTTGATTTTGTGTCTAATATATCTATTTATTGAAAATTTTTAATATTTACTATCGAAAGCTTATAAATCTAGTAGATAAAATTTAAAATTTATTTTAAGATGCAAGCACCAACCATGAAAATTTAACGTTTTTTTTAAAAAAATTTTAAATATAAAAAAGAAATGAGTTGGAGGCCGATGTGTCAAGAAAAAGGTAGATAAAGAAACGGTTATAGCGTGAAGAGGGGTGACAGCTGGATAAGGTTGGCAGGGATGGCGAGCAACAACCAACACGTGTCGTCCATCAGAAGGTGGACACGTGGGGTTTCTTTTTCTTTTATTTATTTATTTATTTTAGTTCTCACATCTAATTGGTCTGTCAGCGTGTGAGCGTCACCAAGGCACTCCTCCTCCACTATCCATCCTGACTCGCTGTCTTTGCAACTGGTTTTCAGACAATGACGACATCTCTTTTTTATTTCCCTTTTTGCCCCTCCCCCACCTCCATTTCCCTCTAGCTCAAATTACAATTTCTTTTCGTTTCGGTTTAGTCTCGATGAATTTTAAAGTTTCAATTTAGTTCTCATAGTTTTCTTAAATCTTCTAAATCATCTCGTCATTCAAACGAAGAGACATGAATTATTATCGGAAAACAAAATTTTACATTTGAACCTTTTGTTTTAATAATTTCCAATTTTGAAAATTTAGTAAAGTAAATTAAAAAGTAACTTTTAAGATTTTAATATTTTTAAGGGAAAAATACATTTTTAGTCCCTGAAGTTTGGGTTAGGCTTTATTTTGGTTCCTAAGTTTTCAAACTCGACAATTTAGCCTCTGAATTTTGTTACACTCTTGGTTCCTCCGTTCAAAATGAAATCTAACTCAAAGGACTAAAAGTGCATTTTAACCTAAGATGAATCAAGAGGACAATTTTGTTCTCCTCTTTCTTTTTATCTCTAATACCATTATTAAAAGTTTTATTTATTTATTTACTTTTTTTTTTTTTGGTCTTCCTCATTCCTATTCAAGGGGAAGCTTACCTATTCAAAAGACTTTCCATAGCTCTCATTTTTTTATTTTATTTATTTTTTTATTTTTTTCCACCATTTTCTCATCCATCCTCCCCTAATTTAGTTACCCTTCAAGTATAAAAAGGGGGACTGTTGCAAAGGATGAGTCAACACTAAAGAAAATCATCAATATTTGATAAATTTAGAGATTCTTTTTAAAGAATTAACTATCCTAGCTATAAGAAATAAATTGAAATCAAATACATAATATAGGGATTAAAATAATAATGTAACATTTTTATATATTAAATTTGATATTGTATTTCAATCATTTTTTAAGGGGAAAAAATTAATAAAAAGGACCCTATTTATAAAATATGAATTTAGGATTAATTTTCATGAATTAGAATATTCTTCCACCAGATCAAACAAAAGACCTTCAATTTTCCCCAATGCATGAACACTTAGATCGCTGTGTAGGAAAAAAAAGACTCGTGAGAAAAGTTTTCTTTTGTAATATAAAAACAAAAACAGATTATTTACTTTAATACCTTTTTGTCCCAAAAAACTATATTTTCAAAAAGCACACAAAGAATAAAAGTTTTGAATTTTATGCTTTTTTGGAACATGTAACATTTTGAAAAGTTTGGAACATTAAGGCTCCATTGCCCAATAATTTTAACATAGTTTATACTTTTTTTCAAAAAGAAAAACATAGTTTATACTTTATTGTCATTCATAATATAATATAATAAAATAACATAAAATAAACCACAAAAAATAGTCATTTATTCATTTTCCCCCCTTTCCTTTTTTACTATGGGTAGAATCACTTGATGCTTGGTTTTTTTTTTCATCTAAATGCTTGTTCACTAAACATTTCGGCTCTGTTTGATAACCATTTGGTTTTTGGTTTTTGGTTTTTGAAAATTAAGCTTATAAATCCTACTTCCACCTACAAGTTTCTATGTTTTGCTAATACTTTTCTTTCTTTGTTTTTAAAAACCAAGCAAATTTTGAAAACTAAAAAAAGTAGTTTTCAAAAACTTGTTTTTGTTTTTAGAATTTGAGTAGGAAATCAAATGTGTCATTGGCAAATATGAAAACCATGGTAGGAAAATTTGAAGAAAACAAGCCAAATTTTCAAAAACCAAAAACAAAAAACTAACTGGTTATCGAACGGGGCCTTCTTTATTTAAATCCTTTACTCATCCAAAATCTCAACACCTAACTTGAAAACAACAAAAACTTTATTAAAAAGCTACTTTTAAGTCCCGTTTGATAACCATTTCGTTTTTTGTTTTTGGTTTTTGAAAATTAAACCTATCAACTCTATTTCTACCTCTAAGTTTCTTTGTTTTGTTATTTACACCCTTTAACTTGTTTTCAAAAACCAAGTCAAATTTTAACAACTAAAAAAAAGTAGTTTTCAGAAAACTTATATTTGATTTTGGAATTTAACTAGAAATGCCAATGTGTCCTTAACAAAATAAAAATCATTTTAAAAAAATTGAGAGAAACAAACTTAATTTAAAAATTTTTTTTTAAAAAAAAAAAACCAAATCAGTTTGTATATTTTAGTTAAGATTTTAAAAGCATTTTTAAAAACCAAAAAAGAAAATACTAATAAAAAATAAAAACTCTGAATTAAAAAGGAAAAGTAGAATAAAGAAAGTTTAAAATTACATGACTTGAAATTGAAATGGTAATTGCTATAAACATTGGCACATGAAGACAGCTTTTGTTGTTATATGAGAACAGCGATGTGTGGTGTTGGTAAAGGAAGAAGAAAAAGAGAGCGTTTCAGTTCTCATCCGTGACAAACCAATGGCCAATGCCTGTGACGCTGTAGCGTCACCCACCCCCAACTCAACACAAAACATTATCTAAAGAGACTTCTACAATGTGACTGACAGTTTTGAACTATCGAACATTACCATAGTTTTGAACCATTAGAGTGAAACTGCAAAATTACTGTATCTAATAGTTATTAAAGAACATGCAGCTTCGCGAATTTACAATAGTTATTAAAAGACAATCGCATTGTGATGACTTCATTGAATACTTTGTCACTCTCAACTAATTAAGTTGAGATGATGAAAAGTTTAAACTCATCTATGGATCTATTTTCATTACTTCATAACTCACCAGTCTCCATCACATCTCATGCCTATTTCTCTTTCATTTCCCACCCGCCTATTCATTAAAACTAAAAGACCCCCCCCCCATTTATCTAACCTCTTCATGAGATTAGTTGGAGAGATAACTAAGACGCCAAGTTTAGTTCTTGAACTTTTGAAGTTGTGCTGGCTATATTTTTTAACCTTTAATTTTGTATCTAATGAGTCATTGAATTCTAAATTAGTCTAATAGGTTTCGAACTTTTAATTTTATGTCTACTAGGTTCTTGAAGTTTAAAAAGTGTTTAATAGATATATGACTTATTCAGATAAGACTTTGACTTTTCAATTATATATATATATGGTTGGTGAATTTGAAAAATGTCTAATAGATCACAAAATGAAAAGTATAAAAACCTATTAGACACTTCAAAATTTTAAGGAACATTAAACATTGGTTGAGTGTTTAGGGACCATTACATACAATTTTGAAAGTCAAAATCTCATTTAATAACCATTTGGTTTTTGAAAATTAAGTTTATAAACACTATTTTCACTTATGAGTTTCTTTGTCTTGCTATCTACATTCTTCCGTGTTTTCAAAAACTCAAGTTTTGAAAACTAAAAAAAAAAAAAAAAAAATAGCTTTTCAAAAACTTTTTTTTTAATTTTTTGAATTTGACTCAAAATTTAAATATATCCTTCCCAAGATAAAAATCATGGTAAGAAAATTGAAAGAGACTAAAAAAAACCTGGTAAGAAAATGGAGAGAAATTAAACCTGATTTTAGAAAATCAAATATCAAATGAGGTCTAAAGACTTAGATCCAAAAAGTATATAGGTCATCATTATCCACTGATGATGACTCAACTGATAACATCTATCTAAATTCAGTTTTTTTTTTTTCCTTTTTTTAACTTAGGGTTAGAAAATTTATCCTCTACTCTTGTTATGAATTACACATTGTGAGATCTATCTGAATTTAGGGTTCTTCTTAATTTAGAATTCAAATCTTTCTCCTTCTACTCAAGTGGTGGATAATCAATTGTGTCAAAAAAACCCACTGTTTTTATTGACAATTATAAAGCTTTTCACAATTGTTTGCTACATTTGGAACAGATGATTGTCCATAGGTTGTTGAAGCAGCAAGTGCAGCAAGCTGATTTGGTGGGAGGCGACCTCGAAAATTAAAGTCGTATCTATGATAGCAGTCCAGTGCATTATGCCCAAACTTTTGACAAATTTGACAAATGACTTTAGGAGAATTTCCAGCAAACACTTCAGGAGGTTTAGAAGATGAGTTGCCAGATCCTCGTCCACCAGTACCACTTGAATTTGAGAAGGAGGAGTTAAGTAATTGTTGAAAAAAGCCTCTACCACCAGATCTGCCACGACCACGGCCATTACCACTTAATCCTCTGCTATTTCCAGAATTACCACGACCACTGCCAGAAAAATTAGCATTCATTGCAAGAGTTTGAGAGGAAACCTCACTTTTGACTTGTTGATCAAGTGCGCGTTCTTCAGAATTCATCAACACATGTAGCTCCTCAAAAGAAAGATGCTGAGATCTTGTACGAACAGTAGTTTTAAACACATTATAAGAAGACGGAAGTCCGTTTAATGCATAAATCGCAAGATCCTCTTGATCAATGACAACAGACACAGCAGCAAATTTATTTACAATATCTTTGATCCGTTGAACATAAGAATTGATGGATTCAGTAGGTAACTTCGTGATGCTTTGCAAATCAGATTTCAGACCGACAATATGTGACCGTGTAGAGGAAGAAAAGTGTTTTTCGAGTCTAGACCAAACCTCCTTCGAAGTTTTACATCCAATTGCATAAGCTAGGGCAGACGGAGACAATGTCGCATTGATGAGTGTAATCAACGCCTGATCCTTCTCAAACCAAATCTCATAAGCCGGATTAGGTTTAGTAACTCCATCTACCGAAATCGTTTCCGCTGGAGCAGAAATTTTACCATCAAGAAAGCCAAATAACTTGTGTGCTTTGAGAAGAGGCGAAACCTGAAAGTGCCAAAGAACGTAATTGGATGAATCCAGACGAACGGTGATCAGATTGCTGATATTCGTCAAAAGAACAATCGGAGAACTGAGCGACTGTTCTGAGGAAGAAGAGACTGCAGACGTACTCTCGACGGAAGTCATCGTTTTCGCGCGAAAGGGAACGATCGAAGAAGTCGCGCGAAAAAAAAAATCAAAGTTCGAAAACGTGGAGAGAGAGAACGACTTGCTCTGATACCATAAAGCTTTTCACACAAATGTAAATAATTCACCTCAATTTCTCATTAAAGAATTAATGAAGTATATATACAGAGGTGATTGAGAGATAAAATTATATCAAAGATACAAATGACACATATATCCTTATAAATTAGACCAACTTGTAAACATCACATAAGTGATCATATATTTATGTATATAAATAAGAGTATGTATCATAAGCCTACTCTGGCACCACATCTAGGAATAGGGCTCAAAAATCAAGATTTAAAAAAAAAAAAAACTTGACTCAACTATTCCCACATCATTATCATATTTTCTTTACTCTAACAAACTTCATTACAAAACTGACTAAGCATTTATTTAATCATGTAACTCATAGCATTTAAGTTTGAACCAAATCATCAATGTCCAACTTTAGTCAACTTCATCTTCCACTCTTCTTCACCATTATGAAAGATAAATAAACTTTCCAACCCATCATACTTCTATACAGATAAAAAAATCCTTTTTTTCGTAATATCTAATCTTGAAGTTATGTATTTTAACTAGTTGAACTATACAGATTGACACAAGTAAACAAAATCTTAGTCATCAATTTGAACATAGCTGAGTGCGGAAAATGTAACAATCATCATCTCAAAGGTCGATGATTCGATTCTCACTCTCTACAATTGTTGAACTGAAAAAAATGAGAAAAAAAAACGTTTTTAGTTCAATAATATTTTAGAAGTGACTAGATTCGAATCTCGAAGTTTTTAATCAAGATAATTGAACTAGGTTGAAATTGACAAGAAAATTAAACTTGATTTCAAAGTGTTATTAAATTTGTCTTTTGCATTGAAGCAAATGACTGAATTCGCCATCACTTTCAAGATAACACAACGTATCCTATAAACTCCATAGCCAATCTGATGAATTGGTACAAAAATCACCATCAAAAAGATATATGTGTATGCATAAAACATATACTAAATATGTAGAGGATAAATAAAAGAATGCCAGAGGAACAAACGGTTAAACAACGGGGGGCAGAGGGCAGCATGGAAATAGCTGGATTTGTAATGTAAAACATTGCAAGCCCACCCCCTCAACTGACTCGAATTTAAAAGGTATCGTTGTTGATATTCAGGCGAACCATTCTCAATCGCAATCCATATTTGTTTTCCATTTCTTTGTTGGCGCTCGTTTTTCTCTTCCAAAACCCACCTCAACTTCGCTGTATTCTTCACCTTTCTCTTTCCCCCATTACCCGTTTCCATTAATTTACTCGTTTTTCGGTTCAATTTCAAGTGGGGTTGTTCGTTTTCGCCAATTTTCCAACTTCTTCCTCTAATCTTTGAAGCTTGGTTACTGGGGTTCTTTCTTTTCTCTTGATCTTGGTGGGTTTTTGTTCTTTTTTGTCTTGGTGTTCTTGTTGTTCTTGTTGTTGTTACTGTTGTGTGTGTTGATTGCAGTTCTTTCGTATAGTGAGGGGCGGGTGGCTTCATTAATTTCTTGCGAAATTCAAAGAACTTGTTCGAGCATTTCTTTTTTTCTTCCAGTAGTAGGTCAATTGTCTTTCTTCTTTTTGGATCTAAGGCTTCTGGGTCTGTGTTATTTTCAGTCAAAAGAAAGAAGAAAGAGAGAAAAAAGGAAATCTGAATGGGTTTTTTCTAGTCTGGAATGGTTCTTTAATTTTGGGTGTTTGTCGGTGTTTTAAAGATTGGATTGGATTCGAGGGAAAATGGAGGTGTCGACTTCTCCAAAAACAACACAAGAAGTGGTGGATGAGATTACGAAACTCCACAAATCTTTGCCCCTCAGGCCTGGAATTGATGAAGTTGAAGGGGCCAGGGTTCTGATTAGCAATGTGGATAAAGAAGCCCAATTGAAACTCGAGGCCATTGAAAGACAAACCAAGAACCAAGATGTCCCAGAAGAGCTTTTCAAGATCTTGCTCGATATGCAGAGGAATCTCATCTCCTTCAAAAGCAAACAAGATAAGTGGGATGCCTTGAAATTGCTGGAAACTGAAGATGTCCATTACCTGTTCGACGAATTACTTCTGAGAGCTTCAAAGTGCGTTTCTACCTCTCCTTCAACCTCTTTACAAACTCCCAATGCCGTATCCTCTACTTTCTATTCAGCTTCCAGCGCTGGTTTGAATAGAACCTCGGCCGTTCCTTCTGTGTCTGGAAGTGTCAGTACCTCAACCGCAGCCCCTTCAAGCTTGTTGTACAATTCTGACAAAGGACCTACAAAAGCCACCGCTCAATTATTCTCTCGAGATGACAGTTATGTCCCAAAAGGCAAGTCGCCGCTGTATATGGATGGCTTTGGAGCTAGGCCAGGCGTTTCTTCCACACCCTTTATAAAAGATCCATCCTTAAAACTTGCAACTGCTTCAGGTGGGTAATCCCATTCTCTAGTTTTGATTGTTTTTCTGAGATATCCCTGATTGAATGAAGCTCCATTTTCCATTCTTCCAAGTGTTTTCTTTTAACAACAAGTCTTTTGTATGCATAGGTACAGATGGTGAAAAGTATAATATGATGTCGCTGGTTAGTTTTATTGAGAAAGCGAAGAAGGGCAGTCGAACAGTTGATCTCAGAAACAAGCTGATGAGCCAAGTAGAATGGCTGCCTGATACTATAGGGAAGTTGACCAATGTGGTTTCTTTAGATTTATCTGAGAATCGTCTTGTGAGTCTGCCAGAAGCCATTGGTGCTCTTTCCCAATTGGAGAAATTGGATTTACATGCGAACAGAATCAGTGAACTTCCAGCCTCTTTCACAGATCTCACCAGTTTGATCCATTTGGACCTCAGGGGAAACCAATTAGTGTCTCTGCCTGCTTCTTTGGGGAAGATGATTCATCTTGAGGATATTGATCTCAGTTCAAATTTGCTCACTTCACTTCCTGAATCCATTGGTAATCTTGTGAAGCTGAGAAGATTGAATATAGAGACGAATAATATCGAGGAGATTCCTCATACGATTGGTCGGTGTACGTCGCTTCAGGAGCTGACTGCTGATTATAACCGGCTTAAAGCACTCCCTGAAGCTGTAGGAAAGATTGAGACTTTGGAGATTTTGTCTGTGCGTTACAACAACATCAAACAAATGCCAACAACCATGTCCTCCCTCTCGAATCTGAGGGAGCTTGATGTAAGTTTCAATGAGCTTGAATCCGTGCCAGAGAGCTTATGTTTTGCCACCAAACTTGTCAAGATGAACATCGGTAACAACTTTGCCGATCTGCAATCGCTACCGAGGTCGATCGGGAACCTAGAATTGCTCGAAGAACTGGATATTAGCAATAACCAGATTCGGTTTCTTCCTGATTCCTTCAGAATGCTGACTCGGCTTCGTGTACTCCGAGCCGGAGAGAATCCTTTTGAAGTACCCCCCAGACAGATATTCGAAAACGGCGCACAGGTAACAAACGCTACACCCCGTTCTTCTAATGAACTGTTTACATTGCTCAAATTGTCTAACTCATGCATTTTCCATCACCATCTCAGGCTGTTGTTCAATACATGATTGATCTATGTGAGAATAGAGAAGTCAGATCACAACCAGTCAGGCAGAAAAAGAAGTGGTGGCATATGTGCATCTTATGTACCCCAAGCCAAAGCCAGAGAGATTCAATAAGCAACGTGAGGGCTTAATCATTTACACCATTGTAGAGAAGAACAATCCATCTTTCTTCCAAGTAAGTGGCACTGCACGTATGATTCCGAAGTATCTTTATCCCTCTATATTATATAGCTCAGCTGGTTAAGACATATACTCTTGACCGAAAGGTTAAAGATTCGAAACCCTTCACCCGTCACCCGACGTGTTGGTGAACTAAGGAAAAAAAAAGAAGTTTTGAGGAAATCCCATTACTTTGAAAAGAAAATAAACTTAGATTCTGTTGATGAAGACATGGGAAATGACCAGGAAACTTAAAAAGATTCGTTGATGGTGTTACAGGATTGGGAGGAATCAGAGGCCAAGCTGGTCTTCATGTAATGAAATGAGTCAACTGCGTCAAATTCGGGATTGGTTGTCAAGATGTAGCTTATTCTGCATCACACCGTAGAGGATTCCTTCTCTCTCTTTCTCTCTCACTCTCTGTAATTTTAGCATTCTTTTGTGAATTTTGTATTTTTTTTAGGAATTTAATGATGAAGAATATAATTTCAGGCTGTAAATGGTTGGGGGAAGATACTGAATATACTTTCCACTTGGGTTTTAGTGAGCAAAGTTTATAATTTCAAATAGAGCAGAATGAATGAACATTGATTTGATTTGATTTGATTTTACCCAAAATAGTAATAAAAGATGGAATGCCCTTCCAACAACTCAACTCTCTCCATTCTAAATTTATCATCTTTCTTGCTCAAGCTTTCACTTTTTTTCTGCAACTTTGAGTTAATGTTGTTGTTATGACAGTGGAGAAGCTTCATTTTACTTACGAGTTCGTTGTGATCGTCGTCGTTCGGTAAAGTTCATGTGGTTATGTCGACTTGTGTTAGAATTTTAATCGAGACCAAAAATTTAATGTTGGGACTAAAATTGAATATGGAAAGTGACACTCAACCATGTAGGTAAATGAAAGTAAATATTCTTAAGAAAGTTTCAACCATAGAAAAGATTAGGATATAGTTTTTTGTTTGGAGAATGACATGTCCTCACTCTCCAATTCCTAACAAAACTTTTTTTTTTTAAAAAAAATAGATTCATTCTTATTCCTTGTTAATATAATAATTATTTTATTGCTAACATATAAAATACACTTTTAACTTCTATATTTTGGCCCTTATAACATTCGTATGGATATATATATATACTATTTTCTGTTTTCTAGAAGATGAGAATCAAGTTTCCAACATTAAATATATATATAAATTGAAGTTCTGAAAAAAAATGTTTTCAATCTGAACATAATTCAATTGATTAATATATACTTCCAATCATAAAGTTAGAAATTTTCGGTTGACCCAAAAAAAGTTTTGAAAAAATGTTAATACTCTAAAAAAAAAGAATATGATTAAAATAAAACAAAAAAAAATCATCACAATATTCACATTGGAAATTTGATGGTTTCTCCCGAGTCCAAAACTAAGGTCTCGTTTGATAATCATTTTTTTTTTTTAAATTGTTCATATTTTCTCTCAATTTCTTTATAATAATTTTCATTTTTGTTGGGAAGCATTCAAATGCTTAACAAAATTCCAAAAACAAAAACTAGTTTTTTTTTTAAATTTCAAAACTTTACTTGTCTTTAAAACATAAAAAGAATATAACAAAACAATGAAACTTGGGAGAGGATAACGTTGTTTATAAACTTAATTTTCAAAAACTAAGGCTTGGTTTGATAATCCTTTGATTTTTGGTTTTTGAAAATTATGTTTGTTTCCTTTCAAATTCGCTACAATGGTTTTCATCTTTATTAAGGAACCATTTGAATTCTTTGTCAAATTTCAAAAACAAAAACAAGTTTTTGGAAACTATTTTTTTTTTCTTTCAAAATTTGACTTGGTTTTTGAAAACAATGAAGAAGGTAGATACTAAAACAAATAAACTCATAGGTAGAAATAGGTGTTTATAAGCTTAATTTTAAAAAACTAAATGGCTATTAAACGGGACCTAAATAGTTATGGAACTAGATTTAAATGATTACAAAATAAAATATGTATGTAATAAAAAAAATGTTAAAACAGAGTTTGTAATGTAATAATATAAGAAGGCCATGTGTCGCCATAGGAATGAAATTGAAGTTTAAGAAGAAGTTGCTTGAGAGAGAAGAATCAGTTGCGTTCTTTTTGTTCTCATAATCATCATTCAGAGAAACCAACGTAAAATTGACAGCCATTTCGATCTCCTTCAAATTCGAATCTCCAGCGTATTTCGAGCTCACACAAATGGAGGAAAATCCACCACAACACCACTTTTCTCGCCCATGGATTGCCATCTTCTTTCTCCTTCCACCCTCCCATTTCGTTTTAGGTACTTTCCTTCTTCACACTTTTCTTTTTCCATTCAATTCAACACTCTGCAACACTAAGCATTTCGATTCTTCTCCATCTTGTTTGCGTTTTCCTGTAACATCATAAACTTCATGGTTTCGAATTTCACGTTCCAATTTTGTGGAACTTCATGGTGTTTGGATCACAGGTTTTAAGTTTTCACTGCCATTAGTGTTCATTTTGATATAACTGCTTTTGCTGGCTAGGAAAGGTCTTGTAGTTCGCTGCATTGGTAGGGATGAGGGGAGCCGTGCTTGTTGCAACCGCTGCAGCAATCGGAAATTTGTTGCAGGGTTGGGATAATGCAACCATTGCAGGTACAATCGATACAGTTTCTAAATTATGTGTTTATGATTGGATTGCTTGCTGTATTTCTTATAATCTCTAGAACTTTTTGTTAAGGTTGAGGAATGAGAAGAATGAGTGCAACATTAAACCTGATTTGAGACTATATTTTGGGCTGATAAAAATGTAAAAATGAACCAACTAAACCGAGTTTCTGAAAGAACTCTGCCACTGCACTTCAGGAGCTGTTATGTACATCAAGAAGGAATTCAAATTGGAAGGTGATCCTACAACTGAAGGCCTAATCGTGGCCATGTCACTAATTGGAGCTACAGTTATTACGACATTCTCGGGACCCTTATCCGATTCGGTCGGTCGACGTCCTATGATGATTGCCTCCTCGCTTCTTTATTTCGCCAGTGGTCTTGTTATGTTGTGGGCACCTGATGTTCACGTCCTGCTATTAGCCAGGCTATTAGATGGATTTGGAGTTGGCCTTGCTGTTACCCTGGTTCCTGTCTATATTTCTGAGACTGCCCCGGCAGAAATACGAGGGCTGTTAAACACCCTACCTCAGTTCACTGGTTCTTTTGGAATGTTTATGTCATACTGCATGGTTTTTGGAATGTCCTTGATGAAATCACCTAGCTGGAGATTGATGCTTGGGGTCCTCTTTATGCCATCTCTCGTTTACCTTTCTTTAACTCTACTGTTTCTCCCTGAATCTCCTCGTTGGCTTGTCAGCAAAGGCCGCATGAACGAGGCCAAGAGAGTTCTGCAGAGACTTCGTGGGAGGGAGGATGTTGCAGGGGAGCTGGCTCTGCTGGTCGAGGGTCTGGGTTCAAGTGGAGACACGTCAGTGGAAGAGTACATAATCGGCCCAGCAACTGGAGAATCGAGTACCGAAAAGGGTCAGATCAGGTTATATGGACCTGAGGGAGGTCAGTCTTTGATTGCCAAACCTGTCGCTGGTGGACAGAGTACAATTGGCATGGCATCCCGTTATGGTAGCATTGTTAACCCGAGTATGCCATTGATTGATCCTGTGGTAACTCTCTTTGGCAGTGTCCATGAGAAGGTTCCTGGTGAGGGAGGGAGTTTGCGCAGTATGCTTCTTCCAAATTTTGGAAGCATGTTCAATAATATGGCGGGCGATCAGCAAGGTACGAGGATAAACTTTCACCATTCTTGAAGTTTATCTTTAATATTTTGATTGAATTAAATAGTTTTTGGTGTTAATTATATATCCTAGATATGAATGTCGTCTGATAAAGTATTTATATCCGTTTTCAAGTTAAGAATCCTAAAATTTTCACCACATAAACTAACTTGTTCATGAGTTGATTTTATGATAGGCAAGAGATGATGAATAAGATAATCATCATTATGAAAACATGAATTTTTAAGAAAATACTATTAACCTAATAGTGGTATCAATATTCTCAAGATCTTAGTAAAAATGTAAATTAACCTATGAAGTTCATTCATGAATAATTTTGTAATAGATAAGAATTGACAAATAAGATAATCAATCACGATCGTAATAAGACAGTCATCATGATTGTAATATAAAAACAAAAATTTTAAGTGGTATCGATATTATACTTCAAGATCCTGGTAAGGTTGCATTCATATTTGATACTGACACTTCTATTCCTCAGGAGTACAAGAAAAAGAGGAGAACTGGGATATGGAAAGCCAAAAGGATGGTGATGGCGATGCATCTGATCCTGAAGCTGAATCTGAGGAGAATTTGAAGAGCCCATTGCTCTCACGTCAGACGTCAACCACAATAGACAAGGATGTCGTCCCAAGGAGAGGCAGCAGCATCATGATGCGACCAAATGCTGCTGGTGAGGCCGTTAATGTTACAGGAATCGGTGGTGGCTGGCAATTAATGTGGAAACGAACCGATCGAGTTGATGGAACTGGGAAAAAAGAAGAGGGATATCAAAGGATATACTTGCATCAAGACGGCACAGATGCAAATCAGCATGGATCTGTTATTTCTGTTTCTGGAGGTGAAATGCAGGGAGAGGGAGAATATGTTCAAGCAGCGGGTCTGGTCAGCCGATCTGCTCTCCGAATTGGCAGCCATCCCATTGGGCCAGAAGTCATGCGTCCATCTGAAAAAGCCACTAAAGGGCCATCGTGGAGAGAGATCTTAGAGCCAGGAGTCAAACGTGCATTGTTCGTTGGGATAGGAATTCAGATTCTTCAGCAGGTGGCTTTTTAAATCCGGCACACAATCATTCCACTTTTAATGAAACCTTTTTTAATTTTCTTTTTGCATTCCCAATCATGGACCAAAAGTTCGTTTGTTAATGCAGTTTTCAGGCATAAATGGTGTACTTTACTACACACCTCAGATTCTAGAACAGGCAGGCGTCGCGGTGCTTCTGTCCAATCTGGGCCTTGGTTCAGCCTCTGCATCACTGCTCATAAGTGCTCTCACTACATTATTGATGCTTCCTTCCATAGGCATTGCCATGAGGCTTATGGACGTAGCTGGTAGAAGGTAAACAAAAATAACAGTCCATTGCTCTTCAATATGGTTTTTGAGTTGCTTGTGGGACTCAAATATGACCATGGAGCTTTCTTCTTCTTGCAGGTCTCTTCTGCTATTTACCATTCCCGTACTGATAATATCACTGATGGTACTCGTCATCAGTAGCATGGTGGACATGGGTTCCGTTGCCAATGCTACAATCTCAACCATCAGCGTTGTAGCTTACTTCTGTTGCTTTGTCATGGGTTTCGGTCCAGTCCCCAACATTCTCTGCTCCGAGATCTTTCCGACTCGAGTTCGGGGCCTCTGCATTGCTATGTGTGCCCTCACATTCTGGATTGGAGACATCATCGTCACCTATTCACTTCCAGTTATGCTCACTTCCATTGGACTCGGCGGTGTGTTCGGTGCTTATGCCGTTATATGCATCATTTCCTGGATATTCGTCTTCCTCAAAGTTCCTGAGACCAAGGGCATGCCCCTGGAGGTGATCTCCGACTTCTTTGCAGTAGGTGCAAAACAGTCCGACGCTGCAACCGCAGCAGATTACTGACTTGATATGAAATTTTGGTTATATTAGAATCCATATTTTGACGGGAATTTAAGACGATTTTTCTGGAATTTCATAATGAGATATCCATTCATCAAGTTGAGCATATGTTCAGTGTGTTCTTGCAAAATCGAGTAAAATTTTGACCAATGAACATCCAACCATTTATAAACAACAGCAAGAATATACAAATCATGTGCTATATTTTGTTTCCTACGTGTGAAAAGACAGGAAAATTTATCTAGCTCAAAAAGATACACAAGTCAAAAGTTAATCACAAGCAAAGCATTTCATGGTCCTTTCGTTGGTCCAGCCTTAGCAAATGAGAAATCGTCTTCATTCCTTTTTTCTGAACGCTGGGATTCGATTATTTCAGTTTGATGTTCATCACCACGTTCTACTCTAATTGTAAAATTCGAAGTTGGTACTTTAGGCGACAACGGATCAGCTTCGTAATCAGACGCCTCATTCTCATCATACATGGATGATCTGTTTGAGTGACCTGTGGTCTTGAAACGATGCAATGCTGCGTATCCAGATGATGGATGCATTGGTGAAGCATTTGGGCTCCCCAGGGTTCGAGTTGGGGACTTCCCATGGCGCTTCTTAACAGCCATGTGCCACTTCTTCAGGGCCTTTGATGTTTGTTCATCGAAAATCGACTTCTTCATGCGCGTACCCATCTGCAAAGCCACCGAATCAGCCATGTCCCACAAGACAGAAAATTTATGCTAATCAAACAGTAGTTTCAGTTCTAAAGAACTCAATCTCGAGTATAGCAGCAAACTCAATCGTCGCACATTTGCACAAAATTTAATATAGAAGTTGTACCTGAGTCACAAGAGCATACAATGGAAGAGTAATATAGCTGCAAAGACAAAGAACGCCAACCCTGCAAATCCACCATCAAAATACAACCCGTTTAACTCGAACCGATCGATGTTCAAGATCTCATAATATGGTAAATTAACTACGTGGAAGAAAGGAATATATCTGTGGATGTTTGTGAGTTGAGATGGCAAAACATCCAAAACAGACACTTTCAACAGAAAGTTCAGTTCTTGTCATCAGGCTTACCCGAGACCGACTTTTATAATTGCGAGCTTGAAATCGGTATGGAAGCAGGATTTGAGCCCAAAGGAATACTGCACATGACAACATTTGACATTTCTTGAGTTACTTTGAGCAATGAGAATGATTTAATATAACTCGTATCTTGTTTGATAATGATTTCATTTCAAATTTTCATTTTCAAGAACTAAACTTGTTTGCTCACAATTTTTTTGTTTTGTCTTGTTTTTCACCTTTTAAAAAACATTTTTTGGATTCATGGCCAAACTTTAAAAACAAAATTGATGCAAGGAAACTACTATTTTTATATCTTATAATTTTTCTAAGATTTTTACAATATTTTTGAAAAACCATTACAATGCAAAAAGAAAATGTGAGAAAATAAGCTTTACTTTTTTCAAGAATGATTATCAAACGAGCCCTCAAATATTGGATAAGAAAAGGAGAGGAAATTACCCAAATCCAGAAGAAGTACGTTATTTGGAACGCATTCTGCAAAAAGAAAAACAGTAATTGATCAGATAGTTCCAAGAATGAAGGGCTAATTAGTATCAAGCTTTATAATTAAACATTACGAATAATACATTACTTTCAAAAATGGATAAAGTTACTTGTAAACATTATGTTACTGTGATGTTATCATGCTTGATGAAATTAGACTAATCATATCATTCTGATTATCAGTACCACATACAAAAACATTGGTTTAAAGGGGAAAAAAACATTAATTAAATCCTAAGAATGAGCTAGACCAACAAAACACTTGAGATTTATTATCAGACGCACAGAAGATCTAAAAGATGCCAAGAATCTTGTTCATTCTTACCGAAAATAAGGCGAAGTGGATGAGATAAAGAACCAGCTGAGGCTTGCCAAACCAAAAATATTTATCTGATGCCTGAACAAGAGGAATTCCTTGGACAACAGCATGTCTTTCTGTAATCTCAAGAGCCATTTTTGTCATAACTCCTTGAAGCTTTGTTCCAACAGCCAGGATAATCTGTCATTGATCGAAGTTGTTAAAAACTTCTAATAATCAGTTGAGCCTATAATGGTGTTCCGATAAGAAAAGATTCCTTACAATCACAGGGATTAAGGATGTCCAAAACAATGCCTGCCATCCTGTAAAGAAGATAGTATATTAATAAACCAAGCTTGAATCACATTCAGAAATATGGACTTTGAAAGAGCGTAATTTGGACCAAAAAACGTACCGTAAACATTTATGAGCAAGAACACAACAAATGATGCCCAAAGCACGGGACTGCAAATAACGTTAAATAAATAAATCAGGACATGTACAGGTTTGGTCATTCCAAAGAGCAGATCCACCCATGAAAACATACTACTCTTTTGGAAGGGGAGAAAAAAGTATATCTAATTTTTACCTCACTCCCACAATTATCTTGAAGTCATCTTCCAGAGACCTTTTAATGTATTTTTGAAAGTCAAATTTACTTCCTGGAGCTAGATGAACCTACAGATATAAGAGCATTGTCATAAAATGAACTTAAAATGAACAAATAAGTTGTTTGTGATCAGCAGGTAGCTTGGAATCGAAAACTCACGGCGATGAATCCATTACGCAACGCCAAGTAGTCAGCCTTACCAACAGACCTGAAAAATTGTCGGAAGAAGCATCCCTGCAACAAATTAATGTATTTTAGGAGTTTGGAACCTCTGCAGGTAATGAAATGTAAGGATAAAAAGTATGAACCATGATATTTATGTCTCTAATCAAGTCTAAAGAATCTCATTTTCGTCCCTGTGATGGAGGAGGGAATGTGTGGTCGTGCATTGCCTATTTTCTTTGCAATCTCTTAAATAAAAAAGATTATGATTCCTTCCACTCCATCTCCATAAATACATAATAAGACGCACCACCTTATTGACCATGAGTGATCAAATCACCTACCCACATTCGTGTTCTTAATAATTACGCCATTTCCCAGTGTTAGTATTTCCAGATTACGTCCAAGTGATTTCACAGTCAAAAATATCACAATAAAGGAAATAGAGTTGCCTAGCTTGGGAGAAACTTTACTTACAATATAAAAGAAGACAGGAAGTTTTGTCCAAAAACTTGTGTGGGCTTTCACAAATGACGTTTCATGAGTAAGCCTGAATCGTGCATTATCTGTGATACAAGTTTGTCTAGTTTAGTTCCAAAGAGGGAAGCCCGATCCATTGATGAGAAAATAAATCATTAATCTTAAGTTCGGGACAGGACATGCAAAAGTTACTCTATTAAAAAAAAACTTAGCAGTTTCAAAGGAAAGAATTGTGACATACCATTTGAGAACTCATAATTGTGAGTTGAGGTCTCCTGCTCCCATGCCTTCCAACCTCGAATCTGTGCACAGAGAAGAAAGTAATGTATAAAACATTGACACGAGTAGATTTAAAAAATTATGATGTCAAAAACATTTCCAAATCCATTACCAGAACTTGCTATTCTTAAATTACTTTCACTAGTTGATGTTAAGGAAAAGATTGAATGCCAATTTCATAGCATAATAAACTTGGATTTATGAGAAAATATAGTTGAGGTACCTTACAATTAATATCCAATCCAAAAACTTTTGAAACCATAAAAAAAAAACACTCTCTACAGCTTAACATTGAGAATACAGATAATTCCCAAACCTTTAGCCTCCCAAGCATCATTGTGATAGCACTGTATACTACATGAAATACGGCTAAGAAGAAGATAAATAAGTGCAACTGATGCAATCCCGAGATAGATATAAGCGGCACATGACCCTGTTACGAAAACAACAAACAACTGGTTTGAGAATTTTTCCAAAATATGCTTGAGACAATGAAGTTAGACAGTCAAACAGTAATGTATCCAAATAAAGGCTCTTACATCCTTGCAACTAACAGCACCACCAACAGCAGCCAGGAACCTACGTTCATACCATAGAAGTCGTCGATGATGTTCGCCTTCATCGGCTGCACCCAATTCTTTTTCCACTTTGTCCCCTTTGCCAGCACAAGGTAACATCGTGTTTGCAACCCCTGTGGGAATGCAGATTTTAATGATATAGTTCTGCCCAAAGGTGAGGAGCAGTGAAATGAAACCCAGAATCATCAGCTCTGCAACCAAAAACAAATGAGTCATAAATTTACTTATTCAAGTTTGCTGATCTACCGAAGTTTATAGGCAAAAGTTAGAAAACAGAGCAACAGATTTTGAATTGACTTTCAGAGCTGTTGTGGAACATACCAGCTTTAACCTTCTCCAAAGCTTCAAAAAGAGCTTTCTTGTGCTTGTCCGTGAGCCACTAAATGAAGAACAGAGGAACGTGGTGATATCAAAAATCTATAATTCAGATTCAACTGATGAACATTTCAAATTTCAAGCATCCCCATCAAAGACAAATAAGACATGGAAACATCAAATAGAAAAACTCATGGTACCCAGAAAAAAACACATGAAGAACTCTAAAACTAGCATAGAAAGGAGAACAATTCAACTGGGTAATGACTGAAAAGATTTTAAAAAGAAGAAGAAGAAGAAGAAAGAACCAAAGTATCCATGGAAGGAGAAGAGAAGACTAAAAAGAACATAATGAAACAAACACAATTCGAAAAGAGAACCAAAAAGCATTCAATTCCACAAGAAAAACAAACCTACCGTTCCAACTTTATGGAGGAGTTTCTCCAGGGCGATAGAAATAATGATGATAATAGCACAAACACCGGCAACAGCCCACGTCGGAGTCTGATCAAGCTCCCTCGTGGTGCCATCACCGCCGGCCGGAGCTGCCCACGATTTACCCCACAACAAACTCAAACACAAATAGTAAACCAGTAACATTTCTCAGCTTCCAAACACAAACCCAACCCCAAATGCAAGCAAAACACAGATAAATGAAGATATACAAGAAGATGGGTCAGATGGGTCGGACTCAAACAGCAATAAAATGAAGTTGATCTCACAGAATAGAGCCAAATATATACAAGAATGGAAAAGGGGGCAATGAAGAAGGTGAAAGAGGGCAGGAAGAAGACGACCCTTTAGGTGGGGTAGTAGTCGTAGACAGCTTAGTGGGCACACATTCGCTTTAGCGATTAAATTAAAAAACAAAGATTGACTGATGAAGCCCTTGATTGTAAGAAGAGAAACGCGTTCATTATCGAACTGTTAGAGCAAGGCGACGAGTAGAAACTGGGTCAACGGGCCCAGTCTTGGATTTTCCATAACTGCAAAACCTGGGGTTTTAGAAACAGTAAGCAGTATTCAATTGGGTGAGCTTTGGATTGGGGAAAAATGGAGAACAACTCGGTCAATGGTGGAGGGTTAATGGAATTGGGCGGCGGCGTGGGGGTAAATTACACCTGCAGAATCAGCCATTTCTGACCTTTTTTGGTGAAGAATTCTGGATTTGAAACCTTTTTCACTTTTATGACATTGAATTCGTTTGTGAAGGTTATAAGAATTTGCAAATTTTGTTGAATTGAATTGGGATTCTGTCATTACAGTGACTCAGTCTACACGTTTCGGCTGTCAAATAAACACAACGCCTAGATTACCGTGACAATCGATGAAGTAGAGAGCGGATCACCAATCAAAATACAAAACTTTAAATTCAAGTGTACTTTTTGGATTTGTATCCCCTTTTTTTATTATAAGTTTCAGGATAGATTTTCACGTTTTTTTTTTTTAAGTTTAACAATATTTGGAGCTTATTTCGAAAAGAAAAAAAAAATGGGAGTCGGAAGGATTTCATACTTTGTTGATTTCTCGATCGAAGGCATATGTTAATTATTGTCGAGTCATGCTCACTTTGATAAGTTTTTGTTGAGGATTCCACATTTAAAAGATAAGTAGAAGTCTCACAATTTAAAAGATAAATGGGTTACTTTCCTCTACCAATTTGTGTTTGAGATGAAATCACATGTAATTTAATATGGTACCAAAGTCCATGAAATCCAAACAGTATTTGGTCCAAGTGAAAAAAAAAAAAAAAGAATCCAATCGAGAAAGGGTGAATCCAAAGAGACATCATCTTAAAAGGGCGTGTTGAGGATCTCACATTGAAAATATTAGCGGAGACCTCCCAATTTATAAGATAAATGAGTTACTGTCAATTGGTTTTGAGATGAAACCTCATGTAATCTAATAGTTTTTATGTTTTTGTTTAATAAGGATGACTCATTTTCATAAGTCTTTAAACTTTAAAAGATGTATTATAGATTTTCAAACTTTAAGTTTTGTGACTAACATGTCATTGATTTAGTTAATATGTTTTTTTTTTAGTTCATTGATCTATTAAACACAATTTTAAATAGTTAGGATTTTGTGAGATAATACAAATAAATTTAACATCTAATAGATTAGACAATTTAAAGGAAAAAAATTCAATCTATTTGGAAAGTTAGACACATAGATCCCGTTTGATAATCATTTGGTTTTTTGTTTTTCAAAATTAAGCTTATAAATCCTACTTTCACCTTCAAGCTTCTTTGTTTTTCTAATACATTCCTTTCCTTGTTTTTAAAAACCAAGCACATTTTGAAAACTACAAAAAGTAGTTTTCAAAAACTTGTTTTTGTTTTTAGAATTTGGCTAAGAATTCAAATGTCTCATTGACAAGATGAAAACCATTGTAAGAAAATTGGAAGAAAACAAGTCTAATTTTGAAAAACCAAAAACAAAAAATCAAATGGTTATCAAACGGGACCGTAATTAAATGGCTTATGACACTCTTTTATACATTCATTTGAAAGTTTAGGGAATAAATTTATTTTACGAGTGAGATATTTAATTTGGTGTTTTTTTTTTTTTTTTTTTTTACTTAGTTTCAATTATATATTTATGTATTTCATCATCACCCCGACATGTATTGCTGATTAAGAGTGATAGCAATTTTTTTTTTTTTTTTTTGACAAGAGTGATAGCAAAATTATTACCATAATTCTTTTGTTATTAAAAAGATATATACATATACCATAATTGTTTTCCAAAATAAATTATTACCATAATTTTATTGCCAAAACCTCTCCCTTTCGTTCTTAAATATATGCTGGTGGGATGAAAACTTGGGCCACAAGCACATGTAAGTTATAATTGTAAAGATTTATCCAAAAAAAAAAAAAAAAAAATTATAATTGTGAAGGCAACATTTGGTTGGTTTTATATATTTGATGGTGTCTCAAATTATTATTAGTAAAAAAGTGCATGTTGAAGGTAGATTTGAAATTACTAAAATCACTTTTGTTAGGTTTGAAATCACTCCGAAACATGTTTTTAATCATTTCAAAACGATTTGGTGTTTGATTTTATACTTTTAAACCAAACTTGTGGTTTTGTAAAAAAAAAAAAAAAAAAAAAAAAAAAAAAAAAAAAAGACGTCGTTTGGAGGGATTTTGAATATGATAAAGTAATTTTGACAATTTCAAAATCACTCCCAACACATGCACTAAACAGCTTGGTGCTCGAATGCTCTCACCTTCAAAAGTTGTTGAACTAAAAATAATAATAAATAAATAAAAACAAAATTATATATATATATATATATATATATATATATATATATATATATATATATATATTCTTTAAGTTCAACTATAGTGGGGTGATAGTAGATTTGAACATTTAACCTCTTGATTGATGATATATGTTTTATATCAATTGAACTTGTCACAAATACGTCAATAACCTATTAGACACACAATTAAAGTTAAAAAAACTATTAGATATTTTTTAAAGGTTCATATTCTCAAAAAAAAAAAAAAATAATAAATAAATAAATAAATAAATGTTCATGCGCCAAACTTCTAATTAAACATTTTAACTTTATAGGTATGTATCTTTTGATTTTGAAAAATTAGGATGACAAATTAGGATGGAAATTTTAAAATTTTAATGTTTTATATAATTTCCTTAATTTAAGAAATAGCGGTAACTTCTTCCCCCGCCCGTAGGCAAATTATTTGGTTTTATTATTGAAATGTTGTCAAGTCTCCAATCAGAAAAAAATATATATATATATATATATTTCATATTAGTCGCATGTATAAATGGATAATTCTGTCTTTTCTGTAATAAATTCATTAAATTCAAGAAAAGAAAAAAGAAAAATGTCGGATTCTTTTTTTTTTTTTTTTGAGAAAAAATGTCAGATTCATTCTATCCATTACTGTCCTTTTCATTTAATTTTCTTTTTTCTTCTTTCCCCATTTTCGTAACCCTTTATACATTAGCTTCTAATGACAATGACAAGGTCAAGGTCAACTTTTCTTTTTCTTTTTTCGTTAACTTTTCTTTTTCTTTTTTCGTTTTTCCAATATCTTTTAATATTTTATTTAATTCAATTTTTTGTATATAAAAAACTACATGTGTAAATTTATTAACAATTATGTTTATAATCTTCCAACGTTGATTTTATATTTATTGTTTTGTTCACAATAAAATCTAAATTAAAATATACAATCACTTCATAGCAAATAATCAATCCCACTGAATTCAATCATATAATTAATAATTAAAAGCAATACAATATGCGAGAACTTAAAAAAAAAACAACAACAATAATAAAAGATGGATTGAATAGAGTAATAAATCAAATAGTGACACACTTAAACATGAATGAAGATAGTATTATAATACTAATACATAAGAGTTGACTTCAACGTCCGAAGTCTTTGAGGACCTATAATATCCCACAACTTGCCTACTTGTTGTCCCAATTCTAAAAAATATGTAACATGATTGGACATTTTCGTTTTTTTTATTGTATTGACTTTGTTTTTATTGAATAAATATACGTTAAAGAACAAAAAAAAAATTACTAGAAAAGAATTAGATTTAACCTTAAAAAACGGAGCCAAATAACATGTCAATTTGCTTGTAAATTTGAATTAATCTTCTTATGTTGGTTGAAATTTCTAAGAAGGTTCTAGAGTTTGTGATTTGAAAACGATTTGTTCAAAAGGAGAGAAATTTGGGTCGCATGGTGCTGCAGAATTCTGTAACATATATATATTAACTTGCAGTAAAAATATATTAATATTTTAATTCACAACTACTCCACATGTTATCAATTTTTGAAGTCATCATTTTTAATTCATATTGATTAACTCATATGATTTTAACATTATAAATAGTGATTTTTTTTTAGTTATTAATATTATCAATTTGATTTTAATCTTTTAAAATAATTCTTAATGGTAATCATTGATGTATAAAAATTTTCAAGTAGGTTGTTCCCTTACAATTGTTAAATTTTATTTTTTGTTTTTCAACAATTGTCGGTGGGAAGGAATAAATTTTTAATTCCTTTAAAATATAATAAGTTATTTATCCCCGTCTTAAAAAATAGTAATAAATAAATAATTTATCCACTAACTTATGCTCGAAAGTTTTGTTAAATTTTGTTAACAAAAGACTATATATTATTAAATTATTGTTTTATTTATATACTAAGGCAAGTGAATATATCACTTGAATGTTACTATTTTTTTAGTTCATTTCAATATTTGGTGTAGAAAAATACGAACCTCTAACGTCTTGGTTGAAGATACATACTAATTACTATTGAGTTAGGTTAAAATGTTACTTTACACATGAAATACCTAACAACAATATTCAACATGTTTGTTAAAAAAAAAAAATGAGCACGTCGTCCATCAACAGAATATATTTTATTCAAAGTGACATATCTTTGGTTATCCAAAATGTACTAATAAAACAATAATTTAGTGTCTATTAACTCCTTATTAACAAATTTTAACCAATGCAGACTTATTTGATACCTTTAATGTCAAAGAGTAATAATGAGATTTCAAAAAGATTAAAGTCCCAAATCCTGAGTTGACTAAATGATTATGGACTAATACATATATAATTTTTCTTCTAAAAAAAAATACATAAATAATTTTTTATTCCATTATATGTTATTTTCACACGTGTAAGAACTTAATTAATTCTCTTTGATATTTCCAGTCTCGGACAAAATTGGCAACCGGCATTTGTCGGAATATTAAATTCCAAGGTTGGCAAAGCGCAGAAGGTTTCTGACATGTTTTCTCAAAAGAAAAAAAAATATATAATATATTGAAAAAAAGGTTTAAGTAAATTTGAACCTCTTATCAGTTTCAAATTATTAACCAACTTAAGTATAGTTCAATTGACATAAAGTTGTACCGAGAGATCGAAGCGAAACTTCCACTCCATATGTTGTAAATTATTAGGTATAATAACTTATTATTCTCTTTTATTTATTTAACTTTTCTATTTGTTAGTTTTGGTATTTATCTTATTTTTAAATATTTTATTTTGTTTCATTACTATCGTTAATTATTTAATTTGATGTTTTTTTTCCAACTTGCACATTTGGTTGTCAAGATTAACTCGTAAGATATTAAATTTTAGGTAATTAGACGAATTATAAATTTATTTTTTTTAATTTGTTTAGTTCTTTAATTCTAAAAAGTTATAATTATGCCGGTTAACCTTCCATTTTAATCATAATATATCATTGTTTATAATCTCTTCAATTCAATGTTGATGTGGTTCACTAACATAGGATGATTTCATATAACATGATAGCAAATAACATAGAAAGTTAGATAAGCTAGCTAGATTAAGCCAGTGGCAAATAAACAACAAATTAAATGGAAGGCTATATAAGTGGAACACATTTTAAATTGGATTTTATTGGGTTGTTCTTGTTTCATAAAGCATATTATTTCTACCGCCAAAGCGAGCTTAGCTCAGCGATAATTGACATATATCCTCAACCATGAGGTCAGAGGTTCGAATCCCTCCACCCCCAAATGTTGATGTACTCAAAAAAATTATTAGTCAAGTCAATACTCAACGGACAACTCATGAATTTATCATGATCAAATTCAAAAGTCCACTTGTGTAACTGAAAAATTTGAAATATATATATAGATTAAATTGTCCTATTCAAATTAAATTTATATTTCAACTTTCTTTTTTTTCATGATTCATTCGTTCAATGGGAGTTCGTTTTAAAACCCAACACCAATCATTGACTTTAAAAAAATAACTTAAAACTAATAATGGATTAGTTTTAAGACGTATTATTGGATGTATTTATTGAAAGTATATTTAGATCAAAATTGAACATTTAAAAGTATACAAATTGAAATTAAACAAATTGCAAAGTACATGGACCAAAATTTTATTTTAACCAATTAGAAATTTCATTGTTATAGTTTTACAAGTTTCAACTTAGGTTCATTTATAAGTTTAGTCCTAAACTTTTAAGTTTGTGTCTATTTGGTATCTGAACTCTAAAAAGTGTCATCAAAGTGAACATAACTTAGCGGTAATTAGCATATATTTCTGGAGACTTCGTCAATTGTGACGTATACCTGATTAGAACTAAGCTTAATAGGCGTAAGTAAGCCTCTAGCTTCTTAACCTCGAAGGTTGACTCCATAGGTCTGGTTGGTGAGTGTCTAATTACATGGCACTAGCATGGTTCTAAGGGTGACTTGATTGTTGAAAACATAGAAAAAAGTAGATAACAAAAGAAAATTACACGTGGAAGTAATGTTTATAAGCTTAATTTTCAAAAATTAAATAGTTATGAATCAGAGTCTACTATTTTGAGTTATCAAAACTTGATTTGATTTTTTAAAATATATAAAGAAGATAGAAAACAAAAAAGAAAAATTGATATGTAGAAATAGTATTTGTTGATAGTCGATTTTGGTCAGAGGGAACTCACATGACCTTCATGTGCCACCAACGGTAGATCTGTAGATAAGGGGGGAAGACGTGGCCTGCAATACGGAAAACCTGCACACCGGTGTGGTGCTAGCCACACCGACTTCGATGCCTAAGTTAGAAAACGAAAGTAGGAGGGCTAGAGAGTAAGAGAAGAGAGTAGAGAGTTCGGTCCCTTCTTCAGTGGTGAAGAGGGGTATAAATACCTGCTCATCCTCCTAGGGTTTCCAGGAATTCGGAGGTGTTTTAGGACGAACCAGACGAAACCAGGGCGGCCAGAGGCGGTGTGGACCGAGCAGAGTTGGTGGGACTCGGCCCGTGCAAGCGGGCCGAGGGTCGGCCTCGACCGACCATGGCCTCGACCTCATGGGGTCGGGCTAAGCCCGACCCCTTCGGTCCTGGTCTGATCCACTGGCCCGTTTTCCCGCCCTAGTCCATCTTCCAGTCCGATTTCTGTCTGATTGTCCTCGTCAACTCCTTGTACATCGGGATGGTCCAAAATTACTTATAACAATATTTATAAATCATATTTGTAATTTAACTATGATTAAAAAAAATATAATATAAGAAGTGTACAAAAATAAAGGGGGAGACTGCGCCGCCGGCTGCAGGCAGCGAGTGCGTCAAAAACTCATTCTCAAACTCCATTCAGCCATTTGAAATTTCCTAAAAGAATAATAATAAAAATAATAAATAATAAATAATAAAAAAAAAAAAACATATTAGATATATACACTGCACAGCCAAGCACAATGCATGACCAATAATTTTAAGTCCTTCCATTTTTTTTTGTTCTCATTCAACAATATTCATTCAACCAAATTGAATTAAACTATTTAGGGCTCATCTACTTTACTTAAAATAATAACCAACTTGATCTTTGTTTTATACTCTCTCGAACCAAAAGCATCTTGTCACATTTTGCCTTTGCCTAACACATTTTATTCCCTTCAATATTTTATTTCAACCTCATTTCTTTTACGATTTTAAAACGAATAAAGAATTATTAAAAATAAAAGCGATAAAAGCATTCACTAGATGCTGTTTATTTGAAATTCGATCACATCAAGTATAATTTTTAATTTAATAATTACTGTGATGAATTTTAATTTAGTTTATTTACCGGTTATA
Organism: Luffa acutangula; assembly: GCA_036850905.1. Taxonomy (NCBI): domain Eukaryota; kingdom Viridiplantae; phylum Streptophyta; class Magnoliopsida; order Cucurbitales; family Cucurbitaceae; genus Luffa; species Luffa acutangula. Next base: position 59,622,529 of record CM072087.1, on the reverse strand, counting down.
TTTTTTTCCCTTTTGTGTGGGATCTTCGAGTGAAGCTGTTTTGTTTTGGAGGATAATTTTCCTTTGAATGATGTAGACCACTTGACGTGTTAGTCATTTCTTTTGAATTAATCGATTTTTTTTTTTTAATAATTCATTCAGGAATGGACCGATAATAACAAGTTTGGATGAAAAATGAGTGAAGGCCTATTGTTGTTTACTCTTTTTTTTTTTTTTTTTTTTGTAATCCTTCTTAACCTATCTCTTTTCAATATGCTTGTCCTCTCCCATTTACAAGACTTTTGATCGTGAAAGACTAGCTTGACAAGATTGGTTGAATGAGGTAATATATACTATGCATATATCAATATGTTAACAAAAAAAAAAAGTATAGATCTTAGTTCAAAATTAAAGAAAATGGGTAAATGGAAACAAATAAATCCATATCTAAGAGTAAATTTCAAAAAAAAAAAAAAAATAGGAAGTAATTGTTCCAAAACTTGAAACCATGTATTTAGAAATGTTAGATTTACCAGTTTAGTCCCTAAACTTTTAAATGAGTGTTTATTGGGATTTTAAACTTTATAAAAATTAAAATAGGTATCTAAAAGGTTAGATTCGTGTCTATTTGGTCTCAACTTTTAAAATTTAAAATTGTCTAATAGATTCTTAAACTTTCAATTTTATATAAAATATATTAGTGAATTTTAAAAGTTTCAAGTGTGTCAGAGATTTATTGGACATAAAATTGAAAGTTCATGAATCTAAGACATTTTTAAAGTTTAATGACATATTAGACATAGAATTGAAAGTTTGGAAGCCAAATAGACATAATTTGAAAGTTCAGGGACTAAATTTGTAATTTAACTATTTAGAAAAAATATATGCAAAAAATATATAAAATTTTTCCATTTTTCATAATAAGGATGTAAATAGGAATTTATACCATTATTTTTTAAAAAATCGAGATTCAAACCTCTTGATTGAAAGTATATAACTTAATTAGTTTAAGTTAGGTTTAGGTTGGTATCTTAATAATGTGTGGGCCTTGAGCCTTGGTAAATTAGCCCATTCAGCTCAAGGAATGAGAAGCCTTATCATATGACTATAAGCTTCGTAGTGTGGGTTAAATTAATTTGTCTGTCTTCAAGTTCAATTAACCCTATAGACATATTTCCAAAAAAAAAAAAAAAAAAAAAACTATAGACATTTTTCAAAAAAATAAAATTGACTCTTCAGTTGAGATTTTTTTTTTTTTTTTAAAAATAATTTGTTGTTTACTTTTCTTGAAGTAGATATCTTGACTGATATAGTCTATTTGACGTTTTAGTCTTTCGTTTTTTTTTATAATTATTTTTTCTCAACTTGTTCACCTTTTCGTGTCTACCTATTTGTTGTGTCAAGTTAAATGAATTGATGTTTGTCTTCAAGTTCGGATTTTTTTTTTTTTGGTTGTTTACTTTTGAAGGAGATGTCCCAATTGATGTAGCCTATTTGACCTTTTTAGTCTTTCTTTTATATATATATAATTGATTTACAATATTGGGTTATAATTAAATAGAAACTTTTGATATTTTGCACTTATAAACAAAATTATTACAATTTTTTATTTTAAAAACGAATTATTGATATAGAATATATATATATATATATAGAAAAATTGACATGATTTTTAAACAATTTATTAGGGACTAAATATATTTTTTCCCCCTAAAAACTGGTAGGATTTGGTTAACTTTAAACAATGCTTTTAACCAATTAACACCATTTCTTAAAATTTTCAATAACTAATAATAGTTCGAGAAGTTTTGAAAATAGATAGAAGGTACCTAAAGTGCATTTAGAAAAAAAATTTGGAAGTGATTTTAAAATGGGCAAAATCACTTTTTCATGCGAAAAAAACATGAAAAGAAAAACTTGTGAATAGTGATTTTAACGATTCCAAAATTATTTACAAATACGACCTAAAAAGTATTTCCTTCAAACTTCAAGAAAGTGCTCGAATGAAAAACACTTTTTCTGGAAGGCATCTCAAAACAATAAACATGCTGAGCATTAACTTAACTCTTCTTGAGTTAAGTTAGTTATATTCTCTGAGTTTGTTTTGTTAAGTCAAGGGCCAGTATGGGCTTTGTTTTACATGGCCTTTAATTTGGGCTTTTAGTGTGTGGCCCAGTTTGTAACTTATAATTTTCTCATGGAGATAGTTTTTTGGATTATTGAAATTTTATGGATGAGAAATACATACAAGCTTGTGATATTACAAAAAGAAAAGAAAAAAAAAAACATCACCTTTGAATAACTGTATTGCACATGTTATTTTATTTTCTAGTTGTTTACTTTATTCTATGATTTTATTATATATTTATTACTTTCTTAAATTGACTTATATTTAACAGACATGTCACATCATCATTTAGTTAAAAATGTTATATGCATCACATAAAATCAAAGTTTTATTATTTTTTACTTTTAGAATCATAATTCATAGTATAATAACAATTTAAATCTTTTTAAAGTTTTAAAATGGAGTTGACATAATTTTTTTTTTTAATTATAATTGAATGAGAAATGGTGATAGGAAAGCTAGAAAGAATTTGAAGTTTGAGCATAAATCAGTGTCATGCATGCATGTTTACATTTACGAAGAACGTAAAATGATAATATAAAATATTAAATCTCATATGATTTTAAACGTCAATGATTCTTTTATTTAAAAAATAATCAATTAGAAAATTTTCGATTATATATCAACCTAAACATAACTATATGAATAAAACACTTATTACCATTTTAAAGGTTATGATTTGATCGTACTCAAAAAAAAAAAAAAAAATTATGATTCAATCGCATACTCCATAATTTTGGAACAAAATAGTAATAATAATAAATGCCGATTTTTTAATTTTAGTAAAAAAGAAAGTCCTTTTAAATGAGAATGTTTAAAAGATTACAATATATCAACTCGTATAAATGTTTTATTTTTACCTTCAACTAAAATCTGTACCTTTAGACTTCCATTGGAAGAATCATTAAAAGAAACATTCTCACATGTGTTTGATAATTTCTTTTTTTTTGTTAGGATTATAGTCCAAATCTATTAATTTTGAGAAATGTATTCAATTAAATTATTTGTATTAACGTCGACGTATGCATAGCTCAACTAGTTAACACATATATCATCAACTAAAAGGTCTATATGAATCCGACCATCCATCCCCGTCTTGTTGAACTAAAAAAAAATATTTGTTTGTATTAATTAAACTTAATCATATTCAAATCTTTATATTTTGCTTACGTCAGCAAGTTTAGGAAGATGAGCTTAACAGAAACTGGGGAAGAAAAAAAAAAGTAGGGTAAAATTGTAACATTTGTTCAAGTTCAAGTGCAGATGTTTTTATTGAATTTATAATTTTGGTAGTCAAATTCAAAACCCGAATCATTTTTCAAAAAAAAAAAAAAATTCCATGTCGTTTGTCAAGTTCTGAACAATATAAGATGGATGGATCGAGTAATAAATTAAATTGGGCGTTAGAATTTGTTGGAAAATTTAAGATTATCTTGTATTTAGTTTATTTATTTTATTAAATATTTTTCTTTTTATTAATTTATTAATTATAGTGTTTAAATTAAAAGGGAATAGTCAAATGATGGTTCCTCCTTTTAAGGAGAGAGGTTAGTGTGAAAGTTGGATCTGGCCAACTGTCTTCTTCTCCATAAAGACCACCCTTTTATCCCGAGGCCAAAACATCTGACATACGTTTTTCCTGCAAACAAGTCAACGGGGATTCGTAGGAAGGCTTAGCTGCACACAAGCTTTCTTGAAGGTTGTTGTATCCTGGGAGTGGAGTGTCGAATAACTCAGTGCAAGTGGGGGCACGTCTTCTCTAAGGACAGCGTTCTACAACGCGCCTCGACCCAAAATAACAGGCTGTCTAAACTCTATCTTCTTGATTAATATATTTGGTCTGTTAGCTGTTATTATTTGTTCTTTATTCCTACCCTGTCTTTTTGGTTAGAATATATTTTTTCCAACACTTTGTACAGGCATATTTGATGAAATAGATACATCCCTTTCCTCCAAATTTCCACTTCTTTTCGATTTTCGAGGTTTGTTTTTCTTGGCAGAGACAATTCTTGAATCAGAAGTACTAGATGGCTTCTCTTTCAAGAAATGTTGTTTTACCTTTACAGCCAATGCCCTCCCATACTTAAACAATCCCACTAGCATGGTTATAAAGAATACAATAAATAATCCGGACCTGTAAGAGTCCCGATTTTATGTCCCTGAATAATTTCAATAATATTCATCAAAGGCATTGGGACTACTGCTTTGCTACTTGAATTGGGTGGGAGAGGTCAGAAACAGGAAGCATCAATTTTTCAGAATGAGTGTTTAAATGTTTATCAACCTTTAATCTGGAAGTAATGGTTGAACCTGAACCAGGCAACAAAGACATATTATCAATATTATGACCCTTTGATAGTCTTTTATACCCAGACATTCCTGACAAAACATGGCTCCGATCACGAAAGACAGGTGCTTTCGATTGGCAAGACAATGACATAGCAAAATCAACTTCAAAACTACTATTATATTGAAGATTCCAAGGAATGCCTTGTATTGGATTTTCAACCTCTGGACAGAATAAGGTAGCTTCGATTTCAGCAACATTCAAATTCCAGGAAATTTCTTCGGAACCTGAGAAAGATGATTTCAGAGAATAATCCATTCTTGTGATGTACAGTCGTGGCTCAACAGGGTTCATCACACCAGGTTGCATCAAATCCTTATTGTCTAGATTTTTTTTTAATTTATAACAACCAAGTTCTTCATTGCTTAGTTCAGATGACAAAATATCAGACATGTGATTACAAATAAGCTCTCCAATCACAGGATACACTGTAGTTTTCCTAGAACCAGTCATCACTGTACCATCCTCGAATATGTACGGTGTTCTAACAACCTCGTCAATCGTGCTGGATAGTTTCTGAAATTTCAAAGGATCCCAAGAGAAAGAAGTATATTTATATCAAAGTTGAAGCTATTTTTCATACTTCAAATATAAGTCGAGAAATATCCAAAGCAGCACGATTGACATGTATATTTCTCGACTTATATTTGAAGTATGAAAAATAGCTTCAACTTTGATATAAATATACTTCTTTCTCTTGGGATCCTTTGAAATTTCAGAAACTATCCAGCACGATTGACGAGGTTGTTAGAACACCGTACATATTCGAGGATGGTACAGTGATGACTGGTTCTAGGAAAACTACAGTGTATCCTGTGATTGGAGAGTTTATTCGTAATCACATGTTTGATATTTTGTCATCTGAACTAAGCAATGAAGAACTTGGTTGTTATAAATTAAAAAAAAAAAAAAATTTAGACAACAAGGATTTGATGCAACCTGGTGTGATGAACCCTGTTGAGCCACGACTGTACATCACAAGAATGGATTATTCTCTGAAATCATCTTTCTCAGGTTCCGAAGAAATTTCCTGGAATTTGAATGTTGCTGAAATCGAAGCTACCTTATTCTGTCCAGAGGTTGAAAATCCAATACAAGGCATTCCTTGGAATCTTCAATATAATAGTAGTTTTGAAGTTGATTTTGCTATGTCATTGTCTTGCCAATCGAAAGCACCTGTCTTTCGTGATCGGAGCCATGTTTTGTCAGGAATGTCTGGGTATAAAAGACTATCAAAGGGTCATAATATTGATAATATGTCTTTGTTGCCTGGTTCAGGTTCAACCATTACTTCCAGATTAAAGGTTGATAAACATTTAAACACTCATTCTGAAAAATTGATGCTTCCTGTTCCTGAGTATCAAACATTACCTCTCCTCTACCACCCAATTCAAGTAGCAAAGGAGTAGTCCCAATGCCTTTGATGAATATTATTGAAATTATTCAGGGACATAAAATCGGGACTCTTACTAAACCTGTTGGATTGTTTATTGTATTCTTTATAATCATGCTAGTGGGATTGTTTAAGTATGGGAGGGCATTGGCTGTAAAGGTAAAACAATATTTCTTGAAAGAGAAGTCATCTAGTACTTCTGATTCAAGAATTGTCTCTGCCAAAAAAAACAAACCTCGAAAATCGAAAAGAAGTGGAAATTTGGAGGAAAGAGATGTATCTATTTCATCAGATATGCCTGTACAAAGTGTTGGAAAAAAATATATTCTAACAAAAAAGACAGGGTAGGAATAAAGAACAAATAATAACAGCTAACAGACCAAATATATTAATTAGAGAAGATAGAGTTTAGAAAGCCTGTTGTTTTGGGTCGAGGCGTGTTGTAGAACGCTGTCCTTAGAGAAGACGTGCCCCCACTTGCACTGAGTTATTCGACACCAGGATACAACCCCATTCAAGAAAGCTTGTGTGCAGCTAAGCATTCATACGAATCCCCGTTGACTTATATGCTCAGAAAAAAAAAAGATTTTTTAATCTGTTTGTAGGAAAAACATATGTCAGATGTTCTGGCCTCGTCTGGATAAAAAGGTGGTCTTTATCGAGAAGAAGAAGACAGTTGGCCAGATCCAACTTTCACGCTAACCTCCCTCCTTAAAAGAAGGAACCATCATCTGACTATTCCCTTTTAATTTAAACACTATAACTAATAAATTAATAAAAAAATATTTAATAAAATAAATAAACTAAATACAAGATAATCTTAAATTTTCCAACAATCCCTCACATAATTTAAGATTTTCTTAATAAAATGGGAAGTAAAATTCTCTTTTAAGGAAAACAAAAGATGAGCATTTTTACTATGTAATAGGTGTAGGTACCTTCCGAGTTTGAACCTCCACTTAGTGAAGATAAGTGTACATCTGAAGGAGCCATAGTGAACATAGTCTTGAACTAGGTTCTTTTATTCAAATTTCCACTTACCCCACACATAGTACAAGTCAATTTAGGGATTCTGGTCTGTTTTGCGCTTTAGATGGTCATGCGCACATATCCCGTTTTCATGAGTGTTTTAAGGGAGTAGCCTAAACCCCTATTGTAGTGACCTCACTACAACACCCACATAGGTGAAACCTCCAAGGGTTGTTTGTGATTAACACCCTGCATAGTACATGCCTTGGTTTCATTCAGAGATTAACTCTTCCTAACCATCACATCAAGAGCACTACCACCTTAGGAATGGGATAGAGAGATTTTAATTAATTAGTGCTCTCATAGTCACACTCCAATTTCGTTATTACCCATTGAACCTCTTTCATGGGATCTCCAATCTTTGAGGTTGGGTGTCCATTGTGGTGACTACCTTATAGGCTTTAGTCTCATTCCCCTCGATGATTCAGAAACCCGGTTGCGCGCTAAGCTTTTTGTAAACGGATCCGCTAGGTTCTCTTCAGACTTGACAAAATCAAGAGAAATCACACCATGAGACAATAAATGTCTAATAGAATTATGTCTAATTCTGATATGCCTGCTTTTCCCATTATATATTTTATTATTAGCACTAGCTAAAGTAGCTTGACTGTCACAATGTAAAGGGATAGCTGGATTGCCAATTGAAAAAACAGGAATATCAGCAATTAGATTTCTTAACCATTCTGCCTCCTTACTAGCTAAATCTAAAGCAATAAATTCAGCTTCCATGGTGGATCTAGAGATTAAAGATTGTTTAGTAGATTTCCATGTTATTGTGCCACCACCCAAAGAAAAAATATATCCACCGGTTGCTTTAGTCTCATCTGACTCAGTTATCCAATTTGCATCACTAAAGCCTTCTATTATGGAAGGAAATCCAGTATAACATAGGCCAAAATTGGAAGTACCTTTAAGGTATCTACACAACCTTTCAATTGCACACCAGTGATATTCATTTGGATTGCAAGTATATCTACTTAATCGCATATGCAATGTCAGGCCTAGTGCAATTAGCAAGATACATTAACGAACCAATTATTTGAGAATATTTATGTTGTGAAATTGGTTCTCCTACATTCTTGCTAAGTTTCAAATTTGGATCATAAGGAGTAGATACAGAACTCAAATCAAAATAACTGAATTTTCTCAACAATTGTTCTACATAATGAGATTGGGTCAACATAAAATCATTGTCCCTTTTAATAAATTTTATACCCAAAATAACATTAGCAAAACCTAAATCTTTCATATCAAAATTATTTGATAAAAATTCTTTGGTTTCATTAATGACTTTCATATTGGTACCAAAAATAAGAATGTCATCAACATATAAACATAATAATAATTTTTTATTAGAACACACATGAACACTCGCACCAGAATCAAACCACCAATCATTTGAGTTAACTACTAAATTTAACTCGGGATTACTGATATAATACCCGCTCGATGGGAGAATGGAGCCGGCCTGGTTCGCAGTAACAACATTGGTCTGTGGTTTTGTATTTGACGGTGCATGTGGCTTGGAAGTTCCACCTTTACGTTGGAAACAATCTCTTGCCAAATGATTCGTTTTGCCACTTATTCTGACTAATACATTTTATCTTTTGGCTTATTATTATTCTGGTGATTTCTGTTAGGGCCATTTTTCTTGAAATTTTTAGACTTGGGTTTATAGGCTTTATCAACCACTAGACTTGGGAAATTTCTTTCAAATTCTCACGATGTATATCCTCAATTCTCAAAGAAACTACCAATTCAGACAAATTTTCAGGTTTTTGTTTTAAAACCCTTTGAAAATCTAACCAAGAAGAGAGTAATTTTTTAATCAGAGAAGCAACCAAGACAACATCATCAAACACAATTCCCTTCATTTTCAAATCAAAAATAATATTCTCAAATTCATGAATTTGGTCACACATAAACTTCTCATCAACCATTTTGAAATCAATCCATTTTTCCACAACATACCTCTTAAAACTTAATTCTTTTGACCCATATTTTTTTTTCTAAAGCTCCCCATAACTCTGCAGAATTTTAATATCCTTTTCTTCAATATTTTTATCAACAGTGGTCTTAAGGACTATGCTTTGATCAGTATCACTAGTTTTAGAGGTTTCAGAGACCTTTTTTTTTTATACGAAAATCCTAGCAAATTGGAATTAAGAACTCTTTCGGTATTTGAACCCTTAATTCACCAAAGCTAAAACCCTCAAACCAATTCGATTTCAATCCCAAGGGAAGGATTAGATAAAGATTACCTTGATGATCGAAGACCAAGAGGTAAGAAGAACTAATTCCTCACTCAAGGTTTGAACACTCCACAAGTAAGTTGATCAGACCTACCTGAATGTTCATGCTTGCAACTCTGAATTCAAGAATTGCAAAGTGGGTGATGAGGCTCAGTCATCAAGAAAAGCGCAAAAGGCTAAAAACTCAATTCATTGTCCAAAAACAAAAACCCCCTACAAACCTAATGGCCAAGCTTTAAATAGCTTCCCAAAACCCTAACTACATGCCACATTGGATCATAACAAAATGACAAAAATACCCCTACCCTAGGCCTATATTCTGTAATTTCTGTTAATGAGAAAGAAAAAGTGATATGAACTGCCAAAGAAGGCAATGGCAGATGAAAGGCGATAGATAAGAATTCGATAGACATCCATGAGAGGACTCGAGTTTCATATTTTACTTTTCTTCCGCTTTAAGAACTCTGCTTTTACTTGAAAAATTATTTTTTTTAAAAAAATGAATATTTTAAATACTCAGTAAGTATTGAGGTTGGGTCACGCTTTAAAAACATTTTTAAAATCAACAATAAATATAATTTTGGTGGCTTTAAACTTTATTTTAAGCTTATGATATACATCAATTTCATGCATATCCTAGACACATCAATTTATGTGTATTTCTAATGGGAGAGAATATGCATCACTTTCATACATATTCTAGACACATCAATTTCATATGTCTCCTACAGAGACCGTCAATTTCACGAAACCTCGAGGTCGTCAATTTCACAAACCTCGACTTAGGTACATCAATTTCATGTCCCTAAACCTTGCGTAGGCATCTCTGAACGTATGTACATCAATGTACGCTAAATTACACTTATAAATAATAATCTAAACTAATCCCTTTAATGGAATTTCAAGAGTCCACCAACTCAACTATTTTTAAAACAATAATAATAATTTTCATGCTTTCAATAACTTTTCATAAACTCACGCATAATTGAAATATGCTAACTTTCATGTTTTTAATAAATACTAAGAAATTTCAAGAACAACCCATACACACGAGAATTATAGGAAAATAATCATTCGCACCCAATTAAAGAGTTCAAAAGTAAGTTCACTTACATTGGCTTAATCATCCCCAAACCAATCCTCTTCAACGAGACTTTGGCAAGCCAATTTCCAACCTTTAGCTTTGTTGGTCGATAACCCAATTTACTCCTAAATCAATGATTTTACCTCCAATTCTAATGGGTACCTACATTCAAGGATCAATTATTTGCGAAAAGACTAGGAGCCAAAATTAGTTCAAAATCCATGAAAGATTTGTTCCCCAAAGCTTACCCAAAGGCGAAACTGCTCACATACGCTAAAACTCATAGACCCACCACTCAAACTTGATGGTAGTGCTGAACGGGTCACAATCATCAGTGGGCATCCAATTAAAAGTCACAACCAGCTAAGTAATAAATCAAATCAACATATTTCAAAAAAAAAAAAAATCAAATCAACTTACCCAACATCGAAATCGTCCAAAAATCCGCTGAAACGATACCTATAATTACTGGAAATCGAAACCCACGCTCAAGCTGCAAGCTGCTGAACCGAGGAGGCTGGAAAACACCACGAATGGTCAACAAGACCCACTGCTGGAGACGTCGCGGACTGCTGCTCGGAAACGACCCGCAAACACCTGCTGTACCGCCGGCTGAACACGCGTGAAAACGCTGCTGAACGCGCGTGAAAACTTCGCGCCGCCGTGAGCTCGCCGGAGGAGAACGTGAAGAGAGCAGACACCAGCCGAAGACCACCGCGCCACTGCTCTCGGTTCGCCGAAAACCGCCGCTGCACCGTCCACTGTACCGTTGCTGCGCCGCTGAGGGGTTCGCCGTAGGAGACTCACTCTGCCGGAGTTGCTGAATGTCGCCGCCGCTGAAGAAGAGGGTGAGAGGAGGCTGCTTCGTGGGTTGTTGTCGGGTTTAAGGAGGGTGAAGAAGATTGAAGAAAGGCTTGGTGGCTTAGAAGGCACACTCTAGGGTTCCGTGCAACTTTTTAAAAGAGGAATTTGGGCTTGGGCTTGTTTTAAACTTCAAGATATTTACGAAAACGCCACATTTCATCCTTTTCCTGGAAGGAAACATAAAAATCAATATAAACCCTATTTTCCCACTAATTTTAAAATCTTAAAATTTTCAAAATTTCCCTCTAATTTCCAAAATTAACTCCAACATAGGAAATTTGAAATTTTATCTAAATTTACGGGCGTTACATAAGCCTTCCTACGAATCCCCGTTGACTTGTATGCTCCGAAAAATAAAAAGATTTTTTAATCTGTTTGTAGAAAAATTCTGGCCTCGTCGGGATAAAAAGGTGGTCTTTATGATTGGCCAGATCCAACTTTCACGCTAACCTCTCTCCTTACAAGAAGGAACCATCATCTGACTATTTCCTTTTAATTTAAACACTATAATTAATAAATTAATAAAAAGAAAATATTTAATAAAATAAATAAACCAAATACAAGATAATCTTAAATTTTCCAACAAGTGAGGGTAATGTTAATAAGTGGTTTGACGAAGATTATCTTACCAAGATTGCTGGCAGTGGACGTTGGATTGGTAAAGTGCATGTAACCAACACAAAGATAGCCACGGTAGTAATGGCACGATTATTCTTAAGGGAGTCTATGAAGGCTGACTAGTTGCTGTAAAACGCCTTATCAAGACTCACCATGATGTTGCTACTAAGGAAGTTCAGAGTTTGATGTTATCTGATCGTCACCAAAATATTGTTCGATGGTACGGCGTAGATGAAGATCAAGATTTTATATATCTTCCATTGGAACGGTGTACTTGCAGCCTCGATGATTTGATTCAGACTTTCTCTGATCATGCCTTGAACTCTGTGCTCGGCTTGGATCAAGATACTGGACCCATGATTGAGTATAAACGACATTTGGAGTCTGTCAAAAATGTTATGCCAGATTTGACATTGTGGAAAGAAAATGGCCTTCCATCTACAGTTTTTCTAAAACTCATGAGGTTCTCTATACTCAGTAACAAAATTTTATCCAATACAGTAAAGATCTTTAGTTATATGGATTAATCCTGTTAGTTCTCATACTGCAAGTATATTGTTTTCTCACTAACTTGTATATGATAATATATTGTTCTTGGAACGTGAAGACAAGTGATTTACATCATGAATCATGTTAGTAAGTAAAACTCTTTGAAATGTGTTTATTTATCTAGGCCTGTTATGTAAAGGGAAAGTTTCATTCATCTAACAAAGTTTAAGCAGAATAAGAACCACCGTGTTTTTTTCCTTCTATTTCTTTCTTTTCCACATACATTGTATGTATAGATATATATTCGAGTCCGAAATTTGGTCTTGATACTTGTCAAATACAGGGATATGGTAGCTGGGCTTGAGCATTTGCATGGGTTGGGGATAATTCATCAGGACTTGAAGCCACAAAATGTGTTGATACTTAAGGAAAGATCTATATGTGCAAAGATCTCTATATGGGAATCAGCAAGCGCCTTGAAGCCAATATGTCGTCCTTGGGACATCATACCACCGGCAAGTTTTCTTCAATATCTATCATCTCCCTTCAATACTCCTGTTATGTACTACATGCGTTCCGGATTGATAACGCTTTTAGTTCCATCTTTTGGTCCCTCAACTCCCATGGAAATAACAATTAGATCAATAAATTAATTAGGGACCCAAAAAATCAACCTTTTTATTTTGATGGAACTTTGTACTGTAGAGACTAAATCATTACATTGAAAGTATAGAGACTAAATGGTTACAAAATAAAGTTTAAAGACTAATTGTTACCTTCATGAAAGTTTAGAGACTAAAAATATTTTTTAACCGACGGAAATTCTATTGTAGGTTCTGGGAGTTCTGGATGGCAAACCCCTGATCAGCTTCTTAATGGACGGCAAACGCGTGCAGTCGATTTGTTTAGTTTGGGTTGTGTTCTCTTTTTCTGCATCACGGGTGGTAGACATCCATTTGGCAATCGTCTCGAGCGCGATGTGAATATTGTGAAAAACCGAATGAATTTGTCATTGGTGGAAAGCATCCCAGAAGCAGTAGATCTGATTTCTCGATTGTTAAATCCTAACCCTCAAGTGAGGTAAGAAATGATTGTTCAAGAACACTAAAAGAATCCTTAAATATTATTTTTCATTTACATATATTGAAGTTGAACAGTATTAAATATTTGACGTCCATGTGAACCTTTTTCAGTATAAATAATCTGTGTTGCTTTTTGTAGTGTAGAAGTATATAGACTTTATTTATCTCTCTTGATAATTTGCCATTGATTGTATTATACCAGACCAAAAGCATCAGAGGTGTTACAACATCCTTTATTTTGGAGTTCAGAGATGCGACTTAATTTTCTTTGTGACACTAGTGACAGAATACAGTTGGAAGACAGACAGACTAATCTCGTGAAAGCCGTAGAGAATACTGCAATAAATTGAATCATTTTAGAGAACTGCCAAAAGAAGTTCAGGTTTCTTTTTCTTTACATGCTCCTCCCTTTTTCACGTCTCTAACTCAAGATGCCTATTAACTGTCAAGAATCATTGCACCTTGTGTTCTTTGTGGATTAGTTGTTTATTTCAGGAACTGGTTTGTTATTTTGTTGTGTTTTTGTCTATTTCAGGAGCTCATTGGATCAGTTCCTGAGGGATTTGATGGCTACTTTGCTAGTAGGTTTCCAAGGCTCTTGATTGAAGTTTACAAAGTTATAAGCAAGTTGTGTAGGCAAGAAGAATGCTTTCAGAAGTACTTCAAAAGCCATGTAGACTAAATTTTTAGATACTGACTTCTGGAAGAAAGTTTCAAAATGTAGTTCATAAAGGGGTCGATATAAACAATGTTATGGTGGCATGTTTAGAACACCACTGTCCATGTAAACAACTGTAAATATTACTGAAACAGATCTGAAATACTGTAACGTTTTTCATTCTACCAAAGATCTATAGTATGTACACTCATAGCTTCTGGTTCTTAAATTCCATTTCCTCTTAGTACTTGATTAAGAACAGTGGATCAAATGTTTGTGAAACTGCAATTTTCTAATAGTAGCTGATTTATTTATCGACTTCTACAAGTAATTGGATGATACTGCTGCTAAAGAAAATCAAGATACTTGTTTCTAACTTGTACCAGTAAGCTTTGACATAGCAAAGGATTGATATTTTGTAAATGTTGCACATAGGCCAGCATATGCTATTCTCCAGCATCAATACCATTAGCATCACCATGGCCAAATTTTCTTGAACTGCCTGTTGAATTTTCTCCATTCATGCTTCTAATTGAAGCCTCCTGCATCTGTTTTCGCTTAGATCGACTCCTGAAGACGTCTTCCTTTTCATCTGCAAAAGAAAGAAATCTCTGCAGGCTTGCAGATCGGGAAGTTTGCTCAGAAGACCCGAGTTCTTCAGAGTAATGCTCACTATATTGGCGCACCGTTAGAAAGAGATATATCAATAGAGCGAGCAAGCAGGCTAATCCACATATTAGAAAAAGTCCCCAAAAGCTATTGAGCTGAAGTCGATCCACCTCAAATTTGGAGGCCTGTGATGTGCAGGCACTTTTCATCAACCATTTATCATGGATCCTTTGAAGATCCCCATTTTCTGACAGTCTTAGAATAGCTGTGGACATGTCGACTGCTAAAGGAGAGTCGCGCTGGAAAGCCTGTTGGTATAGTGTATCATCATCAGATGACAACTAAATAGACAGACAAACAAGCAAACAAACAGAAAATGTTGTTGATGATTGAAGTACTTACAAATCCCCACCCATTTTTGGTGAACTCTTGGCCAACAATACTGTATTCGCAATGGGTTGAAAGGAAGAGCTCTACATATGCTCGCTCATCGATAATAGCAGCAACACCATTCTTCTTTGGGCCATCATTCAAGGCTTTAACATAGTGTTCTGCTGAGATGAGGGGAACAAGTCTCGACTCGTGAATGCCGAGTTCCTCAATCAAGTAGTTTCGAGCGAATGAACCCTGCTGGTAGCCAATTGGGTCAGTGTTTGAAACCAAAGTTTCAATCCCTTTGACAGAAGAAGAAAGTTGTTGAACTGTAAGGATAGAGGTCAAGCTTGCAGTGTAGCTCGAGTTGATAATAAGAACAACAAATAACCATATGAGCAGCACGAAGCGACCGAGGGTACTGACTGTGTTTTCCCCTACACAAAAGATAGTGAAATATTTAAGAGCTTCCATCAAATTCATTTCCACCAAGACTAAGAAATCAGTTTATTTTACATTTGTTTACTTACGATGAGAGAAGAATAAAGTTGAAAAGCTGAACCTGCATTGAACAAATAATAAAAAAATAAAAAATAAAGAAAGTCCATGGTCAATAATGATATGTTTGAAAGTTTTGATAAAGAGGGTCTTGAAAGAAAAATAAAGGCATCACACAGTTTTCTCACATGAATAGATTTAACTGAACTTACCATAGAATAGTAATAATTTGTCTCTTCGGAGGTCCACGAAAATCATCATTTATCCTATGCTCCAAAATCCAAACAACTGCTCCTACTACAATAAAAGAAACGGCAGTAATACACCACATCTTTGGAGTGAACGGCCGTAAAAAGGCCCAAGCACTAGAATTCGACTTCTTGACTGGGGCTACGACTACTAAGCCAGACTCGATATACGGTTGTGTAAAATCTGCCATCCTGGTTCGGTTTGTGATGATTGCAATGTCACCTATTGCTGCATCAAAGACCTACAAGAAAGAATACATTCGAAGTTAAATGAAGAAGCTTTATACAAGTTATATGATAAGTAACATTTCGATATAATGCTCACTCCGGTTGTGATTAGCCGAACAAGCTCGGTTGCACTTGGATTAGTATGGCCATCCCCAAAAGGAATTAACTTATATGGGACTGCGTAAGGCAATATGTTGATTGCTGCAGTGAAGACATCAACGCAGTAGCCACTGAACATGTCAGTTCCTTCTACTTGTGAGACAAATTCTTGATAACTGACTCGTCTAGGGACTCCGATTCTCAAGTGTCTTCCACTGTTTGGAAATGCCCACCCACGAGGTTTCTTTGTTGCTTGTCCAGGCCATACCACATCGTATAGCTTTTGATTTGAACTGGATCGATTAGGTGGTTTCGAGTAAAGGGTTTCAGGAGGAACAATCGACAAGCCAGAATAGTTAGACCAATAACCAAGTCTCCTTTCCCCTGTGCCGATTATATTGATCACTTCAAATGCAGGGCGAATTAAGTCCCTGTCTGGAGTGAACTCAACTGGGCCTGTTATGCCAGTAAAATTGACGTCCAAAATTTTGTGAAGTAGTGTCTTCCCACCATTGAAGATGCTCATAGAGTTCAAATTCAAAGCCCCAACACCAGTCCCACTTGACTTGGAAAGATTTGAAAATGAAAGATTTCCACCTTCATTAAGAAATGAATTTATTGCATGAGCAAGCATCCAAACAGTATCATAAGCATATAATCCGTAAGTACTCAGTCCGAGTGGGCCACTTGATGATTTTCCATTAGACAAATTGGTCCACCTCAAAACAAATTTCCTTTTGAGTGCAGAATCTGGTGTATAAAGCCGCAAAGCAACGAGTCCTTGAATATTTTCCATAGAAGCAGAAGGAAGAGGAGAATTCGTGTCGAGTAGCAACGAAAGCCAATTAGTGGCTATCCACACATACCCAGGTTCAGTCAATCCAAGATATTGAGCCACATTCAGCACCATCATACCTGTGGTCTCATAAGTGTGAACAACAAGTATCCGAGACTCCGTTAAAGCCACCTTAACAAGTGCATCAGTGACCTCGTCTCGACTTGCATCAGGCCTCAATGGTACTTTCAATGAGATCTTACATCTTTTCTCATTAAGTTGATCCCCCAATGCAGCAATACCGTTTCTACCATGATCATCATCAACAAAAATGGCAATCACCTCTCTCCATTGAAAGTAATCAACTATTTCAGCGACTGCAACCATCTGATACAGATCATTCTGTGAAGTTCTGATAAAGAAAGGAAACTGAAGTGACGACAGCGTGGGATCTGTTGCTGAAAATGACAATAGAGGGACTTGGAGCTCATTTGCAATATGAGATATTACATGAGCAGTTACAGAGTTTTGAGGACCAATTATGGCCATAGTCTTAGTCTCCATGAAACGCAAGGCTGCAGAGAAAGAAGAATTACAAACTATTTTCATTCAAGATAAAACAATCAAGAAGAACACATATTAGTTTTGAGCTTATGTACAATAAGTATGATGTCTGATGAAAGACATACACTCAATGATGCCCAAAAATCCGCTGTAATTGGTATCGTGTAAACTGAGTTTCAGCTTTGTCCCCCCCAGGATGGATGGATCAGAATTTACATCCTCGACGGCAGCTTCTACGGCAATTTTTCCAATTCTGCCTATCATAGAACGGAAAGAGAATAAAGCTCCAATGTTGACAACACCGGGTCTCGTGGATACATTTGTACCATCTCCAATTGAGGAACTCCCGCTGAAGAGAAGCATCAATACTAGAATGCAAATAATCCTCATTGTGAATTAGATAATCACAATTCCTCAAATATAATCCAATCTGTCAAAGATGTGAGGAGAAGAATAAAAGGATAATGAATAAACAGTTGCATATTCAAAAATCAAAGTACTCAATTATTTATGACAAATGAATCCAATAACAAATTATCCAAATACAGTAAACCTGAAACTGTAACTCCAAATCATAGTTTTCTCTACTCAATTATTTATCACAAATGGATCCAAGACTAGAAAAGAAGATACTCATAAGCATAAAACTGTTAGGGACCAAAGTACATCGGGAAAATGTAATTTAAAGCAAAATCACACAATCAAAAGTTAAACAGAGATAAAGAGATCAAAAAGGTGATTAGAGTAAACTTTTAGAAAGTTAAGAGGAAGGAGAAAAGACGTCGATGAATGTTAATCCACACAAAATGAAAAGGGAACCTAAATCAAAGAACAAAAAAACAGTATCAAACCAAAAACAACATCAGCTAGCAATAATCCACGAATTAGAGGCAAAGGAAGAAGAATCAGAGAACAAAAATCCAAAGTAATCAATGGAGATGAGATACCCAAGATTCATACACTTCAGATAAGGTACAAACCAACTAGAACCGAATTCACAGAATCCACTATTAAGCTACATAAACTTAAAAGATTCAATAACATCATACCTAATGAAGATAATTTTAAGCAGAACCCTCTTCCACAAGAAAAAGCCAATAAAATTTTAGCCCGTGAGCAAAATGAGGGGCCACCTCCATTGATTCGGGTTGTTGAATAGTCTTCTCACGTGGATACAGATGCCCTCCAAAACTGGTACAGAGCCACGAGAGGACGACCCTGGAAAAAGCATAACAGTATTTGATGATTGAAAAGAACCAGCGTCATTAGCCTTACCTTAAGCCCTGAGCTACCTTCAGAACGTTTGAAAGAGAGTTGAAATCCTCGGCTCAGTGGTCCTGCTGGAGAGAATCCATCAACGCTGATCTTGGGGCCCAAAATATAGCTCTCAGAAATCGCACGCTTCCCTTTTCAGCCATAAACAAATATTGCTCTGTCACTGTGCACAGTGCGCACATTCACAATCGCACCCTCCATTTCGATCGATAACAATAGCCATTCCAAGACCCGTGTTGCGAATTTCATCATAGTGGAGTCTTTTTGGTGTTGGTGAATCATTTGGGGCAAAATTTCTACTGGGTTTTTGTTTTTTCTTTTAATCTTCTTGTTTGGATTGGACTATCATCATCTGTCACTTTTTCCATAACAGATCAAAAGCCAAGAAATTTTGAGATAGAAAATGAATTTCTTCGTCCTTTTCCTGGGAAGAATCATGTTTGTGTACAGACAAATACGCGCAAATAATCATAAACATGATGCTTTTATTAAATCCCGGTAGGTCTAATTCCGATGAGACATTCTTCAACTAAAATTAGTTCTTTTTCTTTCTTCGTAGAAAAAGGAAAAAGTATATTACTTTTTCTTCCAAGAAAAAAAAAAGTATATTACTTTTCTCTTTCAAATTAAATTCTAAAAACAAACATTTTTATGTTTCTATATTTTGAATTTAAAATTTAATGCAAAATTATATAAAAAGAAAAAAGATAATACTGTAATAAATATAGTACTATAGGTTATAAATTCAAATTCTATGATATAGTAAAATAATAACTATAAAAAAAATTCTCAAAAAAAAAATTAATAACTATAAAAATTTATAGGATAAAACATGTTAATGAACTAATAAATAATAGTTTGTTTAAAAAAAAAACTAATGAATAATAGTTTATATCCGATCTAATATTTAATTGACATGTACAACTAGTTCTATGGTTTATACACATTATTAAAAATCTTGAATATGTGAGATATCTGTTAGACATCAAATTGAATTGTAACGGTTGTAAAAAAATTGAAAAACTTTATTTTAATTCAACTTTTGGGTTGAAATATTCGAATCTTTGACCTATTTGTCGATGGTACAATTACAATTATACTATATTTATTGTTTTAGAGTTTGAGTTTAGAGATTGATTGATAACTCTCTTTTTTTTTTTTAAGAATTGATAACTCTTTTACTTTTCTTTTTACTTTTTTATTTTTTAAGGAAGAATTGATAACTCATTTAAATTAGGTTAAATTGATTGAAATTCGGAAGAATAATCCCTTTTAGACCAAAAGTATTCATATTAATAAAATAACTTATCTCGTAAATCTTCTTTTTTTTTTTTTTTTTTTTTTCTTGAAAAGGATCTCGTAAATCTTCTATTAAAAACAAAAACAAAAAACAAATTAGCTTGTAAATTGCGCAAAGTGGATTCTACAGCTAAAATACAACCAACAAATTTAAAAATGTGCACAGTTGTACGCAAGAAAGCTTAAAAAAATAGAGGCAAAAATTTCAATATGTTGAAAGATTGATTTAAATAATAAAATTAAAAAAAAAAAAAAAGTCAAATTGAGCTAAATTTTTATTTCCAAGCTTGAACTTAATATAAACGTAGTTTAACTGGTTAAGACATTATATTTTTTTTACTAAAACAATAGAATTATAAATCTTCATCCGTACATGTTATTATACTAAAAAAATAAAAATAAATAAATAAATAAGCGCATAAAATTAAGAATTGGGTTGAAAATAGGATAGGAATACTTTGACAACGTGTTTTAAGGAAAGAATAAGTCGATATAAAATAATAACTCTGATATGATCATTTGAGTGGAGAGAAAAATAACCGTCTTTTTAAAAAAAAAAAAAAAATCTATGCTTAAATGGGATGGGAGAGAGAAAAATAGGGTTTTTTAAACTTTACTATTTATATATATATATATATGTATTTCTTATTATTATTGTATATGAATAAAAAACGGGACGGGCAAAGAACATGGCGGGGATGTGGACGGGAACATATTCCTCCCCCCTCATTTCCTGTGGAAACAAGGATTCCCTATCTCGTTTGGGATGGGATGGGTCCCCATATACCTTGACCCCACGATAGGGGTGTTCATCTTCAGACCGAAAACCGATACGACCGACCAAAACCGACCGAATCGACGTCGGTCGGTCGGTGTCGGTTCTTAGATTGAGGAGGTCGGTCGGTCGGTCGGTCGGCCAAACAATTTTACACATAACCGACCGACCGACCGATATATTTATATATATAAAAAAACCAATTTTTTTTAAAAAAAAACACATAACCGACCGACCGACCGACCGACTTTACACATAACCGACCGCCCAATATATTTATATATAAAAAAAACCATTTTTAAAAAAAAAAACACATAATTTACCGACCGACCGACCGTGGTTCTTCATCTCAATTCTCATGATCTTTAAAAAAACCGACCGAACCGACCGTTCGGTCGGTCGGCTGGCAACACCCATCGAAATTTGTCGGTTTCCAAATTTCTAGAAAACCGACCGACCGGTCGGTGTCGGTTTTCCCCCAAAACCGACACCGACTGACCGATGAACACCCCTACCCCACGAGGTAAATGCAAACTAGTTTAAGTTGTCTGTACGTTCAAAATGGACCAAACAAGAATATATATGGGTATTTTTCATGTCAAGAGTTAGACTTAATTTTGCCATGCTACAGACTTGACTTGGTTGATAATGAGATTTTGCTTTTTTTTTTTTTTTTTTTTTTTTTTTTTTTTTTTTTTTTGTAAATACAAAATGAAGTTCATATAATATGACAACCACTCTATATTCTTTGCAAATTTCCCCATGAAGTTAAGTCAAAACCCTATTTTAAACCCTCTGTTCTACTTCTACAGTTCTACCACACAAATAAAGTTATAAAGAGTGTCTAAAAAAATAATAAAAATAAATAAAGTTAAAAAGATGGTGGGCCGTGGGCCGTGGGCCTACAATTTCGGCCCATTCACTTCATCACTCTTATCGACCCTTCTTTTTCAGTAAACATAAACCCTCTTTTCCCATTTCCTGAATCGACTCCACGGGGAAAAGAAGTTCCGGCGAACAGCTATGGCCACCTTGAAAGAGATCCTAACCAGGCGACCCGTCGCTGCCACCATCAGGCTCACCGTGCCTGCAGGCGGAGCTCGCCCTGCGCCACCGGTTGGTCCGGCGCTCGGTCAGTACCGGCTGAATCTGATGGCCTTTTGCAAGGACTTCAATGCCCGGACTCAAAAGTACAAACCCGACACACCCATGGCCGTCACCATTACGGCTTTCAAGGACAACACTTTCGAGTTCACCGTCAAGTCGCCGTCGGTCACTTGGTACCTGAAGAAAGCCGCCGGGATCGAGTCTGGCAGCAGCCGCCCAGGCCACGTGGTAGCCTCCACGCTCTCCCTCAAGCACGTTTACGAGATCGCCAGAGTCAAGCAGTCCGATCCTTATTGCCAGTACATGCCACTAGAGTCTATTTGTAAGTCCATCATCGGCACTGCCAATAGCATGGGAATTAAGGTTGTTAAGGAATTGGATTAATTTAATCCCAAAAGTTTTAGGGTTTTTCTCCCATTGTTCTTCAGTGTCTCGATTCAAATTGAGCGTTTTTTATGTGATCTCACTCTTCTTAATGTGAATTAGTGTTACTCTGTATGCTAAGTCGGCAATCTAATCTGCTGACATGTTGAGTTTCTTCTAAATACGACAGAAGTTGAATCAACTCCAATGATTTACTTCTGAAATTCAAGGAAAGGGGGGCTGGGATAATAGCCAAATATAGCCTTATTTCTTGAAAGCAAAGTTAATTTTGATCATGAGAGATACAATTTTGCTATGGGACTATAGCCAATTTGTAAGACGTGAACTGGTTTCATTTTGATCAATGAATGTATTGCCTTTGCTTGCTTTAGCAGGTTATTAGCTCCTCCCAATTTGATATTTCTGGTGCAAAAATCCTGACTTTGATTAGCTTTATGAAACTGTGCTTCATTGTCATGTTAAAGAGTAGGTCTGGTTCATCATCCACCTGCCCATTTCCTGTTGATTAGTTGACTGTCCATTACTTTTCATTTACTTGGCAATTGGTATCAGCAAAGTGGGTTGTTGTGGATTAGGCCCGTCGGTTGAAAAATTGGAGATAAGAGTTGCAGAAAGATGAATTGAAACATGAATACGTGCAGAAAATGATGTAAAGTTATGGGCCTTATGGCTTAAGTCTGTCTCTTTGGATACTAACTCTACAATGCATTGTTTTTCTACCCTCACTCCCAAAGTCACTTGGATCTATCATCTTGGATGTTATGGTTGTGCCTCATGACTTGCCCTACACCATTAAATTGTCATTGGATTCTTTGCTTGGTCAAGTAGGAACAATTATGACTTGTTGATTTGGCCCTCATTTATCATTAGACAGCACGGGTCATCAAATGTTAGGAAGTTTGGTAGAGCATTTTGAGTTGGGAACTTTGATTTTTTTCTCTCTGTTCATGCTAATGTAATCTGTTTCACCATTGTACAACCTACCTCCTGCTCTCATCCCCAATTATGCTAGCCTTACTAGGCCTAGGAAGATCTAAGGAAATTTTAAACTATGAAGAGTTTCTCAATCTTATTGAGGAATGATAAGCTATTGGTTGGTATCATAGTTTCTTCAATGCTTATCTTGTGGAGTAATTAAAGAATTTTAATGCGCAGTTTCTTGTTTGATTCTTGCAGCAAGTTCAATCTTATCTTCCCTTTGATGTGATTGGTTGAACTGTGTGTGATTGATTGTATTATTGCTTGAAGATTGTCGGTTTTCACCTTTTTCTAAGTGGCACCAACGATCTCTGATGATATGATCAGATCTATGAAAAATTAGGCACAAGAAAAACCAAAATGGATTCATCACAAGTCTTCATTATGGGATAGATTAGCTCCACTTCACTGTTTAAGTCATCTTAGTCAAGTCACTGCTTTGCACAAGTGGATTTGAACCTTTTAAAATATTAGAGTATTTAACTTGTTTCATTTGTCTTCTCTTTTCTTAATCTCAAATCATGTTACTAGACAGAGTATATATATATATATTTGGCTAAATTATAAGAAATACCCCTGAACTTTGGGGTTTGTTTCAAAAATGCCCCTGAACTTTAAAAAGTTTCAAAAATACCCCTGAACTTTGAAAAATGTTTCAAAAATGCCCTTGCCGTTAATTTTGGATGGAAACTGTTAAAGTTTTAGTTTAAAAAATACCCTTGAACTTTCAAAAAAAAAAAAATTCAAAAATACCCCTATTGAAATATATATATATATATATATATATATATATATATATATATATATATATTTTCCTTCTCCCACCGTAAATTAATCTTTTTTTCATGAAAAGATTAATTGACGGTTGGGAAAAGGAAAGATTTTCATATCGAAACTTCAAGATGACTTTTGTTTTGTTCTTGAAATTCTATATGTGTGAACTTTTCAATATTATTTTCTCATCAACTATTACCCATTATTTTTTTTTTATATACATATTATGAAAAATAAATGAAACTATTGTTGTATGCGAGTTCTAACAATTTTTAAATATCAATAATAACAAAATCATATATAAAGCTTTTGATTAATTAATCTTATAAATTGGACAAAATCCACAGTCTTATAAACTTCTTCTTATCACCAACATACACAAACAAAAAGAGGAAAAAGGAAATAATTTTTTTTAGGAAACAAAAAGAAAATAATATATATATATATATATATATATTTTGTTTTCTCACACTTATCTTTAGAAAACTCGATTTCAAAGTCTGTTTTTATCTGGTATTGTGTTGTACACAATCTTTATAAGCAAAGTTTTGCATTAATTTTCATGGAGAAAGAATTTACGGTGAGAAGAGGAAAAAAGAAGAAAATTTTTTCAATAAGGGTAAGCAAAGTTTTGCATTAATTTTCATGGAGAAAAAATTTACGGTGAGAAGAGGAAAAAAGAAGAAAATTTTTTCAATAAGGGTATTTTTGCATTTTTTTTTTTAAGTTCAAGGGTATTTTTTAAACTAAAACTTTAACGGTTTCCATCCAAAATTAACGGCAATGGCATTTTTGAAACGTTTTTCAAAGTTTAGGGGTATTTTTGAAATTTTTTAAAGTTCAGGGGTATTTTTGAAACAAACCCCAAAGTTCAGGGGTATTTCTTATAATTTAGCCTATATATTTTTAAAAGAAGAAACTACTAAACAGAGTATATTTTAAAAATATTAGGGTGATATCAGCCTTATTTGAGGTAATTTCATATTTACCCATTGCTTATGTTTTTTTATATCTCTTTTAGAAATAGAGAAATGAGAAAAAGTAAGAAAAACCTCATTGGATATTAGATTGATTGATTTGAAGTTTTATCTAGGGTTGAAATTTTGTCATTGGTCAATGAAAAAAAGTAGTTTAATATATCATTTTCATCCTTGTATTTTAGATATCATTTCATTTTCGTCATTGTGTTTTCTATAAATCATAAAAATTAGTCCCTACGGTTAATTTGAAGTTAATTTTTGTTAAAATTGGTAAAATAATCATAATAATTTTCATTAAAGAAAAGACACCATGTGAATGTGTTTCATAAATTTATAAAGGGAAGAAAAGGCACTATGTGAATGTGTTTCATAAGTTTATAAAGGGAAGATTAATAGAAAATTTTATTTGAAAATTTAACCATAAACTAGCAAAGTCACAAAATTCAAGATTTATTGAAAGTACTGAAACTAAAATAGAAAGTCTCAAAGTATAGGGACTAAAATGGTAGTTTAATCGAGAAATGACTTAGTCAATATTCAATATATTTGGGAAAAAAAAATCTTAAGAACATATTCGGGAAATTGTATTGAAAATATACAAAATATATATTTTTTTAAAAATTTTATTTTTTTAGTGCATCAACATTTAGAGGTGAGGATTCAAATGTGTGACCTCTCATTATCGTTAAGAATTAACATTAATTGGCTTATAAGACCTATAAGTATTTCACACAGTTTTTTTTTTTTTTTTTTTTTTTTTTTTTTTTTTTTTTTTTTAATAAGTATTTTACAGGACATTCTTAAAGTCATACTTAAAAAAATATAAAAAAGAGAAGAAGGAAAGACAAAACGCTGCCACCCAGATACAAATAGATAATTTTTTTAATCCCTAAAAAATTAAGCAAAACATTGACCATAAAGTTAGTACAACTAAATCATTTGGCCCTTTCATAATTCAACCTCTGTTCTCATAATAAAATTTTAATGCACATGATTTCTAGTACATAATTGAAGTGTAGGCTATAATTTCAATTATTTCAACCCTTCCTTTTGTAATTGTAACACATTCTCATACAACTTGTGTTTATTACATGATCAAAATGGAAAAAGAGTCAGCCAATCAACTATATGTAGTAAAAGATATGAATTACTTTTTGGAATAATGTTTGTCATTTGGATGCAATTATAGACCTTTTGTTTTGGACACTCAAAGAAAGAGAGCTTTACTTTTGTTCATCAAATCAAGATTGCTTTGATTTTATTCACATAAATTTTGATGAAACCAAATCAAATCTTTTACCTTTTCTGTTTTGTTGTCACAAACGCAGATGATGGTGTAATTTTATCAAAGGCATTTATAAATTATAATATACTATCGGGACTTGACGAACGCAATTTTCATTTTGGACTATCAATTTAATCCATTTGGGTCCTAAACTTAGATTAGTGTTGCAATTTTTACTCTCTATCCAATTTTCGCTAATTTATCCACTAATTTTAAACGAAAAAAAGAGTAAAAACTTCAAAAAACTCACTAATTTAACAAAAGTCAAGTTTTGCACATAATTAAATTTGATGGTCAAAACTTACACTATTTAAGGGAAAAAAAATAGTTTTGATGTCATTTATATCTGAACCCAATTAATTTCATACAAAATATATGTTTTATAATACATGGGAGGCACATGAAAACACTTTTTTTTTTTTAGGAAACACTTGAAAACACTCTTCTCCAACCATTCTTGAAACAAAAATCACTTTTAACACTTTTTTAAGATAAAATAAAATTATAACATTTATCCAAGTTTAAGGTACAAATTTGATGAAATCAAAATTTTAGAGTAAAAAAACGACACACCTTACCAAATTCTTTATTAAACTTGTTCATTTCTTTTTTTTTTCTTTTTTAACAATATGGGGGTGAGAGATTCAAACCACAGATCTCATAATCAACAGTACAACTTTATGCCAGTTGAGCTATACTATTGTTGACTTGATCATTTCCTAAATTTATAACATCATACTCAACTCAATCATCACGGTCGTTTCAAGCATAGAGATCCAATCATCTTAATACAAGGGACCAAAACATTAAACACCAACATACAACCACCATTAACAAAAAAAAAAAAAAAGTTTCAACCATATCTACATTAAATGTGATTAGACTAATTTGTACCTTCCCATTATAATTACATGAGAATTGATTATGGCACAAGTATGAGACACAAGAAAGTAGTTGTGTAATATTTGTCAATCAACATCCTTCTCCACCTAATATCAATGCCCTAATAATAATACACCCTTTACCATCTCCATTAGAATCTGAATCAAAACAACAATGGTTGTTAATAGACAGACCAAACATTAAAAGAAGGAAAAAAAAAAAAAAAAATCAAAGGCAAAATGAAGGAGAACCACCCGCCACCAGCTGCCGCAGGAGGAGGGAAGCTCTGAAAAATCACAGCAAAGAGTAAAAAGTGGAGAGAGAGTTGTGGGGAAGGCCAGAGCAAACTCAAACCCCACCATTCATTCAATCATCCATTAAATTTTTAGAACTTCACTGTCTTCTTGGTATATATAATTTCTAATTATCTCTGTTTTACATTACGAACTTGTAATTCAATTACAAGGAAACTTCCCTCTTTTTCTCTCTTTCCCTTCTCACGTCTTGCTTTCTTTCTTTCTTCCAATCCCAACCCATTTAGGGAATCGACCCAGGAGACGGATTCTAGCTTACCCAGATCGACCCTTTTCAAACCCTGATCGGATCGGATCGGATCTGGTACCAACCATGTCGTGTTCGTCTTCATCGGCGTCTGAGGATGATGAGGGAATCGATTCTTACAGGAAAGGAGGGTACCATGCGGTTAGGATCGGCGATCATTTCGCCGGCGGCCGCTATGTCGCGCAGAGAAAGCTGGGTTGGGGTCAGTTCTCCACCGTCTGGCTCGCCTATGATACTCGCACCTCTGTACGTTTTTCCCCAACCCCATCATGTGTTTGATCGTTTTGCTTTGATCTTTCGTCTTTTTGTGATTCTTGATTTTGTCCCATTTTTTTTCGTTATTTGGTATTAATTTTGCTTGAATGTTTATGTCTTGCTTCATTTTGTTGATTTGTTGAGGAGTTTATTTGGGATCATTTGTGATCATTTGTGAACTTGTGCAGTTTCTTTGGATCCGGACGGCGATGCCCATTTCGATTTATTGTTATGGCATACGTTTCTTTGCTTAGTTTGTTAGATCTTTATGATACAACGCACTTTTATTTCTGTTTCTTTCCCATTTATCACGAAATCGATATTATTGTTCTCTCTTCCTATGCCCACGCCAACTTGAACATTCAGAGGGTTTGATGTGGGGTTCTTTTTGGACTGTTTCTATTATGATACATATCCCCATTTTCCATTTATGGATAGGGATATCCGTTTCTGATCTTAGTTAGTAATCTTCACTAAGT
The DNA here is from genome assembly GCA_036850905.1 of Luffa acutangula. NCBI lineage: Eukaryota > Viridiplantae > Streptophyta > Magnoliopsida > Cucurbitales > Cucurbitaceae > Luffa > Luffa acutangula. The sequence goes on along the minus strand of CM072087.1, from coordinate 59,594,179 downwards.
TTTCACATTAATGAGATGCTGCAGGAAATGTAAATTGATTCAAGTTGTACAATATTATCTAAGAAAGGATGGGAGAACAGGAAGGTAGCTTAGTGGTGAGGGATTAAAAGATTCCTGTTTGGTTTTAATGTTTGAAGGGCTAGGCTAGCATTTTTGAGCAAAGGACATGGTTATACAGGGACTTGACCACCTATTGTCTCAATCGACTTGCAACTGGATGTACTTGTATAAGTGCTTCAGGATGGGCTCAACTATCTGTTATTTTTGAATACCTTTCTTTTTGTGGAAAAAAATGTTGCATTAAAGAGGAAAGGATTACAAAAAGAGTAGGAGAGGCAAACTCGCAAAATTAGCCAAAAGAGTTACAAATAACTTTCCAGTAGACTTGAATGTCAAATGAAGTGACATAGGCGTTTAGATCCAGGAAAAGTATTTTTCTGAGTTTTAGTTTATATTATTTTGAGCTTTAATCTTTGGTATATTATATATAATGTTGTTTCTAGTTTATATTTCTAAATTGTGGTGGTGGCATTATATTTTCCGGTTTTCTAATTTTTCCTTTCTTTCTCTTAGAAATATGTATCGCTTAAGATCCAGAAAAGTGCTCCCCAATTTGCTGAAGCTGCACTTCATGAAATTGAAGTTCTTTCAGCAATTTCAGATAGTGATCCCTCAAGCTCCAAGTACATTGTGCAACTGATTGATCATTTTAAGCATGCAGGGCCAAATGGGCAACATCAGTGCATGGTTCTTGAATTTCTTGGTGATAGCTTACTTCGGTTGATCAAGTATAACCGGTATAGAGTTCTTGAGTTGAATAAAGTTAGGGAGATCTGCAAATGTATTTTGGTTGCTCTGGACTATTTGCACAGAGAACTTGGCATTATCCACACTGATCTGAAACCTGAAAACATTCTTCTATTTTCCACCATTGATGCTACCAAAGATCCTCTGAGGTCTGGACAGGCCCCTATTCTTGAAAGGCCTGAGGGAAACCCAAATGGTGGAACAACCTTGACTCTTATTGAGAAGAAATTGAAAAGAAGAGCAAGGAGAGCAGTTTCTAGGATCTCCGAGAGAAGAGTTTCTATGGGAGGAGGAGTAACCCCAAATCCTGAAGAGAGAAAACTAGATGGTATTGATCTGAGGTGCAAGATTGTAGATTTTGGTAACGCATGTTGGGCTGATAAGCAGTTTATGGAAGAAATTCAAACAAGACAGTACAGAGCTCCTGAAGTCATACTGCAGTCTGGATATTCCTACTCAGTTGACATGTGGTCATTTGGTTGCATCGCTTTTGAACTCGCCACAGGTGACATGATGTTTACCCCAAAAGGAGGACAAGACTATAGCGAGGATGAGGTAAGGATGATTGCTAAAATCAATTCCTTAACAATATGATATTCTTGAAACTTATCATTAATTAGCTGATCCCAAATACTTGGTTGTTCCTTCCTGCCAATTAAGGAAGTGAAGAAAGAAAATACAGAACAAAATGCTATTCTACTTTTATTATACCATGACAAGTTTAATTCTTATTTAAAAGAAAAGAAATAGTGAGACGATGTGGTCAATATATCTTGGTCACAAGCATGTTCTCTAAATTTGATTTTTCTGAACGGACGAGTAGTTAGGAGAGTTTAATTAACCAACTACATGTAACCAAAGTGTTAGATTAGGATTGAAGCAATTCCATAACTTGTGTACAAGTAATCATGTTCCCGTGGTTAATATGTTTATATTCACACATGGCGATGCCTGTCTATATAGTCGTATCGATGATGAGGAAATAAGGATTGGAAAGTTTAGGGAGCAGTTCTTTTGTTTGATAATGATATATCGTTACCAGCATTTTGAGCTTCATTTAGTTGGTAACTAATATGCAAGTAGGGAAAATGTGAAAAGTCAAGTTTGATATTTTATTCCATTATCGAGTCTCTGTCTTGGTCACACATTCGGATTCATAATGTGCTGGTTTCAGGATCATCTTGCTTTGATGATGGAACTCCTTGGGAAGATGCCTAGAAAAGTAAGCACAGCGCATAAAACCGTTCCTTATATTTTCTTAATACCTCTTGTTTCCATTTCTCACATGTTTGGCTTGGCACCCAGACTGCAATAGGAGGAGCTCGATCAAAAGACTACTTTGACAGGCATGGAGACCTGAAGAGGATTCGAAGGCTGAAATTCTGGTCTCTCGATCGACTGCTGATCGAGAAATATAAATTTTCAGAAGCTGATGCTCAATCTTTTGCTGAGTTTCTCTCTCCCATTCTTGATTTCGCACCGGAGAAGCGACCAACTGCTCAGCAATGCCTGCAGCATCCTTGGCTCAACACTAGGAACTTAGCTCAAAGCGAAATGAAGAATAAATCAGAGGTTGAGAAGGTGAATGTTGGAATGAGCAACCTCCAGATTAGAGTGGGTAAGTGAAGACTGGATACTCGACGCCATTCGACTGCAGAGCAACACCGTTTTCAGGTTCTTTCCTCTGTCTGACCGTCGACCGTAATTTTCCTCCCTGTTACAGGTCCATTTTTTTGTTGTTTTTAAATGATTTGTTTTTTTATTAACTAATATAGCATGTAAAAATTAGTATTGTTTTTCCAAGACGTTGACATAAGTGAGTGAAATATTGACTACGGATATAGAAACTGTTCGTGGGATCAGGGGATGTGCTCTAAAGCATCCAGAAGATCACTGATATATATTTTCTACATGCTATCAATATGATTGCCTTCACTCTATACACTTCATGTTCTTTGATGAATTGGAAATACTGAGATTCACTGAATTGACTGCAAAAATACCAATACAAACAAATGTGCTCTCTTTCAGTTACATTCAAGTATCGAATCTTTATCTCGACATCAGGATTGTCCTATCCCTCCGGTCGCCCGAGCAGTGGTTATTGTGTCCTATCGTAGAGAGATCATTTAGTATGGCTTACATAATGTGGTTGCTACTTTATACATTAGGAAGGTGTACAACAGACCTTTAAAAATATTTTTCGAACGTGCATCTAATAGTTAGAGAGTGAGTTGCGCCGTGATAGTTAAATTGAATAAGTTCTCCTTGTGAATCCATGTCGATATTTGTGACGTTCACTGTGAGATTATTCACAGCGGAACCAAGTGATTGATCATAGGTTGAATTCTATTTTGGTTGGCTTAGTTTTCAAATTCTTGCCATGGTTGGATTTTTCAAGGTTAAATTATATCTTCCTATTCTTGTTCTTTACCGCTAAATCAATTTGGTCCTTATAATTTTAAAAGTTTCAAATCTCCTATGTTTGAATTCGTTAATCTGGATGGTTTTTGTGATAAAGAAATGGTGCTAAAATATGATGAAAAATTAGCATTTGTGACCAATTTTAAAAAACTCATTCAGGCAAAAGTTTTATTTTAAAAAAGTATTGAATACGCAATTGAAAAGTACATAAAGGTATAGTTTAATTTTCTTTCTTTTTCTTTTTCTGAAAAAGATTTGTTTTTATTTTTATTAAAGTTTCAAGCATGAAAGTGAGATGAACGCCGTTGAAGAACCCATTGTTTTTCTTGTTACTATGAGTTGAATTTAAATAAATAACAAAAAATATATCGGATTTGATCGAGGATGTATGCTAATTATCCTATCCCTAGTCCCTAAAAATATTCAAGATGAAGACTACTAAATGAATGAACTTTTTATTGGAAAGAAATGAGCGTCAATTCATTAATAAATTGTATTACTAAAGTCCTTTTGTTAATAATTTCGTTTTTTTAAAATTGTGCTTGTTTTCTTCCAATTTCTTTACTATGAATCTATCATTCCATTTTTCCTAAAAAATTTGAATTATTAGCCAAATATGAAAAACAAAAACCAAGTTTTTAAAAACTATTTTTTTAGTTATCAAAATTTGATTTGGATTTTGAAAACATTCCTAAAAAGAAGATTACAAAATGAATAAATTTATAGGTAGAATTAGTGTCTATAAATTTAATTTTCAAAAACAAAAAAACCCAGTAGTTACCAAATGGGCCTTAAGAGATTGTTTTGTTTTTGCATTTTCAATTAGATTATATATGTACATATGAACAAAGGTAGTAAATTATTGAACTATGCTAAAGAGCGTGACTATTAACTTAATATTTTGACTTATTCTTAAAAACTTAAATAGGGATATGGAATTCATTACTAAACTATTGTGAGAAGCAATCAAGAGATTGATAATGACATTATTAAAGAAAAAAAAACTTGTACTCTTCTATAATAATAATAATAATAATAATAAAAGTTGTACTCTTCCCCTGCCTTTAATACTAATCTTTAATGTACCTCCAAAAAAAAAAAAATCTAATTTTGAATGTAAACAAAAATCCACACGTTTCTAAAAATTAACAAAACTATATTTACAATGCAACTTAACTTACTAAAATCAACTTGATAACACACCATTTACCTTCCACATTTATAACTTTAATTTCTCTATTACAAAAATAGTTTATGTCGTAGCTAAAATTAATTTTATTATTACCAATTTTAGTTTCTATTTTATCTTTAATTATTTAAAAAAAATAGTGAAAAAAAGGAAATATTTTGGGTTAAAATATCATTTGGTCTCGATTTCGTTTTATTTTAGTTCATGTACGTTCGAATGTCCGAATTTTAGTCTTCATCCTTAATAAAGCATAAAATTCGTCCCTAATGTGAGTTTGAAGTAAATTTTAATCCAAATTAGTTAAATAGTAATGATAATTTCCATACAATAACAAATACATGTGAACATATTTCTAAAATTTATTGAAGAAAGTTAATATAGACAACATTTTTAATAATTTAACAATAAACCAAGAACCAATTTTAAGCGTAGAAGTACAATAACTAAATGTGGACATTGAAAAGTACATGGACTAAAACAAAACCAAACCCATAGTACAAAAATCAAAATAGTATTTTAATTATGAAAAGATAAAATAATTAAAATTCTCACAACATTAAAGAATTTAAACTAACATTCTTTGAACAAATAAACAATCTAACATGCATACATTCTAGGAGTTGCCGGCGTAACCAAATGTAGTAGGATCATACCATTGTCTAGTCGAAATGTACGCAAGTTTGTCCGAACACTCACAAATATTTTTCCCTTTTGTCCGACTTGATCATAGTTCAATTCCTGAAATGCATATCTACCTAACATTAGATTTAAATCTCACTTTTTTTTTTTTTAATATATATTTAGAAGATATATTTTGGAGCTGTAAATTCCAAATTGGGTGAAAATATCCAGGAATCGTTGGGTGTACCAATTATGGGCAAATAAAGGGTATTTCGGTAATTTTGTATCCGCAATCGAAGTTATCAAACAGCGCAACTTTAAAGTTTAACCTAGTTGGCTCTATCTTTTTAGAGAGAGATCGAATCGATTGTTTGTTTCAATTTGGGTGGTCGAATCGCAAAGCCAAATCGAAGTTCACAGTTCTCCGTAATCTTGGTTAGGGTTTTTTTCTTTCTATTCCGTTCTTTTTCCCATTGAATTCACTCCCTTCTTCTTCACAATCGCTCCAATTTACTCCTCTTCCTTGGATTCTCAGGTTAGCTTTTGGAGGTTGTAGACAATCATGTACGGACCCAGAGGGTAAGTCGATAGTTTCTGGTTTTGTTTCTACCGACGTTTATCTTTGCTGGATTGTTTGTTTTGTTCCATTCGAGTATCTGGGATTTTTTGTCGATTCGGCTTGAAACTGCGTGTTTGAGGTTTAGGGAGGAGTTCCTCTGTTAATCTCCTTTGGTTCTTTTAGGTGTTTTTTTGATTGTATGCAAATATTTTCAAATGGGTTTTCTAGTATGACATATTCTTTAAGAACAGCTTATGTTTTGTTGTTATAATCTAAGTCGAAGTGATATCATTTAAAAAGGAAAAAAGAAAGCGAGATCTTTGTTGCCTTCCATGTGTTGCATGCTCTTTACATGATTCTCTTCTTTAGATTTAAACTATAAAATTATTTCATCACAGTCGGTGGATTTTCTTGGCCCTTCTTGGACCAGGTAGATTATGAAGAGTCTTGTCGTAGGATGCCATATTTCTGAGTCTTGTTAGGATTTTTCAACCAGAAAGCAAAAGTTCGAATCTTGTAACAGTGTCTCATGATCTGTCTCTCTTTTTTATACCACTCTTAAATTTAGAAGAACTTTTTGCAGCGGTTTTATAGCCATGTAGGCCAGTGATTTAATTGGTTTATTCATGTTCTCATTAAGAGTCTTTACTTTAAGTTGGGTTGGTATAAGAATGGGAAAATCATTTTTTACTCCTTGATGAGTAGATGTCCATTGAGCCTCGAAATGACCTTTTGTTTCTACTATTAGAAATAATTATTTATTCCATATTTAGTTAAATTGATTTGTTTATAGGAGTGGTAATGGCATGTAACTTCATTAACCATGAATCGTGTACACCAATAGGTTTTAGAGGTATAGGTTGGGCTTGGTTTTATTAACTTGCTTGAGTGGGGATTTTCCTTTTCTTTTTCTGGGTTGGTAATTGAAGGGCAATGTTGGGAAGCGGGGGGGTTTCGGATGGGTACGAAGTCGGCTCAAAAAGACAAAGAATGATGGAACCGACTCCCTACTTCGCAGTTAGCAGCAGCACTGCTGGATTTCAACCTTATGGCTACGGGAGTTTTCCACCTACTCCTGCCTTTCCTGTGGTTCGCCTCAGAGGACTCCCCTTCAACTGCACCGACATTGACATTTTCAAGTTCTTTGCTGGACTGGACATTGTGGATGTGCTGCTCGTCAACAAGAATGGGCGGTTCATGGGAGAGGCCTTTGTTGTCTTTGCTGGCTCCGTGCAGGTTGAGTTTGCATTGCAACGTGATCGACAGAATATGGGGCGTAGGTACGTAGAAGTCTTCAGGTGCAAAAGACAGGATTATTATAATGCCGTTGCCGCTGAAGTAAATTACGAGGGCATTTATGATAACGACTACCATGGAAGTCCTCCTCCTCGACAAAAGAGGTTCAACGACAAGGACCAGATGGAATACACTGAGATTCTGAAGCTGCGTGGTCTTCCCTTCTCTGTGACAAAATCCAACATCATTGAATTTTTCGGAGAGTTCGACCTCACAGAAGATAGGATACATATTGCAAGTCGTCCAGATGGGAAGGCTACTGGTGAGGCTTATGTGGAGTTTGCTTCAGCAGAGGAGGCAAAGAGAGCAATGAGCAAGGACAAGATGACAATTGGATCGAGATATGTGGAGTTGTTCCCTTCAACCCCAAATGAAGCTAGAAGAGCTGAGTCAAGGTCAAGACAGTGAGTTGGTAGGTAATTTGGTCATGGAGTCTAAAGTTCTCTGTTGCTATATTTTTGTACCGAGGCTTTGCTGTTCTTGAACTTTTCCAATTTGTAGGATGACATTTTATCGTTGTGGGTATAGTTCTCTGCAGTTTAGGCTGAATGAATCAATCTGTGGAGATGAATCGATACTGCATTTTGAGCTTGAAATTAGTCTTATGAGTTGATAACTTGGTTAAAACACTGACCTTTTCTTTTCCTCATTTTTACTGCATTTTTCATTGAAGTACTCTCTCTGTTGAGTTTACCTGAATATAACGTCAGTTGCTGCAATTCAATTACTCAAGTAGGACTATAAAGGGCCATTCAATAATGGCTTGGCAGTTGCTGTTTGAATACAACAATGGCCAGATATAAAAGCTTCTGTTGTTTATTTGCCACTTCTCGTACATGCGGCGACGGCGAGGGTCTTTGATTGGACTCATTTAAAAATTAAAGGCCCTTTAGAGCCTGCCATTTAATATGAAGTTCTTGGTTAATTATCCTTATTTTCATGGAATACAGGAAGTAGGTTTTTTCTCCCTTTTTCTTTCTTTTCACGATTTTCAGATGAAGGGTTTTGATGATGATGATTTTTTTTAATAAATAAATAAATGAATTGTTAATGTTGTGATTGTTCAGCAATAATCTTCAACAGGTAAAATTTATAGAGATGCTTGAAGTTGAAAGATACTTTTGCTGTCAATAGCCTATGATAGGGAGGGGGAAAAATTAGCTCACTCAAGCTGATAACTTTTGAAAAAAAATCAATATACGAAATTTTCTTTATTGTATGTACATCGAAGAGAGAGATTAAAATTGAAACTTTAAGAATCGATTTAATTCAAATAACATGCAAGCATTTTGTAAGATTTACCCTTGATCTATATGTGCTTGGGCTCAATTTTGTTTTCCCCCAAAACATTTTAAAATCCTCAATTACTACAAAACTGGTAAAAGAGGGTATGGTTTTGTAACAAATTGAAATATTGATGGTAAAATTGAAATCAATTACACAATTTAAGGACATTTTATGTATATATATATATATATATATATATTTATTGGTTTTTTTAAAATGTTTTTGGTTCATGAAGTGTAAGATGGTGTTTTGTCTATCAAGCGAGATGAGAAATAACTTTGAATGTTAGATATATTATAGTTTGATTGTATTATAATTTTAATAACCAAAACTTAGAGAATTGTATATCTATTTAATCTCTAATCAGATTGATGTGATTATATCCATAATCTATATAGTGTATACATGTCATTTTCAACCCAACTAAAATTTAATATGTTTTAAGATATTACTTCACATATAGAGGTGAGAATTCAAACTTATCACGAGAAAATAGAGATGTCATAGTAAAATTTACCTAAAGAATGTTGACGTTAATAGTAATAACATCGGGTACAAAACAAAACTGACTATACTAAAATTTATAAAGTTAACCCTATAAAACAGCCCAGATGGGCATTTAAAAGATGACCAACAGAAAATGGCAATATGTGCGATTCTGAAACTAAATGACAAAAAAGTTGAACCTCCCCTCCCATGGTCCACGCCTCCCCCCCTTTGGCCCTTCCCTTTTCCTACTGTCCAATAGAACCACTTTTGGTTCATTCTTTATTCTCTCATTGGCCTTTTCTCCTCTTCTCCCAAATCACCTGTATCACAAAACTTCATCAAAGAACAGAATTTGTTTCTGTATCAGATGCTGAGAACTCATCAACACCTTGCATGTCATGTCAATCTTCTAAAAGTTTTAGCGAAGGGCTTCTAAGTTTTCACTGCCATTCCTGCACAGGCTCGTTCCAGTAAGATTTCTAAGTTGGCTCTTTTGTCTGTTCATGGAAGTTGTTTTTGGCACATGCATGGTCTAAATCTGGTTTATAATCTCTCAATCTGCTTCTCTTTTTACCAACTCGGTTCGTCACTTTGTCCTGTTATTTCTGCAGACTATCATTTGCAGATTAATAGTTTTTTTGTTTCAGAACTTCAAAAAGTTACAGATCAGATGGAGAATGCCCATCTATCTTGTTTCTCCAAGGGAGAATTAAGTAAACTAAACGATGGCAAATTTCATCAACCAAGAAATTTGCCTCTACTTGATCAGGACCTTAACTTCCTTCCTTGTTCTGTTGCTGTATCTGAAGGGTCTGAGAATCAAATGAAAGAATCCTGTGAACCAGGTTTAGCTGAAACTTTCTCTCTATAGAAGGGATATTCTGAACTTCTTTTTGCCCAATTAGAGCTAGGAGATCATGTCCCTATTATGTGAAAGGTGGCTAACCAGGTGGGAATTGCCAGTTATTGCAGAAAAGAAGAGGAGGGCAACAAGTGAGCACATTGCTGGGATTGCTTTATCAGATCTGTCTAAATACTTCGGTGTTCCAATTACAGAAGCATCAAGAAATTTAAATGTTGGGTTAACAGTACTGAAAAGAAAATGCAGAGAGTTTGGGATTCATCGCTGGCCACACAGGAAGATCAAGTCCATTGATGGTCTAATCCGAGATCTTCAGGTTATCCCTTCCTACAATGTATCTGAACTTTATTGTAACCTAGAAAGCCACATAGTTTGTTTATGGAAAAAGGTGTTTGTAGGAAGAAGCAAAGCATAGAGAGGAAGATCACAAAGCTTTGATGGCAGTGACAAAGAGGCAAATGATGTTGCAGAATGAAAGGGAGAGCATTGAGAGAACACCATTTAGAGAGCTGGAGATTGAGACCAAGAGATTTAGGCAAGATGTTTTCAGGAGAAGGCATAAAGCTAGAGCTCTAGAAAGTCAGGGTCCATAAGTTTAGTTCACAGCCATTATATGCATAATAATGAACAAAATAAGCAACTTACAGAGTAGTTAAGCTACTTTTTAATCTCATCATGACGTACCTGATATGAAGTTCTTGCAAGACCTGTTATCAGCAATTTTCATATGGAACTGCTGTTAAAAATGGTATTTTCCATCAATAATGTGTTTGAATAATTGCTACAATAATATCTCTCTAAAACTTATATATTGTTCTGAGTCAGAAAGGATATGACACGACAATAAATAACATAAACATCTGATATTCTAAAAAAACAGGAGTGATTGAAAAAGGGAACTGTGATAACATTCTGGACAGCGGTCCTAATGAGTAACTTGGCACTTCAGATGGAACCAAGAGAAACTCTATAAATGACTGAAAATCTTCGAAAGAAAAATTGAATTTCAATGAATGGTTAGCTGAATTTGCCAATCTCTGGAACCAAAAATCAAGATCGAGGTTTGTGCAGACGAGGTCGATTGCAGAAAATCCGACCATTGGCCCTTACAAAACCTGCTATAGCTATGCTCAGGCTTGCCCACAGGAATGAAAAGAACAAGTGCCGAAGATCATAGCGAGCTGCAAAAGAGAAAAAGAGAAATGTCATTAATTCTCTTCTCAAAAAAGATTATAATGTCATTAATAGGGTCATCTCAACGTTCTTCAACCTAATTGACAAGTTAAATATGAGAGAGAGAGAGAGACTCACCTTGTCTCAATGACAAGGCTGCAAAAAAGAACCCTGTCAACACCAGTGAAAAAGCCAGTGGGAAGGACTGTACAAGAGACGTAAATAAGGTTAGTATCTAAGGCATGAAGTTCATTTTAACATTTTATAAATTAAAATAAGTCGGCTGCTTGATAACCCTTTTGAATGAGCAGTCCTTTTTCTGCAGAAGTTAACTACTTTTTTAAATTTCACTCACCGCTATAGCTTCTATGCCTCCCTTTTGAGTTGTGGGAGTCATATCCCGACTAACTGAAACAATATAGTGTCCTTGCAAGAGATCCGTAGCATCCTTCACAAAAGCCAGAGTGCATTGAAATCAATTGAAAAGGTTGTCGATTTCACGAAGATCTCTTTGCAATAGAGATGAAAATGGATCCTACCTGTTTTGTTCCATCAACAAAGTTATTCAAATAATAGCGTAGGAGAGCATTCCAACCATCCTTCAAGATCCCCTGAATCGTCCGTTGGCCATATCTTCAACCAAATCACATAGAATGATTTAAAATACAAAAATATAACAAAAAAATTTAACATGCCCAATATTAACATCATTATCCTCTCTCCTCATACAGTAACACAGCAAAAAGAAGAGCATGCAGTTTACTATGAAAAATGAGACGGGATCCAGAGTAGAAAAGTATCCAGAGATTCATGTACAATCTTTAAACTCAGTAGAATCAAGTTTCAATAGAGCACATTTATTAGATATATTACAATTCCTCAGATATGCAATTACAACAGAAGGATTTAGCTTGATTCCAAAAAAAAAAAAAAAAAAAAAAAAAGGAAAAAAAAAAAAGAAAAAGAAAAGAAACAGAAGGATTTAGCTGACTTGGTGTTTTTTCCACTTTTCAATTTCTTAAACACTAAAATTCATTTACAAAAACATTACCTGACATAAAATTTCTTAACTTAATGTGGAATTATCCCATATTTTAATTCAATAAGTTAGACATATCCGCCCATAACTATCAAATTAAAGACCTGCCCACTTCACATCATCCGACCTAAAATAACACCTAAAATAACTTGTCTAACATGAAATTGGTTAATTTTGTAAAAGAAATGGGCCCAGTAAAATTTGCTACAATTTGAATAGCTGACTGCCTCATAAGAAATATTATTTTAAATCTCTGCATAAATCACTCATTTGACATTTATTTATTAATTTTTTTTTTTGAAACATCTCATTTGACATTTATTTAATGGTAAGGACTTCGAAACTTATAAAAGATTGAAACTGAAAAATTATCTAATCAGGTAAAATTAAACATTTACCCATTTTGAAAACACAATATAGTTGGACAGAAGCCATCAGAAATAATCGTTAATCAGCATGAAGTTATAAGCAAAAGATGCAAGTCTATTAGCTAAAGAATTGGAAAGAAACTGAGGTAGGCGTACCTAACAAAATCTCCTTTCAAAGCAGGAGTGCCAGAATATTGTGTGCTTATGTCATCTCCATGATTAGCCCAAACTGAATAAAAAAAAAAAGCAAGGTACAAATAGATTACATGGATAGATATAAGCCTAAAACTTTCAATGAAAAATGAAATTATATGTAGAAACTTCAATCATATCTTCAGACTTCAGTGAACAAACAAATCAAATCGGGATACTGTATTGACTCACTGATTTTAAAGCTGTCATCTAGGTTTGGATGTGAGCTAATAGTTTCTTCAGCACCAAAAATTCCAAGCCTCCTGAGTTGAGATTCCAACATCTTTCGGGCTATCATACTCTGCAACCATATTATAACATATAAATACTAACAAAACTATTGCAAAATGAAAATCTTTAAAATAAATTATATTCAGTGTAGATTTAAAGTCTACACGACGGAGATGACACTTTTTTTACACATTGTCCATCCATAACTTTGTTAATCTTCCCTGCCCGCGAAAGCTCAAGAAAGGGAAATCTAAGAAAACCAAAGCTGCTTTTACCACAAGAAGGAAAATGGAAAATTTTGGGGGCATTAAGTTCATAGCTTATTTCATCGTTCACCAACCCTTGGTCAGCTAAGCTACCTGAGTAACATTTGTTCGGTCCAAGCAATCAATACAATTGGTCCTCGCAACTCCAAGCTGTTCCTTCATTTTCTCACCCTTATCATTCAATAACATGTACCTACATATTCCAATGGTAAATAAACATGAGAGGCCAAAAGGGGACTAATTTTTAGTAGCTCAATAAAGCTTCCAAATGATAGTAACAGACATCCTGATGAACAAAAAACTTATTTCATAATCCATGAAACATAGTAGAGTGAGAGGTGAAGGTAACTAACCCGTTTTGATCAAGGAAGTCTGAGATTTGTTCATAAAGGATCGAGAGGCGCTCAAAATGAACATGCCCGCAGATGTGATGGAAATCAAAATGCAGGTATCTAAAATAATTTTTTAGCTCTCAATTTGGGCGAATGAAAAGCTCCAAAATGAATATAAATAGCAAAAGGTAGAAAACTGTACCTTACATCCTCACCAGAAACATGTTGCATGGCACTTGCGAATTTTTCACTCAAGCGCCCCTCAGCTCCATGCTGATAACAGAACAAAGTGATATAAAAATATTGACCATCGCAATTACATTGCCAAATACATGCATACATGCGATGATACAAACACCAAAAGAAAAAAATAATAGATAACCAGTGAATCACCCCATTGACAAGATCGATGGCAATTACAGCCCCATACTTTTTCCTTAAATCAAGAAAATGCCGCTCAGCTATTCGAGGCTGGAAGCAATACGATAACCAATCAATCAAAACTATAGCAGTCCATATCTGATGAATAACACCAAGCAACAAAAGAAGCTCACAAATTCTTCAGGTTTCACTAATTCAAATTTGGGCTTGTATGTCAAATCAACAATTTGCTCCCAAAGTAATGGAATTGATCCCCGAATCTACAAAATGCAATGTCAGAAGTGAGATGTGAAGTCAGAGGTGCTGTATAAAGATCTAAAGACTTTCTGGATAAAACATTTAGATTCACTCTGCATCCTAGGATGGTCTAGGGTATGATCAGTTTTGATCACTGTGTGAACATTCGATACAAATTGAAGCAGAGTGCAGGAGGGTTTGAATCAGCCCGATGGTAGTTTGATAATTAACTTCGATTATCAGCTAATATATTTTTATATAGAAACGTAAAATTAAAATAGTAATTTTTAAGACAAAAAAAAAAGTCTAATAAAGAGAACCTGGGAGAGCTTTTTCAGTGACTCTCTTGGCAGCTATGAGATTCCTTTTTCTCTCCCTTTTCGTAATTTTCTTTTGGATTTAATGATAGGTTTCTCTTTGAAGGAAAAGAAAAGCTCACAAACAATAAACTTTTTTTAAAAAAATACATATAAAACAAACTATATAAATTAATTAAATAACTTTTCATTTTATTATTTGAGATATAATTAATGTTTTGTTTAAAATGAAAAATGATACACTCCAAAACTATATCCATAATTTTTTTCTTATAAACTGATAAATCAAATTATAAAACATTATTGGCATAGAAATAAAAATAAAACTTCATTTTCTTAGTTTTGTGGTAAAACTACCAAGAATTTTCTATTCAATAATTATTACATTTTTTCAATATATATATATATATAAATATATATATACCATCCTATGTTTGAAAGTTATTCATAAAATAGTTGAGTAAATCATATGAGGGAATTGCGAGTGACTTACGATTTCCAACTATTGGAAAGAAAAAGGATATGCACTGCAAGATACACATTAATGGTCTACGTGAAATGGTTACCTGAACAAACGATGCTGTGAACCCATTCAATTGAATGATTTGCTCACTTTCCACAAAATTAGCAACATATCCATCAGAGTCGGCTCCTCTCCTCCACAATCGAGTTCCTTTCAGGTCATGCAGGTCAATAATCATGTGATAACTTTCTTCTAAACTGCTAGCTATTGATGAATCGACATTTTTGCAAGATTTTCATTGAATAAAAATGACCACTAAATACTAAGCTTCTCCTTGCAACTTGTCACAAGTTCAACTTACAAAGTATGAGAATAATAACATCTCATAATGATTTTTCTTTTTCTTTCTTTCTTTACAATTTGGTAAGAATTGATACATTTCGTAGTTTTCAATCAAGAAACTAATATGGCCCAGAGGTAGAAGGCATATAAGGAAGAAAATCGATCAGATTTGTTCACACTGTAACTGTAGTACCACTCTTTTCCTTTTCCAAAGAAAACCATGACCAGGAGACTCTTTAAGATCTAACAACTCCAAGTTATCTAATAGAATCCGAACAACTAGAATGATATGGAAATATAAAAGATAAAAGAACTACAAGATAAGCCTAATTATTCGAGGTACTTGGAGCCTTCCTTTTTTTGAGTATAGACGCTCAAGTCTAAACTCACTAAATCAATGCCTACTTTTATCCTTTCCCACTCACTCTATTTGTAACCAATCCCTTCCTACAAATTCTTGGCTAATTATTAACATTCCCTTGGTACTTTAATAATATTTGTAGTTCTATCCTAATAGCATTCCTATCTTTATCAACTTCTCATTTTCAATTCTTCCAACCAATGTCATCAAACAGTATCTCTAACCCTTTCAAATCAATCATTTTAATTTTCACCCAGTTTACTTACTCATCTTATTCCAACAAAAAAGAGTGATTGGTGTAAACCATTCATAGTGTTCCATCAATCTTTGAAAACCTCAATGTGATACCAAATCCTACCCTCAATCTAGCAGCAAAGTTCATGAGTCCAGTCTTTTTCACCTGTCCGATCCCAACTTAGAAAAGATATCCTAAAATGTTTAAGAATATAATTTTGTTCTTTGATCCTTCTAACCTCTACTTTTTTTTTTTGGCCATAAAAAACTAAAGTTTCCATTGCTGATATGAAAAAAGTACAAAAGGAAACCAAAAGAGATAGGGTTTAGGGTTTAGGGTTTAGGGCTATCCAATTGGTGTTAATAACAAAAGAATCATAATTACAAATCCAAGGGGAAAGGGTACACCATGTACCAAAGCTCGCTTTTTCTTTTTTCTCTTATTTTTTGTTCCTTCAGTGCAAAATATTTTTTAAATACTATTAGAGCATCTGGCAACTTTGAGTCAAACTTGGACACTAACACTGGAATATTTAACTCAGGTCTTTCATTCATCAATTTTTAACGAAGAGATGCCCAACACTAAAAAAAAACACTTCACAGGTTCAGAGCCAGAGTGAAAATCCATTCCCCTTATCAATTCTATGTTAGTTTTGGTCCTTTCGGAACACTTGAGAACTTGACAGAACAGAGGAAAAAAAAGATATTCCAGGTCAGCAACAAATGTCAGTACTCTAGTTTTAATCATATTCTTAATTTTTTAAAAAAAAAAAAAAAAAGTACTCTAGATAAATTTGGAGTTTCGAGATACAATTAGTGACTAAAGAAATCATAAAAATCGCAGCTTCAATAAAATAAACAAGGAATACCTGTTCTCCTTGTGCATCTCCGAGCAATCAGAGTTATATCAACAATATCTTTCCCAATGGCAGCCTGAAAGTTCTGGAAGCCTAACAATATATTAAGGAAAGACTACCCAGAGGATGACAACTGACAATATATCAAGCAAAATTTAGACTAAACAAAAAAAAAAAACTGCATAACTACATTCACATGCACCCATTAGCTAAAAGAACTGAGTTGAGAAGTAGATAAGGATACTCCCTTGGATAACAGGAAGTAAATATGGATCAAGCTGCAAATATGAGAAGATAAATGTTAGCAGAGAGAACTTCAAAGTGCAAGGGTTACAAGCAAAGGAAGAACAGACGACAACTAAATTTCTATTTATCCAACCTTGCTATCGATGAGCACTTCCAACAAGTAATTGTTCCAAAGAAATCTTGGTTCTGCCTGCAGGCAAGAAAAAAATTGTTTGTAGAACTCCTAATTCTTTGCAATTTAAGACACTAGAAAACAATCTTTTGGGCTATACGATATTGACAACAGATATATAAACTAAAGAAAAAAAGATCAAAATAAAAATGAGGGCTAACCTGTCTCCATAAGGGTAGTAACTTCGATTCATCACCTAAAGCATGCAATCGTTGTGCACTGCAACCAAAAAATAAATAAATAATAAATAGAGAGAGAGAGAGAGATTGAAGCATATAAGCCAACTGAAGCTTATGTATATGTGTACATAAATACACAAGGACAAATCTGAATAACCAAAAATAAACAGAGACAATTCGTCTCATGCAATTGGTAACCAGTTTATATATGAACCCTTTTTTCTTCAATTCATCCAGATTCTGAATCAGAGCAACAAATTAATACAAAAGATAGACTGATGAGGAAAGCACTTCACCTCAGTGTTAAATTGGTATCATAGGAAAAATAGAGACCAGGAGTCTTCTCTGCAACATTCAAGAGTCCAGAAAACTCTGCCTCCATCTTTTTCTGCTAGACATTGTCTAATTAGTTTTAATGAAATGATATAGTCAGTTTAACACTGTGTTATAGAAGAAACAAGCAATAGAGTCTTACCTGCTCCACAGGAGAACTGTTTACTGAATGATCGCATGGAAAAACTTTCAGGGATGAAATCCTAAAGATAGGGTGCCCCAAATAAGACCCCACACACTCACGGTCGGTAATGACAATTAAATAGGATCCTGAAAGATGGTAGACATAGTGGGACATCTAATTATGTGAGCAGCTTAGTGAAGAAAAAGAAAATCTAGCTGATCCATACATTGCTTCTCAAAACATCACAGGGAGATGCAGCAAAGGAAACCATCGGATAGCTGACTAAAGTGACAAGTATGAATTATGGAAAATTGAGCTCTGAATATAATTTGTTCTGGTATAAACATGCTTCGGGGATTTCAGGTTTGGTTTATGGTGGACCAGCCTTCTTCCCTCTATTGGAGTAAAAGTGGGCTGGAACTTACATTTCTTTTCCTAACAAAATAAAATTGAACTGCACACATTGCCCAATGAAAATCAAGGCCCCAACTCATAAATAATAGGGCCATTTGGGCACCATATAATTTAGACCATGTTCACTTATTAGGAATTGGAATGAGAATTAATCCTCCTGATTCCCATATTTACTTTAATAATCATATTCTTTTAAACAATGGAGTAAAATAGGTGAGCATATTGAATTTTTCCTTTGCTACGGAAGAGATCAAATTTAAGAACTTTAAGCACACAATTTAAAAAAGGGAAATTTTCACAAGTACCCAAAATATTGCCGTCATTGTCTAAATTGCCCTGCCCATCTAATTTCTTCAGTAACAATACTACCCCCATAATAAAAAATAAAAAGTATATGGTATTTAGAAATTTACCATTATACCTACAATTAAATTATTTTGAATCCCACCCATAATCTCATCCTTGGATCCTCCAATCTTATTTTTTTCAACTGTAAACAAAAACTTCTAAACTTATCTACAAAATCTATTAGATTTTCTTAGTTTTCACCTTCTTCCCTAGACAAGATTACAGAGAAGACTTCAAAATCAGTATTCTCAAGGAATCCTTCATCTCGTGCCACGATTAATTTCGGTCTCAACTTACTCCATAAACCACAATATTTGTGGCTTCCAATCAGGTAGAAACTTCATGGAGCAAAATATACACTAGAAGGTTGGAAGGTGACTTGATTGGAAACATAAGAAATCACCCGAAATCACAGGTACAATATTTTTTTTTTAATTTTTTTCTTTCAATAAAAAAGAATGAGAAAACAAATACAAACAACATCTATCAATATGACATCTAACAACCCTTTAGCAATGATATGAACTTTCATAGAGAAAGTTGACCGATATTCATCATCATTGATATATCTAATAGGATCAACTTGAATACACTTTGTATATAAGTGATAGATCTCGATATGCTCATTACATTTGTATATTGGTGATGGATTCTGTTATACAAACTATATTGGTATATAAATGATAGATTCTAATGTATGCATCACATTAGTTTAATCAAATGTATAAATGAACTGGAAAAAGCTTATTCAAATTTCAACGTCAAGAAGATGTGAATAAAACTTCTCGAGAATTTGTCACCTGCTAATAGTTTCAGCAAGCCAATTACTCCAAAAATTGTCCTTATCTTTGGAACCCTGACAGAGCTGCATTGAGGAAGCTCATCTGGGGCAGCATAGACGAGAATTGTCAGAATCATAAGATGCCAAAATCAACAAAATCAGTAGAACATTCAGAATCAACAAAATCATAAAATGCCAAAATCATCAAAAAGTCAGATGTGAACAAGCATTTCAATCCAGCCAAAAAAGGGTAAAAAATCCCATCACCAACCTATAAGTTTCATGGATCCATCGACACGACTGACTGACAAAGACGAACCACAAGAGCCATCCGTCGGCTCAATGACATACTGATCCGGGAATTCCCACAATCGCATGCGTGTATACAACTTCTGTGCAGAATCTGCCTTCTCCATCATTATTTGGATCCAATCCAACTCACTAACAAAAGAATCAGAGACCCAGTAAGCAAAAATCCAGAAACCACAAGAAAGACACAAATACAGTCAATGAAAGCAACACTTCAATTCAAATTCACGAGACCATACCGATTAAACGATGCTCTGGAACCCTTTTAAGTTGCTACCAGGTAGAGGATGATGAAATCAGGAGAAAAAAAGAGAAAGATCCTCTCGCGGAGAGAGGGCCGATCCAGAAAGTAGAAGAAGGTGGGGCAATGGAGTGATTGTGTGTTGAAGAAATCGAGCTGCTGAAGTATGTGTGTAATTCTCTTAATTCCAAATTGGGTATTGGAAAATTTTGGAAATTTTGGGCGGAAAGGTCTCGATTGTTTAACAGAATTTAAGCTTCAGGTGAAGGATGGAATAACGAACTTTGCTGAAGTATCGGACAAATGTTAAAAGGAAAGCCACATTGTTCTTCGCGGGCGTGCGACCCACCACTATCGACGGAGCTCCAACCCTCTTCACGTCGCGATGGGATTCGATCTTAACGCCCTATAATTAACTTTAACATTTTTTTTTATTATTGTTTTTCAAAATTGTTACCAGTTTTAGATTAAATTATTAAAAATACTCCGGTGGAGATTGGTTTCAATTACACTCCAACTTTGTTTCAAATTTATCATTGAAGACATTTTTCGATATGTGCACATAATGCAAACACGTCATTTTTCATCCATAAATTTAACGAAAAAATGACTTCAATGGTTGCTTTCAAACAAAATTCAAATTTCAATGGCTAAAATAAAACTTTTGAAAGTTCAGGGAATAATTGAAACCAACTCCATAACTCATGGGTATTTTTGATAATTTAACCTAAGTTTAATTCACACATTATTTTTTTTTTCTTTTATGACAACACTTTAATGTTCTTGAATTTTAAAAGGTGTCTAATAAGCTCTAATGCTTTCAATTTTGTGTAATATGTCTCCAAAAATTAAAATTGCCAAATAGGCTTATGAACTTCTAATTTTGCATATGATGAGTATTTTATTGACATCCTTCAAAATTCATAAATCTACCCAACACAAAATTAGAAATTACAATCTAGTTATTTGTAATTTAACCTAAATTTATTAAATTTTAGAGTTTAGGATTTTTAATTCTATTTATTGTAAGATCTTTTGGATTTTTTGGGTTTTTTTTTTTTTTTTTTAGTTTAACAACCTTTGGAGATGGAATATTAGAAGTAGAACTCATGACCTCTTAGTCATAAACACATACTTTATATTAGTTGAGTTATGCTCTTGTTGGCATTTTGACATCAATTTATAACCAAGGTATGTTTTTGGTTTGTGGTGTTTTACTATCTACCCTCTAAAAATGTTTTTAAATTTTTGGTTTATACTTTCGTTATCTAATTTCTAAAAGTGTTTTCAAAATTGAAGTGGAGTAGAACCTTAAGATTTAAGGTTTAGAGTTTTATTTTTCACAATCATTTTTAAAATCTATTAGTTTCCGCTTATGATTTGAGGTTTTCTTTCTCACATCTATTGATTTTTTTTTTTTGTAGGATTTAAGGTTTTCTTCGAAATATTTGTATTCAAGATCTGTTAGGTTTAGCGGAATGGAGCTTTCTAAATTGGGCTTGTGCATGGGCTTCTCAATCCACCTTACATCCGCTGTTGACGAAATTTATTTCTGAATTAAGATTTGGGTCGGGTATTTTCGTCCACTTTATTGTAAAAAAAAAATTACTAAATTTAACTTTTGGTCATTTCTCAAATGAAAATAGGAATGACTATTTTTCAAAACCACTATTTTAAAATGACCATTTATCTAGTTGCCCCTAATATCAATTACATTTTATTTTTGATCTGATGTTTCAGATGCACTTCATTTTTTATTTAATCCTAGTTGGAACGGGTAAGTTCTTTTTTTTATTGAATCCAATATACTGTATTTAAATTTTGAGTTCTCTTATTTTTTTATCTATTGTTTGAATTTAAATCTTTTGTTTCAAATTTAAGTTAATTTGTATTTCTGTTATTGATTTGGTTGTTGAATTAATCGGTAACAATCCTAAATTTTCTTCCTTTGTTTAGAGTCTATTTTAATTTAATTTATTTCTGAATTAAGATTTGGGTCGGGTATTTTCGTCCACTTTGTTGCCAACAAAATTACTAAATTTAGCTTTTGGCCATTTCTCAACATGAAAATACGAATGACCATTTTTCAAAACCGCTATTATAAAATGGTCATTCATTTGGTTGCCCCTTTATCATTAGTGTCTTTTTAATATAAATATACAAAATATTTTTCTTCAAAAAAAAAAATAAATATTTACATTCAATAATGTAAAAAAAGTATATATCATTTATTTACATCAACTCAAAGAAAGGTTTTATGTTTTAAACTCTCTCTCTCTACAACTTCCACAGCCAAATGCTAAGAACAAATCTATATTTCCCTCTCTAATTTATAATTTCGTATTTACACAAGATACCTTATATTATGTTTTTAAATCAACCAAAATCGAATTCTTTGATTTTTTTTTTCAAATATTACCTAAAATTATACGAACCATTTTTTACTTAGTCCAAAGTTTCAATTTTTGTTTGGGATGGTAGTTTTTTTAGTATAGTTCCCTATTTCTCTTGGTCGTTAACCACATAGAATAGCAATTTTTTCCTTCCATGCATCCAATAAGCCAACAAATTTTAAATTCAAAGAAAACAATAGAATGGGGTCAAACCAACCTATGATTTAGGGGAAAATGAAAAAAAAAAAGTTTAAAATGAAAACCAAATTGTCAACTAACAAATCAATTGAATTATAGAAGTCGATATATTCAAATCAAATCAATCGATCATTTGTACAAAACTCGAAAATAACCATATACCAATATTTATTATTCAAATCCTTTGGATAATGTCAAAGTGTTATCGAATTTTTTTAATTTAAACTTACCCTTGTATATAACAATTTTTTTCCCCAACAAAAAAGAAAACCTACACAAAATTTGACATATAACATTTTAGTCAACTCATTACATAAAAATAAACCCGTTTATTATTAAAGTGAAAATGAAGATCAAATTAAAGAGGGAAATTATTGAAATAAATCCATACATACCCTCAGAATATTATAAACTTTTCAACTATAATATCTCTTTTATCAACTCTCATTATCGTCATCATCCTCACTCTCCGGTGCAGGTACGTTGAGATCAAAAGGAAACTCCTCCCTCTGAGGCTCTTCCGGGTCATTAAGATCAATTCCAATACCCCTACTGCCCGACGCCGCCGTGCCTACGACATCGAAACCTTCCATCGCCGTCGTGCTGCTGCCTTGGTCTCGACCATGTTGCCGCTGTGCCGCCTCTTGTTGTATCATCTCCTCCCAGATTTTCGGAGGCGGGAAGGCCCCACGGTAGTCCCGCTCCGGGTGCGACCGTAGGTGACCAAACACCGCCTTCCACGACCCGAATGCCTTACCGCACGTGAAGCATTTCGGGTCAGTGGATGGCGGGTCGGTTAATTCTCCCTTCTTCTTCCCCTTCTGCCCGGCCCCACTACTCGACGACCCTCCGCCTTGCTCTTCGCCTCGGCCTCTCTTCCTCCCAGAAGTCTCTGTGAAGGAAGATGAAACAACGACGTCTTCAACGGCACCGGTGGGAGCCTTTGGAGGAGTATTATCGCTATCGTTGCCATCGTCGCCGCCGCCGTCCTCGTTGGATGGGGAGTTTTTGTTGTGGTCCCTCGCCATCAAATTAGGAACAAGGGGAATTGAGAGAATTTTCATATACGTACACATTGATATGAAATGAAAGGGAAGTTTATAATTTTGTGTTGGGACAGTTATTTTCCGTTAACCGAGGAATTTTGATTTTGTTTTTTTGATGTGTTACATTACATGTCTCTCCATTTCAAAGAGGTGCGACGTTTTGTTGTCTCTTAACCAACTTTACGTATACATGCATGCATGCAGCCTGCGCCGGTTCATTTCTCACTCACCCGCCGACCGGACCCCCCACGATCCGCCTCCGGTTCTTCGAATCTATCATTTTACACAAATAATATTCTTATTATTCCGACTAGAAAAAAACTTTAAACTATATATATTACTTAAATATTTTATAAGGGGAAATTTAAAGTAAAACGCATATGCTTAACACAGAGTTTTTTTTTTTTTTTTTTCCACTCTAAAAATTTATGGATATGTCCATGATTTTTTTTTTTTCTAAATAAATATGTGTTTAACACGACTTTGTATTGATATTTAACATAAGTGTATGAGTGGCGATGCTTTGATGCATGATCTGTAAA
This sequence comes from Luffa acutangula, assembly GCA_036850905.1. Lineage (NCBI taxonomy): Eukaryota > Viridiplantae > Streptophyta > Magnoliopsida > Cucurbitales > Cucurbitaceae > Luffa > Luffa acutangula. The sequence goes on along the minus strand of CM072087.1, from coordinate 59,570,526 downwards.
AATTAAGATCATGTGAATAATGAATTGTTAATTTGAACAATATTTCCTTATATTCTCTTTCAAAACATGTTGTCTTTAATAGAAGAACAATATATTTTCTTATATCTTGATCTACTTTAAATATAATAATTTGTAACATTTTTGATACACGTGAAATTTTTAGTTTTATTTTGTTGTAAAAATAAGGGGAAAATATAATTTTAGTCTGCTGGTTGGGTTAAGTTTCATTTTGGTTTTTCCAACTCGACGATTTACCCTTTGTTTGGAATTAGGAAAGTTCAAGAAATGATTTTAAATCCTATGATTTGAAATTCGAGAAATGATTTTAAATTTTTTACCTCGTTTGAAACGAAAATGATTTAAAATGAATGTATTTAAAATTTTGTGTTTGGATGGTAACCGGAAAAGAAAAGAAAGTAAGAAGTTTAATGATATAGGTTTTTAATATTAATTTATTAATAGAAAATTAAAACATGGCATGATCAAATAAGTAATTTAGTTCTAAATCCTGTGAAATCTTGCACAATCCGATGGTTTTAGTTGTTTTTTTTTTTTTTTTTTTTTTTTTTTTTTTTGCGTAAAAACACGATTTGAAATCATTTTAGATTTTAAATCATCCACTTTCTTGTGATAACAAACATGAGAATTGATTTGAAATCTGTTATGATTTAAAATCCCTCAAAATCATGACGTTCCAAACACACACTAGTCTCCGATGTTTGGATTTTGTTATTTTTGGTCCCTCCATTCAATTTTTCGTTAATAGTTATATGTTTTATTTAGATGTTTATATTGAAAATTAAAGACAATTATCTTCTAGAAAAATTTAATATAAAAAGACAACTATATTAAAATATATATAATTCATCCAATATCGTACCCATATTTTTTTTAATTAAAGGAAAAAAAAGTAGAAAATAAACAACACGTGCTGAATTCGATATCAAATGTTTAAGAAAAATAATTAAAGAAAAATAATGAAAAAAAATAAAGGAGGAAGAGCTCTCCTCCATTCCAAATTTCTAAAGAAAAAAAAAACAAAAAGAAAGGAAAAAAAAAAGGAGAAGCAGAGAAAATAAAAAGGAAGGAGAGAAAAAAAAAAAGAAATAGGAAAAAAATTATGGTGGTGATCGAAGGTGGTTGACAGTGGGTGGCCGCCCGATGGTTTTAATTACGGTTTAGAGAAGGAGATGGAGAAGATCAGGAAGAGTAGGAAAATAGAGAAGAAAAAACTAATAAAAATAACAAAAAAATATTTAAAATATTTTTTTATTTAAAAAGTTAAAAAAAAAACTTTTTTTAATATAAAATCAATGACACGTTAATAATCCATTAGTAATTAACAAAAAAAAAATGAAAAACTAAATTCAAACCTTAGAAATATGGTGGTTGAGTTTGAAAACTAAGAGACTGAAATGCAATCAAATCTAAACATTAGAGATCAAAAGTTTATTTTTTTCTAAGACATATTTAGGTTAAATTAAAATTTTTATTTTTATATTAAAAGAGCAAGTAAAATCTGTTTATTTAAATATTACTTTAATGTTTAATTTCATATCGAACTTGCCTCAACTTAGAGTTATTTTTATATTTTTAATTTATTATTATTTTTTAGTTCAACAATATTTGATTTCAAAGGTATTCAAATTCTGACCTTCTAAACGAAATACATGTCAATTCCCGCTAATATATACTCATTTGACAGAATTAAATTTGTTAATTCTTTTTTCCTTATGTTTTAACCCTAAGTGAAAACCTAACATAATTTGCTTTCTTATTTGTTTGACCTCTATGTTATCAAATATTTATAATATCTTCCTTGGGTTCAGAATCTCCCCCTCATTCCTAATATATTATTGTAATGACACTTCTTTTCAGCATTATTTCTTTCCATCATCTAACTTATTTTCTAAATTATTGAATTATTACGTGTTTGAGTTCCTGTCATTTCCTCCTTAATTAATATAGATTTCTATCTATTAGATTTTGTTAAAAAGTCCACAAATGAGGAAGAGTGTTAAAGTATAAGTGTAATTAAGTTTACCTTGATCTATTGATTTAAATTTTTAGGTCAATTAAAATTAGAAAAAAAAACTTTTGGTTTTAATTGGTAATTTAACACAAGTAAATTTAAGCCTATTTCTTTTCCATCCATATGCAATAGTGATGTATATTATATTTCCTAATGGTCATCTCCATGACACCAAAACATTCCAAGAGTCTCATTTTTTCACTAATCCATTTGACTCAAACTTCATCCACAAGGACACAATGTCAAAATGAACATAGCTTAGCGGTAATTGACATGTACCATCAACTAAGAGGTTAGAGGTTCTAATCTCTCATCCTCAATTGTTGTTGAACTAAAAAAAACTCCAACGACACAATGTAAGACTTATTAATGGAATAGAACAAAACTTTCAAATTTTTAAATTCAAAATTAGAATAGTACGATAAACTTTAGAAACCAAAACAATATTCTTAAAAAAAAAATAATAAAAAAAAATTAAAAAAAAAGATAAAAGTTGTGTTATTTAAAAAGAAGTTCAATTATACAAAATACCCTTAACTCAGGGTAGGTTTTAATTATGCCTTTGGATAGTTGAACTTTGACATGACATGTGATGTGTGAAAGTTGAAATGTATATGCAACAACATCACTTATAACTCAATTTCAACTATATAGGTCAAAGTGACCAAGTGACCATAACTCAACAGTAATTGACATGTAATCCTTCCTTGAAGTTAGAGGTTCAAATTCTCATATCCACAATTATTGTACTAAAAAAACTTAAACTATATAGAAAATTTGGGTCGTTACTATTTGTTCCGACTAAAAGATATCATCAACGTCAATTGTCAAATACAATACTATTCACAAAATCAACTTCTATAAATCAACTACCATGTCAATTTACATTAATAATGTTGTAAATAATGTCATCGTGTCTTTCAATTTTCACTCTCTTAAAGCTTATTTCTTGGATTAATTTCAAAATTTAAAGGTTAAAATTCAAATCCATCCAAAATTTAGAGGTGATTTTTATTATTTAAGATGAGATAGAAGCATAGCCAAAAATTTGAGGAAAAAAAAAGGAATATAATATATATACAACGGTAAATGAAGAAAATGGAGGGCTTAGAGAGGAGCCATTGGAGCCATATGGGCATCATAAAATTCAAAAAAGCAAACCAATTGGCACGTTGGAGCCACCCCTTTTTTGGGACAAGCTGGCAATCAAATGGAATATCAACCCCTTCCTTTTAAAGCCCACGCTCTTCTATTATTTAAAATAATTATTTTTTATTTGCATCTTTTGGTGCCATCCATCCAACACACTTTTATATTTAAAATTTTCATGTATATAATATTTTACAACATTAAACTACTTTCAAATTTTCAACATACACATAAGAGTGAACATAACTTAATGATAATTGACATGTTCTCTTGATCACGGTTAGAGGTTTGAATCCTCCACTTCAAAATGTTGTTGTACTAAAAAAATCAAAATACACTTTTTTAATTCCATATATTTTCATTCTAATTAAAAAGGATAAGATGTAAGTTAATTGTCATAATGTAATTTTTTTTGTTTTTTTTTTTTTATATATGTGAGTGTCCGGACCAGCTTATGCACACCTCGACTAATCTCACGGGACAACCGCCTGACCCTACTACATTGGGTAATTGTCATAATGTAATTGAAAACGTCTTATTCTTAATTATTTATATGGCTTAGAATAAGGTTGATTTTTCTTTTTAAATGTCGAGTCTAACTTTATCTTATTGTTATGTATTATTTTAATTTATAGATAATTAAAATATTATATTATCTAGTATCACAAACATGATGCATATCTTATAGTATTTAATTACGTATATATATGAATAAAAAATTATAATTTCCATTACTAGATTTTGTGAACCAATTTTTATTTTTTATTTTTTGTTCAAGGTGATAGTCAAAGATTAAGAAAATGTCATGGTATCAAAGATAACAAGTTGTATCATCGATCTCGCTTCATTTCATTTTTAAGAAAATTAGCAAGAAAATGAATTAAACCATGTATGTTCAAAATGTTCCACTTTGAATTTGATGTAGAATCTAAGTTAAAATAATTATTTATAACAACCCAACATACTCAAGTCAACTTTCTAATCAAAATTAGTTAATCATGTCTATATCTTTACCCCAATTAAAATTTAAATTTGTATAAAAAATAAGGCCTAAAAGATCATAGACATTGCCATGAGTCAAAGAATGATGATAGCAAGAAATTGCAATCCCTAATTAAGTAAAAACCAACAAATTTGAAACAAGAAAACAAAAAGTAATTACAACACCACTTTAGTCCTTTGCTATTAAAGATAAGAAATATGAGTCTTTTCAAAAAAAAAAAAAAAAAAAAAGATAAGAAATATGAGAACTTTATAGCAATAACAAGATTACAAAAACAACATGTTCCCTCCACACGCGGCTGAGGAAGCGCGTGAATCAATACCAAAAATCTCACCATATATGTAAGAAAGAAAGTATACAAATTAAAATTTTGGTTCTAATAATTTTATTTTTTGAAATTTTTTTCTTTCTTTTTGAAATATGATGAAATGCAGTTTACATACACTTCGTCTATTCTTGTTGATGATTCCACATGGAAAAGATTGGTGTAGACCTCCCAATTCATAAGATGTATGGGCCACTCTACTCATTGTCAATTGATTTTGAAATGGAACCTCATGTAATCTAATATGGTATCCGATCACCCGAAGAGACACCATTCGGAGGGGGCATGTTGAGGATCCCACATTGAAAAGATTGGTGGGGATTTTTATCCTAAGTAGGCATCCTGCGTCCACCATAACCCCGAAATTCCCACGTCCATTCCTTGACCATTTTTTACTAGTCACACATATGGTGGTTAATTCAGCAGCTACACTTTAGACATTGTTTCATCTCAACTCTTAGGGTTGAAATCAATTTGAATTTGGTCATTATAATTTAGTCAAGCTTCACAAATCATCCATGTTATTACCATATTGACATATTTTTTACACAACTATGAATAGTTTTCTATTTGGTTAACTATGTTAGTTGACACCAACTTGAGTATAGATCAACTGGTTAAGACATATATTATCGACCAACAAGTTAAAGGTTCAAACTTTTAAAATTATGGGAATGGAATCAAAATTATGGTAAAAATAAGAGAATCCAAATTGTAATTTAACCCAAAAAGAATGAGATAAACCATAAAAAAAAGGAAGTGAAATCTAGAAGGAAGGGAAGAAAATGATTTAATTTGAAATGAGATGCGGTAAAATAAAAAGGGCACATGCCTATGAAAACCAAAAACCAGGTCAGGTGACCGTTGTTCGGACAAACCCCAGAGGGAAAGTCTTCTCTTTTTCGCATCGGCCAACCCACACTCCCAAATCCAACGGTCACATTTCACTAGCCGTTGCTTTTGAAAAATACATGGCGTCTAATTAATATACCTTTTCTGGACATATACCCTCCTCCATTAAACCCCCCCTTCTTCTTCTTCTTCTTCTTCCTTCACTCTCAACTGGGTCCTTGTAGATGCTTCTTTTAACACTACCCATTTCGTCGTTTTGACAGATTTCACTTCCACAATCTTCTTCTTCTTCTTCTTCTTCTAGATCTCGTTTTGGGGCTCTTTCTGTTCTCTGTTCACCGGAATCTATGGCGTTTTCCGATGAGAACAATCCCAACTTGATCAAGCCCACTGGGTTTCTTCCAGGTTTGCTTCTTTTGCACAATCTCATTGCGGATTTGATTTTTTTTATTTTACCCATTTGCTGATTTTGGCTCTGTGAATTGGTGGTTTTTAGGAGGAGGGTTGGAGAAGACTGGTGGGAGGGCTTTTGGCCAGGAGATCAGTAGAATTAATAATCGAAGAGCTCTTAATGTTATTAACCAGAATTCTGTCGTGAATCAAGCTTACCCTTGTGTTGTTAACAAGAGAGTTCTCTCAGGGTATATGATTTGAATTTTTTAGTTCCTTGATTTGTTTTCGAGGATTCCGATGTTGAGATGTTGTTTGCTTTTTTTTTTCTTTTTTTTTCTGACTTAGAAAGCAAGAGATCTGTGAGAAGAAGCAGGTCGATCCATTCCATAGACCGATTACGAGGTGGGTTTTGTTTGGATTTTGAATCTTCAAAAGAAAAATAATGAAAAAAGGTTTGTTTTGATTTTGAATCTTGAGAAATGTTGTCTGTTTTAGGAAGTTTGCTGCTCAAATTGCGAGTAGTCAACAGCTTCATCAGCCACAAGTAACGATTCTCTGTTCTTTTCTCTCTTTTTGAGGAATTTATGATCAAAACAACTTGCCTTTTGATAATGGATCTTTGCGATTTGTTTATCTTGGGCAGGAAAATAATAAGCCTAACTCATTTCTTACAAACTCAAATGCATTTGGACATTCCATATTTGTAGACGAGGATTGTAAAACAGCAGAAAATGACCATCCAGTTCCCATGTTCTTGGAGAAATCAGAACCATCATTGCCTCAAGAAGCAAGCCAAATGGTAATAAGATTCAACCAGTTCATAGCTATACTCCCACAAAATTGTCTCCCTTCAAACTCACATATAATCTTTTGAATTCTAGGAGGAGGTTGAGATGGAGGACATTGCAGAAGACGACGACCCGGTAATCGACATCGATCGTGTCGATTCCGAGAACCCGCTTGCCGTTGTCGACTATGTGGACGATCTCTACACACACTACAGAAAAATAGAGGTAACTGTCTGTTCTCCTTGCTGCCATTTTTAAGGGGATGAACTCTTAATCTCATCAAAGCTTTTGAATTGTGTTTGATGCAGAATTCAAGCTGTGTTGCTCCAAATTACATGACAAAACAGTTTGACATTAATGAGAAGATGAGAGCCATTCTAATTGACTGGCTTATAGAGGTGCATGACAAGTTTGATCTCATGGGAGAAACATTGTTTCTCACTGTGAATCTGATAGACAGATTTTTGTCACAAAAAACAGTTGTGAGGAAGAAGCTACAGCTGGTTGGTTTGGTTTCTATGCTCTTAGCTTGCAAATATGAGGAAGTTTCTGTCCCTGTTGTGGGTGATTTGATTCTTATTTCTGATAAAGCTTACTCTAGAAAAGAAGTTCTTGAAATGGTACACACTTTTTTTCTTTATCCTCCATTTTTGCTCATGTTCAATCAGATCTTTCTCTGTGAAAATTTTACTGAGCTGCTCTCTTGTGTTGTGTTTTTTGCAGGAGACAGTGATGCTCAACTGTCTGCAGTTCAACATGTCAGTTCCCACACCCTTTGTTTTCCTTCAAAGGTTCCTTAAAGCTGCTCAATCTGACAAAAAGGTTACTGATTCTCTCTCTCCTTTTAGTGACCATTTTGAAACAGAATGGAGCCATAAAGTTTCATGAGAGACTAAACTTCACAGTAACTTCTTAATTCTTATATAGACTAAAAAAGGTTTAACCTTTCAACTTTCAAATTTGCATCCAAATAGACCCATTTGAGATTTTTAAAAATTACCTGAAGGGTGGATTTAAAATTGAATCTTATGTCTAATAGTATCAACTTTCCATTTTTGTGTATATAAGTAAATACGTGAAATTGAAAGTTTAGTACTTCTTAGATACTTTTTAACCAATGTTGAATAGATGAAGGTGCATGTTAGACACAAAATCGAAAGTTTAAAGACTTATTAAATACTTTTTAAAGTTGAAGGACGAAAATAAACATAAACTTTGAAGTTTAGATCGAGCTAAATAGACAATAACTCCTTCCTTCTTTGCTCTGCCGTTGTTTGTTCTTGAACTAAGAATTCTCCTAATGACACAGCTCGAGCTAATGGCATTCTTCTTGATCGAGCTCTCGCTCGTGGAGTATGAAATGCTGAGATTTCCGCCCTCTCTGCTAGCAGCGGCGGCGACTTACACAGCTCAATGTACTCTCACCGGAGTCAGGGGGTGGAGCCGGACCTGCGAGTGGCATTCCAGCTACTCAGAAGATCAGCTCCTGTACGGTTTTGTTTGATCATCTTCCGAGTCTTCTTCTCCATTTTCAAATTTTTTATGGCTGCCTTTTGAATTTTGCAGAGAATGCTCCAGACTGATGGTGGGATTCCACCAAAAGGCGGCGACCGGGAAGCTCACCGGAGTTCATAGGAAGTACTGTACATCAAAATTTAACTACACGGCAAAATGTGAACCTGCACATTTTCTTTTGCAGACTCAGCAATAGCCACAGAACAGAACATGTATAGTTCTTACTAACAACATTACATGAATGTTCAAAATTGGGCGACGGGGCGGGGACGATTGGTCGGCCGGAGGCGATTGCGGCGGTGGCTGGGACAGGGCAACAACAATAATGGAGGAACAACCAGATGGTTGTTGTTTTCCAAAGTTGGCCATTACTTGTTCTTTTATTGTCTGTTCATTTTAGGTTTCATTCAACAGCAATGAGATGACAAACATATATAATTCAGTGACAAAGAATAATATTGGCCTTTTGGCCCAAATTTCCAACTTCAATTTCCATCTCTTTCCTTACTCTCCTAACTGATGATGGGTTGATATTTAATTAAATAGATTTCCAATGCCTAAATAATGAAGTTATTGTTAAGTGTCTTTTTATATCCACATTGGAGTAATAATAATATCAAATTATAAAAGTAACTTGAATTAACCCTTGAAGCATTTGAATTCTAGTAATAAGTTTGAAATGCCCCTTTGAAGCATTGGAATTCTATTAAATTTTGTTATCATCAAATTTTCCATATGGTAAAGTTTTCTTTGCATCTCTTCCTTGTTACAAACTTTTCTGCTCTACTTGTGTCTGTCTGATTCCAAATCAGGCAATAATCTACTGTCCTTCCCACACCAGCCACCAAATCCATCTCCATTACATGTGAATGACCTCAACAATCAAAATTGAAGATGGCCGATCGCTATCGCACAGTCACGATTGAGATCGAGTCTTCAACTTTTCTGCTGGGCCTGCTATTTTACCAGATAACACAAGAAAGTGCAATTGAAGCTCTGCAACTGGTATGGCTTGAGAATGGGCACCATGGAAAAATGAGTCATAGAGGCAAGGAGTTTCTCTGAATAATCCAGAAGACAGTTGAATCTACGAGCTTTATTTAACATGGTTCAGCTCAAAGTACACAAATCAGTGGGCAGGTTTCAAACATGAAGGATTTCCAAACAAGACATGCTTGATCCACCATATTCATTGTGTTTACTCCATTATTATACAAACAATAAGCAAAGTGTGAATTTGCAGAGTGGAGGGCTGTGAGGCTAATTGTAAGAACTTTTATACATCACTTAAGAAGGAATAAATTATTTCTACAAAAACATTCATCCATCTTATCGATCTCCAACTATATTTCATCTTATTACCTTACCAAGTAAAACTAATCTAAAAGAACAATCTTTGTAATAATATCACTTGCACTTCGCCTTTCCGATGCCGAACCAATGCCTTCAGAAACGAGGGTATGAGCAGGCCCTCAGTGCCGATTACCATTAGTCTCGGGGCACTGACCTGCAGAAAACCAAGCTTCCCAATCAAAAAATGAGATTTTTCTAATTGGATCGTGTTTGGGTGTAGACTAGACTGATCATAAAAATCCAAACCCAGAATGTAGTTTTTGATCGATAATGATTATAGAGAGCTAGCTAACCAGTGGCTCTAGCATCTCTGCAATAGCTACCATCAGCAATATGTTCAAAAAACTCTTTGGTAGCATCTGCATGACGAAAGTGAAGCAGTTATATTAAATACGTTGATATAAAAAGCTCAGGATATCAAATTCTTTGTTTCAAGAAAAATCTAACATACCATGCTTCATTGTCAAAGAGGGATCCTGCTCCTCAACATACCCAATCACCTTGGCCGGGATTCCAGCAACCATACTATGAACCAACAAAAAAGTAAAAATAAAAAGATGCATCGTGGTTTTGATTCAAATATATTGCACCAGGAATATGCTTTGAAGTTTAAACCTGTGTGGCGGGACATCTTTTAACACAAGGGAACCAGCAGCCACCATTGCTCCCTTGCCGATTTTAATGTTTCCGAGAATGGTAGTAGAAGCTCCGATCAGTGCACCATCACCCACTTTAGGATGACGATCACCAACTTCTTTCCCAGTGCCCCCCAAAGTTACACCCTAAGAAAATTAAACCCGAAAACAGCAGATTCAGTTGACAGGTCATTGCAGCAAAAGCTAACTATGGAGTAAGAGGGTCAATGAGAGTTCAAGACATAAAATAAATAATCTAATCTTGATATACAAAGTACATTCAGATATAAACTTGTTACAACTGAAGAAATTGCAAAGTTTCTAAGGAATTAAATAGTCGTGCCCTTCCATTCAATAAGGAAGAAAGCTGCACTATTACAAATTTTACTAGTGATGCACTGTCAAGTGGAAAGTAACAACACAGTAAACACTTTGACAGACTTTAGTTGCTTTTAACTTTTACATTCTATGTAACTGCTTGAGCCTGTGTCCAGATTCTTGTACAAAAATCGAGACAGAATTACAGTTTCAATAAAGGAATAAATAGAAAAGAGATAACAGCATAGTAGCAACAAGACAAGACGAGGAATTTACATGCATCAATGAAACTCTGTTACCCACAACAGCAGTTTCACCAATAACAACACCTGTTGCATGATCCAAGAGTATTCCATCTCCAATTTTTGCAGCTGGGAAAAAAAAACACTCATGTTTAGAACACGAAATCAAGAATATGATCTTTTAGAGTAATACTGATCCTCTGCCAATGGTCAACCATTTGAAAAGAGACATCTACAACACAGACCTTTAACAATTTATCCGCCAAGTCATCCTTGCTTTCTTAGATAACAATTTATAATCTCAAAAGATGACAAAACTGAGGTGTTTTCTCACAACATCATTCAATATTATTTTGCAATTCCACAGGCAAATACCCCGTTACTTTAAGTTAACAAAGCATCACTCTTGTTCTATATCTCAAATTTGAAGGAAAGGGTGATGATCGAGGATTAACTAACCAGGATGGATGTCAACACAAAAAACCTGAAAAAAGAAAAAGAACGATAAAATAACATCGGAGTTAACTAAAAATAACTCAGATGACAACACAGACATGTCGTGTAGAAGTATCAATTTACCTCGCTAATTCGGCTTTGTAATGCTAAGGCCAACACGTTGCGTCCTCTGCACCACAAAGCATGTGCCACTCTATGTACCTGAAGAGAATGGTAACCCTACAAGGAGCAGCAATCAAACATCAGTTCACTGATCAAAAGAAACTGATTTGAATAAAAGTGGTTAGAGTTGAAACATAACAACAAGAGTCAAACATAGATTTTTACTATCTAAAAAAGATCTTCAGGAAAGATGTAACAATGGGGACCGGCCCTGTTGAATCAAACTTAACCACTTGATTCGAAAACATCAATTACCTTAGGATATAGAAGTGCCGAACTATAAGACAAACAAGCAGGATCCCGTTCTCTAAAGGCCTGCCAAAGAAAGTTCGCTAAGTGGCTTCAGATTGGTAAATGACACTGTCGTTTGTGTTTTAACAGACCAGCTCTTACTCCAACACCGTGTTAAATTAACACTAAACTCAAAGGCTTAAGCCAGCAGCAATGGACTTTACCTGCAGATCTAGGCGAATGGACTGTTGAATGCTTCTATCATGCATCATAACATCACAAAATATATCCATCAACTGAGTAGCCAAGAGAGTGGGATTCTGAAGCCGATTGGCAAGAACAAAACTCAATGCTTGCTCTAAACAATCGTGTGACAAGATGCTGGCATACAAGAAGCTGCTTAAAATTGGCTCCTTCTCTGCCTGTACAAAAAATTAGTCAATAAAATGGATTTTCATTCGCCCCCCAATAAGGCTACTTCATTCATGATCGAAAACAATCAAATTAAAGCCACCCCAACTCAACAAACCCATTCCAAAACAAGCCTAACAGGAAAGCTCAACGTAATCACTTGTTATTCATAATCCCACATTGTAATTTCAACATCTCAATATCAAACAAAACCTAAACAGCAAATGACAAACAGAAAACCCATAACCAAGGAGCTAAACAGGTCCATTAACTAATCATGTGACATAAACAGGAAAAGGGTGTTTGAGAAACGCACCTCCAACTTAGCCTCCTCTCTGACGGAGTCCCAAATTGGGTCACCCAAATCGGAAGGCACGGCGGCGGAGGGCTTGGAAGATCCCATGGCGTAAACGGGGAAGACCCTCTCGAGGCCGAACTGCGCGGAACCATTAGGACTGTCACTGGCATGGTCTTGTTCCCGAAGAGAAGCAGAGTCGGAGAGTTTATTGGAGAGGGAGGCAGCCCAGGTCTCATCGCTCAAGCAAGCCATGGAGACCGGCGAGAGAATGGAATGAAGTGTTTGAGCATACAAAAGGAGGGAAAATGGAGACCGGCGACGGAATCGAATGTGGAAATGGATGAGTGGAAGCGGTGGCGCGAGCTGCAGGGGAAAAGTTATGCGCCTCTGCGACGTTGTGATCGAGTCAGTGTGTGTAGTATTGGGGAATACGAATTTCTCGTCTTATCGTCTCTTTTTCTTTTTCTTTTTCTTTTTTTCTTTTTTTTTTTCTTTCTATGATTTAAATTAGGTTAAAAATCACTTTTGGTCACTAAACTTTCATGAAAGTAACAATTTGGTCCCTAAACTTTGATTTGTTACGATTTAGTCCTTGTACTTTTAATTTTGTAACAATTACCCTAAACTTTAATAAGTAACAATTTAGTCCTCATACTTTCAAATTTGTAACAATTTAGTCCCCATACTTTCAAATTTGTAACAATTTAGTCCCTATACTTTCAAATTTGTAACAATATAATCTTTGTTGCAAAAAAAATCATCAAAATTAAATGTCGATTTTTATTATTTAATGATTAAACTTTGTAGCTTATTAACATATTGGATCCCAAATTAGTTTATTGATCTATCTTGGTAAAAAAAAATCATTAAATCTTTACATTAATTTTTCACAATAGGGACCAAATCGTTACAAATTTGAAAAGTAGATGGACTAAATTGTTACTTATTAAAGTCCAGGGACTAAATTGTTACAAAATAGAAAGTACAGGGACTAAATTGTTACAAAATTGAAAGTATAGGGACTAAATCGTTACAAATCAAAGTTCAGGGACTAAAATGTTACTTTCATGAAAGTTTGGGGACTAAAAGTGATTTTTAACCTTTAAATTATAATTCTAGTGTTGACCGTGTATTTAATATATCCCAAAAACTTTTTTTTTTTTTAGATAATAAATATATCCCTAAAACTTAAAAAATATTCAATAAATTTTTTAAATTTTAATTTTGTATTTAATAAGTCAAAAAAAATATGAGTACGTAAGTTATACATAAAATTAATAGCTCATAAGTGTTATTATTAAACACAAAAAGTCTTTTTTCAAAAAAAAAAAAAAAAAAAAAAAAAAAAACACAAAAAGTCTTGAGCCAATAGAGATAGTCGACTTCCCTAATATACCCATTATGAGCAAATATAGAACTTTGATTGCACTCCCCAATTCCCAATTCTAAAAGTTCAATTACTAAGGTCTCATTTGATAACTATTTGGTTTTTTTAAATTAAGTTTATAAACATTATTTCTATCGGTAAGATTCTTGATTATATTAATTTACCTTATTCTTATGTGTTTACAAAAACTAAATCAAGTTTTTAAAACTAAAGTCCTGTTTGATAACGATTTCGTTTTTTTTTTTTTTTTTTAAATTAAGTCTATAAACACTACTTTTACCTATGAGTTTCTTTGTTTTGTTATCTGTATCCTTCATTTGTTTTCAAAAACCAAACTCAATTTTTGAAAACTAAAAATGATAGTTTTCAAAAATTTGTTTTTGTTTTAAGAATTTGACTAGGAATTTAAATATTTCCTTAACAAAGATGAAAATCATTTGTTCTTTTTTCTTTATTTTTCTTGGAAAAGTAGAGAGATATATCTGACTTGTGAAATCAATCCCACTAGAACTTTGCACTATTTTTGATAGGGCAGAATCAATGTGCCTGCCCGATTAACATCAAATCAATTGCAACTAGGGTGTCATTTATACCTTTTGCCTTTTGGCTTTATGTCGTGTTGCTATAATATTCTAAAATAAAAACATTGAGTCGTTTTGACCAAGTGTAAATCTAGTATTAGTGTATAAGTTGATATGAACAGTCATTCAATGATTGAGACATCTTTACTTTTTTTTTAAGAAGTCGTGTGTTTAAATTTTCTACTTGTCTTTGTGATGTGATATTAGTAAAGAAAAATAGACAAATAATGTTGTTTTTGTATAGTAATTGATGTCTTATCTAATGAATTATGTTTGGATTAATGATAGACAAACAAGGTTAATAATAGGGTTTAAATATATTTACTACTTTTAACTTCATTGATGTTTTTGGTTCTTGTGCAGGTGTGTGTGTTTCTCAACACAAAATGCATATAGAACTATAATCAAACAGTTTTAAAGGTGTTGAATGTTCCAAAATGATAGTAATTGAAATCCATGGTGGGTAGTCTTCAATCCAATTTTGAGATTTTTTATTATTCAATTTTGACACTGAAAATTTTATGATTTGATTACACTAACATTTTTAGTACCATAAATTTAATGACCAAACTTTCATATAGAAACTAAATTGTTGGTACACGTAGAGATAGAAATATTATAAAAATTTAACAATGACTTGAACTAAGAATACGTTAACCTAATACTACTATAACTTCATTTCCTTAAGACTCTTAATATTCTCTACCAATGGAGACATATGTGCAAAATATGTAAATTAACTAATAAATTATTATTAGCAATCAAGTTTTATTCCAAAGTTCAAATCATCCCATATTTATATTAGACCAAAAAGTAGATAGTCATAGTTATACAAAAGTGTTTTTCTTAATCTAAAAGCATTTGATTATTATTTATTACCATTTCCAAGCCCCCCAATCATTAGTTCTTAAAAGCATTTTTATATTTCCCCATTTGTTGTTTTCTACAAACAAACAAACATATGTTGACTCTTCATTATTTTAATGATACCACAACACAACATTTCATTGTGACACTTCATTTAAATATTTTGTTCAAGTTTTCTTTCATATGCACTCAAAAAGGGAAGGAAAAAAAACGGGTAATTTTCCCTTTATTTTCTAAACTCTAATAATTGTTAGGTTGAATGTGGCCAAGTTTATGGCTAGAAACATCTCATTCTCATTGATTTTTGTAAAAGTATCATCACCATTTTCAGCCTCCAAAAGAAGAAAAAAAAAAACATTATTGTGGTGCCACTCCAATTTCAAATACAGACAAGAGAAAAGAGAGGCAATTATATATATATTTTTGGGATGGGACAATACAGGGACAAAGAGTTTTATCTAACTTTGTATTTTCTTGGTTTTTGTGCCTATGAATGGTTTCAAAAGTTTTTAGTTTGGCGATAATCATTTGGTTTTTGGTCATTGGTTTTTTAAAATTAAGCTTACACCCACCTACTTCCACCTATAAGTTTCTTTGTTTTAGTACCAATCTTCTTCCTTGTTTTCAAAAACCAGTTCAACTTTGAAAAAAAAAAGTTTTCAAAAACTTGTTTTTGTTTTTAGAATTTGACTAGGAATCCAAATGGATTCTTAACAATGATGAAAGTTATGGTACGAAATTTAGGAGAAAGTAAACATATTTTTTAAAAATCAAATGGTTATCAAACGGGTCCTTAGTTATTTGGTTTTTAAAATTAAGTTTATAATTTCTTTAAGAATTCAAATGTCTCCTTGACAAATATGAAAATCATTGCAAGGAAATAAAACGAAAACAAACATGATGTTTAAAAATAAAAGACTAAATGACTACCAAATATGACATTCGTTACTAAGTTTAGAATTGCTTTTATTACTACGATATATTTTTTAGTTAAACAACATTGTAGGGGTGGAGGAGGGAGATTTAAACTATTGTTCTTTTTGTTTATAATATATGTTTTAACCTGTTGAACAATGTTCAAATGAACTATTACGAGCTGTTATATGTTGAATATTTCACATGTTCTTTTTTTTATTATTATTATTACTATTAAGTAGGTTCTAGGTTTTTTTTTTTTTTTTTTTGAGAAGTAGGCCCTATCTTAGTTGATTGTATTAAAATTTCTCTTTGAATAAAAATTGCTAATATTTTAGAAATGATTTGTGATATTTAACAAAACTAGAAAGATAAAATCAAAACAAAATTATACTAAACTCAAACTAAATCTGGACTAAATTCAAATTTCTAAAATTTACCTGAACTAAATATGATCTAAGTCTAAATTATAAGGTTTAAGTTGACGATTTAACGTCAATTTAAGCATAACTCAACTGGTTAATACATATATTTTCGATAAAAATGTCAGATATTGAATGTACTCGCATTGAAAAGAACAAAAAAAAAAAAAAAAAGATGATCTACTTTTTAATGCATTCTAAAAAAAAATATATATATTTTTAATGCAATACGATACCTACCAAGCTTTGTGTTTGTTTGTTTGTTTGTTTTTTTTTTTTTGTTTTTTTTTTTTTTTGTATTAAATAATGCTTATAAGCGGCTTCTTGTAGTAACGTTTAGCTAATCATGATTAAGCATCTCTTTGAATTAATCGGTTTGTCTCTAATCAATTATTGTTTTTTTTTTTTTTTCTTTTTTATTAGTTAGTATTTATATTAGGTAGATTGACAAGTAGTGTGGTTTAATTTGTTGATATATAGTTTTTATTTATTTGTTTTTTAAGATGGATTAAATTAAAAGTTTAGTTTATAAATTTTGAAGTTTGTCTCTAATTTTGTCTAACAAGTCGTTAAATTTTTTAGAGACATATTTGGTAATTTTAAAGTACAAGAATTTATTAGATGTGAAATTGAAATTTTATAGACATGGTTATTTTTTAAATTTCAATGACCTATTAGATACAAACTTCAACGTTTAATGACTAAATTTGTATTTTTAACATTAAACTGTATTATTTTTAATATATATACACATATGGAATAAACTTACACCACATTTGTAAGAGGTATGCTTTTTTGAAGACTTTATAGCATTTGTGCATTGCCATAAAGTCTAGCTGTCAATCTGAATATGGCTAAGCTAATTCAGAGATACTCCGAGTCAAAAGATTAGAAGTTTGAATCATTATCCTCCTATATAAATTAAAAATAAATAAATTAATTAATTAATCCATCGGAGTGTGGTTGAAGAAGAGCATGAGTTCCTCGCGGGCCTTCTTTGGGAAGATAAAAAATAAAGGAAAAAATAAACTTTTGGTCCCTGAGGTTTGGGTTAAGTGACACTTTGGTCCCTGAGTTTTCAAACTCAACAAAAATACCCCTGAGGTTTGAGATAAGGAGCATTTTGGTCCTTGCCGTCAATTTTTCTATTAACTTCTAACGGTTGCTGACGTGACACTATTATTTTAATAAAAAAATTTTTATTTTTTATTTTTTTAAAATTTAAAGTATTAAAAAAATAAAAATATTAATATTTTATTATATATATATATATATATATTTTATTATTTCTCCCTTTCTCTCTCTTCTTCTTCTCCATCTTCTCCCTCCATCTTCTTCTTCCTATCTCCGGCGACCATCGCTCGCCACCAACAACTGATTTTTTTTTCTTCTTTTTTCTTCTTCTCTCATTTTCCTCTCTCTCACGCGTTTGGCCTCCCCTCCTTCGATTTTTCCGTTCGTCGGCGCTCATCCTCACCATTTCGTTTATCCTCCACCAGCCACGAGTAAGCCCAGTTGCCCAGATCCGTCTCTCTCCCTTTCGTTTCTCCTCCTCCGGCAGCAAGATCTCACCGTCACTCGCCTAGACCTGCCGCTCACAAGTACGATGTCCTCGCCCAGATCCACCGAAGCTCGCCGTCGTTTGCCCAGATCCGCCGCTCGCGAGTGTCCAGATCTCGTCGTCGTCTCCCTCGTGGGCTCGTTCCAGCCTCGTCTCCCCTTCGAATCGGCTGGAGCGAGCTTGATCTGGACTCGTTCCAACCTTATTGTTTAAAAAAAAAAAAAAAAAAAAGACAATCGAACGGGGTTCTAGGCTCCCATTTTTCTTCGGTTTGAGGAAGAAGAAGACTCGCCCGTAGCTTCAGATCGACGACGTGGAGAAAATAGCAACAACATCGAGCAGAGTAGGCCGACGACACCTTGCGGATAGATCGACGACAACAGTTTCAGATCTGACGCGATTCCACTGCAAGCTTGACGGTGGCTCGACATCAGCTCCAGATCTGAGGAGGAGGAGCTTGACGACGACGTGAAATCGAGTCCTCCATCCCTCTGTTTCTCGCCGGAATCGAAGGGTGAAAACCCCCTTCGTGTTTTTTTTTACAGTGAAAAGGGGAGGAAGAAGGAAAATAAAAGAAGGGGAAGAAGATTAAAAAAAAAAAAAGGTTGCCGGCGGCGAGCGGTGGCCGCCGGCTGCCGGCCACTGGAGCTAGAAAGAAGAAGAAGGAAGAAGATGAAGTGGAAGAAGAGGAAGAGTAAGAGAGAGAAGAATATATAATTAAAAAAAAAATAAAATAATAATATTTATTATATTTTAATATATTTTTTTTTAGAAAATTAAAAAAAAAAAATTTATTAAAATAATGGTGCCACGTCAGCAATCCGTTAGGGTTTAACGACAAATTGGATGGCAGGGACCAAATTGCTTCTTATCTCAAACGGGTATTTTTGTTGAGTTTGAAAACTCAGGGACCAAAGTGTAACTTAATCCAAACCTCATGGACTAAAAATGTATTTTTCCCAAAAATAAAAGTGGCTTTCTACCTTTTTGATAGTCAATGTTTATTTAGTGATGTTTTTATACCAAAATACGGAAAAATATATTAATATGAAATTATTCGAGAAACTTTATTTTTTTGGTTAAATTACAAATTTAGTTTTTGAATTTTCACGTTGGTAATTAAATTTTATAAAGTATCTAGAGAAAATTAGATTTGCGATGGCTCTCCTCTTCGATGCTAGTCAGCACTAACGATGAAGAGGGGAAAAAAATATATTTATTAACATCATTTTCTTTATGCACATAAAATATCTATTGATATTGATACTTCAATCTTTGATCATCATGCATTATCTATGTGTTTGTACTTGAAACTTCAGTCTAATGAATATTAGGGGTGCCCTATATAATATATCAGGTTTATAACTCTTTCTTTTTATCACGATTATTTTTACAATATAAAACTTTTTTTTTTGGGGGAGGAATTATTTAACATTTATTTAGTTGTACTTGGAAAAGTTTTTGAATGAAGAGAGTAGATATTACCGTAGTACTATAAATTTTCTCGTTGTAGTCCTAGTCCTAGGCACTAACCTAGCTATTAAAAAAAAAGCTCCTAACCTAGCTAGGTTTTTACTAGCGACCCAATTGAAGATGATGGAGTTGAGCATCGGTTAATTCGTTAAGGGCCTAACCATGAGGGCAAGCCTACAACATTTTAGCCCAATTTCTTTGGGCTCTAGCAAGGATCGAACTGAACGGCCCATCTTAAAGCCATTTTTTTAAAATAAAAAAATTAATTAATTAATTAATTAATTTTTTTTTTTTAATTATTGTGCTATGTTATGTTTCATTGATCTATTTACAAAAAATCAAAATGTTTTTAAGCATGACTAACAACATGAACATGTTTAACGGTTAATGTAACATAGATTAATTGGTCAACACATTATAATTTCAATCAAAATATGAGAAATTTGAATCACAACTCCATGTATTATTAATTTTTTTAGGGATGCTTTCATATTAATTTTTTTTAATTAAAAAAAAGGCTTCCATGATTTGATTTTTGGGTTTGAATTTTATCTTTTTATTGATAATTTTTTTTATTTATTTGTTTTTCTAGGACAAAATTGGTTAGGTAATGTTCTTTTAGGGGAGAAAAAAAAGGAAAAAAACAATCAAAATCCATCCCTAAACTTGTTAAGTTGTACAAATTTTCACCATAAATTTTAAATTTGTCAAATTGAACCTTGTACAATTGTTACGATTTTTACACTCTAGTCAATTTATGTTAATTCAATTTGATAAAATAAAAAATTAAGAATAAAATTAAAAATTGGTACACTTCACAAGTTTAGAAGTAAAATTGTTAATTCAAATGTAAATGTGCTAAAAAAAGAGTAAAAATGATTTTATTTCAAAAAAGAAAAAATCGAAATATAATTTAATCTGTAAAGGCATAAATGAGTAAATAACTCCTAAATTGTAGCGTTGATCTAAAATAATTAATAAAAAAAATAAAATAGAACGATATTCATTATCTGCTGCAGTGGGCACACCGAAATCAAAGACACTAAATTCCACAGCACCGACACAAAGCATTCAACCATTGGCCGATTATACGAGTTTCACATGAATCCAGTGGTCTCGGCCGCACTGGATACTTCCCAACGTTTTCTTCCCTTTTCTCTTGGCTGCCCAACGCTGAATTTTATTTTCTCTCATTAGACTTTCCCATTCTGCCAGTCCTTTACCGGCGCCGGCGACCCTGTAATGATCGATCTCAATTGGTAGACCACCGTTACACCGCCGGAACCCTAAACATCCCGACTCTAAAAAACCTTCTCCAGCGATGGCTCGAAGATCCCTTCCGATCCTCAAGCAGCTCCTCTCCAAATCCTCCGCTTCCGAGAATCCAGCCCTTCTGTCCTCATGTTTCAAATCCACAATCGACGCTCAAAATCGATCCGTCACTTACATGCCCCGACCCGGAGACGGCGCCCCGAGAGCCGTCACCTTGATTCCCGGAGACGGAATCGGCCCCTTGGTTACCGGAGCCGTGGAGCAAGTCATGGATGCGATGCACGCCCCTGTGTATTTCGAGAAGTTTGAGATTCATGGCGACATGAAGAAGGTGCCCCAAGAAGTAATTGACTCGATTAAGAAGAACAAGGTGTGTTTGAAGGGAGGTTTGGTGACTCCTGTTGGCGGCGGTGTGAGTTCGCTTAATGTGCAGCTGAGGAAAGAGCTTGATCTTTATGCTTCGCTTGTGAATTGCTTTAATCTTCCTGGGCTTCCAACCAGGCATGAGAACGTGGATATTGTTGTGATTAGGGAGAATACGGAGGGTGAGTACTCTGGTTTGGAGCACGAGGTCGTCCCTGGCGTCGTGGAAAGCCTTAAGGTACTGCTATCTTTACACACCGTGCTGGTTATTTCAGTTTGATTGATGTTTTTATCCCAATTGAGTTATCGTGTTGATAGTTCGAAGCTTTTGTATTTTTTTTTTCCCGTGTTCTCAAGAATGATAGCCGTGATTCTATTCAATATATATGCGTTATAGGTGCGTGTTTGGAAGATAGCGTGTTGTATATTGGGAACTTATGATTTAGATTTTCTCATACTTTACCCACTTTTTCTTCATTCTTATACTTTTACCAGAAATTCGGGTTGGACTTCGTAACTGTACATGTATAGGCAAACATGAAGAGCTTTCTTTGGCTGTAATCATGTTTCAGGAAGTGGCAAGTATTAGCTAACGAGCATGATGTTGTACTAACTGGTTTTAATTTAATGGGATTGCTTATACTCCATCTGATAAAATTATGCTTTTCTTCCTCCAATTTCTTTGGTATGTTTTTCATATTTCTTCAAAGCACAATTGAATTCTAGGCCAAACTTCAAAAACAGAAACAAATTTTAAAAAACTATGACCCATTTTTTTATAATCATTTGATTTTTGGTTTTTGAAAATTAAGCTTATAACACTACATTCACCTATGAGTTTCTTTGTTTTGTCGTAACATTTTACAAATGTTTTAAAAATCCAAGTTAAGTTTTAAAAACTAAAGAAAGTGGTTTTCAAAAATGTGTTTTTGTTTTTGGAATTTGGCTAATAATTGAAACGTTTCCTTAAGAAAAATGAAAACTATTGTAAAAGAATTGTGAGAAAACAATCACAAATTTCAAAAACCAAAAACCAAATGGTTATCAAATGTGATCTATATTTTCTGGTTTTTAACATATGGCGTAGAGTTTAAAAACATTCCTAATCATTACATAACTAAACAAAGAAACATTGGTCAAAAGTAGCTTCTTATTCTTTTTTTTTTAAAAAAATTATTATGTATGTATGCATATATATATATATATATAGTAAGAAAGTGTTTATGAGCTTTTTCATAAACAGACAAAAAAAGGTTATCGAACAGGATTTAATCAATGTTTTAAAAGGCTAAAGACGGCCTCGAGGCTTTTTCTCTTGAAGAGGCGAGGCGCAAGCCTCGAGGCGGTATGAGACGTAAGCCTCAATTTTAAACATTACATAAATCCTATTTTTGTGTGAACAAGTAATGCTAAACATAATACTTATATAAAAGTATAAGACAAGTCACCCCCTTGAATTGCTACTTCAACAAAAATTCTACAAGTATATCTTTAACATCACTACTATTATCACTTATAGCTATAGGATTGACTTATTCTATAAATTTTTATTTTCAATGTTTTTAAAGCCTAAGTGGTAAAAGTAGTAATATTTCAAATTTTTACAACTTAGACCTTTATATTTTTAAAGAATGGGAAAATCAATACTATTCTTCTAACCATTATATTAGGCGTAGAGGTTAGCCTCAGTGCCTTTTTATAAAGGCGTAAGCCTCTTATGGTCCAAAGAAGGCGTAAGTCTCAAGGCTAAAAGTTAGAACTTTGCCTCGAGGCGAGCCTCAAGGCGTAAGCCTCAATAGCCTTTTAAAGCATTGGATTTAATGACATTCTTAATTAATTTGACATCTATAGTTTTAAGAACCGTGAAGTTTGTGGTGATTTGTAGTTACCATGCAATTCTCAGGGTTTTCTTTATCTTCTTCCTCTCGAGATATGTTCAATAGAAATGGTCCACGAGCTATTTCTTTTTGCTGCTGAGAAGAGAGAGTTTTTGCTATTTTTTCAGACCCCTCACTGCTTCATCATACTTCTTTCACGTTCTAGGCTTCTCACTAGTATGGTGTTACAAGTTATCTGTTGAAAAAGTAAACTATTTATCTAATTATTAAGATATATATACATTTATAGCACTAAAAAAAGATACTCTGTATCTTAGCATACCCTTTGAAGGAGGTTTTGAGAATCTTAACCTTCAACACATGATATATACATATATATATTTTGTTTCATCTTTGTCTCTCATACTCACTATTTTGCCAGGTGATAACAAAGTTCTGTTCTGAGCGTATTGCTAAATATGCTTTTGAGTATGCTTACCTGAACAACAGAAAGAAAGTTACAGCTGTGCACAAAGCCAATATCATGAAACTTGCAGATGGTCTATTTCTGGAATCTTGTCGAGAGGTTGCCACAAAGTATCCTGGAATAAAGTATAATGAAGTCATTGTAGACAACTGCTGCATGCAACTTGTCTCAAAGCCCGAGCAATTTGATGTTATGGTATGCACTTATACAGTTGAATGTCATTATAAGGTCTTGATATCTTCCTGGTGTATGAGTGGCTTTTTACCTTATCTATATATCTAAATTTGAAAAGAGCAAGATTAAGATATTGTAGATGTTGAAGTCTGCCTAGGAGCATTTGGAGCAACGAATCATACTACCAATATATCATGGATTAATGAATGAATTTAGCAAAAAACATGGAAATATTAATTATTTTTTCGAGGATTCATAATCAAAAGTAACTGGTGCTGGATTTGAACACTTCAGAATGGATTTTGTGAAACCAATCCTGTAGCATCTTCTGAGATTGTGATCTATGTTCTTGATTGCTGAGGTTTTTCTACAGTCTTTAGGAAGTCAGAGATATACTTTTCGCGTTTTGAATAGGATCCTCTGTTTCTTTTGGAGCATCTTATTTCGTGCCAGTTCCATGGCTTTTCTGTCATTAGACCCTTTAGTTAGATAGTCTATTAACACATGCCAACGCATGGATGCCAAAATGTGTAATTGAAGGGCCTAATGTCAAAAAGCCATAGAACATGAAGCGAAGGTGTTTTCACATTTTGAAGGGATTGCAACAATCAACATCTTTTGGTGATGATTTATGATCAGTCTTTCACCACAGCGCTCCTTATTTTTCGGAGGTTTTGTATAGGTCTTTTGGAGGCTTCATTGTATCGTTCCCTTGGTTTTGTAGCGACTGTTTGATAATTTCATCTTTCTTCTTGAAAGCCTCTGCTCGCCTGTTAGGTCCTCTAGTACATGCACTTATATGAGGAAGGATAAAAAGGAAAAGCCTAGATGCCCTTAGTTAGAGAAGAGAGATTACTATTTTAAAGAAATAAACACTACTGGGAGATGAAGGAGATTGGTGTAGAAAGCTTGGGGGGTGTGGATTGAGATCATTCCCCCTGTGCTTGTACTCTATGTTTTGTGGAGTACAATTTTCACTTGACTAATACTTTTTTTTTTTTTTTTTTTTTGAAAAGGACTAATACTTTTTATCATCTTCCTCGAAGAAAAAAAATTATATTTTGAATTTCACGTATTGGGAAAGCAGGAGATGATATTTGATGATGCTTCGTTATTGTTTTGCAGGTGACACCCAATCTTTACGGAAATCTTGTTGCAAATACAGCTGCTGGTATAGCTGGTGGAACAGGAGTTATGCCGGGAGGTAAGATCAAATGTTTCACAGTTTCAGATTCAAACCTTATGTTAAGCATTTCTCAAGTTTTTGTTAGAACCTAAATTGAGGTAGAGATAGCATATGGCACATCAAGTACCTAAGTAGAGAAGTTCTGTGCAGGACTTGCTTTTATCATCTTGTATGTCAACAAATTTGGGATGGACGGAAAGAAAACTTGTTTAGTTTCCTTGTTGCGTAACTGGGAATATTACAAGGCAATATTGGATAGCGATGAAGTATAGAACAATATGCCCTGAAAATTAAATTTAATCTGGTGGTAACATGTGGAGAATGCTATTGCTGTAAGAAATTAGAGAGCAGATGGGTATGTAATATTAAAAAAGAACTGTTGGAATTCACCCCACGCTCGGAGTCGCTTCGTTTTGGTTTCTTATGAGGTAGGAGATAAAATATTGCTTGGTTCTCCCCATGGTCTAACTGTAGTTTCCTTTATTCAGGCAATGTTGGTGCTGATCATGCTGTTTTTGAGCAAGGAGCTTCAGCAGGAAATGTTGGCAATGAGAGGCTAGTTGAACAAAAGAAGGCAAACCCTGTGGCGCTGCTCTTATCATCTGCCATGATGCTGAGACATCTCCAGTTTCCTTCTTTTGCCGATCGATTAGAAACAGCGGTTAAGAAGGTAATATTCGAAGGCAAGTACCGAACCAAGGACCTCGGAGGACAGAGCACGACGCAGGAGGTCATTGATGCAGTCATAGCTGCTTTAGACTGACCAACCAAGG
Source organism: Luffa acutangula (assembly GCA_036850905.1). Classification (NCBI taxonomy): domain Eukaryota; kingdom Viridiplantae; phylum Streptophyta; class Magnoliopsida; order Cucurbitales; family Cucurbitaceae; genus Luffa; species Luffa acutangula. The sequence goes on along the minus strand of CM072087.1, from coordinate 59,545,085 downwards.
GAGAATAACTTATCCCACCATTCATAAACAGTTTTACGATTTTGGGGTGGTCAAAATTCTGCCCAGTTTCCTGAATCAAGAAAGAAGATTTGCCTTTTGAGTTATTATTTGTTTCAGTTTTCCCAAGCACATCAGAGTTGGGAATGAGTTTCTTGTTCCAATAATCTCAATTCAAGACAACAATTTGTGTTGTATTAGATCTGCAAAATCTGAAGAGAGCAATTTTATTTTACTTGCTTTTGACTGTTTCTCCTCAATGGTAGGAACTAATTTGCAGATCCACTTAAAAGGAAGACTAAAGAAAGGATGAACTAATTTCTTGAAGAAGTGATCATAAAGCCACATCAAAAAATTATTTATTCAAAAGATAATTTCTACACAAAAATCTTTTATTTTTTTTAAAAAGAAAAAGAATTCAATACAAAAATCAACTAAAACTTAGTTGGCACGGTGGTTGGATCGGATGGTCAACTTTTTATTTATTTATTTTATTTTTTAAATAATCATACAAACAAAGTCCCTCAAATCATCCATCATATCAGCTACAATTATTAACCTCCAAAAGGCTGAAAAATGATCATGTACACAATGATTTTCTTTTCTATTTTCTTTCTATTCTCTCTCGGACCGTGTATTAATTGGCAGTCGTAAATTGTTTTAAAAAAATTTAAAGTCCCTAGTGACAAAACAGGACATATCACTCTCAACCAAAAGATTAGTTGGCAGTCGTAAATTGTTTTAAAAAAATTTAAAGTCCCTAGTGACAAAACAGGACATATCACTCTCAACCAAAAGATTAGAAATTCGAATCTCTACACCTTTAAATGTTGTTGAACTAAAAAAAAAAACAATATTAATTGGACTTTCCACATCAGTGAAAAGAACCCAACAAAAGCAAGACATCCAAAGGGATGAACATCAAGGAAATGTGTTTAGATAATTTTTCTAAATTTATTTTTTTTTTAAAAAGTTATTTTGACCTCTTATTTGTTTTTACAAAGATGTAAATCAGTTATTCTTTCCAAGATTATTGTCATTTGTGCAAATAGTATACAGAAATGGATGGGTTCATTTAACCTATTAATTACATTTTTGTCATAATCTTTGGTTTTTCTCATTGGTAGGATTCTATGCATTTATTTCAATATCTTTCTTCCACAATTGTCCTTATTAAATTTTATAATTATAATAAATATATATATTTTTTTCACATGGCAGCCGACTACCCAAGAATGGAAACTGTTTATTAAAATTTAATTATAGAATTTTAAATCTCATTTTATTCCTTTTATGTAATAAATCATTATATGTATTTTCAATTTTATTCCCACATCCAATTTTGGTATTTTTAATTTCTTTTTTCTTGGTTTTGGTGCCTACTCCTCAAATTGGCTGAGTATTTTCGATTTTCATCTTTCTTTTCTTTTAAAATTGTTGAGATTTCAACCAAAATTTTGTGTTTCTTGAGATTTCAACCAAACTGAATATCTCTTATGTCCCCAACATGAAATTTCTTATCGAATTTCATTATTATGAGATTTCAACCAAAATTTTGTGTTTCTTGAGATTTCAAATTATAACCCCATTTTTGCCGTCTCCTACCTTTCAAATTTTAAACCAATTTTTTGTCGCATGCTTCTCGATTTGGCTGATTCAAAAATTCGATTTTTATGTTTTTTCTTCTAAACATTTTGATTCTTTAAATTTCGTGCAGTCCCAAAATATAAGTTGTTCCAACCAATATTTGTATTTTTTTTTCTTTTGGATAATAAACAAATTTCATATACTTGTTTGAAAGTGGTATATATAAACGACTTATGAAAAAACGAATTTCATACATGTTTGTAAGTGGTATATATTGGTACAAAATTATCATGTATGTATTATAATTATGAATAAACGAATTTCATACATGCTTGTAAGTGGTATATATCGGTACAGTATTATAATGTATATGTTAGAATTATGAATAAACAAATTTCATACCCCATATGAAATAACTATGCCAGTATTTATGTAGTATATATATTTCATACATGTATTTATGTGGTATATATATTTACAAATTTATAATGTATGTGTTTAATACCCTTTACATACCTGAATTCATACCTGGTATGAACAACAACAACCTTACAATATATATATATATATATATATATATTTTTATCGAAAAATAGAGTCCTGTTCACTAATAAATGGTTTTTTGCTTCGGGTATGAGCAATAAAACCCAGGGAAGATGAAACCAAATGAAACCAAAAGCAGAAGCAAAAAAAAAAAAAAAAAACACGGGGAAGATGAAACCAAAAGCAAACGCAAAATTTTTATAAAAAAAAAAACAGACATAAAGAAACCCAGATGAACGACTCAAGATGAAACCAAAAACAGATGGAGAACGGGGACGCAAACGAAAAAAAAACCATCGACCTCCATGTCATAGTCATTGATATATTTCCACCCAATATCTTCTTCATCTGTTTCACCGCCTCTTACTTCTGTGTGTTCATCTCCCTCTTGCATTCCTTCGCAAACATCTTCCATCCGTTCGTCTTGATCATCTAAAATCTCTGTCTTGTTCGAGGTGTTCGACATTTCATCTTCACCCTTGCCATGTTTTTCCTGTTTTTGAAACAGGAAATAAATCAAATATTTCATTTAGTTAAAACTCTATATACATGATTTTTCAATTAATACCTGTATATTTTCTTCATACGGGACTATTTGTCTCTATTGGATCCACCTCATCTATATCCAAATCATTCTGCATTTGTTGTATTGTTAGAAAGAAAATTCCATGTTGGGCAACCATTTCCATGTTAGAAAGAAAATTGCATTTCTTAAAAAAATGCATTTACCTTTTTTCCTTCAGCATCAACCATTTCCTCATCCCAAAAAAGTTGTCTATCGGTTGGGGCTATTGCACTTAACATCCTACCAACATTTCAAACTATTCGGTTGAAAATGTTGGACCTTGAAGGGGTTTCTTTATCCACGTTCATCGGATAATCAACGCTATCCGAACTTTCACCCTGAAAAATTCTACAATTATTGCATTTCAAATTCATACGTATATATAATAAACAATGGCAATCATACCTCAGAAATTGTAACAATTTCGTTCTCTTTCAATTTATTTTTCGGTTGCCTTGTCGAGCTTCCAAGAAGCCTTTGGCTCCTTCTTACCTCTCTATCTGGTATTTGCCTTATCTTCACCATACTAATTTTCACAGTAAAACTAACAGAGGTAAAATCACACACATATATACATCATAAAGATTTTCATCAATGTATATATAAGGTCACATATTTTTCATACAGAGCATCTAAATGCAGCAAATATACTAAACTAAATTTTCCTAGATTTTTTCATACATGCAATAAAGATACTAAATAGTATTGAAGGTATGAGTGCAACAATTTATATGTATTGAATCTTGCCAGTTGATCAGAGAGTTAGCAACTAAAAATTATGGAAGGTATGAGTGCAACATTGTACTTAATTTGTTTTTAGTCTTCTTCATCCATGTTTCAGTATTAAATATGTTTTGCTTGACCCCCAAAATAGGGGAAAAAACTACCTCAATCAACATGCTTTAAGTGAGAAGCCCGCATGAAAAGTGCCCGAATCACTTTTCAAATACTACCCAAACCCCAGGAAAAATTAAAGAATCCCAATCTATTGATTTAAGTATGAAACCCGTACGAAAATTGCAAGAATAGAACAATACATACAGTGCAAGGCTCGACATGCTTTTTAAGTGAGGTACCCGTATGAAAAAACCCATATGAAAAGTAACGAAGGTATGAGATTTTTGTGTACCGAAACCCCCAAAATCATACAATCCAAGACTCAACATGTTTTTCAAGTGAGAAAACATAGCAATGGAGAAGACATGCAAACCGAAAACCCCCCAAAATCATAAACCGAAGAACCCAAAATCAGTACCTTTCTTCGCCGTCAAACCCACCTCTTTGTCGCGTGAAGCCCCAACGATACAATGGAGAAGACGAGAGAAGCCGAAACCCACCTGTTTTCGAAAAGAAGAAGACGAAAGCAGTGAAGAACAATAGAGAAGATGAGAGAATACGGTAGCGAGTTTTAGGAATGAAAAATCGTGTTTTAGGGGAAATTTTTTGAATTTCCATATACTAATGTCTTTTCCTATTCTGTACTTTTTTTTTTTTTTTTTAATATTAGAGGGTTATTTTCGTGAATGGGTCACAATTAAAAAAAGATAGGTTGGACTGAAATGAAGTTTATAAACTTTTTGGACAAAAGTGAAAAATATGGGCTGCTTTCAGCCCATTAATGTAAAAACCCCAATAGTATACTACAGACCATGTTCATGATTTTTTTTCCTTCTTTTTTTTTTTTTTCTTTAAATTCAACAACTTAGGAGAGTTGAGATGAGATTTAAACCTTTAACCTTTGATTTTATTCGAAAATATGTGCCTTAACTAATTAAGATATGTTTAGGTCGCCAATCGTATTTGTGACTTAATATGTCAATCTCTCATTTCGCAAACACGAGCATAACTAAGCAGTAATTGACATATACTCATCTTTTGACAAACGAGATTCAAGTCTCTATAACCCATATTTACTGTATTAATTTTATTCTTTTTAATTTCTACTTCTCCATTTTTAATTGACCACGACAAGCACCCTATCTTAAAATTTACTTGTTAATTTAAAAATCTGCACACAAATTTTATATTCAATTCTGATCCCAAAAATCCAGCTATATTTATAAACATATCAATCCATACACCACCCAATTATTCAAATTCAAATTATTGACTCTAAATGAACTCGCTTATATATTTAAACTTTAGATTAATTAAAACATAAACTTCTAATCTCTATCTTCATTTTCTTTGTAATGCACACAAGTAATGAAATACCTCAAATCTTATTCATTCAATGCAGAAACTTAAAATCACAGCCATATATATAGGCTGGAAAAATAACTAATTCACTCTAACTAACTAATTTACAGCAGTGAAAGCCTTTTACTATAAGGTAAAAGCTTTAAATAAATGAAAAGGTAAATGATTTACCATACACAGTAAAAGTAAAAGATCTTTAATAGATCCTACATCACTTTGTTCACATAGTGGTTTGAAGCATATCAACTCAAAATAAACACTTAATAAATATAATTTAAACAGTCAATATGAGCTTATCTTAACTCATTATATTATGATTAGGGGTGAAAGGAACCGAACCGAACCGAACCGGTCTGCAACTTAAATTCTAACCGGACCGAACCGAACCGATTAGGTTCGGTTCGGTCCACGCGCTTTCCACAAAACCGATATATTTTTTCATTTAAAACGCTTCAGACGTAGACTTAGGGCTTCTTTCTTCCACGCCTCTCATTCAAAGCGCTTCAAACTTAGGGTTTCACTTTCTTTTTTCCACGCCTTTCTTCTGCCGCCATCGATGTTCGCATGTCGCCTCTCCCAGTCTCCTCTCATGCTCGTGTTTACCGCCACCGCCGGTGCTTTTCGTGCTTGCTTCCGAGTTTAGGTCTCCGTCGGGTAAGTTCTTAATCGAGTTTCTTCTTTGTTTTTTAGTTTTATTCTTTGTTTTTCTGGGTTTTTGGCGGTGATTCACTGGTGAGTTCGATCGTTATTTTTCGATTGATTTCTCTTTTTGTGTCCTTGGTTTTGTTTATTGCATTCCTCTGCACCTTGTTCGTGTTTCAATATAACTACAAGGCACTCCGTACAGGTTTTCTCATATGTTCTTTGTTTGTGTTTCGTTTTTACTCATCTTTTTCGATTTCATCTTTATATTCTTCGAATTTATTTATTAAAAGCACGATTATATTCGGATTAAAGCCCTTGAGTTAAATGGGTTTGCGCTATTAAAGCCCTTGAGTTTCAAAAAGTCTGTTTCCGTTGTTGCTGGTAGACGAAACTCCCTCTCCATATGCGAAGATGGCAAGGTTAGTTACATTTGATTCGAATACTTCTTTTTTGAGGTCAGACTTTTCATTTTGTTTTACTTGATGGCATCTGTTTTTGAGTGTTTCAAGAAACTCTGTACTTGGTATTGGTTTGCTATATTTGGAAGTTGATTGATTGAGGGAATTTTGTGTAAAGCTAATGGATTTTTTTTTTTTTTTTTTTTTTGAGAAATCTAAAGCTAATGGAATTAAGAGAATGTATGTGTTGCTGATGATAAAGACACATTCAAGGTTTTCTTTATGTTTTTGTTTTTTTAGACTAGTTCCAAAATTTTGGTGGGGTTAAAATAACTTTTTGAAATTTGGAGAATTGTGTTTAACAATTTAGAATGAGTTTGACATGACTTTCGAGAAGAGGGAAAAATAATTTGGATGAAAATCACTTTCCAAAATTTATCATGATGTGTAGCTATGCAAAGATATATAAAAAACCATTTGAGGAATAACGCCTCCTCGTTCATGGGAATAGCTTGCATTCTTAACAAGAATACAAGTCAGTAGAAATATTCAAACTCTTGTGAAATTTTTGTGGTTTAGTTAGATAGTAAGCTTATTGCTTGATGAATTGTTTTAACTGATATGTTCTTTTTGTTCCTTCTCCTTAATTTTGTTGGTAATTACTTGGGATTTGTAGCTGCGTTTTTTTTTAATTTCTAAGGATTGCCACTATGAATTGTTTTAACTGACATGTTTTCTTTTTTTTTTTTTTTTATAAAATTCCCCAAGGGCTCTCCTCTGTATTTGAAGGGTGGGTGTTAGATAGATGGGATGGGAGTGTGATGAAAGGCCTTTATCTGTGTGTAAGTTTGGGCAGACAGAATAAAGTTAGTAGAAAATAAGAACAAAACAATTTTAGCAACTGGAAGTGGATTTAAAGTGTTTGGCCTTTCCTTTTTATGAAATGATTTCAAGCTAGGTTGCTGCATTTTTCTTGGTTATGGGGTGATTAACAATTGTGTCTAGTTAGATTTTCATTAACTTTTGGAGCTTGGTAATGATTAATGGAATTTAAGGATGTTGAGTTAGTTTTGTTTTTTTGATGTCATGTGGTATTTGGATATTTGCAGGCAACAATGGAATATGGAGAGGCTGATGAAATCATTTTCTCTATTATTGGTCCTCGATGCATTCAGCTTTCTGGTTATTTTCTAAGAAGTTGTCGACACAATAATGTAAATGAGATAACTGTCTTTACCTCTGTAAATAATTGTGTTTATTTGTATAGTAGCTTTTTTTCGTTGTGGTACTTGCCAGTAGTTGCCATCTTTCAATGATCAAGGAAGTATAGTAGATGAAGATTAGAGATTATAAAATGTTTTCCAGTTTTTTTTTGTAGCTTTGTAATTATTTTGGATGTTCAAAGCAAATGAAAGAGGCATATTTAAAAATGGGTGGTCAAAGCAAATGAATTAAAAAAAAAAAACGTGGGTCAACCGACCCGACCCGACGAAGTTCGGGTCACTCCGAACCGGGTCGGGTCGGGTCATTCTGTCCGTACAACCGACACTGGTTCGGGTCGGGTCGGTTTGTCCGTACAACCGACCCGACCCGAAAATTTTACACCCCTAATTATGATATCACATTTCTTTAAAAAAAAATCCAATTGGCAAAATTGGAAATTGGAACAAAAGTCTTCCTTCCATGATGAGTGTTAGTAGTTGTTGAAGGAGAAATTTTGGGCCAATCACAAATTGCCACGTCATTAATATAAATTAATGATAAAATAAATTTGGGACCAGTTACACATTTACACGTGTGCCTAAATTAAATTAATAGACATTAAAATTCGACAAATCAAATAATGTCACTTGTCTATTAGTGATCCATCAAATGACATCAGCCAAGTTCAATCAGATTATGCCACGTGGCAATTGGACCCAAGCCCAAGCCCATATGAGGTCCATCAAACTCTATAAATAGAGGAGGCCACCATTCATTCTGGGGGGATTCAGATTCGGGGATTGAGCCAGAGGCAGAGAGGGCAGAGTCCAGAGCATTCTCCCAAGATCCAGAGTCGTCAGAACCCAAAGAGTCCAGAGAATTCAGAGATCCGAGATTCAGGATTCAAAAGATTCAAGACTCAGAAGATTTGAAGACTAGAAGACTCTAAAAAGAGATCAACAAGCCAACCGACTGATCAAGAAGATCAACAAGTCAGCAGGCCGATCATCCAAGAGGATCAACAAGCTAACAAGCCGATCCAACAGATCATCAAGCCAACAGGCCGATCCAAGAGATCATCAAGTTAACAGACTGATCATCCAAGAAGATCAACAAGCCAACCGACCGATCAAGAAGATCAACAAGTCAGCAGGCCGATCATCCAAGAAGATCAACAAGCCAACTGATCGATCAAGAGGATCAATAAGTCAGCAGGCCGATCATCCAAGAGGATCAACAAGCTAACAAGCCGATCCAACAGATCATCAAGCCAACAGGCCGATCCAAGAGATCATCAAGTTAACAGACTGATCATCCAAGAAGATCAACAAGCCAACCGACCGATCAAGAAGATCAACAAGTCAGCAGGCCGATCATCCAAGAAGATCAACAAGCCAACCGATCGATCAAGAGGATCAATAAGTCAGCAGGCCGATCATCCAAGAGGATCAACAAGCTAACAAGCCAATCCAACAGATCATCAAGCCAACAGGCCGATCCAAGAGATCATCAAGTTAACAAACCGATCATCCAAGAAGATCAACAAGCCAACAAGCCGATCTAAGAGATCATCAACCTAGCAGGTCGATCATCCAAGAAGCCCAACAAACCGGCCCAAGAAGAGCAACAAACTAGAGGCCAAAGTTTATATATTTAAGAGAGAGAATCAGAGGATTAAAGTTAGAGATTGTACACCCACACGCATACAACATTAATACAATATATTATTTATTCCACGTGTCTCCATCTCTGAAGTTACGTGTGAACAAATTGGCACGCCCAGTGGGACCATCTCTACCTCTCATCTCTCTCTCTTATCTCAAAACATAAAAGTAAATATGTCATTCAAGACTTCTTCGATGGCCGCTGTCGAGATCAAGTCTTACATGGGTTCAACTGCCCATTGTTGCTTCAATGAACTGAGGTTGCAAGAAGATAAAGCTTCTATCATTGCAAGCGAAGAAACAACCTTGCAGGGGGCATATACCAATGACAAGTTTCTTGTTAAGTATAACCCTCTGTTTGAACTTGATTCTGACGTAGTGACTGTCATGATGACTGAGACAAGAACTATGGAAGAAAGAATGACTGAGATGCAAGAACACATCAACAACTTGATGAAGGCGATTGAAGAAAAAGATTCTCAAATCGCGCAACTAAAGTGCCAAATTGAGAACCAACATATCGCCGAATCAAGTCAAACCCAAGTCATAAAAAATCATGACAAAGGAAAGACTACAGTGCAAGACGATCAGCCACATTGTTCTGCTTCGGTCGCTTCACTATCCATCCAACAGCTCCAAGATATGATCACAAACTGTATCAGAGCTCAGTACGGTGGACCTACTCAAGATTCCCTCTTATATTCCAAACCTTATACTAAGAGGATTGATAACTTGAGAATGTCAATCGGGTATCAGCCACCAAAATTTCAACAATTTGATGGAAAGGGCAATCCTAAACAACATATTGCCCACTTCGTTGAGACATGCGAGAACGCTGGTACTCGAGGGGACCTGCTAGTCAAACAGTTCGTTCGAACACTTAAAGGAAATGCTTTTGACTGGTACACTGATCTAGAACCTGAGTCAATAGACAGTTGGGAGGAACTCGAAAGAGAGTTCTTGAATCGCTTCTACAGCACTAGAAGAACCGTTAGCATGTTCGAGCTCACCAACACTAAACAACGAAAAGGTGAACTTGTTGTTAACTATATAAATCGCTGGAGAGCCATGAGTCTAGATTGCAAAGATCGTCTCACTGAACTCTCTTCCGTCGAGATGTGCATTCAAGGCATGCACTGGGAACTCCTCTACATCCTTAAAGGTATAAAGCCTCGCACCTTTGAGGAACTAGCAACTCACGCCCACGATATGGAGCTAAGTATTGCTAGCCGAGAAAACCAAGACCTTCTCCTCCCTAACATGAGAAAAGAAGGAAGGAACGATGAAGAGACTATAGAAGAATCTATGGTTGTCAACACAACCCTTCCCAAGTCGTCTTCGAAAAGAAAGCGACAAACAAATGGAGCGCATCACTTAACTTTAAAGGAAAGACAGAAGAAAATCTATCCTTTCCCTGATGCTGACATCCCTGATATGCTGGAACAATTACTGGAAGCACAACTGATAGAGCTTCCTAAGTGTAAACGACCAGAAGAGATGGAGAAAGTCGATGATCCCAAGTATTGCAAGTATCATCGAGTTATTGGTCATCCAGTGGAAACATGTTTTGTCCTAAAGGACTTAATTCTAAAGCTAGCTATGGAAGGAAAAATTGAGCTCGACCTTGATGAAGTAGCCCAATCAAATCTTGCTACAATCAAAGGAAAGAGCAAACATCAAAGAAAGAAGGATCCTAAGAAACTTCAACCCAAGAGGAAGAGAAGTAAAAAGTTTTCTCAACCTCAACAATTGGTGATGTTGATTAAATCCTTCTCCAAAAATTTCCACAAAAAGGAAAAAGAGAACTTTGCGACTTCCTACTGCATCGACGTAGAAGAAGTTGACAATTTCAAGAAGAGTGAACAAAGGACTTCCGTCTTTGATCGCATCAAGCCTCCAACTACTCGTCCTTCGGTATTCCATAGAATGAGTATGGTCGCGACAGAGGAAGAAAATCAATGTTCGATGTCCACCTCCACTCGACCTTCAGCTTTCCAAAGGCTAAGTGTCTCCACATCGAAGAAAAGTCGATCTTCAACATCTGTCTTTGATCGCTTCAAAGTAACAAACGATCAACCTAAAAGAAAGATGAACAACTTGGAGTTGAAACTTTTCGATAAAGTAAACAGTGACAAGAAGCTTCATAGTAGCATCCCGTCACGTATAAAGAGGAAGTTTTCTGTTCTCATAAATACGGAAGGTTCCTTGAAGGTGAAGCCAAATCTCATTATCTTGACCAATCCTGCAAATGAAGGATCTGATCAAGACCATGACAAAGATAAGAGCTTTTAAATGTAAAAGCTCCTTATCGCAAGAGCCTAAACTGCATGATGCTCCTAGCCCACACGAGCTTAAAAGGTGAGTGCAAAAAAATTTGAACTACGTTATGACTTGATCCCTTTTCTTCAAAGGGTACGTAGGCAGCTTAAAGAAAACTTTAAGTTCAGTCTCTGCAAACAAAAAAAAAAAAAGAAGTGCAACAAATATTGAAGCACGACGATATAAATTGAGGAAATTCATCACTAGTGGGGGCAACACAGCAAATGGAAGTTGTTTCCTCCAAGTTCGAAGGTTCTCACACGCTTCGCTGCAGTTCCTTCCCTCCAAATTCGAAGGTTCTCACGCGCTTCGCTGCAGTTCCTTCCCCCCAAGTTCGAAGGTTCTCACGCGCTTCGCTGCAGTTCATTCCTCCAAGTTCGAAGGTTCTCACGCGCTTCGCTGCAGTTCCTTCCTCCAAGTTCGAAGGTTCTCCGCTGCTGCAGTTCATTCTTCCAAGTTCGAAGGTTCTCACGTCGCTTCGCTGCAGTTCCTTCCTCCAAGTTCGAAGGTTCTCACGTGCTTCGCTGCAATTCCTTCTCTCCAAGGTCGAAGGTTCTCACGCGCTGCGTTGCAGTTCTTTCTCCCCAAGTTCGAAGGTTCACGCACTTCGCTGCAGTTCCTTCTCCCAAATTCGAAGGTTCTCACGCGCTTCGCTCTGCAATTCCTTCCCCCAAGTTCGAAGGTTCTCACGCGCTTCGTGCAGTTCCTTCCTCCAAATTCGAAGGTTCTCACGCGCTTCGCTGCAGTTCCTTCCTCCAAGTTTGAAGGTTCTCACGCGCTTCGTTGCAGTTTCTTCCTCACAATTCGAAGGTTCTCACGCGCTTTGCTGCAGTTCCTTCCCTCCAAGTTTGAGGGTTCTCACATCGCTTCGCTGCGATCCTTCCTCCAAGTTCGAAGGTTCTCACGCGCTTCGCTCTGCAATTCCTTCCCCCAAGTTCGAAGGTTCTCACGCGCTTCGTGCAGTTCCTTCCTCCAAATTCGAAGGTTCTCACGCGCTTCGCTGCGGATCATTCCTCCCTAAGTTCGAAGGTTCTCACGCGCTTCGCTGCAGTTCATTCCTCCAAATTCGAAGGTTTCGAAGGTTCTCACACGCTGCGCTTCGTTGCAGTTCTTTCCTCCAAGTTCGAAGGTTCTCATGCGCTTCGCTGTGCAGTTCCTTCCTCCAAGTTCGAAGGTTCTCATGCGCTTCGCTGCTACCTTCTTCCAAGTTCGAAGGTTCTCTCACGCGCTGCTGCAGTTCCTTCCTCCAAGTTCGAAGGTTCCCTCACGAGCTTCGCTCGCTCCTTCTCCAAGTTCGAAGGCGCTTCTCTCCACTGCTCCTTTTCCAAGTTCGAAGGCGCTTCTCTCCGTTGCTCCTTCTCCAAGTTCGAAGGCGCTTCTCTATGCTACTCTTTCTCCAAGTTCGAAGGCGATTCTCTTTATTGCTCATTCTCCAAGTTCGAAGGTGCTTCTCTCCACCCCTCAATTTGAAGGTTCGCCACTGAAGTTTTCCTTCTCCAAGTTCGAAGGTTCACCGTTGCTCCTTTTCAAATGTTTGGCGGCGGTTGACGGCCTCGTTCCACTCCATCTTCAAATGCAGTTGACGGCGTCCGCTACGCTTCATCTTCAAATGTTGGCAGTTGATGGCGTACGCTTCGCTTCATCTTTAAAAATTGACTGTTGATAACTTCATTTCATATTCAAAAGTTGACGGTTGAAGTTTTCGCTTTAGAACATCTACAAAGATGAACAACTTTAGCGTTGCCTTTATCTTGAAAGTGTCTAGACTGGAAGATGCATCTTAGCTGCAAGTTAAAAAAAATGCTCCATATCAAACCACAAAAAAAAAAAAGAGAAAGAAAGACAATAAATGTGTTGACCCAATAAAAGGAGGATTGGTCTAGCAGGAGTGCATCACTGTAGGCAAATCTGGTGACTACTCCTGCATGGTTACTCAGATCACCTAATAAAGTAGGGACTGGTCTAGCAGGAGTGCATCACTGAAGGCGAATTTGGTGACTACCCCTGCAGGCTACTCAGATCACCCAATAAAATGGGGACTGGTCTAGCAGGAGTGCATCACTGTAGGCAAATCTGGCGACTACTCCTACAGGTTTACAGGTTAGCAGGATGCACGTGGACTACTCCCACTGGGCGTGCCAATTTGTTCACACGTAACTTCAGAGATGGAGACACGTGGAATAAATAATATATTGTATTAATGTTGTATGTGTGTGGGTGTACAATCTCTAACTTTAATCCTCTGATTCTCTCTCTTAAATATATAAACTTTGGCCTCTAGTTTGTTGCTCTTCTTGGGCCGGTTTGTTGGGCTTCTTGGATGATCGACCTGCTAGGTTGATGATCTCTTGGATCGGCTTGTTGGCTTGTTGATCTTCTTGGATGATCGGTCTGTTAACTTGATGATCTCTTGGATCGGCCTGTTGGCTTGATGATCTGTTGGATTGGCTTGTTAGCTTGTTGATCCTCTTGGATGATCGGCCTGCTGACTTATTGATCCTCTTGATCGATCGGTTGGCTTGTTGATCTTCTTGGATGATCGGCCTGCTGACTTGTTGATCTTCTTGATCGGTCGGTTGGCTTGTTGATCTTCTTGGATGATCAGTCTGTTAACTTGATGATCTCTTGGATCGGCCTGTTGGCTTGATGATCTGTTGGATCGGCTTGTTAGCTTGTTGATCCTCTTGGATGATCGGCCTGCTGACTTATTGATCCTCTTGATCGATCAGTTGGCTTGTTGATCTTCTTGGATGATCGGCCTGCTGACTTGTTGATCTTCTTGATCGGTCGGTTGGCTTGTTGATCTTCTTGGATGATCAGTCTGTTAATTTGATGATCTCTTGGATCGGCCTGTTGGCTTGATGATCTGTTGGATCGGCTTGTTAGCTTGTTGATCCTCTTGGATGATCGGCCTGCTGACTTGTTGATCTTCTTGATCAGTCGGTTGGCTTGTTGATCTCTTTTTAGAGTCTTCTAGTCTTCAAATCTTCTGAGTCTTGAATCTTTTGAATCCTGAATCTCGGATCTCTGAATTCTCTGGACTCTTTGGGTTCTGACGACTCTGGATCTTGGGAGAATGCTCTAGACTCTGCCCTCTCTGCCTCTGGCTCAATCCCCGAATCTGAATCCCCCCAGAATGAATGGTGGCCTCCTCTATTTATAGAGTTTGATGGACCTCATATGGGCTTGGGCTTGGGTCCAATTGCCACGTGGCATAATCTGATTGAACTTGGCTGATGTCATTTGATGGATCACTAATAGACAAGTGACATTATTTGATTTGCCGAATTTTAATGTCTATTAATTTAATTTAGGCACACGTGTAAATGTGTAACTGGTCCCAAATTTATTTTATCATTAATTTATATTAATGACGTGGCAATTTGTGATTGGCCCAAAATTTCTCCTTCAACAGTAGTACTATCTATAAAATTTTTCAATCATAATGAAAATGTTAGCTTCAAGAACTTATCTTTTATGTCCTTATATAGTTGGCACCATCTACAATTTCAACCCCAGATGTCAATTCCAAATCTTACAAAAATATTGATATTGATAAGTAATTTAGAGATTCATGAGAAAAATGTTTAAATTCATAAATGAATATTTCATTTTTCATGCTTGTCGAGTGGAAAAAATCATATTTGAGAGTATATCTCAATGATGTTTTGTTTCACATTTTGTATACTTCCAATATTAAATATACTATAATGCGTTTGTCAGTCATTTCAAAACAATAAAGGCTCTATAAAAATATAGGTTTGTTACATTTTGACAATAGACTTAAAAATTGGACCTCGATTAAAAGAGGAGTTCAAACTTCAACTTTTGAGGAATAATATATTTTTAAAGAATAATAAACGATATTTTATGTTATAAAATTTGGATAATTATTATTTTAAAATATTACATAATTTATAGTACATTATGTTATCACGTTCTAATTTTAACCCTTTTTTTTTATATATACATATATAAAGAATTGAACTACAATCATTTAAAGAATTGAACTCAAAAAAGTTTTTTAAAGAAAAGGAAAAAAAAAAAAAAACTCTATTTGAAATCACCCATCATATCATCAACTATAATCTCAATAACTCACTCAATAACTACTAAAAAGAAAGAGCCAAAAAGATTTATGATTTATCCAACCTTTTGCCAAGAAAAAAAAAAAAAAAAAATCTATCCAAACAGATTTCCCATGTTCAAAAGATCTTAAATTTTGCTTATTTTTAGAAAGGCTAAATGCTTCACTCTACCGCCATCCCGAAGTGGCAGTTTCCTCATCTTCCAAGGACTCACATGAAGATTCTCTAAAACCCCACTGGAAAAATTCACGATGATCACAGAGAAATCAAAAGGGGCGTTGTAGATTCTCGCAAAGTTCTTCAAAATCGCAGCAATGAATCGTTTTCTCCAGAAACAGTTGTTCCGTTCAGTGTTTAGCTTCAACAGAGTGCTTTGGAATTGGGATTTCCCTTCAAACCGTCGTGGTTTCTCTGATTCGCCGGAATCGTGGAAATCCATGGCGGGTCTGGTTCGATGCTCCGCGAATGACGTCCCTCTCTCTCCGATAAGCTTTCTGGAACGAACGGCCAAAGTTTACAGCGACACAACCTCGCTTGTCTACGGTTCGGTGTCGTTTACTTGGGAAGAAACCTATTATCGATGTCTCAAATTGGCTTCTGCGATGACTCAGCTTGGGATTTCCCCTGGTCAAGTGGTGAGTTTCTCTCATTTACATTGTTAATGTTGTGATTTAGTTGGATTTTCCTTTGCCTCGTGATTTTGATTATAATCTACTGGTTATGCTGCTGATTGTCTCTGTTTTGAGTTGAGATGAATGACTTAATTTCACCTTCACTTTGCGCCCAAATCCAATGATGGACTGTTCAAAATTTTGGGTTTAAATCAATGAAATGTTGGGAGCCATTTTTCTTTCATGGGTTGTTTTCTTTTTTGTTTTTGTTTGTTCTGTTGTGGCTCTGGGATTTCCTGCTGCTGTCTTGCAAGTTTGAACTTGTGTTGAACAGGTTGCAACTCTGGCTCCTAATGTTCCTGCTATGTATGAGCTGCACTTTGCTGTTCCCATGGCTGGTGCTGTTCTTTGCACGTTGAATGCTCGCCATGATTCATCTATGGTGTCAGTCCTGCTGAGGCATTCAGAAGCCAAGATCGTTTTTGTAGATTATCAGTTGTTTGAAGTTGCTTGTGAGGCACTTCGACTTCTTGGACAAGGAAATTCTGAGTTGCCTAAGCTGGTTTTAATTCTTGATTCTGAACATGGTACATCTCCAGCTCCAGCTTCGTTATCTCCGAATGTTTATGAGTATGAGAGTTTGATTGCATCTGGGAGTTGTGAATTCGAGATCCGAAGACCGAAAAGCGAATGGGATCCAATTAGTGTAAACTACACTTCAGGCACCACATCTATGCCTAAAGGGGTTGTTTATAGTCACAGAGGTGCCTATCTCAATTCCTTGGCGACGGTTTTGCTCGGCGGAATGGGATCGATGCCAGTTTATCTTTGGACTTGCCCCATGTTTCATTGCAATGGATGGTGCCTTACTTGGGGAGTTGCAGCTCAAGGTGGTACAAATCTTTGTCTCAGAAAAGTCTCACCCAAGGCAATATTTGAGAAAATAGCTATGCAGAATGTGACACACATGGCAGCTGCGCCTACTGTCTTGAATATGATTGTGAACTCTCCGGTGAGCGATCGCAAACTTCTCCCGAACAAGGTGGATGTCTTGACAGGCGGTTCGCCGCCTCCACCACAGGTGCTCGCTAAGATGGAGGAGATGGGATTCCGAATTTGTCACTTGTATGGTCTAACTGAGACATATGGTCCTGGCACATATTGCACATGGAAGCCAATGTGGGATTGTTTGCCTTCTGATGAAAGATTAAGGATCCAAGCCCGTCAAGGCGTCCATCATGTTGGACTGCAGGAGGCGGACGTAAGAGATCCCGTGACGATGGCTCAAGTACCGGCTGATGGCAAAACAATGGGAGAAATAATGTTCAGAGGGAACACTGTGATGAGTGGATACTTCAAAAACCAGAAAGCAACAGAGGAAGCTTTCAGGGGAGGGTGGTTTCACAGTGGAGATGCTGCAGTAAAACACCCCGATCACTATATCGAAGTAAAGGATCGTTTGAAGGACATAATCATCTCGGGCGGTGAGAACATAAGCACGGTCGAGGTCGAAACTGTTCTGTTTGGTCATCCAGCAGTTCTGGAGGCTGCTGTTGTAGGTCGCCCTGATGATCATTGGGGAGAGACACCTTGTGCATTCGTTACACTGAAGGAGGGATGTAATGTCACTGCCCGACAGCTTATCGATTACTGTCGAGATCGTTTGCCACATTACATGGCTCCTCGATCGATAGTTTTTCAAGATTTGCCAAAGACTTCAACTGGAAAGATACAAAAGTTCATCTTGAGGGATAGAGCTAAGGCTATGGGGAGCCTTTCTTGAACTACTTTGGAGTAAAGTGATTCTAAATTATCTGTTGTACAGTACAGATCAATTATAATTCTTTGCACTCAAACCCATGCACAAATATTTAGTGTTGGAGTGTGACAGCAAAATGTATGAGATGAGCAGTAGGAAGAGCTTTCATTGAGGTTGAGAAAGGAAAATATTTGTATTTCACATTATAAACTTCTCATGGTTTGAAATAGAAATATACTTTTATTACATTTGATGAGATTATTTGGTGATATCTATAGACGGACAAAAGGCTCTTGAAAATAGCAATCCAAGTTCTTTCCGGGGTTGATATCCAACATTTTGCAGTACCTTTCGTAAAATCCAATCCTGTCAGCAACTTCAGAGTTAGCACCATACCCACATTCATATCCACCGTCGATAATGTTGGTGATGACACCGTAACCCGGGACTCTTCTAGCAGCTTTATCGGCATCGGAGGGTCGCCATTTGCCTATGATAACTTCATGGCTTGATGGCTTGATTCCTTGTGGTGTCATCCAAAACCAAATGGCTGTTTTGAATGATACAATTGGGTCTGTGGCTACCAAATCTGGATTCTTTAGTAAATTCAACCCTAATGCTTTGCCAGCTTGCCCGTAGTTATAGTTGCTGATTTGAGACAACATATCAATATTTAGTATAATTAATGTATAACTATTCATAATGTCATAATTTCTAAACCAAATTATAGTTTCATTTGCTTTGAATAAAAAGGAGATAGAGGATAGTTAGTTACTAAGTGAGTTTCATGGGTCCACGACCGTAATACTTCTGGCCAGGAGTGCAAGGCCATTTTGGGTCAGATTTGCAATAGGAATCTTGAGTGGTTTCTTTTATATGACAATATCCCCACGTATATGGACCATCTGGTGCAGTTGGCCATCCTCCTGCAACACAACTTGGTATCATTTTCAAAACAAGCCAATCTTATATCATAAGTCATCTTGTAGAGATTTTATGAGAAAACTAACCAGTGGTTTGGTAAGAAGTTTGAGCTAAGAAAGCTACTAACTCCCTTTTTCGTTTAGTAAGGCTTCCAGTTGTGCCAAACCCAAACCTACTAAAGGAGCGAGCAGCAGCTAGAAAAGCATCGTAAGTATAGAATTCTTGACTTTGACATTGTGGATCCTTGCGATACATGAACATCTGATCGAAAATCGTGGCGTTGATGAGCTTCTCGACATCGTCACTGCAACTAGGGGCAGGAGCTGGATGTGCAAACACTCTCAATAATAAAGCAAAGAATAGGAAGATCAATGCATAGAGCTTCATTCTTCCAATCACTTTCAATGTGAATGTAAGTTCATAATGGGAGAAGAATGGGACTCCTCCCTTATTTATATAGTTGTGAAGTTGTGATTGCTTGTTGGCTTTACAGTTGGATCCAAAATAAATGGGCAAAAGCACCTCAAAATAAAGGGAAAAAAATGCACAATCAATGAATGCCTGCCCAATTCTAATTTTATATACAAGCATAATTATTTCTTAACTTTTTTTTTTCTTCCTTACCTATCACATGGTCAATTTTTAATTTGATCAACTTTAACTAGAAATGTTCATATCATATTAGAAAATATTATCATATCTATAAAAGTTGATCAACATTTATTTATTTATTTATTTATTTTAAGGGAAATTGTGATAAATGACTACAAAAAAAAAAGCATTCTTGATTTTTGGCTACGGAAGTTTGGATTTTGCAGACATGGCTACCGACATTTTAGGGAACTGTTTACTGGATTATTTTGGACGTTTTTACCCCTTGTATTTACGGTTATTTACAGACGCCGTTTACGTCATTTCCGAGGACAGAGATGTGTTTTGGATGGTGAACGAATTTCAAAACGGTACATATAGGGGGTGTTGTGTAGTCGTTGACATCCTAAGTGTCAATACTGGTATACACCCCGTGGGGACAGTTTCAAAGGGAGTAAACTAAATCCCTAAAATCTCGGGATTTTAGTATCTGTTTGTTGCAAATATAAGGGGAGGGAAACGAAACCGTTACCTATTTCAATTTTTTTGGTACAGTCGTCGCATAGAGGGAGAAACGACCGAGCATGCAAGAGATGGTTGTCGACGCGGCGGATGAAGGTCGTTGGCACGGCAGAGATGGTTCATCGGCGTGGTATGAGAGGTAGGTAGTGATATTCACTCTGTTTGGCGGTGGGAAATGGTGTGGAATGGAGGGTTCGGGGGTGTGGAATAATGCTTTCAAATGGTGTGGAATGCTCTCAAGGGTTTCTACTTTTGGAGGAAGAAGATGGACGGGTGGGCTGCTGCATGAAGGCTATTCTGGTGGTGAGGGTGGGCGGTGACATGACGTTTTTACCCCTTGTATTTACGGTTATTTACAGACGCCGTTTACTTCATTTTCGAGGACAGAGATGTGTTTTGGATGGTGAACGAATTTCAAAACGGTACATACAGGGGGTGCTGTGTAGACGTTGACATCCCGAGTGTCAATACTGGTATACACCCCGTGGGGACAGTTTCAAAGAGAGTAAACTAAATCCCTAAAATCCCGGGATTTTAGTATCTGTTTGTTGCAAATATAAGGGGAGGGAAACGAAACTGTTACCTATTTCAATTTTTTTGGTACAGTCGTCGCGTAGGGGGAGAAACGATCGAGCATGCAAGAGATGGTTGTCGACGCGGCGGATGAAGGTCGTTGGCACGACGGAGATGGTTCGTCGGCGTGGTGTGAGAGGTAGGTAATGATATTCACTCTGTTTGGAGGTGGGAAATGGTGTGGAATGGAGAGTTCGGGGGTGTGGAATGCTCTCAAGGGGTGTGGAATGCTCTCAAGGGTTTCTACTTTTGGAGGAAGAAGATGGACAGGTGGACTGCTGTATGAAGGCTATTCTGGTGGTGAGGGTGGGCCCACATGACGTTTTTTACCCCTTGTATTTACGGTTATTTACAGACGCCATTTACGTCATTTCCGAGGACAAAGATGTGTTTTGCAGTATTTTATTGCAATTATTCATTCTGGTGGTGAGGGTGGGCGGTATCTTCTTTTTAGCTTATTCATTTTTGGGGGAAAATTAGTATGTCTTCGGGTTGCCGGTGTTCTTATTTTCTTGGGTTTTTAATTGCTGATGTTCTTGGGTGCAGGTAGTATGTCTTCGGATTGAGAGGACATTTTTTCCAATTAATGCATTCTGAAGGTATTTCTCTCTAATGAGGGAGGTTGAACTTTGTTATCCTTCCCCAATAAAGGTATTGACTCCTTTTTTCCGGGTAGCAACTTTTTCTGGGGTGCAAATTTTTTCAGTAGTAACACCTACTACTAGTTTTGTTTTTCAAACTAGTTTTGTTTCTTGGATTTTTTATTTTTCAAACTTCCTAAAATGTCTCTAACTTTTTTTAGGGGTATATTTTATCTCTCCTAAACTCTGATTTTGATTTTAAACGTTAAGAATACGTTAGGCAGTTTGTTGGGGGCATATTTGTCTTTTACAAATATGGATTTATTAATCATTAAATCGTTTAGCCATCTATTTAATTTTTAAACGTTTGTAGCTATATTTCAAGCCACCTATTTAATTTTAGCCATATTTCTTGTTGCCCCTTATTTTAATTGAAATTGAGGAGTGTTCCATCCACTTAAATTGGTTGGTTGCCCTCCAATTGGGCGACAAAGTCCATGCACTTTGGTCCATTTAGATTCCACTAGGAACTCCTTGATTTTTTTTTAGTCTTTTGATTTAAATTAATTAATCATTGGCAATATTTTATTTTAATGGTTATATTCCTTGTAGCAACATGAACTCTCAACGGTAAAAACATCTACCTTCTATTTGGGATTAAGAAAGTTGAAAAAATGACTTTAAATTCCGTGATTTGAAATCTGAAAAAATGATGGAATTTTAAATTCTATATCTTTATTGTTTGGAAAGAAAAAATATTTAAAATGAATGTAATTAAAATTTGTATTTAGACAGTAGTCAATGATGAGAAGAAAGTAAAAGCCTAATAAGAATTATTTAACTCAATAATTGGTATTTTATACTTCTTCGAGAGAATTTGTAGCAAGAGGAAGGTTAAAAACTTAAAATTTTATAGAAAAAATAAATAAGGAACCACTAATTGACCACTAATCTTTAAAATTCTCTCTAACCAACACCACTAAGCCAAAAGACTCTCCAACTTACACACACTAATCCACTAGTTAATAAACTACCAACTCTGAAATTAGGGTTTTTTTTTTTTTTTTTTTTTTTTTTTTTTTTTTTTTTTTTGAATAACTGAAATTAAGGTTTGAGTCTCTAGTTTAAGGTTTTTACTTATTGCTACTAAATTTTGTTATATACACCAACAAAATATATATATATATATATATATATATATATTTGAATTCAACATGTATTTTAATGGACTTTTTTTTATTAATATTATAATTTTTTAAACTTATTAGAGTAATAAGATTATATAGAAACTTATTATTTCAATATTGTTGTTTTTTTTCAGCTGAGACGACCTATCCACGTGTCAACTTTCGGTTCATTTGTTTTAAAAAAATATTTTTTTGGTAGGTCGTCTCTTGAAGAGACGATGTATAAACGGAATTTAAAAAAAAACGGTAAAGCAGGTCGTCTCTTAAGAACTCAATTAACTCGAAGAAAGGATTCGTTAATTTTTATGGGGTTGAATAAGACTTAAGTCCTTTTAATTTGTCATCTTATTTATTACAATAAGTACATCCCATATGTAGGTATAATAAAGAGTTTTGCTTTCATTATGCGCTAAAGAAAGCAAAAATATCTAAACACACATTACATGACTATCTCTTTGTAGGAAGACTGGAATATCTATGCTTTTATTACGTTTGAAATGGTGAAGAGACGATTATTTTGTTATCCAAAAGGGCCTTTGATTGTTGCAGTCTAAATTGTTTCCTACGTCCACCCCCAACATATTGCAGTACCTTCTAAAAAATTCAATTCTACTAGTGACTTTATCGTTAGGACCGCTCCCACATTCAAATCTACCGTTGATGATGTTGGTGATAACACCATAGCCAGGAACTCTTCCAGCAGCTCTATCATCATTTGATGGTTGCCATCTACCAATAATCACATCATGGCTTGATGACTTGTTTGCTTGTGGAGTCATCCAAAACCAGATAGTTGTTCGGAATGATATGATTGGATCTGTGGCTACTAAATCTGGATTGTTTAGCAAATTCAATCGCAATGATCTACCGGCATGTCCGTAGTTGTAGTTGCTAACATGATACAAATATCAACATTCAATAATTAGTATTATCTAATTATAATTATTCATTAACAAAAAAAAAAAAAAAATCTGCTTTGGAAAATGAAGTTGAGAGAGGAGATAGAGGGGAAATTCATTACTGAGTGAGTTGAATGGGTCCACGACCAAAATATCTTTGATCAGGAGTGCAAGGCCATTGTGGATCGGGATGCAATAGAGATCTTGTTGGAGTTCCCTAACGAAACAATATCCCCATGCATATGGACCATCTGGTGCAGTTGACCATCCTCCTGTGACATATATAATCTCATTATTTTCAAATCATGAAGTCCACAAAGGGTAGAGCTATAAACTTTGTTAAAGAGACAAAAAATCTTACTATCTAACTATTTTTACTTATATAAATCTTTCAATTTCAAAATTACTCCCAAACATGTCTTAAAAAGACAAAGTTGAAGGAAAAATGTTAATTTTTAACTTTTAAAAAATAAGACAAACTAATAGGAGGACAATTTCCCCTTTCTTCCCTTCTATACTGCACTTTCAATGTCAACATCTATGGTCCCGTTTAATAACCATTTGGTTTTTGAAAATTATGGTGGTGTTCTCAATTTCCTTACTATAGTTTTTCATCTCTTTGTCAAGTACACATTTGAATTCCTAACCAAATTCCAAAAACAAAAACACTTTTTTGAAAAGTATTTTTTTTAGTTCTCAAAATTTGGCTTGGTTAATTTTAAAATCTGTATGTAGAAATAGTGTTTATGAGCTTAATTTTCAAAAATAAAAAACAAAAAACGAAATGGTTATCAAAGAAGGTCCATACTTAACCATTTTTAAAACCAGTAGTCTCGTGAGAAGTTTGAGCAAGAAAAGCTGCCAACTCCCTTCTTTGAGTAGCATCGTCTCCAGTCGTACCAAACCCAGGAAAGGATCGAGCAGCAGTAAGAAAAGCATCGTAGCTATAGAACCCATTACCACGACAACGTGGATCGTTACGATACTTGAGCATTTGGTCGAAGACGGAGGCGGTGACGATCCTGCCGATGCCAGATCCGACAGGGCCCGAGCCACGGCACTGGCTTTGACAACCGGCCCCGCAGTAGGGTTCGGTGGTGCCGCACCACCGTGCTCACTGCAACACAGACCATTTTGACAAACAGCAGCGTTGGCCTGCCGTCCACATTGCTGTGCAGAGGCTCTCAACCACAAAGCAAAAGAAAGGAAGATAAATAATGCACAAAGCTTCATTCTTCTCATCTCTCAAAATGAGAGATTGTACTAGAAATAATGAAGGTGACAAGAAATCTATACCTATTTAATAAGAAAAGGGCTTCGCTGAATTTTCCACAATTCATTTATATTGGAAACTTCCTTGTGATTGCAACAACCATCACTATTATTTTTCTTTTTGTCTTTTTAACTAAGAATTCTTTTTCGTGAGTTCAACTTTATTTTAAGCTTAAATTACAAGTTCTTAAAATTTTAAAAATGACTAATATATACCTAAACTTCCAAAATTGTGTTTAGTTGCTTTCTAAACTTTAAAATGTATCTTTTTGATTTGTGTCTAATAGGTCAATGAATTTTCAATTATACGGGTCTCATTGACCTACTCAATGTTTGTTAAAATTTATGGGAGATACACACAATTAAGAGTTTAGGATCCTCTTAGACATAAAATTCAATTTTATATCTAATAAATCGGTTAATCTTTTAAATTTTCAAATATGTAAGGGTTCTATTAGACAAAATTGAAAGTTAGATACTTTTTAAAGTTCAGGACTAAATAGATACAAATCTAAAAGTTCAAAGACTAAACTTGTAATTAAACAAATTTTAAAGAGATAGATTACAACTTAATTTTCTCTCTCTTTTTAGTTCAAAAATTTGTGAGGAAAGAGATGTGACCCTCTAATCATTTAATTGAGAATATAATACCTTAACAAGTTTGATTACATATCGTTAAAAAAAAAGAAGAAAGAAAGAAAGAAGAGAAGAACAAGTTGGGACTACATAGTGCAACTTTAACATCTGATTTAATAATCATACCTTATATAATTGAGTAAACAAAGTGATTTTTTTTCATGTATTGTATTTATTTTGTTATATCAATTATGTTAATCAATAATTTAATATTCAATTGGTATAAGACGTATACTTAAAAAAAATAATTTAATATTCAATTAGATGATTCCAATTTTCCATTTTCTGAAAAAGAACATTGTAAAACTAAAAGAATGAACAACAAAACGCGTCAAGTTTATAATAAGGAAGGGAAGCAACCAAGAAATCCAGGTGCCTTCGACCATTGTGTTACTTGGCAATCGAAAAATTTACAAGTCTTATTGATAAAAGGTAAAATTATCTCTTTTTTTTCTTCTCAACATGTATATATTTCATTTTCACACACATAAATATAAACTTGGGAAATTTAATAAGTTTAAATTTAACTATATACCATTTATAATTAGTCTATAAAATTGTAATTAAATTTTAAATAATAAACAAATAAAAGTTTAAATCTTGTTTTGTAATCTAATTTTCATACCTATGGATGTAGTTATTTTTCATAGACATCATTTTATCATTCCCACCATCTTAAAAGATTTTTTTTTATTTTTTTAATCTTAAAAGAATTCTTCCTCATTGACTTGGCAAGTCAATTCACCTTTGTCTATGGTCGTCTATTCCACATTTTTAGGCCCACTAGAATTTTATGCCATTTATTGATTGATTGTTACACCCCTAGTAGCTCCACCATGACTTTTATATATATAGAGACACCTTATTACTTAGAAAAACCACAACTTGCACAAAAAGAAAAAAGAATAGGAAAATAAAAGAGTTTTTTTTTTTTAAATTTTTTTTAATTTTAAGTTCAACGATATTTGAGATAAGAGAATTTGAATTTGTGACCTTTGAGTCATGTTAAAGAGCCCACATAGAAAAGATAATGAGACATCACAATTTTTTATAAGACACATAAGTTATTCCTCTTATTGTCCATTGATTTTAAGATGGATATCCATGTGGTATCAGAGCCCTTAAGAAAAAAAAGAACAACAAAGGAGATCCCATCTAAAAATGATGAATTCAAAGAAACACCATTTGAAGATTTTTTTTGTTTTGTTTTTGTTTTTTTTTTTGACAATATGTGTTAACCAATTGAATTATATTAGAATTGAAAGTTCATCGATTACTTAATTTTGTACTAAAGATAATGGAGACTTTTAGAATTATATTAGAATTGAAAGTTCATTGATTACTTAATTTTGTCTAAAGATAATGGAGACATTTATTTCTCTTGAGGTATGGTAGATATATATCATAGATATTTCATCTTTTTCGCTTTCAAAGCTTCTAAGGTACAACTTTCCACAATTCAAGCTAAAGCGAGCTTAGCTCAACGGTAATTGACATGTACCTTCAGCCATGAGGTCAGATGTTCGAATCCCCCCACCCCACATGTTGATGTACTCAAAAAAAAAAAAAAAAAACTTTCCACAATTCAAAGAAGCATTAATTAGATTTGTAAATCCAATTAATTTATAGGTCGTTGCCCTTGTTACTATTGACCAAGTCTTAATTAATTATTTGCAAACATGTCCTCCCTGTTGATGTACATTTCTTTTGTCGCCCTTCAATTCATAATAATTCTCAAAAGGATTCAAAAAATATATTTTTTTAATAATAGAAAAAAATGTGTTCTAAAAAAAGAAAAAAAGCATTTGTTTCTTTTAAACGTCAACTGTAAGGAACTACTGAACACGACACAGATCTCCACAATGGTATGATATTGTCCACTTTGGGTATGAGCCTTCATGGCTTTGCTTTTGGTTCCACCCAAAAGGCCTCATATCAATAGAGATACTTGTTCTCCCTTATAAACCCATGATCATCTCCTTGTCTAGCCAATGGGGACTTTGGTTGCACTCTCTAATTCCCAACAATCCTCCCCTCAAACAAAGTACCATGAACGAGTTTGCTCTCAAATAGTCATCTATCCGTCAAACACTCATTTACCAAGGCTTTACAAAAGAGTTTGCTCTTATCTAGGCCAAATGCCTAACTATGGATCTCCACCAAGACTATTGTCTTTCAAGACTCACAAATTCTTTGTTCGACACTCGAAGAATTTACGAAACGACTACGTCAGGGGCATGACTTTGATACCACTTGTAAGGGACTACCGAACACGACACAGATCTCCACAATGATATGATATTGTCCACTTTGGGCATGAGCCCTCATGGCTTTACTTTTGGTTCCACCCAAAAGTCCTCATACCAATAGAGATACTTGTTCTTCCTTATAAACCCATGATCATCCCCTTGTCTAGCCAATAGAGACTTTGGTTGCACTTTCTAATTCCCAACATCAACAATCAAGATATTTTGTTTATTACATTTATCTCACCATTTTTCAGTTAAAAAAAAAAAAAAATTCTCACCAGTTTTAAAGCTTGCGATTTTTTTTTATTATTATTTTTGTTTGGTTTATCTCGTAAAACTTTGCTAACGTCCATGTGACATAACATGCTAACTTTATTATCAAAAAGAAAAAAAAAATGATGCAAGATAAAATTTTGAGCTCGTGTATACGGGGCAGAGTCGATTTTTTTTTTCTTTTTTCTTTTTATAAAGATGCACACAATTTTTTTTTAGAGAAAAGAAAAATTGGATTACGCCACATGAACAAACGAAGAACTGTTAGAACTGATCAACATATTACAGATCTGGTGATATAACAGATTTTTTTTTTTTTTTAGAAAAAGATATAACAGAATTTTATCTCTCTAAAAGATGCACAATATGTATATATGAAATATAAAATAGACAAGCAGAAAACACTACCAAAACAGTTTTTATTTTTTCAAATTTAAGTTCTTATTTTTATTATTATAGTAATAAAAAGTAATTAAAGGTCTGTTTTGCATCTTATCCAATTTAATCTTTTTTTAATTGTTATTATTTCACTAAACCAAATGGAATTCAATGGAACATTTTTTTTACAGTATTTGAATTATTTTACTAAATTAAGTGAAAATTTCGAAAATAACGTTCACTTGTTTTAAGTGATTTTTAGTAAGATTTTAAATTGTAAATCTATTATAAAAATAAATCCAGAAATAGCGAAAATATAATTAACACTCTTTGTTCGCTAAGAACAATTTTTTTGAGAGTTCTTTAAACATTAAGTTAAGAGAGAGATTTTATTCACTTGTGTATGACTAATATGTTTTTTTTTTTTTTTTTTGAGAGAAAGACTAATATGTAATATAAATAACGTTTAGATTCTTAAAAAAAAAAACGTTTAGATTTTAAATTGTTTGTAAATGATTCTGCACTTATCATTATCGTCTTGGGACCATGTTGAATGATAAATCATTCAAAATTTCATCACATTATATATGTACGACAACATTTATATTTTTGAAAAATATTTAATTAGAACACCAGACAAACATGAATTTGTGCTTATGTTGACTTCTTTTATTAAAATACAACTTCAAAGTAACATCTCGCACATATATAATAAGAGGTTTGCTTCCATTAAGGTGAGGAAAGCAAAACATTGGGTTACACATTATAAGTCTTATTGTCTCTCATAGTTCGGTGATAGAAATACACATGTGCTTTTATAACATTTGATGTTGATGTTTAGGCAAAAGAACTCTGGTTGTTACAGTCCAAGTTATCTCCATAGTTGACACCTAATATGTCGCAATACCTTTTGTAAAATCCAATTCTGCTAGTCACTGTACTAGTAGAACGACCTCCACATTCAATCCCGCCATTAATAATGTTTGTAATGACACCGTAACCAGGAAATCTTCTA
Organism: Luffa acutangula; assembly: GCA_036850905.1. NCBI lineage: Eukaryota > Viridiplantae > Streptophyta > Magnoliopsida > Cucurbitales > Cucurbitaceae > Luffa > Luffa acutangula. The sequence goes on along the minus strand of CM072087.1, from coordinate 59,516,407 downwards.
GCAGCTCTATCGTCATTTGATGGTTGCCATCTGCCAACGATAACATCATGACTTGATGGTTTGTTTCCTTGTGGTGTCATCCAAAACCAAATGGCTGTCTTGAATGCCACGACTGCATCTGTGGCTACCAAATCTGGATTGTTCAATAAATCCAATCCTAACGCTTTACCAGCTTGTCCGTAATTGTAGTTGCTATAAATAAAATGACACAATATATTAATAGTTTGTATGATCAAAACATAAAACAATATTTTTAATATATAATTATATTCCCTGCCTAGGGTTTGTGATATTATTTAATTACATTATCCTCGATTCTTTTTAGGTCGTTTGGTTGGAGTTTAAAAATCATTGAAATGGATTTGGACATATAAAACTTTTTTTTTCTTTTTTTTAATCCCACTTATGTGTGAAATGGTTGGGTTTTGACTAAAAACCCTTCTTCGTGACACTCTTCTTATTTATTTATTTATTTATTTTCTTCTCCTCATTATTTTTTTTCCTTCTTTGATATTTTTTTAACATTCTTTTAATTCTTCTTCTTTTCTTCTTTTTTATCCCTTTTCTCTTATTCGTTTATTTTTGTTATTTATCTTTTTTTTTTTTTTTTTGTTCATTCTCTTTTTTCTTTTTGTTCATCTCATTGAATTGCATTAAGATTTTAATAATATTGTATAAATTTAACAATTCAAATTTAATAAATTAATTTATAAATGTATACTTATTTTTTCAATGAAATACAATGCATTGATGCAATACAATAGTAAAATAAACTATCAATTCATTAATTAATGATATATTGCCAAAAAGAGCATATAACTCAACTAACATAAAGTTATATCGATAATCACGAGGTCTGTGGTTCAAATCTCCCCACTCCCATATTGTCAATAATAATAATAATAATGATAATGATATATTTAGTTAATTATAATTATAATTAATTTACTGTGACATTATTTTTAACAATTATAAGTAATTACTCCTTAAGTAATTATAAAAAAAATATTTTTTTTGAGATAATTAATTTTCAATTATAATATATTTAGAAAAATCAGATTATTTTTAATTAATTTTGATTACTTTATTAATTAATGCACTATAATTATTTAAATTTCTCAAATTAATCTCATAAAACAAATGTTGATATCACTTAGGAAAATCTAATAGCATTCCCATGTAGTATCAAAATAGACATCTTTGAGTCCCATCAATTATATATATATATATATATATATATATATATATATTATTTCTAGGCATATAAAAAACCCTAAGCCAAACGGTCTTTTAAAAAATTCAAATTTCACAAATTAAATTCTTTTCATCTTACCAAACATTAAAAATTATTGTTAACTTGAGGCTAGCTTAACTAGTTAAGAATACATATATCCTCAACTAAAATGTTAGGGGCCGTTTGTTTGACGGTAATCCAAGATGTCCATGGAATGGGCAACTGGATTACCTCGTTTGTTTTGTGGTAATGTTGGATACCTAGAAAATTCGGGATGCCCGGACATCCTAGGATGCCCATACGGGAGGCATCAGGGAGGCATCCAAGGAGCTTTTGATGCCCTCGTGAGAGATGGGTTTCAAAGATTCCCATGTTGAGGGCATCTTCGGATGACACTTTTAACCCTCCATTTTACAATTTGTATTTTTATTTAAAATAAATTAATTTATTCGTACACTAAGAAATAACCATTTATTTTTTAAATTTTACATTAAGATGTAAAATAAATGATAGTTATATTGAATAATATTTTAATTTATTTTTTTATTTATTCTCTTAATAATAATACTAAACTATATTAAACTAATAGCTAAATTAGCTAAAAATTAGTAAGGACATTATTGGTATTATACCTAATCTAAGAACTTTCCCGTACAAAAATCCTGCAAAACAAACATAGTTATCTGAATATTCCCATATATTCTTATAAATTATTCCTTCAAACCAAACATGGTTATCTAAAATGCCGGGCATCTATATTTCCGGGTATCTATAATTTCAGGCATCTGAATATTCTGGTTATCTAGATTCCCAAAAAACAAACGGCCCCTTAGAGGTCCAAATCTCCTTGTACTAAAAAAAAGAGGTTCAAATCTCCTCACTTCACTTTTTTTCACTTCACTTTTTTTTTTTTTTGACAACTACTCCACGTGTTGTTAAACTCTAAAGATACATTAAAAGTCATTAATAAAATGAGATAATTAACTTTAAATATATTCTATTAACAAACTACTCCATGTTATAATAAAATGGGTAGGAAACCATCCAGCTTCACATAACGGTTTTTTTTGGAGTTCAAAAACATTTCGGGATGGGAGATTGGAACCTCTAATCTTTTAGAAGGGTACATGTCAATTACTGCTTAAGTATGCTCACTTTGACTATGCTTCACATAACGTTGATTAATAATAACTTACCCAACCCACAACAAAATTGAAGCCATTTAAGGAGATAATTAAGCTAAACGCTAATCACCTACATCATTAAAGAAACCATTTCACAAATTATCATTCTTTTCAACACACAACTATGATAGTAAAGAGATGCGATCGGAAAGACATAAAACATAAAGAATAAAAATAAAAAACTGTATTAAAAAATTACTGAGTGATTTGGATGGGTCCACGCCCGTAATATTGCTGGCCAGGAGCACAAGGCCACTGTGAGCTAGGTGAGCAATAAGTACCCCGATTGATTTCTCTTATTTGACAATAACCCCACGCATATGGACCATCTGGTGCAGTTGGCCATCCTCCTACACAATAATTTATCTATCATTTTCATACAACTGTAAAAAACTTCTTCATTGAGATCATTTTATATGAAAATTAATAAACTAACCGGTGGTTTCATGAGAAGTTTGGCCCAAGAAAGCTGCCAACTCCCTTTTACGAGTGGCATCATCTCCAGTTGTAGCAAAGCCACTGAACGATCGAGCAGCAGTAAGAAAAGCATCGTAACTGTAGAATCCATTGCTAGGACATCGTGGATCGTTACGATACTTGAGCATTTGGTCAAAAGTGGCGGGGCTGATGAGCCTACCAATGTCGCCTCCACCGGTCGGAGTCGGTGTCGGAGTCGGATTCGAACGACATCGACTTTGGCAACCAGCTCCACAGTAGGCATCGGTGGTGCCACACCACCCAAATTGGCTGCAACACAACCCATTTGGGCAAACAGCGCCGCCCACCTGCCGTCCACATTGCTCTGCCGAGGCTCCCAACAGCAAAGCAAAAGATAAAAAGATCAGTGCATAAATCTTCATTCTTCTAATCTTTGAAAATGAGAATCAATTTTTATAGAAGATGAGAAGAAAACTTGCCCTATTTATAAGATGGGTTTGGCTGAATTTTCCACAATTCTTACATATTGGAAATTTTGGTGTGATCGCAATCATAAAGGATATCCAAATCCATTTTATAGATGACCTTATTTAACTTCAAGATTTTCAAGATATTGTTGTTTAATTTACAAGGGCCTGCGGGGTTTCTCATGAACTAAATTCTTGCAATAATGAGAAAAAGTTGAACAACTAGATTTGTAAATGAAGCAGATAATATTCAAAATTGGAAGTGATGAATAATGAATTGAGTGAAAAATACCAAAATTTTATCTGTAAGAGAGTGATGATAAGTCTCCTAAAAGATGTTAAAAAGAGAATTTATAACGTAAGATTAAGGTTTTATTTTTGTTATTGTTGTTATTTTTAGTTTAATAATACATGAAGTAGAACTTCTAATCTTTTAAGGGTATACGAGCAATAGAATAAGATAAATTTTTTTGAAGAAAAAGTGTGATAACTATGTCCCGTTCAATGACTATTTGATTTTTGAAAATTAAGCTTATAAACATTACTTCCACCTCCACCTCCGTATACACATTTCTTTGGTTTGTAATTATCTATATCTTCTTTCCATGTTTTCGAAAACCAAGCCAAAATTTGAAAAATAAAAAAAGTAGTTTAAAAAAATTGTTTTTGTTTTTGGAATTTAACTAGGAATTCAAATGTGTCATTGACAAAGATGAAAATTAGGGGAAAATAAGTAGAATTTTCAAAAACCAAAAACTAAAGGCCCGTTTGATAACCATTTGGTTTTTGGTTTTTGGTTTTTGAAAATTAAGCTTATACACACATATTTCCACCTATAAGTTTTTTGGTTTTAGTATCAATTTTCTACTTTAATTTGTTTTCAAAAACCAAGTCCAATTTTGGGAAAAAAAGAGTAGTTTTCAAAAAGTAGTTTTTGTTTTTAAAATTTGGCTAGGAATTCAAATGCAACCTCAACTAAGAGAGGACAACTGGGGAAAAATTGGGCTGGGATACGGACCAAGGAGGCGAAACCGGCAAGAGGGACGAGCCAAGGCCGAAGGGGTCGGGTTTTTGGCCCGACCCCCTGCTCGGCCTCGGCCCAAGGCCGAGGCCGACCCTCGACCCGCTCGCGTGGGCCGAGCCCGTTCGGTCTCGTGTGGTCCCCACCGTCTCTGGCTGCCCCGGTTTCGCCTGGTTTGACCTAAAACGCCTCCGAATCCCTAAAAACCCTAGGAGGATGAGCAGGTACTTATACCCCTCTTCGCCACTGAAGAAGGGGACCCGAATTCTATCCCTAAACAGTATTCTATATTCTCTACTCTCTCTCCTCTTGCTCTTACTTTTCCACTCCCTACCGTTCTGCTTGCTGACTTAAGCATCGGAGTCGGTGTGGCGAGCACCACACCGGTGTGCAGGTTTACTGTCTTGCAGGCCACGTCTTTCCCCCTCATCTACAAATTTACCGTTGGTGGCACGTGAAGGTCAGGTGAGTTCCCTCTGACCAAAATCGACTATCAACAAAACTCATGGTAGGAAATCTAGGAGAAAACAAGTATAATTTTCACAAACCAAAAACTAAAAACCAAATGGTTATCAAATGGGGTCAATTTTTTTTTTTTGGGTAAAATACCTTTTTGGTCCCTCATGTTTCGAGTTAGTTTCCAATAGGTCCCTAAGTTTCAAAATCGAACAATCAAGTCCCTACTGTTTATGAAATAGTTCAATTTAGTCCCTCCACCGTTAATACTTTTAACGGTGCTGACGTGTCAGTTAAAAATAATAAAATATTATTTTTTGAAAATATTAATTTTTAATTAAAATAATAAATCAATTTTTTTAAAAAAAATTCTCTCTCTCTCTCCTTCCCCCACCCCCGAATCCCCTCCCTCTTCCCATTCCCCTTCCCTTTTCCCCTTTCCTCTTCCCCTCCTTGCCGTTGATAATCGTCGTTCCCCTCCTTGTCGTTGATAATCGCCGTCGCCGCCACCGCCTTTCCCCTACTTCCTTTTCTTTTCTTATTCTTCAAAATTGTACCCACCCCACCATTTTCTTCTTCTTTTTTCAAAACCAAACCCACACCCATCCAAATAAATCAGCCATGAACGAGACAAATGGGGGCTGATTTTATTCTCTCTCGCTGTACACGAACAGGTTCGTTTTTGCCTTTATTTTCTTGCTTTCGTGCCTGATTTATCTGTGATTCTCTCGCATTGGCGGCTGATTTAGCAGAGGCCTTTGAAGAAGAAGAATGGGGGGGGGGGGATTGGTTTCAAAGAAGGAGAAGGTGGTGGTGGAGGGCGGCGGAGACGGCAAGGGACTACAATGGCGGCGGTTGGGTTAGATTTAGGTGGGGTGGGGGTAAGTTCATTTGAAGAAGAAGAAGCAGCAGCTCCGGCGGGGAGGAGGCTCCAGTGATGGCGGCGACGACCGTAGAGAGAAGAAGAAGAAATTGAAGGGGAAGGAGAGGGGGGATGAGCTCGTCGGAGAAGAAAAGCTGTCGTCGTTGCCACCGCCAGGAAAGAAAGAAGAAGGAAGGGGAAGGAGAGGGGGCCACGGGTGAGAGAAGGGGAAGGGGAAGGGAAAGGGGAGAGAAGATATTTTTTCTTTTTCCTTTTTTTTAAACTAATTTTATTTTTATTAATTTATTTTATTTTATTATTCTTTTAATTTAGAAAATTATTATTTTATTCCTAAACGGTGCCACGTCAGCCCTCAGTTAAAAAATTAACGGAGTAGGGACTTAATAGAACTATTTCATAAACAGTAGGGACTTGATTGTTCGATTTTGAAACCTAGGGACCTATTAGAAACTGGTTTGAAATATGAGGGACCAAAAAGTTATTTTACCCTTTTTTTTATGTATTTTTTTAAGCATGAAAAAGATAGACATGTATAATAAGTCTAGGTCAACCACCAATTGAGCCAAAACCTTATCAACAAAATGATTAATTCAATTAAACTAAGAAAAAAAAAGTTTAGAATTCACAAGATCCATTATCAAAATTCCATTCACAAAATTTTATTTTCCACTAGATAGATAGTGCGGAAGGGGGAAAAAGTTTCCATGAATATGGAACTATGATGATCGGTTCTATGAATTATATGCCACTTTTTTAATTATATATATGGATAACTTTGTTAGAGGATATAATTACTTAGGCTTTGTTTAATTACCATTGGGTTTTTTTTTTTTTTAAAAAATAAATGGTTATCTTCCTCTCTCCTCCTTCAATTGGAATAATCTTTTTTTTTTAATAAAACATTTAAATTTAAATTCTTAATCAAATTTTAAAAATAAAAACAAATTATTAAAGTTATTTTTTTTTAGTTTTTAAAATTTGGACTTAAATTTCAAAAATCAAAAGTCAAAGCTCAAAGTCTTGAGATAACCATTTTGACTCCATTTGATAACACTATTTGATTTTTAGTTTTTTAATTTTAAAAATTAAGTCGATAAATTACTTCCACACCATATATAACTTTATTTGTTTTATGTTATCTACCTTCTTTCCCCATATTTTAAAAGACTAAGTCAAGTTTTGAAAACTAAAAAAAGTAGTTTCCAAATAATTGTTTTTGTAATTGGACTAAGAATTCAAACGTTTTCTGGACTATACATTAATTACTTTTTCTTTCTCTTTTAAGATAAAAAGGCAACAAAATTATTAAAAATATAAACAAACAAAATTCTAGTGTCGTTATAACGTGGGTGGTACTTTTATTTTTTGAATTAACAATATGGAATTTGGAAAATTGAATCCATAACTTTTTGGTCGTAAGTACGTATTTTATGCCAATTGAACTTTGATCCTATTGACAATGTGGATCATATACAACGAAGTTTGATTTTTTGTTGTATTTTATTTCGTATTAACAAAAAAATATTTAAAAAAGTAAAATAAATTAACAAACAAAACAAAAACAAAAAACTTCTTAATAATTTCAATACTTGTATTGTGTGTCGAGTAATTATCGATAAGCCCTACATTGTTTTTTTAAAACTATTTCCTTTTTATGAGATTTTATATTATTTATATTACTACTATATTTTATATTTATTTTCATATTTAAATCTTTTTTCTTCTATTTTTTTCTTATTTATTATATTTTATTTTTTTAAACTTTCAAAATATTTATTTAAGTCATAGATTTTTTTTTTTTTTTTTAATAATCACTGTTGAAGGAGAAATTTCGGCCAATCACAAGTTGCCACGTCATTAATATAAATTAATGATAAAATAAATTTGGGACCAGTTACACATTTACACGTGTGCCTAAATTAAATTAATAGACATTAAAATTCGGCAAATCAAAGAATGCCACTTGTCTATTAGTGATCCATCAGATAACATCAGCCAAGTTCAATCAAATTATGCCACGTGGCAATTGGACCCAAGCCCAAGCCCATATGAGGTCCATCAAACTCTATAAATAGAGGAGGCCACCATTCATTCAGGGGGGATTCAGATTTGGAGACAGGGTCAGAATTTTGAAGCTCGAGGGCAGAGTCCAGAGCATTCTCCAAGATCCAGAGTCATCAGAAGTCAGAGAGTCTAGAGAATTCAGAAGATCCAAGATTCAGAATTCAACCAACTCAAGACTCAGAAGGTTTGAAGACTAGAAGACTCTAAGAAGAGATCAATAAGCCAATCGACCGATCAAGAAGATCAACAAGTCAGCAGGCCGATCATCCAAGAGGATCAACAAGCTAACAAGCCGATTCGACAAATCATCAAGCCAACAGGCTAATCCAAGAGATCAACAAGCCAACCGACAGATCAAGAAGATCAACAAGTCAGCAGGCCGATCATCCAAGAGATCAACAAGCCAACCGACCGATCAAGAAGATCAACAAGTCAGCAGGCCGATCATCCAAGAAGATCAACAAGCCAACCGATCGAACAGATCATCAAGCCAACAGGCCGATCCAAGAGATCATCAAGTCAGCAGGCCGATCATCCAAGAGGATCAACAAGCTAACAAGCCGATCCAACAGATCATCAAGCCAACAGGCCGATCCAAGAGATCATCAAGTCAGCAGGCCGATCATCCAAGAGGATCAACAAGCTAACAAGCCGATCCAAGAGATCATCAACCTAGCAGGCCGATCATCCAAGAAGCTCAACAAACCAGCCCAAGAAGATCAACAAGCTAGAGACCAAAGTTTATATATTTAAGAGAGAGAATCAGAGGATTAAAGTTAGAGATTGTACACCCACACGCATACAACATTAATACAAATATATTATTTATTCCACGTGTCTCCATCCCCGAAGTTACGTGTGAACAAATTGGCACGCCCAGTGGGACAATCTCTACCTCTCATCTCTCTCTCTTATCTCAAAACACAAGTGTAAACATGTCGTTCAAGACTTCTTCAATGGTCGCTGTCATGAACAAGTCTTACATGGGTTCTACTGCCCATTGTTGCCTCAGTGAACTGACGTTGCAAGAAGATAAAGCTTCTATCGCTGGAGGCCAAGAAACAACCTTGCAGGGGGCATATACTAATGACAAGTTTATTGTTAAGTATAACCCTTTGTTTGAACCTGATTCTGACGTAGTGACTGTCATGATGACTGAGACTAGAACTATGGAAGATAGAATGGCTGAGATGCAGGAGCATATCGACACCTTGATGAAGGCGATTGAAGAAAAAGATTCTCAAATTGAGCAACTAAAGAGCCAAATTGAGAACCAACATATCGTCGAATCAAGTCAAACCCAAGTCGTACAAAATCACGACAAAGGAAAGACTATAGTGCAAGATGATCAACCACAGTGTTCTGCTTCGATCGCTTCACTATCCATCCAACAGCTCCAAGATATGATCACAAACTGTATCAGAGCTCAGTACGGTGGACCTACTCAAGATTCCCTCTTGTATTCCAAACCTTATACTAAGAGAATTGATAACTTGAGAACGCCAATCGGGTATCAGCCACCAAAATTTCAACAGTTTGATGGAAAGGGCAATCCAAAACAACATATTGCCCACTTCGTTGAGACATGTGAGAACGCTGGTACTCGAGGGGACCTACTAGTCAAACAGTTCGTTCGAACACTTAAAGGAAATGCGTTTGACTGGTACACTGATCTAGAACCTGAGTCAATAGACAGTTGGGAGGAACTCGAAAGAGAGTTTTTGAATCGCTTCTACAGCACTAGAAGAACCGTTAGCATGTTCGAGCTCACCAACACTAAACAACGAAAAGGTGAACTCGTAGTTAACTATATAAATCGCTGGAGAGCCATGAGTCTAGATTGCAAAGATCGTCTCACTGAACTCTCTTCCGTCGAGATGTGCATTCAAGGCATGCACTGGGAACTCCTCTACATCCTTAAAGGTATAAAGCCTCGCACCTTTGAGGAACTAGCAACTCGCGCCCACGATATGGAGCTAAGTATTGCTAGCCGAGAAAACCAAGACCTTCTCCTCCCTAACATGAGAAAAGAAGGAAGGAACGACGAAGAGACTATAGAAGAATCTATGGTTGTCAACACAACCCTTCCCAAGTCGTCTTTGAAAGGAAAGCGACAAACAAATGGAGCGCATCACTTAACTTTAAAGGAAAGACAGAAGAAAATCTATCCTTTCCCTGATGCCGACATCCCTGATATGTTGGAACAACTATTGGAAGCGCAACTGATAGAGCTTCCTAAGTGTAAAAGACCAGAAGAGATGGAAAAAGTTGATGATCCCAAGTATTGCAAGTATCATCGAGTTGTTGGTCATCCAGTGGAAAGATGTTTCATCCTAAAGGACTTAATTCTAAAGCTGGCTATGGAAAGAAAAATTGAGCTCGACCTTGATGAAGTAGCTCAATCAAATCTTGCTACAATCAAAGGAAAGAGCAAACATCAAAGAAAGAATGATCCTAAGAAACTTCAACCCAAGAGGAAGAGAAGTAAAAAGTTTTCTCAACCTCAACAACTGGTGATGTTGAATAAATCATTCTCCAAAACTTTCCACAAAAAGAAAAAAGAGAACCTTGCGACTTCCTACTGCATCAACGTAGAAGAAGTTGACAATTCTAAGAAAAGTGAACAAAGGACTTCTGTCTTCGATCGCATCAAGCCTCCAACTACTCGTCCTTCAGTATTCCAAAGAATGAGTATGGCCGCGACAGAGGAAGAAAATCAATGTTCGATGTCCACCTCCACTCGACCTTCAGCTTTCCAAAGGCTAAGTGTCTCCACATCGAAGAAAAGTCAACCTTCGACATCTGTTTTTGATCGCCTCAAAGTAACAAGCGATCAACCTAAAAGAAAAATGGACAACTTGGAGGTGAAACTTTTCGATGAAGTAAACCGCGACAAGAAGCTTCATAGTAGCGTCCCGTCACGTATGAAGAGGAAATTCTCCGTTCTCATAACTACAGAAGGTTCCTTGAAGGTGAAGCCAAATCTCATTGTCTTGACTAATCCTATAAATGAAGGATCTGATCAAGACCATGATAAAGATAAGAGCTTTTAAAATGTAAAAGCTCCATATCGCAAGAGCCTAAACTGCATGATGCTCCTAGCCCACACGAGCTTAAAAGGTGAGAGCAAAAATCTTGAACTACGTTATGACTTGATCCATATTCCATAAGGGTACGTAGGCAGCTTAAAGAAAACTTTAAGTTCAGTCTCTATAAAAAAAAAAGGTTCTTCGCTGCAGTTCCTTCTCTCCAAGTTCGAGGGTCCTTAAACTGTACGCTATTGCGTTGTTCCTTCTCCAAGTTTGAAGGTTCTTCGTTGTATCCTGCTGCGTTGTTCCTTCTCCAAGTTCGAGGGTTCTCAGTTGTACGACTGCTACGTTGTTCCTCCTCCAAGTGCGAAGGATCTTATGTGATGTGCTGTTGCATTGTTCCCTGTTCTCTCAAGTTCGATGGTTCTCACGCGCATCGCTGCAGTTCCTTCCTCCAAGTTCGAAGGTTCTCACGAGCTTCGCTGCAGTTCCTTCCTCAAAGTTCGAAGGTTCTCACGTCGTTTCGCTGCAGTTCCTTCCTCCAAATTCGAAGGTTCTCACGCGCTTCGCTGTAGTTCCTTCCTCAAAGTTCGAAGGTTCTCACGCGCTTCGCTGCAGTTCCTTCCTCAAAGTTCGAAGGTTCTCCGCTGCTGCAGTTCATTCTTCCAAGTTCGAAGGTTCTCACATCACTTTGTTGCAGTTCCTTCCTCCAAGTTCGAAGGTTCTCACGCGTTTCGCTGCAGTTCCTTCCCCCCAAATTCGAAGGTCCTCACGCCGCTTCGCTGCAGTTCCTTCTTCCAAGTTCGAAGGTTCTCACGAGCTTCGCTGCAGTTCCTTCCTCCAAGTTCGAAGGTTCTCATGCGCTTCGCTGTGCAGTTCCTTCCTCCAAGTTCGAAGGTTCTCATGCGCTTCGCTGCTACCTTCTTCCAAGTTCGAAGGTTCTCTCACGCGCTGCTGCAGTTCCTTCCTCCAAGTTCGAAGGTTCCCTCACGAGCTTCGGTCGCTCCTTCTCCAAGTTCGAAGGCGCTTCTCTCCACTGCTCCTTTTCCAAGTTCGAAGGCGCTTCTCTCCGTTGCTCCTTCTCCAAGTTCGAAGGCGCTTCTCTATGCTACTCCTTCTCCAAGTTCGAAGGCGATTCTCTTTACTGCTCCTTCTCCAAGTTCGAAGGTGCTTCTCTCCACCCCTCAATTTGAAGGTTCGCCACTGAAGTTTTCCTTCTCCAAGTTCGAAGGTTCACCGTTGCTCCTTTTCAAATGTTTGGCGGCGGTTGACGGCCTCGTTCCACTCCATCTTCAAATGCAGTTGACGGCGTCCGCTACGCTTCATCTTCAAATGTTGGCAGTTGATGGCGTACGCTTCGCTTCATCTTCAAAAATTGACTGTTGATAACTTCATTTCATATTCAAAAGTTGACGGTTGAAGTTTTCGCTTTAGAACATCTACAAAGATGAACAACTTTAGCGTTGCCTTTATCTTGAAAGTGTCTAGACTGGAAGATGCATCTTAGCTGCAAGTTAAAAAAAATGCTTGATATCAAACCACAAAAAAAAAAGAGAAAGAAAGACAATAAATGTGTTGACCCAATAAAATGAGGATTGGTCTAGCAGGAGTGCATCACTGTAGGCAAATCTGGTGACTACTCCTGCATGGTTACTCAGATCACCTAATAAAATAGGGACTGGTCTAGCAGGAGTGCATCACTGAAGGCGAATCTGGTGACCACCCCTGCAGGAAACTACAGTCATCAAAGTGACTGGTCTAGACAGGTGGTGAAATCACTGCAAGTGAAGTTGATGACGACCGTGGTGACCACCCATGCAGGAAACTACAGTCATCAAAGTGACTGGTCTAGACAGGTGGTGAAATCACTGCAAGTGAAGCTGATGACGACCGTGGTGACCACCCCTGCAGGAAACTACAGTCATCAAAGTGACTGGTCTAGACAGGTGGTGAAATCACTGCAAATGAAAGCTGATGGCGACCGTGGTGACCACCCCTGCAGGAAACTACAGTCATCAAAGTGACTGGTCTAGACAGGTGGTGAAATCACTGCAAGTGAAGCTGATGACGACCGTGGTGACCACCCCTGCAGGAAACTACAGTCATCAAAGTGACTGGTCTAGACAGGTGGTGAAATCACTGCAAGTGAAAGCTGATGACGACCGTGGTGACCACCCCTGCAGGAAACTACAGTCATCAAAGTGACTGGTCTAGACAGGTGGTGAAATCACTGCAAGTGAAAGCTGATGACGACCGTGGTGACCACCCCTGCAGGAAACTACAGTCATCAAAGTGACTGGTCTAGACAGGTGGTGAAATCACTGCAAGTGAAAGCTGATGACGACCGTGGTGACCACCCCTGCAGGAAACTACAGTCATCAAAGTGACTGGTCTAGACAGGTGGTGAAATCACTGCAAGTGAAGCTGATGACGACCATGGTGACCACCCCTGCAGGAAACTACAGTCATCAAAGTGACTGGTCTAGACAGGTGGTGAAATCACTGCAAGTGAAGCTGATGACGACTGTGGTGACCACCCCTACAGGAAACTACAGTCATCAAAGTGACTGGTCTAGACAGGTGGTGAAATCACTACAAGTGAATTTGGTGACGACGGTTGCACGAAGCTTGCACATTCAAGGAAGAAAGAAACAAATTGCAAAAAAAAAAAAAAAAAAAAAAAAAAAAAAAAAAAAACGAAAATTAAAAAAAATAATAATAAAAAACGAAAATTTAAAAAAAAAATAAAAATAAAAAACGAAAAGTATAAAAAAAAAACGAAAATTAAAAAAAAAAAAAAGAAAAGAAAAGAAAAGAAAGTTTCCTACTTGGATCCCTTCTTGAATGCTCTCTGCAATTGATGTGTGCTCTCCCCTGCTGAGGTTCAACCTTATTTATAGAATGGAAGGTTGGATTCAAATAGATAAATCTTATCTCCAACGATAATCTTTATCAATTTTGGGATGAGTTCAAATATATATCTTATCTCCAACGACAATCTTCATCAATTTTGGGATAAGTTCAAATATAAATCTTATCTCCAACGGAAATCTTCATCAATTTTGGGATGGGTTCAAATATAAATCTTATCTCCAACGGAAATCTTCATCAATTTTTGAAGGGTTCGAATATAAATCTTATCTCCAACGAGAGTCTTTGGTTCAAATTTTAACCCAAAGATATGAGATTTGATTTAAATCAAATTGGGAAATAAATTTTATTCCAAATTCCCACCAAATTTTGGGATGCAGCCTTAAATTTACTTAAATTAAATTTTGGGCATAATCCAAATTTTATCCCAAATGAACCAAAGTCAAAACCTCAAATTCTATTCCAAATGCGAGTTAAAATTGGGTAGGATTTTACCTCAAATCAAAATTTGGGTATAAACCAAATTTTGCCCAAACTTGAAATCAAAGTTTGCTGCCAAATAAAAAAAATCAAAATTTTGACCAAAATTCATATTTTGATTAAATTGACGCACCAAATGGAGTCAAAGTCAAGAACAAATACCTTGCATTTTAATTCCAAAATATATTTTTCGAGGTTCACTCACACATAACTTGTGCCTAAATCTCGAAAAGGGGGCATTTGTTGAAGGAGAAATTTCGGCCAATCACAAGTTGCCACGTCATTAATATAAATTAATGATAAAATAAATTTGGGACCAGTTACACATTTACACGTGTGCCTAAATTAAATTAATAGACATTAAAATTCGGCAAATCAAAGAATGTCACTTGTCTATTAGTGATCCATCAGATAACATCAGCCAAGTTCAATCAAATTATGCCACGTGGCAATTGGACCCAAGCCCAAGCCCATATGAGGTCCATCAAACTCTATAAATAGAGGAGGCCACCATTCATTCAGGGGGGATTCAGATTTGGAGACAGGGTCAGAATTTTGAAGCTCGAGGGCAGAGTCCAGAGCATTCTCCAAGATCCAGAGTCATCAGAAGTCAGAGAGTCTAGAGAATTCAGAAGATCCAAGATTCAGAATTCAACCAACTCAAGACTCAGAAGGTTTGAAGACTAGAAGACTCTAAGAAGAGATCAATAAGCCAATCGACCGATCAAGAAGATCAACAAGTCAGCAGGCCGATCATCCAAGAGGATCAACAAGCTAACAAGCCGATTCGACAAATCATCAAGCCAACAGGCTGATCCAAGAGATCAACAAGCCAACCGACAGATCAAGAAGATCAACAAGTCAGCAGGCCGATCATCCAAGAGATCAACAAGCCAACCGACCGATCAAGAAGATCAACAAGTCAGCAGGCCGATCATCCAAGAAGATCAACAAGCCAACCGATCGAACAGATCATCAAGCCAACAGGCCGATCCAAGAGATCATCAAGTCAGCAGGCCGATCATCCAAGAGGATCAACAAGCTAACAAGCCGATCCAACAGATCATCAAGCCAACAGGCCGATCCAAGAGATCATCAAGTCAGCAGGCCGATCATCCAAGAGGATCAACAAGCTAACAAGCCGATCCAAGAGATCATCAACCTAGCAGGCCGATCATCCAAGAAGCTCAACAAACCAGCCCAAGAAGATCAACAAGCTAGAGACCAAAGTTTATATATTTAAGAGAGAGAATCAGAGGATTAAAGTTAGAGATTGTACACCCACACGCATACAACATTAATACAAATATATTATTTATTCCACGTGTCTCCATCCCCGAAGTTACGTGTGAACAATCACTTCAGACCTTGTTTGTCATTTTTCCATTAAATTTTCATCTCCTCTCAAAAAGAAAAAAAAAAATTGCTACAAACAACATACTTTCCTCAGCAATAATAATGGAAAAATGTAACTAAGAGACCACATATGTATTATAAAGAGGTTTGCTTTCCTTAGCAAAACATTTCTACATTTTAATTAATTTTTTTTTATCTCTCATAGTTTTGGAGAGAAATATATGCTCTGAAAATGTTATATAGTTATGTGGCAATAATTTTTTTACGTAAAAGATGTTTGATCGTTACGATTTAAGTTGTCTCCATAGCTTACACCCAATATATTGCAATACCTTTTGTAAAATCAAATTCTATCAGCAACTCTTTTATCAGGTCCGTGTCCACATTCGACCTTGCCATTAATGATGTTGGTGATGACACCATAACCAGGAATTCTTCCAGCAATTATGTCTGAATTAGATGGCAACCATTTGCCTACGATAACATCATGGCTTGACGGTTTGTTTTCTCGTGGTGTCATCCAAAACCAAATAGCTGTCTGGAATGCTATTATTGTTGCATTTCTCGCCACCAAATCTGAATTATTTAGTAAATTCACTTTCAATTCTTTTTCAGCTTGTCCGTAGTTGTAGTTGCTAATTAAATGACACAAGATAATAATATTTAGTACGATAAACATTAATAAAAATTGAAAAAGATTAATTTGTGAGAATCAAAGTTTTGTACATGAGAGATAGAGGAAAATTACTAAGTGAGTTGGATGGGTCCTCGACCATAATATTTCTGGCCAGGTGAACAGGGCCATTGTTTGTTGGGTGAGCAAAAGGTAGTTTGATTTCTCGCGCTCTTGAAACAATATCCCCAAACATATGGACCATCTAGTGCACTTTCCCATCCTCCTACACCAAATTTTATATAAATTTTAAAACAAGTCAACTTCTTAAACAATCATTTTAATACAAAATTTTCAGTAAAAAAAGCTAACCACTCGTCTCATGAGAAGTTTGGGCTAAGAAAGCTGCCAACTCCCTTTTGCAAGTAGCGTCATCTCCAGTAGTACCAAAGCCACGAAAGGATTGAGCAGCAGTAAGAAAAGCTTTGTAAGTATAAAATCCTTTGCTAGGGCATTGCGAATCGTCGCGATACTTGAGTATTTTATTGAAGACACCGACACTGATAAGTTTTCCGATGTCCCCTCGAGGCGGAGCCGAACCGCCGCCTAAGCGGCACTGGCTCTGGCAACCAGGTCCGCAGTAAGGAATGGTGGAGCCGCACCACCCATATTGGCTGCAACACAGCCCTTCTGGGCAGGCATCGCCATCGGCCTGCAGTCCACACTGTTCTGCAAAGGCTCTTGACAACAAAGCAAAAGATGAGAAAATCAATGCATAAACCTTCATTGTTCTTCTACCCTTTGAATATTTTTGAGATTATGTGAGGAAAGGTGACTCAATTTATAAGATGGGTTTCTCTAAATTATGTCCCATTTTTATGCTAATTGTGTTGGAAAATTTATATAGTGTAATCATGAAGAAAAGCTATTATAGATGAGTTGGGTTGATTCAAGATTTTATGATGGGATGATTATTTAATTTATTCATTTTCTTTTATGGTTTGATGTGATTCGTTAAAGCTTACGATTGAAGTCTCGTAGGATAGAAAAGATACAATGTGAAGTGGGAGTTTAAACATTTGAGTTTTAGAATTTTTTTTTCAATAACTTGACTAATTGAGATATGTTCGAGTTAATTATAAAAAAAGATACTTTACCGACAAAGTCGCAAAGTAAATTTGAGTTAATTAGATGGACAAATATATCATACTAATATAAATATATGAAAGAAATATTGTCTAAGCATGTGATTATGTATACAAAAATATATTATTTTATTATATCATATTCAATAAAATTTATGTTATAATGTTTATGATGAAGGTTATAATGTTTTAACTAGATGAACTAAGCATTTCTATTAATGATATATATTCATTGATACATTTGTTTTAAAGTTTTCGTTTAAACTAAATGATGTTTAAAATAAATAAATAAATGAATGTTTAAGTAGGGATCGGAGAAGAATAAACAAATGTATTTAATAGTTTATTAAACTATCAATTTAAACATAGTTTAATTGATTAAAACATAAATAACTTCCTTCACAGATATATATATATATATATTTTTTAATTTAGTTCAACAACATTTAGGAGTGGGGTGTTTTGAACTTTTTGACTTCTTGATGAAGAAGACATGTCAATTACCACTAAGCTCTCTGTTCACTTTGACAGCTTCCTTCATGGGTTGAACATTCAAATTATCTCCTAACGATTGTATTGTTATTATTCTTAAAATAATCCATTATTATTTTGAGTTAAAAAATATGTAGGGTGGTGATTCAAACATCTTTTTGATTGAGAGATCATAATGTCTTAAATAGTTGGGTTATGGGTGTGTTGTAAAAAAAAATCCATTATACTATATATATATATATATATATATATATAGGATTAATGAATTGCATATGTAGTAGAGTTAAATCAAGCTCCAATTCACCCAAACCTTATCAACAAAATGATTAAATTCAATAAGAGAAAAAAAAAATGGCATGGATTCACAAAACCCATCACCAAAATTCCATTCAAGGGAATTCATTTCCACAAGAAGATAGTGCCAAAGGAAGGAAAAACTTGCCTATTAGTCCTTATTGAATATGGAACTATGATGATGGGTTTTATGAATTGATCCCTGCCACTTTATTCATTTTGATTTTGGAGAAATTTTCTTTTCCAACTGTACATAGGAGCACACATTATGGATATTTGAAAATAATGTAGGTTGTATAAAATTAAATAATAATATATCAACTGATTTTGTGTCAAATTTAAATTCCCCAAATATTGTGAACTCAAAATAATAATAATAATAAATACATCACATACCCAAGGTAATAAATTATGAGTTTTTTTTTTACAACAATTAATTATGAGTAATAAAAACCTTATTAACTTCCCTTTATAAATTAACCAAGTTTCCTCATTTTTCCACTTGTTTTACATACAACAAATTAAAAAGAAATCACACTACACAATTCATGACAAACAAAAGTTTTTTATTTTATTTTTATTTTATTTATTTATTTTTAATTGTAATAGTAGTGATGAAAGTTTACTCAATATATTTTTTTTTAGTACAAGTTTACTAAATAGTTAATTTAGCTTTGTTGTAATAATAATAATAATAATAATAATAATAATAATAATAATAAAATAAATAAATAAATAAATAAATAAATAATAATGCTTTGCAAACAACCATTGATCTTAACAATGTAACAATTCTTTTATTCTCACTTATCTAAACAAAACTTGAGTGTTTAATTAGGCTATATTATTAGATTTAATGGCAAAATAGTAATTTATAAATATATTATTAAATCAAACTTTATAACCATTATTCATACATGAATTTTTAAAAATATATTATTTAATTAATTTTTAGCAAGAAAAAACCACGTACAAGGAAAATGTAGTACATTAAAAAGGAATGATTTTTTTTTTTATTTAAAAAAAAGGAATGATTTTTTAAAAAATAGGGGAAAAAATCATTCTTAACCCTAAACTTATGGGATTATATCTATTTTAACCCTGAACTTTCAATTTCATCCGGTTGAACCTCAAATTCAGCAGGTTGTATCAATTTTAACCCTTAGTTTTTAATTTCATCAAATGTAACCTCATACTTAGTAGCTTGTATCAAGTTTAACCCTAAACTTGCATAAGTGTTGCAATGTACACCTTCAACGATTACTTTCTATTTGAACCACCATTAAAAAGTACAATTGAATATTTACTCATTTTTCTTTTTTTAATTCATATGACATTTGAGTTGGTTTCTGGTAAGAAATTTATATTGAAGAAACTTTTTATTTGAATAAACTTTTGCTACGAAGAAGTCGTACATGAGTTTTCTCTCATTTTATTCTTGTTGTGTTTGTAGATATTTTGTTTTTTTAGCTACTTAATTAGAAGAAAATGTAATTGTAGAATGATAGGTGTTATAGGCAATTTTGGACCACCCCGATATACGAGGAGCTGACGAGGGCAACCGAGGAGAAATCGGGCTGAGAGATGGACCAAGGAGCAAAACCGGTAAGTGGGACGGGCCAAGACCGAAGGGGTCGGGTTTTTGGCCCGACCCCGTGCTCGGCCTCGGCCCAGGGCCGAGGCCGAGCACATGGTCGGCCTCGGCCATGGGCCGAGGCCGACCCTCGGCCCGCTCGCGCGGGCCGAGCCCGTCTGGTGCCGTTAGGTCCCCACTGCTTCCATCTGCCCCGGGGTGGCCTGCTTTGACCGAAAATGCCTCCGAAACCCTAAAAACGCTAGGAGGATGAACAGGTATTTATACCCCTCTTCACCACTGAAGAAGGGGCAGAGATTCTATCCCTAAACGCTATTTTACATTTTCTACTCTCTCTCCTCTTGCTCTTACTCTTCCACTCCCTATCGTTCTGCTTACTGACTTAAGCATCGGAGCCAGTGTGGCGAGCACCACACCGGTGCGCAGGTTTACTGTCTTGCAGGCCACGTCTTCCCCTTCATCTACAAATTTACCGTTGGTGGCACGTGGAGGTCAGGTGAGTCCCTTGGCCAAATTTTGGCATCAACAATAGGAAAAAAAATTTGGGGTTTTTTCTTTTTATTTAGATGACCTTTTCTTGTTGTTGAGAATTTCAGTTGTTTTTTTTTTTTTTGTCAAGGATTATGAAAGAAAAACAATTTTGGAGTTTTTTTCTTCGAATGTTTGCTGGTTTTTTCTTGTTGCTAAGAACTTGGTGATATATATATTGCTAATTAGACCCTCAACGGTAGGAAACAAAAGCAAAGCAATTTTAGGTTTTTCCCTCATATTTTATAGATTTTTCTTGTTGCTAATAACTTTGTGATTTTATTTTTTCGGAAGCTAATATCAGTAAGAAGAATTAGTCTAAAGTGTTTGATTTCTTTAAATAAAGAATTTCTCCAAAAAAATTCTTACAAGAAACCAATGTAACTTAGGTGCAATTGATTTTTTTCAATATAAAAATGGAGAAATTTGTCGATCATATGATTTTTTTTTTTTTTTTGACAACATGTTGAGTTGTGGGGATTTGAACCACATACTTTTTGATCATTAGTACAAACTTTATATCATTGAGGTATGCTCATGTTGACCCAATCACATGTTTTAATGATGATTCAAATGGAAAGTTAACTAAAGGTCTACGTTGGAACACTTTTGCAAATCTAGTGTTAATATTAATACAATCTGCTAAGTTTGAGGTTCAATTTGATAAAATTGAAAGTTGAAAGGTTAAAATTGATACAACGTGTTAAGTTTAAGGTTGAAAATGAATTTTTCCATAAAAAATGTTTCGACTACTTTGCCCGTATAATCATTTTAAAATTTACGAGCATGTCACCAACCGTAATTATTAATAATGAATGAATCTTAATAAAGTGTAATTTCTTTTCTAATTATTATTTTTAGATCAAAAATTATATTTATTTAATTATTCTAATTATTTAATCTTTTTAAATAATTAATTACTTAAATATTAACTAGTTAGGGAAAATGAAAATTGGCAAGTTAGATTTACTAAACAATTATACATGCCTTTGAAATTAGTTTTTGTCTTGCCAAAGCTTGTACTTGTGGATATAAATTTATGTTAGAAGAATAAATCTTTAATTCAGTTCCATATATGTAACTATTATTGAGTGTAAACTTCATTAAGAAGAAGGTTGGGCTTTGGAGTGTTGCTGAGGCCTTGGTCCATTCTATTTGGAGTTTTCTTCCCAATTTCAAGAGTATTCAATTTGAACACATCTCTAGGAATTGTAACATTGCAGCTGATACTATTGCTAGGAAAGCTAGATTGGTCTAAGGGTGTGTTTGGTTTAACTTTTCAAGTGTTTAATTTTGAAAATAAATCATTTTGAAAAAATTTCTAGTGTTTGACAACCACTAAAAATGAGTTATTAAAAAAATGAGATTGATAAATAAATCATTTTGAGAGAAACACTTCAAACCAACTTTTTGAAAGGAAAGAATTTCAAGCTTGAAAGGCGGAGGGGAAAACGTTGAGAGACACTATTTATAACGTCAAAATGCTGGAAAATAGAAAGAAAAAAAAAATGTCATTATATTTTTATTGTATCTCGAAGCTAAGGAGGACACGACACATATCTCCACAATAGTATAATATTGTCCACTTTGGGCATAATCCCTCATGGCTTTGTTTTTTTTATCACCCCAAAAGACCTCATACCAATGGAGATACTTGTCCTCCCTTATAAGCTCATGATCCTCCTATTATCTAGCCAATGTGGGACTTTGGTCGCATTCCCAACAAATAAGAAGACTAGGAAACCATTAAGAGGGCTAAGAAAACAGATTTTCAAGGCATGGGATCGTGGACTTTGAGCTGGGGACGGAAAATCGACATGATGACATTTATTTCTTCTCATTTTCCTTGACTTTTTACCACTTTTTATGGAATTTAGCATGAGACTTTGTGCTTATATTGTGATTATACATAGCTAAACCTTTTATATTCTTAAGGATTGACATAGTCATTGGCTTTATGAATTAATTGATTGAATGTCTTATTATTCTTAAATTTCATTTGTGTACATATTCGCTTAATACTTTTGATCTACTATCCATAGATTAATTGTTGATTGCTCTAGATCTAATTATGTTCGGGAGAAGGGATTTAGATTATATTAGACTTTAAATGCATGACTAAGGTAGTTTAAAGATTGACAGATTAGAGCCACCTTAAAGTCTTGCATATTATGGAATGTTGCATATTAATGATTAAACTTAAAGTCTTGCATATTAATGAATTTGGATAGAAATATTGAATTCTTAAATTGCATAAAAATTCATTGTGCTCGGAAGAGATAGTTATGATCTTTGTGTCCTTGACTTATGGAATGTTGCATAATTGTCGATTGCATTCAATTTAATTAATTTATAATTCCAATTGATTAAATCAAGAGAGTCCATCTGACCAATGAATGCCATGGGCTTGGATTCCACATTGCTCTGTAGAGGCTCCCAACCACAATAATCCAAAAGCAAGCAACATAAACAATGCACAAACTTTATCATTCTTCTCATATTTTCCTAAAAAAAAAATTAAAAAAAAATCATTCTTCTCATCTTTCCATAAAAGATTACACTCTAAGAAGATGACTGAAGTTGACAACACAAGTGCCCCTATTTATAGTAAAGGCTTTCCCTTTCCCTCAATTTTATTATTCCATTTTTTTTTTATTTTAAAAAATTTCCTTTGGTTGCAATCATAGAGGATGCCTATTCCACTCGAAATTATTTGGTGAGTCCCATACAATTCCGCTGGTAATTTTACATTGGAGGTAAGAGAGAGAAATTGTGAGAGTATCTTGATATTATATCCAACGATTATTAGACGGCACATAAATTTGAAGATCTATCCACTAGTTTATAAAAAACAGTCACATTATAGTTGAATAATTTGTCATATTTCACTAGTTTCAAAAGTTTTTTTTTTTCTTTTCCAGTAAGAACATATTTTTTTTAAATAATTTTTTTTGGGTTAGTTGAAGAATTTGGTCTCGATCGAATTTTTTACCATGCAATCTTTTTAATTCTTAAATTTTTTATGGTATAAAGTAGGATCGTAAAAAAAAAACTTAATAAATTTAATTTAACTTTATGTAATAAAACTTCAAATAAAAATTAAACCACACATTTTATATCTTTCTAACAGGGTGGTGAAATAATTGTTGGGTGGAAAAAACTTTCAGTATAAGCCAATTAAATGATCTTTTCAAAAAAAAAAAAAA
Organism: Luffa acutangula; assembly: GCA_036850905.1. Lineage (NCBI taxonomy): Eukaryota > Viridiplantae > Streptophyta > Magnoliopsida > Cucurbitales > Cucurbitaceae > Luffa > Luffa acutangula. The sequence goes on along the minus strand of CM072087.1, from coordinate 59,493,052 downwards.
AAGCCAATTAAATGAGTACAATATTAATATTCCAGCTATGATCCTCACGTATATTTATAAACCTGACAAATTGTACAAACCACTCATAAAAATTATTGATGATTTTTGTATTGATTCTTTAGACTCACCTTTACTGTTTTCGACTTTACTTTAACTTAATTCTATAGGTTTTTTTCTTCCATTTCAATTACGAAATTCAAAATTTAGAGTGAAAATTGTAACAACACAACAAGTTTAAAATACATAATAAATAAAACAAAATTTGGCTGCATACCGTATGTAGGGATACCCCTCAAAATCTTGACAAGTAAGAAAGAGGAAGGGAGAAAATGATAATTTTTTGTTATCTTTTTTAGTTGTCAACGTTTTAGTGGTGATATGCAAAGAGATTCCTACATACCGGTATGCAGCCAAGTTTTTTCCTAATAAATATGGTCTAGAAATAAACTTAGCATCAAAATTTTGGGTACTTTATTTTAAAATCTAATTTTTCTGTAAAAGTTTTACGTTTTAAATTAAATTTGAGAGATTACCAAATATATTTCTATTTATTTTTTCAAGTATAAAAGAACAAAAAAAAAATAATAATGATCAAATATAGATCAATTTAATCTAACTTTGTATAATTAAATTTGAAAGGAAAATATCAAACCGTATGTTCTTGTCAAAATTATATTTGATGGTATTTGTCATATATTATATCATTCATTTTTATTCACGATTGGAGTTTTGTGTATTTGATATATCCAAACTTTCCTGCACATTGTCCTTTTCATTGAGTGAATCAAAACCGTATCATTTTGTCTTTTTGACTAAGTTGCATCAAATGAATTATTGTAGGGGTGGCCCCCAATTTTTTTTTTCCTAATATATATATAGGTATTATAATAAAAATATTCTCTTTTTATAAATATTGGTCCAAGCTCAAATCCTACAAACGATTAGAATTTATATATATATACTTTTTTATTTTTTTAATTATATATATATTTTTTATTTTTTTTTTTACAAATTTCAATCTAAATCGTATCATTTTGTAACAAAGTTGACATTAAATGAATTATTGAATAAAGTTGGTACAACCGTTATTGTTGTTTTTTTTTTTAAAAATAAGAATATATCTTTTATAAATTAAACGGTAAATTTAGTTCTCTTTTTTTTTTTCTTTTTATTATCATATCTATTTTATGCTTAAAAATTACCTTAACTTTGAATAATTAATTTTGAAATGGAAAAAAAAAACATGTTGTAAATATTATTGCATGTCAAAATTAATTATATTTGAATCATAAAGTAATTTATTAAAATAAAGACACACAATAAATTAAATTTAACTTTATATAATTAAATTTCAAATAAGAATCAAACCATGCCTCAAATCTTTTCTCACATATTGAAATAATTGTTGTGGGAAAATGAAAACATTCACAATAGGTTAAGTTTGATTTAAGTCAATGAATGGTAAACCACTTCAGATTCATAATATTATCCTAATATTTAGGGATTGTTTCAAACTAGAATGAATAATGGGAGCCCAAGTATATTACTATAGAATATTGACATCGATTATTTAATTTAATCTCTATGAATTGAATTTAGCATCAAGTACTGACTTTTTTTAACTCAATATTAATTATAAATTTATTTAACTATTCAAAATTAATTATATTTGACTCATCATTTATCCACAATCATAGTTTTGTGTATTTGATATACCTAAACTTTCTTATAAAATTACCATCTTCATTGAGTGAAAATCAAAATTGTATCATTTTATCATTTTAATAAAGTTTTGCATCAACTAAATTATTGAATAAAGTTGGCCCAATTATACTTATTATTATTATTTTAATATCTAGCTACCATAAGATTATATGATCTTTTATAAAATTATAAGGCAAATTCAGGTGTCTGATTTTTTTTTTAACTTTTAATTTGTAAAAATAATTGTGTCTATTTTTTTTGCTTAAATTTTAATTAAAAATATATAATAGATAACAAGAGAATTTATTAAACAAAAATACTCAACCAATTGAACTTAACTTTATATAATTAAACTTGAAATGAAAATATGCACATGTTGAAACTATACTTGTCATTTCAAAGCAACCTCTCATATGGGCCAACCATGACACATGTAGTCCTGACATTTTAATGAATAGGAAAAAAAAGTGTACAATCATGGTTAACAACTTTAAATTCATTTCAGAGCAAACAAAAATATTTATTGGCCGGATATCACCCATACGGATAGGATCACCTCACATGTGTGACATTATTTAAGTCTAACAACCATTGAGGGAAAGAGGGGACCTAAGACATTGAGAAACATTATTTTGACTAGCTTTATGAGTCACATTATTGTGGGCCATTTGTACGATCTGACCACGTGGATGATAACTTTAATGTTCCACGATAGAGTTAGGGATTGAACTTTGGAGATGAAGTTGAACAGTGCAGTCACATCCTGGTCTTGACGATTTAGAAGACGAATAATTTGAAAGGCATGTACAATTATGGTTTTTGTTGCTATTATACCTACAAATTTTGATGTAACTCTCAAACTCTATCTCTTGTTACGTAAGTTAAGTTTTTCGTTAGGTTGATGAAATTAAAAAAGAAAAACAATTATAATTAACAAAACCTAGATTTTCTTTATTAAAAAAAAAAAACCTTGATTTTCTCATTTCCTCCTTTGATTCTTCCACTTCATGTTCCTCCACTCTACTATTGGTTTTGTTCTCAAATTAGCTGCCCAGCCTCTGATTTTATTTTTTTATTTCTTTATTATTATTATTATATTTTGATTTTTTTTTTTTTTGTTGAGTTTCTGTATAGAATTGATAGTTGTTTTGTAGTGATAGATTCTCGAGACTCTTCTTTATTTTTCTAAATTTTAATATGTTATAGAGTTTATTTCCATATTTCTTTTTCCCCCTTTTTGAGATATTCTCAAACATACCACAACTTTCTTTAGAATCCATCGTTATTGGACATTTTCTAATTTAAAAAAGAGTAGGCAAGGGAGAATTCAAAATTGATGGGCTTCATTACATATTTTAAAAAAGAATTAAAAAAAGATTAGTTTTGAAAAATAGATTTCTGTTTATCAAAATCTTGCATTTTCTTCTAACACCACTTTTTCATGTATTTCTCTAAAAATTTTCTTAAAAAAACTTGGCTGCAGATAGAGATCTCGTTACATACCACCATTGAAATGTTGACAACTAAGAAGAATAAAAAAGTTTTCTCATTTTCTCTCTTTCTCTTTTTTAGTTATCAAGATTTTAATGAGATATGTAGGAAGATCCTTACACACCGGTATGCAACCAAATTTTGTTCAATTTTCTTTCTTTCTACTCTTCTCTTCAAATTTTTGCCTCTCTAAAAAAATGTTTCATTCTCTCTCTAAAATTTTGATTTCTCTATTACATGTTTTAAGTTTATCTTCTAATACATTTGACTTGCTTCTCTCTTTAAATTTCAAAATTTTTTCCAAACTTTTCAATCTATAACTTTTCTATTTTTCTATATCTTTATTTTTTTTCACTCTAATTTTTTTCTCTAAAAACAAATTAGGTCTCAATAAAGCATCTTTGCATCTACATACTTTGCTCAATCTAACTTTTCTTTCTAAAAAATTTATCTCTATATAAATTGATTTCTTTGCATTCTCTCTCTAACATTTCTCTCTTCTTCCCAATTCTCCGAGAAACATAAAACCAAGGAACAATTATCAAACAGACTTTCTTTTATTAAAATTGTAATTTTAAAAACTTATTAGGAAAATATGATTTCTGGAAAACTATTTATTGAAATATTGTAGTTTTTAATAGGTCGTCTCTTGAAGAGACGACCTGTACACGTGTCGCCTGGCCACGATTGAAAAAAAAAATTTATGGTAGGTCGTCTCTTCAACAGACGACCTACCACTGTTTTGAAATTTGAAAAATGCGCCTCAAGAGACGCCGTTAAAGAAAAAGAAAAATGAAACGTCTGTATTGAAATTCTAGGAGTTTGGTATGTTGATGGTCTCGAGTTCCAATTGGATGTAACGTAGATTTTGATTTTTTTTTTCTTCCTTTTTTCTTTTCATGCGTTTTTCTTTCCATTTTTTCCTTTCTAGTTTTTTTTTTTCCTTTTTCCTGCGTTTTTTTTCTTTTTCCTAGTATTTATTTTTCAAAAAATCAAATAAGTAATTATACCTTTTGAAAAAATAAGTAATTATACCTTTTCAAATGTTTTAAAATTAAATTCTTATATTAGAATTTATTTTTTTTCCTTTTTGAAGCAATTAAAGTTTAAATAGCTTCCAAGAAAATTGCTTACGTGTTTTTAATATTTTAATTGCTAACTTGTTTTTTTTAAGCAATTGAAATCAAATAAATAATTGCTAACGTGTTTTTAATATTTTAAATAAATTAAATATCATATTACAATTTATTCTCTTTTCTTGAAGTAATTGAAATTTAAATAACTATCAAGAAAATTAAATTTTAAATAAATATCAAAATCAAATGAGTAATTGTATTTTTTTTAATGTTGATCCAGAAATATATGTATATATAGTTCCCAATTAAAATTAATTCTACTTAAAAAAAATTATAATAGTTCAATTTAAATTTAAATTTAATTTGAATATAATTAATTTGATTTTAATTTATAAATAAAAAGTGTACTTAATTAAATTTCAATTGCTTAAAAAAATTGTAATATAAAACAACAATTTATTTAAAACATTTTTAAAAATATAATTACTTATTTGATTTATTGAAAAAAAAAAGAAAAAAAGAATGGAAAACGCAGCAAAAGAAAAAAAGAAATATAAAATTTGCGTCCAACTCGAACTCAAGAACGCCCACTTACCAATACGCCAGAATTCCAACATTAGGGTCTGTTTGGTAGGCAATCCGGATCCTGTTTTATGTTTTTAGATTCACTGAATTCAGTGAATATGCGTTTGGTAGACGTGTTTCTGAAAACTGTTTTCGGATTCTGTGATCCAAATAGTGAAAATTCTGAAAACAACTTTTTTATGTTTTCGTTGTATCCAAATTTTGAATTTCAAATTTTAAATGCAAAATTAATTTAAAAAAGATAAAAACTTTAATAAATATAGTATTTCATATTATAAACTCAATTTATTTTTGTAAAATTAAAATTTGCATAATATAATGTATTATAAATTATATGATATTGTAAAATAATAATAATAATAAATTTATAATACATAACATTTTTATAAATTAATTAATAATATTTTATATTCAACTTAGTATTTAGTTGATAACTACAAATAATTTATCGTTTATAAATATATTGTCAAACACATTTTGAACCATTATTTAAATTCAGATCCAATTTCTGAATCTGCCACCAAACACATATCTGAAAACATGAAATACAACTCTGTTTTCATTGAATCCATTGTTTTCAAATTCTTGTTTTCAGATCACCAACCAAACGGACCCTTAATGTTTGAAAGAATGCGTAGGTCTCTCCGACCTACTTTGCTGCTGTTTTTTTTTTTTTTTTAATTACGTTTGTAGGTCGTCTCTAAGAGACGACCTACCAATTTTTTTTTTTTTTTTAAGAAATGAATCGAAAGCTGACATGTGGATAGGTAAATTTATTACTCTAATAATAATATTGAAATAATAAGTTTCTAGGTAAATTTATTACTCTAATAAGTTTAAAAAAATTATAATATTAATAAAAAAAAAAGTCCATTATCAAACATATTTGATTTTTTTTTATTTTTAAAATTAGAAAACAAAAAATAGTTACCAAATATCTATGGTTTTTACGTTTAAAAAACGGAAATAATTATCAACTAGAGTGCCAACAACGAATGGACTTCTTTTTATTAATATTATAATTTTTTAAACTTATTACAGTAATAAATCTACCTAGAAACTTATTATTCCAATATTGTTGTTTTTTTTCCAGCTGGACAGGTCGTCTCTTGAAGAGACGACTTATCCACGTGTCAGATTTTGGTTCATTTGTTTTAAAAAAAATATTTTTTTTGGTAGAGACGACCTACAAACGGAATTTAAAAAAAAATAACGGCAAAGCAGGTCGTCTCTTCAAGAGACGACCTGCACACAAAATTTCTATATTTTTGGGTTTAGCACAATGGCAAGGGGCGTGACTGGCATATAAGAGGGCATGGGTTCAAATCCTGCCCAGCGTGAAACTTGTTTATTCTCCTTTTTTTTTTCCTCTCCCTTTTTTATCTTCATTTTTAATTTTCTTTTCCTTTCAATTGAAATTTAATTCTTCTCTATCTTTTTTCCTAATTACCTTAATTTCTCCGATAAATTTTTTTTTGGCAAGTAACATCAAATTGTGAAAAATTATAATAATTAGCACTTAATTAAAATTTAATTTCTTAAAAAAAATTGCAATATAATATTTAATGTGTTTAAAACATTAAAAAAATGTAACTGATTTATTTACAAAAAAACAAATAAAAGAAGAAAAAGAGGGGAATAAAAAATCAAATCAAATAAATAAACGACGAGTAACATCAAATTGTGAAAAATTATAATAATTAGCACTTAATTAAAATCAAATCAAATAAATAAACGACGAGTAACATCAAATTGTGAAAAAATTATAGGGAAAAATACACTTTTGGTCCCTGAGGTTTGGGTTAAGTGACAGTTTAGTCCCTGAGTTTTCAAACTCAACAAAAATACCCCTGAGATTTGAGATAAGTAGCACTTTGGTCCCTTCCGTCTATTTTTCTGTTAAATACTAACTGTTGCTGACGTGGCACTTTTATTTTAATAAAAAAAATTATTTTTTTAAATTTTTTAAATAAAAACATATTAAAATAATAAAATATTATTTTATATTTTCTTTATTTCTTTCCCCTTCTTTCTTCTTCTTGACCTTCTTCTTTCTACTTCTTCTTGACCTTCTGCACATGGCCGGCGGCCGACGACCGGCAACCACCACTCGCCGGTGGCCGCCGGCAACTTTTATTTTATTTTATTTTTTTCTTCTCCTTCTCTTATCTTCTTCTTCACTTTTTTCTCTTTCTCCAACTTTTCAATTTTTTTTTCTCTTTTTTTTCCGCCGACGGTCCCTCCATTTTTTTTCTTCAGTCTTTCTCTCTCCCTCTCTCATCTCTCCCTCTCCTCATCTCATCTATCCCGCCCAGATCTGTTTGGGTCTCTCCCTCCCTGTGATTTTTCATCTTTGAAAAGGAGAAAGAAAAGCTGGAAGCCACAATCGTCCCTCCCTCCCCGCTGGAAGCTGCACGCGCTGAATCCCAAATCTGCTCGTCGTGGAAGTCGCCAGACAAACACCCAGATCTGCTCGACGATGAGAAGGCCGCCGCTGAGTCGAACCCAGATCTGCTCGACGTGAGGGGGCCGCCGCTGAGTCGAACCTAGATCTGCTCGACGTTGAGGAGGCCGCCGCTGAGTTGAATGACCAGATTTGCTCGAGATCGCCTTCCGACGCGAAACAGAGGAGGAGGGGCCTTTTGTTTATTTAAAAAAAATAGAGAAGAAAAATGGGGTAAGAGAGAAGAAGAAAAGAGAAGAAGAGAGAAGAAAAAAAAAATCAGTCGCCGGAGACCGGCGGCCGGCGGCGGCAGTGGCCGCCGGTCGTCGAAGTTAGGAAGAAGAAGAAGGAAGATGAAGGAGATGGAGAAGATGGAGAAGAAGAAGATGAAAGAGAATGGGAGAAAGAATTAAAAAAATAAAATAAAATATTAATATTTTATTTTTTAATATTTTTATTTAAAAAATAAAAAAAAATTATTTTTTATATTAAAATAATAGTGCCACATCAGCAACCGTTAAAAGTTAACAGAAAATTTGACGGCAGGGACCAAAGTGCTCCTTATCTCAAACCTCAGGGGTATTTTTGTTGAGTTTGAAAACTCAGGGACCAAAGTGTCACTTAACCCAAACCTCATGGACCAAAAGTGTATTTTTCCCAAAATTATAATAATTAACACTTAATTAAAATTTATTTTCTTAAAAAATAAATTACAATATAATATTTAATGTGTTTAAAACATTAAAAAATGTAACAAATTTATTTAAAAAAAATAAAAGAAGAAAAAGAGGGGAATTACTCTATTTGATTTAAAAAAAAAACAATAGAGGAATAAAAAAAGTAGATTATTTCAATTATTTTAAAAGAAAATAAAAGGAAAAGAAAAAAAAATTAAATGAAGATACAAAAGAGAGAGGCAAGGAAAAAAAAAAGGAGAAAAAAGAAGTTTGACGTTGGGCAAGATTTGAACCCACGCCCTCTTGAATGCCAGCCACATTCCCTTGCCATTGTGCTAAATCGAAAAGTATTAAATTTTGGTGTGCAGGTCGTCTCTTGAAGAGACGACCTGCTTTGTCGTTTTTTTTTTAAAAAATTCCGTTTGTAGGTCGTCTCTTGAAGAGACGACCTATCAAAAAAAATATTTTTTTTAAACAAATGAACCAAAATCTGACACGTGATAGGTCGTCTCTTCAAAAGACGACCTGTCCAGCTGGAAAAAAAACAACAATATTCAAATAATAAGTTTCTAGGTAAATTTATTACTCTAATAAGTTTAAAAAATTATAATATTAATAAAAAAAGTCCAACAACGAATTGTGTAAAGATATAATTTGATTTGAACTTTTTTAAAAAATAAAATGAAATAAATAAATAAATAAAAATAAAGAGATAAGTTTTAAATTTAATTCAAACGTGTTGAAATACTTGCTATCTCGAGCTAGATGTTTCCTGACACATTACAATAATTTATGACACCTAGTACTGCATATTTTTCAAATTTATTATATTATTTTTTGGTAAATATAATATAGATTAAAATATCATTTCCGTTCACCAATTTTTAATCTCTATATATTGTTTTTCTTGAAACAAAAACAAGTAATATTGTATTAAAACGCCACGTGGGCAATCAAAGAATGGTCAGTGTCGACCAAAGAACGAATCCAACTTGGGATACAGTCCCCCCAAGTATCACTTTTTTTTAAGCAAGACATTAGTGTCATTTTGTTGCTATTCATTTTTAAACTCATGAACATGTAGAAATGTCAATTCAAATGCCGACATGTCGATAAAAATTTAATACCATTGTCGCAACGTCATCGCGACGCGGAGCGGCCGACATCCTTTCTTGGGTTTTTTAGAAGAAAATTGGAGTCGTCACCAATCATTGAGGGTGTGATTGGTCACCTTTAAAATAAAAAACAAAACTAGTCTTAGAAAACCAGAAATTAGGTTCGGGAGTCGTTTGAGTGTAGGGAAGGTATTAGCACCCTACAACACCCGTTTAAGAAAACGATTACCACAGTATCTTAAATTGTCCAATTAAATGAATAAAAACAGTCCTTTATTTTTATTTTTCTTAAAAAGAATGATAAATATGAAAATAAAACTCAAAATGCAATACTGAACACAAGATGTCTCATTCGTTTTTACCTTAACTTTAGAAATAAAGCAAGGATTAAACATTATGAGTTGGATATCCAATTTAATATAAATCATGCCTAATCTCTCTTTTAATTAAAGGAACATGGGTGTACATGATTATGTTTACTAAAAATATTTTTTTAAAATAAAACGGATGTAAAAGAAGAAAAAATTATTCAAAGAGTAAATTATTTTAAAAGGGAAAATGAGAATTTTCATACGCCTACACGGGAGTTGGACTCCACGAAGGCACATTACTCAGTTCCCATAATCCCTTTCAAAAGAAAATCAAAACAATAACAATAATTGAAATTGACAAAGCAGAATTAAAGATTAGAATAAAGCAATTTGGAGAATGAAAGGAAAAAACAAATGAATTAGAAAGTTTAAAAAAATGAAGTTGGCAAAGTGCAAAAGTGAACTAAAACGAGAGAGAAATTAAAAATGATAATGATAATGATGATAATAATAATCATAATAATAATAATAACAATAATAACTAAACAAAAAAAAAAAAAACAAAAAAAACAAAAAAAAAAACAAAGGAAATAGAAAAACAAAACCCCACCTTTTTTACTTCTCTCTTTCTTCTTTTTTCCTTTTTTCTTACCCAATGTTTCCTCTCCCCGTATACTCCTTCCTCCCCCTCTTTTTTCCTCTTTTCCTCTTCCACTTTCTTTTCTCTCTTTTTCTATCACTCTCTAAGCTAAACTCTTGCTCAAATGCCTAAACTCTCTCAAGCTCACTTTTACTCTAAACTTCTTCTCTTTTTTTCTCTCCTTTTCTATCACTCTCTAAGCTAAACTCTTGCTCAAATGCCTAAACTCTCTCAAATGCCTAAACTCTCTCAAGCTCACTTTTACTCTAAAATTCCACTCATTCTTCTTGTGTTTCCATCCTCCATCTCCCCCCTTTTTATACTTGAAGGGTTACTAATTTAGGGGGGAGATGGATGAGAAAATGGTGGGGAAAATAAAAAATACAAAAAATACAAAAAAATACTAACCATGGAAAAAGCTTTAGAATAGGTAATGGGGGAGTTTTTCATGAAAACTTCCCATTGAATAGGAATGGGGAAGACCAAAAAAAAAAAAAAAAAAAAAAAAAAAAAGTGTGGGGAAAGGGATTTGAAACACAGACCTCATGATTATCAATACAACTTCATGCCAGTTGAGCTATGCTCTTGTTGGTATATCATAAAAACAAATTGACCACCAAATATTGGAAAACTTCAAACATTATTACTTAAAATCAAGCCGGACCAAATACGGTGTCTACAACCATGAGTACAAGTAGTTTATTAAACACAATTAACTTATTTTAACTTTAAAGAAGTAATGATTGCATAAAAATATAATTAAACTCAAAAGTAAATAAATTAAGCATTAAGATCCCGTTTGATAACCATTTGATTGTTGAAAATTAAACTTACATAAACACTATTTTCACCTATAAATAGATAAAGTGTTAAAAAATAGATTGAAAACCGATCCGATCGACCGAACCAACATCAATCAGTCAGTCAATTTTTTGCCATTTTCGATCGGGTCGGTTTTTCACTTTTCAAGGTTACAACATCTATCAAAGAAAATCATCCTTGCTTTTATTTATTTATTTTTAATTTAATTTTATTTATTCCTTCTTTTCTCTCCATTCTCTTCACAAATTCCCAGCTTTCTTTCCAATTCCCTCTGTTTATTTCTTCTCTCTCTTCTAATTTCTTTCCCTATTATATAATACCAGCATGCCATCAACGGTAGTTATTATTTAATGAATGAATTTTAATACGTGCAATTTCTTTCTAATTGTTTTTTCAGTTCAAAAATTATATTCATTTAATTATTCTCGTTCTAATTATTTAATTTTTTAAAATAATTAATTACTTAAATATTAACTAGTTATGGAAATAAAAATTAACAAGTTACAACAATTTAGATTGTTATCAAATTTTCCATTTTATAATTTTTCCATATTTTTAAAAACAAAATAATTATTTGTTATAAAATAATTAATTACAACAATAAATTTTCCATATTTTTATAAACAAAAACTTTTGTCCAAAGAGAACTTTGTAAATTAAAGTAATAATATTTATGTTATCAAATTGTGTTTTTCTTGTTTAAAAACGACATTTGATGAAATTATTTTCATTAACGATAAATTATTTTGAGGGTTGAATAATATGTATCTTCGTGGGATCCGACTTTTGTGCCAGTACAAAAAAAAAAAAAAAAAAAAAAAAGAAAAAAAAAAAAAAAACTCCAGATGTTTATAAAATTATCTTTTTAAAATTAAATATTATCATGTAAAAATCTTATGATGAGGTTGTGATTGTAAAATTTCTCAAATTCTTGAGATGAAAATTTTCTTTTATTCATGATAATAAATTAATGATCATTAACCTCCCTCATATTATCTAACTTTCACTTCACTTTGGAATAATCTGAGGTATGATTAAATGGGACAATTTTTCTAAAATTATTTTTTTTTGAAAAGCAATTTTTCTAAAATTAATAATAAAAAAAAGATATCAAATTTCCTTTATAAAAGATTACCATTTTCATAATAAATAATTAGATAATATAATATAATATATGGTAACCATATTTAACTGAATATTTAAGGGTGCTAATATACCTTCCCTACTCACACAATAACTCTCAAATCTAATTTAGTTTATGCAAATCAATTTTAATCTTCTAATTGGGTGTCTAATCACGTACACTTTTTATATATTGGTGGCAACTCCAAAATTTTTTATTTTAAGAAATCCTTAAAAGAGGACATCGATTGTTTTGTGTTGTCTCCTTACTATGTTGCATCACCTTTACCTTTAATAGAAATTATTGGATTTTTTTTTATAACTTAAAATTTTGGACAGTAAATTAAATAACAGAGTTGCGTAATTGCGGGATGAAACTCCTCTTTATTATAAGCTACATCAAAGTTTTGCTTTCTCTAAACTATAAAGAAAGCAAAATACTTGAAATTACACATTTTAACTCTATCTCACGTAGGTCGGAGACAGAAATAAAATGCTTTTATTACATTTCAGTAGATAATTTTAGACCCGAACCAAAAGGTTGTTGTGTGTAACAGTCTAGGTTGTCGCCGTAGTCGACACCCAATATGTCGCAGTACCTCTTATAAAACCCAATTCTATCTTTGACTCTATCATCAGGACCAAACCCACATTCAAGTCCACCATTGATGATGTTGGTGATGACACCGTAACCAGGAAGTCTTCCAGTAGCTATATCAGCAGATGATGGCTGCCATTTACCAATGATAACATCATGGCTTGATGGTTTATTTCCTTGGGGTGTCATCCAAAACCAAATGGCTGTCTTGAATGATACAACTGCATCTGTGGCTACCAAATCTGGATTGCCCAACAAATCCAATCCTAATGCATCACCAGCTTGCCCGTAGTTGTAGTTGCTAGCACAATACAAGATATCAAATATTTAGTACAATTGACGTACAAAAAGCATTTGGTTTACAAACAAAAGAGTAATAATTTTAAGTGTTTTGAATAATAAAGTTGTGAGAAGAGAGATGAAAATAATTACTAAGAGAGTTGAATGGGTCCACGGCCATAATATTTCTTGCCAGGAACACAAGGCCATTGGTTATTTTCTACGCAATAGGAATTAGCCGCATTGACTTCGGTGATAAAGCAATATCCCCATGCATATCGACCATCGGGTGCGGTGTCCCATCCTCCTGCGTCGTAAATTTTATATATATCATAATTTTGAAATATGTTTGTGACTTGTTAATTAATTAGAAAGTTTTAATGTGAAAATGAAAGTAACCAGTGGTCTCATGAGAAGTTTGGCCCAAGAAAGCTGCCAACTCCCTTTTTCGAATGCTGTCGTTTCCGGTCGTAAGAAAGCCACTGAAGGACCGTGCAGCGGTAACAAAAGCATAGTAACTATAGAACCCATGGCTGTAGCATTGTTCAGAATTGCGATGCAAGAGCATTTCTTGGAAAAGATCGGGGGAGATGATATCGGTGACATCCTCCTGGCCGGGAGGCGCTGGCGCAACTGGCGGAGATGGGGCTGGTGGTGGTGGAGTACCAGTCCAGCATACCCCGCTGTTGCTTTGACATCCTTTTCCACAATAAGCTTCGGAGGCGCCGCACCACCCGTACTCACTACAGCACAGCTCGTCTGGGCAACGAGCCCCATCGGCGCCAATACCACATTGCAGTGCAGAGGCTCCCAACAGCAACCCAAAACCAAACAACACAAATGCACAAACTTTCATTCTTCTCATCTTTCAATAAAAGATTACACTCTAACAAGATGACTTGATGGACTTGAGAAGACCACTACCTCTATTTATAGCAACGCCATTTCCATTTTTTTTTGTTATTTTAGAAATATTATTTTGGTTGCAATATTCTAGAGGATGCCTATTCCACGAGAAATTATTTGATGAGACGGTAGTTTTGTACCGTTGGATGTAAGAGAGAGAAATTATATAAGTAACTCGATTTTGTATTCAATGGTTATTAGAGGGTTGATAAATTTAATAATTTACACCCGTTTTAAAAAGGAATGCCTCACATTGAATAATTTGTCCCTATTCCACTCGTTTCAAAATGGTTCTTTTTTTTTTTTTTTTTTTTTACAATGCAATGTATTTAATCCTTAAATTTTAAAAATTTATAGTATAAAGTAAGATCGTAAAGTAATTAATTAAAAAAAACTCAATAAATTTTATTTAATTTAATGTATTTAAATTTCAAATAAAAATCAAACCATGCATTTTATATCTTTTTAATACGGTTGAAATAATTGTTGGGTGGAAAAAAAAAAAACTTTCGTATAGGCCAATTAAATAAGTACAATATTGTTTCAGAAAAAAAAAAAAAACAAACAAAAGAGTACAGTATTCCACATACGGTCCCCACATTATCACATATATTTATAAACCTGACAAATTGCACGACCCACCCTAGTATATTGATTGTTGCAATTGTATCCACAAAAAAGTAGCATACAAAGTGAGCATAGCTCTCAACGATAGTTACATTGTAGCAGTTAGATTCAATTTTTTCGTAGAGATGGCTCACTCAAACTATCATAGCCAACACATCTAAAATGTTCTTCACTTCAGAAAGGTCCAAGGCCTCGACGTTTAGACACTTGACGATCTCCATGGAATTGGATTCAACTTCTTGCTTCTTTGATTCTTCAATTTCACATTCTTGGATTATGTTATGGGAATTATGGATGGTTTTTATGATGAACAATACTTGATTGCTTACCCGTATGTAAAGATCTCTCTGCATATGCATTAAAATCTTAACAACTAAGAAAGAAAAAGATAAAAAATGAAAAAAAAAAAAAAAAAAACCTTTTTATCTTTCTTAAGTTGTTAACATTTTAATAGTGATCCCTACATACCGATATGCAGTCAAATATTTTCTTTTTGTGTTGATTCTTTAGCTAAACTCACCTTCACACTGTTTTCAACTTTACATAGACTCTCTATCCGTGGTTTTAATTTCTTCTTCAATTTTCAATTATGAAATTGAAAGTTTAGAGTCAAAACTGATACAATATGTGACAAGTTCAAAATGCATATAATAAATATTGTCTAAAAATAAATTTAGCAACAAAATTTTGTATGGTTTATTTTAAAAACTAGTTTTCCTCTAAAAGTTGAAACAACAATAAATAAGAAATGATTACCAAATATATTACTATTTCTTTTTTCAATAATAAAAGGAAAAAAAAAACTAATCATCAAATGTAGTTATATTGAACAAAATATACTTAATCAATTTAATCTAACTTTATATAATTAAATTTGAAAGGAAAATATCAAACAATATGTTCATGTCAAAATTATACTTGACTGTTGAATGACAATTGGACTTTCATGTATTTGATATATATCAAATTTTATCGTATCATTTTTTTTCTTTTTAACCAAGTTGCATGAAATGAATTATTGAATAAAGTTAGTACAATCAATATTATTATTTTTAATATCTACCATCAGAATATATCTTTTATAAATTAAATAGTAAAATTAGTTTTCTTTTTTTTTTTCTTTTTATTTATCTCATGCTTAAATTTTAAAAATATATAACAGATAATAAGTGCATGATGAATTTATTGAACAAAATATCCTTAATCAATTTAAGTTAACTTTATATAATTAAATTTGAAATAAAAAAAAATCAACCTATGTAATAAATATTAATGCACATGTCAAAATTATACTTGGACCGCTATTCGCCACGTAATTTATCATTCATTCTTATCCACATTTGGAGTTTTGTGTATTTGATATATCAAACTTTCTTACATAATAGTCCTTTTCAATTGATTTTTTTTTTTTAAGAATAGTCATTTTTATTTAGTAAATCGTATCATTTTGTCATTTTAACAAAGTTGGCATCAAATGAATTATTAAATAAAATTGGTACAATAATTATTGTTTTTTTAGTATCTACAATAAGAATATATCTTTTATAAATTAAACGGTAAATTTAGTTCTCTAATTTTTTTTCTTTTTATTATTATATCTATTCTATGCTTAAATTTTAAAATTTATTGAACAAAATATACTCGATCAAACTTTTCAAAAAAAAAAAAATATACCCGATAAATTTAAGTAACTTTATATAATTAAATTTGAAATGAAAAAAAATTAAACCATGTGTAAATATTATTGCACGTCAAAAATATACTTGACCACAATTTGGCACATCATTTATCACTATAAAGTGGGATCATGAAGTAATTTATTAAAAAAATACACTTAATAAATTTAATTTAACTTTATGTAATTATATTTTAAATAAGAATCAAACTATGCCTCATAAATATTTTCACACGTGTTGAAATAATTGTTATGGAAAAAAAATCAACATGAGCATAACTCAACTGACATGACATAAAGTCTGTACTATTGATCAAGATGTCTGTGATTCGAATCTCCCACTCCACCTATTGTAAAACAAAAATTGTGAAAAAAAGAAAATTTTGTTGCAGGAAAAGGAAAGCTTTCATATATATATATATATATATATATATATATATATATATATATATATATATTCATGTTGGCTTGTTAACCATACTTAACCAAATCACTTTTGAGCTTTGATCCATGTAGGCATGATGTTATCAAAATTTGTATCCACATACCTCTTTTTTTCTTTTTCTTTTTCTTTTTTTTTTTTCATTTTCACCTTGTATTTAAAATTTCAAGTCGATGAATG
The DNA here is from genome assembly GCA_036850905.1 of Luffa acutangula. NCBI lineage: Eukaryota > Viridiplantae > Streptophyta > Magnoliopsida > Cucurbitales > Cucurbitaceae > Luffa > Luffa acutangula. Next base: position 59,476,359 of record CM072087.1, on the reverse strand, counting down.
GTAAACCATTTAAAATTCATAATATTATCTTAATCTTTAGGGAATGTTTCAAAGTTCAAACTAGAATGAATGGTGGGAGATTGAGTATCTTACTATCAAATATTGACATATTAATCAAACCCAATAAAAATAATAAAAATAAAAACTAATTATTTAATTTAATCTCTTTAATGTTAACTATTTATTCCTAATTAAAAACAATTCATTCATGAATTTAGTAACAAAGTACTTTCTTAAAGTCAATATTAATTATAAATTTATTTTAACTATAACAATGTAGTTTGCGTTCATCAACATCATCCTAAAAGGTTAGCAATATCACTTTTTTTTAGTACACAATATCACATATCTATTATATACCCTTCTTTCCCACATCATTTATCATTCATTTTTATCCACAATCGTAGTATTGTGTATTTGATATATCCAAACTGTTATGGGCAATTTTGGACCACCCCGATATACAAGGAGCTGACGAGGACAACCGGGGAGGAGTCGGCCTGAAAGATGGACCAAGGGGCAAAACCGGCAAGTGAGACGGGCCAAGACCGAAGGGGTCGGGTTTTAGGCCCGACCCCCTGCTCGGCCTCGGCCCAGGGCCGAGCCCGAGCACATGGTCGGCCTCGGCCGTGGGCCGAGGCCGACCCTCGGCCCGCTCGCGCGGGCCGAGCCCGTTCGGTCTCGTCTGGTCCCCACCGCCTCTGGATGCCCCGGTTTCGCCTGGTTTGACCTAAAACGCCTCCGAAACCCTAAAAAGGCTAGGAGGATGAACAAGTATTTATATCCCTCTTCGCCACCGAAGAGGGGATCCCGAATTCTATCCCTAAACTCTACTCTCTATTCTCTGCTTTCTCCTCTTGCTCTTACTTTTCCACGCCCTACCGTTCTATTTGCTGACTTAAGCATCGGAGCCGGTGTGGCGAGCACCACACCGGTGTGCAGGTTTACTGTCTTGCAGGCCACGTCTTCCCCCATCAACTACAAATTTACCGTTGGTGGCACGTGAAGGTCAGGTGAGATCCTCTGGCCAAAATCGACCATCAACACAAACTTTTTTACAAAATTGTTATCTTCTACTAGTGAAATCAAAATCGTATCATTTTGTCTTTTTAATAAATTTGCATTAAATAAATTACTGAATAAAGTTGACCAATTATTATTATTTTTTGAATATTTGCGATGAAGAATATATCTTTTATAAAATTATAAGGTAAATTAAGTTCTTTGATTTTTTTTTTTAATAATTGTGTTGATTTTATGTTTAAATTTTAAAAATATATAGTAGATCACAATAAGATCATGAAGAGTTTATTAAAAAAAAAAAAAATACTCAATCAAGTTAACTTTTTTTCTTTTTCAAAAAAAAAAAAAAAATGTTCACTTAACTTTATATAATTAAAGTTGAAATGAAAATATGCACATGTCGAAATTATATACCTGTCATTTGTAAGAAACCTTTCATATGGCCAACCAACCTAGTACCATATCTGACGTATAGTCCTGACATTTCAATAAATAGAAAAAACAAAGTGTATTTATTTATTTATTTTTTTTTAAAAAAAAGTGTATAATTCCATTGTTATAGTATAAAGTAAGATCGTAAAGTAATTAATTAAAAAAAAAAAACTCAATAAATTTAATTTAATTTAATGTATTTAAATTTCAAATAAAAATCAAACCATGCATTTTATATCTTTTTAATACGGTTGAAATAATTGTTGGGTGGAAAAAAAAACTTTCGTATAGGCCAATTAAATAAGTACAATATTGTTTCAGAAAAAAAAAAAAAAAACAAACAAAAGAGTACAGTATTCCACATACGGTCCCCACATTATCACATATATTTATAAACCTGACAAATTGCACGACCCACCCTAGTATATTGATTGTTGCAATTGTATCCACAAAAAAGTAGCATACAAAAAATTACACAACTAAGAGGAAAAACTAACCTAGAAAATCAAAAAACGGAAAGAAAAACAAATAAGGAAAAAATGCAATCAACTAAAAAAAAGTAACAATACACCCTAAATTAAGATCAAGCAATTTTTCCACAATATCAATCTAACTAAATGTGCCAATCCCCGGCAACGGCGCCAAAAACTTGATGTGGACTTTTCCTAACCGCAAGCGCACGGGTCAAGTAATAATATAGTGAATAGTAAATTCGAATGTCGTCCTCTGGATTGGATTTTTAAGCAAATCGAGTATTGCGAATAATCTTGCCCAATTTTATTTAGGGATCAAAAAGTAATGAATAGGCGATATGAAAACTAATTTAAAGCAAGTAAAAAGAATGGAAATTCAATTGGGAAAACAACTTAGGGAATTGATTTCGCCGATTTCGCTTAGGATTGATTTTAAAGAATAAGTTATTATGCACAATGAAATTATGAGCCAAAGACCCTTTAATCACAACTACCTCTCCCGAGTATAATTGATTCTCATGCAAATTAACCAACTTGATATCCCTATCTAAGTTTATTAATATGCAAAGGCAATGAGATCTTTTAACCAATTCTAAAGTTAATCTAAAACCGTCAAGAATTAGAAAGTAAACTTTATTCATGCAATCTTGAGTAAGTCTAGATCAAATCCCCTCTCCCGAGCTAGATTCGAAACTTAAATCATCCAACTAATGGCCAATTAATTGAAAGCATTAAATCAAGATTACAAACACAATAACATTGCACAACTTAAACCATAAATCAATCCATAAACTTAATCAACTACATCAATCCCTAAGCTACAAGTTTAGCTACTCATGAATGTAAATACAATCTCAACTAAACATATGAAAGCCATAAATCTAACTAAAGAAAGAGAAGGGAAAAGAAAACTCAATGTAGGCCGAGTCCCGATGTCCCCGTCACGATCCCCACGAACAATGAGTTGATTTCCAAGTCTCTCCCTTTGTTTTCAGCCTCCAAGTGCTCTATTCTGTCCTCTTTACGGCTATCCAAGGTCCCCAATCGAACTCCCTCAAAACCTAGCCGAAGTGAAGCTTTTATTCTGATTTTTCGTCTTAGCGTCGCGACGCTGCCTCTTATACGCGCGTTCTGAATAAGGAAAAACGGTAGCGTCGGGACGCTTCCTATCGTAGCGTCTCGACGCTGTAAGCTTTACGCGCCTAATCTGATATGGAATGTGAGCGTCGAGACGCTCAAGAGCTAGCGTCTCGACGCTAGCCTGCTGTTGACCGAGATTTGATTTTTCTCCACTTTTACTCTTTTCATTCCTTTGCATCTTTTCACGCCCCGAGCACCCGATTAACTCTGATATTGCATTATAGCTCCAATCAACCATTTCCTACAAAATAAACAATAAAGCACAATAAAATGGCCCAAACACCATAGAAGACTAGCTAAATTAAATCAGTCAAGATAGCTAGCTATGCTCGCTATCAGCATAGCTCTCAACGATAGTTACATTGTAGCAGTTAGATTCAATTTTTTCGTAGAGATGGCTCACTCAAACTATCATAGCCAACACATCTAAAATGTTCTTCACTTCAGAAAGGTCCAAGGCCTCGACGTTTAGACACTTGACGATCTCCATGGAATTGGATTCAACTTCTTGCTTCTTTGATTCTTCAATTTCACATTCTTGGATTATGTTATGGGAATTATGGATCGTTTTTATGATGAACAATACTTGATTGTTTACCCGTATGTAAGGATCTCTCTGCATATGCATTAAAATCTTGACAACTAAGAAAGAAAAAGGTAAAAAATGAAAAAAAAAAAAAATCTTTTTATCTCTTCTAAGTTGTCAACATTTTAATGGTGGTACGTAGGGAGATCCATACATACCGATATGCAGTCAAGTATTTTCTTTTTGTGATTGATTCTTTAGCTAAACTCACCTTCACTGTTTTCAACTTTACATAGACTCTCTACCCATGGTTTTAATTTCTTCTTCAATTTTCAATTATGAAATTGAAAGTTTAGAGTCAAAACTGATACAATATGTGACAAGTTCAAAATGCATATAATAAATATTGTCTAAAAATAAATTTAGCAACAAAATTTTGTATGGTTTATTTTACAAACTAATTTTCCTCTAAAAGTTGAAACAACGATAAATAAGAAATGATTACCAAATATATTACTATTTCTTTTTTCAATAATAAAAAGAAAAAAAAACTAATCATCAAATGTAGTTATATTGAACAAAATATACTTAATCAATTTAATCTAACTTTATATAATTAAATTTGAAAGGAAAATATCAAACAATATGTTCATGTCAAAATTATACTTGACTGTTGAATGATAATTGGACTTTCATGTATTTGATATATATCAAATTTTATCGTATCATTTTTTTCTTTTTAACCAAGTTGCATGAAATGAATTATTGAATAAAGTTAGTACAATCAATATTATTATTTTTAATATCTACCATCAGAATATAACTTTTATAAATTAAATAGTAAAATTAGTTTTCTTTTTTTTTTTCTTTTTATTTATCTCATGCTTAAATTTTAAAAATATATAACAGATAATAAGTGCATGATGAATTTATTGAACAAAATATCCTTAATCAATTTAAGTTAACTTTATATAATTAAATTTGAAATAAAAAAAAAAATATAACCTATGTAATAAATATTAATGCACATGTCAAAATTATACTTGGACAGCTATTCGCCACGTAATTTATCATTCATTCTTATCCACATTTGGAGTTTTGTGTATTTGATATATCAAACTTTCTTACAAAATAGTCCTTTTCAATTGATTTTTTTTTTTTTTTTTTTAAGAATAGTCATTTTCATTTAGTAAATCGTATCATTTTGTCGTTTTAACAAAGTTGGCATCAAATGAATTATTGAATAAAATTGGTACAATAATTATTGTTTTTTTAGTATCTACCATAAGAATATATCTTTTATAAATTAAACGGTAAATTTAGTTCTCTAATTATTTTCTTTTTATTATTATATCTATTCTATGCTTAAATTTTAAAATTTATTGAACAAAATATACTCGATCAAACTTTTCAAAAAAAAAAAAAAAAATTATACCCGATAAATTTAACTTTATATAATTAAATTTGAAATGAAAAAAATTAAACCATGTGTAAATATTATTGCACGTCAAAAATATACTTGACCACAATTTGGCACATCATTTATCACTATAAAGTGGAATCATGAAGTAATTTATTAAAAAATTACACTTAATAAATTTAATTTAACTTTATATAATTATATTTTAAATAAGAATCAAACTATGCCTCATAAATATTTTCACACGTGTTGAAATAATTGTTATGGAAAAAAAATCAACATGAGCATAACTCAACTGACATGACATAAAGTCTGTACTATTGATCAAGATGTCTGTGATTCGAATCTCCCACTCCACCTATTGTAAAACAAAAATTGTGAAAAAAAGAAAATTTTGTTGCAGGAAAAGGAAAGCTTTCATATATATATATATATATATATATATATATATATATATATATATATATATATATATTCATGTTGGCTTGTTAACCATACTTAACCAAATCACTTTTGAGCTTTGATCCATGTAGGCATGATGTTATCAAAATTTGTATCCACATACCTCTTTTTTTCTTTTTCTTTTTCTTTTTTTTTTTTTCATTTTCACCTTGTATTTAAAATTTCAAGTCGATGAATGGTAAACCATTTAAAATTCATAATATTATCTTAATCTTTAGGGATTGTTTCAAAGTTCAAACTAGAATGAATGGTGGGAGATTGAGTATCTTACTATCAAATATTGACATATTAATCAAACCCAATAAAAATAATAAAAATAAAAACTAATTATTTAATTTAATCTCTTTAATGTTAACTATTTATTCCTAATTAAAAACAATTCATTCATGAATTTAGTAACAAAGTACTTTCTTAAAGTCAATATTAATTATAAATTTATTTTAACTATAACAATGTAGTTTGCGTTCATCAACATCATCCTAAAAGGTTAGCAATATCACTTTTTTTTAGTACACAATATCACATATCTATTATATACCCTTCTTTCCCACATCATTTATCATTCATTTTTATCCACAATCGTAGTATTGTGTATTTGATATATCCAAACTGTTATGGGCAATTTTGGACCACCCCGATATACAAGGAGCTGACGAGGACAACCGGAGAGGAGTCGGCCTGAAAGATGGACCAAGGGGAAAAACCGACAAGTGAGACGGGCCAAGACCGAAGGGGTCGGGTTTTAGGCCCGACCCCCTGCTCGGCCCGCTCGCGCGGGCCGAGCCCGTTCGGTCTCGTCTGGTCCCCACCGCCTCTGGATGCCCCGGTTTCGCCTGGTTTGACCTAAAACGCCTCCGAAACCCTAAAAAGGCTAGGAGGATGAACATGTATTTATATCCCTCTTCGCCACCGAAGAGGGGATCCCGAATTCTATCCCTAAACTCTACTCTCTATTCTCTGCTTTCTCCTCTTGCTCTTACTTTTCCACGCCCTACCGTTCTATTTGCTGACTTAAGCATCGGAGCCGGTGTGGCGAGCACCACACCGGTGTGCAGGTTTACTGTCTTGCAGGCCACGTCTTCCCCCATCAACTACAAATTTACCGTTGGTGGCACGTGAAGGTCAGGTGAGATCCTCTGGCCAAAATCGACCATCAACACAAACTTTTTTACAAAATTGTTATCTTCTACTAGTGAAATCAAAATCGTATCATTTTGTCTTTTTAATAAATTTGCATTAAATAAATTACTGAATAAAGTTGACCAATTATTATTATTTTTTGAATATTTGCGATGAAGAATATATCTTTTATAAAATTATAAGGTAAATTAAGTTCTTTGATTTTTTTTTTTAATAATTGTGTTGATTTTATGTTTAAATTTTAAAAATATATAGTAGATCACAATAAGATCATGAAGAGTTTATTAAAAAAAAAAAAAATACTCAATCAAGTTAACTTTTTTTCTTTTTCAAAAAAAAAAAAAAAATGTTCACTTAACTTTATATAATTAAAGTTGAAATGAAAATATGCACATGTCGAAATTATATACCTGTCATTTGTAAGAAACCTTTCATATGGCCAACCAACCTAGTACCATATCTGACGTATAGTCCTGACATTTCAATAAATAGAAAAAACAAAGTGTATTTATTTATTTATTTTTTTTTAAAAAAAAGTGTATAATTCCATTGTTAAATTGAAATGGTTGTCGCAATTATACTTACCAATTTTAAGGCTAAAAATTAAATGCTGAAACTTAATTAACTTTTAAATTAGTCTATCTAATCAAAGAATGTTATGTCAAAAGGATTAACGGCAATGACATTCTCTTTTTGATGAGTGGAGCGAAAGAGAGAAATGCTAACTTTTCTTACTCTAAAGTTAATCTCTCTAACTTTTCTCCATTAAAAAAATTAACTATCTATCGACGTTTATTTCTTTGCATCCACATATTTTGCTCTATCTAATAACTTTTTCTATATAAATTTTATCTCCCTATAGACGTTTATTTCTTCGCATTCATAGTTGTCCTCTCTAGCATTTCTCTCTTCCTCTCCACTCATCACAAAGTAGAAAACTTTGAACAATTATGAAACATATTTGGGTTTTTGTTTTTTAGAAATAGAAAACAAAAAATAGTTATCAAATATATATGGTTTTTGTTTTTTCAAAAAATAGAAAATAGAAAACAAAAATTTGAAATGATTATCTAATTGTTCTTAATTTTTATATGATCAATGAATTTTGTAAAAATATAATTTTGATTTGGAATTTATAAAAACAAAAAAAAAAGTTTTTTTTTAATATAAAAAAGATAAGTTTTTTTCTTTTTAATTTAATAAAAAAAGGATAAGTTTTAAATTTTATTCAAACGTGTTGAAATACTTGCTATCTCGAGATCTATTTCTTCCTAGTGGCCAACCAAGTCATTACTGCTCCTGACACATTACAATCATACTTTATGACACACAGTACTGCATATTTTTAAAATTTATTATATTATTTTTTAAAAATATAATATATAGATTAAAATAAAATACTATAAAAATTATAAAAAAAATGTCCCTAAATATAGAGTTTGTTTCAAAATGTGTCATGAACTCTAAAAATGTTCAAAAATACCTTTATAGGTTTTAGATAAAAAAAAGTTAAAGTTTAAATTTGAATAATATCTTTGAAGTCTAAAAAAGTTTCAAATATACCCTTATTGAAAAATGTTTTTTTTTCTTCCTCTATCGATAAATTCTTCCTAAGATAATTGCGTAATGAACCATTTTGAGAGGCCAAAATAAAAAATGCCATACGTTTTCAGAATAAGGATATATGTCCTTTTGTTTACGTCATCATCCTAATAAAATTACTATTTTTGGTCTCTATATGAAATTGCACATTTTATGCATTTAAGAGCGAGAGATTGGAGCAAGATTGAAGATGATCAAGAGATTGAAGAGAGAATACGAGGTTGGAGGGAGAAATTGGAGAGAGAGTAAGAGATTGGAGAGAGAAATTGGAGAGAGAGTGAGAGATCGGAGAGAGAGCGAGAAGCTAGAGCGAGAGTAGCGAGAGAGAACGAGGTTAGAATAGAGAGTAAATTAAATAGCAAAATGACATATATGCTTGTTTTAAAAAGGTGGGACATTTATCATTTCCGTTTATTTTAGAGAGTTATCCGTATAAAAATCTCATTCTTCCTTCATGAGCCAACCTAAATATAGCTCAACTGACATAAAGCTTGTACTAACCTCCAAGAGGTCTACAGTTCAAATTCTCCTCACCCCACATATTGTCGAAAAGAAAAAAAAAATCTTCCACCATAAAAATTAATGCAAAACTTTGTTTATAAAAGTTACGTGGTATGCAACACCATATGAAAACAAAGTTTTAAATCAAGTTTTCTATTTTTTTTAAAAAAAAAAGAGGGTGGGAAGGAGGAGAGGGTTAACATTTTAAAAGAATGAATCAAAATTCTAACCTCAAAGATTAATAAAAAGGTATTTATCTTTTTCTTCACACGTGAGAAATCATATATAATATGAGTAGCTAAATTATAGTTAGAATAAAAAAAAAATAGAATACTTTTTTCCATAATAGCTTCAACGCAACAATATTACTCAAGAATTTTTTTTTTTTTTTTTTTTTTGGGTTTGAAACATACTGCTCAAGAAATCTATAAATATATATTTATATAAATCAAATGATTTAGGGACGGTTTGTAAAGTTTAACTAAACCATGATAATCAAATTTAAAATTTTAGAACGTTAGACATCAAACTGAGACTAAAACTAAAAACCATATAAAACATTCAAAATAAAAGAGCAAATTGAAATTAAACTCAGACCATACAAAATTAAATATTATAAATATAAATCTTCTTCACACATGTTGAAATATCAATGTCCTATTTCTCTCTTAAAAAAACAAAAAAAAAAAAAACCTATTTCTTGACGTTATATTATCGTTTGTGTTGTCTTGATAAAGATCTGTCAGATTAGTCGAACCAAAGAAAATAATGTTAAAAAAAAATCATATTATCACTTGTGCTATCTTGAAAGAGACATGACGGTCTGACAGACTCAAATTTCTAAAAAAAAATAAATAATAATTAAAAGTGACAATTTTAATACAAGACAACATAATAATTAATGTCATAACAAACGAGGAATAATATATATACTTATCTAAAAATTTTAAGAAAATATATATTGGAATTCATCTCTAATTTTCAAAGAATTCACTTCTCATCTTAGAAAAACGAGAAAATCAGACTTTCAAATATTTTTAGATTTCATTATCGAATATTTTTTTTTATAAGAAGAGACAGTTAGAGAACCTACCAGTAAAATAAAATAATTGAATGTTGAAGTAAAGTAGGTAGATGCAAATAAGAAAATGAAAAGATGAAACAGACAAATAAAGCAAAAAAGAACAGAAAATAAAATTAAAACAACTAACATAATTTGAAATTTGCAAATTAAAGTAAAACAAATAGAAAATAGAAAATAGAAATGACTAAAAGAAAATAATGAAAACAGAACTAAATAAAAACGAATAAATAAAAGGAAAAATAGAAAATAGAAAATAGAAAATAGAAATGACTAAAAGAAAATAATGAAAACAGAACTAAATAAAAACGAATAAATAAAAGGAAAAACGAGCGGTTGTCGCCCGCCAAAGCGAGTTTAGCTCAGCGGTAATTGATATGTACCATCGACCATGAGGTTAGAAGTTCGAAACCCCCACCCCCAAATGTTAATGCATGTACTAAAAGAAAAAATGAGTGGTTGCAACAGTGCTTCTGACACGAACAATGTATAAAGGAAAAAAATTCAGAGATAAGAGATAAGGAAAAATTATGGGAAAAATACACTTTTCTGTTTTTTTTTTTTTTTTTTTTTTTTTTTTAAAATCCAGTGAAGCAAATGTAGGGAAGAAGAAAGAAGAGAAAAAGAGGAAAGAAGAAAAAGGAAAAAAAAAAAAAAAAAAAATCGGCGGCGGCCGTCGGTCGCCGGACATAGGAAGAAGAAGAAGAGGAAGGAGAAGGTGGAGAAGATGGAAAAGGAGAAGAAGATGATGAGAGAGAAAGGGAGAAAGAATAAAAAAAAAATATATTAATATTATATATTTTTTATTTAAAAATATAAAATAAATAATTTTTTATATTAAAATAATAGTGCCACGTCAGCAACCGTTAAAAGTTAACAGAAAAATTGACGGCAGGGACCAAAGTGCTCCTTATCTCAAACCTCGGGGGTATTTTTGTTGAGTTTGAAAACTCAGGGACCAAAGTGTCACTTAACCCAAACCTCAGGGACCAAAAGTGTATTTTTCCCAAAAATTATTATCTCTAGCATCCAACGATATAAATTTACCAGTCTCATTATATTGGAAGCAGCTAAAAATTTCTCATAGATTTTTTTTTTTTTTTCTGAAACGATTTTTTTAGAACTTAATAAACGTTAAAGTGTTGTAAATATATATACCCGGTATATATAGGTATATATTAGATATCCATATTTTATCATTAGTCTTAGTCAACCCATGATTGTAGTCATTCTCCCCCATGACTCTCCCACTCCCTTAGGAATAGCCAAGAGACTCTCACCCTCTTCTATTTTCAGCATTTTGAAGCTTGTAACCTACCCCATTGCATTAGTATAAATAGGGGTTGTATGAAGCATTGTAAACACACTTGAATGAAAGCATTAGCTCTCTCTTTTCTCTCTACTTTGCTCTCTCAAATTCTCTCTTAAGTTGTTTTATTGCTTTCCACGTTTTATAACACGTTATCAGCACGAGTCTCTGCCATTTTTGTTCGGTTGAAGGTAGGGTTCATCTTTATTCGTTGAAATTGTCTTCGGTTCGTTTCATATATACAGTGTGTATGTATTATATATACCCCGTATATACATTGTGTATTGAACGTTGATATCATATATTCTATGCAAGATTAACATGTTCTTCATTATTGTGCATATTATATGAGATTATTAATTATCATGTTTGTTTATGATGATATTAACATCGTGATTCTATATTTGCCAATGGTATGTATGTTAATTACAATAACTGAAATGTTGAGAGTATGTTACATCCTTATTATTGTAATGATCTATAATGTTTATACATATTCGATAAATTACATGATGCACATATATACCCATGTATATATCTTATTTTTTTTTTCATATACATCTACTAAAATTGCTCGTTTTGCTAATCAGCTAATGCATATTGAGCTCGTTAGTTTATGTATTATTTGTTCGGCATAATTTTCATATGACTCTTCTGTATATTTTATATCATGTTCATTTATTATATATATACAAAGTATTTGATATATTGCCTATAGATCATTTATGTCATGGTCATATATCTTAGATATGAATTGCAATGTGTTTACTCCCTATAATTTTTAGCTTACATGTTTTGTATATTTCTAATATAAATATATTTTTTTTATGATAGCTTTATCATGACAAACCTCACAAAATTAGAGTTCGTAGCTCTAGATATCAATGGAAATAACTATTTGTCATGGGTGCTTGATGCTGAGATTCATTTAGATGCTATGAATCTTGGAGATACAATTAAAGAAGGAAATACAACTTCAAATCAAGAAAAGGCAAAAGCCATGATTTTCCTTCGCCATCATCTTCACGAGGGATTAAAAATTGAATATCTTACGGTAAAGGATCCCTACATTTTATGGCAAAAGTTGAAAGAAAGGTATGAACATCAAAAAACGATTATTCTTCCGAAAGCTCGTTATGATTGGATGCACCTAAGGTTGCAAGATTTTAAATCAGTAAGTGATTATAATTCCGCATTATTCAAAATAAGTTCAAAATTATTGTTATGCGGAGAAAAAATTACTGATGAGGATATGTTAGAGAAGACATTTTCTACTTTTCATGTCTCGAATATGCTCCTGCAGCAGCAATATCGAGAGAGAGGTTTCAAAAAATATTCTGAACTTATATCATGTCTTCTTGTGGCTGAACAAAATAATGAGTTGTTAATGAAAAACCATGAATCTCGGCCAACTGGAGCAACACCATTCCCTGAAGCGAATGCTGTAATTTCTGATAATCGTGGTCGAGGTCGTGGTCGCGGTCGAGGTCGTGACCGTGGAAGAGGAAGAAATAATTCATTTCGTGGTGGTCGTCATAATTTTAAGAGAACCACAAATAATGATGATCATAAAGGAAAGGCTCCACAATCAAACCAGAGCTCTAAAAGTGTTGAAAACCAATGTTTTAGATGTGGCATGAAAGGACATTGGTCTCGTACTTGTCGTACGCCTAAGCACTTGGTGGATCTTTATCAAGCATCATTAAAGAAAGAAAAAATTGTGGAAGCAAACTTTGCATATCAAGAAGATGATGTATTTGACCCATCTACCATGACACATTTAGATGTTGCTGATTTTTTCGAATCTCCAGAAGAGAAAATTACCATTGAAGGAGGAGCAAGTACTTCATTTCAAAATTGATGTATTCCTTCGAGTTTTTGTAATTTTTTTTTTCTCCTAATTCAATTTGCAATCTTTATTTTCTTAATAAGTCAAGTTCTTAGTCTATTGTAATTTCTTTTCCTATATAGTTCAAAATTTATTTTGGAGACTTATTATATCTTTTTGTTTTTCTTCTCTCTTTAATGAAGAATCATGGACACTTCTCATATTTTGACCGATTCAAATATGGATAATGAAGATTTATGTTTGGCAGATAGTGCAACTACGCACACAATACTTAGAAGTAAGAAATACTTTTCTAAATTGACAATGCTTGAAGCAAAAGTCAATACAATATCAGGTCCTGCAGACTTGATTGAAGGTTTTGGAAAAGCAAATATTATTTTGCCTAGAGGAACAAAATTTACAATTGATAATGCTTTGTTCTCCAGTAAATCAAAAAGAAACCTTCTAAGCTTTAAAGATATACGTGGTAATGGTTATCATATAGAGACTGATGAGAAGAATAATATAGAATATCTTTATATTATATCAACTGTCTCACATGAAAAACGTATATTAGAAAAGTTGCCTGCCTTTTCTTCTGGATTATATTACACGTATATTCGTGTTATTGAAACATATGCAATAATGAACCTGAAGTTCAATGATCCAGATATATTTTCTGTTTGGCATGATCGATTGGGTCATCCTGGGTCAATAATGATGAGAAAGATTATTGAAAACTCACATGGACATCCATTGAAGAACCAGAAGATTCTTCAATCTAATGAATTGTCATGTGTTGCTTGCTCTCAAGGAAAATTAATTATTAGACCTTCACCAGCTAAAGTTGGGACTGAATCCCCCGCATTCTTAGAACGAATTCATGGTGATATATGCGGACCTATAAATCCACCAAGTGGACCATTTAGATATTTTATGGTTCTAATTGACGCATCCAGTAGATGGTCACATGTGTGTTTATTATCAAGTCGAAACCTTGCATTTGCAAGATTACTTGCTCAAATAATTAAGTTAAGAGCACAATTTCCTGATTATGTAATTAAGAAAATTCGTCTTGATAATGCTGGTGAGTTTACATCCCAATCATTTAATGATTATTGTATGTCAATTGGGATAAGTGTTGAACATCCTGTAGCTCATGTTCATACACAAAATGGTCTAGCTGAATCATTCATAAAACGTCTGCAATTAATTGCTAGACCAATGCTTATGAGAGCAAGACTTCCAATATCTGTATGGGGTCATGCAATTTTACATGCTGCATCGCTTATACGCATTAGGCCAGCAGCCTATCATAAATACTCCCCAATACAATTAGCTTATGGCCAGCAGCCAAATATATCTCACTTACGAACTTTTGGAAGTGCAGTATATGTTCCAATTGCTCCACCAAAACGCACTAAGATGGGTCCTCAAAGGAGGCTAGGAATATATGTTGGATTTGATTCCCCATCAATTATTAGATATCTTGAACCCCTGACGGGTGATGTATTTACTGCACGATTTGCTGATTGTCATTTTAATGAGACAAATTTTCCAACATTAGGGGGAGAGATTAAGAAGTTGGAAAATGAAATTACATGGAATGCAGCATCATTGTCTCATTTAGATCCCCGTACAAATCAATGTGAACTAGAAGTTCAAAAGATAATTCATTTGCAAAATATTGCAAATCAAATGCCAGATGCATTTACAGATGCTAAGAAAGTGACCAAGTCACATATACCAGCTGCAAATACACCATCGAAAATTGATATCCCGACACAACAAGTTATCATAACTAATGAGTCTGCGACACGCCAGAAGCGTGGTAGACCAATGGGTTCCAAAGATAAAAATCCTCGGAAAAGAAAAGTAGTCAATAATCAAAATGACGTAATTGATAATGTGGATATTCCAGAAGAAATCCTAAATGTGACTACTCATAATAATATCGAAGAAGGTGAAATACCTGAGGATAATAATGAAATTTCGATAAATTATGTAATGAATGGAAAAAGATGGAACCGAAACAATATAGTTGTTGATAACATTTTTTCGTATAATGTTGCTTGCGATATCATTTCTGAAAATGATGATTATGAACCAAAATCTGTCGAAGAATGTCGACATAGAAAGGATTGGCTTAAGTGGAAAGAAGCAATCCAGACAGAATTAAACTCACTTTCAAAACGTGAGGTTTTCGGACCAGTAGTCCAGACACCAGAAGATGTCAAGCCTGTGGGATACAAATGGGTATTTGTAAGAAAAAGAAATGAAAAGAATGAGGTCACAAGATATAAAGTGAGACTTGTTGCACAAGGATTCTCGCAAAGGGCTGGTATTGATTATGAGGAGACATATTCTCCCGTGGTGGATGCAATAACATTGAGATATTTAATTGGTCTGACTGTGTATAAAAAGCTTGACATGCATCTCATGGATGTAGTTACAGCATATTTATATGGATCTCTTGATAATGATATTTATATGAAAATCCCTGAAGGATTAAAAATACCAGAGTCATATAATTCAAATCCTAGAGAATTATATTCGATCAAATTACAGAGATCTTTATATGGATTAAAACAATCAGGACGAATGTGGTATAATCGCCTGAGTGAATATTTATTGAAAGAAGGGTATCAAAATAACCCAATTTGTCCATGTGTTTTTATAAAGAAATCACAGTCAGGATTTGCTATCATTACTGTATATGTTGATGATTTAAATATAATTGGAACTCCTGAAGAGCTTCCAAAGGCAATAGAATATCTTAAGAAAGAATTTGAGATGAAAGATCTCGGGAAAACAAAGTTTTGCCTTGGCTTACAAATTGAACATCTAGCAGATGGAATATTTATTCATCAATCAACTTATACAGAAAAGATATTAAAGAGATTTTACATGGACAAAGCACATCCATTGAACATTCCAATGGTAGTTCGTTCACTCGATGTAAAGAAAGACATCTTCCGACCTCGAGAAGATAATGAAGAGCTTCTTGGTCCAGAAGTACCATATCTTAGTGCAATAGGTGCACTTATGTATCTTGCTAATAATACACGACCTGATATAGCATTTTCAGTAAATTTATTAGCTAGATATAGTTCTTCTCCAACAAAAAGACATTGGAATGGAGTTAAACACATCCTCCGTTATCTTCGAGGGACAATTGATATGGGTTTATTTTATTCTAATAAATCAAACTTTGATCTAGTTGGTTATGCAGATGCAGGTTATTTATCTAACCCACATAAAGCTAGATCTCAAACAGGTTATTTATTTACATATGGAGGAACTGCTATATCATGGCGATCTATGAAGCAGACAATAACAGCTACTTCCTCAAACCATGCTGAGATCCTGGCAATTCATGAGGCTAGTCGAGAATGTGTATGGCTAAGATCAATGACTCAACACATTTGTGAAACATGCGGATTGTCCTCTAACAAAGGTTGTCCAACAACGTTATATGAAGACAATACAGCATGTATAGCCCAAATCAAAGGAGGATACATTAAAGGAGATAGAACGAAGCACATCTCACCAAAGCTCTTCTACACTCACGATCTTGAAGAAAATGGTGATATCACTGTTCAACAAATTTCTTCAAAAGACAATTTGGCAGATCTATTTACGAAGGCATTACCTACTGCGACCTTTGAGAAGTTGGTGCACAACATTGGAATGCGACGACTCAGAGATCTCAAATGATGTTTTCATGAGGGGGAGTAAATACACTGCACTCTTTTTCCCTTCGCTATGGTTTTTTCCCACTGGGTTTTCCTAGCAAGGTTTTTAATGAGGCAGTTGTTAATGCATATAAATATAATGTACTCTTTTTCCTTCAGTAGGATTTTTTTTTTCCCATTGGGTTTTTCCCAGTAAGGTTTTAACGAGGCATATATTTCATATACAATGGATATCTAAGGGGGAGTGTTGTAAATATATATACCCGGTATATATAGGTATATATTAGATATCCATATTTTATCATTAGTCTTAGTCAACCCATGATTGTAGCCATTCTCCCCCATGACTCTCCCACTCCCTTAGGAATAGCCAAGAGACTCTCACCCTCTTCTATTTTCAGCATTTTGAAGCTTGTAACCTACCCCATTGCATTAGTATAAATAGGGGTTGTATGAAGCATTGTAAACACACTTGAATGAAAGCATTAGCTCTCTCTTTTCTCTCTACTTTGCTCTCTCAAATTCTCTCTTAAGTTGTTTTATTGCTTTCCACGTTTTATAACAGTACTTTCTTTTTATTTTTACGCTTGCATTTCTTTTTGAAACTCTCTTGCATTTATTTAACCTTTTCAATTCCTATCTTAAAAAGAGAGGAAAAAAAAAAAAAAGACCTTTTCATTTCCTTTCATTTTTTACTTTACTTCAAACTTCATCTTTTCTTTTTTTTTCCTCTAAGCCATTCTCCCTTAATGGCTAACTATTTTTTTTTTTTTTCAACTAAACCTCACCATTTTTTCCTCGGAACAAAGCTCTCCTCAAAGGCTTGCTTTTTTATTTTCATTTTTTTTTACACATATTTCATTCGTCATCTTTTCTTTTTTTTCTTTGCTTTTACTTTTTTAACTTAATAAAACTAGAAAGGAAAATTTTAATACCTTACTCTACTTTTTTTTTTTCTCCAGTGTTTGAGAAAGAAAAAGAGAGGGTTAATGGAGGTTTTAGCACAAGATCGACACTAAACCGACTTGTTGTTTGAGACACAGATCCTTGGCACAAGCTCTACTAAAATGCAATAACCTCCGACTAAGTTATATGGTTTTCATTGTGTTCTAAATTTCGGCTTTTGTGAAAGGAGTTGGCCTTTTTTTTCTTGTGTAGAAGAACCACTGTGCATTTTTTTCTTTTACTTATTAGCACAAATTTTAAAACCAAAAGTAGCTTATACATAATAATAATAATAATTTTTGTTTAAAAAAAAAAACTTAATTCTTTAATCCCTTGCATCTAAACAAGCTGAATTGGTTTTTCCAACTAAACTAAGAAAGAAAGAAATTTAATTAAAAGCATTTAAAGCAAGCCGATTAGCAATGACAAATTAAAAAGTGCATAGACATAATTAATCTACACGACGATAACAATGTTTGTTTTGCACGATTTCTATACGGGAACGTCTTAAAATAATGTATTAATTTCAATAATACCAT
Organism: Luffa acutangula; assembly: GCA_036850905.1. Lineage (NCBI taxonomy): Eukaryota > Viridiplantae > Streptophyta > Magnoliopsida > Cucurbitales > Cucurbitaceae > Luffa > Luffa acutangula. The sequence goes on along the minus strand of CM072087.1, from coordinate 59,458,243 downwards.
TTCCTATGTTTAAATCATTTATATATTAATTTAATATAACATTATTTACTTTAATAATTTAACATTTTAGTCTTATCAATTCACTTCATATTAATTTTATACATTATTTTGTAAAAAAAATTATATTGTTTTAATATTTGTATAAAAAAGGTTAGAATTAAATATTAAATTTGAATTAAATTTGAAATACTTGAACTTATTTTAAAATGAGAAAATTATATAGTTCATAACATTTTTTTAGTGGATTATATTTATACATTATCAAAAGAGAGAAAGTTTTGAGAGAAATAGTATCGATTTGTGATATTTTTTTTAATAAAAAAAAATATTGGAGGATCGTTATTAGAAAAGTTAAATAAATAAATAAATCACTTCAGGTTTCAATTGAAAATAGATTCAACTATATATTTAAAAATTAAATTCAGCTTATTTTATATGCAAATGAAACATATAAATATAGTTAATTTCATAGAATTGTTTATTAGTGAATGAATACACTAATTTATTTTAATTATAAAATTAAAAAAAATTGAAAAATAAAGAAAATTGATGAAAGAAAATATACGTACAAGAGAAAAACGAAGGGCAAAAACGTCAATGGTTGATTCGCTCAACGTGAGAATCTTAGAAACTCATGTGTCAGGATAAGACATCAAAATCTTCTTAGATGTCACTACAAAAAAGAAGGACTTTAGCGACGAAAGTGCAGCGACGAAACTAGAAAAGTCGCAAGCTTAGCGACGAATTAGTGTTTTCGTCGCAAACTTGCGATGAAACAATACTTAGGTCGCAAATAATGCGACGAAATACGACACTTCGTCGCATACCTAAAAGTTTGGCGCCAAAGGAATTGAAATTTGCGATGAAAATAATTTTTCCGTCGCAGCAATTTGCGACGAAATGCAGTATTCGTCGCAAACATTGAATCAATGAGAATTGTCATGCGGTTTTGCAACGAAAATTCCGGTTTCGTCGCAAGTTTTTGCGACGAAAATGTATTTTCGTAGCAAACACTACAACAAATTTGTCTTTTAATGTCAGGCAAGTCTTTAATGTCGGTCACTAACCGACATTAAAAACACCGACATTAAAAGTTTTAATATCGGTCGCTTTTAATGTCGGGCAATGTCCGACATTAAAAGCCTCTTTTAATGTCGGTCGCTTTTAATGTCGGTCATTGCCCGACATTAAAAGTACCCTTTTAATGTCAGTGCCCGACATTAAAATGACTCTTTTAATGTCATTCAACAAGCTTTGACCGACATTATAAGTGACTTTTAATGTCGGTCAATGCTCGACATTAAAAGTGAACTTTTTATGTCGGTCAACCACTCTCTGTCCGACATTAAAAGTCACTTTTAATGTCGGTCAGTTTTTTATGTCGGTCATTGCCCGACATTAAAAGTTGTGACATTAAAAGTGTCCGACATTAGATGTGCGACATTAAAAGCGTCTGACATTAAATGTGCGATATTAAATAAATAAAAAAATTGTTGGTTGCACGCGTTGCTAACCAACAATAATACTATTTCTTCCTTTTGTAAAAACGTGTAAACAAAATACAATTTTAACATATACAGAAAATAAAATCTCGAAAGTATTTTTACACAACAACTTACTCAATGAACATGGATTTAATTAATAAAATATAAGAGTGTATATAATACATGAAACTTTCCGTCTATCCACAAATCACATCCATGAACCAATTTACAAAGAAAAAGTAAAATTATTAAACAAAAGAAGTACACAACTCCTTCTACGCTCTTTCCGGCTAAGTTCCTCTTCGAGCTCATTTTCGAGAATATCCATTTCATCATCTGCAACAGTTCTCGCTTAACAAGATGAATTCCAAACCTTATACAAAGCAAAAACGTAAGTAAAATACAATCGAACCACATCTCCAATCAAATCCTTAGACTAAAACTAAAGCTCCAAGATGTATGAGTAAAGTAGAGCTAATAACCAACAACATCTGGAGGATTATAGAACACTTGATGTGCAATAATATGCATTAGTGTAAAAGTAAATCCACAAATAAATTCTACAAACACTTGGGTGTGCAGTAAGCAAAAAGCCAATTACCAATTTTTCCAGCTCACCACTTGAAAAGAAGAAAAGAAACAAAAGAATCAAGTAGTTTCAGTAATATTTCAAAGGCGACTTTTATTACCTGATTTTCTAGTATTGTGATTGATATAGCTTTACATATATTAGATCAAAGCAAGCAACCATCATCTCAATCGCTTCCTACAAATGCTACCTTGTTTGGATATCTACCTCAACTATTTTCAAAATCCAAACTAAGTTTTGAAAGCTAAAACATGGGACATTAACAGGGTTTATAAACAAAAAATGATGATTTGAAGTATACAAACTAAATAAGTTTACACATTTCCAATAAGTTCCATATAACCACTTCAGTATGTCACAAAAAAAAAAAAAAAAAAGAATAGAGCAAATATACCCTATAACTTGCAGAAAAAAGTTTCAATAAGCAAATAATTTCATCACATTGACAAAGCAAAAGCAACAACAGTTATAGGCTAAAAACAAACTAAAAGTGAAAAAATGCTTTACAATCCTGCATAAAAGCATCATGAACCATAAACAATTAGAATAGGTTTCAAGCAAGGTGCTAATAATTAAACATCAATTTTTAGTGGTTATAGTATAGCTTCCCTCATATACCAGATACTAAGTTAGAGTATTTGCACCAAACTTTATGCTAAACTCTTAAGCAAACCAAAAATCTTCATCGGAAAATCATCTTGTTATTACAATCCAAAACCAAACACTATTGATTTTAGTTTTCACCCCAACATCAAAGTTAGAATACATTTATGTTAAACGCCACCGAACTTCAGCAATCAAACAAGAGTATAAATTAAAAGAGAAAAATAGAGAGACCTGTAACACGAACTGAACTTCCAAAAAAGAGAAAAAGAGAAAAAGCTTACAAAATTCAATACATTAATGCTGGAAATAAAGTTCAAAGATGATGGTAACCATGTGCAAAAACTTTTAACTAGGTAATTGGTAATCACTTGGAACCTGCAGTATACTACTCATCAACAACCCTACCCATTGGATCACTTAGAAAGAACTTACCTTTTAAAACCATCAGCGTGCAACTGCCTCAGAAGATGCCACCAATCTACCATTAGATGGACGAGATTGAATTTCATCGGCCTCCTCCCTACAAATCAACCATGATTTAATATAAATAACTTCACTGCATTAGAATGAGCCGAAAGCAAAAATGAGTCATGGTTCACCAAAACTTTCTGCAAATAATGTATTTTACTAAGATCACATAAGGCAACAATATCAAATGTCCTTTAGTTTATATTTATAAATAAGTTTACAGATCACTGAAATGATGGAAATAATATACACCATTAGGCAATCCAACCTCCATTGCTAACCCATACGGGAATCATGGCTGGAAAATTGAATGGACAAATCCTAGCACAAACACCAAGAGGCTCTCTGATGTTGTACGTATATCAATATTCAATTCCATGTGACACAGTAGAGACATACTCCCCCATTTGCAGGGATGTCATTCCACATGCATGTTCCACAACCTCTACATAAGATAAGTCATTTCAATTTGCTATTAAACATTCAACTTAAGTCATATAATAAAATTATTTCACAAAAAAAAGTCATATAATAAAATGATTTTTTCCATCTCATAATCATAAGAATAGACAGGGATAGAAAGATACCGCAACTTTAAATTCTTCATTTGTGGTCAATGGAACTCGAGAAACAACTTCATTTGTGGCCTTTTAACAAAAAACATATTTTTCTTACCCATATTTAAAGGAACTTATCGTTCCTAATCTGAAATAGAAAAGAGAACATATAATGAGGTGGTAACTCGTTGGGTTTATGAAATCTATGAATGCTAAGGATTCAAAATCAACAAAATTCCCTCCAATGAGATTTGGAACCCTCTGGTACTAAACAAAAAGGATAAAAGAGATGAAATCACAGAGGAATACAAGATACGGGAAAGATAGATGTTATTAACAAAATGCCACAAGATTTAAGTTGACAAAATGGATATAAAGTGGAATTCTATCACCTAACTTCACTGAAAGATTTTCACCTAACTTTGAATTTGTTCTTCTGATTTGTATTTTTCTTCTTCATTGGCTAATTGAGTTATTACGATGCGTCAGTATCCTCATTCCTCATAGCCAGAAATAAAAATAGAAAAAAAAGAATACACAAATGAATAGAGTTTAAAGCATCCTGAAGCACAAATTCAACATGATGAGAAAATGAATAACATAGTTCAATATCACCGCTTAACAAAACTTATCCGAAATTAAGAAACAGAAGGCTGAGCTTGTACTCAGAATGTAAAGCTAGTACTCATTTACTTGTTTTGAAAGAAAAATCTTGTCACAAGTCACTAAGATTAATTAACCAAGTTTCATACAAATAATTGCAGCTAATAAAAGCCATAATGCAAAGATGAGTTGCATACCTCAATATTAGAAATTTCCCCCTTTTTGCTTCCTTGTTGTCATTTTATTCATACTTCTGTTTGTATTTGATGCAGGAGCAGCCTCCAACTTGTGCATATTAACTTCCTCTTCATCTACTCTACGAATACCACTTTTTCCCAAAAGAATTAATGAACATTTAACCAAAAATAATATGAATGACTAAGAATTATCAGTAAAAAAAGTTTTTCCATGTCAATAAAACAACATAAGAAGAATCAAAGGTTAAGCTTTAGCTTATATAATGTAGTCTCATATATTAAACCCAACGACCAAACCATCCCTCTCTGATTTAGTCAGAGGTTAACTTAAAAGCATATTTCAATTCTTTTGTTCTCAAATCCAAGATTTCCTCAACAATCAACTTCCACTCAACCAACTTATCCCCACTTTCAAATTACCTAGCAGCCCAGATGAATATTTGGGGAAATTTTCATTTTACTCGAATCATTTTGAAAACTACAGGCCATATACCAATAAGATCAATAATCCAAAAAAAGAAAAGAGAATCAAGGAAAGAGTGAGAACCATGATGAGCATAGATATAAGCAGCCCTCCAAGAGTAGATATGATCACCAAGCTTCAAGCTCTCTCAGTTCACTCTGCAAGCAAACCAAACAACTATTCATTTCGGCAAAAAGGCATTGAAATTGAACAAATGAAAGGGAACCCAATTGAAATTGACAAAAAATGATCACTACCCAACATATTAACACCTGTGATAAAACTGAAAAACAGAGAGAACCGATAGATCAAATACCTGTTGGAAAGAATCCCCATATCTCTTTCTTTTAGTGTGTCCTCTTCTCAATTTCCAATGGGTGGAATATGGTGATTTATCGAGAACTGGGTTCTTATGTTGTTTTATTGAGGGAGGCTCGTGTCTACTCCCGTCGTCTTTGTGCTTCAAGGGCTTGGCATCATCGTGTTCACCATTAGTGGCAGCATCACTTCCCTTGGAATTCATGGAGTTTTCCAACGACATTAAAGGAACAGATGAGCTTGAAAAAAGGGGGAGAAGACATAGATAGATATTGGGCAAATACCAAAAACAGCAAGGGGTGGAAAATCGAGGGAGGCTGGAACAACACGAACGAACGAAAGACGATGGTGGTGGCGGCACGGGCGAAAGAAAGACGGCGGCAGTGACAGTGAACGGGAGAGACACAGCGGCGTCACTGAGCTTGCTGAAACGGAGGAGGAAACTGTGTGAAGAAGTGGCGTGTTGTTAGGGTTTCTTCCTTTTGTATATTTATATATACATATAATATATATATATAATAAATGCAACCTTTAATGTCGGGCATGAAAGTCCTTCCAAAATTCTTCCGCGCTTTTGAAAGCGTCCGACATTATATGTTTCCGTCCGACATCATATGTTCAGCGTGTTTTTTTTTTTGTCCGACATTAAAAGTGCAATTTGTTGTAGTGAAAACCCTGCGACGAAATTTTTTTTCGTCGCAAGTCTTAATTAAAAACCCCGACCCTTTTTTTCTTCATTTCGTTTCTATGTTTGTCTTCTTCCTTTGAACAGAGAGAGAGCAACGAGGGTTTCCAGTCGAAGATTATCGAAAGTTGCCGGAATCAGCGTCGGAGTTCACCGAAAAACGAGGGTTTCATGTCGTGGGTATGGTCATCTCTCCTCTTCCCATTTTTTGTTTCTTATGATTTTTGTTCGTTTTTTTCTCAGTTGTCTTCCCATTTTCGTTTCAATGTTTAGTGTTTCCATTTTTGTTGTCCTTCCCATTTTGTTTCTTCCTACTGTATACAGAGTTCAAGAGGGGCACGGGAGAAGATGTTTTGGTGTGGTGGTTTGAGAGGTTGGAAAACACCGAGGTTGTATGCATTGTGGTGGGTATTTTTTCCTCAATCTTTCTACTTCATTTTAAAGTTGTTTCTTGTTTACAATACTATTGTTGGATTGCTTGGAAAATAGGTGATTTTCTTGGTTGGAGAGACTTCATTTGTAAATTTTCTTAAATTGCTTGGAATTGTGTTTTTTTTATTGTTTATATAAGATGTAAATCTTGTTATTCGAATTTTTGGAATGATTTTGTGTGGATTGTGTGTTGAAAATAGAATATGGATTTTGTGTGGATTGTGTGTTGAAAATAGAATATGGACACTACAATGTGATTAAATTTTGTTGTTGAACATAGAATGTTTTTAGTTATATTTGTTGTTATGCTTGTATTGGGTAATTTTATTTCAAGTCTAGTTTATGATTTAAATCAAATTGAGCTTGACCCTACAATGTGATTAAAATGTGATTTGAGGGGGGAGGGGGGTGTTGTTTGTTATTCTTCTCTCATATGTTAATTATGATTAATATTTCTTGGATTGAGGAGAGGGGAGGTTGTTTGTTATTGTATCTTTTATTATTATTGTATGTGTGAGTGTGAATGAGTTGAGGATTTGAGGGGTAATTCTGTGATATTGTGGTTGAGAATGATTTGGAGAAGGAAGAGGAGGGAGTAATATTTGTGATTGTGTATGATTTGGAGAAGGGAGAGGAGGGGGTAATATTTGTGATTGTGTAATTGTTAGGTTAGACATTGGGCTTGTGGTTGATTTTGTGGTAAATGTGGTTGATGTTATGGTTTTCTTTATAAAATGTAGATTGTGTGAAAAAGTTATGGATTTGTGAATGATAATGATTTGGAGGGGGAGGGGGAGGGGAGATATTTGTGTGATTGTTAGGTTATACTTTGAGCCTTACACTTATGTTTTTGAAGAATAATGTGTGACTTTTAAATTTAAGTAGTTGTGAGAGTTATGAGAGTTATGTTCATTATGAATGTATATCTTCTTTGTAAATTAGAGATTATTGTTTTCTTTATTAAAATGTGACTTGAGTGAGAAAATTACAATTGAGAATGTGACTTTCTAGTTTTTAGGTTGTGATAATAATTGTTTTATTCTTCTGATTGTAACTTTACTTATGCATATATATTTCATTTGTTTACGTGCAGGATTAATTGTTGATGGTTGCTAAAAGATCATCGTTTTGTAATTTGATAACCTAACTTAGGCCTTGTAACCTTTTTGTAGAAGTTTATTTTGGTTTGTTTAGCACCTTTGTGATATATTATGACATATTTAAGTCTCATCAATGTTATTTTTATATTTGTAATATTTTATTGCTTGTATCAAATGATAATCTATACAAAATGTATACAGGATTAAAGAGGAAGAAAAATTAATATCTATTTTTTTTACGAATTAAAAAAATTTGCGACGAAATTTACATATCGACGCAAGTATGCTTGCTAGGTGTCGTTGCTAGGATTCTTGCGACGAAACCTCTTTTTCGTCGCAAATATGCTTGCGACGAAAATTGTTTTCCGTTGCAAGTTGCAACGCTTTTCAAAATTCGTCGCAAGCTGCGACGAAATACAAAAATTCGACGCTAACGATTTTCTCCGACTTACCTTTTGCGACCTTTATTGCGACGTTTTTATTTTCGTCGCTAAAAAGAATTTGAGTCGAAAATCTAGTTTTAGCGACGTTTGTTTTTCGTCGCTAAAGACCTAAATTCTTGTAGTGTGTCTCTCGTGTGAGCATCCTAGGATGTCTGGACATCTCAAAATGCCTAAACATCTTAAACTACCTCAAAACAAACGGAGTAATCTAAATGACCATAGTAAGAGTTTTTTCTTAAATGAGAATAATGAAGGGCGGGAGATTGACCGATTATCTTACTATTGGATATTGACGATCTTAAAGGACCCACTAAAAGTAATTAAAATAAAAACTAATTATTTAAATTAATCTCTTTAATGTTGAGTATTTATTTAAACTAAATTTAAGTTTGGAATCTTAAATCTGTATTTAAGATTTAAACTAGAAAAATAAAGCAAATTTTGTCAACTATACTTTCGAAGTTGAGGTAAGATTAAATAGGACAAATTATTTATTTTTTTTTTTTTTAAATTGACTTTAAGTTTTTTTTAGAACAAAATTGACTTTAAATTTGCTTTAGAATAAATTACAATTTTCATACTAAATAATTGAAAAATATAGATAATATATGATAATCGTTTTTAAATGGATTTTATTGTAGGTTTTTTTTTTTTGGAGGAGTGTAGGTTGCTAATACATTGGCCCTTGAATCTATGCAAATTAATTTTGATCTTTTAATAGTAGGTCTAATCACACTTTTTATATGATTAGTGACGAGACTCCAAAGTTATTTTCCTTTTTTTTTTTTCCTTTTTTTTTTTTTGTTGAAATACCCTTAAAAAGAACCTTTAATGCTTCTTGTAATTTCCATTATATGTTTTAGTCACCCTTAATAGACACTATTGGATTAAAGATAGGGACAAACACATTAATTTGTATTTATGTTGTCCTCTTTATTACAAGCTACATGCAAGTTTTGCTTTCTCCTAGACAATAAAGAAAGCAAAATACCTTAATTACACATTATAGGTCCATCTCACATAGATTGGAGACAGAAATACTATGCTTTTATTACATTTCATAAGATAATTTTAAACCCCAACCAAAAGGCTTTTGCGTGTAACAGTCTAGGTTGTTGTCATACTCAATACCCAATATGTGGCAGTATCTCTTATAAAACTCAATTCTATCTTTGACTCTTTCATCAGGACCATGGCCACATTCAACCCCACCGTTAATGATGTTGGTGATGACACCGTAACCAGGAAGTCTTCCAGCAGCTATATCAGCATTTGATGGCTTCCATTCACCGATGATAACATCATGGCTTGATGGCTTGTTTTCTTTGGATGTCATCCAAAACCAAATGGTTGTCTTGAACGATACAACTGCATCTGTGGCTACCAAATCTGGATTGCTTAGCAAATCCAATCCCAAAGCTTCACCAGCTTGCCCATAATTGTAGTTGCTAAGACAATACAACGCATATCAATATTTAGTATAATTGACATGTACATAAACAAAAGCTAGCCTCTTATTTACAAAAATAATAATAATAATAATTTCAATTGTTTTGAAAAATAAACGTTTTGAGAAGAGGTAGATGAAAATAATTACTATTTGAGTTGAATGGGTCCACGACCGTAATATTTCTAGTTGGGAAAGCAAGGCCACCGGGGATCTACGCAATAGGGATGATTGTTATCGATCTCGGATATATAACAATATCCCCATGTATATGGACCATTAGGTGCGGTTGGCCATCCTCCTACATCGTAAATTTTATATCATAATTGATTTTGAAATATATTTATGAGTTGTTAATTAGAAATTTTTGTATGTAAATGAAACTAACCAGTGGTCTCATGAGAAGTTTGGCCGAAGAAAGCTGCTAACTCCCTTTTTCGAATGGTGTCGTCTCCAGTTGTAAGAAAGCCATTGAAGAATCGAGCAGCAGCAACAAAAGCATTGTAAGTATAGAACCCACGGCTAGGACATGCTGGATCATTGCGATTCAAGAGCATTTCATCGAAAAGAGCGGAAGAGATGATGTCAGTGACATCTGGCTGACCGGGAGGCACCGGCGGAACTGTCACTACTAGCAACGGAGATGGGCCATTTGGGCAAAGAGCGCCGCCGGCTTGCCTTCCACATTGCTCTGCAGAGGCTCCCAACCACAAACCAAAAGCCACCAACACAAATACACTAACTTTCATTCTTCTCATCTTTCAATATAAGATCACACTCTAACAAGATGACTTGATGGACTTTAGAACACAAATACCCCTATTTATTGTAAAGGCTTCCCTTTTTTTTCTTCTTCTTCAAGTAGGATGATAAATTATTTTTTATTAGAAAAATACACACTCAATAAATTTAATTTAACTTCATATAATTAAATTTCATTTAAAAATCACACCACACACTATAAATTTTTGGCCAATTTTAAATAAGTATATTATATTTGAGATATGGTCCCCGACCTATAGTCCTCCACCTATTCGTATAAATAAGGGACAAATTGCACAAATAATCACTTCTAAACTATATTGGTTGTTGCAATTGTACCCATGAAATTTTAATGGTAAAAATTAAATCCTGAAATTATGTTTTCATGTAGTCTATGATTGGAACAAGTGTTTTTATTTTTTATTTTTAATATCCATCATAAAAATATATCCTTTATAACTTGAGGTAAATTCAATTATATGATTCTTTTTCTTTTTATAATGGTGTCTATTTCACGCATAAATTTTATAAATATGTAATAGGTAAAAGAGCATAAAAAAAATTAGTAAACAAAATAAACTTAATCGAATTAATTTAATTTTATATAATTAAATTTGAAATGAAAATATCCAACCATGTATTATAAATCTTATTGCACATGTCGAAATTATACTTGACCACAATTTGTCACAACCCACATCATTTATCATTCATTCTTATCCATAATGGTAGTTTTGTCTATTTGACATACACGAGCTTTCTTACAAATAATCTCTTTCATTGAGGGAATTAAAATCATATCATTTGGTCTTTTTTACAAAGTTGCATATCAAATGAATTATTGAATAAAATTGACACAATCGTTATTTTTTTTAAATATCTACAATAAGAATATATCTTTTAAAAATTAAAAGGTTAATTTAGTTCTCTCATTTTTTTTATAAAAAATTTATAGTTGTGTCACTTAAATTTTAAAAATGTGTAATAGAGATAATAAGAGCCTGAAGAATTTATTGAACAAAAATAATTAATCAATTTAATTTAACTCTATGTAATTAATTTTGAAATGGAAAAATGAAACCATGTGTTATAAAGCTTAGAGCACATGTCAAATTTATACCCGGCTATTGTTTGGCACATAATTTGTGATTCGTTCTTATCCACAAAATTGTAGTTTTGTGTATTTGATATATCAAACTTTCTTACAAACGGTCCTTTCATTGAGTGAATCAAAATCGTAAAATTTTATTTTGAGAAAAATACAATTTTGGTCTCTAAGGTTTGAGTTAGGTTTCATTTTGGTCCCTGCTTTTTTAATTTAGTTTCATTTTGGTTCCTCAATCAATTTTTCGACTAGTTACCAACGGAAAGGTGATGTGACATTTGTTTTTTTATTTAAAAAATATTTATTATTAATTTATAATTATTAATTAAAAATAGTTTATATATATTTTTTTATTTCTCTCCCTCTTCCATCTCATTCTTGTTTCTCCTCCTCTTTTCTCCTCTTCCCTCTCCTTTCTCTTAACTCGTTCCATGGCAGCCACCTATTTTTTCTTCTCTCTTCTCCTTTCCCTTTTGGCTTCTCCTTCTTTCTCCCTTTTCCCTTTCTTCCAAGGCGAAGGTGATGAGAAACTAAGAGCGAGAGATATAGGGCCCGTTTGGTAACGTTCTTGTTTCTTGTTTCTTGTTTCTAATTTTATTAAGAAATCTAAGCATTTAATAACTATGTATGTTTCTTGTTTCTCATTTGTTAGAAACACTCTCAAAATTTGTATAGAGCTTTTGGGAACAACTAAAACTAGTTTCTCATTTTTTGTTCTTGTTTCCAATTTTTTCCAAACATAAATAAGAATATAGGTTTATTATTATTGAATGTATAGGTGTTAGGGGTCATGAAATTCTATTTTTCTTTATTAAAAATGAAGAAACGGAAACAAGAAACGAGAACGTTACCAAACGGACCATAGTGATTGCTGAAAAGAATGGAGTGATGGAGAGAGAAACATGAGAGTGGACGGCGGTAGATATGGAATTTACACCTTGATGTGAGAGATTGAAAATGAAGAAAAAGGGGAGGGAGAGAGAAAGCAAAACGTCACTAAGGAAAAGTAAGGAGAAGGGAAGGGGGAGGGAAATGGTGAAGGAGATAGAGAGATTCACTTGGGCTTTGTGAGGGGTGAGTCATATTAAGTGGCTTGGGCTCCGATTTTTTAACAGAAATTATGGTGGATGAGCTCCTTTAACATACGTTTTTGGGCTTTGGGTTGTACATTTCATACATAAATTCAATTTTTATTCTTCCTTAAATGTCTTTATTTAATTTGGTAACTCTTAGTTTATTAATTTATTTTAGTATTATATTTTTTTTTTCTGTCAACCGGTAAGGGCAAATACATAAATGGGCTTCTAAACTTCTTTAATATCTGACTTTGAGCTGACAAAAATGTAAAATTATAACAAAATAGACACTTTTAGAATAAATGGGCTACTATTGGTCCATTTGTGTAGTTATCCCATTTTTTTAAAGTAATTTAATATAATCAGTTTGGTTCCGTTTTTTTTTTTTTTTTTTTTTTTTGGTTTTTTTAAGGCTCACATTCACTGTAATTAAGGCTCGACAAAATTGAGAAGGAAAAAAGAAAAAAACAAGAAGCTAGAACGTGTAGTACGACACGTCTCTATCATCACCACTGCCACGTCACCGTCGGCCGGAATTTCGGCAATCACGACCATCGTCAAATGCCACAGTCCTTCTCCTCCTTCTTCTTCTTTTCTCAGCCGACGAGCTGCGGCGAATTTCCTATTTTCATATTTCTCTGCGCAGTTATTTTTGTTTAATTTTTTGTTTTTTTTTTGTTAAGGGTCCGTTTGGAATACATTTTAATTTAATTTTTTTTTTCAAAAATGCATTTTTTTTAAAAAACATTTTGTATAAAAATTGTTTAGAATTTAAACACTCATATGTTTGGTTGCATTTCCTCACAAATTTTTTTCTACACAAGTTATTGTTTACCTAAGAAGTCTTTTTTAAAAAGTTGGTTTCAAGTGTTTCCCTCTAAATGGTTTATTTATCAATCTCATTTTCTAATAAGTCATTTTTAGTGGTTGCCAAACACTAGAATTTTTTTCAAAATGATTTTTTTTCAAAATTAAACACTTGAAAAGTTAAACCAAACACACCCTAGGTTATCGATATGATTTTTTTAGTTAACCATTGTGGAAGTATGAGTGATAAGTTTTTATTTTTTATTTATTTAGAATGAGTGACAAGCCTTTATTGATCAGTTTTATATAGAATAAAAAATAGGTTAAATAAAAGTTTAGTGACTGAATAGTTTTTATTGATAGGTGGTAGGGCATGGTGGATGATTGCGATGCAACTTGGCATTGGGGAGAATTGTAGACCAGTACTGACTTTGACAATAACCTTCTCAACAGTAAGCTCTGGTGGTGCTGCAGTACTCATAAATGCTACAATAGAGTCCGATAAGTGGCGTACCATTAGTACCCAACCAACTCCTTACCTTAGTTCTTAGCTTTGGCTTCCATAACTGTATTTATTGAATCAGATTCAATTAGCTTTGACTTTATATATATACCATTTGGTTAAATTTGGAATTTAAATGAAAGTGTCCGACTGCTTTGTATCTCTATTATATGTTGTATCACCTTTTACCTTTAATAGACAATAATATTGGATTAAAGCATGAGACAAAACATTCATTTTATATTTATGTTGTCCTCTTTATTACAAGATACATCAAAGTTTTGCTTTCTCTAAGCTATAAAGAAAGCAAAATACCACAATTACACATTTTAACTCTATCTCAAGTAGGTTGGAGATAGAAATAAAATGCTTTCATTACATTTCATAAGATAATTTTAGACCCCAACCAAAAGGCTGTTGTGTGTAACAGTCTAGGTTGTCGTCGTACTCGATACCCAACATGTCGCAGTACCTCTTATAAAATCCAATTCTATCTTCAACTCTAGCATTAGGACCATGCCCGCATTCAAGTCCACCGTTGATGATGTTGGTGATGACACCGTAACCAGGAAATCTTTTAGCTGCTATATCAGCATTTGATGGCTCCCATTTACCAATGGCAACATTATGGCTTGATGGTTTATTTCCTTGGGGTGTCATGTCATCCAAAACCAAATGGCTGTCTCGAATGATACAACTGGATATATGGCTACCAAATCTGAATTGCTCAACAAGTCCAATCCTAATGCTTTACCAGCTGGCCCGTAGTTGTAGTTGCTATCATAATACAAGATATCAACGACTTAGTTGTAGTTCCATACTACCTCCATTCATTGTTTGCCATGAAGGAAGTATTTAAGAATTGTGTGGGATCCATGGAATAAAATATTATATCATTAAATGCTTATTAAATGACGTGTCAAATGCTGAATGGAGGGAGTATGTACTACAGTAGTACTAGAAATTTTCCCGGTACATGCATATGCCACTCACTTCGGCTTAATTAATATTCTTTTAAAAATTTTACTTTTGGCTGTAATTCTCGAGGATGCCTGTTTCACTTGTTTCAAAACGTCATTTTTTTCCTTTCCCAATAAGAATACTTCTTTTTTGGAAAAAAAAAAATCAATTTTAACTTTAACCATCAACTTTCAATTTTATTAAATTGAACTCCAAATTTTAGCATATTGTATCAATTTGAACCACAAACTTGCATAATTGTAGGAATGTAGGCTTGTGGTTAACTTTTCATTTGAATTGTTATTAAAGTATGTAATTGACAATTTACTTTTTTCTTTTAATTCACATTGCACATCTGAGTTGGTTTCTTTTAAGAAATTTAGGGGGAAACTCTTTATTTGAAGAAATCAAATATTCCAGAATTGTTATTAGCCTCCTCACGAATAACAATCACAATGTTATTAGCAGCAGCAATAATAATAATAATGAAATATTCAACAAATATGGGAAATTAAGAAAAAAAACTCAAAATTAAAGAAACAAATCAATAAAAGACAAAAAAAAAAAAAAAAAAAAAAAAAACCAAGTTCTTAGCAACAAGAAAAAATCAACAAACATTTGAAGAAAAAATCTCCAAAGTTGCTTGTTTTTGTAATTCTAGATAGTTGCCAAAAAAAAAAATCCACAAAGTCATCAATAACAAGAAAAAGTCATCAATTTCAATTAAAAAAACAATAATAAGAAGTCATCTAAAATGAAAATGAAAAAAAATAAACCCTCCAAAATTACTTTTCCATCATCCTCCATTTTGATGTTCGTCTAAGTAGTTAAAAAAAAGCAACAAAACCCACAAACACATTAACAAGAAAATGAGAGAAAACTCATATAAACTTTTCCGCGGCAAAAGATTTTTCAAATAAAAAGTTTCTCCAATAATTTTTTTTATAAGAAACCAGAATTAAGAAAAAGAATAATCAATTACGTGCTTTAACGGTGGTTCAAACGAAAAGTTGACCAAAATGGTATATTACAACACTTATATAAGTTTGAAGTTAAAATTGATACAATTGGCTAAGTTTTGAGTTCAAATTGATAAAATTTAAAGTTTAGGATTAAAATTGATACGACTTGCTAAGTTTGGGATTTAATTTAATGAAATTAAAAGTTCAGAGTTAAAACTAATAAACTTAACAAATTTAGGGTTAAAAATTATTTTAAATTCCCCTTGTTTTTTTAAATAAATTTGGTCTCGCACTTTCGACCATGGTAGCTATCCAATCCTTGAATTTTAAAAAATTATGTTATAAAGTAGAATCATAAAGTAATTTATTAAAAACATACACCGAATAAATTTAATTGAACTTTATATAATTAAATTTCATTTTAAAACCACATCATGCATTTTCACGTGTTAAATTAAAATAATTTTTGTGTGGAAAGAAAGCTTTCATATTGGACAATTTTAAGTATTATATTTGGCATATGGTCCCCCAACCTTAGCTATATACGTATAAGCAAGAGACAAAATTGCACAAATAATCTCACTTTTAAATTATATTGGTTGTTGCCATTGTACCCCGCAAAATTTTAATGGTAAAAATTAAATCCTCAAATTTTGAACCCGAAGAACTTATTGAACAAAAAGATTAATCAATTAAATTTAATATGATTAGATTTAAAAAAAAAAAATCAAACCATGTGTTACAAATCTTATTGCATAAATGTCAAAATTATACATAACTATATGTTTTGCCTCATCATTTGTCATTTGTTCTTATCCACAAAATCATAATTTTGTGTATTTGATATATCACAGTTTCTTATCAATTGTCCTTTCATTATTCTATGTAGCAATCCTTACATCTCCTACTACTGGTGGGGTGACAGCTAGTTTTGGTATTAGGTGAATCAATTTAATTTAACTCTTTATAATTAAATCTAAAATGAAAATATCAAAGCATATATTATAAATTCTATTATATCGCACATGTCGAAATTTTATTTGATTGCAGTTTGCCAGATCAGTTATCATTCATTCTTTTTTTTACAATACAGTTATCATTCATTCTTATCCACCATCCTTGTTTTGTGTATTTGATACACCAAACTTTCTTACAAATAATCCTTTTTATTGAGGAAATCAAAATCATATCATTTTTTTTCTTCTTTTTAACGAAGTTGCATATCAAATGAATTGTTGAATAAAGATGATCCAATCATTCTTAATTTTGTTAATATCTACCATAAGTATATATCTTTTATATATTAAAAGGTAAATTTAGTTCTCTGATTTTTTTTTCCTTTTCACAATTGTGTCTATTTTATAAATAAATTTTTAAAATGTATAATAGAGATAATAAGGGTAGGAAGAATTTATATTGAATAAAGTATACTTAATCAATTTAATTTAATATTATATCATTAAATTTATAAAAATATAAAAAATAAACCATGTGTTATAAATTTTATTGTACATTTCAAAATTATAGTGGATCGTTGTTTGCCACAACATTTATCATTCCTTCTTATTCACAAAATTGTCGTTTTGTGTATTTGATATACAATTTTTTTTTTTACAAATTAAACTGTCATTTTCATTGAGTGAATAAAAAACGAATCATTTTGTCTAATTTTTAATGAAGTTAGAATAATTTTTTTTTTTTGAGATAAAATTATGAAATAAAGTTGGCACAAGTATTACTATTATTTTTTAATATCTACAATAAGATTATGTCTTTTATAAATTAAAAGGTAAAATTAGTTATTCTTAAATTTTAAAAATTATAAATTGTATGATAAGAGCATGAAGAATTTATAAATAAAACATACTTAACAAACCATACTTAATCAGTTTTTTTTTTTTTTTTTTTGAAAAACTTAATCAGTTTAATTTAACTTTATATAATTAAATTTGAAATCAAAATATTAAACCATGTGTTATAAATCTTATTGCAAATGTCTAAATTATATTGTTGATTGTAGTTTGTCACATCATTTACCATTCATTCTTATCCACGATCGTAGTTTTGTGTATTTAATATATATATCAAGTTTTCTTACAAATAATAATCATTTTCATCGAAGTTATCAAAATTATATCGTTTTGTATTTTTAACAAAATTGCATATCAAATGAATTATTAAATAAAGTTGGTACAATTCATTTATTTTTTTTTAATATCTCTACAATACTTTATTTTTTTTTCTTTTTATAATTGTGTCTATTTTATGCTTAAATTTTTTAAATATATAATAGAGATGATAAGAGCATGAAGAATTCATTGTATAAACTATACTTAATTAATCAATTTAATTTAACTTTATATAATTAAATGTGAAATGAAGCAAACCTATTGCACATGTCAAAATTATACTTGAAAGAAACCTTTCATATGGCCCAACCAGCTCAGGACTATACATCACCATTTCTATTAAAAAAATAAGTTGCACAATTCATACCCTTAATTATTTTACTGTGGTTGTTGCAATCATACCTACCAATTTTAATAGAAAAAGTTAAATTCTCAGACTTGATTAACTTTTAAAACTAGCCTATTTCCCATTAGCTAAGTTAAGTTTTCCATTAGATCCAACTTTGGAATTAAAAAAGAAAAAAAATTATAATCAACAAATTAACTTAGACATGGAACCAATATGAATAATAAACTATAATTCATCATTTATAATAATATCTAAATAGATGTGGGAACCAATATGGCATAAAGATATAGAAAAAAAAAAGAGAGAATTAAGAGAATAATAAAAGCCTATCATTTTAATTAAAATGCATAAATAAAAAAAATAAGGAAAAAAAATACATTTTTGGTGTCTGAGTTTCGAGGAATATGTGTGTTTGGTCTCTGAGTTTTCAAAATGGACTTTTATCGTCAGTAAGTTTTAACAAATTGGTTTAAAAGATCCTTCATATTATTTTTTTAATTTTTTTAATTTAAAAAACCATTCAATAATAAAAAAAATATATTAATTTTAAAAGGTTGAAAAAATAATATGAGGAATATTTTAAACTTATTTCTCAAAACTCAAGAACTAAAAAAGTTCATTTTGAAAACTTATGGACCTTTTAAACCTATTTCTTAAAACTCAAGAACTAAAATGGTATATTTTGAAAATTTAGGGACCTTACACACCTATTCCGTGTTGAGGATCCCACATCGGAAAGATTGGTGGAGACCTCACAACATATAAACTACAAGGGTCAATCCACTCATTGTCAATTGGTTTTGAGATGGAAGCCCATATAATATAATATTCCGAACCAAAAGGTATTTTTTCCAATAAATAATTAAAAAAGAGATAAGGATAATGGTAACATGCGGATTAAGAGAGAGGGAGCGAGGGAGAAATACCAAGGAGACCAATAATTGATAACAAAATAGGAAAAATTGCAAAAACCGTGTAACAATTACACATTTAAACTTTTAAGTGCAAAAATTAAACTCTAAATCTTTCAAAAGTGTAAAAATTAGATTCTTAGCAATTGGCGTAAAGTTTGTACTAATAATTATGATGTGTGTGATTTGAATCCCTCATCCTCAAATGTTGTTAAGAAAATAAAAATTAGATTTTTAAACTTTCAGGTCTAACCATTAGATTCTTAAACTTTCAAGTTTATGCCCATCACTTTTGATCCATCATACACGGTTTACAATTTCAAAAGTCTTGGACACGAAATGGAATGAGGAGAGGGTGATTGATTGAATGGGAAGAGAGGGTGGAAGGGTGAGAGAGAGAAATTAAGTAAAATAGATCGGATTTAATTGATATATACTCATTGGGTTCTGCACCAATTTGCATATTATATACTTTTCTTACTTTTCAAGAATCATATAAATGATAATGCAGCCTAAGTGAGTATAACTCAGCGGTAATTGACATGTACTCTTAACCAATAGTTTAGATGTTCGAATTCCTCCCCCAAATATTATTGAACTTAAATATATATATATATATATATAAGGTAAGTAATGTGTTGACTCACCAACTCAAATTAGCAAAATATTTTTATGTATCATCTCTCATTTGGAATATATTGAGATAATTATTTTAAAACTTTATCATATTTTTTGGTAAACTAAAACATTTATCTTTTCAGATGTGGAAGGCATTTCATTAAAATATGATAAACAAACATTATAGAATATATATTAACCATAAATAGATCACAAACATTAATTATTCTTAAAAAAAAAAACTCACACATTATTAACTACTAATCAAACATTTCTATCTTTTATCGTTGGAGAGAAAGAAAATTTACTTCATTACATTTGATATGATTCTTGATGGTGAATATTTAGGCAAATGGTGTTTAATTATGATCATAGCTAATAACCAATATATCGCAATATCTTTTGTAAAATCCAATTCTATTAGTGACTCTGCTATTGGAATCATGTGCATATTCAAGTCCATCATTAATGATGTTGGTGATGAGATCACAACTAAAATGAAGTTAATTGTTTGCTCCAAGAAAAAATGAAGGCAACCAACATAAGCTTTAATCTAGACAACATAAGCTGCCTCATCTTTTCGGAATGAAATAATAGATGGGTGAGAAATATATTCTTATGCAGACTTCATATATATAAGATTTGGTTAAATTTGGAATTCTATTTTTCCTAATGGACTTAATTCTTTTGTAAGGGGGATTATATATATTACCCTGGTTAGTTAGTTTTTTTTTTTTTTTAATATTACCCTGGTTAGTTTGTTTCTAATGAAATTTTCTTCTCACAAAATTCAGTTCCATATATGTAACAATTATTGAGAAATACTTTCTAAGTTTTTATGGTATATTTTTATTGTTGGCAATGTTTATTGATTGATTTTATTTTGTGATGGTGTTCAATAATTAATAAAGAATGATAATAGAACGAATGGTATCTCTTCATGGAGTTTTGACCTCAGTGCAGCTGTATAAAAAAAATTCACATTGAATAGGATATGCCTTCTTGAAGTTTTATTGAGAAATTAAAAATATATATATTTTTTTATTTCTTTCCGATAATATTATTAAATCTTTCGCATTTCTTTATTGAGAAATTAAAAAAATATATATTTTGATTTGTTTCCGATAATATTATTAAATCTTTCGCATATCTTTTTTTTTTTTTTGTTTTTGCAAATTAATTTCAATCTTATAATTGGGTGTTTAATTACACCTTCTACCATAGCGACGACTCCAAAATTATTTTCTTTTAAGAGATCCTTAAATGAAAGCTAAGTGTCCGACTGCTTTGTATCTCTATTATATGTTGTATCACTTCTTTACCTTTAATAGACAATAATATTGGATTAAAGCATGGGACAAAACATTCATTTTATATTTAACATCAAAGTTTTGCTTTCTCTAAGCTATAAAGAAAGCAAAATACCACAATTACACATTTTAACTCTATCTCAAGTATGTTGGAGATAGATAAATAAAATGCTTTCATTACATTTCATAAGATAATTTTACACCCCAACCAAAAGGTTGTTGTGTGTAACAGTCTAGGTTGTCGCCGTATTCGATACTCAACATGTCGCAGTACCTCTTATAAAACCCAATTCTATTTATGACGTTATTATCAGGACCATGATTGCATTCAATTCCATTGATGATGTTGGTGATGACACCATAACCAGAAAATCTTTTAGCTGCTATATCAGCATTTGATGGCTTCCATTCACCGATGATAACATCATGGCTTGATGGCTTGTTTCCTTGGGGTGTCATCCAAAACCAAATGGCTGTCTCGAACGATACAACTGCATCTGTGGCTACCAAATCTGGATGTCTCAGCAAGTCCAATCCTAATGCTTCACCAGCTGGCCCGTAGTTGTAGTTGCTTTAACACAAATAAAAGATAGTATCAACGGTTTAGTATAATTGATGTACAAATAGCGTCTTATTTCCAAACAAAAGAATAATATAATTAATTAATTTGTTTTGAAGTAGAGAGTTTTGAGAAGAGACAAATGAAAATAATTACTAAGAGAGTTGAATTGGTCCACGGCCATAATATTTCTGGTCAGGTTCACAAGGCCATATGAGACTTTCTACGCAATAGGGATTATCTGTATTGGTTTCGTTTACAAAACAATATCCCCATGTATATTGACCATCAGGTGCGCCTTCCCATCCTCCTGCATGCAGCGTAAATTTTATATATTACATGAAACTATTCATTTTCCAATTAGAAATTTTTTTATGTGTAAATGAAACTAACCAGTGATCTCATGAGAAGTTTGGCCCATGAAAGCTGCCAACTCCCTTTTTCGAATGGTGTCGTTTCCAGTCGTAAGAAAGCCACTGAAGGACCGTGCAGCTGTAACAAAAGCATAGTAAGTATAAAACCCACGGCCAGGACATATTGGATCATTGCGATGCATGAGCATATTTTCGAAAAGAGCGGCCGAGATGATGTCGGTGACATCTGGTTGGCCGGGAGGCGCAGGCGGAACTGGGACCGGTGGTGGCGGCGGCGGGGGAGTACCAGACCAGCACTGGCTTTGACAACCTGCTCCACAATAAGGTTCGGTGTTGCCGCACCACCCATTACCGCTACAACAGAGTCTATTTGGGCAAAGAGCGCCGCTGGCTTGCCTTCCACATTGCTCTGCAGAGGCTCCTAACCACAAACCAAAAGCCACCAACACAAATACACTAACTTTCATTCTCTTCTCACCTTTCTATATTAAGTTTACACTTTAACAAGATGACTTATGATGGACTTGAGAACACAAGTGCCCCTATTTATAGTAAAGGCTTTTTTTTTTTATATATAATTTTTTGCTTAGTTGACAAATTTGGTCTCACATTTTGTTTTCTACCGACCCGTTTGGTAACGTTGTCGTTTCTTGTTTCCGTTTCTTCATTTTTAATAAAGAAAAATAAAATTTTATGACTCTAACACCTATACATTCAATAATAATAAACCTATATTCTTATTTATGTTTGGAAAAAAATTGGAAATATGAACAAAGAAGGAGAAACTAGTTTTAGTTGTTCCCAAAAGTTCTATACAAATTTTGGGAGTGTTTCTAAAAAATGAGAAACAAGAAACATACATAGTTATTAAATGCTTAGATTTCTTAATAAAATTAGAAACAAGAAACAAACGAGAACGTTACCAAACGGACCCTACAATGTTAGCTACCGAAATCCTTAAATTTTAAAATTTTATATTATAAAGTACAGTCATAAAGTAATTTATTAAAAAAATACACTCAATAAATTTAATTCGACTTTATTTAATTAAATTTCATTTAAAAATCACACCATATCTATTATAAATCTTTTTCACGTGTTGAAATAATTGTTATTTGAAAAGAAAATATTTGACATATGGTCCCCCGCTGAGACAAATTGCACAAATAATCATTTCTCTAAACTATTGCAGTGGTACCCACGAAATTAAGCAAATAAACTTAATCAATTTAATTTAACTTTATATATTTAAATTTGAAATGAAACTATCCAACCATGAGTCATATTGTACATGTGACATGTCAAAATTATATTTCATCATAGTTTGCCGCATCACTTATCATTCATTCTTATTCACAATGGTATATAGTTTTTTGTATTTGATATAGAAGCTTTCTTACCAATAATCCTTTTCATTGAGGGAATCAAAATCATATCATTTGGTATTTTTAACAAAGTTGCATATCAAATGAATTACTGAATAAAGTTGGTCACTCGTTGTTTATGTATTTAATATATCAAACTTTCTTTCAAGTGGTCCTTTCATTGAGTCGACTAAAATTAGCACAATTGTTATTATTATCATTTTGAAATTCGCACAATTGTTGATATTATTTTTTAATATCTACACTAAGACAAATTTTAAATATATAGTGGAAATTTCATCCGTTAAGAGACGAATATGGAGTTGGTTAATATGTGTAGAGTGAGTCTCATTGTGGAAGAATCTGGGTTCCTTCATTTGTTTGTTTCTCTGTGCGAAGAAATTCGAATAAAAACTGGGTGCTACGAAAAGGACAGAGAATTTGGATTACCGAAACTGGTCCCTTCAACAATGAGAAAAATGTTTTCTTACCCTTTTTTTTTTTTCACCAAGAAACCAAACTGGTTTTATCTTTCTCTCCTTCACTACAACACAGCTATCGAGAGGAAGGAGAAGAAAGGAAGGAGAAGAAGAGGAAAAAGAAAAGGTGGGGACAGTGTGGGAAAATTTCTAGTATTACGACATTCATTGTTTGCCATGTAAGGAGTATTTAAAAATGGTATGGGACCATAGAATAAAATATTATAGGGAAAAATACACTTTTGGTCCCTGAGGTTTGGGTTAAGCGACACTTTGGTCCCTGAGTTTTCAAACTCAACAAAAATACCCCTGAGGTTTGAGATAAGTAACACTTTGGTCCCTGCCGTCTATTTTGTCGTTAAACCCTAGGTAAGCTGACGTAGCATTATTATTTTAATTAAAAAAATGAATTTTTGATTTTTTAAATAAAAATATATAAAAATATTAAAAATATTATTATTTTATTATTATTTTTTAAATTTTCTCTCTTTCTTCTTCATCTTCCTTCTCATCTTCTTCCTTCCCTCTCCCATCTTCTTCCTTCCCCCTCCCATCTTCTTCAGTTCCGGTGGCCGGCCGCTGCCGGCTGTCGGCGAAATTTTTTTTTTTTTTTTCTTCTCTTCTTCTCTTCTTCTCTTCTTCTTTTTTCTCTTACTTTTTCTATTTTTTTTTTTAAAAAGGGAATTTCGGAGGAGGAGGGAAGAGAAGAAGAGAAGAAGAAAAAAAAAATTCCGGCGACCGCCGTTCGCCGACAGCCGGCGGCGGCCGGCCACGGAACTGAAGAAGATGAGAGGGGGAAGGAAGAAGATGGGAGAGGGAAGGAAGAAGATGAGAAGGAAGATGAAGAAGAAAGAGAGAAAATTTAAAAAATAATAATATTTTAAATATTTTAATATATTTTTATTTAAAAAATCAAAAATTCATTTTTTTTAATTAAAATAATAATGTCACGTCAGCTTACCGTTAGGGTTTAACGGCAAAATGGACGGCAGGGACCAAAGTGTTACTTATCTCAAACCTCAGGGGTATTTTTGTTGAGTTTGAAAACTCAGGGACCAAAGTGTCGCTTAACCCAAACATCAGGGACCAAAAGTGTATTTTTCCCAATATTATATCATTAAATGCTTATTAAATGACGGTCAAATGCTGAATAGAGGAGTAGGGACTACCGTAGTACTAGAATTTTGTTCGGGGGTGATGTTGGCAAAGAAGAGAGAGGAAAATAAATAATCATATTTTGTTATTTTAATATATTTATATTTTAAAAATTTTTAAAATATTTTTTTAATAAAAAGTTAATGTCAACAATTCGTTAATTATTAACAGAAAATTTGATGGAGAGATCAAAATGAAATGGAATCTAGAGACTAAATTATCGAGTTTGAAAACTTAGGAACCAAAAGTGTATTTTTTTGCCTGAATTTTTTAATATCTACGATAAGAAAACATCTTTCCTAAATTAAAAGGTAAATTCAGTTCTATGATTTTTTTTTTAATTCTTATAATTGTGTGTCTATTTTATGTTTTTTTTTAAATGAACTATTTTATGCTTAAATCTTTAAAATGTGCGATGGAGATAACAAGAGCATGAAGAATTTATTGTATAATTAATCAGTTTAATTTAACTTTATGTAATTAAATTTGAAAGAGAATAAATAAAACCATATGTTATAAATCTTTTTGCACATGTCAAAATTATCCTGACCCTTGTTTGCCACATCATTTATGGTTCATTCTTATCCAAAAAAAACAATAATTTTGTATATTTTTTTTTTGAACAACAATAATTTTGTATATTTGATATACCAAACTTTCTTACAAATTAAACTAACCTAGCTTTTTATTGAGGGAATCAAAATCGTATCTTCTTGTCAAAGATGCATAAAAGAAATTATTGAATAAAGTGGACAAATATATATTTTATAAATTTAAAGGTAATATTAGTTATCTGATTTTTTTTCTTTTCATAATTGTGTCAGTCATAGGTAATTTTGGATCACCCCGATGCACAAGGAGCTGACGAGGACATTCGGGTGAAAATATATAAGACTAGGAGACCGACTCAGAGGAAGAACCGACCAAAGGGCCGGGCCAACTTGGCCCGACCATTTGATCCGCGTGCGCGGGCCAAGCTCGGTCACCTCCTCTCGGTCCCTGATGCCTCTAGCCGCCCGGTTTCACCTGGTTCGTCCCAAAACGCCTCTGAATTCCTAAAAACCCTAGGAGTATAAGCATGTATTTATACCCCTCTTCGCCACTGAAGAAGGGGATCCAAACACTCAACTCTCTCCTCTTACTCTCTACTTCTCCTCCTCCCGTTTTCTGACTTAAGCATCGGAGGCGGTGTGGCTAACACCACACCGGTGTGCAGGTTTTCCGTTTTGCAGGCCACGTCTTCCCCCTCATCTATAAATTTACCGTTGGTGGTACGTGAAGGTCAGGTGAGTTCTCTCTGACCAAAATTGACCATCAATAGTGTCTATTCCTTAATTTTTTAAAATTATATAATGTATAATAAAATCATGAAGAATTTATTTAACGAAACATACTTTTTTTTAGATATCAAACAAAACATA
The DNA here is from genome assembly GCA_036850905.1 of Luffa acutangula. Taxonomy (NCBI): domain Eukaryota; kingdom Viridiplantae; phylum Streptophyta; class Magnoliopsida; order Cucurbitales; family Cucurbitaceae; genus Luffa; species Luffa acutangula. The sequence goes on along the minus strand of CM072087.1, from coordinate 59,432,008 downwards.
CTTAATCCATTTAATTTAACTTATATAATTAAATTTGAAATGAAAAAAAAAATGAAACCATGTGTTATAAATATCATTGCACATGTCAAACTCCATACTTGTCATTTGAAAGAAACCTTTCATATGGCGCAACCAACTCAGGACCATATATCAATCTTTCTATTAAGGACCATTATAATTGTGTACCATTCATATCCATTTTAATGATAAAAGTTAAACTCTCAAACTTAATTAACTTTTAAAATGAGTTTATTTTATGTTAGCTTAGTTAAGTTTTCTGTTTAATTCAAAACCTTGAAATCATCAAAAAAAAAAGAAAACACAATTATAATCAACAAAATTTAGATATATAACCATACCATGACATAAATATAATAGAAATTTTTTATTAGTTAATAGGAATTTTATTGTGGTTTAATTAAACAATAATTTCATTTAAAAAACAATTATATCAACAAAACTTAGATATGTAGCCAATATGACATAAACATAATAGGAATTTTTGTTCTTCTCAAAAAAAAAAAAAAAAAGATTTTTTTATTGGACTTTAATGGAAATTTTATTGTGCCTTAATTAAACTATAATTCATCATTTTTTTTTTGAAAATAACTATAATTCATCATTTATAATAACTAAATAGTATAAGGAAAAAAATAAGCCAAAGCGAGCTTAGCTCAGCGGTAATTGGCATGTATCCTCGACCCCCAAATGTTGATGTACTAAAAAAAGGAAAAAAATAAGTAAAGCATATCATTTTAATTAAAATGTATAATAAAAAAAAATAAATAAATAAAAAGAATAATGTTAATGTGTGGACTAAGAGAGAGGGAGAGAGAGAAATACCAAGGGGGAGAAAAGTGATTGAGGAGGAAGAGATAGCAAAAGTAGAGAGTGAAAGGGTAAGAGGACAATTTCGAGTCTCTACCCTCGATTTGGAATTACAAAAGCTCAAGAAATAATTTTAAAGGGTGTGATTTGAAATTCGAGAAACGATTCTAAATTCTTTAACTCGTTTGAAACGAATAAGATTTAAAATGGATGTATTTAAAATTTCGTATTTGGATGCTAACAGAAAAAATACAAGTTCTATATTGATTTATTAATAGAAAATTAATATATAACAGAGCCAAATAAAGTAATTTAATTATGAATCCTATGAAATCTCACGCAATCCGATGGTTTTGGTTGGAAATTTTTTTCGTAAAAACACGTCTTGATTCTATTTCTTGTGATAACCAAGAACAGAGTTGATTTGAAATCTATTATGATTTAAAATTCCTCAAAATCATGAGGTTCCAAACCGAAGATAGTATGGACTTTTTCCTGCCACAACCTTTAATTACCGGCATCGACATGTGGCACTTGATTTTATACTTAGAAAAAGGAATATTTTTTATTAGGGTCTACGATTTTGAGAAGTAAATCTACTAATCTACTAATGGTTGTTTTCATTTAAGGAAGGAAAAAAAAAAAAAAAAAAACTTTTTCTCTCATATTTATTATTAAAATCTAATTTTTCCCAATACATTCTCTCTATCTTCTTTATTCTTTTTTTTTTCTTTTTTTCTTCTTCCCCAATATTTTAAAATCTATTCAACATTTTCTTTTTCTTCTTTTTTTCCTTTTCATCAATTTGTTTTTATTTTTTTCTTTCACTATTATTTAAATTATTTTACATTTCTTAAAAATAAAATAAGCAAAAATAGTGGTTTATTTTATTTTAATTATTATATTTCTTTTTTTATTTATAACATTATTGTTTCAAATAATTAATTAAGAAATATTAATATAATAATTAAAATGAAACAAACCAATATTCTTCTTACTTATTCTATTTTTAAGATGTATAAATTAATTTAAAGTAATAGTGAAAGGAAAAAATAAAAATAAAAATAAAGTGGATGAAAAAAAAAATGAAAATGTTTAAAAGAATTTAAAATGTGAGTGAAGAAGAAAATAAAATGAATAAAGAAGATGATGAATTTACATTGGAAAAAAATCTTAGCCATAAATAGGAGAGAATTTTTTTTCTTTTTTCTAAGAAGACAACTGATTGGAGCATCTTTCCTATCAAAATCATGGTCCCATCAGATTTTTAATATTAAAAGAAAGAGTCATGTGACAGCAAATCAATGAAGGAGATATGGAAAATTTCCCTACCAAAGGATTATAAATTTTCCTAAAGGGTAAGAGAGAAAATAGAGAGAATAAGAAAATAGGAGAGAAATGGAGTAAAACTATCAATTTTTTACATATATGATGGTGTGAGAGTTTAGTTTTTTATATTTATTATTATCGAAAGTTTAACTTTTACGCTCTTCAAAATTTACATTTTTTATTTTTAAAGCTCCAAAGTTTAATTTTTACTTTGAAAGTTTAAGGGTGTACTTGTTAACCGGACTTCATATATATAATTTTCCTGAAAATAAAAGAAAATAAAAAGTCAAGGAGGCTTTTATTGTTGCAATCATATATGCTTTCAACTACTATCGTGAGCCTTGCAACTTGCGTACGCCTCAGCATTTGGGCGCTAGAGAATGTGTTTGCTCAATTGCAATAGAGTATCCTTGTAAATGACCATAAAAAAATGGGTTAGAAAGATAGAAAAAGAAAAAAAATCGAAGGAAAAATGGCCATCCATACCATGAGACTGTATTTGTGTAAAAAATTTTCAATTTTACCCTTAGTTAGAATTTCAATCTATTTCATCAAAAATTTAAGAGGGTGTTGAAATTAAGAAAGTAAGAAATTTACTAATATAGGTTTTTAATATTGATTTATTAATAGAAAATTAAAAATATATGACTAGATTAAGTAGTAATTTAGTTTTAAATCCTATAAAATCTCCCACAATCCAATGGTTAGTTGGAAAAAAATATTTAGCTTAAAACATGATTTGAAATCGTATGAGATTTCAAATTTTTTTTGGTTGTGATAACTAACAACAAAGTTGATTTGAAATCGGTTGTGATTTAAAATCCCTCCAAATCGTGAGAATCCAAACTGAAAGTAGTACGGACTTTTTTCCTACCTCCTCCATTTAATTACCGACATGTGGCACTTGATTTTTTTTACTGGGTCTACGATTTTGAGAAATAAATCTAATAATCGGTTGTCTTTATTTTTAAAAGAAAAAAAAAACTTTTTCTTGTTATAAAAACTTGAAGAAGAATTGCATTCAATTGAGTTGTTGTTTAACACTTCATGAACATCCTTATTTATATTAGTATAATAGGGGATGGTTACAACTTACAAGACCTAAAATAAGAGTGGGTGGGAGGGGAGTCTTGAGCCTAAAGTTAAGGAGTCACGACCTAAAATAAGAGTGGGAGGGGAGTCTTGAGCCTAAAGTTAAGGAGTCACGACCTAAAATAAGAGTGGGAGGGGAGCCTTGAGCCTAAAGTTAAGGAGTCACGGGGAGTTGTCGTGGGGTTGAATATGTCCTAAAATGGATATCTATAATTAAATATAGAGTGTATTTGTAACATTTCTCTCATATTTATTATTAAAAGGGAAAAATATCAACATTTTAGTATTTGGATTTCGTTATACTATTGGTTCCTCAGTCAAATTTTCCGTTAAATGTTAACTGACGTGGCAATAGTTTTTTTTATTTAAAAATCTATTTATTAATTTTTTAAAATAAAATAATATATTAAATCATTTTTTTTATTTTTCATTTTATTTTTTCATTTATTTTTTCTTCTTTCATCTTCTTCTCCTCTCATTCAAACCCTAATCTCAATTAACTTGTAGTAGTCGTCGCTTGCCACGCTGCCGCTGTTGGACCATCGCCGGCACCGCCATCGACGAAAATCGTCGTTTTCCATTTTTCCTCCTCATTCTCCTTTTCTTTCTCTTTTTCCCTCTCCCTCCCTCTCCTTTCTTCTTCCACTGTTTTTTCAAGAAAAAGAAAAAACGAAGATGGCAGCGCTTCTTTCCCCAGCGGCGGCGGCGACACGAAGCGCTTTCCGGCAGCACTGCTATTCAGACGAGGGAAAGAACGGAAAGAACGGAGGCCCGAAGAAATCCCAAATTTGTCGAAGAAATGGAGTGACTAAAATGAAACGAAATTCAAACCTACTAAAATGTTTTGAAAACTCAGGAACCAAAATGAAACCCAATTCAAACCTCAGGACTAAAAGAGTATTTTTTTCTTATTAAAATATAATTTTCCCAATACTTTCTCTCTATCTTCTTTATTCTTTTTTTTTTCTTTTTTTTCTTTTTCACCAATATTTTAAAATCTATTCAACATTTTCTTTTTCTTTTTCTTTTTTCCTTTTTATCTTCTCTGAATTTATTTTTTATTTTTTTCCTTCACTGTTATTTAAATTATTTTACCTATCTTAAAAATAAAATAAGCAAAAATAGTGGTTTATTTTATTTTAATTATTATATTTCTTATTTATTTATAGCATTATTGTTTCAAATAATTGATTAGGAAATGTTAATATGTCATAAAAAAATATATATTAATATAATAATTAAAATGAAAAAAAAACGAATATTCTTGCTTATTTTATTTTCAAGATGTATAAAATAATTTAAAGTAATAGTGAAAGGATAAAGTAAAAATAAAAATAAAGTGGATGAAAAAAAGTGAAAATGTTTAATAGATTTTAAAATATGAGTGAAGAAAAAAAATAAAATGAATAAAGAAGATAATGAATTCACATGGGAAAAAAATCTTAGCCATGAATAGAAGTTTTTTTGTTTTTTTTTAAAGAAGACATCTGATTGGAGCATCTTTCCTATCAAAAACATGGTCCCAAGCAGATTTTTTATATTAAAAGAAAGAGTCACATGACAGCAAATCAATGAAGGAGGGGACTATAAAATTATAAATTTTCCTAAAGGATAAGAGAGAAAATAGAGAATAAGAAAATAGGAGAAAAATTGAGTAAAATGGATCCTACTTTTACATTTATGATTGTGTGAAAGTTTAATTTTTTATATTTATTATTAAAGTTTAAATTTTACCCTCTGATTAATTGGAGCCCTGTGATAAGCATTGATAGACCACGCTTATCATAATCTATTAGTGATAAATACTGATAGAAAACATTATACAAAGTCTATCAGCATCATAGCATATAACCGATAGTCTCTCATTGACTTTGATTAATCGAAGTGTAACAATGACAGACACTAATAGACTCCAATTTATCAAAGTCTATCAGTGCTAGACAGATAGAAATGAATGTACAAAAATTGGTAGAATTCGCACACAATTCAAAATTAAATAGGGATAAAACGAAAATTATGAAATTTTATTTCAATAAATTGACATATTTACTATTATTTTTACATTGTGTTATACTTACGATTAGAAAAACTCTAATTGCCACCTCATATAAGTTTCCAAAAAAAATATTATAAAAGAAAAAAAAAGAAAGGACTTTAAATGATTTTAGGGGAAAAAAATCAATTTTGACCCTTGAACTTTGCAAGTTGTATCAATTTTAACCCTAAACTTTAAATTTTATCAAATTGAACCCCAAACTTAACAAATTGTACCAATTTGAACCTCGAACTTGCATAAATGTACCAATTTGAACCTCCAACTTGCATAAATGTTGCAATGTAGACATTTGGTCAACTTTTCACTTGAATTGCTATTAAAACGTGTAATTGACAATTTCTTTTTTTTTAATTCACATTGCATCTGAGTTGGTGTTTTGTAAGAAATTTGTTGGAAAGACTCTTTAAGAAATCAAATATCCTAGACTATTCTTCTCATTATTATAAAAAAAAAATCATAGAGTTATTGGCAACCAGAAAAATCTAGCAAATATGAGAAATAAAAAACTCAAAATTTCTTTATTTCTGTTTCCTAGATTTGTACCTTCTTTAAATTAGTAAGAAAAAAAACATTAAAAGAAGAAAGAAAAAAAGAACCCACAAAGTTCTTGGCAACAAGAAAAAACTAGCGAATATTTGAAGATAAAAACCTCCAAAATTTCTTTGCTTTCGTAATCTTAAATAGCAGCAAAATAGCCTTTGCAAAGTTCTCAGCAACAAGAAAAAATTATCTAAAATAAAGTTAAATTGATACAACTCGTTAAGTTTAGAGTTCATAAGTACATTAATAACCCAAATATAGACCTCATATTTTGTAAATGTCTAACTTTCCCATTTATTTCATAAAAGGGTTGCTAGTCCAATTTTTTTTTCACAAAAGTCACGGTCCTTTTACGTTTTAGCCCTCACAGGGACTCCTATCTATTAAATAAAAATAATAATAAAAAAAGTAAATAAGGAAACACAACAATTTCCTTCCAAATACGATTTTCAAGGATGATTTTTTTTAAAAGAAAAAAATTTGCTCTCTCCTCATGACCGCACCTTAAAAAAAAAGAAACTCTCTAACTTTTACCCAAAAAAGAAATTGTGCTGATTTTTTTTTAAAAAAATACTTCCTCAATTCTCATAATCGCATCTCAAAAAAGGAAAACATATCTTCTTCTAGTCGTGTAAATGACAACGCATGCATGAACATGTTTTTCTTTTTTTTTTTTTTTCTTTTGGAAACAACAAAGAAAAAAGTGTTGTTCATTTGTTGGCCATTTTATTAATATCCGTGAGGTTGATTTTTTAACTTCTGTGCATGATCTTCGTCAAATTCCAACCTCCGACTTTGAGATCTTTAATGTTTTTAATTTGATTTATTTTTAAAAATCTCAAATGTGTCAAAGATCTAATAAACTTTTTTTTTTAAGACAAAGATCTAATAGACTTGTATATATATAATAGGTGCAATGTAAAATATATATATATATATAGTTCATCTTTGGCGGCTGTATTTCATAAAATATCCATTATTCTATTGAATTACCAACCAGCAAGATAAAATTTTAAATTATGTTGGTCTGAAAAAGTAGAAAGGAGGATATAAAAATTCAATCAACCAATAAATTGGGTTTGCAAAAGTCAAATATAGATAATTCAATGTCACTTATCTATATAGTGTTTATGGAATTCTAACGGTGGTTTTTTCTCGTCCAGTCTTTGACTCTAAAAACAAGAATGTAATATAAATTCTGAATGGTTGCTAATATTGTCTTCACTCGTATTTTAAGTTCTTGTTTTATAATTCTTTTTTTGCGTAAATTAATATTTTTAAAATACCAATCTATTGGTAAAGCTATAATTAAACGTAAAAATATCTTTTAATTAAAATGATTTTTTTTTTCAACTTGAACATAACTTAATTGTCACTTATATCTTTAGTCTAAAGTTTAGAAATTCAAATCCCCTCTTCCTTTTGAACTAAAAAAAATAGTCATCTTTTGCTAAGTTTATATGTATCCGAATATTTCTTACTCTTTTCCAATTATTTTAGAGAATCTATATATTTCTTACTTTTTTTTTTTTTGTTAAAATACTATTTTTTGGTTTAGGTCATGCTCTATTTTAGTTCTTCTACCTCAATAATGCTTAAAATTGGTCTCTATCATAAGTTTAAATGAATTTGTATTTAAATTGGTTAAATAATAATAATAATTTTAATAAAAAAAAGAATGGTTATTCTTTCGAACGAAAAAAAGAAAAACGAAAAATTCAATGGTTAAATGTACTTATATATTAAACATTCTTTGAATAAAATTTGAAAGATTTTTAACAGCTTTAATTTTCATTATTTTTAGGATTTTTCAACCAACCACTTTTGATAGTAATTTTTTTTTTAAAAAAAACACTTTTAGTTAAAAATACTCTATAAAATTTAAATAAAAAGACCTACCTTTAATCATTAAACGCAGACTTTAAAAAGGCAGGCTACGTAGAATTACACGCAAAGATTAAATATTGATGATTTTTTTTTATATTAAATATTGATAATGATGATGTGAATATCGAGATTTCAATTACCAGATATATCAATGATATAGATATCGACGAATATTCAAATTAATAATTAAGTTTGTTTTACTTTTTAAATAAGTTATATATTTTATAGTGAATATTTATAAGATTTTATTACAAGTTTAGTCCCTGAACTCTCAGAGTTGTATCAATTAGGTCCATAAATTTTAAAAAATTTCAAATAGGTTACTGAACTTTCAATTTTGTTTTTAATAGGTCCCTAAACTTAACAAATGTCTAATATGTTCTTGAACTTTCAATTTTGTGTTTAATTGATCTCTGATATATTTTATATTTTTAAAAATTAACTAATTTACTATATATATATATATATACAATTAAATTTTATGCTGTAAACTTTCAATTTTGTATCTAGGTTCGTGGATTTTAAAAAATGTTGAATAGGTCAAAGACTTATTAGACACAAAATTATTAGTTAAAGGATTTATTGGACACAAAAGTGAAAGTTTAAGGACCTATTTGATATTTTTAAAGTTCATGGACTATTTGAAACAAAATTGAAAGTTCAATGACTTATTTGAAACTTTTTAAACTTTAGGGACTAAATTGACACAATCCTAAAAGTTTAGGGACTAAACATATAATTTAACCTATTTATAATCATATATTTTTTTTTAGTCAAAGAACAAGATAGAACCCAACCAACAAAATGTATAGTCCAAAAACTAATTAAGACTGCCAAACAATTATATCCAATTTAGCTAGCTTCTCAATTCCCCAATCATCTTGACTCCTAGCCAGCTACTAATTTTGCTCCGGATTGGCTCGTTTTCAACTTGACTCGATCCCAAGCTCATAGTTTAGGCCAACCATCACAGTAAACATTAAGCACATAGACTTCACCTCAGATAAGCAAATTAGGAGAAGATAACTATAAACAAAATAGATCTATCAATCACCCCCACCCTAAGACTTGCTCATCCTCAAACAAACCTAAACCTATATAGTATATATGGCAGAGATTCAAACGTCGAGATTTATCATGCTTAGATCTTGCGCTCCAAATGCTAATACTTTTGCCAAAGAGAAGCTAATGAAAGTTAACAAAAAAGGAGACAAATCAAGACTTTTTCAGGAGTATTCTCACGTGTGTGTGTGATTAGCCTCTCCAAGAGCAACTCCTATTAGCCCAAGAACGATTTATAAGTCCCTCCACCTATCTTCCCCCTACATTGGAACTAAGGTCTCGCTTAAAAGGCTAAAAAGGCCAAATTAAGATGCTATCTCAAACTTAGTAGCCTGAAAAAGGAGATCACATTTTTTTTAACGGGACACTAGCTTTCACACTATAATGCAGGGACCCATAATCCGAGATTAACCCTTGGTTGGCCTAACTAACCACACTACATGTAGCTTTTTTTACCCCTAATCACTCATAGCTGAAACAAGCATGATTTTCTTAAGAAGAAAACAAAAGGAGCGACCTTAAATTTCCAAGCTCAAACTCACTCCCTCAAAGTAACACTCATTTCCCTTTAGCAGGTCTGTAGTCTTTTCTTTCCCTAAGCAAGGATCACACACTAATTTGCACAAATTAGGCTTTCTAGCTTAACTTTACACCTATCGAGGTGACAACAGATCTATGGAACCCATAAAGAAGACCTAAGTTTTCAAGACTAGCTAAAGAAAAGGCCAAAAGTGCTCAAACTGCAAGAAAACAAAAGACAGAGCATACAAGCACATGGAGAAAAACACATGGATTGAAAATCCCAACCCCTAATCTTAGGAGATAAAGCTAAAAAAAAAAATTAAATTTTGCTCAAAAACACAATATAGGTCTACTGCATAGATGCATGACCTCAAATTAATCATACCAGAGCAAACAATGAAAGCATAACATGCATAAAGGGTAGCCTAATGCTGAGGTGCATCAGCGTCAACCTAGAATCCACTAGCATGCACATGATCCATCACCAACCTAAAACATACAATGACCTCAATGAAGTCTAACCATGCAAATATAAAGGACAAAATACAGGAGAATAGAAAACCTCTCCTGGTTTTAGACACCACGAATGGAGTGATGACTGAGTCTACTTAGGTTGAACACCTTTTCCTCTTTAGGAATTCTTCTTTATATATATATAATCATATTAGTGAATAGTGACTAACTTGAGTATTTAAATATACATTTTATAGATATTTATACAAAATATTAGAGATATCAATGGATTCTCAATATGAATGTTGAACCCTTCCAGAACTATTTTAATCCTTAAGTTACTAATTGATTTTTCAAACCAACGTAAAAAATGGAAAGTTTTCAAAGCTCACATTCACTAATTAAGGCTACACAAAATTGAGAAGGAAAAAAGAAAAAACAGTAGAAGAACGTGTAGCACGGCACGTCTCTACCATCACCACCGCCACGTCACCGCCGCCGCCATTCAGGCTGACGTCGACCACCAGTTGCCGTTTGATTTTTCTTCCCTAATCGGTGCCGGAATTTCGGCAATCACGACGATCTTCAAATGCCACAGTTTTTTTTTTATTATTATTCTTTTACTTTATTCTGAGCCGCCGCGAAATTCCCTGTTTTCGTATTTCTCTATTACGCAGTTATTTTTGTTTTTTGTTTTTTGTTTTTTATTTTTTGGTTAAGTTATCGATATGATTTTTTCAATGAATAATCGTCGAAGTATGAGATCGAATCTCTATTCAGTCATGTTTGAAGTAACAACTGATGTTTGTTGATAGGTTCTTTGTAGAATAAAAAATAGGTTAAATTACAAGTTTAGTCCCTAAACTTTGTTATGTCAATTTAGTCACTAAATTTTAAAAAAGTGTTAAATATGTCATTCAATTTTCAATTTTGTGTTTAATAGGTTCTTGAACTTTGAAGTATCTCATAGATCCTTAAACTTTCAACTTTTGTGTTCAATAGGTCCTTCAACTTTCAATTTTGTATCTAATCTTTGACATGTAAGACATTTTTTAAAATTCACAAACTTACAAGATATAAAATTGGAATTTTAGGACCCCAAAAGACATAAAATTCAATTTTATATATAATAGATAGATTAATTTTAAAAAATATCGAATGTGGCAGGGATCAATTACATACAAAATTAGAAGTTCAAGGATCTATTAGATATTTTTAAAGTTCAAAGACTTATTAGACACAAAATCAAAAGTTCAAGAACCTAATTGATACAACTCTGGAAGTTCAAGGACTAACCTTGTGATAAAACAAAAAAAAAAAAATTAATAAGTCTTGATATTCTTTTAACACTTTAGGTTCAAAACATTCACCTATGTTTCCAATGTAATTTATACATATTTGACAATATATGTAGAACAAAGGATTTGAACCTCTAATTCTTTAATCAATAATATATATTTTATGTAGTTATGACTTTGGACCAAAACATCCATGACTTGCACTTGAAGAGATTTAAAATTAGGCATGGGGAGGGCCCCACAAATTACCCCATCAATTAAGGAGAAATAACTAAAAATGGATTTATTTTGCAAGAGCGATATTAATAAATTATAAAACAAGGTTGCGGTCAAGCTCAAACAATTCAAATTGGATTTTCATTTCTGATTGCCTTTGAACATTCCACCAAACGCAGCCTATAAATACCGTGCACTTCCCTTCTCATTTTCTTCATCTTCAACAGCAAAAACAAAAATGAAGGCCCATACGCTTCTGATCTTAGCCTTTGCCTTCGTTTTCGTTTTGGGAGCCTCAGCCGAGCAATGTGGGCGGCAGGCCGGTGGCGCTCTCTGCCCCAACGGCCTCTGCTGCAGCCAGTTCGGGTTCTGTGGCAGCACCGACGACTACTGTAAAACTGGTTGCCAGAGCCAGTGTGGCGGCTCAGGCTCACCTCCTTCTACACCCTCTGGTTCCGGCAGCGGCGTCGCAAGTATCATCACCTCCGCCGTTTTCAACCAAATGCTCAAGTATCACAACGATCCCCGATGCCCCAGTAATGGATTCTACAGCTACAATGCTTTCATTGCCGCTGCTCAATCCTTCCCCGGCTTCGGTACTACCGGAGACGATGCTACTCGTAAAAGGGAGCTCGCGGCTTTCTTCGGCCAAACTTCTCATGAAACTACTGGTTAGTTTTTTTTATCTTATGAAAACATGGACTGTGGCTTTCCGATATGTATTAATATAAAAATTATGGTGTAGGAGGATGGGCTACTGCACCGGATGGTCCATATGCATGGGGATACTGTTTCGTACGAGAGAGAAATCAAGACGTATATTGCACACCTAACCAACAATGGCCTTGTGCTGTTGGCCAGAAATATTACGGTCGTGGACCCATCCAACTAACCCAGTAAGAGATATCTATTCTTTCAACATTCATTGATATGTATGTAAAGTTGAAAATAAATTTATGTGAGATTTATTGAACTTTTTTAGCAACTACAACTACGGACCGGCCGGCAACGCACTGAGGTTGAATTTGTTGAGCAACCCTGATTTGGTAGCCACAGATGCAACTGTATCGTTCAAGACAGCCATTTGGTTTTGGATGACACCACAAGGAAACAAGCCTTCAAGTCACGATGTTATTACCGGCAGGTGGCAACCTTCGAGCACCGACACTGCTGCAGGAAGAGTTCCTGGCTATGGTGTCATCACCAACATCATTAACGGTGGACTCGAGTGTGGACATGGTCCTGATGACAGAGTTGCCGACAGAATTGGGTTTTACAAAAGGTATTGTGACATACTACGCGTCGGTTATGGCAACAACTTAGATTGCTATAATCAAAGGTCTTTCTAAACATTTACTCTTATACTATACAATAAAGTGTCTTTTTGATGTTGTAAAAGGCAAAATATAGTTGGTATGTGTAATGTCTCACTTATGTAATAGACATGTATCTTTCAATAAAGAGAGTGATATAATATATATTCATTTTCTCAGACAACACACATCAGTTTGATTGTTTTCTTAATTTTAACGTTCAAAGGATAGTACTTTACCTGCAATTTTATGGAAATATATACAAAATATCATGTACTTAATTAATTATAATGTCACAATTCTTTTCTAAAAAAAAAATAATAAATAATGTCACAATAGAAATAGATCACTAGAAATAAACTTGGTAAAAGAAATGTTGAAGTAACATTATGATTTAAAGAAATATCATATTCTTATAATTAAATTTACAAAACTTTACTACACCAAGATGATATAATATTGAAAATGCTAAATATATTATTTATTATATATATTATTTTTAAAATTATATAATATTATCTTAGAAACATATATATAATATTTATAACTTTACAAATCTTTAATTCATCAACACATGTAATTCTGTGGCAAAATATATAATTAAAATATATATAGTCCTTTTTTTAAAAGATAATTCTCATTTTGGTTCTTAATATTTTTAAATATCTTAATTGTACATGATGTATTCAAAATTATCGATTAAGTCATTTCATTAAAGAAAATAAAATAAAAATTTTATAAGAAAAGTCTCTTTGAATATGTAAATATTACATGATGTATTACAAATTCTTGATTAGAGATCATTTCCTAAAAAACTTGTAAGCAAAAAATCTATGGATATTTAACTTGCTTTATTAACTTAATTATTTACACATGTGAGATATTATCCAAAAAAAAAAAAAAAAAAAAAAAATTTAAAATCTACCCATTAACAAAATCCAATCCACCCATCAAACATTTTAATTTCTTCTAAGTGGTATGTCTAAGTGTCCAAATATATTAATAGAAGAATAATTTAATGACATATTTGGTGTCTCCATCATCAAATGTATAAAAAAATTAATACTATACGGGACTACCATACTTTCTTTGTTTACATCATAGTTTTGTCTTCATATATATATATATAAAATGTTGAGGGATTCTAATAAATGGAAGAAGTATCTATAAATCCTAATAAATGGGAGGAGTATTCATACTTTTGCTGCACTACCACCTCAAGCTGGCATCCACACAACCATTTTTTTTCTTTTAAGTTCAACAAGCTACCATTCTATAATGTGCTTCAAAAAAATTAAATATAGATGTCACAATATAGTTGCCCCTTAATAATTATTCAATGCAAGTTTGTAATACATTTTTATTATTTTTTTTCATAAATTTAATGTTGTAAAATCATCGACCACATATCTATATTAAATGATCTCTCACTTCTAGATCTCTGATATTTTTTAATTGATTTTCTTTCATTCTTACATTGGTTTATTTCATCGCTTCCATTTTCCAAAAAGATAATAGTAATTGAAATTAAAATAAAACCATTTGAACTTTTGTTAGTTTTTTATTAAATTAATATAACAATGAATGAAGAGGGAAAAGGAAATTAAAGAGAAAAATAGATAGAGAAGAAATGAAATAAAAATATTTTGTGTATCAATAATTTTTTGTTACATGCTCTTTTTTTTAGTGCAATTAAGTGAGGATGAGAATTGAAGAGATGAATGGAATTGGAGGAGAGACAAAGGAAAGGAGAAATTCTTATCAATATTATTTTTCTTTTTTTTGAAGTTGTGAAGAAGTTGTCGAGAAAGATAATCTTATCTTGGCGTTTCCACTATGTATAGGCAGGATTCAGAGTTTTTGTGGCGGTGGCGACACCAGTAGTACCATCCGTCGAAGACGAAAGAAATTGTGGCGGAGGATCATCATGCAAATGCGACTCAAGATCATACCCTTCAAGGACGATTTGGATCTAAAACTTCCATAATAAGAAGTTATCATCAGTAAGTTTAACAATAGAGACCTTATTACCTGGGATAAACATATGAGATGAAGCAGTCGAATCCTCCATCGTAGCACTCGTTGAACTCTGAAAAGACGTGGAATTAAAAAAATTAGGACAAAAGCTTAGGACTTAAGCTCTGATACCACCTCACAGCATTTCAAAAGAAATTGACAAAAGAGAATAGAGAGAAAGAAGCCATAATTAAGAAAAAAACCCTTTGAAGAAGAAATGAAGAAGAACAACATTCCAGAACCTTCGAGCTTTGCCCTAATTCACTCAAACAATATAAAAGAGAAGAGAGCTACCGAGATGGACCGAAAATACATGGGCCAAATACAGGCTTCAGAAAACTACTTAATGGGCTATCTTAATAACTTAGCTCACTAAAAAGAGAAGCATGTATCTCTTATGATGTATAAAAAGTACAATACGAAAAAAAAAAAAAAAAAAAAAGTATTTCAACTACATGTTGGTAGAGACGATATGTAAATCTGGTTTGAACTTTTTTAAGAAAAAGGTGAGGCGAAGAGAGACGACCTACACTCTGTTAAAAATGGTACATTTAAAACGTCAATTAGGTCATCTCTTACAAAAATTATAATAAATTGTTTTGGCTGGAGTGCTGGTTGCGCTAACACCATCATATTGCATGCTTGTGCTCGAAGTTGAGTAGGTGCAAACATTTGCGAAAAGAATTAATACAAGTGGCGATCGAGAGTATTAAAAAGCTTCAAAATGGTTATTTATATTAGGTTGCGGTCAAGCTTCAACAATCCAGATTTGTTTGAATTTCTAATTGGGTTTTCGAAAACTCCACCAATTAATACACACAGCACACAGCCTATATATTTGCGAATTTCCCTTTTCTCATACAGCAAAGAAATTAAATGAAGGTCCATACGCTTCTAATCTTAGCCTTTGCCTTTGTTTTTGGAGCTTCAGCGGAGCAATGTGGGTGGCAGGCCGGTGGCGCTCTCTGCCCCAATGGCCTCTGCTGCAGCCAGTTCGGGTGGTGCGGCAACACCGACGACTACTGTAAAACTGGTTGCCAGAGCCAGTGCGGCAGCGGCAGCGGTGGCAGCGACGTCGGAAGCATCATCACTCAGACCATTTACAATCAAATGCTCAAGTATCACAACGATCCTCGATGTCCTAGTAATGGGTTCTATAACTATAATGCTTTCATTACTGCTGCTCAATCTTTCCCTGGCTTTGGCACCACTGGAGATGATGCTACTCGTAGAAGAGAGCTCGCGGCTTTCTTCGGTCAAACTTCTCATGAAACAACTGGTTAGTTTTTTTTGTGTAAAAATCTATGGTTTGTCGAGATGTTGACTTGAATCTGATCATTAATATCAAAACTGTAAGTGAAGGAGGATGGCCTACTGCACCCGATGGCCCATATGCGTGGGGATATTGTTTCCTACGAGAAAGAAATCAAGACGTATATTGCACACCTAGCCAACAATGGCCATGTGTTGCTGGCCAGAAATATTACGGTCGTGGACCAATCCAATTAACTCAGTAAGATCTCTATTCTATTATGATAATTTATAATCAGATTTATGAGATTTTAACACTAATCTTCTTTAAATTATTAATTTTTTTAGCAACTACAACTACGGACTGGCAGGCAACGCACTAAGATTGACTTTGCTAGGCAACCCTGATTTGGTAGCCACAGATGCAATTGTGTCATTCAAGACAGCCATTTGGTTTTGGATGACACCACAAGGAAACAAACCATCATGTCACGATGTTATTACTGGTAGGTGGCAGCCTTCGAGCACTGATACTGCTGTGGGAAGAGTCCCTGGGTATGGTGTCATCACCAACATTATTAATGGTGGACTCGAGTGTGGACATGGCCCCGATGATAGAATTGTTGACAGAATTGGATTTTACAAAAGGTATTGCAACATATTAGGTGTCGGTTATGGAAATAACTTAGATTGCTACAATCAGAGGTCCTTTCTAAACATATTTACTTATGTAACTGTCGAATAAAGTGTCTTTCTGATGCTATAAAAAAACAAGTATGACTTGGTATGTGTAATGTCTAACTTATGTAATAGACATGTATCTTTCAATAAAGGGAGGGTTATTTAATTTTCCCAATACTTACCTGCAATTTTATGAAAAAATGTTTAAATCTCACTTCAGTCTTGAACTTTCAAGTTTGTTCCATTTTGATACATCCTAAGTTCAGATCCTTCAACTTTCAAATTTGTTCTATTTTAGTTCCTAAAGTTTCAAAGTGTCCAAAATAGTTATTATTTGAAAGTTCACAAACTTAAAATAGACATTTTAAAAATTCAATGACCAAAATAGAATAAACTTGAAAGTTTAGGGACAAAAATAAGATTTTTAAACCTAGTATTAAAAATACTAAATATGTTATTTATTATATATTTTATTTATAGAATGATATAATATTGTCTAAAAAAGATCATATAAAATTTATAATTTTGTAAAACTCTAATTCATCAAGACTAAAGAAAAAAAAAAAAACTTTGTGCAAAATATTTTTTTTCTTTTTTTATTAGATTAGGGGTGGTATTAAAAATTCAAACATCTAACTCTTAGATTTTTAGTAACTTAACTAGTTAACCTATACTAAAAAATTTGTATATCTTCGCTATTCATGTGTTTTTATTATTATAAAGATAAAAAAAAATATAGAAATTATTGTTGAAGGAGAAATTTTGGCCAATGACAAATTGCCACGTCATTATTTAAAATTAATGACAAAATTATAATTAATTAAATTTGGGACCAATTATAAATCGACATGTGTCCCAAATTTAATTTGAAGACAAAGTTGGCCAATTATAAATTTTTAGGGCCAAATGTCCATTTGATCAATTAATTAAAATTAAATTATTTTGATCAAATTAATTAATTTGACCAATTAATTAAAAAAATAGTAATTATTTGGATCAAATTTGGGTCTTTTAAATGTCTGGGTCATATGGTTTTGGGTCAAATATAAACCAAACCCAAGACTAAATGGCAAGACCAATAAAACCCAAGCCCAAGTTGTTAGGCCCAAAAGTTACCAGGGCCCATCCTGCGAGAACTCTATAAATAGAGGGGTTCACCACCATTTCAAGGGTTCAGAAATTCTACACTCTCACAAAGACAAGAGTTCAGAGTTTTCAAAGCTCTCAAGCAGAACCAGAGAATTCAGAGAGACTCCACCAAGTCTGAAGACCGAAGACTCTCTGCAATCCACAAGTCCAAGTGTTGAACACTTCTTGAAGACCAAACACTCTTCAAGACTTCAACACTCCTTGAAGACCAAACATCCTTCAAGACTTCAACACTCCTTGAAGATCAAAGACTCTTCAGGACATCAACACTTCTTGAAGATTGAAGACTCCTTCAAGACTGGAAGACTTCAAGCTCCAAGAATCCATTGAAGCTTCAGACTCGAGATCAAGCGTTCCAGCCCTCGAGTGAAACACACCCACACACATAAGAGAGAGAATCAGAGGATTAAAGTTAGAGATTGTACACCCACACGCATACAAACATCAATACAAATATATTATTTATTCCACGTGTCTCCATCTCCGAAGTTACGTGTGAACAAATTGGCACGCCCAGTGGGACCATATCTACCTCTCATCTCTCTCTCTTATCTCAAAAACACAAGTATAAACATGTCGTTCAAGACTTCTTCAATGGTCGCTGTCATGAACAAGTCATACATGGGTTCTACTGCCCATTGTTGCTTCAACGGACTAATGTTGCAAGAAGATACAGCTTCTATCGTTGGAGGCCAAGAAACAACCTTGCAAGGGGCATATACTAATGACAAGTTTATTGTTAAGTATAACCCTTTGTTTGAACATGATTCTGACGTAGTGACTGTCATGATGACTGAGACTAGAACTATGGAAGAAAGAATGGCTGAGATGCAGGAGCACATCGACACCTTGATGAAGGCGATTGAAGAAAAAGATTCTCAAATCGAGCAACTAAAGAGCCAAATTGAGAACCAACATATCGCCGAATCAAGTCAAACCCAAGTCGTAAAAAATCACGACAAAGGAAAAACTATAGTGCAAGATGATCAACCACAGTGTTCTGCTTCGATCGCTTCACTATCCATCCAACAGCTCCAAGATATGATCACAAACTGTATCAGAGCCCAGTACGGTGGACCTACTCAAGATTCCCTCTTGTATTCCAAACCTTATACTAAGAGGATTGATAACTTGAGAACGCCAATCGGGTATCAACCACCAAAATTTCAGCAGTTTGATGGAAAGGGCAATCCTAAACAACATATTGCCCACTTCGTTGAGACATGCGAGAACGCTGGTACTCGAGGGGACCTACTAGTCAAGCAGTTCGTTCGAACACTTAAAGGAAATGCTTTTGACTGGTACACTGATCTAGAACCTGAGTCAGTAGACAGTTGGGAGGAACTCGAAAGAGAGTTTTTGAATCGCTTCTACAGCACTAGAAGAACTGTTAGCATGTTCGAGCTCACAAACACTAAACAACGAAAAGGTGAACTCGTTGTTAACTATATAAATCGCTGGAGAGCTATGAGTCTAGATTGCAAAGATCGCCTCACTGAACTCTCTTCCGTTGAGATGTGCATTCAAGGCATGCACTGGGAACTCCTCTACATCCTTAAAGGTATAAAGCCTCGCACCTTTGAGGAACTAGCAACTCGTGCCCACGATATGGAGCTAAGTATTGCTAGTCGAGAAAACCAAGACCTTCTCCTCCCTAACATGAGAAAAGAAGGAAGGAACGATGAAGAGACTATAGAAGAATCCATGGTTGTAAACACAACCCTTCCCAAGTCGTCTTCGAAAGAAAAGCGACAAACTAATGGAGCGCATCACTTAACTTTAAAGGAAAGACAGAAGAAAATCTATCCTTTCCCTGATGCCGACATCCCTGATATGTTGGAACAACTATTGGAAGCGCAACTGATAAAGCTTCCTAAGTGTAAACGACCAGAAGAGATGGAGAAAGTCGATGATCCCAAGTATTGCAAGTATCATCGAGTTATTGGTCATCCAGTGGAAAGATGTTTCGTCCTAAAGGACCTAATTTTAAAGCTGGCTAAGGAAGGCAAAATTGAGCTTGACCTTGATGAAGTAGCTCAATCAAATCTTGCTACAATCAAAGGAAAGAGCAAGCATCAAAGAAAGAAGGATCCTAAGAAACTTCAAACCAAGAGGAAGAGAAGTAAAAAGTTTTCTCAACCTCGAAAACCGGTGACTGTGAAGGAGATCTTCTCCAAAACTTTCCACAAAAAGAAAAAAGAGAACTTTGTGACTTCCTACTGCATCGACGTAGAAGAAGTTGACAATCCTGAGAGGGGTGAACAAAGGACCTTCGTCTTCGATCGCATCAAGCCTCCAACTACTCGTCCTTCAGTATTCCAAAGAATGAGTATGGCCGTGACAAAAGAAGAAAATCAATGTTCGATGTCCACCTCCACTCGACCTTCAGCTTTCCAAAGGCTAAGTGTCTCCACATCAAAGAAAAGTCGATCTTCAACATCTGTCTTTGATCGCCTCAAAGTAACAAACGATCAACCTAAAAGAAAGATGAACAACTTGATGTTGAAACTTTTCGATGAAGTAAACAGTGACAAGAAGCTTCATAGTAGCATCCCGTCACGTATGAAGAGGAAGTTTTCTATTCTCATAAATACGGAAGGTTCCTTGAAGGTGAAGCCAAATCTCATTATCTTGACCAATCCTGCAAATGAAGGATCTGATCAAGACCATGACAAAAATGAGAGCTTTTAAATGTAAAAGCTCCTTATCGCAAGAGCCTAAACTGCATGATGCTCATAGCCCACACGAGCTTAAAAGGTGAGAGCAAAAAAAAATAAAAAAAAATCTTGAACTACGTTATGACTTGATCCCTTTTCTTCAAAGGGTACGTAGGCAGCTTAAAGAAAACTTTAAGTTCAGTCTCTGCAAACAAAAAAAAGGAAAGTGCAACAAATATTGAAGCACGACGATATAAATTGAGGAAATTCATCACTAGTGGGGGCAACACAGCGAATGGAAGTTGCTTCCTCCAAGTTCGAAGGTTCCCACGTGCTTCGCTGCAGTTCCTTCCCCCCAAATTCGAGGGTTCTCACGCGCTTCGGTGCAGTTCCTTCCTCACAGTTCGAAGGTTCTCACGCGCTTCGCTGCAGTTCCTTCCCTCCAAGTTCGAAGGTTCTCACGTCGCTTCGCTGCAGTTCCTTCCTCCAAGTTCGAAGGTTCTCACGCGTTTCACTGCAGTTCTTTCCTCACAGTTCGAAGGTTCTCACGCGCTTCACTGCAGTTCCTTCCCCCCCAAGTTCGAAGGTTCTCACGTCGCTTCGCTGAGTTTCTTCCTCCAAGTTTGAAGGTTCTCACACGCTTCGCTCTGCAATTCCTTCCCCCAAGTTCGAAGGTTCTCACGCGCTTCGTGCAGTTCCTTCCTCCAAATTCGAAGGTTCTCACGCGTTTCGCTGCATTTCCTTCCCCCCAAATTCGAAGGTTCTCACGCGCTTCGCTGCAGTTCCTTCCTCAAAGTTCGAAGGTTCTCACGCGCTGCGCTGCAGTTCCTTCCTCAAAGTTCAAAGGTTCTCACGCGCTTCGTGCAGTTCCTTCCTCCAAATTCGAAGGTTCTCACGCGCTTCGCTGCAGTTCCTTCCTCAAAGTTCGAAGGTTCTCACGCGCTGCGCTGCAGTTCCTTCCTCAAAGTTCAAAGGTTCTCACGCGCTTCGTTGCAGTTCTTTCCTCCAAGTTCGAAGGTTCTCACGCGCTTCGCTGCAGTTCCTTCCCCCCAAGTTCGAAGGTTCTCACGCGCTTCGCTGATGTTCCTTTCTCCAAGTTTGAAGGTGCTCACGCGCTTCGCTGCAGTTCCTTCCCTCCAAGTTCGAAGGTTCTCACGTCGCTTCGCTGCAGTTCCTTCCTCCAAGTTCGAAGGTTCTCACGCATTTCACTGCAGTTCTTTTCTCACAGTTCGAAGGTTCTCACGCGCTTCACTGCAGTTCCTTCCCCCCCAAGTTCGAAGGTTCTCACGTCGCTTCGCTGAGTTTCTTCCTCCAAGTTTGAAGGTTCTCACATCGCTTCGCTTCACTCACGCGCTTCGCTGCGTTCCTTCCTCCAAGTTCGAAGGTTCTCACACGCTTTGCTCTGCAATTCCTTCCCCCAAGTTCGAAGGTTCTCACGCGCTTCGTGCAGTTCCTTCCTCCAAATTCGAAGGTTCTCACGCGTTTCGCTGCATTTCCTTCCCCCCAAATTCGAAGGTTCTCACGCTCTTCGCTGCAGTTCCTTCCTCAAAGTTCGAAGGTTCTCACGCGCTGCGCTGCAGTTCCTTCCTCAAAGTTCAAAGGTTCTCACGCGCTTCGTGCAGTTCCTTCCTCCAAATTCGAAGGTTCTCACGCGCTTCGCTGCAGTTCCTTCCTCAAAGTTCGAAGGTTCTCACGCGCTGCGCTGCAGTTCCTTCCTCAAAGTTCAAAGGTTCTCACGCGCTTCGTTGCAGTTCTTTCCTCCAAGTTCGAAGGTTCTCACGCGCTTCGCTGCAGTTCCTTCCCCCCAAGTTCGAAGGTTCTCACGCGCTTCGCTGCAGTTCCTTTCTCCAAGTTTGAAGGTTCTCACGCGCTTCGTTGCAGTTCCTTCCTCACAATTCGAAGGTTCTCACGCGCTCCGCTGTAGTTCCTTCCCCCCAAGTTCGAAGGTTCTCACGTCGCTTCGCTGCGCTCATGCGCTTCGCTGCAGTTCCTTCCTCCAAGTTTGAAGGTTCTCACATCGCTTCGCTGCGATCCTTCCTCCAAGTTCGGTGGTTCTCACGCGCATCGCCACAGTTCCTTCCTCTAAGTTCGAAGGTTCTCACGCGCATCGCCACAGTTCCTTCCTCCAAGTTCGAAGGTTCTCACGCGCTTCGCCACAGTTCTCCTTCCTCCAAGTTCAAAGGTTCTCACGCGCTTCGCCACAGTTCCCCTTCCTCCAAGTTCGAAGGTTCTCACGCGCATCGCCACAGTTCCATCCTCCAAGTTCGAAGGTTCTCACGCGCATCGCCACAGTTCCTTCCTCCAAGTTCGAAGGTTCACACGCGCTTCGCCACAGTTCCTTCCTCCAAGTTCGAAGGTTCACACGCGCTTCGCCACAGTTCCCCTTCCTCCAAGTTCGAAGGTTCTCACGCGCATCGCCACAGTTCCTTCCTCCAAGTTCGAAGGTTCACACGCGCATCGCCACAGTTCCCCTTCCTCCAAGTTCGAAGGTTCTCACGTGCTTCGCTGCAGCTCCTTCCTCCAAGTTCGAAGGTTCTCACGCGCTTCGCTCTGCAATTCCTTCCCCCAAGTTCGAAGGTTCTCACGTGCTTCGTGCAGTTCCTTCCTCCAAATTCGAAGGTTCTCACGCGCTTCGTTGCATTTCCTTCCCCCAAAATTCGAAGGTTCTCACGCGCTTCGCTGACGCCGCTTCGCTGCAGTTCCTTCCTTCAAGTTCGAAGTTCTCACGCGCTTCGCTGGAGTTCCTTCCTCCAAGTTCGAGGGTTCTCACGCGCTTCGCTGCAGTTCCTTCTCCAAGTTCGAGGGTTCTCACGCGCTTCGATGCAGTTCCTTCCTTTAAGTTCGAAGTTCTCACGCGCTTTGCTGGAGTTCCTTCCTCCAAGTTCGAGGGTTCTCACGCGCTTCGCTGCAGTTCCTCCTCCAAGTTCGAGGGTTCTCACGCGCTTCGCTGCAGTTCATTCCTCCAAGTTCGAGGGTTCTCACGCGCTTCGCTGCAGTTCCTTCCCCCCAAGTTCGAAGGTTCTCACGTCGCTTCGCTGCGCTCATGCGCTTCGCTATAGTTTCTTCGTCCAAGTTTGAAGGTTCTCACATCGCTTCGCTGCGATCCTTCCTCCAAGTTCGAAGGTTCTCACGCGCTTCATTGCAGTTCCTTCCTCCAAGTTCGAAGGTTCTCACGCGCTTTGTTGCAGTTCCTTCCTCCAAGTTCGAAGGTCCTCATGCTACGCTCGGCTGCACTGCTGCGCTACTTCCTAAAGTCCAAAGACGTCAATTGTCCTCACGCTGCGCTGCTTCCTTCTCCAAGTTCGAAGGTCCTCATGCTACGCTCGGCTACACTGCTGCGCTACTTCCTAAAGTCCAAAGACGTCAATTGTCCCTGCACTCATGCTGAAAGGGCGTGACGGCGACACAAGTCCAAGGACATGTCCCAAAGCAAGGAACATGTCTCTGTACTCGTGCTGAAAGGCGTGGCGGCGGCACAAGTCCAAGGAACATGTCCCAACTCAAGGAACATGTCCTTGCACTCGTGCTGAAAGGCGTGGCGGCGACACAAGTCAAAAGAACATGTCCCAACTCAAGGAACATGTCCGTGCACTCGTGCTGAAAGGCGTGGCGGCGGCACAAGTCCAAGGAACATGTCCCAACTCAAGGAACATGTCCTTGCACTCGTGCTGAAAGGCGTGGCGGCGACACAAGTCCAAGGAACATGTCGCAACTCAAGGAACATGTCCGTGCACTCGTGCTGAAAGGCGTGGCGGCGGCACAAGTCCAAGGAACATGTCCCAACTCAAGGAACACGTCCTTGCACTCGTGCTGAAAGGCGTGGCGGCGTGCACTCGTGCTGAAAGGCGTGGCGGCGGCACAAGTCCAAGGAACATGTCCCAACTCAAGGAACACGTCCTTGCACACGTGCTGAATGGCGTGGCGGCAACACAAGTCCAAGGAACATGTCCCAACGCCAGGAACAAGTCCGTGCACTCGTGCTGAAAGGCGTGGCGGCGACACAAGTCCAAGGAACATGTCCCAACGCCAGGAACAAGTCCGTGCACTCGTGCTGAAAGGCGTGGCGGCGACACAAGTCCAAGGGACATGTCCCAACTCAAGGAACATGTCCGTGCACTCGTGCTGAAAGGCGTGACGGCGACACAAGTCCAAGGAACATGTCCCAACTCAAGGAACATGTCCTTGCACTCGTGCTAAAAGGCGTGGCGGCGACACAAGTCCAAGGAACATGTCCCAACTCAAGGAACACGTCCTTGCACTCGTGCTGAAAGGCGTGGCGGCGACACAAGTCCAAGGAACATGTCCCAACTCAAGGAACATGTCCGTGCACTCGTGCTGAAAGGCGTGGCGGCGGCACAAGTCCAAGGAACATGTCCCAACTCAAGGAACATGTCCTTGCACTCGTGCTGAAAGGTGTGGCGGCGACACAAGTCCAAGGAACATGTCGCAACTCAAGGAACATGTCCGTGCACTCGTGCTGAAAGGCGTGGCGGCGGCACAAGTCCAAGGAACATGTCCCAACTCAAGGAACACGTCCTTGCACTCGTGCTGAAAGGCGTGGCGGCGTGCACTCGTGCTAAAAGGCGTGACGGCGACACAAGTCCAAGGAACATGTCCCAACTCAAGGAACACGTCCTTGCACTCGTGCTGAAAGGCGTGGCGGCGACACAAGTCCAAGGAACATGTCCCAACTCAAGGAACACGTCCTTGCACTCGTGCTGAAAGGCGTGGCAGCGACACAAGTCCAAGGAACATGTCCCAACTCAAGGAACACGTCCTTGCACTCGTGCTGAAAGGCGTGGCGGCGACACAAGTCCAAGGAACATGTCCCAACTCAAGGAACACGTCCTTGCACTCGTGTTGAAAGGCGTGGCGGCGACACAAGTCCAAGGAACATGTCCCAACTCAAGGAACAAGTCCCTGCACTCGTGCTGAAGGGCGTGGCGGCGACACAAGTCTAAGGAACATGTCCCAACGCAAGGAACACGTCCTTGTACTCATGCTGAAAGGCATTGTACCTGCAAATTGAAGGCAACAAGGATATGTATGTCTAAAAAAAAAAAAAAAAAAAATCACTTACCTACGTACTTACCTTTTGGATGGTGGATGAAGGCACTGTGCTTGTGATTGAAATATAGGCAAGGTGCCAAAAAAAAAAAAAAAAAAAAAAAAAAAAAAAAAAAAGGAAAAAATCGAAAATTAAAAAAAATACGAAAAAAGAAAAAAAAAAACAAAAAAATAAAACGAAAATTCAAAAAAATAAAATTCAAAAAAAAAAAAAAGGAGAATAAAGTTTCCTACTTAAATGCTTTCTTGAATGCTCCTGGCAATTGATGTGTGTTTTCCCATGCTGAGGTTCAACCTTATTTATAGAATGGAAAGTTGGATTCAAATAGATAAATCTTATCTCCAACGACAATCTTCATCAATTTTGGGATAAGTTCAAATATAAATCTTATCTCCAACGGCAATCTTCATCAATTTTAGGATAAGTTCAAATATAAATCTTATCTCCAACGGCAATCTTTATCAATTCTGGGATAAGTTCAAATATAAATCTTATTTCCAACGTCAATCTCCGTCAATTTTAGGATAAATTCAAATATAAATCTTATCTCCAACGGCAATCTTCATCAATTTTGGGATAAGTTCAAATATAAATCTTATCTCCAACGGCAATCTTCATCAATTTTGGGATAAGTTCAAATATAAATCTTATCTCCAACGAGAGTCTTTGGTTCAAATTTTAACCCAAAGATATGAGATTTGATTTAAATCAAATTGGGAAATAAATTCAAATTGATTTGATAAACTCCTACACAGATTTGGATTGAATTAAACTGAATTTGAGTATAATTAAACTCTTATCCCAAATCAAATTTTCTAAGTTCCATATGAAAATTTTATTCCAAATTCCCACCAAATTTTGGATGCAGCCTTAAATTTACTTAAATTAAATTTTGGGCATAGTCCAAATTTTATCCCAAATGAACCAAAGTCAAAACCTCAAATTTTATTCCAAATATGAGTTAAAATTGGGTAGGATTTTACCTCAAATCAAAATTTGGGTATAAACCAAAATTTGCCCAAACTTCAAATCAAAGTTTGCTGCCAAATAAAAAAAAAATCAAAATTTTGACCAAAATTCATATTTTGATTAAATTGACACACCAAAGGGAGTCAAAATCAAGAACAAATATCTTGCATTTTGATCCCAAAATATCTTTTTCGAGATTCACTCACACATAACTTGTGACTAACTCTCGAAAAGGGGGCATTTGTTGAAGGAGAAATTTTGGCCAATGACAAATTGCCACGTCATTATTTAAAATTAATGACAAAATTATAATTAATTAAATTTGGGACCAATTATAAATCGACATGTGTCCCAAATTTAATTTGAAGACAAAGTTGGCCAATTATAAATTTTTAGGGCCAAATGTCCATTTGATCAATTAATTAAAATTAAATTATTTTGATCAAATTAATTAATTTGACCAATTAATTAAAAAAATAGTAATTATTTGGATCAAATTTGGGTCTTTTAAATGTCTGGGTCATATGGTTTTGGGTCAAATATAAACCAAACCCAAGACTAAATGGCAAGACCAATAAAACCCAAGCCCAAGTTGTTAGGCCCAAAAGTTACCAGGGCCCATCCTGCGAGAACTCTATAAATAGAGGGGTTCACCACCATTTCAAGGGTTCAGAAATTCTACACTCTCACAAAGACAAGAGTTCAGAGTTTTCAAAGCTCTCAAGCAGAACCAGAGAATTCAGAGAGACTCCACCAAGTCTGAAGACCGAAGACTCTCTGCAATCCACAAGTCCAAGTGTTGAACACTTCTTGAAGACCAAACACTCTTCAAGACTTCAACACTCCTTGAAGACCAAACATCCTTCAAGACTTCAACACTCCTTGAAGATCAAAGACTCTTCAGGACATCAACACTTCTTGAAGATTGAAGACTCCTTCAAGACTGGAAGACTTCAAGCTCCAAGAATCCATTGAAGCTTCAGACTCGAGATCAAGCGTTCCAGCCCTCGAGTGAAACACACCCACACACATAAGAGAGAGAATCAGAGGATTAAAGTTAGAGATTGTACACCCACACGCATACAAACATCAATACAAATATATTATTTATTCCACGTGTCTCCATCTCCGAAGTTACGTGTGAACAATTATATCACTAATGATGGTGAATTAAAATAAATTTATAAATACTTTTAAATTTTTAAATTAGATCACTTTAACAAAAAAAAAAATTATCTATCTATATGATAAATAAAAGGTAGGCAAAATATATGCTTTAGTTTCAATAAAATTTAAAGAGAATGATCATCCTCATTCAATCTAGTGATCAAATTCAACGCACAGATATATCTCTTTTTTTAGTTCAACATGTGAATAGAAAATTGGAACTTCTTATCTTTAAGTCGAAAATATGCTTTAATCTATAAGTTATCTTTAGATTAACATTCTACTTTATTTTAAGAAGAAATATCAAGAAAAATATTTTCTAGAACCTATTTATTTCCAACTTTTGTAACACTTATTACAAATTTTGAACATACTTATTTTTTAAAATTTTAATTCAATAAAATTTCCTCTCACCCTTTCATTTTTCTTATCTCAAAATTTTATATTTATGGTTTTTTTTTACAATATGGGAGTGGGGGATTTGAACCACAGACTTCTTGGTTATCAGTACACATCTTTATGTCAGTTAAGCTATGCTCTTGTTGACATTTTATATTTATGGTTAGATATTAATTTCTGAGTGGATGATATTCTTATACTACTTTACAAGTTTTATTTTTCAAGAAACACACAATTCATGTGTTAATAAAATATAATTTTCTTAAAGTATTTTTACTCATATGAATGACGATATTATCAGATTTTGCAGTGACTACGTGTCAATTATTGCTTAATTATACTCACTTTTACAATAAAATTTAGTTATTATAATGCTAAAATAAACATTATTATAAAACTTAGTCATTAATTATAAGTACAATTTGTGATTAAGGAAGTCAAATAATGTTTTAAAAACAAATATATTATTTATTTATTTATTTATATCATTAATTTTGCGTGTTTGCTTCGCTTGATGTAATAAAGAGGCTAGAATCTAGACCTGAAGTCTTTCTTTTTTGGGTGACAAATTCTAGACAACAAGTGTATGACTAATTATCTTTTAACTTTTATGTCAATTTAAGTATAATCCAACCAAATAAAATTATATCTCCGACCAAAAAGTTAGGAATTAGCAAACTCTACCTCACATATGGTTGAACTAGAAATAAAAATTGTGCCACTTAAAAATGGTTAAAAAATAATAATTCAATTAATTTATCATGCAAATTAATATATATTACTATCATCTTTTTTAAATGAACTATATATTAAATATCATTTAAAGTCATCAACCTAATCACAGTTCAAGTCACATACCATCAATCAAGAGATTAGATATTCACATCCTCTCACGTCTCACATTCACACATTGTTGAACTCAAATATAAATATAAAGGCGGAGTAGATTTTTCAAACCAATATTAAAAATAGAAGGTATTGAATTTTCAACGCTCACAATCATTTAAGGCTATAGATAAAAAAAAAAAAAAAAAGTTTTAGAAAGGATATAGACAGAATTAAGAGCTATGGGAAAAGATATGATTTTGAGAATAGTTCATCTAGCATAAAGTATGAATCCTCGACCAAAAAGTTAAAAGTTCGAATTCTTCACCTCATTTATTGTTGAACTAAAAAAAATAAAAGAATAAAAGAATGGGGAGCTAAGCATATAACTATTTTGTTTTTTTTAAAAAAATTAATTTATAAATATTATTTCATTGATGTGTTTCTTTGTTATTTTAACCACTTTTTAAAGACATTTTCAAAATTGAAGTCAAAATTTAAAACTAAAAACAATAGTTTTTAAAAGTTTCTTTTAGTTTTTGAAATTTTTGTATGAATTCAAATGTGTGTTGAATGATGAAAAAAAATTATAGAAATTGAGAGGAAGTATACATAATTTTTAAAAACAAAAACAAATTGGTTATCAAATAAAGTTTAAAAAAAAATAATTTGTATTTATTAGGTTCTTAAATTTTTAAAAAAAATGGGATAGATCTTTCAACTTCAATTTTTTGTTAAATAGATTACTCACCTTTCTGGTTTTTTAATATTTAAAAAATAGTTAATAAAAATTGAAAGTTTGAAATTTATGCAATATTTTTAAGTTTGTGGACCTATTATATAGACATGTTTTAAAGTTTATGAACTTATTAGTCAAACTCTAAAAGTTCAGAGACCAAACTTGTAATTTAATGACTGCTTTTCATGTTTATAAATGCCTATTTAATTTTCCCTCATTTCTTTCAATGGGGGAGAAAACTCAATCTACTCTTAAAATGATACATTAAAAATATGATCCATTTACTTTCCACTCCATAGAAAATATTTTTAGGAAATAAGTTCAATGTATTACCTCTAAATTTTGCAATTTCGTCCAATTAAAACTTAATTTTAAATAAACATTATTATAATTTTTACTTTATGTCAAGGTTTACCATATATGTATATATCTAAAAGATGGTTAACATATATAAGCTAATTAAATTCATATCCACACATCAAATTTATATCGTTTCATTATTTAAAAAAAGTTAGGTTAAATTATTAAAAGTATTTCGGGAGTTGCACTCCTAGACTTTCAAAAGTTTCATTTTAACCTTTGAAGTATGACGTTTGTTTCAAAACCACCATTGAAGACATTTTCCATTAAATTTATATGGATGAAAAATAATATGTTTACATGTGTTTTTATTGTTTTTTCTACATATGTGTGTTCAAACCTATTCACATAAGCAACAATATGTGTGTTCAAACTTATTCACAGAAGCAACAACATATATACAAACACACGTCATTTTTCATTCATAAATTTAATGAAAAAAAAGTATATCTGAGTGTTGTATTTTTTAAACAAATTTCAAATTTCAAAGGTTAAAATGAAACTTTTGAAAGTTCAGGGGCAAAATTGAAACCAACCACATAGTTTAGTAGTATTTTTAATAATTTAACCAAAAAATTATTTCTACGTATTTAAGTTACTAGTGTTATAGGTGATTTTAGACCACTCCGGTGTACAAGGAGCTGACGAGGACAACCGGGCGAAAATAGGACTGGGAGATTGACCCCAGAGGCGAAACCGACAAGGGGAACGGGCCAAGATCGAAGGGGTCGGGCTTTTGGCCCGACCCATGCTCGGCCTCGGCCTAAGGCCGAGGCCGAGGCCCATGGTCGGCCCGCTTGCGTGGGCCGAGTTCTTCTGGCTCCGTCCAGTCCCTATCGCCTCTGGCCGCCCTAGTTCCGTCTGATTCGTCTCGAAACGCCTCCGAACTCCTAAAAACCCTAGGAGGATGAGTAGGTATTTATACCCCTCTTCGCCACTGAGGAAGGGGACCCGAACTCTCTACTCTCTACTCTTACTCTCTAGCCCTCCTATTTCCGTTTTCTGACTTAAGCATCGGAGTCGGTGTGGCGTGTGCAAGTTTTCCGTCTTGCAGGCCACGTCTTCCCCCCTCATCTACAAATTTACCGTTGGTGGCACGTGAAGGTCAGGTGAGTTCCCTCTGACCAAATTTGACCATCAACAATGAGCATTTGCTTATCTCAGAAAATATACATTGTATGTATACATTTGACGTTATATTGAAAGTATGATTTAACCAAAATGTTATAGATTCAAATCACCGCCACACATTACGTTGAACTTAAAAAAACGAGCATACAACACTTCATTCATAAAGTCGAACTGAACTATAAAAATCGTTGACTTGCATTCGAACATATTAACCATACAAGTGATGAGACTATTCAAAATTAGGCATGGGTGGGTCCACCATTTACTCCCATCAATTAAGGAGAATTCTTGAAGAACAAGGATTTAATTTACATTGCAAGAGCATTAATAAACAAGGCTGCGGGTCAAGCTTAAACAACAATAATAACCCAAATTTGTTTTGAAAATTCCACTAACACACACCCTATAAATACGTGCACTTCCCTTCTCGTTTTCTTCATCTTTCTCATTTCCCCTTCAATTTTCTCATACACAGCAAAGAAAAATGAAGGCCCATACGCTTCTAATCTTAGCCTTTGCCTTTGTTTTGGGAGCCTCAGCCGAGCAATGTGGGCGGCAGGCCGGTGGCGCTCTCTGCCCCAACGGCCTCTGCTGCAGCCAGTTCGGGTTCTGTGGCCGCACCGACGACTACTGTAAAACTGGCTGCCAGAGCCAATGTGGCGGCTCAACTCCTACGCCCTCCGGCAGCGGCGTCGGAAGCATCATCTCCCAGAGCGTTTACAATCAAATGCTCAAGTATCACAACGATCCTCGTTGCCCTAGCAACGGATTCTATACTTACGATGCTTTCATTGCTGCAGCTAATTCCTTCCTTGGTTTCGGTACCACGGGAGATCTTGCTACTCGTAAGAGGGAGCTAGCGGCTTTCTTTGGCCAAACTTCTCACGAGACTACTGGTTAGTTTTTTTGTTTGTTCGTGTGGTGGTGAAAACACTCGCTGGAGTCTGTTGGATGTAAAAAGAGAAATTTTAAAAGTATCTCGATTTTGAATTATCTCACGGTTATAAAGAACAGACAAATTTGAAATTGTACATGCGACGGTTTTAAAGAGGGAGTCTCATTGTATCGGAAACACCCAATAATTTGTCATATTTAAGATGTTGACTTTATTAGAAAATTAATATCAAAATTGTGGTGTAGGAGGATGGGCTACCGCACCAGATGGTCCATATGCATGGGGATATTGTTACATACGTGAGAGAAATCAAGACGTATATTGCACACCTAGTCAACAATGGCCTTGTGCTGCTGGCCAGAAATATTACGGTCGTGGACCAATCCAACTAACTCAGTAAGATCTCTATTTTCTTTCTTAATGATTCAACTATGCGACCCTAATTTATGAGACACTAATTCGTCAAACTATTAAACTTTGTAGCAACTACAACTACGGGCCAGCAGGCAATGCAATAAGTGCGAATTTGTTGAGCAATCCTGATTTGGTGGCCACAAATGCAATCATATCATTCAAGACAGCCATTTGGTTCTGGATGACACCACGAGGAAACAAACCATCATGTCATAATGTTATTACTGGCCAGTGGCAACCTTCGAGCACTGATACTGCTGCAGGAAGATTACCTGGCTATGGTGTCATCACCAACATCATTAACGGTGGACTCGAGTGTGGGCATGGTCCCGATGCAAGAGTTGCTGATAGAATTGGATTTTACAAAAGGTATTGTGACATGCTAGGTATCAGTTATGGCAACAATTTAGATTGCTACAGTCAGGGGTCATTCTAGATATTTACTCTTATTTAGTATGGAATAAAGTGTCTTCTGATGATGTAAAAGACAAGTATGACTGTTATGTGTAATGCTCAACTTATGAAATAATGTAACTTTCAATAAAGAGTGAGATATTCACTTTTCCAACAATAATAATGCAAACTGAGTGTTGAATTTTCTTTTAGCGTCCAAACAAAAGAATTGATGGCAAAATACACAAAAGAATTGATGGTAATATCATGTTCTTATGATTTTAACCAAAAAATTAAAAATGTTGTAATTAATCTATATAATTTTAGAAATATCATGCTCTCACAATTTTTCAAGAATTTACTGCATCAAATGATATATAATATTTAAAAGCTAAATAAATAAATATTTATTTTGTTTATCAAACTAAACAGATATATATATATATAATATTTATAATTTTACAAAGCTTTAATTCATCAACACGTAATTTTGGTAGCAAAATATAGATATTTATATATTTAATTCGATCTCATCTCAATTTTATTTGATGTATAAAAAGTTTTAAATTAAATTCTTTGAAAAATTTTGGTTAACAAAAAAGTTGATAGATAATTAAATTATTATTTTATTAACATATTAATATACTCAAGTTTTTTTAGTTAAAAAAAACAAGTATAAATATGAATATTCAAACATCTGACATTTTGGTTGAGTCTATGATATCTTAATCAAATGAAGTTATACACTTATATTATTAACTTTGAGCATAGATGATACTCGTGAGGATCAAGATGTACAATGAGTTAAAACTAAGAGATCAAGATGAACATTTTTAACGGACTATGAAAATTAAAGAACTAAAATAGATCAAAGCAAAAACTAAGGGCTCGTTTGATAACGTTCCTGTTTCCTGTTTCTTGTTCCTGTTTCTCTTTTTTTAAGAAACAGACTTGTTTGATAACTCATCCCTGTTTCTTGTTTCTAAATTTCTAGAAACGTTTCTAAAAAAGAGGCCAAATTTGAGAAACTACAAAATGTTGTTTCTCAAATTCTGTTTCTGTTTTTTTTCTCTATCTTTCATGCATGTATCCATCTCTCCCTCCCATTCCTACACCAATCTCTTCTCTTCCTCTATTTTTTTAACCACTTCCTCGTCTTTTTTTTTTAATCTTTTTTCGTTATTTCGTTCTCTTTTCTTTTTTTTTCTTTTTTTTCTTTTTTTGTTAGTTCTTTCTCTTTCATTTTTTTATTATTTGTGTTATTTCTTTCATTTTTTCCTCTTATTATCACCTCCACGATCTCAGACTACCGCCTACCATTGTTGACATCTGACTATCAATTGTCGCCGACCAGCCGCCATTGTCAACCTCCGACTATCAGCTGTCGCCGACAGACCGCCTCCGTCGAACTTCGACTATCGACCGCCGCCGACCTCCATCGACCAACCGCCACAGACCACCTTCTACTACTGGTCGTCGCCGACCTCTGTCGACCGACCACCATTGTCGACCTCCGACTACCGATTGTGGTCGTCCGCTACCGTCAACCTTCGACTACCGGTCTTCGCTGACAGGCCATCATCGTCGACCTCCGAATACCGCCCGCGACCGATCGCTACCGTCGACCTCCGACAACCGACCGCCTCGACCTCTACCGACCAACCGCCACTGTCCACCTCCGAGTACCTGTCGCGGCCAACCGCAATCGTCAACCTCCGACGATCGGCCGCCATCGACCTCCACTGACCGAGCGCCACCATCCACCTTCGACTACTGGTCGTTGTCGACCTCCGTCGATGGGCCACCATTGTCGACCTTCGACTACTGGCCGCTGTCGACCTCCGTTGACCGACCATCACTGTTGACCTTCGACTACTGGTTGTTGTCGACCTCCACCAACTGACCGCTACCGTCAACCTCCCACTACCGACCACAACCAACTGCAACCGTCGATCGGTCGCCGTCGACTTCTGCCGACCGACTGCCACCGTGCACCTCTGACTACCGATTGTCGTCGACCTCCAACTACCGACCGCGGTCGGCCGCTATCAACCTCCACTGATCGGCCTCCGTCGACTGATCGCTACCGTCGACCTCAAACTACCAGACGCCGCCGACCTGCCACTATCGTCGACCTCTGACTACCGACAACCGCGGACCACCACCGAACGACTGCTACCGTTGACCTTTGACTACCAGGCGCCGCCAACCTCTTATTACCGTCGACCAACCACCGCCGACTGGTCGCAGTCGTCGACCTCCGACTATCGACCACCATTGATCGACGATTCCACCGACCCCCGCTCTATTAACCAGCTTCCAGCGACAGACTGTTACCGTCGACCTCCGACTACCTGGCGCCGTCGACCAACCACCATCGTCGACCTCTAACTACCGAGCGTCGTTGACCTCTGTTGACCAGCCTCCGCCGACTGACCGCTACCGTCGACCTCAGACTATTGGGCTCCGTGGATCATCCACTACCGTCGACCTTTAACTACTGACAGTCGCCGACCTCCATCGAACGATTGCCACTGTCAACCTTTGACTACCGGACATTGTCGACCTCTACTGACCGCCGATCGATCGCCATCGTTGACCTTCGACTACCTGCCACCACCGACCAACCGCCACCGTCGACCTCTGACTATCGACCTTCGTCGACCGACTGCCACCGTCGATCTCGGACTACTGTCAACCTCTGACTACCGGGCGCCGTCGACCAGCCGCTACCGTCGACCTCTAACTATCGGGTGCCACCGACCTCTACTGAACGATAGCTATCGTCGACCTCTGACTACTGGGCACCATCGACCTCCGACTACCAGTCGTGGTCGACCTCCGCTGATCGGCCTTCGCCGATTGACCCCCACCGACCTTTGTCGACCAGTTGCTACAGTCGACCTGTGACTACCAGATGCCAAGGTCGACCTCCGACTACCGGCTGCCACTATCGTCGTCGACCAAAACTTGTTCCTTTTTTCTTATTTTCGACAACCGCCACCACGCGCTGACGACTTTTCCAACATTCGTCGCTGACTGCCTGCATTCGCTCAGTGGTCGAAAGTCGGTAGCGATGGCCGATGATTAACGATGGTGGGTGATCGGTAACAATGGTGGTAGTGATGAGGAAGAAGAAGGAGAAATAAAAAAATAATTGTTGAAAATTAATATATTTTTATATTATATGTACTAAATTTTATTTTAACTAAAAAAACAAGAAACAAGAATCGGTTATCAAACATATTTTGTGTTTCTGTTTCTTTTTTCAGAGAAACAAGGAACAAGAATAGTTATCAAACATGTTTCTGTTTCTACTTCTTAAAAAACAAGAAACAAGAAACAGGAAACAAGAAACGAGAAACGAGAAACAGGAAACGAGAACGTTATCAAACGGGGCCTAAAAGACCAAGATAGACATTTTCATCAAAGTGAATATAACTCAACAGTAATCAACATATATCATAAACAAAAAGGTCAAAGGTTCGGATTTACCATTCTTAATTGTAATTTATTTTTTTTTTTTTTTTGAGAAGTTCTTAATTGTAATTGAACTTAAAAAAATCGGTATTTTCAATGTAATGTCATCAAATTAAATAGATAAAACCAAAATCGACATAGCTTAATGATAATTATATGCACCTTCGGAACCTCACCCCTAAATGTTGTTGAAGCTAAAATTAAGTAGATCAAATTTATTTTTTTTTAGAGAATTTGCAATGAGTGGTAAATTGGACCAAATTAATAGAAAATATAGCACAATGTAAAAAAAATTGAAAATATAGCAAAATCTATCCGAGTATATTACTGATAGACTCTGGTTAATTAGAATATATCTGATAGACTTCGATTATCAGAGTTTATCAGCGATAGACTCTGATTAATCATAATCTATCAATCTACCGATAGACTCTGATTATTTAGAATCTATCAGTGTCTATCGCTGATAAACGCTGGTTAATCAAACCTATCAGTGACTATCATTGATAGACTTTGATTAGTAGTCTATTAGTGATAGTCACAGATAGATTTTGAATAATCGAAGTCTATCAACGGTATACACTAATATACTTTGAATAATCAGAGTCTATCAGTGATAGACACGGATAGAATCTGACAATAATTTTTTTGGTATTGTATAATTAATTTTGCTATATTTGCAATTAGTTTGCAACTGTCTATTAATTTGGTCCAATTTGCTATCTTTGCAACTGCTCTTTTTTTTAAGACAATACTCAGACAACGGCGGGCCGTCATCGAGTTGGGCCGAAGCCCGGCCCATTTACTTTCCCACCCAAATCTCAAAATTCTGCAAAAACCCTAACATCGAAAAACCCTTTCAATTGATTCGATTGGAGCAGTACAGGGGATTGGGAAGATGGGCAAATTATCGCCATCATTTCGGTCAGCGCTCTCCACCACCATCGTTAACAAACCACCTCATTCTCCGGCGGCGCCACCGCTCTTGTCCGGCGAGCCCCGCTTTTTGTCCAAGAAACAACCTCCAAAACATTCCCGGAAAATTCTATCGGCGCAGAGCTCCGGCCACCCAGAAAAGCCTAAACTTCCGACGCTATTCAAATCGGCCAATCTCGCAGATGCCAAGAAGCTCTACACCTCCTTCATCTCCACCACAAAAGCCCCTCTCGACATTCGATTCTATAACTCTCTCCTTCAGTCTTACGCTTCAATCGCCACACTCAATGACTCCATCTCTTTCCTCCGCCACATGTCCAAAGTTCAACCTTCCTTCTCGCCCGATCGATCGACCTTCCATATCTTGCTCTCTCCCTCCGGGAATGGCACTGATTCCTCTCTCGCCTCGGTTCGGCAAATCCTCAATTTCATGGTCACCAATGGCTTCAATCCTGACAAGGTAACCACTGATATTGCTGTGCGATCGCTTTGTTCGGTAGGTCTGATTGATGAAGCTGTAGAATTAGTTAGAGAATTATCACAAAAACACTCGCCTCCTGATTCTTTTACATACAATCATCTCGTTAAGCAACTTTGCAAGTCCAGAGCTCTGTCTACGGTTTATGGTTTTATCGATGAAATGCGTAGTAGCTGTGGTGCAAAGCCCGATCTTGTTACTTATACAATCTTGATAGATAATGTATGTAATGGCAAGAATCTCCGCGAGGCAACGCGGTTGGTAAGTGTGCTGGCCGAGGAGGGTTTTAAGCCGGATTGCTTTGTTTATAACACAATTATGAAGGGTTATTGTATGCTTGGCAGGGGCAGCGAGGCAATTGGAGTCTTTAAGAAAATGAAGGAAGAGGGATTGGAGCCTGATGTTGTAACTTTTAATACGTTGATTTTTGGGTTATCGAAGTCAGGACGGGTTAAGGAAGCCAGAAAGTTTTTGGACATTATGGCAGAGATGGGTCATTTCCCTGATGCAGTTACTTACACTTCTTTGATGAATGGAATGTGTCGTGAGGGTGATGCATTGGGTGCTCTGTCATTGCTTGAGGAGATGGAGGCAAAGGGGTGCAGTCCCAATTCGTGCACATATAATACTTTGCTCCATGGATTATCTAAGTCTAGGCTTTTGGATAGAGGGATTGAATTGTATGGTTTGATGAAATCTGGTGATATGAAGCTTGAAACAGCTTCCTATGCTACTTTTGTGAGGGCACTTTGCAGGAGCGGTAGGATTGCTGAGGCTTATGAAGTGTTTGATTATGCAGTTGAGAGTAAAAGTATGACTGATGTTGCTGCGTATTCAACGTTAGAGAGTACATTGAAGTCTCTGAAGAAAGCAAGGGAGCAAGGCCAAGCTATATAACTGGTAAAAATAAAGTCATTACATATTCATTGCTTCATTGTTTGTATGTTCTGAATATTTAAGGATTATTTGCTTGCCATCTTTTACTTTTCTCCCATTTGAAAATTTTCTACTCCTAGTCTATGTTGTGATATGATACTTCTTATTTTGAGAAATGGGCCAAATCTGGCCATTTCTTGTAATGATAGATTGTCAATAGCGAAGTCTAATACTACCAATTGGATATGAAGAGAAGCATTCTTAGATTGGATAAACATACATTGCACTTTTAATGGTATAGCCAAGATTTTGACCAGCAGATTGATGCAGTGACATTTTAAATCTTCTCGAATATTATAAGATAGTAGCTATAGATCAATAATCTTGGGCTAGATTAGAATCAAGGATTTGATGATGTCTTGTGCCAAATTTTATATCTTTACCTCTGTTGGTAGCCGCCAAATCTCACGTTTCCAGTTTCTATGGTTTAGGCCTTGATCAACTTCAACAAGCATTTGGTTGGCCGATGAAAGAAGTGGTTTAGTGGAAACTTCATGAAGCTTGCACGACGGTGCAAGCCAGGCCTAACAGAGCTTCCTGAGTAAATTTTCCTGACTCGAAGAGTATAGATTCAAATCGTCATCAAGGTTTGTACTTCCTCTGTAGAAGTGTTATCATCTAGAAGGTAAAACCTACAACCTAAGATGCTGATGTTGCCTTCTCTCTGCTGCCTTCATAGAGCTTCCTAAGGCTTGATGCAATTTTGGAATTGAAAACATTCGACGTTATAGCTTATACCTCACCACACCATTGATCTGTTATTCAAAGCTCTGCTGATTGTACAAAGTCTTTTGTGTTTTTAGCGCATCTCAGAAACAATTGGGCGAGAAGCTATACAATTAGCCTTTATTATGTATTCAAGCGATGTAATTCATTGTTATTTTCTGATACAGAACACTTATGACGACTGTGTTCTTCTATAATTCAGCTGCAATCCATGAACATATGAGATTAGCGGCGGATGAAGTATTCAGATGAAGCAAGAAAGATTGTGGACAAGGCAGTACAACTTATTGAATCACTAGCCAGTTGCTAGGAAATGTATGGTGGTATGGTAAATGATTATTATAGTTTGGTTCTCTAAGAAAAAAAATTCATTTATATTTTGGTTTGTAAGGTAACTCGATATTGAAATATAACTAGGAAGAAGGAAGTCTAAAGTTAAGGCCTCATTTGATAACCATTTTATTTTTTGTTTTCTATTTTTGAAAATTAAGCTCATAAACAATACTTCTATTCATAGTTTTCTTGCTTTATTTGAACACTTCAAAAAAAAAAAAATCAACAACGAAGTCATATTTTGAATACTAAAAGAAGTAGGTCTTGTTTGATAATCATTTGGCTTTTGTTTTTGCTTAAAAATATAGAAAAATTCATTTCCCCCATGATTTATTGTTTTAATCAATAAGTTTATAAACATGCTAATAGACAATCAAATATTAGTGGCTAGAACATTTATTTAGCAACACCAACCTTATTTTACAATGCTCTTCTACAATACAACTACGATATCCCATGAGTACATGAGATTAGCGGTGGATAAAGTATTATTATGAAGCAAGAAAAGATTAAAAAAAAAAAAAATGCAGTACAAATTATTGAATCAATATATTGCAAGTTGTTAGGTAATATATGGATGTGTGATTATATTTTGGTTGGTAAGGTAACAAGATCTTGAAAAATAACTGGCAAAAATTGAAACTTAAAAGCCAAAATATCTTCATGAGATCACAAAGTCTGACAAAACTACATTTGTTTGGTTCAATGTTCTGTAAAACCAATTTTAAAAAAAGCATTTGTAAGAACTGTGATGGAATAATAATGGTTTTGTAAATGAACAAGGTTATTGTGCAACTATTCATAACAAAACACTTGGAATTATTTTTGAAAACAGATCACTTGTAGAAACAAACAAACTCTAGATTTTTGGTGATTTTTAGCCCAATAATTTAAACATGATTTGTATAATCCTAAGTGGTCAAAGGGAATTGATTCATGTGGATTGTTTTTTTTTTCAATATTAGGAGACAGTCAATTCATTGCCAGGCTTTAATGTTGAGAACCCACATTGCAAAACCAAGCCATATGGTTTGATAAATAGAAAAAAAGAAAAAAAAAAACCAAAAAAATTGGTTTGAATAATTAAATATAAGGAGGCAAAGAAGCATTGGAAGGTGTTTAATTTTTAGGTTATAATGTGAAGGGATCATCATTTTTGGTACATCTGTACCTTTGTCTCTTTCTCTTTCTCCCTCAATTGATCCGTACGTTTAGATGAAATCTTTTTGGATGGTTGACCTAATCTTGTGGCTGCAAGATTTCATGAGGAATTTGCCCACATGCTCATACCCTACCTCACATTTATTTATGCTCTTAAATTTGCGGACTCGAGCTAAGTGTTACGACGTTGGTATTTTTGCTAATCTAAACATAACTCTTAATAGTAAGACGTCGGAGATCTAAGTGTTTAGATGTTAGTCTTTTGCTAATTTTGAATGTAGTTAAGTGGTCAGACATTGGTGTTTTGTTGATCGAGAGATGGTAAATGGTTAGACTTGGACGGTGGTGTTACAGTGTTCTTTTGTTATGTTAATATAAACTTCTTACCAATCAAGAGGAGTTTTGACTTATTATTTACTTTTTCATGTTGTGCATTTTTATTGGTTTATACTCATACTTTTTATTTTACAAAAATAAGCTACACTAAGAAATTAAAATGTTTACTCACTAGTGTATGCCAAAGTTTCATTTTTATGAATAAAACAATTTGCCTAGTGGTTATATAAGACAACAAAAGATTCTCTAGAGTGAAGCCTTAATAGAATAGGGAGTCCTCATTCTACTCGGGACAATGATCGAGAATACATCCCCTATTTCCATCTTTGAAATCACTACGGACACAGATATTTGTGATAATTATTATCTTTATATTTTTTGACGTAATAAAAATGTAGTATGAATTTCTAAATATTGATTTTTAATTGTAAATTCATAAAATTAATTCTTATTCTTAAATACATTTGTATACTTTTTATATATTCATTAATTTACTATAATTGGAGTCCATGACTAAATATATTATAAGACCAAAAATAGAGATGTGACATCATCCCAAATTTCATTTCACCCATTGTTATCTCTTGAACACCAAACTCAAATTCTAAAAATTCTATATACATATACACACACATCTATACACATATACATCCTGGAACAATACATATATATAGTTATACAAATAAATGGTAAAATATTTTCTCAATTCTATAAAAACAAGATTGATCAAATATGTAACGACTTTTACTGCCAAACAGGATAAGCTTCTTTTTTAAAATGAAACAACTTGACTAGTGGTTAGACGACAAAAGTCGTCCTAGAGTGGAACCCTAATGGGATAGGGAGTCATCATTTTACTATAGACAAAGGATGGAGAATACATCTTCCATTTCCGTCTATATATATATATATATATATATATATATTGACAATACGTGGGGGTGGGAATTCGAACCACAAACCTTGTGGTTATTAGTACAATTTCATGTCAGTTGAGCTATACTCTTGTTGGCTGTCTATATATGATAATTACTATTTTCACATTATAAAATAATTAAAATGTAGTATAGATTTCATAAATTCATAAATTTAATTTTTATTCTTGAATACATATATACACTTTGTATATAGTCATTAATTTATACCAATTTCCTTATTCAGGCAATCATAAATTATATATACATATATACATCTATAAATTGTCAAAGCTAACATAGTTGAATAGTAATTGATATGTACCCTCGATAAAAAAGTAATTGATCGAGATTCGAATTCTCTCAAAGACACACATGAATTTTATTAATTTTTCTTAATCAAACATAAACAAGATCCATCAAATTGGTGTAAATACGTACCGACTTTACAGCCAAATTTGTTTTGATCCATAAATGCCACTCGAGTTCAAGTGGACAATGTTTTTCTCTGACAATGTTTTTTCTTTTTCCTTCTTTTTTTTGGGTGAACTGATAATGGAATCATAGATCAATGATGCTTACGCTACTCCTATCCTTGAAAGCAAAGGATTGCATTTCATTCATGCATCTTCACAGTCCATATCCATTCGTTAAAGTAAAGATGTTTGCTCTGTTTCTGCTCTGCACCCTCCACATGTTCGACAAAATGCCTGACTGAAATTCTTCACATGTCTCCCTCATGGCGTCTCTTCTGGGCCGGGGCCTCTCTGTCTTCTCTCAATTTGTGACCATGTGGTTTGTTTTTTCTCTTCCCTGGTTCATCCCATGAACTTAAAATCTCAGACCCAGTTTCTCTTTTGTGCCACTTAACTCTGTAATCATGGGAAATTTTACTCTAATCCTCTTAAACTGAAAATGATGGTGTTTGATAGAGCAAGATCATGTTATAGTCTACTTGATTCTTGTGTTTGGAAAACAAGAATGACTTTTGAGATTTCTGACAGAATGATTAATGGGCATTTGTGGATTTTCATTCAACTTTTTGCCTTGATTCTTTTATTCTTTGGTTAACTTTCTCTGCCTCACTATTTCAGCCGCATGCCCCGCCCTCTGTCTGCTGCTGCATTAGAAACACTACCATAATTAATCTAGGCTATGGGAGTAACAATGTTTGCTCATTGTAAGCCTAGATTCATGGCTACAATCATTAACAAAGCCACCATTTAAAAGGTGGTAGCCACTTTTTGTTTTCTTGCACATCCCTCTTGATGGGTGGAGACAAAACTTGGGTCGGGAATATTTAGGTTTGAAATTAGCTGATTCTGTTTTGCCCACATGATTAGTCATCTGATTAATCTTAAATTGTGTTGGTTTTAGGCTGAGATGGTGAGACCCCAATTATTGGGGAGGCAAGGTGGCATTGGTATCATTATGGCCTGCAACTATGCCAACATGTCCAATATTATATTACTGTATATTGTTGTCAGAGCTTGATGTTGCCCAATCGGTGGAGCATATGATTAAAAAATTTGACTTAGATGCTCAGATTGTAGGCTGAAACTGTTACAGGAGAATCAGAGAGAGCTGAGCCTATGGTCCATAACGCTGTGACTTTGACATGCATGCACAGAGACCTTGTGAGCTTCTAATATCCATATAAATTGGCTCAGAAGTTGATTGGTTTTGCTCAAACCATTCGGTTCTCTTTTGAGTATCAGCAATTTACATATCAAAGATGGTGATCACATCGATATTCACCGGTGCCCACCAGCCCATTAGGTCGGTTAGCTTGCCTGCTAGGGTGGAGCTCGAACCAGAACCATTGCTACAGAACCTAAAATCCTTTCGAGTTTCGTCTTTCAATGCGAAAACGACTTCTTTCGGGCTCGAGGAGATTCAAGCTGCATTGGTTAGGCTGGCAGAGTTGTATAACTCTGTTGGGGAACTTGTTCAGTCTTCTTCCACCCAGCAGGCTCTTGTTCACTATAAGGAGGGGAAGCTTGTGGAAGAGGCTTTAAATGAGTCTGTTGTATTGATAGACTCTTGCAGCTCTGCAAGAGACATTATCCTTATGATGAAACAAAGTATACAAATCCTTCAGTCCGCTTTACGTCGAAAGGGTGCAGATTCAAGCATCGAAAGCCATGTTCGCGCCTACTTCAGTTTCCGAAG
The DNA here is from genome assembly GCA_036850905.1 of Luffa acutangula. Classification (NCBI taxonomy): domain Eukaryota; kingdom Viridiplantae; phylum Streptophyta; class Magnoliopsida; order Cucurbitales; family Cucurbitaceae; genus Luffa; species Luffa acutangula. The sequence goes on along the minus strand of CM072087.1, from coordinate 59,387,826 downwards.
GAAGGCAAAGAAAGACATCGGAAGCTACCTCGGCGCGCTGAAGCAAATGGAGAATGATAGAACAAGCTTCCCTTTATTGGATCTACCAAATCATGATTTGTTGCCTCTGATCAGACTGCTGAGAGAAGCAAGAACCATCAGCATCTCCATCTTTGGAGAGCTTCTAGCATTCCTATCAGCACCGGTGGCAAAGGGGAAGGCTAGCGGGTGGTCGTTGGTCTCGCAGTTGATGCCGGTGATCAAGTCGGGATCGGGGAAGGGACAGAAGACGGTAAATGAGATGGAGAGTGTGGATATTGCTCTTCATTCTCTTCTCAGCCACAAGAGAGGCAACGGCGTTGATGATAACAATAAAGTTCAAATGGCACAAATGAGGCTTAGAACATTGGCTGCAAGTTTTGAAGGAATAGAGAGTGGATTGGATTGCATGTTCAGATGTTTAGTTAAACATAGAGTGTGTTTTCTTAACATGTTGGCTCATTGATTGATTTCAAACATTCAAAGTCATTGTACATTTTAGTCACTTTGTAATGACAATCTTATCTTAGATGAATCAAACCTGCCATTCTTTCATACTATGAAAACTCTTAACTAATTTAGGATTAAAGTTCTTGAACTTTTTCATTTGGATCGATATACGCAAGCTTTCAACAATTTGTTTATATATGCATAAACTTACTTGTACTACACATGATTTGTATGGGCTGTTTGGGGCGTTGAATTGGTTATAATATCTGGTGGTTATAATAATCTGGCGATTATAATAGTCTGGGGTTATAATAATCTGTGTTTGGGGTGCAGATTATTATAGTCTGGGATAAAATAATCTGTGTTTGGAGTGCAGATTATTTTAATCTGGAATAAAATAATCTGTGTTTGGAGTATTGATCTGTTTTAACATGGGGTTCTGACTCAAAGGTTCAAATTGACTGTTTTCTTTTTCTAGTTTTATTTTATGATATACAACACTTTGATTTAGGGTTATGCTTTTTTTTTTTTTTTTTGTTACAAAGCAAAAAAGTTTAGGATTTGGTATAGAAAAATCATATTAGTTAACTTTTAGTATTGCCAAAATAAAAATGGTAAATGTTTAGTTCAAAAATCATATTAGTTTTTTTTTTTTTATCAATAAAATCATTTGAAATAAACTTGATTGTGGTAAATATAATTTCGTTTGAATGTTTTTTTTTAAGTTGATTAACCTTCGATGTTGTCAACGACTTTTCCGGCAACCTTTGATGCTTTTTTTCTTTATTTTTATTTTTTATATTTTTCAAAATGAAATTGAGAAGAAATATGAAAAAAAAAAAATCGGTGGCCGGAAAATTCATCGGCAATCACCGGAAAAGTCGTCGGCGGTCGTCAGAAACTTCACCGACCGACGGTGGCCGACGGTCGTCGGAAAAGTCAAGGAGTCGCATGGAAGAAGAGAGGAGATAATTACTATAGAAAATGGATAGAATAATCGAGTGGGTTGAATGATGGTTACTGTAGAGAATGGATAAAATAATCGGGGGTTAAAATAACCCACCACACCATTTATTTTTGTTGGTGCCCCAAACATTGAATAGGTTATAATAAGGGGGTTTATTATAACCTATTCAGTGCCCCAAACACCCCCTTAGGGTATGTCTATTATATGAACATTCAAACGTTAAGGATAAAAACTGTGAAGATCAAACTAGAACTAGTACGTTGCTTTGATATTACAATATACATGTGGAACAAATTTGAGGGTCGGAGTTTTAATTTCGAACTTTAAGGAGAGATAAATGTGTCTTAACCACTAAAGTATACTCATGAGCCTAGTACTGTTGGTCATCAAAAAAACTGGTAGGATATTAAATTTTAGGTAGATGACCATCATGGATTGCATTCATTACCTCTAAGCCATTTATTATTCACATGGCCCTTATTGACCCATAATGGTTATACAAACATAACAATAATTAAAAGTCATCTTACAAATCATTTGATAATGTTTCTATTCCTTATTTTTAGGAAATAATATAAGCAATGTAATATCTATTCCCATTTCTCATTTCATATTTCTAAGAAGTGTTTCCAAAATTGCTTACCAATTTTAAAAACAAAAATATCAAGGGAAATTGACAATGGACTCTTTAAGTTTTTGTTTTAGAAAATATGCCCATTTGGTAGAAAATTGTTTTTGGAGACCCTTTTAACGAAAGTGATGTTAGCATGGGGTTGAAATTACAATTATACCCCTATTCATTAATCTGACCAAGTTTTCCCTCGATTTCTACAACCGAAGAATCTTGGCCAAGATTCATATGAATTTTGACCAAGTTTTTTCGGTTGCAAAAAAATTTAGCTTCGATTTTTTCGTCCAATGTCACGACCGAAACAACAAATTTAAAACCCAAAACCTAGCCGATAAGGTCGAATTCTTTCTACAACAGTTCTTTCGCTGAGTCGTCTCCTTTTGTCTTCTTTTTTAACAATCTTATTGTTTCTGTTAATTTTTGGTCGATTCAATCTGTTATGAAGTGTTCTTCGAGTTTATTTCATTGGATTTGGCTTATGAGTGTGTTTCAAATTTGTGAAAATCACTGCTTCATTATTGAATTAACAGTCGAGAGGATGTCGGAGATTATAACAGAGAGATGTGAAAAAAATGGAGAAAATGAGACAAAGAGACATGAAAAAAAGGGAAAAGGAATAGAGATGGGGGTTTAAAATTACTTGTGGATATTCTAGAGATTTCATGTGTATTGGGGTCCCAAAGACAATGTTTTTTAAAAAAAGGGCCCTTTTTCTAAAACCAAAACCTAAAGGGTCCATATTTATCAATTTCTCAAATATCAAGTACTATATGATTATATTACTATCTTTTTTTTTTTTTTTTGTATCACTAATCTATATATGTCTTGTTATATAATTTACTAAATGAATAGATGTACTAACCAATTCACTACAAGAAATAGAGGCACTAGCGACGAATTTCTTACGAAAAAATTTAAAAAGATTCAATGAACTTAGTCGCAAATTTATGACGAAAAGACATTTCGTCACAGAAACTATAAACAACTTGACCCAACAAAATATTTTTCATCATAAAAAAATTTTCATTTTGAAATTGAAGGGAGTTGTGTAGTAAGATAAAAGTTATATTAGTATTTTCCCTTCATATTACAAGATATTAATTCACTTTTAGGGTATATTTGAAAGAATAGAAGGGACAAAATGGATATTAACAATTACCTTTGGGATATCTAGTAAATTTCCATAATTTCTTCTTTATTTATTCATTTTTTGGGTCGATCGAGGTCGGGCTTGTGCCTAGGGTTCGTTCAATCCTTCTGGTCCTCGTCCCTAAAGTCTCGAAGGAGTCTGGTTAAACCAGACCAGATCCTGAATCATCCTAGAATTGAAGAAAAATCCTAAAATTCGACTCAGGTATAAATACCCTTCTTCACGTTGGGAGAAGAGTTCGAAACCTTGATTCTTGACACTTCTTACTTCCTATTTGCTAATTTAAGCATCAGAGTGGGTGTGGCAGATCACATCTTCCTCATTTTCTACAAATTCACGGTTGATGTCACGTGGAGGGCAGGTGAGTCGTCTATACAGATTTTGACATCAACATGCGTCATGCTCAATTAAAAATTTAAAGATAAAAAAGATTAATCATTATTTTTCTTATTTTTATTTTTGTTTTCTACTTTTTTTTTTCCATACAATTATAGTACATTGAAACCTTTTCATGCCAGAGTCAATAGGAAAGAGACACGTGTCCTTAGAAGCAGTAAGATTTGGGAATACTCATTTTCATTGGATAATGATGGATCTCATCTCCTCCAAAGTTTCAGATCAATGAACAGCACTTGGAACTCTCAAACCATAACCTCTGTGGTACGCTACATTTCGTGAAAGCAACACGTGTCCTTATCCAATGGGACTGTCATTTATGCTGCACAAACACCCATAATTGTCACTACTTTATACCACGTGTCCTCTAATGAGAGGACACGCGTCTCCTCCTTTTCAACTGCAACGGAAATAAACCTACCAAACTAATTTTCACGTAATTAGTTTTCTAATTTCTTTAATTATTATTATTATTATTATTATTATTATTATTTTCTATTTTAACTATTCTATTCATATTTCATAATTAGTATTCTTGCTCTCATTTTTATTTGTTTAAATTGTAAACTTAATTTATGAACTTTTGGTGGTGTGCTTATTAAATCTCATAAATTTTTCATAAATCTTTTGAGTTTTTGACTTTGGTGGTTGTATTTATTTGATCACTATGTTTTGCTTTAGAAAGCTTCCAAATGAGTTTAACTAGCTTGATTATTTACCCTCTGTGTGATATATGATAACTGTATTGTTTAAAGATTAAATGGAGTTTGGTGGTATGATGATCACTAAACTAGTAGAATTTATAACATAACATATTAGACACACAAAAGAAAAAATTGAGAGATTCGTCGAATTTTGTTTTTAAAGTATATTGATTAATTAGATATAACCATAAAAATTCAGGAACTATTAAAAACTTTTGAAAAATAGAGACTAAAACAGAGTCTTAATAGTTTAAGAACCAAACTTATCATTTAACCTTTCTTTTTATATGTTTTTCGCGTCGTCATTTCACCTCATTTACAATCTTGACTCTAATATTAAATTAAATTTTAAATAAATTCATGATGTATTTCATGTCTCTATATCCGACTTAGAACTTTTTTCTAATACAATTCATATTAGCCAATCCTTAATCAATTTAACTAATTACTCAAAAGTGAAGGATAAAAGTAATGATGCTCACAGATCTCAAATAAAAGATTTGTAAAAGTATTTCAAAGTTTACAAGGAAGGGAGTACAATAATTGAAAAATTAATCAGTAAACAAATAAGATTTAGAAGATTATAATCCCTTTTTTCCTCATGCACGTTGATACATAATACATTAACTTGAAAAGGCAAAAAAGGGAAAGGGAGGAAAGGGGAGGGTAACATCAACTTGATAATAGCAAATGGTGACGCCTAGCTTTAACTTCGTTGAGGTCATTGCCAATGCCACCACCGCACAACCTACCATTATCGATTCAAAATCTCCTTTGTCTTTATCCTAAGATTCCCATGACCTCATTCTTACTAAAAATTTCAATAAATAAATAAACACTAATTAAAAAGACATATTTTAGTTCTCATTTTAGTTTTTCGTTTTTTATTCCTTGTTTGGAAGTTTATTATATTTTATTTTGGTATTTGGACTTTCAGAATATCTATTTTCATTGCAAACTTTATAAATTTTTGATCATTTTAATCACCATCATTGTTTTTTCAATCATTTAACTATAAAAAATATGATTTTGAATATATGCATATTAACATATTAATATATATAATGAGACTATGTAAGATGAAAACTAAGGGTTAAAATAGCAACCATGATCAAAATCGTCAATTTTTTTTTTTTTTTTTTTTTTTTGTCCATGAACAAATCTATACCTTTTAGGAGTTAAAAATAAAATATATATAAATTAAAATGATCAATTAATAAGTGATGATTTACTATTAGAGTGGATAAGATAAGAGTGACTTTCAAAAAAAACCTCAAGTTCAAAATGTATTCTATCCCACCAGCTTGCGAGAATTTCACACCCAAAAGAATCAATTTTTGAAAGTAGAAATCACAATTATAGAAAAGTTTGAGAATCAAGATAAAATAACAATAATACACAAAATTTGATGACAAAAATAGAATTTCTTATTGGGAAAAAGAAAAAAAAAAAAAAAAAAAGTAGAGCCTAACTTTGCTCCCAATTATGTGCGCATATAGAGACAGCACAGCTAGGCCTTGGCCTTGGTAGGTGTGCAACTCACCTTTTATTTGCCTAAAAAACTTATTTAAAGAGTAGGTAATGTGGGTTATGTGGCGGCACCAGAATCTCCTTCCCCTATGACTCTTCCCTTTCGCATTTTAACAAACACCTTTCCTGCACAAAATCGCACGACACCTCACCCTCTTTTCACATTAAACTAATCCCCCAATCCCCAAATCATTTGGTCCAAATTCGATGCTGCCCAAACATGTGACACCCTCATCATCAATGACTGCACACTGCCCCACCATTTGGCAGCCTCTGTTTCTACTCCCTTTATATATGTGAACTTACAGAACTCACCCAGATGCAGCAAACGAGTTTCAGCTTTAGCTTTGTTGAGAAAAGAGAAAAGAGAAAAGGGTTGTCGATAATGGCTACCAAGTACCATGCCAGGTCCATTAGTTTGCCTTCTAGATCACATCCGAGTACTGTGAAGGTTGAGGAGGAGTTGAGGAAGATGAACACATGGGAATCTTCTGAATCTTCTTCTTCTTCTGTTTGTGGTGCTCTCTTGGGACTTCAGGATTTGTATGACTCCATTGATGAGCTTCTCAAAATGGGGTCTACCCAGCAGGTTTTGTCTTGTCCCCAACACAAACAGTTGGTCGATGAGTTGTTGGATGGCTCTATGAAGCTTTTGGATGTTTGCAGCTTAGCGAAGGACGTGACTTTGGAAACCCAGCAACATGTTGGAGCTCTTCATTCTGCTGTTCGCCGGAGGAAAGGAGATTCCGCTATTAAATCCACTGTTGCTGCTTACACTTGCTACAGAAAAAAGATGAAGAAAGAAGCTAAAAAGTTAATAACATCAATGAAGAAGATGAACGAGAAATTCAACTTATCCTCAGTGGAAAGTCCAGATCATCACCTGAGCTCTGTGATTGGAGCGCTGAGACAAGCTTGCTCGACCAACTGCTCCATCTTCGAGTCCGTGTTGTTGTACTTGACGCCATTGACGAAGCCAAAAGCTCGAGGAGGATGGTCTCTGGTTTCCAAGTGGGTGCACAAGGGGGCCATTGCCTGCGAATCAAACAGTGGCTTGAACGATTTTGAGAATGTGGATGTGGCTTTGAGCTCTGTTGTTGAAGAAATGGAGGTTGAGAAGTTGAAGATTGCTCAGAGAAGATTGGAGAGTTTGGAAATGGCAGCACAAGAAATTGAGAGTGGCTTGGACGGTGTGTTCAGGAGATTGATCAAAACAAGAGCCTCTCTGTTGAACATAATCTCTCAATAGAGTTGTATTTTATTTCTATAGCCAATTTTGACCCCCTGAATCCTGCAAAGGCATCCAACTTTTAGGGATCCGCCATTGGGATATTTAGCTCGAGTTCCATGTCCATAATACGATTGTGTTCAATGAGTTCTTGATCCAACAAAAAGAATAATAGTTTAGTCTTTGATATTGATGTTGTCTTGCTTGTTTTGATCACTTACTCTTAAGTGTTTTTATTAAATCATTAAATCACCATCCAAATAAGGTTAAATGAATAGGGTAGAACTAAATACGATCCTACCATATTAAATCACATCTAAACCTAAAAGTTGAAAGTTAACACTTAATGGATAAGGAGACTTGATTCTTTATTTTATCTAAGATTATCTAAAATACCAATGCTCGAAGGTTGAAAGATGGTGGATGATACTTGAGATTAATCTTCATTTTGATGGTTAGGTTTAAATATGCACAAGGGATATAAGTGTGTACCTTATAAACCTTAAAGAATATGGGTAACCCTTTTTCACTACAAGGTGGAAGAATTCCAACTTAAAATAGTTTTTGTCGATGGAATCTTATATAGTTGAGTTGTCCCAATCAAACTAGAGTTGGATAGTTGAAGAATCTTTCAACCAAAAGATAGCTCATGGTTAAAACATCTCTAATTTGATATTTCACTCCCATTACAATAGAATTTGACCAAACAACTCCAATAATATAAAAACAGTGAAGGGTTGGTTGGTGAAAATCTTAGGCTTCTCTAAGCAAGAGATTCCAAGCTCAGCCAGCCTTCGAGCTCAACATCCCAATGGGCTTTTGCCGTCTAGATAGCAAACAATTAGAATGGGCCTCGTAGCTTATCCAACCCAACCAGATTCCTCATCTGCCCAAGCCAAGTGGCTCTCTTCTATGCAATCTTAACAAGTCAATTTCCTGATACCGGTCACGATGTCCGTGAAAGTCATGTTTTCACAAAACTCTTTGTCCTCTTCTATTCTAAACATATTGCTGCAGTTGAAATTTACCCCCCCCCCCCCGGAAAAAAAGCTCCATTAAAGCAGCTTCCCACAAGATATCATGTAATATTTACTCTTGCGTATTCTAATGGAGTCCTAATGGAAAAGAAATTAGAGTGGCGAGGATGAGTTTGAGTCTTAATGAAAAAGAAATTAATAGTCTGAATAAAGCAGCTTCCCACATGATTGCCCAAAAATGTTGATCAAGTCCAATGAGTGAGTACAATGGGACTTTGATCGTACCATAACATGGAAATTCAGGCGATGAGTTTGACAATATGTTGTGAGAATACAGCCTATAAGACTGTTGAATGGGATAAGTAACTAATATGGTTATTCTCAAGTTTCGACAAGACCATGTGAACAAGTTAATAACAAAATAGAAATAAATCATTCTTAAATAACACGAACGGTGTGACTAAGAAGGGACTAAATTTGTATCGCTTCCCTAGTTTTCTATCTAATCTGATGGACATTTCCATATTCAACCACTAATTGAAATAACATAATAGTAGAGCCCTCCCATGACTAGCCACCAAATGCTCTTATCTCCAATCATTTGCATGATAAGTTGTCTTTGATCACCAGCTGCCATTTGCAAGAGGATTTGATTGATAACTCAAATGCTTCTACTCCTTTACAAAAGCCAGCCAAGCCATCTCATTTGGGCTCCACCCCCAGTCCCTCTCAATCCTTGCAAAGATTTACAATCTTCTTAATCAATTTCACCACCAAAATCTACCCCTAAAACAACTACAAGACCTCGGACTCCAACTAAATCCCGTGAAGACCCTGCCCAAGAACTTCTAGAAATTTGAGAGCTTTTTCAAGCAAGGTCAATTTCATATCAACCTTGATGAACCTTTTTCTCTCTTGAAACAGCCTAAAAGTTCTTTAAAACGTGAAAAACAATAGAAAAAGAAGAAAGAAAAGACTGCCATTGTTGAACAAAATCATGTACAATGTCCACGGGGGATGGCCAGGTTTAGTTTAATGGCAACCAATTTCCAACGCCAATGTACTTTCAACTTTCGAGTTTCAACCATGGATAAGCGTGAGCTGGCGGTGATGGCGGTGGAGATACGGGGAATGTAAATAAGGGATGGCAATCCACTTATCCCGCAACCAGATAGAAACAAAATCAAGTTCCATTAAATATGGAGACTGGATGATGCCAATTTAATATTACTTTTTAGCCGGCAAAAGATGTGACTACATAACCCACAAAATTGATTAATCCTTGGCTGCTTTCACATGCTCAATTCGGTACATTGAAATCCCAAAAATGTTTCCCTTTTCTATTGACTCTATCTACCTATATAAACTTGTGATGAGAAACGGAAGATTTCATCTATAAGTTAGTTCCCCCATTAAACCCTTCTACAGCAAAACAACAGAACAGCCATGGTTGCATTTTCACAAACACCTTGGAGTCGCTATAGAGTTAGATGCATAAGCTTACCTGCTCGGTCGCATCCATCCACGATTCGGGTTGAGCAAGAGCTAGCCAAGCTTAGATCCTTGGATTCTTCGTCTTTCTCAGGTATTGATGCGATTTGCAGTAGTCTCTCCGGCCTGGTGGAGCTGTATAGATGCATAAACGAGGTCCTGAACCTGCCACTGGCCCAACAAGCCCTAGCCTCACACCGACGTGAAATTTGGGTGCAGGAATTGGTGGATGGCTCTGTTAGATTCCTGGATATCTGCGACAACACGAGAGATGCTGTATTAGTAATAAAAGAAAGCATTCGAGAACTCCAATCCGCGATTCGGCGAAGCAAATACGAAGATTCCGGTGTGGAGAACAGCATCGCTGCATATATCTGCTCGAGAAAGAGGATCAAACACGAAAGCTTGAAGAAATCTCTCGCATCGCTCAGACAAATGGACTACGCCGCAGCCTCTCCTCCTATTCAACTAGAAAACGAAGTCACGGTGGCGGTGATCAGAGTTCTCAGAGAAGCAAGCTCCGTCACCGCCTCCATCTTCAACTCTCTGTTGTCCTTCCTCGCCGTGCCGGTCCACTGGAGGCCAAAACCTAGCCGATGGACATTGGTGTCGAGGCTAGTGCAGAAGGGAGCGATCACCCGCAACAACCAGACAGAGAGAATCAACGAGTTGGAGAAATTGGACATGGCGATGGACGGCTTACATTTGGGATCGTTGAGCAGAGATGCAGAAGCGAAGGAGAAGATTCAATCGGTTTTTCGAGAGAGATTGCAGGGGTTGGATTCGAGCATTGAAAGAATCGAACGCGGAACAGAGGGATTGTTCAGGGAATTGATTCATACCAGAGTTTCTCTTCTGAATATAATTTCTCAGTGAATTTGATCGCATTGTGATTTCCTCTGATGAAATCCGGCGATGAAATCGGCTCTGTACATTTGTGAACTTGAACTCTGTTCTTGGATTTTTCATATGAGCATACTGATATATATATATATAATATATAATGTTTGATTGTGAATTGAACCAAAAGTGTTCTTGAGTCTGTATATATCCTTCCTCTCTCTTCAACCTACATTTTTTCTGTACTGAAGGTTTTAGCCTGAAATTGAAATCCAATAATCAAACTTCCATTTGGATAAAATTTGGTCTATTTTGTCGATTCAGTTATTTGTTGTTTGGTTTTCAAGAAATTCAGTTTCAACTTTCATCCTCCATTTCTATCATTGATTTTGGTTTTCAACAACTATCCAAGTTGCAAATTTCAATTTCTAACTTTTTTTTTTTTTTGAGAAACAATTTCTAACTTCTAGATAACCATTTTCCAACGAGTTTGAATCTAATTCCTACTCATGTTAAAAAAAAAAACAAAAAAACAAAAATCTATCGGTGATGGATGGAAGTATGTGTCTATCACAAATAGATTTGTCAAAACTATTTGCAAATATAACAAAAGTAAAGTCCATCGGTGACAAAAGTCTATAATTACAATTGCAATAATTATTGATAAACTATTCTATGATTGATTGACTACATGCATTGCGATTTAAGTATATCACTAAGAGACTATGCATTAATAGAATTGTCATATTTGCAATTTTTTAAAAAAGTTATATTTGTAAATAAAAAACCTTAAATTGATACTACAAATAGTTATCAAATGGTCAAATAACAAATTTAATTTTAAAAGACCAAAAACTTTCGATAAATAAAATTTGAAAAAAAAAACTACAAATAGTTATCAAATGAGATCTAACTTTTTATTTATTTATCCAAGTAAGCAAATATAAAATACTAATTAAGAATTTGATAAAACTGATTAACTCAAAATTAACAAAACACACATATATATATATATTGACTAATCTTAAACTAATCATCTAACTCTGTTTCAAAAAAAAAAAAAAAATATCTAACATCTCACACTACGTGACAAACATTAATGGTCGAAGTTTATTGGAGTTATTTTAAAATACAAGCCTTGACTTAGAACAAAATCCTTCCGAGAATGAAAGATTTTCAGGAGAATCAACTTCTAAGTAAATAGAAAATCCTACATATTAAAAAATGAGATTGCCAGTCAGCATTTTCTAGATTTGAATTATTCAAAGAAAATAAAATTTCTAGAATTGGAGTCCATGTCTATGCCTTGGATTCCACCTTATAATTAATTAATTCATTAACATTTTTATAACTATCTAATCTTTTAACAAATAAAACACTAACGTCTCATTTCATGAATATATATATATATATATATATTTTCTGTTTTACAAAATTAAACTTAATGTTTCCTTGTCTTGTAGTATGCTTTTTAAATACGCCACTTTGAAATGTAGTTCTCAAAACTTGTTTTTCTTTTAAATTTTGGACAAGAACTTAAATACATAATTTAATATTTAAAAATGTGAAAAATATACCAAAGAAATAAGTCAGAAGCAAGCATATCCTTTAAAGATAAAAAAATAAAAATTATTATCAAACGAGCCAACTAAAACATAGTTTAGTCAGTTAAGACACTATATCAAAAGTAAGGTGGTGGCCATGTGGTATCAAGTCATGTGAGCCCTCTTAAGACCACGTCATATGATAACTCCTAAAAGACCTACCCAATTAAACCTCGTGGCTCAAAGGCCAAAAGGTGACATAAGTTATCATTCTAATCAAATCAAGATGTCCACTGCTAATAACAGAATCTCCACTGCCATGTTAGGTACAGATCTACAAAGAGACAACAGAAAACTCTATCAACGCTAAAATTCGTTCCCTTAACAAGGTATACAATATTATCCTAGCTCAACTCAACCCCACTTTGATTTAAAACATTGATTTAAGCACTAAATTACAACATCATACCAGTGAGATTAGCACCTCATCGTAAGCTTGTAACTAGTTTATCACATCAACCCATAATATCCTCACCTAAAAGATTACAAAAAATATATATTATGAAACAAAAATTGACTTGGTCATACTCTACATAACAATTCTCAAATGACATCATGCCAACGTGGCAGTTTGTTCTCAGCCACGTGTACCACTCTCACCCCAACCAAGCTACATCGGATTCTTCCTTGCTACTCCCAAAAACCTCTCCAACGGCTATATCCAAAAACATTTCTTGCAAATTCAACACTCTCTACAACTGTCGGCGTGGCAGTGGGGCCCACCTCTTCGATCTACAGCTCGTAAAAGCTCCCCCTTTTATGCGCCTCACTGTCCCTCTCTTTTCTCTTCCAATTCCAAAGACCGTTTCACTTTCACAGTCCCTTAACTTAACGCCGCTCTTCTTCTTCTTCTTCGTTACCCCTTTTTTTCTCCGGCAATGAGCGCCGCCACTGAAGCCGCTGCTCGTTCCGTCAAGATCGTCAAGAAATTCGTCTCCCTCCTCCGCCGTGGCTTCAACTCCTCCAAATGGTACTACTTTTGTTTCTCAGAAATGGGGTTTTGGATTTTTGTTTTCTGACGAACCCCTTTGCTTTAAAATGTGGGAAAATGGAGCCAGTGATTTGGGAGCATTATGAAAAGTTTCTGAGAAATGGGTTTTTCTTTCTCCATCGATTTTTGTTTTTTGCCCCTTGTAATTGGGATTGATTTTTTTTCTTCCCTTTTCTGGGTTTGGGGTTTTGATGACAGCAAAACGGCGGCGAAAATGGCGGTGGCGAGGATAAAGCTGCTGAGGAACAAGCGAGAGGCGGTGGTGAAGCAGATGAGACGCGACATTGCTCTGCTCCTTCAGTCTGGTCAGGACGCCACTGCTCGTATTCGGGTCATTCTCTGTCTTCGATTTGCTCACCTTCGTTAAAATTGATTACATCGATGTCTTTTTGGACACTCCCTTTCTCTGTTTCTGAAATGTTTTAATCAGAGAGATGAAGTTTTGAAGCTCGTTTTTGCAGGTTGAGCATGTGATAAGAGAACAGAATGTTTTGGCTGCAAATGAGATCATCGAACTCTTCTGCGAGTTGGTTGTTGCCAGGCTATCAATAATAGCAAAACAAAGGTAAATTTGACAAGAATTATGCTTATAGTAACTTTGTAATGGCTGAATTTTCTTGTGATGATGATTTCAATTGATGCAGGGAATGTCCGGCAGATCTGAAAGAAGGGGTTGCTAGTTTGATCTTTGCAGCTCCAAGGTGCTCAGAAATTCCAGAACTTTCTGCACTTAGGAATGTTTTTGAGAAGAAATATGGGAAGGATTTTGTCTCTGCTGCCACTGATCTGAGGCCCAACTGTGGAGTGAATCGGCTGGTAACCACATTGTCTACTTCTATTCATTACAGGATTGTATTTGTATTGAATTGTTTGCATATGCTTACAGCTTATTGACAAGCTCTCCGTTCGAACTCCGTCGGGTCAAGTGAAGCTTAAAATCATGAAGGAGATTGCTAAGGAGCACCAGATTGAATGGGATACAACAGAATCTGAGAAAGAGCTACTAAAGCCTCCTGAAGAACTTATTGTCTGTTCTATTCTCCCTCTCTTCCTATTTTTTTATGGTAAATTTGCTATGTTAACAATGTTAACGATTGTCGCTTGAACAGGAAGGGCCTCGGACTTTTGTTAGTGCTTCCAGCTTACCTGTGAAGCCTGTAGCAAGCCAACCTGCAGGAGATAATGCTCAAATTGGAAGGTAAGGGAAGGAATATCAGTCATTTAGAGCATTTGATGGATTCATTGGAGCAGCATTTTCGTTTAACGCTTGATGTCGTCGCGTTTCTTATGCAGAATGACGAACAGTAGAGAGGATGAAAGTATGAACTTTCAAGATACAGCATCTGCTGCAGAAGCTGCTGCAAAAGCAGCAAAGCAAGCGATTGCTGCTGCACAGGCAGCTGCCTATTTGGCAAACAAAGACTCAAATCAGGATGCTCGAGATTCGGGTTTCGATCTAGGATTTGGAGTCCCTCCTGCTAATTCTTCTACCCCAACCAGCTCTCATAATATGGATCATCAGTTCAAGGCAGGAGAAGAGAGAACAACCCCACCTCAGAGCTTTGGCAGGTGCTCCTCTCTGAGGAATGAGGAGACCAGGAATGTAAATACAGATTATGAGATGGCTTACAGGAGACATAGCTATAATCCTACAGATATAAAGTTTGATGAATCCGATTGTGAAGAAGAAACTCAACTGGACGACGGAGCTGGCGGAGGTGTTCACCGACCTCCTGATCGGAATCCTCCACCAGTACCTTCGTCTCGTGTTCACCCCAAGCTGCCTGATTATGACACACTTGCTGCTCGGTTCGAAGCTCTCAAGTACAGGAAAACTTGAACTTAGAATGTTGCTTTGGTTTTGTGAGTTGGGTAAAAACTTGCCAATGGTGCATGTTAACTACTCAACTTTTTTGTTGCATTCAAATAAACCAGGAGTTTAAGATTCTTTTGTCGGTTGTTACACTACCTTATATAATCAAATACTGTAAAAAGATCAGAGTTGATGTTCAGAATGGAATTTCTATAGAACATTTGTTGTGATATCCTTGAATTCTAGAGGGATACAAAATCCCTACTAACCTAATGAATCGAATCGAACCAAACCAAGTCAAATAGGATTGGTCGATGCACAATCATTTGATTTTTAACCAATCAAATAAAGGGATAAGAAATCTCAACTAACCTAATGAATCAAACCAAATTGAACCAAACCAAACCATTTTGTTAGGTTTAGAAGGTTTTTTTTTTTTTTTCTTTCTTTTTACTAAAAAGTATAACTTCTCATTCTTTTTTTTCTTTGATCCTATCACCGATGTAACTTTTCACTCTTGAGAAGAGGTATTTTTTAGTCATCGAATAATCTGATAAGCTGAACCAAAATTTTGGTTCAGTTGCCCCTCAATATAATCAATTTGGTTCAGTTCAATTAGCTCAGCTAGTTTAGCCAAAAACCAAACCAAATCGATTTATACTCTTAAATTTTATAATTCGAGAAAGTCAGAAATGTAATACACATTCCATAGGACCACGTTTTGATAAGGATCATAAAGCATCTATTTCACCACCACAAGCAATTTTACACCAGAAGAAACAAGGTTACCTAAGCTAATTATGCTGCAGCTATATCAAGGGTAAAATGAAACTGACATGCAAGCTTCCCCCTATACCAACGACCACAACCTAGTGATAACATGAAAGAATGTTAAGCAAATGGTACATTGTAATAAATCAGCAGCATCTACACCTTGTGATGTCCGAACAAGTGTACGGCCTCGAATCAGCAGCATCTACACCTTGTGATGTCTGAACACGTGTACAGCGTCAAATCAGCAGCATCTACACCTCGTGATATCTGAACACGTGTACGGCCTTGATCTCTCTTCAAGTACTTGAGTCGAAGGCAGGGGCTCCAAGTGATAGACGCTGCTTTGATGACAGCAGAAATCGTACAAATTATGGCAAACTCCTTTGCTGAAGGGATAGACTCTTTCAGGAATGCCCCTGCAGATAACCAAACTGGCTGTCATTGCTACTAAATTTAAAGGTCGTCCAAAGCAAAAGTCAAGATCTTGGAAGTATAATGTATAACATGCCATGGACAGTATACAATACGAATTAGAATGAAAACAGACGAGCAAACCTTAAGTAAAAGATTCGCCTACGTCTCACAAGTTCATATGTAGTCTGATTTGTAATAACAAGATAGCTGCAAAAAGAAACAGTGTAGTAACTACATTATAGGCCATAACTACTAAATTTAGATGCTCGTCCAAGATTGCTGGAGAATGGGGATAATCAGCAATACCTGTGAAATAGAAGCAAGAGTAGTAGAAAAATCAAGGCAATCGATAAGGTAATCAGCAGCAAAATGACAATGGCATCCTTCCACCTGACAATAAACCGTTCAAAGATCTTTCTTCAGCATCAATTAGTAAGTTCATGGTTTGAGATGACTGAACTTGACACTAAAAGTTCAAACCTGACACTTGCACATGTCACCTACCAGCTTCTACTTTTCCTATTGTTGTCTTTGGTGATTTGATAATGGAATTAAAAACTTTTACTGAATTAAAAGCATCGAAAGGATACCATACCAAGCCCGCACTATATCAGCCTTGAGGTATGAAATGAACAATATGCCAGTCCACAAGCATAAAGCTGTCTCCTCAAAAATGTACCACCTAAGTTGTGCGTAAAATATCTTCCGTAAGGGAAATATCTTAAAAGATTTCAACAGAAAAGATAACAGCACAGTAAACTGTATTTAACAATCAAATTGAACTGCAGTAGTAATAATAGTAGTAATAATTTTCTTCAATTTAAAGGAACTCGAAATAATTTGTACAACTTACAACATATCATCAAATACACATACAATCTCAATAATCATCTTGATATCACAATCATACTGAAGGACTGAACAAAATCATATCACACAGAATATATGATTTTTTTAGAAAATAATTTTTTTGTGCACAACTATCCACCAACCATTTAATATTCATCTAGTTCAACATTGTGGAGCACCTACTAACACTAACAACTGACGGTTCAAAAACGTGTGGAAAATCCATCTTCTCCTGAAGGATGAATTCTTTTTTACCCCATAACTATCGATTGAATCCAAGGCTTTTTACAATATACCAAATCTTGTAGTGAATCAGAACTTAAACAAAGGACATTTTACATCAATTCATCATGCAATCCATATTACATGAAAAAGAGCTAAAGTGATGCATGACAGATTCGCACAAAAAGTACCAACCAAAACAATCAATTTATATGAAGTTGACTATTTGTCACATCTCAAAGTTGTAAACCCACCAGAATTTACAATGATTGCCCTGGCCAATACATGTCCCAAGCCAAACACAATGATGATCAAACTGAAGTACACATCGATCACAATCATGGCAATGCTTTGTTCGTGGAGGCTGCAAATAAACAAGGAAAAAGAAAAGGGGAACTAATGAAAGAGAAGTTAAAGATTAAAACTAGATAATTACGTTAAAAAAACTAGATAATTACGTAGCAGAACTGATGTGTATAAGCGACCATCCAAAATAAACTACTCATTAAAAGAATTTAAAAAAGTAATAGCTAAGACATTTTTTTTTAGTTTAACAACATTTGGAGGTGGGAAGATTCGAACCTCTGACTTCTTGGTCGATGATACATGCCAATTATCATTGAACTATGCTCACTTTGGCATAGCTAAGACATTTATCATTTTTATAACCAGTCCACATCTCAGTACCACTGCATATGTTCTACTTCATTAGACTTCATATCATTGCAACTTAAATGAACAGGAAGTTCTAAAAGATTTTATTCACTAACTTTCCAATTCAATTCTATAACAATTATTTCTTTTGGTACCATCTGTCTGGTATTGTTATTTCCATCATCATAACGTTACCCTTACCAAAGCAAGAGAAAACTCAACGGTAATCAGAGTAAATGTTCTGAAGATTCTTTACAGAGTTAATTTTCTTAGAGATTATCCACCTAAAGAACTCCTACAATAAAATAGAATTAATAAACGTGAAAAGTTTAGGGCTGCTTTGAAAAACAACTTATGCTTCGTAGAATAACAACTTAGCGAAAACATGTTTAGGTAATTGTTCTCTAAAAGTAGTCTTCACTAGATTTTGCTTAAATTCATTTTTGTTAATCACCGATTATTTAGAATAAGTTAAATTGTTTTGTTACTTAATTCAAAGGTTTTTGAATAATGACTTGAAGTCTATAATATTCCTTAACATGTGACTGGTGTTCTTAAAAAGAGTTCTTAGCCACCCAATCACAGTTGCTAAAGAAAAGTTTATTTTTCTAAGCAACTCCTAAACAGATTTTTCAAAACAACTTTTATACAGCCTCTTACTTTTTAACCAAAAAAAATGCAAGACTAGGGGCATGCAAAATTCTTGATTGAAGCAATGATGAGAATCAAACAACAATTTTGAGTAAATATGACATGGTACAAAGTACCTGCTCAACATGACAATAGGAGCAGGTAAAATTTCTGCAAAACAAAGAGAAAATGGTTAGTAGTAGCAGCAATGACAATTTTCCTCAACTTCACGAACATGAATGTTTTTCTCATATTCTATTTGTCATTGGGCATTTAAAGAATATATTTTTTTGGCAGGCACAGAGCGGTTAAGGCATTGTCTTTCTTAAGCCCCAGGTAAAAGTAGTGATCTTGGCATAGATGTCAAATTGAGAGCTACTAAAATGGATGCTGGATTCATTTCGCAAAATCACAGAAAAGAAACATAAAAAGCTAAGAAAGCATGTCCGTTTGCAAAATTTGTCCCAAATCAGGCTTTATTTATCAGAGTTTTGAAAACATGCATCTATCTCATATAGGAAGTACTTCTATCCAAGACATAAGCCTCCGGAAAATCCAAACAAACTAGTTCTGACAATCCAGCTAAATTGTAGTCCTCTTCTCCATATTCAAACTAAGCACAAATCAGTTCAATAGGTTCTATTAAATATGAAGACACAACCACTGCAAATAACCATGTTATGTTAATGAGAATACATGATGCATACGATATAGATTTGAGTCAACTTGCGAGCTACCAAATTCAACTTCTTAAACATTGAATTGGGAATTACACATATTATAAAACTATAAACAAAAACGTTCTTCTTAAAACAAGTTAAGAAGTTACCTAGTAGACGTTCCAGGGGGATACATGTCCATCACACTCTTTGTCCACGATGTTACATCTCCCTGAAGATTTTTTCCGACAGGGTTCCGGTCTATCGTGACAACCACATTTACATTTTTGCTTGAAGCAGGTTGTCTTTGCTTAAACATTTAGAAAACAAATATATTAAGAAGATTTAAATTTACATCATATTTATTGGTTATTCTCTCCCTAAATACGAGAATAAGATACGCATTAAATAGTTGCTACAGAAAAGGTGATAAAACTTACTTTGATGCCTTTCTAAATGCAATATCTTTCTCATTAGCAGTTCTCATTGCATCAAGGACATAGCTGAGAAGAAAAGGGGGGGAAAAGAAGAAAAAGTAGTCAAATTTTCCTGCAAGTGAAATATAGTTACTCAGTATAACAAGAGATCTCAATGAAACACGAGATAGTTGCCATTACCCAGGGGATGAACATGATGTTACAAAGTATTGAATGAGGGTAGCAACGAAAAGCAACAAATATGAAGCTGTGTACCTGAGAATTGTGAAAAAAAAAAAAAAGACGTCTGAAACTTTTTCAATGCAGGAAAAATTACTAGAAGCTACTCCGAACTAGTTACCAAAATGATCAAAATACTGACACGAGCTAAAATAGATAGAGACCGGAGCAACCACTAGCAAATGCCCCAAGGCCTCTCCCAAGTCTAGATATTCCAATATATATGGCAAGACTCTTGATTACTTATTTATAAAGGGAGGGGTAAAAAAAGACAGCAGAAGGAACCCATACAATAGTGTAGCCCACCTATTTTGAGATATATACCATGGTAATCTGACTATACATCAAAGGCCAGAGCTATAGATGAACGCAGAGATAACCAACCAAAGAGACAAGTGGCCGTATACTCTAATATCTTCGAAGTCAGGATTAAAGTATCGACAGTCACCTACTTAAAAGTATTAATATCTTGTGGATTTCATGACTCCAAACATAGTAGCATTTAAAGAATAACCTTGAAACATAGTATCTCTTTTCTTTTGAAGGAAATACAAAATTAGCAACTGTTCAAAATCTTCGTTTTCCATTCTGAGAACCCAACAGTACAATTAATGCCAATCGATTGATGCACCAGAAAGCTTAAGCTGACAAGTAGCAAGTTAGCTAAACTCACAAAACAAATCTAGCACCCACTTCTAGAGAAGTTCCATGGGGAAAAAAACGTAGTAGTTGACCAAAACCAAGACCAAACAACAACATACCATGGTTTAACTTTGGCTTCTTCAATCAAATGCCGGTCGAATGCAAAGAGAAGTCCAGCATAAACCAGGTGCAGCATCACCAATGCTACTCTCAAACCCAACGAAGATCTCCGAGCTGAAATCCACTTCCCACAGAATTAAAATCCACAGGAAAAACACAATGATAGCGGTAAGAAACGAAACAACCAGCAGAAAGCGATGAAGGCCTCAAGTTCAACTTAAATTCAGATAAGGCAAGGTAAATTAGTGAAACCAAACCGCATAAAAAAGGGGAAAAGGGCAGATAATCTGCATCCATTACTCAGTTCCCATTTCAGTTCCCGAAAAGTCTGCCATGGGAGCAAAGAAAGGATTCAAAAGGGGTTAAGTTTTTTAGGCGTACCAGGATCGGAGAAACAGGGAAAAAATCGAATGTATCTGTCCATTAATCGATCCAAGAAGTCGCGAGGGCGGCAAACATCCATGATCATCTTAAACCATGAAAAAAAATGGGGGGATTTCACATCGGCGTTTCCGGCGAGCAGTTTTCGAAGAGGTCCGTTTACTCCGAAATTACCATCGAAGAAGAGAAAGAAAGTAAGAGTTGTTGTACTGAATCTGCCGGAGAAACTATAAAGACGAAATTCATTTCCAATCAGCCAATTTTATAAAATGTGTTTTTAGTTTTCTATTTATCACTTTGATAATATTTCATCCATAAATATTTATTAGATCGCTCAGAAGCTGAATCAATTTTTAACTTTTTATCTTTTAATTTCATCTTGTTTAGCCCTAAATTTGAATTAATAGTTCCATTAATGTCTCTATACACTACTTCTTATTTTAGGTTAACATATGTATTTTTAAATATTCAAATTTATTATTTTATAAATGAAAAGACAGATTAAAGTTGGTGCTTAACTATAATAAACAAAATATGTATAATTTTTCAATAATGCATAATGTTAAGGTTAGATATTTAATTTTCTCAAAAAAAAAAAGTTAGATATTTAATTTTGTTAAAAAAAATAGTTGATATTTAGTCTCAAAGTTTTTATAAGATAATTATTTTTTAATTCATATTATTTAAATTACAATATTGTTTTCAGTCTATATATTTGTATATGAAATATAACTATTATAAACAGATCATGTTTTTTTAAAAAAAAAAAAAATAAGAATGAATAAATTAAATTGAATGTAAGAAAATAAGATAAAAAAATTACATTTCAAATAAAAATAGATGATTAATAGTGAATCACATCTCAGCCATGTGTAGGCATTAAAAAAATAAATAGATGGTTAGCAAATCAATCAAATTTTAAAAAAAAAATTGTTATTTAGGAAATCAATCCAGATTTTTAGGAAAGTTACTATTAATTAAGATTCTGTAAATCTAAACAGTTGAAAAAATACTTTTATTTTTAAAAAAAAAAATAAAAAATACTTTTGTTAAAATTTACAAAAATTGGTTGAGATTGTCTTCAAAATCAATGTCAAACACTAGCCTTTTTTTTTCTCTCTCTATTTGTCAAGTTAGATAAAAAAATAACTTCAAACATAAATGAAGATTAAAATTAATATGATTAAAAATTTTGTGCCAACATGAGTATAGTTACCTAAAGTTTGTACATTCGACCAAGAATTCAAAAAGTTGAATACCCATCTTCATATTGTATTATAAAAATTTTAAAACAGTAAAGTCCAGTCCAGTTCTCTAACTTTTATGATTGTGTCAAACAGGTCCACGAACTTTTAAAGGTGTTTAATAAGTCCTCGTACTTTCAATGTTGTTTCTAATAAATTCTTAAACTTTACAAAGTGTAATAACAAGTCAAGCCTCTAAACTTTTGATTTTGAATACAGAAATCAAAGTTTTTCAATTTTGTGTTTCATATATCATTGACCGATGTCATTTTTCTAAAGTTCACAAACCCATTTTGAACATAAAATTAAAAGTTTAATGTCATATTAAAACAAAATTCAATTTGATGCTAAATAGATTTATTAATTTTGAAAATATTTAATATGCCAGGACACAAAATTGAAAGGTTAAGCTAGTTTAATAACCATTTTCATTTTGATTTTTGAATTTTGAAAAATTATGTTTATTTTCTTTAAAGTGGGTTTTTTTTTTTTTTTTTTGTATTTTTTGTTAATTACACATTTTAATTTTTAACCAAATTCCAAAAACAAAACTTTTTTTAGTTTTCAAAACTTGACTTTGTTTTTAAAATCATGAGTTATAGGTAAATAACAAAACAAAGAAACTTATAGGTAGTGGTATGTTTATAAGCTTAATTTTCAAATCAAAAAAATCAAATGATTATCAAATGAGGTATAAGAAACATATTTGATATTTTGAAAGTTCAAAGACTTATTAAACAAATAAAACAAACCTGACCTATGAGATATTTAAGTTCGTGGACCTATTGCATATACTCGTGAAAGTAAAAAAACTAAGTTCATATTTTGACCTTCTAAGATTTATTAAATTAGCTTTGAACATTTGAAAGTAAATAACTAAAATAGAACCATTTCCATAATATATAGACTAAAATGGTATTCTAATGGAAGGTTTAAATTGATCGATACAATTATTAGTTTAGAATTTTAATTGATATAAACTTAGTTCCTGGATATAAATAGATTTTTTTTAGTTCTCATATGTAAATAGATTTTTTTTTGTCATGGTTTAGAAAACAGACTTTTAACAAACAGCCTCCTAATTTATAAATCTGTTGACCTAAATTTACTTTTAGGTTTCGAAAGTATCAAAACTTTAAAGCTATGTCTATGTAGATAAATTTGTTTTCATGAAATTGTCTATGAAATTATTGAAACCAGAATGTGATAAGATCCAAAATCAAAATGAGGATAATAATACCACCTCTTCTCAAAAAAAAAAAAAAAAAAGAAAAATCTATAGGACTTTTGTTTTTGTTTTTGTTTTGTTTTTTTTTTAAAGAAAATTGAGATTTTTTTTTTAAGAGAAGAAAAGTGAGATTTAAAGGGTTACAATTTTCTCAAAATTATATGATGATTTTAAAAAAAAAAATAAGTAAAAAAGACGACTACCTTACCCCAATCATTGAATTGGTTTATCAATTCTAATCTATATCAGCAATATCAAATAAATAAGTAAATAAAAATCTATATCAGCCATTCAATTGAGTCAAGATTCTCGTCTGCAACTCAGTAACACGTTCACCAATTCAAAATGGACGACGCCGGAGTGCAGTGGTCGGAACTCCCGCCGGGAATCTGGTCGGAAGTCGGAAAACACCTCCACAACTACATCGACGCCGTCCGATTTCGCAGCGTTTGCCGATCGTGGCGGTCCTCTGTTCCTCCTCTCCCCCAAACATCTCCTCCTCTTCGTCTCCGATTTCCCTCCCCAACCACCACTTCAAATCTCTCCGTCGACGCCTTCCTCTCCCAAAGCACCGTCTATCGTCTCGCTCCTCTCGACCACGAACCAAGCCCTAACGTTTCCTCATCCTCTTCCCCTCGCCAGAACGGCCGTCTGGTGAAGCTGGAGAGATCGGAGCTCGGTAAGATGCGGTTTCTTCATCCTCTGTCCAAGCGCCCAATGCGATACAACTTCAAAGATCTTCCAGGAGAACACAAGGAATTGAACCTACTGGATCTTCGAATCGACGATGTAGCCAGATCGTATTCACTCAAATACGCCGATACCGTTTGTGTTCCTCGAATCGCTAAACTCGTCGTGTTCCCAAACCCTACCGACACGGACGTTGAAGATTGTACCGTAATCGCAGTGTACGAGGAAGGGAAGTTAGGGTTTGCCAGATATGGAGACGAGAAATGGACTCTAATCGACGAACAGAATTTCCACTACGACGATGTGATCGTTTACAATGGGCAGTACTACGCAGTGGACAGATGGGGAACGGTTTTCTGGATCGATTCATCGATGAGATTAGTACAATTTTCTCCTCCTCTGATTGGATTCGGGGACCAGAAACACTTGGTGGAGTGCGGCGGCGAACTTCTGGTAATCGATCGGTTCCTGGACAAGGAGCGACCGTTTCGACAAGCAATGGAGGCGGTGGATTTCAAGGTTCATAAGCTGGATCAAGAATGGGGGACATGGGTGGAGCTGAAGAAGTTGGGGAATCGATCGATAATGTTGGGGAACGACTGCTGTTTCTCAGTTGAAGCGTCGGAATTTGAAGGATGTAAAGAGAATTGCATTTATTACTCGGATTCGAATGATGATGAATTCTCTGTAAGAAGTTCGAATCGAGTGTTCGATCTTGAAGGAAGAAGGATCGGAAATATATTATTGGGTTATCGGCCTGGACGCTCCGGAATCTTCAGCACGCCGATGTGGCTCTCCAAATCCCTTCCTCCCTTGAGGGTAAGTTTTTTTTAAAAAAAAAAAAAAAAAAATTTGTCCTTGTTTATTTATAATTCCTTTATTGTAATTTTCACATTTCTTTAAGAAATATTTTAATTCTTATCCAAATTCTAAACAAAAACAAAATTAAAAAACTGATATTCTTATTAGTAATATTTTTATAGAGTAGATAACATAACAAACTATACTTAATTTTTAAATTTCTTCCATTTTGATTGGTAAAATTTTAAAAAGTCTATTGGAATGCAAACTATACAAAAATAAAAATAAAAATAACTATTTTGGAGTTATTGCTTTAAATTTCCTTTTATGAAGAATGTGCAATACAGATATTAGATAACAATGATGAACTTAGAACTAACTAGTTCTCTTCTATTGATATAAGGTTCTTGGGTATGCCACAAAAAGTATAGGCCTGAAGTGAAAAGCATCATAGTAGATCATATTTTCCAACATGGTCATTTTAACAACAAATGCATAAGTAGTTATAAACTCAAAATAACGCCGCCTAAAAACCAAGCTAAGTCCAATATTAAAAAAAACAAAACAAATCCTATAGATCATATGTTCCTCATCAATTATGTCAAAACGCTAGCCTTAATCACTGTCATAATTTTCCTAGATCTTAAAACTAAGAAAATCAAAAGGTTGGTTTTAAATGTTTTCAGACAAAGACAAATGATAGGCTTACAAACCCAAATGAAATACACATAAAACATACAAGATGAGCAGTGAAAATGAAATTTACACCAAAAACTTTGTGAAATTGGCAATGATATATTTTCTGAGGTGGTTTCTTCCACAAGTGTTGCAGGACATGCTATTTGGTTCAGAACATCGCCATGAAAATTAGCAGTGGAAGGGATGAACTCCCTGGGTCTGCTACTTTTTCAAGTACCTTTTGTTGTACTCTGGTGCTGCACGTGGAAGCGAGATATACGGTGTCAACCTTCTTTTCCTTTCGCTTCTTTGCTAACCACTCCTTCATGAACTTGTTATACTGTGGCATCTCTAATGCCTCTGCAAAAGGAATATTAATGTGATTGTAATAATAATGTATGGATCATGAAATATCAGAATTTGGACCAACTATGAGTGTTTCTTGGGCATTTCTCTGCAATTCTCATCGTCTCTTATTTATATTTCTTTTGTTTTTCGAGGGAACAGACATATTGATTGGTATAGACTCATGTTCATATGTTATTATTATTATTATTATTATTATTATTATTTGTTTCTCATTGGAACAAATTTCCAACTTTGTGAAATATTTTATCCATCAAGTTGAGATCTTAATTTATTATTCGCTACTGCATAATATAATAGATAAGGTTTTGGAATAAAAGACAAAGTGGATACGTGTGGACTGCTGTAGTGGGGGGCTGCTGAAGGGTACAAATAAAGTCATAATTTTTTTTTTTTTTTAAATTCCACCTCGACAACCATCTCTATCAAAGAATTTTCCAATATTCATATTCATATAAAAATTTCCAATATTAGTAGACTTTTTTTTCCCTACAAGTATTACTTTATCGTAAACTAATTTTAATATTCACTTTTTTTTTTTTTTTTCTAAAAATATTCACCATCCATTTAAGAGTAAATTCAAACTCTTAAAATAATAGGAATTAAATTATATTGAGAAACTACCTAAACATGCAAGATTAAAATATTTTTTTTTATTATTTTTTTTTTTTTTTTTATGAATAACCATGCTTTCATTGAGAAAAAAATGAAAGAATACAAGGGCGACAAAAAAAGTAACCCGCCCACAGAAAAAGAGGGAGACCCCATTAGATAAAGGGGCTCCAATCCAAAATAATAAGACCTATGGAATAATTACAGAATAAACGCGTCACCGACGCCCAAAGAGAAACATAATATCTCACGAGGGACCAAACCTCATCCGAATCCCTCTCGCACCCTCTGAAAATCCTATTGTTTCTCTCACCCCAAAGCCCCCAAATAATAGCGCAAATACCCGCTTGCCACAAGAAGTTCCCTTGATCTCGAAAAGGAGGATGGGGGACGAACTCCTCGATCATCTCTCTAAGGCCCCTATGTCTGGCAAACTGTAAACCAAACGAAGCAAAAAACATGTCCCACACAGCCCTAGCAAAACTGCATCTCCACAAAATATGGTTGAGGTCTTCCTCCGCCATCCGACAGGTAATGCAACAAAAATGTCCGATCAAGCAAGGGATCTTTTTGGAGAGCCGATCAAGAGTATTAACTCTTCCATGGATAACCTGCCAGATAAAAAACTGCACATTTTTTGGGATTTTCACCTTCCATAACATGGAAAAAATGGACGAAGCGGTGGGAGAAGGGTTTAGCAAACAATGGAAGAGAGACCGACATGAGAAGCCCATGGATGAGTTGGGACTCCACAAACGAAAATCCCTCCTCGACGTACTAAAGGTGGTCTCATCAATCAAAGACAAAAGAGACAGAATGTCTGCGGTATCTCTATCAGACAAAGCACGAGCGAAGCCAAAAGAGTAGGATATAGAGTTCCCTGAAGGGTTCAAGACCTCGGCCACAGAGCGATTTTTCATAGAAGATAAATGATAAAGCCGAGGGAAAGTAGCACAAAGGGGTCTCTCCCCCACCCACCTATCTTCCCAAAAATAAGTATTTTCCCCATCCCCCACGGAACAACAAATAAAAGAGGTCAAAAGAGGGACCTCGCGAGAGATTTCTTTCCACGGATTTCTATAAGTGCCTTTGATCCCCCCGTTACCCATTCAGAAGGGTGAGGGCCAAATTTGCTAACAATAATCCTATGCCACAGAGTGTTGGATTCAGAGTAAAAGCGCCAAAGCCATTTTGCCAGCAAAGCTTTGTTACGAATTCTCAAATTACCCACTTCTAGCCCCCCCTGATTTAAAGACTTCCCCACTAGGTCCCAACTCGCCAGATGCATGGATTTGCCTTCATCCACACCTTCCCACAGAAAGTCCCTCATAAGCTTTTCAAGAGCTTTGCAAACCGAGCATGGGGCTCTGAAAAGAGAAAACCAATAGATAGGAATCCCACTTAACACAGATCGGATGAGGGTCAACCTACCTCCTTTGGAGAAAAAACTCTTCTTCCAACTTGCAAGTCTTTTCCTCACCTTCTCCACCACAGGATCCCAAAACAGCGTGGATCTCGCATTATGCCCCAATGGCAAGCCCAAATAAGAAGAGGGGAACGAACTCATTTCACAGCCAACCAACTCTGTCCATCTCCTCACCTTACTAACCTCACAATTCAGGCCCAAAATCTGGCATTTACCCCTATTAATTTTCAGACCAGACATGGATTCAAAGAATGTCAGGATGTGGTTCAAAAGAAGGAATGAGTCCTCTTTTCCGGAGCAGAAGAAGATCGTATCATCCGCAAACTGAAGGTGTGATAAAGGGACCTTGTTCTGACCGATTTCGAAACCTTCAAGAATTTTGCCCTCCACTCCTCTAAATATGATCCTACTAAGGGTTAAAATATATATTAAACCCTATTACAAAAGAGTTAAAAGTTGCAAACAACATAGCTCAATGGACATCAAGTTTAAATTAATAACACTTTTTTTTATAACCATTTGGTTTTTTAAAATTAAGTTTATACATATCTACTTCCACTTGTAAGTTACTTTGTTTTGATATCTACCTTTTTCCTGTTTTCAAAAACCAACTCAAATTTTGGAAAAAAAAAAGTACGTTTTCAAAAACATGTTTTTGTTTTTGGAATTTGACTTGAATTTTAAATGGATCTGGTAAGAAATTTGAGAGAAAACACATAATTTTAAAAAACCAAAAACAAAAAACTAAGGTCCCGTTTGGTAATCATTTTGTTTTTAAAAATTATACTTGTTTTGTCCTAAATTTCGCTTTTCATCCGAGTTAAGGTTGTTGAATTCCTAGCCAAATTTTAAAAACAAAAACAGTTTTTGAAAATTACTTTTTTTTTTTGTTTCCAAAATTGGACTTGGTTTTTTAAAACAATGTAGGAGATTGATACTAAAACCAAGAAATTTATAGGTGGAAGTATGTGTATATAACCTTAATTTTCAAAAATCAAATGGTTATCAAATATATTGTATAAAAAAAAAATTAAAATTTTAAATGCAAATTCTATTATATATATATATATATATATATATATATATATATATATATATATATATATATTTAAACTCATTTTAAAATTCTGTTATAATTTTGCAAAACGACTCCTCTTAGATAATTTAACCTAGAAAAAAAAAAAGGAAAAAGATATTTTTCCTTATATACTAATAATTATTGACTTAGGCTTGGACATTGTGGTATCTTCGTCTTCAATTGGACTCAGAATCCTTCCTTCCTCTGCAAGTCAAACACTCCAATGGAAAAATCTCGGGTACAGTGGTCCGATCTCCCTCCTGAACTTTGGCCGCTCATCGGAAAACGCCTCGAAACCTACATCGACGTCCTCCGATTTCGCAGCGTCTGTAGATCCTGGCGTGCTTCTCTTCCTCCTTTCGACGCCGATTCTCCTCTTTCACCTCATCTCGACTTCTCTTCCCTCATCGTCCTCGAAACCTAAAGCCGTTCGGAACGATGTGAACTTCCTCGACTTTCGGATTTATGAGATCACTAAATCGTACGGGCTCGAAACCGCTTATGGCGCTCCTGTTCCTGGAATCACCAAGGTTGTAATACACCCTGCCTCTGATTGGACCGATCTCAGAACCTGCACCATTGTAGCGGTTCACGGAGGAGCCAAATTAGGGTTTGCCAAATACGGGGATGCCGAATGGAGGCTAATCGACGACAATAATTTCCACTACGACGATGTGTTCGTGTACAAGGTGGCTGATTTTATTTTTAAAATTCAATCGATTATTTTGAACTTTTTTTTTTTAGAACAACAAACGTGAGGTCCCGAAGATTTGAAGATGTCGAGGGAAGGATTATGTGCATGTCAATTATCGCTACTATAAAAATTTAAACAAATTATTATTTTGTTAAATTTTCATTCCATCTAAATTAAAATGATAATCTCCTCTAATTCAAAATTGTGATTCTCCACCATCAAAATTGTTTTCAAAAAAAAAAAAAAATCAACCAGAGAGAAAAATATTAAGATTGAATGCGAGAAAAAAGAAGATCTGGAGAGAGATAGAAAAGATATCCAAAGAGAAAAACTAAATATAGAAAAGATAGCGTGAGAAAAAGAAGGTAACTACCTGAATGAGTCAAAAATAGCTTATTTATTTCAGATATGTCCATTTTTTTTTTCTTTCAAAATTTACATTCTTTTTTAATCCAAAATAAACAAAATACAAAAATAATTAAAATGAAACAGATAAACAAAATAAAAAATTGAAACAAAAAGGCATGTTTATTATAAAAGAAAAACGATTATTAATATAATACATTAATAATTTAAGGCTTACCAAAATTGAAATCCGAATGCTAAATTAAAAAAAAAAAAATCAATAATTATTAGAATATCATAATTAAATTTGGACATTTGAAGAAAAATAAAAACCTATCTGATACATCAAATCTTATCATCAATAATTTTAAAAGATTCTATACACATTCGAAATTAATAGATTAAAAGAATATTTAATTTTAGAAAGTTATATATCTTAGTTCAAGAAATTAGGTCATATCCCATTAAAAATTAAAAAAAAAAAAAAAAAAAAAAGAAGTTGATCCGTACAAACAATCCATTGTTTCATCTGCAAGCGAAGCTTCATGGAGAAATATCGGGTACGGTGGTCCGATCTCCCTCCTGAACTTTGGCTCCTCATCGGAAAACACCTCGATACTTACTTCGATGTCCTCCGATTTCGCAGCGTCTGTAGATCTTGGCGCGCTTCTCTTCCTCCTTTCAACGCCATTTCTCCTCTTCACTTCCATTATTACTCCACCATCGCCGCCAATCGACGAATCGACGCCTTACTCTTCCGGAGGATAATCTATCACATCACTCCCCTCCATGATCATCGCATCTCTTCTTCTTCTTCTTCTTCTGCGGCGGAGGGTTGGTTTGGAATGGTGGACAGTACACAGCCTAGTAAAATGCGTTTTCTGGATCTGCTTGCTAATTGCTATGTCAAACTCGACAACGGCAACCGAGCCCTTCGGAAGGAAGTGAACTTGCTGGACTTCCGAATCCACGAAGTAGCTCGATCGTATTCGCTTGAATACCGTCATATTGTTGGTTTTCCTGTTTCTGGAGTTACCAAAGTTGTAATGTCCCCTGATTCTGTTTGGACCGATCTCAGGAACTGCACCATTGTAGCAATTTACGATGGAGGGAAATTAGGGTTTGCTAAACACGGGGATGATACTTGGACGCCGATCGATGACCAGAACTTTCAGTACGAAGACGTGATTGTGTACAAGGGGCAGGTTTGTGCGGTTGATATACGGGGAACAGTTTCCTGGATCGATTCGTCGATGAAATTGAAACAATCTTCTTCTGAATTGCGTTGCGGTAACCCGACGCATTTGGTGGAGTCTGGCGGCAAACTTTATGCGGTTGAACAATTGACGACTGACAATTACTCGAGAGATCTGCGGTCGGGAGTAATCGATATCAAAATCCACAGGCTGATCCAAAAGCGGGGAAGATGGGAGGAGGTGAGAAATTTGGGGGATCAAGCGTTGGTTATAGGGGAGGGCTGTTGTTTCTCAGTGTCAGCCCCAGATTTTAAAGGACTTGAAGGAAATCGCATATATTTTACTAAAGCACGAAGATCCTCCAATGTCCGCCATAGCTGTTATGTATTCGACCTTGAGAAAAGAAGAGTTTCAGAAGCCTCTATCCGTGGCAATGCACAACTATTCGAACAACCCGAAATGTTTGGACCACCCCGAATTCTTCTTCATCCACCCCGAATTCTTCTTCGTCCACCCCGAATTCTTCTTCGTCATGTATACAGATACCGTCGTAGATATTTCTGAGATGATATCCGAAGACAATATTCCCATCTCAGCCTGCTGCTGAAATGAACAAGTCCTCTTCTCTTTCCTTGGCATTCTAATTACAGTAAGTTTTCTTCCCTAACTATTCTCTTTTCCTTTGAATTTTGGTCGATGGGGCTCTCAAAGTAGTGGCTCTGTAGCCTGTACTAGCCGAGGTATTCTCATGGTTTATGAATTTTTTTGTTGCCTTCACTCTCTGGATCGTCATTTATTATGAATCTTTAGACTTTGGGTTTAGTGACAATATGCCTAATTATTTGGAGCAAAAGCCAGTGATGATCATTAAAGTTTATGTGGATAGTTGAGCTATGATTCTCTTTTTAACGTCTTGTTGATTATGATGCTTCTTGCCTCACACTATGGATTCATGAATATGTATCCATTGGGAGTTTGGGACTGATTATCACTCAAATATTTCTGTTCTGCATTAGTAGATTGATTATAACCAAAATATCACTCAAATATCACTCAAATGTTTTAATGAGTAGCATTATTAAGCAATCAGCAATGAATCTCCCTTTATTGTGGAAGAATTGGTAGCCATATATCCCATATGTGAACTCTTTCAAAAACAAGGCACCCCATTCACCTTCAATATTTTTATATATGTCGGTTTAAATACTTTCTTGGTCCATGTACTTTAAAATGTCCAAAATTGATGGAAAAAATTCGTAGTACTAGAACTCATACTACCTTCGTTTACAGGATGATTTTGCCTTCATATATATCTTTAATGTTGGTGGACCTTACATCATTTTTTCAAGAATGATGATGTGACAAGTAATTAATAAATGGAAGGTGTGTTCGGAATTTTTTCCAAAATTGATCGAGGGAATGCTAATAGATGGACTAAATTTTTTTGGGAAAGTTTAACAATAAACTAACTTATAGACTAATTTAAGCTTTATTTATTATTTTTTTTTACATGATTCTTTCCCTACCATTTACATAGCTCAATTGACATAAAACTTACTATTCCGAAAGGTTTGTGGTTCAAATTCTCCCCTTATAGGTTGACAAATGAAAAAAAAAAAAAAATGAACGCCATTCTCCCTCTTTTATCTCTCCTGCATGATGCCTTTATTCGAATTAGCTGAATCAAATATGCTTGGACTCACTAATACTTATGCCACTGTTTTTCCAAATCGACGTGAACAACTGCATTATTGTAGTAATTCACTACCGAAATTGCTCCGATGATTTGATTCTGTACAAGTACCACAAGAAATTCATGAAATTTTTTATAGAACCCTATTTTACAAAAATGTCGATTGAAATGGATCTTTGGAGAAATGTTATGAAATTCATGAAAATTCATGGAAATATGTTGACATGTTGGACCCTTTGACAAGAACATGTTTCGTACTATGACATTAGTTACTCATTTTGTTCATAACATGATTTTATCTACATAAATAACTATTTAATGTTGTGGACCAAACCCTACGTCATTTTAGGAAAATTCATATTCTCATTTAGAATTAGAAATTTTGACCTAATGGTAGGGAGTACATACTATAAGTTTGATATCTAATTTCCGAAATAACTATATATAGCACACAACAAAATGATTCCTTTTAAATTTTAGAGATGGCAATAGAAATTTTTTTAGAATTCAAAGTAAAATAAAAAAAATATTTAATATTTGGATCAAAATAGGATATAAGCCTAAAAACGATAATCATAATATAATAAAGGTTAAATTACAAATTTAGTCCTTGAACTTTCAGGGTTGTGTCAATTTGTTTATAAAAAGTGTCTAATAGATATCTTAACTTTTCAAATTTGTATCTAATAGGACCCTGAATTTTAAAAATGTCTAATAGATCTCTAAACTTTCAATTTTGTGTTTAATAGGTATCTAGCATATTTGAGACATTTAAAAATTAAGTCTACCAGATAAAAAATTTAATTTTATGCTATTAGGATCCTAAACTTCTTTTTTTTTTTTTTGAAACATAGGATTCTAAATTTCTAAATTTGTATCTAGGCTTTGAATTTTAAATAATGTCAAATAGGTCAATGACTTAATAAATACAAAATTAGAAGTTGAGGGACTCAAAAGTGAAAGTTTAACAACATATTGAATAGATTTTTAATGTTGAAGGTATTATTGAATACAAAATTGAAACTTCAAAACTTATTTGAAATTTTTTAAACTTCAGCGATCAAATTCACGCAATCTAGAAATTTCAAAGCATAAATTTGTAATTGAACTTATAACAAAAGATTAATTGCACAAGTGAGTTGTTCGTTTATCGTGGGACGACTCAGATTCCTTCGTCTGCAAGCAAGTCAACACTCCAATGGAGAAATCTCGGGTACGGTGGTCCGATCTGCCTCCTCAACTTTTGCTGCTCATCGGAAAACGCCTCCATACTTACATCGACGCCGTCCGATTTCGCAGCGTCTGCCGATCATGGCGTGCTTCTCTTCCTCAATTGAACGGCATCTCTCTTCTTTCACCTCTCGCTGTCCCTTGCCTCCGCAACACCGCCGACGCCGATCGTCAATTCGAAGACATTTTACTTATCCGAAGGATAATCTATGGACTCAGTCCCCTCCATCATCATCAAACTTCAAACTCTGCTGCTGCTTCTTCTTCTTCCTCTTCTCGTGCGGCGGGTGGCTGGTTGGCGAAGGTCGAGACTACAAAGCTCGGCAAAATGCGATTTCTACGTCCGCTCTGTACGACCTTCGCTAAATCCAAGAACGAAGTGTTTCGGAAGGAAGTCAACTTGCTGGATTTTCGAATTCACGAGGTAGCTAAATCATATATTCTTGGATGCAATTATACTTGTACGGTTATCGATCCAACAATTATCAAGGTTGTGGTGTTCCCCGATTCTGTCTGGATCGACGTGAAGAACTGCATTATTGTAGCAGTTCACGAAGGAAATTTAGGGTTCATAAAACATGGGGATAGCAAATGGACGCCGATTGGTGACCAGAATTTTCAATTCGTCGATGTGATTGTCTACAAGGGGCAGATTTACACCGTTGATAGACAGGGAACAGTTTTCTTGATCGATCCAGCGATGAAATTGGTACAATATTCTCGTCCACTGGTCGTTTTCAGTAACCAGAAACATTTGGTTGAGTGTGGGGGCGAACTTTATGTTGTGGATCGGTTTCTGGAAAAGATGCCAGATTTCATTGATGAATCTCGGTGGTTCATTGACAATTCGACTCCAAAAGTGGTTGATTTCAGAGTCCACAGGCTGGATCAAGAGAGGGGAAGATGGATGGAGGTAAAGGAATTGGGGAATCAAGTGTTTGTTATAGGTCACGATTGTTTCTCAGTTTGGGCCCCTGATTTTGAAGGATTTCAAGGGAGTTGCATTTATTTTTCCCATGAACTAAATAACAGTCTGGGCTTCGGTTATAGCACTCATGTATTCGATCTTGAGAAGAAAACCATTATGAAAGCTTGTGCACAAATTTTCAGAGCTCCCCCGATTTGGCTGGATTTTGGAGGCGACTGTTCTTCCATCTGAGGCTGTTGATGAAATGAAGTTCTAAACCAATCAGGTTTTTCCATGGCATTAATTCGTAAGTTTAATTACTTCCTAATTGTTATTCTGTGTTTGAATTTTGCAAATTGGAAGCTTTTAGAACTCTAACTTGGCTGTTGTCTTGTCTGTAATAAGATATCCTCATGATGTATCATACACTTTTGTTGGCTTTCATTGTCTGAGTATCACCAGAAATAGAATTGATTGATGCATTAATGATCATAGCAGTTTATCATTCAAATGTGCTGGGAGACATAGCTATTTTGTTTTTAGTTTTTGAAAATTAAATTTATAAATATCACTTCAAATTTCTTTGTTTTGTTAACTTTCTTCTTCTTCTTTTTTTTTCTCTTCCTATTTTCAAAAAACAGCTCAAGTTTTGGAAACTACAAAAATAGTAGTTTTCAAAAACTTTTTTTAATTTTAGAATTTGGCTACATAGGGGCCTCTCCACACACACCATTAAAATCTTGACAATTAAAATCTTGACAATTAATTAAGAGATAAAGGTAGAAAGTGAGAATTTCATTATCTTGCCCAATTGATTCCCTCCTTCTTGGTCGCTTCAAGCATGTTCATCCCTCATTTGTAGCCTCCTTGAATAATTTATCTTGAAACTTTCAATTGTGTTTAATAGGTTTCTAAATTTTAAAAACATCTAATAGATACTTAAAACTTTCAATTTTGTATCTAATGGGTTATTGACATGTTAGACATTTTTAGTCTTACCTGTCAAGGTGAATATAACTCAATGGTAATTAGTGTAAGTTTTATGTCACTTAGCTGCATGTTGTTGAGTTCTAAGTTGTATTCATTTTGACCTTAAATTTTCAATTTCATCAAATTGAACCTTAAACTTAACAAATAGTATCAATTTGAACCTCAAACTTGTATAAGTGTTGCAATGTAAACCTTTGGTCATCTTTTCATTTGAATCGCCATCAAAGCATGTAATTGACAATTTATTTTTTATTTTATTTTATTCATATTGTATGTGAGTTGGTGTTTTGGAAAACAAATATTTCAACGATTCTTCTCATTGTTATAAAAAAAAATACAAAGTTATTGACAACAAGAAAAATCTAGTAGATATTTAAAAAAATCGATTTTTTTTGTTTTCGTTTCCTACCTTTGTATATTCGTCTAATTAGCAAGAACAAAATAGTAAAAGAAGAAAAAACGCTCTCACACACTTCTCAACATCAACTTTATACAGTTGATTTATGCTATTGTTGGCATATATCTCTAAGTTTAGGGTTCAATTTGATGAAATTGAAAGTTCATAGTTAAAATTGATACAACCCACAAAATTTAGGGTTAAAAATGATTTTTTAGTCTACCACTACCCATTTACCTATTAGAGTTGAAAAGAATTTTACAAATAAGAATATAAAAATACAATTAAAAATTAGAAAAAATAACTTCAAAATTGTAGGGTGTTTTAAATAATTTGGTAAGGTATAATAATTTTCTTTAAATAATTAAAAAAAATTAACTAAATAAAAAAATTTCATGTAAATAATTAACTATCTAATTTAAAATTAAGTTAATTATGATTTATGTCAAAAGAATTATTTGATTATATTGAAAAAAAGAGAAAAAACTAAATAGGAAATAATTGAGGAGAATCTAACCTCCACCCTACAAAAAGTTAGAATCAAAATTGATAAATTCAAAATCATTTGAGACATATTTTTTTTAGTACATCAGCTATGCTCCCTTAGACATTTTAGACACAAAAGTTTTAAGACAACTTGTAATTAAATGTCAAAAACGAGTTTAGCTCAACGACATGTACTCTAGGTCAGAAGTTCGAATCTCTCCACCTCTAAATGTTGATGTACTAAAAAAAACTTGTAATTAAGTATAAACTAATTTGTTAAACATATTTATATTATATCTATAGTTTTTTTTTTTGGACACTATTATCTATAGTTGGTTTTCGTAATTTTCCATAGGTTAATAATCCACTGATTTCTCTTTTGGAATCGTCTTTCTGTTGGACGAATCAGATTCTTTTCCTCTGCAAGTCAAACCACTGCCATGGACGACAGCCGTGTACGGTGGTCTGATCTTCCTCCTGAACTTTGGCCGATCATCGGAAAACGCCTCGAAACATACATCGACGTCCTCCGATTTCGCAGCGTCTGCCGATCTTGGCGTGCTTCTCTACCTCCTTTCAACGCCATTTCTCCTCTCTTACCTCTCGATCTCCCTTCTCCAATCTTCGCCGCCGATCATCTCACCGACGCCTTGCTTATCCGAAGGATAATCTACCGCCTCAGTCCTCTCGATCATCATCAAACTTCCGATTCTGCTTCTTCTTCTTCTTCCTGTGCGGCGGAGGGCTGGTTAGCGAAGGTCGAGAGTACAAAACTAGGTAAAATGCGATTTCTGCATCCGCTTTCCACGCGCTATGCTAAATACAACGACGAGGTATTTCGAAAGGAAGTGAACTTGCTCGATTTTCAAATTTACGAAGTAGCTAAATCGTATACGCTTGGATATACTCATGGTGGCCTCGTTCCTCGAACCACTAAGGTCGTAATGTTCCCCGATTCCCCCTGGATCGATGTGAAGAATTGCAACATTGTAGCTGTTTACGCAGGTGGAAAATTAGGGTTCGCTAAACATGGAGATGACAAATGGACGCTGATTGATGAGCAGAATTTTCACTACGACGATGTGATCGTGTACAAGGGACAGTTCTACGCAGTTGATAGATGGGGAACAGTTTTCTGGATCGATTCATCGATGAAATTGGTACAGTTTTCTCCTCCATTGTGTGGCTTTGGAAATCAGAAGCATTTGATTGAGTGTGGCGGTGAACTCTATGTTGTCGATCGGTTTCTGGACAAGGAGCCACTGCTATGGAATGCAGATGTTCTCCATATCCATTGGTTGAATAATCTCATTGAAGATTCGCCTCCAAAAGTGATTGATTTCAAAGTCCACAGACTGGATCAAGAGTGGGGAAGATGGGTGGAGGTCAAAAATCTGGGGAATCAATCCTTTGTTCTGGGCAACGACTGTAGTTTCTCAGTTTCAGCTCCAAATTTCGAAGGGCTTAAAGGGAGTTGCATACATTTTACACATGCGCCAAAATGCACTCTGGGGTACAACACTCATGTGTTCGACCTTGCGGATAGAAGGATTCTGAAAGCATCTATCCATAATAATGCACCATTTTTTGGGCCTCCTCCAATTTGGCTCAACTTGGAGGCAACTGAGTATGAAGACGAAGCATCTGATGATCGATACATCCTTTAGAAGTCGTGAAGTACTCAGTTGGAATTGTGGTTACTGTAAGTTTTCTTCCTAACTATTGATCGGTGTTGTTCTGAATCTTGGTGTGGCTGTAAATAAAAGCTGTAAGTGCATCTCATTGGAAGCAGGGGACTCCAACTTGGCTGTAATAAGGTGTTCATGTAATGTATAAATATGTCTGTTGGGTTTCGTTATCTAAGGATCATTAGAAACAGTGTTGTGCAAGA
This sequence comes from Luffa acutangula, assembly GCA_036850905.1. Lineage (NCBI taxonomy): Eukaryota > Viridiplantae > Streptophyta > Magnoliopsida > Cucurbitales > Cucurbitaceae > Luffa > Luffa acutangula. Next base: position 59,349,083 of record CM072087.1, on the reverse strand, counting down.
AGAAGTTATCTACTGGAACTCTATTAGCAGTCGAATGTTTCTGGACTGCATTGGTAGATTGATGAGCAATACTTGTACTGAAGAATTAATTGGGGATTAGTAATGACTGATAATATGTGGGCTGGCTTTGAGAAGGAGAATTTCATACCATTCCTGGTTGTTCTTGTCCATCTCAAATGGGAAACATTACCAGTCTGAATCTGGGAAAATTTTGGCCAGGAATAAAGGAAGATTGCAAATTGTTTGAGTGAACTCTTCAGAAATATGGGTGTTTCTGTTTGATCCATTTAGGCAGGGGGGTTTGATCATGGGGCTGTGCGTTTGTTCTTCAATGGAAGAGAGAGAGATTTGGTTGAAAACTTGATGTTTCCATGTGTTTTTGGCCAAAATTAAGGTAGATGATGTTTTAGTAAGTAAAGCAGAAGGAATCCCAACCATATTTTAACGAAACAAGTCCGGTTTTCTAAGAATGGAAATTAATGTCTACGAGTAAATGATGAGTTGAATTGAGAATAAATTTGAATCATCTAACAAAGAGATTAGACATCTGTCAAAACAAGCATAGGTCAACTGTAATTGGTAATATACCTTTAAAGGTAATCTACACACCCAACTAAAAAAATATATTTGAAAATTATATTTATTGCTATTTTCATATATATTTATTTATATTTCTAGATGCAAGATAAGATTACATAATATCTAATTATATTTTTAATTTACTAATTTATTTTAGATTTTTTACCCTTTCTCAATAAGATTACACAATATCCAATTCTTTTATTATTATTTTTTTTAGTTAATAATTTCCAATTCTATTATTAGATGCAAGATAAGATTACACACACATTTAAGAAAAAATATATATATCAAATTTGGAAAAAGAAATGAAAAGAAATGGTGCATTTAATTCAAAACCAAATTTGACCAAATCAAAGGCATGGAAAGTGAAATTATATTGGTTTCAAAAAAAAAAAAAAAAAAACCAGCAACAATATATAAAATAAAATATTGGGCTGGTTGCAAGGATAGCAATATGGGCCAAAATAATTGCAAATCTAGCAACCCATAAAAAAATTGCAAAAATGGCAAAATCTAATAGTTTGTGTGTTGCATTTACTAAAATACCCCTCCAGATTTTCTTTCACTAGAAAGTTTTTATAGATTCTATCAGTGATAGATATTTTCTATCACGGATAGAAAAATTTTCTATTGAAATTTTCTATCACTGATAGAAAGATTTTTTATCAGTGATAGAAATTTTCTTTCACTGATAGATTTTATCATATGATAGAAAATTTGTCTACTACTGATAGATTCTATCGGCGTTAGATATTTTTCTATCACTTGTTCGGTGTTCTATCAATATTTGGTTGTTGTTATTTGGTTTTCTATTAGTGTTTGGTTTTTGTTTTTCAGTGTTTGATTTCTATAATCGTTCGTTTTTGCTTTATTTTTCAATGCTCGATTTCACCTTGTATCACCATCGCTGATAGAAACAAAAGATCTTCTATCACTGGTAAAAAAGTATCAGTGATAGAAATATTTTCTATAACTCACGAAAAGTTTTTTTTTTCTATCACTCATAGAAAAAATTTCTATAAGTGATAGAAGATTTCTTTCACTGATAGGTTCTATCAGGGATTGAAATATTTTCTATCAAGTTTTCTATAGAATATCTTTCTATCACTGATAGAATATTAAAAATTCCTATCAGTGATAGAAATCTTTTTATCACTGATAGAAAGCTTTTCTATCGGTGATAGAAAGTTTTTTCTATCACTTATAGATTATATCGGTGAAAGAAAGATTTCTATCGGAAAGATTTTTATGGGTGATCTTTATCAAAAGTTTTTCTATGATTTTCTATAAAAAGTTTTTTTTATCACTGATAGAACCTATCAGTGATAAAATTTTTTTATCACTGACAGAACCTATCAGTGATAGAAATTTTTTATCACTGATAGAAAAAGTTTCTATGATAGAAATTTTTTATCACTGATAGAAAAAGTTTCTATTAGTGATAGAAATCTTCTATTCTATCAGTGATAGAAACTTTCTATCACGATAGAAAATTTTTCTACCACTGATAGAATCTATCAGTCATAGAAATATTAGTGATAGAAACTTTCTATCGCCGATAGAAAATTTTTCTATCACTGATAGAATCTATTAGTGATAGAAATATCACTAATAGAAACTTTATTCTATCAATAGAAACTTTCTATCACTGATAGAAAATTTTTCTACCACTGATAGAATCTATCAGTAATAAAAAGACTTTCTATCAGTAAATAAAAAAAAAAAAAAAAAAACTGATGAGAAAGAAGAAGGGGCACAGGGGCAATTTAGGAATATAAAAAATTAATTCAAAAATTTTGCCATATTTGCAAATATTTTTAAAAATTGCTATATTTGCAATTATTTACCTTCATGTTGCCACCCATTACAATTATCCTAAAATATAACTAAAAGAACTCAAAATTATAAATAATTACCGATTTAGGATTCTTTCTTACTTTTAAATCGGTGGTTCTCTCTTCATCTTCAGTGCGGCGAAACAGGTTCTACTCCTCCGATGGATAAAAGCTCTGCACGGTGGTCCGATCTCCCTCCTGAACTTTGGACGGTCGTCGGAAAACACCTCCATACCTACATCGACGTCCTTCGGTGTCGCGGCGTCTGCCGATCAAACATCTGGTGGAATGCGGCGGCGAAGTTTATGTGGTGGATCGATTTGGTGAAAGATCGGAAGTTGATTTCAAAGTGTACAGGGTTTGTTTGGATGGAAGATTGGAGGAGGTGAAGAATTTGGGGAATGAAGCCTTTGTTTTGGGGGCGGAGGGCAGTTTCTCAGTTTCGGCAAGAGAATTTGAAGGAATTAAAGGGAATTGCATATATTATCCTCGAGATTTCATAGGCGTGCTCAGCGCTATTGTTCATATATTCGATTTTGAGGAAAGGATTTTGAAATCCGATAATGATGAAGAGATCTTCACACCACCGCCCATGTTGCTCGATCAGAATGCCCCTCAACCTCATCAATATAATTTCGCTCACAACTCGGCTGTTTCTTGTTCGGGTTTGTCATTTGGAAATGTAAAGAGCGATACATACCTTTATTATTATTATTATTTAATCACTTTTCGTCTTTCAACTTTATTCTAAGTAATAATTTGATATTTGAACTTTGATTTGTAACTAGTCTCTAAAGAAAGAAAGTTGGGAAAATTATCTTTTTAGTCCCTCGAATTTTCAACACTTGGGTTTGGTCCCAAGTTTTTAAAATAGACCTTTTTAGTCTCTTAATTTGTAAGAATAGATTTAAAAGGTCTCTATTGGTAAGAATAGGTTTAAAAGGTCTCCATCACTAACAGAACTGTTAAATGCAAACGGACGGAGCTATTACGTTTAAATCTCCTAACCTCGCTTTTTTCTTTTTTTGTATATGCTAAAAAAAATCATTATTTAATATTTATTTTTCAAATAGTCTAAATTTTCAATAGATCTAATTTAAATCCTGGTTCAAAATGTTTTTTATAATATATTTATAAACCATTAATTAGTTGTAGCTACGTTGAATATAAACTATTATTAATTAATTTATAAGTTATAAATTTGGTATAATTATTATTTCACAATATCATATAATTTCTAATATATTATATTATATAAATTTAATTTAACTATAACATGAAATATTGTATTTATTAAACTTTTTTATTTCATTTTTCATTTTAAAATTTCAAATTCATCATTGAATTTATTAAAAAAGAAGAGAAAATAATCACCATATGAGAACATTAAAAAAAAGTTTGTTTTCAAGATTTCTAATCACACAAGTGTTAAAAAAACAAATCTTCACTCACTAAATTCAGTCAATTTCAAAACATAAAACAGAACCTAAATGGCAACCCTTTGATTTTTTTCATATATATGTAAAAAAATGATTTAGCAGATATAATATTAATAAGGAAAAAATATCAAATTTGCAAAAATAACTTAAAACAAACGGTGCATTTAATACAAAAACTAAATTTGACGATATCAAAAGCGTAGAAAGTTCTTTAAAAAAAAAGGCGTGGAAAGTGAAACAACAATATATAAAATATAACGGTTATATATATATAGGACATTTTTTATTAATATTATTATTTTTAAAACTTATTAGAAAAATACAATTGTTTTGAAACTTTTTATTAAAATATTGTTGTTGAAAATTTATGTTTGCAGGTCTCTTGACTTGCTGACGTGGCAAAAAATTGAAATTCAAAAAGCGCTAATTGACGGACGTTTAAAAAAAACCGTTTATTGATGTAGGTCGTCTCTTCAAGGGATGACCTACGCGTGATTTTTAACAATCTATCAAGTTGTCAGGTTGGAAATTCGTTAGGCTAGCAACTTGGAAGACTTGAGTTTGAGGTGTGTGAAGCGTGATCTCTATCCCTTTTTTTTGTTTCCTTTTCCTTCCTGCTTTTCCTTTTCTTTTTTTATTTTTTATTTTATAACATTGTTTTAAGAAATCAAATATGTAATATATTTTTTTAAAATGTTTTGAAAAAACTGAAATTTTAGATTAAATTTTAGTTCACTTTCTTATACTTAAACAAACTAAAATTAATTAAGTATTAAAATCAAATAATTATTGTTTAAATTAATTAAGTATTAAAATCAAATAATTATTGTTTTTTAATGATTTAAATAAATTGAATATCATATTATAATTTTTTTATTTTTTTAATTAGTTAAAATTTAAATATTTGTAAAAAATTTGAAGTTTAAATAAGTGTTAAAATCAAATGAGTAATCACATTTTTATGGTTTTTTAAATAAAATGAATATTATATTATAATTTATTTTATTTTTTTAAAGTAATTGAAATTTATATTAATTATTTAAAAATTTTATTTTAAATTCACATATATATTGATCGATACAGATATACGTACTTGTCAATTAAAATTAATAAAAAAGTATATATTGACCTGCAAGCATAAATTTTTAACAACAATATTTTAATAAAAAGTTTCAAAACAACTGTATTTTTCTAATAAGTTTTTAAAATAACAATATTAATAAAAATGTTCATTAAAAAATAAAAAATTATAATATGATATTCAATTTATTTAAATCATTTAAAAAACAATATTTATTTGATTTTAATACTTAATTAATTTTAGTTGCTTCAGGTATAAGAAAGTGAAATAAAATTTAATCTAAAATTTCAGTTTTTTAAAAAACATTTAGAAAAAATATATTACTTATTTGATTGTTTTTTTAAAAATACTTATTTGATTTTTTTTTTTAAATACTTATTTGATTTCTTAAAACAATGTTATAAAAAAATAAAATAAAAAAAGAAAAGGAAAAGCAGGAAGGAAAAGGAAACAAAAAAAAAAAAAGGGATAGAGATCACGCTTCACACCCTTCGAACTCAAGTCCTCCAAGATGCTAGCCTAACGAATTTCCAACCTGACAACTTGATAAAATGTTAAAAGTCACGCATATGACCTACATCAATAAACAGTTTTTTTAAATGTCCGTCAATTAGTGCGTTTTTTGAATTTCAATTTTGTGCCACGTCAACAAGTCGCCTGCAAACATAAATTTTCAACAACAATATTTTAATAAAAAGTTTCGAAACAAGTGTATTTTTCTAATAAGTTTTAAAAATAATAATATTAATAACATGTTTAAGTGGTTTTTTGTTCTGGTGGTCCGTGTTTGGATGTAGTGGTTTTTGTGGGTTCATTCACATATAGAAGCTAAACATTTGAACTCAGTCTTCATGCTGTTCTGATTTGATGCTCATTTCTCATCTTCATAGCAAAATTTCACCTCTCACTTGTTATTAACAAATTTTACAATGCTATTACAGTCATTTATGTAAAGAAGTTTTGTCAGCTTCAATTAATTCCAGTCATTTATGTTTTTAATTTCCTCTCCATACTTGTTTCTTCAGAATCAACGAGTACGAGACAAAATTAGAGGAGTGCTGAAGGACTTGAAAAAAGAAATCACTCAAGCACTCAGGTTTTTCTAGTTCTAGCCTCATTACCTTTTTGCCATTGAAGGTTAATTCTAAAGTTGAATGCTTGCTTGGTATGATGATTGTGACCAATGCTATTGCATATATGAAAATTATTGTAGATGATTATTTTGTTTACTTCCCCTAATGAATTTGTGTTACAAGGAAGCTCTCTTAAAATAATTAAGAACAGTGGAATAACATATACTGTAATTATACTTAATGATCGCGTGAGAGCCATGAACTTTGTTCTATTTCATTTCTATTTCACTTCATTCTATGTCATCTTATTTACTTGGAATGCATTCTAGTTTTAGTTGTTTCCAAAAGTTCTATACAAATTTTAAGAGTGTTTCTAAAAAATGAGAAACAAGAAACACATAGTTATTAAATGTTTTGATTTCTTAATAAAATTAGAAACAAGAAACGAGAACGTTACCAAACGGGCCTTTTACTTCCTATTCCTGATGACATAATGCAATGTTCTATTCTCATGTTTATTTTGTTGCTGAAGGTTTAATCTTGTACAACTGTTTCTGCAAGGTGAACAAAACTGCCATCTTAGAAAGTTGATTGTAGATATTAGGGTAAATGCTTGTTTGAACCTTTGTACTCTTGGAAAGTTTTTTATCATAGAGTTGAAAAGAAATGATAAAAAAATTTGCAGGGAAGGTTGAAAATAGAAAAGCTTTAGGAGACGAGTTGAGAAAAAGTGACCAAAAATTTCAAAGCAAAGGTTTGGAAAAGGAAAAGTATTTGAGAAGTTGGGAAGAAAGGGCCTCAAATTTTGAAGCAAACGATTGGAAAAAGAGAGGTATTTGGAGAATAGTTGAGAAGAATGGATCAAGAACTTTAAATAGAACATTTGGAAAAAGAAAAGTTTGTGTGGAAGAATTGGGAAGAAAAAACCAAGAATTTGAAAGAGAACCTTTGAAAAAGGAAAAGTCTATAGGGAAGAATTGACAAAAAGGACCATGAATTTAAGATAAAACGTTTGGATAAAGAAAAGTTTTTGGAGAATAGTTGAGAAGGAAGGACCAAGCAAACTTTTGGAAAAACAAAAATTCTTTGAGAAGGGTTGGGAAGAAAACAACTTATACTACCAATTTTCCCTAATTAAACCAAATTCTCTCCATAAAAAGTTGGAAAAATAGGTTCATTGGGTGTCAAAAATAGCAAAAATCTCAAAAATTTCACTTTAAAATTAACTTTTTCATACCTAAAAATCAGTAAAACAAATAAATATCCTTCAAAATCATTTAAATACAAAATAAGATTTCAATTTCTCAAGCTTTAAAACCTTCAAAACTATCTTAAAACTAAGAAATAACCCAAAAAATTTATGGAAAATAGGATTTTTCTAAGCTTTTAACACAAACAAATCAATATTGACTACTTTTTAATACAAAATTCAGATCTGAAAAACGGTAAAAGCATTCTTTTTTTTCATGAAGAAATCAAAACTATAAATCATACTTCAATTTAACAATCATATGGTAACTTTTTTTAACAAAAGAATTCACTTTAAACACAAAAATAACACCTAAATCAAAGAAATTCAAGGCTGAAAAATTTTGGAAAAAATCATTTTCATCAAATTTTTTATTTTCAAACAAAAACTCTAGGAGGAAAAACTTTGATAAAAAATTTAGACAAAAACAAAAACCTAAAATTTTTTAGGGCAAAAATTTTGAAAAGCAATTTCATCCCAAATAGGACAAATAAAATTTCATACTAAAACTTTTCAAAAACAAAATTCAACTAAAACAGAAAAGAAAACAAAAGAAAAGCATAGAATGGAAGAAAAACTTAATGTGTTTTCTCCGGAAAGGAAAGTGCATAATGTGTTATTCTTTCTCTTTTTTTGATTAAGAGTGTAAAAATAATTAAGATAAAGAAAATGTCTCCTAAAAAGAACCCTAATTAAAACCCTAAAAGACTATTTGTTTTTTTTATAAGAAAAAGGATAAATCAGATTTCTGATACGTTTACTGATAGATTTCTACCCGGGATAGAAAACTATCATTTTTTGAAATTTAAGGGAGGGATAAAGATAGATACAAAATTATCATGTAATCAAATACCCTATTTTTATCAAATATACAATTGATTTCTATTATATATAAATTTCTATAGCGATATATTTCTATTATTGATAGAACCCTCTTCTAAAAAAAATATTGATAGAACCCTAAATCCTAAATCTATCATCGATAGAAATCAAAACATGAGTAAAACGGAAACTAAAAAAACGATTAAATTTTTTTGCTATATTTGTACTATATCTGTCATTAACCATTAGAATTTGTTAGCATTCATTATTTAAAATTTATTTTCCAATAGCCGAAATTTTCAATAAATCCAATTAATGGTTCAAAATGTGTTTCATAATATATTTATAAACCATAAACTAGGTGTAGTTATCCACTAAATATTGAGTAAAATATAAACTATTATTAATTAATTTATAAACATGTTGTAGGTTATAAATTTTATATAATTATTATTTTACAATTTCATATAATTTATAATACATTATATTATACAAATTTTAATTTAACAAAAATGATTTGTGTTTATAACATGAAATACTAAGTTTAATAAAAAATTATCTATTTAAAAAAATAAAATAAAAATTTTATCTTTTTTAAATTTAATTCTGCATTTTAAAATTTCAAATTCGCCATCTGAAAATATCAAAACAAAAATTATTTTCAAAATTTCCAATAATTCAAAAACAGTGTTAAAAACAAATCTCTCACTCGCAAATTTAAAAACAGAATCTAAATCTTTAAATTAAAAAAAAAAAAAAAAAAACCAGAATCTAAATGGCCTACCAATATATATATATACACACACACATATGTATAACGATTTAGCAGATATGATTCTATCAATTTGGAAAAAATATCAAATTAGAAAAAATAATTTAAAACATATATATTATATAAGATATAACCAAAAAAATCTGAAAATCATAAATATTTACCTATTCAGGATGCTTTCTTTCTTCTCTCTCATCTTCTTGAGGGCGGCGGAACAGGTTCCTCTCCTCCGATGGACAAAAGCTCTGTACGGTGGTACGATCTCCCTCCTGACCTTTGGACGGTCATCGGAAAACACCTCGATACCTACATTGACGTCCTCCGGTGTCGCGGCGTCTGCCGATCATGGCGTGCTTCTCTTCCTCCGTTCGACGCCTTTTCTCCTCTTCTACCTCTCCACGTCCCTTGCCCTCCCAACGACGACGCCGATTACCGAATCAAAGACACTGTGCTCATCCGAAAGATAATTTATCGCCTCAGTCCCCTTCAGGATCATCAAACTCCCAACTCTGTTTCTTCTTCTTCTCGAGCGAAGGGCTGGTTTGCGATGGTGCAGACTGTAAAGAAAGGTAAACTGCGATTTCTGCGTCCTCTTTATCTGTCCTATTGTAGAAACCGCTACGAAGCCGTTCGTAAGGAAGTGAACTTACAGGATTTTCGAATTCACGAAGTGGCTAAATCGTACGAGCTTGTAGACACCAATGGCATTTATGTTTCTGGAATCGATAAGGTCGTAATGTTCCCCGACTCTCCCTGGATCGACGCGAACAACTGCACCGTTTTGGCAATGTACAAAGACGGAAAATTAGGGTTCGCTAAAGTCGGGGATCGGGAATGGACGGTGATTGACGAACAGAAATTTAACCGCGGCGATGTGATTGCGTTCAGAGGAGAGTTCTATGCAGTTAATAGAAGGGGAATAGTTTTCTGGATGGATTCATCTAGGATGAAATTGGTGCAGATTTGTGGTCCATTGCGTGATTCTGGGAAACAGAAACATCTGGTGGAATGCGGCGGCGAAGTTTATGTGGTGGATCGATTTGAAGGTTATTTCAAAGTGTACAGGGTTGATTTGGATGGAAGATTGGAGGAGGTGAAGAATTTGGGGGAAGAAGCGTTTGTTTTGGGGGCGGAGGTTAGTTTCTCAGTTTCAGAAAGAGAATTTGAAGGAATTGAAGGGAATTGCATATATTATCCTCGAGGTTTCAGAGGCGAGGTCATGTCGACTAATGTTGATGTATTCGATGTTGAGAAAAGGAGTTTGAAATGGGATGAAGATGAAGAGATTTTCACGCCACCGCCCATGTTGATCGATCAGAATTTCCCTCTTAATCTTAAATATTGTTTTCGTACTCACAATACGGCTGCTTTTGGTTATAGAGATATGCCATTTGGAAACGTTAAGCCTGGGGTCGATACGTAGTCCGGATTTAACAAACCTGTGTGTGTGTGTTTTCTCTCTCCTTTTTTTTTTTTTTTTTTTTGATAAATTGTTGATAAATTGTTACTTTAGCGCAAGTTTGGTAGGCAATCTGGATTGTTACATGTTTAGGGTGTGTTTAGGGCATGTTTTTTAAAACCGTTTTCGGATTCTGTGATCCAAACAGTGGAAATTTTGAAAACAACTTTTTTATGTTTTCATATCCCGATTGTCCTATGTTTAATTGGTAAATTTCTGAATCAGCTACCAAACACATATTTGAAAACATGAAATACAAACTCTATTTTCATTGAATCCATTGTTTTTTGTTTTCAAATCACCAACCAAACACACCCTTATTGTTTTTGCTTATAGTTTTATAAAACTGGATGTGTACTTATAGTTTTATAAAACTGGATGTGGAAATATGTACAGTTGTTTCAAATGTTTGATAACTATTTGTTTTATCTACATTGTTGCCGTTCTCACTTGGCACATCCTAATAACTATAATAATAGTAGTATTTATCTTTCTTTCTTTTTTTTTGAGAAAGGTATTTATCTTTTAAATGTTGTCCAAATTTAATCTTCGTTGTCTTTCTCACTCTAGCCATATACTTGGAATAAAGGTCTAAACTCTATAAATCTTCTATTTTTTTTTTAAACTCAAATCAAGTTTTAAATATTAAGACTTGTTGCTATATTCATTGAAGAGATCATCTTGACAACAATTTTCTCTAATGTAATTGTGAATAATATAATATATTATATCAAGTAAGTTTCTTTAATTCCAAAATGAACTTTTTTTTTTTCCATTCTCCTTTAAAAAAGCAGGTGCTTCTTGTTTGCCCATCAGACGCACAAACCAGACCTAAAAAAGAATACAAATATTTTTCTTTAAAATTGATAAACATAAATATCTCACTAATTTATTTACTTGGTAAAAAATATTAAAAATCTTGTTTGAAAAAACCAAAAATGATAGAAAAGGACAAAAGTGGGACAAGAAAAGTCAAGCAAGCAAAAAAAAGAAATGAACGCGCAAGAGGAATGGATGTCATAGATAAATCAACCTCAGGAACTTTACAAGCATAATCAGAACGAAAAAAAACTCAACTGTTTAATAAACATTTGGTTTACAAAAAAATAAATAAAATAACCATTTGGTTTTTTTTTTTCCCTAATTTGACTAAAAGTTATATTTTTAAGGATGTTTTTAAAATTTAAAAAAAAAACAGGGAGCAAACAGGGAAAATAAAAAGAAAGGGAAAAATACCTCTTTGGTCCCTGAGTTTTAAGGGATAGGTGCATTTGGTCCCTGAGTTTTTAAAATAGACCTTTTTAGTTTCTAAGTTTTGAGAAATAGGTTTAAAAGGTCTATCATACAATTTTTATTAATTTTTTCATTTTTTAATATAAAATCATTTTTATTAAATTTTAATGTTGACCAACCCTATCCCTCTCTCCTCCCTACACGTTCTTTTCCCCTCCTTCGTCTTTTCCTCCTCCCCACCATCTTCTTTCTTTCCATTTCTCCCTCTCAATATGCTACAGCCAACAATAGTGGTGATGGGGTCGTGAGATGCCTGTTTTAATCAGAATCGCGAGAGTTTAATTTGTTGAATCTGAGCTAGTGATGAAGACGAGAGAAATCAAAGTAATCTGTAGATCTTGATTTAAGCTTGCCGGCGACTTTGCGATTTTGGATAGCCATTGATCAATATTTTTTTGGTCCCTTGTTTGGGAATTAGGAAAAGATTATAGTGAAAAATGGTGAGAAATAGTTGGAGATTTCTAAAGATTGAGATGGAGGTGAGAGGAAGAAGAAACGGTGGTGAGGAGGGGGAAAAGGCGAAGAAAATGAAAGGAGAGAGAAGACTGGAGAGGGGTAAAGAGGTGAAAGTTTTTTTAAAAAATTTTAAAAATCATTTAATATTAAAAACTAATAAAAAAATATTAATTTTATATAAAAAACTGAAAAAATTAATAAAAATAGTATGAGAGACCTTTTAAACCTATTTCTCAAAACTCAGGGATTAAAGACCAAACGCACCTATCCCTCAAAACTCGGGAACCAAAAAAGTATACAGAAAAAAGCAGATGGATCAGAAATAATTTAGAGGAATACAGAAAAGCAAATCTAAAAGATCAGTTACCTGCTTTGTCGCCAGAAATTTCTCTACCGATGATCCCGAATCACTGTTGGATTCCGCCCCTCGCTAATTTTTGGAAAATGAAAGCAGATGCTTCGTGGAGTTCATACCCTCCCTCAACTGGAATAGGTGTTATTTTTAAGGATTCAGAAGGAGCTATTAGAGGGACAATAAGTTCTTACATTGACGTGGATTATTTGGGCCAAAATGCTGAATTATGGGCCATGGTTGATGGATTAAAGATGGCTGTAAATTTGGGCTGTGAAAACTTGATTGTGGAATCTGATAGTTTGATGGTCATAAATCTCATCAAGAAAAAATCAGATAAATGGGGGAGAAGCAGAGGTTTTTCTAGAATAGATTTGGACAATCATCTCATCTTCTAGAGAGATAAATTTTTGTTACATCTCAAGATCATGTAATATGATAGCAGATTATATAGCTAAGAGAGCTAGAGAGTTTAGAATTAGTGAATCTTGGGTTTTTCCTATCTCAAGTTGGATGGTTATGTTGGTCAATTCTGACCGTTCTTCTATGTGGAGTTACAAAATTTTTACCTTTCTAAAAAAAAACAGAAAGATAATGTTATCAACCATGCCGCGTTTGAATTTCACCAACTGGCAGTCAAAACTCAAAAGTAGTCATCCTAGACTCGAACGTTGATGTGGCTGTAAATAAAAGCTCTAGGAATTGCATTTCAGAAGAAGCTGGCGACCCCAACTTGGCGGGTAGCCAGTTATAAGATATTCTCAAATTCATTAATATTTTTGTTGGCTTTCATTATCTAAGGCAATAATGATGAAAACCCCAATTTGATAAATCAATGATCATGACAGAGTTCATTTGAATAGTCAAGCTATTCCAATGTCTTGATGATGCCATTTTTTCCTTCGAACAAACAGGCTAAGATTTTAGGACTAAATGCAACACTAAAGGAGAATATACATGAGCCGGGAGTTAGGAATGATTAGCAGTCGTCAGATATTTCTTAACTGCATTTGTAGATTGATAAGCAAAGTACTTTTGCCGAAGAACTACATAGGGATAACTAAGGAATGATAAAATGTGTGCAGGCTTAGAGAATGAAAGAATTTCATACCACACCTGGCTGTTCTTGTCCATCTCAATTGAAAAGCGCTCTTCACCGGCCTGAATTTGTGAGATTTCAAGATCACATTAATCACACTTGGCATTTATAGGATCCAAAAGTGAGTTTAAAACCTGACTATCAAGTACATAAATAGAAAAAAGTATAGATAAAAGAAAAAATAGAAGTTAGAAAAGAACAAAATGTTTTAAGCTTGGAAGAAATGAATGATAGACTGTGTTATCTGAGGATATGCAGATAGTCTAGTTGAAGACTTGGTATTTTGGAGTTTGGTGTGCTTCATACCTAAGTTGATACCTTATGTCTTAATCATCGAAGAAAACCATAAGAAATTTCAAACATCTTAACCCACCAAGTCCAATGAGAGATTTCAATCAAAGTTTACATCCGAGTCATCCAGAAAAGACATTAAACAATTTAAAAATCACACCATTAAGATAAAATTGCATGAAATACTAACTCTTATTTCACAATCCATGGCTGATTCTTTGCAAGAAAATGGTCTGTAGGTAAGCTACAAGAAAATGAGGGAAAAAAAAGAAAGAAAGATCAAGAAAGAACGACTAACCAGAAGATGGCCTTGAAGGGTACCGCTGCCAAAACTGAAACATGTTCTAGCCATCTTGGTATCCCTGTTCTCATTTACATATAAAATTTGAAGAGGCAACACCACCCAAGGAAGGAACTCCTTGGTACAGACACAAAACTTCACTCCCGGATGAATGGGAGTCGAGGAATCAACAAATGCCCAATTCAATCCAAAATGCCTGCAAAATTTGCACGGATAAGACTAACATTTCTCGTTTAATTGGTTACTCTTCAACCAAAAAGTATGCATCCAACCTCCAGTTCTGAAGAGCTTTCTTCCCCTTTTCATAAGTCTCAACACCAGAACCCACCAAAGTACGAGCATGGTTGAGAAGAAAACCTTCTTGTGAGAGCCCCTTATCTTCTTGAAGGCAAGAGCTGGGATTAGCAGTAGCTCCTCTAAACTTGCTGCTATAGTTGAAGGAACCAGACCTATTGATGAACACAAATGTAACATTCCACTTAAAAAAAAAGAGAGATCAGTGTGTTCTTTTTCCTTTTTTTTTTCTTTTCCGGTGGGGGTGGGGGGTAATTATCCTATCATTCTTACTTGTCAATGCAAGCCTTCTGCTCTTGAGGAGATGGGCGAGACCAACACAAGAAGACCATCTTTATCAACAACAGCAATGCCAATAAGTCACTAATACGAAGCAGATGGTTCGGTTCAAAATTCTTCTGCGTTGCACGAAATTCTATCAGAACATAGACTCGTAAACAGGCTACGTACGGTACAATAGCCAAAAAAAAAAAAAAACGATTTATGATTTTAGTTCCTTCCGCCTAAAAGAGATTTCATAAAAGCAGAGGAAAAACTGCGATCTACAATCGAATTAAGCCAAAAATCTCGGAACGAAATCTCATATTACTGTTCAGGAACTGCGCTGAAGCGTCTTGATCCGTTTCGTTGCAAAATACAGCAATTCGTTTCATTTCTACAGCAGAAATTTGGGGCAAACTGCTAGAGAATTGGAATCTAACAGATAGATAATTACTACTGAATCTTATTTGGAAGACAACAATTTCATGTGCGTCGATTGAGTCACTTCAGACGCAACACAAGCAGAAGCAATCGAAATTCAAAGATCGAACAAGTGTATGAAAAGAGAAGTGCAGATTCTAAACAAGAGATTAGAAAAGAATCTAGCGGAAGAAGATACATACTGGATTGCGGATTGCGGATTGCAATTACTGTAGCTTCACTACTTCTGCTCCATCGCATTTCTCTGAATCGCAATCACGGAACATAATGCCGGGAAAATTGGATAGCTGAAGAAGCAATGTTATTTAGATTATTAAAAAAATATATATATTTTTAAAAATTAGATAAAACGAGATGTTTTAAAAATTCAAGGAGTGCGTCTCTTCAAGATTACAAAGAAAAATATATCATTATTCATTTCGTGCATTATTGTAATATACGTGATAAAATTATCTACGACAATTATAAATATTATGACAGTAGATGGTTTTATATTTTTCAACACATGTTATTTGTGATTCAAAAAAACAAAAAAAAACACATATTATTTGAATTGGACAATTTGGGTAGATAGAGGGTTGAACAAACGGTTTTTGAAATAATAATTAATGTGTTATCTAATGAACAATTTGACAGAATATGTATTATTATTATAGTAGTATTTTCACTTGTGTGTATGCAAGATATTTTTATTTTATTTTATTATATATTAAAACTAGTTTTAGTTTTTCTTTAAAAAAAATAAAATTTTAAAAGTATTATATATTAAACACTATAATTACTTGTATTTGAAAACAATCCAGTTTAGTCTCTGAATTTTAGTATTGTTTTGTAATTTTTTTCAACTTTTGATTTTGTGTACAATATATTTTTGACAAACTTAAAAAAAAAAAAAAAAAAAAAAAAAAAAAAAAAAAAAAAAAAAAAAAACTTCTTAAATTAAAGTAGTTAATCATCCCTTAAAAAAATGAGAATTCAGAGCAATCCAAGCAACAACACTTGTCACAAAAACTATGATATGATCAAGACAAATCTCTACATTTTGCATACATGTATTCCAAGGCAATCCATATTTCAAAGCAATTGGTTATCTCGACACAACCACTATAATTAAGGCAAATATATAAATATATATATATATATATATTTTTTTTTTTTTTTTTCAACAAGTGGGGTAGGAGGATTCGAACCGCAGACTTCTTGGTCGTTAGTACAAGTGCGATGCCAGTTAAACTATGCTCATGTTGGCATGAAGGCAAATAATATTGAAGCCACCTTTATATTAGGGCAACCCATATTTCAAGGCAACAATTTATAGCAAGGCAACCAAAATTTCCAAACCTTTTATATACAAAGACGACCAATATTTTGAGACAACTATTGACACATCGAAGAAATCAATTTTCTAGGTCAAGATATATATAGACGACCAGTATTTTAGAACAGCCATTTTATATATCAAGGCAACCAAAATTTCAAAGCCACTATTTACATACCAAGGGCATCCAATATTTTCGAACAACCAATTATAAATCGAGGCCACCGATATTTTGAGACAGCAAAATCAAATTCTAATACACAAAAGTAAAGGGAAAGAAATACGCAATTGTGATTAGATCTTGATGTAAAATACACAATTCTAAGAAGAAAAAAATTCACTATCAAGCGAGGGTATAAATAGAAATTAATATGGAAATAAGATGATGCCAGAAGGCACACAGTAACTCGGCATATTTTCATTGCCGCAGCCTGTAAGTATGTCAATAAGAGCAAAGGAAAACCTCTGATTGCCTATTTTCTTCAGGAGATTGATAGGGGTGGGGTGGCTAAATTTATATTTTTACTGCAAGAAAAGCAACTTTACTGGGTATAATAACCATGTCATGAAGTGATTAGACATTTATATACAATCTATAAATGGCTACTGAACTGATAAATAAACAGAAAATGCGAAAGGATGTTTTAACTTATCCCATCGGGCTCGAATCCTGAAATTTCTGCGAGCTCTGACAGTTCTTTCTCTCCACTCAAAACCTGCAGGCAACCAGAATCTGCTGATACAAATAGAATAGAGAATGGCCTAACAAAGAAGAAAGGAAATGGACATGTAGCTCTATCTCAGACAGTTTATATATTTTTTTACACCAGAAGTTCCAGACTCCAGAGAATGATGGGTATTGGAAAATAAGGACCAAACGAGATCTTGCAGATAAAAAGATGTATTCCAAGAGGGAAAGGACAAGGACATTTCCATATTGTACCAATTACCATTTTTATTTTTTTGATATCTATGAGTGTCTAAGCCCGTCGGCGCACACCTTGACTAATCTCGCGGAACAACCACCTGACCTTACTACATTTGGTTGTCAGGCAATTACCATATCATTATATATGTATATGTATATGTATGTATATACATATATATGTGTGTACACGTGCATTTTTTTGAATGTAGTATGTATATCTGTTGGTCATTAAATTTAATGCAATCTATTCTAACAAGTACAAGAAGAAAAATTGTGACACAACCAAAGCATTCTTACATTTCTTAGTAAAATATCCATAGGCATGCAGCATTGCCAATAATAGAAATTGCAAAGGAATGTAAAAATAATGCCCCTTAAGTAATGCTTTTTTACCTGACCCTTAATCACCCAAGTTGGGAAGCCTTCAATTCCAACTTCTGTACAAGCTTTCTCTATCTTAATGCCTTTATGATATCCATTAGGGAAACACTCTACATAGTCTAATAGTTTCGCTGCCTCACGTCCAAACATCTGTGTTGACAGCAGGAAAAGGTAGTTGATAAATATGTTTCTTTGGCATCTAAAAGCAACACTAAGAGGGAAAGAAATGCTATTAGTAAAGAAGGAAACATGTGAGGTGCTCCACAGTCCGTTACAGATGAATCAAACAGCTACTTAACATATGTCGATGCGAGCTATAAGTGGAATTTACACACCCCTACTTTATATGACCATGAGATTTAGACACTTGAATTGCATTCTCCAGTCAAAATGAAACCCTCACTCCCCAAAGAAAACTTTTTTCTGTTTATTTCGATAGCACTCATCACTGCTAATGAAGCAACCAGTGATAGTACGGTTGCAAATTCTCAGGGAAGTGTCGTACACATACTGTGCCACGTGATTATCTTAGCACATAACTCAATCAAGTCATTGCCATGTTACGAATGGAAAAATTACCTCTTTCTGTTCTACACAATGTGAACACCAAAAAGCTCCATACAGTTTGGCCCCGATGGACTCCAGATGCCTTGCGAGGGAAATGGCCAAAGGGCTCGATGGCTTTGTTAACTCAGTTTCATAGTATGGAAGGTCAAGTTCAGCCGCACTGTAAAGTCAAAAATAAAATAAACTTCACATAAACTGATAAGAAAGGAAACCAAAATGAAGCCAAATACATATCATAAAACAATAAAAAGAAGATGCATATAGATCATTTGAGATTAGCTAGTAAAGAAAACAAAAAATATCAACCAAATCGGTGTTATGTTCCAAAACAATATTGCAATGATTTATAACTTCAGCAACACCAAAAATCAAGATAGCTCCTAAGGAGTCAATATCAAAAGAATTAGTAATTTTAGGTCTATGATGACAAGGAATTGGAACCAAAGGAAACACAGAAGATAAATTCACAGTTTATGGAAATGCCCGTCGGGTTATTTCCCATAACAGACCGCAAAAAATGAATGTATGCCTGTTTTAGTTCTAGAGAATCAGTCAGTGAGTAGTACCAATTTATGTGAAAGCTTTGGCAGACAGATAACAACCCAACAACTTCACAAAATTGGTGACTTCAATGAATAGAAGAGTGTCATATCCTCATATAACAAATTAACAACTATATTAAAGGATAAATACTATTTCCTTCCTCAATAATAGAAAAGTCTAGTCATCAATAGTCAAATCAGAAGTCAAACGCCCAATTGTTAAAGAGTACATGAACGAAAGAGAATAGCCATTCAGCTATTTCAAGAAGATTTTTTGTAACACAAACCTTTGAGAAATAGGTAGGGAACCATTATATGAGGTAGAAAGGGTGACAAAAACCAAGCTAGCCACAAATATCTGAGAGCCCAATCGTCTCATAGACTCTTGAAATCCAAATTCCTATGTCATGACCGCAAGAAAATTTCAGAAATGTATGAATCAACAAGAAAAAAATTACCCAAAATACAAAGCAAACATCAGTAAAAATAAAAGACCTTCTGAGTGGCAAAGAACAAGCTGAATGACAATAGAGCGGATACTAGGCAATACGAGCATGACACTCCCGAAAATTTTGTGTTCAGAATGTACAGAAAATATGCACTGGCAGCTGCCATAGAGGTAGTGGTGCCAAGCAAGACTAAACGACCATCAGATTCATCAATACCAAAAGGTAATTTCTTCGCGGCCAACTGCAAACTAATTGCTCCTACTAAACCATACGCGACCATTCCAATCAAGGGCAGTGGTACACCTTTGTAATTGCAAACACATGATCATTAAGTCATTATAATCTAGTATTAACATGCAAGATACTGAGAATTTCCAAGAAAAGAAAATGGAGAGAAAGATTTCATATAGGAAGTTCGCCGAATACTATTGACAAATCATGAATAGATGCATTGACCAACATAAAAAATTACCAAAAACAGAAGCATAATCACTATTAAGAACGCTGTCGCAGCTTCCTCCACCAACTGGACAAAAGGCAGCTGAATCAGTGAGCTTGAGGAAGCTCAAGTACGCAGTTTCAACGAATCCAATCCCGCCCAACGCAGCACACAAATTATACGTCGAATTACTCGAAATTGATGGAGATGATGAGGAAGAAGAAGAAGTTGAAGGTGTCAATTCAGCTTCCGGCTCAGTATCCTGATTCGTTCCACCGGACAAGCAAAACGCAGGAACCACAAGCCGTCTCTGGACCCAATACTTTCGGTAGTTGAAAGAATCATATCTGTGATGAAATAGAGAAAGAACCTGGCGAGTAGAAGGTCTCTGAAACGAGAACGGAAGAGAGAGTAGATTGGCGGAGCACGCCATTTCCTCTTCCCGATTGTAATCAACCGGGAAATGAAGAACGAGTCTAAGACGAACTTTCCGGCTGCTGCAGAGAGGAGACGATGAAAATGTAGAAAACGGAAGCCCATTGGGCCTAATAGCCCAGTAATCATTGGGCTATTCACCTATGATGGGCTGATATATGGGCTTTTCCTCGATCCAGCCTTATTCAAGCTTCTCTTTAAAATAAAGGGAAATCCTCAAAAATAGCCAGAAATTACAGCGTAGTTTCGAAAAATGGCCAAACCGTATTTTTTAATGAAAAATGGCCAAACCAGTTTTCCCAGCCTATTTTCGTGCTATATAAACTTACTTTTTTGCCCTTCAACCACCACCACATCAATCCTATATTTGTGCAGCCGTATCTTTTATTTTTTTTAAAAAAAATAATCTCTCATTCCATGAATCAAGGGATTTTTAGTTACATGATCATCTCTCCATCTTCATTTTATTATTCAACGGTGGGTCCTAGTTGTAAGGAAAAAATGTTCCATATCTATATAAACAGAAAAATGATCCATACTTTATCGTTTTTCATTTTATTTATTCAACGGTGGGTCCTAGTTGTAAGTAAAAAATGTTCCATATCTATATAAACAAAAAAATTTAGCAGAAATTGAAGCATCCTGGATGTCGACAAAACTCAATCCTAGATGTCGACAAAACTCACTCGAGCTTCTCTGAATGTTCTTCGACTGTCCATGTAGATACAGTGTAATCTTGTCGAGAATCTTGGTTATGAGACGAAGCTTGAAGGCGTCTGTAAAGAAGATGACTGATGGTAGAACGATGGAAGGGTTTGTCTCAGAGGTTCGAATGATGGAGGAAGGGGAAGGGGTTTTCTCGCGAACGGTAAGTTGGAAGGGTTTGAAATGAGGGAGGGGAAAGGGTTTTTTTTGGAACGTGAGTGTGTTCCCAAGGGAGTAATTATGCCTTAGGGTTTTTTCCAAGAAGCTATCAATCCAGAGGTTTGTTTGAAATTATGTATCAATTTTTTCATTTTTTTTTTCTGATTATACTTTAATTATGATATTTTTGGTGTTCATCCCATATTTTAGGTGAATCTAGATTTTTTTTTTCTGATTATAGATTATACTCTAATTCTTCTTTGAATCTGGAATTTTTTTTAATTGAAGTTGTTCTTCATTGTTATTGAATTTGGTAAGCTCTTCCATTTTTTCTTTTGATATACACTTCTAAATTTAAGTCCTCCTATTTTTTCTATCTTTTTTATTTCAAATCTCTTTGTTTTAAATTTAGGTTGTCAGATTTATATTCAATTTCATTTGAATTTCGATTAGTTTTGATTTGTTAGATGAATCCATGGGTAAGGAAGCTAGATTTGATTGTTTGAAATTGTGTATAATTTTTTCATATTTTTTTTCTATTATACTTTCATTCTGATATTTTAGGTTTTCATCCCATATTTTAGGTGAATCTAGATTTTTTTTCTGATTATACTGTAATTCTGATTATACTTTAATTCTTCTTTGAATTAGGAATTTTTTTTAATTGAAGTTGTTCTTTCATTTTTTCTTTTGATATACATTAAATTTAAGTCCACCTATTTTTTCTCTCTTTCTTTTAATTCAAATCTCTTGTTTTAAATTTAGGTTGCCAAATTTATATTCCATTTCATTTTAATTTCTGTTAGTTTTGATTTGCTAGATGAATCAATGGGTAAGGAAGCTAGATTTTCTCCCTTATTTATAGTGTATTTGTTTTGTTTTATTTCCAGATTTCAGATTTGTTAAAGGGTATTTTCGTCCAATTTCATGCCAAAATAGTTTACTAAAAATAGGATTTGGCCATTTATCAAATACAATTGGTCATTTTTCAAATCAGCTATTTTTTTTTTTTTTTGCCATTTATCTGGTTGCCCCATTAAATAAATAAATACTGCAAAATCAAATCCCATATGGGTATTTTTTTTTTTTTTGAACAATAAAGTTTTGAAATATTTAAAGAATGATGAAACAAATTTATTTTGATTCAGTTAAATTATCACATGTCATGTCATACAATATAAGTTTTTTATTTTATGGACAAATGATACATCTACTTCATCACTTATCCAAAAATTAAAATGAAAATGAAAAAAAAAAAAAAAAGAAAAAGAAAAAGATATCTCTATTTCAAATTTTTTTGTAAGAGATGCATTTGTTCAAATTAAATCATATAATATTTTCAATTCAATTAATAAATTATATTTTTTTTCGCTACTTCACCCCTTTGTAAATAAATTTTAAAATTGTTTTTTTTTTTTAACAAATGTAGGGTGAGAGATCGAACTTTAACGGTAGGAATATAATATATGTCTTATCTAATAAATTATCAATTTTAATTTAACATTTTAAATTTAGTTGTATGTTTACATTTTTTTTCTTTCTTTATTTATTTATCTTTAATTCAAAAAATGTGAGGTAAGGGATTAAACCCTTAACTTGAGATAGGTTATAGGTGTCTTATCTACTAAGTTAAGCTCGAATTAACCAATTTTTCTTCATTTAATGAGCTTGATTGATTTATCATTAATTGTTAGTGAATCCATCCTGAAACCAATAGTCAACTATTCAAGGTTGTTAGGTTCTTTTATTTATTGTTGAGTTTCAAACTTTATAGAAATTGGTGTTCTTTTTTAAGTATTACATCATGTGTGGATGGAAGAATTTGAACGGAAGCATAAATGTCTTAACTATTTAGCTATCATTACTAAAAAAAAAAAAAAGTTATGCCCCATACAATATTTTTGTCCTCTATAATTGTATTGTTCTATTTTTTTCAACTTGCTTTCTTTCTTAGAAAAATAAAAATATATGAAACAAGAAATGAAAACTTTTTCTTTTTCTAAAAAATATAGAATTGAAAATGAGTTATGGTCTTTTTTTTCTCGTGAGTTCAATAATTGTAGGGTAGGTCATTGATTTTTGAGATGATAATTGATGTCTTACCTACGAAGGTATATTTGAATTGACAAGCAGTAATGGTTGATATTATTAATTTTTTTTTTTTTTTGATAGAAGTAATGGTTGATATTAAACATATTAATCATATACTTATACTTAATTGTTAATTTCATAAATAATAAAAACAATATAAAAAAAACTCAATTACTATTTGGCATTTATTGGTATTAAACATATTTGTAATTATTAATTTGAATTTAATCATATTAATGATATACCCAATTTTTATTTGGCATTTAATCAAGTTTTACATATTTATAATTAGGAGTAATGACAACTCTAGCATAATTTATATAAAATACTGAAAAATATCACCTAAAATTGACTACAAACATAGCAAAATGAAAAAAAAATATATGTATATTAATAAAGATGTATACCAGTTGTTCAAAAAAAAAAAAATAAAGATGTATACCACTCAATATATCAATGATTTCCTTTACACAGCTCAACTAGTTAAATAAATGTTAGATATTGGATTCTTTTCATATATATATATATATATATATATTCTAAGATTATAGTTGATCTTTTTTTTTTTTTTTTTTTTTTTTTTGGTACCATTATAATTAATTAATATGTTGGTATGGTTGACTATTAGTCATTATTATTTAAGTTAATGCTTGAATTATCAAATTTTTTTTTTAAAAAAAATATATACTTACAATCACTCTTAATAGAAGATAATATATTGTTGATTGTTCTTTTCAAACAACCCATTATAATTGTTGTTATAGTTATTGATTTAATTTTAATCACATTAATCATGGAATCAATTATTAATTGTCATTTATATATATAAATTTTCATTTGTTGTATAAAAAATTATATTAATTGTCATTTAATCAAGTTTTTTTTTTTACAACAATCATTTAATCAAGTTAATAATTATGTAAAAAGTCATATTAATCGCATTTATATTTTGTGGAATAACTATAGTCCTCAACACCTACACATTAATTTAAATGGAAAATGGCATATCTACCTATATCCAAACTTTGGACTCTACGTGTTGTTGTCTTTCTCTTTTCAACCCCATGCCCCAATTTTGTGTTCTTTTCGTTTTTTTATTTTTTTTTCCATTAATAACTCTCAAATTCTTCCAATTTTTTCACTATTACTATGTGTTTTTATTTATTTTCCATGTATGTGTTCAAATCTATTCACATAAGTAAACCCATCATTTTTCATCCATGAATTTAGTGATAAAAGTCTTCAGAAAAAAAATCTCAAATTTCAAAGATTAAAATAAAACTTTTCAAAGTTTAGGGGTATAATTGAAATCAAACCTCATAATTCATGGATATTTTTAATAATTTAACCTTTAATGGGAGAAAAATTGCTTCTAGCTAAATAAAGCTTTGTTTCTTTCTAGTTAAATAAATAAATAAAATAAATCAGTTTATACCCTCAACTTGACATGGCTATAAATTTTCCCTCTAGACTTTAAACAAGTTTTAAATTTTTATGATCAGTTTGTAATTGGATTATCAATGGTAGCTTTTTATAATGTTTATTTTCTATAACACAATTTTATAATAATAATAATATTTTTTCTTCCACTATATAATAATTATCAAATTATAGTTCTAGAAGGTATAATTTTCCAACTTGATCATTATATTAAAAGTTGTATAAATATTAGAGAGAGAAAAATATTTAGACTTTAGAGAGGCTATAAATAGATATAAAAGAAAGAAAGGAAATAAAAGTTCTATATATCTTATCAAGTTCTTTTTTTTCTTTTTTTGAAATAATATCTTATCAAGTTATTATCCACCAAGTTGTTGGAAATAATTTATCTGTTTGTAGCCCAAGTGGCCTTTTGGACTCATTAATGAGAAGTATTTATTCCTCAAAGAAAAAATTATATGTAGTAGAGGTAGATATTATAGACATAAAAATCAAAAGAAAAATATTTGAGAGGGAGAGATGAGTAAGGGACTAAGGAGTAACATATTTCTAAGATTTTCATTTTTCTATTTATATTATATTTTGATCTTTTTAACTTTGTAAGTTTGATATCTTTGTCTATAAACTTTAAAATTAAAATATATATTTTAGTTTTTTTTTTCTTTGAACAAATATGTTTAATTTCTTAATCTTTAAATTTTTAAAAATAATAATTTTTATTATTGCTCTTTTTTTTTCATATTATTTATTAATTCCATACACACCTCAATCATTCTACTTGATTTTAATACATATCTATGTCAATACAAATAGAACACGTATATATAAGACTTCATTATCTATGGAATAAAAACAAAATCTAAGGATGACCAATATGGGTTAGGCATTTTCAAAGTGTCGATAAGCATAAAACAATATTGATTTTTAAAAAATAAAAAAACAAAGAGAGAAAAAAATGGGAACGATTATCAAACCACAAAAATGTATATAAATAGTTTAAGTTTTAAAAAAATTAGCTAAAATTTAAAGAACAAAATACAATAAAACAACACATAATATAATTATTGGCCATATTATATTATAATATATCTTTTTTAAAAAAAAATAGTAAAATACATTTTTCTTCCTAAAATTTCAACTTATATCTTACTTGGATATTGTGCTTTCAAAACTAACATTTTTGGTCTTTGATATTTGAATTCAGTTTTTGTTTGATCTTGAGGTTTCAAAAATGACATGTTTACTCATCGAGGTTTAAATTTTAATTTTAATCGGTCTCTGGAGTTTGAAATTGATCTCTAAATTATCTCTATGTAGAGTTGTCTCTTGCTTCTTAGTTGATATAACATAATGGTGATGTGATAATTAAAATATATTAAGTAGACTTTGCTTGTATTCATTTTTTAAATAAGTTGGACCTTTTTTATACACAAGCACCAATTAAAAATTAAATCTAAATCTTAATAACCAAACATCTCCTTTTTTAAACTCCAAAAGTCAAATAAAAATTGAATTCAAACCTTTTAAAAACCAAATCCATAAGCATTCAAAACTAAAAAATCAAGTAAAAATTAAATTCAAATTTGAAGTACTAAAAAGTGTATTTTTTTCCAAAGAAAACCAAAATTAGAAACAAACAATAATAGATTAAATTACAAGTAAGGCCTGTTTGGAATACATTTTGATTTAAATGTTTTTCAAGAATGCATTTTTTAAAAAACATTTTGTATAAAAATTGTTTATAATTTAAATACACATATGTTTTGGTTGCATTTCCTTATAGATGTTTTTATACACAAGTTATTATATACTTAAAGACTCTTTCTAAAAAAGTTGGTTTCAGGTGTTTCTCTCAAAATAGTTTATTTATCAATCTCATTTTCTAATAAGTCATTTTTATTGGTTGTCAAACACTAGAGATTTTTTTCAAAATGGTGTTTTTTTTCAAAATTAAACACTTGAAAAGTTAAACCAAACACACCCTTAGTCTCTAAATTTTGAGGGTTGTGTCTATTTGGTCATTTTATAAAAAGAGTCAAATAGACAACTTTTAAATTTGTGTTCAATAAGTTTCTGAACTTTCTTAAACTTACATCTTTGTGTCTAATAGATCTCTAACTTCCAATTTGTTTCTAGTACTAACAGCTTCTTAAACATGTTCAACATTTTTTTGACATTCTTAACGTCTTCAGATCCGCACACCCGTCTTCGCTCGCAGCTCGGGCGTGAACTCGTCATCGAACACTACTCGTTGAAGCCCGAAAACCAGATCTGGAATGCCCGTCGCAGTCGCACCCATCTTCGCTCAGATATGGAACGCCCGTTGCTCATAGCTCGCGTCGAACACCACTCGAGGCCCTGGTTTCCTTCGGTCTGAGAGCGAGATGGAGAGAGGAGAACTGAGTGAGGAGTGAAATGGAGAGAGAGAGGAATCAATCAGGGAGAGAGAAAGAAGAAGAGAGACCGACAAAGAGAGAGCTTACCGGAGGCGGAGAAGAAGACCGAAGGAAAGAGGGATGCAAAATAATGTTCATATTACTAAAAAAAAGTTGTCATCACGACAACAGTGGGTTGGTGGTGATGGTGGTTGAGGAGAATAAGTAGAAGGGAGAGAAGAAGAAAGAAAGAAATAAAATTAATATAAAATAATAATTTTATTATTTTAATATATTTATATTTTAAAAAATTGAAAAATAAATTGTTTCAAAAAAAATTGAAAAAATAATTTTTTTAATAAAAAATCAAAGCCACGTCAATTAAATACTAATGGAAATTTGGATGGAAATGAAACGAAATTCAAATCGACTAAATTGTCGAGTTTGAAAACTCGAGACCAAAATAAAATCTAATTCAAACATGATGGATTAAAAGTGTATTTTTTTCTAAATTTAAAGAAGGAAAGGTGAGAGAAATATCTGATTAGGTGAGAAAGGGGTAAGGGCAGCGGCAAGCCAACCAACCACGTGTAGAAGAGTGGAGGCACGAGACGAGGCCTAGAAATGTGTGCAAAAGAAAGAAAGAAAAAGAAGAATCGGATTGGGATAAAATTGACTGCACCTCTTCTCTTCTCTTGTATTAATAATTGATTGAGATTCATGGTGGTGTGGTGGCTGACTAACCTTGTCCCTTCCCTTTCCATTCAAACTTATCCACTCGATTTCGTGAGCATCCAAAACAGACCCAGCCCCCTCCCATATATATATATATCTTCTTCTTCTTCTTCAATCTCGACACCAGAAATAAATTACATCATTAATCGCTACTTCTATTTCATTCTACTCTTCACTCACCAATGGCGCTCGCTTCCTCCTCCACTTCTCTCCTTCTTCTCCCCACCAACAATAATCTCACTCCTCCTCCAAGGTATCCTCAATCCCACTCAATATGTAAAGTAATACTTTAATCACTTGAATTACGTTCAACTAATTTTATCTTTGTTTTGTTTTGTTTATTGTTTTTTTTTTATGACACGTAGGGATGAAAGATTGAACCTCTCTAACTTAATCACCATACAAATTTTATGTCAATTGAGTTATGCTCTTATTATTGGGTTGCAGATAAAAATAATTTATCAATTAAATATTGGATTTCCTACCTTTGTTTTCTCTTTTAATTAATATTATTCATTTGTTCTAAAAAAAAATTAATATTATTCATAATTACTTGCTAACTTTTAGATGTTAACAGAGATAAGTACTAAAAACAGGAATACAATTTGTGATGTTACTTTTTCTACTAAACAAAGATTGATCACTTAGGCTACATTCCATTAACTATTTGGTTTTTTTTTTTAATTTTCAAAAATAGGTCTATTTTCACTCAATTTTTTTCTACAATTTTCATCTTTATTAAAATCATATTTGAACAAAATTCCAACAAAAAAAAAAAAAAAAAGATTTCGAAAATTATTCCTGGAAAACTTTACTAACAAGTGGGGGTGGTATTTATGTAATTTTAAAAAATCAATCACCAAAATATCAACTGGTCTGTGGTTCGAATTCCCATCCCACATATTGTCAAAAAAAAAAAAAAAAAAAAAAAACACAAAGATCATTAAGAATTACTAAATGTTATTGAAAACAAATTGGAGAGATTATTAAGAATTATTAGTGATTTTAATAAGTTAAGCTTTTATTCTTAGAGGGAGGTTGTTGCCGATAACGGGTTCTCTGCAGCGCCGCCGGAGAGACTCTGCCGTCAGCCAGAAACATTGGAGCACCAGGTAAACTAAGACGCCTTCCAATTTAAATGAGATTAAAATACCAATAATTCAATGAATTTATATATAATTCTAACACTTCTTTCTTTTTTTTTTTGGTTTAAGTCGGAATGCTGTTCTGAGAGAAGATCTGGAAGCCACGGCGGTTCCGACGTCGGTGCCGGTGCGTGTAGCTCTCGAGCTTCTTCAGGCCGGACAGCGATATTTGGACGTTAGAACGCCGGAAGAGTTCAGCGCCGGCCACGCTCCCGGCGCCATTAACATCCCTTACATGTACAGAGTCGGATCGGGTAAATATTTTTAAATCGCCTCAGAATTTTTCAAATTTTAAATTCTAACTGTTTATATAATGGATAATCTTATCTTTCTATTTTGAAATTTTAGATTAATTTTAAATTTTAAAACGGAACTGGTTTGAATTTTGACGGGGGATTTTGCAGGGATGACGAGGAACCCACATTTCTTAACTGAAGTGGCGATTCATTTCAGAAAAGATGATGAAATTATTGTTGTAAGTTTTTTTTTTTAATTTTGAAATTATATTATAGTGGGATTTTTTTTTTTTTAATTTGTTTTGTAAATTTGGATTCTGAATTTTGGTGATTTTGTAATGGATAGGGATGCCTGAGTGGGAAGCGGTCTCTTATGGCTGCCGCTGATCTTTTAGCTTCTGTAAGTCTTTACGTTTTTTTGTTTTCTTTTTCCTTTTTCCCTTGAAAAAGGAAACTCATTCTGATTTTTTATTTTTTTTTTAAATTATTTGTTTTATTTTATTTTATTATTATTATTATTTTTTTTTTTGTGGTAAAGTGATTCTGATTTCAAAAAGAAAAAAAGAAAAAGAAAAAAAAAAGTGAAGTTGAGAGATAACTTCACAAAAAAATAGTGTTTAAAAAAAAACTTTGAATTTTAATAAAAATCATGATTTAGTCTATAAACTTTAGTTCGGCATGCATATCTTTGATATATAACATTTAGTCCTCATACTTTCATCTTAAAAATTAAATCATTACAAATTTAAAAATTTGGGTCAAAATTATATTGTTTAGAAATCGAATCAATACAAATTTTTGAAACACATGAAGTACACCTATTATAGTTCAAAAACTAAATTGTTACAAAATTGATATATTAAACAATTACAAACTAGTTTGTGGACTAAATTGTTATTTTCACGAAATTTCGAAACCAAAAGTATTTTTTTTACTTAAAATTGTTCTTTTAAAAGTCGTTCTAAACTTATTTTTATTTAAATCACTTAAAAAAATGACGAGTTTGAATGATAAATGCTTTTAATCATATATTGGAAAAGTGATTTTGATTGAATTGATATTTGAGTAGGGATATGGTTACGTAACGGACATAGCTGGTGGATATGAAGCTTGGTCCCGCAATGGACTTCCCATGGAGTTGTAAATATTTCTGTGGACTTCAGCTGCTACTAATTCTACACTTACCAACAAAATCTGCCCCAGCTCTTTTACAACCACAATTTCATTTAATACAACTCAAAAAATAATAATAATAATAATATCGGTTTCGATGGCTGAGATTGCTTCTCACATCATCTTATAGAGACCGTTCAACTAATCGAACTGTTATGAATTCAAATCTTTTCATTCTCGGTTGCTTTGTAAAGAAGATATCATTCAAGTTGGCATGTAAGATCTAGATCTTTTATCGATCGATCTCTGTAAATCTCAATAAATGTAAATTTTATATTGTTTTTATTTTTGTGTGAGTTGTGGAAATTTGTCCTATCAAATCATTCTTGGTATCAGAATAACTCTAATTAAAATGTTCCTTTTTGTTAAGTTCAAATATTCAAATAGGCTATTTTCAAAAATATATATATATATATATATATTCAAATAGGCTATTTTCAAAAATATATATATATATATATATTCAAATAGGCTATTTCAAAAAAAAAAAAACAAAAAAAAATACTCAAATAGGTATGTTAAACTTGAGCATAGCTTCAACTATTTAAGATATTATGTTCTTAAACAAAAAATTAGATGTTTGAATCAACTTGAAGATTTAAAGAATATAATACTTAAAAAAAAAAAAAAAAAAAAAAAAAAAAAAAAAACTCTTAGATATAATACCATTAATTGAATTCATTTTTAAACATAAGGCCATTACATCCCTCTTGGTAGTTTTGGAGTTTCTTTAATGAAAGCTTTATTTAAAAAAAAAAAAAAATTACATCCCACTTTTTTTTTTTTTTGAGAATAAAAAATTACATCCCACTTGATAAAGAATTAATTAATTCATAAATTTATTTTCAATCAAGGTATAGCTCGACTGACATTATAATTCAATACTTCATTTACATGTTATAAATTTTTTTTCAAACAAATCATAAATTCCTTATTAATTATTTTGAAAATGAGAATGAAAGAGAGCTGATCAATAAAACTAACTAAGGAACAAAATTTTTTAAATCTTAATTATTATTTTTTTATTTTAAAAATTGTTATTTTATTTTAAGTATATAATTGGTCACATCACTCCTTAGTTAATTATTTAACAAAGGTTGTTAATTCAAAGACTAAATAGAACTATTCCTTAAACCAAAGGATTTGATTGTACGATTTTGAAACCTAGAGAAAGAGATCGACTTAATGCCCAAATGTTAGACACTAAAAACGAATGTCACATCTTTTGCTTCAACAAACCCTTCACATCTCTAAATTTTTCACTCATGTCTTTGTCATGGATTCCTTGGTTGGACCCTATTACTATCATCTTCCTCCTTTTAACCCTATGCCCCTATTGGTGTGTTTTTTCATTTACAATTTTTTCCCTAACCCTAACCCCAAAAATTTACTTTCTCAAATGCTATCTAATTTTTCATGGTTGTCACTCGTCTTTATATATATATATATATGTATATATATGTTTTCTCTATATATGTTCAGATACATTCACGTAAACAATATAAAAGTCATTTTTCATCCATAATTTAACTGTAAAAGACTTCTAAAATCATTTTGAAACAAACTTTAAGAGTTAAAATGAAACTTTGAAAATTCTGGGGTATAATTAAAACCACCTCCATAATTCAAGGGTATTTTTAATAATTCAAGGGTATAGATATATACTAATTTTGTCATAAAATGAAGTAATGAAAGGACAAGAAAAGGTTAAAAAAGATTAAAAAATAATTGAAAGGAATAATAAAATAGTACGAAGAAAACAAGAGGACCAATCAAATTGATCGCTGTCAGTGGTGTCATATGTGAAACCCGACTTGGCCTCTTACGTTACAACCAATGATACAGCGCCTTCAACTCTTATTTTTCATTTTTAATCCTTAAAATGAATCTTTTTCTTTTCACATTCAATTTTTAAACTTGCGAGTACTTCAACAAAAACTATGGACCAGTATAATTATATATTTGATATCAACATTAAAAAAAAAAAAAAAAATTAATTGCATTTATATTTCGTTTTGGAAGTATTGGTTCAGTTACTGAATTTAGTATTTGTAGTTTAAGTTTTATAATGAATTAAATTTAGTATATGTAGTTTAAGATTTCATTGTATTTTACTTAAAATATATTTTTTTAACCTTTTCTTTAAGAAACTTTATTAAAATTGGAGAGTTTTGATCATTTTAACTTTATATAGACATCATTCCAGTAACCCAATATATTTTTGAACCTTTCATAAATTAAAGTCAAAATTGATGAAATATTTTTAAAAAAACAACCAAACTGTCCAAAAAAACCATTGATAATAAATATGGGATAGTTTGATTTTATAAACTTAAAATTGAAAACAATTTCAGTTTGATTTTATTTAATTTTGTTCAAACGTGATTTGGTTTTTTTAAAAACTCATTTTAAGCATCAATCCTTATGGATAGTAGGTTAAAATCTCTGCTCCTAGTTTATTTCATAGCATTCTAATTTTTTTGACAAATAATATATCTAACGTCATGTATTTTTTCTCAGTCAAACATAACTTGATCAATCAAAACATTAAAATCTTCTTGGTAAGTCATAATATATCCTCATATTAAAAAAAAAAAATTAAAAAAATCTATATTTGTACAATTTTCTCGAACATATTCCATATGTAATGAATATTGACGACACCTAAATAAAGTATTTTTCTTTTGTAATTATGGGCATTTTAGAAATACCTGAACAAAAGAAGCCAAAATAGGGAGATTATATCAATGGAACATCCCCAAGCCAAAGGCCAAAAACTGAGTCTTATTTATGTTACATCCCCACCACAATTTCAAAGGAAAATAGAAATTCATGTTGCTTTCTTACAATCAAATTCCTACTCTCCTATGGATTCCTGTATGCCTCAAGACTATGGCTCGCTGTTGGGGCTCGCCCCTGCAGAACAATCAATTCCCTACTGGAACAACAAGGCCGACAATGCATGGCAGCTCACGGCAGCCACCATGGTCGGCCTCCAAACCGTTCCGGGGCTGGTCATCCTCTACGGCAGCATGGTGAAGAAAAAATGGGCTGTCAACTCCGCCTTCATGGCCCTCTATGGCTTCGCTGCCGTGCTCGTCTGTTGGGTGTTGTGGGCACATCGTATGGCATTTGGTGACCGATTGTTCTGGATCGTCGGTAAGCCTGCCACAGCACTGTCTGAAAGCTACCTTCTTTCACCGTCTACACAAGGCTGCTTTCCAATGGCTGACTACGTGTTTTTCCAGTTCGCTTTCGCGGCCATAACTGTCGTGTTGCTTGCTGGGTCCTTGCTGGGAAGGATGAACTTTTGTGCATGGATGCTTTTTGTTCCAATGTGGCTAACTTTTTGTTACACTGTTGGGGCTTTCAGTATATGGGGGGGTGGGTTTATTCGGGATTACCTGATTGATTACGCGGGCGGCTATGTCATTCATCTTTCTTCTGGGGTGGCTGGTTTCACTGCTGCCTACTGGGTAAATGACCTACCAGACAAATTTTTACCTTATATTTGTAGTGATCTTCCTTCCCCATATGCTTTGGTATCAAGTTGTAGTGATGATGGTTTCTGATCTGCTGATCATGCCTGCAGGTCGGGCCACGACACTCCCAGGACAGGCAAAACTTCCCACCAAACAACATACTGCACATGGTTGGTGGCGCGGGGTTTCTTTGGCTGGGTTGGACTGGATTCAATGGAGGAGCTCCATTTGCAGCAGGTCAGATTACATCGCTAGCCATTTTGAACACACATGTCTGCACTGCGACGAGTCTCTTGATCTGGGTTTCAATGGACATCATAGTATACAAGAAAAGCTCTGTGATTGGTGCAGTTCAAGGGATTATCACTGGCCTTGTCTGCATCACTCCGGGTGCAGGTTAGTCCTTTCATCCATCCTAGGAACAAAAAGAAAGAAAGACATAACTGCTAATTTTACCTTATCTGAAGAATCCAAATCAAGGCATGGTACATGGTTTACATGAACAATAGGGCTTGTGGATACAGTTGCAGCTGTGGTGATGGGCATTCTGGCTGGTTTGGTGCCATGGTACACCATGATGGTGCTGCATAGGAAGCTTGCATTCCTTCAATGTGTCGACGATACATTGGGCGTCTTCCACACACACGCAGTGGCTGGTTCCATGGGAGGACTCCTCACAGGTCTCTTTGCCAAACCCAGCCTTCTGAGAATGCTGTATCCGGATTCTCTATATGGTCCCGGCTTCCTATACGCCATATCTGATAGAAGGCTCAAAGATGGTCTCAAGCAAATTGGAATCCAGTTTGCCGGAGCAGTGTTTATTACTCTTTGGAATGCCATCTTCACCAGCATTATCTGTTACCTGATTAGCCATATTGTTAAATTAAGGATGAAAGAAGAGGACCTGGAGATTGGTGATGATGCTGCTCATGGAGAAGAACCCTACGCATTGTGGGGCGACGGGGAGAAGATGCCATCCTCATTTCGTCTTCCGCACACCCCTAGGTTCCCTTCGTTATGCATGCGGGATTAAGAGAACCAAATTTTGCAGTATTTCTCGTTGCTGATGCAGTAACCCAGCTCAGGAGTTTTGAGGCACCTTTTCTGTACATATAGCTCATCAACAGGAAAAGAATAGTTGCATTCATTATTCGTATAATGAAAGTTATTATATCAAAAGACGAATAATTCTCCACCTAGCTGTAATTAAAGTAATTTTCAAACACATTCCCCACTTCAATATAATTTGTACCTCTTAATACTGTGAAGGGATGTCATCAATAAGAAAGTACCAGCTCCTGGAGTTCATCTATTAAGTTCATAACATATGTCAATAAAACTAAAACATATGTATATATACTTCAAAATCTTGTTCAATTACAAGAGAGAGAATAATAGGTGGGGTTTATTACAACTTTCATCAACAAAAGAAAAGTGAATATGATACTGATCGGCTTTCCTATGCTGTAATCATTAGTGGTCATTGATATAGATGCATTTGCTCCGACCGGAAAGCTCACGCAGGAACATGTTTCTAGCTCAGTTATGCAATGATGTCACTTTCATAGTTTGTTTGCTCTGATTGAATAATCTAGCAAAGAACCCGATTTTGATACAGTTGCAAACCTGATTTACAACTTGGACCACTATGGCATACCAAACACAATGATAGGTGATCTTCCAGTACCAAAGCAAGAGTTGGGTCAATGAATCATCTCTGTCATGAAGGCAGTTTATTTGGCCTTGGAAGCTGTTTCAACAGCTTTACTAGTTCATAAGTTTTTGTGTCTTGACCAGAATAGAGGCAAAGGTCCAATGGGGTTAAACCTTCCTGGAAATGCAGTGGAGAAATATATGTTAAAAAACATTAAAACTAACTTAGCTTAGACAATTACTTTTGAATAAAAGAAAATACAAACTACATCACTTTCTACATATCATCAGCAAGAATATCCTTACAGGAGAGATTTAAGATAGCAAAGACCAAGAAAAACAAGACATTCCAATGTTCAAGCCATGTAGAGCATACAGAAAGAAACTTAAAGATATTTACCGCATTTTTTAGTGTCTTATCAGCTCCTTTAATTAATAAAAGCCTGATTACATCTGTTCGCTGAGCCTGAACAGCAAGGTGCAGTGGTGTCCACCCATCCTGGAAAGAGTAAAATAACAACGGTGTTAATTAAAATTTGAACTGTAAAAGGCACGTAATCCATTAAGGGAAATATAAACATACTTTATCCTGAAGGTTTATATCAACATTATACAATAGAAGAACTTTAATTGCCTGACTCGAAGCAGTTTGGACAGCATAATGCATCAAAGTTGCCCCATCCTGTTAAGAAGGTTAGAAGAAGTTTTAAGAAATAAAATAAAATAAAAATGCTTTAAAAAAAAAGCTAGCTGAAAGCAACATGAATCATGTTACACAAGAAAGTTTGGACTTTAGGAAGTAGCGAACATAATATGATTTTTAATTAACTTCAGACAGGTATTTTTGACATGAAATGTTTGACTAAGATTACAGAAAAATAATAAGCCCTATCATGATAATAGACCACTGTGTTGTGAGCTGTGACAAAAAGAAACTAATGGAGGGAGGCCATATATTCTATATTTATAAGGATAAAAACATGTATAGATTGAACAATCAGTTTCTACAATTTCACTATACAACTACATCTCTATAGTAATTCAAATAAGCATCAACAATTCATGCATGAATAAAGTCATTAACTTGTTCCAATTCGGAAGATATATCGTAAAATCTCCACCTCGTAGATCAACATCATTCTCTGAAGCTAATCAACCGTATAAGGGAGAAACTTTAGGGAGCGGTTAAAATTTTTGCTAACCTTATCACGAACAAAAGGATTGGCACTTTCTCTTAAAAGATAATTAGTTATGGCTTGCTTTTTTCCAATAATAGCTCTGTGAAGAGCTGTCAAACCGACCTGGAGACAAATATAAACCAAAATGACTGACGAATGATGAAATAACAACAATAAATTGACTAGATATTACAATTTACGTCTAACATGGAACTGTGTTCCCTACCTTGTCCACGGCATTGATATCGATATTGTTCTTCAATAGTTCATCCACAAGGTAAAATTCTCCAGATCCAACAAGAGTATGGAGAGGTAACCACATGTCCTGAACATAATTTCAAAAACCCACAAGTGGTTGATACCCAAATCTAAGATACTGATAAACTTGAAATATATCAAAGAAGAGTAAATTTAGGTTAGAACCAATAGAAAGTCACTTTCAAATACAATGGTCATAACAAGTCTTACAGAATGAGCAGCAGCAAGAT
The DNA here is from genome assembly GCA_036850905.1 of Luffa acutangula. Lineage (NCBI taxonomy): Eukaryota > Viridiplantae > Streptophyta > Magnoliopsida > Cucurbitales > Cucurbitaceae > Luffa > Luffa acutangula. Next base: position 59,312,064 of record CM072087.1, on the reverse strand, counting down.
CAGGCACCCTTTTATTCAGCATAACCTTTTCCTCTTTTGAAAATAACTTGCGAGGTCCTATCCACGAAAGCATTACAGAGTAATTGACTCAGGATATTAAAGTACATAATATAAATGGATGATACTAAAAGGGACTTACAAGATTATCCTTCCAAATTTCATAGAATCATGCAAATTCAAACTCTAAAGAATAACTGGTTAATTACTATTCGAAAGGCTTCTTGTCAGTAGCAAATAATCACAATCAGAACATTGGAAATACCTTCAGATTTTTTATCAGCAGGCTGATATTGTCCACTATTAAAGAACTCTGAAACATCCTCCAGACCCCTACCATAAACCGCCCACTTGGGATTTTTTGGCGCCACACGCTCACTCGACCCGCTCATTTCGCTAACGCCCTCCGCCGCATTAACCTCCTCAGTCGCCGGAAAGCTAGAAGGATTATCAAGAACAAGTGGCTTCAATTGTGCCAACTTGGCCTCCTTATACGACAAATACTCCTCCAAATTCACACTCCTCAAAGGAACAAGCCCTTTCTTCTTCTTCTCAACTCGAGTACCAAACTGCAATTCCTGAGCAATCTTCCGCCTCATCTTCTTCGTTATGTTAATCTCCGCTTGCGCTTCCTTCCACTCGTCTGGCACCAAGTTTTCGGGGTTAATTTCCACAACGCCGTTCTTAGGCTTAGGCTTCACCGTGCTCGCACTCGAACGGTCCGCATTCGAATCGTCCGACACGGAAAGGTCGTCGAACGCACCGTCTTCGAAGATGACGCAATCGCCGATGACAAATTCTTCTAAGTCATCCGGTTGGATAGAGTAAGAGGAGCGAGAAGAAGAAGAAGAAAGGGAGCGAACTCGATTTGGAGGTCTGAGAAGAGAGATGAAGGAAAGGTTGTTAGAATTGGGAAGAGAAAGCGAGGAATTGGAGAAGGAGAAGAGTTTAGCGACTGGAATATTCAGAGAAGCTGCGAGTGACATGGTTGCTCCGATCGACTTCCGATGGCATTGCCACTCCCCTCTCTCTGCACACGAAAATGAAAGAGATTTCTTCTACGATTTGGGCCAGGCCCAGACCCAGGCCCGTAAGACTATGGTTTGGGCTAAAGGCCCAATAGATCTGCACTTTGGAAGGGGTTTCCAGATGAAGCACCGGCTGAGGTCTCCGTTGGGATTGAAGAAGAATATGCCACATGTTTTATTTATTTGTTGTGGGAAGAAGAAAAAAGATACTTCGATCAGGTGATTTCAATTTAGAATGATTCATAGATTTCGAATCGCACAACTGGCATAAAGATGGTACTGATAACCATATCCCCACCCTCCATATTGTCCCAAAAAAAAAAAAAAATGACTCATAGACGTTTGTTTTAGGATACATAGACGATAAACTTTCTTTCTTTTGAATGTGTTTTTTTTTACCTGAAAACACTGATAACCTAATTGTTGAAAAGTTTCATTTTAACCTATTTGAAATTTATTTCACCCTTAAAAACTTTTTTCGTGAATTATCTATTTTAAATATGTTCACATTAGCAACAATACGTCATTTTTCATCTATAAATTTTATGAAAAAAAATTATTTGAAGATCATTTTGAAACTAACTTGAAAATTCAAGAGTTAAACTTAAAAGTTTGAGAGTATAATTAAAACCAACTCCATAACTCAAGATATCTTTTTAAAATTTAACCCCACTTTTTTAATAAATTATCAAAAGGAAAAATTATACTTTTAGTCCCTGAGGTTTGGTTTAGGTTTCGTTTTGGTCCCTGAGGTTTCAAACTCAACATTTTAGTCCCTGAAGTTTGCATTTAGTAGCATTTTGGTCCCTCCATCCATGTTTTCGTTAAAAACTAACGGTTTGTTGAAGTGGCACCTATTTTTTTATAAAAAAATTTATTTTTTAAATTTCAAAAATAAAATAATTAAAAATATATATTTTTTAAAATTTTCATTTCCCTCTACTTTTCCCCCCTCCTTTCTTCCCTCTCTTCTTCCTCCACCCTTCCACCTTCTTCTTCTTCTCCAACTCAGCCATGGCCGGCGACCGTCGCCTGCCGGAGGTAATTTTTTTTTCTTTTCTTCCTTTCTTCCTTTCTCTTCCTCTTTTCTCTTCTCTCTAGATTTTTCTTTTTTAAAAAAAAAAGTTAACAAAAGCAAAGAAAGAGAGGGTGGGAAACGGGAAGGGAGGGAGCTTCCTCCCTCCTCTTTTTTCGCCAGAAAACGAAGGATGGAGGGAGCCCTCCCTCCCCGTTTTAGATCTGAACAGAAATGGAAGAAAAGAAAAAAGAAAAAAAAAAAGTTGCCTCCGACGGCCGCCAACGAGCAGTGGTCACCTGCCGCCGGCCATGGTTGAGTTAGAGAAGAAGAAGAAGGTGGAAGGGTGGAGGAAGAAGAAAGGGAAGAAAGGAGGGAAAAAGAAGAGGGAAATGAAAATTTAAAAATATATATATTTTTTATTATTTTATTATTATTTTATTTTTGGAATTTAAAAAATAATTTTTTTATAAAAAAATAGGTCTGCAAACCGTTAATTTTTAACGAAAATATCAATGAAGGGACCAAAATGCTACTAAATGCAAACTTCAGGGACTAAAATGTTGAGTTGAAACCTCAGAGACCGAAACGAAACCTAAACCAAACTTCAGAGACCAAAAGTGTATTTTTTTCTTATCAAAATTTATTAAAATTTTATTTTAGTTAATAAACAAAACTTTCCTAAATCATAGAGATAAGGATACATCACTATGACATTTCATAGGTGTTTTTTTTGTCCATAAATTCAACATCTGCAAAGTCCATTATGCCATTAGAAAACCAAATAAATATAATAACGAGTTCAACATCCACTTGAAAGTCCATTGTATCATTGGAAAACCAAAATATAACAAAAATATCACTAATATGATCCTAATACTAATAATAAGAAATTTAAACTTAGACTTTTAAAAAGATGAAATGGTTTTAATTCAAATATTTTTAACAAATTTTTTATATTTATGATTTTTTTAAAAAAAATATCAATATCCAAATCTCATCAACACCTCTCCATAGACAAGATTGTCACTAAGCTTTCCATCAAAGATAACATTTAAACCTTACCTGCTACTAAAAAATAGTTTCGAACAGTTGAGGGAAAACTACTTTCATTACCATTACAATTTTTTTTTCCTTCCCGATAAGAAACCGAACTTCCAATGAACAAATAAAAGATGAACAAAGGAAAGAATACAAGGGAAAACTACTTTCATTACCATTTATCAAATGAACCTCAGTGATTGCAGAAAGCTTACTCATTGTTCCACCGCGAAAAAGAAAAACAAAAGATACAAGACAAAAAAAAACAATGTTTATACCAATATCGTTCACTAGAATAAGTCGAAACAACCAACTAATATAGACCATATGATAGCATTCGGCCAGTTAAACTAGGAGGTACAAACAAACATTCGAGCACACACATAACCATCTACCATCGTCTTTTAACAGCACCATAAAAGTACATTAAAAGGGGCCTCACCTAGAGCCACGAGGATACCTCCTATCCGGGCTGCCATAAGGAGGAGAGTAAGGAGGCGACCTCGAGTGATCCCTCCTTGATCTTCCACCATAAGGGGGGGAGTGTCTAGGGGAGTACTCTCGAGCCCCTCGATATGGCGATCGTCTTGGAGACCGACGATATCCATAGTCTTCACGGAGGGAGCCACCACGGTACCGACCTCGATCGCCACGGTAGCCTAAAACAAGAAGGAACAAAACCAGTCAAGATAATGAGTAAGTGAATTGCAATTTAAAGCACAAAATATGTGAAACCATCCTTGCAAATATTGATAAATAGGTTATGCTTACCAGAGTCTCTAGTGCTTTTCAACCCCAAATAGTGTCCAGGCGTTGGAGTTCTTGGCCGTTTCCTCCGTGACTGAAAGACAAAAAGCGTGTCATCTCATTTCTTTGGGTAACCTAAAGTCATAGTCCAGTCTAAATAAAAATGTTCTATCGTTTATATAGTTTTCCGGATAATCATTTAATGCAAAAACTAGTTTTGAAATTGTTGGCAGAGCACCATCATCAATATGAAATATTCATGGGGGGAACTGGCCACCAAAAAAGGATGCACTTGATATATCGGGAGTCGGGAAAAATCGACTAGTGTCCAATGAATGCTAGGCATGAAATACCATAAAGCCTGATTAGAAAGTTCTTGATAATGTCCGTTGTTTAGTTGTGTTGAAAGTGAATGCTGATGTAGAAAAGTTGTTGGGCAATATAGTTGATATGTTTAGTTGATCAGGCGCATTTGAAATCTGTTGTTTAAGCTTGTCATTGACCAAGCTGTTTCACTAAAAGTTGACATGGATGAACTCATCATCTTTGATTGCTGCCAACATAGCTGACACAACTTGTTCTGAATATAACCAGAAAACCTCCAAGTTAAGAAAAAAGAGAAAACAATTAAATTTCTTCAATGCTAACCAGCGCAGAATAATCACAGTACCTTCTCCACAGTTATATATCGACCTTCTAGAATTGACTGGTTGAGATGCTTAACACACCGATTAGCATCATCAACATTGTCCATCGTAACAAATGCAAAACCACGGGAAATCCGTGTTCGGGGTTCAACCACAAGAAAACAAGAAGCTACCTGCAAATATTAGAAGCGTTACAAAAGAAAGAATATACTGACTACGTCATGATTCATAAACAACAACTAATTAAAGAACTTTGGGCCACATTAGGTGTCTAATCCAGTTTCAGTTCTTCTGTTTTTTAATACAATAAGGATATTATGCATACACTGAACTTAAGGCCATCTGGTATCCACCCAATTACCATTTTAATGTTTTTTTAATTTAAGAAAAACAATAAACACATTTTTTTAAATCAAGAAGCACAATAAATATAATCTTGTTTTATGTTGTATCACTTGTTTTCAGACCATGAACCAAGTAGAGATATCTCACACAATCATGCAATCAACTGCAAGTAATTAGGGTTCAGAAGCTAACCTTGCCCTCCTTGGAAAAGTGCTCTTCAAGGTCTCTTTCAGTGACCCTTGTAGATAGACCAGTAACATAGAGCGTATTCCCGGGGTTAAGTGAATTCTCCCTGGAAGAAGCTAAAATTGTTATACAAGGAGAATCAAAACACTAACAACCTATGCAAAATAGAGTGTTTAATTTTGTCCAGAGTTCCAGCTGAAGAAGCACACCTTCCACGACTTCTGGACCTTGATCTGAATCAGAAACATGTGAAACCATAAGAACAGGGTTCTAAGCTACCAAAGTCACAAACAGTAAACTTTGTTTTTACTTTCCATTTATCCAAGTAATAAAGAACAATCAAAACCAACCTTCCACGACTTCGAGACCTTGGCCTTGACCAAGATCTAGATCTAGACCTGGGCCTAGATCGTGACCTAGATCTAGATCTTGATCTTGAAGGAGCTCGCCAGGGCGAAGGAGATCGAGAGTACCTGCATCACTTATAAGTTATAACCACAAACAGTACACTAACACCAAGGATCTACTGGCATTAGAATTACTAAAATGAGGATATTCTGCTAAAGCAAATGGAATGTTCTAAATTTTCAAATGCCAAGTTTCGCAATATATTGCAAACGCACATAATCTCTGTCACCCATGCTTCCATTGATCCATAATGTGTAATTACTGACAGAAGAGTTTTCAAGTCCAGCAAAGTAATATGCTCAAAATGGAAAAAGGAAACCAAGAGAACAAGGGAAGTGTAATCACCAGAAATTACTTGCATGAAATCATTAACAGCTCATAATATAAAATGAAAACCCAAGGTACAAGTTCAAGTGAACAAAGTTCTTTTCATCGCTCTCGACCCAATTGAAAACCCTATAGGAACTTCGAAAATTTAGTATCCAAAACTCTCAAACTCCATTAATAGAAAAAATAGTAACCCAATGTAAATTTTAAATATCATTTCTTGATTACTACCCATTATGACTCCCAAAGAAAACAAGAAAAGCCATGATCTTGTTACTTTTTCCAAGCTAAATGATTTATTTTTTTCCTTTTTTGAGTTCAACAACATTTTAGATGGGGATTTGAAACTCTGACCTCTCAGCCAAGGTAATTTACCATTGACCTATATTCACTATAGCAACCTAAATGATGTTTTATAAATCAATAAACATCAAAATAGGAAGAGGGAAAATGGGTTTATTGTACGCGCTCATAAACTACGACTACTACTACCCTAGAAAACTATAGCTACGAATAGAATGTCAAGAAAATGCTCGACCCTTTTTCATCAACCAACTTCCAGACATCTCAAAGAATGAAATAAAATTCTTCTAAGAATGTTCGAAACTCTTTAGCTAATTAATTCATTCGTGGAGGGTTATAATTCAGTTAATCAACATCTCATGACAAAAATCACTCAAAAGTTCAACGCTATAGAAGATCGTGAACGCTGCAACGCAAATAATTTGTGTGCCCTAGGTCGAGAAAACCCCGAGATCGTCAGCCGTAAGCAAAACAAATAACTTGATCAAAATGTTTTTCAGCTCACCTTTTGCGATGAGAATCAGCCTGCGCAGAATCAGAAGTGTCGGATTATGAGACCTTTTATCGATCAAATAAAAACAACGATAAGCAGAGAAAGATGAATGGAAATGGGAAAAAAGAGCTTACCATTCTTCACAACGAGATGAAAACGAGAACGGCGGCCAACAAATGATAGAGAGCAGTAGAGATACGAACAGAAAATTTAGGGTTTCTGAAGACGGCCTCTCCACGAGCCACAGCGGTCGAAACTCGCCGTCGTGACTTGTGCGATGAGAGAAACTTTATGCGTTCGTGAGAATAATTTTCGTATAGCTTTAAGAATTATTCGGTACAGTGTGCGTACTCTACTTATCGTGCACTCTCGCTTCTTTATCCGCACATCGCCGCATCTTCTGCTTCCAAATTTTTAAATTTTAGAAAAAAATTCATTTTTAACCCTAAACTTTAGGGGTTGTATCAATTTTAACCTTGAACTTTCAATTTTATCAAATTGAACCCTTAACTTAACAAGTTGTATCAATTTTAATCCTGAACTTTCAATTTCATCAAATTGAACCTCAAACTTATCAAATCGTATCGATTTTAACCTAAATTTGCATAAGTGTTACGATGCATACATTTAGTTAACTTTTTTTTTTAACCACTGTACTACGTAATTGATTATTATTTTTTTTTCTTAATTCACATTGCATCTAAGTTGGTTTCTTATAAATAAAATATTGAAAAAACTTTATTGTAGTAAGTTAGTCTCTGAACTTTATTATGTAACGATTTAATCCATGTACTTTAAATTTTGTAATAATTTAGTTGAAAAATATTGTTAAAGTTTATTATCTATATAGATTACTAATCTGATCAAGGACCCAACGTGTTTATACCAAAATTTACGAAAGCAAAGAAATTTTAGACGTTTTTTATCTTCAAATATTCGCTGGTCTTTTCTTGTTGCTAAGAACTTTGTGGGACTTTTTTCCTTCTTTTAATGTTTTTTTCTTGCTAATTAGAATAATATACAAATCTAGGAAACGGAAATAAAGAAATTTCAAGTTTTTTATTTCTCATATTTGCTAGATTTTTCTTGTTGCCAATAACTTTGTTACTTTTTTATATATATAATAATGAGAAGAATTGTCTGAGATATTTGATTTCTTAACGAGTTTTTCCAACAAATTTCTTACAAAACACTAACTCAAGTGCAATGTGAATTAAAAATAAAAATAAAAAGAAATTGTCAATTGCATATTTTAATAGCAATTCAAATGAAAAGTTGACAAAAGGTTTACATTGCAACATTTATGCAAGTTGGAGGTTCAAATTGATACGATTTTGAAGTTTGGGGTTCAATTTGCTAAAATTGAAAGTGTAGGGTTAAAATTGCTACAACCTGCAAAGTTCAGGGATCAAAATTGTTTTTTTCCCTAAATTTTATTTTTGGTTAAAAATACATTTTTGTCTTTGAAATTCTATAAGTAACCATTTTCAGATTATTTATAACACTTTCGTCCTTAAATTTTGGTATAAACACGTTGGGTCCTTGATCAGATTATTAATCTATATAGATAATAAAATTTAACAATATTTTTCAACTAAATTATTACAAAATTTCAAGTATGTGGATTAAATCGTTACATAATAAAGTTCAGAGACTAACTTACTACAAAGTAACAAAATATAGAGATTAAATCGTTACAAACTAAAGTTCTTAGACTAAATTGTTATTTTTATAAAAGTTCATGGGTCGATTTTTTAATTTTATTGGGTCATACGTAGGTTATCTTTGTTTTTTTAAATATGCAAATACAGATATGAATGAAAATGTGAAGATATCGATTTTATTAATAATATATACTCACACACACGATATATACACACACACGATGATATAGATTAATATTTTCTAAATATTTTATTCTAAAAATATATATATTTTTTCTAAATATTTATGAAGATCAAGAAAACCATTTAAAAAAATGTTGATGAGAATTCCAATGTGTCAAAATATATTTAATACAAGACATCAAATATATTAAAATTTAAAATTAAGTTACAAATTTAATAAGGAACCATGATGATAATCTATATTTAGTTCTCAAATTTCAACAATGCTCAATTACATCCTTAAAAGATAAAAGTTAATTTTGTATGGAAAAGATGTCCACTCCATATTAATATTAAAAACTAAAATGTTACTTATACAAAATGTAACTAAAATAAAATATTTAAAACATGCAAGTACAAAAATGAAATAGGCAATTAGAAGAAGAAGAAGAAGAAGAAGAAGGCATTAAATTTCGAAATTAAGAAGGCATTAAATTTCAAAATGTATATAAATAATTTAATTTTAAATGAAAAGGACACAATAATTTTAATTTGATGCTATAAAAAAAATAGACACAAAGAAATTGTTCATTGGATAATTATTCTATTAGTAGCTTTTCTACCAGTGATGGACATTTTAGTAATTTTACTTTTCAGATGGTGAGATTTTGCCATTTTTGTAAATATTTCTGCGGGCTGCTACTTTTGCAATTAGTTTGGGTCATTTTTCTATTTTTGCAATCCACCCGTGTTCATTCTATTGTAAACATTGAAAGAATCGCCCTCATTCCCAGACAAATATGCTTGTCAAACAACAACTTGAAACTTTATTTGAAGTAAAAAGAATGAAAATCCACAATATCCCTATACCAAACATTCACAATTGAACTCCATTCAAATACATACAAGCATCAATGAACAAGAAAGAAAATGCAACCAACCACCAAGAAAATGCACCCTAAAGAAAACAAAAGAAAGCAGAAGCTATGTAATTTTCATTCTTTTGGGACAGTAAACTTGTCTACTGACTAGTAAGTTATTGACTCTCTTCCTCGTCGCCTGTTTGTTTCGACTCCGATTCGAGAGGGTTGATTCTACCAGTGGCAACTACTTTAGTTCAGCATGAAATTTACAGAGCCTAAGACCAAACTTGCAGAAAGCACCATTGCTGTCACAAGGAGAGACTATGTGGTCACAACATCAGGAATTGCAGTTGAATGAGACCCTATTATCTTCCCCCCTACATCAGGGAAGTTTTCATGTCCAGGCAGAGAATTGACTTTCCCGTCACCGTCCACGAGCACCGGATACTTGAGAAGGTGGCCCTGCAATGTCGTGAATTCATCTGCCACGAATCGCTTCCAGTTATCCTCAGCAATCCCATTGACTCTTCTCACACATTCCAAAGTTTCTGGCTCCTCAAAACATGGATCGAGCATCCCGAGATGCTCGCTCCATAACGACATTCTGTACCCGTAAATCTGTGCATCCAGTGATTAACAATGGTGAGAAAAATCAATTTAGCAGAAAGAGAGAATACCCTACGGAACAAACTGATGTTTGTTTAATGCCAAGTTATACATACAGAGCAATATGCTTCATTTCCCTATGAGCTCGTGTTAGGAGGGGAAAAGTGACAAAAGAAATTGACGACGATATCGCAAGAGAGAAGGCGAGAAAAGGCCTAACCTGACCGTGTGGGTGTTTCTTATTCTTTGCCCACGAGTGATGCGGCTGATAGGCACCCATGGCTATCTCAGTGTCCTTCGACCCAGCCATAGATCTTTGGTTAATATTTGCAGACCCAACAATTACATATTCATCATCAACTATCATCCCCTTGGCATGAACGTAAATCATAAACCGTTTATGTTTTAGTGAATTAGATACCTGAAATATATATGCATTCGACAAAGAAGAGTATCAAGGTTATGTTATGACCAACCAATATAACTTGCTGCGAAACTACAATTACTTTTAACAACATAGAATAAAACTAAAAATTTCAATGGAGTAAATTTATACAGATTTCAAGTGAAACTGAAAAAGGAGGTTGCTTTTTGAAAGATCAACGTGGTTTATCTCGATATGGGATTGAAGGTACTACTTTTTTTGGTAACAAACAAAACACATGAATACATCCAAAAACATATTTAAACAGACAGACAGAACAATTTACACTATTTACAGCAAATAAATGACACAAACAAATCAACCTACAAAACTTATGGAAAGTTCCCCCCGCCCCCGGGCGCAGGGTGGCTGACTTATGGAACTAATGGTTTCGGCACTAGATATGAGAAAATATCTGTGGGGTCCTAAGACTTCTAACCAACATTTGACATTTTTCACAATCCATTGTGTCATATGAAGTGAATCACATCCCAACTTCTGAAAGAGTTTCTGATTTTAAAGTTGAAAATGAGTTCACTGGATGGAATAACATGTAGAATAAACAACTGGGAATTAATGGATCTAATGATCATGAAACTTACAGTAACAAAAAGATGAGGATCAACTCCTATACTGATTATCACAAAAGGCTAATAGATGCGAAGAAAGGGAAAGAACTCAACAGTAACCACATGAATTTTGGTAAATACAGATTCCTTTATGAAAAGTTACCGTTGCAGCATCAGTGGTCGGTCCATTCTCAGGAATTTCTTCCCGTTTACCAAGGCAGTAGAAATTTAGATAGTCTAGAGGAGTCAAATCTGGTTGCTCTGATGACTTCAGTTCACTTGCAACAATGTCATACATCATTTGCATCGTTTGTCCCTGCAATAATCAAGTACAAAATTGAAAATTGTGAGTTGTTTCGCTCATGAGCTAGCCTAAAATTAAAAAGCCAAGTCTATGAATCGAAGCTTCTATAATTCATCCTTCGTACAATCCAAACATTCTAGGAGTCATTTACTATTATCATATATTTCCATTACCGTGTAACCCGAGCTTGTGCCAACATTGCAAAAAACTTTTCAATCTATCTAGACTCTTTCAGATAGCCATTTACCTGCCAATAAAGAATCTCTTGCATGGGACCACTCTTCGGATCTCCCTCAGGCCACATTGGTATGATAATATATACAACAAATCTTTCCTTGGCTCTTATTTTGCTTGCAATCTTAAGGGCCAACTCCATGGGAATGAGATTATCAGCCCCTGCCCATGCCATAACCCAGAAATATGTAATGTAGAATATAAAACTTGTAAAGTTTGCAGTAAATTTGCAAACCCAAATAATGTAGAAGCCTAACATGACAGCAAAGGTAGATGGGCAAAATTAGGAAGCAGATTTACGTTTTGGTCACTGAAGTTTAAGTCTCAAGACCGAACAATTTTACCAGAGAATCAGAGATAAACATGCATCTCTCTTTTTAAAGAAAAAAATATATATAAGCATACAAAGATGAGAAAACTAGGTATATAATGTTGACTTATTAAATGGATAAATGTCACACTGTTTTGCATTCCAATTGATCAATTTGTTCTTTAAACTTTCAAATTATTCTATTATGGTCCTTAAAATTTAAAAAAATCTATTTTAATCCTTGAATTATTAGATTTATTCTATTTTGGTCCTAGCACTTTCAAAATGTCTATTTTAGTTCCTAAACCTAAAAAACTAACAATTTTTGTCATTACTCTTGTTTTTTTTTTTCTTTTTGAAGTAATCATTACTCTTGCTTTTAAGAAATAGATAATGTGGCTTCAAGCATACGTGTTAACTTGTTGACATGGGCCAAAATGGTTATTTGTTAAAAGTTTATTCACTAAAATAGACATTTTGAAAATTTCGAACTAAAATAGATATTTTGTTATAGACCAAAATGGAATAAGTCTAAAATTTGAATCACCAATTTGGAACTTAAACGTTTATTATATCTTATTCCACAAATAAGATCCACACTAGCACAGGCACAGTCAACCATGGTAGAAGTAACAAAGTGGACTACTACAAAGAAACAAAACTTCGAAGAAACTGACCGGCATTTTTATATCCCGGCCATCCATACGATGATCCAATAAAATACTGATTTTCAATATAAATGAAATGTTGTGCCGATCTAATAGCCTGGATATATGCCATTTCAATGCTTTTCTCTACAGCCAAGTTTTTTGCACAAACAAGGTTCTGCAGCCACAAGCAAACGACATATTGATATCAACTTTGATCCAAAAATATCTACTATCCAAAATAGAGAGAAAAAACTGTAGTGAAGTGAGAACCTGCGACTCGGCGAGGTGGACATCTTTTGGAAATCCTTTTACTGATCCAGAGTCAATAGATCGAAAAATCTAAAGATCGAAAGATAGGCATGGATTTAATAAAGAATGAAACCAAACAACAATGATTATTGGTAGAAAAAAGAAAAAGAGAGATCAATTTCAACCATAATAAGAAAACTCATAACAAGCCCATAAGTTGTATGAATTCCAACCTGAACATGCCAGTTCCCAGGATCTTCTTCCTTTGAAACATATACTTTAGGGTCATCCTCTGGAACTTTTATTGAACCATCAGCTAAGACAGTCAGGTGAGGGCTTAGTATCCATGATATGCGCTCAATCTTTATTAAGGCATCATGCCAGTGAGAAATTCTCTTGCACCGTAGGCCAAACTCTGTCCATCTTGTGGCTCTATTCCAACGTTGCTCAAAGTTTATAAGCAAGTCATATGCCGCTGGCCCATCAATCCGACAGTGCAAGTCATGCCATGGTTGCCTTGGAGCATTGGTTCCAGGCTAGTATGTTCCATCAGAAAACAAAGAACAAAAACAATGGCAATTGTCTCAAGTTCTTAACCGCTCAGATGGAAAAGCATGATTAAGTTTAAGGCCCATTACTAGTGTCTAACTGCTTATCAAAGTAAAGTTGTCATTTAATTTTACTCACGGGAATTGTAGGATTATGAAAATCCTCCTTGAATACTGTGTCAAGGTCATGGAACAATCGATGCCCAGGTGTATCATAACGACCATCACAGAGATCAAGACCTCCAAGAAATGCAGTTATCTTTCTATTATTACCATATCCCTGTGTATCAACAAGGACACACTTTTGATGGTGTGTGAAGACAGTCCCTACAACCTGGACAAGCACATTACATGAGCAACTTCCAGTAATAGAGTAGTCAATCACAAAGCAAGTCATTTCAAAATAATTGACTCTTCAACACAACGTAAACAAGAACCTTAGAATCCCCAAGACATTTGTTGGAAAAATAAAAGCAAAATAAGATGAGTATGCCACAATTACATCGGCCAAATATGTAATAAATCATAGCCCTTCCCACTGGCACATAGAGGGGAGGTGTTAAACAAATACCTTTTGTTTTACATAACTTAGCTTGCCACTTGGATAGCGAGGTGAGAGCACACAGATAACAGAAGAATGCTTGAAAAATTTTCGGGTTTCCTCGTCATGTGTCTGCATCAATCCTGCCTGTAACCGATGTCAACTAAATTTTAGAATCAATTCTTCCAAGCCGTCTTATATAAAAGAGTTGCAAGCAATTCCTTCAATATCATTATAGAAATAGTACTAGCTTGAAGAATAATATTCAAAGCATCAGAACTCTAGCCTAAAATCACAGGCAATACATTCACTAAACTATACGTTGTACATAAATCTCACCGTGTTGATGAAGAACTTATCATGAGAAGTCTTATCATCCCAAACCATCATCAAAACTCGGACACCCTCTTCTGATTTGTATTTGAGCAGTTCACCAAGAGTCAAATCCCCGCCTCGCGGCAACGGCCTGCTTGGCTCTCTAACCAGCCTCACCTTATGATAGACCGACCATCCGACGATATAAATCATATGATGAGCCTCCGATATGGCATAGCAAATATCCTCCCAACATTTTTCTTGTCTATAAACATTCCCTCCATCCAATTCAATCTGCGGTAGCATCCCATCAGGCACATGAGCATCTTGATACAATCTAACGGAGCTCCCTTTCCTGACAGGAAAATAAGTGTGCCGCACACCCTTATGCTCAGGATCTCCTGCAATACCGTGTCGATATACCGGATTTTTTTCAACCGAGGTGAACTTCATTTCGACTCTGAGTGATGTACCGGGCTTCGGTGGCTTGCCATTTGAGCCAAGCACAGGAAACCACCCGCTAATTGTCTCGCCGGAGGCAATTGTCTGAGCAGGGAATTTGACCGTCCCCATAACTTCAGCGCCAAAGACATCGTCGTCTTTCACCTGGAATTCCAACTCGGCCATTTTCTGTGCAAGAGGGATAACGAAATGCTCGTTCCAATTGGGATTCTGGGAATTCTTTATGACGCGAGTCCGAGCGACGGTGGCTTGAGGGACCCGGACGGTAACATATGGGTCGCTGGTGATGATTTTGCCATGGCGGCGATGGACTTTCCCCTCACCGGCGGCAGAGCGGGAGTTGGTTCCGACGGATTTAATGGCAGAGTAGTCGAGAGTACCACAGGCAGTGAAGCAACGACGAAGACGCTCCGATATAATGTCCATATTAGGCAACTGGCTAGCCTCAAAGATTTTGAGGTCGAGATCGCCATGGAGATAGACCTCTTCTGAACTTTCCGCCATGAAAACTGAAGCGACAAAACCCACCGCAGGTCCAGTGGTTTAAACGAAGAAGCAAAAGCCGCAAAACAAGAAAAACAGACACAAGAAACAAAGAAAATAGCAAACAACCGAAATGGGTTTTGACTGCATACAAATATTTTACCAAAAATCAAGGGGCTAGAACTAGAATATCTTCTGAACAGTGCCAAACCCGAATGCCGCTCGGAGATTCTTGCTTGATTCCGAGAGCTTCAACCCCGTGCCGCTTCAACTACCCTCGCTTTGTTTATTCCCAAAACGCAAACAGAAGAAAAATGGCGATTGCCTTCATTAACGTGGGACAGGGACAGGGACAGTTGCAGAAATTGAAGTTAATAAGCTGATCGTTACCATTCCAAATCCTCCATGAAAGCCGAAACTGATTAAAATAATCAACTGGGTAAGCTCCAAATTAACAAAGCAATTGAACCCACACGTTTGTTGAAATTCCTCAATCGCCACCATCATCCATCGCCGTCTCTGTTTCCCCTTTTCACCGCTCACTGTAAAACCAGAAGCAAGAGGGTAAGATGCACCAAGGCCCGAATTCAACCCAGCCTTTTCCAATTACCTCGACAACTGGGGCTTTGCTGATTGTTTGCTTTCGAAGGCAGTACAACGTGGGCCACTGTAATTAGTGGATCTTGATATCAAAAAAATGGTCATGATCAGAAGTAGTTGGTGGACTTTATGTAAAGGATACTGTTTACAGCTCGAACATTCCCACCCAAAAAGGGAGGGATAGGTTTCTTTCGAAGAATCAACGTTTCAATAGGAAGAAAGGTATCGATCTACGGTCTACAGGTAGATCGCTCATGTTTGAATTGAAAGAAATGTACTCTTCTTTGAGTGAAACGACTACTTTTTTGGGGGGGTTAAGTTGCTATTATGGGTTTGATTTTTTTTTTTTTTGGTTTGATTATTGATGCCCTAGTTTTGGAAAGTTTTGATTTGGAAGTGATTTTGCTAAATTTCCAAAATCAGGGTTAGCTAGTTAACAAATATATTAGATCGATCAAAATATCATTGGTTTTCAATACACGTGTTAAACTAAAAGAAATTTTAAAATGTTGAAGTAAACCTAATTCAAATGGACTGATATAGCTATTCTCTTCTCGTTGAAAGATTGAACTCTCGTCTCACATCTGTGTACTGAAGAAATGAACCTCTAAAAATATTGGCTAAATATATCTATAGTTTCTACTAGTTATCATTTTAGTCTTTTATTGTATTGAAAATTTCAATTAAATGATTTATAAACAAAAAAAATTGTTAAATTTTGGCTTAGAGTAAATTTATTTTTCATTAAATTATTGTTTTATTAATATATTTAAATACACCTGAATGTTGTTTGGGAAAGAAATTAATTTTACTTATGACTAAGTAGGATTTTGAGGATTATTGAGTTAGATCTCCTGTGTTAAATAGTATTCAAGTAGCATGTTTGTTTGTAAATGAGTATTGATAAAATAATAATACAAATTTATATAAAAAAAAATCTAAATAAGAATTTTTATAATGCAAATCAACAAATTTTAGAATCTTAGAAGATCAAGAAAGAAATTGAAAACTTCCCTTGAACCAGATTACTTGTATGTGTTGTCCAAAATGTTTGATGAATTCTCGTTGACTAATTTGAAAAATTAAAATTTGAGCGATTAATATTGTTTAAAAACAAAATAACAAAAGTTAGCTTATTATTAAGAAGATTGTTGTGGGTGGCAAATTGGACCAAATTAATAGCAAATATAGCACCATGTAAAAAGAATTGCAAATATAGCAAAATCTATCCGATAGACTTCGATTATCAAAGTTTATCAGCGATAGACTCTGATTAATCAGATCTATCAGTCTATTGATAGACTCCAGTATCTATCGTTGATAAACTTTGGTTAATCAAAATCTATCAGTAACTATCACTAATAGGCTCTGATTAATCAAAGTCTATCAGATAGTCACTCCTAGATTTTGATTAATTGAAGTCTATCCGCGATAGACACTGATATACTTTGAATAATCAGAGTATATCAGTGATAGACAAGGATAAAATCTGACAAACTTTTTGATCTTGTACAATTAATTTTGCTATATTTGCAATTAGTTTGCAATGGTGCTACCTTGCTATTAATTTGGTCCAATTTGTCATCTATGCAACTCCCCTTTATTATTTTATTATTATTCACGGCTTATTCATTTTATTATTTTTCTTACTCATTTGTTTTTTTTTTTCCTCTCTTTCTTTTCTGAAAGCTCTCGTTTTCCTTCGATAGTTATTATTCCTTGAAAAATATAGTATTTTTAAAATGGAAGTGGAAAGTTCAATTAATTACAAAACAAAATATCTTCCTCAAATTTCTCGTCTCATCTCTCTCTGTATCTCCATAATAAAAAATAAATAATAAATAATAAAAAAAAAAAACTTCACTTTTCCTATTTCCAGTCACGGACTCTCTGTAAAAGTGAGTTTAACTCAACGATATTGACATATACTTTCGATCAAGAAGTTTAAAGTTTAAATCTTCACACTCCCAAATATTAATGTACTAAAAAAATTTACAGGCTCCCTCCACTCTCCTAATCTTTAGTAAATCAAATCTATCATACAATTTAAATATAAAACATATACAACTCTGGCTTTATTCATTCAAGTTTTGCTTCTCTCACACGTTGGTCACCATTTTTTTTCAAAATTTACAATTATTTCTTTCTAAAGTTTAGCACTCTTTATTCTTTCCTTTTATCTCTATTGGTCAACAAATTTTCAAATTTTCCAATTACTTTCTTTTCCCAATTCAACCAATCTTCCTTTGCTTCTCAATTCAACTCTATGATTATTCATTTCCTTATCGATCACCAATTTTTTTAAAAAATTCAATTCTTTATCTCCTCCATTCAACTATTCCTTCTTATTTCCTTATCGATCCCCACTTCGATCACCATTTTTCAAAATTTCCAATTATTTCGTTCTCTATTTCTAACCTTATAAATTATGTAAGTCTCTCTTTTATTTTATTTTATTTTTTAGTTCAACAACATTTGGAATATGAGGATTCGAACCTCTGATCTCTTGATCGAAAATACATGTCAATTACGCTGAGATATGTTTGTTTGTCAACCTCTCTTTTATTTAGTATTTTTTTAACTCTCTTTTGTAGTTTCGAGGAGCAATCTTAATCAGTAAATCCAATAGTACTCAATTAAGTTGCATATATCTATTTAAACAGATAACAATTTAAAATGGACAACATGAACGTAGTTCAACTTGTACTAATGACTAACAGGTATGTGATTCGAGTTCCCCACCTCCCATTGTTGTTAAACTCAAAATAGTAATAATAACAAATTTAAATATCAACTCGAGCATAATTAAGTGGATAAAACATCAATTATCATCCAAAATATATAACAATTTAAGATATATGAAATCTAAATATAATTAATAACCCACATCAAATATTACTACACTAACTAAAACTCGTAAGTTGTAGGGTGAAATTTTAAAGTCTTACTTTCTATAAACATGTGGGA
This sequence comes from Luffa acutangula, assembly GCA_036850905.1. NCBI lineage: Eukaryota > Viridiplantae > Streptophyta > Magnoliopsida > Cucurbitales > Cucurbitaceae > Luffa > Luffa acutangula. Next base: position 59,293,576 of record CM072087.1, on the reverse strand, counting down.
CAAAACATTATCAATTATATTCGATAATGATGATGGGTTTTTCAACCTATAAATTTTTGGGAAAAATACACTTTTGGTCCCTGAGATTTGGGTTAAGTGACAATTTAGTTCCTGAGTTGGAGTTTGAGATAAGGAGCACGTCGTCCATTTTTCCGTTAAATGTTAACAGATTGTTGACGTGACCACATTTTTTTTAATTAAAATTTTATTTTTTATTTTTAAAATAAAAATAAATAAAAATAATAAAATATTATTATTTTAATCATTATTTTAATCTCTTACTTCTTCCCCTCTTCTCCGTCTTCTTCCCTCCACCCTTTCTTCATCTTCTTTCTATCTCCTTACCGGCGACCAGCGACCGACCACCACTCGCCGTCGCCGGCGACTGTAATTTTTTTTTTCTTTTCTTCTCCTTTTATCTTCTCTCTTACCCCAATTTTCTTCTTTTCTTTGTTTAAAAAAAAAAATACAAGAGGGAGGAGAGACCTCCTCCTCCATTTCCGGCGCGAAACGGAGGAGGAGGGAGGTCCCTCCTCCCTCTTGTATTTTTTTTTTTTTTTAAAACAAAGAAAAAAGGAAAATTGGGGTAAGAGAGAAGAAAAAAGGAGAATAAAAGAAAAAAAAATTACAGCCGCTGGTCGTCGGCAAGGAGATAGAAAGAAGATGAAGAAAGGGTAGAGGGAAGAAGATGAAGAAGGGAGGAAGAAGTAAAAGATTAAAATAATGTAAAATAATAATATTTTATTAGTTTTAATTATTTTTATTTTAAAATTAAAAAAATATAACTTTTTAATTAAAAAAATGTGGCCACGTCAGCAATCTTTTAACATTTAACGGAAAAGGACGGCAGGGACCAAAGTGCTCCTTATCTCAAATCTCAGGGGTACTTTTGTTGAGTTTGAAAACTCAAGGACTAAAGTGTCACTTAACCCAAACCTTAGGGACCAAAAGTATATTTTTCCCTAAATTTTTTTATTGCAACTTTTTTTTTTTGAGCAAACAAAGGAGAATCACTTCAATATAAAATGCATGCGCAAGCCATGATACATTTACAATGGGCCATTTGTCCCCTTGATTGAAGCCATGAAGGAAAATCAGAAGGCCATAGCATAGATTGTGTCTTCTGGAGTGCTTTTTTTGCCAAAGCATCCGCCCTAATGTTTCGAAGTCTTCCAATATGATTGAAAGACACCGAGAGAAAATCTGAGCGCATTTCAAGTATTTGTTGAATCTAATGGTGAACTTCCACTTCAGTCTCCTTCTCATTCTTAAGCATCGTCATGATGGCATTTAAAGAATCTGAATAGATATTAGCAGTCTTAATATTCATACGAACTAGAAGCCTCATAGTTTGGAGAACTGCATAAATTTCCGCCGCCAAAGGAGAGAATACAAAATTCAAATTTATTGCAACTTTTGAACTGTTATAAAGTAGGAATTTGTTTATTACTTTACTAAATGGAGGAATGTTTGAGTGACGTTGTCCATGATCTTCAAGCAGTTGATGGATTGTATTGTTTAATATTGTACATGAATCAAATCTCTTACTCTTGGCATTATTGATGTTCTAATTATTATATATTACGATTTGCAACTTTTTATTTTCTTTTATATATATATATATATATATATATATTATTTGCAGCTTCTATAAAAAGTTTTGTCCTTTTAGCCACTTGACTATGTAGATTTTAGCCCATGCATTTCACGTGGAACAAACTTTGGTTAAATCTCTTTAAATTTTAATAGTAATTCCGACTTTTTTTCTTGATATTTTCTTTAAGTTCTATCATTGGGAGGGGTAGATCTAGAGAACAAAGCTATCTTTCACAAATATAATAAAAAAATTTAATCAAAATTATTTGTAACAAGAACCAAACTCCGAACAAAAAAAAACAAAAAAAAACATCCTTGTTTTTTTTTTTTTTTTTGAAAGGAAAAAAAAAACATCCTGTTCGATTGACGTAATTGCAAATATAGATATATGTTAGTTGGCTTTAGGATTTAATAAAAGTACAAATCTAGTCAATATTAGAATGACATATGATAAATAATAAAAATTTTTAAAAAAATGTAGGTTATTAATGATTTTATTTTTAATGACGATTTATTATTGTTAGAGGTAATTCTACACCATCTTGAAATCGAGTAACAGATTGAGCCAGCACAATGTCAACCTGAGAAATCGACGTGAAATTGAACCCTAGAGGAGAGAAAGGTTGAGGACCCAATACCCTAGGTCCGAAGGTTGGACTCCGTTGCCCAACCTTGCTCGATCCCCAACCCGATTCGATCCGTTTCCAATCCTAGATCGTCATTAAACGGGTAAAACTCTAAAGCAGACCTAGGTATAAATACTTTTTTTTTTCTCGTGCTTCCTACTTGTGATACTCCATAACTTCTTTGTTGACTTAAGCATCTAAGTGAATCATCAATTTATGATAATTAACTATTATCACATAAAATAATTTTTTTTGGTCACCATCAAGTTTATTAACAATTTATGTAACAAAAACACCATATTTGTAATTATTTTTTTTTAAATGCTATATTCATAATTTTATATTAAATGACACATATTTAAAATATTTTGGAAAATCTAGCTATTCCATACTTACATATATTAAAAGCGAATGGACTAACCAAAAAAAAAAAAAAAAACTAAGTCCACCCATGGTTAACAGTCATATAATCATTGACTAAATTGCTAAAGTGAGCATAGCTCAACGGTACTTGATGATGTCAGAGGTTCAAATCTCCACCTCCACAAAATGACTCATTTTCAAATATTATCATAATTCTATTTATTGATTATCTAATAGAATTATGATATGTTTTCGTTTGACTTTTCAAGTGTTTAATTTTGAAAAAAAAAATTGAAAAAAATTCTGGTGTTTGACAATCACTAATAATGACTTTTTAAAAAATTTGATGGAGAAATAAATCATTTTGAGAGAAACAATAAAAGAGTTTTTTTTTTAAAAAAAATAGTTTTTAGGTATATAATAACTTGTGTATACAAACAATGTAACCAAACATATGAGTGTTTAAAATTCTAAACAATTTTATACAAAATGTTTAAAATAAAATACATTCCTAAAAAACACTCCGACTAAAAGGTATTACAAATTAATTTACAATTACAAATGGGCTCTTAACAAACAACATGTTTTCTATATATATATAAAAAAAAAAAACAATTATTAGAAAAAAAAATTGTCATTGATAGTTGTTTTTTAAATTAAAAAGTTTAAAGACAAATATCTTCAAGTTTAAAGATAATTAATATACAAAATTCATAAACTAAAATAAAATAATTTTAGAAAATTCAAACACATAATAATTTTTCAAAGAAAAGTTATCCACTTTTTAGATTAAAAAAAAAAAAAAAACGATAGGCAAAAGTGTAACAGACATGAATGTACTAATTGCATCTTTAATCTCAAACAAATTTTTTTAAAAGGAGAATCACAAACAATCTTTGTTTTTCTCACAAAAAAAAAAAAAAAAAAAAAAAAAAAAAAAAAAAAAAAACTTTGTTGTCTCAATTTTTTTTTTATTAATATTATTAGTCTTTTTCAGCTTCTCTCCCCCCTCTCGAGTTGCTGTTGATTGAAGAAATATAGGATTTGGCCACAAAAAAAAAAAAAAAAAAAAAAAAAAGTTTGAGAAAAAATAGAAAGTGGACAAATTTTATTTATTGGGACCGTATATTTTCATAATTTCATTACCATTGTCACGCGTTTTATTTACTGGGACAAAAAAGTGGCCCCTAGATTAAATTTGCGATTTAAACTTTATTTCAAATAGATAAAAAGTTGGACACCTCTTCATGTGCAGTTGTGCACACAGGAACAACTTTTATAAAAATTAAGAACTCAATTTAATAATCATTTGCTTTTTTGTTTTTGGTTTTTAAAAGTAGGCTTGTTTTGCCTAAATTTTCTACCATGACTTTCATCATTGTTAAGGATCCATTTGAATTTCTAGTCAGATTCTAAAAACAAAAACAAGTATTTGAAAACTATATTTTTTTTTTCAAAATTGGACTTGGTTTTTTAAAACAATGAAGAATATTGATACTAAAACAAAAAAACTTATAAGTGAAAATAGGTGTGTATAAGCTTAATTTTCAAAAAATAAAAAATAAAAAATAAAAAACCAAATGATTATCAAATTAGTTTAAAAAAACAAAATGGTTATCAAATGAGACCTAAATTATGAGAATTAAAATTCTTTTTCTTTTTTTTAACAGGTTCTTTTTCCTTTTTCCTTTCTAAAACACCGTGTAAAACTAAATTTCAAAATTATTATACTTATGTATCACACATTGCATATATGTCAAATAACTGGTAAAAACAATACTAAATGTACTCAATGGTCCCTAATATTTAAGATATTTCTCAAATTGGTCCTTCACCTTTTAAAATTCTCGATTTTACTTTCGATGTTGATCGTATCCATTCCTATGAAACTTTGTTTACATACAACTAACGACTCATTACATCATCGTTTTATTAACATATTTGGACATGTGGGCATACCACTTGGAAAAAATGAATTTTGCTAATTAGTTGGTCACTTTTCTTTTATGGACAAGTTAGTTTTTATGTATAAAGTAGTATAGTGACATGTTCATGTGTCTAAATAGGTTAATAAAACAATAATTTAATAGTTTATCAACTTAACTAATTAATTTTTTTAAGTATTTAATTGAAAACATGTAATACATTGAAGTTAATTTTGATAATTTAAAAATATTAATTACCAATCTAATTAACCAATCTTCTATGTTTAGCCTAAAAATAGAAATGATATATCCATTATATTAATTATGTGGGCTTCATATCTTTAGGCCCATTAGATTGAGCAATATGTTGGGCCGAATTAATAGTTAGTCATTAATTGATGGACCTGGTGGCTGGCAATTAGACTGAGGGCAGGCCAGGAGAAATTATCGAGTATTTCAAATTTTTATTCGGTAGTTTTTTTTTTTTTTTTGAGAAAAATATTTGGTAGTTATTAAATAGTATAAGTATTTCTAATTTATATCAAGTGGATAATATGAGACACCGACATTGTGGTAGTCTCATTAGTAATGTTCAGTCAAATAATCATTTCAAACATTTTTTTCCAATAAATTTATTAATGTAATTTTCTATTTAAAAGGATGATTTTAATGTAATTTGTTATATTCCATGTTCACATTTATTTTTATTTTCCAATCAAACTTCTTATATCATAATACATGTAAAAATTTTAAAATGGAAGCATATTTAAATTAAGCTACACACAACTTAAAGAGGAAAATAATTTATAATGTTGAAATCATTTGATCCAACCTTCACGGTTGGTTATATATATATATAACAATTATTATTATCTTTTACGAACATAATAACGAGTGTTCGAGACTTTAATACATGATTATACAAAAATTAAAAATAATTATACTTCAACACATTTCACATTTACAGATTGTGTGGGGACAACAAGAACATAACTCAACTATCATAAAGCTTGTAGTGATGACTAAGAGGATATGTGGTTCGAATCCTCACACCCCATATATTGTTGTAAAAAAATTGTGGGTACAAAAAGTAGTGGTGGAAAATTTTCGGGTTAGGTAGGTTGTACGAACTACGAAGCCTCAATTGATTGGTGACTAATAAATGGGTTTTTTAAAAACAAAAATTAAATTCAACTAATTGATGGATTTCTTTAAATATATACCATTCAACTAATAAATGGAGTTATTGATTTTTTTTTTTTTTTGAGGAAATAAATGGGTTATTGATGAGATTGGAAATCGATCATATTTTATTTGTTTAGGTAAGGCTTTCATGTTACAGATATCAATATCATAATGGTGTAAAAATACAAAATTGCCAATTGTAGAATAATCCAATTCAGCTTTATTAGGTGGAAACTAAATCCTGATGACCAAATCGGTAATTTACAGTTGTTATTTGCTAATTAATTGTGCAGTGGACCACGTCGACGAGTGTAATTTCCACAAAAGAGAGAGGAAAAAAAAAAGGTCAAATAATTGCTTTATAATTATGTAAAACATTGCTTGCATTAAGATGTTTGGTTTGAGAAGGACTAGGAAAATTTAAGTTTAATAAAACAATGGGTTAAAATATAATATTAGTTTTTCATGTCGTGTCAATTTTCACAAGGTTTGTGGTTCGAATCTCCCTTCCTTACATATGGTGTCAATTTGGTCTCTGAACTACCTTTGAACTTTCACGGCTGCTATTTATAGGTACGCTAGACTAAGTATATTGTTATTTAATTGGACAGTAAATGTCAAAGACTTTGATAGTTGAGGACATGAATGCCAAATTTAACGTTTTCTCCTAAATTATAATTATTTTTATTTACCAACATGAACATAACTCAAGACACGTACTAATGATTCGAATCTTCCCAACCCACATGTAATCACGTCAAATTTATCTTGGATGCAAAATCTAAATTTAGAGATAAAACTGTTTGACCATATATATAAAACATTAAATTTAAAAATAAAAAAGGACAGAACTTAAAATAATTATAATGAAAATTAAATACAACCTTGATTTATACACTTTCTTTTTTCATTTTTGATCTAACGTATATTTTGACCATATACTTTTAAACGCATTTCACTTTGTTTTCTATACTTTCTTAATTTCTATTGTAGTCTAAAAAAGTTAAAGAGCCATTGTTTTGGTTAATGCAGTTAATTTTATATAAATAGACTAATCACATTATCCTTAATGTCAATATGCAAAGGCACCACCCCACCTTTTACCTGATATTGTATTACGTTTGAAAAAAAAAAAAAAAAGAAAAAAATATTAAGATTAAGGGTGCTTGAACTTTCTTTAATTTTGAAAAAGGAAATCATTTTGAGAGAGATTTCAGTGTTTAGGAACAACTAAAAATGATTTATTAAAAAATGATATTGAAAAATAAACAATTTTGAGACAAACACTTGAGAGCAAAAATTTCAAAAGAATTTTCAGTATATAATAACTTGTGTATTACAACACTTACGATAGAATGTAATCAAACATACGAGTGATTCTAAACAATTTTTATAAAAAATATTTTTTAAAGAATGCATTCTTGAAAAATACACAGGGTTCGTTTTGAATACTTTTAGTTTAAGTGCCTTTCAAGAATGCATATTTAAAAAAAAAACATTATACATAAAAATTGTTTAGAGTTAAAACACTAATATGTTTGGTTACATTTTATCGAGAGTGTTTTTATACACAAAGTTATTATATACTTAAAAACTTTTTTTTAAAAAAAATTGTTTTCAATTGTTTGGGTAAAAAATGATTTATTTCTCAATCACATTTATAATAAGTCATTTTTAGTCGTTACCAAATACTAGAATTTGTTTTAAAATGATTTCTTTTCGAAACCAAAACACTTGAAAATTAAGAAAGAAAAAAAATCATTAAACTACAAGGTTTTCAAACGGACCTAAACCATCATTTTAATAATTGAAACAGATAAGATCAAAATAATAGTTAAAAAAAGAAAAATAAAAAGAGAGATTTAAACCAATAATTTATTTTTTCATAAAAAGAATTCTATATAATTGAAAAATCCCGAAAAGAAATAAAGCCGCCGGAGACAGAAGGAGAAAAAATAAATAAATAATTAATAAATAAAACCTCTCAGATCGCTGAAAGCTGAGCCAAAGCCAAAGCCAAAACCAAAATGAAAATGAAAATCAATCTTTAATTGCGGTGTCAAAGTTCACCAAGTTTTCCCAGCACAGAGGCCTTGGACTTTCGAGACGAAGACCAAAATCAACCGATACTCTCCTCCAAAGGGACTCTGCAATTCCAGATCTTGCTTCCATGGCGAAGCACAGGCAATCTCGTTTTCCTTCTCGGAAGTCCTCTTCTTCTTCTACTCTCGTCTTTACCCTGCTCATTATGTTCACCTTCGTCATTCTCATTCTTCTTGCCCTTGGAATCCTCTCGATCCCCGGCAATTCCGGCGGTTCGCCCAAGGTTCATGATCTGAGCTCGATTGTGCGCAAAACTTTGGACGAGTATGTGATCTTCTGGGTTTGCTTTCCATTTTTTCGTTTCTATAGGGTTGGTTTTTTTATTGATTTTTTTCTAGTGTTGACGAGGAGAAAGGGGAGCAGTGGGTCGAAGTCATCTCATGGGAACCTAGAGCATTCGTTTATCACAACTTTCTGGTATCGTTTCTTCCGATCTATGATGAGAGATTTGTGTTTTATGTTCATTCATCTCTCTGTATGCAATTTGTGTATGGAATTCTTTAAACTTGGTTGGGTTATGCTGATTCATGTTGAATGCGTCTTTGGGGCTGCACATGCGGATGAAATCCAAGGGCATTTTTGAAATGAAGTCGTTGGGGCTGCACATCCTTCAAGTTGATTGTGTTATTTTCCTTTAAGAAGTCATTCTTCTGGCTTGTTATGCTCAGAGGGGTTAAGGGATAATTCCCATCTGTATTTTTCTTTAGATTGGATTGGAGTTTGAGTTGACCGAGGCCCATTAATTAATAGGAATTACTGAATTGGTTTACTTTTTAATTGCTCAGACAAAGGAGGAATGTGAGTACTTAATCAGCCTTGCCAAGCCTCACATGCAAAAGTCTACCGTTGTTGACAGTGAAACTGGAAAGAGCAAAGATAGCAGGTCTGTGAAATTCTCCTCCCCAAAATTCTCCATTGTTAGTAATGCTGGATCTCTAATGTAAAAACCTTCCATGACCTCTCTTTTACAGAGTTCGCACTAGTTCTGGAACATTTTTGCAGAGAGGACGTGATAAGACTATTAGAACCATTGAGAAAAGGATTGCTGATTTCACCTTCATACCCGTAGGTACATTGTTTGCGCCTATTTCCCACTACATCAAGCATTATTTTTTATCATGCATGGTTCAAATTAAACTTTGTAATCTTTGAGCTATTTCCAAGTGCACCTATCACTGTGGTATATTTTTTACCATATAATCTAGCATTCCCAATCATAACCTTTCTTTTGTTGAAAAAAGTCTTTTACAATCATGCCCAAAACCATTCAAATAGACACAATTACTGTGCTAAGTTTCACATGGATGAGGAAGATTTTTAATCATGGTTGAAAAGTTGAATGATGAATATCCACTCAGATGTAGGAACTCCAAAATGATCCAGATATTTATTCCTATGAGCTTACCCACCCGTTCTCCCTTTTAAGAATGAAAGAGAACCTGATTAGATGTGCCAATATTGGTTGATCATATGTATATATTGTCTTGTGTTATCTTTTGAAATTTTCATAAAATCCATAAATATTAGACCCTTCTTTTTCATATTTTGTTACTGAAGCACGCACATAATATATTCAGAGCATGGAGAAGGACTTCAGGTTCTTCATTACGAAGTGGGACAGAAATATGAACCTCATTTTGATTACTTCCTTGATGACTACAATACAAAGAATGGAGGTCAACGTATAGCAACAGTGCTTATGTATCTGTAAGTAGTAATCCTTATTTATGTCCACTATGCTTTGGACTCCAAACAAGTGCTATTATATCTTGCACGGTTCTCCCATTATTTTATATGACTTCTATCATAATTCAGCTCAGAAGTTGAAGAAGGAGGCGAGACAGTGTTCCCTGCTGCCAAAGGAAACTTTAGTTCTGTACCTTGGTGGAATGAGCTTTCAGATTGTGGGAAGAAAGGACTTTCTGTTAAACCGAAGAGGGGTGATGCGCTGCTTTTCTGGAGCATGAAGCCTGATGCTTCTCTAGATCCATCAAGTTTGCATGGTTAGATTACATTCTCTTAACTTATAATCTACCATTCATTTTACGGAGCATGATAAGTTTCAGCGATGCACATTTACTTTTGCCAGTGGGATTTCTTGCGCATCTCTTATGTGGAAAGTAATGGATTTTCTTGATGAAATGACTATATTTCCTCTGCTCTTCATTTATAGGTGGTTGCCCTGTTATCAAGGGGAATAAATGGTCTGCTACTAAATGGATGCGAGTGGAAGAATACAAAGCTTGAGTTGATGGGACTAAAGGTAATTTCCTTGCTCTAAACCACTGAATCATTTTCACATCAAGCATGGTGTGGTTTAGAACTCCCCCCACCCACCCAAAAGAAAAGAACGAAGGAATTGTCTTTGTTGTATTTTGTTGTTATTGCTCAGAGAATTATTCCTAAAGATTTGATGCTTCATTGTTTGGCAGGTTTGGTTGACTTCTCTTGTTACTGCTTAAAGTCAGATGCATTTGCTGTAGGGAATCATCATTTCTATAATTTAACCTTGTGCGCGACTACTCGATCCCTAAATCTATGAATTTTGATGTGCTTAATATTTTAATTACGAGCTTTACATTGTCATTGATTTCTTGTTTATGGCCACGAGAGAATAAGAGTTCATATTTTTGCCAGAAATGCCACCTCCAAACCTCAGTTATAGATTCATATGGTATGTAAAAAGAACAATTTTTACGCTTGATGTACAACTCTCTTGCTGCAACACTGTTATATTTTTCTAGTTGATATGACCTTTTAATGCCTAATCATTCTTCGAACTGGCTAGCCATTTGGAACGAAAATTGGGATAAGGGATCTTCCAAATTTGTTTTTGTTTTTATTTTTTGTGTTCAGTTTTTATTTCTAATATATTCTTATAAGCTGAATTTTAGATTTTCTTTGTATCTCCATTTCATTGTTTACGTTGACGGAAGTGATATGAGATGGAAGGTAGGGGCCCTTAAATCTCATTATTTATTTATTTTTAAATTTTGGTCTTATTGTATGTGGTGTTTCTCAGAAGTTTGATGTGTCTGGTTATAGTAATTTTTTTTTACAGAAAAAATATAAACTCAATTTTGGTATAATGTAGTTTAAGTTAATTTTATGGGTCTGTAATTACAATCAGTACTACTTGATTCAAAGTCATTTAATTTTAAGGGACCATTTGGAAATTTGCTATGCGGAATTGTGTTTAAGAATCCATTTACAGAGTTGCAGTTGAGTGGATTACAAGAAAAACAGTAACAAAGCTAGTCACATGAAATTGCTGCTTTTTTTAAAAAAAAAAAAAAAAAAAATTTATTTATTTATTTATTTGAGGTGGGGATTCGAACCTTGTTATGCTACGAAATTATAAGTTAATGGTCCTATTAAATATAAAATTCAATTCCTTGTCTAATTGTTCCATGAATTTAGAAAATCTCAAATATGTCATAAATTAATTAGACACAAATTTGAACGCTCCTAAATCTATTAGACGTTTTTTTAAATTTAACTATTCATTAAAATTTTAGAAACTTATTAAATATTTTTAAACTTGTTAGTAATCATTTGACCTTATCTTGACAAGCTAAATTGTGTGCTATAATTAATAAAACAAAAAATGATTGAGATTAATTAAAGATACAGCACAATCAGAAAATTGACATTAATAAGAATGAACTAGAAAGAACAACGAAAGAGAAGATTAATTACAGTGCTTGAATTATGTTCATCTACTTAGTTTTATCTGTCGTTTCCTTCTCATTCATAAAGAGAGTTTCTCCCATTTGGTTCAGATCGAAACACAAATTAACCATAGAGACGAGCAAACACTACGCAGTTTATATCGTCAAACGATAACTTTGGGAATGATTTTTGAATTATTCAGAATTTCAAAAACACTTAGAAACTTGCAAGAGAGCATGTAAGAATAGTACTTATTTCAAGAGCACCTAAACGAAAAGTGTTCACTAAAGAAACACTTCTCTTGTCAAAGCCTGCAAGAAATATACTATTTTCTATACTCCATTTCCATCCCTCCTTCCACAAAATTGATCAAATTATATCATATCAGATAGATGGAAAATCATTGAAATGAAGAACTTGACAATCCCAAACAATTCTCTGAAAAAAAAAAAAAAAAAATCCAAACTTTGCCAACCATCCATGTACTTATTCCCACTTAACTTCCTCATTTTATTAAGAAATTCAGTGCTCCAAGCTGAACCCACATCCAGTATTTTCTCATGATGAAAAATATTGGCATTGAAGTTAAGGAATTAACTCCCCTCGCTGCTGTGCTTAGTGCTTTGCGTGGATCAAATTCCTGATGACAAACTGCAGAATTCCACCATGATCGAAGTATGCCAGTTCCACCTGCACATTACAACCAGCTAACTTTAGATTGCCAGAAAAATGGAAATGGCCAGCCTGGTTTTTCGGAGTCATTGGTGTTTGGATTCAAGACATGGGGAGACTATGATTCGGAAAGTACCTCTGTGTCGAATCTTAGAACGCAAGTGAATGACTTTCCAGTGTCTGTCACCACAGCCACGTCCTGACCAGGTCTGATTTCACTCACGTTGCTTGGAAGATCGATAGTGTAAAGCTCGTGCCCGGTCAATCCGAGAGACTCGGCATCCTCGCCAGCTTTGAAACATAGAGGAATGATACCCATACCAACCAAGTTGCTGCGGTGTATACGCTCAAAGCTCTTTGCTATAACCGCTTTGACACCCTGGGAGAAGTTTTAGAAAGCATTAGATAATCATCACCAGGCAGTCTAAGCTCATAATTGTTGTAGAACTGAGCTATTAAATACATCAGAAAAGTATAATACCAGAAGCATTGGCCCCTTGGCAGCCCAATCACGTGAACTTCCGCTTCCGTACTCGGCACCAGCCAGAATGATTGTATCATGACCCTCGCTCTTGTATCTCTGTTAACAAACATATAATCTCAGGACATGAATGGGGAATCTGTGCCGGTGTTCACAGGCCAATCTCGAAAGGCAAATTTATTCATATTGAAACATTGGACATGGTAAAGAAAATGATAAAGAAGATATTACCATTGCTGCATTGAATACAGAAAGTTTCTCTCCACTAGGGATGTGAATTGTCTTGGGACCAACTTCCCCCTTCAATAGTTTGTTGACTATGCGAATGTTGGCGAAAGTGCCACGTGCCATAATCTCATCATTCCCACGGCGACTGCCGTAAGAGTTGAAATCTCTTCTGTCAACCCCACGTTCAAGAAGGTACTTAGCAGCAGGACTGTCCTTGTGGATGCTGCCGGCAGGTGAGATGTGATCAGTTGTAATACTATCACCAAAATTGAGCAAGCAGTACGCGTTTTTGACTCCGTGAGGCCCCGGAGGAGACATGCTCATATCCTTGAAATAGGGAGGCTCATGAATGTATGTTGACGCCGAGTCCCAGGAGTATAGTGTTCCTTCTGGAACTGATAACTGATTCCAAGTTGCATTTCCTTCAGTGATTGCTTGGTATGTGGCCCGAAACATGTCCGGTAACACATTTGAATGTACAACCTGATGGAGCAATGAATAAGTTCCAAATACAACTATCCAAAAACTCAACTGCTAAAAAGCACTTCAAAGTAAAGCAGCTTACTTCTGCAACTTCTTCGCTAGTAGGCCAAATGTCCCTAAAGAATACTTTCTTTCCATCCTTTCCCAGCCCAATAGGCTCACTTTCAAAATCAATATCCACCTGCAAAATAGCCACCGAGTTATGCATTTGGCAAGTTATCTGTAAGATATCAAAGTAATTTGATGTAGTTTTCATGGGTACATTCATCTATATGAAACTGAACTGGTTTTTGAGAAGAGAGGCGTTTGAGGGGTTATGAAATCAGATATCTATAATCATTCGCCTTTTCCAATTCCAAAGGGAGAGAGAGAGATCTACAAGGTACTTACTGTGCCAGCAAGAGCATAGGCAACCACAAGAGGAGGTGAAGCAAGGTAGTTGGCCCTCGTCAAAGGGTGTACACGACCCTCGAAATTTCTGTTTCCAGACAGTACAGCCGCAGCAACCATGTCTGAATGTTTAAATATCATCAACAACACGGTTATTAGAATACCTGAAATCAGTAACCACATTCCACCTAATGCAAACAGTTACCATTTTCGGTTATTGCTGAAGCAACGGAATCATCAATATCTCCTGAATTTCCAATGCACGTAGTACATCCATACCCAACTATATGGAATCCTAGCTGATTAAGATACTTTTGCAAGCCACTGCAGATGTAAAAATGCAAACAGTAAATGAGTATTCTCTCTTGAAATAAAGTACAATTATTGTACTTTCACAAAAATACCTCTTTGCCAAATATTTCGTCACCACCCCAGAGCCCGGAGCAAGACTTGTCTTAATCCAGGGCTTAACCTGATATAGAAAGTCACAGAATCAAAATTGATAGAGCGTGCTGAAACAAGATACTATGAGTTCAACATTGAGAGAGAAGGGTCATATTAATAGTGGGTGAAGACAAACATCTAACCTCTAGCCCAAGCTCACAAGCTTTCTTAGCCACCAAAGCAGCTCCGAGCATAACGCTTGGATTTGAGGTATTTGTGCAGCTAGTGATAGCTGCAATTACAACATCCCCGTGCCTAAGCTGGGCTGGAGATCCATGAAAATTGAACTCTGCAACCTTAGCTTGAGCTTCCTTTGGTATGGCAAAACCCTATAACATCATTATAGAAGAAGAATAAGATTGGAGAAAATAAAGTTGACGGATTTAGAAATGTGCAGTCAAAAGAATTTCTAGATGTGAACTTTCAGAACACTAATGTTTGGCCATGCTTAATCCCATTTGCTTAAACTTTATATGGAGGAAAAAAAGAATGGGTACTTGGATAGCTTTCATTCTCTACCAAGAATGTTGCTCTTTTATCCAGGATAACAATACTTCATCCTAGGTAACATTGATAGTACTTGTAATTCAATTCAAAGTTAATGTGAAGAGGTAAATGTCCTTCACCTTGAATCCAACTCTACTGTCAAGGCATGTATGCCAATCTGCTTTCATTTCTTTTATGGGAACTCGATCGTGTGGTCTGCAAAATCAAGGTGAAGAATATAAGGTTAAATAATGCTACGTTAATATTCAATTATACACAGGCAGTTCTAGTATAGCTTAAGCTACCTTTTTGGACCTGATATGCATGGTTCAACATCCGAAAGATTCAGTTCTATACGAGAGGAGTACACTCTTTCAACTTGAGGCTGCATTGAGTAAAATCTAGCTCAGATGCAAAAAAGTTCAAAATATTGAGTGATTTAGTGAGAGAGAGAGAGATAGATAGATAGATAGAGAGAGAGAGAGAGAGAGAGAGAGAGAGAGAGAGAGAGAGAGAGAGAGAGAGAGAAATGAGTGCTGGTAAAGTGAAAGAATAACAATGAAGTAAAGAAAGAGGATATTTTATATCTACCTCACTGTAGTCCACAAACATCTTGTTAGCCCGCAGGAAGGATTCTATCATGGAAATCTAAATGGTAATTCTCGAGTTAGCATTCTGAATAAAAGCAAACATGAATTACACTAGCTGAACTCCAGTATGAGCAATTACTCACTGTTTCATCTTTTCTTCCAGTCAGTTTTAGATACTGCAGGGTGACATGATCCACAGGAAAGAAGCCCATGGTTGCACCATACTCAGGGGACATGTTGGCAATTGTAGCACGGTCGGCTAATGACAGTTCACTCATACCTTCCCCTGCGTAGAAGTAAAATGGCATTATAATTTATAAGAAAATGGGTGGAACAAGTATTAAAATTCTTTAAGGATCTTACATATATGCAAAATATACAAATAATATATACATTGGTTTTGACTTTTCTTAGTCTCCATCTCACACAATGTTGTAGGGTTGTAGCTAAATAAAGCCTATTCTATTATTCTAATCTTAGACTTAATGCATTGTTGTATTCTTTTTGTTTACAATGGCAAAGTCCTAAGGGAATAAAAAAAAGGAAGTCCAAGTATGTATTGTCCCCAAATGTCTATTCTCCCTTCTTCGATAGTTTGACACATAAGACAACTTATGGCAAAGGAATCTTAGATAGCAAGGACCACAAAATAATCTCATCTCTCTCTTATAATCACCATTTTCTGGTGCTTGCATTACATATTTATCATTTCCCTAACCAATACATGCTTCCCAAGTTCAATTATTCTTACCATAAAACTCCACAAACTTGCCAACAACACCATGCTTCCTGAGCATTTGAGTCACAGTCAAAACCAAGTCTGTAGCTGTTACACCATTTCTTAGCTTTCCAACTAATTTAAAACCAACAACGCCAGGCAAGACCATGCTCATGGGCTACAATTGAAGAGAAAAAGAAAGAAAAACAAAGTCAACCATTTTCCAGCAAGATAACAATAATATAATACCAAAAATGCCAAAAAAAAAGGACGATAATTTGATAATCATTGTTTTATAGAGGCAATGGAAAGTCAACCAATATAAAATAAGACTGGCAAATTATATTGATTTATTGGGGGCAAAACTCAATCCCCAGTCCCCTAAAGCAAATGCAAATTCCACAGCATGTCTCTACCTGTCCAAGCATTGCAGCCTCTGCTTCTATCCCCCCAACACCCCAACCAGCAACACCCAATCCGTCGATCATCGTTGTGTGTGAATCGGTACCCACAACACTATCAGGGTAAAGCACGCCATTTGTGTTGAATACCACTCGGCCAAGGTATTCCAGATTAACCTGAAAAATGATAAATTCTTTGATAACCAAAGATGTAAAAATGTAATTTTCTATTAAACCAACAGGATGGTCGTGGTGCACAGTCCTGCACGCAAAATTGTTATGAGACATGGATAAGTTTACCTGGTGAACTATACCAGATCCTGGAGGTACGACAAGCATGTTATGGAAAGCACTTGATCCCCATTTCAGAAAGCCAAACCTTTCTCTGTTTCGTCGAAATTCAAGTTCCATATTTGCCTGTACTGCATTTTCGGTTTTTGCCACATCGACCTGAACTGAGTGGTCAATGACAAGATCTACAGGAACCTGCATTCATCACATTCATATGGCCATCACTCAATGTTTAACTGTTCGTGTAGCATCTAGAATTATTGAATGATTGACAAATATAAAGAACAGGAAGTTATGTAGCTCACTGCTCACCAATGGATTAATCTTGTTGGAATCACCACCAAGCCTGTTCATTGCATCTCGCATGCAAGCAAGATCGACGACAGCAGGCACACCAGTAAAATCCTAAATGGACACATTTTTCACACATCAAAATGACAACAAAAATCCATAACAACTTTCAGAAACAAATTGGAGAAACAAAATGCTTACCTGAAGCAGCACTCTAGCAGGTTTGAAAGGAATTTCAACCAGTTTTGGAGAGGTGTTCTCCCAGTCAAGAATCTTCTCGACATCCTTAGCCTTAACCGCGAACTCATCGCAGTTTCGAATGGCCGATTCGAGAAGTATCCGAATGGAGTATGGCAGCCTTTCTGCCAAAGAAACATCCACCCAACAATCAAAATCCAACCCATTGTAATGTTGTAGTATTTTCAACTCACACCATTAAAACCAACCATGCTTTTACTTCAGAAGCAGAGAGAATCTAATAAAGCTTTCAACGAATCCCATGAAAAGGGGCTAGTGGAAATAAAAGCTACCCTTCAATGATTCGAAAGGCAAAAGTCACAACAACAAAGACACTCGAAGTTTTTTCCTCCCGTAGCTTAAATTTCACAGGAATCACACAAACAATCAAATAAAGCAGAACCACTCACCGATTCTAGGATCATTCAGAGCAGGCAAGCTGTAGTACTTTCCAAACACACCCCCTTCAGGATTCTCAAGTGTCTTCAAGATGCTATTGAAAGGATTTTCTTTCGCTGTAAAAAACCCAACAAATCCAACATCAGACAATCTTAAGAAAAACCCCAAAAGAAACCGAAAGCAGCCTCAAACATGCAAACCATAAAAAACCCAGAAAAGAGAGAAAGAGAATGAACAAAGATCGATTTGATTCGAAGAGTACCCATGGATGTGATGGATGTGAAACTCCACGAGCACAAGAGAGATCAATCCACTAGAGAAACCAAGGCAAGAAGGGAAAAAATGATGGAGAAATGAAAAGAAATCAACTGGGCTGGATCTCAATCCAGTTATACCGATCCAAGGGGAGAGAGAGAGGGGGGTAACAGAACGAAAAGGGAAGACAATGTCGTAGGCGGGCGCAAGAAAAGGTGGAACGTTTTACGTATCGGTCAGTCATCTTTAATTTTGTCTATATGGGTCTTTGGGTATCGCTGAGACGCAAAAATCAGTCCTAAGTGGGCGGTCCCTACCTTACCAACTACCCAATTCGCAAGATATTTGGTGCACTTTGGCACTTTCTTGTTAAGTTCTCGATCAAGTTCATAAATCTCGAAGCAATTGCAGGGATTGATTGATTAAATCTTATGACTTTCATTCCGTTTTCTCCAGATTTTGACATGGGTATGAGTTAGATTAACTTGTCATCAACATCTTTATGCCTTTTGGAGCCTGTTTTGCCTCATTTTTCTTGATGGGAAAGTGGGATTTCTAGATAAAGTGTTTAACTTTTATTCTCTGAAAGTCTTCATTGAAATGATGCTGAATGAGGATAAGATTGTCGAGTAATTTAAAAGAAATAGAGTGAAATAAACGAATTAAAAATGTTAGTTACAGGAATGTTGATGTAATTTGCAAAAATCATTAAAGAAAAAGTGAGCAAATTGTTTTTCAAAAAAAAAAAAAAAAAAAGTGAGCAAATTGAAATATCTGTGGACAAACCCTAAAGCTGTCATTTTTTTGTACCAACAATGCGAATCACAGATCGGGGAAGTAATCTGCCAGGAGGCTCAGTAGTACACAACTTAGGTTTTAATATTGCTGAGATGTCTAAAGTTTAACTCATCTTCCTTGCGTTTCAAAAAAAAAAAAAAAAAAAAAAAAAAAAAAAAACTCATCTTCCTTAATTTCCAAAAAAAAAAAAAAAAAAAAAAAAAAACCTCAGTTTCCTCGAACTCATAAAATAAATAAATAAACAGAACTCATTTTCCTTTTTTTTCTTCTCAAATTTTAATTATGATTTTTTTTTTTGTCTTTATTTTTCTGGTTTTCTTTTACAACATATGGGTGGGGAATTGACTTCATTGATACAAACTTTATGTAAGTGGAACCATGCTCATGTTGACTTTATTTTTCTTCTTTTTCAATTTAAATTAAGTTTTGCACTCAGACATGATTATTATATAAGTCACAATATATATATGACAAAAATCCTAAAAAAAAAAAAAGTCAAAGCGAGTTTGGCTCCGCAGTAATTGGAATGTATCCTTCACCAAGAGGTTTGGGTCTGAGGTTCGAATCTGCCCACCTCAAAATGTTGATGTACTTAAAAAAAAATCCTAAAAAAATCATAACCTATATATGAATATGACAAAAGGTCAAATTAGTTTGGATAGATATATGGAATTCTTTGATTTTTTTAACTAATAATTATATCATTTCAAATTATCTCTCTTGGATAACTATGTTTTGATTCTAAATTGTTGTCAATTCTCCGATCATCATGCCATACAAGCTTATCATCAAAATTTAAGATTCACAATTTTAATATTAATATTGTAAGGGAGTAAATTAAATCATTTTAAATAATAGAAATTAAATTGAAAAAACAACTAAATATTAGGAGGTTTTTTTTAGTAGAGACCAATAATATTAAATTAAGTGAAAGTTAAATAGATTTTAGAAATTTAAGAATGAAAATAAAAATAGATAAAAAGTTAAGAGATTCTAGAAAAGTTCACAAATTAAAGTCAATATTTAAATTTTTGAATAAATATCTTTTAAAACAGAATAGATACGTACAAATCTCTTATTTTGAAAATCAAACTTGGCATGCCTCAATAAAAAATATATATGCAGTCAAATATGAAATAACTAATAAACAAAAACAATATGAAAAAAACTACTTCGACCTAACTCAACTTAGTCTTGATCTATAGGTTAGAATTTTTGAATTCCAATATATTTCTTTCTTTCTTTTATTTATTTAGAAAATCTCAGCTCTATATGTAATTTAATGTTTTTTTTTTTTTTTTTTTTTTGTTGTTGTTTTTTTTTTTTTTTAAGAAAAAACAGTTCTGCATGTTATTGAACTCAGAAATATAAAATGATAAATCACGTTTCTATATTTTAAGGACGGATTATAAATTGATATCATTAGAATTCGAAAAAAGGAATCGAAGGTAAGCCTTAATTCTTTCTTTCATTTTTTGTTCAAAAAAAATTCTTTCTTTCATTTTCTTTTGTCCCTCATATGTACGGTTGAAAAAGGTATTTTGTTCTTTTTTTGACATATTAATGCGTATTTTCTCTCTCATTTTTTTCCTCCATCGGTTTTTCTTTATTTTTATTTTTAAAATTGATCATAAATTAATTCATTAAAAAAACATATTTATGTCAATTTTCTACCTTCAATATTATGTTCCAATAAGCAAACATCGCATCAATCTCTAGCATCAATAAAAGACAAATTTACTTGAGAGAAATTGTTTGTTACACGTCTCATTTGATCATCTATTACTTCATTTTATGAGTTCTTCGTTCAATTTAAATTTAACATCTATTAGTTCGTTCTTTTTTTCTTTTGACAACGTGTAGAGTGGAATGATGCAAACTACATATCTTTTGGTCATTAGTACAAGTTTTATGTCAGTTGAGCTATGTTCTTCTTGGCAACAACTATTAGTTCGGTTGAACTAATTCATATTTCATATTGCATGTATTATTGTGCGTTGTCGTTTTGTGGGCGGGATTTATTAAATCATAAAACTTTCCATCTCTTCAATAGCAACCGCTATTTTTAAAAACAAAAAACAACCAAACAATAAAAAACAATTAATATTTATTAATGTACTAACTGAATCCTCACTTGTAATCTGTTAATCTGTTGTTTAAGTTTGTTTTCAGTTAGCTTAGTTAGCTATTACTCCTCCTATTTAATCTAGAGGAGATCTTTTGTATGATATGACTGATGAGTAAATATATCAGTTTCTTCTCCTCACTTCCGTGTAATATGGTATCAGAGCAACTTCACTGATTTCCACACGTGTTGATAGGAGAGCTCTTCGTGAAGATCTACAGGGACGTTCTTCCTCTGTTTTCTTCCCCTTTCTTACCTTCC
Organism: Luffa acutangula; assembly: GCA_036850905.1. NCBI lineage: Eukaryota > Viridiplantae > Streptophyta > Magnoliopsida > Cucurbitales > Cucurbitaceae > Luffa > Luffa acutangula. The sequence goes on along the minus strand of CM072087.1, from coordinate 59,272,556 downwards.
AAAGCCATGACTGAGACTGGAACCACTGTAGCTGTTAATCCTTCTCTTGATGAAAATTCCATTGAAGCTCAGATTAATCCTTACTTGCTTCATCATTCTACTGCTACCACCACTATTCTTGTCACGGAACAACTCATTGGTGCAGAAAATTACATTTCTTGGAGTAAAGCCATGTTGATCGCTCTCTCCGGAAAGAACAAGCTAGGGTTTGTCAATGGAAATATCAAGAAACCTGCTTCAGGGAGTCTCCTTACGGCTTGGCAGTGTAACAATGACATTGTTACTTCTTGGATCATCAATTCCATATCCAAACGCATAGCTGTTAGTTTGGTTTATACTGGTTGTGCGAAGGATTTGTGGGACGAGTTGAAAGAAAGGTATCGGCAGACAAATGGTCCCCGAATTTTCCAATTACGGAAGCAGCTAATCACGACGACTCAAGGAACAACAAACATTGAAGAGTACTATACCAAGATCACTACAATCTGGCAAGAGCTCATTGAATTTCGACCTGTGACTGAATGTACTTGTGGAGGATCAAAGTCTGTTGAAGAGTACCTCCAATCTGAGTATGTGATGTCCTTTCTCATGGGATTAAATGACTCATTTTCAGTTCTCCGAGCCCAGATTCTTCTCATTAGCCCTCTGCCAACCATGAATAAGGTCTTTTCTCTCCTTATTCAAGAAGAGTCACAACGAGCTGCTGGGAACTTGTCTAGTATTCTACCCACTCCTATTGAGTCAGTAGCATTAGCAGCAGCATCAGACAAGAGAAATTCTCAGGATCGTCCTCACCGAAGAGATGGTCAGAGACCCATTTGTTCACATTGTGGAGTTAAGGGCCATGTGAAGGATCGTTGTTACAAAATACATGGTTATCCGCCGGGCTACAGACGATCGAATCAGCAGACGACTTCATCCGATAAGACCACAGAAGCTGGTAATTCCAAGAATCAAAGCCAATCTGCTTTCTTTGCGAGTCTAAGCAGTGACCAGTACTCTCAACTGATGGGGTTACTTCAAAATCATCTTGCTAAAGCAAATACTGAAGATCCTCAGACAACTCATGTCGCAGGTACTACTTTAACTGCTTTCTCCAATCTACATGATGCAGTCCTTGATTCTTGGGTGGTAGACTCAGGAGCTTCTAGTCACATATGCCATGATAAGTCTTTGTTCTTAAATTTACGGCCTGCAAACAACATCTCTGTCATTTTGCCCACTCAAACTCGCTTTGCTGTTGAACAAATTGGGGACGTTAAAATTAGTCAGCAGATGGTATTACGAGATGTTCTTTTTCTGCCGCAATTCACATATAACCTCTTATCAGTCAGCGCTTTATTAAAGGATAGAAGATATATTGTTAATTTTTCTGGTGAATCTTGTTACATCCAGGACAAGTCACTATCCAAGAAGATTGGCAAGGTTGACTGTGTTAGAGGCCTTTACATTTTCTACATACCTAAAGAGTCTGCTGAGTCTGCTGAAAAGATACACTCTGTTTTTTCTGCTAAGATGAGTCAATCTGCTGCTATTTGGCACCAACGCCTGGGGCATTTATCTTCTGCTCGTTTGAGGACTTTAAAAGACTGTTTGAATCTTGCTGATATGTCTCATGATGTCTGTCATATTTGTCCCTTAGCTAAGCAAAAACGTTTATCGTTTTCTTCTCATAATCATGTTTCCCCAAACACCTTTGATTTAGTACATTGTGATGTTTGGGGTCCCTTTAGAACTAGTACCCATGCTGGTTTTTCATACTTCCTTACCCTTGTAGATGATTGCTCACGGTTTACATGGGTTTATCTCATGAAGAATAAAAGTGATGTGGTGCACATTATTCCAAGATTTTTCAAAATGGTTGACACTCAATTTTCCAAAACCATTAAAGTATTTCGGAGTGATAATGCACCGGAGCTTCGTTTTGAAGATTTCTTTGCATCCGTGGGAACTATACATCAGTACTCTTGTGTTGAAACGCCTCAACAAAACTCGGTTGTTGAAAGGAAGCACCAACATCTCCTCAATGTTGCAAGAGCCCTCTTATTCCAATCAAAGGTACCTTTAACATTCTGGGGAGAGTGTGTCCTTACTGCTGCATTCTTAATCAACCGAACACCTATGCCATTACTGTCAAATCGGTCCCCTTTCTCTGTTTTATACAACAATGACTTTGATTACAGTACTTTGAAGGTTTTCGGTTGTCTTGCATATGCATCCACCTTGAGTGTTCATCGCAGTAAGTTTGATCCAAGGGCACGGCCATGCGTCTTCGTTGGCTATCCTAATGGAACCAAAGGTTACAGGTTGTATGACATTGTCAAAGGCCAATTGTTTACAACGAGAGATGTCATTTTTTTTTGAGACATTGTTTCCGTTCCACAACAGTCCACAAAAGGAAATTTTACCTTTCCTTTCACATTTTGTTCTTCCAAAACCTATATCTGACATGAATCTTGCTGTTGAGAGTTCATCTACTCTTCCTACTCCTAGTCATGATTTTCATGTTGAGACTGAGGCTGGCCATAGTTTCCTTGAACCAACTGGGAGCTCAACCCCTGAGGTTTGTCCTGAAACATCTTTATCTCCTGAAGTTTGTCCTGAAACTTCCCCCAACGAAGACACTACAAATACATCGGATCTCCAAGGCATTCCAGATCTGTTTGTTGTTGATAATGTTCCTGTCAATACTGAACCGCGCCGTTCTACAAGGACCAAACAGCCACCCACTTACCTTCGTGATTTTCATTGTAACCTTTTGGTCAATGATCATCCAACTGTGACTACACCTTATCATCTTGCCAAATACCTGTCCTATAAGAATTGTTCCCCATCTCATAAAGCATTCTTATTGAATGTCTCTGCTGAGTATGAACCAGTTTATTATCATCAGGCTGCTCCATTTCAGCACTGGCAGCAGGCAATGAGTGATGAACTTGCTGCCATGGAAAGGACTAACACGTGGACAGTAGTCTCTTTACCTAAGGATCACCGTACGATTGGGTGTAAGTGGGTATACAAGGTGAAGTACAAAGCTGATGGCACCTTGGATCGGTACAAAGCCAGGTTAGTAGCTAAAGGGTACAGCCAACAAGAGGGTATCGATTTTTCAGATACCTTTTCTCCGGTAGCAAAAATTGTTACTGTCAAAGTCTTATTGACCTTAGCTACCACTTATAATTGGCCTCTTGCTCAGATGGATGTAAACAATGCATTCTTGAATGGAGACTTGTTTGAAGAAGTCTTTATGACTCTTCCGTTGGGATACAAGCCATCTATAGTGCCTTCTCATGATAAAAAGCTTGCATGTAGACTTAATAAGTCTATTTACGGTCTCAAACAGGCCTCTAGGCAGTGGTTTACCAAATTCTGTACTGCCTTACTTAGTCATGGGTTTCTTCAGTCCAAATCAGACTATTCACTTTTTACTCGAGGATCTGGGAGCTCCTTTGTGGCTTTACTAGTCTACGTTGATGATATCATATTGACTGGACCTTCTCCAGACGAAATAAATGATGTTAAACAAGTTTTGCGCACCCACTTCTTGCTTAAGGACCTTGGTTCAGCCAAGTATTTCCTTGGCCTCGAATTATCAAGGTCTCAACAGGGCTTATATCTGTCCCAACGTAAATACTGCCTCCAGATTCTTGAGGACACAGGTTTTCTTGAAGCCAAACCAGCTGCTCTTCCGATGGATCCGAACTTGAGGCTTTCAAAATCTTCTGGGACATTGTTGTCTAATGATGAAGCTGTTGCCTATCGTAGACTCATTGGGAGGTTATTATACCTTCAAATATCTCGCCCGGACATCTGCTTTGCAGTACACAGACTAAGCCAATTTATACAGAAGCCCACAACCACCCATCTTCGCTCAACTCATCAGCTTTTGCGATTCTTAAAGAATTCTCCTGGACAAGGAATCCTTCTCAAACCTGTTTCCACATTTCAGCTAAGAGCATTCGTAGATGCTGATTGGGGAGCTTGTTTAGATACTCGGCGCTCGGTAACTGGTTTTTGTGTTTTCCTTGGAAATTCCTTGATCTCTTGGAAATCTAAAAAGCAAACTACCGTGGCTCGTTCTTCAGCAGAGGCTGAATATAGGGCCTTGGCAGCTGTGACTTCCGAACTTACTTGGCTTCATCAGTTACTTACTGATTTTCAAGTAAAATTCATGTTGCCCGCTGCTGTTTTTTGTGACAATCAAGCTGCCATTGCCATTGCATCCAATCCGACGTTCCACGAGCGGACCAAACACATTGAAATAGATTGCCACTTCGTCCGAGACAAAGTTCTAGAAGGATCTCTCAAGTTATTGTCTGTCCGTTCTCATGATCAGCTGGCCGATGTTTTTACTAAGGCATTACCTGTCGTTCCTTTAAAATCTATTATGGACAAGTTGGGAATCTTCAATCTGCATCTTCCAACTTGAGGGGGAGTATTAATGTACTAACTGAATCCTCACTTGTAATCTGTTAATCTGTTGTTTAAGTTTGTTTTCAGTTAGCTTAGTTAGCTATTACTCCTCCTATTTAATCTAGAGGAGATCTTTTGTATGATATGACTGATGAGTAAATATATCAGTTTCTTCTCCTCACTTCCGTGTAATAATATTCCTATACGAATAGATTAATAGTAATCCAGAACAATGTTTGGTTTAAATTAATGGTTAATCCAGAAAGAAAATATGTATATATATAAATCTACAATGGGAGCCATCAGCATGTGAGTTACCCAACAACTTTTATTTTTATAAGTATTTTTCTTTTCTCTTTCCTAAGTGTGTGTTTGGTTTAACTTTTCAAGTGTTTAATTTTGAAGAAAAAAATTCATTTTGAAACAATTTAGTGTTTGGCAACCACTAAAAAACGACTTATTAGAAAATGAGGTTGATAAATAAACCATTTTGAGAGAAACACTTAAAACCAACTTTTTTGAAAATAGTCTTTAGTATACAATAACTTATGTATAAAAACATCCATAAGGAAAATGCAACCAAATATATGAGTGTTTAAATTCTAAACAATTTTTATACAAAATGTTTTCTAAACAATGCATTCTTGAAAAATATTTAAATTAGAATATATTCCAAACGGACCCTAAATCGCCACTTGTGATTCATTAAAGACTTTTGGGTTTGTTTAATAATGATTTTGCATGTTTATATAATAATTAAACAATTTTGAGCAAGTCAGTTTTTTTCTCTCTCCCTCTCTAAGGTTTGAGTTGGAATTTTTATATATTTGCTTAAGTGTTAAAATTTGAAAATTCGCTCCTAATGTTACATTGTCATGACTCATGAGTCATTTTAACAAAAAAACAATTTGTGGCCTTTATATGTATCTTGGTGGTGGTGGCTTATTTATTAATTTTTAATTGATTTTTCAATATTAAATAACCTTGTGATATTAAAAAGAATTAATTTTTACCGTCAGATTATAAAAGATAGTGTAATTAGATGATGTTATTTAATAGTTGAACCCAAAGCAAGATGAGTTTAAGTTAGGGAAGGTTATACAATCTAAGAGATATGTAACATTTCGCAAATTCAAATATTATTTAATATTTTGTAAAAAAGGATTGACGAAGACACTTTGAAGCGGAGTTTAAAAAAAAAAAGACACTTTAAAATGGTAAATATCAAATCTAAAGTTTAATAACTAAAATCTTGACAATTATAGAGCAGAGTTTCAAAAGAAAAAGACACTTTAAAGTGGTAAATATCAAATCTAAAGTTTAATAACTAAAATCTCGACAATTATATAAATTTTTAATCTATACACTTCAAACTATCAATAACCTTCTAAAAAACTATCAATAACCTTTTTCCTAAAAAGAAAAAAAAAACTATCAATAAATTTAGGGGCATTTGCATCAATAGCAAAAAATAAAATGGTAATTGCAAGTGTGTCTTCCATTTATTGGTTTTGCAGATATAGCAAAAAAAAATTTGACCCGCCCTAGACAATAATGTAAAAAGACTAAAATAATCTCAGCTCGTCGTCCACCGATATACCAAATATCTCGTATATTAAACCCTAAAAAATATACTAGATATTTGGTATATCAATCAACTGATATACTAAATATATAGTATATCAGATGTATATTTCGTGAATATATCAACTGATATACTAAATATATAGTATATCAGATGTATATTTCGTGAATATAATATATTTTACACATGAGCTTTCATTAGTTTAGATATCTTTGATATACTATATTAATAAAGAATTAGATATATTAGCTTTATTTTGGGACAATATGTGTGGTAGAAGATTTAAACCTCTAACCTCTTGGTTGAATGTGTATATATCAGTGATTTTTTTTAATAACAAGCATATCATTGATGTATTTAACTATATATTTATTAATTATTTGAGTAGTAAAAAAAAGTATATCAACGGTGTATCAACTTTCATAAAGACAAACATTTATTTTAGGAGAGACAAACATTTCATTTAAAATATGTAAATAATACAACATAATTCAATAAATAGAAAAGAAAATATAACAAATATAAGTAAAGAAAGTAACATATCAAGTACATCATTGGTATACCAAATATCATGTTTATCAAATCAAGTATATATTAGATATATCATTAGTATATTAGGTATATCATTGTATTCATTCGAGTATATCAAATTTAGTATACTTTATATTTCATATATCAGTAAATATAAAGTATATCAGATATACTACTAATATACCTATTGATATACCAACAAGGGTAAAATTGGAATAATAAAAAAATCGAAAATCAGATTTTAAAAATTTTGCTATATTTGCAAACCTGAAAAATGATAGCTAAATTTGCAAATATCCTAATATTTTTTGCTACCCATTGCAATTCCCCATAAATTTATAGTAATTAGCATTCAAAAGAGAGAGCCGAAAGATGATACATTGGCCATCAACCAATTATTTTTTTTTTATTCTTATTCCTTAATTTCATTTATTTTAAATGTCGAGTAAAAAGTTGTATACCAACTTCTTAGAAGGTGTTTTTAGGAGATTGGTTTTTTTTTTTTCCTGAGTTCAACAATATTTAGGTGTTGAAATATTCGAATCCTTGACCTATTAGTCAAGGAGAAAGTGAATGGTCATTTCAATTGCAATATTTTTTCGGGAAAGCTGAAACTGAGGGATGATTTCATGGACTGTGATTACTGTCTTTACAAGCAATGAAATGGAACCATTCGTAGGCTTGCCATCAGTTTTGTCTTCTAGATGATTAACTAGACTAGTCCTCTATTCTACCTTTTCAACCATGATATTATTGTTTAGGGTTTAGGATTTAGAGTAGTCCTTTATTCTAACCATTCGTACATGTCAACTATCGCTAACTATGCTTGCTTTGACAATTATTAAATAGTTAAAATAAGACAATATCACATTACAAACAAACGAGTATACGACTTCTAAAAAAACATAAAACCTTAAACTAAACGGAACTATGTTCAAATTGGCTGAGTTGTATCAAAATTAAAATGAACAAAAATTTCTCAAACACCCTACAAATGATAGCAAATTGTTCACTTACCATTTAAATAATCCTCAAAACAGATGCATAATCCACACACGTACTGTTCATGTAACATATTTTTATGGCTCTCTGTTTTGGCTCTGTGTGCCGTCCTGCTTCGAAGAAGAAGAAGAAGACTCAGTCCTCTCTTCTCCGATTTCTTTACTCTTCCATCTTCAAAATCCACTGAAACTGTGTCCAAAGCAGTTCAATCCCTCGCCATTTTTGCATCTTCTTAAAGTTCTGTTCCGACGACGTTTCGCTCGAGAAAAATGGGATCATTCGCCGTTGTGGCGGCTTCTTCGCCGGCGGAGATAGCGGAGTCGCCGGCGGTTGCTTCGCCGCGGAACCGGAGTAATCTGTGGGTGGAATTTGTCATCGGTGTTGTGGTGGTGGTGTCGTTGGGGGCGTTGCTGTTCTGTGTTTTTCGGCGGAAGATTCTGCAGATTTTCCGGCAGCCGCGGCGGAACCCTAGCGGAAGCCTGAAGGAGGGGAAATTGAAATTGAGGAGATTTCAATTTGAGGAGTTGGAGAAGGCGACGAAGAATTTCAGTAGCGAGTTCTTGTTGGGGTCTGGTTCGTTTGCTAATGTTTATAAAGGTGTTTTTGAAAGTGAGGAAATTGTGGCCATAAAGAGACCACATGCTGATTCCTATACAAGTGTTGAAGAATTTAGAAATGGTAAATTATTTCTCTTCTAACTTCTAATCTACCCTTCAAAATCACTTTTTAATTATTTTTAATAGATTTTCAACCACAAGTATGTAAACAATACTTTGGCTGCATACTCGTAGGGATCTCCCGACATGCCCCATAAAAGAAGAAAGGTAGAAAAGAACCATACTTGACTGCTATACATATCTTATTAAAATTTTGACCATTAAAAAATAGAAAGATAAAAAATGAGAAAACTTTGGTGTTTTCTTTCAAATAGTGGGAGGATACAAAGATTTGAACTTCCAACCTCAAAAACAGAGTACATGTTAAGATATGCTCACTTTAGCGATGATGGCTTCCTTTTAGTTTGTCTTAAATTAAAAATTATATAAGAATTTTTCCAAAGTTAGAAGGTAAAATTTGTCATCTTTAAAAAATTTTCTAGCTCCATTCCTATTTATGGCCATTGAGGATCTTCTCTTTCCATCACGGTACACTAGTTTGATTAAAACTCCAAAAAATTATTCCCCATAAGATAACTTTGATGATTTACCGCTATTTATTTCATCTACATAATTTGTTTTGAATCATAGCTTCAATTACTAATAAGGATGTGATATTAAATAACCCATAATCTATTAACTTAAACTTTTATTGTTGATGTAACATAATCTCATACTAGAATCTTCTAGTTCAAATTATTTTCTACAATTAATATTAATAACTTTCCATTGAGTCTTGTAAATACACGATCTTTCTCTATAGTCAATTTTAATTTTTAACCAACGTCATTTCAATCACTTCTTAATAAAACATCTAAAACAATCTTATAATAACATTGGAACAACATCCAAAACTTCCAAAAATGAAATCCCATTTTGATTCTAACTGTTTGTTTCCTCATAACAGAAGTGAAGTTGTTGTCATCAGTAAAGCACAAGAACTTGGTAGCTCTGGTGGGATATTGTGAAGAAACTATAGGTACAAAATAAAAGGAGAGGCCATTATTGTTTGAACATTTTTAATTAAGAGCAATTTTGAAGGTGATAATTAAATTGATGTGTTGGCAGGAAATGGAGGAGAGAGAATATTGGTTTATGAATATGTACCAAATGGATCACTTCTTGATTACATAATTGGTAAATTTTAAATTTAATGTTATATAAATATTTTGGTCAAGTTTGTTGTGTTGTGAGTTGTAGTTTTGCATAGGTCGCGAAGGAAGAAGCTTGTCTTGGAGACAGAGAGTTAACATTGCTATTGGAGCAGCCAAAGGTATGCATTTCTTGCCAAATTATTACTCTATGTCTTGTTTGATAAACATTTTCAAAAACAAAAAACCAAGTGGTTAGATCCCGTTTGATAACCATTTAGTTTTTGGTTTTTAAAAATTATGCTTGTTTTCACTTAATTTCCTTATAATTATTTTCATCTTTATTGAGGACACATTTAAATTTCTTAGGTGGAATTAGTGTTTATAAACTTAATTTTCAAAAACCAAAAACTAAGGCCCCGTTTGATAACCATTTGGTTTTTGAAAATTATGCTTGTTTTCTCCCAATTTCCCTACTATGGTTTTCATATTTGTCAAGGATACATTTGAATTCCTAGCCAAATTCCAAAAACAAAAACAAGTTTTTGAAAACTATTTTTTTTAGTTTTCAAAAATTGGCTTGGTTTTTAAAAACATGGAAATATGGGTATTAGAAAAGCAAAGAAACTTGTAGATGGAAGTAGGGTTTATAAACGGGAAATTGCAATGGGTAGCAAAAAATATTAGGATATTTGCAAATCTAGCTATGACTTTTTAGGTTTGCAAACATAGCAAAATTTTAAAAATCTTATTTCCGTTTTTTTTATTATTCCAGTTTTACCCTTGTTGGTATATCAACAGGTATATTAGTAGTATATCTGATATACTTTATATTTACTGATATACGAAATATAATGTATATCAGTTAACTAATATACCAAATTTGATATACTTGAATGAATACAATGATATACCTAATATATACTTGATAGGATAAGCATAACATTTGATATACTTGATTAAATGTTGATATATCAATGATATACTTAATATGTTACTTTGTTTACTTATATTTGTTATGATTTCTTTTCTCTTTATTGAATTATATTGTGTTATTTACATCTTTTAAAATGAAATGTCATGTTATGAATGTTGATATACCATTGATATACCTCATTCGTTTTTTTTTTTTTTTTTAACTTACCTCATTTTTTATACTAAAATAATTAATAACATTGATATACCTGATTAGGAGTAGCTAAATACATCAATGATAGACTTGTTATTAAGAAAAAAACCACTGATATATATTTTTAATTTTTGGTGTATTATGAAGGTCATGGAATGCAAAATTTGTTATAAGTATATCAATAAGATGCAATTTTAATTATATCATTAGTGTATTAGTAGTCACTAAAAATGTAATTTAAAGTATATCATTAGTGTATCGGTAGTATATTATTAAGATGATGTACAATATATTGATGACATATTTGCCAAACATGAGCATAAGTCAACTAGCATAAGATATACACATTCAACCAAGACGTTAGAGGTTTAAATCCCCTACCACACATATTGTGTCCAAATAAAACTAATATTTCTAATTCTTTATTGATGAAGTATATCAAAGATATCTAAAAAAAAGCTCATGTGTATACTTCATAAATGAAGTATATTATATTCACAAAATATACATATGATATACTTTATATTTAGTATATCAGTTGATTGATATACCCAATATCTAGTATATCAGAACACTAAATAAATGAATGATGTATATCAATAACACCATTGATATACTTTTTAAAATTACAGCGTGTTTTAGGGGTCTTTTTGACTTTTCAACTTTAATGCTTAGGCGGGCCCACGTTTTTTTTTGCTATATTTGCAACATTAAAAAACTGATGACATAGATGCAAATTCCATATTATTTTTTGCTATTCTTGCAACTGCCCCTTTATAAACTTAATTTTCAAAAATAAAAAACCAAAAACAAAATGGTTATCAAACGGGGCCTTTATTATCAAACGAGACCTTGAAAATCACCCATACTCAAGCAACATCGAAGCTAGCTCTTATACTAAAAAGAAAGCAATTTTTTTTCCTTTGTTCAAAGGGATTGCTCATCTACACATTGGGATGAAGACGGGCATAATCCATAGAGACGTAAAGCCAAGCAACATCCTAGTCGGAGATGGATTAGAGGCAAAGGTTTCAGATTTTGGATTGGTGAGATCGGGTCCCGTCGGTGATCGATCACATGTGAGCAGCCAGATCAAAGGCACACCAGGCTACTTGGACCCTGCCTATTGCTCTACCTTCCACTTGACTCCTTTTAGCGATGTTTATAGCTTTGGAATTATTCTTCTACAGCTCGTTTCGGCTCGTCCAGTGTTTGCTTCCAACCAACCCCTCCCCAATAGCCATATTGTTGAATGGGTAAGCTACTCTAGTCATTAAGATTGGATTGAAGCAATTAGAGTTCACTCCATAAAACCAATAGTATTGCTTGAAAAGTGTTTCTAAAGCAAGTGATGAATGAATTTGTGGGTGAATTGCAGGCAAGACCGAGCTTAGAAATGGGCAGAGTTGAAGAGATATTGGATGCAGATCTTCTTTCTGAGCCATGTGACATGAAAGTGATGCTAAAGATGGGGCAACTTGGACTGAAATGCACTTCACAACAACCCAAGTATCGTCCAACCATGACTCAGGTTTGGCTAGAGCTAGAGGAAGCTCTTCATGAAGCTGATAACTTCAACAAGAGGAAACTTCGTGGGCAGAAATCGACGGAGCACTGGTCTGAGAGGTCGATAGAGTTTGAGTATTCTGAAAGCGTAGTCAGCATTGAAGGTATCCTATTTGGGAAGTTTCGCATCGGGATGGATAGTTTTGCATTCGAGAGTGCAAGCTTAAAGTGCCTGGAGATTGATAGTATTTCCATCGACATCGATCAGACAAGTACCGAACAGCAGCCGTCCGAGGCTGCAAATGATGAACAGAGTAAGAACTGATTGTGTAACAAAGATGCGTAAAATAGACTAAGCCAGGTTCAGTTCGGTTTGGTTTTTTCGTTCTGTATAGTTGAACTCAATCAGAGAACTAGCAAGCTTTAGTGCAGCAAATTCAGTGTTCAGGAAAAGAAGCTGTTCGATTTTCTGGAATAATCCCTCTAACTTCTTCCATATAATTTACAGAGCCCAAGCAATGTACTCCAAAATGAATGGGAAAGAAGGAAAAAATCGAAAAGATAAAGATGAAATGAAAGAAAGAATCTTCTTGGCTAGAAGAAGAAGAAGAAGGCTACCTTAGATTAAGCTCTATTTTCCTGGTTCTTCCTTTACTTCTGCTCAAATTGTTGGAAACTACATAGAGTACATGCCATGTTAAATGTTAAATTGTGCATTAAAAAAATTTACTGAACCTTCTTGTGTTAACTTATACTTGATATTCATTGCTGATGGGTCAAGACCCTGCACTAGGTACGTACATAACAGGTTGAAGAAGAGTCGTCAGCTTCACAGATGGTGTTAAAGTTCTGCAGGTGTGGCACAAGGGGCTAGAGATTTTGTTGGTAAGACAACACCACTCCCTCTCAAAGACATAGTTGGGCCTCCGACCGAGCTCGCTCTGCTCACAAGATTTGAGTCGAGAAATACAACTATGACTGTGATGTCATCGTGAAAATGGCGGCGGACACCACGGTCGATTTCCTTCAAATCTGAATATCGCATTTCTCGTTTCTTGGCTGCTTCCTGCATAGCAGCTTTTACCAACCTCTTAGCACTTCCCTGCATGAACAAAAGCAGACAATTCAAATTTAATCTTTCCATTCACCTTTAGCTTTTGACCACTAGCTTTTATGAGCATAAATGTAACTTCAAACAATCAGAAACACACAACACAAGGAGCAGATAATCTAGTAGATTCAGATGTCGACAAGTCTCTCACCAACAGAAATACTTCAAGTACAATTATACATTTACGACAAAACAAATATCTTACATTGTGCGGGTGATTTCTAATAATATCCACAGCCTGCTGATTGCTAATGTGCTCCCACAGGCCATCAGAGGCAAATATGATGAATTGATCATGTGGTTGAAGTTCATGCACCGAAATTGATGGTTCACAGCTCAATATTGGCCGAGTGAATGGTTCACGAAGCCTAAACTTAGCATACAAGGGTTCCTTGTTGAATTCTGCCCTCTTTAGATACGCATCACCGATAGATCTGGAAACCTACAAATAAAAGAAAAGGATTTGTAATGAAAACCATGACATGCTCAAAATGCCTCATTCCACAATGCCGGGTGAATTTGGTGATATTAAAACATGTCACTCTAACCAAAATAGCATCATCCATTTAAATGATGTTAATGAAATAAGGACCTACCAAGCATTTCTAGTGGGGGAAGGGAGATAGAGAGAAATGAACTTGCTAAAAGTAAAAAGCAGAGCTCTTTACTGACAAACCTCCAAATAAGTAAAAAGTAATAACTTCTTTTTCTTTTGTCTACTCTAAAAGAAATCTCTGAGCTTGAGGCCTGGCAACTATAGCTCAGTAACCTACAAGAGACTAACAAAGACTAAAAACACATTCATTCACATGTTTTAATGACATTACATTCACCAGGATTAGAGTTATATCCTCTGTTGGCCAGAAATTTCTTAGCGGTGTAAAAGAGTTATACCTGTATTAAGCCCTTTACTCGCCATACATTATGCTTCAAAACTACTATATGCGAGTCATCTGGGTGCAGAGAATGCATCTCCCTTCTGACAGATTCTATGCTCACATTATGCTCTGCTGATAGCTGCACGGCAATAACCTCCTCAGTTGCCCGAACAAGCCTTCCCAGCACAGCACGGGAATCACCAAGGTTGGCTATGTAAAGGGTGCCACCACAGATCACGCCCACCAGGCAGCATGAACCAACAGCTGCAATTTGGGGCTTCATTGTCCATTGTTTAGTCACTAGAGAAATAAACCCTTCCTCTGTAGCTTGAAATGCTTTCTTTATCACATCAGATGACATTGATTGTTGTTCTGAGGTGAACCCTGCATTTTCAAATGAAATGAACAGACTCTATTACTCTGAAGAACGTGAACTCATTTCAATCTTGTACCCAAGTCCAACAATCATAATTACAAAAAGTTCTTCATCTCGATTAGAGTTCTTACTTTTTAGATGCTGGAAAAGATTATCATATACGTAATTTGACGCTTCAGGCCCACCATGACCATCATAGACACCAATAAAAGTTCCATATGGCCCGGTTTCAAGTAAGCTCAACGAACCCGATTCGATCTGGCTCTGATCCTCAAGCAAGTTATTGGCCTGGACGACAGCCATTGAAAATTCACCATTCATATGCTGTCCAATATCTTTGTACCATAGTAGGCCTTCATGACGGCCTGCTGAATCCGAACCACTGTGTACGATGTTGTCCGAGGACGGCAGCCAGCAAGCCCTCAGAAAGTTCATCAAGCTGGATAACATCCCTCATTTCATCAGCTCCAGCCTCTTAACTCCACATTCAAAAAGGATAACAATACCATTCTGTCCAAAAACTCCCACCAGCCGGCTTTCCCAGCAAACCAACAAAACCAACAAGAAGAAAATAAATCACTCACAATTCGTAGCAGCAAAACTCCTCAATCTGATAACTGGCACCTGTAATTGCATATTTCGGTCAACTATCTCGATGAACTACAATAAACCCACAATACAACAGAAACCCATCATCTCTTATACCTCAAATTCAAATTCAAAACAGAAAAAGAAAAAGAAAAACTCCCATAATCCGTTGACCAAACGTCGAAACTAAAAAAGGGCTACAGCAAACACAAAATCAAATACTCAAATCTACCATCACATTCAGCACACGAACCATTAAACAAACTCATCCTCAAGCTTAAATTCCAAAAAGAACTAAATGACAAACACGAACTACATAAACAAGAGACGATGAAAAAGTAAAACGAACTCACTCTGCAATTAGGCTATTCGATCAGTTCGGTCAGCTACTGAGTGATACCAAATGAAAACGATGGAGATCTAAAAGGGACAGAGCAATACGTGTGGGTTCGAAAAGAGGTAGATCCACAGATCCATCAAACGGAAACTGTAGGCAAAAGGGGTTTCAAATTCATCGGCCACCATAAAGAAAACCTCTCGAAACTCTTTAGGTCCCTTTCTGGGGCACGACGAAAATTGAAGGA
Source organism: Luffa acutangula (assembly GCA_036850905.1). Classification (NCBI taxonomy): domain Eukaryota; kingdom Viridiplantae; phylum Streptophyta; class Magnoliopsida; order Cucurbitales; family Cucurbitaceae; genus Luffa; species Luffa acutangula. Next base: position 59,257,106 of record CM072087.1, on the reverse strand, counting down.
GAAAGAAGAAAAACCCTGAATCCGTGTGGTTAAATGAAGTGGGATTGAGAAGAAAAAGAGGAATTGAAATAGTTGGGTCCTTGGTTCTACCTGGTGTGGCACCTAGAACTCGTCTAAGAGAAAACCAACAGCGATGGCGGAAAGGCAACAATGCATATGGGGTCTCAATGGGCTCCACAAATATAAGCCAGAAACACAGAAAGTGGATGCAAACGGGAGGAATAGAATAGAACAACATCACTGATCATCATCGCTATTATATTATAATTTTGCTTCAAAGTTTGTACCTTGTCTCTGTGTCATGTTAGTTTTTCTTTTATTTTATTTTTGAAAGTGATTCTAAGATAAAATATTTTTCAAAAGTTGTTTCATCATCATTTGTGGAGATATTTTTAAAAAATATATATTAATTGAGTTTGTGTTTTTTAAAAAATTTATTAAACAATTTTTCATTAAATTTAATTTAAAAAACATATTATTTTCTATTTTTCCATAAAATTAGTGAATTTCGAACTAGAGAATATTCAAAGATATCATTATTATTATTTTTTATCAATTAAAATATACTAGAGTCAATAATGCAAAATTTCCATTTTGGTGAGCAAATAAACAACACAAAAACTTCATTAAAATTATATTCAAAAGATTATAAAAAAGTGAAATGTAATTTTATTAAGGGAACAAAAAAATAAGAAATACAGGGATCTAAAGTAAGTAGATTTTATTGTTGTTAATTCGAATTCAGATAATTAAAAGAAAACAAAATTATTACATTTTTTAAGGATAAAAGTTTGATTTTTTACCCTAAACTAAAAAATGGAGTCACAAAAACTCTTTTTGTGATTTAGTTTTGAGTTTTGAGTAGGTATGAAAGGTATTTTTAGTTTTACAAAAATAATTTTTTCTTCTAAAAAAAGTATTTTTTTTAATTGAGAATAAGCGCAGTTCATCAGTAATTAATATGTATCCTCATTAAGAGATCAAAGTTGGAGTTGTACTTTGAAAAAAAAAATTATAAAATTGAAAAGAAGGAGATATTATTGAAGGGAAGGTGAGAAAAAGAGAGGTTATAAAATATGTGGCAATGTTGGTTGAGTTATTGGTAATGAGCTCCCTCCCCTCGTGCTTGTTATCTCTTAACAGGCTTTCTTCTTGTGACTTTTTTTTTTGCATACGTGTCCCCTCATTCCAGAGTCAACCTTGCCACGTGTTCCCTCTCTTCTCTTATCTCCAACCGCCTCTCTCTTTTTTTTTTTTTTTTTTGAAAAACCGCCTCTCCTTTTTTATTTTATGGTTTTCCCTTCACCTTTTCCACAATTTTCTTTTCTTTATTTCTTTTTCCAATCCATAAATAATTGATTATCGGTTTAGTTTCTTACCTTTCACGCTTACTTTTTTTAGTTAAATTATCAATTGTGTTCCTATTATCTTAATTTGACTTTTCAATTTAATTTTTTGGTTTCAAAACTTTCGTTTTTGGTCTCTATATTAAACACATGAAAAATGTTTTTTTTTTTTTATATTATTGGTTGATTTGTATAAGTTTAGTGGTAAATAAGAAAAAAAAAATAAAGGGAGTTGATTTTCATGTAGTGAAAAAGTTAACTAAATTTTAGAAACTAATTGAATTTTTTATAACCATTAAACTCAAATTAAAGATGAAGCTTAAACTAGAAGAATGTCAAACTAGTAACTTAATCAATTAATTTGAAGACATTTATTCTCGACCAATAGATTAGAAGTTTGAATCCCGTATCCTCACATATTGTAAAACTAAAAAAAAATAACTTAACCAAATATTCAGTATTCGGGTAAGAATGATATATGAACTCTCGAGTAAAAAATATTATAAAATCTGTAAAAAAAAAAACGTAAATTAAAAATTTAGTCCTAATTATGAACAATACCTTATATCATAAAAATGACAAAGAAGATGATGCACACAGTTACAGGTGACGTTTTATTCATTATCACATTCTAGTTCTTTATTTGGGAAACTTTTGGGATTGAGATCAAATTTATTCATTCAAAAATTGAATTCATATTTAGTTATTTCAATGTCTCTACATTTAATTATATCTTTAATAATAATCATTGACTTAAATACATATATATTAAGACATGAATTCAGATCTTTCTCCCAAAAAAAAAAAAACATGAATTTAGACTGTGAAGTTAATTAGTAAAAAAGCCAACAATAAAATCGAAATTTGTCAACATTTTTATGAGTTCACCGTCCCTTTGAAAATGACAGAATCCACTACCAACCATCAAGCACCGCCACAGAAAATGGTGGCGCCGCCCAAAACACTCGACGGCGCTCGCGGTGGCAAAGCGATTGATTTGGTTTGCTTAAAAAAGAAAAGAAATGGCATATTCGTTTTCTCACTATGAAATTCTTCCAAACAGGTCGTATTTGCCAGTAATTTGCCACATGATCAACGAGAAAAAACAAAAACAAGTCTCAATCTTTTACACTCAAAATCAAATTATTGTGCTTTTCTTCGGTTTTGATTATGCTTTTTTTTTTTTTTTTTTTTGGGTTTTAGTGGCGAACGAATGCAACTTTTTTTTTATTGGTTTTTGTGATTTTTGAACCAAAACCAGAACCAGCGGCGCGTTAATCCCGTGCTCGTGCCACCAACCGAGCCAACTCCCCTTTTTTTTTTGCCCTTTCTCGTCTCATGTCACCGGGTTAATTGGAAAAAAAATACAATTAAAAAAACAAATTGGCAAAAGCACGGTATTCTGAAAAAAATTGGGAAAAGCAAGCATTTTTTTTGTCATTATTGGAATCCGTGGGTTGAAGCCACGGATTCAAGAGTTGACTGGTCAAATTTGACCAGTCAGCCCCTGAATCCGTGGCTTCAACCCACGGATTCCACTTTTTAGGTTTTTTTTTTTTTTTTTTTTTTGGTTTTAATTTCATTTTTTTTTATTCGTGGCTTCATTCTTTTTTTTTTTTACAAATTTTGAAATTTAATTTTTTATTGTAATATTTTGTTTTTTTAATGTTTTTATTCTATAAATCAAATTAATTGGAATATTATAATCGATAACATAATTATAATTGGAAAATTATTCTTCTAAATTTACAACATTATTGATTTCATATTTCGATTCATAATTTTTACCAACTATTTTTTAAAAGAAATTATACTAATAAAAATCGATAAGTAAAAAATTAGGGGACAAGAAAAATTGTAAATAAGAATAAAAATATATTTTTTAAAAAAACATCTAAGAATAAAAACACTCTCATTTCTTCAATTTTTTTTTTTAAATCTAAGAATAAAAAATTCAAAGTTTTTTTTTTTAATTAAGAAGCCGATAAATGTATATTTTAGGTCTTGTTTGATAATAATTTGATTTTTAGAATTTGAAAATTAGGCATATAGACACTATTTTCACATATAGGTTTGTTTGTTTCGTTATCTACGTTCCACAAATAGTTTCAAAATTCAATCCAAGTTTTGAAAATTAAAAGAAAATAGTTTTCAGAAACTTGTTTTTTTTCTTCATTAATATGAATAAAAATCTATAGTCAATATGAAAACCAAAAAATTAATGTTTCAAAGGTTCGTGAATCCAATTTAATACATTGGAATTTATCGCCTTCTTAATTAAAAAAAATCGAAGAAATGAGAGTGTTTTTATTCTTAGATGTATTTTAAAAAATCTATTTTTATTCTTATTTATCCCAATTTTTCTTGTCTCCCTAATTTTTGATGTATCGATTTTTATTAGTATGATTTCTTTAAAAAAAATATTTGGTAAAAATTATGAATCGAAATGTGAATTGCTTGAAAATGTATCAATAATGTTGTAAATTTAGAAGGATAATTTTCCAATTATAATTATGTTATCGATTATAATATTCCAATTAATTTGATTTATAGAATAAAAACATTAAAAAAACAAAATATTAAAATAAAAAAATTAATTTTCAAAATTTGTAAAAAAAAAAAGAAAAAGAAAAAGAAGGAATGAAGCCACGAATTTAAAACAAGAATGAAATTAAAACAAAAAATAAAAAACTGAAAATTAAATATGAAATTTAAAAAAAAAAAAAAAAAAAAAAAAAAAAAAAAAAAAAACCTAAAAAGTTAAATCCGGGGGTTGAAGCCACGGATTCAGGGGCTGACTGGTCAAACAACTCTTGAATCCGTGGCTTCAACCCACGGATTCCAATAATGACAAAAAAAAGGCTTGCTTTTCCCAAATTTTTTCAGAAAACCTTGCTTTTGCCAATTTGTTTTTTTAATTGTATTTTTTTTCCAATTAACCCCATGTCACCGGCACCCAATTTTTTAAAAAAAAAAATCCGTTAAATTACAAGTTTAATTCATGATTTTTTAGAGTTTTGTTAATTTTATCTCCGAGCTTCAGTTTTGTGTCTAATAGATCTTTTAATTTTCAATATTGTGCCTAATAAATCATTGTTTTTTAAAGTTCACAGGCATACTAGATACAGAATTAAAAGTCTAGGATCTCGATATGCATAAAATTTAAGTTTATATCTCATAGATTGGTTAATTTTTTTAAATATCGAATGTGTCATGGACCTATTAGACACAAAATTGAAAGTTTAGGGATCTATTGCACATTTTTAAAATTTTGGGACCTATTAGATACAAAATCGAAAGTTTATGGACCTGCTAGACATTTTTTAAAGTGTAAGTATCTAATTGATACAATATTGAAAATTCAAGGACTAAACTTGTAATAAAACTTAAAAAAAAAATCAAATTTGGCACTATGTACATATATATAATTTACAAGCCCATCAATTTTGTTTATTGCTATGGAAAAAGCTTATGTATAGAATATTTAATACTACTATTTTTTTTTTAAGCATTAATGAGAGTTGAAATGTTTAGACAAGACAACCAACTAGCCTTGCAAACTTTTCTATGATTTTAATATTTATGAACTTGGTTAGGTTTTTAACTGTGGAGTTAGAGCCAAGTCCTCTAAAATCTGCCCTCTTTTTCTTAGTGGACATTTTTTTTTGGGGGGTGAGCATTTAGTGGACATTATGCTAACCCAAAAAAGTGAACATATGATAATAAATTTTAGTCAATAAGCATTTGTCTCACTTTTGTTGATTAAAAGCTGGAATTTCCTTTCCTTGTTTATGAAGAAAAAAAGAGTTTTCTACCATCATTAAGAATATCATATTTTGATATATATATATATATATATATAGTTATATATTTTTTTTCCTACATCTAAAATAATAAAAATGCATTTATAACATTCGCCGAAACATTCATTCAACTCATGAATGAAAGTGTGAGTAATCTTTCTTATAGGTTGAAAGTTCGGGTCTTTATCTACTTAATTGTAATACTATGTTCTAAGAGTAATAATTTAAAAAAATTTAATGATACAAAATACTAATTAACTTTGAGTAGATTTTAATCATGCCTCTAGAATTAGCAAAGTTCCATTTTTATTTTTCAACTTTGAAATTTATTTTAAAGATGTCTTTAGAGAGTTTTTTTCTTCGGAACAAGATGAAAATTTATGTGTTGGCTCATAAATTTTCATTCATTCCTTTAATAGAAATCATATATATACTTTTTTGAACAGTTCGGAAGTTCTAATGTATTTTTTGGAATATAATTCAAAATTAAAAAATGAAACCTTTGAAAGCATAAAGACAGCAAAAATCTACTCCAAAGTTGATGATTTTTTTTATCAAATTTAAAATAACAATTTATTTCCTAATACCTATGCACGAGTACAACACTAGAAATCTGTAATATTTAATTTCTGGAAGGAATTGAAATTCCACGATGTTTGTTTTGCCTGCCGTGCCCGGACCGTTCTTCGAGAAATGCTCAACCCTATTTAGTGGGCTTTCACTATGAAATGTCGGCCCAATATTCGCTTCCAATGCTTCATTCCAAATTTTCTCTTTATTATTTGTTTAAAAAATAGGCTAAATTATATAAAAAAAAATATGTTCATAAACTATGAGATTTGTTTCAAAAATGCCCATGAACTTTAAAAAATGTTTAAAAAAATACTCCTGAACTTTAAAAAATGTTTCAAAAATACCATTGTCGTTAATTTTTTTTTTATGGAAACCATAGTTCAGGGACATTTTTAAAATTTAGCCTAAAAAATATTATGTTCAACGTACAAGTATAATTTAATAGTATGTTTGAAATAACTTTGGAAAATAATGATTTTTTTATAAAATAAAATTTTCGGAAACCATAGTAGAAGAAATTGATAATTTCAAATGAATTTATAAATTAACTTTTTTGGATGATTTTAGATAATAAAAGTGTTTTATAATAAATAAAAAGTATTTAAAAAATGTGGATGAATTTAAAATAAATTTTTTTAAGAAACTCTGGAGAGATAGATTATAAAAAATGAGTTTTAAATATTGTTAGTAACAAAAATGAAAGTGAATTTCCCCTCTTAGTCGGTGATACAAACTTTATGTTTTTAATAATTTAGAATTAAATTCATACTTTAATCTCTTAGTCGATAATACAAACTTTATGTTTTTGATAAAAAAAATATATATAATAAAGTGAATTACCACTCAACTATATTGAATAGACTTTTGTTTTGAACAAAATAAAGGTTTTTTTTGCTAAGTTATAAGAAATATCCCTGAACTTTGGGGTTTGTTTAAAAAATGCCTATGAACTTTAAAAAGTTAAAAAAATACCCCTTAACTTTGAAAAATGTTTCAAAAATGCCCTTGCCGTTAATTTTTTAGGGAAACCGTTAAAGTTTTAGTTTCAAAAATACCCTTGAACTTTCAAAAAAAAAATAAAAAATACCCTTGTTGAAAAATGTTTTTTTCCTCCTCCCACCGTAAATAAAGAAGATTAATTTACGGTGGGAGAAGGAAAGATTTTCGTATCAAAACTTTAAGATGACTTTTGTTTTGTTCTTGAAATTCTCAACTTTTCAATATTATTTTCTCACCAACTATTACCCATTAACTTTCTTTATATTCATATTATGAAAAATAAATGAAACTATTGTTGTATACGAGTTCTAACAATTTTTAAATATCAATAATAACAAAATCATATATAAAACTTTTGATTAATTAATCTTATAAATTGGACCAAATCCAAAGTCTTATAAACTTCTTCTTATCACTAACATACACAAACAAAGAGAGGAAAACGGAAATAATTTTTTTTAGGAAACAAAAAAGAAATAATATATATATATATATATATATATATATATATATATATATGTTGTTTTCTCACACTTATCTTCTTTACGTTTTTTAAAAGAGAAAGCTCGATTTCAAAGTCTGTTTTTATCTGGTATTGTGTTGTATACAACATTTATAAGCAAAGTTTTGCATTAATTTTCATGGAGAAAGAATTTACGGTGAGAAGAGGAAAAAAGAGAATTTTTTTTTCAATTAGGGTATTTTTTTTTTTTTTTAAAGTTCAAGGGTATTTTTTAAACTAAAACTTTAACGGTTTTCATCCAAAATTAACGGCAATGGCATTTTTGAAACGTTTTTAAAGTGCAGGGGTATTTTTGAAACTTTTTAAAGTTCAAGGGTATTTTTGAAACAAACCCCAAAGTTCAGGGGTATTTCTTATAATTTAGCCTTTTTTTTTTTACAACATGTGGGATGTGAGATTTGAACCTCTCTAATCTTTTAGTCGACGATACAAGTTTTATGGTTTTATACCAGTTCAGCTATGCCCACCAAAATAAGGGAATTTAAACCTACCACTTAAAACATCCCAACATCAATAATGATACATTATGGACGTTTAAGTTTGATTTTCTTTTGGTTTTGGTTTCAAAATTTTATACAAGTTTTTTTTTTTTTTTTGAAAAAATTTTTTTATACAAGTTTGAATAATGTTTTATTTTGGTACTATTTAACTCATTTTACCATTTTTAATAGAGAAGTGATGTGATTTTCTTGACGTGACAATATTTCTTTTTTAAAAAATATATATTTATGTGAATTCCCTCATCTTCAACGCCCCTTTCTCTTTACATTTATCTTTCCTTTCCTTCATTACTTTTTTTTTTAAATATATATATATATATATATATATATATACAAATTTTGAACGAGACACAAGGGGGCCATGGGCGCAGAGAACCACATAATAATGTGCATGATAATTTTACATCATCTTATATATAATAGAAAAATTACAAATATATCTTGAATTTTGTATCCAATGTTCACTACTAGGAATAAAAAATTTGAATCTATATCCAATAGTTATTAGGGACATATAAATTTTGAATTTGCATCCAATGATTATTATGAGACAACCACATTACAACAACTTCATTCATTTATTTATTTTTGGGAGAAAGAAGAAGAGTAAGAAAGATTGCTACGGGTGACTAGGTCGAGTTCGTGAAGATTCTAAATAAATTTTTTGCCCTCTTCAACACAAGAAAATATTAGAAACATCTCGCTCATTTCTCTCTCAAGAAAACTAGCATAAAATTAACGATCAAACCAAAAGTAAGCATGATTAAAACTTTAGGGATTAAAATAAAAGATTATGAAAACCAAACTTAAACTTCGTGAATTAAAACAGTATTGGCTAAATATGATTCAGTCCTTAATGTTTGTATGTTCTTTCATTTTTATTATCTATTGTTTAACAAGTTTTTTTTTTAGTACATATTGTTTAACAAGTTTCAGTTTAGTCATTGAACTTTAATATTTTTCAGTTATACTTATATGTCAATAAATAAGTAAAATTGAGTGATGATATAAGCTTTCATGACACAATACTAGCAAATCAATAGAAATTTTCGGGGAGAAATTAATCTACTTAAAAGAATACAAGTTTTAGTATTATTATTATTATTATTATTTTATTTCTTATCTAAATTCATATCCAAACATAAACATCAAGTACAAGTATCATGCCGTATGAGTTTACTACGAGACAATTTTAAGGTTCAAAGACGCAAATGACATAATTACAAAATTTTAGAATATAAGAAGGGAATAAATTAAAACTTTTTAAGTAATATGAACTAGATTGAAAAAAAACCAAAATATGAAGGACTAAAACATATATTTATTTCCAAATATTATTATTATTATTCTGTTTACTTTACACCTCATGTAATAGTTTACATCATATTTTAAGCTTTAAAATTTATCTATAACGAAGTAGTTCTCAACTGTTAAAATTTATCTGTTTTATTTTATAACCAATCAAATTTAGAGGGACAAGAGTAACAATTGTGGTAAATGTGGGCCAAATAATAATAATAATAAAAAATAAAATAAATAAATTTAAACGTATTTTTATTAGTATGTTGTTCTTACTATACACCACGTGGTAATCTTACCTAATTATTACTTGTTAGTTCAATGGACATGTTAAACATATTTCTAACTCATGAACATCTATTAGATAGGTGAATACCTCTCCTACAAAATTCAAGTCAAAGAAACTACGGGTGTGTTTGGTTTAACTTTTCAAGTGTTTAATTTTGAAAATAAATCATTTTGAAAAAATTTCTAGTGTTTGGCAACCACTAAAAATGACTTATTAGAAAATGAGATTGATAAATAAACTATTTTGAGAGAAACACTTGAAACCAACTTTTTTAAAAAATACTTCTTTGAGTAAACAATAACTTGTGTAGAAAAACATTTGTGAGAAAATGCAACCAAACGTATGAGTGTTTAAATTCTAAACAATTTTTATACAAAAAGTTTTTTAAAAAATGCATTCTTGAAAAACATTTAAATTAAAATGTATTCCAAACGGACCCTACATTTGTTCACGACTAATCTAAATTCATTAATCTCGTTATCCAATTTATCCATGTCGTCATTCTTTTCATCTTAACAACATATTTTGTTGAAGTTTCCTTTTACGAGTCATGAAAAAAAAAAAACTCACTGTTTTTACATTCTTAAGTCAGGCAAGGAACGTTAACACACATCAATATTTGAAAAATAATAAAATTTGTGAGCCTCTATTTTTTGACATTCCATCCAATCGACATAGTCGTCAATATAGTCGTAAGAATGGGAAACGAGACGGAAGATAAGATATATATCGTATATGATAAAGGTTAAACCACCACTTTTTCTAGTACTATCGATGCTAAGACAAATTGCTATAACCAAATTTCTACTCAAATAGGATTACTTTGATTTTTGAAATCTTTTGACTTAAAACAAATAATAATTTAAAAAATTATAGGTTCTGCAAAATAAAGGAACTTTGAAAGTGAAACAATAATTGCTCAAAAAGGTTGAAGATATTTGAAGGATGAAAACTCTTAAATTTGGAGAGTTTGTAAATATAAATTTCAATTTTCTATTTTGAAATAAAATAAGTTCCAATCCCAAATTGGAAGACCTAGTACAGGTTGGGATTTTCTCAAAAAGAAAAAATAATTAATTAATATTTTCTCACTTAATTATATTTAAGTTGATTGAGCTGGCGTTTGACCAAAGTTTTTTCCAGTTCCATATGTTCGGGGGGGAAAATTAAAAGGAAAAAAAAAAAAAAACCAACAATTTAAAAATTCCCCCAAATAATATTTCCTTTTGCGATTTCTATCTTGGAAGCCATTCCGTAACAGAATCCTGTTCGTGAATCGTGATTGCTTCAATTCCTACTCCCAGTCCGAGGAGGAGACGTCAATCTATAATGCCGAACGGAAGATGATTTGATTCAAAAGCCCTAAGGCCTTTTAATCTCTTCGAATTCGAGCTGTTTATCGTCCGAATCGAGGTATCGATGCGTTTTATGATGTAATTTGTTGATGCAAACCACTATTTCCACGCGAAGAATCTCGAATTTCATTGTTTGAACCTTCGATTTCCACGTTCCGAGATCCGACGAAGCTCTTACTCGATGATTCCGTTTAATTCTTCTGTTAATCCGTCTTCTGCTCCTCCTCCCTCCTCCGATGACGGCGGTTCTGGAAGTGATTTTACTTCGTGGTATGGTAATATTCAATACTTGTTGAATATCTCGATCATTGGCGCCTTGTCTTGCCTCTTCATATTTCTGTTTGTGAAGCTTCGAAGCGACCACCGTCGAATTCCTGGACCTTCTGGATTGGTTACTAAGCTTCTTGCTGTGTGGCACGCGACTTGCCGGGATATTGCGCGGCATTGTGGAGCCGATGCCGCGCAGTTTCTTTTGATTGAAGGTGGGAGCTGTGCGGTCTTACTATCGATTGCGGTTTTGGCGGTTACAGTGTTGCTTCCGCTTAATCTCTATGCGGGAAAGGCCGTATTGAATGATCAATTCTCGAAGACGACGATCAATCACATTGAGAAAGGTTCGGTTTTACTTTGGGTGCATTTTGCTTTTGTGGTTGTTGTTGTTGTTTTCGTGCACTTTGGTAGTTCTGCCATTGAGAAGAGGTTAAAAATAACGAGATTTAGAGATGGGAATGGGAATTTAAGTGAACCTGCTGCTGATTCGACTGCCATTTTCACTATAATGGTGGAAGGGATTCCCAAAACCTTAGAGGTTGATAGGGCTGCGATATTAGAGTATTTCCAGCATAAGTATCCTGGCAAGATTTATAAGGTCATAATGCCTATGGATTTATGCGCTTTGGATGATTTGGCCACAGAATTGGTCAAGGTTAGGGAAGAAATATCATGGTTGGTAGAACGAATGCATTCTCGTCTTGCACCTGATGAAGATGAAGACGATGAAAGTAGAGGTGGTTGCTTGAAGGTTTTCTTTGGTTGGATGCGTTATATTTGGAGGAAAGTAAAATATCTGTGGGGTGAGATAAGGGATAAATTTGGTTACACAAATGATGAGAGGCTAAAACGGCTACAAGAATTGAGAGCCAACTTGGAGACTGAACTGGCTGCTTACAAAGAAGGGCGTGCACCTGGGGCTGGGGTTGCTTTTGTCATGTTCAAGGATATCTATGCTACCAATAAAGCAGTTATGGATTTCCGAAATGAAAAGAAGAGACGAATTGGGAAGTTCTTTTCTGTCATGGAGTTACGGCTTCAAAGAAACCAATGGAAAGTTGATCGGGCACCCTTGGCTACTGATATTTATTGGAATCATTTGGGATCATCAAAACTGTCACTGAAACTTCGGAGAATATTTGTGAACACGTGCTTGCTGTTAATGCTTTTGTTCTTTAGCTCTCCTCTTGCCGTGATCACTGCTGTAAAGAGTGCTGGGAGAATTATCAATGCTGAAGTGATGGATAATGCGCAGTCATGGTTGGATTGGGTGCAAAGTTCTAGCTGGCTTGGCAGTCTTATCTTTCAATTTCTGCCCAATGTTATAATATTTGTGAGTATGTATATCATAATCCCATCAGCCCTTTCTTATCTTTCCAAGTTTGAACGACATCTTACTGTATCTGGGGAGCAGAGAGCTGCACTTCTGAAGATGGTTTGCTTTTTCCTAGTAAACCTCATCCTTCTGAGGGCTCTGGTTGAATCATCTTTAGAGAGTGCAATCCTTGGGATGGGACAGTGCTATTTGGATAGTGAAGATTGCAAGAGAATTGAGCAGTACATGAGTACGTCATTCCTTTCCAGATCATGCCTCTCGTCTGTTGCTTTTTTAATCACGAGCACCTTCTTGGGCATATCTTTTGATTTGTTGGCTCCAATACCATGGATAAAGAAGAAGATTCGAAGGTTTCGGAAAAATGACATGCTTCAGTTGGTTCCTGAACAAAGTGAAGAGTACCCATTGGTGTACCAGGAAATAGATAGTCTTGAGAGATCATTGCTACCAAATGACTCCCCTAGACTGATTGATATGGATATGCAGGGACAGGATCTTTCTGTATATCCCGTTAATAGAACCTCAACTGCACCGAAACAGAAGTTTGATTTTGCACAATATTATGCATTTAATTTGACAATATTTGCCCTCACCATGATATATTCTTCGTTCGCTCCACTGGTGGTTCCAATCGGCGCAGCATACTTTGGATACAGATATGTTGTTGATAAGTATAACTTTCTATTTGTTTATAGAGTAGGTGGCTTTCCCGCTGGCAATGATGGAAAGTTGATGGATACCGTTCTCGGGATCATGCGGTTCTGTGTTGATTTATTCCTGCTCTCCATGCTCTTGTTCTTCTCGGTCAATGGAGACTCGACGAAGCTGCAAGCGATCTTCACACTGGGGTTGCTAGTTATGTACAAACTGTTGCCTTCTTATGATGATGGATTCCAAAGAATTCTCTTGGAGGGCATTCAAACAGTCGATTCAGTTGTAGACGGGGCCATTGATTATGAGGTCTATTCTCAGCCTAAATTCGACTGGGACACATATCAGCCATGATTTCGGCTTTGGCTTGCACTCACACGTACATTAGTTGAATTGTATCTTGCACAGTAAGTACAATAGCTAAGGAATCTCATTCATCCTCTGAAAATTACATGTAATGTAAAATATAACACTTTCTGGTGCAATTGATTTTTGTTCTTCCTCACTTCCACGTGATGTTCAAGCAATCTGGACTGTGAATTATCTGTTGCTGGCTAGAAATGCATTCATTTTCAACACATAATGCTGCACAAGAAAATGATGCAAGCCAGAGAAGGAGCAAGGTTCATTCTTTATGTTCAAATCATAGCCAAAGCGCTTCATTGATTAACCGATTGGTGCTGCAGCATAGATCTGATAATTTGTTGCCATTTTTTAGAATACCATTTTCTGTATTTTAGTTGAAATCTATCATTTCATATGTTAAAACATTAGCCTCTGTGGAAAAAATTGATATGAGTTGATTACACTTCTATGACTTGTACATTCTTTTAGATTATGTCTACATGTTTCAAATAAAGTTTCAAATGGGTTTGCGATTTTACTTTTCTGTTGACTGAATTGGTTCGCAGTGGTCAATTTTACAGTAAAATCAAACGATTGTGTCAATTGCAGATCGATCTTTGTTTCTCTAGACATTGACAAACGTTCCATATCGAAATCTAAAATAAACACAAGTGAATATAAACGACGTCGAGATTAGAAGGTAGTAATAATATTAATCATGCGACTCCGATGCTAACTGTAAATATAGTAGGATTCCGATGCTAACTGTAGATATAGTAGGATCCAAATACTTGTGTATAGGAAAAAGAAGCTCATGATTTTCGCCAATTGTGAGAAATTTTGGTGAAGTTTTCCAATGAAGAAAATGTGGGTTGACCAAATTATTTGTAGGGAGAGGAGAAAAACTAGGAAGAAATCAAATAAACTAAGATAGTCACAGATGCTCCTACAACCTCTCTTGGCCATGTAAACACTCTCTCTTCTTTCCTATGTGGCTCTTCTCTCCCTATATCTCTCTAACATGTGGCTTATCTACACAGACACCATTTCCATTATGTATAAATCAAAACCTCTGTTGAATTATGAGTCTCAACTTGCCATTTTCCTTTCCACTTGTGACACTTGACAGGAACAAGAAGAGAAAAAAAAAATGCATCATATAGCAGCCAAAAGCAACCTTGTTGATTCAGGTCCTGAGACAGACCATCTTGCTTTTAGGGACAACAATGGCCTCCCTCTCTGCCCCAAGCCCCGCCGTCTCGGACCCGCCATCCCCAACTTCCTCGCTCCGCTCCGATGCGCCCATCACATCCACAGGTCACTTTCTCATCTCACTTCTTCTCCCACTCAGTGACGAAATTTTACCTTCTAACTTTTTATGTACAATCGAGTACTCGAACTGGATTGCTTATTTTGCTCTTGTCTTTCGCCAGCCAACCGGGTGGTGGCGACGCGAGGAGCGGGATTCTCAATATCATCGCGGGAAAGGTCAGGAAATGGATCGTTTTCGCGAAAATGAATTCCCATTGTGAGAATTGTTCTGAAAAAAAATCCATGGATGTTTGTGTTTGCAGAATGGTGAAGGGAGAGATTGCTTGTGTTCCAATTGCTATCCGTCTTGCTATTCAGGCTCTCCTCCTGGAAGAACAGAGAATCCACTGGTTCAAGACGTGTATTTTCTTCATCAAATGGAGCTTCATTCGCCATTTTCGAGGACCAAGCTCTCTGCCTCGCCCACATGAACAGAATAACAGAGAAGCCATTGGAGGACTGGACAGAGAGATATATTGGTTGTTTGTTTCTATGTAGATTTGTTAGTGAGTTTAATTACTTGTACAATCTTGGTTTCTTCATTTCTGGGTCTTCATAATTGTAAATACAAAGAGGATACATTTTTGTTTTTGTTTTCTTTGTTGATTTTTCAAATGAGAAAAAAGGATACCTTTTTTTTTTGTTCTTGATTTTAGCGACTGTTTTAGTAATGATTTTTCACAGGAGTGATTCTGTTTTGGCTGCAAGTGCCATTTAAATTTAGAGTTTGATTTGCTAATGTTAAAATTGACTGATTCAACCAAGACTAAAAATTGAGAATTCTCCACATGGATTGTTCTGAGGTAAAATTTTATTTATTAATCCTGTTGAATGAGGCAATTCTTTGTTAAATTGTTAATAAGCAAGTTGATTTGTTTTAAATTGAAAGATTAAAAAGAGTAAAAATTTGGGACTGAGTTGGTTGGGAGTTATTTTAAAATCAAATTTTAAACTATTGAACAAAACAATGTAAACAAAATGCTTCAATAAATAAATAAATAAATATATATATATATATATATATATATATATATATATATATATATATATATATATATATATATATATATATATATTATTTATTTATTTAGTACATCAACATTTGGGGTGGAGAGATTTAAACCTCGAACCTCTTGGTCGAGGGTACACGCTAATTACCACTGAGTTAAATTCGTTTTGGCGAATAAATATATCCTCTCCTACCCCACATGTTGTCAAAATAAATAAAATAAAGATAAGTGATAGTTTAATTAATTTTTCTAAGCCATATAATCACACTTGAAAAACCTGTTATTTTTAACAACAAGATTTCGAAGCATATTTCAACTATTAAAATTATTAAACATAACTATGTTTCTATAACCATTAAATTCAAGGTTAAATTTCAATTCTCCATGTCATTTTAACAATACTTTCTTCGTCTCTATCTTGGTAGCACTTTACCGTACTTTTTTTTAAAAATCATTTTCTATTGAAAACACTTCTTCAACTTGACATCATCTCTGTTTCAATACACTAATCACGTGTTTCATATTTCAACAACAAAAAAAATGTTGGAGAAAAACACAACGTTTTTATTTGTATACATTCAACTACTTAAAACTGTCAACTACATTATTCTAGGACTATAACTATATTTGTTAGTTGTAGTGGCAAACCCCTCATCCAAAATTGTAATCCAAGAAGAATATTCAACCTAATTTTTCAAAAAAAAAAAAAAAAGTATATTCAACTTTTTTTTAGAAGGTATATTCAACTTAACCAGCCCAATCCGGAACTGAAACAGTCCCATTCTCGGTGACATCACTACCTATCACTGTTTCCAAACACACCGTAAAGAAGACGGATGGTGGACCTGTTTGGACAACAAAAATTTCGTTCCAAAAAAAAAAAAACCAAAATTCAAAAAGCGCGCTATTTAACTTCCTCAACTGTCGAATAAAAACAAAGTGGGTCCCATTTTCACCTGCCAATTCGTCCCTCTCCCAACGAAAAGAAAAAGAAAAAAAGAAAAAAAGAAAAAAAAAGAAAGAACTCTCAGTACTTCGAATTCTCACTTCTACGCCAACAGAACGAGATCTCTTCTTCTCCTAGAACCCTAATTTCTCTTTGATTCTTCTTCAGTAATGCGTTTCTTCTACTGTATCTTTCTCTTCTTGCTTCTGATTTGCGCTTTCCGGTGCTCCCATGGCCGCATCTTTAGCTTCAAGATGCACCACCGGTTCTCCGAACAGGTCAAGAACTGGTCCGGTGTTTCCGGAAAATTGTCTCTCCCTGATTCTTGGCCGGCTAAAGGAAGCATTGAGTATTACGCTCAACTGGCCCTCCGTGATCGCTACTTCCGTGGCCGGAGGATCTCGGAGTTTGATGGACCTCTGGCTTTCTCCGATGGGAATTCGAGTTTCCGGATTAGCTCGTTGGGATTGTACGGTAGCCTTTTTTTGCGATTTCTGTGATTGATATTTTTTTTTGTGTAACCTCGTTTGATGACTCTATGTTTTACGTTTTCTTTGTTTTTGGAGATTTTTTGCAGTCTGCATTACACTACTGTACAGTTAGGAACTCCGGGAATGAAGTTTATGGTGGCACTTGACACTGGAAGTGATCTGTTTTGGGTGCCTTGTGATTGTAGTAAATGCGCGCCCACGGAGGGCTCTCCTTATGCTTCTGTATGCTCCTCGTGACTTTCTTCTGTTATGTTTTTTTACGTCATTGATTCTTATTTTCCTCAAGAGTAAAATTCGTTGACTATTTCAAGAAGATCAGATTCTTCAGAGTACTCTCGAATTCTTAGCTCATATTGCTGGTTTCTGATGCTTGCCCATGAGAATTCTTACTTCCATTCAGATGAATAAATAAACTATACACTATTCATCTGTACTCGTAATCTTCTTAGTTTTATTGTCTTCTTTGTATTCTCTGATCAGCGTTGATGTTTGAGATAATTTCTTTCCCATTCTGTACCTTCTCCATTGAAACGGTGGTTTAAGTGATTTATGATCAAATTGTGTACTAATAGATAAAATATGGTATGTATTAATTCAACGATGGTTAGTACATGTTCAGAATGAGATACCTATCTTTGAAATTTGTGCTGTTTCTTCATCTTTTCAATTGTGCGATCATGCAGGATTTTGAGTTGAGTGTATACAGCCCCAAAGAGTCGTCTACTAGCAAAACGGTTCCTTGTAACAATAGCTTATGCGCACAACGTGATCAATGCTTAGAGGCCTTTGGCAATTGTCCCTATGTTGTCTCCTATGTATCAGCTGAAACATCAACTACTGGAATATTGATGGAGGATGTTCTACACTTAAAAACAGAATATAAGCATTCAGAACCTATCCAGGCATACATCACATTCGGGTTAGTATATGCTAACGCTGAGCTTAACTTGATTAGACTCATCATTACAGGGCAACTCTGTCATGTAAACTTTTCTTGTTTGCTCATGTCATCGTCCTGCCTTTCTCGTCTGTGCAGCTGTGGGCAGGTACAGAGTGGCTCATTTCTTGACGTTGCAGCTCCCAATGGCTTGTTTGGGCTCGGCATGGAGCAGATATCGGTTCCTAGCATATTATCTAGAGAAGGTTTGATGGCAAATTCTTTCTCTATGTGCTTTAGTGACGATGGAGTTGGAAGGATCAATTTTGGAGACAAGGGTAGTCCAGAGCAGGACGAGACCCCATTTAATCTGAACCAACTATAGTAAGTGTAATTTTGAAGTTGCTTTATATTCCATGAATTCAACTTTATATTTCTCTGTTCATCAAGTTTCTTGTATTTCTCTCAATTTCAGCCCAACCTATAATATCACAGTTACTCGCATACGAGTGGGCACAACTCTGATTGATGCAGATATAACTGCCCTTTTTGACTCTGGGACATCTTTTACGTACTTCACTGACCCTATCTACTCCAAGCTTTCAGAAAGTGTGAGCACTTGCACTTCTAGTGATACATATTTGACATCAATTTTCTATTTTGAATTGTATAGATTTTTAACGTAATGGAACTTATTTACATTCTCTTTTAGTTCCATGCACAAACAAGAGATGGTCGCCGTCCCCCTAATCCGAGGATACCTTTTGAATATTGTTATAACATGAGGTCGTGTGCTGAACCTTTGTGTATCTATTTCAATCTCAATCCTACATTTATTAACCTTTATTGTTTACCTCTTCATGAAGGCAGTCCAGATGCAAATGCTTCTCTGACGCCTGGTATTAGTTTAACTATGAAAGGTGAAAGTCTCTTTCCTGTCTATGATCCGATTATTGTCATCTCCACTCAGGTAGCCTGCTGTTTCTGTTGAGTTGACTCTGGCTTGTGCTATTTCCTTCAGCCTAAATATTTTTCCTGCAAATTTGCAGAATGAACTCATTTATTGCCTGGCCGTGGTCAAGAGTGCTGAATTGAATATAATTGGACGTAAGTAGATTATGTTGCAATTAAACATATTTGCATTAAAGCGACTTTCATCTTGGTTCAATAACATTGGTATTGAAAGCTGCACAAATACTTACTGGAAATTCTGGTGATTTGCTGTCAGATCAGTCAATCGATTTTCTCAGTCAGCTCTTGCCTTTCTGTAGACATAGTTACTCATGCTTCAATTATTGATCTTTACGCAGAAAACTTCATGACTGGCTACCGTATTGTATTTGACCGGGAAAAGCTTGTCTTAGGGTGGAGGAAGTTCGATTGTAAGTTTTGCGCTTTCATCCACAAATGAATTTTCATTCTTTTCTGTCACATTATTATGATCAAGGAAGGTTTGAACTTCTATTGCAGGTTACGACATTGAGGAACAAAATCTCTTTCCAGTGAAACCAGATGTTACTACAGTTCCTCCTGCTGTTGCTGCTGGAGTAGGTAATTACTCTAGTCCAGGATTGACAAAAGAGACGAAAATTAGTGCTCAAATTTCAACTGAATCAGAATTCAATAGTTGCCATTCTTCTCTTTTGACTTGCTTCAGATTTTTCATTATATTGCTTTTTTTACTATAGATATTCAATTTTCACTGTATGCTAGCCATCTGGTGACCCATGTATGAAACTTTTGTGACGTCTTTATATAATGGGTTCATCTTAATATGACAGACCTCCTCTTGAATTTTAAGATAATACTTTAAGCCTCTCTACTGGTGATCATATTCCAAATTTCGGAGATTTTGTCGATCAATTGGATTGATACACCATAAATAGAATGAGAGGTCGTCCAATGTCTCATCTCTTTTATATCCATTTATCCATTTGTTGCTGACCTAATAGTGTTGAAGAGCCTACTTCTTTGTTCAACCACTATACGTCAAATACCATTTCCATCATCTATCTTAGTGGCAGGTTTCCTGCTTTGTTTTATTAAACCCTAAACCCTAACATGAAAATAAATTTCACTAATCTATGAAACATAGAAAGCTTTGTAAAAGGTCTCTGGTTGAGACATGTAGATTTAAGAGAATGATCAAGACGAAGAAACAATGACATTATAATTTCCCGCAATTGATCAAAATTTTCAGAGGTCCTATTTTGAATTCTTTTGTTGATTTCTTCCCATAGCTTCTAAAACACTGCACACAAACTATTCCTAGGATTTCTTAACTATTCCTAGCTAAACCCGCAAAGACTTTAGAGAAGCCATTCCCATTCATAGGTATAGCCTAAAGGGAGATGACTGTTATAGATGTTGACCAATCTATTCCCAAGGTCAAAAGCAGCAGCCGGACAGATGAGGAACGAACAATTGTAAAGGAGAAATAAAGCGGCACAAGTTTGGACTAAGAGAGATAAACAGATTCCTTCTTTGCACCTTATCATCAGTGTAAATGCCTGATAAGTAGAGAGAGAAGTTGAAAGAGAAATTAGGGGGGAGCGAAAAATGGGGAATCAATTGCCTTCTTCTGATAACATATTGACTCACTGTGACTTGTTTTTATAAGTGGCCAGTATTTAGGCATACATCTGCTATTTGCGTCTATGAGGACACTGCTTAATTACAATTGATCCATTTCTGTTAGATCATAACCTGAGCCTTATTAGCAAAATGAATTGATTTCCTTTGAGAGAGATTTGAGGAAACTGATAGAGAGATTGGATCATAACCTGAAAACTAAAAGGTAAGGTGTTCATGGTTGTCATGACTGGAGGTGTTATTGAAATGAGCTGTTGCATTAATTTTCTTTTCTCCCTATCTCTCTCTCTCTCTCTCTCATCTTTCCGGTGCATATTCTATTGTTTTTAGAGGTTCTATTATATTATTAAAGTTGAAACGATAATGCAAGATTAACATTGACCAATTCTTGCCCAACTCATCTTAGAAGTATGACTTTTATAGTTTTATGTGAAGCCGGTCATCCTTATTGAAAATTAGCACCAATAAATTATCAGAATGATTGTGTTGGACCTTTTCTCTTGTACGCTACAGATGTAATTTTTCTGAAAGCCTCTATTTCCTTGGCAACTCGCACGTCTTTGAATTCCCCCAATAGAATATGCCTTTCTTTTTCTCCATTGATAGGTGCTTCTCTCAAATGTATTATGCCTGAAAATAATCCTTAATATATTATTAAAATCATTGCATACTATTTGCCTGGCTTCTTTCGGGCCTCAAGGATCAGGTTGTGGAAGTCAAACAAATTAAATTTAACCAAGTTGAGAGTTGAGGAAAAATTGAACTGGATTTGGAACTTGTTTGATTGTCCCTGAGATTATATCCTAATTATTTTGAGTTTCTAATTTTGTGTCTATTTTAAGCTAAGTGATGTATATTTCTTCCCTATTTGATTTTGATGGATAATTTATTTTATTTTATGTGCAACTTCCAATGCACTCGCCATTTTTGCTGCTGACTTTGTGTTTAAATATTGAAGTTTTGTTTTGTACTTGTGTTTAGAGATCCCATTTTGTACTGTATTGTATTTGCATTGCATGGAAGACTTTGATGATTCAATAGTGACGGGTCGTCGGGATTTCGCGTTTGATAAGGAAATCCAATCCGTTGAAATTTAAAATTCAATAGCGTAAGATTGTATTGCATTGCATAGCGTATGGGTTTATTATACTTTTCACATTTCCAACTAGGCTAGTATAAACACACCCACATTTCCAACTACGTTTGATAACCATTTTGTTTTTGGTTTTTGAAAATTATTTTTGTTTTCTTTCAATTTCCTTGCTATGGTTTTCATGTTTGTCAATTATACATTTGAATTGCCAAATTCCAAAAACAAAAACAAGTTTTTGAAAACTACTATTTTTAGTTTACAAAAATTGACTTGGTTTTTGAAAACATGAGAAAAATGTGTTAGAAAAAACAAATAAACTTGTAGATGGGAGTAGGGTTTATAAGTTAATTTTCAAAAACCAAATGGTTATCAAACGTGACCTAAATTATTCGTGAGTATTTGAGTGTTCAAATCAGTTTATGCTTATCTCTGCAAATCTCATGTTTCTATTGCTAATTCAGGGTGGCTGAACATCTTTTCTTTTTTGGATTAAAAAACACTTCTTATCGGATTTAGTGTTTGTACTTTTAATTTTGTAACAATTTAGTCCCTCTACTTTTCAAAATTTGTAACG
This sequence comes from Luffa acutangula, assembly GCA_036850905.1. Lineage (NCBI taxonomy): Eukaryota > Viridiplantae > Streptophyta > Magnoliopsida > Cucurbitales > Cucurbitaceae > Luffa > Luffa acutangula. The sequence continues at coordinate 59,234,923 of CM072087.1, read as the reverse complement.
ATTTAGTATCTATTGTGAAAAATATTGTTTAGATTTAATAAGGTTTCTTAGTTATATAGATCAATAAACTAATTAGGGATCAAAATCGTTACAAATTTTAAAATACAGTAATTGGATTGTTATATATGAAAGTTCAAAGACTAAATTGTTATAAAATTGGAAGTATATGGACTAAATTGTTACTTTGATGAAAGTTTAGGGACTAAAAGTAACTTTTAACCAACCTTTTCAATTTATACAATTTTTTAGAATTAAAGTTAAAAACATAAAAATTTCGATTACGTAATTGTAACATTTTTTTATCGCTTATGCAATATCCTTTTCATAATTAATCTGTAAAACAAATTATTAAACAGCCCACACATGACAATTATTATTATTCTGTAAAAAAAAGGGAAAAAAAAAATCTCTCTTTCTCATTCGATTTTTTTTTTTTTTTTTGAAATATCTCATTCGATGTATTGGATTAATGTAAGAGTTTGCTTCAAATAATGAGATAGGATTGGTTCAAACAATACTTATCAATTTATTTTATATTAAAGTATTGCAATGAAGCGTTGAAATTGACTAATTAAAGGGCCAAAATGATTGAAGAATTAAGGAAGCTTGTATGGAAATTGCTGAATGACCAAGTACATGCCAAGTTGTAATTAACTTATTTTAGTAGTTTCAAAAAAAAAAAAACTTATTTTAGTATGGCCAAATTTAATTTAATTTAATATAATTATTCCACCAATAATGAAGCCTCTAAGATATACATTTTTGTATTTGCTGATGTCAACGGCCTTCCACCAACCGCTTTCCAACGTCCCTTTTCCGTGCCACTCTTCGCTCGTAAACCCACCACTGTACTTCTCTTTTGCACTTAGGTCCCTTTCTTCTCCGTATTTCCCTTCTACACCTCAAAATGGATGTACCATATAATCTCTTTAAATCTTATTTTGATTCATGAATATTTAGGTTTATTCTAATTTTTTTTAATAAATTTATTTTAAATTCAACAATTAGGGAGTAGAAATTGAACTATCAATTTTTTGGACGGTACTAAGTGTCTTAACCAATTAAGTTTAGAATCACATTGGTCCAAATGACGTGACTAGAAATGTTGAAATGTGTGTCTTAATGTACAAATACGAGCTTTTAATGACAATTAGGTTAGCTGACGTAGATACTACGTGTATTGAAAATTGATAGTTGAATAATAGCAAGACGAAGATAATATATATATATATATATATATATATATATATATATATATATATATATATATTTAAAAAAATAGAGACTAGAATATATATATTTTAGAAGTTTATTAATAAAGCTAAGTGATCAAAATAAAATTTCAGCCTAACATATATTTTGCACATATTTTACAATGTCCTTGTTTTTTATTCAACAACATATGAAAGTGAAAGATTTGAATTTATGACCTTTTGGTGTTATGGATTCCAATTGTTTCAATATATTATTTTCTACTTTTTATAACCATATCTAAAACAATTGGTCATTTTAAATTTGAATTACTTGTTATATATAATTATAATTAAAAGTAACAAGTAAGTAATATGATTTCACAAGGAATAAAAAATATATATTTTCAAGACTATTTTCAAAATATTTTTCAACTTTTATTTTCACAATTGTTTTTTAGAACTATGGAAAAGTCGTCATCTACCAAAACGTAATTATTAACATGATAAACTTTAATTATTTCAGATGGTGTGACAATACCAAACTAGTCCACAAAATCTAATGTGGTTTACATACTTATTAATTGATTTATTCAAACTTCTCTTAAAGAAGTGGATAAATTAGGAAGACAATTCTTATTAGTTTCTTTAATTTGTTTAGGTATAACTTATTTGTCATTTTTATTGTTTTCTTGTAATTTACTTCATTTTGACTAGTTCACCCATGTCTAGTTATTAAAATCTATACTTTTGTATAGAAGGCAACATCAAATAATCATTAATTATTTTTAGGCATTAAATTATTCTTGATTGATGTAAATAAAATGACTGAACTTAATAAATAAATAGCCATTAATATCTTCCCTTTCACACGTGTCATAGAGTTTTCATAAAACTCACCAATTGAGACCAAGTTTTGATATTTGGGAATAAAATAATTTTAAAATCAACATATATATATATATATATATATATATGTTGGTTTTAAAATTAAACAAATAACAATACTTATTTAAACACAAGAAAAAGAACATTTATCGCCATTTTTCTTTTTTTTTTTCAAAACAAAATTATACTTTTAGAACTTTAAATCCAAATATCAACTTAAATATAATTCAAATAATTAATGCATTAGAATTAAAAAAAATAATTAATACATTATAATGTCGAATCACAGAAAAGTTTCACGTTCAAATAAACTCAGAAAATGTGTGAAATAAAAATACAGTTTTCAATTTGAATGACAATGGGGCAGGTCTAAGAATTTTGAAACTTCCAGCCCTTTTTTTGGATTATGGAGTCTTCATGGACCATTTATTGTAAATTCCAAAAAGATGTTTTTTTTTTTTTTAAGAAAAAAATAATCATTAATATATTTTAATTTCTTCCCGGCAAGGAGAGAAATGTTTGACTTTCTTTAGCAGAGTCCACATTTTCCATCTTCTTCTAAACTTCAACGCTTCTCTCTCTCTCTCTCTCTCTCTCATCCTTCTCGTTCTCTCTCATCCGTCTCATGTTCTTCATCCTTGAATCCGTCAAATCCTCTTGTCCCTTTCGATTCTATATAAACTCTTCTTCTCAAATCCGTCCATGTCTTCTTCATCACCTTCCCGGATTTCTCAGCTACTTTCCCGGAAAATTTTTGGATACTCTAATCGGCGTCCATGGCGTGGGCGTTCAGTTCCGGCGCCCAGATGTTACTGGTTCTTTCTGTTTTCATATTCGCCGGCGGCTTGAGGAGTGGCGAGGCCGCTTCTTTTAAGTTCAATATCCACCATCGATTTTCGGATTCGATGAAGGGGATTCTCGACTCTGAAGGTTTACCGGTGAAACATACCCCTGGATACTATGCGACTATGGTCCACCGCGATCGGTTAGTTCACGGCCGGCGATTGGCCACCAATAACGGCGATACGCCGCTGACGTTCGCTTATGGCAACGAGACCTTCCTCATCGGGAATTTGGGATTGTAATGCTCCTTATTTTCTCCGTTCATTTCCCTAATTTCTTCTCCCGATTTCTGTTTTGAGTATACTTTGATCTTCTGTTGTTCTGATTTTGTTGCCTTTGTTGATTGCCTTTGCTTAAATTGCACTGTTTTGTTTCCTCTTGTTTGGGGCTTTTCAGTTTGTACTACGCCAATATTTCGGTCGGAACGCCGGCGGTGGATTTCTTGGTGGCGTTGGACACTGGAAGCGATTTGTTCTGGTTACCTTGTGAATGCAGAAGTTGTGCAACTTATTTGAACACTACAGATGGCGGAAAGGTATTCTTCTTGTTCTGATTTACTTTACGCGCCTTCATCTTTTTTTCTCGGGAAACAAACAAACGATGCAAATTCTTGAAGTTGATGCTCTGATGATATCCATTGCTTGATTCTCTTTTTTGTTTATCTTTCAACAGTTTATGTTGAATCACTATAGTCCAAATGCTTCAACAACGAGCGCAACTGTTCCCTGCAGCAACTCTTTGTGCGAGCTTTCAAACCAATGCACTTCAAACCAAGATACTTGTCCTTATGAAATTCATTACCTGTCTGCCAATACCTCATCGACTGGGTACTTGGTACAGGACGTATTGCACTTAATCACCGATGATTCAAAACTAGACCCCGTTGAAGCGAAGATTACTTTTGGGTGAGTTCTGCTGCAGCCCTCTTTTGTTTCTAATCCTCTTGATTATATCTTCTCGTGCTGAATTTTATTCTGTTCTTAATAGATTTCTTTTCTTTTAATCTGACTTTTCTGTGAAGATAGGAAAGTAGTCATATACAAAATCAATGGTAGTATAAGATATGGCATGCAATTGCCAATGAGATGGTGTTCTTCTTCTTGGGAGTGTAATGATCTTTAAGAAGTTTGTAATGAAATTGACTGCTAACATTATCATCTTATAGAAAGCATCTGCAATTTGTCGTGTTGTTGCTTGAATGTGATTCTTCCATGGCAGGTGTGGTAAGGTCCAGACTGGTATATTTTCAGAAAGTGCAGCTCCCAATGGTCTTATTGGGCTTGGCATGGAAAAGATATCAGTTCCAAGCTTCTTAGCAGACCAAGGGCTTGCCTCAGATTCATTCTCCATGTGTTTCGGGGCTGATGGTTTTGGTAGAATCGATTTTGGAGACACAGGCACACCAGGCCAAAAAGAAACACCCTTCAATCTCATGCTCAACTTGTAAGAACTTTTCACTTTACCATATTCAAAATGAGCAAAAGTAAAATCTCTGACATTCATTTCTGTTGGAGAATCTGGTTTTTCTAACTGGATTGTCTTGCTCATTCTGGCAGCCCATCCTACAACGTCACCTTCACTCAGATAATTGTTGGAGGAAAAGCCCACAATGTTCAATTTACTGCAATTTTCGACTCGGGTACCTCGTTTACGTACCTAACTGAGCCAGCTTACTCTACTATTTCTGAGCAAGTAAGCTATCTGCAGTTTCAACTATTGGGAAGTGCCATATGATTTCATGGGTTCCCTGGTATTTATATAGAATCATTGTGCAGATGGATGCAGGGATGGAATTAAAGCGCTTTTCATTTGGTTCCGATTTCCCATTTGAATTCTGCTACGAAATTCCGTAAGTAGCTGATGAGATATTTATATAATAAAAGAAACCAGTTAATCTCTTTCAAAAGATTCCAGATTCTGATTCATACTCGATTTATATTCAGTGCAAATGCAAAGACCTATATACATCCTAGACTCAATTTTACATTGGAGGGTGGAGATGATTTTGTCGCCAAGGATCCGTTTATTGGTCTTCCTATTGATGTGGGTACTCTGAACAGTTGAACTCATTTTCAGAATTTTCCAGTTATTCTCTTTTTTGGCTGTCTCTCACTCGTTTCTGCAATCTTTTGAGCTTTTATTTATCTGGGTTTTTTGTGGGCTTCAGACTGCTGGTAGATTTGCTGTTTGTCTAGGCCTTGTCAAAAGCACTGATATTGATCTAATTGGACGTGAGTGCCCGTCTCTGCATCTAATTCACCAAGCCATTTAAACTTTTTTTGTTATGAATCTAATGGTGTTTATGTTGGAAGACGCTTATGATCTCAAGGTTGTTTTTGTTCTTTGTTTTCTTGCAGAAAACTTCATGACTGGTTATCGTATTGTCTTCAATCGTGAAAAGAATGTTTTAGGCTGGACTGCTACAAACTGTGAGTATTTCTTGACCTGAAAACTCCTCTTCGTGTTTCTTGCTTTTGTGCAGTGTTAATGACGCTGGTTTTCTCAAATCCAGGTGACGACAATAGCTCCGGCACTCCCTCCGGCAAGACCCCTCCATCTGACTCTCCTCCGGCAGACTCTCCTCCGGAGGACCCTTCTCCGGCGGACTCCCCTCCGTCCGGCGACTCTCCTCCGTCCGACGAATCTCCTCCGTCCGACGAAGCTCCTTCGGCTCCCTCTACCCCAGGAGGAAGCAACGGCACTCAACCGTTGCCGAGAATTGGGGCGGGTGATGCAACGCGGTTGAACCCATTGGCCTCTGTATTTGTTGCCATTCTTGCAATTTTGGCTGTTGTTTGACTTTGATCATTGTTCTCTGGTTTTCATCGTTTGATTCTGATTTATTTGGTGTATTTTTTTCTTTTTCTCTAAATAGTAATTTATTTGTTTCCTCTTATTTGTGTTTTGTAAATCAGTATTATTCTAATTAGTTCTTGTTGGTTCTTCGTGGCAGAATATGTCAAACCCTCTTCTTCTTTTTTCGTTTTTTTTTCTTTTAAAAAAATCTCCATTCGATCTTTAATGTTTAAAACTTTTCAATTTCACCTTTAGTATATTGAAAATACTCAATTAAATTCTTCAAAAAAAAAAAAAATCAAGTTTATTAACATATTGACAGTTTGACACATAATGTACTTACATGTAGATATGTCATTTAGGACGTCTCATTTGAAAGAAATGATTTTTTTATAGGCAAGTCAAAAATAAATACATAACTAAAAAGGCAATCCTTACCTGTGTAAAGGCGTGTACAAATCTCCTCCTACTCATTACCATCAAAATGCACTTGTTACTCAAATATTGTTCTAATTAAAATAGTCAAGTAATAACTTAGTCCAACATTTAAAGGTAAGGAATTTGAACCTCTGACCTGGTGATCGAGAGTATATGTCAATTACCGCTGAACTATGCTCACTTTGACTCTCTCTAAATGTTGTTGACTAAAAAAACATAACTAAAATAAAGGAGTAGATTAGCCGTCAAAAACTAATTTAAAATGTTGTAAAGTAAAAAATAGGATATCTTCAAATTGATTATTATTATTGAGTTGATTACAATAGCATAAACATTATTAACATTAAATTTTTATAAAAGAAAAATGTAAAATTAGGAAAAAAATGTAAAATTAGGTAACATTTGAACTATATAGCTATTTGGAAGACTGAAACAAAATTATTTAAAAGTAAATAAAAAATAAAAAAAATAAAAAAAAAAACTACCAATAACCATTTCATATTACTAGTATTGTGTGTCTTATAAGCTTATAAATTCATTAAAAAAAATGTTGAGATCATACTTCAACAATAATTAGAATGTATCAAGGGTTCGAATCCCCCTCCCTCTAAATGTAGAACTAAAAAAAAACCTATTGTACACAATTTTTTTTTTTGACAATATGTAGGAGTTGGGAGATTCGAACCACAAATTTTGTGATCATCAGTACAACTTTATGTCAATTGAGCAATGTTTTTTTTTTTTTTTATATGGGGTGGGGGATACGAACCACAGATCTTATTGGCATTGAGCTATGTTCGTATTGGCCACAAAATTGGAAAATTGTATCTTAAATTTTTTTTTATGGAAAATTGTGTCTTAATTAAGGCCTAAACTTGTATTTTAATCAATAAAAAATAGTTATATTAATGCACGAACCATCCATTCTAAATTTCAAATATATATAAATACTATATTTTTCTTCCCGGCAAAGAGAAATGTTTGACTTCGATCTGCACAGTCCACAATTCAATATTCTTCGGAACTTCAACGCCTTCTCTCTCAGACTCTCGTGTCAATCCACCTTCGATCTGTTAACTTCTTCTCTAGACTTCGATTCTATTTAAACTCTTCTTCTCAAATCCATCCATGTCTTCATCAATTTCCCGGAAATTTTTTGGATCCTCTAATCGGCGTCCATGGCGTGGCCGTTCAGGTCCGTCGCCCAAATGTTACTGTTTCTTTCTGCTTTCCTTCTCGCCGGAGAGCTGAGGAGCGGCGAGGCCGCTTCGTTTAAGTTCAGTATCTACCATCGATTTTCGGATTCGGTTAAGGGGATTCTCGACTCTGAAGGTTTACCGGAGAAACACAGCCCTGGATACTATGCGACTATGGTCCACCGCGATCGGTTAGTTCACGGCCGGCGATTGGCCTCCAGTAACGGTGATACGCCGCTGATGTTCGTGTATGGCAATGAGACCTACCACGTCGCCAGTTTGGGATAGTATTGCTCCTTACTTTCTCCGTTCATTTCCTTAATTTCTTCTCTCGATTCCTGTTTTTGAGTATATTATGATTTTCGGTTGTTCTGAATTTTCTCTTTCGTTGATTGGCTTGCTTAAATTGCTCTGTTCCGTTTCCTCTTTATTTGGGGCTATTCAGTTTGTACTACGCCAATGTATCGGTCGGAACGCCGGGGTTACCTTTCTTAGTGGCGTTGGACACTGGAAGCGATTTGTTCTGGTTACCGTGTGAATGCAGAAATTGTTCTACTTATTTGAACAAAACAGATGGGGGAAAAGTAATATTCTCGGAAATCAAACAATCGATGCAAATTCTTGAAGTTGATGCTCTGATATCAATTGGTTGATTTTGATTCCATTTTTTCTTGTTTATGTTTCAACAGTTTAGGTTGAATCATTATAGTCCAAATGCTTCAACGACGAGCGCGACTGTTCCCTGCAGCAACTCTTTGTGCGAGCTTTCGAACCAATGCACTTCAAACAAAAATACTTGTCCTTACAAAATTCATTACCTGTCTGCCAATACCTCATCTGCTGGGTACTTGGTGGAGGATGTCTTGCACTTGGCCGCCGATGATTCACAACTCAAACCCGTTGATGCCAGGATCACTTTAGGGTGAGTTCTTTTGAATCTCTCTGTCTGTATCAAATTCCTCTGAATTATATCTTCTTGTGCTGAATTTCATAGGGGACATTTCGTTTTGTTCTTAATAGATTTCTTTCCTGTCGATAACAGAGTGATCATAAACAAAATCAATGGTAGTTTAAGAAAATATTTACTGGCCTAATATTATAATCGACTCTGTAACTTAACCACTGCTACAAGAAGAGAGATGATATTTTTCTTCGTGGGAGTTTAGTGATCTTTTAGCACTTTATAGAAAGTACTTGCAATCTGTTGCGTCGGTGCTCAAATGGGATTCTTCATGGCAGATGCGGTAAGGTCCAGACTGGTATATTTGCAGAAAGTGCAGCTCCCAATGGTCTTATTGGGCTTGGCATGGAAAAGATATCAGTTCCAAGCTTCTTAGCAAGCCAAGGGCTTACTCCAGATTCATTCTCCATGTGTTTTGGATATGATGGTCTTGGGAGGATCGATTTTGGAGACATAGGCCCATCAGGCCAGAGAGAAACACCCTTCAATCCCATGTCGTAAGAACTTCTCACTTTTTAACATGTGCAAGAAGTAAAATCTCCAACCTTCATTTCTCTTGGAGAAGCTGGTTTTTCTAACTGGATTGTCTGTTCTTGTTGGCAGTTCATCCTACAATGTCACCTTCATTCAGATAATTGTGATAGGAAAACCCAACAACGTCGAATTTACTGCAATTTTCGACTCCGGTACCTCTTTTACGTACCTAACTGACCCAATTTACTCTCTTATTACTGAGAAAGTAAGCTATCTGCAGTCTCCGTTCTCCATATGAGTTCATGAATCTCTGGTTTATATATAGAATTGTTTGCAGATGGATGCAGCGATGGAATTAAGTCGCTTCACATTTGATTCTGATTTCCCATTTGAGTACTGCTACGAACTTCCGTAAGTAGCTGATAACACATCTTATGAAACAATTCTTTGTCTTTCAAAAGATTTTCAGATTTTGATTCCCACTCGGTTGCTATCCAGTCCAGAAACAATCTTTTTACAACCGAGACTGAATTTTACGATGGAGGGTGGATATAATTATGGCGTTACGGCCCCATATGTTGGAATTTCTACTGATGTGAGTACTCTGAACAGTTGAAGTAAATTTCAGATTTTAAACAAGATAACAAGAGAAGATATAGATTTGCTTTTACGCTTTCTTCTGCAATCTTTTTAGTTTTTCTTGATCTGGGTTTTCGTGGGCTTCAGGATGCGGGTGGATTTGCTGTTTGTCTAGCCATTGTCAAGAGCACTGATATTGATCTAATTGGACGTGAGTGCCCAACTCTGCATCTAATTTATGAAGCTATGTTATCTCATCTCTTTTGATGTTAGAAGAAGCTTGTGATCTCAGACTGTTTCGTTTTCTTGCAGAGAACTTCATGACTGGTTATCGCATTGTCTTCAATCGTGAAAAGATGGTGTTGGGCTGGAAGGAAGTAGACTGTGAGTATTTCTTGACCTGAAACTCATTTCTTTTTTCTGTTTTTGTTCAGTGTTAGTGAGGCTTTCTTAAATCCAGGTTACGACAATGGCGCCGCCACTCCCTCCGGCGGCTCCCCTCCGACCGACGAAACTCCACCGTCCGGAGACTCAGCTCCGGCACCTTCTAGCTCAGGAAGAAGCAACAGTACGCAACCATTGCCGGGAAATGAGACAGGTGATGCAGCGCGATTGAACCCACTTGCCTGTGTATTTGTTGCCATTCTTATAATTTTGGCTGTTGTTTGACTTTGATTATTATTCTCTAGGTTTCATCTTGTAGTTTCTTATTTTTAGCTGTATTTTATTTTAATTCTCAAAATGATAATCTAAATCATAAACGGTTTATTCATCTTTGGGTTTTGTAAATCAATGCTATTTTAATTAATTACTTGGTTCAATGGAAGTTCGCCAAAATTACTGAAAATATTTTTTCCTGTTTATATGCCCTCTAATTCCGGGGTTGGCCATACCCTCAAATTCGAGAGGTCAAAGGGTTATCGACCAAGAGGTTAGGAGTTTGCATCTCACCCTCAATTGTTGAAGAACTCAAAAAAAAATTCCAGAGTTTTGTGTGGCTTTTACTACGTATTTTGTTAAATATTTGAAGACTATGATCTTCATGTGGGATAAGGGTTTGTCGTAGAAGAAGAATTTAAGAATGGTGTGAGACTCAAGAAATAAAATATTATGTCATTAAATGACATGTCAAATGCTAAATGAAAGGAGTAGTAGAAATTTTTCCAACATGAGTAATGCCCAAAATTAATTACTCCCAAGTTTAAAAGTATAGATCAATATTTTCTCCTTTTTTATTTTGTATGATTCTTAGAAAAAAAAATCAATCTGATTACTATGAATTATATATTAACATCATTTCATTATTGTTATAAATAAATATTATATATTAATTTTAACATGAATCTTGACTGCATACCAATATGTAGAAATCTATACCACCATTAAAAAGTTGACAACTAGGAGAGAAACTATTTTTCTCATTTTCTACCTTTCTCTTTCTTAGTTATCGAGAATTTAATAGGATATCCAGGAAAATCCTTACACACCCTCCTTACGAAGTTTTGTTTGGTTCTAGACAGCCATATTCAATAAATTTTCCGACGTATGCCCACCAATGTCCGACAGTTCCAACAAAGAGAGAAAAAATGCCAAGATGTTAACATTATTGCCAACGTGTTGCAGAGGGCAATGGAATTATGCTATGAAAGGAAGTATAGCAAAAAAAAATAACTCAGATAATAAAACAAAATTGTTAAATTAAACAAATTACACAATTGTTGCGTATAGATATCCCCACCCCTAAGCTTTCTTCACCCTACCTAACAAACCTGATGCCAGAACATGAGTCCGAACGACTTCAATCCGCCCTGTCTTTCATTTTTCTTTGCTTCTTTTTGCCCGACTTGTTCATCGTTGGCGGTTGCAGCTCCTCTTCCGTTGCCCGTAACCGCTTTTTTCCATCTTCCTTCGGCATCTTACCACCACCAGATTGTAACTGAAGCTGCTTTGATTTCATTTTGATTGATTTAACTAACGACAAAAGCTCATACTTCTCCTTCTTTGAGGAATCTCCCGCAGTCTTAACAGGGACGTCGTCATTCACCTCGTCCTTCCCAGACGCCGCAGGCTGTTTCGTGGAAGACTTACCAAGCTGGCTTTTCGTTGACTGATATTCATCACCCTTTTGTTGCTTCAATGCCACTTGACGAACATAAGCAGCACTCCTGCAAAAAAGAAAGTTGCATCTCAGAACCATGAGCAAATAAAACGTTCCTAATAATAGCAAAACCCTGCAAGACCTTTAATGTACAAGGCATATTCACATAATCAGTTCATATGAGGTGCGGGAATGATACTATAAGAGAAGTACTTGTCATACATCTGGATTTTGGAAACAAACTGATGTTTCTAATCCAAAGTATTTTGATAATTTTCACCGGTATTTGAGATGATACCTTTTGAATTGAGGGTCAGTGGGATCTAAAGCAAAGAGAGGTGAGTTGAAGAGTGATGAAAACCGCGGATCATCATAATCAACCGTGGGTATTTTGTCCTCGGCAATATCTTCCTTCCCCCTTTTCTTCTTATGTTTCAAATTGTATCCTTTGATACCAGTATCGACACCATCATCATCAGCAAGTAGCAACTCGAGCTCTGCTCTGCTTGCTTCCGCTTCCCCATCCATACCAACATGTTCCTTGTCTTTAATATTTTTTGTTCGATCCTTTTTCTTGCTTTCTTTAACTGTAGGCTCTTCGACGAAAAAGTCATCTGCTTCTTCACCAACCTCTCTATCAGTGTCACTGCTATCATCATCTGATGAGTGTGTGGATCTATTTTTTGCAGCCTGCCTTTTCTCGCGTCTTTTCCTAAGATGAGCCTCCCAGAGTGTCTCTGATTTCTTATCCTTCTTTTCCAAGATTCGCTTGCTTAAGTCTTCTAAGCCAGTGTTGAAAGTCACCTCCATATCCTGACCACCATCCTGCTCGCCATCTTCATCAGCTTGAAGTAAGGCACGGTACTTATCTCCTTTCTTACGCTTTTTATCTGTTTGGTTCTCCTCTACTCCAGCATCACTTTCATCGTCACTTTCACTTTCATCAGATGCCAGAAATTCCTTGAGCTCCAAATCAGCCAGCTATAAGCAAAAATATTGTCAGTAAGGAGGCTGAGCTTTAAGTAGAATAAACAGGGAAAGGAATGCAGGATTATCTCAAGTCAGCCTTATATAATACAACCAACGAAAGGATTATATGATTATCTCCACATAAAAATCCATATTTCCACATCTCTCAGCAGGAACTGATGAATGATGCTTATCATATATACACATTCAATCAGATATTCTAAAACAAAATCAATGTAAAAAAGAGGTTGACAGGTTTGGGATTCATAAAAAATAAGCCTTTTCCTATTATTTTTTTAAGTGCTTTTATTATATTATATAAATAAAAGACATACACAAGTTTGATAAGATCATGATACATCAATTAAATATATCAACAACATCGTGCAACAAAAACTGACAAGAGAGAAGATGATAATGCCTACAGGCCACGTGTCTAACTATTGGAACCCAAGTACCATAAACTGTTTGGAAAACACAAAAGTATAAACAGCTCATCTGAAATTGCACATTGAACACCAAAATGCTTTTGAGATATTGGCATAGAATCATTACATAACTGAGCACAAACCTGATCAGCATTGAATTTTCGTTTCAAGGCCTTCACTCTTTGGGGCTCATCCTCATCCCAGGAAAGATGGATTTTACTATGCTGCAGGGCTGGAGTATGGAAATTCAAAACTTCATAATTTGAAGGTGCCTGATATACAAACGATGAGATCCTATTAGTTTCTCCCTAATATGGTGTGCAATTACAGAAGGAAAGAGTTTAAGCCAAAAACAAGTTTCAACTTTCAAAATTATAAGAAAAAATTAGTTAATGAGACATAAACAACATATTTTATGCAATAAGTGCCAGAGATCAGTTAACTGCTTTTGATTATATTTTATGCAATAAGTGCCAGAGATCAGTTAACTGCTTTTTATTTGTCAGTTCTTACAAACATGATCTTCATATAAATCCTAGCTAGCTAACATAACCATGGATAATGATCTTTTCTAGAGTCCTAGACTTCCTCAAACAGTGTGTCTTCTGTTAGTCTGAAGCTCTCTTAATACTAGCTCCTGTTCCAACCATGGCCGATAGAGCCATGGCCGATAGAGTCGAGCCTTAGAATTCCAAGCCAAATTGAGGAATAAATGGCTCCAACTTCTATCGTTTTTACTGAAATAAATTTTGAATTCCATACTCAATGATATATATTTTAATCTAAATTTTTTTCATGTTGGATTCATGATTCATTTTTCATTATTTTGTAAAGGCAAAGAAGATTTAATCATCAAATGGTAAAGACACGATAAGGTTTTTTTTTTGTAATGCCGTTTGCCTTAAATCTCTAGATAGAACTAAAAGGATTTTGCAATCCTTATCAAATCAAACTTAAGTATACGTTATTGTGTGATTAACTAGTTTTTTACATTTAGTATTGCACGTGTCAGAGAATTATTCTGGAGTATATGACATGACATCTGTGATATTTGTTATCTAAAAAAATTCCAACTTCAATATCAAATTATTAGATTCAATACTGCAAACTTACTTGCAATGAATGTCAAAGAGGAGAGGTACCATTAAATGATCAATATACAAACCTCTGTAGCAATGTCCCTAGGAGGATGCTTAAATTCCATCGAGTCTGGAATAAACCTCAAATCTAGCACATTTGATGACCTTTCAAATTCCACTCCATCACATGTTTTGTAAAGGTAATCAGCTGTCGCAATAGAATCACACTCCACCACAGCATAATAGTACCTGTTCACAGATGGCAAAAATTGCCATGATTAAAGGAGAGACGGAGAGCCACATTACAGGATATTATAGGTATTGTATAGACTATACAACAAGCATTTGATTCTACCAAGACCAGACTAAACAAGATGGTGAAATCAAGGAAACAAACAGTTTTCATTACATGTGCAATGCATTTCTGAATACACATAGCTAATACAAGAAATCTAAAACTTATTAGGAAAAGTTTGCAGTTTCCTGCTGCAAATTATTAGCATGAGACAATGTTCAAAATTTTGCCTTCACATGGACAAAATATCCCCACATCCACCTTAGGGAATATACTTCCATGCCTTCCACCATTTCTTCATGAGAACTTAGAAAATTCAATAATTATAACAATCTCCTTAGAACACAGCACACTGTACATCTTAAATAAAATATAGATTCTAACATTTTTAGTAGTAACAAAAATTCAAACCAACATGTGATTTTCAACATGAATATGAACAGCAGCATAAAAAAAAAAGACCTTAGCCTACTCATTTCGTAAGCTCGCAATTTCTCATCGTCAATCTCTTCATCATCATCCTCATCATTTTTCTCTTGTTCATCATCAAACAGTCCAATTGGACCATGCAATTCTTCCTCTTTCATACGTTGAAGCCCAAACTCAGATGGGTAGACTGCCACAGACAATACTTGTCCACCCTTAGGGAGAAATGAACTTAGTACGACGTACAAATCAGCAGCCTACACATGATTTAACGAGTCAACTACAGATAATGAGGCAGACATGAATATCGTTATTACAAGTCTGCAAAAGTGTGAGCAAACCTGCAAATAAATGAGAGGGAGACAGACAATTCATGTATAAAAAAGTAATGTGAATTCCTAATACATATCCAAGCATTGTGAATTGGGTCAAGGCTTAAACAAGAAAACAGCTGTTACTTTTCTCTACATTGACATGGAATGTGAGGAAATTTTCTAAGCATAAAATGAGTAACAACAGAAAGGATGTTGGACTCTAGAAATTAAAATGTATCCAGAGGAGCAGCAGAATGGACTTTCTCTGTTTCAGCCAACCAATACAGACTTCACTGTTCATTTTGATTAGTCTACAAAACGAACCAAATCCATATAATCTATCCCCTCGACTACAATAACATTTTCATTCAGGGGATAGCACCCTAAAGAACAGCCAAATCAAAATATTGCGCATATTGACTTCGTAAATGCAGACAATATCCGTCATAACCTCTTATATTGCTCAGCTTTCCCATCCGTTACGTAATTTTCTATCACAATTCTCTGCATACCATTAAGACTTGAACCTAAATTGTTTTAGGTGCATTAGAAAAACGGAAAGGCTTAACGAACTAATTGATGATTCAAGATGGGGTTAGAACGTAGAAGTGTAATTAAGAACAAAATTCGAGTCACAACTGGAACTTGGCTAAGATGAATAATTGATGAGATAAGCATTTACCCAAGAAGGTTATTGGTTCATTTTCGTCAAAAAAGTTACACCGCTTGAAGCTAGAAATTCATTCTAAAAAAACACCGTTCCTCGACAACATACCTTCACGTGTCTCCAATCCAAGTTAACAACAGCAAGCCTGTGGGTTTCCTTGTCAATTTCTGGAATATTCTCCACCTGTCAATACAGGAATCTGTGATAACTTCAAATATTGCAGCCAAGTTTACACAAGTAAAAACGGACGACAGACAGTGGGTGGCAACATTACAAAAATTAACCCAGCATTTGTTTGCATTCTGTTTGATAAACCTATTAGAACCCCCCCCCCCCCAAAAAAAAAAAAAAAAAAAATCCGACCCACATAAGAAAGCTGGAAAATGGTTAATTCTATGATCTCCCCTCTTTTCTCTTAAAATGAACTCAATCTCTGGTGAATCTTTCGCCAAAAGACAAGTATAAACAAAAAGATGCGACCATATTATATTTAAAAGTTTAAAAATATTCGGAACGCACCGGCAATTCAGGTGTTTCATCGTCATCAATCTCTTCAAGATCACCTTCATCCGTATCAGTCGTGTAGTCGGATTCTCCAGTCTCTGCATCATCATCCTCCGACTCTGACTCCTCCAACTCACTGCTTGAATCGGGTTTCTCCAATTCCTGATTCTTTTTCTCTACCTCAACATCACTACCAGCAGTGTCACTGTCACCCTCTTCCTCCTTTTCTACCTCCACATCCTCATCGCTGTCATCCTCATCCTTTTCACTTTTCTCTTCAATTTTATAATAATGACGTAACGGATTCTCCGACTTACCCTTCTTTGGCCTGCCTCGCTTGTCCAATGGAGCTGAAGACGATGAGAACCTCTTATCTACGAACATTCGGTCGAATCGCGAATCAATCGCAACCTTTGCTTTATGCTTTGGAACATTCTGAAACCGAGGATCAGAGTGCACGGACGAGAAACGAGCGTCAGTGATAATTTTCTTCTTGTCCCGATCATGGCTGATGCTAGTTTGCTCCGAGGCTGAAGACGGAAAATTTTTCTCATCCTTACTCTTGTCGCTCTTCTTGTTCTTCTTCTTTGAGTTACTCAAGTTTTTGGAGCCCATGATGACGGCCACTCGCCTCTGCGTACAGTCAGGCCGGCGGAAGGCGGTGGAAGGCAGTGCAGCTGGTGGAACGCAGTGATAGTCGTTGACGATGGGGGGTTTGGGCTTCTAGGGCTTATCTTTGTACCCGATGTTTGGACGCGGGCCTATCGTAGCCCTAAGTTGATCGAGATTACCGTAAACTATTTGCCAAACATAAGGGCATCATCATATCGGAGCAAGAACCGGGTTCGATCCAGAATGCTAAAAGCCCATGACAATTGATAGTCCACAGACAGGCTCGGCCCACGTTCTAAAAATATCGGGCTTGGCCCATTAAACTACGGGCACCTTACATTTCTTAAAGAATTATAAATATAAATAAAGTAGTAAAAACTGAAAAATAATAAATATTTCCTATTGCTTTAGAAAATCATTCCAAACATACACTAATTCGTTGCCGGAAAGAAAACTAATTCATTGTACGACTTTTGGAGGTATTCTACTATTTTTAATCTAAAACTATTTTAAAAATCTATACTTGAAAAACACACACTTTCCGTCTTTTTATTTAGTTTTTTTAAACATGACATAAAATTTATTAACCAATAAAATAATTTCATTACATTTTCTTGATTAGTTACTTAATATCACTAGATATCAAGATTTATTCATGAAGTAGTTCATAGATCCATTCAAATGAGTTTTTTTTTTTTAAAAGAGATCCATTCAATGAGTTTATTGTATAGTCTCACTCAAATATATACATGTATATATGTATACATACATATATACATATATTGTAAAACCCATAAGCATAATTAACCTCCTATGTCAAATCAAGTACTTGAATCTTCGTCCCTGCATTCATAATATTAGTTCAACAACATCAATGGATCGAGATTTAAACTTCAAACCTCTTGGTCGTAGTTTAACAATAATTGACATGTACTCTCGACGAATAAGTCATAGGTTCGGATCCTCCCAACTCAAGTGTTGTTAAACTGAAGAAAAATAATAATAATTGTGATGCTCACTTTAGCTTCTAATTGTTTATTTCTTTCAATATATAATTAAGGGATTGATTATATTAAAAAAAAATCAATACACATACAAATTAAGACATAAACTAATCAAAACGTAACGATAAAATAACAAACAGAGACAAATTTTTGTATGTATGTGTATAATTTATGTATTATTTATCTAACATAACTCACTTTTTACCGAATCCACACTCAATTACACCTAATCCCAATGAGAAACATATAAATTTGATAAGATAAATATGGTAATTCGGGCCCATTAAATTGATGCCATGCACTTTATACTTTTCCAAATGGATTTGTTTAAAAATATGTCAAAGTTCAAATAATTGCACCGAAAATGAGTAAATCTTTTTTATTAATAGCCAGGCAGGTGCATGATTTGACTATAACTAACAAAGCATTAAGCTTAAATAGCAAGCTATAAACAAACCAGAAAGCTCTATCCCAACCACCTATTTTCAGAGATTCCTCCTTAAATTGAATGGACATATTTAATTTTAAATTAACGTGTTAATTTGATGATTTTGCAGAAAAAATTAAATATTGGTTAAAATGTAGTTGTCATCTTTTTTTTTTTTTTTTTTTTTTTAAATAAATGTAGTTGTCATCTTTTACCTATCTTTCCTTTTCAACTTTTGAAATACTTAGGTTTAAAATAGTATTTGATCTTTGATGATTCCAACTTTTTATCTTCAATGATCTATTATGGGGTAGTTTCATCAATCTTCATCATCATTTTACATTAATGGTATCGCTAGGTACAATTAAATGTTGATGTATATTTTTCGTGTTTTTCACCCTTTTATCATATTTGGGATAACGAGTCTCTTTCATACCTCCATATTAAACCTAAACTTTAATGAGTTTGCTTTTAGATTCCATACCAATGGAACTTTTGTCATAATTCTTTTATATATAAATTAACATCCACAATAAACTAACGTGAATTTACAATAAGCTTTCGATTTGTTGATTTATGGCAACAATGTTTAGTTTTATTCTAATAAAACAAAAAACGAAGGAAACCAAGGCCCCATTTGACAACTATTTAGTTTTTTACTTTTGGTTTTTGAAGATTATGCTTATTTTCTCCTCATTTTTTTACAATAGATTTCATATTTGTTAGGAACACATTTGAATCTTTAGCCAAATTCAAAAAACAAAAACACACACACACACATATATATTAGTTTTTTGGTCTTTGAAAACATGGGAAGAAGGTGAATAACAAAACAAAGAAAATTATAGGTAACAGTGGTATTTATAAGCTTAATTTTCAAAAACCAAAACCTAAATACCAAATGGTTATCAAATGAGACCTAAATTATTGTTTCGGGTGAACAAAAACAATAATCACTTAGACCCCATTAGATAACCATTTAGTTTTTGGCAACTGTGTTTATTTTTTCACAATCTCTTTACCATTGTTTTCATCTTTCTTAAGAAATTTGGACCTAAGATATTCACTATTTCTCAAAATAATATCAATCCAATTCTTGCAATCAGACGTTATCATCATTCACAGGTTCTTCTTCACTTCCTTTCTTAATAATGCATGAGAAATTTCACAACCTCCCAAGAATTATAAATCCATAATAGTTTCTTTTTAATATAAAATTCATTCAATCTAGTAAAAAAAATGAAGTCATTGCAATCTACCCTATAATAATTTAATAAAGTTCAAGGAGTACTATAACATACCTTTTACTTTATAAAGAAAGAAAACCTCGTCTCTTGAAGTACCTTTTGAAATTAAGAAAACTAATTAGCTTTGTAAAAGAATGGCAATCAATCCAAAGAACAGTTTCCAAAACCGTGTTTGTTAAAGTGCATCAAATTATTTGGGACCAACTAAGATGCCAAAAACTACAACAAGAGGAGGGTAAAACCTTCTCGGGTTTCATGATCTTTTATCTAAAGCAAACATAATTATTACCAAAATTTTGCATGATTTTGTCCCACTCCCAAGTCCAAAAGTTGAAGGTTCAAAGAGCAACAGCAGCCAGTGTCGTGCATGTTGTTGGATTAGCATTGCTTCAGAATCACTTCTCCATTATTTGCATTGATGTTCAACGTCTGGGGGCCGCTATCATGTCATGGCTTTGTTTTGTAACTCTTCTATCACCTTTCATTTCCTATAAATATAACCCAGAATCTTCAATTTAATATCACAAGACTTGCTTTGTTTAATAAAGAGAGAGTGTAGTATTTGTACCTATATCTGTAGGGCATGGCTTTCTTTGCTGTGGCATTCTCACACTTTGCAATTCTTTTGCTGTCTATTCTGTCTTTGGGAAGTTCACTGAGCTTAGACTACTACGAGAAGACATGTCCCGGTGTCGACTTTATTGTTACTAAAGCTGTCAAGAATGCAGCTTACAAAGACAAGACTGTTCCTGCTGCACTCCTCCGGATGCACTTTCATGACTGCTTTATAAGGGTAACATTTAGAATTATCATGTTTAGTGCTACTCTGTGTTTGACAAAACTAACTTGGCTTTGTTTGCTTGGGCAGGGTTGTGATGCATCTGTACTGCTGAACTCAGTAGGGAACAACAAAGCAGAGAAAGATGGGCCACCTAATCTGTCTTTGCACTCATTTTTTGTGATTGACAACGCGAAGAAAGAACTGGAATCCTATTGCCCCGGCGTTGTCTCTTGTGCTGATATCTTGGCTCTGGCTGCAAGGGATGCAGTTGTGCTTGTAAGGAAGCAAATAATTCAAATGATCTTTTTTCCCTGCAACCAAGATGGTTTGAAATTATGAAGTCCAAAACATTTTCTTTCTAGAAGGATATAATTTTGTGTATGTCTGTCTTACAGTCTGGAGGTCCAACATGGGATGTTCCTAAAGGAAGAAAGGATGGAAGGATATCAAAGGCCAGTGAAACAATACAATTGCCATCTCCAAGCTTCAACATTTCTCAGCTGCAACAGAGCTTCTCCCAAAGGGGATTATCCTTGGACGACCTGGTTGCTCTTTCAGGTAAACCACGTACAAATTCAAACTCAGGATGAAAATGACAATACTAACACATACTTCAACAGTATGACGAAAAGATAGTTTAGCGCAAAATATTTATACGATATAAGATTATTAAAGAAAGAAGAAAGTGTAACCATTTAAGATGTTCTTGTAAAGCATAAACATTGTCAATATTATATGATGCAGGAGGCCACACCTTAGGATTTGCTCATTGCTCATCCTTTGAAGGTAGAATCCGCAACTTCAGTCCAGCCAGCAACGTCGACCCTGAAATGAATCCGTCCTTCGCAGCAAGTCTAAGAAACATGTGCCCAGTAAACAACAAGGCAAAAAATGCTGGCTCTAACATGGATACTTCTCCAACCACATTCGACAACAATTACTATAGACTGATACTCCAAAAGAAGGGCCTGTTTGCTGCTGATCAAGCTCTGCTCAACTTTCCCAAGACCAAGAATCTTGTTTATCAGTTTGCTAGCTCAAAGGAAGCTTTTAACCGTGCATTTGTTAATTCTATGATCAAGATGAGTAGCATCACTGGAGGTCAAGAGATCAGGAAGAATTGTAGGGCAGTGAACTAAAAGCTACTCCTAATAGCTCTATGTGTTTTGTTTGCTAAACTAATAATCATCTATTTAAGCAATGGGAGTTAGGTACCCATGGCTAGCTTGTAATCAGTACTGTTAAATTCACAGTACAAATGTCATCTTATATATGATTACAAATGGGATGCCTTTATTTTTGCATTTATTCTCAGATGTCTCCAATTAGAGATAAAGTTTCCTTTACTATGATGTCTCTACTACCAACATGCACTCACCATCTCTATTTTTAGATTCACCAATGCATACCCAACTGAACTTTATGGATAAGAATATAATAGGATTCAGATCTAAGCTACTTCCATTCAAGCTCAAGACACCTGAAAACAATAAATAGTTATGCAGGAAACTCCGGCAGCAAGAGAAGCAGAATCAGGAGAGGACGATCATCATGAATGTACCAGCAAATGAAGGGTGAGAATTTGATACTAGAAATAGGCATATACAGTTATTCAACTTCCAACTTCTTTGGGGTTAGGGGGAGGATTTATAGGTTATGTACTTATAAAAATTAATGTACAAAATGTTTGTCACTAGAGTCAATAGGATTTTAATCTTTCAATCTATGAAATTAATAAGTTAAAAGGCAACTTCAACTAGTCAACACATATATGTTCGAACAAGTGGTTAGAGGTTCAAATTTATGCTCAACTGGCCGGTATATACTCACTATAAAAAGGTCAAAGATTTGAATTCCTATCCTACATGTTTTTTTTGACAATATGTGGGGGTGGGAGATTCTAACCACAGACCTCGTGGTTATCAGTACAACTTTATGCCAGTTGAGCTATGCTCTTGTTGGCAATTCCTATCCTACATGTTAAAAAGTAATAAATTATAAATTCTAATCTGAGATAAGTAAATATAATTATTAAACGTAGATTTGGCAACAACAAAACAACAACAACCGAATCACTTGATTCCACTTCCCTCAAACCCTCCCGCGGCAGATTTGTCGGCAGATGAAGAATAGTAACGTGCGTTGGGTGAATGATGAGTCACTGAGTTTTTTATTTCAGCTGCCACCTGCCGGCAATTTCGCACGCCACTGCCTCAGGGAACGGCGATAAATGTTGTCCAACTTCGAATCATGGACCCACGATTATGTAAAGGAATAACTGATAAGGCAGTCAAAAGTTAGCCATTCGACATCCTCGGAAGGAAGGAAAAGAAAAGAAAAAACAGTTAGCTAATTGATTTTTTTTTTTGATAATGAACCAACCTTTCATTGAGAAAAAATAAAAAATGAAAGAATACAAGGGCATACAAAAAAAACCAAGCCCCAGAAAGAAATCCCCTTAGATAAAGGGACGCCAATCTAGCAAAATAAGACCTAAAGAATAATTACAGAATAAACGCGTCACCGGTGACGCCCATAAAGAGACAAAATATCTAATAATATCCCAAACATCCTCCACATTCCTCTCTTTCCCTCTAAAAATTCTGTTATTTCTCTCCCCCACAAACCCCAAATGATAGCACAAATCCAAGCTTGCCATAAGAAATTTCCTTGGTCCCGAAAAGGGGATGAGGGAGGAACTCATTGATCATCTCCCTGAGATCCCTGTGTCTAGCGAATTGAAATTCAAAGATCTCAAACAAATTGTTCCAAACCGAACGCGCAAAGTCACAGTGCCATAAAATATGATCGACGTCTTCCTCCGCCTTCCTACAGAGAATACAACAGAACGGGCCTATCAAATTGGGCATCTTTCTCGCAAGCCGATCAAGGGTGTTTGCTCTTCCATGGAGAACCTGCCAAGTAAAAAACTGCACCTTCTTTGGGATTTTCACTTTCCAAACCAGAGAATAAACTGATCTCTCAGGAGGAGAAGAAGGGTCAAGAAGACAATGAAAGAACGAGCGGCAAGAGAAACCCTTAGAGGGGTTAGGGTTCCAAACACGAATGTCCCTCCTGCCCTGTCTAAAGGAAACCTCTTCAATCAAAGAAAGAAGAGACATAACATCAGAAATTTCCCTCTCAGATAAGGCGCGAGAAAAGCCAAAGGAATAAGAGATGGAGCTTCCCAAAGGGTTCAAGACATAACAGTTAGCTAATTGATGGTTTGTAATTTTCAATAGCTCCTGTCAATATATTTAACTGCACAGCCAAAATCAGGTATTTCATTCAATATATGTTATATTATACATAATTAAAGTCTCAACTTGCACGAATGCACTAGTTTTCACAACAGTTATCTCCAAAATTTCTAAGTATCTGCCATTGAATGTGAAATTACGAGATCGCCTAAAATAGACCGGGAACATATTCTCACTCGCATCAAAGTGGACGAAGACTAATGAACTTAACTCCACCAAACACTTGTAAACTTCGTCATTTCACCAGAGAAGTCTCCTGTTACAAGTAAAACAATTTTATAAATCGGGGTTACCCGGCTCCAAAAAACTCCCACATATTAATCAATGCATTTCGTTACCTTGACTGGTTTGCAATTGAGAACAATCTCAGCCAATTGAATGTTGCCTCTCAGCTTCGATGCCTTGTGCGATGGCGTGAATGCAAAGCCATCAAGAAGCTTCTCACACATCAACCCCCATTTGACCATTAAGAACTCAATGAGATATTTTCAAAAAGAAAGAAAAAAGGAACTCAATGGGATGGTTCCCACTAAACAATTTGAAGGACACTAAATTGGTAAAGGTTGAAAATAATCATAACAGTGATAATAGTCACAATTACAACCATCGTGACCATGGCACCGCCAATTTCAATTTTACCCCCATCATGTAAGAAAATATTATCAATTATCAAGTTACCTGCGTTTGTGGTAGGTTATTACAAAAACTGACCCCAGTGAACCTTGGAGAAGAAAGCCCACGGTAGAAAGAGATCATCGAATGCTTCCCGACAAAAATCAAACTCAAATTTCAGCACATTCTTTTTCAAGAGAGGCAATTGGATCCGAGATGGATCCTACGGTCCTACCATTGTTCTCGTACAATACATCAGGCCCAATAATGATTGTAGATCGTAAATTGAATATTGATGTGTCCAAGACTCTCCACGTAAGTCCAATTAACTACACATAGAATAAACTTTTCACTATAAGTCTATACCGGATCCATTAAGATGCAATACCATTCTCTCGGGAGGAAAAAATAGCAAGAAAAATAATATTAGTATTAGATTTACGTTACAGTTGAGATTATTCAGGTCACAAACTCTCCTGATATTTTCCAGCACCTGCAGATTGAAGAATCAGCCATCAGAAAGCAAATATGCAGATCAAGCATCTAACTGCCCATGATGCTCCAATTAACATAGCTATCTAAATGAATTTTATTTCTAAACAAAATCAGGCTCCTCTTCGTACGAGAAACTCCTTTAGCAATTTGACATATTTATGATTTACTTTTATTGAACTAGAAGCATTTATTTGACTCCCCCCCAAAACCAAAATGAAGTTCATATAAATTGATTGATAGAAATATGACCCATAAGGTGAAAAAGGTCTGCAGCCTTTTTTTTTTTTTACTATTGGTGCATGAACTGGAACTTATATTTTCAGGCGAAACAACTAATACGAAGCAATACCTCCATTCTATTGGCATCATCAGTCAAGGTGACATTAGCGCCTAATTTAACTGCAACCAATCAAGGCAATGAAGTACCGGCACCGAGCTGCAACAATTCGGAGGTCATACAGTCAACCTGGCCATTAAACTTCCCCGTTACAATATAATCGAGCATATCGCCCTAACTCAACAGATTGATTACTTTTAGGATACCTCGCTGGGGACTGATTCGAAGGAAGATCATAATAGAAAAGTACCTCAACGACATTAGCACCAGCAAAGCCGATCATACTCGGCAAGGATAATACTACAGGGTCACGTATAGACGCCGTAGTCTTCTTCCATATTCTGCAGTGTCGTCGCAATTACACAGAGAGATTGTCAAAGTTTTTCCGTCCACCGAAACTTTGGAACAAAAAAAATGTAAGGTTAAATATCGGATACCTCGATGTTAGAAATAGATAAGAACGATTTTCCGGCATCGTCTTTGAAAACGTGACGACATATTGTAGTTGAGGAGGCATCGGTCGGCTGGTCGGAGCCACCGTCTTCCATGTCGCTCGCCGGCGATTGCCGAAATAAATAGAATCTGCTTTCCACTGGCGAGAGCAGGATGAAGTACAGCTACTGGGCCGTCCAATATGGACTTGCTTGTCGCTTTTGCAGCATTCACATGGCCCATGATAGACCCAGGTTCTTTTAATTTTCATTTCTTTTCAAGGTATTTTAAATTTTATTATTATTATTATTTATGAGATGTGAACCATAAACCTCTTGTCACAGTCAAAATGAT
This sequence comes from Luffa acutangula, assembly GCA_036850905.1. Classification (NCBI taxonomy): domain Eukaryota; kingdom Viridiplantae; phylum Streptophyta; class Magnoliopsida; order Cucurbitales; family Cucurbitaceae; genus Luffa; species Luffa acutangula. The sequence continues at coordinate 59,209,217 of CM072087.1, read as the reverse complement.
ACTCGACCATAATTGACATATACTCTCACCAATAGATCAAAGATTTGAATCTTCACTCCAAATGTTGTTGAACTAAAAAAAACTTTTGCCAATTGTCAATTATAACATAATGTATGTACCAATTATTAAAAAAAAAAAAAAAAACAGGCACGAACAACAAAGTTCACTTGTTAAAAACTTTTAGCAGGTTAAAGTATAGTTCAATTATTTGAATCACCATCCATGTATTGTTTAAAACGAAGAAAATAAAGAATCTTAAAAAAAAAAAAAACATAAACAAAAAGAAAAAAAATAGTCAACATGAGCGTAACTCAAAGTCTTTTATTCATGTCATGGATTAAACTTACAATAATTTTTAGTGTAGTTATCAATATCCACATTCAAGTTTGATTTAATTAGTTTTCTTTATATATATATGAAATGTTTATAAAAGGTCCAATAGAAATAAATTACTCTTGCCAACAAGAGCGTAGCTCAACTGGCATAATGTTGTACTGATAACCACGAGGTCTGTGGTTCGAATCCCCCACCCCACAAATTGTCAAAAAAAAAGAAATAAATTACTCTTTGTTTTCTCCGAGTATTCAAAGTCACACATAGTGATCGTCAACTAGCATAAAGAAACCCCCTTCCCACATATTATCAAAAAAAAAAAAAAAAAAAAAAAAATTCACACATATTTTAACTTTTTTGTATCTAGTAAAAAACTAAAAAACAACACTTATTTTACTGTCAAGAAACATATTATATTATCCAAAATATAATATTCAAGACTAAAAAGATTATCAAAGAAAATGTTCAAACTCAAAATAGAAAAGTATCAAATCAACCCAAACATATCTTATAATTAGTTAAGATACATATTATCGTCCATTAAATCAAAGGTTAAAATCTAACGTCAACCATCATGGTTGGTCTAATGGTCAATAAAAGCGGTTATCCGTGAGATTTGTCGAGGGTGTAAGCTGGCAAAAAAATAAAAAAGGTTAAAATCTTTTTTTTTTTTTAAAGGTAAAGGTTAAAATCTATCATCTCAAATATTTTCCAACTATAAAATAAAATAAAATTGGTACTATAACATATAATTAACGTTTTAAATTCGATTTATTTTTTCCAAGAAAAAAGGGTTTTCCAAATTGGGCCACAGAGGGAAGTCGAATGCAGCCCAACAAGCGCACGAGGGCATTATCGTAATCTTACACGCACATAAACCAGCCAAGGGCAAGGTATCCTCCAGAGTTTGGAGTGGGAAGCAACCAAAAGAGTAGAAAGAGAGGAAGAGAGAGAAAGAGAGAAGCATTTCAGAGAGAGAGAGAATTCTGGTTCCGAACCCTCTCCTGCAAGACAACCTTCGTCTCTCACTCTCTTTTCTGCAATCTGATCGCTGATTTTTTTTCGAAACCCTTCTCACATTTTGGACTTTCTTCGTTTTGTTCATTGATTGCAGGCAGCTCTTCAACTGGGGGAAAATTTCTGATCGCTTTCGTACATTTCCCCCTTTTCCTCGTCGATCAACTTGTCGACTTCGGCTGGAGAAAACCCTAACTCGCTGTTTGTTTTTCGTCTTTCTTTCTCATGGCTTCTACTAATCTATCTGATAACAATCCCGCAACCGCCACCGGCGCACACCATTCTCGTCACTCCGATCAGAACACCAGCAGTCCAAGATCACGCCGCTCCACGCGCCAAGTGTCGTCGCCGGGGACTCGAATTGTCCGTGGTGAGTTGGAAATCCCTGCTGTTGTTCCCTCTTCGACGGTTATTGTCGAACCGCGTTCTCTTTCGCCTTCTTCTTTAGCTGCGGAAGAACCAGTTGTAGAGAGATTAGAGAGTGGTGATGGGTCGCAAACCAATGTGGGAAATAAGCCCGCCTGGAATAAGCTGTCTAGTGGGGCTGTGGAGGTAGGGCCCGTCATGGGGGCTGTATCTTGGCCTGCCTTATCGGAGTCCACTCGGTTCACAACCAAATCGTCCTTAGAATCGCCGAAAGGTTCAGCTGATGGATCTGTTGGCTCTGCATGCGAGGTTCTGACCTTTCATTTTGATACGTTGTTTTTAGTCAGTTTTGTTAATGATGCGTACTAAAGTTAAAATATTCAGTTGCTCGTACTGGGCCTTGACCATTGTCAGTTTTTTCAACTGCTGTTGTCTGTCTTTCTCCGCGATCATTAACAAATTAGAAATTACAATGTCGTTTTTTATTTGGAACCCAGAATATTGTTTTACATCGAAATGCTTTGTTTTGAATGATCCATTTCAGTTAACTTGTGCTGTTGTGGTTTTGGGTTGATACACGCACACACGTACTTGTTGTATTGATTATCAATCAAAGACGGGGAAAGGCTAGAATATGTTTACTTTGGGACTAAGTTAGGGTTGGGGGTAGAAGGGTTATAGAAGTCAGTTTGTGGTATTCGTTGCTTGTTGATTGAAGGTAGCATCAATTAGAAATAGATGATATTATCGATAAAACTAAGTGATGTTTGTCACCTTTTTGATTCCACGTAATATTTGTTATATCATAATTCATAAGTCTAAACGAAGTTAACTCTGCCACCTTTTTGATTCTATGTAACGGCATTCTTCATTTGGTCAATTAACTAAGTTTTCATCAATAAAACAGAGAGAGTTAGCAATCTCACCATTAAAATGCTGCATTGATACTCTATTGTATCAATCTCGCCATTAAAATGCTGCATCAATACTCTGTTGTATTTTCCCTGTTGAACAAGGACATAACATACATGGTTATTTGCTAGATTTTTTTTGGTTATTTTTTAACATTTTGCAAATGGGGGATAAGTTTATTGATAATTGGTTGTTCTCTCAAAATTTTGCTCATGTGAATACATGTTATTAATTCTTTTGAACTTTCATTTATATCTTTCTGCATTTTGTAATCAGGGGATAGGAAATCCACCATCCTCACCACATAAAGAATTTAGTAGTTCTATTCCAAATCCAAATACAAATCCAACTCCAACTCCAACTCATCGTCAGAGGTCAATGAAGCGCAGTGGTGCTGGCAACAATTCATACAATGGTGGTGTCTCTCAACAGTCCATAACTCCAGGTTCTGTAGTTGAGACAGCTCCGAGTAATCCTTCATCGAAGGACCAGTTTGAAAGGAGTACATTTGCCTCACACTCACATAATAATCATAATTATCAACATCAACGTAATTCATTTAGGAGTCGTGGCTCTGGTTATCCACGTGGTGATGGTTCTCACCATCAGAGTCATGGCTCTAGGCGTGATCAAGACCGTGGAAACCATGATTGGAATCTCCATCGAAATTATGGACAGCCTCAAAGAGTTGTTCAAAGATATATAAGGCATTCACCGGCGCCTAATACTGCCACCTTCATTTCTCCATCTATGAGGCCTCTTGGGGGTCCCATACATTTTCATGGTAAAATCTACACTATTTTTGTGAGGTTCATGGTTTTTATCATGTGAACTTGCTTCACTCTTGAATCTATTTGCAGAATTTAGGCCTCCAATGGTATATGTTGCAGCTCCACCTCCAGAGGCCTTTAGAGGTGTACCTTTTTTGGCTCCAATACCACCGAATGCAGGGTTTTTTCCTACCTCAGACCCCCAGTTATATGCTAAGATAGTCTATCAAATAGAATACTACTTCAGGTGTCTTTCATGTCATATATGTTTAACAGATTACTACATTTATGTTTTTCTCATCATCTTTCTTTAGTGTTAGACTTTGAAAAAAAATTAACAGAAGCACCTTAAATTTGTTAATTGCAGTGATGAGAACTTAATAAAAGATACTTTCTTGAGAGGCAACATGAATGAAGATGGATGGGTTCCAATTCATTTAGTTGCAGGCTTCAATATGGTGAGTTAATTAGGGCCAGGGGAGCTGAGAGCTAAGGTGTTTTTATTATTTTTATTTTTTTTTTTATTTATTTTTATTTTTATAATAAAAAAAATTATTCTTATGAAATGAATTTTTGCTGGTAATACTTTGGATCTTTTGAATTGTTGGGTTTGAAATGATGCACTTATAACAGAAATGTGGGAGCATATTGTGGGAATGAGGGTGCATACACTTCTTCTAAGGGTTATATCATCTTCAACATTTTTGCAGGTTCGATCTCTAACTGAAAATATCCCGGTGATATTGGATGCTTTACGGACGACATCCACTTTGGTGGAAGTACAGGTTAGTTATGAATTTTCAACTACTTTAGTTATTCAGTCTGCAAACACTCCTCTCTCGTTTGATGGGGAGTTTTTGTTTCACGGTGGAGGCTTGAGCTGCCACTTCAGGTATTTTGCGATTTGGTCTAAGTTTGTAGAAATAATTTTTTCAAAACGCATCCTGAAAAAGGGTAATTGAGCCCCACCGGTGCTTTTGAGTTTTGCATCCTCACAGCGTAACAAGCTAAAAGAAAGTAAAGGCTAAATCTTTTTGTTTGAAAAATGAATTTCATAATGTTCTCTAATTTTGTATTTGAACTGCTGTATCGTAGGGGGACAAGGTAAGGAGGCGAAATGATTATAGTAGATGGATAATGCCACCTTAATTCAACTCAAACTTCTAATGTCGTTGGCCCAGTAAGCCCAGCAAACTCCAGTCAGTATATGCTGGCTGCTGGTGTTCAGTGTATCACATTGGAGACTAATAATCGTAGCAATACATAAGGTCAGGGTGATTTTCTTGTCGAGGCTCTGCTAAGTAGAGATCGCCTCAGAATTTTGATAGCCAGTTACAGCCACCAGGTATCGGCAAGTCAAATATCGAGACAGGTTTGGATCACTCCTTTTCTACAAGGAATTAGACCTTGTACATGCTGATTGCTGAAGGCCATGTCTTTTAATTAAAAAAAAAAAAATAGATATGGGTAGTAGAGACTAAGGAGATCAGTTATGAGTTCTGTTATATATTATATATGGAGGCCTTCTTGATGCACGATGAATCTTTTTTTCTCTCGTGTGGCTTGGTAAAGAAGGTGCGAATAAGTAGGCAAGATGAAGGTGAAAAAACAGACGAACAATTGTAAAAAGTTTCTAACCGTGGGATGTTGCCTTTGTTTCTTAAATTTAATTTCCTTTTGTTCTCCTTGGTGATGGCATGTACTTCTTAACCATGTGGAATCTTTTTTTGCTTCCCCATACTGCTGCCCCTCGGCTAGTTTTTCTTTTTGATATCTTCGGACGCAGAGAGCCTCGAGTCGTCCGAAGAAGACAAAATGGTTCTGCAAAGGAAGTGATAATGCTGGCTGATCTTCTTCATCGTTCATTTAGAAAGACTGGCTTTCTTTGGATGTTGATTGCAGCCCCTCCATCTTGAAGGGTCTTTTTCTTTTTCTCTTTTTCCTTTTCTTTTCCTCCTTTTTTTTTCCCTGAGACTTATCGTTTGTTCTATAAGTGTCAAATGGAATAACTTTGCCTATGGTACTTGCAACTTTTTGAATATTTGACTACATAAAAATAAGCCCCTGTGGACACAGGTTGTGGTTGGCGCATCTTATTATCAACTTTATTTTCCCATTGTCATTCATTGAGTCTCAATTCTTTTAGTCAACTTTATTTTTTGGAGCCATGTTGAAGGTTGGGCTTTGGAACCTGTATTTTCAGCATCTTTTTTGGAAATTGGTTGCTTCATCTGCTGAACATTGTCAGAGTTTTTTCTTTTTTTTTTCGTTTTAAAAGCATCTTATATTTGTTTAGGGAGTAATATTTCGTTTAGAAATAATTTATTTTCTTGTGGATTATGGCTTTTTTAACGTTTTGAGGGTTTTTTTTTTTCAATCTAATTGAAAACTTTTCTTTTTCAAATTAGCGGTGTTACTTGCCTATATGTGAAAAGAGTTTGTTAAGTGCTTATTTTGAACTTTTTCGTATTTCACTTTTGAACAGCACTTTAAAAACCATTTCGGACGGTGTTTCAACCCTTAAAAGATCTCCTCAAAAAAAAAAAAAAAAAAAACATTCTAGACACATTGAATATTGTTTTCTTTTCTAAGTTTTCGAAGATGACCCTGATGAACTAAATTTCGTTTAGAATTTGATAAAAATAACCTTTGGACAATTTAGGGTTAAAAATAATTAAGATATATATTTTTATGTTGTTTGTCAAATCAAGAGAGGGAAAAAAAAAGAAGCAATTGTTACTAACCAAAGATTTGACCTCTTGCATTTGGCAAGTAGGTTTTTTTTTTTTTTTTTTTTTTTTTTTTTTTTTTTTTATTTCGTTTTAAAAAAAGTTTAGTTTTCTTTTTCTCTTTTCTTTTTGAAAGTATCCTAAAGTTCTTTTAATTGAATTTTAAGTCTTTAAGAAGTATTTAATGGATATTAAGACTTCATATCCAATAGGCATCTAAAAATGTTATTGATTTTTTCAACGTTTTAAACATTCCCCAACTTTTAGTTTTGCAATATTAGAGTTCTATTAGACACAAGAGTCAATTTTGTGTCGCGTAGGTTTGCAAATTTTTATAATTGTCAAATGATTTATGAATCTATTATACACAAAATTGATATTATATTTTAATTTAGAGGTTAAATTTGTAATTTAGTCTATTTTATATATTGACGTATGATTTTATTTACCCTCAACTATTTTTGTTACTAGTTTCTTTTTGTTTCAATTTATTTTGTATTTAATATAGATCTTTCATGATTTTATATGAACTTTATTCATAAACTAGTTATCTTATATTAAATTTTGTTGAAAACAAGGTACTATGTATCTTTTTGTAATATATTTGTAATAGTTATGTAACGATATGAAAATTAAATCGTTCTTATGTTTGCACGGATGCATAAATTAAACTGTTTATATAAAATTATGGTATATACCATGATGGCCCAACAAAATATTTTAAAAGGAAAAAAATAAAAATATGTGAATATCAAAATTTATTTCTTAATCTGTATCATTCCTTAAACTGGGCTTTGAGACTTTTGCCGTCCTCCTTAACCCCACCTTAGCTTCAACCATGTTTTTGGCCAAAAGAAAGAGCAACTTTAATATTATATATTAAATAAGAAAAATATACTCATATATGAGGAATCTTCTAAGTTGTTCCTTTTAGTTTATTTCCATTTTTTGGGTAGACACAATTTTATTTTCTTCTTGGAAGGTATTGGATTCTCAATTGGTATCATCATTTATTTTACGTGCGTTTATTAATTGAATATTGTGATTCATAAATTTGATAGACTAAGTGTGTTTAAAAATCATCTGTAAAACACAATAATGTCATTCATGGAACTATATATATATAATTGTTCTGGTAAGCTTATCCTAACCTTAAATGGTCTTAAAAAAAAACTTAGAATTAAATGTCGATGGGTTATTATTATCTTCATTATTTATTAGTTTCTATCATTTAAATTTTGTATTCTCGTTGATTACTATATGAGATATATTATTTAAAAAAAAAAACTACATGTGATATATTAGTGATATAGTTATTATAAGAAAAAATGTTAAATTCATTTCAAATACCATAGAGTGATTCACTGGTATTAAAAATAAAAAAAAATCAAATAGCCATAAATTTAGCAAAGATAATTTGGCAATAAAAAAAGTCAGCAAAATATCTTCACAACAAAAATAGAAAAGTGTGATAAAAATAGATAAAAAATTGAAATGTACGAGAAAGATTTATTTCCATATGGGCCAAAGCCTGTGGAAAGCCCATACCGGTGCACGCGGGGAATGGAGGACATTAGGGTAATTTTATAGGTAGCCATAAACTAACCCTGGACAAAGGTATCCCTTGAGTTTGTAGTGAGAAGCAAACCAAAAGAATAGAGAGAGAGAGAAACGTTTTTTTAGAGAGAGAAAGCTTCGTTTCTTAGACCTCTTCCTACTCTCCAACAGACCTACGTCTCTTCTCTTTTTCTCTCTGCGATCCGATCGCTCAATCTTTTGAAAATCCTTCAGATTAGTTTGTTCGATTCCTTTTTGTTTGTCTCCTGTTAGCAGTTATTAGTTCTTCGAGAAAACAAAAACAAAAAAGAGTTTGATTCTATTGTTTATTTTTTTTTTTGTTTGTTTGTTTCGCTTTGCCTGTTTGCCGTCGATCAAGGTATTGCCGTCTGAAAGAAACCCTAATTTCTAATTTATGATGGCTGCTTCTAATTTACCTGATGCTGATTCGGCGACGGCATCGAGTGCCAATCAGTCTCCTCGTAATTCTGGACCGAATAACAGCAGCAACAGCCCCAAATCATCATCACGGCGCTCTGGTGGGCGCACAGTGTCTTCTCCGTGGACCCAGATTGTTCGCGGTGAAATGGACATCGCGGCGGCTGTTTCGTCTTCTGCATCTCCGACTGCTGTTGTTGAACCGGTATCGTTTTCTTCTTCTTCGTCTGAGGAGCCAGTGGGTGAGAGTTTCGATGGCGGAAATGGTTCGTCCGCCAATGCCGGAAAGAAGCCAGCGTGGAACAAACTCTCTAATGGAACTGAGGCTGGGCCTGTTATGGGGGCTGTGTCTTGGCCCGCGCTGTCGGAGTCTGCCAAGGGCACGCCTAAATCGTCTTCGGATTCACTTAAAAGTTTAGGGGATGGATCCACCGGCGCGCAGGTTAATTTCTATCAATTTTATATTTGTTGAAATAACACGTGCTGAAAACGGAAATGGTAGATTCAGTTTGTTTGTAGGGATTAATGATTAAACTGCTTTAGTCTATCTCGATGATTAAGTTAAATCTTTCGATTTTGTCTAACATAAAAATGATAGATTTATGAACAGACTCCAGCAATTGTTTCTAAGATTAGTCTGTCTATAGAGAAGAATGTTTAATTTTGAATGAACTTTGATAGGTTGAGAAATACTAACCGGCTTGTGGTGGTATGTTTTTATGCCGATACTCCTATCAAACAGGTTAAGAAAAGAACTAGAACATGTGTACTAGAGGGGATAACGAGAATCATTTCATTCATATTGGTATACGTTGAATAAATGGAGTCTCAATTTAGTGACTTAATGTTTATATATCTTGCTATTATTTTATAGAGTAGTGATCACTATTGCACATTTATTGAATTAATATCTCTGTCTTGTTATTATCTATAATAGAATGGTCGTTACTCTTGCATATTTTTATTTATTTTGTTATTGCGTAACAGCTTTGGTCAATGAACTATGTTCTTTAGAAGGAAAAGCAAGGGAAGAGGATGAATTTTCTGTTGAAATTCCCAATGGAGCTACTCTTCATTCTTTTTCTATTTTTTAATTTTTTGGTATTAGTGAGGTTTTTTTCCGTCTAACTAGCTCGTTTTTTTTTTTCTTTTTCTTCCTTTTTTTTTGCACATAGGGGACTGGAACTTCATCTTCCTCTTCCAACAAAGAAGGTAATAATGATGTTAGTCCTAATCCTGATTCTACTCTTACTCATCCAATAACCTCACGCCAGAAATCGTTGAGACGTAATGGTTCGGGTAATTCATATAATAGTGGCTTCCCCCAACAGTCTTCACCTTCAAGTCCTGTAATTAATCCAACTCCTAATAATTCTTCAAAGGATCAGACACAAAGAACTACATTTGCATCACAATCACATAATGATCATGGTCACCAACATCAACACCAACATCAACACCAACACCAACACCAACATCAACATCAACATCAACATCAACATCAACAACCACGTAATTCATTCCGCAGTCGTGGTGGTGGTTCACATCCACGTGGTGATAATTCTCATCATCATAACTATGGTTCTAGACGCGATCATGATCGTGGAAATCAAGATTGGAATTCGAATAGAAATTTTAATGCACAACCTCATAGAGTTGTTCACAGGTTTATTAGACCTCCTCCACCTCCACCTCCTAATACTGCTGCCTTTATTTCTCCTCCACCAATGAGGCCTATTGGGGGTCCCTTACCCTTCCCTGGTAGGCTCTACATTTTTTTTTGGCGAGGTTCCATGGTTTTTCTCATACAAACTTTCTTAATGCTTGAATCTGTTTGTAGATTTTGCATCTCCAGTGGTATATGTTGCTCCTCCTCCAGAGGCTCTTAGAGGGGTGCCTTTTGTCTCACCAATACCACCGAATGCAATGTTTTTTCATGCCCCCCCAGACCCTCAGTTGTATCCTTCGATAGTGAGTCAGATAGAATACTATTTCAGGTATATTTGATGTGATAGCTTTTAACTTTTTCCTATCATCATTGTCTAGGTATTAGAATTTTGAAAACCTTTTGATGGTGACCACACCTTATATTTGTGCATTGCAGTGGTGAAAATTTAATAAAAGATACTTTCTTGAGGCAGAACATGAATGAAGAGGGATGGGTTCCAGTTAGACTAATAGCAACCTTCGGCAAGGTGAGTTGCTTCGAGGATTCCAACAAGAATGTATAATGAATTATTTCTTTACTATGATCACATGATGATCTTCATTTTCCTTAGCTTTCTGCCTCGATCTCTGTCTGTGCACATTTTTCCCTGTAATTATTTTTAGGAAAAACTATTTTCAGAATGATTTCTGAAAACAGTGATTACTTGAAGAACTATTCACACTTTACTTTCTACTTTTAGCTTTTTTTTTTTGGAATTGTTCCTTAGCCCTTTTCTTTTTAATTGTTTTCCTTTACTTTCTACTCTTTGCTTACATTTGAAACCGTTTTAAAGGAAAGTTCTCCTAGTGAAATTTTTGGAATTGTTTTTGGAACTTCCAATTACTTTCTACTGTAGTGTGCATTTCTAAAAAATGTTTTAAAAAGTCATTTTGCTGAGTAAATTTTCCGGATTTTTTTTTTTAATTTATTGTTTTTCTAATTTGAAAACTGTTGGGAAGATATTTTTGTTCTTATTTTCTTGTACTTCTTCTACATAAATACAAGACATAAATCAAATTATGCTTAGGAAATTAGTCAATGATTATATAAGCAGAGTAGACTTAGAGAACCCGGATAAAAAAATTCCAAGCACCTGTAGCTAAATATTGTTTGTCTTTCCTGCCTTTTGTGGATTCCAAAAACATTTTAAAACGTATGTATCCTGCCAACTCTTTTTGGAATATATATATATATATATATAATTTTAGATTTGGTTCTCAAACGGTCTCTTTGCTTCTAGACTTGGTAGTTTATGTAAAATTTGTCCTTAAATTTCAGCTCATGTTGGCATACTCAATAGTCTGTCGGAATTCAGAAAGTATGTTTACATATGATTTATTAACAGGGTCAATAGTGTATTTTAAAAAAAGGAAAAGAAAGAGCTACTTACAGCAAACGATTGAAGAAAATAGCATCAGTGGAGAACTGAAATAGCTCAACAGTTGAAATATTGGTTCTGATTTTGGATGTGGAATTGTGTTAGAACCGTAAATTTTACTTGTCTCACCCTTAGTTTCTCTATGACACTCTTTTTCTATTTGGGCCAGGAGAGATCTTTTGTTAAGCTAAATAGGTTGTTTTCATATTTGAATTGATTTCTGGTCTCAAGATTAATAGGGAGAGGAGCTTTATATTTGGTATAAATAGTTGCCCTTAGACTCGTGGGCTTGTTGGTAGGGTGTGAGGTGAGTAGTTTTCTTCCACTTATTTAGGGCTCCCCTTGGGCGGAAACCCTAAGACTAAGTCTTGTTCTGGAATCCTGTCTTGGAAAAGTTTAAGAAAAAGGTTTTCTTCTGGGAAAAAGGCTTATTTCTCTAAAGGGGGGAGAATTACTCTTATTTAGACAATCTTAAGTGGGATTAATAGTTTTTTCGTATCCTTTTTTAGGATCCTATGAAAGCTTGATGAGGAACTTCTTGTGGGAAGAGGTGAGGGGGGGGGGGGGGGTCCTAATTGGTTATGTGGGAGGTGGGAGGTGGGAGGTGGTGTTGAAGCCTGTAGTCTTGGAGGATTCGATATTTGGAGCTTGAGATCACGTATGGTTGTGGCAGTTCTTCACGGGGTCAACATGTTGTGGTATAGAGTAATTGTGAGTAGGTATGATCCTCATCCTTTTGAATGGGCTTCTAGTGGGGAGTAGAGGGACCTCATAAAAAAACTCTAGAAGCTATCTCTTCTTGTTTCCCTTGGTTTTTGCAATTTTTCAGGTGCTATGTTGTTGAGGGCTCAAAAGTTTATTTTTGGGAGGACCATGGGTGGGACATTGCATGTCTTATTTCCACGACTTTACTTTTTTTCCCACAAGAGGTTGCATTCGGTGGCTTTGGTGTTTACGTTCTCCTAACCATTCTTCTTCGATCTCTTTACGTTTTTGTCGTCCTCTGATTGGCAGGGAGGCGATTGACGTGGTGGGTCTTCTTTATCTCATTCAGGATCAGTTTATTTCTCCAAGGAGAAGGGATGCTAGGGTTTGGACCTTTGATCCTTCTAGGAGCTTCTCTTGCCACTTCTATTTTCGTTCTATATTTCCCTTCGCTTTCCTTAATAGGCTAATACCTTGGATCATGTTCAAATGCACTCTTCCTTAGTTTTGTACTTGCATGGTGCATTCTTTCTAGGAGGCGTGAGGAGAACCTGAATCATTTGTTGTGGCCTGTGGGATTGCCAGGATGCAAACTACCTTTGGAGTTGTTGGAAGAGTTTGGCCAGTGCTTTTGAGCAAAACAGCAAGTACTAAGGAGATGACACTATGACTCAGATTCTGTTTTGCGCATAACACACCAAGGAGAATGAGAAAACTATGGAAAGTGTTTCCAGAGACGATCCTCTGTGTTTATATGGCCCCATGACTAAGCTCCCATTATAAAGCTTTGATTTTATTGGGATAATTGCCCTTTCAAATCACTTCAAACGGAGGATTATTCTATCTGATTAAAGACATCAATTTATAGCAGCGTAGCTTTGGCATCTAGAATAGGTTTTTGTGTCTGATGGCATAAGGAGGCTGAAATTTTACGTAGCTTTACCCTATGGTTAATCAAGTATAGGCGTTAATTTTTTGTAGCTTCCTTGTATGATTGTTATATCATTTTCCCTTCGTTTTATGTGAATCATGTTTCATCATGCATGTTATCACATGTTTTGGGCGTTGTGGCATATGAGGTTTGCCAGACAACATTGGCACGCATGTTTTATTTTTTCAAGAATTTTATGTAAGACATGTTTGGTGTGGGATATGAATGCAAATGTTGACATTGGGATGTGACGAGTTTTTAGATATTTGATGGTATTGCATTTTACAAATGGGCGATGGGACAATTTTTGGAGTGATTTCCTCAAGGTGTTAAAAGATTTTATGAGATATGGGTCGAGTTTACTTGATCATGAGCAACATTAAGGGTTTTAGGCCGACTGGCTTATTGACAAGCCTTGAAAAAATCATTCTAATACTTTGACTTAGAGGATGTGGAAGGCCTAGACGGTGTCTTTATCAGATGAAGTTTAGGGTTATTATAGACCTCACTATCTATTTGTCATCTTTAAGAAAACTGATTTTGAGAAGGTTATGGTCATGTCGGCTAGGATTTTTGGATGAGGTTCTTTGGAACAAAAGTTTTGGTTTCAAGTAAAAACATGAGTAGGGAATTCTTGCACTTTCTAACTTTTCCATCTTAATTAATGGGAGTCAAATTTTTTTCTTTCACTAAGGTATTAGGCAAGGTTCTATCCCATTTTGTTTTCACGGTGGGAGTGAACATTCTTAGTAGATTTATTACATGGGAGATGCGTAGAGGCTTGATCAATGATGGTGGGGTGGCTGAGGATACAGTGCATCTTACTTGCTCAGTGATGGTGATACCATCTTTTTCTGGTCTAGGGAAGAACCTTTCGTCCATTTTAGTAGGATCCTTCACACACTTGAATTAGTCTTTGGGCTTTAAATTAGTTGGGATAAGCGTTTCATTGTCAATATTAATGTTATTCCACCATATATGGTATTCGAACCCAAATGGTGAGGCTTGAGGCTTTGCTTCTCCCCTTGAAGTAGCTGGCCTCTCCCTTAGTTTATTAACATAATCCTCTTAAGTTCTTAACTCTTGGAACGTGTTGCTTTAGTGATATTTCTTTGTTCTTGATTATAAATAATTCGAGTAGTGCGTGGTCTTAAAAAGAGAAGAAGAAGAAGAAGAAAAAGAATAGTTGGAGTACATTCTTGTAATTACTTTCTGAATTTGTGTACTCCTTTTGCTGGTTTGCTGGTTTTCATTCTTTTGCACTTCCATTCTCCTTGATGAAAGCAATTCTTTTCCAGAAAAAAAGTACTTGCATGAATGACTGCAAGGTCGGTGGTTCTATGCTTTCTGAGATAATTGTGAAATGACTTTTATCATGTAGCTTCTATAATTTCCTGTCAGTGGATAGCCATCTGCTCTTTTTTGATTGCTAAATCATTTATCTTATAATGGACGTTGATATGAATAATTCTGGGGACCAGCGTGTATTGTTCTTATTCTTCAAGAATATGTCATCTCGACTCTCTTTTGTAGGTTAAAAATCTTACTGAAAATATCCCAACTATATTGGATGCATTGCAATCATCTACAGTGTTGGAAGTAAAGGTCAGTAGACATACCTCCTAAACCAGCCTTTTCCTCTATCTTTTATTGGAGGGTTTATATATATATATATAGTCTTATTTTCTAAGTTTGGAAAAGCACACTGGAAGCTAAATGGATTTGGGTATAGACAAGTAAAATTGAAATAATGTTTCTCTGATTCTTGTATATATAAACTTCCATTTTTTTCTCTTAGGGAGAGACTGTAAGGAGGCGACATGATTATGATAGATGGATTATTCGACCTGGTCAAGTTCCTAATGTTGCCAGCCCATCAAGCCCAGGGAATTCCAATCAGGATATGTTGGCAGCTGGTGTTCAAGGTATTGCACTAGAGAAAAATAATCATAGGGGCTCTGAAGGTGGACATGGTGATGTTGATGTGGAGGCACTACATAACAGTAGGCCATATGGAAATTTGAGTGTGCAGGCACAGCCATATGGTGTTGATGGTACAGGTCAAGTAATTACCAAGGCAGGTTCAGCAGATCATTCATCTTCTGAAAGGAGTTAGACCAAGTTTGTGCTGTGAACCCATGTCCTTCTGGATGAAAACTAGATGTGGGTTGTAGGGTTGAGTGCAGAGATGTTATTGACACGGTTTGCTCGATGAAAATTCTCTTCTCATAATGCCAAGTAATTTGGTAAACTGAAGTTGAAGAAGAGGAACAATTCTAAAACGAAAAAGGAAAAAAAAAAACAAACACAAAAACTTAAACTTAAACTTAAGAAAAAGAAAAAAGAAAAGGGAAAAAACCTGTAACAGAAGTTCCTTTTGTGGTGGAGGGATGCATTTATGTTTTGTGGCCTGTTGGCTGGCATGGCTTGTTTCTTAAGTTCATATTCTTTTTTGTTGTGATTTTCTTTTTTTGGTGATGATGGCCATGGCATGTACTTAATGTGGGGAATTTTGATTTGCTTCCCCATGACTGCCCCTCAGCTGCTTTTTGATATCTTTGGGGTCAGAGAACTTTGAGTTCTTAGATGAGAGAATACGATGATTCGCGAAAGAACTTGAAGGCTTTGCTTTTGTTCTGCAAGGTGAATTTGGTGAGGTTGGCTTTTGTTGGACATTCTGGAGGCTGGGCTGCAACTGCTGTTCTTCTATCTGAAGGTTCTTCTTTCTATCTTCTTTTGTTGTTGTTTTTCAGAGACTTACCCTGGCATTTGCTCTATAAATATCTTTCAACTTTGAATGCGGTATTAGGAACTTCTGAAGACTGGACTGCATAAAATGCCCCCCCTTTATTATGTTCTTGAACTTTCTTTTCCAATTGATATTTATTTTGCTCGAGATATCTTCATTTTTTTATATGTTTGGAACAAGTGTACTTGGAAATGGGAATTTGCAATCCGAGTTAAAGCGCTGCAATTGTCCCTAAATTTTTGTGGGTCCATTCATTTCCCCTCAAATCTTATAAGGATTTGAACCTTTTTATTCTCTATCCTGCAGATGCAATGGCCTAGAGTTTGACATGGTAATTTTTAACTTCTGTTGAAAAGAAATTATCAAAGTAGGGTGGTTGTTATTATTATTTTAGCAACAGGTGGTTATGAAACTAGTTTAGGATGAATTTAGCTAGATGTGGCTCCAAGAGAAGCCAATATGCAGGCTGGGACTTCTACGATGAATGACAAAATTTTACCGTTCAACTTTTTTATATATAATCTTTTGAGGAAAATCTTTAAAATTTTATCTGTTTTTATGCAATTTGTTTTAAATCTAAGAAAAACTAAGGTAGATAGTTTCCCCTGCTTGTTCCACTTCCACCCCTGTTCATAGGTTTCATTGGCTCATAATTTGCTTCTATTCATAACAATTTAAATTGCAAAATTCCCTTTGTTTGAAAATCTCTTACTTTTGTCAAACGCAGAAACCTAATGGTTTCAGTTCGTTGAAGCCTCCCAAATGTCAGCGTGGAGAAGTATTTTACATACTTTCTAATTTAAACACTTTTTTAATAAAATATTTTTTTCTTTATAAAAACTTTTCATAAAAATGGTTTTAATTAAAATAGCTGTGTTTGGTGAGGTAGTATATCACAAGTTTGTTTAGTTGCACTGCATTTAAAATGATTCTTTATAGATCAAATTACCATAATTTCAATTACTTTATGAATATTCTAACTTAAAGTGTTCCTTAAAAGAATAAAAAAAATGTCTAGCTAATTTGATTATTTCAAAAGCTTTTAATATTTATATAATCAAATACTTTAGATTTTTAGAAAATTAAAAATCATTTTTTGGTCCTTCTGTCACTGGAAGTTAATCAAACCCATTATTATTTGATAAAAAAAGAAAATTGGGGTAGTCATAAGATTATGGGTATGTTTGGTTTAACTTTTTAATTGTTTAATTTTGAAAAAGATCTAGTATTTGGAAACCACCTATGAGAAAGTGTAACAAAAAATATACATAGTAATCTGTGTATAAAAACACTTATGAGAAAGTGTAACAAAAAATGAGTATTTAAATTTTAAACAATTTTTATACCAAATTTTTAAAAGAAAATGTTTTCTTAAAAAATATTTAAACTAAAATCTATTAAAATAGACTCTATATCTATATTGTTATCTACATTTATAGAAGAAATGATTTTGTCAAGGGACCTTGCGTTTCTTAGGACTTAGGAAGTTAATCTAAATGCACCCTGTTTTTTTTTTTCTTTTTTTTTTTTTTTAAATAATAATAATAACTGCACAAGTCTAAAATCAAGAAATAGTGGCAAGTACATGGCTTTCAAAGCTACAAGAAAAACGGTCATTTACATGATTTACAACGAAGATTGCGACTGTACATCCAATTGTTTGCCAAACTAAGTACAATTTGGTATTCATAGGGAAGACTGTTATCTGAAAATCTTGATTTTGTACCTATTCAATACCAAAGAGGAACACATTATCTAGTTACTTTTCCGAATGTAACATAAACCATGATTTTCTCACATGAACTCTCTCTCTTACTCTCTAAGGTCTACTAGGTACCACAAAGGAACAGACGAGAACTTCCAACTCATTTTAGTAACCAATAACATGAAAAGAAGTGAACCATATTACCATCTCCTCGGTGAGCACTTCTGTTGTTCGACCATCTTCGTCTCTCGTCCAGAACTGACAAATTGGACAAGTTTTCTGTTTCTGGCATTGATGGAACCACCTCTCGATGCATATCTTGTGAAACTCGTTTTCGCAAGGGAGTACTTGTGCTTCCGCTCCCTCCATTACTTTTGACAAACACACAGAACACCACTCCCTCTCCATGGCATCATCCACAACCTTCCTCCTTGGCCCCCTGCATAAAACATGATTCAATAACATCCCCACATAACAATGCATCCTTGATTCCTGGAAACAATCCTGAGGATAATGAAGTTATAAGAGGAGGAGATTATTTTCCAGTAAACCATTCAGTTAAAGGTAAGAATGATATTGGGTTATAGTTCTTTAATGGGAGATAATTTTATTAGAGGAACGGTAGTTAGATTCATAAAGAAGATCCTCAAACTTCAAACACAAAGTGGTTGCACCTAAACAAGATTATTACTTTTGACCTATCATGTTATAATGTCCAATGCTAGGGTAAACAAAGCTACTATCTCATTTTCCGTGCCTATCACATTGTTATAAAAAAAAAAAAAAAACTCCAGGGCCTTCTAACTTGATAAAACGATGACCATTTCATGAAGCAAACTTGATAGAGAAATGCCAGCGTCTCATGAAAGAAAATACAAGTCACCTTGCCCCTAAGATAGAAACTAGAGAAAATAAATGACGAATATCTGGAGAAATGGTGTCAACTTAAAAACATTAAAAAAAAAAATTGAAGCCTTACGAGATTGTGGCATAACTCTCAGGTGAACAACCACTAGACAATAGTAAAAAGAAACCTCCATTTAAGCACTCAAGTATTCTATGCTTGTTGATGGCAATACTGTATGTACATTCTTCATCATAATTGTGATTTTAATAATGATGCAAGATGAAGTATGTAATTTTTTCATCAGTGAACCAAGTACGTTCATACAGTAAACGTAATCAACGATAAACAAGTAATATTTTCTTTTGATCGACTGAATCATTCATTATCACTCTCAGTATGTTCCATCTACATTGCACACAGTGGGTTTACATCGTACAATCAACCCCATCTTTATTATAATGGCGTGCATCTTTACCCAGATAGAGAACAATGTAAAGCAGATCATGGTTGACTACATAGAAGGACATGAAAGTTCATTTTCGGAAAACTAAAGAGATGTGAACAAACTACGTCTTCCAGGTTAATAAAAGCTAAAGAAACGATTGCCTACATTGTCTTTATTATCAATTAATCAAGAACCCAAAAGGAAAAAAGTGATTGGGACAGAGTAATTTAAGGCAAAATGGCCTCCCATACGAATATTAAGCCCGAAGGATAAGGAGATGATATTATGGGAACCAACAAGAAATTGTGGGTGACCCAGCAACTTCTGAAATCACCCTTAGACAATTCAGCACAAGCCCAAAAGTTTTGAGCAGAAAAATTTGGAGAATGTTCTCCTGGTTAGTATCCCATAACAAATTTTTTTAACAAGAAACAAACATTTAACTGATGAAATGAAAAGAGACTGATGCTCAAATGATACAAACTCCACAAGGGGTGAAAATGAAAGAGAAACAAAAAAAAAAAGCGTAAGGACCGAAAAATAAATAGATTGATAACAAAGGATAAATGCAAGCATTTCAATTCAGATGAGAGTCCTGTGAAGTGAAGACAATAGAAATTTTGAGAGAACTTCAAGAAGCGGTCTTTAGATGAGGTGATTCAAACCAAACGAGCCATGAAAGAGACTTGCTATGGAATATCTGTTGAAAAGAGTAAAAAAGAATGGTGGACAAATGGTCTGGTCTGACTATTTTATTGGGCATCGCCAGCAATTTTCAGGAAATGAGACAATTCAGATCATTCTAAAGTGGACAATTATAAGCAAAAACGTAGTGTTCAAGTGTAGTGTCATTATGTTGACATCTCTTCTCATTGTTCAGCTCAAGAAATAAAGATTGCCTTCCATCCCAAAACAAACACTGCTCATCTTTCTCGAGGAATCTCAACATTATCCTCACCTTTCAATGGATCATCAGTTTCGATTATCCTTCCATCCTTTGGCACCAAGCAAGGGATTCCGCCCTTTATCTAACATAACCATAAGCAAGACAAATGAATTACAACATAAAATAGAAACAGGCACATGTCTTGTAGCCTAACTCCCACAAATGAGGGGAGAAAAGAGGAAAAGAAACCCAAGGGTTTCCAACACAAAATTCTGGTTCCTACGGCCACTTTCACTACCTAATCTTGCAACATTGAGAACTATTTCATTAAACTAATCAAACCAAGGAGTGTCTTGATCCATCAGTCGGTAGATCAAAATATCGCTCAAAGTTAATGTAAGCTTTCACTACCTGGGCAAGTCAGATAACAGCTACAGAACTCTAAGTGGTCTAAAAAAAAGAAACAGAGAGCAAATATAGGAAGGGAAATTTTCTAGATGAAAACAGAACTGGAATGCAAATTTTCTCTTCATGTACTCACAGGAAAAGAAACACCAATCGCATCGCTGATCAGAGAATTTGACGCTTCGCAATACCTAACGGCAGAAACACAGAATCAAACCAAATTTTGCAGAACAAATTTACGAGAATGAAAGAAAATGGTAGAATTCATATCGAATCATTACCTTAGAGGTTGTTTGGAGAGCGGGCAGATCAGAATCTCGGAGAGAGTCTTGGTGAGACCAGAGCCCGCTTCTTTCAGAAGCGCTTTGCTTATTCTCACCATTTTTACTTTGAACTTCGAAGAAAGTTGAGTTGGATTCAATTTTTCGCGGTCTGAATTTCTGCTTCGAAAGGTATTCACTGCGGAGGCAAGGTCGGAGACTCGGTAATACGGGGCGGGGCGGGTATTATTATTATTATTATTATTATTATTTGACGATATGAGAGTGAGGGATTCGAACCACACACCTCGTGGTTATCAGTACATCTTTATGCCAGTTGAGCTATTTTCTTGTTGGCAGGTATAATTATTATTATTATTATATTTTTTGTTGATTATTTTTTGGAAAAAATACACTTTTGGTCCATGAGGTTTGGGTTAATTAACACTTTAGTATCTGAGTTTTCAAACTCAACAAAAATACCCCTAAGGTTTGAGTAGGGGTGTTCAAAAAAATTCTCAAAACCGACTCGACCGACCAAAACCGACGTCGGTCGGTCGGTTTAGAGAGTAAATCGGTCGGGTTGGTTTTGCATTTTGCAAAACCGACCCATCGGTCGGTCGGAGAAAAAAAATGAAGTATCCCGACCGACCGAATGTGCAATGCACGTGTAAAAAACCAAGAAAAAAACGTCATTTCCCTCATTTTGAGCTACCATCATTAATGCATGTCAAAGCATTAATGAGAAAGGTCTTGAAAAAACCATGGTGGCCCATGGTTTTCTCCAAACCACTAGTGGTTTTTAGATTAAATTAATTATTCTTTTCATTTCCCTCCTCTCTCTTCCCTTTCCCACGCAGCTTTTCCAATTTTTTGAAACTCTCTTCTCTCTTCCCTCTTCCATTCTCTTTCTTCTCTTCTCTCCCAAGTCTCCTTCCTCGTTTTTCTCTTCTCTTCCCTCCTCCCACCGGCTACACGCTTCCGTCATCACCGATTCACCGCCGCTTCAGTCATCACCGTCGTTCACCGCCGTGCATGCCTTCTTTTCTTTCTTATTTTCTTCTTTTTTTTCATATTTTTATTTATTCCTTTCTTCTTGTCTTCTTCATTTCTCTTCTCTTCTCTCTTTCCTTTTCTTTTCTTTCCCCTTTCTCCCTTTTCTGGTTAAGTTTACCGAAGTCATAGATCGAGAATCAATATCTCTTTCTTTTTTGTTCTCCATATTTCTCTCTTTTCTTCCTCTTTTCTATTATTTAGTTCGTCGAAGAAAAATCGACAAAAACCGACTGACCGAGTCGGTCGGTATCAAAAACCTTTGAAAAACCGATAAAAACCAACCGACAAAAACCGACATGTCGGTGGTCGGCGTCGGTTTTAGCCCAAAACCGACACCGACCGATGAACATCCCTAGGTTTGAGATAAGGAGCAATTTGGTCTCTGCCGTCAATTTTGTCGTTAAACCGTGACAGTTTGCTGACGTGGCACCATTATTTTAATAAAAAAATGATTTTGTTAATTTTTTAAATAAAAATATATTAAAATATTAAAATATTATTATTTTATTCATTTTTTTTTAATTCTTTCTTCTTCCTTCCCCACTCTTCTTCTTCCTTCCTCACCTTTCTTCCTTTCCCATCATTTTCTTCTTCCACTCCGGTGGTCGGTCGCTGCCCGCCGACAGCCCGCGAACGACTGTCGCTGGATTTTTTTCTTCTTTCTTTTTTCTTCTTCCTCCCTGATTCCAGCGCGAATTGGAGAGGAGGAGCTCCTCCTCCCCAAATCTCTCTGATTTTTTAAAAAAAAAAACAGAAGAAAGAAAAATAAAGGAGAAGAAGAGAAGAAAAAAAAATTCGGCGACTGTCGCCGTCGTTCACCGGTTGTCGGCGGGTGCCGGCCACCGGAGTGGAAGAAGAAAGTGATGGAGAAGGAAGAAGGGTGGGGAAGGGAGAAGAAGGGTGGGGAAAAAAGACAAAGAATTTTAAAAAATAATAATATTTTAATATATTTTTATTTAAAAAATTAACAAAATCATTTTTTATTAAAATAATGGTGTCACGTCAGCAAACTGTTAAGGTTTAACGGCAAAATTGACGGCAGGGACCAAATTGCTCTTTATCTCAAACCTCATGGGTATTTTTGTTGAGTTTGAAAACTTGGGGACTAAAGTGTTACTTAACCCAAACCTCAGGGACCAAAAGTGTATTTTTCCCTAAATTTATTTATTGAAGGGTAAAATACCTTTTTGGTCCCTCATGTTTCGGGTTGGTGTCGAATAGGTCCCTAGGTTTGAAAATCGGACAATCAAGTCCCTACTGTTATGAAAATAGTTCTATTAAGTCCTTTGACCGTTAAAAATTTAACGTTGATGACGTGGCAGTGAGAGAAAAAATATATATATTAATTTTTAATTAAAATAATAATTAAATCATAAATAATAAAAACAAAAAAAAGTTCTCCCCTCTCTCTTCTCTCTCCTCCTCCACGAAAAAGCTCTCCCCCATCTGGTTTTCTTTCTTCCCCTCTCTCCCTCCTCTTCTCGCCGGATGCCACTGTCGTCGCCACGCCGCCGCCTCCTCACCTTCTTTCTGTTTCCCTTCCTTCCCTTCGCCTCCCCTTATTTTCTCTTTCTCGGTTTCTCCTTCCTTTCCCTTCTTTCTCTTTCTCCTTCTCTTCCTTCCGCCGTCGCCGCCGCCGTCTCTCCTTATTTCTCTTCTCCTTCCTTTCCCTTCCTTCCCGTCGCGGCTTCTTCTTCTTCGTGTTTGTCGCCTTCCCTCTTTTTGTTTTTTTCTCAGATCTGGGGATGGGTAACTTTCAGAGTAAAGCAAAGAGAAAAAATTTCAAAAAAGGAACTGATCAGAGATCCAAAAATCCTCTCATCCAAAACAAACTAACGAACAAATCCCCTGAAGAAACATAATGGGAAATTCTCAGAATGAAGAAAACAGAGAAAAACACAGCAAAATTTTCAAATCTTCTCATCCAAACGCAACAGAATACACAAACAAGAACTTCCAAATCCACAGAGCAACGAATATCCAAATGTATAGTCAAATTCCACTAAGAATTATATATAAGAATCGCAATCTCCATCTAAATCTACATATCAGGGGTCTCAAGTATTATACAATTAGCAACCAAAATTATTAAATACATAAGAAATTATCCGAACAGAAAACAAGAAGATGAAGAGAAAAAGGGGGAAAAAAACCCTAAGGCTATCGATCGTGTAGAAGGCGAGACCCCGAGCGAGGAATTGCGTGAAGGAGGGAATGGACTTGGTAGTGAGGGATTGGGAGTAAGGGAGAGTGGCGGCGGCGATGTAGAAGAAGGTTGAGGCGGCGACGACGACGGCGATGGCGGCGGCGGCAACCGGTGAGGATAAAGGAAGGGAAAAGGGAGGGAAGAGGAAGGGGAATCGGTTGAGGGAGAAAGAATAGTAGAAAGAGATTATTTTTCCTTTTTCTTTTTAATTATTATTTTAATTTATTGTTTTTTTATTATTTTTTAATTAAAAATTATTATTTTATTTTAAAACGTTGCCACGTCATTCCTCCGTTAAGTAATTAACGGTCCAAGGACTTAATAGAACTATTTTCAAAATAGTAGGGACTTGATTGTCCGATTTTGAAACCTAGGGACCTATTGGAAACCAATCCAAAATATGAGGGACCAAAAAGGTATTTTACCCTTTATTGAAAGAATGTAGTTTTTTTTTTTTTTTGAAAAGGAAAAGGAAAGAATATAGTTAAGTGGTAACAATTTAAAATTTTAATTTACTAAACACCTCACAAACTAAGTCCGAGTGTAAACTTTGTGCGTTTAATGGGATTGGAATTTGAAATTTGGTTATATTGAAGAATTTAGTCGTGGGTGAATTTGAAGATAGCTACTCCACCAGATGATCGATTTGGCGGTTACGTTGGACGTGCACGCGGGAGATTAAAACGACGTTGCCACTCTAGAATTTATTTTCATTAATCGAAATTCGAACGGATGGAGACAGAATATTGCTATTTATTTATTTATTTTGAAAATTAGAATACTGTTAACCATCAATTATTAGAAAATCCCTAAAATCATGGAAGAAATGAAATCAGACAATTAATAAGCGGTTAGTATCATCGACGTCTCTTACCGTCAGAGTCATACAACAGAGTCGCGTCCAGTCTCTCTCTTCTCAGAAGTGTAACCGTCACGTTCTAAAAAATAATTACGAGAATCTCAAACTCAGTTATGAAACTCTCCATTAGGACAACCAAGCTCTCCTCAAAGAGGTACAATGGCGGGAATTGCCGATCAGTTCTCTGTTCCTCCGACGAGTGAATCCCAAGACTTCAATTACGAGAGCTTCAACAACAATGGCGGAGAAGGGGAAAGGCGCCGACAGAAGAGACGTCATTGTTCCGCGATTTCAAAGATGGGTCATCCAATAGCGATTCGAGCATAATTTTGAATGAAGATTACAGCACCACGACGACCATTTATTCACCAGGGGTCTTGCAGAACCACCACCATCACCACTTCATGACGGCGACATCTCTGTCTCTGTCCACCGCCGTGAAAGTGAACTGCGTGACGTCAACGCTGAGTTACTTGCAGTATTAGAAGGGGTATCGACAAACCCAAATGTTTCTGGAAATGGAGGAGCATAATTTCTTCAGTGGAGAGGAGGCTTGTAACTTCTTCTCCGATGATTCTATGTACATACATATACATAGATATACATATACATGTACATACTATATATATACATGTATACATTTATATATACATATATATACATGTATACATTTATATATATACATATATACATACATACACACACATATATATATACATATATATAGACACACACGTTATTAACGAAAATGAAAACTGAAGCCGCCTAAAAAAACCTCATCAATTAGGGCTTTAATTTCTAAAGCCCACAACTTTTAAAGCGTTACAAATCCGCAATCGAGGTTCGCGTATTTCGCAAGTCAATTATTTTCCTATAAATACTTTCCCGCCCATTTTGACTTTTCTGAGGTGTGAACTTGCTCCGTTCCTGATGGCTTCATTTCCTCCGGTAATCTTCCTCCGTCGTTTTTCACATCTATATTTTCTAGGGTTTATCTTTTGCATTTCTTAATTGTATCTGTTCAATCCACCTTTGTCCTTCAGGTTTGCACTGGAGCCAGATTAAAACCTGTGCGTTGTGGTTTTCTTTCGGAATTACTCATACACTCGTTCCCTGTAGTCTATTGTTCATTTTTTGGGCTAGGGTTTTATCGCTTCTTACATTACGGGAATTCGATCGGAAGTAGTGGATGTAACGTTTCCTTTTTGTTTTGTTGCTCTGCGTTGTGCTGTAGGTTATGTGGATAACGGAAAAGGAAGTAGGCCTCGTTGTTCCGACGGATTGGCAAGCGGAAGTTCAAACCGAACTGAAGGTTAATATTGTTGGGTTTTATGCCCTAAAACTCGTAGTTAGTAAATGAAACAAATTAATCGATCTCAATAAAGTGTTATTTGAGTAATTCAGTAATTTGGTTATTGAATAATCGAGTTTGCATTAATAAATCCTAAATCCAATAAACTAAGATCCAAGGTTGTTTAAATGAAACTTGGACTAGTATGTGGGGACATAGGGGGATCAGTGTCCAAGTAACAACCTAAAACGTCTATAGTATAGGGAAAATGTTGGGTACCTTATCCTGGTGACACTATGTGATACGACCCACCTTGTATTCGATACAGATGCAATGATCCAAAGCATCCATGTAGGAGACATGCGGGTGGGGGTATCATATGCAATGAGTTTGCATAAGACCGGACCGCGAAATAGTAACCACTAGATGTAACGTCGTTAACTAGTTTAGGTTTCTATTTCAATAGGATGACCTAGGTAACTCAATCTCAATCATGAGTCTGTTATGAACCCCTTTCAGGAGGGATTGTCCTTAGATTTGTATGGGTGAGATTGGCTAGTTCGCCGACTCAATAAGCCTACCATTTCAGGGGCAAGACCGAATGAGGCTGGGAACATAACAGTACAAGGTGGAATTCATTCCTTCCCCTATTGGGGTAAGTAGATGTGTGTTCCGGCTGATTCTAGGGCTTGAACAAAGGCGCGCCGTCCTCTTCTAGCGTGAGAGGAACTCATGTTTAGTGGTTGGACCCTAAACAACTTGTTCATTAGAGGAATCAGTGGTACTTGAAGAACCAGAGGTAACCCAGGGGTAAAACGATAATTTGACACAGCCGGTGTTACGAACACACGTGAATGATTGACTTACTGCTTGGTCGATATCAATGGACACAGAAATATTCTATAGTGAGAAGAGTGCAGCTGTGGGTCTTTAGTGGGGTGACCCACAGTTAACGAATGTTGACTAAACTTGGTCAATGAGTTTGGTCAATTAGTTTCGGATCGTTGGAGCTTCTGATCTGTAGGTCCATTAGGTCCCACTGGAAGCTCGTAAAGAGACTTGAGACAATTAAGTATAAATTGTAAATTGAAAGTGTTCAATTTATTTGAGGAATCATATAATGTATATTGATGCATTATAATATAAAGTTTATGAAACTTTATAATATAATTTTTGAATTAATTTCAAAAATTAATTCTTGGGAGAAAATATTTAAAAGAGTTCAAATAAATTTAATATGAATTGGATTCATATTAATTTTAATTTTAATAAAATCCCTAAGATTAAATATATGATATTTAATTGGGTAAATTAATTAATTGTTTATTAAAATTAGAGAGCTTTTCCTATTAGAAAAGAAAATATTTGAAAGAGTTCAAATAAATTTAATATGAATTGGATTCATATTAATTTTAATTTTAATAAAATCCCTAATATTAAATATATGATATTTAATTAGAGAAATTAATTAATTATGGAATTAATTAATTAATTATTAAAATTTAGGAAAATGTATTTCTTTCCCCATTAGGAAAAAAATATTGGCCTTTACTATATATAGGACCCTGGGGTGGGGTGAAAGACATCTCATTCATTCTCTTACTCTAGAGAATTCTCCCAAAGGCTCCCACAAGTGTCCTGCCTCTAGAAGTCTCAGAGTCATACCGGTGTAGCCATAGTGGTGGTGTTCGCACTAGTTCATGATTAATTCACAAGTAATTGGTGAATTTAATCTGAGTCTTCAACGAGAGTAAGTAGTTTGTTACTTTATAAATTATATTTAGATCTAATATTTTTGTATGTTTAACCTTAATATATATTTAGAATAGTTCTAATATTATTGCCAATGTATTGGTATTTTAGATTAAATAAAATTAGTTACGAATCGGTCTCAATCACGCTTCCGCTTTACGGAATTACGGAATTCCAATCCTTCAAATATCATTCTAAAACGAAACCGATCATTATGATATTACGTTCTTCATTGATTATTTCCCGCCTTCACGTAATCTGTTCCCGTGTTTTGTTTGCGCGATAACAAATATGAGACTAAAAAATAACCCTAACTTAAAATCGATTGACCTTTTAATGTAATCCCACATCGTGTTTAACCCTGTTTTTCCCTCCTTACAGCCGCTCCTACAACCTTTTCCCTTCGTGGATTTTTTTGAACATAAGTGTGAAAATTACATTCTAATTGTTGCCTTTTTGGCTCTTAATCTCAAATTAATTAATTTTAATTAATCAATTAATCAATATTTTGATGATAACAAACTTGATTTTATTTATTATCAATTTTAGTGTTTTAAAGTATCCACAGTGTAGAGCTCGAAACAACGATTCCAACGCCTTTTGAATCACTCAAATTGGAGCCCAAACGAGGAAGTTATGGTCAAAACAAAATTGATGGAGAAAATCCTATGTGGCAATGACACGTGGCACTGTGCTGACGTGGCATCCAACGTGGACGATCAACGGTCAAAATTGGTGACGTGTCAGATGACATGGCATATCCAACGGTCGAATTTGCTGACGTGGCACTCCAAACGGTAAAAAGGCCGACGTGGCAAATGATGTGGATGATGATGTGTGGTAAAAAGGCTACGTGGTCCAATGATATTGCGACACGTGGCCGCCCATTTTTTAATAATAAAGAAAGTCAAATGGTCAAATTTTGAATATAATATTATTTTATTATTAATTTTGATTTTCTTTTATTGCAGCCAATCAGAAAGCGACATGTGGCAGCCAACAGCTAGTTTAGCACTTTTTGGTCTATTTAAGGCTCGAAAAAAATTATGAAAATACCACTCATCTTGGAGAGAATTCCTACCATTTTTTAGAAATTTTTTAGCTTCAACTTTTCATAGTCATTTGAGGGTTTTAGTTGTAAGAAATTCTTTCTTATATTATTGTCAAGGGCGGATCCACGTTGGGACCCGAGGGGGCACGTGCCCCCCTCAAATTTTTGTTTTTACATATATTTATTATGTTTTGCATTGTGTGATTGAAGTTTATCTCTTGGCTTGTTGGTTTAGTGGGGGTACGGTTGATCATCCCGCATTCAACGTCCCCGTTTTAAAAAATTCAACTCATATATTTAGGAGGATAATTGTGTAATTGGTTCTTATAATTCCATAATGAGTTATTTTAGAAAATTCATTTTGTTATAGGCAATTTTGGACCACCCCGATATACAAGGAGCTGACGAGGACAACAGGGGAGAAATCGGACTGGAAGATGGACCAAGGAGGCAAAATCGGCAAGTGAGACGGGCCAAGACCGAAGGGGTCGGGTTTTTGGCCCGACCCCCTGCTCGGCCTCGGCCATGGGCCGAGGCCGACCCTCGGCTCGCTCGCGCGGGCCGAGCCCGTTCGGTCTCGTCTGGTCTCCACCGCCTCTGGCTGCCCCGGTTTCGCCTGGTTTGACCTAAAACGCCTCCGAATACCTAAAAACCCTAGGAGGATGAGCATATATTTATATCCTTCTTCGCCACTGAAGAGGGGATCCCAAATTCTATCCCTAAACTCTACTCTCTATTCTCTACTTTCTCCCCTTGCTCTTACTTTTCCACGCCCTACCGTTCTGCTTGCTGACTTAAGCATCGGAGCCGGTGTGGCAAGCACCACACCGGTGTGCAGGTTTACTGTCTTGCAGGCCACGTCTTCCCCCCTCAACTACAAATTTACCGTTGGTGGCACGTGAAGGTCAGGTGAGATCCTCTGGCCAAAATCGACCATCAACACATTTGCTATTTAAATATCAATGTATTTAAAATTATATTTGTATGAAGATTAAATAAGAGATTTTGGTCCATACATTTTTAAATGTGTGTTTGATAGATCTCTAAACTTTCAATTTTGTGTATAATAATAAGTTATTTAAAAATATCTAATATCTCTATGAATTTGCAATTTTGTTTATTTTTTACGACATGATCTATTAGTCATTAGTACAAATTTTATGACAGTTGAACTATTAAACATAAAATTGAAATATATGTGTCTAATTGAGCCTTATACTTTTAATGTTATATGGGAAAATTACCTTTTCGGTCCCTCAGTTTTGAGGGATAGGTGCGTTTGGTCCATGAGTTTTCAAAATAGACCTTTTTAGTCCCTTGGTTTTGAGAAATAGGTTTAAAAGGTCCCTAAGTTTTCAAAATGGACCTTTTTAGTCTTTGAGTTTTGAGAAATATGTTTAAAAAGTCCCTTATATTATTTTTAAAATTTGTATAAATTAATACTTTTTAATTTTGTTAATTTAAAAAACCATTCAATATTAAAATATAATAAAAATTATTAGTTTAAAAAAATTGAAAAAATAAAACCAGGGACTTTTAAAACCTATTTCTCAAAACTTAGGGACTAAAAAGGTCCATTTTGAAAACTTAGGGACCTTTTAAACCTATTTCTCAAAATCGAGGGACTAAAAAGGTCTATTTTGAAAACTCAGGGACCAAATGCACCTATCCCTCAAAACTCAGAGACCAAAAAGGTAATTTTCCTATGTTATATTTAATAGATGCATTAAAAAAAAAAAAACCCAATAAAGTCTATTAGATGCAAAATTGAAACTTTATGAATCTATTAGACTCACAATATAAACTTGATTGCAAGGTTTTACAGCAGCTTTGGGAGTTGAAAAACGTGATCACTGGTTTTTTGTTCTGCTTGTCATGTTGTCGGAAATTTACTAGCGCGGTTTCTTCCCGAAAAGTTCATTTTCTTGGTACTATTAATTGCACCTCTCTAGCATCAAAGGTTCAACTCTCATCACTTTATCTTCCACTTATCTCATCAGGAATTCACTTCTATGTTTCGGGTCTCAATTGATATTTTGTCCAATTTACATGTATTTCTTCCTGGTTGAGACGGTAAAACTAGCCCCGAAGAACGAAAGAGAAGTTGGTTGCCTATTAATAAACCAGGTTTTTTTAATCTGGGTAGATTATTATGTCCAATTAACTTCCCTTTTTTCTGGGTGGATTATTATGTTTCTGGGATCCGAACCTTTTGGTCTTCTCGTGAGAGTTCAGTTTTTTAATCTCTTAATTAGTTAGTATATGGTAAACAAATTTAGCTTTTTGAATGTTGATCTAATATGGATAAGTTCTTTGTATTATTGTATTTATCTTTTTATTGGCTTGTATTAATAGATTCATGCAAAAGTTTTGGCTTGAAAGCTGAAACCAAATCTTGGTCGTTTCAATGTAACGCTCTCCATTGTCTTTTGTGTTTCACTTTGTCTCACTTTTTTCATGCATATTTGCAGAACCTTCCAGATTGGTAGGATATATTGACATACTTTCGAGGATCTGAATTGCAAAATTATTTTACACGTATTCTTGAAGATAATCTAAAGGTAATGTTGAAATGCCCTACTACCTTAAGTTTTTCCTTTGATCCCTTCCATGTTTCCTTAAATATAATTTAGTGTATGGATATTAATATAAATTAAAGTGTTGGAATATTGCTATTTTTGTCATATAAACAAGTATATAAAATGATTAATTTGCTTTCATACCGCTCTTATAATTACAGTCCTTATTAACTATATATATGATCTAAAATCTAATTACATTTTCTTTCTTCCTAAAAGAAATCATTAGGAAATTCATTAATCAAAGTTCATTCCGAAGTTTATTAATCAAAGTATTTATATTTGATCAAAACTTCTATGAATACAGGGTTTACGTTTAAAACAAGTTACCATTGCTTTGCTAAAGCGAGCATAGCTCCGGTAATTGACATATACTCTTGACTAAGAGGTCAGAGTTTCGAATCTCCCAGTACTAAAAAAAAAAAGTTACCAATGCTTTAATTAAGTTATAATCAATTAGCAATATAGACCTACTAATTAATTCAAAGAAGGAAGGAATTAATTGAAGTAGATGCTTGCATTTGTTTGATTTTGTAAAGCAGAATATGGATTTTTTTTTTTTTTTGAAATAATAGAATATGGAATTTGTAATAGAAGATGCCAATGCAGTGCCATTCTTACTTATAATTAATTATTTTTCTTTTCAAATTTGATTTATAATTCAGTTATCATTTTTTTTCGTCTGACTAAACTCCGAAGGAAATCCAAGTTGGGCCTGGCCCAATAAACTTTACGAAATGGGCTGGCCCAAGATTTGTCCGCCCGAGGCCTTGTAGTTAGCTTATCGGCGACGCCATTCTCCAGATTTCCCCTATAAAAACTCCCCGCCTTTTTCCCGAACCCTCGAAATCCGCTTGGTAAATTTCAATCGAGACGAGGCTGATTTGTGATTCGGAACTCGAAGATGGTGTCGATATTACCTTGGTTGCTGTTTTCTAAATTCTAGATTCTGTTTCGGAGGATGACGAAATCGCAATCACCATTTCCTCTGAAGAGCACTCGGCAAGCGAAGAAGGCTCGACTTCAAGGTTCTCGGTCTTGCTTGCACAAGGATTCCCGCAATGTTGACGAGGTATGTATGAAATCCTTTGTTTCTTATCCATGCTTTACATTTCTCTTTTTACCGTTTTAGATTCTGGAGCGTGTGAGGGCGCATGGACGAGAATGAATTTAGCTGGTTTGTAGTCGTTCTGAAGAAAAACTTGCGTTCGACCCGCATTTGCCTCTTATTGTCTCGAGCTCAGTTCTCATGTGAAGCGATATGTTGATAGTGAGGAAGAATTTTTAGTTTTCGAATGATCAGTTTAGTTTGTTTCAGTGTTTCGACTACTAATGACCCAGATGTTTGTTTCTCCTCACTTCAAATACTGTTTTTCTAGGGATATTGAATTAAGTTTACTATTCTTTGCTATTATGCATTTTTACATATTTTTTTTTGTTAACGCAGTTCAACTTATTTTGTGAAGATTTTGATCAAGTCTTTTCTACCTTCAAGGTATCCTGGTATGCCATTACTGTGTCGCTGTAGCTTCTCTCACTCTTTCTGTAGATTACTCAAGTGTATATCAATGGGAAATTTGGATGTTAATATATTTTCTACGTGGACTCAATTACTTGGAATAATCTAAAGTAGAAGTTTCCTCAGAGATCTTTTACTAGTTTTTCAATTGCATATTCTCTAGGACTTTATTTTTAGGTCTGCCATGTTTAGCTTCTTCCTTGATGTGCATCAGGTTCTGGAGGCTTTTGCAGAAATGAATTATGGATTGATAAATACAAACCACATTCATTGGAAGAGCTTGCTGTACGCAAGAAGAAGGTTATTATAATTTGCTTTTTTTTCCATTTCAAATGCTATATTGACACTTTTCTGTATGTTATGGCAGATAGAAGAAGTTAAGGTATGGTTTGAAGAAAGGTTGAGGAAACCTAAGGTACTCCTTTTATTATGAAGGTTTTTATTCTCTCTCTCTCTCAAATCATAAATTCATAACTGAATTATTTTTGGTAAAACATGCCCGATACCTTTCCCTCCTATCTTTTCATTTTAATTTCAATCAGTTGATGTGATGATATCTTTTTGCACGGTTTTCAGGATTATAATGGCAATAATGTTCTTGTCATCACTGGTCCTGCTGGAGTTGGGAAATCTGTATGTGGCTGTGCCTAGCATTCATGGATTTGTACTCTTAATATTTACATTTCTCTTTCGAAGCATGGATGCTCAATTGTGTTTCAAACTTAGTATTGTCGATCCTGTCTAACTTGGAAACCTCTGCACCAAATATAGTTAAACTAAGTTGCCGAGCCCCTCTTGTAGAACATATTAGCGTGTATTTTCAATTCCACTGCTTGGCCTACAGTAGGAATAAAAAATATATATTTTTAAGCATATCTTCTAGGTTTTTAGCGCTAGACTCAAAAGGAACTGGAAAGTGTCACAGATGCAGTATACTTATGGTCTGACTAGTGCATTGATACTAGGCACATAGTTTTAGGCAACCTCCCTCTTGGATCAAGTTATTACATCTGTTATCAAGGGGATGGTGTTTAATACCGTGCTTTTAATTCGTAATAGCTATAAGAATGTTCTAAGTTGATGTTATACTGGTAGATTATTTCTAATGTTTTTTCCCTTGATGTTTTTCAGAACGAGATGGTAAAATATAGATTTATTGCTTATGGTGGGCTCAGTTTAGCTGATTTCTCAGTAGTTGCCACCGAGTATGTACCTGCGCTGAAGTGGCTTGGTAGTAGTGCATCTGGAGATCATGAAAATTTACGGGTATTGACTGAAGAAAATACAGATTTTGATTTGGTGAATTCAGGAGACCCAGAAAGTCATACATCTGATGAAGAAATTGAAGATTGCTAAATTAGATAGGCACACAGTTACGTAAGCAATCCCAAGATGATCGGATGTCTTGCTCCACACCACATGTGGTTTTGTAAAATATGATGAACTTCATTATTCAAATATTAATATGAAAGTAAGTCCAAGTTATCGTCTTTGATACAGAAATCCTGTCAGACTTTTCATTTAAGACGGTGACAAAATTGACCCTTGGGAATTAGCTTCCCAGCAGGCATTTCCCAGAGGTGTTATTGAAACTTCTGAGTAAGTACGATCGTATGTTACTCGGATTTGTTGAAAATATTAGTCTGCTAATTTCAGCTTTGATTCATATATTTGTATATGAACACATCTATATGGAGATGATTGAATTGCATGAAAATTTGAGGGTTCGTACAATGGGCCCTTTCTTCCTGAAACACCATAGGAATCCCAACTGTGCAGTGGATCATAGAGTAATAATGTAAGGAGATGATTCGTTCAGCAAATAAACTTACGAAAATTTGATGAGATATCTATTTACAAGAAAAGACGACTGACCATAAGCTTTAAAAAACTACGAGTGCTACAAAACTCTTGGCTTCGTATTTTTAACTTCCACACCCTTCATAAAAGCGAGCGGAAATAGTCCATTTGCATCCTCTTTTTCATTATCCAAACGATATCATCTATCGAAGTAAATGAAGTTGTTACTTAGATGGCTTGCTTCCACCCTTTTCAGTAAACTCTCCCCTGTTGAATTCACATTTATGCACAGGAATTGGTCCGAATAGTTCTCTCTTGATCTAGATCTTGTCATTACGGTAGTAATCTCTTCACCTCATGCTGATCAAGATTTTTAGTTTGATTGTAAACTGCCTCGTATGCGTGCATACATACACTTGAAAACCCAACCGTTGCTTGGAAAACATGGGGAAAACTCATTTGCAAGTTGTTTATTGTCATTGACCTTGTCACACTGATCAAATTTTCATGCTTTTGCTTCTCATCTCGAGCTTTTGTTCTCAAGTTCCACACCTTATTTTGCTTCTCCTGAACTGGGTCTCTCCCTTTTGTGGATGTCGAGCATTCTCGAATTGAATGTGAGACATATTTGCTTTCTAGTGATCTTAGCTCTGTAGCTCTCTTCTCAAGCTCTTTCGAGGCGGAATTTGCTTTCTCCTGAATTGGGTCTCTCCCTTTTAAGAAATACCGAACACCTCTCCATGATGGAGTTCTTGATGGTCCCCAAATGTCAGCATGTACATAGGTCAAAATTGAATTAGTTGTGTGCTTTCCTTTGGTAAATTTTAGCCTTTTTGACTTCCCAAATACAGTGTTCACAAAATCTCAACCGTTTGGTTCCTTTTGTCTTTGATTAGCCCCTCTTTCAAAAGCTTTTGAGGCCCATTCTCACTTATGTGAGGCAATCTTCTATGCCAAAAGTCAATCTCTTTCGTCTTTTCTGATTCTGAAACAAATGCTGAGCTTGGAGTAGTAACATCCTTCAAAATATACCGTCCATTTATTTTCTCTCCAGTAAAGATAACTTTGGAGCCTTCAGAGATTTTAAAGATTTCATCTCTTCCATGGTAGGAGCACCCTTGATCATCAAGCATCCCAAGGGATATAAGATTTTTTCTGAAGTCTGGAACACGTCTTACATTTTTGATTCAATTCTCATGACCTTGCAGCCATGATTATCTCACATGAAAACAACACCTCCCTCACATGATTTGTATGTCACAAACCATTCTTTTGAGTAGGTCATGTGGTAGGTACACCCTGAGTCAATTACCCCATCTACCTTATTCCCCACTCCCTGTTTTATGGTCTTTCCTTCAGTAGTGGCTAACACTTCTGAGTATTCAAAAGCGTTTTCTTCGATAGAAACATCTCCTCTTCCATGTTCCTTTCCTTTTCTGATATCTCCTCTTCTTTTTTGAGGATAATTACGTTTGAAGTGTCCTTCTTTATGGAAGAGATAGCACTTCAAAATAGTCTTACCTTTAAAATTCTTGGGTCCCTTTGTGAATATGTTTTTCTTTGAGTGATTCTTTCCTTTTGAAAAAAGAAATTCAGCTCCATTTCCTTCTTTGTTCTCTGATTTTAATTCAAGTTCCTTGCACCTAATTGCTGTCACCATAGAGTCTAGAGTTATAGAATCTCTCCCGTTCTTCAATGCTGCCTTCACATCTTTGTAGGCTTGGGTAGAGAGTTTATAAGGATTATTGTAGCTTCCCTCTCGCTTCCCAATTTATCTCCCGTTGCTACAAATTCTGTGGTGAGTTTCTTAAACTCATCGAGATTCTCATTTAGTGATTTGGAGTCATTCATTCCGAAGGTAAACAATCTTTCTCTGAGGTAAATTTTGCTGGGTACATCTTTCTTGATATATAGGGCTTGGAATTTTCTCCAAATGTCAAATGCTGTAGTTTCATCTCTAATTTGTCTCAGAACATTGTTAGAAACATTCAATATAAGAGTGCTGTAAGCTGCTTCCTCCATTGTTTTTCTTCATGTGTGAGTGTAGCCAGTAGAGTTTTGGGATCCTCCAAGGAGTTAAGTGCCTTTTTTTGCAATAAAATTGCTTTGATCTTTTTACACCATAAACCAAAATCTCCACTACCATTGAATTTCTTGATTTAATACCTTGTTGTTTCCATTTATCAATTTTGCTCTTCTAACTTTCTTGAATCTTGAAGGCTCTGATACCAATTCGTGAGTGGAAACGTGAAATCTCCTAACTGCCCAATTTGGATTGATTTGTTTGCTAAACCATTCAGGGCAAATTTCAGTCATGCAAATGAAAGAACAGAAGTTCTTTGGAAGAATTGGTGAGCAAACCATTTAGGCAAAATCTAAAGACTGCGAAGGATGAAGAAAAGAAGATACGCAAGAAGTTATAGTGGTTCAGCGTTATTTGCCTACATCCACTGTAGAAAGCAACGGGTAAAGTTTTATTCTGAAAATGTGGAAAATTTTAATACAAGATTCTAGAGAAATCTCTCACTCCATTCTCTCTTTTGTACAAGAATCACACACAACTGAATTTCCAGCTTCTGTTTAAAACAAAATTTGTTTGAGAGTTTGTAACTTCTTGAGAGACCTGTAACTGATTCTAAACACATATTCAATATTTGTTTCACCTTTTAACAGTTTTGTTGTAAGAGTTGGAGTATGAATTAGTAAGTTTGTGGGTCCACAATAACTAGTTTGAATTCAACTCCCAATCCCTTGGCTAGTTGACACTCTTATGTTCCAGTTTTAGTTATTTTGTACATAGTGTCTGTAATTGTGCTGTTTTTGCAGAGATTATATGAAGAAAAGGAGAAATTGTTTGATCGGTTGACAGAGAAAGCATCTTTGGGGGATCGCCCCAGGTAAACATATTCTTTTGTAGATCTAAATTTCTTGGGTGCAGGTTTAAACTATTGATGCAATAATGGATGGAGCGGCTAATGGCATCTCCTATGATAGTAAAGAGGAAGGGAGATAGGGGATCCCCTTGTCTCAACCCTCTAGTAGCTCGAATCTTGCCCTTTGGTCTGCCATTAATTATAATCGAGAAGTAGGTGTTATTGAGACAACCCTTAATCCACTCTCTCCAAATCGTACCAAAGCCTTTGAATTCCAGGACAACATCAAGAAATTCCCAACTAACCTTGTCATAGGCCTTTTCTAAATCAATTTTTAAAAGGACCCTTTCCTTCTTGTTGGCTCTATACTCCTCCACTGTCTCGTTAGCCACGAGGATCGAGTCTAAAATCTGTCTACCGTGGACGAAGGCAGCTTGTTAATCACTGATAGTCTTTGGAAGAACTTTCTTCAATCTCTCAGCCAAAATTTTGGCTATGATTTTGTATAAAGAGGTCACTAGACTAATAGGTATGAAGTCTTTTATATTGGAGGCCTTTTTCTTCTTAGGGATCAAACAAATATACTTCTCATTCGTCTTTGTATTGATACTTCCGTTTTTGAAAAACTCGTGGAACACCTCTACTAAATCATGTTTCAAAATGTTCCAAAAGTTTTTGAAAAATTCACCTGTCATTCCATCGGGACTCGGGGATTTCTGATTGCCGAGAGCTTGGATGGCCCTAAAAATTTCCTCCTCCTCGAAAGGTTCCTCCAGCAAGATATTGCTGTGATCATCTAACGGGACCCAACTAATATTATCTAGCACAAAGCGGGGGCTGTCATCTTTCGTATACAACTTGGTATAGAACTGAATAATTTCCTCCTCAATTTCAGCTTCTGAGGACAAAAATCTCCCATCCTCACTGTCTATGGCCGCAATGTAAGCTTCTCTTCATGGCCGAGGCCCATCTGTGGAAGGAGGTATTTTCGTCTCCATCCTTCATCCACCTAAGTTTACATTTTTGGTTAAGTCTTCTCTAGTCATTTACGGTGATCTCCATCAAAGCGGCTCTCAAGGACCTTCTTTCTTCTATATCTTCCGGCTGAATAACACCCTGTTCCTCCAAAGAATCAAGATGATCGATCCTTTGAAGAATATTGCTTTTTTTGTCATTAAGGTTGCCAAACACATCTTTGTTCCACAATCTAATGTAGCTCTTTAGCCCCTTTAACTTTACCATAAATCTGAATCCAGCCCAACCATTTGGGTTCTGCCCATTCCACCAATTATCCATGTTCTTTCTAAAATTTGGGTTCTCTAACCACATATTCTCGAATCAGAGGAGGGGGACCCCATTTCATCGCCCCTATGGATAGAGTGATAGGGAAGTGGTCAGATGTTGGGCGTTGCAATCTAACAAGGTTGAATTCCTTGAAGACTTCTGCCCAATCTTTGGTAATGATCATTCTGTTCAATCGTGAAGCCGCCCCTCTATCACCCATCCTTGACCACGTAAACCTGCTATTAGGCATAAGGATGTCAATAAGGTCACAAAGAGAGATAAATTGATTAATTTTCCTCGTACTTCTATTAGGTCTGCTCATGTGAAGTCTTTCATCAACCCATCTGACTACATTAAAGTCACCAGCAATGCACCAATTACCTTGGCAAAGCCCAGCAAGATCATAAAGCTCTTTCAAGAAAGCCTTTCTATTTCTACCTCATCAGGGGCCATAAACCCCAGTGATCCAGCCTTTTATATGGCCATAAAAGGGGCCAAAAGTCTTCTTGGCTGGATTTGTTGCCGCAGAAAATCTACGATTTATAGATAAATCTCTTACCTTCAAGGTGGTGATTCTGCTGACTTTTGTACCAGAGTTGAACATTATTGTCATTGCAATTTGTCCTTTCTTTTTCATTTTTTTTGTATGATGTTTCAGGCTTGAGACATTTTGGCCATTCCCATTATGCTTGATAGTTGATATGATATTACCATGGTATTTGCAGGTAGTATGACATGAGAATTGGCAGATGTAAATGGAGCTGATTTTGTGCTGGACTTCTCGATTGCTTAAGGTTGTAATGTATGTTACAGTTCGTTTTAATTGATTTGATTTGCTTTAACTTGTTACATAAAAAAGTTTTTTTTTCCCTCTATATAATTGTTCAAACTTATGTTATCCTATGAGAAAAGAACCTTTTGATTTGATAGAACTTTAGGCTCCGTTTGATACCATTTGTTTTTTTTTTTTTTTTTTTTTAAAAAATTAAGCTTATAATCACTACTCCCACCTATAAGTTTCTTTGCTGTGTTGGAAAGTTTCAAAAACCAATTCAAATTTTGAAAACTAAAAAAAGTAGTTTTCAAAAACTTGTTTTTGGTTTTGGAATTTGGCCTCTAAAAATTCAAAGATATCTCTCAGAAGGATAAAAATTACTAAAGAAATTGGGAGAGAACCAGCATAATTTTCAAAAACCAAAAACCTAAAATCAAATGATTGTCAAACGGGGCCTTACTTAATTGAATTCATTTATTTGTTTTTAACTTGTTGGTTTATCAAGATTCCTGATAGGTATTACTATAACATAGGAACATAAGTTTTTAATTGATAAAGTGAAAAATTAGACAAGATAGCCTCCAAAAATATCACTCTAGTAGAGTAGAAATATACCAACAATAAGATCCAAAAAAGTCTCAACAAGCTAATAGGGAGAAAAGGATACTAATTCTTTATAATTGAGAGCAATCCAACACGATCGAAATCATATACCTCCCAAATAGTATATCATCATTCCCACAGGCAAAGCAAGTGAAGTTAGTAATAATAGCACAAAGTAAAGAGGATAGGAAAAGAGAACACAAATAGCAATCACCCTGAATAAACGACGCAACCATGGTTACCTTGAGAACCTTCAAACCCTCTTCACTCAACAAATTTCTACTTTACAAGTCTCAAGAAATAAACCCACACAAAGGTTTAAACCTGAGATACTATGAAAATTGAGCATGAGTTTGTCCGCTTCTTGTGACAGCTTTGTGACACTGTTCCTTTGGGCTTTTTGGCTCAGCAGCAGCTGCTTGTCTCCACAAAACCTAATACTTAAAACCTAGATTAAGGGACATTAAAAGCACTAAAAAAAACAACTATAACTCTCTGTCTAAACAGTGATACATCCAAAAAGCCTACCACCAAGTCCTTAGGCATAGCTGAACAACCATCGGAAGAAGCTGGTAGAATGAAATTCGAAAAAGTAGTGTTATCCAAAGGTTTGTTTTATGGTGGTAGGTTCACAGTTGCTTTTTTGCGTTGATGTCTAAATGTGCAAAGTATTGGCCGTTTAAATAAATATTTTGACACAAATATAAAAGAAAAAATTAAAAAAATTGATGGAACCCTTGAACCATTGACAATATTTGAAAACTACATGTTAGTTGATACATCTCTATGATTTCTTTGACCAAACAACCGTGAGGAAGAGGAAACTTTTGAGAAAGGAACCATTCGGGGGATGCTGTCTTTTCGGGTAAATTCATCATCGGACTATGCTTAGTTTTCGAACATGACCACTGCTTTTATCTTTTTCTTTCCCATATTTTCAACTGTGTAGAGCAATTATAGACTAAAAAAGAGGGCAGTGATACCTTTCTAGCTATTTTGAATTGAAAATTTCCATGTGCATTCTCTGCTAATGACAATAATGTCAATTCCAACTTTCACTGTCAGTTTTTGTGCAAGGATATTGTTATTAGTGAAAATGTCAACACTGTTCATTCTTCTCAGGCCTGGTTCATATCCTAAAATCCCAAATGAGCCGAGTATGAGGTGTATGGGTGGATATAAAGTAGCTACACTAATACCCTTTTCCTCCCTTAGCTTATAGAAGGAAAAAAACAACAAAGTCTTCAATGACAAGCATAAAAATGTTGTTGACTTTTGTGAGATTGTATAGTTTACTGCCTCAAATTAGAGTTATTATACAATTCCTTATCCAGTTACAAATCCTATCATTTTGTTCGATCCCTCCTCCTAGGCCAGGCGACACCTTGTCTCCTTCGCTTTTGAGTTTTTTTTCTTTTTTTTTTTTGTACTGTAGTGCTTACTGGAAGTTGTTGTCTCATATATTAAAAACAAATTCTACGCTCACTCACATGCCATGTATTCAAATTCTTACTCTTTGTTTTAAATTTTAATTGATTAGTAATAGATGTTAGAATAAAATGCAAATCCACAGTCTCATTTTTCTTGTCATATTGAATAAACGACACCTACATATTTGGTTTTGAATCGATACCTCTTCCTTGTTCTTTGGTTTTATGAGAATACAATGATATACCATATCATCCTTGGTCCAGTATCTGATCTGACCTTACCCAACCTTATTTCCTCTGCGTAGCTGTTGACTTTTCTACTGGTGAAAGGCCTTGGCCTATTTTCAATTTGCAGAAGGAATTCAACGCCCCTGGAAAATCTCCACCTCTTTCTGCGTGAGTGCTAATGCTCTTAAAATTTGCATCTTTTGACTGATAATCAAGTATTAAATTCTTTAAAAATGTTATCTGTTTAGAGAGATCTACACAAGCTGGCTTACGCATTGGGGAGAAAAAATTGCAACTGATGTCGACTCTGTAGCAGCTTGCATTGAGTGGAATTTTGGCAGGGAAAGGGTCTGCCGTGCTTTATGTATGTCTGGAACAGTTTAAACTGTAGCTAATTCCTTTATTGTCATTTCAAAAAATTATTTAATCTTTCTTTTTAATAGATGGCTCATTGTGGAGCAAATTTTGAATTTTATAATGGAGCGAATACAGGTGATAATGTGTTGGATAACAAGCCTGATCTTACTTCTTATGATTATGTAAGAGTGATATTAATTCTCCTTTACTATTTCATTTCCATTTATTTTTTCCTTTCACTCATCTGTATAATTGTGAAACGTAAATATTAAGTAACGCTTGATATTTTCCAGGATGCACTAATTAAGGAATCTTGGTGACGTTGACAATGCTAAATATGGAGGTAATTTTCTCCAATGTCTCCATCTCTTTCCCTTTTTCTTTACACTTTTTTTTGGATAAATCAGAACTTTATTTCCCCCAAGCATGTACTTTTGACGAGGAGGTCAGATGTTCGAATCCCCCACACCACATATTGTCCGAAAATTAAAGTTTTAAGTTTTGGAGATCTGTTGTTATTTAACACTTTTCATCATTAATTTTGCGCTGGATACTACATGTAGTTCCATATCTTCTAAAGTTCCTTGACAACCTTACAAATATTTATGTGAGGTTCAACCGCAAGAGACGAAAAGGCCGTACTGGGGAAGAAGACTGCCGGATAGAACTCTCTACTCTGTACCATGTATGGGACTTCTTTTTCCTATATTTAGATAAATGATTGTCGTAACTATCTACTTTTTGGTAGTGTACAAGTCTGCAAGTTTATGGTTCTCTGTTCTCTGTTCTGCAAGTTTTTGGTATCCTTGTAATTAAGTTGAAATCAGTACATGACATGTTAGTTTTAGGAAGCAAACATGCCATTTTCACAACTGCTTATGTACTTCATGTTAGTTAAGATGTAGAAGGGTGAAGGACTCATGTTATTGAAGACTAAAATGGACTAAAGCTGCTCACCTTGTGAGACATCCAATAGATGGAAGATGCACTCGTTCATAACTATATCCGGATCAGTTCAAATATTTTTATCCTTTTTTTTTTAAAAATATTTCTTAGAGTTTGATTTTTCTTCTATAGCTGACTTAATCATGTGTTTTAATGGGACACCTTTGAAGGTTAACCTTTTAACTTCAACGTCATTTTGGGAAGATCAAATTCTTGTGTTTCAACATATTGATGTGTGTTTCTGCTGTAGGTCATGATCCAGCTAACCATATTTTTATTTTTGTGAGTGTTCTTTTAAATTACTGTGTGAATTTCTTTTTTCTGTTTGACATAAACTGACTTTTTTCTGAGGGATATTTATTTGCTCTTTCTTTTGGTATAACTTGGGGCAAGGCTAAAGAAGATATTTTAAAAATTGTGCAGGTTCAGCTTTGTGTAGGTCATGTAGTTGAAAAAGAACACAAGTTTTTTTTTTCTTGTTATTTATTTCTGTTTGAGCAATATACTTAAAACTTTGTTGATTATATTATTTCAATAGATTTTGTTTCTGTTTCTTATCTACTTTCATATTTAACTCATAGTGACTTATGGATACAAAAATATTTTAATATGACTAGACTTGGTATGACTAGTCATTGTGTCTAGTTTGTTTGATTAACCATGTCTACTGTATGTAATCTTGTACTTTGATCGTATTTTTGTTCTGTTTAGGTGAAATGGCTTAACAAGCTTCTCAGCAAAATGTGGCCGTTTGTTGCAGATGTAAGTTTCTTTGCCATGTTTGCAGTGTTAAACTTTATTTACAAATATTCTACTTGTAACGTCTCGTCTAAGATCATGGTATTAGTGACATAGCACATTTAACTATGAATGTGGTTTGTATTTTACCCTCTGTGAGTTGAGTTTATCACTCAACTTTCCATCCGGAATTCCAAGAGAATAATGAAGGTATATCTTACTACATTATTACTATCTATAAGCTGAAAATGTTTGTTGCTTTAATACTCAAGAATATGCTAGTATGTTTTATTACTTTTATTGAAAACTATTGTATCATGGATTATAATGCATTTTGAGATGACCCCTTGTGCCCTTTTGAGTTTCCTGAATTTGTCTGCCCATTTGCAGGCAGCAGAATTGGTTATAAAGGAATCTGTTGAACCTCTGCTGGAAGAGTACAGACCCCCAGGAATTACTTCATTAAAGTTCAGCAAATTATCTCTTGGCTCAGTGGCGCCTAAAATTGAAGGTATGGTTCAAATATTTAGTGTTCCCATTGCCTCCATTCTGTTGGTAGCTGTTACATTTTCAAATCCTGTCTGATATATTATTTTCCTTGAAAATATGACGAGAGCCAGTCTTTTATGTCAACATGATTAATTCATTCATGTTTTTAATTGTCTTGTGATAACTCCTATTTTTCTTTGATTTAACCCCCCTCCTGGAAAAAATCTATCATTAACATGATTTGTGATATGTGAGACAGCAAGCATGATGATTCCATGTGGGAGCTGTTTTGCTATGTTACACCTGATGTTGCCTTTTCTTTTTCCTGTATATGTTCAATCAATACTTAAGTAATGAAAGTTTGGATTTTCATAGAAAAAGATAATTGAATTTACATATATTTATGCTGCTATGCCTACAGCTCCTATTCCTTCAAGTACCCTTGTTGGCTCTCTCTTTCTCTCTCTATCTCTCAGGCTGCCCATCTCCGTTTGTGCAATTCTATAAAATACTTGTCATCACCCAAATTCTTGGTAGTAAAAAATAAAAAAATATTCTCAAATTTTTGTTTTGGGTATTGGAATTTCTTTATAATTGCAGGTATACGTGTTCAGAGTCTAAAGAAAGGTCAGATCACAATGGATATTAATTTTCGATAGGGTGGAGATCCAAGCATCATTTTAGCTGTTGAAGCTGCACTTGTTGCTTCAATACCTATTGAGGTAAGTGCATGATATACGTTGTTTAATGTTTATTTTGTAGTTTTTATTATATTATTTATGTTTCTCTGCTGCCCATGTGTTGGATCTTGTTAGCCTTTATTTGACTACTATCATAATTTTCTTCTGCTACAGCTGAAGGATCTTCAAGTTTTTACTGTTATTCGGGTTATTTTTCAACTTGCTGAAGAGATACCCTGTATTTCT
Source organism: Luffa acutangula (assembly GCA_036850905.1). Classification (NCBI taxonomy): domain Eukaryota; kingdom Viridiplantae; phylum Streptophyta; class Magnoliopsida; order Cucurbitales; family Cucurbitaceae; genus Luffa; species Luffa acutangula. The sequence goes on along the minus strand of CM072087.1, from coordinate 59,164,315 downwards.
GCTGTTGTTGTCGCCCACTTGCTGAGGTACCTTTTAATGTGGCATTTATGTGGCTACAAACGTTAATGGTTCGGTAAACTATCCTGTTGTTGGATATAAATTAAAATATTAAAAATTATTAAATGAGAGGCTTTGAGTTTTTGGCACTTGTTCAAAGTCATTGAACTTTAAGGATGCTACTTATTTATTTTTCTGTTTTCAATCAGCCGGAGCCAAAAATTTTATATAATCTGAAGGCTGTTGGTGGAAGCCTAAACGCTATTCCTGGAATTTCAGATATGATTGATGTAAGTTTCTTATGGTATAGGAACTTTTTAAAATTTTAGAAGTATTAACTTTTCGTAATTTATTATGGTATTTTACATTGATGACTTACACCCATGTTGCAGGATACTGTGGATACAATTATTGCTGATATGCTCAAATGGCCCCATAGGATTGTTGTTCCAATTGGTGGCATACCTACCGATTTAAGGTTTTTTTTTTTTTTTTTTTTTTTTTTTTTTTTTTTTTTTTTTTTTTTTTTTTTTGAAACACCTACCGATTTAAGGTTATTACATAATTTCACTTCTTTTGCATCCTGTAAAGTATTTTACATAAATTTCCTCCATTTATTTGTAAGTAATGGAGTTACATTCTGCATCTTTGGGATGGAGATAAGATATTGGTCAGTTTCTAACGGCCTTCCTGATCAATTGTTTTCTCTCTTAATTAATTTTCAGTGAGTTAGAACTTAAACCACAAGGACAGCTTACCGTGACCGTGGTAAAAGCTAACAGCTTGAAGAACATGGAAATGATAGGAAAATCAGATCCTTATGTTGTTGTGCATATTCGGCCTCTATTTAAATACCAAAACAAAAACCGTTGAAAACAATCTCAACCCTGTTTGGAACGAGGATTTCAAACTGATTGTAGAGGACAAGGAGACACAGTCAGTTATCCTCGAGGTTATGACTCACTCCTTTTTGTAATTAGTTAATTAGTTAATGTGCACTTTTTTCAGTTTCTCTTGTTATGTTTTCATTAGATGGATTCACCCATGTCTGCCATTGATTACTTAGGTCCCGTTTGATAACCATTTGGATTTTGGTTTTTGAAAATTATACCGGTTTTCTCCCAATCTCCTTTTAATGCTTTTCATTTTTGTTAAGTTCTCATTTGATTTCTCATTTGACTTGGTTTTTGAAAACAGGGGTAGATAATAAAACAAAGAAATCAATAGATCGAAGTAGTGTTTCTAAGCTTAATTTTCAAAAACTAAAAACCAAAACTAAATGGTTATCAAAAGGGCTTTGTGGGTAGTTTTTAGTCTAAAAATTCACACACTGCATGCATATATATATTTTTTTTGATAAGAAACGACAAAAGGATATCATTCCAACAAAAAAGGAAGACCACCTAAGGGTCGGGTAGAGAGAACCCCCTCCCCCCCAAAAAAAACAAACTACATAACAAGCTAATCATAAAAAGGCTGTAGTTACAAAAGAATTTCTTGTGTAAGGATATCCACCAAGAAGTTGTATTTTGTACATAATTACAAAAGGAGTCTAGCTCAAGGGCTTTGTTCTCAAAAGCTCGAGCGTTTCTCTCCAACCAATTATGCCAAAGAATCGCTCTAAAGGCACACCCACTGATGATTTCGGCCTAGGAAGCCCGAACACGCTAAAATGGAGGGAGCATCTGTGTCGGACACGGATTCGTCCGGACACGTGTCCGACACGCAATTTTGCGTGTCCTATTTATTTATTTATTTTTTTAATTTTCGGACACGTCCAGACACGCCCAGACACGCTCGTTTCAGAAGTCTAGGCTGCTGTTTAATTTAGGTTAAATTATCAAAAATACCCCTCGACTTTAGGGTTTGTTTCAATTATACCCCTGGACTTTCAAAAGTTTCAATTATGCCATTGAAGTTTCAAATTTGTTTCAAAACTACCCTTAGAGACATTTTCCGTTAAATTTATCGACAAAAATTGATGCGTTTGCATGTGTTTTTATCGTTTTTTCCACGTATGTGTTCAAATCTATTCACATACGCAACAATATATATGCAAACACGTCATTTTACATTCATGAATTTAACAAAAAAAAGCCTTCAAGGGTAGTTTTGAAACAATTTTGAAACTTCAAGGGCATAATTGAAACTTTTGAAAGTCTAGGGGCATAATTAAAACAAACCCTAAAGTTTAGGGGTATTTTTGATAATTTAACCGTTTAATTTAAAAAAAAAAGAGGGAGAGAGAGAAATAAAAACACAGAAACCTCAAACAACAGTTTTCTTCACGATTTTGAAACACACCAGCCTTCGAGTCTTCTTCTTCACGATTTCCGTTGGCCTCTTTTCTTCTCACTTTGTCACGGTCGGCGTCGACTGTCTTCGCCATTGCGTCGCTTGTTGCAATTTTCGCCCCTTGTTGCCATTGCGTTGGAAGCAGCTCACCCACCTTTTTTGGCTGCTTCATCGTAAGTTTAGGGTTTCTTTTCATTTATGATTTATCTTTTTAAACCTCTTTTAAATTAACCTAAACAAGCTGGCCCAGCCCAATAAGAGACAAGCTGGCCCAACCCAATAAGAGAACTATTTTATTTTTTTTTTTTTTGTAAAAAAAAGAATGATTATTAAACTACTCTCAAGAAATTTTATATATATACTAATTTTTTTTTTTTAAAATCTATTTATATACTAAAAATTTTAAAAATATATATATACTAAAAAAAATTAAAAAAAAAACAACTATCTTCAACGTATCCGTATCTTAGTTTTTTAGAAATTAACGTTTCGCCGTGTTCGTGTCCCGTGTTCGTGTCCGTGCTTCTTAGATTTCGGCTTTTCCCCCCAAGTTCCAAGCTGAAAGCCCTTCCATTAACCACTCTTCAACCCTTTGAGGTAAGCAAAATTGAAGGCCCACCTTCCTTGCAATATAGTCCATTTCCAGAATTTTTTCTGAAGTTTATCATCAGTATTCAAACTTCTATAAGCTAAGACCACAAAAAGACCTTAACTTTCTTGGGGCTTTTGCCTTTCCATATCAAGTTGGTCAAGGTCGACTTTACAGGGGGTTGTCTCTCTTGCAAATAGTAGAACATGGACTTGCTGGTGTAGGAACCCGATCCTTCAAGAGTCCATTGGATTCGATCCACCCCCCCCCCCCCCCCAATGCTCATCTTCTCCACCAGGGCAATCCATTCATGAATCTCCCTATCAAACAAGCCTCTACAAAGGCCTAAATCCCAAGTTTGGTTCTCATCATCCCAACATTGGAAAATAGAACTCTCCTTATTTAAGGAGATATTATAAATACCAGGAAAGGATGTCTTGAGAGGAGTTTGGTCAAGCCACGAGTTTTCCCAAAAGCGAATCTTCTTCCCATCACCAACTTTGAAAGTAACAAACCTGCTGAATATGGGGTAATTTTCAGCAATCCCCTTCCAAGGCCTATTTCCTCTTTTCCTGTTGGCATCACAAGTTTTCCAGCCGTGGGGTCTATACCATAAATGCGAACAATGACCTTCTTCGAAAGGGAGCTATTGTCTTGCGTGAACCTCCATAACCACTTGGTAAGAAGAGCAGAATTTCTATAGAAGAGAGATCCCACTCCCAAGCCACCTAAAGATGTCGGAGGAGCTGTCCAATCCCATTTAACAAGGTTAGACCCGGGTTTGTAGATACCCCCATTCCAAACAAAATCTCTAATAATTTTCTCCATGGAAGTAATAATCTTTTGGGGAGCACGAACTACTGAAAAACAGTATATAGGGAGACTATTTAAGACCGATTGAGCCAAAGTAACTCTCCCACCTTTGGACAAAAGAAGAGAGTGCCAAGTATCGAGCTTCTTCCGCAGTCTATCTACCAACGGCTCCCAAAAGGAGCATCTACGGTAATTGCCACCTAACGGGAAACCAAGGTAGTTGATGGGAAGATGTTCAAAGTTACACCCGAAGGAACCAACATGAATTTTCACCTCCTCAGGCTCAACATTAATCCCAATGAGGGAAGTTTTTGATAAGTTAAGGGTGAGCCATGACCCAGCCATAAAAATATTCAAGATCTCCCACCAACTGCAAAGGCAATCATAGTCATCCGGGCAGAAGATAATGGTGTTGTCAGCGTATTGAAGGTGGGATATCAACATATTCTCCCTCCCGATCTTTAAACCTCTCAGAATTCTTTTTTCCAGACAAAACTAAATCGAGCGGCTAAGGGCATCCCCCACAATAATAAAAAGGAAGGGAGACAAGGGATCACCTTGCCTTAGCCCTCTAAAAGTTCTGAATTTGCCCCTAGGTTTACCATTAATCATAACTGAGAAGTTAGTATTTTGAGTGCATCCTCGAATCCACTTCCTCCACCTACTCCCAAAACCTTTCCTCTCAAGAATCGCATCGAGGAATTCCCAATTGACTTTGTCCTAAGCTTTTTCAAGATCTAATTTAGGGATAAACGCCCCCTCCTTCTTTGATTTTTTCTCCTCCACCGTCTCAGAGGCCACTAGCATAGCATCCAAAATTTGCCTACCTTTCACAAAAGCAGCTTGGCAATCGCTAATGGTATTAGGGAGCACCTCTTTTAATCTTTCGGCTAAGACCTTGGCTATAATTTTGTAAAGGGAGGTGATGAGGCTAATGGGACGAAAGTCTCACATTTGTCACCTTGTTTTTCTTAGGGATCAGGCAGATGTCAGTTTCGTTGGTGCGCTTGTTGGTGATGCCGTTTTGAAAAAACTCTTGGAACACCTCTACTAAGTCAGGCTTCAAAATGTTCCAAATTTTTTTATAAAACTCCCTGGTCATACCATCAGGGCCCTAGGATTTAAGGCTACCAATAGCTCCCACAGCTTTAAAAATCTCATCCACCTTGAAGGAACTTTCCAGCTTCTCATTAACAATATTATCTATAGGCTCCCAATTTAAACCATCAATAAGAAACCTCTGCCCAGTATCTCAACCGTGTATAAGTTTTCAAAGAATCCGATGATCTCCAATTCAATCTCATCAATGTTGGTCAGCAATCTACCGTCTACACTCTCCAACGTATTGTTATAGCTTTTGTTTTTCTTGGCCGAGGCCCATCTATGGAAGAAGGAAGAGTTCTCATCCCCTTCTCTAATCCATTTAATCTTACATTTTTGGTCGATCAAATGTTGTTCACGGATAATTAGCTCAGTGAGGGCTATTTTAAGATCATACCTCTCGGCTCTTTGCTGAGGAGTCATAGCTCCCATTTCTTCCTTTTTGTCTATCTGCTCAATCTGATTCAACTACGCCTCCCTTTTATCATTAATGTTCCCAAAGCACGCTCTGTTCCATTCACGGATGCAAGATTTGATGCCTTTTAACTTCTCCAAGAATTTGTAACCAACCCACCCCGAGACAGCCAACCCCGAGATGGTTTGTTCCTCCCACCAATGCTTAATGTTTTTCTCGAAGTTGGGATCTTCCAGCCAAATATTCTCAAACCTAAACGGAATCGGACCCCAATTCAACGCCCCAATAGATAGGACTAGCGGGAAGTGATCGGAGGTTGGGCGGTTTAGCCTTTCCAGCCTGAAATCTTTGAAGCACTCAGCCCACCCTCACGAGAAAAGGAACCTATCAATCTTGGAAGCTGCACACCTATTAGTTTCGGAGCAATCTCTCTTTTAAACGATTGACATGTAAAGAGTAGAAGTTCAATAATCATATCATTGTGCCACTTCATGCTGCATATTTTAGAGATTCTTGTCAATGATACCTTTTTACAAAAAGAAAATTCTTGACAGTAATACTCTCTTGAAGTCCATCCACCAAACTTAGGCTTGATCAAATTTCTAACTTCTACTGTTTTAATGCCTTTAGGAATTCAAAGGGTTATACAACACTACAGTGGAGCATCGCTTCCTTCCGTTCCTTCTAATAATGAAAAGACAGGTTATGGACTGATTCGCTTGCAGAAAAGTGTATTTTTGTTTGATCTGATCCATAAGATAGATCTCGTCAACGTTGTGTTGCTGTATCTGAAGAACCACTGTTAATGGAATATGTGGATCAGGTGCGTTTAAATATGCCACTCCTGTCATGAATGAGCCAAGGTTGTTGAAATACTTGATTCTAATAAGCTATATGTTTTTTGTTCAGAGCTTTGGATTTCTATTATATGCGACAGAATATGTGGCCAATGATAATGCAGATGGACACATTTTATTTATACTAGAGGTACTAAATTATTGAAGCATTTATGTTTTATCTTGATTCAGTATTTAGTAATTCATGAATGACCCATAGCCTGTATTAGCAAGACGAATCTACAAGAATTTGCAGGTGCATGATCGAGCACAAGTGTTCCTTTCTTGCTCTTCTAAAAACAAGGGCGTATGGCCAACTTCTGTTGGCATTATTGAAAGATCGTCAAATCGGTGACTTAACCTGATACGAGATGTGTTTAAATACCTTATATATTTTGGTACGTGCGTCTCACCTCCCTCTGGATATCTTTTTTTCTTTTGGGTGGTCTTGTTTGATAGACATGTATGAAAAATTTACACTTCATTTTTGTCTATCCTATTTTAGTTATGCCATTGTTAAGAGTTATTGTTGATGATAAATTGCTTAATGGGCAAACATGAATGACCACGCTTTAATGAGTTTTGCAAGTGAGAAGTGTTCAAAAAATAACTTCAACAAACAAATCAATTCGAATTTAACAGGATAATCCAATGACGTTGGCTATAACTATAATAATCAAATCATGATAAGTTATGGTTCTATATCCCAGAATGATGAAAGTATGGTTTTGTTGATTTTTTTTCCTAGCACATCTTTAATTGCTACTATGGTATAAATCTAATGCAGTATATTAATTGGTTTTTTCATTTTATCTCAGGTTGAAAACATAGGTCGCATAACACAATCCACATTGGTAAGTTTGTTTTCACAGCTCTGATGTCAATAGGAAAAAATCTTACGAACTTACGATCCTCATCAATCCTTTCTGTATAAAACAAGTTTTTGTAGGTTTATAGTCTTAACACAATTTAATTCCTAAGAAGAAACAAGCCAGAATCAGTTTTATCTTTCTATGGTTTCAAATCATCTATAACTCATTAGTTTGACATTATTGCTCACATTCCCTTCATCAAAGGATAGGATCTTGATTAATAGTTGTGAAAATTTCAAGTTTACAGTCTTAACACAATTTAATTCCTAAGAAGAAACAAGCCAGGATCAATTTAAACTTTAACCAGAGATGCTTGATGTTCACTTTCTATGGTTTCAAATGATCTAAATCTCATTAGTTTGACATTATTGGTCACATTCCGTTTGCTAATGGAGAGGATCTTGATTAATAGCTATGTTGTGAAAATTTCAGATGGAAATGGAGGACATAGATGGAGATATAAAGTTGGGGATTGGGGTCATCCTACAAAGAAACCAACATCACGTTAGAAATTTTCTATTGATATTGTGATCCACCATGTGTGCGGCCTAGTTCTCACTGGAATTATCAATTATATTATTGGCCCTGTTGTGGTTCTAATAAGGTTAGGTTCCTGCACCATAATTTTTATAAAATTTTGAGTATTTTGTTTAAATTTGCTGGTATTTGTTTTTAATCTTTATAAATGTTCAATTTTTATTATTTATATCTTTGTTTTTCTTTTTTTTATGTTCTTTGTGCTAATGATATCATGCTTTTGTTATAAGAGTAAATGATTAAATTACAATAACTGATTGTAGAGGTTCATAAGTAATGAAATTATATATTCTGATTTATGACTATTTTAGGTAGTTAGGAGTGGAGCATTGAACTCTTAATTTTGTTTTTCTCTTTGTTTTTTTTCCCTTCTTTTTCGGATGAAAAGCCAAGCTTTCATCGAGATAAAATGAAAGAATACCAATGGAATAAAAAAACACCCCAAGAGGAGTACAATTAACCCAAAAAAGGGTTGCAATCAAGCAAAATAAGACTTAAAAGGATAATTACAATAAACTTTACACGTGGAGACCCATAGATAGGTGTGATAGACAAGAGACTAAACCTCACCTTAAGGTCTCTCAATCCCTTTAAAATTCCTTCTCCCTTCCCCCCAAAGACCCTATAAACTAGACAACAAGTGACCCTTTTCACAAGGGGATGAAAAAGAATCTCCTCAATCCTAAGGTCTCCTCACCAAGAGCTCCCCGGCGACGACAGAGGAACCAACCCGCCTGCTGTGGCGGGGCGGCTTTTTTGTTTCACAATAAGAGACCTGGACGATTATCCCTACCCTCCGTAGCTTACGAGTTTACGTCCATCCCTGGTCGGGTACAGTTTCCTTTCTCTTTCTCCCTTGTAGCCGTTACCCGAATTCGCGCAAGTGTGTCCACACCCCCCAAACTGACTTGACGAGGACCATGGAACTGTGGATCATGGTATAAAGTTAAATATCTTGAAGAAGTTGCTCCACCAATGGGGTGAATTCCTCTGAACACATTCCAGAATTTCAACTTGGCCATGGAAGATCAACTAAAACAAAAATTTAACCTTCTTCGGGACTTTGATCTTCTAAAGTGAGGAAAAGATGGGAGAACTTGTATGAGATTGACTACAACTTTTCCTACTTGAAGATTGGAGAATGAATAATAGCTTATGTTGTCGACGTCTACCCCAAATTTTCAGCAACATTCGTCGTTGAAATTTCAACTCTGTCATCTTGAACATTTTTCCAACTTGCTTCTTCGTATTTTGACAGAATACCGGTCAATGTGCCATTAATCGCTCACTAGCTTCAATCTTCCTAACAATCTCACTCTTTCACTCTTTACTTTTTTTCACCGACTTCTATTTTTCTCCATCTATCTTGCATAAGATGATTATTCTCCCTTCTCTTCTTCTTGTTTCTGAGTTGTGCTTGCAGTCATCATGAAAGTTAATCGAACTTTGCCATTGAAGCTTTCAGACATCATCATGGCTCTTTGATTATTTATGCAGGATCATGGTTCTTGGCCATCCTCTGGAAAACTTCTTTGATTTCAACATCCTTCTATATTTTTTCCACACTCTCTTCTAAATGTCTTTGCATCATTTTCTAGGATCAACATGCTCGAAAACCAATTTGTTAGGTATCCAAACTAATCCAAAGACCAAACACTAATATATTGCAATATAATGATACCCTTCCGAAAGGGCTAACTAACTCTCTCCCAAAGTCTCACTTCGAGACAATACCCAAAATTCTTCATCCATTCCCCTATTTATACCCAAGACTTAACAAATTTTGAAGATACCTTTAACTTATGACTACAACGCCCTTACTACTATTTTACTACTATCCCAATATCCCTCTATTAGTACTCTCATACACAACTGAGTCCCTTAGCCTTAGCACGCTTTAGTCCCTTAGCCTCAGCAAGATTGATCTCCATCGCCTCAACAAGACTGAGACATTAAGCCTCCGTAAGATTGATCTCCATCGCCTCAACAAGACTAAGACATTAAGCCTCCGTAAGATTGAGGCACCTAGCCTTAATAAGATAAGGCTAAGCTCCATCGCTTGAGTTAGATTGAGTCTCTTTGCCTCAGCATGGTTTGGCTCACTAGCCTCAACACGACCTGAGCTCCTTCCTTACCTTCAGTCTTTTAGCCGTAGCAAGACAGAGCCTTTTAGCCTCAGCAAGATTGATCCTGTTAGTCTCAACAAGATTGAGCCCACTAATCACAATAAGACTTAGCCCTAAGCCCCTTGGCCTCAACAAGACTGAGTCCCTTGGCCTCAGTTAGATTGAGCCTCATCGCTTTAGCACGATCGAGCCCTTTGGCCTTAGCACGACCGAGCCCTTTGGCCTTAGCACGACCGAGCCCCTTGGCCTCAACACGATCGAGCCCCTTGGCCTCAACACAACTAATCCCCTTGGCCTCAACACGATATAGCTCATCTAATCTCAGTAAGATTGAGTCCTTTAGCCTTAAAAAGATTGAACACGCTAGCCTCAGTAAGATTGAGTCCCTTAACCTCAGCACAACTTCTTAGCCTCAATACAACCGAGCTCTATCACCTCAGTTAGAGTAAGCCCCCTAACCTCAACAAGACTGAGCTCCATCGCTTCAGCAAGACTGAGCCACTTACCTCTATAAGATCATTGCTTAAGCAAGATTGAGCCCTTCACCTTAGCAAGATTGAGCTCACTAGCCTCAGCACGACTGAGCCCCTAACCTCAAGACGACTGAGCTCACTAGCATTAGTAAGACTAAGCTCCATCATCTCAACAAGATTAAGGTCACTAACATTCCTAGGAGTGAGTCACTTAGCCTTAGCACGACTGAGCTCACTAACCTTAGCATGACGGAACCCTTTAGCCCAATCACGACCTAGCTCCTTAGTCTTAGCAAGACGAAGCTCTTTAGCCTCAACAAGACTGAACTCCATAGGGAAAGTTTGGAAGAGTTTTTTTTTTTTTTCGAATACGAATAGTTTTTGGAGAAGCGTTGGAAGAAAGGACTACGAATTTCAAAGCGAATATTTGGAAAAGGAAAAGTTTTTGCAGAAGTGTTGGGAAGAATGAACCAAGAATTTAAAAGCTTGGAAACAGAAATACTTTTGGAGAACGTTTGGAAGAAAGTACCTAGAATTTCAAAGAGAACGTTTAGAAATAGAAAAGTTTTTGTAGAAGCGTTGGGAAGAAATGACCAAGAATTTCAAAGGGAATGTTTGGAAAAGGAGATATTTGGAAGAAAAGTTAAGTGAACGTTTGGAAAATGAAAAGTTTTTGGAGAGGACTTGGGAATAAAGGACCGAAAATTTCAAAGAGAACACTTGGAGAAGGAAAAACTTTCGAAAAAGGTTGGGAAGAAGGGATCAAAAATTTCAAATGGAACGTTTGGAAAAGGAGATGTTTTGTAGAAAAGTTAGGATAAAAGGACCAAGAATTTTAAAGAGAGCGTTTGGAAAATTTTTTTTTAGAAAGATTTGGGAAAAAAGGACCAAGAATGAATTACAAAGAGCAAGTTCTGAAAAGGGAAAGTTTTTGGAGAGCAGTTGGAACGAAAGAACCAAAAACTTCAAAGAGAACATTTCAGAAAGGAAAAGTTTTTGGAGAACGGTTGGTAAGAATGAACCATGGATTTCAAAGAGAATGTTTGGAAACAAAAAAAAGTGGTTAGAGAACTGTTGGAAAGAAAGGACCAGGCATTTCAAAGGAAACGTTTGGAAAACGAGAAGTTGTGAAGAAAAGATCAAGAGTTTCATAGAGAACGTTTGGAAAAAGAAAAGTTTTTGGCAAAGAGTTGGGATGAAACGACCAAAAATTTCAAATAGAAGTTCTGAAAAGGTAAGATTTTTAGAGAAGCGTTGGGAACAAGGGACCAAAAATTTCAAGGGGAACGTTTGGAAAAAGAAACGTGTTTGGTGATGCGTTGGGAAGAAATGACCAAGAATTTCAAAGAGAATGTTTGGAAAAGGAAAAGTTTTTAGAGAAGCGTTTGGAAGAATGGACCAAGAAGAAGAGAACGTTTGGAAATGGAAAAGTTTGTGGAGAAGCGTTGGGAAGAAAGAACCAAGAATTTCAAACAGAAAAGTTTGGGAGAAGTGTTGGTAAGGAAAGGTTTTTGAAAAAGTGTTAGAAAGAAAGAACCAAGAATTTCAAATGGAATATTTAGAAAAGGAGATGTTTTATGGAAAAGTTAGGATAAAAGAATCAAGAATTTTAAAAAGAATGTTTGGAAAAGCAAAAGTTTTTTAGGAAGATTTTGGAAGAAATAACCAAGAATTACAAAGAGGGCTTGGAAAAGGGAAAGTTTTTGGCGAAACCTTGGAAAGAAAGGACTACGAAGTTCAAAGCGAACGTTTGGAAAATGAAAAGTTCCTGGAGAACCGTTGGGAAGAGCAAACGAATTTCAAAAAGAATGTTTGGAGAAAAAAAGTGGGTAGAGAAGTGTTGGGAATAAAGAACCTAACATTTCAAAGGGAACGTTTGGAAAACGAGTAGTTTTGGAGAAACGTTTGGAAGAAAAGACCAAGAATTTCGTAGAGAACTTTTGGAAAAAGAAAAATTTTCAAACAGAATGTTTTGAAAAGAAAACGTATTTGGTGATGTGTTGGGAATAAAGGAACAAAAATTTCAATGATAACTTTTGGAGAAGGAAAGGTTTTGGAAAAACATTGGGAAGAAAGGATTAAGAATCTGAAAGAGAATGCTTGGAAAAGGAAACGTTTTTGTAGAAAGTTAGGAAGAAAGGACCAAAAATTTCAAATCGAACATTTGGAAACGGAAGTGTTTTCAAGTAGAATGTTTGGAAAAGGAAAAGGTTTTGGAGAAGTGTTGGGAATAAAGGAACAAGAATTTCAACCAGAATGTTTTGAAAAGGAAATGTTTTTGGTGATGTGTTGAGAAGAAAGGAACAAGAATTTCAAAGATAACTTTTGGAAAAGGAAATGTTTTGGAAAAGCATGGGGAAGAAAGGACTAAGAATCTGAAAAAGAATGCTTGGAAAAGGAAACATTTTTGTAGAAAGTTGGAAGAAAGTACAAAGAATTTCAAAGTGAACGTTTGGAAAAGGAAATGTTTTTGGAGAAGAGTTGAGAACAAAAGACCAAGAATTTCGAAGAAAATATTTGGAAAAGTGAAAGATTTTGGAGAAACGTTGGAAATAAAAAAATCACAAATTTCAAAGAGAACGTTTGGAAAGCAAAGTTTTTGGAGGAGCGTTGGGAAGAAAGAACCAAGAATTTCAAAAGGACTATTTGGACAAAGAGAAATTTTAGAGAAAAGTTGGGAAGAAAAGACGAATTTTGAAGAGAGTGTTTGGAAAAGGAAAAGATTTTTAAGATAAAAGGATCAAAAATTTCAAAGAGAACGTTTGAAAAAGTAAAGGTTTTTGAAGAAGATTTAGGAAGAAAGGACCAAGAATTTGAAAACGAATGTTTGGAAAAAAAACATTTTTGGAAAAGAGTTGGGAAGAAAGGGAAAAATATTTGATAGAACGTTTGGAAAAGAAAAAGTGTTTGAAGAAGGGTTGGAAAGAAAGGATCAAGAATTTGAAAGAGAACTTTTGGAAAACGAAAAGTTTCTGAAGATGCGTTGGAAAGAAAGAACCAAGAATTTCAAAGAGAATGTTTGGAAAGGGAAAACTATTTGGATAAAAGTTTGGAAGAAAAGACCAAGAACTTTTCAAAGATAATGTTTGGAAAAGGAAAATGTTTTGGAGAAAAATGTGAGAGATAGTACCAATAATGTCAAAGGAAACGAGTTAGGACAAAAAACCAAGAACTTCAAAGAGAACGTGTAGATAAGGATTTTTTTCGGAGAAATGTTGGGAAGAAAGGACGAAGAATTTCGAGGAGATTATTTGGAATTGGAAAAGTTTTTGGAGAAGAGTTGATAAAATAGGACTAAGAATTTTAAAAAGAACATTTGGAAAAGTAAAATTTTTGGAGAAAAGTTAGGAAGAAAGGACCAAGAATTTCAAGGAAAACGTTTGGAAAAGTAAAAGTTTTAAAGAGAATGTTTGGAACAAAAAATTTTTTTAGTGAATTGTTTGGAAGAAATGGCCAAAACTCCAAAGAGAACATTTGGAAAAGGAGAAAAGTTGGGATGAAATGAACCAGAATTTCAAAGAGAATGTTTGGGTAATGAAAAGTTTTCGGAGAAAAATTGGGATGAAAGGAGCAAGAATTTCAAAGTGAACATTTGGAAAAGAAAAAGTTTTTTTTAGAAAAGTTGAGAAGAAAAGACTAAGAATTTCAAAGATGGAAAATGAAAAGTTTTTGGAGAAAAGTAGGGAAGAAAAGTCCACGAATTTTTCAAGGGGAACGTTTTGAAAAGATTCGTGGTCCTTTCTTCCCAACTCTTCTCCAATAACTTTCTTTTTCCAAACGTCCTTTTTGAAATTCTTAGTCTTTTCTTCCCAACTTTTCTAAAAAACTTTTTCTTTTCCAAATGTTAACTTTGAAATTCTTCCTCATTTCATCCCAACTTTTCTCCAAAAACTTTTCATTACCCAAACATTCTCTTTGAAATTCTAGTTCCTTTCATCTCGACTTTTCTCCAAAAACATTTCATTTTCCAAACGTTCTCTTTGGAAAATGAAAATTTATAGGGAAAAATTTGGAAGAAAGGACCAATAATTTTAAAGGAACGTTTGTAAAAGGAAAAGTTTGGAGAAAGGACCATGAATTCAAAGAGTACGTTTGTAAAAGTAAAAGTTTTTGGGGAAAAGTTAGGACAAAAGAACCAAGAATTTCAAAGATAACGTTCGTAAAAGAAAGAAAATTTCAGAGAGAAGTTGGGAAGAAATGATCACGGATTTCAAGGAGAAAGCATTTTGAAGAAAGGACAAACAACTCCAAAACAAAAGTTTGAAAAAGAAAAGTATTTGGAGAAGAATTGGGAAGAAAGGACCGAAATTTAAAAGTGAATGTTTGGAAAGGGAAGATTGTTGGGAGAATACTTGAGAAGAAAGAACCAAGAACTTAAAAAGAAATGTTTGGAAAAAGAATAATTTTGGGAAAAAGATGGAGCGATAGGATGAAGAACTTCAGGGAGAACGTTTGGTAACGAAAAGGATTTTGGAGAAAAGTTGAAAATAAAAACCAAGAACTTTGGAGGGAACGTTTGGAAAAGGAAAGAGTTAGGACGAAAGGACCAAACAAAAGGACCAAGAATTTCAAAAAACGGTCTAAAAAGGTAAAGTTTTTGGAGAAACCTTGGGAAGAACGAATTAGGAATTTAAAAAAGAATGTTTGGAAACAGAAAGGTGTTTGGAGAAGCGTTGGGAAGAAAGGATTAAGAATTTCAAATTGGAGAAGGTATATGAATAAAGGACAAGTATTTTCAAAGAGAATGTAGGCAAAAGGAAATGTTTTCAGAACGAGGAACTTCAAAGATAACTTTTGGAAAGGAGAAGTTTTTAGTGAAGTGTTGGATATAAAGGATCAAGAATTTCAAAGTACTCGTTTGGAAAAGGAAAAGTTTTTTAAAAAAACTTGGAAGAAAGGACCAAGAATTTCATAGCGAACATTTGGGAAAGGAAAAGTTTTTGAGGTTGAGTTAGGAAGAAAGGACGAAGAATTTCAAAGGAAAAGTTTTTGGAGACGTCTTAGAATTCGAAAGGGAACGTTTGGAAAAGGAATGGATTTTGGAGATGAGTTTGGGAAGAAAGGACCAACAATTTCAAATAGAACGTTTGGAAAAGAAAATGTTTTTGAGATCATGTTGGGAAGAAAGAATCACAAATTTTGGAAAGAACGTTTGGAAAAGGGAGAATGTTAGAGAGTTGGGAACAAAGTAGCAAGAATTTCATAGAAACATTTGTAAAAGGAAAATCTAGAGAAGAGTTGGGAAGAAAGGTCCAAGAAGTTCAAGAATCACGTTTGGAAAAGGACCAAGGAGTTCAAAGAGAATGTTTGAAAATGAAAAAGTTTTTGGGGAAGCATTTTGAAGAAATGACAAACAACTCCCAAACAAAAGTTTGAAAAGGGAAAGTATATGGAAAAGAATTGGGAAGAAAGGACCATGAATTTAAAAGCGTGTGTGGAAAGGGAAAATTGTTGGGAGAATACTTGAGAAGAAGGAACCAAGAACTTAAAAGGAAATGTTTGGAAAAAGAATAATTTTGGGAAAAAGATGGAACGATAGGACGAAGAACTTCAGGGAGAACGTTTGGTAACGAAAAGGATTTTGGAGAAAAGTTGAAAATAAAAACCAAGAACTTTGAAGGGAACGTTTGGAAAAGGAAAAAGTTTTGGAGAAAAGTTAGGACGAAAGGACCAAACAAAAGGACCAAGAATTTCAAAAAATGTTTTGAGAACGGAAAGTTTTTGGAGGATCACTGGGAAGAACGAATTAGTAATTTCAAAAAGAATGTTTGGAAACAGAAAAGTTTTTGGAGAAGAGCGTTGGGAAGAAAGGACTAAGAATTTCAAATTGGAGAAGGGAAGGTATGTGAATAAATGACCAATTATTTTCAAAGAGAATTTAGGCAAAAGGAAATGTTATCAGTGATGTGTATGGAATAAAGAACGAGGAACTTCAAAGATAACTTTTGGAAAGGAGAAGTTTTTGGTGAAGTGTTGGATATAAAGGATCAAGAATTTCAAAGTTAACGTTTGGAAAAGGAAAAGTTTTTTTAGGAAAACTTGGAAGAAAGGACCAAGAATTTCATATAGAACATTTGGGAAAGTCAAAGTTTTTGAGGTTGAGTTAGGAAGAAAGGACGAAGAATTTCAAAGCAAAACTTTTTGGAGAAGTCTTAGAATTCGAAAGGGAATGTTTGGAAAAGGAAAAGATTTTGGAGAAGAGTTTGGGTTGAAAGGACCAACAATTTCAAATAGAACGTTTGGAAAAGAAAATGTTTTTGAGATCGTGTTAGGTAGAAAGGATCACAAATTTTGGAAAGAACGTATGGAAAAGGGAGAATGTTAGAGAGTTGGGAACAAAGTAGCAAGAATTTCATAGAAAACGTTTGGAAAAGGAAAATCTAGAGAAGAGTTGGGAAGAAAGGTCCAAGAAGTTCAAGAATCACATTTGGAAAAGGACCAAGGAGTTCGAAGAGAACGTTTGAAAATGAAAAAGTTTTTGGGGAAGCATTTTGAAGAAATGAAAAACAACTCCCAAACAAAAGTTTGAAAAGGAAAAGTATATGGAGAAGAAAGGACCATGAATTTAAAAGCGAATGTTTGGAAAGGGAAAAATTTTGGGAGAATACTTGAGATGAAAGAACCAAGAACTTAAAAGGAAAGTTTTGGAAAAAGAATAATTTTGGGAAAAAGATGGAACGATAGGACGAAGAACTTCAGGGAGAACGTTTGGTAACGAAAAGGATTTTGGAGAAAAGTTGAAAATAAAAACCAAGAACGTTGAAGGGAACGTTTGGAAAAGGAAAATGTTTTGCAGAAAAGTTAGGACGAAAGGACCAAACAAAAGGACCAAGAATTTCAAAAAACGGTCTGGGAAGGGAAAGTTTTTGGAGAATCACTGGGAAGAACGAATTAGGAATTTCAAAAAGAATGTTTTGAAACAGAAAGTTGTTTGGAGAAGCGTTGGAAGAAAGGAGTAAGAATTTCAAATTGGAGAAAGTATGTGAATAAAAGGCCAAGTATTTTCAAAGAGAATGTAGGGAAAAGGAAATGTTTTCAGTGATGTTTTTTGAATAAAGAATTTCGCGGTAATTGAGAAAAAAGGAACAAGAATTTCGCGGTAATTGAGAAAAATGTTTGGAAAAGGAAATGTATTTTTAGAAGAGTTGAAAAGAAAGGACCCGGACGACTGGAAAAAGAAAAATATTTGGAGAAGAGTTGGGAAGAAGAAACTAAGAACTTCACAAAGAACATTTTGAAAAAAAGAATTTTTTTAGTGAAGAGTTGGGATGAAATGACCAATTTTAAAGAGAACGTTTGAAAGAGGAAAAATCTTTGGGGAAGAGTTCGACATAAAGGATTTTTTTTTAGAAAAGTTAGAAAAAAATAAGTAGGAATATCAATGTGAACGTTTGGAAAAGGAAAAAGATTTGGAGCAAAGTTGAGAAGAAAGAACCAAGAATTTGAAAGGGAACATTTGGAAAAGGAAAAGTTTGTGGGAAGAGTTTGGAAGAATGAACTAAGAATTTCTAAGAAAACGTTTGGAAAATGAAAAGTGGGGAAGAGTTTGGAAGAATGAACCAAGAACTTCATAGTGAACGTTTGAAAAAGGAAAAGTATTTGGAGAAGGAAGAAAGGACCAAGAATTTCAAAGGAAAAGTTTTTGAAGAAGTCTTCGAATTCCAAAGGGAACGTTTGGAAAAGGAAAGGATTTTGGAGAAGAGTTTGGGAAGAAAGGACCAACAATTTCAAATAGAACGTTTGAAAAAGAAAAAAGTTTTTGAGATGGTGTTTGGAAGAAAGGATCACAAATTTTGGAAAGAACGTTTGGAAAAGGGAGAATGTTAGAGAGTTGGTAACAAAGGAGCAAGAATTTCATAGAAAACGTTTGGAAAAGGAAAATCTAGAGGAGAGTTGGGAAGAAAGGTCCCAAAAGTTCAAGAATCACATTTGGAAAAGGACCAAGAAGTTCAAAGAGAACTTTGGAAAATAAAAAAGTTTTTGGGGAAGCATTTTGAAGAAAGGACAAAGAACTCCAAAACAAAAGTTTGAAAAGGAAAAGTATTTGGAGAATAATTGGGAAGACAGGACCAAGAATTTAAAAGCAAATGTTTGGAAAGGGAAAATTGTTTCTAGAATACTTGAGAAGAAAGAACCAAGAACTTAAAAGGGAATGTTTGGAAAAAGATGGAACGATGTGGCAGAGAACTTCAGGTAGAACGTTTGGTAACGAAAAGGATTTTGGAGAAAAGTTGAAAATAAAAACCAAGAACTTTGAAGTGAACGTTTGGAAACAGAAAAAGTTTTGGAGAAAAGTTAGGACGAAAGGACCAAACAAAAGGACCAAGAATTTCAAAAACCGGTCTAAAAAGGGAAAGTTTTTGGAGAATCACTGGGAAGAACGAATTAGGGATTTCAAAAAGAATGTTTGGAAACAGAAAGGTGTTTGGTAAAGCTTTGAGAAGAAAGGACTAAGAAAGTCAAATTGGAGAAGGGATGTGAATAAAGGACCAAATATTTTCAAAGAGAATGTAGAGAAAAGGAAATGTTTTTAGTGATGTGTTGGGAATAAAGAACGAGGAACTTCAAAGATAACTTTTGGAAAGGAACTGTTTTTGAGGTTGAGTTAGGAAGAAAGGAGGAAGAATTTCAAAGGAAATTTTTTTGGAGAAGTCTTAGAACTCGAAAGGGAACGTTTGGAAAAGGAAAGGATTTTGGAGAAGAGTTCGGGAAGAAAGGACCAACAATTTCAAATAGAACGTTTGGAAAAGAAAAAGTTTTTTAGATCGTGTTGGAAAGAAAGGATCACAAATTTTGAAAAGAACGTTTGGAAAAGGGAAAATGTTAGAGAGTTGGGAACAAAGGAACAAGAATTTCATAGAATACATTTGGAAAACGTGTTGGGAAGAAAGGTCCCAGAAGTTCAAGAATCACATTTGGAAAAGGACCAAGAAGTTCAAAGAGAACGTTTGAAAATGAAAAAGTTTTTGGGGAAGCATTTTTAAGAAAGGACAAAGAACTCCAAAACAAAAGTTTGAAAAGGAAAAGTATTTTGAGAAGAATCGGGAAGAAAGGACCAAGAATTGAAAAGCGAATGTTTGGAAAGGAAAAATTGTTTGGAGAATACTTGAGAAGAAAGAACAAAAAACTTAAATGTTTGGAAAAAGAATAATTTTTGGAAAAAGATGGAACGATAGGGCGAAGAACTTTAGGGAGAACGTTTGGTAACGAAAAAGATTTTGGAGAAATGTTGAAAATAAAAACCAAGAACTTTGAAGGGAACGTTTGGAAAAGGAAAAAGTTTTGGAGAAAAGTTAGGACGAAAGAACCAAACAAATGGACCAAGAATTTAAAAAACCAGTCTAAAAAGGGAAAGTTTTTGGAAAATCACTGGGAAGAACGAATTAGGGATTTCAAAAAGAATGTTTGGAAACAGAAAGGTGTTTGGTAAAGCTTTGAGGAGAAAGGACTAAGAATTTCAAATTGGAGAAGGGATGTGAATAAAGGACCAAGTATTTTCAAAGAGAATGTAGGAAAAAGGAAATGTTTTTAGTGATGTGTTGGGAATAAAGAATGAGGAACTTCAAAGATAACTATTGGAAAGGAAAAGTTTTTGAGGTTGAGTTAGGAAGAAAGGACGAAGAATTTGAAAGGAAAAGTTTTTGGAGAAGTCTTAGAATTCGAAAGGGAACGTTTGGAAAATGAAATGATTTTGGAGAAGAGTTTGGGAAGAAATGACCAACAATTTCAAATAGAACGTTTGGAAAAGAAAAAGTTTTTGAGATCGTGTTGGGAAGAAAGGATCACAAATTTTTGAAAAAACGTTTGGAAAAGGTAAAATGTTAGAGAGTTGGGAAAAAAAGGAACAAGAATTTCATAGAAAACGTTTGGAAAAGGAAAATCTAAAGAAGTGTTGGGAAGAAAGGTCCCAGAAGTTCAAGAATCACATTTGGAAAAGGACCAAGAAGTTCAAAGAGAACGTTTGAAAATGAAAAATTTTTTGGGAAGCATTTTGAAGAAAGGACAAAGAACTCCAAAACAAAAGTTTTAAAAGGAAAAGTATTTTGTGAAGAATCGGGAAGAAAGGACCAAGAATTGAAAAGCGAATGTTTGGAAAGGGAAAATTGTTTGGAGAATACTTAAGAAGAAAGAACCGAAAACTAACTTAAATGTTTGGAAAAAGATGGAACGATAGGGCAAAGAACTTCAGGGAGAACATTTGGTAACGAAAAGGATTTTGGAGAAAAGTTGAAAATAATAACCAAGAACTTTGAAGGGAACGTTTGGAAAAGGAAAAAGTTTTGGAGAAAAGTTAGGACGAAAGAACCAAACAAAAAGACCAAGAATTTCAAAAAACGGTCTAAAAAGGTAAAGTTTTTGGAGAATCACTGGGAAGAACGAATGACGAATTTCAAAAAGAATTTTAAATAATAACCAAGAACTTTGAAGGGAACGTTTGGAAAAGGAAAAAGTTTTGGAGAAAAGTTAGGACGAAAGAACCAAACAAAAAGACCAAGAATTTCAAAAAACGGTCTAAAAAGGTAAAGTTTTTGGAGAATCACTGGGAAGAACGAATGACGAATTTCAAAAAGAATTTTTGGAAACAAAAAGGTGTTTGGAGAAGCGTTGGGAAGAAAGGACTAAGAATTTCAAATTGGAGAAGGGATGTGAATACATGACCAAGTATTTTCAAAGAGAATGTAGGGAAAAGGAAATGTTTTTAGTGATGTGTTGGGAATAAAGAATGAGGAACTTCAAAGATAACTTTTGGAAATGAGAGGTTTTTGGTGAAGTGTTGGATATAAAGGATAAAAAATTTCAAAGTAACGTTTGGAAAAGGAAAAGTTTTTAAGAAAACTTGGAAGAAAGGACCAAGAATTTCATAGAGAACGTTTCGGAAAGGAAAAGTTTTTGAGGTTGAGTTAGGAAGAAAGGATGAAGAACGGAAAAGTTTTTGGGAAGTCTTAGAATTCGAAAGGGAACGTTTGGAAAAGGAAAGGATTTTGGAGAAGAATTTGGGAAGAAATGACCAACAATTTCAAATAGAACGTTTGGAAAAGAAAAAGTTTTTGAGATGGTGTTTGGAAGAAAGGATCACAAATTTTGGAAAGAACGTTTGTAAAAGGGAGAATGTTAGAGAGTTGGTAACAAAGGAGCAAGAATTTCATAGAAAACGTTTGGAAAAGGAAAATCTAGAGAAGAGTTGGGAAGAAAGGTCCCAGAAGTTCAAGAATCACAGTTGGAAAGGGACCAAAAAGTTCAAAGATAACGTTTGAAAATAAAAAAGTTTTTGGGGAAACATTTTGAAGAAAGGACAAAGAACTCCAAAACAAAAGTTTGAAAAGGAAAAGTATTTGGAGAATAATTGTGAAGACAGAACCAAGAATTTAAAAGCAAATGTTTGGAAAGGGAAAATTGTTTGGAGAATACTTGAGAAGAAAGAACCAAGAACTTAAAAGGGAATGTTTGGAAAAAGAATAATTTTGGGAAAAAGATGGAACGATAGGGCGAAGAACTTCAGGGAGAACATTTGGTAATGAAAAGGATTTTGTAGAAAAGTTGAAAATAAAAACCAAGAACTTTGAAGGGAACGTTTGGAAAAGGAAAAAGTTTTGGAGAAAGGTTAGGACGAAAGGACCAAACAAAAGGACCAAGAATTTCAAAAATCGGTCTAAAAAGGGAAAGTTTTTGGAGAATCACTAGGAAGAAGGAATTAGGAATTTCAAAAAGAATGTTTGGAAACAAAAATGTGTTTGGTAAAGCTTTGAAAAGAAAAGACTAAGAATTTCAAATTGGAGAAGAGATGTGAATAAAGGACCAAGTATTTTCAAAGAGAATGTAGGGAAAAGGAAATGTTTTATTGGTGTGTTGGGAACAAAGAACGAGGAACTTTAAGGATAACTTTTCGAAAGGAAAAGTTTTTAAGGTTGAGTTAGAAATGACGAAGAATTTCAAAGGAAAAGTTTTTGGAGAAGTCTTCGAATTCGAAAGGGAACGTCGGGATAATGAAAGGATTTTGGAGAAGAGTTTGGGAAGAAAGGACCAACAATTTCAAATAGAACGTTTGGAAAAGAAAAAGTTTTTGAGTTCGTGTTGGGAAGTAAGGATCACAAATTTTTGAAAGAACGTTTGGAAAAGGGAAAATGTTAGAGAGTTGGGAACAAAGGAACAAGAGTTTTATAGAAAACGTTTGGAAAAGGAAAATCTAGAGAAGAATTGGGAAGAAAGGTCCCAGAAGTTCAAAAATCACATTTGGAAAAGGACCAAGAAGTTCAAAGAGAAGGTTTGAAAATGAAAAAGTTTTTGGGGAAACATTTTAAAGAATGGACAAAGATCTCCAAAACAAAAGTTTGAAAAGGAAAAGTATTTGGGTAAGGAACAAGAATTTAACCGGGAACGTTTGAAAACAGAAAAGTTTTTGGAGAAGAATTGAGAAAAAAAGAACAAGAATTTCGCGGTAATTGAGAAAAATGTTTGGAAAAGGAAATGTATTTTGAGAAGAGTTGAAAAGAAAGGACCCGGACGACTAGAAAAAAGAAAAATATTTGGAGAAGAGTTGGGAAGAAGAAACTAAGAACTTCACAAAGAAAATTTTTAAAAAGAAAATTTTTTAGTGAAGAGTTGGGATGAAATGACCAATTTTAAAGAGAACGTTTGAAAAAGGAAAAATCTTTGGGGAAGAGTTCGGTATAAAGGATTTTTTTTTAGGAAAGTTAGAAAAAAAATGACTAGGAATATCAATGTGAACGTTTGGAAATGAGAAGAAAGAACCAAGAATTTGAAAGGGAACATTTGGAAAAGGAAAAGTTTTTGGGGAAGAG
The DNA here is from genome assembly GCA_036850905.1 of Luffa acutangula. NCBI lineage: Eukaryota > Viridiplantae > Streptophyta > Magnoliopsida > Cucurbitales > Cucurbitaceae > Luffa > Luffa acutangula. The sequence goes on along the minus strand of CM072087.1, from coordinate 59,141,461 downwards.
TTTGGAAGAATGAACCAACAATTTCTAAGAAAACGTTTGGAAAATGAAAAGTGGGGAAGAGTTTGGAAGAATGAACCAAGAATTTCATAGTGAACGTTTGGAAAAGGAAAAGTATTTGGAGAAGGAAGAAAGAAGCAAGAGCTTAAAGAAAAGTTAGTTTGGAAGACATGCTAAGAATTTCAAAAAGGATGGTTGGAAAACAATTTTTTTTTTAGAAGAGTTGACAAAAAAAGGACCAAGAATTTTAAAGAGGATGTTTAGAAAAAGAAAAGCTTTTGGAGAAGAGTTCGAGAAATTACAATATAATGATAGCCTTTCGAGAGGGCTAATTCTTTCCAACAGTCTCATCCTGAGACAAAACCCAAAATTCTTCACATCTTCTAAGACTTTCCACCTCCTATTTATAACCAAGAACCCTTAACTAAATACCAAGATTCCCCTGACTAATGATTGCGATGTCCTTACTACTATTCTACTAGTATTCCAACATCCATCTATTGGCACTTTCACATTACTACGTCCTTCAAAGACACCTTGTCCTCAAGGTGTGATTAACAAAGACAATCCCCAATTAGGTGATGAACAAAATGAAAACAGAGAACCTACTTGAAAATAAACTTTTTTAATAGAAAACTCAGCTCATTTATGCTCTAATGACCATGTGCGGTTGGTGGTGTTGAGTGGTAGATGGTGCCAAGTGTTGGAGACACCATTGATGGCGGTTGCACCGACGAGATGTGGTGGAGGACGACCATGGTGTTTGCCGCTAATGGTGGTGGATGGTCGTGGTTGTTCCCATGAATAAAATGTTACCCAACCGAGATAGGTTCTAATTTTAAAATATAGAAAAACCCCAGCAACCTTTGGAAGGTAATGAGCCGTACCATTTTATATAAATCTATCCCAAAATTCAACTCAGAAATAAATTTTTCCAATCCATGGCTCCACTTTCTGACCCTTCATATGATTAGCAGTCCTTTTTCCCACCTCTTCATACAATTTGCGTGGATGCCTTCTCCCAAGGTTTCAATCCAACATCCACCTACCTGCACCATTGACATCCACCTTCAACAATGTCAAACACATGTCCTTTCATATTTTCATTTTCTTTAAGACCATCTTTTCGATCCCTCTGTCGTTTGTTCACGAATATTGCCTTGATGCTATCTTTCGCTCTTCCTCTCTAGCCAAACATGCATTTTCTCCCCTTATTTTCTCGACCTTCTCGACCAAACGACTAGGATTTTTCTTCCCCTACTCAATAATCTCTTATGTTGTTGACGTCTGCCCTGAATTTTCAGCAGCATTCGTCGTTGAAGTTCCAACTCTGTCACCTTGAACATTTGTCCAGCCTTCTTCTTCGTATTCGAACAGAATATCGGTTCATGTGCCCTCAATCATTTTCCTCTAATCTTTTTTCTCGATTGTCGTACTAACTTCTTTCGAATAGTCTCACTCTCCCGCTTTTTACTTTTTTTTTTCCACAATTCTCCCTTCTCTTCTTCCATCTCTGGGTTCTAAGTGTAGCTTGCAGTCATCGCGAAAGTTAATCAAGCCTCTCCATTAAAGCTTTCCGACATCATCATGGCTCTTTGATTCTCTATTTCTGCAGTTAACCGATCAAGGTTATTGGCCATCCTCTGGAAAGCTTCTTTTATTTCAACCACATCCTTCCCTATTCCTTTCACCTTCTCTTCTAGTTGTCTTTTCATCATTTTCCAGGATTAACGTGAAAAACCCCAAACAGTAATATATTGCAATAATAAAGAGAAATTACAATATACTGATAGGCTTTCAAGAGGGCTAACTCTCTCCCAAAGTCTCACTCTGAGACAATACCCAAAATTCTTCACACCCTCTAAGACTTTCCACTCCCTATCTATAACAAAGACTCCTTAACTAATTACCAAGATACTGGTAACTAATGACTACAATGCCTTTACTACTATTCTACTACTATTCCAATATCCTTCTATTAGTACTCTCACATACGACTGAGTCGTTTAGCCTAAGAACTATAGGACTGTTTAGCCTCAGCAAGGCTGAACTCCATTGCCTCAGCAAGACTGAGACATTTAGCCTTCGTAAGATTGAGCTCACTAGCCTCAACATGACTGAGCTTCTTAGCCACTGCAAGACTAAGCTCAATAACCTTAGCAAGATTGAGCCTTTTAGCCTTAGTAAGACTGATCCCTCTAGACTCAGCAAGATTGAGCCCACTAGCCCCAGTAAGGCTAAGGCCAAGCACGACTGAGCCTCTTAGTCTTAGTTAGACTGAGCTACTTTGCCTTAGCCTGATCGAGCCCCTTGGCGTAAGGGCGGCTTAGCCCCCTATCCTCAGCACGACTGAACTCCTCTAATCTCAACATGACTGGATCATTTTGCCTCAGCACGATTGAGTCTTTTTGCTTAGCACGACTGTCCTTTAGCATGAGTCCTTGTGCTTAGCATTACTGAGTCCCTTAGCCTTAGCAAGATTGAGCAAATTAGCCTCTGCAAGATTGAGTTCATTAGCCTGAGCACGATTGAGCCCGATAACCCTCACGACTGAACTCTATCGCCACAGCTACACTAAGTTTATTAGCCTCAGTAAGATTGAGCCCTTGGCCTCAGCAAGACTAACCTCTGTCGCCTCATCAAGACTGAGCCACATGGTCTCTGTAAGATCGAGCCACTTAGAATCAGTAAGACTGAGCTCCATTGCTTGAGCAAGATTGAGCCCTTCGCCTCATTAAGACTGAGCTCACTAGCCTCAACATGACTGGACCCTTTAGCCTCTCAACACAACTGCGCTCAACTATACTGAGCTAACTAGTTTAGACTAAGCCACTTGACCTCAAGAAGACTTAGCCACTTAGTCCCAACTAGAATGAGCTCCATCACCTCAACAAGACTGAGCTCACTAGCTTCTGTAGGATTGAACTTACTCTAGCCTTAGCACGACTGAGCTCACTAACCTCACCATAACTGAGCCCTTTAGCCCAAGCTCAACGCAACTTCTAAGTCTCAGCAAGATTGAGCTTCATAGGGAAAGTTTTTTTATTAGGGAAAGTTTTTGGAGAAACGTAGGAAAAAAAGGCCAAGAATTTCAAAGACAACGTATGGAATAGGGAAAACTTTTGGATAAGCTTTGGGACGAAAGGATTGAATTTCCAAGCGAACGTTTGAAAAAAGAAAAAGTTTTTGCAGAAGCGTTGAGAAAAACGGACCAAGAATTTAAAAAAGAATGCTTGGAAATAGAAAAATGTTTGGAGAAGCATTGAGAAGAAAGAACCAAAAATTTCAATAGAAACGTTTGGAAAATGAGAAGTTTTGGAGAAAAATTAGGAATAAAAGACCAAAAATTTCAAGTAGAAGGTTTGGAAAAGAAAAGGTTTTTCAAGAAGAATTAGAATAAAGAATCAAGAATTTCAAAGAGAACGTTTGGAAAGGAAAAGTGAACGTTTGAATAGAATGTTTGGAAAAGGGAATGTTTTCGGATAAGCGTTGGGAAGAAAAGATCAGGAATTTCAAATACAACGTTTTGAAAGAAGAAATTTTTGAAGAAGCCTTGGGTAGAAAGGACCGAGAGTTTTCAAATGAACTTTTTGGAAACAGATATTTGTTGCTGAAAAGTTAGAAGAGAGGATCGAGAATTTCGAAGAGAAAATTTGCATAATGAAAAGTTTTTAAAGAGGACTTAGGAATAAAGGAGCAAGAATTTCAAAGAGAACGTTTAGAGAAGGAAAAGTTTATGGAAAAGCGTTGGGAAGAAGGGACCAAGAATTTCAAATTGAATGTTTGGAATAGGTGATGTTTGGTAGAAAATTTAGGATAAAAGGACCTAGAATTTCAAAAATAACATTTGGAAAAGGAAAAGTTTTTTAGGAAGATTTGGAAAGAAAGGATCAAGAATTACAAAGAGAGTTTTGAAATGGGAGTTTTTGGCGAAGCTTGGGGAAGTAAGGACTACAAACTTCAAAGCGAATGTTTAGAAAAGAAAGAGTACGTTAGGAAAACGAGAAGTTTTGGAGAAAAGTTGAAAAGAATTTCACCGTGAACGTTTGAAAAAAATAAATGTTTTTGTAAAAGAGTTGGGATGAAACGACAAAAAAATTCGAAGAGAAGGTTTGGAAAAGAGAGGTTTTGGTCTTTGGTGATGCGTTTTAACGAAAGGATCAAGAATTTCAAAGAGAATGTGTGGAAAAGGACAAGTTTTTGTAGAAGAGTTGAGAAGAAAGAACCAAGGATTTCTAATAGAACGCGAAAAGGGAATGTTTTCGGAGAAGCATTGGGAAGAAGCATTGGGAACAAACGATTACGTATTTCAAAGTCTTTTGAAAAGGAAAAGTTTTTGGAGAAGCGTTGGGAAGAAAAGACCAAGAGTTTCAAAGCGACTTTTTGGAAACGAAAATGTTTTGGAGAAAAGTTAGGAAGAGAGGACCAAGAATTTCAAAGAAAACGTTTAGGGAAGGAAAAGTTTTTGGTAAAGTGTTGAGATTGAGGGACCAAGAATTTCAAATTGAATGTTTGGAAAAGGAGACGTTTGGTAGAAAAGTTAGGATAAATAGACCAAGAATTTCAAAGACAGTGTTTGTTGAAGGAAAAGTTTTTTAGAATGATTTGTGAAGGAAGGACCAAAAATTACAAAGAGAGTTTGGTAAAGGGAAAGTTTTTGGAAAAGAACTAGGATGAAACGACCAAAAGTTTCAAATAGATGATTTGGAAAAGGAAATGTTTTTGGTGAGATGCATTGAGAATAAAGGACCAAGAATTTCAAAGATAACTTTTGGAAAAGGATAAGTTTTTGGAGAAGCGTTGGGAAGAAAGGACCAAGGATTTCAAAACGAACGTTTGGAATAAGAAATGTTTTTGGAAAAGAGTTGGGAACAAAAGTTTTTAAAGAAATGTTGGAAAGAAAAGGCCCCTAAGTTCAAAGAGAGCGTTTGGAAAAAAAAAATGTTTTAGAGAAGTATTGGGAAGAAAGGACCAAGAATTCCAAAGGGACTAATTTGTACAAGGAGAAATTTTAGAGAAAAGTTAGGAAGAAAAGGCAAAGAATTTTGAAGAGAGTGTTAAATGGTGAAGAATTTCAAAGAGAATGTTCGAAAAAGGAAAAGTTTTTGAAGAAGATTTAGGAAGAATTGACCCAGAATTTCAAAGGGAACATTTCTCCGTTTCGGTTTGAAAAGGAAGTAAAAGAAAAAGTGTTTGAAGAAGGGTTGGGAAGAAAAGATCAAAAATTTGAAAGAGAACTTTTGGAAAATGAAAAAATGCATTGGAAAGAAAGGACCAAGAATTTCAAAGAGAATCTTTGGAAAAAGAAAATGATTTGGATAAGAGTTTGGAAGAAAAGACCAAGAACTTCAAAGTTGGTAAAGAAGGACCAAGAATTTCAAAGGAAACGTTGGAAATAATATATATATATATATTTTTTTTGGAAAAAAGTTGGTAAAGAAGGACCAAGACTCTCAAAAAGATCATTTTGAAAAGAAAAAGTTTTTGTAGAAGAGTTGGGTAGAAATGACTAAGAACTTCAAAGTGAACATTTGGAAAATGAAAAGTTTTTGGAGAAAAGTTGGGATGAAATGAGCTAGAATTTCAAAGAGAATGTTTGGATAATGAAAAGTTTTTGGAGAAAAGTTGGTATGAAAGGAGCAAGAATTTCAAAGTGAACATTTGGAAAAGGAAAAGTTTTTTTTTTGAAAAGTTGGGAAGAAAAGATCAAGAATTTCAAAGTTGGAAAATGAAAAGTTTTTGGAGAAAAGTTGGGAAGAAATGTCCACGAATGTTTCAAGGGGAACATTTTGAAAAGATTCGTGGTCCTTTCTTCCCAGCTCTTCTCCAATAACTTTCCTTTTCCAAACGTTCTCTTTGAAATTCTTAGTCTTTTCTTCCCAACTTTTCTGAAAAAACTTTTCCTTTTCCAAATGTTTACTTTGAAATTCTTGCTCCTTTCATCTCGACTTTTCTCAAAAAACATTTCATTTTTCAAACGTTCTCTTTGAAATTCTTGTTCATTTCTTCACAACTTTTCATAGACCAAAAAAAAAGCCCAAGAATTTAAAAGATAACGTTTGGAAAAGAAAATTTTTTTGGGGAGGAGTTGATAGCTTCGATCCAATGAGTCAGAGTTGAGGGAGAAAGATCTGCTTTTCCAAAAGATGGAGATATGAGCTAAGGAAGAAAGACCAAGAATTTCAAAAAGAACGTTTGGAAAGAAAAAAAGGTTTTTGGGAAGAGTTGGATAGAAAAGACAAAGAATTTTGAAGAGAACGTTTGGAAAAAGAAAAGGTTTTTTTTAGAAGGTAGTAAGGATCAAGAATTTCTTAGAGAACCTTTCGAAAAGGAAAAGTTTTGGGAGAAGTGTTTGGAAGAAATGATCTCGAATTTCATTAGAGAACGTTGGAAAAAGAAATGTTTTTGGAGAGGAGTTTTAGGTAAAATTTGGAAAAGGAAAAGTTTTTGAGACAATGTTGGAAAGAAATGACCACAAATTTTAAAATGAACATTTGGAGAAGACCAAGAAATTCAAAAAACGAATGAAAAATTTTTGGAGAAAAGTTGGAAAGAAAATGATAGAACAAAACAAAAGGACCAAGAATTTCAAAAATTGGTATAAAAAGGTAAAGTTTTTGGAGAATCACTGGGAAGAACGAATTAGGAATTTCAAAAAGAATGTTTGGAAACAGAAAGGTGTTTAGAGAAGCGTTGGGAATGAAGGACTAAGAATTTCAAATTGGAGAAGGGATGTGAGTAAAGGACGAAGTATTTTCAAAGAGAATGTAGGGAAAAGGAAATGTTTTTAGTGATGTGTTGGGAATAAAGAACGAGGAACTTAAAAGATAACTTTTGGAAAGGAGAAGTTTTTGGTGAAGTGTTGGATATAAAGGATCAAGAATTTCAAAGTAAACGTTTGGAAAGGGAAAAGTTTTTTAGGAAAACTTTGAAGAAAGGACCAAGAATTTCATAGAGAACGTTTGGGAAAAAAAAGTTTTTGAGGTTGAGTTAGGAAGAAAGGACGAAGAATTTCAAAGGAAAAGTTTTTGGAGAAGTCTTAGAATTCCAAAGAGAACGTTTGGAAAATAAAAGGATTTTTTCAAATAGAACGTTTGGAAAAGAAAAAGTTTTTGAGATCATGTTCGGAAGAAAGGATCACAAATTTATGAAAGAACGTTTGGAAAAGGGAGAATGTTAGAGAGTTGCGAACAAAGGAACAATAATTTCATAGAAAACGTTTGGAAAAGGAAAATCTAGAGAAGAGTTGGGAAGAAAGGTCCCAGAAGTTCAAGAATCACATTTGGAAAAGGACCAAGAAGTTCAAAGAGAACGTTTGAAAATGACAATTTTTGGGGAAGCATTTTGAAGAACTTCAAAGATAACTATTGGAAAGGAAAAGTTTTTGAGGTTGAGTTAGGAAGAAAGGACGAAGAATTTCAAAGGAAAAGTTTTTGGAGAAGTCTTAGAATTCGAAAGGGAACGTTTGGAAAAGGAAAGGATTTTGGAGAAGAGTTTGGGAAGAAAGGACCAACAATTTCAAATAGAACGTTTGGAAAAGAAAAAGTATTTGAGATCGTGTTGGGAAGAAAGGGTCACAAATTTTTGAAAGAACGTTTGGATAAGGGAAAATGTTAGAGAGTTTGGGAACAAAGGAACAAGAATTTCATAGAAAACGTTTGGAAAAGGAAAATCTAGAGAAGAGTTGGGAAGAAAGGTCCCAGAAGTTGCAAAATCTCATTTGGAAAGGGACCAAGAAGTTCAAAGAGAACGTTTGAAAATGAAAAAGTTTTTGGGGAAGCATTTTGAAGAAAGGACAAAGAACTCCAAAACAAAAGTTTGAAAAGGAAAAGTATTTGGAGAAGAACTGGGAAAAGAGGACCAAGAATTGAAAAGCGAATGTTAGGAAAGGGAAAATTGTTTGGAGAATACTTGAGAAGAAAGAACAAAGAACTTAAAAGGGAATGTTTGGAAAAAGAATAATTTTTGGAAAAAAATGGAACGATTGGGCGAAGAACTTCAGGGAGAACTCATGGTAACGAAAAGGATTTTGGACAAAAGTTGAAAATAAAAATCAAGAACTTTGAAGGGAACGTTTAGAATAGGAAAAAGTTTTGGAGAAAAGTTAGGACGAAATGACTAAACAAAAGGACCAAGAATTTCAAAAACTGGTCTAAAAAGGGAAAGTTTTTGGAGAATCACTGGGAAGAACGAATTAGGAATTTCAAAAAGAATGTTTGGAAACAGAAATGTGTTTGGTAAAGCTTTGAGAAGAAAGGACTAAGAATTTCAAATTGGAGAAGGGATGTGAATAAAGGACCAAGTATTTTCAAAGAGAATGTAGGGAAAAGGAAATGTTTTATTGGTGTGTTGGGAGCAAAGAACGAGGAACTTCAAGGATAACTTTTGGAAAGGAAAAGTTTTTAAGGTTGAGTTAGGAAGAAAGGACGAAGAATTTCAAAGGAAATGTTTTTGGAGAAGTCTTCGAATTCGAAAGGGAACGTTTGGAAAAGGAAAGGATTTTGGAGAAGAGTTTGGAAAGAAAGGACCAACAATTTCAAATAGAAAACGTTTGGAAAAGGAAAAGAATTGGGAAGAAAGGTCCCAGAAGTTCAAAAATCACATTTGGAAAAGGACCAAGAAGTTCAAAGAGAACGTTTGAAAATGAAAAAGTTTTTGGGGAAGCATTTTGAAGAAAGGACAAAGAACTCCAAAACAAAAGTTTGAAAAAGAAAAGTATTTGGAGAAGAATTGGGAAAAAAGGACCAAGAATTGAAAACCGAATGTTAGGAAAGGGAAAATTGTTTGGAGAATACTTGAGAAGAAAGAACCAAGAACTTAAAAGGGAATGTTTGGAAAAAGATGGAACGATAGGGCGAAGAACTTCAGGGATAACGTTTGGTAACGAAAAGGATTTTGGAGAAAAGTTGAAAATAAAAACCAAGAACTTTGAAGCGAATGTTTGGAAACGGAAAAAGTTTTGGAGAAAAGTTAGGACGAAAGGACCAAACAAAAGGACCAAGAATTTCAAAAACCGGTCTAAAAAGGGAAAGTTTTTGGTGATGTGTTGGGAATAAAGAACGAGGAACTTCAAAGATAACTTTTGGAAAGGAGAAGTTTTTGAGGTTTAGTTCGGAAGAAAGGAGGAAGAATTTCAAAGGAAATTTTTTTGGAGAAGTCTTAGAACTCGAAAGGGAACGTTTGGAAAAGGAAAGGATATTGGAGAAGAGTTTAGGAAGAAAGGACGAACAATAATTTCAAATAGAACGTTTGGAAAAGAAAAAGTTTTTTAGATCGTGTTGGGAAGATAGGATCACAAACTTTGGAAAGAACGTTTGGAAAAGGGAAAATGTTAGAGTGTTGGGAACAAAGGAACAAGAATTTCATAAAATACATTTGGAAAACGTGTTGGGAAGAAAGGTCCCAAAAGTTCAAGAATCACATTTGGAAAAGGACCAAGAAATTCAAAGAGAACGTTTGAAAATGAAAAAGTTTTTGGGGAAGCATTTTGAAGAAAGGACAAAGAACTCCAAAACAAAAGTTTGAAAAGGAAAAGTATTTTGTGAAGAATCGGGAAGAAAGGACCAAGAATTTAAAAGCGAATGTTTGGAAAGGGAAAATTGTTTGGAGAATACTTAAGAAGAAAGAACCAAGAACTTAAATGTTTGGAAAAAGAATAATTGTTGGAAAAAGATGGAACGATAGGGCGAAGAACTTCAGGGAGAACGTTTGGTAACGAAAAGGATTTTGGAGAAAAGTTTAATTAAAACCCAAGAACTTTGAAGGGAAGGTTTGGAAAAGGAAAAAGTTTTGGAGAAAAGTTAGGACGAAAGAACCAAACAAAAGGATCAAGAATTTCAAAACCGGTCTAAAAAGGGAAAGTTATTGGAGAATCACTGGGAAGAACGAATTAGGGATTTCAAAAAGAATGTTTGAAACAGAAAGGTGTTTGGTAAAGCTTTGAGAAGAAAGGACTAAGAAAGTCAAATTAGAGAAGGGATGTGAATAAAGGACCAAGTATTTTCAAAGAAAATGTAGAGAAAATGAAATGTTTTTAGTGATGTGTTGGGAATAAAGAACGAGGAACTTCAAAGAAAACTTTTGGAAAGGAGAAGTTTTTGAGGTTGAGTTCGGAAGAAAGGAGGAAGAATTTCAAAGGAAATTTTTTTGGAGAAGTCTTAGAACTCGAAAGGGAACGTTTGGAAAAGGAAAGGATATTGGAGAAGAGTTTAGGAAGAAAGGACGAACAATAATTTCAAATAGAACGTTTGGAAAAGAAAAAGTTTTTTAGATCGTGTTGGGAAGAAAGGATCACAAACTTTGGAAAGAACGTTTGGAATAGGGAAAATGTTAGAGTGTTGGGAACAAAGGAACAAGAATTTCATAGAATACATTTGGAAAACGTGTTGGGAAAAAAGGTCCCAGAAGTTCAAGAATCACATTTGGAAAAGGACCAAGAAATTCAAAGAGAGCGTTTGAAAATGAAAAAGTTTTTGGGGAAGCATTTTGAAGAAAGGACAAAGAACTCCAAAACAAAAGTTTGAAAAGGAAAAGTATTTTGTGAAGAATCGGGAAGAAAGGACCAAGATTTGAAAAGCGAATGTTTGGAAAGGGAAAATTGTTTGGAGAATACTTAAGAAGAAAGCACCGAAAACTTAAATTTTTGGAAAAAGAATAATTTTTGGAAAAAGATGGAACGATAGGGCGAAGAACTTCAGGGAGAACGTTTGGTAACGAAAAGGATTTTGGAGAAAAGTTGAATTAAAAACCAAGAACTTTGAAGGGAAGGTTTGGAAAAGGAAAAAGTTTTGGAGAAAAGTTAGGACGAAAGAACCAAACAAAAGGATCAAGAATTTCAAAACCGGTCTAAAAAGGGAAAGTTATTGGAGAATAACTGGGAAGAACGAATTAGGGATTTCAAAAAGAATGTTTGAAACAGAAAGGTGTTTGGTAAAGCTTTGAGAAGAAAGGACTAAGAAAGTCAAATTGGAGAAGGGATGTGAATAAAGGACCAAGTATTTTCAAAGAAAATGTAGAGAAAAGGAAATGTTTTTAGTGATGTGTTGGGAATAAAGAACGAGGAACTTCAAAGATAACTTTTGGAAAGGAGAAGTTTTTGAGGTTGAGTTCGGAAGAAAGGAGGAAGAATTTCAAAGGAAATTTTTTTGGAGAAGTCTTAGAACTCGAAAGGGAACGTTTGGAAAAGGAAAGGATATTGGAGAAGAGTTTAGGAAGAAAGGACGAACAATAATTTCAAATAGAACGTTTGGAAAAGAAAAAGTTTTTTAGATCGTGTTGGGAAGAAAGGATCACAAACTTTGGAAAGAACGTTTGGAATAGGGAAAATGTTAGAGTGTTGGGAACAAAGGAACAAGAATTTCATAGAATACATTTGGAAAACGTGTTGGGAAGAAAGGTCCCAGAAGTTCAAGAATCACATTTGGAAAAGGACCAAGAAATTCAAAGAGAACGTTTGAAAATGAAAAAGTTTTTGGGGAAGGATTTTGAAGAAAGGACAAAGAACTCCAAAACAAAAGTTTGAAAAGGAAAAGTATTTTGTGAAGAATTGGGAAGAAAGGACCAAGATTTGAAAAGCGAATGTTTGGAAAGGGAAAATTGTTTGGAGAATACTTAAGAAGAAAGAACCGAAAACTTAAATTTTTGGAAAAAGAATAATTTTTGGAAAAAGATGGAACGATAGGGCGAAGAACTTTAGGGAGAACGTTTGGTAACGAAAAGGATTTTGGAGAAAAGTTGAAAATAAAAACCAAGAACTTTGAATGGAACGTTTGGAAAAGGAAAAAGTTTTGGAGAAAAGTTAGGATGAAAGAACCAAACAAAAGGACCAAGAATTTCAAAAACCGGTCTAAAAAGGGAAAGTTATGGGAGAATCACTGGGAAGAACGAATTAGGGATTTCAAAAAGAATGTTTGGAAACAGAAAGGTGTTTGGTAAAGCTTTGAGAAGAAAGGACTAAGAATTTCAAATTGGAGAAGGGATGTGAATAAAGGACCAAGTATTTTCAAAGAGAATTTAGGGAAAAGGAAATGTTTTTAGTGATGTGTTGGGAATAAAGAACGAGGAACTTCAAAGATAACTATTGGAAAGGAAAAGTTTTTGAGGTTGAGTTAGGAAGAAAGGACGAAGAATTTCAAAGGAAAAGTTTTTGGAGAAGTCTTAGAATTCGAAAGGGAACGTTTGGAAAAGGAAAGGATTTTGGAGAAGAGTTTGGGAAGAAAGGACCAACAATTTCTAATAGAACGTTTGGAAAAGAAAAAGTATTTGAGATCGTGTTGGGAAGAAAGGATCACAAATTTTTGAAAGAACGTTTGGAAAAGGGAAAATGTTAGAGAGTTGGGAACAAAGGAACAAGAATTTCATAGAAAACGTTTGGAAAAGGAAAATCTAGAGAAGGGTTGGGAAGAAAGGTCCCAGAAGTTGAAGAATCACATTTGGAAAGGGACCAAGAAGTTCAAGGAGAACGTTTGAAAATGAAAAAGTTTTTGGGGAAGCATTTTGAAGAAATGACAAAGAACTCCAAAACAAAATTTTGAAAAGGAAAAGTATTTGGAGAAGAATTGGGAAGAAAGAACCATGAATTTAAAAGTTAATGTTTGGAAAGGGAAAACTGTTGGGAGAATACTTAAGAATAAAAAACCAAGAACTTAAAAGGGAATGCTTGGAAAAAGAATAATTTCTGGAAAAAGATGGAACGATAAGGCAAAAAACTTCAGGGAGAACGTTTGGTAACGAAAAGCATTTTGGAGAAAAGTTGAAAATAAAAACCAAGAACTTTGAAGGGAACGTTTGGAAAACGAAAAAGTTTTAGAGAAAAGTTAGGACGAAAGAACCAAACAAAAGGACCAAGAATTTCAAAAAACGGTCTAATAAGGTAAAGTTTTTGGAGAATCACTAGGAAGAACGAATTACGAATTTCAAAAAGAATTTTTGGAAACAGAAAGGTGTTTGGTGAAGCGTTGGAAAGAAAGGACTAAGAATTTCAAATTGGAGAAGGGATGTGAATACAGGACCAAGTATTTTCAAAGAGAATGTAGGGAAAAATAAATGTTTTTAGTGATGTGTTGGGTATAAAGAATGAGGAACTTCAAAGATAACTTTTGGAAAGGAGAGGTTTTTGGTGAAGTGTTGGATATAAAGGATAAAGAATTTCAAAGTAAACGTTTGGAAAAGGGAAAGTTTTTTAAGAAAACTTGGAAGAAAGGACCAATAATTTCATAGAGAACGTTTCGGAAAGGAAAAGTTTTTGAGGTTGGGTTAGGAAGAAAGAATGAAGAATTTCAAAGGAAAAGTTTTTGGGGAAGTCTTAGAATTCGAAAGGGAACGTTTGGAAAAGGAAAGGATTTTGGACAAGAATTTGGGAAGAAATGACCAACAATTTCAAATAGAACGTTTGGAAAAGAAAAAGTTTTTGAGATAGTATTTGGAAGAAAGGATCACAAATTTTGGAAAGAACGTTTGAAAAAAGGAGAATGTTAGAGAGTTGGTAACAAAGGAGCAAGAATTTCATAGAAAACGTTTGGAAAAGGAAAATCTAGAGAAGAGTTGGGAAGAAAGGTCCCAGAAGTTCAAGAATCACATTTGGAAAAGGACCAAGAAGTTCAAAGAGAACGTTTGAAAATGAAAAAGTTTTTGGGGAAGCATTTTGAAGAAAGGACAAAGAACTCTAACATAAAAGTTTGAAAAGGAAAAGTATTTGGAGAATAATTGGGAAGACAGGACCAAGAATTTAAAAGCAAATGTTTGGAAAGGGAAAATTGTTTGGAGAATACTTGAGAAGAAAGAACCAAGAACTTAAAAGGGAATGTTTTGAAAAAGAATAATTTTGGGAAAAAGATGGAACGATAGGGCGAAGAACTTAAGGGAGAACGTTTGGTAATGAAAAGGATTTTGCAGAAAAGTTGAAAATAAAAACCAAGAACTTTGAAGGGAACGTTTGGAAAAGGAAAAAGTTTTGGATAAAAGTTAGGACGAAAGGACCAAACAAAAGGACCAAGAATTTCCAAAAACGGTCTAAAAAGGGAAAGTTTTTGGAGAATCACTGGGAAGACCGAATTAGGAATTTGAAAGAGAATGTTTGGAAACAGAAAGGTGTTTGGAGAAGCGTTGGGAAGAAAGGACTAAGAATTTCAAATTGGAGAAGGGATGTGAATAAAGGACCAAGTATTTTCAAAGAGAATGTAGGGAAAAGGAAATGTTTTTAGTGATTTGTTGGGAATAAAGAACGAGGAACTTCAAAGATAACTTTCGGAAAGGAGAAGTTTTTGGTGAAGTGTTGGATATAAAGGATCAAGAATTTCAAAGTAAACGTCTGGAAAAGGAAAAGAGAAAGGACCAAGAATTTCATAGAGAGAACGTTTGGGAAAGGCAAAGTTTTTGAGGTTGAGTTAAGAAGAAAGGACGAAGAATTTCAAAGGAAAAGTTGTTGGAGAAGTCTTAGAATTCGAAAGGGAACGTTTGGAAAAGGAAAGGATTTTGGAGAAGAGTTTGGGAAGAAAGGACCAACAATTTCAAATAGTACGTTTGGATAAGAAAAAGTTTTTGAGATCGTGTTGGGAAGAAAGGATCACAAATTTTGGAAAGAACGGTTGGAATAAGGAGAATGTTAGAAAGATGGGAACAAAGGAGCAAGAATTTCATAGAAAACGTTTGGAAAAGGAAAATCTAGAGAAGAGTTGGGAAGAAAGGTCCAAGAACTTCAAGAATCAAACTTGGAAAAGGACCAAGAAGTTCAAAGAGAACGTTTGAAAATGAAAAAGTTTTTGGTGAAGCATTTTGAAGAAAGGACAAAGAACTCCCAAACAAAAGTTTGAAAAGAAAAAGTATTTTGAGAAGAATTGGGATGAAAGGACCAGGAATTTAAAAGCGAATGTTTGGAAAGGGAAAATTGCTGGGAGAATACTTGAGAAGAAAGAACCAAGAACTTAAAAGAGAATGTTTGGAAAAAGAATAATTTCGGGAAAAAGATGGAACGATAGGATGAAGTACTTCAGGGAGAACGTTTGATAACGAAAAGGATTTTGGAGAAAAGTTGAAAATAAAAACAACAACTTTGAAGGGAACGTTTGGAAAAGGAAAAAGTGTTGGAGAAAAGTTAGGACGAAAGGACCAAACAAAAGGACTAAGAATTTCAAAAAACGGTTTGAGAAGGAAAGGTTTTTAGAGAATCACTGGGAAGAACGAATTAGGAATTCCAAAAAGAACGTTTGGAAACAGAAAGGTGTTTGGAGAAGCGTTGGGAAGAAAGGACTAAGAATTTCAAACTGGAGAAGGGATTTGAATAAAAGACCACGTATTTTCAAAGTGAATGTAAGGAAAAGGAAATGTTTGTAGTGATGTGTTGGGAATAAAGAACGAGGAACTTCAAAGATAACTTTTGGAAAGGAAAAGCTTTTGGTGAAGTGTTGGGTATAAAGGATCAAGAATTTCAAAGTAAACGTTTGGAAAAGGAAAAGTTTTTTAGGAAAACTTGGAAGAAAGGACCAAGAATTTCATAGACAACGTTTGGGAAAGGAAAAGTTTTTGAGGTAGTGTTAGGAAGAAAGGACGAAGAATTTCAAAGGAAAAGTTTTTGGAGAAGTCTTAGAAATTCGAAAGGGAACGTTTGGAAAAGTGTTTGGGAAGAAAGGACCAACAATTTCAAATAAAACGTTTGGAAAAGAAAAGGTTTGTGAGATCAAGTTGGGAAGAAAGGATCGCAAATTTTGGAAAGAACGTTTGGAAAAGGGAGAATGTTAGAGAGTTGGGAACAAAGGAGCAATAATTTCATAGAAAACGTTTGGAATAGGAAAATCTAGAGAAGAGTTTGGAAGAAAGGTCCAAGAAGTTCAAGAATCACATTTGGAAAAGGACCAAGAAGTTCAAAGAGAATTTGCGTGGATGCCTTCTCCCAAGGTTTCAATCCAACATCCACCTACCTGCACCATTGACATCCACCTTCAACAATGTCAAACACATGTCCTTTCATATTTTCATTTTCTTTAAGACCATCTTTTCGATCCCTCTGTCGCTTGTTCACGAATATTGCCTTGATGCTATCTTTCGCTCTTCCTCTCTAGCCAAACATGCATTTTCTCCCCTTATTTTCTCGTCCTTCTTGACCAAACGACTAGGATTTTTCTTCCCCTACTCAATAATCTCTTATGTTGTCGACGTCTGCCCTGAATTTTCAGCAGCATTCGTCGTTGAAGTTCCAACTCTGTCACCTTGAACATTTGTCCAGCCTTCTTCTTCGTATTCGAATAGAATATCGGTTCATGTGCCCTCAATCATTTTCCTCTAATCTTTTTTCTCGATTGTCGTACTAACTTCTTTCGAATAGTCTCACTCTCCCGCTTTTTACTTTTTTTTTTCCACAATTCTCCCTTCTCTTCTTCCATCTCTTGGTTCTAAGTTGAGCTTGCAGTCATCGCGAAAGTTAATCAAGCCTCTCCATTAAAGCTTTCCGACATCATCATGGCTCTTTGATTCTCTATTTCTGCAGTTAACCGATCAAGGTTATTGGCCATCCTCTGGAAAGCTTCTTTTATTTCAACCACATCCTTCCCTATTCCTTTCACCTTCTCTTCTAGTTGTCTTTTCATCATTTTCCAGGATTAACGTGAAAAACCCCAAACAGTAATATATTGCAATAATAAAGAGAAATTACAATATACTGATAGGCTTTCAAGAGGGCTAACTCTCTCCCAAAGTCTCACTCTGAGACAATACCCAAAATTCTTCACACCCTCTAAGACTTTCCACTCCCTATCTATAACAAAGACTCCTTAACTAATTACCAAGATACTGGTAACTAATGACTACAATGCCTTTACTACTATTCTACTACTATTCCAATATCCTTCTATTAGTACTCTCACATACGACTGAGTCGTTTAGCCTAAGAACTATAGGACTGTTTAGCCTCAGCAAGGCTGAACTCCATTGCCTCAGCAAGACTGAGACATTTAGCCTTCGTAAGATTGAGCTCACTAGCCTCAACATGACTGAGCTTCTTAGCCACTGCAAGACTAAGCTCAATAACCTTAGCAAGATTGAGCCTTTTAGCCTTAGTAAGACTGATCCCTCTAGACTCAGCAAGATTGAGCCTACTAGCCCCAGTAAGGCTAAGGCCAAGCACGACTGAGCCTCTTAGTCTTAGCTAGACTGAGCTACTTTGCCTTAGCCTGACCGAGCCCCTTGGCGTAAGGGCGGCTAAGCCCCTTAGCCTCAGCATGACTAAACTCCTCTAATCTCAACATGACTGGATCATTTTGCCTCAGCACGATTGAGTCTTTTTGCTTAGCACGACTGTCCTTTAGCATGAGTCCTGTGCTTAGCATGATTGAGTCCCTTAGCCTTAGCAAGATTGAGCAAATTATCCTTTGCAAGATTGAGTTCATTAGCCTCAGCACGATTGAGCCTGATAACCCTCACAACTGAACTCTATTGCCTCATCTACACTAAGTTTACTAGCCTCAGTAAGATTGAGCCCTTGGCCTCAGCAAGATTAACCTCTATCGCCTCATCAATACTGAGCCACATGGTCTCCGTACGATTGAGTCACTTAGAATCAGTAAGATTGAGCTCCATTGCTTGAGCAAGAATGAGCCCTTCGCTTTATTAAGATTGAGCTCACTAGCCTCAACACGACTTGACCCCCTTAGCCTCTCAACACAACTGCGTTCAGCTATATTGAGCTCACTAGCTTAGACTGGGCCACTTGACCTCAAGAAGACTTAGCCACTTAGCCCCAACTAGAATGAGGTCCATCACCTCAACAAGACTGAGCTCACTAGCTTTTTTAGGATTGAACTTACTCTAGCCTTAGCACGATTGAGCTCCACTAACCTCACCATAACTGAGCCCTTTAGCCCAAGCACAATGCAATTTCTTAGTCATAGCAAGACTGTGCTCCATAGGGAAAGTTTGGAATAGGGAAAGTTTTTTTATTAGGGAAAGTTTTTGGAGAAGCGTAGGAAAAAAAAGGCCAAGAATTTCAAAGACAACGTTTGGAATAGGGAAAACTTTTGGATAAGCGTTGGGAAGAAAGGACTGAATTTCCAAGCAAACGTTTGGAAAAGAAAAAGTTTTAGAGAAGCGTTGAGAAGAAAAATGTTTAGAGAAGCGTTGAGAAGAAAGAACCAAAAGTTTCAATAGAAACGTTTGGAAAATGAGAAGTTTTGGAGAAAAATTAGGAAGAAAAGACCAAAAATTTCAAGTAGAAGGTTTGGAAAAGAAAAGGTTTTTCGAGAAAAATTAGAATAAAGAATCAAGAATTTCAAACAGAGCGTTTGGAAAGAGAAAGGAGAAGTTTTAGAGAAAAGTTACGAAGAAAATACCAAGAGTTTTAAAGAGAACGTTTGGAAAAAGGAAGGTTTTTGAAGAAATGTTGGGGATAAAGGACAAAGAATTTCGAATAGATTGTTTGGAAAAGGGAATTTTGATAAGCGTTTGGAAAATGAATTCTTTTTTTTAGAAAAGTTAAGAAGAAAGGACCGAGACTTTCAAAGGGAACACTTGGAAAAGCGTTGGGAAGAAAGAACCAAGAATATCAATGGGAACATTTGACAAATGAAATGTTTTTGGAGTAGAGTTGGGAAGAAAGGATATAGAATTTCAAAGAGAGCCTTTTCTGAACCTTCTCAATAATTGGGTTCCATAAGGTGATATATTTAGGATTGTGATCAGGAGGGTGTCCTAAATAAGAAGGGAAAGCTCCATCCTCGTTCTCGACCAAAGAAGCTCATCTTCTTAATTTGCCCTCCTCATAGTTCAAACCCAAAATTTCGCATTTTCCCCGGTTGATTTTAAGCCCCGCAAAGCTTAAACAAATTTGAGAATATGGTTTAAGATGAGAAATGAGTCCTGCTTGCCAGAGCAGAAGAAAATGGTATGATTAGTGAATTGAAGATGAGATAGGGTCATTTTCTCCTTTCCCACCTTAAAACCCTGAATGATATAGCCTTCCAAGCTTCTAGAGACCATCATACTAAGGGAATCCACAATCAAAAGAAAGAGAAAAGGGGAAAGGGGATTGCCTTGCCTTAGACCTCCCGTGGCTCTACTCTTCCCCTTTAGCTTACCATTGATGAGGATAGAGTATTGGACCTACCGTACACAACTCCATATCCACGATCTCCACTTGTAACCAAAGTCTTTCTTCTCAAAGACCTTATCCAGGAAGTCCCAATCCACATGATCATAGGCTTTTTTTGAAGTCAATTTTAAAAATAATATCTTCCTGACCCCTATCTCTATAATCCTCTATGGCATCATTCACTATTAGGACTTGATCAAGGATTTGCCTTCCCTTAACAAAAGCCCTTTGGGCCTCTGATATCGTGGATGGAAGGACTTTCTTAAGCCTTTTCGCTAAAACCTTGGTTGTGATCTTGTAATTACTTGTGATCAAACTAATGGGTATGAAGTCCTTGACTTTATTTGCTCTTTGTTTGCCCTTTCCTTTTTAAGGATAAGGTAAACAAAGGTTTTGTTCAGGGTGAAATCCAAGATGCCCCTCTCAAGGAATTCCCAAAACACTCTTTCCAAATCCTTTTGACCACCTCCCCGTTATTTTGGAAAAAAGCCATAAAAAAACCATCAGGACCAGGGGCTTTGTTCCTGCCACATTCAAAGTCAACCTTTCTTATCTGCTCTAGGTAAAAAGCAAAGTCCAAGAAAATCTTATCCCTCTCAGATATGGACAACAATCGAAGCCATCAACAAAAGGTCTAGGACACACTTGGGGAACATAAAACATAGAGAAAAAAAGAGGATCTCTCCTTCCATCGCCCCCTCCCTTTTGATTGTTTCCCCCTCGTCATTCACCAAGGAACCAATAAAGTTCTTACTTCTCCTGCCACTCGTTAATCTATGAAAGAATCCTAAATTGCAATTCCTATCCTTCGCACACCTAACTTTAGCTTTCTACCTCCAACTAAAGGACTTCTTTCTAACTATCTTCGGAGACTGTGCTTTAAAGGATAGGCGCTCATCTTTCAAGGCGGGAGTCAACCGATCCACCTCTTCGAGGTCATCAATGGATTTGATTCTACCCGAGATCTCTAGTTCTAAACCTTAATATCTCCAAACACCTCTCTATTATTCCAATCCTATAGGTTGGCCTTAAGGTTTCTCAGCTTTCTCATGAACTAGTATCCTTCCCAATTACCTGGGGCCTCGGCGCTCCACCAAGTCGAAATGGAGGATTTGAAAGAAGAATGATCTAACCACATGTTTTCGAATCTGAAGGGACAAAGGCCCCATCTTTGGGGGCCTGAGGTCAAAAAATTGACCAATGAACCAAAGTAACTCTTGGGCTTAAAACTTGTTTCACACTCAAGAACGAATCCATCCGACCCTTGGAGAACATGCATCTATCAATGTGCATGCGAGCTCTACTGGCTTCCTAAGTAAACTTCCCATTTGCTAAAGGAGGATCAAAGAGACTACAACCCTCGATAAAGCTATTAAAGTATCTCATGGACCTCGTTACCCTTCCCCCAGATGTCTTCTGAGCATGTAACCTTGTGATAAGGAAAACCTCACATATCCTCTAGACTAAAAGGGGAAGGTAAAGAGTCCAAAGAAGGGAATCGTACCTGGTTTGGCATCCCATCTGAGTTTACCTTGACGATCGATTAAGATGGGCCCAAGGGTCCAATTTGTTGCTTACTTACGAAAGTGGTGAAGAGACCTCAACCAACGTCGAGGAGTGAGAAGAAACTCGCCCCGTCTGAGATCCCCTGTGTGACATTAGATTCTAGATTATCCACCGTCTGTTTCGATTTTTGTCCACTCCCAATCTTAGATTGACATTGGATCTCTTCTGTTTTCTTGTCCCCATTAAAGGGTAGCTCTAAGCTTACAGATTCCATCCTTTTAACAGCCAGTAAAGAGAGGAACGACTCATTTTTCGAGTAGTTTACGATTGACAAATCCGACCCCATGTCCTCCTCACCCACAATCAATTCATCTTAACCGAACCCCATGGCTTGAATCTCCTCGAAATTTCTATCCATTTCACGGACCCCTCCCTCCTCGTGTCGACTTAATTTGTCCATGCCAAAGTCAGATTTCAATGAATTTGTAGGCCCACAATAAGGGGAAGGTTCGTCTGCAATTTCTTTTCCTTTTGACCCTGGGGAGGAGTTCTTCCACCCTTCACATGATCTCTCTTCATTCATATTCTTTGACCAACTAAGGTGGTAGCCTTTGGCAGACATAGCAACATATTTTTGGCTTTTTTTTAATTTCCTTCCTCTTAGGTTGAAATTAGCAATGGCGTTCTTTCAGATCAATCTCACCAGGAAGTAGACATCCTCGTGATTTGGATCACTGACGACATAAAGTTCCCAACGGCTTTAATACATACCTCTTCCATCCAGCATACTTCTAAAAGACCTCCACACAACTCGGCCAACGATATATCACTTGCCTTATTCGAAGGAAATGGGGGATGTCTAGAAACGTGATTCATCCTCCTTTGGATGTAGATTTTCTTCCTTCTACCATTTTAGGTTCCACCTTTGAACTAGGTTCGCACAAAACGACTTGAATAAAAAGCCCACATCCACTTTCTTTTGCAAATTTTCTTTAATCTGACCATCTTGTTCCTAATTTAAATCTCTCTATAATGATTGAAGAGGAGCAATTGAACGTGAACTCTACCTTCGATAGTTGATCGAGTGGAGAATTTTCTGGTTTGACCTCGTCGAGCAGAGCTTGTTACTATCCTTTTCTTCAGCAGAGCTTGCTACTATCCTATTTTTCTTCTGTCTTGACTCTCGCTCCCTCATTTCCTACTACTCTTTTTTCCCTCTCCACCCCCACCTTCAACTGTTGAGTAAGAGCCCATCCCTTACCTTGACCCCTTTTTGATCGAGTGGAGGACGAATTTATGTGATTGTCGCTGCTACATAAGCCCATCTCTTACCTTGACCCTTCTAGAAAAATTTAATTTTTCCTTTTAAATGGTTCCAAAAAGAGCAATCCAAACCTCCCTCTATCATTTGCTAACCATTGGAAGAGGATAGTAGCATAAACCAACCTTCTCCTTATCCAAAGCCTACCGACGCCCCTTTCTTAGCCACAGACGAGAGGCAATCTCTGAACCACGTGTTTGTCCCTAGCTCCAAATCCATCTTACCGCTTCATTCTCCCCTATGTTCCTCTATCGAAAATTTTCTCCCTCATTCATTTTGCTGTAAGAAAAACACCTTACGATCAATGTTTAGCTTTCCCATCGAACAATTTCATTTTTAGATATAGAAAGAGAAAAAGGACAAAGGTATTACAACTCACCAATTCGAGATGGTGAAATCTCCTCAAAGCCACTCTATAGAGTAATTTCTCTTACAAAATATAGCATACCCCTAAACAACCCAAAATACACATATATAATCCAGCTGTAACAACCCGAAAACTGACATCAAGACATTAAACCAACTTAATCGACTTCTAAATAACACCTCAGGGGAGGGTGAATTTCCACCTCTACCCTTTCTAACATACGGATTCACAATTGGGGGCTTAACATTACCCCACCCGAAAACTGACATTAAGACATTAAACCAACTTAATCGACTTCTAAATAACACCTCAGGGGAGGGTGAATTTCCACCTCTACCCTTTCTAACATACGGATTCACAATTGGGGGCTTAATATTACCCCGGGGGTGTAAGCCACCTTGTCCTCAAGGGGAAAGGCAGGAAACTGATTAAGAAAATGCTCGAGAGACTCCCACGTGCCTTCATGCTTCGGTAGTCCCTTCCATTGGACTAATAACTCCCATTCGTTGGTGTTGTCATTCACTCGGTATGTCATTACTTCTTCCGGCTTAGCAATCCACTCAAAGTACTCGGTCAACATGGGTGGGACAGCTTGAATAATGTCATGGTTGCCCATGGCTTGCTTAAGTTGAGAAACGTGGAAGACCAGATGTAATGTGGCTTCGACGGGGAGATCAAGCTTGTAGGCCACTGAACCAATCCGTTCTAGGACTTTGTAGGGCCCAAAAAATTATGGAGAAAGCTTTTTTGTTTCAACGATGAGCCACTGAAGCTTGTCGATAAGGTCGGAGTTCGAGGAACGCCCAATCACCATCCTTATACTCCTTCTCCTTACGGTGTAAGTCTGCATATTTCTTCATTCGGTTTGTGCTTTGAGAAGTTGTGCCCTCAAGTTATCCAGAATCGGATCACGCTCCAAGAGTTGCTCGTCCCAGGAAGACTAGAGTGATAGGTGGTATTGTGCTAATATTCAACCCATGAGATCCATTTTTCCCACTGTTTTGACCACTAACTACAAAAACAAAGCAAATAAGTCTCCATGCATTTATTGACAATCTTGGTGATGTAGCCGATTATTGGCTTAGTTTTACATTTATTAGTTGTTATCTTTATAAGCCATGTGTTTGTCATGTGCATCTTGGTTAGTTAGGTGGTTAGTCATAACCGCCCCCTGTACAGCCTATTTAAAAGCCCTTTCCCCTCTTATTTTGATCATCAAATATTATCTTGAGGTTATTCATAAACTTGGCTCCATCAAATTGGTATCAGAGCACTCGATTCTCGGGACGTCTTTTACCATGAGAACCAAGAAAGTCTCAACTAATGTGAGTGGAGATCCTTCTTTGGTTGATAAAGAGGCGAAATCTACCCCTGTCCTCTCACAACAAGAGACAATTGAACGCTTGCTGTCAGTTGAAGACGACGTGCGTGAGATCAAGAAGATCTTAAAGCTAATGTGGGAAAAAATGGGTTTCCAAACCGAGCACTTAGCATCAAACCCGGAAGTACAGATATTTAGGGGAAAAGAAACACAGATTCGGCAAGGGGAAAGCAGTAAGTCGATGGGACAGCAAGAGGGCAGAACCAAATTACAGCAAGAAAGGTGCTTTGGCGAGCAAAAGACACCACAAGACTGGTTTGCGGTTTCAACAAAGTACCGAGAATGGGATGTGGCGCCTAAAAGATTTCAAGAACTTAGAGAAAATCCAATATATCAAAGGTATCAAGATTGGTCAGATTCATCAAGTGAGGATGATAAAGAACCAAGAAATCCTTATTATCAACATGGCCCAACCGATAATCCAATATATGACCAGCTGGGAAAAAGAGAAGATGCAAGAATCCCATACTACAAGCAAGAAAGCGACTTCAAGATGAAGATCGACATTCCAACCTATAATGGTAAAATGGAAATTGAATCTTTCTTGGAGTGGATACGACATGTAGAAATTTTTTTTGATTACATGAATACACCGGAAACCAAGAAAGTAAAATTGGTAGCCCTCAAGTTGAAAGGAGGAGCACAAGCTTGGTGGGATCAACTAGAAATTAACCGCCAAAGATTTGGGAAAAGACCAATCCGGAAATGGGAAAGAATGAAGAGGTTAATGAAGGATAGATTTCTTCCCGCTATTTTTGAACAAATTCTATATACACAATACCAAAATTGCCGCCAAGGGACGCACTCGGTGATGGAATATACAGAGGAGTTCCACAGACTGGGGGCTCGAACAAATCTTGGGGAGAACCAACAATGCTTGGTAGCAAGATACAAAGGTGGACTGCGATCAGATATTCAAGAACGCATTTCTTTCCAATCTATAGCTTTCTTGAACGAGGCCATTACCGCAGCTGCTACGGCTGAAGAACAAATAGCCAATCGATTCAAACGACAATACACTAGGAGGAATACGGGAGAATCACACACCTACAATCCAAGAAATGTTGCGCTAGACAAGAATCCACCTCAAACTTTATCAGCTACTGAAAAGGGCAAGCAGATTGACATGGGTGTGACAAAAGATCCGATTTCAAGGAGGAATTCTAATACATACGCCAGGCCTACGTTGGGGAAGTGCTTCAGATGCAACCAGACTGGGCATTTGTCCAATGAATGTCCTCAAAGAAAGACTTTGACTATTGCAGATGGTGTGGAATTTCAAGAAGAGGACAATTTTTCAGACATTGATGAAACTACTGACTTCCTCGAACCTGACGAAGGTGAACCTGTATCTTTGGTTGTTCAGCGTATCCTTTTGGCCCCTAAACATGATCCAAGTTATCAAAGACACGCGTTGTTCAAAACAAGATGTACAATAAACGGCAAAATTTGCAACGTGATCATTGACAGCGGCAGCACAGAAAATGTAGTGGCGAGCAAGTTAGTTTCTACCCTAAATCTCCCTCTACATCCGCATCCTGAACCATATAAGGTGAGTTGGATAAAGAAAGGCGGCGAGGTGCAAGTTACACACACAAGTACTATCCCTTTATCCATTGGAGCAAGCTACAAGGATCAAATCGTGTGTGATGTCCTCGACATGGATGCATGCCACATTCTTCTGGGACGACCGTGGCAATATGACTTACAAGCTATCCACAAAGGACGAGAAAATACTTATGAATTTTCTTGGATGGGAAAGAAGATTGTTCTCTTACCACTCAACCCGTCGAAACAAATGGCCACTACCACCTCAAAGAAAGGTCATCTCTTTACTGTTTCTTCTGGAAAAGATTTTTTAAATCCTAAGCAATCACCTATTCTTGGTTTGGTTATTAAGAATTTTGAGATTCCATCTAACCCTACTAATATATCAAGAGAGGTCCAAGATCTTTTGGATAAATTTCCTTCCATTATTGAGAACCGCTCACAGGTGCCTCGTCTAAGGGAAATACAACACACAATTGACTTCTACCCAGGGGCAACTCTTCCAAATCTGCCACATTATCGGATGAGCCCTAAAGAGTATCAAATCCTTCATGAACAAGTTCAAGAACTTTTGGATAAAGGTCACATACAACCAAGCCTCAGCCCATGCGCTGTTCCTGCTCTTCTTACACCCAAGAAAGACGGATCATGGCGTATGTGTATCGACAGTCGGGCCATCAACAAAATTACCATAAAATACAGATTTCCAATTCCCCGAATTTCGGATTTGCTGGATCAATTAGGTGGTGCCACGGTTTTTTTCCAAGCTAGATCTAAAAAGTGGATACCACCAGATAAGAATCAAACCGGGAGATGAGTGGAAAACGACATTCAAAACAAATGAAGGACTATTCGAATGGCTTGTCATGCCCTTTGGCCTTTCAAATGCCCCTAGCACATTTATGCGTTTGATGAACCAGGTATTTCATCCTTTCCTCAATAAATTTATTGTTCTTTACTTTGATGATATTTTAATCTATAGTAAAAATCAAGTAGAACACTTAGACCACATTCGGATCATCTTTTCTACATTACAGAAGCATTCTCTGGTCAGTAATTTAAAAAAATGCTTGTTTACTGCTAACGAAATATCATTTCTAGGGTACATCATTGGTTACAATAAGATTAAAATGAATCCCAGGAAGATTAAGACAATACAAGATTGGGAGGAACCTAAAACTATTAAAGAAATTCAGAGTTTCTTAGGCCTAGCATCTTTTTACAGAAAATTCATCCGAAATTTCAGCACCATTGTGGCCCCTCTAACAAATTGCTTAAAGAAAGGACAATTTTTTGGGGGACACACCCAAAACCAAAGCTTTTCTGCAATCAAAGAAAAACTCATAACCAGCCCAGTTCTTGTTCTTCCTAATTTTGATCTTCCTTTTGAAGTAGCCATTGATGCCTCAGGGATAGGGATAGGTGCTGTTTTGTCTCAAAATAACCACCCAATTGAATACTTTAGCGAAAAATTGAGCCCTTCAAGACAAAAATGGTCCACATATGAACAAGAACTATATGCTTTAATTCGGGCTTTGAAACAATGGGAGTATTATTTATTAAGTAAAGAGTTTTTATTGTTTACAGATCACTTTTCCCTCAAATTTTTAAATTCTCAAAAAACCATAAGCCGAATGCATGCTCGATGGTTATCCTATCTTCAAAGATTTGATTTTGTTATTAAGCATACCTCAGGAGCTACTAATAAAGTAGCTGATGCCTTAAGCAGAAAAACAAATCTTCTAACCCTTCTTAAAGGAGAAATCATCGCATTAGATGTTCTACCAAGCTCCTATGAAGGTGACAAAGACTTTGACTCCATATGGTCCGACTGCATGAATCACAAACCAGCAGGAGATTATCATATGGTGGAAGGTTTCCTTTTTAAAGGAGATCTCCTATGCATCCCATTTTCCTCCCTTCGGGAGTCCTTAATCAAAGAGGCTCATTCAAATGGTTTGGCTGGACACTTAGGAAGGGATAAAACTCTATATGTTTTGGAAACAAGGTACTATTGGCCACAACTCTGTGAAGATGTACAAAATTTTGTTGCCCGTTGCTACACTTGTCAAATTTTCAAGGGAACAACTCAAAATACTGGACTATACTCTCCTATCCCAATTCCAGAACATATTTGGGAGGATTTGTCCATGGATTTTATTTTAGGACTCCCTCGAACTCAAAGAGGGTTTGATTCAGTATTGGTGGTGGTTGATCGATATCAAAATGGCACATTTCCTTGTGTGTAAAAAAACAGCAGATGCTATAAACATTGCCAATCTATTCTTTAGAGAAATCATGCGATTACATGGAATTCCAAAATCTATTGTCTCTGATCGAGATGTTAAATTCTTGAGCCATTTTTGGAAAACATTATGGAAGAAATTTGATACATCTCTCAAGTTTAGTACTACTAGCCACCCCCAAACAGACGTACAAACCGAAGTAACTAATCGAACTTTGGGGAATCTCATCCGGTGTCTAAGTGGAGATAAACCACGACAGTGGGACATGGGTTTAGCTCAGGCAGAATTCGCTTACAACCATATGCAGAACCGTACAACAGGGAAGTCTCCATTTGAGCTTGTTTATACAAAACTACCACGATTAACTATGGACTTAACTAATATCCCTTCTTCTGTTGATCTTAGTCTAGAAGCTGAGGAAATGGCAGCAAGAATTCAAGAGCTACACCAGCAAGTTCACAAACACATTGAAGAACAAACAACAAAATACAAAACAGCGGCGGATAAAAAGCGGAGGTTTAAGGAATTTGCTGTTGGTGATTTAGTTATGGTGCACTTGAGAAAGAGTAGAATGCCGACGGGAAAATCCGGCAAACTCAAAGAAAGAAAGTTCGGACCAGTACCTATATTAGAAAGATTTGGAGATAACGCCTACCGGGTTCAACTTCCAGCGCACTACAACATCAGCCCAACTTTTAATGTGGCTGACATTTCTCCTTATAATCCGCCGGATGACTTCATTTTAGCTTCTTAACTCGAGGACGAGTTTTTTTTGGGAGGGGGAAAGTTGATGTAGCCGATTATTGGCTTAGTTTTACATTTATTAGTTGTTATCTTTATAAGCCATGTGTTTGTCATGTGCATCTTGGTTAGTTAGGTGGTTAGTCATAACCGCCCCTTGTACAGCCTATTTAAAGGCCCTTTCCCCTCTTATTTTGATCATCAAATATTATCTTGAGGTTATTCATAAACTTGGCTCCATCACTTGGTTTGACCGTAGGTTCGAGGGTGATAGGTAGTGCTTCTTCAAAGCTGTGTCCCCTATAAGCAAAATAATTCAACCCAGAAATGACTGAGAACGATTTTATCTTGGTCAGAAACTATTGAACGAGGAAACCCATAAAGACGAACGACCTCCTTAATAAACAGAGTGGACTCCCTTGGCGATACAAGGATGGTTGATGAGAAGAAAAAAAGCGTACTTACTGAGGCGATCGACTACCACTAATATTCAAACCCGCGAGACCTTGGTAAACCTTCAATGAAATCCATGGCAACACCCTCCCAAATGCATTTCGGTACTGGCAATGGTTGTAATAGGCCAGCGGGTGATAGAGTCAAAGACTTGTTCTTTTGGCATATTTGATAATCCTCCACATACCGTTTGATCATGCCCTTCATATCGGGCCAATATAGCTCAATGGTGATCCTCTTATAGTTCGAAGAAAGCCCGAATAGCCCCCCAATACAGAATCATGGTAAGAATGTAGTATGGCTGGAATTAATTTAGAGTCACAGGATAACACTAACCTGCCTTTTTAAAGAAGATTTCCTTGATGGATAGAGTATTTTGGATGTTGTGAAGGATCAGCCAAGAGTTCTCTGATAATTTCTTGTAGCTTGGGATCCTCAGCCACCTCGTGTTTGACTGTCTATAGTGAGTGTATCCAAATGGGCAATGTGATTAACCCGTTGTAAAGTGTCAGCCATCTTTTTTTTAGACCGAGTCTGAATTGAATTTCGAAGTTATACCCCAGTAACTTGGAGACCCACTTTTGGTATTTCGACTGGATGATTGTTTGGTCTACTAGGAATCTCAAAGCATGTTGATCCGTACGGAAAATAAAACGTTGGCCCAATAGTACAGTCTCCAACGTTGTATAGCCTTGACAATGATCATTAGTTCCCGTTTGTAGATTGGTTTGGCTTGAGCTCGTGGTGAAAAAGTCTAAATATAGTATACAATGGACCGTTGATTCTGACTAGGATGGCTCATAACCCAGTCCCCGAAGAATCCGTTTCAACAACAAACGGTTGAGTAAAATCGGGAAGAGCTAGCACCAACATTGTAATCATGGACTGTTTCAAATTATCACCAGCAATAGAGGACTGGAAAAGGGGCTTGTGCTAGGACGAATTATTTCGTCTGCCAACATTTCTCAAATCATTCATTCAATCTCGTCTTTCTGTGTGTAGGGATGCCGGTAGGACCTTACATTCACTCCTTGATGCTCATTTTTTAGGTGAATCTGGTGGTCCACTTCTCGGGGAGGAGGTAGCTATGTAAGGTTTGAGAAGACATCTGTGTATTCATCGATCATTCGATCAATGGATGGGGTATTCGGAGATGGGGTACCGCCTCTAATACGGATGGTTCTCCAATCACAGTCGTAATGGCTTTTAGTTCCACTAGGAAACCCTGATCATGTTTCTCCTAAGACCGCTTTGGTTGCTTCAACGAAACCTCGGTCTTAGTTAAAGACGGATCTCCTTTGATTACCACCTTATCATCTCCATGGTTAATAGTTAAGGAAAGTGCTTTTCAGTCCACAATAGTAAGGCCGAGGGAGTTTAGCCATTGCATGCCCAAAATTAAGTCCAGGCTTCCGGGTTCGAGAGGCAAAAAGTTTCCACAAGAGTGATTTTGCTCAGTTTAATGACTACACCATTGCAGATTCCCTTTCCTTTAACTGCATTCCCTGTTCCCATAATTATCCTGTAGTTCAATGTTTCAGATATAGGAAGCTTCATCTGTTTCACGAGTTTGTGATATAAAATTGTGGGTTGCTCCACAGTCGATCAAAATTATGACGTCCCAGTCTTTGATTCTTCCTCGAACTTTGATAGTCCCGAGAGATGAAAAACCAACCATAAGGTTGAAAGAAAATTCCACCATGTCAACTTCTGTCGTCGACTCTTCTACTTCTTCGACCTTGCACTCTTTACCTTCTCGATCTTCACTGGTACCTTATCACTTGGCTACGTCGTCATCTACAACCAGCAACCTGAGTTCCTTCGCTTTACACTTGTGTCCCACAATGTATTTTTCATCACAATGATAGCATAATCATTTTCTGAGTCCGTCAGGCGTTTAAACGGCAGCTCTTTCCATTGATAGGATGGGTGGTTGGGCAAAGTGATTGTTTTTACAAGGCTAGGTTCAATTAACTTGGGTGATTCTTTCGGGCTTACAGCGTTCGATTTCCACGCTCGAATTGGGTCGAAGGCCGTTTTGAAAGATAGAGCATTATTTTTGTCTTCAATCCATTAGGCCACCTTCATAATTGCTTCCAGGCCCACGGGCTCAAAACACATCACTTCCGATTTGATATCAGGTGCGAGTTCGTTAAGAAACATATTTTCTCTGTATTCAGCTACAGACTTTTCATGTCGTACCGCCAAGAATCACGCACACAAGGATCCCTTTTGGGAAGGACGAAATCGTTCCGAGATTCCATATTTTAGGCCTCTCCATCCGATGAACAGATTCCTTCCTTCAGCTCAGTGATACCAACGTAGAGTAGCTCATGTGAAACTTACTACAGTCATCGTAATCTTCTCTGAATCCAAGAGCTGGTGGATGTCAAAATATCATTCGGCCCGGAATAGCCAATCATCGGGTTGTTCTCCACCCCGAAGGCTGAGATTTCTACTTTCTCGAACTTGTATCGATCATGCGAATTGTCTTCACCTCTTGGTTCCTTTCGACTAGACGTAGCGTTGTCATACTCGAGTGCTTTCTGCTTATGGTCGGACTCCTTTTCTGTAATCATCTTGCTGCGAGAGTCGCCAATAAGTAGATTAGCTATCACCTTTTGATTGTTCATGGATATTTGTCTCTAATCCTCGAAACTATGGAATAGTTTCTCCATGCTCTTATTCAATTCTGCGATCGATTTCTTCAATTCAGGTATTTTCTTATTGACAACTTCCATGCTTCTTTCCAACTCCTCCACTCATTCCTCAAGGTGCTTCTGTGCCATGCTTCGTGTCTTACCCAAGTTGTCGTTTGCTTTGATACCAAATTGTTCAGGTTTGAAAATAGAAACTTTCATTAACAGTAAAGGGTATTACAACTCACCCATTTGAGATGGTTAAATCTCCTCAGAGCCACTCTAGTATCTTCTCTTACAAAATATAGCATACCCCTAAGCAGCCCAAAATAAACATATATATAATCCAACTATAACAGCCCAAAAACTGACATTAAGACATTAAATCAACTTAACTTCATCGACTTCTAAATAACACCTAAGGCGAGGGTGAATTTCCACTTCTACCCCTTATAACATACGTATTTACAATTGGGGGCCTAACAAATCTTTCTTCCGTTAAATGACTGATAGTGTCTTCCTTGAACAACGAAATGAGAAGTTAACTGTAGAGATTATGTGCTAAAGAGGGAAAAATATGCATGTAGTGGTATCGTGGATGGAGGATTTCGAATTGGTATGGGCATAAAACTAACTATTGATGAACGTTTTGAAAAGGTAATTTTGGAATAAGGACAATTGATAGTTCCTTTTTGTTTACAAGACTTTGATTTTCTGAATGAATTTTGTCTTACACCGTTTTGATTGTCTAATTCCGAACTGCTTATTCTATTTTTTTTTCCGCTATAGTATCAAAGGCAAAAGGGTATATTTTTACTCCAGAAGAGGGGGCCATCCTCCAAGTTGGTATGTGGTTCTACGAATTTTCTTGCAAGGAAGTAAAGGTGTCTCTAACATTTCCATTTCACATTGCAGATTAAATGATAGTTGAGTTTTACCTTGAATCCTTTTGTCCATGTAATGGTATCATCTCACTCATCTTCTAGTTTTGTGCTTAAAAGATAATGCCTCTAGAAATAATCAAATAAACATTTAGAGCCACGGGCTCCAATACCAATTTTTTTTTTATAAGAAACAACTTCATTGATATATTAAATTTACCAAAAGGAGAAAAACTCCATGATGATTATAGGGAAGCATAGCTACATGAAGAAAGGAGGTTTGAACATTTACACTAAGATATAGCAATATAAATGACATAATCAAAGAACTTATCGGAAGGTTGTTCTTTATCTTTGAAGATGTAATGGTTTCTTTCCTCCCAAATAACCTAAAAATAGGCTCGGGCAATGTTCATCCATAAAGATCTAGAGCCACCATCTCCAATAACAATAACACAATGTTTTTGTAGTTGGAAGGGCTATGAGGATTTGTAAATATATCTCCCAATATTCTCTTGTTGATGTGCTCCATCTTTGAGTATGTTACATTTATCTTACATTGAAGTATAATTAACTTATTTAGCTTCTTCGGGTCTTCTTTCACATTCTGGTGACACAAGTATATTTTCTCACTTTTTTGCCTCCTTATGTACTTCTCCATGTTCACTTTAGGTGACTACATTCCGACCTCATCTTCACTCCATAGCTTCTTTCATCATCATCGATTTTGTTTAGTTTCCTTTCTACTCAAAGGGTTTTAACTCCACGTTGACTTCAATCATTAGATCTCATTTCCTCCACCCCTATGACCTCGATTTCTAGTTTTTCACTTCCTCTTTGAATTTTTTTTTAATGATTGAAACCTTTTGGATTGAAATGCTATGTCTACCTTGGAAGACCCGTTTTGTGGTTCATGGTGATTTGAATGTGTTCAACCTACATCACAAGTTCAAAATCTAACCTCAATCTATCGTCAACCACTCAAGTTAACAGACCCAGTGTGCCCCTTGGTGACGAGGTCAGTCGACAATGACTCTCTGGCGACTTCGAGACCCCCCTGGTGTAGCCGTAATCTTGAATTAATTAGGAATGAATGAATGATCTTTATTGATAAGCTCTTGTCTTTAAATAGGCAAAGAGACTAACTAAAAGTAGTTACATAATATGTGCTAAGCACATGACTAATAAAAATAGAATGAATCTTAACTATTACATGAAATAGGCTACACCAAACATCCCCACTCACAAAAGAACTCGTCCTCGAGTTAAGTAGCTAAATTGAAGTCGTCTGGGGGTGGTAAGCATACAAATCAGCCACATTAAAAGTTGGAGTGATGTGGTAATCGGTGGGGAGATCAATTTTATAAGCATTGTCTCCAAATCTTGCTAAAACGGGAAATGGTCGAAGCTTTTTCTTTTTTAGTTTGTTGTTGGTACCCACCGAGAATCTGCTCTTTTTAAGATGAATCATTACAAGGTCTCCAATCTGAAACTCTTTGAATCGACGTTTCTTGTTCGCAACCTCTTTATATTTCCGCACCTGCTTGTGAAGTTCCGGTATTCGCTCGGATATTTCCTCAGCTTCCAAACTAAAATCAAGTGAAGAAGGAACACGGGTTAAATCCATAGTTAGTCTAGGTAATTTAGTATAAACTAACTCAAATGGGGACTTCCCTGTAGTTCTATTCTTCATGTGGTTATAGGCAAATTCAGCTTGAGCCAATGTTAAATCTCATTGCTTTGGTTTCTCCCCACTTAGGCATCGGATTAGATTACCTAATGACCGATTAGTGACCTCGGTCTGGCCATCAGTTTGTGGATGACTAGTGGTGCTATATTTGTGAGTGGTGTCAAACTTCTTCCATCCCGATCAGAGACAATAGTTTTTGGTATGCCATGAAGTCGAACAACCTCTTTAAAAAATATATTAGCAATATAAACCGCATC
Organism: Luffa acutangula; assembly: GCA_036850905.1. NCBI lineage: Eukaryota > Viridiplantae > Streptophyta > Magnoliopsida > Cucurbitales > Cucurbitaceae > Luffa > Luffa acutangula. The sequence continues at coordinate 59,107,359 of CM072087.1, read as the reverse complement.
GGAGGTCCTTTTACATGCCAAGAAGTGCGCCATTTTATTGTATCTATCTACCACCACAAAAACCGAATCATAGCCCCTTTGAGTCTGTGGAAGTCCAAAGGAGTGTAAAGCCCCGTATTTTGAGAATGTCCTTTGAAAGTTTGGCAGATAAAACAACGGGTGACAAAGCTAGCCACATCCTTTCGAAGTTGTGGCCAATAGTATCGTTGTTCAAGGATGTAGATGGTCTTATCACGGCCCAAATGTCCTGCCAGACCGCCAGCATGTGCATCTTTGATGAGAGCTTCGCATAAAAAAGAATGTGGGATGCACAGCACCTTATCTTTGAAAAGGAAGCCATCAACTATGTGAAAGCCCCCTGCTGGTAATGTTCTGCACAGTTTTTCCAGATGGTGGCAAAGTCTCGGTCATCAGCATAAGAGTCGGTAAGTGATCCAGGGCAATGATTTCACCCTTTCGGATGGTTAAAAGGCTAGCCTTCCGGCACAAAGCATCTGCAACTTTGTTAGTTGTACCCGTAGTGTGCTTTATAACAAAGTCAAATCGTTGAAGAAAAGAAAGTCATTGAGCATGCATTCGACTAATAGACTTTTGAGTATGTAAGAATTTAAGAGAAAAATGATCGGTGAATAAGATGAACTCCTTTCCTAAGAGATAATGTTCCTACTGTTTTAGGGCTCTAACGAGAGAATAAAGTTCTTGCTCATAGGTGGACCATTTTTGTCTTGAAGGACTAAGTTTCTCACTAAAGAATTCAATCGGATGTTTATTTTGGGAAAGAATTGCCCCAATCCCTATTCCAGAAGCATCCACGGTCGCTTCAAAAGGATTGTCAAAGTTTGGTAAGGCCAAAACAGGGCTACTAATGAGTCTTTCTTTGATGTTCCGAAAACTAGTGGTTTGAGTAATCCCCCCAAAAAATTGTCCCTTTTTTAGACCGTTGGTTAAAGGAGGCGAGGCCGAGAAAACTTTGTAGTTCCTTTAATTTCAAATTAGAATCCTCCCAATCACTAATGGCTTTAGTTTTTGTAGGGTCCATTTTAATTTCATTCTGCCTAATTATGTAGCCAAGGAAAGATATCTCAGGGGTTGCGAAGAGACATTTTTTAAGGTTAATAACTAGAGCATTAGTTTGGAGTGTTGAAAACAGAATTCTAATTTGATTTAAATGCTCATCAAAGTCACGGCTATATACTAGGATGTCATCAAAGTAAACCACAATAAATTTGTTAATGAATGGAAGTAATACCTAGTTCATAAGCCGCATAAAAGTACCTGGAGAATTGGATAAACCAAACGACATGACAAGCCATTCAAATAAGCCTTCATTGGTCTTGAAAGTTGTCTTCCATTCATCTCCCGGTCATATACGTATTTGGTGATACCCACTCTTCAAATCAATCTTTGAGAAGATTGTGGCACCTCCAAGTTGGTCCAAAAGATCACTAATCCGAGGGATAGGAAACCGATATTTGATTGTGATTTTATTGATAGCCCAGCTGTCAATACACATGCGCCAGCTGCCGTCTTTCTTGGAGGTTAGAAGTGTTGGGACCGCACAAGGGCTTAGACTAGGTTGGATATGTCTTTTATCTAAAAGGTCTTGAACTTGTTCATGTAGAATTGTGTACTCAGCTGGGCTCATTTTGTAATGAGGTAAATTGGAGAGTGTGGCGCCAGGCAAAAAATCAGTGGAATGTTGTATATCCCGCAAAGGAGGTAGACCACTCGAGTTGTCCATTATGTTTTTGAATTCTTGCAGCAAGTTTTGTACCTCCAAAGGAATGTCATCAGTAGCATCATGATTAGAAAATTTTTTAACAACCATCCCAAGATTTGGTAATTGTTTCGCAGTATAGAAAGTTTTTCCAGAGGTTATAGTAAAGAGTTGACCTTTCTTTGAAGAACTATTGTGGGGTTTGAGTTGTTTGGTTGGATTGATTGGTAGAAGAACTATTTTCTTGCCCATCCACAGGAATTCATAAGTGTTGTCTCGTGTGAGTGACTTGTGCCATGGGCGTCCCAGGAGTATATGGCAAGCATCCATATCCAAAACATCGCATATGATTTGGTCTTTAAAGCTTCCTCCAATAGATAAAGGAATTGTACTCGTGTGAGTGACTTGTGCTTCACCTCCTTTCTTGATCCAACTTACCTTATAAGGTGCCGGGTGTGGATGTGAAGGAAGGTTCAAAGTGGTGACAAGTTTGCTGGCAATCACATTTTTCGTGCTTCCACTATCAATGATGACATTGTAGATTTTTCCATTGATTGTACAACGAGTCTTGAATAAGGCAGGTCGCTGATAACTTGGATCAGTTTTGGGAGCAAGGAGAAGTTGAATTACCAAGGATATTGGCTCTCCTTCATTAGGTTCAAGAAAATCGATGTTGTCATCTGTGTCGGCCTCATCATCATCTTCTTGATATTCCACGTTGTCAGCAATGGCCAAAGTCCTTCTTTGAGGACATTCATTGGATAAGTGGCCAGTTTGGTTGCAACAAAAACACTTCCCAAGGGTCGGTCTGGAAGAGATTGTCGAGGTCTCTTGTCAAATAAAATTTATAATTCCATGACACCAAAACTAACTTGTAGATCTAGTGGTCGTGGTCGAGCACAGGGAACACAATTATAATTTATCTATCTTAGATTTATTGTGATGACCAGACTAATGGGGGAATTGAGATGCAAGGGAATAATTGCGAGGGAAAGTAAATTGCAAGAAAAATAAATGCTAAAGCTAAATTGCAAGAATTAATAAGCAAGAAAATAAAAGAGGTGGTAGATCTCACCTCGGTAAATCAATCATTGACTCTCTTAATTAATTGAATTATTAACCAATTGTCTAACCATCACTGGACCCAGTGATTAAAGATCCCTAATATTTCCAACCCGACCAACACATCGAACACGGCCTCCAGGCTCGACCAACCATGAAAATAAAATAAAACTACTCCAAGGAGCAAGAAAATTGAAAACTACTGAGAATTTGAGGGAGAGTGAGCTAGAATTGAAAGGAATGGGGAAAGGTACAGCCCTAATTCGAAAGATACATATTTATACTAGTTGAGAGCATCAAGACACTACTAATGGCGTCGAGATGCTTCCCCAAATATGGACCAAAATCTGCTAGACGCACCAAAACAAATATGAGAAAAATCTGCCTAGCGTCGAGACGCTCTCAAGCAGCGTCTCAAGGCTAGCCCACTGTCTGGCGACGTCGAGCACAACATCGAGTAACATCTCGACGCTGGAGCCTCGGGTTTCCAGCATGCATTTGCAGCCACAGTTGACTTTTTGAGTTGACCTTCGATTTTCGGCAAAATGCTCTTTCTGACTCCGAAGGCTCCGAACTGACCTATAACAATATTATAGCCAAAATTCATCGTTTTTCGCATATAATAACATAAAGACAGTCAAAATTTAGGAAAATTAATATGCAACAATTTGATGCTATCACCTACCATGAGTTTTAGTCAATTCGAAGTTACTCTTCCTGGCTCAAACATATTTACCAAAGTCGTAACTAGTATTTTATTACCTAAGAAGAATCCTTCTTGTTTTGATTCAAATGGAGAATCAGATGTTAGTATGAGTAGTGTAGAATCAGTCTCTCTTATATCGGAATCAGAGTTGGTTGATCGGTTTGTAGAAAATTCTTTTTCAGAATCTTTTGAAATTTTATATGACGAATAATGAACAAGGTATCAATATATTTGGGAGAGTTGTTCCATCAGTGTTTTCGTCCCAAATTCCTAATAAATTTTCTTCTCTTGTTGAGATTTTTGGTTTTCAGATGTGGACAAATCCTGGTCTATCTCTTGCAAGGAAGGCTCATTTGTGTTTGCCTCGTTTGCTCATTTTTGGATTTTTTCTTAATGAATACTCTCCTAAAGTTGGGTGGTTGTTAGATTCCATTAGTGTTGTATTTTGTTTATGGGTGGTTTTCTCGCTTCCTCTTTAGTTGGTTGTTTAAGCCTGAGTGTCGTGCAGTTCTCGATCTTCCTCTTCAAGATTGTTTTCTTCGTTGGGCAACTTTTGTTTTGGTGAAGGTTTTTTAGTTTTGGTTTTCTACTTTTGTTGTGTGGAGGTTTCTAGTTGTTTCAGTCTCATCTCTGAGTTGGATGATTTTATTGTTTTTTTTCCGCTAGTGTTTAGGCTTTTCTTGGAGCTCTTTTTTTTCCTTATGTTGGTTTTCTATTCTTTTTCTTTGTATTCGTTCTCATCGTTTGCTCTAGTTTTTCTTCCCTTGTGGAGGTTGTATTCCTTGAGTGATAGTCTCATTTCATTTATTCAATGAAAAGTTTTGTTTCTGGTTCAAAAAAAGTATTCGAATGTGTTCAACTTTTCTTTTGTAAATTGATGCTTACTTTTATGCTTTTATTTTCATTGCAGCAAGCTTATGTGATTTCTTCGGTTCAAGAAGCATACAAGGATGGAAACACTCGGTTGGAAAAGCTGCTCTCCAGAGTACATGACGTAATTCTGTGAGTGATCCCATATTTTAGAGGTAGGTGTTTCAAATATGGTTGCTCCCTGCCCCTTTTATCGTATTATATGTCAAGGTTCTCTTGGATTGTTTAGCATGTTTAATTTCAGACAAAAGCTTCTTGCATTATCAATAAAATTGTCAACTCATCTTTTTGGTCTGAAACTGAAGATGTAATGTAGTTTGACAAGTGCCGAACATTTGCAAATCCATTTGAAGTTTATTGAGCTCTGTGCATTGTTAATCCATTTGACTTATTTGCAGGTTGCATGCTTTGCCAATTATAGTTGTGCTTTAAATTTAGCATTAGATGGTTCATCCTTTGCTAGTCAAATTGCTTTATTCATCAATAAATCTTGTCATCAGGCTAGAGGCTGCATCCTATAGGTTGCTTCCAGTCGATAAATTTTTACACATGTGAAGATGAAGAAGGTAATCTATTAGAGCTATTATGTTTGGTTATTTTATTATATCCCAATTATCTTTAGATCCCATTTGATAACCATTTGATTTTTTGTTTTAGAAAATTATGTTTGTTTTCTCATAATTTTCTTTCCATGTTTTTTTATCTTTGTCAAGGACACATCTAAATTCCTAGCCAAGTTCAAATAAAAACAAGTTTTTGAAAACTACTTTTTTTAGTTTATGTTAACCTTGACAATGAAAGATAACTAATCGACCTTGGCTGGAACACCATTAGAAGAGGGAAAACAGAAAAGTAGGATTTAATGTTGGAGAAGGAGCTCTTGAACGATGTGAAGCGGTGTGCTGAGCCTACAATGCTGTTTGATCATGGTTGATTTTGTCATATTTGATATTACTCTATTCTTTTTCTTTTCAATGCAGATCTGGGTCTTATGGAGTATATACATACTCCAGCTTCTACCTTAAGTCAATGCTTTACCTGATCATTAAAAAAAGTGCTTTTATCTTGAATGTTTCTTAATGTCATCTTTTAAACTTTCGCTATTCTCACATTCAACCATAAGATTCACCGTAGTGAGATCATTGAAACAAAGTCCCCTATCATTGGGTCTATCCTTCAAAATTTGGAGGTTTGCTCGATTAGTTTCCAGTTGCAGCTTTTTTGTTCTTTTGAAAGGTATTGAATGGTTTTGACATCAAAAAAATTACAAAAGGTGGGAAGGATCGGAGTCAGTCTCAGGCCAGGGAAAGGGAAATCGTTTTAAACTATTCCAACTTGTCAAAATAAAGAAGGGAGAATATTAGAATGAGCAAATGGTCAAGCAACTCTTCATTTGTTCAAATACATAGAGCAGACTTGCAGCGCCATAGTCCTAGGAAATTTCTTGTCTTCTTCGGACTTTGGCCTTCTCAAATCAGCTTGCTAAGGTTAGGATCCAGGATTCTTCTCCCATTTTGGGGAGCCATGGTAGCTGACTTAAGGCCCCAGGATTGTCAGCGTGAGGTGTTATTGGACCACCCAAGGGGAGACCTAAATTCAATTCAAAAGGAAAAAACTTGGTTGCATATCGGTATATAGGGATCTTCCTACATACCACCGTTAAAATGTTGACAACTAGGAGAGATCAATTTTTATTTTCTCATTTTCTACCTTTCTCTTTCTTAGTTGTCAAGATTTTAATAGGGTGTGTAGGGAGACCCCTACATGTTAGTATGTAGCAAAGTATTGTTCAGTTCAAAATATCTTAAATTTCTTCAAACGACTTAATAGAAAATAGGCATTGGACAAAGAACATAGAGCATACCACTGAAGATTAGAAGTAAGATTTAAGCAAAATCCTGGTTCAGCATTCCCTTTCCAGTTTGCCACCTTAGAGCATAGCAGTAGTTGGGTCTTGAATCATAAATGCCTAGAAACAAATAAAAAAAGAAGTGTCATTGGGTCTTGAATCATAAATCTGGTTTAAGCACCAGATAACGGTAAATTTCACTCTTTATTGATTTTTATGTTACAAGCTTATAGACTAAGATGCACTCTAGATATGACAGTCATGTGTTGTCCTCTGAAAAATTAGTTATGGTGATACACATATATGTTTATTGAGATATTTAATAGGCTAAATTATAAAAAATACCCATGAACTATGGGATTTGTTTCAAAAATGCCCCTGAACTTTAAAAAGTTTCAAAAATATCCTTACCTTTAATTTTGGATGGAAACCGTTAAAGTTTGAGTTTCAAAAATATCCTTGAATTTTCAAAAAATTTCAAAAATACCCTTATTGAAAAATGCTTCTTTTTTTTTTTCCTTCTCCCACCGTAAATTAACTCTTCTTCCAAAAATTAATGAGAAACTTTACTTATTTGTCATGTATTCATAATCTAAGAGCTTTCTTTCTCTTTCAACACATCCAAAGCACTTGGCTAGATTTTCGTATCAAATCTTCAAGATGACTTTTGTTTTGTTCTTGAAATTCTACATGTGCTTGACTTTCAATATTATTTCCTCACCAACTATTACCCCATTAGCTTTCTCTATATTCCATTTACGAAAAATAAATGAAACTATTGTTGTATACGGATTCTAACAATTCTTAAATATCAATAAGAACAAAATCATATATAAAACTTTTGATTGATTAATCTTATAAATTGGACCAAACCCACAATCTTATAAACATTTCTTCTTTTTATCATCAAGATACACAAACAAAGGGAGCAAAAAAATGAAATAACATATATACATATATATGTTGTTTTCTCACCTTTATCTTCTTTATGCATTTTAAAAGAGAAAACTCGATTTCAAAGTCTTTTTTTTATCTGGTATTGAGTTACACAACTTTTATAAGCAAAGTTTTGCATTAATTTTCATGGAGAAAGATTTTACGGTGAGAGTGGAGGAAAAGAAGAATCAATTTTCAATAAGGGTATTTTTGAAACTCAAACTTTAACGGTTTTCATCCAAAATTAACAAAAGGGTATTTTTGAAACATTCTTCAAAGTTTAGGGGTATTTTTTTAACTTTTTAAAGTTCATGGGCATTTTTGAAACAAACCCATTGTTCAAGGGCTTTATTTATAATTTAACCTATTTAATACACAATGAATGTTTTAAAAATATGTATATTTTCTACTATGTCGTGTCTTCGTATTTGATACGAAATTATAGTAGTATAGATTAAAGTGTCAAACTTTGGCAACGGTAGAAATTAAGTTATTTTGAAAAATAAAGATGACTGCGATTAAAATGCATGTTGGACGACTAGCAAATGTCATATTTTTTAGGATTTTATGAGAGTAAGCCCAGAAACTCTTCCAATTGGTGCATACTGCATGGATCATTTAAGCCCCAACAATATATGATGCATCCACACTGCAAGCATTTTTCTTGTTCTGCTGCGATATATTTATGTTTCAAATCCCATCTTTATTAAGACTAGCAGTCAAGAACTAGTCAAATGTTAAGGTGCCAAATCAGAAGGAAAGGTTCAGTCAACAGCCCAACTGGCAGATGAGTCAACAGACCAGTCAGCAGCCCATTCAGCATCCTCGAACGTCAGCAAAATCCAGAAGCTTCCTGTAACCAATTCTGTTAGAAATTGATTTGTCTGTATTTGCTTCCCTTGGACACCTGTCAGATTCTTTCCCATATTTCTTTAGCATTATTTATTCAGCCCTAAGGGCATATGAGTGTATAAATAGCACATGTTGCTACAGTATTGAAATGAAGGAGGAAATCAATCATCTGAGGAAATTATTCCCAATCATATTGTGTTTTTACTTGGTATCAGAGCACTATGACCAACGTCTTCTCAAACACAACAAATGCCATGGCCGCCAGAGCTACAACGTTCAGCAGCCCTCCTTATCAGCTACTCAATCAAATAACCTCCATCAAGCTTGATCGTGGGAACTTTCTCTTGTGGAAGAATCTTGCACTTCCAATCCTCCGAAGCTATAAGTTGGAAGGACACTTACTGGGTACTAAACCATGCCCGCCGATGATGATTCCTCAAGCAGCTGAACCGGCGAATACAAATTTGACCACTGATGTAGCGGCAGAAGCTTCGAGCTCAGGAGCGACTGCAAGCGGCGATGTGTCCTCTCGACTCGAGTCCAGTTTGGTGGTAAATCCCCAATATGAAGCCTGGGTAGCTGTTGATCAGCTACTACTAGGTTGGTTATACAACTCAATGACTCCAGAGGTTGCAACCCAAGTGATGGGAGTCGAGAATGCCAAGGATCTTTGGTCAGCCATTCAAGAATTATTTAGGGTTCAATCACGAGCCGAGGAAGACTTCTTACGCCAAACCTTTCAACAAACCAGAAAAGGTAACTTAAAATTGGCTGAGTATTTAAGAGTTATGAAAAATCATGCTGATAACCTGGGATTAGCTGGTAGTCCTGTTACTAATAGAAATTTAGTGTCTCAAGTGTTGTTGGGACTTGATGAAGAATTTAATGTTGTTGTTGCAATGTTACAAGGAAGAGCTAGTGTTTCATGGTCTGAGTTGCAGGCAGAACTTTTAGTCTTTGAAAAGAGGCTGGAAATTCAAAACTCTCACAAGAGTACAGTGAGTTTTAGCCACAATGCCACAACAAATATGGCAGTCAATAGAGGCAGTAACTCTCCAAAGCCGTCGAACCCTGCAAATGGGAATGGAAATCGCCAGGGGTCTTACAATGGAAACGCGCGTGGTGGAAATGGAAGCCGTGGTCGAGGCAGGGGACGCGGTTACATTATTCTAACAACCGTCCCCCTTGCCAAGTCTGTGGAAAGGTAGGGCACTCTGCCTTATATTGTTACCATCGGTTTGATAAGGAATTCTCTCCTGTACAGAATAGAGGCAATGTGAATGGAAATTATCATCCAGGGAGAGGAAATGGGCAGTCACCAAACGCCTTTATGGCTACACAGCAGCCTGCAACACCTGAAACCGTTGCTGATCCAAGTTGGTATGCCGACAGTGGGGCATCTAATCATGTGACCAGCAACTATGAAAATCTCTCCAATCCTACAGAATATGGAGGTAATGAGCGTGTCACAGTAGGTAATGGTGATAAATTGTCCATTAAGTGTGTTGGTTCATCTATTCTAACTGATGGGATTCATATTCTAAATCTTGAAAATGTCTTGTGTGTACCCGAAATAGCCAAGAACCTAGTGAGTATGTCAAAACGAGCTCAAGATAATAATGTGTTCATTGAATTTCATGGAGATTTTTTTCTTGTTAAGGACAAGAGTTCGGGCCAAGTGGTGCTGAAAGGAACACTTAAGGACGGGCTTTATCAACTACAAGATGTGAATGCAAGAGTTGTGTCTTCTGTTTCCAGCAATCGTCTGAACACTTCTGTCAATAATGGTGTTAAATCTGCGTTTGTTGTTTCTTATGTCATGCCTCAAGTTAATATGGCTGAGTCTAAAAACGTTTGGCATAGGAGGTTGGGACATCCCTCTCCTAAAGTTTTGGATATGATAGTTAAAGGTTGTAATCTTCAAGTGAAGTCTAATGAAGTGTTATCATTTTGTGAGTCATGTCAATTTGGAAAGTCCCATGCTCTTGCCTTTCCATTGTCTAACAATCGTGTTGTTCATCGCTTTGATCTTGTTCACACTGACTTGTGGGGTCCTGCACCAGTCCCATCAGTTGAAGGCTTCCGTTATTATGTGTTATTTCTTGATGATAATAGTAGGTTCACGTGGCTCTATCCTCTAAAACAAAAGAATGACACACTGGCTGCATTTGAACATTTTCGCACGATGGTAAAAACTCAGTTTGGATGTGTAATTAAGGCTCTACAATCAGATAATGGAGGAGAGTACTCTCGTGTACACAAACTATGTCAGCAACTTGGAATACAGTCACGATTTTCCTACCCCTATACTTCGTCTCAGAATGGAAGAGCTGAGCGAAAACACCGCCATTTGGTTGAAACAGGGCTTACCTTATTAGCCCAAGCCTCTATGTCCCTTTGTTACTGGTGGGACGCATTTGTTACAACAACTCACTTGATTAATGGTCTTCCAACACAGGTACTGAGAGGTAAATCTCCTACTGAACTCATGTTGAATAAGAAAATTGACTTTACTTCGCTGAAAACTTTCGGGTGCACATGCTATCCATGCCTGAGGCCATATCAGCAGCACAAATTTCATTATCATACTGACAAATGTGTTTATTTGGGTCTAAGTTCTTCTCACAAAGGCTACAGGTGCATGAATCAAGAAGGGAGAATTTATATATCAAGGCATGTACGATTTAATGAAGGAGAGTTTCCCTTTGCCGATGGCTTTGGGAGGAATCGTACTACTACAGCTACCAATGAGGGAGCAGTGTCCAGATCTATTTTGCAGTGGTTTCCAAGTCCTGCCCTTTCCCCAGTTCAGGATACAGTGGTCACTACTCAACCTCAGTCTATATCTAACCCCCCTGTCCCTCATCGGTCAAATCCTGGTTCAACTCTGTTACCCAATCAACAACCCTCCCAACACTCCCCTCTGCCACAATATGAATCTTGTCCACCTACATTGGCCGTTTCTCCTACAGTCAGCCATACTCCTCAATCACCAGTACAATCCTCACCTGTGACATCATCAACCTTACCTTGCCAAGATGCAATCCCGTCCAACTTAAACCACGAGCCAGTCAATGAACCTGATGTATCACCTACTGAGCCTGATGTACCTCCAACAGAACCTTCAAACTCAATCCAACCTTCACATCCAATGGTCACACGGGGAAAGGCAGACATTTTTAAACCAAAGGCTTGGCTCACTCGACAAGAAACGGACTGGTCGGTCACGGAACCTACTCGGGTAACTGATGCTATCAAAACACCACAATGGAAATCTGCTATGGACAATGAATATCTAGCTCTCATGAAGAACAGAACGTGGATTCTTGTGCCTCCATCTCCATCTATGAACATTGTCGGGAATAAATGGATATTTCACATCAAGAGGAATGCTGATGATTCCATTCAACGATATAAAGCGCGGTTAGTGGCGACGGGATTTCATCAACATCCGGGCGTTGATTTCTTCGAAACCTTCAGTCCTGTTGTGAAGGCATCAACAATCCGGGTTGTACTCAGCTTAGCAGTATCAAAAAGCTGGACTCTTCGACAACTGGACTTTAACAATGCATTTCTAAATGACACCCTGGCTGAAGATGTATATATGCAGCAACCACTTGGATATGTTGATCCAACACATCCAACGTATGTCTGCAAGCTTCGAAAGGCTATTTATGGCCTAAAGCAGGCACCTCGAGCTTGGAATACCACCTTGAAATCAGTATTACTATCTTGGGGCTTCATTAACTCACGGTCAGACACCTCCCTATTTATTTTTCGCACACGTACTACTATTATACTGCTTCTGGTGTATGTAGATGATGTGATCCTGACTGGAAATAATGTTAAATCCATTGACCGTTTGATTAGAGATCTAGACAACCGATTTGCCCTTAAGGATCTAGGGAAACTCAGTTATTTTCTAGGCATACAAGTCAAATACTTGCCGTCTGGGATTATCCTCAATCAAGCAAAATATGTTGATGACTTACTTATCAAACTAGATCTGTCTCATTTAAAAGCAGCTCCATCACCATGTGTAGTTGGAAAAAAATTGTCGATTCATGAAGGCAAACCGCTGGAAGATCCATTCCTCTATCGAAGCAAGTTGGGGCCCTCCAATATCTCACTCTAACACGCCCTGACATAGCCTATATAGTCAATCAGCTCAGCCAGTTTCTCAAAGGTCCGACTGATGTTCATTGGCAATTTGTAAAGCGTGTGTTAAGATATGTCAGCAGCACAAAACACCTTGGTCTTCATTTCCAACCAAGTCCTGACACCTCTATATCAGCATTTTCTGATGTCGATTGGGCTTCGAATATTGATGATAGAAAATCAGTGGCCGCCTACTGTGTCTTTGTAGGTAACAATTTGGTGTCATGGTCCTCCAAGAAACAATCGGTGGTAGCTCGTTCAAGCACCGAGTCAGAATATCGAGCCTTAGCGTTAGCATCCACTGAGGTGACTTGGCTACAACAGTTGCTCGATGAGCTCGACTGCAAATCTCATTCCAAACCGGTGCTTTGGTGTGATAACATTAGTGCTGGCGCCCTTGCTGCTAATCCGGTGTTTCATGCCCGAACAAAACATATAGAAATTGACGTTCACTACGTGCGTGATCAAGTGTTAAATGGCCTACTGGATGTGCGGTATGTACCGTCATATGACCAACTAGCTGATTGTCTCACAAAGCCCCTCACGCACACACAGTTTTTCTACTTACGCACCAAACTCGGGCTTATTGAGGCTCCTCAACCTGCCTCTCGTTTGAAGGGTAATATTAAGACTAGCAGTCAAGAACTAGTCAAATGTCAAGGTGCCAAATCAGAAGGAAAGGTTCAGTCAACAGCCCAACTGGCAGATGAGTCAACAGACCAGTCAGCAGCCCATTCAGCATCCTCGAACGTCAGCAAAATCCAGAAGCTTCCTGTAACCAATTCTGTTAGAAATTGATTTGTCTGTATTTGCTTCCCTTGGACACCTGTCAGATTCTTTCCCATATTTCTTTAGCATTATTTATTCAGCCCTAAGGGCATATGAGTGTATAAATAGCACATGTTGCTATAGTATTGAAATGAAGGAGGAAATCAATCATCTGAGGAAATTATTCCCAATCATATTGTGTTTTTACTATCTTCAGGTACAGGAATCCAACTTGAGAATATCTGCAACTTACTGTGAACTTCAAATTTTGTACTGTCTTCATCACTTCAAAGGGAGCATAATGTCAACTTGTAATATGTAACTTATTATTTTTGTACCAAGCTAGTCAGATCGAGCTTTTATTATGTAGATGTAAAGTTAGAAGGCAAATAGTTTCAGCTCCAAAACTCACAGACTGTTGCAAGAGATGTTACACATCGTGGGATTTGGTTCAAGTGTTTTGAATTTTATATCGTGGGAAGGAATGATCAAATTGTAGCCACTACCGAACATTTTGTGGTTCAAATCTTTTCACCCCACATGTTATCACAAAAACACATTTTCTCATTTTCTTGGGTTAGCAGTAATAGAACTAATGTTTTTTTTTTCACACAATACGTGGGAAGTACTTACCTCTTGACTAAGGATATATGTTTTTTTTCTTTTTTCATGTTGGCTTGAACCGACGATGTTACAATGGTAGAAATTGGATTTCAATTTTATAACTGGTTTGAAATATGATTGGTTGAACTATTATTAATCAATTTATGAATATGTTTTATATTATACTTTAGGTATAATTATTATTGGATAATTGTAATGGGTGGCAACATGAAGGTAAATAATTACAAATATAGCAATTTTTAAAAATATTTGCAAATATGGCAAAATTTTTGAATTAATTTTTTATATTCCTAAATTGCCCCTGTGTGCCCATCTTCTTCTTCCTCGTCAGTTTTTTTTTTTTTTTTTTTACTGATAGAAAGTCTTTTTATTACTGATAGATTCTATCAGTGGTAGAAAAATTTTCTATCAGTGATAGAAAGTTTCTATCACTGATAGAATAAAGTTTCTATCATTGATATTTCTATCACTGATAGATTCTATCAGTGGTAGAAAAATTTTCTATCGACGATAGAAAGTTTCTATCACTAATATTTCTATGACTGATAGATTCTATCAGTGGTAGAAAAATTTTCTATCAGTGATAGAAAGTTTCTATCACTGATAGAATAGAAGATTTCTATCACCAATAGAAACTTTTTCTATCAGTGATAAAAGATTTCTATCACTGAGATAGGTTCTATCAGTGATAAAAAAACTTTTTATAGAAAATCATAGAAAAACTTTTGATAAAAAATCTTTCAATCTCTGACCACCCATAAAAATCTTTCTATCACCGATATAATCTATAAGTGATAGAAAAACTTTCTATCACCGATAGAAAAGCTTTCTATCACCGATAGAAATTTTTACTATTCTATCAGTGATAGAAAGATATTCTATCAATGATAGAAAACTCTTGATAGAAAATCTTTCAATCCCTGATAGAACCTATCAGTGATAGAAATCTTCTATCACTCATAGAAATTTTTTCTATGAGTGATAGAAATTGAAAAAATTTCTATCATTCATAGAAAATCTTTCTATGAGTGATAGAAAACTTTCTATCTCTATCACTGAGACTGATAGAAAAACTTTTCGTGAGTTATAGAAAATCTTTCTATCACTGATACTTTTCTATCAGTGATAGAAGATCTTTTGTTTCTATCAGCGATGATGATACATGGTGAAATCGAGCATTGAAAAATAAAGCAAAAACGAACGATTATAGAAATCAAACACTGAAAAGCAAAAACCAAACACTGATAGAAAACTAAATAACAACAACCAAACACTGATAGAACACCGAACAAGTGATAGAAAAATATCTATCGTCGATAGAATCTATCAGTGAAAGAAAATTTCTATCACTGATAGAAAATCTTTCTATCACTGATAGAATCTATCAGTATAGAAAAACTTTCTATCAGTGAAAGAAAGTTTGGAGGGGTATTTTAGTAAATGCAACACACAAACTATTAGATTTTGCCATTTTTGCAATTTTTTTTTGTGGGTTGCTAGATTTGCAATTATTTTGGTCCATATTGCTATTCTTGCAACCGGCCCATTATTATTTTACGATATTATATAATAATATATTATGTTATATATGTTTTAATTTTAACAAAAATGAATAGTATATTTATCTTGGGTTTTTTTAATCTTTTTTTAGTGTAATTTTACATTTAAAAATTCCAACTCTAGAATATGAAGACTTAAAACATAAACATATTATTTTTTAAAATTTCTACTAATTGAATCACAAAAGTAAAATAGTTTATGAAAATAAAGAAACGAATATTCATTTGAGTTTCTTAAAACTATTTTTTTTTTTTCCAAAATTGGACTTGGTTTTTTAAAACAAGGTAAGTAGGTTGATATTAAAACAAAAAAACTTATAAGTGGAAGTATGTGTGTATAAGCTTAATTATCGAAAACCAAAAACCAAAAACTAAGACCTTATTTGATAATCCTTTCGTTTTTTGTTTTTTGAAAATTAAGCCTATAAATACAGTTTTTTAAAACATCGAAAAAGATGTAGATAAAAAACAAAGAAGCTTGTGAGTAAAAATAGTGTTTTTCCATGTTTTAAAAAACTAAGTCAAATTTTGAAAACAAAAAAAAAAAAAAAAAAAAAAAAAAAAAAAAAAAAAGTAGTTTTCAAAAACTTGTTTTTGTTTTTGAAATTTGGTTAGGAACTCAAATGTCTTCTTAACAAAAATGAAAACCATTGTAAGAAGATTGAGAGAAAACAAGAACAATTTTCAAAAACAAAAAACAAAAAACGAAATGGTTATCAAACGAAGCCTAAATAGTTATCAAATAGGACTTAAAAACTTAGTTTTCAAAAACTTATTTTTGTTTTTGAATTTGGCTAAAAACTCCAATATGTCATTCATAAAGATGAAAACTATCGTAAGGAATGCAATTTACAAATACTTGATTTATAATGTTTTATTTTTTCTTTTATCAAAGTGAGCATTGGTAATCAATAATTGACATGAACCTCAACATCAAATGTTTGAATCCCTTCTCTCAAATGTTGTTAGGTCATCTATCACTCAATTTTTTATTTTTTTTTTTTTGAGTACATCAACATTTGGGGTGGGAGATTCGAACTTCTACCCTCTTGGTCGAAGATATATGTCAATTAGCATTGAATTATGTTCGCTTTGGTCATCTATCACTTAATTTGACAGATAATGTACAACGTGATACATATGAAAACTCAATCTTTTTTTTTAGAAGTGAAAGCTCACTCATGTACCATAATAAATGAATAATTTAATTTTTTTTTTTTTTTTAATCCTATTTCTTAGTATTTGTGTGTTTAGGGTTGGATTTTTTTTAAAATTTTTTTTATTTGCTGAATTTAGATGACTGTAGAATTATTTTCAACTACTTTTTTTACCCCCAAAAAAAGTGATTTTACAGCTTCCTCAATAAATTACACGTATAATATTTTTTTTTCTTTTTTTTTAAAAAAAATAGTTTTTTCAATTAAAAGAAAAGGAAATTTCTTCGATTTCTCTTCGGTTCTCCACCACGTCGTCGTCAAACGCCGTTTAATATACATTTCGCCATCGCCTCCAGAGGGCAACTCTTAACCTGCAACTGCAAGCCCACGACGAATATGCGTTAATGGCGGAAACTAAGTGGAAGAACAACAGCAAGAATTCAGTAAAAGTAAGTCAATGTCATACCGCAAATGAATGGCAAGGATTTCCACTCGACAACTCCTTCGCTTCACACACGCCTCCCTCCCTCTGCCCTTCAAATCCATCCATCGATCTTCGTCTCCATTTTGCTCTTTTCCAGAACCAGATCTTTCACTCGACACCAGAAATCCCCCTCGACATAACCGAAGCCACTCGCTTCTCCAAGCATGTCAGAGCGTAAGAGAATTACTTCAAATCCATGGCCATTTGATTGCCTCAGGTCTTTTTAACCACCATTTTTGGGCCAACAGAGTTCTATTGCAGGCCTCCGAGTTTGGCGATATTGTTTATACTCTTTTGATCTTTAGGCATATCAACATTCCCAATACCTTCTGTATCAATAGAGTAATTAAGGCTTATTCTCTTAGCTCAGTTCCTCTAGAGGCTGTGTTTTTGTATTTTGAATGGCTTGGTAATGGATTTTGGCCAGATACGTACACTTTTCTGTCACTTTTTTGTGCTTGTGCGAGTGTTGGCTGTGGGGCGTCTGGGCGGAAGTGCCATGGACAGGCTTTCAAGAATGGGGTTGACTGTGTGATCGTTTTGAGGAATAGTTTGATTCATATGTATGGCTGTTGTGGGGATATTGAGCTCGGTCGGAAGGTGTTCGATGAAATGTTGACCCGGGATTTGGTATCCTGGAATTCGATTGTTACTGCTTATGCAAGAGTTGGTGATTTGCATACTGCCCATGACATGTTTGATACAATGCCTGAGAGAAATGTTGTATCTTGGAATTTGATGATTAGTGAGTATTTGAGAGGTGGGAATCCTGGCTGTGCAATGAAGTTGTTTAGGAAAATGGTGACGATAGGAATTAGAGGGAACAACACGACGATGGTGAATGTTCTTGGTGCTTGTGGTCGATCGGCCAGGCTGAATGAAGGAAGATCGGTTCATGGTTTTATGTACCGAGCTTCGGTGGAGTTTTGTATATTTATCGATACTGCATTGATTGACATGTATAGCAAATGCCAGAGAGTGTCTATTGCACGTAGAGTATTTGATGGGATGCTGAGTCGAAATTTGGTTACCTATAATTCTATGGTTTTGGGGCATTGCCTACATGGGAATCCTGAAGATGGACTTCAGCTGTTTGAGGAAATGGCTGCCAAATTGAGAGAAAGAAATGGGGAAACAGGCAGTGGCAAGAAGTGCAAGCAAGATGAAGGTAGGCGAGAAGTTTTCCCAGACCAAATTACATTTATCGGCATTCTATGCGCCTGTGCCCGGGCAGGGCTGTTGAAAGTTGCAATTAATTACTTCGATGAGATGATCAATGTTTTTCTTGTGAGGCCAAATTTTGCCCATTACTGGTGTTTAGCCAATGTTTACGTTGCAGCAGGGTTGATTCAGCAGGCTGTGGAAATCCTGAGGAACATGCCTGAGGATAATGAGGACTCTTCATCAGAATCGGTGGTATGGATTAACTTGCTCGCGTCATGTCGTTTCGAGGGAGATGTTACTTTGGGAGAGCAGATTGCAAACTATTTGATTGACATGGAACCTAAGAATGACTCGTACTATAGGCTGCTTCTGAATATTTATGCTGTAGCAGGTAAATGGGAGGATGTTGCTAGAGTCAAATTGTTAATGAAAGAGAAAAAACTAGGAACGACACCGGGTTGTAGATTGGTAGATCTGAAAGAGATTGTTCATAGATTAAAATTGGGGAATCTTCTGCAAGAGGGGATGAAGGAAACAAACACAATGGTGCATAAACTTGCTAGTGAGGTGAGTTTATTGTCGACTATTTCTGCAGGGCAATCAGATATTGGAGTTTAGAACCATTTACTAGCAAGATAGGATGTGTGGACAGAGTGTCGCTAACTTACATCAACCTACCAGACACTACACTACAGGATACTCAAAGATCTCTTTGCTTATTGTTCAAGATCTCAAGGGCTTGTTCCTGTATTACGAAAAAGATGATCGGAAGCTAGACTCACAGATTAAGGCGATCTCCCGAAGATGTCGATGGTAACAGCTTTCAGCTACCCCACAAAATTGAGCACAATCCTGTAGAGTTATGCTTTCAACATCATATGATAGCTGAGCATGCACAAAGAAAAGGTTTGTTGCCCCTAGCTCTTCAGCTCATGATGTTGGCTATGCCGCAGATTTATGTTCAAAGCTTTCTCTTCAACCTAGCCGCATCTGAAGTGAAGGTGGAGCAATAATAGTTATTACATTTATTGTTCATCTGAATTCATAGGCGATTATGTTGAGCAATTGTTCTTGATCTGTCTCTTGATTCAATCGTGTTTTAATTCATTTTGATTATCTTGGAATAACGGATACTAAAATTCTCAACTGTCATCAAGCTTCTGATTAGATGATTCTAACTCTAATTCGTACGAGCCTCATCATTCTTCTTATCATTTTGATTTAAAGAAATTGTAAGTTTCCTGAAAATATTTGCCTTAAAGAGGAACCTAATTGCGGAGCCAGTTAGCTATGTTTGCGCAAAACTCTACGGCAATCTGAAGAGAGGCTACTCAAGCAAGACGAATCAAAGGTATTTGGCTCTAACTAATTCAATGCACATGAATCAAAGGAACGGCTTCCTTGATTTGGATAACCAGAAAGGAAATAAAATCTGGACTCTATTTATATGCTAGTTATACACCCATTGTCTTACTTACACAATGCAGAGTCATAACATAATTCAAATCATTCCTTGAGCCATGAACATCTGTTATACAGTCTATGCGTGTTGTTTCTCTTATATACATAAAGAACTGATCACTTTTAGAGAGTATTTGTTATGCTATGTACAGAGTATAAAGGAGAAAAGAGAAGAAAGAGAGCCAATCTTACACGGGGTTAATCAATATCAAAGAGATCGTTTGTTTTACAACTTACATTGAAGCACGACAATCAAGTATTTTAACTTCCAAGGCGACTGGATTATGTTTTCGGTTATCACTTAGGATTCCATGTATTGTAGTGGTGGAGGGATCGTTCTTGTGTTCTCCAAACCTGCAGGTTATATTCTGAATCAAACATTTGGGAAGGTCTTTTCTACCTATATTAGCACCAACATGTAGGTCTTTCGACATTATATCGAGTTATTTTTTAAATGATTTGTTTTGACCACTTAATTTTCGTAGAAATTCGTTTGGTCATTGTTAAAATTTTGTATGACATCTTATATAATTTAAGTGGCTTGTTTTCATAGTACAATGTAAATTTAGCCAAGTGTACTATAAAAATTCAACAGCAATGGCTTAAACAAAATTTTGTTTATGGTTTAGGTATCAGAACAATTTTTGTTATAGCAAAAACTCCCTAATATTTAAATAGGATGGATAGAAGTGAAGAAATGCGTGTAAAAATGTCGAAGCATGAAGTACATACCACAGATCCCACGCATTTCCACTTCTCGCCATTCTTGGACGAGGGCACAGCAGCAACACAGCAAGTGAGATAGAAAATCATCAACAAGGCCTCCCTGCCAAAGAAGGTAAACAAGAAGCGAGATGTACCTCAAAACTTGAAATATAATGTATTTAATAATTCAAATACAGGGACAAGATTGGCGGACAATTGCAGACAATTCGGATTGGTAACCAAAGGTTATGTCCAGAAAAATAAGTCACAAGCCATGTGGTATTACTCCCTCCTTAATACAATAAATGTAGAGGTAGAATACATATCCCTAAAAACAAACACCAAATGGAAATAGTACGAGAGGACTTGGAGCAAGAAGAATGTCATAATTTATAAGTTGGGCTTCCTAGGCCATGAGTCCCAAAGCATCCAAGTAATATAATACTCTTGCAAACTTTGGGCTTCCTAGGCCATGAGCTCAAGAAACAATAATGAATCATTTGCATTTCTATGATATAAGAATATCTAAACTTGCAAAAGAAGCATATCGTTGCACCCAACATCCACCCTTGCATGAAAAGGACAGGTCTTAATTTATAAGTTGGAACATTTGTTACCTTGATGTTTAACATATTCCGGAGTTTTCGTCGGAAACAGCATGTGTAACAACAACATGAGAACACCAAAGAATATGCCATCAACTCGTTACATGCATCTGCTGAAGCTGGTAATCAGAGGAAATGTAAGATTATTTTGGGATTTGATACGTTACAAGGCATGTAAGTTATTCGACATCTTCAGCATTGGAGCCATATATGGTGCTGAGAAGACGAAAGGGCGAGGGACACTGAAATATTCTACATTTTTTTATGCTGGTTCTATGTAAACCTATAAATGATGAGATTATCTCCGACGACATCACATTTGAATCATGTCACGAGCCGTCATTATGAAGCACTACTCGAGTTGAAAAATAGGCATTCAGTGATTACTTACACACATGCCTATTGGTAGCGACAGAAGCAACCTTTGACAATGTCCAACAAGGACAGAAAAATGTCTTTATACCTGGAAAGTGTACAAAAATACTTGGAATGAGAAAAAAAACATGCAAACACCGCAGCCAAGTTACTCGACTATCAATAAATAATGTATAGCATTTCTCATGGAGTTATTGTGCATTAGTTTTGTCATTCTACGTTTAATCAAGGGAATCTTTACACAGTAGATGGAATGGAAGAAACACAGTTATATAAAGATCTTTATCCTATTGCACTAATAAATGTACTGCAGAAAGAATGACAATGCAATGTCTGTGAATGCTTGGTTCCTCCCGTTAACAAATGGAAATTAATGTTTGATTTCCTTCAAAGTTAATATAAAGTGCTCTATAAACTCCAAGGAAGAACCCTAAAATCAGGCAAGGAATGCCCAGCCATAACATGCAAAGGAAAAGAAGAAAAGTGAAAATGGTGAAAAGTCAAAGGTCAGTTACATTTTCTATGCATGAAAGTAATTCAATATAGATAAGATGACGTCTCAGGAAATTATAGCGGGATAAATGGAGTTCGTAGTTCTTTCGCAGAATGTATATGAGACCCGAATTTCTTGCTGTTCGAATGACGAACTATAACCAGTCAACAATACGAGAAAAAAAAAACCTCTTCAGTCCTATCATGAGTGCAAGCTAACAACACAGCTTCAAGAGTGAGGTGAACGTACAGAGATAAGGTTGTGAACAACAACCAAGCAAATCAGCGTGCCATTCCTCATGTTGACAAGTGCTGGATAGCAAATCATGTCTCGATGAAACTGATGAGCCCTTTCTGAAAGAAAAATGGAACAGAATCCACCATATGAGAGACTTCAAGAAACTCAATATGCTAAGAATTAACGATACCATGAAGTGAAATTTCACTTGCAGACATTATGTATATTAGTTGTATAACTTACCAAATCATTCTAAACCTGATGGAGATGGAAGAGTTTGAACTTTCAAACCAGATACACACATATATATATGAAATAGCTACCGGACAGGATTGGCTCTTGAATTTTAAATGATATAACCTAAAATTGGTAAAAGCAACCCAAATTATGTAACTTTATGCAAGTTAGAAGGTATAATATATATCTGCGATTTCCTCTACTGAATTTTAGTAAGGGTGTGTGCTTTCTAGTAATAAACTGAACAAACGTCTGGCATGCAGAAGGGAGAAAAACCAACACTGCCATATTGGCATCTTTATCCTAGTGAAAACTTTCATCATTTGCAAGACCACTAAACTGCTGGCATCTGAATAATCATATGCATAGATATGCCCACAAAAACACAAAGAAAGGACCAAAACAAATACAAACCAACCTTGCCATACTGGCATCTTTATTCTTGTGAAAACTTTCATCATACGCACGAACAATTTCACTATTGGCATCAGAATAATTATATTCATGTTGTGTCGGAATGCCTTTCTGTAAATCTTTTTCCATAAAATAATTTGCAGATAAGGCTTCTGTGATATCAAATAATCGTTCGATTATTTGACATTGGCCAACATCCATATTAGATTGAGATATTTGCAACTCAAGCTGGAGTTTTTCATTTTCTTTTTGAAGAGCATCGTGGAGTCCCAAGTTTGGGTAGGAACGGGAAAGAGTTTTTTTCAATATCGAAGCATCGTTCTTGATAGATTCTGGTTTGAGGAGCACATCCTGGATCCTTCTGTCATCCTCCTCAAACGTATACTCACATTGATGCTTTTCAATATCATCAAGCCTCTCCTGAGAAAAATAGCAGAAATAACTTTCATACAGTTGGGCCATGTTAAATAAGCACACGCAATAAACCTACTGGGAACCATTTCATATTTATTAAAGGACGGGTAGCAAAAATACTAAAATGAATTTTGGTCATTTTGGTAGTTAATAATTGATGAGTTTCCATTTGCCAGTTATGTGGTAAAAGAGTATTTATAACGGTGCCAATCACTAAGTAAGAAAACGGGACATATAAATTTTAACAAAACTAGTATACAGCATTAAATTTGTAAGACTAACAAACAGATAGCAAAAGTACAGTAAAAGAAAATGAATCATTACTCTGACTCGAGTATTGTCCACCAGATTAATCAGAGGGACAAGCCGTAGGTATCTATCGATTTCACTTTGAGCCTTCCTGAATTGATAAACAACGTTCCATCCCATAGCCAACAAGTAGAGATAGCTACGATCCTGGCAGCTATGGATCAAAATGTATGCTTTTCTTAAAGCATCCTCCAGCTGCTCGAGAGGCTCTCGAGTCTCTGGATATTTCTTCAGCTCTGTGATTTTGAGTTGATCCAGTAAGTTCCCAATCAATTTGAGATGCTGTGCAAATTGCTTACAATTCTTCTTGTGCATCCTTGCGGTGTTTGCTGCTCTTACAATCATTGAAATCAGCTGAACTGCGTTGATACCCGTTAGTTGGGCCACACCCGCGACGTCCCCAAGACTATCCCACGAAGACATACTTGAGTCTAAATGTCCTTAGGAACACCACTTTCCATGACCCCCCAGAATTTCCAAATCGCTGACCATGAAAGTCGCCAATTCAAGATTCCCTTTCCTAAACAGCACAAGTTGGTCTCTGGAATCTTTGAGGAATAATCTCTTGATTATACCAGAAAATTCAGGGACCTTAATTTCGAGTAGCCAGTTCTAAATGAAATCATTTGCATTAATAATGGCTTCGATGAATATGTATTTATGAACTTGATTCTTGAGCTGAAGCTATATGCATTGCCTTGAATGGAAACCTCCCTGCAAGATCATCACGGTAACGTCATCTTCATCGAAAGATCGTTAACTTTTAGAAGTTCAAATATCTGGCACGCAAATTTCAGCTGCACACAAAATTATCCGAATAGTTGCCAGTCGAACTTCCAAGAAGAACAAAAACATAAAACTACACACACATACACAAATGTTTAAAAATAACAATCTCGAAACGACATTACAAATTGACAATATCTTCATGATTATGACGAGCTTTTCGGCAAATGACACGAAACGGGAAAAAAAATAAAAACAAAGAAGACTGAAATGGAAAAGAGAACACATGTAATTTCCCACTAATATCTAAAATTTCAAATTAGAATGAGTGATAGAACACAGTTCAGCTTCAGACCTTGTAATAATAACGATAACGATAACAAAACTTCAACTGAACTTGAAATTGCATCCGAAGCATAAACTACCGAACGATAAGTACGAAACAGCATGATGAAAAAGAAAAACTCAACTACTTCGCAGAAAGCCAAACGGTTTCAGAACTGAAGAAGCAACGAAGTTTTGGATTCTTACATTGCCGAAAATCATTTAGCGGTAACGATATTCATTTCTTTACTTCGTCTCTCTGCTTGGAACTTGGAAGATTCAGAACAGAGACCTCTGAATCACGCTGATCTTCATTTGAAGTCTAGTTCCTCCGCAATCTGCAATCCGCATTCACAGATTGTCGTGGATTGAGTAATGTTTTCTTGCGCTTTTTCACAGAACCACTCTCCCCACACGCACGCCATGAGAATCATGTAAGCAACTATCTTGGTGCGTAACCAGCGGAAAAGCCCTTCATATGCTTCAAATTGCCACATTGCCATTCCCGCGAAATACAGATTTATCTTTTCTTTACATCAAAATTCAAAACGCGTGTATTTCCACCAAAAAAAAAAAAAAAAAAAAACGCGTGTATTTCCCCTCTCCCTTTCTTTTATATAAATATTTTATTTGTATTAGAAGATTAGTACAAATATACACTTTTCATTTTTAAAAAAAAAAATGCAATTATAAAATAAATAAATTACTGCAAATATAATTTTTCCTAATTTATTGGGAAAAAAAATATATTAATCATGGGTAAACAACAACTTAATTTAGCACTCATCAATTTCATAAATTTTAATATCATACATTTGTGTTAAAGCGAACTTAGTTCAGCGATAATTGATATTTACCCTCCATCATGAGGTTAGAGGTTCAAATCCCCTCACCCCAAAGGTTGATGTACTGCATATATATATATATATATATATATCATATTTTTTACAAAATTTGTATGTAGAGTTGGTAACCAATAATACTGGTTAGATTTGTGTGACAAGCCCAAATAAGTTGTTTTCAATTCTGACTATACAGTGAATTAGAAAGACAATAAAAACATTGTAATTTGATTTTAAAATTATTTTAATTGGGCTATCGTTAATATACTGAAATTAGGATTTGTAATATTTGTATTTAAAAAGAAAAAAAAAGCTAACTAATCTGCGAAGCTCGAAACGACGTAGCAGCGGGCTTTCTGGTGTGGGAATTGTGACCTTTCAACCCAGGTTTGGTCGTTATTGGTTTGATTTGATTTTTGCTTGCCTTTGAATTACACAGCATCTTTGGAAAACCCTTCAACGAAAAGCAATTTTATTCATAATTAATACTTGGAAACTGATGCAAATTTCCAACTTCCAAGTTACTAACATTTTATCTTTCTTGTGTTTTTTTCCCTCCAAATGCTCGCTTTTGTCGTTCCTTTTTCAACTAAAGAAGAAAAGTGGGGAAACAAAAAGTTTGAGGCAGCTTAAAGAATCCTCCTCTAAGTTTCTAAGCTCTACGATTTCAGATTATGTTTCATTTTCAGTCTTTTCAGCACCGACGATTGTGACCGTTTTCATAATTGCTAAATCATATTTTTGTTTTTGATGTATACATTTTTTCTATATCATTCTAATGTTTTTTTAGGAAAAAAAATATTTTTGGTCCATATGGTTTAAAAAACAATA
Organism: Luffa acutangula; assembly: GCA_036850905.1. Lineage (NCBI taxonomy): Eukaryota > Viridiplantae > Streptophyta > Magnoliopsida > Cucurbitales > Cucurbitaceae > Luffa > Luffa acutangula. The sequence continues at coordinate 59,081,480 of CM072087.1, read as the reverse complement.
TTTTTGGTCCATATGGTTTGGATTAAGTGAGACTTTGGTCCCTAAGTTTTCAAACTCAACAAAAATACCCTTCAAGTTTGAGATAAGGAGCACTTTGGTGTCTGTCGTCAACTTTTCTGTTAAATTTTAACAGTTGCCGACGTGACACTATTATTTTAATAAAAAAAAATTTATTTTTTTAAATAAAAATATTAAGGGAAAAATACACTTTTGGTCCCTGAGGTTTGGTTTAGGTTTCGTTGTAGTCCTGAGGTTTCAAGCTTAACATTTTAGTCTATGAGGGAAAAATTATATTGATAGCGAGCATAGCTAGCTATTTTTCTCTTATTAATTAAGCTAGTTTTTTACAATAAACTATGCATTTTTAATTAAAAATTTACCCATGGTTAATATAATTAAAGAGGATATTGATAGCGAGCATAGCTAGCTATTTTTCTCTTATTAATTAAGCTAGTTTTTTACAATTATTTGTCCAAATTTATGCATTTTTATGTTTTATTTGTAGGAAGTATGTGTTTGAAGCTTAATTCAGCAATTGGAATCAAATGGAGTTCAATCCTTAAAAAAAAAAATAATAATAATAAAATAAAAATAATAAAAAATAATAATAAAAAATTCATAGCGTCGCGACGCTATCAGCAAATTTTCCAAAAACGCGGTATCGCGACAGCATCGCGACGCTGTCGCCAGATTTTCTATAAATTCCTCTTTTCAGCTACGGATTTGGGGAGCCCAATTGGTTAGATTTTAGCCCTAATTTCGACTAGAGACCTTTGGTGGGAGGTAAAGCAAGGCCAAGGAGCGGGAATCAAGCGAGAAGACGTGGAGATCATGACGGGGACGTGCCGGTTTCGACAGATTCGAGTTTTCCTTTCTCTTTCCCTTACCTTTTGTAGTTTTTATGGCTTTTCTTTCAATTTGTGTTTGTAGTTTAAAGACTATGAATTGCTAGTTGTTTGTCTTAGGGATTGATGTAGTTGTTTTAGTTTGTTGGATTGATTTGTGGTATGAATATGCAATTATTTTACCTATGCAATTATGGTTAAATGCTTTCAATTACTTGATCACTAGTTGAATGATTTGAGTGTTGAATCTTGCTCGGGAGAGAGGATTTGGCCTAAGACTTACTTTATTTAATTGCATGACTAAAGTAGAAATTCTAAATTTGTGACGGGATTTGGAATAACTTTAGAAGTTGCTTGAAGAACTAAACTCAAAGCCTTGCATGTTAATGAACTTAGATAGGGATATCAAGTTGATTGCATGCATGAGAATCAATTATGCTCGGGAGAGATAGTTGTGATAAAAGGTTCCTAGACTTGGTAGAATAATTGCATGTTAAATTCATCCCATTAATTTATCCTCAATCTCAACAATGAAATCAATTCCCTAAGAGTCTTTCCATTTGAGTCTCCACTTTTATTTTATGCTTTTTGTCTTTAGATTTATCTTTATCATTGAGTTTTGCTCCCTAAATAAAATTGAACAAAAGTATTCACGATACTTAATTTGCTAGAAAACCAATCCAGAGGACGACACTCGTTTTACACGAAAACACTATATTATTACTTGACCCGTACACTTGTGGTAAGCAAATTGCACATCAGATATGGACTGGGGAGTAATAGACGGTAAGGGAAAAGAGGAAGATATAGATAGGCAGGGAGATGAATGGGGCAAAGAGCTCGATGAAGCTTGGTCCAAGGAGCTGGGAGATGTGCCACGAACGTTAGGTGCAGCAGAGTCCACGGGTGGAGGAGCAAGGGGCCTAGATAAAGGGCAAACAAAAGGAGAAAAAGAAATAAAAGACTGAAGTAAAGAACCTAAAGGATAGAAAGGATCAGGAAAAGTTTGTTTAACTGAGGAGGGAACCAACATGGATGAATTATGAAAAGGATAGAAGGACTCATTGAAGATTACATGTCTAGACAAATATAAACGTCCAGAAGAGAAGTCAAGACAAAGAAAACCCTTGTGAGAACTACTATAGCCTAAAAACACACATTCCTTCGATCGATATTGAAGCTTGTTATTGTTGTAACGACAAAGAAATGGAAAGCAAGAACAGTCGAAACATTTCAATAGACTATAATCAGGATTGTGACCAAACAACATAAAGTAAGGAGACACAAAGTTTAAGACATATGATGGGAGCCTATTGATAAAAAAAAAAATTGCAGTTTGGAATGCAAAGGACCAATACATTTGAGGTAATGATGAATGGGCAAGGAGAGACAAGCCAACTTCAACTACATGACGATTTTTCCTTTCAACAGCTCCATTTTGCTGCGGTGTATAGGGACACGAAATACGATGATTAAAACCATTAGAAAACAAAAAGGGAACAAGAGGACGAAATTTTGTACCTCCATCAGTTTGCAAAGCTTTTTATTTTAGTGCAAAACTGTCTTTCTACCATAGCATTGAATAACATAAAGATAGAAGGAACAACATGCTTTGATTGTAGTAGATATAACTAGGTATAACGAGTAAAGTCATCAATGAATAAAATGAAAAACGAGCTCCATTTATAGATTTCACTGAGGAAGGACCCCAAACATCAGAGTACACAAGGTCAAAAGGAGCAGATGATTTAGAAATAGAAGAACTAAATGGAATACGATGACTCTTAGCTAAAGGACAATGGTTGCAAAATTGCTTAGAAGATGAGCTAAAACGAAGATTACAAGTACTTAGAACACGTCGGACAATAGAAAAAAAGGGGTGGCCCAATCGATGGTGCCATAGAGAAGAGTCTTGAAGTGTTGAAAGGAAAACTGCAGGCTGTTGAAGTTGCTTGCCATGAGAGTTAGACGCTGACTTCACAGACAGTTTATAGAGTTCTCCTTCAAGCTGACCCGTGAGCAGAGTTTTCTTGAAGAGAAAATCCTTCACAAAGAAATGAGTTGGATGAAATTCAACAAAAGCTTGATTATCATGACACAAATTGGCTATGCTAATAAGATTATGGGATAGATGGGGAGTATGTAAAACAGATTGGAGTTTAATAGGAAAAGAAGAGGAAACAAAACATATAAAGGAAGAACCAACATTGAGAACGGGGATAGACTACTGCAACCACATATTCACCACCAAGGTAAGGAGAAGACTACTGCAAAGTATTGGCATCTGGCGTCATATGATGGGTTGCTCCAGAGTCCATGAACTAAGCTTCATCCGGATGAGAGGGGGATTGATTTGGAACCAAGGATGGATCAGCGGAAGCAGAGGAAGGAGAAAAGGAGAGTTGATTAGGTTGGGCAAAGTTATAGCAAACGAGGGCAGTATGACCAAGCTTGTTGCAAATTTGGCATTGAGGGCGGGACTGATTGGTAGAAGGCCTAGACGAAGGTCGAGGAGAGAAGGAAGGGCGACTAAGAATGCCCTGACCAGAGAACGAAGGAGGAACAAACTGAGGAAAAGGGAATGTTGAGGGATGAGGTTTAGCGGTGAAACTTGGTCTAGGAATGTTAGAGGGACGCGAAGAGCGGCGAGAATTTGACGAGGCAACAAATAAGTTGGCAATGTTAGCTTGAACAAGGTTGAGAGTATCAATGGAAGGCTGCTTTTCAAGACAAGATTCATACACAATGAGGAGGCTCCGAACATCTGCCAACGAAGGACAATCATTGTGGTTTTGAATTGAAGTAACAAATGGGTTGTACTCTGGACCAAGGCCCTCCAAAATATATCCCAAATGATCTCTATAGGACAGTGGCTCCCCGATAGCTGAGAATTTGTCCGCAATATCCTTTATCTGTGCAAGGTACTGAGAGACTGAAGGACCATCTTTCCTAATTTTCTGCAATTTAGATCTAAGGCCCATGATTCTAGCAATTGAAGAGGATTCATATACAACACATAAATGCTCCCAGATTTCATAAGCAGTCGAGCAACCAATAATTTCTCCTAGCTTGTCTTCATTAAGGGAAGAATAAATCCAACTCATAAGGGTCCTAATGAACTTCTGCCAGATAAGGAATTGAGGACTGACCTGGGTTTGAGCAGCATTGAGGTATTTTGGAGGTGCCGGCGTACCATTGATGAACGCCTCCATGTCGAAAGCGATGATATGGTTGAGAAGCTGGTTTTTCCACAAAAGATAGTTTGAGTCCGTGAGCTTGACGTTCAAAGGTGGTGTGAGGGTAGGGTAGGGTAGGGGGAGGGGAAACAGGATTCGGAGGTAAGAGAGGGGAAGATTGGTTATAAAAGGGAAAAATGGCAAAGACAGAGACGACGGTGGGGGGTACTGAAAACCAGCAGGTATTGAAGCTTGGAATGGATAGTTATTCGAATAGGATAACATATTAAAAGCAAGACGACAAAAGATCAGATATCCATAACTATAGTTTTTGAATTGACATGTATTCTTTTTCTTATTTTCATACCACACATTTGTTATATTAAAAAAAATTATAATAAATTAACAATAAATACCAATTTTAAGTTTTATCAAAGACATTTGAAAGTACAAAGACTAAAATAAAATATTTAAAATAGACGGACCAAAATAATATTTTATTAATATACATTTTAATAGATGCGAGAATGACAATTAGATCGAATAATTTGTAGATTAAAAAAATTGTTGACGAGCTTTCTTTAGGAGACGATGTGTGAGAATCTTGTAGGCTTTGTCGGAGGGGTGGTAACTATCCCAGAAGATGTACTTATCGGCATCGGAGCATGTTAATTTTCTAGATAAAGGGTTGCATAGAATGCTGACTTCTAGATATCCTGTGCCACAGCATCCTTTGTTCGCATCTTCGAACCCTGAAATCCCACATCCAAACACAAACACTCAGCTCATAATACCATTAAACTCATGATTAATTAAAAATAATTATTTGCTTAAAGAAAATTGCTTATTAAGTATATTCTTTTTTTCAAGTTTGATTGTTCTACTTATTTGGTTTTTAGATAATACTATGGGTAGTTTCATGTCGATAGATCTCTAAATTTTTAATCATGTTTGATATCTAATAATTAAGTCATTGGACTCTCAATTTCATTAGATCTTTGTCATTTTTTTTATAGTTAACTAGTTTATTAAACATAATTTAATTTTGTGTCTAATTAGGTCATTGAACTTTTAATTTTATATGTATTTAATAGATACATGAATTTTAAAAAATGTAAAAAAAAAACACTATGTATACACAAACTTGAAAATTTAGGGACCAAATTTTTAATTTAACTTTATGAGTCTGTGCACCCTCTATTCTAAGATAAAATTAGAATCGAATTCATGTGTTTAGTGGCATTTGAGTGATATGTTCACTATCTAAATATATCGATGTTTTTTTTTTTTGAAATAATAAATATATCGATGTTGTATCAATTTCAAATCGACAAACTTTTTTATGAAAGATAATTGAAAATTTTATAATGCATTAAAAGATAAAATTAGGTACTTGATAAACTTTAGGACCATATTAAAAATGACCTAAATGTTTAGAAACTATTTTAAAAATGAAGTAAAAATTACCATATTGAGCAGGGTTTCGAATGAGGTCAAGAAGCGGACCGTAGATATCGAGATAAACAAATTTGGAATCCGAATACTGATTCCCGAGTGAAGTAATCAACGACGATAGCTTCGAATTGAAAAGCAGTGCCGCTTCATTGGCGGCTTTGGAACAGCCTCGGGCGCCGCCGCCACTTAGGGTTCTCTGCGACGGAACGCAGCCGATCGCCGGCAAGCTCAGAACTCCGATCCTTCTTCCTCCGAGCGCGTAAAGCTGCTGCAAGAAACTCGACGCCGATCGGAGCATCAGATCTGTGTACGATGCGACGTCGTACTGGACTCGTCGGAACGGAGTGATGAAATAGGTGTTTGCTATGTCGTCGCTGCCGGAGCATACGACTATTAAGCTTTTCGATAGGATGGCCGTTGCTTTCTCTTCTCCGACGGCCGCTTTTATCTTCTTGATGTAGTCTTTGAACATCTCTAGTTGATCGTCTAGGGACAAGACGGACTGGTTTTGAGGAAAAAAAAAAAAAAAGGAACCATTAGGTTTTTAATATTTTTCGAGAAAAAAAAAACAAAACAAAAAACACTTCTACCAACTAATAATTATATTCTAAACTTTATTTTATTGTGATTTAGTCTCTATATTATTAATTTTATAACAACTTAGTTCTTGAAGCCAATATGAACATAGTTCGACTATGTTCTATTGACCAAAATATTAGAGGTTTAAATTTTTTTTTGGGAAAAAATCAATTTTGACCCCTGAACTTTGTAGGTTGTAGCAATTTTAACCCTAAACTTTCAATTTTAGCAAATTGAACCCCAAACTTAACAAATTGTATCAATTTGAACCTCCAACTTGCATAAATGTTGCAATGTAGACCTTTTGTCAACTTTTCTTTTGAATTGCTATTAAAATATGTAATTGACCATTTCCTTTTATTTTTTTAAATTCACATTGCACCTGAGATAGTGTTTTGTAAGAAATTTGTTGGAAAAACTCTTTAAGAAATCAAATATCTCAGACAATTCTTCTCATTATTATTAAAAAAAAAAAAAGTCAGAGTTATTGACTACAAGAAAAATCTAGCAAATATGAGAAATAAAAAACTCGAAATTTCTTTATTTCCGTTTCCTAGATTTGTACATTCTTCTAATTAGCAAGAAAAAAAACATTAAAAGAAGGAAAAAAAATCCCACAAAGTTCTTAGCAACAAGAAAAGACCCACGGATATTTGAAGATAAAAACCTCCAAATTTTCTTTGCTTTCGTAATCTTAAATAACAGCAAAAAAAACTCTCATAAAATCCTCAACAACGAGAAAAAATCATCTAAAATAAAGTTTCTTCGATATTTTATTTATAAGAAACAAATTCAGATGCAATGTGAATTAAGAAAAAAAAAAGAAATAATCAATTACGTACTGTGGTTCAAAAAAAAAAGTTAACCAAAGGTATACATTGTAACACTTTTGCAAGTTTAGGGTTAAAATTGATACGATTTGGTAAGTTTGAGGTTCAATTTGATGAAATTTAAAGTTCAGGATTAAAATTTATACAACTTGTTAAGTTTAGGGTTCAATTTGATGAAATTGAAAGTTTAGGGTTAAAATTGATACAACTCCTAAAGTTTAGAGTTAAAAATGAATTTTTCCCTTTTTTTTTAGAAAAAAAAAAACAATTTACTTATTGAATTTTAATATATAATGTTTTAGAATATTGAGATTTAAAAAATTTTCTTATATCTGCAATCAATAAATTAGTTAGAAACTAATGTATTTATGAATGTTCATGTTTTTCTTAAACAAAAAAAGTATAAAGACTAGAGTGTTACTTAACAAAAACCATCACTTTATTTTTTTGAGAATCTTTATAGAGTTATACATTTTAGAGTTGTGAACTAAAAAAACGAAATTGTTACCTATTAAATTTCAATAATTATAACAAGTTTCAAAGTACATACAATAACAACCTTTTTTTAAGAAAGAAATAGACAATAACTAAATCTTAATAAATTAAAGTCAGAGATTAATTATTGCTAAAAGTGCCTTTTTTTTTTCTTTTACTTTTCAATTATATATTTTTTTCTGACAACCAATTATAAACAATGTTTCGGTGCTCACAAGTCAAGTCATACGTATCACATATGATGATTTTTTTTTTCTTTTTTTTTTTTTTGTATCAACATATGATGATTTGAATTGAGAATAATAATAATAATAATAATAATTAAAAAAAAAATCTTTGATTGAAAATGGCCAGCTGGTTGGGACGTTTTTTTCCCCAAATCTTTCTTACATTTTGGTATTTGTGATCTTCTAATTATAATTACAAATGGTACATTTTTTTGTCTTGGAATTCAACAACATTTAGGGATGAAATTTGAACCTTTCATCTCTTAATTGATGGTAAGTATCAATTATTATTGAACTATATTTACTTTTGTACCAACTACACCTAGTTCATTTGTTTCAAGAATTCCCAGTACAATCTAGGTAGGTATTATATCACATATATTAAAATCAAAATCACTATTTCTGAAATGAGATTTAATAAATATCATTATATGAGTGCTTTTATTTTAGAATATTATACAGTGAATGCATCCGAATTAAAAGCCATTTATAGATATTTATAATTAATATGATTTTACATTATTATTATTATTTTTTTTTGGCAGATCATAGAGTTTCATATTTTTTTAGCATATCGATCTATCATAAATAAATAAATAACCATTTATAGCTTAAAAATTAAGTACAAATCAAAAATTTTAAATTACCAAAAAAAAAAAAAAAACCCTAGAACATAGTTTAAGGCTGTTAAGTGTTCCCTCCCTCTCCTTCATAACGAAAATGCTCTTTTTTGAAAAACAAAAAAAGAGATAAGACTTTTCCATTGGAGGGGTGAAATTAAAACTCCACTAAAATCCTTTAAAAAAAAACACTCCACTAAAATCATATTATATATCGTAAAAATAATTATTAGCACACATTTCCATTCAAAAACCTATAAATCATATTAATTTATTTAATATTCACCATTATTTTCAACAAGATTAACACTTACAATATATTAACTTTAAACCAATATTAAAAATTAAAAAATTAAAAATAAAAAGATAACCAATTACTCTAATAATAAACAAAATATAAAAATATATTTTTCAAAAAGGAAAAAAAAAACGGTTAATTAGTTGATTTATAAAGATACCGCTATTTTGGCCGTGAGAGGGTCATATCCGGAAGCTCCGGAAGCAAAACTGACGCCGGTGAGAAGCTCCTCAGTCGTCAAATTCGGATCAAGATACGCCGGCAACAGCTCCTTCACACCTAACTCTTCCGCTTCACATTTTTTCAACACCAAAAAAAAAATAATAATAATATTTCATCAACAAATCACTAATAAATTAAACCATGTCAAAAATAACTAAGAGATAGTATTTGACACATCTTTATTAAGATATCATGTTAAATCACAAACAAAAATTTTCTACAACCTTTCTACAACTTAAACGTCTTTCGTCCAGAGAAAAAATAAACACATATGCCAACAAGAACATAGTTCAATTGACACAAAGTTATACTGATGACCACAAGGTTCGTGGTCGAATCCCCCCCAACCCACATATAAAAAATTTAATAGTGTACCAAGTATTTTTCATTGAATTCCCATAAATTCAAAGTTTAAGTTGATGAATTACGAGTCCAACCTACATAGTCGGTGGGGATTTTTCCGTTGCTAAACCTTCCGGTCGGTATTCCGCCATTGAAGTCCCTTCCATAAGGTGAAAAGTTGCACTTAACCAACGTTTTGATGAAGTTATTGTTGCCTGGATCCACAATAGAATCTCCGAACACGATTATCGCTGGAACCGTTTCTTTTTCCGGTACGAAGTTAGAATCAGCGGCAGAACCGTGGTGGCCGAAGTACAAAAATATAACACACAAAAAGATCTCCAAGTAATTGGGAATCTTCATTTCTGTCAAATGGAGGATTGGTTGGTGATGGGTAATGGGAGCTTCGTGTATATATAATGGTGGTTTTGATTTTTCGTGCCTTGGCCATGTGACGTGTCTTGTGATCACTAGTTAGATGGGTCCTTTATATAAAGATAAGTTATGATTTGACATATTTTTCATACGATGTCATGAAAAATTATTTAAAAGTGTGGAATTTATTAAATAAAATAATATATCTTAATAATATTGAATATGGAACTTGTTACAAAATATATTGAATGGAAGGAATATGTATTACCGTATTACTAATATGAAAAAACCTTTCATACTATTTATTCAGTTTTCATAAAAGAATCATCTAAGAATGATGTAGAAACCGTGGAAAAAAAATATATAATTTACTTGATTGTTAAGAGTTGTATGAAAGGAAATTAATGTACCATTGCATTACTATAAATTTTTCACTTATTTTAAACATCACTGCTACAATTTTGACATCGACGATCAATGGTTAAAAACATCAAGAAGTATGATATTGTTGAAGCTTTTTAGCCACTAACTAGGTCGGTGTCAACTTTTTCAAATTGTCAATTTTATTGTGTTAGATGACAACATTGAACATAATATATATACTGAAGTTTTTGGATGCCAACTTAACGTTTTATTGATGTTTTTCAATCATCAATCTATAATATTCATTGACATTTTTTATCCAATAAGCTTTTTTCAAAAATTGTCAACGTTCATTTTTTCAGTTGACATTTTTTAATTCTCGATGTAGTTAATTATCATGTCTTTTAGCAACTTAAAGTATAATTGACATTTTAGATCATCCAATATTATAGTATAATTGACATTTTTTAACTGTCAACATAATAATCAATTACAAACTTGCAAATGAATCTATTGGTATATTATCCGCTCTCTTTCGAACATGAACATAATTCAACTGGCACAAAAGTTAGTACTAAAATTGACCAAAAGATTTATGGTTCAAATCCTCCCACCCCACATGTTATATATATAACTGCATTTATGAAAAAAATGGCTAGCAATCTCCAACCACATCTCTTATAGGCAACTTCAACCACATTTTCATTGAAAAACAAAACTTACTATAAATTTTAATTTAAACACAAGTCTACATCTCTAACCAAACAACCACTTTTTCACATAGAGACGTATAACTACATTCACAACTAATAAAATAAATCTTCATTAATAATAACACGTATGTACACATAATTTGTCCAGAAAAAAGTGACGTAAAAAAGATTATGTACATAATTTCTAATGAGCATATATATATATATATATATGCATATTTTTCACGAGTTGAAAGTTCCCATTTTCACCTCATAATCAAGGGTGTGCAAAAACATATCATAATGAGCTAATCCGAACTAAAATTATTAATTAGGGGTGTTTTGAGCAGATTATACTTCTTCGTCAATAAAATTTGATTTCAACGACATCTGATCAACCTTGATTTGTGTATGTGTTTCAATTGTTTCTGTAGCTCTTCCCTGTTAGAGAATGACTTAGGATTTTGCCCTTGAGAGTATCACTTGGTGATTGTCCCACATAGAAAGTTTTGTAGTTGGGAAAAGTATTTTTATACAATCACTCTTCCCTAGGTTTATAAAACTAGTTAAGGTGGTACAAGGACTTCTCCCCACACGCGTGCCGCCGCCGTCCGTCGGGCGGGCGGGCGGGCTCGGGCAACCGTGCTCGCGTGTAATAGAGAAGGTGGTTTTATCTTTTTGGGCAAAAATCCTTCTTCTTATAATTTCTTTTATAAACCGAACCGGGTCCAGGCAAACCGAACCGAACCCGTGTGGTCAACAGTCAACAGTCAGCGTTCCGTTCGTTGAGGCGTGCGTAAGGCGAGGACACGTGGCGTCCGTTCGTTGAGGCGTGCAGACACGTGGCGCTCACAGCATGCTCCTTGGACCTGCAGTTATGCCAATGTGGTTACACCTTCAGCTATAAAAGAAGCCTTCAGGCAAGATCCATTTCATCATCACTTCCTCCAATCCTGAGCAAAGTATATAGTTCTTGATTCCAATCCTTCTCTCTCGAGTGCACGAACGAGGAGGGTGTTGTGTTAACCTTGGGGAACAACCGGTATAAACGATTTAGCACCGTGGTCGTGCCGAAATTGCTTTCAAGGTAGTGGTTTACACCACGACACAACAACTGTATTTCTCAATTTCGCCGTACATTCCCAAGCTCCAAATTCTTTTATCAACTTACTATAATCTTCTAAACTAACACATGTGGGCAATATAACAATCGGAAACTAATTTGATGAAATTTGATTATATAATTTTAAAAAAAAAAATTATGAATTTTGTTTGGTTCTACTTCTAATATATTAACCTAAAATCACTTTGTCACATTCAAAATTCCTCCGAAACATGTGATTTAAAATCTCAAAATCAAATTTGATGATGTGAAAATGACGTTTAAATATGTAAAATCAAACATGAAATTGATATTGAATATAATTAAAGATATGTTTCAAAGCGATTTCGAATCCGACAAAAGTGATTTTAGCCATTTCAAAAATCACTTCCAAACATACACGGAGGGAAAGGTGTACATCAATTGTCAAAAAGTGCAGTGCATTAAAATCCTATCAATTTAAATGTAAAAGGATAACATTGGTCACAAAGAATAAAAGGACCTTATTAAAACGGACGGCAACCGCATCTACTAACTTCCAACCATCCCATATGAACCCTAATCCAGACATTTGCCATTCATTTAGCGCGTTAATACATGTGTGCTGCTTCATAATTTGATTTTTCTTTCTACAATAAATGTTGTCGAGATTTGAATCTTGGATCTCAAAAGAAAAAAAATAAATAATACCAACTAGATATTTTCCATATTTTCTGTTAAAATATATGAGAACAATCACTTTTTGTTTTTGTTCACATATATTTTCAAACTCACGTCATTAATGGAGGCGTTAACATTTTTTTTTTAAATTTAGAAAAAAATAGAAGGTTTGAGTTGGGTTTTATTATTAACATTGGTCTAAGTTTGAATTTTGTTTCATTTTAGTTCTTCAATCCAATTTTTCGTTAATTACTTGATGTGACACAATCTTTTTTATTGGTTTTTTTAGTTCTAAAATATAATTTTCATTTTTTGTTGGTACATTTTAACATTACTAGTCTTAAATATATGTTTGTGAGATATTTTAGAATCACAAAAATCATTTTTGTCATATTGTAAAAAAAAAAAAAAAAAAAAAAATCCATTTCATTTTTTTCACGAAAAAAGAGGTTTATTTTATTTGGTTATTCCATTGAATAACTATATTCTATAATTTATACAATACTACTAGATTTACTTTAATTTTATATACACTAACTTGCATTAAGTTTTTATTTATTTAAATAGGTATTCCTTGACCTATTGAACTTTGAAGTTCCATTATCCATGTTCTAACTGTAGCTTAAATTACCAACTCATCGACATCGATCGGTAAGTTTTTTATTTTACTAAAAATCAAAGAGAAAAATACATTTTTGGTCTCTGAGGTTTGAGTTAAATTTCATTTTGGTCCCCGAATTTTCAAACTCAACAAAAATACTCCTGCGATTTGAGATAAGAAGTATTTTGGTCCCTGTCAATTTTTCTGTTAAATGTTAACGGTTGCTGACGTGGTACTATTATTTTAATAAAAAAAAATATTTTTTTTAATTTTTTTTGTATACAAATATTTTAAAATAAATATATTAATATTTTTTATTTTTTTATTCTTTCTCCCTTTCTCTCTCATATTCTTCTTCTTCTCCATCTTCTCCCTTCTTCTTCTTCCTATGTCCGGCGACCAGCAGCCACCGCTCGCCGCCGCCAGCGATTGAACTTTTTTTTTTTCCTCTTCTTTCTTCTTCTTTTTCTCTTCTTCTCTTCTTTTTCTTCACTAATTTTAAAAAAAAAAAATGAAAGAGAAAGGAGGAGGGTCTCTCCTCCGTTTTCCGGCACCGGAACGGAGGGAGGGAGGGACCCTCTCCCTCTGTTTTTCGGCGCCGAAACAGAGGCCCTCCCTCCCTCCCCGTTACATCTGTAACTGGGAGGGAGGGAGGCACCTCCTCCCTCTATTTTCCGGAGCCGAAACAGAGGGAGGGAGCTCCCTCCGTTCCGGCGCCAGAAAACGGAGGAGGGAGGACCTTTTCTCTTTCATTTTTTTTTAAATCAGTGAAGAAAAAGAAGAGAAGAAGAAAGAAGAGAAAAAAAAAATTCAGTCGCCGGCGGCGGCGAGCGGTGATCGTCGGTTGCTGGACATAGGAAGAAGAAGAGAGAAGGGAGAAGATGGAGATGGAGAAGAATATGAGAGAGAAAGGGAGAAAGAATAAAAAAAAATAAAAAAAAATATTAATATATTTATTTTGTAATATTTTTATATAAAAAATTTAAAAAAATAATTTTTTTATTAAAATAATAATGTCACGTCAGCAACCGTTAACCTTTAACAGAAAAATTGACGGCAGTGACCAAAATTCTCCTTATCTCAAACCTTTTTTGAGTTTGAAAACTCGGAGACCAAAATGGAACCTAACCCAAATCTCAGGGACCAAAAGTGTATTTTTTCCAAAATCAAATTATATTTCTCCATGATAAAATCAAAGGGTAACTTTTGGTACAACTCTTATTTCACATCATCTAGAAATTTTCACGATGGTTGGCATGGTATTGACAATATCTAAATCAATTTCTTTTTAGTTTCACTTTTTTAGACACGGCTCATTATTCTCGAAAAAAGATGACGGTTTCTTCATTCGGTGCCCAATCTTTGATCTCGAAGCACAGAACCCCAAGCCAAGCTAAAAGAAAACTCCGAACCACGCCCAAGTCGAAATGTCTGATGACATGTCATTCTTTCATTCGTACACGTGTATGGAACAACATCCACGTGTCCATCTCGGAGAAATCATGTGTGATGAGCTGAGCCCCGTAATCAATGTGTTCTTCGTTAGCTTCAGTTCTATTTGACACACAGATAATTCTCTAACACAATTAATCTTAAATTGATCCTATTTTCTTTCTGTTATTCCTCCCGCTGTAATGGGTCTCTTCGATCGCTGCGCCGATTTATGCAACTTCTCTCACGGTCACAGCCATGACAGTAAGAAGCTCAAGAAAAACCAGCAACTTCAGGTACATTAATTCTTTTTCTAACTAACCCACCTTATTCGAATATATGAACCTTTTATTAAATTAAAAATTATTTGACATAATTATTAATTTGATAATTTAATTGAATGGATTTAAAGAGGGTGGAGATAAAAGTGAAGATGGACTGCGAAGGGTGCGAGAGAAAGGTGAAGAAATCGGTGGAGGGAATGAAAGGCGTGGCGGAGGTGGAGGTGGAGCCGAAGCGGAGCAAGCTGACGGTGGTCGGTTACGTGGATCCCAGCAAGGTTCTGCAGCGGGTCCGCCACCGGACGGGGAAGACGGCGGAGCTCTGGCCGTATGTCCCGTACGACGTCGTCGAACACCCTTACGCGCCCGGAGCCTACGACAAGAAGGCGCCGCCGGGGTACGTGCGGAATGTCACGGCCAACCCGGAGGCGGCGCCGCTCGCACGTGCTGGCTCCTTTGAGGTTAAATATACCACCGCCTTCAGCGATGAGAATCCCAATGCTTGCGCTTTAATGTAAAGATGTAATGTAAAATGTAAATGTTGCTCTTGAGGTTGTGACTTGTAACTCGACTTGTAAGATATTGCTTTCGACGTTTTTTTTTTTTTTTTTTTTTTTTTTTTTTTTTTTTTTTTTTTTTTTTTTTTACAATAAGTTTTGATTTTAGATCAGGGTCAATATATTCTTAATTCAAACTTTTTTTAAAAAATTGTTAATAAACATTATATTATTATTTTAGGCAAGTCATGATTTTTTTTTTTTTTTAATTTTACAATAAGTTTTGATTTCGATAGCGTTCTTTCTTTAAGACAATTTTGTTCCCTCTATGGTGCTCAAAGTATCACGGAGAAGTGTCTCCCAGGATAGGACGAATTACCCACCTATGGATGTAGCACTCCAATCACAGGACTCTCGAACATCGGTATTTAAGTACTCCTACAGAGAAAAGTAGGAGAAGAGTTTTTGAAAGAAGAGTTTGAGTCTTTTTCTTGTATCCAAAACTCAAAATCAATCACAGACTATCCATTCACATAAGGTTGCATCATTTTCCAAAAGACACACCCTTTCTCATAGGGTTGCAAGGGCGGATCCATGAAGGGGCCAAGGGGCACGTGCCCCCTCAAATTATCCCGTCTTTATATTTTTAATATTAAATAAGGGAAAGTATATAATATTAATACATAAAAATCGTATTAAACCTTAAAACTGGCGTTTGCTTCATTGG
The DNA here is from genome assembly GCA_036850905.1 of Luffa acutangula. NCBI lineage: Eukaryota > Viridiplantae > Streptophyta > Magnoliopsida > Cucurbitales > Cucurbitaceae > Luffa > Luffa acutangula. The sequence continues at coordinate 59,065,662 of CM072087.1, read as the reverse complement.
TCGGGCGGGCACCAATCATTTCTTCAGGGCCAAAATCTAGATGTGATAGAAAACAATAACAAATTCCAAACAAAACACAGATATAACGGATCCGCCACTGTAGGGTTGGACAGGATATGTTGTTCGAATCCTCCCCGCATATTGGTAAAAAAAAACGATACAGTTAATATTTGTCATATTGTTTCTATAGAAAATTTTTGACTGATTTATTTTATCATATTGCTATGTATTAATTTAAAAAGTGTGGATCAATTCATGCATAGTTGGACGAGAGGTTGATGGTTTGATATCGAGTTTCATAATTGATGAACTGAAAATAATAATAATAATAATAATAATAATAATAATAATAATAATAATAATGTGATAAATTGTACTGAAAATATTATTAAATTGAGATATACTCTATTGCTTTATAATTACATTACTTATTAACTATATATATATAATCTAAATTCTAATTACATGTTCTTTCTTAATAATCTAAATTCTAATTACATTTTCTTTCATCCCGAAAGAAATCATTAAGAAATTTATTAATCAAGGTTCATTCAAAAGTTAGAAATTTATTAATCAAGGTTCATTCAAAAGTTTATTAATCAAAGTATTTATATTTGATACACATATAGTATTGACTGAACTTCTTTGAATATAGGGTTTACGTTTAAAACAAGTTACCAATGCTTTAACTAAATTATACTTCATTAGCATAGTCATACTAATTAATTCAGGGAAGGAAGGAATTAATTGAAGTAGATGCTTGCATTTCTTTGATTTTGTAAACTAGAATATGGAGTTTGTAATAGAAGATGCCAATGCAGTGCCATTCTTATAATTATTTATTTTTTTTTTTTTGAGAAATTATAATTAATTATTTTTCTTTTCAAATTTGATTTATAATTCAGTTATCTTCTTTTTTTTTGGGGGGAATTGTGCTAAATAGCTAGAAAAAAAGCCTTCTTGTTTTTTGGCTACAAATGTTTAGAATTTGCAGGGGTGGTCGCATTTTCATGAACTGTTTTCTAGATTTTCTTTGACATTTTTACCCCTAGTATATACGACTATAGACAAACACCGTTAACAGATTTTTTTGTTTCCATTTAGTTTCTCCCCCCTTTTTTCGGGATGGATGAATCCCGATTTATAGGAGTTCAGTTGGCGGTTTGTGTTCAAGTGTATAAAAAGATCTACCTATTTTTTAGGCTTAGGTTCAGCGTTTCCAACGGTAAAAAAATATTTTATCCCTCACATTTTGCCCCTCATTATCCATGTTACAAAAGAATAACAATAAAAGTCGTAAGTAGCAGTACATACAGACAGATGACAGTACATATAAACTACAGCGTATATATAACTCATATGGGGGTGGGACTGGGGTAAGTATGCATACACACATGATGCATGCGGAACAGGTATGTATGTAATACTATAGACAGATATCAGTTATGGCATTTCATCAGGTATTTGCATTCAGGTGAACATGGTACGGGGGTTATTATGGTTGCATATAGCAACATAGACAAAGACAAAGTGTATTTTTATTGGGCATTCCAGACATACACGATACAGGGGGTGATTAACTCAAATACAGGGGGGATTAAGTGTATACACACACAAGTAGACACATTAGACCATTCCATGGATGTATATAATAGTACAGACAAATCAAAGCATTTTTTCTATTAGACATGTCAATGTATACGCACACATACATATGAGTATACCACAAGCACACTTTTTCCAGAGAAGTTGTAATAACGATGAAATGGTATTTATCAGTACATACCACTCGGGGGAATGTAATAACGAAATCCTAAAATCTCGGGGGAATGTATCAGTTTGTTGCTAATATAAGGGAATGGGAATGAAGTTGCTCATGTCTAATAGAAATGGTATTTTTCAGTACATACCACTCGGGGGAATGTAATAACGAAATCCCTAAAATCTTGGAGGAATGTATCAGTTTGTTGCTAATATAAGGGAATGAGAATGAAGCTGTTACCTTGGTTTGAATTTATGAGAAATTGTACAGTCCTCACGCAGAAGGAGAATCGATGGAGGATGTGGGGCAAGCAAGAGTCTCGACGGCATGGCGGAAGAAGGTCGTCGGCACGGCGGATGTGGGTCGTCGGCGCGATGCGAGAGGTAGGGATTGAGATACACTCTGTGTTGGGGGGTGGAAAATGGTGGGAAATTGAGGATTAAGTCTTTCAAGGGGGGAAATGGTGGGAAGGGAGGGTTGTGGAAGATGAAGATGGACGGACGAGCTGGTGCATGGAGGCGGTTCTGGTGGGAGGGTGGGCGGTGTTATGACAACTCATAATTGCAGCAGCTAAGGTATCATAATTGCTGTGTTCTTATTTGTTTTTAAAAAATTTCAAGTATTCTTAGTTGCAGGTAGTAAATCTTCCTATTGACAGGACTGTTGTTTCCGATTAATGGAGTTCGAAGGTGTTTCTCTCTACTGAAGGGGGTTGAACTTTGTACTCCTTCCCCAATAAAGGTATTTACTCCTCCTTTTTTACAGGAAACAACTCTTTCCTGTAGTAACAATATGATACATCGTCTGATTTTCAAAATAATTTTGTGTTCTTGGATTTTTTAATTTCAAACCTCCTAAAATGTCTCCAACTTATTTTTAGGGATTTTTTAATTTCAAAGCTCCTAAAATGTCTCCAACTTATATTTTAGGGATGTATTTTATCTTTCTTAATCCCTGATTTTGGTTTTAAACGTTAAGAACACGTTAGGAAGTTTGTTGGGAGGGCATTTTTGTCTTGTACAAATAGGGATTTATTAATCAGTAAATTGTTTAGCCATCTATTTAATTTATAAACGTTCGTAGCCATTTTTCAAGCCATTTTTCTTGTTGCCCTTTTTTTTTCGTCTGACTAAACACCAAAGGAAATCCAAGTTGGGCCTGGCCCAATAAACTTTACGAAATGGGCTGGCCCAAGATTTGTCCGCCCGAGGCCTTGTAGTTAGCTTCTCAGCGACGCCATTCTCCAGATTTCCCCTATAAAATCTCCCCGCCTTTTTTCCGAACCCGCGAAATCCGCTCGGTAAATTCGTATACAACTGGCAACTTCTCTTTCTTTCACCGGAACTCGAAAATGGTGTCGATACTACCTTGGTTGCTCTATATGATTTTCTAAATTCTAGATTCTGTCTCGAAGGATGACGAAGAAGGAGAACAATCTGGCTTTATTATCGTCGGATGAAGAGTGCCGTGGTGGTCGATCATCCAGTTCGAAACGCAGCTATAGAAAGACGAAATCGCAATCACCATTTCCTCGGAAGAGTACTCGGCAAGCGAAGAAGGCGCGACTTCAAGGTTCTCGGTCTTGCTTGCACAAGGATTCCCGCAATGTTGACGAGGTATGTATGAAATTCCTTTGTTTCTTATCCATGCTTTACATTTGTCTTTTTACCGTTTTAGATTCTGGAGTGTGTGAGGGCGCATGGACGAGAATGAATTTAGCTGGTTTGTAGTCGTTCTGAAGAAAAACTTGCGTTCGACCCGCATTTGCCTCTTATTGTCTCGAGCTCAGTTCTCATGTGAAGCGATATGTTGATAGTGAGGAAGAATTTTGAGTTTTCGAATGATAAGTTTAGTTTGTTTCAGTGTTTCGACTACTAACGACCCAGATATTTGTTTCTCCTCACCTCAAATACTGTTTTCCTAGGGATATTGAATTAAGTTTACTATTCTTTGCTATTATGCATTTTTACATATTTTTTCTTGTTAATGCAGTTCAACTTATTTTGTGAAGATTTTGATCAAGTCTTTTCTACCTTCAAGGTATCTGCTGGTATGCCATTACTGTGTCGCTGTAGCTTCTCTCACTTTTTTCTGTAGATTACTCAAGTGCATATCAATGGAAAATTTGGATGTTAAGATATTTTCTACGTGGACTCAATTACTTGGAATAATCTAAAGTAGAAGCTGCCTCAGAGATCTTTTACTAGTTTTTCAATTGCATATTTTAAGTTAGAAGCTCTAGGACTTTATTTTTAGGTCTGCTATGTTTAGCTTCTTCCTTGATGTGCATCAGGTTCTGGAGGCGTTTGCAGAAATGAATTATGGATTGATAAATACAAACCACATTCATTGGAAGAGCTTGCTGTACACAAGAAGAAGGTTATTATAATTTGCTTCTTTTTCCATTTCAAATGCTATATTGACACTTTTCTGTATGTTATGGGCCTTATGGCAGGTAGAAGAAGTTAAGGTATGGTTTGAAGAAAGGTTGAGGACACCTAAGGTACTCCTTTTATTATGAAGGTTTTTATTCTCTCTCTCTCTCTCTCAAATCATAAATTCATAACTGATTTTTTTTTTTTTTTGGTCGCTTTTTATGCATGCCCAATACCTTTTCCTCTTATCTTTTCAATTTAAGTTCAATCTGTTGATGTGATGATATCTTTTTGCACGGTTTACAGGATTATAATGGCAATAATGTTCTTGTCATCACTGGTCCTGCTGGAGTTGGGAAATCTGTATGTGGCTGTGCCTAGCATTCATGGATTTGTACTCTTAATATTTACATTTCTCTTTCGAAGCATGGATGCTCAATTGTGTTTCAAACTTAGTAATGTCATCTAACTGATATTAAATGTCAGTAGCATGTCATTGGTTCTGTGATCTTGTCTAACTTGGAAACCTCTGCACCAAATATAGTTAAATATGGGGTAAACCAGTTTTTTTGCGATGATCACATATCATATTAAGCCTGAAAATCTTCTTGAGATTCCAGGAGAATCAATACTGTTCTTTGTGCATGGAAACCATATGTAACCACTCTGAGTATGCAGTCTATGTATTTTTTTATCAGCGCTTATTTGTCACTTTTTGATACCCTAATTTTCAAGCACACATTATATATCTTACAGGGAACAGGGTACAAGTTTAATTGTTTACTATCTGTGTATCTCTACTTGATCATTTGCTTCTAACCTGAACTCTCGTCGTCCAAGTGATTTTAATATAGTAGTTAGCATAGCGACTGATGAGCTTGCTGCAATTATTGCTACTTCGATCAATTTGTCATGAGTTGAAATTAGTCAGTGCATGCATGACTTTCATTCTCACTATACTTTCAGAGTTCATGCTATCGGATTTCTTTTAAATTTTTAAAAAGAACGACTGCTTGTTTTGTAGGCAACTGTTCATGTAATAGCATCTCAACTTGGAGCCAGATTATGTGAATGGGACACACCTACTCCTGTGATTTGGCAAGAACATCTGCATAACTCGAGTGCAGGTATTCTAATGAACCAACATAAGTCTTGCTTATGGAATATATCAAATGTAATACCATACTGGTCTGAGATGCTCTCTAATAATTGTTTGAAGATTTATGGCTTATCCTACTATGTCTTGGTGACTTATTGGCAGATAGATAGCTCCTAGATAATGAACATTGCGCATGTTATTTACTTTTTAACTTTTAAGCCATGTGAAACTCTTGCATTTACTTGTAATGACTTGAAAACTTCCCATCAGTTTTTTTTAATGTATAATGACCATATCGAGTCTTGAATCTTTTATTTCAAGATCTAATTAGGTTGCTTGTGTGTAGTTAATTAAGGCTACACGTAGAACACACATTCACATGTATTTTATTTTGGCGTGCTTCTGCAAGTTAAGTTTTTATATGTCTAGTAATGCTGTGTAACCTAATGAAATTTCCGATTAATGATGAGAAGCTTTTACCTTCTAATTAAAGAAAAAAAAGTTTCTGTCAATCAGGGTTACATTATTTTGTTCTGGTGTGCTTCTGCAAGTTAAGTTTTGATATGTTTAGTAATGCTGTGTAACCTAATGAAATTTCCCAATAATGATGAGAGGCTTTTACCTTCTAATTAAAGCAAATATGTTTCTGTCAATCAGGGTTACAGTACACTTCTAAACTGGATGAGTTTGAAGATTTTATTGGGAGAATGAGGAAGTATGGAGTAATACCTTCATGCTTTACCAGAGACTCAAAACAACCAGTCATACTCTTAATAGACGATCTTCCTTTGACCAATGGGAAGGCTGCTCTTAAAAGACTGAAGAATTGTTTGCATCTTTATGTGCAATCAACTCAAGTTCCAACAGCCATTGTGATTGCAGATTGTGCCAAAGCTGAAACAACAGATCTCACTGTGCGGTACTTGGAAGAGCTGCAGCTCTGTCTTGAGAATGCTGGGGCTTGTAAGGTTACTTTCCTGAAAAAGATTGTTGGCTTATCATGCTTCTGGGATTGAAGCATACCTATGGTGCTGGTTGACATTGGATTATTTTTTTTTTCAGGTTGCATTTAATCCTATAACAAATAACTCCATTAAAAAGATAATTTCTAGAATATGTTGTCAAGAGCAGTATAATCTGGCAGCCGAACAAATTGATGGAATAGCCAAGTCGAGTGGTGGTGATGTGAGACATGCAATCATGTCTTTACAATTATTTTGCCTGAAACCAAGTCAGTTATGTTCATCATCATCTAGTGCTCTGGAATCTTCAAAAGAAAATGAAGAGGTGCCTCCTATTGTGGTGGATGATGGATTCTCTTTTCAATTTGGCCGAGATGAGACTCTCTCTTTATTTCATGCCCTGGGAAAGTTTCTGCACAACAAACGACAGACTAGAAGTGATTTGGTATTAGGTCTGTTTCATCAACGCACTGTGCTGAGGTGGAAGGGCTTGTAATTTGGAATTTGAATGAAGAAAAAAGCAATGTGAACTTTAGGTGGGAATCTATTCTTATGATATGTCATGAAAGGTTTCTAAACTTAGTACCTTGTTTATGTTGCTGCAGGCAGTGAGTTTTCTGTTCAAGAAAGTTTATTTAGGCTGCCCCTTAATATGGATCCTCCAGAAAAGGTTCTATGTCAAGCTCATGGGCAAGCCAGGCCGATTACTGATTTTCTACATGAAAATGGTACCTTTTTATCCCCAAAAAGAAAGAGTAGCAGAAGTTAATGTATTAGTTGGACTTCTTCAAACAAGACGGCATTTGTTTTCAATTCTTCATCCATTTCTTGCAGTTCTCGACTTCATGTATGAGGAAGCTGTAGATGATGCATGGGTTGTGGCTTCGTATTTAGGTGATGCTGACACACTCCTTTCTTCTTATGATGGAATGCTAGCCAGACATAATGATGCTGAAAATATTCTACACCTGGCTGCCGCTTCAGTTGCTGTTCGTGGGGTATTATTTGGCAACTCTCATCCATTGTCTTCCAGGTGGTTCTTATGAATTTAATTGATTATTCAAAAACAACAAATAATTACATTTATGTACGTTCTAACTTCTCCAAGTACGCAGGTGGCATGCTATTCGTAGACCAAAGCTTTGGCAAATCGAGGGATCTTCATTGTTCAATAAGGTGGATCAAGTTTTTTTTTATTATTATTATTTCAGTTTTACTATTAAACTAAGTTGCCGAGCCCCTCTTGTAGAACATATTAGCCTGTATTTTCAATTCCACTGCTTGGCCTACAGTAGGAATAAAAAATATATATCTTTAAGCATATCTTCTAGGTTTTTAGCGCTAGACTTGAAAGGAACTGGAAAGTGTTACAGATGCACTATACTTATGGTCTGATTAGTGCATTCATACTAGGCACATAGTTTTAGGCAACCTCCCTCTTGGATCAAGTTATTACATCTGTTATCAAGGGGATGATGTTTAATACAATGCTTTTAATTCCTAATAGCTATAAGAATTTTCTAAGTTGATGTTATACTGGTAGATTATTTCTAATGTTTTTTCCCTCGATGTTTTGCAGAACGAGACGGTAAAATATAGATTTATTGCTTATGGTGGGCTCAGTTTAGCTGATTTCTCAGTAGTTGCCACCGAGTATGTACCTGCGTTGAAGTGGCTTGGTAGTAGTGCATCTGGAGATCATGAACATTTACGGGTATCGACTGAAGAAAATACAGATTTTGATTTGGTGAATTCAGGAGATCCAGAAAGTCATACATCTGATGAAGAAATTGAAGATTGCTAAATTAGATAGGCACACAGTTATGTAAGCAATCCCAAGATGATTGGATGTCTTGCTCCACACCACATGTGGTTTTGTAAAATATGATGAACTTTCTTCATTATTCAAATATTAATATGAAATTAAGTCCAAGTTATCGTCTTTGATACAGAAATCCTGTCAGACTTTTCATTTAGGACGGTGACAAAATTGACCCTTGGGAATTACCTTCCAGCAGGCATTTCCCAGAGGCGTTATTGAAACTTCTGAGTAGGTACGATCGTATGTTACTTGGATTTGTTGAAAATATTAGTCTGCTAATTTCAGCTTTGATGCATATATTTGTATACACACACATCTATATGATTACTTCTCAAGAAATATTGACACAAAAATATATGAATTGCATGAAAATTTGAGGGTCCATACAATGGACCCTTTCCTCCTGAAACGCCATAGGAATCCCAACTGTGCAGTGGATCATAGAGTAATAATATAAGGAGATGATTCGTTCAGCAAATAAACTTCCGAAAATTTGATGAGATATCTATTTACAAGAACAACACGACTGACCATAAGCTTTTAAAAACTACGAGTGCTACAAAACTCTTGGCTCTGTATTTTTAACTTCCACACCCTTCATAAAAGCTAGCGGAAATTGCCCACTTGCATCCTCTTTTCCATTATCCAAACGATATCTTCTATCAAAATAAATGAAGTTGTTACTTAGATGGCTTGCTTCCACCCTTTTTCAGTAAACTCTCCCCTGTTGAATTCACATTTATGCACAGGAATTGGTCCGAATAGTTCTCTCTTGATCTGGATCTTGTCATTACGGTAGTAATCTCTTCACCTCATGCTGATCAGGATTTTTAGTTTGATTGTAAACTGCCTCGTATGCGTGCATACATACACTTGAAAACCCAACCATTGCTTGGAAAACATGGGGAAAACTCATCTGCAAGTTGTTTATTGTCAGTGACCTTGTCACACTGATCAAATTTTCATGCTTTTGCTTCTCATCTCGAGCTTTTGTTCTCAAGTTCTCCACCTTATTTTGCTTCTCCTGAACTGGGTCTCTCCCTTTTGTGGATGCCGAGCATTCTCGCATTGAATGTGAGACATATTTGCTTTCTAGTGATCTCAGCTCGGTAGCTCTCTTCTCAAGCTCTTTCGAGGCGGAATCTGCTTTCTTCTTTTGCCTATATTCCTCAGCTTGTTGAACAACAATGGCATGGACTACGGTTAGGAAGCTCTTGATTCCTTCGGAAGCCACTTTGTCTGGAATCCTGTCAACTGCTAGGTTCCATTCTTCACAGAGTGAGTAAATTCTAGAATCTTGACCTGTTCTTAACAATGGGTTTCCACTTATCTGGAAAAGGCAAAGCCGGAGCCAGCCCGTAAGAGATTGGACATAGTCCCGTTGAGCTTTCACTAGATTGCAAAAAGAAATGTGCCATTGCTGGACTTCAAGCTCAAGCTGGAGAGTTGATTGGCGATGGATCTCGGATGTTGGCTCAGCAGATGGTATGATATTTAGGTATTTGAGCTGCTCAACAATGTGTGTTTGGACCTGATGGCACTCGTACATACTTCTCCACATGCACATCAATCTGTAAAAACCAGGGCAAATCTTAGTGTTTAGAATAGTATACTTCCAAGTTAAGATGCAACACTATTTATGTCCAAGAAGACATCCAAAATGTGCTTAGTGTTTTCATTTAGGCTTCCTGAAATACCAGAAGGTAGCGAAACAGTACAAGTGAACTGTGAAAGTTAGAATCTCCACAGGATATAAGACTGATAGTTGAAGGTGATGAAATCATGCAGAAAATGATGGACCTCTCACTGGTTGTCTGGGTCAAACAATTCAAATCAATCATATCCTAATTAGAAGGTGAAATGGAAAATAATGGCTTTTTAAAATCCTCAGCCAATTTGAATTGTTCTGCGACTCTTTCCTGTACTCTGGGGAATGATGCAAGCATAGTACAAGTACTGAGAGGATAAAAGACTGGCAAACACAAGCTATCGACTGTACAGCTTAAATATCAAGCATAAAATACAGTCAAATGACTAGTGAATTCCTATTTCTGCTGAGGCCAAAACAGAAGTATGAAAGAGACTAACCCTTTGACAAGCTCAAGAAGTTGTGGGTAGAGCTCAATTTCTCTTAGCTTGATGATTTCAGCAGATGTGGTTTCAATGGCCTGAGAAGCAACCATCATTTGTGACTCCAACTTTTCAACCTCTTTCTTAGTCTTCTCAGTTTTTACATAGTCGGCCCTCTTCAGCTCTAGCTTCCTCAATAGTTCCACCTTCTTCTCATGCTGTATCCTTATGGCCTCGGCAGTCTAAAAAATCCACCCAACATAATTTCACAAACTTTAGCACACAAAATTCCATAATTCGGTTCTTCAATGCCTTCAATTGCTTTGAGAAATGCTAAAGGTTTCATCTTTGTTTGGTTATATTTGGACCCCATTAGGTAAAAGGAAAAAAAAGTGAAAAGAATCATTTCAAATTAAAGACTTTATTTAAAGTTCCAAAATGTCATATTATTCCACCAATCTGACTGGAGATTTGATTGAGATATGGGAAAGTGAAAGCATTACCTTGACCTCTTGGTACAGTTTTTTCTCCCAAGCGTACAGCTTCTCCACTGTAGAGCAGTGGCTGCTGCTATTCCCAGCACATCCATTTCCCATATTTGTTGTCGTTATTTCTCCGTTGAACTGACCAAATGTATTTGGTTTTGTGTTTGAACCCCACACCCTCAACGAAGGACTCAAGCTCCATCCGTTACTGTAAACCTGTCCTGCTAGCGACATGATATGAAACTCATTAAAGTAGCTTATGATTTGAGGAATGTGAGTGAATGATAAGGAGAAATTGGAAGAGAAAACTGCAACTTCTTTGATCTTAGATTTACCTCCTTTATTCGGAGAAGAAAAGGTTGGGACTTCCAAAAGCAAAGAGAGCTCAGCGCCAGCATCGGCAGCTTTGAGAAAGTACTCATCAAGCTCCTTAATAATCTCCACCAGATCTTTAGTGTTCCTCGACACCACCATCGCAAGCTCAGTGCTCGAAGTGTCCTTTGAAAAACCACTCACCACCGACGGCGGCGGCGCTGAGCTCGCCGCCCCTGTTACAGTGATCATAGCCTCCGATGCAATGGTGGTAGCCTCCCATTCTTCCTCAGTCACAGTGCGAGATGTCGACGGCACAAAAGGGTCCCAGAAATCCCAAGTGGATGACGGCGGCGGCGGCGGCGGGGGAGGCAGAGCCGGGGAGGCCGTGATCGATGTCCAGGTGTCGGAACTGGGACTCATGGGGACAGGTGGAGGCGGCGGCGGGGGCGGCGTTCGTGGGGTTGGAGATGGAAGCACCGGCGGGAGGTGGTGCTGCTGAGGGCGGCGAATGTAGGTCTCTGCATTGGAAAACTGCCGGAGAGCGGCGCCGGTGCCGCGAAGGGACCGAATGTACAAGCTGTGAGTAGCAGAAAAAGCTTGCCTCGCCTTCACCAACTGTTTCATGTACCGCTTTCTTGCTTTGCACCTCGACACAGTTTCTTCTCTCTCTAACCTCGAGTAACAGCAACCCATTTCAGCTCCTTCTTTACCTTCTTCCCTCTGTAACTCCTTTGGCCAAAATCTCAAACAGATAGAAAGAAGAAAGCTTTTCAAGAACAGAACAGAGCTCCGGCGGCTTTCTGCTTCCGATCTTCCGCCGATCTCCACATTCCGACGAAGGTGGCTAAAACGGCAGATCTTCCATTGTGGTGGTGGTGGTGGTGCTTCCGGCCACTACTGTCAAACTAGCGCCTGAAAAAGCTACTCTCTTTCTTCCTTGTTACTCGCTGGCAAAGCCACTGCCTTTTTTCTCACTCTCGTAGACTCGGAATTGACCCATTTCAGCCTTTGAACTTTGGCCACTTCGCAGATAAATAAATAAATCATAAAATAGAGAGACTGCAGAAAAAAAATGGAAAAGGAAAAAGAAAAGGTTGGGAGTTGGAAGTATATACTTTGGTCAGGTTTAAAGATGCAGCCCAGAGAGACAATAGGGCGTCGGGCAGAGAGCCTGTAATTTTATAACCGTATCGAAAAGACGAAATCGTCCTACCTGTTCCTATCAAATTACTGTAACGGAACACTTCTAATTATGGTTATTTGTATAATCTCACCTCCAAAACAGCAGCTCCACGTGTCATTCCACTTTCATTTTTTGCCTCTATTACCAAGAGTCATTGAGCTGTGTGTAGGGCATGAGTGCATAGCCAGCTCGATTTTGCCCAAAATCATCCCATTGATATATATATACACACACAAATAAAATCTACCAAAAGGATTGAAGTCATTGAAAATATCGACTAATCTAAATACAGTTCAACTAATTGAAGCATATAGCTAACAAGAGTATAACTCAACTGACATAAAGTTGTACTGATTACCACGAAATCTGTAATTTAAATCTTCCATCCCATATATTGTCAAAAAAAAAAAAAAACTAATTAAGACATATATCCTTGAAGGAAGGATATATATGCTTGAATTCTGATTTCCATACGGGGTGTTAAACTAAAATAAAAACAAAAACATTATTAAAAAAACAATAATAAAAACTATCGAAATTCAATTTGATTAGTTATTGACTAAGTAAGTTCAAATGTCTTTAAACTTTCAATTGAAAAACTGACGAGATCATTCACATTTCAACCTATTTTAAAATGATCTCGTCAGTTTTTCACGTACTTTTTGGTTTTCTCTCTTTTAAACAAAGACAGGAGGTGGGAAATTGTAACTTTGGATTATATATGTTGCATTTGTTTGTTGAGTGTCCATATTGCATAAATAATTATAAATCTGGTATAAAATCTACCTCCTTATATATATATTTTAAAATTTAAGTTAAAATGCCATTTTTCTCATTGTATTTTGATTTTTGTTTCATGTTAGTCCCAACTTTCAAATGTCAAATTTTAGTTCATGTACTTTGAATAAAGCTTAAAATGAAACAAAACTCAAAGTGTAAGGACCAGAAAGGTATTAACTTTTAAATTAATAACACAAATATGTGTTGGGAGTGTGACCAAAGTCCCACATTGGCTAGATAAGGGGATGATCATGGATATATAAGAGATGACAAGTATCTCCATTGGTATGAGGTCTTTTGGGGTGATCCAAAAGCAAAGCCATGAGGGTTTATGTCCAAAGTGGACAATATCATACCATTGTGGAGATCTGTGTCGTGTCTGGTAGTCCCTTACAAGTGGTATCCCGAGAGTAGCCATGTCGTTCGAGGGGAGGACCAAAGTCCCACATTGGCTAGATAAGGGGATGATCATGGGTATGATCATATTGTCCACTTTGGGCATAAGCCATCATGACTTTGCTTTTGGTTCACCCCAAAAGACCTCATACCAATGGAGAACTTATCCTCCCTTATATACCCATGGTCTTCCCCTTGTCTAGCCAATGTGGGATGTAGATAAACTTGATATTATTGTATAGAATGGAATGTCATGGCTCTGATACCCATGGTCGCATTCTCTCCCACATTTTGTTAGTTGAGTTTATAGATGGATGATATTATTGTATATAATGGAATGTCATGGACTATTAACTTTTGATATCATCTAGAAAAAAAGAATTATTCCGTAGATACCATTGAACATTTACTGAAGTATTAATATCAAATAGAAGATATTTGAAAGCAATGGATTAGGATGCAGATAAACTCGATATTACTTTCCAAAATTGTTTTAAAAAATATAACAATTTTTTTTTTTAATTTAGAAATAGACAACATAGAATAAAATGTCATCTATTGTAAAATGTCATCTCTTTTCTCATTTGTATTCTCTGTTCTCTTGGGAATGAAGAGAGAGAGAGCCTTTATTTTTGAAACAGAGAAACTCTTCTGACTGAGAGCGCATGCAGTTGACTCTTGTCAAGTAGCTGTACAAGTTAATCTGTCCATGAATCTTTCACTGCATCCATATATATATATATATATTTCATTTTCACTTCATCGTATATATATTTTCATTTTCTTTTTAGTCCAAAACAGGTTGGAGATAGATATTCAAACCTCAAACCTTTTAGTCGAAGGTATATATCTTAACCAATTAAACATAGTTTAGATTGGTCATATTTCTTTTCTTTTAATTTTTAATAATATACATACATGAATCATTTATTTATTTTATTCAACAATACGTGAGTAGAGATTAGAACCTCAAATTATAGTCTATAACATAATGTTTTAATTAGTTGAACTATATTTATATAGGTTTGCTTATCTCCTATTTTAAATTATATTGGAGATCTCATGTGTTGAAATATTAATTTATTCATGGTTTACAAAAATAAATTGACACTAAAATGTCACAAATTCCATTATTTTATTACATTCAATTATCTCATTTGCTCTCTCTATAAAAATATATATTCAAATAGAAGCAAATTAACTTTACAATTCACATGTCAAAAGGTGCATAGTTCAATAGTAAAACTTTACCATTCCATGCTTTAACAATTTTAAACTGAACAAGTGTTTTTAGTTAAAAACACGCCGGTTTGGATATTCCAAACTCTAATTTTTTTTTCAAGAATATGTAATTTAATTAGTTGAGGTTTGAGTGTGACTATTATATTCCAAAGATTTATGTTTATAATTTAATTTATAGAATTCAGAAAATACTTTTAATGATTCAAGATTTATAATAGGATAATTGTAATGGGTGCCAACATGAAGGTAAATAATTACAAATATAGCAATTTTTAAAAATATTTGCAAATATGGCAAAATTTTTTAATTAATTTTTTATATTCCTAAATTGCCCATGTGTGCCCATCTTCTTCTTCCTCGTCAGTTTTTTTTTTTTTTTTTTTTTTTTTTTTTTATATTTACTGATAGAAAGTCTTTTTATTACTGATAGATTCTATCAGTGGTAGAAAAATTTTCTATCACTGATAGAATAAAGTTTCTATCAGTGTTATTTCTATCACTGATAGATTCTACCAGTGGTAGAAAAAGTTTCTATCGGCGATAGAAAGTTTCTATCACTAATATTTCTATGACTGATAGATTCTATCAGTGGTAGAAAAATTTTCTATCAGTGATAGAAAGTTTCTATCACTGATAGAATAGAATTTCTATCACTAATAGAAACTTTTTCTATCAGTGATAACAGATTTCTATCACTGAGATAGGTTCTATCAGTGATAAAAAAACTTTTTATAGAAAATCATAGAAAAACTTTTGATAAAAATCTTTCAATCTCTGACCACCCATAAAAATCTTTCTATCTCCGATAGAAATCTTTCTATCACCGATATAATCTATAAGTGATAGAAAAACTTTCTATCACCGATAGAAAAGCTTTCTATCAGTGATAAAAGATTTCTATCACTGATAGAAATTTTTACTATTCTATCAGTGATAGAAAGATATTCTATCAATAATAGAAAACTCTTGGTAGAAAATCTTTCAATCCTAGAACCTATCAGTGATAGAAATCTTCTATCACTTATAGAAATATTTTCTATGAGTGATAGAAAATCTTTCTATGAGTGATAGAAAAACTTTCTATCTCTATCACTGAGACTGATAGAAAAACTTTTCGTGAGTTATAGAAAATCTTTCTCTATCAGTGATAGAAGATCTTTTGTTTCTATCAGCGATGGTGATACATGGTGAAATCGAGCATTGAAAAATAAAGCAAAAACGAACGATTATAGAAATCAAACACTGAAAAGCAAAAACCAAACACTGATAGAAAACCAAATAACAACAACCAAACACTGATAGAACACCGAACAAATGATAGAAAAATATCTATCGCCGATAGAATCTATCAGTGAAAGAAAATTTCTATCACTGATAGAATCTATCAGTATAGAAAAACTTTCTATCATGAAAGAAAATCTGGAGGGGTATTTTAGTAAATGCAACACACAAACCATTAGATTTTGCCATTTTTGCAATTTTTTTTTTGTGGGTTGCTAGATTTGCAATTATTTTGGCCCATATTGCTATTCTTGCAACCGGCCCTTCATAATATGTTTCACTGTTTAACATCCCTACCAAATTCACCCTAAACTAAAACAATGTTTCGGATAAAGCTCGATCGGCCCGTGACGGCTCATACTCTCCGGGGGCCGGTTCCGGTTCCGGTTCGTTAATAATCTGTTTCAGTAAGCGGACAACGGACATGTACGGACGAACAAAGCATCCAAGCTCAACGCGCTCCATGTCACGTGCTATGCAAAGATCTCTCCATTTCAAATTTTCCGCCGCCAACTCGTTTATCTTTAGGCGCGTTCTTATAACGCGCCATAATAGAGCGTGGCTCTTAGTAATACACACGAAAATTCCAATTTTTTTTTTTAAATACGCATTTCTCTAATTCTCTGTCTCCGCCGCGAAGCAAAGAACCCAATGCTTTTCTTGGCGCTCTCGTGTACTGAGAATCGCACCACCAACAATTCCCTTTTGCCCCATTCGTTTCCGCTCGATTTAAACCCAAATTCTGAACTCCGACTAACAATGCCATCAATTTCTCTTCAATTTGTTCGCAAAGAAAGTGAAATTTCTGCATTCTTATCAAGCTTCAATGGCGCCTCCAAAAGTCGATGCTGTGTACCTCAAGGAAATCGAGAAGGCCCGCCGAGACCTTCGCGCTCTAATCTCCAAGGAGAAATGCGCTCCTATTATGCTTCGTTTGGCGTAAGTTCTCGTTCTAGCTATAGTGTATGTGTAGTTATTGAGAAATTTGCAGGGGAAAGTGAAATTATTGATTCTGCTTGGGGAATTATTAGGCGTTTTGTTTCTTAGTGATTGCACTGATAATTGGATGTTGTAGTTTCTGAGTTATTTTCTCCATCGCTTTACAATCGTGTTATTAGAACTCATTTGTTGAAGAGAGGGATTTTTGTTGGGTAGGTGGCATGATGCTGGTACTTATGACGCTAAGACGAAAACCGGAGGTCCCGATGGCTCTATCAGATTCATGGATGAATTGAATCATGCTGCAAACAAGGGACTGAAAATCGCAGTTGATTTCTGTGGTGAGTTTTTTCCCCTTTCTCTTTCTTGTTAGTCTACGAGTTGAGGTTGAGCTAATGTTTTTCTTCAAATGTCAGTTTCAATGTAATGGTAACATTAATCTCTGTCCCAACTGATATGATGGTCTGGGGATTTGATTTTATTTGCTTTGACAGAAATTTATTACTCATTGTTACTTAATGTTGTGTCACTCAACAGAAGCTGTGAAGGCTAGACATCCAAAAATAACATATGCAGACCTGTACCAGGTGAATTTCCCTTGATATGGAAGATGTCCTTTTTGAACTATTTCTCCCCTCCAGCTTCACTTTCCATCCATTGAAATCAATTTCTTTCTCAAATTCATGCTGTTGTACTGTGTGTTGGAACTTATATGTTTTAGAAATGTGAGGCAGTCTTTTCTTCTCCTTCTACTGCTGCATGTTTGCTTCAATCAAATAAAAAAATTTCAAAGTTAAGGGCATTAAAAGGAATTGGTTCGTTCTTCTCAAATTGTAAAATTTTCAGCTTGCTGGGGTTGTTGCAGTGGAGGTCACCGGTGGGCCATCCATTGACTTCGTCCCCGGAAGAAAGGTATCAATCAACATGAGAAAATTTAGTTGACGTTGATATTGCAGTTGAATAACTTTATTCTTTTAAATCAATGGGTTAGGATTCAAATAAAGTTCCAGAAGAAGGACGCCTTCCAGATGCCCACCAAGGTAACTTTTTGTTAAGAAAGCATGTATATAAATGAAAGATATAAATATTTTTAGTAGTAATTTAATAATAGTTCATCCTATTTTGGTTCTTGAAATTCTCATGTTTGTTTTATTTTTTATTATTTTACTTTGAAAATATCTTTTTTAATTCTTAAACAGTACAAATGGCTATATCGGTATTCAAACTTTTGAAGTATCTATCTTAGTGCTTGAACTTTTTAAAAAAGTAACTATTTTAGTCCCCGTTCAAATTTTCATCTAATATTCACTCATTTGATACACACATCAAGTTATGTGGCTTTAACACACAAACATTAGCATATTATATACTCAAAGTTATGTTATCTATTTATTAAAAGAAAAATAAAGGTAGGGACCAAATAATTATTAGGACTAAATTATTTTTTTTTTTCCTTCCTAATTCATGAATTAAAATAGACATTTTGAAAATTCAAGATGACAATTTGAGAGTTTGAAGTTCAAGATCAAATACCAAAATAAAATAATTTTACAAATTCAATGCCAAAAATCAGATTTAAACCTTTAATAATGGCAAGTGTTCAATTGAAACTTATCCCTTTGCATACCCCATACTAATTTTCAAGTTCAGAAATGAAGGGAGCCTGGTTTGAGCTTTTCGAGTGAGATTTACATTTATGTTGTCTGTCTGGAAATTCTTGTTCAGAGTCATTGCAGAAGCATGATTGATTAGTCAGTCATTAACATGAAACATCACTGCAGGTGCGTCCCATCTAAGAAATGTCTTTTACAGGATGGGACTAACTGACAAGGATATTGTGGCATTATCTGGAGGCCACACATTGGTACTTTCTCTTGTTCCTTTCAACCATGAAGAAATTGGATCTTCAGCCTTTTCTTTTTCTTTTCCTTTTCATTAATCATAGTTATGGTTTCTAATTCTTCAGGGAAGAGCACACAAGGATAGATCAGATTTTGAAGGCCCATGGACGAAAGATCCTCTGAAGTTCGATAACTCCTACTTTGTGTGAGAATGAGAAAAACATCTCCCCATTTCTTGTATTCAAACTTCCCCTTGCTTGTAGATAAAACAAGTTCTCTTGCAAATGTTAATGATCAGGGAATTGCTGAAAAAAGACTCTCGGTCTGAGGAACAACTATTGAAGCTTCCTTCAGACAAGGCCTTGCTCATGGACGCTCAGTTTTCCGAATACGTGAAGGCATATGCAAAGGTGAACTTTGGCTGTTGTGCTTATCATTTGAACACATTTTTAACTAAGAGGACGAAGATTAGTTCGAAAGGATTTATGTTTCTCTTTCCAACAGGATGAAGATAAGTTTTTCGAGGATTATGCAGCATCTCACAAGAAACTGTCTGAGCTTGGCTTCACTCCACCTTCGACGGTTCGTAAGAGCAGAGCCTCCTTATGGACTAATCGAGTTGTGGTAGCTGCAATCGTAGCAGTTGTGGCAGTACTGAGTTTCAAAAGAGCCATGTCGACTGAGGGCTTTCCAACTCTCTTCGGATTATACTAAAGAAATTTCTGTGGATATGTTTGATGGATTTATTTAAATGTCCCTATATGTAAATTTATCTCTGATATTAAAAGAAGGTATGGGAGAAAAATGAGCTTTCCAATTCTTAATACAAGTGATTGGCGATTGACAGACAAGACAATAAAATACACAGAAGCTCAGAAAGTTCATGGATTATTTTTCCAATGTTCCCCCCGTTTGTAAATAAATGAGCTTCCCTATACTTAATTTAAGTGATGACAATTGACAGCAAAAAATACACAGAAGCTTAGAAAACTACAACAAATTATTATTATCATCATATGCCCCATATTAGAGGCCATATGTGAGAATTAAATAGAGAACAAATAAGCTTATGTAGACTGGGTTGCCAAAGTTGCAAAGGAGAACAAGTTCATCTCCTCTGCCCAAAACTAATAAAATTAGGAATTCAATTAGAAAAGTAAAAACTTATTGTTAAATTAGAACACAGTTAGGCTCTGGGGCTCAAGGAAAGAGTAATGTCTTGAAAAACCTTGAGCCTTTTCTCAATTTTCCTCTGAAGTATGCCACCGCCGCCACCGCCACCAAAGGCGTTGTTGGCATTGGTTGCTTTCTTGTCTGCTTCATTTGTTGTGCCCAGAACTGCAGCAAGAATAGCCTCTTCAAAGTCATTGTCATCAGGCAACATTGCTGTCAATTTGTCTGTCTCCTCAGAGGTGGGAGATGGCCTTCTTATCTTAGTTTCAGGCTTCCCTGATTCTGCTACAAATGGCCTTTTTATTTCCACCATGTCATTCACTCTCATTGAACTGGTTGCATTTCCTGACCTTGTTCTCTTCAGGCCTTCAGGGAACTGGTTTCCTAAGGGAACCTTGGCTATAGGTTCACTGACAAATTTTGATGAGAAAAATGGTTGGGCAGCAACATTCAATGAGTTCCCTAGAGGAACTTGAACTTGTTTGATAAATTTCTGCTGTTGAGGAGGAGGAACCATCTGGTTTGCTAACAAGTTCATATCAATGTTCTCATCACCAAAATCATCTTGAATTGTCCTAGTGGGATTTGTGACAGGCAAGGTTGGCAAGGTGGTTGTGTGATCCTTGCAAGGCTGAGGTTGCCAAATCGATGAAGAACCGAGAAAAGCGTCAAAGAGCCGCCTCTGTTCGAGCCTGTCGCCTCCCCTATTCATCATCTCAGACTCAAGATCTTGGAGCATCTGCTGTGCTCTTTCATAAGCCTTGAGGTGTGAATCTGTGCCTCTTGGTCCATCTGCAACTGCTGGTTTTACTCTGCGTAAATTTTCTTTAGCCTCTGAAATTCTGCCTTGTTTCATCAAGCAGATTCCGAGGTTGCACATTTTGTTATTATCTGGTGCAATTGAAAGTGCTTTCCTGTAAGCATCTTCTGCTTCAACATAGTTGTTCTGCTGCATCAGTGCCCATCCCAAGTTCCCCTGAAGTCCAATAAGAAGATCAAAGTTAACACTTCAAGCAACCAAAATTGATGTTTACAGAGAAATTGTTGATGATAAATCGCCATTGTCTCTTACCAGTAATCGAGTTGCTTCTTGCTCAACAGAGACCTGAAACTTCTTTCCTTGAGATCTGGCTGTTTTAGTCCGCTTACCATTAAATGCTAAACCTTGTTGAATCAAGAACAGTTTATGCTTCAAAAGAGCTATCTGGTCCTCCAATCTTCCACATCTCTGTGAATTCAGATTTGAAATTATCGAGAAATAAAGATCAGTTTCGGTTATAATTGCCAACAAAACCCAGTAAAGAAAGAAAGAAAAATTCATAGAGACCTTGTACAGATCCAGAAGAATATTATCCAGAGACTCCTGAGCCTGATCGGAACACCGATTCCGCAACGATTTGATCGCTTCGATGGCTTCTTCCGCTCGATTCTGCTGTTTCATAACAATCGCCATATCTTTCAAGGCACTATCAACTCTGTCCCCTGCATTAATGGCGGCCCAAAAGAGAGGAATCGCCTTATCCGGATCCTTCTCCACCAACTGAGCAAAAGGAACAAGAAATCAATACACCAGCAAATTCAATAAAGGAAACCCAAAAATTGAACTGAAATTGCCGACGAAACACAAACTCAAAACCCTAGAAATCTTGCCTGAACATTCTTTGCCCTAACGTAGGGCGTATCCCCAACAGGAACCTTATGAGTGATATGGAATGATTCAGATCGAAGCCTCGAAACTCCGAGAGGCTTCGCCGGAGAAGAAGGCGCTGATTTGGAAGGCCTGAAGCCCGGAGGAGCGTTCCACATGTCCTGCAGCATTGTGGAATTGAGAATGGAATTTGGAGAAGAAGAAGAAGAGTGAAAGGGCTGCTGCAGTGAAATGGGGAAATGGGCGAAGGCCGAGAGGGATTTCAGAGTGAGAGATACAGCCGAAATGGAAGGGGGCTAATATGAGGGGATTTTCGAATTTTCGACCGTTGGGAGGGTTACCGTTCTTACAACTAGCCGTTGCATGTTCCACGTTCGAAAACTGGTACTTCGTTTAATTATATATTATTGGTGCAAAAACTTTGTCTGTGATATCTACATATATTTTAGCTGTCCAAAATAAGAAAAACAAAATCGCTGATATTCTCTTCAAAAAAGAAAAAAACACACACACACAAAATCGCTGATATGTATTGGGATTTGATTTTTTAAAATAATTGAATTTTAGTTTTTTTTTTTTTTTTTGGGGGGGGGGTTAAAATACCAGTTGGGTTTGGTAAAATTCATGTATTTTCAATAAAACTTAAATAAAATGGAACCTTACAATGGATTTATTGTTTTTTTTTTTTAAAAAAAATAGTCTATATTAACATTTATTCTATAAATTTTAGAAATATGTTCACATAGATAGAGATCAATTTTAAACTTTACAAGTAAAAAGACTAAAATTGAATATTTGAAAATACAATAACTAAAATGAAACAAAATTCGAAGTTATAGACTAATATATGTTTAGTTCCTCATCTTTATGTTTTTTTTTCCTCCTTTCAATATCAATACTCATGTTTTAACTTTTGCAATTTAGCCCCTTGTTGTTGGCGAATGTTAAAATTAGATGATAATAAATTCATCTGACATAGTACTTAGTGAATCGATAGAAATTTAGAGTGAGGAAAGTTTCTAAATTTTCCTCCAAATTTCTTAGAAATTGTCAAAAGTCTTGACTTTTCTTTTATAATTAGACCTTTTTTCTTCTCTAAAATTTACCCAATTCATATAATAGTTTATCATCAATGAGTTTTCACTATCAACAATAAGAGAATAAATTGAAAAGTGTTCGTATCGTACATAAGGGACTAAATCGAAATTTTTTAAATTATAGGAAGTAAATTTAAAAAATATCCAATATTAGAGACTAAAAACATATATTTGACCTACAAGTTAAAATATTTGAACAACTCGGAAGGATTTATTTAGGGAGATCTAGCAAAATAATTACATAAAATAGCATGCATTTCCAGCCTTTAACCTTGTCACGTTCAACTTAGTGAATTCTTACCCATTGCATTTATAGAAATGTGATGTCTTTGAACTTATGATTTCAAATTTGATTTTTTTTTTTTTTCTTTTTTGCAAACAGGTGTCGTTGTCGATTTGCATGGTTCGATACTTCATCTCAGCATGTCAAGAACAATCCTTATTTGGTAGATAGATGAATGACAATACTGTTTTCTATTAAAGACACAAATTGTATGATGACTGGTTTTCTTAGATAATAGCATCAATATTTTGCACAATTTTTTTTTTAATTGTTACCAATAGGTGTGAGAGAGATTTTTTTATGATAAATAATAAAAAAATGCCCCTAAATTATGGGGTTTGTTTCAAAAATGCCCATGAACTTTAAAAAATTTAAAAAATGTCCCTAAACTTTAAAAAATGTTTCAAAAATACTCTTGTCGTTAATTTTTTTTATGGAAACCATTAAAAATTTAAATTTCACTCTTTAACTTTCAAAAGATTTTAAAAAGTAACCTTATTAGAAAAATGTTCTTTTTTTTTCCTTCCCGTAAATTCTTCTTCCATGAAAATTAATGAGAAACTTTACCTATTTTTCATATATTCATACACTAGAAGCTTTTTTTTTTTCTTTCAACACATCAATCTTAGAGCTTGACTAGATTTTCAAAACATTTTTTACGGTTTCCATCCAAAAATTAACTGTAAGGGTATTTTTGAAACGTTTTGTAAAGTTCAAGAGTATTTTTTAAACTTCTCAAAGTTCAGGAGCATTTTAAAACAAATGCCATAGTTCAAAGATATTTTTTATAATTTAGCCTAAATTGATTAAAGACACAAAGACTCGCTTTGAAAGGAGGGAAATGTAAATTCTTTTAAACGATTTAACTTTTCCCTTAAAAGAATCACGTTTGTTTGTTTGAAAAAGAGAGAGTCTTCTTCTTTTAGGAAAAGAAAAACATGAATCTACGAGAAATTATCTTGTGGGAGGGGTTTTTTTTTTCTTCCTTTTTTGTTTTCTTTTTGGCAAAAATTTTACATTCTATTTAATTGTAAGAAAGTGATCTTTAACAGCTTCTTCCGATTTTACTTCTGTTCTATTTTGTATCGACTTTCAAGGCAAACTTGGAACAAACTAGATAGACAAGAGAAGCCCATTATAAAGGAGATATGGGCCCGGGCCCAGGCCCACTTAATTTCCTACGACCCATAATATAACCCATGTACTCACATTCGATATACAGACCTTCAAACAAATACGTGTAAATAGTGAAGGCTTCCATTTCTTTTTTTTTCTTGAAAATGAAGGCTTCCATTTCTTTGTAAGCAGCAAACAAACAACTTCAATCAATGAGTTAAAGAAGAGAAGGCCTTCAACTGGGAGTCAAACTACAGCGCTCTAAAGCTGTCTACTTTATCGAGCCTAGCTGTACCTGAGCTTGACGATTCGCCCATGGCGTCGGGAGAAGCTGCTCGTTGGGAGGACTCCCTCTTCAAAGAAGTTGGTATTCCAGAAATCTCCTGAACAAGAAATAACAACAATGTTCTTTTATAGTTTGATCTCTTAACGGGTGCAGAAGGGAAGACTCCTATGATTCAGAACAGGTGGTGTTGCGTATTTATGTTCAAGTCCAAGATTCTTATGAGAAACAAATGTTCCAGTGCAGAGGGATTAAAGATAACAAAGTGATCAAGTGTGCAACTCCTGATAAAAATGGGTGGCTGTTCTTAATTCAATGATGTAAATGGGAATATTGAAGTTGTTCCATCATATTCTATTAAATGAACTCATCCAAAAGAAACGGATTTCTACTATTACAGATGAGAAGTCTAAGGAAGAAAATTTTACCTTCATCAAATGAAACCTCAAGTCACATGGTCTTACTTGATTACCAATACAGGCCATCACAAATTTTGAATATTGAAACATTACATCAGCAGCAGCTTGCTTTTTCTCTTCAGTCTGCAAATTTGTCATCTTTATAATCAGAATGACATCACAAAAGATAGAAACATAGAGTCATAGATGGCAAGGAAACCTAACAAAAATTGCAGATGGCGCATGAATACTTTAGTTAGAACTGGAAACAATCTTAGGCATAACACCAGAACTGACCAAATGTCCATAAAGTGAATCCTAGGCTTCTTCATATGGACATCAAATATCGACAATGATAGATCCAAAACAAGATTTCTAACTTTTTGATGCTTCAAGCACATAATGTTACCACAGATCCTACAGAACTTAAATCATACTCAGCCCTCTGTCTATCAACAGAGTTTCAGAAATTCTGGAGGCCAAAAAAGGATTGAGAAACAAAAGGCAATTGTAGAAACAAGAAAGCATTATTACAACAAATTCAGGCATAACTGAAATAGCAAAATCAGAAACTACAGTACACAAACAAGGCATCCATGTAGCCAACCTTGAGCATAGCTCAATTAGTTAAGGTATAATATCCTCCATCAAGAGATCTGAAGTTCAAATTCCCACCCCATAGTTGTTGAACAAAACTTGTTAATGTGACTTGCAGAAATTAGGAGTCAGAGAAGAACTTTTTAAAATGTAACAGATTCAAAAGGCATAAACATCCAAAATCCTAACACAGTTAAATCACCACTACATGAACTGGATATAGTTTCTCACAACCACCACGTCAAAGATACGAATTTTTTTACGGAAAAACATCTATTCACGATTTCTTTTATAAGAACATGATTAATTCATTCAGAACATTGAAAACTGAAACGAATACCGACTGTTACTAGTCACCACTGAGCAAAATTGAAAAAGGTTGAATCTATCAAACCTATCAGCTCAAGCTTTTAGATTTAATCGAAAAATCCACCAAATCCTACGTAGCAGCAATTATAACAGACAATGAATATTGCACAATAAAGTTGGAACATCTAACTATGAAAAGAACCTTAAGATGACAGCAACAGCCGAAATCGAACAGGAGAAGGGGGAAAAAAGGAGGGATGACATGAGTACCTTGAATTTGAGCACAAGATCGCAGAATTAATAGCTACAAGTGCGACGGAAGGGATTTGATACATATGAACATGATGAAGAGTTCAAGGTGTTAAAATTAAAGGCTTCATAAGGGAGAAATTTGCATACCTCATAGTCATCTTTCATGGCTGTGCCCCGTTGCTGGTAACGAAAGAAGAAGGATGATCTCTTCCATTGATGCTGGCGGAGGACTTAGATTTAATAACGCGCTTGGAGACTTCACTTCCGATTCTCGACTTTGGGGCTGTATTTTTTGGGGTTATTTTATTTTATTTCCAGGATTTTAAGTTTTTCTTTTCTTAAAATAAATTCCAAAATAATTAGAATTCAAAGTGATTTTTCCAAAGAGAAAATTATATAAATTATTTTTTTTACAAATACATTCTCTTTTTTTTTTTTCTTTTTGAAAATTTACAAAATACATCCTTAAATAAAAATCTTTATATAATTTTTTTATTAAAAAAATAAATTTTTATTTATAATACTTTGTTTTTATATATTTTAAAAAACCATAATATTTTTAAGGTTAAGATACCATTTTGGTCTCCCATATTTTTGGGTTCATTTCATTTTAATCTGTTTTCAAATGTTCCATTTTAGTCCTTATACTTTGAATAAAGTTTAAAATTGGTCTTTATTATTGGTATATTGTAACTTTTATGAAATATATATATATATATATATATATATATATAATTTTTATTAGTCCTCCGTAAATTTTGAAAATACGTTCAAATGTGTCTTTTCTTGCATGAAAATTATTGTGATCATTTAACAAATTTTGATAAAAATTAACTTCAAACTAACGGTGGAGATCAACTTTAAGTTTTATTTAAAGTACAAAAACTAAAATGAAATTCCAATGGATATATCCTTGACCAAGAGGTCAAATGTTTGAATCTTCTACCCCAAATGTTGTTGGAAAAAAAAAACTCAAAATATATTGACCAAAATAGTATTTTAACCTACTTTGAATAAACAGCCTTGTTTAATTTTAAATTTAAACAAAATAGTATGTGTTTACATATATGGTATAGACAACTTGTCGTTGATAGATTAGATATTAAAAGAATTAAAATTGTGGTTTTCAAATTTTAAAATAAAAGATAGAAATAAGTTAAAATCAAGGATTAAAAAAAAAGAATTAAATAAATGAGCCCAAAACCATAATAAAAGTTTAAAACCATGTCACTGCCTCTTATCCATCCACATACAAATTTGGACCCTAAATTACCTTCTAGGAGTTGTAGAAAAAAAAAAAAAAATACCTTCTAGGTTCTCATTCTTTAAGTATGTCACTGTTCTGAATGAAGACTTTCCAGACACCATGACATAACTGGTCCATCACCAAGTAATTTTTTCAACCCACTAGCAAGAACACTCTATTTCTCTTCAAACCTATGCAAATCTCTTTCTGACATTCAAAATTTATACAGGCTACATTCTAACACAATGTAACAGTAACCCGACACAGTCGTCGTTTCGGCTTGCCTCAAATAAGAATGTATTTATGAAAGCATACATATCATTCATCGACACACAACAATCTTTCAGGTACCCTTCTCAACAACAATACACATCAGATCATTTTGCTATCCCATCGAAAAGGCTGGAAGGATAAACAGGGATTTTTCAGAGGCTGCAACTCTGGCTACCTCGTGTCAATGATACAGAAAATGGTAACATTTGAAAATTCAGAATAAGATTTAAAGGTCCATTCACTACACCAGAAAAGTAAAAGATTAAAAAATGCCTGAAGTAATGGAGGAAAACGGATCATGTTTCCTTGGGAGGAGCTTTCTTTGCGGCTTCGGCAGCTGCTTTTTCTGCTTCAATCTCTGCAACGAGAGCATCAATTTCAGCTTCTTCCAATTGTCGTAGTCCTTGCTCTCTTGTCATCACAGCAACCTCTATGTTCTTCCCCCCACTCTCAACAACCTGCATTTATGGGAAAAAAGAATCCATTAATTTTCCAATGAATTGGCGTATAGCATTATTATGCAAACGTTTGACATACTACAAGCCCATCTACATGACTCATTCCGTACAGAAGCCCTCAAGGCAGAAAAGAGCAAGGAAGCAAAGCGGAACCTCAATCATTCAAGATTCCCATAAGCCCCAAGAGCTATTTAGACACAAGGGTCGAAAGAAATTCAATATAAATGTCAAGTATCTTTAGGTGTTAAAACAAAAGCAATTGTGTGTTTAGTTTCAATCAGCTGTTACTGGTTTGCATTGTCACATACTTATATTAGATAGTTTTTGATGATCCTGTATCCATCAAGATCAATCATGGAGCTTCCTAGTTTTTAAGTCTGATTCTCACTTACCTTCAATGAAGAAGAAAGGCATCTATCAGTAGTCTGTCGAATGAAGAAATCAACAGCTGGAATTTAGATTTTGGAAAACAGTTGAATTATCAAGGGATGGAAAGTCCTCTCAACTTCTTAAACTAAAACTTTCGCTGCGCTCAAGAGGGAGGATGATGAAGGTGGCTATTGGAGAGAGTTCAGGTTCCTTCTCAGCCAAGTCCCTTTCCAATAAGAATACTTTGGGTGAGTTATCCTTGAACGCTCAACTAGTGAAGTCCTTTGAAATGATTCCTAACTTAAAAATGCAAAATGTTTTTGAGGTCGCTGTCCATATAAGTTTAAACAATAGTGATAAAATTCAGCTAGAAATCCTTTCATGCATATCTACTGACTTGGTGTGTCCTTTGTAGGAGTGCTAAAATTGCAAATAATCTTTTTCTGAACTTCCACCTACTTTGGTAAAAGCTCTGAAATTTTTAGGCTTGGTGCTGCCTTTCCTTTGAACGTTTCAACAGGGTTAGACGTTCTTGCACAGTCCCCCACTTGAACAAAAAAAGAGGAAAAGGTGCTCTGATTAATTGCATTTAATGCTATATTCTAGGGTGCGACTGGGGAGGAATAGGAGAGCTTTCCTATATTGTTTTTTTTCAAGTTCAACAATTGCAGGACAGACGATCGAACCATCAACCTTTGGGATAGTGGTTGATCCATTATCAACTAAGGTTAGGTATGTTTGAATAGGAAAGTTTCTCAGGGCGGAAAAGGATTAGCAGGAGATTTGGGCCTTATAGCTTTCGTTGCTTTCTCTTGGAGCCTTTTTTCTAATTTATTTCATAGTTTCTTTGAATAGAATTCTTTTTCTTTGTAACTCCGTGGCTTAGTGGGCCTCCTTTGTGATGTCATCATCATCATAATGATAATAACAATAAAAATACATCTATTTAGCCATAGGAATCATCATAAGTTATATCTGACATCCAAGAGCTACATAAGATGGTAATGTCTATTGATGCCCAAATAACTTCAAGAAAGTGACCACAGTAAAATCTATCAATACGTAGTTGAGTTGCTTCCTAAACAACTTCGGGAACACAAGTTCAAAACCAGATCAAAATTAGCAAAATTTGCAGCTCAACATGAACCTAGTGCACTCGAGCAATCCACTAATTCTAGCATGTCACTCATTAGTTATCACTCAGAGAACTCAACAGGAGACGTGCAATTTTATTTTTTTTTAATATTTGTGATTGACTGACCAGTTTGAATGCACCTCGATTATTCTCACGGAACAACCGCTTTACCATATTCATTCGGTTTCCAAAGTAATTTATAGGGATATTAAATTTTAAATAAGTAACTAGTAGCCATCATGACTTGAACTCATTCCTTCAAAGCCCTTTATCACTAGGTCAATCCATGGTGGTCTAGTATATAGATCACAATCTAAAGCAAATTAATTTACGATAGCTATAAACTATTGTAGGCAGTATGCTCTATCAAGGGTATTATGCAAGATAAGCACCTTCACCAAACTGTGAGAGTAATCAAACAAGGTGTGAGACTTTGGTTCTTTATATGAGGAATGCTTTCTAAAGTGACTTTACCAACATATATCAGAGGAGAAACCTAATGAAAAGTATTTGAGCTCACCTCAAGTAGTGCACGGATAGCAAGCTTCACAGTTTCCTGACCAGAAGTTTCCTTAAAATTTTTCTCTAAGAATTCCCTTATTGAATTGGAGTTTCTACCAGTTGCATTAGCTTTCCAAGCTGAAAATGTCCCAGAAGGATCTGTCTGGTACAGGGATGGTGCACCAGTATATGGATCAAAACCTATAATCAAGGTTGAGAGACCAAATGGTCGCACACCACCACTTTGAGTATACTTCTGCTGAAGACCTGCAATGTAACGAGTAATATATTCCACAGTTACTGGATCCTCAACTGTAAGTCGATGGCTTTGACACTCAATTCGAGCTCTATTTATCAAGACACGTGCATCAGCCTTGAGCCCAGCACAAGCTAGTGCAATATGATTATCAAGATTCACAATCTTCCTCACAGATCTGAAAACAAAAGGAGAATATCAGTAATGGTTATTTTACAGAATTGAAGATGTATATAAGAGATACTCCAACATATACAAATTGTGATAAGGAGTAAGGAGATAGAACATTGGTTCTGCCAAGACAATCATTCATACCACCATAATTGGCATAAAACATGGTCATCTTAGTATCACAAAGTAAGCATCCCAACGAATTAAACCAGTAATGCAAGAGACACTATTGGGCACCATTTGTTGAAATGATTTCATAAGATTGGCAATGTTTTTTACTATCTAAATGAAGGGCGGTTGCCTTGTGTTGTATTGTATATATCAAATCGAAAAATGCCCACCATTTAGACATCAATTGGAAAAGTCAATATTTTTTTTTGCTACCGCCAGAATAAAGCCCAGATGTTGTCTTAGTTCCATAAAACACAATCACATGAAATTAGCAGATTACGGGATGACTCGAACTTTTAATCAACCAGTTGCAACAATTGGATTATAAAAATAAAATAATAAAAAAACAACATCGCTAAAATCATTTAACGCCAAACTACAATTGTACGCGTTTGTCACTCAGAAGACTATCAGCCATTTTGGCAGGGAATTCCAAATCCAGTTTCTCAAGTGCACCCTGCCCGATCAGTTAAACTTCGCACAACACATCAATGTATTTAATCAGAAAACCACCGAGCTTATCAGAAAATTCAAACACTGGCCATACAAAAGTCCAAGTGATCTCAGTGAATCTCGGACCTTCACCATTCCATTTCCCCAAATAAACTAGATCCACCCACAAGCAGGAACTGATAATACAATGGAAGTATCAGAGATAAAACGAAAGTACCTGGAGTCTTGAAGCTTAGGCGCAGCCTTCTTCTCAACACCGAGGACGATAGTATCGGTGCCACGAACACCGACGGCGGCGTTACCCTTCCGCACAGCTTCGAGGGCGTATTCGACTTGAAACAAATGGCCGTCGGGGGAGAAGACAGTGATAGCCCTATCGTATCTGGCCATTGTTCTCTCGCTTCAACTCTTTCTTCCTCTTTCGCACTCTGCTTTTTGCAGCGGAAATTATAGAGCGAAATCCCAACTTGAGGAACAAGGTACCACTCTTTTCTTTGTGACTTCTTTTCCCTCTTTCTTTTTTCTTTTTCATCAAGCATTATTCTTTCTATTATTTTCTCTTTCTTTTTTCATCCAACATTATTTTTCTTTTGCACGAATCTAAGGGCATGAGCATACTCTCGAGAGACAAAGAGGTTCGAATCCCCCACTCTCAAATGTTGTACTTGAACGCTAGTTCAACTGGCATAAAGTTGTACTGGTGACCACAAGATCTGTGGTTCGAATCCTCACACCCTTATTATAAAAAAAAAAAAATGTTGTACTTGAACAAAAATGAGAAAAAAAAATGAAGGTGAGTGGATTTGAACCTCTACTCTGGTGTAAGAGTATAGGTCAATTATCACTTAAATTAGCTTATAGTTTAAAACTTTTAAGATTATGTTTGTTTGGTTATATATTCTAAATTTTTTAAATGGATCCATAAATTTTAATTTTAGATCTATTAAATTTCGTATGGTTAATTATGTCAAGTTAACATCTCAATAGTATGGATTTAGTAGAGATAATAAAAACATTTTAAAGTACATGAACTGAGTAGATACAATCTTAAAGTTCAAAGAAAATTTTAAGGACGGGAAGTTAATAGAAACAATCAAAATTTTACAATTAAACTTATAATTCAACTTAGAGAGAGGAGGAAAAGGTAAAAAGTAGCTTTGAAATATAAATAATTGTTACCATTTGAACAATTATTCCTTAATGTAGAAAAGGAAGATTTGAATCTTCAACCTCAAGAAAAGGAGTACATGTCAATTGTCACTAAACTAGGCTGATAATAATTATTAATTAATTGCAACTTGAAATAATTGCAAAACACCCCTAAATTATAATAATTATTAATTAATTGCAATTCTCAAAAAAAAAAAAAAAATTATTAATTAATTGCAACTTGAAATAATTGCAAAACACCCCTAAATTATAAGAATGATTACAATTAAAACCTAAATCTAAAACCTAACCCACTCCAAATGAGATTATTACCATTACACCTTCAAACTTATTGTTGCACTTTAATCCATGGGGTAAATGCATAAAATTTACCAAGGGGTTTCAACCAATGGTGAGGTTAAGAAAATATTCATCAAAAAAAAAAGGAGGTTAAGAAAAGGTCTTCAATATGTGGCTTACACTAATCTCAATTATTCAACAAAAAAAAAGGGCTTGATAAAACAAGTATTATTGTTATACATACTACATAGAAAAGAATTTGAGGCAATAATCTCAAATTCCTCAGCTTTATTGTTGATATTATTTTGTGAAAATTACATACAGAAAAATGAAATTTTTATTCAAAATTTCAATATGAAAGTGCGAATCTCCATTGGGCCCAACTCCACAACAAGAGCTGATTGATCAATGGAGCCACCTCTAACAGGGCTGGCTTCTGTTTTGCCATCTCCCTCAACTTTCCATGACTTCTTTTTCATCTCTGATTTCAACTGATTTGCTGATAAACTCATCTCCTTCACCTCTTTTATCTGAAAAACACACAACCCCACCAATAAGAATCCATGGAAACAAGTCAAAACTTCCATTTAGTTTACACTCTTGAGCTGGTTCTTGTTTACTTACCCTTTTCTTGAGGAACATTCTCTTCAGTTCCACTTTAGCTAACTTTGAATATTCAGCATCTTCTCCGGCCTGAACAGATCGCAGTCGAAATCGTTACGATTAGCTTGAAGAATGAAGGTAACTTCCTTTCCTTTTGGGTTTAAATTCACTTATAAACCAAGTACAGCTTTTACCTCGTATAGATGTGCCAACCGGATGAGCACACTTCCATCTTTCAACTCCTGCAGAACAAATAGTTAGAGAGCGAGCGAGAGCGAGAGAGAGCGGAGAGCGAAGTCGATGTTGCAGTGATCACCTGAAGAGTAATCAAGGCAACATTGAGAGGCAAGCTGTAAGATGGATCCATTGCTGTTGATTTGGTCACCTTAGATGCAATCCAGCTCTCCTTTTTCTGTACTAACAATAGATATTACCAACAGAGAATTTGGATGTTATTTACATAATCATATAAGATCATAGCATACCTCGTGCACAAAAGCTAAGAGAAGCGGAGAGTAAATTTCCTGGCCTGTTTTTCGACGCCAACGAGCTCCAGAACCCAGTTGGTTGATGTTCACATAGTAATTTCCTCTCACCTGATAAAAAGATTGTCAATGAGATATGAGGAAAGCATAAAATTGAGGTCAAGCATAAGGTTGTCAATGGCACTTCTTAAATGAAAACATTTCCATATCTGTTATTTTCTGTCTGCAAGAAAGCATTCCACCAAACCTTTGCAACTTGACCATTATAAGAGAATCCAAACTCGAAAAAAATCAGGTTCCAATCAAGTATCGTACCGTTAATCCTTGACAATTGTCGTCGATGCACACCATTTCGTCAAGAGCTTCCCCTACTCCTCTACTGTCGTCATATATAGTACGCCTTTCGCATTATAAAAGGACTGACGGGTTAGCATTTTAATGTCTATGATAAAATAGTATCTTCGAGTATCAAAGAATAAGAATGTGAGAAAGCAAATCAACCTATGAAGCATTAACTCCATTTGTCCATCTTTAATGCTGGCTCCTCCGGTGGCACGGTCGACCAACACGGATAATTCAGTCTTTTTATCTGTAGTGTAAATCCCAAGATTGAGCTGAAAAGAACATCCCAAATAAGAGCAAAGGTCAAGATTCCTATACCATCTACATGATTAATGAACTTTGTCACAGTTGATCAAGTCGTGGAGCATTACCGGATAATAGTTTCCTGCCTGCGGTTCATTGACAGAAAGATTCCAGTCTTGTCTATAGTCTCGAACCTGCAAATATTACTCAGGATAACAACAGAGCAATAAACAATTGCAGGTGAGAAGAGAAATAGTGCAGAACAAGAGAGAAGAAAAGGAAAATATTCTCAAAACAACAAGAGAGATTATGATAATTCAAATGTTCTTGAAAGACATTTCAACTGAAATTTGAATATTTGTATGCTAATTAGTTATTACCCGCTTCAAAAAGTCTCTCCCGTTCGAATCAGTGTAAAACGCCTTATCCGTAACCATGTTTGTTGTCAATCTTGTGATGACCTCCTTTCCCACACTATCATCCACTGGAATTGGACCAACCTTCAGAGTAAAAAATCACAAAACCCATTCAATTGGAAGCTTAAGATATCAACTAGTTTTGGACTTTAACAAACAGAAGATGAAAAGTGAGGAAATTGGAGAATGAAGTTTCAACATACTCACAGTGAATTCAAATTCAGCATGCTCTTTGTCTTTGTAAAGTTTAACGACCTATTGAACAACCATATACTCAAAGATTAGGCCATTGACAGATATGAACCCAAATGGACAATTCCTTTTTCAACTTCATTCTACTTTTAGTAAGCAACCTGGTAGACCCATGGACTGAATTGTTGGCGGACCTCATCAACTAGCGGCCCACGAACGATTTCCACAGGAACCTGCCGAGTTCAATATGAAAAATGAGGAAAAAGAAGAAGTTTGGAACAACAAATACAGGGAAGTTAACAACTTGATGCACATTACACACAAAAGTGACAAGGAAAACATAAGGCTTACTGATCTGGAAACGATATTTGGTTCCCCTTGAGGCACAAAAATATATGCACCAGAATTCTACAAGAAGAAGTTATGGAAAAGGCCTTTTTAGTAGATACCAAATTTCAATTTCATGAAATTGAAATCGTTTAAAGAGAATTTGACAAACCTGGTCATTATTAAAGGAACCTGTAGATGAAGCATACCAAAGATAGCTTTGTTGTATTGGTACATCAACCTGGCATATTGAGATAACAACAATAAAATTATTCTAATTTAACTCAAGTGGAACCAAACTAAGTATTAGAAACAAAAATAAACAGCAATTAGGACGTTGAGCCGAAAAATTCTATAATTATATACAGGATGCTCATCTGATTGAGATTTCTCAGATAATTTTGTAAGGAAAGGGCATCATAAAGTCCAAAGAAAGAACAAACAAAATCTGAGAAAATATCACTTATGGTAAGATCACGAAATCAATCACAATTAAGTTAAACATGCATTGGAACATGGAAACTAACAAAAATGCATATAACCCACCAGCCAAGCAGTATAAGATGAACGAAGTACTTGACAGGAAAAGGTGAGACAATTTACCCCGGTCTTTGAATTGTACATGCGTTTGAGTTGACCAGAAGCAATAGAAAAGGACATCTTCAAATTGCCAGGTCCAACTTCAAAGGTATCCTTCTGAGTGTCCACGGGAAGAAATTCAGATCTTCCTTTACCTGAATAATTTTGGTACAAAAGTGAATTAGAAGTTCCATATTATAATTCTTTTATGGAACTTCTATGGTTTTCTCAGCATTTGAGCACACCTTAAGGTCCACTTCAAAGAAACCCGGCTATTAAAATGTGAGATTTGACCACAGTTGAGAGATCATAACTCTTGAATTCGAAAGACATCCACTGTTCTAAGTGACTAGAAAGGAAAAAGGACAGACAGGGATAGAATGTTAAATATCTACCTCCACCACTCCCTTTAGAAATAAAGTACGTGTTCCATCCAAGTTGAGGGACTGATACTTGAAACAGAAGCCAATACTTTGGAAAATTTCCCCTCGGCTGTCCCAAGTAGGCCTTCACATACAACTCGCTTATGTTTTTTGTGACTTTATCAATAGAAACAAATTGGGTCTCAATGGTTTTTCCTGAGGTATC
Source organism: Luffa acutangula (assembly GCA_036850905.1). NCBI lineage: Eukaryota > Viridiplantae > Streptophyta > Magnoliopsida > Cucurbitales > Cucurbitaceae > Luffa > Luffa acutangula. The sequence goes on along the minus strand of CM072087.1, from coordinate 59,029,697 downwards.
TTGGACAACGAGATCGGCATCATGAACCTGATAACAGTTTTCATTTTCAGATTACATGACTAGAATGGATTCCATTTTTCTCTTCCCATTCACATTTCCCTCAATTGTAAAAGGTCTAATGATACAGTAATAATCCAAGTCATTCAATTGTCTGGAAAGTGAAACAAGCAAGTTTCTACTCACCGGTATTCTAATGATATCCTTACGAATCCATCCAAGAGGGTTGTACACCACCACGACCTGACCACAGGCACATTTACTCATTCACATTGTAGTTAAAAATTGTAAAGAGCACATTTCCAAAAGACTGGAGAAGGAAAGGAACATTACCAAACTATTCCCTCCTTGAATATGTTGCTCGGTTGGTGGGCAGAAACTGATATTGAGTAATGGACACTACTTAACAAAAAATAAAGGGAATTTCAATAGTCATAAAATGCAACAATTCCAAAGTAATAATGACAAAAAGAATCCAAATGTCCGGAAAATGAAGGGCAAATTTCAGGAAAAAATTAACCTCATAAATAATATCAGAAATTCAAGCAACAACAAAGCATCACCTGGCTTAGTATTTTTGATTTCTCACAATGACCTCCAAATTTCTTTTGTCCCAGGCAATTCAGGGCAGAATTCACCACTGTTTCAGCCTGTAAATGTTTCCATTGTCTTTACATTAAAAGCTAAGAAATATTTAAGGTTACAAGAAGAAAAAAGGGTAAACTAGGATGCAATTATAGGATCCAACCAAGGCTCGAGCAAAACACGACACCCACCTCAGAGGATCCTGCAGCAAGCCGTTTCATGTAGTCATCTGTAGTATGCTGCTTAGCAGTACCAGTCACTGCATCATGGTGCTGTGCAATCCCCAAAGCATCACCGAGACTATAAGTATTGGGGCCATGAGATCTCCTTCCAACAAGGAATTCGAGCTGTCGTGCTGCCTAATATGAAACAAAAGATTATTCAACTGATATGGATTTTAAAAATGTACCAAGAAATTCAAAAACAATGAACTAGCAATTCAGATTCTGCTTGGCATCACAATAGAAGATCTTCAGCAGCTATACTCAAGAGCCCAATAAAATGTTTAGAGGTTGTGACATTCCAAGTGTTAAAGTACAACGTTTAGTCACTCCTTAATAAATCCTCAGCTGCCCTTATGACTTACCAAGTAATATCCACTCAGCATTCTGATATATCCTTTAAAGGCTGGGCGACTTGTAAAGAAGCCAGTCCAGTACGCATGTTCACGATCAGCATACCTGTAATAAGCATATTGATCGATTACATAATACCAAAAGAAAATTATGCTTCACAATAGGGGGCCACATTATAAACTTGAAGGATGATGCAACACTCACGGGAAATAATCCTCGGTTTTCAATGGCCACGATTCATTTGCTGCGTGTTTTGCATCAGTATATATGGATGGTGTTGAATACAGAGCATTAATTCGACCATCCTGGTAGATTATGCATCCCAAAACAACAAAACATAGTGGGAAACGGGAAACCCAATAATCAGAATGCAAAACACATGCCAAAAATGAATTGATTTTTCATTCAACCATACCTTTTTAACATAGTGAATAAACTTATCCATTTGCCTGAACCAAGACTCAGCATATTGGTACTGGAAATCATCACCCATTGTCCACATGATATGATTAGTCCTGGTGATATTTGCCTACATAAACAAAAGTGCAAATTAACCAACGTTTGTCGTTACCACTTATTGGCCCAAAGCCTAAAATCAGAATGCAAATCAATAAATGGAAATTTTACTTGGGTCAGGGCAGCATCTATAAAATCATTAACCCGCTGTTCAACGTTGTAGTCATAAAGTAAAGGATCATCCTGCAGTTTTATCATATTAGTTAAGAGGTAATGTGACTGTTACCAAGGATTTGGAGTAGCCTTTCATTCACAAGCATTATACCTGAATAAGATTGGAGTCGTCATTCACTTCAAAGTGAAAACCAGGAGGAGGACTGTAATGTACAGGGAAGGCATTTGCAAAAATCTGTAAACGGACAGTAAGCACAAAATTAAGTATATAAATGCAACAGCAGATAACAAGAAAGAATGGACATTGTAAGAAGATAGAAAATCAGATGTGTTATGGTACACCTGAGATGAAGAACCAAAAGTTTTGGAGCCACGCCATACAACTTCTAGAGATTTATCTACCTTGCGCTTTTCTCTATCCTGATAATCAATTCTTGCAAAATGTACAGACTCGAAACCAACCTGAAAAGTGAAAGCATGTAAGTCCAGAACTGTGTGTTGGAAGTTCCAGTGGTAGAAGAACTAAAACACAGGTGATTCGTCATTCTAAGAAAAAGCGTGGCAATATCAATTCTATCAAAGAAAAGCGAATACATAATCAAAAAAAGGAAGAAAATGTGGAGGAACTTTAGGATTGGAGACAAAAGAAACCAAGGACCTCAGCTCCAAGTAAGTAAGCTTGCACTGCAGAGTGGCCAAACGGATCAATCTGCCATCCAGCACGAGGAACCTTGTCGAACTCTTCCTTTATCACACTGTGGCCGAGAGTGGTTTGGTCAATCATGTCTATGTAATGGCATGTTGCTTCATCGTGCATGCACCAACCTCCATTTCTAAAGATATAGAAAAATTATTGGCAAACATCCTCAATATAACAGGTTCAAAGAGAGGCTAGAGTTGTTTTATAATTACATACATGAATTCCAACTGGCCATCTTCAACAAGTTCTCTCACTCGTTTTTGGAGTTTGGGACTCTGTTCTGTCCACCATCGCTGGAAAAATGCCTAAACCATTCACAAAGAACTTCATTAAGAAAAAATTTGCATGGCCTTCTCATGCTGTGGGCTGATTTAGGAGATCTGCGGCTTTAACTTCAACATGGATAGAGATAGCAAATACAAGATGGGACACTTGATATATATATACATAGACTACGTCTGGAAATGCTTTTGGCTTTTTCACACAAAAGTTTCACGTTAGAAATTATAATAAATTGCTGCCAAGAAAATGTTAAGAACACCAAAAAGTACTTTTTATAATGCACATATAGTGTTTTTCTCAAGTAGTTCTTCAAAAGTACATTACAGAGTACACAACCATGCCACAAATCATTAAACACTTATACTTTTGTCCTCACAAACACACTCATAGATGGATCAAAAGGATTATCCCAGTGATCAGTAGAGGCAGAAAGAAGTTACCATTTCAGCGAATACAAACTTTCTGTTTGAATCACGAAGCAAAGAATCAACAACTGAATCAAGCACATTGTGCACACACGCTCCCTATTTGAACAACATCAAATTCAACTGTCAAAAAACTGTTTGCAAATCCACTAAACAAGTCTTATTAAATACAAACTAATGGAAATTTACCTGAATACTGTTGTTTGAACCAACATAGTACTGATCGACAGTCTTCAACCAGCCAACGTCGTCGTGCGAATGAGCAACCAAGTGAACATTCAACTTGCCTTCCACAACGCCGCCTCCAGTGTCGTACTTCACAAAAGAAGAGTTCACTTCAACACAACAAAATATCAGCACAAGCAGCAGAAATGAAAAGGGTGGGCCGGAACTGGCTTGCTTTTCCATTATTCAAAGCCGATTCCTCCAACCCCAGTGTTCGGATAGCAAAATAAAGGGGCAGTGGAAAAAATGGGGCGTCGACAGAGAAATGGGGATGGGTATTTTGAATTTTGGATTTTTCTGGCCGGCCTAGAAAATTATCTTGACTCTGTCGGGTCTTTAATAGCTTCAAATCACTGTTCTGTACAATAAATATTATCGGCCACCATTGACGAGTTCCTTGATCTTTCCATTTAATATTCTTGTCGCAATCGATAATCTTGAAATAAGAAACAAGGAAAACCTGGTATTCAATTTCCATAACAGAAACTTCAACCTAAATGATAAAAAATCACAGGCAGTAAAGACTGTGAACTCTTTTCATCAACTTCACTGAATTAAACGAAAATCTCATCTGATCCTGTGAATTATGATATGAGATTATCCACTTGAATGCCCGATTCCCCATATGGAAGGTAACATGAATTTTTCGATTATTGTAACAGAGGAGAATTGTCTGTCGGTTTGGATAAAAATAAAATCAAGCAACTGTTTTTCACTGGTTGGTAAGGAATTCAATGACTGATCGCTGCACGCTGAATGTGGAAGGAAGACGACGATTGGATTTTACGGTGGAAATTTAATGATTGTACCCTTTTTATTATTATTATTATTTTTCTTTTTTTTCTTTCTTACTGGCCAATGAGGTTTTTTTTTTTTTTTTTTTTTTTTTATCTCGCCAATGATCTGTACGATGCAGGATTAAAGCAATATATCAATGGATTATGTAATTGAATATTATTTTAAAACATCCATTATAGCTTTTCTTGTTTTTTTTAAAGAAAAAAAAAAACTCTGCATACCACCATTAAAATGTTGTCAACTAGGAGAGATAATTTTTTTTTCTCATTTTTTTCCTTTTTTTTCTTAATTGTCAAGATTTTAATGGGGTAGGTAGGGAGATTTCCACATACTGGTATGCAGCCAAGTTTGGTTCCTTTTTTGGCTAGATTATAAAAAATGCCCCTAAATTTTAAAAAGTTTCAGAAATACCTCTAAACTTTAAAAAATGTTTAAAAAATACCCTTGTCATTAATTTTTTTTATGGAAACCATTACAAATTTCAGTTTCATTAATACTCTTTAACTTTCAAAAGATTTTAAAAACAACCTTATTAGAAAATGCTTTCTTTTTTTCCTTATCCCACCGTAAATTCTTCAACCATGAAAATTAATGAGAAGTTGTACCGATTTTTCATGTATTCATACACGAGGAGTTTTTCTTTTCTTTCAACACATCATCGAGCTTGACTAGATTTTCGGCAATGGCATTTTCAAAACATTTTTAACAGTTTTAACGATTCTCATCCAAAAATCAACTCCAAGGGTATTTTTGAAACGTTTTGTAAAGTTCAGGGATATTTTTGAAACTTTTTCAAGTTCAAGACCATTTTTTAAACAAACTCCATAGTTCAGGGGTATTTTTTATAATTTAACCTTTTTTTTCAATATGGGGGTGGGGAATTTGAGTCGTTAACCTTTTTTTTCAATATGGAGTGGGGGATTCGAGTCGTTCATTAGTACAAATTTTATGTCCAACGCTCATGTTGGCTCCATTTTAGTATCGATACTTTGAACTAAATCTAAAACGTTAATTTTCATCCTTGTATTTTTTATTAAGTAAAAAGTGATATTTTGATTCTTATTTAATGGAAGTGTTAGGTTGGAATCATAATTAAGATTTAATGGTAGATTTTTTTTTTACTTTTTTTTTTTTTTTGATATGATATTCTTTTTCGTTTTGTGGTATAACAAATGTAGGTATGAGATTTACGTCTCGAATCTTGAGGAATAGGATAAGAATAGGGTAAATTTTCTAACCGTTGAACTCATACTTACAAATGCATTATCCAGTTGTTTTTCTTAACTTTTTGCCATTGCAACAATTTTTTTTTCCTATTCTTAGTTGTCTTGAAAATGACCTTTTTTCTTTTATTAATTTCAGTTTTTTTTTTCTTAATTGAGAAACTTTGGACCACCTCAACATTGAGATCAACCTTTTGCCTTCCACTTTGCAAGGCGAAAAGGAAAATATTAAAAAAAAAAAAAAAAAAAAAAAAAAAAAGGACAAAAGGCATAGAAAGTTTTAAGAAATCCTCCATAAAAGGACACAAAGATGACAAAAGGTCTTGAGTAGAAGTTTTATAATCTTTTAATTAGTTGAACTATTCGGGCAATTTAACTTCTCTCTAATTGATAAGGAGTAGGTTTCTCCCAACTTAAAAGATAATTTAATTGACTATCTATCACGATCAAACATTCGGATTTTTTTCTCAAAAAAAAATTCTGATTTTCACATTATATTTGGTACATTTATAATGATATATTTCTTTATTAAGTTTTGCAACAGCAGCAGCAACAACAACAACAACAACAACAACAACAAAAAAAAAAAAAAAAAAAAAAAAAAAAAAAAAAAAAAAAAACTTTGTAACATCACTAAAACCTATTATTTCTATATAGAGAGAGGGGGACGAACCTATCATTTTCATTAAGCGACAAAATTTTTTAGATGCACGTGAAGAAAAATGTCCCATAATTATCACCCTCTCACATGTGAAGGACTCGTACAATCTTTTTACAATGAAGAAGATAAGATATCACTCAAGATATCACTCATCTATGTCATATCAATATCAAGATTTTAGTTTTACATATCTATCGATAAAATCACAAAATCGATAAATATTTCTATAAATCAAATAAAAAGTTAAATAGTTGTCATATTTTTAATGGTAATCAACATGAAGAATCTTATTGACCAATCAAAGAGAAGTATTATTTGCCAAAATATAACAGGTATACATATAATATGCATTCAAATTTATGTATATATGTTTTCTTGTACCAGTTAAAATTGATTTTTTTTTCCCTTCTTTTTCTTTTTCATTAAGTATTATTTTCATTATTTTCTATTTTTCCTTTTAAAAAACAGAGAGAATAGTGAACCATAAATTTTTCTTTTTTAGTTCAACTAGTGGGAAGTGGAAGACAAGTCTTCAATTATAGGGGAGGTAATTATCATAATTGTTACAACTAAATTCTAAATTGTAAATCTTAAACTATCCACAAACTACGAGAGTATTACAGTCACCCACAAACTTATGAAATTGTTACAATTACACTCAAGAACCGATAGAAGACTCGGAGATTAATAGTTCAAATTTACCCTCGAGTTTCATCCGATAGGATTACTCTAAAAGGGTGTTGATAAGACGACACAAGAGATTATTCAACAAAAATATTATAGATATTGGTACTACATAGAAAAGAATTTGAGGCAATGATCTCAAACTCTCAACTTTATTGCTGATACTATTTTGTGTAAATTACATATACGAAGATATTTCTTTTTCAAATTTCAAGATGAAAGTGCGAATCTCCATTGGGCACAACTCCACAACAAGATCTGATTGATCAATAGGGCCACCTCTAACAGGGCTGGCTTCTGTTTTGCCATCTCCCTCAACTTTCCATGACTTCTTTTTCATCTCTGATTTCAACTGATTTGCTGATAAACTCATCTCCTTCACTTCTTTTATCTGAAAAAACACAACCCAACCAGTAATAATCCATGAAAACAAGTTACAACTTGAGTTAGTTCTTGGTTACATACCCTTCTTTTGAGGAACATTCTCTTCAGTTCCACTTTAGCCAATGTTGAATATTCAGCATCTTCTCCAGCCTGAACAGATTGCAGTCGAAATCGTTATAATTAGCTTGCAGAATGAATGTAACTCCACTTGTAAACATGTGTCATTTATGATTGAAAGTTCAAAGATCTATGAGACATAAAGTTGAAAGTTAAGATATCTATTGGACACTTTTTAAAGTTTGAGCATCTTTTAGACACAAACCACAAAGTTCAAGGACTAAACTTGTAATTTAACTTTTGGTTTACCTCGTATAGATGTGCCAGGCGGATGAGTACACTTCCGTCGTTCAACTCCTGCAGAGTAAATAATTAGAGAGAGAGCGAGAGCAGAGAGAAAAGTTGCTAGCTTCTGCAGTGATCACCTGAAGGGTAATCAAGGCAACATTGAGAGGCAAGCTGTAATGTGGATCCATTGCTGTTGATTTGGTCACCTTGGATGCAATCCAACTCTCTTTATTCTGTACAAACAATAGATTTTTTTTTTTTTTAATTTGAGGAGTAAAACAATAGATATTACCAAGAGAGGGAATTTGGATGTTATTTACATTATGATCATACTATACCTCGTGCGCAAAAGCTAAGAGAAGTGGCGAGTAAATTTCCTGGCCGGTTTTTCGACGCCAACGGGCTCCAGAACCAAGTTGGTTGATGTTCACATAATAATTTCCTCTCGCCTGATAGAAGATTGTCAATGAAATGTGAGGAAAGCATAGGACACAGATCAAGCATGTCGTATTTCTTCAATGAAAAACATCATAAACTTCTAAAATGAAAACATCTCCAAGGTATTTTACTTTGCAGTCTGTAAGAAAGTTTTTGTTTCTCTTCAAAAAAAAGTCTGTAAGAAAGCACTCTATCAAACTCTTGCCATGCCATTTCATTGTTTTAGAGAAACTGAACTCAAATGAAAATCAGGTTCCAGTTGAAAACCATACCGTTAATCCTTGGCATTCATCGTCAACACATACATTTTCATCAAGAGCTTCCCCTACTCCTTTACCGTCATCATAGAGTAGACGCCTTTCGCATTATAAAACGACCAACAAGTTAGCATTTTCACATCTATAATAAAGTTGTACTTGTATTGGAAAATAAGAATGTCAGAAATAAAATCAACCTATGAAGCATTAACTCCACTTGTCCATCCTTAATGCTTGCTCCTCCTGTGGCACGATCGACCAACACAGATAATTCAGTCTTTTCGTCTGTAGTGTAAATCCCAAGATTGAGCTGAAAAAAGCATCCCAAATAGATCAAAGGTCAAGAATCCTATACCAACTACATGATCAACGAACTATCGATTGAGTCATGGACTCATGGAACATTACCGGATAATAGTTTCCTGCCTGTGGTTCATTGACAGACAGATTCCAGTCTTGCCTATAATCTCGAACCTGCAGACAGTACTCGTAGATAACATCAGAGCAATGAACAAATGAGGTGAGGAGAAATAATGCAGAACAGGAGAGAAGAAAAGGAACGTGTTTATATTTCAGCTCAAGAGATGGTGACAATTTAAATGTTCTGAAAAGGTATTTCGAACTGAATTTTGAACCCCCATATGCTTGCTAATTACCCGCTTCAAAAAGTCTCTCCCATTTGAATCAGTGTAAAATGCCTTATCTGTAACCATATTTGTTGTCATTCTTGTGATGATCTCCTTTCCAGCTCTATAGTCCATTGGAATTGGACCAACCTTCAAAGTATAAAATCACCAGAACCTTTCAATTGGACGCTTAAGATATCAACTTGTTTTGGACTTCCACAAACAGAGAGTGAAAAGTCGGGGAAATTTGAAGATAAGTTTTTTGAAATACCCACCGTGAATTCAAATTCAGCATGCTCTTTGTCTTTGTAAAGTCGAATGATCTAATGCACAACCATATACTCAAAAGATTAGGTCGTTAACAGACATGAACCCAAATGAACAATTCTTTTTTCAATTTCGTTGTACTTAGCATCAACCTGGTAGATCCATGGACTGAATTGTTGGTGGATCTCATCAACTAGCGGTCCACGAATGACTTCCATGAGAACCTGTCAAGTTCAATAAGAAAAATAAAGAAAAAGTAGTTTCGAACATTAAAAAATATGGAAAAGTGGGCAACTTGATGCACATTACACATAAAAGTAACAAGGGAAACATAAGGCTTACTGATCTAGAAATGAAATTTGCTTCCCCTTCAGGCAAAAAAATATATGCACCAGACGCCTACATCAAGAAATTTACAGAACTAGCATATTGGTACATGCTGAATTTCTATTTTATGAAATATCATAATTTAAACAGTCTTACAAACCTGACCATAAAGAAGACCGGAAGCATACCAGAAATAGCTTTGTTGTATTGATACATCAACCTGGTATATTGAGATAATAACTAATAAATTATTCCATTTTAATGATAGGTAGGTGGAAACTAGGAAAAAGAAACAAAAATAGAAACCAATTAGATTTGTTAACCGGAAAAATTCCACCATGAGAATTATATAGAGGATGCTCGTTCTATTGAGTACCGTTAGTTAATTTTGTGAGGAAAAAAACATCTTAAACTTTGAAGACATACAAACAAAAATCGAGCAAATATCAGTATATCACTTATAGTAAGTTCACCACATTTATAAATAATTAAGTCAAGTATACATTATAAACTAACAAAATGCATATAATCACCAGCCAGGCAGTATAAGAAGAGTGAAGTACTTTTTAAATTCTTATTTCGTTTATCTTATGTCAACCATTGTTTAACAGACATTTTCATATTAAACGTACTTCGACTGGAGAAAGCGTGACAACTTACCCCAGTTTTTGAATTATACATGCGCTTGAGTTCACCAGAAGCAATAGAAAAGGACATCTTCAAGTTGCCAGGTCCAACTTCAATGGTATCCTCCCCACTGCCTTCAGAAAGAAATCTGAATCTTCTTTTACCTGAATGAATTTGGCACACAGGTGAATTAGAAGTTTCGTACAGTTTTTTTAATGAAATATCTGAAATTTTCTCAGCAGATGAGCACAACTTGAGATCCAGAACACTTCAAAGAAAGTTGGTTCTTAAATTGTGAATATTTCTCCAGAGTTGAGAGATCATAACTCCCAAATTCAAAAGATATTCATTGTTCTTGGTGACTACAATGATGAAAAGATATAGACAGGGATGAAAGGTCAAATATCTACCTCCAACGCTTCCTTTAGAAATAAAGTACGTGTTCCATCCAAGTTGAGGAACTGAAACTTTAAACAGAAGCCAGTACTTTGGACATTGTCCCCTCGGCAGTCCCGAGTAGGCCTTCACATACAACTCGCTTATGTTTTTTGTGACTTTATCAATGGCGACAAATTGCGTCTCAATGGTTTTGCCTGAGGTATCTTGGACAACAAGATCGGCATCATGAACCTATAAAAGTTTTCATTTTCAGATTACATAAATAAAGTGAACTCCATTTTTATCTTCCCATTTATATTTCCCTCAATTGTGAAAGGTCTGATTCCCAGTGTTCTTTAGTTGAAGATGACATGGTAATAATCCAAAACATTCAATTGTCTGGAATGTGAAACAAGCAAGCAGAAGCAAGTTTCTACTCACTGGTATTCTAACAATATCGTTACGGATCCATCCAAGAGGGTTGTACACCACCACGACCTGACCGCACGCACATTTACTCATTCACACAGTAGCTAGAAAGTGTAAAGAGCACATTTCCAAAAGACTGGAGAAGGAAAGGAACATTACCAAACTATTCCCTTCTTGAATATCTTGCTCGGTTGGTGGGCAGAAACTGATATTGAGCAAAGGGCACTATTTAAAGGGAAAAGAAAAGTAAAGGGAGTTTCAAAAGTCATCAAGTGCAATGATTCCAAGGTAATAATGAGGAAAAAAATCAGAATGACCAGAAAATGAAGAATTTCAGGAATAATATGAACTTGATAAATAATATCACATATCAAAGCAACGTCAAAGCATCACCTGGCTTAGTATTTTTGATTTCTCACAATGATCTCCCAATTTATTTTGTCCCAGGCAAAGCAGGGCAGAATTCACCACTGCTTCTGCCTGTAAAAAATTCCATTGTCTTTATATTAAAAGCTAAGAAATATTTATGCACAAAGGAGGAATAAAAGGGTAAACTAGAATGCAATCATATGATCAAACCAAGGCTCGAGTGAAAGATATGAAACCCACCTCAAAGGATCCTGCAGCAAGCCGTTTCATATAGTCATTGGTAGTATGCTGCTTAGCAGTACCGGTCACTGCATCATGGTGTTGTGCAATCCCCAAAGCATCACCAAGACTATAAGTATTGGGGCCACCAGATCTCCTCCCAACCAGGAATTCAAGCTGTCGTGCTGCCTAATATGAAACAAAAGATCAATTCATACAGATTTCAAAAATCTACCAAGCAATTTCTAGCAACTCATGTTCAGCTTGGCATCTCAATAGATCTTCAGCAACCATATAAAAGAGCCCAATAAAGTGTATCAGAAATGGTTGGCAAGAGTTTAAGGTACAGCATTTAGTCACCCCATGAAAAACCCTTAGCTACCCTTATTACATACCAAGTAATATCCACTCAGCATCCTGACATATCGTTTAAAGGCTGGGCGACTTGTATAGAAGCCAGTCCAGTACACATGTTCACGATCAGCATACCTGTTAATGTCAATGTGGAAGCATACTAATTATTAATCAATTACATTGGACCAAAAAAATTGTGCTTAGCTAATATGTGGCACATTCTAAACTTGAAGGAAAAATGTAACTCTCACGGGAAATAATCATCAGTTTTCAACGGCCATGACTCATTTGCTGCATTTTTTGCATCGGTGTAAATGGATGGTGTTGAATACAGAGCATTAATCCGACCATCCTGGTAAATAATGCAGTGGAAAACAGTAACCCAATAATAATCAGAATGCAAAACACGTGCCAAAAATGAATTGACTTTTCCAATTCAACTATACTTTTTTAACATAGTGAATAAATTTATCCATTTGCCTGAACCAGGACTCAGCGTATTGGTACTGGAAATCACCACCCATTGTCCACATGATATGATTAGTCCTGGTGACATTTGCCTGCATAAAATAACATTGTAAGTAATTAACCAATGTTTGATGTTACCACTTGTTGCCCTGAAACCTAGAATCAGAATGCAAACCGTCAAATGGATATTTTACTTGGGTCAGAGCAGCATCTATAAAATCATTAACCCGCTGGTTAACGTTGTAATCATAAAGTAGAGGATCATCCTGCAATTTTTATCACATTAGTTAAGAGGTTATGTGACTGTTACCAAGGATTTGAAGTAGTATTCTTGCACAACCATTATACCTGAATAGGTACAAAGTCGTCTCTCACTTCAAAGTTAAAACCAGGAGGAGGATAGTAAGAACCATGGAAGGCATTTGCAAAAATCTGTAAACGGACAGTAAGTACAAAAATAAGTATATGAATGCAACAGCTGATAACAAGAAGAATGGACATTGTCAGAAGAAGACGAGAGTAAATCTGATGTGTTATGGTACACCTGAGATGAAGAACCAAATGTTTTGGAGCCACGCCATACAACTTCTAGAGATTTATCTACCTTGCGCTTCTCTTTATCCTGATAATCGATCCTCCAAAAATGTACAGAGTCGAAACCAACCTGGAAAATGAAAGCATGTAAGTTCACAACTATGTTATGGAAGTTCCACACTACAAGACAGGTGATCTGTCATTCTTAAAAAGTGTGGCCATGCTAATTCTCTCATGGAAAAGTGAATACATGATCAGAAAATGAAGGAGATGCAGAGGAACTTTAGGACTAGAGATAAATAAAACCAAGGACCTCAGCACTAAGTAAGTAAGCTTGCACAGCAGAGTGACCGAACGGATCAATTTGCCATCCTGCACGAGGAACCTTGTTGAACTCTTCCTTTATCACGCTGTGCCCAAGAGTGGTTTGGTCAATCATGTCTATGTAATGGGTTGTTGCTTCATCATGCATGCACCAACCTCCATTTCTAAAGATAGGAAAAATTATTGGCAAACATCCACAATGTAACACAGTCAGAGAAACACTATAGTCGTTTTCTAATTACATACACAAATTCCAACTGGCCGACTTCCACAAGTTTTCTCACTAGTTTTTGGAGTTGGAAACTTTGTTCTGACCACCATCGCTGGAAAAATGCCTAAGCCATTCACAATGAACTTCATTAAGAAACTTACTAACCTTCTCATGCTGTGGCTGATTTAGGAGATCCAAAGCTTAACTTTAACATAGATAGAGGTAGCAAATTCTAGATGGAATATTTGATGGCGCTCAAAAATATACAAAGGCTATGTTTGTGAGTGTATTTTATTCTTCACTCAAAACTTTCATGTTTGGAAGTCGTATAAAGTATTTTGAAAAGGAGTTGAAAGTACCCTCAAACGGTTGTGGGAAGATACTTACAGAGTGTTCTTGGCTCAATTGATTTATCATAAGCACTTTTAAAAACATATAACCACCAAGCATCAACATGATTCATAATTAAGCTCTGCTTATTATTTTGCCAAAGCAGTTATTCTAGAAGCCAAAAGAAGTTACCATTTCAGCGAACACAAACTTCCTGTTTGAATTGCGAAGCAAAGAATCAACAACCGAATCAAGCACATTCTCCACACATACATCCTATTTTCACAACATCAATCAACAGTAAAAAAACAAATTATCTGGGAACCCACTAAACAAATGTTGTTGACTGCAAGATGATAGATATTGACCTGAATACTGTTGTTTGAACCAACATAATACTGATCGACGGTCTTCAACCAGCCAACGTCGTCGTGCGAATGAGCAACCAAGTGAACGTTCAACTTGCCTTCTACAACGCCGCCTCCTGTGTCGTACTTCACCGAAGTACAGTTCACTTCAACACAGAAACATATCAGCACAATAAGCAGAAATGCAAAGGGTAGGCTGAAACTGGCTTGTCTTTCCATTATTCAAAGCCGATTCCCCCAATTCCAGTATTCGGATAGCATAATATAGGGGAGAGGAGTAAGAACTTTTAAAAACACAAAAAAACAAAGAATGTGAAAAACATGGATGGTGAAAAACTTGAAAGAGGACAAAGGAAATGCGTTGGGTATTTTTTGCATTTTTTATTGTTCTCTCCGGCATTGGATAAGCTCGACTTGTCAGTCGGCTCATTAACTGCTTGAAATCACTGCTCCATACAATAGTTATCATTGGCCTCCATTGACGAGTTCCTTGAGCTTTGTTCCCAGTCATGGTTGAGTAAGAAATGAGACAAAACTGATATTCAATTTCCACAATAGAAACGTTGACCCAAATGGATAATAAAATACTGATTTCTGAGATTATCAACTTCAAATCCTGATGCCCCATATGCAATGAACAAGAATTTCTCGAATATGCTAACTCTGTCTGTTAGGATAAAATGAGGCTAGTGTTCTTCAGTAGTTTGTAGGGAATTTGATGACCATGGCTTCCCGCTTAATGGGGAAGACGACGATTGGATTTTACAAGCGGAACGTTCATCATTGACCTGTATCAATTTTCACTGTAAAATTTGGATTTTATCAAATTAGATCCAAAATTTTATCTCATGACTATTTGATTTTTTATACTGTGTTTTTTTTTAGTTTTCAAAACTTTCACTAAATCTTTTAAAACATGATAAAGCTAGAAGTTGTGAAAGTTAGGTATTGTCAAAATATATATATATATATATATATATATATATATAAATTTAATTTTCAACCATAAAATATCGCCCAAAAAGATTCTTTCCAATTTTATAATTTCACAAAAAGACAAGGATAATTGTAATGGGTGGCAACATGAAGGTAAATAATTACAAATATAGCAATTTTTAAAAATATTTGCAAATATGGCAAATTTTTTTAATTAATTTTTTATATTCCTAAATTGTCCCTGTGTGCCCATCTTCTTCTTCCTCGTCAATTTTTTTTTTTTTTTTTACTGATAGAAAGTCTTTTTATTACTGATAGATTTTATCAGTGGTAGAAAAATTTTCTATCAGTGATAGAAAGTTTCTATCACTGATAGAATAAAGTTTCTATCACTGATATTTCTATCACTGATAGATTCTATCAGTGGTAGAAAAATTTTCTATCGGCGATAGAAAGTTTCTATCACTAATATTTCTATGACGGATAGATTCTATCAGTGGTAGAAAAATTTTCTATCAGTGATAGAAAGTTTCTATCACTGATAGAATAGAAGATTTCTATCACTAATTGAAACTTTTTCTATGATAAAAGATTTCTATCACTGAGATAGGTTCTATCAGTGATAAAAAACTTTTTTATAGAAAATCATAGAAAAACTTTTGATAAAAAAATATTTCAATCTCTGATCACTCATAAAAATCTTTTTATCTCCGATAGAAATCTTTCTATCACCGATATAATCTATAAGTGATAGAAAAACTTTCTATCACCGATAGAAAAGCTTTCTATCAGTGATAAAAGATTTCTATCACTGATAGAAATTTTTACTATTCTATCAGTGATAGAAAGATATTCTATCAATGATAGAAAACTCTTGATAGAAAATCTTTCAATCCCTGATAGAACCTATCAGTGATAGAAATCTTCTATCACTTATAGAAATTTTTTCTATCAGTATTCATAGAAAATCTTTCTATGAGTGATAGAAAAACTTTCTATCTCTATCACTGAGACTGATAGAAAAACTTTTCGTGAGTTATAGAAAATCTTTCTATCACTGATACCTTTCTATCAGTGATAGAAGATCCTTTGTTTCTATCAGCGATGGTGATACATGGTGAAATCAAGCATTGAAAAATAAAGCAAAAACAAACGATTATAGAAATCAAACACTGAAAAGCAAAAACCAAACACTGATAGAAAACCAAATAACAACAACCAACACTGATAGAACACCGAACAAGTGATAGAAAAATATCTATCGCCGATAGAATCTATCAGTGAAAGAAAAATTCTATCACTGATAGAATCTATCAGTGATAGAAAATCTTTCTATCACTGATAGAATCTATCAGTATAGAAAAGCTTTCTATCAGTGAAAGAAAATCTGGAGGGGTATTTTAGTAAATGCAACACACAAACTATTAGATTTTGCCATTTTTGCAATTTTTTTTGTGGGTTGCTAGATTTGCAATTATTTTGGCTCATATTGCTATCCTTGCAACCGACCCAAAAGACAAGGTAAAAGTCTAAAAAAAATTGTCCATTTCAATAACAATAAAATTTTCAAAATTCAAATTTATGCTATCTTTATAAAAAAAATAAAAGTAAAAAACACTAAAATTTATAACCTTTTTTTTAAAATACATGTGGTTGTTGTTTAGAAAAAAAAATACATGTGGTTGTTCTCTTTTTTTACATCTTTATGCTCGTTTTTTTTTTTACATTTTTATGTCAGTTGAGCTATGCTCTTGTTGACAATAGTCAATCGTTTCTTAATCCATCTTCCATGATATAACATATTCCAAATTGAAATTTAAAATTAATTGAAAGTCATTTTCAAAATTTTTTATTAATTTAATTCGTTTTATTTGCAAATAGAAAAATAAAATAACAAAAATAAATTGAGAAGACACTCTCATCGTTATTAAGTTGAGATAAGAACACCTGAAGAAAATGACGTCTGAAAAGAAAAAAGAAATCAGAAAATTTTAGGGTAATTAAGCTTTATGGGCCCCTTTGATATTTCATTTGTAAAAAGAGACCCTTTTTTAAAATTTTTTATTTGGGGACTCTTTGGACTGCAAAAATACCATTTTGCCTTTTTCTCACTCCCTCTCACGCTCTCAAAGGTCTCTTTCTCTTCTTCTCCCTCTCAGAATCCGATTGTCCAAGAATTTAGTGAATCTCAATTGAATTTTGACAAATAATCATGCAACAACGAACTAAATTCGACCAAAAGTAATGAATCCTGTAAATCTCGATCGAAAATGGGCTGGATTCATGCATTCCGGTCAAATCATGCAAATCCGGCCAAAAATAATGATTCCCGGCCAAAATTTGGCCGGGAATGCAAGGCTCCATCCTCTTTTTTTTATCATTTATTTAAGCATTAAGCGGCAGTGGCCACTACCAGGCTTCATCCTCTTTTTTATTTATTTATTTATTTATATTTATTTAAGCATTAAGTGACGGTAGCCTGCTTCATTTTTTTTTTTTTAAATTAAGCATTGTGGTAGATATTGTTTTCTTTTTTTTTTTTTTAATATTTTGAATAATTTAAAATTCCTTATTATACTTAAAATTTATTTATTTTTAACAAATTTGAAGAAAAATTAAATTAAGATTATATTGTATAGTTAGTTGTTTTTTTTTTTTTTTTTTGAAAATATAGTTAGTTGTTTTTTTTTAAAAAAAAAAAAAAAAAGTGGATAAACTTGGATAGAATTTGTTGAAATTTTAAATTTTTATTGGTTTAAAATTAATAGGTATAAAAGTTTTCATATAGGGTTAGAATTGACATTTTGCATGGTTGATGACATCACAAAAATCAGTAAGGAGTCCCCAAATAAAAAAATTTAAAAAATGTGCCCATTTTTACAAATCAACTACCAAATGGGCCAAGTGCCAATTGCCAAAAATTTTAAGCCTAAAATATGTCTCATATGCATTTTAAAAATAACATAAATTTGACTTATTCTTTTATTATATTTTATATTATATTTGAATCTGAGAACTTACCATATTTGAAAATACATTTATATCATTGCGTTAATTTAAATATCTAAGAATAAAGTTTGTCACATTGCATGAAACCTATGTTCTGTCCGTAGTAAGGAGTGGCCAATTTACCCATTACCTATAATTTTTTCAAAAACCCATTTTCAACAATCAAATTATTTTCTTTCTTTTCTTTGTTTCAAAAAAGGACGAACATATAATTTTCATTCAATGAACAAAATGTGTTAAATGAGCATATAAAAAGAAAATTGTTCCAAAGCTACTGGTCCCTCTCGTCTCACATGTGAAGGACTTCTGCGGCAATTTGACAATGAAGAAGATAAGATATCAAGATCCACAAAGGATGGGAGGCACACAGCAGATACCACATATTTTGCCATGAAAAGATAATAATTTAGAAACTGGTGACAATGGTGAAGAATCGATAATAAGCATCTTCCTTGACGTCTGTGAATTTCGAGTTTAAAACACGGTGGGAAACCGGGCTCCAAAATGCCTCATTTCTCATCTTCCTTTGGTGCTTTGTCGTCGTTTTTCTTATCCTGCAGCAAAAATGTAGCATGTGTAAAAATAATCCGCATTCAAATTCATGTATCCATGTCTTCTTTCATTAGTTATTGTTGAAAGTTTTCAGTTCATATAATTTCTAAGAAAGACGAACAGGTAATCCAGGAAAAAAGATAGCCTCGTACATGTGAACTAACTAAACTGTAGAAAGATGCTTGACAATGCCTTCGGGTTAAAACAGTTATATTATCTTTGCAGTTTCATCAGTTACATCTGCAAATGTTTACACTACTCACCTCTGATTGGTTTTGCATGGAAGCGAGCAAATCTTTTACAGAAGGATCATTTGGATCTACGCCTGGAAGCTGCAAAAGGATTCTTGTTATTATTTCACTGGAAGCAGAGCAACGCCAATGCAAGTATGCTTTAATTTTTCAATATAGAAAAGGAAACAATGTAAACATACTGAAGCTAGAATAGAAGACACAAAGGACTGGTCGGCCAACAATTTGCTCATATCTGTCTGGCTGGTCGAATCACTGGAAGCTTCCTGCACAGACAACTGTAGGGCTGCAAGCCAACTATCAGATGGATGGTTTTGTATGGACATGAAAAAATATATTTAACAGTCTAACCCATCAAGCTAAGTAACACGAATATGGTTATGAGACACAAAAACAGCACGACTTGGACATGGTGACACGTCTAGTGGAAAATCTTGGTCATAGACATGACCAAGACATGTTAATTATATTTATATTTAATTATATTTACATTTTTCAAAATATATATAATTTGTCTATAGGGGGAATTCAAAGTCAATAATCGTATACATTTATATGCTTAAAAAATGAGTTTGATACATTTTGCTTTCAGAATTTATTATTTTTCTCCTCAATTACTATTTCTATCCGTTAGCATGCTTAAAAAGTTTTCAATAAGTGTCTGACAAATATTGGACTCATATTCACTTTGTACAACTAGTGTGTCGATACTTGTCCGATATCCTTGGACAAGAACAAGTTAGCCAATCTCGAGTGTCTGTGCTCTTCATGGTTGACTATCATGATGTATAATTAGAGTCCTCTTATTTTTTATTCATCAGCAACTCGTCTCAGAGAATTAGCAATTTCATGCAGCCAATACGGTGATCAAGTAATGCTTTGAGAAGTTTTCTCTAGAAACTCCAAGGATAAAAAAGATGCTAGATGGAGAGAAAGTAAACACGTATGTCCTCATGAAAAACTAAAAAATGGGAAAACGTGAAACGGCAAAGACTTACCAAGTGCCAAATCAGGATCTTCTGCTGCTGCTTCTGACATGTCAATGTCTCGTACGTCACTGGTTGCAGAAGGATTATCCATTGACATAGCAAGGGCTTGTTGTAGCAGCGCATTCTCATCATCCTATTATCCAGAATCAACTCAAATAATAAGAATTGGTTTGCCCTGTCTGCCATTACGTGTCGCAAAGGGCAGCAATGATATTCAAATTGGAATAGGAAAAAAAAGATCAATTTGTTCAAAGGCTAGAGGTTAAAATTAAATTACTCCAAAAAGCTAGAATTTAAGAGCAGTCTAATAAAAAAAAATTGCTGTAAAACAATTTTCTAAAATCCAAGTTACACCGACCATTAAATCAGCAGTCTTGTTTTCAGCATCAGAAGAAGCAAGTCCAGGACGCTCAGACATAGTTGCATCCTGTGAGCCGGATGGTTGCTCAGCTCCTTTTTCTTGCTTTGCATTCTCCTCTGCAGCCTTCTTAGCAGCTGCCTCTTGTCTGGCCCTCTCCTCTTCCATTGAAACTCTAAGAGCAAGGGCAAGTTCAGGATCTAAGTTGGGATCAACCCCAAAATCAAAACCAGATACGCCACCAGCAGCAGCAGCTGCAGCAGCTGCTGCAAAACCACTTCCACTTTCCCCGTCTCCAGTGAAGATAGGAGTACTGAAATCAAATAAAGCAAACTTAAAATGAGGATATAACGTGTTATGACACAAAAAATACAAAAGATCTTGAAATAGAAAGGAATCAAAGGCCAACCTGATGAGTACATCAGAGAGCACATTTGGACCAGCAGGAACATGAACAATGTGACTGGTGTCATTACTGTTCACAGCTGCCAGAAGACTTTCCAGTTTCTCAGGTTTGCCATCATCTTCTTCACCAAAATCAACAATATCAAGGGCCACATTGTTCTTCTTCAACTTCCTTCCTATCATCTCCAGTAACTTTTTCTCATGTTTGACGGGACTGCATCAGACATTGTGTAATGGTAATTAGTATATATTGAAATCTTTGCTTTGGAAAGCTAAAAGTGGATTTTCAAAGTTCTTCTTGGCAAGAGCTTAAATTCTCCAAAACTTCATAAAGCCAGTTTAAGAAGGGAAATATCCCACGTAATTAAAGTCTTCCTTATATTACCCTTATGGGAGGCCTTAACACAAAAGACATGATTTATTTAGATTTCCTCCTATCCTTAATGGCTGATCAAGATTTATCATTTGAATTTGAGGAGCATTTATTCGCCAAATGTACAGGGCACTATGCATTGAACATGACGGATGTAGGTAAGTTGACAATATATATATATATATACATACATATATATATATATATATACATATACATATATATATATATATAAGACCTATCAAAGTGTATATTAACTTTCAGAATTAGATTACCTAAGTTTTTTACAGATTATTATATTTTTTAAACTTTTAGTGGCTGGTTGAGATTTTTCAATCTGAGAACACTTGTTTCGCAACAAGATTGGGCGCACATGTTGCAAGGAAAGAGGGAAACCGATTTACTTCAAATTACTTTTCATGGTATAAAATATTAATGTGGACTTTAAATTTATGAAGTTGCTGATAGTTGGAGACAAATTGTTAGTTTATCAGTTCTCAATCTTTTTTTGATAAGATATCAAAGCTTGCCTTTAAAGAGTTATTTGATCTAGTCATCTATTATGCTATATCCTGGTGTAAGATGTCTAAATATTTGCTTCATATTCTTATGCTTTTTGTAATCGCTCATGAACTTTTCATCGTTTTTGTAAATTTCTTATAAAAAAAATGCTAAATTATAAAAAATGCCCCTGAACTATGGGGCTTGTTTCAAAAATGCCCCTAAACTTTAAAAAGTTTCAAAAATGCCCCTGAACTTTAAAAATGTTTCAAAAATACCCTTGTCATTAATTTTTGGATGGAAACCATTAAAAATTTCAGTTTCATTAATACTTAACTTTCAAAAGATTTTAAAAAATAACCTTATTCGAAAATGCTTCTTTTTTTTCCTTATCCCATTGTAAATTCTTCTTTCCATGAAAAATTAATGAGAAACTTTACCTATTTTTCATGTATTCATACACTAGGAGTTTTTCTTCTCTTTCAACACATCATCCCTAGAACTTGACTAGATTTTTGGCAATGGTATTTTTGAAACATTTTTAATGATTTTAACGGTTCCCATCTAAAAATTAACTACAAGGGTATTTTTGAAACGTTTTGTAAAGTTCAGGGGTATTTTTGAAACTTTTTAAAGTTCAGGGGCATTTTTGAAACAAACCCCATAGTTCGGGGGTATTTTTTATAATTTAGCCAAAAAAAAATCTCGATGCTACAGATTTTTTTTCAAATTTTAATTTATTTATGCATTCGGATAGGACTGGAGATTTTGTATCTGGAGTAAAGGGCCCAAATTACTGGAGCCAACGGAGCTCAATTATTACAGGCTCAAGTGGGGTTCATCAATCAGCAAGGGTTATTAGGTTAGATCAACTTCTAGTTCAAAACATAATTCAACCAAATCTAACCCAAGCATGAACACCCTAGGTTTAAGCCTTGTGACAAATTTTGCAGCCTTGAGTTGAGCATCTAGGTGCGAGACTCAAAAACTTCTTACAATACTTAACTGGAGTACCGTATTGGTGGTAGAGAGGGTAAAAAGCTTTTAAAGCACGTACCTTCCAACAAATACTATAATCCTTTGTTGCTGCTTTTTGTTCTGACGATGCTTAAGAGCCAACTGAGCCACCTGGATGCCAGCTGCCAGGTTTATCTCACCACCTATCTCCAAACCTAGATTTAAAGTTTGGGACGTAATTTCAACAGCTTAAAATATGTATAGATGGACTAAATCTCATATATTGAAGTTAGAACAAAGCAATACGAACGAGGCAATTTTCTAACCAACAATATATGCTTTTAAGTCCAGCAATAGCCAGGACTCCAGGAGAAACTGGTGTGACTTCCTCTCTTTAACAATACAAATATAAGAAATTGAATCCTAGACCATCATTCAAAAGAAGCTTCCATTTTTTATGGACTACAGACAAGGGAAGGAGAGTAAAGAAAAGGGCCGACACTTAAGGACAGCAGATCAGTTTCTGGTGGTAGGACTGTAATGCCAAACTACAACAACTAGAATAAATGCAACTAACCGTGCATGCATGCCAGTATCTTGCCAAGGTCAGTGGTGGGAGTAACCAGCACACGAACACCTTTTCCCGCCATTGTCAGAACCCCAACCGTATTCTCTGGATTAGACTGTCAAAACCCAAACATGCTTATTCACAACTCAGAATAACAATCCAGGCAAACACACATAGGGACTAGTCACTAGAAGTAAATCCCAAACACAACAAGCCTCCTACTCATTCCTTCTGGCAAAAAAATTTCCTACAGACGATTACCAGGATGTGCTTTCTCATAACTACAAGCACTATAAACTTGGATCTCTAGTAATTAACCGTAGAGCAAGTGAGCAGCCAGCTTGCGATCATCAATAAATCGATGATAAAATTTATAAATACAACAGAACCCCAATTGCGCAATATAATTGATAATGAAGAGACTTCTTCATTTTTACAGACTCCCAAAGCTAAAAAAAAACTAGAGGAAATCAAAACACGGGTTCAAGATTAGTTACCTGTGTCTTGGCTCCACAAATAAGATTGATGGCATCTGCTTGAGCTTGAAATCTCGAAGGAGCGTAATCGCCATTCCGCATCCATTCGGAGTTGTCAATACAGATCATCGTCGCCTGACATAATCGAGACAGAGATAGTCAAATTAGTAAACCCTAGCTTGCGAAATCAGTAGCAGGAAAACCAAGTAACTTTCGAATTTAGCGAATGTAATATCGGACTGTATGCAAATCAAACATTTCAAAAAGAAGAACAAGAATTATAAGATGAAATTAACCTCGAGCACCATCGCTGCAGAACCAGAAGAGTTAGAACTATGGAAGACAAAGCTGGCGCTACACGAACACTTCGATCTTTGCTTGCAAATCTTTGCTTGTTGCCTAAACCAAAAGGGGCGGAATCTGGTGCTTTGCAGTATTATAATTTGGTCATATACAACCAATGATAGGACGCCACGTTATAAATCTCCTTGGTAAAAGGACATTCGAAAAAGAACTACACGATACGACGTCGTTGGCCGGTTCATGGTTTTCTTTGACTATGGGATGGGATAAAGGTGATTATCAGCTAAAGAATTTGAATTTTTTTCTAAATGGGAAAATTGTAAAATCCCCTCCCCCTGTTGCAGTAAAAAAAAAAAAATGGGGGAAGATTTTCCAAGGTTCATGAAGTACAGATTGTAGAATAAAATTAAAATATCTCTTTAAGAAATTTTTATAATATATAGGTTTAAGGTATTCCATTGAAACTATAAAAATCAAGGTATATAGTTTTGTTTCAAAAAAAAAAAAAAAAATCAAGGTATATATTATTGATAAAAAAGTCATAAATTTGAATTCACATGTTGTTGAATTAAAATATATACATATATATATATACTATAAAATCAAACGTTGGAATCAACATTTTTTGACTTTGAAAATAATATATATATATATATATATATATATATATATATATATATATATATATTCTATTGAAAATTAGAATTGAATTAGGGGATTACTTGTCAAAGCGAGCATTATTGGCATGTACTTTCATCAAGAGGTTCGAAGTTCGAATTTTCACTTTTTTTTTATTTTTGGAAAAAAAAAATTAGGGAATTAAATTCAGAACATGGTTGAAAAATGGATTGGGCTTTTGAAGCCCAGACTTAAATGCAGAACTGCCGGAATATGTTGTGGAGTGGGCTTTGGAAGCCCAAACTTGAAATAGACTAATAGGACTAGTTACGTAAGAATACCAATACCGAATTGTATAAATACGTCCTGTTTCATAACTATTTTTGTGTTTTGCAATTTGATAGGAATTCAAATGTGGCTTTGACAAACATGAAAACCATGGTAAGAAAATTGAAAAAAAGCAGGCCTAATTTTAAAAAACCAATAACCAAATGATTATCAAACGGGGCCTACTTGATCCATGGTGCAGTAACAAACATTACACAGATATAACATTCATCTCGAGCAAGTATAAAGAGTTTAGTTTTTTTTTTTTTTTTTTTTTGCAGTTAAACGATATTACAGATAGAAATTTTGAATTTTATGATCTATTGGTCGATCATACATGTCAATTATTGTTGAGTTATGTTCACATTAACAAGTTAGTGTGGTATTACACGTGTCCCTTGTCTATAATGGGTCAAAGCAAACGTTAGATAGTTTAGACAATAGATTTGTAAATATTTTATTATGACGGACATAATTATAGATATTTAGACAAAATGGTTTACTTAACAGTTTTTGAACCCACTATTCAAATATGTTGAAGTCCAAATCGACCTATCCTAATTTCTTTTTTTTGGACATGCTTGACTATGTATCTATGTGTATGTATCTCCCTACATCACATCATTAAAATATTGACAATTATAAGAGAAAAATAAATCTTATTTTCTATTTTTGTCTCTTAACTGTTAACAATTTAACTGTTAACAGTGACGTATAAAAAGATACCAGTACACCATACAACTAAATATTGTTATATCTTTATTAAAGCTCCTGAATTTGTAGTTTAGGGGGAAAGTGTCTCTAGAGTATAACTATTATGAAAAAGAAAAAAAAAAAAAACAACAAAAAAAAAATGATACTTATGAATATAGAACTCTAAAAAAACTTGATAAAATATACCAAAATAATTGGTTATAAAATGGTTTATACATTCAAAGCCAAAAATCAAAAACCAAATGATTATCAAACGGAACTAAAATAAACCAATTATGTAACCCTAAACCCTATGTTTTAAACACACATTTTAGTGAATCGTGTTTTAAACAACATTCAAATCTATTTTAGAGATAAACTAATTATCAAATAGTCCATTTATTTAAAAATTGGGTTATTTGCACAAATAGAAAAATAGACTAAAATAATCACAATATAACAAAATTGAAGTCAGTTATAGAAGTCTATCAGCTATAAACTTCAATCACAAGTGTAATTATTTCTGATAGAAGTAGTCTATCATTGATGGACTACATGCATTGTAATTAAAGTATATTAGTGATAAATGCCAATCATCGATATCGATAGCTATCTGCTAATATAAAAATAAAAAATAATGTCTATCAGTGACAGAAGAAGTTTATCAACTATAGACTTTAATTACAATTACAATTATTGTCGATAGACTATTCTATAAGTGCTAGTAGTCTGTCACTAATAGACTACATATGCATTGTAATTTAAGTTTATAAGTGATAAATGTCTGTCATTAACATATTTATCATATTTGCAAATTTTTTCAAAAATTGCTATATTTGCGAATAACAAATTTTAAATTACTACTCCTCAAAAAAAAAAAATAATAATAATAATAAATAAATAAACTGCTATCCATCACGATAATTCAAAAGAATAATAGATAGAATATGGCCATGAGTTACCCTCGTTGATATTGGAACATATAAGAGACTTTAGGATAATTGTAATGGGTGGCAACATGAAGGTAAATAATAGCAAATATAGCAATTTTTTAAAATATTTGCAAATATGGCAAAATTTTTGAATTAATTTTTTATATTCCTGAATTGCCCTTGGCGCGCATCTTCTTCTTCCTTGTCAGTTTTTTTTTATTGATAGAAAGTTTTTCTACTACTGATAGATTCTATCAGTGGTAGAAAAATTTTCTATCACTGATAGAATAAAGTTTCTATCACTGATAGATTCTATCAGTGGTAGAAACATTTTCTATCAGCGATAGAAAATTTCTATCACTAATAGAATAAAGTTTCTATAACTACTTTCTATCAGTGATAGAAAAACTGATTGGCGCGCGCATCTTATTCTTCCTCGTCAATTATATATATATTTATATATATATATATTTTTTATAGAAATCTTTCTATCACTGATAGATTCTACAGTGGCAGAAAAAATTTCTATCACCAATAGAATAAAGTTTCTATCCCTGGTATTTCTATCACTGATAGATTATATCAGTGGTAGAAACATTTTCTATCAAGAATAAAGTTTTTATCAGATAGAAACTTTTTCTATCACTTATAGAATCTGATAGAAAAACTGATTGGCGCGTGTATCTTCTTCTTCCTCATCATTTTATATATATATATTGACAAAAATCTTCTATGATAGAAAGTCTTTCTATCACTGATAGATTCTATCAATGATAGAACATTCTATTAGTGATAGAAAGATTTTCTATCACTTTTCTTTCTATCACTTATAGAAAGTTTTTCTATCAGTGATAGAAACTTTCTATCACTTCTCTTTCTATCACTAATAGAAAGTTTTTCTATCAGTGATAGAAACTTTCTATAACTTCTCTTTCTATTAGTGATAGAAAGATTTTCTATATAGGAAACTTTCTATCAGTGATAGAACATTCTATTATTGATAGAAACTTTTCTATAATTGATAGAAGATTTCTATCACTGATAGAAGTGATAGAAAATCTTTCTATCATTGATAGAAATCTTTTATCAGTGTAGAAAATTTTTCTATCATTGATAGAAAAATACCTATCATTGATAGAAATCTTTTCTATCACTGATAGAATCTATCGGTGATAGAAAATTTGTATCACTGATAGAATCTATCAGTGATAGAAAAACTTTCTATCAGATAGAAAATCTGGAGGGGTATTTTAGTAAATGCAACATGCAGAACATCAAATTTTGCCATTTTTGCAATTTGTTTTATGGATTGCTAGATTTGCAATTATTTTGGCCCATATTGCTATCCTTGCAACTGACCCGAGACTTTAAGAGAATATATTCTTTTTTTTTTCTTTTAAAAAAAAAAAAATTGTAGGAGAACAAAATTTTCTGTCTTTTTTTTTTTCTTTTTAATTCAACAAATGTACAGTCAATGATCCATACCTAAGACGCCAACAAAATATATCATTACCTTTAAAAAAAATTACAGTTTTTTTTTAACAACATTACAGAGATTGTTAAAAGATGGAAAAATTAAAATTTCATATGATATTTCAATTATATGATTCATATCGAAATATCTTATTATTCATAAACCTTACAACCTAAACTGTAAATAACTAATATATTTTTTGGTCCTTAACTATTCTCGGATTAGTTATTTATTGTTGGCTTAGTCACAGGAAAACCATTCTCCACCCAAGCTTGATACCCTCCACCCAGATCTTTCAGATGCTTGAAACCCTGCGATCTCAAATTTTATTTTTATGAAATTAATATATTTTTTAGATCAAGAATTGATCCATTATTAATAAATTTAATTAAATATTTCAAAGAGAAAAAATAAAAATAAAAGATAAGGAATATCATATTAACTCACATCATTCTGGAGGTCTCCAACAGCAAGACGAGATCTGCCGCCAACTCCACAACCCTGTTTAAAGAAATACCATATTAACTTTCTTCTCAAAAAAAAAAAAAGAAGAAATACCATATTAACTTAAAATTAATCCAATAAAATTACGTTGTAAAGATCTAAATCTATGATCTTTTGATCGAATATATAAACTATGTTTCTCGACATGATTTTTTTTCAGTGGTGAAATGTTTCATCAATTTAATCTCTTACTTATTGAATTTTTTTTTTTTAAAAAACTTTTATCTGTGAAATAAATAATTTTAAACTTATTTCAACAATTGGTGAATGTCAAAGTTATGTGATAATAAACTTATATAACATAACAAAAGAACTTTATTTTATTTTATATATATATATATATATATCAACTACCTATTATATAGATAGTAGTTTGTTCTACATATTAATTTTTTCTATTAAAAAAAAAAACTCACTGAGAAGCTACTTAAAATTTAGTGGAGAAATAACTATTAAAAAAAAAGACTTAAATTCTTATTATATATATATATATATATATATATATATTTTGTTAAAAGAGATTGAAAAGTTACTCTTGCATGAACTTTTTTATACTTAAATTTTAAATTTATTCCCAGATGAATTTTGTTTTTTTCCTTTATTTTCATATATTCACTAAATTTTACACTAGATCGTAACTAAAATTTAGCGGAAAAGAAACTACCACGACGAAACGATCGTCTTTCTTAAAGACCGCCGATACCTCCTGCAGAAACCGATCATTTTTCACTCTGCCTGAAAATCCCAACGCCGCTCGTTTTTCAGTCACTTCGCCGGAAAAATTCGAAAACAAGAAGAAAGAGAGATTTCAAAGCAAAGAATTAACCATTTGGAGAATTGAACAGGTAAGGAATATCGATGATCTTCTCCGTCGCCACGTGCCCTTCCTTGAACTCCTCAACAGTCCTACCAAAAATCCACACCGATCATTTTTAACAAAATCAACCAAACGGAAAAATTCAACAAAATCAAGCAATCTCAACCTGACGTCGAGAAAAGCGTAGCCGGAATCGAGCAGGTCCTTGGCGGTCTTGACGTCGACGGTGACGACTCCGGCATCGGAACTGCCGGAAACGAGAAAACAGAGCAGAAATCCAAACGGAAGAAGGAGAATCGAATTAGCACTCGTTTGAAAAAGTATTGAAGGAGATTAAATGAAAGGCTACGAGTAAATAAGATATAAAGAGATGAGAGACCTATCGAGAGAGCCCATGGCGATGCAATTCCGGTGGTTCGAAATCTGTGGGCGGATTTTGAGGTCGCCGGTGAAAAGTCCGCGGAAGAACAACGGCGGCGGAAATTTTCAGTGGAGTGTGTTTTGAAAATGGAAGAAGAGATGGGAAATTTTTTAATACGGAGAATAAAGAGGATTGAATTGAAGCGAAGCCGAAAACTGAATTAGATTCAAGGTTATCCTACGCTCTCAGCTTTTGTTGATTTGTGAATATTTCTGTATTGGTACAATGGACTCTCAAGGCGTACTATTTTTTTTGGGCAACCAGATAAATGGCCAAAAAAAATAGCTGATTTGAAAAATGACCAATTGTATTTTCAATTTGATAAATGGCCAAATCCTATTTTTAGTAAACTATTTTGGCATGAAATTGGACGAAAATACCCTTTAACAAATCTGAAATCTGGAAATAAAACAAAACAAATACACTATAAATAGGGAGAAAATCTAGCTTCCTTACCCATTGATTCATCTAGCAAATCAAAACTAACAGAAATTCAAATGTAATGGAATATAAATTTGACAACCTAAATTTAAAACAAGAGATTTGAATTAAAAGAAAGAGAGAAAAAAATAGGTGGACAAAATAGGTGGACTTAAATTTAATCGGTGTATATCAAAAGAAAAAAATGAAAGAACAACTTCAATTAAAAAAAATTCCAGATTCAAAGAAGAATTAAAGTATAATCAGAATTACAGTATAATCAGAAAAAAAATCTAGATTCACCTAAAATATGGGATGAAAACCTAAAATATAAAGTATAATAGAAAAAAATATGAAAAAATTATACACAATTTCAAACAATCAAATCTGGCTTCCTTACCCATGGATTCATCTAGCAAATCAAAACTAATCAAAATTCAAATGAAATTGAATATAAATCTGACAACCTAAATTTAAAACAAAGAGATTTGAAATAAAAAAGATAGAAAAAATAGGAGGACTTAAATTTAAAAGTGTATATCAAAAGAAAAAATGGAAGAACTTACCAAATTCAATAACAATGAAGAACAACTTCAATTAAAAAAAATTCCAGATTCAAAGAAGAATTAGAGTATAATCAGAATTAAAGTATAATCAGAAAAAAATCTAGATTCACCTAAAATATGGGATGAACACCAAAAATATCATAATTAAAGTATAATCAGAAAAAAAAAAAGAAAAAATTGATACACAATTTCAAACAAACCTCTGGATTGATAGCTTCTTGGAAAAAACCCTAAGGCATAATTACTCCCTTGGGAACACACTCACGTTCCAAAAAAAAAACCCTTTCCCCTCCCTCATTTCAAACCCTTCCAACTTACCGTTCGCGAGAGAACCCCTTCCCCTTCCTCCATCATTCGAACCTCTGAGACAAACCCTTCCATCGTTCTACCATCAGTCATCTTCTTTACAGACGCCTTCAAGCTTCGTCTCATAACCAAGATTCTTGACAAGATTACACTGTATCTACATGGACAATCGAAGAACATTCAGAGAAGCTCGAGTGAGTTTTGTCGACATCTAGGATTGAGTTTTGTCGACATCCATGATGCTTCAATTTCTGCTAAATTTTTTTGTTTATATAGATATGGAACATTTTTTACTTACAATTAGGACCCACCGTTGAATAAATAAAATGAAAAACGATAAAGTATGGATCCTTTTTCTGTTTATATAGATATGAAACATTTTTTCCTTACAACTAGGACCCACCGTTGAATAATAAAATGAAGATGAAGAGAGATGATTATGTAACTAAAAATCCCTTGATTCATGGAATGAGAGATTATTTTTTTTAAAAAAAATAAAAGATACGGCTGCACTAATATAGGATAGACGTGGGGGTGGTTGAAGGGCAAAAAAGTAAGTTTATATAGCACGAAAATAGGCTGGGAAAACTGGTTTGGCCATTTTTCATTAAAAAATACGGTTTGGCCATTTTTCGAAACTACGCTGTAATTTCTGGCTATTTCTGAGGATTTCCCTTTTTTTTGATAAACAAGGCGTGACTATTTTTATTTATTTATTTATTGAAATTAACAAGGCGTGACTATTTTGATCTATATCTACAAAATTTTAATAAGAATTTTTAAATACTTCAGAATAATAATATAATACTTGACGCTAACAAGAGTGTAGTTCAACTAGTATTCATGATCAAGAGATCATGAGTTCAAATCCTACTATTTTTAAATATTGTTGAACTCAAAATAATAATTAATATTTGACGACTCACGTATAGATTTTAAAATTGTTAAAATCACATTTGTCATATTAAAAATCACTAAAAAAAAAACATGTCTTTAATAAGTTTATTCTATTTTGATTCTTGAACTTTTAATTGGTTCATTTTAGTCCATAAATTTTTAAAATGCCTATTTTAATCTTTAACTTTTTAAAAAACAACTATTTTGATATTCACTTTAATTTTAATTTTAACAAATTAAAGATGTAGCTTTGAGTATGTGTCTTAGGATGTTAAATATGAGCATGATTTCAAGATAAATAAGTTAGAGATAAACTCGGACAAAGCGGATTTAAAGTAGAAAAATAACCAAGCAAGGACCAAAATAGTTGTTTTTAAAAAGCTTGGGGAATAAAATAGATATGGGAAAAATACACTTTTGGTCCCTGAGGTTTGGATTAGGTTTCATTTTGGTCCCTGAGTTTTCAAACTCAACAAAAATACCCCTGAGGTTTGAGATAAGTAGCATTTTGGTCCCTGCCGTCTATTTTTCTGTTAAATACTAACGGTTGCTGACGTGGCACTATTATTTTAATAAAAAAATTATTTTTTATATTTTTTTAAATAAAAACATATTAAAATAATAAAATATTATTATTTTATTTAAATTCTTTCTCTCTCTCTTCCTTTCTTCTCCCCCATCTTCTTTCAACTTTCTTATCTCCTTCTTCTTCTTCAGCTCCGGTGGCCGGCCACCGCCGGCCGCCACCGGCTGCCGGCGAGCGGCGGCGGCGGCGGCCGGAATTTTTTTTTCTTTCTTTCTTTCTCCCCTTTTCTTCTCTCCTTTCTTTCTCTCTTTCCTTCAATTTTTTTTTTTAATAAAAAGAAGGGAGAGGGAGGAGGGGTCCTCCCTCCTCCCGTCGCGCCTCTCGTTTCGCGCCGGCGACGGGAGGAGGGAGGACCCCTCCTCCCTCCTCCCGTCGCCGGCGCCGGAGAGGGAGGAGGGCTCCTCCTCCCTCTCCCTTCTTTTTATTAAAAAAAAAATTGAAGGAAAGAGAGAAAGAAAGGAGAGAAGAAAAGGGGAGAAAGAAAGAAAAAAAAAATTCCGACCGCCGCCGCCGCTCGCCGGCAGCCGGTGGCGGCCGGCCACCGGAGCTGAAGAAGGAGATAAGAAAGTTGAAAGAAGATGGTGGAGAAGAAAGGAAGAGAGAGAGAAAGAATTTAAATAAAATAATAATATTTTATTATTTTAATATGTTTTTATTTAAAAAAATATAAAAAAATAATTTTTTTTATTAAAATAATAGTGCCACGTCAGCAACCGTGAGTATTTAACAGAAAAATAGACGGCAGGGACCAAAATGCTACTTATCTCAAACCTCAGGGGTATTTTTGTTGAGTTTGAAAACTCAGGGACCAAAATGAAACCTAATCCAAACCTCAGGGACCAAAAGTGTATTTTTCCCAATAGATATTTTGAAAGTTCAGGTTCTAATATAGAACAAACTTGAAAATTTAAAGACCAAAATAAACATTTTAAAAGTTTAGAAACCAAAATAAAACACACTTGAAAATTCAAGACTAAAATAAGATTTAAACCTAAAATAAAAAACAGAAACATTTTTACTTTCTTTCTTCTGAGAATTGGTTAAAAAACATTTTTGTTTCCTAACCTAACAATTTTGTAACATTTATAGTGTCTGAACTTTAATTGTAAGGATTTAGTTCTTGCACTCACAATTTTGTAATATGTAACAATTCAGTTGGACTTTAATATTTTTGGTTAACTGAACAGTTAACATTTGCCACTTCTGCTGGAACAATATGAATTAGTGAGAAATAGAATAGTTTCAATATTGAAGAATTGGAAAATTTTCAGTATTAATAACTTCAATGATACTTTTATTTCATAGATCTTAAATCTTTTTTCTTTTACTTCGGTCTCTCTCCATTTTGCTTATTTTAGGTTAAATTATCAAAAATACCCATAAACTTAGGGTTTGTTTCAATTATGCCTCTAGACTTTCAAAAGTTTCAATTATGCCCTTGAAGTTTCAAAATTGTTTCAAAACTACCCTTGAAGGCTTTTTTTTTTTTTGTTAAATTCATGGATGTAAAATGACGTGTTTGCATATATATTGTTGCTTATGTGAATAGATTTGAACACATACGTGGAAAAAACGATAAAAACACATGCAAACGCATCAATTTTTGTCGATAAATTTAACGGAAAATGTCTCCAAGGGTAGTTTTGAAACAAATTTGAAACTTCAAGGGCATAATTGAAACTTTTGAAAGTCCAGGGGTATAATTGAAACAAACCCTAAAGTCGAGGGGTATTTTTGATAATTTAACCCTTGTTTTACAAGGGAGATTGAATGAATTCCACACTACTGAGTACTAAAAAATCTTCCGATCATTGACATGTTCGGTTGCTTCCATTGATGAGATGAGTTTTCTTTCTAATTTTGAAATATAACACTAAATATTACATCAACGTAGTCAATTAATTTATTTCATTTCAATTTTGTTTTTTATATAAGAGAATATATTCATACATATCATAGACTAAGGAAAAAATCCATTATTCTTTTTACAAATACATTTTTTTAGTTGAACATAGAGATAATTAAAGATGAAAAAAAAGTTAAAAGCTTTTATATGATGTCTCAATCAACTGATATTTGTCATACCAAAATATCTTATTATTCATAAACTTTTACAACCTAATGTGTAAATTAGAGCTCAACCTTAAAGTTCTCAATTACTTTTGGATCAATTGTCTTCACTATTGGCTTAGCCACCGGAAATCCATTCTCCAACCAAGCCAGATGCCCTCCGCCTAGATCTCTCAAATGCTTGAAACCCTGCAATCTCAATCTTTATTACATTAATATACTTTTTTCTTTTTTCTTTTTTCTATAAAGATAATTAATTTGTTAGGTCGATATGAATATAACTTACGTCATTTTGGAGGTCTTCAATCGCGAGCAGAGATCTGACACCACTTCGACAACCCTGTTTAATAAAACATATGCAATCATATTATTTTAAACCAACACTGAATCTAGAAATGATAAAATATAATTTTGGTCTTAAGTTTCGAATCCAACACTAATATCTAAATTGGATGCACACCCATTGGTTGTGGTTTTTAGTTTTTGAAAATTAAGATGGGTTTTTCCTCGTTATCTTACCATGGTTTTCATCTTTGTTAATGTCTCGTTTGAATTTTTAGCCAAATTCCAAAAATAAAAACAACTTTTTGAAAATTACTCTTTTTTTTTCTTTTTCGAAACCAACATGGTAGGAGGTAGAAACAAATAAATCAATAGGTGAAAATAGTGTTCATAAATCATAAGCTTGCTTAGTTTTTAAAAACCAAAAACAAAAAATCAAATGGTTATCAAATGAGACTTGAATTTTTAGATTTTAATTAGTTTAGTATTTGAACTTTTAAAATATCTACTTTCATCCTTAAATTTTCAAAAATTTATCATTTTGATCCGATCGTTAACCTAGTAACTAACAAGTTCATCAACTAACCGAGCATAGCTCGGCATAAAGTTACTGACACCACTTCAACAACCCTGTTTAATAAAACATATGCAATCATATTATTTTAAACCAACACTGAATCTAGAAATGATAAAATATAATTTTGGTCTTAAGTTTCGAATCCAACACTAATATCTAAATTGGATGCACACCCATTGGTTGTGGTTTTTAGTTTTTGAAAATTAAGATGGGTTTTTCCTCGGTATCTTACCATGATTTTCATCTTTGTTAATGTCTCGTTTGAATTTTTAGTCAAATTCCAAAAATAAAA
This sequence comes from Luffa acutangula, assembly GCA_036850905.1. Taxonomy (NCBI): domain Eukaryota; kingdom Viridiplantae; phylum Streptophyta; class Magnoliopsida; order Cucurbitales; family Cucurbitaceae; genus Luffa; species Luffa acutangula. Next base: position 58,994,197 of record CM072087.1, on the reverse strand, counting down.
ACAACTTTTTGAAAATTACTCTTTTTTTTTTCTTTTTCGAAACCAACATGGTAGGAGGTAGAAACAAATAAATCAATAGGTGAAAATAGTGTTCATAAATCATAAGCTTGCTTAGTTTTTAAAAACCAAAAACAAAAAATCAAATGGTTATCAAATGAGACTTGAATTTTTAGATTTTAATTAGTTTAGTATTTGAACTTTTAAAATATCTACTTTCATCCTTAAATTTTCAAAAATTTATCATTTTGATCCGATCGTTAACCTAGTAACTAACAAGTTCATCAACTAACAGAGCATAGCTCGGCATAAAGTTACTGACAGTACTGATAACCGAGGTCTGTGGTTCAAATCACCCCACCACATATTGTCAAAAAGAAAAAAAGAAAAAAAAAACTAACAAGTTCATCAACGTAGACCATACAAGTTTTATGTCAGTTCAACCATACTCATATTAGCATCAATCAATCAACTTTACTCAAACAAACTATTTTGAAACTAATTTTTAACTTTATAGACTAATTACAAATACTAGATGTATCCTTTTTAAAACTTCATTTAAATTCCTTTTCAAGAAGAAGGAAGAAAAAGTAAGGAAAAAAAAAAAAAAAAACTTCATTTGGTTTTTTTTTTTCTAAAAAAGGCCAGTTTTGGAAATAATCGTAATAAGAACCGCGGTTTTTATATACGACCTCAAAAACCAGCCAAACAAAGAAACCGGAGAAAAGAGAAGAGATTACCACGACGAGGCGGTCGTCTTTCTCGAAGACCGCCGATACCTCCTCCAGAAACCGTTCATTTTTAACCCTACCTGAAAATTCCAACGCCGCCGTTCGTCAGTCACTTCGCCGGAAAATTCGAAAGGAAGAAGAAAGAGATTTCAAACCAAATATAGAGAAAAGAACCAACCATTTGGAGAATCGAACAGGTAAGGAATATTCACTATCTTCTCCGCCGCCGCATGCCCTTCCTTGAACTCCTCGACAGTCCTACCAAAAAATCCACACCAATCAATTTCAACAAAATCAACGATACGCAGAAACACGAAACCAACAATTCAACAAAATCAAGCTAATCCAACCTCACGTCGAGTAACGCGTAGCCGGAGTGGAGCAGATTCCTGGCGGTCTTGACGTCGACGGTGACGATTCCGGCATCGGAACTGCCGGAAACGAGAAAACAGAGCAGAAATCCAAACGAAAGAACGAGAATCGAATTAGCACTCATTTGAAAGTATATTGGAGAGAAAAAGAGGAAAAATGCATATAAATAAATATTAAATAAGATATAAAGAGATAAGAGACCAATCGAGGGAGCCCATGAATGGCGGTGCAATTCCAGCGGTTCGAAATCTGTGGGCGGCCGGAAAAACCAGAGAGCGTTGGAGAAAACTCGGCGGAAGAACAGCGGCGGCGGAAACAGCCGGAAATTGTTGACGGCAGAGAAGAGTGTGGGAATTTCTTTTTATATTGAGATAATGGGATTGAATCGAAGGCGGGATTTGAATTGGATTCAGTCGTTCCTGATTTGTGGGACGACACGTCGTTTTGCTGGAAGAGTACAAACCAGTGAGCATGGAGTTGGGTTGGAAGTGACTGGATTTCCTCAATTGAAGAATTATGGAATTGGCTCGTTCCATTGATAATGGAAAATTTTGCAATCAATTAGTGCGATGATGAGTGGGTTTTCTTTTTAATTTGTCGATAATCTAATTTTTTATAGTAGTGTACTAGTGTTTATAACATTAAGGTAGTCAGCTAATTTATTTGGTTGGTTTGAAATTTTGAATAATAGATTGGGAATGATCTAATTTTGTAAAGAATAAAATTTAAGTTTTGTTGAGAGATTTGATTGGGATTGATTTTGTTGATTTGAATTGATTTTTAGCGTTTTTGGTGAGGTTGATTTTGATTTTTTTTTTTTGTTGTCAAATGGTCTGTTTTTTCCTAAAAGAAATAATGTCAGCATCAATTTTCTATTTTGTTAAAGTCATGGTTGGTTTGGAATTCTCCCTTTTTGACAATTAATTTTATTCCCCTACCCCTAATGCTAAATATAATAACCATACAAACGAATACAAGGACAATGTTTTTTCAAAAATAAAAAATAAAAATTACAAGGACAAGGTAAACTTGCAATCAAGGAGTACGAAGACATTCAACTTCAACGATAGTAAATCCTTTGGGAAAAAAAAAAAAAGAATACAAATATAAATAAGTAAATAAATAAAAGGAGATTTTTTTTTAGGAGAAATCTCCATATGGCCATTCTTCTAGCCAAAGCATATTTATATTAGGTGTAAAAGCAATCCTTGAAAGTTGGTGTTCCATCGTATTGTATAAACTTTTGTTTTGTTTTTGTTAGCCTAATAGTATGCGAACATGATGATTAAAACTTGACCTATTCCTTGAATATATATATATATATTTAAAAAAAAACTTTGAAGATATATATCTTGACTAGTTGAACTGTCTATAAATATATTAAAGGGGTTAGTCAAAAAAAAAAAAAATATATTAAAGGGGTAATAAATACTCCCCCTCGATTATCACGTAGAATGATTACAATCTTTGTAGACAAATAAATCTTAAAAAAGGAAAAAGAAAAAGAAAGATCTACATAGTGAGACTTACTTACCCTACTACATAGACGTGACAATAAAAATAAATAAATAAATTCTTCTTTTAGTACTTTATTTGAACACTCTAATCACAGTTATGTGTCATGGATTCATTGGGACACCATAGAAGGAAGGGGAGAAATCAATTTCAACCTCATCTCATCAAATTGGAATATAGACTTGTATGCATGTTGCAACTTCAACATGTTTGATTTATATCAACATACACATACAAATTGGGGCCTAACTTAGATAGTGTTGAAATTTTTAGAGGTAGTACGACAAATTGGACCAAATTAATAGCAAATATAGAACAGTTGCAAAAAAAAAAAAAAAAAAAAAATCATACAAATTTAAGTTTGATGAATGTAAAAAAAGTGAAAGTTCTAACGCATTTTTCTTTGAAATTCTATTTTTTTTTGGCAACATGTGAGAATGATGGGATTCGAACAACAGACCTTTCAATTATTAATACAAGTCTAGTTGAGCTAAGCTCATGTTGGCTCTTTGAAATTCTATTAGTTTCCAAATAAATGGTCATATAATCCATTGATCTCAAATGGAAACATTATTTTTAATGATTTTTCAAATGAAAACTCGTGTAGGTTAAAATTTGCAATTTTTCTTTTTGGACACCTGATAACAAATTTCAAAAAAGCCAACCCATTAACCCTAATTTTAGGGGTTTTCCCATTATTTTCTTTCTTTCTTTATTTCTAATTTTTGGTGTGGGAAAAGAAAAGAAAAACATCACATGGACTATCGCGGGACGAAACAGCGGCACAAAACCGCGCCCCATAACTGCGGTTTCAATGCAAGTGGCGAATTGCTTTGACGCGCATACACACATTCCCAGTTATACGAATCGCCGCGATCGTTCTAAACCCTACTTCCTTTCTTCAATTGAATTTGGCTTTGGCTTGTAGGCACAATCCATGGAGGAAGCTTCTGCATCGCTGTTGCCGGCGGCGTTTCTTGATTTTCTGAAGGAGAATGGTCTGGACCCTTCTATTTACGCTGCTACTGATTCGACCCCTCGTTATGTCAGGTACATCGATGCCTAGTTAGTTTATACTGGTGGTTAATGTTGTTGGTTATCAATTTGTCTCAACTGGCTAGGCTGAAGCCTGGTTATGAAGCCGATTTGGAGGAGATAGAGGCCGAGATCAAGTGCAAGCTCGAGAAAGTCAGTTGGCTCCCTGGATTCTGTTCTCTTCCGCCCGATGTGCAGATTGCTGGCTCCCATGCTTATAAGACAGGAAAGGTGAGGAACTTCAGCATCAGTTTTGTGAATTGAATCTTTGTTCTTGGTAATTCGGGACTTGTGAAGTTTTGATTTCTAATTTCGTGCTCATGAATATCCCTATGCGACATTTTGTTTATAGAATTCGGTAATTTGGGACGGGTGAGTAAGTAACTCTAGGAATTAATATTGCCTTTTAACCTGGATGTGATTTTGGTTCATGTTGTCATTTGGAATCTGAATCTTCAATTTGTTTTGTACATTTGGCATTTCTTTCTTTAAATAGTTTTCATTTGTTTCTCCATTCAGATATATGGAATAGATGCAGCTTCCGGTGCTGCTGTTTCTGCTTTAGACATTTTACCGGGCAATCATGTTCTTGATCTTTGTGCCGCTCCGGGTAATGCTCCTTTCTGGCCTTTTGGCGTCTAGTTAGTTATACATGTGGATATGTACAATACGAAGATCAAAGTGATTTAGCACTGCCAAATTGCTGCCAACTTCATTGTAAGGTTTATCGATTGAGGAAAATAACAATAGTGTAAATTGTAAAATCAGCAACAACTTAAATGTTTCTAGGATGGGTTTGGATAGAGGGGAAAACTTGTTCTTCCCCGCAATGCTGAACACTAAGTCATGACCTATTTTAACCCTACCATACCTGCGGTAATTTTAATCACATTCAAATGAACTAAACAATCTTGCAACAGACGAGTGTCATTCATAGTTTACAATTTTTTTTTTTTTTATCTTCAAGCAGTATTAATCACGAGCAGAAGCCTCAACAATGGGAAAGTTCTAGAACATTTGATTCTCTCAACAACTAAAAAGTTTAGGCTAAAAGAAACGACCTGCACTCAGTTTAGACAATGTTGAAATTTCGAAGCATGTTGAGCTTGGAGGGCATCCAGAGATGCATAGTCTAGAAGCTTCAACTGCAAAAAAATAAATATAATAAAGGAAAAGGATTTATGGCCATTCATATAATATTTGACTTTTTAACAATTTAGTTTAGGAAAAATGTGGTTAAAGTGGATGTCTTAACTCTCAAGAATTGGGACTAGAGTGGATCAAGTAGGGTTTATTGGTTTTAGTTACCTGAATGAATAAAATTGATATGTCCATTTATCATACTGTTAGACGTTTATTTAATGTAACATACTTGTGTAGTGAACAATAAATATGGTGCAGGTTATCATATATTAGATCTTTGAACAACTAATCAGTTGGCCATCTATTTCTCACACGAGCATCACATTACATTCAGGGGCCAAACTTTGTATGATCGTAGATCTTCTTGATGGTTTGGGTTCTGTAACTGGAGTAGATGTTTCACAGCATCGTTTAGCTGCCTGTAGAACAATGCTGCAAAAATATGCTCTTGGTGATATTTGCCGACTTTTTGTTGCTGATGGAGCAACATTTTCTCTCATTCCTGTGAGAGTTACTTCAGAGTCTAGATTAGGTAACCACTTGTTGATCTAAATACCTTTATCATTAAAATAAAATTGTAACGAGCAACTAACCTGTTGGTTCTATTTGCTCATATAGTCATCTTTCTGTTTCTTTAATTAGTTATGATTTGTCTAGTCTCATATAGGTGAATCTACATTAGAAGATAGTTTTGACAGATTGAAGGAGTGGACGTCCAGAAAATCTTGGAAGGAAAGGAAAAAAGCAGCCAGGGCAAAACAAAATGTAGCTGCAGAGTTAGTCCAGAGGTGTCGGGATCCAGAACTTATCTTTTATGGGCTGAAATCTGGTGTGGTTGGGTTCACTAAGAGTGAGATATACCGAAGTCCAACAGAAAGTGAGATATTGAGCTGGGGGTATGATAGGGTGAGCTGCGTTGTGCTTATTGTTCCCCCAGTTCCTTTTTCTTTTCTTGAATCAGTCTTGTGCATTTGGTATTGTCCAGTGAAATTCTGGATTGATGATGTTTGAGACTTATGTAGGTCCTAGTGGATGCTGAGTGTACTCATGATGGCTCCATCAAGCATATACAGAAATTTGAAAGTTGGGGTTGGACTTCTCTTCAGCGCAGAGTATTGGAAGCTGAGAGAACAGATAATTTGACTGTTCTTCAGGTACTCATAAAATCAATCAGGTTATTTGGGGAAATTATTGTTATCTTCAATAAGAAAATGTAGTTTTTAGCACAAGTGTTTAAGAATGTTCCTAATTTTTTGCTTAATCTTAAAAGAGCATAGAGGCTAAAGCCAGATGTTCATGTATTGGAAATGAAAATGGCTGTAGTTGGATAAAAGTTCTGTTAGTCTATGCTCTTTTCTATCTGCTGGATTGATGGCACTTTGGTCTTATTAAATTTAGAACTTCAGAATAATGTGATTCTATCTTCTTTCTCTGGCCTCCCTCTTTAAGTTTGCAAAAGTTTTCACTGTTTTTGTTAATTTTGAAAAGGAAAAAGAGAGAAAAAAGAAAAAGAAAAAACAGAGAGAGAGAGGATCTTTTGAAACTATCCAAATTTCCTTCTCGCACTTTGAACTTCTGTTTGTCTTCTTCTTCTTCTTCTTCTTCTTTTTTCCTTCCCCCTGTAAAATGGATTTTCAACTGTACAAATATATTGAATGATATGTTGGTTTTTTTCTGTTGCAGTTAAGACTCCTTACCAATGGTTTTAGGTTGCTAAAATCTGGGGGGATACTTGTCTACAGCACTTGCAGGTTCTTTCTATTGGCTGCACCTTTTCTTAGGCTTTGAAGCCCCAGTTTAAAGATTATGAAAAAACATAAACATGCGTGCCATGTAATCTAAGTGTTACCCTTTCTTCTGATTAGTCTTACTGTAGCACAGAACGAGGATGTTGTGGAACAGTTTCTCAAGGACAATGCTTCTGCTGGTAAGATTTTCTATACTGTAAATTCCTCTAGTCTTTTGCAATCCAGAAATGAGAATAATAATTCTCAACACTTGTTAGACTTAAAATTAAGACTGACCACCATTCTTTTTCTGGTCCTCTAGAGTTGCAGGAGATTGAAGCTGCCAGAAATTGGCCATGCAAGGGTGGACGAATACCAAAGACCCTACGCTTCGATCCTTTGACATCACAGACAAGTGGGCTTTTTGTAGCGAAGTTCTTGAAGTTGACTAGATAAAAAGTGAGAATCACGTGGCCTCATCATTTTGGCTTTAATGAGAATTGTGATCATTTATCAACCTGCTGTTACAGTGACTCAGAATTGAAAAGGTATTTACACTAAATCATTCATCAAGTTACAGAAATGGGCACAAGTCAGTTTGAAGTCTTTACAGGGACAAGCCCGGTTTAAGGAGTTTGCAGTTGACGTTTTTATTTTACTCTTCTCCCTTGAGTGTTTCTTTTTAGATGTTAAAACGGGAGGAGATCTGAGACAGTTATGTCCGACTATTTAAGCTTATGCTTTGGCCGGGATTTTTCTCCTTACCCCATTTTTACACCTATTTCTTTCTTTCGTATCTTTGTTTAGTTTCTTTACTAGAAATTTTGTCATCTGACGATTTCGGTAAATTTAGGATATGTTTGATTTAGCTTTTCAAGTATTTAATTAAAAAAAATCGCTTTGAAACAAGTGTTTGGTAACTACTATGAGAGATACTTGAAAACAAAATTTTTAAAAAGAGTTTTTAGTATATAATAACTTGTGTATAAAAACGCTTATGAGGAAATGTAACCAAAGATATGAGTGTTCAAAATCTAAACAATTTTTATACTAAATGTTTAAAATAAAATACATTATTGAAAAATATTTAAACTAAAAGATATTCCAAATGAATTCTTATTTGAAGATATTTTGTCCTCACTCTTGCATTTAACCAATTCTTTTTTTCATCAACACGTTTGCATAGTCAGCTTCCAATTCATATGTCATAATTTAACTCTCTGGTAAATTATTTTGTAGCATATAATTTTTGGCATGAACATAGTTGAATTGATTAAAGATTTTATATATCTATCTTAAAGATTCATTCAAACATCTGCTCCACAAAATGGGATATTTGATATGTTGCTAAGCCAATCTTCATTCACCTTTTATCGATTTTCATTTTTGTTATTAGTAAGAGCTATTAGTAAGAGCTTAGTGCGACAATTGTCGCTTACTCTTGATCAAAAGTTCAAATATCTTCATTCTCAAATGTAATCTCTTTATTCTCAAATGTTGTTGAACTAAAAAAAATTATATTTATTGAATATAATCTAAACAGACTATTCCAATGGGAATTTTTGTTATTTTTAACATACTATCCACAAATGAACCAAAAAGTGTTGACAAAGTAGGATATTATTACTCCCATAAAATAAATCTATACTATATATAAATGGGGCTAAGAGAGGAGAATCTTTTGTTTCCTCTTTTGCCCCTACTTCTATACTATATATAAATGGGGCTAAGAGAGGAGAATCTTTTGTTTCCTCTTTTGCCCCTACTTTTTTAGTAAATTCCTATTTTGACCTTTCTTGATACGGTGTGACTCTTCCGGTGTATGTCTGTTCATTATTTCAATGGGTGCAATTAATATTCACGAGACACGACTGTTGGTGAAGGTAGTTATACATCAAATAGATGCATCCATTCGCATATAGATACGATCATCTATAAAAGACATTGAAGTATACTTCATTTACAATTAATTCTTCCTTTATTGTTTTCCATGTGTTGTTCATAGATAATTGATTTTGTGAAAAACATGTTGAGATTCATGAATTTCGTTGTCATATTATTTGTATCTTTAGATTCCAAAGTTGTTATTTCATAAATTTCTTTTATTTTGTAGTTATAGTATCCTTTATTTCTGTTTTTTTTTTTCACTCAGACAATCGATTCCACCGACGAGGCTTCAATCACCTATTTCAAAATGGATGAGAAAGGTTAGTCAATTATCGTATTCATTGTCTCTTTATTTTCATGTGGTTGGTTATTTGGTTTTATTTAAAGATTGTGTATGAAATTTTAGTAAATTTCTCTCTAAAAAATTGTGGTTTTAAATTGAAAGTTAAAATGTTTAGAAATTACACTACACTTTTCATCATTCGTTGTAATAGAATTATACTTCTTTTAATGGGTAAAAATTGTAAGTACTTTACAATAAAATTGTAGATTGAAATTAATCTCTGTCTTTTACTATTGTGTTTGTTATCCAAATCACACTACACTTTATCTTTGTATAAAATTTACTTCTCCCTGGAATTTTGATGAAATATTCTTTCTTTATGTTGTCAAAGAAAAAAAATCTTTCTTCAATTGCATGAAATTTCATATTCAGATTTTATTTTTTATTATTGATTTTACTGGTTGTGATCGTGGTTGGATGAATTTTATATTATTTCGTATTGTGGTATGATATATTTATATGATTAATTATTATTAACGTAAATAATTATACAAAAAAGTAGAATAACCTTAATAAATTTTTCACTTGTTAGTTGGGATTTAGGACTGATATTGAATAATTATTCTTGACCTTTTAAATCAACTTTTAAAATGAGAAAAAATGATGACGGTTTGGATTGTCATCAATTTAACCAAAATCTATTGTTCACAATTATGAAAGGTTAAAATTAGTATATGTCACAATTTTCTTAGATTTTATTAATTCAACTTTCTTTTTGTATATTATATATATATATATATTAATTGTTTGATTATCTCTCATATATGTTTTTTACCACCCACCCGTAGGACTTAGATAGCCTTAGTTCAAACGTAGTTAATTTATAACGGGAGTGATGGACTGTCATAGTTAATAAAAATAGATATGTATGGCTTTGAAAACAGAATGAAAATTTAACAATTTAAGACAGTATCTTTGAAGCTTCTATGAGTATTCATAGAGGTGGATCATGAACACAATATATGTTTTACATTTGTGAATTAGTAGAGAATATAGAAAGAAATGATAAAATAGATGGAAGTATAAAAAATATAGATAAAGAATAAAACATGTTTCTAAAATATAACAAAATATTTTAAATAATTATTTAGAATAGAGATTCTATAAAATCTTTGAAAAAAAAAAAGTATATTTTCAAATTTCTTTACTTATAATAATATTCCATAAACGAAGTTTTTTTAAAAAGAAAATTAAATGATCATAAAAAAAAACGTTTTGATGGATTTTTTTTTTTAAGTTGTAAGTATATTACAAACTCATTTTAAGAAAAAAAAAAAGAAGAAATTTGATTAAAAAAATAATATTAATTTTTATTAAAAAAATTACATAAATGTTAAAATTAGAATTTTATAGTATGTGGAGGAAAAAAAAAAGTTCAATATTTTTATTTTTTGACTGAAAATATTATAAATGAAATATTTACTATTTAAACTGAATGAAAAATATATTCATTCAACATTTAAATTTCTCTATGAAAATTTGTGTTTTAACAATTTTTAACCACGTGCATTGCACGGGTCTTTAACTAGTTCTCTCAAAAGGCAATTTTCTATAAATTCTCTCGCAATTTATTTATTTTTGAAACAACTCAAAAATTATTTTTCTTTTTGCAAATGATTGTTTCTTCTTAAATCACTTTAAATCTGCAAAAAGAAAAAAAGAAAAAAAAAACATTCCTTTTCTTTTTCCTTTTTGAATGCGAATTGTAACTGTTCAGAATATCCAGCCAACCATCGTGTATTTTTATCTATCTCGTTTTCTGAATTCAACAACAAAACCGGGAATATTCATACGGAGGATTGGCGGGTCCCACTTCCATTTCAAATGATTTAACTACCGTCATTTCAAAAAAAAAAAAAAAAAAAGATTTAACTACCACTTACGCCGTACGGACGGCCCGTCACCGGTGACATCAGCCATCTGAACGTTGTTTTGATGAAAACCAGAGCACCAACTCCTCTGTGACCGCTAGAAAACAGAGCTCCGATATCCCTCTCCGGTTCAATCTCGTTTGCTCAACGAATCCACATCGAGATACACCATCAATTTACTTGCTAGAACTAGAAGAACACCAGGAGCTTTGATTGAACCAGCCTGCTTCTTCGGACTATGTTGCCGGATTTGTAGGAGTGTGGTGGTCGGTCTCTCGCCGGAAGGGAGGAGAAGATGGCCGGCGATCATGAAATTTTGGATCCTCTGAGTAAGTCTTGCTACTTCACCCCTGCGCATTCTGTCTATTTTCTCCAAATGCTTGATTTGAACTTATTTGTCGTTGTGCGCAGTACAGAGAAATCATGCCTTGGAGTCAACCTCGGCTTCTCCGTCGCCGGAGGATCCATATCCCGGCGAAAATTCTCCGGTAGAGCAAGTTGCTCTTACAGTTCCGGTCACCGATGATATCTCGCTTCCGACTTTCACTTTCAGGACGTGGGTTTTGGGGACAATCGCGTGTATGCTTCTCTCCTTCCTCAATCAGTTTTTCTACTATCGGAAAGAGCCTCTTTCAGTGACCTCAATTTCCGCTCAAATCGCGGTGGTTCCGATTGGCCATCTCTTGGCTTCTGCTCTGACTGACAAAGTGTTCTTCGAAGGGAAGAAATGGAAGTTCACTCTCAATCCAGGACCCTTCAATCAGAAGGAGCACGTCCTCATCACCATCTTCGCGAACTCCGGCGCCTCCACCGTCTATGCGATTCACGTCGTCAGCGCAATCAAGATCTTTTACAAGAAGGAACTGACCTTCTTTGTAGCGTTGCTTGTTGTCTTGACGACGCAGGTGCTCGGCTTCGGCTGGGCGGGAGTTTTTCGGCGATACTTGGTTGAGCCGGCCGCTATGTGGTGGCCACAAAATCTGGTTCAAGTCTCCCTCTTCAGGTGAGTCCTCATTAAGATCTTCAAGTTCAATAGTAATTAAGCATGATACTAGAGCATAAATGTGTGTTCGAATACTTGTGTTATTTCCTCTGCGTTAAAGTTTAGTCTATCAACTAAGTTTTCAAGTTTAACTTGATATTGGAGCATGAAGTATGTATCAAATGCTTTGTTTTAATCGAATCATTCATCGTCACATTCGTCGTGAAATTGCAGGGCGTTACACGAGAAAGAAGAGAGACCAAAGGGGAAATTAAGCAGAAATCAATTCTTTGTCATTGCCCTCACTTGCAGCTTTGCTTATTATGTCTTCCCTGGCTATCTCTTCCCCATGTTGACCTCAATGTCCTGGCTCTGTTGGGCGTTTCCCACCTCCATAATAGCTCAACAGCTCGGTTCAGGGCTGCATGGCTTAGGCATTGGTGCCTTTGGTTTCGATTGGTCCACCATATCTGCTTATCTAGGGAGCCCTCTTGCCAGTCCATGGTTTGCCACTGCCAACATTTCTGCTGGCTTTGCTCTTGTCACTTACCTCGTGACCCCATTGGCATATTGGCTTGATCTCTTTGATGCCAAGACATTCCCCATTTTTTCTGATGGATTGTTTACCTCTGCTGGCCAAAACTACAATATCTCTGCTATAATTGACCCAAACTTCCATCTTGATGTCGATGCTTATAACCGTGAAGGGCCGCTCCGCTTTAGTACTTTCTTTGCTATCTATTATGGTATCAACTTCGCCTGTCTTGCTGCCACTGTTGTTCATGTCTCCATCTTCCATGGGAGGTTGGGCATCCTTCAAACTTGATTCTGATCATGTGCTCTGGATTGAAATTCAAGAACTTTGAACAGCGACCGGTTTCGGTTTTGATTCATGCTGATTTGTTGTTGTTATGTGCAGAGACATATGGCGATTAAGCTTGTTGTTGTTATGTGCAGAGACATATGGCGATTAAGCAAATCAGCCTTGCAAGAGAAGCTGATGGATGTGCATACGAAACTGATGAGAAAGTATCGTCAAGTTCCTGAATGGTGGTTCATGTGCATTCTTGTAGTTAACATCTCAGCCACCATTTTCGTATGTGAGTACTACAACAAACAGCTTCAATTGCCATGGTGGGGCGTGCTGCTCGCTTGCAGTCTTGCCTTATTTTTCACTCTCCCGGTTGGAGTTATTGCTGCTTCGACAAATCAGGTATCATTCCTCAATATCTGCAAAATGCTGATAACCTTGTTGTTCAAACTCTCCATTTGATCATTTGTGATGAAAAATTACATGAGCTAAACTTTATTGATCAACAGACTCCATCATTAAACGTAATCACCGAATTCATTATCGGTTACCTGTATCCTGGCTACCCTGTTGCTAATATGTGCTTTAAAGTTTATGGATACATAAGTATGAAGCAGGCAATCACATTCTTGCAAGATTTCAAACTTGGTCACTACATGAAAATTCCTCCTAGAGAAATGTTCACTGCGCAGGTTAGCTTCCCCCCTTCTCTCTTTAGTCCAGCAGAGTGACATTTCATTCTCATTGCAATCCATTAGCTCAAACTTTTACTCACCATTTCACTAGGTGGTCGGAACTGTGATATCGGCGGTGACGCACTTGGGAACAGCCTGGTGGCTTATGGCAACAATCCCTGAGTTATGCGACCGAGCAATGCTTCCAGTAGGTAGTCCGTGGACATGTCCCGGCGACCACGTATTCTACGACGCCTCGGTCATTTGGGGCCTTGTCGGTCCTTGGAGGATCTTCAGCGATCAAGGCAAATATGGATCGATCAACTGGTTTTTCTTAGCCGGAGCAGTGTCTCCTCTCTTGGTTTGGCTAGCACACAAGGCCTTCCCAGACAAGCATTGGATCAAGCTGATCACCATGCCGGTGATACTCGGCGCAGTGGTGAATATGCCTCCGGCCACTGCGGTTAACTACACGAGCTGGATTGTAATAGGATTTGCTTCAGGCTATGTTGCTTACAGGCATTACCGTGGATGGTGGAGCCGCCATAACTATTTGCTATCTGGAGCTTTGGATGCTGGATTGGCCTTCATGGGTGTGTTTCTGTACATGTGTTTGGGAATGCAACATATTTCTCTTGGGTGGTGGGGTGGGGATTCTGATGCGTGTCCTTTGGCTTCTTGTCCTACTGCTCCAGGGGTTGTCGTCAAAGGTTGTCCTGTCCATTAGTTGCTGCAATTGCTATTGAATAGTGAGTTTCAGTGGAGTATTAGTTCAATGAGTTTTTGAGTTGGAATGTATTATTATGCAAAAGAAAAAGGAAAAATTAAGGGAAAAAAAGAAAGAAAAAGGGAAAAGATCAGTTGATATATACACAGGAAGAAGATCCCAGCTAGTTTCAGTGTTGGTATTTTTATGTTATGATTGTATTAAAAATGTGTATATTTTTGTTTCATATTCTTTTGATTGAATAAAGGTAAGGTTGACATGACTATTGACTAGTTAGGAACATGCTTTTATAGGTGATATCTTTTTACTATAAATATTGATTAGGTACTTCTTCTAGTTGAGTATTTCTTATAATTTTTAGAAACAATATTGAAAATATTATTAAAAACCACAAAAAGTTATGATTTTTTTTTTTTTTTTTGGTTTAATGTTACTTTTTGTAAAATGGCAGGAGGGAAAAGAATGGATGAATTATGTTAGTAACTAAAATTACTAATTTGTTTTGAGTTGGTCTAGTCTTCCTAGTTTCTAGGAAATAGTTGAGTCAAGTCTAAGTTGCTAATTTTGTGGAGTTAGTGGGATTAGTTGTGGAATCTATTTTTAGATTCAAGTTATGTATTTATATGGAGTTTTCTAGAATGAAATTATCACACTTTTCCATTGTTCTCATTTCCTCTCATTAGTTAGATCTACATTGGTATCAGAGCCCTCTATTCTTAAGGGATCTGTGAGTGAGAATCAGTGAAATATCTCCGAGAGAAACTGAGTGATACACCTGTGAGAGTTGTTAGAGATGGAATCCAACAGTCTTTCTTCATTGGCTCCACCTGTGTTTGATGGTGAAAACTATCAGGCATGGGCTATCAGAATACAAGCCTACATGGAGGGTTGTGATTATTGGGAAGCAATCGAGCAAGACTATGAGATTGCTCCACTTCCTGATAACCCAACAATACATCAGATCAAGACTCACAAGGAGAGGGTCACCAGGAAGGCAAAAGCTCGAGCTTGTCTATATGCAGTTGTGTCTCCCGCCATATTCAACAGAATTATGGCCTTGAAGTCAGCAAAGGAGATCTGGGAGTTCCTCAAAAGTGAGTATGAAGGTGATGAGAGGATTAAAGGCATGAAGGTGTTGAACTTGGTGCGAGAATTCGAGAGAATGCAAATGAAGGATTCTGAGTCCATTAAAGAGTACTCAGATAAGTTGATTGAGATTGCTAACAAGGCAAGAGCATTGGGAACCAAATTATCTGACAATAGATTGGTTCAGAAGATTCTAGTTTCAGTACCTGAGAGATATGAAACAACCATTGCTTCTTTAGAAAATACTAAAGACCTCTCAAAACTCAAGGTGATAGAAGTAGTTAGTGCTTTGCAAGCACAAGAGCAGAGGAGGTTGATGAGACAAGAAGGAAGCATTGAGGGGGCATTGAAAGCTAGAGTGCAGCAGGGAGAAGGTGGAAGAGAGAGGAAGGGGAAATGGAAGAAGGGAAGTGGCAGCAGTAGCTCAGAGTTTGTTGCAAAGGATGCTAGTAGTACATGCAAGCACTGTGGGAAGCAGAATCATCCACATTTCAGATGTTGGAGAAGGCCAGATGTGAAGTGTAGAAGATGCCACTTATTGGGGCACATTGAACGGTTCTGTAAGGAAGCAAAAACTCAACAGCAAGGAGGAGCACATGCTGTAGTACAACAAGAAGCAGATCAACTCTTTGTGGCTACTTGTTTCTCATCAGTCACTCAATGTGATGGTTGGTTGGTTGATAGTGGGTGTACCAATCACATGACAAGTGACAAAGAGTTGTTCAAGGACCTTGACAAGTCATTCAAGTCAAGGGTGAAGATAGGAAACGGTGAGTATCTAGAAGTAAAGGGGAAATGCACAGTGTCAATAGAGAGTTGTGCTGGAACCAAGTTGATTACTGAAGTGTTGTTTGTCCCTGAAATTGATCAAAACTTGTTAAGTGTTGGTCAATTAGTAGAGAAGGGATTCAAAGTGTTGTTTGAAGAAGGAAAGTGTCTCATTTCTGATTCCAATGGGAATGAGTTGTTCAAAATAAAGATGCAACACAAGAGCTTCTCCTTGGATCCACTCGAGAAGGAGCAGATAGCTTTCAAGTGTCAAGTGAATGACACTGAGTTATGACACAAGAGGTTGGGGCATTTTCATCAGAAAGGGTTGCAGTATCTGCAGAAGAATGAGATGGTAGTAGGAGTACCAGTTTTGGAGGAGCTGAAAACAAACTGCAGAGCTTGTTTAACAGGGAAGCAAACAAGGTTGCCTTTCAAGAAGTCACAATGGAAAGCAACTGAGAAGTTGCAGCTCATCCACACTGACCTGTGTGGACCTCAACCAACTCTCTCACTAAATGGTAGCAGGTATTTCATTATCTTTATTGATGATTATACCAGAATGTGTTGGATATATTTCATGAAGCATAAGTCTGAAGTAGCTGAAGTGTTTCTGAAGTTTAAGAGATGGGTTGAGAATCAAAGTGGCTGTAAGATTCAGGTGGTGAGAACTGATAATGGGACTGAATATACATCGCAAATGTTCAATTCCTTCTGTGAAGAAGCTGGGATAGAGCATCAGCTCACTGCTCCATATTCTCCACAACAAAATGGAGTCAGTGAGAGGAAGAACAGAAGTATTATGGAAATGACAAGATGCTTATTGCATGAGAAGAACTTGCCAAAAGAATTTTGGGCTGAAGCAGCAAACACAACAATCTTTCTATTGAATAGACTACCCACGAGGGTATTGGAGAAGAAGACACCTTATGAAGCTTGGTTTGATACTAAACCAAGACTGACAAATTTGAAGGTGTTTGGATGCTTGTGTTTTTTCTATGTTCCACAGGTGAAGAGAGACAAGTTGAGTGAGAAGGCCGAACCAGGAATCTTTGTAGGCTATAGCATGGTGTCCAAAGCCTACAAGATCTATCAACCTCACACAGAGAAGATGGTGATTAGCAGAGATGTTCAGTTTTTGGAAGATGAGGAGTGGGACTGGACAAAAGAAGCAGAGGTGAAGCAACAAGAAGTCTCTCTGGATCCTGATGAATTAGTTGATGATGAACCAGTTAGAGGGACTAGACTATTGCAGGAAGTGTATGAAAGAAGTAGTGTAGCTGCATTAGAGCCTGCAGGATATGAAGAAGCTAAAAGAGATACAAAGTGGATGGAAGCAATGAAGGAAGAATTGAGTATGATAGAGAAAAACAATACATGGGAGCTGGTGGAGAAGCCTGCAGACAGAAAAGTAATTGGAGTCAAATGGGTTTTCAAAACCAAATTGAACCCAGATGGCTCTGTGAACAAGCTTAAGGCCAGGTTAGTGGTAAAAGGGTATGCACAAGTCTGTGGAATTGATTTTTCTGAGACTTTTGCACCAGTTGCAAGAATGGACACAATCAGGTTGCTACTGGTTGTGTCGGCCCAACATGGATGAAGGTGTATCAGCTAGATGTGAAGTCAGCATTCCTAAATGGAGTGTTAGAAGAAGAGATCTATGTTGAGCAACCAGACTGATTCATCATTCCAGGACAAGAGCAGAAGGTTTATTTGTTGAAGAAGGCTCTCTATGGGTTGAAGCAAGCTCCTAGGGCATGGTACAGCAAGATGGATGATCACTTGCTGAACCTGGGTTTTGTGAAGAGTCTGAGTGAATCCACACTCTATGTGAAGAAATCAAGTACTACTATTGTGATTGTATCTCTCTATGTAGATGACTTGCTAGTGACAGGAAGTGATGATGTTCAGATAGAGATATTCAAGCAAGAAATGATGAAGGTGTTTGAGATGACTGATCTAGGTCTGATGCATTACTTCCTAGGTATGGAGATTCAGCAAAAGCAGAATGAAATGTTCCTTTGTCAGAAGAAGTATGTAAGAGAGATATTGAAGAGGTTCAATATGGAGGAGTGTAAAAGTGTGAACACTCCAATGATTCAGAAGGAGAAGTTGCAAAAGGATGATGGAGAGGAACCTGCCGACGAGAATGTGTACAGAAGTCTAGTTGGATGCCTCATGTATCTCACATCCACTAGGCCTGACATTATGTACACTATAAGTGTCCTATCTAGATTTCTTCACTGTCCAAGCAAGAATCATATGGTTGCCGGAAAAAGGGTTCTGAGATATCTAAAAGGCACACTGTCTTTTGGGATCAAATTTAGTAAAGTTGAAAATTTTGAGTTGCAAGGCTACTCAGATAGTGATTGGGCTGGGTCACTGGATGATATGAAGAGCACCTCTGGCTATTGTTTCACTTTTGGCTCAGGGTGTTTCTCATGGTGTTCAAAAAAGCAAGATATAGTGGCTCAGTCAACTGCAGAAGCTGAGTTCATTGCAGCGACGACAGCAGTCAACCAAGCTGTTTGGTTGAAGAAATTGATGCATGACTTGCATCTGAAGCAGGAAAAGTGTGTGAAGATGTTTGTGGATAATCAAGCCACTCTAGCCATTTCATTGAATCCAGTTTTTCATGGAAGGACCAAACATTTTAAGATCAAGTATTATGTTCTGAGAGAGATGCAGAAGGAAGGAGAAGTGCAGCTGGTACATTGCAGCTCAGAAGAGCAAATGACTGATATCTTCACTAAGTCTTTTTGTGTGGGTTGTTTTCAAGCTCTTAGGAGCAAGTTAGGTGTTTGTAGTATTTGAGTTAGGAGGAGAATGTTAGTAACTAAAATTACTAATTTGTTTTGAGTTGGTCTAGTCTTCCTAGTTTCTAGGAAATAGTTGAGTCAAGTCTAAGTTGCTAATTTTGTGGAGTTAGTGGGATTAGTTGTGGAATCTATTTTTAGATTCAAGTTATGTATTTATATGGAGTTTTCTAGAATGAAATTATCACACTTTCCCATTGTTCTCATTTCCTCTCATTAGTTAGATCTACAAATTATCATTTATCACACAAATCAAGAAGGCTATGGTTCATCAACAATTGGCAAGAAATTGATTAATAAATGTTACAAAATTAAATTGAAAAATGGATGAATTTCTAAAAAAATTATGAAGCAAAGTAGAAAAGTTCAGATCAAAATCATATTCAAACAAAAAAAATATCATAAAATCAAATGGTTTATAAAATTTTCTCAAAAAATGGAATACTTGACTTGCCTCTGTTGACATTGGGCCTTGTCTGAGCCTGACCACAATTTGAATGGTCCCAGAGAAGTAAATCCGACGTCGTTTCATTCTCATCCTGTCGGATCTTAACACATCCATTGGAATCGCGGTGGCGCCCGACGTTCATCAGTTCAGTCGCAGTGCGGTGGCCACTCGTCGACGAGATGCGAATGATGGATAGCAATAAACCGATCCCCAAGGCTTCTTCTCTGAGATGGAAAATTCTCCGTCAAGCTCTTATTCCTCGTTCTTCCTCCCGCAATGGTATCGTGAAGCTTCTTCACTCACTGCTCAATCACTGTTTACAAACGATTACTTGCAATTCTACTTTTCGCTGTTTCGACAGATGATCAGTCTGAAATGGATGCGAAGCGTATTTCCAGGAGGACGACGAATGGCTTCAATTTGATTCCCTCGTTTATAACGGACGATACTGGAGACGAAGGCGCAGGCGCAGGCGCGGGCGGTTTTTCTGTATCACAGAGCTCCGATCACCGTCGCGATCGTCGCGTGTGCTACACCTTGCCTATCGATGGAGCGCACAAAATTTTCCTCAAGTCAGTTCCCAAAATCATAATTCATTGTTGTCCTTTTGTTTCTTTTCGTTTCAATTGGAGAACTTGAACAGTTCCAAGCACACCGTACATAACTGTTTCGTGGAATGTTTGTACAGGCAAAGAATGGACGACGTTGCTGACCTTGATGACTTCAAGATCTGTAATAAATATGACATTGACAACACCGGGCTTGTTTGTTAGTTCTCTCTCTGCTATGAAAATGTTTCGTTGTAGTTGTTGTAGTTCCTTCATTAAATATTACTGTAGGGGAATACATGTCAACTTCTTGTTTGTCGGCCTTTAGAGATAAATATGATTCGTCGGGCAGACAACAAAATGACGTAGGTGACGCTGTAAATTGGTGGACTGAGTTCAACTGGAATGTTTTAAATTTGTCTCAAGTTCAGATTTTATGTTGTTCTCTAATGTTAGCACTTTTTTCGCTTATGTCTTGAGATGTTATGCTCGGATTTCCAAATATTTATCAATCAATTTTGGTATTTGTTTCGTTTTATTATTTCATATTAATAGAAATTTTGAGCTATTTATTTTCAAATTCAATATCAGAGCATATACATGTGGATTAGAATGTAAGTTGTGGTACCATTTAAAGTTTTTGTTGAATGCAGTACAAAATTTTGAAACGCAAGGAGCAAAACAAAATTTAGTATAAAGTTAAAGAGATTAAAATAGAATATTTGAAAATATAGGGCCTATGATGAAGTGAGTCGGAAAATTTAGGGACGATTTAAAACTTTATTTTAATTTAATGAAAGATTTTCATTTACATGTATCGATACCACTTACCATTTTAACAAGTTTCAGTGTTTTAGCTCTGATTATGCTGTTGAACTGGCACTTGTTCTTCTTGCTCATTTACTGTATTCTATATTTAGTTATACATCTATTTTGATGAGCTAATTTTCCTGCACAGGTCATTGGCCATCAGAAGATGTTCTTGCTTACTTCTGTTTGTTGCATCCGGACCTATTTAGGTTAGTTAAACCATGTTGCACATCTCCTTCTAGCAAAAATTTTCAGTTCTGAAGCTCAAGATGTGGTCTCTGTTCTCTGGCTGCTGACTGCTTAATACTTTGATACCAGACACAGGCCTCTGTATTGTAGGGGATAATTTTTTAAATCACTATTCCAAGTATAGATGTATTTTTAAATGATCTTCCGGGGTCTACCGTTTGAATCCAATTTTACAGATCTAAGAGAGTTATTGAGCTTGGATCTGGCTATGGCTTGGCTGGATTAGTCATTGCTGCAAGTACAGAAGCATCAGAAGTTGTTATCACAGATGGAAATCCTCAAGTAGTTGAATGTATCCTCAATAATTCTATCATATTCTATTGGCTTTTTGTCAGCTGTGATAAATCTATTGTCTTATCTGTGATTATATGTTACTGGTAAAGCATTAGCACCTTTTCCTTCAGATTTGATGATTCCTTCTCTAGCACCTAGATATTCAGCATAATGTAGCAATTAACTCAAAAACATTTGGTGGCACCAAAGTAGATTCTTTGGCATTGCATTGGAATCAGGAAGACGTCTCAAATATTTCTGGCAGTTTTGATCTCATTATTGCCAGTGACTGGTAAGTATATGTCCTTTCAATCTCAATCCAATCCAATACCATATTCATCAAAGTTTCATCGATGCAAATCTAAGGAAAACAAGTGCATTATTGTGAGATACACGTTTATGTTTAATTATGCATTTTTTAAAAAAAATCATTTCTATGTATGAATCAAGAACTTCCACCCCTAATGAGTTCAATTTCTTTATTATCTTTATAACTTTATCCCTGAGAGATCACGTGATTGGTTAAGCAAAAGAAACCTATCATGCAGAACAATGTTATTCTCATCCTTTTGCCTTCTTTTAGTGTCATAGTTATTTACGTTAATTTTCTGTTTATATTTTTTAAACAGCACTTTTTTTAAAGAATACCATAGAGGACTTGCTCGAATGGTCATGTCTTTGATGAAAAAAGTAGAGTCATCCGAAGCTATAATTTTTAGCCCCAAAAGAGGTGACTCACTCGTGAAGTTTCTAGAGGAAATAAAAGCCAATGGCTTGCATTTCAGTGTGACAGAGGAGTATGATGCTGAAATTTGGAAACTACATGAGAAATTCTCTAACGGTGATGACTCCTGGCCTGGATATGAAAAGGATCATTGCTATCCATTATTGGTCAGAATTACTATCTGAATTCTTATTGTCCATTACATTTCCACTTTCCCCAATCATTTAGTCACCAAGAAGTTATCTTCTCATCAACCCACTCTGATTTATAGAATAACAAGTTGAGATTTATAAGCCTTAATTGGTAGTCGCCATGCATTACTGTAAACAAAGGTCTTCTGTTCTGTCAAAAGGAAGATGGCGATGAAGAACCATGGCAACAGCAAGGCCTTCCCATTTCTGTAAGAGAATCAATCTTATCATTTATATCTAGTTGAGTTTATTGCATGCCTGTTATTAAATATGATAAGGCTCTAGTATGTAATTATGATTAACTTGGGACCGTTTTAATATGTAGGCTATGTGGTTCCCAAGTAGCCTTTCTTTCAATTCTTAGCTTCCCTTTCTGTAAAATGCATCCTCTTCTATTTATGCTTTAACGTGTTTGTTAAACTTTATTCTATTAAATCATATTTAGGTTGAAATATAACTTCAATTATTTATGGTAAACTTATGAGATTGTTAAAAAAAATTAGCTATTCGCCAGGTAAGTCCTTTTGACCCATCACATTTCTTACAAGATCTCAAACTTGGTCAATATATGAAGACTCCCCCTCGAGAAATGTCTATGGCTCAGGTTACCTACCAACATATTTCCTCCTTCAAACTAAACGAGGTGGAAAAACAATTCACTACTTGGACATTCTTCACCTCCTTGTACTTAGGAGCGAGTGAGTTTTCACATTTAGGTTTTAATTTCATCATATCGATATGGTATTTTGAATTTAATATACAAAATTAAATTATTATCTTCATCAGAGCCAAACTATGAAATTGTTCAAAAATCAACTCGTGGATCACCTAAATTCTAGCCAACAGAACATCTACTCTTACCACAAAAACGACAATTCCATTTACCTTACCCGCCCTCCAAAAAAAAAAAAAAAAAAAAAAAAAGAAAGGAAAAAAAACCAATATAGTCCAAAACTAAGAGGCCAAAAAAGCTTAGTTCGAGCACCAAAGGGCAAAGTGCTCAAATCCTGCATTCACAAAAGCATGCACCTCAAGCTTCAACAATTCTCAATTCTAATTTATAAAAATTGTAAAAGAACTTAGCTACTAACTCTTAGGAGCTAGATTCTGCTCAAATAACGATATTGTTTTATTTTCTTGTGAAGTCCTAAGAAGGAAGGGAATTACTTTATCAGGTGTTAGGTGCAGCAAATAGCAGCTTGTGATGCCTAATAGGTGTCTCTTGTCCACTATTCCCAACATATGGCCACACAGTATTTGCTTCCGGCAGGTACACCATGGATTTGTTCCAACAACCATGTCCCTTTATTATTCTTTTGAGTTCTGGTCACCCCTCGTTGGATCTTGGAGCCTACCAATCTATCAAATGGTCTTTTTTTAGCCAGTGCCATAGCTGCTCTTCTGGTTTAGCTTGCACACAAGGTTGTTCCACCAAGCCCTGGATTAAACTTTCCACCCTACTTCTGCTCTTAGATTCAATACTCAACATGCTCTGGGCCACCGCTGTTAACTGCGGTAGCTGGTTTTTCATACAGCTTGGTTGCTTACAGTCACCAGTGGTCGCCATGCCTGGTGGAGCCTCCTTACTGTTTGTTTTCAAGAGCGCCCTTGATGCTGTTTTGACGTTTATGCTATTGTACTTGTGCTTGGAGATGGGACATTTCACCCCAAACTGGTGGGGTGGTGTCTCAGATGGATGCCCTTCAGCTTCTGGTCCTACAGCCAAAGGGGTTGTCCTCAAAGGTTTTCCTGTCCATTCCTTTAGGAGATGCTTTATTCACCGGTTGTTTGTGTAGTGTTAAGTTAGAAAGTGGAGGCTACTTTAGTTTTTGAAATTTCTTTTTCTAGGCAAGTTAGTTAACCTCTCGATGTGACCAATATGACCACTATATTGTGGTTGCTTCCCTCTAAACCTTTGGACAAATGATTAAATTATATATATATGCATGTATGTATATATATTCCTCTCCAGTGTTATAAAGTTGCTAGTCACATTGTTCCGACTTCTTTGAATTATTTCTTCTCACTCTATATATTATTACAAATACAAGACAAGTAATATAAACTCAAACTTCCAAAAAGCACATTCTTTTGTATAGTTTAGATAGGTTGTACAAATCCAAACTTCCCTAAGCACATTCCTTTGTATAATTTAGATAGGTATTCAAATTCAAACCTTATAAATTCGCGAAACAAAATGCACTATGATTTCATATATTATCAACTCCTCAAATTGTGGGATTATTAATATATGAAGATAGTGCTTGTTGCCTTAATTTGTGGCATTATGGATGGTTGGCAGTGAGAATGCTTGGATACTTTTGACGAAGATAGATTCCTTCAAATTATTTTTTATGCAAACTGTGCCAAAAGCCTTTGGATATTGCCTTCCACGAGTGAGTAATGACCCTTCCACATAATAGAAAGATGCATGCAACAATGTCAAAAGCCATTACATTGGTCAAATCACACTACACCATTCATGTGAAAGTGGTCATTTGGGGTCTTCCTTTCCAATATTTTATTGGACTAACTATTAGGGTAAATATTTTTAGTTCTTAGTGGGTGATTTACTATTTGAGACCATGATAAGAAAAAGTGTGATTAAAATCAATCTTATTCCTTTACCTATTTAAATCTAATGTAAATTGATGGGATGGCGTGAGTGTGAATCGATATTTGTCTATATCTTAAAAGTAATGTTGTCATCTTAATATATCTCTAATATTCTTTGAAGAATATGGTTATAGATTTTGGTGTTAGATGTTCAATTTGGAATAAATGCTTATATAGATTGTGTTGATGGTTATCATTATATTTTATCAAGGTAATTGTGTTACTTTATTCTCTGCCTAGTAAGAGTCCTGATATAATTTCTCCTACTCGATGGTAGTTTTTGGTTACCTTTTGTATTTCTTTTATTTTCTATTATATTTGTGACAATATGTCTTTCATATCATGACGATTTGTTTGGCACTTTATAGTTTGTATTCTCTTTTATCTTCACTAATATTTAGGTTGGTTTAAGATGATGAAAATACCATCATTATGTCGAACTTTTTTTTTTAGAAGATTATGTTGAACTAATTGAAATAAATAAATGCATCCACCTGTATATATCACCAAGAATTTGAAAAAAGAAAAAAGTTTCGATCCAAAGTTTCAAATATTGATGGAATGAAATTGACTAATATTATTCGATACAAGAAGATATTTCAGAAAAAAAAAAATATCAAGAGAAAAAATGTAATCGACTAAATGGGAAAAAGAACACAAAAGAGTAGGGAGAAAGAGAAAGGAAAATGACTGATTATGAGTGAGAAAAAGAAAGAACATGTTCGATTGGTTTAGAGTTGAAAATTTTTAAAAAGGGCTTTGTGACTTAGCAGTAAAAAACAGATTAAGAGGCATAGAAAAAAGTTCCCTTCCCCATTGAGGGACGGCCTCTAATTCTCCTCCTCTCTTATCTCCAATAAAGAAAAGGAACATTTCCATCTTTGCTTTTGTTTTTTTGCTTTTTCTTCTGCTTCTCCCTCACACCAACTTGTTCAAGAATCCTTCCTTCCTACTCCTTTTATACCTCCAAATCCCTAATCTTAATAAAACAAATCGTGTCAAATTCTAGTTAAAATCCCACATTATAAACAATAAGTTCTTTTATACGACACGTAGATCAAATGATTAGGAGGGTCAGTGTACATATCAATCACTGTTCAAAAAGAAAGAAAATTTTGTTTTATCAACAAAAACAAATTTTGAGAATAGCTCGAGAACATATTCACATTCTAAAAATATACTTGCATAGGTTTATTATAACAAATGCACATTAAATTAATTAATGTACGTGGAAAAGGGGGAAAAAAAAAACATGAAGTGTTGGGGCATCGAGTGTGGGTTTTCAGGTATAAAGTAGAGATACCAAAGTGAGAAGAATCTTTCATATTCATGCCGTCCTATCAACACCATTTGGCCTTGCCACCCTATGCTTCATCTGCTCTGCATGTGCTTGCCTCCCATCCATTTTTCCACATTCTTTTAACTTATCACTTAAATACATTAAACTAATTTAATGCCCTTTTTTTAAGCCTCTCATTCGATTGCTAAATCCGACTATTTTTCTCTCTCTAAACTTTTCTAAGTCAAATTATACATTTTTACCTAGTATGAGTATAGTTCAATTAGTTAAAGCTTAATGCCTTTCATAAAAAAGTTAGAGACTCAAATTTTCATTTCTACGTGTTGAACTAAAAAAAACAAATAAAGTTGTATATTTCTATATTTCTAGAGACGTGGGTTTTGAGCTTAGTTGACTTATTAGACACCTTCTTAGGTGAGGTTGGGATAATCACAAATCTTTTGAAAATTCTAAAAACATTTAAAAAGAAAAAAAAACTTAAAAACACTTCTTAAAGAAATGCTCAATTAGTTTTTTTTTTTTCTTCAAAAGTGTTAGTAGAATAAGTGTTTTCACTTTTATATATGTCATCTCAAACTTATCCCACTGTTTTCATAAAAAATAAAGGAAAGAGAATAGTTTCATTTAATATATATATATATATATATATATATATACTTTTTTCGAGTTCAACAACATACGAAGTGGAAATATTTGAATATCTAACTTTTTGATTGAAATCAGATCGTTATAGATATAGTATTAAGAAAAAATTTTAAAAAACCATGAAGATTACCTATAATAGCTAATTTTTCTCGAAATAGTGGTGAGCAACTAAGTCTAATTTTCTCTGAACTAGAAAATTCATTCTAATCGATCTAAAACTTGAAAGAGAAAATTTTTCATTATTTCCCCTCACAATTCTACATGTATTTATACTTATTAGGTTAGTTTCACTTTGCTTACTTATTTGTAAAATTGTAGTTGGGTCATTTTTGCCTAGACCAACTTGCCAACTTACAAAAAAAAAATTAAAAGAAAATCACCCATTATGGTGTTGTCATAAAAGGTGTTAACTTTGTGGCTATGGTATTCCAAATTCCCACTTATAATCTCACCTTTCAAGCTGTGGAATCATCCAAATTCAACAAATCCTAAAACCAAATCAACTGCCTTTTTTTATTAATTTTCTTATTTCTCTATCTCTAAATGAAAAAGCAACATCTTTTTGCCTTAAATTTTGTACATACATCAATAATAAAGTTTCCTAGATTCTCGAGTAAATCGTTCACAATCTGTGATTTCTTCATCCCTTTGATCATTTGCCTTCATTTCATCTTCTACTACGAGAGAGCCAGAGATAGAACCACATTGAATATCAAAATTGACACACATTGAAATGCCAAGCTTGGTTTTGTAGCAATGGAAGACTCCCCTATGGCCATATCTGCAAGCCAAGAACTACTCAAAGCTGCCCCTTGTATTGAACCCGGTCCCGATTCCGATCTCGACCCAGTCGCCGGCTCTGACCCCGACTGCTCCGTCGTCGGCTCTGGTATCACCGGCGCTGAATCCCTCGAAGATTTCCGACTGTCACTTTAAATAAACGTCAATTTCCAAAATTATCAAAGATTATATATATATAAAAAGTTAGAAGGTAAAATTTGTTCGGGTCACTTGGCCTTGAGAGTGGATATATATTTTTTTACCTTGGGGTTGAAGGGCAAAATGAGATGGTGTAATCAGCTCCATTACAAGTGAATGTGCTAGTGGCGTCATCGTAGGCATAGCTATACGATCTGGGACATGCTGATTTGAACATTTGTGAGTACATTGACGGCCGGCAAGTCGCCGGCGAGTTGTACGCGCCGCTGCAGCAGTATTCTGGCTTGTTAAATGCCTCACAAGCGCTTTTGCACGCGCCGCCGCCCTCCGCCTTCAGCTCCGTCGGGCAGAGCTGGTTTAAGTCTGTAATGCAGCCCGTCGATGTGCACGTGCCGGACCCACCGGTTCCCTCGACGATCATCGGCAAATTGTAGCCGTCGACCAGGCTGACGTCGTAGAAATCCTGCGAGCCGGAGCCAAGTGTGAATTCGGCTAAGGTCGCCGGTGGCGTGGCACCGGCGCCGTTGCACTCCATCTCTCCGGAGCCGCAGTCGCCGGTATTGCAGCTGCCGCGGCCGGAGCCGTCGAAATTACAGCCCGTCCGACCCCAGAACCGACCGGACCAGCCGGTCGGAGCTTGTAAAGAGCGAGAACTTCCCTCTTCCAACTCGAATCCGGTGGTTTCCAGTTTGGGGCTGCCGGCGCTGGCGAGAATTCCCGGCCAGACGGTGAAATCGCACTTGTTAACGAACGTGAATGTAGCACCGGAAACCTCTGAAAAACACAGAAAGAAGATCAAAAACAGAGCAACCAGATTGAACCAATTCGGCCATAGATTTCAACAAGATTCGCTAAAATTGTGAAAAACCAACGACGACCCAGAACTCAAATAGACAAAACGAAACACAAAATTCAAATTACCTTTGACAAGAAGAAGCACGATCAAGCTCGAGAAGAAGGGAGAAGAATGGCGGAAATGGCAGAACAGCCCCATTGAAATGCTCTGTTTTACCTTCTGGCTAAATCTAACTGATTCTACTGAAACAATTGGTTGATGTAACAAAATTGAAAGAATGGGTATGGTTTGAGATGAAATTTGTGAAGTGGGGTTTGAATTAAGTGGCGATTGAAGTTGGGAGATGGAAGAAAAAAAGGTGAAAGAGAGAGCAATGGCGGAAACAGGGGAATTATGGAGTGAGAAATGGAGATGAGAAAGGAAGAATATTGGAGAAGACAATGGAGATTACTGCAAATAAAACTTTTTCTTTTTGTAAATGTTTTTGTATTTTGAGAGTGAAAGAAGGAATAAAATGAAAAAGGAGGAAAGAAAGTCGATGGAGAGAGTGGTGAGAGAACCTTGGACATGGCGATGCTCTGTTATTTATAATGAAAACGTGATCGATCAAAGGGAAATTTCCAATGCCCCGTCACCGACATCACTCTCGCTCACCGACCAATCATCTTCACTCTTTTTTTTTTTTCCTTTTTTTTTTCTTTTTAAAGAACGACTCTAATTTTGGGGTACCACTTTGTCCTTCCCTTGTTAATTTATTCTCCGTCTTTAATTCTTATTTAAATTTCTTTATTATTATTTACTTTTTTTGTTGGTTTCCCATAATTTTATCTAGAAACTTTTAATTGTAACTAGGTCCACAAACAATTTGTTTTTGTTCCTCAGATTAATTTTTTAAAAAGGTTAAATTTGAAGTTTAGTCCTAACAAGTTTGTGTTTAATAGGTCAAAGTGAACATACTTTACTGGTAATTGATATGTAAGCTTAATCAAGAGATTAGAGGTTCCAATTTTTCTATCAATCTCTTACTATTCCCAAAAGTGGTAAAGAACTCAAAGAAAAAAAAAGTTGTGTTCAATATTCTTTTCCTAAAATAATTTCAAATATACCATATGATAAATGGTTTGGTAATGACCATAATTTTCTCTCTCTTAAAATCAATGTGCAAATAAAAACTTTGTATTTCTTTTTTTTTTTTTTAAAAAAATAAAAACGTTAGTATTTATTTATTTATTAGTATAAACATGAGTCCTTATCATTATTATTATTATTTTTAACATGTGACTATTGATATAAGTCTTATGTTAGTTGAGTTATGCTTGTGTTTGTTCACACTGTTGGGTTTTATGCCCTAAAACTCGTAGATAGTGAATGTAACCGTTGACCGGATATTAATGAAATAATATTGATATATTTTTCCATTAATTGTTATTAGTTATTTTATATATGTCTTTGCCTAATAATAACCCTAATCCAATAAACTAGACATCCAAGGCTGTAATATGAGTCTTGAACTATATGTAGCGACATATGGGATCATTGTTCAAGAAACAGTCTAAAGGGTCTATAGTATAGGGATAAGACTGGGTGCCTTATCCTGGTGACACTATGGATACGACCCACTTTGTATTTGATACAAACGCTGCGATCCAACGCGTTCGTGTAGGAGACATGCGAGTGGGGGTATCCTATGCAATGAGTTTGCATAAGACCGGACCGCGAAATAGTAACCATTAGTTATAACACCGTTAACTAGTTGGTTTTCTATTTCACTAGGACGACCGAGACAACTTAGTCTTAATCCTGAGTTGATTATGGACTCCTGCTCATGAGAGACTGTCCTTTGATTTGTATGGGTGAGAGTGGCCAATACGCCGACTCAATAAGCCTACCACTTTGGGGACAAGATCGAATGGGGAGCTGGGAACATAATCGTGCAAGATGGAATTCACTCCTTCCCGACTTTAGGGAAGCAGATGAGTGTTCCCTTAAGTGATTACTCCGAGTCTTGAACAAAGGGCCCTACCCTCTCAATGGCACGAGAGGGTTTTCTGTTTAATGGTTGGACCATAAACAGATTGTTCATTAGAGGAGAATTGGTACTTAAGGAAATAGAAGTGACCCAGGGGTAAAACGGTAATTTGACCCAGCTGGTGTTACGGACACTCGTGAAGGACTAACTAGTCAATATTGGTCTAAGTTCCGTGGACACAGAAAATATGTCTGCAGTGAGAAGAGTGCAACTGTGAGTCTATAGTGGAATGTACACACAGTTAACGAATATTGATTATTGTGGTTAATGAGTTTAACCAATTAATCTCACATCGTTGGAGCTTCTGATCTGCAGGTCCATTAGGTCCCACTGGTAGCTCATAAAGTAATTTGAGGCAACTAAGTTATTAAATTGAAAATGTTCAATTTACTAAGGGAAGTAAATATAATATATAATGATATATTATTATGAGAGAAATTAATATTTGAAAAAGTTCAAATATAAATTTATGGAAGATTGAAAGAATTAATTTAAGTCCTAAAAGTGTTTGGGCAAAATTAATTAATTCAAGGCCGGAAATTAAATATGAGATATTTAATTGGTGGTTAATTAATTAAAGAATTCATTAACCATGAATTAATCAATTATGTAAATAATTAATCACTTAAGGAAGTGATTAATCATTTATGGGAATGATCTAATTACTTATGGAAGAAATTAGTCATTTATGGAAAAAATTAATCAATTGGGGAATTGATTGATCATGATTGATTAATTAAGGAATAAAGATTGAATCAATTTTGGAAAAGATTGATTTAATTGAATATTTTATTCATGGCCTCTCTTCTATAAATAGAACACTAGACCTAATTGGTCATGAGACTTGACACTCTTGAAAGACAAGACCTAGAATTCTCTCTAGCCTCCCTCTTAGAGAAAGACTCCCACAAGTCTTTGGCCTCCTAGACTTAGAGACATACCGGTGTAACCTCTGTGGTTATTGTGTCAATCAAAGAAGAATTTCCAGCGAAGAATACCTTGAAGCGGCTGCTGCGTTTTCGTTCGTGGAGCTTCGTTGGCGAAGAACGGTCAAGTCTACAACGGAGGTTTGTAACGGTTCTTCCTCTTTTCTTTAGAAAAGTTTTAAAAATAAATTCAGATTTATTTTAGCATGTTTTAAACCGATTTTACAGCGGCTTTAAAGTTAGTTTAAAGTTTTGTTTGAGTTTTCGTAACGGTTTTTAATATTAATTAATATACGGCGTAAGGTCCAATCGATGCGCTTCCGCTGCGTTGGGACTTTTATTTCCTTCAATTGGTATCAGAGCCATCGCTGTCCCTATTAATTAATTTTAAAAAGTTGCGATAGGCTCTAATAGGTGGGATTTATGCATATTGTATGTTCGGTTTGCATTGAACTGTTTGGGTTAATTTTATGGCCATAGATTTTATTTTTTATGTGATTTTGATCATGTAAGGCCCGGTGTTTCGGGTATATTATGTAAAATCGAGTCCTATGTAAGTCCGGGTCTAGAATAGGTTTTTATGAGATGAAAATCGGAGCAATCGTCGCTGAAATCGGGGCCAAAATCGGAGAAAAGTTGCTGTTTCTGCCCAGAAATTGCCTCCAGACGCAACAGCGTCGGGACGCTCCTTCAACAGCGTCTCGACGCTGTCCCGATACCGAAGGCGCTCGGTAAGGAAAGCACACAGCGTCGGGACGCTACCTCAACAGCGTCTCGACGCTGTCTCGATTACGCAGGCGCCAGATATGGAAAACGCACAGCGTCGGGACGCTAATCTACACAGCGTCTCGACGCTGTCACGATGGAGGCGCGACCTAGGGTTCCAAAAGGCGCGGTTCAAGCGAGGCCGGTCCGGTCCGGACCGGTTCGGCTGGGCTGGGACCAATTTGGTCCGGTTCAGCCAATTTTTGGCATGGTTCGTGATTTTGGAGGCCGGTTCGAGGTGGTTCGGGGCGGTTCGTGCTGTCTAGGCCAATTCCGGAGCTGTACATGGATTTTTTAGGATAGAATTTAGCTAAATTAATGTAATTTAATGCTTTATTTTATCCTAGGGGCCAAAATTAACCAGTTCAATTGCTATTTATATGCTTTATGGATGTCATATAGATTATTTAATCCCACCTTAGGTTATAAACATGCTCATGCATTTTTATATATTATAAATTGTTATAATGTATGTTTAAATGCATGGATTGGTTTTCATATTTTTTAATATAAGAGTATATTAATTATATGAAAAATTGGAAAGCATGAAGCATGTCATTACTTAAATTAAATATAAATAGTTATGTTTAATGTGATGAATGAAGCATGCTTGATTGATTTTCTTGATTGGCTTATAATTGTTATAATAAAAGAAAATCAAAATTGCATGAAGCATGAAACATCCATAGTTAATAATATAATTGTTATATTATTCATGCAATTAGTATGGTTTAATTATTTAATTTGAATGAGATTGTTGAATGAATTAAACCCTAGATTCTTGATTATAGGATTAATCATTAAAATTTTGAAATAGTTCTTTATTATTAATGATTAGAAACCGTCAATCTATAATCAAGATTTGCATGCAAACATAAGATCATAGGATAAATTGAATTAATTTTAAATTGTTTAAAATTAATTAGACCTAGATCGATTTCTAATAGGATTAGAATCTTTTCTTACTTAGAATTAAAAATAGTTTTAATTTACTAAGTAGGAAAAACATTGCTATGATTATAAGGGAACTCCACCGGTAATGTTCTGTCTAAGGCTGGGGGTATTTAAGTTGACGGTTTACGGAACACCTCCTACCTGGGAACTGACCTGGAATACCGGAGTTGAATTAATCATAGTTAAATGTTAGCATGCAATGTCACTAGGTTTATTAAAAGTGTTTAATGCACCTAGATCTTTAGAGTAAAGACCTTACATTACTGAGGTTATAAGGGAACTCTCTCGGTAAAGTTCTGTCTAAGGCTGGGGGTATTTAAGTTGACGGTTTACGGAACACCTCCTACCTGGGAACTAACCGGATTGAGTTGAATTAACCATAGTAATGTTGACTTGCAATGTTGGGTTTATTAAAAGAAGTTTAATTCACCCAAAAGTTTGCAGTTGAATCCTTTCCATAATTGTTATAATAGGATCAGACTTAGATAGATTGACTTAGCCGAATACTATCTAAGTTAAACAACCCTATATTA
The DNA here is from genome assembly GCA_036850905.1 of Luffa acutangula. Lineage (NCBI taxonomy): Eukaryota > Viridiplantae > Streptophyta > Magnoliopsida > Cucurbitales > Cucurbitaceae > Luffa > Luffa acutangula. The sequence goes on along the minus strand of CM072087.1, from coordinate 58,960,966 downwards.
ACCTTAGGACATTTTCAGTGGGAGGAAAATTACAAAACGAGATTTAAATCAAGTTTTGCTCCTACGTCCCTATATTCACAACGTGAGATTCATGCTCGGCTTCGAGTCGCCCTAGGAGCGGCCTCCCTTCGGAAAGTGTTTGCATGGATCAATATCAAGGTGAATGGGAAAAATGTCTAGAGTAAGTGGGAGCGGGACACGTGTCAACGTATCCCTCGGTCTCCGCCCATAGTTCACACCGTGAGAGTCCTATGATCCGCCTGCAGGTTGCCCTGGCGCATCCATCCCTTCGGAGGGCCTGGTCATAGGATTCGGAACATCGTGAACTCCTGAAAAGGATAGGAGCTCTTAGGCTAATCACCAACAGTTGTCTTTCCCTTCGGTAGCCTGTTGGTGCGTGCCTCTGAGATCTGAAAGTGGGAGGGTTACACTTACGAGGATGAGTTAAAAGTGTTAACAAATCCTTGACCGAACAACGGTGGCTAATGTCTATAGGAATATGAGTTATTCTGGAATTAGAATTAGCTGAGAAGTGTCTCATTTCAAAGGAGGAGTACCTGATCACCCTTCGGTGGCTGATATTCTAAACCTCTGAAACGTCGTTGCAAAACTAAATCAATAGTTTTAGGGTTCTGTGATTTTCTGTTTTGCTAAATTGATTGGATTGTGTGCAATTGTTTGATTGTATGATGGGTTAAGGCAAAGATAACTAATACGGTCATTGTTTGTTTAAATTTCAGCAATGTCTTCCTCAATTGTCTCTCTGCTTAAAAATGAGAAATTAACCGGCGAAAATTATGCTACGTGGAAATCGAACCTGAATACGATTCTTGTTGTCGATGATCTGCGGTTCGTCTTAACGGAGGATTGTCCTCCAGCCCCTGCTCGTAATGCATCCCAGGCAGTTAAGGATGCTTATGACCGCTGGACAAAGGCCAATGATAAGACTCGCGTCTATATCTTAGCCAGCTTATCTGAAGTTTTGGCTAAAAGGCATGAGAGCATGGTAACAGCGAGGGAGATTATGAACTCTCTCCAGGAGATGTTTGGACAACCGTCCTACCAACTCCACCATGACGCTCTCAAATACGTTTATAGCTGTCGCATGAAAGAGGGCACGTCTGTTCGGGAGCATGTCCTGGATATGATGGTCCAATTCAACGTGGCAGAGGCAAACGGGGCGGTCATAGATGAGCGTAGTCAGGTTGCATTCATCTTAGAATCTCTTCCGAAGAGTTTTCTACAGTTTCGAAGCAATGCAATGATGAATAAAATAACATTCAACCTGACTAGCCTCCTGAATGAGCTACAGCTCTATCAGTCTCTTCTTAAGAACAAGGGACAGATAGAAGGAGAGGCAAACGTTGTTCACTCTAAAAGAAAGTTCGAGAAGGGTTCATCCTCTGGAACTAAATCTGTAGCCACTTCTTCAAAGAAAACTCAGAAGAAGAAAGGAAACAAGGGGAAAGCTCCCAGTACTGCTGCTAAAAGCAAGGGAAAAGCCAAAGCTGTGGCAGATAAGGGCAAGTGTTTTCACTGCAATGTAGATGGACATTGGAAGAGAAACTGCCCAAAGTACCTTGTTGAGAAAAAGAAGGAAAAGGAAGGTAAATTTGATTTACTTGTTTAGAAACATGCCTGGTAGAACATGATGAGTTTACCTGGATACTTGATTCAGGAGCAACTAATCATGTTTGCTCTTCTTTTCAGGAAAATAGTTCCTTTCGGCAGTTGAACGATGGAGAAATGACACTGAGGGTCGGAACTGGAGAAGTCATTTCAGCTAAAGCAGTGGGAGCTGCGAAGTTATTTTTTAGAAATAGATTCTTACTTTTAGAAAGTTTGTTAATCGTTCCCAAGATTAAGAGGAACTTAATTTCTATTTCATGTTTGATTGAACAATCGTATACAGTTACTTTTGATATGAATGAAGCGTTCATTTATAAAAATGGTATACTCATTTGTTCAGCAAAATTGGAAAATAACTTGTATGTTTTAAGACCAACCGAAAACAAAGCACTTTTAAATCACGAATTATTTAAAACTGCTGAAACTCAAAGTAAAAGGCAAAAGATTTCTCCATCAAGTAACAATACTCATCTTTGGCATCTTAGACTTGGTCATATAAACATCGATAGGATCGGTCGTTTGGTAAAGAATGGACTTCTAAGCAAGTTAGAAGATGATTCACTACCACCTTGTGAATCTTGTCTCGAGGGAAAAATGACCAAAAGACCCTTTACTGGAAAAGGTTACAGAGCCAAAGAACCCTTAGAGTTAATACATTCGGATCTATGTGGTCCAATGAATGTAAAAGCTCGAGGAGGGTACGAATATTTCATCTCATTTATAGATGATTATTCAAGATATGGTTACTTATACCTAATGGGACATAAGTCTGAAGCCCTTGAAAAGTTCAAAGAGTTTAAGGCTGAAGTTGAAAACCTATTAGGTAAATCTATTAAAGTACTTCGATCTGATCGAGGAGGGGAGTATATGGATCAAAGATTCCAGGATTATATGATAGAACATGGAATCCAATCTCAACTCTCAGCCCCTGGTACACCTCAGCAGAATGGTGTGTCAGAAAGGAGAAATAGAACCTTGTTAGACATGGTTCGATCAATGATGAGCTATGCTCAATTGCCTAGCTCGTTTTGGGGGTATGCAGTGGAGACTGCAGTATACATCTTGAACAATGTTCCCTCGAAAAGTGTTTCTGAAACACCTTTCGAGTTATGGAAGGGGCGTAAACCTAGTTTGCATCACTTTCGCATCTGGGGTTGTCCAGCACACGTGCTTGTGACGAATCCTAAGAAACTGGAACCTCGTTCAAAACTGTGCCAATTTGTTGGTTACCCTAAAGAAACGAGAGGTGGTTATTTCTACGACCCACAAGAAAATAAGGTGATTGTATCGACAAACGCCACTTTCTTAGAGGAAGACCACATGAGAGATCATAAACCACGAAGCAAAATAATATTAGGAGAAGCTACTGAAGAATCATCAAGAGTTGTTGATGAAGTTGGACCTTCAACAAGGGTTGATGAAGGAACTAGTTCTTCAGAACCATCCCGTCCATCTCAAACGTTGGGAATGCCTCGACGCAGTGGGAGGGTTGTGTTACAACCTGATCGCTACTTGGGTTTAACTGAAACTCAGGTTGTCATACCTAATGATGGCATTGAGGATCCATTGTCCTATCGACAGGCAATGAATGACGAAGATAAGGATGAATGGGTCAAAGCCATGAACCTGGAAATGGAGTCAATGTACTCCAATTCTGTATGGGAACTTGCAGATCTACCATATGGGGTAAAACCCATAGGGTGCAAATGGATCTATAAGAGAAAAAGAGATGCAGCTGGAAAGGTACAGACCTTCAAAGCTAGACTAGTGGCAAAGGGTTATACCCAAAAGGAGGGGGTTGATTATGAGGAAACCTTTTCTCCTGTAGCCATGTTAAAGTCCATAAGAATTCTTTTATCCATTGCCACATATTATGACTATGAAATATGGCAAATGGACGTCAAGACTGCCTTTCTGAATGGTAATCTTGAGGAGAATATCTTTATGTCTCAACCCGAAGGGTTCATAGCCCAAGGTCAGGAACAAAAGGTTTGTAAGCTAAATCGATCCATTTATGGATTGAAACAAGCATCCAGATCATGGAACATTAGATTTGATACTGCAATCAAATCTTTTGGCTTTGACCAAAACGTTGATGAGCCTTGTGTATACAAGAAAGTCAACAAAAGGAAAGTAGCTTTTCTAATACTTTATGTAGACGATATCCTACTCATTGGGAATGATGTAGGATACCTCACTGACATTAAGAAATGGCTAGCTGCCCAATTCCAAATGAAAGATCTGGGAGAGGCTCAATATGTTCTGGGAATCCAAATCATTAGGGATCGTAAGAACAAAACGCTAGCTCTGTCTCAAGCAACGTATATTGACAAGATGTTGTCTCGATATTCGATGCAAAACTCCAAGAAGGGACTCCTACCCTTCAGACATGGGGTACACCTGTCTAAGGAACAATCTCCTAAGACACCTCAAGAAGTTGAGAACATGAGACACATTCCCTACGCCTCAGCTGTGGGCAGCTTAATGTATGCTATGCTCTGCACTAGGCCTGACATATGTTATGCAGTGGGAGTAGTCAGTAGGTATCAGTCTAATCCAGGGTTGGACCACTGGGGAGCGGTTAAGAATATACTCAAGTATCTTCGGAGAACGAGGGACTACATGCTTGTGTATGGAGCTAAGGATTTGATTCTTACTGGATACACTGATTCTGACTTTCAAGCTGATAAGGATTCTAGGAAATCCACATCAGGGTCAGTATTCACCCTCAATGGAGGAGCAGTAGTGTGGAGAAGCATCAAACAAGGATGCATAGCAGACTCAACCATGGAGGCTGAGTATGTAGCAGCTTGCGAAGCAGCTAAGGAGGCAGTATGGCTCAGAAAGTTCTTGACTGATTTGGAAGTAGTTCCGAATATGAACGTGCCCATAACACTATACTGTGACAACAGTGGGGCTGTAGCCAACTCAAAAGAACCTCGTAGCCACAAACGGGGTAAACACATCGAGAGGAAGTATCACCTGATACGGGAGATTGTGCAAAGAAGAGATGTGATCGTCACTAAGATCGCCTCGGAGCACAACATCGCTGATCCATTTACAAAGGCTCTCACGGCTAAAGTGTTTGAGGGTCATCTAGAAGGTCTAGGTCTACGAGATATGTATGCCATCTAATCTAGGGCAAGTGGGAGAAATGTATAATGGGTATAAGGATGCCCTAGTTCATTGTATTTCCAGCTTTAGATTATTGCATTTACATCCCACTAACTAAGTGTTTTAGTTCAAGTGGGAGTTTGTTGGGTTTTATGCCCTAAAACTCGTAGATAGTGAATGTAACCGTTGACCGGATATTAATGAAATAATATTGATATATTTTTCCATTAATTGTTATTAGTTATTTTATATATGTCTTTGCCTAATAATAACCCTAATCCAATAAACTAGACATCCAAGGCTGTAATATGAGTCTTGAACTATATGTAGCGACATATGGGATCATTGTTCAAGAAACAGTCTAAAGGGTCTATAGTATAGGGATAAGACTGGGTGCCTTATCCTGGTGACACTATGGATACGACCCACTTTGTATTTGATACAAACGCTGCGATCCAACGCGTTCGTGTAGGAGACATGCGAGTGGGGGTATCCTATGCAATGAGTTTGCATAAGACCGGACCGCGAAATAGTAACCATTAGTTATAACACCGTTAACTAGTTGGTTTTCTATTTCACTAGGACGACCGAGACAACTTAGTCTTAATCCTGAGTTGATTATGGACTCCTGCTCATGAGAGACTGTCCTTTGATTTGTATGGGTGAGAGTGGCCAATACGCCGACTCAATAAGCCTACCACTTTGGGGACAAGATCGAATGGGGAGCTGGGAACATAATCGTGCAAGATGGAATTCACTCCTTCCCGACTTTAGGGAAGCAGATGAGTGTTCCCTTAAGTGATTACTCCGAGTCTTGAACAAAGGGCCCTACCCTCTCAATGGCACGAGAGGGTTTTCTGTTTAATGGTTGGACCATAAACAGATTGTTCATTAGAGGAGAATTGGTACTTAAGGAAATAGAAGTGACCCAGGGGTAAAACGGTAATTTGACCCAGCTGGTGTTACGGACACTCGTGAAGGACTAACTAGTCAATATTGGTCTAAGTTCCGTGGACACAGAAAATATGTCTGCAGTGAGAAGAGTGCAACTGTGAGTCTATAGTGGAATGTACACACAGTTAACGAATATTGATTATTGTGGTTAATGAGTTTAACCAATTAATCTCACATCGTTGGAGCTTCTGATCTGCAGGTCCATTAGGTCCCACTGGTAGCTCATAAAGTAATTTGAGGCAACTAAGTTATTAAATTGAAAATGTTCAATTTACTAAGGGAAGTAAATATAATATATAATGATATATTATTATGAGAGAAATTAATATTTGAAAAAGTTCAAATATAAATTTATGGAAGATTGAAAGAATTAATTTAAGTCCTAAAAGTGTTTGGGCAAAATTAATTAATTCAAGGCCGGAAATTAAATATGAGATATTTAATTGGTGGTTAATTAATTAAAGAATTCATTAACCATGAATTAATCAATTATGTAAATAATTAATCACTTAAGGAAGTGATTAATCATTTATGGGAATGATCTAATTACTTATGGAAGAAATTAGTCATTTATGGAAAAAATTAATCAATTGGGGAATTGATTGATCATGATTGATTAATTAAGGAATAAAGATTGAATCAATTTTGGAAAAGATTGATTTAATTGAATATTTTATTCATGGCCTCTCTTCTATAAATAGAACACTAGACCTAATTGGTCATGAGACTTGACACTCTTGAAAGACAAGACCTAGAATTCTCTCTAGCCTCCCTCTTAGAGAAAGACTCCCACAAGTCTTTGGCCTCCTAGACTTAGAGACATACCGGTGTAACCTCTGTGGTTATTGTGTCAATCAAAGAAGAATTTCCAGCGAAGAATACCTTGAAGCGGCTGCTGCGTTTTCGTTCGTGGAGCTTCGTTGGCGAAGAACGGTCAAGTCTACAACGGAGGTTTGTAACGGTTCTTCCTCTTTTCTTTAGAAAAGTTTTAAAAATAAATTCAGATTTATTTTAGCATGTTTTAAACCGATTTTACAGCGGCTTTAAAGTTAGTTTAAAGTTTTGTTTGAGTTTTCGTAACGGTTTTTAATATTAATTAATATACGGCGTAAGGTCCAATCGATGCGCTTCCGCTGCGTTGGGACTTTTATTTCCTTCACACACGTAACTTCGGGGATGGAGACACGTGGAATAAATAATATATTGTATTGATGTTGTATGCGTGTGGGTGTACAATCTCTAACTTTAATCCTCTGATTCTCTCTCTTATGTGTATAAACTCTGGTCTCTAGCTTGCTGATCTTCTTGGGTGATCGGCCTGTTGGCTTGATGATCTCTTGGATCGACTATCTTCTTGGGTGATCGGCCTGTTGGCTTGATGATCTCTTGGATCGACTTGTTGACTTGTCAATCTTCTTGGATGATCGGCCTATTGGCTTGATGATCTTTTGGATCGGCTTGTTGGCTTGTTGATCTTCTTGGATGACCAGCCTGTTGGCTTGATGATCTTTTGGATCGGCCTGTTGGCTTGATGATCTCTTGGATCGGCTTGTTGGCTTGTTGATTTGTTGGATCGGCTTGTTAGTTTGTTGATCCTCTTGGATGATCAGCCTGTTGGCTTGATGATCTGATGATCAGCCTGTTGGCTTGATGATCTTTTGGATCAGCCTGTTGGCTTGATGATCTCTTGGATCGACTTGCTGGCTTGTTGATCTCTTGGATCGGCTTGCTGGCTTGTTGATTTGTTGGATCGGCTTGTTAGTTTTTTGATTTGTTGGATCGGCTTGTTAGTTTGTTGATTTGTTGGGTCGGCTTGTTAGCTTGTTGATCCTCTTGGATGATCGACCTGTTGGCTTGATGATCTTTTGGATCGACTTGTTGGCTTGTTGATTTGTTGGATCGGCTTGTTGGCTTGTTGATTTGTTGGATCGGCTTGTTGGCTTGTTGATTTGTTGGATCGGCTTGTTAGCTTGTTGATCCTCTTGGATGATCGGCCTGTTGACTTGTTGATCTTCTTGATCGGTCGATTGGCTTGTTGATCTCTTCTTAGAGTCTTCTAATCTTCAAACCTTCTGAGTCTTGAACCCTTTAAATTCTGAATCTCATATCTCTGAATTCTTCTAATCTTCAAACCTTCTGAGTCTTGAACCCTTTAAATTCTGAATCTCATATCTCTGAATTCTCTGGACTCTTTGGCTTCTGACGATTCTGGATTTTGGGAGAGTGCTCTAGACTCTGCCCTCTCTGCCTCTGCCTAAATCTCAATCCCCTGAATGAATGGTGGCCTCCTCTATTTATAGAGTTTGATGGACCTCATATGGGCTTGGGCTTGGGTCCAATTGCCACGTGGCATAATTTGATTGAACTTGGCTGATGTTATCTAATGGATCACTAATAGACAAGTGACATTCTTTGATTTGCCGAATTTTAATGTCTATTAATTTAATTTAGGCACACGTGTAAATGTGTAATTGGTCCCAAATTTATTTTATCATTAATTTATATTAATGACGTGGCAATTTGTGATTGGCCGAAATTTCTCCTTCAACCGTGTTAATTTTTTTTTTCCTTTTTTGATAAACATCAGTTATTATTCTAATAACAATTCATACATACATTAGTACATCACACCAAAATGGAGTATGAAATAAAAACCTGAAAATAAAAATAACATTTGGTGTGGGGCCCAAAAAATTTATCTTGGAGACATTAGATAAGGGCCACGTGTCCGCCTGACAACAAGATTATTAACCGGCCGGAGTTTTTAATAACGGCCGCCTCCGCCGTCAATGCCGTCATTTTTCTTTAAATGAGCTTTTATTGTCGTGGGAGACAAATTTTCAGGCATTACTTCCTTGTTGCTCGTTGATTTTAAAGCCTCCGATTGGCCCATTCATCCTTTTCGAGAAAACTTTCAGAACTGTCAGAACGATTTTTTTTTTTTAAATTACAAATTTAATTCTTAAATTTCTAAAGTTTATTCAACAAATGTTCATACTTAAAAAAAAAAAAATAATAATAATAGGACCTTAAGCTTAAATGTTGCATCTTTTTTTTTTTTTTTTTGAAAAATGTTGCATCTTTTCTTATGGTAACTTTCAATTTTAAATCTAATAATCCTATATGTCATTAAATAGTGCACTAAGTAAACTCTTACTCTTATATGATCTAACAGGACAAAGTTAACATAGGAATCCTATTCGATAACAATACAAATTCAAAATATTAGGGACCTGTTAAAAACTTTACTAATAAGGTTGAAAAACAAATATAAATAATATTGAAAGTATATATATATAATGACTTATTATAAGTTTTGTAAATAATTATTAAGAAGTTAGAAGTTCAAATTCACTTTCTCTGTTAAACTCTAAAAAAAAATAAAAAAATGTCTAATAGACATAAGCCGTAAAAGTTTGTTGGTTGGTTTGCTTGCCATATTAATATACAAGAACAACATAAAGCTTAAAGAAAACGAAATATTTTTTTTTTTAAAAAAAAAAACGTAATATGTTAACGATTTTTTTTTTTTTTTTGAAAAGCGAGTTATGTGTGTAAACATTAATAAAATAGGTAAGTAAATTCTATCTTTTCTTAATCATATTTATTGGGCTCATAAGTAAAAACAATAATGAATGAATCATATGATTTTGTCTGAATATGCGAAATTCCCGAAAAAGGTCGGTTTCTCAAAAATCAAGGCAGCTCCATTAAGTAAGTGGGAAGGGAGATTATTGTAATTTGGCATCATGCTTTTGTGATATACAATTTTAAACATGGGAGTGAGTGGAGAATGATCTGATGTGTTTTTGTCTTCTTCTTCTTCTTTTCTTTTGTTTTGGAAATTCATAGATTAGGTGGTTGAACAAGTCTAAGTTAGTTTGCACAAAAGAGCATGATGATCGAACAAAAAACAATAATATAAATACAAGTCTAATATTTTCAGTAAGATTTTTTTTTTTTTGGGTATTTTTCAGTGTGACTTTTGAATAAATACAACATAACTATCCCTAGCTACTAGGAGATTTATTTGAATCCTAGTATGCGAATAATATAAATAAACAAAATTGATACTATTCATACTGGTTAGTACAAAATCTCTTTATTCTCCATTTTTTTTTTTTTTGAATCTGAAATTGCAATAAAAGAAAGAAGGGGAAAGTACACCTAACTCCTCTCTAATAATAGAGGAGAACCAAAGAGGGATAACTGAATCCCTACCAAAATGGGTTTCTTCCTCCACAGACGGAGGGATATCCTAAAAAAACACAAAATCGTCATGCATCGCAGCCGCACGCGCAAGATTGTGCGCCAAACGATTAGCCTTACGATTACAGCAACCAAAAGAAATCACATTCGCCGCCGGACAAAGAGCCACAATTTCATCGATCGTTGAAGAGATTTCCGAAATGTCTTCACAATCGCCGTTGATCACTTTTATGACTTCATTGGCGTCTGATTCGACCACCAACGGAAGAAAAGGAGACGATCCACTCGAGACTCTTCTGGAGGTAAACTCTCTGAGCCCATCTTCTATGGCTTTGGATTCAAGCCATTTGATATTCCCAATTTTGGGAATTCTTTTGCAGCCTGCCCCGACTAAAGAACCGAAAGAGTCACGAGCTGTCCAACCAATCCCACCGGAATTCAAATTGCCGAACCATGAGGCATCAGTGTTGATCTTCCAGACGTTGCGATTTGGAGGGGACCATTGAAATTGACTCGATTGGGTCTTCGCCTTGTTGCAAAATAGGTTCTCAATCTCTCTAACATTTGTCTCCTTGAATTTCCTTTCGATATCTCTGAATAACTGCTGCGAATCTGCCCTGGCCCCTTTTAGTTTGATTTGGTTCCTCTGATTCCAAAGTAACCACACGATCTGCGCTGCTTTAATTAATTCCTCCTTGTCAAGCAGGGACACCATTTTCTCCCAATAGTCCATTGGATTCCACCCCCGTCTGCACAAATCAAATAAATCAGTCAACTTTGGGAGTAAACCCATCCAGACTTTCTTCACAAACTTACAGCCCCAAATAATATGCTCTGTCGTTTCGACTTTCGACCTGCACAAGAAACAAGAGGCGTTAGTATCTACTCCTTTTTTCTTTATGTTACTAAGAGACGGGATGATGTCACAAACTATCTTCCAGACAGCAATTTTTACTCTAGGCCAGCACTTAAGACCCCAAATTGAGTTCCAGATTGCTTTCAATCTAGAGTTGTCTGAGCTCGAAGGATTGTGACTCCTATCCATATTAGTAGCTAAATTATAGGCACTCTTAACCGTGAATAACCCCATTTGACTCCAGGCTCCAGATGATTTCATCATCTTTTCTAGATCTCCCTCTCGGGATGCTCAAAATATGATCTGCATCTTCGGGGAGAAAAGACGCTTTAACCGTGTTTTCCTTCCATGAGCCATCTTCGTTGAGAATTGCCTCGATTCTTTTCCCTTTCAAATTGTCCTCCACCCAAAGGGGCACCCTTGATCATTTCTTCACAAGCCAAGGATCTTGGTCAATATAAATTTGTTTTCCATTGCCCACTTTCCAACGATATCCTTTGTCAAAAAGCTCTCTCCCCCAAAGAATGCTTCTCCAAACGATGGAATCGGACTTTCTACCTTTGACTCTCAAAAAGACCCCATCTTGGAAGTATTTTCCTCTAAGAGTCCTAGCCATGAGGCTTTTCGGGAACTTTATAATTCTCCAACTTAATTTAGCAAGCATAGCTTTGTTGAAAAGCTCTAAATCACGAAAGCCCATCCCTCCTTCACTTTTGCTAACACAAAGCTTCTTCCAGCTGAGCCAGTGGCATTTCTTGATATCCTCCGAAGAACCCCACCAGAACTGAGCGCACATCTTGTTGATATCTGAACAAATAGACTTTGGAAGTTTGAAGCAATTCATCGTATATGTAGGGATAGTTTGGGCTATGGCCTTAATGAGGACTTCTTTTCCCCCTGACGAGAATAATTTCCTTTTCCACCCTTAGAGGACCTTCCATACTCTATCTTTGAGCCTTTTGAACATCACTCATTTATTCCTGCAAGTTTGAGCTGGAAGACCCAGATAATACCCCAGGGTGCTAGATTGCTTAACTCCCAGCGTATTACTGATTTTCCTCACTTGCTCAGCGGACACGTTTTTGCTAAACATGCATTCGGACTTCTCCAGATTGATTCTTTGTCCCGTCGCTTGCTCATACTCTTCGAGAATCCCTTTGATACAATAAGCCTCCTTATCTGTCGCTTTGAAGAAAATCAAACTATCATCTGCAAAAAAGAGATGGGTTATCACAGGACAATGCTTATTTATTTGTATACCAGATAAGTTAGAGAGAGATTCTTCCCTGTTCAGAAGAGCCGTTAGACCTTCAGCACAAATCAAGAACAGGTATGGAGATAACAGGTCTCCTTGCCTGATGCCTCTTCTTGGAGTGAATTCCTTGCTGGGGATCCCATTAATAAGAACTGAATAGTTGACAGTCTCGACACACATCATAATCCTGTCAACCCATTTTGAAGAGAAACCCAAGCCTTCCATTGCTTTTCTTAGGAAAAGCCAATCCACCTTGTCGTATGCCTTGCTCATGTCGAGCTTTAGGGCTGCGATACCACTTTTTCCTTTCCTTTTGCTATTTATGGCTTGAATACATTCGAACCCAACCACAACGTTGTCAGTAATCAACCTACCTGAAACAAAAGCTGCTTGAGTTTGAGAAATGATAGACCCCATCACTTTTTTCAACCTGTTCGCTAAAGTTTTGGCAATCAATTTGTATATCACGCTGCATAGGCTAATTGGCCTATATTCCTCCATTTTCTTTGGCTGGTGCACTTTTGGGATTAAGGATATAAAGGTTTTGTTCAGAGGACTAATGTCTTTACCCTCATTTAGAACCTCCAAGCAAATCTTTGTCACCTCATTCCCAATTATGTCCCAGTATTTCTGAAAGAAAAGCGCATGCGCCCCATCAGGACCTGGTGCTTTCGTTGGGTTCATACTTTTAAGCGCAAACTCTATCTCCATTTTGGTAAAGGGCAATTCTAGCCTCTGATTCTGAGCTTCGGAGATTCTCTTGTCAAACTCATTGGTGACCTTCTCCACTGCTGCAGAATTAGGATCAGAGGAGGTAAAAAGATCAATAAAATAGTTTGTGGCAATTTCACCCATTCTCTCCTCATCAGCCACCCAAATACCATCATGGTCGAGCACTCCAAGCATGGTATTCTTTTTCCTTCTATCATTAGCTCTAGAATGGAACCATTTAGTGTTCCTATCTCCTCCTAACAACCAGTCTTCCCTTGATCTAATCCTCCAGTATTGCTCCTCTTCTTCTAACAGCTTTTCCAAGTCTTTTTCAAGAACTCCCGATTGCAGCTCTCTCAACGGATCATTTGAGTTTTGCACCAGCTTGATTTCCTCTTCTTTCCTGGAAATGGCACCTCTCAAGGATCCATTCAACCTTCTTTTATCCCATTCTTTCATCTTGAAGAGACATTTTTTAATCTTTTGATGAACACGCCAATTACTAGAACTTTGAGGCTCTTTCCAGCAATCCTTAACAATGTCTCTGCATTCTTCTTTTCCAGCCCATCTTTCTTCATATTTAATGGGTCTTTTCTTTCTCTTGGCTGCTGGCCTGTTGCCATTCAACCCCAGGGACGCTGCTAAAGGCACATGATCAGAACTATGCCAAAGCCTGTGCTCAACTTCTGAGGGACCGAACATGTCAATGAGCTCATGAGTGGCAAAAAATCTATCGATTTTTACTCATAGAGAATTCGTACTAGAGATGTAAATGTAATCTTATATTGGTTTGAAGTGAGATGTATCTTGGTATGTAAGTAAAAGATAACATTTTTATTATTATAAGACCTTTTATGTAAAGTTCAAAAATAAATGACATTAGGTTTACCATCTGAAGTGAACAATATCATCATACTCATTACCTATGTGATGTAGAGATTTTTTTTTGTCCTAATTAACTCGTAACAAGTGGTATTAGTTCATGCCAAACTAGCACAAGATAAGAACTTTTTGAAGTGTCGAAAAAAATGGTGTGAGCCTTGGAGATGTAATCATAAGGAATTATGAATCAATAATTGGAATCTCGAAAAATAATAATGATGTGTGCTATGCTATCCCAACAACGTGGTGTGCATATGATATAGTGTCAAATCATAACAATAATGAAGTCGGTTGGTACAATAGATCCAGATCTATCAAATAATTAGTAAATAAGACTTAATGAATATTTATTCAACACAGCTATATGAGAGATTAAGTTTTGATCAAATAGATGATATACTTCAAATAAAAAAAGTTGACCCATATATACAAGAATGACTATTGCACAACACAACACGTTACATTCAATGGAACGAAAGGCAATCATCAAATATGGAAACATAGTTCCACATCAGTTAATTAAAAAGAGAGAGATCAAAGTAAAATTATGTCATCGGTGGTAGAGATATAGATCTTGAGAAACGGTCTTATACTATTGTAAGATTGGAAAGCATCCATCAAGTTTCCTAGAAAAGAGAAAAAAGGTATTGATAAGTTACGACAAAGAAAGAAGGGAGTATATGTGCATTGTTATTGTGGGTTGGTATCATGCATTAACAGTGTAGTTTGTTGTTGAATTGAATTGACTTTTTGCTTTAGAATGGAATTGCCGACACCAACTAAACTCAACATATATATATATATGTCTTTGGAAATGAGATCTTCAATCTTCCTTAATTAAACAATTCAATATTTGATGATATGTAATCTAATTTGTTCGTGTTGGCGTGTAAAGTTTCCCTAACCAGATAAGATCTTCTTTCTTACCCTTTTTTTTTTTTTTTTTTTTTTTTTTTTTTTTTTTTTTCATTTCAAAGTTCCCCCTTTACCACCCCTTTCACTTTTGCCCCTCTACATTCATTTATATATGAATTCTCTAAAAATTAAAAAATTTGGCAACTAAAAACCCGCCGCATATTAATGGTTTTATTTTACAAGTTTAGCTCCTGAATTATAGTATAAGGTCTACAAGTCTCTTACTGTTCATTTAAAAGTGTCTAATAGTGGTAAGGACAACAAACATTCCACATATCTCCGAAATGATATGATATTGTCTACTTTGGACATAATCTTTCACAACTTTGTTTTTTGTCCACCCAAAAGCCTCGTATCAATAAAGATATTGTCTCTCACTTATATACCCATGATTCTTTTTCTTATCTAGCAAATGTGAGATTTTGGTTGCATTCTCAACGTATAGATATTCTTGAACTTTCAATTTTGTGTCTAATAAGTTTGTGAATCTTGAAATTGACGAACAGGTTGTAAGGACCTATTAAACACCAAATTGAAAGTTCAAATTAGATAATGTATGTATAGATCTATATTGAATAATATTTTTAAATTTTAGAGATTCAACCTTTGTAATTTAATCTTTTATTTATTATTATACCAAAAACCACCTGTTTTCATTGATCTTCTATGCTTTACACGTTTTTCTTTTTTGAACGACACAAATTTAGAATTGCTTATGATGGTAGAGTTTTAGATTCTCATACTTTTGAAATTGGTGCATTAATAGTTAATCAACATCTTCTATTGACTTATATGCAATTTCTTTATTTGTAATTGACTTGGTAGAGTAAATGAATCAATTGAATTCTTTTATCTATTAATAGTTATCCATGTAATTGATGGATTATATAATATAAAGTTTATTGAATAGTTATAATTTATCGATATTATATTAATTTTTATCACATCAATTTTCACTAGTCCATTCAATCTCCCTTCTCAAAATAGTCACTTAAAAAAATGATTTTTAGTGATGAAAAAGAATCACTGAAACTTGAATCTATATAATTTGTTTTTGAATCATAGAAAAGAATAGGTTAAAAACTAGCTAGGTCCGTGTAACATGCATTTGGTTTTAAAATCATAAAAACTAGCAACTTGATAGAAACAACACCACACACTAGACTAAAATTTCCTAACTCGAGATCACGTAATCCTAACCCGTGTGATCCAACATGTTCTCAAATCTTGAATTTGGTACAACACTTTTAACTTCTTTCTTATGAAAACAAAATAAATTGGTGTCGGGTGAGGTTACGAAATGAATAAGTAAATCATGTATGAATTGAAAAAGATTTAAGAGTGACAAAAAAAAAAAAAAAAAAAAAAAAAAAAAAAAAAAAAAAAAAACTTGAAAAAAAAGTGTGAAAGGGGAAGGAACATAAACCTTGTAGTCAATTCAACGTACGGCCATATGAACCTTTAAAATATTTATATATATATATTGCTCTTCACTTTTTTTATTTTTATTTTTCCTCAGTGCTTAAAAGTCGCTCAAAAAGATAAATTAAAATAAATTTAAAAACATTATATATATTTTTAAAAAGGGGTCTGCTTTTTAATTTGTGCTTTAAGCTTTGCCTTCTTCTTCTCTCTTCCACTGGTTTTTGTAATTTACAGCAATATTCCAACTTGACAATCAAAAGTTGACTGACTGAGTGATCCTATCGACACCCCAAAGTGGCAACTCGCAAAGTGGTTATTTTGGCTGTCGGAAATCAATGTCTTTTCTTCTTCTTCTTGTAAATCTATTTCTCCATCCATTTCATTCTTCAATATGATGTTATTCTCAACAACTCTCTACAACTTCTAACCATTTTTTAACGTATGACGGTGTAACTTGTAATTGCTAGACAACGAATCGCTCTATATTTTTCACGAGTGTAAGGTGTTGTTTAAACTTTGAGGAGTTTTTTTTTTTTTTTTTTTTTTTTTGGAAAAGTAGGTAAAAAACTAAAAGAAATTAGAAAAAAATGGGAGATTTGAAAATATTTGGAGATATAAGGAGTCGCGTCTCTTGGAGAGATGCGAAGAGACGCGGCACCTTTGGTTGGTGTAGGTCGGATCTCTTACCAATGGTCTCTATTTTTTTTTAAAATGGCGGCGCGACACCTCTTATCTCCAAAAATAGTTTCAAAACGTCCCATTTTTTCTCTAATATTTTTTAATTTGTTTGCTACTTTTCCAAAAAAACCCACATTTTGAGTCTGAATCAATATAGTTTTTATTCTTTCGATGGTCTTGAATTAGTGAGGATGTTGACTCCCGTGGTAAACTCATTTGAATGATCATTCCTAATTGAGGTAAGATTATATATATATATATTTTTTTTCTTTTTAAGAGATGCTAAGCTTGCATACTATAGTATTGAACTTTATTTTGTCTTTTTCTAAAATTAGAGACGATTAAAGAAAATCAAGCTTCAATTTACCTAAAAAGTGAGAATCAATTATATATTGAAAGGAATCTCTCTCGTCTTTATCTTTAAACAAATTGATTATTGAATAAGAATAAGTTCCAAAGAAAATTTTAATCCAATCATCTTTTGAACGTGTAATATACGTGCATTACAATGGTTTTGTCACATTATTATTAAAATGAAATACCATAAATTAAATAAATCTCATTGTTTCAAATAAATAAATAACTATCAGGCTTCACTGTTATAAATTAAAATTGAAAAAAGCTGCCAAACTTTAATTTGACTCATGTTAATCAACAAGCATCAATCAATTGGATTATATATATATATATCTTTTTTTCTTATATATATATATATATATATATATATATATATATATAATATTACAATTCGATTACATATCTTATCAAATTGAAAAATATTTTATAGTATTTAAATTTTAGGTTAAATATATGTTTATTTCATTTGTTTTTACTTTTAAAAGTTTCAAGTCCCTTTTAGATTGAACTTTTTTTCATAAGTCCTTACAAAAACCATAGATGTTAAAAATAAAAAGAATGACATATATATACTGGTAAGACAACCTATAAATTTAAATTTTGTATTTTGTAGATAAAACTCAATTGTGTTATTATACCAACATCTAATGAAATAATTTTGGTTAAAGTCCAAGTTTAAGCATTGAATTTTTAAGGTTGTGTCTAATCAGGAGTTAAACTTGTAATTTAATCAGTTTTTTAATAACAACAAGTTGTCAAACAATCTTATTCTTAGGTCAAGTAAGTTACAATGAATATGTCAAGTCATCAACAACGGTATGTCTATTTCATCAAATAAAACACACATAGTATTTTTAACTTTTTTTTTTTTTTGAAACCACATAGTATTTTTAACTTATATACATTGTATTTTGACATTTCCATCTTTAATTATATTTTAACTTTTTATCACAATAAACAATAAAAGCTAAAATGGAGAAAAAAAAACCTAAATTATAAATATATATATTGGATGGATAGATATAAAGCGTGAACTATGATTGAATTTTTAGTACTTTTATGGATTAAATTAGTTGATTTTGGATAATGTGAGCATAACTCAATCGGTCTAGGTTTTATAATAGTTTTAACTCAAAAGTTAGACGGTCACTTTTTCACTTCCACATGTTGTTGGACTAAAAAAAGTTCATATAATTTGCAATCTTGAACAAAACTTGACTAGTTAAATTATATACTCTTGACCAACAAGATTCAAACCGACATTTAACTAAAAAAAAGATTAGTACTTTTTATCCCTAAAGAGAGAGAATCAAGGTCGGGGCTGGAAATTTTCCATATAGGGAACAGTCGACAGCCACATTGGTGACGGTCTCATTCCATCATTTGTTAGAATAGTAATGGCCGCCCTAGTAATAGCTGCCCCAGGTAACGAAGAACATCAAATGAGATGACACATTTCTCACTTTTTCTCAACTGATTAAATTACACATCACATAATGCCTATCGGCCGCCGCTCGTGCCCATATGGCACACACTCGTAATTTTGGTTTCCGCAGCCTCCTTGAAAATCGATTGCCTTTATCAAACTTATTCAACCAAAAAAAGGAAGAAAAAGAAAGGACATAAAAAAACGCCTACATACATACCCTATCCATTTAGCAGCCGCACACTAATTTCAAACAAAGTTGCTGAAATTGAGAGACACACACACACCAGCCAAAAGCGTCCAACAGGTGTTCGACAAAATGCCGCAAAGAACCCTCGACACTCAACTCTACTGGCTGCGCCACGCAACATGGCGGCCACGTGCGTGGGGGATCTTTAAATTAAATGGGCCATGTGACTGACTTGCTTTGTTCAGTGTCATTATATTGTCCACGCAAAAGCCACAGCGAATGCGTTGGTCGCACAGTCGCTTGCACTGCACCGCTCGGCCGCTCAACTACCTGCTGTAGAGCTCTACTATGGGCCAGTGTAGGGCTTCTTCTTCATTGACTTTTTTACTTTTTTTTGCTGATGGCTTTTCTTTTTATGTCTCCACCGGCTTTTTTACACACGTAAGAGTTTGGAGGGAAGTTTGAATTTACTACCTATCTAACCTCTTTCATTAAGTGAAGAAGAAGATAGGGTTAATTAAAAGTGTGCTTCCCAAACCGATTTCTTAAAATTAAAAAGTTGGTCTCTGAACCTTCTCATCATTTGTAGGGTTGTGTTTGTTTAGTCATTGAATTTTAGAATAATGTTTCGATTTTATGTTTATTTGAGATCTCTTCATTGACTTGATTAGTTTAATATTTAGATGACATGTTGAATGTATTGATTAGGGTTTGTGTGGATCGATTTGACATGTTAACTTGTCTACCTAATGTTTGTTATCTAACATGATAATATAATAGGTTAAATATGCAAATTTTGGTTCATACTCAATTCAATTCAATTTTATATCCCATGTGAGCCAGCAATTTTCTATTCTATTAGCTCAATTATAATTTTTAAAGAGTATTTTAAAAATTGTTAACAAAAATTTGTAGATTTTTTTTTTTTAAGTTAGTGAAAGTAATAACTTTTTTCTATATATATATATATTGAAAACAATTAGTTTTCAGAAGAAACTTTCAATTGAAGGGAAAAAAAAAACTCTTACATTGGTTTTTCTTTTTTTCTTTTTCATTTTTAGAAAAAGTTAAATTAAGCATGTGTCAAACCATCTAAAACCAGAATCTTACTAATTAAGAATGATTAAAATACAACAAGGTGAGTAAGGGTACGCTGCATGCAATCAAGATACCACGACGTCAATAGCGACAAGATGCTTGTCCAAATAAAATAACAACATTCATTTAATCAATAAAAAAAAAAACTCCTAATCTCATTTCTGAAAAAGGAACATAAATTATGAAATAACAATTTTCTTATGTTCAAGTAGAACATCCTTTTCAATCACCTTATTTATCATTATCTGAACTTAAGAAATGATAATCAAGTTGCAACGACCAATGTGTGGTATTCTCAACCTCATTTCTTTTTTTAAAGAAATTTAAATGTTTAGTATTATAATTACACTATAATATGTTAGTTTCTTCCCTAATAATTTAATATGTGTATTCTAAGCGAAGAGAATAAGATAGCCATTTTGATAGATGTAAAATTTTGTAATCCAAAATTGATCAACCATTGACGCATTGTCAATAATATTATTTTATTTAAATTGAAACTGAAAATGAATTGATAATCCAGGAAGCAACAATAATATCATTGTTGAATTCTCACGCCGTTAACAATTTGTCTTCAGTTCCTAGTTTCTTGATCGTGCCTTTGATAAATCATGATTTGTTCTTTTTAGAAAGTGTCATCATCATATCATGACTCCAAGATCCATATAGTTGCTTGCACCGAGTAGTGGCTGAGTAACAAGAGCAGTTGTAGTCGTAAAGGAACAATGTAGTGCAAAAGGATTTAATTGAGCATCAATTGAATCTATAGTTGCACCAGTTGTTGCTGAAGACCCATTGCTCATTTCTTTGTTCCCCATGGGAGAATCGGAAGAAATGAGCAAAGGTAGAGAATGCAACGGAAAAAAAAAAAAAAAAAAATCACCACTCTTATACCATGTGGGAGAAAAATTATAATCTCTCTTTATTCAATGAATTCTCCCAAATATATATATACAAAGCAGAATGATATATAAGAATAACTAATTATAACAACCAGTTGTTTAAACATAACAAATAACAACACTAAACAAAAAATAAAAATTATACAATTACTATAGAGAAATTACCATAATACGAACGTTGTAATAATCTAATAATAGATTTTTCTCACGTCTAACTGATGTGAAAATCCTATTTCTTATAATGAAATAAGTTGCTTGGTATTAAATTAGGGAAATTGAAAAGGAATAAAAAAGATTATATTTGCATTTGGAAGCATGTTATACAAATAATTTGTGTCACATTCGACACGTCACACTTGTGCTTAAAACTTAAGAATAAGAAGCATGCAGAAACAGAAGTAGCTGAAAGCTGACTTGGCAATCCAAACCAAGTGGGCCACAGGCCGACTAGCAGCCGTCCAAATATGTCAGCATTCGGCCCAAAAATAATTGGGCTGGGCCCACTCGTTAACCCCTAAACCATTCCAAAGAGCAAGACTGATATTCGAGGATTATTTTTAAATGGCAAAATATATAAAATAATCTTTGATTCTTTTAGTTAATTCTCATTCTGGCGTATAATATTTCAAATCTCTCAGTTTTATGTATTAAAATTTCTTAATTAGGTCATTTCATTAAAAAAAAAAAAAAATTATAAGAAATGGATGGATCATTAAATTATAGTTTTATCGACATATTTGGACATATGGACATGTTACTTGATACATAAAATCTAACATGTTTACCTGATATATCCATATGTCCAAATATATTAATAAAATCATAGTTTGAGGATATAACTTTTTTAGAAATGACCTAATTATGAATTTACAAACGAAATTAGTAAATTTGAGAATTTTAAAAATTAAAGCCATTGAAAATCACTTAAAAGGACTAGAGATTATTGGTTATATATTAGCCATTTGAATATTCAGGGACTTTGGCAGTGTAGAAACAGATTCCGCAGCCACCAAAGGGCCAGCCACACGGCGGTGAAAATGGCTAAGGACGGCGGGGCGGTGCGACGCCGGCAGCCTGAAACGTCAGCCGCTTGCGGTTGTGGTTCACTAGATGCCTTCAAGCTGAAGCCAAAAACAATACAAAATAAAATAAAATTAATGCATAGATCTTTTCAATTTATTTGAAGTTTTATTTTTATTAGTTGAGATGTCAATTTTCATATTATCGTCTTTATCTTATAAATAAAAACTTCATCACCACCCTTCACAATAAAATAATATTCGTTGAAACTAGTATAAGTTGAATACATTGTAACATTTTGGATCTATTCACAGCCATTTGACATACATTTTGGATCGATCTATTATACATTTACACCATGCTCTTCTTCATTTTTATATATTATTAATCTCAATCATCTTTGTCCTCAATGAAGGTTAGAAATTTCTCTTCATACTGATAGTATACTACGTACATTAATTACCACTCTCTTGTTTAATGAGATAAACTTTGATTAGTTTAACTAAAGTGAATATGACTCAAAAGTAATTGATATCTACCATTGACCACGAGGTCATAGGTTCGAATCTCCCTACCCAAATGTTGTTGAACTCCCAAAAAAGAAAAAAAAAAACTTTGACTAGTTTACGTTTAATCTTTTTTTAAAATTTTTAAAATTCTAAACTTCATCGGACTTATTTTAATCTCTAAACTTAACAAATAAAAGAAAGTTATTTTAGTCCTGATAGACAATACAACTTCTAATGTTGTAAATCTATAATGACCGATGATAAAGGGTATATATATATATATTTTTTTTTACAATATAAAGGGGTATATACTAAGTTGGTTGAGAAAAATACTAAATATCCATCAATATTTTATAACAAAACAATATCATCCATCAAAATGATTATTCTTTTAAAATTGAATGGCTAAAATATAATATCCTTTTTAAAACATAAGAAATTCAAATAATAATATTTTAAAAGCTGAAGAAGACTAAAATAAACCTTCAAAAAAGTTTATAATACCAAAACCAAACAAACACAAAAATTCGGAAAACAAAAATAAGATGGAACCCATTAAATAAAGCCAAAAATAATTGTTTAATTATGTAAGAAAAAGAAGAAAGGGGAAGTAATTAATTAATTAAATGGGCGTACCTGGCTAAAGGCGAAGGGCAAAAAGTAACAACATAATTGGCTGAAACACAGGTGAAAGTACTGGTTCCGTCGTCGAAGGCGTAACTGTAAGCCAAAGGGCAATTTCTCTTGAAGAATTTCGAGTACTTACTCGGCTTGCACGTGTTCGGATTCGCAAACGCCCCACTGCAGCAATATTCCGCCTTCCCAAACGCCACACACGCGCTCTTACACGCCACGCTCCGCTTCCTCCCCTCCTCTCCTCCGCCCCCCGCCACTTGCAGCTCCGCCGGGCACTCCTCGTTCAAATCCGCAATGCAACCGGTCACCGTACAGTTCCCGGACTTCCCACCCTCCGGCGTGATCTGCATCGCAATGTTGTACCCGTCCACGAGGCTCACGTCGTAGAAATCGAACCCTCCGCCTCCGTTGAGGGTGAACTCGGCGAGAGTGGCGGGTGGGGCTGCGCAGGCGCCGCTGCACTCGACGGCGCCGGAGCCGCAGTCGGCGGTGGCGCAGGAGAACCGGCCGGCGGAGTCGGTGGAGCAGAGAGTGCGGGCCCAAATGCGGCCGGACCAGGCGGTGGGGACGGCGAGGACGGAGGCGGCGCCGGGGAGGAGGGCGAAGCCGGTGGTGGAGAGAGGGGCGGTTCCGGCGCCGGATAAAACGCCGGGCCAGATTGTGTGAGTGCACTTGTTTTTGATTGTGATGGTTGCAGAGTGAGTGAGGGAAAGAAAGAGGAATGGAAAGAAGAGGAGTTTAATGGAAGCCATGTGAAGGAACTGTGAGTGGTTTCTGTGAGCTTGAAGCCAACTGTAAAAATGGCTTCAACTTCAAATGGTGAGGTTCTGTGTGGGGCAGTTTAAAACAAGGGCGGGGATCATGTGGACCAGATTCATCTTACATTATTTAATTCAAACAAGTAAAATAAAATAAAATTGCCCACCCAACAAATTATCCGCTATATTTTTTAAGTCATCATGATCATAACTTAACGGTTAAAACGTCTGCAATTATTATATGAGACCAACTTTAGTTTGATGAATCGTAAATTTGACACTATATCTATATCTAGAGGTTCTATTACTATGCTGCATAATAAGAGTTCGGGTGGAACCTTTTCTTTCTAATGTATCTCATGATTGTATAAGAGTTTGATACATCCATCAATTCACTATATTCTTTTAACTTACGGTCAAAACTTGCTATATGACCTCAAATACTTGTTAGGAAATCAGGTAGATTTCCTCTTTGTTAATTTTTTTTTAGTAATATATTGGAAATTAGGTTAGTATCCCAAGGAGGCACCAGGAGTATGTTTATGATCCCACATTGAAAAGAATAATGACCTATTCATTGCTAATTGGTTTTGAGATGGAAGCTCGTGCAGAGGTGGAGCCACGTGAGGCTCGGAGGGCTCGAGCCCACCTCAACTTTTAAAAATATTATATTTAACTTAAAATCAATTAATTTGCATGCCATACTGGTTTAAGCCCCTCCTGATACACTCCAACTCTTGGATTGAGCTCTGACAAATGCGTAGTTTTCTTCCTTTTTACCTTTTTTTTTTGTCATTTCGTTTTTCTTTTTCGTTTTTTTTTCTTTTTCCTTTTTTTTTTTTTTTTTTTTTTTTTTTTTTTTTTTTTTTTAAGAATCCATTTCTCCCTTTTTATCTCTTTTTTTTTTTTCGTTTTTCTTTCAGTTTTTTTTTTTCATTTTTTCTGGACGTGTTTTGTTTTTCCCCTATTTTTTTGTTTACATTTTTCTTTTTTTCTCCGTATTTTTTGTTTTTTTTTAAGTTATGGTTGTAATATAACCAATTTAATATTAAAATATACGAACTGATATCATCATATATCAATATGTTAAATTATTTGATTAAAATATCACTTTGGTTCTTGTAATTTAAGTTTGGTGTCATTTTAATATTTGTTTTCAAATGTCCAATTTTAGTTCAGGTACCTACAATAAAACTTAAAATTAGTCCTATAGTGAGTTTATTGTTAATTCTTCTTAAAAAAAAAAACATTGATCTGAGTCTTTCTTCAATATTAAAAATATGTTCACATTGTGTCGTATCGAAATTATTTTTATTATTTAACCAATTTCGATAAAAAAAAATAACTTTAAATTTACGACAATGACCAATTTTAAGCTTTATTAGAAGTATAGAAACTAAAACCAGACATTTGAAAATACTATGACTAAAATAGAATAAAACTCAGTATAGGATCCGAGATGCTATTTTAACCAAATTATTTCTATATAACCCCCTCACATAAAGTTCTAGATCCGCCACTGAGCTCATGTAATTTAATACTAAAATGATTTTTTTAAATGCAAAAGTTAGGGTTCAAGTATAATTTTAAAAAGAAGGTTTAAGCATATTTTTATGGAGTAAAAAATTGATAAAACTTACTTATTTATGGAATTAAAATATATATATATATATATATAAACAGAAAGTAAACTAACTATATAGAAAAGATAAAAGTGAAATTCTTTGTAGTATATTCCATTTAGATATAGAAGAGTTGGTGACATGTGCAGTGCAGGTAGTGAAACTCTGTCGTGTGAAGAAGACAAACAAGAACAAGAGGCTACCACATGCACTATATGCTTCTCTCTTCAATTTGTTTTCTTCTACTTCTCCCACCATTTGCATATATACCCTTTTTAAAATGTTCATTTTTAATAAATACCCAAAAAAAAGGTTTTTTTTGTTGGTGTGGGCCGATTAGCCCATACCAGATAAACGAACTGGGCCAATTGTCAATATGGGCCTGGGCCGGCCGTCATTAGGGACAAATACGTCCCTTGAACAGGCGGAAGAGACAATGTAAATCTAAAATTGAAGCTTTATATATATATATATTTAATAAAAAGTAAAATAATTTGTGTGCAAATTGGTGAATTCAACATCATAATACGAAACCCATTTAAAATTTTCAAAATTATATGATCCGATTGTACAAGTAAACAACTTCTTCTCTGGCCCCTAATGACTTGACGACATGTAGATGCTGGACAGAGTGATACGTATGGTCAAATCCGTTGGGAATTACGACGTGTCGTTTTATCTTTCACGTCACAGTCCACAGGGCTTCGAGAATTGACTGGGCTAGAACTCAAATCCAGTACTTGGGCTTAACCTAGGGGCCCAGTTTTTAGCCCGTTTTCTGGGCCTGTGTTTGTTTGACTCTCAGGCCCATTAACCAACTGTTGTATTAAATGGGCCAATTTGTGGGCTGTGGACCGCCTCTACTCCAATCAAAGATCTAAATCTTGAAACCTTTTCTGATAGGTCCCTCCTTTAATATATTATAAAACGAAATAACATTCGGTGTAGGGTCGATATTTAAACTTCTAATTTTTAATTGAATATTTAAAGTTGAAATTGAATCTACTCGAGGAATAACATTAAAATAATATCATCTCATCGACTACAAATATTTGAGTAAAAAAAATTAAGAAAATAGTGCGAAAAGAGTAAATGACACAGATTGACTACCAAAAAGAACATTTTCTTTAATTGTGGGGTCTAGCATTGAGATCTAACTATCAATCTTTCAAGATGGTAATAGATATCTTATCCACTTAGTTATGTTTAGATTGGTGGATACAAAATCTTTTAGAAGCATATAAATTAAATTGAAATCAAGATTTTTTTGAAGAATATAACATTATAAATGTAGGATTTTGAACCTTCGACTTATAAAGAGATAATCAATACCATAATCTCGAATTATATTCAAATTGGTGATTGAATCTAAGATTACTACAAATAAAATTGAACAACCTGGTTGAAATATCAGTGTGTAAATACATCTTTGTACACACCACTATTAAAATTTTGACAGCTAGAAAATTTCTTCTTTTCTACCATTTTCTTTCTTAGTTGTTAAGATTTTAATAATGACATGTAAGATTCCTATACATTGTTATGCAACCAAACTCCAAATATTTTTTTTTTTTTGATAAAAATTGATCAACAAACAAGTGGGATGGTGCTTTGGAAGTTTGAAATGGATGGAGGAGAACTTTGGGAGGAGAATCGAAAAGCAACTAAAATAATTCCATAGGATTCGATTTTTTTTTTCTCACTTTCAAATAAATAAATAAATAAATAAATATATATATATATATATATATATATATACTTGTTCCCTAAAATGTCTATCTTTTGTATGAAACAAAAATCATTGTTATGTGGGGCTAGCTACATAGAGAGGACAAGGGCTCATTATTCTCTAAAAATAAATATTTTCCCAACAATTCAAGTCATATTCATATTTAAATAGGTGCATCTATAACATCTAATGAAATATGGAGGTATGCTATGTCGAATCGACCATTAAGATATCATGAATAATGATAATTTGATATTCAAAATATATATGTATGTGGTGTCTAAAAAATAGTATGTGTACTAGCTGGACAATTTTGTTTGATAGTCATATTCATTTTTTAAATCATTTTAAATGATTAAATGTCTTAAAGCGTAACTTAATCTAGCTTTTGTATTTATTTATAATTATTAAACCATCTTCCACATGTTTGTTATGAAACATTAGATTGTCAAAAGAGTTTTGTCATCTATCTCGCATGTGAAATAATGAAATCTTATTTAAATTCAAATTTATAAATCCAGACGTATGAAAGTTTTAACAAACCAAAAGTACGTTTAAATGATAGCACAATAAAGAAAATGAGAAAGTCTCAATGGTTTCCTTCTCAGACATATGCTTGAATTCGTACATCGATACTTGAAAAGGTTGGTTGTTTTAAGGATATCAAATTCTTGCTCGTTCTCTCCCTCATCACACAAAAGGAATGTGTGTTGTAATTGAAGGATCGAGTGAAGTATATGATTTCATGGATGAAAACCTCCTCAAACGCCCTCTCGAAAACTAGAAAGTACAATGGCGAAAACACACACAAACAAACACAGTAAAATGTCAAGGGACCATATGGTCCTAACCCAATTTTGGCATCAAATCATCCCACTTGACTTGTTTCTTTGTCTTCAATTTATTATTTGGTAGAGTGGGGTTTCT
The DNA here is from genome assembly GCA_036850905.1 of Luffa acutangula. NCBI lineage: Eukaryota > Viridiplantae > Streptophyta > Magnoliopsida > Cucurbitales > Cucurbitaceae > Luffa > Luffa acutangula. The sequence goes on along the minus strand of CM072087.1, from coordinate 58,933,164 downwards.
GCACTTTTTGGCCTCCAATTTTTCCTCAACATTTGATCTCTATCCTCTATCAAAATTTTATAATTTATTGTATGGTTTTTACAGGTGGTCAAATTTGATTGGCCGCATAACATAACACGTTAATTGACTTGACTTAATAGTTAGTAATACTTTTTTAAAAAACTTTATTGACTTAGTAAGACTTACCTTTTATTTTACTTTTAAAAAATATAATTAAATATGGATGGAGAGATTATAATCCAAGAAAATTACTTAACACTAATTAAAATTTGTTCTTTGGACGATTGTCTTCTATTTAACGAAGTGAAGGAAAAGAAAAGTAATAAATTGACATAAGGCAAATAATAATAATTACGTCACATGTATTTTGAAAGTAGAAAAAGTTAATAAAGCGATGGGAATTTAATAGCGGTGAAGCTTAATTGAAATGATTGCTTTGGCGGAAAGCTAATTGTGAATATATTCTACTTTGTTTAATTACTAATTTAGGAAAGTAATTGTTAATATATTTTACTTTATTCAAGTTAAATTACTGTGCATAGTTTCAATTGGCCCCCTTGGATTTAGTTGAATCTTGCAAGCTATTCAAAATTCAACTATTGTCAGATAGAACACTAATTAGTCAAATAGAAAACACTAGTTACTAATTTAGTACTTAAAATAAAAGAGTTCATTGATATATAAATAGAGAATAAGTCATCCGTTCAATAAGTTCGATGAAATTATAGAGACTAAATTGAAGTTAAGTCAAAATATAGTATTGGCACATTTTTCCGTAATAGAAATTGAAGCAATCAGCATGCAGGAGATTTGGACGACTAAATCAAAGTAAAGAATTTGGAAGCATTCATATATATTAGCGTTCAAAATTGAATGGTTCCAACAAATTTTTAGAAAGGAAAGGAATCTGTTCACTTTCAGATGAGCTTTGTTAAAGTCATTTTCTGTCCAACTTTTTGACGTTGGACAATTTGATCCTTTGGCCAAGCTGTTCGAATGATGCAATGCAATCTGTTTCTATACACAAACAACAAGAAAAAGAGAGAGAGAGAGAAAAAAAAAAAGGGTATATGATCATTTGAAATCAAGCATGGAGGAAACTGTAAACTTTGTCTCCATGACAGCCAGATGAAGGATACACAGAAGCAAGCAACCAACTTTCACTAAAATTATTACATTACTTTTTGAACAATTGTGGATTAAAAATGAATCTATACGTACACTCACAACGAAAATGGGTAAAAAGAAAAGATAAAAATGGAAAAAATTTCAGCTTGTCAAAGAGATCAGAACCTTGCCTGTATTGATTGAAATTTGAAATCAATGGTATCCTCTTGGACCTCTAGATTGAAACAGTTCTAGCTTACTTCCGGCCTCGTGTAGGAGTCTTTCGAGCGATTCGTCCTGCGTCAAATGAGATTGTTTTGACGCCCATTCGATCACGGGAAGCGCCTCGGCCCGTGCTAGCTCCTCTCTATCTGGCAAATGCAGGGCAATGTAGCACAACAGAGTTACAGCTGCAATTTGAACACTTTGTTCCCCAAAGTACACTAGCTGGACTAAGTGTTTTGCCCCTCCTGCAGCTATAATTTCCTCCGAGTGATTGATGTGGAGGAAGTTATCAGAGCAGGCGAATTTGGTGAGAGCAATGCAGGCCTCCTTCGAGACCTCGGTCTCTCTTTCGTCGAGAAGCTGCACCAATGGGCTGATCATTCTCTTCTCGGTCGCTCGGAACGTCCTCGCCAAATGTCCAATGGATTTGATACAGGGGATGAGGAGATCTGCATCTTCTTTTTCAATGATCTTCAGCAACTGTTCCACAACGGCTCTGCAAGCGGGCGAAGTCGGCTTGAAGGCGGATCTTCTCAAATCAGGATCATGCTCCGCCATGGCAGTGATCTCCATCAATGCCATTGCAGAGTTATGCCGCACATTCTGTTCCCCCTTCTCAAGTAGAACAGCAAAACACAACAAAGCTCTTGATTCTGTAATACTACGGCAGATTGTCAAGTTCCCTTTGGCAAGCTGCCAGAGGGCTCTAGCTGCCATGGCTTTCATCTTGGTTTTCGTCGCCGGGTCCTCGAGTTCCCTCCCCTTGGTGCTGGGGCCGGAATGAGGATGATGAAGGTAAGGGGCATGATGTGGAAGAATATGCTTTCCATTGCTGCTAAGGCTGTGGCCTTCGCCATGGCTGGCCTGTGGAGTTGCAGTAGCAGTTGCAGCCGCCGCAGGCCCACCAGAGAGCATATTCATAGTGTTGGTAACCACAGCGTGCATCTGATTTGGGGTTCGATTTCCCATCGGATGAAGAATCCGGCTATGGAGCTGTCGATCATCATCCTCCGCGGCTTTATACACATTATTATTCGCTTTGGGGTTGCTCGCCATTACCACAGCATGAATCGAGGTGGCTTTATTGGCAGTGATATTGTACTTGCTGTGTTCTTGAACAGTCTCAAACGCAAGATGGCTAACAAGCGAGCGGATTATATAGTGCTGTTCGAAAAGATCTTGGCATTTTGGGTAACTGGCAACGAGTTCAGATACAGCCCAAGCAACCACAGCCTGAACTTTCATCGGACCTTCTTTGAGAATTTTCGCAAACACCTGGCAGACACCAGCCTGAATCATGGCCTCAACATTCTCAGGGTCACGACCTAGAAGCCCAATTGCATTTGCAGCGTTTTCTTGACCTTCAACCCTACCTTCTTTCAGCAATTTCAGCAGCGCCCCAACGCCGCCTTCTTCGATTATCCGTTTCCCGTATCTCTCGCTGTCTTTCGCCAAAGAAACCAGCGACGCCGCCGCGTCGGATCGATCTTCCGGGGAGCCAGTCGAGAGAATAGCAATCTGTTCCCAAATGAGACCTAGAATCGGCTCGTTGGCGGCGATTGGGGGAAGACCCAAATACTCATCGCCACGATCCTCGGCGGAGGCGGAAACTCGGAGCAACCACGAGACATCGCCGATGGAATTCTCAAGCTGGGAGCAGGATTTGCGGAAGGCAGCAGCGGGGATGATTGTGAAGACCCGCTTCATAAGGCCATTGCCGCTACATTTCAGCACAAGAGACAGAGCTTTATCAAGAGCTTGAGCAGTCTCGTTGATGATCCGAGTAGCCGGTCGCTCGTAGAGATCGGAACTGGCTCGAGCCGCCTGCCGGAGAAGAGTGGCGAGCTTTTCCGTCTTGGACTTGAGGTCGGCGCACTCCTGCTTGCAGCTGGTGGCCTCGTCGGCCGCCTTGGTGACTTGGTCGGCCAATTGAATCGGCCGGGCCAAGATTAGCTTGATATCCGCCATGGAGAGCAGAACAAAAACCCCAAAACGAATCAAACACTCAATAGATCAGATCGAGAACAAAAAAGCAGATGGGTAATCGAAATCGAGAGTGGAAATGGAAGAAGAAAAGGGAAGACGAGAGATTCAGGGGGCTGCGAGAAGAGAAAAGAAGAAGAGACTAGGGCAGGCGACGGCAGAGGTTGTCATGGACATGGCGGAGGAATATTGAGAAATTGGTCAAACGCGGTTTTCTCTTTGGTTTTGTGTGTGTTTGTTTTTCTTTTGTTCTGTGCGTTAAAGAAACATTAAATTTGAAGTCATTTTTTCTTCTTTAAATTCGGGCTTTTGGGTTTTCTATAGAGAGGGAGTGGGAGTGGGAGTGGAAGAGCTTTAAGAGCTGGCTGGCTTTTGTTTGTGGCTTTAAAAGTTTTGGTAGAAAAGCAAAAGGGCAAAATAATTGGAGTGAACAGAAATTAGTGTCATCTCATCTTTTAGTAGCCAGCCGTGGCTCATGGGTCCCTTTGCTCGAGCCATTGTCATTGGCTAATTAGGGTTTGGCTCTCTAAATTGTTCCAACCATATGCCACTTCAATGTCTCGTCAACCATAAACACAAACACACACCCCTCTTGGGCAATAATTTTATGCTCAATTTTTTAAGTCAATTGGTTTTCCTTTTCTTAATTTGTTGAAGCTCTTTACTTTAAGTTTGGTAGGAATTTAGTCTATCTAATTGTTGTAAGTGTAACAAACCATGGTAAATTTTTGCAAACGTGTTTTAGCTTTTTTTTTTTTTTTTTTTTTTTTTCACCTGTCTGTCTTAGGCGTAATTTGTCTAAAACAATTTCTCTTAGTTTAAATTACAAGTTTACTTTTTTGAATTTTTAAGTTTGTGTTGAGTAAATCAACCTTAAAAACTACCTAAGTTTTTGAAATGTTATTTTGTGTTTGATAAATTTGTGAACTTAACAAGTCTTGGACTTTTAATTTTGTGTTTGATAAGTTTTTTAACTTTCATTTTTATGTTTGATAGTTTTTCGATCTAGTGTCTAATAGGTATGTGAAGTTTAAAAAATGTCAAATTTGACATAATAGACACAAAAATGAAAATTTAAGAATTCATTAGACACTTTTAAAGTTCATGATCAATTAAACATAATCCGAAATAACTTAGGTAAACTTTATTTTAAATGTATTACAAAGCAATGCATAGTTAGTTTGCTTTTACTTATGAAATGAAATCGATTGAGTTTTTTTTTTTTTTTTCTTTTTCTAAGAATGAAAAATTCGAACCTAAGATTAAGATTTATATTTGAAATCAAATTGTCTTTTTCAATTGAGTTATTTGCACCAAACTTATTAATTAAGCTATTATTTGTAAGTTCAATTCCTCTATATTAAAATTGAGTCAATCCCTATTTTCACCCCACATACAACCGTTTTTTTTTAATTCCTTTCTATTATTTAGTATTAAAATAAAATCAAATAGCTTGTGTATTTTTTTAATAAAATAATCTAACATGTTGGCCTCTGATGGCTACTAAAAATGAAATATTTTTTTTTTAAAAAAAAATCAAGTGGTTTAAAAATGAAAAGTTAACGGATCCTAAGGGATTGGAAAGAATCAAAGTCTCAAACGAAAGCCATCAAGAAATCTATTCCAAAGGCATGGACGTGTAAAAAGTCTTTATTTTTGTATTGGTCGTTACCAATTTTCCATTTTTTTTTTTATTATTGACGTCATCATCTTGCACAGAAGAAGCATTCTTGTCTACCTAACTACAGCCCTGGGGCCCACGTTGCTTTCTTTTTAATTCGTTTGGTGAAAGCCTCCACGTGCGCACGTGCACATTGCTGCAAATTTAGAAACTCTTGATGGGCCATGATGACAATGCCAAGCCCGGACATGTTGTTTGGGCCTGAGTTCATCAGTTCATCTCTGTTAAGGCCCATATCCATAGTCCTAGACCGGCCCAAAACTTTTTGGGCCACTTTATTACATGTACCTGACCACCTGTTCAAAATGTGTAGAATAAGAACACCCTACTCCTGGTCGAAGGTTCGATCCCTTATCCACACAATTTCTAGGACTTAAACTAAACTTAGAACTGTTTCAAAAAAAAAAAAAAAAAAAAAAAAAAAAAAAAAAAACTAAACTAAACTAAACTTAGGACAGTAAAGGTTTTTTTTTTTCTTCCTTTTAATAATCATGTGTGTCGTCTATTAGATTGGTCCAACCAATATACATTTTGATTATTCTTAAGGGACAATACTTTAACCTTACCAACAAAAGCATAGCTCAATTGATGTAAAGCAGCTTGTGTTATGGATAAATTTGGACCTAGCTCTAAGAAGGTCAGAATGATAGAAGCCTAGAGGAGAAACAAGCCCACGGAGGCCCAATGGGCCTAAATCAATCTCTAGGGCTACTCACTCTCCTAAAAGGAAGGGGAAAACCCTAATTTCAGTTATAAATAGAAGAGGTTCACCCCAAGTCAAGGGGACTCCACTTGGTATCTATTTTCTTCCTCCATATTATGACTTTATTTTCTCCGCTTATGATCTCCAACTGACTTAGGCATCGGGGACGGTGTGGCAACCACCACACCAATGTTTAGTTTTATCTTGTTTTGCAGGTCACGTCTTCCCCGTCCAAATAAATTTATCGTTGAAGTCACATGAAGGTCAGGTAAGTCCCTTGACCAAATTTTGGCATCAACAGCTTGTATCCTTGATCTAGAGGTTAGAGGTTCAAATCTCTCGCCTCACATGTTGTCAAAAAAGAAAAAAAAGAACTCTTTAACCCTACAACATAGTTGTTAAGGAAGTCGAATGATTTTAAAAGGTTAGATAAGTGAACATCTTAAAGATTTGACAGACAATTCAACATGCAAGTAGTTGTTATTCTAAATTTTAGTCATAAAAGGGATGATAATAATGATGATTAGAATAAATGAAAAATGAAAATTCCCAACTGCCACACGTAAATGGGGTGTTTGGTAATGGTAGGAATGCAAGCTAGCAAACTGGGGACAAAGTTGCCCGGGAATTGCGTAGCTGATTAGATTCTGATGCCAATCACCAACCTGGCATTTTTATTATTACTTGGTGCTCCCCACGAACCCTTTTCATTCCCCTGCGGTGCAATATCATCCCTTTTTATTACTTTTTATTTTTATTTAATATTAATAAATTATAATAAAATTCAAAATTAATATTTGGGATTTATAGACGACAATGATTTATTTGTATGATAAGATAATAATGAGATAGTGGAATCGGATTCGTATCGCGCTGCATTTGTTGGGATGTCTGGATATTCCGCGTTGGGCTCGTTTTCTTTTGGGCCCAATTATTGCTTCGTGGGCCGTTTTTGATTTATGAAATTCAACGGCCCATTTCACAAATATTTAGCCCAAATTCAGGGTCATTACTTCTTGATTCTAGAAAAACGACTAGGGGCGGCCATCAATAACTGTCTCAATCTCCTTGAAATAAAAATAATAATTCTTTTTTTTTTTTGACAATTAAATAAAAATAATAATTCGGTTGAAAATGTGCTGTATGAATTATAATATATGCTAGATATGCGGTGTCTCTGAAACAAATGAGACTTTTAAATTCCATTATTTTACAAGAGATGACTAAATTTAAGCGGAAAAAAAAAAAAAAAAACTTACATATCATATGTGGGAGAATTTAGAAGTGGATTAGTAATAAATAATAAATTGGATTTTTTGGGGAAATTTTATTTGTGAATCGTCATATAATTTTGGAAGGAAGCAGTAAAGTCTAACACGTGTTAGACCAAAAAAAGCCAAGTGGGATTGGTTGTCCAATGAGAATAAAGTTTTTGATATATTTTGGCAAAAATTTCCACAGAAAATAATGCGTTGCTTCTGTGGCTAATGAATGATGGGAGGTTGCCCCTTGGTCAAGCAATGAATCTTGACGGACCGTTTGAAAGAAAAACAATGAATTTTCGAAAATCTAGAACCATATTTGAAAATTGTTATTTTCATAGGCTACTTGTTATTATCCCATAGCTATTTTTAGAAAATGGTGGTTTTCAAAGGAAACTTTTTTTTTTTACAATATGCCGGGAATTTGAAATTTTGAACTACAAACCTTGTAGTTATCGGTACAACTTTATTACTATTCATTTCAACTCAAATATCGTTGATAGATTAATTTTTAAACGATAGGTGTCACATCAATAAGAATGTCATCATAAATAACTCTCTTAATTTTAAACATCCAACTATCACAAAATTTTCATTCATCACTTCAATATAAAAAACATTTTGGTTAAAATGAAAATTTTCAAAGTCTATAATCATAATTAAAACTACCCAAAGATCATGAGTATTTTATATAATTTAATTTATTAAATATGATCAAACTCTAATTGATTTATATGTCTATAATTTTTTTTTTTTAAAAAAAATGCACCATAAAAGCGAAAGGTCATTTAGACAACATGAATTTATGCTTCTTTTTTCCTCTTAATTTGAGATATAATTATTAAGCACATAGTTTGTTAACCTAAGAAATCTAGAATATATAGATCCAAGTCGTGGTAGGGCCAACACGGATTTGATTTCACAATTTATATGGAATATTATTGAACTAAAATGTTTAAAATTAATTAGATAAACCAAAGTAGCAACAAGGTTTGAAAGCAAATGGATGAGGAGTGGACAGGGACAGGGTATTCTAGAAGAAAGATAAGAAGATAAGGCCTCTCATCTTCGTGTTGGTGACTCATTGAAGAACGAAAGGCAAAGAACAGATTGCAATTTACAACAACAATCCAAAATTGAAAACAAAAAAGAAAAAATAAAATAAAATTTAAAACCAATGGCTCAACTTTTCCGTGGAATCAGGCGGCGGCCCCACCTTGAGCTCCTCCGTACCAATGGGAACTATTTTCTTCTAGAAGCTGGTTTTCCGATGAGGAGAGTGGGGCCCACTCTCATAGGTTTTTTCTCGATAATAAAAAAAATGTAGAGTGCACTTTTGAAAGATGATTTTGAGACGGAACTCCATGTTAATCTAATATGGTATTAGATTGAGGACCATGTTGAGGATCTCATATTGAAAAAATAAGTGGAGTCTTTAAGATACATGAGCCTCTCATTGGTTTTGAGATGAAACCCCATGTTAATCTAATACTGCATAACCAAAATATCTCCAACAAACTAAATCTTTTCAAAATTTAAATTATAAAAATATTTTATATTTTATATTTCTCGTTTCTGTCACTTTCTTTCTCCGATAACTCATCTCCTTTCTATTATTTTCTTCTTCCGATAGTTCGTCTTCTCCTCCAAACACGAACTGAGTTCCCACTATTCATTGGCGACGCTTGAGGCTATATTATGGTTTCCAACTCTAACGTAGGACTGCAAATTTGATGTAGGGTTGCATATTCTCACTGTCACAAAACTTCCTATCTCGAAAGCTCTCAATATAGATACGAATCTTATCAGGTGGCAACCCCAACGAGCTCTTATGAACCAATGGAAACTATTTTCGTCTAGAAACTTTGTTTTCTGAGGAGGAGAGTGGGGCCCACTCCGATAGCTTTTTTCTTCTTGTTGTTAGGCCTAGTTGGAGAATTAACTGACTTTTCTTTTTTTTTTTTTTTTTGAATTTGGGAGAATTAAATTAACTAACTTTTTGTTTTGGATATGGAGTTTCTAGATTGGAGCATATAGGGCTAGTTGTTAGCTAGAAGGTCTTACTATTTCATAGCTGACTTTTGAGGTCAATTGTCTGTTTATCTGTGTTCATCCCATAATTATAGCCGCACCGCCCACATGTCTTGCTTGGTCTGGTCTCTTTATTTTCTTTTCTTTTTTCAATTTTGCGTAATCAAATTAAATTCTCTTAACTCATCGCCTTCCTCATTTCCTTTTCCTATTTGCCTACCTTACTAATTCCTTCTTATCCAACTCTTCTATCTTTAGTTTACCTTTTTTCGATTCCTCCAACCACTTTTCTTAGCAGTAACTTAAATTTTAAGATCAATTCACTTTTTTTTTTTTTTTTTTACAATATGTGGGAGTGAAGAATTCGAACCACAAACTTTTTGATCATTAGTATAAGTTTTGGTTTTATGCCAATTGAATTATGTGCATGTTGGTGATCAATTCACTTAGTTAAGTATATAGAAGCAAAAAACAATATATATATATTTTTAATACTTGAAAGAATTCTACATGGTACTCATCACATTCATTACTATATATATATATAGGGACTAGGGTCTAGGGAGGTGTTTAATCACTCTCCTAGCCCATCATATGAACATTCTCCACCATACCCTTCAATAGTCCATGGAATAAAGACATAATCATTTAAAAGTAAAATGCAAAGTACCAATTAAAATCCAAGATCTCAATCATGATGGATTCACTAACAAAATTTCTCCATTATAGGGCTTTTGACTAAAAATTCTTACTGTTTAATTATCATGTGGTTTTCATTATCTAAACATCCACGACGCGTCATAATTTTATTGTAAAAAGTAGAAAATAGTATTCATTTATACTAAAACACGTGAATATTAAATTAACCATGAGTTTAAATTTGAGAACATCTTTTGCCTCCATTGACCACCTTTTTTAAGTATATTTTAAGTTAAATCATGCATTCGGATCCAATTTTAATTTCGTCACCATGATTTAACTTCAATTCCAATTTGGTTTTATTGTTTTTTACTATTAACTCATTTTATTTTTTATTTTTTCTTAATTAGTACCAATTATTTTTTAACGCAACAACTTAGCTTGACTTCCTGATCGAAAATATATATCAGAATTAGTTAAGTTAGGTCGGTTTGACACTTAGTTTTAAATCCCAATACAACCAAATAGAAACCACTAGTTCCTGCCCTTAAAATTACAACACCAAATGAGCCAAGTCTATAAGAATTAAATTAAAACTATATTTTTTAATAACATAGGGTATGATTCAGGGAACTTGGGCAAAGAAGGGAAGGAAGAGAAGCATTTTAAACAATTAAAAGATATTTTCTTGAAACCAAAGTATGAACGTGAGCTTGTTTATTTTTGTCCCCAGCTGTCTATTCAACTGGGTTTTAAATTTAGATTAGAAGACAAGGGAGTGATTTTTTAATTCCCCATTTCAATATAATCTATGAACGCTACAGTGAGCTGTTTGCTAATCAGCTCAATGGTTTCCTTTTCCAAGTTGCCTTCCAAAGCTGAGAGATTCCTGTTTCAAAACCATTTGCTCTTTTACTTTTGTGAGGTTGAATCAATCTCCCAGTTTCTTTTTGTACTAATTATATTTTAATGATTGATCATCAACACTATTAAAGATAAAAGAGTATAATCTGTCTGGCTTCTCCCTTAAATTTCTTCTGATTTCTAACACTCTGGTTAGGAATTTTATGACCAAAATATGGAATTGAAAAGAAACAACAGATCAATCACTCACAAGAATTTGAATAATCGGTTCGAAATCAAACTAGAGAGAAAAAGAAAATCATATGGAAGTTAGTTAATTAGCAGAACCAAAAGAAGTGAACAGCGTTTTTGAGTTTTAGATTTTCGGTTCTTTTATTTCATCGAAATCGAATCTGTACAGAGCCAAGAAAAATACAGATAACATAAGGAAAACTAGGAAAAGATATATGAATTTTCCTCTGTTTGTTTTTTTACTTGGTGATTTTCGAGAACTAGAATTGTCTTCCTGACGATTTCCTCAAGATCTGAAAGCAAATCTCGCTCATTGTCAAGGTAAACAAGGGAAAGGCCACCGGTTCGCCTCCGATGCGTTGCAGAAAAGAGCTTCGATCCCTCGATGGATCATCATAGTGTAGTCTCAAATCGTTTCGATTATTTTGTTATATGTACAAATCACACCAGTGATTCCGATTCTGATTCAGATTCCGTTTCCGATTTCGGCGCTCTTGGATATATAGCCCTAATTTTCTCTGATAGTTGCTTCAAGGTTTTCACGAACTCCAATCGATTTCAATTCCGATTTCAACCACTCAGTGAGTCAACTCGTTACCAGCACTGATCCGTCTCCCAATTCCGGCGAGTGTAGCCGGTGAATCCAGAAGCCATCCGCGCCGACGCCACAGGTCGGTACCGGCGGAGAAGCTTCCGATCGTAATCAGCGCGTTTTTCCGGATCGGACAGAGTGGAATAAGCGGCGTGGATCTTCATAAAATCGGTGGCCGAGGAGTCTTTCCGGTCGACGGCCGCCACGTCCGGGTGGCAGACTCTCGCAAGTCGTCGGTATGCGGATTTGATCTCCTGAAAAGAAGCCCCGGTAGGGATTCCAAGGACCTCGTAAAGCGAAGTGCAGGAGGCCATTCTTTGAAGGTTGAGATAGGGCGAAGCGGTGTCCTCTCTGGTGGCGTAGGCGGTGGAGGAGGCGGTAGCGGTGGAGGAGAAGGCCTGCGGTGGCCGGAATCTGACACGAGTGAATTCCCGGGGAGAGGATCTGGCCGGAAGAGGCGGAAGAGTAAGAGGAGAAGAGGCAGATAGCATTTTTCGATTTGGGGATGAAACTGGATGAAGAAGAAAGGGAGAGTGAATGGGGATTATATAAAAGATGGGATGGAGGAGCGAGTGGGACCGGGGTTGAGTCAGAAAATTAACCAGGGTTAAATTTGTCACTGTCTGGGTTAAATGAAACCCGCTTTGAAATTTGCAGATGGGCCCACACTGCAGGACGGTGACTCAGCAATTGGCTTATCCGTAGTACTAGAATTTTTTTTTCCAATTTTTATTGCTTTTCCGTTCAGCCTAATAAAAGTCTAAAAAAGAAAAATAAAAAAATTAAATTTAAATAAAATAAAAAGAGAAGGTTCTAAAGGAGTGGATGTGAACGATGATGGTGTCGACTGTCGAAGTGTCCATTAAGTCTCTTTATCCTAATCGTTTTCTATGGAAATTTTGGATTCAGTATAATTTTAAATATTATTTATATGAACAAAAACAATATTACATATCATCTAAAAAAAGAAAAAAGAAAAAAGAAAAAAACATATATTACGTAGAGAAAGAGGTGGCTGCCCAAATTTTCTCCTCAATTATTTTTGAGGAAAAAAGAAATCAATGTTTATCTTGAAACCCTACACGTTGTATCCATTTTCATGATTATTAGATTATAGACTTAAATGAGTATTGGAAAAAACTATTCCCTTTATTCTAATTATATCATTTAATTATAACTTTGGTGTACAAAACACATTAATAACATCTATAACTAAAGAACTAAAGTCATGAGAAGGACACTCTAGACTTATTTTAATTAATCCGATTATAAAAAAGGATTAGATGTTTGATTATAAGAACTAGATAAAATTTCTCCCCTACAACTACTTTTTTGTGATTAGAAAGTTTATATTATGGCAGCTAATATCATACCTTTAAATGTTTAGATTTGTACAAAATTTTACAATGTATTTTAGAAGATTTACATAGAAGAATTGTATCATAAAAGATTAATATATATATATATATATATATATATATATATATATATATATATATATATATATTTTTAGGTTGACCGTATAAGGATAGAGATTCAAACTTTTGACATTTTGATCAATGTTATAATATTTTAACCAATTGAGTTATACTTCAATAGATAGTTAAAGATTAATTTGGTAAAGAATGTAATTTGAAATGTTTAAAAAAAAAATGATATCTTGTGACATAAAGTAATTTATCTCACCTTGGTTGAAGTATGTGGTCCATTATTTAATAAATTAGACAATATAGATGCGATTCAAATTTTGTTAGATTGGTAAAATTGAAACTTCTAAAGCATTATGGGTGTGGAACTGAAAAGGTGTATAAATTTTAATAATTAAATGATAAATTTAAATGTTAGTTTAGTTTAATAAATTAATATTTAAATTTTAAAGAAAAATTAGACCCTAATGTTTTGATAAGTTCCATAGTTTTTTCATTAAACCTTTAATTTTCAAGCAATATATTTTTAAAAAGGGAAATCTAACTTCTTTTATTCTTTTCTAACTGTGGCACATGCTCTATATAACCTCATATTTTCTTGGTTTCTATGCTAGTAATGTACAATGTGTCCATATACTAAAATGAAGGTAAATTTTAAATATTAAAATTATATGTTTAATCTAAAGCAATTGGAGTGTAATTTATTTCTTGGGGAGTGTAATAATTGGAGTATAATAGACATGTCTTAAAGAGTTGTCTAAATCCAAGGGCATTGCTTTAGAGCCATTTGCTATCTAGTTGGTCTCCACTTATAAAGAGGAGGGATTAGAGAAATACCTTCCCCACTATTAGACAAAAAGTGTTGAAGGTGATTGTATACCTACTTGAAGTGTCTAATGGAGATTTAGCATATGCCCTATTATTTTTTAAAAGAGATGGAAAATCAAATCTATTACGAATCAACTCAATAGAAGTTTAAAGAGATGAATATGATCTAAAGTAACGAGAAGTATATGAAAAATTGGTGCTATAAATTTATCTCTGATTATATATTATCTCAAAACATGAGTGAGATTCAAACTTGTCACTCATATACCATAAGAAAGTATAAGTGACTAATTATTTGGACTGTGTTTAAATCATATAAATATATGTTTAGGTGTACATGAAAACCGGCCCAATGCCAAAAAACCCTAAATCAAACATTAGTTGAATAGAAGTTGAGTTAGGTTGTACGTTTATTTGAGTTAGAGAATAAGGGTAGAAATAAATTGGAACATTTTTTTTAATTCAATGATATCTAGGTGGAGATTTGAACCTTGGATTTCTTAGTCAAAGATTTAATATCTTTACTAGTCGAACTATCCTCAAATTGATATAAAATAAATTGAAACACCATAGATTGAGTTAGTTAATAGAAAATTTAAAACTTATATTTAACCATTATTATTATTAGTATGAATGTTCATGGGTTAGTTTGAGTTAAGTATTGGGATATTATATACACAACACAATAGTTTGGATCATAAATTCTTGTAGTCCAAATAACTTTGTTAAGCTATGAATTTAAGCCAGTTATTAATTAATTTATAAACATGTTTATTGTTATAAATTTGATATAATTATTACTATTATAATTATTTTAGTACAACGAATGTGGGACAAGAAAGATTTGAATTTTCAAGGAAAGGAAAGGAATGAATGTTAGTCACCGTTCAACCATGCACATATCGGCTTATAGTTATTATTTTACAAATTTATATAATTTTCTTTTAAATAAAACAGTTTATTTTAAAAAAAAGTTCACACTCAAATGATATATTTATATTTCCTTTAGTGTAATTTTAAAATTCTAAATTCAAAATCTAAATATATTTATACCGATATTGTTTTTCAAAAATTCCACTCTTTAGATCATAAGATCCAAAAATTTGTTGCCGACATAAATATAGTTCAATTAGCATAAAAATCCAAAAATTTGTTTTTCAAACAATTTTTTTTTATAACGTGTGAAATGGAGAATTCGAATTACAGACATTTTTGTCATTAGTACAAGTCATATAACAGTTGAACTATGTTCACGTTGACTTCAAACAAATCTATCGATTAGATATTAGGGGTGTTCATCTTCAGACCGAAAACCGACACGACCGACCGAACCGACGTCGGTCGGTGTCGGTTCTTAGATTGAGGAGGTCGGTCGGTCGGTCGGTCGGTCGGCCAAACAATTTTACACATAACCGACCGACCGACCGATATATTTATATATATAAAAAAACTATTTTTTTTTTTTAAAACACATAACCGACCGACCGACCGACCGACTTTACACATAACCGACCGACCGCCCAATATATTTATATATAAAAAAACCATTTAAAAAAAACACATAATTTACCGACCGACCGACCGATTTTACACATAACCGACCGACCGTCGTTCTTCATCTCAATTCTCATGATCTTTAAAAAAACCGACCGAACCGACCGACCGAACCGACCGTTTGATCGGTCGGCTGGCAACGCCCATCGAAATTTGTCGGTTTCCAAATTTCTGGAAAACCGACCGACCGGTCGGTGTCGATTTTCCCCCAAAACCGACACCGACCGACCGATGAACACCCCTATCAGATATTCATTAAATTGATTTGGTTCGATAAATCTAAAAACTAGAAACAAAAATCTATATTGCATACCAAAAAATGTCTTAATTTCTCTGGACTCTGTAATTAAAAGGTGGCTTGGGGTTGGATTTCAAATTCCATTTCTTTTTTTTTTTTTTTTGAAACTATTCAATTCCCATTTGTTGAGGATAATAAAAGTGGGTATCAAGTTGTCAACTCACGCCACTCTTCAGTGTTCCGTCCGCTATGCGCTTTTTTTTTTTTTTTTTTTTTTTTTTAATTTATTTATTTATTTATTTATTATTATTATTATTTATTAATTCTAAGAAACCAACAAAACCAAAAGTCATATAATCCACTGGATCCTCTGTCAACTCCTCCCCACCACTCCACCTTTTTTTACTTTTTAGAATATACTCCACATTTTTATTACAATCAATTAAATACTAATATCTGGATATAATTGTAGTACCAACTATCCACCAATATTCTCCAAAAATAAAAAAATAAAAATAAAAAGAAAATAAATCTTTAATATTAATGAAATTTCAATTGGGAGATATTTTATGTCGATGGAGATCTTCGTACAGCCATGAGATGCTTAGGGATATGGTTTAATTGATATTTTTAATGTTTGGAGATATGGTCTTTTTTTTTTCTCGATGAGTGGATGCATTTTTTTTAAAAAATAAAATAAAGGCAGGGTATCAAGATTTGAATTTCTGATCGAAGTATATTTTAATTACTACTAAGCTATGTAGACTCGGTGAGTAGACGTTAATAACCAACATAAATATAGTTAAATTGGCCTAATGACTAACAGGTCTGTGGATTATGAAATGCATGTTCTTGAATTCTGCATCAATTGTTTGGCAGAAAAAGGGAAGAAAAATGCAAAATAGGTACTAAGTGAGTTGAAGTACGAACTAATATAAACAAAAAAAAATAAGTTAATAAATTGAATTTATTTGGTTAAACTTAATATAATTTTGATACAACTATAAATCTCCCTAACATATTCAAATTTTTTAAAATGTAATCGATTTATTAAATCAAAAATTGAATTTTATGATTAATGAGACAACTTTCAATGTCGTGTCAGGTAGATCCGTGGATTTTAAAAAATTATAAATATATCGAAGACCTACTAAACACAAAATTGAAAATTTAAAGATTTATTAGACAAAAATTAAATGTTTAAGGAATTATTAGATACTTTTCAAAGATAAGAGACTTATTAGACACAAAATTAAACTTTGAGAGACTTACTAAACGTTGTTTAAAAAAAGTTTAGAGACCAAATAGACACAAATAAAAAGGTTCATAAACTAAACTGGTAATTTAACTAATATCCATTTTTTTAAAAAATAAAACTTATATCAAATATTAAAAAAAACAATAATTTAACTTATATTTTAAATAGTGATTGATTAAGAAATATAAATTTACTCATTCTTTCGGATTAATAAAATCCAAACTTTTATTTCACTTTTATTATTATTTATTTTTTTTTTGTAGTACAAGAATTGATTCATTTATTAATTTATTTTTAATGATGAGTGAAGAACACAACCCTCTATTGAATAGCCACACTTGCACTTTGCTCTTCTAAAAATAAATAGTAGCAAACATCTTTATCATCTTCTAGTAACGAGCAGTTGCCTACAGATTCTCTTTCATCCTCTATTGCAGCAGAGTCATCTCCATCTTAACGAAAGTTAGGTTGAAATATATTTTTAACTATTCAAAACCTAAATGAAACTAAAAATAAATTTTATAAATCTGAGATATGTGGTTAGGTTATGTTATAGGTGATTTTGGACCACACAAGGAGCTGACGAGGACAAACGGGCAGAGGTAGGACCAAAAAACCGACCCAGTGGAAGACCGAGCCAAAGGGTCGGGCCAACATGGCCCGACCCATATGGTCGGCCTCGGCAAAAGGCCGAGGCCGACCATTCGGCCCGGTGGCACGGGCCGAGTCCGTTCGATGCCGTTTGGTCCCCACCGCCTTTGGCCGCCTCGGTTTCGCCTGGTTTGACCTAAAACGTCTCCGAATCCCTAAAAATCCTAGGAGGATGAGCAGGTATTTATATCCCTCTTCGCCACTGAAGAGGGGATCCCGAATTCTATCCCTAAACTCTACTCTCTATTCTCTGCTTTCTCCTCTTGCTCTTACTTTTTCACGCCCTACTGTTCTGCTTGCTGACTTAAGCATCGGAGCCGGTGTGGCGAGCACCACACCGGTGTGTAGGTTTACTGTCTTGCAGGCCACGTCTTCCCCCCTCAACTACAAATTTACCGTTGGTGGCACGTGAAGGTCAGGTGAGATCCTCTGGCCAAAATCGACCATCAACAGGTTACATTGAAAACTTTTTTTTTTTTTTTTGAAAAGACATTGAAAACCTTAATGTTATGAATTTTAGTGTTACTATCCTGATAAAGAAAATCCATATATTTTAAAAGTATAATAACTAAATGTTGTTATTGATAAAATAAATAAATAAATTGTTATAAGCAATTTTGGACCACCCCGATATGCAAGGAGCTGACGAGGGCAACCGAAGAGAAATCGGGCTGAGAGATGGACCAAGGAGGCAAAACCGGTAAGTGGGACGGGCCAAGACCAAAGGGGTCGGGTTTTTGGCCCGACCCCGTGCTCGGCCTCGGCCAGGGGCCGAGGCCGAGCCCGTCTGGTGCCGTTAGGTCCCCACTGCTTCCATCTGCCCCGGGGTTTTCCTGGTTTGACCGAAAATGCCTCTGAAACCCTAAAAACGCTAGGAGGATGAACATGTATTTATACCCATCTTCACCACTGAAGAAGGGGCGGAGATTCTATCCCTAAACGCTATTTTACATTCTCTACTCTCTTTCCTCTTGCTCTTACTTTTCCACTCCCTACCGTTCTGCTTGCTGACTTAAGCATCGGAGCCAGTGTGGCGAGCGCCACACCGGTGCGCAGGTTTACTGTCTTGCAGGCCACGTCTTCCCCTTCATCTACAAATTTACCGTTGGTGGCACGTGGAGGTCAGGTGAGTCCCTTGGCCAAATTTTGGCATCAACAGTTGGCGCCGTCTGTGGGGATGAGTGCTTGCCAGTTCAGACCGCGCATCGGTGTTGGTCTACAGGATGGATCGGGTTCAGAAACCAGAAAGAAATCTCGGGTATGAGCAGAAAACGCTGAACAAGACTGGGCTCGACCTCGGTATGGAAAAGGCCGACCCTAACTTCGGAGATTGTTGTAAGGTTCCGTGTGCCCACGATGCTGTGAACCAGACTGGGGTCGACCTTGGTATGGAAAAGGCCGACCCTAACTTCGGAGATTGTTGTAAGGTTCCGTGTGCCCACGATGCTGTGAACCAGACTGGGATCGACCTTGGTATGAAAAAGGTCGACCCTAACTTCGGAGATTGTTGTAAGGTTCCGTGTGCCCACGACGCTGTGGACCTGACCCAAGAGGGCAACCGACAGAAGGAGTGAGAGAGCCGAGAAGTTTCTGTGCCCGACCAGCATCGAGAAAACAGAGGAAAAGGACGCGGGGTAGAAGATGGAGCCCATATCCGACATGAGCACTCTTCGGTCGATGGCCGAGGCCGAGCAGAAGCCCAATCACAAAAAGGCCCGCAAAAGTTCGTCGCTAAAGACAACGTCAGGTACGTACACAGGGAATAATGACAGGAAAAAATCAGAGGCTCGGGCAAAGTCCGAGGCTGAGTAGGGCCAAAAGGGGAGTGAGAGAGCCGAGAAGTTTCTGTGCCCGACCAGCATCGAGAAGACAGAGGAAAAGGACGCGGGGTAGAAGATGGAGCCCATATCCGACATGAGCACTCTTCGGTCGATGGCCGAGGCCGAGCAGAAGCCCAATCACAAAAAGGCCCGCAAAAGTTCGTCGCTAAAGACAACGTCAGGTACGTACACAGGGAATAATGACAGGAAAAAATCAGAGGCTCGGGCAAAGTCCGAGGCTGAGTAGGGCCAAAAGGGGCGAGAGCTATCCAAATGGCTAAAAGACGAAGCGACAAGGTGCCGAGCCTCTACGCTAACACTCACAGGTTTGGCAAGGCAATGGATTAGTAAGATCCCACGGAAGTTAATCGGTTCGTTTAAGGAATTGGCCCGAGCGCTTGTTACGTAATTCCTAGGAGTCTGGAGCCGACATAAGCCTCAGATTAAGTTGCTGACAGTAAAGCAGGGGCCTCGAGAAAGCTTGAAGGATTATATTAACAGATTTTGTAACGAAGTTTTGCAGGTAGAAGGCCATGACGATGGAGTTGCCTTGACTGCTATGATTTTAGGTCTAAAGGATGGAAGACTACTCAGCTCAGCCAGCAAGGACAGTCCTCGGCCAATGGCCGAGGCCGGAAAGAGGCCAAGGAGCCACAGGGTTGTGCGGAACAAAAAGTCAGATCCGACAGGTATACACCACTAACAGCTTCGCTTGAACATGTCTTGGTCACAATGCAGGATGCAAAGCTAATGAAGTGCCCAGAAAAATTGAGGTCGGACCCAGACAGGAGGAGTGGGAACAAGTGATGCATGTTCCACGGAGACCACGGTCATACAACCCGGAAATGCATACAGTTGAGAGACGAGATAGAAGCCCTAACCCGAAAGGGTTACCTCAAGGAGTTTGTGGGAAATGACAGAAGCTAGAGACCATTACCAGCAGATCAAGGTAAAGACGGTGTTAACCCACCACTCGAGATACGAACAATTTTAGGAGGACCATCCGGTGGACAGTCAGGCAGGGAGCGAAAGGTCGCCATTCGAGAGGCACAGCGAGAGCCTGAAGGGCAAGGAGTTTACAGTAGCTTGAAGAGAGGCTAAGGAAATTCCTAGGTCTCCCCAAGCCTTTTTCCCAGAAGAGTGTACGCACCCCTGGGATGACAACGACGCTTGAAGAGAGGCTCGGGAAATTCCTAGGCCTCCCCAAGCTTTTTCTCAGAAGAGTGTACGCACCCTTGGGATGACCATGCAGCTTGAAGAGAGGCTTGGGAAATTCCTAGGCCTCCCCAAGTTTTTCCCCAGAAGAGTGTACGCACCCCTGGGATGACCATGCAGCTTGAAGAGAGGCTCGAGAAATTCCTAGGCCTCCCCAAGCTTTTCCCCAGAAGAGTGTACGCACCCCTGGGATGACCATGACGCTTGAAGAGAGGCTCGGGAAATTCCTAGGCCTCCCCAAGCTTTTCCCCAGAAGAGTGTACGCACCCCTGGGATGACCATGACGCTTGAAGAGAGGCTCGGGAAATTCCTAGGCCTCCCCAAGCTTTTCCCCAGAAGAGTGTACGCACCCCTGGGATGACCATGCAGCTTGAAGAGAGGCTCGGGAAATTCCTAGGCCTCCCCAAGCTTTTCCCCAGAAGAGTGTACGCACCCCTGGGATGACCATGACGCTTGAAGAGAGGCTCGGGAAATTCCTAGGCCTCCCCAAGCTTTTCCCCAGAAGAGTGTACGCACCCCTGGGATGACCATGCAGCTTGAAGAGAGGCTTGGGAAATTCCTAGGCCTCCCCAAGTTTTTCCCCAGAAGAGTGTACGCACCCCTGGGATGACCATGCAGCTTGAAGAGAGGCTCGAGAAATTCCTAGGCCTCCCCAAGCTTTTCCCCAGAAGAGTGTACGCACCCCTGGGATGACCATGACGCTTGAAGAGAGGCTCGGGAAATTCCTAGGCCTCCCCAAGCTTTTCCCCAGAAGAGTGTACGCACCCCTGGGATGACCATGACGCTTGAAGAGAGGCTCGGGAAATTCCTAGGCCTCCCCAAGCTTTTCCCCAGAAGAGTGTACGCACCCCTGGGATGACCATGCAGCTTGAAGAGAGGCTCGGGAAATTCCTAGGCCTCCCCAAGCTTTTCCCCAGAAGAGTGTACGCACCCCTGGGATGACCATGACGCTTGAAGAGAGGCTCGGGAAATTCCTAGGCCTCCCCAAGCTTTTCCCCAGAAGAGTGTACGCACCCCTGGGATGACCATGCAACTTGAAGAGAGGCTTGGGAAATTCCTAGGCCTCCCCAAGCTTTTCCCCAGAAGAGTGTACGCACCCCTGGGATGACCATGCAGCTTGAAGAGAGGCTTGGGAAATTCCTAGGCCTCCCCAAGCTTTTCCCCAGAAGAGTGTACGCACCCCTGGGATGACCATGACGCTTGAGGAGAGGCTCGGGAAATTCCTAGGCCTCCCCAAGCCCTTTTCCCTAGAAGAGAGTACGCACCACTGGGATGACCATAATGCTTGAAGAGAGGCCTGGGGAAATCCCAAAGCCTCCCCAGGTTTCCCTCAAACTTCTCAAGTCATGCAGGGAAAATGCTCGTCCTCATGCCAAGGCTGAGGCCGACCATTAGACAAGGAATGGGGCTCGACTGAGTCTGGTAGTCACTTCGCAGGCAAATTATCCGCACATGAGTCCAACTATGAGGCGAGCAAACAGGTGATGGAGAAGCGAGGATCGACCTCATGCCAAGATCGGGGCTGGCTACCTCAGCTTCAAGGATGAACTTTGTCCTCAAGAGACCAGGTATGATATTATATTTTCTTACTGAAAAAAATGCAACTCTTTAAATCCGGAATGCATATTTACTGGGGGCTCGGGAAATTCCTCAGCCTCCCCAAGTCCCCAGCAAAGTGTACGCACCCCTGGGATGAACGCAACATGCGAAGAGAGGCTCGGTAGTTTCCTTGACCTCACCAAGTTTTCCCTGACTGGGTGCACGCACCCTTGGGATGAAAAACAAGCAAGCGAACAACACAGAGGAGGTGGTCGACCACATGCCAAGGCCGAGGCCGGCCATCCCGAGGCCAAGGCTGGACTTCACCCTTAGAGGCCCAGGTACGAAGTTAGTTTTTCCTTACTCAAAAAATGCATGTCCAAGGTAATGAATGCACATTTTGAGTGGGGGGTTGGGAGTAAGGACAGGCCGAGTCCATCATAATCATGGCCATGTTGCAATGATTTTGACTTTCCTTTCTTATTCAAGTTAGGATTACGAACAGCTGTGGAGCTATTTTTAAGATTATTTATTCTCATTTTGTATAGCACATAGCTTTTTCCCATGGTACGATACAGACACTTGCGAATTTGATAAAATTCTTTATACTATGTTTGTGCAAAGCATTTTTCCATAGGATGGGCACATATGGCCAAACGAGAGTGATTCTTGTAGAAGCCGAACTTCTGCACTTTCCCTTGGAAGGAGACTAAACTCTTGCAAAGAGGTTGACGCATACCCTCAACCTCCCCAAGCTTTTACCCAGAAGAGTGTACGCAACCCCTGGGATGAACACAGCAGATTGATGAGCAGAATAACGAGCAATGTAGGAAAAATGCTCAGCCTCACGCTAAGGCCGAAACCGAGCATTCTAGCCCTAAGAACGACTGTGGGGGGCTTGCAGTGAGGCTCGACTTGCACAACCGAAATATCCAAAGCAACAAAGAAATGTTCAAGCAGAAAGTGAATCCGCACACAAGCCCAACTACGGAGCAAGCAAATAGCATAAGGAAGTTGGTCGGCCTCATGCCAAAGCCGAGGCCGACCACCTAGAGGCCAAGTCCAAAATTCAGCCACGAAAGCCCAGGTTCCCAACAGAGTGTACGTACCCTTGGGAAGAGACTAATTCCGGCCAGAGAGGTTGATGCATCTCCACAACCTCCTCAGAGCCAGAGGTTATCTCAACTCATCTGGTTGGGCACATTTTGCCAAGTCCGAACACAAACCCTAAAAGGTATTCTTCTCTTTACCCAACTACACTTTGTGTTTAAATGAAGCTTTACCTGAAATTGGGGGCTGCAAAGGGGATATGCACTCCCTATTAAACAAAAAGCAAGTCACCGGGGATATGCACTCCCTATTAAACAAAAAGCCCCTATGTTTAGCATGTTCTACTAAAATTTACATGTTCAAACCTATTCTCTCATTATTTTCCTACAAGAACTGGCATGTGGATGCAGGGAGCCAAATTTTAGGCTAACAGGGGCTTGAGGTCGAGGCCGATCCTAGCCTCTTCCCTAACTTCTCTTTTGCAGACTAGAAACTGGATTGAGGCGCTCCAAATAACCGAATAAGCAAAATTAGAAAACTGCTCGGCCTCTTCCTGAGGTCGAGGCTGACCAGGCAAGCAGAGAGGGAGATAGCTGTGCTCGGCCTCTTCCCAAAGCCGAGGCCGACCGACCAATCTCTCACCCTTTTTCATCTCCATTTCATCTAACCCCTATTCAGGGAGTGTCTACTTCTATCCTACTTTGCAGGACGACAACAAAGCTACACATAAGCCAGCCCAAGGCAAGGGTCATTACTCTTAAATCGGGCTTAAGGAGCTCAACTTATAGCAATAAGCCACCCCAAATCCCAATTCAAGAGTGGGTGCTTAATGTTATAGGCAATTTTGGACCACCCCGATATGCAAGGAGCTGACGAGGGCAACCGAGGAGAAATCGGGCTAAGAGATGGACCAAGGAGGCAAAACCGGTAAGTGGGACGGGCCAAGACCAAAGGGGTCGGGTTTTTGGCCCGACCCCGTGCTCGGCCTCGGCCATGGGCCGAGGCCGAGCCCGTCTGGTGCCGTTAGGTCCCCACTGCTTCCATCTGCCCCGGGGTTTTTCTGGTTTGACCGAAAATGCCTCTGAAACCCTAAAAACGCTAGGAGGATGAACATGTATTTATACCCCTCTTCACCACTGAAGAAGGGGCGGAGATTCTATCCCTAAACGCTATTTTACATTCTCTATTCTCTTTCCTCTTGCTCTTACTTTTCCACTCCCTACCGTTCTGCTTGCTGACTTAAGCATCGGAGCCAGTGTGGCGAGCACCACACCGGTGCGCAGGTTTACTGTCTTGCAGGCCACGTCTTCCCCTTCATCTACAAATTTACCGTTGGTGGCACGTGGAGGTCAGGTGAGTCCCTTGGCCAAATTTTGGCATCAACATAAATGATTCCTTTTCATCATTGATTTCTAACTAGAAACTTGAAATATAAGTTTGAATTTTATTAATTGAAAACTATTATTGTTCCAATCCTTGGAAAAAATAAAAAAATAAAAAACTAAATCATCAATAGGCAATCCAAGCGCATGATTCCGATGGTAAGAATTATTTGTTATCATCTTTCAGAAAAATGATAATGTAAGAGTTTCCTTAAAAAAGCTTTTTTTTTTTTAAAAAAAAAAAGTTTCCTTAAAAAACGTGAAAAACGTGAAAATTATGAAAGTTAAATTATTAAAAATATCTCTAGTTTGAATTATACTCTTGAATTTCAAAATTTTCATTTTAATTCTTGAATTTTGAAATTTTTTTCGAAACTATCTTGAAGGTTTTTTTTTATTAAATTTATAGACGAAATGCATAAGTATTGTTGCTTATATAAACATAAACATATTTGAAAACATAAGTGAAAAATATGATAAAAACACATGCAAACACATTATTTTTTGTTCGTAATTTTAATGGAAGATATCTTAAAGGATCGTTGTGAAATAAATTTAAAACTTCAAGGGTTAAAATGAAACTTTTGAAAGTTTGAAGGTATAATTGAAACCAATCTCATAGTTTAGAGGTATATTTAATAATTTTGGTCCAAATGTGAATCTAAAATAGATTTGTTATAAAAAAAATAGTTAATAAATTAACGTGGTTTGGTTCAACCATATGTAATTTTGACAGAACCATAATTATACCTTATTTAAATATGGTTCAATTTCTTTTTCGAAGAGTTTGCCAATTTTCTTGTTTCAAAATGTTCCATATAAACTTTTTCAAAAAAAAAAAAAATGTTCCATATAAACTTTTTTTTTTTTTTTTTTTTTTTTTTTAAATAGTTCCATATAAACTCTTAATTATCATGAACTAGGGGTTGACCTAATAACCAAATGTCCTTGTGCAAGCTGTTTGTCCAGATGTCGAATATTTTTTTTATGCAAATACTAAAATTAGGTGGTCTAATTTTTCTTTTTGTTTTTCCTTTCAAATATATGGTGGTTACAATTTAATATCTTCATGTCAAATAGTGGAGTTAGTTGAGATATATATAAGTTGATAAAAAAAAAAATCTTAATTTTTATTTAGCAAACTAGAATCATGATTTTCTTTGATTATCTCTTCTTTTTCAAAATTTGCATATTTCTTTCTAAATATATTATTTTATCCAATCAAATATAAAATTACTCATTCTTTCTAATTATAAATATCAAAGTTATATTCTAAATTTCTAATAAAAAGAAAAGAATGAAATGGATTCAATTATTAATGTATTTTTAATGACGGGTCGAATGAGTAAGATTATTGGACTTAAATATACTTTTAGCTATTCAAATAAACTTAACTTAATTTTAATGATGAACAATTATAGAATAAGTAAAGAAACAACTGGTTCGAAATATGTTTTTAGCCTATTTAAATGAACTTATCCATATATTAACATTGAATTTTTCTTTAAAAATATAATAAAAAAAGTAATATATGAGCCAGTAAAGTAAATCAAACTATAAATAAATTTTATAATATAAATCTAAAATATGGTTAGTTTACATGGAAAACTTTTATGTTATGAACTTTATTCTTAGATAACAATATTTATCATCAATTTTAGAAAGGTTCAATTTATCATCATACATCGTACTAAAAGAATTAAGTTATCAATAAATAAAATAATCAAAGTACACAAACTAAAAAAAGTATGTTTTAATCTAAAATTTCACAAACATTTGATAGAATCTGTTTTGATCGATAACATCGCTATCATTACAAGTTAACATCCATGACTAAATTAATAGAATTAAAATAATAATAAGTTGCTTAAATTGGTGCACCCATATTGTATACAAGTAATATATATAAAAAACAAAAAGACTACTGTTTAATTGGTTGGATCAAAAAAATTAATTAATTAAAATTTTATAAAGTCTTTTCATTTAAGTGGCCATCGTCATTTAGAAGACTTGAAGCTTAAAACTAAGGAGAAAAAAAAAGGTAAGTTGACTTAACAAAACCCTAATTTCTTGGACTCATTTAGATTTTGATTGGCAGCCAATTCACCTCATTAGTGCCTTTTAACATTACTAGTCTTTTAACACGTGCTTTGCACGTGATATTTCCAATTATTTTATCATATTTTATGATATTATCATTTCATTTTACCATATATTAATACTATTTTTTTAAAAACGTTGAGCATGTATCTAACTTTTGTATCATTTATACTTCAATAGACTAAATGATTTATAAAGTAATATATGATTTCTCAAACAACACTATTTCGCAATTTATAAAAAAAATAGTTTGCTAGACTTTTTTATGCTTAAGGGAGAATAAAACTGACGGAGAAAAGGAAAAAAAAACATAAAATTTGAACTAATAACTTATGAAGTTCAAAATTATTAAAATTCTTAAACTTTTAAGTTTTCATTATATAATTAAAGATAAAATCATAAATTATTTTACCATTCATTTTTAAGAATATATTGACAAAAATGGTAATATTCTATCTTTCCACATCCCGAGTCGAGAAAGCTATTTATATGGTCGTAGAAGACAGAGAATTTCAAAATTCTTGAAATTTCATTATTAATTATAATAAAAGACAGATTCATAAAATTTAAAGATAAACTTATTTCAAAGAAAAAGAAAATTTAAAGATAAACTCATAAATTTTTAGATTCACATTAAAAAAAGAAAATAATTATTAGATTATACTTTCTCAGGGTTTGAGAGAAAATAATTAGAAGAATGAGAGCGAGAAAAAAGTGGAATTTGAAGAATTTCAGAAAGTACTTCAAAAAAGTGGAAAGGGAGTGAGAGAAATGAAATGCAAATGAAAGTTTTGGAGAGGTAGGAAGATATTTAATTTCATTAGTATTTTACATTTTTGAAATAAGGACAATGTATATATTATCTTAAATATGAAGGTTAATATTATATTAAAAAATCCATATTCATACTATAAATTTAAAATGATGAATGATTAGTAGTTATAATTACTACTTGTTCAAAAAAAAAAGTAGTTATAATTATTACGTAATTCAACTTAACAAAAAATAGTTCAATTTAATATAAAATTTTGGATGATTAATAATTATATCATTAAAAATATTTATTTTTAATAAAAGATAGTATCATGTATTTAATGAGATATATTATATATTAAAAATTTGTATTATTTATTACTTTGAAAAATTATACCAAATAGAAATCTCATTTATTTTCAAGAAATAAATATTTCTAAAAGTACTAATTTTATTTTTATCTAATACTTACAAAATAAAACATATGTACCACCATCATCATCATAATAATAATAATAAAATTATTTTTGCCAACGTGAGTGTTCAACTAACATCAAATTTGAACTAATAACCAAGAGGTTTGTGGTTTAAATCCCTCCAACCCCACATGTTTTAAAATAATAATAATAATAATAAAAAATATATCATTTTTTATTATTGAGAATTTAAAGAGAAAATCAATGAATATATTCATTTACTACAAATAAAAAAAAAATCATGGTATATATAATTTCTCATAACTGTTATTATTTATAATAAAAGAAGCTAAATACATTTGTAAGAAAGAATACACTTAAAACATAATTACGCTTAACTTCAATTGGTAGAATATCATCTTCAAGCTTTTGTTTTCGCATATCTTCAAGTTTTTTCTTAAATTACAAATTTACAAAGGATTAACATTATTGTAGTAAAAAAAAAAAACCCAAGATGAATGTTAGATAAAGTAATCCAAACAATTATTTAAAAATAAATAAATAAATAAATAATCCAAACAAAACAAAAATTATAAGGCAAAGCAAGACAAACCTACACTTGAGATGAGAAAATTCAAATGCTTGTAGACAAATGTTGAAGAGAGCTCTACTTATAGTTGTAGGAGATAAAAGTTACAAAACCTTTGAAATTTCACCATTAAATATACTTATAAACTCATAAATTTTAGTAATTAAATTATAGAAATAAATATATAGAACTTTTCATATTCTAACCTCTCAAATATTTACCTTTGGTATTTATTAAATTAAAGAAAACCTACATGGATAGGTTATATATAAATGTGAGAATGTGAAAAGGTGTTAAATAATTAATGTTAATTTAATTGTGCATTTGTAATTAAATAATAATAAGTGATAAAACAATTCTAAAAATATATAATTAATTAAAAATAATAGAAACTATTAGTACCTACGTGGGTGTGTAGATTTTTTTTTTTCTTTAGGAAAGTGTGTGTATATAAGTTGTTCTTTTAGTAATTCTTTTTTTTTTTAATTTTTTTAAACCTTTTTTTTTAATTTTAAATTTTATTTTATGATTTAATTTAAATATATAAATTTAATAGTTATTAATGGCATGCTTTGTAAATTTAAGATTTGATAAAAGGGTAAAATAGTCTAAAAATGATTGTTCTCCTTAGCCACTTTTTAAGGTAGTAAGATAAGATAAGATATTTGTTTTTTTTTTAATTAAAAAAATATTGTGGGCCCCTTCTTTGTCACTATCTTAAGTAGATTATATTACAATTATAGACTACTCATCTTTTTATTTTTTTATTAGAAAAATCTTTCTAACTTTTAATATTAGAATATTCATTATATATATATATATATATATATATATTAAGTGACCCTTTCTTTTATACTTGGCCCTTGTTGTGGAATTATTTTGCATAATTATCTTGACTTTAACTTATGAAAGTGAGAAGCTTTCGAAACCCATTTGATAAGTATTCCATAGATATATTGTATTCTAATCTATTTTTTAAAAAAAAATGTTTCTAGAACCCCAAACGAAAAGCTGGTGCCTATTTAGCTAAAAAAGTTGAAAATGTTTTTAAGTAGAAATGAAATATTAAAAAAAAAAAGTCTACATTTTATTATTATTATTTTTTAGAAGACATTTTATTATGTTCTTTAATCTATTATACTAGCTAGTTAATGAAATAATTAGGACAAAAATTAATATAATTTTGATTCAAATATTATTTTGGTTCTGTGAAACTTGTTATATTTTAATCCATATACTTTTAAAGGTTTAAATTTAGTATTTATTACAATAAATTTTAAAGGTAATCTCTATTGTTAGTGTTGATAGAGAAATTTTGACCAATCATGAATTGCCACGTCATCACATAAAATTAATGACGAAATTAAAGTTAATTAAATTTGGGACCAATTATAAATTGACATGTGTTCCAAATTTAATTTGAAAACAAAGTTGGCCAATTATAAATTTATAGAGCCAAATTTCTATTTGATCGATTAATTAAAATTAAATTATTTCAATCAAATTAATTAATTTGCCCAATTAATTAAAAATAATAATTATTTGGATCAAATTTGGATCTTTTAAATGTCTGGGTCATATGGTTTTGGGTCAAATATAAACCAAACCCAAGACTAAATGGTTCAGCCCAAGACCAATAAAACCCAAGCCCAAGTTGTTAGGCCCAAAAGTTATTAGGGCCCATCCTGCGAGAACTCTATAAATAGGGGGTTCACCATCATTTCAAGGGGGTCAGAATTTTGAAGCTCGAGGGCAGAGTCCAGAGTATTCTCCAAGATCCAGAGTCATCAGAAGTCAGAGAGTCTAGAGAATTCAGAAGATCCAAGATTCAGAATTCAACCAACTCAAGACTCAGAAGGTTTGAAGACTAGAAGACTCTAAGAAGAGTGATGTGGACTTTTCCTTACCGCAAGCGCACGGGTCAAGTAATAATATAGTGAATAGTAAATTCGAATGTCGTCCTCTGGATTGGATTTTTAAGCAAATCAAGTATTGCGAATTATCTTGCCTAATTTTATTTAGGGATCAAAAAGTGATGAAAAGATGATGATAAAACCAAATCAAAGCAAATAAAAAGAATGGAAATTCAATTGGGAAAACTACTTAGGGAATTGATTTCGCCGATTTCGTTTAGGATTGATTTTAAAGAATAAGTTATTATGCACAATGAAATTATGAGCCAAAGACCCTTTAATCACAACTACCTCTCCCGAGTATAATTGATTCTCATGCAAATTAACCAACTTGATATCCCTATCTAAGTTTATTAATATGCAAGACAATGAGATCTTTTAACCAATTCTAAAGTTAATCTAAAACCGTCAAGAATTAGAAATTAAACTTTATTCATGCAATCTTGAGTAAGTCTAAATCAAATCCCCTCTCCCGAGCTAGATTCGAAACTTAAATCATCCAACTAATGGCCAATTAATTGAAAGCATTAAATCAAGATTACAAACACAATAACATTGCACAACTTAAACCATAAATCAATCCATAAACTTAATCAACTACATCAATCCCTAAGCTACAGGTTTAGCTACTCATGAATGTAAATACAATCTCAACTAAACATGTGTAAGCCATAAATCTAACTAAAGAAAGAAAAGGGAAAAGAAAACTCAATGTAGGCCGAGTCCCGACGTCCCCGTCACGATCCCCACGAACAATGGGTTGATTTCCAAGTTCCTCCTTTGTTTTCAGCTCCAAAAGTGCTCTATTATGTCCTCTTTACGGCTCCAAAAGGTCCCCCATTTTGATCTCCCCCAAAACCTAGCCGAAGTGAAGCTTATATTCTGATTTTTCGTCGAAGCGTCGAGACGCTGCCTCTTAAACGCGCGTTCTGAATAAGGAAAAACGGTAGCGTCGGGACGCTTCCTATCATAGCGTCTCGACGCTGTAAGCTTTACGCACCTAATCTGATATGGAATGTGAGCGTCGAGACGCTCAAGAGCTAGCGTCTCGACGCTAGCCTGCTGTTGACCGAGATTTGACTTTTTTTCTTTTTTTACTCTTTTCATTCCTTTGCCTCTTTTCACGCCCGAGCACCCGATTAACTCTGATATTGCATTATAGCTCCAGTCAACCATTTCCTACAAAATAAACATTAAAGTGCAATAAAATGGCCCAAACACCATAAAAGACTAGCTAAATTAAATAAGTAAAGATAGCTAGCTATGCTCGCTATCAAAGAGATCAATAAGCCAATCGACCGATCAAGAAGATCAACAAGTCAGCAGGCCGATCATCCAAGAGGATCAACAAGCTAACAAGCCGATTCGACAGATCATCAAGCCAACAGGCTGATCCAAGAGATCAACAAGCCAACCGACAGATCAAAAAGATCAACAAGTCAGCAGGCCGATCATCCAAGAGATCAACAAGCCAACCGACCGATCAAGAAGATCAACAAGTCAGCAGGCTGATCATCCAAGAAGATCAACAAGCCAACCGATCGAACAGATCATCAAGCCAACAGGCCGATCCAAGAGATCATCAAGTCAGCAGGCCGATCATCCAAGAGGATCAACAAGCTAACAAGCCGATCCAACAGATCATCAAGCCAACAGGCCGATCCAAGAGATCATCAAGTCAGCAGGCCGATCATCCAAGAGGATCAACAAGCTAACAAGCCGATCCAACAGATCATCAACCTAGCAGGCCGATCATCCAAGAAGCTCAACAAACCAGCCCAAGAAGATCAACAAGCTAGAGACCAAAGTTTATATATTTAAGAGAGAGAATCAGAGGATTAAAGTTAGAGATTGTACACCCACACGCATACAACATTAATACAAATATATTATTTATTCCACGTGTCTCCATCCCCGAAGTTACGTGTGAACAGTTAGTTTATGGTTAACTTTTCTATTAAAAAAAGTCTCTATCTCATTTCTGCTATGAATTTTGGAAATACTCTCACATTGTGTCTTTTATTGAATATTATTTTATCGATTTCGATAAAAATTAACTTGAAACTAAGGACGATTTTAAGATTTATATAAAATAAAGAGACTAAATTTGGACAATTGAAATTACATTGAATAAAATAGAATGTGTCTCAAAATTCAGGGATCAAAATCGTTTTTTAAAACTTTTTTCAAAAATAAAAAATAAAATAATCGTTTTTTAAAACTTTTTTATTTTATTTTTTACACACAAAGCTTATGGAGAAACAAAATACTTAAAAGTTTAAAACTCAAATATAATTATTAAAAAAAATCAAATATAACATTTAAACCCAATCTAAATAGAGGTCCGGTAGTTTTTTTTTTTTTTTTTTTTTTTTTGACAATTTGTGGGGTAGGGGTTCAAACCACATACCTCATGGTTATCCGTACAACATTATGCCAATTGAGCTATGCTCTTGTTCGCAAATAGAGTCTGATAGTTAATGCACACTTACTTGAAATGGAAGGTTTTATCCTCCACCTCGATATATATATATATTTCAATATTGTGGGATTGGAAAATAAAAACTAATAATGGTAAAATTTGAAACAAAATAAAGATATATATATTTAAAAAAAAAAATAGGAAGAAAACACCCTCTTGGGCTACATCTTGAAAAAAGACACACTTCCATCAAATTCTTAAACCATTGTGGCAAAGAATGCGTCCCTAACATAGCTTCCTTACCTCGACACGTGCTAACTGATCTGCAACACAATCTTGATCTCTGGATATAGGGGTGAAACTAACCATTCATATAACACCTCGATATATTCATTGAACATCTGAATATTCAACCATGAATAAGATAAGATCGAAATTTCCTCAAGCTCAATGATCTTTGGACTAATTAGGATATTGATTTCTTTTATTTAATAAAATCCCGATGTATTTTTTCCCCTAAGTTCATACAAATTTAAAGCAATAAGTCCATTTGTTTGTTTCTCATTCTTTAAATATTAAATACCCTCATCTTTTTAAATAGTTTCCATTAATCGATTAAATTGTATACACACATCTTTTAACATATATTTTTTCATATTGTGATAATCTATCATTTATTTAAGGTAAATAATCTTTCATTTTGATCATTAATAATTAGCCACTAGTGAAAATAAAACAACATAATAAGAACTAATTAAAAACTTTATATTAAAGAAAGTTGCGGTCTAAAAGCAGTAAATAAGGAGAAAATGTGTCACATCCACTTTGTTGGATAATCAAAACCACAAAAGTGGAAGATAAAGATAAGCACGAAAAATCAAAATAAAATAAAACATCAAATTTCAAACTAATATTTCTAGAAAGCATTGATATGATAATAAAAATATAAAAACCTAAAAGCAAATTCCAACTTTTCTTTCACTCTCTCCAATGGGTCGAGACGTTAAAATCAAACCCAGTGGGTTCTTTGTCATCTCTCTCAATTTTTTTTTTTAATTTTTTTTTATAGGATATTAATCAATTTAATATAATTCCAAGTATCCAATTTATTAACCAAATGAGCTGTGCTAAGTTAATTAATCACCTCCAAAGTTAATCTTTAATCATCCCAAATGTTCTTTTGTGGGGTTGTCACCAATTTATTTTATCTTATTATTTTTTTTTTTAAATTAAGACCTTGTCAATTTGATTATTTTTAAATCTTTTCTGTTTAATTAATTTCTTTTTTAATTGTTAGTTTTTCTTCTAAATTGGTTCGTGAAGAATAAGGACAAGAGAACTTGAAGTTGAATTGGAAGTAATTTATTAGTCTGTGTGTTTTGTTGAATTTTTTCTAGTTTCTATATAGAATTTAACATACATATAATGACTTGATTTTTTTTGTTTCTATCTTCTTCTTCAAAAAAAGGTTACAAAATATTATGTTGACGACAATTTGTGTCTTTTATTTTTCCTTTTTTAGAAGAGTGTTAAAAAAACTCATTCAAGTTTCAAATTTGATAACTTCGTCAATGAATTATCTTCAAGTTTCTTAATAAGAACAAAGGGACTTGGTCAAGGTTTGAAACTTAAAATCTTTCATTTTTGTGGAGGAAACACTCAAACTTCTCTCTTTCAAAAATCATTTTCGAAGTTTGTCCAACTGTAGAAATATACTACCAATCTAAATCACTCATTTATTACATACAGACGATGCTACTATTTTTTAAAAATAGTTTGAAAAAAAAAAATCTAATCTCAAACCTATTTCACTTTCTTCTCAAGTTTTTTCTAATTAAAAAAATGCAGATTTTGAATTAGAACTTTAAAATGTTTTACCAAA
This sequence comes from Luffa acutangula, assembly GCA_036850905.1. Taxonomy (NCBI): domain Eukaryota; kingdom Viridiplantae; phylum Streptophyta; class Magnoliopsida; order Cucurbitales; family Cucurbitaceae; genus Luffa; species Luffa acutangula. Next base: position 58,898,809 of record CM072087.1, on the reverse strand, counting down.
AAAAGAAGTATTAATCAAACATAGTTTCTAAAAAATAAAATGATTATCAAACCAACTTCAAATTTTTATTAATCCATTTCTTTTTTGCAAGAAAAAAAATCCTCATGCAATCAACAACACACATTGTTATAGGTAATTCTGGATCATTCCAAAATATAAGGAACATACAAAGGCAACACGACGCGAACCCAAAGACACGACCAGAAAATTGACCCCAGAGGAAAAATAGACTAGAGGGTCAGGCCAAAGCCGGGGGGATTGGGCCTTAGCCTAACCCCATGCTCGGCCCGCTTGTGCGGGCTGCGTCTTCCCCCTCTGTTCGGTCCCTGATGCCCATGGGTTACCTCAGTTTAGCCTGGTACAACTCTGAATCGTCTCAAAACGCCTGGAAACCCTAAGATAGGAAAAGGTATGTAAAACCCTTCTTTGTCACTGAAGGGGGATCTCGAAACTATTCTCTGAACTTTCCCCTCTTTCTCTTGCTCTCGTTACTTTGCATCCCATCTTTCTCCTGGGTGACTTAAGCATCGAAGGCGGTGTGTCAAGCACCACATCGGTGTGCAAGTTTCTTCTATTTTGCAGACCATCATTAGAATGATCCAAACAAATTTACTGTTGGTAGCACGTGAAGGTCAGGTGAGTTCTTTCTGTCCAGATTTTGGCATTAACACACATCATTAGAATTTGGAATTTTCTACTCTGACAGTGGAGCTAAAAAATTATAAAAATAAGAATAAGACATCCCATAATTCAACGAAGAAAAATAGTCTTACAATATTGTAAATAATGTACAACAATAATGTTAATATTTTCCATGAAGAACAAAACAAAGCACTAACCTTATTGTTTTAAAATCAAATCATCTGTGTACTTCCTTTTTATTATTTTATTCAAGTTTAATTGTAGCAAAACAAGCTTTTTAAATGGAAAAAAATCTCTTTCCATTATCAAAGGATCTTCAGGTCATTTTTAAAAATTGATGATATTAAAAAAAAAAAAAGAATAAAAATAGGATAATTGTAATGGGTGGCAACATGAAGGTAAATAATTGCAAATATAGCAATTTTTAAAAATATTTGCAAATATGGCAAAATTTTTTAATTAATTTTTTATATTCCTAAATTGTCCCTGTGTGCCCATCTTCTTCTTTCTCGTCAGTTTTTTTTTTTTTTTTTTTTTTTTTTTTTTTTTTTTTTTTACTGATAGAAAGTCTTTTTATTACTGATAGATTCTATCAGTGGTAGAAAAATTTTCTATCAGTGATAGAATAAAGTTTCTATTAGTGATAGAAACTTTCTATCACTGATAGAATAAAGTTTCTATCAGTGATATTTCTATCACTGATAGATTCTATCAGTGGTAGAAAAATTTTCTATCGGCGACAGAAAGTTTCTATCACTAAAATTTCTATGACTGATAGATTCTATCAGTGGTAGAAAAATTTTCTATCAATGATAGAAAGTTTCTATTAGTGATAGAAATCTTCTATTCTATCACTAAAATTTCTATTAGTGATAGAAATTTTTTCTATCAGTGATAAAAGATTTCTATCACTGATAGGTTCTATCAGTGATAAAAAAAACTTTTTTATAAAAAATCATAGAAAAACTTTTGATAAAAAATCTTTCAATCCCTGATCACCCATAAAAATCTTTCTATCTCCGATAGAAATCTTTCTATCACCGATATAATCTATAAGTGATAGAAAAACTTTCTATCACCGATAGAAAAGCTTTCTATCAGTGATAAAAGATTTCTATCACTGATAGGAATTTTTACTATTCTATTAGTGATAGAAAGATATTCTATCAATGATAGAAAACTCTTGATAGAAAATATTTCAATCCCTGATAGAACCTATCAGTGATAGAAATCTTCTATCACTTATAGAAATTTTTTCTATGAGTGATAAAAAAACTTTCTATCTCTATCACTGAGACTGATAGGAAAACTTTTCGTGAGTTATAGAAAATCTTTCTATCACTGATACTTTTCTACCAGTGATAGAAGATCTTTTGTTTCTATCAGCGATGGTGATACAAGGTGAAATCGGGCATTGAAAAATAAAGCAAAAACGAACGATTATAGAAATCAAACACTAAAAAACAAAAACCAAACACGGATAGAAAACCAAATAACAACAACCAAACACTGATAGAACACCGAACAAGTGATAGAAAAATATCTATCACCGATAGAATCTATCAGTAGTAGACAAATTTTCTATCATATGATAGAATCTATCAGTGAAAGAAAATCTTTCTATCACTGATAGATTCTATCAGTGATAGAAAATCTTTCTATCACTGATAGAATAGTGATAGAAAAACTTTCTATCAGTGAAAGAAAATCTGGAGGGGTATTTTAGTAAATGCAACATACAAACTATTAGATTTTGCCATTTTTGCAATTTTTTTTGTGGGTTGCTAGATTTGCAATTATTTTGACCCATATTGCTATCCTTGCAATCGGCCCATAAAAATAGTGTGCCTATTTTAAAAATGAAAAAGACATAATAGTAGGCCCAATATTACTGGTTGGCCCACCGGGTACTTAGGGTTTGCTCCAAAATCCAAACCTGTTACCACTTTTTGTCGGGTAAAGAAGAGCACTTTTGATCTCACTTAGCTACGGAAATTTGGCTTTCATTTTTTGGGCAACAAGAAATATGGCTAAAAATAAATAGGTGGCTTGAAATATAGCTACAAACGTTTATAAATTAAATAGATGGCTAAACGACTTAATGATTAATAAATACCTATTTGTAAAAGACAAATATGCCCCCCAACAAACTGCCTAACGTATTCTTAACGTTTAAAATCAAAATCAGAGTTGAAAGAGATAAAATATACCCCTCAAAACATTTTAGGAAGTTTGAAATTCAAAAATCTAAGAAACAAAACTAGTTTGAAAATCAAGGTGTATCATATTGTTACTACTGGAAAACTTTGCTTCCCGAAAAAGGAGTCAATACCTTTACTGGGGAAGGAGTACAAAGTTCAACCTCCCTTAGTAGAGAGAAACACCTTCGGAATGCATTAATTGGAAAAAAGGTCCAATCAATCCGAACACATACTACCTGCAACTAAGAAGATCATAAATTAAAATACAAAAAATAAGAACAAGTTGCTAATTTCCCCAGAAAATTGAATAACCTAAAAAGACTATACCTTTAAATGCTGCAATTATGGAATGTCATGTCGCCGCCCAACCTCCCACCAGAATAGCTTTCATGCAGCAGCCGTCCGTTCATCTTCTTCTTCCAAAACTCGAAACCTTTGAGAGCATTCCACATCATTGAGAGCATTCCACACCCTTGAAACCCCCATTCCACACCATTCCCCACCACCACCACAGAGTGTATATCGCTACCTACCTCTCATATCACGCCGACGAACCACCTCTGCCATGCCAACAACCTTCATCCGCCGCGTTGACGACCATCTCTTGCATGCTCAATTGATTCTCCCCCTACGCGACGACTGTACCAAAAAATTTGAACTAGTTAACGATTTCATTTCTCTTCCCTTATATTTGCAACAAACAGATACATTATCCCAAGATTTTAGGGATTTAGTTTATTCCCTTTGAAACCGTATATTTTCGGGATTCATTTTTCCCTTCCCATCTGCGATTATACCGCTCTATTGTAAGACGAAAAGCACGAGCGTGGGGAGGAAATGCATGGAGGCGATTTTGGTGGAGGGTTTGTGTTGATTTGACTTAAATGTTGAACCCGCCAGAGTGGTATGTACGGATAAATACCATTTCATCGTTATTGCAACTTCTCTGAAAAAAATGTGCTTGTGGTATACTCATATGTATGTGTGCATACACATTGGCATGTCTAATAGAAAAAATGCTTTGATTTGTCTGTACTATTATATACATCCATGGAATGGTCTGATGTGTCTACTTGTGTGTGTATACACTTAATCCCCCTGTATTTGAGTTAATCACCCCCTGTATCGTGTATGTCTGGAATGTCCAATAAAAATACATTTTGTCTTTGTCTGTGTTGCTATATGCAACCATAATAACCCTCGTACCTTGTTCACCTGAATGCAAATACCTGATGAATGCCATAACTAATATCTGTCTATAGTATTACATACATATGTGTTCTGCATGCATCCTGTGTGTATGCATACTTACCCCAGTCCCACCCCCATATGAGTTATATATACGCTGTAGTTTATATGCACGGTCATCTGTCTGTGTGTACTGCTACTTACGACTTTTATTGTTGTCATTTTGTAACATGGATAATGAGAGGCAAAATGTGAGGGATAAAATCTTTTTTTTACCGTTGGAAACGTTGAAACCTAAGCCTAAAAAATAGGTAGATCTTTTTATACACTTGAACACAAACCGCCAACTGAACTCCATATAAATCGGGATTCATCCATCCCAAAAAAAGGGAAGGGAAACTGAATGAAAACAAAAAAAAATATATGTTAGCGGCGTTTGTCTATAGTCGTATATACTAGGGGTAAAAATGTAAAAAAAAAAAATCTAGAAAACAGTTCCTGAAAATGCGGTAGCCACCCCTGCGAATTTGGAACATCTGTAGCAAAAAACAAGAAGGCTTTTTTTTTCTAGCTATTTAGCACAATTCTCCTTCATTTTTCCATTTTTAACCCTTCTAGAATGTTGGATCCGACCCGACAAAATAATTGCTCCACTATGTATATTATTGATAATGGAAAGTGGAAGACTTTCATGTAGAATCTAAAAAGAAAAAAAGGTTAAAAAAAAAAAAACTAAAAAGGAAAAAAGTGTGTTTCAAAAGAAGAAGAAGAAAAAGCGAATTTCGTTATTTCTTTAATAGGACATTTGGTATAGATCCAATTCATTCTTTACAAATGTTTAATTTTGGTTTTATTTTATTTTAGTTAATACATTCTTATTAGATTTTATTTAATTTTTTTTTTAATTTTAAAATTTATATTTTATTCTATCAACCTTCAAATATTTCATTTGAGGTTATAGATTTTGATTATATTAAGTGAAAAGCTATTTTAATAGTCATTATTCTTCTATATTCTTGTAGGGATTTTTAAAATCTCAAAACTTTATTAGAAAAGAAATCTTGCTTTTTCAAGCAGCATAACTCTCCCTCACAACTTTTCTTTTTTAAATTAAGGACTGAACAAAAAATTAGACCACCTTACTTTATTCATTGGTCGATATTTCATTCATTGTTTTCCTATTATTGTCCATTACCCAAAGTTTGACGCCATTCCATAATTTTAAAATCAATCGAATGCCAAATGAATTTAAACAAGCTTTATTAAAATTCAAGTGGACGACCCCACCCACAGATCACAAAAATGTATAGACTTGCCAAAATTACCTGCCCTATCAATCATAAAAAAATTTCTTTTAACTGGATATGTAATACCTAACAAAAAGTACACTAGTTCTTGTCGTTGGCGACCTAACCAAAGTTAAACTAACCTCCTTTATTATTTCAAAATAATAATAATAATAATAACCTCCTCTATAAATCATTAATCCAATTTTCACCCCTTATTGAACTATAAAAGGTCTAGTGCTACAAATTGTCTAACAAGTTAAGGACGCACTAATTAGTTGTATATAGTTTATATAGATAATCATTGAATAATCATTATGTTGTAATTGTAATATTACATTATTCTATCTTTATATTACTATGAGGAATTCTGATAGGGAGCATTTTTTTTCTATAAAAATAAAATTTGTAAATGTGCTTTTTTTTTTTTTTGACAAATTTGTAAATGTGCTTTTTAATGGTACTTAAATAATTTTTTTTTTTTTGTAATCGTAATGATTAATCTAGACATTGAATGGCACAATTTCAACATATCACTGGTAAACTCATATCGATCAACTATACTTTTAATATACCACCGAATAATCTATAAATTAATTAATCATAATTATACGCTTGGCGAGCAATTGGCATGTATCCTTGACCAAGAGGTCAGAGGTTCGAATCCCCCACTCCAAATGTTGTTGAACTCAAAAAAAAAAAAAAATCATAATTATACTGTATCACTTAATTACCTATTCATTAACTAAAATTCATATTGGATTTTTTCCGTAGTTGTGAACTTTTTAGCTGCTACTTTTGTTTAGATAAATTAGGCTAGATTTGTAATTACCCAATATCCAAATTACAACTGGGAGGGCAGTGGAATATTACTACCAAGGCCGAAGGCCAATAAGAAGGCCGGATTTCGGGCCCAATAATTCGTACAAACGGGTCTCCTCATGGTCCCAATTTCCTCTATTGTTCGGTCCCGGCAAAGTGGGCAAAGCAACGACCTCAACAGAAGCCATTGATCAATGCAACCTTTATGAAACGCATGCTTACAGTTAGGCAGAACACGAAGCTCATCTCCATTTTCGAACTCCGCCAAACATATGACACAGTTCCTGGACTCGAACGACGACGTAAAACAATAAGACGGTGGATTTGAAGACGAATCACCATAGATATATACAGGTATGGTAGTGAGTTGGATGCTACTTGTGGATGTGAGAGGTTTAGAGGAAGGAGAGGGGTTCAATTGACGTCGAAAGCAGGTGAAGAGGGAGATTAATAAAGAGAACACGAACATGGCAACGATGAGAGAAGTCACAGATATGGTAACGATTCTTTCTTGGCCTCCAAATGGATGTTCGAATAAGGAATCTTTCAAAAGGCGTCGGTAACTGTAACCGAGATCTTGAACTGAATTCATGGTTCTTAATCAGTGTGTGAAGAAGGGGAGGAGAAATGTTTGAAAAGCTTCTCTCTTAATTGAGATTCTGAACAGAATATATATGCAAGAGGTTCCTAATTTAGTGCAGCAAGTTTACATGCAAATAAAAAGAAATATCAGAGCTTTAAATGGTCATGAATCATGCCTGAGATTATTTTGTTAAAAAATGAAGCTGAGCAATATGGTAATGGGGAACCAGCAGTTCGTTGTCATACCTTTTTAACTTTCCTTGACACTTTTTATCAGCAAACTACCCTGCAACTTTGTTCGAAGAGAATAGGAGGGATATTGCGAACAATAATCATTAAGCTAATTGCATATAAGTTCGATCATACTTTCCGTTTTTTAACTAACCATTGCAAAGCAAGGATAGTTGGATCACGATTCGGGTAATCTTCCTTTTCCCTTTAAGCAAAAAGTTGGTTTCCTGTGTGTGTTAAAAAATAAAGTGGTTTCTCGTTCATCTTACCATTAAGGAATAAATGATAATTTTATGTGCATGTGACGTTACTAAATGGAGCTGATTCCAACTAGCTAAATCATTGGATTTCATATACATAGGCGCGGAGAGAGAGAAAAGTGATAACTCTTACAGATTTGATGGTCAGCGACTCAGCATCCATGAAGAGATACAAAATTGAATACTGGTGGAAAGTGGAAGCCAAGAAAAGAATAAGGCCAAGTCTGTATTACGACATCAGCAATTACGATCTTCATTTATGCCGAGATTTGGAAGCCGCCCATTTAAAGTAACCACAATTTGCTTCAGGGTTAGATGCGGGACCCTGGTGAAGTAAAAGAAATTTTCAGTTCGCTAAGGTGTAAATCAACGAAGATCTTGGCTAGATGACATGGACAATACAAATTAAATGGGTTAAGTTGTCATTGAACGCAAAAGTATTATAGTAAATTTAATCATTTATCCATAGTTTAATACTCCTTTTCACTTTTCATTTGTGGGTCTGACAATTTGTAAACGGCACAACAAGTGATTAAGTTCCAATATAGGAGCAAGAAAAACTTCAACTGATAGGTTATAATAATTTAATCTTTTAACAGTACTTTAATAAGATGCTTAGTTGAGACACAAAAGTCTGGTTACCTCGGCACGAGCACAAACATAAAATCTGCGGCCGTTAGTAGGACCTTGTTTCTTAACTACTCGAGCAACACAAGGTTCCTTATGGCCCTTGCAAAGAGGTATGCTATTTTGCATAACCTGCTGTATCCTCCGCCACTCCAACAAGGCAACACCATTCTTCTCTCTCTCTACAGAGGAGTCCTTAATTTGAGACTGATCCTGATATTCTTCTAAATATTGCCCTGAATCGCTAATTTGAGTATCTGATCTAGGAATTTCAATAGGATTAGATTCGGAAGTATCTGCTTTGTTAATTGAAGAATTAGCATTAGAGCTGTCTGCATCGTTGCTAATAACTGAGTTTTTCTGGAAGAACGACTTTAATGACATCTGGGAACTCCTTCTAACTCTTTTCCTAGTTTCTTTCTCAGGTAATGCTTTCATATCTAGAGACTCATGCGTAATTAAGGTGTTGCATGCAGCCTTCTCAGGATAACCTCCACCAGAACTCTCTGCTGTTTTTAGTAGAGAATCTTCAGTTTCTAGGTTTGCCGAAGAACAAGATTCATTAGAAAGAAAGCCTGATAGGTCACTATTATCAAATGATCCATCGAGTCCCCGAGAACAATTCCCTAAGATGATGTTCCCACGTGTAAATGAATTTGATATCTTACACGGTGCTGAATGTTCAGCAGCTTGTCTTTTCAGCAGCAGAGACACTGCATGTTTTTATGGTCACATTAGACTTGAGATGAGAATATAAATAGCAACAGCTTACAAATCTGACTTCGAACTAAAACATGTGATTCAATTATGTATGAGACGTTGCAGTGCCATAAACTATAACTAATGTTTCCAAAAGTAGCTGATACAACCACAAACTAGGAATTATACCCTATATCAAATCCGTATATAGCTGCTCTACGTCAAATTTTGGAGTTGGGAAGAATTACACTGAAAACCATTTTTGTCAGTATGGCATTTCCTTAACAATTTGAAAGTTTTAAAGATACATTCAATAATATGCATTCTTCTACGTTCATACTTCTACAAAGATGGATTTCAAGTAGTGGTTTTCTAATATCGTAGGACTGAACCACTTATCCTACTTCATTATAAAATTTCCTTCCATTACTTTTTGGGAAAAGAATCATCTATAAAATCCCATATTAGCCACATCAATTAGATGATGAAAATATGATCAGTACACATTCAAGATGTAAACATAATACATCAGTGCAAAAAGTGCAGTCAAGATTAAATGTACCTCCTACACCCATCATAAAATTGCATAAGAAGATCGTTAAATTCTGAATAGAGCGACCAAGCAAAAATGAGTAAATCTCTCCTACCAAGAGTTTGCTGAAGCCCGTGAATCCTGGGATTGTATCTTGCAGATAAAGATGGAGTACTATGTTGAGGGGTATCAGGGATTTCCAGTAGACTTGCATAAACGGGTGCATGATCAGAACCTTCTAGTTTAATGGTCCGCTCTCCCTTCCACCTATACAACAGACAGAGTGATATTGCATACCATCCTTTACATGAACAAGAAATGATGAAATACATAGTGTATAACTTCATAAGCAGTAATTGAATATTTTTAAAGAGCCTTTTTGAAGAAACTATAAATAATTTATGTTATCCATCTACAAAGCACTAAGAGCTGTTTTGCCTCAAGCAACAGTCAGAGCACTTGCTCTTGGTTTTATGAAGTTGGGATCATCACCATCTTTCATTATCATTATCATTGTTCTTCACCTTGACAAAAGGTGGTGATTTACTTTCTACAGTTCAATTGAAATGGAAAAATTATTAGAAAGCAACCATAACTCCATGAGGGACTAAGATGATCTAGAATAGCATTTAAGAATTTTATGCAAATAGTTTTCAAGGCTAAGTTTGGAAATTTGGAGCTTCTAGAAAGTTCTAGTTGCTGTTAAATCTACAATCTAGGAATGTACCCAAGGTGTAATTAGAAATATTGGTAAGGCTATATTAGCCGTTAGTTAGGGAGTTGGTTAGAGTATGGAGTTATAAATAGAGGGAGCGGGAAAGGGGAAGATACGGAATTGAGTCATTGAATTAGTCTTGAGTGTTCTCAAGAGAGGGAGGGTCCAAGTACCTCGAATACTTGGACTTATCGTGTAGTCCTTTACCTTTTATATCGTAATAAGACATTGTAGTTCTATTCCAGTTCATACCAGTCTCATTCAGACATAAAAGAATAAAACAACAAAGAGAAAATTTGAAAAATGTAGAATTCTCTACAATATACCTAGGGAATCTATTAAGGATCTTGGACTTGAGTTATAAGCCTAGTGATATTCTGCTCGAAAGCTAATAAAACTTTGTTCTTATCTGCTGGAAATTTTTATAGCAATTTTCCTTAAAGAAATGCAAACATAACTCAATGTGGAAAGGAATCCCACTAGACTTTATTTGACCCCTAGTTCTTATCCTGTATTGTCCACCTCCTAACACATCCAAGCTTCTTGGTTGAATTTGAAATCACACCATAAGAGGAAATGTGTTGAACTCCACGATATCTTGAATAATCTGAAATTGATATTCGCTAATGATAATAATGAATGACAACAACAACAGAACTATCTAACAATATTTACGAAAGTCCTAGTTTTTGGTGTTATAGCAGGATTAAGATGATACTTAATATTTCATAAGCACAATGGCTTAAAAAATTGGTAAAAGTTTTTAAGCAAATATACTATGTCTTCCACTATAAATACAACCAATTAATGCTCCGAATAAATTCAGGATCAAACATCAAAATGAAGAATCCGATCACTGAAATGTGTGAGCACATATTAATGCCAAGACTTTAAAATCAATTTGATCATTTATTACGAGGAAAAATACACCTAACACCAAAATTGAATTAATTATGTACCTGAATGAATTTCCATCCTTCCAGCGTTTGTACTGTGACAGAATGTCACATTCCATAACATGACAAGCTACAATATTATGGCCTGGCAGGTCGCTGTCATGATGTAAGCATGGTCCAGCACACAATATATGGTCGATCCTTGTCCCGTAATTGAATACCTCGGCACCTGTACTTTGAGGCCAGCATGTATATGCGTCACTTCTGCAAAAACAAAACAATTGAACTACTAAATTTGATTGTAAGTGAATTGGTCAGATCTATTTACACACAGACAACTGTTGATTCCAGTTTGTCTTTGTCCGAAAGGCGAGGAACAGGGGCAAAACAGAAGGTAGTGATAAAAGGAAGTAGATAGTGATATGTTGGATTTGTGATTAGGCCAAATCCATGCCAAAACAAGGGAAATGCAACCCAAAAGTTGAGTAAAAACATTCTCTAAGAACAAAGTTCTATTTCAAAATAATATTCAAAAAGCTCCCTTACAATTCTAAAATGGGCTATTTATAGCATTATAATAAAATATACAAATAACTAATTAAGCACTAATTAATCTAATTAAATCCTAAACCCTAAACCCTAAATCTAAAATTAACAACTAAACTAATATAACTAAACTACACTAATTATCTAACATCTCATCTTACGCAACAATACAATCTTAAACAGAGGCATTATTTTATTTTGCAAATGAAAGAACTGTTAATAGTCATCATAATATCCAAAATTGAAATGAGACACCACGATGATAGCATAACTGCCAATGGTACTTGAGACACCACGATGATAGCATAACTGAATCAAATGACACTAATTCAAAACTCATGTATTGGGGGGTGGCATAACATTATCAAACAACAATTCTATCTTATTAGCTAATTCCACAAAAAGACAAAAATAGAAAGTATATATGAATTTCATTCTATCAATGGCAATAGACATATTCCTACATTATCAGTCTATCTGACGAATCAGAAACTTCTATTCCATAAAAGCCTACCGATCAGGATGTTTTGCTCTGAAAATGTCAATGAAATGGCCACCACATCCCACCAGTAAAGATCTCAGCCATCTCCTAAACCTACAAGGCAAATCATATATGCAATAAAGTTGACGTACCAAATTATAGTGGTTGAGAGTTAGTAAAATTAGGCAAGACGCAAGAGCATAAAGTCACCAACATTTGGAAAATCAGATTACATTCTTACTCATTATTCTCAAAATCTGGTCCTGCATCACAGCGATCCATAGAAGTGGGTGCAATATTAAGATCACCAACAACAAATATCCTTTTTCCTTCATGCAGAAGATGCTCCCATCTTTTCTACAAAGGAAATATCCAAAATTAGTCAAAGGGTAACTTATTGTAAATGCATACTGCCTGAAAATTATATAATGACCATATATTCATGCCCAGGGTACAGAACTATAATTACCTGTAGTATATTGTAAAAGTTTAACTTAAATTGAAGCCTTTCTGTATCATCACTTTCAGCTCGAGGTCCATAAATGTTGAAGAGAACTGACCAATAGAAACCAATTCCATTAAATTACGTATTTAAAAAATAAACCGCAAGCAGGGAAAAAAAAAAGACAACTCAGAATGTTAGCATTTTAGAAGTGTGAGCACAAAAAAATGGTTGGCGTGCACATTCTTGAAGAATAGGGTTCACTTGACACAGCAAGTATGGACTACTAGACTAGAAATTAAATCATAATCAACTTGGATGACAGACTTTTATAAATCATAGTCTATTGACTTACCAAAATGACCATGATCTGTGACTATACAACGCCCCTCCCTGTCCACTTTAAGGAGCTCCTCTTTCGAAAATTCCTCAAGCCCTTCTGCAACTCCAGGCATTGTGCCTTTTCCATCCTGCAAACCTTCTAGAAGACCTGTGAAGCCTTCCTCCGCACGAATTGGCAATGCTACTTCATTACTCGAAAATGCTGACTTAACACGACAAAACGTAGCAACCCCTGCAGAACGTCGGCTTAAATAATCCAATGCTAACGTAGCTAACATAACGTTTATACTAGGATGCCCGGTGACTAAAGATGCTTAACATTTAAATTCCATGTCGTTGCTAAGAGATATAAAGGCATGATCAAAGGACGGTCAATTTGAACAATAAACCAACTCTCAAGATTAGAAATCAGATAAAGAAAATGAAATAGAGTTGCGACGACTTATAGTACACCTGACCTAGTTGAGGCGATTCAACAAACCACTCGCTAACCTGAGTAGCCGGTTCGACCTTTCTCAGAGGTACGAGTGCAAGAAACGAATGATTCGTAACCATCAGCAATGATTAAATCCGCTCGCAATTCCTGCCGCCTTAATTTCGTTTCCTAAAATTGGAGACAGAAATCACGAAAACTGAACCAGACTGAGAGTAGCTAATACAAGATGAAAACGCAGCAGACCTGAAAGCAGATAATATCGGCATCGAAGGAATCGAGCAGTTTAAGGAGTGAACCAAACTGTGCGATGCGCGGCCTAAGACCATTCACGTTGTAAGTAACTATCTTCATCTTGTAATTCGTTGTTTCTTCATTTCAATGCATATTATTTCCCTCTGCCCGAACAGAAATGGAGAATTTGTCCTGTAGAACTAGGTAAACCGTCTGTTGCAGCAGCGACGGCGAAAAACGGCCACCGGAAGATGGAAAAAACGCCGTTGCTCGACGGAAACTTCGGCCTGCGTCGTAGCTCGCAAAGTTTTCACGGCGAGGATTTTGTCCTCCTTTTATACCCTTTTTTCTTATGTAATTGTAAAAATGGCATGATTAAGTGTAAAAATATAATAAATTTTTTTCAATACTAATATAATAATAATTTGGCTTGGAATATTTTTCTTTATTCAGAATAATTCGTAGATTTTTTTTTTAAAGGAGAATTATTCATAGAGAATCTTTACATACACCATTTTTTTAGTTTTTAGCTATTATTTTTAACGTTATCAATCTTTTTTATAAGGCAATTGCTTTCATAAGCTAGTAATTGTTATTGGTGTGTGTCAAAAAAAAAAAAATTGTTATTGGTGTTAGCTTATTAACTAGTTTAAAGAACTTAAAAAAAAAAAAATTAAAGTTGGAGCATAGTTTAATTGACAAAATTTGAGTTATTAAATATGAAGTTATTTTGTCTTATAAATTGAAGTAGAAGTTAATAAATTATAAATTGAAGTAGAAGTTAATAAATTAATAGGTTTGTAGATTCTACAATTGAGTGTGTTGTTTATCCAAACACTCTCAAGCCATTTTTTTCAAAATAATAATAATAATAATAACAATCTTTTTTGGTCCATGAGCTTTAAGTAATAGGTGCATTTGGTCCCTGAGTTTTCAAAATAGATTTTTTTAGTGTTCGAGTTTTGAAAAATATGTTAAAAGGTGCATAAGTTTTCAAAATAGATATTCTTAGTCTCTGAGTTTTGAGAAATATGTTTAAAAGGTCCTTACTATTATTTTTTCAATTTCTTAAAATAATACTTTTTAATTTAAAAAACCATTCAATATTAAAAAATATACAAAAATATTAATTTAAAAAAAATTAAAAATAATATTAGGGATCTTTTAAATCTATCTCTCCAAACTCAAAGATTAAAAATATCAATTTTGAAAACTCAGGAACCAAAAAGTTAATTTTTCCGACGGAAAAAAATGAAGGAAGGGCGTACAGGATTGGAGTACTAACGGGAGCACCGAAAAGTAACCCTTTTGTTATGATGTAGATTGGTTCGGGCCCGGGGCATCCTCGTGGTCGTGGCTCGTGGAGTGCACGATTTGGTGCTGGATTTTGTGGTATAGTGGAGATGTTGGCGTAAGCGCTTTTCTCTTCTTTCTTTTCCTTCTTCTCCTTTCCCTTTACCTCTCTATTTCATTTTTCCGGCGCTGAATTTTCACCCCAGATTGCATTTTCCCTTTTGTTTTCCAGATTTCCCTTTCTCTTTCTCTTTCTCTGTTGGACGAATCAAAGGAATTAAGCTCTGAGATTTATTTACTCGCTGCTTTGCTCTGTGTAAGACCCTTTTTTGTTTTTGGGATCGCCATGGAGCAGTGGAAGACTGGGGATTTCTCTCAATCTATTGTTGCAGCTGATTTAGTTCCTTCCTCGTCTCTTCAGCCGCAGCCTCTCTCTGTGTCCTCGAATCGCCACCATAACAGCCAGCTTCCTGAATCCAGGTTTGTGTGGATTCTGGGTTTTGATTAACATTGAGCTTATTTGATGTCTTGAATCTGGAGTAAAGAGTTTTGGATGGGTTTTAGGTTAAGTCAAATGCTTGTCTTCATATTTTGTATTTTGAGGTACTGATAATCGATCTTCCTTGGGATAAGGATGAGTTTTTATTGACTTAGTCTGTTGTTGAATCTAAGCGCGGATGAAAATTTCAGCGGTTTCTTGTCTTTGGGTTGTCTTGTTACTTAGGAATAAAGGTGTTTGGTTTTGACGCTTTTCGTATCTTTGAGTTGGATCGTACTAGTGAGAACGATGCTCCATGATTCAATTCGTGCGTTTCAAAGTATGAATTGTAATGAACGGAATGACACGAAGCAGCCTTTGGCTAGTTGGCTGGACATTCTAATTCTTCATATATATCATTTTTTAATTCCTTCTTCACAATTATCATTAAGCCCCGTTTAGTTACTATTTTGATTTATGAACTAAGCATGTCTAGTCACTATTTCCTTGTTTTGTCTTTCCACCTTCTTAAGAAACACTTTTGAATTTTTAGCCAAATTTTGAGAACATCTTTTTAGGGAAAAAAAAATAGTGTATGGTTTTCAAAAGTTGATATAGATTATAAAACAAAACAGAAAATAGTGAGTAAATAAGTTAAACTTTGGATCAGAAACAAAATTTCATTGATAAATGAAATTACAGAGAGAGGAAAAAGCACTTCCAGCCACCTATGATGGATTACAAAAATGATCGCCAATTAGAAATTAGAAACTAGGGAAGTGAGTAATCTCTAAGTTTGAATTACATTTGCACCAAGAAAAAACAGTAAAAAAGAGCGTATCCATAACCCTATGGAAAAGAGTCTTCAAACCATTGAAAAACCAATTATTTCTTTGGCCCCACAAATCCATAAAGAAGCTCTATCGATTGCACTCCAAAGCAACTTCTAAGACTCCTTGAAAGGATGACCCTCAAAAGAAATGTCAGTTAATTGAAAAACTCTGGCTCCAGAAACTTGACTGTTTCATCTTAAGCAAAGGGATCATTTTGGAAAGCTGTCATATAAATGAAGAAAGAGACGCAGTCCTTTTGAATGGCATGGACTGATCAAAGAAACATGAACTGAAAGCATATTAGGGATTCGTTTGTTGATGGACATCTTTCATTTTTCATGCTGTAGGATTATGACACTTTTCTCACGACTCAATCATGGTTTTCATCTCACTTGTTTTCACTTTTCATCCTCCTTTTTTGGCATTCCTCAGGTTAAGAACAGATGCGGAAGTAAAAGATCCAATAGCAGTGAGAAAAATTCAGAAAGCAGATCGTGAAAAATTGAGGAGAGACAGATTGAATGAACACTTTCTTGAGCTAGGCAACACATTAGGTAAAGTATATGAAGCCTATGACTCTTATTTTCCTTCTTTTTCTTTGTTATACTAAAAATTCGCCTAAAAGTTACTCGAGAAATGGCTTATCATTTGCCTTAATAAATTGAGAGAGTATGATAATTAACCGAGAAGGGATATCATTGTTTGTTTCTCCATACATTTTTACTTCAATGTTGCACTTTATATTCATTTGCTAAATAGTAACCTTTAGAACTCAAGGAAACAGTTGCACAACTTATAGAATAGACCCCTCTTTAAGTAAGGTCATTTTTGCTATCTACTAATCTAGAACAATGGACTGTAGAATTACAGAGCTTAACAAATTCTTAGGAATGAGTTTTTAGTGCTAGGATAAGTTCCATTGATTTTCAAATTTCAACTAGTTCATTCAACTCGTCCATATACGTCTTCTCTTGCTAACTTCCTTTGTGGAATGCATTTCACTGGTTTCATTTTACATTTCTATCTTCTAATTGGCAGTATAGTGATAAATTGATAATGAATGCATGTACGCACTTGGCTTTTAATAAAATGTAGTTCCTGTAGGGTTTACTTACAGTTCATCATAATGCTGTGGACTTCTCTGGCTGTGTTATTTAGTTTATGGCTGGCTCACATCGGTTTTATGTTTCTGACTTAAAGTGACATTGTTGCTATTCAATGTTTATTGCAGATCCAGATAGGCCCAAAAATGACAAGGCTACCATCCTTACAGACACCATCCAGATGCTGAAGGATTTAACTGCCGAAGTCAATAGATTAAAGGCTGACTATGAAGCTCTTTCTGAAGAATCACGTGAGGTTGATATCTAATTCTTTTACAAATTTTTACTTCATAAGGTTAGGGGCCCTCTGCTCATCTCATCTAGTATTCCACAGCTAACTCAGGAAAAGAATGAGCTTAGAGAAGAGAAGGCTTCATTAAAATCAGATATTGAAAATCTAAATGCCCAGTATCAACAAAGACTGAGAGTCATGTTTCCCTGGGCTACAATGGATCCTTCAGTGGTTATGGGGCCCTCATATTCATACCCCGTTCCCGTTCCCGTTCCCCCAGGACCAATTCCCATGCATCCGTCATTGCAGCCCTTCACCTTCTTTGGCAATCAGAATCCCGGTGCTATTCCTAACCCCTGTTCAACGTTTGTCCCATATACTGCTGCTGCCAATCATCCGGTTGAACAGCCCTCTGCCCAATATGCGTCCAATTCGCATGTCTCCAGCAAACAAGATTCCAGAAGTAAGTCATCAGATCAGCAAAGGCGTAGTAATGCAGAAAGATGCGACGAATCTAATGATGTAGCAACAGACCTTGAACTTAAGATGCCTGGATCTTCAACGCAACAGGTGACTTATACTGCTTTTAAAACACCATATAAGTTTTTGTAGATCAAATAAGAACATTATTGAATATGTTTTCAGGATGCATCCTCTGGAAGTAAGAAAGGTAAGCAGTCACAGAGGAAAGAAAAAAGTGTCACTGATTGTAGTTCTTCGAGTAGGTTTTCTTCATCCCCAGTTCTTCAAGATAGCTCCTCTAACAGTGTTAGCGACATCCCGAAACAGAACAACTGAATTGAAGGTTACTAACCTCATCAAAGTGATTAGATTCAAGGTGGTTTCTTCCTTCACCAACCAAATATTGAGTTCAGAATTTCAGTTTCAGAGCTCTAGCTCTAGCTCGCACATCAAAATGAGTGTCATTCCTCCTTCAGTAATTACTTGTCCTAACTAGGGCTGTCGATCATGAGGTGCGAGATATTGCGGCTGTTATCGACGTCTAATTTAACGAGGCTTACCGTATTTTGAAGTAATATTGTTATAGGCTGACATTGACAGCATTTGTCCAGTACAGACCCTGCATTTAGGGAGTGGTTCAGTGGAATATCTGCTTGTAAAATGTAAATAACGGCAAGACTCTATGCAGAGGCCATTCATGTTGAAAAACCGTTTAGTTAGTTTTCGTAATGGTAAAATCCAAAAAGCCTTCTCAAGTGAAGCTGGAAAATTTAACTCCTGAATAAGTCGTCAATCAATGAGCAAGGAATTGTAACAACATAAATCATAATCACTACTTATAAATTTATTGTCACTAATAGTTCATATTTATGATTGAAGTACTACGGTGTTTGGCTCATGCTTAGTCAAAGAAGTTGAATTTATTGTCACTAATAGTTCTTTTTTTTTTTTTTTTTTTTTTTTTTTTGCAATATGTGGGGTGAGGATTCAAATCACAAACCTTGTGGTTATGGGTATAATTTTGTCAGTTGAACCATGCTCTCGTTGGCAAAGATGAATTTATACTTGGTATGTAAATAAGTTTATTTCATGCTATATTTACGTTTTTGGGTTTTTATTTGAATCCTTGACCTCTTAATTAAGGGTATATGTCAATCACCATCTAAAATATATATAATTTTTTTTATAAAGTATTAGCCCAGGACACTCAGATAAAAAAAAAAAAAAGTATTATCCCAGAGACGAAACATATTTTATACAAATGGTAAATTTAGACCTTTTGGTTGTAAGCTAATGAAATGGTGAGTTAGAAGAGTAACGTACAACACAAATGTCAAATTTGAATACCACCATTAGAATATATACGATAAATCATTGTTTACATTTTGTTTGTTATAATTGATTGCGCACTTCTGATAATTTATTAGACACTATGTACCATCCAGTCACCCACGTAGTTGTTGATTGTTATTTGTTAAGAATTGAATAAATATCTTTGCTCATTCATTAAAAGCACCTTTCGCACGTGTTGAATGGATGTCACAATTTGATTTGATAATAAATAAAAGATGTTTTGATACTCGAGAATTAATTATTGTTAAAAAAAGAAAACTAGAGAATTAATTGGAACTGATCCAAGTCACAGAGTATAACGAGAAGAATATGACTGGACATGGACAAACTGTTTGAAGAATTAAGAAAAATAAAATAAAAATTTACCAATACACAATATCAACTATTAAATAATTCATTTGTTGTACTAAAAAAAATATTAAGTAATTCATTAATTTAATTTGCAATCAAATTTGGCATAAAATTGAGTCTAACCAAGCTCATTTCAACAAAACAAAATAGCTACAATGTCATTTTTTTTAGTACAACTACAATGTCATTTTCTTCAAGGTCCTATCAATTTTCTAATAGGTATTTGTTTTATTATTATCAATAAAAAAATTACTAGAAAATAGAAATTGTAATACTTATTTAGTTATTTGATGAATGGAAAGTTTGGGATAAAAATGGGGTAAATTGTGATATTACTTTCATCACATTTTCACATATGATTTTTTTTTTAAATAAAATTATTTTTTCTCCTAATGTTCACCAATTTGAAGGCTTATAATAACAATAAACTAACTTCATGAGTAATTGGATCATAGTTCTTTTTTTTTTTTGAAACATAATTGGATCATAGTTCTTTAAAATAACTTTAAGAATTAAAATAAAAATATATGTTAAAAACTATTTTTCCAACAAGTCCTTGATATTACAAAACAAACACCCATTGGTACACAAATAGACAATTCCTTTCCCAAAATCGATTCCATCAAATTCTTCTTTTAAGACTTTGTTTATAATCAGATATGCCATTTCCACTGCACAACCAAGAAACCCCAGGCAACACAAAGGACTACAATACATTCTGATTCCACACCAACTGGACCTGCTTGCAAGCACATCCAAGGCAACTCTATATCTATATATAAAACGTATTCACAGTCCTAAAAAAAACCCGTCGTCGTATAAGCTCGGCATCAATAACTTCATAGAACATATGGTTGAACGAGTTCCCGGGGTTCCTCAGCATGTAAAAATTCTTCAAGATGACTGAAATTTTCCTTATTCAATCTTTCCCAACTTTGCATTCTTATCTACATCTTCGGGGAATTTGGTCTAAATTTGAGGTCTTGAACTAATACTCGCAGTTCTTAAAAGTCTTCGGAATTCTGATAAGCTTATCTTACCATCTTTGTCGATATCTGCTTCCTCAAGCAATGGATCGATGGAGCCTTTTAAGCCCGTATGCTGCAAAACACAAGAAGATTATGTTTGAACATTGCGAAAACAAGGCGAAAAGGCTGTACAAGAGAGGCAGAGAGAGCTCAGGAAGGGCAGTATGTTGAATAGAAGATAATGTCACAATCTAGACTATCTGTGTTGGAAATGGAATTATGGCATCTAAAATGACGTCGGCTTTTATCGAAAACCAGATATTTGAAGACAATGGAAGGGAAGCACATCGGTTTTATGGAAGTAATAAGTCTAACAAAATGCAACATGTCACAAAAAATCAGATGCAAATAACTCCGTCATTGGACCGAGGGTATGCCGAACAAAACAGTGTATACAGACAATCTTTGAATTGTTCAAAGACAACCATGGATTGCGACCTTCCAAATAGAGAGAGAGGTGGCCACCAATTCATTTGAAACTATTAAGCAGCTTAGGAGGGGAAACTTAAGACTAGAATGTGGGCATCAAAAGAGAAAAAAGTGGGAGAGAGTTTAAACATACCATTCTTAGTTCCTCTGGAGTTATAAATCCATCTTTATCTATGTCGAATTTCTCAAAAGCAGCCTGTGATCGCTGCTGCCATTTTACAGAGTCGTGTTCTTCTAATTGATGCACATGTAATGTAGCAGCAACGAATTCTGTGAAATCGACAAGACCATCGGTATTGACATCGATCTGCATTAACCATATAAACTACTTAAGTTCCATTCTTTAGTTGCGAGAAGAGACAAGGAAAAAAAAAACACCAAGCAAGCGGAACTATGGTGACCAAAAGCTAACAGGTTTCCCCTCAGTCCAATAGAATGATGGTGCGAAATGGAAAATGTATACTTACTGCCTGAAGAATTTCTAGAACACGGGATTCTTTCAATTTCCACGGGAGATCTTTAGCAAGGGCCTGCTCGTAGACAATCACCAATTATGTTAGAGAAAAAGGAAAAAACTCATGTTTATGTAAATAAATTTACCATCTTTACCTGTCTCATTTCCTCAAGGCTGATGGAACCATTTTTATCCACATCAATTGCATCAAACTGATCGCGTAGATCAGCAAGCTCTTCTTCACCGAGCGTGCTAGCCAATGCCTGCACAATAAATAATCATTAGAAGGAGAAATGGATGCAAAGAGACCAACTATTTTTCTGTCTTAAAAATGCCTACAAAGAAGTATTGCCTTACCCTCAGTGCAAATTGTTTCAAACGACTGTATTTCACAAATTGTCTCATGTTACTCAAAACGGATATATCAATAGGGATTTCTGATGCATCACCGCCCTCTCTAACCCATCGGTGTGCTGGAAAGTGAAAAATACAATTGAACAATCAACCCAAATGATTCAATGCCTTGTATGGAAGAGGAGAAGAATAAAATACAACAGACAGAAGATAATTGATATAGGCTTAGGAAGGGAATCTGGGACCTACATAGGGCTTGAGCAGCAGTTAATCTTGCTCGGGGATCCTTTACAAGCAACTTCTTTATAAAATCTTTAGCACTAGAGCTGATGCTTGGCCAAGGCTTCCGGCGGAAATCAGGCTTGTTTCGCAACACCTATAGGAAAAATACACAGGCACAAATAGTTTAATTTTGATGGATAAATTTCAGATGACTTTATCCTCAAGGTTCCACAGATAATCAAAGCTAAAAAGCTAGTTGAATAAAGGCAGAATCCAAAGTTGATGCAATCGTCTCATTGGTTCCAGATAAAACAACATAAAACTGCTAATTCGACAAGCTATTTTATCTTACGAATAAAACAAGATAAACTGAAATAAAACTAAACGTAAAGAACCAAATAATTATAAAATGCACTATACCTCCTTAAATATGCCATCCTCTGTCTTATCCCAGAAAGGGCGCCTTCCGCAAAGTAAAATATATGTGATTACCCCTATACTCCACACATCTGATTCTGGCCCTGACTTCCTTTTCAGAACTTCGGGAGCGACGTAGTATGCACTACCAACAATGTCATGAAATTTCTTCCCTGCATATTATACAACAAATAAGAGGAAGCATAGAAGACATCTTTTTTCCTTTTGTTACAATAACTTCGAAATGTACAGATACTGAACATCTCATCAGATTCTCATTCCTACCGGGTTTGATGAAGTCTGACAAGCCAAAGTCGGTGGCTTTTAGAGGGGAGTCCTCTTTGGCTGACTTGAAAAGAAAGTTCTACATATAGGAAAGGCACAGTTGAGAACAAGGTTTGAAAAGGATACAAATAGCATGACAATTTATTATGAATGATTGGTATATTTTACCTCTGGTTTCATGTCTCTGTGTACCAAGCCATGTAAATGACACTCAGCTGCAACTTTCAGCATTTGCCTAACAACTACAGCTGCATCTTTCTCGGTATAACGGCTGTCCTTCCTGATTCAAGCACTCTCTTTAAATATGATAGCTAAATGAACACAAATGAAAGGGGAAAAACAGAAAGAAAGGACACGTGGGAACTAGAGTTCATTTTTCCTTTGTAATAGCAAGATCATCGGCTAAAATGCACATGAAAAATTACAATAAAGCAAGACGTTTCTTACTTGGACAATATCCGATCCAACAATTCACCGCCTTCACATAACCTGATGGAGAATGTCAAAAAGGGATTTAATCAAGATGTAAATCATTATAAACTAAGGCAAATACATTTTGCAGACAGATTCTGTTTTCCCTAGAAAACCACTGGTAAGAAATAAAGATCAAGAGAGGACACAACAAGGATGGAAGTTCAGTTCTCCAATGAAAATATAATGCTTTTTAAGAAAGAAAGACCAAAAGAAAAGGCTTACTCCATGACAATATAAACATATGAGTCATCCTCAAATGCATTATGGAACTGGACCACATTTTCATGGCCAGTAAGTTCTCGCAATATCTTGACCTCTCTCTTAACATCCTCAACAGCAATAGGAAGAACCATCTGCAACAACATTAAAAAGTTTCCTTATCAAATGCTATCCAAAAACAGCAAACGAAGCACTTAGAATTAAAAAGTTCACAACTCTCTGACCCAAAAGCCATATGCAGATGAACTCCTATTCTTGACCTTACAATTCTAAAACGTTCAGACTAGCTATAAGTTACGAGCACAAGCATTCTGGATCTTGCCTAATTAGCCCAAATGAAGAATTTTCAATAGAAACAAATAGGTTCCCTTCTTCTCCAGACCAGTCAGTGAAACATACAGCTGCATCTTGATGGAAGAAGTATTGAACTAACAAGGAACATTTCAGGGTAATAAGAAGAGGCTGAACCTCAGATCAAAACAAAGAAAACCATGACTCTTAGATTCAGAAAGAGGCTGTATTCAATAAGAACAGCTCAATCTCGTGCGCACAGAAGATCTATCCAAGTAATTCAGATCAATTCTAAAGGATCCCAAAATCGGTTCCATGCAACATTAGTCATGATCACCCTATTGCAAAACTGGCAATTCTGTAACTGCTTTCTCTATGGCTATGACGATGAAAGGGTTAAGGCTCCCCTTCAGACAAATGTTGGGAGATGAAGAATCTATATCGACTTTTCAGAACCTCACAGAGAAAACAGATACCAAATTGGCAAATTCAAAACCTCCCTCAGAGGAAGTTCCTGCTTTCCTGCTCCATTACTCTGAAAAATCGTTCAATTACCAAATTAAACCTAGCGGGCTCGTAATTTCAATTCAACCCCTTTTCCAAATCATTTTATAAGGGACATTCAACCCAGATTGCAGGTTAAAAGCAAGCATTAATCGAAGCCATAGATTCACAAAAACGAAGAATTAGCTGAAGGGGAGAAAAACATACGTCGCAAATTCTAAGAATCAATACCTTATTCTTCTCAATTTTCTTAACAGCAACTCGATCCCCATTTGCTTTATCGACTGCCACATACGTATAACCAAACTGACCGTGTCCGAGCAATTTCCCGATCGTGTACCGTTCATCAAAATCCTTATTATACCCAAAATCGGTTCGTTTGCCACAAGGAATCATCCCGCTCTGCCGCCGCGAAACGTTTTTCTCCTTATTCTTAAGCTGTTGACTGACCCTCTTCGGATTGTCATTGGGTCTCTTCTGATTTTGATTTCTCGACGCATCTTGTTTAGTATTGGTTGTGCTGGATTGGTTGGTGGCGGTGCTCCCTCTCCGGTGGTGGTTGACGGCGGTGGTATTGGTGTTGCTATTGGAACCACTGACTTTGGAGGCCGAAAAACAAGTACCCATTATTCCTTTCCCAAAAATCTCGTGGGCAAATCAGAAACTCTCAGGGAAAGAAAGCATGGGAGTTCAATAAATACTTGTGATCAGTGACAGAGAGATTGGATATTGAAGAGGAAAGTTTTGGGCAGATAGCAGGAAGGAGGGAAGAAAGAGAGAGAAGAAGGTGATGGTGATGGTCAATGAGATTAATTTCTCTCTTCTTTTTCTTTCCTTCTTCCCTTTTTGTTTTCTTCTTTTTCTTGTGATTTTTGAAGGAAGGTAAAAACTGGGAAAGGTTAAGAACAGGAAATGGAAGCTTCAAAATTCATGATGATTCTCCATCTTTTGGAACCCTAAATTAGGAATCCATTTGCACATCTGAGCTGTAATCTGATCTCCCATCCTTCCCTCCCTTTCTTTCCCAATGTGTTGGAAAGAATGGGAGCAAACTTGAACCCTATCAAGCGATGTTCATAAAAGAAAAAGAAGAATGAAGATCAATTCACAATCTGAAGGTTAAAAGGCAAAAAAAAACGCTTTTTTTTTAAATAAATGGTTTTTTTTTTTTTTTTTTTTCCTTTTGCAAATACAATAATAATTATATAAAAGAAAATATTATATTACACATTTAGTCCCTAAAGTGTCTAATAGGTATATCTCTAAACTTTCAATATTGTGTGTAATAGATCTCTGATACATTTGAGATTTTTAAAAAGTAATCAATTTATTAGATATAAAATTGAATTTTATGTCTACTAGTATTCTAATCTTCCAATTTTATATCTAGGAAGCCTATGAATCATAAAAAATGTCAAATAGGTCAAAAACTTACTAAACACAAAATTAAAAGTTGAAAAAACTACGGGAACTATTGGAAACAAAATTGAAAATTCGAAAACCAGTTTGAAACTTTTGAAAGTTCAAATACCAAATTAACACAACCCTAAAAGGTTTAGGGACTAAATTTGTAATTTAACAAAAAAAAAAAGTGAGAAAGAGAGAAATCTAGACCTCCAAATATTATTATTAAAAAAAAAAAGCTCAAATTACAACTTTAGTTCGTAAATTTTTGAGTTGGTATCTAAATAGATCTTTGAAACTTTCAATTTTGTGTCTAATATGTCATTACATTCTAATAACTTTCAATTTTGTATATTTCATGACATATTTGAAGTTGACCTATTCGATATAAGAATGAATTTTAGATCTAATAGAACATTTTTTATATATAAAAATATCTAATAGAATCTTAAACTTTCAATTTTGTGTCGAGTAGGTTTGTAAATTTTTAAAAATGTCGACTACGTCGTAGATCTATTAGACACAAAACTGAAAATTCGTCATTGACACAAAATTAAACACTTAAAGAAGTATGAGACATTTTTTTAAGTTCAAAGACAAATATAAATTTAAAAGGTCAATAATTTATTAAACAATTTTTAAAGTATAGAAATCAAATAGACATGAAAGTATAATTTTAGAGACTAAATTTGTAATGGAAGTCAAAAGTAAATGTTGTTCTTATTCATACTCTATCATGTTTTCTATTTTTTGAAGCCCGAAAATAGAATTAGAATTTTGGGGAAAAAGAAAAATGTATTAATTAGTTAAATGATAAAAATTGACATTAGTCTATGAGATTGAAGCTGGCAAAGAAAAAAAAAATGAAGTCTAAATAAAGAAATATGGCGTGTTGGAGTCGGAGGAGGCGATTTCAATAAAGGAGGGTGGGTGAAAAGAGTAAAAGGGAAAAATTGCTCCAAGCACCCACCGTTAGCCAAAAGGAGTTTGCTTGGATGTTTCTTTGGTGGTCAATGTCTAAGCTCAAAGCTGGGATTTTTTGGTCTAAAGCTGACTTGGTCTCATTTTTCATTATTCTAGTCAAGCTTCAAGTCTTTTCTATTATTTTATAACTCATTGCTTTTTCTTTTTTCTTTTTTAATGTTCCTTTTAAAATACTCTCCAAAAACCAAAAGTAAATGTTGTCGAACAAGTTCAAATAATCATCACAAAACGAGACCTACATGATTTTGTTTTCGAATGTTATTGCTTAAACTTTTTTTTATGATGTAGTTATTACTTGGACTAACGTATGAATTCAAAGATCTGGCCTATAAAAGAGGTCACTAAGGCCTCTACTCAATCGACTTATATGATTTAAGTTGTGAGGACTTTTTTTTTTTTTTTTTGAAAATGGATATGCATTAAAGAAAGCTAACCAACAAAACAACCACCTTCATTAAGGAGGGAAAGAATCCACGTAGGAAAACCACGGGCCCAAAAAATACAGCCATGTTCCCACGAAGAGGAACGCCTCTGGGAATCAAAAGAAGAAGAAACTGAATTAGGAACAGAAGATGCGGAAGCTACAAGACGGGTATCGCAGTGGGCTTTTGCGTTGACTCCCTTTCCACAGTGACGAAATTCAGCCACCGTAAGCGACGAAACCGTCGAAGAGATTGCCTCCACCACATTCGACAGCTCGATGAGGTTCTCGGAGACGGCATTAATGGTGTTGATAAGCTCCAACGAGTCGACTTCCATTTCCAAGCCAATGTTGTATTGAATACAGGTATTTCTGATGCAATTAATCCCTTCGAGCATAGCTTTTCCTTCAAGGGCACTGATACTCCAATTTCTTTGACACTACTTCATGCCTACACAGATTAAGGATCCACTTGAGTCATGCACCACCCAACCCAGGCCTCCGGAGTTGGAACGACCAACTCAGGAAGCGTCCGAATTTAGCTTCCAGAGGTTAGGGAGGGGAAGATTCTAGGGAACTTGACTCATTTGGCTCCTCAGCCTGACGGGCTTCCGAGAAATCAGGTTCTTAGACTCATTTTCTTCTAAAATAGCTTCAATAGATGAGTAGATTGATTCTGGTTTTAGCTTGAGAGCCCTCGATTTGTTTCTAAAATTCCAGATTGACCACATAATGAGAACTTCTTTTGAAAGATTTTCTCTACTACCGTTGTCCACCAACCAATTCCAGTAGTCCATGGGAGACCAATCTTCCCTGCAAAGAGAAAAAATCCCCAATGAGGACGGAATGAAAATTTTCCAAATTCCTTTAGAAAGCTTACACTCCCAAATGGTGTGGCTAGAGGTCTCATAATGCTTCCTACACAGGTCACAAATAGGGATGATGGCTATTTCTTTTCAAGCAATGTTAGCTTTGGTAGAAATGATATTGTTGATAATCATCCACGCGCACAGCTTAGCTCTCGGGATAGTGTCTGTTTTCCGGAGGTTTTTCCAAAGACCAACCGTCTTTGAAGTGTCAGATTGAGAAGTCTCTTGTAAAGGGCAATTGGCTTGGGCTAGCCTATAGGCACTCTTCACAGAGAAGGTTCCTTTTTTGTCATAAGTCCAGATAATCTTGTCCTTTGAATTGATATCGCCCAAAGGGATCTTCAAGATGTCGTCAGCAGCTTCAGGGGAGAAACTAGCCTTGATAAGATCTTATTTCCCGGACATATTCTCCTCAATAAGGCTACTAACATAATTATCTTTGAGGGAATCATTCATAATCCTTGGGTGTAGATTGTTGCCTCCTATCCACAGATCTTTGTCGATCACAATCTGCTTCTCGTTGCCCACTTTCCAACGATAGCCTTTTTTAAAAAGATCTCTTCCCCAACAGATACTTCTCCAGGTGAGGGAAGAGTCATTCCTTAGCTTGGCCTTTAGGAAGCACGAGTCTTTGAAGTATCTCCCCCTTAACACTTTGAAAATAAGGCTATTTTGGTCGCCCAAAATTCTCCAGCTAAGCTTAGCCAACATAGCTTGGTTGAACAAAGAGAGTTGTCTAAATCCCAAACCTCCCTCTTCCTTGTTTGAGCACATTTTCTTCCGGTTCATCCAGTGACATTTGGATTTGTTTCCCACCGAACCCCACCAAAAGTTGGCGCATAACCTGTCAATGGCATAACAAATGTTAGAAGGAAGACGAAAGCAACTCATGGTATAGACTGGAATAGCTTGGACAATAGATTTGATTAGGACTTCTTTTCCCCCAAGAAAGAAGCTCTTGCTATCAAATAAGGACTTGAGCTGATGGATTATGTAAATTTAAGGGTAAAATACCTTTTTGGTCCCTCATGTTTTAGGTCAGTTTCCAATAAGTCCCTAGGTTTCAAAATCGAACAATCAAGTCCCTACTGTTCTGAAAATAGTTCAATTTAGTCCCTCCGCCGTTAATTTTTTTAACGGTGCTGACGTGGCAACGTTTAATAATAAAATATTATTTTTTTCAAATTTAATTTTTAATTAAAATAATAAAATAATAAAAAAGAAAAAAAAAAGAAAAAAATCTACAAGTAGAGAGGGAGAGATTTTTTCAGCTTCAGTAAAACCATGGCTTCCATTTTCATCCATTTCTCAAACCAAATTCCAATCCATGAAGTTTCTTTCTTCTTCCTCTTCTTCTTTGTTTCTCTCTTAGATCCCCGAATCTCAGAATCCATAAGCTTCTGCGGAGCCTCCAAGCCTCCGTCCAACTCCAGATTCATCTCGACCTTCATCGAAGAAATGGAAGCCATATTCGAGCTTCTCACAACTCGCAGTTGGACCACCCACTTCGTCAATTCCACTCCCCCAATGTTCGCCATATCGCAATGCTTCAACAATCTCTCTCTCACCGATTGCCTTCTCTGCTACGCCGCCAGCCGCACCTCCTTGTCGCGGTGCCTACCCGCCGTCGCCGCCCGAATCTTCCTCGACAGATGCTTCCTCCTCTACGACAATTACAACTTCTACAAAGAATCCGCCGATTAGGTTAGGGATTCTGTGAATTGCACTTCGAAATTGGGGGAAATCGATGAATCGAAGAGGTTAGGGTTTGAGATGAATGTTAGGGTTGTTATTGAAGCTGTGACGAGGACAGCCATGGCGAAAGGTGGATTTGGGATTGGGGAAGTGAATGGGTTGTTTGGTTTGGCGCAGTGTTGGGGGAGTGTGGAGCCTGAGAGGTGTAGGGCTTGATTGAAGAAGGCGAAGAGGAGTATTAGGAGCTACTCGCCGAGAAGAGAAGGGAGGGCTTTGAATGCTGGGTGTTATTTGAGGTATTCGACTGTGAAGTTCTATAATGATAAGGAAGAAGAACAAGATCGTGATGGTACAAATGGTGAAAACCCTTGTTTCGTTAACTATTATACTTTTGCATTTGAGTGAAGAAGGGGAAAGGGGAGAGGGGGCTCGGTTTGAAAGAAGAAAAGGAGGAGGAGGCCACCAGTGAGAAGATGAAAAAGGCAGCAGCGGCGATGGCGATCATCTTCTCACCGACGCCGATGAGGGGAAGAGGAAAGGGGGAAGGGGAATGGGAAGGGGAAAGGGAAGGAAGGGGAAGGGGAGGGGATCGAGGGTTGGGGGAAGGAGAGGGAAGGAAAGAATTTTTTTTTCCTTTTTTTTATTAACTTATCATTTTAATTAAAAATTAAATTTTGAAAACAAAATAATATTTTATTATTAAACGTTGCCACGTCAGCACCGTTAAAAACATTAACGGTGGAGGGACTAAATTGAACTATTTTTGGAACAGTAGGGACTTGATTGTTCGATTTTGAAACCTAGGGACTTATTGGAAACTGACCTAAAACATGAGGGACCAAAAAAGTATTTTACCCTAAATTTAATTGTTAATTCATCTTCTCTTAATACTCTAGCTACTTGTATCATCCAGAAAAAATTATTGTAAATATAAGCAAATACTTGTGTGTTTTTTTTTTTATTTAAAAAAAGAATAGATATCATTAAACAGAGAGAGAACAGTTACAACCACCTCCATTAAGGAGGGAAGAAAACCAAACAGGGAAACAAAAAAACCAGAGAAACACCCCATCTTCTCGAGCGGATCAAAAGGTTGCTTCACCAAACAACGCGCAGCAAAATGGGCAACAAAATTAGCAGCTCTCGGACAGTAGTAGAATTCCACCGACCCCCACCGCAAACACAGAGAAGCAATGGCGTCTGTGATGTTCCTAACTTCCGTCAACGAGTCTGACTACTTATTGAGAATGCTCATAAGATCTAAGGCATCAGTTTCAATTTGAAGAGGAAACCTCTCCTCAAAGTTCTGATCGAGTAAGCTCTGAAGCCCTTATTTGATAGCAAGAGCTTGAATATCCCAATTGTGGTTAATGAGTTTTATCCCTACGCAAATTAGGGATTCGTCGTAGTCTCAAACCACCCACGAAAGCCCTCCACGAGCTGTGCTATCAAACCAGACTGCATCTGTGTTCATCTTCCAGACTTTGGCCGACGGATTCGACCATGGATCGGGACTCGGATGGCTCCCAGACCGAGAATTGCGCTTGGACAGGTTAGACCTTTCACCATTGTCTTTAAATTCTCGAATGTTGACTTCCAACTTGATGCTGAACAGATCTAGATTAGGGGAGACTTTGCTGGTTACACATTCGTTCCTATAGCTCCAGATTTTCCACATAATGGTGATGGTTGTCTCAATTTCTTCTTCTGAGAAGTTGTCGGCAATCCAGCTCCAATAATCCAATCATTTTGAATGTTGATGATTTAATCTCTCACCTAGATTTATTGAACTAAAAAAAATTTGGAAATTTGCACAAGGTCTGACAAGTTCTTGATTAATAATTAAGGAGTTTGAATACGTCCTTTTATGTTGATGTCATGTTAAATCACCGTTACACTCTAAAGCATAAGCTGATGGACTGGTTAAATTGAATTATTAGTTCGTTTTCTCTTTTAACATCATTGTCCAAACGAGCTTAAATTTTAGAGTAGATTTTGTATTGGGAGGATCCTATTACTTTTCTATATTCCTGATGATGATGAGTTATTTTTTAGATTGGAATTTACCCCACAAACCATCACATATTTTCATTTTCATTGTGTTTTGTTTTAACTCACATTTAAGAAAAAAAAAATCAAATAAAATTTCTTGTTTGAAGCTAAGCATGAGATATTTGTTTAATATAATCTCTCTTCATCTAGAAAACAATTGTTTGAGAAGTGCTTTCTATTGGTGCTTCCTCTTCTCCACTGCTTTTCATCATTCACACACACCTCAATTTCAACTCATCAAGCCCCACTTTCCTAGATTTTGGAGCTTAACTATAATTTTATACCAAAAATATATATATTACAAGAAAGAAAGCAATAAGATTCCCCGCCCAACATTTTTCCAACTTTGATTTCTTCTCAGCTACACTAAATTTGTATTAATTTAATAAAAACGTGTTTGAATGTCAATGGTTAGATATTTACTCTTTTTCAAAAAAAAAAAAAAAAAAGGTTAGAAGTTTACTCAATAATAAATTTAAACACCTGGGAAGGGAAAAGGTATTTATTTTAGTAGACCATTGAATTTAAACTACCATATTACTTTTTCTTAAGAATAAGGTAAAATTACAAAGTTAGTCTTTAAACATTTAGACTTCTGTTTATATGGTTCATAAACTTTAAAAGTTTGTAATAGTTATGTTTATAAATTTATGAATTTATGTCTATTTGATCCCTGAACCTTAAAAAATATATAATAGATTATTAAACTTTCAATTTTATGTTCAGTGGGTCTTATGTTTAATAAGTCATTGAATTGTTTATCATTCTTTAAAATTCACTAACCTATAAACACAAAATTGAAAGCTTAGGGTTATATTGAACATAAAATTCAATTGTATATTTAATAGATCAATTAATTTAAAATTATTCGAATAGGTCAAAGATGTATTTGACATAAAATTGAAAGTTTAGAAACCTAGTAGACACAAAATTGAAAGTTCAAAGACCTATTAAACATTTTTTAAAGTTTAAGGCTTCTTAGCACAAATTTGAAATTCCAAAGACTAAACATATAATTTAACCTAGGAATAATAAGGAAAAATTATTAAATGAAGCCACCAAAACATAGTTGTATTTTGATAACAATTGAACACAAATTCAAAATTTTGCATATCTCCTGCTAACCATTAGATACTAATTTGAAATGTTTTTGCATTTTGTTCTCCATTAGATCAAACAATGCAAAATTGTTAAATCACAAATTGTCAGCAAAAAAGAAGATTTAATTGAATATATATAAAATTACTTTGAAATATTTAAATTAAAAAAAAAGGTTCAATTACAAGTTTAGTCCCTCAACTTTTAGGATTGTGTCAATTTAGTTCATAAACTTTCAAAAGTATCTAGTGAACCTTCATATTTTCATTTTTGTGTCCAATAGATCCTCAAACTTTCAATTTTATGTCTAATAAAGCCTCGATCTTTCAACATTTCTTTTAAAAATTCACAAGTCTGCTAGAAACACAAGAAGTTTAGGGTTCTAATAGACATAAAATTTAAATTTATATACAATAGATGAGTTACTTTTTAAAAATACTGAATATAAGGACATATTAAACACAAAATAAAAAATTCAGAAACATATTACAATTTTTTAAAGTTCAAAGACTTTTTAAACATAAAATTGAAAGTAGAACCAAAGGTAAGGACAATTTGACAAAAAAAAAAAGAAAAGAAAAAAAGGTAAACCCTAGAGATTAAAAAATAGAAGAAGAAGAAATGGAGAAGTATGAAGGAAGAAGTCTGCACGTTGGGTTTGAAGTTTGAACAAAAAGATGTATCAAGATACTGACATGTCATTTTTCAAAAAAAAAAAAAAAAAAAGATACTGACATGTCATGTCGGTTATTTTGGCAAGTAATCCGTGCGTCACAAGAAGGTGAAAAGACTAAACAGGACAAACGGCTTCTTCTGACACGTCATCTTATTATATTTTCCGCGTGAACAACTTCTTTGCTTTTGCAACCTTCAAACCTTCAACTAATTAATGACGCTCGACTTTTTTTTTTTTTTTTTTTTTTTTTTTTTTAACCCTAAATATATATTCTAGTGTTAGCTTTTCTTTCTTTCTTTATTTAAAGTTAGTATATATGGTTTAAAAAGTTTTTTTTTTTTTTAATTCAACAACATTCGAAAGTTGGGAGATTCAAACCTCTACATGCCAATTACCGTTAAATTGTACTTATTTTAATGTTGTTTAAAAAGTATTTAGTTATTTGTGTTTTTGTTTTTTTCAATTTAGTTCCTTGCTGGTAGTGAATGTGAAAATTATTTGATAAGAAACTTGCATGTTAGTGTATTTAGAGGAAAATAATGTATCCAAGAGAGGAAAATTTAGAAATTCTATTTATTTTTTAAAAAATTTGAGAGAGATTAGAAACTTTCATTACTAAAAAAAATATTCTTTTATCCTTTAAATTTCATTTTGTTTTTACTTTTTTTAAGTACAAGATAGAAAGTGTTGGGAAAAACCCCCCAATTCTACCGCAAGAATAAGCAGAAAATAGTAGAGAAATTAAAATAAAGCAACAAAATAAGAAACACAAGAATTTACGTGGAAACTCCGAAGCGGAGAAAAAACCACGGCTCACAGAAAGAAATCCACTATGTGAAAAATTGTTACAATCACACAGAATTCTCTCCCCAACCCCAATTACAAGAACACACTCTCTCAAAGCTTTATATCACTCACACTACTAGAGTATACAAGCTTAAAGTGATTCTGAAATGGGATGCTTTGAAACCAAAGCCATAGGCTCCTTTTATAGTACTTGGAGCCCATCACTTCCTTGAACCTTTCCGATGTGGGACAAAGGCACTTCTAATATTTTGCCAAAAACCCAACAAATTCCACCTTGGCAAGATATTTGAAAAATCCACAACTTTTGCTACAAATCATTGTCTTCACCGACAATCATAATTCTCATATCAGAGAACTATAACCTACCCCACCATACAGAATAGACCACTTGGACATCACCTTCCAAGAATTTTCTTCCGATAAATCCTGCTGAAATTTATGGTGCAACTTCCACCTACTTGGCTCACCTGGAAGTTCTTCAGCCATCGACATAACTTCCACCACACACCATGCATAACTGCCAAGCCAATGCCCGTGTGCAAACTTGTGGAACCGCTAACATCACATCCTCTATCATGGTAAAGCGGACACACCATGAGGATGAATTCTATCTTTCTTCAGAGGAATTCACTGTCTCCCCTGACAAGAGAGACAACGTTAGCATCCAACCCAGAGCCCTTTGACGAACCTGCTCTGTTAGGAAAATTCTTTTTCATGTGTCCAGACTGCCCGCATTCCCAGCAACCTTTCTTCTGCATGGACTCTTTCTTCTTCTTCCAATTGCTAGCTACTAGTGCTGAATCCTCCTGTGAAGTACGCCCTTCACTCTTCAACCTTCTTTCTTCTGATAAGAGTTTACTAGTAACATCAGCAAAATTTAAAGTTTCCTTCCCGTACACCAAGATTGGCTTCATGTGTTCATAAGAAGTTGGAAGTGACAAGATAAGCCTGAGTGCCTTATCCTCATCCTCTATCTTAACTTCGATCACCTCCAGCTCCGAAATGATGCCATTGAGAACACTCAGATGATCTGAGATTTTCATACCTTCCTCCATTCGCAGCGTGTAAAACTGCTCTTTCAGGTACAACCGATTCGAGATGTTCTTTGCCTGATACATTGCTTCAAGCTTCTCCCAAAGCTCTTTGGCTGTCGAAATTCCATGCACATTTGCCAGAATGTTCTTAGCCAAATTGAGTCTGATTGCATTTGCAGCTCTCAAATCCATTTCCTCCCAATCTTCATCACTCATGCTGGACTTCTTCAAACCTCTGCTGGAACCACCACTGGACTCCACTGGACCTTCACCGCTGTCAGAAGCACCATCGCTTGGTCTTCCCTTCAAAGCCTTGTGTAACCCAGATTGTATCAACACATCCTTGACTTGAACTTGCCACAAGCCAAAGTTCATCCTTCCATCAAATTTCTCCACGTCCATCTTCACTGGACTCATGAAGCTTGACATTTCTGCCTCACTCCTAGCTAATCTGCAAATAGTGAACAACCCACACTATTCACAACACCCAAGTTTGTTTCTAGAAATCTTTTCTGATGTGGAAGGTCAGACAAAGCTGCAACCACAGAGCATACTCAGAAATCAAGAAACTACAAACCTAAAGCTCTGAGGGAAAAACCCCCCAATTCTACCGCAAGAATAAGCAGAAAATAGTAGAGAAATTAAAATAAAGCAACAAAATAAGAAACACAAGAATTTACGTGGAAACTCCGAAGCGGAGAAAAAACCACGGCTCACAGAAAGAAATCCACTATGTGAAAAATTGTTACAATCACACAGAATTCTCTCCCCGACCCCAATTACAAGAACACACTCTCTCAAAGCTTTATATCACTCACACTACTAGAGTATACAAGCTTAAAGTGATTCTGAAATGGGATGCTTTGAAACCAAAGCCATAGGCTCCTTTTATAGTATTTGGAGCCCATCACTTCCTTGAACCTTTCCGATGTGGGACAAAGGCACTTCTAATATTTTGCCAAAAACCCAACAGAAAGAAGCAATAAAAAAGAAAGTTAAGCAAAGGAAACATCAACGCACTAGTGACTCTCGAGAAGGATGATCCTCAAGCTAGGTTTCATTCCAACAACACACACTACTGTCGTGCGTAGGATGCAAGATCATGTGTTGTAGTGTTACTAGCTAGCGAAGCGAGCATAAATCCTTCGACCAAAGATACAATCCAATTTGGGATATCATCCATCCAAATCTCACACAATTCCAATGATCTAGAACGCTTAGATATATAATCCGTTACAATATTGTTGTGTATGTTTATCATCAATTAATTTTAACATACACTAACTATGATGAACTAAATTGAAAATTATTAATTAAAACGTGGGAGACTAAATTGAAACTTTTTATACAATGGGACCTAAATTGAAAAACTACTCAAACATTAGGGACTAAAAACATATATTTAAGCTTCTTCTAAATTATTAAATTCATATTTTTAATTAAATTTAGGCTAACATTTTATTTGAGTTATTGGTCTCTATAAACTTTTCTTTAGTGTTTTGAAAATCCTTATTCCTTGTTGAAATTGTATGACTGTTAAAATTAATAAAGTTATTATTTCAATCAGACATATCATTTTTATAAAAATAGTTAAATAGAAATCTAATATTACGTGTCTTTTTTGCTTATTGATTTGATAATAATATGTGCTAATTTGAGTATAACTAAATAGTCAATGTTAGTTTATCTCAAAAAAAAAAAAAAAAAAGTCCACATGAGTAACTTTCTTTGGAATTTCCATGTCTATACAAAAATGTAATAACTAAATATAAATATGTAAATCTTGTAACGAAAATTAAGGCAAAAAACTAGGGGGAAAAAGGACCATAACAGAGCGACTGTTGGTTGCATTTTCTACAAATTTCTGTTAATTCTTTTTTTTTTTTTTACAATAATTTCTGTTAATTAATTGTATCATGGAAAATAGGGTTGCTATTTTCATGATCATCCGATTCGATTAGTCCTTAGGCTAAAAATAAAATTAAAAAAAAAAAAGGGAAAAAATCAGTTTTGACCCCTGAACTTAGCAGGTTGTATCAATTTTAACCATAAACTTTTAATTTCATCAAATTAAACCCTGAACTTAACAAACTGCATCAATTTGAACCTCAAACTTGCATAAATGTTGCAATGTAGACCGTTAACTTTTCATTTGAATTGCTATCAAAACATGTAATTGACAATTTCCTTTTCCTTTTTTTATTTCACATTTCACCTGGGTTAGTGTTTTGTAACAATTTTTTTTTTGAAAAAACCAGAAGAAATCAAATATCTCAAACTATTCTTCTCATTATTATCCAAAAAAGAACCACAAAGTTATTGGCAACAAGAAAAATCTAGCAAATATGAGAAATAAAAAACTCGAAATTTCTTTATTTTTGTTTCCTACATTTGTACATTCTTCTATTTAACAAGGAAAAAAAAACCGTAAAAGAAGAACAAAAATCTCACAAAGTTCTTAGCAAAAATAAAGAACCAGCAAATATTTGAAGATAAAAAACCTCCAAAGTTTCTTTGATTTCGTAACCTTAAATAGCAACAAAAAAACCTTCATAGTTAAAGTTCTCGACAACATGCAAGAAAGAGTCATCTAAAATAAAGTTTCCCCAATATTTTATTTATAAGAAACCAATCCAGGTGCAATGTGAATTAAGAAAAAAAAAAGAAATAAATGATCAATTACGTACAGTGGTTCAAACGGAAAGTTAACCAAAGGTATACATTGTAAGACTTACACAAGTTTGAGGTTAAAATTGTTACGATCTGATAAGTTTGAGGTTCAATTTGATGAAATTGAAAGTTCAGGGTTAAAATTGATACAACTTGTTAAGTTTAGGGTTCAATTGGATGAAATTGAAAGTTTAGGATTAAAATTGATACAACCTCCAAAGTTCAGGGTTAAAATCGAACTTTTCCAAAAAAAAAAAAAAAAAAAACTAATTTTTCCCCATTAAGGGTAAAATTGAGGCGAGCATGATAACAACGAAAACTTTCCATAAGTAGATAAAAAAAATTAACAAAGTCAATTTTAACAACACAATTGAAGAAGGACAAAATTAGAAACCAACATATTTTTTATACATATTATTTTTGTTGGATGACATGATAAAATCTATATTTCTTAAATATGACATCATTTTCACGTTTTTATGTTAAAAATGTATAATCTAGTTCATCTTCATCATACAACATGTAAAATGTTATGGTTTCTTAAAAAAAAAAAACTTGTAAAATTTCATGATTAGTTTTTATTGTTTAATTGTTATTGTTGTAACTTTTTTTTTTTTTTAAGTGTGCAACTAAAAATATAATATTATATTTTCATTTTGATACTTTCTAATTCCCTCTATTCACTATAAATAAGATATTCTACTCGTTTAACAAAATCTTGGCATAATAACATTTTAACCAAAAATAAAAATAAAATTAAGAGGCTTGTAAGTCTCGTAATTACTGAACTAAGCTTAGGTTGCCGGTTAAAGTATAAATTAAATATTAGTCTTTCCTTCATATGTAGGGTTGAATCATTTTCTTTGGTTTGTGATGTAATATTAAAAGAAAAATAGTGCACTATTCCAAAGTAGGTTTATTTTTATTGTTATTATTATTTTCAAAGATGTTTTATTATGTGTATGCAACTTATTTTTATTAATATTGATATTTGTTTTGCTAAAATGAACATGGTTTAACCATTAAAACATCTACTTCTTCGATCATAAATTCAAACATTTTCATTTTCACATTTATGGTACTAAACAAATATATATATATATATATATATATATATTAATTTTTTTGGTAATATTGAAAAAAAAGAAGTAGATGTAGTCATGTAGACATTAGAGATGTGAAAAAGGTTCAAAAGTTGTCTTTAAAAGAGTACTCACCTTTAAAATGAAAAGTTTGGGATGTGAACATAAAGGTTGCAAAAATTTCGTACACATCAAGGGTGATGGTGAGGCCCATATGGATGGAAAATTTTTATAGTATGGTAGGAAATACAAATATTCTTTACATCTATTGCTTGTCATATCGCCATCATTTTAAAAATGACTTGGAAACCACTTACATTAAAAACTTATTTATAAAGCCAACCTGAGCATATGACATAACTCTTGTACTAACAACCAAGAGGTGTGTAGTTCGAATATCTCACCCCCATATGTTATAAAAAAAAACTTATTTATAAAGATAAATTAGAGTAGGAATGAAGTAGGAAAAAAAAAATTCCATGTGAATACACATATTGTCACGTAGGTAAAAAAATTTCCCCAATTTTTTTTTTTTTTTTTTTTTTTTTTTTTTTTTTTTTTTTTTTAATTATTTGGCACAAGAATGTACTGAAAGTGCAAAAATTTTTAAAATTAAAAATTGAATTGTGCAATTATTATTCCCACAAATCAATAATAAATCAGCTAACATAAGCATAGCTCAACCGACATAAGTCTCATACTAACGACTAAGAGGATTGCGTTTTGATTCTTAAAAAAAATCAATAAATAAAGCATTTCATAAAGGATTTATGTTTTTAAATTTAAGAATTAAACTTTCTTTCCACTAGTTTTTCTGTTTCAAAAATTTCACTCCTTTTAAAATACCTAAAAGTTTAGTCAAGTTTGTAATACCTAAAAGTAGATTTTTTGACAATTTAAAAAAAAAAAAAAGAGAGTAGATTTTTTGAAAATTATATTTTTAGTTTTTAAATTTAAAAATAAATATAATATATTTGTTGGGCCACGAGCTCTGACAGTGGCTGTAGGGCCGGAAATAAGTACATTGGGCCCAGAGATGAAGAAAGGGGCCCAGTGCGAGTGCCATGGGCACTTTTCTTTTGACTTTCGTTAAACGAAACAATAATTGAAGAAACAACTAATCATCTCTGAATACGTGGCATCATAGAGTCCACTTGCATTTTCTCAAACTACTTTTTTTTTTTCTTACACTAGCGATTTGCTAAAAATAAAGTGGTTTTCCTAAAATTGGATTATCTTTCTAATTTTAATGCTGCAGATCAGTAGAGAAAAAATAATTATAATAATAATAAGGCTAGTTTTCTTTCATCTATTTTTTAATCAACATTTACAAACTTTGCATTTTAAGCATACTTTAAGGTTTATGATTCATATATTACTGTGTTGGGAATGTTTTCACAATTTATTTATATTATACTCTGATACCGTTTTTACAATAAAATAAGATATAAATTTTGAAGTTGCAAATTTTTTTTTTTGACACTATGTGGGAAGGGAAATTTGAACCACAGACCTTGTAGTCTTCAGTACAACTTCATGCCAATTGAGCTAAGCTCTTGTTGGCCTGAAGTTGCAATTTCTATGTCCTTTAATTAGTATCTAATGAATTGGGTGGTGCTAGTACTAGTAGCAAAAAGTAATACTCATTGTTTTCAGCATTTACGGACTCCAATTTCAATGGATGTTTTGTTAATAACAATTACAAACACATACTATTAATTAACTTCGAATTTACAACTTACGAGAGTGGTAAGTTACTAATGTCATTAAATTGGCAAACCAACCTCCATTCACAAGAATTTATATCAGATACAAGTCACATGTTTTCTTAGGGCAAACTACTATTGTCAACCACCAACATTTGTCCTCATAAATCATACGACAAGACTTGGCTTAAAAACTGCAAGATTTTTGCCATATTTCTGACGATTCCACATAACTCCAATTAAGAGAGAAAATATTGACTACATTACTAAAGATCAAGCGGAAGATAGTATGTTATCTATTATCGTACAAATAAAGGCATCCAAAAATATCCAAAAGAATTGTGACAAACCGATGCCCAAACACTCATCCATAAAAAAGTACACAATAATTTCGAACAATTCTAAGAGGTAAGTTTTCTTTGCATTGTATAACTCCACAAAAGAATAAAATAAAGGACAATCGATCACCTGAAGATTTAAAGTGAATGCTGGATTACTAAGGTTTAGGACGCGTGTTTGGCATGCACATTAAAGTACTCATAAATAACAGAAAATATTTCTTTACAAAAATTGTAAAGTTAGAAAGCGATTTTACCAAATAAAACGTTTTTAAACATTTTCAAAAATCAAGTGGTTTGAAAAATTCTAGAAATAGACCTCTCAAAAAAAGCACTCCTTAAAAAACGCCCCTAATTACTTCATTTGAAATATATACTATTTTCAAAAACTTCAAAAGGCATGACAAACACACTTCAAAGATAAATCAGTAACTATATATTATGTAAGCTGAGTGAATTTGAACTCTAAAAAATCTGATTGTGGTTAAACGTGTTTCTTTTTCCTGGAAATAACTGATATTTATGATTATTTCCATGCTCCACGAGGCGTCGGTGATGCACTTTTCTCCTATGCGACCATGAACAAAGTGAATATTTGGTGTTGGAAAGATGTGAGAACTGACATCATATATGACCCACAATATACACAAACCTTAGCCCTTTATATACACATGGGAAACAGGATTGGAAGTTGTAGATAGATTTGGCCTATCAACACTAGTCATCATCTACAATTTCAAGGGGCCGAGACGAGTCGTTAAGGACTCCATAATTAGCTATGCACAACAATAATATGTTAGAAGCAGACCCCAACTATCAGTGTGCAAAATTTGTATCCTTTCCCTCCTGTTTCCCAGTTGTGGATTGTACCTTGATCAAAACCAGGGATGCCAGGTCGGGTCCATCATGCACAGATTCTTCGGCTGCAAGGCAGCATCAACCAGCTCTGATACACCCCTTTGTACCGACTGAGGCGGGTCCATGGCGTTCTCCTCCTGGAGGAAGTATGGAAGGTCAAGAGAAATTGCAGATAGTAAAAGACAAAAAATGTAATATGATAAACTAGTAACGACTTGATGACTTCTATAAATTTCCAGTCTCATATACTCATTACTTGTATAAGACAAAAAGTAACTTCAGACAGTTCTGTATGGCCAACACACCGACTTAAGATTAAAGGCAAGAAAGCAAAGTGAAACATGCTTTCAGGCTATACACGTTTGAGTGATAAGTGAAACTCTAATTTTACTCTTAAAAAGGAAGAGGCACAAAAAAATTATAAGGGGTTGAGGTTAGAAGGCTTACTTCCTCGGAGAAATATTGAGGCGCTATTCCATTAATCCGGCCAATAACGAGATCGACATTGGTAGTGACCTTATGCTTGAAGTCAGCAGGGTTCATACCGCCACCTGCAACAGATGCTAAAGGCATACCGAGAGGTCTTCGCCAAGACCATGACAGAAGCTCATCACGGAAAAACATAGCAAGTTGATGCCACAAATGCTGATTTTGCTGAGATTTTGAAAACCAACATTCGTAAATCACATGTTACCAACAATCATACAACATAGCTATTAGCATAGAATTTCCAAGACCAACCTTTGGTGAAACAACTGCCTGAGCAGCAGAACACATGGCAGAAACAATTAAACCTTCCACTCCAAAATTTGAGAAGAAGGCTTGCATATTCCTGGTTAACCTGAAAGGGACTGGTTCATTGAACTCGATCATACCATTTGCATCATATGCAGGATGAAAATCTGTTTGAAAAATTTTCCCCGTGTTCTTAGCAAAATAAATCTTATTGGGTGACCTTCCCCCAATCTGTAGCATGTATGACATAAAACTCGAAAGGGCTAATTGGATGGCAAATTGCTTTTTAAAAGCCCACATGTGATTTCCACTGAGTAATGTCTTGTACATATACTGTGAAAATATGCCCTCGTTTACAAGGTTTCTTGTTATATCACCATAAGCTTGGAGGCGAAGATCTACAACAGATTCCGGCAAGATTTGGCCAGATATGGCTTGATTCAGTTGCTCTTTGAAATACGTAATTGGAAGATCTGCCTCTTGGTCGTTTCTTGCACAGTGATTTTCATACACTTCAAGAAAAGTGCTATACATCAAATCATCTTCCACCATGCGAACCTAAACATACAAGAACAATAATCAGGAAAGAAATCAATATCTCTAAAGTTAAAAATTGGTATTCAGACACAGTCAGTCAGATGATGCCTGGCATTTAAGGTAATCAAATCCATGGAAAACAGATTCTAACCTGTGACCAAACAGGAATTATGATAGGAGTGTGAATACACAAGTGTCGGCGTCTTGATTCCTTGTGCTTATCAAACATTTGATTCATAACTCGGAAGAGCTGCAAAATGCGCTCATCACTTCTAGCATTGGGAGTCAAGGAAGTTTGAACTATAAAATGACGCTGCGAACCATCTGAACCAATTAAAGTCAAACGTCTAAAACTACTCCCATGTCTTCGGACAATTGGAATGTCTGCTCCAACTCTGTCCAACTTCACTGTATGGTCAGGTGCAATTTCCTGATAATAGTTACAGAAGCTTGTCATCATGCATTAACAGAACTGAGATGCCAGCAGCTTCAAAGGTATTTTTCTTCTACTTAGAATGGTTCAATAGATTATTGGATATAAATAGCCAAAGACTAAACATTTAAATCTCACAACCGAGCAACATAAATACATTTCAATGGAATTTCTTTATGGGTTAAAAAACTATTTCATTAACATCGATGCTCC
This sequence comes from Luffa acutangula, assembly GCA_036850905.1. Taxonomy (NCBI): domain Eukaryota; kingdom Viridiplantae; phylum Streptophyta; class Magnoliopsida; order Cucurbitales; family Cucurbitaceae; genus Luffa; species Luffa acutangula. Next base: position 58,855,256 of record CM072087.1, on the reverse strand, counting down.
TAGGTGTGATTTACACCATAAAATACCTCTTCCTAGAATTCCTTTATGGTGAAAAAACCGTTTAATTATATTAATGAGATATGTTGACGCAACTAATCATAAGAACCATCAAGGAACCTCACTTTTTTGAGGCGGAGCACCCTCATTTGAGATGTGTGCCTCAATCTAAGAAGCATGCGCATGCAATCATTTCATTTTTAAATCTGTAAAAAAGAAATAAAAACATTGTTTCTAAAGCCATCAATCTTTAAACAAACTTCATTTCTTAAGAAATTAATTCTTTTTTTTTTTTCCTCTTTCTCTTTTCCCTGTAAAGTCTGCCTCTGCCCTAAGGCCAAGTCTAGAGACATCAAGGATTTTCCTTGTTAAGCCCAACCGAAGATTCGAACATGCGGCCTTTGAGAATATCTCATTATTTAATATAGTATAGTTTTGATGTCTTAGAAATTTATTAATATTTTTCTATTGCCACATCACAAACAGTACAAAAAAAAAAAAAAAAAAACAAAAAACAAACAAAACAAAACAAAACAAAACAGGAAGGAAAAAAAAAACCTTCACTTTTAATTAGGTCGGTTGCAAAAGTAGCAAAATGACCCAAACTAATTGCAAAAGTAGCAGCCCGCAGAAATATTTGCAAAAATGGCAAAATTTCACCATCTGAAAAGTAAAATTACTAAAATGTTCATCACTGATAGAAAATTTTTCTATCACTAATAGATTCTATCAGTGATACAAAAACTTTCTATCAGTGATAGAAGTTTCTATCACGGATAGAAAATTTTTCTACCACTGATAGAATCTATCCGTGATAGAAAGACTTTCCATCATAGAAGATTTCTATCAATATATATATATAAATTGACGAGGAAGAAGAAGAGTGCGCCAATCAGTTTTTCTATCACTGATAGAAAAATTTTCTATCGGTGATAGAAACTTTCTATCACTAATAAAAACTGATAGAAATTTTTTCTACCACTGATAGAAAGACTTTCTATCAGTGGTAGAAGATTTCTATCAAAGAAAAAAATAACTGACGAGGAAGAAGAAGATGTGCGCGCCAATTAGGGGCAGGGACAATTCAGGAATATAAAAAATGAATTCAAAAATTTTGTCATATTTGCAAATATTTTTAAAAATTGCTATATTTGCCATTATTACCCCCATGTTGCCACCCATTACAATTATCCCTTTTAATTTGTGTTTCTTGCAAAAAAAACTCTAAAGAGCTACTGAATTCTAGTATGACTTACACTTAACACTGATTCAGACATTTAAGGGCCTGTTCAATATACCTGATCGGTAAAGTATTGTCCTGGTACCTCCACATCAACCACATGGAAGTCACGCAGCACCCGGCTTTCAACTTCTAATTTCAAGACTGCAGGAAACCGGTCCTCAACATTTCCCTGAAGAACATTTTTCCAGTGTTTCAATCTCTCAGTCAATTCAGAAAGAGTTGCCGGGAAAGTGGAAGTGCTCTCTGGATCAAGATCACGCTCAAAATCTTGCTTGTACTCCCTCACAAAATCAACATGCTTATTAACGGCATCAGCTGAGAAGCAAGCCTTGCAAACTCCAGAGAGCTCCTTTTTCAGAGATTGAGGAACCTCAGCTGTTGTGGCAGTGGGATACTTGTAGCAGCGATGGAGCAATGCATTAACCACAGCAAGAAGTCTCTCCTCTGGCAAAGTAACAAACCTCGAACCAATTTCTGTGAGAAGAATCTGCAAAAGGAAATTTCATTATGCATCATCATCCATTAGGGCTAAGTAAAAAGAAAAATAGGTATATAGACTTGGTAATCTAACATGATACGAAAGTAGGACTTCCAGTGTTAAAATCATTGTGTTATCATTTCCTCCTCACTTAAAGCTAGTTCACTTGTTGAATAGCGCAAACCAAACTAAAGTCTACAATGTGAGGAACTCGTGAAAAGAAAAAGAAAAAGAAACCAAACATCCCATCTAGGGAAAACCTTTTTGTAACATCTTTGGATAAAGGGAGAGGCTAGCATTCCTTATCCTTCACAAGAAAAATTCCTTATCCCCTTGTCATATCACCCCTTCACCCACAATTTTTTTTTTTTTTTTTTAGAAAAGCCAGCTTTCATTGAGAAAAAAATGAAAGAATACAAGGACACACAAAAAAGAAGCCCACAAAAGGGAGGGACTCCAGTCCAATAAAATAAGACCTAAAGGATAATTACAAAATGATTTCGTAACCGAAGCACAAAGGGAAGCAGGGAATCTCAATAAGGACCATGCATCGCCCGAGTTTCTAACTATCCCTTAAAAGTCCTATTATTTCTTTCCCCCCATAAATTCCATAAAAGTGCATACATGCGCTTGCCACAAAAATCTACCTTTGCCATGAAATGTCGAATTGAGGAGGAACTCATTGATCAACATCCTCAACTCCGGATAGCTACTCCTCTGCCGCCCAAATGACTAAAAAAAAAAAGGTCCCAACCAGCGCAGGCAAAATCACAGCTCCAAAGGATATGATCCAAATCTTCTTTCACCTTCCGACAACGGATGCAGCAAAAGGGGCCAAACAAAGGGGAATCCTTCTCTCAAGTCTGTCAAAGGTATTAACTCTACCATGGACAACTTTCCAGATAAAAAACCTAACCTTCTTCGACACTTTCACCTTCTACAAAAGAGAGAAGATAGACTCACTATGGGGAGGCTTTCACCTTCTACAAAAGAGAGAAGATAGACTCACTATGGGGAGGGAATTCAACAACGAAGCTAAGTAAGATTTCCACGAGAACCCCTCAAAAGGATTAGGGCTCCAACAACGATTATCTCTCCTCCCCAACCTAAACTCGAACTCCTCAATCAAGGAAAGAAGAGCCGTGACATCCATCATTTCCCTATTGGACAAAGCACCACAGAACCCAAATGAAGACGCAGGGAGCTCCCTGAGTGAAACAAAACTTGGACCACTAACCGATTTTTCATGGAAGATAATTGAAAGAGACAAAGAAAGGTAAGATAGAGAGGTCTATCCCCCACCCATTTATCCTCCCAAAAGTATGTATCGTTCTCATCCCCAACCACATGATGCACAAGACTAGAAAACAGGGGAGATCCATGACAATATCTTTCCACGGGTTTCTGAACGTGCCTTTAACCCCACCAAATAATCACTCAGAAGGATGAGGACTGTATTTACTCACAATAATCTTGTACTACAAGGATGACGACTCAATGGGAAAACGCCAAAACCATTTCGCTAGTTACGGGATCTAAGGTTACCAATCTCCAGGGCCCCAAGGTGAATAGGTTTTCTCACAACCTCCCAACCCACGAGGTGTGCTCCTTTTCCTTCCCTTTATCCCATAAAAAGTTCCTCATCAATTTCTCAATACTCTCACACACCTTATTCGAGGCCTTGAACAACGAGAAAAAATAAGTCGGGATTCCACTCAACATAGATCGAATAAGAGTCACTCTACCCCCTTTAGAGAAGAAGCTCCTCTTCCAAGAAGCCAAACACTTTCTATCCTTAACAAGCACTGGATTCCAAAAAGAAGAGATCCTGACCTAGGGGAAGACCTAAGTAGGACATCGAGAATTCAACTACATCACAACCCACCAAAGATGCCCACCTAGCTACCTTCAAGCGCTCGCAATTAATCCTCGGAATTTGGCATTTACCTCTATTAATCTTAAGCCCCGACATCATCTCAAAGAAGGTGGGCGTATGGTTTAACACCATGAAGGACTCCTCCTTACCCGATCATCTGCAAACTAGAGATGCAATAAAGGAACACTCTCCTTCCCAACCCTAAAACCTTCAATGATACCCCCCCCACGAGACCAGTCTACTAAGAACATTGATAGCGAGCATAGCTAGCTATCTTTACTGATTTAATTTAGCTAGTCTTTTATGGTGTTTGGGCCATTTTATTGTGCTTTATTGTTTATTTTGTAGGAAATGGTTGATCGGAGCTATAATGCAATATCAGAGTTAATCGGGTGCTCGGGGCGTGAAAAGATGCAAAGGAATGAAAAGAGTAAAAGTGGAGAAAAGTCAAATCTCGGTCAACAGCAGGCTAGCGTCGAGACGCTAGCTCTTGAGCGTCTCGACGCTCACATTCCATATCAGATTAGGCGCGTACAGCTTACAGCGTCGAGACGCTACGATAAGAAGCGTCCCGACGCTACCGTTTTTCCTTATTCAGAACGCGCGTTTAAGAGGCAGCGTCGCGACGCTGTCTTGACAGCGTCTCGACGCTAAGACGAAAAATCAGAATAAAAGCTTCACTTCGGCTAGGTTTTTGGAGGAGATCAATTTGGGACCTTTTGGAGCCGTAAAGAGGACAGAATAGAGGACTTTTGGAGCTGCAAACAAAGGAGGAACTTGGAAATCAACCCATTGTTCGTGGGGATCGTGACGGGGACGTCGGGACTCGGCCTACATTGAGTTTTCTTTTCCCCTTTTCTTGCTTTAGTTAGATTTATGGCTTTGACATGTTTAGTTGAGCTTGTATTTCCAATCATGAGTAGCTAAACTTGTAGCTTAGGGATTGATGTAGTTGATTAAGTTTATGGATTGATTTATGGGTTAAGTTGTGCAATGTTATTGTGTTTGTAATCTTGATTTAATGCTTTCAATTAATTGGCCATTAGTTGGATGATTTAAGTTTCGAATCTAGCTCGGGAGAGGGGATTTGATTTAGACTTGCTCAAGATTGCATGAATAAAGTTTACTTTCTAATTCTTGACGGTTTTAGATTAACTTTAGAATTGGTTAAAAGATCTCATTGCCTTGCATATTAATAAACTTAGATAGGGATATCAAGTTGGTTAATTTGCATGAGAATCAATTATACTTGGGAGAGGTAGTTGTGATTAAAGGGTCTTTGGCTCATAATTTCATTGTGCATAACAACTTATTCCTTAAAATCAATCCTAAACGAAATCGGCGAAATCAATTCCCTAAGTAGTTTTTCCAATTGAATTTCCATTCTTTTTACTTGCTTTGATTTGTTTTTATCATCACCTTTTCATCACTTTTTGATCCCTAAATAAAATTGGGCAAGATTATTCATAATACTCAATTTGCTTAAAAATCCAATCCAGAGGACGACATTCGAATTTACTATTCACTATATTATTACTTGACCCGTGCGCTTGCGGTTAGGAAAAGTCCACATCAAGTTTTTGGCGCCGTTGCCGGGGATTGGCACATTTAGTTAAATTGATATTGTGAAAAAATTGCTTGATCTTAATTTAGGGTGTATTTTTACTTTTTTAGGTTTGTTGCATTTTTTTTTTCCTTATTTGTCTTTCTTTCCATATTTGATTTTCTAGGTTAGTTTTCTTTTAGTTGAGTAATCTTTTCTTTATTTGTTCTTGTTTTTCCTTTTTAGATTAGTTTCCTTATTTGCATTTTGCCATATTTGTTTTTGCATTCCATATTAGGTTACTTTGTTTCCTTTTCTAGATTATATTTTCCTTATTTAGATTAGTTGTTTCCTTTTCTTTATTTCATTCCATAATTGTTCTCTTTCTTTTTTAGGGTAGTTGTTTGTTTATGCGTAGGGATAAAGATTTAATTTTAGCACCATTTGATCCCGAGATAGAAAGAACAATTCTTAGGCTTCGAAGGGAAAATAGAGAAATTATTCAAATGGCAGATCAAAATCCACCTGAGGAGCCTAGGCCTATTAGAGATTATTTTCAGCCTGTGTTTCAGGGACAACAATCGGGAATTGTCTATGCACCGATTAATGCCAACAACTTTGAGCTGAAGACCGGTCTCATTCAGATGGCTCGAGACTGTGCATACAGAGGATCACCCACCGAGGATCCAAATTCTCATCTTAAATCATTCTTGGATATTTGTGGGACGGTAAAGATTAATGGTGTCTCTGAGGATGCTATTCGCTTACGTTTATTTCCCTTTTCTTTGCAGGATAAAGCACGTGATTGGTTGCAGTCCATTACCCCTGGGAGCATCACCACTTGGGATGCTTTGGTCCAGGCCTTCTTAAAGAAATTCTTTCCTCCTGCAAAGACGGTCAAACTAAGGACCGAGATTGGGACATTCCAACAACAGTATGATGAGCAGCTGTTCGAAGCTTGGGAGCGATTCAAAGAGTTACTGAGGAAGTGTCCTCAGCATGGTTACCCCGATTGGCTTCAGGTACAGTTATTTTATAATGGTTTAACCCCCAGTACAAAAACGATTGTTGATGCAGCTGCAGGTGGGACTCTGTTGTCCAAGACCGTAGAAAACGCTCGCACACTTTTAGAGGATATGGCCACCAACAGCTATCAGTGGCCATCTGAGCGGTCTACACCTAAAAAGATTGCTGCTGGAGTGTTTGAGGTTGATAAAGTAAGTGCACTCCAGGCCCAGATGACCTCCCTTGCCAATGCTTTTATGAAATTTTCAGGTACAGGGAGTGCACAGTCAATTGAATCAGCTGCTGCTTTAGCATCTAGACCTCAGGAGGAGACCATCGAGCAGGTTCAGTATGTATCAAATTTTAATTCTAGGGGATATAATAATAGTTCTACACCTACACATTATCACCCTAACAATAGGAACCATGAAAATTTCTCTTATGCAAACACAAAGAATGTTCTTAACCCTCCTGGTTTTGCCCCTCAAACTCAAGATAATAAAAAGTTAGAAGATCTTGTTGGAGCTTTCATTGCAGAGTCAAGTAACAGGACAACCAAACTAGAAGAGGCAGTCATTGCTATCAACTCAACAGTGAATGGCCACAGTGCAGCTATAAAGAACATTGAGAATCAGTTGGGACAGTTGGTGAATGTTGTAAGCACCATGAATAAAGGTAAGGCCCCAGCTGAACAAGAGAAACCCCAGATGGAATATTGCAAGGCAATCACTGTTCACCAGGAGGAGTCTGAAGAGGAACCTGAATCTGAGGACTATGAAACGCCTACAGGGGAAGCTGAGGAGGACACATCATTTGATGAGGCTGAACAGCCTAACCTTGAGCCTCCTATTCCTTCTCCCACACTGATGGTTCCCAAGGAAAAGAAAAAGAAAAAGAAGAAAAAGAATAATCAGGTTCAGTTTGATAAATTTATGAATGCTTTTATGAATCTGAATATTAATATTCCATTTGCAGAGGCATTAGAGATGCCCCAATACAACAGGTTTATGAAGGAGTGGTTAGCAAAGAAGCGAAAAGAAAAGAAAGTTGACACTGTTTATCTTGCTTCCACATGCAGCACCAGAGTACAACAGAAAGTACCTGAAAAAGTAGCAGATCCAGGGAGTTTTTCTGTTCCTTGTAGTTTTGGTACTTATTCTTTCAGAGCATTATGTGATTTAGGTGCTAGCATTAATATCATTCCTCTATCGTTGTGTAAAAAGTTAGATATAGGTGAGATTAAATCTACTCCTGTAAAGCTCCAATTGGCTGATCAATCTGTGGTGAGACCAGTTGGTATTGTAGAGAATGTGTTAATCAGAGTAGGTAGATTTTTCCTCCCTATTGACTTGTATGTTATGGACATGATAGAAAATTCTTCGATGCCTGTCATATTAGGACGACCATTCCTCGCTACTGGGCGAGCGATTATAGATATTGAGCGCAAGGAGCTCACTATTAGAGTCAAGAACGAAAAAGAGATCTTTAAAGCAGTTGAAGACTCTAAAGATGAAGTGCTTCATATGGGTTATAGGAAAGGTGCAAGAAAGAGCACCTCTGTTGGATTCACAAAACAAAAGCCTCCTTGAAGCACGTGCAACACGTCGAGCTAATGACGTTAAACAAGCGCTTATGGGAGGCAACCCAAGTAAGTTAGTGTGTTTTCTTTTTGTTTTTGATTTATTGTTTGTTTTGTTTTGTAGGTCTTGTTTTCTTCCTCTCCTTTGCTTTCAAGCTTTCAAGAGTCCAAGCTTTCAGTCCAGAAGTCATCATCATTCCAGGCCAGTATTATTCACTCCTGTCATTCTTTTATTGTTCTCATGCTTGTTTATGCTTTATTTTCATTATACATTGAGGACAATGCATATTTTAAGTTTGGGGGTGGATTAGCATGTTTGTGGAGCCCTTGAGCATCTGAGTTCGGGTTATAGTTTTGAGCTTTCTTTGAATTATGCATATGGTTGTTTTCTGGATGCTACTTTTGCATGATTATGATGTCCTAGGATAAGCTTTCTTGTCAATTTTCAAGCTTGTGATGAGATGTAAGCATAAGTGCCCAAAAAGGGAGACTTTTTAAAATTTTTCTAGGAGATGGCTTGCATGAGTAGAGTATTTGTCTTAGCTAGACTTGGATTTGAATGCTTAGGAGCGAATTATTGAGTTCATATGCTTGTTGTCACCTCGATAGGTGTAGGGTAGAGCTAAAGAGTTAATTTTTTGCAAATTAGCATGTTTGATCTTGCTTAGGAGAAAAGAAAAGAATATCTGCTATTTAAGTTCATAACGAAAAATCATTCTTGTTGTTACTGTTGAAAAGAAAATTATTATGCCATGGCCTGTGCACAGTTTGCAATGTTTAATAAAGATTTAGGCAAAAAGAGCTACCCCTGTTGTGATCAGTTAGGCCAACCAGAGAAAACTCAGGTTAAGGGTCCCTGCAATGGGTGTGTGAAAGCTAGTGCCACATTTACATGCTTAATTCATTTGTTAATTAAAAGCACCTAAGTATGGAGATAAACAAACTAATTTGTTGCATTAACTCATTAGTGAAACCTTAGTGCCAGTGTAGAGGGAAGATGAGCTGAGAGTTTAATAATCCAATCCCGGGCTAGTAGAGTCTGATCTTGTTGAGCTAGATCTCGCTTGTGCAAGTTAATTTTGGAAAAATTTTAATTTGTCTCCCTCATTGGTCCTTATGTGCATATCTCTTGCTTGCTTGGTTATTGACTTTTGAGCCTTGAGGATTGAGTTATGATTGTTGCATCCATTCTTCCATTGTATGTATGATTTAGAGTTTGCTCGAGGACTAGCAAAAGCTTAAGTTTGGGGGTATTTGATAGCGAGCATAGCTAGCTATCTTTACTGATTTAATTTAGCTAGTCTTTTATGGTGTTTGGGCCATTTTATTGTGCTTTATTGTTTATTTTGTAGGAAATGGTTGATCGGAGCTATAATGCAATATCAGAGTTAATCGGGTGCTCGGGGCGTGAAAAGATGCAAAGGAATGAAAAGAGTAAAAGTGGAGAAAAGTCAAATCTCGGTCAACAGCAGGCTAGCGTCGAGACGCTAGCTCTTGAGCGTCTCGACGCTCACATTCCATATCAGATTAGGCGCGTACAGCTTACAGCGTCGAGACGCTACGATAAGAAGCGTCCCGACGCTACCGTTTTTCCTTATTCAGAACGCGCGTTTAAGAGGCAGCGTCGCGACGCTGTCTTGACAGCGTCTCGACGCTAAGACGAAAAATCAGAATAAAAGCTTCACTTCGGCTAGGTTTTTGGAGGAGATCAATTTGGGACCTTTTGGAGCCGTAAAGAGGACAGAATAGAGGACTTTTGGAGCTGCAAACAAAGGAGGAACTTGGAAATCAACCCATTGTTCGTGGGGATCGTGACGGGGACGTCGGGACTCGGCCTACATTGAGTTTTCTTTTCCCCTTTTCTTGCTTTAGTTAGATTTATGGCTTTGACATGTTTAGTTGAGCTTGTATTTCCAATCATGAGTAGCTAAACTTGTAGCTTAGGGATTGATGTAGTTGATTAAGTTTATGGATTGATTTATGGGTTAAGTTGTGCAATGTTATTGTGTTTGTAATCTTGATTTAATGCTTTCAATTAATTGGCCATTAGTTGGATGATTTAAGTTTCGAATCTAGCTCGGGAGAGGGGATTTGATTTAGACTTGCTCAAGATTGCATGAATAAAGTTTACTTTCTAATTCTTGACGGTTTTAGATTAACTTTAGAATTGGTTAAAAGATCTCATTGCCTTGCATATTAATAAACTTAGATAGGGATATCAAGTTGGTTAATTTGCATGAGAATCAATTATACTTGGGAGAGGTAGTTGTGATTAAAGGGTCTTTGGCTCATAATTTCATTGTGCATAACAACTTATTCCTTAAAATCAATCCTAAACGAAATCGGCGAAATCAATTCCCTAAGTAGTTTTTCCAATTGAATTTCCATTCTTTTTACTTGCTTTGATTTGTTTTTATCATCACCTTTTCATCACTTTTTGATCCCTAAATAAAATTGGGCAAGATTATTCATAATACTCAATTTGCTTAAAAATCCAATCCAGAGGACGACATTCGAATTTACTATTCACTATATTATTACTTGACCCGTGCGCTTGCGGTTAGGAAAAGTCCACATCAAACATCAACCATGAAAAGGAAAAGAAAAGGCGATAAAGGATCACGTCTTAAGCCCCTAGATGCCTGAATCCTACCTTTAGGACACCCATTAATGAGAATTGAGTATCTCACTAATCAGATACAATCCCAGACCCAAGATCTCCATCTATATTCAAAACTCTTTTTTGCCAGAATCTTATCCAGAAAATTCCAATCCACGTGGTCATATGCCTTCTCAAAGTCAATTTTGAAGATGACACCTCATCCTTCCTACTCCTGTAATCCTCAATAGCCTCATTAGCAATTAGGGCATGGTCCAAAATTTGTCTACCTGAGATAAACGCACCTTGGGCCTTAGAAATCGTTGAAGGGAGAATTTTTCTTAATCTATTTGCTAACACTTTAATAATAATCTTATAGGCACTAATAACGAGACTTATAGGTCTGAAATCCTTTGTGTTGTTCACTCCAACTCCACCTTCTCTTTTTTAGGGATAAGACACACAAAAGTTTCATTTAGAGAGTTATCCAAAATACCTCTTTCAAAGAACTCCTTAAACACCCAGAATATATCCTCTTTGACAACTTCCCAATTATCCTGAAAGAAACCCATAGAGAATCTGTCCGGCCCAAGGGTTTTATTCCTATCACTCTCAGATAATGACAAATAAAAGCTTGTGACATCCATAGTAGTTTACCACCGAGAGTTGTAAAATAGAAAGAACATGTCCTCTAATTCACTCAAAGAAAAGTAAAATATAGATAATAAATTCCCTAGCGTGATAATTTTTTCATAGAAGAATATGAGAGAGATGTTACTTGCCACGGTATTCATAAATTCATCACAACAAGAGGAATAAAGAAGCACGATACCTCAAGTTAATCACCGTAACTGTCACCCAGACTGGGAGGAAAGCAGCAGACGATAATAGGGAAGAAGGAAAATATAAAGAAATGACTGTTACCTCAAGTTCACTAGCCAAATTAGTGTGCTTGCTTCTAAGAGCCTCCATTATATCCTTTGCAGCATCAAATGCACTAGCAGCAGAACCCACTAAGCCCAAGGCAGCACTGCGCCTTAATGCATTCTGAGTACCTTCATTGACATTTGAAGAAGGTTGTGGGAGAGATTGATCATTTCCAGCATGCGCGCTGCTGTCCACTCCAGCGGTCCTTTCAGGCTCTTGGCTGTGAGCATTACCACTATCATGAGATCCAATTCCAGTACCTGATTGAGTGCCTTGGTGAACTTGGTTATCGGTAGGGGTAGAACTGCCACCATGACCTGCTCTAGAACCTGCGTCAGTCAGGCCAAGAGAACCAGCAGCAGCGGCATTTTGCTGCATTCTTTGTTGAGCCATTGCCATCCTTCCCAGCTCAGATTTATTTGCAACATCTCGCCTTTCAAGCAAATAAGTACGAAGCCAGTAATACAATGCCTGAAATTTTACAGGTAATTATCAGATAATAGAAAACAAGTGTAGAGAGAAGCATAATTTAAGAAAATACACAAGACTCACCTGAGGATAAACATTAGCAATTTTCAAGAGAACAAGTTTACAGTGAGGTGCTTCTGTCCTTTGCAAGGAAAGTAATAGTTGAGGAATCCAGGACAGCCAAACCCAATGTGGTATTTGATCCAAAAACTTGTCAAATGCTCGGCCCACAGGCTCATTTGAGGTATCGAAGCTGAGAAGATATAACACACGAGCTAGATGGTTTCTTGGGTTGGAAATGCCAAATTTTATGCCTTGAAGAAAGCAGCTAACAGCATATTCCAACCAAATCTCGTCGTGGGATTCTTTATAAGCCTGAAAGGGAATTATATCCAACTCAGTTGATATCACATCTCAAAAGCTGAAATTTATGAAGAAAGCAAATAGAAAGAAATACCATGTCACAATAGTTCCCCCAGCTTATCCATCCCTTGGGCAAATTCTTGAAAACAGTTATTGCACAGGAGTATGATTGATTAGCACTTTCCGTCTCACTTAACTTCAGCTGGAAGTCTCCCTTGAGACGAAAAATTTCTGCTCTGTGTTTCCCGGGAAAATAATCTAAATTAGTGCTCTGGATTAGATTCAGGCCACTGCTGAGCTCTCCCTTCATCTCCAAGTAAGCCTTTGCCTGTTCTCTTATCTTCACAAAAGCCTCCTACAAACATACCACAGAGGACTCAATGAGACTCCATATTCAACTGTTTCATACCCCAAATAACCAATAAAATAACATGAATGAAGAAAAGAAGCTGATGCACCTAGCAGCATATTAAGAAGGTGCGATCTCATTCACCCCCAAAAAACCAAAAAACCAATCTTTAGGGTTTATATCTACTTTTAAGAACACCACTAATAATAATAAGGTGATATGCAGATAACACTGGAAAAATAAATAACTCAATAACAGTTTAAAAGTACTAAAATATATTATATTAACACCTTAATTTTTCAAAAAAAAACCTCAATTTTTCAATAAACCATTGATTGTAAACCAGTACAAATTTTTCCCAAAGCTCATGAAGTAGGAAAAACTTCATAATACCTGCACTTCCATGGTTGAATGACCATACATCTTATCAAGTATTGCTACACAAACATCATACAGTCCTTGTTTACGTGCAACATGAGCAAGCTTATTGACATTCCATGCTTTGTCACGAAAACCAAGGTGATGAAGCTGGGAATTTGTGTTGCCAAAATCCTTAAATGCATCAATAACAGCATTATACATTTCATTCCTCCATTGCAGTAAATCATACCAAACAGTCATACTATCCCATTCATTTGGAATTCGCAATCTCCAAGTCTCAAGGATATCCTTCAGATCTGCATACAGATTTGAATGCACACCAACAACAGAACTTCCAGAAAGTTTATTTCCATTGGCTATGTCAACAAGAATTCTAGATGATTCCTGCACTTCAACTAACTGCTGGAATTGTTGCAAAAGTGGAATCCTGGCATGAACTGACATTTCAGGCAATTGCCACCATTGTTCTAGGGCAAGATCAACTCCTTTTCCCACTATATTTTCCGCATCTGCTACACCATTCGTACTCCTATCATGAAGAGAAAAATATGCTTGAATTAAACGAAGTTTTGGTGTTTCTTCTACTTGTGCTTTTGGTATAACATGCTCTTTCATATATGCCCAATCAGGAACTTTCCATAGACTGTCAAGCAGTATCTCATAATTTTCAATGCTCTTCCCAAAGTCCACTAAAGCTTCCCATTGACTAAGTTGACTAGCACAGCAAAGCCATTGTTCTTCCCAAAGACACATCTCAGCCTTTGGTACAGTGTTATTATATGTACCTTGAGTTGCTTTAACCATTGATTGATAAAAAAGGCTTTGAGCACGCTGCCAGTAACCATGCTGGACTAGTGAAAGTCCAGCTTTAGTTTCTGCCGTGGTTGCCTTTCGCTTCCACAATCCACACCTCATATCTTCCTCATTGAGTAAGCGGTATAGCTCAGCTAGAGACTCGGCACATTTCGTCTCATTCATGAACAACACAACATGACTTTCCAGAAGAGCCAGTGCTATATGCCACGCATTGTAAGTCTTGCCAATATATTTAATGAGTTCACTCGGCATCCGAGGCTGTGGATGACTCAGCTGTAACCCTTCTAGAAGTGCCTGCACAACATTTGGTCTGTTTGCTTGCTGTTTCTTGTGGTAATCCTTTGACAAAAGGCCAATCATTGGTTTGGCCAGTGCCACCTGCTCTTCCTTGTGCAACGTTACCCAGACGATGGGGAAAACTAAAACCCATAGATGGTACGCAACATTTGCATCAGTATGAGCTAATTCTCGCAGTGGAATAATAAGATCAGCCACCTAAAGAGAGCAAAACGTGTTAAACTTCACCTCTGCATCAGAAAAGACTAGTCTACCAAAACTCTTCAAGACATCAATTTTAGTACCAGTTGAACAATTACAGTAACCATTTGATAACATCTTTGAAGAATAACTAGAGACAAGAATGATAGACAAAACAATAATTACATCCTAATGAGCAAGGCATTCAATTACCTGAAGTTTACTCATCCGATTCAAAAATTGAGCATGCTTAAGAACAAGGGAATCAAATGTTAAAGGCGCATCCTCAAGACCCTCTTGAGCATCAACAATCGGATGCTGCACTGTTGAGGAATCTGCAACATGACCAGATACCAGAAGTGGTGGTAGCCTCGCAGAGTTTGGGGCAAGGGTTATGGGTTTATCCTCAACTAAGACTGCCAAAAGGAGATCAAGGCCCTGTTTGAGCCAGAATACATCGCTTAAAGCTTCCCAGTCCTGTATCTGGATGATGTATTGCAGCCTAGTAAACAATGTTTTCCCAAGAGATTCATGATATAGTGTGAAGAATTTCTTCCTAATTTCAGGATCTCTTGCCCTCAGACCAAGCATGAACTGACGTTCAACCTTCTGAAATACTTCTTGACGCAGAGACAAGTGATATCTAGAAGAAAAAAGAGAAACAAATAATTGTTATAACTTTATCCAAGTGCATGGAAAGTTCAAATAATAGCACTCACTTATTTGAATCAGCACAAATTTCGTAAAGGAGCTGCAGATATTTTCCATCCCACTCTTCTGCCGCACTGGAAGAGAAGTTTTGTTTATCCACTTGTGATAGCTTTTGAAGAAAAGATACAATGTCCTTAGGAGCAAGGAAAGAACTAGATGAGACAGATGTGCCCATTTTACTGAAGTCATCCTCAATCCACCCTTTTATCACATCAAGTATGCAGAGCAACACACTGGCATCAGTGCCTTTTTCTGACAACAGCGAAGTCATGATTTGAGTTACAGAACGCTTGCACTCTGGAACAAGCATGACTCTTTCATTAATGAGTTTCAAAACAGATTTCAAATTGGAGATGACTGTTCCGACATCAGCACTTTGACGAGAAGAAGTTACTGCAGAATCGGGATCCATCCTTTGACCCTGATGATGATGATGCTAAACTTTTCAGTGTAAGGTATGATGTTAATAGAGAGTAAGTAATATAGAAATGAAGTTTACATTATAGGTCTAAAGTTGATTTTTGATGACTAAACCAAACTTTCATTGATAAAAAATGGGAGAATGCAAAGGCATACAAAAAGAGAGCCCACAAAAGGAGACAAACTAGAAAAGGACCTCCAATCAAGTAAAATAAGATCATAAGCTCAACATATTTATAGACTTTTTAAAAGAAACATCCATATTTCACAAAAAAAAAAAATACACGATGAGGAAGAATGACTAGGAGCCACAGCCACCCCAGCCAAGATATTAAAGAAGGTACAGAAGGGCTCTTCAAGCAATAAATTATAAAAGAACACGTTAATAAGGAGAAGTAAACAACATTTACAGCAAACAAACAGCACGAGTAAGTTAATGAAAAGAGACCCAACATATATAGCATGTAATGATAATTTACATTGGAATTCTGAATTTTACAAACGAGATCCATTTTTCTTTTAATGCTAGAAATTTAATTCTGTATAACCTTTATTTATTTTTTATCATTATGTTATTTTCCTGAAGTAAATAGGGCCTCTTTATCCAAAATACTCTTTCCACATCCACATAAACCTCAGGTTGAGGTCCAGGCAGTAATGTGTAAAGACTGGACAACATTTCCACTGAAGAAATTACGGAAGTTATCTTATTTCTCTTAAAAGCTTCAATTCATAATATAAATAGCAATTATCCCAAGAAAATCCATTGAACACTCCAACTCATGCTTCTAAATGGTTCAGCCTCAAAAATAGTAAAAGAAAACAAAATCATGTTTTGCATGAGGAATGCATATTGTACAAAGGCCACAATACGGCAGAACACTTTGAACAATGAAAAGAGAAAAAATGCACGGAAAAAAAAATTATTCAGCACCAGAACAATGATTGATTGTAATCTAATGCTCCAAATGAGGCAACCTCACGCATGAAGAAAAGACATTCAATGTAAGATCAGAAATTCTAGGTGAGGAAAGATAAAAACGCTGTAGAAGAAAGTGATGATTTCATACTTGTCTCAAATGAGAACCTGCTGACGATCCCATGTCTCGTGCTAGGCGCTGAAGAATGCGACCCAGGTTATATGGATCAATTAGGTTCTTCTGCACCTCTGTCAAAGTTTTAATTACAAGCAAGACAAAGCTAATGGAAGAAGCAGTGTTATCCTCAGATGATGTTTGAGGGGCAGTTAAATTATTAATGTGATTTTTTATTAGCTCATCAACTTTCTGATACAGCAACTTCACATCTGGAGGTGTTGTGACACCTTCCAAAGGATAAGCCACAAATACCATCCTCAGCAGAGAGCATAACGATTTCCCAGCATCTAACATCTTGTGCTTAAAACAGGGTTCTAGAATCTGTCCAAGAAGATGAGAAAAGTTATCTTAATTCAATCGAAGCAAATACTCCATTTTTGGGATAATAATAGGGCTCAGCAACATACTTGAGATATCTGATTGATATTATTTCTGACAAACAGATGTGGCTGCTTCTCTAAAACTTTGTTCATTACATCCAAGCCCTGTGCAAGAGCGGTGGAAGGGTCCTTGGACTGAGATGGCTGGATGCTACTGAGCAACTTCTCCAGATAATTGAATTTGACATTAGCATTTGGCCACACTTCCAGAGCCTGTGAGAGAAGCTCTAATGCTTGCTTATACATGGCGGTTGCCTCCTTGTCCTTAGGCTCTATCACCAATGCAACCTTTATCCATGAAAAGTATAACTGTTAAAAAGCCTAATAAAGATATTCAGACGTGAGATATTCAGAACAAGATAATGATGCACCACAAAGATGACATTTCAACAATATTCTGAAAATGATATCGTTCTAGTTTCCGTTGTTTGACATGTTTTACTTGTATAAAATATAATAACAACGGAACTAATGAGAGCAACTGAACATTACTTGAAAAATAATAGAATATATGATGATATATGTACTCTAGGGAAGACAATATAAAATAAAGTTTTTTGCTTCTTGAACAAGAAACAAACTTTTCATTATGCAAACATCAAGGCACTAGATGGACAACTATTTATGCAATGAGGCAAGGGAAGTACATAGTTACAATGACAACAATTGTAGCAGCACTGGTGAACTAATGATACATAAAAGAGAACAAATTAAAATGTGTGCTTACCCTTATTAGAAAATTTATAATCATTTCCTCCATTGCAGCATTTGGCTTAAATTCTTCATCAGGTTGTGTTGTTGACCCAGGGGTCTCTATATTTGGCATTGATGATGCACCACCAGGAGACATGACACAGAGAGATTGAAGACCAGGTTCAACCTTGACCCGCTTGGTTGAATCTTCCGGGAATGTAGAACCATCAACCAAACGCTTGGAATCAGCACCAGGAGGACAAGAACTTAATGCATCATTGCCGTGGCTAGGGGCATCACTTTCAGTTACATGCTTCATTTCATTCTGTCTTTGCCGTTCCCAACCAACAACCAATCCGGCAAGATCAATTGCAAGTCTCCTATTTTCTGCTGTAGTATTATAAGGCAATCCTAGACGACTGAGAGAATTCACCATCTGTGGAACGAATTGAGCTCTGCAACTGTAGAAGAGATCTGAATGTCGCACAATGAGTTGGAAAATGTGAATCAAATTAGGAATTGAGTGGCCCTCCTCGACAAGTATTTTTTTGGTATATCTAATCCAAATTGGCATCCGAGAATCACCAAGAGGCAATCTTCGTGGAAGAGCTGGCATTAGTATATCAAGGGCCTGCTTGACCAACATTTTATTCTCTGGTTGACAAGTTCTAAGAAGTGCTACAAAAACCTGCACATCCACATCAAAGTAAGGATACTTTCACCAAGAACAATTCCATAATGTCATTGTAGATATGGACTATGTATGCTGACATCCATTAGTCACAGGCACCAACATCGACATCATTTGTGGTGACTTCAATAGCAGCACATTCCCCCATTCATCATCTATTTACCCAGCACGGTTCAAATAAAAAGCCCAAAAGGCATTTAAAAAACCAAAATAAAAAAAATATCACTATCATATTAAAAGGGAGATTTTTTTTTTTAATGAAAGACTGAGAAGAAATGAAAGAATAAGGATCCAAGTAACTATACAAGGATCAACAATCCATAATAATATATATAAAACCTAACGGGTAATTACAAAACTCTTTTGTGTCAAGTCTAGCTAGCAACCAAACCTCCTCCCAAGCCCTCTCCACATCCCTAAACAATCTGCTATTCCTCTCAAAGCCAAAGACCCCAAAGGGTAGCAAAGAAACACTTCTAGAAACTTTTGTCAACCCTAATTTGATGTAAAACATGTCATCAATCTTACTGTTTAGTTCTTTCAATTCAATTATAAATTGTACGTCAAATGATTTTTCAAAAATATATAGAGGGCCTTGAATGATATAGAAACTCAAGAATGAGCCAATCTTATTGCATTAGTTGATAACATTCAGCGTAATGGTTAGGAGGACTTGCAAAGATGGTTCCAGATCCTTTAGGGAGTTTTCTATCAAAACTGCTTTACCCTTTCCATCAATTAGGCAACGTTCCAATGGCGTCTTGTCAAAGAACCATTTGGGGCTATATTGAAGACTAAAATACCCAAGTTATGGTTGTTGTAACCATCCTAATTATAGGAGGCTTACACAAAATAGACTCTATTCAGAAGAATTCCCTATTCTGTTCTGTCACTGTCAGCATATTCTCAAAGGTTACGGAGAGAGGTTATTCAAACAGTTTATTACGACTAGTTGCTCCTCTAGGAACTTATTGTGCGTTGAAACCTACTTAGTGGTGTGTCACTGAAGTCAAAGATTGCTACTTCATGGTCTTCAGTTCTGCACGCAGTACTATGTGAAACTTGGAGAGAAACTCGAGAAATTTTTTAAAGAGGGTTAGAGATTCATTAAAAAAAAAGAGAGAAGAAAAAAACTTAGTGGTGTGTCACTGAAGTCAAAGATTGCCACTTCTTATATTTGCGATAGAAGCCAATTGGAGCAAACTCCTTTTGATGAGAAGTCTTTCTTCTCAGTAAAAAGAAAACAAATATTTAGAGCAACGGCACATGGAACTAGTAAGGCCTGTGGTTGGGCAAAATGCAAGAGGAATTTAAAATGTCAATGACTGAATGAAATAATCTATAATAATCAGGCAATTACCGATACTGCAAAGGCCAAGGGTTATATAAATCATATAAAACATGTTGATATAGACCAAGATTTCATTAAAAACAAGGTTGAGAGGATCATCACTCTAACTTATACACAGCCGAGCTTTCAAATAGTGGTGTAGCCTCTTCTATGTATTTCTCTATTTTAGTTAACTCATGTGCTTAGCACATGTTGTAACTAATTCTAGTTAGTCTTCATGTCTATTTAAAGGATGGAACTCATTAATAAAGATCATTCATTCATTATTATAACTCCTAGTTTCGGCTACACCAAGTTTGGTATCAGAGCGATAAGATTTTGGGCAATCTTATGGCGACCAAGAAAGCGTCGACCAACGTTGTGGACGACTCTTCCTCGGCGGGAAAAGAGACGGATCCTACCAACGTCCTCTCACCACGATCAACAACTGTACGCTTGCTGTCAGTTGAACAAGATATGAAGGATGTAAAGAACGACGTGGGCGAGATTAAAAAGATTTTGGAAATGATTTGCGAAAGGATGGGCTGCAGTTCGGGCCAGCAAACGTTTGAACCAAGATTTAACACAAATATGGAGAGGAGACAGCAAGATCACCAAGGAGAAGACTTCCGAAAGCAAGTTGAACCGAGGCAATGGCAAGAAAGGCAAGCTATAGAACCAAGATTCGTTCAAGAAACCAATTTTGCACCAAGATTCTTTCAAGAACATCGCATGGGGCAGCAAGAAGTCAAATATAATCCCCTGTTCCGAAAGCAAGTTGATTGGAATGATGATAGCTCTAGTGGAGAAGACTATGACTACCAAGACAGATTCAAGCAAGGCCAACAAAATTACCAGCATCACTATAAGCAAGAAGCGCCGAGGGAAGATCAACAACACTTCCAACATCAATATCAGCAAGTAGTACCAAGAGAAGAGCAGCAGTATCATCGACACCAACCACAGCAAGACAATGATTTTAAAATGAAGATTGATATACCAACTTACGGCGGGAAGATGGAGATCGAAGCCTTCCTAGAATGGGTTCGACATGTTGAAAATTTCTTCAACTACATGAATACGCCCGAGACTAAAAAGGTAAAGTTAGTGGCCTTAAAATTAAAGGGGGGAGCCCAAGCATGGTGGGATCAATTGGAACTCAACCGACAAAGATATGGTAAGAGGCCAATACGAAGATGGGAAAGAATGAAAAGATTGATGAAAGAAAGGTTCTTGCCCATGAATTTCGAACAAATCCTATATGATCAATACCAAAATTGTAAGCAAGGTACAAGATCGGTGATGGAGTACACTGAAGAATTCCATCGATTAGGAGCACGAACGAATCTTGGAGAAAGCCAACAATATTTAGTTGCAAGATACAAAGGAGGTCTTCGAAATGACATCAAAGAACAACTTTCTTTACAACCTATTGGATATCTAAATGAAGCCATCTCAGCGGCGGTTGTAATTGAAGAACAAATAGCCAATCGCTTTAAAAGAACGTACTCAAGAAGAGCTACAAGTGAACAGACCAATCCATTCGGCAAATCTACCTCGGGTGAAAGGATGCCACAGCAGACCTCTTCGGCAATTTCAAAGGGAAAGCAAATTGACAACGGATCAAATAAAGATGTCAAGAATCAAGAAAATCCAAAAAGGTCTTCAAATACATATTCAAGACCAACTCTGGAAAAGTGCTTTCGATGCAACCAGGCTGGTCATTTATCAAACGAATGCCCACAGAGAAGAACTCTCACTATTGCAGACAATGTCGATTATGTGGAAGAAAGGGATGACACTGATTCTGAAGAAAACACCGACTTCCTTGAACCAGATGAAGGAGAACCGGTATCCTTAGTAGTCCAAAGACTTTTACTAGCACCCAAGAAAGATCCAAGTTATCAAAGGCATGCTCTTTTCAAAACAAGATGCACCATCAATGGGAAAATTTGCAATGTTATCATTGACAGTGGGAGTACCGAGAACATTGTGGCAAGCAAATTAGTGAACTCCTTAAACCTACCTTTACATCCTCATTCAGCACCTTACAAGGTGAGTTGGATCAAGAAAGGGGGTGAGGCTCAAGTGACACATACCAGCACTATTCCTTTGTCTATTGGAGCAAGCTACAAGGACCAAATAATTTGTGATGTCTTAGACATGGATGCTTGTCATATCCTCCTTGGCCGACCGTGGCAATATGATGTCCAAGCGGTACACAAGGGCCGTGATAACACCTATGAATTCCTTTGGATGGGAAAGAAAATCGTGCTCCTCCCACTTAACCCAGCAAAGCAAATTGCAAATGACACCTCAGCAACCAAAAAAGGTCAGCTATTCACTTTATCTTCTGGGAAAAACTTTCTCTGTGAAAAACAGCAACATATTATTGGCTTTGTTGTTAAACATTTTGATACCTCCATCTCTGACCATGTTATTCCGAATGAGGTACAAACATTGCTTCAACAACACAAGGCCATCGTCGACAGCCCAACAGAACTTCCTCCTTTAAGAGATATCCAGCATTCTATTGATCTCATCCTGGGAGCTACACTCCCCAACCTTCCACACTATAAGATGAGCCCAACCGAATATCAAATACTTCATGAACAAATACAAGAGTTGCTGGATAAGGGACATATTCAACCAAGCCTCAGCCCTTGTGCCGTTCCTGCCCTCCTCACTCCCAAAAAAGATGGCACCTGGCGGACGTGTGTGGATAGCTGAGCTATTAACAAGATTACAGTGAAATACCGTTTTCCAATTCCAAGGATTGGTGACTTACTAGATCAATTGGGAGGGGCAACAATATTTTCAAAGATTGATTTAAAGAGTGGCTACCACCAAATTCGAATCCGACCGGGAGATGAGTGGAAAACGGCATTCAAAACCAATGAAGGTCTCTTTGAATGGCTTGTAATGCCTTTCGGATTATCAAATGCCCCAAGTACCTTTATGCGGCTAATGAACCAGGTATTACTACCATTTATAAATAAATTCATTGTTGTATATTTTGATGATATACTTGTCTATAGCATAACTCTAGATGACCATTTAAAACACATAGCAACATTATTTGCCACATTACAGAAACATTCATTGGTTATAAACCTGAGGAAATGTTTGTTTGCTACCAAAGAAATCTCATTTCTAGGGTATATAATAGGGCATAATAAATTGAGTATGGATCCTAATAAAATTAGGGCGATAAACGAATGGGAAGAACCTAGAAATATCAAGGAATTACAGAGCTTTTTAGGCCTTGCATCCTTTTACCGAAAATTCATTAAAAATTTTAGTACTTTGGTTTCACCCCTAACTAACTGCTTAAAAAAGGGGAAATTTCTTTGGGGACTTGAACAACAAAAGAGCTTCGGTGTTATCAAAGAAAAACTTACCAGCAGCCCCGTATTAGCCCTCCCAAATTTCAATCTTCCTTTTGAAGTAGCAGTTGATGCTTCAGGCATAGGTGTAGGAGCTGTTTTATCACAAAATTCCCATCCAATCGAATTTTTTAGTGAAAAACTAAGCCCCTCAAGACAAAACTGGTCCACATATGAACAAGAGTTATATTCTTTGGTAAGAGCATTGAAACAGTGGGAACATTACCTCTTAAACATGGAATTTGTCCTTTTTACAGATCACTTTTCTTTAAAATTCCTAAACTCTCAAAAAACCATAAGTAGAATGCATGCTAGGTGGTTATCATTTCTTCAAAGATTTGATTTTGTGATCAAACATACGTCCGGTATTACTTACAAAGTAGCAGATGCATTGAGCCGAAAGGAAAGTCTTTTGACCATTTTAAAAGGAGAAATCATAGCTATGGACCACCTACCGGAAACATATGTTGATGATTCAGATTTTGGCACCACATGGAAAAAATGTGTAGACCATACTCCGGCCAGTGGCTTCCATATCTTGGATGGATTCCTCTTCAAGGGGGATGTCTTATGCATTCCACATTCATCTTTAAGGGAAGCGCTAATTCGAGAAGCTCATGCTGGAGGTTTAGCCGGACATCTTGGACGAGACAAGACATTACAAATTCTAGAGACTAGATATTTTTGGCCGCAATTAAAAAGGGATGTCACCAATTTCGTAGCCAGATGTTACACTTGCCAGAGTTTTAAAGGACATGGTCAAAATACAGGACTTTACACACCTCTTCCCATCCCCGAAAACATTTGGGAAGACCTTTCCATGGATTTCATCCTCGGTCTCCCACGAACCCAACGTGGCTATGACTCTATTTTTGTGGTGGTAGACCGATACAGCAAAATGGCTCATTTTTTGCCCTGTAAGAAAACGTCAGATGTTGTATACATCGCCAACCTATTTTTCAAAGAGATAGTCCGACTTCATGGTATTCCAAAGTCCATTGTTTCTGATAGGGATGTGAAATTCCTAGGACATTTCTGGAAAACCCTTTGGAAAAAGTTCGATACAAAACTAAAGTACAGCACTACCAGCCATCCTGAAACCGATGGTCAAACGGAAGTAACAAACAGGACGTTGGGCAATTTATTAAGGTGTCTAAGCGGGGACAAACCAAAGCAATGGGACATGTCATTGGCACAAGCCGAATTCGCCTACAACCACATGCGGAACAGAACGACAGGGAAGTCTCCATTTGAAATTGTCTATACAAAACTTCCTAGACTAACATTTGATCTAATACATATTCCCTCTTCGGTTGATCTTAGTACTGAAGCTGAGGAGATGGCTACCAGAATCACAGAGTTGCATAACCAAGTCCAACACCACATTCAAGAGCAAACTGCTAAGTACAAAGAAGCTGCAGATAGGAAGAAGAGATTCAAAGAGTTTGAAGTTGGAGATCTCGTGATGATACATCTAAGGAAAAGCAGGCTCCCAGCAGGAACTTACAACAAGCTCAAGAAAAGAAAGCTTGGGCCATTCCCTATATTGGAAAGATATGGCGAAAATGCTTATAAAATCAAACTACCAGAAGAATACAACATTAATCCTACATTTAATGTTGCTGACCTGTATTCTTTTCACCCCCGGATGAGTTTACTTTAGCACCATAACTCGAGGACGAGTTTTTTTTGGGGGAGGGATATTTGGTGTAGCCTATTCTATGTATTTCTCTATTTTAGTTAAGTCATGTGCTTAGCACATGTTGTAACTAATTCTAGTTAGTCTCCATGCCTATTTAAAGGATGGAGCTCATTAATAAAGATCATTCATTCATTATTATAACTCCTAGTTTCGGCTACACCAAATAGTCTCTTGTACCTAAGGCTCTTCCTAAAACCAGATTTGAAGATCTGAAGTTCAAGCTTGCCTTGCTCAACATATACGCAGCTTGAGGGGACGTTATAATATACTTGATCGTGGAGATGGTGAGAAAGAGAGAAAAGGGGAGAGGAGAATAAGATATTCTTTCTGAATGCCACGTCAGCAATAATATGTAATAATTAATAGAAATATACTCTTTGCCACATCAGCATAAAAAATTGCAATGCAATCTAACGGCCATTACTGTAGCTGGTGAAACAAGTTACATCAGATCAAATTGAACTATTTCCTACAACTTGGAGGGTTAAATTGTAATTTTTAAGAACTCAGGGACTGATATATCCTACAACTAAAAGTGAAAACTCGAGGACTAAACAGGTAGTTTTCCTTTATATTTATTATTGTTGTTTTCCTTAATACTAAAACTTTAATTTTTCCTTATTTCTTTAAAATTTCCCTGTATTACTTTTAAGAAAGTTCCTTTTTCCGGTTTCCTGCTCCAGTCAAGCCTTTTTCTATATATTACGGTTGTACAATTTGTGTAGAAGATGTATGAAAAACCAACCATCTCTACAATCTACAATGCAGTACCTGAAGAATAATTTTTTCAGGTGCTTGATAAGCCTCCAAGAAATGACAGACATTCACAAATGCCCACTGCTTACTGGCACTATCTTCCCTTTTTAGATGATTCCAACCAAACTTGATTAGTTCTTTCCTATGATGAACCAGGTCATTCTGAAGATACTTGAGAAGTAAGGTTGCAAGCTGCAAAAGTTCTATTCTCAAGGGCTCATCATACTCAGCAGACACCTAGAAAGGAAGTTCAGATAATTAAGAAAACTAAGGGAAAAAAAACCCGTTTCAGGTGAAGAGAACAATAAATAGCAAAATTACCTCTTCTGGAGGATCAAGAAGTTTGTCGACAATTGTTTTAATTATAGCTTGATCTACAACCTCCCAACTTTGCCCATTTTGGAAGGCATGAGCAAGCATAGGTAGAATTAGCATTTGCATTACAACCACCAAATGATCATGACCAAGTTGTTTTGATTGAAACAAATTTAGAAAATGTAGGAGAAGCGCTTTCTTCATGTTTGGTGGATAACCTTCAGCAACCTAAGAGAGAGAATAATCATTGCATGTATCAATTATTTATAAAGAGAAAAATTATAAATAAATAAATAAAATAAAAAGAGAGAAAAGACTATCAAATATCCATTTCTATATGCCTACAAATACATGGGGGGCAGACAGAATGGTGATCTTCACAAAGAGAACCTGAAGAATTAGATTACCTCAATGATATAAAACTCCTTGAGAAATGTATAGTCAATTCGAGTGTGATACAAAAATATGGAAAGTATGTCAAAGAGCACATTCACTTCTTCTTTTTCATGTCGCAGATAATTCAGGAAGCATTTGACTAGCCACTTGCTTTCTTTCACCTACATTATAATGTGCCAAACATTTAAGGTAATTAGCTTGTAGAAAAACATCAATATAAATTGTACATCTCATTTAATAATTGATGAAGCATCTTTCCATCGACCCAGTCAAGAGGCAACAAAATAGAAGAAGAAAATCGTTTCATCAAAAAAAAAAAAAAAACAAGAAGAAGAAGAAGAAAATCGTATGTTAGAGATTGATGGAGCAAATTCTAGATAGAGGGAAGAAATGGAAGAAGAGGAAAATGAAGACAATTATTTGATATGATTAATGAAGCAGAAGCAGCTTCTTCAACCCACTCCCCAAAGAGGGGAAGAAATGAAAAGACTTTTGGCCGACTTTGAAAGCCCCTCTGAACAGAAAAGCCTGAGAGACTACTTTTTGGAGATTTAACCAGGCATAAAGGTTCGGGAAAAGAAAAATAAAATATCAAATTGAAAAATATATATTTCTGAAGCAGGTCCCATGTTTAAAACACTAGGAAAAATATTGCTAATAACAACATTTTCATGGGGATTAATGAGTAAGCTTTGTTTAGCCTAATGGACAAAAAAAATTTTACAAGACATTGTTAAATCAAATAGTCACATTGACTACACGCAATCAAGTTCTTAACAGCCAGATAAATGTAAGGTGTAAATGAAAGAAAATAAGGCTAGCAGCAACTAATCCCGCAAGTAAATGTAATGAATCATTCAAAGCCAACAACCAAGAGATAAATCCACAGCTCAAAAGTTATATAACTTGATGTAGGACATCTTGTCCTTTCTTATGTTTTCTTGAAAGTTCTTGCCCTTTTTTTGTGTAGTTCTTGTGTAAATCCAAGAGGTCATTATTTTTACCTTTCTTGGTTAGTTTTATCTTTTATTTTGGGCAAAGGGCAGCCCCTTTTACTTTTTACAGCTTATTAAAGCTGGTACTGGTAGTTAGTTTAACTCTTTAAGTTTTCACCCTAGGTTAGTTATCCAGCCTAGATAAGGGGCTGGTTTTATATTCATTTGTTATCTTTTCATCATTAATAAGAAATCACCAGCTTGTTTACATCATAACTTTAGAAAAGTAAAAATAATGAAAACAGGTAGGCAATAAATAATCATTACTTCTGTAAATTCAGACATCCATCAGTCATTATAGTAGTTGATAATCTTACTTGCACTAGGTTCAGCTCTTGCTCATTGTGCAGTCGAGCTATTCTAGCAGGTGACTTCCAGATAACTACCATAGTATCAAAAACTACACGATTGCTCTGTAGCCAACCAGGCATCAATTTCACCAAAGTTTTAATAAGTGCAAGACCACGAAAATAAGCATCGGAAACCACACTTGAGGGTGCAGATGGCGGATCGGAGACATCAGAAGGAGTTACGAGGCCTTCATCACCTGATAAAGGAGCAGGTGGGGTTGAAGAACCTGGAGTTAAAGCAGCTTCAGATTTTGGTACAAATTCAGGAAAGGCACTAGCAAGTATCTTTTGTGGTGATTTTGCAAGCTCTTCTCTCAGAGGCTGGCCAGCATCTGATCGGATAATATACATAAACCTGCAAGCATAACTAAAATCAGAACTAGCAAATAGTGACAAGATTATTGCATTTTTAGTAAGGTTTTCTTCGATTGTCAATTGAGAGGAACTCCACAGACAAACCAACATCCAAAACCTTACCGTCTGAAGTATTTTGGTTCACTAAGTCGAGCAAGGAAGTAATCAACAGCAAGCGGTGCATATCGGTTCAAAAATTTAATTAGTGGAACACGGTAAGGACTGTTGACTTCACTATACACTTGTCCCGGGGGAAGAGCTCCTTCCAAATCAATAGTCAATGTTACTAGTTCATCAAGAAACTTGGATGCAGCCGTGGGAAGCAGATGAAAAAGTTCAATGATAGCTGAAAGGAGAAAACACAAACATTAGTAAATCACCAACCTATGCCCAGGAAATATGTAATTAAGGTCCCATTTGGTTTGTGATAAAAAAATTTGCTTTCAAAAACAAAAAATTTATTAGAAAGCAAAAACAAGTTTCTCATTTTCACCCAATTTAAAAACTTAAAATTTGAATTCAAAATTTGAAAATTGTGTTTGGTTGTAAATTTGAAAATGCAAGAAATGATTAATAAGTATTTAGTAAAATATTTTTTTTTAAATAGTAAAACTTATTCTTTGAGAAAAAAATAATTTAATATAATTATTTCTTATTAACCATCATGATTAACACAAGCAATAAAATTTGTAAGAGAACAAAAAAATCCTTTCTGAGAAGAGAAAGGAAGAAGAAAGTTTTTCCAACAAGAGACAAGAAAAAGAAATCCTTTGCTAGAAAGGAAAATCTGACAATTTTTTATCATTATGGAAAGTCAATTATCTTTTAATAAAAAATCGGTTTAAAAAAAAGTTTTAAAAAAATTAAAACAAAGAAACTTGTTTTCTGGCCAAATTTTAAAAACAAAATTTTGGAAAAGTTTGGCTTGACAAAAACTTTTTTTCCAAAAACTATACACCTTATTTCATAGTTTTTAAAAACAAAGAAAACAACTGGTTCTTTTTTACAATAGGATAATTTAAAGGTTGTTTTTTAAAATCTTTTTTTCAAATAAGTATACCAAATGAGTTATCAAATTCAACATCCTCCAATCAGTACATTCTTTCAAACATTCAATCTAACCCTTCTTTAACAAAGGGAGTTTTTATTCCTTCATCCAAAGTTGAAAACAAAGTTGATCAATCATATTTATCTCCTATTGATTCTAATGATGATTCAGTGGTGAGTATTAGTAGTGTCGAGGCAGAAAATCGGTATTTGAATGATGAAAACAATGAATTATTGGAGGAAGACTCTTTTGCACTGGCTTTTAAGCGGATTTTCCAGAACAATGAAGATGTTTCTGAAGTTTAGTTGAATGCTTGTGATGTTTTGGCAACACCCTTAGTTTCTGTTCCAAGCAAATTTTCATCTCTTTTAGAAGATTGTGACATTCAGTTGAAGGAAATTCAACCCTTTTTACCCCCTGTTACTAAAAACAATTAGCAAGTAAAGTTGGGGTACATTTTTGAAATAATCCATGAAGATTATTTCTTGGAATACTAGAGGCTTAGGGGATCGTTCAAAGAGAGTGGCACTGAAGAAATTTTTGCAGCACCATTGCCCCAATATGGTACTACTTCAGGAGACTAAGATTGTCTCTTTTGATCAACGTTTGATAAAATCTATATGGAGCTCTAAAGATGTTGGTTGGGTTAATGTGAAATCATGGGGAAGATCGGGAGGATTACTGATTTTGTGGGATGAGAGTAAATTGAAAATTGTGGAATTTCTTCAAGGTGGATATACTTTATCTATTAAAGTTTCTTTTCAGCAACATAAAGAATGTTGGGTAACAAATGTTTATGGTCCGAATGATTATAGGGAAAGAAAATTTTTGTGGGAAGAGTTGCGTTTGTTTTTATATTGTGAAGGCCCTTGGTGTATAGGTGGAGATTTTAATGTGACCCGTCGGATTCATGAAAGAATTCCAGTTAGTAGAGTAACAAGAGGGATGAGACAATTTAATAAGCTTATTGATGAATTAGGCTTATTAGAGTTGCCTTTATCCAATGGTAAATTTACATGGTCAAGACCGGGGGATGATTCTTCTCGACAGATTTCTGATTTCCAAGGAACGAGATGTGATGTTTGATAATTCTAGAGTCTCCAAACAGGTTCGTACTATTTCTGATCATTTCCCTCTCCTTCTTGAAGCTTGTAATTTTGCATGGGGTCCTTCCCCATTTCGATTTTTTAATAGTTGGTTGAATATGGCTGATTGTACCAAAATTGTGGAGCATATAAATCTTATTGTTGGGCTGGTTTTGTTATTTCTTCTAAGCTCAGAAAATTGAAAATCAGCATTAAAGATTGGTTTGCTGTTTTTGAAAGAAAGAGGAAGCAGAAAGAAAAAAGTCTTTTAGATGAAATTGCTTGGTTTGATGCAAAAGCTGAGGAGAATCAATTATCTTCCGAGGAAATTAGTCTTCGAACCTTTGTAAAAAGTGAACTTTTAGTTCTATACTTAGTTGAAGAAAGGAATTCAATCTAGAAATAGAAATTGCTTTGGTTAAAAGCAGGGGATGAAAATACCAATTTTTTTCACAGATTCTTGGCTGCAAAGAAGAGAAAATTATCGATTTCTAGTCTGAGTTCTATTGATGGTAGTTCTCTGTTGACGGCTGGGGAGATTGAAGTTGAAGTTCTAGGGTTTTTTACCAACCTTCATCAAGCATTACCAGAAAAGAGAGCTTTCCTTTTAACTTTGATTGGTCTATGGTTTCACAAAATCAAAATTCTGCACTGATTGCTCCTTTTTCAGTTGAGGAAATGCCACCTTTTTCGGTTGAGGAAATTTGGTTGGCATTGAAGAATCTTGGTAAAAATAAAAGCACATGGGCCTGATGGATTCACTCCAGAATTTTTTATCAAGTTTTTGGAATTTTTGAAAGCTGATTTCATTAGGCTTTTTTCGGAATTTCATCGAAATGGTCATCTCAATTCTTGTTTGAAGGAAAATTTTATTTGCTTGATTCAAAAGAAGGAGGTGGCTTTAACCATAAAGGATTTTAGGCCGATAAGTTTGACTTCTTCAGTGTACAAGATCCTTGCCAAAGTGCTTGCTGAGCGTTTGAAAAAGGTAATGCCTTCGATTATTTCTCCTTGTCAAAGTGCTTTTGTTGAAGGAAGACAGATTTTAGACCCTATTCTTATTGTCAACGAAGCTGTGGAATATTATAGGGTAAAAAATAAGAAAGGTTGGATTTTAAAGTTTGATATTGAGAAGGCTTTTGATTGTGTTGATTGGGATTTTCTGGATGAAGTGCTCCGTTTTAAGGGTTTTGACAGAAAATGGATTCAGTGGATCCAAGGTTAGGTTAGAAATCCTAAATTTTCAGTTTTCATAAATGGTCGTCCTCGTGGAAGAATTGTTGCATCTCGTGGGTTAAGATAAGGAGATCCACTTTCTCCTTTCTTATTTCTTTTAATCAGTGAGGTTTTCAGTGCTTTGATTGACAAAATTCACTTAAAGGGAGCGTTCGAAGGTTTTCTAGTTGGTCAAGACAAGGTACACGTTTCAATTCTTCAATTTGCAGATGATACTATCTTATTTTGCAAGGATGATGATGGTATGTTTAATACCCTAATTCAAACCACTGAACTTTTCGAATGGTGCTCGGGTTTGAAGATTAATTGGGAAAAATCTACACTATGTGGTATCAATATGGATGATGCAAAGGTTTGTCATATTGCCTCGCGTATTAATTGTAAGGTTGAAGCTTTGCCTTTTAATTACTTGGGGCTTCCATTGGGAGGTCATCCAAAAAAAGACTCATTTTGGCAACTGGTGCTTGATAAAATTCAAAAGAAGATTGATAGATGGAAAAGATTTAATTTATCTCGTGGAGGGCGTCTTTGTTTTTTTGTTCTATCAAGTATCCCATTATATTTTTTGTCATTATTCTTATTGTCGTCTTCCATTAGTATAAAGCTTGACAGGATCTTACGATCATTCTTCTGGGAAGGCAATGAAGGAAGCAAAGTAAATCATTTGGTCAGATGGAGTCTTGTATCAAAGTCTCAAAAAAAAATGGTGGTCTTGGAATTGGAGCTTTGAAACAAAGGAATATAGCTTTATTAGCCAAATGGGGTTGGCGGTTTATGATGGAACCTCACTCTTTTTGGAGAAGAGTTATAGTCAGTATTTATGGTTCTAGCAAGTTTGGTTGGAATTCTGAAAATAGGACAGGTTGTAGCCTCCGTAGTCCTTGGCTGTCCACTGCTAACATTTGGCAGCGTTTTGATTCTCTTGCACACTTCAAATTGGGTAATGGAAGGAAAATCAGATTTTGGGAAGATCCTTGGCTGAATGGTTTGGCATTAAAGCTCAGTTTTCCTCGATTATATGCTATTTCATCTTCTCCAAATGATTCTATTTCATCTCATTGGGATCTCCAAATTGGCGCTTGGAATCTTTCTCTTAGAAGATTATTAAAAGATGAGGAGATTGACGACTTTCAAACTCTATTACTTAATATTTCACATGTGTCTCTTGGCTCGAATGACGATTCTAGACGGTGGTCAATTGATTCTTCAGGTATTTTTTCGGTTAAATCTTTGACTGATTATATGTTGTCTTCTCCATCATTGGAAAAAGAGTTATATTCAGCTTTGTGGAAGTCCAAGAGCCCCAAGAGAATCAACATTCTTTTGTGGATTATGTTAAATGGGAACCTCAATACTTCAGAA
Organism: Luffa acutangula; assembly: GCA_036850905.1. Lineage (NCBI taxonomy): Eukaryota > Viridiplantae > Streptophyta > Magnoliopsida > Cucurbitales > Cucurbitaceae > Luffa > Luffa acutangula. The sequence goes on along the minus strand of CM072087.1, from coordinate 58,822,848 downwards.
GTTCTACAGAAGAAGATGCCAACTCACTGCATATCGCCCTGTTTGTGTTCTGTCTTCGGGATGAGGATTCTCTCAACCATATATTCTTTAGTTGTTCTTACGCCAAATCGGGTTGGTTCAAGTTGTTTTCGATATTCAATCAGCATTGGGTTTTTTCTAATACCTTCCATTGCAACATTTATCAATTCTTATATGGATTAGCTCTTCTAAACTCTAAAGCTAAGTTGCTTTGGATTAATGCGGTCAAAGCTTTTCGTTCGGAATTATGGTTGGAGCGAAATCAAAGAATTTTTCAGAACGAGCATCTTCCTTGGATTGATCGTTTTGAAGCTTCTCGTTTAAAGGCATCAACGTGGTGTTCTTTGTCCAAATTGTTCATGGGATTCTATCTTCAGGACATATGTCTGAATTGGAATGCGTTTATATATCCTTCATAACTTTTTATTAATGCTTTTTAGTCTTTGATCTTGTACTTATTTCGTTATTTTTGTTGTTTTTTCACTCCTTTATGGAGTTTGTATTCTTGAGCATTAGCCTCTTTTCATTATTTCAATGAAAAGTATTGTTTCTTGTTCAAAAAAAAATAATTAAGTATACCAAACATATTTTCATCGTTTTCTTGTATTTTTTATTTTCAAAAACATAAAAATGAAAATGGTTCACGAACCAAACAAGACCCAGGAACTCCACACGACACAAGTAGCTCAATAGGCCAATTTTAACCTTAAAGTTTTAATTATATCAAATTAAATCCTGAACTATATAAGTGGTAAAATCAATCCATCCATTAGTTGACTTTTCATTTTTTTCTAAGATTTTCTTCTCTTTTTTTCGAGATTTGTTCCTAGTTGTTGGCCCTATCGTGGCTAGACAAAGGAACTTTCATAGGTTTTAATTTTTTAATTCCATTGGATGTTTCTTAGTTGAGTTTGAACATTTTGGTAGAGTTTGGACACTTTTTATCAGTTTGATTTTGTATCTAAGTTTGGGTACTACTATAGTTTTTTTTTTATTTTGTATCTAAGTTTGGGTACTACTATAGTTGGATTTGATCATTTTCGTTTTGTTGGTTGAAATTTTCGTGTAACTTATTTGTTGGTTCATGGACAATCTTTTAAGTTCGCGTAACTTATTACTTTTACCACCTAACCTATTCAACAAGTATAAGGGTTTTTTTCCCTAAAAATATATTACCTGCTGCAATTTTTGGTTCTTCACCTGCCTTCCATGCTTTCTGACTCTGAGCAAGTTTTTCAGGCTCCAACCATTTCTTGAGGTGCTCTAACAGCTTGCCTCCCAATGTGACATTAAACCAACTGGCCAAAAGTTCAAGAAGGCGAGCCAAACCTTGAAGAAGAGGCATGCTAAGATTTTTGGTGTGTGCCAAGTTTACCAGAATTGGTCTAAGGCTACCTTGCAGAAGATCTTTGGGCATCCTTTGCTGATTAATAACCTATACAGAAACGAGGGGTAAATCCTAAAACACACACACACACACTACAACCACAGCCCAAAAAAAAAAAAGCAACTTATAATGTCTAACTAAAAACCCCTATTGTATCATTAATTTCTATTCACCTATTAATATTTCTATCAGTGACTGTCTATGCCACCAACATAATATACTGCAATTAAGCTCCCACGATTGCAATCTAGCCCAAGAACATATGCATTAAAATTTAAAAAATTATTATTATTATTTAAAAACCAAAAAGAAGAAGAAGAAGAAGAAAAAGGCTAAGCACATTTGCTTTTTCATCAAAACTCTTCATTTGCTAATTATATTTGGCAAAATATATAAATAAAATTTAAAAACTAATTTAACTTTTAAAAAATAATAATAAAAAAATAAAAAATAAAAAAGGATTTCACCATAACCATTCATTACTAGGTCAACTCCCAAGATATGAATAAGTGAAATTCCTGCCTGACATTGAGATTAGACTTCACTTGTATTTATTGAACATTTAAACTTTTTTTTTTTGAAATGTTGAACATTTAAACTTAAGTACACGTAATATTAATAACAGAAAATAAACCATATTTTGACAATAAAACAAGTGAGAGTCAAAACCTGTCTTAACCCCTCCTTCGCAACAGCAACTACTTCTGGAGTCCGACATGTCAATGACTTGAAAAACATTGAGATGATCTTTGCACGCAATTCAGAATGATTGGGAGTTTTAAAGTCTGCCCATGCCATGGTGGTACACAATAACTCAATGCAAGCTGTTCGGAGCTTGTTCAGGGATGTAGCTATTTTTGGGTTCATAAACTTTACAACCCATACAGTTTCATCTGCCTCGGCTATTTGCAAAGCTTCTTGCAGAAAGTTAACCAACTCCTGAGTCAACTTTAGAAGAGGCGGCCTTAGTGCCAAGCAGAAATTCAAGGCTGTAACAGTTCCAACCTGTAGATCAGAGCAAGTTAACATAGAAACAAAGTCAACTATTTAAATAACAAGAAGCAACTCAAGACCTGTTGATCAATAGTCTTCAACCGAAGTGGCCGCAATAAGAGAGGCTGAAGCAAAGGTTGATACAGAGGTTCAAGCAACTCAGAGACCTCACTACCAGTCCTACTGGCCAAAAGAGCTAAGCATGACTGCACATTCTTTCTCACAATAGTTGATGAATTGGGATTAAATAACTCAGAAGCAAGGAAATCTACTGCCCCTTGAAAGCTTGTTTTGCGTGGTTCACTGTTTGCATCATCGACATTATTCACAACACGAAGAACCTGATTAAGTACTTGGCTAGTCTCCTCTTGCTCCTTACTAGCATAAATGGGTAGCCTTTTCAGAACATATACCAGGCCTCGTACAATTTTTACTTGAAAATGGCAGAGAGTTTCAACAGTAACCTTTCCAACTAAAGCACCAAGTCCAATAACACCACCCATATGGGCTTGCCATGTACTACCATAACAACAATGCAAAAGCCGTGGTAAGAGTTGCTCAAAAACTGGAATACGAACACTTGGAGGTGGTGAATATACAGGGCTCATGGGACTGGAAACACTCATTGGGGTGCCAGGCCCTCTCGTCATCATTACATCAGTTTGTTTTCCACGAGCAAGGAAAAGAAGCATTTCAGAGAACATATTTAGAGCATTCAGAGCAGCTTTTGCGTGGAGCCTGTTTTCATCTGCTAGCACCTCAACCAAAGCATCCAAAAAAATTAGAGGGTCTAACTCTTTGAGGTTACAACAGGCAGTGCTCTTTAATCTGGAATTAGGATTAGCATTTGAAGGAAGCAAAGTACTCCCAAGTGAGGCAGATGCAACTGGAGGATTATTTAGAGAAGAATCGATATGGAATAGTATAGCAAAATGGCGGCACACATTAAGAACAAAATCATCCTTCGGTTCATGGAGATCCTCCTCTGAACCAGCAGCAATAATGGTCATCAATAGAAGTTTAAAAACCGACTTCTCGGCCATAAGTTGGGTTTTTGTCTTCACACCCAAATCAGCCTGCAAAAAAATCATTCTTATTAGAGCAGTGGCAGAATTCTAGTAATCGGCTTTTTAGGAATTCATCCTCATCTAGGTAGCACAAGTAATGCGACAAAACAAAAAACAAAAAAAACAAAACAAAAGAAGAAGAATAAAAGAAAAAAGATGATGAAGAAGAGGACCAATATTAACAACCAGAAAGATATCAAATTAAAACCAGACACCATCTTTATTTCAAATGAGATAACGGTAGGATCAGAATATTAACAATCAGAAAGAAAGATGTCCATTAGCATTCAATTAAAACACACACATCTTTACTAAAGAAGAGAGAATGTACAACCAGCAGAGTCGTCTACAATAAGAAGGCTAGGGAAATAAGAAAACACGCCTATTGACCTAGATAAAAAAAAGAAATAATCACAAAGTTCTCTTTAGCAAGTGACAGCCAATAAAATACACAAAACCACAACCAATTTCAAATTTACTCGGCTCTCTTTCCCCTTAAAAAAAGTTCCCATTTCTTTCTATCCAAAACTCTCAGAAAACAGCTATATAACCAAAATATACAATAACTTCCAAGCTTGAGACTAATACTTCAGCTAAGATCAAATCGTAACAAGGAAAATTACTTTCCATGAAAACTTTGAGTACTACAAAGCACTTCCCAATATTCCTAGTGAAAATGGCACTGGTTAAAAGGACTTTTAACTCTTTTCCCATTCATAAAACAAATCTTCAGGAATTAAGGCTTGAGCAGGTTGGGTTTTTCTGAACTCTCTCACTGGTTTTTGATACACCAATGAGTAAAATACCAAACCGAGAATTATACTCTCATAGACACTTTAGCTTTCAAAATCAGGTAACCAAGCTGTACAGCAGAGAGGACATCCGATCCTGAGCAGAGGATCAAGACATGGTAGAAGTGTCAAGAAGGATCAAGCTTTCATCCTCTTAGATGGCATTGGCTGGATCTTGGAATAATACCTCCTTTCACTCCTCAATTCAAATAACTCCTTAATAGATTGTTTATGGTCAGACCACCACCACCTTTATTACATCTATGGCAGTCCTATTAACCAATCTCCTACTTTAATTAGTTTTTAGGTGAACGTGGAGCTATTTTGGATAACTGATAGCTCTTTGAAATAAGAGCTATTGGTTCTCTTTTAGGCTTAAAAACTCTATTCTTTGATGTGTTTGAGCTTTGGTTTGTGCTTGAAAATGAGTATTCTTTAATGAACATTTTTTTACATATCAATAGGCAAGGCTTGAACTAAATTTGGTGCAGATTTCTTATGTTTAAGCTGATTTTTCTGGTATAGGGCCACTCAGGTTTTGCTGCAGCAACTGATTTCACAAGCAGAAGGCAGAAAGTCTGGGTAATAAAATTCTGCACGTGCCAAATCCGTGTAAGCCTTCATTAATTGAGCTGGCAGCCATGTGGAGCTGATTTGTCCTATCTCAACCAATTGGGGAAGGTCCATGTGGAGTTATATGTCTAATCAGCCCTGAAATCAATGAAAAGAGATGGTATAAATGCTTCTTTTGCCCAAAGAATGAGAGAAGAAAAAGTTGGAGAAGTTGACCTAGGAGTTGCTGCTGTCATTGAAGGGGAAAAAGGACAAGGAGGCTGCTGTTTGGAGGAATTTCCAGCTTGGGAAAGCTGGAATCTCCCTTGGAAGCTTCTTTTCTTCACTCCTCTTCTTTTATTCTTCTTTCTCCTAGTGATTAGTTGGTATTTAAGGTTGTATTCATGACTGATATGGTTGTTGGCTGCTGTATTTTCATTATTTTCACCTTGAACATGAGCTAAATCCTCTTAGGTGAGGATTAGGGTGCTTAAGCTTGAACTTGTTGTTTGTTTTAGTGGAACTTGATTTATTGCAACTTAAAGCAAAGTGTTCTTCATGCTTAAAGCTGGAATTTCGTTTGGCCAACCATTTTCTAGCATTGTTGTTTAGTGTTTGGGAAAACAATAGATAACCGACTACTTTGCTTTACCTTTGTCTTTAATGATCATGAAAATGAGTGGGTATTTAGGGATAAATCACCACCTAAGGCACTAAATCAGTTGAGCTAAAAAGAAGGGGTTAAATGGGAGTTTAATCGCCTAAGTTAGAGGAGAATTGGAAGATTCCCGTAGAAAATTCTGTGTGAGTTGCAAATTTAGAGTTCTGCTACAGCAAGCAGCTTGTGAGAGTAGACAGCCCCTAATCTGAACCTTACCTTCTCTGTGCTAATCTGCTGTTTTTATTGAATTCTACTTTAGTTCTTGTCATTTTAAGCTTGTTTGCCATTTCAATCTCTTGCATTTAGTTAAGGAAAAATATTGTTCCTCGGTTACATTGAATTTCATTAAAAATCAAGCTTAGAAGTAGTAAAATTCCCTAAACCAATCCCTGTGGAGAACGATCTTAATTTACTTATCACTTGCTGCCATGATGTGTATACTTGCACGTTTCTGAGTTATTTGTGAAGATTTCTTGCTTATCTAGAATCACTTTGCACAAGGCAACAATAACAGAGGAAAAAAAACCCTACCAATGATAAATGGAGAAAGAACGCTTCTAAGGAATGTGGTTTTGTTTGCCTGAAGATCGACCATCAGCAAACCAAAGCTTTCTTTAGTTTGTAGGGGATAGGCTTGTCGACTAAAATTACCACACATGATACACCACTATTATCTCTCCTATTTTCCATGTTCGGTAGTTAAGATTGGAAAAAAAATGTTTTATCTCGTTAGTATTTGGGCCAATTTACACTTGCCCCAGTAACCGCTAGGCGAACTCAGCGTGGTTAATACTAGAAATTCGATTAACTGCATCAGTAGCTCCATGCTGCTACCATAACTTCACTACTTCAGATTTTGAACTTCAAGTAGTATTCCCAGCCTTGTTGGAGATGCATCCTTCATTGACAAAAGCCTCGAGAGAGAGAGAGACATGAGCGCTTTATCCAATGATGCAAACAACCAGCATCTGAGGGTACTTGTCATGCAGGATGACATCTAATCTCCACAAACAGTAGAGTTATTCAAAATTCAAATTTATTGTCCTTGGCTGGAAAGATTAAAAAGAAATCTCCCACACAAAAGTTACTCAGAAAATCAAGATCTTCCATCAAAAAGTTATAAATATACTTCCCTTGGACAAAATTTCAGATCCTAAGGAGCATTTGTTTTCTTCAGGGGGCTTCTGTTTATGACAAATCAAGCTTACATTTTAATGGGGAAAATATAAATGTGCAATAGGAAGAAGAAGAAGAAACCCACTACCAAGAAACACGTACAAATGACCTTCCCGCCCAATTTTTTAGCACAAATTGTGTTGCTCGACTATTTCATTTCTGAAAGTTCGCCCCCAAGACTCATATACGGAATAATATAAATGTCCAGCTGTAATGGTACTTCTTCAATATTGCACAACATTTAGAATTGAGTAATTGTAAATTCTGTGTTTGTAACAAATCCCAGAACCACCATTTAATTTTAAAGAGGGAACCTCGGGAATTAGTCTTCTATTCAACATCTTAGTGAGGCAATCACAATAAATTCAAAAAGACAGCAAAGAACATCAGAAAAAATGAGCATCGGCTCCTTATCACATTGGTAATGTATTTATAAATTTGAGATGTAGTCCAAACGATACAAAAACGCTTTGCATAAAAAAGCAGAAGAGTTAGAGAGTATAGAAGCAACATAATCTAATGAAAGCTAACCTTTGCCTCTGGAGTCTCAGACCTCCGCCAAGAGGAATCAACAGACGAAACTAGCAAAGTTGACAATTGTCTGGGTGTATAGCCATCATCAGCCACAGTTCCAGGCAAATTAAGCTGAGAAGACAAGCAGACACGAAGAAATTTCAAAGCTTGTTTTCTGTAGAAAGAATCAACACCACCGGTTTTATTCATTACAGCTGATACAGCAAGATTAATGCATCTATCCAATGGCACCAAAAAGGGAGTAGATGGCTCAAAGGTAAGAATTAAACGAAGTCCATGTTCTGGGTTCTCCTTGCAATCTAATGCAAGTGGCTCTTTGAGAAAGCGTCTATTACGACCACCTAACTTTCCAAGAACTTGCAATGCTTTTGCACCCCAAGAATAGGGCATCGGCCTCAAATGAGACCATAAGGCTAAAATCACTTCAGACATCACATTAGCCATACTAGGTTCTAGGAAATCAGGGTTTAAGCTATCAACCCAGAACTCAAGAGTCCGTAAACCCAGACTAACTAAGTCATCACTTCCTTTAAGACACAAAACAAGAGGCTTCATTAAACGTGGAAGGTGAGGCAATAATGAGCTTAAGCGTGCTGGCAATGTGAGGCATAATTCCAACAACAGATCCCTCATATCTTCCCCGGTCGGACCATCAAGCATGGTCAGTAACATGTTAAGGCAAGGTTGTAGCAAAGAAATCAAATCCCGTAGTAAAAGTTCAAATTTACAACCTGCTAGTGCCCGAAACATTATGCGAAGAAGTTGCATGTACCCAAGAGGTCTTTCAACTTCAGTAGCACTTTTTACACAAACTTCCATTATGACAGTCACATGAGGCTGTAAAATACGCTCAAAATCTGAAGGTGCTTTAGCAACAGCACCAAATACAAAACGAAAGAGATGCAAAACCAATTTTGCCCCTGGTGAATCTGGGTGCTTCAAAACATCAAGTTTGCTGCTGACAAGAAAATTAACCAAAACATCCGCAAAAGGCCTATATACTTTAGGTGTTTGCAAAAATGTTGAAAACAGATGGACCAGCTGTGTGTTGGAGATCATGCAGTCGAAAAGTTCAGGCATACACAAAGAAAACATGTCCATCAGATCTCGAGGTTCCATAACAGTAAGTATCTGGGAGAACAGATGAAGCATTTCTACTTCTTCATCCTTTTCCTTGAAAAGCGTTAAGCAATGAACACCACTTTTCAGAACACCAGAGGCCTTACACACCTACCCAGACCAAAATTATGGTTAGATTTTAACCACACCAACAAAATAACACACACATTAACCATCAACAATTATATAATACCTCGTCCTCTTTCATCCCCTTGAATGCTTGAGGAGTCGCCAAATTCGATGATGGTGTAACAAGCATCTGTGGATGTGTTCCATTTGGAGACTGAGAAACCTTAACCATAAATCAACAGATTACATTGCATAACCAACAAACAGCCAAACTGAAACCATCATTTTTAGTAATAATGAAACACCTGAGATCGGGGTAAATGTGCATGAGTGATGCTCCAAATGATAGTCTTCATTCCTAACAGAAAACAGAGCCAAAAGAAATATTAGTCCTAATAAAAGAGTATCCAGAAGAACAAAGTGACAGGTGAAGAAAATGTGCTATCAAAACACAGAAACCAGAAGCAACTCAACATACTGATTTCAAATACTAATTCAAACAAAATGATTACGAAAGAGAATTTATTACCCATAATTAACGTCTTAATCAAATGCTTACAGTCATTGACTTCCTTGGAATGTTCCATAGGGACCTGCAAATTTAACACTGCCTGCAAGAATATGGTAGATGATGGGTCAAATGATATGCAAGAATAGATAAGGAAATATCGGAATATCAATCAAGAACATGTTGCATTGTATGAATCATAAAACTCAATAATATTTCCAAAAGTTAGTAGAGGATAAAATATAACTCAATAATCTAACCAACACCACTGAACACTGCTTTTATATGGATAAATTGACATTTATTACGGTATAGCATCCTTCTCTCTGCATTTTTTACCATTGAACTGAACATTGATAACTGGCATTCATTTTTCGTTCTTTGAGAAGATTGATTGCAACATTTTTTCACTACAAATATGACCTCTTAGACTGAAAACCAAACAGCCATGGACTCTTCAAATCTTCATTAGTTGCATAATTGCTCTTTTTAAAAGAAGACCTAGCGAATAATTACAAAAAGCCTTTGTCACTAACGCTCAAAGGGAAGCATAGAACCTGACGAAGGACCAAACATCACTAGAGATCCTCTCAACCTCTTTAAAGATTCTATTATTTCTCACTCCACACAAAACCCACAAAATAGCACAAGCCCCCGCATGCCACAAGAATGCCCTCTTCCCATGCAAAGGCGGGTGGAGAAAGAACTTCCCAATCATCTCCCTGCAACCTCTGCGTCTTGTAAACCAAAAGCCAAACACATCAAAAAAAAACTCCACATGGAACAAGCAAAGTCGCAATCCCAAAGCAAGTGAACAAGATCTTCCTCCGTCTTCCGACAAAGAATGCAACAAAACGGTCCAATCAAAGCAGACATCCTTCTCAAGAGCCTGTTTGAAGTGTTAATCCTTCCATGAATGACTTGCTAGAAATTTTGTTACTACCCATGTCTCTCCCACCCTCTACTTTGTTTCAAAGAGATTCTATTATTGCACACTTCTCTTATATTGAACCCAAAAGCAGAAGTGGTAGTTACAATTCAATCACGGTGCCATTCATATGGAATTTGAGCCTTTCTATATCCTTTTCATTCACTTAATTTTTCCCTGCTTATTTCCTTTTTTTATTCTTCTAGCCACAATTTCCATAACAATAATTTGATTGATTGTCAAAACAAAATTACTAATTTTAAGCTCGATTGGTGTGCTATAACATGTGACTTATTTGTTTACTAAAGAATCGTTATACCTTCAAAGAAGGGTTATTTCAATTGGTAGAAAATTGATTTTCCATATTTGCAAATATAGCAAATGCTAAATGATTTGGCAAATATAGAAATTCTTTAAAATCCGTTGATTAACTTTTTAATTATTCCTATTATAGCCTAGCCTTCTTCTCGATCATGGATAGAAATCTAAAGTTAAATACCATTGATTTACCATTTTTAATCCATTGATAAAGTATATCAGTGATAAACCTAATGGCTAATTGATGTAGCCCTTTATTGTTATTTCTTCCGTTAGTTAGTTAGCCCTCATGTGCACAGCATGTGCAAGTTAGTTTCTGTTTTAGTCTCTTTGTAAGCCTATTTAAAGGCTAGCTTGCTGCCATTTTATGGATATAATATGACTGATTGAATTTTGAGATTCTCGGCTACATCATTTTGGTATCAGAGCGTGTGAGTCTTGGGTGTTTCCTCGATGGCATCCAAGAAAGTCTCGACCGCTGTGGGGGGAGACTCAACATCGAAGGGAAAAGAGACGGAGCCTACCACCGTCCTCTCCCCACGATCAACAACCGTACGCTTGTTGTCGGTTGAACAAGATACGAAAGTATTGAAAAACGATGTGGGCGAGATTAAGAAAATTTTGGAGATGATCTGTGAAAAGATGGGCTGCAGATCTAACCAGCAAGTTGTTGAACCAAGAATTCACAAAAATATGGAGAGAAGACAGCAAGAACACCAAGGGGAAGATTTCAGACCAAGGCAATGGCAAGAAAGACAGGTTGTAGAGCAGAAATTTACTCAAGAAACAAATTTTGTATCAAGAACGACGCACAGGACAGCAAGAAGTCAAATATAACCCTTTATTTCGAAGGCAAGTTGAATGGAACGATGACAGTTCTAGTGAGGAAGATTATGATTACCAAGAAAGATGCAAGGAAGGCCAACAAAATTTTCGTTATCAATACCGGCAAGAAACACCAAGGGAAGATCAACAAATTTATCCATATCAATATCAACAAGAACCTTCAAGGGAGGGGCAGCAACATTATAGGTACCAAGGCCAACAAGACAATGATTTTAAAATGAAAATAGATATTCCAACTTACAGTGGAAAAATGGAGATTGAAGCATTCTTGGAATGGGTAAGGCATGTAGAAAATTTTTTTAACTACATGAATACACCCGACAACAAAAAAGTGAAACTTGTGGCATTGAAACTAAAAGGAGGAGCTCAAGCTTGGTGGGACCAACTAGAAATCAATCGTCGAAGATTTGGAAAAAGACCAATTCGGAGATGGGAAAGAATGAAGAAACTGATGAAAGAAAGGTTTTTACCAGCAAACTTTGAACAAATTTTGTACACTCAATATCAGAATTGTCGACAAGGTAACCGTACAGTCATGGAATACACGGAGGAGTTTCATAGATTGGGGGCAAGAACGAATCTTGGGGAAAATCAGCAATGTTTGGTGGCTCGATACAAGGGAGGACTAAGAATGAATATTCAAGAACAGATAGCGTTACAACCTCTAGCCTACCTTAATGAGGCAATTTCAGCGGCAGCCACAGTGGAAGAACAAATTGCAAATCGATACAAAAGACAATATACAAGAAGAAACATAGGTGAACCAAGCAATACCAAGAACATAGCAGCAGCCCCTGAGAAGACCAATGTGCAGACTCAAGGAGTGTCATCCAAAGGCAAGCAAATTGATTTGGGAACATATAAAGAAACGACTACAAAAAAAGGTATCAACACATATTCACGGCCAACATTAGGGAAATGTTTCTGTTGTAATCAAACCGGACATTTATCTAATGAATGCCCTAAACGAAAGACACTAGCTATTGCCGATAGTGTTGAATATCAAGAAGAAGATGAAGAAACAGAGCATGAAGAAGACATCGATTATCTTGAACCAGATGAAGGAGATGTTGTATCTTTAGTCATCCAAAGACTCCTGCTAGCCCCAAAGATAGATCAAAATTACCAAAGACACGCTTTATTCAAGACCCGTTGCACAATAAATGGGAAAATCTGCAATGTGATCATCGACAGTGGTAGTACTGAAAATGTAGTGGCAAGTAAGCCGGTTTCTATGTTAAATTTTCCTTTAAACCCACATCCAGCCCCATACAAAGTCACTTGGATAAAGAAAGGAGGGGAAATTCAAGTTACACAAACATGTACCATTCCATTGTCCATTGGAGCAAGCTACAAAGATCAAATAGTTTGTGATGTGCTCGATATGGACGCATGTCACATTCTCTTGGGTCGGCCATGGCAATATGACATGCAAGCCACTCACAAAGGAAGGGACAACACTTATGAGTTTACATGGATGGGGAAGAAAATAGTGCTCTTACCTATCAATCCTTCAAAGCAAGTAAGTACAATTACCAATAAAAAAGGTAACCTTTTTACTATATCCTCTGGGAACATCTTTCTTCAAGAAAAACAACTTCCTATACTTGGTTTAGTTATTAAAAATTTTGATAATGTTGATTCTAACGTTGTTATTCCAAGTGAAGTTCAACTTCTTTTACAAGATTTTAAGGAAATAGTGGAAACTCCAAAAGAATTACCTCCACTCCGCGATATCCAACATTCAATTGATCTCCTCCCAGGAGCAACTCTACCCAACCTCCCACACTACCGAATGAGTCCTAGTGAATACAAATTACTACATGATCAAGTGCAGGATTTACTGGAAAAAGGACACATTCAGCCGAGCTTAAGCCCTTGTGTTGTGCCAGCTTTATTAACTCCAAAGAAAGACGGATCTTGGCGCATGTGTGTGGATAGTCGAGCCATAAATAAGATCACCATAAAATACAGGTTCCCTATCCCACGAATCAATGATCTTCTTGACCAATTAGGTGGAGCAAGCATATTTTCAAAGATAGACCTCAAAAGCGGATATCACCAAATAAGAATCCGACCAGGAGACGAATGGAAGACCGCGTTTAAGAAAAATGAAGGACTATTCGAATGGTTGGTCATGCCATTCGGTCTCTCAAATGCCCCAAGTACATTCATGAGGCTTATGAATCAGGTACTTCAACCTTTTATCAATAAATTTGCAGTAGTTTCCTTTGATGACATTCTTATCTATAGCCGAGGACTCCAAGATCATATTAGCCATATTAGGACAATATTTTCTGCTCTAAGGAAGAATGCCTTAGTTATTAACTTAAAGAAATGTTTATTTGTTACACAAGAAATATCCTTTCTAGGCTATATAATTGGGCACAATGAGATAAAAATGGATCCTATAAAAATTAAAGCTATTCAGGAATGGGCTGAACCTAAAACAATTAAAGAAATCCAAAGTTTCCTCGGTTTAGCCTCATTCTATAGGAAATTCATCAAAAGCTTTAGTAGTATTGTAGCCCCTTTAACAAACTGTTTAAAGAAGGGTAATTTTTCTTGGGGACAAACCCAAATAGAGAGTTTCCAGACATTAAAAGACAAAATCATGACCAGCCCTGTTTTAGGGCTTCCAAATTTTGAATTACCCTTTGAAGTAGCAGTAGATGCTTCCGGAATTGGCACAGGAGCACCCTATTGAATTCTTTAGTGAAAAATTAAGCCCTTCAAGGCAAAAGTGGTCCACTTATGAACAAGAACTTTATTCTCTTATTAGAGCACTTAAACAATGGGAACATTATTTACTAAGTAAAGAGTTTGTTTTGTTCACTGACCACTTCTCTCTTAAATTCTTACACTCACAAAAATCTATTAGTAGGATGCATGCTAGATGGTTGTCTTTTTTACAACGCTTTGATTTTGTTATTAAACATACCTCAGGGATTACTAACAAAGTGGCAGATGCTCTAAGTCGTAAAACCAACCTTCTAACAATCTTAAAGGGAGAAATCATAGCTCTAGATAGCCTTCCAGACAACTACTTGGATGACAAAGATTTTGGGCACATTTGGAAACTGTGTACAGAACATCAACCAGCTGGAGACTTCCATTTAGTCGATGGGTTTTTATTTAAGAATAACACCCTGTGCATACCATATACATCTCTACGGGAAGCCTTACTCCGAGATGCGCATGCTGGGGGATTGGCCGGCCATTTGGGAAAGGATAAAACTCTCGATATTTTGGAAAAACGTTTCTATTGGCCACAACTCAGAAAGGACGTACAAAATTATGTCAACAGATGCTATATTTGCCAAATATCCAAAGGTACTTCCCAAAATACAGGGTTGTACACTCCACTGCCAATCCCAGAAAATATTTGGGAAGACCTTTCCATGGATTTCATCCTTGGATTGCCTCGAACACAACGTGGCTTCGATTCGGTATTGGTCGTGGTGGATCGATACAGCAAGATGACTCATTTCCTTGCTTGTAAAAAGACTGCAGATGCTATTTATGTTGCTAACCTTTTCTTTCGAGAGGTGGTTCGGTTACATGGTATCCCCAAAACTATTGTATCAGATAGGGATGTCAAATTCCTAAGTCATTTCTGGCAAACTCTATGGAAGAAATTTGATACAACACTTAAGTATAGCACCACATGCCATCCACAAACGGACGGGCAAACCGAAGTGACCAACAGGACTTTGGGAAATCTCATTCGCTGCTTAAGTGGAGACAAACCGAAGCAATGGGACATGTCCTTAGCCCAAGCAGAATTCGCCTACAATCAAATGAAAAACAGAACTACAAGGAAGTCCCCATTTGAATTGGTCTATACTAAACTACCTAGATTGACTATAGATCTAACCAATATCCCATCTTCTATTGATCTTAGTGAGGAGGCTGAAGAAATGGCAACAAGAATCCAGGAGCTTCATAAACAGGTGCACGAGCATATTGAGCAAGAAACAGCAAAGTACAAAGTAGCCGCGGACAAAAAGCGACGACTTCAAACATTCAATATCGGGGATTTAGTCATGATACATTTGCGGAAGAATCGATTCCCAGTCGGCACTTACAACAAGCTCAAAAGCAAGAAGATTGGTCCTTTCCCGATCGTGGACAAATTTGGAGACAATGCCTATAAAATTCAACTACCTCCAGAATATCATATCAATTCAACTTTCAATATTTCGGATATCTTCCCTTATCACCCTCCAGATGAATTTTTATTGGCAACCTAACTCGAGGACGAGTTAATTTTTCTTGGGCAGGGACATTTGATGTAGCCCTTTATTGTTATTTCTTCCGTTAGTTAGTTAGCCCTCATGTGCACAGCATGTGCAAGTTAGTTTTTGTTTTAGTCTCTTTGTAAGCCTATTTAAAGGCTAGCTTGCTGCCATTTTATGGATATAATATGACTGATTGAATTTTGAGATTCTCGGCTACATCACTAATAGCAAATAGGCAAGCAAACAATCATAGATAAAAAGCAAAGTTAAATATCATCAACATACTCTATTTTATTATATTGATTATGGTATATAGTAATATACCTAATAATAGCAAATGAGCATGCAAACAATCACTTAATAGCTTTTCTTTTACATAAATCACTAATTTACTAAGATCTAGTCAATTTACTATGATTCACATCTATTAGTATTTAAATAAATTAGCGATGGACATAAATCACTAATTTACTAAGATATAGTAAGTCATGATTTACTAAGATCTTAGATCTAATTAAGAGCTTTTTCGACTTTTCACATGTTTTAATTTGGGCTGAACTGTGTCATAATTGGAAATTTTTGTTTGCTATAATTGCAACCGGCCCCACAAAGAAACACAAGGAGGACTTTCAAGTTGAGCCAGTATGACAATTATTTGGAGACTTCAGGCGAAAGAAATGAATGGATTCATGAAGATAAGCTTAAATTGTGATTCATAAGTACAAGATCAATCCTTTTTCAGTTCATGTTTCAATTTCATTAACTGCACTATTAAAAGAAATACATATGTATTGGCTTTCATTTTAAGTAGAACTACGTGCCAACTTTCTCACGAGAAAAATAACAAATATGAGCATTTCCCAGCAATAATAATAAGAAATAGAAGAGAAAAGAGAAAAAAGGAGTGATGCTCAAAACAATCACGACCATGAATATCAAAGAAAATTTTACAGCAAAAAGGTAATCCTGTTAAGTCATAAAAGCAACCTGCACAGGGAGCTCAAGCTTGGACCTCAAATTTGCACGATCTTTTCCCTCCTCTCCTTCCTCCAACAACTGTAAAGGGAAAAAAAAAAAACAAAACAAAACAAACAAACAAACTCAATAAGAACATATGAAACAAAAGAATGCAGACTAACAAGTGGGGGGGGGGGGAGCTGTGATACCTGAGGAATGGTGTGCTTGAATGTACTAAATTTCCCAACAAAAGCATCCAAAATACGCCCCTACATAAGAGACGCTTATCATGTCAAACATAAAATTCACTGCATGTGTTTTGCTAATTGAGAATGCAATCAACAAACATATGGTTATGTCAGACCAAGAGAATTCGTGATTCATCCATAGACGTTTGGTCAACACCCTTCTCAAAGATAGGCTCCACCTACATCCCACAAAATTCATTTCATTCAAGATGCCAAAGAATGGAAAATAGGAAGGAGAAGTTCAAAACATTGGAAGTAAACCAGTTAGAAAAGGTACCAAGTTCAGCATCAACCGTGCACAAGTAGTATGAATGCTAAGTGATAGTGAGGCATCATGCATGTTACTTGAGAACAAGTAGATAATCCGTGATAGCTGCAAACATCACACAGCATTTATCAGATGACAAAGCATAACAGAGTGCTGCAGAAAGAGCCTCTAAAACCCAAAAAGGAAACAAGATAGATTGAAACAAATATAAGTTGAAAATTTTGACAAGCATGAAGCCTTCAAAACAAATGAAGAACAAAATTTCCTCCAAGAAGCTCATCGGACTTTGAAAGCCCAAAGCAACTCCTTCTGGCCAATCCTCGAGGAAGCCTTAACAAATGTGACTCATATATTCCTTGCTCTGTAGGAAATTAAACTGAATACTAAGCAACTTCAAAACTTCCATGAGAAGAGCTAAACGAGAGGCACTGCAAACTGCAAGGAAGTCTTTAAGAAACTACTGAAACAAAAGCCCAACCATACTTCCCAAACCATTTTTAGTCTCGGAAGCACACTTCTGTAATCACAGAGTTCATTTTTCTTTTTTCTTTTCTTTTTTTTTTTTTTTTGAGAAAAGATTTCATTTTTCTTCTCCCCAATAATAGACAGCAAACCGAGAAGGATTTTACTAAAAACCCCCAGCTTGAAAAACAAAGGAGGGAGGGGCTTAGGGAAAACGAAAACCTGAAAACATTTAGACCGTTAGGCACTCATGCTCCAATAAGAAAACCAAGCTCCATTACAGAAGGGAAAAAATCACGAAGAAAATATCTCAACCCGACCAACACCATAATTCCGTTTGGACCTTTAAACATCTTTTCACTCTCTTCTTTTCTCTCTTCTTTTTTTCACCTCAACAAACAACCTTTTAAACCATAGATCATCTTTCAACCAAAACTATAAAACAATTACTTTCCTTTTGACTTTCTTTTCCTTTAGAATATTCTTTTCAATTTTCTTGTCACTTGAGATTGGCACCAGACTGATTCCAGTCTCCAGACTTTTTCAAAAACTCTAAGCCTCCAAAAAGATAAACTTTCTTGTTCTCAAACTTAGGTTCAGGACAAGACTGTCAAAAAAATTCATATCCATAGATATTGTAATCCTAATATAGACTTTCACAACCCTCCTTAGAAAATTGTAGAAGCACTAAAAGTAACAAATAAGACAAACCTAGAACATTCATGCATTAGCACTAAAAATTGCACAAGGAAATACCTGAGACAGGGAAAGATCCCCCCTGACATGATGCACAATTTCTGCCAGTAAGCTATAGGCTAACGGTCTCAATGTCTCATAGCATGCCCGACCAGTTCCAACTAGAACCCTGAAAAAGTGGAAAAATGAGACAACGAAGTATCAGTCTAAATAACAGCAAAGCTCCGCATTAGGATATATATAGATCAAACATATTACTTCTCTTCCAAGAGTGTATCAATCAATGGAAATAAGCCCCTCTTATACTCTGTTCCAAGAACATGTTTCAAGGCTACTAATAATTCCTGCATTGAACAACTTTAACCTTAGTTCTCAGATTTTCCTTTCAACCAACTGACTAAGTTGGAAAAGTAACCCAGGTTAATAAAGGACAAAAGTTCTCACTTTCCGAATTGACACGGAATCTGAACATGTAACCAGCAAATTCACAATACTCTTACAAATACTTTCTTCATGTGGCCTGATATAATCAGCAGAACTCCTCAGCAGATATGTTAAAAATGAAACCGTCTGCAACCACAAAGGCAGAAAATAAGTATATTGGTACTTTACTTCCTGATTGACTGCTGTGGTTGATGTACAGCTTGATTGACTACTGTGGTTAGTGGTCACTTTACTTCCTGATTGACTAAATGTATGCAAAGCATAGCTTATGGTAAAAGACAGATATACGACTCTTAGACAAAAATTATTTAATGCAATATCAATACTGAGTAAATCCCTAATGGTAGCAGGCTTTATCGATCGTCAACAACATATAACATCCATTGTTATCACGCTTCAATAAGGACAAAAGATCCTAATGATATTAACTTAACAACACCAATGAGGAGATACACCTCCCCGTGGCTCATAAGGAGTACCTGGGGATGTTATTAACATGACATACATAAATATGCACCCAAAGCAGAGAAATATCATACAACTGTGTGAATAATATAATGGAAAAACTGAAAGAAAAGATAAATGAACTCTCCAAATCAATCGCAACGAACATTTAAGAGGCTAATATTAAATTGCTGTTTATCGTACAATGCAACCAATTTAAGGACATGTGGGTGTAAAACCTATAAGAATAATGAGCGAAGCTACTGTTATGGACATTCAAGGAACCATGTCTCGATCTCCCCCACCAAAAATAAAAAAACACCGAGTGTCCACATATATCGTACCTTAACCTGCGCACCCTTCAGTTCTATGAAATGAGTCTTCAAAAAGGAAGGAACCTTTTCAGGTCCTGGAACAGAAATAGCAGAAACCATGAGAGGCAACAAGAGAGGGATATTTGTTTGAACAAGCCGACTATACAGTTGGAAAAGAAACATGACGACCAGTGGACTCTCCGTAACGATCTTAAATGAACGGGTACTAGGATTAAGCTGCCCAGTCCCTGTGTATCCGGTAGTCATTGCCTGGTCCGATGAAGTGGATACATCCATGGGCTTTGTATCTTCGCTACCAGCAGCTAGATTTTCGAAGAAATGGCTTACGGTCAACTTGAAGTTCTGGTAAATTTTGCACACAAAGTCCAGGAATGGTTGCACTTCATTTTCTAAAGTCGGTCTAAAATTTCTGAGGAGATCGAAGATTATGCGGATACAAATTAAGCCGTTCTCCTCGTTATCTGTGGTAAGCACTTGCATGGCTACCTTTAACAGGTCCTGCACGAAGGGTCTTAAAACTTCACTGTGAGGAAGACGATTAAGGATCTCCACCACGATGTTCCGAAGTTTATGCTCAGGATTGTCCGTAAACTGAGGCTTTGTAATCTGAAGTAGGATTACGGAGAACGCTCGAAAGTAGCATTTCAGAAAATTCAAGTACTCAGGAGTGTGAGCAATCTCCAGGCTATCTCGAACCTCCGTTGCCATCTGCAGCCTCGTCTGAATATCTGATTGTAAAAACATATTTCAGAACCAAAAAAAAAAAAAAAAAATACAGGTAAAACTAAGTATAGCTCGGTTCGATCACTGAAAAACAAAAGGAAAAGATGACAGCGATACAGAAACTGTGACCTTAGGGGTGAAGAGGAGTAAAGATTAAGCACATTGCATACTCCATGGCTTAATTTAAGCGAACTTCGAAATGAAATGTCAATACAAGTTAGAAAAACTGATAGATAACTACAACTTTAAGCTCAAATAACCTAGTTTCTCAGAACTAAACGCAGCAAAAGTAAATACGTTGGCGCCCAAACAGAGAAGTGAAGAGAGAGAGAGAGAGAGTACTGAGTTCAGGCTCGACGAGGTGGCGAGAATGTTGCTCGAAGTTCTGAATGGGACTCATGGCGTCCTGGAAGTAACGAACAACGCAAAGAGAAGGAGCTCGGTAGTTGAAGAACGTTAAACGACTAAATATTCAGAGCGTTAGGCAGTTCCAGCTGCTTCTTCTTCTTCCTCATACTCGTACTGGGCTCTGAAACGTCTTCATCGACTAGTAGAACAAGAAAGGAGGGAATCGAGCGACTTCGGTGCAAGAATTGTGCGGTGAATCCGATTCCCTCTCCGGTGCTTAGGGCTCGGTGATCTTGTAGTTCAAGAAATTCCAACAATTCCCAGTCGAATTTCTGTTTCCCGGGTAGACTTCGATCCCTCCCGTTCCGGAATCAACCATCACTTGGAAGAGAAAGCCGGTCCTCCTAGTCATACGACTGGGCTACTCGACCCACGGGCTGACATTGGCCCATCCGTGCTGGAACCGTTCGACTGGGCTGACCTTTGTAAATAAACTGATGAAATTACATTTTTGACCCAGTCCAAACGACATGAAATTCTAACTTAGCATATGCTTTGGTTGAGCTGTATTTAAGTTGTCATTCTTTTTTACACTATCTTCGTGTATATTTAGGCTTCATTTTTTTTAGTTCATAGATAACATGATATAATTGGGATAAATTAGAGTATGTTGGTTAAATCGTTGATTGATTAGAATTAGGATTAGTTTCTTTTAGTTAATTGGGATGAAAATTAGTTTGTTTTTATGATTCTCTCTAAATAGAGAATTATCCTCTCCTATTTACAACTTTTGATTCACAATAAAGACTCGTTATTTGAAATAATTCTCATTTTATCATTTCAGGCTACACCAATATAATCAATCATCCTTCAAGATATTTATATCCTATGTTTCATTACAACTTGCCAAACACAGGATATTTATAGTTTAACTTCATGTAAACTATGAGTCGTGAATTGAACAAACTAGTGGGAGAACTGATCGATTTTGTCTTTGATCCCAACTCGGGGACGTTTATTTTAGTTCACAAAATAGTTTGTGTTGTAACAATGATTCTAATGAACACTATGTTGGAAAATTAGGGTCCGTTTGGTTGGTGATCTGGAAACATAAATTTAAAAACAAAATATTCAATGAAAACAGAGTTGTATTTCATGTTTTCATATATGTGTTTGGTAACAGATTTAAAAATTGGGTATGAATTTAAATAATGGTTCAAAATGTGTTTGATAATATATTTATAAACATAAATTATTTTTAGTTATCAACTAAATACTAAGTTGAATATAAGATATTATTAATTAATTTATAAACATGTTATGTGTTATAAATTTATTATTATTATTTTACAATATCATATAATTTACAATACACTATATTTATACAAATTTTAATTTCGCAAAAATAAATTGAGTTTATAACATGAAATACTATATTTATTAAAGTTTTTGTCCATCTTAATTTAATTATGCAATTTAAAATTTTGAAATTCAAAATCTGGATAATGAAAACATAAAAAAAAAATGTCGGCTGATTTTTTATTATTTGGATCACAGAATCTGAAAACAATTTTAAAAAACACATCTAGATTTTAAAATAATATAAATACGATGAAGAGAAACTTTGAGGTATATTCATTGAACAAATGTTTTTTGCCAAACGCATATTCATTGAATTCAGTGAATCTGAAAACATAAAACATAATTCGGATTGCCTACCAAACGCATATTCATTGAATTCAGTGAATCCGAAAACATAGAACATAATTTGGATTACCTATCAAACAGGACCTTAGCGAGTGAATATCTATACCATTGGAATGAGAAATTGCCAAAATTTTAAAACAATATAAATACGACCAAGAGAAACTTCGAGGCATAAGTTTTGCTCATTTTACCATTGACTTTTTATTTTTTCAAATGATTTGTCGTATCTTTTTATTTTAAAAAATTAACTATTTGTTTCATTCGGTCAAACAACTCAAGAAAAATAGACTCAGGCGAGAGATATATAGGGCTCGTTTGATAACGTTCCCGTTTCCTGTTTCTTGTTCCCGTTTATCCTTTTTTAAGAAACAGACTTGTTTGATAACTCATCATTGTTTATTGTTTATAAATTTCTATAAACGTTTCTAAAAAAGAGGCCAAATTTAAGAAACTACAAAATGTTGTTTCTCAAATTCTGTTTCTGTTTTTTTTTTTTTTTCTCTGTATCTTTCATGCATGTATTCATCTATCCCTTCCATTCCTACATCAATCTCTTTCTCTTCCTCGTATTTTTTTAAAATATTTTTCCGTTATTTCGTTCTCTTTCTTTTTGTTTTTAATTGTTTTTTTCGTTCTCTTTTTTTTTTCGTTATTTCTTTATTTTTCATTTTTTTATTATTTATGTTATTTCTTTCCTTTTTTTCCTTTTATTATCACCTCCTCAATCTTAGACTACCGCTCACCATCATTGACATCCGACTATCGATCACCGCCGACCAGCCACCACTATCAACCTCCGACTATCAGTTGTCGCCGACCGATCGCCTCCATCGACATTTGACTACCGGTCGCCGTCGACCTCCCCCGATCGACCGCCACAATCGACCTCGGACTACCGGCCGTCGCCGACCTCTGTCGACCTTCGAATACTGGTCGCGGTCGACTGCTACCATTGACCTCTAACGACCGGTCGCTATCAACCTCCACCGACCGACCACTAACGTTGACCTCCGACTATCGACCGCTGTTGACCTCCAACTATCGACCGTCGTCGACCTCCATCGACTGTCTGCCACAGTCCACCTCATACAACCGGTCGTTGCTAACTTCCGTCGACCGCCCACCATCGTCGACCTCCGACTATCGGTTGCGGTTGATCGCTACCGTCAACCTTCAATTATCAGCCTTCGCCGACAGGCCGTCATTGTCGACATCCGAATACCGCCCGCTATCGGTCATTGTCGACCTTTGCCGCCGACTGCCACTGTCCACCTTTGACTATCGCGGCCAACCGCAACCTTCGACCTCCGACGACCGTCTGCCATCGACCTCTGCTGACCGATTGCCACCATCCACCTTCGACTACTAGTCGTCGTCGACCTCCGTCGACCGGCCACCATTGTCGACCTCTGACTATCGGGCGCTGACCGGCTACCACTGTCGACCTTCGACTACTAGTTGTCGTTGACCTCCACCGAATGAATTTTGGCGACCAACTGCCACCGTGCACCTCCGACTACTGGTCTCGGTCGACCGCTACTGTCGACCTTCGAAAACCGGTCGCTATCAACCTCCACTGATCGGCCTTCGCTGACCAACTGCCACTGTCCTCCTCTAACTACCGGTCGTCGCCGACCTCCGACCGCCATCGTCGACCTACCATAACCGGCCTCCACCGACCCCCGTTGACCAACCTACGCAGACCGATCGCTATCGTCGAACCTCGACTACCTTGAGTCGTCGACCAACCACCATCGTCGACCTCTGACTATTGGTAGCCGCAGACCTCCATTGAACGACCGCCACCCTCGACCTCTGACTACCAGGCGCCGTCGACCTCTGCTGACCGACATATGTTGATCAATCGCCATCGTCAACCTTCGAGTACCGACCGCCACCGACTAATCGCCACTATCGACCTCTGACTACCGACCTTCGTCGGTCGAATGCCACAGTCGATCTCGAACTACTATCAACCTCCGACTACCAGACGCTGTCGACCTCTGACTATCGGGCGCTGCCGACCGACCGCCATCGTCAACCTCTAACTACTAGGCACCACTGATCTCTGTCGACCTCTACTTATTGGCCTTCGTCGACTGACTGCCACCGACCTCCGTCGACCAACTGCTACAGTCAACCTTTGACTACCAGATGCCATCGTCGACCTCCGACTACCGGCTGCCACTATCGTCGTCGACCGAAACTTGTTCCTTTTTTCTTATTTTCAACGACCATCGACGACTTTTCCAGCATTCGTCGCTGACTGTCAGCATTCGCTCAGTGGTCGGAGGTCGGTAGCGATGGCCGATGATCAACGACGACGGATGATCGGTAACAATGGTGGTAGTGATGAGGAAGAAATAGAGAAATAAAAAATAATCGTTGACAATTAATATATTTTTATATTATATGTACTAAATTTTATTTTAACTAAAAAACAAGAAACAAGAACCGATTATCAAACACATTTGTGTTTCTGTTTCTTTTTTCCGAGAAACAAGGAACAGAAATAGTTATCAAACATGTTTTTGTTTCTAGTTCTTAAAAAACAAGAAACAGGAAACAAGAAACGAGAAACGAGAAACAGGAAACGAAAACGTTATCAAATGGGCCCATATTTTTCTACCCGTGTGATTAATTATTATCTTCTGTAATTTTATGCTCAAAATCATATTTTTATGGTTAGATACATATTGCAAGTTCAGTTTGATCTCCAGTCTAGAAAATGAAAAAAAAAAGGGAATTATGCTAGATAGCTACAAAAAAAAAAGCGGTCTTGTTTTTTGGCTTCAGGAGTTCAATATTCGCAAGGGGGGCTACCGGTTGTTTAGGGAATGGTTTCAAATTTTTTTTGACGTTTTTACCCCTGGTATATACGGGTATACACAAACACCGTTAACAAACGTTTTCTTCATACCGTTTTCCTTCCATTTTTTTCGGGAATGGAAGAATCCCGATTTACAGGGGTTATTTGTTGCAGGTTGTTGCCAATGGTATAAAAGATTTACATATTTTTTAGGCTTCGGTTACCAACGAAAAAAAAAAGATTTACCTATTTTTTTGTTTGGGGGCGGCATGAAATAGTCGTCGTCCTGTATCAGTAATAAGAGTGGTAAGTAGCACTACACACAGACAGATACTGGGATAAGTATGCATATACACAGGGGACTCAGGGCGACATGTATATATGTGATACCATAGGCAGACATTAGGTACTATCAGGGGGGTATCATGGTTGCATACAACAGCGTAAACACACGGTGCAGGGGTGGATCATATAAACGCGCCAGCACGGCTCAATCCAGACATACAAGAAGTGCAGAGAGGGGTAATAGTAGATGTATATACTAATACACACACATGCGTAGTTTCTAGGGATAAGTATGCGCATACACAAGGGGGCAGGCGGCACGTATGTATGTAATGATGTAGACAGATATCGGGTAGTTGCACCAGGTGAACATATTAACCGAGGGGGGGATCACATACATACATACAACTAGTGAAAATAGAGCATATGGTAGATGTATATACAAATACACACACACACAGACATAAGATGCATCAGCCAAAACAAAAAGAAAAAAACATGTCTATTATCTAGAGCACATATATACTCAACACCGGATGGTGATTAAGTGTACACACACTGTGGCAGTCACACCAGACCATTTAATAGATGTATATAGCAATACATTAAAATCAGAGCACACCGAAATCAGGGGGGTGATTAAGTATACACACACTCAAAAAGACACACCAGACCATTCAATAGATGTATATAGCAGTACAGTCAAATCAGAGCATACTCAAATCGAGGGGGTGATTAAGCAGGCATACCATTCTGGTGGGCTCAACTTCCTCAATTTCATCTTTTTGTACCCTCTTGCCCTTTCGTTTGTCCGTCTTCAAGTCCTGGGTGCAACTGAGGAAAAAGAACGGTCAATTTGTTTTTTTTTTCATAAACGGGGGGTGAGGGTGGTGAACTTTTTTACCTTTCTTTCGACTATTCTGTTTTTCTTACTCGGTTCCTCGTCTCCACTGTCGCTCGTGGAAAAATCGTCGTCCACTGAATGGTCTTCTTCCTTGCCATCACTTGTGTCGATTTCCTCCTGTATGTTTAGACGGCCAAGGGGGTAAATACAACATGTTTGACATAAAAGAGAAGTAAATACGGAAGGAGCTCGCTGACACGGCGGAGGTATGTAACGAGTTACACTGGGATTGGGGGAGGTCGTACAGGGATATGCAACAGACAAATGTGTGTTTTTTAGGGTGTTGGTCTCAAGATGCAAGACGTGGAAGACGAAGAGGGACGGGCAGAGTGATTGGATGCATGGACGACAGTTTGGTGGGGGTTGTGTGCTAATTTGATTACCCATAATTGCAGCATTTAAGTGGGGTTTCTTCTTAGGTTTATCCATGTTTGGTCATTTTTTTAACGCATTGCAGGTGTATATCTTCTGATTGAGATTGTTGTTTGCATCAATTTAAAGTTTATGGAGCTTTTGATTTTTCCCCTGGAGTGATTCATGTTTTTGCATTTTTTATCCTGATAAAGGTACGAGTTTGTTTTTTTTTTCCAGAAACCAGGTTTTGAGTAGTAAGAAAATGGTAAATCTAGAGTTTTAATTTTTTGGTTGTTTTCTTGGATTTTTTAATTTTAAACCTCCTAGAATCTTGCTAAGTTTTTTCAGGAGGTATTTTCTCTCTCATAAACTCCAATTTTAGTTTTTAACATTACAAACATTTTAGACAGTTTGTTAGGGGTATTTCCGTCTTCTACAAACAGAGATTTATTAATCATAAAATCTTTTAGCCATCCATTTAATTTATGAACTTTTGTGGCCATTTTTCAAGCCTTCTATTTATTTTTAGTCAGCCCAAAAAAAATGAAAGTCATTAATTATTGTTAGAATATGACAAAAAAAAAAATGGATATAATTATTAGTCTATTTGAACATGTGAACACGATCTTTCAAAAAAAAAAAAAACATGTGAACACGAAACTCAAACACTCCACTAACAAAATCTACCCCTTAACAAAACTCATTATTTCCAAAAGGTATGTCCACTGGTTGAAACATATCAATAAATCAACAATGCAACATAAACACATCATCTTTTTTAATAAATTTGAACATATGATTTACTCAATAATTCGTAATAAAGATGGGATTTTTTCTTTGAGAACCGAATTAAAAAGTACTTAGAAAACTAGATGGTTGGTATATTAAATTATTTTCATTTCTCAATAAATTGAAGGAAAATTATTTAATCTGACAACCACATCACAACAATATACCCGTCCCTCTCTTTGGAGTGGAAGGGATATTCGAATCACAAACCTTTCGGTCATTAATACAAATCTTATGCCAGTTGAACTATAGTAATATTAAGAGTAGAAAATTAGAGAGTGGAGTGGGGCCGAGGAAAGGTGAATGGAAACGAGAGGAGAGGAGTCCTAATCTGAAGGCAGGAACCCGCTGGAACTAACGGAATTAAGATGGCTTAACCACCCTGGTTGTCGACTTCAATCCAACAAAATTCCAGTGAAGTGGACGCCAAGTAAACAAATAAAATCCCTAATCAATTTCATTAACCTCCTCCATTTTCAGCAGCCCACTCCCAACTCCGATCCTCCATCGCATCGTCCCTTTAAAACCCAACACATCCCATCCATTTCTTCGCGCTCCATTTATCACACTATCATAATATATCTGATTAATTAAGTACTCTCCGCTCCCGGAGGTTTTAGCGGCATGGACGGAGAAGACGGCGGCGGGCGGCTGGTTGTCAGGGGTAGAGCGGAGATTGACACTAGAGCGCCGTTCAAGTCTGTTAAAGAGGCAGTCATGTTGTTCGGAGAAAGAGTTTTGGTTGGGGAAATTTATGCCAACAAAATCAAACAAGTATGTATTTTTATTTTCATTTTTTAGTTCTATAAATATTAGAGTACCGAGAGACAAAAACCTTCTATTTCAGTGAAATTTTATTATATGGACTATACTGAAATTGACAACTAAATTATAATTTGATACTTTAAAAGTAAGTTTATTTATTCTATCTTGTAGATTTGGAGTTGTCGTGTACTTAAAAGTCACTACATATATTTAATGTTTTGAAAATTTTGAAAGGAAGAAGAATAATCAACGTTCAGTCATTTTTATAACAATTTATATGCAAAATAAGTTCAAATAAAACCAATAAAGTGAAAAGTTAACAGAGTAGGCATTTTCACTCTTTAAACAAACAAAAAATAATAAAAAATATTATAGTTGATACAAACTTGTCTTTCAAAATGAGCTCTCAATTAGCTATGTGCTTTTATTAGGAAGGTTTAACTTGGATTCATTATAATCAGTTGAATTTTTGTTTTACCCTCTCTATTATTCTTTTTGAAGCTCGTGCTTCTTTTTCCGATTCATCATTTATACTCCACCAATATATAATTAAGGAATCACCCTTCAAAATGAGATAAAAAAGTCACCAAAAACTAAGGCAAATTCCCACTAATAAATGTATTTTCTAAGAGATTATTCAATATATACTTAGAAGTGGAACTATATCTACCAGTAACTTTACAAGTCATAGTCTGATAAACAAGGGTGCTAAAAACTAAATCAAATTATCTTATAAACATAGCCTAACTTATAAGATTTTTGTTGGATTATAAATTTGTTTAAATTGGGTTGTACCCTACCGTTCAAACAAATTAAATTAAAGCTTAATTGGTTGGGTTAATTCATAAGTTTACCTAATTTAGTTTGTATTGAACCCAACCAACCCAAACTTATTGATTATTAATTAAAAAGACACATACATTGCTTCAATCATAACATATATAGGCATATATTAACTTTTTTGTATTTCATTCCACATAGTTCTCTCTAAATAATTTATTCTCCAAACATTTCGAAAACTGACCTTACACAAAATCGAGTTACGAATCTTTTTTTTTTGTTTGAAACTAAATCGAGTTACGAATCTTAATTTAATATTTGAATTAGAGTAGATAAATAAAAATAAACGTAATGAATATATGAATCATAGTCAAGAATTTGGATTGGATTTTGTTATCGGTTAAGACTTGTTTAAGTGGAAGAAATAATTTAAGGCCCTAAACAAAAACAACTAAATTGGTTTAAAAGATACCACAAGTATCCAAAACCCAACCCGATTCAACCATATGATGTTACTAATTTGTTAAATTCCTAATATGAAAAATATAAAAAAAAAAACACACACCATCCGTTTAGTTATGTATTTAGTTTCAACGGATATTCCAACAGTCACACATTGAATAAACTCCCTTCGTTTAAATAGATGGCAGAAACGGGACAATCCCAAACAAGAGTAGGCGCCTTAACAACGGAGCTGGAAGGAACAAAGCAAAGGCTAGAGAAAGCGAAAGAAGAGAACGGGCTACTAGCCTTCTGCCTCCAATCTCTCACAGACGAGCTCGAACGAACCAAGCAAGAGCTCCAAAAGGCGCTCAAAGCAACAGACCACGGTCACCAGCTCTCACCGGCGGCAATGACGACGATCCATCCCGACGTCGACGAAGATCTCAAATTCGTGGAGAACGAAAAGGAAAACAGCAACAACAACAAAGGCGATGCCGAGGAATCGTCTAATAATGGAATAATAGTATTGCAGAAAAAGAGATACGTGAAATTTGCAAGCCCTCCTGAATTGGACCGAGTCATCTCGAGCAAGGACGAGGCGGCGCTGCCCGAGAAATCATCGTCGTCGGTTAAGAGGGCGAAGAAAAAGACTTTGGGGCCTTTGATTGGATGGCTTTTCTCTAAAAAGAAGGTGAATTACCGAGATGCGTGATTATAGTTAAGTCTTTTGTTTTTTGCCTTTAACGACGAGACGTATGTTGGAGTTTATTATAAGCGGATTAATTTGGCATGCAAATTCAATAATATATGCTGTGTTTGCATGCCTTTTTAATCTTTTTGATCGTTCCACTCAGAAGATGGGATTTAAAAAAACAAAACAAAAATGTTCACGTTTGTGCTTTTTAAGTTCTGGGTTTAAAAATGTGCCGCGTTGCCAATGTGTTTTGTGGCCATGTGCATGCTTAATTTTGGGACTTATACTGTAAGTTTGGCGGTGAATAAAAATATAAATTCACGTATCTTTTGTTTCGTTTGATGGTTTTTCTCCATTGTCTCAACCTCCTCTCAAGGAAGAAAAATTATTATCAACCGTGTCAATTATGTCACAAATATAATTTGTCCACACTAAATTTCAAAAAATGAACCCCAAAAGGATTAGGTGTTATAACACTAAAATTCAAGTCAGGTAATTGACATGTATTATTGTCGGGAGGTTAGGAATTCAAAACCTCACACCTAAATATTATTGAACTCGAGAGAAAAGAAAAACACTAATATTGACTTATTCTAACATAGTTGATAAGGTACAAAAATTTTTATGACAAATGCGTTTATGGATTTACAATATTAAACTGCCATTAAATTCGATAAAATGCATAGGCTATAACACATGATTAGTTTCTTTAAAATATTGTTGACAAGTTTTTTTTTACCTGCATGGAAATTTTAATTAGTCTGCATTAAAAAATAATTTAGGATATGATTATTATCATCAACAACTATTATTTAGGAAATGATAGAGTTTGTAGAATGTGAGAGTGAGATAAAAAATCAGGAGGAATAACTATTAATTCTCTCATCTTTTATCTTAATGTGAAATTTGAATTACTCGTTAGTAAAACTTCATTTGCTAGAAAAATTTGATGTGTACCTATTTATTAATCTCAATCATGCATCTTTAGTTGGAGCAAATAATGATTCGATATTTCATGAAGTTTGGTGATAAGCAAATGGAATGCCACGGGAAATTAATATATACGGGATGAGAATAAAATTTGTAACATCGTTTAAAAAAATATATCATGTAATTTACTATATACTTTTAAATAACTAGTTTTCAACAAAATCAAATGAAGTGTTTGATCATAATCATGCATACTGACTATTTACATATGAATTTAACAATGTCATTTCTTTTAGTTCAAATTTAACATATTGATGTCGTTTCAAGAATCAAAACAAGAACAAAAGGTTAATTAATAAATAATTTTTTAAAGAAATAGTCGGTAAGTCGGCGGGCGGGCATGCAATGCACGGCCGAAGGTGAGAGAAACGACAAAAACCCAATTAAATATATAAATATAGTCGTAATTTGACTAATTAAAAATTTACTGATTTCTGCACATGAAGCCATGTGACGTTCAAATGATACAAAAGATTCAAAGAAAGAAGCCCATATCCACTGCATGGGAAAATGGCTCGCGCACCGTATATGGCTCGACTCGGCTCCAAACATGAGGCAACATTTAACTTTCTTTTTTTAGTTTGGAGAATAGAAATTCGAAGAAAATACTTTTATAAACTTAATTACAAAAAATACAATTTTTACCAAACAAACTTTTTTTTTTTTTTTTGTTCCAAAGATAACAAACCCTAAATTTTGCATGTAGGGAATGTTTGTTACACGTGTATATAAACTGCAAAAAT
Organism: Luffa acutangula; assembly: GCA_036850905.1. NCBI lineage: Eukaryota > Viridiplantae > Streptophyta > Magnoliopsida > Cucurbitales > Cucurbitaceae > Luffa > Luffa acutangula. The sequence continues at coordinate 58,791,451 of CM072087.1, read as the reverse complement.
AAATATAAAACTTGTCATCATAAAGTATAAATGTAATATATTTATGTCAATACGAACATAGTTCAACCGACACAAAACTTGTATTGGAGAGAAATAAACGAGTAATATATTTATATTTGGATACTTTATAAATGTTGATGATCAAATTTCGTTAGGAAAATTACCTTCGCTCCACGTGATAATCGACAGTGAATTTATTTGAAAGCGGGAGAAGACGTGGCCTGCAAGATGGAAAACCTGCACACCGTGTGGTGCCAGCCACACAGACTCCGATGAGTTAGAAAACGGAGGTAGGAGAGCTAGAGAGTAAGAGAAGAGCGAGGAGAGTTTGGTCCCCTTATTCAGTAGTGAAGAGAGGTATAAATATTTGCTCATCCTCCTAGGGTTTTTAGGGATTCGGAGGCATTTCGAGACAAACCAGACGGAACCGGGGCGGCTAAAGAAGGTAGGGACCAAGCGGAGTCGGACGAGCTCGGCCCGCACGAGCGGGCTGAGGTCGAGCAGTGGGTAGGGCCAAAATCACGACCCCTTCGATCTTGGGCCGTCCCGCTTGCCGGTTTCGCTTTTTGAGTCCATCTCCCATCCCGATTTCTCCCCCGGTTGTCCTCGTCAGCTCCATGTACATCAAGGTGGTCCAAAATTGCCTATAACAATAAATATATTTTAAAAATGATAGGCAACGATGCAATGAAGCATACACTCTCCCACGTACTATACGTTCTCACCGTTTAAATTAATATACAGTTTTTTAAATATGCATTTTATATTTTGAATATTGTATTAGTTAAAATCTGCATAATAAATGCATTACACGTATCTTGACATTTTAGGTATATTTCTTTCAATATTGCAATCCACGAGATCTTGGCATTTTATTTAAAATTAATTTTTTCTCTCATTTATTTTGTTAGCAGAATTCCCGTGAGATGCTGAAATCGGGGGCCTTTGAAATAAGTTGGCAATACATGCATACACTTGCTTATTAATCAAGGAAATACGTGCATAGTGTATGTTTTTTAAATTTAGCTAAATTAAAAAAGAATACCAATGAAATCAACATACAGAATTAGGCAGCGGCGGATTTACTAAGGGCCCGGGGGGCTCGCCCCCTCAATTTCAAATTGATATAGTAATTTTATTGAATATGGCAAGGTATTAATGAAGCAATCATCTAGTTTGGTGGTGTAAGCCCCCTATGCGTTTGCGATCCACCCTTGTTCGAGCCTCTCAGCACGCATTTTGAGTGTTTTTTTTTGTTCTTTTTGTTCAGTTTTTTGAAACGCGCATTTTTGGGGTTTTTTTACTCGCATTTTCGCGTTTTTTTTTCTTCTTCTTATTTTTTTTCTTTTCAGCTTTTTTACAAGCATTTTGACATTTGTCTTTTAGTTACTTTGTAACAAGGTGTAAAACACTAGTTCAATTTCAACATTAAATTCAAATTTTCTTTTATTGGAACAAATATAGGTGAAGATAAATAAAATTATTTTTAAATTTTAGTAAATTATTTTTTAAGAAAATGAATAGCATGAAACAAATGTATAGTCATTGTAAAAAGGAAAAAGAAAATCTAACTTGTTATTTATATATCATTCCTTTTCTTTTATATCTATGTTGAAAATTCTTTGAGTAAAAATTTATCATGTGATAAAACTACAATATTTTTTAAAGTTAATATGAAAATTGCAACACTAAACCAAATTCAATGTACAACTGGATACCATTGAAAGTTTAAGGTAGAAGCTAAGGGTGTGTTTAATTTTGAAAAAAATTTATAGTGTTTGGCAACCACTAAAACTGACTTATTAAAAAATGAGATTGAAAAATAAACAGACAAACATTTGAAAACAAATTTTCTAAAAAGAGTTTTTAATATATACTTTTTGTATAAAAACACTTAAATGAAATGTAACTAAACATACGAGTGTTTAAATTCTAAACAATTTGTATACGAAATGTTTAAAATAAAATGCATTTTTGAAAAACGTTTATACTAAAAAGTATTCCAAACGGACACTAAACATACTATACCAATTTTAGGGTAAAAATCGATATTTCTCTTTATTCCTATATAGCCCCCCCGACATGAAGTTCTAGATCCACCACTTGAATTAGGTAAATTCAAAGTTTACTATTTGAACTTTAGAATTTTTATATCCTTAGACCTTAAAGAGTGTCTAATAGATTCTTAAATTTTCAATTTATATGTGATAAGTATCAAATTAAAAGTTTGTGATTATCTAATCAGACGTAAAATTCAAATTTATATCTTATTCACGATACAAAATTTAAAGTTTATAAATCTATTAGACAGTCTAACTGTCTAATTTAAACGTAAAATTATTTCAAATATGTTCTTAATTTTACTTTCCATTACTTGACCCTGATATGATGGGTCATTGTTCAATAGAGTTCCTTCGAAAGCACATAACGAATCCGGTGGGCTCGTTCGTGAAAATAATATATTGGATTTGTTTAGAATTTTCCAGCAATTCGAGTCATTGAACTGACCGTATGAGGACCCCATCACAACAATTTTCAACTATATAATAACAAGGAGTATGAAATTTGGGAAATTAAAGAATGGTAGAATCGAGTTGGCTCTGCACGTTACGAGACAAGAACTAAGCACCAAAAATCTTCCATTCTTTAATCAAATGCCTCCATGATTGTCTGTTTACTAAACACCGCACTCACATGGAATTTATGGCCAAATGAGATACAACTCAATTTTCCATCGTACATTTTTAACTAGAGAAAAGGTAATTAAATAGAAGATGATTATATAGCTCTCGTAGCTCAGTTGGTTAGAGCACCCGTTTAGTAAGCGGGAGGTCTTGAGTTCGACTCTCAATGAGAGCACTAAATGCTAAAATATCATTAAATCTTAAAGTTTAAAACCAATCCATTAAGATGGATTTAATATTTCATAACACCTTTTTGCAATATTAATTTTCCACTCGTGAGTTCGAAATATTAGTACAAAGTTTTATAACTCACTATAAATATTAATTTGAAAAGGACGTGACATGAACATGACAAAGATCTAAATATATAGATCATCCTCTTCTTGATGTCATAACAATAATGTAAATGAAAATGTGAGGTTAAATGATCATTACTAATGTCTATCTATTTTAAATACAACGCATGTGATATTATACACAAGTTAGAAGTTCATATGTTTCAAAATCTTGCACAAAATATACTATCCTATCTCGTCAATAATAGTATACTAATGGTTCACTTGCCACTTGATAGACTTGTAATTTATGGTCGTGATTAAATTTGAGCAATATTATAATTATGATTACATTTCTAATTCAAAAAAAAAAAATATATATTATAATTATGATTAGACAAACACAATAATTAGGGGATCAAATTAGAAATGTAATTGAAATTAATCAAATTGGCTCATGGAGTCTAGCTCTTAACCACATGTCAATGTTCTATCCAGCCCCAAAATAATTAAAAAAAAAAAAAAAAAATTGTCCCATGCCATGGATTCTCATATAAATACAAAAAACCAACGCCCCTTTCCCGTCAAAAGCGTCTGGTCCAATTCAAAGCAATGGCCGAAAGATCAGGCAGAAGAATCCCCAGAAAGACGAAGGCGGCCCATCTCTGCATGCCAAAGCTCAGAGCCGACGCCACGAAGAACACCAAGGCCCCGTCGCCGATGACTCTGCTCGAGCGCCTCCGTGAGGCCGTCTTTCGTTTCATAATGCTATGCGCTCTCTCGAAGGCCACAAATCATCATCATCATCATCATCATCCTGCCGGAGCTGGTTTCCAAGACGACGTCGTTAGGCGGCGGCACTCGTACCAAGGCGCCGACCACCACCACAGCGAAGCCGTCGCCGATTGCATCGAGTTCATCAAGAAGAAGGCGTATTCCGACGACGATATCATTCACGACGGTGGATCGATGGACGCCGATGCTGACGTGGCTGTGCCGGTGCCGGTTAGGTAAGGTTTTTATTTGGTTAACTGGTGGCGGTGCTAGGGATCGAGGTAGCAATTGCTTGCGCTCCAATTTGGCGATCTGTTTGTGTTGAAATTATCATGTTGTTTCTGTGAGAGAGTGGATTTTTGGATTTTATAGTCATGTGTAAGATATTGGAAAGCAGAGGGATTTGTAAATTAGTGTTGTAAGAATTTCACATGAAATGTGTAGATTTCATATACATATCGTCTTTTCTCTTATTACTTTCTTATTTGTTACTCTTTTATCATCTTAGTGTATGCAAAAAAATGCAGGGGAAATATTGTTGGCCACACTGACAATCAACCATTTTTCCTTTCTTTTTCCCCCTATCTTTCTCTCTCACTCCATATAAACAGAGGTTTTTCTTTTCTATGTAATTCGGATAGTTTTTTTTTTGTTCTTCTTATAATAAAAAAGAAGATAATTTTTTGTTTACAACATGTTGGGAGAGATTTGAACCAATGCCCTATTGATCGAGAGTACAAGCTTTATGAGCTATACTCCTATTGAAAAACCATGGAATTTAAAAAACTATGATCTGTGGATCGGTGAATTAGGGGTGTTTGTGTGTATTTTCTAAACTTTTATTTTAAATAAATGTTTGCGATTTAACTTTTTTTTTTTTTTTTCAATTGTTTATTTGGCATGAGTTCAAGTCTTAAAAACGACTTCAAGAGATTATATTTTTAGGTGCTCCCAGTGCAATGAGACAAGTAGTCTTGCACCGTTGGATGTAAGAGAGAGAAATGATAGAATGACATTGATTTTGTATCCAATAGTTATTAGGGACATGCAAATTTGAAGATTTGCATACGGTTTTAGAGATGGAGCCTCATTACATCGAACACAAGTAATAATTTGCTTTTCAAGAGACATATTTTCTTTCGTATTTTTATCATCTCGAAGAGACTTTTTTTTTGTTTGTATTCTATTGATTTTAAAACACAACTTATCTTCAACAATTACTTTTTTAATTTTTATTTTTATTTATTGCCAACAAGAGTATGAGTCAATTGACATAAAACTTGTATTTTGATCAAAAGATTAGAGGTTTGATCCCCCATCCTTACATGTGTAAAAAAAATCACGTTTCTTTCCAAATTTAAAACAAAACAATTGAGGACTGTTTAAAAACAATAACTTTACTAAGATGTGAGTTGAAGATTGGCTTCACCATTAAATAACCATAACATCAATATTAAGAAAGCAATAACCAATTGGTAGAGTAATTACAAGTTGTCTCAATATGTTTCAAATATAATTGACTTCAAATAATACCAAAGATAAATGTGACTACAATTTCATATTTTCAAACTCAAGCTGTCAAATCTTAAATTATGCTAGACAATATTTTTTAGTTTCAATTGTTTAAGGTAATGTATAGAGTAATGCATTGACCTCACCTAGGTTCAATTCCAACGCAGCTTGGAAAAAAGAGTTGGGTCTTAAGCTTGATTGGCCACCACATCCAAGCTAACATGGTCACCCCACACATTCAACTACTCTCCAATTCCTATTTTCCTAAGTATTAAAGTCAACGACAAAGGTCTCAAACTCGTTTTCAAATTAGTTTACTATCATTTGTTGTTAAAGTTGTTATAGCATCGACGTCAAAATTTAGCACAACTCAATTGATATAAAACTTGTACTAATGACTAAAAGGTACGTGATTCGAATTTACTACCCAGATATTGATTGATTAATCAGTAAAAATAAAAAAGATGACTGAAAAAAGAAAAGAAAAGGAAAAAGGTAGGCTTAGCTCTGTGGTTCCACAATCATCGAATTGGGTCGAAAGTTGGGCCGCGAGAGCTGAGTTGTGGCCCAATAAAAAAGCCAGTCCAGACCGCAGGCTTTCTCGGATCTTTTTCCCGCTACCATTTTAGGCGGTTGAAGACGTTGACTGTTAGGGCATGAAACGAATTCATTTCGGGGAGAAGATCATCATATTTGGAAGCCGAGGGCTAAATTTTCATCAATGGGAGGTTAGTGCAGAGATTTTAGCTCATCCTCGAATAATTTTCTGGTCTCGCATGGATAACTTCAATTGATAATTGATTCAGGGGCTCCATCCGAAAGGGAGGAGAAAGTGTCTCTGGAGCTAACCGAAGAAATCCTTCAGAGCATGGAAGTCGGCATGACATTCAGAGACTATGTACTTCCACTCAATTCTTCACCTTATCGCTGAATTTTCATGAACACTTATATATATATATATATCTATATATATTTTATGGACATGCGTTGATGCGTTTGAACGTCTAGTGCTTAGAAAATTGAATAGCTGACGATACTCCGATATTTCTTCACCCTTCTCTTCTTTTCAACCTTTGAGTCGAGTCGCTTGGTGCTGGCTTTACGGCAGTGATAGAATTGGAAGGAATAACTATTTTTGCTGTCTAATAATAAAAAATCTTAAGTTCAGTCCATCTAACTGACCAATGCATTGTTAGATTAAGATGTTTAATTTGGTGTTTTGGTCATATTTTAGCTTGCTATTGTAGTTTTGGATTTTAATGTCGCTTTTTCCCCTTCAATTATTGCTCTCAGAATGGTAGAATCAGTTCAATGGATTTTCATAGGACTTCAAGCTATTTGGTGACTGCAAGTGATGATGAATCCATCCGACTTTATGATGTTGCCAGTGCAACGTATGCGTCTCTTTAATCTCCTCAATTCAAATTGCTTTCAATAACTTCACTGTGTTCTATTCGTTTTCTACTCAGTTGGTGTTCTACTCTAGTGCCCACCACCTTATTGTTTTCTGGTGTTTGTGGTTTCAGATGTTTGAAAACAATTAACAGTAAAAAGTATGGGGTTGATCTGGTTTGCTTTACTTCTCATCCTACAACAGTGATATATTCTTCAAAAAACGGATGGGATGGTAATGTTAATCTTGGAACATATCTGTTCTTCATCTGCAAATTCACTCAACTGTTTTATGTTATCCATTAATTTTATTTCCTTAGAGTCTCTGCGGCTTCTCTCCTTGAACGACAATAAGTACCTGCGGTACTTTAAAGGTCATCATGACAGGTTTAATCCATATTTCTCGTTTTTTATTGTTATTATTACCACACCAGAGCTCTGTATTTTGATTCTCCTTCTAATGGAATTATTTATGAATAAGAAGAGCAACTTTTCCTTTTCCCTTTACAGAGTCGTATCACTCAGTTTATGCGCTCGCAAAGAATGCTTTATATCTGGCTCTCTTGATCGGACTGTTTTGCTTTGGGATCAAAGGGCAGAGAAATGCCAGGTGATGGACGTTAGAAGCTCAGTGTTACACCTGTCATCTCTCCCCTCCCTTCTCCACTCCCTAAGAGAATAAAGGGAATAGAAGTTTCATTAACATAGTTTGGACATGTTTGTATGTTAGGGTCTTCTGCGTGTGCAAGGAAAGCCAGCTACAGCTTACGATGAACAAGGTGTGGTCTTTGCCATTGCTTTTGGAGGTTACATAAGGATGTTTGATGCTCGCAAATATGAGAAGGTTTATTAAGATCGATAATTTTGCACATACATGTGATCAATTGTAAGGTTTATTCTTCTTCTGTAAATTTTTTCCTGGATATTCTGATATGGTGAAGTTTTTGAAAGTTATAGGGTCCTTTCGATATATTTTCTGTTGGGGAAGATGTATCTGATGCAAATGTTGTGAAGTTCAGTAATGATGGGAGACTCATGTTGTTGACAACTTCAGATGGGCATATTCATGTTCTTGATTCTTTCCGAGGAACGCTAGTAAGTTTTCTTTTCCATGTTTAGGTGCTTTACATTATAACTTGTCTGCCTAGATTGTCTCTGATGTTCTATTAATCACACTGTTGATGTAGTTATCCACGTACAATGTAAAACCTATTTCAAGCAATTCGACATTGGAGGCATCTTTTAGCCCAGAGGGAATGTTTGTGATATCAGGTAACCATGTTTCCTGCTTGTTTATTGGATCGAAGTCAAAGATATATCTATTTGTAATAGAAACTTCTGGTAGAGCTACTCACGGTTCTTCAGTCTTTTAATCATAGCTTTTAGATGTTTTCATCTATGTTTTGCGTTCTCTTGTGAATATACACATCTATGTTCTATAGTACTTGAAGTCTCATCCATCTTATTTTTATCGATTATATATGAAAATAAAAATCCATCTTATTTTTATCGATTATATATGAAAATAAAAGATCAATAGTGACTTATTCAGACGGAAGGAATGGAGGGGCATAAAAGGAATTCAATGAACACTTTGGTACACTTGTCACTTCTGTACTCTTAACTTTTTCGGTGTTTGCGCACGTGACAGGTTCGGGTGATGGCAGTGTTTATGCATGGAGTGTGAGGAGTGGAAAAGAGGTGAAACTTCCTGATTTTATTCCTTATTTATTTTTCACTTTTTTTTTCCTTTCATAATTTCCCATCAATCAGTTTTTATGTTATGGTGGTCCAAACACCATATCACATCGTATGACTTCATAGAACAAGTAAATGACAGAGGATTCTAACTGTTGTAACACAGATTATTTGCGTCACTATTCTATCGGTTAAAAATAAACAGGTTGAAGGTTGAATGATTTAGTTTTGGTATGAATTATAATTGGACATCAAATGCAAGTCTGTTACCATGCCCACTAACTCTATCAATTGGCAGTGAAAGGCCCTAGCAGGCAGTCAATAATAAATTGAGGAATAGATATCTTTTAAAATGTATGCTTGAGAATTCGATACATAACAGTCCCTTTGCTATATTACTCTTGTGTTTCTGTCCCACCAGGTTGCAAGCTGGATGAGTTCTGAAATGGAACCTCCCGTCATAAAGTGGGCTCCGGGAAGTCTAATGTTTGCGACTGGATCTTCTGAACTGTCATTTTGGATACCTGATTTGTCTAAATTGGGAGCTTATGTAGAGAGAAAGTAGAAATCTTCCGATTTGCATCATCGTTGGTAATCACTGGAGAAAATGACCTCTCTAACATCAAAGTCATGGGGAAAATGTCGACATGTAGATAGCATTCTCTTTCTAAAATCAATTGGCTCGGTGAGGATGTACAATAGAAAGGAAAACAAGGTTTCCTAATTGTTATTGATGCTTAAGCTGCCGGATAACAATGCTTGAACTTTTAACTAGCCGACTCTGATAGAAGATGTCTCAAACATGTAAATCGTGAAAGGAGATTGTCCTTTAACCTATATGTGAATATGGAATCAATTTGTTCACAATCCCATTATTGATTTGCAGCATCCAAAGGTTTTTGATTAAGCAGTGTAGTTTGCATCCTTCTTTATTCATCCTAATTCCTATACAGGTCAAGGCTCCACAAGCATTATTGTAGATACTTATCTTCTTTGTTTTTCCTTGTATCATATGACATATGACACACACCATTGTTTGCTTATAACACGTTACAGAATATTCTCTTTTAGTACTCTGTGATGTTGAAAAATGTTAACGTAGTCGATTTGATTTGATTTTTGTGTATGTTAATAATTCAGTATCATCTCAACATCATGGACCATTTATTGACTAGGAATGGATTGCTCAATGAAGATTTCCATTTATTTTCTGGGATCTGTTGGAGTAATGGGGCTGGAAGAAAAGGGGTTGTTGCAGAAAGAGCATGGAGGAATATAGACTGCAGAAAGTGTCAGTTGTGATGAAAAGAAGCAGGTAATGGATGGGAGAGAGCCAAAATGGAAGGGAGATATTGAATTTTTGAAAGGGTCGAAATTGCAAATGAAAATAAGAAAAAGGGCATGCGTAGGTGCATGTCATTTGGCCCATGTTACTGGTAAAGGACATTACGTACTTGAAGCCTCAAAAAGCTTTAAAGATCTTCTTCGATCCACAACTAAATTTTTACTGTACCTATCAGCCATGAATAGAAGCTTTCTCTTCACTTTTTTTTCTTGCCCTCCTCTCTCCTATTGACACACTCAGAGCTCCCCAAAAGACATTGGAGTCATTCGGAAGCCATAAAGTATGACAATTTGTCAAACCAAACAGAGAAACGCATCCCCGCCCAAAATCTTTTTGATTGGGACCTTATCAATGCCTCATTTTACAAGCATCGTGGGCTGGAGACCCCAGTAATAAATTCACCAATAAAACCTTTTTTTTTTTCTTTTTCTTTTTGGTTTAATTATCATTTTTCTGATTGCCTTTAGTTTCATATGATTTTCACTATTGAAAAAGGAGAGCAGTTTCTTGTTGATGATAATCTACACCGTACATTCTCTTTGTCTAGAGAATGAAAGGCTATGGTGAAATTGTTGAATAAATTTGGAGAGTGTTGAAAAGGGAAGGCGAAGCCCAGCCCAAGAGTGATTAGTGAAGGAAATTGTGAAATAATAAAGCGCAATTTACGAAGCAGTAATAGAAGAGGGGGGGTGGGGGAGGTTCAAACTTCAAAATATATACTCTCTATGAAGACGGCTGCATAGACATTCTCCATCTCTCATCATTTTATTCTCCTACCACTACACAGTACACACTTTACACTTACACTACTACACTATACAACACATACTCTCTTTCTCTCTCTCTCTTCCATTTATTCAACTTGAAATCATTGCAAAATCTTTTCCACAAACTGTACTACTACAACTTAACCCCAACCCCATGATTCTCCTCCACAAAACCCTAATTTATTTAAAAACAAAAACAAAACAATTCATATCTATCACAAGACATTCTAAATATAGTTCAACTAGTTAAGACATTATATTCTCGACGAATAGGTTGAAGGTTTGAATCTACACTTTCACATGCATGTTTTTTAACTAAAAAAAGTAGAAATGACATTTTCCCAAAAAGAAAAAAAAAGAGGGAAGAATAAACTTAAAACAATTGTTTTCTTTGAAGTTTAAGAGTTAAAATAGACATTTTGAGAGATAGAAAAAAAAAAAAAAAAAAAAAAAAAAAAAAGAGAGAAACAAACCTAAAACTTTAGGATTTATATAGTCATTTTAAAATTTTAGGGATAAAAATGAGACTTAAACTTGACCTTTATTTGCAATTAAAAAAAATGCTTACACGCTAGTCAACACGGTCAGTTTGAACTTGTACTTATTTTTTGACATGGTGTAATTTCAGCAGTTTCAAATTCGGATGGAGTCCACCTATCTTATAAACAAGAACGAAAAACACACTACCTCACAAAACAAGTGAGTAGAAACTATTACCAAAAATGTGGTGGGTATTATTGTTTTATTGTTGTTGAAAAGAGCAGGGGAAGTAAAGTAGTAAAAGAAATTAATTTTAATTTTTTTTTTTTTTTGTTGGAATAGCTTGGAGAGATGGAGATAGAGAAGAAGGGTAAGGTAAGGGTAGCGTGGCCCCATCAAAATGTGCACGTTCAAAAGCAAAGTGAAAACATGAGCATGCAGATGAAGATAATGCAGTGGCCATCCATCCATCAACACACAGACAATTCTGCTCACGTTGTCAGCCACGAATACAATGTCCCTTCCTTCTCTTCCCCCTTAACGTTTTCACTCTTTCATTCTTTCTCTTCTAACTTTAATTAATGCAAATTTCCCTACAACACCAAAAATGCTACAACCACTTCTCTCTTGCTGTATTTTTTAAGCCTGAGTTTGAGATGAATTTTGAAAAAAGTGCTTTCAACAAGTTGAGCAATGTTATGCATATAATATTGTTCTAAGACTGGACCGCAAAGATTACACTTGACTTCAAATTTTATTTTTTCAAGTTAAATTGCAAGTTTAATCTATGAACTTTTAAGCTTGTGTCCCTGGTATGTCGTTGAACTTTAAATGTATTTTTTAACGAGTTAAGCAATGTTGTTTATATATAATATCATTTGAAGACTGGATTGCAAGAGTGACTCAACTTCAAGTTTTGTTTTTTTTAGGTTAAATTGTAAGTTTAGCCTAAGAACTTTCAAATTCGTGTGTAATATGTCCTTGAACTTTACAAGTGTCTAAAAAAGTCATTGAGGTTTAATTTTATGTTTAAAAGCAATATTAAAAATTTTTAGAAATTAAATGATTGTTTAGATATAAAATATAATTTTGAGTCTAATTAGTTTGTGAATTTTAAAAATCACGATAGGTCAAGGATTGGTAGGTACAAAATTGAAAATTCACAAACCCTATGAGAAACTTTTTGAATTCAAGGACCTATATGTAAATTTAAAGATTTATTAGACACTTTTTAAATTTTATACACTAAAAATTTTGGTATCATAAAGTGTAATTTAATTTTTTTTTTAAAAAAATTATTATTAGTAATACTGATAGAGAGGTAATTGGTGTGGATGCTAAAAGTTATTGAAAATAAATTACAAACAAAATATGTGCAAACAGTATCCTTAGAAGAACATCAACCTTATTTTTGTTAGAATTGACTTTTAAAAAAAAATAAAAAGAAAACTTTAGAAGTAAAAAAGGTATAATTTTCTAAAAGTAAGGGCTTTTATCTTCACTATATTAAAAGGTAGGTGTTGGAGAGCCAATTTTGGACAATTTAATTCCTCTATTTGATTGATAAGTTTAACAATGTCATCAATGTGTGTCTTTTAAAAAAATTGATCAATCAATTATATTATTTATCTTCCATCTTGAATTAAAGTTTGAGATGGTTGAATCACATTTTTGTACTTGTTTGTATGCACCTAACCATAATAGTTTATACTTGATTTATTCCTTTATTTCTATTAAAACCAAAATAATAATTGTGTTATAAAATTAAAATGAATCACATAGAATAAAGAATTTCTTGAAATCTTAATGAAAATTTTAAAATTAATTATAAAACTTGTGTATTTGTTTTTCAAATTGGCTAAGATTTAAAGAATAATCAAAATAAAAAAGAAACTTAGAATCATTATAGAATGAATGAAGTTTTAGAATTTAAAACTAAATTTAAAAACACATGTTAATATATATATATATATATATATATATATATATATTTTTAATTCTACAACATTATGACATGTCCAGCATCCTTTTCGGTTAAAGTACCATGTTGGTCCATGTATTTTAAGTCTCTCATTCCACTCTAGTTCATGTAATTTTAAATGTTCAATTTTAGTCTCCCATTCTTCAAATAAAGTTGAAAACTGGTCTTTACTGTTTGTTTATTGTTAACTTTTCTAAAAAAAAAAAATTAGTTTTTGTGAGTCATTTTCCATATAAATTTAAAACATATGTTCATAATGATGTCTTTTTTGTATGAAAATTATTATGATTATTGAACGATTTTTTTTTTTTTAAAAAAACATCAAACTAACGATAGAGACCAATTTAAAATTTTATTCAAAGTACGAGACTAAAATTAGACATTTGAAATACAAGGACGGAAGTAGAATGAAACCAAAATACATAATCAAATGCTAGTTTAACTTAAGTTTTTTTTAGTAATTTAAAAAATGTAAATGGAATAGAGGTAACATCTTTGCTCCTAAATTATAGGGAATGATTGACTCATGGATCAACAAATGTGTTTCAGTCGTATAAAACAAACTTGACCACAAAAATCTAGTCTTGTGTAACATCCATTTTTCAGTCTAAAGCTTACAATTAATAATATATGCTTTTTCTTTTTTCTAAATTCAATTAACCTTAAAGAGCTAAAGTAACAAATGCCTTCTGTTGAAGTATTCTAAAATTGATAATAATGTATAATGCATAATGTAAAAGTTGTATTAATTCATATGTAAATTTAAGTTTATGTAGATTCAAGCATAGTTCAACTAACATAAAACTTATACTAATGATTGTGGTTCGAATCCTCCCATCTACACGTTGTAAAAAAAAAAAAAAAAAGTTTATGCGGTGAATCTGAAATCGGAAACATTTTAACCCTTATACCTCAAGTTACATAAACCCCAACTCCAAACCCTAACACAAGAGTATAATTTTTTAACCCTTATTTACCAAGCCATACTAATTAGTGCCAACTTCAAATTAAAGTTTAATTTAATTTATTTTTCTGGTTCCAAATTATATATTTTTCATCTCAAAAAGCATGAAAAAGAAAGAGAAAGGTGTCCATTTTACTAAATACACACACCAACTTCCACGATTTTTTTTTTTTTGACAATCAACTTCCACGATTAGGATCATATAATAAGAGACAAAGATACTCTTAATATCAGTTTCAGTACCTAATTAATTAGAAATTACTACTTTTTCAGCAAACCCATTTGCTCAGCTTGGGATTAACATCATCATAATTTAAAAAGTACTTAATTTGTGGGTTTCATCAGATTGCATCATCCGGTGAGATGGTGGCGTAAGAATTAAGGCTGAGCTCGAGCGAAGTCCGAGAACCGGCGGCGCCGTCGTCGGAGCGGCCGTACCAAGTGGTGGTGTAGTAGCCGTCGGAATATTCCGGCCTCATGCTGCAGAAGCCACCGAGATTCCGGTCACCGTGGATGGGGAAGAGGGGGAGAGTTTCGATCTCTTGATCCTCGTCTTCCATGGATTCTTCAACATATTTTGTCTTTTCAAAGACAGTGGCAGCCGCCGCCGGTGACGAATACGGATCGACACCGATCCATGATCCCACGTGGTGGCTCCGAGATCCGACCACGCTGCTACTTCCTCCGGATGATATCGAACATTCCTGAGAGACAAGCAGCAGATCGAAGTCAGAAATTTTCATAGGGTGAGACAAAATTTTACATTCTAACTCGTTATATAAACTAGAGAGAAAACTTTAAAATTTTACCCTTTAAAATGTACTTTTCTTAATCTAGGATGAATATTTAGAGGTAAATGTTACTCCTTCCTTTTTTTTGTTCTACCATTTATAGTGCATGGTTCATTGATTCTGTTTCCACATTCTTAAAAGATCAGCTGAGAAAATAAACAAAATTTAATACACCAAAAGACTCAAAACTACTTTTCTGATCACCCACTTATATATTATGCATTCTTCTCAAACCTAAATCATTATTAATGGAGTCTTCTCAAAGTTAGTCATTACAAATTAAGATTTTTGAGTTGGTGAAGAGATCAAGAACTGAAAGTTTGGACTTTTTTTTTGGTAGTGATCGTTACTGCTTTGTAAAAAAAAACAAAAAGTGCAAAATTTCCATTTCTAGAGGGTTTGAAGAGAAGGTTTTTGCGGATCATATGATTTCTTTGGCTGTAAAGTTCGTAAAGAGCTTACTCTAAAACTGTTCTCAAAAGTGGCAGACCCATATCCGTAATTTCCCATGTGCCCCACAGCAACCATAACCGAAGAAGGAGCTGCAGAAGAAGAACGAACACAAAAACAACAAATTAAATCTCAACGTAACAAAAAAACCAAAAAAAAGAAAAAGATATGAACAAACAAATAAAGTGTTAATCACCAGGAGAAATATTTGGTGGGTATTTGTTGTGAAAGAAAGGAGAAGAAGAGGAATCTTCAGGCTTCCAATTAGCATTGTTAGTGGAAGAAATTAGGGAAGGTTGTTGTTGTTGTTGTTTTGGAATAGGAATTTGGTGTTGTTGTTGTTGTTGATGATGATTATGATTATGATGATCAGAAGTAAACCTTTTCTTCTGTCTTTCACGAGCCTTATGGTTCTGAAACCAATAAAAAACGTTCTTGCCTTCAATTTTACCGTACTGTCTAAGCCTAGCAGAGATCCTCTGAATTTGATCAGCGCTTGGGGACCTAACTCCATTGTTGTAATAAAGGTCCTTCAAAATTCTAATTTGGTCAGTTGTGGGAGTCCAACGAGTACTGCTTTGCCTGCACAAAAATCCACCTTGGCCTTGGCCTTTGCCATTGCTTCCTTCTTCGTTTGGCTGTGTTGCTTGGCTGTTATGAGCCTGTTTTTGATCCATTTCAACCAAAAAGGAAGAGTTTTTATGGGTTTTTGGACAAGTTTGAGAAATGGGTATGCATGAAATAGAGGGATTATATTGAGGAGTGGATTATAATGGGGATATCAAGAAAGAGTGGCACATGGAGTGAAATCAGAGAGAAATCTGTGAGAGAAGGACTGAAGATGACAGAGAGCTGCTCATAAAAAGGGAAGGGACAAAAGAGGGCTTAGAAAGAGTGGGTATCAGTGGCCTTTTTTCTTTTTTCTTTTCATAAAAAACCCCACCACAAAATTATTTTACCAGAGGGGGTTTGAATGAATGAATGAATGGGGGGTGCAAAAAAATATTGGTTGTTGTTGTTGTTGGTTTTCAATTATTTGTTATTTTTTTTTAATGGGTTTCAATTTCATCACATATATTATCAATCCATTCCATTCTATTCTATTCCATTTCATTCTATCCTATCCCATATCTTTTCACCACAGGGATATTTCTGTACATACCAAAGATTTCCATGGGTAAAACTGTAAACTTGAAGATTCTTAAAATAATGTTGAGTTTGATGGGTCAAGCCAGCTTCTTCTTCATTCTCTTAAATATATTATTTTGATTAGGGGAGTGAGAGAGAGAGAGAGAGAGGGGGGGGGGGGGTCTTACAGTGTAGGGTTTCTATTTTATGGTTCTGTGAGGCTACAAACACAGCTCGTGTAATTTTAAGGGTAATTGTACTTACAAACTTAGGGAGGCTACCCCTCCAACCTTCCCTCCTTGTATGGGAAAGGAGAAGATACTCTGTTGAATAAAGTACACCCATTGAACCTCCATGACAGTCAGGCTTATTTATTTATTTATTTTCACTAAAAAAAATTAATACCCTTTTCTTGTATTTACAATATTAGCAAACCCAGCTGGTAAAAATAAATTTTTTTCCAAAAAATGAAAATAAAAATTGAATCTTTATGGAAGGTTAATTAAGGATCTGGTTTTTGCCTTCCTCAGTAAAGGAACATTCATATCTGTTTGGAGTTGTAGGGCTTCCAAAACCCTAAATGGGTTCTTTTAGCATTTATGTGGAACTGATGATTTATACTTGGGAAGTTGGTTTCAACTAAAATCCTCACAGACCCTATTGTTATTATTTGAGGAAAAAAAGGATCAGTTTTGATATTGTGGGTTTGTTTATTTTCATAAAATTTGAGGTTTGGACTGCAATTTGTTGTTCTAATTTTGGCTTGAACAACAACCTTTGGAAGCTAAGAAGGAAAATAAGGGTCCAAAACCCTTTTTCTGCTAATTGGAGGTTTGTTGGGGGTGTCTTAAAACTTCTCTAATCAGTAAAAAAACTGCCCCTGATTAATCAACTCAGAAAACCAGTTTTGATTAGATATCTTGGAACTTGATTTGGGGATTTTGGCACAAAACCCACAAATTTAGTTGTAAATTGATTATGAATATAGTTTATTGTGTGTGTATATATATATATATTTATTTATTTATTTATTTATTTATTTTCTTTTTTTGGCTTATTTAGTAGAGAAACTAGCAAAAAAAAAGATGTTTTAGGTCTCCTCTGATGAAGTTTTTGTTTTAATTTTATGATAATTTTTTTTTTTAATTTTTAAAAGTTACACTTACTTAATATGTATTTTTAAAATTTTTCTGATCTACTTTGAAATAGTGTTTCAAATTATAACCAAATTTTGAAAAGAAGAAAAATAGTTGGAAAAAAAAATCTGTATTTTTTATTTTGAATTTGACGAAGTTTTTTCAGGTTTTAAAGGAAAAAAGAGGAACTAAACAAATAATTAGTTTATAGATGGCTTAGTGTTTTAAAAATTGAAAACAAAAACAAAATCGATGTGAAAATCAATTTAATTTGATAAGATTTAGAAAGAAAACTTTAAGTAAACAACAAATTGAAAAAATGAGAATGAGTTCTTGAATTCTTCCAGGAATTTCATTTCCGGATCAATTTAATTTCAATAAAACTAAATAAACAAATATGTACTTTAAAAACGGTGGTTAATTTTAATTGATACATTAATTAATCGTAATTTTTTTTTACAACATGTGGGAGTAGAAGATTCAAACCACAAACCATTCAGTTATTAGTGCAGGTCTTATGCCAGTTGAGCTATGCTCCGGTTGACAATTAACCGTAATTGATTAATAGCATGCTCATTTGTTCGAAAAAGAAGTTAAACTCTTAAAAAAAATAGATTAAATTCTAAAGCTATTATAAAATATTCAAATATTGATATACAATGTATTGTAGATCTTCAAGTCTAGTTCAACATTAGGACGGCAGATCTTTGAAATTTGTTTTATAAATTATTCGAACCATGCCCTGGGGCCTAAAACTCTGTTGCACAACCATTCTACATTTCCTAAATTTATTTATTATAACCATATAAATCTTTTACGAATCCAAAAATGATATTTGATATCATTAAAGATCGACTACTCTACACAAGGGAAAAAAAAAACAATCAATTAATTATAGATAGAAAACAAAGAAAATACAATTTTCTAACCTTCAAACTATCAACACTCTTGTAAATTAAATTAAATTTCAAGTTTCATATGTGTTATATATCTTCAAAATTCAAAACAATGGTAACTTATAGCATGTTAATCATGAATTTAATAATTCATGTACGAAGTAAATAATAATTTATTCTTTTGTCAATTCAAATATAATTCAATACATAAGACTGAGAACATATCTAAGAAACATAATTGAAGGTCAAAAGTTATTTTCAAACATATAATAAAATTTAATCCAAAATAGAGATAACATGAATGAATAATACCCTAAATAATGAGACCAACCATCCTAAGTTTTTCTGTTAATCCAAACTATATGTTTGGAAATGTCAAATCAATACTAAATAGACTTAATTATAAAGATCTAAATAAATATAAAATATAGTAAGGTAAATACTCGTTTTTTTTTACAACACATGGGGAGGAAATTTGAACTTCTGACCTCTCAATTGAGAGGACAAGCTTTATGCCCGTTGAGACATGTTCTTGTTGACACGTAAATATAATGCTCTCTCATAAGAAAACCCACCAACCAAGTTGAATTTATAATTAAAACACAAATTATAACATGAGCCCAAAAATTTCAAAACCCTAGATTGAGATAAATCCAAAAGTTTTCATATAAATCCAAACTTGATGAGAGAGAAAGGGAGAGAGAGAGAGATTGTTAGGTCTAATTAGCTGTCCCATACAAGTGTGTGTGAGTATTTTCCACACATATCCAGCACACCAGAGAGAAGAGAATCACAACTTTTTTTTTTTTTTTTTTTGTAGGAGAAAGAGTATAGTGTGAAAATTGGTCACAAGTTGGAGGAAAGAAATGGATAACAAAGATCATATAGTAAGATCCCACATCTCTTCTTCTGTTGTAGAATCTGTTGATCCCTTTTTGTTTAGTCACTTCTTCCATTTGTTTTCATTCTAAAAGCACAAACCCACAATCCACATTTATGCCAAACCCATAATAATTTTTTCTCAAAGGTCCAATCACATTATTCAATCCCCTCTCTCAATATATTTCATTTCTATCTCTTGAGTCTTGACAAAAAAAAAAAAAAAAAGAAAAAACATTTTTTTTTTAATTCTCTCTCTCCCTCTCTCTCTCAAGTCTCAATTATACATATATTCCCCAAGCTATCAACTCCAACCCAATGATTTAACTGTGGAATTAGGGATATATATGTTCCCAACTCCCAAGAAGATGTTTTTTTTTTGGTGATATATCTTTGTTAGACAGTCCCCACTGTCCCTCATGTACCCTTAACTAGGGTTTCATGCCCTATCATTTTACATTTTTAAGTACCTATCCTTGTATCATTTTGTAATTTTCTTCTAATTAATACATGCTTCCAATTGTTATAAGTTATAGTTTTGTCTTTTTATGTCTTAAGTTTTTCTTTTAATTGTGGTAATATTGTCACTCCATCTTGAAATTCATTATGAGTATGGCTATGAGACAAAAGTATATATATGATATGTTTTGATTTAATGAGTTTGAAGGATTACATATTTTTTGTATGTGACTTATTGGCTATATAATATATAACTTGCCTAACTCAAAAATCAAATGGATTGTTGTCATAGCGTATTAAAAAAGCACTTGAATATCTTATAATTGACCATCTTGTTAAAGAAAAAAAAAACATTTAATATAGTTTACATGTCATATTTTTTTTTTAAAAAAAAACTTTTACTAATAGTGAGGATTTATTTGATAAAATTAAAACTTTTATACAAAAGTATGTATGTAACCTTAATTGTAATTTGTAATATAATCCTTATCCCTAGCTATTCCAAGTTTTTTCCTT
Organism: Luffa acutangula; assembly: GCA_036850905.1. Lineage (NCBI taxonomy): Eukaryota > Viridiplantae > Streptophyta > Magnoliopsida > Cucurbitales > Cucurbitaceae > Luffa > Luffa acutangula. The sequence continues at coordinate 58,771,324 of CM072087.1, read as the reverse complement.
CTTCTTTAGTCTCATCTAAAAACTTGCCTCTATGCGTAAAAATGTATGTATTAAGAGAGATTAGGGTTACGTAGTTGTGATCGTGACAAATAGTAAAACTAAATTACGCTCTAGACGTGATAATGTTTCTTCTTAGGCTTAAATAACTTTAATATTTATAATCGATTTTTTTTTATAAAACAAATGACAAATTTTATACTAGGTTAGACCAAAATTGGAAAGCATCAGTTGGAAAAGAAATATTAAGAAAAATCTATTGAAATTCATTAATCAGTTGGACTAAGATATTAAGAAAGATGTATCAAAATTCACTAATTACCAAAATCTAATTAATTTCAAAATTTCCATCTAGGAACCAAATTCTCTAAACCACTTGTGTTTTATTGGAAAAAAAAAGTAGGTTACCCTATTTTATTTAAGCATGTCCTAAAGTACTAAAACTTTCTCTATGTATTTTATTAATTTGGAGAAAGAAATATACTTTGCTTCTAACATTTGTTCTGCTGCATTCAAGAAGAACACACAATTAAATATTCACTCTATGTACTGTGTCACATTAATTAGTTGATTAATTACAATCAGCATCTAATTCAAAACTCAAACCAGGTGATGATTAAAGTGATCATCTTCTTTAATCAACTTGTTGATCCCATCTGAAATTATTTTGTCTTTAACAGATGCATGTTTTTTAGTACATCAAAATCTACATGGCCCCCTTTGTTTTTTTTGTATTATTGAAAATTGAAAATTGAAGATTTTGTTTTTATTTTTTTATTTTTATGGGTAAATGTGAAAAAAAAAACAGAGAGCTTCTCCTTGAATTCATCCTGTTAACTGTCTCATTCCTTTCTCCAATTCCAACTCTTTCAGTCTCTCTCAAACATCCACTTTTTAGAGATTACATAATTTGTTTGATTTTGACACAGCCATCATGAGATATGCCTTTCCTTATCATGCATTTCCATGGGGTTTAGAGCCTAAAAAACCACATCAATTCAATTCAACAAATAAATACATTTTCTTTTTTTCTTTTTTCTAAAAATAAAAAAATAAAAAATAAATTAGGGCTTGTGACTTGTGAAGAGAGATCACTATGTTGGTGTTTTTTTGTTTTATTGGCCAAATGGGTTGCAGTCTTGTTTCAAACTTGATCAACTTTTTAGACTTGGTTTTGTCAGTGAAAAACACTACAACTTTTTTTTTTCTTTCTCTCTCTCTAGAATATATATATATATATATATATGTATATATATATATTATTTAAAAAAAGAAAAACAAAAAAAACAAAATTCCTGAGCAGCTTACCTCATGGGGGAGTCCCTTTTGTTGTGTGTACAGCCCTAGCCTTTTGGTACACTCCCTTTTCTTCCGGGTAATCATAAATTTCCTCTCTCTCTCTCTACCTTATTTTCTCACCCATATCACTCAACATACATCACAATATCATTCCATATCTCTCTAGACGCCTATTTCTTTTCTTTTCTTTTCTTTTTTTTTTTTTTTCTCTCTCTCTCTTATTTATATATATATTTTTTAAAATTATTATGATTACTAACCCTTCACTCCTAAGGATAGAGACTTGTAACCACATAAAGAAAACCCTAGCCACAAGTTTTTGGCCAAAATTCAAAATTCAAAAAAAAAAAAAAAAAGATTGTGAAAAATGGAATTCATAATTACAAACTACTTGTAGAAAGCAAGCAAAGCACACAAGAAAAAAGGGCAAACGTAGTTGAATAATATTGGGTACTTACAGTACTGACTCTTCCTCTTACTCTTATTATGCATTGTTTTTGCTTCTCAAGCTTTCTTATCTCTTCTTTGCTTTCTTTTTAGCTTAATATGTTAACCTTCCACAGCTCTGCCCCTTTGTAGAGTGGACCCTTCTCTTTTTCTTTCTTTTATGCAGTTCTTTAATGGACACTGAGGGAAAGAGAGAGAGAGTGATGCATTAAAGTCTGAAGTTTCAGTTCCTTCAAAATAAATTTAAGCCCTTTTGTTACTTATCTTTGAGTTTTGTTCTCAAAGATGAGGAAAAAAAGACCTATAGGAACAATTTATGAGCATACTATGGGAATGGTATGTGCATGGTGGATTTAAAGATATATATCTCTTATTTGTATGATTGATAATCGATAAATTATGTTCGAGATGATATTTTTAGCGATTATAGGAATTGGGTCAACTTGAACATAGCTCAATTAGTTAAGACATATACTTTCGATAAGATATTAGAAGTTTAAATCTTTCATCTCCTCATGTTGTTGAATAAAAACAAATGATTGTAAAATAGTCAATTTGAGATCAATTCTTAACATAGTTTAATTGGTTATATACATTTGTCTAGAACTCCACCTCGCACCTAGGAACTCAGAAAAGAAAAGAGCGATAAGAATTAAACATTTTCTTCTTTCATTTTCGGTATGTTGATCCCAATATTTACATTAACCCAAGAAGATTATATCAAAGAGAACATATTAAGAAGATGTGTACAGATAATGATATTCAAGTTCCAATCTTGTTATTTGATGGTTACATTTTGTTGCAGTTCTGAGTTTTACTGGTAATTGGTAAAGAAGAGTCCAGTGGCTTGTGAAGATTACAGGCCCATTCTAAACTTCCATGCAGAGTAGCTTTTTTCGATGTTGATTTTCATGGTCCCATCTGAAATATTTTACAATTGAGGAAGTGGCTTTTAATATACATTCATCTGAACGAACCAAATCCCCTGTGATAAAGATCTCCAGTTCAAAACATTCTCACTCCTATGAGTTCAAATATTCAAGTTCATGTCACAGGTTGGAGAAGATTTAAAAATAAGCTGAAATTCGACTTTATATAAGATAAACAATCCTCTACATATTTCACCAAGGCAATGAAAAGAAAATAAAAATATACTCAACAATCTTAATCGGCCCGTCACAGGGCGCATACGATACAATCAATAAATCAATATGAACACAAAATCTCACGAGTTTATCTCCTAGGCTTAATAATTATTTGACAACGAACGTAAATCGTTTAAAATCCTGACCAACACTCTCTTTTACAAGATAGCTTCAAACTGGTTGATCAGCAGCAGTGCCTCCACTTTGATGCTATGTGTGCTGTAGAACAAACCATATTTATGATCGACATCTATTTGACAATTCTGCTCTCACAGTTGTGCTCTGGATCCATCAGCCACTCCCAAGTGCAGAAACTCGAAGTTTACATATCATATCATTTCAGTAACAATCTAATAAAGGACTATGACAAATATGACACCATCTAAACGTGTTAATATATGCTTGGAAAATTCTTGGTACAGAAACAAATATCTCATATGCCAGCATGATACAGAAACTTGCAATCAGTAGCCTGTAGCTTTTCACATATTACTCTAGCACCCAACTCTTTCATGCAAAAAAATGATGAAGCAGGACTGTTAAATGATGCTACCCTTTAGCTGTCTAGATTTCCTCTGCTCCTCCTATCTGCTGACCTATGTTGAGCCCTACCTGGATTGCGTGGCTCAAATCGATTGTCGCTTCTATTGCCAGATCCCCTGGTTCTCATTTGACTACCCCTCCTAAATGGCTGCCTCCTCATTTCTCTTTCTGATGATATAGGAGAAGTTGGTACATCATTTTCACTTGCTTCATAGGGCAATGGTTGGATTCCCTGCAAATCCGGTTCTGAAGCATACTCAATCGGCCTTTTGGACTCATCTATCCTTCTAAATGTAATTGATATCCTAAAATAGACCAGAAAAGAGGCAAGTTAGATTGGATAACATTAAGCAAGTAAAAGTCTTGGCCTAATAGAATTATATTCAAGCGACCTCCCTGAACTTTACCTCTTCATAGGGACTGCAGGAACACAATGTTTAGCAACATCAGCTCCATTTCCATTTAACACAAGAACAGATCTGCAAGAAAATAGATAACAATAAGGATTTGAAATCTAATGCAATTGATAACTTGCAGAGATGGAACCACAAAAATGAACATAGTTGATTGCATACTATACGTACCCCACAGGCAGAGGGATTGCCATTGGCCCAGAAAATTCACCAGGTCCTACAATAGAAAGGTTTGTTCCAAAAAGAATATTGCATTCACTCAGGAATGAGACAGTGCAAAAAGGTCGAACAAAATCATGGTTGTCAATATGGGGAGGAATACAGTCTCCTTCTTCATAGATGTTCACAATGCAACTATCAGGAACACATGTTGGAGGAAGCACATGCCATCTCACCAACCTTCTAATGATCACCTTAAAGAGAGAAGGTATTGGATCCACAATTTCACTTCGAAGAATTCCAGGAGGATTGCCATTTTTATCCTGTCACCAGAATTTTTATTAGAATGATTTGCCCATTCATTCAACATGATACTCTAATTAGAAATACTAGCTGAGCATCACAATTGGTTGAAGATCAAAAACAGAAAAATTAGATGGAATTCAAAAGAATCACACCAACTTAGCAATCAGATAGACTCACAGGTGCATAATTGTAACAGCACCCAAACTGCAGAGTTACACGTCCCTTTCCTTTCATCCACTTCTTGGGAGCTGAAAATGTTCGTTCTGAAGAAAAAAAAAATTAATGGTGAGTTTGGCATTGCGTTCAAGTCATTGTCATGTTTGTACTTGATGAAAAACGAAGAAGTTGAAACCAAAAATGGGGACTATGGAGTAACATTATCATGTGTTCTGGCTAAATCTAAAATAGAGATTAAAATTTTTAACCAAAGAAGGCAGAGAAAATGCACGTTAAATTTGCTTGGTAATTTGGTTGAAGAATTATTTGAATTCCATTTAACAATTTCTTTTTGATAGAAAACCATAACACTTAACAAAATTAAAAGCTCAGCTACTGGTTAGCTATCCTCACAATTCTCATTTGTTTCCCCTAAACTATTTGCATCCTTAAGAAGGATAACAACAAAGATGCATGAGCTCAGGGTCTACTGAACGGATTTAAAGATATAAATCCAAGAGAACTACTAGCCTACAACAGACCTGATAGTTTATAAATATGTAAGATAATAGTAATACGGGAATATCATGTTAGTTAAAAGAGAGAGAATGTACATTCAAAAGGGAAAGCAATGAGGCATGACTTAAGCAGTAATTTTCTCCAAAAAAAAAAAAAAAAAAAAGACTTAAGCAGTAATTGAGTAGGTAGTTTTGGGAGAGTGTGACCCTCTCATATGATCTGGTTTGCTTATGTGGAACTTGCACTGAGAACTTTCTAAGAATAGATTTTGGCCTTTTCTATTCTGCTTCTACCATCTACCAGATCTAGTACAACCAATTCTACAACATCCAACATCTTATAGTCTAGGCTCCAAATGCTAATACTACACTCTCTAATGAACCGCACCACAGATAGAATCCTTCCAGTACAAAATATTTCATTACTAGGTACATTATAACAGGCTAGAAGCCTTAAACTGTACTGTACTTGAACTAATGCAAAATATTGCATGACCTCAGGTACATTATACATAACATACTAAACAAAAGACTAATCAAGAATAGGATGAGTCCCTAGGTTACACATGAACCAACATTAATGATACTACAGATGCGTGGCTTGTTGATGAGCATCAATAGTAAAGCCATTAACCAAATTATCCAAGGAAAAACATTTCAAAACACCTTTACTCAACGAATGCACTAAAACTTGAGGGAGGAAAGATTAAGCTTACCAACACATGGCAGGATAGAAGAAGAATATAAAAGAAAGCAATATGAGAAGGGGAATAATTACCTCTTAATTCTCCCTTCTGGCCCATCTCTTGAAGTGCATAAACATGATCGACTATTCTCTTCTGCTCTGCAGCACTAAAAATACCCGTATGAAGCTCAAGTCCTTCAAGAATGTTTACTAATTTTCCTTTAAACCTCTCTAGACATATAAAGTCTTTTTTCCGTCCAACGTTCATGAATCTGATGTACTCTCTCTGCTCTCTAGACAGCTTTGGCTTCTCAATAACCTTCGATATTGTTAATTTCCCTGTAGACGTATTAACATTGACTAATCTTTTTTCTGATTCACACTCATCTTCCTCTTCCTCTAGTTCATCCTCCTGAGTCATGTCAGCCCACGACATTCGAGGCCCTGAGGTCTTGGTGGAATTTAATTTAGAGGATGGTTCACAAGAAGAAATTTCATGTACTCCATCAGCTTCATTCCCTTCATTTATGCCGTCCTTCCAACTCCCTAATGAATTCGTTTCCGCTTCATCTTTCCAACTTCCAAGAGAATTTGCATCACAAGCATCATCCTGATTCCCATTACTCTCATGCATGTCTTGGTCTTCCACTATAGGGGGTGGTGCAGAACTTGAATTCTCGTTGGGACGGACAGCTACAATATTGTCAAGTTCAACAATTCCATTAGATAATCCTAATGATTAAACAGATAAAGCATCTAAATCCTACGAACCAAAGGAACAGATAATGTAAATTTCGGCAGACGCCTAACTCTTTCTAGCAACACAACACATCAAGAAGTCACAATGCTCTAATGCTTAAAGAAATATGCATACGAATTAACCAATTATAATATTTATAAAAAAAAAAAAAAAATCGAGTCCCCAACTCGTTAAAGTTGTAAATTTATCCCTTCGTACGCTCAATTATTCTGAAGAGTCACAAAAATCAGATGGGTTTTTTTCTCTAACACTGCTCGTGCAATAATTGACCGATAACAAATAGAAAGCAACAAAAGAATACCTGGATCAAGGGCGCGGATTCGATCCGAGAGCAATTGGGTGCAGTCTCGGCAGAGATCTCTCGAAAGAAAGGGAAGCCAAGTGGTGAGAAACTCGGAAGCGATCCGTAGCTCTGAGGGCTTATAATTATGAAGAAAAGGGTCTTCCAGTTTGAGGTGCTGATGACTGATCGGCATCGGCAAGTGGTGGAGAATCAACTGCAAGCGACGGAGACGGTGGTTGTGAAGGAGTTGTTCAAGAAACAAGAAATCGGTCAGAGCAAAGCCGGAGAACTCAATCGAAGCGATGGGGCTAAAAATCAAAATTACGGGAAACTTGTCTTGTGGACCGCAAAATATAGAGCGGAATTGCGAATGTTTTCCTTTTCCTAATTCGACTGCGGCAAATGCAAAATTTGGAACAGACAAACAAAAAACTGGATCAGATTCTCACTCGGATTCGGTTTCGGGTTCCTTTCTTGGTACGGTTCCTCCAAATTTGGGCCGGGCCACTTAAAAGAGCCCTAGAGCCCTAGACGAATCAGTCAGATCCGAATCCAAGTATTATATATATATATATACACACAAAATTTTGCCAGATGACCCTCTTTAAAGCCCATTTTTCGTAAATGTCCAAGTTACATAAATTTTTCTGATTTATATTTTCCCTTCTTTTTGTGACAAATTTACCATTTTCTTCTTTATCTCTCCTCATTAAGTTTTCTCAACACTATCTCTCATCATTCAATAATATCCCACCAAATTTTGTATGATTTTGAGGTACTTATGGCATTTTTATTAAATTCGTTTTAGTTTTCCTTTTTTCGTTTTGAATATCGTGTAGTATTTTATTTGCCTTTTATTTGCCGTTTTGCATTCCCTTAACCCTAAATCTATCTATTCTCCTCCCTCTCCTTCTTCCCAAAATTTCGATTATCCCTCCACCAGCAGAAGTAGCAAATGGGTCAGGAAAACGTTGTGATTTCGTTGGCTGTCCTTGAAGATGGCAGCATTGGAAGCCGGCGTGTTGAAGAAGGAGAATTTCACAGCTGGAGCCTCGTCGTTTAAGGCCCGTTTGGTAACGTTCTCGTTTCTTGTTTCCGTTTCTTCATTTTTAATAAAGAAAAATAGAATTTCATGACCATAACACCTATACATTCAATAATAATAAACCTATATTCTTATTTATGTTTGGAAAAAATTGGAAACAAGAACAAAAAATGAGAAACTAGTTTTAGTTGCTCCCAAAAGTTCTATACAAATTTTGGGAGTGTTTCTAAAAAATGAGAAACAGGAAACATACATAGTTATTAAATGCTTAGATTTCTTAATAAAATTAGAAACAATAAACGAGAACGTTATCAAACGGGCCCTTAGTTGCCAAATTTGGAACCTCTATATAAATTTGAAGATTTAACTAAAAAAAAATAAATTTAAAACATGTGAAGTGAGTTTATAAAATTAAATATAATATTTTTTAGTTTAATTTTGTATTTACAATTTAAAATTTAAAATCTGAAAAAAGAGCCTGAAATTTGTATTTTTATTTTTTTTGAAGAAAAAAAAACCACCCCTCCTGTTATATTCTTTTAGGCGCCCAACCAAAGAACCTTCATTAATTCAACCAACTTTTTTTTACTTTTCAGTACATAACATTTAGGTGGGAGGATTCGAACCTTTGACCTATTGGTCGAGTGTACATATCAATTACCGCTGAGCTAGACTTGCTTTGACCATTAATTCAACCAACCTACCATGTTAATATTTAAGTTAATTATTAAAGTCAAAGTTTAGAATTATGAATGTAATTGAATTTGTCATTCTTTATTTGATAAGTTACTAATTATCCTCTCAAAATTTGATGGTTCCTTCTCCCGCCATCGTTAAACTAAAAAAATTGTCATTAAAGTATTTCAATTTGGGCTGGGCCATTAAAGGGCCTAACCGAATTGGTAAGATCCAAGTCCAACTATTTTAACTGGGCCAAATCGCCGAGCCCAAGAATTCTCAGCCAGAGAAACGGAAAAAACGGATAAAGCAACTCCACAAGGCGAAGTGCCTAGTAGGAAGCAATGGAAGCAACCAGTCTCCACCAATTTCTCGCCTCTAAACCACCGCTCTTAACCATTAATCCACATAGATTCTCGGCTATATCTCAGAATCAGATCTTCTTCCTATCTCTACGCCATCAACAGCCTCTCAGAATCAAACCGATCAACGCCACCGACACCGACGGCGGCGACAGCGCGCCACCGCAGGTTCCGCCGGAAATAACGCCTCCGGAGACGGTTGAAGTTCGGTTTCGGAAGAGGTCGAGAAGACGATCCAAGCAGGAGAGCGAGGATGGACCGGCGATGGGGAATGGACGGCCGAGGAAGGCGCCGGTGGAGACTGTTTCCGATAAGCCGAAGAAATGGGAGGACATGAGCATGGCGGAGAAGGCAACGGATCTGTATATGGGAGAGAAGGGTTTATTGTTTTGGCTCAACAAGTTTGCTTATGCTTCCATTTTTATCATGATTGGAGGTTGGATTCTGTTCCGATTTGTTGGTCCTTCGCTCAATCTTTACCAGTTGGATACTCCACCATTATCTCCGACTTCCATTTTCAAGGGCTAGTGATCACTGGAACCACCCCTCTCTCTTCTATCCTTAATCTGTTTAGTTTTCATACACCCTCTTCTGCGGCTGCTGCTCATGTATTTTTATATCGTTGTAGAATCTTGTTCCAGAGATTATGAGGAAAAAGATCAAGATTAAGCAGTGAGGTTGTTTTGATTCAATTTTTAAATATTCTTAAATCAACTTGCTTGCTTACACAGTGGTGCAGCTCATTTTCTTGTTGGGAGCATTTGTTCTCTCTATATTTCCAAACTTATGAGAAAAGAAGGGCCGAATTTGTGATGCAAAACTGAAAATATATATCTTTATCTATATAATGATTCAACACTAAAATTCTCAACTGTTCAGCAAAAACAGTAATGTCATTCACAGCCAAACTTGCTTCCCTAAGTAATGAAAAACTCATAATCAATCAAAATATTGGAGACTAGGAGAGTCGATTAAGACAACCAAAAAGTTGAGGCGTTAATGCCGCTAAATGATTTTTTTTCCCTCTATGGAAGAACATTGCGGCAAGAGAATAACAACCATCCGAAGTCTGTATAAATCTGCTCAGATGGCACTGAGTGGCAGAGAAAGTGAATCTCTTTGAGTCTTGCACCTGTTACAAAAGAACATTTCAATATCGGATGTGCAATGCAATGTGAGCTACCAAATTCCATTTAAGATGGAAGAAACCTACTAAATTAACAACCAGAAGAACATAGAATCCAACCATTCTCCATACAGGATCAATAAGAACTTGTGGAGTAATTGAATTATAAGATTCAAAGGTCAAAAGATCAATGCATAGTACATACGGCACGTACACATGTGCATTCAACATGAATGTGAAGAAAAAAACTAGTTTAGATGATAACCTGTTACATTGTAAGCGAGATGCATAATTATGATTATTGCAATTTGTGCACATCCAATCTCCGTTGCGCCACTGCTTTGCTCTGTAGATTCAATAAGGGAAGGATGTTTTTATCTCAATCAGTAAGGAGTTCATAGTTAACTAAAATCCTAGTTGTTCCATGCTATTAAAATTTTGGGCGATATCAATCAAACATTATAAATGAGGATTCATGACATCACAAGCCTTATTAGCAGTGTGGCCAAGAGGAAAAGGGTTTAATTAGAAGGGTCAGAGAAAATGAAATACAGCTAGCTAATGCAACTACATATTACCCTTTCCCTAGGAGCGTTGGTGCAGTTGCTTGTTGAGGAAACTGCATTTGCATTTCCAAATTTGGAGCTACACCAGAACTTTCGTGGGTATAAGAATTATATAGTCCCACATTTGGGTCACTACTGGAACCTATCATCTGCTCAAAACCTGGGTAAGATTGTTGCTGCTCATTTGTCTGAATGCCAAGAAAAGAACGACAACAAGCCAGTGATTAGTTTCACCAAATTTGCACATATCAAATTTTTATCATCATTTTTTTCTGTGCATGGGGAATACCTGTCCAATATTTAATCTCTTGTTATCCCAGTGATGAACAAGTTCTTCGGATGCTAAGCGTTTCATTCCAAGTGCTGCATAATCCAAGAGAGAGAGAGAGAGAGAGAGGTGAGTCGAATCCCCCAGGAGGTGCTCAACTTCATACAGAAATATAATAGATAATTCTAATCAACTTTTATCTCTATTGACTTCTTTATCTCAGCTGAAATACCTTTTACCTTAAAAAATACCAGTTTTTGCACTGCTAAAATTTCCTAGGGAACTAAGTTTCTCCATTCTACTAAAATTTCCTTCTATCAAACATTACTACTCCAAATTCCAAAATATGAATCTATTCATTCAACCAACAACAAAGAAGATAAATAGGATAAATGAAACAATAGAAAGATTTTTGTGTGCAGGAAACCATAGGTCCATAACTCCTTTGTTATTACATACAGAAACTATAAAATAGCTATATCATAGTCCTCGTGCGAACATGTAAAACCCAGAGAGACAGAGGTGCATGTACCTTGTGGTGAAGCATTGCATTTTTTGCACTGCAAGTAAGACAAAGTTTAGTTAGAAAACCAACAGGTATAAACAAAAATGGGAAATTAAAAGCACCCATAGGAAAAGAAAGAAAATGACTCAGTATGAGAAGGTGGAAATCCCACCTGCGCACGTGAAGAGTAGTTATGGAAACCACAGTTGCATATCCAGTCACCACTCCGCCAACCCTTCGGAACTGAAAGGATCTGGTTAGGAGAACTCATATACGAGATGGCAGAATTATTTCCACCCAAAGGAAATGTTGGAGCTGCATGAATTCCATACTTATCAGCACCTCCCAGGGACCAATTGGAGCTCAGAGGATGCAGTTGCTGTGAAGTGCCATTTCCTATTAATCCAAGATTCATCTTTGTATCCAATCCTCCTTGGGTCCTGGCAAAATAGTGTGAATAAGTTGGAAAAGAAGCTCCAGGGATTGCAATTGCTGGCATTGCTGCTATCTCCTTTGGTTGTCCACACTTTTTGCACTTCTCTCTTGATGCATAATTGTTGTTAGTGCAACCTATTGCACCAGAGCCAGACAAACCCAACCCACAAGCAAGCCAGGTATACGCACACCAAGCAGTCCATCCACACCAAATACACATACAAAAAACACAAACGACTCATGACTCAACCTAATTTAGCATTTTCCTAAAAGCACGAGTTCGCTGGAATAGAAACATTAATGAAGAGGGCAGGAAGAAAAACAATCCTCAGAGAAAATCTTGAACTAGTGATAAAGATGCAATGGAGATTCCTACGATTTACTAAGCAGTATATGCTCTCATCACATAACACATGGGTTTGGAAAATATATCAAGTCTAACTACAATTTCTGAATTGGCTGTGATGAGTCATTGACTCATTTTATTGCATGGGAAGTCTAATAGCCCAAAAAAAAAAAAATAATAATAATAATAATAACAACAACGACGACGACAGAGAAAATTGTTCGTACATAGATGTAAGTTCCTGTCTCTCGTAAAATTTTCTAAATGGATAACTCAATATGATCTTGAAGAAGATTAATGGAGCTAAATTGGAAAATTTCAAGAATTATCAGCTCATTCCAATTAGCTGGAAAACTATAATTTCTAAGCATGAGACCTCAACCGAGTAACCCCGCTATAAATCTAACTCGATAACTTTCCTCCTAGTCAGGTGTTTAAAAGATAACAGTCCCAGAAGCTCCTAAGATTCTAATGAAACGTTGAATTCTAATGTCAGCGAGCAAATCCAACAAGGCGAAATCATTGCAGGTTGCATAAAGGCAAATGAAGAGCGACAGCTACAGTTATTATAAGAAGCTAACCCGTGCAGATCCAGTCGCCGATGCGAGGAAGCCATTTGGAGTCTGGAGGGGTTTTATTGTCGACGAGAAGGCGAGGTTGTTTGCATCTGTTACAGAAGGATCGGAAAGCATAGTTCCTGTTCTTGCATCCGCTGCACTCCCAATCGCCTTCTTTTCCTTCGCCCATTGCTGGTACTTGTGACGCTGTTTTTCCTTCTATCCCCTCCTTCACTCCATCCATTGCTCGATATACTTAGCTCAACTGATGGTCAAAGAACAAGCAGTGTGCTCGAAGAGGAGAGGGGTAGGCGAAAATTTCCGCCTCCAGCACACACCAAGGGCGTTTTCTTCTTCGTCGTCGTCTTCTTCTTCTTCCGTGTGGGCTGCCTTGCCACCGTTTTTGTGGTGCCCTTCGTGGGCTTCAACTTCGCTGGCCTTTTACGGTACGAGTGAGCCCTCCGTGTAAGCTTTGGACTCTTTTATATGTATGGATTAAATCGTGAGATTTATTCATGAATAATTTTTATTATTTGATTGATAATTCACACGCATCTTTAATCAATATGTTAAAACGGAGTTTAGAGCAATTACGATCTTTTTTTTTTCTTCTTTATACTGGTCGATGTTTGATTTGAGTAGAGAATCCATGTTAGTTCAGGTAAATTATCTGACATTTTACTTGAGGTTGGCTATAATGGTTATTAAAATCAAAATGGATTGCATTGAGGTAAACACGACCTTTTTTTTTTGTCTTATTTAGTTAAAAAATAGTGGGGGTTATGGGAAATCGAACCTTTAATATCTTGGTCACATGTACTTTATGTTAGTTCAGTTATGTTAAATGCGACCACTCTTATTTTGTCCAATGATTGTCTTATTTTCTCACAGTTGAAATAGTTAAAATATTGTAGTTGTAAGATGTATGAAATTTTGAAATTAGTGTCTACCTACATGGAAAACCAAATATACAACTTTTTTTTTTTTGTTAGTACATCAACATTTGGGAGTGGAGGGATTCAAATTTTCAATGTTAAAAATTTAATTTTTTTTAAAAAAATATGTGGAGTGAGGATTCGTACAACTTTATTAGTTATGCTCTTGTTGGCAAAATTTAAATGTTTTTTATGTTGTAAAAAACTTAACTGTGAAAAAATATTTTTTACTACCTTAACAAACAAAATTACCGGTAAGTGCCTGCCACGAGATGTCAAAAGAAGCTTTGAAGTAGAAGAACCTTCTTAAACCCTAATCCCCAATCGGTTTGGATTCGCGCGCGTTTGAGTTCCCACGAAATTATGAAATTGGATGAAAAGAAATTGTAATCCGTTTCGTAATCAAATTGCGAGAGTCTGAAGGTCAACAATCACAGAGTTCGAGCTCAATGACCGCTAGAAAACAAGGTGATACGCCGGCTGACGAAGGCGGATCTGGTACGAAGCCACCGCGCATCAAAATCTCAAAATCCTCCGAAGGAGGCGATGCTAAGGTCCTCATACTTCCCCTTTTTCATACTCGATTTTTGGCTGTCTTCAAAGTTAGCAGCTATTGTAGATACTTCTGAGCATTATCCTTAGTTTCATAGATTTTTCATATTCGTAGTTCAAGGAGACATAATAGATAACGAAGTCTTTGAGTTTTATCAGGGCACGAGTTTTATAAATTGTTTATCTTTGAAAAATCCGTACGACATTGCACTAGCCCCATTTCATCTCAAAGCATTTTCTGCTGTTGTAGAGTGCTAGCAAGAAGCTTAAAGACATGGAAATTTGTGTCCCAATAGTCTGTGGAACTATCGCATTTTACCTTGGTAGGAAGGCTAGTGAGTAAGTCTCCACCCCAGGGTCTGTTTCATTTCCCCTCCTTCCTTTCAGGCCTTTGGCTAACTAAATTTATCTAAAGTATTTTTTCCTCTTTAGGTCCCAGTCACATAAATGGACTGTCTATGTGCGTGGTGCTACTAATGAGGATCTCGGGGTGGTGATAAAGAGAGTTGTGTTTCAGTTGCATCCTAGCTTTAATAACCCAACAAGAGTGGTCGAATCGCCGCCTTTTGAGTTATCAGAATGTGGTTGGGGAGAATTTGAGATTGCCATCACCCTTTTTTTCCACAGCGACGTCTGTGATAAACAATTAGATCTGTAAGTTATTGTTATTATTTTCTCGTGGCATTGATAGTGATTTTATCTAAAAGGCAAGTCCTATTTTTACTACTCGTTTAAATATTATAGGTTTCACCATTTGAAGTTGTACCCTGAAGACGAGTCTGGTCCACAAACAACAAAGAAACCTGTTGTTGTGGAATCTTACAATGAAATTGTGTTTCCGGATCCATCTGAAATTTTTTTCGCTCGTGTTCAGAATCATCCAGCTGTTGTCGTGCCTCGGCTTCCTGCTGGTTTCAATCTGCCTAATCCTGGTAAATTTATTTTATTTTGTCTTTCTAACATTCTGTTTCTGTTTCTTAGTTAATTCTTTGACTGGGTATATGTAGCACCAATTGAGAATATGGCAGAAAGAGAGAGAGGCGACACCAAGGATCATACCCTTAGTCAATGGTTCCTGAATTTCTCAGAGGCAGACGAGCTATTAAAACTTGCAGCTGCTCGCCAACAAGTAAGAATATCTTGTTTTCTTACATCCTTACCACGTAATTTCTGGAGATTAATGGATCTGAAATGGTAATGCCACGTGGAGGTAGAAGACCTAAGGATCGTGAACTTTTGGCATATTATTATCACAACACACAATGATTGGGGATATTGTTAATATATGTTTGCATGCTTTTAATGGTTTTCTTCATCTTTTTTGTGGCTGTGTGATAATTTTTCAAACTGTGGAAGGTTGAAGTCCACTTATCATTGACATTTCTTAGGTTTTGGTGAATTTTATTATGAAGTTTGATGTGATGTGTTAATTCCAGAGGCAGGTGTATTTCATTATGTACTTGTTACCTAGTTGACTTTGTGCCTGTTGATTCTGGTTATATGATGTGTTAATTCCAAATTGATCATGATTAGCTTATCATTTCTATTCTGATCTCATGAGCAATAATCTATTGGAAGGCTCATGATTAAGATTGTAGATTCTGATATTAACATTATTGTTGATCTGCTAGGTGCAAGCTCATATTGTTAAGTTGAGAAGACAACTCAGTGTGATGGATGGACTGCCTCAGTTTTCAAAACCAACTGCTGGTTATGAATTTACGTGATAAGCCTGGAGTCTCATGGAGTTTATCCATGTAATTAGGTTTACCTGCCAGTTCCCATGGGTCAGGTTAATGTAAACAACAATGTATTGAATTTTTCTTTAACTATCCATGCAGTTAAGGTGATCTTTTTTCTAAAGAAAAAACTGAAGTAGGATCCGTCGCTCTTAGTAATATTGTGTCTCACTTATGCTCCTGCAATACTATGTAATCATCTATTTTCTATTGATCCCTTCACATCTATGTTAAAGAAAGTAAATACGCAGGGAAGGAAAAACTAGCAATCCATCGCAGAGCCGAAAGGGCCAAGGAGATTGCAATAGAAAAAAAATCGAAAGAAAATGATCTAATTGGCAAATATCTGAAAGAAAGAATAGTTACAGGAACTCCCATTCACGAATTAGCTAAAAATATTAAACCTCAAGCCTCGCATAGTTTCAGACTCCAAAAAATCTCCAATCCTAAAAAATTCTGCTGTTTCTCTGTTGAGTAGTCAGTATTTGAATAAACATTTAGCTTTGGATTAAGACCTGGAGCCTAAATAATTAGAAGTTGCCCAGAGCTTCTCATATCCTCTAGGCGAAAGTTCAATGAACAAATATGTGGTCAATCTCCTCGAACATTTTTTGGGGTGATGTGAATGTCAGGACACGCTTTTCAAACTCCATCTTGTGGGGTATGATCCTCTCAAAAGCAAGCAACCAAGGGAAGAATACAATTTCTCAGGCATTTTTTGCTTTCTTTCTAAATAAGGTTATTAAATTGTTTGATATGGACATTGCTCCTTGGACATAGAATCAAATCAGATATGGAGGTAAATGCACCAAAGTAATCCAGCTTCCACTCTCTTAAATCCAAGTTTTTTTTTTTTGGCTCAGTCCTAAGTCCCGAAGAAGCTTGAGAAGAGCTCCTGAAGATTGTAATTTATGATGGACCACTGTGAACTGAGAAAATAATATGGTTGTTTGAATACTCACTGCACGTTTATGTGGTGTTCCTGACGTTTATCAAGATATATTTTAAAACCATGCACATTGATCAGTTATTAGCATTGTTATCCTTTTGTAGGTACACAGACATGGAACCAGAAGCCAGCAAATCTTCAGTAACAGTTTTTTTTTCCTGTCGTTGAACCCCCCCCCCCCCCCCCCCCCCCCCCCAAAAAAAAAAAAAAAAAAAAAAAAAAAAAGGGAAGAAAAAAATCTGGAAGGAGAATATATAAAAGTATGATTCACTATTTAAGATTTTCTTTACACCGAAGACTGGATTAGTTGCCTTGGCTTGTATGCTTCATAACCTTGTTTTTGATATGATAAACATGGTCATGAAATATTCATCATTTCTTCAGGTCACCATGTGCTAAAAGGAAATTGTCTTTTGTTGCTTAGTAAAATTGGCCTCCGCTTCACAGGAAATAGTGACAATGACAGTTTATCCTTCTCTCTCATTCCATCTTTTTTATGCTGCTCGCAGATTGTGTAGACAGCTGTTTCCATGGATAATGCCTATCTATTCTCGTATTTATTGCTTCTTGCTGCGTTAACGTCATTACATGGAAATTAAAACAAATTTCAAACTCAGATAGCTTAAGTTGATAACATTATTGTTTAGAAGCTCCCATTTGTATGACCCACAATGAATTGAAAAACCTGCTTTTATGAGATTGCTGAATGTAGTTTTGAGTTCTACCTATTTACCCTGATAATTCTCAACGGGGTGAGAATGAGAAAGGATTACTAGGTGAATTGGGCTGTCCTACGTCAGTTGGGTTGACAGAGTGGCTGCTTATATCATAGCCAACGAGATTGCTTTTGAGCCTTGGAACATGGGAAACTGAAGCAAGTCAGCAAAGTAAGGCTGGATATATGAGTGGTGCTCATTTACAGAAGATAAACTCTTTTTTATCACAACTCTCTGGTATCTTGAACTTGTGTATTTCCAGCGCTTGGATGGCCACATGGGTGGTCTTTTGATGTGGAGACATTCAAGGGAATTGGCTGGAGCATATGACATAGTCTTTACTCAATATGTATCATTTCGTCTCTCAGCATTATTTACTATTAACATTTATAGATGTTTCATTTCACATACAGGTAACAGGTTACAAACAGTCGAGGAACGCGACGGTTTTTGGATCGTTCAAATGTGCCAACATCTACAGGGCTTAGAAATTGTGGATGGTGGGTGGCCTAGCTTGGTGTGAGCTGAGCTTTCGAATACCAATTTCTGTAATCCAAGGGACAGACCAGTACGCAGAGAATTAAGAATAAAGAAACAAGTTTCATCTCCTTGGTCCACCACCATAATAAGGTACTAAAGTCAAATCCATCCTACTTCGTGCCCGAAAGTAGAACCGTATGTCCTGGACTTGGACCACTCGGCAACTGAGTTGGAAAACAATCCTCTACTTGCGCGGATTTTGATACAGAGCCTCAAGATTTGGATTGAACAGGTGGTCCAATCATATTCATTTCTAAACTCTGCTTATTTTCATTCTGGTTTCATTTTCCCCAAAATGTAAAGACAAAATCTCTAGTTTGGCCTTTCAATCTGGCGCGGGACGGGACTTGTGTAGCCCAGATATTAGAAAGTCGTGAAAATGTTGTTTTCTGTCAAAAACATTACCAGGAAACTGACATTTACGGGCTCTCATGAGATAAACATGTAATATACTGATTTGCCTTTCATTTTAATGGCACGTCTTAGTTAAACTGCCCTGGCATCCCCGAAATATTTGCCTTCTGCTTCCAATTTTCTCATCAGCTGTCTATTTCTCGGATCTCTGTATGTTTGTTTAAATCTATTGGTAACTTTTTTTCTTACGAAGAGTTTTGATTCTCAGATCACTTTTAGTTTACACACGAACGAAATGAACAATCGATAACTGTGTATAAGGCTGAGAGCCGTAGTGTAGACTGGTCATGTGGTCCAACAATACAATTCAATAAATACAATACATTTCAATTCAATGCCTAATTTAATGAATACACACTCTGTCCGACCTATGCGTGTGAAGGCTCTCCATAAATGGTCAAAGATATTGAAGTACCTTAATATATTATTACGTGCATAAGTCAAGACAAATCTTATTACTCTCGTGAAATCTAACCATATTATATTATTTACAATTTGTTCCTATTCTCTGAGGAAAATGTTGGCTTGTGAGTGATTTTTAATTGGAAAACATAAGATACAGATGAAATCAACAATCAAATCTATATAGAAGTTTGGAGTTGGTAGGTGGTGGAAATATTTTTTTGTCAATATACAATTTTCTAACTCATTCCACCTGAACTTGATGTGGTTTCCAGATCACCAAAATTTGAACAAATTCATGTAAATTCATCTCCCCAATCTTTTGAAAGAAAAAGTGGAGCAGTGAAAATTCATCCATGGCTGAGAGGGCCCCATGTTGTGTGTTCAAGAGACGCAACTGGGTAGCCAAAAGGCCCACTTGGGTTGGCATATGCAACTCTTCCAATACACAATTGGCTTAGAACTCTTGTGGTCTGTTGTTTCTTCCCACATCTCACATGATTTTGTTTCTCATTCTTCCTCTTAAATACCTCTTTAATCTGTCCATTTTTTCAAGCCCACTCTTAAATTTGAATCTCTCTCATCATCAATCTATCTATCTATCTATCTATCATATCCTTCCCTCCTTCCCACCAGCCACAAGAACAACACAACAGACACAGACACTTGCTACTCTTTTCAAACTCTTATGATGGCTATCAAAAAGGCTAATCTACTTCAGCCATCAGCCTCCTTCAGACATATTCTCAAAAGATGTTCGAGCTTTGGCAAGAGAAATGGCTGCAATGAAGATGGTCTCCCCGACGACGTGCCGAAAGGCCACTTCGCTGTCTACGTCGGCGAAAACCGAAGCCGATACATCGTCCCGATATCGTGGCTGGCTCATCCGCAGTTCCAGAGCCTACTGCAGAGAGCTGAGGAGGAGTTTGGTTTCAACCATGACATGGGCATCACCATCCCTTGTGAAGAGGTTGTTTTTCGCTCCTTAACAGCCATGATCAAGATCAGATGAGATCACAGAAAGACAAAAACAGAGGATTTTTTCTTTTTTTTCCCTTTCTTCTCAAGTTGGTGTTTGGATATTAATTGGAAAAAGGAGTTGGAAGGAGCCAAATTTGCCCTCCTCCTTTTGCTGGAGTTTTTTTTTTTTTTTTTTTTTTTTTTTTTTTTTTTTTTTTTTTTTTTTTTTTTTTTTAACACGATTGACATATAATCATCTTTGATTATATATATATTGTAAAAATTTGGTTGTGCAGTTTTTCCAAACTGTGAAGCTAAGGATATATTTATGTATTTTTTTTTTTTTTTCCTTTTGAGGTCACTGGTTCAAGATGAAATGCCAAAGCCTTGCAAGGAATTTGCTTCTTTCTTTCACTGTGTTATGTTCTTCTTCATGAATTTACAATTAATGATACACAGCACAAAGTTGCAGGCTTCACCCTCTGTTCAAACAAAACCAGACAGAAGCATTTTCTTGAAGATTATGAGTGTGTTTGGCTTAACTTTTCAAGTGTTTAATTTTGAAAATAAATTATTTTGAACAAATTTCTAGTATTTGGCCACCACTAAAAATGACTTATTAGAAAAATGAGATCGATAAATAAACAATTTTAATAAAAACACTTGAAACCAACTTTTAAAAAAAGACTTTTTAAGTAAACAATAATTCGTGTATAACAACATTTGTGAGTAAATGCAACCAAACATATGAGTGTTTAAATTCTAAACCATTTTTATACAAAATGTTTTTTAAAAAATGCATTCTTAAAAAATATTTAAATTAAAATGTATTCCAAACGGACGTGTTTAAAAAACACGTAACTTCCAAACACACGATGATTTTGAGTAGGAAGTATTTTTTTTTTTCATGAAAACAGTGTTGTTAAGTTTTTGCATAGTAAAAATTACCCTCAAACTTAAATCCAATATATCTTAACATATCATTTTCTTTAATTCAACAGGTAACTTTCAATCTCCTGTCGAGAATATTGTGCCTTAACTAGTTGAACATGAGCTATACTACTATGGTTGGTTCCTAACATATAATTTTTTCATGTGGTGTGAATTTAAATCTTTAACCTTTTAGTTGAAAAAATATATTTTAATCAGTTGAGCTATGTTCAGATTGACATTTTTAGTATATTAGTTTAAGTTTAATTTAACATCAAATGTGATATTATCATCCTTGTAAAGTTATTTTTTTCCTCCATTGACATTAATAATGCACACTTTGCATTTCCTAGACCAAATCAATATCCTTAAATGGCAAGTTAACACATTAACACTAATAATTCACACTCTGAATTTCCTAAACCAAATTAATATCCTTTAATGGTAGGTTAACACATTTTAGACCTTTTCAAGTTGGAAGATTCTAAGTTAGAACATCGAATTCAAAGTTGAATTAGAAGGGATAAGTTACAAAATTGAGTGGAGAGTACAATTTTTTTTTCTTAATAATATGATCATAAAACTTTGGTTTTAAACAATATCATGAGAAGAAATAAAAGAATTAAAGCTTAATTTTTTTATTATTATTTTTTTTAAAAATGAATGCACATGGCAGTGGGGCTGAGGATGTCCACACATGGTTGATCATTCTACCAAACAGTGCTTATTGTATACCTTCCGTGCTTTGCTTGTTTAAGTATGATCTATCAACAGCCGCATAACACGACTTTTATCTTCCCTTAATTATTGCCTAAGTGTCGTTTTGTCACCTCATTAACTTCTTAATCTTTATTTTATGATTATGCCATTTTTACGTTTCTAAGAAAGGGATTACGAGTTAATTTCGGTGATTAATTAGATGCAGACAAAATTCGTCACATGACAACAATATCATTAAAATCGATTTCGTTTTCATCATCCATCTTTTTATTATTTGCATATCTTAGGAAAGATTACATTTCAATCTTAAGCTCCCTCTTTTTTTAATTGTTGCTTTTTATATATATATATATATATATATATATATATATATATATATATATATTTAAAGAAAAAAAAATCTCAGCTCTTAATAGACTAGACATGCTTGTTTTAATAGTAAATGACTATTTCTGTAATTGGAGCTGTTCTCAAAATTTTGATTTTTCTTTTTAGTTTTGGAACTTGGATAAGATTATTCGATGTATTAAGAGAAAAGGAAATGGGAAAACAATATTTATTAGATGATTTTTGAGAAGAAAAATTAACAAAAAGTAGAGTAGTTATCAGTATACCAAAAATAAGCAATTGATTGAAGATTTATCATTTTAAAAAAATGTAGTTTTTTTTTTTTTTTTTTTTTTTTTTTTTTTTTTTTTTTTCTAAATAATAAAGGTTTGATGATGTGAAATGTATCTAAGAGATAATATGAGGATATAAAGATTCAAAAGGAAAAAAAAATAAAGTAAGATAAGATAATCACAATCAACAGTAATATCACTACTTACGTTACAATTATAAAGCTATATATGGAATTTTTACTTCAATTAGCTCTTCTCTAGAATATGTCATATATGTGAAATTTGAATTATTTTATTTTAGAGGACAAAAGTACCTGCCAAAGCGAGCTTAGCTCAGCGGTAATTAGCATGTACTCTTGACCATGAGGTCAGAGGTTTGAATCCTCCACCCTCAAATGTTGATGTACTCAAAAAAAAAAAAAAAAAAAAGTACCTATGTGCCTCTATCTCTTTTTCTAAGTTTCCAAAAAATCAATTTGGTTTTTAGAAGGTAGCTAATAATTCAGATGTGTTATATATATATATATAAAGTGAAAGAAACGCTCCAAAATTTTCAACCCTTATTTATTTATTTTGACAATATACTAAAACAATTTCAAGTGTTCTCAACAAAAAAAAACAATAAATTTCAAGAGGATTTGAAAAATAAGAAAAGTATTCATGCATATGCCAAAACTCCTACCCTAAGAAGCAACAAAATAAAAGGAGTATTGGAAAGGTTGAACCTTTCACATACAAATGTGAAGATCTTTCTAGAGCTCCAAATCTGACCACCAAAAAAAAAAAAAAAAAAAAAAAAAAAAAAAAAAAAATTAAAGGTACCAATTTCGATCGATATTAGAGATTGGATGGATGACAAATTTTGTAACAAATTCAAAAAAAGATGATAAAGAATAATGATAATGACACAATGGATAGTTGTATGTTTAAGACAACATTCTTTGAGACCAAGCCTTCCCTTCCTTGTGGGAGTAGTTTGGAGACCATATGTGTGTAGGAGGATTATGGGGTTGGCTTAGGCCAAGTTTGTAGGGCACACCTTGTTGGCTACCTCTTCCATTTTGTATGCCCTTAGGAGACTTCATATTAGGACTCTTTTTGGGCATGTGGGTTTCATTTGGGGCCTTAAATACCACACATCCCTTCTTTGAATAACCAAACTTTAACATTTAATTTAATTTGGACTTGTCCATAATGGATGAACTCCATTAATTCTATTTAAATCAAATGAGTTAGGTATAAGTTGGAGATCATCTTTAACAAGTGAATTGCAATTTATGAGATGAAATGCATCCGACCATCGAGAAAATTATAAAGTCATTATAAAAAATATGTGATGGGTTAATAATTTAATAAGTTCATGAATTTTCAATTTTATAATCAATCAAATGTTACTTATTGAACCTTTTCCAAAATTCACCAATTTATTGGACACATAATCGAAAAATCATGACCTATTAATCTAAAATTATATTGCACAACAAATGTGGAGGTACAAATTTGAACCTCTAGCTTTAAAGATTAAATGTCGTATTTAGATGTCTTAACTAATTAACTATGCTTCAATGATTTAAATTATTACATATTAAATAGATATTGATACTTCACTATTTTTTTTTTTTTTTGAGTTCCTTCACCTTGATAAATATCAAAACAAAATTTGTAGACTACATCTTTACTTCAATAAAAAATAGAAAGATGATAAAGTCTTTTTACAAAAAGAAAAAAAAAAAAAAAACTAAAAGTCATTTTTAACCTTAATAACGAAATCTCCAAACCTTATTTGCTTCTATCCATTTATGGAGGCAACACTATGGGCCAGTAACGTCAAAAGGCCCAACACAATTGGGCTTTGTCTACGTAGCGAATTGCAGTGGGCCGGGCAGTTTCAGTTTGGTGACATATATATTCGTCTATACCCTAGTTTTCTTCATTATCGCTGCGGAGCGAACTGAAAATCTCCGATCTCGCGGAGCCGCCATGGGAAGAGTCATTCGTGCTCAGCGTAAGGGAGCGGGATCCGTCTTCAAGTCCCACACCCATCACCGGAAAGGCCCGGCCAGGTTCCGAAGTCTCGACTTCGGCGAACGGAATGGTTATCTGAAAGGAGTCGTCACTGAGATTGTTCACGACCCAGGCCGTGGAGCGCCGCTTGCTCGAGTTACCTTCCGTCATCCTTTCAGGTACAAGAAACAGAATGAACTCTTCGTTGCGGCTGAGGGTATGTACACTGGCCAATTTGTTTACTGCGGGAAGAAGGCTAATCTCGTGGTCGGAAATGTCTTGCCCCTAAGATCGATCCCTGAAGGTGCTGTCGTCTGCAACGTCGAACATCATGTTGGTGACCGTGGTGTTTTTGCTAGGTGTTCCGGAGACTACGCGATCGTTATCAGCCACAATCCCGATAATGATACTTCCAGGTTTTCCTTTAATCCTTGTTCTTAAAAAGAATGTTGATTCTTTTTAGTCGTTGTCTAATTCATTTGATCTCATCCAGAAAGCTAATTTGCGTTATCGTGTTTCTATGTTCCTTTGCTTTGTATTATGTTATTTATTGCATCAATCTACTAGTTAATTCTGTACTTTGATGATTTTTTTTATGGGAAGATTAATTGCTTTCACGTTTCGGAGGGGGCTCTACAAGATGTGTCTGAGAGAGGAAGAGGGGAGATGGGGATGAAAAAGGGACGGTATAAAATATCAAGAGAGGACGACTAATAGAATTAGAGTCAGGGATCAGGGCGGGGTTTGGAAATCAAAATGAAGGTTTGGGAGACAGAAATAGACAGCAGATGAAAATCTAAAAAGACGGATCAAACTAAAGAAGAGAAAAGAAGTGAAGAAAAAATTATGATTGAGATCAAGGTTGAATTTTGAAGGGAAAAAAACTTGAGTGGGCGTACCCGAAGTTAGACATTTAATCCTCTCACAAGTCTTGATGGGTTTTATTGTAAACACTATCTCTCACGGTGGTCGCCCATGTTGCATTGGACGTAATTGTCGAGGCAATGAAATTGCAAGCATCATGCGCTTACATGCCTCACTTCTCGTCATAGGCAAGTGCCTAAATGGCACCTTGAAAATGCTTGTTTAAAAACTGACCTAGGCTTCCCCATACCCAGTTGTTGGAATTTGAAAATGAAGCAAAAGGATTTCTTTATGTGTCAGTGTTTGTTGGTTCATTTTTATTTGGTTTTTTGGTGTTAGTTGCAATTGAAGACTGATGTTCATCTTTAATTACTATCAGGATCAAGCTTCCATCTGGTTCAAAGAAAGTAGTACCGAGTGGCTGTCGTGCCATGGTTGGTCAAGTTGCAGGTGGTGGTAGGACTGAGAAGCCCCTTCTTAAGGCTGGTAATGCTTACCACAAATTTAGAGTGAAGAGGAACTGCTGGCCGAAGGTCCGTGGTGTTGCTATGAATCCAGTTGAGCATCCTCACGGAGGAGGTAACCATCAACACATTGGACATGCCAGTACTGTCAGGCGGGATGCACCTCCTGGTCAAAAGGTTGGTCTCATTGCTGCAAGGAGAACTGGTAGGCTCAGAGGACAAGCTGCAGCAACTGCCGCTAAAGCTGATAAGGCTTAGACAATATTATTATTTAGATTATTACTTTGTTTTTGAGGCCATATCATTTTACTTCCATCTTTCAATTTTTCCAAGACTAGTTGTGTACTCCCAATATAACTTTTGAGAAACCGTTCCGTGTTTTACATTTTGAAGTTTTGTTTTTGTTTTTTGCCCGTATAAGTTCGGTCTGAGTAACTGAGTAATACATTTAGTAGATTGGAAGAACTTTTCATTTTTTTGCTTGGTGCTCACATTGTGTTCAAGGTTTCTACTTCGATAAGTTGTTGGTTGAAAACCTCACAAGGAATAGTGGTATTTTTTATAGTATAATTGGCGAGTTGAAAATTTTGTTCTTTCTACTAAATTTAGAGTATTTTTGTTTGAAATGGGAGGAAAAGTATATATAGTTGTGGGGTTTAATCCCTACCACTATGTTTATTTTTATTATTATTATTATTATTATTATTATTTTTTTATCGGTGAGTGTTTGGGTCAGCTTACAGCACCTCTCTCACGAGACAACCACATGTAATTCGTGTGTGTTTGGGTTAGATTCGCGCACCTCCACTAGTCTCACAGGACAACGGCTTGATCCTACTACATTATGTTGTGGATAGTGATCTAAATTAAATGAACTGAATAATGGATTGGCCCTAATGGTCAATAAGTGTAATTTGAGAATATAAAAAATCCATTTAAAAACTTTGTCATATTTACAATTATTTTAAAATTTTGTTATATTTGTCATTATGTATCTTAATTTTACCCCATTACCATTAAAAAAAATGATCAGAAAAATATTTAAAACAACTAAAATGCACATCAAGTGTTTCACCCAATTTCTCCAAAAAAAAAAAAAAAAAAAATGTTTCATCCAAGGTTTTTGACCCTACATTTACTAGCCAATAGAAATAGTCTAAAGACGCTCGAGTTGATAAAGTTTTGGGGGATTTCATGGGCCTGGGCTTCAACATTACAGCGGGCTGCTGGCCCATAAAGGGTGTTGCTAAATTTTCGAGTCCATGAATGCTAAACTGAAGATTCAATTGCTCGAGGTGTCCTCCTGTGTTGCAGACAGCAATGGCTCTTTTGCAGACGAATACTTGCCTTCGCATTTCCACAATCCTCTTCTTCCTCATCTTTTTGCTGTCTGATAGAGCCTATTGTATCAGAATTCCGAATCGAATAGCCGAATCTACCAAGATTCCGTCAAGCCATCAGTCCTTGAAAACGGCAGTTTTCGCTCTCGGAAGTTTCTGGAGATCCGAAGCCGTCTTTGGTTGCTTAGATGGAGTTGTCCGGACCACTGTCGGCTACGCCGGTGGTACTAAATTGAATCCTGAGTATCGTAGCCTGGGGGATCACGCCGAGTCTGTCCGGGTTCGGCTTCTTATTACCTTCGCTGCTCCTTCACATCTCTTAGTTTCTATGATTGCTTATTTTTTGTGAATTTTCTGTATCTACATTGCGGATGATGTTGCGGACTTCATTACTTCGGTAGATCCTGTTTATACGTCTGGTTAGATTGTATAATACGTTGTGGGGTGTCATTACTTTGATGGATTTACCTTTTCAATCTTGTTTTGCTTCTTTGATTGATTTATTGTCCTGAAATTCTTCTAATGCGAGGCAGGAATGAGGTTTAAATTGCCTGACATTTGGTGTTGTGTCTCTTTTTGGGGGAACTTATGTCGAATTTGTTTGTCACAGGTCTCTGATGTGCAAATGGATTAAACCTGTTTTCTTTTTGTCGACGATTAGTCCGTGCTCTTCTTTGCTAGAATTAATATCGTCTTTTCTATTTATGCACCTACGACCCACTTTTCAGACGAGGCATTCTTCATTTACATGCATTTAATAAATTTCTGCATAATTTGAAATCAACGATGCCTTCACTTAATCCTAGATAAGTTGACCTGGCTGTTCTAATATAATGATGAAATTATCTGGGGGGCTTGCCTCCTATGATTAGTTCTTGAATTTGTAGATATCATCGATGGACCATTTGGAAACTCCTCGCCCTAGCTTTATGTTCTTTGTAATTTTTCTGGGTAACCTTGGTTGTCTGGCTTACTTTCACGTATCAGGTGATAGAAATGCACGAACCTGGGGTTTTATAGATGATAGCTTACTCTTTTGACTAGTAAGTTAACCAAGGCAGTTTATGATTGTTGTAAAATGTTTCTAGCGAAGTGGATATTAGAGGGTCACTTTTGTGACTTGTAAGGGTATCTAGAATCTTTGTCAATCCTTCTATGCATGCAACATATTCATTTTGGCACAAGATCTATTTGATGGGTTTTTTTCTTGAATATTTATACTGTTGGTACTTCGTAGTTTTCTAGGATGTTATTACTTGCCTCCCATTTTCTACATGCATTCATTGCTAAATCATATTTATTGTTCATAATCTCCATTGATAGTTCATTACATTTTTTTCCAACCATGGAGGTTGGACATGGTTGTAAATTGACCTCGGACTTTTCAGGGTAAAAAGCTACAGGGCCCTTGGATTTTTGTTGGAGCCACCTAGCAGAAATGTAGGCTATTTCTCATTGCATGATATTTTAGGGTCAAGTGGTATAACCCTCAGTTCCTAAACCCAAAGTGCATTTGTAGGTCTAAATAATTTAAACTTTTGGTTACTAAACAAAGCAACTTTATCTCATTTCCTCTGGCAATTTCTGTGGTTCAATTTCATAGACAATGACGACAGATTCTACTTTCAAGCTACAAATTTCCAATCATTTATTGATATATGATGGTTGGGATTCTTGAAAATTTTTCATTGTAGGTTTCATTACATTACATGTGTGTTTGTTGGATGGGATTGATTAATTATCACATGCTTTATAATTCTGTGCAGGTCGAATATGATCCTAAGATTACCAGTTTTAGACAACTCTTAGAGGTTTTTTGGTCCAGTCATGATTCTAGACAGGTGTTTGGGCAAGGTCCTGATGTGGGCAACCAGTATAGGTATATTATAAATTCTAGCTCATGATTTAAACATAATTAAACCTTTGGTAATGGTGTATTGTATCCTTTTGTGTCAGATCTATCGTTTTTACTAATGACACTGAAGAATCTAGACTGGCTGATGTCAGCAAAGAAAAAGAGCAACTCAAGTCAAGAGGAAGTGCTGTAACTACTCAAATTCAGGAACTTGGAGCATTTTATCCTGCTGAAGCTGAACATCAGGTTAATATCATTGATTAATATAATCCTTTGAAGCAATTATCTGGCAAACTTTCAGCTTTTAAAATTTCCTGCTTCTTGACATGCAACTCACCTAGAAATATTACAAGTAATATAGATTAAGATGTCGTTAGTCTGTTTCTACTTTGTAAATTGCTACCCCAGCCCCACTTTTACTATTTGAGGATGACGAAAGGTTAGGATTAATTGCTAACCTAGCACCAGCCCACTCACCTAGAAATGTACTTCATTAATTGCTACCCCCAGCCCCATTTTTCCCATTTGAAGATTAAGTGCATTGGAAGTTCAGAATAGATGGCCCATCTTAAGAGAACATAATTATATTTTTCAAATCGTTACTGCAGACCTTTGTGGTTAAAAATGGAGTCGTTGATATCATATGTCAAATCTCACTCAAAGTCTACATCTTTACACGCAGAAATTTGAGCTGAAGAGGAATCCATTTTTTCTTCAATTAATGGGCAACTTGCCAGAAGAGGAGCTTGAGATGTCCACTTTGGCAGCAAAGATGAATGGGTACGCCGCAGACCTCTGTCCTCCAAGGACTCAGAAGCAAATTGATGCCAAGATCAACGACATTATAAAAAAAGGATGGCCCATTCTGAGAGAGAAATAAGTTCATTTTCGTGCAAAGTTATAGCTTAGCTTGAATAGCAGCATCAGTTGGTCTTCTTGTTACTGCTGGATCATTGCTAGGTTGCAGAAGCACAAATTGTTTAGATCATTGATTGAATTGCCTCTCTCACCTTCAATTTTGTGTACCTACAAATTTCAATTTTTTTTTTTTCAAATTCATCATGTAGATCGATTACTCATTACCAATTGGGATTTTTTCATTCTTTAAACCTTTGGTTTCCACGTTCTGCCGTCTAGGAACTGAGCTGCTGTTTCACACATATTCTGATTTAGAGTAACAGTTATTGGAGATTCGACAGGCTCACTAGATGATTTGAAGATAGTGCCATGAGCAAAATATAATGTGTTTATGTGAAAAATTCAGTTGATTCTGAAGAGGGCGAATGAGTTATAGCCTTGAGTCGTGATTTGAATTTTTATCTATATTTGGTGTGTGAATATGTTTTCTTTCACTTTCTCTTTCGTTTTCTTTTTCTTTTTTCCGAGAAATATGAAAATTCTGTGAATGAATGAAAAAAAAATTAAAGTTTTCAATGAACATTATGAACGGGAGATCTGTGCAAACCTAGCCTGATATTTTTGGAGATTTTTTTTTTCAAAAAAGTTAATAGAAAATAATTCAAAACTGATAGTATATTTTCCACGTACACATATTGGCAAATATAGATTTTGGTCAGGAGTAAAAGACAGAGATGTCAAATGTTTCTAGATATTTCTCATTTTGTTTCTTAATAAATTACTTCCATGAAAAAGATTTAAGTTGAATTTCGTTAATAGAAAGTTGAAGTGTTATTAAATTATTAACATATTTGGATGGGGTCACCGAAATAGATTTTGTTGATAAATACAGTTGAGTTTCATGTTCGCATACTATCTTTAATAAAACAATAATTTAATGATGCGTCGATTTTTTTGTTAATAATTTTTTATAATCTATTTACAAAGGACTTAATCGAGATTTTTTTATGCAACAAGATAAAATTAAGAATTTCAAAATTGAAAAATACTAAAATCATTTGATATGTTTAGTGGAGGAAAAAAACCATGATTACATGTATCTTCAAATAGGATAAAAGAATATATATATATCCTTGATCATAAAAAAAAAATACTAGATTCTTAAATTTTTAAATTTAAAACAAATTTATAAATATTTACCATCGATGGAATCATTTGTGACTATTATTGAACAACCCAGCCGGTCCTAATGAGTAATCAATTACATAAAATAATTGAAGACATTACCTATGAGGCCATGACAATTGCCATATGAAGTCATTAACTTTCATGTAATTGATGCTTCCCCAAAAGAGGAGGCAACTTCTTTTTCTCTTTTGCCCTCCAAAATTATGTCAGAATATGGGGTTCAATCATTATAGACTTAAGTCAACCCTCTAAAAACTATTACATTTACAACTTTGACTTCTTCAAAATATCCAAACCAACTTAGCAGTACTGTAGTTCAAGCAATATACTATATGTATATATATAAAATGGAACAAAATTTAAACCTATAACTTAAGAAAGGTAGAAACTACTAATATCTCATTGTTTGAACGGGATATGAGTTCTTTTAGCGTTACAATCATGCGAGTTAAAATTCAAAACTTTTTTTTGACGTGTGGGTGGGAGAATTTAGTCACTATAAATTTTATGACAGTGCTACAACTTTGTTGGCTTTAAAATTCAAAACTTTGATTATTAAAAAAATTTTGAATTATATATAAATATATATACAATTTTTTTAGAGTTCAACAGAGGTAGGAAATTCAAACTTCTAACTTCAATCTTATCCTTAGAGTTGACCATTTGAACTATATTTTAGTTTAGGTTAAATTACAAATTTGATCCTATGGTTTGGAGAAAATATTTAGTGCCTATGATTTTAAAAGTTGAAACGGGAGGATTTTTATCAAAACATGAAGACAAAATTCTAACGTTTAAAATCACAAAGACTAAATTCTAACTTCCTCCAAACATCTGGAGCCAAATTTATAATTTAATCTTAAGTTTACTCTCACTTGCTATTTAAATAACACAAATTCAAATGGTACAAGTTGTCAATTTTTTAAAAGGTGACGGTCCACATGCCCACATAATGAACTTAAGCACTTCAAGATGTGAAAAAGAATATGCCCAAGAATCTACTTTATACCTATCATATTTCAAGCTTTTTATGCTATAAAAAAATAATGCCGTCTATCAACAATTTCATAATATTCATTTCAAAGACATTTTCAAAATTCTAATGATTTTTGAAATAAAAAGTAGTGTTTAAAAGTTAAAAAAAGATCGTGATAAAATTTCAGTTTTTATCACATAAAGCCTAAAAAACACGCTCTATTTACTAAATAGAATCGTATGCAAAGAATTCACATTGATGCTGAAGGATTACACAGGGAACCATTCATCCCAGCCAATCTCAAACAACCAACCACTAATAAATGTCCCAAATTCAAAACTCCCCCTTGGAAATCTTGTTGAAATTCATCCTGATTTTCTAATAATTAACACAAGATTTCCCTTTTTCCTCAAACATAATTTCCCTGCCTCAACAAAATATTCTGAATGATGAAGTTTAACCCAATTAAGTCCTCCCTGTTACTTCACGGCACAGTTTCATTCTCTTAGCGTTTTGATTCTTAAGTGTGATATCATGTTTGAATTGGCAATTAACGCCATTTCGACACCCTTTCGGGCTATTAAAGTATATGCAATGTTTCTGAATCTTGGGTTTCAAGTTTTCTGCTTTCATCTCATGTACCATTTTCAGATTATGATGATGATTGTGATTATTTCCATCTTGTCCAAGTTTCTGTTCCTTACTATCCCTCTGGTCTCCATGTTGTCTTACTAAGTTCTTATAGTAGTTAAGATCCTTCCATTGCTGAGCTTCTTTTCTCACTGAACTTACCGGTGCTATATTCGCCTGAGCGGGAATTGCACCTATTTTACTATAGTTCCCGGCATTCGGTACTGTAATTTTTACCTTGTTGGGGTCTGGAACTGGCATGTGGCTGGGGACTGGGGCTAGATTTACATCAGACGTAGGAATGTTACTCATTTGAGGAAGCGCAGCGGTTACAGGGGATGGGAATCCATTTGATAGTTTCGGTAAGCTTCCACGATTTGGGAGCTTTGGTATCGAATCGGATTTTGGGAGAGACAAAGAAACTGATTCGTTCACTGGCTTTGACAAAGATATTGGTTTAGCTGTGGCAATGGGTGGAGTCCCTGATACTGCTTCGGATACAGGGGGAACATTTGACAAATTCTGGATCATTTTTGGGTCACTGAAAATTTTGATAAGCAAATTGGTGTCGATCATGCTTCCCTGCTCCATGCTTTTCATTAATACCGCCAATGCAGTAGAGGCAGCGGCGGCTACATCCACACCAACATCAGGTAACTTCTCAGTAGGCTTTTCAACTGCAGATGTTCTAATGGTACTTACAAGGATTGGAGGTTCCAACTGAACGTTGGAAGCCATAACCTGCACAGAGCTAGTAGAAGAGTTTCCTCCAACAGCTGAATCTGACTCTAAATCTTCACACTCATCTTCTTCGATAGGAATGATAGGGACAAGAGGAGTGAGGCTATCATCGTAAAGCTCATCTTCAATATCAGTAGAAACAGTCGCACTATACAGCAAAAGAAAGGGGGAGAAAAATTATCAGATAGGTTTAATGTTAACACAATAATGAGCTTCGAAATTGATGTCAAGAAACAAAAGAATGAAATTACCCTGGAGGAATAGCAGACGCTCGGGGATAAACTGCTTCGAGAAATCTCATTTCCCTCAATTTCTGAGAATCTACCTCTCTACTTTCCTCTCCTGCTGCCACACACCAGTTGGAATTCATAACAAACTGTACAGATAGAGAAATGGTATTGCAACTTGACATATTGGAAGAAGTGAAAATGTTGCACATCAGAAAAAAGATGCAAGGCAGATATACATCACATAGCCACTAAAATGGACTGGTATTATGTGAAGTGAACATAAATATCAGATAGGGCTCACCTTAAGAGGGCACTTCCACTTAATCAAAGAGATGCAGGACAGATCTGCTAATCGGTTTCCCGAAGGAGTAACCTCAAATCCAGGAGGGCAATCATTCAATTCGGCAGCATAAGGATGCAACATCCAGGGAGTTTTTGCTTGGAGATGATCTGGAGATTTCAGGCCAACTTTTGAAGGGCAGTCCTCTGATGAGAATAGCTTCACCTATTTAAAACCAGAATTATTCACCTTAATTTTAAATATGGAGGTACTTATATACATAGCCAGAAGGATAGTGGAGAAGATCACAAAAAATAAAAACTCTTGCAACCTCATAGGAAGTTAAAGCAGGCTAATCAGCAAGGAAAACCATTGAACTATTAACATCAACAGGTAATCATTCAGCAACATCAAATTATAAGATTGTATAACATTCCAAGTTCCAAAAGTTGCATGCAAGTACAATCAAAGTAATTTTACGGGTGAAATGATCAATCAATATCCTGCAGCACCCATCACCCTGTTAAGGCATTGCCTCCATTCCAATCAATGCCTCCATCAATGGCGTACTTAAGCAAGTTCCTTGTCATTCTCAGTATGAAAATAAGTAAACAAGACTGTTCATATAATGGAGAAAATAGGCATTCAATCAATGGCATCTGAAGATGCCAATACAGTTTGGGGAAAAAAGACGAGACAATGACAAAATAATATTTTCTGAAAAAAGTTTTGAACACACTACACATTGGAATGACAGATCATTTAAAAAAAATGCGACCAGAATAATGCTCCTCTCTACATGATTGAAATATCAGGATTATGTAGAAATGCAACTACAAGAACCAATATACTACCAGGTGCTAATCTATACAATCCATGGTAGCTTTACTCTATATGAAACATTTTGTTCTTAAATTGATCACAGATTTTGCTTTATCATCCTGCATGCCAGGCTTAATTGAGTGTCCAGTTTAGAAGAGATGCATCAAATCACCCTTATGCTTGACCCCACTCTCCAATTATGGAAAGATACACTGACTTTACTGAAGGGAGTAGAGTCATTCCATACTTACAGAAGGTTCCGAACTAAGGGTCAACCCTATTGGATTCAGTTGCTTGGTCCTATTCGGGTTATTGATGTTTTTGTACAGCCTATCTAATCATAAATCAAATGGTTTCAGGAACAAAAGAATGGAAAGGTTGGCTTACCTCTAGTAACCTAATTGAAGAACAATAATACTTAAAGAATGTGTAGTCTAAGGGGGAATAAGAAGTTTTCCTAAACTGGAAATGATTGGTCTTCATATTTCCATACAGAGCTTTGCTTTTGCCTCTCTGCCCCACGTCTCCGAAGGCTAGAAGTCTGCAGCAGGTGGCTGGGAACCTAGGATGACTGATTGATAGAAGATACCTTTATTGCCTATTGGTTCATCATAATTATCCAAAATCCAAGTCCTCCAAGAAAATTTAACATTAAAAGAACTGCAATTTGATTCTTCTCTACCAAATGAAAAAAAAAGGGGGGTAAAACAAGTATGACATGGTTAAGTTTCTTCTCTGTCCATTCATTTGATCAAATGGAACTTCAATTCATCTATGTGGTTGAGTTTTGTTCAAAGAAAAAAACACAGTTCTTCCATGACAGATTTCACTTTATTTTTTTGGAGTAATACAAATGTTACATTTGTATTTGAAGAGTTGAGTAATTGTTTGTTTTTCGCAAATACCTTGTTGTTTATTCTTCTTTTTCTTCTTGTTCTTATTTATTGGTTTTTTGGGATTACTGCTCATCGTTATGTTAATTTTCGTCGTCAGAAGCTTTGGTTGTATATCGCAGCCATATTGTACACTTGTACTTGAAACTTTGTTCTGAATCAAATTGTTATTTCGTCAATCTTTATCAAACCACATTTAAGATTAACATCATATCTTCAAAGCTTCCATAAATTTATTGTCGTGACATTCAAGAACGTCTCTCAGATCGTTGGACTGCGGATGAATTAATTCCGTAAATATGTTGTAAATTTGTTTATCATTTATAGCCCCAGTGTTTGCTCCCACAGGGAGATTTAAGTTCACGATCTTAATTACTTGATCCGCCCAGCGGTATTAATTAGTACATTTTGTTCTCAAGATGACGAATTAATTAGCAACAAAATGTTTTTTTTTTTTTTTTTTTTGAAATAAGCAACACAATGTTGTTGATCCTTCCTATTTTTGAAGAACATTGTCCCCAAGCCCAGTATTTCAATTAATTCATAAATGACCTAAATTAATATTATCAAATTCATGAATGAGACAACGTTATCCTTAACTTATCTTTGTTGTGATTAAAGGTAAATAAATTTTTATGATTTTATAAGAAAACCAGAGTTCGATTAGAAAATATTACGATTATACCTGACAAAGATTAACTCCATGAGCCCACGAAACACCCTTTGATTTCCTCGACCGCTTCATCTCTAAATCTCAGATCAAAGACGCTCTTAACTCAAATCGATTCGCTTCAAAAACTACCACTAAAGTTCCAGATTAAAGAATATAGCCAAATAACCGATTGGTTGGGAAGGGGATAATCTACTTAGAATGAAGATTTGTATTATCTGAAAAACCTCAATCTTAAAGTCGATCCGATAGCAAGGTTCTGATTCAGAGACTTACAATCGAAACGAAGACGATGAAGAAATAGAAGGAGATGACGAAAAAAAATGGGAGAAGAAAATGAGACGATGCAAAAGAGGTGTAGAAAGAAGCCCTAGAACCGACTCTTTTGATTCCTTTGAATCAAGAAATGGGGCACTTCGTTAGGGCTATTATTCGGTTAAATTACAAATTTAGGCCCTATTTTTTTTTTTTTTTTTTGAAAAAATGTTTTAAACCTCTAAGAAAAATACACACTTTTGTCTTCGGATTTGAATTAGGTTTTATTTTCATTCTTGATTTTTCATATTCGACATTTTTACCTTTGAAGTTTGAATTTCGTTACACTGGTTTAATTTTTCGTTAAACCCTAACATAATGCCGACGTGACATGCGTGTTTTTATTAAAAAAATATATATATTTTTTAACTTTTTAAATAAAAGATATTTTGTTTTTTTCTTCCTCTTCATCCGCTTCTCCCATTTTCAACTTCTTCCCCCGCTAACCCTAAAGTCGACAATCACCATCGTCGACCGCTGGTTGTTGGTTGTCGGATTTTTTTTTTCATTCTTTTTCTCTTGTTTTCTCCTTTCTCCCTCTGTTTCTTCTACCTCTTTTCTTCTATTTTTTTTCTTTTAGTTTTTCATTTTTTAAAATGAAAATAATAAGAAAAAAATGTCAATTTTTCCAACAACTAGCCAGTGGCGGTGGAGGTCATCGGCCAGAAGAGAGTTGCTAGTCGAAAGTGGTAGTGGGAGGAGGTGACCGGTGGTCGACTATGGTAGTCACCGACGTTAGGGTTAGAGGAAGAAGAAGTTGAAGGTGAAGGTGAGGAAGAATAAGAAGAAAAAAGAAAAACAAAAAAATAATAAAAATATTATTTATAAAATTCAAACAAATATTTTTTAATAAAAAAATGCATGTCACATCAGTAATCTATTAGAGTATCACGGTTTAATGGAAAATTGGACGGAGAGACCAACAATAAAACAAAATCAAACCTCAAGGATAAAAATGTCAAGTTTGAAAACTCGGGAACCAAAATGAAACCTCATAGACTAAGAGTGTATTTTTCTCTAAACCTTTTTAAAAAGTATCTGCACTTCAACCCTTCTAACAGTGCTTTAGCTCCCATCACCTTGATGGACCATTTTTTTCTAATTTGAAGCATTTCGAAGCAAATTAAGGACCCAACCGAGTCATCCACCATTCAACTGATGCCTCCTTTGCATCACTATTCAATATTGAATCTAAGTCTCACTACAAAAATTTCAGTCTTTAACGACGAAATAAAAATGTCGCTAAAACTTAAATTTCGTCTCAAAATATGTTTAGCGACGAAAAACATTACGTCGCTAAAGGCAAGTCGCAGAAGATCGTCAGCTTCGTTTTTGCAAATTTCGTCGCAAGTTGCGACGAAATGAAAGAAAACGTCGCAAGTTGCGACGAAATCAACAAAACGTCGCAAATTGCGACGAAATCAACAAAGCGTCGCAAGTTGCGACGAAATAATAAAACGTCGCAACTTGCGACGAAATCCATTAAACGTCGCACGAGAGGCTGCACCAACAATATTAACACTAGCGACGAAACATATGTTTCGTCGCAAATTTTACAATTTTTTTTTAATAATGTATTTTATTTATATTTTTTCCTTTAATCCTGTATAATAGTTTGTACATAAAATAGATTTTGGACTATACTAACTGTTCGATACAAGTTATTAAATACAATAAAATGTTACAAAAATAATAAGAAATGAAAATTACATTGCTAAGTCATATGTCAAATATATATATGTTGCAAAGATTTACAAACTTTTACAAAGAACTTCACAAGGTCCTAAGTAAGAGTATCAAGTTACAAAATATGGACTCTTACATCAAGTTATGTGATTACAAAATATAAGTTGATATACCAACATACACTATCCTCCAAAATGTGAAAACAAAAAAACGACAATCTTTCAGCAAACTATCAACAATTAATCCTGCACATAAACAAATAAAATATATATGTATAAGTAAACTTACAATGAGAATAATAAAACAACTAGTATCACAATTAAAAGTTAGAAAGCCACATCTGATCAATTGTAACTACTACCACAAACAACATCAACCACATAGTTTCAAAAAAAAAAAAAAAAAAAACAACATCAACCACAAAGTATAATTTAACAATCACACATAAAGAAAAACCACAAAATCAACCTTATTCAACTAAGAAAATTACGTACATAATCATTACAATTATAGAACTCTAACAACTACTTATTAAGATTAAAAATCACACATTCTTGTTCAAAAATACGAGTGTCAAGCCCAAAGTATAATCGAACAATCACATATTGTCATTCAATGATCATTCTTGTTAAAAAAATATAAGCCCCAAAAAAAAATCTCCAAATCATTCTCATTCTCATTCACAAACTTTATAACGTTTTCACCCAAACTACAATCACACAAATATCATCCCCTAAAAAGAAACATTCTCGTGACAATATTATAGAATAACTCCCCCCCCTCCCCCTTCAATTATCAACATATTCACTAAGAAACTCACACATACAATAATCAGAGTCCCAACAAATATATAATCAGAATCTCAGTGTAAGAAAAATTAATCAAAGTCTCAAAGTTACGAAAGTAGTATGAACATGTCAAATGTACGAAAATTATACCTTTTTAACTAATGAATTTGCTCTAGTGAATCTTTCTAAGATTTCATCCCCCTAAACAGAAACATTCTCATGACAATATCATAGAATAAAAGACACATTATAACCTTCAACATTATAATCCCAAACTAAGCTTGAAATGAACTCAAAAGGAAGAAAAAAAAAACGCCTTGAAATAAGCTTAGAACCAAACTATAATTCTACCAAAAAACTCAATCACATAATTATTATTTCAATCTCAATTACAATAATAACAAATAAACACCTCTCTCAAACTACATTTATTCAACAAATATAAACACCCTTCCACCCCTCCTCCCCCCCCCCCCCCCCCCCCCCCCCAACACCATTCCACCCCCAAAGAAAACTACATTTATTCAACAAATATAAGTACCATTTTTCTCTCCCTTCATTCAACAAATAAAATACTCCATCATCCAAATTTAAACAAACAACATAATATGTACTCTAGAGCATTCAAAATATTCCAATAACAAAATTAAACAACTCTCAAATCAAAAATAGAAAAAACAACTCTCATAGAAACAACTTTCCACTCAAACCACAAATATAAACATTTACACAACTTGAACCAATACTTAATGAAAATTAATCAAACATAAATATCCTCCATAATGAATTTTGAACACACAATCCACACACAACATCATATAAAAAATTCGAATAACAAAATTTACATCTTACAAACAAAAACAAACATAATTCCAAGCAATTGAACAAAAATTACAAATCCAATTATTTTACTAACCTTTAAAAGCTTCCTCGACCAAGAAAATCACCTATTTTCTAAGAAATTCAACAAAATTTCTAAAAAATATGTATAAAAAACTATTGTTAAAAAGAAAAACACACAAAAATGAAGTATGAAGGTTGATTATTGAAATAACACACACAACAATGGAAACAACCTTGGTATTTTTCTACCTCTCAAACACCACCACCACAACCACCGCGCCACAAAACCACTTTTTCCTTGTCTCTTGATCTATATACAGTAGGAAGAAACAATGAGGTGAAAAGTCATTTTAACAAACAAAAAATGAACTTCAAAGCGAAGTAAAGAGATAGAGAAAGAAAACTCACATGTTTTCTTGTGTTTCTCGAACTTATGAGGCGAAACCCAAGCGATTTTCAGACTTTTTGACTTCTCCCTTGTCCCTTTCGGTCAGTGTACACACTGTAGAAGGCTTTCCCGGCGACTTCTCCGGCGTTTTTCAAAGTTTGGCCTCCAAACTCTTCTCCTTCGTCCCTCTCGGTTAGTTTACACAGTATAACATAAAGTAAATAAGAGGAGAAATGGGGAAGACGAAATGAAAATAAACAAAAAGGCGGTCTTTTTTTTTTTTCAGGTCTTGCGACGAAATTTAAATTTCGTCGCAAGCATGTGCGACGAAAATTTCATTTCGTCGCAAGCACGTGCGACGAAATGGAATTTACGTCGTACCGCGTGCTTAGACACGAGTCCCTAAGCGACTGGCAAACATCTTGTCACGAGGCTTGCGACGAAAAGCCTGTTACGTCGCAAACATGCTTGCGACAAAATGCAATTTTCGTCGCAAGTTTGCGACGACAATTAAAATTTCGTCGCAATCTTGCGACTAATCTATCTTTTCGTCGCTAAAGATGCGACAAATCGATTTTTGTCGCTGAGGTTGCGTCGCTAAAACTCTGTTTTCTTGTGGTGTCTCTCCTATATTCAATATTTCTTAAACTTAACGAATCTATTAGACATTAAATTTTCAATTTTGTATCTAATGTAATTAGTATGTACTCTTTCTTTTGAAATTGAGGTTTGGAAAATTGAGGTTCAAACCTATAAACCCAAAGACAAAAAAAGGGAGGAGAAGAGGAAGAAAAAAAAAGTCGCCTACGATATTTGTAACTTTATTTATTTTTTATTTTTTTAATAAAACTTGGTGGTAGAGATTCGAACCACAATCATCTTGATCATTAATACAAACTTTATGACAGTTAAACGAAACTCATGTTGGCCATATTTGTAACTTTATTATAGTCTGAAAAAGTATAAAAATAAAAAGTAAAACC
The DNA here is from genome assembly GCA_036850905.1 of Luffa acutangula. Taxonomy (NCBI): domain Eukaryota; kingdom Viridiplantae; phylum Streptophyta; class Magnoliopsida; order Cucurbitales; family Cucurbitaceae; genus Luffa; species Luffa acutangula. Next base: position 58,730,430 of record CM072087.1, on the reverse strand, counting down.
ACTATATATGAGCCCTCTAGGGGGAAGGAAAGAAAGAAAGTCTCACTTCTTATTATTATTTTTTTTTTTTGAACCATTAATCTTCCGGTTTATGAACCACTCATTTTACCTATATTCCATTTCTTTGGTTTGAACCTACCTCATTGCCATGTTTTCAAAAATCAGGTCAAATTTTAACAAATATATATATAGAGAGTTTTCAAAAATTTGTTTTTGTTTTTGGGATTTGGTTAAAAACTCCAATGTCTCCTTAACCAAGATGAAAATCATGGGTAAGGAAATTGAGGGAAAAGAAGTATAATTTTGAAAAACTAAAAACTAAAAACCAAATGGTTACCAACGAGATCTTAATTTCCATTTGAATATTTTTATTTATTGGAGGTCTATAAACCCTAAAGTCTCACTTCATAATAAAGTATATCCCTATTAATTTTTATTTTGAAAATTCTATTCTTCTTTGTTTTTATTTTTTTTTTTAAGACATGTGGAGGTAGGGAGATCCAAACCACAAACTTCTTAGCTTGTTGTTATTGTTTTTATTTCATAATAGTTTTTCAAATCTTATAAAAAAATATAGAGATGCACGTGTAACTTTTTTTTTCTTTTCTCTCAAAATTTAAATTCAAAAAGTGAAAATTTTAAAATAAAATATTAAAATCATCTTCTCACTCACACACCAACCCTATATATTGTAAAAGAAAAATTATATAATATATACCATTCTTTTTTTTGAAAATTTGAAACAACATGTTTTTTCTTTCTTTTTACAAAATTGAATTTAATTTTGAGAATTTTTTAAAATAGGAAAAAGATGGGAAAAAAAAAACGAAACAGTTACTTTTTTTTTTAGAGGAAAAAACGAAACAGTTCCTAAACACATATATTTATTAAAAAATATTGCAAATAATAAAATAAGAACATTATGACAAAATAACCATAACTATGACCCCGTTTGATAAGTTTTTGGTTTTTGAAAATTAAACTTATTTACACATATTCCTACCTATGAGTTTCTTTGTTTTAGTATCTACCTTCTTCATTGTTTTCAAAAACCAAGTCAAGTTTTGAGCACCAAAAAAAGTAGTTTTCCAAAAACTTGTTTTTGTTTTTGAAATTTAGCAAGAAATTCAAATGGTTCCTTAACAAATATGAAACCCATTGTAGAGAATTTGGGAGAAAACAAGCATAATTTTCAAAAACAAAAAACAAAAAACCAAACGGTTATCAAACAGGCGTATACTAATTACTTTTCTTGATAGGTTGATTTAGGCTTGAGAATGACATGTTGAGGTCGAATGAGTTACTTTTAGTTTTTCTTTTTAGAAACTAAAGCATAAATTAGACATTTATAATTTATTTTTTTTTTTTGAGCAAAAATTAGACATTTATAATTGTACTTTAAGCTTCTTGACATATTTAAAAATGCATAATTTAAAAGTTTCTTATTATATAATATATTTGAAAATACATTTAATTTTAATTACGAAACGTTAACAATAATTAAAATTCTTTCTTAATCATTATCCAACACTAACAAAATTAATCAAGGGAAGATTGTGGCATTGCATTGATCAAATTTCTCAAGCCTAATCCCTAAAGACTGTTTTAATTCAATTCTCTCAATCAAACCCATCTCTCAACCATTTTCTGTAACTGACACGTCATTTGAATCTTCTCTTTATCTTCTTCAATCTGTTGAAAATGGCACTGAATTAATCAAACCAACTCCCATTTAATTGTCGTTTAAAATTAACAGAGAAAACACAACGTTTCTTCATATTCTATGCATGAAAAATGGATAGAAAAACAAACCCCGATCTGTATTTATCCAAATCACTGTCTGCTTCAGGATTTGGATCTCATAATAACGATCCATTTTTCTCCACGTGTGCGCTCCAGATCTCTTCTTGTACAAGTTGGCTATCCGTGTCTACCCGAATAGTCCAATCACCGCTCGAATTTCCCTCCACGTCCAGATTCTTCTTCCACTATAAGTTCCTCGAAGCATTGTTTCGTCTCGAGCATATTCGCTAAGCGTTTGATTCTCATTGTGTAATTTGTGAGATTTTGATTTGATTTTGATCATGTCGTCGACTGGCGAAGTTGAAGTGAAAGTTCCGGCGGAAGATGTGCCTCCGGCGGAGGTTCCGGCTGCAGAGGAGCCGAAGGTTGCTGAGAAGCCGGTGAAGGAGAAGAAACCTAGGACTCCGAGGGAGAAGAAGCCCAGGCAGACTAAAGTTGCTTCGCATCCACCGTATTTTCAGGTAATTGAGTTCGTTGATGTTTGATTCTGTTGATCTTGATCGGATTGAGTGAGAATTCTGTTGAATTGTAGTGTGATTGTTTTGATTCTGTTGATTTCGCAGATGATCAAGGAAGCAATCTCGTCTCTAAACGAGAAGCATGGATCGAGTCCGTACGCCATAGCCAAATACATGGAGGAGAAACACAAGGCGGTTCTTCCAGCGAATTTCAGGAAAATCTTGGCTCTCCAATTGAAGAATTCCACCGCAAAAGGAAAATTAACGAAGATCAAGGCTTCGTATAAGCTATCCGAAGCGGGAAAGAAAGACAAGAAAGTATCAAAGGTCGCAAAAGCGAACGCAGAGAAGAAGATCAGACAAACAAGAAGTACGAGAAGTACTGCATCGAAGAGGAAGGCCGCGGCGAAGAAGGAGGAGACGGCAAGTAAGGCGGCGAAGGCGGTGAAGAAGGTGGTTGCAAAGAAACCGAAGAAAACTACTCCGGCGAAGCCAAAACAGCCGAAATCGATAAGGTCCCCTGCTGCAAAGAGGGCTAAGAAAGCGGTTGCGTGAATGTAGAATTGAATAAGCTTGTCTTTGATTTCTCTGTGAATATTTCGCTTACGTATTACGATCGTGTAGAGTCTGTAGATTCTGAATGTGGTGATCTCTTTGTCTTTTGCTTTAACTGCAATGGAAATAAATCCTTTCTTCTTAAGAAATTTCGAAAGAAATAGACAGATTGGCTTCTTGACATTGATCTCATTCCTTCAATCTCTCAGCCTTTCAATTCGAAACACATGGGTCTGGTTAGCCGTTGATTAGAGAAAAGAGAACCAATAGAAACCCACAGATTTAATTCTAATCATTCATCGTTCAATTTGGATTCAGTCCGTCCATGGCCAATGGTTTTGATTTTCTCACTCCTGATTTTGGTTTTATTTTTAAATCTTTTTTAACTTCTAGTTGCTAACTTGTAACGATATTTATCTTAGATCAGGGAATTGCTTAGAGAAGGAATGTCTTTAAGAACGGATTACTTACAATATGTACGTATAAAGAAGTATATGAAGACTAAATGACCAAAATATTTTAGTTTATAAAAGGGGATTTACTTTCACAAAACTTTATAGATCAAAAGCATTTTAAATCTATTAGAAAAGATAAGAAAATAAGAATTTTAAGTAGTTCAATATTTTCAATCATAATTTATGAATAAAATTTAAAATACGATGATTTTAAATTAATTTAAATTTAACTTGAAATTCTTTAAACATCCTCGAAAGTAATCCACTTGAAATTATAAACAATGATTTATTTCAAATGCATCAAATAAATTTTCATTCCTATCTATTGAGTGTGACTGATTTTCATCTTTAAAGAAAAAAAAGATGTGAAAACTAAAAAGATGTGACTAGTTTTCACCAATAAGAAAATAACTTGCATCTTTATGGTTTTATTTTTCTAAACTAATCTTAGAAAAATTAAATCACATTTCAATCCAATCTTCATGAATTAAACCACAAAATTTGATTGTCGAAAATAGTATTATTTAATTTAAAAAGTACTCATGACCACTTCTTTTATATTTCTTATTTAATTTAAAAAGTACTCATGACCACTTCTTCTTTTTCTTTTAAGAAATATAGACAAGCAAAAAATTAAGGAAAAACTAAAACAACTATAGATAACATCTCTTGCAAAATGATGCTATTAGTCTATGAAAGATAATCTTCTAACCAAACTTCATCGTGTCACATGGTGCGAGCATGAGTGACTAACGTGTGTGTAAAAACTCCTAAAATGCTTAAGATGATGAAACAAGTTCTAGACAATCATAGAATTTGTTTTCTGCCTAAAAGTGGAAATCTACCAGAATCCAAAGTTAGTTGGGTGCCATCTACTAGTAATTGCACTTTTGTCCATTTCACTAAACATCTTGTCTCCATGATGACTACTTGTTCTATAAGTGTTGATTTTTAAATACACAATTAATTAGAATTTCATTGTGAGTTAAAAAAAAAAAGGCATTTTGATGGACAATGGGCAATAAATGAGAAATTATTCACAATCATGTTTATACTCTCAAATTGAAAAAAACAAAGTCAAAATATTAAATATTGTACAAATGGTCGTCCATAATTTAAACTCAGTATTTACTTTATGCATTGTCTATTTTGCCCTTAGTAGTGTTATCTTATAATTTGTCATTTATATCTTCTAATAATATCAACTTTAAAATTTTAAATCAAATATGAGATATAATTTGTTCTACTATTATTTGAAATTTGGATTATGTTGTTAAATATCCTAAAGTGTGTTCCATTTTTATTTTTCTTTGATATTTTAAATCAAGTTGTGGTATTTGTCTTATTTTTATCTCCCCTAGTTCAACAAACATTTGGGTGGTAGATTTTAACCTCAAACCTCTCTCCATGGTTGTTAAACTATGCTCACTTTTGACGGCTCACTCTTTAATTTAATTTTTTTATGTATACCTTTTATTTAATTTCTTCTTTTTTTTTACTACCATTTCATTTTATTTTATTTACTTATGGATATTTCCTCGTGTATATATTCATTGTCAATATACATGTGTATTTATTTTTTTCTTCCACATTTTGTTGATGTTATTTATTCTCTTTACATACTTACTCTCTTGCTAAAAACCTCTCTTTCTCGATGTTGCTAACTTCATTTGTTTAATATTTTTCCTTTTTTATGTAACTCTATTTTTAAAAAAAAATTATTTTGAACACTGTTTTTTTTTTCCTCCTCCTAAACGTTGTGTTATCACTTTTTTATTTTGAACTCTCTTTTTTCTAGATTTAGTTAGGGAGATTAATTACTCTCAAATTTTGAACTATAGTATATAATAGGAATTTCTTAGATTTTTTTTGGAAACAATCTTAAGTGTATTTTGGTCATATTGAAAAAATCCAATACTCCACCAATATGAGAACGACCATATTTTTAATATCTACAAATTTTGGTCATTTATCGAAATTCACTTTATTCTTAAAAAAATTATTAAAAAAAAAAACTATATATTCCCTTTCCCTTCACTTCTGTGCAATTTGCAGTGAAGGCCGGTCCACTCTGAATTTGGATATTGTTGAGGTTGGAGACCCACAATTTTCTTTGGGCCTAAACTTTGCTAGGACGTGGCCAGTTTTCAGGGGCTTTTTATTTATTTTCATTTTTTAAAAAAATTATTTTGCATAGTAAAAATGAGAATTCTATTGTTTTGACTTATAAAAAAAGTTGTTTATACGTGAGCATAACTCAGCGGTAATTGACATGTATCATCGACCAAAATATTGTAGAGTGGTAAAGTTTTTAAAAGATATGGTGTTATGTTTACCGAATTCAATTTTATATCTAATAGATTAGTTAATTTTTAGAAATCTCGACTATGCTAGAGGTGTCACAAAATTGAAAGTTCAAGGACTGTTAGACACTTTTAAAGTTCAATAACCAATTAGAAACAAAATTGAAAGTTCAAAAACCTGGTAGACACTTTTTAAAGTTAAACACTAAACTGACACGACAACAATATTATCTTCAATCTTTTAATTTACGAGATTTTTTTTTAAAAAAAAAATACAACTTTCCATTGACAATTTTTAAAAATTTTAAAACTCCAAAATTGAAATCAAGTATCTAGGTTAGGAATAAAATTGAAACAAAATTAAAATATATAAAATGCCCCTAGCTAGCACATATAGTTGATCTCAATTTTGCTCCTTACCATTAAAAAAATTTCAAAATTTTATTTATAATATTTTAATTTTCGTTGTGTATTTAAACAAAAAATTGCCAGCGAAGACTTCATTTGGAATAAGATAAAAAATATTTCGCTTTTAAATTGAGCCTATCAATTAATATTCGTTCATCAATTGGTCAAGAACAAACAGTTTTTAGATATAAAAAACCTCACCCTTCACCAAAAAGCAAAACCCCTTGCATTATGTAATAAACACTTTTGATAAAAAAAAAAAAAAGTGAGATGAAAAATATAAGAAATAAATAATAATAGAGTGGTGATAAAAAGTGAAGAGACGACAAATGTGTTTGTGGTGTGAAGTTTTGGTCAAAATGAGAATGTTTTATGTTTTGAACTGTGGTATGTTGTAGTAAGAAAGAAGCCTGCAAGCAACCACATCGTTGCATGAAAAAGGTTTACAAGTTAAAAAGACAAGTGTGGTTTGATTTGGTTTGGTTTGGTTGCGTGCCATCAACCAATTATTGTCCTTCAACAACACATACTCCTAAAGCTCTCGTTTTTTGTCAACTTTTATACTCATTGCTTCTTTCCTTTCTTGTTTCCTTCCACTTTTAATTTCAAGTCTCACCAAACCATAGACCTCACCACTCTCTACTCGACACTCCATTCTTCCTTTTTCTTTCCTTTCACAATCATCTCTCCTAGCCCCCAAAATGTACTCCGAAGCTATAACCGATAGATACGAACACGTTGCATAACATATATGATATTTCTCTTTCATACTCCATCATTATGTTTGAAACTAATTAAACTCGTTTCATTCTAACCATTAACAATTATATGTCCTCAATGTTATGTTATTTGTATGTATGTGCATGTAGTTTCTCCTATTTTTAGAAGTTTCTATCTTCACTCGAAAAAGGAAATTGTATTGGTTAATTAAAACCGAACCGTGGAGATGTTATTTCGAGTGTGTAATTCAATATTGTTGTTCAATTTTTAAGGAAAAGGTTATTAACGTGGTAGTGAATGAAAGACATGCAAAAAAAGAAATGGATGTGAAATTTGGAGAGAGAGTTAAAGTGAAAGTTAAAGAAGAGGATAAAAAAAGAGAGAAGGAGAGGTTTGTCTTTTTTGTAGAGAGGTGTTGGAATTGAAGAGCGAAAAAGGCAGATCGAGAAGGGAATTAGCCAATAGGGACCATTTGAAGGCACTAAAGAATGAATGGGAAAAAAAGACAACGTAAGACATGCGTTTTTGTCCATTCAGGAACCGCCCTCCGACACAAACCTGCAGACCTGAAACTTAACTGCTCTTAACAAAAGTTGTCTTTCTTTCTTTTTCAGACACACACAAAACCATGCACCAGCCACCACCATCAACTAGCCTCTCTTCCTCTCTCTCTCTAATGTAATATTATAAGCCATCAATTTTTTTTAGAATTTCAGCTGCTGGTGTGAAGAAGAAATAAAAAGGAAAGATTTTTTTTTAAAGTTTTGTTATTGTAGCATTGAAAATTGAAAATGGGAGTTGGAATTGAAAATGAAATTGGTTGGGTTTGATTTGAAAAAGTGGGTGTGTGTTGTGAAGAAAGCATGGGGGTGAAAGGGATACGGTATATTAAGCAAAGAGCACGCTAGACAAGCAATTGGCCCACACACCGCCGAGAGGAGAAAGGGAGAGGCTGCATCCAAATATAATGCTGATTATGCTCGACTCTCTCTCTCTCTCTCTTTCTCCCTTTAAAGTTTCGTAGCCTTTTACGCATATTCTCTCCTTTTGTTCTGCCTCCTTCCAACACAAAGATGCATGGCCTTTTCCTTCACTGTTTATAAAGAAAACCCAACAACAAAGATCGAGTCTTTGTCCATGCCTAATGTGTTACAAACTAATTAAGAAATTAAGGGTAAGACTTTTGAGTGGATGTTGTAAGTTTAGTTAGTTTGTTGGAGAGAGAGAAAACAAAATGAGCTAGCTCTTATGTTTCATGATTATCCAGATGTGTTTACCTAGGAAGAGAATATGAAGAATAAAATTAAAGGTTTTTTTTTGGTTAGTACCTCCTAAGTCTTCTTTTAGCCAACCAAATTTAAAGGCGAAGATTTAAACTTCTGATCTTAGGAGAGTAAAAGTACTTTGGGTACAACAGATGAGGATTTGAACTTGTGACCACTTACGTTGGTTTATGTACCTTGATGGTTAAACAAAACGTTTGAGGTGAGAGGATTCTAACCTCTAACTTTTTGGTCGAAGATACATTCAAATTACCTCTTAGTTATGCTGACTTTGATTCTATAGAGGAGTATGTTTAATGTTAATAGTTAGTATAAAAACAAGTAATGGCTTATTAGTGTTTTGCTTTGCTTTATAGTATACTCAATGGAAAATTTTGGTTATTCCCAAAGAAGCAATAGTTTTTTTTTTTTTTCCTGAAGTAGACACAAATTAGGAAAATTAAAAAGATTTGAATTTCTCCCTCGAAGGAGGTAGTATATGCCAATTACCGCCGTTTTATTGGTTTATATGAATAATATTGAATTACTACTAGATCTAAAACTTTAAAATGTTGAATTGTAATAAAACTCGAGTGGTTAAGTACCAGTTAGTATTATATAATTCACTCCTAGTACTTTTAGTGAATTATTCCACATACCTTTTTATTTCCTCCTTGGTACAAACTTAAAACTTCATGAAAAAAGATTAATTTCTCAGAAATTTATGAAGCATTATGTTTCCCTGTTTGCTTTAATTAGTATAGAGAGAGATAGATAGAGAGAGAAAGAGAGTTTTTTCTTCACTCATTCACAACCATATCTTACAAAAATACATTATAGAGATATGATCCCAAGATCCATAATAACCCTCACCTCATAATAACACATATTAAAAATATTATCCAATAAGACCTCTCCCAAATAATCATCTCCATCTCTTCATTTCTCAAATATGCAAATTCCAAAATCAGACTCTGTGCTTGAACTCAAGAACCCTTTATACAGGTTCTCTTCATCATCCCCTCTATTCTGCATCAATAATATCGCCATGTCTCCTGAATTATGATTGTTATTAATAATAATATTATGGTTGTTGTTATTATTATTATTATTATTCTGTGCTCCAAAGCTTGAATCTCCTTCTCCTTCAAATGCATCTTCTTGACTCAACTGAGAAGCTACAAACTTGTCCAATGCCCTCCAATCCGTCACCTTTGAGTTCCTATTATTATTGTTGTACCTTCTTTTGCTTGGTGGATCTTCTTCTTCATTGCATTCGGACAGCAAAGATATGGAGCTTGATCTCTTCACCAATGGAAGAGATGGGCTCTCAAGCTGTGGAAGCTGTACAAATGGATCATTATATTGTATGAACTTCACATTCTCAGCTTCCATCTCTTGCTTACACATGATGTTATTGTTATGCTCTAACAACGCGTGTGGCGGCGGCTGTCTCGAGATGAATTCGAGCGGATCGATCGCTGAACAGACTCCGCTCGGTTCTTCGTAGAAATAGCTCGAATCCCACCGCTCGACTGCGGTCTTTGATTGTCCTGTGGCTCGCTTCTTGAATGCCCTACAGACCACCCATCCTTCTTCCTGGAAAAACTCAACAAAGTAAGACAAAACCCTAATGGAGAAGAGATTATTCAAAAGAAGGAAAATGGGAATAAAGAAGAAAGATTTGAAGTGAACAGTGGTAAGAAGAGTAGTGGTTCCAGAAGGGTAAAGTAAAGTAAAGGTTTAGACTTTCTGATATTAACTTTTGGTGAGGCTCTTTTGTGGGTGTCTGGTAAAGTGATGAAAGTAGAAAAAAGTCAAAGATGATAGAACTGGGAAAAGGGATTGGGAGAAATTGTCTTTTATTGACAAACAGGAAGGATTAAAAGGGCATTGAAAGAATATAAATTCAAACACAAAACAATTATATGTATTTGTAAGTATTAGCTTTTGACTTAGAGTTTTGGTGGGGGGGGTCATCTTTTTGGAAATAGTCTCCTGCTAAAACTGTACATTTTAGTGGACTAATTATGGAAAGCAAAAGTTGTCCCAATAAAAATTCCACCTTTTTTTTTTTGTCTTTGTTTTTTTTTTTTTTTTTTCATAAGTTCTTCATGTTCTTGAAGATCAACTCAAGAGGTTAATTTGACACATCTGATCATATTGTCTGGATAAAGTTAAAATGATGTGCAAAAAGATAATTTTTACTACTCAAGATGGCATTTCCAATCCCTTTTGCTATCTTACAAAAATTACAAAAAGAAATAAAGAGAGAAAGGACTCATTGAAGTCTACCTTAGCATGCATGATTAGAAAATATAGATGAAGAAAACATAACTTTCTCTTTCTTTTTCATATTTTACTTACATATATAAACATAATGTAATTTTAACAGGTCAATAATAGATTCGTAGTAGTATGTAAAAATAAAAAAAATATTTATCTTATAATTAAAATATTATTTGAGTAATTTGTTAAGGATTAGTAGAAGAGCTTGCCTGTGGAGGGCCATTCTCATCGGATTCTAATCTGTATTCATGCATGATCCAATCAGTCTTTTGTCCGTTGGGGGCTCGGCCTCGATAGAAGACAAGAGTTTTTCTCATTCCGATGAGCTTATTCTTGTCGTAAACAGCCTTGTCTCTCCCGGTCGCCTTCCAAAACCCGGCCAACGTAGCCCTATTCGTCCTCGTCCCGGTCGGATATTTCTTGTCCTTATGACTAAAGAAGTACCACTCATTTTGCTCTTCATAACCGATCCAACATTTCTCTGCGTAATCAAAAACACAATTCTCAGATCATCATTACAAAGAGATCTAGGGTTTTGTTAATTTTTCTAAAAGAAACCCTAATAGCAAAAATTAGTAAATCTTTACCTTGAAGATCCCAGGGCTCGATCCTGTAAAGATCTATATCTTTGATGACATCAAGATCAATCTTCTGTGAAGCAACCTTCTTCCTTAGATAATATCCGACGAGCTCCTCGTCGGTCGGATGAAACCGAAACCCCGGCGGAACACACGACGACTCCATGGACTCCATCATCGTCACCGTTGCTACTGTTGCTGCTGCTGCTGTCAATTACTGCATCAAATTCATCCCCACAAACAACATTAATGCTCTCCGCATGCTGTAACCTCAATCATCTCTACACCATTACCAACATCCACCTTATGATTATAAACAATCAGAGGAGTAAAAAGCAAAAAAAAAAAAAAAAGGAATTTGATGGATCAAAGAAAACAAGTAGAGAGAAAGGATCAAAGGGCTCAAGTGTGTATATATATATGTGGTGAGTGTTTATATATGTACGGGTTGATGGAAGAGAGAAATGTTGAAAAAGGAATGAACTTGGCGAATGAGATGATGCCACGTGTAATGAGAGACAATGATCAGCTCATTTGGTGGTGGTGGTGGTGAGCAGCGAGAGACACCCCACCATTTTAATCTCTGAGGGGAAATTAAACCGCGTGTGTTATAAACAAAACCCATTATATCAGAGACAATGATTCTTTTTTTTTTTTTTCTTGGGGGAAAAAAACTGTGGGGAAGGAGGTGAAAAAAGTGGATGAAGAAATGATGAGAAATAGGGTTTTTTTTTTATTTTAATTTTTGGGGTTAGAGATGGATCGGCTTGAGTCGTTGTAGAAAAAATGGAGGGTTTTTTTTTTTTTTTTTTTTTTAAATGAAAGAAAACGGACAAGTAAAAGGGTTTTCTGTGGGATTAATGATGTTGTCTTGTGTTGGTGAATGGTGGGAATGATGCCTCAGGAACGGGGTCTCATCCATTGCTAAACCCATAAACAGAAAAAAAAAATTTATAAATTAAAAATAAAAACAAGGGTTTTTTTTTTTTTTTTTTTTTCCCTCTCTCTCTTATGAAAAGTAGAGTCATTGGAGTGTGGAATTAATTAATTAATAATCAAGAGTATTAATTGGGAAAAGAAAAAAAAACGGGGTGTAAGGATGACGTGATCAGTTATCACTAATCAGCACGCGGTTCTCGAAAGGGAAAAGGCAAGCAGGCAGCCAAAAAGACAGGACCAACAGTTCCATTGGATCGAAGTCTAGCTACCTTCAAATTTAAAGAAATTAAAATTAACAAAAAAAAAACAGAGAGAGAGAAATTCTAATTTCAATTAATTAATTAATTAATTATATATTTTATTTTGAGTGAGAGGGAATTTGCAGAAACGGGAGGTCGAGTGTCTGACTGTGACTGAGTTTTGTCTAGTTGTCGAGAATTTTGAAGGCACATCCTCTGATCGAAAATGGCCTACCCTAAACTTAACCTAAAATTCCTCCATTTGTCTTCGTTTTCGCCACCTCTATCATTAACCATAACATGCTACTCTCAAAAGGGTAAAAAAAAACAAAGGGAATAATGTTATTGTTATATACCTGGCGAGGGCGGCGGCGGTGGCGGCGGCGAAGGGGCGGAGGAGAATTAGAGTGGAGGAGTGATGATCCGGGAAGGGGATTATAATTGAAGGGAGTTGTAGGGAGGAAATTGGGAAAGAATATAAAAGGAGGGGTTTAGGGTACTGTGTAGGGTCAGTGTCTTGCGCATGGCTTCCTGCCTGTCCCCAGTCGATGACGTCTTTCTTTCTCTCTCTCTCTCTTTTGCCTTTTACAATTTCAGTTTCTTTTTTTTTTTTTCTTTTTTTTTTTGGATTTTTATGGGCTTTTTGCTGTAAAATATGTGAAACGAAGCCAACCGTTTTGAACTCCTTTGTTGTTAAGTACGTTTTTATTATTACTATTGTCGTTTACGATATTACTTTGTTTTCTTTTCATTCATTTTTCTCAACAAATTCATCCTATTCTACTCCTTTGATCACGTTTACTTGATATTTGTTATAAAATTACGAATTGCGTATGATACGTAACTCGGAATTATTATCGTTAATTATAAGTTTGAGGGTCAATAAATTAGAAGTTGATTTCGATTTTTTTTTTTCATTATATATAGTTTTTTTTAATACTTGTATGACTTTAAAATGTCTTTCATTTGAATGTAGGGTTGTTTTTGGTTTGTTATTTGTGTGCTCCTTCACTTAAAAGTATGGTTCGATCAGAAGCTATATTCTTTGGGTTTTTGCTTTTTCTTTTGTATTGATGATTACTTTCCGTCCTCATTATTTTGGGTGTCACACAAATGTTCTTATTCTTTTCTCTATTTATTAAAAGAAAAAAGGAATTTAAAAGGTGGTGGCAATTTACTTGGAACTTTTTATCTATAACAATTATTCCTTTATAATTACAGATAAATAAATAAAAATTACTCCACAATTTTCAATAATGTATTGAATTCTATTTGTTATTTTGTTTTGCATAGTTGTTTAGTATATATTTTTTAAACTATTTAAATTTGTGTCATTATTTTGATTGTTTATGTTATTTTTATCATTAGAAATAATCAATTTAATTAATAATTGATATTCTTGAAGGACAAAAACAAGACATTAGATGTCATAGTTTATTCTATTCTTATAATTTAATGTTATGTTAAATGGTATTAAAATTATTTGATAATTATCAGATACTATTTTTTGGTAAAGAAATACATTGAAAGATTTAATTACAAGTTTAGTCCCTGAAATACTTTACATAGTGTCTAACAGGTCCATGAATTTTTAATTTTGTGTCTGATAGGTCTATAAATTTTAAAAATGTCTAATAGTTCGTCACTGCATGTTCAAGATTTTTAAAAATTAACTAATCTATTAGATATAAAATTAAAATTTATATGTATTGGGACCCTACACTCCCAATTTTCTATTTAGTAAACTTGTGAATTTTTAAAAAATGTCGAATAGGTCAACGACTTATTAGATACAAAATTAAAAGTTGAAGGTTCAGGGATCTATTATTTGAAACTTTTTAAAGTTTATGGATCAAATTGATACAACCCTAAAAGTTCACGGGTTAAACTTTGTAATTTAACCTAAATTGAAGTTAGTGCTATTTTTGTATTTATACGTGTTAAACCCCTTTTTATAAATAAAATATTTTGAAAGGGAAAATTTGAAACTTATCAGCTAAGGGGACAAAATACTAATGTATGTTCGCTTTTTTTTTTTTCTAACAATGTGTGGGATGAAGAATTCAAATCTTTGATCTCTTGATCGAAGATATACACTTTATAATGTCAACTAAACTATGTTCATGTTGGTTAAATGTAGACTTACTTGATCAGCTAGAGAAATAAATTTAAATAAGTGTTATCTTTGTAATTGTATATGTTACATAAAATATCTTTGGAAGGAAAGATTGAAACTTACAACTAAGGAGAGACAAGATATTAAGATATTGATGTATGCTCACTGATCAGGATAGATAAATTAATTAATTAAGATTAATGTTATTTTTGTCATCATACATGTTAAACCTTTTCGTATATATAAATATCTTTGGGAGAGAAAGATCAAAACTTGTTTTTTTTAGTACATCAACATTTGAGAGTGGAGAGATTCGAACCTATGACCTTTTGGTCGAGAGTACATGCCTATTACCGCTGGACTAAGCTCGTTTTGGAAAATCAAAACTTACCACTAAGGAAGATATTAATATATGCTCACTTGACCAGTAGAGTTGGTAAAAAAAATCAGAAACATAATTAGAATCCTTCATGTTTAAGAATAGCTTTGAACAAAAATTAATAGAAAATTAAACACAAACAATACTTTGTTGGTTTTGATTGCGAACATATAATTGGATACAAACAGCCATTAATCGTTATTATATATAAACTTTTCTGTATAAATTATATATTAAATTAACATTAAAAGATCTTTTTTAAAAAAAAATAACATTAAAAGAAATGAAACATAAAAATAAAAATATCTTTTCAAACAACCTTTAAGACTAAGAAACAAGAAAACTTTTTTTTTAAAACAAAAGTTCAAATGAATTTCAGAAACACGTGAACCAACAACCCTATATATAAATATACATCCCTTGTGGTGATGTACCACTGTGATGATTAGAATTTAAAAAGTATATATAATTTTTTAAAATTTCTATTTCAATTTGGTTCATGTATTTTAAATATATTTTAATTTTCTAAATTCTAGCCAAAACTCCAATTTTTATGAACTAAGAATTTTAATAAACACAATAATTTAATATACAAGAAAAAAAATTAATGTTCAGATATGAAAATCAGAGAAAATATAAACGTCAAAATAAGCAACAACATTCATGGTAGCTTCTTCACACACATATCAACCACGCTGGCAGAATACTGGAGAGATAGGATGCCACGTAATGCCGCCAAAAGCCGACAGTCCACCATGGGCGCTGACTGGTGGTGACTAATGGCTGACATGGCTTTTTAGAGTTTGATTTAAAAAGATATTGTCACCCGAACGGTGACGGATGTAACGTATAAAGCAGAGGTCAATGTAATCGCGTTGGGGGCATTTTGGTAATTGGTGGGAGGTAGAATTCCGGCCAGCAAATGATTTCTCGACAAGTATTTTGGAGAAGAAAGAAACAGTTGTCCAGTAAGGAAAAAAAATTAAAAAAGAAAAAAAAAAGTTAAAACGAGTACGTTGAGGAGTGCAGTGAGGGCAACGTGTCAGTCAGTAGTTGGTGGTGGGCGTTTTTACTTTACGTAGCACATAAACAAAGCAAACGAAAAAAAGAATTTTTTTTTTTTGAAAAATATCGAGTCAATATATATTTATATCCTTGGCGTATCGGAACCCCACAGACGGGATGAGTCCTTCCCGTCCGCTCTAGGGTAATTTAATCAATTTTTTCCTTTAATTTCTCTTATCTATGATTATAATAATAGTAATATGTAAAATTTATAGGTGATAAAATTCCTAGAAATCTGAATGTAAATTAATATCCACATAAATATAAACCTCCTGATAAAAAAAACCAAGATTTGGAAATTATGAAGGTCATAATTAACAAAATACCGTTTTATCATCCGTGCTCTTGATATGAAATTTAGCTTTGTCTAAAAAAAAAAACTGTTTATTATTGTTTTTAGATAATAATTTAGCTGTTTATTAAAGAACTAATATTGAAAATAATTGTCCATAAAAAAACGAGCACAATGTTCATTTAGATAACCCTCATGGCTTATTGTTTTTGACTTCCCAACAGTGTGTATACATTATTATATTAAACTTTATTGTTTCTATCACTCTCATTATCACAAAGATATACAAGAATATACATCATATATCATTGATTGGACATAAGGATTAATTCAATAAAAATAAAGAAATCTGATGAAATTAAATCATCTCAAAGAAAGTCAAAATCCCCACACAAGCTAAATTACTTGAAAAGAACAATGTCAACTTAAATATAGTTAAACAGTTTTAAACATTGTATGATAACCAGAAGTTTATATTAAAAAAAATTGATTAATCAAGACCCGAGACTCTTTTAATTTACAACTACAATATTATCCGATTAAAATTAATCGAGCTCTCTGGGGAGATTTTCTTGTGCAGCAATTGGCCCTTAAGGCAGTGGTCCTAGCGTAGGTTCAAGAAAAAGCATAATAGCAAAGAATCAAGGGCAGTGGGGAATGTGCGACATGTCGTTTTAAAATCGGATTAAATATAATATAATGCCTAAGTAATGAAGGTGAGTTGCTATCAAGACAAGGATTTATCAAGGTCGGCATGGCCATGACCTATATATATTGGATATATATCTAATAAAGAAATGTCACTTTTATACTTCATTCTTCCTATGCCTTTCCGCCAAAGAATTGACTCTTTCACCACCATAAATTCATCATTTTTCTTCACTTTCTTAATTAACAACTATGCTTTTTAAAGTGACAACCGTCTTACCAATCAATTTCTTTTTTCTACACACATAATTTTAAATGGAGGATTCGATTTTTTTGATAAATTATTCTATACTAATTACTCTTTACCCATTGGATAGTTTCATTTCCTTTTTCCAACTAGGTTAGTTTCGATAACCGGTTAAAGTTTTAGTAAATCTAACTTGAATTCTTGCTAGCAAAAAATTAAGGGAAAAAAAAAAACAACAATGTGATATATATATATATATATATATATAATACCTAAAAGCACACTTTTACTCAACTATAATTAATGCTTTTAATACTGAAGTGGGAGAATTTTTGAGATGGTCTAACGTTTGTGCAAGATTTTTTTTTTTTTTTTTTGGAGATATTTTTGACATAAATATCTTTTATATGAATTCCTCTATAGATTGCAACTTCATTTTTCAAACCCCAATACGTAAATAAAGGAGAAAACTTGCAGATTAAATTAAGGGAATAAAAGGAGATCCAGGAAAAAGTTGCATGGTGGTCGGAGCACTAAAACGTCCAATATTTGGTTCAGTCGGCCGCCGGCGGAAGAAAGTGGCCTGAATTAGTCGAATCGACGCCCACCTCAGCCGTGTAGAGCAGTGCCGGCGGTGATGTTATATTGGGTTTTTCCATGTAGGACGGCGGTGGTGGTCGGCTGCGGATCCAATCATGCGGCGGACCACATCATTAAACCTTCTCCCTCAGACCCCACCCAAATGGATTTCCACCAAAAACTCCGGCTGTAAAATCTAATTTTCTCTAAAAATTTTCTCAATCAACAAAAGGAGATAATAAACAAAACAAAATTTAAAAAATAAATAAATAAAATAAAGGTGTAGAAATAGAGCTTGCGTAAGGAACAAATGGAGAGATCCATATCCATGGGGGACCTATTGAAGGATCTTAGCCCTTTTTGACATCGACAATCCTCCAAACTTCTTAGCCCTCTAGAAATTATACCTTTACCCATTTTAAGTTTATTTTAGGTATCTCTCAAAACCACTCTACAATCATTATCCGTTAAATTATAAGTTTAGACCATAAACTTTAAAAAGTATTTAATGAGTTTTTAAACTTTCTTTAGGTATAATAGATCCTTAAAATTTAAAAGTGTCTAATAAATTCAACTTTCAATTTTGTGTCTAATGAGTCTATGATATATTTGAAAATTTAAAAAATTAACTAATCAATTAGATATAAAATTAAATTTTGTATCTCATTACATCGAAAACTTTTAAATTTTTCATTGATTTAGTATGTAAATTTTAAATGATGTCTAATAAGTCAATTATAAAATTGAAAATTCAGGAACTTATTAGACACAAAAATGAATAGTTAAGGACCTATATATCAAACACTTTTTAAGGTTTAGGAATCTATGTTAGCTAGACATGAAATTGAAAGTTAAAAAACTTACTTATTAGATACTCTTTTAATTTATGAGACCAAATAAATAGAATTCTGAAAATTTAGGTCTCGTTTGATAACCATTTGGTTTTTCGAAATTAAACTTAAAAACACTCTATGCACTTACAAAGTTTCTTTGTTTTGTTATTTAACCCCTTCTCATGTTCTAAAAAACCAAGTGAAAATTTGAAAACTAGAAAAAATAGTTTTAAAAAACTCGCATTTGTTTTTTAAATTTGGCTAAGAACTCAAGTGTGTCTTTAACAAAGATGAAAACCATGGTAAGGAAATTGGATGACAAACATATAATTTCAAAAACAAAATGGTTATCAAACGGGACCTTAGAGATTGAACTTTTAATTTAACCATTATTATTTTAATTACAATTCACATGACACCAAAAGAAACAAAAATTATAAAAAAAAAAAAAGAAACCATGGCATCAATTTCCCAATATATTCAGAACCAAAGCCTTCAAGTTCACTCTCTCTACTCCTACTTTCTTTTATATTGTGAGGTGTGAAACGCAAGACTCTTAGGAGAGACATCAACTATGATTGCTTTCCATGTTGGTGTGTACTAAAATCTCTAACCATTATTAATTTATTTTCCCATTAAAAAAAAAAACATTTTACTACTCTTTCTCCTCCTCCTTTTTTCTTCCTAGGCCCCTAGCATTTCTTTTATTTCACAAAATGACACATGATCCACAAAAGAAGAACACCATTTTTTTGACCCATTTGATGATGTTTTTATTTTCAACTTGGTACCAACAGCATACCTTTTTCCGTAGATATTAGTGAGAATAATTTTTTTTTATTTATATATTTTTACCATTAAGTTTTCTCATTTCGATTTCTATGAGGTGATGATTGATCATCATGTTATTAGCCGTCTCTAATATATGTTTATAAATATATATATATATAAATATGACCAAATTTCAAAAGGGTGTGTAGACCAACCAGTGATGGATCCCAAAATCATGCAAATCAATAGTCTTCCAAATTCAAACAATTTTGATATAATGGTTATTGATGAGTGTTTCAAATGATAAATTATTCGAATATTTGGACAAGCATGTGAAGAGGGAGGAATTTTTTGTTAATTATGTGACAAATAATATTTTCTCATTGAATACAGCTACATTAAGATATAGACCAACAAAGAAGAAATTAAAGAGAAAGAATTTAGGCATTTAATTTGGAAGACAACCAATTAGGGGAAGGAAAATGAAAATGAAAGGAAAACAGTACAAAGCATGAAGGAGACATAATTCTTACAATGTCCTAAGTTGGATACAGTGTAGGCTGCTAGCCTATATAGGATGGTTGAACACCAAATATATATATATAAAAAAAGAAAGACCCATGTGAATGAGCCTTCCAAATTTTTATTTACAACCACAAAATTGTTGAAACATATATCATACAAGAACTCAAAAGTCACATTTACTTTTTACCAGGCATGAGTTAAAAGCTTGTCTATAATGAGATCTCACATGTATTTCTTTTATTAATTTTGATTTTTTTTTTTTAGTACTTTATTAATTTTGATTATTCGTGAAGTTCGTATATGCTTGAAACTTGGATTCTTTCTCTTCTAGTGTATTATTAAGGTAATTAAATTGTAAAATTCGTTGATGAAATTTCTAAAATTTTCGGATTATGTTTATTTGATCTTTATACTAACAAAACAAAATCTTACAAATTTATATGATTTTGTTAGAATTATGTCTATTTAATCCATAAATATTTAAAAGATTTTAATCGGTTCACAAGCTCTTAAAATCATGTGTACGTACTTTAATTTAAAAAGTTTCTAAGAAGTATATAAAATTTCAATACATATGGTAACCTAAGTATCACTCTTCTAGTAATTAAAATATTATGACCTAAACTAAAAGGTCAAGAGTTTCGAATTTCCACACAACTACGCACACATGCATACAAAATAAAAGACTAAACAGACAAAACTATAAAAGTTCGGTGTAGTGCGTAAAAATTGAAAATTTAACCTAATATTAGGTTACCAATTAACTCAAAAGCTTTCCCAGGGTTAGGTTTAAGATCTAAATGTAACCTTTCTTTTCTTTTTTTTTTTTTTTCTAGAGAAGTCATAGTTGTGGGAGAAGGACAAGATGGGCCAGTGGATTAAGAAAGGAAAGAAGAGTATATTATTAATGGATGGTAGTGATGGGGACAAGTGAGTTGAAGGGTCCTGGAGAAGCTTCTACCACACAGATATATAATACATTTCTGTTTAAATTTTGTGGTTTAATTCAAATATATTGGAAGACCTGTTTTTTGTTTTGTTTGTTTCTACACAAATTCAGGCTCGTCTTCTTCAAGTCTTTTTTTTTTTTTTGGGAAGTGGAGGGTCCTATTCAAATTGATGACAACCGCGTTTGTTCCTATTGACTTTGTTAATCCCTTGATTAAATTACCTCAGTGTTGGGTTGTCTTGCACAGACATGTTCGTGTGTTTTGGATTTTATTTCAAACAATAATGTTTTGTCCGAAAGCCAAATTGTAATGGATACGATGATAAGGGGAAAGAATGTGTAAAATGTTAATGCATTTTGTTGTGTATTAAAAGACAAATTTTGTATTTTGGACATTTTTGTGAGTGGGTTTCTTATTGTTTTTGTCTGATTGTGTTGGGTCAACTCCAGTATTATTCTCTTCTCTTTGTGTTGGTATACTGTTTCTTTCAACCCTTTTTACACGGTTAAACACATAAGTCTTCTTAACATTTCAGGTGGAGAAAAAAAATAGGCTAAATATTTAAGTTTATCAATCCCTAATGTTATTGCTTATGATATATTTTCAATTTAACATTTTTCAATTATGCATTTTACATTAGTAGATGTTAAAATCGGCTTAAGATAAGTTTGCATTGGTTTGGTACTTTATAGTGAGTTGATAAAAACTTAGAAGATATAAATTAGGTCACTAAAGAGGAGAAGAGTAGAAATTCCTTCAAAATACTTCTTAGAGTTGATTCCTCTAAATTTTGACCAACTTAATAAATATCGTGTTAGGTAAGTTTATAATCCAACAATTTGACGTCCACCAAATTAAATAAGTCAAAAAGAAGGAAAAATGTATTGTTTTTGTTTCTATAAGCATGGGATTATATATACTTGTACATTCTCTAAATTTTCTTTGTTTATAACTATTTTCATACTAAATTTTCAAAACGAGTTGAATAAGCCCTAAAAAAAGTCAACCACGCTAATAACAAAGGTCACTATTATAACTTCTAAGTTGCAATTAATCTCTAACATGGAATTTGTAACAATCTTATTTATAAGTAAGTCATTTGTATATTGTCAACATGATCATAATTCAATTGACATAAAACTTATTCTAATGATTAGAGATCTATGATTCGAATCTCTCACCCACACGTTGTCAAAAAAAAAAAAATGCTTGGTGTATTTTTCAAGAAACTACTAATAAACTATATAACAATAATTTAAAATCCAAAGTTACCATCACAAGGCCAAAAAAAAACTCCCATTTTTAGATTGTCACAAATATGTAATAATAATCTTGGATTCGTTAGAGAAAACAATCTTGAGCATGAGACAAAAACAAAAACAAAATGTATAGCAAAACCACATGTTAAATATTAATAAGGCCATTTGGAATGTTTTGGGTCACATTCATTTACCTCATCACCACTCTCAAAAAGTACACTTTCTTAAATTAATTGCATTTAATCATAACTACTGACCCATCATCAAGATTATTCCATCTACTCTTTAAATAAATAAGATATAGACCAATTAACCAAATTGTACCCCACCAGTCAATTGTCAACATAACATACCCTTTTTTTTTAAGGTTTTTTATTGTTTTCTTTTAAGTAAGTTACACCATACAAATTCTGGAATGTAATTGGTTAAGTATATTAGGACATGTACTTATTAGGACAATTATTATAGTATTAGCTGTAAGAAAATTATGTAGACTCACAAATTCTAAAGAGTGATAATGGAAACAAATATTCACTTTTTACTTGCTCAGCATTTTGTTTATTGTCATTGTTATTATAGAATCCACTTTATAGAAAATGAAGAAATTACAATAAATAACATTGATAATCAATATTCACTCTTCTGCCCTACCCCAGTAAATCACTCTTAAGATTTCTCTCAAAACCCTTGCTCAGAATATTTCCAACCATCAACTATAAGGCCTCTAACTTTCTATAAAGAAAATAATTAAACAAAAATCATTCCGTTGATTCACATTGCAGCTCAATGTAAAACCAAACGCAGAAATTCGAAGTTCAATTTTCTTTTGTAGTTCAACAATATATGATAAGAGATTCGAACATTTGACCTTTTAGTCAATCACTCATACATAAAACATATATTTGCATTGTCCATGGATTAATTAGCATGTCTATGGTTTTCAATTCCAACTCAATATTGCTTCTGATTTAATTTTTTTTTTTTTTTAAATTGAATTCTATCCTAACAAGTCTTGACCAATGAAAATATTGTTTTTACTAAAAAATTCATGATTTTCTCAATTTAATCAATGTAAAACTTTAATCACAACTAACAAAAAAGACCCCACAATTGTTCTTTTTTGTTAAACAAGCTAGATTTGTAACAATAGAGCATTTATAAAAGTGTTTTTTTTTTTTCCAAAAAAAAAAAAGAGTTCTCTATGATAACATAAATTTAGAGACGAACCAACGACAGTTAAACAACCAAACAAGTTAAAGAGGATAAATGGATGGAGGGAATAATAATATCAAACAAAAAAAAAGAGAAAAGATTTGGATTCGGAAAAGATGAAATGGCATAATCAAATTTAACAAATAGAATGATGAAAGGGAAGCATACTTGGAAATCGGAAATGAAGATGAGGGACTTTTTTTTTTTTGAAAAATGTGTTAATCAAAATGAATTAGAAGCGAAGCATATTTCCACCTCATCAACCTCCTCATAATTGGATTAGGATATCATATAATATATATTTTAGACATTGAAATTCCTTTGTGTTATACTGACACTTAGAGGAGTTGAAAAGGCTAATGGTACTTTGTTTAAGTTAAAAGCCCTCAAAGTACTCTTAACTTTCATAAAGGCCAATCTCCACTTCTTCTCCTTTTTTTTTTTTTTTTTTACTCTTTTTGTGGGAAGAGTTAAAAAAAAAGGCTAATTTGTCTGTATTTGATAAGTAATTAATGAATTTTCATGCTATCAAATCACTCAAATAAAGGGCGTCAAAGGTGAGTTGATGGACGAGCCCATATTTGAAATTGGGCCGTCCAACCAAAGCCCAAATGAACAAATTATGGACTTCTAATTGATGTGGCCCAAATCCTTTTCCCGCTTGAAGCTCTTCTTCTCTCCCATTGCTCACATGGAGGAATTCTCGGCCGGTGAAGCTCCCGAATGTTCAAGACGTTGACGAAATTGGGCTTCTAACTTGGGATCAGTTCAGCAGCATAGAGAAGGGAAGAAGAAGGCATTTACACCTTTTTAATTTAGAAAAATTTGTGGTTATATTTGCAAATTTGTTACATGAGAAAATAATTTACAAATATTACAGTTTTTCTCTTATATAGTATGCATTTTGATCTATTTAATATAGTGTACACCATTCATATATACATCCTTACATGTTTCTCATTTTTTACAAAAGATTTTAACATGTGATAGATCTGTTATTATTTGTTCTACTATTGTTACAAGAACCTCTTTAATTAATCTTAAATTAAAATGATTATTATCTTGCTCTGAACATTTTGGTTTGCCAGTAAATGGAAAAAAAAAAAAAAGATTGAGAGTGATTTTAGTGAAAATAATTTGTTTATAAAAGATTTATTTAAAATTGTATAAAGCATAAAATTTTTAATGGCTTTGTTTTTTGTTTCTCGATTTTTTTAATGATATAGTGGAAATATTGATTTACCTCAAAATCAATGTTGAACCAATAAAGATATATTAAAGAAATTCAATAAAGAGATTCCTAGAGTTAAATTTTATTACTAAAAAAATACAAGAAATACATGAAATAAACAAATAAGAAAAAGGAAAAGGAAAAAGAAAAAAAAAAACTCCGACTTACGCTCTCGGTTCGCCCAAGCCTCTATCCAAAACAAGGGCCCAGGCATTTGGACGGGCATGGGCTAGATCTCAGGAGGAAGAGTGAAGCCCAATTGTCATCCAGACAGTGGCGGATCCAGGATTTTATGGTAGGGAGGCACAAGTTCATATTAGATGAAATTATAAGTTTAGTTGTGAAATTTTGGATGGGGTCTATTTAACCTCTAAACTTTAAAAAATGTCTAATAGAGCCTTGAATTTTCAATTTTCTTTTTGTTGTCTAATATTGATATCTAAAGTTTCAATTATATATCTAATAGATCTTTGACACATTCAAAATATTTATAAATTAAATATTATATTAGATATAAAATTTAATTTTGTGTTTAATAAGTTCTCAATTTATGCGACATTTTTAAAATTTAATGTATATATTTGTTATTAAATTGAAAATTCAAAGTTCAAATAGATACAAAATTTAATTTTATGAGCAATTAATTTAATTTTTTTAAAAAAATATGTTAAAAAAACGGCTGCATAAAAAAACAAAACACCCCAAAACTAACAAAATAATCTAAACCATAATAAAAAACCCAAAAATTACGTGCAGCAGGATTTGAACGCTAGACCTCCATAGCCAGTGGAGGATTCCTGTGCTCCAACTCACCAACAAACCAGATGTCAAACAAAATAGATAAAGTACAAAACCCTATACATATATAAAATATTTTATAATTCCAGACGTGCCCCTCCTGGCCCCTTCTTAAATCCGCCCCTGCATCCAGATATGGGCCGAGGCCCAAAGAAGACTGGTCGAGCCGACGTGTAGCCTGGCAACACCAGTTTCCGACAAGACGATTGAGACTATACGTAGAACACTGAACACCTGGTCAAAAGGGACTGTGATGAAAGATATGGGGAATCTCTTCATGGACCCCCTCAGTGTTTTTAGGGTAATGTTTTTTAAATCAAACTTGTTCTTCATACTTGTTTATTTGGAAATATTTTCGTTCAATAATTTAAACTTCTTTTTGACTACTAAACAGTTTTTAATTTGTAAGTAGTTTTGGAAAGAAAAAAAAAATTAATTATTATTATTTTTCCAGGTATAATGAAAAAAGAAGTGGTTTACTAGACTAACTAATTGAACCGAATAGATCCACAGAATGCCCCCGAACTTCAGGATAAATTAAATATATTTTTACTAGTGTTGAGGATCCCGCATTGAAGTGTCACTCCACTCATTGCCAATTGGTTTTGAGATGGAAGCCCATATAATATAATATTAAGAAGGAAGTAGCTTTTGGTTTGTTAGTGTTAATACTCATTTGCGGATCTTTTTCATTTTAGGAGATGTATATTGTAAACCATATTTTCTTTAATGAATTTAAAATTATTTATCGAATTCACTAGGAGATTGAACAAGATTTCTTTTAGCAACTAAGGATCTGCCTGACTCTATGCACTCACTACCTTTTAGCTTGAATGGATAAAGAAAGACCCTTAAAGAGCTTGGTACCAAATAGATACTTAAAGAACAATTGTGCATTTGAAAGAACATGTCATTGAAAAGTTTCCAACATTCATTTTCGAACGAGTAAGTTCAAGATCAAAGAAAGCCAAAACATCTCTTCCTTAGAGAAAAAGGCTAAAATATGAAATAATGACAATTATATAGTATCGTAGTTTTAGTTTTAGTTTTTTCTTTTAGTTATATGTTTCTATGTATACCTCTATCTATCTATATTTCTAAAAAATTAATTGTATAAAAAGAAATTTAATCCTAATATAAATTCATAAACTTTTAGTATTTGTTACAAGAATTTATGGTTTTTTATAGTTTAATAATTAATATTACTTGTATTATATTAATACATCTAAAGTTATATTTATAGAAACCTTGTTGTACTTTTCTAACACAAAATTTTAGATTGACCACTACCTTAAATTTGTCATTTGTTTTGAGGTGATATTAAAATATTACATCACAATTTAAGGTGAAAATTCAAACCTTACAACTCTTTAAAAGAAGTACAGATATATTAACAACTAAATCATACTCATTTTACGGTAATCTTAGATCCATGTTGTATCAATTCAAAGGCTCAAAATTTTGTAGTGATTGTGCTAGTAGATAAGGATGATGTGGCACCTCATGTCCTCTTACCTTGTCTACTCAATTGGTAGACACTACACAACATGTCCAATCTCACCCATGCTAACCCCCAACATTGTCCATCTGTTTTGCAACATAACTAGTGCAATTTGTTGTTCTTGTTCAACAATCCCTCAAATTTAGGTCTTCAAATGATTTCTACCTGATACTCTCATCATTCTATTGGTATATTTGTTTTTGCCTTTTTAATGTATTCTTCATACCTTCCATAAAATGTGGTCTCTTTATTTGTTATCCTAAACTTATAGGAAACTATGGTATTTTAAACTTAAAATCTTCTGCTCTAATGTCGTATCAAATCGTCACTAGATTTAAAAGGTTTAAATTGATAGGTGATGGAAGATTTAATATAAGCATTAGATATTTAATTGGTTGTGAAAAAGCAAATTTCTATTCTATTAAAGTTGATGTTCATCCCTTCAATTTCAATTTCTAGAAAGATGGGTTGTTAGTGAACAAAGGAAAGTAAGCATATGACTGTTCTTGAAAGCGAAAAAACACGACAGAACAACAGTTGAATCGAATGACATTTGAATTATTTTCATGCGAAGGCCAACAACGACTACCAACAAAATTATTGTACTTTCATTATTATCGACAAGTTTTCTTATTATATATATATATAAAAAAAAAAAAATGTATTATTTTGAGACAAATTTATCGAGAACTTAAACCGCAAATAAATGCCATATATTCCAACTAGCAATACTTAACGGTCACTGCTTCCTCCTTGGACTCATTCGCCCAAAACTTTTTAAAACAAATCAAAAATTCCAACTTGATATTTTTATACTCATGTTTTTAACTTTTTGTGCAGCTTGTTGGACAAAAAAATTATTGAAGCAATAAAAAACATTCAAAAAAACATGAAAAGGAAAGAGAAATCGCAAAAGCCTATCTATATGAAAAATAAATAGAGGCGCAGTCCGCAGTATGAGTACAAGTACCACCACGATGTTTTACTGAAAACTGCAGATTAGATTCAGACAGGCTGTACCGAAAAAGAACGGTACTCAAAAGGAAAAAAGAAATTACAAATTTTCAAAAAGGGTCCCGCAAAAGGTGTTAAAAAAATGGGTTTGGTAATAGAAAAGTTTTGGCTTAGAGATTTTTTTTTTTTTTTTTTTCATGGGAAGTAGAGAATGGGAGCATTTTGAGGCGCAGTCCGCTCCATATTTCACTGGGTTTTATAGCAGGAAAAAAAGAGCCAAAAGAAAATTCAAACGAGGGGCCACTGCCCAATTGGATTACAAGGTGGAGCTGCTGCTGCATGAGCCTGAAGATGAAGAGAAAAATGGAAGAGATGAATTGGGTATTTGCGAGGTGCAATAAAAATGAAATCTTGAGGGGTGGGGTTTTGTTTTTGTTTTTGCCAGCTTCAACCTCACAAACAACAAATCAGAAACAAAAACATTAACGGCTAGATGATGAACAGTGAGCGCTCTGGAAGCCACGTGACCAAACAGAGAAACAGAACCAAACCCAGACCTGGTTGCTTTGCTTTTTTTTTTTTTTTTTTTTTGTCGAGTTTTGGAGTAAAAAGACCCTTTTAGTCTCCCAACACAAAAAGAGGAAAAACATCGGCTTTCGCCAAAAACTGATACGATTACGATACTCTCTCCCCGGCGGGGCCTGTCCAAATCGTTGACTGTTTGTTTTTGGTTTTGGGAGTTTTTTTGTTTCTTTTTCTTTCGAGTGTGATTTCACTCACTCACTCCACAGTCCTCCACAGACCCGGCGCTTGCTTTTTACCCACACTTTTTCTCCGAGGCCCAGAAATCAAATCATAAGAACACAATGATGAAAGCCAAAAAAGAACGGATAAAATGTTAAAAATTAGTGCAAACTTGGTAGGCAAGTAGTTTGATTTAGCTAATTTACTTGTGTAGAAAGTAATGGCTAGTGGCATTTATTTAGGATAGTGGCTTAATTGAAGAGATTTTCAAGGTTAGTGGGTTAGTGGGTGTCCATTTTACTTTCCTATAAATTCGTGTAAGTTTTTCATTTCAATGCATCACAACTCAATTTGATTCACTTCCTTTCTTGCAATTTCTATCTTGTTTCCACTATTTGTTCTTTTTGTTTACATGGTATCAGAGCAACCAGGTTCTTTATTTCGTGTTTGAGTCTTATACTCAGTGAAAATGAATGGTGGAAACAATATTTGTGTGGACAAGCTTACCAGTGATAATTATAGCTATTGGAAGCTATGTATGGAAGCTTTTCTACAAGGACAAGATTTGTGGGATCTTGTTTCCGGTGATGATACTGAAATTCCAAGAGATACTTTGGAAAATGTTGAGGCACGGAGGAAGTGGAAGGTCAAATGTGGCAAAGCTTTATTTGCTTTGCGAACTTCTATTGGCAAGGAGTATATTGAGCATGTTCGTGATGTGAATTCTCCAAAGCAAGTGTGGGAAACACTTGAAAGATTGTTTGCTCAAAAGAACACGACAAGGTTGCAGTATTTGGAGAATGAACTTGCCGGAACTATTCAAGGTAACTTATCAGTTTCAGAATATTTTCTGAAAGTTAAGACTTTGTGTTCAGAAATTACAGAATTGGACAAGACGGAGCCTATTAGTAATGCTCGGTTGCGTCGGTATCTTATTCGTGGACTGCGAAAGGAGTTTATGCCGTTTATTTCTTCGATACAAGGTTGGGTAAATCAACCTTCTATCATTGATCTGGAAAACTTGCTTTCAAATCAGGAAGCGTTGATGAAACAAATGCTTGGCAACGACAAGCAAATTCACTATGAGGTGGAAGCTGCTGTTTATGCAAAAGATAAAGGAAAAGTTAATTCTTCTGCCAAGCGTTCTTCAAATGATAGCAAGAATTCCAAGATTGAAGGGCAGTCCAAGGGCAATTTCAAAGGATGTTTTAGGTGCGGCAAGCCAGGACACATCAAACGTGATTGTCGGGCAAAGGTGGTGTGTCATCGTTGTGGGAAGTCGGGTCATATTAGACCAAATTGCCGGGTGAATCTCAAAGAAGCAGAAGCAAATGTTGTACAGGAAAGTAACAAACCTGAACAACTTACTTGGGAACAATGCTTGTCAATTGAAACTTTTTATCAACCCATTAATCTGCATGCTAATGCTTCTATAGATTATGATGAGGATTGGATTATTGATTCTGGTTGTTCTCATCATGCTACTGGAAATGTTTCTCTTCTCTCTGATGTCCATACCCATCAGGGAAAAAGAGTTATTGCAACGGCCGATAATTCCTTACATCCTGTTGTTGAAGAAGGGCGTGTTAATGTTAAGGATGATGCACCAAATGTTGTTGGTGTTTCTCTTGAAGATGTTTATCATGTTCCAGGCCTAAAGAAGAATTTGGTTTCAGTCTCTCAGATTGCTGATTCTGGGAGGTATGTTATCTTTGGTCCAAATGATGTGAAAATTGTTTCTAATATTAAACAATTTGAAGCTGATGTTTTATTAACTGGAAAGAGAAAAGATTCTCTCTACATTTTGTCTGCAAGTGATGCTTATGTTGAAAAAACAGGTCAGAATGATAGTGCAACACTTTGGCATGCTCGACTAGGCCATGTTGGTTATCAGTTACTACAGAGAATTTCTATGAAAAAGCTTCTTGATGGTGTTCCTCTTTTTAAGGAAATTCATCATGATGTAGTTTGTCCCGGTTGTCAATTTGGGAAATCACATCGTCTTCCTTTCCCAAATTCAGATAACAAGGCTGCTGTTGCATTGCATTTGGTTCATTCAGATTTGATGGGGCCAACTAGAACACTCAGTTATTCTGGTTGTCGTTATGTGATGGTTTTTGTGGACGATTTTTCTCGATTCACGTGGGTGTATTTCTTGAAAGCTAAAAGTGAGACTTTCTCCAAGTTTGTCCAGTTCAAGGAGCAAGTGGAAAATGAATTTATGTTGTCAATAAAGTGTCTTCGCACAGATAATGGGGGAGAATACATGTCTGATCAATTTCAGAATTATTGCAAAGAGCATGGAATTCAACGTCAAATGACATGTCCTGACACTCCACAACAGAATGGAGTTGCTGAACGTAAATTAGCACATCTTACATCTATGTGCTTGTGTTGGTTGCATGCAAAGAACCTTCCAAGGGAGCTTTGGGCTGCAGCTATTCAGTCAGCTTGTCACGTCATAAACCGTCTACCTCCATGGACGGGATCGAATATGTCTCCTTTTGAGGTATTATATCGTCGTAAACCTAATGTGAGTTATCTTCGAGTTTTTGGGTCAGTTTGTTATGTTCATGTTTCAAAAAATAAGCGTACTAAACTTGACCCAAAGGCAAGACGTTGTATTTTTGTTGGATATGATACTCACAGGAAAGGATGGAAATGTATGGATCAAAGCACAAGAGAAGTTTTTGTTTCTCGAGATGTGGTATTTGATGAAGTTTCGTCACATCAAATGGATACAAGTTCAAAGAAAGGTGTTGTTGATTTATCGCCTTTCTTTACTGATGATGCCTCAGATGAAAAGGAGACCAATACCAGTATTGGAGGATATGATCAAACAGATGAAGATGCAGATCAGACTGTTGTTCGAAGATCTTCTAGGCAAAGAACACGACCCAGTTATTTATCTGATTATGAGGTACAGTTAAATAACTGTTCAATTGTATCTTGTTTTTTGATGGGTGATATTTGTGAAGGTGAACCCAAGTCTTATAATGAAGCTAGAGATGTTCTTGAATGGGAAGAAGCAATGAAGGAGGAAATCTTGGCTCTAAATAAGAATGACACTTGGGAACTTGTTCCAAAGCCGAAGAATGTTGAGTTAGTTACTTGTAAATGGGTTTACAAGTTAAAGAAAAAGCCAGATGGTACTATTGACAGGTATAAAGCTCGTCTTGTTGCTCGTGGTTTTTCACAACAATATGGTCTAGATTATGAAGAGACATTCAGTCCTGTTGCTAAAATGGTAACTATTCGAACAATTATTTCATTAGCTGCTTACAAAGATTGGAAATTATGGCAGTTAGATGTGAAGAATGCTTTCCTTTATGGAGAGTTAGATCGAGACATTTTTATGGAACAACCTCAAGGTTTTGTTTCCAAGGAGTCTCCAAATTATGTGTGTCGACTCAAGAAGGCTTTATATGGTCTTAAGCAAGCTCCCCGTGCTTGGTATGGTAAAATTGCTCAATATCTTGAGTTCTGTGGGTTCAGGTCCTCAAGTGCAGATTCGAGTCTGTTTGTTAAAAAGACAACTTCGGTATGTACAATGCTTTTACTATATGTTGATGACATGATCATAACAGGTGATGATGAAGTTGAAATTAATAGTCTTCGAGATGCTTTGTCAATTCGTTTTGAAATGAAGAGTTTGGGTGAAGCAAGATGTTTTCTTGGCTTGGAGGTTGAAAGGTCAGATGGATACTTTGTCTCACAGAAAGGATATGCAGCAAGTTTATTGGATCGTTTTGACATGAATGAGTCAAAACCAATGACTACTCCTATGGAGCCATCTTTGAAGTTGACTAAGGAAGAAGGAAAACGATTGGCAAATGCAACACTTTTTCGACAACTTGTTGGTAGTCTAATTTATTTAACTATCACAAGACCTGACATATCTTACTCTGTAGGTGTTGTTGCTCAATTTATGGATAAGCCATGTGAAGCTCATTTAGTTGCTGCAAAGAGAATTCTTCGATATGTTAAGAGTACCTTATGTTTTGGCTTGTTGTACAAACAAGCTAAATCTTTCGTGTTAAGCGGTTTTGTTGATGCTGACTGGGCTGGTGATGTAAATGACAGACGTTCCACAACTGGATACAGCTTTAATACAGGCTCAGGGACTATTTCATGGTGCAGTAAGAAGCAAGCATCCGTTGCTCTTTCAAGTTGTGAAGCAGAATATGTAGCAGCTACTATGGCTACTCAAGAATGCATTTGGCTAAAAAGACTCATGGCAGAAATTTTTTCCAATTTGGACTATCCAGTTTGTATTTTTTGTGACAACGAAAGTGCAATCAAGCTTGCAGGGAATCCAGTGTTTCATGCTCGTACAAAGCACATTGAAACTCATTTTCATTTTGTTCGAGAGAAAGTTTTGACGCAAGACATCAAATTACAGAAGATACATTCTAAGGAGCAAGTTGCTGATATATTTACCAAGGCTCTTGGTAAATCCAAGTTTGAAGAACTCAGGAGTGCACTCGGTGTTGTTGATCGTATGTTTGCACTAAGGGGGAGTGTTAAAAATTAGTGCAAACTTGGTAGGCAAGTAGTTTGATTTAGCTAATTTACTTGTGTAGAAAGTAATGGCTAGTGGCATTTATTTAGGATAGTGGCTTAATTGAAGAGATTTTCAAGGTTAGTGGGTTAGTGGGTGTCCATTTTACTTTCCTATAAATTCGTGTAAGTTTTTCATTTCAATGCATCACAACTCAATTTGATTCACTTCCTTTCTTGCAATTTCTATCTTGTTTCCACTATTTGTTCTTTTTGTTTACATAAAAAGACTTTTAACACGGGGAATAAAAAGAAATTACATTCAAATCAGTTACGGTTAAAAATTCCAACTTGGGAAAATGTTGAGAAATGGAATGGATGAATGGGTTGGGTTGGGTTGGTTTATGGGTTACGCCGGTGACGGTTGGGAGGTGGGATCGGCGGAGGAGGGGATGTCCGGTCCGACTCGGCATCCTTCGAGCATGAAAACGATATCGGACATGGTCGGCCGATCGCGGGGATCGGGTGCAGTGCAGAGCAATCCAACTTTGACACCCAGCAAGAACTCTTCCCATTCTGATGATTCAGGATCCAGCTCAAGCAAGCCTGGCTCTAGGAGCTCTGTAATTTGGCCTCTCTGCAATTGCTTTTTCACCCACTTGACAATGTCTTCATCTTCTGTGAACATCACTGGTTTCTTCCCTGTTAGAATCTCTAGCAACACAATCCCAAAGCTGTAGACATCAGATTCCTTTGTGGCCTCCCCCGTCAACACTGCTTCCGGGGCAATGTAGCCCAAAGTGCCCACCAAGGTAGATGTGGATGCTTCGGCAGAGGCTACGGTTAGTCGGTCTAGCCCGAAGTCGGACAAATGAGCTTCAAAATCGGCATCGAATAGAACGCTTTGTGGCTTGACATCTCCATGGATTATAGAAGATGAATGGAGAAAGGCTAGGCCACGGGCGATTCCTAGAGCAATGAGATGCCGCATTGGCCAATTCAGAACATGACCATCTTGGTGAGATGCTTCCTGAAGGAGAGTGGCAAGGTTTCCATTAGGCATGTAATCGTATACCAATAGCCGCATATCAGGAGGGCCAGCGTAGTAGCCACGAAGAACAGTCAGATTGCGGTGCCTGACTTTTCCCAATGCTTCAGCTTCTTTTCTGAACATGTTTTCGTCCAATGAACCATTTGAGAGACGGCGGATTGAGAGCACCATGCCATCATTGTAACAAGCCTTGAAAACCAACCCATAACGGGTTCTGCTTAGAACATTTTCTTCATCGAATTGCCTTGTTGCCTCGATTGTTTCCGCTAGAGTAATCTTATTGTTGAACATCACGAGCTTTGGCCCTCCATTTTCTGTGCTTCCACGGCCACCACTAGCCGCAGAGCTAACCCTTGCTGGACTTGTTTTCTTCTCTCCAGACGCTCTCTCTTTGAGCCTCTTCCGCCATCTCAACAGGCTGAAAATGTAGAAGCAGCAACACAAAGTCAAGAGGCAAGCTCCACTGGCGGCCACTGCAATGAATAGTATCAATCTCTTCATTCTGTCTTTTTTCTCTGTATCCTTACATTTCCGAGCAAGTGGTTTCCCACATAAGTCAGAATTATTAGCAAACACAGATGAGCTGTTGAATCTAGAGCCTAAAGGAAGTGGGATTTCGCCTTCTAGATCATTACTTGAAACGTTTAAGCTCATCAATCCAGTAATGGAGCTAAGATTAGCAGGAATAACACCAGTCAAATTGTTCGATGAGAGGTCAAGCCTAGTTAAGTTCGAGAGCTCCGATAACGACTCCGGTATGGTACCGGAAAGATGATTCGAATCCAGAAGGAGAGATTCTAAAGACGAGCAACTAGAGATCTCCTCAGGGATTTCGCCAGTCAAATTATTCCTACCCAAATCGAGCTCTTGCAGATGAGATAAACGAGAAAGATCCGCCGGAATTTGGCCTGAAAGAGCATTTGAACGGACCTCCAAACTTTCTAGATCAGAGCAGTTCCCCAGCTCTGAAGGGATCGACCCAGAAATGTGATTCTTTGATAATGACAATGAAACAAGCGATCGAAGAAATCCATAATTCGAAGGAATTTGACCGGAAAATCCATTAGAGCTTAGATTCAAATGGCGCAAACCCACCAAACTACTGAATCCTTCAGGGACATTCCCAGATAGCTTGTTCTCCTGTAGAGCAATTACCTGTAAATTAGGCAAACCAGAGAGCTCAAACGGCAACTCCCCAGAAACATTCTGTTTGCTCAAGTCGAGAGTTGTTAGCTTGAAGAGATTGCCAAGACTGGACGGAATCTTCCCAGAGAGACTGTTAGCACTTAGATTCAAAATCTCAAGGCGACTGAGGTTCCCAATACCAATTGGAAACTCACCAGAAAACTCGTTCCCACCGAGTTCCATTGACGTTAAATTCCCAAGCTTCATTAGCTCAAGAGGAAGGGTTCCATTCAAGCCATTGTCAGCTAAATTCAAGATTTCAAGCTCCAACAGATTTCCCAAACTGACCGGAACCATGCCGGAAAAATGATTTCCACCGAGAGACAACCGTTTCAAACCTCTCATAAAGCCCAAAAACGGCGGAATCTCTCCGGTTAAGCGATTCCCTTCCAAATCAATAACAGAAATCGAGGCGCAGTTCTTGATTTCTAACGGAATCGCCCCGTGGAACGAATTTTTCGCCATTTTAAGCTCTTGCAATCCCGATAGATTCCCAATCCCAGGCGGAATCTCGCCGGAAAAATCATTGACAGAAAAATCCAAGACTGTCAAAGTCGTAACGCCCGTTAACCACAAGGGGAACTCTCCCCTTATCTGATTGTGTTGGATATCGAGTACCTGTAGAGCACTAAAACACGTCGCTATCTGAGGTTTGACAATGTCCGTGAACGCATTAAATCCAAGTTGAACGATCCGAAGCGACGGCGCATGCGTCGAGACATTGCAAAACATGGAGTAAGGAACCGAACCAGTGAGGCTATTCTGCGAGAGCGAGATAACTTGAAGATTCGGAAGAGCTCCAATGGCGGCCGGGATTACGCCTTGAAGCGCATTTCCCTCAACGCTCAAATGAACGAGCGAAGAACAATTCGCAAGAGCCGAAGGCAACGTCCCTTCTAAAACATTATGGTCGAGCCAGAGATGTTGAAGCTGTTGAAGCTCACCGAAACTCGCCGGAATCTCCCCGCCGAATCTATTGAAAGAGAGATTCACAACCTGAAGCTGCGTCATATTCACAACGCTCCTCGGAATCTGACCGGAGAATCCGTTCGACGAAAGATCGAGATACTTCAGGCTCCTCGGAAGGTCGCCGGGAATGACCCCGGAGAGGCGATTCTCCGCCACGTTGAGAACATGGAGATTAGTCAAGTTCCCAAACTCCGCCGGAAGACCACCGGAAAAGGAGTTGTACTGCAAGAAAACCGAACGCAGAAACGCACATTTGGACAAAGAAGAAGGAATCGTACCATTGAAGAAATTGGATCGAATACTCAACTTCCGGAGCATCTGCAAGTTAGGCAACTGATCGGTCAATCGTCCGGCGAGTTGAAGACGAGGCAAACGAAGCTCGGTGACTCGATTACTGGTACAGACAACACCCCGCCAGTCACAAGGCGCCAATGGGGTGGAAGAATCCCAACCGGTCAATGCGGAAAGAGGATCATGAAGGTTGAGCTTAAAGGACATCAATGCCTGAATCTCCACAAGGGTTTGGGCGCCGGTATCGGCGGAGGAGGAAAAGAAACCACCGGAGAGCAGCAGCAGCAGCGGAAAGAATAAGAGGAGAAGAAGCTTCATGGCTAGTGAGAAAAAAGAGAAAAGGAACAGACTATAGAGCCATGAAGAGATGATATCAATGGCGTTGGTAAGATTAAAAAAAAAAAACAGAGTGAATGAGGGAGAGAGACGTTGGTGCGAGCGACGGAGAGCGTATAATGTGGTTGGGAAGGGAAGGGGGCCCAGGCCCAGAGAGAGAACAGTGACGCACAAAAATGCAGCAGAGAGATTCAGAGAAGAGAACTGAGAGAGTCCTTTTTTGTGAAAATGGGACAGTAGAGGGTTGGAAATGCAAATAAAGAGTGCCCAAAAACTTTTGAAGGGAAGCTTTTTTGAAAGAGAGGATGGGGAATGAGGGAGGAATATTGATGGAGATGGGCTGGGCCTCACGTTTTACTCTCTTCTCATCTCATTCTGGCTTTCTCTATCATTATTACGCCCTCTCTCTCTCTCTCTCTCTCTCTTCCTTCGTAATCTTTCCCTCCTTTTTCCTCCCTTTGCCTATTAATAATTTTCTTTTGATGCGTCCCTATTAATATACTTATCGTTTTCATATTTATTTCATTTTCATTCTTTCAACTTTATATTTATAACATAACTCAACTCTCATAAAAATTGTATTCATCACCAAGAGGTATGTAGTTCGAATCTCTCACACCTACATGTTGTAAAAAAACAAAGACCGGCGTAAGCATAATTAAATACTCTTGATCAATAGATCATATGTTCAAATCTATCATCCCACATTATAATTTAACTAGTCATTCCAAAATGTTTCGATATCACGCAATTAAATAAGTGGGCCCTATACTCGAATCATTTTTATTTTAGTCTTGTACTTCCAATGAATCTTAAAATCAGACCTTGTTATTATTTTGAAATTAATTTTTATCAAACTGGTAAAACAATAAATGATTTCTATTTTTTTAAAAAAAATACATGAAATAAAAGTGTTTCTAACCTTTGTAGAGGGAATGCAAACAAAGACTTTTTTTTTTTTTAAGTCTGTATTTATCTAGCATTTTGAAAGTATAAAGACTAAATTTGGTCATTAGTATATGGATTATAAAATAGAATAAAGGATTGGGACCAAAATGATGATCACAATAATTATTGTTTTTTTTTAGTGGGAAATCATGAATATAATAGACAAATTGAAAGTTTTTGTGATCAAAATGATTTTAAGGGAAAAAATAGTTTATAAGCTAAAATAGAGATTTTGGAAAAAAATTTGAATAAATTTGATTACTTTTTCTTTTTTTGGCGAAGGATAGATTTGGAAGATCAAGGAAACAGGAATGGAGATTAAAGCTAAGTTTATTTATTTAAACATTCTGTTTTTAATAATAAATTGCCTAGCCGACAAGTATACACAATCATATTAAGTTTATTGGACAATCTTTTCCATTCTACTTTAAAAAATACGAAAGGATAATGATGTTGATGAGTGAGCGAATGAATCGATCATTTGGTTGTATGGACAATTTTTTTCCCCTTAATATAATATTATAAAATGTATGGCTTTAATTTTATTATTTCATATAATTTATTGGCTGACTAAAGTAGAGTTCAAACACCTTGACTATGACTAGACTGTTTAGAACAACTTTTCTTTATGGCCAAAAAAAAAAGGTGAAGATTTAAATGATTTGTAATGTAGGATTCTATTGATAATAGAGGGAGACAAAGAGAAATGTCACAATTTGTTCTCAAGTTAAAAGATAAAATGGTCAAAAAAGTAATCTCACTCATAGATAACCTTACTATCTTCCTTCTCGAATTGGTAATAATTTTTAAATTTTCTACCAAAGTAGCGATGTTGTATGAAAATGAATGTGGTGTAATCGTCACATAATATTCTTTTTATTTTTCTTGAGAAAACAAACAAAATATTAGTTATGTAAAATAAAAACAAATTTAAATAGTTAAGAGAAAACTATATCAAATATCTTAAAATTTGATTGTGTGTATTTATTTTTTTTATAAGGTAATAAATTGGAGGAAGGAAATTAATGTAAATAAATTATTAAGTAACTTGTATTATTAT
The DNA here is from genome assembly GCA_036850905.1 of Luffa acutangula. Taxonomy (NCBI): domain Eukaryota; kingdom Viridiplantae; phylum Streptophyta; class Magnoliopsida; order Cucurbitales; family Cucurbitaceae; genus Luffa; species Luffa acutangula. The sequence goes on along the minus strand of CM072087.1, from coordinate 58,691,977 downwards.
ATTTATTTGAGCTGTCAATGGAAAACAAGTATATGATATTATAATTCACATGGTAAGTCTTGTTTATAGTGAATGGTCAATATCTCTCTAGAGTGAACTATAAGTATGTAGGTACTTTTTGCACTAAACCCTAACTAAGTCCTTGATCTTTTTATTTTATTTTTTTTATTTTTCCCTTTATCTTTCATCTTTGAGCAAAGGCAAAAGTCATGGGAAGCCTTTTTAGAAAATTGTTGAAATTCCTTCCATCCAAGACTGCCTTTTTTTCTTAAGACACTTTCTTGTGGTTGAATTAATTCATGAATTGTTATTATTTAGACCAAGTTTATAAACGCTATTTTTATCGATATTTTTTTTTTCTCTTTTAATTTTTTCTCAGGTTTTTAGAAACCATGCCAAGTTCTAAAAACTAAAAAAAGAAAAGAAATTTTTTGAAGATGTTGTATTTTTGTTTTAGAATTTGGCTAAAAATTCAAATATAATGTTTTCCTTCACAAAGATGAAACTCATGGCAAGAAAAGTGGGAGAAAACGTACATTCCGAAAAACCAAAAATCAAATGGTTATCAAATGAGATCTAAATTATTTGTATACTTAAAAATGAGAAAGGAACATGTTTTGAATTATTATGAAAGATATAGCTCGTGATAATAAGGTAGAAGAAAAAAAAAAACCATTTTCAAAATTCGTTTTCATTGATTTGTTATTTAGAAGTTTTCTCTCCACATTCAATGCACAATTTGCACAAAAGTAAGCTACACATTTTAGGTCCTTTTTAAGCATAGCATGTCTATAATTACCATGACAATATATTGTCTATTTCACAATTATAGGCTAAAATTATGCATTTGGGCTTTGTATTGTATACTATTTTCAATTTCATCCCATATCTTTTAATAGTTTTCAATTAAATCTCCGCATTTTACATGGTTGAAATTAAATAATAGAATGGGATGATATTAAAAGAATATTATTTTATATAACCCAACTTCCTTAATATTAAATATAATTCTTTTTTTTTTTTTTTTTTGAGGAGAATTAAATATCATTCTTACTGTTACTAAAAAGAACACACACTTGATTGAAATGTTATCACATAACTTACTATTTCATTCCATTAAAAGAAAAATCATTAATTGAAGCACTATCATAAATCATAAACAAATTTAAATGCCCACCCGTTATTTTATCATTTTAAATCTAAAAAAAAAAAGGAGTAAAAAATTAATTAAAAGATCTTAAAATACTTATCGCACTATAAAAAAAAACAATTAAAACACTAATGTAAAACCGAGATTGAAAACCAACCTACACTTCATAAAATAGGTTGTATACTTTCAGTTTTAGAGTGTTTTTAGCCTAATTAGAAGTACTTTTATTATAACCAAAAGTAGTTATCACTTGAAATTATCATGATTTGAAGTAATATAAAATGGTTTGGAAAAAGAACAAGCACTTCTAAAGTACTTTCAACTTAAAAAAATAATAATAATAAATCAGAAGCCCTTAATGCTTAATATAGTTAAAACATTTTCAAAAAGATAATTGGCAAGTGTGTTTGGAATAACTTTTGAAAAAAAAAATGCATTTTAAACCAAATCAATTTTTCTATAAGCACATTTGAAAGTTTAATAATTCAAAGTATATCCAATATAGTTTCATAAATGATTTTAACCGATCAAAAGTTTTTCTACAAAAATCTTAAAACATTAAAGTATTTAAAATAATTAACTTAAAAACCATTTTTGAAGAAATACAGGAGAGATGATTGTCAAATTGATTAATTGTAGCAAGAAAAATAAAATATATTGATAACTAGTAAAATCACTCTTGAATATAGTGCAACCAAATAAAATTGTTATTTAAAATACTTTTGATAAAAAGGTAAGATACGAAAACATTTTTACTGAAAACATTTTTTAGAAAAGGTGCTTAAATTAGACGTTAAATGCTATGCTTAGGGGTTAGTCCCACCATTTTTACAAAGTGGAAGAGGATAACAATTTAAAAATAAATAAATAAATAACATAATTTACCTATGAGGAATTTACCATTGGCTTTTGAAACTTTTGGAGGCAAAAAGCAATAGTGATTACCATAAAAGGACAAGACGAATATCGCAGTCAGCTGTGGGACGGAAAATGAAAAATAAACCAAACTCATATTTCTCTCTCTCACTCTAACATTGGAAAACACCATCGCATCGCAGTGAGTAGTTTTGCAAGATGGATATAAGAGAGAAAAATGGTAAAAGTACTTTAATCTTGTATCTAACAATTGTTAGAGAACATAAAATTTAGAAGATGTACCAGACAGTTTTAAAAGAGAACCTCATTATACCGAGAGCATCTAATAATTTGCCCTAACATTGGACTAGGACAATGGCCATGTCATTAACTCATAAACTCATATAAATTTTCAACTCCACCCTGTTGTTTTTTAGTTAACTTCCATTTGTTTTGATTTTCATTTGAAATCCAACCAATCCCCAATTGATTCACTCTCTTTCCTCCCGTCACTTTCGCCCCTAATTTGTGACCAAATGTAACGCCCTTTCACAACATCCTCCCTCCCCCTTTAACTTTCCGCTAATATTAATTCAGACCCCTTTTTCCAATCCCATAATCAGCACAGCAGACCCAATATCCCATTTAAATCTCTAAATTTGTATTCTTTTAATTATGATTTTCCTTTTATATGTTTATTATTAATTATTAAATCAAAATCAAATGGACCACTCGTTGGTTTAATGGTCACTGTCTCTCCTTGGACTTTTCGGCTCAAACGCACCAATCTTAAACTGCCATTTTACCACCAAAAATATTTGGCCGCCCAACACTTTGCCAAAAAAATCCATTTTCTCTGTCGCTTTGTATCACTTCCAAAAAAAAAAAAAAAAAATTGATGGAAAGGGGTGAAATTGAATGTGATGGATTTGAATTATTTCTGTCTATGTTAGCGGGAAGGGAGTTGGTTGAATGTCATTTAAAAAAAAAATAAAAAAAATTAATTCTTGAGATTTTCATGGTCAATGTCCATCAATAATTGCCAACTAATCCTTTCACTCTCTCTTTTTTTTCCCCATCTTTTCTGCAAAAAGTAATTCAATCTTCAATCTTGTACGGTACTGTTTCTAATTATTATATCCTCCGTTTTTCTTATTAAATCTTATCCGCCCGTCGTATTAATTTCACTTGTTCGTTTCCATGAACCAAAAAAAAAAAAGTAAAAAATTACTGCTACTTTTGAAATTTAAAAATATGTATGTTTTTTTTTTTTTAATATAGATATTAATTGTTTTCACGGGAAGGTACGAATGAGTAAATAAGCTAATGGAATAATGCTGCCACAGAGAGGGAAAACTATTAAAGAGAAAATAAAAATTGCAGAAATAAGCTCCAATAAGTGCATAATTGAGGAGTTAAGGGGTTTGGTTCAGCTTTTTCAGGACATCTTTATTATGACGCCAATGAAAGCACTTCACCTTTGCGCTGCAACCATTATATGCTACTGTTGGCGATCAATGCCTTTTGAATTGGGCCGTCGATTCGGGATCAGGCCCAATATTATCCATAGGCCCAAATTAATTGTCGGACGTTGGATCGTTTTCCAGTCGGCCCATAACTTTCATGGCCCAGTCTTTATCTGATATGAAGGCCGCTTTTGTTTTTTCAGCACCAAGTCTATTTTCATAAAAAAAAACTAATTGAACAATATTTATTATTAATATTTCAATCATATTGTCAAATCTCCTCTATTTTCTTGACTTATTTTAGAGGGAGAGAGAGGGGGCTAGAAGGAAATAAATACTTTACAGAAAAAAAAAAAAAGGAAATAAATACTTGGTTTGACATTTTACAAAAGATTACCTAATTGATACATGATTTAAACCATTAATCCCTTCTTCCTTTCCAACTCTTTAATGGCTTTATTATGCCAACTAATGAGAATAGTCAACAAGTTAACTTGACTTTTATATAATCATGAAACGTTAAAAGTCTTGTACTATATATGAACAATATACATATTGGTGTGTAAGTATCTCCTCATACTACCATTAAAATGTTGACAACCAAGTTTTGTTCAGAATATTATGTTAATTTATTGAAATGCAAATATCAAAACAGTTATTTGTGATTAGAACGATATTCTTTAAAAAAAATTTCGTGTGTGCGCTAATTTTTTTCAGTATGATGCCAAAGTGAATGAACAAATATTCTTTTATAAATCTCCCACCTCAAATATTGTTGAAGTAAAAAAAAAAAAAGTGAATGAACAATTCTTACTAAATCAACACTAGCTCTAGTTACAAACATAGCTCTAGTTACAAACATATGTACAATTAAACGTATCCTAATCTTTAAATTTAAATTTGTAGGTTTAGTAATAGTTTAACAAATAACAAGTATCTCTTATTTTGTACTAAAAAAATTAACAAGTATCTCTCAAATCCGTTGACAAGGTGATACAAATACGAAATCAAAAGCCTATTTCAGACTTTTAGTACGTATGTGACTCATATTCTATTGTTTGTTTTTTGATCCATGAAGTCAAATAGATTAAGTGAATGTCTCTTCCACAATTCTTTTAAAAAATAAAATTTGGATGTCAAAATTCAAATAGCAACATATTATTCCTATTTTAAAAGGTAGAATCACACTCAAAGAAGATAAAATCTTCGATAAATATATTATTCCTAATATTATAAACTCTTTTAAAAAAAATAAAAAATAAAAACATGTATAACATAACACTCATAAAAAAAAGATTAGAAATTTGAATCTCTACGAAACGAAAGATAGGGTACCTATTACATTTTCTAAATTTGAAAGTTTGATCCTCCACCCCACAATAAACCTGAGTTCAAGAGAAGGTGAAGTTATTGTCCCAAAATTAATTTATCTCGAACTCTAACTCCGACCCATTCCTTTATCATATCTCTCAACCTAATCCTCATAGAAATTTTGGCATCCCTATACTTAGCTTAGAGACAATGTAACATCTCTCTATAACAGGCATCTCTGTCATCTAAATCTTAGATTAAATGACATAAGTGGAAGAGAATTGAAGCCAATGTTACAACATTAATTCCTTGACATCGACTGTACAAAACTTCCCATTGCATGGAAACTCTTTGTCAATGCAAGTTAAGTAAACCCGGGTAGCTACTAAAACTAAACTACAAGTCTACAACCAGATAGACCAAAACCTTTGAAAAAGCATTGAACAAGTGGATGATATGATAATACAAGTCTCTAGATTTCCAATTGTCGTTCCAACTAAATATATATTTCTCACCACAAATATCGAATCTGATTTGGTAGAGAGAGAAAGAGAAAGAGATAGAGATTATCACATCAAGTTTCCTGTAACTCACGTGTTGTTCATATGGCTGCCCCTTATGGTTGAGGTAAATAAAAACAGACAGCCCCCTGGCCCAAAAGCTAGAAACTTGGGACCCAATGTCAGACTCAGATATGAGGCAGAGCAAATCGTGGCTGAAATTAAACCACAAGCCAATTTCGACGACTCTCATACTTTTCAATTCTGTGGTTAATCAATGAGTTTCCAGTGCAACAAGAAGTTGACACAAACCAATCTCACTTGCTATTAATTTTTTAACGTTTCTGTGGCCTTGCTTCATACTTTTAATTCCTTCTTTTTCTCGAACCTCCTCTCGCTGACAATTCCACCCACCTCATCTTTTTATCCTTGTTTTATATTATATTATCTTCTCTCTCTCTCTCTCTCTCTGTTGTCATCGTTTGGCTTTATTTTTATAACCTAACAACAGCAGCGGCCGACACCAAGAACATCAGATATCTGGAACTGGGGGACGATCAAAATGAAATTTTGAAGGCACCCTTTTTCTGGTTTTGATCGAGTTATGTATTCTTTTTGAAGTTTGTGAGGTGGGTTTATGAGATTGAACGTAAAGTTTTGATCTTTTTAATGGTTTCTGTTGTGGGTGGCAATGAGTGATGATAAGAACGATCGGCTTCAATGAGGATACTTTGTGATTCCTGTGAAAGTGCTGCAGCGACTTTGTTTTGTGCTGCTGATGAGGCTGCTCTCTGCGCAGCCTGTGATGCTAAGGTATATATAAAAGCAAGTGTTTGTATTATTACCTTTAATTTTAGTTAAAGGCTTAAAAGCATTCGTTTTACTTATAGTGAGTTGGAAGTCTCTTTTATTTATTTATATATATATATATGGGCAGGTGCACATGTGCAATAAGCTTGCGAGCCGCCATGTAAGGGTTGGGCTCGCAAATCCGAGTGAAGTTTCTCGCTGTGATATATGTGAAAATGCACCAGGTATAGATACTTATTTTGTTCTCTTTTCTTTTAAGAGATTTCTTCTTTTTCTTTGAGGTTGTGATGGTTTGGATGGGTTAACATTTCTGTGGGAAAATGTTTGCAGCTTTCTTTTACTGTGAAATAGATGGCAGTTCCTTGTGTTTACAATGCGACGTGATTGTTCATGTGGGAGGCAAAAGAATGCACAAGAGATATCTTCGGCTGAGGCAGAGAGTTGAGGTTAATTTGTGATTTAATCAATCAATCCTTCACCAAACTTTTATATTTCTTTGTACAGTTCACATATTAAGTTTGTTTGGTTATCTTGCAGTTTCCAGGGGATAAACAAAATGATATCAAGGACCTAAATGTTGTAGCGATGGAACAGGTTGAGGCAGTGAGAGGCCAAAATCAAGATGGGGCTGAGAAGCAGGAAAACTTGAGGGTCTCGGGCGTTAAAGATTATTCAAATGGAGATGGGCATTCCAAGCGGGGTAATAAAGTGATTGATTTGAACATTTAGTGAGACCTCATTCTTGCATTGCACCACCGAGCTTCAAATAACCAGGTGGTTGTTTTGGGATTTTTCAAGTAATAATGTGGGAACTTTTCTCGAACTCTTTTAGTCAAGGAAATGAAGTTGAAATGCTTTCCATCTCTCCCATTTGCAATGACCTATTTATGTCTGTACCAAACTTTTAATCCGTACCGTACAAAATTTGTTGTAACTGAGCACAAGGCAAAGCCAAGTTCAACTGTATCCTTTTTTTGTTCTTTGCTACATATGATAAGTTATCCAAAACATATTCAACTAGCAATTAAGCATGGGTTTGGAAAGATTTTGAACAGTGCTTTTAAATGAAACACCTAATTATATGTTTTATCCATAAGCACTTTTAGTACTTTGAATTTCTAAAATTTTCAATTTACTTTGATAATGTAGAAGTTTGAAAAAATACTTTTATGAAAACACTCCTCATCATTCTAAAAGTCATATTAAACTCACTTGAGTTCTATCAAACTGCCACAATGAATGCCCATGGTAGCCAGCATAAACTACCAAAAAAAAAACAAAACAAAACAACAACTACTAATGCTGGGGCTCGGTGTCCCCCTGAACATGGTAATTAGAACAATATCATATAATTTACAAATCAATAGTTATATACATCATCATGCTGCATAACATGATATAATTAATGTCTACTTGAGTATTTGCTGCTTCATATAGGGTGATAATATACACAAACAAGCGGCTACCCAAACCAGATAAGTCGCGTAACCAGACCAGCAGTGGAGTACTCACATGGGGCAGCATGAGTCTTATATCATGACTTGAACAGAGTAACTGTGGCGATGTAACCATTTTTCATCACCTGCTCATGCCATTGATGCTCATTAACACAGCCTTCTTAAATAACACAATCAAATCTTAAATAACACAATCAAATCATAATGTCTGTGCCCGATAGAAGAGGGGCAGAATGATCAAAATCAATTGTTCTTTTTCCTCAGCTATTAAAAACAAGCTAAAGTGTAGAAACTCACCTCAAATGCAACATTTTGATAGCCATAGACGAAAGTAGATCCAAAAGGATTGTTTGTTGAACCTTGAGTTTGTATGGCAGCTCGCCCACAATCCCCGAGGATTTCCTAGTTTTGTAGAAAAACTGTCAGACATGTCATTCTTAAAAAGCACTTGAACATAGAAAAAGAGAGTGCAAGAACTAAAGAGCTATGAATCCATTACAGACGAAAAAAGGTTAATCAATAGAAAATATAAGCCATCAAATAGGCTTCAATCAACAACACAGTTCGAAACCAGCACCAGAAAACATATGATGTTAAGTAAGGCAACCCTTGTTATAAAATTAGGCGAGCAAAATCCACCTTCACATCTTCCCACTTTGTGCTCGGGGTTATAGAGTTTTTACAGTTGGTTTCGTCAAAAGAACCTGAAACTGCAGGAAATAGAACTATAAAGGTCATTCACTCTCGCATAAATAATTCTGAAGAAAATTAGACACTAATATTCCATGTAGGTCCGAACCATGGATTATGAAATTGCACTTGATGTATGAGTTAAAATCAGCATGACCCGGGAAGTTAGTGTGCAAAACGAACTTCTTGATTTTATGAGTCTGCAAAACAAACGTGGTACTTCAAGAACTATAAAGCTCAAAAGATCAACATGTATCATCATGAGAAACACTACATTAATATATAGAAAGACATCAAGTACCTGCCCATCAAATAAGATGTCCAAACCACGGGTAAAATAATTGTAGAAGTAATCACCACAAAGGGTTGTCCTAGGACGAGGATCCGAAGCAGAATGAATAACCATTTGATCAACCTGTACAAACAAAAAAAACCAATAATCCAAAATTTTAAGAAATATACAAAAACAGTCACATGTATGCATCCTACGTGCAGGCATGTATTGATTGATTGTTGAATTAAAAAATATTCACATAAATTGAAGTAGCTTAAATAATTAATCCCAAGAATATAACTTGTAATCTGAAGCCAATAGTTTATTACTCAATTGCTCCCCATAAAACAAGTCAAAGGCTTCAAATATAAATTCTTTAGCAAACTCAGTTCAACATAAATAGTTTAATATATCTTTTATTGAACAATTACAATCATAGGAATATTGAAGCTCACAACTTCTAGTACAAGGTGGTAAGGGAGAATACCTGTTTTTGATGAATTCCACAAGGTCGGCCTAATTCAGTCCAAATATCCTGTAAAGAATGAAAGTATGAGTGTGTGAGAAAGAAAGTAACACAAATGCATAGGAGGTTAATTTGAACAATCTTTACCAAACATTCTTTTTTCATAGTATCAACATAGATGGATTTCAAAAGTCACAAGGGAGAGAACATGGATTTCAAACGCCAAAACTATGAAAGTCAAAGAAGTGACAATTCGGAGATAGTATCAACATAGATGTCTCCTACAAACATCAAGAACCCCTTGAATGAATTCCTTCTCTCCATTACTTGCCCTTTTTGTTTAAGGCACACATTTGGAAATGAAGTCTGAGGTTAGATTTTCTTACATGAGGTGAGGCAAAGAGAACGCTAAAATTGTCTCCAAACTCAAGGATGCATATTGTATAAAAAAAATATCTGATATTTATTAGTGTGAGTGTCTTGTAGTTAATGATCCTTAAAAATAGTTTCATTAATCAAAATAAGACATGAGGTTTGCGCTTCGTGAAATTAGTCAAGGTGCGCCTAAACTGGCCTGGACAATCACGGATATTAAAAAAAACAAAGCAAAGACCGATGGTTTGTGCCTTGTGAGAGGAAAAAGAAAAATATACTCAAACAAATATCTGCATGTCATAAATTAAATTAATTTGATACATAAAAGATAAAGAGATATAACAACAAAAGCATGACATGAGGCCACAAAGTTACCTGTGGTGAAGCACCAAAAGGAATGTGTTGACTACCCACAGCAAAGAATAATTCATCACCCAGCTGGACAATTAGAAAAAAGTAAGCAGGTAGACAATTTAAATCACAAAAAGTGCAGATGAAGAGAGAAAGCAAACCTTAACATGGACCTCCTCCATATAGAGGCTGCCGGCAGGCAATGGGGGAGCAGAAGCCTTATCCATTAAGGCTCCTACTCCAACCTTTTTTACTGTAGAACTATCAAATACGGATACACGACATGCAACTGGGGTCGTGCCATCAGGAAACTCCAATGGTAACTCCGCTTTTGTAATCAAGAGTAGCAAGTTAATCTCCTTAGAACTCAAAAATCCAAGAGGCATGAAACTAAGTGAAAGAAAGTAGCAATAAAATACCTTCTCCATCATGGCAACAATCAGTATACTGGCTTGGAATTGGAAATGCAAATGAAAGTCCCTGAAACATATAATAGATGTAATCAAAGATGAAATATATATATTACTTCACAAATGTCTTCTTGGGAGTACAGATACATACGGGATAGAATAAAGTGTAAACACCCCTATCTTTGTCATAAATTCCAGGAAAAGTCGGCCCAAACAATGCATAGACAGCTATAAAGGTAGCAAGATTTGATGGTCCTCTGCAATCAAGTGCAATCAAAGTAACGATCATTAATTTACGAATAGGATATTTTTATTGTACCGTGCATGAAAGTTTGATCACCTACCCGATCAGAGAAGTAGCATATCGCATTTGAAGACGCTTTACATCAAATATTTCAATAAGACGTAGCCTCTAGCAAGTAGTGAAAAAACATAAATTAATTTGGATCCAAAAGTACATTTGTATGACCATATTCCCTAATTAATGCTCTATTTCTATAACTAATTCCTTGAGAATAAAAATGCACAGATGGCCCTGGTAAGTGGTTAAATCAGTAGCCTTTTCTTATATAATACTTGAAGTGCCAAACAATTTTAATAATCATATTTAAAATGAAAATCATATCACTCTCTTGCAACCATCTATCAGAGTTCTTGAGCACACACATTTGATTTAAGTAAAAGCCTTTATCTTTTCCTTTTAATGAATATGAAAGAGAACAAAAATACCTGTGACCAAGGGTCAAATCGGAGATGAAAACCATGGTCCGGAAAGCTGATAACAATATCAAGTTTCAATGGCTCCTACAATGAAAAAGAATTATATGTAGTATTAGAACATTAGCAAGGAATGCATCCAAATAAAACACTTTCTAGTAAATTTCATAATAGACATATCCAACAACCAATAAGAATTTCAGTAGAATAATCTCCAGAATTTGACAAGAATAAACATCACTTAATTCAATGTGGTCAAACAGGCATTGCAGTCTAGAGCTATACCTCGTCGAAGTATTTTACATGGACAACATCATAGATGTTGGGCCGCTGCTCTATTTGTGCAAAAGCTTCACAAATTGGCATTCCTGAGGCAGAACTGAGGTGCTTAAATGTCCACATTAAAAAGAGTAATTCCTAATCTTTTGCCCCAAAGTTCCCACAAAACACTACATGCTGAATAACAAACCCCGAAAACATCTAATTCGAAACAATCAATAATTCCTGCCGTAATAACCCTGCCCGCGGAGAAAAGGTAAACGAAACAAAGGGAGACAATCCGAATCCAAATCGATTCTAAGAAATTCTATCAGAAACTTCTCCTTCCAGAAATTGAAATTGATTAACGCGTATCGATACAAAAGGGAAGCCATTAGGAATACACACAATCAATTTTCGAACGACAAAAGATGAAAATACCGAGATTGAAGGGGCCAAGTCCAAGTCCGGGTTGAAGATCGAGGACGATGGCACCCATAGCCGTGCCCTCACAGCGTCGTCTCGATCTCTGCATAGTTGCTCTTGGGTGGATTGATGGTTCAGTTTCCTCCGTGGCTTTCGCGGAACAAGAAGACAGGTGTTTGATTTCTAATGCCAGGTTTTTATTGTATTGTTGAGAATACCCCTCCTAATCTTAACACGCAAGGTCCAAAAGATGAAAACTAAAATAATGTCTAAATATATAAAATAATCTTTGTTTTTTAAAAAATAAGAATAAAAAAAATCTTTGTTTTTTATATAATTTTTAATATTTTTTAAATCTTTGGTCCGTTAGATAATTTTTTAATTTAATTTCAATATTTTAAAATTCTTAATTATCTATTTGTTTTATTTAAAAAATATATTAAATTTTAATTGTTATTTTATTAACATAATTGACCGGACAGATTTTCGAATCTTCACCTCCAAATGTTCTTGAACAAAAAACAATATATATTTGGACACACATCTCATTAAAAAAACATATTTAGACATGCATTTCATTTGGATGCGCTGATAAAATTCACCTACCTATAAAAAAAAATATTGTTTAATCTTTTATGAAAACATAATTTAATAATACATTAGGTTTTTTAATAAGTTTTTATAGGTTTTTTTTTTTCATAACACTTAATTTATAACTTTTAACCTATATTTTGATGATTATAAATGGAGCGTTAATTTGAAAATTATATATAAAAAAAAAAAAAAAAGTTAGACGTTAGTAGCATGATTGTGTGTTTTATTTAATATGTTATGAAAACAATAATTTAATAATATACTAATTTTTCGTTAATTAATTTTTATAGGTTTTCTTTTGTTAAATGACTTTTATAAATTTAAGTTAAAATATCATTTTTACGATTTTGTTCTATTTTAGTCCCTACTTTTATTCTTAGAAAATTAGTCTGGATTGGTTTTCTTTCTATAATTTTTTTGAAACATTTTCACATTTTTTAGAATATATTTCACATTGTATCTCTACTTATTCTTAAATTTTTATCATTGTTTAACCAATTTCAATTAAAAAAAAAAAAAAAAACAAACAATTCTAAACTTATGATAGACACAATTTTAAACTTTATTGAAAGTCTAAGATTAATATTAGATATTTAAAAGTACAATAACAAAATTAGATCAAAATCCAAAAAAAACATAGGCCAAAAATGGTATTTTTTTATATAATTTTTTAGATTTGAAGAGAAAATTGGATGATTTTAAAAGATCTAATTTGAAAATTATATATAAAAAATATTAAGCGTTTTCGTTCATCCCTTGGGTAGTTAGACCCTCTTGGGATGTTCTTGTTCTGACAGGCCCGCGGCCTTGGCCTTGTTTTTAGCTTGCTTTACACATCCCAATTTTGATGACTAACAAAAGAGAAAAGTATATATAATATTATTTTTTTAAAAAATAAACAGATATATCTATGAGATTTTGAGTTTGATCTACAAAATAATAATTTAAAAAAAAAAGAAATAAATAGTTTTATATTATAAAAAAAATTAGGAAAAACTGCTAAAACTACTCTTAGTATTGTGATTCTAACAACTAGACCCCTGCACTTTAGTGTGAAAGTTCAAATCTCAGACTCTTAAAATTGTAAAATTTTCATTATTGATTTTTCAATGGTAAAATTAACACCTCAAACTATTATAAAAGTACAAATATTGAAATTGAAGGGGTCAAGTCCAAGGTCTGGTTGAAGACGGAGGACCATGGTACCTATATACCCATGACATCTCAATCATTGCATCGTTGCCATGGGTTGAATTGATGGTTGGCCACGTATACAAATCTCAAATGCTAATTTGGCAAACGACTTAACTAGTTTATCAACAAAATTCAACCAACATATCAATTTTTTTTTTATTTCAAATAGCATGATGGTGTGTTTTGATAGGTTATGAAAACAATAATTTAATAATACTTTTTTTTTTAATAATTTCTTATACATTAGTTTCAACCTTTTGTAGAGCTATCTTCCTCTATGGAAGAATTAGTTTTTTTTATTATTATTATTTTAAGATTATGCTAATTTGATTGACTTTGAAGTTCTTTTTTTCAATATATACACATATATACATTTTTATAGATTTTTTTTTTTATTTTTTTTGCAAAGGACTTAATTTATAATTTTTAACCAATCTAAGATAACATTATTTGATAATTATAAAAAAGTGCTAATTTGAAAATTATAGAAAAGATTAGACATCTTCACTTCCTCCAGAAGGCTTCTGGATGTTATGGCCCGTGGGCCTGACCTTGGTGTATGGACTTGGAGGGTTTTAAACAAACAATTTTTATGATTATGAAAAGAAAAGTGCTCAAATTAAATTTTACTACCTTCTTCATTGTTGTATATCATAAATTATACGTAGTTTTATTATATATACATGATATAATCATATTGTATATCAATAATTTGCTCTACTTATTATTATTGTTACTATTATTATTATTTTGTTTCAAAACTTTTGTAAAACAAGAAAAATGAAATTAAGAAAGAAATTGTAAGAGAATCATAGATGAATTTTGACTAAAAAGGAATCTAAGTCTTTGAAGTCGGTTTACGAAAAAAAAAAAGTCTTTGAAGACAGTTTTAATAAACATGTAATGCAACAAAGTCTCCAGTCTTCTATTGAGAGACTAGTCGATTTAGAATTGAATCATAAATGATAACGACTTCAAGTTTACTTGGGTCTGAAATTTGATGAAAACATTACATGAATCATTTTCTCAATACAAGAAGGTCCAATAAAATGGTTGCCTTCAAAATAATACTACAAACTTTTAACTTTACATGTGTGATGTTATGTTCTAATTATATTTTTATTTGTTAAAATAGTTACCAACAATATTATTAAATTAATAAATAACTATATTTTATATAAAATTAAAAATTAAATAGTTAAATAGAATGTTAATTGGTTAAATGCTTACTTCTATTTAAATTTCTATATTATATTTTTCAATTTTTTTTTTTGGAAAAAACATTTTTCATTAACATATACTTTTATTTTATTCGTAATAGAATCATACATCTTGTATTCTACACCCTTCTTTTTAACCGAAAAAAATAATCAAGGTCTATTTTAAAGAGTGCAACTACATTGACGCAATGAAAGTAGGTCTTCATGAAAATTATAATGAGTTAAATGTAATAAAGAAAACTATATTTAATTTTATAGTTTTTAAAAATTATTAACTAATACATAAACAATAAATAGGCAGGACACATTAAAATTAGAATTTGGACAAACTAGTCTAAAAGTAATTTTCTACATTAACCACTTTTTAAAATAATAAGAATATAGCATACAATATAGTAAGATTCTTCAAATATGTCATTATAATTAATTAATATATTTTGATTTTTGATTCACATTATCCTTTTCATTTTTTTTTTTTTTTGAAATAAACACATTATCCTTTTCATTTAACTATTTATATGTCTCATTTTTTTTAATATTTTCTAAATTTTAAAATCATATATTAAATTTTGATGAACTAAACAAAATTAAAGCATATAATTTATATTAATGAATGATCTACATGATTGGATAAATGAATATATTTGAAATTAATGACGGCTATAATTTGTGATTGGGAGGGGGTCCTTGTTGCTGTTTCCTGAAAAAAAATATATATATATATAGGTTTGAACTCTGGTGGCAATTAGGAATAGAATTTTGCTGGCTAAGGATTTAGGGCTCCCTCAATGGTTTGGTGATTAGTTTGATTCTTTTGAGGTGGATTATTATAGCTCCGTTTGATATCCATTTCGTTTTTTATTTTTGGTTTGTGAAAATTTAGTGTTATAAAAACTCTTTTCACTTCTACATTTATTTAGATTGTTATCTAGATCTTTATCATGTTTACAAAAACCAAGTCAATTTTTTAAAACAAAAAAAAAATAGTTTCCAAATTTTTTTTTTGTTTTTAGAATTTGACAAAGAACTCTAATGTCTCCTTAATAAAAATGAAAATCATGATGAAGAAATTGAGAGAAAATAAGCATTATTTTGAAAAACAAAAAACCAGATGGTTATCAAACGGGGTCTATATTTTTTACTTAAAATATTCTGGCTTGTGTTGGAGATAGTAGCTCCTGCTTGTTTTTTTTTTTTTTTTGCTCATATCTCTTTAAATTTTTTTTAATTATTTTCGAAAAATGAATCTCTTGAGTCTGTAATGGTTTTGTTGATTGTAGAGCTAAAAAAATATATGTTTTGATTGAGTCTTCGTTAGTTTGGAAGGATAACTTTTGTTCGTAGGATTGAAGAACTAGCGGCTGATGATTTACTGTAAAAGTGTGTTTGGTTTAACTTTAAGTGTTTAATTTTGAAAATAAATCATTTTGAAAAAATTTATAGTATTTGGCAACCACTAAAAATAACTCATTAGAAAATGAGATTGATAAATAAATCATTTTGAGAGAAACACTTGAAACCAATTTAAAAAAAAAGACTTCTCAAGTTAAAATAACTTGTGTATAAAAACATTTGTGAGGAAATCCAACCAAACATATGAGTGTTTAAAATCTAAACAATTTTTATACAAAATGTTTTTTAAAAAATGCATTTTTAGAAAACATTTAAATTAAAATATATTCCAAACGGATCCTAAATCATTTACATATCTATAGTGACTATGTGGCACTTATTTTAAGATTTCGTTTTCTTAAGAAAAAAAAAAATCCTTCGCTATCCTTATTTAATAAAGTGCAGAGAAATGTCTATTTTCAAATATATATAAAAAAAAATATTGAAAAGTATTTATTTTATTTCCACTAGCGTAGTAATTTTTAATTATCAATCAACCAAAACCATTATTAGCAATCCTTAAAATTACGACATGAAAAGATATTTAAAAAAAAAAAAAAAAAAGTTTCCAACTACAAAGTTTTAGATTAAAAAAAAAAAAAAAAAAAAGAATCCGAGAGCACACAGTTTTAGATTATTAATCAACCATGATCATCATAAGCACTTTTTAAAATTTTTTTAAAATAATAGATATTTTTCGATTCAAATATTTACCTTAGGTTATACAATAAGTTTTTCAATATTTTTAATTGATCCTTTTCGCATAGATCTGTAAACAAAGAGATAGATATCTAATTCTAAAAAACTTCTAAATATTGGTTATTGTTTCCCTTTTTCACAACAATGTTAAAATTGATTGTTTCAATGATGATAATAATAATAATAATAATCAATAATGTGTTCTAAAAAATAATAATAATCAATCAATAATGTTAAAGGGTTTTTTTTTTCTTTTTTTTTCTTTTTTTTTTCTTTTTTGAAGATCAATAATGTTAAGGTTGATTAAACCATCTAGCTCCAACGTCCATATCGTGCATTAAAAATACTAATTTAATTCAAAACAAAAGCTAATATTTAAGAGGGTGAAAATGGGCTAATAGTTGCATAGATTGCTAAATTAAATATATAACTTAGTTGATAAGCTATCCTAACAAACAAACAAATGTTCTTAAAAAAAAAAAAAAAAATGTTCACTCTTCGTTACTATATGAAAGTTTGATTTTTGATATGGATATAGAATTAAGGCATAATATCTTTAAAAAAAAAAAATTAAGGCATATTATCCTTGACCAAGAAGTTATAATTTCAAATCCTCATACATAAATATTGTTGAGCTAAAAAAATAAATAAATCAATAACAGTTTTTAAATTATTTACACATCTAGTCCTCTTATATGTTTTTTAAATAAAATAAAGATACATATAAGCATTATCAAATGAACTAAAACAATTTTAATATATGTTACTAAAGGTTAACATTAACGTATTAAAATTATTTTACCTCTAATAATAAAAGGGAAAAAATCAATTTTGACCCCTGAACTTTGCAGGTTGTAGCAATTTTAACCCTAAACTTTCAATTTTAGCAAATTGAACCCCGAACTTAACAAATTGTATCGATTTGAACCTCCAACTTGCATAGGTGTTGCAATGTAGACCTTTTGTCAACTTTTCATTTGAATTGCTATTAAAATATGTAATTGACAATTTCGTTTTATTTTTTTTAATTCACATTGCATCTAATGTAGTGTTTTGTAAGAAATTTGTTGGAAAAACTCTTAAAAAAATCAAATATCTCAGACAATTCTTCTCATTATTATATATAAAAAATTCACAGAGTTATTGACAACAAGAAAAATCTAGCAAATATGAGAAAGGAAAAACTCAAAATTTCTTTATTTTCGTTTCCTAGATTTGTACATTCTTCTAATTAACAAGAAAAAAAACATTAAAAGAAGAAAAAAAAATCCCACAAAGTTCTTAGCAACAAGAAAAAAACCAGCGAATATTTGAAGATAAAAAAACCTCCAAAATTTTTTTGCTTTCGTAATCTTGAATAACCAAAAAAAAAAAAAAAAAAAAAACTCATAAAATCCTCAACAACGAGAAAAAATTATCTAAAATAAAGTTTCTTCAATATTTTATTTATAAGAAATCAATTCAGATGCAATGTGAATTAAGAAAAAAAAATAATAAATAATCAATTACGTACTGTGGTTAAAAAAAAGTTAACCAAAGGTATACATTATAACACTTATGCAAGTTTAAGGTTAAAATCGATACGATTTGATAAGTTTGAGGTTCAATTTGATGAAATTGAAAGTTCAGGGTTAAAATTGATACAACTTGTTAAGTTTAGGGTTCAATTTGATGAAATTGAAAGTTCAGGGTTAAAATTGATACAACCCCTATAGTTTAGGGTTAAAAATGAATTTTTCCCATAATAAAATCGATAATCTAACTATATTTCGAATTTGTATCTCCAGTTCCAAATTGCATATAACAAAAATAAAACCATATACTTATAATGTTTTTAATTGATTTTTCCTGATTAAATTTAAAATTAAACTATAATCCTCTTTGAGAATGCACATAAATAATCATCATCAAAGTACTACGTATTTTGCGTAGAACGCTCTATAGTTAACAAATTTAGCATTTGTTATATAGGATAAAGAATAGATTATTATTGTTATTATTATCTTGATTTTTTTTTTTTCACTTCAAGAACATATAGTTTGGGGAGATTTGAACCTCGACTTTTTAGTTGATAGTATATGGTTTCACCAGTTAAGCTATAATCAGGTTGAATCTCCGATCTCAAAGAAACAAGTGCATGTCAATTACTATTAAGCTAGGTTTATTTTGACGATAACTCGACAAGTTTTTATTTAGATAAAGTTTAAATCAATATCACATTCAGATATTAATATCTCAACCTCGAAAACATTATTTATTTATTATTATTATTTAAAAGAAAAAGGAAAAAAAAGATGATGGTATCCGCTAGAATGAACTGAACACCACTTTTCAAGGAAAAAAAAAAAAAAAACAACTGAACACCAAAATTTTCAATCATTTCTTCAACCACTTGTGAAAATAACACGCAACCTAATATATGGCTGTCGTTTAACTCAATCTTATGGTTCTAAATTTTTCGTGTGTGCAATGGCTTGTTATTGGGATTTCAATTGACAGTTTGTGCAGGTGGGATAAAATTAAAAGAAAGGGCTAATGAATATAGGACAAGTGTATGGACATAGATGGTAATTATCTTATATTATGTGGATTTTTATTTTTTTTCCTCAAGAGATTTAAATCTTTTGATGGAGAATCTCATCCCAATTGCACAGTTTGTGCTTAATTTTCCGGATGGCACTCCTCGAGTGGGATAAAAAATGCTCCACGTCTGCTTCACAAATCACATCCAACTCAATGAATGGAAAATGAGTGCCCCTTAGCTTCTTGAGATATATGGGCATTTAGGTTATACCGTTTATTTCACGGCGTTTTAGGGTGTGTTTGGTTTCACTTTTCAAGTGTTTAATTTTTTAAAAAATACATTTTAAAAAATTTGTAGGGTTTGGCAACCACTAAAATTGACTTATTAGAAAATGAGATCGAGAAATAAATCATTTTGAGAGAAACACTTGAAACCAACTTTTTAAAAAAGAGCTTGTAAGTATACAATAACTTGTGTATAAAAACATTTATAAATTGTAAACAATTTTTATACAAAATGTTTTTTAAAGAATGTATTCTTGAAAAACATTTAAATTAAAATTTAATCCAAACGAACCCTTAATCTGTTAAAAAAATTATTTTAGTCTTTCTAAAAAAAAGTCACCATGACGGATGAAAATATCTGTCGATATTGAGGATTAATCAATATCTCTTGTATCTTTTATTAATACCTCTATATATATATATATATATTATCAATAGAACATCATTATTTCATTCAAAATCAAGAAGACACAAAAGCAACATTACAAACGACAGCAAAACCCAAGAAAACCATCACGCACTAAGGGACAACCTCGTTTCCACCCGAATATCATCATCAACCAAAGGCAAAATCACCATCTAGGAGCCCAAACACTTACCCCCAAACTAAATCCACAGTTATCCCAACACAAAGCAGCTTGTATGCTCCGTACTCGCTCATTTTCACCTCGTCTTGCCCCCGAACTCATAGTTTAGGCCTGCAAATATTACCGTTAAAACAAAGCATATTGCATATAGAGATCCGTGCAAGTAAGCAATTTAGGAGAAGATAAACCTAAACACAATCGTTCCACCCAAACTCCCTACCTAAATCCTGCTAACCCTCAAGCCCTCCTAGACCTATATAAATCATTTGCAAAAATCTGGTAATTAGTATATACCTACATCCCACAGCCTTTTTCTTAGTGGTCTAATGAACCATTGTTATCTTTTATATTTATGGGTCACATGGTAGGTAGGCAAAAGGGGAAAAATATAATATATATGTGCATTGGTAGGAATGAATTCATTTTTTTAAATATTTTCAATAATAGTACTTAGACTAGACATCTTAGATACCAAGCAATCTAAGATTAGTCAAAAGAACAAACCTAAAAGTATCTTATCAATGATATATTTAATAAATATATATTTCGAATTGAGTAGTTTTTTTTTATTGAATTTTATATCAACTTACTATGTTCTTCCTAGTTTATTTTTCACCTTTTAACCGTCATACCATTAATGATAACAGTAAAATCATTAGTAGGCTTAAGTTCTGCATGCATGCATTATATTTAAGTCTCTTTCTAATATTTTGCTATGCAGGTGAAATTTGTAATTTACTTTGAAATATAAATAAATGTAAACGTGGATAAAATATTAAAAGTATATATATTATTTAATTTAATAAATACAAACAATTGATTTCAACCACTTATTATTGTTTGTTTAGATAAATTAGAAATTCGTTTTATGTTAGGCACATTTTTTAGTTGAAATTTTCATTAACAAATAATATTATGTGAATTATTTAAATTAAGAAGAAAAAAAATAAAAAGTTTCTCCACTAAATCATAGTGTAGAATAAATATATTTAGACATAAATAAAATGATAGAGATTTTAAAACTATGTAAATATCATATTTATTCAAATATTTTATATATTTTATTGATATGGTAGGTTGTTCCCCCACTAATAGTTAGATAAATATTTGAAATTTGTATGTTATTTATTAATTTGTTTGATATTTATTGACATCAATCAATTGATTTTGTAGCATTATCTTGCTCTATGAAGTACTTGGTAAATAAATTTCATATGTTGCGTCAATTTCAAATTTCAACTCGATTGATCAAATTGACTACAATTCTATAATGCAATCACTTTTTTTTTTTTTTTAATTATAATTGCAATGTTTATTCTCCCATCATCGAACAACAATTTTCTAAGTGGAGACCAATATGAATTTAACTGATTACAACATATATTCTCAATTCATACATCTAAAATTCAAATCTCCACCTAGAATTGTTGAAGTAAAAAAAAGTCTCTTCTCAAAAAAAAAAAAAAAAAAAAAAAGTAAAAAAAAGTAAGTGGTGGAAAAAAAAATCATTCTAAATTTCATAGGATTGATTAACCCTTCTAATTTTGATTGATTCAAAAGGATAAAAAAGGTACCTACAACACAAAAAACAAAAGACAATATTTAGCTATATATGAGTATGTAGGTTTCTCCTACCATTAAAATGTAGAAAACATTTTTCTTTTTTAGTTATCAATGTGGGGTGAGAGATTCGAACCACAAATCTCGTGGTTATCGGTATAACTTTATGCCAATTGAGTTATGCACTTGTTAGCATGCAAGTTGAAATAAAAATACAATTCTTGTTGATGAAGAAAAAAATGGTTGAAGATTGGACATTTTTATATCGATAAACACAATCATTAAAACCACGTTTGTTTTCAGCTGCATTAAATAACTTCCAAACTTTTTCTTTTTCTTTTTCCTTATTAAATTTGATGGATTGGTTCCACCATTCTTGCACTTGCAGAAAAGGTAAAATCAAAGAAAAGAAAAGAAGAGGAAAAAAAAAAAAGAAATCCCAAATAAAAGATTCCATTTCCAAATCCCACCCGTGTTCTTCAAACGAGTGGACACAGAACCCGCTTAGTGGGCACAGCAACAAGTCGGGTCGCTCTCGGAGCGGTCAACCCGAAAACGTCGCCCATGTCCATCTCGCTCGGCTTCATCCCGTCGGGCAATTCCCATGTGAAACAATGCAGCAAGTGGGCCACCGCCATCTCGAGCCCGTACAGACCCAGTTGCATTCCGGGGCAAGACCGACGACCCGAGCCGAACGGAATAAACTCGAAATTGCTCCCTTTAAAATCCGGCACCCCCTGCTCGAGAAACCTCGCCGGCCGGAATGTTTCGGCGTCGTCCCACGAGGCCGGGTCCCTCCCGATGGCCCACGCGTTGACCATGACCCGAGATTTCGCCGGAATGAAGTAGCCGGAGACGACCAAGTCCTCCGCCGTCTCGTGGAGGAGGAGCGGGATCGGCGGGTGGAGCCGAAGAGTCTCCTTGAGGCAGCATTTCAAAAAGGTCAAATTCTCGAAGTCGGCTTCTTCGACACGTCGTTCGAAACCAACGACTTCAGCGAGTTCTTGTTGGGCTTTCTTTAGATCTTCTGGGCTTCTCATTAACTCCGACATGGCCCACTCTATCGCCGACGCTACCGTCTCCGTTCCACCAAACATAACGTCCTGCATATCATAATTTACAACAATGACAGAAAGGGCTTTATCAGAAACCTTTTTTTTTTTTTAATTTTTTTTTTTTTATCTTTCTGTTGAGAAAATATAGACCAAAAAGACGACATCAAAGTTAAAAAGAAAACCCAAAAATGTCTGTAACGTAAGCCTACAAAACAGAAAACTTTCACGTTTGAAATTAAATAAATTTATAGTAACCTTAGGTACTTTTGAGAAGTATAGAACCCTAAAATCAGGGGGAAAAGATATGGGGGTTGGAAAAGCATTTTGAAAAGAGAAAAAAAATAATTAACTTCTGGTGAGAGAGTTACCTAAAATTTACAATTAGTCCAAATAAAAGCCATGTTATTATAGCTCCAAAAGTTGTACTTTTTTCAACCTCTTTTTCCTATATGAGTTCCTCGACTTTTAAGTTGCTATTATATCCAAATGTTGATATGGTTATATTTGATAGTTAACTTTTTAAATTAAAATAATATCTGGAAAAATTTAGATATAATTGTTTTAGTTACCATGATGATAGCTTTGATGTTGTCACGGTTGAGCTTGATGGTGTTTTGTTGATCGTTTGATTCATTAACTGTTGCATGTTCATCATAAAAAGCCAATAATTCGTCCACCATATCAGTGTCAATTTCATCATCTTTCACATTTGACAACGTTCTCTTTCTTTTATTCTCCATGTGTTGGTCGATTATGGTGTCAATGAACTTATCAAGCGATCGACGAGCTTTGACCAGCCTGTTGTTCAAGCCTTGAGGGTCAATCCAGCCCAAACTTGGAATAAAATCGGCGATATTGAAAGCTCCAAAGAGTCTCGAGAATTCTTGCAAGATTCTTATAAACTCATCCTGACCTTGCACTGCGCTCGTCCCAAACGCAGCTCTATAAATAATATCTCTCGTCAATTCAAACACGAGCTCACCGATATTCACGGCGGTTCCCGTTCGGCCGGCGAGCTTTCTAACGGCGGTGTCCACCTCATCTCGAACAGACGCCCACGACTCGGCTCGCTTGCGGCTGAACAACTTCATAACGCAAACCTTACGCATCTGCCGCCAGAAAGGGCCGTAGTGAGCAAAGGCCATGTCAGCGCGGTCGTACGTCAAGTAACTTATGGCGATGGTGGCAGGGCGATTAGAACAAATGTTATCGTGGACCTAGTCGTGAGAGAGAATACAAATAGAAGATTATACGTATATAATAAGTAATGAGACGGTTTAAGCTTTTGGGTTGATTGGTGATTTAACAAACCTGGAGAACTTGGCGGGCGACGTCGGGGTTGGAGACGGCAACCATGTGAAGGAAGCCCATGCGCATGTGGAAGATTCCGCCGTAGCGCTTTGCGAGGTTGGCGAGCCCACGGTGGGTGAGGTGGTCCATCATGAGCATGTTGCCGATGAAGGGGAAGCCTTTTGGGCCAGGTGGATAGGGAAGTTTTCGCCGGAATCTGAAGAGGAAGGCCAGAAGAAACAAAAGAGGGAGAGTGAAAAAGAGTGGCATGTGCAGAGGTTGAAGAAGAAAATCCATGTGGATTATTATGATATGAGTATGTAGAATTTTGCAACTTGGATTGTTGCTAGGTTCTACGGGATATTTTGGTGCGTTTATATAGAATCAAAGTGCCCAAACATTGAGCTTAGTTCTCTTTATTTATTTATTTATTATTATTATTATTTCATATTAATGTCGTGTTTCATTTTCGAAGATATTTTATTCGTTTGAGAGATTGACTGTTCCACCTAGAAGCTGATTATCATCAACGCTCTCTCCTTAACAAAAAACAAAATATATATATATATATATAATAAAAAAAACTCTTTAAAATTCTTTATTTTATTTTTTTAGACAAAAATTCTGAAAAGTTAAAAAGCGTGGAAAGAGAGAATTCTAAAATCGTGTATACGAGAAAAAGCTCACGATTTTGTGCACAATAATAAAAAGTTGAAAAATACTTGGTAACTCAAGAATTAAAATTCCGATGTTAATGAAGCTTTTGAGATCTTAATTTTATGGAAATATCAATGAAAATATTGACAAAGTGTCGATGTTTTTTTTAGAAAGAGGATACTTTAATAAGACATATGTGAGAAGCATATAGGGAGGGCTAAAAGAATGCCTTCCAATTTAGGACAATGGCAGCAATATTGTAATCACAAAAATATCTAGAAACAGAAGACCAAAGCGTCACCAACGACAAGATATCCTCCCACAGAGAAAGAGAGTCACAAGCTTTATCTTGAAAAATAGCGCTCATTCCTTTCAATCCACAAGCTCCAAATGATGGCTGCAAACAAATTACTGCGTAAAGTGCTCTTTCTAAGAGTTAATTTTTGTAGCAAAAAACTTCTCACAAAAGGCATCCATCGTGGAGGGAACAGGGAAAGAGAGGTCAGTTCCTTGGAGAAAAGAATACCACAAAATTCGGGCCATATCACGGTGAATAAAGAGATGATCCAAAATTTCATAATTCGAGCCACAAAGAACACAAATGCTGGATTTGACAAAATGTTTGATAGATATTTCTGGAAAATATTTAAAATAAGCATTTAAAAAAAAATTATTTAACAAATAAATGTTTTACACTTTAAAAATAAGTTAAAATACTTATTATAAATATTATATCTACATTAGTCACATTTTGCTATTATTTTGTTTATATTTTATCAATTTCTTTACGATATAATAGAAATTTCGAATCACCACGTCGATGTCAAATCCGTGAACATGTGTGAAAATGTCAATGGAAATTTAATACATTACGGTAACTTTAATTTTTTTAAAATTAAAGTATTACTATTGAAAGAAAAATACTTGTAGGGAGATCCAACATATTATGGTCTTCCTTAGACT
Organism: Luffa acutangula; assembly: GCA_036850905.1. NCBI lineage: Eukaryota > Viridiplantae > Streptophyta > Magnoliopsida > Cucurbitales > Cucurbitaceae > Luffa > Luffa acutangula. The sequence continues at coordinate 58,666,442 of CM072087.1, read as the reverse complement.
GTCAAATAAATTTGTTTTGCAGGTTTCAAATCTAGTCTTTTCATATTTATAAGATTTTTTTTTTTGAAAAGCATATTTATAAGATCTTTATACTTCTCATATATACATTTTTTTTTAAAATAGCACTTAATTATGAACTAGTCTTTCTCAAAAAAAAAAAAAAAAAAAAAATTATGAACTAATCATTAATAAATGTATTATTTTAAATAAAATATTTTCGAAAACCCTTACCCTTCTCTCAAATATTTCGAGAATGACCCTACATTTCTTACCATCTAAATTATGTCTTAATATATCGAAATTTAAAGGGCCGGTTGCAAATATAGCAAACCGGCCCAAAATATATACAAATCTAGCAGCCGGTAGAAAATTTTGCAAAAATGGCAAAGTTTTCAGTTATGGGATGTGTATTTACTAAAATGCCCTTTCTATCAGTTATGGGGCAGCGGCGAATGGGGTCGAGGGACTGGCGGCCAAAGCTGAAGCGGAGATTGTTCCGACGTGGGTCGAGAGAGGACTGGCTGGGAGAACTGGCGGGAGAGGGTCCGACGGAGGGAGCCGGTGGAGAACTGACGGGATATGCCCCGCTTAAGCTGGGTCGTGATGTTGTCCATGGATTGTGGGATTTAGGGGTCGGACCGAGAGTAGGGAAGAAGAGGGAGGGAATGTTTAGATGAGAATACAACATTTATAGAAATCTTTTCTATCACTGATAGAATCTATCAGTGATAGAAAAGTTTCTATCAGTGACTTTTCTATCACTGATAGATTCTATCAGTGATAGAAAAACTTTCTATCAGATAGAAACCTACCAAAACAAAAATAGAGGAGAACTTTAGATTCTAATACAACATTTAACTTTCTATCAGATAGAAACCTACCAAAACAAAAATAGAGAAGAACTTTATATTCGGTGATAGAAACTTTTCTATCACTGATAGAATCTATCAGTGATAGAAAAACTTTCTATCAGTGATAGAAGTTTTTCTATCACTGATAGAATCTATCAGTGATAGAAAAACTTTCTATCTGATAGAAATTTTTTCTATCAGCGATAGAAAAGTTTTCTATCACTGATAGATTCTATCAGTGATAGAAAAACTTTCTATCAGTGATAGAAAAACTTCTATCACTGATAGAAAGTGAATTCTATCAGTGATAGAAGTTTTCTATCAAACTTCTATCACTGATAGAAAGTGAATTCTATCAGTGATAGAAGTTTTCTATCAAACTTCTATCAGTGATAGAATTCACTTTCTATCAGTGATAGAAGTTTTTCTATCACTGATAGAATCTATCAGTGATAGAAAAATTTTCTATCAGTGATAGAAGTTTTTCTATCACTGATAGAATCTATCAGTGATAGAAAACTTTCTATCTGATAGAAACTTTTCTATCACTGATAGATTCTATCAGTGATAGAAAAACTTTCTATCAGTGATAGAATTCACTTTCTATCAGTGATAGAAGTTTTCTATCACTGATAGAATCTATCAGTGATAGAAAAATTTTCTATCAGATAGAAAGTTCTCAATTTTCTATCAGATAGAAACCTACCAAAACAAAAATAGAGGAGAACTTTAGATTCTATTACAGATAGAAACCTACCAAAACAAAAACAAAAATATAATCTATCACTGATAAAAAGTTGATAGAATTAACTTTCTATCAGTGATAGAAGTTTTCTATCACTGATAGAATCTATCAGTGATAGAAACACTTTCTATCAGTGATAGAAGATTTCTATCATTGATAGAAAGTGTTTCTATCAGTGATAGAAAACTTCTATCAGTGATAGAGAAATGATAGAAGTTTTCTATCACTGATAGAAAGTCTTTTCTATCACTGATAGAATCTATCAGTGATAGAAACACTTTCTATCAGTGATAGAAGATTTCTATCATTGATAGAAAGTGTTTCTATCAGTGATAGAAATTATCATAATTTCTATCAGTGATAGAAGTTTTCTATCACTGATAGAAAGTGTTTCTATCACTGATAGAATCTATCAGTGATAGAAACACTTTCTATCAGTGATAGAAGATTTCTATCATTGATAGAAAGTGTTTCTATCAGTGATAGAAAATTTCTATCACTGATAGAAAGTATCACTTATACTTTCTATCAGTGATAGAAGTTTTCTAATCTATCAGTGATAGAAAAACTTTCTATCAGTGATAGAAAACTTCTATCACTGATAGAAACCTACCAAAATAAAAAAAAAAAAGGAGAGAATTCCACGCCGACCGGAAAGAAGAAACGCGCGCAATCCAAGGGCAAAACGGGGATATGAAAAATTAATTCAAAAATTTTGCCATATTTGCAAATATTTTTAAAAATTGCTAAATTTGCCATTATTTACCCTAATTTTGCCACCCATTACAATTATCCAAATTTAAATCTATTATTAAAAATAATATTAATTTAAATAAAATATTCAAAGAAAAACCCCCTTGCAATTACAACTTCACTAAAGTATTTTAAAAATGATACTTGATCAATTTTAATATAAATTATAATTTGAATTTTATATTAAAAATATATTTAATAAAACATTCTCTTTCCCTCCTCTAACCTATTGAAGTCAAATAACTATAATCAAAACTATATTTTGATTATAATTTAAATGAATTATTAATAAATATATTAAAACAATAAATAAATATAATAATAGCCATTCAAAAGATACAATATCAAAAAGAGTTTCTCTCTTTGATTTTTTTTTTTTAAATATGTCATGGATTATAGATATTAAAAAAAATTGATCAACCTCATATTTATATTAAATAGTTATAAACAAATCGAATACTAAATCAAAGAAGTATTGTGATTCTCTCATCTATCCTATTCATTTTTAATCACACGATTAGTTGATATTATTAACAGAACTTCATCAACTTCGATCAAACTTTTCCTTTAAGGCGACGTGAACATAAACTATGTGAATATTCTAAAGAAGGCCAACAAAAATTTATAGACAATGGACAGGCAAATTTATTTACTTACTTTATATATGATAACAAACAAAGACATATAAATGATTTAAATAATAATAATAAAAAAGATATAATAAAGTATTAAATAGACAGCACTTCCCTATTTGCTAGCGCCATGACTTATCATGAAGCCAGACGAAAGGGGAAAGTTCGGTGAAAGAGGGCTTTCCCAGCAGAAGCGCGGCTTTATTATTTCCTGAGCCTAAACTTTCACACCCTGCCAATTTGGTATCAATCAAATCTTTTAGGCTTAGTTTGAGATTGCTGCCTAATCTAAAATAAGGACAATGTTTAGAATATATTCTAATTTAAATGATGTTCAAAAATGCATTTTTTTAAAAAATATTTTGTTTCAAAATTGTTTAAAATTTAAATATTCATATTTTAAAAAATACAACGCTGATGTTTAAAAACAATGATTTAAAAAAATGAAGGGATGTTATATTTTAATCCATAAACTTTCATGTTTGTTCACATAACAAATTTAACAATAAATAGGTTAAATTATAAATTTAGTCCATAAACTTTCAGCGATGTATTAGTCCCTAAACTTTAAAAAATGTCAAATAGGTCTTCGAACTTTTAATTTTTTGTTCAATAGGTTCTTGAACTTTAAAAAATATCAAATATGTCTTTAAATTTTTGCTTTTGTGTTCAATAGGACATCTCAACTTTCAATTTTGTATCTAATAATCATTGACCTATTTGACATTTTTTTAAATTCACATGCCTACTAGATTGAAAGTTTAAGGTTCCAATAAATATAAAATTCAATTTTATATCTAATAGATTGGTTAACTTTAAAAAAAAAACTCTAATATGTTTGGAATCTACTGGAGGTAAAATTGAAAGTTCAAAAATTTATTATACACTTTTTGAAGCTCAAAACACTAATAAATACTAGAATTGATTTTTATTTAAAATTTAAAATTTAATAAAATATTGTTAAACAAATTGTACAATGAGATAGAGTAAATACGAAGATTTAAATGTGTAAATAGTTTCCTTGATCATAAATGTTTTTCTTTTTGAGATCAATCATAAATGTTATTTTCTCAAAAAAAAAAAAATCATAAATGTTAATTAAGTTATATTGTATTTCTAGAAAAAAAAATTTAATATTTGTTGAGTGGTCAAAAACATCATCATAATAATAATAATGGTATATTTTTAAAAAATAATAATAATGGTATTTCGACTTTAAGACGTTGCTCTTTCAAATTTTCCCCAACGCACTAATTAAAAACTTTTCATCAGATTATTAATTTCAATAAAACAACTTATCCTGCACTTCTAATCTAAACACATCCTTTATATTAGCAACCTTTGTTGCTACCTTCGTAGCATCAATATTTTTTGTTTTCTGAACTTAATAAAATAACAATGATAATTTTTTTTAAAATAATATTGAATGTGAATATGTTTTTTCTCAAAAAAAAAAAAAAATGTGGTCACTAAATTTATTATAGAGGAAAAACTTATTTGTTTTAGAAATTTCAACAATAAACTAACAACATAAACGATTTTTTAACATAAAAATAAAATAGTGTACTTTATATATGCTAATGCTAGCTCTAACACAAGCTAACAAAAACATACATGAGGAGTGTAATTTTAATAACTTCAAATAGTTACAATGCAATAGTTTTTCTCCTACGCTTAATTAACAAAAGAGTCTTGAAGAACATTTTATTTATAATCACCTACTTCTAAAACAAAGAGTTTAAAATAAAAGGCGTACTGAAAAATTAAAGAGTGTAAAATAAAATAAAATAAATCATAATATGTCACCTTTCAAGTTTCAAGTTTTAAATAATAAAAAAAATGCAAAAAATATTATTATTATTATTTTGAGAAAGTACACAAAACATTTTCATGAAGTATACCTTATAATTATATTTTTATTACATATGTCACATTTCCAGACTTTTTAGAAACATAATACAGAAAAAAAAGAGTCTTCCAAAAGTATTTCGTAAAACCATGTGTCGCGCCGGTTGAAGAGGAGCGACCCTCCTCTGTGCGGGACCCACAAAAGTTTTTTATTATTTTTTTTCTTTTCTTTTTTAATACATAAAATAAATTAATATTTATTTGATTTTTCTTTTTCAATTCGACCCATAGAGATTGCCTTTTTTTTTCTTGTTTAATACATAAATCAAATTTATTTATTTATTTGCATTTTTTCAGTTCCACCCACAGAGATTGTCTTTTTCTTTTCTCTTTTAATACATAAATTAAATTTATTTATTTATTCATTTATTTGCATTTTTTTTTCAAATTTTTAGTGATTATGTTTTATAAATATCTGTTTTCAATTTTTTTTTTTCAAATTGTGAACCTAACGATTAGTTTTTTTTTTTTTTTAATTTTTTTTAAGTTTGTATATTTTAATATATATATCTATAATTCACATGGTTTAAAATTTCCTTGTTATTCTTTTTAAAAAAGATTTTGTAAATTTATAGGAAAGATTTTGTTGATTAAACAAAAAGCGAGAGTTTATGAAAATCTTAAGTAATATTGTAAATTTAATGTTATTATATTTTAAAAATATATATTTTGTAAATTTATTGGAAAGATTTTATTGATTAAACAAAAAGACTCTTAAGTAATATTGTAAATTTAATGTTATTAGATTTAAAAAAAAGATTTGGTTGATGGAGAATATTTGAAAAAAAATTTACTTAGAAAAATTGAGGTTGACTTTGTTGACGGTAGAATAACGAGAAAAGGAAAATGAAAGAATAATTGAAACATTTAGTTATTTTTCAAAATCAATTACATTTTCCTATAAATTGTAAATATAGACAACTAGAAAAAGAAACACAAACTTTAAAACATGTAATTTATAAATATATATTAAAACAAAAATACAACCTTTAAGTTTTTTTTTTTTTTTAAAAAAACTAATCTTTAGGTTCAAAATTTGGAAAAGAAAATTGAAAACTAATATTTATTAAAAAACATAATCATTAAAAAATTGAAAAAAATGCAAATAAATAAATAAATCTAATTTATGTATTAAAAAAAAAACAAGAAAAAAAAAGAAGCAATCTCTATGGGTCGAATTGAAAAAAAAAAATCAAATCAAATAAATAAATTTGTTTTACGTATTAAAAAAAGAAAAGAAAAATAATAATAATAAAAAACTTTTGTGGGTCCCGCACAGAAGAGACGCGACACATGGTTTTACAAAATACTTTTGGAAGACTCCTCTTTTTCTAATTTTTTTTTTTATTTTCTGTATTATGTTTCTAAAAAGTCCGGCCCACATTTCCAATACTTAAATATAATAAATATATCTATCTTTCTCATATTTAATTATTTATGTAGAGAAAGGTGATAGAAATTGATGGTTTACCCTGCTGGTAATTTTGTCAATATCGGTGGTGAGTTTCCGCTTTCCAGACGACCTTGGACGATCTCATTTTACCAATTTTTTTAGAAGAAAAAAGATTATCCTTTTACAAATTTAATCTTTTACTTTTTCTGTTTCTAATTTTACCTAGTTCGTATAATAATAGAAAAGCGTATGTTATAATTTGATGTTTGTTTTACTTACCTTACTTTTCTATAAGATGGAATGATAATTAAAATGGAGTAGCATGCAATAAATTCTATAAATACCAAATATAATGAAAGATTTTTTTTTTTATTTTAAAATGTAATATTACAATTGCACGCAGAAAAGGTTATCGATTAAGAATTATTCTATCGATTCCCATAAAATATACGTGTTTATATACTTCGTCATTTTTGGTCCTTTTTTTTTACTACTGTTGATGAACGATTTTGGCCAGAGGATCTCACCTGACCTTCACGTGCCACCAACGGTAAATTTGTAGTTGAGGGGGGAAGACGTGGCCTGCAAGACAGTAAACCTGCACACCGGTGTGGTGCTCGCCACACCGGCTCCGATGCTTAAGTCAGGAAACAGAACGGGTGTGGAAAAGTAAGAGCAAGAGCAGAAAGCAGAGAATAGTGAATATAGTTTAGGGATAGAATTCGGGATCCCCTCTTCAGTGGCGAAGAGGGATATAAATACCTGTTCATCCTCCTAGCCTTTTTAGGGTTTCGGAGGCGTTTTAGGTCAAACCAGGCGAAACCGGGGCATCCAGAGGCGGTGGGGACCAGACGGGACCAAACGGACTCGGCCCGCACGAGCGGGCCGAGGGTCGGCCTCGGCCAATGGCCGAGGCCGAGCAGGGGGTCGGGCCGAAAACCCGACCCCTTCGGTCTTGGCCCGTCCCATTTGCCGGTTTTGCCTCCTTGGTCCATCTTTCAGCCCGATTTCTCCCCGGTTGTCCTCGTCAGCTCCTTGTGTATCGGGGTGGTCCAAAATTGCCTATAACAACTACTTTATAAAAAAAATGGTTAACTTAAAAAAAATGATTGTTTATAATTATATATATTGATAGGTTTATCTTTAATATTAATTATAAGTATATTTTCTTAAAAAAATTATTAATTATGAAGTAAATTAAAGGCATATATCAATTTATCAAGGATATCACAAATCGTAATATTCTAGAAGTGCGTTTTTTTTTTCGGAAGAATATATCAAAATTTATTTTGTGGAAATGTAAAAAAAAAAAAAAAAAACTAGTTAATAGTTACAGTTATTGATCTAGAGCTAATAGAAAACTTTCATATTATTCAATAGTAAGTTTTTTCTCTAGTCTAATTTTTTATAAAAATATTTTGAGGTCATTCTCGTTTTATGTTTCTTCAAGAAGGAAAATTTGGAATGAATGGAGTTTATTTATTTATTTTAAGATGAAATTATTATATATATATTGTAAATTGTAATTTATAAATAAATAAATATATATTGATAGAGAGATTATTTTCTCAACAGAAAGGAAGCGATATATTGTACTTTGGCCACTCTCAATCGTTTAAATTGTGCTTCATGACTTTATCTTTTAATTATTATTTTTTTTAGCGAATATGTTATTAATGAATTAAAATTGTCAAAAAAAAAATTATACCTCTAGAACTTTATAGGTTCAAACCAATTAAAATTTCAAATAAGAAGATATATTAATTAAAATAATAAATTTGTATAAGTAAATTAATTTAGACTCTCATTTTACTTCAAAACCATATTAATGCATCGTTCTCACCCATGGAGTAATTTTTTTTTTAGCATTCAACATGTTATAGGTAATTTTGGACCACACTGACGAGGAGGGAGCTCACAAGGACAATCGGACAAAGGTAGGACCAGAAGACCGACCCACAGGAAGACCGAACCAATGGGTCAGGCCAACCTAGCTCGACCCATACGGTATGCCTCGGCAAAAGGTCGAGGCCGACCATTCGACCCGCGCTCGGTCACCTCCTTCCGACCCACGACGCCCCGGATCGCCCCGATTTCACCTGGTTCGCCCCGAAACACCTTCGAATTCCTAAAAATCCTAGGAGGTGAAACAGATATAAAAACTTCTCTTCATCACTGAAGGAAGGGTTCCAAAACTTTATTCTCGACTTCTCAAGACAGCAGTGACCACAGCAGATGAAATCTTTCTCATTCCATGATCAAAAAATGCAGAGACTCCTATTTATAGAATCTCTGTGAATACAAGATAATAACCAATTTACAACTGACAGAATCAACTAAATATAATACAGTTGAAGCCATAAACCTAACAACTCAATGTGCTCTCTTAACAACTTAGACATCGGAGGCGGTGTGGCCTACACCCATCGGTGTGCAGCGGTTTTTGTTGGTCTTGCAAGTCACGTCTTCCCCAACTTCTACAAATTCACTGTTGGTGTCACGTGAAAGTCAGGTGAATCCTCTGTCCGAATTTTGGCATCAACACAACATATAAACCACTTTAAAATAAATATGTTGGAAATTGAACCCAAAGTTGAAGCATCAAGTTCTAGGCAGTATAAGAAAGCGTATTAGCAGATATTTTTCCCCCAATAATAGATATGTGTACAACTAAGTTCTTTGAAAGTCTTTAATAAGCAGAGGATATTGATGGTCGATACTGAAAGGTGAGTTGCGTGGGTTTTTTCATAAAATTAGTGATGTCAATTAATATAAAAGGATTAGGTGTATAGGCATCACATTAACGTCATCTGAAAAATTAATTACAATAATGATGGGGCTTTGGATAAGTAAGGAAATGATGTAATTTCATTTCAATATGAAAAGAAAGCCCACAGTAGAAAACTGATAATAAATCTGAATTCTGCTTTTCGGGTTTTTTTTTTTAATAAATAATAATAATAATAAAAATAATAATAAAATACAGCACAGATCACGTGGCTTTACTACTATTATTATTATTATTATTTTTGGAATAAAACGTGGCTTCACTATTATTTGTTTTTTCTAATTGGAGATTTCAATTCTGCAATTATTCAATCTTGAAATGACAAATTCATCCAATATTATTGCGCATTAGGACGGCTATAGACATTAATCTCATTTTTTTAAAAAAAAATAAATAAACTATAATTACTTTTCAAAAGTGTCGACTGTTGCAGAACTTAAAAAAGAAAAAAATATGTGTTTAAAAAGAAAACATTGTGGTCAATTGTACTCCATCTTTCACATAATTCAAATAATATGTTAATTATCAGTGAATTATATGCCCATTTTGGTCAATCGTATCAATAAAAGAGTATGATTATATATATATTACTTTTCTAAAGTTGTTCCACCATCCTTACATTCTGTCCTAAAAAAATAATTTTTCTTTAAAAATAATGCAATTCAAATAAGAATAGGGATTCAAAGTTACATTTTTAGATCAATTTATTAACAATAACAGTGATAGGGGATCGAACAATCAGCTTTTGTGATGGTAATTGACACCTTATCTCTATTGAGATATGATCGAATTTGTGATCTCTCGAGAAGCTGGAACAATCAGCTTTTGTGATGGTAATTGACAACTTTAGATAAGGTGTCAATTACCATCACGATAGAGATAAGACTTTTTTTATGTATAAGAAAACCTCGTAATGTAAAATATGTTTATGTTTTAATTTGACGATAATTTTAAATAAATTTAAAAGAAAATTATAAAAGGTTTTATTTTATTTTTATTTTCAATAAATACTTCCATCTGCTCATGAAATACTGCTACAAATATTAGTCCAATTCTCTTAAAACTATAAAATTAGTTTTTGAGATAGCTAATAATTTAATATATTTTTTTAATTAAAAAAGGAAAAAAAAAAAAAAAAGCTAAGTTGAATTAAGGACATAAAAAAAGCCTAATTTTTATCGTAGGCACTTTTTTTTTCTTTTCTTTTTTAAGTGAATTACTATTAATTTAGCTATGCTCACTTTAGTTCTATCAAAGAAACCTAACTTTTAATATTTTGCAGTAGAAGTAGAAATATATCGGCTATTTATTGAATAACGTGTGCATCTAAAATAGTTTTGTTGGATAATCATAAAAGTGAAAAGAGAAAAAGTCTTTCTATAGCTACGCCTCGTGTTAGTTATTTATTAATTATTATCTATTTCATTGGAGTCGATTTTTTCCAACATTATCATTTATGGCTTTCCTTTCCTTTCGTTTGACCATTTTGTAATTTTTTTTTTTGAGAAACATCTTTTTTTTTCTTTATGATTAGGTTACCGTGTAATTATATGGTAGGACTCATATGACAATATAAACTCAAATTTCAACTTTGGTTTAGTTCGTCTTTAATATCCCTTGCAAAAATTTGGAAGTAAAAGAGTTTGAGATCGACCCTCTTTGGTCTGACACTCTATAGTTCTTATTAGAATATTAAAATATATTTTTTTCTTTCTTGTTACAATGTAATTATATGAATATGGAATGATGATGTGGAATGATGATATGAACTCAAATTTCAACCATGTAGAAGTTCGTTTTTAAATATCTCTTGCCCAAACTTGGAAGTAAAAGAGTATGACATTGAAACTCCACGGTTCTCTGACACTCATATTTTTCATATTAGAATATTAGTAGATCTTTTTTTTCTTTCTTGTTACAATGTAATTATATGGTATGGATGACGATATGAACTTAAATTTCAACCTTGTAGAAAGTTCGTTTAATCCCTTGCCAAATTTTGGAAATAGAAGAGTATGTCATTGAAACTCCATGGTCCAACACTCATATTGTTAATATTAGGATATTAAATTTTCGTCATCGTATCGACATTTTTTCATTTTCATGAGTTTGACAATGACAATATAATTAAGAGCTACACAGACATTTCCATCACACTGAAAAAAAAGTTAATGAAACATATAAATAAATAGCCATTAGTAACACATTGTTACTAATGTGAATATAATATTAATAATAAACATTTTAAGGTATTTGAAAAGTGTAAAACGATTTTAGTTTTTATTTATTTTTTTTTTTTTGAAATAGAACGCATCGACCTTTCATACCACCAAGAGAACCGCTCAGAGAGCAACAATACAACGGTAAATCAGACAGAACTACAACCTCCACACACGGAGGATCAGCCTCAAAAGAATAGGACAAGATACCACCCATTATGGTTCCCCCTCCCCCTAACACAATCACGTGTCCCAACCTAAATAAATAGTCATATGCTTCCATCTGCTATTCAGCCGCCATCAGACTCCTCAAACATTCCACACCAAGCCACTTTGTGCAGCACGACATCACCCTACTATTGAAGCCTGCAAACAATATTCCCATCAAAGAGTATTTATGCACATAAGCCAAACGGGAAGAAGATAAGGAGGAAATGGAACATCAACAAAACTCTAATCAATCCCCCCAGATCCTAAGCTTCCCTACACCCTGATCAAACTACTGCAGGCTAATCAAACTTTGCCTGTGGGAAACTATTACAAGCTAGTCAAAATAAGAGACATATTAAAACTGTCCCAAGAAATTCTTGTAAGTGTGAAAACCCGGTCTCACCTAAAGCAGCCCTTACTAAACTCAGAACTGATTTATAAAACCCTCCATCCATCTTCCCCCTACACTGGACACACAGCCCCACATGAAAGCTAAAGAAGACAAATTAGGATGCTAAACCATACATAGGAGTCTGGCCCAGGGACTCCCCTCTCTTCTAACATGCAACTCTTTCCTACACCTCTTACTTATCAAAACACTGCATGACAATTTTCCTTTTTTTTTCCCTTTTTTTTTTTTTTTTTCCTCAATTCTTTAGAATTCCCTCATGTTTTATTTACAGGGTACTAGCTTTCACACTACAGTGCAGGGACCCAAACCCACGATCCACCCATGGGTGGCCTAACTGAACACACTGAAGGTAGCTCTTTTTACCCCTAAAACATCACTCCCGTATAAGCCCTCCCAGCCCTTGGCAGACAAATAATCATATCTTCCCTAAGTAAGCCTCACCAAACTAATTTGCAAAATTATCTAATCACACAGAGCCCTGATCCTATCGGAGTGACAACGAACTTATGGAACTTATAAAGCAGCCCTAGCCTTCCAAAGCCGACTTAAGGAAGAACCAGAGTTCACACCAGCAAGAAACCTCAAAGGAAAATTAAAGTCACAAGATTAGCAGCACACGCCTCATTTTAACACCAGCAAAGAAACATACTCGCACATACAGGCCTAGCCACGCTAAAACATCTCAACACCACATCCCAGCCATTAAAACTCAAGGTCTAAAACATTGCTCCAGCACAGATCCACTCTTGGGCACATGCCCACACAGAATGTAAACAGAGCAACATAATATCGAAAGCATAGGAACAAGTAAGCAGATAAACATACCCATACCACAAAACCGACACATGCAAACACATAAGCTGACTTCAAGGGAACCAACATAATATCGAAAGCATAGTTTTTATTTATTGAATCTTTAGTTTTTTTTCTGATTTTTTTTCAAATGTATTTGTGGATTGACATTTTATTGATATTTTTATATAGCTGAGCCCTCAACGTTGTAAACCATATGAGACATTATTTATTTGTTAAATTTCAAATAAAATTTTGGATTTTTTAATATGTGTCTATGTAGCCTTCTGAAAATTTTTAAATTAAATCTATCAAATATTTGGGACAAAGATGGAAAGTAAGAATATTTATACTATAAAAATATTCTAATAAAACCTTAACTTTCATTGTATGTAACAAGTCTCTCTCTCAATAATTGCATAAATTTAATGTACTACCAAATATTTGAATTTATCTAAAATCAACTAGTCAATAATTCTTAAATAATATCATCTTTTTTATTCCTCAAAAAAAAAAAAAAAAAAAATCATCTTTCTTTTTTTTTAAAAAAATAATCTTTTTTCTTTTTATGTGCATTAATCAAATAGAGTTACCGATTAAGACATAATAAATATCTACTTTGTTTCATATCAAAAAAATAAAAATAAATATCTACTTTTCAAAAAAAAAAAAACAATAAAATAAAATAAATATGTATTTTTTTTTTAATTCAACTATAATGGATGGGGGATTCGAACCTCTACCTTTTTCGGTCAATGATACATGTTTTATACAAGTTGAATTAGGTTTAGTTTGACTCATAAACATATATAATTGAAAGTCATAAATTTATTTGAAAAAGATAGAGCTAAAAAAACTAGACACTTGTCTTGAAACAAACCTTTTGAAATGTAAAGATAAAAACTAAAGTTGTGTTTGGTTTAATTTTTCAAATGTTTAATTTTGAAAAAAAAATCATTTTGAAAAAAATTATAGTGTTTGACAACTACTAAAAATGACTTATTTTAAAAACGAGATTGAGAAATATAAACTATTTTGAAAGAAACACTTGAAATCAATTTTTTTAAAAAGACTTTTTAAGTATATAATAACTAGTGTATAAAAATACTTATGAGTAAATGCATGTAACAAAACATATGAATGTTTAAATTCTAAACAATTTTTATACAAAATGTTTATAAAAAAAATACATTCTTGAAAAACATTTAAATTAAAAGGTATTCTAAATGGACCCTAAAACGTGTGTGTGTATATATATATATATATATATGTGTGGTATGTGGTGCACATTAATCTAAAGTTTTCTAATTTCCCATTTTGATATGGATTTATAAAGTTTTATAAATAAGATATTTTCGAATTTTAAATTTATTTCATTCCTGATTTTAGTTTTATTTTAACCTATCCTAATATATATTATTATCACAACGATAATTAAATATATTTCTTTTTCCAAATTTTTTCGTTAATTTTAAAATCTTAGTTAAATTTACTAATCTCAAAATTCGTTAATTTTTTTTTTTTTAAGAACATCATTAGAATCAAATTGAAACTAAATTTGAACAATATGATGAAAATTGAATCCAAACCTAGAATCATAGATCAAATTGATAAGCAGAACAATTATCAATAAAGTAAACGTTTTTTAAACTTTGTATCGGTTAATTAAGGTCCCGTTTGATAATCATTTAGTTTTAGTTTTTGAAAATTATGTGTTTGTTTTCTTTCCATTTTTTTACCCTGGTTTTCATTTTTGTTAAGGAGACATTTGAGATCTTAGCCAAATTTCAAAAACAAAAACAAGTTTTTGAATTTTTTTTTTTTCAAAATTTGGGAAGCTCGTGGATGAAAATAATGTTTATAAGCTTAATTTTCAAAAATAAAAAACAAAAATCAAAATGATTGTCAAATGGGACTTAAGTTTTACAAAATTAGGTATGTGAAATGTAAAAAGTTAAAATAATAATTTAAAGAGGTACAAATTAATAATAATTGATAAATGAACCCATTAATTTTTATAAACGAACTAGACTAGATTATACAAAATACTCATAAATTTTACAATAGACTTCAATTGATTATGTTTTTAGACTTTGAAAATTTTCGTTTTAATCCTCAAACTTTGAAATGATTTTAAAAATGTATTTTGTTAAAATGAAGAACAAAAATTTGATGAAGCAATTGATGTGTAAAAATTAGAAAGCATGACATCATTTAAAAAACAACTTCAATTATATAGAAAATCAAGTTGGTTGTTACTATTCATTTCAAATTCAAAAAACAATCTCAACATCTTTTACACGATCAATTTCTACGCATCAACTATCATGTTAATTTATATGAATGAAGTTGTACTTGTAAATGATTTCATGTATGTTTTTTAATTTTTACACATTAGATGTGCATGTCAATTTTCATCCATTATTTTAATGATAAAACCAAAATTTTTGAACAATTTCAAAGTTCAAAAATTAAAATAACAATTTTCAAACTTCAAGAACATCATTAAAACATATTCCAAAATTTATGGGTATTTTATATAATTCAATAACAAAAAAAATTAAAACATACTCCGGATATTTTATATGATTCAATAACAATATATATATATATTTTATCAATAAGTATGAGAGGATAGATCCAAACCTACAAAACTATATACCAATGTCTTAAAGAGTAAATTGTATCCTAAAAATAAATTAATGCATCATTCATTAACAGATATTATACTTGTCATTTGACCTTACTCCTCTATGAGGAAGTCTCATAAACTAATTAAAAATAAAATAAAATAAGGATGCGAATTGATTTTTTTGATAATTAATTAAAATTATAAATATCAAGGCGTCATTATTGGGTAAGGTGAGGGGTATTGCTTGAACCAACTTTTAAGTTAATTCACATCCCACTAATCAATCGAGCAAAAAATATTTATATTTTTATTTTGGATTGCTTGTTGTTTAATCAAAATAATTACCCACAAAAAGGAAGAAAATAAAATAATTGACAATGTAAAACGAAACCATTTGTTTCCCAGCAGTGATTTTTTCTTTTATTATTTTAATGTTTATCTCTTATCTCAAACATTTTCGATTTAGTCACTCAGATTTGAATTAAATTTTATTTTCGTTCTGGATACAAAATAAAACCTAGGGACCAAAATAAAACTTAATCCAAATCTCAATGACTAAAAATGTATTTTTTTTCTCTTAATTATATACCATAAATATATTTCATATAAAAAGTTGTAAAAATATAGTGCAATAATTAATTAATTTGGTTCTAGAACAAGTTTGTTTATCATGTTTTGTGTTTCCAATACAATATATAATTAATTTGGTTCTAGAATAAGGGCTTCTAAGTTCGTTTAGTTTTGACCAAATGAAATTATAAAGTTCAAATTTATTGTTGAATATAATACAGGGAAAAAGGAATTAAACAGAGGTTTCTCAATCAAACATTCTATGATTTCAGACTTTCAGTTCTTGTTCCTTAATTATATATCGAAAATTATTTTTTATTGACATAAAACTATAAATTTCTAAATTAGCTTCATTCGAGAGTGATTAAAAAATAACTTTAACTTTTTAGTATTTAATAAATGTATTCTATATTTTTAATTTTTTTTTTTTTTTTGGAGTTCTTTTAAAAATTATTTTTCAAATACTTGATTTATAAAATCTGATCAACAACGGCTACTGGATTGATTTCCAAAAAAGCTAATGCCTCTTACAACAAACTTTTTAAAATTCCCATTTATCTCATTTTTCACGTTTAAATTTGTTTACCGACTATACTAATTGTTTTTAGTGATACCAACACTTTTTTTTTAGTAATATCAGATACTAATTTACTTTATATTACAAATAATTTTTCTAAAAGTAAATTTGACATCAAGATTTTAATAGATCTATGGCTATTTCAAACTAAAGCTTAACCGATGAACCAAAAATTAAAAAAAAAAAAAAATCTTAACAAATATATCAATGGTTTTATTTTCTTTTAAATATTGAATTAGTTTATCTATTATATTCTTAAAACTTATTCATATTTTTATTTCAAAAAAAAAAAAAAAAAAAAAAAAACTTGTTCACATTTCAAGTCAAACTAACCAAGGGAGCCTTCATATTAAATGAATTTTTTTCGTAAAACTATGAATCATCATCTCACTTGTCTAAATGAGCCAAGTATGAGATTGATTTTATGCTAAAGTGAACTATAATAAAATTTTCAATTATATAATTTATGTTATATAATTATCATTTATGGAATACTGAATTTGGCTAAGAATCCAACGAAAAAATTCTTTTTTTTTTTTTTTTTGAAAAGTAACAATAGAAATTTGGAGATGCGGGGATCGAACCCCGTGCCTCTCGCATGCAAATCCAACGAAAATTTCTAGTACTATGGTAGTATGAATTTTTTTTCATATTGCCTCCATTCATTGTTTGTCATGAAAGAATTATTTAAGAATGATGTGGGACCTATGAAATAAAATATTATATCATTAAATGCTCATTAAATGCCGTGTCAAATGCTGAATAGATGGAGTATGTCCTTAGTACTATAAATTTTTTCCGAATCTAATTGTTTCTTTTGAAAAAAGTGAAAAGCATGATAAAGAAAAGAAATTATGAGAAAAAAAACACAATTTCAAAAATCTAAAAACTAAAAGCGAAATCGTTATCAAACTGGACTTTAATGGGCTTCTTCCACATTTTTCTAAATTCAAGAATTTATTGGTCATACAAGACATTGACCTTTTAACTTAACAAGCATTCAAATTAGAAAAAAAAGGGGAAATTTTCAATTATTTCTCCCTAAAATTGTTAGGTTGTATTTTTTCATAAACTTTCAATTTCATCAAATTAATCCATAAACTTAGTTAAATATTGCAATTTCTACCCTCTATACAAATTTTCACTAATTCACCTAGTAATTAGGGAAAAAAAAAAAAAAAAAAACTCTTACGTCTGCTCTCTCATATTATAGAGCATTTTATCTTAAACCAAAATGTGAGATATTTGAATCATGGTTTGATTAAATAAGAAAGGAAGGAAAATTGAAGACAAAACTTAAAAATATTAGGAAAATAAGAATAGGTATTCCCAGTACTTGCGTGACACCTGGGCAGCACCGATGATTTCCTTGTGACTTCATGCTCGGTCACACTATGGTTATCTCTCAGATTTTGTGGAGTGAAAAAAGTCATCTACAATTCTGAAACTCAGACTCTTACACGTGCTCTCTCATTTAATAGGGCATTTTATTTTGATCCACCGTAGAACCATACAAAACCTATGGAAATTTGTCAATTCTCCCATTTTGACTTCTGGGCACTGCTTAATTTCATTGTACATTTTGTAAAGGTTACCAGCCAATTGGAACCCAATCTTTTTGGAAATTTGATAGTCAGGATTGACGAACTGCGAGTCTTGGTCTTTTCACTATATATGCCAACTTATAAGTGAGTGTGTTTTGACATTTGAGTCATACTTATGTAGCCAATTTGTCTCCATCATAAATTATTTAATCTATCCAACAATTTATAGCATGGACTTTGAGTTAGTGACAAAGGAGGGTCGAATCTTCAGAGTTTTGGACTGCCGTCAGTGGCCGGTGTTGATTTCTGAGTCTACAATGGCGGCCACCGCCACTGGTTTCTTTTTTATTCCACTTGTTCTGTTCCGTCGGCCTATAACTAGCTGCTGGATTTAGGTTTAGTTCCGTTCAATGGGCCGATTTGTAGATTTGGGTTATTGGGCTGAGGAGAAAAACGGGGTGGCCCAAATACATCGGCCCACTAAACTTATATAACTCTGGGCCGTGTAGACATGCTCTTCTCGTAGTATTGCATGCATTGGATCCATTTCCATTCGTCCCGTGCGACCAATTAAAAAGAAGAAGAAAAAAAATTTCACCCTCAATACAAACTCAGTTAGAAGAAACTTCCACCCTTAATATAAACTTAGTTAAAATGTACATTTCCACTATTAATTAAATAAAGGTAAATGTATAATTATTTACATTCTAAGAGTCATTTGCACAATAATAATGCATACTAGGATCTCCCTACGATGAGTACAAATCTCCTCACTTTCAAATGTTGATGTATAAAAAAAACTCTCGAACCAGCCCAAAATACAAAATAGGGCTTATTAAATGATTTATCTGAATTAGGGCTGCAATAATGTAGAGGCGACGGCTGTTGACCGGAAAAACTGATTGGGCCGTGAAAATTGAAGGGCTTTATTTATTTATTTAACCTTTTAACTAATCACAAACAATTACTTAGGATTCGAATCGCCGCCACTCTGGTATACTAAATAAACGTCGTTTCGTAATAGTCCCTTCCGTTTCTCTTTCTAGGGTCCATAACGCTCCGCAGTTTAGCCATACCAGTAAACAACCGCCGTCCCTATATATTCCTTTTCCATTCCCGCCGTCAACTCAAGCTCCAAAATAGCAGTTCTTCTTCTCCCATCCACCGCCATTGGCGACCGCAAGAGTCGGTTCTAGGGTTTCATTCTCTTCTCCCCTTTCTTATCGTCGCCGTCGCATCTTCTTTCTTTATTTCTCTCTCTCTCTCTTCTTCGATTCGATTTTCAGTTTCTGAATCGGAAGCTTCCGGAATCGGATCGACCTTATGATTCAGGGTTTTCGGATTAGATAGATCTTTGTTTGTTAGTTGATTTTCCCTTTTGCATTCGATCGGTTGTTTTGGCTTTATTCTTTAATCTGGAACTTTAGTTGTAGTTTTTGAAGCGAATTGATTTGAGTTAAGAGCGTCTTTGATCTGAGATTTAGAGATGAAGCGGTCGAGGAAATCAAAGGGTGTTTCGTGGGCTCATGGAGTTAATCTTTGTCAGGTATAATCGTTAATATCTTCTAATCCAAGTTTTATTTCATCATAAAATCATTAAAATCTATATACCTAGGGTTTCTGATTCGATAGATTAGTTTAGTTATTACTTATAATGGTCTCGAAATCGTCCACACATTTTCTTCGGTGAAATCAGAAAGTTAATGTTTTCTCGCTGATGAATTTAATGCTATTAATTTAGATTATTAACAAGTTCATAGAATTACTGGGCTTTTGGGTACAATGTTTTTCGAAGAAATTTCAAGAATTACGATATTCTGTTCGCAATAGAATCCTTGATTTTGAGAACAAAAAAATTAACAAGGTTCGCTGGGTGGATAAAGTGATTAAGATTGTGAACAAATGCATTAATCTCCCCGTGCGAGCAAACTGGCTTAATTGGAAAACAGAATTGCATTATAATACGGAATTATATCAACGGCAGTCCAGAGAGCTTTAAGAAACCAATGTCACAACAAGAAACTTATTAAAGCTCTAATGATTTAAGGTAAAATATGGTCTGATTAAGAGTGGAGAAATATGATACGATTAAGAACAAAGTTTTTTTTTTTTTAGAAGGATTAAGAACAAAGTTACAAGCATAAAAGTTGAAACATTTATGATTTAGAACCAGAGTTTCTAACGAGTGAGTATTAAAAAGAACAATTTCTGAATTAAAAAATTCCAAGTAGTCGTGAAGAAAATCCGACTATTTGCAAAGCGGAAATTATTATTCTACACCGAAAAATATATTGTGATTTTTGAATTACTCCAATAGAAAAAGAAAATTTATGAGGAAAAAGGATTCGTTTGACCAAACAAATTTATTTATATAGATGGAACCCAACCACGTCACGCAATTTTATTTGCCCAATTCTGTGGGCTATAATTAAATCACAGTTTTTTAATACTCTTAAATTCTCTTGGAGGATATGGATTTGTTTTTTTTTGGTGAAAAGATAATGAGAGATATTAAATTAAATACAACTTCAAGAACTTCTAAGGACGAAACTAATTTTGATTGTATTTCTAAATATCTAGACCAGTTTAGCCATTTTAGAGTAACGTTTCTTCTCCTTCATAGGCTGCACATCTTGGGTATTATTATTTCTTCAATTTCAATAGTAGATATAAGAACCCAACCAATTTCTTGTGAGACTGAAAGCATACAGATTCTTGTAGTTGAGCATATCTATATACTCTTGGTATGTTAATCCTGCATGGAATTGCAGCATTATTATTGTCACATTTTTATGGATATTGATATTGATGCTGGTTCTTCCTACTTCCTACTGTATTTGAATGCTTTTCCAGAAAATATTCGTTTGTCCTCAAAACTGTTCAATGGCATCTCCTGAAATGCCACTTGGCTAAATGTCTATTTTCCACATTGTTTTAAACATACTCTTTTTCTGTAAGTACCTTATTCTGGTTCACTTCTTGTTGTCTTACTGAAAATATCAGGGTACTCGAAATTGCTTTGAATGTTATTATAATCGTGTAATTGGATGTTGCTGATGATTGAACTGATGCCAGTATTCAGTAGCTTAATCGTCTTCATTTGTTGTTTACTTCCTGTCCTTCAGGCTATGTAATACATGTAAATTCATGTACCCTGATATCCAATTTATGGTGAATGATTTTGTTTTTTTTTTAAATAGGTCAAGTTGTTCTCATCAGAGGACTGCCCGTCAAAAGTTGGCCAGAAATCTTCTGATCATCTCCAACCAAAAACCTCCTGGATGTTGCCTCCACATACTATTGAGTCTAACGATTGTCCTCCTGGATTCGATGTTACACGCTTGGGGAACCAATTAGCGGATATTTCTTGCATCTCTTTGATGAAGTGGGATTGTCCTCCCAAGGTTAGCTACCACTATTAAACCCTTCTCCTCTCATAATGCCAATTAGTTTTAGTGATTAATGATGCATTTTGTCTCTGTATTTTCTCCATCATGCCGTGGCCTTTTTGTATCTTCTTCTGATGTGTCCAACTGTAATGCCATTTCTATCTGGACAGTTTGTTATGAGTTGCCACTGGCGTGTGGCAGCAGGAGAAGAAAGTAAAGAGATGGAGTCTCAAAATTTTAGGGAAATGAGATTGCTCGAGGCAATTTATCCCCGTGCTTCTGATATTCCTCTAGGGTAATTATAAACCTGTTATGTTGAGATCAATTTGGAAGCTTAATGTTTTAAATTTCGCCTGGTCCAATAATCTCTTTTTTGTCTGCTTTTCTTTTGCTGTATAGTGCAAGCGTTTCCACCGAGATCGAAAATGAACCTTACAATGATAGCCTCACTCCTCTTATCCCTATCATTCCTATTGAAGAAGACGAATGTGGAGTTATGGAGTCAGATGCAGCTGCTGTAGGAAACTTCTCTATGAGCTCTATGCAGATGATGGCTTCCAACATTCAGTTGAAACCCCCCGCAGTCCCGAAAAGTTTCATTGAAACATCAGCAGCAGCAGGGGAAATGCCTGCTGAAAAGGAGGTACCTGATGTTGGTGTGGACGTAGCAGCTGCAGCCTCTGCTGCATTGGCCGTATTAATGAAAAGCATGGAGCAGGGAAGCATGATCGACACCAATTTGCTCATTAAGATTTTCAATGACCCAACAATGATTCAGAATTTGACAAGTATTCTTCCTCTATACGAAGCAGCCTTTGGGAGGCCACCCTCTGCAATTGCTGCTCCAATATCTGTATCAAAGCCAGTGACCGAATCGATTTCCTTGCCTGTACCAAAATCCGATACGATATACAAGCTTCCGAACATGTCGAATGGAGTTCCATCTCCAGTAACCACTCTTCCTCAGGTGAGTAACATTGCAGCATCTGATATAAAGCCAGCGTCAGGCCCTGGCCGTTCGCCAGCACCCGATCCCCAAAAGGTAAAAACTAGCATACCGAATGGTGGGAAGTATTCTAACAAAGGTGCAGTTCCTGGGCTAGCGAACATAGCAGCAGTAAGTTTGGTTAGAAAAGAAGGTCAGCAATTGAAGGATCTTAACTACTATAAAAACCTAGTAAGACAACATGGAGACCAGAAGAATGGAAGGGAACAGAAACATGGACTAAATGGTAATAATCAGAATCATCATAATGTTAATATGGTAAAAGAGATGAAAGCAGAAAACTTGAAACTCAAAAATCAGAAACATTGCATTTACTTTAACAGCCCAAAAGGATGTCGAAATGGCGTTAATTGCCAATACAAACATGATATGTCACATAATTGGCGTATTAATAACGTATTGGAAACCCAAAGCGCTAAGAAAATGAAATTGTGGGGCGAAGTTGCAGGGAGGACGTAATTGGGAAAATTCTTTACTCAGAATTTTTTTTTTTAGGGTTCGGAATTTGTGTTTTCGGTTAATTTGAGGAAAATCTTGTATAGATAGGAGGGAAATCGGTATGAATTTCAACATGAAAAGATATTAATACAGTGCCTCTTTTCAATTAAAATTCCTCTTTGGGTTGTTTAGGGAAATTATTTGTTCAGATTCTCACGTTTAAGTCTCTTTTTTAACTGATGATTATGATGGGCTGTTTTCTTTTTTTTTTTTTTTTTTTTTTTTTTTTTTTTTTTTTTTTTGAGTTAGTAATTAAAGGTATTTAGGCAACATTTATTATCATTTTTCTCTATAATCTGATTTTATGATTACAGATCACAAATTTTTGCTAGTTTTCTTTTATTCAACTTAACCATGAGCCTAGCTCTTAATTGTTGATATGCACTCTTTCTCTTGTGGTCAGAGGTTCTCTTACATAGTAATGTTCATGAGACAGGAATGGTTCCTTTGTCCCTGCAAAACTTTCCATTAAACTTAGTGGAGGATTGGATTCTCTATGAAGAATTATTTCTATTCAAATATAGGTTTTTTTTTTCCTTTTTTTTTTTCTTCATGTGAAATGGAAATTTCTTAAACCTCTTAATAGAAATAAATAACAATACATATCAAATCATCTGGTTATTTATATACAAATGCTCAACCATACAGTTCAAAAATATCAAATTAACTAAGTAAAAAATATTAGATTCGAAATGGGAGAGGGAGAAGGAGCTCCCTTTGCCCCTTTCTGAGTAATTTTTAGGTGCTCTCGATTCAATGAGGCATGTAGTTTTGCACCGTTGGATGTAAGAAAGAGAAATAGCAAAAGTACATCGATTTTGTATCTAACAGTTATTAGAGAAACAAATTTGAAGATTTACATATGACGGTTTTAAAAAGGAGGTCTCATAGTATCGGGAACACCTAATAATTTCCCTTCCCTCAGTGTCGGAACAGGGAGGAGGGAGTTCCTCCCTTCTCCCTCTTTTCTATGTAAAAAAAACAAAAATGAAGAGAAAGGAGAAGAAAAGAAAGGGAAAAAAAAGAAAGGTAGGAAAAGAAGAAAAAAAATTCCTACCACCAGTTGGCGGTGGTAGTGGTAGGGTGGTGGTGGTGAAGATGTTGGTGGAGAAGAAGATAAAGAAGAATAAATAAAAATATATTAAAATAATAAAACCAAAATGAAACGAAATTCAAATCTCAGAGGCTAAATTGTCAAGTTTGAAAACTCAGAGACTAAAATGAAATGTAACCTAAATCTCAGGGACCAAATGTATTATTATTCTCTAAATTATGTTCAAGTTTTATGTCTGAAAGTAACGAAAAAAAGAAAAATCATGTTAAAAATGTGAAATAAAAAGATCAAAAGAACTTCATCATAAAGAACATAATAAAGAATTACTTAGAACCGGTAGTATTATGTAAACTATTACAACAATCATTAGATGACAAAAGTTAATAAATGAGAAAATAGCAAAATTAATATACTCTAATTCTGCATATTCAATCCACATAAACTTGAGATAAAAAGAATACTCTCAAACATGTGAAATAGCAAAATGATAAGAACTTAGGGAGGATGATAATGAAGAATAAAAAATTACTATGAAATCCAAGTATATTCTGCAACATTTTGGCATAAGTTGCCTTACAGCTAAACAAATAAGTGATTCTTTACATATAAGCAAGAAATAGACAAGACAGTAACAGAAAAAACACAAGCTTGAAGACATGGCTATCTTTAAATTGTAAAAGGCATTGATATATATGTATATTATGGAGCTTATCTGGAATCCACTTTGAAGAACCATTGAGGCCGCCGCCATCAAAATCCTGTTGGATTTTCTCTAAGTTTATTCTTTTGTCATGTGGAAGGCACTGTGCCTTCTCGTATTCTAATTCGTTAAGCAAAAGAAAGCACTTTCTTTTTCTGGCTAGCTGCTTCCCACCCTCTTTATAATTAAATTTATGAGAGTCCAGTGCTGTCCCACTTCAAAGTTGGTTCAATTTTTTTGGTAGTGTAGATCCACACCCAACACTTGAAACTAATCCCGAATTCTTCACCAATTAATGTTAAAGAATTTTTTTTTTTTGGGAGGAAAGTTTGTAGCCTTTGGGATAGGGTAGGTTGATTTGGTGAGTTGAAGTGGGGACTGGTTTAGTTGTGAAATTGGAAGGGTGAGAGTATAAAGAGAGTGGGGGAGATGATGATTGAATCATCCAAGTTTTGGATTTTTAAGAGGAATTAAGGATGGAGAGATCAGAAAGGGGTTGTGGGGTTCTTTTGGTTTTTGGATTAATTGTGTTGAGCCTTTACTTGGTTGAAGGGGTGAAGGGTTTTGAGAGAAGTGACAGTGTTGCTACATTGAATGAATGGCCTAAGTTGGATCAAGGCCTCTTTGGAGTTGGTGGAAGTGGAAGAAATGTGACTGTTGGTGGTGACAGAGATTCGATTAAACGTAAGCTTATGAATGGTGGCGGCAGGGATGGAGGAAGTTCATCGGGTGACGGCGGCGGCGGAGGTGGTGGGAGTAACAATGGAGGTGGGGTAAAAAAGAAAGATACAAAACATAAGAAAAAACATGGAAAAGGTGGCCATGGTGGTGGCGGCGGCGGAGGGGGCAATGGCGGTGGTGGGGGAGGTGGAGGTGGAGGAGGTGGAGGGGGAAATGGAAAAGGCTATGGATGGGGAGGGGGCGGTGGTGGTGGCGGCGGCGGAGGTGGAGGCGGAGGTGGAGGTGGAGGCGGAGGTGGTGGAGGTGGAGGTGGAGGTGGAGGTGGAGGTTGGGGTTTTGGTGGAGGAGGGAGTGGGGGGTTTTGTTGGATTTGGGGATGTGGTGGCGGCGGTCATGGAAAGGCATTGACTAGAAAAGGAGGTCCCTGAAACTAGAGTCTAGAGTCTAGCAATGGGAGTTTTAAGAAGGGATTAAATCAAATGCATAAAAAACTTTGAATCCTTAACATAATAAACTTCTTGTATTCACATTGTGTTTAACAATTAATCCCTTGCAAAAGAACCAGTAATCATTTTGTCTTAAAGTAACTTTCTTAGTTTTAGATTTTGCATTATCAAAAAGAAGAAAGAAAAATGAGAGATTTTGGGAGTGGAATGCCATTTTTTTCTGCCTTTGATTGTATAACACAAATAACATTTTGTTTGATATCGATGATAATTGAGTGTTTCTCACTCTATGAAATGGATTAATGCTTATTTGATCGTTCTTTTTTTTTTTTTTTAACTTTCTTTCTTTGATGATGATAGTGTTTCTTGGGTTCCTACTATATAATTCCAAACCACTTGGACAAGCAAAAGAAGATGAACAAAATTCTAGGTAAAATAAATTAGTTGTTAACTTCAATTAGTCAAAAATCAACATCAATACAGCACAACAGTTCTTTTCTTAGGTTGAGTATTAAAAATCATACAATTCTTATCTTACACTTTTAGACTAATTTAAAAATATTTATTTTAGCTTCTAAAATTTAAAGCCACAACAAATTTGGAACGTTTATGCAAATATATATATGTATATATATATAGAAATTAATAAGATGATATAACATAATAAAGTAAATACTAAGATAATGATATTTTAAAGTTAAAAAATTAAAATAGAGATTTTAAAGATAGATAGTATGATGAAGAAAAGATAGATGATTGGGTTAGTTTAAGAGGATTATTTAAAAAATGATGAGATTATATAGAGAGGTTGGAGAGTGGTTAGAAGTTAGAATAAAACAAACAGATGGGAGTTGGGGGCATCACGTGATATAGATAGACAAACAATTATAAGGGGAAGGGCAAAGTGGGAAAAATTGGACCACAATTCAAATATCTTTTTTTTTATCATTCTTTTAGACTTATAGTCTGAGTCTTAGTGGGGGTGGGGCCCGCTTATCCTTTAGTCCCAATGGCTGACACGCATGTTCTTCCCCGCCCCTGCATGCCTTTTTTTCACATCATATTTAATTGTTTTTTCTCTACTACCTTCTTTCTAAACCACTATTTTCCCCTTCCAAAAAAAAAAATATATATATATTTTCTTTCTCCTCACTAATAATAATAATAATAAATAAATAATATTCATTATTATTATTTATCTCCACTTCAACTTTGAATTTAAATCTTCTTTGATATTTGAACTTTTAAATTCATTCTATTTTAGTCAATCAGTTGTCATTGAAGCGTAATAATTTTGATCATCATTATTATTCTGTTGTTGTTTTTTCTCACCTAATATTGACCTTAATAAATTCAAATAACTTTAATACATGTTCATGAGTTATTATGTTAATATACATGAGCTAAAAGTGAGGTAGTTTAGGTGTAATTGACATGAGTCTTTAATCAAGAAATTCGAAGTTTAAATCTCTTAATCTCCAAATAGTGTTGAGCTCAAAATAATAGTAGTAAAATGTTAAATTTGATCTCTTATTTTTCAAAATTGTGTCTATTAAGTACATGTTCTTTAGGAGGATCCTATTAAGTTTTAAAATTTTTAAGATCACACTATTTGAATTTTATACTTTAAATTTCTAATATGATTCTGAATTTTTGTGTTTAATAAATTCCCATGGTCAGTCTAATGTTGACATATCAAACTACTATATTATTTAATGATTATAATGAATTAATTTTGGATGACTTCAAATGTTTGATTTATAAACACTAAGCTATCACAATTGTCATAGTAATTTTTTTACCTACAAAGTTAAAATTATAAATCCAGTTAGAATTAAAAAAAAAAAAAAAAAAAGACTGAATCAGCTTTAAAATTTCAATACTTTATCTTATTACAGGTCATGTAATCTTTTGTCAAATAATTGACTAACATAATAACGACCAAATTAATGATAAATTATTTTTGAAATTTAAAATTTTGAAACCTCGGCCAAATCAACAGTTAAATTCGAGGAAATAAATAATTACAGAAAAAAAAAGAAACTAAATTTCAAAATGTAGAAACCAAACAAAGAATGGGACAAAGCATTGGAATCTTGTACTGAGACGGCGTTAATGTCGAAGATAACGTGAACAAGAACTATAGAGTACAGTAAATGCCACGTGTTGGATGAAAAGGGAGTGGTACTAGGTTGTAACTGATCAACGCCGTTAAAAGGATCATGGTTCTGTTCCCCAATAACCAAGAAGACAAACCCCTTCCTTCCCTTCTCAAAATGTTCCATTTCAAGATTCCACAAAGTTGAGCACTGCCTGCCACAGCGTACAAATTACGCAATATCTCACTTATATGAATGAAACCTTTTTTTTAAGCAAAAATTGACAAATTGAAAAAAAAAACGGATAAATATATTAATAAAGGCTGTTCTAATTTAATTGGTAACAAGCGCCGATGACCTACCGCACCTAATCAGGCTCCCTGAAAATGACGTATTTACAGACGCTGCACTAAACTTAATGGCTCTCTCTTGAACCGGGTCGTACTTCCGGTTCGTTTACATTACTCTACACTACTCCTACGGTCGGATCCGGACCGGACAGGGGTTTCTCCGTTTCCTTTTTACGTCGCATCTCCAGTACTTTCCGGTGGTGGTTCGAGTGGATTTCGCTTGAAAAAGTCGGGCTGCAAGCCGGTCTATATTCGGGAAAAAGTCGACCGGATTTAAACCGGACGCCGCACGCATTACACAGCGTCTTTGCTCCCAGTGGACCGGCTCGCCACTGTGGGGTTTTTTGAACGCCGCAATGGCTGCACCGCCGCGAAGGCTGGACCCTGCCGGAGCCTTCAACCGCCGAATTCTTCTTTGGTTTCTTCGCCGGCGGCGAATATAACGATGGAGAAGAAATTGAATTCGTAAAGGACCAGACTCGGCCTGAGATTTTCGCCCGCTTGCTTCTGGGCTTTGAGGGAAATGGGGTCTTGAGATTAGGCCCAAATTTCTGGAGCGGCTGGAATTGGTGGGTTGTTTCCTTTTGGTAATTATTGGGTTTCTCTGTGAAGAAAACAGAGCAGGGTGGTGCGGCAGAGTATTCTTCTTGGGTGGAGTCGGCGACGAGATGGGAGAGCCATTCGAGGTCTTCAAAATCTCTTGAAGAAACAGACCAGAAATCATCTTCGGAGGAAATGGTGGAGCTGTGGTTGGAATTTTCGTCGCTCTCGTGGTGCTGTTGCAGTTGCAGGGGAGCAGAAACAGAGGAGTGGTTCTTTTTTTCTTGACCCTCTGCTTCTTCTTCAATAAAGCCATCTTCTTCAGTTGAAAAGTTGAGGAGTTGGTCTACAAAAATGTAATCGGAGGAAGGGGATGCAGCGTTTTGGGGATTGGAAGGCCAAAATTCGTCCAGATAAAGCTTGGGGCTGGATTTGAAACTCATCTCCTTCATGAGACCCATCTTCAAAGGTGCCTCCATGCATTCAATTTCAGCGGATTAGCGACCTGGCAATCAAAACAAGAGAACAAGTTACAGAATGGAAAAGGGGGAAAAAGAAAAAGAAAAAAAAAAGGTGTTCAGAAATGGAGTTGTTGGAACGTTACCAAGGAACAAGAAAAGGAAGGGTGAAGCCTGAAGGTGAAGGAAGAGGAGGGGCGGTTGCAGAAGGAGAGAAATGGAGGAATCGTGAGTTTAGGGTAAAAGTGTAAAACATTCAATGAGGGGAATGAAAGGCGCCCTTGGCCTTTACTGAAATCCTGAAAGTGCCCATTTCTCTTTTTTCCTTCCCTTTTCTTTTTTCTCCTATTAAATTATAAGAATTTTCAAAACTTTGGTATAGCTTTAAAATAAATTAAATTACAAGTTTAGTGGTTAATAGAATTTTGAAGTTAAATTTTAAAAGTTTTTTTTTTTTTTATAGATTTTTAAATTTTTAATTTTGTATATGCTAATCACTAGATTTTGTATATTCTTATTGTTGGGATAACAAATGTCTTATCTATTTGGAGAACTCCACGAGATTTTTCGTTTATCCTTAATCTACAACAAATCAATATGTGGACATTTTCGAGAGAAAGATGTGTGAGTGGCCAACGACAAGTTCAAGAGGAGAGGAAAAATTTGTATTTATGTAGTCTCATCATATTTGACAATTAATCCTAATGTTTGGACATAAGGACCCTTTATATAGATTCGGTGTAAAATGTTCACAATTAGATATACTTTTGTAAATATTTTCATACACTGATGTGTATGTGTATGTATGTATGTGCATGTGTGTACGTACAAACCTTAAATTAACAATTTATTTTACATTGGTGGCTTCATGGCTTGAGTTCATAGACTCTTTCATGAATTCCAACACCAAGTTCTTGTTTTTTTTTTTTTTTTTGAAACTAGGTTATATACCCTATGAAGCTTCAGAACTCAATGATCTCTTTGTATATTCAATTGGGCCAAAATTGGCTTCATTGTTCAATTGGGCTTTCTAAAGTCCAATTGACCTATTTTTCAATTAAGTAATAAATTTTATTTATTATCAACAACTCAATTAAACAATTTAATTATAATTCAAATAATTGACATCATTTGATTTTCTCTCCCTCTTTTTTCTTTTTTTAGTTCAACAAGAGTGGAGTGATTCAAACCTTTGACCTGAATACATGGAACTAGGAGTGCAAGTGAAAACCGAAAAACCGACAAACCGAACTGAATCGAACCGATCCATTGGCTTGGTTCGGTTTTTTAGCAAAATAATGGACATCTCGGTTTGATTTTAGAGAAAACCGATTTTTTTCGGTTCGGTTCGGTTCTTAATTGAAAAAATCAATAAAAAACCGAACCGAACCATTATATATATACCCCTCCTAAAAAAACCCTAAGTGCATATATCAATATCTCACACCTCACATCACTCTCTCTTTCTTAAAATTCCAGCCGCACAAAAACAAAACTCTCTCCTTCACAATTCCTACCCCTCCCAATTGCAATCTTCTCTCACTTTCAGAGTCTGTATGTTCGCCAACGCCACCACCTCCCACCTCCCACCACCTCAATTGCAATCTTCATTAAGGCAATTTGTCATTGTCATTAGCCTCTGTATATTCACGAATCTCCTTCATGCTTCCTTCATGCTTGCATGGTGCCGGCGAATCGCTATTGTCATCAGCCTCTGTATATTCGCGAATAGCCGGCACCACCACCTCCCACCTCCCGCAACCCATAAATAACCTCGTCGTCCACTGTCATCATGTCACTGTCCAACGCCACCACATCTGTATTTTCACCAACGCCTTTGTATCTTCAAGTTTCAACGGGTGCAATCGATTTTTTTTTTTTTTAGTACACAGTCGATTAATTTTGAGAGGGTTGTTTTGAGTGTTTGAAGTGAACACCGAAGAGGT
Source organism: Luffa acutangula (assembly GCA_036850905.1). NCBI lineage: Eukaryota > Viridiplantae > Streptophyta > Magnoliopsida > Cucurbitales > Cucurbitaceae > Luffa > Luffa acutangula. Next base: position 58,635,249 of record CM072087.1, on the reverse strand, counting down.
GACTGAAAACCGAAAACCGAACCAGTGGATGAACCGAACCGATTGAAAACCGAACCGACGGTTTCGTTCCTTATTGGACATTGGTTCGGTTCATTGTTTTATAAAATCGAATGGTTCGGTTCGGTTCTCGGTTGACCCCAAAACCGAAAAAACCGAACCGAGTTGCACCCCTACATGGAACGATAATTACATTGGCTGATTTTCTTTCAATCAAATGTTTGTTGTAGAAGGCAATAAGATGGATAAAACTTACCTGCATAACGGTAAGCAAGTAGGAATTTCCTGCTTACCACCATTAGTCTTTTAACATGTGGCATTTTTTTTTATTTTTTATTTCATTTTATTAAATGTAAAAATCTCAACAAATTCTCATCAAAATCTCATCTAACTGAATTTACTTTTTATTCCATTTTTAAAACACGATTTTCTCTCCCTTCATTTTTAACTCCCTTTCTCTCCCTTTTTTCTTTTGAATTTATTGAGTTTTGTTTGAGGATGATAAAAAAAAATTAAGAAATGTGATATATATTTGTTTTGAAATATAAATGTGTAATATTGAAGAGATATAATAAATAAATAAAAAAAAGATTGTGTGAGCTCTCATATGTGTATTGAAAAGGTACTATAATAAATTAAAATAAAAATAGAGAGAGAAAGGAGAGAGATGGTGAGGTGTGTATTGAAAAGATAATGTAAAAAATATATAAAATGTTACGGGCAAAATCGTTCTATGATATTTTGTGCAGGATGGACCCAGGTGAGCTGGCTCAAAAGGTAGGGGAGGCCAAGCTGAAGAAAAGCGAAGGGCCGGAGCCCATCTCGGCCCTTCAGTAGTAACGCTCGGCCTCATCCCAAGGGAGAGGCCGAGCATGTGGTCGGCCTCGGCCCATTGCCGAGGCCGACCAGGGCCAAAGGCCCAACACCATGCTGACTGGAAGCCGCCAAAACCCTAAGGGGGGCTTATAAAAGAAGAGACCACCGGTGCATTCAGGTATGCAAAAATCCAACCCCAAATACGCTCTACTTGTTCTTCGACCAAGGGCTAACTTAAGCATCGGAGTGCGTGTGGTCTACGCCGCACCTGCAGCGTTTGTTCGTCTTGCAGGTCACGCTCTTCCCGCTTCCTTACAAATTCACTGTTGACTGTCACGAGGAGTGAGGGGCAAGTCCCTAAGCGAAATTTTGACATCAACATAAAATACACAATATATTTAAAAAAAAAAACAAAAAAGTTTAACTTAGGTTACCTGTAGCTTGTGCAAAATCATGTTGAAATTTTCTGTGGAATGATAGAGGAAAAAAAAAAAATGAGGAACGTGAGAAGATAATGAGGTGAAAAAAGGGAGAGAAGGGGATAATAAAAGGAAATAAAAAATAAAAAAAAATGCCACATGTTAAAAGACTAATGGTGGTAAGCAGGAAATTTCCTGGTTACCGTAAGTTTTATCCAAAATTTGGGAGGAAAATCTTATGAACAAGCTTTGACCTTAAGCTTCAATCATCAATATTGAATAATTATTTAAAAATTGTAAGGAATCGATTAATTAAACTCTTTATTTAATCAAGTTTATTAATTTTTACTATATGGACTAAATTATTACAAATTTAAAAGTATAGGGACTAAATTGTTACATATATAAGTTCATAGACTATTTTTTTTTTTTTTTTACAAAATTGAAAGTACAAATACTAAATCTTTATAAATCAAAGTTTAGAGACTAGATTGTTACTTTAAAAAAAAAATGGAGGGACCTAAATGATTTTTAACCCAATATAATAATGTAATCCAAATCCAACTAAAGGAAAAGAGCTAGAGTTAAGATTTGGTAGTGTGATGATTGTGCGAGGAAGGAATAGAAGAAGGTGAGATAAAAACGAAGAGACAGAAATAGAAAGAAGAAGTAGCCGTTGAGATTTGATGAAGTGAAATTTAGATTGACAAAAGTAGGTGTCCTTTTTTTTCTTGTCATTTTCCGCAAAATTGGAATCTACACATCCACCCAAAAACCAGTACAAAGCTTCAGTAAAAAGAACACAAAAAGTTTAATTTGATATGGCCGAATTAAAGTCACTTTTTGTACTGATTTTAGCTGCAAAAAAAATGAAAGGGATGGCTATTGATCACAAGTAGCCGTTGAACAAACCTTATTGTCTATCCATCCACGCACAACCTATCCTTCTCCTCTTCTTCTCACCATCAAACTTAAACAACAAACCTTTCTATTTATTGTAATCCTTTTTTTAGTTCAACATGGTCCAAGTTATGCTTTATTAGTTCAATTATGTTTAGATTCGTCAACTTTTTGTGTTCTTTGCCATTAAGATCGACATTTTATTTATAAAAAAAAGATTGACACAATTATTTAATACCATCTATGCATTAGTTACTAGTCACTCAAAAGAACAAAAAGTTACATCTTTTAATGAAAAAAAATTAGTTAAATAATGTGAGAGATAAGAGTCCAATTTTAACAATGGTGTAACTTGTTTAATTTTTACAATTAAAAGTTGAAAGGTACATTGTAACAATCATATTTTGAGGAGGTTTTGTAATTTGTCTTTTTTTTTTTTTATGTTTCTAATGGACGGTCACAACTTTATAAACTAAATTGGTAATTCAACCTATTTACTCTTAAACTCTAGTTAGATGGAATTGAATATTGACCCATTTGGAAAAATTGGAAGAACTATTTCCGATTGAACAAGTAACAAAACCTTCATTTCAATCTAGATTTCTAAAAAAAAAAGAATCAAAGAACAAAAGAATAAATCAATTTAGATAATCTAAACTAAACAAAGGAACCCAAAAAAACCCACTAAGAATGGTTGCAGGGAGGAAGTGGAGCTCCACAGAGTCCACGATTATGCTTGAATGCAGAGACAGGGAAATGTTCTTTATGCGGTGGAATTTTCCCACAAAGCCTATTTTCCGACACGTCGAATTTCCAAAGCTTCTGCAAATTCAACACCTCTACTGGAATCCGCCCACATAGCTTGTTCTTCGAAAGCAAAATCGTCGTCAATTCCGCCGCATCTCCCAGCTCCGCCGGAATTTCACCGGAAAGCTGGTTTCCTGCCATCTCCACCACCTGTAACTCACTAAGTTCCGACAACGACTTGGGGATGTGCCCTTCCAATTCATTGTTCGATAAAACAAGTGATTTGATTGAAGACATTGCTGCCCTGTCTCCAATATTCTCATCAATACAACCATTGAAATGATTGTGAGAAACATCGATGGAATTGAAATGGCCTAGTGGGTCTTGAACCCCCTTTGAAAATATGTTGTCAAGGCACCCTGTAAAGTCATTGGAATGAAGATCAAGATCCATTAATAGCAAAAGGTTCTTGAATTCAGTAGGAATTGACGAATGAAATCCATTGTTAGAGAGGTTGAGGAATGAAAGATTGGTCATATTTCCAATCCAATGAGGCAACGGCCCTGTTAATCGATTGGTCGACAAATCAAGAACTGATATTGAGGATGAAGACAACCATTTTGGAAGCCGCCCTTCAATCCCAGTTTTAGCCAAAAATAGCCTGAAAAGTTTCATCTTTGCGAACCAATTTGGTATGGATCGCAACCCAAGAGGATTGAACGAAAGATCCAAGCTCTGTAGTCTCTGTAATTTGGATAACTGATGAGGAATTCCACCAGAGAGCAGATTTCTCGACAAGTCCAGAGTTTGGAGGTTTTCCAAGTTGCCAAAAGTCTTGGGAATCTTGCCAGTAAAAAGATTGTTAGAGAAGAACAAGTCAGTTAAAGTGGTCAAACGGCCAATGGAAGAAGGCAATTTCCCAGTAAGCTTGTTGTTCTCAAGAATCAGCCTTTGGATCTTTGCAAGCTTACCGAGAGACGCCGGTAACCGACCACTTAGCCGGTTTTCCGACAAACGGCAGAATATCAGAGAACTAAGTCCGGATACTGAAGAGGGAATACTTCCGGTAATCTTGTTCTGATTGAGGTACAGCAAAACCAACTCAGAGAGTCCACCAATCGATTTTGGAATGCTCCCTGTTATCTCATTTTCAGACAAATCGAGATATCTGAGACTTTTAAGGTTACCAATACTCGTAGGAATGCTTCCAGAGAAATTGTTGGCATGGAGATCGAGATTTTTGAGCTCAATTAGCTTCCCAATTGAATTGGGAATCGACCCAGATAGTCTATTTCCGGAAAGACCCAATTCAGAAAGGCACTTGAAATGCCCAAAAATCGAAGAAGGGATGATTCCAGCGAGCTGATTGTTGCCAAGATAGAGTTTTTCCAATCGAAAAAGACACCCAAAAGTTCTGGGAATCGAACCCATGAGCTTATTGGAATCAAGAAACAAATGGGTGAGTCGAGATAACTTGCCAAATTCGAATGGAATCCGACCCTTAATGTCTTTGAGATTGCTGAGGTCGAGAAATTGAAGAGACGACAAGTTTCCAAGAAAAGGGGACAGAGATCCAGACATGTAAGTGTCGGCGATGAAGTCGGTGCCGGAGACAATTCCGGGACGGGTGAGGTTGGTGACTCTGCCGGAGGAATCGCAGCCGACGCCGTCCCAGGAGGAGCAGCAGTCGGTGGCGGATTTCCATGAAAGCAGTAGCTGCGAAGGGTCAGAAGTGATTTTGTGTTTGAAGTCGAGAAGTGCTTCTTTGTCTGTGGGATGGCATGAATTAGAGAGAGAAAGTAAGAGAGATGAAGATAGAAAGAGGAAGAAGAAGTGGAGAGAGATGATTTTGAGTTGAAGGGAGAATTCCATTGTGATGGTTAATGAGATTAGAGATCTTGAAGCTCAAGTTGAAAAGTTTATATACAGCATGGATGGATGAGCTTCGTTTTGAACGTTGAAAAAAAGTTATAGGTAATGAATATGGAGTTTAAATTTATTATAACTAGTCGTTTGCTAGCGTGTTTCACGGATTCAGAGGGGGAATCTAGTGGGTGAATTGAATGAAAAATGAAATAAATGTAGAATGTGATGGAGATCAGTGGTGTAGGAGAGTCATTAATTGGTGGCGGGTTTGTCTTGTGATTCGATGTGTACTACACACTTATGAAACAGAGAGATATTTATGTTGTGTGTTTTTAAGATTCCTTAGATTCTAAAGTACTATTAAACAGACTCATCAAACTGAGTTGAAAATTGAATTTAGGTTGAAGAGAAGCACAAATTCCAAATCTCAGGTGAAGAATCAAAAAGGCACGAACCACTACGATGTAAATAAGGCTAGTGTTAGCATGCATCTTAAGAGCCATAGTACCCTATTAACCAGAGTTATTCCTTATGAATTTAGAGCATGAAACACAAATTTTTTGGATCATGAATAGAGGTGTTCAATAACTTAACTTAATTAATGCATTTTATGAAAATGAGAGAGCTTTTAAAGGTTACACTAGTGTGAGAAGAATGTAATAAAGGAATTGGATTGAGAGTTTTTAAAAAATATTAGGTGCATATAGTTGAGAAAGTGAGTACGAGGTTCTTACAAAAATAGACATGAATAGACATGTCCTAATTATGGGCCAGTTGTAGTATTAGTCTCTAGGATTTTTTTTTGAGAAATTTGGGGATACGGCAGGTTGGTGGGGGACGGAACTGAAATATAGCCAAAAAAAAAAAACAAACGAAATATGGCCACACGTGAGGTATGCGTGACCACTGTCAATATTTATTTTCCACATTTACCCTTATTGCGTTTTCAAACACCAGAGGGGGGCCTACATGCCTACGATGTATCCAAACTTCCTCCCAACAGATTTTCCATTCTTCTCGGTTCAAATTATTTTATTAGATTTTTCAAATCGTTTTCAAATTTAGTTTAACAAACTTTCATATATTACATTAATATTAAGATAACTAAATACCATTTTTTTTTCATAATTAATCGGGGGAGATATAAAAAATCTGGATTTTTTCTTCCATCGATGAGTTCATCGTTCATTTGACACTAAAGCATTTTCAATTTCAAGGTGTTGCATCTTCGATTTACAGAGGCTGCACACTGTATGCTCAATATACAGCAGATATTTTCGAGGTTTCAGATGTAGATGCACTCCATGCCGCCAGTTGGTTTGCTGAATGTTGTGGTTCTATTCAGTGGGAGGTGGGATGAAAACAATCGGTACAATGGGTTTAAGTCCGACAGTGTGCCAGTACCGGAGGAATGCACAATACAAGAGTTCAATGAATGTATCCGAAGCAAGGTATTTCCATCGGACGAGCACATGATCACTCGGTTAACCATGTACAAGAATGGTATCAACAAGGCTAATATAATCCGGATCACTGACGACAGGGATGTTACTTGGGTCATGTCCAACATTGGCGATGGGATGGCTAGTGACATATGCGTTGTGGCTGACCACTGTGAGGTAGATTCACACTCTAGGAATGTAGTGCATTTACAAGATGGAAATCACGGATTAACTTTGCAGCATAACATCACAAAAAAAAAAAAAAAAATCACGCAATTATTGATTAAGTCGATGTTGAAGGATCAGTGTCACCCCATGATTTTATTAACTATATGAGGAGGAAACACAACGTTAACATCAGTTATGACAAGGTATGGAGGGGGCGGAAACTTGCACTTTACTGCCATCAGTGGGTCACCCGAAGCGTCGTATGCACTAATCCTTGTTTTCTCTGTTGCCCTGATCGAGAAAAACCCAGGTTTGGAGTTTTAGATAACGTTCAAAGTTAAGTTTAAGAAACACGCATACAAAGTATTTTTTGATATCAATAAAATCATGGGGTGACACCCCACGTTAACATCAGTTATGACAAGGTATGGAGGGGGCGGAAACTTGCACTTTACTGCCATCAGAGGGTCACCCGAAGCGTCGTATGCACTAATCCTTGTTTTCTCTGTTGCCCTGATCGAGAAAAACCCAGGTTTGGGGTTTTAGATAACGTTCAAAGTTAAGTTTAAGAAACACGCATACAAAGTATTTTTTGATATATATACTTCGGGGGGCACATACATCAATGCGGGAGGGGGGGGGGGGACATGCATACAGTGTGTTTACAGTATTTCGTACAATCGTGTAACATCATAGCATTTTTTTTTTGCAGGTGCATACACTGCTTTTGATGTTGACGATGAGGGCAAGTTCAGGTACTTTTTCATGTGTGTCTCTACGTCCATACATGCATGGAAATACTGTTTTCCTGTTATGTCGGTTGAAGAGGTAGGTATGTGGGGGGTTGTTTAATTAAACTACCCTGTGGGGGATTTTTCTACATTCTTTCTGTTCTTCATTTAATTCTTGTGTATTTTTAATCCATAATGCTTTTTGTTTGTATCAATTTGTCATCAGCTTTGAATGTGTTATTGGTGAGGCATTCAGAATCTGGAAATCATGTACATTTTTTGGTTTTTGGGATATAGTTTTCAGTTTATTTTTTAAAAAAATCGAACGTTTTTTCCCGATTCTGTAGGTAGATTTGGTTTTCAGAGATACACCCCCACAACAATATGCTTGAAAGTAGGGAGCACACTGTCTTTTTAAATTCAGGGGCATTTTCGTCAGTCCATAACAATTAGTGTTTTCCCCATTTTACCCTTTGGACATTTTTTCAACGAAAATGAGTTTTGGACTTTTTTCAAAACCACGTTTTTTATTTGGCCATCCATGCGGTTAGCCCTTTTTTTTTTTTTTTTTGATGATTTGTTTTTCAGAAGGAAAAAACAATTTATATTCATGTCAAAAGGAGAAGGTATTAATTTGAAATGATTTTAAAGTTATGGGTTTAAAGCTTCAAACTTTGATGGCAATAAATGTAAAATATCAAATATCATATTAGACAATAATGTAGCTATTTTGAGAGATAGTTCAAATAATTACAATTATTTGGACAAGAATAATTGTAGTGTAGTTAACAAATCATAATATGAGTAATACATCATAAAATGGAAGAATCGATTTTATTTAATTATTTATTAAATTTTCTTTTTGAAGTGATGAAAACTCTGGTTTACCCATATAGAAAATAGAATAAGACAAGCAACGGTAAAAATATAGTGCCCCCTGCCTTGCATAACCGAGGTTTCAGACATCTGACATTAACAAAACAATTAGTCCATAATATCAACCTCGGATGTCGAAGCTTAAAACAAACATCATGTGATCAAAATCCAATACAACTCTTCTTTTGTTTTTTTCAGGGAAAATCCAATACAACTCAAGAGTCAAGCTACCTGATAACAATGCCAATTTGCAATCCGAATTATGTCTATTTCATTAAATTAAAAAAAAAAAATAAATAAATCCATTTGGACCATTTTTTTTTTCTTTTTCCACCAGGCCATTTTTTTCTGGATTTGGGCTGCCAATTTGGAATTGGGCCGTCGGCCCAATTGTAACTCAGGGCGGCGCCGTGTTGGGTTTGGTGCGATGATTAGGGCACTGTTTTTAACTATTCAATTTCGATCAAATTTGACTCTCTCGACGGATGGAAGCTTGTTGAATTATAAATCACAATTGCCGGTGGAGACGATCTAGTTTTGATGAAACTGATCGAGCACAATTTTACTCCGACTTCCATTTTTCCGTCATCTTTATCGAATCATAATTCAAATCGTCTCCGCCAATTTGGGCCAGAGAATGTCCCCTTGGCCATGAGACGAGTCCCTGCGAAAATAATTCCCAATTTCCAACCATCAGGCGTTTACCCTAAATCGATCATGGCTAGCGAGGGAACAAGAGAAATCCAGTCAGTTGATTCGAAGAAGAAAGGCGTGGAGGAGAAAGAAGGGAAAGAGAAGAGCGTGAAATTGCCGCCGCCACCGGAGAAGCCGTTGCCGGGAGATTGCTGTGGGAGTGGATGCGTTCGATGTGTGTGGGACGTGTATTACGAAGAGCTTGAAGCTTACAACAAGCTTTGCGAGAAAGGTTCGGCGCCCGATTCTTGAGATTCAATTGCCTTGCTCTATTGAGTCCTGATTTTATCGATCTGTATCTGAATCCATTTCTTGTAACTTGATGATTGTAATCAAAATCAAATACGATCTGTATGTGAATCTGTTTCTTTGCGAACGATTCTTCAATAAGTTGAAGCCGAATATCACATCTCAGCAGATTTGTTTCCTTATCTGAAGAAGGGAAAGAAAGAAAAAAGTGAATATTATAGAAAGATAGAAAGTTTAAAGAAAACCAGATAAAAGCTATAGGGAGGAAGACGAGTTAAAAGAGGCTGAAAGATAAGTTTTATAGAAATAAAAATTAGGAAAAAGACAAATTTTACCTCAGACTTTCTTTTTGAGAAAATTTACCTCAAAATTAGGAAAAAGACAAATTTTACCTCAGACTTTCTTGTTCGCGGCTTCTTAAAGAGGACATGCACTTCCATTGCGATGCTCAAAGTTAAAGCTGTTGACCTCCTCAACTGATTGCCATCGTTACGCTGCGATCTCCGATATATTATTATTTATTAGTAAAAATGAAATTAAAACAAAATCATAATTACGGAATTTTAATTTTGTTTTGAAAATATTAAGGAATTTTAATTTTTAAATTAGGTTTTAAATATGGAATTAACCATTTAGTTCCATGTGTCAAAAAAACCAATTAGTTAGTTTTAAATAATAATAATAAAACCATTTAGTCCCTAATTTTTTTTTTAAAAAAAAAACTAATGTTTTGCACTTGTATTTTTAAACTCTTGAATATTTTTCTGTATTGTTATATATGTTTTAGTCCAAATCTTTTTTTTTACAACATGTAGGGGTGGAAGATGGGGGAGATTGAACCTCTTATCTCCTAAGTCAAGATAGAAACTATATGTTGGCTAAGTCATGCTTTTGATGTTTTAGTCCAAATGTTTGAATGCCTTTTTCAATTTAGTTAGCATTATTTCAAAGTTTCGAATTTAGTTCCGTATATTGTTTCTTTTAGTCTCTCACTTTTGCTAAATGTTAAAATCAGTTATCAACCTACATTAGATCATACTTAGTGAATTAGTAAAAAGTTAGAGAAAGAAAAAAAATCATCTTAAGATAAAAGTTTCCTGATTTTTCTACCAATATTTTAAGAGACCGGTAATCAACACATGTCATGTACGTGAAATTTATAGTTTATTTTAAAATATATATATAAACATTTATAGAATAGTAAATAGAAAAAAACTATATTATTTAATATAATAAATACAAACAGTAGGTTCAACATCTTATTATTGTTTTTTTTTTCTTCTTAATAATCTTATTATTGTTTACATATAGATAAATTATTAATTAATTTTATGTTATACAAAACGTTAAAATTTAGATTAACACACAATATTAATTTATGCATTAGGGTTGTTTTTAACCTTACTCTCATCATTTGCTTACTCTCATCATTTGGTTTTAGATAGTATAGATATAGATGAGCCAATAATCTTAATCAACAGGGACTTAAAATATCTCATTCTTTTTCTTTTTTAAAATTAAAATTTGTTAAACAGAAAGTCGGTGCTTGCTCCCTGACGTGGGCCGTGTAGGCCCAATGGGCCTGGATATATTAATAGCAGTCGAAGGATTCTGTGTAAGTTTGGACGATGATGATTCGGGGATTTCAGTTGACTCTGGTTCTCGCGGTGATCACCCTCACCGCCCTTTTTCCAAGAGATGGCCTTAACGGAGCCGAAGCTTCAACTTCCACTTCTGCTTTCGTTCACAACGTCATCTACTCTAACAGGATTGCCATGTTCTCCAAATCCTACTGCCCGTATGTTCTCACAATCGCTCGCTTAATTCTTTTTCTTTTTTCCGTTTTCTGCATAATTCGGCGCTTCAATGCATGATATGTAGGCATAGTAATCAATAAAATCATATTTGTAACGAGTTCTTTCTGCCGATGAATCTGACATTTCTAATATTTCCGATTCCCGGCTTTTTGAGAAATCAATTTGGGATTTACGAGTGCTTGATTCTGATGTTCTTGGCCAATTTTGGAGTTGAATGAGAAGGGTATATTTCCCTCCTAGCAAAATGATTGGCCCCATCTCTACAAGGACTGAAAAAGTTTGTTTGATTGCTTTTGGGGCATCTTTTTTTTCTTAGTGGTTTCTGGCAGATCAGTTACCAATTGTCAGTCGGACCTTGAATGATAAGAAAAACGCGCTAGTCGGCGCTGAGTTGAACAATTTTGATGCTGCTTAGTTCGTAAGTATGTGGAGAGAGAACTTGTGTCAAGAACCGCTGAAAAATTTAGCACGAAATGAACTTGTTTTCTATCTAGATAATACTTCTTCTATTGTTTAAATTCCTGCTTTGTGTAGTGATCGCCTAGCGGTCTGGTTGTCATTGTATTTGGAATAATGTTTTTAAGAAATTTCAGGAAAACTTTACATATTGAAAATGTCATTCACTTGTACAATCTTTTCAATTGGATTCCTGGGATTAGTACTACGGTTGGATTCTTTGCACTGTTTAGTCTCCCTGATTCTACGCTATTCTCTCATTCTTGAAGAGAGGTTTATGGAGATTGCCCCATGTTAGCTAAAGGTTGCAATTTAATATTTCAAAGCACTGATTATGATTGGTAACGAATGATCCTTTAACTGCAATAGTTTTCTGCAACTTCTTTTGACATTGGGTTGAGGTTTTCCTCTCTATCCCTCTTCTGTAATTTCATTTATCAATGAAATTTGCTTTGTGTTTCTTCTAAAAAGGAAAAAAGGAATCTTCCTTTACGAATAGTGAAAAGCTACAAAGATTTAAATGGTTTCTCTCTGTCCCTTTCTGAAGTGAATTAAAAATAATAATAACAATAAGTAAGCGACTCATATTCTATCATTTTCTTGTTCTGCTGGAAGATATTGCTTGGGTGCCAAACGTATATTCAGTGAACTCCAAGAAAAGCCTTTTGTTGTGGAGCTTGATCTTCGAGGTATTTATTTGTTGTTATTTTCGTTGATCATTTGAAATATCAATAATTGTTTGAAGAAGCATTTTCATGACCACATTATGAGAATCTTCATTTACATGTAGATGATGGACCTCAAATTCAGAGTGTCCTACTAGACCTGACAGGCAAGCGCACTGTTCCTCAAATTTTTGTGAATGGCAAACATATTGGTGGCTCTGATGGTGAGCTCTCTCAGTTTCTTAATTATTCAAAAGTGAAGCAGAGTAAATTTCCCATTTCATTACCGTGTGGTTTGGTTTCATTTTTTATACAGATCTGAAAGCCGCAGTTGCTAGTGGTCAGTTGCAGAAACTTCTTGCTTCAAGTTGATTGCCTTCTGGGAGAGAGGAAGCACATATTTATTGGACTGAAGCTGCATAGCAGTGTTGAGGAATTTTCACTTTTTGAAAACTTTTGATAATATTTATTATTCGTTGATATTCTGCAACAGAGAATCCTGTTGCAAACATTTGCCCTCTACATCAATGAAAATCTGCTTTTTACTTTCCATTACTTGTAGCCATGATGAAAAAGTGTATGATTAGGATAGTAAATTTTTACCGTGTTGTTGTAGGATATTTTATCACTCTGCAGTGTCTCATGAACGTAGTAGTGGCGTAAAATGGAAGATGGATTTTCTGCATAAGCTGGAATTTGAAATTTTTTCAGCTATTGAATTATGGGGTGGCTTCTGATCAATAAATTAGCCAGAATTATGAGCTTCTGTTAGAAGAAGAACCAGCTATCCAGTCGGGGCAAAGTGCCTATTTTCTCCAAGACGCTGGGGGGAACAAATTAACTCAAAATATATTTTCTTCGAGGAAGGGTATCCAAATACAATAGTAATTAGTATGTAATGATTTTCAACTTTATGGATGATTCTAACAATTTGTGGACCAAATCTCTGTCTCTGTCGCTCACTAACGAAGTTCTCAGAGCTCGCAAGCAGCTGATTGCAAGCGATGAGGTATGCGCCTATTTACCTACTGCACTCTTCCGAAGATTCTAGCTGGTCTACAAATTTCTCTAGGGGGTAATTTTATTAGAATTGAATGCTTTTTTCCTACGAAATCAGGAAGACTCTGCATAAGAATCTGGTCGCCAGTCGCCTTTCTGAGCACTCAGCAGCCCTTCCTGGTTTTTGGAGAAGGTCAAGTGAACTTCCCAGCGGAGAGACTTCAACAAGTTCTCCACTTCTCCAATCGTGCTGGATTCATCTCGAACAATCAATTTGCCTCCAGGTCTTACTATTCGATCCACCTCTGCCAAGACAGGAGGCAGTTTGCACCTGTACGCGAGAAAAGGTCAGGCTGAGTCTTCATCTGTGCATGCGAAGCTTAAAAGAGTGTATAATTGTGGAGGAGTCCAGTTACTTATACCTCTTTTTCAATTTTGAGAAAAGATGGTCAGCGTGCAGTAGATCGTATGTTCTTGGGTATGTGCTGAAGGATTCACACCAATCATGGTAAATCCCAAAGAGACCGCGCTCGTAGATCACAGGAAGCGTATCAGGAGCGTCGATGTTCACCACATTCATTACCCAGACTTTAAGGTCTCTCAGAGCTGCTGCAAACCTGCATGGACAAGGTAAGGTATGCATGATGTTTAATGTTGAAATGCTTCCACTGAAAAGTATAAGCTTTGTGGTTGAGTTGGGAAGAAACAGAATGATCTACTTTACCCGCCATAAACAGATCTCATATCCATCACATTCCTGATGTTGGACAAATTTATGCCTAATCCAGTCAAGTAAGTTTTATTCACAACTCTTTTCCAATGTTCATAATCAGTTGAGAAATCCTGAGGAGCTGGTTTGCCATAAACCCCCATTTGGGAGCTGTTTAGCCAGTAAGGAGGTGCTTGCAACCGCTTAGGCCACTGTTTCGGCCAGTTGCTTCCCCTCACGGCATTGTCAACTGGCACACGGTGCATGCACGCTTGCAATGGTACGTACCTGAAAATGGAAGTCCAATGCAAATCAAATCAAACCAAACCCATGAAGGACATTGAGCTCGAGATATCTTGATGCTTGCTTACCAAGCTGCATTCGGATCGTCGTCATTTTTGCACATGGCAGGACGCTTGTGTTTTCTTTGATCATAGCATTCGTTTGAAGTCGGTTTCCTGTAAATGGCAGCCCCAATGGAGTTCAGCTTGTCTTTCTGAATCGTCACAAGCTCCCAACACATGGACTTCGTCAAAGCAGACATTTCTGAGGACAGGAAAAAGGAAATCATAGGCATGCCAGTGGCCAGCGTCCAAATCTATCTTCTAGTTTAACAAGTTTTGTGTTTCATCTATAAACTTACCCTTCCAAATCTCAACGTCTTCTTCCAGGGTCTGGTACACAGGAGTTGCAGACCAAACAAAATACCCTCCCGGCCTCAGCACTCGGTTCAATTCCAAGAGAAGCATCCCACCTACATCGTCAAACAAAAAAAGGTCCTGTTTTCCTAATTATAAAGCTCTAATTACAAAGTAAGAGGATAGTGAAGTTCATGATTGATTATATAACCTTCTACATGCCAAGGCACTCTACACCGAGCACAGTGAATAATATCAAAAACCATGCTTGGAAATGGCAGACGCTGGGAGCCCATGACAGCAGAAATGGCCGGAATTCCCCGCTCAAGTGCGAACTGGACTTGAGCTTCATGCTCGTCTTTCGGAGCAAACGACATCGTAAGCACATCTTTTTCGAACAGAAAGCCGCCGAAGCTGGCAACTCCGCAGCCCACGTCCAAAATCACTCGTGTCCTCTTCCCCCATGAAATATCCGCTACCGACTGCACCCATTTCATAACTTTAGTTTACATTGAAAGTCATGAAGCAAACCCAAGTTGGAATTTTTTTTTTTTTTTTACCTGTTCGAGAAAATCAATGTAATGAAGAGCGCCATGTATGAACTGGGTTCCACCGCCGGGAAATGTTAAGAACTCGCCGGTGACCTTGACCCAGTTTTGGTGGCCTTTCACTTCGGCTAGCTTTGTATGCGGTACATTGTGGTACCAAATCTGTCACAATCCACAAACACACACAGTTCATCATGGTTCCATGCAGGAAGGTTCATCAAGGACTAATGTCATCTATCAGCACATAGAAGCATACCTTGTCTCTACTTTTGGGCCATTCGATGGATCTTTTGTAACCCTCCGGAAGTGAGACCAGGCAGGTGGGTCCCTCCTCGGGGCAGTGCCTCTCCCGGTGCTCGAAGTGCTTTGTCGTACGCAGCTGCTTCAGTGCTTTCTCGTTGTCCAAACAGGGGATGTAATCGGGGCCCGCCGTGACGTTGCAGAGCTGCCACGTGTACCCGTAGATGCTGCCGTTACTGGTCGATTCTTCCCGCCGGCGATCTTTCTCGTTCTCCGATTGTGCCGCTTGTGTCCCCCACGACTTTTTAGACTCCTTCGACTCTTTGGGTATTCCCGAGGTCTCAAGTGACCCTGCCGTGGTTGTCTCTTCCGCTTTGGTTTCCGTTTTTGTGTCCTTTTGGGCTTCTTGGCTCTCCCCGGATTCAGTCTGCTGTGATTCTTGATCCTCCGTTGGCTTTTTGTTGCGTCGTTGTCTCTTTCGTGGCTGGTTTTGCTCCGACGAGGTAGTTTCTTCACTGTTGTTGCTCGTGTTTGAGTTGTTGTCCTGCTCTTGTTGCTGCTGTATTTGTTGGGACTTGTCATCATCTGTATTACGAATTTCAGATTCTTGTGGGACTTTTTCGCCTTCAATTTCAGGTTTCTGTTGATCGTTTTGGGAGTCTCCGCTGTTCTCTGGGATGTCGGTTGTCTGCTGTTGCTCCTGCTGCTCATTTGAAATTGCTTGTTGGATTTCTTGTGTACTGACATTGTTTTCAATCTCTTCCGGTAGTTGTTGTTGTGGTTGTTCCTGAACATTAGTTTCCAACGGTGCTTCATTGGATTTACCATTGTCAGATTCCACATGCTCCGTGGATTCATTGGTTTGATCAGATGAATTAGCGTTTTGGTCTTGGCTGCTCCCTCCCGAATCTATTTTCTCCTCTGTTTTCCCCTCTGTTTTTTGGCTCTCTTCCGCTTGTTGGTTCTGAGTCATCGTACTCTCCTCCGATAATTGAGCCTCATTTGCGGCAGCACTGCCACCGCCGTCTTGGTCTTTGGATTCCTGCCCGTCATTGGCACTGTCCTTGGAACGATCATCACGAGACTTGGCATCGTCGCTAACGGTAGCAGCACTGTCGTCGGATTTAATAGCATCGAGGGGGAGATCACCGGGGTTATCCTCGAATGCGGGAGTGACTTCCTTGTCCTCGGATTTGGGGAGCTGGGGTTCGTCGGTGGAAGAGGAGAAATCGGCGGTGGTAGCGGCGGAGGAAGTGCGAGTGGTGGTCTGCGGGGGGACGACGGAGTTGGAGGTGAGCATCCATATTCCGAGAACACACAAGGCTAAGAAGACGACGGTGGTGACAGTGGAAGCATAGGAAGAGGAGGAGGAGGATCTCTTGGTAGTGCGGGGCCTTCCGAGAGCCATAACGATAACGATAACGAGAGAGAGAGAGAGAGAAGCAAAAGGAGGAATATTGGAGTTTGGGTGTGGAGAGTGAGAAGGAATAATACGAGTCGAGATGGGAAGAGAGAGAAAATGTGTTTGTGGACAGACAAAAAGGATTCTAAATTTGGAAGGTTCCAAGATCCAAACGACTCGGAGAAGAGATGTTTCTAAACGGACAATTGGCCATAATGTCTCTTCATTCTGTTTCGCCTTCCTCTTTGCATGTTGCATGCACCCTTCTTTATCTCCCATTGCCTTTTTTTTCTTTTTTTCATTTATTATATTATTATAAGATTTATCTATTTATTAAATTAATTGATAGGAAATAGTTCAAGATCTTTGATTAAATATAAACTAAGTAAAAGCTAAACATACAGTAACTTTCAATTTAATCTTTGAGTGTTTCATTAATCTATTTGGCGGTGAAACTGTCATTTAGACACATCAACAATTTCATTTCTGAAAAATATATATATATACCTTACAAAACCTTCCATTATTTATATAGGTTGAGTTGTAATAAAGCATCCAATCCAATCCAAGTTCATGTGAACTTGGGCCGTGGGCTGAATCAGTAATACAAAGAGAAAGGCCCAATAGAAACCCATCGAATTCACTTTCAGTAAGAGTTAACCAAAAGCAAGAATAGAGTGAAAAAGAAAAAGAAAAAGAAAAAAAAAAAAAAACAAATAAAAGAAAGGAAAAAGGGAAGTTGGGAGTAGGACAATAATAAAAAAAAAAAAAAAAAAAACAGTGAAAGGAGATCTAAGGTTTGTGGTTGGGGATGGATGGATGAGGTGGCCCAAATCAAATCTAGACTGGGATTTTGGGTAACACCAAACAACTTGCATGCACTCACTCACTCATGTCTTTATCCTTATCCATGGGCCCTGACCCATTCTCTCACTTTGCAAAATAATACTCTAAACTCTTTTTTTTTTTTTTTTTTTTATCCATAAAAATCATCACAACAAATAATGTGTGGCCCCCTCCTTTCCATTTCTTCTTATAAAGTGCATTCTTTTTACATCATGTCAACTACCTTATGTATGTATGTATGTATATAATTTTGAATTTTGATTAAAATTCTAATTTGTTAAACAATGATTAAGTAAATGGATGGAATTATGGAAAGAAAATGAATAATATGATATGTGTGGTTTGGTTGGTGTGGCCCATAAAAAGAAGAAATTAATGTTTAAGTGTGTGTGTGTATGCGGAGGTGGCTTGTCAAATCAACGACCAAATTTATATGATGAGTGTTCCCAAAGGTTATGTTCTTCGCCGAAAACCTTGCCTTCCCTTCCTCCTATTTTCCATTTACTTTAATTCCTATATATATTTTTCCTTTTCTTTTCTTCCATTTTTGGCCTCTTCAACTTTATCAATATTCATTTTTCTTTTTCTAAATTAACCTATGGATTTTTTTACAATATGGAAACAGCATTTTTTTGGATTCTGTTCACTTTCATCTAGTCTATACGGGTTTTTTTTTTTTAATCATGATTAAATTTTAAAATTCTATGATTTTGATTTTTTTTTTCTTTTTTAATTCAACAAAAAAAAATATATAGAATTGAGAAAATGTGCTCTTGTTGAGAGTTGAACTCAAGACCTCCCGCTTACTAAACGGGTGCACTAACCAAATGAGCTACAAGAGCTATGGTTATAATAACACTTTTAACCTTTTAAAATTGTATGTCTTTTAGCTTTGTTACCTGCACCAACATGAAGAACTATTGTGAAAATGTTATTAGTAGAAATCATAGATGACCTTGTTCAACACCTCATATTGATTTTATATTATTTCTTTATTTGATATGGTAATATTTAATAATTTTTTATGTGACATGACAACTGACAAAGATATTCAAAGTTTATATTTCATTGAATAAATTCAAGCCAAAACATTCAACCGTCGGTCTCAAAACAATTTCTTTTTTTTTTTTTTTTTAATCGAACGAGTTGAATATATTTACACATTAGTTTATCCATTTTTTTTTTATGGATTGCTTGAGCTCTGACTAAATATGATTATGAATATTAAAATAATAATTAGATTCTGTAAATGTTTCGTACGTACCTGAACGGCTAAAGCAGTAGAACTTTAATTATTTATAATTAAAAGGGTTTAACTAAAGTAAGCCATCATTTTTAGTTGACTGCCGAATTTCTGGCCCTAACAGAAATAATTAGGCACATGAAGGAGAAGAAAAAGAAGAAGAAGCGCAATGAATTAAGGGTTGGGCGTCGAATTATCCATAATTAAGCCATTATGTTGGGAATTTGGTACAAAGCTCGATGAGTCAATGACCTTAATTACATTACCCTACTTATCGTAGGGACTATCATCAAATCTCATTCCAATATGTTGCTTTAAGCTGCCTCCTCCAATTCCTAAA
The DNA here is from genome assembly GCA_036850905.1 of Luffa acutangula. Lineage (NCBI taxonomy): Eukaryota > Viridiplantae > Streptophyta > Magnoliopsida > Cucurbitales > Cucurbitaceae > Luffa > Luffa acutangula. Next base: position 58,616,442 of record CM072087.1, on the reverse strand, counting down.
ACTCTTTACTTAACTGCCCAATTAAAACCATCCTACTTTTATTCGTAGTAATTTAGCACAATTTTTCTTTTCGTTTTTTTTTTTTTCTTTAACGTTGATGATGGTCTATTTTGATTAAGAATTATAGTGTTCTAGTATGGAAAATTTTAAATGAAACATAGCAATGTTGAATGTTTATCTTAATTTTTGAACATGTGTTTGTGGAGATTTATAAGAGTGTTGTTGTGTGTGTTTTAAAGCTCCTTTCTAATTCTATAGAATGGTAGAAGTCAAATGTCTTATTAACTTAGGTCACTCTTTAATGAAATTTTTTTTTTTCTTGGGTTTCACTAAATTAAGATTATATGTAAGTTATTTAATTTCTCTCAATTAATTTGAATGTCTAAATAAATAACGTTGAATTTAATGTGTATTAAGGAGAAAGAGATAACTCAATTATTAAGGAGAAAGAGATAACTCAATTTGTAAAAGACGAGGAAAAAGCAAAGAGCTGACAAAATTTTTCTTGTAAAGAGATGAGTAGATGCCCAATTTTGAAGTTAAGAAAGAAAAATTTATGAATTTGGAAAATTAATTCTATTATACAATTTTCAAATTATCACCCCATCCTTTCAAAACAAAATACATTAGAAAAGAATCAAAGATCTATTCTTTTCAATGTTTTCTTTTTCTTTTTTTAAAAATTAAAAATTAAAAATAAATAAATAAAACTTAAGTGGGAACGAGAATAACTCTTTATAATGAAATTATTAGGTCATTTGAGCTAGGATGAAATCATATATTATTGTTGTTGTTTCGTAATATATATCTACCATAGAATCAAAAATACAGAAAGAAAGAACTAAGAAAAAGAATAACATATTGTAGTATAAATATAATAGTAAAAGAATGAGAATAACATTTTTTTTTTTTTTAGAAACTTGTGAGAATAACATTATTCTTTATATTTTTTATATGACGATGTTGTTCCTTTCAAAATTAGAAGCCATTATCTTGATTTTGTGTCAAGTCTGTGACAAAGAAATACTTATTCTTTTGATAAAGTTAATCTGAGAATAGAAATTAAAGAAAAAAAACTATTTATTTATTCTGATTCGCAATAATTAGGCATGACTATGAATATTGTCACATTGATAAATTAACTTGATATGCATATTAGCATCTTTGTGTAACAACTATTTTTCCTCCATACATATAGATATATATTCTTCTATATTGCTTATTCCAGAAAATAAAAGAGTGTTCAGATGTAGCTATGTTAAGGTTAAAAATACACTCTTTTTAGATAAGTAATCTTAAATTATTAAATACAGCTTGAGCCCAAAAGAGAAAAAAAAAATAGTAATCAATAATTTTGCCATAGTTTTCTTGTATTGCTTAACCTATGAAAGTTATTTGACATAAGTATCACTAGTGAATGCTATCAAAATAACATAATTACATCACATAATCCGTGGATTTGTTTGCTAACATTATACTCTTAAATTATTTATAAAAAAAATATCACACTCTTAATGTTTTTTTTTTTTGTTGAGAAATAAGAATGTTTTGTAATATTTTTTTATTCGTTTTTTAAATTTATTTATGTGGTGCTTTATTATTTACTTTTCTTTAATTATCTCTTGTTTCTTTTAAAAATCTTGTTTTTGTTTTTGAAATTTGACTACGAATTCAATTGTACCCTTAATAAAGCCGAAAACCATACTAAGGGAATTAAGAGAAAACAAAAATAATTTTCAAAAACCAAAAACAAAAAAATCAAATGAATTATCAAAGAGTCTACTTTTTTGTTCATTTTCAAAATTTGACTTGGTTTTTGAAAACATAAAAAAAAATGTAGATAACAAACCAAAGAAATTAAATGTATTAGATGAAAAGAGTGTTTATAAACTTGATTTTTAAAAACCAAAAACCAAAAACAAAGGTCTCGTTTGATAATCATTTGGTTTTTGAAAATTATGCATGTTTTCTCCTAAACTCCCTACCATAACTTTCATTCTGGTTAAGGATCCATTTGAATTCTTAGTCAAATTCTAAAAACAAAAACAAGTTTTTGAAAACTATTTTTTTTTTTTCAAAATTGGACTTGGTTTTTGAAAACAAGGAAAAAGATTAATACTAAAACAAAGAAATTTATAGGTGGAAGTAGGTGTGTATAAGTTTAATTTTCAAAAACAAAAAATCAAATGGTTATCCAAATAAGGTCAAAATTGTTGTCCAATGAAGCCTAAACTTTCTACTTTGTAGTTGAGGGAATAATAGGGAGTTATATTCAAGTTGATCACGGAAGAAATCTAAAATGTTAGACAACATTTTAATAATATGAGATATAAACCTTAGAAAATAGACCCAATCGATTAAGCTTTAATTTTGACAAGTTTATAACCTAATCCAATTGAATGACATAAGGTTGGTTAAATGTACGATTATTGTAGGCATAGATTTATAGGGCAACAATTTTCTTCATCACTGAAATTCTCTGGACATCTTCATATATATTTGTTATGTTTGCATTCAAAAGCTAATGGCAATCTGTCGGCACTTTTTTGTATACTTCATATTTGCAACTTTATTTATATCTCATATATATATATGCATGCAATTTTACTTTAACTTGGCTTTCTTTTTTTATATCAAAAAAAAAAAAAAAAAAGGCTTTATTTCTTTATTTCTTTTTTCTTTTTTCTTTTTTTGTTTTCCCTAAAAAAAATGATCGTACAATTCATTGACTCCAATCAATTTGACCGTTCTCGAGAATTATTTTGGTTTCAAAAGTTAAACTTGAAAATTGTGTTATTTTAAAATATATCCCCAAGATTATTTCAGTTTCATTGAATTTGATTTTAAGGACTCGTCTAGGGTTTTATATTTTTAATTATATATATATATAATTTTAGAGGAGAACATAAATACATTTATTAATTATTTCTTATTAGTGCCCCTCTCTCACACACACACAATTTTAACTAAACCAGATATAAATGCATTTGGTGAATATTGTTTTTATTTGTATGAATTCTATATTTTATGTAGAAAATGATTTCTTAAATGTAAAATATTTAAAATTACTATGTTATTTAAAATGTTTATAATGATTAAAATATTAAGAAGTAGCACTTACATTTAATTTTTACAAAACAAAAATTAAAAACAGAAAACAGACAACATTTTATAAAAATCTAAAAATTATCTAGAATATATACTGAACGAAAGCTAGAAATAAGGAAATATATATGTTACCACATATTGATTTCTTTTTCTATTTTATTTTTGTAGGTATATTGCATCATAATTAACAACAAAAATAAATAAAAAAATAAATACGAATGAGAATGTTATACCCAACAACTCTCAATTTATGTTGTGTTTGAAAAAGAAACCACAACTTTAGTTTTAAATTTTCATAATATGTTAAACCTACTTCATTTAATTACCTATTGATGTTGGAACGGAACTAAGAAAATTAAACAAACGTTGTCAAATCAAACAACCATTAATACCCATAATTCTTAAAAAAAAAAAAAAAAAAAAAAAAAAAAAAAACCATTAATACCCATAAGTACAATATTGTAGGACCTTATTTCAAAAAAAAAAAAAAAAAAAAAAAAAAAAAAAAAAAGCAATATTGTAGGACCTTAAATTTTAATACAATAATTAAGGGACCTTAACTATTTTTTAGTTTGATCTTCTATTCCATTGGTTTAAAAAAAATCTTCCTAAATTAATACCGATAACTACTACAATATTATTATAGGACCTTCAATTTTTTTTTTTTATAATAATTAAGGGACCTTAATTATTTGTAGCTTTAATCTTCTAGTAAATTGTTTGGATACTTTCTTTTAAAAAAAAAAAAAATGCTTGGATACTTCTAACAATTATTTATTATAAAAAATTACCCCCAAACCTCAATGCATTTAAAAAAAAAAAAAAAAAAAAAAAAAACTCTACATTATTGATTACTAATTACTCAGAAATTCTTCTCTTAAATCCTGCGATAATAACAAGAAGAAAAGTTCGTTAAAATTGTTTTAGGGCAGCAGAAACATTAATTGAATAATTTGAAATTTGAATCTTAGATAATAGAAAAAAAAATATCACCATTAATTATATTTTGATGGATCATGGAAATAAAATTTAAATTATATTTCCCTAAATTTTCATATTTATTCTATTTTTCCCTTAATAAAATATGTTATTTTGTTCCTAAACTTGGCATAATCCATTTCAGTTAAACCCGGCCTAGGTATGTCTTTCTTCACCCATCTAATGAGTGTGATCAAATATTTAAAATGGTGTATAATTTGGGCAAGGAGTTTTTCTCATTAAAAAATTACAGATTTAATATGATTAATTTTCATTCTATTAACATGAAAATTGTAGTTTGTCCTTCAATTGAGATGTCTATGTTCATAAGGATGTGAATGGACAAAATTATGCAATATTAAATCAATGGGAGCCTAACTCAATTATTTAAACATCATACATGTCATCACTCCACATTTCTCTTAAATTCAACAGGTGAGAAGCAAAGATTCAAACATCTAACCTTTTGATCGATGATATATACCCTAACTAGCAGTGGAATAATGTTGAAAAAAACATTTACAATATTAAATTGTGCTTTGATGCAAAGAAAATTGACAAGAATATATAAAATATTAAGGTCAAATTTGATTAATGGTTGGTCGAGGGTGGGCATTTTGGAAACCAATGTAGCGATGGAAAGTTGATGTTTACCGACCAACTAAATAGTTATTGATTTGATGAGTTGTTTCATATGATTTCATTATCTAATTACCTCTATTTTTCAATACAATCTTACTAAGATGTGGTCATACTTTTGAGTCTTTTCCCCTTCAAATCTAGACTCTTCACTAGCTACTAGACAAAACCCTAATCAACTCTCTCTAGAAAAAAAAAGGTATATCATCCTTAGTAAGAAAGATTTGAAAGATTCCTTAAGTCTTGATTACCTAGCTATAAAGAAACCTAAGGTAGGTCTTCAAACTTTAGGGCCCACCTATTTCAAAAGATCGCTACATTATACAAAATGTCCTTAAAAGTACTTTGTAATTTGTTTCGGCATTCGCTTTACTGTTCTAAAAGTTTCAATTTTACTCTAACGTTTTAATTTATGTACGAAAAAGATCTTTTGTTATAAATTTATAATTGAAATTTTTTAAGAGGGAAAATGAAAATCAATTACATAAATTAGGATCAGCAAAATTATTTCAAATATCCTTAATGCATGTAGTTGATTATTCAATTTTGTCCCAAACATTTGAAAAGCGTTTCATTTTTTTTTTTTTTAAATATTAGGAAAACAAAATGAAAGCCAACCACACAACATTTTGTATAACAATTTCTTTAAAATTTAGAAGCCGAATCCCATCTCTAAAGTTTATACAATCTTTTCGATACGGGGAAGATTGTTGAACTCTTTCTAACTAAAATAATATTTAAAAAAAGGAAAAAAAAAACTTTTTAGATGAATTTATAAAGGAAAAACTCTTAAGCTTCTTTTCTCCCGTCAACAATAACAATTAAAGGCTCCAAAACCTTCCCTTTCTGACCTTCTCTAAAATGAAGTACGTGACAATAAATTCTATTGTTTCAACAATACTTTTAACCTCATGAGCAAGGTTTTCTTAAATCAGTTTATTTATTTATTTAGGTGAGTATACATTTCTCCTTATATTGTTTAGTACATCAACATTTGGGGCGGAAGTTTCAAACCTTTGACTTATTGATTGAAAGTATATGTCAATTACCCTGGAGCTAAACTTGCTTCGACAAAAAAATTGGATAGTTAAATAAACAGTAAACTGCGTGTATGAAGGATCTAGGAATTATGTTAGTTCAACATAGCTTCCTATGTGAAAAGTATTGTATTCATTTAAATAAAGTATTGACTACAATCACGGTTATCATCAATAATGCTTGCTTGTGAAACATACCTGCCTTATTCTAGTTTTCTCTAATCGTCTTTTTCTCTTTGTGTTTATTATAATGGATCTTCAACCAAAATTATTATATATTCTTTGACGTGAGTCAACTTATGTAGGCTATAAAAATGGGATTAGAAGTTTTGAATAATAGTTACAAATAATGACAAAATAATGAGATGTCATTCTTCAATCCCCTAGGAAAATAATGTAGCCTAATTTGTATTGCCTATATATGGTCACTTGATGGGTGTGCTGAAGTAGTGAAAAAATATATATATATTTAAAAAAAAAAAAGAAAAAATGGAGGAGAGTTAGGCATTGAAATAGAAAAAGGAAAAAGGGAAAAGGGAAATTGAATAGGGATGTGACGGGAAGGGTTGTAAGGTAATAAAAAAACGAAATGGTTAGAAGTGGAAAGAAAAATTGACTTGACAAGAAGAGAAGAGAAAGGGGGATGAGTTAGGTGGAAAAATTGGCAGATTTGTGATGAAATGTAATGAGAGAAATGATAAAGACTCCAAATCCATCATTTTAAAATTTGCCTTACACTACTCATATATCACATGCCCTTCAAGTTTGAAGTTTGAACAACAACTCATTTGATTTATTGGTCCGATAGCGACTGACAAAATTAGATATAGATTTGAGTTTAATTAGTAGTTAAATAAATTAAAGAGTTTGGGATTTGTATAAATGGTGTAAAATGTGGGCGATGCGATGGGGTTTGTGTGTTAGTGTTAGTCAACCATGGGAACAAACACAAGGCTCGAGGATGACAGGGCATTCATAAGGTATAAACGCTTATTGGGACTCCCACAATCATTCACTTCTCTCCCTTCCCAATTCCTTCTTTCCTTTCACTTTTTTCTTTCTCTCCTCCTCCGATCCTCTCTATTATTCTTCTTTCTTTCTTTCTTTCTTTCTTTCTTTCTTTCTTTCTTTTTCTCTCTCTCTCTTTTTGGTTTATACCCTTTCATTACTGCTTCTTTCATTCTGCTACCTTCTCGTTTTTCCACTTTTATATATTTCCCCTTCGCTTTTTCACTATTCACATTAATATCCACCTAATCTACTACGCTTCTACCCTTCAAATCTCTAACCTTTTTCATTTTTAATTCTTTTTTTTTTTTGAGAAAAACTATATAAATTATATATTATTTTACAACAAAAATGCATGTTTCCTCTTTAGGGGATGAATTCTCCTACCTCTCTCCATTACAATAACCCTTCTTATTAGCATGCGCAATATTAGTTGGCAACCTGCACCAAAAAGCCTGACAATGACATCTTAACCCTATATTTTTTTTTTCTTTTTTTGAATTTCCCCTTCCAAATTCAAAGGATTTGAATGGACAATATATGCCATTTTTCCCCCTTAAATTATTATTCCATCTATTATTTATTTTGTCCAACATAGATAGTTATTCGTTCTTTATGATTGATTGATTCAAATATATATATATATTATTATGCCTGCAGGATGGTGATGGTACTAGCTAGTGGGTGTTGGTATATAATGTAAGAGTTTATTTATAATAGGCTTTTGGTGATAAAAAGATGGTAGTTCATGATTAAATCTTTCGTTCATTAGTATTCTAATTAGAATACTAGTTATATATATATATATATATATATAATAGGATACATTGTGTAGTAGTAGTAGCAGCAAAAAGACTTCACGTGACATTATAAACTAAAAGAGGTATAACATGATTTTAAATACTAGAGATATTACCTTAATTATAATAGACATGTTGTCTCACAAGTGGGGGTAACAGATTCTAATATGTCCCACCAAAAGCTCCAGCACACATGTTCCTCTCTTACTATGCCTCCCAATATTATTTTCTTTTCTTTTATCTCAACATCAATTCTTAACTTGCTTTTATTTTTTTAAAAGAGAGAGAAAAGTTTCTGAATAAATATATATATATATATATATATATATATATATATGTTAATTAAGGTGAAAATAAATAATGGGGACATTTAAGGGTTCAAATTAAAAATAAGAAAAAAGGGAGCAGGCCGAGGCTAAAAGGGAGATATTGATTATTGTTAAATAAAAGGTACGAGGAGAAGTGGCGCTGTGTATCCTATCCTTGTAAAGCCACGCCATCAACTCTGAACATTATTATTATTATTTGATTATTTCTTTTTTAATTTTAACCCTATCTCTTTTGCCTCGTTTTCACTGCCCAAATCTCCTCCACCCATTATTATTTCATTATCATATATAACATAAATTACAAATTTAGTCATTACGGAAACCTTTCAAATTAATTTCTACATTCATCCACCTTAATTAAACTTCATAAGTCATCGCTAAACCATCTTCTACGCTACCATCTATAATCAGTTCTTCTCTCTCATCTTTTACTCAATCTTAAATCTTAAAACAACCAACAAATATAGTTAGTCAAAAAAAAAAAAAAAAAACATGTCACAGATTCAATAGAGTAATGACTTGTCACATTTTTTAAGTTGACCAAACTATAGAAACTAAAATCAAAACTTTCAAAACTACAAAATCATCCAATTTGACATTAAATCTAAATCATGGAGACCAAATCAGTGTAATTCAACCTTTTTATATACAATCCAACTTTATTTTAATGATTTTATTATTATTTTTTTAAGATTGTCTAAAAAGAAGTGGCTAATATGAACCTAGTTTAACTATTATTTAAGTATTTCTCTTTAATTTGAAAGTTTAAACTCCTACCCAAGAAAAAGAAAGATAAAAAGAATGATTTTTTTGTTTTTTTTTTTGTGTGTATGGGAGTTATGAATCATAAGGGCTGCTTTTATCTGATCAAAGTTGGGACACAGGTCTGAAACGGGGAAACGAGGGGGAAAAAGCAATAGGCCTTAAATCGCCAAAATCAAATTACAAAACATCAGATAAATAATGAGATTGTATTTTTTTTGAATTATTGTATGTTTTAAAGTTTGAGGTGGAAAATACTTTTACTTGGAATAGCTTTAATGCGGACACGTGGTGTAAATACCAATTTTCAACTTTACTCTAATAAATGCTCTCGACTCATTTACTTTTATTACAAATACAGATAAATGGATGTGAAAAAGCAATACCAGAAAACAGTGTTAAGCTTAAGCCCGATTAGGTCCAGTTTCGGCAGCTTGTTTAAGGGCTGGGCCTGAATTCTGTGGGACATAAATAGTCAAACTCGACCGGGTCCAATATCTTCTCTCGAAAACCGGTTCGACCCGTTTCAAATATCTCCTACCAAACCAAAACCTTGGCCAATGACATAAAGTTAAAGCGCATCAATACTCTTCAAGTACATTATTCACAATTTGCATTATATAATTAACTCAATATCTATAATACCTGTTTATAACTAATGCGACAAAATTCAAGAAAAATGAAATAAATTTAAATTGTGAAAGAGAGGATTAAAATTTAGAGGAAGTAAAATAAAATAATAAGAAAAAAGTATGGGGTGGTAGATTTATAAAGTAAAAGAGGAAGGATTTTGTTTGGGAAAAAAAAGAGAAGATGAAAGGATTTATATTCCTACAAATTAACCCTAAAAAGAACATTAATTATTATTATTTTTTATATATATATAAAAAAAAGAATAGGTTAGATAACGGTTGTGAGAGACAAGTAGCGGGTTTTTCGCAAAAGGAAGGATGGGGGCAAAAGCTGGTGCGTCGACACGTGGACGGGCGAGAACCATTAGATATGAAGGGAGAATTTTACAGCGTGTGATGAAGATGATCTCGGCACTTGAGAGAGAGAGAGAGATGAGATGAGATCCATGGGCAAGGAGGAGAGAGAAGAAGAAGAAGGAAGAAAAGAAAGATAAGAGTGAAGAAGAAACCAGAGAGAGAGAGAGAAGAAGGGGGGGCACTGGTTCAGAGAGTGCGAAAAAGGGTCATAACTGCAAAGAGAATCAGAAAGATAAGAAGGGCAGAAGAGAAGGAAGAGAAATTAGAGAGTGTTTGAGTTGGATGGAGACTTAAATTGAGTTATCAGAAAAACAAAAAAGAAAAAAAAAAAAAAAAAAAACTGCGCAGAGGAGAGAGAGAAAGAGAAAAAGAAAAAGAAAGGCATGGCGGCGTTGCAGAGAGAGGTGTAATTCTGGGCCATAAATGTGGATGTATTAGTAACACTGAGAGAGAAGGGAAGAGAGGTAGGGAAATTGAAAAAAGGGGGAATTCAAAGCGTGATTAACGCTGCCCCCACTATCAGCCACCACCAGCCACCCGGCCACCAGCAGCTGCAGCAGTTGGTAATTAACTACAACACACACACACACACACACACACATCCTTTCATCTCTCTTCTTTTCCCTTTCCAATTTCCAATTTCCAATTTCCATTCCAAACTAATTTTCTCATACCAGGATTACATTATAATCACCAATTTCCCAATACCCACAATTACCAACTTCTTCTTCTTTCAATTTTAAATTTCAAATTCACCGTACCTTCTTCTCCCTTGTGGCCTCCAATTCAGCCCGGGCTTGGACCCTCTGATTATGGATTTTAGGTCACCCTCAGCTTCTGGGTCAGAGCAACAATGTCTGGCTTTTTCACTTTAGGTGGCGGTGGAGGAGGAAGAGGAAGCGAAGACCAAGAAGACCAACAACACAACACCAACCGCCCCAACGAAATTGTTCACCCCGATAATTTGTTTTGGTACAAGGGCAACGTGGAGCTATGGCAGCAGCAGCAACAACAGCATCAACAAGAACAAGCTCTCTTCCAATCGCGCTCTCATCACACCAACAACCCTTACTCCTCCCCTCTAGGAGCCGCCCCTCGCCGGAGCTCCGATGAATCCTCCTCCAGATCGGGTAATTTCATGATGATCAGCTCCGGATCGGGCGGAGGAGGAATCAGCTGCCAAGACTGCGGCAACCAAGCGAAAAAAGACTGTAGCCATATGCGGTGCAGGACTTGCTGCAAGAGCCGAGGCTTCGCTTGCAATACCCATGTGAAAAGCACTTGGGTCCCTGCCGCGAAGCGTCGCGAGCGGCAGGAGAAACTGGCGGCCTTACAAAGCCACCACCAACTTCAACTCCATGGCGACACTAACAATCCGAAACGCCACAGAGATTATAACCCCACTTCCTCTTCTTCTCTTGCCTGCACTCTCATCCCCAACAACAACAACAACAACAACGCTTCTGGTACAGATACAATCACTCACTCCCACCACTTTAATTTATTTCATTTCATTTCCTACTCCTTTTCTTTTCTTTTTCTTTTTAGATTGCGTGTTGCAGATATCAAACTTCTTCTCTCTATAGTAAACCCCATCAACTTTTTCTGTCTTTACTCACTGTTATTCGCTATTTCTGACCAACAATTTATCCTCTGTGTTCAATCACTAATCTCTCCATTTTTTTATTTACTTTTTTCTTTTAATTATTGTTTATTACTCCATGTGTACATTTTTTAAATTTGGGGTTATTCTGAATTTTAGGGTTGGAAATTGGGAATTTCCCGGCGGAGTTGAACTCCCCGGCTGTGTTCCGTTGCGTTCGTGTGAGCTCCGCCGACGATTCCGACGACCAATACGCTTATCAAACGGCGGTGAATATCGGAGGGCATGTTTTCAAGGGAATTCTATACGATCAAGGACCTGAAAATAATTATATTCCAGCGGGTGAGACCTCGTCCGGTGGTGGTGGGAGTAGTAGTGGAGTGCAACCACTGAATTTCATCGCTGGCGCCGCCGATGCCACCACCGCCAGCGGTGGTTCCTCCGTCGCATTACCCTTGCTTGATCCTTCTTCCTTATATTCAACGCCGCTCAATAGCTACATGGCGGGTACGCAATTCTTCCTACCACCAAGATCTTAAAAGAAAAAAACTACACTACCTAGCTAGGCAGCTTCATTTCTTATTCCTCATTTTTCATTTTTCTCTCTTTTTTCTGATCTGACGAACTTTTTTCCATTTATGTTTAATTATGTCTGCATTGCAATAGATCTGCTGAAAATTTGTAGTAAGAACAAAAAAAAAAAAAAAAAAAACCTTCACTTGATGAGTCCTCACCCCCCCCCCCCCCCCTCTTACATTATGTCTAGGAGCAAAATTGTAGAATAATGCGGAAAATTTGATTTTCTTTGATTAAATTTTAATTTTGGTTCAAATTTCAATGCGTAGTTTTGAACATATAAAATTATTCTTCTTGAAATCCAAAGTCGTTTTTGTGTACGACATGTTTGTGGTTGCGTAGAGTCTTGTGCTGTGTCTGTATATGTGTTTTTAGTTTTCATCATTGTTATTATTATTATTATTATTATTATTTTCATCAATATTATTGTTTTTTTTTTTTTTTTATTATTATTCGTTGTTTGTTGTCTTTCTCTCTGCGTGTTCAAGTGTTTAGCATTATTTTCCATTACAGTTTTGTTGTTGGTGGTGTGAAGTTTGAAGCTGCCTTTTCAATTTCCTGCTTACCCGTTTATATGCCGGGTTGAATTCAAATAAAATAATAATAATAAAAATGATAATGCATTTTCTTTAGTTTTTCCTTGGACAAACGAACAACCTAAGACAACAACAATATATTAAGTGGCAGTCCCCAACCATGCATAAATTTTTTTGTAGCATTCAAGTCCAAAAGCCAACATTTAAATCTCTCTCTCTCTTTTCTCATATATTATATGCTTTAAAAAGCCAAATAATGCTCTTTTCTCACATGTCTGGTTTGGTTTTATGTGTACGAGAAAGAAAATACAAACGATTCATTCTTAGATATGCTTTTTTGCTTTCAATCTTGCTTAACCATTTCTGCATGTTCTTTGGCTCCATTAATTAGCTGCAAATTGTAGAGATGACTCATAATTAATTACTCGGCCACCATTTTAAGCCCTAGCATGGCTGGCACTGCTTTTGTTGAAGTTCTAAGGCTTCAGTTTGGTCATTTCATTAAATGCATGCATGAAGCTTTGATTAACTTAAGTTTTAATTTGTTACAGCTAATTAATTAAGTTGGGATACTCAAATTCAACCTACATTGTCCATTTTTCTTCTTCTTCTTCTTTCTTTAACATACTCAGTATCTGATCCCATGTCTGCATGTCAACATTTGTGCATAAATTGATAAAAGGTCGTCGCATTATTCTAAATTTGGAATGGAATAATGACTTGTCTGAATTTCATTTCACACAAGCTTCCTTAAATTTCTCAAATTATATATAGAATAATGTGTTGTTTATATATATAATGCAATTATGGAATGCACCTCCATTATATATGATTGACATGTGGTTTTCTCATACGTAATAATAACATGATATCTTGTGAGTTGATATGCTGAATTGTTTTCCTCATTACTGTCTGAAAATTATCAACTCCCCCCCCCCCCCCCCAGCAAGATGATGTGAATTGAGATTCGAAAATTTTACATGATTAATTAGGTGATGGGTGGTTCAATATTTTGGAATTGTGTATGAAAAAAACAACAAGGACTTAGAAGCAAGCAAATTTCATTTCGTGGATTTAGGGTGTGTGTTAGTTAGGAAGAAAATGAAGAAAAGAAGGAAATTAAAACTGGGGGTGGGGGGTTGATATCATATCATGTGAAGAAATAGAGAAGAGGGGAAGGGATGCATGTGAATATGTGAGGAAGGAAACCCAACCATTCGCTATTTATCGATCATTTCAGCCATTTTGGTGTCAAATCATAAAACAACTTAAACAGTATTAATGAGAGCGACATTCCATAACACATCCACAAACTACCGAAAGTGTATGTAAAAAAGCTAAGCTAGCTAACAACACTGATTGATCTCTTTTTTTCACTCAATCAATAAATATATTTTTATTGTTTTTTTTTTTTTTTTTTTTTACTTTATATGTGAGAAAGCAAAGCAAAGGAAGCATCATTGTTTTTCTCACTGTTATTATTGGGCTTCCGACACGTTTTTTACTCTCCTGAACCACTTGTTCTATCAACACAGACAATCAGGGGTCTTCCTACGTCGGATATTGTTCTTAAAAACCCATTCTCTTACGTTACATGTTTTTTTCGGTAATCGAGTCTTATTCTTACCCTTTGACATTTTGCTTCCCTCTCAAATGCAGCCCCATTTTTTTTCTTTTCCTCTTCTCTTTTGCTTCTTCCAACCAATTAAACTAAATAATGGCTTTTAACTTTTGAGTTCATATCTAGTTGTTGCTTGTTGTTATTGCATGAACCCAAGATTGCTTCTTTAGGAAAGTGAGGCCTTGAAGATGAAGGGAACATGTAGAAGAGATCATTTGAAAGTTGTTTCCAAATGAAAAGGGAGAAAAAGAAGAAAAAATATCGTACATTTAACAAGTAAAGAGTATGGACTGGATATCCTTGAAACCAATCCATAAATGGTATATAGATGGTAAGAAAAGAATGAGCAATATGCAAGAAAATGGAGGGAAGGGAATGAGAATATTTAGATAGAAAAGAAAAGAAAAGAAATTGAATTGGAGTGTGTAATTTAGAGAGTTGACCGAAGGAGACAAAGTGGCACACTTTTGGCTTCTCGGATTCTGATGTTTTTTTTCCTTGAGCAGCACAACGGGGGATACTTTTGAGTTATTAGCTAAGGAATTCAAAAATCAAATAACTAAACCCCACAAAAGATTTAAAAAAAAAAAAAAGAAGAAAAAAGAAAGTATCGTCTTTTCCCCAGGTATGGTTTCCTTTACAAGAAAAGTAAAATTGTCTCTTGTTTCCCTCTCAATTTCCTTTACACATCCATTTTTCTCCAACGAAAAGCCATTCATTTTCAAAAATAACAAACACGAAAACAAAAACCCACTTACCTTTTGCTTGCGAGAAAAATGGGTTTAGCTCCATTTGACTTTTTCTCTGCAAAAAAAAGAAAAAAGATTAGGGTTTTGAGATAGTGAGTTGGTGGGGACTGAGAAAGAGAAGAGAAGAGAAGGGCAGCCCGCAAATGTAGAGGGTGAGGAGAGAAGGGTAGGTAGGGTTTTAGTTTGTGGGTTGCGTTGAAAGAAACAGAAACTGGGAGTGGAACTGGGGAGGGTGGTCCCTTAAAATTAGGGGAGGGTGACCTTGTAGCTTAGGCCACACCCTAAATAAAATTCTCATTCTTCTTCTCTTTCTCTCATCCGCGTGACACAGAAGAATGGAAGCCACTTGATGATAATGTATTGCTTTAGTTTCAATTCCTTGGTTGGTTGCTTCTAATTTTCTAGACAGACAGAAAAAGAAAGGGTATGGAAGAAAAGAAACAGTGTGCAGTTACAGAGAAATGGATTTGCCAAGAAGGAATGGGAGAATAAAAGTCAGCGATTTTAGACTTTAGAGAGAGAAAGAACAAAAAAAACTGGAAGTTTGAGTTTTGGGGGCATTTTGGTAAAATCAGATAGTAATGGTCAGGGTCAGGCGGTCAGGGTCAGGGGGTTGCTTCTTCTGATGATGAATTGTCTCTTCAATCTATTATGCTTTGCTTCGCCTTCTGAATTTTCACTATTTTTTTTTTTTAATTTATTTAATTATTATATCTCTTTCTTTCTTCTCTACTGTTTCCATTTCAATCATATTTCATGTCAATCGCCCACCATCGTCTCACCTTTTCTTCTCACCATATATTATTAAAAAAAAACTATTTTTCTCTTATTTTTCCCTTCTTTCTTCTTTTTCTTTTTTTAGAAATATATGATGTATTGTCAACATTTTTATTTCTTTCCTTCTTAAAAAAAATAAAGGAGAGAAGGAAGCATTTTGAAAATGGGTGATTTGTTGAAGTTGTGACTTATTCATCCTTGTGCTGAAAAATAGAAAGTTTAACTCAAGGATATGGTCATTTCATTTCATTTTTGTGGTTGGATTTTGATGAAATAAGAAAATTTGAAATAATTGATTCAACTTGACTCATCCAATTAGGTATAAGGATTGAAAGCAAAATGACTTTCTTCCAAAAGCTTTCATATTATTTTTTTTTACTCTACCATCAATGTTAACATAATACTCTTTCATTAACATAGTTACAATCAAGCAATATAGTTCTATATAAAAATAAAATTAGAAGAAAGTAAAGGCTAAACTATACAAAATTTGCGATCCATATAGTTTGGATGGTTTAAATTTTGTCCCTAATGTTTAAAAAGCTACAATTCTATCCCTATCTTTTAATTTGTCTCCTAAGAATCCTTTGTTGGCACTTTCTTTAAAATACCCAATAAAAAGTAAACGATTAGGGTAAAAATGAAACTCAACGAAGAACATCGGAGGCAAAATTAAAACAAAACATATGTTAATGCCATTATATATAATCTATTTGGCTTCAATTTTGTACTTTAACATTTTTTAAGTTACAATTATAGCATCAATCGCTAAGAAGATTTATTATCAACGAGTTAAAAGGTTAGCACAATTAAACAAGCTATGAAATGTATTTTGAACAATTTAGCCAAAAATAAATGAGTAACATATGTTATAAAAAACATGAAACCTAGAATAGGGTTATGAACAAATGTAGACAAAATTACATATGAAATTAATAATGCATACATACATGAATTTAAATTATATCGGTAGACGATATTAATAATGTATCACATGATGGACATCAACATCATTTTCTCTGTTCTCATATTGATTCAATAAGATTTGTATGTGACATCTCAATATCAAATGAAAGTGAATGTTTATTTATGGGGCTACTCTATGGCATGTAATTTGTATAGGCCGGTGGGAGATAAAATCCTAAAATTGTCAACCTTCGATTTTCATTTGACATTTTCTTCTTTCTTAGAAACTAAAGTTTGCTCTCATCTACTCATCAACAGATCATTTCTCAACCTAAATCATTCATTTCCTTTCTATTTTTGCTCTCTCTCTCTCTCTCTCTCATGAACTTGCATATATCTCAAGGTTTTATGTGAGTTTATGATTGGATAGATTTGCATGAAAGTCCAATAATTTTGATTTTATTGTGGAGTTTTCAAATTAATGTATGAGAGAAATTTTACATGATGATATGTGAGAGAGTTTGGTTTAAGCCACATATGTATCTAATTTGGGAGAGGAAACAAAGCTTCTAGTTAATTTAATACTAGAAACTATTGATCTTAGGATTTTTTTTTTTTTTTTGGTTAAATATGAAAGTTTAAAGACAAACGTAGAGTAAGTTCTTACAAAAAAAATAAAAATAAAAAATAATAATTAGGGACCACATATAAAATTATATGTGATCTCGGGGACCACATATAAGAACAAAATTGAAATAAGTGAAAAAGTTTGGTGACTCACAAACAAGTCTTTCTTTTGTTCCCTTATATGATAGGGTTCTAAAGCTAGATGCTTACTTTCATTATAACATTGAATCAAATAAGTTAGAAAAGAAAGGTTAAAAAATGAAGGGTTTTTTTCATCTTCTTTTTTAGTATGGTAGCAATTAAGAAAATAAGAAAACAATAACGAAAGATGGGTTAGCACGAGCTTAAAGTAGGTAATGAAAGATCTATTCAACTATTAAGGAAAGATGATATAATAAATGGAGTATGTCATCAATGGTATAGACGAGGTAACACATTTATGTAAAAGTTAAGTCAAAGTACATTGGAACATCCATTAAGAAACCACATCAAGATCGAATTTGAACATATAATAAGTATGCAACTTAGAAAAAAATAATTAGGGCACATATGAGATTATGCGTGCAAGAATACTTAAAAAGTACATAAAATTAAAATCAATTGCAAACTCTTGAAGTCTCAAGGCGAATTAAACCTGTGTATAAATTAAGATATTATCATCAAGATTATGCTTAAAATAAATCACCATTCATATTTTCATAATTTTAGGGGGAAAATGTTCTATAAAACGAGATCCATCAAATAAGTTGTGCAAAAACTACAATAATGAAATAATTTTTTTTTTAAAAAAAATAATAATAATAGCCATCCAAAGTATTTTCGCTGAATTTTTGTCTAAGAAGCAGAAATTGTCCCCGAAACAGCCTTTGATTTTCATTTCCAAGAAATGAAGAAAAAGAGTTATCTGCTTAAGTCATACATTCTCTTTCCATTATTTTTTTCAAAAAAAAAGAAAAGAAAAAAAAAGTTATCCATTTTATTTTATTTTTCATTTTTCTAGATCCTTGTCGTTTTATAATAGGATGGGTATGGATGTAATTTTCCAAAACGGCTAAAAGCAGACCTATATTTAAGTCTGCAAAAATTGATCCGGTGAATAATTTGTCTAATCTATGTACTTATACTTTCAACGTTGTTTGTTGGGATACATCTATTTCTTTATGTATATAAAGAAAGACAGATCTTTCTGATTCTTTTTCTAGATTCACTTTTGAGATTACTCTTCAGATTTTTCTAGACTCCATCTTCCTTATACTTATTACTTCCAAATACTTTTCTAGACTTTTATT
Source organism: Luffa acutangula (assembly GCA_036850905.1). NCBI lineage: Eukaryota > Viridiplantae > Streptophyta > Magnoliopsida > Cucurbitales > Cucurbitaceae > Luffa > Luffa acutangula. The sequence goes on along the minus strand of CM072087.1, from coordinate 58,598,108 downwards.
TATAATAAAAATGACCTTTAAAGATAACGCAAAATATCTTGTAAAACCCAATTCTAATGAATGGAGGCATAAATTAAGAGAAAGAAAATCTAATCCATGCATAATAATTTCAATTTTTAGAAGATAAACAACTTCTCAAGTATTTTAAAAATTCAAGGGAATTAAGCTCAGATAACTATATATACAAGCATCCTCACAGATAAGATTGGCTTACTATTTAAATTTTTAAACAGAAAAGTGAAAAGTTCATCCTAGCTGTTTTGAACTATTTCTGTGAACAAAGCTAGAGTTTGACTAAAATAAGATATTGGTTGATCGGACTACGAAATAACCAAATTGCAATTCTAAAATGAAAGTTCCTCAACTTGTCGATAAAAAAGTTTTCTATTTCAATGAACAGAGTTCGATGGAGGAAGGAATCTACAAGCAAACTAGGGTACAAAAAGGTTCAGGTTGAAAAACTTTTGATGGGTTTACATTCTACTCTTCTGTATAAATTACAGCTCCAAATATACGAAAATGATGCAATGACATTTATCCTCCGTTAGTATTCCAAATCAAAACATATCATATGACTGTTTCTTACTTCTTACCGACTGGTTGAAGGCCGTGGTTTTCCCTTTATAGAATTCAAGTGTTGGGTAACAAAAATGACTCCCATTACAAGTATGAGGCAACCCACCAGCGTGCTGAAAAAGAGGGCCCCTGGTTGCCTGGTCTGAACAAAACCATATACACCAGTAGAAGTCACAAGGATAATGTCTGTAAGACCATCGTTTGAGAAGTCCTCGCAGATTAGGGCATGAGTCGGTGAGGCAGGAAGATCAATTGCAGCTTGTACACTTCCACCTGGAGATATGATTACGGCTTCTTGTTCTCCTGCAGCAAGGACCATTTCTCGATCGTCATGCGCTCGTAAGGAGATCGCCTTGAGGGTGGGAATCACTGTACCAGCTTCCATCATTCCTGATGGAGATGGAAGATTTGACCAAGTAGCACCTGTTGAGATCTGCCACTGCCAATCGGCACCATGACCATGCAATCCAGGTGAATATGATGTTACCTGCAGCAAATAATACATCGAGTTATCAAAAAGGCAATCAAGCCGCATGCCAGTGGAAAAAAAAGGGATGAAGTTCAAATTGCAGATTTGTGTAAACATGAAAAGGAATAAAGTCTGATTGATAAATTGATTGCCAAAAAGTTGCATGCAAGATTAGACACCTCGAGCAAAATGTAAAATTTTCATGGCTTCAAAGTGAAAGTGCGATCTACGCATTAAGCAAGTAAGTTTCTTTGAGAGCACAAACAGGATACTGAATGATCCAAGGAATGAATTCAAAGGTGATTTAGTTTCATGTTTACATTTCACTGACATGTTTGAAACTTGTTATGGAGGTTTACCTCCATGCAGTCTAATTTTTTAATAAAGAAAAGAGAATCTTCTTAGTATGCCTATGGGATGAACAGCTAATGAATAAGCAAGGCACACAATTCACAAGGAGTGTTCCGATATTTTTGCATTTGAGCTATGCCATAATGCCAAACAACACATATAATGGAAAGAACATGAGAATGAAAATTAGAGTGCATTGAAATAAAACTACAATATACAATAAATTAATCACAAAAAAAGGGTGCAGATAGGTGTCAATTTGCCAATACCTCTCCACGGTTGGTCAAGAAAACAACATCGCCATGGCTTCCCTTACGATGCCTGTGCCCATCTTTTCTTGGGATAAGAATGGGAGTTGCAACCTCTAAAGAAGCCATGTCTGGAGTACGGCCAAATCTCGAAAGTTCTCCATGTTGGAAGAAGTTGAAAGGGGAATAATGGCATATGGAAGCATTGAAGAGTTGTTCTCGTATAGGTACTCCAGAGGTTGCAACAGCCCAACAGGGTTGAATAACTTCCATTGATCCACTAACCACAGTGCGCTCAGCACCATTTCCTCCAACAGCCTGAATATTCAAAATTTGAATTTTTTTTCCAAATTGAAATAATTATCCTGAATTCAGACTTCATAATAAAATGCAAACACCATAACTTAAATGCCACACAACTTCATCAGTATTATCTAAATGCTAATCAGAATATATGCATCCAGTTTCTTTGTCGCTCATGAAGGACTTGAAAAATTGAATGTCTACTAAATGGCTACAATAACGGGATCTACACCTATATGCAATTGGAATAAGCAAGAATCAGGAAGCAGGTTAGACATGTACTCAATATCAGAGTCGGGAGATCAGGTAACAAAGAAAATTGAATCAGCTGAACTAGGCAGGTCTAAGTTCACTTATCAAGGCAAGCCATGCACCATATAAGATAGCATCCACTTCCCCCATGAAATCAGGAATACTGAAAGTATCTCAACATGAATAACAAAAATCCAAGATTATTGTGAATTGAACAGCTCGTATTGCATTAATTGAGGAACCAAGTATGTCAGCCCCGTAGCCATGTAAATATTAGTATTAAAGAAAACTCATGTGCACCTGAACATGATCAAGGACTCCATCTCCATTAATATCAGCATGAAGACCACCTTCTTGAAGATGTAGCTGGCAAAATCAATAATGATTTTCAATAAGTAACAACAGAAGTAGTTTGCATAGACTAACTAAAAGTAGAACTTTCAATTTCATGTATACGGTATAAACTAAAAGATGATAGAGTGAGTAAGCCAAAACAGGTTCTTGAAAAAATCCTCAGAAAAAGAATGACATATAGGATTCTCTTGCTGCAACCAATAAACATCTTTTTATTTGAGATGAAATGAAAAATATCATTAAACGTTCCTGAAAATATGGCAGGTAATGGTCATATTATGCACACCTTGCAAATAGTGCGGCCAGATGCCAAATGCAGAGCTTCGATCCCTTCTTTTTGATGAGCCACGACAACATTAGGAAGCCACCAAAGCTTGGTATAGTTAGTTATGGTAGGAACATATGGAAGAGGCTGCATCAAAAAAATTATTAATTTATGAAAAAAAAAAAAAATAATAACTGAGAATGAGGAACAGTTTTATCTTGAAAAAATGAATTCTGGAACTCCATCTTTGTTAAAGATTTAAGAATTTACCCATCATGATGCGATGAAGACATTAACAGAGTGTACCTTCTTAGTTTTTTCTGAACCAGCAATATTTGCAGCAGTACCAATAATTTTAGGAATCCTTTTACTTGAGTCCTTCCCAGGAGGATGGTTTTCCTCAGGCTTGTGAAAAGGATAACTAATTGATTTTCCAGATGTTTTCTTCAGTGTTTTCCTTTTATGTCGCCTGAAGTGCGCCAACTCTAACACAGTGTCTTCTCTCCTATCCTGTTTGAACGATCAACACAAATTATAAAAGCAATCAAATATTTACCAGAAAATGACAATAGAAAAGTACATGTAACCTTACCCACTGGTGTGGCATAACTCCAAGGATTGATTCTCTAAATTCCCTGCACTCGAACTGCAATTTGCAAAGCCTCAGGAATTTTACTAGTATTTATTTTTTAAAAGAGAAATCATCTCAAAACTTGCATAACCGGAGAAAGTTCTACTTCTAACTATAAACACCTGTGCTTCTTGTGCAGTGTAAAAACTTACGTTAAGATCACATTAAATATTCTCTTAGATGTTGAATAGTAATGGAATTAAACAAAGCTAGTACAAGAATCAGTATTAAGGCATCATACCTCGCCAGGCTGTCGAGCATTCAGAGAGTGAACATCAAGCTTGTAATTATGCTGTGGAATTAACTGTGATGCATCTGAAGAATGTGCCTCAATGTTCTGAAACATGAAAATAAAATAATTAATAAGAAGTGAATGCCTTCATCTACAGAGAATAATTAATTGCAGTTCCTCGACAAAAAGGAATGACCATTTTTCTGATGAAGTAACCGTGTCCACTGTCCAATGAAAAAGTTCCCAAAAAAATAATATGAAAAGGCAAGAAACAAACTATAAGTTGAATCACCTCATTCTTCCGACTCCATCGTAGTACACCAGATCGACCAGCAAATGCATAAAATGCAAAATGGCGTAAATCTACCGTCCCAGAGTTCTCAGAAGCCTACGTAGAATGCATTTACTTGTCATGTAGCCATCTTTTGCTAAGATTTAATTTAACAAAAAATATGCAATCTATCAACTACATCTAAATTCGTCACATTGAAGAGTCAGACCTGAGAGTTAAGTAACAAACTTCCACAAGTTCAAAAGCCAAATTTCATATCCAAAAGAACATGAAAACATGAAGCAGTTGATTCTTTTCAAGGATCCAGTTCTATAATCAAACATTTTCCACACAGAAGGCATATGAAAGAGACGCTTCAAATGTTCTTAATTAAAAATTAAATAAAACAAGTTGCCATACCTCCTTTTCTGTAGCACTTCTTCTATGTTGCTCAGCGCTCTTTTCTGCAACTCCAATTTCTTCAAAGGGGTCCATAAAAATCTATAAGGAAAAGATTTAGTAAATAGCATGTTGATTGCATATTGATGAATCTTAAAAAAAAAAAAAAAAAAAAAAAAAAAGGCATTAGTGGTTTATTTTGGCTACATCCTATCTACAAAAGATTAGTCATTCACAAAAGATAAGTCATTCACTATATGATTGAAACAATTGGAAAATTTCTTGATATTGACCGTGGAGGGAGAAAACACAAATCTGGCAGCATTCCAACTGGTATTGTGAGAAGTAAATAAATACCATGCATCTTATCTTAATAACCCAAATACAATAAGACATACATGTGGCTGCATTTCCATTCTCCCACCAACGATAACCAATCCTGAATCACCATGCTTTAGGGTATAATTGCTTATAGAGATTGCTATCTCTCTGTGGTGAGCATTATGTGGAAAATCCTCCTGTCAAATGCCACCAAGAACTGCCCATTAGTAAACCAAACGATCAAAGGAGAATGATGTAAAACAGAAAATACAGGATCATCAAGGACATTGAACATTGCAGAAAAAACAAACCTGCAGATTTGTTTCCCATAACTTATTGAGATTGTGATCAAAACACATCACAGACCAACCAGATGTAACAACAACAATAACCTGCGTCACTGGTTGCCCCTGTCTGGAATGTCGATCAATAACTCCAGTAGCCATGGCTACAGGACGTCTACCAGATGAAATGCGTACTTTTTCAGGTAACAAAGAGACCTCTGTCAGCACACGTGCATTGCTAAATCCTTCATCCACTCGCCTATTATGGGGTTCCAAAACCTGAGACGACCACTCAAAGTTCATAAAACCAATCTACATATCCGATTCACTAGCAAAACGTTTTAGGAGCCAGCAAAATGTTCTCAAAATCCAACAATCATATGTTACAGAAAGAAAGGGACACTTTTAACATTGCAGCAGGCCAAAACAATCAACTCAATTATTCCATAAGAAAACACACGTGATTGGATAAAACAAAATGAATGTGGTACAGGACTCCAGATTACCAGAATTTTAGCATCGTGCGTCGCTACAAGAACCTCCTTCTTTCCATCACCATTAAGATCAGCGACGACAGGCGGCGGAAGACGATCTCCCTCATACTTGATTGGGTACTCATCAGTTAGATGCATCCACGCCTCCCTAAACGAGAAATCGCCCTCGTGCTGAAATTCAAGAGACGCAATAATCAGTCCCACTCATACGAAATTAACAAAGGAAATGCAAAGTTACAACAGTATGTCATCGAAACAGCAATAAATTTCCAAAATCAAAGGACGCCAACGGATGAAGTCAGAAGAAGTCCTGAACAACTATGTTCTTCGATAATTAAGATAAACGAGTACAAATTAGAAGACGAAGAAGAAGAAAACCGGAAACCTGCAGAGAGAAAAAAATAGCGAAGGCTGAGAGCATAAGAATGGCTAAATCTCGCTTCCTCATATTGTTCGATTCTTTCTGACCTTCAGCTCCAGTAGGTTCAATCAGCAGATCACAGTTCTCCACGGAAAATACTGATTCAAGGCTGTGAGGGCTAAGAGTAAAGGTTCATTCCTAACATTTAGGCAACCAGAGAAATAATTGCCTTCAACATTTCACCAAATTCCAGCGGAGGAGAACGACCTTCAACACGAGACGCGACGGAGACGACGCTGGATTGCGGCAGCTTGATACCGCCGCTGCGGTCAGCGGTTTAATAGTCTATGGTTCGATACTTTCCCGATATTTAACGATTGGGCTTGTCTTATGACTGGCCCAAACATTCGGGCTTCATTGACAATCTAGTTGGGCCGATTCGCCCTCTAGATATTATTTCGTGAACATCTCCAATCTTGAGAAGATTATATCTTTTATATAAACATAATAAATGAATAGAAATGTTGTTAATACAAAGTTCGAGTTGAATGTTCTACCATTTTAGTACCACTCTAAATGACTTTAAGTACTCAAACTAAAATAATAATAATAATACTAGATAAATAAATAAGTACAACTTTGTTTAATTGGTCACTCCAAACATAGCTCAGTGGATAAGACATCTATTATCTTCTTTAAGGTTGAAATTTCAACCTCTCACGTTTGTTGAACTAAAAGAAAGACTTTCTACACAATCATGATATTAGATATATCTCTTAAAGTCATAAGTTTTGTGTTTCACCTAATTTAAATTATATAAATTTTAAGAAACATAAAACTATTTTAGTACCTCTTTTAATATATCATCTAAACTATTTCATATTTTTCAAATTAACCCATTTTTTTTAGCAATGTAAAGGCAATAATTCAAATCTTGAGATTTAGAACATCGTGTCTTGACTAATTGAGCATCTCAAGTAAACCTCATTTTATTGATTGAGTTGGATACGATAGTATCAACAATAAAATAAAATAGATAATAATTCGTTTAAGGAAACACAAATGATGAGAAAATGGGTAATAGGTTTTTTCTTTCTCTTTTTTTCTTTTTATTAAAAAATTTATAATGAGTGAATACTAATAAAAAGAAAATGCAGATAAAAAAAGTGTCTATTAATAAGATTGTACAAGTAAAATTAGGATGTGCTTTTAACTTTATATAATAAGTGTCCTTTATTTTTCAATGAATTTGATCGGAGCTAGTAAATTTCTTATGGTGATTCGAATATTTTTTTTAAATAAATCTTAAAAAAAAATAACGGGCATTAATACAAAAATAACTAACCTTTAATTTTTCTATTTGAGTTTTAATAATAATGCAATCAAAATGTAGAAAGGCAAAATATCTCGAATATTAAATCTTTTTTTAGTCCATAATATTAATGTAATGGTGTGTCCGAAATAATTTTTGAAAGAAATAGTTTAAACAAAATCAAATTTTCTATTGGCGCTTTTGAAAATTTTAATAATTAAAAATGCATTAAGTATAACATCTTAGATGATTTGAAATCAAAAGTGTTTTTTTTCAAAAAAAGAAAAAAAAAAATCAAAAGTGTTTTTTTTTTAATTTTAATAAATAAAAAGCATTTAAAAATGAATTAATTTAAAATCTATTTTTGAACAAACACTTGAAAGAAATAGATTATCCAAAAATGAAGTTAAAGTGATCAACCAAAAATCTTGAAAAATATGTTAAACCATATTTGTAAATTGTAATGAATCTGCAACCAAAGAAATTTTTTATTTTAAACTTTTTTTTTTAAAGAAAATGTAAGATACAAAAACATTTTATTGAAAATGTTTTTTTTTTAAAAAAAAAAATGCTTAAACTGGAAGATACCAAACAAATATGCAACAACTGAATTTCTGTTTATACACTGTACGGCATAAGATATAGCATCAAAATACTTTTTTTTTTTTTTTTTTTAATTTTTCGAAAATAGAATAGCATTAAAAATGCATGTTATATGTATACTTATCCTGAATCAAATTATATTAAAAATTAAGACAATTTTTTTTCAAAAAATGAAAAAATTAAGACAATTTTATAATTTTATAATAAATAAATAAACACAATACTTTTTTGCCTATGCTTATTTTGACACTAATGAATAAAATGGTTATAAATATTCAAACTAATTTTGTTGTAATAATATTGCTAAAAATCAAAGATTTGAATCTCTACTCAAGATGGTCAAGAGGGTGGGTGTATATGTCAATTATTGTCACTTTGTCCCTCATCCCCAAATGTTTTTGAATGGAAAATTTTCGAGTACACTCTATCCATTTAACAAATTCATTAGTAATGTCGGTTGAGTTATGCTCTTGTTAGATCCATCCAGCATTTGACATGTTATTTTATACATTTAATGATATAATATTTTATTTCATGAGACCTACATATTCTTAAATTCTTTTTCCATGACAAACAATGAATTGAGATAGTATGAAAAGTTTTCATTTTTTTTTTTTTTTTTGGGATAGAAAAGTTTTCCAGTTTTTGAACTAAGCAAAAGTTTGACTAATTACAACATACTTTGTTACAACAGAATTAGTCAATTCTAATAATAGCGTTATAATAAGTTGCGGTAGTTACTACAATATGAAGTAGTTTATAGTTGTATAATCGAATGGTTATGGTTTAGAGATTCCATATACATAATGGAAATGGGTAGTGGGATTGGGATGGGGAGAAACGCAACGTGAAGTTATTCTGCTCCTTTTTCCCTTCCAATTGGTTCCTTTGAAGAGTGGACTTTCAATTCAAAATATCCATTAAAAGCTTCTATATGATTGGCTTCTCTTCATGAATAAGGAATACGAATATCATCGCATTTGGTAGTCAATTCCAATCCACTTGAAAATGATATTACGATAAAAAGAAAATGGTGTCGTGGACGTACGTTTTTCCATAAACAAATACAAATTATCAAAGTTAATCTCTTATTCACTTTTGGTGCGCGACAGGAATGAAGATATTAATAACCGACCAGAATATCAGAAAATGAAATTCATAAGCACTAACCTAAAAAAAGGGAGAAATATTTGTTAGGAAGAGCTATTGATAACTCTCATATTCAGGGTACCAATGTCTGTTATATATCCAAAGTGAGTCGGAAGCAACAGGCTCGTTGTCATGGTTGCGGTGCCATGTATAATATGCATGAGTTCGATTCTTTATTTCAAGCATTGCATGTCCGAAGCTCGCCTCCCTATACGCCGAGTAACTTGGTTGTGGTTCTGTGAACCTGCATTAACCAAACCATAATATATTTACATATATATATATATATATAATATTATTTTAATTTTGAAAACTAATAATATATAATACTCTTAAAAAGTTAAAAGATCCACTGAAAGTTGAAACTAGTCTCCTCCATTCAAAAAATATCACACTCTACCCCCACACAAACTTTAAAAAGCAGGGGCTCAACTAAAAAGAATGATTTATTTATTCCATCCCTTTTTTCTAACTTCAAGTTTAATCTAACAAAACTAAAACCTGATAAGAATAGGCTCGTTCATCTGAACATAGGATCAAAATAATTCCTTTTGTTAAGAGCGGAAAAAAGAAAGATCAAAGATACGAAGATACTCACTTGTTAGCCAGGCCTTCAATATTTCCGCCGTCGCCGATTGTTATGTAGATTGGTGCATTAATGTCTCTAATTGGAGTGCTTAATCGATTTGTTATATTGTATCTCACGTTCGACACACGCTCCTACCATAAACAAACAATCAGATTCGCTTCAATGTTTTTATCAAATCCTCACAAAAGTGTCAAAACAAATCACTTCAAGCAATTCAGAATAGTAACAAGAGAAAGGAAGAAGCCCAAATACCGAACGCTCATAAGCATGGACATGGCCAGAAAGAACAAGATCAACTTTGTTCTGAACAAACCAGGACTCAAACATGACCCTCATGCTCTCTCCTTCCATATAATGGTACTGGTAGCTATTATACCAAGGAGAATGAAGCATAACTATCAACCATGGAGTCTCATCTCTCTTCACCTTCGTAAACTCCTTCTGTAGCCACTCATATTGCGGAGTATATGTAGCTGAAAGATCACCAAAACTCCATTCTGAGCTCTCTTTTTGACAGTTATTGAATACCCAAATCACAAATCAATCAACACATACCATAAGCAGAGTAAGAAGAAAGGACTATAATGTAGGCAGATGCACGCTTGATCGAATACCATAGTGGGGATGAGCTCTGTGCTGTTTTGTAAGGAACGTGATACCGATGCGTAAAAGGTTTAAAAGGGGTGTTTTCTCCCTGAAACAACAGAATCAAATTAACTTCAAAATTCAAGTAGAAATAGAATGCATATTGTTCTTGTTCTGTTATGTTCTTACAATTTCTGGAGCAAAATCCATTTCGTGGTTGCCGGCGGTCCAAATCCATGGCTGGTACGCAGTGCTCTTCTCGACAAATCGACCCCATGTATCCCACTTCCTGTTGTCGTGAAACGGATGATTATCGGCGTAAGAAAGATCTCCGACGAACAGCACCGCTTGTCCCTTTGGATTTGAATAATAATGCTCAAACGTTTGATTCGAGTCATAAGTCTGTCCAAGATCGCCTGCAGAGATAATGCCAACTGCTGATGCTGATTTATCAAAAACAGAGAACGCGGTAGAATCACAAGCAAGAAAGAAAACGACAAACCAATGATGCCAAATGTGTACGGAACATCAGGCCCAACGCTGGGAGGCGTCACGAAGGAAAACCGACGCGTCGCGTTGCCACTACCAAGCTCGTAGAAGTATTTCGTGTTGTACTGCAATGCAATTTTCAGAACCAATTTGGCGACTGGAAATAAGGAAATGGACACGGGGTTTAAAGAACAGAGCGAGAATGAACCTCGAGGTCGTTTATGGTGGCGTGGTGGATGAATCCAGAAGTGTAATTGTAATATTTGTAAGTGGTAATTCTAGAATTCACTTTGCGATCGTGATTCTCGTTGCCACCTGCGGCCCAATATCTGACAACATTAGGTTTGGGCGACAATGGCGTCACCCAGGAAATTATAACGCCTCTGCCATGGCGATCTCCCTGTGTTATGTGGACCTGCAAATTCACCGAAACAATAAAAAAATGTTGAGAAAAGGACAGTATCTGAAAATCTTCGAAATCAGGATAGCGATAGGGCGAGACCTGTTCCGGTGCGTTGTAACCGGAGGGTGAGGGGAAAGCTTCGGCGGGCATATCGACGGAAGCTTCAAGTTTCCTGATGAATCTACTGGTAATACCTCCATTGCAGAGATTGGGTACAGAGAGGAATAGTAGCAGAGCAATGAACTGCGAAATCAGAGGCATGGCAGGGGATTCGAAGGGGGAAGCTGAAGAACGAAGGGCTTTTGAGAGGGAGATGAAACAATTATTTTTTGTGTTTTAATAGATACAGAGAAGAGATAACTTTGGTTGAAGTCCGTAAATGGCGGTGGACGGGTGGTTTTATATACGTGTACTTAGGAATATTCGTTTTCTGTTTGGATCAAAGTATCAAATTTCCGTCGACATACCGACATTTCCATTCCATGGAAATGTCGGTATGTCGACAGTGTCTCCGTGGGGGAAGTTTCGATCTTCCCCCATGTCGACGACATGTCGACATTTCCATGGCCAAAATGTCGGCGACATGTCGACATTTCTGTCCAATTTCCGTTTTTTTTTTTTTTTTTTTTTTAAGCCCAGCTCTTGAATCACTTGTTTGTCAGGCCTTCTTTTATTTTTTTTATGTATTTTAGCTTTTTATAGTCTATATTTCTTTCTTTTATTATTTTTTTTATTTGAACTCATGTTTTTTTTACTTGTTTTATCATTTTCTTTTATATTTTCATTTATCAATTTTCAAATCAATCCCATTAGAATATTACAAATTCCAAAATTCATTTTTTACCACAAAAATTATTTTTAATTATTTATTTTAATTTTACATTTTTATTATTTTATTATTTTTACCACCTATAAATACCCCCACTTCATCCTAATTTCTTCACACCTCAATTTTTCAAATTCTCTCCCAAACTCTCTCAATTCTCTCAAATTCTCTCAATTTTTCCAAATTTGCTTAAATCTCCTAATTCTCCCAAATTATCTCACTTGTCTCAATTACTAATTTCTTTCTTAAGTTAAGAAGTTTAATTTTAAAAGGTTACATCTTTCTTTACATATTAGTTTATTAGTGTTATTTTTTTACTTTATTAGTGTTATTTTCTTTACATATTACTTTATCAATTATTTAATGTCCACGATCATCTTTTTGGTATTAGTCATTGTAAAATTTTATATTCATAAATCCAAAGTTATTTTTCATCTATCAATATTTCATATCTATTTTAATTTTCAAATTAAAGTCTCATTTAATAATTTACAACTCTTTCTGCACGTATCGACATTTTAATCAACATTTTCATCCAAATATTGTTCTACTTTTTAGATATGATGATAAAAAATTGTCAATTATATCCTAATTAAGCCACAAACAAAGTTTCATGGACTAATTCAAACAATTTTCATCAATTTCTATGATTTCCGTAAATCTTCCCGGAATTTCCATCGACATTTCCATCGACATCGATATTTCCATAAAATCAGGACCTCGACATTTCCATCGACATCGACATTTTAAACCTTGGTTTGGATACGAATTCATCTAAATTCAAACAAAGAAATCCAGTGACTAATTTTAATTTTTGAGTTGGATAAAATATTTCATTTCCTTATAGTCTTTTTAAGGTTTAGATTGTATCTTTTTTCCTTTTTTTTCTTCTGTTTTTTTTTTTTATTTTTTTTATTTTGCTATTTTTCTTCTTAAAATACTTAACCCTGAATTGAATGATTTATTTATATATTGGTTAACGTGGGAGTGAAGTTTAGAATTTATGAATGAATATCTAATTCTTTAAATTAAAATAGGTTGCCATTGATAACTATTTTATTTTTTGTGTGCTTAAAAATTAGACTTATAAACTTTAATTCCACCGCCTTTAATTTCTACAAGTGACTACTAATTTCAAATTGGTTGAGTTATTAGTTTGTTAATTGTCTAAAGAGAGTGAATTTTAAATTTTATGAAGGAATATATCTAATTCATTAAACTAAATTAGACAACTTTTAATAACTATTTTATTTTCTTGTTTTGTATTTTTTTAAATTAACCTTATCAACTTTGCTTCCAAGTTCTACCTTTATGTTTTTTTTTTTAATCTCATTTTTAAAAAAATATTTAAGAAATTTATGTTGGTTTTTTTTTAAAAAAAAAAAAATTGTTTCGACAGTTAAGAGAGAGAATTTTGGGAAATACAAAAAATACATTTTCTCTTTTAATTTTCAGTATTTTAATTTTGGTTGTAGGAAGATGGTTATGCAATCAAGTATTGTTATTTTCAAATTTGATTAACAAATCATTAGTGAAATTCGACCTGTTATTACCAAAAAAAAAATGAAAAATATTTATAGAAATTGTGAGGAACCAAACTTGTAGAATTTTTAAAAGAAAAAAATTACAACAAAATTTTATATCAATAATATATCTATAATCTATAACATACATAAAAGTACGAAGAAGAAAAAAAATTTGAAACGGTTAACTTTAACTCTTTAGATAATACTTAAGTTATATCCTTATTTCTTTTATTAAAAAAACATTAAATAAATTATAGTTATTAACAATTTTTTTTATGATTTGAATCTCTAACCTATTGGTCAAGAGTACATGTCAATTATCGAGCTAAGTTCGCTTTGGCCATTATTAACAACTTTTTAGTGACCCAACACTCGCACTTTCTTTTTTCTTTTAAATGAAAATTAATGTTAATAAAATGCAAATTAATAGCATTAAAACTCTCAATTATCTCTAGATAGTTGCATCCACGGTAACTTTTTTTTAGTACATCAACATTTGGGGTGGGAGGATTCGAACCTCTGACCTCATGGTCGAGCTAAGTTCGCTTTGGCTTCTTAAAAAACTATTCACTATCTGCATGTTTCTCATTGCATAAAATTTTTTCATAAAATTTTTTATTTTTAATAATATACTATGTGAGAAACACGTAGATAATGAATAGTTTTTCGAAAAAAATTGTGGTGGATGTAACATGCCTAGAGGTAAGTGAAAGTTTTAATGCTACTAATTATTTGCATTCTAATTGCATTAATTTTCATTTAGAAAAAATAGAGAGTAATTGATTGATGTCAACGTGAGCTTATTGGTAGTAAAAAAGTTGTTAATAAATTTAATTTAATTAATGTTTTTTTAATAACATAAATAAAGATGATTTAGGTATCATCTAAAGAGTTAAGGTTAACACGTTCCAAAAAAAGTTTTTTTTTCTCATACGTACTTTTATATATATCATAGATTATAGATAATATCTTCATACTTATAAAAAAATCTCTAAACTACTATTAAAATATTATTTAACAAATATATGTATGATTAAATTTAATGTACTAGATGTTTACTTTAAAAAAAAAACTCTTATTTCATATATATTTCATAATTACTTAAATTATTATAAAAAAAAAAAAAAAAACATTGAAGGTATTCAAATTATTCTATTGTAACCAACAGGCCTATAATTCAAACATTTGATCTCTTGATCGATGACACATGTCAATTACCACTGATCTATGCTCGCTTTGGCGAGTTTATGAATAGAACTTTTTTTTTTTGAAAAATTATTTTATAAATAGAACTTAAAACAACTTTTATTTTTCAAAAAATAATATTATTGATTAAAACAACTTACATCACATAATTAATTAATTTTAGCATAAAATCTATCACTTTTTTCTGTTTTGACAACGACTTCTATTCCTCCTCACTCTGTCTTTGCTAATTACATTATTCCTTAGGGCTTAGAGACGTTACATAGGTTGAATGGTGGATGTTTGACTTTAATTATATTAAATAAACTAGCAAAGGAAGCTTGTAAAACAAAACAAAAGGAAGGCAGTATGACGTCGTTGCATTATTTAAACCTATATATTTTATTTTAGAACATTAACCACCCATTTTAAAATATAAAGTTTTTTTTAGAAGATTATGAAAATATAAAGTTAGATTACAACACATTTGAAAAAGTAGTAAGTTATTCTCAGTTTCAAAAAAAAAAAAAGTAGTAAGTTATTCTAATTCTACATGATTTAAATTATAAGAACCTTTGTTAATCTTTTGTTTATTTTTATATGTATATGTAATTACTTGATCAATTTAGATCATTTTCTGGTTGGATTTAAAAAAAATATATAGCAAGACTTTAACTATTTTAATGATTTTTTATTTTCTTAAAAAAACTATTTTATTAATTTAAATTTAAAATTATTTATAAATTGTTCATTGGATAATTCTTTAAAAAACCTGAAATCTTTAATTAGTTAATTTTTTAACTCGTTTTGAATTTTATTTTAGTTTATAATTCATTTTTTTTCAAAACAATTAAGATTCAATTTAGGAACTTAACTAAGAGAAAGAATAACAAATCATTTCAATAATTAAGCTTCGTTTCTTTATAACCATTTGATTTTTTATCGTTTTTTAAAAATTATAGTTGTTTTCTACCAATTTTCTTACCATGAGTTTCATCTTTATTAAATACATATTTGCCTCTGTAGTCAAATTCCAAAAACAAAAATGAATTCTTGAAAACTATTTTTTTTAGTCTTCCAAACTTGATTTGGTTTTTGAAAACATGAAAAGAATGTAGATAACAAAATATAGTAACTTATAGGTGAGAGTAGATTTTGTAGGCTTAATTTTCAAAAACCAAAAATAAAAAATCAAATGGATATCATAGAATGGATATCAAACGCCCATCCAGATACACTTGTGGTTAATTTTCTTTTCAAAGAATTATCATTCAAATCAGAGGTTGAATCATATTAAAAAAAAAAAAAAAAAATTAAAAAATCGAAGGTCGAATCTTGACCAATCCATCCAAATCAATTAAACAACGGCCTTTTATTATATTCAATTTATTAAATAGGGAACCACACGTGGAAACTGAAAAATAATTGTTTATAACATGACATTTATAGGAAAATGAAAATCTAGGAGACATATTCAATTAATTATAGAAACCATATAATATAAAGATATTTAACAATAATGATTAATCAACGAAAGGTGACCTCTAATTGGAAAAATGGACTTTTTTTTTAATATGATAAAAAAAAATGTCTCTTTTAGTTTTTGGTGGGATGCCTTTGGTAAAAAGCATATATGCCACATAACTCTTTAGTGTGAATTAAAGTAGCTTTAAAAAGATTAAAAAGAAATTTGGTCAAAATGAAAGAAGGGTGATTCCACAGTGGTTGGTCGTCCATGAAAAGGCCAATTTGTATGGCCAATAATGGTCCCTCTTCATGAGCCATACAAAGTGCCCTCTATGATTAAAAGGGATATTCATTTACCCCATAATTTAATAATTTTTTTCAAAATTCATAACGAGTTGGACTCGACGGCGAATGTTATATTATTCTTTTGTTATTTTTTGATGTGATGATATTTAAATTGAAAGTATTATATTAATTTGTCTTACCATTTGTCGTTACTGGAATGTGGGGTCATTTGTTACTTTTTATTCATGAAAAGATATTTTATGAAATGATAAAGATTTGTACCATATAAAAAATAATAGAGCATTCCAGCCATGGATTAAATGAATATGAGTTTTAAGGAGAGTATAAATAAATATTTGGAGAAAATGGTAATAAGATTACTAAAATGGTAAATAATGATTTGTCCTCAAGAGAATTAAAAGAAAACTCACTCTTGTATTTGTAATAAAATATTTTTCCAAAAGTGTTTTATTTAAAAACTCACTCTTGTATTTGTAATAAAATTTGTGATTTTGAACTTAGAATTCTAGAATATGGTCAACAATTATTAAAATAAAGCGGGAAATGTGTGAAAAATAAAAAGAAAAGGTAGGTTCCAACAATAACTTGAAAATTGCTATGAATCCTTCCCAAAAGTTGTTGAATTAAAAAAAAAAACAACTTCTTAATAAAAAAAAATTAAAATCTTTTTTAGAGAATTTCCAACAAAATATATATATATATATATATATATATATATATATATATATGAAAATAACTTGTAGGTTACTTTTGAACGAAAAGACATTTCTAACCTCTATTAAGAGAATATTAATCTCCTCTCATTTGGAGCACGTGGCCTATAGGTAAAAAAAATAATTTTAAATAAAAGAATATATGAAAAGTCAACTTATACTATGTTATCATTTTCAAATTCTCCAATTGCATGAAACAAATTGTCTCAATGGGTTGAGTATGTACATCCAAACATCACTCGTCCAATAAGACACCAATTACCATTCAAAGATTGATGGTTTAATTTACCCCATAATTTTTTTTTTTTGAGAAAAAAAATTACCCCATAATTATTGAACTAAAAAAATAATAATGGAGTGATATTTTATTTTTCTTAGAATTACTATTTAAATTAGTCTCGACCAAAAAAAAAATAGTCTCGACCAATAATTTAATTTCGAGCATGTGTCAAATTAAGGTGTAAGACAATTAAGATTCAATAGATTATGGTAAATAATTACTAACTTACAATCAATATTTATTTATTTATATTTTAATTTGAGAATATAAAATCTAACGACTAAACATAACTTAGTTGGTCAAGGTATGTATTGCATGTGTGTTTTTTATACTATTTTTGGATTCTATCGTCCAAATCGTGAAAATTCTTTTACATTTACATTGTTTCAGATTTTAAATTTGAAATTTTAAAATACAAAATTATATATAAAAAAGATAAAAACTTTAATAAATATAGTATTTTCTATCATAAGTCCCATTCATATTTGTTAAATTAAAATATGTATAATATAAATATTATAAATGATATGATATTGTAAAATAATAATTATACAAAACTAATACGTTTATAAATTAATTAATAATAGTTTTATTCAATATAGTTATGAATGTTTTATTAAATTATGATCCAATTTCTAAACATATTTGCAAACATAAAATACAACTATTTTTTTTTGAATGAATTCCTTATTTTCAAATTCTTGTTTACCGTCACTATTAAGTTTTTTAACTTAAAGAGATAGAAAAAATCTTCATGTAGCGCTTTCTGTTTAAGAGAACTCTCAAACGATTGTTTATTGATTTGATCTTATATAATTCCATAATTATTTTGGTTTTTAATTTTTAATTTTAATTTTTATATCTTTAACTTTTTATTTTTAAAAAACAAAAATCTATTTATATGTTTGATAAATTTTTGTTGGGTGTATTTTTGTTTCTTTTTTTTAAGAAAAAAAAAATCAAAATCCAGATATTTTTATTGTTATGGATAATTTTGGATCACTCCGAAGCACAAGGAACTGACGAGGAGAACCAGGCAGATAGGGTCAGGAAACCGACCTAGAGGAAGACCAGACCAAAGGGTTGGGCTAACTTGGCCTGACCCATATGGTCGGCCCGCTTGCGCGGACCGAGCTCGTTCGCCTTTGTTCGGTCACTGCTGCCTTTGGCTGCCCTGATTCCGTCTAGTTCGTCTCGAAACGCCTCCGAATTCTTAAAAATCCTAGGAGCATGAGCAGGTATTTAAACCTCTCTTCGTCACTGAAGAAGGGATCCCGAACTCTATTATCTATTCTCTCCTTCTCCTCTTGCTCTATTGCTCTCTCCTTCTGCTTTCTGACTTAAACATCGGGGGCAGTGTGACAAGCATCACACCGATGTGCAGGTTTTTCTGTCTTGCAGTCCACATCTTCCTCCTCTCAAACAAATTTACCGTTGGTGGTAAGTCGGGTGAGTTCCTCCCGACCAAATCTGACCATCAACATTTATAACTATTTTTGGTTTTTGGTTTCTAAAAAGTCATGGAAATATTAGAGGAATATGTAAGAGGAAAATAAAAGTTTAAGGAGATCGGAGAGAAATTTTCTATAGAAGGAAAAGTTAAAAAGAGAGAATTTTGATAGATAAACAAAATTTTCTTTCTAGAGGAAAAGATAGACAAACAAATTTAGAGATGAAGACTTACCTACTAACGGGTGAGTAGAAATCTTCCTATATTGACAGATTTATTATTTTGAAAAAAAAAAAAATCTCTCTTCTCCTTTTTTTTCTTTATGCATTTTTTTTTTGAAACAATCTTTATGCATTTCTCTTTTTTTTTTTTTTTTTTTGATTAAAATATTTATGCATTTCTCTTAGACTCGGTTTGTTTCACCAATTTTTAGATGTGTTATGGATGTTTAATTTTTAAAATCTATGTAATTATTATTGAAGGATAAAATATCCCATGAATTATAAGATTTTATTTTACTATCCATCGTCAGAACGAGACTTTTTTACTTAGAAAGTGAATAGAAGAAAGGAGAAAAAAATGACTCATCAATTACTTTCTAGTTAATGTGTAAATTAATTTGAGGTTAAAGAACTCTTTTGGTCCCAAAAATTTTCATGAAAATAACAATTTAATATTTATCATTAAAAAAATCATCATTTTTTCCTAAAAAAATCATCAAAGTTAAATGTCGATTATTTTTTTTTAGTTCAACAACATTTAGAGATGAGGAGATTCATTCAAACTCATGACCTCTTGATCATAAAGTAAACACATACTTTATGCCCGTTGTTACGTTGAGTTATACTCTTGTTGGCACCAAATGTCGATTTTTATTATGAATCCTTAGTTAGTTTATGGATCTACTTGATAAGAAATCTTATTAAGTTTTATGGATCAAATCATTACAAATTTTATAAAGTATAAAGGCTAAATCATTACCTACTAAATTCATGGAATATCTGCAACCAAACGACCCATTAATAAAAATGATAATAGCTCGAAATTTCTACCTAAGTAGAAAGGAAGTATACTAGCTTCTTAAAAATATTAGAACTGAAATGTTTAAAATCGAAAATTTGTTTTTAAGAACTGTTTTCAAAATTTCTTTACAAAATTGAAAATGTTCTTTAAATTTCAAAAACAAGAAGTGCTGAATTGAGTACTTGACAAATTTTCCGAAAAACAAAAAAACAAAAAACAAAACAAAAAACAAAAAACCCTAATGGAAAAGCTTACTTCCACATTTGGACCATCATTTGAAATTCTAATGATTCTAGAATAACAGCTATCATAAATTCTTTTTGAAGTTTTACATCCAAAGATATAAAACTGTCTAACCGCATTGGATTAGCCTCTTCAAATAACAAATTTTTCCCGCTCAACCAACCGTGGCTTTAGATAATTATAAAGAAAGAATCTAGTCTTTGCTATGGCTCTTGAAACAAGTCCTTAGCTTATGGAACGAAACTTTAAAATGTAGCTTTCTATATGATAATGGAAAATGTGAATGATTTGGAGGATTTATTTTGTTTCTCAAAATATATCAATGACATTATTGAATAAGGCAAGGGTCAAAGAGGTTTCTCTATTCCTAGGAATAAAGAACCAAGTGGGTCATAAGCTAACTATAATGGCAAGAAATAGAATATATGGCTCCAATTATTTTGTGCTTGCCAATCTGAGTTAGATGCCTATATCGAATGTTAAAAAATCTTTACATTTTCCTCCTAAAGTGTAAAATTTAAAACCAAATTTTGAAACAAAAAGATTGAAAAAAAAATTACTCCCTAAACTTGAACAACATTAAAACAACATTAAAATACAGATATGGTACAAGTACAATTACATGGATAAAATTTAAGAGAAAAACAACATTAAAGCTAAATATTTTATTGAAATTTGTGAATTTTGATAAAGTTTTTGATTAATTTGTGTGCATCATTCAAACTTAATTTTGTGTGAGTCTCAATTTGAACTAAGATCAATGAGTTTATGAAGATTTGTACCAAGTTACTTTCGGTGAAAATTAGTGAAAATTAAACTAAGAAAAAAATTGCAACACTACTAAATTTATGGTCAAATTTGATGATATCAAAAGTTGAATGAAAATTGATGGAAGAAATACATATCTTAAAATAAAATACCCTAGAATGAGAATTATAGAAGATTTTTCATCTGGACATGGGATACATATATGACAACACACGCGGACAAAAAATTATTAGAGGCTCTCGGTACGATGGATGTAAGAGAGAGAAATTATAAGAGTATCTCGATTTTGCATCCAAAGGTTATTAGAGACAGACAAATTTAAAGATATACATGGAACGCTTTTAAAGAGAGAACTTCATTACACCGCCGACAAAGCACGAGGAAGAAGGCTTGAATTTAATGATGAAAAAAGGCCTAAAAGCAATTTGAAGGCGCTTGTGGAATTGTAACGTCAAAACGTTGCATGGAATTTGATTTGAAAGCGGTCCACATCCATTAATTGGGGTGGCAAACTCGTGATTAATTACAAAGTAAGGTCCGTTTCTGTGTAAAAAAAGCATTTCTCTTTGCTTATTTAAAGCAGAAATTCTCGCTGTTATGAAAATCCGTTTGGTTTGGTGTGTCGGTTTTAATTTCTCACAGTCACAGATTCGTGAAAAAGTAGAGACGGAAAAGAGATCATATCATATTCATATGGCAGCAGCTGCAGAGGGACGAGTCATCCGCTGTAACTCCATTGATTCATGGAACCACCAAATTCAGAAGGGCAATGCCTCTCAGGAACTGGTAAAACTCCATTTCTATATATTTCCTTCAGTGCTTCTCCATCATTATATTCCCTTTCTATATGATCCTCTCTGTTTTGGCATTACTCTCGATTTGATTGCCAGTATGTTAATCGATTTCAATGCATCGCCATTACTTGATTTGATCGGCGCCACAGTCGCTTGTATTTCAAAATCATATTGATATGCTCGAGAAAACTTCACTTTTCCTTCCTTTTTTCTTTGCTTTTCTGCTAATATGGTAGAAAAAGTGCTAGTAATCAATCAAAGTGTGAAATGTTTCGAATCTTTCCTGCTTCCTTTTCTTTATTGAACAATCAATATCATTTTTGTCTCCCACTTATTGCTTTCCAGACCAAACAAATTTGGATACATCTGTAGTGTGTATATTTAGATCATTATACGAAGTCAAGCCAATCCAATCCAATCCAATCCTTGACTCAATTTCACCACCAATCATTTTCTCACCAGAAATTTTCAACTACCAATTATTGAGTACTTGACATTTGAACTCACTGTACGTGCCATGTAGTTGGATTTTATGTTTGTTCATGAGTACTGCTGTAACTGATGCAGATAGTTGTGGATTTCACTGCATCATGGTGCGGTCCATGTCGGTTCATTGCACCTTTTCTAGACGAGCTTGCTCAAAAATTTCCCAGTGTCACATTTCTCAAGGTTGATGTGGATGATCTGGAGGTACTCTAAATTATAATTTATAAATCCCCCACTTGCTTTTTTCTCTCTCTCTCTCTCTCTGTGGCCTTTGTTAAAATGTGATGATTGTTGCAGTCGGTAGCTAAAGATTGGGGAGTGGAGGCAATGCCTACTTTCATGTTCCTGAAAGAGGGAAGAATTGTGGACAAAGTTGTGGGAGCTAAGAAGGAAGAACTGCAGCAGACTGTATTCAAGCACATGGCTGCTACTGCATCTGCCTGATCGACCATTGGGCTCTGAAGTAGGGATATAAAGAACTTAATTATACTATGAAACCGCTATAATTTTCTATACTTGGTTACAATTCCTATCCGCTCGCTTTGTTGTTAGAACATGGTATATTCTCCCTTTTCAAGTGGCTTTTATTGTTTGTCTTTTCTTCTTTCTTGAAGTTGAAAAACATTGTCCTTGTTGCATTAGTATAATTGTGGGAATCTCCTATTCAATGGGGCCATGTTTGGACTCGTGAACACTAATTTTCTCCATAAAGCTGAAAGGAAAAGAAATTGATTTCTCTAGGAGGAAGATTTGTTTAATATATGTTTGTAGATTATTCTAAATTTGCGCCCTCAGTTAAATTCGATTAGACATTAGAGTCGTGCATTTTTGGAATGAAATTATACCCTACTCCATAACTGGAGGAATCTGAATCTTTGGATCTTATCATCCAGTACAATGGCAGCTGCTTTACCACAAGAAAGGAATTTCATATCCTATACATAAAAGTTCCACTCAAACAAAAGGAAATAGAGATCTAGAAAAAGGAACATTTAGAAAGCAAAATGTCAAACATTTTTTCTTCCTTGAAACTGGCCGTGTATTACAGGAGGCACTTGTCACACAACAAGATCCTAAGTGGGGTTTGATTTTTCCCCAATATAACAAACTCAAATCAATTACAGGATATAAATTAACTATTTTTCTCAAAACCCATTTCCAGTTAAAATGCCAGGAATGGGAATTGAAATTCACCTCAGGGTCTAGATTGCAGAACCCCGGGATTTACAAACTCTACGACCTATACCTAAAAACCTATTGCCTTTGGCACCACACACACCCTCAACGAAAAAGTCACTCAATAATGAAAATGAAATCATCAAATACAACTTGAAAAAGTACTCCTCCTGTACCTATCATCCTTTTGCTTGCACTTGTTACGGGTAGTTGGTAGTTTTAAGTCGTTGGATGCAACCCTTGATTGGCAGCTAAATCTCCTCTTTTCACTCATCAACCCAATCAACCCCTCCAGTTGGGTTCTGCAGCTGTGGTCGCCGGTGCACATACAGCTTCGACCGATAGTCGCTTCAACACATTAGGACATGGATCTTGCCCAAAGTTAGTGTTGGATATGGTAACAGCACATCTTTGCTTCCCAATGCACCTCTGTTGAAAGAGATGAAAATGTGAGGGGATTTATAGATATTCAATGAAAGAAGAAAGACAAAATGGATCTTCGTTATCGCACCTTCTCTAGAATGTCGTATGACATAGGAGCATGGCAAGTTCCTTGCTGGTAGCTCCCGCAGGTTCCTAATGGAGTTCCAAAGCTTGCAAATTTGATAGAAGTTATGGAATAACCTGCAGAACACCTAAGATGAACTTTGGGTCTATGTAAATCCTCTGACTTTCCATAGCTTTCAATGTGCCAATTCTTGAGAGTTGGATGGTATTCAGAGACATCAGCACAGACACTGGTCACTGATCTCTTCACCAAGCCGATGCTTGTGGGATTCCCTCCAAGTTCCTCAAAGACTACTAACAGATTGTCTTTTGGCTTCAACCAAGCACGAGGCACATGGTACCTGAAAATGAAATATAGTTGGCTCATGTAAAAGAAATTCATTCTTCGATATTGACGAGCTTCCCTAATGTGAAGAAGTTACCATCTTTGTGTTGGCTGGCCACAGCCTTGCTGACACTTGGGAGGTCTAAAGGTTCCAGCATAATTGCATTTATCACAGTTACCAGTAGCATATGCAGTCCAGTATCTACCAATGCTCTGTCCGTTAATCCATATTTGACCCTTCCCCATTCCCCTCATGTCTAAAGCCAATGGCTCATCTCCTTCAGGGGCATCAAAGTTACTCTGCAAGTGAAAGGTAAGGTTGATATTTTAAAGGGTCGTCTCATCTTTCATTGTAAAATCAAGTGGAATTTTGGGTCAAGAGGTACCTTGTGCCAAGTCAGTGGTTGCGGTGCTTGCGCAGCTAATGAGGCTTCCATCCATTCGACTGAAGAAATACCGTTGGGAGATACGAGATTCATGGCTTCTCCTTTCAGCCCGACCTATTTTAGTGGAGTCGTGAGTGAGGTAAAAGTTTGTGGGAGATGAAATCATGACGATTGAGAAATTTGAAGTTAAAGAAGTGAGCAAACCTTGTAGGTCCATTTCGCCCAGGATAAGTCCCATTTTCCTTGATCAAGTCCATGAAGAGCAACTGGACCTAAGATGCCGGTGTTCCATGTCTCGAAATGCCCCCCAACATTCTTCAACAACAAGAATGCAAAATTTGACATTAGCAACAAATGGGGGGGATCCACAAAATAAACTATTGGAAGTTAATGGGCCATTTGGAAAATTACTTTGAAAGCAGTTTTCTACTTCTGTATTTTTGTGATTGAGTGACTTGTAAAAATTACTCAAATTGTACAAGTTTTCCAAGCTTAATTTAACCACCCCTTCATCTTAGGGGAGTGATCGAGAGCAGTCGTGCTTTTATAGTTAAGAAAAGCTACAGGGGAGACCGCTTTTGAGACTTATTTCATCATCAATTGAAATGGACAAATTAAATGTAAAATGAGGGAATAAAACTCACTGGCAGTCCCACAGCAACACTCAGGAGTGCAATTGTGTTTTGTCCAGCACGAAAATTAACCTTGCCTGTATATGTGAATCTCCGATCTTCTCTCGACCCAAAGGCAGAACCTGATAATCGACCGATATTTATTTTCCTGCTTTCTTGATGAGAAGAGGCATCAAAGAAGAATGAGATAGTACTATACCTGAAAGCTTCCCATTAACAAAGATATGCACAGCATGGCCAGTTGACTGAACAATCAGTGTGGGGAGTTCTCCACCATGCAGGAAGGATTCTGTTGAACCAATATCTACACTGAAGGGACATTGGAAAGGAAAATATTAGCTCTCATGGCATCAGAAAACATGAGCTAACCTCAAAGGCAAAACATCTCAAATAGCCTAAGCAAACTTTAAAGGTTTCTATTTTATTGAAGATTGGTCTATTTGATACTATTTCTGTTCCGACATTGCCTCTAGGCTTCTTGGGATTTGGAAGATCAGATGATGCGACGGTCATAAAGTTAAATTCATGATTATTTTCATTCACATAATCGGATGAAGAAAGATAAAGTACAAAAAGTAATTCATTATCCAATTGTAAGCAAGAAAGAGCCTGACCAGTACCCCACTGGTCAAGGAAAAAGTGGTCTCACCTAGTAATATACCATAGGTAGTCACTAGTGTCTTTGGTAACATTTATCTGCTCCAGTAAACCAGAAGTAGTCATTGTTGCTGTGCTATCATCCTCAGCAGAAATGTCTTCATTGTAGCTTTCCCATATGAGCATTGGGGAGTTTGTTGGTACCATTTCCAGTTGTGATGTTTGAACTCCAACCTGGAAAACAAGTTGAAAACATCAAGCTGAGCCAAAACCGATTTTACGCAAGTCTTGACACTTACTAAACCAAAATGCAAGGAAATTGTTCCAAACCTTTGCAGTATTGAAAACTACGTTTCTGCAATCAGGAAGGATGCTGATGGACCATGGAGGCAAACTATAGTGCATGTTATTGAACATCACTCTTGCAGCCGAATTTGTGTCATAATTCGAAAGAAAGGCTGCACAGTCTCCTGATTCTGATGTGTAAACATAAGCCTGGAAATGTTGAAGGCCGAGCCTCAGTAACTCTGATTAAGCTTAGATTGTGACAGATGAGAATTACGAACTACGAGTAAAAAAGTAACCTGTTGAGAGCTCCCTAATGAAGTCACAATAGGATCTGCGGAAACTAAAGCTTTTTCACACATCTTCACCGCCCTATGTAGCTCCTTCAAATGACCATACTTTGGTTGCCTGATCAAACCTATCATAGTTTTTTAACAAAGAAGTCAATGGAAATATTTGCAGTTATCAGCAACATAGGAACAGAATTATAGCCATTATTGTATATTTCCCAACTTTCTTTAAGTCAGCCATGTTACATCCACAAGGTTTAATGTGTGAAAAATGGTGGTGCCATGTTGCATCCATGAACATAATCCTTTTAGTTTCTTGCATCTGTATTGTACTGTGTATTTTTCATTGGAAATCATTTGGCAAACTATTTGGAACTAATGAGATTCAATTCTCACCATATTCATCTATTGGAGCATCATAGTCATAGCTGGTAGTGATGAAAGGTCCTCCTGCCGTGCGTCCAAAGTTCGTCCCTCCATGGTACTGTCACACGAAGAGATGTGAAATTTATAAGATAATGGTTTACAACAATGTAATGCTCGTGTCACAGAAAACCAACCATGTAATAGTTAATAAAGGATCCTCCTTTCTGAATGAACCGAGCAACGGCAAATGCCAAATCTTGAACCGGCCTCTGGTGAATTGGACCCCCAAACTCATTAAACCTTCAGGTTTTTCAAAAGGTAAATCAGCAAAATGAGAAACTTTCAGACAATCAAAAAGTGGAATGACTATAATGAGATAAGAGAAAGGGTTACAAACCAGCCACTCCAAGCCTCCGTCCACATTGTAGGTTTGTAGGGTTTATTGGGAGAGAACGCATCGCAATAAAAGCCATTGCATGTATTAATCTGTCAAAAGACAAAACCAGAGTTTCTCATATAAGCTTTTGTTTTGATTCAGACTAAGTTCCAATCCAAACAGCTATGACAACCATTAACTTCATTTCAAAATTCAAGTAACAAAGAGAAGAGAAGTGCTGACCACTGGATCTGGGGCATCCTCTTCTTTGCACATCACCCATGGGACTCCAGTTCCCAGTCCTACAGCCATCTTCGCTGCCCAGGTCATATAATTTTGCCCAGGAGCCCCAAATAACTTGCTCTGTACTCCATATTCATTCTCAATCTACAAGACCAAAATCCGATTATTTCGTTGCCATAACTTCAATCATTTCGCTCAAAACAGAGCTATACTTCAGAAGAAGAGAAAAACTACAAAATTTTTATGTCGATTAGATTATCTTGCCAAGTAAGAAATGAGAACTAGAAATTAGTACCTGAGAGAGAATGATGGGGCCACCTTGGGACTGAAACAAGTTTTCACTTTTCATCATCCCCACAATTTTTTCTGTAAATCCCTGCATTGCTCTCTGCAACACCAAAGAGAGTGGTTTAGCGGGGTTTTTCCATAAATCTTGGACAAAACTAACAAAACACTCCCATGGCCATTACAAACGTGGCCTTTCTCCTTCACTTTAGCTTTTAGCATATAGATTAAAGGGGGGTGAACATGGAAAAAAAGATTACCTTGAAAGGTTCATTATCTGTTCTGAAGCTAATGCCTGGAACATACTTCAGCCAAACAGGAAACCCTCTGTAGGAAACATTACAGATTAAAACGAAGGAAATATGTTGTTGCAAAATCAAGCTTCTTGTTATGAAAAACCAAAAAGTGGAGAGAGATGAAGATCATGAGGAGGGGGTACCCAAAGTTCCATTCTGCACAAACATAAGGTCCAATGCGTAGATTTGCATAGAGTCCAGCTTTCTGAATGGTTTTTATGAACCTCACCAAATCGTATCTCCCTTCAAAATTATACTGAAAGCATAGAGGACAAGCAAAATGAGAAGGAAAATAAAGAACTTTTGGGACAAGTTTATCTGGAAGCAGACATGACGAGGTGAAACGAAGTGATAAATGCACAGGGATGAAGTTAAGAAAGAGCAGTTACAGTACATTGCCAGGGGAAGGCTCATGGACATTCCAGAACACATAGGTTTCAACAACATCAAGACCACCTTCTTTTGCTTTCTGTATCAGATCTTCCCACATCTACACACATTTCATTTCTCCAAAAATCAGAAACAAAACTTCAAAAATTCCCACCATAAGCAAAAAAGGGAAGAGAAATGTGTACCTCAGGAGTGCTTCTGGGGTAATGTATGGAGCCAGAGAAGAGAACTCTCCTCTGCCCATTAATCAAAATGGCCTTTCTATCATATGTCACACTACATTGAACAAGCTGAACACCCAGAAGCCAAAATAGCCCCAAAACCACCATTGAAAGCTTGGAAACCGAGTTGGTTGCCATTCTGAGCCAAAAAAGACCCAAGACTTTCTTGGCAATGAAGGGAAAGTTGAATGCAGACCTAAAACGCAGCAAGAGGAAGAGAGGCTCTTATTTCTGGTCTATTCCAAGCATCTGCTACCACAACCAAAGCAATAGAGCTCATTCCCAGTTTGAACACGGCACTCAGATCCGAGCCTCCGATGACTGCAAATTAATGAACCCATATGCCTGGCATTATATACAGCCTCCACTCACCGACAGTCACAAGTGTCAAAAGCCACCACAGTTCACTAGGGGCTGTTAATTGCTACCTACAATACACAAAAAGTGAAAGATGCCGTACCTCTAGTGACCTACCAAACTGGGATTATGAAAATAAACAGTAACAAATAAACGGCTTTCATTAAGTGATTAAATTAATGTCATTGTTAAGCATGTTTCTTAACAGAATTTGGGAAAGTGCCACCTGCTTACAACTTTTCCTTTTTGATGAAGTGTCTAATTTGTCTGCTAAACAAATGCTTCAATATTTTATTAAAGTTCTTACATTTAACTTCATTGGAATTTAGAACAGAGCAGGGATTTTGACTGGAGAATGGTATTGTGGCCAAAGCCAAAGCAACAAGGGCATTTTGTGGAGTGGAGTGGTCCAATTTCGTAAGGAAACGGAAAGATAAACGACATGTCTTAATGTCCCCATATGCTACTTTTGTCTGGGTCTCTGTGTAGGGCATGTCCCACTCTACCAAACACCATGTGAACCCCAAACATTTTCCTTGGTTTCAATGGCTCATGTGAAATCCAAAGGAAAAACCAACATCCTCTTTAATTCTTCAACAATTTTACTCATCAAATTTGTTTCAACTTCTTTTTTTCTCCGTTTACAATAAGTGGAGGAAGGAATTCGGACATCTGATCTCTTGTTCAAAGAGACATACTTTATGTGAAAGCTAAACCCAGTTGGACAAAATTTCTCCAGTTTCAATTTTTAATCTTTCATACATGAATGTTTACATTAAATTACTTGGGTACACCTAAACATAGTTGAAGAATATCATTTATCTCAAGATATTTCTCGTACATCCTCCACGGTACAAAATCATAGGGAAATATTTGGGTACATGATTTCCCTTATGCCCACATAAATTGTTCTGTTTTCTTGTTGACCCATTCCTTGTTCCCAAGTGACACAGTCTCCAAGGTTTTTTTTTTTTTTTTTGTCCCTCTTCATCTTCCTCAGTAGATCTGCAATCTGTGTCAGAAACCAGCTGGCATTGAACCAACAATTACAAACAGTATATGTTTATTATGCGATCTTGCTATTCTTATTACATACATGTCACTCCCAGAGATCCTTTCCAATTGAATATCATTCCCATGGAATTTTTCTCCAATTTTATTTCTTATATTATGCGATCTTGCTCCTTGTCCACTCCCCCTTGCCTTCCATTCTCGAATCTTTCTGGCTGTTACTGAACTTTTGATGACTCTGCCTTGGACCCATTAACAATTTAAAAGATGGGTCGAATTTTTTTTTTTAATGGGAGGTTAATTTTGATTAAATTAAAATGAGGGGTGTTGACGGATCTAAGTGACCCATGTGTCGTGGTGGTGGAGTTGGCAAAAAGAACAAGAAAGCAGAGTTATTCAATTTCCATTAACTTTGTTCCTTAATTCTTTAATTTTGTATTTGTGTTTTGGAGCTGCCTTCAATGGCGGAAAGAGCGGAATAAGGAGATGGAAACCCTAAAACACCGCCGCTTTGTGGCCCCACGCCGCCTAATTGGAGGGCAATGGTCCGCCACTTGTCCCCGCAGTTATAGGCCCTTTCTTATTTACGACTTCTTTCATTAATTTTTTTCACACTCCCGCTTTATTTTTGTCTATTTAATCTTGTTTAATCCAAGTTTGGAACTTTTTCAAATTTATTCTCAATAAAGAAATCAAATTTATTTAACTGTAATTATGTCGGAGCCATGTGTTGATTGTTCATAGAGTTGAATTTAATAGAGTGGTAATAAACTACTAATTTTGTATGATTTGAGCTGAATAAGGAGAATATGGAGCAACTACATCACACCATACTAATATTTTTTAAGTTCAACTATGTGAGAGAGGGAAAATTCAAAATTTTGACATATTGATGGAGTACATGTACCTTAACTAATTGAGTTGTTTGGATACGGGAATAACTTTAGAAGTTTTTTTTTACAACATGTTGGGGTGAGGGATTAAACCTCTTGGTCAGAATAGAAGCTTTATATATGTCGAGCAATGCTCTTGTTGGTTTTAGAAGTGAGTTTTATAAGGTATAATGTGGATTTGAAATTTTCAAACTATATGGATTTTAGGAAATATAATTTAGATTAAATTACAAGTTCAATCCTAAACTTTTATGTTTGTGTCAAATAGATTGTAAAATTAAAAAACGGTTTAATAAGTACACGAACTTTCAATTTTGTATCTATGTAAATTTCTCATTATGTGTCTAATAATTTTATGAACTTTGAAATTTTAATATTATATTTAACACATATCTCAATTTTATGTCTAATGGATTCGTTAATTGTAAAAAGGTTAAATATGTCAATAACTTATTAGACACAAAATTGAAAGTTCACGTACTTATTTAACATTTTTTTTAAAGTTCAAAGACCTATTAAACACAAAGTTAAAAAATTTATAAACATACCAAATACAAACATGAAAGTTCAAGGATATTAAACTTGTAACTTAAGCTATAATTTACTATTTCAATTAAGAATTAGGAAAATAATACTCTAAAACAACGTAGACCTAGCTAAAAAATTGTCATTTCCCTAAATATCCATATGTATTCCAATATGATATATGATAAAGACAATATTTGGCAACATACTTGTATATAAGGATCTCCCTACTTATCCTATTAAAATGTTGACAATTAAGAAAGATAAAGCTAGAAAATGAAAAAAATATATATATATCTCTCATGGTTGTCAAATATTTGAATAGCGGTATATAGGGAGATCTCGATATGTAGCAAAGTATTGTCCATATGATAATGGTAGGAGAGTATCCAATGTGGGACTTTATTTACAGCTATTATAGAGGTTGAATTCGTTTTAATATTTTAAAAAACTTCACAACCTTTACCTAGTTCAACCATTGGGAGTATTGAAAAATTATAGATTAAATTACATGTATAAATTTTCGAGGTTGTGTATAATAAGTGTATCAATTTTTAAATTTATGTCTAACATATTTCTAAAGTTTAAACACTGATACTAAGTTCTTGGGTTTTAAATTTAGTTCTAATCAATATTTAATTTATTAGACATTTTTTTAGTAAATTAAAAAATGCATTACAAACAAAATTGAAAGGTTACCATTCTCCTTTGAGATAAAACTCAATTTCAAATAGATGAGTGAATTTTTAAAAAATTCAAATAGGTTAGAGATTAAGTTGACACAAAACGAAGATCATAGATATATATTTTATTAAAAAAACAATAATTAAAGTAATCCTATAAAACACTTTTAAATTTTGGTGGACTAGTAAAAATGTCTTAAAAATTTAAGGAAAAATTGCACAAACCACCCTTAAACGACTATAGGGTTTGTTAC
The DNA here is from genome assembly GCA_036850905.1 of Luffa acutangula. Lineage (NCBI taxonomy): Eukaryota > Viridiplantae > Streptophyta > Magnoliopsida > Cucurbitales > Cucurbitaceae > Luffa > Luffa acutangula. Next base: position 58,566,002 of record CM072087.1, on the reverse strand, counting down.
AATCACACCCTTGAACTTTTAATTTGATCAATCATCCCATTTTAGGTAGTTGTATATTTAAAAAATAAAAAATAAACGAAGGGTTTATTGCAATACTTAAAAAAGAGCATAGGATTGAATGCAACATTTAACAAGTACATGAGTTAATTTATCAAATTAAAACTTCATGGGTGTAATTGCAACCCTCAACAAAATATACGGGACTATTGATCAAATCGAAAGTTTCATGGTGGAATTGCAACCAATTATGTAATTTCTCTAAAATTTAAATATTAAATTTGTAATTTAATCAAAATTAAATTTAAAAAGGAAAATGAGAAAAAAGAAATCCACATATAAGGATGGAAGTGAAGAAGATACGAAGCCTGAGATTGAAAGGTGGAGGTTGGCAATGCCATAACGTCGTGTTGCTAGTTACTTTAAAGGAATTGATAATTGACATTATTCAAAAAAAGGGGGTAAAAGCGGTGCACGTGCCGTACACAAACCGTTTTACTTTCCACAGAAATAAGCACCGTTAACAGAGTGTTTGTTAGTCGTCGTGTTTCGCGCGAATAATTCATCGGATACTCCTCCACATTCCTCCTCCCGTTAACGTCGGTCGAAGCCACCGCAAAAACCCAATCTAACATTAAATTCCACTTTATTATTTTAATTCATTACCAACACGACTCTTAGGCCATAATATCTTCAAAGCAAATAAAACAATGATTAACCCACCACATGAAATAACCAAAAATCCACGCGCTTGCAAAAAAAAAAAAAGGCTTGATCTGCAAGATTGACTCGAATCGAATATGCACTTTTTAGGAGTGCCGATGCGATTGATTTTGATTCTGCTCTTCGCCATGACCTTGCCCTTCGCCTTGGCCTTGGGCCTATTGTATTGTTGTTCCTTCTCGTTTGGCCACTTAAAGAGATTGGATTGGATTCCTTTCCTTTGTTGCTCTTTCGCTGTTTGTAAAATATCACTATGTGCCACATTTATTAATCTTTTTTAGTTACTTAAATTTCTTTGCTTTGGATGAGGCTATTATGCCGTCACTTGATCTGTTTTCTTCTTCTTCTTCTTTTTTTTTTCATTCAAAAATGTATTTGGAATCCTATGACTATGACTACTACCAGCTCCATTCCTTTCAAAGTTGGCTCATCCTTTTTTTTTTCGTTTTTGTATTATGGGAAATGTTTGGCTTTGGTTGGACGGTGGGAAATTTCCTTCTATGTGCCTGCCTTACATATTAGATCTCACTTTTCAATTATTGTTAATAAATGTTTTTTTTTCTTTTTTTTAATATGTAATAATAGATAGATAATGAATTCGACTCAATTCTAAAATATTTGAGATGAAGTTAAATTGATTTGGATTATTCCAATATGATTTGTTCCAAAATCTATTCAAGAAATGGTGATTGTTATTTATTTTTTTAGTACGTTCAATTAAGGTTAGTAGTTTAATTTCAAATTTTGGATTATAAATACAATGACTTGAGAAATTGCTTTCTAAAAGTTGTCAAGTAAAAAATTCAAAAAGATTATTGAATAAAGATAAAGCACACATTAAAGGGACAACTTTCTGAAAATTTTCTTTCAAGATAGAGGAATTTCTCTATTTTTAATGTACTTTTTGAAAACAATTTAAGATTTTATTTTCAAAAGTATTTGTAATTAAAATAAAGATAAATTGTCTATTAAAAAAATATTATTTTTGCGTAATTTGTTCTCTCAGTATGAAGTGGAAGTATGATTTGGCTAAAAATTAGATAACATTTATTAACAGACACATTATTTTTATGATTTTTGTACCCCTCTAACAGATCTGCTTAATTGGCAGGCAATCCAATTAACTTTTGAAAAACTTGAACATTGTTAATCAATTAAACTTAAAAGTGAATGAGATTCTGATTTAATGACAAAGTTGGATAGTGCTTTAATTTAGTAGTTAATTTGTAGGTTATTTAAGTGGACTGGACAACATATGTAAGTTGATTGATGAGTTTGGGAAAAGTGGTGGCATGATAATGAAGTGTGTAGGCCTTAAAAGACAATCTGTAAAATGTTTTTTGAGATGACTTATAGTTATTACAAGGGTCCCATAAAGAAGCAATTAATATTCCAATTAATAACAAAATCAACCTTAAAAAAAAAAAAAAAAAAGCTAGATGTATTCTAGCACATGTTTTTTTAGTACGTATTTTAATTTAAGACAAGTCACGAGTTCATTTGATCTTTTTTTAAAGGAGTTTATTTGATAATGATTTTGTGTTTTATTGTAAAATTTATTTTTCAAATCTAAGAAAACTTAGAGTGTAAAATATTTTTTTTGTAACAATATTTGACTGTATACTGACATGTAGGGACCTTCCTACATACTTCATTAGAATCTTGATAACTAAGAAAGAGAAAGATAGATAAGGTTAAAACTTTTTTTATCTCTCCTAGTTGTCAATATTTTAATGGTGATGTGTTTGATATACAATTAAGTATTTTTCATATTTTTTAGAAGAAAAAGATATTTTATTAAAAACCAAAGAAGCTGATGGTAATCCTCGTTAAAAGCCAAATAAGTCAAAGAGGAAAATTAACCCACTAAATAGTAGAGGCAAAAAATAAAAAAGGAAAAGGAAATGATAAGCTACATTATTGCAACGTCTTGAACATGAGTAAAAAGCATCAAGTGGATATTATTAATCCAAGAGCTAACTTCATTGCAGAAAATGGAGGGATCATTCAGAGAACACAAATTCTTTAAAACTATATTTTTTGTATACTTAAAATTTGATTTAAATTTCAATAACATTAACTTTAACTTAACATAAATGTTATTTTAATTTAATCACAAGTATCTTTAAAAAAAAAAAAAAATCACAAGTAAGGAATAAATTTGAAGTTTTAAAATTTTATAAAGAATAAAAAGTAAAAAAAATATAAATTTTCAACCCTCTCATCTTAGATAATATTATCAACGACAAAATAGTGTAGTTTAGTGTTAATCCAAGCATAGCTCATTTGATAAAGTATCAATTACCATCTTAAAAATCGATGGTTCAATCCCACACTCCACAATTATCAAATTGAAGAAAATATAGTTCGGACCGCAGACACGATGTAACATTTACATGTGAATGTGAGCATAATTCAACAACCATAAAAGATTGTACTAGTGACCGAGAGGGTATGCGTTTCGAATCCCCCACTCCACATGTAAAAAAGGGGAAAAAAACATTTACATGTGAATGTAGTACATTTGTTTACAGAGAATACAATCCTATCACATGTCAAAAAAAAAAAAAAAAAAAAAAAGAATACAATCCTATCATTACTTATGTCACTTTATCATTTTTCTACATTCCTTCACACACAGAACTTGTCTTGACACTGAAGTTTACAGGACCGCAGTCTTCAAATAATTGTTTTTCCCCCTTATATTGAAAGTTTAATTAAGCTTCATGAGTGAGGTACTTGTTGTTGCTTCTTATGGTCTTTTATCTTTAATAAGCGTATTAGTTTTCTGTTACATTTGAACATCATTTGTTGATAATAAAATAAGAACTATTAAAGTTGATAAATCAAGTATAAGGATGAAATTAAAATTTTAAAAATTGAAATAAAGATGTAAATTATAAAAAGTGAACAAGCAAAAAGTGCAACCAGTGCCGGAAATTGGGCTTGTTTTAGGATTTTAGACACTCGATGGCCCATGAAATTTGGGCTATCGTCAAGGACGTTTTAATTTTCAAATATTTAATTTAAGGAAAAATACACTTTTGGTCCCTGAGGTTTGGGTTAAGTGACACTTTGGTTCCTGAGTTTTCAAACTCAACAAAAATACTCCTGAAGTTTGAGATAAGGAGCACTTTAGTCCCTGCCGTCAACTTTTATGTTAAACTTTTCTGTTAAATTTTAACGGTTGCTGACGTATCACTATTATTTTAATAAAAATTATTTTTTTAAAATTTTTTTTAAATAAAACAATTAAAATAATAAAAATATTATTATTATTTATTATTTCTCCCTCTCTCTCTTCTTTCTCTCCATCTTCTTCCTCTTCATCATCTTCATTCTTCTTCTTCCTATCTCTGGCAGCCGACGGCCACCGGCGACTTTTTTTTTCTCTTCTTTTTCTTCTTCTTCCCCTCTTTTCACTGTTTCTTTTTTAAAAAGAAAACAGAAAATCAAGGAGGGAGCTCCCTATCTGACCAACCATGTTGTCGGAAAGTAACTTCCTCCCCTCTTTCCTCTCCCTCTCTTCTTCCTTCTTCCTTTTTCTTCATCCTCCTTCGTTTTTCCGTCGGAAAATCAAGGAGGGAGCTCCCTATCCGGCCAACCATGTTGTCGCCCATTTGAGCGGCAGCTTCGCCTTCATCCTCTTCGACAGTTCCACCTCCACTCTCTTTGTCGCCTCTGTAAGTTACTATCGACTTCTACTTTTCGAAATCGGACTTACACAAAATCGATTTCTGGTCTCCCTTTCGGTTGATTTTGGATTTTGGATATTTTCGGATCAGTTCGGGAAAGTGCCTCTGAATTGGGGAATCACCGTCGATGGATACATCGCGTACGTCGATGATGCTGGACTCCTCAAAGGCGCTTTTGGAAAATCACTTGCTTCGTTTCCTCAAGGTATTTCGAAAACTAGGGATTAGGTATTTCGAAAATCACCCGCGTTCATTTCGTATCCTCTGTATTGGGATCAGTTTTCATCGAATTCGAAAATTAGGGCACGGATTCATGCTGGATTATTTGTTTCGATTTCAGGCTGTAAATGATGTTGTTAATATAAATAGGGGAAGGAGTGATTTCAGGTTGTAATTCATGCTGGAAGAATGTGACGATGAACTCGATTGCAAGCGCTGGGTCGTTGCCGTCGGAGGACACAGTGGCGCTGTCGGACATGAACAGACGGAAGACGGCCTTGAGGCTGAAAACAGCGCAAACAGATCCGGAAATCTAAGCGGGACATGAAGCCATGGAAAGTGACGGAGAGCGACGAAGACTACGGTGACAGAGGGATTCAAGTGAGCGCCAGAGATGTGCTGATGGGGAGGATTACGACCATCACCGCTGCCTAAATTTCATCCCTTCAGAATCTTTTTTAGGTGGTTGCTGGCCGTCGGAGAAGAAGGGAAAAGAGAAATAGAAGAAAAAGAGAAAGAAAGAAAGAAATAAAGAGAAGAAATAAAGAGAAGGAAAAAAAAAACAAAAACAAAGTTGCCGACGGCGGTGCCGTCGACGAGCGGTGGTCGCCAGCCGTCGGCCGTCGGCCATGGTTGAAGGAGTTGGTGAAGAAGTTGTAGAAGAAGGAGAAGGAATAAAAATAAATAAAAAGAATTAAAAAAAATAATATTTTTATTATTTAAATATATTTTTATTTAGAAAATTAAAAAAAACTATTTTTTATAATAAAATAATGGTGCCACGTCAGCAAACTGTTAGGGTTTAACGGCAAAATGGACGACAGGGACGAAATTTCTCCTTTTCTCAAACCTTAGGAGTATTTTTGTTGAGTTTAAAAACTCAGGGACCAAAGTGTAGCTTAACCCAAACCTCAGGGACCAAAAGTGTATTTTTCCCTTTAATTTATGATATATCTATTGAAATTTCTAACTTTCCAAGAGTTGATCTAAGATTTAATTTTTTAAAAATTATATTTTTTTTAGCTAGGGAAAAGTTCCTAAACTAGGGTGGATGAGATAATACCATAGTGTAAAATATAATTTCATATAAATTTTAGTGTAATAAATTGGTGCATTTGGAAATCTATCACTTATTTGGTTGTCAAGAAAACTTGTAGGATATTTAAATATCCATGACTACCATGGATTAAATCCATTCTATCTAAATCCTTTATTTCTTCTATGGCTCTCATTGACCATTAAAGCCAACCCATGAAGATTACTTTGAAATATGTCTTTAACAATTCAAAATCAAATTTGATGATATAAAAATTGCGTTTTAAAAGTGTAAAATCAAATATTAAATTGATTTTGGCTATGTTTGGTAGTGATTTTGGCATGGCCCAAATCAATTTTGCCATGGTCAAAATCAATTTCTTCTCAAATATTGATGTTTGGCAAATGTTTGAATTGATTTTAGAAAAATATAAAATCATTTAAAATTGATTTTTCAACAATTAGGTGAGAGGTGATTTTGGTTGAGGTGATGGACCGGGAATCACCTCCAAAATTTACCTTCATTCTATTCAAATGTTGAAATACCCATTTTACCCTTGTATTTAATAGAAAATTTTTAGCCTTGGATCATTTCTCTCACGATTAGAACTCACTCGACGGTTTTCTCTCTTGACCGAAGGCTCTTTTGCAACCTACGCTCCGATCGTTTTCACTTTCGTTCGAGCGATCACTTCTCTTGTTCTACAGGTACGTGTTTATTTTCATCTGTATTTGAGTTTTGGATTTGTGGTTTCTGCATTGATTTTGTTGTTTTTTTCGTTTCAATTTGTTTAGGGTTTGAGAAATCTTTTTTGAATATTTTGCTTCGTTGCTACTGGTAATAGTTGAAAATGGAGCCGAAGCTTATAATTATCTCTTATTTCTCAAACATCCTCTATTTTTTGTGGGATTTTTTTCTTACTGTTTGCCCGGAACTGGAGCCGAAGCTTCAGGTTCTCTAAAATTAGGGGCTGGGGATTTTTCGAATTTTAGAAACGTTTCTCCAATTTCTTACTCTAGAATGATATCAATTCCCAAGATGTCCAATTATTACCTTTTGAATTTGACTGGAATCAACATCGGTGGGGTGAAATTGGATGCGCTGCGCTTGGCTTCGAATAATGGAGTTGTGGGTTTAATCTTACTGGGGTTAAGTAAGTGGATATTCCGCCCGTGAAATTTTACTTTGAAGGTGATCCAGAGCTGAGTGTGGATGCTGAAGGGATTTTTTACTTTGTGAAATCTGATTCTTCTCGGAGATGTTTGGCGTTTCGAGTGCGGCTGATGAAGATCTCCTTGGGGTTATTGGAAATTATCAACAGAAGAATCAAAGGGTTGTTTATAATACCAAGGAATCCAAGCTGGGTTGTTTGGCTTTTGGGTTGTTTATAATTATAACTGATAGTATATAATTATCGTTTTGGCTTTTAAGTCTTTTGTGTACCTCTGTCTACTTTTTGCTTTTCTGGATGTTGTCACTATATTATCTTGAGCCCATTACCAACTAGACATATTCCGCAAGGAACTAACTGAAGTTTGCCATCAAATTTTGGTAGCCCAAAACCAAGACGATGGGGTTACATCAATGAAAGCTGGAGAATGTACTGATGGATGTGAATTGAGTTTCCATACATATTATCATTATCATTGACGATGGAGGTTGTACTTGCTTTCAACATATATATTATCATTGTCTTACTGCAATAGTTGTAGCAGTCCATCCTGATTTTTTCATTATTTGAGCGTTCAATTTTGTCCACACAGATGGGTTTTCTTTTGTATGTAGCAGTGTAGCTTCCACCCCCGCAGCAGAAGGAAGAAAGAGAGAGAGCAGAAGAAAATAAGGAAAAGAAAGATAAAAATGTTGAAAGAAAATTGTAACTATTGGTATAGTTGTACGGATCCCTAATGTACTTGTGACACAGAATATGATGAAATCCTTGGAGAACAGTGAGCAAATCTGGCCAACTGGTCTGCATTTTACATGATATATACAATCTTGTGGCTTCTTTCTCACTTGTGACTTGGGCACATCTCTTGGCAATTGACTTTTCTTTTATTTTTCTTATTACCATTTATATTTTTATAAATAATATGAATTTAAACTTATAAGTTTTTAAATAGGTTAGTGAATTGCTAGTTGTGTAACTCCTAAACAATCTAAGGATGCCTCTTAAAATTGGACTTTCTTATTACCTATCTTGTTGATGTTGGATATCCACAAATGAAAGGGTATCTAGGTCCTTACAAAGGCGAAAGATATCATCATTCTGATTTTCTTCGTGGGAGTCAACCAAGAGGTAAGAAGGAAATATTGAACCATAGACATTTGGTGTTTTGAAGAACAGATGGTGAATGGTACGTCATATGCATCATTTTCTTTTTGAAAAACAAGTAAAGATTGTTGTTGCATCAATGAGACTTCATAATTTTATAAGAACTTATTCTACAACTGACTTTGAGTTCAAGCCTTACGATGACGATGAAGATTTGCTCCCTTCAAGTGATGAAAGAAACGAGTTGAGTGTTACTAAGGAAAGTGAAACTTCTTATCATGGAAGGGAGATAGAAACAAAGCAGGAGAAAATTGCATAACTTATTATGTCACGTTGATGTATTTATTATATAGTTTGTGTTTTAATAGATAATATCTAGTTTAAGTATTTGTAATGTTACAAACATTTCTAGATTAGATATGATAGGACTTTCGAATTTTTATTTTGATATGTATTATACATATTTTTTTGACCTAAAATATTTTATAAAAGTTTAACAATAAAAAAATGAAAAAATAATTAATAAAAAGTGATATTTATCATAATTATTTAGTTAAATAATTTCCTTGATTGTAAAATGTCCTTTTTAGTAATTTGGTTGTTCTAAAATCATTTTTGAAACCAAACATAATATTTCAAAATCACTTTTAAATATATGAAAATCACTTTTAAAAGTTTGGAACCAAACATAAATATGATTGTATAAAAATCAGTTTTATAAAATCAATTTTATAAAATCTCTTTTTCCCAAAATCAATAATACAAACATCACTCCCAAACATGCCCTTTGTATAGTTAATGTTTAAAGTGATTTCAAACCTGATAAAGTAATTCGGACGATTTCAAAATCACTCTCAAACATGGATACACTTCTTTTGTTCATTGAATATTGCACCCCCAAAAAAGGTTTTGGTGAGGGTATATAGTATATACGGCTACGGCAATTTGGACCTACAAATTCAATTTACAAAGCGCCCATTGCATTGCAATTTGCTGAAAATATTCAAGCAGTCTCTCTATCCTCTCGGAATCAACGGAACTTCGAAAATTTATGCAAATCTTTATGTTCCTGCTCACGATTCTGATCGAATAGTGAAAATCTAAATGCTTCGCCCCCACAAAAATCTATGCAAGTTCATCTATGGCCTGAACCACGACCAATTCCTTTGCTGTATACGTTCAGCATCCACTTATCAACACAACCAGAGAAGCCATGGTGCGAACGAGAAAGATGGGAACGAAAAAGCCCAATTGTATTTCTACAAGAGTAGAGGCCAACACATTCTAACGAACCCACGAATTCTGGATTCCATTGTTCGAAAATCCGCCGTAAGGCCAAGCGACACGGTCTTGGAGATCGGACCCGGCACCGGAAATCTGACATTGAAGCTTCTCGAAGCTTCCCAAAAGGTCATAGCCATTGAACTCGATAAAAGAATGATCGAGGTTCTTCACAGACGCGTGGCGGAGCACAAATTTGAAGACCGTCTTTGTGTAAGTTAAAATTGCTGTCAATATGTTCGATGAAATGTCTGACAGAGGATAAACTGCTGGCAATGGGGTTTTGTAGGTTATATGTAAAGATGCTTTGAAATGTGAGTTCCCTCGTTTCGACCTCGTTGTGGCCAACATCCCTTACGGGATATCTTCGCCGCTTGTGGTCAAGTTGGTATATGGGGCCATTCCATTTCGGAGTGCCACGCTTCTACTTCAGAAGGAGTTTGCACGGCGGTTGTTGGCGGATCCTGGTGACTCTGAGTACAACCGTTTGGCTGTAAATGTGAAGCTGGTGGCTGATGTGGAACATGTCATGGATGTAAGCAAGAGGGACTTTGTTCCTTGTCCTAAAGTCGACTCATCTGTGGTGATAATCCGCCCCAAGAAGGAAGTTCCAAAAGTTAACCTGGAAGAGTGGCGGGCTTTCACTAGAACTTGCTTTGGCAAGAAGAATAAGACACTTGGGGCAACATTCAAGCAGAAGAGGAAGCTGATGGACCTAATGCACTCGTCGAAAATGGCCTCAAATTCTGAGAAATCTAATAGTCGAGTTCAAGAACAGTGCTGTTCTTCATCTTCAGAGAAGGGGTTTAATTCATTCAAGGAGAAGATCATCGAGGTTCTAAAAGCTGGGGACTTTGAAGATAAGAGGCCTGCAAAGTTGTGTAACGAGGAGTTGCTACATTTGCTGGCGTTGTTTAATCAAGCTGGAATATATTTTCATTATGGATCAGAGCTTCAGGATTCAGAGAAAAGAGCCTTAGCTGATGACTACAGTTCAGAACTAGAAGAGTAATTTATCAGCTTCCCTCTTAATGGGCAGTAGCTCAACAATCCATTATTCTGCTGCTAATTGTTAAATTTTGTATACATTTGAGAAGAAAACACTATTCCTCCACTTGGAATCTCGCTTTGGTTTCTTATTTCATCACTTGAATTATAAATTGTAGTCTTCTTCAGAAAGAAATTGAAAGATCATTTTCTTTAAGTTAACCATAGACATTTGCCTCATGGGTTGGTTTGTATAAACTGAAGTTAAAGTGGAGCCACTGTAGTCGTATGAGCTACAGCCCATTTCTGAAGTACTTTTACATTTACTAACTCACAAGATTTCTGTTGTCAGTTTTCTTTTTATATACCATCAAATCTACTACATCCAAACTGCCATGATCACTGTATGGTGTTTGAGATGTCAACGGTATAAGGGTTTTGGGCAAACAAAAAATAAAGTAGTACAAACTTAAGTTCAAAATAGACAAATATCATATGAGAATATGAAAAGTTTGTTCCTATGATTGTTTAAGGATACCGTTTGTGAAGTTCAATTAAGTTTTAAGGACGAGATTGAAACTCTTAATACTATATGGACCAAATTAAACATGACACTATCCATAGGAATAAGATTGAATTGGTAATTTAACATTTCCTATTATATTTACAATAGTATTAAAAATATCAAAATATTGGAGATGATCTCTAATCTTTTAAACAATTCTCAATTTGGTTCTCAATCTTGAAAAATTCTCACAAAGAAATTGTTAGATTTTTTTTTTTGTCATTAAATTATTGTTCTAAAATATATTTAGACATGTGAACATGTCACTCAGATGCTACTTGACACATGAAACTTAATTTACTCATTGCAAAATACAACGAGCAAATTAACAAAATCTATTTTTTTTAAGTGACATGTACAAGTGACATGTCATCAGATCTAAATATGTTCATTAAATAATAATTTAATGGAAAATGATTGAGAAAAAAAAATATAGAAGTAGAACATTTCGCCAAAAAGAAATACATATTTGCAAAGCAATTTATTTCGTTGATTTAGAGCCTTAAAGGATAGAAGATGAACAAAGTCCAGCCCATTACATAGTGGGCTTCTGATAGAGTACGGTCCACAGCTTGATTTTCAGCCCCAGAAAGGAATTGCAGCGATCGCATCCCTACCTCCGTCTTCCTCAGCCTCCTTCTGCCATTTCCGTCAACTAGCTCTCTCTGTGTAGCTGAGATGGGGCTTGGAGTCCTAAGATCCATCGTCCGACCGCTAACGAGGACCTTCAGATCACCTCCTTCCACTTCCCTACCACCATTTTCGTCCACTTTCACTTCCCCTAAACCAGGGTTTCGTCTCCCTTCTGCTAGCTCATTTGGAACTGAAGCTCCTTGGTTTCCAATTGCGAATCACTTCCACAGTTTGAACGAAACTCGGTTTCCCAAGAGACGGCCCAGTGATAAACCTCGTCGGAAAAGGGCGAGCTTGAGACCCCCAGGTTCGTTATTTCGTGGAAGTTTAGCTTATCGGTTTACAATGTGCCTTCTATTGGAAGTTCGATTCCATGAATTGATGGTTTCAAACGCTTTTTGCTGAATGCCAGGGCCGTATGCTTGGGTTCAATATACCCCTGGCGAACCAATTCTGCCTAATCAACCGAATGAAGGAAGCGTGAAAAGAAGGAATGAGAAGAAACGCATTAGGCTGCACCGCGCGTTTATTATGGTTTGTATCTCATATCTAATGAATTTTGAAGTAATGTTTCGCGATATTGCTCTTTTTACTTGTTTCTTAGAGACTTTAAATTTATTGGTTCTTTCTAGTAACCATTGCTATGTTTTGATGTATGAATGTTCTAAAGAATTATCAATTACTGGAGCTACTGGAAGTTTGAAAATTAAAATGTCCTGGCCAATTGGTAGATGGTTTTATGTTGACCTGTGCTAAACTATCTTGTGAACTACATATTCTAGCTGAATTAATACGTGACTGAAAAGGGTTATTCTTAGAGCTGCACTGTTCTAATAATTAAACTCCAAGTTTTAGAAGTTACTTCGAGATGGGGAAGGGGCCTGTAAGGTGAAATTGTGGAAGCTTCCAAACTTGTATAGGATATAGGAATCTTATTGTTTTGAACTTCCAGTAACTTCCTGGTTTCTGGATTCTTCATTATTGTTTATGATTTAATTGGCCATCTCATCTTGTACACCCTTCACATTTGTTCTGGAATCAGTTTGTTGCCTTAAGATTTTTGTATATAGAAAATCCCATAATCTTTTGTTTTTAAATTAGGCATTATTTTTGTTTTTTTTTTGTCCTATCAAAAAAATCATTCCTTGCGTGTTCTTTTTTCCAATGTACCAAATACTAGATCATGTTATGTTTGTTCAAGTAATTATTGGTTTTTAGATCAAATTTTGTAATTACAGTTTGCTTCTTGGACATGAATGTTGATTGTCCAATTCATATGGAACAACAAATCCGAGTTTGCATCCAATGACTAAACTAGATTTTTCATGTTAATTTAAGGTTTCCATTTAGTTCGAAATTTCCAGCTTGAACTATGTAAAAAAACTAGTTTGTTACTCTTCTAGAAGAAGGATAGAAATATATCCCAGTGACCTTGCAACTTTCAAACCATTCTAATACACAATTGAGGAAATACTAATTCTCTGTGCCTACATTTTCATGCACTATGATTTCCATATCGAAACACTCTTGACTGTAAACTTCTTATGATTAATTTGAGGCTTTTGCATCATCAAATTATTCTGATGTCTATTACCTTCTTTGATGTCATTATTGAAGGCTTGTCATGCTTGTTGATCAATAGTTGCCGATGTTACTTTTGGGGGTAAAATGGTATTATCACGACTTGGTTACTTCTGTGCATCACGGTCAAGTGTTCTAATTTCAATTTGGATAGGACTTGATCCACAATCAAAGGCTGCTTTGTGAAGCTTACAGTTATAGATATCTTCAATCTGAAATGATTTCATCTGTGAAGCATTCTATTTGACTAGAAAATGAAACATGGTATCTTATATCTATGTTGACACTCCTGTTTTGATATTATGGATCCGGATGAGTGCTGTACTGAAAATCCAAACTTTTTTCCATTTTTATTCCCAAAAGTTTCTACTTTATGCCATACTGGCATTCGCATGTTTTATTCATCAAACATGTGCTACAATTAAAAATTCCACGAGCTCCAAGTAGTAACTCTAAACTCTCCCTGATAAGTTCTTTAAAGACAAAGATGGATACCAATAATATTCCAAGAGAAAATATTTCCAAACTTTTCTGATGTTGAAATATGATTAAGTCGTGCTTTGCACGCATTCACGTTTCCAAATCATTTTGCTGGATTGGCTACTTACAGAGTTACAGTGTCGAGAGTCTGATGACTGATATAGCTTTTTGAAATTTGTCCACTTCTCTTTAAGAGAATACATTTATTTACCATTACCAAAAGATTGGCTCTTTTGCATGTGCAGGCTGAAAAAAAGAAGCGGAAAGCTCAGCTTCAAGAGGCAAAGAAGAAGAAAATTATCAAGAGAGTGGAACGAAAAATGGCTGCAGTAGCAAGGGAAAGAGCATGGGCTCAAAGATTAGCCGAACTTCAACAGCTCGAAGAAGAGAAGAAAAAATCAATGCAATAGATTGTGCGGTGGGCATGGGTTTTTTTTCCAATGAAGAGTTCTATTTCCCAGTAGCTTCTTTTTCTTTTGCTAAAATAAACACACAAATCAAAATTGTAGTGAAGATTTAAGAGTTGAGCCATTTTGCAAGTGTAATAGATACGGGTTTCAGCATTTAAGGAAGCCATCTTTCATCTAATGGCAAAGGAACTGGGTTCCTAATGTCATCTCTGATTCGGCTGCTCAGCAAATGGTACTTGAAGGTGAAGATTGATCAGTCGGTTGCAGACTAAGATCTATAAATTAATCTGCACCGACACAGGGACTGAATTTTTGGGTATTTCCCAACGCCCAAAAAAGGGGAGACAGAAATATGGTGGATGGTTGAATCATGTGAACTGTGATTGTCATGGGAAGAGGACGCCCACCAGTGGGCTCTACAAACTTCATGTCACTGACCCACTTAGCCTTGTGATTGGCATGGCCTTTAAACACACCACCCACAACTCCTCTGTGTTTTAGCTAATTCAAATTTGTACCATTTGATTGACAGAATTGAGATTGAAATGATGTAAGAATCTATATCCATTATTATCTTGTTTCTGATTACTTCACTGCATGTGATGTTGATTTGATCCCATCATAGGCTGATTTGATTGAATTGAAGGCAAATTCAAACACGCATGTTTGGTAGTAGGAGAAAAATGGTTGGCAAATAAGATGAGCTTGTTCTCTCTGCATTATTCCAAACATCATCCATCAAAAGGTTGCAAATTGAAGGATGAACAGAAAAGACTGCAATCTTGAGCAAGTTCCTCACCACAAAATGTTAAAAGGGGGAAAGCAAATAAACTTTATACATTGAGTTGGGTACAATGAATGCTATTCAATTGAGGGGAGGAGGAAATGGACAAGGAAGGACCCCTTGAACTGTCAAAAAGATGGCGACGCACGAACAAGAATCATAATTCAGAATGGTAGAGCTGCTCGGATCCATGTAAAGTAAAACTAGAATTCCTGTATCAGTACAGTTATGGCTTAAAAAAGGAGGACCCCTCGTGGGTCTGTCTCGCTATATCTATCTCACAAAAAAGGGAAAAAGAAACTTGGGTCGTTGAATATATTTACACCTGTATGAAGATTTTTGCCTTATTTCCTCGACAGCTCGATATCGAAGTTGTTGAGATGATTGAATCCAATCAAGAGCTTAAGGTTGTGATAGCAATTGGCAGCTTCCTTCTCATCTTCACTGTCGGAAAATGGATGATTTCATCCTTTTCAGCTCCCCATCTGCTTCATTTGCAGTTATGTAATGTTACTATTGTCCCATAAATGTTTATTTCCCCACAACTTCTGATTAGTTTCAATTACATACATATCAACAAGATTCTCTTGATAGATTTTTTCTCAAATGCAATAGGGAGTGAAAGAGAGAGTACTTGTAGGTAGTGACAAGATGATGAAGGAAAATTGAGATTTCGAGCCGGGCGAGTTCGATGCCGGGACATAGCCTCTGTCCCCCTCCAAAAGGTGTAAAGTTATGATTGTTACTTGCAGACGCAATTTCCTGTTTTTTTTTTTTTTTTTTTTCACAATTGCAGCCATATATCAATCAATCAATCAATCAAACATTATGATCAAAAGAGATGAAGATATGATTAAAGTTACAAACTTTGGATATTACATTTTCCCCCTCTTTTATCGTACCTCCCATCTCCATGGATCAAACTGATGTGGGTTTGCATAGTTGTTTTCATCCATATGAACCGAAATAAAAGATGCCAAAACGCACCATCCTTGTGGTATTAAATAGCCTGCAATCAAGTATAAAATAAAACCCCAAAGGCCAAACAAATTCAGTCACAACCAAATCTTCCCCTTCCATACCTTTGATTTGCACATCTTTTTGAGCTTTCCTCCAAACCCCATTGATGATATTAGCCATTCTTAACGTTTCACTAATCACCTAATTCAAAATCAAAGTAAAAAGAAATGATCACCCCAAAAAAAAAAGAGAGGTTTTTCAGTAGTTTGAGGTCAGAATTGAAGTGTTTAATACATACTTACATTTTGAGTAAATAGCAGAGACATGTAATCTGTCCACGTATACTCGTGGCCAGAATCAAGCTTCTGTTTCTTAAGTTGCATATTCTCCTCCTAATTAATGAAACAGTAACCCCACCATTTAATTAACAAAAAGAAAAAACAGAGAAATATGCATGTGATTATTAGGGTTAATAAAGAAGCAGGTCCCAGATAATGATAATAATGGCAATGGAATTTTGATGTTAGTTGTATATTTAATAATTAATAAGAAGAAGAAAAGGAAAAAGAGAAGGAAATTAATGGAAGTTGAGTTAGAATTGAATGAGTTGGAAGAAGAAGAAAGATGTGGCAGTGAGGCAAAGGGAAAAGGAGGACAATGAGACAGGTAGTGGTCTCTACACGCGCAGCCAAGGAGTTAATTGGTGGTCCTTTTATCTGACAACCTCTCAATCTCTATATCGTACGGCCACGAAACCTCCACGCACGCACCCCACTTGCCCCACCAAACCTCATTTTCTCTGTCTCTCTAACTCACACGTGCGCCCCCCTGCTCGTGCGTCTCCCTCCTCCACCTATTATTTCTTCTACGGATAATAATATCAATCCTATACTCTCTGATAACGACTTTTTACAAAAAGTCAAAACTACTTAACTTCTAACCCCACACTCCTTATTATTATTATATTTTTTTTTAAAATAGAATTACGAGTTTACTCTTCTAACTTTCCAAATTGTGTTGGATGTATTCAACTTAGAAATAGATTTAATACCTTTTTAAACTATCAATTTTGTGTTTAATAAGTTTCTAAGTTTAAAAAATTTTAAATAGATTTTTTAACTTAATGGATCCATGAACAATAAAATTTAAAGGTTAGGATTCTTATTTTATGTCTAATAAGATCATGCATTTTATAAAATGACATGAAGGTGGGTGATTAGTCAAATACATATATACATTAAACATTTTTAAACTTTAGTACGTTTACTAAACGTAGAATTAAAAGTTTAATAAGTTATTATCGTTTGAATTAGAAAAAAAAATACCTATTGAACTAAATTTTAAGCGAGTGACCAACATGATTTGATTTTTTTTTAATTATTTTTTTGAGATGGTGGTTACTAGAAAGTCTTGAAAGTGACGTTTTTTGCCCCTGGGCCCACCCTCCTATCTCATGGTTCAATCCTAGCCATTGGATTACAAAAAAAACAAAACAAAAATGAATGTACCGTCATTTGGGCTAGAGCGAGGGGGCAGTCACTGAGAAATTTGACGGCGAGGGTCATCGCCATGGGCACCGTCTCCTCGCCGGGGATCATCAGCTCTAAGATGTGACTGCTGATGAAATCCAACGGCAGCCCTTGGCTCTCATCGTGATCCTGTAACAGCACGTCCACCGCATCCCTCGGTGCAACCTTCTCCTCCACCCTCCATTTTCTCTCTTCCACTATTTTTCTCACTATTTTCAACAGCTTCTCTCTCGCCTGTACCCACCACCATCGAGTCAATTAATTAATTATATGGGTTTCAATTTTAAATCATTATTAATTACAATATTCCAATTCATATTTATTGAAGTACCCCCCCACCCGAAAAAAAAAAAAAGAAAAAAAAAAGAGAGAGAGCTAAATAATTGAAGGCAAATTATTGGGTCTCTCGTGATGACCTGACCTTCAAAGATTTATATAGCCTTGTTCCAGGTAGTTTAATGGGTATACAAATCAAGCCTTTGATGAACTCTTCAAATTCCCTTTTCAAAATCCTCAAATCTTCACCGGGTCCCACACTCATCAACACCTTCACCAATACTTCAAATGTGATCTGAAAATAGCAAAAAGAAACCATTTTTAAAAAACCCCATTACTTTTTATGCATGACCCATAAAAATTAAGAAAGAGAGAAAAAGAAAAAGACCTGTTTGGTTTCGGTTTGGACATAAACTAATTGGGAGGTATTCCAATTGGCAAGCCTTAGTTTAACGGTGTTTTGAATATCTCTAGTGATTTGGGCTTTGAGCTGAGGAGACCTAAGAAAAGCTCCAATGATTGTATGAACTCTTTTCTGAACATTTCCATTCATTTGAAGAATTGAAAATGAGCCAAGTAATTCAGTAATTGATTTGGGGTAAGCTGGGATAAAAATGTTGCCATGGTTCTGTAAAACCACCTTATTCACGTCTGAATCAGTGGAAACTATGATGGGTGTCCCCAAAATGTTGGTTTTAAACACGTTACCGTACCTGCAAAAAAAACCCACAAATTTTAAGCTAAAAAAGCTTTCAACTTTCTGATCTTTTTTCACTAATCTAGTTCAGCTACTCTTTGTTCTATAGTTGGAGCCAATGGAGGAGAGTTTGGACATTTTTGGAAAGGGAATGGTCATTTCAATTGAAGTATTTTTTTTAATAAAAAATTTACTTTTTTTTTTTGGCATGGGAAAGCTGAAACTGAGGGATGATTTCATAGACTGTGGTTACTGTCTTTACAAGCAATGGAACCATTCGCAGTGTCTAAGGTCT
This sequence comes from Luffa acutangula, assembly GCA_036850905.1. Classification (NCBI taxonomy): domain Eukaryota; kingdom Viridiplantae; phylum Streptophyta; class Magnoliopsida; order Cucurbitales; family Cucurbitaceae; genus Luffa; species Luffa acutangula. The sequence continues at coordinate 58,547,579 of CM072087.1, read as the reverse complement.
AGTTTACTGCAGCCAAGTCAGAACTCTGTGCTTTTTTTTCTGGGAGTAAAGACTTTTCTTTTTAGTACTTTTTTGGATCAAAATTGCAACCAAAGATTACCCAGATGGAAATTGCTTCAAAACAAGGTGTTTTCAAGGCTTTCAATCCTGACCCTTTTGAGAATCTGGCTGATCTCATCACAGCAAAGGGGAGGAGAAGGAAGAACAAGTAATGTCTTTTGTAAAAAAAAATATATATATATATATTTCTTTTGCATGTGTGAGTGACACTGGGTTTCTATAAACTCTTTAAATTATCAAATCCTCATCATGATCATTCTCCCGCCCTTTCCAAAAAATATAAAAAAGCAAACGAATCCAACTAATTGCTAGCTCGGCTTAATCATAACAGCATCGATAAAAAGAATAAAGAACAAAAAAAAAAAAAGGAAAAAAAAAAACACAATTACCACAACTTTAATAATGGTGAAATTTGTTAGGTAAAAGTATGTATCAATAATTAACTAAGACGTACAGCTAATGAATCATAGTGGTACTCATCATTTTTATGGTGGGTTTTGTGTACTTTCGTGTAATGCAGCAATATAGAAAATAAAATGATCCTCTATTTATGGTAAAAAGAAAAAGAAAAAAAGGAGAAATTTTTCATAGAGAACTGGGTTTAAAAAAACTGGGCATCATGCTTGGTAAGAAACTGGGTATTTCCTATCGAAGAAAGATCAGAAATAAGGGAAAAAGAATCTTTTTTTTTGTTTACTTACAGAGATTTGCGTTTGTCCATGAAGGTGACAGGACGAGTAGAGTAGCCAGAAGCAATGAATTGAAGGGTTTCACCAATGAGAGGCCAACCCAGGTTTCCTTTTGGAATTGCATCCTTGTTTTGAATAAACTGCAGCTTCTTCTTCAACCAAAACCAACCTAAAACAACACTCACAAACCAAACCCAGAATCCCAAAACCCATTCCATTTCTTTTCTTCACTTCACTTTACCCTTCAAAACCCTACCTACGAACAAAGCCTGCAACTTTTTTTTTTTTTTTTTTTGAGTCAACCAAGGCAAGACCTTTACTCGGCTATCAGTCACTTCATGCAGCCAACACCAGTGTACCGCGTTTGATGTCTCTCTCTAGAGAGAGAGAGAGATTTGGAAGAGGGGTGGCTATCTATATAGCTTGTCCTTTGTGGGAAGGGAGAGATTGGGAAGTGGAAGAAGAAGTGGAATGGAAATCTTTTTGGGGTCTGAGATTCGGAAGATCTAGGGCTTATAACAATCAATGAATGAGGTGTGTGTGTGTGTGACTGTCACCATATTGGATGGCCTAATATTGCCACGCTTCTCCATTTTTCTTTTTTCTTTTTTTCTTTTTTTTGTCTTCATTCCATTAGGTAGATGTTACCCGGATTTCTCTATTCTAATCTCTTTTACCCCACCAAACTTGTCCCTCCAAAAATACTCTAATTTTGTACCTTTCCCATTTCACCCATTAATGCCCCTCTCAAACCCCTTCACAACTAGCCAATATGATCCTTTTGTCTTACAAATATCCTTTTCTTTTTTTAAATATTATATTAGAGTTTTGCTGTTTGAAATTTGAATCTATGACCTTTCGAAGAAATGAAGATGTATTAACTATTGAGCTATTGAATCTTATTATTATTATCTTTGTACGTTCGCACTTTGTTTTCTCTTCCCCTTTGACTAAACATTCTAAAGTTTCCCCTCTACTTCCTCTATATGGGACTTTGGAGTTGTGTTTGTCAAAATTTTCCCCTCTACTTCCTCTATATTGGACTTTGGAGTTGTGTTTATAAGGAAGAAAGTCTACAATTCCATCTGTGATAGATCTTCCAATTAGTTATGATGTGTTATCATAATCACTCTTAGATTCTGTTACCATCTCTAAACTCAGCTTAATTTTCATCCCTTAATTACAAATAGTCAACTCCCGTAGAGATTGCTAAAGATTTGCAAACGCTAATAAGCTTACACGATTATTGTATGGGAAGTTTTTCAATTTGACTTTTATGATTCTAACTAACATAGCTTTCTCATTTGTTTACACTGATTGTCAAGTCATTGCAAGCCCACCAAAACGAATATACAACATTATTAATTCTGCAGGGATTATTTAAAACTCAACACCATAAATTAAAAAGTAGCAAATTGATGCCAAGGATCCGGATTTCAACATATATAGAATAGAAAAAACGTGGGTGTGTTAGCACTTAGCAAGAAATGCCATTATTTTGAACCATCACAATATAAAAATCCGAACTTGCAAAGAAAATGGAAGTGGGGTTCCTTGAAACTCGTCAAACAGCAAAATTATTCAATGGGAAACCATTGTATATATGCATTTTTGCAATTTCTCTCTCATATATTCAACGGTGGAAGACATTAAGGTGGGCACCTCGAATAATTTCTCCTTCAGCCGACCCTAAACTCAGCTAAACAAACGTATGAAAGGAATGGAACAAAAGGAGGAAAAGAGACAAGAAGGAAAGAGAGAAGAGAAGTTGGGTGTTTTGGAGCAGTGAGAAAAATAGAACTGTTTGAACAGATAAAGTTAGTGGAAGAAGAAGAGGAATGATGGATCAGATCACATGGGTCGGGCCACAATGGGTGTGTAGTTCACCATTTGTAGATAGATTGAACGATGGCCCACCTTAGAAATGGCATGTGCAGAAACTTAGCACGTGAACGAAGCCCACTGGGCCGATAGGGGGCGCCGGAAATGTCAGCCCCTCGCCTCTCTCCGCCCCCTATTCCCTTTTCCTTTCACCACTTCCTATAATTCGTCTTGTCCTCATCATGCTTCAGTACTTTAACAACACTGTTTCACAGTCTTCAATCTCTCTTTCTCTCTCTCTCTGCGACTCGAAGTGAGTGATGGATCTAGCCTGTGGACCCATGTACTCGCCATCCAGTTTGACGTTCCTCATCATCATTCGTGTCGCCATTGAGGCATTTCAACAAACACATTGTGAGTCGTTTGTGAATGTTACTGCTTACAAACACCATTTCTCTAACTCTGCTTTGTCACGTTCTTCTGATCCTTCATCTTCGTGTAATTAGAGTGACAAAAGAGTCAATCCAGCTGAAATTTGAGTTACCCGATTCGGTCGATGAGCCTGCCGTGATGACCCGACAGCTTATGATTCTATATTCATTCTTAATGGTTAGGCATTAGCTGTAAATTTTCACGTATCATGTTCCAGTCACAAAATGGTATGCTAATTGGTGGATGAGATTGATTGCAATGTGATATTTAGATATAAGTTTAAGCTATAGGGGCCATAATCATGAAAGCTAACCGGACCTTCTATAAAAATGCCTCAATAATTTTTCTCTCACAGAAGTTTGTTTAGCTTTAGAGAGGGAGGTAAACGATTGGAACATATAAATATATAATATGAAAAAAGTCAACATAATCATAGTACTAACATGGACAACTGCAGCTGTAAAAAATTCTAAATGCCACTCGAAAAAGATATTGGACCATCCACTCTTTTTCTACTCATTTTTTAATTAGCGAAATGACATTATTCATAAAAATATCAACGTAGAATCCAATGTTCACATGCATTTGAAACTCAAAGGACCCATTCTTTTAGTGGAATAGACATTTCATTGGATTCCTTTTTATGGAAAGAACTTCTCTTTGATCCTTTAATCAAGTGATTGAAAACAGGGGCCGACATAAAGAAAGAGAAGATGAGAAAAGGTCTAAGCTAATTCTAACAATAATATTTTGTTCTCAAATTCGATTTGCAAAACGAAAAAAGATAAACAATTTGAAACTTTTATTTGGGTAAAACTGTGAATTTAATCCACCCCAGGTCATATGGGTTTTCTCAGAGTGAATCACATCTTTGACAATGGTTTCCCATTAAATATTAAAAAATGATCAAGGTCAAAAGATGGGATCATAAGTACCCAGCCGTTGTGACTGAGAATTTTGGGAAGCTTTAGGAACTATGGGCGACAAAGTTAAGCACCAGAGGATCCAAATAAATGGAATGCGGTTGCACTTAGCAGAGCAAGGACCTCTTGTACTGTTCATCCATGGCTTCCCTGAGAGTTGGTATACCATGTGATTGTCCCAGATTTGAGAGGCTATGGCGATTTCGAATCTCCACCAAACCCCAATCCCTACACAAATTTTTACATTTGGAGCTCTCGTCGGGCTCATCAATCATTTAGGCAAGAAACAGGCATGCAGGACTTTTCATTTCCCCCAACATGGAATAAAGATTCATGCTGTAATTGTAATTTTTAACTGTTCTGAAATTTGGCATTCATGGTGGGAATAGATTGGGAAGCAGTTTCCGGATGGCATATGAACTTGTTCAGACCTGATAAGGTCTAGGGCCCTGTGGCATTAACTGTTCCTTACTTTCCAAGATCTCCCGCAAACTAAACCTACTTATTCTATCAGACAATTAACTGGAGATGGTTCTCAGTGGTTCAGTTTCACAGACATTTTGTTTTATGCATTTCTTTTCTACAGGACTGAGTACTATAACTCCTTTGGACTTGTTTGTGAAGGAACCAGGACCAGGAAGAGCAGGGCTTAGTATTTGCTAAGTACGATTGCATGACTGTATTGAAGAAATGGTTGCTAATAGCAAAGAAAGAATCCATATCAGCTCCAGCTGCCACCATTAATAACTGAAGAGGAACGCCAAGTCCAAGTGTATGCCGATAACTTCGAGAAATCTAGCTTCACAGGTCCATTTAACTCCTATCGGGCTATGGCCATGTAAGCAATAACGAACAAGGATTCACATTTCTATTTTTCTGGTTACTCTCCAACAGGGTACAAAGGGGATCACAATGTGAACCAAATTTTCTTTTTTAAATTGCTTTAAAAAAATGATAAAAATGAAGCTTGTTCATTATATTATGGTAACATGAATTGGGGGCTTTTGGCACCATGGCAGGGAAGTTAGGTCTCAACAAAATTTTTAGTAGGTGATCAAGATATTGGATTTGAATCAGCAGGAACCAAAGAATATGTGCAAGGAGATGTATTCAAGAGCCTCGTACCCGACCCTGAAGTTGTTATATTGGAGGCCACCATTTCATTCGACAGGAGAGAGCCCAGCAAGACTTAGAGGAAATTCTATCTTTCATCTGTTAACTTTCTCCTCAATAAATGACTTGGTTAATATAGTATATGTGTTTTACCTCCTGTAATTTCAAAAGCAGAGAGATTTTCATTACCATGAGGAAAGCGATCGATGAAATAATGAATTGTTAGAATATAAAACATTTCAATGGAAGGAGAGATTGTTGGAAAACAAATACCAGCTTCTGCAATGAAGAAATAGCAATATAGTTGGAACGACGAATTTTATTCCCTTTGTCTTGTCAGTTTGAGCAAGTTTAAGACGTTTTCATACACAATGAATGTGATTGAAGCCGCAGGCACATTCTTTAGAAGGTTTGGTGTGAGTCCCCTGTAAAACCCACGAATGCCCTCAAACCTGCAGGGTATATAAACAAATGTAAGAGAAAAGTTTATCATTATGCTGGATTATGGAGCGAGAACTGACAAAACTCCAACTTTACTTCACAGTGGTTCCTTGGCTAATCTATAAGGCATTGAGCAATGGAAAAATTCACAGAGTAGGAGCACATTTATTCTCCTGGTAGTGTTAATGTTATTGGACATGTTAGTTCTTACCGTGCAGTTTCCTTGAGAACGTGGAAGCTATCCATGTATCTTGGGATCCCATCATTGCCTGGTCTTTGCTGCAAGCAGACAGAACATGCATTTAATCCTAAGCCATAAAAATAAGAAAATATAATTAGGAACATTATATCTTTTAGCATACCTGCAATCGAGCTCGAATAACCTGAAAACCAAGTCACTCAAGAATCAGCTAAGATAAATGACTATAAAAAATACACCATAGTTCACACCATCAAGACAAATCTCTATTTACTTGAAATGGGTATGTCAGAAGCATGGCAGCAATTTTAGAAGATCCTCCAAGAACAGCATAATCGGCTGAATTCTGCATGAGAAAGACAATTCACAGTAAGAGTTTCCATTTCATGTAGCGAGGACGAGAACTAATGGAGTAAGTTCTTTAACTCCAGATTATACAACAGAAAAAAGGCAAAGGTTTTTATGTCATATGAATGTTGCTTATAATTTATAATCACTGCACGAAATAGACCCTAGCTAAGGTGAATGGGAGAGGTAAAGATGCATCTCGAATATACTATTGCAGGTGCGGGAGAAAAATGATTAGCTTATTGGAGGAAAAGCATCTGAAAAGGTTATGCACCATACACTTAGATCAAATAAATATTTCCACTTCTCCCAGTACACGCTATAATGATGTTAAGTAAACTCATGCCAAAAACTTGTACCAGTAATTCCCCAGAACTTTGAGCATCCACTCTGGTCCCTTTAGACTTCCTGTTGGCAATAACTTTACGTAGTTCTTCATAAACTGTAAATTGAATGGCACCATGAGAAACCTGCTGTAGCAACCAAACACATCTATGAACTCATTCCGTGAAATAGTGTAAACAGAATGTATTTTTATAACAAATGTACGAGCTCTCTCCCACCCCATAACGAATCCACAACGAACATTTTACATCCTTACAGGAAATAGGAGGAAAAAGAAAAGGACAAATGAACAGTAGTTTAGTTTGTTAAAATGGGAATTTCTCGTTTAAACTCTAGAGTAGCCCATGTTTGATTAAAGAAAAATTACAGTACAATGAATGGAAGGCATGAAAGTTTTAAATTAACTAAATGTGTGTGCATGCATGCGCACACTCGTATATACATCTATATTTTTTTATAGGAAACAGATAATATCACTAATAGAGCCAAGTTACAAAAAAGGGGTGATGAGATATCCCCACAAAACCAATAGGATACAAAGACTAACTATATAACAAGTTGTCGTACTGTGCAGAAGCAAAATAATCAAACTGTTAAAAGAAAAAATAAGCTAAAACCTAACAGCTTACAAGCATGAGGCCAGGAACAATCCCTTTATAAAGAGCAGCAAAACCTTCCTCTCTCAAGATGGTTCTGAAGGCATCTGCAATTAAACACAATAAATGAATGCATAGAGCAAAGCAATGAAATATCTAAGGGCGGGGGGAACTACTGTTGTCACTGATGTAAGAAAGAAGAGAGGCCATATAAAACTCAGCTTCACTAAACTTTATAGTTATTTTATAGTATAGTATTGAAAACTGACATCTTTTATTATCATATTTGCAAGTGATCATAAATAAGCAATTATCATCATGGTCTACTTTATGGATATAAAACTCAGCTTCATAAACTTAATTTTTATTATTATTCCAAGAACAGGAAAGAACTAGCATGAGGTTCCAAGCCAATGACTATTCAAGATTAAAAATGGACCAAGAGTGCGCCCCCTCAAAAAAGATACCTACCCAGACTCTACAACCTCTCTCTTAGTGCATTCTACAAAAGTGTAGTGCTGAAGATCCGATCGTTTCAATCACTGTCCTTTTTTGGCAACTATTTAAAAGGCTCCTCTATAATACTTTTAACTTCCACTGTTATGCCTTTTCAAGGATCAACAAGACCTTCTTTCAACTAGTCACAGGTTAAAGCTTCAAGAGCAAAAGCTAGAGTTTGGGGGCTTAATTGTCTGTTATCAGCTTTGGGAAACTCTGGTGTGGAAGAAATAATAGGATTTTCATAGATGTTTGACGAGACATACTGGAAATCGAATATATTCTTCCAAGTCACTAGAGTACTCTACTTGAGGATCTTTGTGATTTTTCGTCCTTTCTGATCAAATTAGAGAATTTTGTTGTAAAGTCCTTTGGGTTATGAGTGGGTTCGGACTTCTTGTTGTTTATCTTTTTTCATTCTTTTCTCTTTTGATGAATTGTTTCTTTTCATTTTTAAATAAAAGCCTTCATTCCTTAACAAGTCTAAAAATCAAGGTAAACTAGAAATGAAAAAACAACTATGCTACAATTTCAAAGTAAATATCGTCCCATCAGTATCATTATAAACCATTAAACCTTATCATAACACAGTGAGAGAGAAAAAAATTATGCATAATGAAGTTTAACTTAATTACAAATCATAAGATCTTATAACTTACTAGGATAAATATCCCAGAGAGCACATTAATTAATGGAATGCAAGATAGAGTGCAGACCATATATCCCAGAATAAGGTCGAGCTTGATGAAGAGGACTCTGAAGCTGCATTCTTGTTTTCACTAGCCAAACTGGATTTGTGCAAAAACAAACCTGACAAGGCAGTAGGACCACATTTGTGGACATAATAAAAACCAAAAAAAAAAAAATCTAATATAATGAGGACAGAGAACCATTCTCCTAGCAAGTTGAAGAGTGCAATAAGGGAGTTGTTTGACGTTTACAAGCATAAAAATTTCAAGGACGTGCTGCAGGACTTCGTATGCTTGATTAAAAAAAAGGCGATGAGCCAACACAAATTAAAAAAACAAAAAAGAACACTCTTAAACTCACCAAAGCTCCTGCTTCTGCTGCAGAAGCAAGATGAAGACTAGGACTCAAGTTCTTCTTTCCATTGTCAGAGTATCTTTGTTTGGCTCTGCCATAGCTACAATACAATGGGGAAAACATTTAACAGAGTTCCAAGACTAGATGAAATGTTCAGCCAACAAAGCAAAAAATTACTAAATAAGTTCTCGAAGGGGATCCATCCCTTTTCTCATGGTATTATTAATTCAACTAATGGAGATGCCATTAAAGGTGCTTTAGAGGAGAAATTTTCAGATTTTAGCGATACTCTGGTTGGTAGTGTTGCATCAATTCACATTTCAAAAGGAATATAGATGGCATTCCCTAAAATTCAAGCAATTTATGGTTTTCCCATCCTTCATCAAGGGGAAATTTCAATGTCAAACAATTCAAAGTGAAAATTCGGCAAAAAATTAAAAGCTTTGAATAATAAGCAAAATGCCTCTCATAAAAGTTTCAATTATTTTCTCTAATACTTTTGTGATGCTTTCATGACCAAACATTTACACTGCTGACGTTTAAAAGAGAATAACAGAAGATCTCATACCACTGAAGAGTGAATAAATGTCCATGTGTTTAAGTGTCAGGACCTTCAATATGTGTTGTTGAGTATATATGTCTTTATGCTTCATAGTGAAAAGGAAAAAGTGATGCAATCATTACGTATCTACTTACAAGAAGAAATATAAACCCCAAGAAACAGTTGACCCAAGAACTGCAGGATAGAAGCCAGCATATAGCCCTCTAAAGCCCTGAAATAAATGAAGCATCACAATCAATATGAGAATGAAGGTAAATCCACCAAACATCGGATGTGATATAGAAGTTTCAGCCAAAAAAAGTCCATAACAAGCATTAAGTAACAAGAAAGTTGGGAATGTCAAGGCGGAGATTCATTTGGAAGGTTGAGAGTAATAAGCACTGCTCAATTATCCAATGGCAAGCAACACATACTAAGGACATTACATTAGAGAGCTAAAGAAATCAACTCGTGCTAGTTAATTACCTCTTGATGAACACTTTGTTTCACCAGTTAACAAAGTCACAAGGACAAGAGACGTGATCTCTCGTGCAGGGGGAGATCAACTATTGCATTTATAAAATTAGATGTAACCAACTTTGTGTCGGGTGGCTTTGTTAATAAGATCAACTTACGGTTCTTTACTAGATTTTTTTTTTAATAAATAAGAAATCAAGTTTTCATTGAGAAAAATGAAAGAGTTATTCATTATATGTATTATGTGCAGGAAGTACAATGTTACCCCATTTCAATGCAGTACTTCAGACCAACAAAAGTTATATGCATCTCTATAGCATTAATTTGCAATCTTCACATTCTCTGACCTGTCAATGATAATGTTTCATACCCCCTCCCCTCCCCAAAAGAAAGGAAAAGAAATCTTGGCATTCTTAAAAGCATTACCTAGAAAATTAAATAAGTGGCAGTTCATTGCAATCATGCTATATATACATTTCCAAAGTAATGTATGGAAATCGGTCTGTGGTTTATGGTTCGGATTTAGGATCTAAGACTAAGACAAATGGCAGAAGAATTGGGTCTTTGCGAGGAAGATTTCATCCAGAAAGAGTAAGTGGCGAGCAATATTCAAACAAAATTTCATCCAAAAGCTAAAGCAAGCAAATTTCGTGGCACTTACACTAACTTTACCATTTCTTTTACAGAAAAACCAAATTTGTATAGCCCAGACCACAAAATTCGAGGGGAAAAGACAGTAAAATTCAGCAAATTATCGGAATTAAGAGTTGCAAACACCGAATCTACAAACCTCCATCCGAGCAATGGTGAAAATTGCATTAACAGTGTTCTTGTAAGTCGGAAGATTCGATCCTCTGCCATCATAAACTGCCATTTCGTAGACAATTCAAGCAAAAATGAATGTCAAAGGAAATAAAACTCGAAACTCCATAATTTTTGTTGACACACGCAAGCTAGCTGTGAGCAGCCACATAAGTGAGCTACCTTGAAACCGGGTGCGGACGACATCTAGAGGATGCATGACGGCGACGGTGGCAAATCCAGCGACGGCACCGGCGGTGGCATTGTCCCACTGCCACATATCTGGCTGCAACTTCGATTATTGACCCAACACTTCGTCTTGTTTCTTTTCAGTTCATCGGCATGGAGGAATAACCCGACATACAATAACTCAAAGCAAAAAGAATCGGCGGCGTCTCGGCGGGAAAAGTTTATACGGCGCTTCCCGAGTCCAGAATCATCACCAAGCAAATTACAGAGTTTTCAGGATACACTTGCAGAAGCAAAACACTGCGAAATTCAGACAGATACCTAAGTAAAGAGATTATAGTGAAAATCTCGAAAAGGGAAATGAATAAGTTTAGGAAAATTTGGGTCTAAATTTTTAACATAAATTGATTGTTCATAAAACCTCCATATCTTAAGATTCTTACTAATATTTAATTCTTATTCTTAAATCCTCAAAAAAGAAGGGGTAATTCTTTCCAAAAAAAAAATAATAATAAATAATTCTTCCCCATTTTTTTTTTTTACAACATGTGGGGTAACGAATTCGAACCACAAACCTTTAGATCAATAAAATAAGTTTTATGTCGGTTGAGCTATGACATTTTTTTTTAATTCAAAAAACGCGAATATAATGCATCAAAGTTTCAACTTTAAGGTTGAATCGATAAATTTCCCTACTTTATTTATTCTTATAGATTTTTCTTATTAAATAAATATTCTTTATAGATTTTATATTTATACTCATTTAAGTGGACTTTCATTTCAAATATTAATACTTCAAGTAATTTTAGTCACACAATACTACCAAAGATTTTTCATTTTTACCTTCACTCTCAGTAAAATTCACTAAAATTGTCCTTCCTCCCAAGTTCTTTTACTACTACTTGCAATAGGAGGCTATAAGAAAATTTATTCCACTTAATACCATTCATATTCGATGTTACTATTTTATTGCTAGTCTAAATATAACTTAGCAAATATGTATTATCTTCCTAAAATTGGTGGCTCGATTCCTTACCCTACAAAGAAGTTGGTATTTTATTAAATGAAACTCCTAAACTTGCAAACATATCGACAATTTCCCGCTCCGACGTTCTTTACCCTTCTCAGATGGTCAGACGAATCAAAAGTTTAGCCATGATTATACATGGATTTCAATCACCACTGTTTGAGTTTACAAAATGTAAGAGGGGAAAATGAAGCTGGTGATTTGATCTTCCACTGTCTTCGAATAAAAAAGACTCATTGTCGAGAAATCTCTCCTTCAATGGATGGTGTTTTTTTAGTTATTTGGAACCTGTGAATACAAAAGGCACTACCAAGAAATATCTATCCACCAATACAATTCCAGGTCGAGGCAAAAATATGGAAAGTTCTGATAAAGAATGCTCCATATATTTTGAAGGAAACCATACAATCCTCCCATGTCCTCATCCGGCCATACGAATTTCAAGAGACAACGATATATCTTCAACTGCAGCTCTGACTTGAAAAATGCGATAAAAGCTTTGCATTTTCTGCAGCATCCTGTTGGTAAAATAAACAAATGAAATTACAAAAAAGTAATGTCAAGCACTGATACAATGATTTTATCCAATGTTATTGAATTGTATTGTTGCATATTTGCAGGGGCATTAATACGAATGACCTATAGTGAAATGTCACTCTTTAATAAAATCAAGTGACTTGCATACATTATAGCAGGAACGATGATGAATGAATTACAGATGTTATTCACAAAACTCATAGAAGTAGCAGCCAATGCTATAATCATAAGTAAAAGAGCATTCAGAGTACCAGATAGAATAGATCCTGCAGCTTAAGAGTGTGCTATGCCGCAGGCTTCAGTGATATTGATAAATTTGACTAATTGACGTTAGGCACCCTATAGTCTCAAAGTTCTCTCTAAAAGTCAACTTTCTGCCAACAGACTTTCCGGGTCTAAAAGCCCTCGTGAGTCATGACATTTATGAAACTATGAAGAGAAAAAAAAAATGATCAAAATGTTGCCTTATGTTACAACGATGTCAGATAAGGTTTGCATTAACTTTACTAATATTTTGGAATATAAGTTATAGGAATAAGAATAACTCTATGACCTCCCAATCAAATTATGATGGTCCAAATATGAGGTAACTAGAAGATGGATACATGAGAATTTGTAATAGTTTGTCCATCTCAACCAACATTTGTTCTGCTCCAAAACATTTGAACTACTCTCACCATATAGGCATAAGCCATAAAGCTTCATAGGAAGATGAAATGAACAACCTACAGCATATTAAGTTTGTCCATCATCTGCTATTTGTTATCAACTGATTCAACTCGGAGTTTCTTTTTTTCCTTTTTAAAGGGCCCATACTCAGACCATTGGGTAGTAGGTTACACTAACATAAATGGATAAATCTTCTCCCTTCCAAAATACACATACTTTCATACCTCAAATTCCTTGAATTTCTCCTACTTAGAGAGTTAAAAGTATATCAATTATGTCAGAAAATTTATGGAACCCATTTTCGAAATCATCTCTTATTTGTTGAATTGTTGTCATTTCCTACCTAAAATATAGGCACATTTGTATAGTTCAATAAACAAAATTCGACACTCAGGCCATTTTGTAGTTCCAGGCTAGTTTACAGAGCGGGATAGTCTCCTCCCCTCAACTGCATACTTTTGTGTCGCAAAATCCAATTTAATCACGGACCCCTCCTCTTGTGAGAAGAGAATCATATCACATTTTATAGAACGCATTATCATACTTGTAACACATGACAAGTTTTGGTACTCAGGAGTTGGGATCAAATTCTTCTGCTAAGCTACACAGATAGGAACATACATCAAAGATCATCAAGATTCGGATCCATGAGCCCATACCCTGACTACAACCTCAAACATACTCAATTGCTAGGAGAAACTCATGATAACGTCTTGATAACTGCAAGTACTAAAATAGGCTAACATGTTCTACACACATGGCATACAGCTTGAAACATGTAACTCGTTCTAAAATATACTTAAGAGTAGGATTACAGTACCTCACTCCATTGAAACTTTGGCGCCAATCTCCTTCATCTTGGCAATAATCTTATCAGCTTCCTCTTTCGTCACTCCCTTCTTCAGAAGCGTTGGCGCCTTCTCCACCAAATCCTTAGCTTCCTTCAACCCCAAATTCGTAAACGTTCGCACTTCCTTAATGACCTTGATCTTCGACGCAGCATCAAAAGCTTCAAGCTTCACATCAAACGCCGTCTTCTCTGCCTTCTTCTCCTCAGCGCCTTTCGCCCCAGGACCACCCTTGCCGCCACCGTGCAAGCCGCCGAACCCCATCCCAGGCATCATCACTGCCATTACCGGCATATCCTTCACATCCAATTTTTCTCGTAGAACCTCCGTAAGGTCAGCAACCTCGAGTAGCGTGAGACCGGAGATCTCATCCACAATGGCCGTAACTCTCTCTGATGGGGCTGGCCTTGATTCTGGTGAAGCAGTGGTATAATTCCGATGGTTCGGCGATGATGAAGATGCGAAAATCTCCAATCCAAGAAGATTTAAGTTACGAGTAGACGGAGAATCAGAGCAAGGGCTTTGAGCGAAGGTTCTACGAAGCCTCGAGAAATGAGGGGAAAGAATTCGCAAATGTCTCATCTTTCAAATATATGGTAAATCGTGAATGTTGTTCAGTCAGCAAGTACAGTGAGACAATGAACTCTGTGCGTTCATGATCAATGAGTTTGGAACTGGAATATAGATTGTTGGCCGTCGTTCAGATTCCGGGAAGAGGCATAAACCCTACCGTTGAGAATGAAGCAGATGATAAATTCGCGGGGCGGGCTTTTTTTACTTGGGCTTTGGAATCAGTTAGGTCCATAAAATATTGGGCCGTCTCTGTGAAGGAACGTCCATCTCATTTTGCAATAGCAAAAAAGCTTTTTATAAAAATAAGTTTATAAGGAAGCACAAATTAACCATGGAATAATTAATCAAAGAATCTAGCTCTAATATTCATTTTTCTCTCAAATTTAATAATTTCATATCTTACAATAGGGTTAATTATTAATTAAACATCAGAAAACTTTTATAAAGATATTTGTGAAGTGAGAAATTATTAGAGGAATAAAATTGAAACACATTTAAAGTTCGAAAAAAATCCCTTTGTATCCTTGATGCCAAGCCAGTCAAGCAGAAACTTTAACACTTAATTTAAGATGTAATAGGATGAAATTGAAAGTTATAGGTGAAAATTGATACATAAGTTTAAGGGAAATTGTTTTTTTTTTCCTTATTTTTTATTTTTTCTCATAGTTTCTACTTCCTAAAAACATAAGTAATTTTCGATAGTCTTTTCACTATCTCGTTAAAGTAAATAATTTAGGTTTATCATCCTTTAAATAATATCAAACTACAAACTTATTTTTATTATTTATTATTAGTTAAATTATAAATTTAGTCCTTAAACTTTGAAGGTTTGTGTTTAAAAGGTCCCTAAACTTTAAAAGATATCTAATAGAACACTAAATTTTCAATTTTGTGTTTGATAGGTCATTGAACTTTCAATTTTATGTCTAATAGATCTTTACGTATTCAAAAATTTTTAAATAAATTGATCTAAATTTAATTTTATATCTAATAGAGACCTAAACTTTCAATTCCATGTGTTAGTAGGTTGGTGAATTTTAAAAATTGTTGAATAAATTAATGACCTATTGATACAAAATTGAAAGTTTAAAGAACTATTAAACAATTTTTAAAGTTCAAGACTATTGAACATAAATGAAAGTTTAAAGAACTACTAGACATTTTATTGGTGTTCACCAAATTGAGTATAGTTTAATAGTTAAGACATCTCTATCTCTTTCAAAAGTGGTAGATTCAACGTATTTTGAACACAATAGTGAACAGATGTGAGTCGTTTATTAGCTAAAAACTTATAAAAATTACTAGAGGCCACAAATAGAAAATAGATGTCAAGTAAATTGAACATGTTATAATTTATAATTATAAATATAAGCAAATACATAGGGACCAATTGAAATTGACAGTGACAAAAACACACACACTGCTTCAAAATCAAAACATCTTAGAAATTAAAGAAAACAAAAACCCCATCTTAGAAATTAAAATCCAGAAATATCTTCACTCTCGATCAGCTTGCTATGAATTTAAATAACTTATTCAATTTAATTGTTGATCTTCCTGCAAGTCTTTCTGATCTCTCCACTGGAGCCCGTCAATGGGGAAATCTTGCTCATTTTGATCATAGATTTCGCGAATTGCTCGAAGAACAGCTCGCTGTCGTCGGCATATTTCTTTACCAAATTGGCCGACGCGTCGTTTTGGGTGAGGAGAACTTGGTCGGAGTTGAGAAGGCCTTTGAAACCAACTAGGTTCTTGAAGTAGCTGTTGTCGAATTTGGTCGGGCTGACGAAGTCCAGGAAAAAGAGGTTGTTGTCGCCGCCGGATCTCGGGCAGCGGCTCCGGAGCTCGGCCGCGTACGACTGCTGAAGGGTTTTATCGGGCTGTCCGTTGCCGTTCTGGTTGTACAGCCTCTGCCTGAAGCTGGTGCACCTTGAATTTCCGATGGTGTGGCCTCCTGTATCCAAAACAGATTAGTTAAGCCACTCTCAATTAAGCATTTGAACTTCAAGTTTCAATTTTACATGTCTCAATTAAGATTTCAACTTATTTCAAGTCCTTTGACATAAAGGAGTTAACTTCAAGTGACTGTTAAAAGTTTGTAATCAAGTTGATATGTCTTGAATCTGATATGAAGTGCTTCAAACGATCAAGTACGAGTTTCTGTTAGTGAACTACGTATATCTGTGTGTTGTTTTTCTTTGGTCTTTCATTTTTGTTACATTGATTATGGTTTCTGTCTTAACAATTACATTATAGGTTCTTATTTTCAAGTTTAATAACATGTTGGGATAGACCTTTCAATCGAAATTATATGCTTTAATCAGTTGAGTTGCAAGCCACTGGGGTTCAAGAAAGAGCCTTACCAGATAAGGCAACGACGTCAACGATGTCAAGCCCTTGGTTTTGGAATCTATTGAGAATGGTTTGGAATGTGCTGTTTGGAGCTGGAATGTTGTTGTTGGAGCCACTCAAACTCGCACTTCTGGAGTCCTTCCTTCCCAATGGAACCTCCCAAAAGGGTCCACCCGTCTGTCGAAGTTCAAATATACATGTAATTTTCACAAGAAAATAACAATACAATGAAAATATACAGAGCACATACAATGACAGTGGAATCTCTTGCAGCCAAAGCCAAGATATCAGCACAAGAAACAGTTTGTGGGCACTCTTTCTCCAATGCAGATTTGATCTCATCAATCACTTCAAACCCTCTAGCCGAGTTCCTATTTGGGTTTGAATTCTTTTCACTCCTGATGCTCCCACTGCTATCCAGTAGTATAGATGCATCACACCCCTGAAAAATAACCGTCACATTCGCTTTTTTCAAATCACCACTTAACTCAAAAGCTTATAAATTTGATTATTAATTCATATTCATAACAAAAAAGATTTGTAAAATGACCTGAACAAAACAGTCATGGAAGTGAAGTCTAAGGATAGAAGCAGCAATACGAGCTTCCCTTGCAAAAGCCCTTGCCATCACTGATTTCACTATTTCCTTAGCTTTGGGGCAGGAATGGTCATAATATTGCGGGTACAGAGACCCATTGCCACCAATCCTGCTAGAGAAACAGAGTGGAGCAAAGGCAAGAAGGGAAAGAACAAAGACAAAGCTCACAAGCTTAGCCATATTGAAATCTTTTTAATACCAAAACTCTAAGTTGGAATGTTGCTGTGAAAGGAGTTGAAGTGGGCAGTGGCTATTTATAGAGAAGACTTTGTGGATTAGTCATGTCTGTTGAAAAGAGAGGACACTAAAGATATGGATTTGGTAGCTAACTTACGGTGTAGGTAAGAGTTGGTGTAGCTTTTAATTTTCTCTCGGTGCTTTGTATTAGTCTTGTGCATTATTAGGCATGCTTAAGTGTTAGTTCATTTAGAAGGGGAAGAAATGACCCCCCCAGAGGAAATTTCTATAGAAATTTTCTTTATAAATGATTATTTAATATCATTGGACTCCAACACCGATGTGACAACCAATTAATGGAAGTAGTACCCATACTAACGTAATATAAGAAATCTTCTGTTTTTGACAAACTCAATGACGTATAAATCATTGCAAACCTCATAACAATGATGCTCATTAAGTTTACTGTCAAACTTAGCTGCAAGGGTCCAATCAAAATATTGGCAATCTTTGAGTTAAATAATCAGTGGGTGAGTTTGTCAACAGAGCAGGTGAGGGTAAAAAGATTGTTCTTCTTTTGACCCTTTGTTTCTCATTTGCAGTTTTTTCTTCATCTGATAATTAATATTTGGGAGACCTTTTTGGGGAGACTTTCAATCCTCCCTTTGTTTCCTTTTTTTTGTTTCTAGAAAGTAAAAGCAAAGCTTGAAAGTTCAAAAGGGAAAAAGCCAGAAGGGCAAGGATTCCTTCAAAATCTCCAACATGACAATGAGTACTCCATCTTAAATCTTATCTTTTTTTTGAAAATAATCTTAAATCTTATCTTTACTTTTAATTTTTTTTTTCATCTAATTTTAATACTTAGTCATTGTTTAGGTAATTATTTTATGGAGAAGTTAAATTAAATCTTCACTAAAGAAAGCAAAAGTCCTTGTTTGTTCCCTTTAATCATGTCATCTCACTAATTATATCCTTTTCTTGATGAATGGATGTAGAAAATTAGGTCAACATAACCAACCAGATAATATAAGACAAAAAGGAGAAAAAAAAAAAAAGTTGTGGGGTAGCAGTTAGGACAACCACTTATTTTGACCAAAAATTTTCATTTCCAAAGGCCCTAAACTCCAGTGAAAAATCATGTGTCAATTAGTTATTTTATTGCTCTTTCTTCCATTTTCTATAAAGAGAACAAATCATACTTGTCAAATGGTTCAATCCCATTAAATAGTTCTGTTCAGACAAGCCATTTGTTATCAACTTTAAAGGAAGACTGACTGATAGAGACAATTTCACTGGAGCTGCAATCTATATCAATATCATAGTAGGTTGTGTTGGTTCATGTGGTTTTGTCTTTTTAAGAACATTTGTCAATTAATGGTTCAAAAAGTAGGAAATTATTATTACTAGACACTTATTATTATTATAGCAAATAAAAATAAAATTAGTACTTAAAGAAATTTTTTAGCTCCTGAAAAATACATTGAAGCTTCTGTCTTTTTTATTTCATCAAATTAAATTAACTGTCAACGAAATGATACAGTAAGTAGTTCTTTAAGAACATTTTTTTTTTTATTTCTTATATCATATAAAAATAAATAACATTTTAAGAACTTATTTTAGCTCCTAAAAAATACCTCGAGCTTCTATCTCTTTTAGTTCATCAAAATAAAACATTTTGAAACATTTTAGTTCATCAAATTGAACCTAAACAAGTTGTGAGATTAATACTCTTCATTGTTAACTTCTAACTTCTAAAATATATATATTCTAACTTCTAATATATATATATATATTATTGAGTTAACATGAGACTATTGAGTTAAATGTTAGAATCTTATAATATCTAGACAGAGAATTTCCCAGCATGGGTTGTTTCCTTGGTCGAGAATGACCGATTTCATATTGGCCAAGTGGTGTTTTAATAAAAATTTTCTTTATTTAAAAAAAAAAAAACATGAGACTATTTTTGCTCTTAATTAATTTCCAGGTGTTAAGTTTCATTTTTTTCAAGAGCTCAACTTTGTGGATGAAGAGCATATTCTTAATGTCAGTTTAGCTTTAAACATTTCTATAGCAAAGGAAGGATTTGAAGTTAAAATGAACCCTCTAAGCAAGTGGGAAAAAAAGTAAAATTTTACCTCAACATTATTAGTGCTTTTTTTTTTTTTTTGAAAATAACCATTATTAGTGCTTTTATCGATAAATTTCAACATTTCTAATACTTCTAAACATTTTCAACATTTTGTTAACAAGTCTAATATTTCCCCCCAAAAAAAATTACTCCTGTATTAATATTTCAACCATTCACTTTATGAAAATATGGATAGTAATGTCTGACACGTTGATAGCTTCAAAAACTAAGCTTTACCTAAATCCCTTTTGCCTATAGTCCTAGATCCAATGGCATAAAGCCGAATTCCTTCAATGAAACTCTCTAAGAGGTAAAAACTGAAACTGAAGACATTCATTCATATTGAACCATAATTTTTCTCAGATGGTGTCCATGTCCGTCGAGAAGAAGAAGAAGATGATGGCCGATCCCAGGAGGCTTCACTGACGAATGCATTGTCGATGCCTTCCGCTCTTGGGTAGCTTTGTCCTGCACCACTCACCTAATTTCATGGATACAAATTCAAACATGTAAAAAACTCAACTGAATCTGTAGAATATAACAAGGTATTGCTACACCTGACAAGAAAATACAAGCCTTAAAACACACAGCAAGTATAAGCCAGTTTCACTCCGAAGGTTACACGATATTATGCTAAATTAACCAACAATGAGAAGGAAAGAAACTTCAAGGGGTTCAATTTAATACTGGGAAAAGACTCCCTATGCATGACCTAATGTCAGTATAAGATGCTCCAAAGGAAACTTTTTGGTTTCTTGAAATAATGGTTGCGTTTTAAAGAAAAGGAAATTTGGTAACTTAACTTTACATCAAAAAGGGGACTGTAGACTTACGGTTTCCAAGCAAGCGGATAGTAGTGTCATGCCCGGCAATGCATCAATTCCACGCTACATGCAATTGACTCGACATAAATATCAAAGAATAACAGTACATTTCATAGAGAAAAAAAATCTGACCACAATGGCATTGAAAGTTAGCTTACCTGGCCTTGCACTTGGGCCTTATAAACAAATCCTCCACAGCAAAATAGTGATGCTACAACTATGAATCTGCTCATGCCCAATTTTTTCAGGCATCAAAACCATAAAAATCATTTTAAACAGGTTATTGAAAACATAATGTACGACTTATTTTCTAGTTGATCAAATAGAGCAAGATATTGCAGCTGAACAGGCCACTTAAATGAAGCCACCACAAATCGCCATCATCTAGATCATTGTAATATTTTCTAAGCCCCCAAGGCCCAAACTGCTTTAACAACTGAAGATCTAGATACTTCACAGACAGATGAGATTGAACACTTGTGTATACACAGGAGATTAAGAACAACTCGACATACATGCAAGATAGTATTCCAAATGTGGCCCATCCTTTCATAGAATCTTTTTGTACGTCCTGCCTTTTTTCTGCAAAATATGAAACACAAAGCTAAACTTAGGTTTAGCTTTCACGCCTTGAAAAAAAGAACCATGATAGACAATGTTGTATTTCCTGGATTACGCTAAATTCAGCTCTCACTACAACTTCAATTTAAAGGATTGCATGGGTGACATGATTGGAGAGAGAGCCAGATTCTCACCACACATTTTGGTAAGAAGAAAACTAATCGGTTCATAATCAGCCACAGGGATCGTGACATTAACTTCATATGGAATGTCTCTGGCAACATCACCTGAGATAATCATAGGTTTGTGACGATATGGGAGTTATACATATTGATAACTGATAAGTTTTCGAGCTCGAGCATGCTATTGTAAAAAAAAAGAACCAAAAAACAAAAAGGAAGAAGAAGAAGAAGCAAAAAACACCCATACATCTCCAATCAATCATCAACATTGAGGGTGACAAAGTTGTAGGGTAGCTCCCAGTTGCCCCTGATCCCGATACTTTCACCTCCAGTCCATTTTCTGGAAAAACCTGCAGATGTTTTGATCAGATTTCATCAACTACAAAGAATATCAATTTTCAATTTTTTATTCAACTAACTGGGAACTAATCAATACCTGAATGATTGGTTTCTGTACCAAAGAGGAAAGTGACGCAATTGCAGTCATATAAAGAACCACACCAGTCTGCTCTGTGCTGAAGCTGAAGATGTAAACGTGCCATTTAATAACTGAGATAAATAGTTTCTCTTCTCAAAAAAAAAAAAAAAAAAAAAAGATAAATAAATCTTCTATCATTACCAAAGAAAGAATATAATGGAGGGGTATAAGACGATGGACTTTTACCTGAATGCACGGTGTGGCTTCTCATAGCCTAATTGAGTCAAACCATTGTAAACCTGTCGTATTATATGAGGTATATCTTAGTAAATAATCCAATCTAAGAATTTTTCTTTCTATACCAACTTGAAACAACATAAGTTTCTTACAATTTCCCAGGATCGGGGGTGAAAACCAACAGTAAATCCTTTGAAAACACGTGGGCCTTGTATCTCACAAGGGATGGCAAGATCAACAATAACTCTGAGGCAGATAACAATTATAAGTGAGTTACTTTCTCTGCACCAATAGAACTTCCCCTTCTAAGAAATTATGTCTAAAATCCCAGAGCATTATGAAGCATCCCTAATCAGCATTCTAAATTTTGGATTGTACTTGTCAATATTGACACTTTGTTTTGTTTTTATTCCATAAAAAAGTTTCCAATCATTCAAGTTATTACAAATATTAGTGAAAACAAGACTGGCCTCCATGCTTCACTCACTACAACAAAATGGATTGTGCAGGATAGAGATGTTGAATGATTGGTTTAGAGGTGGTTAAGACAAAAAAAACTAACACAACTTAATGTTATCGAGAAATTTCTCTATTGGGCTGATAAGCCCCCATTCCAGGTTTCTTGCGTCCAAAGAAAGGAGCATAGGGGAGGTGGTGCGACTTGAGTATAGGACTATGCATGTTTAAAGGAGCTAATGCAGTTCTGCATTTTTCTGCATAAGGGTGTAACATGAATTTTTTTATGACAGTGGGTCCAATCAAGTTAGAATGGAGTTGTTAGAATAGAATAGGGGGAGAATATTGGACGGAGAAGACAGGAAAGTGACAGGTACAAATTTGGATACTTCTTGGGAGAGACAGGTTCTCCAAATCCTGTAATAGTGGGCTGAGATTTCTACCTCAAGTCACTGCCATTGGTTTGTTATATTTCCACATAATACATTAGTAACAGTGAGGCTAATTGTTGTCACGGGAAAACCAAGAAAACTAGTGAATGCTCACTACTGCCATAAACTAGACTTCAATTGTCTATTAAGAACTGCAGATGATAGATTCTTTACTTTCATGTTCTATACTATTCTCTTCGCTTTGGTAAAAGAAATTATTTAGCCCACCCAACAACAAATAAGCACTTGAAAGGCACAACTATGCATGGTTTTCAAGAAGATTAGGCACCCATGCATCAAAGGAAGAAGAAAGTTTCCATTCTGCTACTCATGTTCTTCTGCACAGAGTTCCATGAATTTCAATAAATAAGCCATTTTCTTTAATATACTCATTATGAAAACCTTGGAATCATCATTCACGGATTGCACATGTTTAGAGTCAGTAAATTGAAATTTTAACTCTTTTAAAGAAATAAAGGTGTTCTGTTCAAGACCTGCAATTGGATTCATAAGTGATATTGCAAATGCATCCCAGACCACCTATAATAAGATGAATGAATGTGTATCATCATTAGTAGAAGCATATTCCAAGTGCACTAAGATCAAACAAGTGCATACAACTCTCAGGAAAGGCAGATAGGAGCACTGCTCAAAGAAATAAAATTTCTAAGAATTAGACAGGCAAGGTAATGAATATAGAAATAGAAGTTGCTAATAAAATAAGTTAGGTAAATGCGAGAGACGGAGGGTTCACTGTTGGCAATGGTTAAGCTCCAGCCATTAGGTTTTGGCCATGGCTAGATGGCCTTTCATTTTACTTTACCTTGCTTTCCCCAGTTTGTACAGTCTAGCTGAAAGCAACCATTCTTTTTTTTCAATGAAACATCAAGCTTTCATTGATATCAATGAAATAATACAAAGAGAATCCAAAAAACCAGCCCACACAACAGAGCCAAACTAAAACAAAAAGGGACCAAACATCTCCCCAAGAACTCTCCACCCCTCCTGTTATTTCTCTCCGTTCAAAGGCCCCACAAAACCACAAAGAAACCAACGTACCACAAAAAATGCCACTTCTCCCCAAACGAGATGAATCCTAACTTCAAGGATTCCTAGAGTGAGAAATGGTGGATGGATTCTAATTTTATGAGAAATTTTGAGGAAGGTTGGTTGGAAATGGAATAATGGCCAAGTCTCGCGAATGAGAAAAAGTGGGCTTAAAAGTTTAATTCTTGCAACAAAATTAAAGGTAGAAAAAGTTATTATATGTTGTCACCGAGTTAGAGTAGGATGTGTACATTTAGTTGTGAAGATACAAAGTGTATTGTTTGACAGGGAATAAGTTTCTTTCAGAGAGAAGAAAGGGAAAGAAAAATCTTAGGAAGACCGAAGGATCCTTCCCCTTAAGCTAAAAGGTTTTCAAAGAAGACATCAAAATCAGAAAAGGCCTTATCCATAGAACACCAAAAGAAAACCGTGAAACAATGAAAGAAATAGATCACCGCCACACCCAAAAACCGTTTTATCAAACTCCCTTAAAGTTTTTGTAATTCTGCTTAGCCATTAATTCCATAGGGTGGCATTGACAGTGTTTGAGAGAGAGCACTTTTAGCCTGAATCGAATTCCAATCTTTTAGTTGGTATAGCATGCATGCGGTTCTATGTGCTTTTTATTTAATTATTCCAATTACAAATTTCTTCCAAGCTATCATGGATCCCAAGAAACATATCTTCTAAGCAGCCAAAATTGCAATGACACTGGTTCCAGAAAACTTTAGGAGTTAATATATCCATGAAGGAAACTTGGGAATGAACAGCTGACTAACCTTTACATTGTCCATTTAAACATCCTCCACACAAAACATTTACCTGAAATTAGAATTCGATGGCCCATAAGAAACCATAAACTCAAATACGTTCCAAACTTCCAATATAAAAACTCACCTGCGAAGTCCTCCCCAATTTGTCATAACTCTGCTCACAAGAAGTCAGGTCGCCGTTGTAATAACCCTGAACAGATGGAAATTGGAATGATTATGATGTCATGGTCCACCAACAAGTTATAATACCAACACAAGAAAAGAACGAAGTAGTTTTTTTTTTTTCTTTTTTATAATAAACAGAAAATTCATTGATAAAACGGGGACGATAAACAAGGTGAGATAAGGATTCTCCCAGACAGAGGGGTCATGCAATCATGTAAAACTATTTTAATTCTTCTTAATTATCATCATCGTTCAAAGGGAAATTGATAAATAGGGTTTGTGTCTAATCGGTAGACTTAAAAATATTACTATAGATCTATACTTTTTAAAAATTTAATCAACCCATGAACTTTTAATTTCAAGCGTTTGACGGCACAAACGTTAAACTAATGGAGTTAACATACCTATGTTAAATAGAAAATTAAAAGTTTAAGGACTTGTTGGAATCTTTTTTAAATCTTTTTCAAGTAAAGCTAAATAAACAAAATTCTAAAAGTCTAAGAGCTTATTGAAAACTTCCTAAAGTACATAGCCTTGAAAGTCCCCCGGGGAACCCCCAAGAATAACATTTTGTCAAAAAAAATCCAGGCAACTTAAAGAGGAGTGTTTCCCATTTTCCCTCGCAGTTCTTTCATTTGATAATACATTCGTCCATTTTCATTAAACACAGCTTACTTTTGTTAAATAGAGAGCATTTATATAGGATAACTTACGTTCTCATCCATGAGAAAGAAAAACTAAAGATGAACATCCATTTACATTAGAAACAAAACTTACTTGAACAAAGTTGGCATGTCCTGAACCAGAGACAAAATAGTTGAATTTGTCAAATCGACCAAAATCTACATATCCCTGTTTATAAACAGATGCACTATATATGAATGGAAGGAAAATATGAATTTTACAGAGACCAAACATGTTCAAGATGTAATAAAATAGTGAGCCTAAAATAACCTTTAGACCTTGACTCACCACAGTCATGGACTCACAACTACATATCTAGAATTAATATTTTACAGACCAAAATTGTCCTTTCAAAATAATAATTGTAAGAAGATATGAAGAAAAAGAATTCCAACTCATAAGCTTTTATTACTTGTCAAAATAAAACCATATTAGTCCTCTCAGAGCAAGAACTTGCAAAAATGTAATGAAAGGCACAAAGTATTGCAAAACTCTTTAACTACAGCAAGTATAAAAGAATGAATGAAATCAATGCAATTCTTCTCAGTCAACTTTACAGTTCCTTGTGAATGGTTAACCCAAAATGAAATCGAGAGCAACTTCCTTCGTGCTGGAGAAAATATATTTATTTTCAAGAACTCCTGCACCCTGACCCTTAACCATTTATAGATGGAACTCCAACAGTGGTGAATCTAGAGTAAAGAATGACGTGTGTAGATAAATATTTCTTCAACAAATATGGCACTAAGAGGCTGCATGTAATATTCCTCTGAAAAACCATATCTTCAAAGTAAATCAAAGGTCATGATAAAGTTAGCAGAGATATTACCATTTGCGATCTACTTTCCACATCTTTGCAAAACCGAACCACCAAGTCGGAATCCTATATCAAGACATGCTCAACTCAATACTGCCTGAATTCATGTATTTATAGGAAGGAGTTTTAAAATATAATAAAATGTCTCAAATTTCATTAGCTGATTAAGAAAAGACTATCACCTTCCCATCATATTCAAATAGTTGTCCAATCCAGCTACTCTAATTGTCGAGTTAAGTAGGCTAAAAACATAATAATACCAGAAGCATAATTGAGGAACAAGCAAATAAAATGTAAAGGAGGAATTGAATTCAGTTCTGATTGAGGAAACAAAAACAGAAAGTTCAATATGAAAGATGAAGATCCTATCAGATTGACTGGTCCACAAACATTAACAACCATATCAAGAAAATTCCATTTAGACACAAGAAACTTTATGTAAAAGGTTACCTAAAATGAATCCTTTGCTAATCATGAGCCTACAGAAGGATCCATTCGGGATAAAGTAAAGTCAAGAAACATCACAACAAAGCTACAGAAAGATGAAGTGATCAACCTAGATTTGATTGTTTTACACATGCAAATTTCTTCCCCATCTCCCAATAAAATGTGCATTTGGTTATTCGGGTTACCATCTAGGTCCTTATAAGTTGTAATATAGACCATACTAAGTAGGATACAAAGTCAATAATGTGACTAGAGTTGTCAAAAACATAGCAACTGGAACTTGGCACTGCAATTGCATTGATTTCAACAACCTGTGAAAGGACAGCTGAAACAAAGAAAAAATCTATAAGAGAAAAGGTACATACAACATTTGAAAAGGGGACAAATAAGCTGAACGAAGCAAGCTTACTAACTGATGCAGTGAAAAGTAGTAAATGTAAAGAACAAACTCCAATATGATATCTTGCACTCATATTTTTATCTTTCTTTCAACGTTTGAACATGTCCTGCGGGCTGCAAATTAAGTCTTGTAAGCTCAAGTGTTGAGACATCGTGACTTGTACAAAGATAAATCAAGATAAATAGCATGAATTGTGGTTAATACTCAATACTAGTTACTATGCGTATTGCTGCAGTTGAATCAAATGCTTGAGTTAAAGCATTCGTCAAGTCAGTGTAGAGCAGGGAGATTGTAACATCGAATAACGCTAGCATGTTCAAAATATCCAGGAGAAAGAGAACCGTACGTGCAAGATTCGAAAAGGCAAGTAGAACCAATTGAAACAGTTATCGAATTCAAGGGACGAATCGTGACAACAATAATAGAAACTAAAATCCATTACTACATTTGCGAATTTGGATCGGTTTCAACTCCAACGCGAGAAAGTGGAATGTGTAATTATGTTCAAGTCCAGCTGAATTCGAGCCTTCAAACTAGTTCCGAAAATGGTAATCAAGAAAACGAAACGAAATTACCTGAAACCTTCAAGTGAATAGCTCCGTTTTGTTGCTCAGCGCTGAATGAAACGGGATGAATACGCGAAAACCTGCGATTGTGGGAAATGTCAAGCCATTACACCAGCAACGCGGGCATCGCCAATGCCTGGTAATAATTTTCAATTAACAAAATAAACATATAAATTCCACATTAATTTTTTTTGCTTTTACATATACGCCAAGTAATAAGAATATCTTATTTCCAAAGAAAATAAAAGTAATAAGAATATCTCTTGTTCGTCGTGATCAAGTGAAAGGCTTAATTAATTTAGTTACATATCATTACCTTTTCCGAAACATTCAACTCCATTTCATTAAATTTAGGGTTGTACCTAATAGGAGAGAATTAATTCTTACCTAGGAAGATGTTTTAATTTTTATCTAATTTTCAAATTCATTGAATTGAGTCTTTAACTAAATTGTTAGAAATTTATGATCTTTGCTTTTTACTTAAAATGATCTTGTAATTTTTAGCTTTCGTTCAATAATATTTTGAAAATATATATTTATGTACTTTAAAGTCTGAAATGAAATGAATGGACTTCAAAAAACACATTAATAGATTTAGATTTTGATTGAAATTTATTGATTCATAAAGATTTATGGTGAATATTGTAAATTGTTCGGACTAATTTTGTACAAAGTTTGAACTGCTCGGACTACTTTTGTACAAAGTTTGATTTTTATTTTACTTTTTCGTTTAAATAACTTTTCTGTCAAGATATGAAAAACTTAATTGTGAAAGTTTTTTTTTTTTTTTTTTTTTTTTTTTTTTTTTTTTTTTTAATTTCAAAGTTCAAATTCTCATATCGTGTATATTTGCTATACTAAAAAAAATGCATGGTTCTAATGAAAGTTGATTAAAATAAACAAAAGTTAATTCAATTCCCTTAATATTAAAAGTTACAAAAAGGAAATGGTGAATGTGGCAGAAGTTGATCAAAAGTTAAAAATTAAGTTCAATACAGAGAAATTCAAACCTCCAACCTACATAACAGTAACTAATGTCTTAATCAGGGTTGATGGTGACAATAATTTCGATGCTTTGATTAATTCACTAGTAATTCTCAAAACTCTGTTCCATATCTGTTTTTCCTTCCACCATATACCTTCGACCTGCATGATATGGCAATTGAATCCGTTTGCTTTTTCCATCTTCTGACATAAAATCATCATACAAGCTCTCTCTGCGCCATTCATATGAGCAGCAATTGCTCTACTGCACCAGTCAAAGCTCTGATGTTTCATATCACAATGACAACTAAGGCACATGGGATCTTCAAGGAGTTTGACAAGCTAAGAAAGGTAATAATAAAAGTGATCCTTGTGAAACTTTCTGTGCAGTTCATGATCAGCAAACTCCTTAGCACAAAAAGATGTCAAAATTAAGGGAGAAGTGAAATCCATGGAGGAAAATGAGAAATTAAAGAACCAAAACATCCTAAAGATCTTGAAGATCAACAATGGGTTGCCTAATACAAAGATTGAGCAGATATAGCATTAAAAACTCTACTCTATATATGTGCCTCAAGGCGTACATCGACATCAAAAGAAAATGTTTCAATGTCCATACATAATTCGTTGATATCCCCAAATAGATATGCTCTGTGGGGAAGTTTCTGGAACAAGTTTACTCAAATCAGACTGAAATGCTGACATAAAATATCGACTATCATACAGCCGAGCACCTTCATGACTTATGACGTAACTAAGCAAGGTTTGAACGTAGTTCACTCCATATATAAAATAACATACTCCGCATCCTTGAATTACATCCAAAATCTGGTAGGCCATTGCCGATAAATAGTTACAAGGCGGCTGATGGCTTCTAAAAGCAGAAACACAGTAAACAATGACGAGTTCTTCAATGCTGCTACTCATCGTTATCGAGTTCTATCTAAGGAAAACTTGACTTATTCATGATTTGAATGGGAATCCAAAGAAGATGAGAGATAAATGTCACCTCAGGATAGATGTCAAAGTTAAACCATCAAGAGAAGAACATGAAGACGGAAGTGTATCATTTCTTGACACTAGGATTTTAACTAGTTCCTCTATTTGATGTGCTAACATAAAAACTTCATCTGCTATATCTTTAGTCACCCACTCTTCAAGTTTCCTGCATTTCAAATTCAATCATTATTAATTTATAAAGTAAAAACAGAGTTCATAACGGCAATAAATGCAGCTACAAGAAATATGTATACGAACAAGACCATGTACTGATATAAGAAAGGAAAGGGGGTACTGGAAACAGAGAAATTACAGAATATGAGAGGACCTATGATCTGAAGTTGTAAATTGGTGTCTATAAGGATTCTAAAGCATCTTTTCAACACACAAAAAGGAAAGATAAGAATAATTTCTAAACAACCTCAAGTGAGATTCTGCACTTTTGTTGCAATCGGAGAATAGCACCTTGATGATAGGATTTAAATCCACCTTTGGAACTAATTCTGCTGTATCCTCCATGCCCAAACAATAACCACTACACGACCAAGAATTTGAATTAATGAGAACAATGTGCAGCATGGGAGACTTGGTTTTCAATTCCTTAACCACAGTACGAAATGATGATTCTTCATTTGCACTTTCCAGTAGCTGATTTGCAAACATTCTTTCCAAGGTGTACTCGCTGTGCACATAAGCAGATAATCTTGAGCACTCAATGAAAAAAGAAATACCTCAAAGTCACTTATTAAATTACGTAGACATGATTTCTAGAGACTTAACTAAAAATCTAAAAGAAAGGCATGACATAGTAATATGCTAACCTCAACAAATTTCCAGATTCAACTGACGTGCATGATGAGACATAGCATTTAAAGAGTCTAACTCCACCATCTGTAGGTCCGCAGCCATTACTGCAAGGATAAGCCCCAATCAAAGTTGAGCACTGGGGGCAAAAAAACTCAACCCACTCAAAATCCGCTGAAAGATTTGACAGTCTAGCCATAAAGATATTTCCAAGAAAACCATTAAGAAAGGATCTCTGATCATCTGAGATATCTATAGTATTAAAAGGCTTGGGGTCTAACTTATAAATGTCACATGTGTGATGCATACAATCTCTATCAAAATGATCAAGTACATTACTTTCTCCATGATGACAGCAGTCAGGAATTGGAGTCACAAGAGGTGAATCAACTTCACTATCTTTCTCAGCAGCATCAGCCTCCGTGTTTGCAGCAAGGTTTTTATCATTGAACTGCTTAGATTTTACCTTCTCTGTAGATGTATGATTACATTGTGATTCCTGTTTAGCTTCAGTTAACCAATTGGCATCAATGATATCTGATTCATCCTTGAATTCTCGGGTCCCATCAGAGTCTGGGAACATATGTCCAATAACGTCATCCTTGGAAAGAGTAATAGTTGTTAAAGTGAGTAGGCAGACACCCTTTGCACATCTATAGGAATTTGTATACCTAGTTACCAGCTTCTCGCTTATCCCCCCAAAAGAGCAGCAGCAAGACCCAAACCAGTTATCAGCCACCTCTCGCCAGTTGACTGATGGCATTTCAACAAAATCTCTACACGCATACATATTGCACATTGAGAGTCAAAATCCAAAATTTATGGACTGGTATGAAATGCAAATCAACTGCTCTAGTAAATCAAATCCTGTTAATAGTGCGATCAAACAATTTTCTACCTGAGAGGGGATTTACTCAGCCTGAAAGAACAATTTCTGCAATAAAAGTGGACGCCACCACTGCGTGATAAACTGATTTGATCTAAAAAAACACGAGCATTTCAGAAGGGAAAAACATACAGCCTATTGGAAAAATAGTAGATGGTAGAGCAATGGCCACGGAAACATGAGAAATTATAGGATTAACTTAACAAAACTCCAGCATTTCTGGCTCTTTGGCATTGTAATTAACTCTCCCTTAGAATTTGATAATGATCATACGTGTCAGAGTTAGACAGAAAGCGGAATCCTATAAGTTTAAAATTTAGCACCTTTTGCGAATGCTAATGCAGAAATGTTACACTCTTCACTATATGAATTTATAATTCACCAAAATTTCTAAGCAAACAGAAGGGAAAACGCAACAAGTATCAAAACACGTAGAGCAAAATCATAGAAACTCGAGCGCACCAGAGTCCATTAAGAGCGGCTTCGACTCCTTGGAGTAGCTATTTTCTCGCTCTTCGGAGAAGTCCATCATGTTGTCGAAGTTGAGAATAATTGGGTGATCGACCGGAAGAAGCAAGACGAGTTTGACCTCAATATGGTCTTCGAAAGCTCGAAAACTCAGTGGCGACTCAGCGTCAACCAAAACCGGAGGAATAGGGACTCGAATCGACATTTCGAGGTCTTGTGACCAAGTCACACAAACGACGGACTGCTGGAGGTTGAGATGAACCTTGAGATTCTGACATTGAAGAGAAGGGTTGGTATGGGAATCGAAGAGCAACAAACGTAAGGTTGGTATATGGGATTGCGCTTCCCATGTGAAGCGCCATTTTCTAGGGTTTTCGACTGTA
This sequence comes from Luffa acutangula, assembly GCA_036850905.1. Lineage (NCBI taxonomy): Eukaryota > Viridiplantae > Streptophyta > Magnoliopsida > Cucurbitales > Cucurbitaceae > Luffa > Luffa acutangula. The sequence goes on along the minus strand of CM072087.1, from coordinate 58,515,618 downwards.
TCGAGTTCAGATGACATGCTTTGATTTCACGAGCGCTACTGCAAGTCTACAATATTACCCGCTTAAATTGATGTTTGAGAACAATTGAATTGAATTGATGCTGTCGCGTACGTAGAATTGTTGAACGGCCTTTACACGGAAATTAGTTTCACTTTTTCTCACTTTAATTCTTTTAAGTTTATATATATATATATATATATATTATTTTAGTTATTTTATAAATGGCTAAATTATAAAAAATACCCCTGAATTATGAGTTTGTTTCAAAAATGCCCCTGAACTTTGAAAAATGTTTCAAAAATACCCTTATCGGTAATTTTTTTTATGGAAGCCGTTAGAATTTACATTGAGAGGAGGAAAAAATAAGAATCATTTTTTCAATAAGGGTATTTTTTAATTTTTTTTTGAAAGTTCAAGGATATTTTTTAGGATAATTGTAATGGGTGGCAAAATTAGGGTAAATAATTGCAATTTTAGCAATTTTTTAAAATATTTGCAAATATGGCAAAATTTTTGAATTAATTATTTATATCCCTATTTTGCCCTTAATTGCGCGCGCAGGTGGATTTTTCTCCTCTATTTTTTGTTTTGGTAGGTTTCTATCTGATAGAAAATTTTTCTATCACTGATAGATTCTATCAGTGATAGGGAAACTTTCTATTTGATAGAAAAGTTTTCAACTTTCTATCTGATAGAAAATTTTAGAAAGTTTTCTATCAGTGATAGAAAACTTCTATCACTGATAGAAAGTTTTTTTTTATCAGTGATAGAAATCTTCTATCATTGATAGAATTAACTTTCTATCAGTGATAAAAGTTTTTCTATCACTGATAGAATCTATCAGTGATAGAAAAACGTTCTATCACTGATAGAATTAACTTTCTATCCGTGATAGAAATTTTCTATCACTGATAGAATCTATCAAAGATAGAAAAACGTTCTATCATTCTATCACTGATAGAAATCTTCTATCATTGATAGAATTAACTTTTTATTAGTGATAGAAGTTTTGTATCACTGATAGAAATTTTTCTATCACTGATAGAATCTATCCGTGATAGAAAAATTTTCTATCACTGATAGAAACTTTCTATCATTGATAGAATTTTTTTCTATCACGGATAGATTCTATCAGTGATAGAAAAATTTTCTATCACTGATAGAAAGTTAATTCTATCAATTTTCTATCAGTGATAGAAGATTTCTATCAGTGATAGAAAGTTAATTCTATCACTGATAGAAACTTTTCTATCACTGATAGATTCTATCAGTGATAGAAAAAATTTCTATAAATATTGTATTCTCATCTAAACCTTCCCTAACAAGATTTGAACGAAACACAAAAAAAAAAGCCTATAAATAGAAATCATAATTCTATCCAAGATTTCTATCACTGATAGAAAACTTTTTCTATCACTGATAGAAAAATTTTCTATCAGTGATAGAAAACTTTTCTATCACTGATAGAAATCTTCTATCACTGATAGAAAGTTAATTCTATCAACTTTCTATCAGTGATAGATTCTATCAGTGATAGAATTAACTTTCTATTAGTGATAGAAGTTTTGTATCACTGATAGAAAGTTTTTCTATCACTGATAGAAACTTCATATCAGTGATAGAATTAACTTTCCTATCACTGATAGAATTTTCCATCATTGATAGAAAAACTTTCTATCACTGATAGAATCTATCACATCAATGATAGAAATCTTCTATCACTGATAGATTCTATCAGTGATAGAAAAAAAAATTCTATATATGTTGTATTTTCATCTAAACCTTCCCTAACAAGATTTGATCGAAAAAAAAAAAAAAAAAACCTATAAATAGTGAATTCCTCTCTCTCCCTTTCTCTAAAATTCAAAACTCAACTCTCTTTTTTTCTCTCAACTCCATGTCTGAATTTCACAAATCCGATCTCCAAAAGTCAGTACAAACTCAAAAGACTCTGTGTCTCTGATTCTGACTCTTCCTTTTCTCTCTCTCCATTTCCTTGTGACATATAGAAGCTTATGCGACTGATTTCCTCCCAATTTCCATCTCTCCGGACTCCTATATGTTGTTTTTCTGATCGGAAACCTCCTTTCGCCGCCCACATGAACCGCAACTGGAGGGAGCCGCTTGCTGGTGCCCGGAATGCTCCTCTCTTGTCGCAGTACCGCCGTGGCCATAGCTTCACCGGAATCGCCCGGGATTCCGATGAGAATCTGGATCTCTTCTCCAAGAATCGCCGGAGTCTCTTCGTTGCTGCCTCCGATGACTCCTCCGATGGTAATACTCGCTTCCGATTGCATTCTTCTCATTTGTTCCTCGTCAATCGTGGAGGATTTGTCTGTATTGGTGTAATGTCGCTGGATGGAGATGACCGGAAAAGTAGAGAAGAAAATAGAAAGGACATTTTAGTAATTTTGCCTTTTAGATGGCAATATTTTGTCATTTTTGCAAATAGTTTCAACGGTTGCTATTTTTGTAATTATTTTGGGCCGGTTTGCTACTTTTGCAACCGACCCTATTTTTTTTAACTAAAACTATAACAATTTTCATCAAAAAAATTAACGGCAATGGTATTTTTTAAACATTTTTCAAAGATCAGAGTATTTTTGAAACTTTTCAAAATTCATGGACATTTTTTAAACAAACCCCATAGTTCGGTTTTTTTTTTTTTTTTTTTTTTATTTTTTTATTTAGCCTTTATAAATTTAATCCGAGATAGCCCTTGACCCAGATTCATAACTATTAGTTTTTGTTTTCCTTTTTTAAAAGTAAGCATATAAACCATACTAACGTAATTTTTCGTTTTTTTTTTTTTTTTATCTACTTCTTTTTCATGTTCTCAAAAAATAAAATAAGTTTTGAAAATTAAAATGAGTAGTTTTTTTTTTTTTTTTTTTAACAATTAAAATGAGTAGTTTTCAAAACTTATTTTTACTTTCAAGTGTTTAAATTTTAAGAATTCAAACCTAATTTTCAAATGTATTTGGGATAAAATCCACGACAAGAAAATTGGAGAAAACATACCTAATTTTCAAAAAATAAAAAACAAAAAACCAAATGATTATATCAAATGGAGTCTTAATTTTTTGTTTTTGTTTTTCAAAATTAGGTTTATTTTTCTCACACTTTTCTTATAATGGTTTTATCTTTATTAAAAACATGCTTGAATTTTTTTTTATCTAAATTCCAAAAATTAAAAAAAAAAACATTTGAAAACTACTATTCTTTTTTTAGTTTTCAAAAACCATAATTTTCAAAAACCAAAAACCAAAAACCAAGGCCCGGTTTGATAACCCTTTGGTTTTTGAAAATTAAGCTTATAAACACTACTTTCACCCTCCAAGTTTATTTATTTTTTCTAATACCCTTCTTTCCATGTTTTTAAAAATCAAGCCAATTTTTGAAAACCAAAAAAGTAGGGGTCGTTTGATAACCATTTCGTTTTCTGTTTTCTGTTTTTGTTTTTCATTTTTTAAAAACAGGGGTGTTTGATAACCATTTCTGCTTTTTAAAACCTTTTTTGAAATTATAAGTAAATTTCAAAAACAAAAAAAAGTAGTTTTTAAAAACAGATTTCTGTTTTTCAAAAACTCATTTTTCTTCTAATGCTTACTTTTCTTCTCTTTTACCTATCTTTCTCCAACAAATTCCTTTCTCTATTTTTTTTTTTCTAAAACGTTTTTTACTCTACAAAATTTATTTTCCTCTCTCTAAAATTTTCTCTCTCAAATTTTTTTTTCTCAATATCTTGTCTATTTCTAAAAACAAATCAATAACTCTTCTCTCCTAATTTTTCTTTTGAAAAAAAAAAGTCACCAAAATTTTCTATCGCTACAACTTTTCTTTATTTTTCTAATTTATCGTTATTTTTTTAACATATCTTTTACTCTTAACCTTATTATCTCTCTCAATTTTCTTTTTTTTTTTTTAATTTAATTTTTTAAATATAAAATTTATTGCTTTTACCCTTACTTGTTTTCTATTTTTTTTTCTAACTAATATCTTTTCTCGAGTCTAACTAATATTCTTTCTCTAAATATTTTCTTTCATCTCTCTAAATTTTCTATGTTTAACTTTTCTCGTCTTTCAAAAAAAAAAAAATTTATCTTGAAAACATTTATATTATATTTGTGTCTCTAAATTTTTATTTCAACGTCTCTACATATTTTTCTTTCTCTAAAACATCTTTTCATCTTTCTAATTTTTAAAAAAATGAAAACCAAAAACAGTTATCAAACAAGGTTGGTTTTCTGTTTTTTAAAAACAGAAAACAAAAAACAGTTATCAAACATATATGGTTTTTGTTTTTAAAAAACAGAAAACCAAAAACCAAAAACCAAAAACAGAAAAATAAAAAACCAAAAACTGAAATGGTTATCAAACAGGACCGTAGTTTTCAAAAACTTGTTTTTGTTTTTGGAATCTGGCTAGGAATTCAAATGTATCCTTAACAATGATGAAAACCATAGTAGGGAAATGAGGAGAAAATAAACCTAATTTTCAAAAACCAAATCGTTATCAAACGGAGCCCAAATGATTATCAAACAGTGTTTAAATTTTTAAGTTTTTGTTTAAGATGTCTCAAAAACTTTAATATGTCATTAATTTTCAATTTTGTGCTTAATAGGTAACTGAACTTAAAAAATTGCAACAGTAAAGTCTTTAATATATTATAGAATTAAAAATAAATAAAAAATAAAAAACAACTAATCTATTTGATTAAAAATTGAATGTTGTACCTCTTATAAGATCTTAAACTTTCGATTTTTGTGTCTAGTAGATCCATGAATTTTTTAAAATGTATGATGAGTCAATGATATATTAGACACAAAATTTTAAAATTAAAATGACCTATTAAACAGAAAATTGAAAGTTTAAAAATAACCTATTGGATACATTTTAAATTTCATACTTCAAAGAACTATTAAATATATAATTGATAGTTTCAGGACCTATTAGACACTTTTTAAAATTTAGGAACTAGATAGACTCACACTTAAAAGTCTGGGAATAAAACTTATTAATTTGACATTTTTATAGTAACAAATGTGAAGATAAAGATTTAAACCTTCAATCTTAAAAAAAAAAAAAAGTTGGTACTTGATAGCTAAACCATGTTTATGTTGACAATTATTACACCTTGATTAACCTACCAAAACCTAAAAATTGAACACTACTTTGTTAATATTATTGAACTCAAATAAATTAATAAATCTTAATACCTACTGAAAACCAAAGAGAGTTGAATGGATAGGCATCATAGGTAATCAATTGATTAATTAATTAATTAGTTGCCAAAGCGAGCTTAGCTCAGCGGTAATTGATAGTTTATGGTCCAATTAATCTTTAACCCACTAAATAGTTCAATAATTTCAATATATATGTATATGTTTATAGCTCACTATTTATTATAAAATAAAAATATTATTTTTAACCATCTTAAAAATGTGAAAAATATAAAATTATGTTTGGATGATTCTATCATTACATTATCTTTTGTGATGGTTCCTTCCACCAATCGATACATAAACGTTTACGATTTTTATTTTACACATACTGTACTAAATGCAATATTAAACTTAGATCAATAGTTGATGCATATATGATATATGTATAATTTTGCTTTTAAAAAGCACATTTAGATCTTACTCGAGAAGTAACCTATACATACTCTATATAATAATATTCTAAATTTAAAAGTGTCACACAACTCATCATAATATATATATATTTTATCGGTTCATGAGTGTTTGCTTATCTTGATTGTGACTATTTTGGGTCAAAGTGGCAGTTCATTGTCCTTAATTGAGTTAAAATTTCATTTATACGTTTGAATTTTGCAATAAATAGATACATAGAATACCGAATATTGATGCATGCCTAACTAGGGAATTATGGGAATAATTATATATCAGCTTCGCAAGAGGGCCAGCACACAGCATGCAGAGTTTGTCTATACTGAATTTTCTTATAATTTTTGTGAAAAGAATATAAAGTAAGTACCACTCATGGCACATGTGATGCATTTTATATTTTCCCAATAGAATCTTCAAGGACGAAATTGATGTTAATTCATTTTTTTTTTATGTTCTTGTTTTAACTGAAATTTTGTTGGGTTAGGTTTCTATGATTTTTATCAAGGCGTAACGAATATCAAATATTTCATTGTTAGATGTGTGACTAAGAAATTGATCTTAGTCCACAAACAAAACAAATTGTAGTAATGTGTAATGAAGTTATTGTCCCTTACATCGTCATATTTTTTTTAAGTGTATAAATAGAAGAATGAGTAGATATATTTTAGCAATCTTAGAAGATTCATTAGTTTATATAAAAATTAAAATAGAGTACGTTCATGTATTTGTTTAAGTAAATACTAATAGATGATGTCACAAACTACATAACCCCGGCCACAATTAATAAAGTTTGTACTTTAAGAAGAAAATTGATCACTACCTATGTGGTAGAATGTTGATATTGACGAAGAAATTAGTGTTTATAAGATTATAAAATGTCAATGAAAATTTATAAATAAAATGTTATATAAAAATATCTAACTTAATAAACAAGAACCAACATTTTATTTGATTATAAATAATTCTCTTTTTTTAGGTCGAATATTTCTAAAACTTATCAATATTCGATTAGTATTTTTAACGAGATCCAAGAAAAGATATTGTCTCCTGATCTAATATTAAATGTTGAGCATCTCAATTTATAGCCGGAAATGTTGATATATATCCTTCAAAACTGTATTATATATATAGTTCTCTAGCTAGTCAACAGTCGTTTCAATTAACCCACAATAATTTTGCATGTTTGAGAGAGAGCTGGCAGATGATGTATATAAATTGGGTGCGGATATATATTTTATTTGAAAATAAAAAAAAAAAAAACATAAGAAAAAAAAAGATGACGTTTTTTGTTGTAACATTAGCTTAGCTTTTGTTGCCATATTCATAAATTCATAAATAAAAGGATCAGAAAGCAGGTCAAACGTCACGCACACTCACATCAATCTTTATCAACAATTATTTTTGTGTTCCAGTTCATCCGTACACAAAAACATCATAAAATTTTCGAACCCTCAGTTCACAGTATATAAGCACATGATTGGCGTTGCTTCCAATTAATTTGCAAATGGAGATCCCCAAGGGTTACAATAATTATCTTCGTCTTCAAAACCATTCAAATCGCCTGTTTCGAAAATCGTCATTGAGTTCATAAACATTACGATGTCGTTCAGAGACTCTAATTTGTGTGTCAGCTCCATCATCTGAGCCCGAAGGATCGAGTTCTCGGCCTCTAACCTCACGCAGAGATTGGCCGCCACGTTCATGTTCGCCACCATCTGATTGTTCTGGTTCCTAAGTCGGCTCACCTGCAAGGCCCAGTTACAAATTTTAACCGGTACAAAATTTACTTTAATTGTCAAAATTTGAATGCAATGTGTAAGAATCGGTATGGAGCGACTATTCTTCCTACATTACTTACACACTTTTTGACCGCGGTCAAACAGTAGAAACAAAGATTTTTTCCCTCAAAGGGTAAATGCTGGTAAAAAGTTTAATGATGGGCAGCATATAAAGAAAAAGTAAAAGTAGAGTTTTTCTCCAAATGGTAATTGCTGGTAATTTCTCTCTCCTAGTCCAAAAGTTTAATCAATGGTTTTAAGTTAAAGATTTTAAGCAAGTATTATCTTGATTTTTCTAATGAACCATCTTTGTCTCACACACCAATACAATCAGGAGGGAATAATTGCCTTCATCCTTCCTTTTTAGCTCACCTGCTCGGTAAGATCATCCAAATGTTTTTGCTTGCGCAATCGGGATCGTCGAGCCGATTCTCGATTCGACTGCATTCTCCGCCGCTTCCTTTCCACCTCCCGATCTTCTTCCGACCCTGAGGTTCGGAGGCCGCTATTGGCCGATCCAGATGAAACTCCACTTGAAGAAGCCATCACAAGAAAATTGAAAATTAAAACGATCAAACGAAGCAATTAAAGACAAAAGGGCAACCTAATTAAGATTGTAATCAGAGGAATTAGATGAGGATCTATGGGGAGATTAATTGAACCCTACGGTTGTTTACGAGAAGACATAGAACCAGTAAAGGAACACAACGGAGAAAGATTGAACTAAATGGGTTCTACGGCGAAGAGTGGAGTTTATAATAAACCCAGAAAGAAGAACTTCACTGACAACCGGAGACATGGGGACTGTGGAGCATCGAGAACAAGAACAAAACCCAACCCACAAAATGCAGAAACTTGAGAATTGAGATCAACTAACAGTTGAAAAGAAAGAAAAATGTGGGAAGAAAGAGAGAGAGAAAGGGGGATGGAAACAGGCTGGTTAATGGCGGTTTTATAGACCAGAACAGAGTGCTCTCATTAATTTAATTTAATGCCAAAGTATAGCGGGTCAATGTGAATATAATGTGCTCATAAAATGAATTTTGTTATAGGCAATTCTGGACCACCCCGATACACAAGGAGCTGACGAGGACAACCGGGGAGAAATCGGGCTGAAAGATGGACCAAGGAGGCAAAACCGGCAAATGGGACGGGCCAAGACCGAAGGGGTCGGGTTTTCGGCCCGACCCCCTGCTCGGCCTCGGCCAGGGGCCGGGGCCCCCCCCCGCCCCGCTCGGGCGGGCCGAGTCCTTTTGGTCCCGTCTGGTCCCCACCGCCTCTGGATGCCCCGGTTTCGCCTGGTTTGACCTAAAACGCCTCCGAAACCCTAAAAAGGCTAGGAGGATGAACAGGTATTTATATCCCTCTTCGCCACTGAAGAGAGGATCCCGAATTCCATCCCTAAACTCTACTATCGATTTTCTCTTTTCTGCTCTTGCTCTTACTTTTCCACGCCCCTCCGTTCTGCTTTCTGACTTAAGCATCGGAGCCGGTGTGGCGAGCACCACACCGGTGTGCAGGTTTGCTGTCTTGCAGGCTACGTCTTCCCCCCTCAACTACAAATTTACCGTTGGTGGCACGTGAAGGTCAGGTGAGATCCTCTGGCCAAAATCGACCATCAACAAATTTTTTTTTTAATAAAAATAATAATCAGAAAGTGAAGGCTGATCTCTATGAGCATAAGCCAAAAATGATAGTAGAAAAGAAGATAAACAAAGCCATAGAAAAAGAAAGAATAAGTGGGGCGCGGTTTGGCCCGAAATAGAAGCGGCAACATTAGAGAGTTGGAAATTGGCGCCGCCCGTGATGGGCTGGGCAAGCCATGTGCAAGCGCAATACGTTCTAGTATTAGTTTAGTTTTACACGACCATTTTCCTCCAACTTTCTACACTTCAACATATGCACGTCAATATGTAATGAGAGATTATTATTTTCATTGCTTAAAAGATGTTTAGCCATTAATTATATTCTACTACGATGGTCAGGTGTTTCACGGTCAAAACTTTTGTTATAACACAAACTTTTTCGAATGGGGTTTCCATCTCAACTGTGAATGCATTTGGTTGGTATCTTTAACGAGGATTCCAGTATTTGCTTGTCCCTTGTTTAGCAATTCAAGTTGCATCCACATAAGCAACCAAAATATCAATCATGACTTGAGAGGAATACTTAAACAGATGAACTATTGAAATAATGGTACTTCCCAAAGAGATATACAGTTCCCTTCATCCATCAATTTTTTAATTTATAAACTATCTCGTGGAGAGTTTTGTTTTTAGATAATCTAGATCATGTCCGACATCTTCACATGCATTGAATTTTAGATTCTTTATGCCTCTTAAGTTTTAATAACCATTGGATGACAACATTACAGTGGTCTCTCCTTGAGTAATTTCCCTAAGAGATGATTCTCTCTAACATTGGAATCTTTAGAAACCCATAGATCAACAAAAGACATCACAAGCATTTTAGAAGTATCTCATTTAGTTTAGGTATTCTATCCTACATTACTCCAAAATTGATGGAGTATAATGTCTAGATATTCATTGGGTAGAAATCTTGAATTCCTACCAAATAAATAGTTCCGCACTTAATTAATTTTATTTTCTCGTTGAGATTATAGAACCAACTATTTAAAGCAACATTTAATTATGGATACCTTTCTCACAAATTTTTTGTTATTTATCTTTACCGTTAATGGATTTTGTTGATTGATATGAAAAAAAAAAAATGATAGATGATCGAAATTGTGGCTCATACATATCCTAAAAGATTTGAATCAACAAGTCATCAATCACCATTGTGATTATTTAAATCATGATGGCGTCATTGAAGAAAATGAAAAATACATTCATAAAGGAACTCAACTGCAAACATTTTTAGATGCTTTCGATTAAAAAAACAAGTGAAAGAGAAAAATGAGGTTGCATGAGTCGAGTGGATTAAACTAATTGGAGATCTGATGAGTTAATTGAATGTGCGAGAATAATTAATACATTCGATGGTCTTTTTTTTATATATATATTTATATAGCTTTTCGACTTTATTTATAAAACAAGGAAAAAGAAAAAAGAAAAAGTGGGTCGAAATTAAATTGGCAAAAAGAAGAGCTCTGATTGGTAGTAGAAGGAGACAGTATCAGGCGTGATCTGAACCGTACACTAGCACATGCGTCGTGTCAGGATTGTTGTTTCCCATTTAATGCGACTGATGCTCACATGACTTAGACCCAAAAGTGCTTCTGGAGACTTGATTTTCGAACAAAAATATTTGCACTACACTTGGCTGCCCATTGGTCATTTTTAATTATTTTTTTTATTAAATTATTAAAAATACTCGTTGATTCAATTATACTCTTGACCATTAAAAACATTTTTTCGTTAAATTTATAGACGAAAAATCATTGTTTACATGTGTTTTTATTGTTTTTTCTCATGCACGTGTTTAAGTTAATTCACATAAACAACAATATATATGCAAACATGTCATTTTTTGTCTGAGTTTACCAAGAAAAAAAATGAGTCTTCAATTATTGTTTTAAAACAAACTTAAAACTTTAAAAGTTGGAATGAAATTTTTGAAAGCTTAAGAGTATAACCGAGACTAATTCTATAGTTCAGGGGTACTTTTAATAATTTAATTTTTTTTTAATTCTAACAATTACAAAAGCGATGTTACGCTGAGGTTAGGGTAAATTACGATGTGTTGCTCGAGGTCTCTCGAGCCCCCTATTATACCAATGTTTATATCCCGTTATAGGAAATTAGGAATAAGGTAATGATCTTCCAGTATGGAGTTTTGTTTTGTTGTTACGATAGGCTAAGAGCAGTGTCCACTCCCTTGTGTTTGAGGGAGTCGACTTTGAGTGGCTTTGATACTGAAAAAAAAAAAAAAAAACAGAATAATAACATTGAAAATGGTTTACTCTTCATGGGAGCTTGGAGATTTGTTTTTCCTAGAATTAAACCATTTGTCTTTTAGAATGTTAATCAATGTCTTATCCACTGAGTTATGTTTGAATCAATGGTCATTTCATAGTTACTTCTTAATCGTCCTTGTGTTATTTACTTGTATTGGTATACTTTATGATCATATTCATGGTATGAAACAAGGTTAGAAAAAAAAATAATAATAAGAAGGGACAATTATTTTCCTTAATAATGATTGTCATTTGAGTTTCAATGACCACTCACAATAAAAAATGGTCATGTTCGGTTTGCAAAGTCTACATTCATAACAGTGAATGTCTTCAATTTACAGCGTACCCCGAATAGTGATAAGAAATTACGGGACACTACACATATCTCTACAATCGTATGATATTGTCCATGACTTTGCTTTTGGTTCACTCCAAAAAGCCTCATACTAGTGGAGATAGCTGTCCTCTCTTATAAACCCAAGGTCATCCCCTTATCTAGCCGATGTGGGACTTTGGTCGCACCCCCAACAAATAGTACCTGAAAGAAGGCAGATGAAGATTGAGAATTGAGGTGGTATAACTGCACCTATATTTTATTTAATATAAAACTTAAATATATAAAATATTCCTAAAAGGTTTATTCTTTATCTTAATCTGTTTTTCCGTTTGCTGATCTAATTAGGCTCTATAAAATTTTATTCCTACTTCTAATCGTACAAAATATTGTAGCTCCACCCATAGAAAACAGTAGTGAAAATGTTGTAATAATTTGGAATTTTGAAATTGTTATTTCCCCAATAAGAAACATTGATACAGATTGGAATCCACTCACTGTCACTCTTTTCCCAAATTAAATAATTAATATTAGTGATATTAGCTTTAATTTGGGAAGGTGGCATTCATTTGATTCCACTCCTCAACTCTCCTTTCCCAAAATCATCTTCTTTCTTATCCGCTCTGCCATTTTCATTTTCTCTTTTCATTTTATTTTTTATATAAAACAGAAGAGTTTCAAACGAATACCCCCCCCTTTTTTTTTTGTTCTAATGAAGTTTTAAAATATAAAATTATCATCATCAATTTTAAGAGATATATAAATCAAATTAACCATATATTATATATATATATTTTTTAAAGTTCAATGATTAAGGCATTGATAGGTTGAGATTTCTTACTACTATAAGGTTGTTTTTCTAAAAATTACTATTTTTACAATTTTATTGAATTTTTATTTCTTAATTTTTTTATTTAAACCGTGGTAATCATTTGGTTTTTAAAAATTAAGTTTATAAACACTGATTTTTTTTTTACTAGACATTCAAACGTATCTTCAACAAAGATGAAAATCGTTGTAAGGAAATTGATAGAAGACAAGTATAAAATTTAAAAAACCAAAAGTCAAATAGTTATCGAAGACCTTAATTAATTGATATATTTAATTTAGCACCTCTCCCATGTCTGGCCAAATCTCTTTCCTTTCTCTTTTTAATTAAAATAATTTTAGATTGAAATTGGCAAACTTTTGTACCATATTCAAATGCAAATATCTCATTAAAAGTTATATGAAAAATAATTCATCAAATGGGATTAAAGCAGAACATTATTTAATAATTTATTGGAAATTTTATATTCTAATTACCTTTGTTCAGATAATTGTTGATAGAGAAATTTTGACCAATCACGAATTGCCACGTCATTACATAAAATTAATGACGAAATGAAAGTTAATTAAATTTGGGACCAATTATAAATTGACATGTGTCCCAAATTTAATTTGAAAACAAAGTTGGCCAATTATAAATTTATAGAGCAAAATTTCTATTTGATCAATTAATTAAAATTAAATTATTTCAATCAAATTAATTAATTTGCCCAATTAATTAAAAATAATAATTATTTGGATCAAATTTGGATCTTTTAAATGTCTGGGTCATATGGTTTTGGGTCAAATATAAACCAAACCCAAGACTAAATGGTTCAGCCCAAGACCAATAAAACCCAAGCCCAAGTTGTTAGGCCCAAAAGTTACCAGGGCCCATCCTGCGAGAACTCTATAAATAGGAGGGTTCACCATCATTTCAAGTGGTCAGAATTTTGAAGCTCAAAGCCAGAGTCAGAGAATTCAGATAACTTCATCAAGATTGAAGACTGAAGACTCCTTGAAATCCACAAGTTTCAAAGTGCTGAACACTTCTTGAAGACTGAAGACTCCTTCAAGATTTGGAAGACTTCAAGCTCCAAGAGATCAACAAGCCAACCGACCGATCAAGAAGATCAACAAGTCAGCAGGCCGATCATCCAAGAAGATCAACAAGCCAACCGATCGAACAGATCATCAAGCTAACCGACCGATCAAGAAGATCAACAAGTCAGCAGGCCGATCATCCAAGAGGATCAACAAGCTAACAAGCCGATCCAACAAATCATCAAGCCGATAGGCAGATCCAAGAGATCAACAAGCCAACCGACCGATCAAGAAGATCAACAAGTCAGCAGGCCGATCATCCAAGAGATCAACAAGCCAACCGACCGATCAAGAAGATCAACAAGTCAGCAGGCCGATCATCCAAGAGATCAACAAGCCAACAGGCCGATCATCCAAGAAGATCAACAAGCCAACAGGCGGATCATCCAAGAAGATCAACAAGCCAACAGGCCGATCATCCAAGAAGCTCAACAAACCAGCCCAAGAAGATCAACAAGCTAGAGACCAAAGTTTATATATTTAAGAGAGAGAATCAGAGGATTAAAGTTAGAGATTGTACACCCACACGCATATTACATAAATAAAAATATATTATTTATTCCACGTGTCTCCATCCCCGAAATTACGTGTGAACAATAATGTATGCTTTATTTTTGAAATTATGTATTTATTTATTTATTATCATTGTTATTTTAGATGATTTATGCGGTTGACAAAAAGAAAAGGGAGCCTTGTTTGTTAGCTTTTGGCTGGACGAAGACTGTTCAATTTGACCCAACTTTGTTGTACGGTGTTCCTTTTTGGAAAATTATGGAAATATGATTGTACGTTTATAAAAACAATTTTTTTTTTGTGCTAAAAAACATACATTTTTTTTTAATTTATAAAAACAATAAATTAGGAAATAAAAGGCTTTTTTTTTTTTTGAAATATAGAAATAATAGGCTTAAAAGAATAACTATAATATTATAAGTGTCATGTTATAGTCATCACTATTATCTTTGTCACAAAAAATGATAAGTTCAAAACTACACTTAAATCTTATCTCCATCATTTAAAGTAAGCATAGGTCAGTAATTGACATGTATTTTTTATCGAGAGCTTAGAGATTTGAATCTTCCAACTTCAAATATTGTTGAACTTAAAAAAGGAAGAAAGAAAAATCATATCTCCTTCCTTCAACTTTCAAGCTTATTTCATTTAAATCATTGAGTTTTTAAAATATTTATTTGGGTATATTTTGGTCCATGAACTTTTCAAAATATTTATTTTAATCTTTTTTTTTTTTATTAAATGGCTCTTGCTATTACTTTTTTTTTTTTTTTTTTTTTTGAAAAAACATCTCATATCCATTTGGAGCGTGGAGATTTGAAGCTTTAACATTTTGATAAATCATATATGTTCATTATTGCTGAACTATGCACACTTTGACGGAAGCGACACCATTCACCTGTTAAATAGTTGGCATCATTTAACATATGTATAAAAATTGATTATGTAGATATTTTTAGCAATACATTTTGAAACCAAATAAATGGTAATGATGATCCATCATTGTAAATAATATCACGTATATCTTTTAATTTTAACACATCAGATACCTCAATTTTCATCCTAAAAAGATATTTTTGGGAAAAATTTCAAAGTTCTAAGGGTAATTTTTTGAATAGATTTTGAAATTTAAAGGTAAAAAAAAATCAAAATCTAGTAACATATTTGAAACATAGCCCAAAGTTAAGAGGTATATATATATATATATTTTGGAATGATAAGTTAAGAGGTTTTTTTTTTTTTTTTTTTTGGAATGATAAGTTAAGAGGTATTTTTGAATACTGTAATAATAATAAAAAAAAAAAAAGTCATGAACGTAAGCTACTACTCAAGTTATCAATGGGCTTATAACACAAAATGGGCTAAGAAATGAATGGACTCGTGACCAAGTAATGGCCCATAATGAAATAGACTCGTATCTATGAATCGCAAAACTGAGATATTTTCATATTTGCCATTGGTAATAAATGTTTGATCAAACAATGAAATAAGCTTTTCCCAAAAAAAATCAAATAAGCTATTAATTTACACTCTCATTTGTTTTATATTCACAATCCATTCATTTACATTCTCATTTGTTTTATATTCACAATCCATTGGCATTTTATAATTTTATTTTTTTTTAATCAACATTTCATAAAATCGTTATCAAAACGTTTAACAAAAAGTGAAGAAAAATAAACTAAATTCAAAATTCAAAATTGGAACAATTAAATATCGCAGGGGCATTGTTGATTTATTTATTTATTTATTATTATTATTTTATAATATGGATATGTTAAATAATGAAAAACGGTATGGAAAAACAAATAAAAGATGAAAAAAGCTACAAAAAAACAGAAAAGATTGCAACTAATATATCTCGAGCATAGGGTTTCAAGATCGACCAGTTACCCTAAACCGCAATCATTAATAGACAAAAACAAAGCATTACACTGAAAATTATA
The DNA here is from genome assembly GCA_036850905.1 of Luffa acutangula. Taxonomy (NCBI): domain Eukaryota; kingdom Viridiplantae; phylum Streptophyta; class Magnoliopsida; order Cucurbitales; family Cucurbitaceae; genus Luffa; species Luffa acutangula. The sequence continues at coordinate 58,499,584 of CM072087.1, read as the reverse complement.
AGTGCAATATAATAAAAACAACAGAAAAAGAAGTAACTGTGGCTGCTGGGATTCGAGCCCAGGTCTCCACGGCCACAACGTGGAATTCTCACCACTAAACTACAGCCACTTTGTTGTTAAACAAAATAAGATAAAATGTATTAAACGTTACAATAAAAAAGAAAAGAAAAAGAAAACAGAGGGACAAAGGGGCATGAAAATGCGGCTACTTTCTGGCCTTTTGTTTTGTCCGACTTCGAAAACAAACAAGTTTAAACTTGCAGCTCCTTTTAAGAATGGAGCCCTTCTTTTCAGGGCCTTGGAGTTTGCAAAGCACAAAACAAAATTCACCACTTTCTTTAATTTGGGTCGATGGAAAATGAAAGGGAACGAGTAATGATTCTCATATTCTTTCTTTTTCCTTCAACAAAATTGTGTTTACCCAATAATAACTCTCAGGCACAGATTTTGATAGGCAAAAAAATGGTGTATCGATGGATCACTCTGAGTCAAGCAGGCAGCGAAGGTTTTAAAAATAGACAGAATAAAGAAAGTAGAGAGCAATCCCAGATGGGCGGTGAAGGAAGAAAGAAAAAGTGGGCAACGTGGAGTCCAATGTCCAATTGGGGTTTTGTTTTTCTTTTGTCTTTCTACAAAAACACTTATATTATAATTGGGAGAGAAGAGGAGAGGACATAGAATTTACAAAAAGCATCTTGGAATCCCAATGTTATTGCGTTTGCAATTATTGTACACTTTTTTGAAGGGCGCATTATACCAAATAATAATTTAGGGTTTAAAGTGAGGAATAGTGGGATGTGAGCCATTTGGCTGGCTTGGCCCGATTTAAATATTTGAGTTGACTTTGCAATTATTTGAAAAAGCGAGTGAGGGAGAGAGAGAGAGAGAGTTGGATGATGATGGAGGCCGAGACACAAGGAAGCGGTTTCTGCAACATGAGAAGGGGCAGCCCCATGCCCCACGACAAAACTAACCCATCATTCTCTCATTAACTTTTTCATCTGTTGGCCTCTCTCAGATCTCTCATACTTATTTCTATTCCACTTGTTGGGAGTGCGTCCAAAGTCCCACATGGAGCATGCAGTCAATCCTATAGAGCTCAACTATAGATCTCCACCATGTCTACATCCTCAAGGTTTCCACAACTTCTTTGTTTGACATTCGAGAATTCTACCAACAATGGCTAAGTCGAAGATAATGATAATGATATATATTATTTACTTTAAGCGTAAACTCTCACAACTTTGTTTTTATTTCACCAAAAAAACTTGGTATCAATATGTACCCATGCATAACTTAAGACGCATTGTGTGCCCTACTTGCCATATATATAATTAAATGGGCTATTGAAATATTGAAAATGACCATAAGATATGCTGTTGGATGGAAATTTGTTGTAAAACAATTTGTGACACAGGAATGACCGTGAGTGTGTGTTATATGTTGTGAGATAGAAAGGTTATTGCATATCTCCCTTTTAAAGATATCATGTCTAGGAGTAATATAAATTACTTTTGTAAAAGTAAAAAACACTTTGAAGTACCTTGTGAGATGACACTTGTAGAGTATTTTTACTTAAATGCTTATTTCTTTTTGCCCACATGTATGATCAATACTTCAAAAACATTTTTAAAAGTATAGAGTCAAACATCAAAGTGATTTGTTATTAATCACTTTTTTTTTTTTTTTTTTTTTTTTTTTTTTTTTTTGTCTAGTAATCAAGTTCCTCAACTTATAGTGTCGCTAAAAATTTTTTAAAAGTATTTTCAAACATACAGACAATATACTAAGATAGGAAACGACTCTGAGACAAATTGCTTGATGAGGAGTATATAAAAGAGAGTCGGGAGATATGGATAAGGGTCTACAAGATTGTTTTGGACAAAAGTTAGGGTTTTTATGTATTTTAACCTCGCAAAAATCTATTATAGTCTTTATTTTTTAATCTCTCGGTATATAATAAATTTATGATAATTAACTAAAACTCCGTATGATAACTATTTGGTTTTTGAAAATTAGGCTTAAAAACACTAATTCCACCTATATAAGTTTTTTGGTTTTGTTATCTACATTCTTTCCATATTTTAAAAAATAAGTCAAGTTTTGAAAACTAAAAAAAGTAGTTTTCAAAAACTTGTTTTTGTTTTTGTAATTTAGCTAGGAATTCAAATGTGTCCTTAACAAAGATGGAAACCATCTTAAAGAAATTAGGATTAAAGAAATTAGGAGAAAACAAGCTTAATTTTCAAAAACAAAAAACCAAATAGTTATCAATTTTGAGAATTGTTCTGTTTAACAAATGGGGTGTGGGGATCCCAACTTTTTCTTATATCTAACTATCTTTGAAGCAATGAAAATTTGAAATACTTAATAGTTATGAATACTTAATCATATCCTTCTCTCAATTATTTTTGCTTTTCCTTTAAAAACTTTAATTGGATGAAATAAATAAAGATTAGGTATTTTAAAACTTTAATTAGCCACATACACATATATTAACATGAAAAAAGCACACAAAAAGAGGAAAAGCAAAAGTTGCCGATTGCTACGTGATTAAGGGAAGAAGATTAAAATCATTGGTTAACTAGTCACTTCTTTTTTCTCCTACCACATATCAAAAGTTGGAAACAAAACGAAGACTTGAAAAAAAAAAAAGAAAAAACCCTTACAAAATCTATTATTATTTGATAAGAGCAACATCTCATCCAGTGATTATATTCATCAGGAAAAGAGATATCCAGGCTTGCCTCTACTGTGAACCAATAACTTGACAGTTTTGATTGTGGGAAAAAAGGGTAGCAATAAAAAAAGCAAAAAACAAAAGAGAAAAAAAAAAGGTAGAGATAAAAGAAAAGTTTTGCTTGTAATTTTAAGGACCCAGTAATCAAAATCAAAATTTGATTAAGGGTTGAAGGGCAATATTGCTTTCTGACATGATAATGAAATCAGCCAAGACAGAGGGTAGCTAGGGTTTTGAGGAAAAGGCAACTGAAGCTGCATAAAGTTTTTTCTTTTTTCCTTTTTCTTTTCTTTTTTCTCTGCATAAACCAATGTTTCTCATTCTAATATATATATATAAGGCTGGAATTGGAAATGGGAAGAGAGAGAGAGAGAGAGTAAAGGCACCTTATTAATAAACAAATTAAACCACCTGCCCAAAGTCATCCCATTAAAACCATTTAGGTTTTTGTTCTTTTCCAAGTCTGCAAATTATTCTCATCTTACACCTTTTTTTTTCTCTTCCTTTTTTCTTTTGAGCATATGTTTTGAAGAACTTTCTTTCCATGTGATACTATAAACTTTGGAATTGGAAGGGGCAAGAAGGCAAACAACAGTAAAGTTAGAAAAAAGAAAAGCCAACCCCCTCAGCATCTCCTTTAATCATTCAGTGTGTAGTTTTTCAAAATCTTTTTAGGCCATATCCCATGGAGTCTGCTAATCTCCAACATCAGCTTCAAGAACTATTTGTTGGATATTCTTCTTTGGTATCAGCTCCAAGGCCAGCTCCCATCACTCATGAATGCAGCCCCAACATCATTTTGTAAGCTCAAATCAATCTCCCATATTTATTTTTGCAGATTTGACTCTCTTCTCACATAGCCATCATGCATGCAAAGTTTATCAAGCTTTAATCTTTGAGTTTTTCTGTTCATGGGAAGTTAATTAGAGAATCATTATCTTTTACATGATTGGCAACTGAAAATACAAAAAGATGTCATCTTTATTATCACTTCTGCAAACTGATTTTAGTATATGGCATAGATTTTGTTGATTCATATAAACTGAAAATTTTCATTCATTATTTTCTCTTTGGTCATGCAGGGATGGAAATTCCTACAATAACCCTTATTTAATGGATCAAAGCTTGCCATGTTCAAGGGAGAATGAGAATCTATGGTTCAATTTCTCATCAACTTACCAACAGCAACCCAATGAACAGCAGCTTTCAACTCTTTATTCTTCTGTTCAATCTCCTGCAAGCTATGGAGGTTTCCAAGGGATTTCAGCTGGATATAATGGCAATTATTACAGCAATGTTTTTTCGAGTAGTTCAAGGAATAGCAGTACTTCAACGTTGGATTTGTTGTCTTCATCATCATTTTCAAGTTCTATGGGCTACAATTTACAGGCTGATCGTCATCTGGATTTGCTCTCAGCCCCCAATTATTCAACTGGTTTTAACAAAAATAGAGCGTTATTTGGCTATGCTCATCAGCATCATGATCAACATGTGCAAGATTCAATCAATAATAACAGCCCATCAAACAGCTCCAACAAAGTTTGTATCTTTTCATGTTATTCTTCAAATTCTTCCTTTTAAAATCCCAATATATAACCTTTCAAACCCCTTGAAACTAATGATAATCATTATTCAACTATATATATTATCCAATCCCTTGAGCCTACTAGATTTTGACAGTGCTTTTAATTTCCTCCCTCATTTATGACCCCCTTGAAGAAAAAAAAAAAGATCCTTTCCTTTTCCTTTCTCCTTTTCTGTTGATTTGGGATAAAAAGTATATTATCTTTACATGAAAGTGGAACTTGCTTGATTTTAAACCTTCCATTACAGTGCAAATTGTTCTGTGAAAACACAAAACCAAATTTTGACACTCCAATTTTACAGACTTCATCATCAAGTGTTGCAAGAGCAAAGAGGCCAGTTAACAGCTTATCTTTGCCTAAAAAGTCCAATAATTCAGAATCTAAGAAGTCCTGCTCAGCCTCGAGATCTTCATGCCCACCATTAAAGGTATAGGTTCTGAATCCAATTTAAGAACTGGCTCAAGTTGCAATTTCTTTTAAGTGTTTTTGCAGATGTCGTGTGGGTAATTAAATTTTGTATAACCTGCAGGTGAGAAAAGAGAAACTGGGAGACAGGATTTCAGCACTTCAAAGGCTGGTTGCACCTTTTGGTAAGGTATAATATTATATATAAACTCTCTTTCTCTTCTACATTGCTTTCCTTTATCAGATTCAGAACCCACTTAGCTCTCTTTTGATGCTTAAAAAAATAACCCCATTTGCCCATACTTGGTTTTACTTTCTTACCATTTGACTTTATTTCAAAAAAATAACACTCTTTTTCAGACTGATACTTCCTCAGTTCTAACGGAAGCAATTGGCTACATTCAGTTTCTTCATGACCAAGTTGAGGTGATTTAATTCTCTATCAACTCATTTAGGACAATATTATTTTACATTTTCTATCTATAGCTTATTGTTTTCTTAAAATCTATAATAATGTTTCTAACTAATTTTATTATAAGCTGTGCAGACTTTAAGCATGCCATATTTGGCTTCCTCTCAGGGCAAACCCTACCAGAAACTGCAGCCTGTAAGATGATATATATATATATATATATATTTACCCATCAACTTCTTTATCTTAGTCTCTTAATAGTAACCCTTTTACGGTTTATGAATCCCTGTTTAGGTTAGGAGTTTAATAATGTGAATTTGTTTGACCTGTTTATTGCTGACGTGGCATCTATATTTATAGATATATTTGTTTGGCCTGTTTTTTCAGTTAATTTGCTTCAAAATTATCTGAAAAGAATATTCTTTTCATTTGGGGTTTCTGGCTGAAGCACAGTACACGATATTATTGTTCTTAGAAGAAAAAAGTATATAGAATGGTAAATAGGATCTATGTATTTATTTAATAGATCTAATAGAAATTAGCTATATGACTGGGAAGCTCCTATTTGGTGGACAATCAAGTTTTGTTTTATATGTTTGTTTTCTAGAAACTGTCAGATTGTTTGTAATGTTAACAAAACATTAAAAAACTAGTTTTTGTATCTAATAAGTTGCTAAAGAAACCTAAGCCATAGATTTATCTGAAGTAGCAGTGTAAAACTGAACTTAATTATACTAAAATTTACAGGGTTCAATCCAGGAGGATGGAACAAAACCAAGGCAAGATCTCAGAAGCAGAGGGCTGTGCCTTATGCCTCTTTCCTGTGCTTCATTCATTCATGGTTATGATTAAGAGGGCCTAGTGGACCAGATTTGAGAAATATTTCATCAGAGAAAGAAAGTCCTCAGCCAAAAAAAGCAAATTCAGACCACAAAGTGACCTATTCTTAATGTTATTGGTTTCTTCTTGGCTGTGCTCGTTGTATAGCTGTTCCACAGTTCAGTTTAAGAAGAAGAATGTCAATAATGGGTGTTTGGTGGAGTGAGATCGACAAATAAGCTTTTGTTGGTTGTATTTCCCATTTTCTAATCATTTGCTTGGTAAAAAACACACGTGTTTCAATTTCATTTCTTGCAGAAACTTTATGAATTTACATACCCCATCACTTTTAAGGATGGGATTTTCTTCTTGTTACCTAGGACTCAGTTTTACATACGAAATAAATAATTACATAAATAAAAACAACTCGACCAGAACTTTTCGATTTACATTTGTCTGGTTCGAGCACAGAGAGAGTGCAGTGATCGGTGTACGGGGCGATCGCCCAACCGCTCGTGGCTGTTCATTTGTGGGATATCATCTGCCATTTCATCCCTTCATCCAGTGGAATGATAACTGCATACAGCCAAATTCATGCAAGTCAATTCACTAAAATTCTAGTGCTCGTGCATAAAAACATAATACTGGACAAGGGGATGGTTGGTCTAAGTAAGTAGATTACCAGTTTCTTCCTCTTTTTCCTCTTCTCAATATAAGCAAAAATCTCGGCTTGTCTAGCCAGTGTTTCCTCCAAAACCTATGTAAAGATTACTGATCAGTACTAGTCCAACCATTTATATATCAAACTTACTGAGCACTGAGGAATAATAGAGGAAAACTACGTAGCAAAATAAAATGGTATAATAACTGTTACCTTTTTGGATACGATAAGCTCCTGTTCAAGGGCTTCAACGCGGCTTATTGCAGCATTCAGTAGCTCCTCTTTTTCTCGAGGCATGTCAGCAGGTTTAGTGCACAAGTTATTGACTCTCTCTTCCAATTCAGCCATGCGTTTTACGGTAGACATGTAATCAGGCAATAAAGGTGGCTGACCCTTCAACGTGGAGTCGTCGTCACAGTAATCTGGTTTGGAGTATAAGGAGGCATTGGTGAGCTTCTTAGGCATGGTGCGCGCCAATCTCACCGTAGCAGAAATTCCCATTACGAAGGCCACAATACTAGCGAAAAGCTTTGATTTAAGATCCCCAGGGGCCTCGCTTGATCCAGCTGCCATAGCAAATTCCATTGCTGCAACCAATAGTATAAAAAAAAACATTTTCTTTGATTATGCAATATAAATTTAACTAAATACTTCTATGCAGCCGTACCAAATGAAAAAAAAAAAAAAAAAAAAAAACTTGTCAGTGTAGAAAAAGAATTTCATTTAATAAAAAATTGAAAATAAGGGGGTCAATTTTCTTTTATAAACTATAGTTGCCTTCACACAGACAAGCAGGAATTTCTACTACTTTTTTAATGTAGCTCGTTCTTATTGGTCTATGTCCTTAGTAGATAAGCGGATCCCACTAAATTTCTTGTTTCACCTTTTTAAGTGAGAATTTGTTATTTCATGTTTTTGTTTCCTATTTTTTGAATACTATTCCTAGTTTTGAAAAAGAGGAGGAAAAAAAAAACCTTTGGAAACTATTTGAGAGCTATTTGATCTCAATAAATATAATAGTTGAGGTTGAGGGTAAATTCAACTTATTCATTTTTTAACTAAAGGACTAAATAGATACGAGTCAAAATACATGGGATGAGAAATGTGTTTTATTTGTCAAGGAAGAAAAAAAAAAGAAGATAAATGTGTTTTAATCTGTTTGAGAACAATTTCAATAAATAGTTACCAACCGAATTCCCAATTCATCCATTAATTTAGTAGAAAGAGAGAATAAGAAATAACAAATTGTCAATCATACTTTCTTCTCTCTTTTTGAAAAAAACAAGAAACATGAGTAGCGGAAAACAAGAAACATGAATAAAATCACCATTCTACAGTATAAAGATGAAATTGAATAATTAAATCAAAAAATAAAAAATGAGTTATTAGAAAAAGATAATATACCTTTGGAAGAGGCAAGCATGTTTTTTTGTGACACCATTTTCCATGCAAACTCCACAGATTTATCAACCACCGGGGCACGATCCTTATTGTAAGGCACAGGAATATTCTTGGTAATTGGAACCTATCATGTTTTTTCTTCTATCAGCTAAAGTTCAAAAATATATATATATATATATATATATATAGCGATATTTCATTACGGGCAGACAATATGATGCATGAATTCACCAAAAAAATAGAAGACGGTTTGCATATATGTATCCACAGACAAACACATGAGCAAATTTATGCTAGCTAAGTTTCCCAAAGCAAGTCATCTCTAGAGAATAGATTTTACTAGCAAAGGCACAGCACTGAAACTGGTAATTTACTGATCATCCAGTTTGAAATCTTCTGTGACATGCAATGATCAAACTCAACACTAAAACAAGGCTATATATTTGAACTTCCAACCTCAAGGGAAGAAATGAATGCCTTTACCGCTGAGTTAAGCTCATATTGGCAAAAAAAAAAAAACAAGGCTATATAGTTGCTTGTAATTCTAGAGGACATTGGATTCTTACTGCCTAGATCACTGAAAACCATTAAACATGTAGATGTAAAGCAAATTAATTTTTCAACTAATAAATATTCAATTCTTGCACGCTTACCCCATGGTGAGGAGAGGGTGATGGATGCTCAACGTGATTAAGAGGATGTTTAGGGGCGATGGTGCAGACATCCTTAACATCAGGAAGTGCTTCCTGATTCCCCTAGACGATTAAGCATAACACATACCAAAATGATTCATCGATTAGAAAGAACCGAGAAGCAAGCTCATAATATTTAAAGAGACCATATCAAAAGAAAAAAAAAAATGGAAACTAAAAAAGAAACCAGAAAGATGCAAGCTCAAAGCTCAAGAAAAAAACCTCGTTTTCCTCACATATCCTTGAACATTTATGGGTTCCATTGTTGACCATCTGCAAGTCCATCAATTATTTAAAACAACTAATTAAGTAATTGTAAAAGTCAGCTGAACTTTATAATCAAAGATGGAAACTATCACAATGTGGAGATATCACAATTGGGACCTTTAATATATTTGGGTCCTTCCATGGACCCTTATCGGAACGCATGCATCCTCCTTGATCGGCACAGGTACAGGTGCCACCAAGAAACTCTGGCAACTCACTGGTGCAACATGACAACACAAAAGGAGGAGGTAATTTCAGGCAAAACTTTACATGAACATTTCCAAATTTACAAAGGGTGCCTAGAAAATCTCAAGCTAATGGTAAAAATGAAGTGTGTATACAGTACGTGAAAGTTTACTCTCTTCAGTGGCATACCTGGAATCAATAATTTCCAGCAACTTGCTTTGGTATCTATTTCCAAGAACCTGGAAAGTTTCACTAAATAATTACATTTGCTACAAAGTACAATTAATTTTTGAAAAGATGAGATCAGAGAAGCATATTTACATGGATCTTTGCAGTGGTTTTAGGATCTAGAAACGATTTTACAGTGTTCCACAGCATTCTAAATCCGGAACCGGCATTGATGATGAACATCCGATTCAAGGTCTGCATTCACGTTTGATCACTTTTTGGTTCAGTATAGGACGTAGTTTAGAGAAAATAAACATTACATGAGTTTGAAAACCAAACATTCCATAGTACCTCTGGATAGTTCTCACCATCGATTCTCTGAAGGCGGGAGATGAGTTCCCGAGCAGTCTTATTGAAGTTTTTAAGTCCCTGTCAAACCAATTTTAGTTTGAAAGCTGCAACCGTGGAATTGGAAAAGGGAAAAGGGAAAAGGAAAAAGAAAAACAATTTTGAAAACAAAGTTCTAAAATTTTTTAAGATCAGCTAGTTCAAAGTCAGTGCACATCAATATCATATACCACAATGATAGTTCTCTATGCTACTTGCATGAAGCATTTGGCTGCAACTAATTATTTGCTAGTAGTGAGTATTAACAATTGACAAACATACCACTCCTTGGACGTCCAAGATTGTTGTACTTTGATCAATGTGCTTCTTGGAAGCTATTGAACAGGCAGGAAACTTTACCACAAATGTCCTCTCAAACTCCCGTACATGGTATTTCAGATAGCGTTCAATATCGGTGACTTGCATTAATTTGGTGGGATCCACCTTGCCCAATTTCTCAATATATACCGGCCGCCCTTCCTTATCTACACCATGATGCCCTTGAGGATAATAATCTAAGACTTGATCAAGCTCCTCGAATACAAAATCCTTAAACAGAGAGGGGAAAAAGAAGAAATGTCAGTGAATTCAACTCAGGAGTTTTAAAATCTGGTACTTGCTTTACAGGGGAAAGATGAAATTTTTTTGTAAAACTTTAGCAAACATTTCTACATGCATCGAATACCTCCATTATGGTGTCAGCGCCAAATTCTTTACGCCACTGGAGCATGTCAGACCACATTTGCTTTGTTTTCTCAATATCAAACTTCCTGGCCTTCAAGAATCTATGTCCAAAGAAAAGTTTAAAGACTATAACATAATAACCGAAAAGAAAGACAAAATTACATATACTTCTGTTCTATAATGGTGCTTGGCCTACAGTGTCAAAGGATTAATCTTGAGAATTGTGATAGACCCCAATCAAGAGATTGAAGAAAGAGGAGTTAGGGGCTGCCTTCTGTTAGAGGAAGTATATAAGGATGAAAGATTCACCCCTCTTCATTATTTGAATCATTTGACTATATACAGGACAATTGATTAACGCGTAAAAACCACGGAGCAATAGAACTTGAATGATTTGAATGCTGGTAGACAGGTGATAAAACGTAGGGTTATGAAAGGATAGCTAGGAGAAATAGAAAACCTGAGCATCATGTGATAGTCATCGTGCTTGCCAGGTAGCAACTCCTCCAATATTAATGCTTGACGAAAGGCATCGACGACCTGCATCTCCTCTGAATTTCGCACATCTTCAATTTCAACAGACGCGACTTTACTACTTCTCCTGCCCCTTCTCATGGAATGCCTGAACTTGGAGGAGGCATTGGCTGCCTTCTGCTTGAAGGATCCAATGGATATATTCTTCTCATCCTCGGAACTCTCAAGATCAGACCCTTCAAGAACTATGTATTTAAAAGAAGTTGTCAAAATTAATTTTAGGTAAATAAAAAGGAAAGATTGATAAGCGAAGAAAGAAGAAAAGATTGATGATGGAAGAACAGAAGCATACCTGGTTTGGAAAGTAGCGGTCCGGACATGATGGCGTGTTTTTACGGGTTTGCTAATTGAAACAGACGCATCAAAGAGATGAATCAAGCTCTCATATCTCAAATACCAGATTTCAATTCCTCTCCTAATGCCCGGCCTGAAAAGAAGGTTGAATAAAAAGATGTTAAAAAAAAATATATATATTTAGAGAAGGAAATGGCAGAGAGATTACCAATGAGAATTGGTAGAAGGTGTAATGTGAGGGGCAGGAAAGCGAAGTAGGCGGCGAGGGGCGATTATATTGAGATCAGAGAGGGAGAGAGGTTACAGGATTACAGAGAGAGAGATGTGAGAGATTTTGGTGTGTTGTTTGATTTGAGATTATTGAGAATCAGAAGATTGACCGATCCATTAAGAAGCTACGGATGGATATCCATTGAGGGAGATGTATGTTTGTTATCTCTCCCAATTTTCATTTTCATCAATTTTGATGATTCCGGCGAAACGCCAGGGCTTTCATATGCTTCATTACCATCTAAACCCAACTACCCTAACGTCTCCTTTCCTTTTTCCCGGTAAATCCATCTCCTGCCTGCGCCTCTATTTTTCCTTCCCCTGCACCCAACAATTACATCATCAATCAATCAATTCTCCCAATTTTTAATGTATAATATAATATTTTAAGGAGGATGAAGGTACAAATTCTTTCAAATAACTTTTGTAATTAAAATTCTATTGAATGCATTAGTTATATATTTATTATTGACGAACGTTTTTTTTTTTTTTGTTGTCATAAATTCTTCTTAATTAAATTTAAAGACGAGTCACTAAAAGCAAAAAAAAAAAAAAAAAAAAAAAAAAGTTATAAATGAAGTTATTTTTTAGTTATTATTTTCCGAAGAAAAAATAATTAAATTCAATTATTGAATAATTTTGTCTCTTGAATGGTTTAATTTGTAGTGATTAACTACCTAACAAAAAAATATTGAATGAAGCGCCTATAATGTGGTCATAAAGTGTTTGTTTGTTGTTCTTGTAAAAAAAAAAAGTGTTTCTTTGTTGAAAACCTTAGATGAATATTACAAAATTTGTTTGCTCCTTAATAACCATTGAATTCAAATTTAAAATACTTTTATAATTTCTTTTTCACACATTAAACAATGTAAAATTATTAGCCATATTGTGGTGACCTCTTCCAATGATTTCTCTTACTAAGCCACATCACCACCATCAGCTAGTTACACAATTGTTTTTTTTTTTTTTTTTGAGAAAAAGTTACACAAAATTGTTATTGTTAAGTAATTTTTACCAATAATTACATAAAGAAAAATTCATTTTGGGTTAACTTACAAAGAAAACAAATTCTTTTCAAGTTTTTCATTTTAGAGTACTTTTAACGTATACTTTACAAGGTGAACTAAAAAAAAACGTATAAATTAAAAGGAATCAGAGTAATTATTCTAGTAAAACACATGTAAAGCCAATTCTTTTCCTTCTAATATGAGACATTGAAATTTAAGAGAACTAGAAACATTTTACAAGTAGTACAACTCATTTTAAACTCTTTTTTTTTTTCTTTAAAAAAAAACAAAAATCCAACTTTTCTTTTCATATTTGCCTCTGATTTTATCGACTGTTTGACCAAATCTCAACCCATCATTTTAGCTTTCATTTTGTATAAACAAGCAAAATGACCAAACATTCCAACGCAAAACTAAACACAGAGATCCTATTCCAATACATTTTAATTTTAGGTAGTCTATTTTTTAACCTACCTTACACTAATTAGTTCATTATAGATTTAATACAAGACTAATGTCAATGATTTACAAATGCTAATAAGATTATCCTGGTTTAATTTCAATGTCTTTTTTTAAAAAAAGAGGAACAAATTTCATTGATAAATGAAATACGGGTTGGAAACAACCAACACAAAAATGAATTACAATAAAGTTCTCCAATTAGAAATCTAGGTAGTAAGACTATAGTTGGCAAAATGGTGTTTTTATTTACACCAACACAAAGCATGGAAAAGAATTAAATCAAAAAATTCATCGAAGGTGGAAGAGACATCCCTGCAAAGTCTTCCATTTCTCTCACACAATAGATACTAGAAGAAGGCTCGGTTTATGCTAACAATAATATCTTTTAGAATCAATTGCCAACCAAATGCTTCCATCGTAATGAAATATTGAGAGGCATAACCCCCTACATACTCAAACATGTTGACAGAACATCAAGTTTTAAACATATCTTTATAATTCAATGGAAAAGGCGAATTTTGCTCCTAATCTGAGTCAGAATCAACATTGACAGAAGATCTCACAGTCCTTCGCCTACTTTCATCGTACTCGTCCTCCTCATCATTCTTTTTCTCAGTAATGAAACCTGTATATTCCTCCTCAGTCAGACAATCCTATAATTGAGGGTTAAAATACAAATCTGATAGAAATATCACCTTTCTTTGTCAATAAAATTTCTAGTGCCTTTGAACTGAAATCATCTTTTCCTCCTAAATCTTGGAACCCAATAAGCCTATCTGTAGCAATGCCTTTCCTGCAACCAAGAACCACACGTTCTTCACGGCAGATTCATACACAAACTCACAACAGACTTGAACTAAATATCAACGTAAAAGTTTTTTTAGCTCTGTAAAAGCAACTTTCTCAAGTCACGTTATCACTGTCTGGGGCTGTCTTTTACGTTATTTCCCTTTTCCTTTGACTTATTAGCAACCAATAGAATGTCCTACAGTCCTACCTATGCCTTTCACTAACTGGAAAGGTATGACTACAAGAATCAATGGTCTAAGGAAAGGGTTTCACCTGAAGAGAATAACGCAAGGCAAAGTCTTGATTCCAAGTTTGGTAACAAAGAATGGTGCATTCTGCAATTTGCTTCTAGAGAATTAGCCCTTACGAGTTCTTCCCCCGGACAAACTTTTGCAACAAATGATACAAAAAAAAAAAAGGATATTGCTGTTAAAATAAATTATGTATACCAACCTCTGCATCAAGCTTGATGAATTTTGTGTCTAGATGTTTTGGTGCAAGAGTCTTCAGATGCTTATCCATAATCCTAAGAAAGAAGGATTGATATAAGTATAGCGACTTTTATAAAATGTAAACATGTTGTTCGGATTAGTGAGAGATTTCAAATTAAAAGATTTACTTGCAGCGATAGAATTCATGATGATAAAAGTGGCAAATCACTTTTTCACTCCCAGTGACTTCTCCCAAAAAGTCTCCCTCAGTTATTTCTCTGTATTCCCCATGCCCTTGTCTCTTCATTGTTTCTCTCTTCTCAGCTTCCTTCTGCTCAAACAAAGAATAATGTAAATGCATAAGCAATTTGTAAAAGTTGGCTCCAAACTGAAAATCACAATGAATCCTGACATTAATAATCATAATGAATAGTGACATATTGAGAATCACAATGAACTGCCCATAAGGGGAAATCCAGTTAGTTAAAGGCTGAGGATTTGGTACACATGATCAACGACTCAAGTTCCAAGTTGCTGTTGAGCTTAAACAAGAGAAACATTTTTTCGAGTCTACGAAAACCTAACTCAGCAGCCCATGGTGTACTGCAAACTACATACGACAATACAAATTACTATATATACATAATCAATTACACACAAACTCGGACCTTGAGGGCTGCAATTCTATCTGCATGCAATTTCTCCAGCTCAGGATCCTGACCGAGGTAAGCAAACATTAGTGTAAATCACGAGCATTCATATGCAGTGTGGAAGGATCCCAATCATTTAACCTACATCCATCAACTCATCAAGGTCAACTTCCTCGTTGTTAGAACTTGATGCCTGAGTCTTCTCTTGAGCAAGCAATTCCTGTAAAGTTAAATAAATGCATTCATGAAACCAGTAGGAAGAAAAACTGCAAGCCTACTTAATGGCTCTCAATGATTTCCAATTGTCCATAAGAAGTATCAGTGTCCTGAAAGCAAATTTCTCTGTAAGCAGTATCAATTACCAAAAGATTTTAAGAAAAACGATAAATGTGGGAGAGTGAGATCCCAAAGAATCAACGTTTCCACATTAAGGAAATATAAACGTAAAGCCCAAAATCCCTACAAGTCACTGTTATTATATTGTGCAGAAGTGTAACGACAGTTAAATAAATGAGAAACTAATGTTGTACTGCATTGAATAAGGTTAAACTGAGCCAAAAGAGCAGGAGCGCTTGAGCTACAAGTTCGGTAATCATACTCATGGCAATTTAATAGGAGGAGGAGGAAAACCCAAAAGGAAGAAGAGTCAACTGATCTTCAATATATCTTATGTCTAGCTTGCACCATTCATAAACTGAAGCTGAAGTTGCAGATGATGTGTTAATACTTTCCACACAATAACTACAAGAATCACACAGAAATATAACCCGATCGCCATTCATATCCCAATAGTATGCTAGAAAAATAGATCTGAATAAAAAATAAAAAAGAACCCCAATTTTGCAAGGGCGGGTTTTTGTTTCAAATACCTTTTGATAATCACGAGCAGCAGCCGCCATTACATTTCCAAATGCTAAATTCGAAAGGGTCGACTTAACGGAGTCCGGATCCATCTTTGGATAATTTAGTGTCTGGAAAAGATGAAATAAGAAAACGAAAACCAGTAGACGGAAAGAAAATGTTCAGCGCAATGATACAAGAAGTTTCTGAATCAAAGCTTTCTAACAATCAGAATTGAAAAAAAAAACAAGGAAAAGATTTTGACGGCACGAGATCGGACATCGAATTGCTTGCTTCGCTCCTCGTGTGTGAAGAAGCAACTGTAAGGATGTTTGTCGATTCCAGTTGAGGGCAATCGATTGGGGGGCGAATCTGTAGGGGTCGATTGGCTTTAAATACTAAAAGACCGACCGAACCGATTCGTTTCGGTTTCATGGTGGGGTTCATCGGTTCTTTTTCCTTTTTCCATGGTACGTATGTGAAAATGAAGATTTTCTATATATAAAAGTGGCTCTACGGATAAACTTCATATTTTCATTTTGCCTTCTAAATTTTAATCATATGTCTATTTTACCTAATTTTATTGGATATATTAGGAATAAGACAAAATGCAAGATGAGAAAGAGAAGGTGAGTTGGGTCAAGATACTTACCCCACGACCCTATCAAGTTGGCTTTTCAATTTATACATTATTATTTAATCTACCGCTTGTGTTTTATTACACAAAAACCTATGGACTCTTCTCATTCTAAGTACAATTCATTAGAAAATTTCAAGAGACAAACTTCAATTTTTAAACGAAAAATACTTAGCTGCATACCGTTATGCATGAATCTCTCTACATACCACTATTAAAATGTCGACGACTAAGAGAGATTAAAAAAAAAAATCTTGTTGTCTACCTTTATCTTTTTTAGTTGTTAAAATTTTAATACGATATGTAAAGAGATCTCTGTAGCCAAATATTATTCTTTTTTAAAAAAAATGACTCATTAATTTATTCGTAAGTATGATGAGGCTATGCCCAACACTCTCAATTAGTCAATTGAATTATTTGGATAGGCTTCCAGCCATATAAAGTTAATTGGGAGAATTTTGCCTTATGTGGTAGCTAGTAATGTGGATGATTCCAAGCATCATCAAGTGGCTTCTTGTTTAAAATGTAAAGTGGAATAGTTGTCTTTTTATGTATCTTGGCCTTCCCAATCGTGGTCATCAGATAAAATGTAGAAAAAACTTGATTGATGGAAGAGCATTGAATTTGTCTCGTAGAGGAAGGCTAACTCTTTGCAACTCGGTTTTATCTTCAACTCCTATTTATTACATGTCGATTTTTTTAGTGCCTTCTAAAGTTAGTTTATTGATAGAGAGATTGATGAAGTCCTTCCTTTGAGAAGAAAAGGAGGACGGTCAAATTAATTACCTTGTGAGATGGAATTTGGTTACTCAAACTCAATCAAAAGAAGGTTTAGTTTGACTCATGTTATGAAAGACACTACTATCTATTTGAATATTTAAAGAAGTCTTATGCATTAACGGTTTAAAAATAAAATCTTAATAAAGAGTCTAAATTGATTCACTTGTGACAATTTTGAATTTTAATTGATAATTGATTCAACCCCAAAGTTTAGAGATTTAAATTTGAATCTTTCCTATTTTGTAGGAGACTATTTTTTATGGAGCAACATGAATAAGCTTATTACAGGTAAAGTCGTGTGAAATAGATAAATTTTTTATTTTATAGTTGGACATGTTTATTTAATAAAATATAAACATAGATTATGTCCTACTCAATTAATACAACGTTAGATTACAACTTTAGTAACTTTTTCTAGGCTTTTTAATTTGTTAGAGATTGAAATACTATTATGGTCCAGGTACTTTCAGTTTTATTTCATCTTAGTCCATGTACTTTTAAATGTTCAATTTTAGTGGTTGTAGCTAAAAATTGGTCCCTAATGTTAATTTGAAGTTAATTTTTCAATTAGCTAGATAATCACAATAACTGTCATGTAAGAAAATAGATAACGTGAACATATCTTCAATTACTATTGACCTCTCAGTTGAGGTTAATTACTATTGAGTTATGTTTGTTTGAACACTAAAAAAGGAAAATATATAAGTAAAGATAAGTCTTAATTGTTGCAAGTTTTGTCAAAAAAAAAAAAAAAAAAAAAAAATCAGGGATTTAAAATTAAATCCTTCATCTCACGTGATACATTATAAACATATCATACAATACACCCGACCATCGTAGAAATATGAAAATGAGAGGGGTTTATTCTTTTTGTACTAAAAAATAAAATGAGAGGGGAAAAACTCTTCGGAATAGAAAATAGTTGTTCAAAAGGTGATTGCTGAATTTTTATTCCTGAAAAAGAAGTTCCCACGTGGCTCTTACCTTATTCGCTTTCCAACTTCCTCTTCAGCCACGATTGTTTTAGTAGACCACCGACGACGACGGCGGCGACCGACGACCTCTGTTTCTAATTCTAAGTCCTCTTCCGTACCTTCTTACTCCGCTGCCGCTTTTTCTTCTCTTCACTTTTTCTTCTTCCCCTTCTTCCACTATCCCTTCGCCCTCTTCCTCCGCCGCCTCATTTCCGTCACTCACCTTACTCTTTTCCTCTATCTTTACCTTCACCAACTTGGCCAAACCTTCCATCACCATGTTAACGTCCTCGCCCTTCATCAGCTCCTCCGCTACCTCCGCCGGAGTCACGTTGGCGTAATCGATGACCCCTTCGATTTCTTCGTACAGCGGGTGACGAATCGCTCCGCCGCCGAGGTAATTGGTGGTCAAAACCTCGAACGCCTTTGATGTGCAGTAGCTCAAGTTTATGTGCACATCCATTCGACCAGGTCGCAACAGCGCCGGGTCCAATCGCTCCTTGTGATTCGTCGTCAGAACGATGATCCTCTCATCGCCACAACTCGACCACAATCCATCCATGAAATTGAGCATACCTGACAGCGTCAACTGCACACAAATTTCAATTTCAATTTCGATTATTCAGAGTAGATTCCAACAATTCCAAATGGGGAAAATGGGGGGAAATGGGGGAAACCCTACCCTGCTTCTCGGAGCTTCGAGATTCTCGTTGTCCTCGTCGCCTTTTTCCCGATTCTGCAGGTTCACGCTGCAATCTATATCCTCAATCACCAAAATTGAGCGATTTGTAGTGGAGAGTAACGCTCTTCTAAGTTCGTTGTTGCAATCGATATCCGTGAGATCTAAATCGTAGATATCAAATTTGAGGTAATTAGCCATGGCGGCGATTAAGCTGGATTTCCCTGTACCAGGCGGACCGTACAACAAATAGCCTCGCTTCCAAGCCTTCCCGACCTTCCGATAGAATTCCTTCCTCTTGACGAATCTATCCAAATCGTCGAGTATCATCTTCTTCAAATCAGGGTCCATCGCCAGAGTATCAAACGTAGCCGGATGCTCCAGAGTGATGGATCCCCAATTCCCTCGACATCCATCGTCACCAGAATCGTCATTGAACGAACAGTTTTGGCTACAGAGTTTCGCAACATTCTCCATCTCCTTAATCTCCTTGGCTCTCCGTAAGATGTAAGGAAAATACAAATCGACAACTTCATCCACGAATTTCTTATCGAAAACAAGCTCGTAATGGTGCTTCTCCTTGCTGTATCCATTATCTTTCTGCTTTTCCTCGGAGACGAATCGCCATCGGAGCTGAATGTCTTGAAATTCATCAACGATTTCTTGACCCTTTTCCATGGAGAGGGCAACTTTCTGTTGCCTTGGAGTTTTGGAGACCTTGAGACGGTCCATTGAGGGGGTGATTTTGGTACGGAGGTAAATCTCTGCAGCTTCATAGACCTGGTTTTTGGTGTAGTTGGTCTTCTTCTCGATGACGAGGGTGGTCTGAGGAGAGGATTTAGGAGGAAAAAAGTAGGAGAAAATGGAGGAGATGAAGGAGATGAGTTGAGGAGGAAGAAGGTCGTTGGTCATTGAACGGATCATCATCATGGAAGTGGCGAAGGAGGCATATGCCGCGAACAGGGAAGACGCCGACTGAGGCATTTCTTTGAAAGCAAACATTGTAGCGAAATCAAGCGATGAAACTCAGCTGGGTTGCGACGAGATACGGATGAACGGAAGAATTTATACAACTGGCTTACTGTCTGAAAACTTGAGCACCAAGAATGACGATGTTGCTAGGAATCTGCTTCAATGGTTAGCATTTAATAATATTATGGTTTTATTTGATGTTGGATTTTTTTTTAAAAAAATTATTCTTCATTAAACCAGTAGAGAGAATCACGAAGCTTTGATCAAGATATATATTTTTATGAACAAACCTGTAGGTAGGGATCTCACTATCTACCCTATTAAAATTTTGACAACTAAGAAAGATGAGGAGAGAAAATGAGAAAAAATGAGCAAACAATTTTATCTCCCCTAGTTGTCAACATTTTAATGGTGGTATTCCTACATACAGGTATGCAGAAAAGTTTTGGATAATATGTTTTTGTTTTTGTTTTTTTTTCTAGGTAGGTAGCATTGATTAAAATTTTAATGTTTATAATATTAGTGGATTAAAATAAAATTTGTCCATGTGGACAAAGGCTATTATATTAGTAGATTAAAATAAAAAGGATCTGAACTAGACTAGGTTATAATATTAGGTTAGGAGGTTCAAATATTAGGGCTAAAGTTGTAATATTAACCATCTATTTCTTATTGAGTCCAAGAACAAACGTTAAATTTTAACTTCATGTCTAATAGAAAAAAAAAAGTCCTTAGACTTTAAAAACTCTTTTTTTTTTCTTTTGAAAAACCTTAGACTTTAAAAACTCTTTAGTATGCACTTCAATTTTTAATTTTGTGTCAAATCTTTTTCTAAAATTTAAGAAGTTACTTGACACAAAATTGAAAGTTTAATATTTTAAGTGAGACAAAATTCAATTTTATGTCTAATAAATTTGTTAACTTTTAAAAAATGTTAAATATAGCAGCGATATTTTAGATACAAAATTGAAAACTCAAGAACCAATTTGAAAATTTTTAAATTTAATGATCTATTAAACACAAAATTAAAAATTTAAAACTTAAATACATTTTTAAAAGATAAAGTGATTGCCAATCACTAAACTATTGCCTCGAGACGACATCCAACTTGCAAAATTTTGCCATGTCAATAAAATGGATGTTATCTTGTCCCGTCTCCACACATGGTGCAAGTCATGAATCAGAGATTTTTTTTTTTTTTTTTTTTTTTTTTTTTTTTAATATGAACCAGAGAATTAAAAATGCAATATTAAAATAATAAATTTCAAAGATAATATATTTTAATAAAAAAGTTTTAAAAATTAAAATATTGGTAAAAAAAAAAAAGCCTTAATGTTTTGGCTAAATTTTTTTATATTGCATTTATCCATGTAGTTTGGGATTTCTCTTGAATGCAAAATGAAAATTTACAAATAAGAGCCTTTAGCCCTTTACAAATTAAAGTCAGGAGACTCTTATAAGACCAAAACACAATAAATTAAATTTCATGGACCGATTTAAAGCTACACATGTTTACAAGCTTGATTTATTTTATGTTTCTGAAAAATGTTTTCCAACTAAAAATGTTATTCAACATAAACACTAAAAAATGAATGATGATCAAGCAAAAACTTGACTTTTATAAACACTCAAATTTTATAACAAACTTTCTTATTTGAATGTCAATTTAATAAAAATACTAAGCTATAAACTCAAAGAAAAACAAAATGTACTGAACCATAAAAACGTGAAAAAAAAAAGGTCGATATATATTTAGATATATAGATTTGATATAGAATACCATATTAAGTCCATAAAGATTCCAAATGTGGAGAAAGTCATATACATTATCAAAATTTCTTGTTGGACAAGTTTCCAAGTTTGGTCAAAATAGGAGGAAAAAAGGTATAATGATGAAATTTTCCTCCCTTCCTTCCTGTTGTTATTGTTGAAAGAAAGATAGCAAATTAAAATTAAGGTATTGTCACGTAAGCTTCATAATAGTTTCTCCTTCCAAATAAAAAACTTGATTGCTTTTCTATTGATGAAAGTAACCATCGGCTTCTTATAAAAAAAAATAAATATCGGAGAATCTTAACCGTTTTACAAGTTTGAAACCCATAATTCATTAGTTTATCTAAAATCACTTTTCAATTTTCTTTTATGCGCAATTTTTTCTTTCACATTTATTTTATCATTATTAATAAAATTTTGATTTACTCAATTTTTTATGACAATTGTTTTTCTAAACTTTTATTAAATAATTTAAATAAAACAAAATAACTTGTATAAAATTATATAAACAATTAATCACACTGACTTTCGTTTCAACTTTCAACAAGGGAGATTAATGAAGAAGAAAATGGATCGTGAAAAAGTTTTTTTTTTTTTTCTTTCTTTCTTCGGTATGATTATTATTAGAGTTCTATCGACGACGACGAAGACGACCGACGAAGTCCTCCTTCGTACCTTCTAACTCCGCCGCCGCCTTTTCTTCTCTCGAATTTTTCTTCTTTCCCTTCTTCCACTTTCTCAGCCCCTTCTTCCTCCGCCGCCTCACTTTTGTCACTCTGTTTCTCTCTTTTAACCTTCACAAACTCGGCTAAACCTTCCATCACTATATCAATGTCGTCGCTCTTCATTAGCTCTTCCGCAATCTCCGCCGGAGTCACGTTCGTGCAATCGATTAGCCCTTCGATTTCTTCGTACCGCGGGTGACAAGTCGCTTCGCCGCCGAGGTAATTCTTAGCCAACACCTTGAACGCCTTCGAGGTGCAGTAGGTCAAGTTTATGTGGACGTCCATTCTACCAGGTCGCAACAACGCCGGGTCCAATCGGTCCTTGTGATTCGTCGTGAAAATGATGATTCTCTCGTCGCCGCAACTCGACCACAATCCATCCATGAAATTGAGCATTCCAGACAGCGTCAACTGCAAAATCATCACACAGATTTCAATCTCAATTCCGATTATTTGATTCCAACAATTCAAATAGGGGAAAAGATGGAGAAACCCTAACCTTGCTTCCGGAAGACTCGGATTTTTCCTCGATTTTTCGATTCTGCAAATTGACGCTGCAGTCTATATCCTCAATCACCAAAATCGAGCGATTGGTAGTGGAAAGTAACGAACTCCTCAGGCTGTTGTTGCTGTAGATATCCGAGAGATCCAAATCGTAGATATCAAACTTGAGGTAATTAGCCATTGCGGCGATTAAGCTGGATTTCCCGGTACCAGGCGGACCATACAACAAATAACCCCTCTTCCAAGCCTTCCCCACCCTCCGATAAAATTCCTTCCTCCTGACGAATCGATCCAAATCGTCGATGATCATCTTCTTCAAATCAGGGTCCAGGGCCAGAGTATGAAACGTGGCCGGATGCTCCAGTTTGATAGACCCCCACTTGCCTGAACGTTTACGGCCACCAAAATCGTCGTCGTAACAACCAGAGCCACAGAGCTTGGCAACATCGTCCAGCTCTTTAATCTCCTTGGCTCTCCATAAGATGTAAGGAAAATAGGAATCAATTACTTTATCCTTGAATTCCTTATCGAATACAAGCTCATAATGTTGTTTCTCTTCACTGCGTGCATCATCTTTCTGCTTGGGTGCAGAGACGAGTCGCCATTTGAGCTGAATATCTTCGAAATAATCAACAATTTCTTGATCCTTTTCCATGGAGAGGGCAACTTTCTTTTGCCTAGGGGTTTTGGAGACCTTGAAACGATCCATTGAGGGGGTGATTTTTGTACGGAGGTAGATCTCTGCAGCTTCATAGACCTGGTTGTAAGTCGCACTTCTTCTCGATGACAACGGTGGTTTTGAGAGAGGATTTCGGAGGAAAAAAGTAGAAGAAAATGGAGGAGATGAAGGAGATGAGTCGGGGAGGAAGAAGGTCGTTGGTTATGGAACGAATCATCATCATAGAAGTGGCGAAGGAGGCATAGGCCGCGAACAGGGTAGACGCCGATTGAGGCATTTCTTTGAAACCCAACATTTTAGCAATCACCGAATTCTGAGTAAAACACAGAGAATTTTCCAAGGGATGTGAAGAAGAGATGAAGATGAAGTGGAGAATTTATAGACATGGCTGTTAGCTTCCACTTCAAGTATCAAGGCGATGTTGCTATGAATTTATTTAATATTTTGCCTTTTCAAGTCTTCTTGTTGATTTTTCTTTTGGTACAACAATAATTGAATCTTCCACCCTTGAAATGGCTGATGATTTGAGTCACCCGATGTCACAAATTTTCATCTAGTTTTTATATTTCCAAAGATGTGTAGATTAATATTTAAACTTTAACATCAAATGAAATGCAAGAGTGTTAATTAGTTGAGTCATGCTTATTGTGACATTTATATTCATTCCAAAGATTTTGTGGTTGATATCAAATTTGTCAGGCAAAGTAAGGATTTTTATACAAGTGACTTATTTTATATTTGAGGGTATAAATTATATGAAAATGGTAAATATATTTTATATTAGGAATATCTTATGTTTCCTTTTTCTTAAAAAAAAAAAAAAAAAAAAAAAAAAGGAAATTCGATAACTACCGACCAGATTAAATAAACGAATAGTGATCAATAAAGAGGGAATTAAGCCACCTAGGAAAAGCTATGCCAAAAGAAAACACCTCATCTTCCAAATTGGAAAATGAACTCTGCTCAAAAGAAAAGAGAAAAAGAAAAAAAAAAAAAGGAAGAGATAGAAATCTCAATGTTTTACTTCATAAATGATAAAATATAGATTTGAAGACCAATTTTGTTATGTATTATATTTTATTCTCTTAAATTATTTGGTCGAATTGTCAAACGTGTGATATGACGTGCGAGCTCTTACGTCATATATAAAGAATAAAAAATTGTGAAACTATTTGAATAATAATATAATATATTTTCTAAAGGAAGGAAGGAAGGAAAATTGCGAAAGCATTTATGAAGAAGGAAGACTTTGAAGTGTGGGAGTGGGAGGTGCGTCGTTTTCTTACTTTTGCAGTTTCTCACTTTCTGAATAATCAAATAAAGGAAGAAAAAAGGGTGAAGGAACAAGAAAAAAAGTGTCTCTTTTGAACCACGAGCGATATCACAACTCAAATTATACTCTCTCTCTTCATGTCAAGAAGTCAAATAAAAAAATTAAAATTAAAAAAAAAAATTAGAAAAAACGAAAGCCAATTTGACGAAAAACAATACTTGACTATGTAAGAATACCGTTAAAATCTTGACAACTAAAAAAGATAATGATCGAAAATGATAAAAAAAAAATTATTTCTCCTAACTGTCAACATTTTAATAGTAACACGGACAAAAATTACTATATACTAATATGCAACAAAATATTTTCCTTTGAAGAATAGAGTAATAGGTCTCACCTTTGTCGTGAGTTCATTAATATTTAAAACCATTTTCTTTATTTTTTTTTTAACACATTTGCAGACATCATGATTATGTTTAACCAAATTTTTAGATTTTCTATGTTTTAGAGATTTTGTTTTTAATTATTATTAAGTTATACTAAACTAAAGAAAAGTCTTTAATTATGTTGAATTTGATTAAAAGAAATCCGAAAAGTTTTATAATTTTTAACCATTATATATTTTTTTATAAAAAAACCATTATATATTTAATTTAGATCATAAGTAGCAGATAACAGACAATGTGATTTTCGTGATCTAAATTATATAATTGTTTAAAATTACAAAAATTTTCAGATTTTTTAAAATTAAATTCAACGTAAGTAAAGATTTTTTTAGTTAATATAATTTAATAATAAAAAAAAATAGAAAAATCTGAAATTTGGTTTAAAAAATGTAAAAGATGGTTAAAAATCACAATTATCTCCAAATCGGTTAGAAAAATAATAAACCTAACTGTTTTAAAAAAAAGAACAAAGTCATGGTGGCATTCCTCCTGGGAGAGACACAGTGTCACCAGGTTTCTTTAAGAAACGCCACATCACATCAATCTTGGGAAAATTTCAGGTTTCTTTAAGAAACGCCACATCACATCAATCTTGAGAAAGTTTCTAGTACTATCGTGTATGGGTCCCACAAACAATTAATGGAGGTAGTGTGGAAAATTTTTCATACCACAGTACTAGAATTTTTTCCTAAATCTTATGCAATCTTAACTCATGCGTCCTTTGAAGAATCACAATGCACTAAATGACATGCGTCCTTTGAAGAATCACAATGCACTAAATGACGAAGAGTTATGTCTGTTCAAGAGACGTATTACTCTATTCAAATTATTTTCATTCACTTAAGGGATGTTCACGGGGCCGGGCAAGGCGTGGCGAGGAAGCTTCCCGTCCCCTAAATCATTCCCCGTTGCCGCAAAATTCCCCATTTAATTGTGCGGACATTCTCCGCGGAGAATTTGTAGGGATTGGGTTTCCGTCGGGAATTATTCTTTTTTTTTTTTTTTTGAAAAATCTATGAAATATCCTAATGCAAATAACAATAATATTTCAGGATAGATTTTAAAATCTTCAAACATCATATCTAAAAATTCAAATTTCAATATTACAATATAGTTTTCAACTTAAATAAATCACAATTCAACATAGTCTCAAATATAAAAAAATTTAAAATAATAACAACAATAAAATAACAAGTCTAAAATTAAAAATTACAACAACAACAAAGTTAGGATTTTATTATTTATACTTACAAATTACACCATAATATTAAAAAAAAAATATATATATATATATATAAAGAGCGGGGCAAGACGGGGAACGAGGCGGGTTTGGAGACGGGGACGGGGAATATAAGGCCCGTCCCTGCCCCCAGAATGGGGAAAAAATTTCTCCCCACCCCCTCCCAATTCCCCGTGTAAACCTCGCCCCCTTCGGGGTCCTACGTGGCCTCTACATTCACTCTTTCTTCATCTAATTTTTTTAATCTTTAAATTGGACTCTAAACTTATATAAATGTTTTGGTTTAATTTTCATTCATTCATCTATTAGTTTAAACAAAAAGTAATGTAAAAATCTTCCTAAGCTCATTAATTTCAATAATACCAGACACAAAAATAAATTTTACTAATGAACAAATTAACCATGAAATAACTTTGTTAAAATTCAGAAATTCCAACAAATAATTTAGCTCTAATGTCTTATTTATTTGAAATATTTTATCAAACTCATGTCACACATGTGTTTATAATTCATTTAATGTATAAGAGATATTTTTTTTCTTCTAAACAAAATAGATTTTTTTTTGGTTAAATACGTCATGTTTCTTTCACTTATATGTAGGTTAATTAAATGAAAAAACAAAAACAAAATTTATAATGCATAGCAAAATCAGTTCTTGCACGCTTATAACTCTATGCAGATATTTTATGTAATTTCCTTTTCACTTATGTATGTGTGCTTTTTTTTTTTTTTTTTTTAAACACTTATGTGTTAACGTATAGTTCCTTGCTAATAGATTAATAAACATTTATCAATGAGAAACTGTATTAATGATAAATGTTTATTAACTTAGATGTGTGAGATTGAGAAATCATGATGGACTTTCCAAACTTTTTGTTTGATTGGACTTAAAATTATGTTACATTTATGAATGAGTAAAATCTTGTCCTAAATCCTTAAAAAAAAAAAAAAAAAATCATGTACTAAATTTGCTATTATTTTGAGTCAAATTACCATATTTGCAACTGTATAAAAGTTTAGAATTGAATACCAAAAATAAATATCTGTTTTTAAATATAACATAAAGTTTGAAATGTTATAAAAATAATTCAAGCCAAATCAAACTTGAATGTAATATTCAACCCACCAAGAAAAGTAACAATTATGCCATATTTGAAAGGAAAAAAAGTTTCCCAAAAGAAAAAATGTACTTAGGATTGTTTGTTTGGTGGTAATCCAAGATTCTCATGGAATGGACATCTGTATTATCCGTTTGTTTTGCTGTGTGAGATGTCTGACATCCTAAGATGTCACACGAGAGAAATTTAAGAAGATTTGGATGCCCTCTTGATACATGAGTTTCTAAGCTTTTCATGTCAAGGGAATCAACCATGGATGTTTTTCCCTTCGTTTTTATATTTTCTTTCATCAATTTTCATTATTTTTCAAATTTTTAAATTTTAGGATTTTAAAAAAAATTAGTGTATTCATTTACTAATAAACAATTATATGAAATTAATTGCCAACAAGAGCTTAGCTTAACAGGCATAAAATTGTACGGATAACCACAAGTTCTCTGGTTCAAATCCTCTTCCCTACATATTGTAAAAAAAAAAAAGAAATTAAATATATTTATGTGTTTTTTAAAAAAAAAACAAATTTTCCTACAAAACAAACGTCAGACTTCTATATTTCTGGACATATATAATTCCAGACATGTAAAAATTGGCAATAAAGATAAATAAATTTAAATGAACTTGAGGAATAAAGCAATTATTGTCTTCCATATTGCTGTATTGCATTCTTCTCCCTTCCACCTCCCTCTTACCTTTCTTTATTTCTCAATCTCAACCCCTCAAATGGGCTCAATCAATGTCTCTAGCCATCATGTTTCAAAATTTTGAAGTTACCATCGCCTACTTCCAAAACTTACACTCATCGAGGATATGCCAACACAGATCGCTGCTATTCCAACTTTGTTCATTGTGCTGGGTAAGAAAATAGGTATAAATTAGAACTGAAACCCATAATTAAAAAACGAGAAAATTAGAACTATCAAGAGTCAAAGGGTTCGGTTGGGTCATTGATTTTGGTCAAACCTAGACCAATCTGAACCTTGAACACTCCTAGGACCAACGAAAATAATTTAAAGAATAATCTCTTTTGAAGAGAAGCAACTATTTGTGGGTTAATGAGTTGCATTTCATCAAAAGAGTAATTAAAGGCATGTTTCGAAGTGATTTTGAAATAGTTAAAATTAATTTTGTCAAAATCACTTCAAAACATATATTTAACTATTCAAAATCAATTTCATGTTTGATTTTACACTTTTAAACGTGATTTTCATATTATCAAAATTGATTTTAAATTATTAAATACATGTTTTTTTAATAATTTTGAATATGAGAAAAATGATTTTAATCATTTTAAAATCACTCCCGAACATCCCAAACCTACACTAAGATTATATGGGATTTGATATGCTGTGTCAAAGACTCATGATTTTTATTTATTTTTTAAAAAAATTAAAACCGTTTCCTTTATTATTCTTTTAACCAATTGGGAGATACCGAGATTGTGTTTTTTTGACGTCTTTTTCATTTTCATAACCAATTTTCAGATTTTCTATTTTCAGAGATTTTGTTATTTGTAATTATTATTAAATTATATTAACTAAAAAAGCCTTTACTTATGTTGAATTTATAATTTTTAAAAATCCGAAAAGTTTTATAATTTTAAACCATTATATATTTTATTTAGATCATAGATATCACACAAAAGACGATATAATTTCCATGATTTAAATTAAACATATAATTATTTAAAATTTAAAAACTTTTCAGATTTCATTCAATTAAATTCAAACATAATTAAAGACTTTTCTTTAGTTTGACATAACATAATAATAATTAAAAACAAAATCTCTAAAAATAGAAAATCTTGGTTAGTTATGATCTCACCCGTAGTTCCAAAGAGACGCTTTTTTTTCTTCTTATTTTCTTCCAACATCGTCTTGGTTGGTACTTGAAGTGGAAGCCATCAGCCATCAGCCATCAGCCATCTTTATAAATTCTTCACTTCATCTTCATCTCTTCTTCACAGCCCCTTGCAAAATTCTCTGTGTTTTACTCACAATTTGGTGTTTGCTAAAATGTTGGGTTTCAAAGAAATGCCTCAGTCGGCGTCTACCCTGTTCGCGGCATATGCCTCCTTCGCCACTTCCATGATGATGATCCGTTCAATGACCAACGACCTTATTCCTCCCCGACTCATCTCCTTCATCTCCTCCATTTTCTTCTACTTTTTCCCCCCGAAATCCTCTCTCAAAACCACCATTGTCATCGAGAAGAAGTGCGACTTCCTCAACAACCAGGTCTATGAAGCTGCAGAGATCTACCTCCGTACAAAAATCACCCCCTCAATGGATCGTTTCAAGGCCTCCAAAATCCCTAGGCAAAAGAATGTTGCCCTCTCCATGGATAAGGATCAACAAATTGTCGACTATTTCGAAGATATTCGACTCATATGGCGGCTCGTCCCCACATCCATGCAGAAAAATAATGCACACAATGAACTGAGACACGGTGAAGAGAAACAACATTATGAGCTTGTGTTCGATAAGGAATTCATGGATAAAGTAGTTGATTCCTATTTTCCTTACATCTTATGGAGAGCCAAGAAGATGAAAGAGCTGGATGATGTTGCCAAGCTCTGTGGCTCTTGTTGTTACGATGACGAGTATGGTGGCCCTAAACATCCAGGCAAGTGGGGGTCTATCAGACTGGAACATCCGGCCACGTTTCATACTCTGGCGCTCGACCCTGATTTGAAGAAGATGATCATCGACGATTTGGATCGATTCGTCAGGAGGAAGGAGTTTTATCGGAGGGTGGGGAAGGCTTGGAAGAGGGGTTATTTGTTGTATGGCCCGCCTGGTACCGGGAAATCCAGCTTAATCGCCGCCATCGCTAATTACCTCAAGTTTGATATCTACGATTTGGATCTCTCGGATTTCTACAGCAATAACAGTCTGAGGAGTTCGTTACTTTCCACTACCAATCGCTCGATTCTGGTGATTGAGGATATAGACTGCAACGTCAATTTGCAGAATCGAAAAATCGAGGAGAAATTGAAGTCTTCCAGAAGCAGGGTTAGGGTTTCTCCATCTTTTCCCCTTTTCGAATTGCTAGAATCAATCAACTAATCTGAATAATCGAAAAAGAGATTGAAAATTGTGTGATGATTTTGCAGTTGACGCTGTCTGGAATTCTGAATTTCATAGATGGATTGTGGTCGAGTTGCGGCGACGAGAGAATCATCATTTTCACGACGAACCACAAGGACCGATTAGACCCGGCGTTGTTGCGACCTGGTAGAATGGACGTCCACATAAACTTGAGCTATTGCAGCTCGAAGGCGTTCAAGGTGTTGGCCACGAATTACCTCGGCAGCGAAGCGATTGATCACCCGATGTACGAAAAAATCGAAAGGCTAATCGATAGCCGGAAGGTGACTCCGGCAGAGATTGCGGAAGAGCTAATGAAGAGCGAGGACATTGAAATGGTGATGGAAGGTTTAGCTGAGTTTTTGAAGGTTAAGAGAGAGAAACAGAGTGACAAAAGTGAGATATCGGAGGAAGAAGACGCGGCGGAGGTAGGATGGGCCCAGGGGGAGTTGGAGGCATTTCCTCAACTTTTACCCAGATCATTAGATTAGATTAGATTAGATTATATTAGATTAATATTATATATTCAAACTGATTTACAACATTTTGCCATGCCCTTGTTTTCTTTTTCTATTTCTTTTTTTCTTTTTGTTTTCTTTTCTTCGTTTTTCTTTTATATTTTTTTTTAAAGTAACGTTTATTATATTTTTTAAATAGTTTAATTTTAAATTTATTCTTTGTATTCATAGATAAAAAATAATAACAAACATGTGTTATTATAATTATTTTTTCAATTTTATTTTTCTTTTCTGGAGCTAAATAAAGATGGAACCATCCAAATATTTTTTAATTTTAGTTATAGGCTTTTGAATTAAAAAAACATCCATTGGTTTTTAAACATTCAATTTTGTATGCATAAAACTTATTTTCTTAGTTGAAGAATTTTTCATATACAAAATTGAAAAGTCAAAGACTATTAGACGGAAAAGTGATTTAGGGACCTAATAGCAACTTTTTAAAGTTAGTGACAATATAATCAGAGTTGATTGTTAATTTTTCTATAAAATGAATGATCTCTATTAATATTTTTCTATAAATTTTAGAAATATATTCACATTGTATCTCTTATGGTATGAAAATTATTATTATTATTTAATAAATTTAGATAAAAATTATCCCTACGGATAGGAACCAATTTTAAAAGTACACTAAAAACATTTGAAAGTAAATGGAACAAACTTGTACTAACCAAATTATTTCTATGTAGCTCCCCTCCCCTCACATAAAATTATGGATTTGCCATTGAGTGGAGCACTATTTTCTATTGAAGAAAGTGTGATAGCAAAAAAATAAAAATATGTATTGTTATAATTAATTATATTTAATAATCAAATTTAATTTATCACAAGAATTATTTGATGTACCCATATCATTTGTTTTCTTTTCTATTTACATAGAAAATTCTCTAAACGAAAATTAAGGTAAAATTGAACACAGTTAAAGGTGAAAATTGCAAAACCAATCCAAGTTTAATGTGCAACTGAAATTGAAGTAGAGGGTAAAAATTGAAACATCTTACCAATTTTAGGATTAAAATTGATATTTTTCCTTACTTCCATATAACCTTGACTTTTAGGATTAAAATTGATATTTTTCCTTACTTCCATATAACCCTGACATGAAAATACCAATTCACTATGTAGGATTGAGATATCTTGTTGGACCTTTCAAACTTTTTGTTTGAGTTTGACTTAAACTTATGTTATATTTATAAATTAGTAAAATCTTGTGCTAGATTTGCTATGGTTTTTAGAAAGACCAGAAATAAATATCTCTTTTTAGATATAACATAGTTTGAAATCTTATAGAAATAATACGAGCAAAATCAAATATTCAACCGACCAAGAAAAGTAACAATTATGCCCTATTTGAAAGGAAAAAAAAAAAAAAAGTTGGGCCATTTTTAGAGCACATGTTCAATATATAAAGATGGAAGTAAATAGAAATCAATGCAAATTAACTTTAAGGAATAAATCAATTATTGTCTTCCAAAATCTTCCACCCTTACATTTATTTGAACTAAAAATAAGTTAAAACCAGTCTATTTCAAAAAAAAAAAAAAAAAAAAAAAAAAAAAAAAAAAAAAAGTTAAACCAGTCACGTTCCAAACGTGCGTTTTTAGACCATCTCCTCGAACAAACTCCGCTGTAATTTATCTTCACCATTGTCGTCTTCTTCCCGTAAAAACCATTGCCGCCTCTGCAACTCCGGTGAATAAAAAACAAATTCACTTTCACAAATCACTCTCGTAATTCTCCAAATCACTCAACTCGTACCCATCAAACTCATCCCCACCCGAGTCAACTCGCCCTCAGCCAAACAAGCCCTCTGGGCTTGCTTCGATTCCGTCAATGGCTAACGCAATCCCCCTCCGGAATCAAAATCATCATCGCCCACGCCCACGCCCGCGTCCTCTGTATCCATATCCAATTCTCCGGCCCCTTCCTGTCCTTCTAATTCTCAGATCCCATTTTACTCTTTTCGCTTCTTCTTCTTCTTCTTCAGTTTTATCACCTTCTTCTTGTTCCTCTCTCTCTTCATTCTTCTCATTTTCCTTCTCCTCCTTCTCCTTCCTCTGTTCTTCCCTTTTACGTTTCAGAAAAACAACGAGCCCTTCCAGAACGGCATCGGCGTTGTCGCTCTTCATCAGCTCTTCCGCGATCTCCGCCGGAGATACTTCCATATCTCCGATTAGTTCTTCGATTTCTCCGTACAGCCGATGCTCAACCGATTCGCCGCCGAGGTAATTAGAGGCCAGAACCTTGAACCCTTCAGGGCTACAATACGACATGTTTATATGAACATCCATCCGACCAGGCCGAAGAAGAGCCGGATCCAATCGCTCCTTGTGGTTCGTCGTGAAGATGATGATTCTTTCGTCCCCACAACTGGACCACAATCCGTCGATGAAATTAAGCATCCCCGACAAGGTAAACTGCACATCGTAATCAAAATCCCCATTTGAATTTTCGATTTTGAGTAATAGAATTCAGAATTTCCAATTAGGGCACAGAAAGGGATAAAAAAAAAAAAAAAATCAATCGAAAACTCACCTTGCTGTTGGATGCATCAAAATGTTCCCCACTCTGGCGATTCTGTATATCCACGCTGCAATCTATATCTTCAATCACCAGAATTGAGCGATTTGTGGTGGCTAACAAAACCCTCCGCAGATCGGCATTGCTGTAAATGTTGGTGAGATCCAAATCGTAGATATCGAACTTGAGGTAGTTGGCCATGGCGGCGATTAAGCTTGATTTGCCCGTACCAGGCGGACCATACAAAAGATAGCCCCTCTTCCAAGCCTTCCCCACCTTTTTATAGAAATCTCTCCTCCGAACGAATCTATCCAAATCGTCAACTATGAATTGCTTCAAGTCGGGGTCCATGGCCACCGTCTCAAACGTGGCGGGATGGTCCAGATTAATAGAGCCCCAATTTCCGCTGCCGCCCTCATCGTCGTACTGACATTCTTGGCTGTAGATCTTAACAACTTTATCCTCCTCCTTAATCTCCTGAGCTCTCTTCAAAACATAAGGTAAATAGAAATCGACGACTGTATCCCTAAATTTCTTGGGGAATAGAAGCTCAAAATGGCGCTTCTCTCTGTTACCTCCCCCATTGCGTTCGTCTTGGGAACAAACGAATCGCCACTGGAGTCGAATGTTGTCGAAAAAATCAACGATTTCTTGGTCCTTATCGATGGAAAGGGTGACTTTCTTCTGGCGGGGGGTTTTGCTGACCTTGAGAGTCTCTGTAGAAGGGCTAATCTTGGTGCGGAGATAAACCTCAGCAGCCTGAAAGACCTGATTGAAGGTGAAGCCAGAATTCTCCTCGATAACAAACTTGGCCTGGGAAGAAATAGAGCCGAACAAGTAGAAGAAAACGGAAGAGAGAAAGGAGAGGAGTTTGGGAGGGAGGAGTTCGTTGGTTACAGAACGAAGGAGCATCATGGTGGTGGCAAAGGAAGCATAGGCGGAGAAGACGGCAGATGCGGATTGAGGAAGGGCCATCTCTTTGAAATTGAGCATCTTGACTGTTGAGAAAGAAGAATTGGATGGGTATTTATAATTATAAAAGAGGTAGGCGTGGGGATTGTGTTGGCTTGGGGCTCAAGAACAACAAGGATTTGGAATCATTAGAATTGCGTCGTGTTTAAGCAAATTCCATATTTGGTGGTTTGGTTTTCTCAATGTTATGTTATGTGTGAAACCACGCCACTCACACGGGTTACCATATCTATCTCAATTTTTTAACTCGGTTACCTCATAAATCAATCTATTGACGGTGCCAATATATCTTCTTCTTCTTTTTTTTTTTTATAAAAAATATTCTTTTATAGCAAAAAAATTAATGGACATAGTTTGAAATTTTCTTCATATATTCGTCAATCAATGTTTTTTTTATTAAAAATTTGCGGTAAATTGGACCAAATTAATAGCTAAATTTTTTTTATAGACAGTGGCGGATCCAGGATTTGATGGTAGGGGGGCACAAGTTCATATTAGATGAAATTATAAGTTTAGTTGTGAAATTTTGGATGGGGTCTATTTAGCCTCTAAACTTTACAAAATGTCTAATAGAGCCTTGAATTTTCAATTTTCTTTTTGTTGTCTAATATTGATATCTAAAGTTTCAATTATATATCTAATAGATCTTTGACACATTCAAAATATTTATAAATTAAATGTTATATTAGATATAAAATTTAATTTTGTGTCTAATAAGTTCTCAATTTATGCGACATTTTTAAAAATTAATGTATATATTTGTTATTAAATTGAAAATTCAAAGTTCAAATAGATACAAAATTTAATTTTATGAGCAATTAATTTAATTTTTTTTAAAAAAAATATGTTAAAAAAACGGCTGCATAAAAAAACAAAACACCCCAAAACTAACAAAATAATCTACGTGCAGCAGGATTTGAACACTAGACCTCCATAGCCAGTGGGGCATTCCTGTGCCCCAACTCACCAACAAACCAGATGTCGAACTTGATAGATAAAGTACAAAACCCTATACATATATAAAATATTTTATAATTCCAGGGGGGGCACGTGCCCCTCCTGGCCCCTTCTTAAATCCGCCCCTGTTTATAGACACGGATAGACTCTGGTTAATTAGAATCTATCTGATACACTTCGATTATCAAAGTTTATCAACGATTAATCATAATCTATCCGTCTAGACTCTATTATTTAGATATCAATGTCTATCAACTCTGGTTAATCAAAATCTATTAGTGACTATCATTGATAATCATCATTGATAATCAAAGTCTATCAGTGATATTTTGATTAATCGAAATCTATCAACGATAGACACTGATATACTTTGAATTATCACAGTCTATTGGTGATGGACGCAAATAGAATCTGACAATAACTTTTTGGTTTGTACAATTAATTTTGCTATATTTGCAATTAGTTTGCAACTGTGCTTTATTTACTATTAATTTGGTCCAATTTTACCATCTATGTAACTTGTCCCTTTTTTATTTTCGTCTTTTTTGGTCCATGGAACTGGAAGAAGAAAAATTCGGAAGTAAATGAAGTGGGGAATTGAAAACTCTCTATGAGTTTTCGATACATGAGATTAAAAAGTTAAATCAACTAAATAAAATTTGAACTGTGATATATTTGAAATATTAAAAAGGAAATTATCACGGTTCATTAAATAAAGCATATTAGGAAAATAATCTATGAATATCTTATAAAAGATTCATGCAATTATATAAAAAAATACTAATAAAATATTTTACCATAAATGATAGATTTGTAGATGTTTCGTCAATATATGACAATTTTTGTAATTTCAAAAGCTTCCATATTTTGATTTATGAAGTTTAGATTTATCTCAGTTTCTATAGTTTCAAAACATGTTGTACTTAAATAAATTAAAGGATTTTTTTTTCTTCTAACATTATATTCAATAAAATTTTTGAAATGTTGAGTAATTTTATATTTTAAAAAAATTGTATAGAATTTCATGGACAGAGATCAAAAGAGTGACTTTTTAGAAATATAGGAATAAAATAGATGCTTTGATAGTACATCAAATAAATTAGATAAAATTTGAAAGCACACTATCAAATGGGCGTTTTGAGAGTAAAAAAACAAAATAGACAGTCAAAAGTATAAGAATCAAATTAAGACCTAAAACCTTAATTGAATTATATTTTAGTTTCTCATCATTTTAACTTTTATTTTAATTTAATAAGAAATATAACATAATTACAATGTAACACTAACAAATTACCTGTGATTGATGTCACATAGGTTAAATTTATCAGGTCTAAGTACTTGAACTATTTTCATAAATACATAAACTCAAAACTATCTATTGGAAGCCCATTTTTAGGAGGAAAAAGTGAATAATAGAGTTAGTAAAAGGGAAAGCAAAAAAAAAAAAAAAAAAAAAAAAAAAAGGATTGAGATGAGTTGTTAGAACTTGCTTCAATCCTTGTACTGAATGTCAAAAGGGTTCTCTTTTTCATATTATATCATTAACAAAATTTGTCCTTTTTAGTGATTGAAGATTCCCTACCTTTTTACAACCATTTAAATCAGCCCTTCACGTTTACAAAAAAAAAAAAAGATGTAATTTTTAGCACTTTCTTTTTCTTTAAACAAAAAGACATTATTGTTTTGTTTGTTCCAAATCTTAGCACTTCCTTTTTAGTGATTGAAGATTCCCCAATTGTTTATTTTGGTAAGTCGTGCTTTATACGAGTACAGGCTATATTTAAAATAAGTTAAATTGAGGGTCAATTTTTTTTTAACTAAAATGCAAGAATTTTCTTTAAATGCCATTAATCAAAATCTTAGCACCCTGTCTGCGGGACCTACAACTACCCAAAAATCAACAATAATCAAACAATCAACCTAACGTGTCGGTTTAATAGCTTATCTGAGTTCAATAATTAATTCACCATAAGTCAACAAATTTAAATTAAATTTCATTAGTTAACTAAAAAAACACAAGGGTAGGAAAAAACAAAAAAAAGAAAAAAGTAGACATCTAACACAATGAAGTGCCATCTACAAATAATACTTATTTTTGAAATAATGTATAAGGTTATTTTTTAAACATTGAAAAAATAGCTATTCACTTTCATTATTGTTTATCCCTTCATGTTTTGCGAAACGAAAGAGAAATTTCTAGTGCTACGATAACATCTACTTCTGTTCATTATTTGACATATCATTAAATGATATGTTATTTTATTTTAAAGATATACATCATTTTTAAATATTATTGACTTAATAAACAATGGAGTGAAGTATTATGAAAACTTTTCACATTGTTACAATTAGGATTTTTCTCAAAATGAATGTATAATTAAATACACATGTCAATTTGAAGATAGCTCATTGGATAATGATACATCAATTATCGTCCCAAAGGTCAATGGTTTGATCTCCCAACCTCCACAATTGTTAAATTAAAAAAATATATTTATGCAATGATGAAGAAGTCCAACTTTTGGGGCAGAGAGACATTAAAATAAAAGGTCCTCCCATGACCAATCAAACTTTTATTTTTGTTCAAAATTGCCGGAGCTTCTGGAATTGTAAATGTACATAAATTATCTAGAAACATTTGAATTAATAAACTGTTCATTCTAACTTAATTATAATTATCAAGAATCTGTCAACAATGGTAGCTACTAAACAAACAAATCAATTGTCCCTTTTTCTCTAGCTCAACAAAATGGAGGTAGGAAGAAGGAAGGAGGCCAATGGAGATCGAACCAAAATTGAATGAGTAGGGGAAGAGGGACAGTGGGCGGGTAGAAAAGAGCGGTGGCGAGGTTCGTCGGAGGAGACGAGAGAAAGAGGAAAGAAGATGTCACTTCATTGTATAATCATCTAAAAATAAGATAGAATATGTTTCTGATAGTCAACTAACAATTAGAACTATTTAGAACCATTTTACAAATTTTAGGTATTAAGAGGGTAGTGTATCAATCACCTCTTTGCCAAGGACAACGGAATAGAGTGTTGGTGCAAAGTTTACACTTGTATCAATGTCATGGTCATGTGGGTCATCTTCCTTCTATTTGTTCAAATATATAACCATCACTCCAATATTTGTTCCACTTCATCCTCTTTAAAGTTTAAACGCGTGGACTCGTTCTATCACAGGTCCTGTTTGCCGTGGAGCCTGCTCGTGGGTGTGGCGGCAGCGATGACAGTCTGACAGTGGCGGCAACAACGACACTGGTGAAGAAGAAGGTGAAAGAAGAAAGAACAAGAGAGAAGAGAAAAGAAAAAATAATACTTTTTTTTGTTAATAATTTCTACCGGTGTAATTATTAGGTGCTCTCCAAGTGGATAATTTTGGACCGTTCGATGTAAGAGAGAGAAATTATAAAAGTACTTCGATTTTGTATCCAATAGTTATTAAGCTGACTTCGAGTTTTCTTTAATATTTTCTTTGGTCTATCTACAACAACCAAATACAATTTATTATTTCATACATTTAATTCATGAACTTCAAAACAATAGTATGAATAATACATTTAAACTTGACCATGGTCACATGTTTGAATCTCCCTAGATTATAGAAATCAAATAATAATAATACTTAATAACAGAAATTCCTTTAATAATAATACTATTGTTCGTCATCACCGATTCTACTGGAGCGGAAGATATTGAGAACTACATTACTTCAGTCTTCGCTACTCTGCCATTTTCTTCCCCTTCCTTTTTCTCCTCCTTTTCTCGACCTTCCAGTTCACCTTGTCGGATTTTGGCCTCTGCATCTTCATTTTCCCTCTTTTTGGGTTCCAGAAATTCAATCAACTCCCTCAACGCTCTGTCACCATCGTCGCCTTTCAGCAGCTGCTCCGCCACCTCCGCCGGAGTCACTTTAGCGGTCAAAATCGACTCCTCAATCTCACAAAACAACTTGTGATTCTCAATCCCAAGGTAATTCGACGCCAACAGCCTGAATCCACAAGGGCTGCAATACGACATGTGAACATGAACGTCCATTCTTCCCGGCCGGAGCAACGCCGGATCCAACTTCTCTTTACGGTTCGTCGTGAATATGATAATCCTCTCGTCGCCGCAGCTCGACCACAGCCCGTCGATGAAATTCAACAGACCCGACAACGTCACCTGTCTTCTTCTCGAAGACGATGGGTCTTCCTCTTCGGTTGCCGACCGTCGATCTTGAAACTCAATCGAACAATCGATATCCTCCACCACCAGAATCGAACGATTCCCCATTGCAATAAGCAATTTCCTAAGATCGGAATTACACCGGATCTCTGTTAATTCCAAATCATACACATCGAATCTCAAGTAATTCGCCATTGCGGCGATTAAGCTGGATTTCCCTGTTCCTGGTGGGCCGTAGAGCAAATAGCCTCTCTTCCAGGCCTTACCCACCTTCCTGTAAAACTCCTTCCTCTTCACAAACCGCTCGAGGTCCCTGAGAATGAAATCCTTGATCTCAGAGTCCATGGCGAGCTTCTCGAACGTGGCGGGGTGATCGAGATTGGCCGGAATCCATAAATTGGAAACGTTGCCGTACATGTGCTGGGGGTCGAAGGTGAAGATCTTGAGAGTTTTAGTCTGCTGCTTCAGGCGTTTGGCCTGGTGGAGAATATGGGGCAAATAAGACTTGAGGACCATTTCTCTGTGTTTCTTGTGAAAACAGAGCTCGAAGGATCGGGTGGTGGATCGATACGGCAAACGTGGGTTGTGGAAGTTCTGCCGCTCGACGTCGGTACGGACGAGGACCCAGTGAAAGTGGACGCCATTGAAGGTGTCGGTAATTTTCTGGTTGGATTCCATGGTGGTGGCGATGCAATCTTCCTTCTCGGGCTTGGTGACTTTGAGTCTGTGAGTGGAGGGGGAGACTTTGGTGGCCAAATAGGCATTGGCGGCGTCGTAGATTTGGTTGATGTCGAAGCCGTCCATCTCGTCGATGACCATGGTGAGCTGGGAGGAGAATCGGTTGAGGATGTTATGAAAACCAATGTAGAAATATGATCGGAGTCGGGGCGGGAGTAAGTCGTTGGCGACGGAGCGAGCGAGGACGACGGTGGCGGCGAAGGAGGCGGCGGCGGTAAGAAGGGCCTTGGCGTTGGCGAGATTAGGTTGGGCAGTGAAGGCCATGACTGATGGATGCAGAGAATTAGAAGTGGAAGGAAGAAGAGTTTTGGATGAGAGAAGAAGAGAAGAAATGGAGTTTGTTAAATAAAGGAAACAGAAATTGAAAAAATGATTCAATGTATACTTTTCCAGGAACCATCGTCTCGACCAGTAACGGATCGGAAACAAGGGTGCAAAAAGTCCAAAGACTTTTCTTTTTTTTTTCCTTCTTCTTCCTATAATGTAATTTTTATAAAATAAAAAATGAATTATCAAGCAGGGGCTTAGTATTTTAATTTTTTATTTTTAATTAAAATGAAAAATGAAACCAAAATCTAAGCTAAACAGGTTCTTCCTCTTTTAAAACACTCCCAAATGTGTTACAAATTTTCAATTATGTTATTCGATAAACAAATTTTTTAATTTTCTTAATAAAAACTCATAGATTATTAAATTATTGTTTTATTACACGATTTTAGTTTGTGGATATGCATTTGGATGCTATTTGATAGATGAGATTGAAATCTATCTCATAAGCAAAATCTCACTTGCGCACACTTTTTCTTTTTTAGTTCCAAATTGCTCCAAAAACATGTAATTAGTCTCGTGCTTAGGTTGGTCATTACAAACTTCTTGGTCGTTAGTACAAGCTTTACGTCAGTTGAGCTATGCTCATGTGACCACTATCCAAATATGTTAATAAAATTATAATATAATAATCATCTTTTTATTATCAAATTTGGTTATATTGTTTTATGGAATTGCCTCAATTGAGATTTTTTTTTTTTTTTTTTTTTTTGTTAATACATTGCGTTAAAATTGATAATTTAAAAAGATTAAATGATGCTAGAAAAATATACCAAATGAACCCTAAAATTTTAGATAGTTCTCAACTTCATCTTTTAAAGTTTTCAATTAGGTCGTTCCAACAATTTTTTTTTTTGGATATTTTTTAACTAAAAGTTTATGTGCTATTGAGTTATTGTTTAATTAACGTATTTGAACTTTCAGGTACACTACTTGAAATAAATAAATTGTGATGATTAGATGTTAGTGTCTTGTTTAGTTTAAATGTAATTAAAAGATATATTGAAACTTGTTTCGACATGAAAAAAGAATACCAATAAATCCATACTAAATTACCAATTTGATTTTTGAACTTTTGTTCATTGAGTTCATGAAATAAATAACTTTTGATGATGAGATGTAAGTGTCTTGTTTATTTTTTAAATGTAATTAAAAGATATATTGAAGCTTGATTCGGCAGGAAAAAAGAACATCGATAAATTTTGTTTATTGAGGAAAAAATAATAATTAAAAAAAAAACCCACTCAGAGAAGACTTTTGATAAATGGTACCAATCAAAGCCAATGAAAGTTCAAATTGTTTCAAAGGGGCAACGATATATATGACTAAAAAAAATAGGTGGGATTTGAAAAATAGCTAAAAAGGTTTCAATACTAACTAAATGACTAACGTGATTTTAATTAATAATTTCCCAAATTAAGAGGACAAAATTGCCCCTAACAAAACGTCTAAGAACTTCCTATCATTTAAATCAAATATTAGGAGAGAGACCTACCTCTAAAAAGTTGGAGATTTATTAGGAATATAGAGAAATATAAGATTGCAACACCTTAACAACCTATTTTGAATTTCCTACGACAAAATCTACAATCTGGAAAAAAAAATGAAACCATGTCCCCGTTTAAATAAACACATCGTTCACAAAAAAACAAAAAATAAGACTGAGTTGATGATAAAATGGGATAACGGAATACACATAATGAAACACTCAATAACGTATTTACATGGAATTACCCCACGAAATTGAACTTTTAACTTAATTCTCATGTATAGTATGAAAAAATGAATACTCAATGTAGGTATTTAAAAAAGTGAATTTAAATCTCACCTCATTTATTGCATGTCAAATCAACAAAACCCTCAATCTCCCACAAACAGCCCTCTTCAAGACAAACAAAACCCTCCATCTTCCCACAAACGCCAGTCCTTCTTCGTACAGACCGTCGACCCCCACCTCCCACCGATCCAACCTCCAGCCATCGCCTTCGTGTAGACCTCCTCCCGCCGACCTATCAAATGTGCAAGTCGTAAAAAAGGTGCCACTGAATTTATTCTTCAAAGATGTACCATCTACCGAAATAACTGGGAGATAGTGTTTCCACCCGTTTATGGATGCTGCAATACTCATGAAGAAGAACTTGAACCTGTCATTTGAATCAACTTCCTGGACGGTGTACGTACCTGTAATTTTAGGCAGTAAATATCATTATACACTGTGACAGAATGTTA
The DNA here is from genome assembly GCA_036850905.1 of Luffa acutangula. NCBI lineage: Eukaryota > Viridiplantae > Streptophyta > Magnoliopsida > Cucurbitales > Cucurbitaceae > Luffa > Luffa acutangula. The sequence goes on along the minus strand of CM072087.1, from coordinate 58,456,585 downwards.
TAAAATGAAAGTACAGATGGTAAATACCTGAATTCCTTTCGATCAACCTGGCAGCAAACAACGGAATTTACGCATAAGACACTTCAGGAGATCACTCATTTAACGCCTTTTCTCTACCCCTCCATGATTTGTCATAACTGATATTGATCTCGTGCGTTTTCCTAGCATACTCTATTATGTCCCGAGGTGTACAGTTGCATCCTGTTAGTTATCCTCATTATAGTCTTCGCATACTCACATGCAATACTCGCTGTCGCTTGCCTGTGATCATTCTAAACGACATCGAAAGAACAAGTGTGGTCGTTGATAAACTTCCTCACAATCCACAACTGCCCCGTGCAATAGGTAGATGCGCGCATATACCATTAGCATGAGTCGTCTATGCATGCCACTGTATACTGTATGCTATTGGATTTAATTGTCTTGAATTGGAAACTCCCTTTCAGAGCCAGTGAAGAGACTACCTTCTTGAGATGTTCTTTGCATGAAAATACGCACCCCTCTGTTACGGATACTATGTCGGTCAATGCATCAATCCCATCTGAGTTGACAAACTCGAAATTTTTCTCCCCCCGGGATGAACTTGCAACTGCCCCTCCCCCGTTGTGTATATTAGTATCTACCCCCTGCACGTCGACAACTAAGCAACAGTCCCTATACGTGCCATTCTGAAACCCGTTTACCATCCAAAAGACATCCCTGTCTTCTGAGAGGACTATATTTATCGGGTTGCTTGACCAATTCCTAAAGAGTGTCAACCTGCAGATACTACTACTGTCCGCCAAATTGAGGTAGTTCGCAGCACATACCTTTAGTTGGGAGAGGTTAGCATCACAGGGGCATGTCACAATGCCGGACTTGAACCCACTGTAGACTCCCGCCACATCCCAAACACCCTCGAACAAAATCATAATTTGATGTCCAGCCATTTTGTGTTAATGGTATTGAGAGAGGGCTTGGAGATTTTTGTTCCTTAACTTAATAGAATAAGCTATATAGTTGAATTAATTGAGAGAATGCTTGGAGATTTTTGTACAAATTGAACATACCAACAAAACCACGATTTTTGCTGTTAGATGGAGAAGAAAACGGGATCTGGTGAAATCAGTTATATGAAATGAGCGGATCCCATAAAATGTGGAACAAAAAAGACGTTATACAGTTAACGGTGCAGTAAACGGCGTCTGTATATGCACGGATATACCCAGGGGTAAAACTGGAAAAAACCCCCTGTCTGCAGGTCCCTTGATTTACGGCAGCCACAAATGAAAATATGAAAGTTATTTAGCCAAAAAACTTAATGGCCTATTTTTTTCTAGCCATCTAGCACAATTTCCCAGAAAAACAACCTAATATTCAAATTATCTTTCAATTTTATCTTTAAAACGTTAGAATACATTTTAATAATTGTATTAGGAAGACCCTACAAAATTAAAAAACTAGCACCTTTACATAACAGGACACCTAATAACACATCCACAGGAAATAATTTGTTGTTAAAAAAAAAAATGCACCTATGTTATTATATTAAATTGATAGTCTCGTTAAAAAAGATCCCTTCTAAATTGACACATTATTCTGTCTCATACAATACTGTCATAGTAATAAATTTATTTTAAAAAATAATCAAGGAAGAATTAAATATAAATTTCAAAATATAAAATAATTGAAAAATGAATAAATATTAAGATTGAATAATATAAAAATCATTTTCAGAAAAAAAAAGAAAAAAATCATATTTAAGGAGTGCTTGACGAGTACGACTTCGGGTCGCCGACTCGCCGTTGACTGACTAAACCAAGTCTTCCTCCTTTTGCTATAGAAATAAATGGGTTATTGATTTTTCTACATTTGTTGTTTTCCTTTTTCTTAAAACTGCTTTTTTCTCACGCCATGATGATTTTGATACCATGGGTGGGAGATTTAAATCATATAACTCTTGGTCATTAGTATAACTTTTATGCCAATTAAGTTATACTTTGTTGGCTTTAATGTTTAAACTTGACTTCTTGATGCATGGACAAATTTTATGTTGGTTGAAAGACAATATTTTAATGTTTTATTATATTATTTTTATTTTTAAAATTAAAATACTATTTGAAGAAACCTTTCCAATCATTCTTTTTTTTGGGTTAAAGATCATTTTTATCCCAATTTAGTCCCTTAACTTTGACAGGTAACAATTTAGTTATTGTATTTTCAATTTTGTAACAATTTAGTCATTGTTGCAAAAAAGTTCTTCAAACTTAAAATGTTGGTTTGAGTTAGGGGTGAAAAAAACCGAACCAAACAACTTTTACATAAATCCATGTCGAACCGAACCGAACCGAACCGACTCAGTTCAGTTCGGTTCTCACTTTTGACTTAAATAGAAAATTTAGGGTTCGCGAATTTCTTCGACCCGTCACCTCCCCCCCTCTCTCTCTCATTCTCTCTTTCTCACGAAGTCACGAATGCCGTCGTCTCTTCCACCACGTAGCATGAACGCCGTCTCTTCTACCATGAAGCACACGAACGCCGACTCTCCCACCACGAAGCACGAACAACAGCTCTTCCACCATGAAGCACGAACGACGGTGTCAACTCCTTCCACCACCGTCTCCTCCACCATGAAAGACATTGACTCCTTCCACTGTCTCTCTCAGTCTCTCCCTCGGTTCGATTTTTTTCCTCTTTATTTTGGAATTGATTTTCCTTTTAATGGGTTTTGTTTCTTCTTCTTTTGGTTTTTGCATGTGGGGTTACATTCTGCTTATGGTTTTTTTTTCTTCTTCTGGTTACGATTTGATAAAGGAAAAAGTGACCCGACCCGTTCGAGTCAAGTCGGGTCGGTATGTCTGCACAACCGACATGTGTTGGGTCGGGGGCGGTTTGTCCGTACAACCGACCCGACTCAAATTTTTTACACCCCTAATTTGAGTCCTAGTTTCTATAACTACATAGTCTACCTTGCATTTGAGTCAGAAGAAAATAAGCACGTTAGAAAACAAAACTAATGACATCTTCTCTTTTTTTGAAAAGTAATGACATCTATTTTGAATTTAGGTTGTTACATCTCATTCTTGTTTCACTCGACAAATAGTTTTTATTAGATTGTCTGGCAAGCATAGGAAATTCCACACAGGTGATATAAAACACACTTAGGTGTGATATCAAGAACTTAAACACACAGGTGATTAAGGATAAGATTGTGAAAAGGGGAATCATTTGAGTTGCTGAGTATAATTTATTTTTATACCTAGGTTTTTATTTGAAAGGACTTTGGACTTCTTAAATTGGGTTTTGGACTTTATCTCATTGGTACTTTTTTTATAAAAAAAAAAAAAAAACAAATAAAAAGGATGTAAGGCCGAAGATTTTTTTAATAAAAATTTCATATTAAATTGTTTTTTTTTTTAATACATCAACATTTGGAGGTGGGGTTATTCGAACCTCTGACCTCTTCACCGAGGGTACATGTCAATTACCGTTAAGCTAAGCTTACTTGGCTTAATCCAAAATTATTTTATTATAGCAAATGAGTCAAATTACATAAGATATTATATTGACTTTTCAATTTTACTAAAAAAAATAATTTTTTTCTTAGATCATGAGAAGAGTAAGAGTAATAATTAAACGTTTATTTTTAGGTGAGGATTCGAATCTCTAACCTCTTGATCGGAAGGCCAACAATAATATATTTAGAAAAAATAAGATAAAAATATAATAATTCATATTGAGAAGCTGAGGGGTGTTGGGTGGGACGTGTGGACTAAGGAATGACTTTTTGTGGTTAAAGCTTGCTGCCCAAGGAAATGAATCAATAACCTCACCATTGACCCACCAAATTCAGACCAAAATCCACTTGTTTTACTTTTTATATATATATATATATATATATATATTAAAAAGATAGGATCTTTCAAAAACATTTTTGGACTATTATACTCTTACTTACCTTTCTAAATTTACAACCATGCTATTGCATTGATTATTAATCTCCCACGATTATACTCCTCTTTTTAATATGGGATTCTCAACAAAATCTCGCAGTGCTGTCTTCGTCTTTTATTTTTCCATCTCATATTGTTAATCAACCATCTTCAAAACTCTATTGCGCCTTCAAACCCCATTACAATGTTAAAGAAAAATTTTCAATTTGTTTCTAACCTTTTGTATTCAAGAAAACCGAAAACCCCACTAAAATGAATTACGAAATAAATAACCCCATATTTTCATTTTGTCTCTCTGGTATTAGGTATTAAGGTTTAGAGTAATCTTTGCAGCAAATAAATATAGAGTTCTAAATTACTTTTTTAATCTATCTAGGTAAGAAATTTCATTAAACCTTAATATTAGATAGAGATTAAATGGTTAAATATGAAAGTTGATGGATTAAATTGTTGCAAAATTGAAAGTATATGGACTAAATCATTACAAATCAAAGTTCAGAGATAAATTGTTACTTTCATGAAAGTTTAGAGACCAAAAGTGTTTTTTGTAACCTTTATTTTTTTACTATTTATTTGAAAATTGTTACGTTAAAATTATAGTTGTATGTACAAGAATGAAATCAATTCGAACATAATTAATTAAGCTGAGTTTTTTTTTAGTAAATGAAGATGGAGATTTGAACTTTTACCCTATTAGTCAAGGAACATGTTGTAAGTTTTTTTTTTTTTTTTATAAAAAAAAGGAACATGTTGTATGTTGATTTAGCTATGTTGAATTGGATAGACATTTAAGACATTAAATTTGTAGGGTAAAATGTCAACAAGAACATAACAATATTATTATTTATCATTTACCACTTCCAATCAATGAACTTGAAAATAATTGAATAATACAAGTGTCAATTTCAGGCTAAATTAGGATTAAGGTATATTTACTTCCTAAATATCTAAAAGAAATACAATGAGTTATATTCAATATATAAAATGAGGGCTAAGTTAATAAAAACTTTCTTCGTCGTCGTCATCATCGCAGTCAACGATCAGAAAATTGGTCAACCTTTGCGATAGTCAATGGAGCCAATTTTGAAAAACAGATTTACTTGACACTTGAGGCCACTGTACCATTTTCTTCCCCTTTCTTTTCCGCCTTCTTCTCCTCCTTTTCTCGAGCTTCCACTTCAGCTTCTCTGATTTTGGCCTCTGCTTCTTCATTTTCCCTCCTTTTGACTTCCAGAAATTCAATCAACTCCCTCAACGCTCTGTCACTGTCGTCGCCTTTCAGCAGCTGCTCCGCCACCTCCGCCGGAGTCACTTTTGCGCTCGGAATCGATTCCCCAATCTCATCAAACAATTCATGCTTCTCAATCCCAAGGTAATTGGACGCCAGAACCCTGAACCCACAAGGGCTGCAATACGACATGTGAACATGAACGTCCATTCTTCCCGGCCGGAGCAACGCCGGATCCAGCTTCTCTTTATGGTTCGTCGTGAATATGATAATCCTCTCGTCGCCGCAGCTCGACCACAGCCCGTCGATGAAATTCAACAGACCCGACAACGTCACCTGTCTTCTTCTCGAAGACGACGATTCTTCATCTTCGGTTTCCGCCTTTCGATCTTGAAACTGAATCGAACAATCGATATCCTCCACCACCAGAATCGAACGGTTCGCAATTCCCATAAGCAATTTCCTGAGATCGGAATTGCACTCCAGCTCCGCTAGTTCCAAATCATAGACATCGAATTTCAGGTAATTCGCCATTGCGGCGATTAAGCTGGATTTCCCTGTTCCTGGTGGGCCGTAGAGCAAATAGCCTCTCTTCCAGGCCTTACCCACCTTCCTGTAAAACTCCTTCCTCTTCACGAACCGTTCGAGGTCGCTGAGAATGAAATCCTTGATCTCAGAGTCCATGGCGAGCTTATCGAACGTGGAAGGGTGATCGAGATTGGTCGGAAGCCACAGATCGGAGATGCTGCCGTAGATGTTCTGGTAATCGACGGTGAAGATCTTGAGGGTTTTAGTCTGCTGCTTCAACTCCTTGGCCTGGAGGAGAACATGGGGCAAATAGGATTTGAGGGCCATTTCTCTGTGCTTCTTGTGAAAACAGAGGTGGAAGGATCGGTCGAAGGAAGTATAGGAGGAACGGGGGTTGTGGGAGTTGGGCCTCTCGACTTGGGTGAAGACGAGGGCCCAGTGAAATTTGACGCCATTGAAGGTGTCGATTACTTCCTCGTCGCACTCCATGGCTGTGGTGATGTTGTCTTCCTTCTCGGGCTTGGAGACTTTGAGTCTGTTGGTAGAGGGAGAGAGTTTGGAGGCTAAATAGGCGTTGGCGGCGTCGTAGATTTGGTTGGGGCCGAGGCCGTCCATCTCGTCGATGACCATGGTGAGTTGGGAGGAGAATCGGGTGAAGATGCTTCGAAAGCCGCCGTAGAGATAGTCACGGAGTTCGGGTGGGAATAAGTCGTTGGCGACGGAGCGAACGAGGACGACGGTGGCGGCGAAGGAGGCGGCGGCGGTGAGAATGGCCTTGGCATTAGCGAGCTTAGCTTCGGCGGTGGAGTCGTCGAAGGCCATGGCTGAAAGATGAGGTGTGAAATGAAAGCAGGGAAATTTCAAGGAAGAAGAAAATATAGGATTAGAATGGGAAGAGAGGAGAAATGGAGTTTGTTTAAATAAGGAGAGAAGGTCAGGGATTGGGTTTCCGGGAACCATCATGGCTGAACGAGGTCGGAAAAGTCTTATGGACTTTTTTTTTTTCTTTTTTTTTTTTAAAAAAAATTTAAATATTAATATTAATATTATTATTATTATTTAATGATTTTCAAATTCCGATTAAAAACGTGCCTTTCTCGATTTTTTTTTTTTTTTTTGTTTAAAAAAATCAAATGTCACCTTCACATAAACTATGTTAAAAAGATAGGAAAAAAAGGCCTAATTTTAAGGAATATAAAATCAAGGTTAAAAATCACTTTTGGTCATGAAGTAACAATTTAGTTCTTGATCTTTGTTTTATAACAGTTTAGTCTCTATACTTTCAATTTTGTAACAATTTAGTCCTTGATACTTTTAACTTTGTTACAATTTAGTCCATGAAAGTTCATTTTGTAAAAATTTAGTCCAAATTAGTTTATTAATCTATTTAGGTAAGAAATTTCATTAAATCTCTACATTACTTTTCACGATAAAGACTAAATCGTTACAAATTTGAAAATACAAGGACTAAATTGTTACTTATTAAAGTTTATGGACTAAATCGTTACAAATCAAAGTTCAGGAACTAAACTGTTGCTTTCATGAAAGTTCAGGAACCAAAAGTGATTTTTAACCTAAAATCAAATACTTATCAAACAAGATCTAAACTTTCAATTTTATGTACAGTAGGTTTGTGAGTTTGTAAAAATATCGAAAAAGTTAATGACATATTAGATACAAAATTGAAAATTCAAACATTTATTGAGTAAAAAATTGGAAATTTAAAGACTTATTAGACATTTTTACAATTACAGAGAATAATCATATAATTTAATCGAATTTTAACAAAGGAAGAAGTTGAAAGTGTTTTTGTAGATAGAAGGCTGAAAGATTAAAAGTGTTTTAAGGCTAAATATAATAAATAGTCTATAATGTTTGAAGTGATTGTCAAATCTATTAATTTTTTTTTTGTAAAAAAAAACTGTTAAAACATATTATAATGTACATTTATTTATTTATTTATTAGTACTTTCTAACCCATTTGAATTTTTTTTAGTTAGTTTATATTATGAATGTGTTGTATTTCATGTATCAAATAGCATTTGTATATATATAAACTAATTGTCACTCTATTTTTTTTTTTTTTAAACTAACTATTCTCTCAACTTAATAATTTCCAAAACAACACCATTCCCCCAAATAGTTTTTATAACTATATTTGCATTTGAGTAGGAAGAAAAACAATTATGATATTTTAATAAACAAAACAATGACATCTATTTTGAATGTAGGTTGTTTCAATTGAAAATGTTGAATAAACAATAAAATTGACAATGGACAGGATGAAGGCAGAGAATACATCTCATTCTTGTCTCACTCTCCAAATAATTTTTATTAAATTGTTAGGGGATCAAAGAAAATTCCACATAGGTAATAATACACACTTCTTTTGGTTTGAAATCAAGAACTTATTCATTTTATAGTATACGACTCATATTAAGGAAATTCCACATCTAAGGTTTTGCAACATTAATAACTTGATTCAATCCATGAGATAGAATTGAAATTTAAAAAACTATGGTGTAAAATAATAAAGACTAAATTATAGATTTAGAAAAAATAAGAAAAAAAATATAATAATTCATATTGAGGAGAGCGTGTTGGGTGGGACGCGTGGACCAAGGAATGACTTTAGGTTGGCGTAGTCGTTAATGCTCGCTGACCAAGGAATTGAATCAATAACCTCACCCTTGACCTCCCAAAATCCTCTTTTTAACTTTATATATTTTAAAGAGAAAAATACACTTTTGGTCCTTTGGGTTAAGTGACAATTTGGTCCATGAGTTTTCAAACTCAACAAAAATACTCCTGAAGTTTGAGATAAGTAACACTTTGGTCCATGCCGACTATTTTTCTGTTAAATAACGGTTGCTGAAGTGACACTATTATTTTAATTAAAAAAATATTTTTTTAATTTTTTTTAAATAAAAACATATAAAAATATAAAAATATTATTATTTTATTATTTTATTTAAATTCCTTCTCTCTCTCTTCCTTACTTTTACTCCCATCTTCTTTCTCCCCTACTTCTTTCTCCCTCCTTTTCTCCTTCATCTTCAACTCTGGTGGCCGATCGCCGCCGGCTGCCGACGAACGACAGCGGCGGCCAGTCGAAAATTTCTTTTTTTTCTTTCTTTCTTTCTTTCTTCCCTTTTCTTCTCTCCTTTCTTCTCTCTTTCCGTTAACTATTTTTTTTAATAAAAAGAAGGGAGATGGAGGAGCTCTCTTTCCGGCGCCGGCGACGGGAAGCTGAAACCGAGAGGGAGGAGGGGCCCTCCCTCTTCCCGTCGTCGGCGCCGGAGAGGGAGCTCCTCCCTCTCCCTTCTTTTTATTAAAAAAAATAGTTAACGGAAAGAGAGAAGAAAATGGGAGAAAGAAAGAAAAAAAAAGAAATTTTTCGGCCGGCCGCCGCCAACGTTTGCCGGCAGCCGGCGGCGGCCGGCCACCGAAGCTGAAGAAGAAGGAGATAAGGAGGGAGAAAGAAGTTGGGGAGAAAGAAGTTGGGAAGAAAGGAGATGGGAATAAAAGAAAGGGAGAGAGAGAGAAAGAATTTAAATAAAATAATAAAATAATAATATTTTTATATGTTTTTATTTAAAAAAATTAAAAAATAATTTTTTAAATTAAAATAATAGTGTCACGTCAACAACCGTTAGTATTTAACAGAAAAATAAACGGCAGGGACCAAAGTGCTACTTATCTCAAATCTCAGGGGTATTTTTGTTGAGTTTGAAAACTCAGGGACCAAACGGTCACTTAACCCAAACTTCAGGGACCAAAAGTGTATTTTTCCCTATTTTAAAAAAGAGCTTTTATCTATTCAATTATTTAAATTATTACAAATTAAGCACTAATTTCTATCCATCTCCACAGGTTAGTAGATGTGTACTTTCCCAAAATTTATTGACATTATTCTACATTTAAAATAGGTTTCAATTGGATTAGATCCAAAAGATGGAGGTCACAATGGTTGTAGGCGAGCTCCTCATTCCACAAATTTCTTACAAAGACAAGAGGACTTGAACCGTTGAGATCAATGGATCCCATCTATTGGTGATTTCTTTAATTCAGATGTCTCAATTCAAACAAAGTATCGTGGGGCTAAGTGTAAACAAGTAAAGAAGCTATATAGATTAGTGGAGTTTACAAAGGTCATTGCTCTTTTTTATGGTGTTATCAAAACGAGTGAAGTGAGAATTTGAACATTATAGGTGAGAGCAAATTCGTCATTGTTTGAAAAATTCTTGAGGAAAGAAACCAATTCAATAAGTGCAACTTATTATTGATGAAATTCGAGCACATTGGATGCGGGGCCTTGTTGAAGGCTTTCTTTTCGCATCAAGAAGCTGCAGTAATGCCGCTCATAACTTGGCCACCCTTGGACGAATATTGAGAAATTTAGTTTGAAGAATATCCAATTTGACGAATGAAGATGTGTTAAGTAACTTTGCTTATTTACCTTTGTCTATATAGTCATCTTTCTTAACCTTTATACTCAATGATCGACTAACGAAAAATGATGTGATAGTTAAGTCAATGATCACCCATAGCCAAATTGGCAATTTTATTAAGTTAATAATATATTTTATCGTAGGCCAAAATTCAAGTTTTCTCAATTTCTAGCGTGAATTTAAGCTTTTTAAGTCGAAAATGGATGGTTTTGACTAGAATTCAAGCCATTCTAGCTGATATCTTGGATTTTTTTTTTTTCAAAAGTTGTTTTTTACTGTAACTTTTTGGATTTGAGAATTTTTAGTTTTTGGATTTAAGAAAAAGAGTGCAAAGATTGTTGGGTGAAGAATTTGAAACACAAACTCAAATGAGTCGTTAAGATGAACATAGCTAAGTGACATAAAATTTGTACTAACAAGAGGTGTAGTTCGAACTCGCTATCCTCCACACATTGTAAAAAAAAAAAAAAAAAACCTGAAAATGAGGGAATGAAAACTACTTAGAAAAGATAACAGTTGTCTACAAAACCTAAACTTTTTAGGTGATTTTCAACAATTACCCAAAATTTTCCATTCTCTTTCCTAGTGATGGTCTCCCAGTTCCAGGCATGTCATCTTCCGTATCAAATTCGCCGGCCCCTTCCCGTCCTTCTAATTCTCATATCCCATTTTACTTTTTTGGGTTCTTCTTCTTCTTTTTCTTCTTTTGCTTCTTCTTCTTCTTCTTCTCCTTCTTCTTCTTCAGTTTCAGTTTTCTCCATTTCTTCTTGTTCCTCTCTCTCTTCATTCTTCTCACTTTCCTTCTCCTCTTTCGCCTTCCTCTGTTCTTCCCCTTTACGTTTCAGAAAAACAACCAGTCCTTCCAGAACCGCATCGGCCTCGTCGCTCTTCATCAGCTCTTCCGCGATCTCCGCTGGGGATACTTCCACATCTCCGATTAGCTCTTCGATTTCTCCGTACAGCCGATGCTCAACCGATTCGCTGCCGAGGTAATTAGAGGCCAGAACCTTGAACCCTTCAGGGCTACAATACGACATGTTTATATGAACATCCATCCGACCCGGTCGAAGCAGAGCCGGATCCAATCTCTCCTTGTGGTTCGTCGTGAAGATGATGATTCTTTCGTCCCCACAACTCGACCACAATCCGTCGATCAAATTAAGCATCCCCGACAAGGTAAGCTGCACATCATAATCAAAATCCTCATTACAATTTTCGATTCGGAGTAATAGAATTCAGAAATTCCAATTAGGGCACAGAAAGAAAAAAAAAAAAAAAAAAAAAGAAATCGAAAATTCACCTTGCTGTTGCTGTTGGATGCGTCAAAATGTTCCTCACTCTGCCGATTTTGTATGTTGGCGCTGCAATCTATATCTTCAATCACCAAAATGGACCGATTCTTGGTGGCGAGCAAAAGCCTCCTGAGAATGGTGTTAGTGTAAACGCTCGCGAGATCCAAATCATAGATATCGAACTTGAGGTAGTTAGCTATGGCGGCGATTAAGCTTGATTTTCCGGTACCGGGAGGACCATACAGAAGATATCCCCTCTTCCAAGCCTTCCCCACTTTCTTATAGAAATCTTTCCTTCGAAGAAACCTATCTAAATCGTCGATTATCCACTGCTTCAAGTCGGGGTCCATGGCCACCGTCTCAAACGTTGCCGGATGGTCTAGAATAATAGACCCCCAACATTTGGGGCCGGGATTAGAATAATCATAAACCTCGCATTGCTGGCTATAGATCTTGACAACTTTATCCTCCTCTCTAATCTGCTCAGCCCTTCTCAAAACGTAAGGCAAATAGAAATCCACAACTGCATCTCTAAATTTGGTAGGGAACAAAAGCTCAAAATAGTGCTTTTCTGGGTTACTGACATCGCGTTCATCTTGGAAGCAGACAAAGCGCCATCGGAGTCGAATGTTGTTGAAGTAATCGATGATTTCTTGGTCCTTATCAATGGAAAGCATGATTCTGTTCTGTTGGGGGGTTTTGGTGACCCTAAGAGTTTGTATAGAAGGGGTGATTTTGGTAGGAAGATAAATCTGGGCAGCCTGGAAGACCTGATTCAAGTGGAATAATCCAGAATTCTCGTCGATTACAAACTTGGTGTGAGAAGAAATGGAACCGCCGAGAAAGTAGAAGAAAATGGTAGAGAAGAAGGAGAGGAATTGGGCGGGGAGGAGTTCGTTGGTTATAGAACGAATAAGCATGATGGTGGTGGCGAAGGAGGCATAGGCGGAGAAGACGGCGGAGGCCGACTGGGGAACAACCATCTCTTTGAAACTGAACATGTTGGGCGATGGCGGGAGAGAGGAATAAGAAAGATGTTGTATTTATAAACGAGGGTAGCCGTTGGCTTGGCTTGGCTGAGGATATGGTATCATTGAAATTGCTTGGTGTTTAAGCAAATTCCATTTTTGGTTGTTTCGTTTTCTCAGCCGTGAAACCACCGAAGATTTCTAGTCTCTAACTAGGAAAATTTTCCCTACCTCCTCCATGACTGTCACGTGCCCATTCCTTTCTTTCTTTCTTTTTTTTTTTTTTTTTTGAATGAATGCAAGGGGAAAATTATCCAGCGTATCTCTAATTTTACCTAATTTTTTTTCTTCCTCTTTTCCATGTGTCTTCTTCTTCTACCAATTCTGTCACAAATCCTTCAATGTCCTCTCCTCTATTTTTGATCTCCAACATATGTAATTTGGTTCCTCTTCGCCTCGACTCTACCAACTATGTTATGTGGAAGGTATCAAGTATCTTCCATTTGGAAGGCACACATTCACTATTTGGTCACATTGATGAGGTTAATTTTTAGTGTATATGGATTGCTTATGTTAAAATTTAGTAACACATAAGAAAGAGAACTTTACATGAGAACCAATATAAAAAGATATAGAACATACCTTATAATGAACAATTTAATGACTAAAAAAAAAAAGAACAATTTAGTAGGCATCATTCAAAGCAAGAAGATGATCATCTATTTTGGCATTTCAACCCGAAATGAAGAGAGAAGAAGAAATTTGCATAAGAAAACTATTTGCATTTATATATAGAATAGCTCACAATACAAGCCATATATAAAGGTCTAAGGAGAAAAACTCCTAAAAAAATCAATAAAGACAAAACAATAGAAAATAATAGGGAAAACCTTGTAAATAACCAAAAAAATAAACGGTTTAGATAGATAGACAAAAGAAAAAATGGAGAAAAATGGTCAAATTGTGGGACCCACACGACTGTATTTGTTACCTGAACTTCCATTTTTGCTCCTTTCATACCTGTCTCTCTACAGCTCCCTAAAAGGAAACTGTAATTGTAATCTTTTCTTCTCTCTTTTATTAACAGTTTTCTGCAGATTCCTAAAATTAAGGAATATTTGTATCTTAATAATTGTTTTTCTATCTTTTAATTAATTCATTTTAAATGTATCTAATAGATTTTGTTTTCCTAGATTTCATCTTTAATAATAATATTTTATTCTCAATCTGTTTATCGTTTGATTTAAAAATATGATATTGTCTTTTATTTATTTGCATTTAATCTAAAGATTCAATATTTTCTAGTCTTTTTTACGTAGTTTCGGGTTGCAATCAAATCTTGTATTGTTTTCCTCCATTAAAGACGCCTAATTCAAGGTTCCTTGGCTTGTTTTCCTTCTAATTCAAGGTTCATGCCAACTTAACTCAGATTCCAAATCCAATGCTTGAATGATCAAATACTAAAAAATGTAAGGATTTTCTCAAGTTTAAGATTTTTTGTGGTGTTCCGGTTGGAATTTTCAAGGGATTGGTGGCTTGGTTTTGTTGTTGGAGGTTAGAAGGAAGCACACTTTTAGCTACTTTAATATATCTTGTTTTCGTTCGTGGATGATGAGTTTTGCTTCAGGAGGTTTAATGGTTTTCGGATAAGAAATAGAATAAAAGGTTTCTTTTTAATCATTCAGTCTCAGTACTTTTTGCATCAAGAAAATCCGAAATTTGACAATTTCGTTTCATGCGTGTGTTTACTGCAACAGCAACACATCAAGGCCGAGAGGTCCTAGAATGGAGAGAGGTAACAAGGAAAGCAGTGAAATCTTTCACCTTCCATACGTACACTTACATTACATCTACCATGTATTTAGTGTTCATTCCAAAAAAAAAAAAAAAAAAAATCCAGGTGCGTTTTTTAGCTCAACATTTACATGTAGAGTAATTTCAAACATATACAATGTATTTGTACATTCAGTATGTTTTCAGGCACACATACAACACAAGAAGTGGATGACGATGATTCTCTTTTGTTGCCATAAAACCCTTCTGCTGCCGCAAAATCCTAGGTAATTGAACGGTATTTTGGTTCGTGAAATTGAAGGCTACATGGAGAGGGTATTTTGGTTTTGTCTCAATTTTTTATCCTGCAAAACAACTTTCTTGTTGCCGGTCTCTCTAAGGTTTCAAGATTGTTGTAAATTAAAAGGTTTTTCCTCTTTTCTATCTCTTGGTAGAGGACATGTAGTTTCAGGTATGTGTAATTTTAATTTTTTTTTTTGTGAGAAAAATGGGTAATTGTAATTCTAATTTCAATTAAATGGGATTTGACATTTCATTTATTGTAAGATTTAAAATAATGATTAATGATTCAATATCGGTTTGTGGTCAAATTTATTCCAGTATCAATATTTTCATATTGATAAGGTTTGTGAAAAAATTATGATCTAATTTGTTAATTTTTTAATCATTGGATTTAAGTTAAATTTGAATTTCAAATCTCTTTATTATCAATTAAACTCAAATTCCTTAATTTTAGCCTATTGTATTTGAAATTGATTTTATTTCATTTAAATCATGTAATCGGTTAAATATACCGAGTATTTCTAGTGTATTTGATATTTTAGTGTTTGGGGATGTTTTGGTAAATCAATAATACAAATTAATTAATAGATAAATTTGATTTGGCCACTTATCTAAATAATTAGCTAAGTTGTCATTTTTCAAAACGCTCATTTAATTATGGCCATTCTTGCCGTTGACCCAAAATAATAAGGGGTATCTACATGAATGACCCAAAAGAAGCCCATATATTCAAATATGTCTCTATTCTTTAAAATTTCATTGTTGTCCAATCTAAAATCAATTAAAGATAGCCCAATTACTAATTTGACCCGCTACATTACTAGATAAAAAAAAAAAAAACAAAAAAAGGAAAATATAAAATAACACAAAAGCCAAAAAAAAGGAAAGAAAAAAAGATTTGAATTATGTTATAACTGTGAAAATCTTTTTCATCCTTCCGATTTTTTTTTCCATTTTCAGTTTCTCTCTCCAAAAAGGTTGGTTCATCTTTTCGATTTTTTTCGAGATTCTTCCATCATGTTTTGTACTTTCTACTTAGTTTATTATTATTATTATTTATTTTTGTATCCGGAAACAATCAATTTTATTCAAAGATTCATCTTTTTTATTTTCACATTTTCGTAAGTGTTTTTCCATTTCCTTAAGTTTTTTTTTTTTTGAAATTTCCTTCAAGTTATTCCTTATTGTTACCATTTTTTGAATTTTTATGATATTTTGTTCTTCGTCTAGAATTGATTCTTCAATAAGATCATGATCTTTCAATTTTAACATCTAAAATTCATACCGGGTATTTATAAATTCATACCCGGTATTTATAAATTCATACTGTGTATTTAAACATTCATACCCAGTATTTAGAAATTCATACCGGGTATTTAACAGGGAAACGTAGAATGAGGAAGATGAAACAACAATGGGTATTTTACCAGTCTGAAACGAAAAAAAAAACCCAATAGCAGATAAAACAAGGGGGAAACGGAAAGGGGGGGGAAGATGAACCAACAAACGGTGAAGATGAAAAAAAAAACAAAAATGAGGAAGATGAAACTAATCCAATGCAACAATGGTTATTTTACCAATAGCAATCACAAAAGCAAATGGATATTTTTCGGTAGGCAACAACGAAGTTGAAAAAAGAAATCGAAAAAGCAAAAAAAACCTAGCATGTTTTTAATCACCGATACGAAACGGAAAAGATGAAAAAAAAAAACTCACCAAAAGCAAATGAATTTTTTTCGAGGAAGATTGAACCATTAGTGTGAACAAAAAAGGGGGGAAGAATTTGGAATGGTTGAACAATCTGGAAAACCTTACCAATGCAACTGGAAAACAATGGAGTGAACGGCAAAATGAAAGGATTATTAGAAAGAAAAATACAAATCCAAATTCTTTAAAAGAAAAGGCAAAAATAATGATTCTAACATGAATAACCTATCGAGCTGCCAAAATGAAAACATCAAAAAAGAATTTATAAACTTTAAAATGGGAAAATTATTTGGGATGATATTTTCCATAACTAAATGCCAAATTTCCTAATTTGGTTGGGCAAGATTCAGCGGCAAGTTTTGATACGGACGAGTTAATGACAAAATTAATATATTTAATAATTTATATAATCTAATATATTATTAAATTAAAATTATGTCAATCATTAAATGAAAGAGCATTTTGGTAATAAAATTATCCTAATTAATGGATAAAAACCTACCAATGATAATTTTGATACTTAAGAACATTTGTGAAATTTGACCCATCCACTATAATTTCTGAAATAATAATCCAAATACAAAATATATTAGTAGACTATCTTAACACAATCTACAGTTGCATCGTCCTAAAATAAGTAGAAGATCAAAATATATATATATATATATATATATATATATATATAAAAGCAAATATATCAGAAAACTTTCTCCCATACCCATGGATGAGGAAGGAGAGAAGACTACCAACAAAAGCATAGTTCAATTATCATAAAGTTTGTACCTTTAATCAAAAAGTTATCGGTTTGAATCACCCCACTCTACATGTAGCAAAAAAGGAAAAGAAAATACTAGCAGAGAAACTTAAGAATCAAAAGCTCAAGGAAACCAGAAAATTTAAATAAATTAAAAAAAAAATCTAGATCCAAACAAACCCAATCCCTCTTTGTTCGTAAAATTAAAGAATAACATCAATTCGAAGCTAACAAAAGTCAAGAAAAAAAAAAAAAAAACTAATAAAACCCAAAAAAGAAAGCAAGAGGAAGAAAACAGAGCAATATGCAAAATTGAGAAGAAAAGTTTGCATCATTTTGTTAGAACAAGGCTGTCCTATCTTATTGACGTGCTCTGTTTGGACATGGACTATATAATCAGAATGACGGCGTATTTATGACTATTTCTTCTAATTAAAAATAACAAAAGAAAAACAGTATTCAACTTGGTTTAAAGTTTGGCCTCCATCCAAGATTAACAGGTTGATAAATGCAAAAAATATTAATAATTATTATTAAAATAAAAAATCTCTTGTTTCATAAACCGCTGAAAATAAAATTGAAATATATATTTTTTTATCACGGAGATTCGAACCACTAACTTTTTAGTCCAAGTTACATGTCAATTGTTGAACTATGTTCATCTAGCAAAACAAAATTGAAATAGTCAAACAAAAGAAAAAAAGAGAACTAAATTGGCTTACGAGGAACCAAAGGGTAAAAAAAAAAGAACTAAATTGGATGACATTGTCTCTATTTAAGTTGCCACTTGCTTCTAATATATCATGCCGACTTATTTGGGACTAGTCAAATATGTATTTTATAGGCCAACATGAATACAATTTATTTTATTCCAAAAGACAATTAAGGTAAGATATCATGATAATAATAATTTATTATTATTGTTATTATTATTTTTTCTAGCTCTAAAGGTAAATTAAAATTAAGATATAACTGGCCTTCTTATTGAAAATATATATGTATGTATATGGTTAGAAATGAGAATATTTATTTATGAACTCAACAAGAAAAAGGACTATTTATTTACAATATTTTTTTAGTGAAGAAAAAAAAAACCGAAAGAGTATGATACCATGTTGATTTTTTTTTTTTTTTTTGAAAAATACCTCATATTATTGTGTCACTTGGACTACAGATGAACGGTCATTCTCGACTGACATATTTAATCAACTTGGGTAAGATCCAACCCAAGTCTCATGGTATTCCATTTATAATACCGCGTTGATTTAATAGAACCATTCAACAACAAACATTTGTCCATTATTGATATCTTCAATTTTGGAGGCCATTTTAGAAATAGAATAGATATTGTCATATTGTTTATGTAAATTGAAGTGTACTACCCTCTTGACTTGAATATCTTTTTTGTGAAGTCAATTTATTTTATTAACAAAAAGGCAGTTAGTTTAAAGACATTTATTCATATATAATAAAACAATTATTTTGATTGTTTAAAGAAAAATTATTTTGGGTCCGTAGTGACATCTTTTTATGAATGACATGTGTTTTTAAACCACTCAAATAATTAACGTGGCATTACATTTATTAGTTGGAATTATCATCTTAACTAACTTTTATATATATATATATATATATATATATATATATATTTAATTATATATATTTATGTCAAACTATCAAAGAAAATCAGATTCATTTAGTCACCAAAATCTTATATCATATTATATCAATTACAGATTTGTTGTTTATCATCATCATCATATATATATATATAAATTTATGATTCAATAGTTATTAATCCTTTATTTCAAAAAAAAAAAAAAAAAGAAGTTATTAATCCTTCCATCAACACTTGAAAGAAAAAATGGCGTTTTTCTCAAAATTTTGTTTTAATGCTTGAAAAACAAATTGTCTCTTCAATAAATAGCCTCATAAAATAAAAACTATATGATTTTAATTTATTATTTGAAAAATGAAGTGCGTAAATTCTCAATTTATTTGGAAATAGAAAAGGAAGGAATTATGAGTTAGTGGCAAGTTTGTAAATTTGCTAGTAAATGAAGCTCGACACATGATCAGTAAATTAATATATAAAACTCATGTTTCTAATATATATATATATATAACTCATGTCATAAAATTAATTTTTTTTTTAACTTTCAGTGAACAACAAACTTACAATTTGTTTAAAAAAAATAATGCCCACCAATACGCAAAATGTTAAGAGTTTGTGTTATAGGCAATTTTGGACCACACAAGGAGCTGACGAGGACAAACGGACAGAGGTAGGACCAAAAGACCGACCCAGAGGAAGACCGGGCCAAAGGGTCGGGCCAACATGGCCCGACCCATATGGTCGGCCTCGGCAAAAGGCCGAGGCCGACCATTCGGCCCGGTTGCGCGAGCCGAGTCCGTTCGATGCTGTTTGGTCCCCACCGCCTTTGGTCGCCTCGGTTTCGCCTGGTTTGACCTAAAACGCCTCCGAATCCCTAAAAACCCTAGGAGGATGAGCATGTATTTATATCCCTCTTCGCCGCTGAAGAGGGGATCCCGAATTCTATCCCTAAACTCCACTCTCTATTCTCTGTTTTCTCCTCTTGCTCTTACTTTTCCACTCCCTACCGTTCTCTTTGCTGACTTAAGCATCGGAGCCGGTGTGGCGAGCACCACACCGGTGTGCAGGTTTACTGTCTCGCAGGCCACGTCTTCCCCCCTCATCTACAAATTTACCGTTGGTGGCACGTGAAGGTCAGGTGAGATCCTCTGGCCAAAATCGACCATCAACAGTTGGCGCCGTCTGTGGGGAAGAAAGCTTGCTAAGTCTGCACATCGGCGATTCAATGAGTAAGAGGAGGGAAAAGGGAAACCGAAATCCAAACCCTTCCGAAAATAACCATCAACCGCAGAAATCGAAAGAAGACTGACAGCATGAGCAGCAAGGTCAGGGGGCTCAGACCTACAGGTCGAGCAATTTTGAGGAGCCCAGCACCAAGCTACGGTCATACCAAGATAGACCAGAGGAATCTGATCGAGGATAAGCGCATAAGTGCCAAAACTGTCGAAGCGGAAGCCAGGGCTGCTAAGCCCGTGGCCAGCGCAGCCGAGGCCGAGGCTAAATTGGCCGAGGCCGAGGCCAGAAAAGATGATCTCCCTATGACGACCGAGCTTCTGAACACCCAAAAAGAACTCGGAAATCATCAAGGAGACCTGCAGAAGCTAAATGACTCCAAGCCAAACAGCGACCGTGCCGAGGCCGACCATACCGAGGCCAATCGAAGATGTTCATCCAGATCGATTATGAGGAAACCCCACGAGAGATGTTCATCCAGAACCACCTTTGGGGGACAAATCAACAACAAACAGAGACTTTGACAAGATTGAAGACACCAGGTAGGGGCCTAACGGCATCGGACAGACTCGGCCGCCGAGGCCGACTAGGGGGTCGGGCCAAAAACCCGACCCCTTCGGTCTTGGCTCGTCCCACTTGCCGGTTTTGCCTCCTTGGTCCATCTTTCAACCCGATTTCTCCCCGGTTGTTCTCGTCAACTCCTTGTATATCGGGGTGATCCAAAATTGCCTATAACAATTTCAATAAAAATATGAATACTTGATAGACACTCATACGTTTAGTTATATTTTCTCATATATGTTTTATGTTTTTTAAAAATTTGCTTTCAAGTGTTTTTCTCAAAATGGTTTACTTCTCAATTTCATTTTTTAGGCCCCGCTTGATAATCATTTGGTTTCTGGTTTTTGGTTTTTCAAAATTATGCTTATTTTCTCTCAATTTCCTTACCTTGGTTTTCATTTTGGTTAAGGAGACATTAGAGTTTGTTATAGGTAATTTTGGACCACTCCGATGTACAAGGAGCTGACGAGGACAACCAGGCAGAAATGGCTGGGAGATGGACCCCAGAGACGAAACCGACAAGTGAGACAGGCCAAGATCGAAGGGGTCGGGCCAATGCTCGGCCGAGGCCAAGGCCCATGGTCTGCCTCGACCATGGGCCGAGGCTGAACTATTCCGGCTCCGTTTGGTCCCTACCGCCTCTGGCTGCCCTGGTTCCACCTGGTTTGTCCCGAAACGCCTCCGAATTCCTAAAAATCCTAGGAGCATGAGCATGTATTTATACCCCTCTGTGCCACTGAAGAAGGGGACCTGAACTCTCTACTCTCTCCTCTTACTCTCTAGCTTTCCTCCTTCTGTTTTCTAACTTAAGCATCGGAGGCGGTGTGGCTAGCACCACACCGATGTGCATGTTTTCCATTTTGTAGGCCACGTCTTCCCCCTCTCATACAAATTTACCGTTGGTGGCACGTGAAGGTCAGGTGAGTTCCTCCCGACCAAATTTGACCATCAACAGGGTTCTTAGTCAAATTCCAAAAACAATTTCCTTACCTTTTAAAACTATAGAGGTATATTTCTCAAAAAAAAAAAAAAAAACTATAGAAGTATATAACTCAATTAAAACTAAACCCAAAAACCATCCAATCGAATTTGTAAATTAACTAAAAATGAATGAGCGTAGAAAAGGGATTAGAGACAGCTAGGCCTAGATTCAACCGTAGTTCATGAGCGCAAATGAAGGAAGACAACTGTTTTTTTCTCCTTTTTTTTTTTTTTAAAAAAAAAAAGAGTCGACTTTCGAAACTTAAAGTAAACGCATTGAAATTTTTACACCTGAAAAATAAGGTGTTTATATATATGATTGTTAGTCCAAGTCCGACGAAAGAAATTAGCACTGTCGAGAGTTAGGATTGATTGGTAATTGCAAAAAGTTTTCCTCGCACTGCCTATTCAATAATTTTCCAAAAATCCAATGATGCTGGACCCTCATATATAATTCATATATTCTTCGTAGGTAACCTTTTTAATTAAGGTTAACATTTGAATTTCGATGTCAAACGAATGAGAAGATGTCTTAATTACTAATTTTTGCTCCTATTATTGTTAATATTTTTTTTAGGTAACCTTTTAATAAAAGATATATTTTTTTTAGTTCAACAATATATGTAGAAGAAAATTCAAACATTTCACCTTTTTGTTGAGACTATGCTCATGTTGATGTTCAATGCAACATGATTGGTAAGAAATTGTTGATTAGTTATATTAACTATTACCTTTTAGTTTTATTTATATAATATATATTGAATAGGAATAAGGTATGTCGATTCGTGATATTATATGATTCAAATTTTATTCATCATATGCCAACATGAGTATAGCTTAACTAACCTAAAGTTTGTACTAACGAACAAGAGATCCATGGTTTAAATTTCCCTTGTCCCTAGATCCGATATGTGGACATCCCTATCTATAATTACTTTAAAATGAATGCAAATCGGTTCTAAAGAATTTTTTTTTTTTTTTTGAATGTTTGAGCCAACTCGCACGTACCTCAACTAATTTAAGAAACACCTAAGATAATAAATTAAATCTCAGGTAGATGACCATCATAGATTAAACACTAGGTCAACTTATGATATTTTGTCCTAGTCATTGATATTGATATATTTAATGTTTTTGATATTGATATTATTAAAAAGATGTGAAAACGGATTCCTTGAATTTTGGTTGGGTAGAATATGAGTCATGTCTATAAGTCATAAATATATTTTGGAAACTTCCGTAGTAATTTTCTAGTTTGAATTTATTCTCCAAGTGGGTATGAAAGTTAATATTTGATTTGCATATAACTTAATGTGCAAGTTTCTTTAAAAAAGAAAAAAAATTTATGTACAAGTTTAATTTACTAGTGACAAACCATGAATGAGGATATAGTAACTTGTCAAGGTTTTATATTTAATAGCTAACTTGATTAAAAATTATAACTTTGATCAAAAGTTTTTGAATCTCCACTTTACATAAGATTGGATTAAAATGAAAATTACATCTATGGTTTAAATTTCTTTATTTAGTTAATTTTATGGTTTTATTTTTATAATAGTTTAAAATTTTTCATTCTTACTTTTATTTTCCTTATTAGTTAACCAAATATAGTGTAAGTAGATATAATGGTTAAGGATGCAAGTTAAAACGAAGAATTTTGAAAAAAAAATTGATTCGACGAGTTTGTCTAATTAATTTGACTAATAGATGTCAACATCATAGAATTTCGTCGTTCGAAAGTGTGAATATTCAAGTCGATTCAAAATTTAGATAATTTTTAAAAATCGGTTTCATGAATCAAATTTCACTAGATTAGCATCAATTTATCATTTCTAAAAAAATCACAACCTTTTGTTTTCCTTTTCAAATATAGCATAAGAGTGCTTTTTTTAAGCGTTTATTTTATGTTACACTTGAATCTGATGATATTAACTTGAATCATATTATTTTTGCAAAATTTTGAACTTTCTACTATATGAAACTATATAGATATTTTATATTATCTATGTAAATATCTAAAAAAGCTAAATCAGTTTAAAAATCCAACACGTAACCTATTATATGTGGCCTTAGACATATATACTTATCTGATGAAACATTAATTTTGATTTTTAGATAAATGAACAAAAATTATATATGTCAATATCAAGTTTCCATCTAAAATAAAAGAAATATAAAAATCGAGAGACATCACGATTTGAATCCAATATTTTTGTTTATTAATTCGTTCATTAGGACTGCAAAATTAATTAATACAAAAACAAAAATGGGCCACGTAAATACGTAATAATTAATATTAGTTATTTTGCTCATTAATATTTTTCCCAACTACTGACCGGCCGGATGGTGCGAGTCACTAGCAACTACAACGAGAATTCGTTGCTCTCTAACTACTACAAACATATATTCCAAAATTTATTCATAAATTATCACTCTTTAGTCTTTATGAAATGGTCAATAAACCCGATAAAAAAAAAAAAAAAAAAAACCATTTACAAAGACCATAAACAAGTTTGAATTTTTTGTTTCCACAAAATAACATAATACATTTCAATTTCCACGATATAATAAAAATCCCACAACACCAACACCATCACATGTTGAACTTAAATTATGGAATGAACAAAAATGATCCTTCTTCCTATGAACAAAATAAACTCAAAAAATCATTCTCTACCTAGTAATAATCTAGAAAAATTATTCAACATAGTTACCTTCAAACAATCGTAAATAAAAATTTGAAATATAAAATTTCAAATTATTTATAAAATTGACAACTACATTGTTTCGGTCTCTCAAACCGATGGACTAAAGAATAGAGCAAGGAGGTGGAGTTTCATGAGGCACGACGATGTACGAAGACCCATAAGGAGGGTATGGTGGACATGGGCAGAAAGGCGGCGGGTCGGGCTTCTTGTCGTCGGTCTTCTTGTCGCCGGACTTCTTGTCATCGGACTTCTTGTCGTCCGGTTTGGGCGGCGGTCCAATGCTGACCACATCCGCAATCTTGCCGGCGCAAGAAATCGCCTTCCTCGTACGTGTAACTATGTCGAAGGGATCCGCCGTCCCCGTCACGGCCAACGTCCCCTTCGCTTCGTCCGCCTCAACCTTGTCCACGCCTACACATAAATTAATTGCATGCAATAATTCAATTAACGATGGAATAATCCAAATTAATTAATATCAAAGAAGAAGAAGAAGAAGGTACCTTCTATACTAGTAACAGCTTTGAGGACTTTGGTCTTGCATTTTTGGCAAGCGATGTCAATTTTCAAGACAGTTTTGGTCTGCGCCATGGAGCTAGCTAGGATTGGGATTTGGGACAGAAAAAGAGAGATTAATTAACAACGAACGAATTGAAAGGGGTTTTCGTGAGCTTTGGTTTGTTCGTCGAATTATATTGAAATGAAATGAAAGCCACTCTCTACGTTTTTATAAAGTCGTTCAATGTCTTTTGCTTCATTGGATTTTTTTATTATTTGTTTATTTTTTGAGTTTTTGTGTTTAGGGTTGTTAATTTTGGTTTAATTTTATTAATTGCATGATGTAGATTGGAAGGCAGCCAGGTTTAGAAGATTCAACGGTCAGATCGAGTAGTTCAACGTCTTCCATCAATAGGATGAATCGGACGGTCGTGGAGAATCTGACTTTACCACTTTGTTTACACTGAAGTCAGCGGGTGTTATTTTCAAAAAAAAAAAAAAAAAAAGGAGAAAATTAAATTAAATAAAAAGGTCGTTTTGGGTAATTAATTAATTTTCCCAGATGACAAGTTGGGTTTTTTGTATATGGGTTTTTTCTCAAGATCATCGCTGATCCATAATCCATTCCCAAGTGGTTAATCAATTGAAAGAAGAGAAGAATCCTGAGACCAAGGAAGAAGATGATGAATTCTGCTTGGAGTAGGGTTTCAATATGTCAATTAAGAAAGTTTTTCAGAATTTTTATTCGACAATTTGTTTACCTAGTCAATTTTAAATTTTTAAATATTTTAAGAAAATTCTCCATCTCTCTATATAAATATACATAAATAGTTATGTGGGTATGTTTATACAATAAAAAAGTTTGCACAATAGGAAGACAATTCAACTGATGAAGACACTACTTATCTCTTCGAAAAATTTAGTTACTTTTTGCTAAAAAATATATAATATATAAAACAGTTTTTTTTTTTTTTTTTTTTTTTTTTTTTTTTTTTTTTGACAACATATGGGGTAGGACCGTAAGAGACATAATAAATAAAACAGTTGATAGTAATCTTTGGCCTAAGAAATTGAATTTTTGGTATTTTGGAAAATATAGAAAATAACAATGTTAATAGTGATCTTTTTGTCATTACTTTGTAGGCTTTCAACAGCTAATGATGAAGAAGATGATGAAGAAGAAGAATAAGGGGATGAGGAGAAAGAAAGAAATTTAAATTAAAATTATTTTTTTTTTATTTTTATTTTACAAAAATTAAAAGAGAAATTTTTTTAATTAAAAAAAAAAAAAACAGTCACGTCATCAATCTGTTAATATTTAACGGAAAAATGGATGGAGGGACAAAAATGAAACGAAATCCAAACCTGACTAAATTGTCGAGTTTGAAAATCCAAGAACCAAAATGAAACATAACCAAAACTTTAAGGACTAAAAGTGTATTTTGTTTTCTAATTTTTATAGTTGACTCTAATTGTTTAAATATATATATATAGTATAACAACATTTAAGGGGGAGGATTCGAACCTTAGTTCTCTTGATCGAAGATATATGCCAATTATCGTTGAATTATGTTCTCTATCGTTATGTTGTTATAATTAATTCTTCATTGATGTTATTGTTCATGATTCTCTAAAAGGATTGGAGATATATACTGGTTTTATGGGGACCTAGATGTGTGGCAAAGTGAAAATTCCATTACATGTAGCATCATCGCCCCTAACGTGGTTAATGTCCCAGGAGATTTTATTGAAATTGTGGCAAAACTACGAAGAAGGGAAGGTAGTAGTAAAACCTAGGGTAAAAATAATACTTGGCACGGTTATTGTCCTCATATTTTTTAGATTAAATTACAAGTTTAGTCTTCAACGTGTAAATTTGCATTTATTTAGTTTACTAAATTTTAAGTGTCTAATCGGTTCCTGAACTTTAAAAATCTCAAGTCTCCTGAACTGTCAATTTTATAGTTAATAGGTTTCTGACATATTCGAAAATTTTAAAAATTAACAGATCTAATAGGACCTTAAACTTTCAATTTTGTGTCTAGTAGATCCATGAATTTTAAAAAATGTTAGATAAGTCAAAGACCTATTGGATACAAAATTGAAAGTTCAAGGACCTATTGGAACAAAAAACTTGATGTGGACTTTTCCTACCGCAAGCGCACGGGTCAAGTAATAATATAGTGAATAGTAAATTTGAATGTCGTCCTCTGGATTGGATTTTTAAGCAAATCAAGTATTGCGAATTATCTTGCCCAATTTTATTTAGGGATCAAAAAGTGATGAATAAGTGATGATAAAAACAAATCAAAGCAAGTAAAAAGTATGGAATTTCAATTGGGAAAACTACTTAGGGAATTGATTTCGCCGATTTCGTTTAGGATTGATTTTAAAGAATAAGTTATTATGCACAATGAAATTATGAGCCAAAGACCCTTTAATCACAACTACCTCTCCCGAGTATAATTGATTCTCATGCAAATTAACCAACTTGATATCCCTATCTAAGTTTATTAATATGCAAGGCAATGAGATCTTTTAACCAATTCTAAAGTTAATCTAAAACCGTCAAGAATTAGAAAGTACTTTATTCATGCAATCTTGAGTAAGTCTATATCAAATCCCCTCTCCCGAGCTAGATTCGAAACTTAAATCATCCAACTAATGGCCAATTAATTGAAAGCATTAAATCAAGATTACAAACACAATAACATTGCACAACTTAAACCATAAATCAATCCAAAAACTTAATCAACTACATCAATCCCTAAGCTACAAGTTTAGCTACTCATGAATGTAAATACAAGCTCAACTAAACATGTGAAAGCCACAAATCTAACTAAAGGAAGAAAAGGGAAAAGAAAACTCAATGTAGGCCGAGTCCCGACGTCCCCGTCACGATCCCCACGAACAATGGGTTGATTTCCAAGTCTCTCCCTTTGTTTTCAGCCTCCAAAATGCTCTGTTCTGTCCTGTTTACGGCTCCAAAAGGTCCCAAATCGAACTCCCTAAAAACCTAGCCGAAAATAAGCTTTTATTCTGTTTTTTCGTCTTAGCGTCGAGACGTTGTCAAGACAGCGTCGCGACGCTGCCTCTTATACGCGTGTTCTGAATAAGGAAAAACGGTAGCGTCGGGACGCTTCCTATCATAGCGTCTCGACGCTGTGAGCTTTACGCGCCTAATCTGATATGGAATGTGAGCGTCGAGACGCTCAAGAGCTAGCGTCGAGACGCTAGCCTGCTGTTGACCGAGATTTGACTTTTTTCCACTTTTACTCTTTTCATTCCTTTGCATCTTTTCACGCCCCGGGCACCCGATTAACTCTAATATGACATTATAGCTCCAATCAACCATTTCCTACAAAATAAACAATAAAGCACAATAAAATGGCCCAAACATCATAAAAGACTAGCTAAATTAAATAAGTAAAAGTAGCTAGCTATGCTCGCTATCACCTACTGGACACAAGATTTAAAATTTAAGAACCTATTATTATATTATATGGGCTTCCATCTCAAAACCAATTGGCAATGAGTGGAGTGACCCTTAAAGCTTATATATTGTGAGGTCTCCACCAATCTTTTCGATGTGGGATCCTCAACATGCCCCCTCAAGATGGTGCCTCTTTGGGTTCACCAATCTTGGATCGGATCCCAATTTCTTTTTATTGGACCGAATACCCGTTTGGGTTTAATGGGCTCTGATACCATATAGAGACTGAACAGAGATGTAGACAGGTATTTTTACTGTTCTGTTTTCATTCACTTTGTTGTGCAATATATACAATACAAATCACTGAATTAAAGGCAAAGTTGTTGCTAAAATATTTACAATAAATGACAATGATTTTGGCATGAATCTTGGCGGGATCAAAGGCATTTATGTCTCTAATATGCCCCCTCAAACTGAAGACTGGTTGGAAGTCAGAAGTTTGTCTCTGAATAATTGAAAAATTTGTGAAGACAACGCCTTGGTGAGTAAATCAGCAAGCTGGTCTTTGGAGGATATAAAACGAACAGATATATCTTTGCGAACAACCTTCTCACGAACAAAGTGATAATCAATCTCAATGTGTTTTGTGCGAGCATGGAACACAGGGTTGTTTGCAAGTGATATAGAAGAAATGTTATCACACAATAATGTGGGAGAACTTGTCAATGAAATGTGTAAATCACGTAGTAGCTGTCGTAACCAATAAAGATCAGCAGTAGTGGTGGCAATAGATCGATATTCAGCTTCTGTTGAGGAACGAGAGACGGTTGGTTGCTTTTTGGCAGACCAGGATATCGGATTGTAGCCAAGGAAAGCAATGAAGCCAGAAGTGGATCGTCGATCAGATGTATCTCCGGCCCAATCAGAGTCACAAAAGGCAGTAAGTGATAAATCTCCTCGACGAAACATAATCCCGAGATGTTTGGAGCCACTGAGATATCGTAAGATACGTTTGACAGCAGAAAAGTGAACAACTGTAGGCTGATGCATGAATTGACTTACACGATTTACTACAAAGGCAATATCCGGTCTTGTAAATGTGAGGTATTGTAGAGATCCCACTAATTGTCGATAAAGTGTTGCATCATTTAAGGAAGGTGCAGAAGCATATAGATCAATGAAGGTAGACATGGGAGTTAAGCAGGATTTTGCAGAAGACATTCCTGATGTTTGAAGCAAATCATTGAGATACTTAGCCTGATTTACAAAAATACCGTAAGAAGAAGAGTGAACCTCCAAGCCAAGGAAGTATTTCAATGCTCCAAGATCTGAAATTTGAAATTCAGAAGCTAATTGTTGCTTTAAGACAGAAATATAAGAAGAGTCAGGTCCAGTGACAATAATATCATCCACATAAAGCAACAAATAGGTCAAAGAAGTTCCAGCAGAACGAATGAATAGAGATGAGTCAGCAGCAGAAGCAACAAATCCCAAAGTTAATAAGTAGGATGTAAAACGACCAAACCAGGCGCGAGGGGCTTGTTTGAGTCCATAAAGACTCTTACGAAGCAAGCATACATGAGTGGGATAAGATTTATCCAGAAATCCAGGAGGTTGTGACATGTAGACTTCCTCCTTTAAATGTCCATGAAGAAAGACATTTTTAACATCCAACTGAGTTAAAGACCACTGATACTGAGCAGCGAGAGCAAGAATGACCCGAATCGTTGGCTTTTTGACCACTGGACTGAATGTTTCATCAAAATCAAAACCTTCAACTTGATGATAACCCTTGGCAACAAGTCTAGCTTTGTATCGGGCAATGGAACCATCACTGTTATATTTGGTGCGAAAAACCCATTTGCAACCTACGACATTCATTGAAGGGATACGAGGTACAAGAGTCCACGTACCTTGTTCTTGAAGTGCATTGAATTCTTCACACATTGCAGTTCTCCATTCAGGGAATTTTGAAGCCTCAGTATAAGAAGAAGGGTCAGTTGGAGCAGAAGTCGTTATAGTGGAGATGAAGGCTTTTGGCCTGAAAATCCCAGACTTAGAACGAGTTTGCATCGGATGATCATTGACAGTGCTTCGAATAATACCAGTAGATACATCATGAGATATTAACTCTCTGTCCAAGGGCAACTCTGCGGCAACAGAAGTAGAAGTAGACAAAGTTTCATAATGAGAGTTAGAGCATTCATTATTACATGGGTTAGAGTCAACATCAGCAGTGGGTACATGGGAGGATATGGATGGGGTTATGTGGGTTGTGGGTGAAGACAAACCTAAAAGTGTAAGTAATGGAGTTGGGTCTGCAGGAGGGGAGGGGGAAGATGTATTAGGAGAGGGGGGTTTTGAAAATGGGAAGGTAGTTTCATGAAAAAGGACATGACGAGAAACAATGGTTTTTTTGGTTGAGGGGTTGTAACATATATATCCTTTAAAATCAAGAGTATAACCAAGGAAAATATGTTGGGAGGTTTTTGGTTCAAGCTTGTGTTTAGTGTAAGGTTTTAGGAGAGGATAACATGCACACCAAAAAACTTTTAAATGATGCAAATCAGGAGTGTAACCAAAAAGCTTTTTGAACGGAGAGGCCATGGATAGAGAAGGAGAAGGCAGTCGATTAATAAGAAAAACTGCAGTGGAAAAGGCATAAGGCCAAAATTCGAGAGGAACAGAAGAATGAAAAAGCAGAGATAATGCAGTTTCTACAATATGACGGTGTTTACGTTCAGCAACCCCATTTTGTTCTGGGGTATAAGGACAAGATTTTTGATGGAGAATTCCTTTAGAGTCAAAAAATGAGCGAACAGAAGTATTACAAAACTCTCCACCACCGTCAGAGCGAAAAACTTTTAATTTTGTGGAAAGAAGATTTTCTACAAACGGTACAAATTTACGAATAATGGCATACACATCTGATTTAGAAGCAAGGGGAAAAAGCCAAGTAAATTTGCTGAAATCATCAATAAAACTGACATAGTAATGATATCCATTAATTGAAATAAGAGGATAAGGTCCCCATACATCGCTATGAATAAGTTGAAGAGGATCTAAAGATGTTGAAAGAGACATGGGAAATGAAAGTTTTCTCATTTTTGCTTTTAAACAACTAATGCATTCGCAGGTAGAGATTGAAGAAGATAAAGAAAGACCAAGACGTGATAAACTAGAACGTAAAATTTTAGGTGCATGATGATCAAACCGATGATGCCAGAGGGAACAATCCTGTTTTGCAAGAAAAATGTAATTGTTGGTGTGCATGCGAGAAGGAGAGAAAGCGTTGGAGCTGGGAATGGGATATAGTCCATTGATGCTTTTGCCTGTATATAATATTTTTCCAGAGACTTTATCCTGAATAAGGAACCAGTCAGTGTCAAATACAAAAATACAATTATTATCAAGGCAAAACTTATGGACAGATAAAAGATTAGCAGCTAAGGTAGGAGCATGAAGTACTTTTGAAAGATTAAAGGTATGAGAGGAGGTAGAAATTGTACCACTGCCTGTGTTTTGTATGTTTAAAGGTTGCCCATTACCCACTGTGACAGACTCTTCGCCATTGTAATTGTTGGAGAGGTTGAGGTTGGCCAGATCGTTCGTCATATGAACATTACATCCACTGTCAGATAACCAAATGTTATTAGAATTATCAGCAGGTGTATTTGAATGCATAGTATTTACCGCCATTGCAGCTAGTTGTGCTGGAGGATGACGACCCTGGTAGGAGAAGTTCATTCTATTATAACAATCAAGTGCACCATGGCCGGGTTTGGAACAAATTTGACAAAAAATTCGTTGAACATTTTGGGCAGACCCGAAACTTGAGCTTCCAGACCCGTGAAAATTGCCAGATCCGAGTGAATTACCGCCTGATGGAAAATTTTGCCCATTATTAAAGCTGCGTCCTCGGTCCAAATCAGAGTTCCACGGCCCAGAATGCCATGAATCAGAATGCCCATTTCCTGAGCACAAAATGCCACGAGTTTTAAAGTTTAAAGACCGATTTGATACAAAATTGAAAGCTCAGGAACTTGACATTTTTTATAGTTAAGGGACCAAATAAACACAAATCTGAACTTGTTATTTAACATATATTTTAAAATACGTAAATGTATGAATAATGGATAAACACCCTGAAAGAAATAGTAATGATTTGTATAAATCACTTAATGATAAATTCCTCAAATAAATCCAACGAGATAACTAATAATCTTGTTATAAAATATATATATATATATATATATATATATAGTCAACCTCATTGTGGTGGTGCCAACTAGCATAGTTCAATTGACTGCGGTTCGAATCTCTCACCCTCACGTATTGTAGGTAGAAAAAAACCTCATTGTGGCATTTGTAAACAATTAAACAATTAAACAAGAGTGCTTATGGAGCTATCTTCAGAAGGAGAGGGTTATGGCTCAGGCTTACCATGTTAAAGCCCATCAGGTGGAGGCAATTGCCATCAAATTTGTTCAAATAGAATCAAACACTCATCTAGGCTCCTTTATCATCGAAAATTCCTGTCGATCTACCCAATTGGTTTAATTTGGGAGAAATTATTCGATGAGGTTGGTATAATGAGGTGGATAGTTTTGTATTGTTGGATATAAGAGAAAGAAAATGTAAAAAATACCTCGATTTTATATTCAACGGTTATTACAGAGCAACCAAATTTGAAAATCTACCTTTGACGATTTTAATTAAGGACAAAACTAGGAGTGAGCAAAAATTGAGCCGAACTGACGAACCGAACCGACTGGTTTAGTCCGATTTTTTTTAAAAAAATCAATTTCCTTGGTTTAGACATGTAGAAAACCGAGCCATTCGGTTCGGTTCTCGATTCACAGACCTAAAAACCCAAAAAAATCGAACCAAACCGTCCAGCCCATTTCATGTAATATATCCCAGCTGCCAGCCCATTTATAATTACCTATCTTACTTAATACTAATAGTCCAACCCATTTCCATCTTAATACTAATAGCCCCTCATTTCCATTCTTTAAGTAATAATTAAAAAAAAAAGGAACCCTAGATTTCAAACCACCTTCTCCTCACGCCTCCTCACGTCGTTCTTCTCCTTGCTGTTTTTCTTCTTCTTCTTCTCCTCACCGTTTTTCTTCTTCTTCTCCTCCTCGCCGTTCTTCTTTCTTTTCCATCTCTCACGTCTGCGGTCTTCTTCTCCATCTCTTAACAGTCATAGCATCCCCCAACTCCATCTCTTAACGTTGTCACGCTCGCTAGACTTCCCTACTTCTTAGCTCAACGCCTCCGTTTTTCTCCCTCTCAATCTCGTTTATAAGGTCATGCTAGTGCTAGTTCACTCGTTTTTTTCTTTCATTTTTTTATTTCACAGATTTCATTTTTTCAGTAACATTGACTGGTGATCAATACTTTCTATTTTCTTACTGTTTGACTGGTGGCCAAACTGGAAACTAAAAAAAAAAGAGTCAGTTTTAACCGAACCGAACCGAAATGAACTGAATCGAACCAATTCGGTTCGGTTCGGTTCAAAACCATAACCGAGATATTTTTGATTTTCTCGGTTCAAGAAGTAAGAAAACCGACATAGTCGGTTCGGTTCATGGTTCGGTCGAAAACCGGACCAAACTGAACCGTGACCACCCCTAGTTGGGGGTGCGACCAAAGTCCCACATTGACTAGATAAGGAGATGGTCATGGGCTTATAAGGGAGGACAAATATCTCTATTGGTATGAGACCTTTTGGGGGTGAACCAAAAGCAAAGCCACGAGGTGAACAGTGGTTGTTCCTTACAACCATATTGTGACGGCCTCATTAAATAATAGGTCCTTGAACTTTAAAAATGTCTAATAAGTCTCCGTCACACTTTCTAAAGTTCATAGACTTATTAGATACATAATTGAAAGTTTGAAGACCTATTTGACACTTTTAAAGTTCAGGGACCAAATTGACAAATAAAATTAAAAAAAAAAAACTCACTTTCCAGTTTTTGCAAATTTAGTTGATAATTTAAAAAAAAAAAAGTCAATTTTTTACACCTAAATGTATATATGTACACACATTTAAGAAAATGTAAATTAAAGGAATAATTGATAAATGAACTTATTTTTGGAAAAGTGCCTAATAAAAACAAATATCAAACCAAACCTAAATTAATGCTTTTCTTAGAATAAGACCTTGATTAATCAAAATTTATGGTGTTATCATCACATAATTGAATCAATTATATTGTGAGCATAAACGAAGAATAAATTAAAATATAAATTAGTTAGTTGATTTTTCTGCTGTGGTTAGCTTGAAACTTTGAGGCAATGACGAAAGACGAAAGATAATTGACCAATTACAAAGATGATTAAAATCTATACTATATATAAATGGGGCTAAGGGGGAGAATCTTTTGTTTCCTCTTTTGCCCCTACTTTTTTAGTAAATTCCTATTTTGACATTTCTTGATGCAATGTGACTCTTCACGTGTATGTTTGTTCATTCCAATGGATATAAATGGGGTTAAGAGGGGAGAATCTTTTGTTTCCTCTTTTGTCCCTACTTTTTTAGTAAATTCCTATTTTGACCTTTTTTGATGCAATGTGACTCTTCACGAGTATGTTTGTTCATTCCAATGGATACAATTAATATTGATGAGGCACGACTATTGGTGAAGGTAGTTATACATTAAATAGGTGCATCCATTCACGTATGGATACGATCCCATGTATAAAAGACATTGGACTATGTAATATACTTCTTTTACCATTAATTTTTCCTTTATTTGTTTTCCATGTGTTGTTCATAGATAATTTATTTTGTGTAAAGCATGTTGTTGAGATTCATGAATTTCGTAGTTATATTATTTGTATCTTTAGATTCTAGAGTTTTTATTTTATGAATTTCCTTTATTTAGTAGTTATAGTATCATTTATTTCTGTTTTTTTTTTCACTCAGACAATCGGTTCCATCATTGGGCTTCAATCACCTATTTCAAAATGGATGAAAAAGATTAGTCAATTATTGTGTTCATTGTCTCTTTATTTTCATGTGGTTGACTATTTGATTTTATTTAAAGATTGTGTATGAAATTGCAGTAAATTTCTCTCTAAAAGATTGTGGTTTGAAATTCAAAGTTAACATGTTTAGAAATTGCACTACACTTTTCATCATTCATCCGCAATAGAATTACACTTCTTTCAATGGGTAAAAATTGTAAGTACTTTACCATAAAATTGTAGATTGTAATTAATTTTTGCCTTTTACTATTGTGTTTTTTGCAATTAATTTTGATGAAATATTCTTTCTTTATGTTGAAAAAAAAAAGTTTTTCTTCAATTACATGAAATTTCATATTGAGATTTTTTTTTATTATTAATTTTATTGGTTGTGATAGTGGTTTGATGAATTTTATATTAATTCATACTGTGGTATGATGTATTTATATGATTAATTATTATTAATGTAAATAATTATACAAACAAGTAGAATAATCTTAATAAATTTTAGGGAAAAATACACTTTTGGTCCCTGAGGTTTGGGTTAAGTGACACTTTGGTCCCTGAGTTTTCAAACTCAACAAAAATACCCCTGAGGTTTGAGATAAGGAGCACTTTGGTCCCTGCCGTCAAATTTTCTGTTAACTTTTAACGGTTGCTGACGTGGCACTATTATTTTAATATAAAAAATTATTTTTTATTTTTTAAATAAAAAATATTTTAAAAAAGAAAATATTAATATTTAATTATTTTTTTATTCTTTCTCTCTTTCTTCTCATCTTCTTCTTCTCCATCTTCCTTCTTCTCCCTCCTCCTTCTTCTTCTTCCTAAGTCCGGCGACCGGCGGCCACCACACGCCGCTGCCGCCGGCCGCCGGCGACAGAATTTTTTTTTTCTTCTTTCTCCTTTCTTCTTCTTCCCTTCTTTCTCCTTCTTCCCTTCTTTCTTCTTCTCTTTTTTTTCTTCAATGTTTTTTTTTAAAAAAAATAGAAAAGGGAGGGAGGAGGGACCTCCCTCCTCCGCCTCCGGCGCTGGAAACGGAGGAGGGAGGTCCCTCATCCCTCCCCCGTCCCATCGGACACGGAGGAGGGAGGTCCCTCCTCCCTCCCTTTTCTATTTTTTTTAAAAAAAAAACATTGAAGAAAAAAAAGAGAAGAAGAAAGAAGGGAAGAAGGAGAAAGAAAGGAAGAAGAAGAAAGGAGAAAGAAGAAGAAAAAAAAAAATTCAGTCGCCGGCGGCCGGCGGCGTGTGGTGGCCGCCGGTCGCCGGACTTAGGAAGAAGAAGAAGGAGGAGGGAGAAGAAGGAAGATGGAGAAGAAGAAGATGAGAAGAAAGAGAGAAAGAATAAAAAAATAATTAAATATTAATATTTTATTTTTTTAAATATTTTTTATTTAAAAAATAAAAAAAATAATTTTTTATATTAAAATAATAGTGCCACGTCAGCAACCGTTAAAAGTTAACAGAAAATTTGACGGCAGGGACCAAAGTGCTCCTTATCTCAAACGGGGTATTTTTGTTGAGTTTGAAAACTCAGGGACCAAAGTGTCACTTAACCCAAACCTCAGGGACCAAAAGTGTATTTTTCCCTAAAATTTATTCACTTGTTAGTTGGGATTTATGACTGATATTGAATCATTATTCTTGACTTTTTTAATCAAATTTTAAAATGAAAAAATGATGACTGTTTGGATTGTCATCAAACTTAACCAAAATCTATTGCTCACAATTGTGAAATATTAAAATTAGTATATGTCACAATTTTTTTAGATTTTATTAATTCCACATTTTTTATATATTAATTGCTTATTATCTCTCATATACGTTTTTTTACAACCCACCCATGTAGGACTTATTTGATAGTCTTAGCTCAAACGTGGTTAATTTATAATGGGAGTGATGAGTTGTCATAGTTAATAAAGATATGTATGTATGGTTTTGGAAACAAAATGAAAATTTAACAATTTAAGACCGTATATCTTTGAAGCCTCTATAAGTATTCATGGTGGTGGGTCATGAACACAATATTTGTTTTACATTTGTGAATTAGTAGAGAATATAGAAAGAAATGATAAAATAGATGGAAGTATAAAAAAGATAGATATAATAAAACATGTTTCTAAAATATAACAAAATATTTTAAATAATTATTCAAAATAGATATTCTACAAAATCTTTGAAAAAACAAATTACATTCTTCAAATTTCTTTACTTTTAAAAATATTCCATAGACGAAGTTTTTTTAAAAAAAATAAAAAATAAAATTTGATGGAATTTTTTAAAGTTTTTTTTTTTTTTTTTTTTTTTTTTTGAGAAAGGGAATTTTTTTAAGTTGTAAGTATATTACAAACTCTTTTGTAAAAAATAAGAAGAAATTTTATTAAAAACATACTATTAAGTTTTATTAAAAATTCAAATAAATGTTAAAAATTAGAATTTCATAGTCTATGGAGAAAAAAAAAAATCAATGTTTTCCCTTTTTGACTGGAAAATATTA
This sequence comes from Luffa acutangula, assembly GCA_036850905.1. Classification (NCBI taxonomy): domain Eukaryota; kingdom Viridiplantae; phylum Streptophyta; class Magnoliopsida; order Cucurbitales; family Cucurbitaceae; genus Luffa; species Luffa acutangula. Next base: position 58,419,148 of record CM072087.1, on the reverse strand, counting down.
TAAATAAAATATTTACTATTTAAACTGAATATGTCAACACTTAAATTTCTCTATGAAAAATTTTGTTTTAAAGATTTTTAACCACGTGCATTGCACGGGTCTTTTAGCTAGTATATATAAATTAGTTTAAAGCGTGTTTTTCTAGAATCAATTTAAAGCGTCTTCAGGAATTCTCTAAAAATTATTTGGTTATTTGTTTTTATTTTTATTTTTATTTTTTTGAAAATTTAAAATACTTTAGAAATAATTGATACATTTACTTCATAATATGTACATTTTATCAATTCAAGTATGCCTCAGTTAGTAAGATATTTATTACCTTCTTTAAAGTTTGAAAGTTTGATTCCTTACTTTGTTAAATTAAAAAGAGAAAAAGAGAAACAGAAAAGGAGTAGAGTAACAGAGTGGACCTTGCCGGAATCTCTCTTAACAATTTTTTTTAATAGGTAAGGTGAGGGATTTAGTTTACCTATCTTCATATGGGCACAAACTCTCCCTTCCTAGCCACACACAATTTTCCTAAAAAAGAAGAAAGAAATGGAACAATGGGATTTTTATATATAGTTTCTCAAATTTTGGTCGATTTTTGGATTTTTTTTTTAATTTAAAAACAAGAAACAAGATCGTTTTCCAAACCTGATTATTTTTAAATTAAATGGGAACAAGAAATGAGAATGTTATTGTTCACACGAGATTTTCGCAGAGAAAATTTAATTCGTGAAACGACTTCTTGTATGTATTGATTTCTATGTATAAGTAATTGTGGAATACAGTCTCTAGTTACACTCCTTTGATGCTTTCTCTCAAGGTAGCTTTGATCGACAAAGTCTTCAAATAAACTTTAATCTTCGGAGTCTTGAAGGTTTGTTCACCTTTGAAGGATTCTCCTGGATGATTGAAGTAGACTTCAGGCTTCAAGTCTTCAGTCTTTAGATGACTTCACTTCAATCTTCAAGCTTGCAGGAAAATCTGGATTTTGGTCTTCAAAGTCTTGTGGGAGGATTGGAGCTTCAATCTTCAGGATCTTGTAGAGAGCTTCAATCTTCTAAATCTTCAAGATCTTGTATAGAGTTTTGATCTTCTGAAGCTTGCAGAGGCTTCAGTCTTCAGAGTCTTGGAGGAAGCTTCAAGCTTTTGAACTTTGCAGAAGCTTCGATCTTCAGAGTCTTGCAGCAGGATCTGGACTTCAATCTTCAAGATTCTTGCAGGAGGAATGGAGCTTCAATCTTCAAATCTTGTAGAAGGGATGGAGCTTCAGTCTTCAAATCTTGTAGGAGGATCAGAGCTTCAGTCTTCAGAGTCTTCTGAGAGCTTCAATCTTCTGCCGCCCCTTCCAAATGAGCCAATGACTCCTATTTATAGAGTTCCCAACGGCTTTAATGGGCTTGGGCTTAAATTGGGCTTGGGCCCATTTATGGGCCTGGATGAATTTTTGGGTTTCAGGCCCAATTATTTTAATGACATTGGGTTTAAATCGAACCAAATTTACCCTAAACTTAATCATACTTTAATTTAATTTTATAAACTTTAGGATAAATTAAATAAATGATCATTTGATCTTAAGTTTAATCATCGTTGGATTCGATCAAGACCGTTAACACAATTAGACGACCACAAAAGGACACGTGGCCTTTCTTATTTTGCCATAATTAATTTTGAGATATGTATTAAACCCCAAAATTAAATAATGACGTGACAATTTCTAATTGGTTGGAAAATTTCTATGCCAACAAATGCCCCCTTTTCGAGATTTATGCACAAATAGGCGTGGGTGAATCTCGAAAAAGATGATTTGGCATGAAATGCATGAGAATTTTTTTCTCTTCATGATTTTGACTATCTCAATTTTTATTTGAACTGGAAATATGATTTGAGACTTTTTTCAGGTTTAGTTTGAACCTAGAATAAAATTTGAATTCTAGTTCACTCCTGTTTTAAGCCAAAATTTGGATTTGAGGTAAAAATTTGAGATTTACCCCAAATTGGTTTAGGAAGAAACTTTGAATTCTACTATGTTTTTTTTTTTTTTAGTAGAATTCGAGGTTATACCAACTCAGCCTTAACCTAATCATGCTTTGGGTAGAATTTGGAGCATGAGTAAATTTGGCTTAGATAAAATTCTACCAAATTTAGAATTTGAATTTGATTTGAGGTAAAAATTCTACCCAATTTTAACTGGTAGAATTTGAGCTTTGAATTTGGTTTAATTTGGGATAAAATTTGGATTATGCCCAAATTTTGATTTGAGGTAAAAAAGAAAATTCTACTCAATTTTAATTTGGTAGAATTTGAGTTTGGACTTTGGTCAACTTTGATTTGGGACAAAATTTGGATTATGCCCAAAATTTAAATTTGATATAAAATTCCAAATTATGAGCTTGAATTTGGAATTTAATTTGAGGAAAGATTTAAGTCCAACCTTTATTTTGGGATAATTTTTTTTTGGATTATGCCCAAATTTTTATTTGGAAAGAATTTAAATTCAACCAAGATTTTGACTTTGAATTTCTTTATCCAAATCTTGATTTGAATTCGAGTGAACTTTGAACTTGAATTTTAGTCCAATTTTGATTCTACGGACTTTAGATAATCTATCAAATCTGGAGTTGAGATAGAATTGAATTTAAATTCTTCCAAGGGTTTTGCCTCCAAAGTTGTTGTATTTGACTGAATTTGAAATCGAACTTGAATGAACTTAAATTAGATTCTTACTTGCTCGAATTTGGATAGAAGTTTAATTTGGGGGAGAATTTTATGTACCCAACTTTGAAGTGGCATAATCCGGTTGTTGATTTTTTTCTAAACCAAACTTAAGGTTGGAGTAAAATATTCCTTGGATTTTACCCATAAAAATTAGAAATCCAACCTCATGAATTTCACCGGATTATTTGATGCGGTCAAATCCAATTTTGAAATTAAATTAACCAAATCTTGAGATTGAAATTTGAATTCAATCTAAAATTGGCACAAAATCTCACCAAATTTAGGTGAGATTGAGAAAATCTCTCAACTATTTTGCTATATATATATATATGGGAAATAGGATGGGTATTCCAGAGCTTGGTCGAAACCCGATTGTGGAGGGGATACATGAGTTTCGTCATACTGAGGAAGAAGACACGAACTTGCTGCATCGTCGAAGCCGTCAAGTTGCTGCTAGCAAGTTCGTGTCTAGCGTTATTTGCTTGTTGTTGATGAGATATATCCCTTGCAGATGGAAGGAGTAAATGTTTGCAGATGGAGAATTTTTTTTTTTTTTTTTTTTTTTTTTTTTTTTTTTTTTTTTAATATATCTCTTTCCCTCAGGATGTGTAGGAGGTATATCCTTTCATTGAGACCATCAGACCATGTTCTTTTTTTTTTCATGCTTTTTCTTGATATAAAAATAAACTCCAGCTATTTTTTCCACTTTTTTTTTTTGACTTCTTTTTATTTATTTATTTATTTTATTTCATTTGTTTTTTTTTTCCGAGCAATTTTATTTTATTTTATTTTTTTTTTATATATTTGCTCTCATTTTCTTTTCTTTTTCATTTGTTTGAATTTAACCAAAATTTTTTTTTATGATGCAACTTTTTTCTCTTGATTTCCAACTTTTCTTTTCTATAATGATTCTTAACTCCGTCAATCGCCAGTTTTACTGAGGCCGTCAACCGCAGACTTTGAAGATGAAGCGAGCGAGGCCATGATGAAGCGAGCCCGTCAACTCCCCCCAACTTTGAAGATCACACAAAACCTTCAACTGCCTCCCACTTTGAAGATGAATGCACTTTGAAGATGAAGACAAGATGAAGTTGTCAACCGCCAATCTTGAAGATGAAGCGAAGTCGAAGCTGTCAACTATGAAGATGAAGCGAAGTCGAAGCTGTCAACCATGAACATGAAGCGAAGTCGAAGATGTCAACTATGAACATGAAGCGAGCGAGCGAGGCCATGATGAAGCGAGCCCGTCAACTCCCCCCAACTTTGAAGATCACACAAAACCTTCAACTGCCTCCCACTTTGAAGATGAATGCACTTTGAAGATGAAGACAAGATGAAGTTGTCAACCGCCAATCTTGAAGATGAAGCGAAGTCGAAGCTGTCAACTATGAAGATGAAGCGAAGTCGAAGCTGTCAACCATGAACATGAAGCGAAGTCGAAGATGTCAACTATGAACATGAAGCGAAGTCGAAGCTGTCAACTATGAACATGAAGCGAAGTCGAAGCTGTCAACTATGAACATGAAGCGAAGTCGAAGCTGTCAACTATGAAGATGAAGCGAAGTCGAAGCTGTCAACTATGAAGATGAAGCGAAGTCGAAGCTGTCAACTATGAACATGAAGCGAAGTCGAAGCTGTCAACTATGAACATGAAGCGAAGTCGAAGCTGTCAACTATGAACATGAAGCGAAGTCGAAGCTGTCAACTATGAACATGAAGCGAAGTCGAAGCTGTCAACTATGAAGATGAATATGACAAGCAAGTATAAGGATGACACTTATGAGGTAGGGCTATGACCCTCAGTGTTCATCCTTAGCTTAGCTTCCAGCCTTAAACTGAAACCAAGCGAAAGTTGGGGGTGACACTTATAAGGTAGGGCTTTGACCCTCAGTGTTCATCCTCAGCTTAGCTTCCAGCCTTCAAACTGAAACCAAGCGAAAGTTGGGGGTGACACTTATAAGGTAGGGCTTTGACCCTTAGTGTTCATCCTCAGCTTAGCTTCCAACCTTGAAACTGAAACCAAGCGAAAGTTGGGGGTGACACTTATAAGGTAGGGCTTTGACCCTCAGTGTTCATCCTTAGCTTAGCTTCCAACCTTGAAACTGAAACCAAGCGAAAGTTGGAGGTGACACTTATAAGGTAGGGCTTTGACCCTCAGTGTTCATCCTCAGCTTAGCTTCCAGCCTTGAAACTGAAACCAAGCAAAAGTTGGAGGTGACACTTATAAGGTAGGGCTTTGACCCTCAGTGTTCATCCTCAGCTTAGCTTCCAGCCTTCAAACTGAAACCAAGCGAAAGTTGGGGGTGACACTTATAAGGTAGGGCTTTGACCCTTAGTGTTCATCCTCAGCTTAGCTTCCAACCTTGAAACTGAAACCAAGCGAAAGTTGGGGGTGACACTTATAAGGTAGGGCTTTGACCCTCAGTGTTCATCCTTAGCTTAGCTTCCAACCTTGAAACTGAAACCAAGCGAAAGTTGGAGGTGACACTTATAAGGTAGGGCTTTGACCCTCAGTGTTCATCCTCAGCTTAGCTTCCAGCCTTGAAACTGAAACCAAGCAAAAGTTGGAGGTGACACTTATAAGGTAGGGCTTTGACCCTCAGTGTTCATCCTCAGCTTAGCTTCCAGCCTTGAAACTGAAACCAAGCAAAAGTTGGAGGTGACACTTATAAGGTAGGGCTATGACCCTCAGTGTTCATCCTCTGCTTAGCTTCCAACCTTGAAATCAAAACCAAGCGAAAGTGGGGAATGACACTTATGAGGTAGGGCTATGACCCTCAGTGTTCATTCTCTGCTTAGCTTCCAACCTTGAAATCGAAACCAAGCGAAAGTGGGGAATGACACTTATGAGGTAGGGCTATGACCCTCAGTGTTCATCCTCTGCTTAGCTTCCAACCTTGAAATTGAAACCAAGCGAAAGTGGGGAATGACACTTATGAGGTAGGGCTTTGACCCTCAGTGTTCATCCTCAGCTTAGCTTCCAACCTTGAAATCGAAACCAAGCAAAAGTGGGGAATGACACCTATGAGGTAGGGCTTTGACCCTCAGTGTTCATCCTCAGCTTAGCTTCCAGCCTTGAAACTGAAACCAAGCAAAAGTTAGAGGTGACACTTATAAGGTAGGGCTATGACCCTCAGTGTTCATTCTCTGCTTAGCTTCCAACCTTGAAATCAAAACCAAGCGAAAGTGGAGAATGACACTTATGAGGTAGGGCTTTGACCCTCAGTGTTCATCCTCAGCTTAGCTTCCAACCTTGAAACTGAAACCAAGCAAAAGTTGGAGGTGACACTTATAAGGTAGGGCTGTGACCCTCAGTGTTCATCCTCAGCTTAGCTTCCAGCCTTGAAACTGAAACCAAGCAAAAGTTGGAGGTGACACTTATAAGGTAGGGCTTTGACCCTCAGTGTTCATCCTCAGCTTAGCTTCCAGCCTTGAAACTGAAACCAAGCGAAGCCCTCGAACTTGAACTTAGAGTACTTGAAGCGATAAAAGCTTGAACTTGAAGTACTTGACACGAGGACAACTCGAACTTGAACTTGAGACGAGCGAAGCCTCGAACTTGAACTTAAAGTACTTGAAGCGATGAAAGCTTGAACCTGAAATACTTGAAATGAGGAAAGCTCGAACTTGAACTTGAAACGAGCGAAGCCTCGAACTTGAACTTAAAGTACTTGAAGTGAGGAAAGCCCGAACTTGAACCTCAAACGAGCGAAGCCTCAAACTTGAACTTAATGTACTTGAAGTTATGAAAGCTTGAACTTGAACTTGAAATGAGAAAAGATTGGACTAGAACTTGAACTTGAACTTATAGCACTTGAAGCGATGGAAGCTTGAACTTGAAGTACTTGAAGCGAAGAGAACTCAAACTTGAACTTGAAACGAGCGATTTGAAGCGATGGAAGCTTGAACTTGAAGTACTTGAAGCGAGGAAAACTCGAACTTGAACTTGAAACGAGCGAAGCCTCGAACTTGAACTTAAAGTACTTGAAGTGTGGAAAGCCCGAACTTAAACTTGAAACGAGCGAAGCCTCAAACTTGAACTTAATTTACCTTAAGTTATGAAAGCTTGAACTTGAACTTGATATGCGTGAAGATTGAACTAGAACTTAAACTTGAACTTGAAGCACTTAAAGCGATGAAAGCTTGAACTTGAAGTACTTGAAATGAGGAAAGCTCGAACTTGAACTTGAAACGAGCGAAGCCTCGAACTTGAACTTAAAGTACTTGAAGTGAGGAAAGCCCGAACTTGAACCTCAAACGAGCGAAGCCTCAAACTTGAACTTAATGTACTTGAAGTTATGAAAGCTTGAACTTGAACTTGAAATGAGAAAAGATTGGACTAGAACTTGAACTTGAACTTATAGCACTTGAAGCGATGGAAGCTTGAACTTGAAGTACTTGAAACGAAGAGAACTCAAACTTGAACTTGAAACGAGCGATTTGAAGCGATGGAAGCTTGAACTTGAAGTACTTGAAGCGAGGAAAACTCGAACTTGAACTTGAAACGAGCGAAGCCTCGAACTTGAACTTAAAGTACTTGAAGTGTGGAAAGCCCGAACTTAAACTTGAAACGAGCGAAGCCTCAAACTTGAACTTAATTTACCTTAAGTTATGAAAGCTTGAACTTGAACTTGATATGCGTGAAGATTGAACTAGAACTTAAACTTGAACTTGAAGCACTTAAAGCGATGAAAGCTTGAACTTGAAGTACTTGAAATGAGGAAAGCTCGAACTTAAACTTGAAACTAGCGAAGCCTCAAACTTGAACTTAATTTACCTTAAGTTATGAAAGCTTGAACTTGAAGTACTTGAAGTGAGAAAAGCTCGAACTTAAACTTGAAACGAGCGAAGCCTCGAACTTGAAACCATAGTACTTGAAGTGAAGAAAGCCCGAACTTGAACTTGGAACGAGCGAAGCTTGAACTTGTACTTTGAGACAAATGAAGCCTTGAATGACACACTCGAACCACAGCTTGCACGATCATCCTTGGAGATAAATGAATTAGAGGCCAAACCAAAGTCTGTGAAGAGATCACCAATATTGAGTGTGCCTCTGTCATGACTGATGAAGATGCTAAGTCTTTGGCAATGGCTCGTACCAACTCAGAGGATCTATGTGAAGAGCTGAGGAACTTCAAGTGGATGGCTTGACTTGATTGCCCCCTTTTGTTTTCTAGATTAGTTGTAAAGACACTTCCTTTTATTGTCGATCAATTGATGTTTCCCAGATTAAATAAAGAGTTAGAATTTCATTCATAGCCAGAATTTTTTATTTTCCTTTAAGCTTGTCTCCTGTAAGACTTTTTTTTTTTAAACTCTTCCAACACATTGTATCAAACAATTTATGTTTCCTTTGTCTATGCCATAAAAGTTCATAACTTTATCTTCAACACAAAATGTTCCTTTTTTATTGCTTTGACTGAACTTAAGTTTTTTTCTTAAGCTGCCTACGTACCCTTCAAGTGGGAAGAGATCAAGTCATAACGTAGTTCAATATACAAATTTGATTTTTTTTTTTTTTTGGTGTCGTTCACCTTTTTAACTCATGCGGGCCAGGAGTATCATGCAGTTTTGACTCTTGCGATAAGGAGTGCTTCCATTTCATGCATAAAATATTTTTAAGGAACTTTCATCATCTTCCGACGTTTCAGGATCTGTTTCTTCCTCTGTGGTGATGTTGTAGCATACGACTTTGTCTTTTTCATCATCAGGGCTTTTCTCTTTCGGTCTTGTGATAATAATGTCATGTCGCTTTATTTTTAACGAACCCTCTGTATTTACAGAAACAAGCAATTTTCTCTTCATTCGTGAGGGGACCACACTACGAATTTTCTCATCACCCTTTGTCTTGCTTGAAGTTTTTGTTATGTTAGGAACTGATATAGGGGATCGTCCTTTACCTTTTGTCGTTACACTCAACCTTTGAAAAGCTGACAGTCGTATAGTAGGGGTTGAATGCACATTTCCTTTTTCTTCAGAAGCCATACTTAGCCTTTGGAAGGCTGAAGGTCGTGTGGAGCCAGAAGTTGGATGTTGACTTTCACCCACTACTGCAGTTGTACTCAGCCTTTGAAAAATCGAGGATTGTGTAACCGATAGTCCAATGCGATCAAATGCAGAAGTTCTATGATCTATGTTTTCTTTAGCTTCTTCAGAATCATTGATTTCTTCCACTGTAATGTGAAATGTATCTGCAACTTTCACTTTCCCTTTTCTTGTGATTCGAACCGGCTCAGGAGATTTATATCCAAGGCCAGCTCTTGAGGTGGGTATAGCGCAACTCTCTTTTTGAAGTTTCTTCTGTGTTGAGGAAAGTTCAGGCCTTTGGTCAGAGATCCGTAAACTTTTAAACTCAGTATGCGCTGTGAAATCATAACCTGCCTTTGCCAAGAGTTTGTATGCTTTAGGGTCAAACCCCTCTTCTGTTCGTCTATCAGGCAGAGTTGCTTCTACTTGTTTGTCTTTGACCTTTTGTTTGGATATCTTTGTAAGAGGCGTGATAAAATTCTCCTTCAAAATTTCAATGTCACCAACTCTCAAATTATTGGAGCATTCTGCAAATGGTGAATCACCCTTCTTGCGTCGAGATAAAGGAACATAGCGCAAGATAGGAGTGTTTGTCTTCTTCTCCTCTGAACATAGTATCTTCTCATTTTTTGCCACTTCAGCTTTTGTTTGCCTAGGAGATACCCTGCTTTCCTGATTATTAGAAGCACCCGTTTTTTCATTCAGCTCCTTTTCTGTGCTTGTCTGTCGCTCTGATTTGTCACTATTTCTTATCAACGGAACTTCCGATGGCATAGCTTCCCCTACACTGTCATTCTTCATATAAAACTTCGCGTCTGCATAATGAGACTCAGCCTCTGAAAAGGGGTTGGTATCGGCATCAACCTTCTTGATACCATCTTGATAAAATTTAAAACATTGGTGCAGCGTGGAAGTAACCACTCCATTTTCATGAATCCAGGGACGACCTAGTAACAACTTGTAGGTGGTCCTAGAGTCTATAACATGAAATAGGGTGTTGGCCTTTAAATCTCCAATAATGAGCTCTAGGCGAATCATGCCGATCGCGCGTTGCCCGCCTTGGTTAAATCCTTGAATTACCAACTTACTATTTGACAATTCTTGCATCAGAATGCCTAGTTGGTTCATGGTAGACTTGGGCATTATGTTAACGGCAGAACCATCATCAATGAGAATTCGACTAACTTTTTGCTCTCTGATGTAGCCTGAGACAAACAAAGGCCTATTATGAGGCTTTGACCCAAGTAGTAGATCTTCATCGGTAAAGGCTATGGACGTGCAACATGGAGCAACATTACTTTTTTGCAAAGTAGATGGTTTACAATCCTTTAACACCTCAATAAGAGTATTTTTGGCCTCTTGAGGGAGTGACAGTAAATCATCTATATTAAAGGATGGTAAGTCTTCCATTTTCGTGATTATTTCTGACGTGGTTGATGTGACATTATCATCTTCTGTCACATTAACGACGTGACATGTAACAGTTTCCTTGACTCCTGCAAGAAAAGTTTTTGGGAAGAATTCTTTTAGAGTTATTGGATGGGGAGGTCGGATATGCACCTCACTTTCTTCTAAGATAGGCTTGAGCCTTCTCGTGTACTTCTTCCCATTTTTCCTTCGAGACCTGCTTTTTCTTTTGTGTTCTCGAAACAAACGAGATTCCTTCTGAGCCCAATTTTGCTTCCGGTTCTTCCGTCGCGTTACGAGTGTCCAGCCTCCATCTTCGCCCTCAATTTGCCCAATCTTTTCTTGAATATCAGCTTCGTAGAGGAAGTCATTTCCTGGGGCCTCTGGTTGAGACCAAACGATAATAGGATCGGAGGTACCAAATTGGATTAAGCTTCCTCTCTGATCATAAGGTAAGCTTATAGGCGGCTGGTCGCTAGGATGAGTTACTATGGCGGCGTGATTTGCTTGAGCTATTTCATCAATATCTAGCTCGATCTTCTTTTCTCGAGCTAACTTCAAGATTAACTCTTTTAGTACAAAACATTTCTCCACAGGATGGCTAACAACTTGGTGATATTTACAATAGTTGGGGTCATTTATTTTACCCTTCTCTTCGGGTCGTTTGCATTCAGGGAGTTCAATAAGTCTATTTTCCAACAGTTGCTCTAACATATCCGGGATGTCAGTGTCTGGAAAAGGATAGACTTTTTCTTGTCTTTCTTTTAAAGTCAAGCGCCGTTTCTCGCCTTCATTTTGACGCTTCTCTATTTTCTTTTCTCTTCTGTTAGAGGTAAACTTTAGGGGGGTCGTATTGACGACCATGGATTCTCTTGTAGCACCCTTCAAGACTTTCTCGGTGCTCTTCACTTCTTTCTTCTCCTTTTTCGCATCGGGGATTGGAAAATCTTTATTCCCTCTAGTAGCAATACTTAGCTCCATGTCATGAGCGCGAGTTGCTAATTCTTCAAAGGTGCGGGGTTTTATGCCCTGCAATATATAAAGAAGTTCCCAGTGCATTCCTTGCATGCACATTTCCACAGCGGATAATTCAGTGAGTCGATCTTTGCAATCAAGACTCAGAGCTCTCCACCGATTAATATAATCAATGACAGGTTCCTCCTTCCGTTGCTTTGTACTTGTGAGCTCCATCATGCTAACAGTTCGCCTTGTGCTGTAGAAGCGATTTAGGAATTCTCTTTCAAGTTGTTCCCAACTGTCGATCATCCCTGGCTCTAAATCAGTATACCAATCAAAGACATTTCCCTTTAAGGTTCGGACGAATTGTTTAACCATGAGATCTCCACGAGTCCCAGCATTCTCGCATGTTTCAACGAAGTGAGCAATATGCTGCTTAGGATTTCCCTTTCCATCAAATTGTTGAAATTTTGGGGGTTGAAACCCGGTAGGCATGCTCAAGTTGTCAATTCTCTTAGTGTATGGTTTGGAATACATAAGAGAATTTTGAGTAGGTCCACCATATTGAGCTCTAATGGAGCTCATAATCATATCTTGGAGTTGCTGAACAGACATCGAAGCAATTGAAGTGGAATGCTGAGGCTGGTTTTCTTGCATGACAGCCTTCCCTTTGTCAATATTCTTTGCAGCGGGTGTTTGGCTTGATTCAGCGATATCACGACTTTCAATGTGATTTTTTAGAGAGGCAATTTCACAATCTCTCTCTTCAACCGCCTTCATCAGCATGTTGACCTTCCTTTCCAGTTCAGCCATTCTTTCTTCGCCTGTACCTATGTCAGCCATCATTACAGACATCACATCAGGATCTGATGTCTCCTTCGCCTGCTCAGAAGATGAAGTAGAATAGTCAAATAAAGGATTTTCTTGGATGATCATTCCACCTTGATTTGACTCTGTCATCTGGGTCCATATCATATTTGCAATGACAGAGGCTTGTTCTTCTTCTAACTTTTGAATTTCTTTGGAGCGTTCGCGAGTAATTGGTCCCACGTATGAGTCGCTTGAAGTCTTGGAAGCAGCTTTCTTGGATGCCATCGCTTCTTTAGAACTTTTTTTTTCGTAGATCTTGGATGAGAGAAAGAGATGAAAGGTAGAGATGTCCCACTGGGCGTGCCAAACTGTTCACACGAGATTTTCGCAGAGAAAATTTAATTCGTGAAACGACTTCTTGTATGTATTGATTTCTATGTATAAGTAATTGTGGAATACAGTCTCTAGTTACACTCCTTTGATGCTTTCTCTCAAGGTAGCTTTGATCGACAAAGTCTTCAAATAAACTTTAATCTTCGGAGTCTTGAAGGTTTGTTCACCTTTGAAGGATTCTCCTGGATGATTGAAGTAGACTTCAGGCTTCAAGTCTTCAGTCTTTAGATGACTTCACTTCAATCTTCAAGCTTGCAGGAAAATCTGGGTTTTGGTCTTCAAAGTCTTGTGGGAGGATTGGAGCTTCAATCTTCAGGATCTTGTAGAGAGCTTCAATCTTCTAAATCTTCAAGATCTTGTATAGAGTTTTGATCTTCTGAAGCTTGCAGAGGCTTCAGTCTTCAGAGTCTTGGAGGAAGCTTCAAGCTTTTGAACTTTGCAGAAGCTTCGATCTTCAGAGTCTTGCAGCAGGATCTGGACTTCAATCTTCAAGATTCTTGCAGGAGGAATGGAGCTTCAATCTTCAAATCTTGTAGAAGGGATGGAGCTTCAGTCTTCAAATCTTGTAGGAGGATCAGAGCTTCAGTCTTCAGAGTCTTCTGAGAGCTTCAATCTTCTGCCGCCCCTTCCAAATGAGCCAATGACTCCTATTTATAGAGTTCCCAACGGCTTTAATGGGCTTGGGCTTAAATTGGGCTTGGGCCCATTTATGGGCCTGGATGAATTTTTGGGTTTCAGGCCCAATTATTTTAATGACATTGGGTTTAAATCGAACCAAATTTACCCTAAACTTAATCATACTTTAATTTAATTTTATAAACTTTAGGATAAATTAAATAAATGATCATTTGATCTTAAGTTTAATCATCGTTGGATTCGATCAAGACCGTTAACACAATTAGACGACCACAAAAGGACACGTGGCCTTTCTTATTTTGCCATAATTAATTTTGAGATATGTATTAAACCCCAAAATTAAATAATGACGTGACAATTTCTAATTGATTGGAAAATTTCTATGCCAACAGTTATAAAATGAGACCAATCATGAGAAGAAAATGAATTTTTTTTCTTTTCTTTTTTGGATTTGTTGAGATGTCTATTGAAATTATACATGATGGAGTTTTTTCAAGGGGTCTACTTTTAATAGTTAAAAGTTTGGATATAACTTTTACCCTTTTTAATTTAAACAATTTACCATTGCCAATAAGAACATAACTTCACTGTCATAAAACTCGTATCCTTCCATCCCACAAGTGTTGGTGAAAAAAAAAAAAAAAAAAAAAAAACTATTTTTGTCGTTTACATGATTGATGCGAAAATGAGTAGTTCGGCCCAATAATATGTGGGCTGCAGAACCGATCAGAATATGAGCTGCTCCTATTAAAACTTCACACTTCAGAACTTCTGTTTGCAATTTTGTTTTATAATTACAAAAGAAAAAAAGATATACACACATACACATATTTGTCTCATTATTGAATAATTGAGGTCCCATTGGATAAACATCTGATTTTTTGTTTTTAAACTTATAAACTTTACTCACTGCATAATAATAATAATAATAATAATTATTATTATTATTATTATTATTATTATTATTATATTAATAAAATAAAAGAATTAGTTTCCTAATCCACTTCCACTTGGAAAAAAATTCCATGTGAGCCGAATATGGTAAAAGGAACTTGTAAGTAAAATGTTTTTTTTAATTAATTATTTATTTTTTGACAACATGTGGACGGAAGATTTGAACCACATATCTTTTGGTCATTAGTACAAGATTTATACCAGTTGAGTTACGTTCATGTTTAATTAATTAATTATTTAAACTACTCTTTGTATGAAATATAATAGAGCAAGATAAATAGAGAGGATATCAATAAAATAAAGTAGCAAAGAGTCAGAAAAGAAATAATTAAAAAAAAGGGATACTAAAAAAATAGCAAAGAGTTCGGAGTTGTTTAAGAAGTTGGCAATTTTTTTTCTTTGACAACGAATTGGCAATTGGTTGCCAATACTTCTTGTAATTGTGATATGAAAATGAATAATATTTTTCATATGTAAAAATTAAAATGAAGATTTTCAGTATGATTTGTTTTTATTCTAAAAAAATGTGCATAATTTATTTTTTAATTCAACAACATTTAAAAGTGTGGAAGTTTCAAATTAACTTTCTAGTCGAAGATACATGTCAATGGTCGTTGGACTATACTCACAAAGAAAGCTCAAGAGGACAAATCCTTATTTTTCACCATCCACAATAGGACTTTATTGAAATATTCTTTTAAATATTTTCCCTCCCTTATGGGAATGAGTTATTATTATTTTTAAATAAAAAAAATATATAAAAAAGTTAATTCTATTTTTATACTTAAAAGTTTGTATTTGTTTTATTTTAGTCCTTGAAATTTTAGATATTTTATTTGTAGGTTATAAATTTTAAATAGACACTGTTTTATCTTGATGCCGTTACTTTCTTTTATAAATTATTAATCCCAGACCAGATGAAGCACTTCATAGGTAGAATTATTTGATGAAATGATATTTAAATGAACACTATTTTTTAGTCTTCATGTCGCTATTTTCTTTTATAAATTATTAGACCCAGACTAGATGAAAACACTTCATAGTTGGAATGATTTGATCAAATGATATTTAAATGGATAAGCACTTGAAATCATAATAGTAGGTTTTGGGTTTTGAAATGAACTCAAATTTTATAAAATCATTGACAACAAGTTAACGAAAAGGATTGAAATAATTATGTAGATGCATAATTCAGAGAGATTACATAACTTTTTTTTTTCTTTTGAGTTTAAAAAAGTCTCACAAATGAAATTGATTCGACTTTGACTTTTTGTGAAGCTAATAGTGTCTTAATTAATTGAGTTGTGCTCGAGTTTCACAAAATTAAAAAATTCAAATAAGTAATTGGTAGGTTCATAAATTTTGGACAAAATATGAAAGCTTAGAGGTTATAAAATAATTTTAAAATAAAAAAGACTAGTTTTTTTAATTAAAAAAATATGTAATATATATCTTTCTCTAAACCTTCCAATTGTTTCAATCTCAAAAATTTTAAACACTAATAATTTAAGTCATTAATTACAATTATATTTTGCCACAAAGCATCTCCCTATCTAACATACTTATTTTAGCCCCTATTTGTAGCTCAAATACATATTTATGTCAACAAATTAATGCATATATTCAAAATCACGTCTTCCATTTATTAAAAGTAAAATATCAATAAGAACCACAATAGTTATTTAAAATAAAAGGTCCAAAAGAGACCATAAATTCAGTATTGTATACAAATTCAAAAAAAATTTTACAATTTTTCTCTCATATATCCAACGATTTAAAACTGTCAGGTACATGATAGATCTCCTCCAATAATTTTTCACGGTTGGGTAGTACATTAATTTTGGTCTACATGAGTTTAGGGAAGATCAAGAGGGCGTACTAGTTGTCATAAAATAGCCTCATTTATATGTGGCAAACAAAAATGTAGATTGAAGCAAAGAATCCTCATCTTTTTCATATTCTTAAAACATATATCTAAGAAAGATTGGAGAAGAGAATCTCTTTTTGGCAAATAAAAACATCACACTTCTTATCAACATTAATTTTAGTTCAGAACAAACAAGCATATACAACGTATATTTCCTTCGAAACCTACGAATAATTAAGATTTTAACCATAGATAGACAACAATTAATGACATGACACACAAAAGACCAAATTCTCACACACATGACATGTGACCTACAATATTATTTATCATTTTCTATCACTTTGGTTTAGTGAGGGAAACAGTGACATTGACAAATTCAGTTTTTTCTTTCGTCATTCGATCTGCAATGATCTCTCTGTATCTGATGAACAATTCATCCATGATTTCCTCTCCAAAATGGCTGATGAGAATTGGTTCGGCCACTGCCCTCATGTACTTGGCTACGTTGTAGCCACTTCCCTTAGATGGTTTGTTGAATTGACTTTTAGACACATCCCAATCGACTTGTGAGACTTTGATGCGTTCGATGACAAAGGATCCTTCTTTTGCAACCTCAATCTTTATTTCTGTTGGTGAAGGCATGTACTTAGGGATGTGGAAACTCTCCAGTTTCTCCTCTTCTATGATTCCCTGTGATTTGTTGATGCAAAGGATAGAAGCTAGCTTAGCGGAGAGAATAAAAATATTGAACTTTAAAAAAAAAAAAAACTAATTGCAATGAACATTTTGAAACGATTTATAAGATTGTGGCAGGTTCTGTCCATGTATGAAATGGATTGTTCCTAAAAGACAATTCCACAAATAAAATTTTCTTTTGAACAACAATGATTTGCAACTTCCTTTACCATGTAAGAAATCAATTTTATTTAGTTGAGATCATCAAGCTATCTATCAACGTATGTGGTTTAAGTCAAAGATATCATGTCTCGAGAACAATAAATTATTCAAAGAGACGAGCAAATTATGGATTTTACACCAACTGATCATTTTGGTATGCCAAATGTCAGAGCACCAAATTAAAGCTGCTATTCCAAAATATTTTAAACCCTATATTAGTGAAATGTTTGTGTGTTTTGTGGGGGTGAAAGTACCTGAGAGACCATATCATTGAGAGCTATAGCCAAAAGCTCCCAAATGTAACAACACTCTTTACTGGCTGGGTTTTGGCTTCTCCTTCCGAGCAGTGTCAAAATCATACATCCCCCATCCACCAATTCTTCTGCACGACACTTGAGAAATAATGAAAAGTCCTTTTGAAATTGCCTGTAATATGCATTCACCACACTCTTTGGGCTCGTATCAGCCATGTAAATGTTTCTTTTATTCTCCTCCAATCCCTCGGGAACCTAACAAAATGATTGTCCTAACTAAATTAGTAAAGTTGAAGAGATATCTATTTATGCTTTGTGATGGGACCATACTTCTAGCCATAGAAAATTCTTTACTGACCATCACTAAATTTTTGTCACGTTGTTTATATTTTTCAAAAGAAGTTCATTTTCTCCTCCCTCCCCTTCCTGTGTTATCCTCTTTCAATATATCAAAAGTTTAGTGGTATGAATTTTCTATTGTCGAGTCAACAAATAAGTATTTGTTCATACACATGTGTTTACACATGTATATGTATGTAGTACAAAACTTTCCTCTTGACTTATACCTGTTGATCTTTACCTAAAAATTTGAAAGTTATTTTTTTTTTTAAAAGAAAAAAATAATATCTCTTTTTTTTCTCTCCCTTTCAACCCTCCTATTTCTTACTTATCAAAAACTTAATGGTGGTCAATAGACAAGTGAGTCTCGTCTTTTCAATGTGAAATTCTCAACATATCCTCTCAAAGATAGTGCCTTCTTGGGTTTCATCATACTTGGATCGTTAGATAACATAGAATTTCATCTCAAAACCAATAGACTACGAGAGGAGTAACTCATGTATCTTATAAAGATTGTGAGGTCTCTCATCTTTTCAACGTGGGATCCTCTAACATGAGTAAAGTAATTTTTTTTTTCCATGTATTATTATATAGTTTTTTCATTTTGGTTACCTTGGATAGCCAATGAAGACTATAAGAAGAATGAATAAAATGCACACTGTGGCGAGGGAAAAGCCTTCCATAGAAAGAACCAGGAACCCCAGTAAAGAGACAAGGCCCAAGATCCGCTCCCATCTCCATTTTGAAACTTTTAAGAAAACTAGGTATGGACTTGAAGATGGTGTTGAAGTCATTTCCTGGTAGGTCGTTCAAGAGAACTTGATATTCGATTGGATTCCTGCAGAGCTTTCGACGAATATTTTCGACTGTTTTAATGAATTGGGAAACTGCCATGAAAGTGTTTGGTCCAGAAGAACAACCCAAATCAGCTATGGTGAAAGTAGTCGGCAAAGTGGAGATATAGAGGTTGTTAATGGCTTCCTCTGCAATTGGCTTCGTCATCGATATTACCTTCAACTGTTACAAACAAGTTAAATTAGTTGATTAGATCAAGTTAAACGGTAGATTTATAAATCGTGAGGTCTCTATTTATTTTATCGACTCCTCAACAAGAGAAAAAGGAAAGAAAAAGAAAATAAAAGATTATAGAAAGATATATCAAATGGAATAATGTTGACCTGAAGAAGGGAATTGTTAGCATAGCTAAGATCTCCAGTTCCTCCATTCATGTGAAGTACTCCAACTACTTCCATATTATATCTCTTTCTTTTGTTTTTCCTCTCTCTTCTCTATGTGCTGAGGTTATATTGAAGGAGATGAGAACTTATGTATTTATAGAGTCCTTGCAATGCCCAAGCTAAGTCAAGCTACAATTAATTCATTAATGCTGATACACGTTATTCACAACTTGAAATTATTAAAATCATTTTCTCCCTCCTCCTTTCTCGTTTTTGTTTTTTGAGTTCAAACAGTGGAGAGATTAATTTAAACTTTTGACATTTAGATCCAGAATTTATGTTCAAATTGATCACCTTTTTCGTTTTTTTTTTTCCTAAATTGTTTAATTTTGTTTACCCATTCTCTTTTAGTTGAAAAACGGGTACTTATCATATTAGATGATTTTTTAGATTAATATATTTAATTTTTTTTAGTTATCTTGAAATTGATACGACTAATGTTTTTTTTTTTTTTTTTTGTTTGAACTTGAAAAATCTTAAACTTTTCTTATTTTTTTATTAATAATATACAAACTTGTCAGAGATATAATGGTAACGTTTTTTTTTTTTAAAATAACAATACTTGACTCTATATAGCGTGAATGTTGGCAATTAGGAGGATTTTTTTTCTCATTTTCTACCTTTCTTTCAATTTTAATGGAATGTGTTGGGAGATCTGTACACACCTTATTCAACTTGGAAAAATAGAAAAGAACGATTGATGGAGCCGTGGCCCATCTTCGTGTTATCTGTTCAGACTTCACATGCAAAATCAGTGTCGTACCAAAAAAAAAAAAAAGATAAGGAAAACAAAATTATATATTCACTTGCAAAATCAGCGTTGTGCCAAAATATATAGAAAATCATACAATTACTTTTCTTTTTAATTTCGCCTTCAACTTCATGACAGTAAGAATCTCAATGAAAAAATAAATACATGAAAGGAAATTTGAAATTATTAAAATAATCTCGATGAAACTTATAAATCACCCAAACATTGAACTATATTGGATACGAAGAACTATGTACCCAGAAACACGTAAAATATATAAAGAACAAAAAGCTAATATATAACGGGAATTATTGATTCCTCAAAAAAAAAAAAAAAAAAAAAAAAAACGGGAATTATTGAAATTAAATGGTTATTTAATAAACACATTTTTTTAAAAAAGAAGTAATACCCCACTTTTTAATGGTGGATGTTATTGGTTTCTTGCTCTCACTATGATTTAGAAATTTGTTGGCCTTTTATTATTATTATTATTATTTTGGCTAATTTTTTTTAAGACTCTCCTCTCACTCTCTCTCTTAATCATTTTTTCACAACACGTGAATGAGAGGATTCAAACTAGAGACCTCTTGATCATTGGTACAAATCTATCAATTGAGCTACGCTCATGTTGGTTTCTCTCTATCTATGTTCTATTTGTTTCATTAATCTTGACATGAACTTTAACAATGATATAAAAGACTCATGTTTGTTTAATGGATGCTTACTTTTTAAAATCTAAGTAATTATTATTCAACAACAAAAATATCTTATAAACTGTGAGATGTCATTTTTCTTCTTGGAGGTGAGAATTTTTTTAGTTGGAACTCAGAAAATTAATACCAGAGAGAGAAGATTACTCAATTATTGGGTAAATTAATTTTAATTGTTTTAAGTTATTATTTATTAAGTAATTAATTTTCTAATATAAATATTGTAGTTAATTAAAATTTTTAATTAAATCTAATGGTTTAAATTACTTTTTCCATAACCAAAACCTATAAAAACAAACACACGTTTATTAAAAAAAAAAAAAACGTTTAAGGTCAAATATAATTATCATGTATATTCAGGCACAAACATTTAATATCCTAGACATTTAAATCTTAAGCACTAAATTGAACATTTTAAAACTTTAGAAACCAAAATAAAATAAACTTAAAATGTTTATTAAAATAGGATTTAAACGTATTTAATATCCCTTTGTGGAATCTGATAGCTAGATGACTATTAATTTTTTGACAAAAAAATCTGTGGTCTGAAGGTCTCTAGGTGCAATATAGTTGCTCATGAAGTAGCTAAATTTGCTTGCTCTTCTAGAATGAGTGTATCTTGGATAGATAGAATTCCAAGATGGATTTATAATTGGGTCGAGTTATTTTGTCTGAGTGACATAATAAGAGGTTTCTTCTTTTGTTTCTTTTCGAACCTCTGACCTCATGATTGAAGGTACATGCCAATTACCGCTCAGCTAAGCTCGCTTGACGTTTCTTCTTTTGTTTAAAAAGAAAACGTATTTATTATTCATACCCATCGTATAATATCCACATCCTAACCGACGGTTAGTTGAGGTGGGGACATAACAAACTTTCCTAATGACCTATAATAATTAAAAAAGAAAATCTATGAAGTTGGATGCCCTTTTTCTCCCTTTTTTTTCTCGAGAAATTATGCCATCCACAAATTTTCTTGGTAGTATTGACCTGTGGGGTTCATTTCTGACGGTTCAGTTCATAAAATTTGTTCAAAATAATAGTCATTGTGACTTCAAATTTTTCTCTCTTAATCACTAAATGAAAAAAAGCATCACATCGTGGAATAGTTTTTTTTTTTCCTTTTAAATAAATAAATATATTTTTTAAATATACATCTATGTCATGAACGATTTTTTCCCCCTTTAAATAAAACAGAGTATCGAGTCCAACCGAACTATCCATAAGAGACCAAAACGAGCATAGTTCAACAGTAATTGACGTGCACCTTCAACCATGAGGTCAGATGTTCGAATCCCTTCACTCCCATATGTTGATGTATTTTTTTTTTTTAATAAAAAACTATCCATAAGATTTTTTTTTCTTTTTAGAACATCCATAAGTAATTATTCTCTTGATAAATTTTAACGGTTTCAATAAATAAAAACCACTTTAAAAAAATTAGACTAATTTAATAATTTAATCACTCAAAGAGTTTCTTAAAAATGACTTTTAAATTAATCCAAGGTTTTTAAAATACTTTCTTTTCAAAGAATTCTTATAACACTATTATCTAAAATCATTTTAGAGTTTATATTAAACTCAACTCTAAAGGGACCGTTTGATAACCATTTCGTTTTCTGTTTTTTGTTTTTGTTTTTCATTTTTAAAAACTTTGGTTGTTTGATAACTATTTCTGTTTTTTAAAAACGTTTTTAAAATTATAAGTATTTTTTTTTTTAAACAATAGTTCTTAAAAACAAATTTTCGTTTTTCAAAAACTCATTTTTCTTCTTATACTAATTTTTTTTTTCCATTTTCACCTATCTCTCCAACAAATTTCTTTTTCTATTTTTTTCCCTCTCAAAACTTTTTTGTCCATAGTTTTTCTCTCCCTAATAAACATATTCTAACTTTTCTTTTGAAAAAAAAACACTCCCAAAATTTTCTCTCGCTACACATTTTCTTTATTTGTCTAAATTATCGTTATTCCTTTAACATGTTTTTTTTACTCTTAACCTTAATCTCTCTGAAGTTTCTCATTTTATTTAACTTTTCTATCTAAACTTTTTCCCTTCTGTTCTAACTTTTTTCTTTTTTTTTTTTTTTTCTCTAACTAATATTTTTTATAGAGTCTAACTAATATTCTCTCTATACATTTTATTTTACGCTTCTCTAAATTTTCTATGTTTAACTTTTCTCTCGAAAACATTTATATTTATATCTCTAAATTTTTGTTTCAATGTCTCTACACATTTTTCTCTCTCTAAAACATCTTTTCTTCCCTCTAATTTTTTAAAGGATAATTGTAATGGGTGGCAACATGAGGGTAAATAATGGCAAATATAGCAAATTTTAAAAATATTTGCAAATATGGCAAAAAAATTTTAATTAATTTTTTATATTCCTAAATTGCCTCTGCGATTGGCGCGCATCTCTTCTTCCTTGTCAGTTTTTTTTTTAATTGATAGAAATCTTCTATCACTGATAGAAAGTCTTTCTATCAGTGATAGAATTCTATGAGCGATAGAATTCTGATACTATAGTGATAGAATCTATCTATCAGTGATAGAGTTTTATTAGTGATAGAGTTCTATCCGATAGAATTATGTTACTCAAGTGATATAATCTATCTATCAGCGATAGAATTGTATCTGATAGAATTTTGTTACTCCAGTGATAGTGATAGAATCTATTTTTGAGCGATAGAATTCTGTTACTCTAGTGATAGAATCTATCTATCAGTGATAGAAATGATAGAATTCTATCACCGATAGAAATGATAGAATTCTATCTATGGGTGATAGAATTCTATCACGGATAGATTCTATCAGTTCACTTATAGAATTCTATCCGTTAAAAAGGGTATTTTAGTAAATTCACGTTTCAGACCTTGAAATTTTGTCATTTTTGTAAAATATTTCACGGACCGCTAAATCTGCAATTATTTTGGGCCGATTTGCTATATTTGCAACCGGCCCTTTATTAAAAATCGAAAACCAAAAACAGTTATCAAACATATATGATTTTTGTTTTTAAAAAACAGAAAAGCAAAAACCAAAAACTAAAAACAAAAACAAAAACACAGAAAAACTAAAAACCAAAAACTGAAATAGTTATCGAGCGAGATTTCTATTATTAACTTTTTTTCAGAGACACAATACTCATTGAAAAATTGATTTTGCTTAAAAAATATTTATTTTCAAAAGTTATTCCAAATTGATTTAAACTATGGTTGTCGTTTCAAAGAGAGAGAACGGATGTAAAACAAGAAAGTATATACAAAAGAATAAGAAATTAGTGAATCATGTGGGTAGGAAAAATGGTCCCGTGTAGCCTTCTTCAATTCAAAGGTATATTTTAAATATTTGGAAAACGATCAACTCGTGTAAGTATTGGTGGATACTTATCTTCTTTTTTGGTTTTTGAATTTGAACTCCTTCCATTTTGTCCAATAGTTATACTCAACCTAACCAAAGTCTATCTTGTTAGTTTATGTTTGGTTTAACTTTCGAGTGTTTAATTTTGAAAAAAATTCTATTGTTTGACAACCACTAAAATTGACTAATTAAAAAATGAGATTAAGAGATAAATTATTTTCAAACACTTGAAAGCAAAATTTTTGGAAAATGTAACCAAATACAAGTGTTAAAATTACAAATAATTTTTTATACAAAATGTTTAAAATAAAATGTATTCTTTTAAAATATTTAAACGGAAAGGTATTCCAAACATTTAAACATTTTTATTCAATGCGTATTTTTGGAGTGAAATTAAAAAAAAAAAAAATCTTACTTTAATAATATATATTCAAGTATTTTTTTTTTTTCTACCATGATAGAGTTATAAGTAAAATTCTTTACTAGATTTCTATGATATGGCTTTTAGAAATGAAAGATCTATTTGCTTTATATTTTTTAGTAAAGGAATCACATTGAACCTGATTTAAGGTTTCATATCTTTATTTAAATGCTCTTTATTATTTCTTTTTTCCTCTCAATCTTTTATATAGTTACGAGTTTCTAGTAACAAAATGTTGTGGCCATAATCATCAGATACCCACTATTAAATTTGTTGGTCCAACCCACGTTCCTTTGTGTGATTATGTTCCTGTACATTTTTATTTTGAAATGTGTGGGTCTTATTTTTCTTTTTAACTTTTATATTATAAAATGGTCCACACATCTTTGGGTCAAAATTTACAACTAAGATGGTGACAATGTTTGAAATCGGTAAAATATCATAGAGTGAAAACAAAACTATCCACTTCATCAAGAGAAATAAGTGCATTAATGATCGAGAGAAAACTATCACCAAATTTTTATTTAAAACAAAAAAGTGTTTTTTAGAGAAAAAAAAAAAGAATTGCCACATACCAACTACCATTGAACTATATGTGTTCATGTTGGTCGATACCATAAGAAGTAATAAGCCATAATTAAGATTTAGAATAACTAGAAATATATAATAATCATAATAAAATAAAATAAATACACTCGAAAAGAGAAAGAAAGAACAGGCATAAGACATAAGCAAAAGTTGAAGTAAAAAGAAAAAGTTGGGCTCTCTTTTCTTTTCTTTTTGTTTTATGGAACTAAATCTCACATCCACTACTACAATTAATTTTGAATAAAAATCACAATGGATTTTAGACATTTAAATCATGCTTTCTCAAAAATCCATGGTAAATATGTTGGTAATTATTTAATTTTTTTTTAAGACATGTTGGTAATTGGTCTAACGTAACCGTGGTCTAAAATGAATGTACGCGTATTTGTAGATTTTTTTAAAATTGTGGCTTAAAACTCAAGTATAGACTATATATCTGTTGTTTTTTTTAACAACATATATATCTGATTTGACATGATGGTTTAAAAAACCATGATCTAAAATATAGCTTTACGCCATAGTTTTAAAAAACTATGGTCCACAATCTAGCTTTAAACCACATTTCAAGAAAGTTATGGTCTAAAATTTAACTTTACACTGTAGTTAAAAAGTTGTGGTCTATAATTCAAGGTCTACTTTGCACCACTATTAGAGAAATCTTTTGTCTAAAATGCAACTATAGTCTAGGACCACAACTAAGAAAAACTAGTAGACCTCTTCGGGATTGATTTGAACACTTTAAAAGTGATTGCATAAGAATTTTAATCATTTTTTGTGTTTGATAAAACTGGTTATTTAATAAGTTAAATAAATTTATATCAAGGTTGATTTGTGAATCACCTTGATATATATATATATATTTTATCATTCTATACCTACAACAAAAAGTTTTCAAATATTATTATTCATGCTTTATTTTTCTTAATGTCATCTTTGTTGTATTTAAACTAAAATTAGAGGTTGTTTACACCATTTATTTAATCATCTTTTTTTCTTTTACATGTTTATCAAATTATTTAGCAAATAAAATATAATTTGTAATTTAAATTATATAAAATTTTATATAATTATCTTAAAAAATGGAAGTTAAATATTAATACAAGCTCATGCTTTATTGAATCTATTTTGGTTATCATATATAGTTATTTTGCAACAATTTAATATTAAACCAAAAACTACAATTTGGCTTTCAAACATTAATTTATTTTGCATAATAGTTTATTTTTTTTAAGAGTATAGTTACAACAATTATTATATGTTTGGTTCAATTATAGACTTTCTTTTTTTAGATCTCAGTTTTTAGAAAATGTGGTGTGTATAATCCAATTATGGAGTTACTATATATAAATTATAGACCAAGTTTTAAAAAAAGTGATATAAAGTAAAATTATAGACCACTGTTAAAAAACAGTTGTGATCTATAATTCAATTCTAGGGTTCCTATAGATGGAGAAAATTAGGGTCATGGTTATGAAAAGTTGGAGCCTACAATTTAATTTTGGGGGTGATTTGGACCATGATTAAAAACCATGGTCTAAAATGCAATTGTAGAATAGAGTTAAAAAATTAAATTGTGGTCTATATAACTCAATAATGCTTTTTTAATAAATTAACTGTGGTTAATAATCGTCAACATAGCATGGTTTAACTGGCATAAAGATATTATTGATGAAGAAGTCAAAGATTCAAATCTCTCATCCTAAATGTTTTCCAAAAAAATAAAATAAAATAAACAAAGGAAAAAAACTGTAGTTAATAATAATCCTATTGTGATCTCTTTGGATGGTAAGTAAAACACTCATAGCCTCGAATAAATAACAAATGAAAGTAAAATTTTTAACTTACGTCCTATGTTTGATAACCATTTGATTTTTTAAAATTAAGCAAATAAACAATACTTCTACCCATAACTTTCTTTGTTTTGTTATCGATTTTTTTTCCATATTCTTAAAAATCGTCAAGTTTTTTAAAACTAAAAAAAGTAATTTCAATAATTTTTTTTTTTTTTTAATTTGGCTAAGAATTATTCAAATGTTTCCTTGACAAGGATAAAAATCATTGTAAGAAAATTGAGAGAAAATAAGCATAATATTCAAAACCTAAAAACCAAAAATCGTTTGGTTATGAAAGGAAGCCTTAATATTTAATTTTGTTTTTGAAAACTTAATCTCTAATTTTATAGAAAATAAAAATTTAGTAAATTCTAATATGGTGTCTTTAAATTATTATAAGATTTGGAAACTGATATTCTTTTAAGCTTTTGCAAGGTAAAATTTAACTAACTTTATAATCAAATTTTTACATTTGTTCTTTGGTTGGTGATGGATATTATTTTATGTTTTCGGATGGATTCACTAAATTAAGTAAATACGCGTTTGACAGATGTGTTTTTTAAAATTGTTTTCGAATTTTGTGATCCAAATTAAATGGTAGAAATTCTGAAAACAACCTTGTTATATTTTCACTATATCTAGATTTTGAATTTGAAATTTTAAAATGTAGAATTTAATTAAAAAAGATTTAATTTTTTTTTAATAAATATAGTATTTCATGTTATAAACTCAATTTCATTCTTGTTAAATTAAAATATGTATCTCTAAGATGCATTCAACTATTTTTTTCTAGCATTAAATGATTAAAAAATTGTTTTATTTACTTTTTGGAAATACATTTGTAATAAAGTCACATTTCTTTTATTTGTTTTTATTTTTTTTATTATTAATTCATATTAAAATTTATATCCGGTGGTTGTTAGGAACATGCAGATTTTCATATCCACATCCCAAATGTTGTTAAGAACTAGTCATATTGTGACAACCGAGTGGAATAATTTTTCGTTTTGGTGGAAGAGTGACCTCATGAATTTTATGGTCTTGAAGATTTTGTTTCAAATAACATTTACATCAATCACCTAACCTACCCTTCAAGCACCGCCCCAGATCTCAAAATAGGGCGACTCACTCCATCGCTCATGAAGGGTTTTGTCGCAATTTTACCTCGAATTTTTTGGATAGGGAGTGGTTGTTGTTTTTGGTCTTCTAGGTTTCTCTCTCAGCTTTCCTCTCTTATTTTAGATGAATTTATTGTACCTAACTCTTTTATTTATTGTGGTAGTTGAATGACGTTTTCTTTTTGAAAAAAAAAAAAAAAAAAAAAAAAAAAACTACCAAAAATATCTCACACAAACAAAAGCAATCAATCTTAGTACTTTTTTTTTTTTTAAGTACCTTTCTTCTTCTTCTTTTTTAACTTTTCATTTCTTCTCATGTAGTTGTATACCTAAACTTAATTTGGACAACAACTATTTTCTTCACAAAAATCATTTTAACCTCTAAGAAGTACTAAATTAAAGCAAACAAAACCATAAGACACTTCTCATATAAATCTCTATTACATTTCGAAATTCTAAACAAAGCTTTCACTAATTTGGTACAATAGACAAACATCTTACTTGATGCAAGCTAATATAACTTTAACATACTATTAGCAAATGAGGCAACACACAATGATTAAATTTAATTATTTATATTTGACCAACTAGCTAGGATATTTTTCACTCACTTCATTTTAGTGAGAGAAATAGTGACATTGACAAACTCAGTTTTTTCTTTGGCCATGCGATCCACAATGATCTCTCCATATCTAATGAATAATTCATCGATAATTCCTTCTCCAAAATGACTTATGAGAATGGGCTCAGCCACTGCCCTCATGTACTTGGCTACGTTGTACCCGCCATCCCTTAACCCATTTGATGGGTTGAATTGATTGTTATTATACACATTCCAATCCACTTTTGAAACTTGAATACGATTCACCACAAAAGAACCTTCTTTTGCAATCTCAATCCTCATGTCTGTTGGTGAAGGCATGTACTTGGGAAGGTTGAAACTTTCTAGTTTCTCCTCTTCTATGATTCCCTATGATTTTTTGATGCAAAATGCAAAGTTTATCATCAGTTTGGAATGCTAAATATACAAAATGGTCTCTAATCTTTTAGATAATTCGCATTTTAGTTGGATTAAAAATTCTCAATTTAGTCATTAGGTTTCGAAAGAAAGCTGGTACCTCGGAGACCATGTCATTGAGAGCAAGAGCCAAGAGCTCCCAAATGTAACAACATTCTTTGCTAGTTGGGTCTTGGCTTCGTCTTCCCAAGAGTGTCAAAACCATACATCCTCCATCCACCAATTCTTGTGCACGACATTTGAGAAACAATGAGAAGTCGTTTTGAAATTGGTTGTAGTAGGCCTTCAGCACACTCTTTGGGCTTGTCTCTGCCATGTAAATGTTTCTCTTATTCTCTTCCAACCCTTCAGGAACCTTTGACAGCCAATGAAGACTGTAGGATGAATGAATAAAATGCACACTTCTACTCGGAAAAAGCCTTCCGTAGAAAGAACCTGGAACCCCAGTAAAGAGACAAGGTCCAAGATCCGCTCCCATCTCCATTTTGAAACTTTTAAGAAAACTGGGTAGGGACTTGAAGATGGTGTTGAAGTCATTCCCTGGTAGGTCGTTCAAGAGAACTTGATATTCAATTGGATTCTTGCAGAGCTTTCGACGAATATTTTCGACCGTTTTAATGATTTGAGAAACTGCCATGAAAGTGTTTGGTCCAGAAGAACAACCCAAATCTACTACGGTGAAAGTAGTCGGCAAAGTGGAGCTATAGAGGTTGTTGATGGCTTCCTCAGCAATTGGCCTCGTGATTGATATTACTTTCAACTGTTCCAATCAAGCTTACAAGTTTATTAGAATACTGGGGAAAAACTAAATTTAACATAAACCATTAATTTATGCTTTTGTATAAGGGATCCTGCATTTGAACTTTGGTATAATGTCCTTAACTTAATGAAAATTTTTGAGCTATAATTTTCAAGTTTAAAATTACGTGTTAAAAATATGAATTAATTAGTATATTGTCATTGGTTTGTTTCCGTTTTTTGGATTTCACAAGTAATTTAACAAATATGAGGAACAAATAAATGTAAAAAGAATTGAATAAAGAGATATATAATGAAATGTGCTAACCTGAAGAAGGGAGTTGTTTGCATAGCTAAAATCTCCGGCTCCTGATCCATTCATGTGAAGCACTTGAACTACTTCCATGATTTCTCTCTATATTTTTTTTTTCTCTCTCCTTTGTTTTCAAATTTTTTTTTTTGGAAGGGATGTGATGCTCTAATGTGTAGGAGGCTCATGTATTTATAGAGTCCTTTGTGAGGCCACAAATCAAGAATTATTCAAAATGATCATTAAGAAAGGTGCATGGGTTTTCTCTACCTAATATTTCATGTATGTGTGTAGTTGTCTATTCGACATCTAAACTATATTATTTTTTAATTGTTGCCTAAACTTCAATTTTATATTTAATATATCTATAATGATCTGTTCAACATATTTTTACAATTATAGGTCTATTAGACTCAAATTTTAAATTTTATGTTTAAAAAGATCCCTTTTAATTTTGTGTTTAAAACGAAAAAAAAAAAAAATGGTGAGCTTAAGCTTTCTTTTAATACTGAGGAAATATATATGAGATGATAAATATTATATTAAGATAATATATAATGATTTTATAATTTCAAATTCTTACTAATAGGAAGGAAGAAAAAAAGAAAAAAGAAGAACAATCTTAAATGTTTCTTTAATCGCAAACAATGAATGAAGGTAGTATGAAACATTTAAGAATGGTGTGGGTTCATTCGTACTAAACTCTAATTTTTCACACTAACTTCATTGGTTGTTTGTCATTAAAGAAACATTTAAGAATGGTGTGGGTTCCATGAAATAAAATATTATAGCCTCTATTTTTTTTTCCTTCCTCCTCATTTTCTTGGGAAAATTTCTAGTACTACAGTAGTATGAAAAAAAAAAATTTAATGGCAAACAATGAATAGAGTTAGTATGAAAAAATTAGAAATTTTCCAAGAAAAGAGAGAGGAAGGAAGGAAGAAAGAAAGAAAGAAAGAAAGAAAAAAAAAAAAAAAAAAAAAAAGCTAGAATGATGGGGGGAAGATATTTCCTAGGAGTTGGGAACAAGAACCGAAAAAAGATGCAGACTGACAATTAAACACGTACTCGAAAAAGAACAACACAACATAAATGTTTATAACCATATATTTGGATGCTAAAATATCTCAATTTTAAAATGTGAAATTTTTTATAGAATAATCAAGAATTATTTGTATAAAATATTTATATTGAAAAACAGATTTTTTTCATTTTTAATTTATAGTTTATTTACTTGTAAAAAATTATATTAATTTTACAAAAACATAAAAGAGTCAACTAGCTAGCTCCCACATATTTAATATTTTTCTTGTGTGTGTAATATCCAACTTAAAAAGAAATAGTTTTTATAGAGACTCTTCTTTAATACTGAAAATTAAAAATATATATGAGGTGCAAAAAAGAATATATAATGAGATTCTAATTTCAGGTTCTTAAAGCAGAGGCAAACAAGGGAGGTAAAAAAAACAAGATAAATCCTAAGAGATGAAAATAGGAACTAAAAGAGACGAAAGTAATACTCACATGTTAGAATGATAGAAGAAATAGGACCTAAAATAACGACTATGAAAGTAGTACTTACATCGAAGTAGTTCTCTTAAACTTGCATAAAAAATATAATGAATGATAAAAATTTATTTAATTTAAAGTATCTAATTTTACCTGACAATTATTTGACTCTTTACCATTTAAATAGTAAAGTTATAAAATTTTACTATTATTCACGAGACAACTTGATATAAAATTTGTACTTTTTTATTTATTTATAGAATGATTGTAACTAGACACAATGTGGTGGATCTCAAATTCAATTCACTACCTTTTTACTTCAATACATGATTTTTTTTTGTTCATTTCTCGTACATGAATTTTAGGTTTTTTGTTTTTTTTTTTTTAATTTTTTTTAAGGTGGATATGTACCCATCGCCATTAGTGTTCAAATTCATGCATCAGAAAATATCTATTGAGACATTTTCATGTACTACTATGAACTATAAGGCTAGCTATCAGCTTCTTGGATACACGTTTTTCGTCTCCTGTTGTGTATGTAAATATATTTTTTTTCTCTCTCTTCTTTTTAATGAACAAAAGGAGGGATTTTTTTTTTTTTTTTTTTTTTTTTTTTTGAATTGAGGGAATCGGCGAAATATAAAACATTGATTTGATTGAGGTGTGGACACATAACATAGTTTCATACGCACCTAAAACTCAAATAATTGAAAATCACATAGAAAGTGGATTTTTTTTTTTTTTTTTTTTTTTAAAAAATGGAGTTTTGTTGGATCCATTAAATTATTAGAAAATATGTGGTTGTGCTTTATTTATCAGATTTGAATTATTTATTATAGATTCAAATCTTCTTAGTCGTGTTTCTGATCAATAAAAAACAAAAAGTACTGTGTTATGGGACAATCTTTCTCCCAAGTGATTGATGTGTTCTGTTTTCCTGCAAATTTGCAAAATCTTAATAATGTTTTGTGTCAACAAAATTCTAATTTTAGTTTACAAGATAGTTTTATAATGTAGATGGTTTTTTAGTCCTTTGAATTATCATCCTATTAGACTATAGTAAAGTTGGACTATAGCGTCCAATATGAACGGAACTCGTTAGATAGAATACAAATTATTATAATCTCTAAAATTGATAATTCAAATTTCCATCAATGCTTTTTTTTTTTTTTTTTTTTTGAGTTCAACAACTAATAATAATTAAACAAGTCTGGGTTTCTTTTCCAATTCTTTTCCAATTTATATGTAAAAAATGATTTTTTAATCATTTATTAAGCGTTTAACCAATCAAAAGTAGAAACAAAGATTTATCAAATTAATTTTCTTAGAAAATGAATTAGTGAACAATTTTTTAATTTAAAAAAATCAAAACTGATTATAACACATATTTCGTAATAGTTCAATAGACAATTTTTTTAAAAATAAAATTCAATAGACAAAATAATAATTGTTGTAAAATGATTATCATGAGCTCCATTTCCTTATCTCCATTATTTTTGTTCAATTTAGAAAAAGAAATATCACCTAACACTTCGACCCTAACTAACTTTAGTTCAAATCAACTTGACATATAGAGGGGCTATTCACAATAACCTGTTTTTTTCTTTTAAGGAAATGGATGTTAAGAAATGATTGATTTAACAATTTTATTTAAAAAGAAATTTCCAAAGTCAACCAATGAGTTTTTTTTTGTTACGAAAAAAAAAAAACCAAACAAAAACAATTATTATTATTATTATTATTATTATTTTTTGCATCCACTATCACGACACTTTTTTTTTTTTTTTGGGTATTTTTCTTCTCAATGATTCTACAACATCAACATGTTACTTATCAATGTGTACTTCAAAAAAGAAAAAATCTTACTTATTAATGCATGTATGTAACTATAGGTAGTAAGACTTTCATGATTTTTCTTCGTAATGAATAATAAAATTTAAACCCAAATCGTGAATCTGAAATTCAACTTAATTTTTTGTCCTTAGATTCTTTTTTTTAGTACAACAATATTTGGAGGTGGGCAAATTCAAACTTCTAACTTTTTGGTCGAGGGTACATGTCAATTATCGCTAAACTATACTCACTTTGACAAGCTGTTTTTAGTTTATATCAATAATATTGTTAAAAGAATATTTTTGTGACATGTTTATTAAATAAATACTAATTGAACAAGCATGATATGGTAGATTAAAAAAAAATTGAGTATAGTCACATCAACCTTATATTAACTATATTAATATCCAAAAAAATAAACCGAACATAAATCACTCTAAAAAAAATAGAAACATAATCCAAAAGTTTATAAAATAATTTAAACTTTTTTAAAAAACTAAAGATTAAATAGACACCATACTCAATTTTTAAAGACTAGACTTATGGCTTAATTTTAAACTAAAATAAAATAATAAAATAAGTTTAAAATTAAGAACATGACAATGCCTTCAAAATTACCAAAATATCTATTTTCATCGCCTTTGAAAAAAGTATTCTACCTAATTATTGAGAGAACTTATCCACTCAATGACAGCCTTATCCAAACAAAGCTGTCGTTAATTTTTTGTCTTACGATTAGGACTATATATATAAAGAGAGATTAATTAAAAGGAAAAAAAAAAAAGAAAAATTCTAAAGATTACCTTTAGATCCTCAATCTAAATACGATAATTGTTTTTTTTTTCTTTGAGATGCTAAATACGATTATTGTTGACTACTATTTAACAATGTCATAATAAAATAAAATGTTAAAAAAAAAAACATTTTTGCTCCCTCAATTTTGATTGGAGTAACAATTTATTTATCTTCAACTTTAGTTTGGAATTGAATTTAGTTCCTATACGTATAATTTATTAACAATTTAGTATCAAATTTAGTATCTCTTCTTTAAATGTGTAACAATTTATATATGCAGATTGATAAATTGATTAGGGATTGAATGTTTATTTATAAATTATAATGATTAAGTTTTTTTTTTTTCTTTTTTGAAAACTACCAAGATTAAGTTATTTTATAATAAAAATTGATACTTTTGAGACTTTTATGGTAGGGATCAAATTGTAACAAATTTTAAAATACAGACACTAAATTGTTGCATATATTAAAATTTATAAATTAAATTGTTATAAATTTAAAAATATATGAGCTAAATTATTTCAAACTAAAATTTAGAGAGTACATTATTACTCTTATGGGAGTTCATCACAGAAATCTTAACTTTTTAGCTTTTAATTTAAAAAAAAAAGGGATATTTTTTAACCCAAAAAAATAGGAAAAATTGCACAAACCACCCCTAAAAGGTTGTTACAATCTCACCCTTGAATTTTTAATTTGACCCATCAACCTCCTATACTTTGTTATGTGTTGCAATCAACCTCTTTTGTTAATTGTTGTTAAATTACCATTTAATTGGACTTCACATGTGTGACTTATATATGAGTAGCAGAGGACAAATTTGGCATTGAAAACCTTACGAGAGCACAGTCCCAACCCTGAGTTCGTTGTACAGATTGGACAACGCCATCAATGGCTAATTTGGAGATGGAAGTTTCAACTATGATAACTGGAATCTCCTTAGTTTTCTAGAGTTTCTTATTTCTCAAAAAAAAAAAAAAAAAAAAAAAATCACACAGCTAGACCAAATTGCACCAAATTAGAACTTCCTACAATTCTCTCTCTAAAATTTAAAACCAATTTTTTCCTTTTTACCAAATCTATCCATAACACGTGAAGCTCAATTAGACAGTAATTTAACAATAAAAGGTACTGATTGCAGCACTTAACAAAGTATAGGAAATTGATAAATCAAATTTAAAATTTAAAGGTGTGTGATTGTAACAAATCTACTGGTTGGAAATGGTTTGTATAATTTAAAAAATAAAAATAAAAATGTTTGAGATGTGGAGGAAAATAACCAAGGAAAAGGAACCCAAATGACCTAGGAATAGAAACCTGACATTGTGTGAGCTGTGAGGGTCCAAAAATACTTTTTTTTTTTCTTTTGATAAATCCAAAAATTCTTTCAACCTTACAAAAAATATCTTGAGATGTGAAGGAAAATAACGTAGGAATAGGAACCTCATATTTTGTGGTCACCAACTGTAGAATGTATCTTCATCCTCAGCTCGTCACTCTGCAGGCTTAATGCTCCCTTGCATATCTCTATTTATGTGTTTTCATGTTGGTGTTTATATATATATATATATATATATATATATATATTAAAATATCATCTTCATCTTCCTACATTGTACTTTTAAATGTCTAATTTTAATCTATGTACTTTCAATAAAAGTTAAAATTGGTTTACGTTTAAAGTTAATTTTTATCGAATTTGATTAAACAATAATAATAATTTTTCTATGGAGAAAAATACTATGTGTACATGTTTTTAAAATTTATAGAAAGAAGATCAATAGAGACCAACTTTTTTTTTTTTAGAAAATTAACAATTAATAATCTCACCATAAGGATTAATTTTAAGTTTTAAAGTTTTATAATTTCCCTTGTATCTGTTATTAGTGGGAGAACTTGGTTAGGTACAAGTACAACTAAAAATATATTTTATATTCATATTCTTTACAAAAGCTTATGGAGCATGTTGTTGTGGCCAAAATCTTTTTGTAATATGATTATATTGACCTTTATTGAATCGTGATCTAGATTGACAAATACTGAACGTGTTCTTGGGTCCCATTCGTTTTTAAGAGTTCTAAACGGTCTCTGACATAAAATTTGTACAAATTAAGTTATCAAAAGATTCGTATGGTTCAAATCCTTACACCCCACATATTGTCAAAAAAAAAAAAAAGATTCTTATTAGAGGTAGAGTTGAAAATAGCTAAGAAAATTTGATAACTATTTTTTTTTCAAATTTAAGTTTATAAACACCATTTTAGTGGTTAAAAAAAAAAACAACACTATTTTAGTTTTTTTTAGATGTTATAAACACTACTTCTATTCTTGCATTACTTTATTTTTCTATTTACTGTTTTACAAATGATTTCAAATCTACGGAAAAAAATTGAAAACTAAAAAGGGGTTTTTGAATTTGTGTTTTGGTTTTTGAAACATGACTAAAAATTTTAATGTACTTTGAAAGAAAGGATAAAGATAGACAAAGAAATTAGAACAAAATTTGGTGCAAACCGGTATGTAAGAATCTCCCCACATACCCCATTATAATCTTGACAACTAAGAAAGGGGAAGGAAGAAAATGAGAAAAAAAAAATTATCTCTCCTAATTGTCAAGATTTTAATGGTGATATGTAAAGAGATTCCTACATATCAGTATGCTCTTTCCAAGAAATTATGAGAGACAAAGGTAGCATAAGTTTAAAAACGAAAAACAAAAAACAAAATTTTCATCAAAAGAGACTAACAAAATACAAATATAACACTAAATAAACTAACAATTCACTATATCACAAATTCACCCGACATATATTTATTATTTTGAGTAGGCATGACGTGATAAAAGCATTATAATAAATAGTAAATGCAAAGTTTATTAATTCAGACCACAAATAGTAAATGCAATGTTTTTAGACTAACGTTTAAAAGCATTATAATAAATAAATACACGTTGAGATGTGAAAGAAAAGAACTTAGGAAGCTGCCATTCTGAGGTCACCAACTCTGACGTGTTTCATTAGTCCTCATCCTCATTTCGTTAATCAGTCATTTTATATTATTGGATACCATCTAGTCTTTGAATATTCTCTATCTAAAGTTTAATCATACTATTTGTTTTCATAATCATGTTGACTTTATCATTACATTTTAATAATTTGACCTACGTGTACGCTTAATCATCTCTATATATTTTTAAAGAAATTATTTTTGTTTTCTCGGACTATCTTTTTTAAGAAAGGTCAGATCAATCTCTTCAAAAAAATTAATATCAGATCAACACTATTTTAGTTTCGCAATAAAGTAAATCACAGCAACACAACCAACTGATAGAAAAACAAAACAAGGGGTAAAAGTTTTGACTAAAACTTACTCAAACATATTATTAGGCCTTATTGTCAAGCTTTTTTTTTTTTTTTTTTTTACCACATGTAGGTGGAGGAATCACAGACCTCTCATTCATTAGTACAAGTTTTATGTCGGTTGAGCTATACTCATGTTGGCTATTGTCAAGTTTTTTAATTGTAAACTTTAAGGCCCCGTTTGATAACCATTTCGTTTTTTGTTTTTGGTTTTTAAAAATTAAGTCTACAAACACCACTTTTACTCACAAGTTTCTTTTTTTGTTATCTACATCTTTCCCTTGTTTTAAAAAACCAAGTCAAATTTTGAAAACTAAAAAAAATAGTTTTCAAAAACTTGTTTTTGTTTTTAGAAATTGGCTAGAAATTCAAATGTGTCCTTGAAAAAGATGAAAATCATTGTAAGGAAATTGGGAAGAAACAAGCATAATTTTCAAAAACCAACACCAAAAACCAAATAGTTATCTAACAGGTCCTAAGTAACCTTCTATATACAAATTATAAATGAACTCTTAATTGATGTCACATTGCTTCTTTTTTTTTTTGGTTTTTTTTTTCTTTGTTTTTTTCCTAAATTGCAATATGGTGTCATATCAAATTTGAGAAAAAGTAAGTATAGTTCAAAATAATTGATGTACTTTCGACTAATAGATTAGAGATTCAAATCATCTGCCTCGAATATTTTTTCTTCTCATTCAACTTCTGCTTTAGTTGAATTGTCTTTTTTTTTTTTTTTTACCAAATCCAACGGGCCTAAAATTTATAGTTTGAATTGGGGTGGACTGGCCCAACCTCCAATATCCATGACCAATAACCCTAGCTCAAGTTCTTTCATAGGTAAAAGGGTAAATTATAAAACATACTTCTCAACTTTAAAAAGTTTAAAAAATACTCCAAAACTTTTAAAATTATTCAAAAATATCCTTAGTGTTAAATTTTAGATGAAAAGCGTTAAAGTTTCAGTTTCAATAATACCTTGAACTTAAAAAAAATAAAATAAAAAATACACTTAATGGAAAATGTTTTTTTTTCCTTCCTCTCTTTGAAAATTCTTCCTCCATGAAATTAATACAAAACTTTGCTTATAAAAGCTAGCACAACAGAACACGAGATGAAAATAAAGTTTGAAATCAAGTTTTCTCTTTTTAAAAAGTGTAAAGAAGATAAGTGGAAAAAAAAACATTTTTTTTGCTCTCTCTGTCAGTCTATGTTAGTGATAAGTAGAAGAAGTGTTAGAAGACTGCTGGTTTGGTTTAGTTTACAAATTAATTAATCAAAAGTTTTATATATGATTTTGTTTTTATTTATATTTAAGAAGAGTTAGAACCACTATATGACAACATTTTCATTTATTTTTCCTAAAATAAATATAGGGAAAGTTAATAGGGCAGTGAAACTTTATAACAACATTTTCATTTAGTTTTCCTAAAATAAATATAGAGAAAGCTAATTTGGGAGTGGTTTGTGAGGAAATAACATTGAAAAGACTATCAACAACATGAAGAATTTAAGAATGAAACAAAATGTCATCTTGAAGCTTCAATGCGAGAATCTAGTCAAACTCTTGGAATGATGTGTTGAAATAAAAGAAAATGAATACATGGCAAATAAGTAAAGTTTCTCACTAATTTTCATGAAGGAAGAATTTGTAGAGGGAGGAAGAAAAAAAAAATATTGTTTTTATTAAGGGTATTTTTGAAATTTTTTGAAAGTTCAAGGGTATTATTGAAACGGAAACTTTAGCATTTTCCATCCAACTTAATGATAAGGATATTTTTGAAAATTCATGGATATTTTTTAAACTTTTTAAAGTTCAAGGGTATTTTTGAAATAAACTCTATAGTTGAAGGTATTTTTTTTTATAATTTAGTCTATATAAAATAATTTTGTCATAACTACATAAATATATCAAATAGTAGTTTTAAAGGAAATGTATATCCAATAGTCCAAATATTTACAATTTATCACAAGCTCTCATAGCACGCTAAATTAAACATATGTACCAATTCACTAAATCATCTATTAAAGGGTCGGTTGCAAGAATAGCAATATGGGCCAAAATAATTGCAAATCTAGCAACCCACAAAAAAAATTGCAAAAATGGCAAAATCTAATAGTTTGTGTGTTGCATTTACTAAAATACCCCTCCAGATTTTCTTTCACTGATAGAAAGTTTTTCTATCACTGATAGAATCTATCAGTGTAGATTCTATCATATGATAGAAAATTTTTCTACTACTGATAGATTCTATCGGCGATAGATATTTTTCTATCACTTGTTCGGTGTTCTATCAGTGTTTGGTTGTTGTCATTTGGTTTTCTATCAATGTTTGGTTTTTGCTTTTCAGTGTTTGATTTCTATAATCGTTCGTTTTTGCTTTATTTTTCAATGCTCGATTTCACCATGTATCACCATCGCTGATAGAAACAAAAGATCTTCTATCACTGATAGAAAAGTATCAGTGATAGAAAGATTTTCTATAACTCACGAAAAGTTTTTCTATTAGTCTCAGTGATAGAGATAGAAAGTTTTTCTATCACTCATAGAAAGATTTTCTATGAATGATAGAAATTTTTTCTATCACTCATAGAAAAAATTTCTATAAGTGATAGAAGATTTCTATCACTGATAGGTTCTATCAGGGATTGAAAGATTTTCTATCAAGAGTTTTCTATCATTGATAGAATATCTTTCTATCACTGATAGAATAGTAAAAATTTCTAACAGTAATAGAAATCTTTTATCACTGATAGAAAGCTTTTCTATCGGTGATAGAAAGTTTTTCTATCACTTATAGATTATATATGTGATAGAAAGATTTCTATCGGAGATAGAAAGATTTCTATCGGAGATAGAAAGATTTTTATGGGTGATCATGGATTGAAAGATTTTTTATCAAAAGTTTTTCTATGATTTTCTATAAAAAGTTTTTTTTTATCACTATAAAACCTATCAGTGATAGAAATCTTTTATCACTGATAGAAAAAGTTTCTATTAGTGATAGAAATCTTCTATTCTATCAGTGATAGAAACTTTATATCATTGATAGAAAATTTTTCTACCACTGATAGAATCTATCAGTCATAGAAATATTAGTGATAGAAACTTTCTATCGCCGATAGAAAATTTTTCTACCACTGATAGAATCTATCATTGATAGAAATATCACTGATAGAAACTTTATTCTATCAGTGATAGAAACTTTCTATCATTGGTAGAAAATTTTTCTACCACTGATAGAATCTATCAGTAATAAAAAGACTTTCTATCAGTAAAAAAAAAAACAAAAAAAAAAGATTGGCACACAGGGACAATTTAGGAATATAAAAAATTAATTAAAAAATTTTGCCATATTTGCAAATATTTTTAAAAATTGCTATATTTGTAATTATTTACCTTCACATTGCCACCCATTACAATTATCCTCTATTAAATGATATAGTGTTATTATAAGTGTTTTTCTAGCCTACAGTGGACAAAATAAAAAGACAAATAAGGAACATTTGGAAGGAATTTTCTAAGATCTTTAATTGAAAAGAAAAAAAAAATCATGTTAAGAAATACTCTACATTTACTCAGTAGATCAAATGCTCTCTCAAACATACCTCGATCAAAAAGTTAGAGATTCAAATCTTCACTCTTATTCGTTCAACTAAAAAAAAAAATCATACCCTCCCCCTAGAAAGCTTTTACTAGTCCGGATCAATCATCATATGAGGGTCTCAATTCATCTTCCATCTACACTGACATAAAAGACTCAACTATTAAATAACTCGAACAATCAAACAAGTAATACATTACTAGACGTTCATAGTGGACCTCGTTTTTTATAGTCTCAGCCTCTTCTTTGACCATAAACAACAAGTAGTCCCGTTATTTTTTTGACATTATTTATTTATACAAATCTCTTTTATCTTTTTCTATTTTTTCTTTTATTTACTTATCACATGTTGCTAGAATTTATTTAAAGGGGTTCTATATTATTTATAGCGTATATCGATTAATTAAAGGGTATAAAGCTTTCCCGAAATTAGAAGGTTTAAAAATCGAAGAAAGGTGACTTAATTCAAAATTCTATAATTAGTAGGAAACAACAAACTTGTAATTACTTTGCTTGTGTGCTTTTTTCTCTCTTTCTATTACTAGCTTTTGTAAAAAATTGTTTTCTTCTCATTATTTCTCCTCATGTAATTACTTGTGTATCTAAATTTTGACAACTATTTTCTTCACAAAAACCACTTAAACCTCTACAAGTACTAAATTGAAGCAGATAAAAAACAAACAGAACACTTCTTAAATCTTTATTAATAACAGAAGATCACTCCTAAAACATCATTAATTTGCTACAGAAAAGATAAACATATTTTTTACCAACTAATATAAATTTAACATGTGCTATATAAACTAATGAGGCAACACATTACATCCAGATTTATTGACTAACTAAGATTTTTCACTCACTTCATTTTAGTGAGAGAAATAGTCACATTGACAAACTCAGGTTTTTCTTTGGCCATGCGATCCACAATAATTTCTCCATATCTAATGAATAATTCATCGATAATTCCTTCTCCAAAATGACTTATGAGAATTGGCTCAGCCACTGCCCTCATGTACTTGGCTACGTTGTATCCGTCATCCCTTAACCCATTCGATGGGTTGAATTGATTGTTATTATACACATTCCAATCCACTTTTGAAACTTGAATACGATTAACCACAAAAGAACCTTCTTTTGCAATCTCAATCCTCATGTCTGTTGGTGAAGGCATGTACTTGGGAAGGTTGAAACTTTCTAGTTTCTCCTCTTCTATGATTCCCTGTGATTTGTCGATGCAAAATGCAAAGTTTATCATCAGTTTGGAATGCTAAATATACAAAATGTTGCATATCATCAGTTTGGAATGCTAAATATACAAAATGGTCTCTAATCGGATTAAAAATTCTCAATTAAGTCATTATGTTTGGAAAGAAAGTTGGTACCTCGGAGACCATGTCATTGAGAGCGAGAGCCAAGAGCTCCCAAATGTAACAACACTCTTTGCTAGTTGGGTCTTGGCTTCGTCTTCCCAAAAGTGTCAAAACCATACATCCTCCATCCACCAATTCTTGTGCACGACATTTGAGAAACAATGAGAAGTCGTTTTGAAATTGGTTGTAGTAGGCCTTCAGCACACTCTTTGGGCTTGTCTCTGCCATGTAAATGTTTCTCTTATTCTCTTCCAACCCTTTAGGAACCTTTGACAGCCAATGAAGACTGTAGGATGAATGAATAAAATGCACACTTCTACTCGGAAAAAGCCTTCCGTAGAAAGAACCTGGAACCCCAGTAAAGAGACAAGGTCCAAGATCTGCCCCCATCTCCATTTTGAAACTTTTAAGAAAACTGGGTACGGACTTGAAAATGGTGTTGAAGTCATTCCCTGGTAGGTCGTTCAAGAGAACTTGATATTCAATTGGATTCTTGCAGAGCTTTCGACGAATATTTTCGACTGTTTTAATGAGTTGGGAAACTGCCATGAATGTGTTTGGTCCAGAAGAACAACCCAAATCAGCTATGGTGAAAGTAGTCGGCAAAATGGAGCTATAGAGGTTGTTAATGGCTTCCTCAACAATTGGCCTCGTCATTGATATTACTTTCAACTGTTCCAAATAAGTTTATTAGACGACTGAGGAAAAATTAAAT
Source organism: Luffa acutangula (assembly GCA_036850905.1). Classification (NCBI taxonomy): domain Eukaryota; kingdom Viridiplantae; phylum Streptophyta; class Magnoliopsida; order Cucurbitales; family Cucurbitaceae; genus Luffa; species Luffa acutangula. Next base: position 58,376,635 of record CM072087.1, on the reverse strand, counting down.
TTAACATAACGAGTTAATTCATGATTTTAAATAAGAGATCTTGTGTTTGAACTTTGGTATAATGTCATTGACTTAACGAAGATTTTGGAGCTAAAATTTTCAAGTTCAAAGTAAGTGTTAAAAATATGAATTAAATTCATTTTGTTAATTGGTTTGTTTTTCGTTTTTGAATTTAGTGGTAATTTAATAAATATGAAGAACAAATAAATGTAAAAAGAATTGAATAAAGAGATATATAATGAAATGTGCTAACCTGAAGAAGGGAGTTGTTTGCATAGCTAAAATTTCCAGCTCCTGATCCATTCATGTGAAGCACTTGAACTACTTCCATGATTTCTCTCTATTTTTTTTTTTTTTCTTTCTCACTTCTTTGTTTTCAAATTTGTTTTTGGAAGGGATGTGATGAGGCTCATGTATTTATAGAGTCCTTGCGGGGCCTCAATCAATATTAATGACAAGAATATTGAAAATCATTGAGAAACGTACACGTTTTTCTCTAGCTAGTATATCATGTATGTGTGTATATAGTAATTACAACAAATAAAAGAAAAAAACAAATTTAGAGTAGTGAAGAATTTTTGCACTAATAAAATGTGGAAAACACGAACTAAAATATAAAGTAGATCGTTGAAGACCAAGTGGGATAAGGGTGGTTTTAAATTATTTGGAACATCCATGACAGAGATTGATATATATGAGTCATGTGTGAACACAAGTGTGAAAAGTTTAACTATTAATTCTCATCCTCTCCTCCACTTTGATTTTGCATCTTCTTTCTTTTTTTTTTTTTTGAAAAAATAAAATTTATAACGTCACATGGGCAAAAGATGAATGGTCAGCTTTGACCAACGATACAAGCCATTCTGGAAAGTCAATCGACCAGGACTTATTAATACAAATTGATCTAGCTCTCTTAGCTACACTATACAATCAACCACATTATCGCTTTTCGGGAAATATGGTATTAGTTGCCAAATGGCCTCTAATTCTGCTTCCACTCCACCCCAAACCTCTACCTCTTTAGATATCAGCTTAACGGCCTGGATACTATGAGATTCGACCTGAATTTTCACCCAGCCTTGCTCTTTTGCCAAACTCATCCCCTCACAGATAGCTATTATTATTATATGCTTTTAGATTTGGATTGTTTTACTATTAAATCGTTAAAACTAAAAGGTTAAATTATAAGTTTAGTCATCCAACTTTTAAAACTGTCTAACACATATTTAAATTTTAAAAAGTGTTTAATATGCCTTTAAAATTTTAATTTTGTGTTTAATAGATCTATAACTCCTTTTTTTTTTCTTTAAAATTTTTTTTTCTTTAAAATTTATGATCTTATTATACTCAAAATTTATTTTTGTGTCCAACATAATTTTGATCTTTTAATTTTGTGTCTAGTACATCCATAGATTTTAAAAAAATGTCTAACAAAGAATTTATTGGATTATGAATTGAGAGATCTCTCGCCTATTAAATACTTTTAAAATTGATGGATTAGACATAAATTTGAAGTTTTAAGAACCTATTTATTTGTGTATATATATATATATATATATATATATATATATATATATATATTAAGTTCGAGACTTTATCTATTAGCCATGATCTTAAAATTCATGAACTAAACCAGTAATTTAACTTTAAATTAATTTTTACGGATTTTTTCTTTTTACTTTTTATATAATTATAAAATTTAAAACTAAATTGATGGTTAAATAGAAGAAGCACTCTCTATCCAAGATTGTGAGCTTAAGCTTTTTCTGAATAATTAATGAGAATATATATGGGATGATAAATATTCAATTAAGATAATCTACCAATGATTTTATAATTTCAAATTCTTAAAAATAGATAAATAAATAAACAAGCACACAAGAAACCTAGAATAAAGAGAAGATATTTTCCTAGGAGTTGGGAACAGAACTGAAAAAAGATGCAAGATTGACGATTAACCCAGAAAAGTACTACAAAAGAATAAATGTTTATCATATTGATGCTAAAATATCTCAACTTAAAGATGTGCACATTTTCCATATAATTAAAATTCAATTTCTTTATATAAAATAATTATATTAAAAACAATTTTTTTTTTTCATTTTTGATTAATTTATAAAAATATGAATGTAAAGGACAAACTATTCAATTATGATAGTCTCTTAAAAACCATTAAAGATACTTTTACAAATTTTCTCTCACACTAAATGATCTAAAACTTCAGTCTTGTTGTGGCAGTTTCATTCAATAATTTCTCCTTTAAATGAGCGATTGACTATCCTAAATTACAAGCTTAAACTTTTTTCTTTTTTTTTTTAACATTGAGAAATATAGATGAGATACATTAAAGAGGATGTATATGAGATTATACTCTCAAATTTCTTACCAAATGAGGCAAACAAGAGACCTAAAATAAAAAGAAGATATATCCATTTTAAATAGGAACTAACAAAAAGACACATGTCCTATTGATACTAAATTGGTATAAAGTAGGTAATGTAAACCCATACAACGGATTTCAAATTTATTTCTTATAACTTGTGATGTCTCCACTTATCTTTTCAATGTGGAATCTCAACAATTTTTAAAAGGTTCGATGATGGACCCATCCCCTTCCATGTTCACATGCAAGCAATATTCTTGTCAAGATAAACATTAAATATCTACCTCGGGTTTTTCAAATAAAAATATCTACCTTTGCCAAAAAAACAAACATTAAAGATCCTAATGAGATTTTTTTTATAATAATATCTAATGAGATATAAATCATCGATTTGTTATCTTTTCAGTCTAGCTTCAGCTTCTCGGGTAGGCGTTTTCTTTTTCTTAGTGTGTAGGTAAGCATTTTTCTTTTTTTTTTCCTTTTTTTTTTATTTTTTGAATGAACGAAAGGAGGAATTTGTGGAAATATAAACCATTGATTTAGCCTTTATATATATATATAATAATTGTTGATGGTCGATTTTGGCCAGAGGAACCCACCTGACCTTCGCGTGCCACCAACGGTAAATTTGTAGATGAAGGGGGAAGACGTGGCCTGCAAGACAGTAACCTGCACAGCGGTGTGGTGCTCGCCACACCGGCTCCGATGCTTAAGTCAGCAAACAGAACGGTAGGGTGTGGAAAAGTAAGAGCAAGAGGAGAAAACAGAGAATAGAGAGTAGAGTTTAGGGATAGAATTCGGGATCCCCTCTTCAGTGGCGAAGAGGGATATAAATATCTGCTAATCCTCCTAGGGTTTTTAGGGATTCGGGGGCGTTTTAGGTCAAACCAGGCAAAACTGGGGCAGCCAGAGGCGGTGGGGACCAGGCGAGTCCGAACGGGCTTGGCCCGCGAGAGCGGGCCGAGGGTCGGCCTTGGCCCATGGCCTCGGCCGACCATGTGCTCGGCCTTGGCCCATCCCGCTTGCCAGCTCCGCCTCCTTGGCCCGTATCCCAGCCCGATTTCTCCCCGATTGTCCTCGTCAGCTCCTCGTACATCGGGGTGGTCTAAAATTGCCTATAATAATAATAATAATAATAATAATAATAATAATAATAATAATAATAATAATAAACCATGGATTTAGTTCAAGTGTGAACATAACGCAATTTCCATATGTATCTAAAAGATTCAAATAATTGAAAATCACATCAGAAGTGGATGGATATGATGTTTTTATAGATTCAATTCACCTTAGCTTGTTCATATTCTGATCAATAAAAAAACAAAAAGGACTGTGTTATAGTAGGACAATTTTTCTGTCAACGGAATTATTTGTGTTTTTTGTTTCCTGTAAATTTGTAAAATCTCAATATTGTTGTGTCAAAAAAAAATTTGAAGCCAAACAAAATTCTAATTTTAATTTACAATAGAATTTTAGAATGTAAATATTTTTTTTTATAGTTGAATCATCGTTGTATTGAACTATATTAAAGTGTCGTATAGTTAATTCTGATATTTTCATTATTATTTTGATTTTCCTAATGATACATATAAATGCACATATGTTATGTGTGGATTGTTTAAGAATATGCATTTTTGCTTCTTGCACTACACTCCATTATAACCATTTTTACTTCTCAAAATACTCCTTTCTCTTACAAAATTGCTAGAGCCTTCTCCATGAAAAATCTCTCTAAATTTTTTATTCTTTCAAATACCTATATAACACAGCTCACCATGAGGTCAGAGGTTCAAATTCCCCACCTCAAATGTTGATGTACTAAAAAAAAAAAAAACTCACCAAAAAGAACAAAAGCCTTCACACATTTATAATCATTTTTTTTTTTTTTGAAAAGCACATTTATAATCATTTTAAAAGCGAAACTAAGAAAAAGTAATTAAACATGTCTATGCCAGCTGTTTTCGATTTATAAGAATAAAAAAAAGAGATCCGTTTAACTAATCTACAAAAACAGAAACGAAGATTTACTAAATTAATTGTTAAAAAAAATATTCTTAATTTTTTTGGACAAATGTTTAAAAAAATTAATCTATACTATATATAAAAGGGGCTAAGATGGGAGAATCTTTGCTTTCCTGTTTTGTCCTTACATTTTTAATAAATTCTCACTTTGTCCTTCAATGATAGGTCATGACTTTTCGAGTTGAGGTGTCCGTTGAGAGAAATGTTTAATAGTTGCAATGTATACTTGTAGGACACGACTGTTCAATTTATGTGTTTGTTTATTCAAATGCATACAATTAATATCGACAAGACACGACTATTGAGTGCAAGTGGTTATACATCAATAGATGCATTCATTCGTGTATGAATACAATCCATGTATAAAAACATTGAACTATGTTATATAATTATTTTATTCAAGTTAGTTCTTCATTTATTGTCTTCCATGTGTTATTCGTGACGTTTTGTAAAACATGTTGTTGTTGAGATTCATGAATTTCGTAGTTATGTTATTTGTATCTTTAGATTCAAGAGTTGTTATTTCATGAATTGCACCAAGGTCCTCCAAGATATTTTGATCTAGTGGGAGTGGTTACACAACATGGCAGAGTATTCTTTCTTGTATGGTTGTTTTTTTTTTTTGAAATATTCTTGTATGGTCGTAATTTAGACGGTATATGTGTGAAACATCATGAAAAATATGAAATGATTAAAATGAAAATTTATGGCCATATATGTTTACAATATCAAAATATTAACATATCATTTAATAAATTAATTATTTGCATAAAATTTCACTTTGTACTATACCTAGGAATTTTCATGAAAAAGTGATAATATGAAAACATTACCATGAGTAACTTTTAAAAATTTATTAAAAAAAAAACTATATAATATTTACTTGTTACATACTAAAAATGTACTATTTTCTCTTATTTTAATTTAAAACTATAATATTTAACGTGCAATGCACGTGTTTCTCGACTAGTTGATATAAAAGGAAAAAAAAAACTTATTTAACAAGATTTTAATCAAAGTAAATAAATCAATCAAAACTTATTTAACAAGATTTTAAAGTTAGAATTTTGTCCTATAATTTTAAAAGTTAGAATTTAATTTTTATTATGGATAAAAGTTGAGTTTTTTTTTTTTTTCTTCCATTACAAGATATCTCTTTTTTGGAGAAACTTTTAAACATAAAAAATGTGGGCTATAGTAATTTAAAATTTCATCCAAGAAAATGAGTAAATATTAATTATCATTTAGCTATATTTCTTTTTCTATAAATAAGTACATGTCAGTGATATTTTTCTTCTTCAATGATTCAATGAATGTTACATATGAATGTGTGCCTGTAACTGTAGGTAAGACTTTCATGATTTTTCTTCTTATATAATGAATAATAAAATTTGAACCAAATTGTGACTATGAACATAATTTCAACTTTATTATTATTATTCTTTTAATTTTTGCTTAGATTCTTTTTTCTCTCATTCTTCTGTCCTAATTAACCTTTGATGGTAAGACTTTTCAGTTTAGTTTTTGCTGATAATACTGTTTGTTGATGGTCGATTTTGGTCAGAGGGAACTCACCTGACCTTCACGTGCCACCAACGGTAAAATTTGTAGAAGAGGGGAAGACGTGGCCTGCAAGACAGTAAACCTGTGTGCTTGCCACACCGGCTCCGATGCTTAAGTCAGCAAGCAGAACGGTGGGGAGTGGAAAAGTAAGAGCAAGAAGAGAGAGTAGAGAATATAGAATGAGTTTCGGGATTAGAGTTTGAGTTCCCTTCTTCAGTGGCGAAGAGAGATATAAATACCTGCTCATCCTCCTAGGGTTTTTAGGGATTTAGAGGCGTTTCGGGACAAATCAGACAAAATCGGGACAGACAGAGGCAGTAGGGACCGATAGGAGGCTAACGAACTCGGCCCGCGCAAGCGGGCCGAGTGGTCGGCCTCGGCCTTGGGCCGAGACCGACCATGTGGGTCGGGCCCAATTGGCCCGACCCATTTGGTCCGGTCTTCCTCTGAATCGATCCCTGGTCCTGCCTCCACCCGGTTGTCCTCGTCAGCTCCTTGTACGTCATGGTGGTCCAAAATTACCTATGACACTGTTAAAAAAAATATTTATCTGACATAGTAGGCATGACGACAGTGACAAATTAAAAAAAAAATGAGGATAGTAAAATCAACATTTAATAACAACCAAAGATTAAACATATGCTATACTCAAAATTTAAAAGGCTGGCATTAAAGTGGATATAAGTTATCTAACATTAGGTAGAATGATTTCTACTTTAATGGGTCCTTTACCAAACAAAGCTGTCATTAATTTTGTTTTTTTAAGTCTTACAATTAGGACTAGAAAAGACTTCGATTTCTTTTGACTACTATTTGAAAATATCATAATAAAGTGAAAATACCTTAGAGATGTGAAGGGAAAAAAACTTATGAATAACTATGACGTTGACAATGTTTCATCATCCTCACCTCGTCACTTAAAGTTTAATTATTATATATTTTTTTTTTTACTAAAGTTTAATTATAATATTATATGTGCGTTTTCACGTTTGTGTTCATATGTTTTTTTTTTTTTTTTTGAAATGTGTGTTCATATGTTTTTTTTATAGTATAAAACATTTTAGTTTATTAATTTCCTATATCTATAACTGGTTAGATACAATGAAGGTTTATAATGCCAATGTCAACAAACATATCAAGGTCTTAATTTAATGGAAATATCGATACAATTATGATTCGACGAATTTTATCAAAAAAAAAAAAAAAAAGAATAAAAAATATTTAAATTAGTAAATAAATATTTTACACTTTATTTTTACATCTCATCCATTTTGTAAGCTATAATGAAAATGTCAATTCATCTTTAATGTCGGTGTTGAGTCCATTAATATGTGAAAATATAGATGGAAATGTTGACATGTCGATGAAAATCTAATCCATTGGATTCAACTAAGAAAGTATTTTATATTTATATATTTTAAGGAATCAATTAATTGAAAATTAGTAATGTCTCCGTTAATATTGGTTTAGTTTCTAGAATTTTGTCTTTCAAACCTAAGTTTATAAATACTACTACTTCTATTTATGTGTTACTTTTTTTAATCTATTTTTATAAATGTTTTCAAAATATAAGTAAAATTTTGAAAAATAGAAAAAAAAAATGTAAAATTTAAAAACTAGAGAAAGAGACTTCAAAAAACTTTTTTTTTTTTTAAAAAAAAGAAAGATTAAGAATTCAAATATTGTTTTTCAAAAAATTGTGAAAGATATACTTAGAAATTACAAGGAAGCAAACATAATTTTTAAAAGTAGAAAATTAAAAATGAAATTCTATGAGCTAGACTAACATTTTAGTTTTATTAATTCTCAAACGTTAAGTTGAAGACCTTACTGGCTAAGTATATCCTCATTTCTTCAAAGCTTTCTAGTAACAAACTCTAAAGTAAATTAAGTAAACAAACAATACTTAAATTAAGTAAACAAACAATACTTAAGTAAACAAAAATACTTAATTAAACCAAATAAAGTCCTAAATAAACTAACAATTCTCTGTGTTGATGATCGATTTTGGCCAGAGGATCTCACCTGACCTTCACGTGCCACCAACGGGATGAGGGGGGAAGACGTGGCCTGCAAGACAGTAAACCTGCACACCGATGTGGTGCTCGCCACACCGGCTCCGATGCTTAAGTCAGCAAACAGAACGGTAGGGAGTGGAAAAGTAAGAGCAAGAGGAGAGAGTATAAAATATAGAATAGTGTTTAGGGATAGAATTCGGACTCCGGTATAAATACCTACTCATCCTCCTAGGGTTTTTAGGGATTCGGAGGCGTTTTAGGTCAAACCAGGCGAAACCGAGGCGGCCAAAGGCGGTGGGAACCAAACGGCATCGAACAGACTCGGCCCGCGCGAGCGGGCCGAGGCCGAGCAATGGGTCGGGCCAAAAACCCGACCCCTTCGGTCTTGGCCCGTCCCACTTGTCGGTTTTGCCTCCTTGATCCATCTTTCAGTCCGATTTCTCCCCGGTTGTCCTCGTCAGCTCCTTGTATATCGGAGTGGTCCAAAATTGCCTATAACACTCTGCATCACAAATTCACTCACATATGTTTAATTAGATAGATTTTACTTGAGTAGAACTATCGAGCATAGTAAAAAAAAAAAAAAAAAACCACATAGTCCTATTGAAACTCTATAATTTGTATTTGACAATAAAGATTATGCTCAAAATTTAAAGACTAATTTTTTTTCAAAAAAAAAAAAAATTTAAAGACTAATTTAGAATTTAACTTAAATTAAACTAAAATAAATTTAAATAAAGAATGTGAAACCACATTTCTCGTTTTTACGTGCTCAAAAGGAAGAGAACTTATAAGGACTTGCTGAAAGAGTATTTATTTAAATAATAATAATAATAAATAAATAAATAAGGTGACCACGTCTTCAAAACCATCCAAATATCTCTTGTTAGTCTTTATCTTTTAAATTAGGAACTATTACACCTCCGCATCTTGAACAATTCCACATGCAAATTTGAGAATAATTTAACTTGAACTTAATGAATACATATATACTTTATTAAAAAGTCAGAAATTCGAATTTCCATCTCCACTCTGCATGTTGTAGAATTTAAAAAGAAAAAGAAAAAACAAATCTATTCCTCGATTAATGAAAGGCTTTATATCCATTAATTAATAATGAATCTTATCCAAAAGAAAACTTCATTAATACTATTTTAAATTTATAATGAGGACAACAAAGTTTAGTAATAATTCAAACCACAAATAGTAAATGCAATTTTCATTGACTAATGTTCCAAAGCATCACGATAAATAAATACATTTGGGATGTGATGCATTGTGAAGTTAATTAATTAACTATGTTTCATCCGTCTTCGTTAATGTTATGACAGTAGACTAAAATCAACATAACAAAAATGAAAAAGAAAAAAAACAACACAAAATTTACGTGATTCACCAACAGTGTGTTAGCTACATCCACAAACAGAGGAAGAAAACGATCTTATTAGTGAGGAGAAAACATGTTGATGGTCGATTTTGACCAGAGGGAACTCACCTGACCTTCACGTGCCACCAACGGTAAATTTGTAGATGAGGGGGAAGACGTGGCTTGCAAGACAGTAAACCTGCACACCGGTGTGGTGCTCGCTACACCGGCTCCGATGCTTAAGTCAGCAAACAGAACGGTACGGAGTGGAAAAGTAAGAGCAAGAGGAGAGAGTAGAGAATGTAGAATAGTGTTTAGGGATAGAATTCGGAGTCCCCTTCTTCAGCGGCGAAGAGGGGTATAAATACCTGCTCATCCTCCTAGGGTTTTTAGGGATTCGGAGGCGTTTTAGGTCAAACCAGGCGAAACCGGGGCAGCCAGAGGCGGTGGGGACCAGACGAGACCGAACGGGCTCGGCCTTGGCCCGTCCCGCTTGCCGGCTCTGCCTCCTTGGCTCGTATCCCAGCCCGATTTCTCCCCGGTTGTCCTCGTCAGCTCCTCGTACATCGGGGTGGTCCAAAATTGCCTATAACAAAACATATACAAATTACAAAGATTAGAGAAGATTGAGTTAAGAGGATTTATATATGACACTACACTTAACCCTAACATAATAAGTCCAAATAAAAGTCCAAAACAGAATTAACATATCTAATCTCTATACATAATTTAGCTTATGGGACGTTCTCAATACTTGGTCATTCGGAACGCTTCATAACAGATTCAAGTCATATCAACAATTAGTCATTTTATATCATTGAGGGTAAAAACGGATATACATGCACAAAAAAAAGTCACGTGACAGGCACAGTTTGACCATTTTTCACCAGTTTTTCTTTTGTCTATATTTCTAAGGGGTTTCTACAAGAATGGGCTGAAATCAGCCCATATATTTCACTTTTGTCCAAAAATCTTAAAATTTTCATTTCAGTCCAGCCCGTTTTAATTAATTGTAGCTCATTTACCAATTTGACCATCTGATATTCAAAATAAAAAAAATAAAAAAAAAATACAGAAAAGGAAAAACCGTGAAAATTACTGATTTTGGGTTATTTGTTTTCCTCAAATCGTGCTCATTTACCGTGAAAATTGCTTCATCTTCCCAATTTTTTCATTTTATCTTTTGTAGAGACTGGTTTCTCATGATCCTCGGCAGTCTAGGCACCATTGTTGACGGCTCTTTCATGTTCATTTTCTTCCTCCTTTTTGGTGAAATGTTTAATGGCTTCACAAAAAACCAATCCAATTTTTCTTAAATTCATCCCAATTCATCAGAAGTCTCTAAGGTTCTTAAATTCATCCCAATTTCTATGTTTTATGATGCTTGTCTTTTATAGATCTCAGATTCAATTGGTTTGCTCTATTTTTTTTTTTAATTTGCTCTGTATTTTGTCTACTTGGGTTTTATTTTTTTGTTTCTCATCCTACGCCAATAAGTAAACATACTCCTCTGTTCTGTGAGAATAAATCGAAAAATGCAGTAGAGTTTAATGAAATTTTTTTGTGGGTTTTGTTACAGAAAACTCCAATTTGATATTTTGTCAAAAATAAACTGTTTATTAGTATTTAGTGAGGAAACAAATTTCTGTTTAATCGAACTCAAGGAAACAAATTTATAAATATCGGGTATGAATTTTTAAATACCCGATATGGATTTCTAAATACCGGGTATGAATTTTTAAATACCCGGTATGAATTTTGAAACTTCTCCGTAATTAGTTTTGTCTGCCTCAAATTTTAGTTTTTTTAGATAAATTCTCTTTTTGACGCATCTTCTACGTTTCCCTGTTAAATACCGGGTATGGATTTCTAAATACCGGGTATGAATTTTTAAATACCCGGTATGAATTTTGAAACTTCTCCGTAATTAGTTTTGTCTGCCTCAAATTTTAGTATTTTAGATAAATTCTCACTAGCATAGTTATTTCATATGGGGTATGACGTTTATTTATAATTCTAACACATATACCGATATATACCACTTATAAGCACGTATGAAATTCATTTATTCATAATTATAACACATGCATGATAATTCTATACCAATATATACCACTTACAAACGGCTAGGAAATTCGTTTTTTCTTTTGGATTGAACAAATTTCATATACATGTTTGTAAGTAGTATATATAATGGAATGAAATATATATGTGTGTGTGGGGCTACCGTGACCAAAAGAAATCCAGCAAAACAGGGTAGCCGTTATTAGACAAATACTAAGTTTTGAATGAAAAATAGGTTGAAACTGGTAGAAAATGATGACAAAGGGAAAATTACAAATTTCAAATTTTTGGTTGAAAAATGGAAAAGACACACGACAATGGGACTACAAAATAGTGAAAGATGGAAATAAATCCCATTTTGGGACAGCATAGAATTTCAAATAATGAAAAATATTATAACAATAAACATGAAAATCAAATTTGAATGTTACCAAATAGATAAGCACCGACAATGAAAAAAAAGGAAATTCATAATTCCTTAAAGAAGGGATAAGCAGGTGGCAATTGGGTCAGGCCGCAATGGAAAAAAAAAAAAAACTTTCCATATCAATTCCATAATGTTGAATGTAAAAAAAATTAATATTGATTATAATTATATAATTAAATAAGGGCAATTATGGAAGAAAAAATTGAAATCAATTAATGAAATCGAAAAAAACACAAGATTATGACAAATATGTAATTAATAGGTTAATTGATCACAATTATGTATTTCTAAACCGGCTTTTTTGTAGGTTCATTTACAAGGATTTCCCAATTCTTTGCTGATGTCTTGTTTCGATTGGCAACACTTGTGAGCCTCATATTCATTACTGGACCCAAATTTAATGGGCCTAAAACATGTTGTTTGAGTTTGGGTTGGTTGATTAGCCTAACCTCCAACATTCAAGACCAATAAGCCTGATCCAATCATTCAACACGTAAAATTTTGGGATAATTACATAAGTGTATCGATCAAATAGCCCTAAAGAAATCAACCAAAGCATCCATTAAATAATATAGTGTTATTATATGTGTGTTTTTATTCTAGATATTTAAAATAAAAAGAAAAGTAGAAACATTTGAAGGAATCTTCTAACATCTTGGCTTAAAAGAAAAGGAAAAAAAAAAAACAATAATATGATTAGGTTAAAAAAATGCTCTATGTTTATTGTGTTAAACTTTTGGTAGAAATGGTAGATTTTTTATTACATCATATTGTCAATTTGACTATAGCCTTAATGGATAAGATATAATACGAGAAAAAGGATTTCGTCCTATGGGACTTTCTCTCGACGCTGAAAAGCCCATCGTAGAAGAGGTCTCTACCAATGCAATGGAAACATGAGGAGAAATTTTTTTTTAATGTATTTTTGCCTACATCGTTAATGACAACATCGACAGTAAAAGTTTCTCTCGAGGTCGTTGACGGTTCTCTCGACTACGTCAATAACAACGTCAGAGAAAATAGATTTCTACCGATGTTTGTCAATGAGGGCTTTGGCAGAAAATCTTTTAAAAGTCCTAAATGGAAGGCTTAGATCTGCCTTCCACTCCCCCTATTTGTTTAGCTCCTATTTGGTATTGCTTTTATTTTAATGCTTTTATGTAAAAGAAAAACAAGAAGAAGATTGATAGTGAATAAAGAAATGAGAACACAATTTGCAATTTGGTGCTTCTATTCGTTTAATTAAAAATGAAAAAGTAATGGGAGATAATATTTTTATTCAAATAAAAACCTTTTAGAAAATTTCAAAAGCAAAAATTTATGGACACTATTATTGTATGGGTTGGACACAAAAATTGTTTTTAAGATATAAATTGATATGATAATGTCTATACTAAATTGAAATGTTAACAACTCCAAAAACAATGAGGAATATTATAGTTGTAAAAAAAAAAAAAAAAGAGGAATATTATACCGTTTTGCTTTACCCGTAGGAAGATTAATTTGAACGCGAGACCTTATTTTGATATGTTTAGACTTGATGCTTGAAACGAAACGAGTGTCTATGATCATTTTAATTAGGTTAAATTATAAGTTTAGTCTCTAAATTTTTTGGGTTGTGTCAATTTGATTCCTAAACTTTAAAAAATGTCAAATAGGTCTTCGAACTTTCAACTTTGTATCCAGTATCTGAATTTCAAAAAGTATCTAGTAGGTCCTTAAACTTTCACTTTTGTGTCTAATAGGTACCTCAACTTTCAATTTTATGTCTAGTCTTTGCTATTGGACATTCTTAAAAAAAAAAAAAATCATAGAACTACTAAACACAAAATTGGAAACTTAGGACCTCAATAAGCATAAATTTCAATTTTATATATAATAGATTGGTTAATTTTAAAAAATCTTGAATATGTCAATGCTCTATTAGACATAAAATTAAAAGTTCAAGGGCCTATTAGACACTTTTTAAAATTTAGGAACCAAATGGACATAACTCTAAAAGTTTCGGGACCAACTTATAACCTTTTAATTATTTAATATATTTAACATGAACAACTTCATCAATATGTTTGTTTTATTTTCTATATAAAATATGCGAGTCAAACTTTTGCACCAATTTTTAGTATTTGATAATTGGGACAGTTGCATAGATGACAAATTGGACCAAAATAATAGCAAATATAGCACAGTTACAAACTAATTGCAAGCATAGCAAAATTAATTGTACAAGACCAAAAAGTTGTTGTCACTAATAGATTCTGATTATTCAAAGTATATCAGTGTCTATAAATTATATCATGTCTATCGTCGATAGATTTCGATTAATCAAAATCTATCAGTGACTATCATTGATAGACTTTGATTCAGTGATAGTCACTGATAGACTCTGAATAATCGGAGTAACTGATAGATTCTGATTAATCAGAATCTATCGCTGTTAAACTCTGATAATCAAAGTCAATAGAAGTTTATCAAATAGATTCTAATTAACCAGGGGCTATCAGTGTCTATCAGTAATATACTTTGATAGATTTTGCTATATTTGCAATTTTTTTTTTACATTGTGCAATATTTACTATTAATTTGTTCCAATTTGCTACCCACGGCAAATTTTCTTGATAATTTTTGTTCCCAATATAACACCTACATTATTTTCATATTATATACGTATATATTATTTTTTTTTTTTTTGAGAAATATTAAAATCAGCCGGCCATTTGTCTTGTAGCAATTAAAATATTCATTTTCTTTACAATATCTAACTTTATTTTTAAGCCAACAGAAAACTAGTTCACCTGACATAAAACGTGTATTCTTGACAAATTTTATTTATTTATTTATTTTTATTTTTTAAAAGTTCAACAACATTTATAGGTATGTTATTTTGTGTTAAACTATGCTCACTTTGACAATTACAATATTTAACTATACTTATTGAGTCAAAAAGAGTACATCTCAACTGACATAAAGTATGTGTTCATGACTAATTATGAGTTCGAATCCTACCAAAAATAGCAAGAAAATTATCACGAAATTTCTTCCTAATAAGTAGAGAAAAATAGGTCTTTCAGAAAAAAAAAAAAAAGAAAAGAAAGAAAAATAGGGAAGGATGAAAAACAAAAAACCCAATCATAATAAAATTTATTTTTTTCTCCAAATAATTATTTATAATGTACATATTCATCCCAACCAGTTTATTTTTTTATTTATTTATTTTATTTTATTTTTTGAAACTAAAGACAAATTTATTAAAACGCCACTTGGGCAACCATCCCAACCAGTTTAAATTGATAGAGAAGCAAATGAGAATGAAATGAATATAATTAGTACATAATATATATATATTCAATATCGACCAACAAACTGTTATATTTATAATCTGCATCAAAATATTTATAATGTGCCTATCTAATATGGACAATCAACCAACACATTAATTTATTCAATCAATCAATAACTTTGCATAAAAATTTATTAAAATATAAAAAATAAAAAGAATCTACAAATTATATATAATCTAGGTTTTACATGACTGTATACTTGTCAATATTTAAAGGTCATTTATTGATAGGAGAAAGGAAAATCAAGATTAAGAAATGAACAAAAATCGTCAATTTCTGGTGGAGGAATAAGGTTATCAAACCCAATTTTCCCGTTGAGAATATCCAAAAATAATTGTAAGCTGATATTTGGTTTTTGAAAATTATACTTGTTTTCTCCCAATTTTCTTACCATAGTTTTCATGTTGGTTAAGGACACATTTGCATTCCTAGTCGATTTTTTTTTTTTAAAAAAAAAAGTTTTCAAAAACTATTTTTTTTTTTTTTTTTTTTTTAGTTTTTAAAGTTTGACATGATTTTTGAAAACATTGGAGAAGAATAACAAAACATAGAAACTTAGAGGGAAGTAATATTTATAAGCTTAATTTTTTTTTAGCTTTTAAAGTTTGACCTGGTTTTTGAAAACATGGGAGAAAAAATAACAAAACATAGAAACTTATAGGGAAGTAATATTTATAAGCTTAATTTTAAAAAATCAAATTGTTACTGAACGGGATTCATCATCTACGAAACTAGTCAACAACTTCTAATTTAGAAAACCTCAATAAGACTTATAAATAAAGGTGTCTCCCTCTGCAGAGAAAGGCAGAGAAGCAGAGAGAGATGGACGTTTTCAAAGTACTCCATATGAATTCAGGAGTTGGAGACACAAGCTATGCCAAAAACTCCTTACTTCAGGTCTTTTTAATCTCTCCTTTTCTTTTCTCTTCTTTTTTTTTTTTTCTCTCTAGAAGAACTTATGTTTCATTCCATTGTTTGTTATTTGACTGTTAAAATATCATTTTGGTCCATGTACTTTAATTTTCATCCTATTTAAATCTCTATACTCTCCGTTAATTGGAAACATATTTATTCGGTGTCTTTTATTACATAAAAATTAGTATTGTTATTTAATTAATTTCAATAAAAATTAACTTCTATTGACTAATTTTACACATATGTGTTCTTTGTTTCATCTCATGATTATTTTCACAAAGCGAGTTGTTTGTAAACTTAAAGGCTATGATTGTGTTGCTAAAATATTTGATGATAGTTTGCTTTAATTTTTTTTTATCTTTTTTTTTTTTAATTTTTTAGATGATCTTTTGCTATAGATATTGTTTTTAGGCTGTCGTTGATTTGTTTTAAACTATATTATATTAGGAAATATAGTTAATCTTCCAATTTTAATTTGTTTGTGCAAAATAAATTGGCAACCCAAAATCAAAACATATATATACACTACGTCAAATCACCCCTCAAAACGAGTCCAAAAAGTTTAAATCGAAGGGTTATGATAAATTTAATATTATATTAATACTTAGAACGTTAACCTTCTTTATATAATTATTTTTCCTTTTAATTTGTTAGCAAAAGGCAATATCCATAGCATGGCCAATCATGAAGGAAGCGCTGGAAGACTTCTGCAGTCAAAATTTTCCGACCACTTTAACCATGGCGGATTTGGGATGTTCTTCCGGACCAAACACTCTTATAATTGTCTCTAATTTAATCAAACAAGTAGAAGAGTTTCATAAAAAACTTCACAAAAAGCCATTGCAATATCAAATTTTCTTCAACGATCTTCCTGCAAACGATTTTAATGCTATTTTTAGATCGTTGCCAAGTTCCTTAGAAAATCTGAAGACCCAAATTGGAGTTGATTTTGGTCAATGTTTCTTCAATGGTGTGTCGGGTTCTTTTTATGGCAGACTATTTCCCAACAAAAGTTTGCATTTTGTTCATTCTTCGTACAGCCTCCATTGGCTCTCTCAGGTGATTTTCAAAATTTTATTCTCAAGAAAATTAAAATGCCTTCAACTGTATTGTTATTAACTGTGAAATTTAATGTATAGGTTCCTGAAGGGATGGAGATAAACAATAAAGGGAACATGTTCATAGACAGTACAAGTCCAAAGAATGTGGTTGAAGGCTTTTATAGACAATTTCAAAAGGATTTTTCTATGTTTTTGAAGTGTCGTGCAGAAGAAGTAGTAACTGGAGGACGCATGGTTCTTACAATGTTAGGAAGAACAAATGAATATCCATCAAATAAAGAGTATTGTTACGCAATGGAACTTTTGAATATAGTTCTCAAGAACATGGTCGCTGAGGTAAAAACACAAACATTTTCATTACAAAATTGTTTGAATGCAATTTAATTTAACTTTTTTTTTCCCTTTTTTTTGTTTGTGTGGTGAACCATTATAGGGGATTCTAGAAGAGGAGAAATTAGATACATTTAATATTCCAAACTTCATGCCATGTCCATCGGAAATAAAAGCAGAGGTCTTAAAAGAAGGAAGCTTCACCATCAACCGTCTTGAACTCTCAAGAATTAATTGGAACTTCTATAACACTGAATTCATTCCATCAAGTGAATATGTTGACAACAGTTATAATATTGCAAAATGCATTAGATCTGTGACTGAATCACTTTTGATTTCTCACTTTGGAGAAGCCATTATCGAAGAATTATTTTACAGGTATAGAAAAATTGTCAAAGATGCGATGGCAAAAAAGAATTGTGAATTTATAAACCTCACTATTTCTCTTTGTAAAATAAAATGATTAAAAACAGTGATGATACTATTATGTGGATCTAATGTTGGACTTTGTAAAAACTTTCATTCTAGACTATAAAGTAATGAAATGTTTGGTTATTCACTTGTTTTTTGTTTTTTGTTTTTTTGTTTGTTTTTTCTTTTCCATAGAAAAGATGGATGTGCTTTTGAGAATGATAGGAAACTAACTTTTTTTTTCTTTTTTTCTTTTCCATAAAAATAATCTATAATGTGTTATACCATTGTGAGATGTCTGGAAAGGTTTCATAGTGTATTTTCTTTTAAACAAATTAATATAAAATAAAGTCATATACTTGTTTAGTATAATTAAACAAATTATAATATCATACACAATTATTTGTTAAGGGTGTTTCCTATCAATACATTTAAAATTATATTCATATAAATTTATGCCTTTTCTAACATAATATCATAGATCTGTTATTACCTATTAGAATGAAAGTTGAAGTCTTTTCTTAAAATTCTTTTCATTAAAGTGATTTTAATTTAAAAACTTGTGTGTTTGGTTACATCTTCTTAAAAGTGGTTTTAATCACAACTTTATTTGGTAGCACAAATTGATCTTTTTGTATACATTACATATTGCCAAATACGTTTATGAAGTATTTATTCTTACGTTGTCTAAGTCAATTGTAGTAGGATTGAATGCTCAATCCATGTTTCGAGATATGGCCTTGGAAAGTTAGGGTGTATGGACGATTCTTTGGGAAGGGGTTGGCCCCATGTTATTTATTTATTTTTTTTTTTTTTGAAAAACCCTGTGGTGTTTATTAGGCAGACCAGTACGTGGTTAAATTATTTGGTTCCTTCTCTTCCTCACACCAATTATTTATTACACATTTATTTCTTTGAACCAAACAATATAAAATTTTTTCGTCCTAATAGATACATTTATATGGAAGATGAATGAATAATCCCACAACAAGTGGACGAGATTTGAGACACACTTCGGAATCCCACAACAATTCATGAACATAAGATTGCATCATACATCGAAAGCAATTAATGAACATTTAATGCTCATAGCTCATTGATCTAATTTTTCAATAATAAAATAAAATGGTTTAAATACTATTATAGTTCTGGTAATTTTAACTTTTTTTTTTCCCTTTTTTTTTTTTGAAAAATGATACTTTATTCATACGTATGTGAGAAACATATAGAGATGGAGATTACATGAAGGTCTTCCAATTAAACCAAAAAAAATTACAAGAAGGTAATTTTAACCTTTTTTAGTCTCTATAATTTTTAAATGGATTATTTTGGTACCTTCTTTCTTTCTTTATCTCATTTTTAGTTCACAATTTTAATACAATACTATACTCAATAAATTTCTTAGAATGTAGTCACAACTTCACATTGAAAAGTTTTCGTTATTGTATATAGAATTTGTGTTAGAGTTTTTGCAAACATTGAGTATAAAATGACTACTTTTTAAAAGTATACCATGACTAAAACAAACTATTTAAAAGTATGAGACTAACAAAAGTTGAAAGTATAGAAACTAAAACCAATATTTGAAGGTATAGAGAGAATAAAATGAATCAAAGTTAGTATAGAGACTAAAATAGTATTTAATACCAGTCCATTGTACTAAGGGGCGTTTGCATCAATAGAAAAAAAATTAGTATTTGCAAGCGTGTCTTCTATTTATTGGGTTTGCAGATATAACAAAAACAGTTTGGCCCGACCAAGACAATAATGTAAAAAGACTAAAATAACCTCAGCTCGTTGTCCACTGATATACCAAATATCTAGTATATTAAACCTTAAAAAATATACTAGATATTTGGTATATCAATCAACTGATATACTAAATATCTAGTATATTAAACCCTATAAATATACTAGATATTTGGTATATCAACCAACTGATATATTAAATATATAATATATCATATGTATATTTCATTAATATAATATACTTCATTTATGAAGTATATATATATTTTTTTAGAAATAACATTTATGAAGTATACACATGTTTTCATTAGTTTAGATATCTTTGATATACTTCATCACTAAAGAATTAGATATATTAGCTTTATTTTGAGACAATATGTGTGGTAGAGGATTTAAACCTCTAACCAAATCCTCTAACCTTGTGTATATATCAGTGATTTTTTTTAATAACAAATCTAAGTTAAAAAAAAAAAACAAAAACAAATGAGTATATCAATGATGTATCAACATTCATAACAGGTATAGAAGACAAACATTTCATTTAAAAATATGTAAATAACACAACATAATTCAATACAGATAAAAGAAATTATAACAAATATAAGCAAAGAAAGTCAAACATATCAAGTATATCGTATAACAAATGTTATGCTTATAAATCAAATATATATTAGGTATATCATTAGTATATTAGGTATATCATTGTATTCATTCGAGTATATCAAATTTAGTATACTTTATATTTTGTATATCAGTAAATATTTAGTATATCAGATATACTACTAATATACCTATTTATATACCAACAAGGGTAAAATTGGAATAATAAAAAAAACGGAAATCTGATTTTTAAAATTTTGCTATGTTTGCAAATCTAAAAAAATCATAACTAAATTTGCAAATATCCTAATATTTTTTTGCTACCGCAATTCCCCTTACTAATGATATTTTTTATTCCAATGGAACTGCAGATTCCCAAATTTCTAAAACATGGATTATCTTTTTATTTAATCATATTTATTGATTAATAAATCACCATCTGAAAACTAATGTAGTTAATTAAGATTGCAATTGTCTTATAATGCCTGCCTCTATATCGATAATTGTATTAATGACATTTTTTATTCCAATGGAACTGATCCATTCAGATGCCCAAATTTCTAAAACATGCATTATCTTTTTATTTAATCATATTTCTTGATTAAATAAATCACCACCTGAAAACTAATGTAGTTAATTAAGATTGCATATTAAAATTGTCTAATAATGCCTACCTCTATATCGATAATTGTGTACTAATGACATTTTTTATTCCAATGGAACTGATCCATTCAGATTCCCAAATTTCTAAAACATGGATTATCTTTTTATTTAATCATATTTATTGATTAATAAATCACCATCTGAAAACTAATGTATTTAATTAAGATTGCAATTGTTTTATAATGCCCGCCTCTATATCTATAATTGTACTAATAACATTTTTTATTCCAATAGAACTAATCCATTCAGATGCCCAAATTTCTAAAACATGCATTATCTTTTTATTTAATCATATTTATTGATTAAATAAATCACCACCTGAAAACTAATGTAGTTAATTAAGATTGCATATTAAAATTGTCTAATAATGCCTACCTCTATATGCATAATTGTGTACTAATACATTTTTTATTCCAATGGAACTGATCCATTCAGATTCCCAAATTTCTAAAACATGTACTATCTTTTATAAAAATTAATCTATAATCTGTTTTACCAAAAGTTAAAAAGAGTTAAATTATTTTTTTAATCACTTCAACTATCTCTAAAATCAACTACAAACGCACCCCAAGGATTGAATGCTCCACCCATGTTTCGAGATTTGGCCTTGGGAAGTTAGGATGTATGGACAATTCTTTGGGAAGGGGTTGGCCCCATGTGGTGTTTTTTTTTTTTTTTTTTTTTTTTTTTTTAAATAAATGTATCATTAATTAACCAACAACAGTTTTACAACCAAAAGAGGGAAAAACCAAGAGGGAAAAAAAGGGGCCCAAAACACCATCTCCTTCTCCCATGTGGTGTTGATTAGGCAGACCACCACGTCGTTAATTATTTTGTTCATTCTCTTCCTTGCACCAATCATTTATTACACATTTATTTCCTTGAACTAAACAATATAAAGTTTTTGGTCCAAAAATTTATAGTATTACAGTAGTATGGAAAATTTTTCACACTATCTCTATTTATTGTTTGTCATAAAATAAATGTTTAAGAATGATGTGAAATCCATTAAATAAAATATTATATCATTAAATGTTCGTTAAATGATGGGTCAAATGTTGAATGGAATGAGAGATAAATACATTTATATGAAAGATGTATGAATATGGAATCCAGAACAAGTGGGGGAGATTTGAGACACACATGGGAATCCCACAACAATTAATGAACATAAGATTGCATCTCACATCGAAAAGCAATTAATGAACATTAAATGCTCATAGCTCATTGATCTAATTTTTCTATAATAAAATGGTTTAAATACTAGTATAGTTCTTGTAATTTTAACCTAATTTATTTTTTTGATTCTTATACATTTAAGGTATTGATTTTGGTTCGTGACTTTCAGCTTTAATTCAGTTTAGTTCATAAGCTTTCAAAACAATCATTTTTGGTCTCTATAATTTTAAAATTGATTATTTTGGTACCTTCACTTTCTTTCTTTATCTCATTTTTAGATCACAATTTTAATACAACACTACACTCAATAAATTTCTTAAAATGTAGTCACAACTTCACATTGAAAAGTTTTCGTTGTGTATAAAGTTTGTGTTAGAGTTTTACAAACAATGACTATTTTTTAAACGTATACAATGACTAAAATAAACTATTTAAAAGTATGGGACTGAACAAAAGTTGATAATATAGAAACTAAAACCAACATTTAAAAGTATAAAGAGACTAAGATGAATCAAAACTAGTATAGAGACTAAAATAGTATTTAAAACCAGTCAATTATACTATTGATATTTTTTTATTCCATGGAACTGATCCATTCAGATTCCCAAATTTCTAAAACATACATTATCTTTTTATTTAATCATATTTATTGATTAATAAATCACCACCTGAAAACTAATATAGTTAATTAAGATTGCAATTGTCTAATAATGCCTACCTCTATATCCATAATTGTACTAATGACATTTTTTATTCCAATGGAACTGATCCATTCAGATGCCCAAATTTCTAAAACATGCATTATTTTTTTTATTTAATCATATTTATTGATTAAATAAATCACCACCTGAAAACTAATGTTGTTAATTAAGATTGCATATTAAAATTGTCTAATAATGCCTACCTCTATATGCATAATTGTGTACTAATACATTTTTTATTCCAATGGAATTGATCCATTCAGATTCCTAAATTTCTAAGACATGCATTATCTTTTTATTTAATCATATTTATTGATTAAATAAATCACCACATGAAAACCAATGTATAGTTGATTATTTTGTGAGTTAATATAGTTTCGTTTATTCTTAAAAAAATGTTGTTAATTTTGATTGCGTATTAAAATTGTCTAATGCTTTAGGGTGTTTCATGTAATTATCTTTTAAACTAAATTTAAACTAATTATTTAATTTTGACATTTCTGCTTTAATTAATTAAAAAAAAAGAAAATACATGACCAATGGTCCAATTCAAATGACGAAGAACTGATTTTGTTAACCTATACCTTTAAATATATAATTACCAAAATAAGAGGGTGTTACATAATATCTATTTACCTATATTTATAAGATATCATCAAGAAGGTCTATATAATCTCCTTTACGTCCATCTAATCTAGTACCAAACTTTAATCTTTGGGTTTTTGTGGTGTCTTTTGAGATTTTTATTTAATTAATTGCTAAACTTTTCTTCCACTCTAATCTTCATTAATTGTGATCGACAATGTGTATCAAAGTCTGAATTTTGATATATATATCCACCAAAATTTAGCTGGAATCATATTGTCACTAACTCCTTGTCTAACACCGATTTTCTTTAAACATGGACAATGAATCATGTAACGATGAAGATTCAAACATTTAAAGCAAATGTGTAATATTTTAACAAGTTACCTTAAAGCCTTGGTTGCTATCTTCTTCTATAAATGGCGAAATAGAGCTGGATACTAATTCACAAAACAAAGAGAGACAAAAATGGAGGTGATGGAAATGTTACCCATGAATGGAGGAACTGGAGAGACAAGTTACTCTAATAACTCCTTTTTTCAGGTACTTGTTTCTCAATGAATAACCAACATCTCGTTTTTCTTTCTTTCTTATATTCATTAATGCTTCGTTTGATATTTTGGATTTTGAAAATTATGTTTGTTTCCTCACCATTTCTTTTTATAGTTTTCATCTTTGTTGAGTGCACATTCGAATTTATAGCTAAATTCTAAAAACAAAAACAAGTTTTTGAAAACTACTTTTTTTTTAAAAAAAGATTTAGACAACAAAACAAAAAAATTTGAGAGTAAAATTAGTGTTTGTAGGCTTAATTTTCAAAAACCAAAAATAAAAAACGAAATGGTTATCAAACGGAACCTAATTGATCGAGTTGTAAATTTGTGCAGCAAAAAATCATATCCATGACCTGGTCCATCACCAAGGAAGCCATTTCCGACCTCTACTGCACCACCTCTCCCACTTCCCTAGCCATTGCCGACTTGGGCTGCTCTTCTGGCCCAAATACTCTTATACTTTTTTCCAATTTAATTAACGAAGTCGAGAAAATTCGTCACAAACTCGACAAAAAGTCTCTTGAATATCAAATCTTCTTGAACGATCTTCATGGCAATGACTTCAATTTACTGTTTAGATCCCTGCCAAATTTCCAGGAAAACTTGAAGACCCAAATCGGAAATGGTCTTGGTCCATGTTTTTTCAAGGGTGTTCCTGGTTCTTTTTACTGCAGGCTTTTTCCTTGTAGTAGCTTGCATTTTGTTTTCTCTTCCTACAGCATCCATTGGCTCTCGCAGGTAATTATAAATTGCAGGATTTGATTTGTCATTGGTTGTGCTTTTACAAAAGTTGGGATTGTGAAATTTGGTTGAACATTCGTTAGGTTCCTGAAGGGCTTGAAAGCAATAAAGGGAACATCTTCATATCGGATACAAGCCCGAAGGCAGTAGTTGAAGCCTACCAAAAGCAATATCAAAAGGATTTTTCGATGTTTTTGAAATGTCGAGCTGAGGAATTGGTGATTGGTGGGCGTATGGTTCTAACAAGTACAATGAGAACCACAGAAGATAGATTGAATAAGGAGTGGTGCTATACTTGGGAGCTTTTGAATATGGCTCTCAATATCATGGTTGCAGAGGTAAAGGAAGTTACGATTCCAATTTTAGGAGAATTTATTAGGTGCTCCCGATACAATGAGAATAATAGTTTTTCACCGTTGAATGTAAGGGAGAGAAATTGTAAAGTTATTAGGGGTAGACAAATTTAGAGATATACCTCCAACAGTTTTAAGGAGACAGTCTCATTGTATCAGGAACTCTTAATAATTTACCCATCTTTAGAAATTTTTTCCACAAGTTACAAAGTGGAATTTTACACTTTTTTTGCTTGTGTTTGTTCTAGGGAGTTGTGGAAGAGGAGAAGGTGGACTCGTTCAATCTTCCGATCTACTTGCCATCTCTTTTAGAAGTGAAAACCGAGGTCTTAAAAGAAGGAAGTTTTATTATTGATCGCCTTGAAGTTTCAAAAATGAATTGGAATGTCTTTGATAATCCTGAGCTCAACGTCCAATCAAATATAGTTGCTGGTAGTGACTATAACTATGCCAAATGCGTGAGACCTGTGGTTGAACCACTTCTTGTTCGTCACTTTGGAGAAGTAATTATTGATGAATTGTTTCAAAGGTATGAAAAAATTATTAAAGATCAAATGTTAAAGGAGGAGATTGGGAATTTCAACTTCACTATTTCGCTCACTAAAATAAAATGAGAGAAATGAGACTTGAACTATATTTTCCAGCTGTTTTATAGGATGTAAACATTAGAATATTTGTGTAATCTCAACCATGGTTTAAATGGAAAAAAAAAAAGTTATTTTCTCTTTTATATATGATTTAAGATTTGATATTTGATTATTTAAGATCTATTGTTATAAGAGCTGTGTCACGCCCCCGCCCCAGATTATCCTAACCAACCTCGGACGTGACGTGTTGACAATGAAATCCCAACTAACTACAACTTCCTTGTCAACTATGCATGAACTCGATTGACTATGAAAAAGAATTTTCAAAACGTGGCTAGCAATGGTTTATTAAATGAAAGGAAATCATAAAAATTTCGGCAGAGTTTCCCCTGAAATTTGGATATCTAACCCACCTGAAAACAAGATTTAACACTCCCAAATAATCATAATATAAAATCCAACACCAGCACCCAAGTCGGTTCAGAATTTACAACCATGGCATAGCCAACTACACAAAACAACATATAGTTTTCAATCACAAAAACCACCCTAACAACCACGATCATACATCACCAAGAAGATGCTAGCCATTCTAGTTACAAAAAAGAAATACATCTATAAATAATGCAAAATGACATGCAACCTATTGAGTCTGGTGGCAGATATCAACTCTGGTAGGCTCGTCAGGAACTCAACTACTACCTGGTGGAAAAAAGTTTAGAAAGAAAAAGGGTGAGCTAATAAACCCAGTGAGTGGTGAGAATTTATATATAAAAAGAGATAAGATATGACTTTTTAGGAACTCATGACAAACATAGTTGCAATCATAATTTAACAATCAATATAGATTTTTGAGGAATAAAACCTTGAGATACCAGATAAAGTCTTTTGCAAGTTAAAACGTGAAATGTCTAAAATCGAAAACACTGTAACATGAGCATTTGGAAGGATAAACCATCATGGGCTATGAGAAGTTTTTCCATCACTAATAGTTGTACCCGAAACTGGTCATACTATATACGGAGAAACTCGACGTATAAAACAGAGCAACTGGTCATACTACATATCGAGTAGTCTCAAGATATGTAGCAGAGCAAATCTGGTCATACCACACATCGAGTAATCTCAAGATGTGTGGCAGAGCTATCCTGGTCATACGCGCGCAGAGCAACCCTAAAGGGCAAAGCACCTCGACACACGGCTCAAAGCCTATGTGTGTGCCGAAGTGGGTCCCAAAGACCTCATACATATCATATATACACCACGGAAACACATTCACGCAAGTGCATTGGGAACTCACCATGGGTACAATCTCTAGTGGGTCGAAATACAATATCCACATTATAGTTATAAGCTCTCAAACCACAGTAGCATTATAGTCGTTTTAAAAGAATGCATTTTAAACCAAAGATCATACTTGAGAAATTTCCATGCCATAGTTAAATTCACGACATCAATAAAACATTGAAATTAATTAAGTTTCTCATCTCAAGCAAAACATATTTCAAACATTTCATTCACTTTAAAACTTCCAAATATTTGAAATGTATAGTTATACGATCGTGAAATTTCAAAAGAACTTGGGCCTTTGCCGATAGGCTAAAATCTTAAAGCTTCAAAACCATAAGTCACCTTTCTACAATAGTCTTAGAAATTGTCATAATCCTCAACAACCAACTCATTTGTACGAATATATACACACACACATATATATATATATATCATAATTGATTTCAAACTCAAATTTCATTAATTTCTAAATAAGAAAAATATTTTGAAGGACAACCACTCACTATACTATTGATGAGAGAAGTTTGGGTCGTAGGCGGTCCCGATCTTTGTTTGACCTGAAATAGTAATTACCCAAGTATTAACAACTTTTAAATCCCCAAATTAGAACACAATACCAAATTATACCAAGCTTTAGTTCCCCTTTAACACTTGGAATAACTATAATTTCCATGAGTTTAGCCCCCAACTACCATGTAAATGTTACCATATTTCTAAAATATGGTTTTCCAATAACTCCATTGCACACCTCTTTATAAGAAGCTTCATTCCGCTCATTCATTTTCATCTTCCTTTCCATGAAACCTCACTAGCATTCCCTTTTTTTTTTTTTTTGTAAAGAACTTGCAATTTAACAACTTGTAAATAAGCCCCTTTCCATTATTCTTACAACAATTACATGGGTTCCACCAAATTTCTCCTTTTTTTAACACAACAATCACCTTCACTTTAGTTTTCAAGCTAACCCATGAAGTTTTCACCCAAAGGAAGAAAAACCCACAAAAGAATCTACTAATCTAACCTCTACAACCCATGAGAAACTTAAATCAAGAGTTAGAGAACTTACCCAAGGTTCCAATCCAAAGTTTGAGCTTCCTTCCTTGATTTTCCCTTCAAGAATAGCTTAAAAATACCTCAACCTCTTCTAAAAAAAAACCATTTCTCCAAGCTCTCTTCATCTTCCTCTCTTTCTCTCTCTTTCTCTCTCTTTTTGTCTCTTTTTCGGGCTTCACAGAACCTTGCCTTTCCCCTTTCTTTCTTTTTTTTTTTTTTTTTTAAACTCTTGTTTTAACCAAAGCTTCCAACGGAAGCTTTGGTTTTCATTTTTTTTTTTAAAAAAAACTAAATCTTGCTTATGAAGCTTTGGTTTCATTTTTTTTTTTTTTATAAAACTTGTGTAAACCAAAGCTTCTAACGGAAGCTTTGGTTTCTCTCTTTTTTTTTTTTGTATTTTTTTTTTTAAACTAAAGCTTCTTGTTTCTTTTTTTTTTTTAACCAATTGTAACCCAACCCATTGATTATTATACATATACATATATATATATATATATATATATATATATATATATATATATACATATTTTATTACACCAAGAAATAGGTATTACAAGCTGTATGTGGTATTTTTGTTATTTTAATTAATGCTTTTATATAAAAGAAAAACACGAAGAAGATTGATATTTTTTTTTGGAAAAAGATACTTTATTAAGAAGAGCAAGAGAGCACGTGAGGAACATGCAAGAGCGGGTTACAAAAAAGCTTTTCAATTCAATGCAATGGAAGAAGCATCATAGTTGAAGAAAGCTTTTGTGGAAGATGCCCATAAACTCGAGAGGTAATAATATCTTCCCAAATTTTGCTGAAGGATCGAGGGAGGTTTTTGAAGATCCGACTATTACGCTCACCCCAAATAACCCAAACATGGTCTGAATAAGAATTTCCCTCTTCGAATTTGCCTTAATAGCGAAAACCTCTTGGCACAACAAATTAACTTGGCCATGCATGGGCAAGTGAATACTTGAAGCGTGATGGAAAAGGCGCCAAAGATCAAAAGCAACGACGCAATGGATGAAAATGTGATCCAAGGAATCCGAATTCGCGTAGCATAGAGAGCAACAACTTGGGCTGAAGGAAGAAGATTTGAAAATTCGTTGAAGTCTATCTGCTGTATTTAATCTTCTATAAATAATAGACCAGATGAAGAACCTAATCTTCTTTGGAATTGAGGCCTTCCAAAGATTGGAGAAAATACCCGAATGCACTTGAGGACGCTCCTCAGAAGAAGATGACCAAAAGAATAGCTTAGCTGAGGCGATGGAAAAACAACCTTTGGAATCGCTTGACCAAAGCAAGGAATCCACCCCTTTCAAAGAAGCGGGGATTGGAAAAGAGGAGACCAAATCTTCTTGAGCGCGAACCTCCCTGTCTAACAACGACCTTCTGGGATAAAGGTTCCATGAAGAAGAAGTAGAGTCCCAAGCATCCGAGATTGACATTGTTTTCTTGCTGGATAAAGCAAAAAGCCGAGGATGAACTTGATATAATGGGCCCACATCAATCCACGAGTCTAACCAGAAAGTATTCTCCTAGAAGATAGAGGCATGTTTAAGAACTGAAGACCATGGCGCTCGGGAGGAGGCGAACCGCGCTTGAGATGGAATAGCACCCTGCCTAGGAGCCAAATACTTAGCAGATATGAAGCGTTTCCATAAAGGAGATCTCTCATGATAGAATCTCCAAAGTCACTTGATTTGAAGAGCATTATTCGTTACCCTAGACTTGAAGAAGCCCAGGCCCCCAAACTCTTTTGGAGCTGCCACCAAATTCCACTTGATCAAAGGGAAGCTACCACTTTGATTAGCACCATGTCAAAGGAAAGATGAGCAAACCGATTGAGGGGCTTTGAAAATAGATAACATATAGTGGAGAATGCCACTTGAGATTGCTTGAATCAAGGTTAGTCTCCCTCCCCTAGATATATAGGAGAAACGCCAGCCCTCCAACTTACAAAGAAGATTGATATTGAATAGAGACGATGAGAACACAATCTGCATTGTGGTGCTTCTGTTCGTTTAATAAAAAAATGAACAAGGTAATGGGAGATAAAAATTTTATTCAAATTTCAAAAGCAAATTTATCGACACTATATTATGCTATTATTGTGTGTGGGCTGGACAAAAATTATTTTTAAGATATAAATGGACATGTTAATGTCTATATACTAAATTGAAATGTTAAAAGTCAAAGCGAGCATAAAGTAGTTGGCATTTACACTTTTAATTAAGAGATTAGAGGTTTGAATCTCTACCTCAAATATTGATGAACTAATTTTTTTTTTTTTAGCTCGCTGTGGCAAAAGAAAAAAAAAATTGAAATGTTAAAAACTCAAAAAATAATGAGGAATATTACACCCCCATTTTGATATGTTTAGACCCAATGCTTGAGAGGAGGGGTTATAATAATTTTAATTAGGTTAAATTACAAGTTTAGCCTTTAAACTTTTAGAGTTGTGTCAATTTGGTCTCTAAATTTTAAGAAGTGTCGATCAGGTCTTTGAACTTTCTATTTTGTATCCAATATCCCTAAAATTTAAAAAGTATATAGTAAGTCTTTAAACTTTCACTTTTGTGTCCAATGTCTCTCAATTTTTAATTTTATTTCTAATAAGTTTTTGACTTGCTATTCGACAGTTTTTTTTTTAAAATTCATAGACCTACTAAACACAAAATTATAAAATTATGGTTTCGATAGACATAAAATTCAATTTTATATCTAATTGATTTGTTAATTTTAAAAAATCTCGAATATATATGTCAAAAATCTATTAGATACACAATTAAAAGTTCAAGTACCTATCAGACACTTTTAAGTTAGGAACCAAATTGAAAAACTCTAAAAGTTTTGGAATCAAACTTGTAATTTAACATTTTATTATTTAAAATATTTAACATGAACAACATGAGCTTCACAAATATGTCTCAACTTTTGCACCAATTTCTAGTATTGGATAGTTTTTGTTCCCAATATAACACGTAATTTATAAAGTGAGGATTTGAACTTCTAACCTTTTGATTGAGGGTATAAGCTTTATGCCATTTGAATTATATTTTTGTTGGCTTGCTAAAAGTGATTATTAGCGATGTTAGATGCCACCGTTATAAAATATACTACATTGCATTATTTATTTATATACAATTGGAGGTGGAAAATTTGAACCTCGATCGATGGTACATATGCAAATTACTATTGAGCTATGCTCACTTTGACAATTACAATATTTAACAAAACTTAGGGAGTAACTTTTAATTTTATAGGATTAAATTTTAAACTAAACGATGAAATTAATACTACATCACAAATAATTTGAAGATTTTTTTTTTTAAATCCAAGTAAATTATTGTATATATTACGTTTTTTAAATCAAAGCTATAAATTGGTTCTTACATTGAGTTTATTGTTATTTTCTCAATTAAAAAAACTTATATTAGATTTTCTTCTATAAATTTTAGGAATATGTTCATATTATTTTATTTTTAAAACTATTTTTAATATGTTTTGTTTCTCTTTTCTTTCACACTTTTTCCTCTTCTTTCGTCTAACCTCTCATCCTTCTTCCTCCTCCATATATATGGTTGTTCGCCGCCGCTGCTACTACCCATTGTCTTTTTTGCCGCCCAACATCTTTCTTTTTCTTCTTTACTCTCCTTTCTTTCTTCTTCTCTTTCCTCTTCTTACCCATGTTTTCAACAAAGAAAATAAATATATAAAAACACGATTCTTCAACATTTTTCATTTGATTTATTATTGTCCTTCTTCTTCTTTTCTTTAATTGAAAACATGAGGAGGAGGGGAGAATGAAGGAGGAAAGAAGAAGACGAAAAGAGAAGGGAAAAAAAGGACCGCAACAGTGACAACGACGGTGACAGTGATAGGCAACCATCGATGGAAGGAGGAAGAAGAATGAGCCAGGGGAAGAAGAGAGAAAAACCATTAAAAAATAATTTTTAGTTTTAGTTTTGTGTTTAATATGTCGTCAAGTATTTAAGACTTTCAAAAATTAACCAATCTGGAATTTCAATTTTGTGTCTTGTAGGCATGTAATTGTTAAATATATTTATAATATCCATTTGAAGTACATAATACATATATTCAATATAATATTGACCAACAAATTGTTATATAAAAATATTTAAAATGTACTTATCTAATATGGACAATCAACCAACACATTCATTTATTCATCAATCAATAACTTCGCATAAAAAATTATTAAAATATAAAATAATATAAAGAACCTACGAATTAAATATAATCAAGACCGATAAGAGAAAGAAAAATCCAAAATAAAAAATAAACAAAAATTGTCAATCCAAACATAACTTAGTGAATAAGATATCAATTTATATCTCAGTGGATCATCTCCTACTTCCATGTAGAACTAAAAAAGCAATAAAAAATTAATATATAAACAACAATTTAAACAATTTTATTCTTTAAAATGTGGTTAAAAAAATCAACAACATTTGGAGATAGATTGAATTCAAACGCATGACCTCTTGATCTCAACCACATACTTTATGTTATGTTCTTGTTGGTAAAATTTGGTTATTTCTTAAATGACCAAAAAGTAGCTATTAAAGACAATTTCTCGTTTTTTAACACTTACCATTGCAGTCCAAGATTATCTTTAACACATATACATTATTTAGATATTAAAACATAAGAATCTCCTCATCGATTTAAACTATCCAATATATTATTTTCTAAAAAAAACTATCCAATATATTATTCTCTGTTTATGAGTGTATTTCCAACAATGCCAATCGTTATGAGTGTATTTCCAACAATGGCAATCGTGATCCACATGCATACTTACTAACTGCATTATTATATATATGCAGCCTTCCATTCCATTGATGATTTATATATTCTCTAAAGTCTAATGCCAGCCTGCAAATTGCATAATACAAGTTATCTTTTTCTTATAAATGGCGAACTAAAGATTTGGCTTTACAAGCCATTGAGAGAGAGATAAGAGACATGGATGTGGTTGAAATGCTACCCATGAATGGAGGTCTTGGAGAGACGAGTTATGCTAATAACTCCTTGTTTCAGGTATTTTCTTTTTTCAAATAAATAGCCTAAATAGATTTTTTTTTTTTAATTTTTTTTTTTTTGAGAAAACTAATAGATGTGTTTAGTCTCTAATGTCAGGTATATATATATATATATTTGAAAATTTTTCAATTTCATTTGTTACTGGTAATGGGTGAATGTTGAAATTTGTTCATTATTATCTTAAAATTTAAAATTTCTACTTAATTTTTTTAAGAAGTTTAGGAGGGAAATTTTCTCTTAAATATTTTTGTTCCTGATCCTCTAAAATTTTCTCAATTATATTTCGAGAATATTAGGTCATATAGATTTATCATCATCAACCATAGTTTAATATTTATCAACATTTAGTAAAAAAAAAATATTTATCAACATTGAGAGACTGCCTAAATTAGAAAAAAGAAAGAAAGAAAACCGAAAACATTAGAATTAAAACATATATTTAGTCTAATAAACAACATCTCAATGTTTTAAATTCATCACTCAACCTAAAGATTTAAGTTTCAACACCCTCGAATGGTAACTATGGACTTCTTTCTCAAGGAAAAAAAAAATAGAGGAAGAAAAAGCGTAACAATGGATTTTTTTTTTTTTTTGTGCAGCAAAAAATAATATCGATGACTTGGTCGATAACCAAGGAAGCCATTATTGAACTGTACTGCAACAGCTTTCCCACTACGCTAGTCATTGCTGATTTGGGTTGTTCTTCTGGACCAAATACTTTTATGGTTGTCTCTAATTTAATCAAAGAAGTGGAGACCATTCGTCGCAAACACGACAAAAAATCTCTTGAATATCAAATCATGTTGAACGATCTCCATGGAAATGATTTCAATTCAATTTTCAGATTCTTGCCAAGTTTTCAAGAAAATTTGAAGACCCAAATGGAAAATGGTCTCGGTCCATGTTTCTTGGTTGGTGTACCTGGTTCTTTTTATGGTAGGCTTTTTCCCCGTTCAAGTTTGCACTTTGTTCATTCTTCTTACAGTCTTCATTGGCTATCCCAGGTAATTCATCTAGATGTTTTATCTTAAATATCTATTTTTGAAAGATTTAAATTTCGTTTTGGTCTCTGTCCTTTTAAAACGTCTACTGTGATTCACATGTATTTAAAACTTTGTTCATTTTTTTCAGTAAAAAATAGATAAAAGCTAAAAAGCACCGAAATCAAAATCAACAAAAGCTGAAAATTAAAATATTCTTTTGAATATATAAACTTGGAGAATATAGGTTCCTGAAGGACTTGAAAGCAATAAAGGGAATATTTTCATATCGGATACAAGCCCGAAGGCTGTAGATGAAGCCTACCATAAGCAATTTCAAAAGGATTTTTCAATGTTCTTGAAGTGTCGTGCTGAAGAATTGGTGATTGGTGGGCGTATGGTTTTAACAAGTTCATCAAGAACATGTGAAGATCGAATCACAAAGGAGTGTTGTTACGCTTGGGAACTTTTGAATTTGGCTCTTAAAGACATGGTTACACAGGTACAAATTAAAGTTAACACCTTCATTGAAACAACTTTTTTTTTTTTAAAAAAAAAAAAACATCACCAAAGGAATTTTTAGTTAGAAAAAGAAAATTGTAATGTATTTTGAATGTAGGGAGTTGTTGAAGAGGAGAAGATTGACTTGTTCAATGTTCCCATCTATATGCCATCTTTGTCAGAAGTGAAAGCTGAGGTTTTGAGAGAAGGAAGTTTCATCATTGAAGGTCTCCAAATTTCAAGAATTGATTGGAACTTCTATAACACTAAACCCAACATCCCATCAAAAGGGATGGTTAATAGTGGTCATAATTTTGCAAAATGCATTAGATCAGTTGCTGAACCACTTCTTGTTCGTCACTTTGGAGGAGAAATTATTGACAAATTGTTCGATAGGTATGGAGAAATTATTAGCGATCACATGTCAAAAGAGAGCCTCGAGAATATTAATTTTATCATTTCTCTCACCAAAATAAAATGATGCATTGTTCAAGGATTTAAAATATATATAGAATTATTTTTTTTTTTGGTCTAATCTCGTTCTCTTTTCCTTCTCTAGTATACATGTAATACTTTATTCTCTTAAGATTAAGATTCGATACTCGAGTTAATTTACGGTACGCAAATATATTCAACAAATTTATGTCTAATAATAAGTCATTGACTTGCTATTCGACAGTTTTTTACAAAATTGATAGGCCTACTAAACACAAAATTGGAAACTTAATGTTCCCAATAAACATAATATTCAATTTTATATATCTAACAGATTGGTTAATTTTTAAAAATCTCAAAATATGTCAAAGACCCAATACAAAATTACAAGTTCAAAGACCTATTAAACACTTTTTAAAATTAAGGGACCAAATTCACACAATCAAAAATCCAGAACCAACTTGTTATTTAACCTTTTAATTATTTAAAATATATATTTAACATGAATAACGTGTGCTTCACCAATATGTTGTATTTCTAGATAAAATATGCCACCAATTTTTAGTATTTGATAGTTTTTGTTCCTTATATAATATAACTATATTTTTTAGAATTTGTAGTAGGTGGCAAATAAGAATTATATAATTGCAAATATAACATAATGTAAAAAAATTGCAAATATAGCAAAATATATCAAAGCATATTACTGATAGACACTGATAGACACTGATAGACACTGATAGAATTAATTAGAATCTATCTGATAGACTTCGATTATCAGAGTTTATCAGCGATAGACCCCGATTAATCAGAGTCTATCAATATCTATCGCTGATAGACTCCGATTAATCGAATTCTATCAGTGATAGTCACTGATAGATTTTGATTAAATAGAGTCTATCAGTGATGGACACTGATAGACTTTGAATAATCAGAGTCTATCAGTGATAGATAGGGATAGAATTTGACGACAGCTTTTTGGTCTTATACAATTAATTTTGTTATATATGCAATTAGTTTACAACTGTGCTATATTTGCTATTAATTTGGTCAAATTTGCTATCTATGCAATTGTCCCTATATTTTTTTTTTCATATCTAGAACTAATGGTCCTAACACCAATTTTATACTTTTTTTTTTTACAACAACACCAATTTTATACTTGGCTATCCTCAATGTCACTGAGTTCTTCATAATTGAAATTTCATGACATTTTGAAAAATATTGTCACGCTTTGCTAAAAGTGATTATTAGCCATTCTAGATTTTTTTTTTTTTTTTGAAAACAGCCATTCTAGATATACTACCGTTATAAAATATACGTTGCATTATTTATTTCTACACTTGCACATATATATTATTATATTCGGCCCATTTTTCTTGTAGCAATTAAAAAAATTCATTGTTGTACAATATATATTTAATTTTTTTTCTTTTTAAGTCCAACAAAAAAAAGGTGAGTGATTCAAATTTTTAATCTCTGTGTCAATTGTACATGTCAACTTTTGAGCTATGTTCACTTTGACAATTATAATATTTAACTTAGTAAATAATTTTTAATTTATTCCAACTAAATTTTAAACTAAGCAATGAAATTAATACTGCATCACAATTAATTTGAAATTTTGTTTTTTTTTTTTTTTTTGAATGAAAGATTTGTTTTTTTTTAAAAAAAAATCCAACTAAATTATTGTATATATTATGTTTTCTTTTTTTTTGTTAAAATATCATTTTGGTTTTTATACTTTGGATTTTGTTTCATTTTAGTCTATGTACTTTCAAATGTCCAATTTAGTCTTTACACTCTCAATAAAACTTTAAAGTGGTCCCTACATTGACTTTATTATTAATTTTTCCCAAAAAAATTAGTCTATATTAACTTTCCTTCTATAAATTTTAGAAATATGTTCATTGTCTTTTCTTGTATGAAAGTATTATTATTATTTAACCAATTTCAATAAAATTAACTTTAAACTTACGGAGCCAATTTTAAGTTTTATTGAAAGTATAGGGATTAAAATTGGACATTTGAAAGTATGTGGACTAAAACTAAACAAAATCCAAAGTACAGAGACCAAAATGATATTTTTACTTTTTTTTTTCTTCAAAAGTTTTATTCATCCTAGAAATTGTTCAAGGTTTTTTTTTAGTTCACCATGTGAGAATGAATATTCGAATATCTAATCTCTTGATCAATA
The DNA here is from genome assembly GCA_036850905.1 of Luffa acutangula. Taxonomy (NCBI): domain Eukaryota; kingdom Viridiplantae; phylum Streptophyta; class Magnoliopsida; order Cucurbitales; family Cucurbitaceae; genus Luffa; species Luffa acutangula. The sequence goes on along the minus strand of CM072087.1, from coordinate 58,339,499 downwards.
GTATATGTCTTAACCGATTGAACTAAACTGAGGTTAACATTCAAGGATTTGCATGTCTATTACTTTCTTTTTACCTTCAAAACGTTACACTCATTGTAAAATTGGTTCATAAGAGGACACGAAAGGGAGATCTTATTCAAGCCTACCCTTCTCTCTCCCTCTTCATACGTGCTCTCAACCTTCCTTCACTCTTATGAGAAAGTATTCAATATGATTAATTAGAATATTGTTAGGGGCCGTTTGTTTGACGGTAATCCAAGATGTCCATGGAATGGGCATCTGGATTATCTCGTTTGTTTTGTGGTAATGTTGGATACCTAAGAAATTCGGGATGCCCATACGGGAGGCATCCGAGGAGCTTTTGATGCCCTCATGAGAGATGGGTTTCAAAGATTCCCATGTTGAGGGCATCTTCGGATGACACTTTTACCCTTCCATTTTACAATTTGTATTTTTATTTAAAAATAAATTAATTTATTCGTACACTAAGAAATAACCATTTATTTTTTAAAACTTTACATTAAGATGTAAAATAAATGATAGTTATATTGAATAATATTTTAATTTATTTTTTATTTATTCTCTTAATAATAATACTAAACTATATTAAACTAATAGCTAAATCAGCTAAAAATTAGTAAGGACATTATTGGTATTATACATAATCTAAGAACTTTTCCGTACAAAAATCCTGCAAAACAAACATAGTTATCTAAATATTCCCATATATTATTATAAATTATTCCTTCAAACCAAACACGGTTATCTAAAATGTCGGGCATCTATATTTTCGGGTATCTATAATTCCAGACATCTGAATATTTCGGTTATCTAGATTCCCAAAAAACAAACGGCCCCTTAAAGTTGAAAGAGAAAACTAAACGCTTTCTTGGCATAATATATTTTTTTGGGCAAATTACAAAAACCACCCCTAAAGTATGGTAATTATTGCAATTTCACCCCAAAACTTTGACTTGTAAAAATCAAATCCCAAAGGTTCCATAATGCTAAAAATCAGCACCACACATTAAATCCTATAACTTTTGTTACTTTTTTTTTTTTTTTCAAAACTAACTTATGTTACTTGCTTGGTGTTCAGGGGAAATTGTGAGTTGCTTTGTTTGGTAGGTTGTGGCTAGAAAGAAGGGAAGATGAAAGAAAATGGAAAGTGGGAAGAAATGACCATTTGAAAAATTGATTGGAGTGGGAAGAATGGTTTGTATTGTTCAACTGGTATAAAACTTAATTTGTACTCGGTTATGATTTGAAGTTCAAATCTCCCACCCCATCTTCTCTCATTTTTTTACTGAAAAGTATCTCATCTCTATCTTTTGAAATTATATTTATGTGACATTTAAATATCTCATCAAGCTTGTATTCCGACCAAGAGGTCGAAGGTTCAATCCCCCATCTCACATGTTGTCAAAAAAAAAATGTAGCTTCAAAAAATAAAAAAATAATAAAAAAAGGTACGGAGAAAAATGCACTTTTCATCTATGATATTTAAATTTAAGAAAAAAACATAGATTTTTGATCCCTGAGGTTTCGGTTAAGTTACACTTTGGTCCCTAAGTTTTCAAACTCAACAAAATTACCCCTCAGGTTTTAAATAAGGAGCAATTTGGTCCCTGTCATCCATTTTGTCGTTAAATCCTAATGGGCTGCATATCAAATTATATGGGGTTTCATCTCAAAACCAATTGGCAATGAGTGGAGTGACCCATCTTTTTTATGTGGGATCCTCAACATGCCCCTCAAGATGGTGCCTCTTTGGGTTCACCATTCTTGAATCGGATCCTAATTTCTTTTTATTGGACCGAATACCCGTTTGAGTTTAATAGGCTCTGATACCATATAGAAATTACACTAAAACCAGATCTAAGAATATAACTCGTTTCTCCAGAGATAATATACAAACTGTGCAAAAGGGAATAAATAGGCACCGGAAAGACTGAACATAAATGTTCAGTCAATAAAAAAGAAAAAAAAATGTCCAAATAAGGTATAAGAAAGGAATGAAATTTGGAAAATTTGCAAAGGTTGCAAAGGTCATATTTCAGTGATGGAAAGTTTGGAAATCATATATTCTGATGTCCTCTTGTTTCAATCAGAAGATTATGCTAATTAAGTTGTGGCTGATGTGGTGGCATGATTCTCGGTTGCGGTTGTTATGGATGATTTGGTGTAATTGCTTACTGTTCTGGTGAGGTATGGGCAAGTCACTTGTTTATCACTGCTGACCACACTATTATTTTAATTAAAAAATAATTTTTAATTTTTTTAAATAAAAATATATTAAAATAATAAAAATATTATTATTTTTTATTTTATTTTTTCTTTTTATTCTTCCCTCTTCCACATTCTTCTTCATCCTCTCCTCCTTCTACTATTTCTTCTTCTTCAACAATCTTCCATTCATGGCCGGCGACCACCGCTCGCTGACGGCTACCGCCACCGGTGACTTTTTTTTTTCTTCTCTTCTTCAACAAGTTTCCAAGGTTTTGTTTTCTCTTTTTCAATTTGATCATTTATTTTTTAAAAGTTTTAATTTCACCTCCAACGTATATATCCATTTTTAACTAAAACCCTAAACCCTAAAAACATTGAAATTAAATGTGATGTGATGTCAAAATTAATGCACATTATTAATTAAGTTCACAAATTTTATAAAAAAGATTTGAGTTGAAAGTTCGCTATATCGTTTTAATTTGATGAAATAATCGTATTAATTACCCATAAAATAAAAAGCTTTAATCATTTCACACAACTTAACTACATTTTAATTTTTCTTTAATAAAAATATTTATATATATTTTTTTTGGGGTTCAACATTAGAAGAGTGAGGTTGCAATCTTCAACATTTAGAACAAATATATAAGTTCTTTGGGAAATTGACCCTTAAAAAAAGGTAGGTGTATGCTAACATTTTTTTTTTTTGAGTTTATGTGTGTGCTGACATTTGATAACCTCATAAAAGTACCATTTTAAAACTCCATATATTGTCTAATCCCCCCCCCCCCCCTTCTCTAACAGCAATTTATCATCAATTTTTAAAATGTAGCTATGGTAAAAACTTAATTGAAACAAATTAAAGCATAAAAAATTAAATTTAAATGCCAATTTGAAAAAAATAAAATAAAACATAACAAGTTGATCTAAACTATCCAAAATATATTATTCTTTGTTTATGTGTGTATTATTTCCTACGATGACAATTTTTTTTTTTTTTTTTTTTGAAAAATCCTACGATGACAATTGTGATCCACATACATACAAACTACATTATTGCAGCCTTCCATTGTTGATTTATATAAAGTCTAAAGTCGGGCTGCAAATTTCACCAACCACTTGCAAGTTATCCCTTTTGTTATAAATGGCGAACTAAAGATTTGGCTTTACAAGCCATTGAGAGAGAGATAAGAGACATGGATGTGGTTGAAATGCTACCCATGAATGGAGGTCTTGGAGAGACAAGTTATGCTAATAACTCCTTGTTTCAGGTATTTTCTTTTTTTAAATAAATAGGCTAAAGAGATGTGTTTATATCCCTAATGTCGGGATTTTTTTTTTTATTTAGTTCTTCTCGTTTAAAAAGTTTCACTTTCATCTTTGTGTATATGAATATTTTTCAATTTGGCTTGTCACCGGTCGTGGGTGAATGTTCAAATTTCTACTGATTTTTTTATAAGTTTAGGAGGGAAATTAGAAACTCTCTAAAATGTTTTTGTTCCTCATCTAAATTTTCTCTATTATATTCACGGAATATTATGTCGTAATGATTTATCATCAACCATAATTTAACATTTATCAACATTGAGAGACGTCTAAATTGATTAAAAGAAGAAAAAAAAAAAACCAAACATTAGAATTAAAACGTATATTTAGCCTAATAAACAACATCTAAATGCATGTTTACAATAAATTTGATCTTATATATCAATACTTTAACACCCTCAAATGGTAGTGGTGGACTTCTTTCTCAAGGAAAAGAAAAGGAAGCGTGACAATGGGTTTCATTTTGTGCAGCAAAAAATAATATCCATGACTTGGTCGATCACCAAGGAAGCCATTACTGAACTCTATTGCAGTAGGTTTCCCACTACACTGGCCATTGCTGACTTGGGTTGCTCTTCTGGACCGAATACTTTTATGGTTGTCTCCAATTTAATCAAAGAAGTGGAGACCATTCGTCGCAAACTTGACAAAAAATCTCTTGAATATCAAATCATGTTGAACGATCTCCATGAAAATGATTTCAATTCAATTTTCAGATCCTTGCCAAGTTTTCAGGAAAATTTGAAGACCCAAATGGGAAATGGTGTCGGTCCATGTTTCTTGGTTGGTGTACCTGGTTCTTTTTATGGTAGGCTTTTTCCTCGTACAAGTTTGCACTTTGTTCATTCTTCTTACAGCCTTCATTGGCTATCCCAGGTAATTCACTTATATATATTTAAATGTTTTATTTTAGATATCAATTTTCAAAAGATTTAAATTCTATTTTGGTCGCTTTTGGTCCCCATGTATTTAAAACTTTGTTCATTTTTGTCTGTACAAAAATGGATAAAAGCTAAAAAAAAACACCGAAATCAAAATCAACAAAAGCTGAAAATTAAGGCGCCGTTTGATAACCATTTAGTTTTTTGTTTTTGGTTTTTGAAAATTATGCTTGTTTTCTCCTAAATTCCTTACCATGACTTTCTAGTTAAAAGTTGCATTTGAATTTCTAGCCAAATTTTAAAAACAAAAACAAGATTTTGAAAACTGCTTTTTTTGTTTCCAAAATTAGACTTGGTTTTTGAAAACAAGGTAGAAGATTGATACTAAAACCAAGAAACTTAAAGTGGAAGTATGTGTACATAAGCTTAATTTTTAAAAACAAAAAATCAAATGGTTATCAAACACGGCCTAAAATATTCTTTTGAATATATAAACTTGGAGAATATAGGTTCCTGAAGGACTTGAAAGCAATAAAGGGAATATTTTCATATCGGATACAAGCCCGAAGGCTGTAGATGAAGCCTACCATAAGCAATTTCAAAAGGATTTTTCAATGTTCTTGAAGTGTCGTGCTGAAGAATTGGTGATTGGTGGGCGTATGGTTTTAACAAGTTCATCAAGAACATGTGAAGATCGAATCACAAAGGAGTGTTGTTACGCTTGGGAACTTTTGAATTTGGCTCTTAAAGACATGGTTACACAGGTACAAATTAAAGTTAACACCTTCATTGAAACAACTTTTTTTTAAAAAAAAAAAAAAAACATCACCAAAGGAATTTTTAGTTAGAAAAAGAAAATTGTAATGTATTTTGAATGTAGGGAGTTGTTGAAGAGGAGAAGATTGACTTGTTCAATGTTCCCATCTATATGCCATCTTTGTCAGAAGTGAAAGCTGAGGTTTTGAGAGAAGGAAGTTTCATCATTGAACGTCTCCAAATTTCAAGAATTGATTGGAACTTCTATAACACTAAACCCAACATCCCATCAAAAGGGATAGTTAATAGTGGTCATAATTTTGCAAAATGCATTAGATCAGTTGCTGAACCACTTCTTGTTCGTCACTTTGGAGGAGAAATTATTGACAAATTGTTCGATAGGTATGGAGAAATTATTAGCGATCACATGTCAAAAGAGAGCCTCGAGAATATTAACTTCACCATTTCTCTCACCAAAATAAAATGATACTTTGTTCAAGGATTTAAAATGTAGAATATGTTTGTCTAATCTAATCTCTTTCTATTTCCTTCTCTAGTATACAATATGTAACAATTTATTCTCCTAATAGTAAGATTTGATACTATTGAATTTCATTGATGTTAATTTACCGTACGCAAAATGTACATGTACATATGCAAGAGAGAAAAAATTGAAAAAAAAAAAAAGAGCACAACACAAACAACAAATTCATGTGTTTAGAGACCTCTTGAATAAGTACTTTTATTTACGATGAACTTTGACCATATATATTAGAATCAATTAAAAACCTGTCAAATTGAGTCTAGCTCAAATTTATTTTATTTTATTTTTTGAAAAGAGCCTAGCTCAATTAATATAAAGTTTGTGCTCTTTGATACCAAAAAAAAAAAAAAAAAAAAAAAAAAAAAAAAAAAAAAAAAATCACGAATTTGAATCTCCTATTCCTACCTATTTTTGAACTAGAAAAAGAAAAGAATCATTATTCAAAACCTATCGATTGAGCTATTATATCCATAAATAAAGAATGAAAATTGAAAGAAGAAGTATTAATATTTTAAAATATCATAAAAAGTATCGTTTTATCTTTTTTTTAAACATTAATAAAATATATAGCAAAGAGTTAGTCTGTAAAAACGATCTAATTAGAAAAAAGAGTTGATTAAAGACTCAATTAAACATTAAATCATTCAACACTAAGGTGTTCATAAAGTTAATTTGACCTAAAAGATTCAATCATTCCTATATCCAAATTATTTGGACTGGATTGGTTTATAAATTTATTCAATTAATGTTAGTTTTAAATACATTGAACAATTACAATTTTAATTTGGTTCACAAGTTTTCTCTAAAATGAGTTTGGAAGAAGTTCAATCAATCCCAACTTATATTTAATTAAGAAAATGTTTATTTATTCAATTAAGGCTATTTGAATGCTTGCTCTCTCCTCCTTTGGGTGGAAAGATGTTGGGAAAAATGAATCAATCTATCCTATTTGATATAAATTTGAATTTTATGCACTTTAACTTTCAATTTTGTATCTAGTAGACTATGAATTTTAAAAAAGAATGTCGAATAGGTTAAAGACTTACACAAAATTAAAAGTTGAAAGACCTCTTGGACACAAAAAGGATAGTTTAAGGACTTATGGAAACTTTTTTAAAGTAGGGGACCAAATTGACACAACCTCTTGAATGTTTAGGGACTAAATTTGTAATATAATTTTTTTTTTCATCAATAACATTTAAGGTGAGAGATTCAAACCTCTGACCTCTCGATGTATGGTACATGCAAATAACTGCTAAATTATGTTCACTTTAGTTGTTGTCGAAGAATTAGAGGCAATTTAGAAAGGCAATAAATAGGCTAAATATATATTTTAGACTTAATTTGAGATTGTGCAGCTTTTAATATAATTGCCAGTAATTTTACTTCTAGAAAAATCAGTCATAATATGAACTAACTTAGTGTTCGATAAGTTTAAATTTTTAACCTCAAAAAGTAAGGTGGAGAGTTTTAGATAAATTAGTGTTAAATTGTTGCGATTTAACTATGATGACGGAAGAAAATATATTGCTTTAATTATTCTTATATTAATATTTAATATCCAAATTTGTTATAAGACCGTTATTTGAAATTTTATACGACTTAAGTTGGATAAAATATTAGAAAAAAAATAATCTTTATAAAAAATCGACGGTTCAAAATTTTGTTTCAATTTAAATACAAAACATATCAGAGAGATATAGGAGGCAAAAAGGCATACGTGAGACAACAGATTTTTAGAAAAAACTTATCTTAAAAGCTGCTATTTAGGTGATTTTGCTATATCTTAAAGTGATTTTATGTAGATTAATAAAAATAGTTTTACCAAGCATAAAAAATGGTTAAAATTCTTTCAGAATTGCTTTTGACCTCTCCAAAAGTAACCCTAGATGAATCCTTAGTCCTTGACGTTTGAATATTTTTTAAATTTATTTAGTTCCCTCGTGTATTAATATTTTTAGTTTAGTTTGTCATCGTTGGTGAATATTCAATTTTTTTAACAACTTACATGATAAAATACTTAGTAAATTAGTAGAAATTTATAAGAGAAAAAAAATGATTTAAGAGAAGAAAATTCAAATATACCAACCTGAGTATAACTCGACTGGTTGAGACTTATACTTTCGACCAAAAGATTATAGTTTCGAATTTTCACCCCACATGTATTTAAACATTTGGCACATGTATAATGTCTTAATCAATTGGACTCATATTGGAGAGAGAATTATACTAGTAAACCTTAGCTTGTATTAATGATTAAGAGATTTGTGGTTCGACTCTTCCACCTCATCTAACATGTTGTAAAAAAAAAAGTTATAAAGTTTTGGGTTGATAATTATTTTGTTTTTGAAAATCAACTTCCACCAAGTACTTCATCGTTTATATATCTATTTTAATTTTAATTTTTTAGTTCAACAATTATGGGGTGCGAGATCAACTTTAGAATGATAATTTATATCTTATTCATTGAACTATATGTTTGGAATTTTAATGTTTGTTAAAAAATTAAAAAAAAAAAATAGAAAACGAAATCATTATATCAGAGCCTAGGTTACGGAAAAGAAATTAAAAATATAGTTTTTTTTTTTTTTTTGACAATTAGAAATTAAAAATATAGTTGACTTTACAATTACCACTTGGAAAATATAATTTCCACTAGCAATCTACCTCCCTATAAAAAAATATTAATTAATTCATTAAGTTGAGTTCATCGTCACATTTACTTGTATGATTATAAATATAAATTACTAAATGATTTTTTTGTTTAAGAGGTGTGGATTTAAATAAATGTAACTTTTAGAATAGAAATATAATATATTTTTAAAAAAATAAACCATAATCTTTCATTATATCAAACAATTACCATTCGAAATACATTTACAAATGGATATTATTTCCCATTGACAATAACCATCGGGAAAAATGTGATAACCATAAAAGAGATCTACTACAAGCTAGAGCCTGATCTTTCGTAAGAAAACACGCCCTCCTTATTTCTATTCCTAGAAATATGAGAGAAAGATAATGAACTAAAACTCTCGCTCATATCTTGGATTTGTACAACCCAATAATAATAAACTTCAAGATGAATTTGTTGTTCGCCCTTAATCATGGATATAGCATTTGGGGAATGTGAAAAGACGCACGCCTCTTAGATCGGTAATTCGCTAAAACAACCAAATCCCTTGAATGATTAGCTTTTGAAAATCAAGCAATCTGATTTAATTAAAAATAAAATAAAATAAAACGGTTTATCTCATGAATCAAACAATTGTTTAGTTTTAACATATATCTTCTCTCTCATATCTTTCCATATTCAAATTCATATTTTATCTTCTTTTGAGAACCAATAATTACACAGATTTTAAGTTTTCATATTGAATTTTTTATTAGATTTTTATTTTTTTAATTATCTTGTCATCATCTTTATCATTTTCCCAATCGTTCTCAATATCAATTAATTTTTTGGTTTTCACTTTTTTTCCAACATTGAAAGGACTATTGATCATATGTATATTGGCTCATCTTGATTTTCATTTATTTTGAATTCTATTCCTTCTTTTATTCATGAAAGTAATTTTTTCTTTTCTTTTCAAAATTAGATGGTATAATGGAAGGTGAGATAATGACAATCGGTACTCTAAGTATAAGGTGTCAACAATGTCATTGCAATCAGATTCTTCCTTTCAACATCTCATCGATTGCATAAGTAGTAAACTTAGATTTGAGAATAACCAAGGTCCCGTTTGATAACCATTTCAGTTTTTGGTTTTTGGTTTTTTTGTTTTTGGTTTTTGGTTTTTGGTTTTCTGTTTTTTAAAAACAAAAACCATAAATGTTTGATAACTGTTTTTTGTTTTCTGTTTTTAAAAAACAGAAAATCAACCTTGTTTGATAACCATAACTGTTTGATAATGTTTGGTTTTTCAGTTTTTTAAAAATTAGAAAGATGAAAAGATGTTTTAGAGAAAGAAAAATGTGTAGGGACGTTGAAATAATAATTTAGAGACACAAATATAAATGTTTTCAAGATAAGTTTTTTTTTTTTTTTTTAAAGACGAGAAAAGTTAAACATAGAAAATTTAGAGAGATGAAAGAAAATATTTAGAGAAAGAATATTAGTTAGACTCGAGAAAAGATATTAGTTAGAAAAAAATAGAAAACAAGTAAGAGTAAAAACGATAAATTTTATATTAAAAAAATTAAATTAAAAAAAATAGAGAGATATTAAGGTTAAGAGTAAAAGATATGTTAAAAAAATAACGATAAATTAGAAAAATAAAGAAAAGTTGTAGCGATTGAAGATTTTGGTGACTTTTTTTTTTTCAAAAGAAAAATTAGAACATGTTAATTAAGGAGAGAAAAGTTATTGATAAGTTTTTAGAAATAGACAAGATATAGAGGAAAAAAAAAAGTTTTGAGAGAGAAAATTTTAGAGAGAGGAAAATAAATTTTGTAGAGTAAAAAACGTTTTAGAAAAAAAAAATAGAGAAATGAATTTGTTGGAGAAAGATAGGTAAAAGAGAAGAAAAATAAGCATGAGAAGAAAAATGAGTTTTTGAAAAACAGAAATCTGTTTTTAAAAACTATTTTTTTTTTTTGGCTTTTGAAATTTACTTATAATTTCAAAAACGTTTTTAAAAAACAGAAATGGTTATCAAACACCCCTGTTTTTAAAAAATGAAAAACAAAAACAGAAAACAGAAAACGAAATGGTTATCAAACGACCCCGAAATAATTAATCGACTCTCTTTAGGTATAGCAATAGTCCTGGAAAACCCACAAATATTTAGGCTTTGCGAGATAGGAATGTTACATGACCTATTATTTTTTGTCTCCAATAGTAGATATCAACATTGAAGTAGATTATGGTCATTTTGATACTGTAAATGCTTCAAACAGTGTGTATGCAACACAATTTTGACAAAACCCTCATTCTTTAAAAAAAAAAAGAGAGAGAATTTTAAGTTCATTGATTGCAATGACGTTGATTCTTCTGCAGTAAACGTCGCCATTGAAATAAAAGTATGTTGTTCTTCAATCAAAATTGATCTGAAAATGGTCATATGTCTATTCCCTCAACAGGTTAGATTTTTCCTATTTCTTTAATCTATCTCTATTTTTCTTTCCTAAACCATGATTTTAATTTAGTATTATAATTTTTGATTTAAATTTTCGTTATTAAATTATATTGTTGGGATAAATTCAATTCGTTTTTTTAGGCTAATCTTTTTTTTTTTTTTTTTTTTTTTTTTTTTTGAATCTAGGCTTATCTTTTTTTATTTTGAAATTGATTGATTTATGTTTGGCATTAAATTAAATTGTAAAACTTAGATTCTCTTTAACTTATGTTGTATTTTAATTTAATTATTCTTTGGACTTAGATTTTGATTAGGGATATTTTCATTCGATTCATTGTTTAAAAAAAAAAAAAAAAAAAAAAATCTTACTAGACATAGCTTTTGACCATTTGATGACTATTTTTGAAAATGGTCCATTAAAAATAGGTCCCATTTAGTCTTGATTTTCAGCCCAGTTTTAGTTCTGATATGGGTGTTTTGAGGGAGCTGATTTATTGAGATTGGTCCATCATTTTTGCTGATTTGGAGAGCCAAATAATTGGCTTTGTTGCTTGCTGATCTGATGCACTAGCTAATAAAAAAGGTAGCTTTTTTTATTACTGATCTGATGGGTGTATGAGCTGGACTGAGTTGGTTGCTAGATGTTGGTTACTTTTTCTTGTTTAGATACCTGATATATGTTGATTGTGATTGATATCTTCTCTTTCCCAAGTTAACATCTTACCAACTCCCCATCCAAACTTTTTTATTTTCCACATGAAAAAGACAGAAAGTAGAATAACATTGAGCCCACCTTTTTGTCCATGGAGATGAAGCACACAAGGCCATCCAATAGCCACGTCCATGGGCATATTGGCCTAACTTCATAGACGTCTCATACCTCCAACGAAAAATGTAATTCATCCGTTTAATTGGTTAAGACATATATTTTTTGACTTGATCAAATATTTCAATATCCCCCATTAAAATTTGTATTTTGAACTCCACAAAATAATAATATGGTCATCTTTTTTACTACATGTGGGATCGGAGATAGATTTGAACACTTTTTTGACAATATGTGAGGAGGGAGATTCGAACCACAGACCTTGTGGTTATCAATACAAAGCTATGCCAGTTGAGCTAAGTTCTTGTCGGCAGATAGATTTGAACACTTGATTTCATGGTTAAGAGTATAATAATCTTTATGTCAGTTGAGTTATGCTCGTGTCGGCAGAAAATAATATATATATAATTGTGATGCATACGAAAAACTCTTCTTCTTCTCTTTTTTTTTTTTTTGAAAAGTGTGATGCATACGAAAAACTGCAGTATATGCAGCCGCATTAATATATGAACAAAACTTCCCTGCATACCGGTATGTAGGGATCTCCCTACATACCCCATTAAAATCTTGACAACTAAGAAAGAGAAAGGAAGTAAATGAGAAAATTTGAGAAATTTCTTTTATCTCTCCTAGTTGTCAACATTTTAATGGTGGTATGCAGGGAGATCCCTACATACCGGTATGTAGGGAAGTTTTTTCCTTAATATATTGTCTAAAGTCTAAAGTCGCGGCCTGTAAATTGCCACGAACCACTGCACACTTTTTTTTTTTTTTTAATGTTAAAACACATTATCTTTCTTCTATAAATGGCGCGCTGAAGCTTTGCATTTACACACCAGCGAGAGAGATAAGAGAGATGGAGGTGGTTGAAATTCTATCACGAATTGAGGCATTCGAGACTATATTCATGACCAAAAGTTAATTTGCTTCTATAAATGAAAGACTAGAAGCTGCATAATATTCAGAGAGAGAGAGAGATAATGGAGGTGGTGGAAATGTTACCCATGAAAGGAGGAGCTGGAGAGAAAAGTTATGCTAATAACTCCTTTTTTCAGGTACTTATTTCTCAATGAATAACCAACATTATCTCAGTTTTCTTTCTTGCTATATTAATTAAGTGATAAAGTTGTAAATTTGTGCAGCAAAAAATCATATCCATGACCTGGTCCATCACCAAGGAAGCCATTACCGACCTCTACTGCACCACCTTTCCCACTTCCCTAGCCATTGCCGACTTGGGCTGCTCTTCTGGTCCAAATACTCTTTTACTTTTTTCCAATTTAATTAACGAAGTCGAGAAAATTCGTCGCCAACTCCATAAAAAGTGTCTTGAATATCAGATCTTCTTGAACGACCTTCATGGCAACGACTTCAATTTACTTTTTAGATCCCTTCCAAATTTCCACGAAAATCTGAAGACCCAAATTGGAAATGGTATTGGTCCATGTTTCTTCAACGGCGTTCCCGGTTCTTTTTACGGCAGGCTCTTTCCTCGTACAAGCTTGCATTTTGTTTTTTCTTCCTACTGCATCCATTGGCTTTCCCAGGTAATTATTATAAGTCCTAAACATTAAAGGATTGGAAAATATATACATATGTGAAATTTGGTTTAAACATTATTATTGTTAGGTTCCTGAGGGGCTTGAATGCAACAAAGGGAATATTTTTGTATCTCATCGAAGCCCGAAGACAGCTGTGGAAGCCTACCAAAAGCAACAACAAAAGGATTTTTCAATGTTTTTGAAATGTCGTGCTGAGGAATTGGTGATTGGTGGGCGCATGGTTCTAATTAGTACGGTGAGAATAAGTGAAGATCGATCGAAGAACGAGGAGCAGTGCTATACTTGGGAGCTTTTGAATTTAGCTCTCAACAGCATGGTTGCAGAGGTACATAAATTTTCAATCATGTTCTATAAACATTCTTTTAGGCAAATCAAAATATGGAATTTTGAACCTTTTGCGTAATTGATTGATTATGATAGGGACTTGTGGAAGAGAAGAAGGTTGATTCGTTCAATCTTCCAGTCTTTACGCCATCATTATCCGAAGTAAAAGCCATGATCTTAAGTGAAGGAAGCTTTGCTATTGATCGTCTTGAGGTTTCAAAAATTAATTGGAACGTGTTTGATGATCTTCATCGCAATAATAAATCTAATATGGTCGTCGATAAGGATTATAATTATGCCAAATGCATGAGATCTGTGGTTGAATCACTTTTTATTCGTCACTTTGGAGAAACTATTATTGATGAATTGTTTCTTAGATATGAAGAAATTATTAAAAGTCACATGTTAAAGGAAGAGATTGGGAATATCAACCTCGCAATTTCTCTCACCAAAATAAAATGAGAAAAATGGTCTCAACTATACATTATATGCATGGTTACTTTATCTCTCCTCAATAATATATATGGTTCATTTCTCTTTTACATATCGATTAAGATTTCAAAGATGTGAAGATCGATGGTATATTGTATCGAGCGAAGAAGATTCTAGTTTGTCAAATTATTCCTTTCCAAATTATTTGGGTTGGATTGGTTTATAAATTTATTCGAGGGTTAACGCTAATTTTAAAACATCACTTTGAAAAAGGGCAAAAAACTACAAACGGTAGAAAGATGGCAAAAGGACAAAAATGGAACTTTACTTTTTGTCATGGGTTGACAGAAATCCAAACAAACTAGTACGGTTAAATTTAAAAAAAAAATAAAAAATAAAAAATCTCCACCAACGCATTGTTCTAAAAATAAAAGACTCAAGAATGTAAAGGAAAAATTACCCATTTCCAAGAATATGGGCTGAAATCAATCCATATTTTTCGCTTTTGTCCAAAAAGTTTATAAATTACATTTCAGTTCAGTCCATTTTTATTAATTGTGGCCCATTTACAAAATTGACCCTTTGATATTAAAAAAAAAATTACAGAAAAGGAAAAGGCGTTAGTATATGGAAATTCAAAATAATCCCCCAAAAACATGATTCTTCATTCTGAAAACCCTGCTACCATATTCTCTCGTCTTCTCCATTGTTCTTCCACCGTTGATTTTGCTGTCGACCAACGCAAACCCCAATTCTCACAGAATCTCGAAGCAGAGCAACAATGGTGGCAATGGTTTCTCCATGGGGAAAACCAGGTGCTTGGGCCCTCGACTCCGAGGAACACGAAGCTCAACTCCTGAAAAAAGAGGAACAACAAGAGAAACAATTAGAGCTCAGCTTGGATTTCCCCCCCCCCCCCCTCAACGACGCATTGGCCACCAAACCGAAGAAGAAAGGACAAACTCTCTCGTTGGCGGAGTTCAACGCCTATGGTGGCAGCGGCTCGAGATCTTCTTCGCAGGGCCCCACGCATGAAGATTTCACCCTGCGTCTCTCCTGCAAGATCTGCGTCTCTTCTGCAAGATTCCCCAAGCTTTTTTTTTCCGTATAGATCTTGGTTTTTTTGCCGTACTGATTTTTTTTTTACGCATCTTCTACGTTTCCCTGTTAAATACCCGGTATGGATTTCTAAATACCCGGTATGGATTTCTAAATACCGGGTATGAATTTTTAAATACCCGGTATGAATTTAGTTTTTTAGATAAATTCTCACTAGCATAGTTATTTCATATGGGGTATGAAATTCGTTTATTCATAATTCTAACACATACATTATAATACTGTACCGATATATACCATTTATAAGCACGTATGAAATTCATTTATTCATAATTATAACCCATGCATGATAATTCTGTACCAATATATACCACTTACAAACGGGTATGAAATTCGTTTTTTTTCTTTTGGATATGAACGAATTTCATATACCTGTTTGTAAGTAGTATATATAATCGAATGAAATATATATGTGTGTGTGGGGCTACCGTGACCAAAAGAAATTCGACAAAACAGGGCATCCGTTATTAGACAAATACTAAGTTTTGAATGAAAAATAGGTTGAAACTGGTAGCAAAATGATGACAAAGGGAAAATTACAAATTTCAAATTTTTGGTTGAAAAATGGAAAAGGCACACGCCAATGAGACTGCAAAATAGTGGAAGATAGAAATAAATCTCATTTTGGGACAACACGAAATTTCAAATAATGAAAAATATTATAACATTAACATGAAAATGGAATTTGCTTGTTACCAAATACATAAGCAGGAAATAAGGAATTTAATAATTCCAAAAACAGGTGGGTGGGTTTCAGAATTCCAAAAACAGGCAGGCGGCAATGGAAAAAAAAAAGATTCCAAATATGAAGTTAATTCGAATTCTAGCCGGCTGTAATGCTAAAACATATATATATATATATATATATATATATATATATATATATATATATATAATTAAATAAGGACAATTAGGGAAGAAAGAAATTGAAATAAATGAATGAAATCCTACAAATGAGATAAACAAAAGATTATGACAAATATGTAATTGATAGGTTTATTGATCTCATCCGCTATAATTTCTGCAGTTTTAAAGACATAAACAATTATAAGTTTAATTTGGTTCACCAGTTTTCTCTAAAAATAGTTTGGAATGAGTCCAACCAAATAATCCCAACTTAATAATTAATTTTTTTAAAAAAAAATTATTTATTTAATTAAGGTTATTTATGAATGTTTTGCTCCGGTTGGTGTCCTCGGGTGGAAGGTGTTGGAGTTGGAGGAAAATTTCTAGTACTACCATAGTACCATAATCCCTATGTTCACACTATGATTTTGTTTTCATAAATACATCTTTAATACTCGTGGACCCACATAATTTTTCAAATGATGCTGACGTGACAAATAATAAATGGAGGGAATATCCATACTACTGTAGTACTAGATATTTTTCCATTGGGGTAGTACTATCATACTACAGTAGTATTAGTTTTTTTTTTTTTTTTTTTTTTTTGGTTTTTTGAATGTGGAGAGATTTGAACTACGTTGTTAGTACAAGTTTTATGTCAATTAAATTATGTTTATGTTGGCTGGCTTTTTGTATTTGTATAAAAAAAAAATCAAATATGTTTGATAATTATTTTTGTGGTAGGTAACCGTTTCTTTTGTTTTCAGTTTTGTTTTTTAAACTAAAAAATAATATAGGTTTGATAACTATTTTTTTTGTTTTATATTTTTAGAACAATAAACAAAAAGGCGAGAGGTTATCTGATTATTTTTTATTTTATAAAAAGAAAATTTTAACTTTTTTTTAATAATGTTTCTATTTAATATATTAGTATTGTTAAAAAAAAAACTATTATAAATGTATTAGTTACTAACTAATAGATTAAAAGACAAATAATAAAATAAAGCTATGTAAAATGTATAGGTAAGATATGATTGACCGGTTAATAAAATAACTAATTGCACAACATGGGTATATTTTCTGTGAGCTCTTGTAGGATATAAAGTCATTTGCTTCAAAATATATGAAATTGAACCTTCAATATCTCGAAGCATATTTGGATCACATTGCAAGATGATGGAGGTGTCAATAGTAGAATAACTATTTTCGACCCTCATAGTGATGTTTAGGCTTTGCAAAGGATAGTAATGTTTCATGACTATTATTTTTTGTCTCCAATAGTAGGAACGATATCAACATTGTAGTAGATTATGGTCATTCTGATACTGTAAATGCTTTAATTTGAACACAGTGTGTATGCAAGACAATTCTGACAAGACCCTCATTTAAAAAAAAAAATTAAGTTCATTGATTCCAATGATGTTGATTCTTCTTTGGTAAACATCCCTTTGGAATAAGATATGTTGGTTCTTCAATCAAAGACTGATCTGAAAATGGTCATATGTTTTTTCCCTCAACAGCTTAGATTTTTCCTTTTGAATATACTGTATTTCTTTAATCTAACTCTATTTTTCCTTCCTAAAGCATGAGTTTAATTTAGTTTTATAATTTTTAATTTAAATTTTCGTTATTAAATTATACTGTTGAGATAAATTCAATTCGTTTTTTTAGGGTTTTTTTTTTATTTTTTATTTTTAATCTAGGCTTATCTTTTTTATTTTGAAATTGATTGATTTAATTAGTTTGACATTAAATTAAATTCTAAAACTTAGGTTCTCTCTTTAATTTATGTTGTATTTTAATTTAATTATTCTCTTGGACTTGGATTTCGATTAGGGATATCTTCATCCGATTCATTGTTTAAAAAAAAAAAACTTACTAAAAGTAGTTTTGACAATTTTTCAAATAAAAATTTCGGATGAACCATATATCAAAATGTCCTATTAAAAATGGTCATTTATCTAGTTATCTCATTTAGTCTTGATTTTCAGCCCAATTTAGTTCTGATATTGGTGTTTTGAGGGAGCTGATTTATTGAGATTGGTCAGAGCCAATTAATTGGCTTTGTTGCTTGCTAATCTGATGCACTAGCTAATTAGAGGGAGCTGATTTATTGAGAATTGAGATTGGTCCATCATTTTTGCTGATTTGGAGAGCCAATTAATTGGCTTTGTTGCTTGCTGATCTGATGCACTAGCTAATAAAAAAGGTAGCTTTTATTACTGATCCGATGGGTGTATGAGCTGGACTGAGTTGGTTGCTAGATGTTGGTTACTTTGTCTTGTTTAGATACCTGATATATGTTGATTGTGATTGATATCTTCTCTTTCCCAAGTTAACAGCTTACCAACTCCCCATCCAAACTTTTTTATTTTCCACATGAAAAAGACAGAAAGTAGAATAACATTGAGCCCACCTTTTTGTCCATGGAGATAAAGCACACAAGGCCATCCAATAGCCACGTCCATGGGATGGACATGAGGTCATTCTTCTAACTTTCATCACAAAATTCATGTATGATTGTTGTTCTTAGTTAAATTATTACTAGACCAAAATACTTAAGTGGACGTGTTATTCAAAACTTAACTTTATATCAAATCTTACCAAAATTTGAATACGAGACTTCCTATTCTAAAACTATCTTAAATCACACCATCAAACCACAAAGCTTAAGTGGATGGTTTACCAAAAAATTAACTTTTATGAATATGTAGTGTTGATGGTCAAATTTGGTCAGAGGAACTCACCTGACCTTCACGTGCAACCAACGGTAAATTTGTAGATAAGAGGGAAGACGTGGCCCTGCAAAACTGTAAACCTGCACACCGGTGTGATGCTAGCCACACCGCCTCCGATGCTTAAGTCAGAAAACGGAAGTAGGAGGGCTAGAGAGCAAGAGAGAGAGTCGAGAATAGAGTTCGAGTCCCCTTCTTCAGTGGCGAAGAGGGGTATAAATACCTGCTCATACTCCTAGGGTTTTTAGGGTTTTTAGGAATTCAGAGGCGTTTCTGGAGGAATCAGGCGAAACCGGGGCAGCCAAAGGCGGTAGGGACATAACGGAGCCAGGAGAACTCGGCCTCGGCCTTAGGTCGACCCCTTCGGTCTTGGTCCGTCCTGCTTGTCGGTCTCACCTCTGGGGTCCATCTCTCAGCCCTATTTCTGTCCACTGTCCTCGTCAGCTCCTTGCACATCGAAGTAGTCCAAAATTACTTATAACATGTAGCATTGTTGGACATCGACTCTAAATCTTTATGAAACTCCAACTCATCCACCTGCAGCCCTTCTTGCATCTCTCATCCAATGCCCTTTGAACAAAATTGCACCTATTTTTTTTTTTAATTTATTTTTTTTTTGCAAAACAACAAACGAAATCTTATCTTCTCAGTGCCAGGGGTTTTATGAGGGGCTTGTCTTTGGAAGAGAGATTTTGCGTTATCTCCGAGAAGACAAGTGTGGGACTGTGACAATGACAACAGCAATTCTTTTCCAAATGAACTGATATATTAATGACAGACAAAAGACTATGTATCCCACCACATTTAGAATGGGGCAAGCTTTTGAATGAGAGAGAAAAAGATTCTAAACATGTATATGTTCCTTCCCAATTATTATTGTCACATTCAGATCCATCGAGATTACCCTATATAGTTGTCGGATAAAGCACGTTTTTCAAGAAATGAATCGAGTGTAATTGTTCTTCTCAAAAAAGAAGAACAAGAATGGAGTGAAATTGTTGGTCACAATAAACAACTATAAACTATTGTAAACTTAAACTTCAAATTAACTCTAACTTACCTCAAATTTCATTTCCACCCACCAAACAATTTGTATAGTCTATTTATTAACATAATCGAAATATATATATTATAAAATATTTGACTTAACATATTGATTGTTTTACACAAATTACAGAGATGATAGATTCAGTATACTAGATAAATGGGGACAGACAATTAAATTTTAAAAAGGTAACTCCATGAATAATTAAATATTGGGGCAACAAGAAATATGGCTAAAAATAAATAGTGGCTTGAAATATAGCTACAAACGTTTAAAAATTAAATATATGGCTAAACAATTTAATGATTAATAAATCCATATTTGTAAAAGACAAATATACCCCCAACAAACTGCGTAACGTATTCTTAACGTTTAAAATCAAAATCAGAGTTTAGGAGAGATAAAATATACCCCTAAAAAAAGTTGGAGACATTTTAGGAAGTTTGAAAAATAAAAAATCCAAGAAACAAAACTAGTTTGAAAAACAAAACTAGTAGTAGGTGTTACTACTGAAAAAATTTGCACCCCAGAAAAAGTTGCTACCCGGAAAAAAGGAGTCAATACCTTTATTGGGGAAGGATAACAAAGTTCAACCTCCCTCAGTAGAGAGAAATACCTTCAGAATGCATTAATTGGAAAAAAATGTCCTCTCAATCCGAAGACATACTACCTGCACCCAAGAACATCAGCAATTAAAAACCCAAAAAAATAAGAACACAAGCAACCCGAAGACATACTAATTTTCCCCCAAAAATGAATAAGCTAAAAAGAAGATACCGCCTACCCTCACCACCAGAATGAATAATTGCAATTAAATACTGCAAAACACATCTCTGTCCTCGGAAATGACGTAAACGGCGTCTGTAAATAACCGTAAATACAAGGGGTAAAAAACGTCATGTCACTGTCCACCCTCACCACCAGAATAGCCTTCATACACCAGCCCACCCGTCCATCTTCTTCCTTCAAAGGTAGAAACCCTTGAGAGCATTCCACACCCCTTGAGAGCATTTCACACCCCCGAACTCTCCATTCCACACCATTTCCCACCGCCAAACAGAGTAAATATCACTACCTACCTCTCACACCACGCCGACGAACCATCTCCGCCATGCCAACGACCTTCATCCGTCGCGTCGACAATCATCTCTTGCATGCTCGGTCGTTTCTCCCCCTACGCGACGACTGTACCAAAAAAATTGAAATACGTAACGGTTTCGTTTCCCTCCCCTTATATTTGCAACAAACAGATACTAAAATCCCGAGATTTTAGGGATTTAGTTTACTCCCTTTGAAATTGTCCCCACGGGGTGTATACCAGTATTGACACTCGGGATGTCAACGACTACACAACACTCCCTGTATGTACCGTTTTGAAATTCGTTGACCATCCAAAACACATCTCTGTCCTTGGAAATGACGTAAACGGCGTCTGTAAATAACCGTAAATACAAGGGGTAAAAACGTCATGTCACCGCCCACCCTCACCACCAGAATAGCCTTCATGCAGCAACCCACCCGTCCATCTTCTTCCTCCAAAAAGTAGAAACCCTTGAGAGCATTCCACACCATTTGAGAGCATTTCACACCCCTTGAGAGCATTCCACACCCCTGAACCCTCCATTCTACACCATTTCCCACCGCCAAACAGAGTGAATATCACTACCTCTACCTCTCATACCACGCCGACGAACCATCTCCGCCGTGCCAACAACCTTCATCCGCCGCGTCGACAACCATCTCTTGCATGCTCGGTCGTTTCTCCCCCTACGCGACGACTGCACCAAAAAAATTGAAATAGGTAACGGTTTCGTTTTCCTCCCCTTATATTTGCAACAAACAGATACTAAAATCCTGAGATTTTAGGGATTTAGTTTACTCCCTTTGAAACTGTCCCCACGGGGTGTATACCAGTATTGACACTCGGGATGTCAACGACTACACAGCACCCCCTGTATGTTCCGTTTTGAAATTCGTTGACCATCCAAAACACATATCTGTCCTCGGAAATGACGTAAACGGCGTCTGTAAATAACCGTAAATACAAGGGGTAAAAACGTCCAAAATAATCCAGTAAACAGTTTCCTATAATGTCGGTAGCCATGCCTGCAAAATCCAAACTTCCGTAGCCAAAAATCAATATTGCTTTTTTTTTTTTTTTTGTAGTCATTTATCGCAATTTCCCTTACATATTTATCTGTGAGCTGTTGCCTTGACAATAATACTAAAAATAGTTCCTGCATTTTGAAAATCTTACTAGAATATAGATAGGTTTCTATATAATTATAATATTTAGTTAAAAAAAATCTTAAGAAATTAAGATTTAAAAAGTTCATTAAAGTATTAATTGATTGAGTCTGGGCGATTTCACCCTTTAAAATTACTCATTTATGTTAGTTAATTAAGGTAATTTTTAGAGATTCATTAATCCAAAAAAAATTGGGAGCCGTAAATTATTCAAGGAGGCTGTCATTTTGTATCTGACAACTTTATACGATAGATATAAGATTTAGAAAAATGAAAAATTACCTGCTAATTTGAGTGGAGTCATTAATTTTCTGATAAGAGAGTAAGATGCACGCCTCATATGTACTGAAAAAATAAATGAGTGCACCCCACAGCATTTAAGATTTGTGTAGATAAGAGTTGGGAAAAATATACTTTTGGTCCCTGAGGTTTGGGTTAAGTTACACTTTAGTTCCTGAGTTTTCAAACTTAACAAAAATACCCTTGAGGTTTGAGATAAGCAGCATTTTGGTCCCTGCCGTTCAATTTGCCGTTAAAGGGTAACAGAATGCTGACGTGGCCACATTTTTTTAATTAAATTTTTTTTTTTAATTTTAAAATAAAAAGAAATAAAAACAATAAAATATTATTATTTTCATTATTTTTAAATCTCTCTCTTCTCCCACTCATCTTCTCCCAACATCTTCCTCCTTTTCAAATCTCCGGCGGCCGAAGTCTGCGGTGGCCGGCCGCCGCCGACTCCCGGTGAACGGCGGCGGCCACCGAACTTTTTTTTTTCTTTTTTTATTTTTCTCTTCTTCATCCTCTTCTTCTTCTCTCTTTCTCTCTTCCATTTCTTCTTTCACTGATTTTATTTATTAAAAAAAAAAAAAGAAAATCTCGTAGTCATAACTGGTTCGCCGGCGTCTGAAGAAACGCCAGATCTCGTTGTCATAGCTGGTTCGCCGGCATGGTTCCAGATCTCGCTTTCATAGCTACTAATCGCCGGAAAATGCGAGAAAGAAAGGAGAACGACCTGGTTCGCTGTCGTCTGAAGAAACGAAAAACACAGATCCCGCCGTTTGTTTGAAGAACATGTTCGCCGTCGTCGTCGAGCTTAAAAATCCGTCTCCGATTGCAGTTGTCTGAAGAACATGGAACCTCCGTTGAGCTTGAAACCCATCTTCGCCGTCTTCTGAAGAACATGGAACTGCTCGAAACCCATCTCCGATCGCAACCGTCTGGAAAAACGCCCTCTTCATCTCCACCACTCGAAACCCATCTTCGTCCGACCTCCAGATCTGAAACGCCTTCGTCGTCCTAGACAGTCTTCACCGTTGGATCTGAAAGTGGATTCGCCCGACCTCTAGATCTGACTCGCCACTTTGGTTCAGATCGGTGCTCCGACGCTTCCAGATCTGATTTTCAGTCCTTAATTTTTTTAAAAAAAAAAATAAAAAAAACATAAAGACAAGAAGGAGGAAGGAAGAAGAATAAAAGAAGGATACAAACAAAAAAAATAAAAAAATCTTGCGGCTGCCGGCCGCCGGCGATCGGCAATTGCCGCCGGCAGCTGTCGTCGGCCGGTGGAGTTATGTGGTGGTGAAGATTTAGGGTTGAAGAAGGAGGAGGATTAGGTTGAAGGAGAAGAAATGAAGGAGAGAGAAATTACAAATATTTAAAAAGTAATATATTTTAATTATTGTAATTATTTTAATAGATTTTTATTTTAAAAAATCAGAAAATAATTTTTTTTAATAAAAAATAGATGCCACGTCTAGCAACTGTTAAAGATTTAACAGAAAAATTAACGGCAGGGACCAAAGTGCTCCTTATCTCAAACCTCAGGGGTATTTTTGTTGAGTTTGAAAACTCAGGGACCAAAGTGTAACTTAACTCAAACCTCAGGGACCAAAAGTGTATTTTTCCCATAAGAGTTTCTAACATAACACACTTTTCAAGAACAAAGGGAGTGAAATTTTTTGCCAACAAATATATCTTCTTTTTTTAGTATGTTTAGCAAAAGGTATCCAGAAGATATTTTGCATATATATATTTGCGCATGGTCCATAATCAATGAGATATTTCGTGGTAGATGAATCGAAATTTTATTTTACTGACTTTTCTTTCTAAATTATTAATATATAACTCTACTATATGCACTATATGTAATTTTGAGCACAGAAGGAAGAAGAGATACAATTGCTTTGCTCGTAGTATGTCAGTAATTAAAAAAAAAAAGTACATAAAATGCTTAAGATTTTGTAGTTTTCGTTTAATTTTTCATTTCCCTAAACTTTTAGAGAAATGAGAGATTATATATATAAAAGGTTAGTATGTAAAATTTTGCCCCTTCCAAAAAATTCTCAATTCCACCAGAAACTTTTAAGTATTTCCGGTGCAATGAAACCGATAGTTTTGCACTGTTATTGGATGTAAGAGAGAGAAATAGTACAATTACCTCGATTTTGTATCTAACGGTTACTAAGGAAAGACAAATTTGAAGATTTACCTTTGACGATTTTTAAGGAGATACCTCATTGCACCGAAAACACCTAATAATTTTCCCAACTCTACCCGTTTTTTTCCTTTGTGGAAAAAAAAAAAATCTTATCTTCACGTTAACTCCGAGAAGACAAGTGTGGGACTGTGACAACAACAATTCTTTCTAAATGAGTTGATATGTAGTGAGAGAGAAAAGACTATGTATCCCACCACAATTAAATTGATAAGCTTTGTATGAGAGATAAAAGGATTCTAAAGTTTGTCTAAGAAAACACGTTTTTAATTTTGAAGAAATATATGAATGGAGAGAAATTGTTTGCCAATAAACAACAATAAACTTGTAGGGTTGGGAGGAAGGGACCATAAATCTTCATCTGAAGATACTGTCTATGGTCTATAATCTTAGTGAGTTATATATCTTGAGGAACTTAAAGCAAGTCATCCACTTTAATTTGTATTTCATTCATTGATTTACCTTTTTTAATTATTAAGTCTAAAAGAGAAATGCTTACCCACCATTCTAAACCAATATATTTATGATATGTGTTAATTTAGCTTTTTTTATTATTATTATTATTATTATTATTATTATTATTATTATTATATATATAAACTCCATGTTTGATCTCCTCAAAAAAAAAAAAAAAAAAAAAAAAAAAAAACTCCATATCTGATCAAAATATCTAATTAACGAGTTCGATAAATTTCTTTTTGAGAGAACTCATATCTTCCAACCAATTCATCCTTAGGTTACGTTATCATTTTTTTTTTCTTTTTTGAGTTTAATAATATTAGGGGCGGAGGATTTATATCTTTGATCTCTTAGTCGAGAATACATGCTAATTACTGTTGAGTTATGTCCATCTTTTACTCATCCTTATGTCCATTTGTTACTCATCCTTATATAATCTAAATCAAGGTGAGGTGGTTATTATTAATCCATTCATGTATTCCCTCATACATTCTTAGCAATCTTTCCACCGTGGATTATTATTGTAAAAAATGTTTTAAAAAAGATGACACTTCTAGATGTAATCTTGATGGAGAATCTGGAGGGTATGCGTTTATATAAAGCTATTCATGCTAGCAATTTGTTGATATTTGGAAAGAAAATTATGTAAAAATATTGCAAGTGAACTTAAACGCTTCCAATTTGTTTATTTATTTATTTATTGACTTAACATATTGATTGTTTTACATTAAAAAAAAAAAAAAAAAAAAAAAAAAAAAAAAAAAAAAAACGATTGTTTTACACGAACATAGATGATAGATTCATAGTAGATAAATTGGGACAGACAATTAAATTTTTAAAAAGGTAACTCTATGAATAATTAAATATTTATCTGTGAGATGTTGTCTTGACAATAATACTCTTACTAGAATAGGTTTTATATATAATTATAATAATTACTTAAAAATCTTAAAAGAATAAGATTTTAAAAGATTCAAGTATTAGTTGATTGAGTCGGAGTGATTTCACTATTTAAAATTACTCATTTATGTTAAGTGAGGTAACTTTTAATGGGATTAATGAATCAAAAAAAAAAAAGTTTGGGAGTTATCTTCGTCAAAGGAGAAACTAACTTACTCATTTGAGTCAGTCATTAATTTTCTGATAAGAGAGTAAGGAGAGGCACAATTGCTCTCCTCGTGGTCTGTCGTAATTAAAACAAATATGTAAAATACTTAGGGCTCGTTTGTTTTTTGGTAATCAAGATAGCCGAAATTTTCAGATGCCTGGAATTATATATGCCCGAAATTATAGATGTCTGGCATATTTAGATAACCGCGTTTGTTTTGCATGAAAGTTTATAGGGATTATCAGAAATATTTAGATAACCATGTTTGTTTTATAGGATTTCTGAACAGAAATGTCTTAAAATGATGTATCATTTCAACAATACCCTTTCCTATCTTCAAATCATTTATATATTAATTTAATTTGTATAATATTTTTTACTTTAATACTTTAATATTGTTATCAATTCAATTTGTATTAATTTTATTTGTTATTTTGTAAAAAAAAAAATTCTATTGTCTTAAGATTTGTATGCAAAAATTAG
The DNA here is from genome assembly GCA_036850905.1 of Luffa acutangula. Lineage (NCBI taxonomy): Eukaryota > Viridiplantae > Streptophyta > Magnoliopsida > Cucurbitales > Cucurbitaceae > Luffa > Luffa acutangula. The sequence continues at coordinate 58,312,999 of CM072087.1, read as the reverse complement.
AATTAAATATTAAATTCAATTTAAACTTGAACTACTTGAACTTATTTTAAAAGAAGACAATTATATAGTTGATAACATTTTTTAGTGGATTATATTTATAAATTATCAAAATAGAGAACGTTTTGAGAGAAATAATATCAATTTGTGATTTTATTTCTTTTTAATAAAAAGATATTGGATGATCGTTATTGGAAAGGTAAAATAAATAAAAAATTTCCCTTCAAATTTCAATTGAAAATAGATTCAACTATATGTTATACATATTAAATGGAGTTTATTTTATATGTAAATGAAACATATAAATATAGTTAATTTCATATAATTGTTTATTAGTGAATGAATACACTAATTTTTTAAAATCATAAAATTAAAAAGCTAAAATAAAGAGAGAAATAAAGAAAATTGATGAGAGAAAATATAAAAAACGAAGGACAAAAACGTCAAATGGTTGATTCCCTTAACATGGGAATCTTAGAAACCCATGTATCAGGAGGGCATCCAAATCTTCTTAGATGCCTCTCGTGTGGGCATCCTAGGATGCACGGACATCCCGAGATGTCTGGACATCTTACATTACCGCAAAACAAACGAGGTAATCCAGATGCACATTCCATGGGAATCTTGGATTACCGCGAAACAAACGGCCCCTTAAAGATTTTGTAACTTTCTTATGATTCGTCAATTCCCTAAACTTTTAGAAAAATGAAATATTCAAATATTTTATATATTTTTTTTGACAATCAAATATTATATATATATATATATATATATATATATATATATATAAAAGTAATGTAAAAAAGTGACGGGGTAAAATACGTTTTAGGTTAAATTACAAGTTTAGTCTCATTTGTATCTCTTTGGTCTCCAAACTTTAAGAGTGACTAATGAATTCCTAAACTTCAATTTTGTGTCCAACAGGTCATGAATTTTCAATTAAAATTTTGTGTTCTCAAATTTTTAATTGTGTGTTTTATAGGTCCTTTTGACATATTCGACATTTTCTAAAATTCACGTATATACTATATATTTTAAAGTTAAAACCTATTAGACACAAAATTGTAAGTTCATATGACCTAATAGCCACTTTTGAAAGTTTAGAGACCTTCTAGACACACTTCAAAATTTATATATTTAAATTTGTAATTCATCTTACTTTTTATAATGATCAAAAGAAAAAAAGAAAAAACCCCGTAAATGTCTCCATCATTGAGTTATGGCCTTATTCTTTTTTTATATTACAATTAATTAATTCATATTATAGCGATATTATTTGACTAATATTCATATTCAATAGTTTTAATTAGGAAAACATCCACATTTTAATCATGGATGGTTGAAGGGTTAAGGGGTAGACTTATAAAAAAGGGGTCACTCCCTCTGCAGAGAATGGCAGAGAAGGAGAAATGGAAGTTTTCAAAATACTCCGTATGAATTCCGGAGTTGGAGACACAAGCTATGCCAAAAACTCCTTGCTTCAGGTCTTTTTTTTTTTTTTTCCTTTTATTTTCTTGCAAAATTGTATGTTTCATTCCATGATTTGTTATTTTATTTAAACTCACTTCCTTTTATCACTATCTTTTTCACATATGTTTGTGTTATTTTCAAAAAAGAGTATGCTTGTGTTGCTTCCCATTTTTTTTCTATCGCTCTTTTATTGTAGATAATTGTTTGTAATTGAATTTGTTCTTAGGCTTCTGTTCCCTCTCTTTTTCTTTTCTTTTTTTTTTTCCCTCTTGAGTTCAACAATTTATTGTATATATTTTTTTCTCATTTCAATAATACACTAAAGTTAAATAATCACACACATGAGTACGTATGTATTTTGTCGTCTAAATCGTGGCTGCTAGTAAGGGCAGTCAGAGTTTGCTTAAATTTTAAATTAGAAGGTGAAAAACAAGCTCGCTTTTATAAAATTTGGTTCAGTTTCCTTTGTTGAGGATCCCACATCGGATAGAATGGTGGAGACCTCACAACATATAAGCTTCAAGGGTCACTCCACTCATTGCCAATTGGTTTTGAGATGGAAGCCCATATAGTCTAATATGGTATCAGAGCCCATTAAACCCAAACGGGTTTTCGGTCCAATAAAAAGAAATTGAGATCCGATCCAAGAATGGTGAACCCAAAGAGGCACCATCTTGAGGGGGCATGTTGAGGATCCCACATCGGATAGAATGGTGGAGACCTCACAACATATAAGCTTCAAGGGTCACTCCACTCATTGCCAATTGGTTTTGAGATGGAAGCCCATATAATATAATAATATCCTTAAGTTTGCTATTTTGAATTAAAAAAAGAAAAAAAAATTGCGTACAAAACTTGGCTACATACCTAGGATTTTCCTACATACTCTATTAAAATCTTAACAACTAAAAAAGAGGAAAGAAGAAAATGAGAAAAAAAAATAGAAAAAAAAATATTATCTCCTCTAGTTGTCAACATTTTAATGGTGGTATGTAGGGAGATATCGGTAGGTGGCGAAATTTTTTTCTTTTCGAACCATGTCCAAAGGAGTAAATTCACTCCAAAAAAAAAAAAAAACAAAACAAAAACCACTCCGGAATTGCAGTACTTTTTCCGTCCAACCAACACAAGCAACTGTCAGAAAAGAAGGGGGAAAAGAAAACATTTTATGAAACAGAACAATCAGCCCTTTTTAATTAAGTCTTTAAAAACAAAAACAAAAAAAAAGAAGCCTTTTTCAATTAAGAAGTTTAGACCAAAATTGTATGTGGTTGTTGATTTGAAAATGTAGGAAAAAAAAATAAGAACAAAATTTGGCTCCATACTTGTAGGGATCTCCCTACATATCCCATTAAAATCTTGACAAGTAAGAGAGATAGAGGGAGAAAATGAGAATTTTTTTGTTATCTCTCTTAGTTGTCAACGTTTTAATGGTGGTATGCAGTCAAGTTTTTTCCAAAAAATCAAATGTGTTTGGGAAATTTTATTAGAAAAGAAAAACTTATTTAATATAATTATTTTTCATTAATAATCTTAATGAACACAAATGGTAAAATTTATAAGAATAAGAAATCATTTCCAACCCGAGAAAGGACATTAAAAGAAATCATTTCTCGAAAAGGATAATATGACAATTATTTATCATTAATGTTTGGTGGGGAGGGAGATAAAAGAGAGTAGAAAGTAAAATTTATGAGAGGAAGTAATGAGACAAATTTTTATCAATCACAAGGAAAGTAAGATGAGAAGTCAATTTGCCAAAAAAAAAAAAAAAAAAAAAAAAAAAAAAAAAAAAAGATGTACACGGGTTGGGTCAAATTTTTAGACCAACCGAGTTGGGTACCCGAATGTAGATGACAACTCAACCCAACCCAACCCTTCCATTTTTCGATTGGGTTGGGTTGGGTTATCGGGTTGTTTTTTTTAAAAAAAAAATAATTATTTAAAATTTCTTATTTAATATTTAGAGTTTTAAATTGTATGTGTGTGTCATGAGTTCAGTTCGGGTTGAATCGAACCAAAATTTTTTTAAATCCATGAATCGAATCGAATTTTCAGTTTTGTAAAAAATCAACCCAACCCAAACTGAAAAAAAATCCTAACCCAATTCAACCAGGGTTGGGTTGTGTACTGTAATCCAGGTTGGTTGGGTTGTGTTTTTTGTACACAAAAAAAAAAAAACAGAAGAAAAATCAGTTTAAAAAAAAGAACTGTAAAAACAAATTTAAAACAAAGAAACATGTTTTCTGGAGAAAAGTTTAAAACAAAATTTTGAAAAAGTTTGGATCTCGTTCGTTAACAAACACAATTTCCAAAAATCAAAAACATAAAATCGAAATGGTTATCTAACAGTGTCTTAGTTTAACGTAAACTTGTTTTCCAAAAACTATACTCGTTGTTTTCAGAATTTTTAAAAACAAAATTTAAAAATAAAGAAAACAATAATTTATAGTTTTTAAAATAACCTATTTTAAAGTTTTTCGTAATTGTGTTTTTGAAAATGAGTTGACAAATGTATTTTCATTGTTTTTCTGGTATATTTTTTACTTCCAAAAACATAAAAACGAAAAGAGATCCTGAATCAAACTAGACTTTATTTAAAAATGTTCAATTTTTAAATTGCTTGAGCAAAATAAATTGCCAACCAAAACTCAAAGCTTATTAATAATATATATTAATGGTTAAATGAACACTTAATTTAAAAGAGTAAACAAATAGGTTATGGTAAATTTAATCGAAAATGGTATTATAGGAGTTTGGATACATAAGTTCTTACTGTGCTACCATGTTAAATCACTACATCAAAGCTACAAGTTTTAATACTTTTGACATTAACCTTTCCTATATAATTATTTTTCATTTTGATTTGATTAGCGAAAGGCAATATCCATAGCGTGGCCAATCATAAAGGAAGCGATTGAAGACTTGTGCAGTAAAAAGTTTCCAACCACTTTGAACATAGCAGATTTGGGATGTTCTTCCGGACCAAACACTTTCATTATTGTCTCTGATTTAATCAAACAAGTAGAGGAGATTCATAAAAAGCTTCACAAAAAGCCATTCCAATATCAAATTTTCTTGAACGATCTCCCTGCAAATGATTTCAATGCCATTTTTAGATCGTTGCCAAGTTTCTTGGAAAATTTGAAGACCCAAATTGGAGCTGATTTTGGTCCATGTTTCTTCAATGGCGTGCCTGGTTCTTTTTATGGCAGACTATTTCCCAACAAAAGCTTGCACTTTGTTCATTCTTCTTACAGTCTCCACTGGCTCTCCCAAGTAAGTTTCAAAGTCTTATTATCTAGAAAATCCCATCTAATGATGCATAATTAAATTGATCATCTAACACTGACACAGGCACCGGCCGACTCTCTTAGTCGATCTTTAAATTCTTATTCTCTAGAAAAAAATCCAATCAATTGCATTGTTATTAACATTGAAATCCAATGCATAGGTTCCCGAAGGGATGGAGATCAAAAACAAAGGGAACATATTCATAGATAACACAAGTCCAGAGAATGTGGTTGAAGGCTTTTATGAGCAATTTCAAAAGGATTTTTCATTATTTTTGAAGTGTCGTGCAGAAGAAGTAGTAACTGGAGGATGCATGGTTCTTACCATGTTAGGAAGACCAAATGAATATCCATCCAACAAAGATTACTGTCATGTTTTTAAACTTTTGAATTCAGCTATCAATAACATGGTTGCCGAGGTGAAAAATACAAATACTTCTAAAATACTCTACCTTTTTCACTAAACAAATTGTTCGATTGCAATTAAAACTTTTTTTTTTTTTGGTGATCATGACAGGGGATCGTGGATGAGGAAAAAATTGATACGTTCAATATTCCAAATTTCATGCCCTGTCCAATGGAAGTGAAAGCAGAGGTCATAAAAGAAGGAAGTTTCACCATTAATCGCCTTGAACTCTCGAGAATTAATTGGAACTTCTACAACACTGAATTTGATGCATCAACTGTGTTTATTGATAGTAGTTACAATATTGCAAAATGCATTAGATCTGTGATGGAACCACTTTTGATTCCTCACTTTGGAGAAGCCATTGTTGAGGAATTATTTTACAGGTATAGAAAAATTGTTAAAGATGAGATGTCCAAAAAGGAGATTGAGTTTATCAACCTTACTATTTCTCTTAGTAAAATAAAATGATTAAAAAGAAAATACTATATTGTGGTTCTATATGTATAAGACATGCTTGTATCAACCTTACTATTTCCCTTAGTAAAATAAAATGATTAAAAAGGAAAATACTATCATGTGGTTCTATATGTATAAGACATGCTTGTAAACACTTTGATTCTAGACTATAATGCAATGAAATTGTTGGTTGTTCAGTTGTTTCCATATGATAAGTTAATGGAATTGTGTAGTTAGATTAACGGTCAGATTTGAGAGTGATTTTAGAAATAGTGAATTTAGTAAAAATGATTTGTTTATAATTTACTTAATAAAATTGATTTTCATATAATCATTTTAATTTTTGGTCCTACATACTTTAAGAGTAATTTTCATATGTCAATACGAGAATAGACATAAACTTTGTAAAGACCAAGAGGTCTATGGTTTGAATCCCCCACCTCCACACATGTTGTATAAAAAAAAGAGTAATTTTCATACAAAGTTGATTTTTGAATGATTGAGGACATGTTTGGGACTAACTTTAGTGATTTAATTATATTTTTTGGTAAAATTATTCAATTATAAATTATTTTAATATTTGGTCTGACATGTGTAAAGGGGATTTTAAGTTGTTTTTTTTTAGTGATTAATGTTTTTGTTTCAAAAGTGATTTTAAAACCCTCAAATTACTAAAAAGGAAACATTACTTTTAAGAGAAAAATAATTTATAGGGTGGTAAACAAAAGTTATAGATAGAAGAAAAAAAATAGGAGAAAAAAAAATTAGAGAGAAAAATTAGAGAGCTTAAGAAAAGTTTCGAGAAGAAAAAATGTTATAGACACTAGATAGAGAAGGACAACAACTCTAGAGTTTTTTTTTTTTTTTTTTGAAGAAAATCTCTCTTTCTTCATTCTCAATGTTATTTAATAGACTTATTTCCCAAAGTTTTTTTTTTGACAACATATTTCCCAAAGTTAATTAAGCAGTAATATTCTAAAAAAATTAAGCATTATTTAATTTCATGAATTAAAAATTAAATAATTAATGTCGCCACGTGTCTGCGACGCGGAGCGGCCGACATCCTCGAAAAGGGGTAAAAATAAAGGAGTCGCCACCAATCTTTTTTATGGTGTGATTGGACACCAAAATAAGATAAAACTAATATTTTAAGAAAAATAATAAAAAAACGGTCTGCGAAAACCAAATTTGGGTTTGGGAGTTGTTCGTGTATGGGGAAGGTGTTAGCACCCCACAACACCCGTTAAAGAAACGGTGGCCAAAATTTTATCTTGAATTGAAATTAATTTTAGAAGAATATATTATTTAGGAAAAATGATATTTTTAAAAAAACAATGTCTTATTTTACCCCTCATTACTTCAATATTTAAAGTAATGATCCCATAAAATAAGTGAAATTATTCCATTGATTTTGCTCTCTTAGAATAAAAATTCTCCACCTCGAGAATATTAGAGAATTTTACCATTCCCTAAATCCATCATAGGATAGCATTTCTCAAGGGAAAGATTTTTTTTAAAACATTTTTTTAATTAAATTCATTTTTTTTTGGATCAAAATCTCGGACTCCCAAAGATTAAGATCCCTCACCTTAGGAATTCTAGAAAATCGGACTCCCAAATATTTCTAGATTCCATCATAGGATTTTTTTTAGGAAAAAACGGTCTTAAAAATCAATTTTAAGAAAATATTATAAAAGAATTTTGAAAATAATACTTTTAGTGATAAAACCTTAAAGTTCAAAAAGGAACAAAGATATTAGGAAAATTAGAAATAAGTTTGGAAATAAGTTTTAAAAAAAATAAAAAAAGAAAGTTTGAAAAAAGAGAATTTGAAAACAATTAAAAAAAAAAGAAACAACGTATAATATACAACATTTATATACAAGCACAATAGATAACAATTTAGAATTATGAAACAAGGAAATTAACATAATAATCAATGCAGTAAATAGAAAAACTAATAACATATTAATCATGTTAAAATTTAAGAAAACATATTGGGATCGATCTTGGACTCCCAAAGATCGACCTCTCACCTCGGAAAAACTAGAAAATCGGACTCCCAAATATTTCTAGATTCCGTCGTCGGATAATCTTTTTAATGAAATAAAGTATGGATTAAAGGTTAGAACCATAATGCATTTTACAACATCAAATGAACATTTATATGTATATTAAAAAAATAAAGCAAGGTCAATAAATAAAGTGCTACTCTAAATTCACACAACCATATTAAAAAAAATCTAATTTTGAAGTGAAAAATAGTAAAGTTATGATTAAAAAAATGAATAAATAAAAGGAATAATAAATAAGCCAAAAACTAAAACAGCAAGTTTGTTCAAAAAAAAAAAACTAAAACAGCAAGTAAGAAATCTAAATTTACTGGAATAGAAAGAAAAACAACCAATAGAAAAAATACTAATAATACACATAATATCAAAATAAAAACATAAACGAAATTACAAAAAAGAAACAAAATAAAACAAAATAATAAAAATAAATAAAAAAAAAAGGGAAATAAAATGGTTGCCACCCATTCTGTGGTGAAGTGACATCATTTAAAAAAAAAATTAAACTTAAACTCAGCAAACAGCACACACATATACATAATATTATAATAATAACAATAATGAAATGAAACAGAATATATAAAAAGAGAAATTTCTCTCTCTTGTTTTTTCAACTTTTCTTTTTCTTCCCTTCTTCAGCTCATCTTCTTTCTCTCATTTCTCTGAGTTGTTTTCTTCTCTAAGAAACATACGGTCCTTTTTAGCTTCATCTTTTTTTTTTTATGAAACCACTGTATTATCGCCACTTTTGTTCTGAAAGCAAAAAGTCATCTCCACCACCTAACTAAGGTAAGTTACACTCTCTTTCTTTTGATCTCTCCACATTTTTTTCACTTGCTCTTCATTTTTCAATAAGTAAATTCATAATAGGTAAGAAAGAAGAGAGATGAGTGATAACATAGATAGATAAACAGAAAAAAAAAAATGCATATAAAGATTAGCAAGAGTTCGCATTGTAAAAATAAAAAGTGAAGAACAAAATACAACAAAAGCAAACTTCAAATACCCTTACTCAACTATTGTTTTTCAGGGCGTTCGAGAGAAAAAAGAAGAAGAAGCAAAACAAAACGTTTGAGGGATGGAATCAAGAACAACAATACTAAACCCGCTTGTTGTTTGAGGTGCGGATCCTTGGACAAAAGCCCTACCAAATGCAACCTTCAACTAAACTAGGTTTTCATTGTGTTCTAGACTTTTTTTGGAGATTGTTGGACTGTTTTTTTGGATTGAAGCTCACTGTGTAGCTTTTTTTTTTTTCTCTACCTATGGATTTCACTATGTATGTGGCTGTGTATGGACTCTTTTTTTTTTTTTTTGTCTGGTTCTTTTTTGGTTGGATGTGATTGCAAAAATCCTCTAGGTTTTTTTTGGGTAGCTATGGAATGTGGCTCTCTCTAGGGGTTTTTTTTTTTTTTTTTGTGGCTGATTCCTCTAGGGTTTTTTGTGCTGAAAAGAGGGGTATAAAAAGACCCATTCATTACTCCATTTGTGCCATTCCTTTTACTGGCTAGTTTTCAATTTTGAAATTCATGCCAAAATGGGAGCTAATACCAAAATGGAATAGATATTTTGCCAACAACTCAAAAATTCAAAATTTCGCTCTTTTGGGCCTTTTTTTTCTAAATTTTATTCTAAAATAATGAAGAAACAAGGATAACAAATCCTTCTCAAAAAAAAAAAAGATAACAAATAAATAATAAACTCATGCAGGAAGCAAATAGTCAAATTAGTAAATAATGAGAAATTGATAACAAAATAGATGTGGTGATAAATAAAAAGCAATTTCAATTATGAGAATTAACAATTATAGAAAAAACAAATGCATAGATAAATATTAATCTAGCAATAAAATCACAAAAATTAGGCCGGACAAAAATAGGTGGCTACAATTAAGATTTATTGTTTTTATCTAGATGGAATAACTTGAAACGAAACATGTAAATTAAAAAATATATATATGTATATAATTAAAACATAATAGAAGTTTATAAATTTATTTCTGATAACTCACAAACCACATTTTAATATAAAAAGAACAAAATACTTTTCATTTTTAAATGATGAGCCTATATATCGTCACATTTTTTTTTTTTGTAAATAAAAATAGTAGGTAAACTAAGAACTCAAACCCAATTCAACGTCATTATCGATGGCCATGTCAATCATTACAACTTTGATTGAAAATCACCAAAATGCTTATTTAACGTAGAATGCTTGGTGATTTTTTTTTTTTTTTTAATTATCAAATAGTTCAACGACATAAAATTTGTACTAATGACCAAAAAGATTTTTAGTTCGAATCTCTTACCCCACATATTGTTAAAAAAAATCAAGTATTAGGATGGAGACTAATTTTTTTTTTTTTTTTTTAATTTCAAGCTCTAGTAGAAAACAAAGCAATCAAATACACTTCAACTAACTCTATATGATTTGTCTCGTTTTTAGAAATCAATATTAATTAGGAAGAAGAATGATATTACAAAAACTTGAACAGAGAAGCTCCCACTCTAATAATATGTTAAATTAGCAATTTACCAAAAAGTTTAAGGTGATGGTTTATAGTAAAAATTTAATTATATTAATACTCTAACAATATGTATGCAATTGGATTGAATCGCAATAATTTCTTATATAGACACTTTGTCTAGTCTTTTCACATCTATGATATTTACGATTCCTATAAAACCTTTACACTATCTAATATTTTGAAAATTGAACTTCATAATATTAAATGTAATATTAATGTTTTTAATATTTTGAAATCCACTTTATTTTTATTCTAATTATAACTTATATGTTAAAATTAACTATATTTTCAAATTCACTTTATTTTTATTCTAATTAATAATTATAACTTATAAGTAATATTTTGAAAATTGAACTTCATAATATTGATAGGGTTAAACGAGAATAATTAAAGGCTTAATTTGGGTTATTTAAGGTAACTCCATGAATAATTAAATACTTATGTGTGAGATGTTGTCTTTGACAATAATACTAAAGCTTAATTTGGGGTTGTTGTAGCTTCTAAAATAATTTAACTGTGCTTTTAAAAAAATCAGTTGTATTACGAAGTAAATTAGTGTTTGGTAAATTTTAGCTTTATAAACGAAAAAGCAAGTTGAGGTGTTTGGTAAATTAATATTCTAAATTATTACAACTTAACTATATTTTTTCAATAAATAAATTTAATTTTGATATTTAATTTCAAAATTATTTTAAGATAATTATTTTTTTTTGAAACATATAAGGTAATTGTTTTAAATTTCATATGATTTAAAATATAATCTTATGTTTAACCTAGGATGTTTTTATATTTTGCTAAGAAATATAATTTGTTACTTGTATTGGAAAAAAATATTATTTCAATTTAAATAAAAATAAAAAATAATTTCAAATGAGTATAAAATAATAGAATAAAAATATGTTAAATTAAAAAAATGATTCACATGAATCAAGTCTAAAAAGTATAGAGAATATACTTAAAAAAAAAAATGAAGTATAGAGAATATAAATAGTCAATTACACATTAGGTTTTTAGGGTGACATTTTTTATTAATATTATAGTTTTTAAAATTTATTAGTAAAATATGATTGTTTTGAAACTTATTATTTCTATATTGTAATTTGAAATCCACGTTAATATGTTGTCTCTTTCTGACGTGACAAGTTATAAGAGACGACCTACAACCATTTTAAAATTTGAAGAACGTGTCCCAAGAGATGCTGTTAAAGAGGATTAGGTCGGCCGGCGGCACTGTTTTTTTTTTTTTTTTTTTAATAAAACAGAGGATGGAGGGAGGAGCAATTACAAAAACTAGATGAAGACTTTTATACCCTACCCTCTTATGAATTTAGGATTGAATCGCTACTTTCTTGCATTAAAACCAAGCACTGCGGAAACTAGAGTCGCAAGTTTTGGCTGTTTTGATAAGAATATATTCTCTTTGAGAAGTTCATGAGGTTGTTTTTTAAGGAATGAATTTTCCATCAAAACATAAAAGAAACCATGTGATACACGTTGTATCTAGTGGATGAGAAGCACACAACATGCAAACATTTTCACAGCATAATAGCAATTACGTATGTATCTTATCACTTGTGGGGGAAAAAATGCTCCAGAATTGATGGTCATGGGAGTGAAGACAAACAGCTGGTACCTCTCAGAAGTTGCTGCGGACTTCCATGGATGAAGATAGATAACCAAAAGCTGCAACATAAGTGGCACAGCAAATCCCAACCATTGACAAGTAAGCACGGAACATCTTGCTTTGAACATTACCAAATTGGTGCCTCGCCAGCTTCCTAAGATTACCCAATAGGATTAAAATAATCCATAAGCAATATGAAAAACTACACTTCGCTCCAACATAAAATCTCAATATTAATATTTCAGTCCGAGGTAAAAATTAATGGAAGCTTCAATTCTTCATGCGGCCGATTAAATCTGGAATTTCATTCTCCTCCCTCCCTCCGTCCTCTGTTTTATTTTTTTAATCACTTCAACTGTTTCCAAAATTAACGCCAAACCCACCCTAAAAACTGAAGTAGTACTTCTTACGTTTTAAAATTACTCATTTATGTTAACTAAAGTAATTTTGAGGGATTAATGAATCCAAAAAAAAAGTTTGGAAGTTGTCTTCAAAGAAGAAATTACGTACCTACTTATTTGAGTCGGCCATTAATTTTCTGATAAGAGAGTAACATGTATATGTACTAGAAAACAAATGAGTGCACCCCACAACATTTAAGATTTGTGTTGATAAGAGGTTCAAACATAAAGCACGTTTTTTTTTAAATAGACATAAAACACGTTTTTAAGAATGAATGGAGTGAAACAGTTGCCAACAAAGATATCTTATCTTTTGTTTAGTATGTTTGGTAAAAGGTATCTAGAAGTTATATTGCATGACCTATAATCGATGAGATATTTCGTGGTAGATGTGAATCGAAATTGGACTAATATCCATATTCAATAGTTTTAATTAGGAAAACATCCACATTTTAATCATGGATATCGTTGAAGGGTTAAGGGGTAGACTTATAAAAAAGGGGTCACTCCCTCTGCAGAGAATGGCAGAGAAGGAGAGATGGAAGTTTTCAAAATACTCCGTATGAATTCCGGAGTTGGAGACACAAGCTATGCCAAAAACTCCTTGCTTCAGGTCTTTTTTTTTCCCTTTATTTTCTTGCAAAAATTTATGTTTCATTCCATGGTTTTGTTATTTTATTTAAACTCACTTCCTTTTATCACTATCTTTTTCACATATGTTTGTGTTCTTCGATTTCATCTCATCATTATTTTCTCAAACAAGTTGTTTCTAAAGTTGAAGAGTATGCTTGTGTTGCTTCCCCTTTTTTTTGTCTATCGCTCTTTTATTGTAGATATGATTGTTTGTAATTGAATTTGTTCTTAGGCTTCTGTTTCCTCTCTTTTTCTTTTCTTTTTTTTTTCCCTCTTGAGTTCAACCACTTATTGTATGTATATATATGTATATATGTATGTATCTATATATATATATATATAATGGGTACAGTTCATGTTGAATCGAATCGAATTTTCAGTTTTGTAAAAAATCAACCCAATCCAAATCGAAAAAAATCTTAACCTAATCCAACCTTTACGGTTTGGATTGTGTAGTGTGAGTTAGTTGTGTTGTTGTTTTTTTGTACACCCAAAAAAAACAGAAGAAAAATCATTTTAAAAAAAAGAACAGTAAAAACAAATTTAAAACAAAGAAACATGTTTTCGGGAGAAAATTTTAAAACAAAATTTTGAACAAGTTTGGATATCGTTTGTTAACAAGCACAATTTTAAAAAAATAAAAAAACAAAAAAAAACTAAATGGTTATTCAACACTATCTTAGGGTCTATTTAGAATTCATTTTAATTTAAATGTTTTTTAAGAATGCATTTTTTAAAAAATATTTTGTATATAAATTGTTTAGAATTTAAACACTCACCTGTTTGGTTGCATTTCCTCACAAATGTTTTTATACACAAGTTATTGTTTACTTAAAAAGTATTTTTCAAAAAGTTGGTTTCAAAATGGTTTATTAATCAATCTCATTTTCTAATAAGTCATTTTTTGTGGTTAGCAAACACCAGAAATTTTTTCAGTATGATTTATCTTCAAAATTAAACCTTTGAAAAGTTAAACCAAACACCCCTTAGTTCGACATAAACTTGTTTTCCAAAAACTATACTCCTTGTTTTCAGAATTTTTAAAACAAAATTTAAAAACAAAGGAAGCAATAATTTATAGTTTTTAAAATAACCTATTTCAGAGTTTTTCGTAATTGTTTTTTGAAAATGAGTTGACAGATGTATTTTCATTGTTTTTCTGCTATATTTTTACTTTCAAAAACATCAAAATGAAAACATATCATGAATCAAACGAGACCCTATTTAAATGTTCAAACTTTAATATGGAAACTAAATTGCCAACCAAAACTCAAAGCCTATTAATAATATATATTAATGGTTAAATCACCACTTAATTTAAAAGAGTAAACAAATATGTTACGATAAATTTAATCGAAAACGGTATTATAGGAATTTGGATACATAAGCTCTGACTGCGATACCATGTTAAATCACTACAAAGCTAATAAGTTTTAATACTTTTGACATTAACCTTTTCTATATAATTATTTTTCATTTTGATTTGATTAGCGAAAGGCAATATCCATAGCATGGCCAATCATAAAGGAAGCGATTGAAGACTTGTGCAATAAAAAGTTTCTGACCACTTTAAACATGGCAGATTTGGGATGTTCTTCAGGACCAAACACTCTCATTATTGTCTCAGATTTAATCAAACAAGTAGAGGAGATTCATAAAAAGCTTCACAAGAAACCATTCCAATATCAAATTTTCTTGAACGATCTCCCAGCAAACGATTTCAATGCCATTTTTAGATCGTTGCCAAGTTTCTTGGAAAATTTGAAGACCCAAATTGGAGTTGATTTTGGTCCATGTTTCTTCAATGGCGTGCCTGGTTCTTTTTATGGCAGACTATTTCCCAACAAAAGCTTGCACTTTGTTCATTCTTCTTACAGTCTCCAGTGGCTCTCCCAAGTAAGTTTCAAAATCTTATTATCTAGAAAATCTCATCTAACCATGCATAATTAAATTGATCATTTAGGCGATCTTTAAATTCTTATTCTCCAGAAAAATCCCATCAATTGCATTGTTATTAACAGTGAAATCCAATGCATAGGTTCCTGAAGGGATGGAGATCAAAAACAAAGGGAACATATTCATAGATAACACAAGTCCAGAGAATGTGGTTGAAGGCTTTTATAAGCAATTTCAAAAGGATTTTTCATTATTTTTGAAGTGTCGTGCAGAAGAAGTAGTAACTGGAGGATGCATGGTTCTTACCATGTTAGGAAGACCAGATGAATATCCATCAAACAAAGAATATTGTTATGTTTTGAAACTTTTGAATTCAGCTATCAATAACATGGTTGCCGAGGTGAAAAATACAAATATATACACTTTAAAAAATTCTACCTTTTTCACCAAACAAATTGTTCAATTGCAATAAAAACTTTTTTTTTTCTTTTTTGTGAATCATGACAGGGGATCGTGGATGAGAAAAAAATTGATACGTTCAATATTCCAAATTTCATGCCCTGTCCAATGGAAGTAGAAGCAGAGGTCATAAAAGAAGGAAGTTTCACCATTAATCGCCTTGAACTCTCGAGAATTAATTGGAACTTCTACAACGACACTGAATTTGATGCATCAACTGTGTTTATTGATAGTAGTTACAATATTGCAAAATGCATTAGATCTGTGATGGAACCACTTTTGATTCCTCACTTTGGAGAAGCAATTGTTGAGGAATTATTTTACAGGTATAGAAAAATTGTTAAAGATGAGATGTCCAAAAAGGAGATTGAGTTTCTCAACCTTACTATTTCCCTTAGTAAAATAAAATGATTAAAAAGAAAATACTATCATGTGGTTCTATATGTATAAGACATGCTTGTAAACACTTTGATTCCAGACTATAATGCAATGAAATTGTTGGTTGTTCAGTTGTTTTCATATGATAAGTTAATGGAATTGTGTAGATAGGTTAACCGTTAGATTTGTGAGTGAGTGATTTTAGAAATAGTTAACTTAGTAAAAATGATTTGTTTATAATTTACTTATTAAAATTGATTTTTATATAATAATTTTAATGTTTGGTATTATATTTTTAAGAGTAATTTTCATATGTCAACACGAGTATAGCTCAACTAACATAAAACTTGTACTAATGACCAAAAGATCTGTGGTAATTTGAATCTCCCACCTTCACATGTTGTATAAAAAAAAAAAAAGAGTAATTTTCATACAAAGTTGATTTTGAATGATTGAAGACATGTTTGGGACTAACTTTAGTGATTTATTTATATTTTTTTTTGTAAAAAATTTTCAATTATAAGTTATTTTAATATTTGATCTAACATGTGTAAAGGGGATTTTTTGTGTAAAAAAAAAAAAAGTAAAGGGGATTTTAATTTATTTTTTTTTTTTTTTAGTGATTGGTTTTTTTGTTTCAAAAGTGACTTTAAAACCCTCGAATTACTAAAAGGAAACATACATTTAAGAGAAAAATAATTTATAGGGTGGTAAACAAAAGTCATAGATAGAAGAAAAAAAATAGGAGAAAAAAAATTAGAGAGAAAAAATAGAGAGCTTAAGAAAAGTTTCGAGAAGACAAAATGTTATAGACACTAGACAGAGAAGGACAACAACTCTAGAGTATCTCTCTTTCTTCCTTCTCAATGTTATTTAATAGACTTATTTCCCAAAGTTAATTTAGCAGTAATGTTCTACAAAAAATTAAGCAGTATTTAATTTCATGAATTAAAAAGTAAATAATTAAGATTTATTGTTTTTATCTAGATGGAATAACTTGAAACGAAACATGTAAATTAAAAATATATATATATATATATATATATAATCAAAATCAGCGGCGGATCTATAGTAGGTCCAGGGGCTCAATCCCCTCCTGAACTCTATATATTAGATTAATATTACAAAGTTCACTTGTTTCACAAACATGTTTCCTTTCCTCGTTGGTAACCCCAATGATTGAGTTTGAAGCTTACAAAAGTATGTTTTTTTTTTTCCGTTTTAAGTTCGTTTTTTATTAAAAATTGTTTTCTTTTTCATTTTTAATAACTTCTTTGTTTTTGTTTTCTATAAAGCACTCAGTATCCCGAGTTCGAGCCCTCAAAATGTATGTTTTTTGTTTTTGCTTTTAATTCCTTTTTTTAATTAAAAATATATTAAAAACTGTTTTCTTTTTCTTTTTTTAATGACTTTTTTGTTTTTGCTTTCTTATAAAACTTTCATAAGTATGTATATGATTAAAAAAAATTACTACTCTCATTGATTTCATATGTAGAAAACTATACTTTTCAAGAAAATAAAAATAAAGTCAGATCTGTAATATTTTTAAATGTTAGTAGATTTTTTTTTATTAATTAATTCTATTTGAAAAACTAAAATTATTATTTTCATTTTTATATATTCTTATTAAAAATAAGTAAACGATACCATTTTCATCTTTTATTTTGAAATTTGTTTTATTTTAGTTCTTGTGTTTACAAATGTCCAAATTTAGTCATTGTATTTTAAGTAATTTTTACAATATTATTATATATATATATATATATTAAAATACGTGGACTAAATTTGGACATTTAAAAGTTGACTAAAATGAAATGAGACCTAAAGTATATTGACCAAAATGATATTTTAACCTAAAAAATGTCAATAACATTTTCTATTGAATAAACTAATTTCAAAATATATGAAACCCCCTCTAACATAAAGTTCTGGATCCGTCACTGATGAAAACATAATAGAAGTTTATAAATTTATTTCTGGTAACTCACAAACCACATTTTAATATTTTTTTTTTCTTTGTGAAAAAAACCACATTTTAATATTAAAAGAACAAAATACTTTTCATTTTTAAATGATGAGCCTATATATCGTCACATTTTTTTTTTAAATAAAAATAGTAGGTAAACTAAGAACTCAAACCCAATTCATTGTCATTATCGATGGTCATGTCAATCATTAAAACTTTGATTGAAAATCACCAAAATGCTTATTTAACGTAGAATGCTTGGTGATTTTTTTTTAAATTATCAAATAGTTCAACCGAACATAAAATTTGTACTAATGATCCATAGGATTTCGAGTCCCTTACCTCCCACATATTGTTAAAAAAAAAAAAAAAAAAATCAAGTATTAGGATGGAGACTAACTTCTTTTTTTATTTCAAGCTCTTGTAGCAAAGCAATCAAATACACTTCAACTAACTCTATATGATCTATCTTGTTTTTAGAAATCAATATTAATTAGGAAGAAAAATGGTATTACAAAGACTTAAACAGATGAGCTCCTACTCTAATAATATGTTAAAGGGAAAAATACACTTTTAGTCTCTGAGGTTTGGATTAGGTTTCATTTTGGTCCCTGAGTTTTCAAACTCAACAATTTAGTCCCTGAGGTTTGATTTTAGTTTCATTTTAGTCCCTCCATCCAATTTTCCGTTAAAAGTTAACGGATTACTGCCGTGGCAAAATTTTTTATTAAAAAAATTAATTTTTAAGTTTTTTAAAATATGAATATAATAAGATAATAAATATATTATTATTTTAATTTTTTTTTTAATTTCTTTTCCCCATCTCTCTCTTCCTTCTTCTTCACCCAACTTCTTACCCCCACCTCCTTTTTCTTCTTCCTTTTCAACTGGTCAGCGCCCGGCGGTAGCAGCTGCCGGCGATCACCAGCGGCCGGCCACCGCCGCCGGACTATTTTTTTTTAATTTTTTTTTATTTCTTTCTCTTTTCTTCTCATTTAACTCCATGATCTCTCTCGCGTCCCTTCGTCGAGCCAGTCATCCACTATTCTCCGGCGAGCTCCGACAATGGGAGAGAAGTAGTGGCCGTTCTTTCGCGAGTAGGACGTCATGCGACGGTCCCCCGCTGAAACAAAGACCTACGCGAGACCAATGCCGGCGAAAAACCCACTAAAAAAATCGCGACAAAACCCACTGAAAACACACAGACCAACGCCGGCGAAAAAACCCACTAAAAAACCGCTGAAAACCCCATTGAAAACACATAAACCAGCGCCGGCGAGAAGACGAAAATGAAGACCCACGCCGGTGAGATCTGAAGTCGTGCACGAAAACGCTACCATCGACCTTGCACACGTTAGATCTGAAGCTTTCGAGCTCGAAAACGCCGTCGTTGAGCTTGCAAATGTCAGATCTGAAACTGCCGAACACAAAAACGCCGCCGTCGAGCTCGAACCAGTCAGTATATCCGCTGCTTCCATTGATTTGGTCGTCAGGGCGATTTTTCAGATCTGAAAACAGGGGAAGAAAAGAGGGAAGAAGAATATAGAAAGGATGAAGAAGAAGAGAAAGAGGAAGGGAAAGGAAGAAAATGGAAAAGAAAAAAAAAAGAGAAGAAAATGGGCTCCGGGGCAGCGGTCGGCCGGCAACGGCAGTGGTCAGATGATGAAGAAGAAGAAAGGAGAGAGAAAAGAAAGAAGAATGGAGAGAGAAAAGAAGGAATAAAAAAATTAATAGTTTTGAGATGGAAGCCATATAATATAATATGGTATTAGAGCCTATTAAATCCAAACAGTCTCCCTTAGAAGGGTCACCCCACTCATTGTCAATTAGTTTTTGAGATGGAAGCAATAATATCCATGACATGTCCAATTGCAAAGGAAGCCATAACCATTGCAGATTTGGGTTGTTCTTCAAGGCTAAACACTCTAATAGTCGTTTCCAATTTCAAATAAGTAGAGGAGATTCCTGAAAAGCACAAAAAGCCTTTGGAGTATCCAATCTTCTTGAACGATAGATCTCCATGGTCCATGGAAACGACTTCAATGACATTTTGAGATCATTGCCAAGCTTCTTGCAAACCCAAATTAATGGGGTGCCAGGCTCTTTCTATGACAGACTTTTTCCCAACTAAAGTGTCCATTTTTTTCATTCATCTAATAGTCTCCATTGGCTCTCTCAGGTGGATTTAATCAAAGCCTAGTACTTCTCTACAAACAAATTTCAACCATATATATAGTATTTTTTTGTAGATAGATATATGTATTATTACCAGCTTGAGAGATATGGTAAAATTGAACGCAGGTTCCTGTGGGGATAGAGTAGAATAACAAAGGAAACGTATTCATACAAGTCCAAAGAATGTGGCTGAGGCTTCTTACAAGCAATTTCAAAAGGATTTTTCAATGTTTTTGCAGTGTCGAGCTGAGGAATTGGTAATAGATATGGACATATGGTTTTAACATTTGTAGGAAGAACAAGTGAAGATCCATCCAACAAAGAATGTACTGATGCTTGCCACCATTTGGCTTTAGCTCTCTCTTGCTTAATGTCTGTTTTTCAATACATTATATTTGTATTGTGACTTCATCATGTACAGGGAATTGAGCACAAAGTGGACTCATTCAATTTCCCATCGCTAAGGGAATTGGAAGTCGAGGTCTTAAAGGAAGAAAGTTTCACCCTCAATCGTTTGGAAGTTTCAACAGTTAACCTAAACATGTACGACACTAAATCCAGCTCGTCAAGCAGGTCTGTTGACAATAATGAGTACTGTTTTGCAAAGTGCCTAGAATCTATAATCGAACCACTTCTTAATCATCATTTCGGAGAAGTCATTGTCCAAGAATTGTTTTGTCGGTACCGAAAAATTGTTGCTGATCGCATGTTGGGAGAGAATGTTGAATGGACCTAGCTCACTATCTCTATGACTAAAACAAAAGGATAAAATATAATGCAACAGTTTCGTATAATAACCAACAAGCGCATAACTCAATTATCATAAAGCTTGTACTAGAAAGACAAAGAGATAATGTAATGTTATGGAAAGATTGGAAATCATAATAATGTCCTAACTTTTTCATTTTTCTACCATAAGCAGTTGGAATTGTGTAGAATAAGTGCACATAGCACTCAAATAATTTATAAATATTTTCTTTGATCAAGTTCTCTGTTGCTGATATGGGAAAGGGGAAAAAAAAGTATGTTATTTAATCATCGCCTCTAACTGATCCTTCCATCATCTTTTCCTGGCTATTTTCGATTTCTGAGTTTCCATAGATGATATTTTTGGTGGGTTTTGGTTTCTTTGTAAAAGAATTTCTTCTGCATCACCTTCTCCCAAAAGAGTACTTGATCCTCTCAACCTCTTCTTGAGAGGTTATTAATGTTGGATTAATCGAGTGCGAGAAGTTACTAATGAAGTTTTGGTAAAATCAACTAGGAATAGTTTCAATTTAAATCAAAACATTGTTGACGTTATAAATAAATATTATGGTTTGAATTAGCTCTTTGGGTTGAATCAAACATTAGTCTTTCAACTCAGTGTAGTTTTTAGTAGTTCAATATGGTGGGGTAGGAGATTCAACCATTTGACCAATATTTTATGATCCGGTGTTTGCTTAGGATTCAGAGTGAGAGTTTGTCAAGCTCTTGAGTGGGTCCTACAAACTATTTAATTAAGACACAACCCAATTTCTAAGGAGGTGGCACTACACTTGTAAAGTATGCACTAGAAGAAAACTTCATAGCTAATATCTGAACATCTAGGTAATTGACAAACGAAAGGTATACAATTTTATTTTAAAATATTATTATTATTCATTTACAATTTTTATATAATGAAACTTTATAATAGTTTCTCAATAGAAGCTAGGAAAAGTTTTGTCACCTTCATGGCTGAATCTGTAAGTTCATGGCTTATTTAAGAAGTTGTTTTAATATCTAGTTTTACTTTAAAAATAATAAATAAATCAGTGGTTCAGTATGCTGAATCTATTTATTGCTCATGACTTGTTTAAGATTTAGGGAGCGTTTGGCGTTGATTTTGGAGGCAGTTGAAGTGATTAAAAAAAAAAAATCTTAACCGTTTTTAGCGTTTGCTAAAACAGATTATAAATTAATTTTTATAAAATTACTTTTTCAATCACGTTGATTTGCAAAATCCAATAATTGTAGCTTCTCCGTTTAGCTTCCCTAAAAATCTAATTTGTAACTAACTATTTAGTGGTTTAGACTTGAATCATTTTTTTTTTTAATTTAACATATTTTTATTTTATTATTTTTTTCTCATTTGATATATATTTTTTTTTGATAAGTATACTCATTTGAAATTATTTGTTTTTATTTTTATTTAAATTGAAATAATATGTTTCTCCAATACAAGTAGCAAATTATATTTCTTAACAAAATATAAAAACCTCCTAGGATAAACATAAGATTATATTTTAAATCATATCAAATTTAAAACAATTATCTTATATGTTTAAAAAAAATAATTATCTTAAAATAATTATGAAATTATATTTTAAAATTTTGAAATTAAATATAAACATTAAATTTATTTATTGAAAAAATATAGTTAATTTACAATGATTTAGAATATTAATTTACCAAACACCTCAACTTGTTTTTTCGTCTATAAAGCTAAAATTTACCAAACACTAATTTGCTTTCTAATACAGCTGATTTTCTTAAAAGCATAGCTAACAGCAATTATTTTAGAAGCTACAACAACTCCAAACTAAGCCTTAATTTCGGACCGTATGATAATCTGTTTGTGTTTTTCATTTTAAAAAAATTGGGTTGTTTGATAGACATTTCTATTTTTGTTTCTGCTTTTTTAAAACGTTTTTGAAATTACCAGCAAATCTTTAAAAAAATATTTATGTTTTTCAAAAAGTCATTTTTCTTCTAAGGCTTTTTTTTTCCTCTTTTAAACATTTTTCTCTCTAAATTTGTCTTTCTCTCTCTAAAATTTTGATATCAATATAATTTTTATTTTTCTCTATTTTTAGAAGATTCATCTCTACCTAGCTTTTTTTTCTCTTCAAAATGTTTATCTTTATTTAACTTTCATTTCTTTCTCTTCTAACTTATCTTCCTAATTGCCAAAACGAAACGAATATATATATATATATATATATATATATATATATATATATATATATATATATATATATATATATATTTGTTATAGGCAATTTTGGACCACTCCGATATACAAGGAGCTGACGAGGACAACCAGGAAGAAATTAGGCTGGGAGTTGGACCCAAGAGGCGAAACCGACAAGTGGGACGGGCCAAGACCGAAGCCCGACCCCCTACTTGGCCTTGGCCCATGGCCGAGGCCGACCCTCGGCCCGCTCACGCGGGCCAAGCCCGTCCGACTCCATTTGGTCCCTACCGCCTTTGGCCGCCTCGGTTCCGCCTGGTTTGACCTAAAACGCCTCCGAATCCCTAAAAACCCTTGGAGGATGAGCAGGTATTTATACCCATCTTCGCCACTGAAGAAGGGGACTCAAACTCTATTCTCGACTCCCTACTCTTACTCTCTAGCTCTCCCTTCCGTTTTCTGACTTAAGCATCGGAGGCGATGTGGCTAGCACCACACTGGTGTGCAAGCTCTCTCTTTTGCAGGCCACGTCTTCCCCCTCTTCTACAAATTTTACCGTTGGTGGCACGTGAAGGTCAGTTCCTCTTACCAAATTTGACCATCAACATATATATATATATATATATATATATATATATATATCCCTAATTTCTCTCTCTAAAAATCAAATATTTTTCTTTTCCCTAAAATTCTCTCAAAACTTTTTTTCCTCCATAACTTATCTATTTCTAAATTTTGATCTCAATAACTTTTCTCTACCTAATAAATATATCTCTAATTTTTCTTTTGAAAAAAAAAAATCTCCCTAAATTTTATCTCGCTAAAACTTTTCTTCATTTTTTTAATTTATGGTTATTTCTTTAACACATCTTTTACTCTTAACTTTACTATCTCTCTAAAATTTATCTTTTTATTTAATTTTTCTTTCTAAAATTTATCTCTTCTACTCTATTTTTTCCTTTTTTTCTCTAACTAATATTTTGTATAGAGTCTAACTAATATTCTCTCTAAATATTTTCTTTGATCATGTATCTAAATTTACTATGTTTAACTTTCTCTCAAAAACATTTATATTCATATCTCTACATTTTTGTTTCAATGTTTCCACACATTTTTCACTCTCTAAAACATCTTTTCATCTCTCTAATTTTTTAAAAACTGAAAACAAAAAACAATTATTAGACAAGTTTGGAAAAAAAATATATGGTTATTGTTTTTAAAAAAAACAGAAAATAAAAAAAAAACAAAAAAAAAACAAAAAAAAAATGAAATGGTTATCAAACGGGACCTAACGCCATCCAATTGTAGGAATAAAAATGATAGTGAATAGAGATATCTACAATTTGTTTAAAATTTTGCATTTAATTAAGTTTGTGATGGGTCGTCTCATAGGCTGATAAAATGATTATTTTATTTATTTATTTAATATTTATGAGTGTCCGAGACAATTTATACATACCACGACTAATCTCACAGAAGAACTTGACGTAGTAATTACAAAAATAGCTAAAAAAATAAATTAAAAATAAAGGTTGAGAAAGAAAAAAAAAATAAAATATGAACCCAAACAAGAAATTGATAGTGCAAGTGTTTTCTATTTTTAAAATTTTTACTTTGAATTAAATGTTATAAAAGTAATATATATTGAAACCGAGTTCGATGATGATTTGACAAAGCAAAGAGATATTTGAAGAATGAATAGGAAGTTGTGACTTTAAAATAAGGATAATTGTAATTGGTTGCAACATGAGGGTAAATAATGGAAAATATAGCAATTTTTAAAAATATTTGTAAATATGGCAAAATTTTTGAATTAATTTTTTATATTCCTGAATTGCCCTTGTCCCGCGCATCTTCTTCTTCATCGTCAGTTTTTTTTTTTATATTGATAGAAATCTTCTATCACTGATAGAAAGTCTTTCTATCACTAATAATAGATTCTATCGGTGGTAGAAAAATTTTCTAAGTTTCTATCACTGATAGAAGATAGATTCTATCAGTGGTAGAAACATTTTTTATCAATGCTAGAAAGTTTCTATCAGTGAGATAGAATAAAGTTTCTATCAGTGATAGAATCTATCAGTGATAGAAAAACTGATTGGCGCGCACATCATCTTCTTCCTCGTCAATTTATATATATATATATTGATAGAAATCTTCTATGATAGAAAGTCTTTCTATCATTGATAGATTCTATCAGTGTAGAAAAACTTTCTATTAGTGATAGAAAATATCAGTGATAGAAAGTTTTCTATCAGAGATGGGCATTTTAGTAATTTTACTTTTCAGATGGTGAGATTTTGTCATTTTTGTAAATATTTATGCGGGTTGCTACTTTTGCAATTAGTTTGGGTCATTTTGCTACTTTTGCAACCGGCCCTTAAAACAAGGTAAATTAAATTATTATTATAATGTTTCATTATTAGCCTAACACCATTAAAGAGATGGCATCTTTTTTTGAAAATTTAAAGAGATAGCATCTTGTTGATGGTCAAATTTCACTTAGGAATTTTCCCTTCACTCCACGTGACGATCAACAGTGAATTTGTAAACGAGCGAGAAAGACGTGACCTGCGAGACGAGCAAACGTTGCACACCGGTATGGTGTAGACCATACACACTCCGATGCTTAAGTTAGCATTGGCCGGAAAACACGTAAAGTGAATTTAGGGACTAATTTGTGCATACCTGAATGTGTGTGCGATCTCCCTTTTTATAGATTTCCCCTTATCGTTTTCGTCGATGTCAGACTTCAAATGATCTTCGGGCCTTTGGCCCTGGTCGGCCTCGACAATGGGCCGAGGCCGACCTCATCCTCCTGGGTTTTTAAGAATTCGAAAGTGTTTCGGGACGAACCAGGCGAAACCAGGG
The DNA here is from genome assembly GCA_036850905.1 of Luffa acutangula. Taxonomy (NCBI): domain Eukaryota; kingdom Viridiplantae; phylum Streptophyta; class Magnoliopsida; order Cucurbitales; family Cucurbitaceae; genus Luffa; species Luffa acutangula. Next base: position 58,287,440 of record CM072087.1, on the reverse strand, counting down.
CGGTCAGGGACATCAGGGACCAAAGGAAGGTGGCCAAGCTCGGCCCGTGCCCGTGGGCCGAATGGTCGGCCTCGGCCTTATGCCAAGGGCGACCATATGGGTCGGGCCAAATTGGCCCAACCCTTTGGTCAGATCTTCCTCTGGGTCAGCTTTCTGGTCCCACTTCTGTCCAATTGTCTTCGTCAGCTTCTTGTGCGTCAGTGTGGTCCAAAATTACCTATAACACATCTCATTGCTCATTATGTATTATATATCTCGATTGAAGTTGTGACTATGGTTAAGTATATACTCATCCCACCTACCATTATACATAAATTTCAAAACAAACAATTTTTTTGCTACATCCGGTATATACAACCAACGTATATATTATTTAATGAAGGATGGTCAATGATATATATACAAGAGGTAAATAAGAAATGATGGGAAAAATAATGATATTCCTTGAAACAAGACATCTATGTTCTAACCAATATTCTATTGAGAATATTAAATATTCAAATAAAGTTAATCAAATGTGATAATGATGTTGTTAATTTCAACATTTTTTTTTTAACAAACACATGGTGTGAGGAATTTGAATCTGTGAACCGAAGAAAAAAAATTAGTTTATTTAACTAAATGATCAAATATTAAATATTAAAATATCGAATTAGATAACAAAATTTTAAAGTTTATAACATCACCTAAATTTGAAAAATGCTAGATAACAATAAGAATTTGATAATTGGACATTTTTTTTTAATATCAAAAAGGGGGAAAATTCTAAAAAATGAATTTAAAAACCACGTACCAATAAAGAGGTAAGGGGAATATTTAGAAAAATACAAGGGAAAAATACTTTTTGGTCGTAAGTTTTCAAGAATATGTGTGTCTGGTCCATAAATTTTCAAAATTAACTTTTTTAGTTTTTAAGTTTTGAGAAGTAGATTTAAAAGGTCCCAAAGTTTTCAAAAGGAACCTTTTTAGTCTTTAGTTTTAAGAAATAGATTTAAAAGGTAAGGTACTCATATTATGTTTTCAACTTTTTTAAACTAATATTTTTTAATATTGAGTGGTTTTTAAAATTAAAAATATTAAAATATTAATTTAAAAATAATAAAAATAATATGAGGGACCTTTTAACCTCATTTCTCAAAACCTAAGAATCTTTTAAACCTATTTCTAAAACATTTAGGAACTAAAAATATCAATTTTGAAAACTCATGACCAAACACACTTATTTCTAAAAACTTAAGGACCAAAAAGATATTTTTCTCAAAATATCCCCCAACAAAGTGAGCCAATATATTTAGGAATAACTAAAAATCCATTCCAAAACTAACCTCACTCAATTATCCCACATTTTTTTGTAATTGTGTTTAGGTTGTAAGGACCCAAATTACCAAACCGAATATCAGTGGCGGATCCAGAACTTAACGTCAGGGGGGCTATATAGGAATACTGGAAAATATCAATTTTAACCTTGAAATTATAAGGTATTTCAATTATTACCCCATACTTTATTAGTTTATATACTTTGATATTAAATTGGTTAAATTAAAAGTTTAGTTCTTAAAATTTCAAGATTATGTTTAATAAGCTAGTCTTTTACTTTAAAAAGTTTCTTGTAAGCCCCTAAGACACTGTTTGATAACCATTAGTTTTTTGTTTTTTTTTTAAAAAAAATTAAGCTTATAAACACTACTCTCACTCATAAGTTTCTTTGTTTTTTTCATATACCTCCTTACCATGTTTTCAAAAACTAAGTTAAGTTTTGAAAACTAAAAAAAAATAAACTTGTTTTTGCTTTTAGGATTTGGTTAGGAATTCAAATATTTTCTTAACAAGGATGAAGGTCATTCTAAGGAAATTAGGAGAAAACAAGCATAGTTTTTAAAAAATCAATGGCTATCAAACGAAATCTAAACTTTTAATTTTGTGTCTAATAGAACTCAAAATTGTCAATTTTGTATCCAACATATTCATTTAAAATAAATACATAATAGGTTAAGGATCTATTAGACAACAAATTGAAAAGTTGAAAATCTATTATTATACAAAATTGAAAATTTCAAAACCAATTAACATGAAGAATTATACCAAATAGCAACTTTTAAAGTTTGTGTATCAAAATTATAATTTAATCAATTGTTTTTTTTTTCAATATGAAGTAGACACAATTTTCTATAAATATAAAAGAAAAAGAATGAAATTGAAACAACTAGTTAGATTTTTCTCTCTTTTAAAAGAATTATACGTGTTTGATGCTATTCAATTTTTTTAAAAAAAAAAATTGATATATTCCTACGTATATTTGACCCCAGGAAATAAATTTATTTAATTAAGGTTTTACTAAAGTAATGAAAAAAAAACGAAGGAAAAAATGTTTCAAAATGCGTGTTGAAAAAATTAAGAAGAAAAAGCTAAGAAAAAACGGAAAAGACAAGAAAGATTAAATGCAAAAGCGCTAGGTTGAAAACAAAATGGAAAAGACAAAAAAAAAAAAAAACGGAATCTCCAAGGGTCGAATCAGGGCAAGGATGATTCTTAGAGGGGCTACAAAAATTTGCGGCAAATAATATAAATAATATAACATTCTTAAGTTGAGGGGGGGCTCGAGCCCCCCTGGGCCCCATGTAAATCCGCCACTGTCGAATATGTTAGATATTTTTTATTTTTGAGTTCATCGACATTAGGAGTGGGGATTCAAACCTCTGACCTTTTAGTCAAAGGCACATGCACCACCGTTGAGCTATGCTCACTTTGACCCAAATTTGTTAGATACATGCGACCATTTCAATTTTCTTTTAATCACTTGTTGGTTGTTGCACATATATTTTAGTGAACCAAGAAAAGATCGGACTTCTGTTTCTTTTATTTTTATTTTTTTTTATAATACTTTTATTATTTTTTTTAGTACGAGATTGGACTTATTCAATATTTATGTTAACTCTTTTTTTTTTTTTTTTGAAAAATATATTTATGTTAACTCTAAATACGTATACATGAACTCAAAAAATAATATATATATACACACATACATATAGGTACGTGCATAATTCAAAAGATGGTTCCACACAACAATTAAAGGTGAGACATACTTAAAAGAGAGGTAAAATTGTATTAAAGTCAAAACAAATTAATGAACATTTAATGCTCATAGCTCGTTGACCTAACTTGTTCTCAATAATGAAATCTATATTTTTATCTTAAAACCTCTTCCAATCCTATCTAAACTAAAAGTTGACATCTTTTTCTAAGGGATGAGTTGGCGATCTAAAATTTTATGTTAAAATGACTTCAATTCAATTAAGCTTAGTTTCTAGCCATCACAATAAATTTTGAAATTATTTTGTTAAAAAAAAAAAAAAAAAAAAAAAAAAAAAAAAAAAAAACTGATTATTTACTTCTTTTTTTTTTAGGAATATTTACATCTAATTTTAATATAAAAAAAAGTATATCAAATTAATTTAAAAAAATTGAAACAAAAATCAATAAATTAATAATTATTTTTTACAAATTAATAATTTATATATATATATATATATATATATATATATATATATATATATATATATATATATATATATATATATATATATATATATATATAAAAGTCATTAACTAGATAAAGAAAAAATATTAAAAAAAATCCGGTTAACGAGTTAGATTTATAAATGATAAAAGATCTGAAATTTATACATTAAATAAGAAAAGAGTTAAATATATATTTGGAAAAATGAAAAAAAAAAATCAATAAATAACACATTCTTAAAAGAAAATTTTGAGTTTTTTTTTTCTATCTTAAATCAAATGACATTTTTTCAAATTCAAATTTTCTCCAAATCACTAAGAATGATTATTATTATTTTGACAAATATATGAAGTTCTTTGTTTTTTTTTTTCCTCAAACTATGGCAAGATATGATTATTAGTGGAGTGACCCTTGTACCTTATATATTGTGAAGTCTCCACCAATCTTTGCCCCTCAAGATGATGTCTCTCTCTCTGATATCATATTAGATTATATGGGCTTCCATCTCAAAACCAATTGGCTATGAGTGGGGTGACCCTTGTAGCTTATATATTGTGAGGTCTCCACCAATCTTTTCAATGTGGGATCCTCAACAATGGCAAGGTGGTACATTGTTATGACCCATCTTATCCACACACCCATCTACCAAATCACGCCTCTAGCACCTTGAGCTCCTCAGCAAGAAACCATAGAAGATAGCATTTTAGTGAAAGTGTGCACAAATAAGCCTGCATACCATTACCCTCAGAAAGTGAAGCAAATTGCATAAATAAATCATCAAAAAACAACTCAGAAAAGGTAAAAAAACAAACAACTTAGGACTATTATTACACAACCAACCACCCAACATGAAAGCCCCAAGTAGGCCTAGGCAGTATACTTTGCCCTGAAAGGGCTCTGGATTTGGAAACCTTCATGGATAACACCCTGCATGACGAAGGCTAAATCTTGCCCAGAAGAAGCGAACATACATGACAACAGAAATGAAGCAAGCCAAAATTATCCAGAGAAATGAAGCTCTTTGTTAGGCGTGTGAGAAACACTAAGTATTATGTCATTTAAGTTTATCATCAATCATTTTAATAATAATTTACCACCAGTGAAGTATCAAATTGAAAATATTAAAATACGAGAGGCTAAATTGAAACTATTTAAATAATAAGAATTAAATAGAACAAATAATTTAATATTAAGAACTAAAACACGTATTTAGCCCCATAAAAATTAAGAAGATCTAATTATTTGGAAGCCAAAAGGCAATAGACTTTTTTTTAATATTATTTTTCTAGCTTCTAAGAAATATAGAAAAATTACAATTTTTTGTTCTTGAGTTTTCAGGTTTAAGATTGTTGGGTCCCTCTGAGGTTTCAAAAGTGCACATTTAGTTCCGAGTTTTTTGAAATAAGTTTAAAAGATCCATGTCATTGTTTTTTTTTTTTTTTTTTTTGTTAGAGTAACATAGTATGTTTTTAAAATTTATTATTATTTTTCTTCTTCCTCTCTCTTCTCCTCACATTCTCCCTTCCTCTCTCATTCTTCTTCCCTTCCTCCCTCCACCTCCGGTGAATAACATGTAACCTCTAGTGATGACCGACGACCCTAAAACGATGATAGTTCAAATACGATTATGAAAGAGAGAGGAGGAAGGGAAGAAGAGAAAAGGAAGAAGACAATTTTCCTTCATCCCTTCCTCCTCCACCGTTGTGCTCATGTTGACTTATATTTCTAATTTACTGGTCCGAAATCGCCTCTTTGAAGACAATTTTTTTTTCCATGTGTATAAGACAACTTTCTGTTATATGTCAGTTACATGTGGTGAAGAAGACGAATTCACACCCCATATAATATATATGGGTTTAGGGTGGTTTCAAAAAAAATAAAAAGGTTCAAGGGCTTAGTTGGGAGAGTGAAAGAGATTAGAGAGAAATGATTTTGAAGGAAGAGAGTATGAAAGAAAAAAATTAGAGAACAAGGAATTTGAAGGGACGAGAGAGATAAATTAACGAGAGTGATCGAAATTTTCACATCATTAATCTATCTCTCCCACTCTCAATTCTGACAAATTATTTAATGAGGTCGTTATAATGTGACTGTCTTTTTAAAATCGTGTAGAATTTAATATTTATATGTCTCTTAATAACCGCGCTAAATATATAAAATTGAGGTATTTTTACAATTTTTTCCTCTTACATACATTCAACGATGCAAAATTAGCAGTCTTATTGTCATGGCCTTATCGAATAATTTCTTCTTATTTTCTCCTCCTTATACTCTACCCCCATGCTCCTCCAAATTCCCTCTTACATAACATATTTCTGAAATTTTCCCAATTTTCTTTTGATATACATGTTGGTGCTACAAATACGACTCATTTCATTATTTCTACATTTTTTTAGTAATCATTCATAAAATATATATATATATATATATATATATATATATATATAATAATAGTAAATAATAAATAAATAAATAATTATTATAATTTACCAAATAATTTGATGAGAGAGAAGGAAGAATATGGTGCATTAGAACTCTATTTAAACCTACAATATTTTTTAAATAAGTTTGGAAAAACTATATATATATATATTTAAAAATAGTATTTTTTTTTTTATAAATATGCTTATAAATAGGAGTGGCTCCCTTCTCCCCTTTGGAGATAGAAATTCAGTTGAAGATGTTGCATGTAAATGGAGGAATGGGTGATACCAGTTACGCCAACAACTCTTTAATGCAGGTTATTTTTTTTACCTATAATATTGAGTTTCATTATTCCACTCCATGGATTCATTTTGATAACGGTTGATTTTTTATTTTCTATTGAAAATTAAACTTATAAACCCACTTGATGTTCTATATCTGTGCTTCTTAGAAGTTTTGGATCCCTTGTTTGTTTTTGTTTCTTAAATTTAACTAAACAGTCAAATATTTTTTGTATGAAAGATATGAACCCAACTAGAGTCAAGACAAAATAATAATACTTGATTTTCTTTCAAAGTAATTAAGTTTGATGTTTATTTTCTTCATCACTAAAATTTATTTATATAGAATTTCGAATATCTAATATTTTATGGGTTTGAACAGCGAGAGATAATCTCCATGACTTGGCCAATTGCAAAGGAAGCCATTACCGACTTCTACAATGACACCTTTCCAACAACCATAACCATGGTAGACTTGGGTTGTTCTTCAGGACCAAACACTCTCATGATTGTTTCCAATTTAATCAAACAAGTAGAGGAGATTCGCCAGAAGCTTCACAAAAAGTCTTTGGAATATCAAATCTTCTTCAATGACCTCCATGAAAATGACTTCAATGTTGTTTTCAGATCGTTGCCAAGAATTTTGGAAACTTTGAAGACCCAAATTGGAGCTGATTTTGGACCATGTTTCTTCAATGGGGTGCCAGGGTCTTTCTATGGCAGACTTTTTCCTAGCAAAAGTGTGCATTTTTTCCATTCATCTAATAGTCTCCATTGGCTATCTGAAGTGGGTTTAAACAAATCTCATCTCTATATTTCTTCTTAACCTATCTATAATTATACATCAATTTGAGAAATGGGTCAATTTTTATAGGTTCCGAAAGAGATGGAGATCATTAATAACAAAGGCAACATATTCATGGATGGTACAGATTCAAAGAGTGTGCTTGAAGCTTATTACAGGCAATTCCAGAAGGATTTTTCAACATTTTTAAGGTGTCGTGCTGAGGAATTGGTAATTGGTGGACGTATGGTTATAACCACTGCTGTACGAACAGGTGCAGATCCATTCAACAAAGAATGGAATAAGAATGGCCTAGAGTTTTTTGCTGTGGCACTCAATAGCATGGTGGCTGAGGTAATTAAAGTTTATTATACTTGTTGTGTAATATTAACTTGAGTATAGGGTTAGGGATTAAGACCTCTCTTTTAAGGATATTTTTTCATATTGTGAGTTTATTATAGGGAATTGTGGAAAGGGAAAAAGTGGACTCGTTCAATATTCCATGCTACCTACCATCTCCATGGGAACTGAAAGTTGAAGTCTTAAATGAAGGAAGTTTCACCATCAATTATTTTGAAGTTTCAAAAATTAATAGGAACAATTATGACATTAAATCCAACGATTTTACCAAATCCGTACAATCTGTGATTGAACCACTTTTTATTCATCATTTTGGAGAAGCCATCATCGAAGAATTATTCGCCAGATATAGAAAAGTGGTGGATGATTTCTTATCAAAAGAGGATATGGAGTTTATTAATCTTACTATCTCTCTAACTAAGGTAAAATAATATATATATATATATATTTTTTGTACGGTCGAGTTAAGAAAAACTTTTCTTTGTTGTAAAAAATAAAATAAATAAAAATTTTCTTACTTTCTCTCTTTTTTTTTCTTTTGTGAAATAGGGAAGACATGTTATGCCAATTGAAAGATGGGAAATCATATATTCTAACTTTGTTCTTATATATATCTACATGAAATTAAATGGTTAATTTTTTTTATTCTAAAAAAATGGTTAATTTGTTTGGTCACATGTATTGTAATTAAGTAGATGATATCGAAATTGTGCTCAATTTTTTGACAATATGTGAGAAGGGGGCTTCAAACGACAGACTTTGTAGTTATCAGCACAACTTTGTGTCAATTGAGCTAAGCTCTTGTTGGTAAATTGTGCTCAATTTTACTATCTATAAAGATCTTCCTTGATCGTCTCTCTTTATTAATAAAAGGATGAGACGAGAATGAATGTTTCTCCATAATAGGCTTGTGTGATGATTTTTCTTACTACTCTGATACTTTGATAGGATCATATATTGTATGAATGTTTCTCTTTATATTATATATATGTTTACTTCAACAATATGAGGTGAAGACTCGAAACTCTAATCTCTTGGTCGATAGTATAAGTTGTATGTCAATTGAGACACATTCACATTAGCATACAACCTCCAAAGTTAGGGTATAAAATGATTTTTTTTTTCTTTTTAATTATAAAAATGACATAAATGTAAGAAGAATAGTGTATTAGATAAAAAGGTACATCTTTATCAATATTACAAAAATATTATATTTTCGGTACATAACTAGAAGAGGCCTTTTTTTTTCGGTTCATTACAATTTTTCATTGAAATATTTCCAAAACTCCAAAAGTTTTTTGAATTAACAAATCTTCAAGACTATCCATCCAAGAGACATTTTTCAAAGAAAAAAAAGGTAGGAACGTCATTTTATTTATTTACTTTCTATTCATAATATTCAAACTGAAATTTACCTCAGAGGCAACTTCCACTCCGGAGGACGACGGCGCAGGATTCTTCCCGGCGAAACCTCAACTCCCTTGCAATGAACTCTTCAATCCTTCGCTGAAATTCCCTGTTGCTCAGCTCCTCGCCGTACCTTACACTTTCTGGCGAAACTCCTACTCCCCAAATCGCCCCTTCCTCCTCTGCCTCCGGTCGCCAGAACTTCTCTCCACCGAATTCCGTCCACTCTAGCTTCAACTTCTCCGATCGCGAACCGAAATCTTCCATTTTCCCGGTGAAGGCCGCCACCGGCGCCGAGCTCACCTCTGAAATTACCTCTTTGTCCTCGTACGCAATCTCCTCCGGCTCTGGGTCAGAGCAGAGCCGCGCAATTGGCTCACTTCCGGGCAAAGACAGAGACCTGACGGCGCCGTTTTTTACCATTTCGTTTAAGAGTTCAGCGTCGTCATTGTCGCCGGTGATTTCTCCGCATGAGAAGCGGTGGGGCTTGGCAATTAGAGCGACGACAATGGTGTTGCAGAGTATGAAGCCGAAAACAGGGCTTGTGAAAACGCAGGAGATTTGAGAAATGTAATCGCTCGAAACTCTTAGGACCAAAGGGAGGCGGCTAAACGTCCAGAAGAGAAACCCCATTGCCACAAAAACCTCTGTGAATCGAAAAAATCTCACCAAAATTTGGAGAAGATTGTACAGACCCATTTCGTTAACTTCCTCTGTTTTCATCGTGAGGAGAAGAGTTTCAACTGGGCTTCAAAGAAATCGTGGCTTAAAGAGCGGGAGAAAAACACAAAAAGATTCCTTTATTCCTTTTTCTTTTTTTGTTTGAACTTTCTTTGATTAGTTTATGGGAAAATTTTTCAGATGGGTGTTTTTTTTTTCTTGGGAAAAAGCTCTGTTTCGAAGTAAAACAAGGATTCGTTTGAGGGGAAGCTTCGTTGTTTGTGGGAATAAAATGAGAAGTTGCTTTTGAAGAACTTTTTTTTAAAATTTTTAGAGTGATATTTGAATGTGAAATAAAGAGAGCTTTTTCTTTTTGCTAAATGTCATAGAAAGAAGCTTTATTTTCTCCGGTGGAGAAAAGTTGAAGGGAATATATGGGAAGTGGTTGCCGGAGAAACTTTCGCTGTTCACTTTCTCTCTTTTCTGTTCCTTTCGTTTGCTTCTTTAACTTTTTTTTTTTTTTTTTTTTGGACAAAGTTTGCTTCTTTAACATATGAAAAAGGGAAAGCATCTAATTTACTAACGTTTTACTTTTTTTTTTTACTTTCTTGGCGAGGGGGAGGGACACTAAATTAAATTCTACAACCTTAATGTATTATAAACTTAGGTTTAAATTTTTCCAAAGAAAAAAGAAAAAGAAAACTTACGTCTTTTTCTCTGTGTTGGATGAATTATAGAATATATATATAGTGCAAAATTGATAAGATTTCGAGAAAAAAAATTGATAGTAGAACTAAATTTCTAAAATTTGTGAGTTTTAACAAAGTTATTTGACGGTTAATTTGTGCATGGATCAAACTATAATTTGTGCAAATTTTGATATTATTGAAATTAGCAAGTTTATGAAATTTTTGCTTTGTTTTTTGTTAAAATTAGTGGATGCACTACAACAAATTTGGTTTTTAATGATGGGTAGAAATTTTAACACTTATCTAAGTTTATGGTCCAATTTGATGAAATTGAAAATTTAAGTAAAAATTGATACAACTTGACTAGTTGAAAGGTAAATATTAATTTTTTCCCTAAAAATGAGGAATTCTTTCTGATGGTATGGTATTCTCTTATTCATGCCTTGAAGGTTTATTTTAGTCTTAAAATCTTAAAAGAATAAGTAAAAATAAAAGTTGTTTTGCTTTGCAAATATTTTGTAATTAATATCCAATGACCTAATAGTTATCTCCATCAACTTATATTTGTTTCATACATGCTCATATTAACACATTGATACATACATACATGAAACCACATTATCTATGGTTGAAAACAAAATGATATAAATCAAAATAATTCTATTTTAAAAGTTCAAATACTAAAGTCAACATTTAAAAGTCAAAGCGAGCATAGTTCAACGATAATTAACATGTACCCTCGACCAATAGATCAGTGGTTCGAATCCTCTCACCTCCAAATGTTGATATACTCAAAAAAATAAAAAAAAAAAACAAAAAAACAAAAAAGTAGACATTTAAAAGTTTAGAGGTCAAAATAGAATTAACTAAGGATTTACTTGCCAAAATAGATATTTTGAACATTTTGGATCTAAATGAGATTAAAACCTAGAAATTATATATTTTCATTATGAGAATGACTAGTATGTCAAATACTGGAATGCTTTGGGAGGAAGGGCACAACATAGGTGGAGATGAATTTGAATAAAAACTCTCTAAAACGTCGAGAATCTAAGAGTTCTCCCTACCTGGGCGACAGTATAAAGAAGCATTTAAGGATTTGTTCATGATCCATGATTACAAAGTGGATCAAGCCTTTGAAACTGGACTCTTTCTTCCCTCTCGATTCCATCCATATCCCGCCTTCAATCAGAATGATCTTGAATTCCTTTCACTAATATATCACTATTAGTTAAGCCTTTTATAACTTTCTTTTCAAAGTTGTAGGTTTAAATCATTCCCTTTTTTATTTGAGTTGTAATATTCTTAAAAAGAATTATCCATCAATTGATTTTGCTACACTTTGGTTATTTTATATAATTTTTTACATAAAAATTTATTTGTTCGACCAAAGATATTAATTTGTTGTAATACAATATCTTATTTGGTAGTATTTAATAACTATTTATATGTTAACAAAGATGTCGTAATTGTTAAACATAATAAAAAAAATTATAATTTTGTGAAGTATGAAGGAAAAAAAAAAGTTTATGAAGATTCCTTATAATTTCTTCTTATTTTTTCCATTTCTGAAATTGATGGTAGGGACTAGGATGCTCTCACTAGTACACTAACTGGGCCTCTCAAGTTTCTTAATGGGCCTACAGTGTCTGAAGCTGGACACCTTTAGAGGAAGTTCATTGGGCTGCAATTATTTTTCCGACGACATGTGAAGGTGAGGAGATTTAAACTACAAACCTCTCATTATTACATCTCTGACTTGGTTGTTGGATTTTAAATAGTTCTTCGGCCTAATGTGAATTTCTCAATTTAAACAAGGGTCGGTTGCAAGGATAGCAATATGGGCCAAAATAATTGCAAATCTAGCAAACCACAAAAAAAATTGCAAAAATGGCAAAATCTAATAGTTTCATTGCATTTACTAAAATACCCCTCCAGATTTTCTTTCACTGATAGAAAGTTTTTCTATCACTGATAGATTCTATCAGTGATAGAAAGATTTTCTATCAGTGATAGAAATTTTCTTTCACTGATAGATTCTATCATATGATAGAAAATTTTTCTACTACTAATAGATTCTATCGGCGATAGATATTTTTCTATCACTTGTTCGGTGTTCTATTAGTGTTTGGTTGTTGTTATTTGGTTTTCTATCAATGTTTGCTATTTGTTTTTCAGTGTTTGATTTCTATAATCGTTCGTTTTTGCTTTATTTTTCAATGCTCGATTTCACCATGTATCATCATCGCTGATAGAAACAAAAGATCTTCTATCACTGATAGAAAAGTATCAGTGATAGAAAGATTTTCTATAACTCACGAAAAGTTTTTCTATCAGTCTCAGTGATAGAGATAGAAAGTTTTTCTATCACTCATAGAAAGATTTTCTATGAATGATAGAAATTTTTTCTATCACTCAGACAAAATTTCTATAAGTGATAGAAGATTTCTATCATTGATAGGTTCTATCAGGGATTGAAATATTTTCTATCAAGAGTTTTCTATCATTGATAGAATATCTTTCTATTAAAAATTTCTATCAGTGATAGAAATCTTTTATCACTGATAGAAAGTTTTTCTATCGATGATAGAAAGCTTTTCTATCGATGATAGAAAGTTTTTCGATCACTTATAGATTATATCGGTGATAGAAAGATTTCTATCGGAAATAGAAAGATTTTTATGGGTGATCAGGGATTGAAAGATTTTTTTATCAAAAGTTTTTCTATGATTTTCTATAAAAAGTTTTTTTTATCACTGATAGAACCTATCCGTGATAGAAATCTTTTACCACTGATAGAAAAAGTTTCTATTAGTGATAGAAATCTTCTATTCTATCAGTGATAGAAACTTTCTATCACTGATAGAAAATTTTTCTACCACTGATAGAATCTATCAGTCATAGAAATATTAGTGATAGAAACTTTCTATCGCCGATAGAAAATTTTTCTGCCACTGATAGAATCTATCAGTGATAGAAATATCACTGATAGAAACTTTATTCTATAGTGATAGAAACTTTCTATCACTGATAGAATCTATCAGTAATAAAAAGACTTTCTATCAGTTAAAAAAAAAAAAAAAAAAAAAAAAAAAAAAAAAAAAAAAAAAAAAAACTGACGAGAAAGAAGAAGATGGGCACACAGGGACAATTTAGGAATATAAAAAATTAATTCAAAATTTTCGCCATATTTGCAAATATTTTTAAAAATTGCTATATTTGCAATTATTTACCTTCATGTTGTCACCCATTACAATTATCCTTTAAACAATGAAATTGGTATATAGTTTTTCATTTAAAAAACAATAATAATAATCTAGAAGAAAGGGAAAAGCAAATATTTTAGTTCATGCATTGATGGGATAAGACTTTTTTTTTAATTCAACAACTTTTGTGGGTGGATAATGAGATAAGACAATTATTAGGTTACTTTGTGGATTATTGGTTTAAAAACTACTCCTAAAAAATTTATAAAAAAAAATTAAAAAAAAAAAAAAAAAAAAAACTCATCTTACAATATCTTTATTGTACTTAAAAAACCAAAAAAAAAAAGACAATATCTTAATCAGTAAAGGTACAAAAATTTATTACGTTGTTATTTCTTTACCTAACCCTAAAAATAAAAATAAAAAAAAAATAAAAAAAAACCAATATAATCATATTTACTTTCTTTAAAGATTCAAATCCCCACCATTCATTTGTTGAAGTTAAAAAATATTAATGAATGAAAATTCTTATTTTGTATATATGTACACCTCAAAGTTAAGTTAAACTAACATGGTTCATCTGATATAAAGTATGTACTCTCGACCAAAAGATTCATGGTTTGAATCTCTTATATCCTATATATTGTCAATATATATATATATAGTTTGGTTAACTTAAATTTTGATCCTATGTTCTTAAATTTTGTGAGCTTACCTAACAATGGTTGACTTGCCACAAGTTTAATCATTTCAAATTTATTGATTTTTTTTTCGATTTTTATTTTAGTTCAAAAACATTTAAGGATGGAAAGATTCAAACACCTGACCTTGTCCATGTTACACATCAATTACTTTTGAGTTATGCTCCATTTAAATTATTGAATTCTTTTTGACATGCCCATCAAAGTAGAAAATTAAAAAGAAAAGAAGGGAATTTTTTTTTTTTTTTTTTTTAATGAAAGAGGGAACTTTTTTCCCTTTCCCTTGATTCACATTTGGGTGTATGTGGAAGAGAGAAATGTAGGTGCTTAGGTGGCTGTTAATTTACTTTCGTAATAAATAAGAAGAAAAATGTTTAAAATATTGTGTAACTACCTATTACACTATTTCATTATTAAAGTTGTCATTTTCATATAAATACTTTCACAATTATCTCTATTTTTCTTATTAAATTTTTTAAAAACATCAATTCATATTCTTTTCTTACAAATTTTAAAACTTTTAATATTTTTTTTTAAAGTGATGGTTAAATATTGATTTTTAAAAAAATCAAAATGACAGGGTAAAGTTTTAGAATTAAATATTTTGGGGTTTCCTTGTGTATACTAAATGGGATACAAATTAGGCTTTGATTGTATTTTTTCCATCTTTGTAATTTCATAAATAGGATGCTATTTTTAAAAAATGGTTTTTACAAGAAACATAACACGCAAAGAGAGATGGGAATGGACTGCTATGTGTATGGCTCAAAGACAAGGAAAAGGAAAGCTTAGGGCTAACTCTAAACTTGGGTTATTTACAAAAATGCCCTCTCATCACAAACCTACAACAAAACTATAAAAGAAAATCTCTGTTAAATACCCCTATGAATTTCTACATACCGGGTATGAATTTTTAAATACTCGGTATGAATTTTGAAACGATTTTTAAATACCGGGTATGAATTTTTAAATACCCGGTATGGATTTTGAAACTTCTCCGTCTGCCTCAAATTTTAATTTTTTAGATAAATTCTCACTGGCATTCCATATGAGGTATTTTTATTTAGCTAACTAGCATAGTTATTTCATATGGGGTATGAAAAATCGTTTATTCATAATTCTAACACATACATGATAATTATGTACCGATATATACCACTTACAAGCACGTATGAAATTCGTTTATTCATAATTCTAATACATACATGATGATTCTGTACCAATATATATCACTTACAAACATGTATGAAATTCGTTTTTTCATAAGTCGTTTATATATACCACTTACAAACATGTATATAAAAATGAAAATAAATCCCGGAAATCGAATTTGCTTATTAGCAAATCCATAAGCAGGCGGCAATGGGAAAATAAGGAATTCCTTAATTCCAAAAACAGGTGGGTTTCACCATTCAAAAATGGGATTTATTTGAAAAAATATGCTGGCGGCAATGGGAAAAAATAACATTCCATATACGAATTTTAAAAAATAAAAAATATTATAAGAATAAATATGAAACCAATTTCAGTTATTACCTTCCTTATTGAAGCAGGTGTATTTAAAAAAATATATATATATAGAGAAGCATGCGGCAAATCTACCAAATCTGCATAAAAAGAAATTCCAAAATGGATGTGGAAATACATTTGAAATTATATATATTTGTTACCTAAAAGGAATTAATTGAGAATATATATAATTCTATTAAAAAAAAAAAAACATTCCAGCTTGGCTGTCGACTGCAATTTGAAAGAAAAAAAACAATATTTATTATAATTATATAATTAAATAAGGGCAATTAGGGAAGAAAAAAATTGAAATAAATGCATGAAATTCTACAAATGAGAAAATCAAAAGATTATGACAAACATGTAATTAATAGGTTAATTGAACCCACCCGCTATAATTTCTGTTTTAAAAAAGATTAAAATAAGTCTTAGTAGAACCACTAAAATGCTAGGTCAAATTATAAGCCGCATGTGACTTTTGGTTTTTGAAGTCGTCGGAATCCTCCATCCCTCATTGCAAAAAAAAAAAAAAAAAAAAAAAAAAAAAAAAAAAAAAAAAAAAAAAAAAAAAAAAAAAAATTGGTCTCTGAATTTTCATGAAACTAACAATTTAGTCCTTGAACTTTTGTTTGTAACGATTTAGTCCCTATACTTTCAATTGTGTAACAATTTAGTCATTGTACTTTCAATTTTGTAACAATTTAGTCCATAAACTTTAATAAGTAACAATTTAGTCATTGTACTTTCAAATTTGTAACGATTTAGTCTCTATCGTGACAAATTAATGTAAGGATTTAATGAAATTTCTCACATTGATAGATTAATTAACTAATTTGGGATCCAATATGTTAATAAGCTACAAAGTTTAATCATTAAATAATAAAAATCATTAAATCAACATAAAAAAAAAATTGATGATGTTTTTTGCGACGAGGATTAACTTGTTACAATTTTGAAAGTATAGGGACTATATTGTTATTTATTAAAGTTCAAGGACTAAATTGTTACAAAATTAAAAGTACATAGACTAAATCGTTACAAATTAAAGTTCATGAACCAAATTGTTACTTTTATGAAAGTTTAGGGACCAAAAGAGATTTTTAATAAATAATAATAATAATAATAATTTAAAAAAAAAAATTGTATTCTATATTGTTTTCATAGAAACCGATAAGGTCCGTCATTTCCTTCAGCCTCTGCCATTTACATCAATTCTTTAAGCAATTTGATGCCATCAAGACAACCATGAATTTGGTAAGGAACAGAAGCCGCCTAGTGGCTACTGGCTACCAACAATTGGTTCCTTTGACATCTAATTAAGAAGCAGCCACAAGATGAGATGAGACACCGTCCGAGATGCTGTGGCAGCACAAGATGCTTCCTCAATATTAATGGAACCCAGAAAGTTGAATTCGTCACTCTTCTTCTTCCCTCAGAATGACCTTAACAACCTCTCAGATTTTGACCCAAATGCCTCTGTCAATCGTCTTGAATGTTCACCCTTCTTTCAGAACAGTCTCCAATCGAGTTTTGAAGCTTCAATCCCTTAAACCCAGAGCGTCTCTTGAATTCCCTCCTTCGAATCTTGTTTTTCTTTGTGGTTTCGTCGCCAAGAAAGCTGAATTTCGGAAGAGCGGCATGGCGGAATTGACTCGAAGCTCTTCTGTTAGATGTGGAAGTGGAGATGAGGGTTTTAGAAGCTTAGAGACAGAGTCGTTCATTGATGGGTCTTTTGAATTTCAATCTGCGATTGCGGCTGGTGGACTGGAGGCTATACTCAATAATCTGGTTGGTCAACTGTATTAGTTTTTCGTCCATTTCTTGCTTTGATTGTTTGTTTGAGCTTGGTTGCAGAATCATAGGCTTTTTAACGACTACCTCGTGACCAAGCTATTACCTTGAATCATTTTTAAGTTGATGCTTGAACAAAATCTTGGGTGACTTTGTTGGTTAGTTGTACACTGTAAATGTAATACACCTCTTCATATCTTCGTTATAATCTTGGTCCATTGTGGGTGCTTGAACCCGAATAGTTTTGCCTTTAATTCTGACCCAAGAAAGATTTTTACCAATAGAGATGTTGTACTCACATTATATGATATACCAAGATGTCTCCTACTTCTAATGGATGTAGTTGTTTATTGGCATTGAAGCATATAGTATCTCAACTTTAAAGGTACCAGTTGTTCTCAGACCCTTATATTCTATTCTACCTTTGCTCGTAGTATTAGAGTGTATAGGAGTAACTGTAACATAGTTTTCCAGCAAAACTTTGAGTAAATGCCTGAACACAGATTTCCACTTTCTTGCAGTGTTTTAAACTTCATCAACTTGAAAGTGGATTGTGTAGGATCAAATTTGTCAGTTTAGGACTAGCTCTATTGTTTAATAACGTTGTTGATTCTTTCCAGAGCAAGTGGCTTGTAGCTGCCCTCTTTGCTGCTACAATTCTTTTGAGGCATGATGCAGAAGCCTTGTGGATTGCCATGGGATCGGTTATCAATGTCGTACTTTCTATGGTACTGAAAAAGATACTAAACCAAGAGCGGCCTATTGCCACATTGAGATCTGATCCTGGAATGCCCTCTTCTCATGCACAATCCATATTCTTCATTGTCGTATTCATTGCCTTGTCAGGTAATTTTCTACTTTCATTAAGCAACAAGTGATTTTCAAATGCCTATTATAACCTCCACAGTTTAATTGTCTGGAATGACTTTCCATACTACATTAATTCTTACCTCCTCCTTGGTATTAAGTTGTACAATTAACTTTTGGAGGAACTTTAACTTTCAAAGCATTTGTTAAAGAATCTGATTGAATGGTTCAGTTGGACATAGTTCAAGCATTTTCTAATTCTAGGGCAATTTTCTGACTTTTTTAATACATGGAGCATCAAAGCCTCACCTCTTGTATTATGCTCATGGCACATCAAAGTCTTCCCCTCTTGTATTATGCTCATGGCACATCAAAGTCTCACTTCTTGTATTATGCTAATGACACATGCCATTAATCTCCTAGAGAACTTTAACCGATCTAGGCCAACCATGAGAGACAATCTAAGTTTTAGTTATTAAGTTTTCAACCTAAGAACTTGAACCCAAGACTGAAGTGTATTTTCAAATATCCCAACCCCTTATCGGCAAAGCATCCTTGACCACTTTCCTTACTTTCAAAGTTCAGAATAACATGTAGTTGGGGACCCCAAACTCCATATTCTTATTTTTCTCCCTGTACTTACTAGTATCTGAACTTTATCCATTTAAGGTTGTGGGATCAAATGGAAGAGTTGTCGTTCTGTAGAAATTCGTTATTTCTTGGCATTCTACAGCCTTATCCATGCACCAAGCATATTGACTTTCTTCTTACTATCCCATTTTTGTGTGTATGGGCCTCTAAAACTTGTCATCCAAAATTTTATTTATGAAGACTTCAATTGATCAACGCTTATTTTTCATTCTACTTCTGATGTTGTTGCAGCGGTGGAATGGCTAGGTACTAATGCAATATCATTGTCTGTCTGTGGACTTTCCTTCATATTTGGTTCATATTTTGTAAGTTTATTCATCTTCTCTTTTTAATTGAACCTGGCTAAAGATAATGGTTCTCTTGTACTTTGTAGCTGTAGTCCTTAGGTTGATTATATAAACAAAGTATGTTTAAAAGATTTACTGCTTATTTTTTTCTTTTCTCCTGTATTTGACAGTCATGGCTACGAGTCTCACAGAAACTCCATACTATCAGCCAAGTTTTGGTAGGTGCTGTGTTGGGTGGTTTCTTCTCCATTTTGTGGTATTTATTCTGGAAGGCTGTGGTTATGCAAGCTTTTACAGAAAATTTGTGGGTTCAAGTTGTTGTGGTCTTGGGGGCATCTGGGTTCTGCATAGGCTTCGTTATCTATGTCTTAAATAATTGGTTCAAGGATGAAAAGTAATTGTAGTCACATGTACAGTATTCTGCTACATGCTGAATTCGATCCGCTGATTTCTCCCTTTGATGGAGTGAGAATTGTATCCATGAAGGCAATTAGGATATAGATTTTTCTTGTCTTTAGAATTGAAAACTGATTGAAACATTCAATGGCTTATAGGAAGCAAAAAGGCATAAAGGCATTTGTACATTTATGAAAGATCTTTGAAGAGTATAAAATCTCCGAAAAGTTTCAAAGTTTCACTAGTTTGTAATCCATAAGTCTTGTTCTATTTAATTTCCTTTCTATATTCCTTCATTTATCTGATGGGAGTAGGGATGAAAGTATTGTCATGACTGAAATATGGACAATATATCGGTAAAATCGGAGGTTCGATAATGATACAAGGGGGGAGAGTCGTTTTTCTAGAATACCGGCAATATATCATCGAAATTTGTTGATATTTATGTTTGATCATTAATTATCAAAATATTCACGATATTTTATCAATATTTTTATGATATCTTACCTAATATACATAATATTTTGCAGCTTTGTTTCTCTCCTTGCTACGTGCTACTAACTAACATATACCTTGATTTTTCTTACTTTAAAAAGTTTTATCATGAGTTTTTGGATTAGGGCAAGAATTTAAGTTTCCAAATCCATATACAAATCATATTAAAAATATTTGTCTCGACTTCTCCCTTATTGTCTTTCTTGGACGTTTATCGATTACATATTAATTATTGTCTACAATCCAAAAAAATAATAATAATAATAATAAAATGTTATTATTGTTAAATGATGTATTTGTTTGTTCTCATATCTCTATTAATTAATAAATAATCAAAATTTTGTTCCTTTCTTAACATTCATATTATTTTACTATCAATTCTTATATGAATGTATATGTTAATGAAATATATGTTTAAAATGATTTTTTAGGACTTAAATATGTTTGTACATATATATTTTATTAAAAAATTTACAAAATTTGAACAAATTTTTGTGATTTCCGTAATTTTTTTTCTTTCAGAATATCCTTATATATGTAAATTTGAGTTATCGTTATTGTTGGGAGTGCAACCAAAGTCCCACATTGGCTAGATAAGGGGATGATCATGAGTATATAAGGGAGGACTAGTATCTCCGTTGGTATGAGGCCTTTTGGGGTGAACCAAAAACAAAGTCATGAGGGCTTATGCCCAAAGTGGACAATATCATACCATTGTGGAGATCTGTGTCGTGTCCTCGTCCCTTACAAAAAACATAGTCTTGGTGGAGATCCGTAATTAGGCTCTATTGGGTAGGCGAAGGAGTGTTTGACGGATAGATGACTATTTGAGGGGGGATAATTATGGATTTATAAGGGATGACAAGTATCTCCATTGGTATGAGGCCTTTTGGGGTGATCCAAAAGCAAAGCCATGAGGGTGTATGCCCAAAGTGGACAATATCATACCATTGTGGAGATATGTGGTTGTCCGGTAGTCCCTTATCAAGTGGTATCAGAGCCATGCCAAAGGATTGTTGGGAGTGCGTCCAAAGTCCCACATCGGCTAGATAAGGGGATGATCATGGGTATAAAAGGGAGGACTAGTATCAATCTTTTTTCAAGAAGTATAATTTATAGAGCGAATCCAACTTCAAGATCGTGAGCCTTAATAGTCATGGTGGAGGTCCGTGGTTGAGCTCTGGGTGGGCGGGTATACTCCGGAAAAGAGGAGTCGTCCTAGATAAGAGCAAGAACTCTCGGTAAAGCGGTGAAGCCTAGAGAGTTGGACGGATAGATGACTATTTGAGGGGAGGCTCGGTGGTACTTTGTTCGAGGGGAGGATTGTTGGGAGTGCGTCCAAAGTCCCACATCAGCTAGATAAGGGGATGATCATGGGTATAAAAGGGAGGACTAGTATCAATCTTTTTTCAAGAAGTATAATTTATAGAGCGAATCCAACTTCAAGATCAAATTCTAGACGAGGCCAACATGCTTGTGCAATTATTTGTTTGTCCTCTGAAAACGATTTTCAAGTGACTAGACATTCTTCAACCATCAAATATAAATGGCAAATATAGATCATGTTGAATCACGCTCATGTTGTGAATATGAGCATAACTCAACTGGTTAGGTATATACCTTCAATCAAGAAGACGAAAATTTGAATCTCCCAGGCCCTAAATGTTGTGGAACTCTCACGCTCTCAAAAATCTTCCACATTCTTAAGGGGATGACTTGTCAAAAAAATAACCTCCATAATACGTTGACATCTTTAATTGGAAGCAAATTCACAAGCATCGCAATTTATTTAACATATTTCTCAAGAGAGGAGTACAACACTTTCATGTGCACCCTCTGTACTTTTTAAGAGTCCAAAGTTTTTCCAATTTGCATAGTTTGTGATTCACATTCTTCTAAAAAGCAAAGGCATGAAGAAGATTGAGCAGTTGGTCAAAAAGGGAGTCTCTACAAATTAATCTTCTGTTGTTCATCCATATCATACTATCAGTTACTAAATGGTTCAACTCAAGAATATAGATTTCCATTCCTAAAGCCAACTCGTCCAACATACTGTATATGTCTTCTACCTGTGGATGAGACCGATCTCTCGCAACAAATGCAAAAACGCTATCCTTGACCTTTATCGAAGACCATCCTAGCTCCTTAACTATCCCCTTTGATTTCATTAACATTCTTATATTTGTTGCTTCCCTCCACTTTCCCTTAGTAGCACCAAGGTTATGTGAGTCCCAACACAATTTGGATCTAACTTTAGAACTTCAGAAGCAGCTCGTTGTCCACAGTCAACATCACCGTGTATTCTACATGCCCTCAACAAAGTAAATCAGACAACATCGTCCTATTGAAATGGCATGCTTCTAATCAAATTCTCTAAATCGCTTAATCGCCCTGCTCGACAAAGAAGATCAATCATGCATCCATAGTGTTCTTTTGAATGAGTGATGTGATAATCTTTACTCGTTGAGTTGAAGTAGTGGAAACCAAGGTCAATCATTCCTGCATGGCTACAAGCAGTAAGAACGTCGATGAAGGTCACTGAGTCTGGTTTCAAACCAACCTTTTGGATATTTTCAAACAATTCAATGGTTTCTTGGCTATATCCATGTTCAGCATACCCACTGATCATTGTTGTCCATGAAATGATGTCATCTTTCAATGAATCCATAAAGATTTTGAAGCTTCTGTGATGCTCCCACATTTTGCGTACATAACGATAAGTTCACTACATACCATGGATGTCTGTTCTAACTCAACAGATAGTACATGAGCATGCAGTTGCTTCCCCTGCTCGAGAATCGCCATACTTCCACATACACTCAGCACGCTAGGCAAAGCGAACTCATTTGGTTTTGGTGCTTCACTTCTCATTCATGATAGGTACTCGAAGGCTTCTTTGTCGTAACCTGCTTGAGAATAAGCTGCAATTATAATGCTCCATGAAACGATATCTCTAAAACTCATAGTACAAAATACCTTTGAAACTGAAGCTAACTCCCCACATTTTGAGTACATGGTCATGACAGAGTTTGCAATTGATAAAGAATTCAGAAACCACACATAAAACATGAGCATGTGTTGTTCCTCCCATTTCAACCTCGCAAGATTAGCACAACCAGAGATAACAGCAGCAAATGTATATTCTTTTGGAATCACATTACTTTCCCGCATTCTTCTAAATGCTTGAAGCCCACATTCCTCCTTACCCATTTGAACGTATGTCGTTACAATTGTCGTCCACGAAACGACATCCGGAGTCCTCATCTTTTCAAACATATACAAACCATAATCTAGCTTACCACATTTGTTATACATGGTAGCCAGCGAATTGGCCACGAAGGGATTCTCATCGAATCCTTTCTTCAATGTCCGTGTATGAATTGCTCTTCCATGATTCAGTGCACCCGAATCAGCACTAGCCTTCTACGCTATAGCCTATAGCATATGCATAAGAGTCATATTCCACCTTCGACCTCCACATTTCAAAAAAGTAAGCCAGTCCTTCCTCGTTATACCCTGCACAAACAAGTCCGGTTATAATTGTCGTCCAAGTCACCGCATTTCTTGTTGGCATTTCATCGAACACTTTACAATTTCTCCAATTTTCATATACATGTCGAGAAAAGCGCTACCCACAAAAATAGAGTTGATCAGACCTGTTTTGACTGAATACCCATGCAATTTTGTACCATAACAATAATTCAAATCAAGCCCACAAGCCTTGAGACCAAGACTGAGTACAAAGGGATCAATTTGGAGCTCAGACGGAAGCCGCATCTTTGAGAACAAAAGCAAAGCTTTAGAGGAGTCTGAGGCATTGACATACCCAGAAATAATATTAGTCCACAAAACCTCCCATTGAGGCATTTGATCGAACATGTCGCGTGCATCTTTCAAGTGATCGGTTCTCACCAACTGTTTCAACTCGTTGTTAGCTTCGGCCACATCTACCTGGTTTGCGAAAGGGGTGTTCAAGGTTGAAGGTTCTGGTTCTGTATTTAGACGAGATCCTTCGTCTCCGTTCCAACGACTGCCAAAACTGTAAAATTTCTCCGGATGTGTTGTCGACCAAGTAGGATCATGATGTTAGAGAAGGCCATGAAAATTGTGGGCACTTTCCAGCGCACCAAGTATTGGAGTCGAATCACAAAGCCTGCATCAAAAGTTGATGGAGAGTGAGATTGGGAGCATTTCCTAATTAATTTACTTCAACATGCATGAAACAAAGTTATTTTGCTGCAATAAAGCTTCTTGCAAAAAAATAATAATAATAATAATAAATTTTTTAAGGTTTATTTATCTTCTTATCCATCATCATTAAAATATTGTCCATGTAAAAAAAGATGGAAAATAAGATTAATAAGCATACAACCAAATATGGTTAGAAACTGAGATTTTTAGAAACTAGAGATTTTTAGAAATGGATGATTAGAGTTTGAGCTATTTTAAGGGCAATTAGAACTTTTCACTTTTGAATAGTCCTAAAAATCAATAGATCCAAATTAGAAATTGTTTTTCTCATGTTTGATGGCAATTTTCCTATATTAGGAGGTTTTTATTTTAAAAGGAAAAGGGGATTTTTCACCTCTAAAAAGTCTTAGACTTTTTTTAATTCAATAATTATGAGGTGAGAGATGGAACCATGAACATGATCTTAAATAGTAATTAATGTCTTAGTCATTGAGCTATATTTGAATTGACAAGTCCTACTCAACAAATCAAAAAGTGATCACAAACCACTTTATCCTCCTCAAATTTGATTATATTTAGCAATTACACATGAAAATATACCATTGAGAATGTTTTAATGGGACTACGACTCTTAAAATTAAAATGTAATTTTCATTTCTAGACTTCAATAATTGGTTTTTTTAGATTCAAACTTAGTTGGAATATACTTTAACCAATTGAATTAAGTTCAAGATGACGTTTTCCTATTTAAATGTATTGATTAATGTGTCATAATTGGCTGGGTCAAAATATTTTTTTGGAGTATTCGCATCTTAAACTAAAAACATGTTTGGAAGTGATGTCATACCTAAAATGACTAAAAAGTGACCTAACAAATCTAAAATCACTTCCAAACATGTTCTAAGTTTCTTTAGAATAAATAAAAATGTCTAATCATTTCTTAATACTAATAATACACATTCTAGATCAACAAGCATAATTATAATCGTTAAATTTTAACGCAAACATTAGAATTGTTCATCCTATTTAGTTATTCATGACTAAGAAATACTCCACTGACCCTTAGATGGACTAGAAGAAGGAATGATGAAATGCCAAAAGTCTCTATTCTAGAATTTAGTCTTCAAATATAGTTTTTGAGCAAAAATTACTTACAATACCAAAACTTCTTTCAAACCTTTTTTAAGTTCAACAATGTAAAAGTAGATATTCATAATTTGAAAACATCAAAACTAAGCAGAGCAGCAAGATAATGCATAATTAAATATTCTTTGATTAAAGCACTCAAAGTAAAAGCACTTTCAGATTTCAAATAAGTTACAATACTCAACACAAAATCACAAACCAGCAAACAGAGTGTATATGAACTTGGCAGTCAAGTAGCATTGGCACCCAACTCCATCAAACTCATTTCCTTTCAGTTTCTTTCTTCTTTTTATAGTTTATATCTATAAAACTTCAAAAACCCAAACCAAAAACCAACCAAAAATTTCAGCTTTCCTCCTGGACGAAAGACGATTCATCTCAAAGAGAGAAACCCTTTCCCAAAATCCCCTCCATCCGCCATTAAACCACAGACCCAGGTCCTCCATTTTTGCAGTAAGTTGTTCTTTTTCAGTTTCCAATTCGTTTGCCCCTTGCGGCTCTTGCTCTCTTCCACCTTTCGATGTTTCTCATTCTAGCGAAAATCCTTCTGATTTGATACAGTCTGCGAGATTGTTGAGCTATCACGTTCGCCGTTGAAGGGTTTTGGCTCAGGATTATTTCGTATCCATCGCGAAAAGAGTCCATTCCTTCAGTCAGCAGCTGCCAGAAGAGGCCTCCGGCGGCAGCGCCGCCCCTTCTCGCCGATGAGTATATTTTGTAGTATACGGTGTTGAATAGAAGATCCCTTCCATTTGTACTGAAACCTGGAACTTTCCATGATTTTCCAAATTCTGTGAGGAGAATTGGCTTGTGTAGAATGTACTCTGCATCTTGTATGTGGCTTGAAATCCAATTGTTTAAAAATGAAAGCTGGTATTGATCATTCGAGCTTGATAACCTATGAATTTGAATTAGGGTTTGAAATTTTCTTAGAACTCACATAGATTGGTGTTCAATGTTCTAACTCTATTCTTATGAAGTGAGGTGGATTAACATATAACATACAAGATTCTGTGCTCTGTAGTTGAAAAGGGTGATTTACTTACCATTGATCAGGATAGGAATGAAGAGTGGCAAAATCAATGCCAGGGATTCTATTGTTTGCAATGAAGTCTGTCCCAATGTTAAAACCTGGGTTGAGTCTCATTCTCTGAGGTGATGAGTGTCCATAGAATCCTTCTAAACCAGCTTCCAGCAAGTGGTTTCTATCAATGGACTTAACAAAGGAAGCCATTTCCATGATCCAAGCCTACATTTAAACCAAGACTGTAAGCTTAAAGATTTCATTAGACAAAAGAAACTTATGTTGGGGATGGATAGAGCATATTAATTCCTGGATAATGACAGCAAATGAACCTTTCTCTGAATACAATAAATGTATCAGCTAAGTCTCAGATCCATGAAGGGGAAAACTAGAACTCACCTGGATTGTCCTTCCGGATGGGTCTGATGTGCATCTAGGCTCATTTATAAGCTCCCAGGCCATTATTGTTGGATCATCTTTGTAATGAATTCTGGTGAAGCGGTTGTATCTGTAAAGAACGGTCTGAAGAAACATGAAATGAGACTTAGAAACGATTTCGCTGGACTTAAATTTCAGGGTCTCTGTCTGCTTTTGCTTCTTTCTTCTACGAAGAACCGAAAGAACAGAAAGAAAAATTGGAAATTTTACTTACCCTGATATGATTTTTGTAGAATCCTTTCACAACAGGATTTCTGAAGAAATCATCATCAGAATTCAGGTACTGCCCCTTACTTCTTGCCCAATTTACATACTGCTTCTTCCCTCCAAAGTTTTCGTAGTTGTTAACCAAGCTCAATATCAGCTTGATTCCAAACCTTCTGGCCTCAGCTACAACAAAATCCAACCCCTGTGAAAGAAAAATATGAATGAAGCCCCCCCAAAAAACAGAAAATCGATGGATTGAATCCTGAAACATACCTGAAACATTTGTTCATTGTAGTTTCCAGGAGCATATTGAAGAGGTCTGTATCCTCCATCACTGAAAGCCCAAGTTCTGGCAACTGTAAGGCCATGGCTCGAGGCTTCGCGAAACACAGCGGAGACCTTCGACCTTTGAGATGGATCAGAGGCAACATACATCAACCAGTAGGCATTGAAGCCGTTTGCATAGTAAGGACTGCCATTCAACAGAAAACGAGCTCCCCCAGTTCTGACAAAACCATCTCCTGCAACACCATGGATGAAAATAGCCAGTAACAGAGCCAAAGCCCAAGGCTTCATATCTGTTCTTCAGTTTCTATCAATGGGAGTGGAAGAACTTTGGCTACTTTCTGGGCATAAATGGATGGAGAGATCCTCAAGCAGTTAGCTTTATCAGAAGCTGAGAATTTGTCTTCTTATCAACCGCTAGAAAAGCAAATAAAGACAACCAAAAAACTACAGTCGCCGGTGGAGTGAAGGTATCATTTCTCACCCTCGCTATTCTTTTAACTTTATGACAAGATTGCTTTTTGATGAGCCCCACAAAAAGAGAAAAAGGAAGGAAAAAGAAACCAAAGATGTGAAATTACAAGTGTTAAAAGAAAACAGTGGAAGAATCTCAGTAGAAGCTCTGTTGTCTGATTTTCATAGAAATTTGACTGTTACTTTTCAATCTATAATCATGCATTAATTGCAGGCGTTTAGCACATTTTGGACTTCCAACTGAGGAAAATGTAGGCCAAATTGTACCTAAACCAATTTCTAATGAAATCCTTGATTCTCCTACCGACAAAAAATTTGAAAGAAAAGATAGTACAAGAATGGAAGCTAAGGTTAAATCCCATTAAAGGCAGATCTGATGTACAATGTACAGACACTTGGAGTTTCTTTAAAAATGGGGTACCCCACATTTCTCCCAGCAGTAAAACAGAGTCTCAAATGGGTTGAAATCCATGAAAGTTTCATCCTTAGTCATTATTTCAAGTGGGGTTGGGAAGATTGAAGACTTGCCACATGATGAAATTTTGATCTGCATGTAGCCAATTAACTGCACCATGTTATTATGCTAGGCTAAACATAAGTTATCTTTGGTGGGTTGAATTATATTGCATGATACTGAGAGTAAAGTTGTAATGAAACAATGGATGATTGATTATGAGACTTTTTTTTGTTTTTTTTTCCTTGCAGGTGAAAAGTTCTTAAGGGGGTTTGAGAAATAAATGAAAGTTGGAGAGGCAGGTTGAGTGGTCTGAAATGTGAAAATGGAGAAACTTTAGTCTTAAATGGCAAAATCGTTGGCGCAATCTACGGATGAAGACAGGTTGTGTGATGTTTTAAATGTCCACACACTCTCCAATCTGCTTTTCGTCTCCCCACCACACCACCCGTATCCTTATCCTGATTCCTGCCTGCTTTCTTATTTTGGGCTTCCTCTCTTTAACGAACCCCTTTTCAGTGGGCTTGGGCCTTTGTTGATCATTAAAGTCCAGCATAATTGAGATCCAATATTGTAAAAATGCTAATTATAAATTAATTACCATGTTCTTTAACATGAGATTTTGAGTTTGTGAATCGTATTCCATGAATTGATGGAGAGAATATATGATAAAGGTGGAGTGTTAGAGTATTTTTCTTCGGTTGTGTTTAATAGGTCTAAATCAATTAATCAATTGCTTTAACTTTAATTTTTTGACAGGTGCTTTACTATTTTATAAAAAAAAGATAGACAATGAAACTTATTTCCCAATGGAAGACCAAAGACATTGAAAGCGTCTTAAAAGAGTTGTAAATTCCAAATTCGATTAACTATTCTTAACCCTGAATAGAATATATAACAAAAAAAAATGCATAAACTAGTGGTTATTTTTCTTTAAATTAAAAAATAGTAGTTATTGTGTTGATAATCATAACAATCATGTCAATTGACGTCAAAATTTAAGTATTTATTATTAATATAGTTTATCTTACCTTACCAACTTAGATAAGATTTAAATATATATATCTTTTCAACTTGATCCATCAAATTAACCAATCATCCCACATAAAATAAAAATATCGTCAATGCAATTAAAAAGATAGCTACATTCGAATTATTTCAAAATTACGGGTTTAATTTAGCCAATTTTTACTTCAAGTATACCAATTGAATGTTAAAAAATCAAATTTTTAAAAATAATTATCGAGTTTCAAATCCTCTTTTAAATTGATTTGACAGTTTAACGTCCATTTTCTAATTAAAAAAAAGATGGACCCAAACAGACCCACTAACATGCTTAACAAAGCATGAAGCCAGTCCCAAACTTTAGGAAACATCACTATCTTAACCTTGGATTATTACCCAACACAACTCTCACTTATTGCATCATCTGCAAACATTAAAAGCTTATTCATAAAACAACAAATGGATAAATCCACCATTCTTCAAACTGAAAGCTGTTATTCTTCCTCTGTGTTCTATAATGGAAGGATGAGAAAAGGGATTATTCAGAAAGAGAGTTCATCAGAGAGTTCCAAGTGTCCTCTCTGCAAATAATTATTTGAGGCTCAACCCAATATTTCAACTACAGTTAGCAGTAAACACAGACTGTATATCATTGCATGAATTGCCAAAAATTTCAGGTGTAATAACCCTGTTAGATCTGAAAAAATATCAAGAATCAACCCCTTTTGCCTTTAATTATAAGGGCCGACGATTTATAAGAACTATACCTTCGGCATGCGAATACTTCTGACAAAAGCAACAAACATTTGATATCAACATTATACCACATGTATGATGTATGGCTCTCCTTTTATTTTCCCTTGTATAACAAGGTACATAAGCTACTTCTGGTGTCAGCAGTTATCAATCAGTTGCATCATCATGCTCGGTAGCCTTAGAATGGTTGCAGGATGATGAATCTTTTCCCGATGGAAGGTACGACCAAGCTAAGACTGCAGTGCCGAGCGTGATCGCAGTGGCAACTGAACCCCACATCCATCTTTGCCTCCTTTTCCTTCTCAGTCTCTCGCGCCGTGCCAAATCTGAAAACCAAATGAACATAGGCAAAGCTTAGCCAATAGTACGGAGATTCGATGCATAATCAAGGAGAACAGAGAACTGAAGCAAAAGAGAGAGATCATAGGGTTCAGGATTGATGTACAAAAAGGAGATTTTATTCATCATTGTCCGAATATTCTTTTATCTTTGACTAGACAACTTATGAAAGAAAAAAGCACCAAGGCCAAATGGGGTAGGACCGCAGGATGCATAGGAACCAATGGATCTAAAGGAATCCTCATCCTGTTCTACATCTAAACACAGTGGAGCTTCTAGTAAAAATGAGCTGCAGAGCTTGAGGCAACTTGCGCACTTTTGACAACCCACAATTAATTGGAACAAGAAACCCATATTGAATGGACACTAGGATCCATGGAAAAGAAAAAGAATGAAGATATACTAACAATTACTTTCCTGTTATATCCTTCAAGATCCATCATTACCAGTGGGATCACTCCTCTAAAACGAATATTGGAGTATTCAGAACGGTCATAATAAATGTCTACAGTAGACAATAATACATGTTGATCTGTTCATTGCATCTGCATTGTTTCTGAAAGAACATCAGTTCAACCACGGACTACAGCTTGATCATATTCGCTCCACTAATCAAGACACTATTTGAAATAGTTACATCTACGTAGGTGAGACCCCATTGAGATTTGGACCTATGATTATGTCAACCACAAGAATCCAATGACTGGCCTAGGCCTTCCTCCCTTTACTTTGCATGTAAGAATGGTCCTTTGAAAAACCACGCCTCCTAACTAATAATTATTCCTATCATACCCCTCTTAATCGATGGCCTTAATTTATATGCACAAAAATTCTAATCTAGTTAATACAATCACCTAACCACTCACTATTTCTCTCTAAATATTATAAAGAAGTTCGATAAGAATCTGATGCAGTAGCAACTAGCAAATGTGTAAAAAGAAGTCCAGGGAACAAAGAGTGAGAGTGATACAAAACAGACAGAAATTAAACACATAATATAACAAAACACCCTCGACAGCTACCCGTCCACCCTTAAGAAAAATAAAACAAAAATGAAAGAGAAGAGGGAGGTCAAAATCATCAACATTGAGTGATCTGAATAGTTACTAGTCAAGTCGAGGTTAACAGGTCCTTACCTACAGCTTCTTGATTCCTCTGGGACATTTCATGATTCACTGCCTCATAGTAATGGAGCCGGTCCAACAATCGAGCAATCTCAAAATTCTTGGCTTCAAGCTGCGCCTCCATCTCAGTCTCCACCTCTGCCCTCGCTATACCCCTTCCAATAGAATCTGACACAAACCTAGCAAGCTTAACTTGTTGACACAAGTCTTCAGCAGGGTCAGAATCTAACTGCTTCCCTTCGGTGGCTACTGTGGGATCTGAAGGAAGGGTCAATCCTACAAGCAATAGCTGTTCTCTGAGCCTCTGCCACTGGCTCTGCAATTTATTCAGTTCTTCCTCGGCCTGCTTTCGTTTCTCTAGTTCCATCAACACTGTCAGTCTCATTTCACGTAATTCAGCTTCAATAACAGAAATAGGAGGGTGTGGCAAACCCTCAGAGGAAAGCTCTGCAGAAAGAAACTAGGTCATATAGTATTGAAGTTGACTTCAAATTAGCAATCATAATTCATGGGAAGTTATTCATAGGCATTTACTCATAGATTAAAAAAAAATCAATACTTCATCCCATATCCAAGCTTTCAACTTGCATGATCTCTGCATTTCATCATAACATGTCCATTAATGCAACCTAACTACAAAGGAAGCATATACAATGCAATGTCTGATCCAATTACACTAGAATATTAGAAAATGAAAATTGAAAAAAATCCACTGCACTACAAAAGTCCAAAAAAAAATGAAAAATGATGTATCAACTACCAAACAGTAAATTGCATAATTAGAGACAAGAAAAATCTGTAGAATAAACCATTGCGATCAAAAAATATATCAGAATAACTTTTTCCATGCATAGAATTATGATGTTTACCTTCCCAAGCATCAAAAAATTCCCCCATAGGAGTACTAAATTTAGCTGAACGTTCAAAACCATTATCTTCTCCATCTGTGTTACTCGTAACACTCAAAGAATCGTGCGGGTCAAAGAAGTCTTCAGTATCTCCACCACTATCTAAATTTGGCACAATAATCTTCAATGAATCCTTTTCCCGAGCAACACCATTGCTCATCATTATACTACTTTCATGATTACTGTGATTGCTCTCCAGTTGAACAGCTGTAGCACCATGATCACCATCAACACTCCCATTTTGACCAACATTACTACTACTAGCACAATCTAGACCATTTCTGTGTCCATCTTGGTTTGGAATAGGCATGTCAACAGTAACAGAAGCACCCTCAGTCAATTTTACACCATTGCTATCTGAACCATTCACACTCCCATTTCCTATATCCTTATCATTCATCTTTTTACGAGCAGAGACATCGTCCACAGACAAACTCTTCAAGAGACGAGGCCCACGCCGCTTGTGATTGACAATATAAGGGGAAGGAGGAAATGAAGATGGTGAATCCGGGAGAGGAGTTGCCTCAGGAGTGGTATATAGTGCTGGCTTTATTTGAGGCCGTTGAACTTTTCTGTCAGCAACTGATGCACTATTTCTCCTCTCCAACTTGTTGGTTGGGGGACGGTTAGAGGTCAGAACAGGCTTAACCTTAGGAAGGGGCTTATCGACAGATTTGGAAGTTCCAGGTTCTAACAACCTATCCAACGCAATTGTAGTAAACGTAGGCATGATTCTGCATTCAAAGGTGCAACAAACCCAATGAGTATATAATAATGCCAAAACCTCAATCGAATTGCACTAATTTAAAACAAAACATTGCCAAAGCAAACCAACACACCCCATAAAAGTCCCATTCAGCCAAATTTTTTAAAACAAAGCACAAACCAAAACCTAGGAATTATAAAATACAAAGAATTCAACTAGAAAACCATAGACAGTCAGTCGTAACTCGTAAGAAACATCTCAAGAACTAGCTATTTCACAAAGAAATTACACCATATACGAAACTACCAAAAAAAAAAAAAAAATCAAAACAGTTAAATCCTAAAGAATCACAAAGCTCAACCTCCAACCAAGCAAGAGAAACATTTCAAAACAAAGATAACCCCCAAAAGAAAGAATCCCAATAACACCCATCAAGGGTTCTCGGATGGCCCGGCCCGTACACCCCACCCCCAAAAGCCAAAACAAAAAAATCCCAAAACACGAATTCTCCATACCCCTCGTTCAAACATCAAACAAAATCACTGAGAACGACAAAAAAGCAAAAACCCAGAAGGGAAAGTACCTGGAAAAGGAAGAGGGTGGCGTCAAAAAAAGAAAACCCTAGGCGGAAGAGGCGAGAAGGAAAGCAGAGGATCGGGGAGGAGTCGGGTAGTGGGTAGAAAGGACAGAAAGTCCCATTTCACAGTATGGATTTGATTCCTCTGGACTCTTCCCCGTCCTTGATAAAAAGAGGATGAAAATAAATGGGGTTTGAAGAGAGAGAGAGAGATCGAAAACCTCCTCTCCAAGTTTTTTTCTTTGTTAACGACCGCCTCTTCCTCTTCGCCTTGTCGCACACGCAGTCAGCTTCTCCGCAAATATTTGAAACCCTTTTTCCTCTCTCCTCTCCTCATCTCTTCCATCGCAATTCCCCACTTTCTTTTTTCCCTTTTGCCCTTTTTGCCCGTGCCACGCACTGGGGCCTTGAAATGTCGGAAATGCCCTTCCTCGCTCCTTGGAAATGCCCTTCCAGGTGAGAATGTTTTGGGGTTTTCGTATCAGCCGTGTTGTCCAAACAAGGAGCCTGTCTCTGGAATGAGATATTTTTTACAAATGAAGAAACGTCTAGTACGGTGTCGTTTTGATGATTGCCTTAGTCCTACATTTTGGTATTCAAAGCTGTGCCTTCTAAAAGTGCCCTAATTTCGCTCTCTAAAGCTTTATGTCTGTGTGTGTAATATATTTTTTATTTTGAATTTTGCGTCTTTTTTTGTTTTTTGCGGCATTGTTTTGAATTTTTAAGTTTAGACAATTTCTCTAACTTTTTAAATTTTTGTGTTAGTAAACATGGATTAAATTAGACACAAAACTCAAAGTTCGAAGTTATGTAAAATTTAATTTCAATTTTGTGTCTATTAGATCTATTAATTTTAAAAAAAGATTGATATGTTAATGATTTATTAAACACAAAATTTAAGTTTTATAGACTTGTTAGAAGTTTTTCGATTCTTGTTTTAAATAAAAAAAAAAAAAAGATACCTATTAAATATTTTTTTTTAAGTTTAGAAATCTATTAAACTCTAAATTTGAAGGTCTAAAGAATAAACAGTAGTGTATTTTTAGTTTGTAGGTTTAATTTGGTGATCTGGTAGAGATTTAAGATCTGTTTGGAATACATTTTAATTTAAATGTTTTTCAAGAATGCCTTTTTTAAAAAACATTTGGTATAAAAATTGTTTACAATTTAAATACTCATATGTTTGGTTTCATTTACTCACAAATGTTTTTATACACAAGTTATTGTTTACTTAAGAATACTTTTTTAAGAAGTTGGTTTCAAGTGTTTCTCTCAAAATGGTTTATTTATCAATCTCATTTTCTAATAAGTCATTTTTAGTGGTTGCCAAACACTATAAATTTTTTCAAAATGAATTATTTTCAAAATTAAACACTTGAAAAGGTAAACCAAACACACCCTTAGTTGAGAAAAAACATTAGGCTACTCCTTTGAAAAAAAAAGAAAAAACATTAGGGCTACTCCCTCTGAAAAAAAAAAAAAAAAAAAAAAAAAAAAAAAAAAAAAAAAAAAAAAAAACTTATATCATATTTGATTTGTGATCCAAAAATTTAAGAGAAATTTTATTAAGACAAATTTTTTATCAATCATTCAGAGAAGTAAAATTGTGAATTTTCCCATTAACAAAAAGAATATTAAATTCTTTTTTTTTTTTTTTTTTTTTTGGTTTTTAGTTGTAATAGCTGGGATGATGTCACTTCGATATATATTATCAAATTAAAATCTAAAAATGGAATAAAAGAAAAATTGAAGAGTGAAATTACGAATTGGGTAGTTGAGGTCAAGGGATGGACAGTGTCAATAGGATTGGAAAAGGTCAAAGTTGGCATTTCATTTTGATTTTGGGTTGAGATTTTTTATTTTTTTATTTTTGGATAAAAAAAATTGATTTTGGGTTGAGAATTGAGTTTGACGTCTTTTTGCTTTTTACTTTTCATACGGATAATAAAATTGGTATGCCGTTTAAATTTTAAATTAAGCGGCGCCGTTAAATTTTAAATTTAAATATTTTCTTTTTTCTTTTCCCACTATTTTGGTGTCTTAATATAGTAATAAGGCTTTGTGAATTTGAAATCCCACTTTCTATGAGCTTTCTTTTGTTTCTCATTTGGCTTTGATGAGGATTTGAAATGGGAACCCAACTATTTTGACCGTAGAATAAGTAGCCAATTTTGTTGTCCTTGCTTTCGATGCATTATTTTACAAAGAATAAAAACCTTTCGTTTTTTTAATTCATACGAAATAACAATTCAATCCTATTACCTTTGTTGGTAAAAGAAACTTATAAAATATTAAATCGTAGGTAGATGATTTTCATGGATAGAATTCATTCTCCTTAAATCTTTTACTCAGTTTCAATGACTATAAAGTCAGATCACGATAGTTAATTTTAAAATCTACTGTATAATTTTTCTTAACAACAAAAAATTCACATGAAGTTTCTCATTTTAGGAACGAGTAAACGAATTCCTGATATTGATTGACTTTTGGTTGCAATAGGTATTTGTTATGTCTCACTAATGGCATCAACATGATATCACGCAAGTTTTTATTTTTAAAAATAAAGATAAATGATAGTTATTCTTCTCTAAAAAAATAAAATAAAATAAAAAGAACTAAGTTTAAAAAAGAAAAAAGTTGAAAAGAACTAAAAATATACTTTTAAGGAAAAAAAAAAGTGTCAAAATGTCCAAAATGGTAGCTGGCTCTGTTTCAATTTGTTTCCAAACACCTCACTGTCTGTACTATGAGAAGGATGTGTATGGCTAATAACCAAATATAATTTCCAAATGAGAGAGCAACATTGAACTCTCTTTTCAGGTTCTTGTTTCTCCATGTTTGATGTGCTTGTCTTTTATTTTATTTTATTTTATTTGGAATTGTTCCTCTGAAAAGGACAATGTTCCCAAATTTTATGAGCAAAATTGCAAGCCTCAAAATTTGTGTGGTTGTTTCTACAGAATTGTTATTGTAGATATATGAAGGATTCAATCTTACTTCTTCCCCCATTTTTCTTTCTTTTTTTTTTTTTTTTTTTTTTTTTTTTTTTTTTTTTTTTTTGGTGGATAAAACTTCTTCCTCCATTCAATTTATCAGAAGTTGGAATGGTATCATGAAATACAGTAGTTTAATAAATTAGTGAAAGAGAGGAGATTTGATGTGTTAGCAACAAGACAAGGGACAGGATGAAGAAGAATTTTAATTTTAATCTCATCTCCAACTAATTTTTCTATTAAAGATAGAGAAGAATTTAATGTGATCGTCCTCATCTCATTTGTTTCAGAAGATACGAGCAAGACAAGAGATTCTGACTAGATTCTCAAAACAAAACTCCACACTATATTGATATATCTTAATTTACTTCATAATTAAAAGCTTCAACGACATGTTAATGTAAAGAAGAATGTTTTATGCCAAAATTGAGAAACGAATAATTTTTAATTATGAGGCAAGATCAGAGGCAACTCCTTCTTTAACCTCAAAGCTCTGTATTCAAAAGAAAAAGAAGGGAAGAACTTGGCTAGAAGACTGTTGATAATTTCAATCTTCGTTGTACAACTTAAAACCAAATTTCCTTCCCTTCTAGTGGAACAAAAAGATACAGGTAGATAGTTGAAGAAGAAGAAGAACAAATATGAATTAAATCATTTGTAGTAGATTACAGGAGCATTTGCTTTCAAATCCCACAGCCCTCCTTCCTTCACATATTCTAGATACCTTGCAAATTCAGGCTTGGCTGTTGACTTCCTCTTGCGGCGAATGTCGAAGAAACTAAAAATAGGGTGTCCTTTGCTGGCTTTCTTCGGCTGCTTTTGTTTTGCTTGAGCAAACTCAGGAAATATAATCTCAGAAGTCAGCTTCCTCGATCCGGAACCGAGTACTATGGTTGGCAAACTGGTCACCCTCTTCAGACGCCCTTCCAACAGGCTAATGGTAGGATCCTCCCCGAGTCGCTCGTACCTGTTAGGACATCTCCTGGTACTCAAAGCTCTCAACATGGCTACCAAGTAAAGTTAACAGAGAACAAGAAAGCTTTTAGGGAGGAGAAAAGGAGGGCGCTCTTGCTCAATAATGCAGAAAGGAAGGTGAAGAGGGTTGGTTGTGAGAGGTTTGTGGAGGGTAGGTTGTAGATTTATGGGTTTCATATGGTCAAGATTGGCTTGCCAGATGCTATGCTAGCTCGAGCATACGAGTTCCAATAGTTTGACTTTCTCCTGCTTTTACCAACTACCATGAAGAAATACAAGCTTCGCCTAATTATATTTAAGATTTTTGGAATCTTCCTTGTTGCACACTACAAAATATGTGCATACTTTATGAAGGTGGGCTCACCTACCACTTTGTTTGACTTTTCTTTCTGTTAATTTTATGATCAACAAGATTGCCCGGGGTTTCCTTGCACGTGCTTCACTTCCACATTTTAAATGTGCACTTCAGCATGATACTCGTCATTTTCACTTAAAAAATGAATCAATGATTGGACTGTCTCTCTTTCTTCCTTGAAGCTTCCTTCAGTTCAACAATTTTCATACACAGCAAAGAAGGTTCCAATATACAAACAAGATGGCTCTATATTTCACTCACTTTTAATTGATTCACTATGATTCCATTTCGACTTTACGGGTGGAATCATAAAACTATACAGGTTTGATGAGCATACGGTGCACACTTACCAGCCCTACTAAGTTACACAGGTTGTAGCCAAAAAGTTGTAGATTTTCTCTTTTATAGACAATGACCTTAGGCTACCGCTCTTCTGAATTGAATTTGTTCCAAGCTTCCTGAGAATTATAAAGTGACGGCCCAGAAAATTAGCACCGCATCAATGCTTGTCCACGGGTGAACAAACAATAAGAAATAATGAAGGATGCAACTAAAGCATGAGTTCTAGGATTGTGGATATCAGTATGGGGAGGGGGTATTATAGAGGATAATATTACATGAAAATAATAGAAAAGGAGAGAGGTGAAGATTACCACTCAATTCTTCTAATGAATATAAATTCAAAAACAGTAAATCAATGCGGCATATAAGTCGTTAATAACACACCTTTAGTAGATCAAAAACCTTCTCACATATATACTTTTGCTGAATACTTGCACCCCGTTGTTGTAATTTGTCTGGATGAACACACAGAGTAGCTTTCCTGTAAGCTTTCTTCACAGCAGCGGCAGTTATAACTTCAGTTAAGGGAATTGGCTGCCAACCGCTATCAGGTCCAAGGATCTGCAAGCAACAAATATATTAGTTTTATAAACCGTTGGAAGTGTTCATGAATCATGCCCAAAAAACCCAGATTCAAGCTCGGTCAATAACTTCATCCGTACACAAGAGCTCGGTCTGAAACTTTTACAACTATGTGCACCCAACCTAAATAGTAAATCCAATAAATTTTGGATATATGTTCGTGAAACTATAGAGTGCAGAATACTTCATAAGCTAGAGGATACCAACTAAAGTTTGCCATGATTCATCAGAAAATTGTACAAAGGAGAAGGAACGGTAACAGACCCCACATCACATCCTGAAAATCCACCACAAGATTCAATCCTACCACGGCAGAGTTAATGCAGGACACAAACTTATAGATAAAAGTCAAACATATACGTACATATTGCAATGTAGAAAGCAAGGCACGCAAGTTCCCTTCCTTCCCACTTGACCATCTCCTAACGTCAGCATCCAATGTCTCAGCCAATCTCTGCAAATAAGCATAGATTCCATGATATGTAACAAGTTAAGAAATGAGAACTTCCAAAAAAAAATATAATCTCGCATGTCGTATAGAGCATCACATTTCTCTCAGCTTGCTCTCTTTGTGCAAGAAGATCACGCATATTTTTTTCTGCCAGAGCTTTTGCCTGAAAGATACAAGAAAGTGTTAAGTGTTAGTCATTTCAAAATGTAGACACAAGTCAATCACAAACCATAATGAAGGATCAGAATCATACTGCACGTTCAGCTGTTCTTTGATGTCTCTCTAATCTGGCTTTACACCTTTGAGGCGATTCACCATCAATACCCTCTTTCCTCTCTGCATTACAAAATTTCATGCAGAGAACAGATACCTCAGAAACCAAAAGGATGATCAAATGCAAAAAAGAAAAAATAAAAAAATAAGAAGGGGCATTGTAGCTCTTATGGAACAAACATAATTTGCAAATCTGTACCATCATATGCCGAGTAATAGGTATATCTTGAAGCAATGGAAGAGCCAAAGCTCTGAGATTGTAGGCTGGGCTGACCCTGACATCCACCATCCATCTTAAATTTCACACAGGAAATGCGCCTAATGTCAAGTATTAAAAAAAAATACAAATTTTGTATACTTACAGAGGATGAAAACTTCTGTCTCACTTCATTATTTCTGGAAGAAGCAGAGAATTTGTCAGAAACAGATCTTTCCATTCTCTCTCTCACCCCAAATGAAGTCCTTTCCGACATAGCTTTCTCCGCAGCTCGCTCCCTGGCCTCTGCAGTTGCTCTCTCTACGGCTGCACGCTCTGCCTTTACCCTTGCCTCCATAGTTGCCTTTCCAGCCAATGAATTTTCTCTCGCCTCTGCACATGCCTTTTCCAATCTTTCACGTGCCTCTGCCAATGCTCTTTGTCGGGCTTCAGCAGTCATCCTCTCCAGAGCAGCCCTTTCTGCCCTTTCACGAGCTTCAGCACCTACTCTATCACGTGGTTCAAGAGCAATTCTGTCAATAGGCATTCTATCCTTTTCTCTCTCTCTTTCCCTTTCCCTTTCTTCTTCCAATTTTCGAAGAATATCATTCTCAAAATCTGCTTCACTCCTCACTTTCTCACTCTCTTTCCCTTTAGATGTATGGCTCTGGTTTACAATTTTTTCCTTTCTTTCTGTGGCCTGATTCGCATTGACCTCGTGGGCTAATTCACCACTCTTTTGTGTCCTGTCTGAAACAGTTGGCCGAGTTGACTCCAATCCACTTCCTTTCTCAGCCCTTACATTGGCCCCCTGAACTGACACTTTGTGCTCCTTATCTTCAACCTGGTCAAAGGACTTCACTTTATCTTCCATAGAACAGAACAATTTCCTCTCTGGAGGTTCAGGACCAGAATCCATTCTGGTGACAAACTTTTTTCTCCCAACAAATTCTTGCATACCAGCATTAGCTTGGCCTGCTTTCTCGTCAGTTGTATCCAGAGGAAGTGATGTTTTCATATCTTCCATCTTAAGTACGTTCTCTTCAATTTCACTCTCTCTCTCATCCATGCTTGTTGGGTTTTCAAATGAAACTACATCTTCCGAATTAGTTGCTTCTGCTGGTGTATGACCAGGTTTGGATCGAAAGCTTGTTTCTTTGCCTGCTTTTGTGGCGAATTCATCGAAAGAAAATTGAATATCTGCATCTTCCATTTCAACTGGAACTTTATGATGTTCTACCTCTGCCTGGCACATACTCGATGCACAAGAATTTTTGTAAAATTGCAGATTTTCAATTCCACCACTTTCTGGCAAACTATCATTAACCGTGACTCTAATCTTTCTCTCTTCACTTTCATCTACAACAGAGAATTCTTCAGGCATTCCAGTTGAACATGCTAATCTTGTGGGTAAGCGGTTTTTGTTATCATTCATTTGAAATGCAGCAGGAGATATCCCAAAATCCTCCAGTTCCACATATGCTTGAGATCCTATTGTTGAATTTACTTGGTGTCTGTCCTTCAATCTCTCTATTTCATCATGCTCCATACTTGTACCCTCGAGATCTGCACTCTCTTGAGAATCTTCAGCCAACGTCTGAGTCACTTTACAGTTAACTGCATCTCTTGGCATCTCTTCAACGTTCAAATGCTGAAATGAATCCTCAACTCCCTTTTCACATTCTTCTCTGTACTGAAATTTTTTTGTGCATTTGTCATCATCTTCTGTCTCATGAACTGCTTTAGATCTCTCGCTTACTCCAACTTTGGCAGCCTCTTTTTCTTTTTTCCCATGATCTTCCATTTGTCTTTCACATGACATCTGTCCCTCAAAGTTTTCTTCCTCAAGAACCAAATTCAGTCTCTTCTTATTTTCTTCTTGCTCGAGAAACATCCTCATTTTTTGCTCAAGTTTTTCCTTTTCAGAAGCCTCTGCGAGCGGTTTCTCTCTTTTCTCATTCTCAATGGCTTCTTCCATATTATTTGCATTGTTTTCTTTTCTATGAGATTCCTTAAGAATATTTCCATTTTCCTTTCTTTTAACAACCTTTTTCTTCTCTTGTTCAATATCCTGGGGTGAAACAGGCTGTTTAACTTTTAGGTCACTTTCCAGTTGCTTAAACTCATTAGGCTTTTCATGTTTCTCTAATTCACTAGTACCAGATATTTGCTTTTTCACTTCCACAAACCCTTGAGCAACTTCAAATTTCTTATCGTTTGCTTCAAGATAAACATCTTCAGGGACTTTTAGTTTCACCTGCTCTTTTTGCCTAGTTCCGTTTCTATTTGGTTTTAGTTTTGCCTTATCTTCCTCCTCTCCATGGACCAAATTCTCTAAATTCTTCATCTCCTCATTTAGAACATGAGCCGTATGGAATGGTTTCCCTTGCTTGTCTCGATCTTTTTGGTTCTCCCATGCTTCAATGGTGGTCTCTGCTCCCATTCGTCTAATCACGGAATTGGAAATCTCATCATTGTTCACCGACTCAAATTCCTGTCCGGATACATCTGCTCTTGCCAATTCAAAAAACTCTGTGGCATCTTTCCATTCACTGCAGCAATCATAATTCTCGGACACAAGGAATCTACTACCACTTCTAATTGGTACAGTCTCTTCGGCAACAGTTAGAAGTTCCTCCCCTCCATATAGTGTTGAACAAACTTCAGTTGCCTTCACAGCCTTTTGCCTCTCCTCTCTAGTAGGCACATTCATTTCATAGTCATGAATTTCACCAATACCCTGCACCTTTTCATTGGAAAAACTCTTACATCGATTTGGAATCTTAGTCAAATTTCCTTCCTTTTCTCTCATATCATTTTTTGCATCCAGTCTCATCCGTCCATGGACCCCTTCTTTCTTTCTCTCCCACAAATCTTTTGCATTTTGTAACTGTGCTTGAGCTTTTACCATTGCTTCTTTCATGGCTGCAGCAGAGGCCGCTGCAGATGAGCTAGCATCTACCTCCACATCAAATAAAGGAAGAGAATGATCATCCGAAATTATTTCAGAAGCAGCTTCCCCACGATTTAAAGTCATTTTCGTGTAGTCCCCCTTTTTGGCAGCAAACTTGGGAGGCGGCCGAGAAGGTGGTGGCACTTGAGACGGCTCAGTCCTTAGGCTTATTTCAGATACGGTTATGAAATCTTCATGAGAACGACAGCCACCTCTACCATATCCATTTTGACAAATATGGTTATCTTCGAATAATTGTCCAGAGCCATCATTGTCCACTGGGGGTGGCATAGTGTTCCTTGGATGTTTGCCCTTTACCTTTCCTGTATCAAAATCTATATTGAGATAGCTATCATCGTTGGTCTGCAGTAATGGATCATCATCTGTTCCCTTCGTTGAGGGAATTGCTTCATCAACCAGATATGAGAATCCAGGAAGCGTCTCCAACTGGGTTACATGTGTCTTCCCATTTGACATATTTCCATTGTCTTCTCGGTTAACCTTGTTATACGATATACAAAACTCAGTGCTACCACCAAATGACTGGTTAGAGTCTCCATTTGACATACAATGAGAATTTCCAGAATGATCCGAACAGTCTGACGGGGATTCAGTTCCTGCTGGAGTCCTGTGAATGACAAAAGCAAGACAACCGCAATCTACCATCAAGTCTAGCATCATTAGGTCAATTAACAAGATACACGACTTTATCATACTATTCAGACTGGGAAACCCAGACCATTACCTACTAGTCACTATTATCACTATTGGTTAGGAGTCGACATACCAGCACCTTCACCTTCGACGGCCAGCATTCCGAACCAAAAATAGGAAATGTTTCAAAATGTTAACCATAAGTAATGCCCAAAAACATGAACGTTTTTTTTCTCAAAACGCGAGCTAAACAAGAAAAGCGTAACAAAATGCAAATAAGATACGGTCAATTTCAAGTTTGAACACATTCCACAGAAATCAACGAACAAAACCAACAAAAGCCAACAAGTATCTGGCAGAATATAAACGTAGCCATACCAAGCTTCATCGGAAGAACCATCATCAACGCCTTTGGACGGGCCAACCAGTTCCTCATAAGAAATCGCAAAATCCAAACCATCGAAGCCTCCAAAAACCTCCGTATAGTCAAATGCAGAGCTCCGAGCGTCAAAGAAGACCTCGGATTCATCGACAGCCGGAAGATCAAGAATCGGAATCGAAGAAGCACGGAGGGCATGAAAGCTCCCAAAAATCTCACCATAGTCTTCGAAGCGAGGAGACAAAGCAGAGACTCCAAACTTGGGAGGACCGCCATAAACGTCGTCGTAGATAGTCTGAGCTACAAAAGGGCCACCGCCATTACTGCCATTGCAGATTTTCTTAGAAACCGAGGTAGAACCCCTGTTGGGGAGGCGAGAATGGGAGAGATTGTCCATGAAAATGCAAGTTCTAGGTCTCAGTTCTCCAGTACCAAGCGTGACATATAGCGTTCTTCTCTTTTCTCTCAGTTCCTCTTTCTCTTTCTTTCTCTCCCTCTCTTCTTTTTTGCTCACTCTGCAGAGAGAACCAGAAAACTACTCTGCAGCAGGGTCAGATGCAAGACGAGACGAAGACGACGACGAACGAAAACGAAAAAGGCAACGAAAATATTTTATTTTAAAAATAAAATTAAAATGTGAAATGACGAGAACGGACTTGTGAAGATTGGAAAATTGCAGGAATGGCATGTGTGGATTTTTTTTTTTCCCTTTCCTTTTTTCTTTTTTATGAAAGGACATATGTGGATATTAATTTAATAATCTATAAGAAACGAAATTGAAATATGAAAGCGATTGGAGGCGGAGGAATGTAGCTGTAGGTGGGAACCGGAGACCGGCTGGTCCGGGAGATAGAGGAGGGAGAAGAGAGGAAGGAAACAGGGGGAGCGGGTAAACCGGTAAGTGTTAAAGAGAATCTTTGTGTGTATCTGAAAATGGTTTAAATTAAACGTTAAAAACGTAATTTAAGGGAGAGATATAAATTAGATGGATAAAAGGCAAGTTAAATTCTGGAGCTTAACTACTCCAACTGTGATTAATTGTTTATTATTATGTTATGTCCATTTATGTTCGATTTTTTTAGAGTTTCTTCTGTCGATTCATCTTACATTATAAGATTAAATTTTAATTCCTTA
This sequence comes from Luffa acutangula, assembly GCA_036850905.1. Taxonomy (NCBI): domain Eukaryota; kingdom Viridiplantae; phylum Streptophyta; class Magnoliopsida; order Cucurbitales; family Cucurbitaceae; genus Luffa; species Luffa acutangula. The sequence continues at coordinate 58,242,554 of CM072087.1, read as the reverse complement.
AATTAATTTCTCGAGATAAATCCTTCATATATTTGGTTGTCGAAAAAGTTATATTTTAATATTTTTTGTGTATGTAGATAATGTCGTGTATGACTTAGCATTGTAAGTCTTTTTATCCTTTGATTTCTTTTTTTTTTTCAGTTCAATATATATGGACGGGAGATTCGAATCTTTAATCCTTTGATCAAAAGTATGTGTGTTTAACTAGTTGAGCTATCATCCACTTGACACTTTTTCGCTTCTTTTGATGATGGTTGGGTTAATTGGTGAATATTTGGTTAGCTTTTAAAAAAAAATTATGAGATTTTAATGTTTTATATATATTTTTAAATTTTTTTATGATTCACTATATCAAATAAATTCAATAAATTTTTTATCGATGAATTTGGTTATTAAACACAATATTTTGATTGTATTTGAATTTTCTATCAATAAGATGAAAATTTGAAAACAATATTTACGTGTTTTATGTGCTTTTTTAAAATCTAAAACATGAAATACAATTACATGGGAGGTTTTTTTTCTGAATTCACCAACCAGCTGATGCATTATTCCAAAATTGATTGGATTAAAAAGAGTGATAATAAATAATGATTCAAACAAAAACGTCAAAATCCAATTTTCATTTTGTGCAATTAAATTGCCTAAACTCACTACCTTAAATGTGTTGCAATATATATAAAATAATAATAATTTTTTTTTTAGATGGGTACCAAAGAACAAAGAAATTATTGTTTTGGAAGAAGATGAGGGAAGCTTCAGAAGATGATGTGGAATATTTAAATTAAAGAGGATTGATGTGGGGATAAACTTTTTTCTGGCCACATGCAATAGAAAGGGACACTTGGATTAAATAATTGGTATGAAACAATTTTAAAAACAAAAAAAAAAAAAAAAAAAACAATAATAATAATTGATATGAAACCTAATTGTCACAAAATGGAGCCAAATTTGAATGCCTAAGGTTCTGATCAGATGCCCAATCATTTTCATTCATTGAACCATGTTTTTTACTCTCTCTCTCTTTCTATGTGGGTGAGAGAGAGATGGAGTTGACCTTTCACCATCTTAACAACAAGAACAAGAACTACAACTATATGTTTTTTCTTTTATGGACATATTTGTTTGTGCAACTAAGAGTGAAAAGTTGTTATATTTTTTACCATGTGTTGATGGTCGATTTTGGCCAGAGGATCTCACCTGACCTTCACGTGCCACCAACGGTAAATTTGTAGATGAGGGGGGAAGACGTGGCCTGCAAGACAGTAAACCTGCACACCGGTGTGGTGCTCGCCACACCGGCTCCGATGCTTAAGTCAGCAAGTAGAACGGTAGGGCGTGGAAAAGTAAGAGCAAGAGGATAAAACAGAGAATAGAGAGTAGAGTTTTGGGATAGAATTCGGGATCCCCTCTTCAGTGGCGAAGAGGGATATAAATACCTGTTCATCCTCCTAGCCTTTTTAGGGTTTCGGAGGCGTTTTAGGTCAAACCAGGCGAAACCGGGGCATCCAGAGGCGGTGGGGACCAGACGGGACCAAACGGGCTCGGCCCGCACGGGCGGGCCGAGGGTCGGCCTCGGCCATGGGCCGAGGCCGAGCAGGGGGTCGGGCCGAAAACCCGACCCCTTCGGTCTTGGCCCGTCCCATTTGCCGGTTTTGCCTCCTTGGTCCATCTTTCAACCCGATTTCTCCCCGGTTGTCCTCGTCAACTCCTTGTGTATCGGGGTGGTCCAAAATTGCCTATAACACCATGTATATTGGATGTAAAGTTGAAATTGATCTACCGTTCATGATAAAGTAGTACAAACGTCTAACAATTTATGTGATGTTTAGATGGACAAAAAGTTGACATATTTCTCTCTCAGTATATATATATATATATTTGTTTTTCTATGTTGAAATGATGTATCTTTGTCTTCTATTGTTTCTTTTTGTTTCTCTGAAAATGAAATTTTGTATATTGTATTTTGATTATAATGGTTAAGAAACAAAACTATATATTAGAAAAGTTAGTAGATGGTACATGTTAATTACTGTTGAACTATATATATGATTGCTTTAAAATTTGTTTTACTTTATTAAAAATTCTCAATTTAGAGTCATTTTATTAAATAATAATAATAATACTTAATTAAATGTTTTTTTTATATGTGAGATAGAATATTTGAACCACAAACCTCTTAGTTATTAGTACAATTTTTATACCAATTGAACTATACTTATGTTGGTTAATTAAATGTTATTAAAAAAAATTGACATGTCATTGAAATTTGTATGGAATGACTTGGTTGAGATTTGTTTATTCATAAAAGGATTAAAAGATGAAAGAGAGAGAGAAGGTGAAACTTGAAAGTACAAAAGTATGCATGCAGTAAAGAAATAAAAAGCAAAACCAAATAGAAAAAAACAAGATTTCAATATTCAACATCATTAGAAGAAGAGAAATTGAAGAGGAATTAATGACTGAAAACTTTAGTTTAGAAGACCTCTTTATATATATTTATATATTATATAGTGAACAAAGTGGGAAATCTCACTTTTGATTGAATTCTGGTTTATGTCTCATTGTAATGAGGAAAAGTTTATAAGCAATTGTGGAAGGAATCCTTAAAATCTCTTTAGTTTTTTTAATTACTTACCAAACACACATTACATAACTGACACTATATCTTCTTTTCATTACTTTTTTTCTATCTATCTCTCTCTCTCTCCTTTAATTCTATATATCCAAAATTTCCCTAAAGTATTATCCTTCACTCTTCTACCTTTATTTCAATTGTTAATATTTTAAAGAAAAGCCCTTGAAATCCATTAAATAAAATTTAGTTTAATTCCCAATGTTTTGCACCTTTTTAGGGTGGGAATTCTATCAATACAATGATATTATATTGAAAACAAATACATCTTTTGGTTTTAAATGTTTTCTATAATATATTCATATGAAATTGTGCATGGTTTTGAAATTGTAGGTTTGTGGGTTGTTTGTTAATGGTCTTGAAAAGAAGGTTCTTGAGGGGAAAAAAATATATCATATACAACAATTTTTTTTTAATATACATGGCATCCTAAAAATAGAGATCTAAAAATTTTATAAAATAATCGTGTACAAGCATTTAAAGAGAAAGTCGAGATGATGACTCAAACCTCTAACTTTTTAGTTGACAGTTGCATATATAGATGTGACAAAAAAAACAAAAGAAATGATTTGAACATATTCAACTAGTCAAGGCATTAGTAAGTAATATAATATTGTTTGTTGTGGGTGGTTCTGGACCACCCCAAAATCCAAGGACTAAGCAGGACAACACAACACCAACATGAAAGTTTGATCGGGAAGCGAATCCCGAAAGAGAGCGAACCGAAGGGATTGGGTCGTCGGCCCAATCCCATGCTTGGCCTCGCCCTCGGTCCACATGTGTGGGTCGAGTTCCTTCCGCCTCCGTTTGGTCCCTGATGCCCCAGCCCACCCCAATTCCACTTGGTTCAACACAGGATTGCCTCTAAGCGCCTAGAAAAGCCCTAATTGAAGACACAAGTATAAATGAGGTCTCCCACACCCGAAAAAGGGTTGAAATTAGCTACCAAAAACACTCTTTACTGTTTGATCTGAATTAGGCATCGGAGTGCATGTGGCCTACACCACACCGGTGTGCAGCGTTTCTGACTAGTCTTGCAGGTCACGTCTTCTCCGTCTTCAACAAATTCACTGTTGGTGTCACGTGAAGGTCAGGTGAGTGATTTGGCCAGATTTTGGCATCAACATTGTTGATCTCCAAATTTATGAATGGTTTTTTTTTTTTAAAAAAAAAAAAAAGATTCAATGGTTTGAATTGTAATATATTCTAAAAATAAATAAAATAATAAAAAGAAAACTTCCTTGAGTTTTAAGTTGTGTAGTTTGGAGCTTGAGGTTGAAGCACTTTCCCATCTTAAAATTGATTGAGTATATACTCCATATATAGACAAAGCACATACATGGCAATGGGATTTTGAAAATTTTTGTAGCTTTTGTTTTATACAAGCTTCATACCAAATTCACCCACCAAAAAGGATAAAAATAAAATGAAATTAAAAAAAGAACAAAAAGAAGCTGTATACTACATGGGATGATGGGCCCTTGTGTTGGCCACTTTATGACTATCACATCTAGCCTAAAGCTGAATGTGTCATCATTCATTTCTCAACACCATCAATTAAAATAATTTTGGAATTCTAGAGACCTAATATCATTTATCCATTATTATATAAATGTAAATAAGCATCAACAACGTTCGTGATCAATCGTATATAGTTGAATATTTGTCAACTAGTTAAGACATATATCATTGATTAAGAGGTTGGAAGTTCAAATATATCTACCATTATGTGTTGTTGGAGTCAAAAAGAAAAAAAAAATTGAGAATTAATATGTCAGTACTCTCTATATAAATTAAGATTGTAAATTCGAACGTCAATATAGATCTAAATTATAACATTATAAAGATAATGGTAATGATGTGATCTAGAAGGGAGAAATAGTAATAAATGGGATAGTGAGAGATTTTTATTTGTGTAAAATACAACTTTGGTCTTTCGGAATTAAATTTGATTTTTATTTGGTATTTGATGTCTTAAATCGAAGTATTTTGGTTTTTGAGATTTGAATTTGATTTCTTTTTTTTTTTTAAAAAAAATAGATTTGAATTTGATTTCTATTTGGTGTTGAAATTTCAAAAGCAACATGTTTCGTTCAGTATAGTTTGAATTTGATTTTCAATTCATCATTGAAGTTTGAAATTAATTTCAAAATGATCTATGAGTATAGTTAATAGTTGTTGACCTAACAAAATTATGATGTGACAGTTAACATGCGTTGAAAAGACAATGATGATATGTATTTTTTAAAGAACAAAACTTCCCTGCATATCGGTATGTAGAGATCTCCCTACATACTCCATTAAAATTTTGACAACTAAGAAAGAGGAAAGGAGAAAATGAGAAAATCTGAGATTTTTTTTTATCTCTCCTAGTTGTCAACATTTTAATGGTGGTATGCAGGGAGATCCCTACGTACCGGTATGTAGGGAAGTTTTTTCCTTTTTTAAAACCAATTTCTTTCTTTTTTAAATTTATAATTAAGATTAATTAAAAAAAAAAAAACTAACTTCAAAATTTAAAAAACCAACTAAAAATCAAATTCAAATCTTTCGAACTAAACACGATGGTCTGAAACCTGAAGCATCAGACAAAAGTTAAATACAAATCTCAAAAATAAAATTTTAAAAAAAGGTTGATTATCAAAATTTAAGAACCAAATAAAAACTATGATGAAAAGTATTATTTTATTTTGGGTCAAAAAAAGAAAAAAAAAAAAGGAATTAAATTAACATAGATGAGTGGGAGCTCATACTGTGGTGAAGAGAGCATTTTGAAAATTCAAAGAGAATGGTCAAACTTATGCTGCAGCTTTTACCTGTGCCCTTCCAATTTCCAACATGCAATCTCATCTCACCTCTTATAGTCTAATTCTTTTTTATTTATTATTTATGGTTTAATTAATTCAAATTATAGTCATTTTCAATCTCAATCCAATCATGTAATCAAATGGGATTTGGTTGTTTTTGAGCTGTCCAATTATAATCCCCTAAATATATTCATTAAAAAAAAAACAATACTTTTATATATAAAAAAAAAAAAAAAAAAAGAAAGTGAAATTCCTCTATTTGTATAACCCGTATTTCAGACAAGTAATTATTAATGGGAATTTGGAGGTTTTTATTTTATTTTATGTTATCTTGTCATTTCCATGACCAATTAATTACTTTTGTGGAAATATATGACGAAATCTTAAGGAAAAAGATGTTTTGAAAACCATAGTGGATGGCAGGTAATTTTAACTAATAATTTTATATATTAATTTTCTACAATTATGCAATATAAATATAAATATATATATATATTGGATTGGGGAAGAAGGTGTTGCTTAAAGATAAAGAGGATGACATTATTAAGTTAAAAAAAAAATATGGAATGATTAATTCAAATAATAGCAGGCTAAAAAAATAGCAGGCTATGTTGGGATTAAAGGTGCAATAATGATTAGAACAAGCTTCAAACTGACTTGGTTGTTTGGGCCACTGACTGATATTATCCAAATTCCACAATTGGGCCGGCATTAAGGCCCACCTATACAGTATTATTTCAATGGGGAGTTTGATTTGAAATTTTTGAGAACTTTGAATGGTTTGAAATTAGTATGAGATCTAATAAAGGAGATTGGGAGAAAATGTTGTTGGAAGAGTTTGGATACAAGATTTCATGTTTTAATGTCATGATAAATTATCACTACATTTTAAAAATGTATTTTTTAGTGGAAACTCAAAGTATATATGATTTTATTTTTAGTTTTATGCTTATTTCCTCATATTTATTTATTATACTTTTCACTTTTTCTAAAGAAACGTTTGAGATTTTAATCTATTTTTTTTTTTTAAAAAAAACAGAAAATTTTTAAAACTACTTTTATTATTTGATAACCACATTGTTTTTTAAAACTAAGCTTATAAACACTACCAACCTATAAGTTTTTTTTCTCATGTTTTCAAAAATCAAGTAAAATTTTAAAAACTTATTTTTGTTTTTGGAATTTGACTCAGATTTCAAATGTGTTGTTTCCCTTCATTCAGAAAAATAGGTTAAATCCCTTAGACGAAGTGTTTGTTTGAAATGATTTTCTAAGTGTTTAAAAATACACTTTTTAAAACATCTAAAAAATAATTTCAAACAGACCAGAGTGATCTTGACATTCTATTCAATATTTTTCTGACAAGTTTGACATTTGGTCATCAACTATTACACAACAAAATCCCTTTCTTTTCAAAGCTGATATAGAGACAATGACCCTACAATCAAAGTTCCACAATATTCCCCAAAATAGATCCCACATCAAGATGACAGTTTTTTTGCCGGTAGATGTCAAAAATAAAAAATAAAAAAATAGTCGTCACTATCCGTTATTTATGACTCATTTAATAACAATTTTGTTTTCCCTCCCAATTTCAAACTTAGTACTTGTTAAATAATATCCTTTTTACTTTGAAATATATATATATAAAATAAAAATGTTTAAATTATGATCAAGTTTCAAAAACTGTGATTTTAAAAATAAAAACCAAACAAGAAAATTACAAGTAAACAAGCATAATTTTTTTTTAAGAAAAACAAAAGCAGTCTAGAGAACTCTTCAAGGCCAATATTTATGATATAACTCATCAAACAGAACAAGCTTCAATATGAAGCATATGGAATAGCAGAGTACATAAACATAAGTCTTCCACTTATACATCTTTGGGAATAAAAAATTGAGATGTTGCAGTTGAAGGGTTAAAGGATGAGGCAACAGGTTTATAAGTAACCAGCAGCCTCATTAAATATGCTGTTAATTGGTCTTTAACAGCCAATCTCTTATTGCATTGGAGAAAAGGAAAAATAAAACTTACTGCCTCAAGCTTTCAACTATGTAAGCAGCATACAAGTCCCTGCAAATAGAAATCATGACTGAGTTAAATAAAAGCAAGATCTTAGCCCTGAAACTTGCAAGGGTAAATCAGAAAAGAAACATGGGAGCTTACATGGAGTACTTGATGGCATCGATGGCAGCCTCTGCTGGCAGGAAGTCTTCGACGTCGACTTTCTTGTTCTCGTTCTTCTTGTCTTTTTTAGTTCAAGAGATGTCAAGGAAAAAATGGAATGAGTGATACAAGTATGAAGAAAAACTGATGAAACGTTTTCACAAACTGTATATGGATTTTAGTGTAAATGCATTTTAAGTGGATACAGTCCTCGAAGAATCGGCGAATTTCAGCCAGCCGGTGTGGGGGAATCTCCTTGATGTCTGTATAGTGGCGAAATTCAGGATCATCAGCACATACTGCTATGATTTTGTCATCCCTTTCTCCCTGCAGCATAATAAATGCAATGGTTAGCATCTTCTTTCAAGACTAAATCACATGTAGGTTAGCTTAAAGGGGGAAAGAAATCATGGGTTGTTTTTGCAGAATTTTGGAAACTGTTAGAGAAAGCAGAAGACAATTGCCGAACTTGGATAATTATAAAAAGACTAAAGAAAAAACTGGCATGTACTTGATCAATCATGGGCATCAATCCAATAGCACGAGCTCGGAGGAAGGATCCAGGTAGCACAGGCTCCTATGCCACAGAGAAACAGAAGAACAATAGTCAATGAAGATATTAAGTCATATAGATAGACAACTCACTCAAACTTCATTGGATTTTACCTGCATCAGTACAAGAACATCCATAGGATCACTGTCTTCACAAATTGTACGCGGGATGAAGCCATAATTGTGTGGGTAAACAACTGATGAGTAAAGTACACGGTCGACCTGTTTCCACAAATTTTAAACCCCGGTCATCTTCTCTATAAACAAATCGACAAAAGTATACATATAAGATAGCATAACATGACTACAGTAAAATTTTAGTTATATTGTATGCAAGAATGTCAATATATTCCATAGTGCACAATTGACAAATCGATCATGAGACTGATTACAAATAACGCAATGTTTGATAGTCAAGGAAACCTAATATCCAAGTAAGCAGCCTCAAGGGTGTGATTTATGGTGTTCTAAGATCATAAGATTTTGAAAAGTTGTTCAATAGACACCAAACAGAAGACATCTATACTTCCCTCAAACTTTCCAAATGAGAGACCACCATAAATCACACCCTTGAGGCAATGTGACCAAGCAAGTTGAATACTAATACTCCTTAGAGAGCAGCCCTTACTGCATAGATTTAGTATAGAACAAAGAACAGTAAGAGAGTTAGTGAACATACTTTTATAAGACCACTGGCCTTGTCAAGCTCATATTTAACCTTGCTGCCTTTGCCAATTTCAACAACCTGCCACATAAATAGTAATACTCAGATGGAGTTTGGTTGAAAGTAATAGAACATATTTTCATATAATAGGCAACTCATTTTAATAAATCTCAAGTCAGTTGCTAATTTCCCATCAACTATATTTAAAAAGGGAACAAAAGAAGAGGGTAAACTCTAGTTGGGCACTCCCTTAATGATTCTTTGGACAACTAGCTCAAAGAACCAATCTCTTTGACACCTTCCAACAACTTTCTTTTTCCAAAGTGTTTCAACAATTAGCACTTTAAGCCTAAATAAACCCAAAAACCTTACACAATTGAAAACCGAGGGTGCACCAGGTCCTGAAATTACAAAATTGAGCATTAGTACTCCAGATGTAATGCAGATTACCATACCAAAAACCTCAAAACTTAAAGAACCTTAAGCATGTAGGATGTTAAGCTAAAGTCCATGTACATTCAGTATTAGAATCTCATTAACAAGAACAAAAAAAAAGTATACATACCGATCTCCAAGTCATGCCAAGGGTGAGCGGCCACAGATCTACGAGACATGGAAGAAAGAATTCTTTCATTGAGCCTAATCCTAGGGAATCCTATATTTGCAGAATTTCCTTCTCCACCAAAATTTTCCATATTCACCTAGCACAATAGCTTCATATACGTGAACACGGTTTTCATTTTATTATTAGTAACGCATCAGAAAGAGTTCATACACCACAAAAATAAAGAGAAAAATGAACAAGGAAAGATTATTCGATGCACATAAAATGATCGGACAGGAACACAAAGATCTACATTCTCAAGGGCAGATAAATCTGAAAGAAATGGGAACAGTAAGAACTCAATAAATTTCTTCTTCATCAGAAATAGTTCCCCAGTTTGATAAGGATAAAAATACATTAAAAAAAAAAAAAACAGAAAACTACCCTTCCTCTCCGTCCTCCACCCTCCCGATAAACATGAACTCTGTTTTTCTTCCCCATGGGCTCAATCATTTAAGCTCAAAACCCACATGCGGAGCATCAAAATACAAAAGTAAAACACAGCAGCGTCGAAGCACAGTAATCAAATCAAATCAAATCAAACCGACAAAGAAAAACGGAGAGAACGAATACAAGTTCCCCAAGAAACAGAATCAGGAAATTAGATTTGTCGAAAGGGCATTCACTGAATCACAACAGCTTAACAGTAGAATCACAAAGTAGTAGAAACAGAGCAAAGGGAAAAAGAATATGGGCAGAAACATCAAAAACAACGAACGATTGATCACTCACTGAGTAGCAGAGCAGTAGGTGCGTGGAGATTAAGCTTGAATTCGGACACACAAAAGCGATTGGAGCAGATGTATGGTAACAGATTGAAGATTCTATTCCTAGCGGAGCGGGTGAGAAAAAAAGACGAGGACGAGAGAATTTAGGCGAGGCGGAGCCACCGAGTCAATCTTGGTCGTTGGATGTGACCGGAGTCAATCCAACGGTCCAGGAAGAAAACTCGTGTCAAAGCTCTGTTTATTTGGGAATTTCTTGGAAGAACTGCGAGAGAATCTTAGTAATGTCATGTTGAGGTATGGATGGAAGGTGAAGGCCCAGTAGGATCTTGCCACGTATAGAAAGTACGTTGTCTTTATACTTTGGATGTACTGCTTCTGCCTGCCGCCAATGGGATCTTGCCACGTAAGAACGATTTCATGTCACATCAATGTATCTGATTCTTGTTCTGATGGCTGATGCGTTCGGTGGGCGGTTAGCACTAGCAGTATATCCAGTGGTATCTGAGGCATTTTTGCCTTTTTCTTAAATTTAGGCTCTTAAATTTATTCTATTCCAAAAAAAAAAAAGAGGCTCTTAATTTTTTTTTTAAATATTAATTTATTGTATCACATAAACAACGAAATTGGATAATTCATTATCTCTCTTCCATTATTTTTACAAAACTATATAAAATAAAGAACAATACTTAACTGTATATCGGTATATAAGACTCTCTATATATTCTAATAAATTTTGACAATTAAAAAAGAGAAATGTATAAAATAAGAAAACTTTTTTTCTCAAACATGGTATGTAAGGAGATCTTTACCTACTAGTATACAATCTAAGTATTTTTCTAAAAGAAATAATGAAAACTTTGAATGGTAATTTATAATATTTTTTTATACCTACTTCAACTAAGTGAACTATACATGAAACATAAAGTTTGTCAATTAAGTCAATCTTAGTGGTTATTTCAAGATGTAATAAAAAATTTCAAATATATTTAAATTGATGTAGGTAATTTTGAAACAAATAGATATAAATACAATCCAAATAAATTGTTTTAACTATTTATTGATGATATTAAGTAAAAGTAAATAATCAAAATAAGCATAACTCTACCGTAACACACATACCATTGACCAAGAGTTCCCAGGTTCAAATTTCTCCACCACGATTATTGTTGAACTAAAAAAATAAAGCACCTCGCACCTCTCTTATTGTTCAGGTCTATTTATAAATCTTGTTTTCATGTAAGAAATGTAGAAGAGAACAAAAGGACAAGACAACATCCGTATGATGATTTTTATTTATTTATTTTTGTTAAGAAAATCATCACAATGGAAAATAATGATTTCAAACGGATTAAAGGAAAATTATTACGTGGGCACCGCACTATGATTGTCCCCTCCAAACCCTTGGATGCATTATTAAACCATAATTTTTAGTTCATCTCTTCTACATCCTATGATATTGCTGTAATAATTTATCATGATCATCATACTAGCAAGTATACTCTTATCAAAATCAAATGCAGTTTTTCATCTCTTTCCTATAACACGGATCGTATCATGTAGAACTACTGCAAATCTTTCATAACTTTGCATCAATATCGACATTTTCATTGATCAAACAAAGTTGGTGGAGCTCTTCCTGTACATGCCCATGAACTTTGCTACAAACTCTGCAAATAAGAAAATCGCCAAAACTTGAATGATTTTTGTGAGATTTTGTATGTTAGTAAGTTGGACAATAATTATATTTTTACCTTCCAATTTGGGTAATGCACCAGTTCCAGTTTCAGTTGGGAGTCTCTTGTTCTGCAAATGACACAGCTCCGAGTTATCAAACTTGCCTAACAATGCCATGAATAGGAAAAGAAAAAGGGAAAAAGAGAGCTAACATAATAAGCATGCCAGTAATAAAGTTCCCTCCTCGATCTCAGCTCAGTTCTTTTCAGAAATTGTTCAACAAGCTTCTGCACATAGAGAACAAAACTTTATGAGTCATTTTCACAAGTTATTAGGTTTGGATGTTATACTAAAAACCTGACAACAGATGTTTCTAAATACGATACCTGGAGAATTAGTTTCGGATGAACTGAATCAACTAAAAGCTTCTGCATTTTTTCTTTTACTAGGTTTAATCTGATATGAACATAAGAGAATTGGTGATACTCGAATAAGGAGTTTGGTCAAGAAGAATCTTGAAGTTTTGCTGGAAATTGTTCTCTTAGAATACAGTGCTGGTTTCATCTACCTTAACCACATATATAATAAGAAACATGGAGTTACCTTGGATTTGATGGGTCTTCGAGGATATGAGCTGCGAGTTCTACCACAGTCTCTTCCCATCCGATAGGGATTGGCTGATCATCAGAAAATGGATAACTGCAAAAGGGAAAACATTTTAGCTCTTGAGGATTATGTAAAGGTATATTTGAGTTTCTAAATGCTACTGTGTCTAACTTGTGTGTCTTGCATGCTTCAAGCGCCATGATTGCTTTTCTCAGGTTCTGCTTTGCTTTAGTGGCAATCTTGGAAGCAAAGTTCATGGGTAGGTCAAATTCCTCCTTCTCTGCTATTTGGATAAGTACATCTATGATCTGGGAAGTTGGAAAATAGCCCAAAAACAAAAGAGTTTAACATGATAATATCCAAAAAGCAATCTCAGTTTCTCTCATCTCGCTGTATAATGAGAAGTAATGAAAAACAGAAATAAGATAGGGTTTACTTCATGAGTTACTGGAGGGTTAATTTTGATAACTTTGCAGCGGCTTATCACTGATTCAAGGACGCCTGTGTCATCTTCACAACAGAGTACTACTTTACAGGCATCCTTATAGCCATCCATAATCCACCTAAGCAAGTGCTGAATATCCTCTGCAGCTTTGTCTACATCTAAAAGGACTACCACTGGAATGAACATCAAGTCAGATTAGCGTTAGGTTTATGAGTTTGTAATGTTTTACGTTTACCATAAAAGTCTTTGGAAATCGGACCTTTGAAATTTGCCTTCGGATTGACATTTCTTGCTTCCACATTAATGGAATATTCACTTCCTATTTCTTTAGCCAATCCCAGCAAAGCATACTTAGCATTTGCTTCTGAGCTTAAATTTAGTTCCACATGGTGAGCACTTGACGTCAATGGAACAAAGACTTGAGTCAGTTTTCTTTCCTGTTATGATACGACGATGAGCTCCAAGACTAGTTATTTAAACTTTCTGCTCATTAGAACAAGAAAGAACATATCTAATATTTTACCATATATTTGCAGTTACCTGAATTTGGAAACGTCGCAAATCATGAGAAACCTGAAAAGATACACAAAAAGACAACCAAATCAAGCACTGCTCGGGTCAAAGATGGAAGATTTTTAATGTCACTGCATCAGTTGCTCAGAGACATACATTCCAACATGAATCCCCATATATCTCACGCAGAAGAGCCATCATGAGCACTCGTTTTCCAGATCCATGCGGACCCTTGAACAGGATGTGGGGAAAACTATCTTGTGAAACCTAACAATTCAATAAAACCAATGTGAAAAAGACTACGCAATAAACTGCACAAATATGGGATCTAGTTGCGGTCTGCAGGAGTAATTTAAAGAATCAATCCTGGCTGAACCACTTACTAATTGCTTGAGAAGTTGGGCTTCGTGCTTATGGAAAGTGAATCCATTTAAGGAAACCGGTCGATGCTGATCCGCCCAGAATGGTTTCAAGTGTTCAACAACATTCGCTTTTTCAATGAATGAAGCTTCATCAAAAGCTCGCTTTTCAGGTGATTTTGTTGTTCTGCAAGTCCCATTCCTCATACAAGAAAACCACATCTCATTCTTCTTCTTTCGTCTACTGGCTATAAACCTTCTTGTACTTTCACTTGTCCTTCCACTCACATCGCTGATCTTACTACTTTCAGTGCTAATTCTACTACTATTTTCTCTACTTACAGCAGCACTATTGCTTGTGGTCGCAGAAGAAACCCCTCTACCATTAGCATTTACTTCAACTTGATTATAAGTATCGTCATTCTTTTTAGAGACAAAGTTAGGCTTTGGACTTATATAGTTCTTGAATGCATTTCTCTTTCCTGTGACATTGTTGTTCATTCCAATAGCCAAGCCATCACGTGAAAAGAATATATCCCCCGGCGAGATTGACCCCGTGCTTTCAACAATTGGCTCATTAAAAGTCGAACCTTTATAAATCCTTCCATCTGCAATCATCTCATTCATTTCACCAACAGATAGAGAGTTCACCTGGGAAACCTCCTTTGGCTGTTGTAGGATGGAGCTGACCTGCAAGGGTGGAGCAGCTCTCTCCCTTCTTTGAGACAAATCATTAACAGCATTCATGTGTTCATCTCTCATCCTCAACCTTGGAGCAGTCACTGACCTCCTATTGTAGCTTGGTTTTTGACTTATTCTGTTTCCCGCATGAGAGTAAGTTAACTTCTCCTCTTTTCTTGACCTCGTGCTAGAGCTTCCAATTTCCTCTGCTCCAGCTTTAAAAGGAGATTCATGCCTTCTTCTTTCTGCTCTCGACAAGGGGCTGATGTTTCTCTGAAGCATACCAAGAACACTGTCGTCTTTGGCTGGCCTGTGAGGCGTTTTGCCACTGTTTCTTCTCGAACCAGGAGGAGAAACATTCGCCGCAGTACTAAACTTCTTGGCTATTGCCGAATCTGTTCGTCGATTATTGTAATCCAGCACAAGTTTCTTCTCCTTAGGGTCATTCCAAGGGCTTTCTTGCCATTCTGTCTCAGTATCAGACGGTTCATATCCATCCTTCCTCTGCTTCATTAGGTTCAGAGCTGGACACATTTCACTCTATCGATTTGCGATGACCGATTCCGAAACCCTAATTCAGAGCGACGGTCTTCATCGAACAAATCGATTGAGGAGAAGGGTTTCAGAGCTATTGGGAATTATAAGAATCCCTTCATGCTGGATGAACGATGCGATAAACGATCAAATATAAAAAGAAAAAATGAGAAGAACAAGGAAATTGGTATTTGAAGAGCAGTTCGAATCGTGCAAAAGAAAATTGGATGAATGCTCAATTCCAAGAAATCGATGGACACAAGGGCGATCCATCGATGGTGACGATGACAAGAATTCTGGAACCTGGATAAAACAAAATAGGGAAACTGGTGCATGATTACGTACAGCTATCAAGTCTGCTGTTGTTTACCTGAAATTTCTAAGCTGGTTTTCGATAAAAGAAGCAATGAGGCTTTGTCTTTGCCGATCTTTCCAGAGATTGTCTTTATCGTCGTCTGTGGCCATGGTGGCTGCGGCTGCAGAATGTGAAATGTGGCAAAGAGTTGGAACTCGAGGAGAAAATTGTGAACAGAAATAATGCGCGCCATTGCTGATGAACGGAGGATAGTTCTAACACCTTCTTCTACTGCTCGCTCCGATGACTGTATATGCAGAAGAATGTGCCGCTCCCGCTACGATACTCTCTTCGGCAACCGTTTTTTTTTTTTTTCTTAAACATATTTTTTTACAAACCGTTTTTCGTTTTTGTTTCTATTTCATTTTGTTTTTTCTTTCTCCGACACATTTATCTCGATTCAACTAATAAAGTTAAAAAATGATGGGTATAGTTGAAACTTACTGTGCATGTAACTCGATCTTAGAGGTTCGAATCTCTCTCCCCTAAATGTTATTGAACTAAAAAAAGTTGCCTAAATGTTGTTGAACCAAAAAAAGTTGATACCCTACCAAGTTTTTCATTTTGGTCTATTGCAACCTGTCTCAAATGAGATGGTTATGTAATATTTGTCAAAATGAGGTTCTAAAATATTTTATAACAGAATTTATGAAACTAAGAAGATGTTACCAAACAATTATATGATAGTAATATTTTATTTTAAAAGTGTGATTCTTCGAATTTTCTTTGAAGCAAAATCGTCAATCCAACTCTTTATAGTCAACTCTCTCCAAAATATCATTTTTAATCGCTATCAATAATTAAAATTGAATTTCTAAAACGATAAAATGAAGAAAATTAAAAGTTTTGATGTTTTATTTAGTCGGGAATTGACAAAACGAGGAATTGGAAGAGTTTTGCTTGGTCGAAGAGAGAGAAATAGAGTTGTGAATAGTTGATGAAGATAGAAAAGTTTGGTCAACTTCTATTTGTTCTTGAGGCATGCACGCTAGCCACTAAGGGGTCGTTTGTTTGACGGTAATCCAAGATGTCCATGGAATGGGCATCTGGATTACTTCATTTGTTTTATGGTAATGTTGGATACCTAGGAAATTCGGGATGCCCATACGGGAGGCATCCGAGGAGCTTTTGATGCCCTCGTGAGAGATGGGTTTCAAAGATTTCCATGTTGAGGGTATCTTCGGATGACAGTTTTACCCCTCCATTTTACAATTTGTATTTTTATTTAAAAAAAAAATAATTTATTTATACACTAAGAAATAACCATTTATTTTTTAAATTTTACATTAAGATGTAAACTAAATGATAGTTATATTGAATAATATTTTAATTTATTTTTTATTTATTATCTTAATAATAATACTAAACTATATTAAACTAATAGCCAAATTAGCTAAAAATTAGTAAGGACATTATTGGTATTATACATAATCTAAGAATTTTCCTGTTCAAAAATCCTGCAAAACAAACATAGTTATTTGAATATTCTCATATATTCTTATAAATTATTCCTTCAAACCAAACACGGTTATCTAAAATGTCGGGCATCTATATTTTCGAGTATCTATAATTCCAGGCATCTAAATATTCCGGTTATCTAGATTCCCAAAAAAACAAACGGCCCCTATAGAGTTTTTTTTTTTTTTTTTTTTTTTTTTTTTGACGTGTAGGTCACAACCAACACATACAAAATTGAACCATCAAGTTAGCCATCTTAAAATAGGTCCTTCCACTGTTAATTATTTAACGGTTGATGTGTCAATGTTTATAAATATTAATTAAAAAATATTTAGATTCATATTCTCTCTCTTTCCTCTCTCTCCCTTTCCTGGCCCTTTTCCCTACCCCTTCTCCTACCTCTTCCCCTCCTTTAACCTGGGGTCCAAGGACTATTGATATCAACATAACCAAAAAGATAATTTAACCATGATTTAAATTTTGTATTTTGAAATTAGAGAAATTATTTCAACTCTTTTTATCTTATTTAAAATGAGCTAGCTTTAACTTGTCAACTTTAAATTTGATCCTTATATTTAGACCAATGAATCAATTTTTATAACTAGACCTCAAATTCAAAAAGATGTTAAAATTAAATCTGAAAACTATAGCATCTCTATCTTCTCTTAGATCTAGGTTGGAATTCCTATACTAAAAAAGGCAATATAATAGGTAAAAAAAATATTACTCAAAAGTTCAACAATTCTTTAGACCGAAGGTTTCATTCTTACCAATTTCAATTTTGTAATTTTCTTATTGAAAAAAATAAAAGAAAAATCCCCGATCTTTTTTAAACCAAAATTGCAATTATTATTTGGAAAATAGGAAGACCATAGTGGTTAGGCTCGTTTGGCGGCTGTCAGCAACGTGGCAGCTATGTTCAGCAACTCGGGTGTGTATTTTATTTTCCCTATATTTTTTTTTAAATAAATATTTTATTTTCCCTTTGTTAAAGCATAGATATCAAGTTAAATTTATCCAATTTATAACTCTCGTCACGACGAGATCGTAGATTAAGGGTCCGTTTGGAATACATTTTAATTTAAATGTTTTTCAAGAATGCATTTTTTAAAAAACATTTTGTATAAAAAATGTTTAGAATTTAAACAATCATATATTTGGTTGCATTTCCTCACAAATGTTTTTATAGACAAGTTATTATTTACTTAAGAAGTCTTTTTTAAAAAGTTGGTTTCAAGTGTTTCTCTCAAAATGATTTATTTATCAATCTCATTTTTTAATAAGTCATTTTTAGTGGTTGCGAAACATTAGAAAATTTTTCAAAATGATTTATTTTCAAAATTAAACACTTCAAAAGTTGAACCAAACACACCATAAATAGTGATTTAATATGGATTAAGTTTGAATTCTTAATAATATCAATTTTTTTTCCTTTAGTTAATATATTGACAAATCACGTGTTAGGTTTTTGTGAAAAATTTGAACAACCTACATGTCAAAGTATAGAATTCAAATGAAATATCATATAATTTCAAGTCATTTTATTAAAAAGATAAATTGAACTTCGTCTCAACTGACATAAATTTGTACGGATAACTACAAGGTCTGTGATTCGGATCTTCCACCCCACATGCTATTGTAAAAAAAAATAATAATTCAAATTCAACGTTACATGCAAAAAAAAAAAAAAAAAAAAAAAAACACGTAACACAAAAGAATCTGACAAAAATATAAAAAATAGGAATAAAGATTCTCATCCCTAATCTCACCGGTCACCCCACTTCAACCATCATTCAGAGAGTTAACAAAGCTTCAAGAAAAAACGCGAGCGGCGGAGGACGGCGGAGGAGAATTCCGGTCGACGGAACAGAGGCAGAAGAGGAAGAACAGCTTTTTCAGAACACGGCGGAGGACTTGCCCGCGTTTCGGAATCCAGCGAGGAGCTGCAGGGGCGGCGGCGGCGGCAGCAGCCATTTTGTCGTCCAACGGCGGAGGAGAGAGTTTTTGGTAATTTGATTTTTTTTTTTTTTTTTTTTTTTTTTGTTAATGGAAATTTGAAATTAGAAGTGAAGAAATGAGGAGAAGGGAGATTTAATGGAAATGGCGACGCGTCGTACGCGTTTGTGGGCAAACTAAAGCAGAGCATTGCAAATTTGCAATGAGATGAAAATAATATTTTTTATTTTATTTTTCAATTTTTGAAGTCTTCTCAGTTGAAAAATGAAGTCTTCTGCTTTTCAAATAGTTTCAATTTTTTTTTTAATTAGGAATATTTAAAATTATTACACGTCAATAAATGTTCGAATCTGTCCGTAGAGATTAGTTATCAATGTACATAATTCGTACACCTGTCCTGTCACTGTAGAGTTAGATCTGGCTGTTGACTTTTTATGAATGTTCTGTTCTTGCTACTTCAACAATTTTGATGTAATCTGTAAACCTTGAGTGAAAATGGATAAAATAAATTAACAGAAAGAAAATATCAACAAATATTCAGTGAGGATAGAGGGAAAATGGAGTAATAAAAAAGGAGTAACTTGGATATTTTTTTAAGTTGGTGTTTAAATGGTTTTATTATATATATATATATATTTTTAGTTGAACAACATTTGGGTGGGGGTATTCGACTGACCTTTTAGTCGAGACTCCATGCCAATTATCGTTGAGTTGTGCTCACTTTGGTTTAAATGGTTATTGTATTTTAAAAGGTTTAATTGTTAGAGTTTTTAATTCTAATGTGAAGATATATATATATTGGGCTATTTTATTTAACACGTCGTTTAGAGTGATCTCTAATTAACGAGTACATGGAATTTTTTCATTAAGAATGGGTTTATGTTAACTTTTACTGGACTTGGGGTTTAATGAAGATTTTATATAAAGAATGGTATGGTTATAGTCTCCAATATGCTAATTAAATATATTTAAGTTCTATTACTTATATGACAAAGAGAGTTCTAAAGCATGATTCTAGAGTTTATTGATTCGAAAGCATGATTATATTATTGATTCTAATGATTCAATATGCATGATTCTAGAGTTTGTGATTAAAGTATTCCATTCAACCTAAAAATTAAAATTTCAAATTTAGTGGCCATACTTTTATCATATTCATTAGACAACACATAAATTATATTTTTATAATGGTATCAAATTGTTTACCTTTGGGCCTAAGTTTGTATGATCTACTTTAATTTCACATAAATGCTTCATACTAACAAAAATGTTGTCATTCTGTACTTTTGTATTCACTTTTCTAATTGATATTTGAGTTTCTTCAAAAGAGAAAAAGAAAAGACTAGACATTTGGTTTGCATTCTCAAATAACATGATTATTTTAGATCAACAATTGCAAGCGGAGAAGCAAACCATCCACCAGTTTAATATAAAAAAAATGGAAAATTCAGAGCACAGAAAAAAAAAAAAAAATTGTTTTTTGTTTTTTGTTTTTTTTTTTTTTTTAAAAACCTTGATTATAAATAACAAAATTGCAAATATTATTTGGAAAATGGAAAGGGCTAACGAGGTTCATTTGCGCGCGGTGGTGAGTCGACGTGGAATTCTTTTCTCCTTTCTAATTTTCCAGGAAAAATTTATTTTATTTTTGGGCGTTATTCAGTTTGGAATCCGAACACATGGAATTCAATCCAACTCGATCAGACCGAATAATCTCGATACATATTTTACTGATCAATGAACTGAACTTCAACATCACAAGCAAGCAAACAAAAGAAGTAACCAATTTCGAAGAACGAATGAATCCAAAGAGAATATGAAATTAGGGATTAAAAAACAGAGGATCGCAGAAGACAGCGTCGTCTCAGATCTCACCCGCTTCAACCGTATAATGAGAATCCGAAACCGTCTGTTCGAGCAGTAGCAGCGAGAGAGAACGATAGAGAAAGAGAGTTAAATTTTTCGGGGAAAAACGCGAGAGGAGAACGGCGGCGGAGAACTCCGATCGACGGAACAGAGACAGGAGAACAACTTTTTCAGAACACGGCGGAGGACTTGGCCGCGTTTCGGAATCCAGCGAGGAGCTCCGGCGGCGGAGGTGGCGGCGGCAGCCATTTGGACGGCGGTGGTTTAGTCAGTTGAGAGGTTTTGGAAATGGAAGTGAAGAAGACAAAAAAGGAAAATAAGAAATAAAATTGGGATTGCACATTGCAGTAGGAGTGAAACCAAAACGCGTAAAGGACGCGTTTGTGGGAGGATCGCGCGACACAGACAGAAATAGTCAAATGGCACAAGTTTTTTTCTTCTTTTAAAGTAAACAAATTTATAGGTAAAATATTATTTTGTTCCAGGTAAAAGATTCAACTTTAGTTTTATGGGATGCGATCATACCCGCACTAATACACCGAATCTCATCAGAACTTCACAGTTAAAGCGTGCTTGGACGAAAGTAGTACTAAGTTGGGTGACCACTTGGAAAATCCGAGTGCATTATTGTAATAGCTCAACAAGTTGTACCAATAACCACTATGTCTTGGTTCAAATTCCTTCATCCCATATTGTAAAAAAAAAAAAAAGTTCTATGAGTCTATTTTGACTTTTTTTTAATATTATTATTATTATTATTATTAGATTGACTTAAAAAATTTAATCCTTCTAAAAAAATAAAAAAATAAAAAAAACTTAAAAAATTTAAACATTTAATGCCATGAAGTCTTCGACTACGTGTACTCAAAATGAAGTCCTGAATTTTAGACAACTTCAAATTTCTGTTTCAATTGTTTTCTTTTTGGTAATTTTAAGTTTTTAGTACCGTTTGATAACCCTTTCGTTTTCTGTTTTCTGTTTTTGTTTTTCATTTTTAAAAAACAGGAGTGTTTGATAACCATTTCTGTTTTTTGTTTTCTGTTTTTTAAACACGTTTTTGAAATTATAAGTAAATTAAAAAAAAAAAAAAGTAGTTTTTAAAAACAGATTTCAGTTTTTCAAAAACTTATTTTTCTTCTGATGCTTACTTTTCTTCTCTTTTACCTATCTTTCTCCAACAAATTTCTTTCTCTATTTTTTTTTTCTAAAACGTTTTTTACTCTATAAAATTTATTTTTCTCTTTCAAAACTTTTTTTTTCCTCTCTATCTTGTCTATTTCTAAAAACTTATCAATAAACTTTCCTCTCATCAATTAACATGTTCTAATTTTTCTTTTGAAAAAAAAAAAAGTCACCAAAATTTTCTATCGCTACAACTTTTCTTTATTTTTCTAATTTATCGTTATTTCTTTAACATATCTCTTACTCTTAACCTTATTACCTCTCTAATTTTTTTAATTTATTTTTTAATATAAAATTTATCTCTTTTACTCTTACTTGTTTTCTATTTTTTCTCTAACTAATATCTTTTCTGGAGTCTAACTAATATTCTTTCTCTAAATATTTTCTTACATCTCTCCAAATTTTCTATGTTTAACTTTTCTCGTCTTTAAAAAAAAAAAAAAAAAAAACTTATCTTGAAAACATTTATATTTGTCTCTAAATTTTTGTTTCAACGTCTTTACACATTTTTCTCTCTCTAAAACATCTTTTCATCTTTCTAATTTTTAAAAAACTGAAAACCAAAAACAGTTATCAAACAAGGTTGGTTTTCTGTTTTTTAAAAACAGTTATCAAACATATTTGGTTTTTGTTTTTAAAAAACAGAAAACCAAAAACCAAAAACAGAAAAACCAAAAACCAAAAACTGAAATGGTTATCAAACGGAGCCTTGGCTTTTAGAATTTATTTTTTCTTTTTGCCAATATGTGAATGGAGAGATTTGAAACTCTAACCTCTAACATTTTGTCTCTAGAGTAGAAAGTAGTATTTAACCGTCTACATCTTTTAAATAATAAGATTAAAATATATTATTCTCAATATATATATATATATATATATACCACCAAACTTTAATGGTACATGTATTTGTTTTTTTTTTTTGGTGAACTATATGTCACTTATGTAAATAGCACATAATAGTTATGAAAATTTGGAGAAAAAATTAGGATCTAAAATTTGTGATGATACGTGATTTTCGTTTGATAAATTTAGGACAAAAAACATTTTACAGTAATCTTTGATCATAGCTTAGCGATAATTGACCTATATCCTCAACGGGAAAATTTCTAGTACTACGGTAGTATGGAAAATTTCCCATACTACCTCCATTCATTGTTTCCCATGCAAGGAGTATTTAAGAATGATGTGAGACTCATAGAATAAAATACTCATATTATATCATTAAATACTCATTAAATGAAGTGTCAAATGTTGAATGGAGGTAGTAGGTAATATCGTAGTACTAGAAATTTTCTCACTCTCAACTATGGAGGTTCGAATTTCCAATCCAAATATGTTGTTGAATGAAAAAAAAAAAAAAAAAACTTTTCAATAGTGAACTCAAAAAATAATAAATAAATAATAAATAACCCCTTCGAGCTTCGAGCCTCTAATCCAGCTTTCCGGGAAAAATCCCTCTCCGTCTCCGGCGAAAAAATCAGAAACTGGCTTTGTTTCTGACCGGAAAATTTGGAGGAGCACAATCAAATCTTCTCAAATTGGTCGCTGGGAGTGCTTCCATGGAAGCTCCAGTAAGGGCATTTCGGCCCTACGTTCTTAATCGCCGCCTGTTTTCAAAAACAATTCCTCCATCGCGCCTCGTTGCATCTCCTGAATCTAATCCGAGCGCACTTTTCCGGCAATCTCCAACCTATTTGCATCCTCCTCCATCTCGAAACTTCCCCGGTTCCAAAATCTCACTCTCACTCAACCTTTCTCACTGCTCCTCCTCGCCCTTCGGATCTTCTTCCTCTTCTCTTGGCTTTAACCCTTCTAATTTTCTTTCTTCTTTACCCTCAATACAATCTTTCGGCTCCCAATTCGAACCTGATCACTTCAATTCGTTCCTATCCGATTCGAATGGCAGTACCTGGACTTGGAATCGAGCTTCAGAGAGTGCAATTAAGGGAAACGTGGGGGTTTTAGGAGGCGAAAAGGGTTCGGCGACCGTTGTGTTGTTAGGTTGGCTCGGGTCGAAGACAAAGCATCTGAGGAGGTACGTGGAGTGGTACAATGCAAGGGGTATCAACGCATTGACGTTTGTGGTTGATCCGACCGAGTTTCTTTGGTTTGCATTGAGTCGGAGAGTTGAGCAGCGGATTTCGGATTTGGCGGTCGAACTCATTTCTTGGTTATCAGACGAGGAAGAGAGTGATAAAGATCGGTCCCTGATATTTCACACTTTTAGCAATACAGGCTGGTTTGTGTAAGTTGAATTATGTTATCGGTATCTCCTTGGAGTTGTTTTGAGATTTCAACTAGAATTAGCGTTGGTTTCTTTTTCCCTTTTCAGATACGGCGCCATTCTTGAAATTTTGCAGGGTCGGAAGGATTTGTTGGAGAAGATCAAAGGATGCATTGTTGATTCTGGAGGAGGTGATCCATTGAATCCTCAGGTTTGTGAACTGATAGTTATATGATTTTGGAACTGCTGCACGACAATATACATATATATATATATGATCGTTCTTTGAACTGTTGGAAAAACAACATCTGCATAACAAATGGCGAGAATGGAAGGATTTGGTGGTGAGAATTTAGTAGGAACAGGTTATTGCTCTTCAAATATCATATGAATCTCAATCTCTATCTGTCCCTTTGATGCTCTTTCTTTTTCTCTCTGTTCCCTCTTTCTTTCTTTAGTTCCAAATTGTTTGAATCAGATTGTAATGACTGCAACAGGGAGTTTTCTTATTGATTACAATTATTTACCCAAGATCTCATTTAAAATTTCCAACTCCCAGTTTCCCAAGGCTTCTAAACAGTCCACAAAATTTGGTTAAAATTTTCTTGTCATAAACTATTGAAGCATATGCAAACAACTAGTTAGCTTATATCCAATCTGATTTAGATAGCATGCTTTTGTGTTATGTTAACATACATTGTTATCAATTTTTCTGCCTTCCTCGTCTGCTTTACAAATAAGATATCAACTACCATGCTTTCATCTAATCTGTTTTGCTTTCCACTTCATTCCCATTCAAAGTGGAAGAGAGAAATTTGATTTCATGGCTACTACGACACTGACAGGTTTGGGCAGCTGGATTTTCTGCAGCCATTCTCAAGAAAAACAGTTCTTCTACATCTCCTGTCGTTGATGGAGAGGAAATAGACAAGAAACCTCCTTGGATGGAAACCTTTGTTCTATCATCATTGGAGAAGTTTTTCTCAGTCGCTTTGAAGTTGCCAGACGTCGATAAGTGAGTTTTCTTATATCCAGACATGGATCCATATTCACTAGAAGTTAGAATGACCATATATTTATCGTATGGATGCATATCAATTGTTGAGAAATGAACATTTCCTTGCAGGAGATTGAAGAAGATTGTTTCAGTTCTTACAGAGAACCAGCCTTTTTATCCTGAGCTTTATCTGTACAGTTCAGGAGATAGAGTTGTGCCGTTCGAGTCAATCGAGCTACTTATCGAGAAGAGAAAGAAGACGGGAAGGAAGGTTTTGTCACACGACTTTCGCTCATCGCCGCATGTTGATCATTACAGGACATACCCAGATGTATACTCATCACAGCTTCACAAGTTCTTGGTAGAGTCTTTTTCTTCATAGGGTTGCTGTGGATTGGTGCATATGGCAGATAATTTGTGCTGAAGATTTAGAAGGAAATGAGATTATTTCATTAGGGCAATAATTGGGTTAACTAAAGCTTCATCTTGCAGAGACTACAAATAGTGCTCATACATAAATACATTGATTTCAGACCATTCAAATAGGGTGAAGAGAAACTTTCAATTTGAGAGATCATTTTTCAAATGTATCTTTTTAGTAATAATTGACAAGTATTGAAAATAACATAGAGTCATTGTTGCCCAAATAGAATAAATTATCTATACTCTCTACTAAGAATAAATCAATACTTTTCCATATGAAGTCATGGTTTAAGTAATATAATTCCAGCCAACAAGAGCATAGCTCAACTGGCATAAAGATGTGCTGATAACCACGAGGTCAGTGGTTAGAAAAAAGTAATATAATTCCAAATTTCAGTTAGCTAAAAAGTGCTAACGCCTTTTTGTTCTTTTTGGTGATGACCTAATGTTTACGTATTTTCTAATAAAAAATTGATACAAGATCATATTCGAAATATATAATAATAATAATAAGAAGAAGAATTTTGTTTGAAAAAAAAAATACAAATTATAAAATGTAATGATATTTTAAATTCTAATCACAAATAAAATAGTTAAATTATACAAAATATCCAAAATTTCAACCATGCCGTTTGGCTTTGAAAATTTTGAACTTTGAAATTGGTCTAAAGGTGAAAACAACCTTAATGTGGTAGGTAAGGTGCAAATTTTGAAAGGAGTGACATTATTTTTAACTCAATTTTAACTAATATAGAAGACTAAAATAGTTGTCGCTATTCATTTCAACACAATGTATCATTGACATCATTTATACATGATTCACAAAATCAATTTCTACACATTAGCTACTACATCAATTTACTTGAATGATGATGTTCGTATTCTTTCAAAATTTTACATATTGGCCATTGGGATAATTTTTATAGTATCTATCATTTTAACCAACCAAAAAACTCTTTACGAGTTCTTTTTTACAATTCGAAAGTTCAAAGGTTCAAATGAAACCTCTAAAAGTTTAATGACGAAACCTATCAAGCTATTACAAAGTTTAACCATTGCATTTGGGTTTGGATTGCCTAAAAAATTGAGGATGGATTGTTTTTTAAATTATTTATAAATTAGTTTTTGAAATTATTTTTAAGAGTGTTCATATAGCCCAACAAGAGCTTAGCTCAACTGAGATAATGTTGTACCGATCAAAAAACAACAACAAAGAATGGTAATCGTAGCTTGTAAAAAACTATTGAAATCATCTTGCAATTATTCATAAATTCGATAATTTTTATATTAGAAAAATCCAAAAAAAAAATTAAAACAATTAATCAAAATAAACTCTAGAGTGGCAATGCCGTCGTCGTTTTAATCTCCCGCCTGCACGTCGAACGTAACCGCCCGATCGATCATGGTGGAGTAACTGTCTTCAAATTCACCAACGGCTAAATTCTTCAATATAACCAAATTTCAAAATCCAATCCCATTTTTAAACCCACAAAACTTCTAAACGAAAAAATTTTACACTCAAACCCCTCTGCTCAAAACTCCCCACAAATTCAAATTTCTTTTGAATCTCTAAACCAAAACACAAGGTACGTTTCTCTTCGATTTTCTTTCAATTCTCTTTCTGGGCCCTTCTAATCCAGTCTTGAATCTTGCAGAACCGACCCAAATCGGCGAAGATGAACGATTTGATGACGAAATCGTTCCTAAGTTATGTGGAATTAAAGAAACAGGCACAGAGCGACACCGCAGATTCCTTATCCGCCGGCGGCGACTTCGACATCGAATCCGGCGGCCAAGAACTCAATCCGACGGAAGAACAGAACCTGTCTCTGTTTTTCGAACAAGTCGAGGAAATCAAGACCCAAATGGAAGAGACAACCAATCTCTTAATCGACATTCAGAAACTAAATCAAGAAGCCAAATCAACCCACAACGCCAAGATCCTCCGCGGATTAAGAGACCGAATCGACTCTGACATGGTCTCGATCCTCCGCAGAGCGAAACTCCTCAAAGAGAAATTGGCCTCTCTCGACCAATCCAACGCCGCCAACCGCCTGATCTCCGTTGCGTTCGGCGAAGGAACCGCCGTCGACAGAACGAGAACCTCAATCACCAACGGACTGAGAGTGAAATTGAGAGAAATGATGAACGAATTCCAGTCTCTGAGAGAGAAAGTGGTGGCGGATCACAAGGAAGATCTGAGAAGAAGGTACTTCGGAGCAAATGGGGAACAACCCAGTGAAGAACAGATCGAGAAGATCATGTCTGGGAGTTTGAAACTCGAATCATTCGGAGGAAAACTGAGCGAGACCGAGTCGGGGGACCGAGTCAGGCACGAGTCAGTGATGGACATACAGAGGAGTTTGAACAAGCTTCATCAAGTATTTCTGGACATGGCGATTCTGGTCGAGAGCCAAGGGGAGAAGGTGGAAGACATTGAAGAGAATGTGGCGAAAGGTGGGAGGTTCATCAATGGCGGCACTCGAAGCCTTTACTATGCGAACCAGATGAAGAGGAAGAACAAGAAGTGGGTGTATTGGGTTTGGAGTTTGATTTTTGTTATATTGCTTGTTTGCATTGTTGCTATGTTGGTTTGTTAGATTTCTCTTTTTTGAGCTTTTCTCAACTCATGGATTGAGAATTTTGTGGTAGAAATTAGAAATTAGCAACATTTTATTTTTATTTTTGTTATATTGCTTGTTTACCAAATTGATATCATTGCAAAGAAAAACAATATTAGAGCTAAATCTTTGTTAAAATTTGTGAATTTTGGAAAAATTACCCAATGGTGAGTTTGTGCAGTCAAACTGAATTTGTGCAAAACTTAATTTCATTGGAATTAACGAGTTTATAGGGATATTACATATTTAAGAGTTAAATGTGTCTATCGTTGATAGATTAATCTATAAGTGACTATCATTGATAGACTTTCAGTGATAGTTACTGATAGAATTCGATTAACAGAAGTCTATCAGCGATAGACACTGATAGACAGTAGTGATAGACACAGATAGAATCTTATGACAACTTTTTGGTCTTGTACAATTAATTTTGATTAATTTGCAACGGTGCTATATTTGTTATTGATTTGATCTAATTTGTTATCTATGCAACTCCTATAATTTACTTTAAAAAAAAACATCACTTTCATGGAAATTGCTTAAAAGGCTCAAGGCCACAAACAAGCCACAACAGGATGATGGTCCATACAAAATTCCCAAGTGGAACAGATACTTCAAAACAGAGGAACACAAATATTTCAATATTTCGTAAGAAACCATTATATCATGATCACTCTAACAGCACAGTTTCCATTAGAATCAACATGGGCTCAGACCATATCACTGCTCGAAAACTGCTCAAACATGAAGCAATTGAAACAAATTCACGCTCAAATGATCAAAACAGAGACCATTGCAGACCCCCAGTTAGCCACCAAGCTTCTAACTCTCTGCACTTCACCCCATTTCGGCGATTTGCATTACGCTCAAAAGATCTTCAATGGAATCACCAGCCCCACCACTTTCATGTGGAACGCCATTATAAGAGCGTATTCGAACAGTAACGAACCAGAATTGGCATTTCTCTTGTATCGTCAGATGCTTTCTTCTTCTGTGCCGCACAATTCTTACACCTTCCCTTTCTTGCTCAAAGCTTGTCGCAATTTGTCGGCCATGGGAGAGGCCCTTCAAGTCCATGGACTGATGATGAAATTGGGATTTGGGTCGGATGTTTTTGCTTTGAATTCTCTGCTTTATGTCTATGCTTTGTGTGGTGACATTCAGTATGCACGCCAACTGTTTGATAATATTCCTGAAAGAGATGTCGTTTCTTGGAACACTATGATCGATGGGTATATCAAATTTGGGGACGTAGAAACGGCTTATGGGGTTTTCTTGGACATGCCAATGAAGAATTTGGTCTCGTGGACGTCGATGATTTCGGGGATTGTTGAGGCAGGATTGAACGTGGAAGCTTTGAATCTTTGTTATGAAATGCAGAGGGCGGGATTTGAACTTGATGGGGTTGTTATTGCGAGTTTGCTCACTGCTTGTGCAAATCTTGGAGCGTTGGATCAAGGAAGATGGCTACATTTCTATGTGCTCAACAATGGTGTCCATATAGATAAAGTTATTGGCTGCGCTCTGGTGAATATGTACTTGAAATGTGGGGATATGGAAGAAGCCTTGCAGGTGTTTGGGAAACTGAAGGATGATCAGAAAGATGTGTATGTTTGGACGGCCATGATTGATGGTTTTGCCATCCATGGGCGTGGAGTGGAAGCTCTGGAATGGTTTGACAGAATGGTGAAAGAAGGAATAAGACCAAATTCCATCACTTTCACTGCAATTTTGACGGCCTGCAGCTATGCAGGACTGGTTGAAGAAGGAAAAGTTTTATTCAGGAGCATGAAAAGTCTCTATAACTTGAGCCCATCTATTGAGCATTATGGGTGTATGGTTGATCTTTTGGGTCGAGCTGGGCTGCTGGAGGAGGCTAAGGAGTTGATCAAGAAGATGCCCATGAAACCTAATGCTGTAATATGGGGAGCTTTGCTAAAGGTAAGGAAAGGGTACAGAGGCAGTCTCTAGTGATTAAAAAACTTTAATTTAGTTCACTCGCATTTTAACATTTTTCAATTACTTTTACTTTGGGTTAGTGGATCAGATTTAAGTATGGGTGATGTTACATTTTATCTGTCATAATACTCAATAAAATGATAGAAACTTAGAGGAAGAATCAAGCTATCTAGGGGAAAGAGTCGAATATTCACCCAATTTAAAATTTTGTTAGAAGAATTACAAATTTTCCTCATCTTTTAAGTAACTTCATTTCTCCTCTAAATTTGTAATTGTCTTTCGGCAGCCACGTTTGATATTTATCCTAGAATTGGTAGGATATTAGAACTTCTTTAGACTACATTAGGGACTATAGTCTCATGTTTGAGATAACAAATTAAGAACTTAAATTTCAAAACCTTAACTCTTTTATATAATTTTCTTAATCTAAGATAGTTGGGGGCATTTGTCACATTCGTTCCTCCTTGTTTAGGCCTGTCGGATTCATGGAAATTTTCTGCTCGGCAGCCAAATCGGAGCCCACCTGGTGGAAGTTGATTCAGATCACAGCGGCCGGTACATTCACTTGGCTAGCATTCTTGCTGCAGAAGGTAAATGGAAAGAAGCAGCTGAAGTGAGGTTGAAGATGAAGAATCTCAGAGTCCCAATTCCTCCAGGAAAGAGTTTGATAACTTTGAATGGCGTTGTTCATGAATTTCTTGCTGGGCATCAAGATCATCCACAGATGGAACAGATTCATCAGAAGTTGAACCAGGTTGCAGAGAGGCTCCGACAAGAAGAAGGGTAATCTTAAATCACCGTTTAATCTAAAAACTTAAGTTAATAGGTTACGGTAAATATAATCTAACACTTTCATTAATATTCTTTTTTTGAACAACCACTTTCATTAATATTCTTTTTAACAGATATGTGCCTAAGACTAAAGATTTATTGCTTGATCTTGAGAGTGAGGAGAAAGAAACTGCAATGGCACAACATAGTGAGAAGCTGGCGATTGCGTTTGGATTGATCAATACAAAACCAGGAACGACAATTCGAGTTGTTAAGAATCTTAGGGTATGTGAAGATTGTCACACTGTTGTGAAGCTCGTATCTCGGATCTATGGTAGAGAGATTATAATGCGAGATAGAGTTCGATTCCACCATTTTAGAGATGGGAGTTGCTCTTGCAGAGATTACTGGTAGAAGGGCAAGATTTTTATGTACAGATTATGATGTTCTTTTGGTGCTTTTAGGCATGTAATATGGCATTTTATTTTATGCGTTCATGTTAATATTAAACATTTTTTTTTAGTTCAAAATCGAATCATTAACCTTTGGACCATTTTAATATTAAAATGGTTGTTGTATATTATATTGTTTCAAT
Organism: Luffa acutangula; assembly: GCA_036850905.1. Classification (NCBI taxonomy): domain Eukaryota; kingdom Viridiplantae; phylum Streptophyta; class Magnoliopsida; order Cucurbitales; family Cucurbitaceae; genus Luffa; species Luffa acutangula. Next base: position 58,211,178 of record CM072087.1, on the reverse strand, counting down.
CCCATGCTATAAAGAAAAGTTTGAAGATACATTTTGAAAATTCTTGGTTGGGAAACTTTAAAGTACATTTTCTCAAAAAAAAAAAAGCCTGAATTTCCTTCCAACAAGAGCAATGATAAAGCAAATAAAAGAAAACTTGAAATAGAAATATATCACACATGGAAATAAATTGATGTTTAAGTATATCTTCTCTTATCTTGAATAACATATTTCACATTTATAAAAATTATGCGAAGATTTTTTTAGATCATGCGAAAATATTTGAATCTTTGACCTTTGAATCGAAGATATATATACTTTAACCAATTAACTATATTGAGGTTGGCTTATGGGAAGAATTTTTGGGATATCCTAAGAAATGGCCAAAAATTACAGGTATTTCTGAAAAATGGCCAAACTGTATTTTTTAATGAAAAATGGCCAAACCCCGATTTTCTAACCTATTTTTGTGGGATTGAAACTTCCATTTTTACCCTGAGTTATTCCCCACGTTTCTCCCATATATTTGTGCAGCCTTATCTGATGATATTTAAAAAAAAAAAAAAAAAATGAAAATCTGTAACCTCCAATTCCATAAATCAAGGAATGATAGTTACAGAATCAATCCTTCTCTTCCCAAAATATACATTTTTTGGCTTTGGTTTTTCAGAATTTACAACATCAATTCTCTCTCTTCATTTTCTTATTAAAATGGTGGGTTCTAGCTTCAATCAAATTGTCCTATTTGTGAAAAAATGGTTTAAATCTATATAAACCAAAAAGTTAAAAGAGAATCGAAGCATGCATACCCTTGAATGTCGACACAACCTCTTCAAGCTCCTGAATGTTCTCTCGAATGTCTGCGTAAATACAGTGTAAATCTGTCGAGTGTCTGTGTAAATACAGTGTAAATCTGTCAAGGTGTTTGAGAATCGGGTTGAGGGTTTTGGTTTCGAGACGAAGATTGAAGGAGAATTAGTTGAAGAAGAAGGATCGAAAAAGAAGAATGAAGAAGAAGGATCGAAAAAGAAGAATGATGGGGTTTGCTAGAAGGAACGAGGAATGTTGGAGAAGAATCAGTTTTGGTCTTTCCCGAAGGAACGAAGAATCGAGAAGCTGAAAGGGTTACGGTTTCTTTTTTTTTTTTTTTTTTTTTGAAATGGGGGTTTCAAAGAGAGAATATGGAGAGTTTTCGGTTTTTCTCATTTACAGTGATATTAATGGGATTGGTGAGCCTTTTTATTTTCTCTTTTTGAAATTGGATCATTTTGAAATTGTTCCAGATTATACTTTATTTTTGATATGATGTTTTAGGTGCTTAATAATGTCTACCAAATGTTATCACTGGCATTTTATTCTTGAGCTGATGTTTTAGATGCATGAAGTTGTTCTTCATTTTTTATTTAATCATAGTTGCAACAGGTAAGTTATTAGTTGTTCTTGATTTTCGATTGAATCCAATATATTGTGGTTAAATTTTGAGTTCTCCTGTTTTTCTCTTATTTGAACTTAGATTTCTTTTAAATTTAAGTTACCAGATTTATTTGTTTAATATTTATTTGTTTAATTTGAAATTATGTTATTAATTTGGTTGTTGAATCGTAAGAATCCTATATTTTCTCCCGGATTTACAGTGTATTTTTGGTTTAATTTGATTTGAAATTCTGTTATTGATTTGGTTATTGAATTAATAAAGAATCCTAGATTTTCTCCGTGAATTTAAATTTCTTTGGTTTAAATTTAAGTTCTCAGATTTATTTGTTTAATTTGAAATTATTTGGTTGTTGAGTTAATCCCTACAAATCCTAGATTTTCTCCCTGGTTTTATACTGTATTTTCGGTTTAATTTATTTATGAATGTGGGGTATTTTCGTCCACTTTGTTGCCAAAAGAATTTACTAAAATTAGCTTTTGGTCATTTCACAGAATGAAAACACGAATGACCATTTTTCAAAACAGCTATTTTAAAATGGTCATTTATCTGGTTGCCCCTTTTTTTCTCTCAACACATAAGCCCAAACTTCAAAACTACTTTTGTAAGTTGCATTATTCTCACACCCAATTCTCTCAAAAGAATACGGTTGAAATAAGTAACAGTTATATTTTATTGGACTTGGCACACGTGTGCGTGACACTTGTTTTAGTACACGTGTGAGTGACACCTAAAGCCTCCTACAAGGAAAAAAATATATATATATATTCTCCACCCCATGTCCTAGACCATAGCACAAAGTACACATGCCAGAAGTTTTGGTCTAGTATATTTTGGAAAACCTTTTTTTAGCTTCATAACAAACTAGCTTATTTGATAATTTAAGCTTTGCATTTCTAGCACAATAATCTTACCTTCACAATTACATATTAACTATCAATGACCAATAAAGAAAATGACACTATTTTAATGAATGATCCTAGATTTTTCAGAAAGGTTCAGAAATAGGATAAATTTAATAATCATGTTTTTTTTTTAAAAAAAAAGAAAACAAATCCATAGAAAAGATATAGTAACAGTGGCTATAGATTCTTGATTTGCCTAAACTCTTTGGTATGAGAGAGGGGTGGGTGCCAACAGAATATTCCAATCAACTCAAAAAATTTTAGCATGCATTTAATAATTGGCCCTTGAAAGGACCAACCAACCTGTTGCCATCTAATTTCCCATTACCAATAATCCAACAAATACACAAAACCTCAAAAAAAAAAAAAAGTATAATTAGTTTGACTTTGAATTTCACACTTTAAGAAAATCCCGTACTAAGAATCTTAATTAAAAAATTTAATGAAGATTAAAAGATTAATTTGACGTAAAATTATATATGTGTATATGATGGAATTGATATATGTAATTGGCAGTGGTGGGCTGGCCTTCAACTGCTTGTGATTTGATTCATTGGATTGTGAAGGTTTTATGTGGTTGGATTATTATTGTTGGTCTCCCTCTCCACACCCACTGCCCAGCCTGTTTCTGTTTGCTTCTTTTTTCTTTGGCCATTTCTTCCCACTTACTTTAGTCCACAGTTTTAAATCTGCCACAAATCAAACAGGGTTTTCCTTTTTCTTTAAAAAAAAAAAAAAAAAAAAAAAAACTCAAATTTGGTTGATTGGATTCGAATAATTGTATATCTCAAAAAAGAAAAAGAAAACAAAGAGATAAAAAGAGATTTGAAGCCAAATACATTTTTATTTTTAATACTCAGTTTTGGAGTTGATGTCTATTTGATTAATGAGGTTTCAACATTGACACTTTTAGTCTCAAAGTGATCTAGAACGTTCCAACTCTCGTTCCGTTCATTCAATTAGGAAGGCTCATTTTATGTAGAATAAAGGAATTAGGATGTTCCTTGTTCTAGTTTGGAATGAAGGAACTTTTCTCATAGCCTACTAGTTCCTTGTTCCTCATTCGACCTTTTTAACACAGTGATAAAACATATTGAATGAGACCTGTGTTCCTTGTTCTAAATAATCTTCAGTCCCGATGAAGGGCGGTAACTACCTTCCCTTCTCTAACAACGACAAGGATTTCGATGATCAATATCTAATGATGATGAGAAGGAATCGATGACTGCCACAATGGTAGGTTTTTCGAAGAATGAGAGGAGGGGAAAGATATAATAGGGAAGAACACACATCTCACAATCTAACAAATAAGATTAAATTGATACATTTTGCTAACCTTAGTAATATATATTCATCAATGTGACCGTCACATATCTTTTAGTTAGTCGACTAATGACTAACTGCATAGAAAGCCTAGTTCAACGGTAAGTGTCATGTACTCTCGACCAAGAGGACAGAGGTTCAAATCCTTTACCCTCTGTTGATGGTCGATTTTGGCCAGAGGATCTCACCTGACCTTCACGTGCCACCAACGGTAAATTTGTAGTTGAGGGGGGAAGACGTGGCCTGCAAGACAGTAAACCTGCACACCGGTGTGGTGCTCGCCACACCGGCTCCGATGCTTAAGTCAGCAAACAGAACGGTAGGGCGTGGAAAAGTATGAGCAAGAGCAGAAAGTAGAGAGTCAATAGTAGAGTTTAGGGATAGAATTCGGGATCCCCTCTTCAGTGGCGAAGAGGGATATAAATACCTGTTCATCCTCCTCGCCTTTTTAGGGTTTCGGAGGCGTTTTAGGTCAAACCAGGCGAAACCGGGGCATCCAGAGGCGGTGGGGACCAGACGGGACCAAACGGACTCGGCCCGCACGAGCGGGCCGAGGCCGAGCAGGGGGTCGGGCCGAAAACCCGACCCCTTCGGTCTTGGCCCGTCCCCTTTGCCGGTTTTGCCCCCTTGGTCCATCTTTCAGCCTGATTACTCCCCGGTTGTCCTCGTCAGCTCCTTGTATATCGGGGTGGTCCAAAATTGCCTATAACATTAAGCCCCCACTCTTGAATTGGGATTCGGGGTGACTTATTGCTATAAGTTGAGCTCCTTAAGCCCGATTTAAGAGTAAGGACCCTTGCCCTGGGCTGGCTTACGTGTAGCTTTGTTGTCATCCTGCAAAGTGGGATAGAAGTAGACACTCCCTGAATAGGGGTTAGATGAAATGGAAATGAAAGAGGGTGAGAGATTACAAAAGTGGTGCTGGTCGGCCTCGGCCTCGGGAAGAGGCCGAGCACAGCTATCTCCCTTTCTGCTTGCCTGGTCGGCCTCGGCCTCGGGAAGAGGCCGAGCATCATATTTTGTAATTTTGCTTAGGGGGCGTTGCCCCCGAACCCCCACCGGGCGCTTCGCCCCTGGACCCCGACTGGATCATTCGGAGTGCTTCATTTCAGGTTCGTGTCTGCAAGAGAAAAGTTAGGGGAAAGGCTAGGGTTGGCCTCGGCCTCAAGCCCCCTGTTAGCCTAAAATTTGGCTCCCTGCATCCATATGTTAGTCCTTGTAGGGAAATAACAAGAGAATAGGTTTGAACATGTATCCATATGCTAGCTTCAACCTGGGTGCTTTTTGTTTCATAGGGAGTGCATATCCCCTCTACAGCCCCCAATCTCAAGAAAAAACTTTATTAACACAAAGTATAGTTGAGTAAATAGGAAAATACCTTTAAAGTTTGTGCTCGGCCTTGGCAAGAGGTGCTCGGCCTTGGCAAGAGGTGCTCGGTCCTGGCTTCTGCAGGGTGAGCTTGACTTAAATGAAGTGTATGGACTCATGTCAGGTGAGGTGAGGTAGACTCGTTGGTCCAGGCTCACATGGTCTCACTTTGGATGAGGCGAGGTAGACTTCGGCAGTCCAGGCTCGCCCAGTGTAAGGATGCTCAAGCCAGAGGAGGTGAGGTAGACTCGTTGGTCCAGGCTCACATGGTCTCACTCTGGATAAGGCGAGGTAGACTTCGGCAGTCCAGGCTCGCCCGGTGTAAAGATGCTCAAGCCAGAGGATGTGAGGTAGACTCGTCGGTCCAGGCTCACATGGTCTCACTCTGGATGAGGCGAGGTAGACTTCGGCAGTCCAGGCTCGCCCGGTGTAATGATGCTCAAGCCAGAGGATGTGAGGTAGACTCGTCGGTCCAGGCTCACATGGTCTCACTCTGGATGAGGCGAGGTAGACTTCGGCAGTCCAGGCTCGCCCGGTGTAAAGATGCTCAAGCCAGAGGATGTGAGGTAGACTCGTCGGTCCAGGCTCACATGGTCTCACTCTGGATGAGGCGAGGTAGACTTCGGCAGTCCAGGCTCGCCCGGTGTAAAGATGCTCAAGCCAGAGGATGTGAGGTAGACTCGTCGGTCCAGGCTCACATGGTCTCACTCTGGATGAGGCGAGGTAGACTTCGGCAGTCCAGGCTCGCCCGGTGTAAAGATGCTTGAGTCGGTTGCCTTGTGCACACTTCTGAATACTGAACTTTAATGGCGAAACTGTAAGGCTATTAATTAAACTTTCACACTTTGAATGAAGAAAAAACATTGAACCTATACTAAAGGCAGCAACAAAGTAAACAATGTCTAATTACATGATAGAATGCAATAAACAAAAAACCCTAAAACTCCATAAGTTCAGATTCAGTATTGGTGGAAGTGTGTGCTGCTCGGCCTCGGCTCATTCTCTGGTCGGCCTCGGCCCTCTGTGGCTTGACAGCTTTTAGTGCGGTCCAGTAACACTCCCTTGATTCCTTCTGCTCTCCCTTGACGACTCCCACACCGTTCGGAGTTGGAAACTTCAGTAACTGATGGTAAGTTGAAGCTATGGCCTTCATCTCATGCAAGGTTGGTCTTCCTAGGATTGCATTGTAGGCTGACATACAATCCACAACTAGAAAGTTTATCATCTTTGTCACTGCATTCTGTCCATCCCCAAAGGTCACAGGAAGTTCTATGCTACCTTCTGGGGTCACTCTCTCTCCTCCAAATCCTACAAGTGGGGTAAGGCTTGGCTTTAAGAGTTCCCTCCCTAACCGCATTGCTTTAAAGGCCGTTAGAGAAAGGACATCAGCCGAGCTTCCCCCATCAATTAGGATCCGATGGATTTTCACATTGGCTACAATTAGAGTGACCACCAGAGCATCATTATGTGGCTGATGAATGCTCGCTGCCTCAGCCTCAGTGAACTCCAAAGAGGGGTGTGCCTTTGATAGATGGACAGAGTACATACCTCGATATTCTGGTTCGGACCTTGCTTCCCTGACCATAGCTTTCCTCTTCCTGCTCGAACCTCCTCCCGCTGGTCCTCCAAAGATGGTTCTGATCTCCCGTAGGGGTTCTTCTTTGTCTCGGCCATCTTTGGTAAGGCTCGGCCTCGGCCATCCGTGGTCGGCCTCGGCCTTTGGCTCACCGACGAACTCTTTCAAATACCCATTCTGGATCAGTGCTTCGATTTCATCCTTCAACTGAATACAATTCCTGGTTGAATGCCCGTGGTCCCGGTGGAAAAGACAATACTGGCTCTTGTCTCTTCTATCGGCACTCGACTTCATCCTCCCTGGAAATTTCAGGAGGCCCGTATTTCGGATCTCCATCAGTACTTGCTCCTGCGGAACAGCAGTTGGGGTGTATTTCTCAAACTTACCGAAAGGAGGTGCTCCTTGGTCTGGTCGGCCTCGGCCATTGTCTGGTCGGCCTCGGCCATGGTCTGCTCGGCCCCGGCCTCCTTCATCGGTCCTCTGCCTTTTGTCCTTTTTACTGTCATAGCTAGATGAAGAAAACCTCTTGTATTCTCGTTCTGACCTTTTTGACTTCAGTAACTCCTCTGCGCTCATATACTTTTGTGCCCGGGAGACGAACTCCGCATAGGTTCGAGGCTGGCTCTTACCTATTGAATTGAGCAGTCTTTCGTCTTCCAGACCGGCTGTTATGGCTACCAGGGCTGCTCCCTCGCTGTACCCCTCAACCTGTAGTGCCTCATCATTAAAACGAGTTATGTAATCACGCAAGCTCTCACCTGGTTGTTGTTTGACCGTCAAGAGGTTGATGTGAGGCTTGCGCTGCTCTCTAGCCCCCATGAACTGTGCAAGGAATGCTTGGGCTAACTCTTTGAAACAGCTGATGGATCTCCTTTTCAGCCTCTCAAACCAGTGTCTAGCCGATCCTGTCAGGGTGAAAAAGAATGCACGGCACCTGATTGCATCTGAGACGCCGTGGAAGTCCATCCAACTTCTGTATGCATTTAGATGTTGCACGGGGTCTTTCTTGTCATCGTACTGTTTGAACGTGGGTACTTTAAACTTTTGAGGCACCTCGGCTTTCATGACTTCCTCTGTGAAGGGCGGATCGACTTGGTCGGCTAGTTCCTCCAAGTTTTGATCTCCAAAGTTCTTTGACCTCTGCTGGTCTCCCTGAGGATTTCCGAGCTCCTTTAGTGCATTAAGAAGCTCGGTCTTCCAAGGGAGGTCGTCTTTCTTGGCCTCGGCCTCGGCCAACCTAGCCTCGGCCTCGGCTGCTCTGGCCTCGGCCTCGGCAGCCCGAGCTTCAGCTTCGGCGGCTTTGGCCTCAGACTCGGCAGTTTTGGCACTTCTACGCTTCTCAACGATCAGATTCCTCAGGTCTGTCTTAGTATGACCGTAGCTTGGGGTAGAAACTGTGTAGTGACGCCCCTTAAGTGTGCTTGACTCTGGGCTCCTCAAAATCGTGCGATCGGTGGGTTTGAGCCCCCTGACCTTGCTGGTCATGCTGTCAGTCTTCTTTCCTCTTGACCTCGTCCCTGACTCTGCAGTGTGCTCCATAGGCTCCTTCCCCTTCCTCGGGTCTCTAATCAAGCTCCCCTCATGGACTTTGGTGCTAGGGCCGGGTTTATCCAGGATTTGGAGTATTTTGGATAAACTCCGATTCATTCCCTTCACCTCATCCTCAAGGGCGGCAATCTTGATGTCGGCATCCTCTGCTCGGCCTCGGCCTCGGCCTCGGCCTGCTTGTCTCGGCGACCCCCGGATGCTGTCATCGTCCCGTGACCTCCGCTGGTGGCGGTCACCATCCGAATTCTCTATGTTTACGTCCTGGTCTTTCTTCTCCATACCCTTACTCATGGAATAACCGATGTGCAGATTTGGCAAGCTTTCTTCCCCACAGACGGCGCCAACTGTTGATGGTCGATTTTGGCCAGAGGATCTCACCTGACCTTCACGTGCCACCAACGGTAAATTTGTAGTTGAGGGGGGAAGACGTGGCCTGCAAGACAGTAAACCTGCACACCGGTGTGGTGCTCGCCACACCGGCTCCGATGCTTAAGTCAGCAAACAGAACGGTAGGGCGTGGAAAAGTATGAGCAAGAGCAGAAAGTAGAGAGTCAATAGTAGAGTTTAGGGATAGAATTCGGGATCCCCTCTTCAGTGGCGAAGAGGGATATAAATACCTGTTCATCCTCCTCGCCTTTTTAGGGTTTCGGAGGCGTTTTAGGTCAAACCAGGCGAAACCGGGGCATCCAGAGGCGGTGGGGACCAGACGGGACCAAACGGACTTGGCCCGCACGAGCGGGCCGAGGGTCGGCCTCGGCCCATGGCCGAGGCCGACCATAGGCTCGGCCTCGGCCATGGGCCGAGGCCGAGCAGGGGGTCGGGCCGAAAACCCGACCCCTTCGGTCTTGGCCCGTCCCCTTTGCCGGTTTTGCCCCCTTGGTCCATCTTTCAGCCTGATTACTCCCCGGTTGTCCTCGTCAGCTCCTTGTATATCGGGGTGGTCCAAAATTGCCTATAACACCCTCAAATGTTGATGTACTAAAAAAAAGTTTAGGGACTATGTAGAATTAAAGGTGTTCATTTTAAAATCTCATAGATTAAAGAGACCTAACTCCGAAATTCAAATGAGTGTTTATAAGCTCAAATTTTCATTTTCACATAACACGATGTTCTTCGAAGAGAGAACTATTTAAAAATAATAATAATTTACTCATTATTGTACTTTTGATAAATTATACATAGAAAAGGTATACAATAATGATAAAATAATGGCATTATTTCCTAAAATAAGGATGGTTACAAATATCTTTCTATGGCTATGGACGTATCAAAAACAGCCAATAGGGTAGTGTGTGACGTGGCGATGATGATCCTTGCTGTCTCCAAATCGGATTGGTTTCCTCACCACTTCTTCCTTAGCTCTACAACTGCTCACTGCCGAGGCCACTTGTTATCCACGTCACTCTCATATGATAAAACAATTTAGTGGTATAAATTAAAATTATTTTCATTTCACAAAATTAAAATAAATAACTAACACATTTAAATCTGATTCAAACAAATTACATCAACACATTCTTACTCTCAATATTGTAAATTCAAGTCTACATGTAATATTTTTAAAAAGAAAGTTAACCTATTGTTTTTATGTTTTATTTGAAAATTAATTTGTTTACAATTTTATGCAAACCTTTCTTCTAAAATTGGAAATCCTTATCTAAATCAAAGATTAAAAAATATATATTTTTTTAGAAATAGTTTTTTAAATGGTTTTTTCTAGGACAGAAAAAAAATTATAAAACGGATTTATTATTCAAACAATCCTGATAAACACACGTTGGATAATTTTAGATAAAATTTAAAAACATTTTTAATTTCAAGACAAGGTGTATATTTGGGCTTCAAAAGGATTGAAACAAAAAAAGAAATATATGTTGATCATCAAATTGACAACAAAAAATGATCCTATAATATGCTATGCCATCACATGACGTGCCGATTCCTTTTCATTATAGCATTCAAATGAAAATGGGACCCTTTGTATATCGTTTTGCAACAAATATTTAGTGATAGTGACATTTTAATTAATATACAAAAATGAGAATAAGAATACTGCTAGAGTAAATGTGTGTTTTTGGTTTAACTTTTTAGGTGTTTAATTTTGAAAAAAAATCATTTTGAAAAAATTTCTAGTGTTTGACGACTACTAAAAATGATTTATTAGAAAATGAGATTGAGAAATAGATCATTTATCTCTAAAAAAAAAAAAAAAAAAAAAAAAAAAAGAAATAGATCATTTCGAGAGGAACATTTGAAACCAACTTTTTTAAAAATAATTTTTAAGTATACAATAACTTATGTATAAAAATACTTACGAGGAAATGTAACCAAACATATGAGTGTTTAAATTCTAAACAATTTTTATACAAAATGTTTTTTAAAGAATGCATTCTTGAAAAACATTTAAATTAAAATGTATTCCAAACGGACACTAAGGACATATTTGGAATGACTTTTAGTTTAAATGTTTTTCCAAGAATACATTTCCTTTTAAATATTTTTTATAAAAATAGTTTATAATTTAAACACTCATATATGTTTGGTTAATTTCCTCATAAGTGTTTTTATACCCACGTTATTGTATACCAAAAACTATTTTTAAAAAATTTGGTTTCAAGTGTTTCTCTTAAAATCGTTTATTCATTGATCTCATTTTTTAATAAGTTATTTTTAGTAGTTGCCAAACACTACAATTTTTTTTCAATTTTTTTTTTTCAAAATCAAATACTTGAAAAGATAAACCGAACACGCCCTAAATGTTCCAAAATTTAGAGTTTAAAATTTTTCAATTTGATTTATATAATTTTTCAATGTTTAATTACAATGTTCGTGCCTACATTACTGAGTGTGTACCTAATATATCTCTAAACTTTAAAAGGCGTTGAATATGTTTTTAAATTTTCAATTTTTCAATATATCTAATAAGTTTCTGTATTTTAATAAAGTGTATAATATGTTTTTAAACTTTGTGTCCAATATGTGGTTGAAATTTTAGTTTGGATAATTGTAATGGGTGACAACATGAAGGTAAATAATTGCAAATATAGCAATTTTTAAAAATATTTGCAAATATGGCAAAATTTTTGAATTAATTTTTTGTATTCCTAAATTGCCCCTGTGTGCCCATCTTCTTCTTTTTCGTCAGTTTTTTTTTTTTTTTTAACTGATAGAAAGTCTTTTTATTACTGATAGATTCTATCAGTGGTAGAAAATTTTCTATCATAGAATAAAGTTTCTATCAGTGATATTTCTATCACTGATAGATTCTATCAGTGGTAGAAAAATTTTCTATCGGCGATAGAAAGTTTCTATCACTAATATTTCTATGACTGGTAGATTCTATCAGTGGTAGAAAAATTTTCTATCAGTGATAGAAAGTTTCTATCACTGATAAAATAGAAGATTTCTATCACTAATAGAAACTTTTTCTATCAGTGATAAAAGATTTCTATCACTGATAGGTTCTATCAGTGATAAAAAACTTTTTATAGAAAATCATAGAAAAACTTTTGATAAAAAATCTTTCAATCCCTGATCACCCATAAAAATCTTTCTATCTCCGATAGAAATCTTTCTATCACCGATATAATCTATACGTGATAGAAAAACTTTCTATCACCGATAGAAAAGCTTTCTATCAGTGATAAAAGATTTCTATCACTGATAGAAATTTTTACTATTCTATCAGTTAGAAAAATATTCTATCAATGATAGAAAACTCTTGATAGAAAATATTTCAATCCCTGATAGAACCTATCAGTGATAGAAATCTTCTATCACTTATAGAATTTTTTTCTATGAGTGATAGAAAAAATTTCTATCATTCATAGAAAATCTTTCTATGAGTGATAGAAAAACTTTCTATCTCTATCACTGAGACTGATAGAAAAACTTTTCGTGAGTTATAAAAAATCTTTCTATCACTGATACTTTTCTACCAGTGATAGAAGATCTTTTGTTTCTATCAGCGATGGTGATACATGGTGAAATCGAGCATTGAAAAATAAAGCAAAAACGAACGATTATAGAAATCAAACACTGAAAAACAAAAACCAAACACTGATAGAAAACCAAATAACAACAATCAAACACTGAACACCGAACAAGTGATAGAAAAATATCTATCGCCGATAGAATCTATCAGTAGTAGAAAAATTTTCTATCATATGATAGAATCTATCAGTGAAAGAAAATTTCTATCACTGATAGAAAATCTTTCTATCACTGATAGAATCTATCAGTGATATAAAAACTTTCTATCAGTGAAAGAAAATCTGGAGGGGTATTTTAGTAAATGCAACACACAAACTATTAGATTTTGCCATTTTTGCAATTTTTTTGTGGATTGCTAGATTTGCTATTATTTTGGCCCATATTGCTATCCTTGCAACTTGCCCTTTTAGTTTTGCGTCTAATATATTGTTAAAGTGATTTTTTTTTTCCGAAAATTCTATCTGACTTATTTGATATTTAAAAAAAAAAAAAATTGGACCTACTAGATACAAACTTTAATTTTATGTCAACAGACTCATTAGTTTTTATAATTTTGAATAGAATAGTGGCATATTAGATGCAAAATTGAAATATCATGAATTTTTTTAGACACTTTCAAACTAATAAATTATTAGATACAAAATTAAAACTTTAGATACTTAATAGATACCACCATGAAAATTTGACTAAACTTATCATTTAACTTGTATTTAAACCTCACAAAACACCTTTACCATTACAAACTGTTATTGTATTGAATAGACTTGTGAACTTTCAAATTATGAGATTTGGCAAAATCATAGACTCGATAACATGAACATAGCTCAACCTTGATATTTAAAACATCTACTCTTTTCGTTGAAATTGAAAGTTCAAATTCCCACTTCTACAAACCATCATTGGTTGACGGAGTGATCAATAAAGACTATAGAAAAATAAAGGACTTGAATGAGTTTAATCAATGATAGTCACCTACATAAGATTTAACATCGTGTTCCAAAATTAAAATTAATGTGAATATAAGTTTTTTAAATTCTCCTTTTTCAAAGAAAAAAAAAGTTTTTTAAATTCCCTGATAAGCCACGTGACAGACACGTGGATGACTCAATTAAAATATCTTCGACGCCTTTACTCGAGGATCCAGTCACTGTTCAGTGAGAGCATTTCTCTATAATAATTCGTATATATATTTTTGTTTATAATAATTCGTATATAAATTACAATTTTATATTTTCAAGAAAAAGAAAAAAACCCAAATAAAAATCCACATTGCATCGAAAGATCCTTCCAGAAAATAAGCGGCTTCTTCTTCCTTGGAAGGGAAAAAAGAACATTTTAATTTGTTTCGACTGTTTTGGCATTTTTTTAAAAAAATAAGGAAATAAATAAAAAGCAAATCTAGGAAAAAAAAAAAAGAAAAAAAAAGAGGAACGATGAAAATCAGAAAATCCCAAACTTGAGTAACACGTGTCCGAAAAGTGGTGTCCTTGGGGTCGCAAGAGTGATCGATCACGCCCTAGATTCGCTCCCAATTTGATTTTACGTCAATCTTCTTCGTCTCACTGTTGAATGTTGATTCAGAATTTATATAACTGATTTTTTAAGCCAAGAAAAATGGCTGGATCCATCCATTTTTGAGCCCCAACAAAGCTGCGGTTTCTGGTGTTTTTCTTTTTCGCAGAGCCCATTGTTTATGATTTTCGCCGGTTGAATCGCCGTCTTCTTGTTTACTCATTGTTTAAGGAGTAGCGTTGAGTTTCGAATCGTTTTCTTAATTTGATTTGACTTCGTCTCGTGATTCTGGTTTTTCCGATGGTTCTTCAATGGGGTTGGATTTAAGCTTGTTCTTTCTCCTTGACGTCCTTGATCTTTACCATTTTTGAATAGGTTGATTCCTCCTATCCTTCTAACTGCATTTCAGTTATTGTTTTTGCTTTCTGTTTCTATTTCTTTGGGTTTCTGAAGTCTGGTCTATATTAGGGCTTTTTTACTCTCAACATTCCTGATCCTTTTTTTCCCCCATCCCTGTCTACTAATTAGTTACGTAGCAAATTTGTGATGCTTGATTCTGTATTTGGTTGTTTCTGGACTTCAGTAATGGAACCAGGAATCTTTACTGGGAATGTTTGGTTCTATGTGATATTATTCTTGACGTTTTAGTCTTTTAGATAGGGAATCTTGGTACTGTTTGAAAGTTTGTGAGAAAGTTTAATCAAATTGCCTAGTTTTTTTTTTTTTTTTTTGTTCTGAGGCTCTGATGACATACCATATTAGTTGCCTCTATTTTTTTATTTTGACATGGAGAAATGATGGAATGATGCTTAGTTTTTATTGGTTTCTTACTCAGCAGCAGGAAAGGATACGAAGTATCTGCTGCCATATAATATCATATTCCGAAAATGATTCTTTACCAACACTGCCAATTTAATTTTATATCTTGATTTAAAAGCATCTAATCTGCTATTGATCTGTTTGGTTGGTTTTTAAATTAATCTCCCTGTGCTTACTGCTTACTAGTTTGTTAATTTGAGTGGGGTGTGGTTGAATTTCGACAGAAAGGATTGATATGCCACACAAATATGTCCTTCAAAAGCTTTTTCCGAGAGCTGAGGGAAATGAAAGATGGACTCAGAATCAAACCGAAACAAGGGGGAGAAGGGAGGAATTGGCGAAGTCGCACGAGGTCACATATTGCACCTGATGAAGTGCCTCCCCAGCCTGAAGCAATTCAACAAGGGCAGTGGGCAAATTTGCCTCCTGAGTTGCTTTTGGACATAATTCGTAGAGTAGAAGAGAGTGAAACCTCGTGGCCTGCTAGGACTGTTGTCCTTTCTTGTGCGTCAGTGTGCAAGTCATGGAGAAACATTACAAAGGAAGTTGTTAAAACTCCTGAGCAGTGTGGGAGGCTCACTTTTCCCATTTCACTGAAACAGGTAGAGGGCTTACTTTCATTATACCCTTCTTCTTTTGAGAAGTTTGTGCTTCAACTTACCCTTTTTCTGCCTCGATGCCATTGTTACTCTTGAAAAGCCGGGACCTCGGGACTCTCCAATTCAGTGCTATGTTAGAAGGCATAGAGCAACTTCAACCTATCTTCTATACTCCGGATTGGTGCCTTGTAGGTGACGTTCCCTGTTTCCTACTTGTATATGATATACCACAGCCTGTCTAATCATAATTTTTTCAACTTTAATCCTCTTATTGTCATTTGAATATGATTAGCGTTCTATAAATGAATCTTTCTGATTTCTGAGTTATAACTTATGAAACAGAACCTAACTAGGGGAAATGCTTGGATAAGCTCATTAGTTTGGGCTTTTACTGATTTCTGATACTTCCCAGTTTAATCTCCCCATTTTTTGGGGAAAGATATTTCTTATTTTTATGGCATTAACAACTATCACGACTTCTGTTGTTTTCACTTACTGATGATCTCATTGAATTGACAGCGGAGAATGAAAGTGATAAACTGTTATTAGCAGCCAAGAGAATAAGAAGGGCTACGGGTACAGATTTTGTTATATCTCTGGTAGCTGATGATTTTTCTTGGGCCTGCAGTACCTATGTGGGAAAATTAAGGCAAGCACTTCCTTCTTAATCCACTATTTTTGTTTATCCAATTACCTCTTATTGAAGTCTCAACATTTCATTTGACAAAACCTTGCAGGTCCAACTTTTTTGGCACAAAGTTCACCATGTATGATAGTCAACCACCAGTTCTCTCTGTAGTCCAACAGAATAATCAAATAAATCGTAGGTTTCATGCTAAACAAGTCTCTCCAAGAATGTCAGCTTGTAACTACACTGTAGGGACAATCTCTTATGAGCTTAATGTTCTACGGACTAGAGGGCCCAGAAGAATGCACTGTGTCATACACTCGATCCCTGCATCTTGCATTCAACAGGGAGGAAATGCCCCGACGCCAACCTCGTTTGCGTCCTGTGTCGATGACCACCAACCACCTCTACTGGCTTCTAAAGGAAAGGAGCCAGACACAGATTTCAGTTCCACAAGCACCACTAGCGCAACAGTTCAAGAATTGGGAGAATCCTTGGTTCTCAAGAACAAGGCTCCTAGATGGCACGAACAGCTTCAATGCTGGTGCTTGAACTTCAGAGGGCGTGTGACAGTGGCTTCTGTAAAGAATTTCCAACTTGTGGCCGATGTCGACCCAGCTCTCAATGTATCGGTTGAAGAACAAGAGAAGATAATCTTGCAGTTTGGTAAAATTGGCAAGGACATCTTCACAATGGATTACCGCTACCCGCTCTCCGCCTTCCAAGCCTTCGTAATCTGCTTGAGCAGCTTCGACACCAAACCAGCCTGTGAATAGCAATCCATCCAATTCTCAGTGATTCAGAATGGAAAGTTCAGGCCATGAACTTGATTGTTTCTTATCATAACTTCTCCTCCTGGATTTTGAAGCCTCTTCAACTAGAATGTAGCATTGCACACAGTCGAGAATCTGGAACTGAACTTTGTATGTGTTACTGATATCTGTTGATCTGAGATTGTTTTATATTTTCACAATCTCCTTGTTACTGGAAACTTCATTTCTCATCTATATCTTCCATTTTGTTTCATAGCTCACCATTGCAAAGTTTTCTAATTTAGCTTATACTTGTATTTACTTGATTGGTAGAGGTTTTTATCTCTAATTTCACTGAAGATCTGAAAATCGAATCTCTCATCCCCTCATGTTATAAAAAAAACACATTTTATCTTTTTATGTCACAATTCAAATCTTGGAATGGAAAATTGAATCTATAACGTTTGAAGGGAAGTTAACATCTTAATTTTTTTTTTTTTTTAAGAAATGTCATAATTGTTATAGTAGTTGTGTAATTGGGGACTATATGAGAAGGAAGTACTTTCAATTTTCATTATGCATATTAACAACCTGTCCAATATATTTGTAATTTGTAAAATGCCTAATATAAAAATAAGGAACAAAAGCATATTATAGATACCAAAAGTTTATCCTTTAGTATTCATTCTCTCTAAACTTATCCACATCAGGACTCGAATAGAATATCAATACTTTTCAAGAAAAAAAAAAGAAGAATATTAATAAATAATACACATGTATTTTTAGATAAACGCAAATTAAGTTTCAAAAAAAGAAAAAAAAACGTAAGTGATCATTCCTAACCATAAGACTATATAAAGCGATTGAAGAAGAACTGGCTTTTAACATATAGCGATGTTTGTTTGGAAAAGTTTTGAAAAAAAAAATCCTTTCACATCATTTTAATATCAAAATTATCTCTGGCACATAATTACGCTCACATACGCCATTTTAACCAAGGTCAAATAAAATATGTTTTTTTTTTTTTTTTTTAAATAAATCAAATATGCTATTTTTTTAATAACATACCTATCCTTTCATATCAATGATTGACTCTCGCTTAAACCATCAACATTTTAATATTTTGATGACGATTTTGGTTAAATATGTTTTAGTCCCTATATTTAGGTATTCCATCAATTTAGTCTTTATTATTTAAAAGATTCAATTTAACTTTTTACCTTTCAACAACTTTTAATCATACCCTTTTCCTTGCAAGTTTTAAAATTGGTCGATAAATAGGTTGCATGGCATGATACTTATTGAGTTGGCATAAATTTAGAGGATGAAACAAGTCACTAATTAAAAGAGAGCATTTTGAATTTTTTTTTTAGAAATCTAAGAGTCGAATTAACAATGATCCTTTTTTAAAAATGACTATTAAATTTATGTCATCTGTCTAAATATACTTTTACATAAGCTTATTATTATTAGTCAATAAAACTCGACCAACGAAAAATGGTATAATTTTAAAAAATTTAAAACATAAGAGATTAAGTTGAAATATTTCAAATAGTAGAGACTATGTTGAAAAAACAATACTAAAAATATATCTAACCAATAATTTTATAGCATATTAAAATTATATAGATAAATAAATGCTAGGCGTGTTATTTCGTGGTTTGAATTTTTTTAAGGGCCGGTTGCAAGGATAGCAATATGGGCCAAAATAATTGCAAATGTAGCAACCCACAAAAAAAATTGCAAAAATGGCAAAATCTAATAGTTTGTGTATTGCATTTACTAAAATATCCCCCCAGATTTTCTTTCACTGATAGAAAGTTTTTCTATCAGTGATAGAAATTTTCTATCACTGATAGATTCTATCAGTGATAGAAATTTAGAAATTTTCTTTCACTGATAGATTCTATCATATGATAGAAAAATTTTCTACTACTGATAGATTCTATCGGCGATAGATATTTTTCTATCACTTGTTCGTTGTTCTATCAGTGTTTGGTTGTTGTTATTTGGTTTTCTATCAGTGTTTGGTTTTTGCTTTTCAGTGTTTGATTTCTATAATCGTTCGTTTTTGCTTTATTTTTCAATGCTCGATTTCACCACGTATCACCATTGCTGATAGAAACAAAAGATCTTCTATCACTGATAGAAAAGTATCAGTGATATTTTCTATAACTCACGAAAAGTTTTTCTATCAGTCTCAGTGATAGAGATAGAAAGTTTTTCTATCACTCATAGAAAGATTTTCTATGAATGATAGAAATTCTATCATAGAAAAAATTTCTAGAAGATTTCTATCACTGATAGGTTCTACCAGGGATTGAAAGATTTTCTATCAAGAGTTTTCTATCATTGATAGAATATCTTTCTATGATAGTAAAAATTTCTATCAGTGATATAAATCTTTTATCACTGATAGAAAGCTTTTCTATCGGTGATAGAAAGTTTTTCTATCACTTATAGATTATATCGGTGATAGAAAGATTTCTATCGGAGATAGAAAGATTTTTATGGGTGATCAGGGATTGAAAGATTTTTTATAAAGTTTTTCTATGATTTTCTATAAAAAGTTTTTTTTATCATTGATAGAACCTATCAGTGATAGAATTCTTTTATCACTGATAGAAAAAGTTTCTATTAGTGATAGAAATCTTCTATTCTATCAAACTTTCTATCACTGATAGAAAATTTTTCTACCACTGATAGAATCTATCAGTCATAGAAATATTAGTGATAGAAACTTTCTATCGCCGATAGAAAATTTTTCTACCACTAATAGAATCTATCAGTGATAGAAACTTTCTATCGCTGATAGAAACTTTATTCTATCACTGATAGAATCTATCAGTAATAAAAAGACTTTCTATCAATAATAATAATAATAAAAAAAAAAAAAAAACTGACGAGGAAGAAGAAGATGGGCACACAGGGGCAATTTAGGAATATAAAAAATTAATTAAAAAATTTTGCCATATTTGCAAATATTTTTAAAAATTGCTATATTTGTAATTATTTACCTTCATGTTGCCACCCATTACAATTATCCTTTTTTTAATTAATATTTATGGGATTATTTATTATTTTATTCAAGATCCATCAACCCCTTGGATTTTCTTTTGGGCCTTGTTTTTCTTCTGCTCCGTTATGGCCGACCCACTCGTAAACATTTCTGGCCCTTTCTCTCTTAAACCCTATGGCTCTGCAACTGCAAGAAGAAGACGGAGGTTTAAACCTCAGTACCAGACATCAAAACCTCTCGATTTCTATGTTCTTGCTTGATCAAGAAGACAACTCTTCTGTTCCGGTGGCATTGAAGCGGTTTCATTATCAGTAGTTCATGTAAGCGGAATTTTCAGAGCTTCTATTTGTTGAAGATATGGCTGTCTCTAGATTATCCGCCTGCGTAGCTATGGCTGCGGCTGCTGCGTCCTTGCCCACGATCGCCAACCACGCCTACGCCGACTCTCCATTTCGCTTCTCGCCTTTCTCTTCTTCTCAGGCTTCTCAGGCTTCTCAGGAGGATAAGTCTTCTGACGATAAATCGGACGCTAAACCCGCGGTTGAGGAGCCGAGTAAGTCTGGATTTGATGCTGAAGCATTGGAAAGAGGTGCTAAGGCTCTTAGAGAAATCAATAGTTCCCCCAATGCTAAACAGGTGTTGCTTCATTTTTGGCTTAATTTGTTTCATTTTCTGGTTGGTTTTGTGAAAGGTAATTGAAGAAGAGATGGAAGGGATATTTGAGGTGCTGGAACCCAATTAGCTCCAAAATTCTTAGTTATCAAGTTTTATGACGGTTTTCATGATCTGGTGTCTAAGAACGGGCGTGTTTAATGAAATTTTGTTTTCTGCAGTTGAATGATGTGAAATTCGACTTCTCCGCTTTTCATTGCTTTTAATGTGTTCTTTCTCTCGGTCAGGTTTTTGAGCTGATGAAAAAGCAGGAACAAGCGCGTCTTGCTGAGTTGGCCGCTGAAAAGGCCCATTACGAAGTCATTCAAGCTCAAGCTGATATAGTAGGTTCTTATTTATGTTATCACATATCTAATAATTTTCTGTGTCTTCCTTCCTTCCAGGCATGAACGGCCAATGTGGTCGCTCTTTTGATTTGATTTTCCACATTCGCTTAACTTATTATTGATTTGTAAATAATAAGCTACTTGACCGGCTTAACATCACCGAGAGCCAATATAAATAATAAAGAGCTTAGAGTTTAGTGAGAATGAGTTGTTAATCTATCTAGAATTTAATATCTTATGAGTTACCTTGGCAACCAAATATAGTAGCGTTAAGCATGTCATATGGGTGAGAAATTGAGAATAGTCATGGTGTGGGTAGTTAGTCTAGACTCACAGATGTTAAAAAGAAACAAAAATGAAAAAGAGAGTTAGCCTAGAACAGTTAATCTGTGTATATATATATTTTTTAAAGTTCAACAAGAAGTGGAATGGAGATTCGAACCTCTGATCGAGATCAAGAATATACTTAAATCAGTTCAGCTATGCATATTCAGATTGACATGTTTAGTCTATAAGTTAACATGGTTGACGTTTACTATATTATATTATTACTCCTGTATGGGCTTAACTCTATTTTTTCTCAACCGCAGGAGAGACAACGGAAATTGGCTGAAGAACAAAGAAACCTAATTCAACAACAAGCACAGGCAAAGGCACAAATGCTGCGCTATGAAGATGAGTTGACCAGAAAAAGAATGCAGGTGATTTGGTTTTGGTTTATTCGCCAGAATAAGGATGAGTTGGCAAATGCATGTTAAGAATAAGAAAGTTTGATTATGCATGTAAATGTTTTGTTATTGATGTCTTCTTATTCTTTGTAGACTGAGCACGAAGCCCAAAGACGACATAATGTTGAGCTAGTTGGAATGCAAGAACAATCATCTATAAGAAAAGAACAAGCAAGACAAGTAACTGAGGAGCAGATACAAGCACAACAACGCCAGACTGAGAAAGAGAGAGCTGAAATAGAGCGGGAAACCATACGAGTGAAGGCTATGGCAGAGGCTGAGGGTCGTGCACATGAAGCA
Source organism: Luffa acutangula (assembly GCA_036850905.1). Taxonomy (NCBI): domain Eukaryota; kingdom Viridiplantae; phylum Streptophyta; class Magnoliopsida; order Cucurbitales; family Cucurbitaceae; genus Luffa; species Luffa acutangula. The sequence continues at coordinate 58,189,699 of CM072087.1, read as the reverse complement.
AAGCTGACTGAAGACCATAACCGCAGAATGCTGATGGAACGAATTAGTGGCGAGAAAGAAAAATGGCTCGCTGCTATTAATACGACTTTTAGTCATATCGAAGGTATGTTTAAATTTTAATTGATAAGCATGTGACGGGTTCTTATTATTGGAGTGATGATTTCATAATCCAGATTAGATTATTGCGTTCCAATTTAGAAGTTGACGTCAGAGGCTCCTTTTGTTAGGGATTTGAATGCATCTTACCTATTTCTACATTCTAGTTTAGCAACTTTATTCCAGATAATTAGCATTTCTCTTCATATATCTCAAAGTTTATGAAGCTTGAGGCATCAAGAAACTTTGGGAGGCACAATATGCAAGTAATAGATTAACCTGCTTTTTCCTATATTAGTTTGATTTCATATTTGGCTTCAGTTGACACACAAGATACCTTATACATTTACTTCTGACTACATTGTGCAGGGGGTGTAAGGATTTTACTGACTGATCGCAATAAGTTGATCTTGACTGTTGGTGGAGCTACTGCATTAGCTGCGGGAGTTTACACTACCAGGTGATAGTTTCATGAACTCATTAAATTATACATTGTATTGTAGTAAGGTATATCTAAGAACAGTGCTTTTAAAAGCTGAAGGCGTACTAAGACACAATAGCCTTCTTTCTAGAGCTTAGGCTACACACAAGGTGCAAAAAAAAGCACGGACTTTTTTCTGTGAGGCGCACTATATATAAAAAAATACATAAAGAAGAGGAAGCATGGTTTGAGTGGGAATATGAAGAAAAAACCCTAAGGCTTGTAATTTTTTTTTTTTAATTAATAAAGAAGTAGAATCCCTAAATGCAAGGTTTATTGTGTTTAGGCCTTTAGGTTTAGTAATTTTTTAAAAGAAAATAAATAAAGAAGCCCCAAGGCGCAAGCCCAACGCCTTAGGGCTTTTCAAACGCATGCCTTCTTACATGCACCTTGCCTTTTCAAGGCGCTTGACATGCGCATTGTGCCTAGGCACGATAGGCATGCATCCAAGGGTGCCTTTTAAAACACTGTCTAAGAATACTTGCATTTAAACTTTAGGTCCTTCACCTTCATAAGTCTCAACTTGATATTGATCTGCTAATGACCTGACAAACTTTCTACATCCCTTTTTTCTCTAGGGAGGTGTGAAAGTGAAAAGGCCACCCCCTGTGATTCACATACACATATCTGTGATTTTCAGTTTTTAGTTTGCATTGCTGATTTTAAACTCAATATGCTATCTAATCATTTTCCCTTTTCTCCCATCTGGTTTACAGGGAAGGTGCTAGAGTTATCTGGGGTTATGTTAATAGGTTATTGGGGCAGCCATCACTCATTAGAGAATCCTCTGTTGCAAGATTTCCGGGTTCCAAGATAATACCCTGGGTAAAGAACAAAGCTGTTGCATTTTCTACAGGAGCTGGGGCTGCATCTGTCGCTGAAAATAAAAATAGTCTTGGGAATATTGTCCTCCATCCTTCACTAAAAAGGAGAATTGAACAACTTGCTAGAGCTACTGCAAACACAAAAGCTCATGAGGCACCCTTCCGTAATATGCTATTTTATGGACCTCCTGGGACTGGTAAAACTATGGTTGCGAAAGAGATTGCTCGAAAATCGGTAAGATGTTAACCAATGCCTTGTTTAGTTTCACTTTTTTTAGGCATCTGTTTTCTTTCATGTTCTATGAATCGAAACTTTGAATAGTTTCCTTGACATATTAATGATTTCTGACTGGATAGAATATGTTTCTCCTAGATAGTTTTAGAGGTATGATATGATATCATTCAGCTCAGCAGCTTTAGTTCAAACACTCTACCGCCATGAAATGATGAGAATCAATTGGTTCAACCTTCGACGTTACTATCATGTTGCTCTTGCTCGTTTTGATCTCTAGTTCCTTTTGTTTCCACAGGGTTTGGATTATGCCATGATGACTGGGGGAGATGTTGCACCTTTGGGCCCACAAGCCGTTACAAAAATACACCAAATATTTGACTGGGCTAAAAATTCAAGGAAAGGCTTACTACTTTTCATCGACGAGGCAGATGCTTTTCTCTGCGAGTGAGTCCCCCACCTCCATCCCCACAACAAAAAGAAAAAAAGCATGATGTAAAAGTTACCCTGTTATTCTGTTAACCTCTTCTTTTGAGGTTTGCTTACCATTACCAAATTCTCTTAATGTAGGATAAGCATGAAAGTAGTACATTTTTAGCTGAAATGTCAGGCTATGTCATGGTAGCATATTTATAAAGGATTTATCTTCAAGTGACCATTTTATAAACTAGGTTTGTTTTCAATGCAGGCGCAACAGTACACGGATGAGTGAAGCTCAGCGAAGTGCTCTAAACGCGTTGCTGTTCCGAACTGGTGATCAGTCAAGAGACATAGTTCTTGTACTTGCAACAAACAGACCAGGCGATCTCGATAGTGCCGTGACCGACCGAATGGATGAAGTGATTGAGTTCCCACTCCCTGGCGAAGAGGAACGCTTCAAACTGCTAAAGCTGTATCTAAACAAGTACCTAAGCAATCAAAATGAGGCCACATCCAAACGAATTTTCTCATTGAAGAAAAGCCCCCAACAAATAATCATAAGAGACATAACCGACGATGTGCTCCGAGACGCAGCACGAAAGACTGAAGGATTCTCCGGCCGTGAGATCGCAAAGCTCATGGCCAGCGTTCAGGCAGCTGTTTATGGGCGGCTGGACTGTGTTTTGGACTCCACATTGTTAACAGAAATCGTTGATTACAAGGTAACTGAGCATCACCAAAGATTAAAGCTAGCTGCTGAAGGCGGGCACCCAGCTTAGCTGAGGAATTTGTTTATTGTATCATCACTTGCAGGGAAGAGATGTAATTTTGCTTCAGTATTCACCGTGCCAACTTTTTACCTCATTTTTAACCCATTATTTTCTTTGCATCACAAAGCATTACAAAATTCTGTAGTTAAATATTCATTCACGTTACCCTGAGTTCATGGGTTAAAAACTCAAAACTAGGAATCTGGGCCAATGGGCTTCCAGGCCCAAGGCCCATAGAAGCAAGATTTTGATTTATAAGTGTTCTTCGACAATAAAGATTCTTATGTATCCATAGAAAATCATCTGTTAAGAAGCTCCCAGATAAATAACATCATCCTGCCGATCAGGTCCTTGCGACATCTTTTTCACTTTCACTTTTTCACCAGCTTTTGTCCTCGAACACTGAACACGTATTTAATTATACATAGATTTTTCATACGTCATGAAGAAAGAAAATAAAATTTTCATTCAAAATGCAGCTCAGTGTCCTTCGGATCGTGCTTTGGGCCGACAAAGAACGAGCAATCTCACGTATCATCCGAACAAACTGTCGGCGGTCGGCCGTTCCGATGACCTTGACGGTTACGGTTACGATCAACGGCGGAACTATTTTACTTTTTGGAAAAGTTTTCGTTAGTGGACCGCCGTTGCTATCGTGGAGCAACCAGCTGTGACGGTGGAGGGCGGTTGCTGCCCCGTATGCGGCGACACGTGTCAATCCGATGGCCCAGTCCCCGCCTTCGATGGTTTTAAATATTCGCCACGTTTTTTTCCTCTCAGTTTGAAACTGCCTTTCACTTTTTTTTTCTCTCTCTCAAATGGAAAATACAAGCAAGCGCAGATACGGTTAGTGATTCAAAATTCTCCGCTGCTTCAACAGAACTTTCGTTTTTTCTTCGTGAGAATTTTCTCTTCCAGAAGTGGTTCGATTTTGTGCGCCGTCGTCATGAACGGTGGCGGTACGGCAGGAGAAGCGCAGTCGCCGGTGCAGACACTAGAGGATCCGCAACATTGCCGTCGCCGAGGCCGAAACATGCAGACGACGGCCATGCACGATCGTTCTGAGAGAGATTCGTGAGCATCTTCTCTCACAGTTCTTCGAGGAAATTCTTCGACTATTTTCGCAAATTTCTTTCGGTACTCTTTCTATGAAGGTAATTACTCTTTCGCAAATTCCTCGACTATAAACGCATTATGGTTTATGCATAGATCGCAAATTTTTTTGTATTTCGTGGTGCTAGTATTCTCGCGCCTTTTTGGCACCAAAAGAAAAAGGCGCTCTCTGATTTGTGCATGTGCTTTAGAGAAGATCTTTATTAATTAACGCCAAGTACATTCTTCTAGCTTATCTATAATCATAGCTCTATGCAAATTACTTGATTATTCTCATCGTAAATCCTTTAGTTCCCAGTACTGTTCAAGGCTTCTAACCATTCGTATAAGGAATTGTTTTATTTCATTTTCCCAAAAAAATATGCCACAATCATTTACTAATTACGAAAAGGTGTTTTAGAACTCTGAGGATTGGATTAAAATTCGTTGGAAATTGAGATCTGTCAAGTTTATTCTTATAATTTGAGGAACTGACCATATTAATATTTTTTCCTATTAACTAGGGTTTAAGACATTAAAAAAAATTTGAAAAGAGATTAGGTGTTCTTGATTTGGGCATTCATCTTCTCACTCACATAATTGGTCTTTTTTTTTTTTTTTTTTGAGGCGATCCCATAATTTTTCTTGTTTACGTTACTTTAAAGTAGTTATTAGTTATTACTGATTCAATCACTACAATTTTTGAAGTATAATGATTAACGATTTGATTGATTTTTCCTAAAAAAGTTTATGCTCCTAAACTGTTGCAAGAAAATGGAAATTTCTTTTGGTTCTACTTGTTTTATTATTACTATTTTATTCTGCCCGTTGGGGATAATTATCTTTTACTTTTGTCGCTTTCCGATGGATTCGAAAGCAGATTGGAGAGGGAGGGCTCAGTCTCGTTATACGGTGGCGGTGGATAAAGCTGGGGAGATGCTGCCGCCGCAGTGAGGACAGGCGAAAAAGTGGGAATTGCTGCTGCTGGTGGTGTGAACTTCTTTTGAAAAGACATCAAATTCAAAGATGTATGCTCTCAAAAGGTCAGAATGACTTCTAATAAAGCTGAAAATGCATTATGGTTGCCTGTCAGAAGTAGTGCCGTATGGTAAAGTTGAAGCATCTTCCATTTTTTGAAGCCAAACCCCATTTCACAAACTGTCCAGCTTGTTTCATGCTTATCATGATAATAGTATTGAAAAAGAACCATCACCCTGGCTTGTGATCCTAGAGGCAGATTATGGCCGGGAATTTGAACGGAAGATAGATGGGGGGAGACGTTTTGTAAAGCCCACTTGGAGTATGTATATAACACGCCCTAGAGACCTTGGGTTTATGGTGATTTCAGGTTCTAGGCGTATATTCCGACTTATGTTTCAAGTAAGCTTTCTTGCCCATTATTATTTGTAATTGTATCGTGTTTTTCTAAAGCATGTTTGGTTTTAAAACCTGCATCTGAGTGAATTGATTTATTTGACTGTGAGAATACATGAGACGTCTGATTAGAGAGAGACGAGACGAAATGGGTAACAAATGGGATTAGCCCATTAGAAATTTTCACGGCTTTCATGTATGAACTCCAATTTCATTTTGATCGAGGAGACTGACTATTTAAATAGAGCAAAAACAATAATAGAGAGATTTACAAGTTTGAGTTATAAAATGCTGCTTGGCTATCTTGGGATGTTGAAACCTTTTTTCTTTTTCTTTTTCTTTTTTTTCCCAATTAGCTTCGAGAAAGAATGTTAATGCAACTGTGTCTTGGTGAAGCATGCCTACACTAGAGGCCTATATCAAGAGGAGATCTGAACATTCCCTCTCTTTGGTTTTGTAGTGAACTAATATGGAATGACGCCATAGATCAAAGACTATAAAAGCTTGTAGCCTACAGATCACTTTAGAGAATTCATTGATGCAATAAAAAAAAGGTAACTATTCTGCCCTTTCATTCCAGATGAATTTGTTTATAGGATTAAAATTTAATCAACGCTATTATTATTATTATTATTTTGTGTTGCAAAACGATCCTTCGGAATTTATTTTGTATTGTTGGATATGTTTCAGATCAAATAATACTACTATTCATTTCAATTATACTTTACGTTAAAGACACTCATTGCTGAACATACTGCGTATAAGACATGTGAGGACGCTGTAGCCTTTTATTGCATTGCACATTAAAGACAGAAGAACATATCTTTTTCTTCAGATTTTCACCAAATATATTCCTGCATTCAGAACTCGACAAAAATTTAAGAGCTTCTTTCTTGTCAATTTTAACTGTCTACACTCCTACTTTGCCACCTGTCTGGGCTCACCTATTTACTCGAATCTGAAATTTCGCAGACCTCTCTCTCTCTCTCTCTCTCTCAGGAGGAGAGCCAAGCTTACCATTTCAGATAACCCAATTCCCAAAGCTCCGTAGCAAATTTTAAGGCCTCGCTATTGAATGTATTTTTAAAAGATTATGATAGTTTTAGACGGGGTGTTGGCATTGCATACCCATTCATACTATGGAAAGTGAACTTTTTGGCTCTCGATTTTTATCAATAAATTTGAGTTTATATGTTGAAGTCTTAGATTGAAACGATGAGGTTTATATAATTTGTGTTAGATTATTGAAATTTTGTGTGTAAGTTTTGGTTGATAGGTTTATAATTTGTTGAAGTTAGCATAGCTTGAAGGATAACTTTTTTTTTTTATTTATTTAATTTATAGATTTAGGTTCATGTAACTATAGTTTAGCAAATTTATAGTCCTGAAAAAACAAATTTATAGTCCCGAAAAACAAATTTATATATTTAACATCTTTGATTTCTTAATTTTGATTATACTAACATAATTCATGAGTCAAATACTACAAAAGGCTATACTTACCCATAATTCCTAAAAATTTAACTAATAACTCCAGGATTGAAATATGATTTGTCCCTTTTTTTCACCTGAGGCAACTGGCAGTAGTTAATTATGGAAATGTGAGCAGACTATGTTTTATCTGGTATTATGAACACAAATTTCATAGTACTCGGATTGTAGGTTTCCAACAAAATCAAAGCTTCTTTGATGAGGGGTTTTCACCTTTCCTCCGCTATTCTTTTCGCGGTTAAATAAGATTGTAATTTGTAGATAATGACAAAAATACCATAACATCAATCTATGCATTCTAGCCACACAAAATCGTACGGAAGAATTGCAATATTGATAGCTATGAATCTAACAGCCTACCGTGTGCTTGTACAATGAACCAAGTACCCCCACTTTCCTTTCCCATCTTTCATGCTGGTCGTCCCTTTTTTACTTCTCCTGAAACAGTTTCATTGGCTTTGATTTGGGGAGGAGGGAGTCAACTTATTTCAGGGTTGCTATTGATAATATTAATGCTTAAAACATTCAGGTAAGAAGTAGAAGTAACACGACAAAGTGGTTTGAGATATGTTCATTCAAGAACTGAATATTGCCTCTCTCACTCTTTCAATGCCTGATATTGGACTGCGCACATGCACTTACTCTAATTGCTAGGTATAAAATTTATCTTCTTAGAGAATAGTCAACATGGATACATTATTTCACGAAATGGGTTTGAAGTAAAACTTCTAATAAGTTCTTACATTTGTTTCTTCTTCATGGCTTGTTTGTTGTTGTGCATCCAAACCTTGAAAACTTGCCTCCTTACGCCCACCTCAGCGCAGAACTGCTGCACTTCTAGTTCATCATGTTTCTGAATCTTCCACCCCAATTTTTCAGCAAATTCTACCATCTTGTCCTTCTGTCCCTGTGTGAACTTTGTTCTAAATCGTTTTTTCATTTGTTGTGGCTGCTGACCGAACAGGTCCCGGGCTCCATTATTGGACTGGTGATACATGTTCAGATCTTCACTGGAAGACTCGTCTGGAGCTCCATTGCTTCCTCCAAATGCCATCATCATCGAAGAAATTGGAACCGCCGGCAATTGATGGTGACGGGAGAGTGGAACTGGCGTCCTATCAGTGCGATGGCCATTGTTTCTGACGGAGTTGGAGATGAAGAAGCCACTGGGTAAAGCTTGCTGCGAAGGCTCATCTTTCGTCTCTTTGCGGTGAAAGTTCCGATGACATTCACAGGCTGCGCACTTCAAGGCCTCGGGCGTTCCATCTTCTCCACCTGGCATGAACTCGCCACAACCATCGAGAACGTGGCCTCCAGTACTTGCTGCGTGGTTCTTCAAACATTCTCGGTATCGAACCGAAGAAGGAATAATATTGTTTTCCGTGGCACTTGCAAGTGGTGTTCTTGAGATTGATCTGCAGCTGGCGATCGGCTGAGTAACTGCAGATGGAGAGGCAGAAACCGAGGTCTGGACTGGATCTGGGGTAGTCTCAGGATGGTCTCTTGTGTGTTTGTGTAAATACTGATGCAGACTCAGTTTCTGATGGTTTTGATTCTGATGATGAGAGAAATGGAGCTGGGGTACCGTGTGATCTCTTCTTCTATCAGCGGCTGTTAGAATTGGATGATCAGAATTTGGCAGTTTGGTTGGAGATTCCCTAATTGATGGATTATAGCACAAAGGAGAAGGAGTTCCTATTTCCTCATCTTCACCTCTTATCTCCATTATATCTGATCTCCAAGAGGTAATAAATCTTAGCCAGTTTACTTTTGGGTGCCAATAACTAAACGCTCCACATCATTACCTTCTATTTCCTAGACAGACTCATTTTGGATCTTCAACGAATTAGCAACCCTAAGCTCTCTTTGATCATGATCTTAATTAGCTAGTAGCTAATTAAACTCCAGATTCCTTTGCTAATTTCTGCTGTCTTCTTGCGTCTTCCATCACTCGCAAACCCCTTCTCGCAAGTGCTACGGACTGTTGGGTAACAGGAAATAAATGGATTAATGGGGACGGAAAGACAAAAGAGGATGAATTTTCAACATCTGTGAGAGCATAATCTTTGAATTTCAAAGAGAGAGAGAGAGAGAGAGAGATTGAGAGAGGGACCTACCAGCTTCTGCTATCAAAATCTCACCTTTGATTAATTGGCAAGTGGAGTAATATGAAGAAATATGCAGTGAAGAGCAGCGGCAGCAAAAGGGCAATAGTTGAATATGGAAGCTGGGAGAGATGGAAATAGAAGAAAGAGAGTATAAAAAGAAAGGGTGTAGGAGGAAGGGAAAGAAAGGGTTTTTGTGTTTCCTACCACCCGCCCAAACCCAAGATCGGTAGCCGCAGGTGTGGGTTTGGAGAATAAAGTGATGACTGCAGAAGGGGACTAGTCCAGCAGAACAACCGACAAGGTCATGTTAGTCATCTCCCACAGCCTGCAGCTTTGGTCCTGTTTCTAATAATTGCCTTTCTGGGCACTTTCTGAAACCCTAAACCACTCCCTAATAAATGTCCTCAAATATGCAAGACAGCAAGAGGGCGAGGGATTATTACAGACAAAAGCCAAGAAAAACAAGTTGGTTTTCTGACTAGACATTTAACTCGGCTGCCCCTTGCCTCGAATCTCCCTGCAGCTGCCGCTGATCTCCAAATCTCTCCCAAAGATCATTAAAATGGTTTCAGACTCATCCACAAATACCTCTAAATAAAGGATTAGCAAAACAAAAGAATAACCAAGAGAAATAGAGAGTGTCTGTGTGTGTGTGTGTTTCTGTGAGGGGTTAAAGTGAAGAGAAGGCTGGTCCACATGTGTTTTTATTGTCAGATTCTCTCTCTTTCTCCATCAAGGCTGTGGCTCTGGCTGTGGCTCTCTTTTATGTTTCTGCAACTCCACTCATCCCCTAACAGAAGACTTTGCCAAGTCTCCACTCTTTACCATTTATATCAAACGCTAACTTTTGGGCCATTTGGTGGATATCTAACACTGCACGCCAATTTGTACAACACACACTGTGGTTTTTGACCCTTTTCTCTCTCTCTTCATTATACTACCTTTATTTGGTCCACCCCACTTCCCATAGCTCTCTCTCTCTTTCTCTCTATGCCTAAATTCTAGGCTTATCTTCTTTTTTTTTTTACCACGCCTGCCAAAACCTCTACCATTACTTCTCTCATTTTGACCACATCTTAACGTATTCAATTTCACTGATTTCTTTCTACAATCAAGTGAAGTTTGCTTTTGTTTCTTTTCTTTTTTTTTTTTTTTTTTTAAGAAGGGCCTTTTGTTTCTGTTCTGGCGTCAACTTTGAACAGTTTTTCTGCTCCGTCTTTCTTGGTAAATTTTTTTCTAACTGTAAATGTGAAGGCTGGAGTTGCTTGGGGTGTGGTTGATTGTTTTTTAAAATGTTTTTTCTTAGTTGATTGAATCACATTCAAAAATATGATTTGATGACTTATAAATGTTGTGTTGCATTATTACTGTTTACAGGTTTGTGTCTTACGTTTGAAGAAAGACTTCTATTATTCCAAAAAAAATCAATTCAACGGAGGAAAAGAACAAGAAAATAATTTTAAAGCAATTATTTAAGCTTACTTTCATTGGATTTTAGTTTAAAAGGAGACAGGAGAAATTGTTTCCAAATTCAATTTCTAAGTAGCTAGCAGGTCTATAAGATGTCTAGTTATTATTTTGAGAAAGAGTTCAATTATTTATCCTTATGTTTGGTATAATTAATTGGTTTTAACTTCAAATCTAAACTCTAAACTAACTTAAATAAGTGTGAAAATTATTATCTTCCACTGTTACAGTTATTATTGAGTTTTAAAAGATTCTTTTACCTGTTTGATTGTTACTTTGTCAATTTTTTTGAATCTCGTTGGAGTACTTATTTTAATTGTTTATTCAACTCTCAATTTCATTAAACAAGTTTAAATTGATTCAATGTATAGGAGAAAAGATGGAGTTCTCTTTATTATTTTGTTTGTTTAGGTGGGAAACGCTAGAAATTTCTAATTAATAAATTTATGTAACATTACAAATTAATATTTCATTATCTAGTATAAAATTTGTTATAGAAAGATGTACGTCTGTTTATACAATCTTTGTGTAAATATAAGTTTTATTCTTTTAATAATCTTGACCAATGAGTGTTTTAATAAACTAATTCATTATTGAGTTATCAATATTTGATGATTGAGTTTGGTCAGATTTCTTATATTCTACAGAAGAAGAGTCTCGACTAGAGTATTAGAGATATTATAATTTGGCGGTTTCCTTTTGGTGTCAGTTTTTTAATTTATTTTTTTTCTTCAATTAGTTTTCGAAAAGTAGGCAACAATTTATTGAATAAGTGTGTAGGAACAAAAACTAATTAGTTATTACATTATTTATTAGTTGGTTTTATTTGATTAAACTTCATGATGTAAAACCATTTTAGTGGTAGTGATTGGGTTTTTTTGAGCTAATTATAATTACCCCTTTTTTTTAGATAAAAATTATAAATACCTAATTTGAATTAAGCAACTCATAGAGTAAACTCTTTTTTTTTTTTTTTTTTTTTTTTTTATATATATCTCTCTAACCTATATTTAGTTAAGTAGAAATGTTGATTGGTATTTATTCATTTATTAAAGATTTTTACCAGCTAATTAATTGTCTCCAATCAATGTCCTAACTGCTAAGGTTAGCAATTAATTTTAATTAAATGTTATAAAAAATAATGTTTGTGAGTATTTAATGCCCTTAAGTGATTAGTTATAGAGAGTTAAATGTTAATATCTGACCTTGGTTCCTTTATTAGGTATTACATTTAATGTTGGCTGATTAATTTTCATCTTCCTTAGTTAAAAAGGTTTCGGTTTGGATGTCTCTCCTAAGTGTGGACAAATATAAGTGTAGGAATTATTTGGGAAAAAAACATTTTTAACCCTAAACGTTGGGAGTTGTATCAATTTTAACCCTAAACTTTCAATTTCATCAAATTGAACCCTAAACTTAACAAGTTGTATCAATTTTTAACAAGTTGTATCAATTTTAACCTTGAACTTTCAATTTCATCAAATTGAACCTCAAACTTATCAGATTGTATCGATTTTAACCTCAAACTTGCATAAGTGTTACAATGTATACCTTTGGTTAACTTTCCGTTTGAACTACCGTACGTAATTGATTATTTCTTTTTTTTTTCTTAATTCACATTGCACCTGAATTGGTTTCTTATAAATAAAATATTGAAGAAACTTTATTTTAGATGACTTTTTCTTGTTGTTGAGAACTTTGTGAGGGATTTTTTTGCTGATATTTAAGATTACGAAAACAAAGAAATTTTGGAGGTTTTTTATCTTTAAATACTCTCTGGTTTTTTCTTGTTGCTAAGAACTTCATAGGATTTTTTTTTCTTATTTTTTTCTTGCTAATTAGAAGAATGTACAAATCTAGAAAACTGAAATAAAGAAATTTCGAGCTTTTTATTTCCCATATTTTCTGGATTTTTCTTGTTGTCAAAAACTCTATGATTTTTTTTTATACCAATAAGAAGAATAGTATGGGATATTTGATTTCTTAAAGAGTTTTTCCAACAAATTTCTTACAAAACACTAACTTAGATACAATGTGAATTAAAAAAAAATAAAAAATAAATAAAAATAAAATAAAAGGAAATTGTCAATTACATATTTTAATAGCAATTCAAATGAAAAAGTTGATGAAAGGTCTACATTGCAACATTTATGCAAGTTGGAGGTTTAAATTGATACAATTTGCTAAGTTTGAGGTTCAATTTGCTAAAATTGAAAGTTTAGGGTTAAAATTGATACAACCTGCAAAGTTCTTTTTAATGTTATATTCTTTTTAACAGTTGATTTTTCTCTCGTATCCTTTATATTTTATCAAGTATGGTAGTCTTGACCTAAAGATCTTAATTCTCACCCAGCATATTTGTTGAACTTAACAAAAAAAAAAAAAAAAAAAAAAAAAAAAAAAAAAAGTCAAGCAGAGGTCATATTACTATTTATTTTCCTAAATTTACAATCTTACGTTTTGACTATATTATGGTGATTCATGACAAAAAAAAAAATAATAATAAATAAACCTATACAACAATTTAGAAAATATTTCTTAGATGATTAGACAAGTGACGAGATCTTTTAACCAATCAATTATGATTTTGTATCTTTCAGATCTAGAACACTATTATATGACAAACAACGTACACATACGAATTATAATTCCATGTCTCCTCATTTTAAAATGCAATTTTTTTTTTTTTTTTGACAATGTGGGGTGGGGGATTTTAAAATGCAATTTGGTGATCACCAAATGTCAACAATTAATTGTTAACATTAATATTTTGCATCATAATCACGACAAAAAAAAAAAAAAAATCATAAAAAAATGGAGAAATTTTCATAAGCTTTGAAACACAACAATGTCACATAAAAACCCTTGATAGAATCCCCATTCCTAATTAAAATGCACAGCCACAACTCCACTGTCTATCTATGCAGGTCTGAGTGTGAAAGTCCAATCAAACCCTTCTGATTGTTGGAGAAACAAGGTCAGTTGAAGGGCATTAAGGGCATTTCACACTGTAAAATTCTGACTGAACTGAACACATAAAATAATAATAATAATAACAATAATAATTGTGGGAATTAAGTTGAAACTTTGGAGTTGAGCTAATAAGGCTAAGGTGGTGATAATGATCATATTATTAATAATTTTAATGAAGCACCAACTTAATTATAATCCAACACAATTCCACTGCCGCACTTAAGCAAATGTGTTGATTTTTCATTGGCCTTTTTTCTAATTTCTCTGTGATGGCTTAGCTTGTGATTCAATTCACTTAATGTCGTTCGAATGCTTTGGTTTAAATTGCTTTGGTACGCAGTGCTTTTGTTCACCTAATTTTTAAGGTTTAAAATTATAATCGGTTGTGAAAGTGAGAGCTCAATCGGTACCTTTCAAAGTGTTGTGTTGTGTTACCAATTGAATTGAATCAATAAATTAAGAATCTTGAAATGACAGCCGCAAAGTGGTTCCGGGGGACTGCAAAATTTAGCCTACTTACAAAGTTGGGTTTCAAATGAAAAACCAATTAGGAGCTGAATCATTGTCCATTTTGTGTGATCAAGTTATTGTTGTGTTTTTGTGATGTACGGAAGAGTAGGGTAGTATCTTGCTTCATAGGTTGCAAACTTGCAAGCTACAACTTTCTCGTTTTTAGATTTTTTTTAGGTTAAAATATCATTTTGGTACTTGTAATTTGAGTTTCCCATTTTTAATAACACTTCAACTTAGTCCCTATATTAGTATATTGTTAAGTTCTAAAAAATATTTTGCCTCTAATTCTCTATTATTTTCTCCTTTATAAAACTTGGAAATACATTATTCACATGACATGCATGGAAATTATTGTTGTAATTTAACTATTTTCGCTAAAAATTAAACTTCTAAAGACTAGCTATAAAATTTATTGGAAGCACATAGACTAAAGTTGGACATTTGAAAGTATATATGGACTGAAATTGAATGGTATCCAAAGGACAGTGACCAAAATTTTATGTTAACAATGTTTTTATTGTTGGGAATGGTGATAGATAAGGGGAAGATCATGAGAATATTAGGGAGAATAACTCTCTTCATCGGTATGAGGATTTTTGGGTGGACCAAAAGCAAAGTCATGAAAGCTTACGCCCAAAATGAACAATATTATACCATTGTGAAGATACGTGTGAAACGTCTTTGTCCTTAACACATTTACAATACATAAAATTGAAAAATAGGTACATGATTTAATTGGTGAAGTTTAACGTAAAGTTAAAATGTGTTTGAACGGGCCTATATTTGATATATGAATTTGCTCAATTGGTAACTATTGGTCTGTTAATTCGATTGAAACCATCTTGAGCATAACTCAATATTGATATGTGAGTTTTCACGTCTGAATGAAGGGTAAAAGAAAAAAAAAAAAGTTTCAGTGTCTATATTGACTCAACTTTGTGAAACATAATTTTCATGTTGTATATATGAGTCACAAGCTTTTAATTCAATTCCTTATTTTCTCAAAAAAAAAAAAAAAAAAAAAAAAAAAAATCCTTATACAACTAATACCCGAAAGTTTGACCTATACAAGTAGAGTATAGAATAATTACAATAGACTCTTGCAGTCGCATGAAAATGACCTCTTCTTTTTACCCATTTTTTACAATGTTAAAAATAATAGAAAAAAGATCTGGACCGTAGTAAATATCTTCAAACCAATTATGTTTCTCGAAATTATCTGATGAGATTATTAATTTTTTTATAAAAAAAAAAAAAAACTGTTAAATTGGTCAAAATGACCGCAGTCAATTTGATGGAACGGCAGCAGCACGCTCCGATTTGTCGTATGCGTGAAACTTAAATGGCTGCGAAGTCAAAACAAAGAGTGCCGAATAAGTGATCGGCAGTTTCCTAATTCAGCTCCTAATCATAAATTAATTCCTCCTTTTTATTATTTATTATTATTAATTAATTCTTTGATAATATTTTAAGTTATCTAAAAGCAACACGCGTCCCGCTGCCGCAGGGAACAATTCCCAAGTAATTAATATTTGAAAATAATAAATAAATTTGAATTTGATTACGTGGCAAAAGCCCAGCCCATTTCTCCATTTTCCAACACGACTTCACATCATCCTCTTTGTCTTTGATCTAACCTCCCATCCCATTTTATTTTTGAAAAATGGTTTAATTCAACACTTTAAGTTTATTTATTTATTCAAAATGGAAAATTGGGTGAGAGAAATAAGGGTTGAGTTGAGGTTAGGTAAGGTAGAGTGAGAGAATTGTGTGTGTGTGTGTTAAGAGAAAAGGACATAAGCGGAGAGGGAAGTGGAGGGCAGAAAATAGGGCCCAATTGGTACGATTTGTTATGGGCTTTTGGTCCAAATTTTGAGACACCTAAATCTACAATGCGATTATTGGGCTCACGACCCGATGGAGGGCCCTTTCTGCCTCTCCGTCGCATCACCATCCTAATCATTCTACGCTCATTTACTACCTTTCTCTCGTCTTTTTTTTTTTTTTTTTTTTTTTTTTCCTCTCTCTCTCTCTCTCTCGATGGAGTAGTTTAGCTACTCGAGTTCGCTTAACGCTCCTAAAAAACCTCTGCCCTATTGAGTGACCGATGAATTATAGCAAGCAAGGATTTAAATATTGTTGTTGAAATCTCAATCTTATGGAGATGTCGATGTCATCAAAGTTAAGTTTGAAGATAAAATTTTACAAATCTTTATTGCTAGCACTTGTATGCTTGTTTTATTGAAATTTAGGTTAACTCTGGTTTTTGTCATTATTGTACTTTAGTTATTATATTCTACGTAACCTTCCAAATATTTATTTTAGTCTATAAGCTTTCTATGATTGTAATTTTGGTCATTCTTATTATTTTTCTGTCTAGTGTCTATTCACACTTTAATTACCTTTGTTGAGGATCCCACCATGAAAAGATAAGTAGAGACATCACAATTTATAAGATAAATGGATTACTTCATTCATTGTTAAGTGATTTTGAAATGAAATCCACATGTTATCTGATCACCTTAGTCAATCAATATAATATGAATTGTAGTTATTTGCTAAATGTAAAATAATTGTGTCGTCCAAAATAGTTATTGAGTTATAATTGACTGATCACTAAAATGAAACGAAGATAGAATAAAGTTTGTAAATAAAGTTAAAATTTTTGGAACTTATTATATTTTGTCGTTATGTGAAAGAAAAAAAAATAAACAACACATTGAAAACATAATTAAAATGATGGTTGAAATAAAAGAAAGAAAGGAAAAAAAAAAAAAAGGATGGTTTGATTTAGAAAAAGGAATGGATTGGATGGGTGTTTTTTGTTTTGGATAAAGAGAGTGATGGAATCTTGTTTGGAAAAAGGAGAGAGTGGAAGCTCCACAAACACAACACAGAGGGAGACTTAGTCAACCAACTAATCCAAACCCCTCGAATTGGAATTATTATTATTTATTAATTAATTATTTGGGTTTTTGGCTTTTCCTTTGCGTTACGTTGCATTTTTGTAATTTGCAACCTTTCCTTTGCCTTCCTATCAGTATCCTCCTCGTTTTCGTATTTCTTTCTTTTACCGCTAAATGTTGCATTTTATGTGTCGGTTTCGTACTTACCTGTCGGGCACCTTTTCTTTCTTTCTCTCTCTTCCCACTTTCTCTCTCCTTCCGACAAAATTCGTTATGCGCGCACCACTACTACTCCCCCGCACGTGTCCACATGCAACCTCACCCACGCTCTAATGGCCCACTCGGGATCTTCATGGGCCGTCCTCTTCGATACTTCCTCGTTAACTCCTCGGTTGGGCCGCTCATGTCTGCTAGGGATTTTCATGGGCCGTTGTCTTTCATACTTTATGATGGGCTTTTTTGCTGGGCCTCCGGATGAAGGCCCAAGACCGGTTTTAGATCATTTTCACCTCTATTTGAAGTTCGGCTTCGTACTTTTTTTTTTTTCTTTGGGTGAGAATCAAATATATGATCATAAAGAAGTTGTTGTTCCAAAATCTCCCATAAACACAAACAAAATGAAAAACGCAGCAGCGAAAATTGAGCCTTACAACGATTTCAAAGTAAAACAAAAGGAGATTCAAGAGAAGAGAAAGAACACAACCAGATTATAGTGGTTACACCATTAGGTGTACATCCACTCTTCTAGCAGCCAGAGAGAGCCCTAATTTTATTGATGATGGAAACCTCACGTTCACTCCACGATACAAAAGCTGGGTATCACATCTTTTTATAACCCACGACCATATAGAGTAACTAAAGCAGAGCATTGTTTTCTGCTTAACCAAAGGCCCATAAAACAAAACTTGTTTTAACAACAAAGGCCCAAATACAAAATGGCCCATAAATTCACTTTTACAGAATGTGGGATATCAAAAAAATACAACAAATCACCCTCTTAATATAAAATATTCTGCACCCAAACATCAACAAAGGACTCTCTTCCAGCTGCTTGGTTTGAAATCATCAAAGTGAGCTGCAGTTAGCCGAAGTCAAGCTTCAGCAATTCACAAAGGTACTGTAACCTGTTTCCAGCAACTGATTTTGTCATCATATCAGCAGGATTGTTAGATGTATGAATTTTAGAGAGTTTAACAACCCCTTCTTGTACCATTTCTCTTATATAATGAAATCTAACATCAATGTGCTTTGTCCTGTCATGAAAAGTTGGATTCTTGGACAAAGACAATGCACTTTGGCTATCACAATGAATAATAACATCAGAATTATTATTATACATTTCAGAAACTCTGCCTCTAAGCCAAACAACCTCTTTAATCGAGTCAGCTAATGCAACATATTCAGCCTCAGTAGAAGACAAAGCAACAACAGACTGCAATACTGACCTCCAACTAATTACATTACCAAAAAGAGTAAAGATATAACCTGTCAACGATCTCCTCTTATCCAAATCTGCAACATAATCAGAATCAACAAACCCAACAAGAATTTCAGAATTTAAATCAGATTTTGTATACAAAAGGCCTTTTTTCGAAGTTCCCTTTAAGTATCTAAGAATCCATTTAGCAGCCTCCCAATGCAAACGCCCCGGATTACTCATGTATCTACTAACCACACTCATAGCACGAGCCAAATCCGGTCTACTGCATACCATTCCATACATGAGACTACCAACTAAATTTGCATAAGGGACTTGTTTCATATCATCAAGTTCATTTTGAGTAACAGGACATTGAGACAAAGAAAACTTAAAATGTTGTGCAAAAGGAGTCTTAGCCACTTTAGCATTCTCCATATGGAATTTACCAATCACTTTC
Organism: Luffa acutangula; assembly: GCA_036850905.1. Classification (NCBI taxonomy): domain Eukaryota; kingdom Viridiplantae; phylum Streptophyta; class Magnoliopsida; order Cucurbitales; family Cucurbitaceae; genus Luffa; species Luffa acutangula. Next base: position 58,171,075 of record CM072087.1, on the reverse strand, counting down.
TCAAAATATTCAGATTGAGTGATTAATAATGTGCCTCTAGTTCTATCTCTAGTTAATTCCATACCAAGGATCTTTTTTGCTTCCCCTAAATCTTTCATTTCAAATTCTTTACAAAGGGCAATCTTAAGCTTTCGAATTTCATGCTTATCAGATGATGCAATCAATATGTCATCTACATATAACAAAAGAAGAACAAACACAACAGCACTTACTGTTTTCTTATAAACACAACTGTCAAAGCCACTTTTAGAAAAACCTTCAGCTTGTATAAAAGAATCAAACCGTTTATTCCACTGTCGAGGAGACTGTTTTAAACCATATATGGATTTTTGAAGGTGACATACTAAATCTTCCCCTCCAACTTCAATAAAACCAGGCGATTGCTTCATATATATATTTTCATCAAGGTTACCATAGAGAAAAGCAGTGGTAACATCCATTTGTTCTAGTTCTAAATCAAATTGCACAACCAAAGACAACAAAATTCTTATTGAAGTATGTCTTACAACAGGGGAAAATATCTCATGATAATCAACACCCTCTTCTTGGGTAAACCCCTTAGCTACAAGTCTTGCTTTGTAACGTGGTTTGTCTAAAGGTTTAACACCAGGTTTTAATTTAAAAACCCATTTGCAGTCTACTATTTTCTTATCAACTGGAGGTTTAACAAGCTTCCAAGTGTGATTTTGGTGTAGAGACTTTATTTCAGATTGCATAGCTTCTAACCACAAATCTTTATGTTCTGATTTAATTGCTTGATTAAAAGTACTCGGTTCAGACCCATAATTATCAGAGTAGCAATTAAAAGCATATCCCACAAAGTCAGATCCTTTATACCTTGTAGAAGGTTTAAGAATTCGTCTTTGTCTATCCCTAGCAAGTTGGTAATCAGCAAGTTCATCAACTTCTTCTATTACAGCTTGTTCATCAACTTCACATTCATTTTCTTCTAATTCTTCTAGTGGTAGATTTTGTGAAGTTTCAGGGGCTTGATTCTGATTATTTACTGGTTGCAGCTCTAATTCAAAAAACTGATTTTGATTCTCATTTTTATCATCTTTCCAAGGCATAATGTCTTCATTAAAAGTTACATCACGGCTTTCAAGTGACCAAAGTTTATAGGCTTTTACACCATGTGGATAGCCTAGAAACAAACACTTTTTGGCTCGAGGTTGCAGTTTATCTTGACGTATATGTGCATAGGCAGCACAACCAAAAACCCTTAAGTGTTTTAAATTTGGTGGATGACCAGTCCACAATTCTTGAGGTGTCTTAAAGCCCAAAGCAGAAGAAGGACTTCTATTTATTATATAAACTGCAGTATTTACTGCTTCCCCCCAAAAAACGCTTGGCAATTTTGAGTTTGATAACATACATCTAACTTTTTCCAGAATAGTTCTATTGAACCGTTCAGCAAGGCCATTTTGTTGAGGTGTATAAGCAGTTGTCAAATGTCGACTTATGCCCGAACTTCTACACAGATTATTAAACCTTTCATTTAAGTATTCAAGGCCATTATCTGTTCTCAGATATTTTATTCTTCTCCCAATTTTGTTTTCAACTAAAGTCTTCCATTCAAGAAAACGATCAAATGCTTCATCTTTTGATCTAAGCATATACACCCAAAGTTTCCTTGAAAAATCGTCAATTAGGGTTAAAAAATACTTAGCACCACCATGAGTCATGACCCTAGCTGGACCCCAAAGATCAGAATGGATATAATCCAACTTATCTTTGGTAATGTTTGAGGCCTTCTTAAAGCTTTTTCTAGAGGCTTTCCCAAGAACACAATGTTCACAAAAAGTAAGACCAGAAGGCTTAATTTTTTCAATTAGACCATGTTTTTGTAAGCAATCCAACCCCTTTTTACTAATATGGGCAAGTCTTTTATGCCAAAGTTCAGTTTCTTTGGAGATTTTATCACTCACTGTATGAATTTCACCCAACATGGTTTTTCCAAGCAAGACATACAAACCATCTTGTAATTTACCAGCCAACTTTAAAGTATTATCTTTGTAAACCTTTAGAAAGCCATTTTCTGAATTATAACAATATCCAGCCTTATCTAGTGTCCCAAGAGAGATCAAATTACGTTTTAATTCTGGTACAAATCTAACCGACTTCAAAATTTTTACTGAACCATCATCAAGCTTTAGTTTGACTGTCCCAATCCCTTTCACATTACACTGTTGATTATTACCCATATAGACTTTACCGCCCTTCAATTCCTTTAAATCAGAAAAATAATGTTTCGAAGGTGTCATGTGAAAAGTACAACCTGAATCTAAGATCCATTCCTCAAGACAATCATTCACAGCAACCATTAATACCTCCGCCGACTCATAACCTTCATGAAGATTAGCAGAATTCCTGTTTTCTATATAATTTTGTCGGTTAGCCTTTCTTTTCAATTGAGGACATTCCCATTTAAAATGACCTTCCTTATGACAATAATTACATCTGTAGTTATTCTTGTCATTAGGCTTATGTGACTGATGTGATTTACCAGAATTTCTATGATCTCTCCTATGTGCATTATGTGATTTAGATTGAGAAGATTGACCCTTGTTGAACTGATTTTTACCTTTGTTTGAATGGTTATCATGAGTTTTTTTCTCTAACCAGAAGTGCATTTGACTCATTCTTGACAACTTTCAACTCTAGGTTTTTCATTCTCAATGATTCAAGCACCAAATCAAGTGTTAACTTTTCTCTTCCATACTTTATAGCAGATTTGACTTCCTTATAGGATTCTGGTAAAGAGTTTAAGAGAATTACAGCCTGATCAACAGATTCCACTTTCTCCCCTGTGTTTTCTAACTCAGTACAAACAACGTTAAAGTCATCCAAGTTTTCTTCTAGAGTTTTTGATGAATCCATTTTAAAACTGAAGAAACGTTCCTTTAGGTAGATTATGTTAGTTAGAGTTTTAGGCATATAAAATTCCTCTAACTTAGCCCATAATTCACCTACTTTCTCAATTGATTTAACTCTACGCAACACATTATCCATTATCAGACAAATGCAAAATAATCGTGCTATAGGCTATATCAAACATTTCTTCTCTCTCAGATGCGGTTAATTCAACAGGCAACTTACTTGGATCGAGCAAGGCTTTGGCGACCTTTTGTTGGACTAGAAGAGCCTTCATCTTCGTCCTCCAAAGTCCAAAATCGCCCTTGCCGTCAAATCGTTCTAAATCGATCTTAGCCGACATAGTGTTTACCGATTTTAACCCAGATCTACACAAAAAATCGGAAACCCAAACAGAAAATCAAGATCCCTTCTATTGATGTTGTCTTAACCGAAAAAGAACAAAAAACACTGAAACAAATATTAGGGAGAAATTGATCAAACTTATCTGGAATTCTCTGAACCTGGCTCTGATACCAATTGTTGTTCCAAATCTCCCATAAACACAAACAAAATGAAAAACGTAGCAGCAAAAATTGAGCCTTACAACGATTTCAAAGTAAAACAAAAGGAGATTCAAGAGAAGAGAAAGAACACAACCAGATTATAGTGGTTCCACCATTAGGTGTACATCCACTCTTCAAGCAGCCAGAGAGAGCCCTAATTTTATTAATGATGGAAACCTCACGTTCACTCCACGATACTAAAGCAGAGCATTGTTTTCTGCTTAACCAAAGGCCCATAAAACAAAACTTGTTTTAACAACAAAGGCCCAAATACAAAATGGCCCATAAATTCACTTTTACAGAATGTGGGATATCAAAAAAATACAACAGAAGTTAATGGATGCCAATCCAAGGTGGGTTGATCTTCAATCTTCAAATAATTAAAATAAAATAAAAATGCCTTGTTGGTGTAGATGAAGTTCTTGTGGTGTGATAATTCACTTGAATGTTCAACACTTATGAGAACTTGCTTAACTTGTATCTATTGTTTTTAATATTCAAGTTCATACATATGGTTGATGCAAGAACCTTATAGGCCAACAATTGAGGTATTTATATAAGATTATCAAACCAATCTACAAGGAAAACACTCGCGTTAATATGATGATCTTCATACCAAAGTACTATCGAATTGAGTTAAAGAAGGAATAGAAATCCATACTCTTCCTTTTTCTTTTTTCACTACAACAAATGAGATATAGGAATTCAAACCCTCGACTTCCAAAGAAGTGAGTAGATGTCGATTAACACTAAGCTAAGCTCACCCGATGAAACCCACACATTTTGTTCAGGGTTAAGTTCTCAAAATTACACAAATACAATCACAAATTCACACTACAATGTCAATTCTGTTTTTTTGCCTTATCCGAAAAATCGCGATCCTCCTTCACGATTCCCTTCAATTCCATTAGCCTCCACATATACCAAGCTCCCATCGACCTCTAAGGCTTCCATTTCTCACACAGTTTCTCCATCTCCACCGGCTTCGGCAACTCCTTCAGTCCGTACAATCTCTGCACCCCTTTTCTGACCCCCAAATCCCCCACCGGCAAAACATCCGGCCGGTGCAGAGTGAAGATCATGAACATATGCACCGACCAAACTCCGATTCCTTTCACTGCCGTCAACGTCGTCAACAGAGTCTCATCGTCCATCTCCAGAATCGAAGAATTCGACAAAATGCCCTCTACGAATTTCGTCGCTAGATCATGGAGGTAACTTGCTTTCCTCCCCGAAACTCCGATTACTCGCAGCTGTTGCGGGGAGAGTGCCAGCACGGCGGCCGGCAGCACCGCCGCCTCGCCGCCGCATAGTGCGGCGAAGCGATTGTAGATCGATTCGGCGGCCTTCGTCGCGAGCTGCTGGTAGAGAATGCTCTTCGTTAGGGCTAGAAATGGCGGATTCGATTTGAAATTGGGGGATTCGCATGAATCTAATAGACTTATCAGGAGAGGATCCGAGCGGCGTAAATACTCGATCGCTGTACAAATTTCATCCGAAGAAGATAACGATTTGACGGAATCAACCGGGTTCGGAAACGGTCGGGTTGGGTCTTCGTCGCCGGAATTTGTGATTTGTGATTTGGCCGGTTCTTGAGTGGAGGAAATCTTCCGTATTTTTGTGGATCGGAACGGAATCGTGGAGGAAGATGGATTGGTCTCGGTTTGAGACTCGGACTGTGACAGGGACTTCCGGCGGGTTCTTTTGGCCATCGGAGGTGATCGAGTCGAGGCGGAGGCCGCGGCGGCAGTGAATGATTTGTGGGTGAAAGCTAGGTTTTGTATCGTTATTCAGGAGGAGTGAAGTACAGATGTCGCATTGTGATTGGTTGAGATTAGATCGTCTACTGCGTCAGCAACTCAAAGCTTGCAGTGCACGATTGGATTTCCAAGTTTTCTCTTTACACCCCAATCTAACATTATAATAATTATAATATAGCTTGGTCAAACTATCTTTTTTCTCCTTTGACTGTGTCTCTACAATTTTGCTTTTTAATAATTTGAGTTATTTAAATTAATTAACTTTTATTTGTTACAGCATTTGTTAATCCACGTACCAAAAACAATTTAACTAAAGAAAAATAAATTATCATTTTGGTCTCTTTATTTTGGATCTTGTTCTTATAAAAAATACATGACTAAATAATATAGGAAGTTAAATAAAACAAGAGTCAAAATACAATTAAATAATATTTAAACCATATGTAAACTGTACCTAAAATACAAACAAATCATTTAATTATTACTATTATTTTGTATTATTGTTACGTCTATAATATTTTACTTGAATTGTTTTAAAAGTTTTTAGATGGGTGAGCTTCTACTCACGATATATATAACACATTGAGTTGTTATGAAAATTGACTTGAATTATAAGCCTTCAACATATAATTTAGTTTAAATGAGTTTGTATTTTGCAAAACATATAAATAATATATATATATATATATATATATTATTTTTTATTATTTATTTGAATGGCGTCGACATTCGTGTAACACCCCATATATATTTCACATATATCAATCTCATCAAAGACTACAATAGAGAGCTTAACTAAATAAACTGGGTTGTAAGTTTTATAAACCATATTGACATTCAAAACTTTTTTTTAATATACAAGATTCTAATTTATAAGCTCGTAAACTCTCGAAGTATGATTTACAATAGTTTGTCTATAAATTTACATTTTTGGGGAAGTATTCAAAAATTGTTTCTTAACTTTAGTCGGTCAATGGTAAACTGACTTGCTTCTAGCATAATGTTTGGTTGTGCCACTATCTTTAGAGATGCATGTCATAACCATATATAACCTTTATCAATTACTACTATTCTCACGACCTCATTAGTGATAGATCAAATTCAATACGAAGGAAAAAAAAAAAAAAGAAAAAAAAACATCAACCTACATATTCAATATAATCATTGTCAAAGAGCACTTGAAAACATCAATATATGAGAAGAGAATCATTCAACTAATCTTTTCAAGAAATTTTGAAGTTGATAGCCACCGACCTAAGATATTTTTTCACAATTTTGTTTATAATGAGATATTATAAAGTACCAAACATTGCAAATAGAGCACTGGCCCACCTGCCCAGCCCAAGATAGACAAGCTGGGCTGCTAAAACGAGGTCCAAGCAGCAAGCTTAGCTGAGAAGGCATCCCACAAATCAACTCGTTTATCCAAAACATTTTCATTACTAGAAAAATATTAATATTGTGATATAACATATTAATTTATTAAATACAATAAAATATATAATTATAATCAAACTAATCGACATGGACACTTAATGAAGAAGAAAGCATGCAAGGAAGAGTAGAAGCATTTTTCACTGTACTATTCCATTGGGAATGAAGAAAGAGAAAGTAAGAGAGAGAAAAAGAAAACAGAGAGATGAGATGGCAAATATATATATAAAATTTTCATATTTCGATTTTCACAAACATTGACGTATAATGGGAAAATAAGTAACAGCCAAAAAATTCTGAAAGGGAGAAAAGAAAGAAAAAAAAAAAAAGAAAGAAAAATCGATCATGGTGGATTCTCTGAAGGAGACAGTATTTCCATGAAACCGTCTCACCATCTTTTAAAAATCCTTCAACAACATTATAACGGTGCCTTTCTTTCTCTTTTCTTTTCTTTTTTTCTCTCCCCAGTATAAAAAGAAAGTGAATATTAATAACAAAAAAAAAGTAAAAAAAAAACTCCTCCACATTCCCCATCGGCCATCGTCGTTTTCTTGGAAGAGAGCTCCCAAAGATTAAAAAAAAAAATCTTTTTTTTTTTTCCTTTTTGATTTCTGGGATGGTGATTTTAACTTGTGAAGTCGTAGTAAAGCTGAGGTTGCTCTGTGTCATTGAGGCTCCATGAGAGAAAGGCGACGCCGGGATTGATATCATTGGCAATGCCATGTGGGAATCTCGGCGTTCTTTGGCTGTGAGAATGGTGCTGAAGCCATGAGCTCGCCTCGTTCCTGTATATCGAACTCGCCTGCTGCCCTGAGCTCGCCGCTTTTCTCTCTTCCTTCTTGTATCTAATGCCACACGCATTGCACAACGACTGCCACAAACAAATTTAAGCTTAAATTCAAATTTCAACAGTCACCCATTTCCCAATTCAATCAAATTTGAGAAATCGATTGGATTAGATCACGGTTTCTGATTTACCTTAGGGCCGCTGGGGCCGTTGCGCCAGAGAGGGGTGGTGGTGGTGTCGCAATTGGCGCAGTGGCGAGCGAACATTTGGTCACCATTGGCGCTGGATTTATCGCCGCCGCTATTGCCGCCACGGCGGCTACTCTTGGAGGACGGAGCATGTTTGGTACGAGGCAAATCCCAGCCGAAATTAGAAGCCGATTGCTGTTCCTCCCGGCGTTTCTCGTCGTACTCCGTCATACGAGTCGAGGGCGTCCCGAGAGAGAGCGTGCAGTCCACCGGAGAAGAGGAGTCGAAAGAATAATGTTCAGATTCGTAGTAATTGTTGTAGGCGGGCATGGAGAAGAAGCTGCCCTGCTGCCCGTAAAACGCCCCACAAGAACACTCTCCGGCCGAGTAGCATTGGTAGCTGCCACAGCGCTGCATCATTTTTTGATTTTGTTTGTGCCGTAGGTTTAAAGAAGGGCTTTTGAGAGTTGGGTTTGGTTTGGATATGGAGAAAGAAAAAAAACAGAGGAGTGGAGTTGGAAGAAACGAATGAATGAAGAAACTGGGAGAAGTGTGGGAGGGATTTTATAAGCGGATTGGGGGAAGTGAAAGTTAAGAAGCAAAGCCACTTCAGCAAAATCAGTCCACGTTGTCGGAATGAAGAATATACGGAGTACTTTGTTTTAATTCAAAGACAAGGTGGGCCCGACATTCATGTTCCAGAGAGAGAATGATAATGAAAACGATGTCTGAATTGTCTGGTCTTGTCAGTCTGATTCAGTCAATGTGGTTGTAGGGTTCGAATAAAGCCTTGTGTGCTTCTTTTGAGTGCAACTGCCTTAGTGTCACATTTTTATGTTGTTTTCACTAATTCCTCGCAACTCACTTTTTACTCCTAATTTGTTTGTTTTATTTAATCAATTTCCCTTCCATTCCATAAAAATCATATTTTTAGATTATTATTTTTTTTTCTCCAATGTCTTAATCATTAAACTATGTTAAAATTGATCTTAATAGTTATTAAGTTGAAGTGGGAGTGATTATTCTTGGGAAAGGAGATTTTTTTTTTGGTTATTATTATTGGTGGGTGTGTGTGTGTTTTAATGGTGGGCTTAAGAAGGAGAGCCAATTGGTAGGTCAAAAGTGAAAGGGGGAACAGTCTTCAATGGATGTTGTCCTTCTCCGATCACGAGGCTTAATATGTGAGAGTCAAACCAAATACTTAACATTTTTCCGCTGTTGATTTTGATTTTGATGCTTTGTTGGGTGGTAGTACAAATGAAATGTAGCTAGCTTCCCAAGGAAAACAAAAACGACCAAAAGTAGAGTCGTTGGAGTTGATCAGTGTGTGTGTGTGTTGGCGCTGCTTCAAGAACACGAAATTAACTTGGAAGAAGAGAGATAGAGAGAGAGAGAGAGAGAGAGATAGGTAGGTTTCCTTTTCTTTTATCACGTGCTTTTCTTGGTTCAGATTCTTAACGTTTGAAACTGAACAAAATGGAAGAAGAGAGATGCGATACTTGCGATGATACTGAGGCAATGATCAAAGCAAAGGGAGTTGTGTTTGATTTAGATTTAGCTTTGTGGCTGTGTGCGATAGATTCTGAGTCAAAGATACAAGCTCGAAAAAAGGAAAAGCCAACTGAAAGTAATAATATAATATATTGGAAAAATAAGAATAATAATAAATAAAAACAGAACCCCCGAATCCCATACAAGGAAATAATGAATAATAATGATTATGATGAAGGCGGACCAAAGTCGGGGTCTGAAAATCCGGACCCCACAGGTTGTGTGTTCTGGTGATGCCCACAAAACCCATCAACACACAGAGGGAAAAAACAACAAATTCGAAAGATACATAATCAGATCATCTTGAGATTGATGATATGATATGCCCTCTTTCTTTCTTTCTCTCTCTCTCTCTCTCTCTCTACCAAAAAAGATGCTCTCTCTTTCTCTCTCTAGATCTATTTCTCTCTCTCTCTCTCTTCTTGTTGCTTTATGAGACTAGGAGAGAAAGAACAGACTATGATTAAACTCCACATACCATAAAAAGTGCCACATTATCTGCTGCTTACGTGCCCATCTCTTCTTCTATGTAGATACGCATCATACTATCCAATTTTTTTTTTTTTTTTTTTTTTATTTCATCTCATGTTAAATTACTACTTTACTTGGATTTCAAAGTTTTGTTAAATAAGTGTTTCATCAGTCCATAAACTTTTAAAAGTGGGCTAATCAATATTTAAACTTTCATCCAATAAATTTTTAAATTTATACTTTTGTGTATAATAAGAGATTGATCTATTCAATTATTTTTTGAAATTTCTCGAACCTATTAGACACACAAAAAAAATCAATTTTGAAAGCTCACGGATTTATTAGATGTTTTTAATTTTATGTTCATGGACCTTTTACACTAATATGAAAGTTTAGGGACTAAATTTGTAATTTAAGTTTAGTGCAGTTTTGCTATCTAATAATGTGACAAATTAATACAATGTAACTGATAGTTATTAGACGACAAATTATGTTATGTATTTTGAAGCTACATCCAACCAATTTTAGGAGCATATACATTTTACATATAAATCTAATAGACAATTAAGGAGAGCAAATTGTGGAGAGACAACATTATTACTATTTATTTATTTATTTATATGAGGGGGACAAGAGAGGTAGTTGATGTTGATGTTGATGGTTCCCATTAACATAACATATTTATATAATCAAATTTGATTTGATAAAATCAAAACAACAACACAATCTATCGAAACGCTAACTCAAAAAAAACCGAATTATTATTGCATGCAATATAATGCAGGAAACAAGAGAGAACTTCTTGGAGTTGAGGATTAATATTTCCAACGCAAGTAAAGGGGGCACCAGGCCAATATATATCAAGGATAAAAGGAAAACGGGCCTGAATGAGGAGGATTTGGACCAGCCCATTAACAAAGGAAGCTGATATTTTTGAATTCCAGAATGTTCGTGGTTAACAACCGGATTTTCAGCTGGTCATTCTGTTATTTATTCTCCAATCAGAGTGCAACAGTTGTTCCTTTTGTATTTTCCCCTCATTCCTTAATTCTTTATTTCATACATTATTAAGTGTATATAAGTGCCCGATATTTCCTCTGGTGAAGCAATGAAATTGAGTATTATCTCCCAAATTCTCTCTTCCTTGTGATTCTAACTATATACACATAAACAATTAATGATATATATAGGCACGTGTAGCGTATTGCATGCATGCAAAAACGACAGTAAAATTAATCAGAAGATCGAAGAAAATGATGATGAAAATCCAAGTGGGGGAATTCCAAAATGCAATTTAAATAATAACAATATTAAAAATAGGAAGAAACGAGGGACAAAAAAAAAAATAAATATAAATATAAAAATACAAGGTAGAAGGTTAGAGAGAAGGAGAGTAACTTTAAAATGAACACGATATTCTTTGTTCCTCAAAAGCAACAAATGTACAACTGGAATGTCTGTGGGAAGCTTTGTTAGTTGGGCCGGCTGGCTTCGGGGCGATTCTGCCGTACGTTGACTGGATCTTCTTTTTGCGACTTATCTTAAAGTAATAACAAAACCAACCCACAACACAACAGTGCTTGATTGGAGATATAAATTATATAATAATATATCATATACATCCCATATATAATAATTTAATATAAGTTTGTGTTTTTTTTAATTGGGTAGCCCAAAAAGAAAAAATTTCAGCGGAGGAGGTCGTCTCAATGTGATCGGATATTTTGCATCGTTGAATATATTAGAGATAAATTGTAAAAAAAAAAAAAAAAAAGATACCTACATATCGATTTGCAGTTGAGTATTATGGATGAGATGGGTTCGGGATTCGGGGTTTAGATTTTGGAATGCGATGTTTGTGGTAAAATGGAAATGAGAAGGGGGAGAAAGAGGGGGTGAGTTTTGAAAAGGGGAGTTTGTAGGTATAACCCCGAACAAGCCGCCTGCCAAAGTTAAAATCCATTTTGTCGTGACTCTAATATTCATATTATTCTGATATTCATTGTCTCTTGTTACGAGGGGGCTCTGTGCTTTGTCTTCTCTAAAGTCACCCAATTGTGATCTCTTATACTATGCTCTATTTATTCTCTCTCTCTCTTTCATTGTCATATTGCCTTTTTAGTTTTGGATTTGGATAGACTTAACTTGTTGGAATACCTTATTATTTATGGTATGGATTTAACTGGAATGTGGTTTTCAATGAATAAAGTATTGACAGATTGTCGTATTTAAAATTGATGGTTCAATCTTTTATCTTATATTTTCAAAAAAAAAAAAAAAAAAAAAACTTTCATCTTATCATTGTTGAACAAAAAGAAACAATTATGTCATAAGAATTTGCTTTAAGGAGAAAAAAAACTACAATGAATAAACCTCTAACTTCATTTGATTGAGCTTTAATAACTAGTAAAACTAGGGATTTTTTTTTTCTTCACTCAAATGATATGTAATTTCTCTTATAAGATGGTTAGCTCAATTAAACTACTTTTTTTAGAGGGTTGGTTTTCTTGCTTTTATTATCACTTACATTGTCTTTTGATTGAATTTAAAAATTTTAGTATCGAGTTGGAGTTGGATTATAATATTTTTATATATAGTTTGATTTAGGGACTTTGAAGCTCATTTTTTAATATCTTGCTAACTAATTTTTAACGAATTTAAAGCTTGAACTGATCATGAAATTCGATGTATGTGTGGGAGACTTAGTTTAATATTTGAAATCTATATATTTTCAATGTATATGGATTCTATAAGTTTCGGAAGATATGTTAATTAATATGGTTGATACGTACAACAAAATTGTAAGATAGAAAAAGGTGTACTAATTTGGATGTTTCTTTTGGTTATTTATGATGTTGATTAAGGCCTGATTTGAAGTCTTTTAGGGATGGGGGTGTTGATGTACGTATAGGTTAGGGTGGCAATCAATAAATGTTTTTGAGTTGCTTAATATTCAAGTAATGTGTTCTCCAAGATTTGAAGGGTAAAAGAAAATTGCTAAGATCTATGGGCTTTTTTGACTGAGACTTGAATCCAAAGAGTACCTTATGCTAAGATCTCTCATCTTTTCTCCTCTCTTTATTTAGTTTTCTCAAGGATGTTAAAGGGGAACAACAAAACAGTTTTATTAGTTTATTCTACAAAAATAATGCTGTCTTTTGATTGGATGTGTGACTCAATGTTTGTAAATTTGGATTGGATCTAGTTATCCAGGTGATGTTTTGTTTTTTAAATTATTTGTTCGAGTTCATGTTGAAGAAATAAAGAAATTAGTAATATTCTTTAAAACATCTATTTGCTTATTTTAAAACAATGAATGGTAATTAATCTCTCAAATTCAATTTTAATTGTATATGAAAAGAATATACTTTTTGGGCTTTAAACGAATTATTGGGCGTCAAAAAGGCTAAAATAAATGATTTCATGAAATGAGAATCATCGGACTCTATAGGGACTCGAGGAATATATGCTGAGCTTCTAGATGAAACCTATGAAAATGAACTAATATAGTTTATAAAGATTGCTTTAATTTTTTTATACTCAAGTTTAATTCAAACAAGTTTATAACTAATTAACTCTTATTGTCAAAAGAAAAAAAAAAGTTTATAACTAACTTTGCTAATAATACCATTTTGAGTTGGATTAACTATTTGTCTTTGATTATAAATTCTTTTTACACTCTTAACATATGCAACATTAATATTATGTCCTCACGAATTAGTCAATTTTTTTTTGTTTTGTTTTTTGTTTTTGTTTTTTTTTTTTTTTTTTACTAATATAATAAGAGTGTTCAAAAAAAAAATTATGATCCAAGAGATTTGATTATTCCAACTTGTCAAAGGATAGGGAACTGAAAAGGAATGTTGATTTTAAGCTAAGTACATATTTGGGGTTGGAAATTATCCAGGCTATGTTTAATAATTATTTAAGTCTATTCGATAACCATTTTGGTTTTTATTATTATTATTTATTTATTGAAAAATAACTATTTTTTCACCATTTCTTTGCCATAGGTTTTTCAAATTTTGACTTGGATTTTGAAAACAAATTATAAAAAAAAAAAAAAAAAAATCAATAGGTAGAAGTAGTGTTTCTTAATGTAATTATCAAAAATTTTAAAAAAATGGATGAAAAGAAACTTCATTTTTGGTATTTGGTATTTGGTCGCATTTTTTTTAAAAAATAATAAATTAATTAAGCCTATAAAACACCACTTTTACTTATATATATGCTTGTTTTTTTTAATATATATATACATTTTTTAATCTACCTTTTAAAAATATTTCAAAATTTAAGTCAAATTTTGAAAACTAAAATAACTAGTTTTTTTTCTTAATTTTTAATTTGACTAAAAATTTAAATGTATAATTTTAAGAAAGGTAAGGACGTATTCAATAAATGGTGAGGATTATCAAGGAGGCTTTGATGTGAATTAATATAAACTTAGTTCGAGTAAGGAAAAAAAAGTTAAAATAAGCATAACTTAGCGATAATTAAACATTTATTCATTTCTTTTGAAGTCAAAGGTTCAAATCCACATACCTCGTCACATTCGTTGTACTAAAATTATATTAGACAGGACTTTGTTTTTTTTTTTTTTTTTTTAATAAAGGCATTGCATTAACTAAAACGAGAGTTTGTTACACCAAACTCATCAGGTAAAACCGATGAAAATCAGTTGGGGAATGAACATTGAACATTCCCTCCAAAACGCTTCGCCTTCCTCACAGAGAAGAAGCGAGCGACCAAAAAAAAGCGAAATTGTCATTGAAAGACGCAGCTTGAGCAAGATAGCATTCCACCAAGGCGTTGCGATTCCTCAGACATTTGGAGAACGAGACAATCTGATTCGAACACTTGAGAGAATCAATCTCCTCGACAATGAAGTTGAGCTCCGACTGATCCTCGACCTCATGATTTACAGCTCCTACAACTTCGAAGGAATCAGATTCAACAACCGGCGGTGGCTTGCATCTTCTTCCTTCAATACCTCCGAATCTACCGTACACTCTTAGACCTTCAACGGTGGCCTCTACTTTCAGGTACTTAATCGCCAACTTCATTGTGATTTTCGTGCATCCAGCTCCGATTAAAGACCCGTTAGAGTTACGGATGGCCCAACCCAAACCACCTCTTCCTTCTTTCTCGAACCAGGCGCCGTCGGCGTCCAACTTCCATAAATTGGGGTCTGGATGCTTCCACTATGCGTGACTCGAATGGGTCTCCATTTGAGGGTGATCAGGTTCTGGAATTTACCTTCTGAATTATCCTCAATGTTGTTTTGAATAACTCTGTTAATTTGGTTGTGATTTGGCTTTTTCTTGTTAATGTTACATAAATTTCTAGCATTCCACAAATTCCATATCACTAAAATGGCCATCCGTATGTCCTCTGCACTTGATCCCAGAAATCGATAGGCTCCCCTGAACCCCTTCATAAATCCCACACATAAAACTGTTGTTAAGAAAAAAATCCCTCCAGATTTTCCTAGAGATCTTACATGTCCAAAAGGTGTGTTAGGTCGTCTCCATATTGGTTCTTAGTTTTATTATATATGAATTAAGCTTATAAATACTACTTTTAAGTTTTACCTAATTGTTTTTCTCTCTCTTTTTAATCTACCTTTTGAAAAACAATTTCAAAATCTTAGTCAAGTTGTAACGACCCAACTAAAGAGGGAATAAAACATACAAAAAGGGGTTCCTACTACATGCACGAGTACGAAAACTTTGTAAACCTTAAAGAGGAAAATAATGATATTTTTCATTTAATTCAAATAGGGCCCAAAACATAAATGAGTTTCTAAAACAAAACGAACTAAAAGCATCTGAATGAATCCAGAATAAAAACGAAGAAAACAATCGTTTAAAACTAAGGTTAAACAAGAACTGATACTAGAATGAAAGAATGGAATTCCTAAAAAGAATGACAAAATTTTGCAGCTGCAGTCCCATAGCCAGCCAAGCCACGACTCTCGCCGATCGCCAACGCTCTCAAGTACCACCTGAAAAGGAAAGATAAGTAGCATGGGTGAGTATATAAGAATATACTTAGTAAGTAGCCCACTTAAGGGTCGAAACTGAAATCATGAGATCTAGTAACTTGAAACTGAGTTCCTGAACTTCTGGGTTTCTAACTCTAGGACCACAACTGATCACATAAACATGCTCTGTCTAGGGTGTTAACCTATCCCCAACCTGGTGCCAACTAGAGTGTTGTGTGGGCCAGTCGGTTAAGGTAAGTAAACTAGAGACTAGCTGGCCACCTCTAGCAGAACTACACCTATCCCAACACAACACCCATGAATATAAAGATAAATATACGGTGGAGCAACTGACACATGTAAACATGCCTGGTGCCAAAAAGGCGCACGAACAACGTGCCTGATCATAAGCTCAACACCGTCCTGAACTGAGAGAGCGCACGCTAGCGTGCCTGAAACTGAGCTCTAACAGTCAACTAATAGAACACACGTAAACGTGCCTGGGTCCTATCAGTCCTGAGATGGGGAAGGAACACACTCTAGCTATGTAAGACTTAAGGAACCTAACAAGTCTTCCTGAGGCCCTAAAACGAAGACGAGGTTCCTATTCTAGTCTTTCCTTGAAGACACTTCTGATCCCTAAACCACTCGTATGCTGCCGAAATTTCGGCAACATAACGACATACACGTGGGAAACCCAAAATTTTTCTATTTACCTGAAAAGAAAAATAAACACTTCTATGATCTCCATTATCCAACCACAAGCCATAAGGCACTACAAATTACCAAAAACCAGAGCGAGATGGAGCTCGCATCCACAACCATTCAGACATGCAGAACCATCAAACCATACGATCAAAGCAACTAATAATTACAAATCCATCCCAAACAGTATCAGACATGCCAAAAGAAAGCTCCGCTTTCATAACACGACATATTTTACCATGCAGTGCTACTAAACGCATAGGAATCCAAACCGTGTTCAAGGCTCACAATTTAAAACTCATGCTAGCATGCCAACATTTCAAAGAACTAGTTCAAAACCTCGGCTGAGCATTTACCAAATCCAATAACACGCAATAGGGACTAAACTCGTACTAAAATCCAATAGCTACTTACCTTAGATAGGAAACTTGCTCGACAACAAAGTAGAGTGCCCCTTAACTACCAAGCCCCTATCCAATCCAACTAAGAACCGAATGAAGCTTTCTGTTCGGGTTCACAATTTCGCTACAAAACGACGATTAAGGTTCCGAACGTGAGAAAGACCCAATGTCGATAATGCCCAACTACACACAAACTTGAAGACCGCTACTCAAAACGCCGGTTATGAAGTAGAACACTTGCTGAACGGGAGGAAAAACGAATGGGTAACCGATTAAATGTGGCCAAAAATCAAAAGGACGAATTTTCTCACTTACCCACATTGATCTCACGCCGAAACAATGAAGAGACGACCCGAAACTTGCTGTCGCGCGGCTACGCTGCACAACCACCGAATTCGCGCCTCCAAGCCACAGACCTGCCGGTGAATGCTGGAAAACGATCGTAAAAGAGGGAGAATGGTCCAAGGGTGAGAGATCGAGGATGAGAGATGCTTAAACGCAAGCCACGAAGAAGAGAGAGAAGAAACACGAACCTGCTGCACTGTTGGCTGAAAAACCCACTACCACGCCGCCTTTGCCGTTCACGTCGCCGGAGATCGAGTGTTGCAGGCGGTCACGGCTTGGAGGTAGAGACTGATGGCGGCTGGGAGGTCCACGACTGCAAGGAGGGGAAGAAGAAAACGCCCAAAGAAATAAAAAAAAAAAAAAGAAAGGGGATTTCGGTTGCTGCTATACGCGTGAAGGAAGGGAGGTGGAGGCTGAAAGTTAAAATGTATAAATTGGTTAGGGTTAGGTCTCACTCCAATTTCAAGCAATTTACAAAAATACCCTTCCCTCACAATACCTTTAAGTGTAGGAGTTACACAAGTTTTGAAAACTGAAACAATATTTGGTTTTGGAAATTAAGTTTATAAACCCAACTTCAATCTATAAGTTCATTTGTTATATAAGTTAACTACCTTATTCCCATATTTTAAAAAAACCAAACCAAAATTTGAAAACTAAAACAAATAGTTTTCAAAAACTTTTTTTTTTTTTTTGAATTTGACTAATAATTCAAATGTAATTTTAAGCAAAGTAAGGAACATGTTAAATAAATCGTAAGGATTATCAAGGAGGCTTTAATGTGAATTATTATAAAAATTAGTCAAAGTAAAAAAACGTCAAAGTGAACATAGCCTAGTGATAATTGACATGTACTCATCCTCTTAAGATTGAAGGGTTCAAATTTCTATACTCCATATTTATTGTGCTACCCAAAAAAAAGACCTAAGTAGGTAATTCAATTCAAGTGTAGTAAACATTTAATTGAAATTAAGAACGTGTCACAAAAATGATCATGAAATGACATGAGTTGGCCGAGTAATTAAGAAAGATTATGTAAATAATAAAGAGTCAAGAAGGAATGATTTATATATATATATATATATATATATATATATATATATATATATATATGTTATAGGCAATTTTGGACCACCCCGATATACAAGGAGCTGACGAGGACAACCGGGGAGAAATTGGGCTGAAAGATGGACCAAGGAGGCAAAACCGGCAAATGGGACGGGCCAAGGCCGAAGGGGTCGGGTTTTCGGCCCGACCCCCTGCTCGGCCTCGGCCCGCTCGTGCGGGCCGAGTCTGTTTGGTCCCGTCTGGTCCCCACCGCCTCTGGATGCCCCGGTTTCGCCTGGTTTGACCTAAAACGCCTCCGAAACCCTAAAAAGGCTAGGAGGCTGAACAGGTATTTATATCCCTCTTTGCCACTGAAGAGGGGATCCCGAATTCTATCCCTAAACTATATTCTCTATTCCCTGCTTTCTGCTCTTGCTCATACTTTTCCACGCCCTACCGTTCTGTTTGCTGACTTAAGTATCGGAGTCGGTGTGGTGAGCACCACACCGGTGTGCAGGTTCACTGTCTTGCAGGCCACGTCTTCCCCCCTCAACTACAAATTTACCGTTGGTGGCACGTGAAGGTCAGGTGAGATCCTCTGGCCAAAATCGACCATCAACAATATATATATATATATATTACAAATGAAAATGCATCATATACTGAAATAAATAAAAATTAAAAGAAAATAAATGGTGTACAAATATAGGAAATGTACCGGGGAAAAAACAACTTTTATCCTAGAACTTGATTGCTGTGTGTCTTTTTTTTTTTTTTTTTTTGGAAAATATGGATTTTTTTTTTACAAGGAAAAATATGGATATTGTTATTGGATCTAATTGAGGTATGTAATTATCCTCTTTTTGGATTAATATGAAAGTTTGTAAGTAGTTGCAAAAAGTAATCATCAAAATTAAATGTTTATTTTTATTATTTAATGATTAAATTTGTAGCTTATTAACATATTGGGTCCCAAATTAGTTTATTAATCTATCTAAATTTCATTAAATCTTTACATTAATTTTTCACGATAGGGACTAAATCGTTACAAATATGAAAGTATAGGGACTAAATTGTTACTTATTAAAGTTTAGGGACTAAATTGTTACAAAATTAAAAGTCACTACAAGAAAACAGAGTTTTAGCGACGCAACCTCAGCGACGAAAATTGATTTGTCGCATCTTTAGCGACGAAAAGATAGATTAGTCGCAAGATTGCGACGAAATTTTAATTGTCGTCGCAAACTTGCGACGAAAATTGCATTTTGTCGCAAGCATGTTTGCGACGTAACAGGCTTTTCGTCGCAAGCCTCGTGACAAGATGTTTGTCAGTCGCTTAGGGACTCGTGTCTAAGCACGTGGTGCGACGTAAATTCCATTTCGTCGCAAGCACTTTCGTCGCACATGCTTGCGACGAAATGGAATTTTCGTCGCAAGCTTGCGACGAAATTTAAATTTCGTCGCAAGACCTGAAAAAAAAAGACCGCCTTTTTGTTTATTTTCATTTCGTCTTCCCCATTTCTCCTCTTATTTACTTTATGCTATACTGTGTAAACTAACCGAGAGGGACGAGGGAGAAGAGTTTGGAGGCCAAACTTTGAAAAACGTCGGAGAAGTCGCCGGGAAAGCCTTCTACAGTGTGTACACTGACCGAGAGGGACAAGGGGAAGTCAAAAAGTCTGAAAATCGCTTGGGTTTCGCCTCATAAGTTCGAGAAACACAAGAAAACATGTGGGTTTTCTTTCTCTATCTCTTTACTTCGCTTTGAAGTTCATTTTTTGTTTGTTAAAATGAATTTTCACCTCATTGTTTCTTCCTTCTGTATATAGATCAAGAGACAAGGAAAAAGTGGTTTTGTGGCGCGGTGGTTGTGGTGGTGGTGTTTGAGAGGTAGAAAAATACCAAGGTTGTTTCCATTGTTGTGTGTGTTATTTTAATCAACCTCCCTACTTCATTTTTGTGTGTTTTTCTTTTTAACAATAGTTTTTTATACATATTTTTTAGAAATTTTGTTGAATTTCTTGGAAAATAGGTGATTTTCTTGGTCGAGGAAGCTTTTAAAGGTTAGTAAAATAATTGGATTTGTAATTTTTGTTCAATTGCTTGGAATTATGTTTGTTTTTGTTTGTAAGATGTAAATTTTGTTATTCGAATTTTTTATATGATGTGTGTGGATTGTGTGTTCAAAATTCATTATGGAGGATATTTATGTTTGATTAATTTTCATTAAGTATTGGTTCAAGTTGTGTAAATGTTTATATTTGTGGTTTGAGTGGAAAGTTGTTTCTATGAGAGTTGTTTTTTCTATTTGTGATTTGAGAGTTGTTTAATTTTGTTATTGGAATATTTTGAATGCTCTAGAGTACATATTATGTTGTTTGTTTATATTTGGATGATGGAGTATTGTATTTGTTGAATGAGGGGAGAGAAAAATGGTACTTATATTTGTTGAATAAATGTAGTTTTCTTTGGGGGTGGAAGGGTTTCGGGGTGGGGGGTGGGAAGGGTGTTTATATTTGTTGAATAAATGTAGTTTGAGAGAGGTGTTTATTTGTTATTATTGTAATTGAGATTGAAATAATAATTATGTGATTGAGTTTTTTGGTAGAATTATAGTTTGGTTCTAAGCTTATTTCAAGGCGTTTTTTTTTTCTTCCTTTTGAGTTCATTTCAAGCTTATTTTGGGATTATAATGTTGAAGGTTATAATGTGCCTTTTATTCTATGATATTGTCATGAGAATGTTTCTTTTTAGGGGGATGAAATCTTAGAAAGATTCACTAGAGCAAATCCATCAGTTAAAAAGGTATAGTTTTCGTACCTTTGACATGTTCATACTACTTTCGTAACTTTGAGACTTTGATTAATTTTTCTTACACTGAGATTCTGATTATATATTTGTTGGGACTCTGATTATTGTATGTGTGAGTTTCTTAGTGAATATGTTGATAATTGAAGGGGGAGGGGGGGAGTTATTCTATAATATTGTCACGAGAATGTTTCTTTTTAGTGGATGATATTTGTGTGATTGTAGTTTGGGTGAAAACGTTATAAAGTTTGTGAATGAGAATGAGAATGATTTGGAGATTTTTTTTTGGGGGCTTATATTTTTTAACAAGAATGATCATTGAATGACAATATATATGTGATTGTTCGATTAAGTAGTTGTTAGAGTTCTATAATTGTAATGATTATGTATGTAATTTTTTTAGTTGAATAAGGTTGATTTTGTGGTTTTTCTTTATATGTGTGATTGTTAAATTATACTTTGTGGTTGATGTTGTTTGTGGTAGTAGTTACAATTGATCGGATGTGGCTTTCTAACTTTTAATTGTGATACTAGTTGTTTTATTATTCTCATTGTAAGTTTACTTATACATATATATTTTATTTGTTTATGTGCAGGATTAATTGTTGATAGTTTGCTGAAAGATTGTCGTTTTTTTGTTTTCGCATTTTGGAGGATAGTGTATGTTGGTATATCAACTTATATTTTGTAATCACATAACTTGATGTAAGAGTCCATATTTTGTAACTTGATACTCTTACTTAGGACCTTGTGAAGTTCTTTGTAAAAGTTTGTAAATCTTTGCAACATATATATATTTGACATATGACTTAGCAATGCAATTTTCATTTCTTCTCATTATTTTTGCAACATTTTATTGTATTTAATAACTTGTATCGAACAGTTAGTATAGTCCAAAATCTATTTTGTGTACAAACTATTATACAGGATTAAAGGAA
Organism: Luffa acutangula; assembly: GCA_036850905.1. NCBI lineage: Eukaryota > Viridiplantae > Streptophyta > Magnoliopsida > Cucurbitales > Cucurbitaceae > Luffa > Luffa acutangula. The sequence continues at coordinate 58,149,238 of CM072087.1, read as the reverse complement.
AAAATATAAATAAAATACATTATTAAAAAAAATTGTAAAATTTGCGACGAAACATATGTTTCGTCGCTAGTGTTAATATTGTTGGTGTAGCCACTCGTGCGACGTTTAATGGATTTCGTCGCAAGTTGCGACGTTTTATTATTTCGTCGCAACTTGCGACGCTTTGTTGATTTCGTCGCAATTTGCGACGTTTTGTTGATTTCGTCGCAACTTGCGACGAAATTTGCAAAAACGAAGCTGACGATCTTCTGCGACTTGCCTTTAGCGACGTATTGTGCGACGTAATGTTTTTCGTCGCTAAACATATTTTGAGACGAAATTTAAGTTTTAGCGACGTTTTTATTTCGTCGCTGAAGACTGAAATTTTTGTAGTGAGTATATGGATTAAATCGTTACAAAATTGAAAGTACAGGGACTAAATCGTTACAAATCAAAATTTAGGGACTAAATTGTTACTTTTATAAAAGTTCAGGGACCAAAAGTGATTTTTAACCTAATAATAATAATAATAATAATTCTTAACGTTGTTTTCATCCAATAGGGCTATTTGGATATATATGCTAGTTTTTGTTTTTGAATAATTTTATGCTTATTTATATAGGAGTCTGGTTGGATTTGACATTCTTTTGAAATAAAGATTTTGGCTATTTGGATATATGTGCTAGTTTTTGTTTTTGAATAATTTTATGCTTATTTATATAGGAGTCTGGTTGGATTTGACATTCTTTTGAAATAAAAATTTATGTGTTTGATATTCATTCATATGGTCTCACACTTAAATAATTATACTGAATATTTTATTCGATCATTTATCAACAATTCTGATTGAAATTGATTGAAGCTTATTTATGGAAAGACACATTTGTGATCATATTCCTTTGGAATGAAACTTAATGTGTGTGATATTTACTCACATGACCCCACAATTAATCATATTGATTGTTTTGGCCAATTATTTTTGACAACTTTCATTGAAAGTTCTAATTGAAAATGATTCGATATTTACACACATGTCATATTCCTTAAGGTACATGTGTAGTTTGGCATTCCTTTAGAACCAAGATTTATGTGTGTTGTACCCTCATGTGTGTCCATGACCTCACATTCACTAGTTGTTAGTTGACAACTCAAGTTGAATATTTGGAAGGCTACTCAAATAATTCATCTTCACACTTTGATATTTGAAAATATTGTTTTGAATGGAGATATTGATTGAATGAAAGTTTGTTATTTGGAATGATTAACACCTACTTGCACAATCTTTCATTAAGAATAGGGTTGTATAAATAGCCAACAGTACAATCAGTTACATTAACAAAAATATCAAAGGCGCGTTGAATGGTCAGTTTTGGCTCCATAAGAAGCAATTGTGTGCGGATTTGACTGAACGAATCGTTCAATCCCATAAGAAACGTCATAACGTATTCGGTCTGAAAGTACTCAACGAGTTTCTTCACCCCATCGCAAGTACACTTTCCACAACTGCAGATAGGACGGTAGGAAGATAATTCATTCCAGAGCGTCTTGAGTTTGGTGAAGTATGTGGTGGCAGAGTCTTGATCTTGAATGAGATTCGAAATCTCTCGTTGGAACTGAAAATTGCGAGGACGATTCTTTCTTTGATATCGTTGCTGAAGATCAAGCCATATGTCTCGGGTCGTTTCAGCAAAATTCACACTAGCCGCGATCTCCTTTGGGAGGGAATTTAAAATCCAAGCAATGACCACACCATTGCATATGATCCAAGAACACCGTAATTCACTGTCCGGGTGGGTGATAGTACCATCGACGAACCCTAGTTTGTTCTTCACTGTCAAGCCAATGATCATGGTGTTGCACCAGGAAATGTAATTGGACTCGGTCAGAAGGTCAGAAACGAGGACAAGATTGGTTCCATCTGAGTGATGCAAAAAATAGGGGTTCTCGTACTGCTCAATTACAGAACGATTTGTGGGTTGAGTTGTAACAACCCAAAAAAAAAAAAGAGGGAAAAAGGGGGGATTTTTTCCCCCCAAAATTTCGGTAAAGACAAAAAAAAGGCAAATCTCTCTCCCTCTCACGCTTTCTCTCTCTCCCTCTCGGCTCTCTCTCCCTTTCGGCCTCTCTCCCTCTCACACTCTCTCTCCCTCTCTTGGTCTGCAGCGTGCCGTCGTCCTTCTCCGTTGCAGATTTGCACGTTGCTGTCTTCGCCCCTCCGCTGTCGCCTTTCGCCACACTGCCACCATTGACAGTTACCCACGACGCCGTCGCCACTGGTAAGCCTTTTTTTTTGTGCTCTCTCTCTCTCGTCTCCTCCCTCTTCACGTTTTGGTGATTGGCACGATAGAAAACAACTTTCTTCCTTAAATTTCAGCGATCTAGCAATGTTATTGGGCTGTTTTTGGCATTTTTCGGTGAGCTTCAGCAGTGGGTAAGTGAATTAAGCCTGGTTTTGGTTGTTTAAAGTAATTTAGATGAATATCCATTGACTTTAGCTATTGATTTTAAGGTACCCATAGTATTTGGAGGCAAATTTGTCGATTTGGAGCGAAATTTAGAACCCGGACAACAAGCTTAAGGTTCTATTTTGATTGATTAAAGGCCTTGAGAGCTAAGAAGCTAAATTAGCATTTGACAAACATTATCTAGTAAGTAACCTTACTACTTGGAAAGCCTTAGCTAGGCTAGGCTATTTATTATGAATTGTTACATGCTTTGAATAGTACAAAACGAGAGACATCGATTATGTATGGTTGGAATATGGAATGTTGGATATTATGTGTTCTGGCGATATTAAATCTTATGGTTATGCGTGTGTTTGTCTATATTGAATGCTCTGAATGTTTTGTGTTGGTAAGTATAGAATATTCTGCTTGGGTAAACCTTGAATGCTCTGAATGCTCTATGTTGGATAAGATAGGATGTTATATATGGTTGAGTTGTGGATGCGAGACCTGACTCGCTTTGTTTTGTGGAAGTTCAGAGTCTATTCTATTGTTCGGAAGTGCTGTGGAAGTTTGTAGTTGTGCAGTTTTGAATATTGAAGTGTATTCTCTTGTTTACAGGTGATAAGAAATTTGGGAACAACTATACGTATGTCGTTATGCTGCCGGATTTTCGGTAGCATTACAGGGAATAACGAGGCTAAGTTTCGTGATATCACTTGGGTTACGATGTGCTAATATCGGTTGCTGGTTGTTTAAAATATGTGTCTTTTCTACTTAGTGTTTTGGATGTTGGTTACGATAATTATGCTTGGATGAGATGAAAGGCGAGGTAGTTAGAACATGTTAGATTAGCCCTTCAGAAACCTTTATGGGAAAGAAACTTGATGGTTAAGTTGCAAGTTAAACTTGCTAATAGGGGCCCTAATACGAAATGAGGATAGGTTACTTATCCTAGTAGGGACCGTGGCAATTAAACACCTGAGATTGAGATGTTTATAGACTGAGATGAGGAGCTAAATGGACGGGACTCGGCTTCGCAGACTAGGTGCCATCTACTATATGTGGAAGTAAAGTCCCGACTAAAAACCCATGGACGCCCCACCAGTGAGTTGGTAGTTAGAGTGCTATGCACACATAGGTGCCTTGACGGGTGAGACTTGGCTCCACTGACTGGGTGCCTTCTACCATCAGTAGGAGTAGAGATCTCCCACGATTCCCACTTGTGCACCTCCAGTGAGTTGATAAGCATGTGACAGGCTGGTTAATTGTCCACGTGACCCCGTACGTCATGATAGATGAAACGAAATGAAATGAAATGACCCCGTATGTCATGATAGATGAAACGAAATGAAATGAAATGACCATTAGGCCCTTAGCAGCAACTAACCTCAAGTTATCCATGTAATGCTTGTAAATCTCCTCCCAATAGTAGTGTTACTTACTGAGTATTTTTAATACTCATTCTTTTCAAAATGTTTCCTTTCAGGTACGAGCAAGGACATACAGAGCGCGTGGCAGATTGTTGTTGACGAGCCATGGAAAATAAGTGATCATGACTTCCGCATAGTCTAGCTTCTCATTTTGCTTTTAGTTAGTTTTGTAAACGGTGGTTCTTAAGGTTTAAAATGTCTCCGTGTTTTCCTTAGGAAACATTTGTTTTAATGAAGTTTTTGCAAGGTTTCTTGTTTTATTTGGGATCCCAGGCTGAAAGGCTTCTTTTCTCTAAAATGTCGTACATTTTGTGTTAATGTTTCTTTCAAAATAAGTTTTTTTCTTAAAAGTAAGTAGGCATGCATGTGGTAACAACCCTAGGAAGTAGTAATGAGAAGTGTGGTCGTTACATGAGTTGTGGAAGAGAAGTCGGCAACCATGGATGGAACTCGAAAATCTTGAAGAAGAGCTTTAGAAAAGGAGGACACTCTTGAAGGTCAAAAGGAAATTAGAGCAACTAATACCATATTAACACCTTGAGAGTAAATAAACTCTTGCACAATCTTTCATTAAGAGTAGGGTTGTATAAATAGCCAACAGTACAATCAGTTACATTAACAGAAATATCAAAGGATAATAACTAGCTACCAACTAACAAACTGTTTATCCTAACAGGAATATTTGATTGATTTGTTTGACTAACCGTTATAGCAAGTTTTGATTAATTGAGAGTTTTGTTGATGGAAGGATTTTGGTTTCGAAACTTTTGATTTACTAATAGCTTTAATTCAAATTTGAAAGATTTGATTTTTGGAAAGTTGTTTTTATAGTTGTATTAACTGTTGCTCGAAGATTTGTATTTTTGTTATGAACGTTTTGAAGGAAAACGAGTTTCAAAGTTTGATGTCAAAATTACTTGTTGAGTATTTTTTAACTCATTTTTTGTTTACCTCGAATGTTTTTTAGATGAGGGATCAATTAACACTCTTATATTAAAAAGTGGAGTTTAGTGTTCTAGTATGAGATATTGATAGTTGTCCTGTAGTTTTTGTATAATATGTTTCCAAATAAATATCAACAATAGAATGAATGTATGGAAAAATATGGCTTGTTGCATAGAAGATAAAAGACAAGGGAGGGATGAAGAATAAGTAATAATAATTTTTTTAAAAAAGGTTAAGATAAATATCATTCAAACCATAGACCTCTTGATCATTAGTAAATGTCTTATGCCAGTTAAATTGTAGTCATGTTGACTAAGGATCTTTTTGCCACTTAAGTTAAGATTCCATATTATTAGTGTATAATCAATATTGTACTTGTCCAAACGAAAATGAAGATAACTCAACAGTAGTTGACATGAACCAATATTAAAGTTCACAAATCAATTTATAATTTAATCAATTATTGTCCAATAAGAAGTAGAAATAAATTTTGTATATATACAAACAAACATACATATAGAAAAAGAATTTAACTTTAAATAATACTTAAAAGGCTTTTTTTTCCTTCAATAAAAGTTAAAGATTCTTTCGAGGTGATTAATTTCTTCAAAATGATGATTTTTTAGGACTCGAAAATATTTTTATTCTCATGAAAATAAATTTCATATTTAATGATGAAATCTAGAAAAAAAAATAATAATATTATATATTTGTTACTGTTATATAATTATAGATACCAAATATAAATTATTTTTATAATTCAACTAATAAAAACAAATATTTTCGTCAAATATTAGATGTTCAAATCCCCACACAACTTCTTGTTGAACTTAAAAAAATATCAATCATTTAAAAAAAAAAAAAACATGACCTACATTGCAATATATAAATCTCCAACACATAAAAGTATAAATTGTTTAGATTAAATGAAAAAAGTGTTATGAGACTTCAAAGGTTTGAATGTGAACTAGAGGGGATGACAGGGCTAACACCACAATGCCATATGTTTATTGTGGAGAACTTTTGCGATGTTTATTACTTATCAATAAACGTTTTGAAGGTGAGGGAGGGCTCGAGCCCCTCTCGAACCCAAAGTACATCCACCACACGGATTTAGACTTATTATTATTATTTAACATGTAGAAGTCATTAGTTCAAGTTTTATGACAACGGAACAATGTTCATGTTGACATGAGTAATATGTGTGTATATATAGGTATTTCAAGTCTAAAAATGCAATTTAAGGATGTCTTAGTGAAATTTAACAAAAGAATGAGACCAACTTGAAATTACGTAAAAACAACGAAGACTAATTGAAGTCAAATTTCATTAAACTTTTTAAGATCATGGAGGCCAAATCAAAACTTTGGTATAAATCATAGGTATCAACTTTGTAATTTAGCCTTTTCTAATAATGATAAAAAGAATTTGTAAATTTGTAAATTTTATTTATACAAGTTTTCTCCCACCAGAATAATCTCTGTTTTCAAATTTCTAAGGATCCGTTTGGAATGTCTTGTAGTTTAAATGTTGGGTAAAATACCTTTTTGGTCCCTCATGTTTCGAGTCAGTTTCTAATAGGTCCCTACGTTTCAAAATTGGATAATCAAGTCCCTACTGTTTTGAAAATGTCTCTATTGAGTCCCTCTAGGGCTGATGTGTCAGTTTCAAATAATAAAATATTGATTTTTTAATTAAAATAATAATATAATAAAAAAAATTATTAAAATATAAAAAATAATTATTATTATTTAAAAAAAATTATTTCTCTTCCATTTCCCCACCGTCCCTCTCCTCTTCCGCCGCCCCCACCTTCTCTCTCTTTTTCTCCCCGTCGGAGCTCCTCCCGTCTCCCCCACCTTCTCTCTCTATCTCTTTTTTTCTCCCAGCCGTCGGAACTCCCTCTGCTCTGCTTTATCTTCACGATGGGTATAAACAGGTGGTGATCCACAGAGACGTGAAGGCGAGCAATGTGTTATTAGACGCCGATTTGAACGGGAAATTGGGGGATTTCGGGCTCGCGAGGGTGTACGAACACGGGTCGGATCCGGGGACGACTCGGGTCGTCACAACTTTGGGGTATTTGGCGCCGAAGCTACCGAGACCAGGGATATCGACGACGAGCTCCGACGTGTACGTGTTTGGAGCTCTGATGCTGGAAGTGACTTGCGGGCGGCGACCAGTGGAGGTCAAGGCGCTGCCGGAGGAGATGACGTTGGTTGATTGGGTTTGGGATAAATACAAAGAAGGGCAGCTTTTGGCCGTCGTCGATCTAAAGCTCCGAGGAGATTACGATCAGATTGAGGTGGCGATGGAGCTCCGACGGCGGGGAGAGAAAGAAAGAGAAGGTGGGGGCAGCGGAAGAGGGGAGGGACGGTGGGGAAATGGAAGAGAAATAATTTTTTTAAATGATAATTATTATTTTTTATATTTTAATAATTTTTTATTATTTTTTTATTATTTTTATTAAAAAATCAATATTTTATTATTTGAAACTGCCACATCAGCCATAGAGGGACTCGATAGAGACATTTCCAAAACAGTAGGGACTTAATTGTCCAAATTTGAAACGTAAGGATTTATTAGAAACTGACTCGAAACATGAGGGACCAAAAATGTATTTTACCCTTAAATGTTTTTCAAGAATGCAATTTATTTTAAACATTTTTATAAAAATGGTTTAGAATTTACACTCATACGTTGGTTACATCTCCTCATAAGCGTTTTTATACCTAAGTTATTATATATTAAAAACGATTTTTAAAAAATTTGGTTTCAAGTATTTCTCTTAAAATGGTTTAAGGTGTGTTTGGTTTAACTTTTTTAGTGTTTAATTTTGAAAAAAAAAGTCATTTTAAAAAAATTTATTGTGTTTGACAACAACTAAAAATGACTTATTAGAAAATGAGATTGATAAATAAACCCTTTTGAGAGAAACATTTGAAACTAACTTTTTTTTAAAAGAGTCTTTTAAGTATACAATAACTTGTGTATAAAAACACCTATGAGAAATGCAACCAAATATGAGTGTTTAAATTCTAAACATTTTTTTTTTCAAAAAAAAAAAAAAAAAAAATCTAAACATTTTTTTTATACAAAGTGTTTTTAAAAAAATGCATTATTGAAAAATATTTAAATTAAAATATATTCCAAACGGACCTTTATTCTTCAATCTCATTTTTTAATAAATTATTTTTAGTAGTTGTCAAACACTATAATTTTTTTTCAAAATTAAACATTTGAAAAGGTAAACCAGACATTCTCAAATTGCCAGCATAAGTTTGTACTAAACCAACAGTTGTGGGGCTTTTGGGGCGCTGAATTGATTATAATATCTGGTGGTTATAGTAATTTGAGAATTATAATAGTCTGGGGTTATAATAATCTGTGTTTGGGGTGCAGATTATTATAGTATGGGATAAAATAATTTGTGTTTGGGGTACAAATTATTTTAGTTGGATAAAATAATCTGTGTTTGGGATACAAATTATTTTAGTATGAGTGAAAATAGTCTGTGTTTGGATTGCTGATATGTTTAACATGAGATTCTGAATCAAATGTTCAAGTTGATTATTTTTTCCCTGACTTTTTTTTTTTTTTTAAAAAAAAAAATTTCCTCATACAACTTTGTATGTCAAATATTATATTTTGCAAATATCAATAAAAAATTGTTTGGATTCAGTTGCAAGAAAAATAAAGTATTGAGTATCCGGGTTAAATGATATGTTTAACTTAAAAGGAAACAAAAATAACCTAGGGTAAGAGTTGATTTTCTTTGTTTTAGGGTCCTGATTTTTTCACAAAAGAAGTCCTTTGATGATTTCATATTGGAAAACCATATTTGTTTCATTTCTGTATTTTCAACGAAAAAATGGTAAATGCTTATGTACAAAGAAATTATATAATATAACTCTATATTTATATATGTAGAAAGATAACTGAGAAACTGGTGAGTGTTTCTAACATGGAATGACCAAAAATCGTTTTTTTTTTTTCCTTTTTTTTTCATTTTCTTCCTCCATCTTTATCTTCTTCCTTCATCTTCATCATCTCCATTTTATTCCTCCATTTTCATCTTCATCCTCATCATCTTCTTCCTCCATTTCCATTATCATCTCCATCTTCTTCCTCAACCCCAAACTCCATATTCATCATTTTCTTCTTCCTCTAACCCTAATGCCAGCAACGTTTTCAACGACTTTTTCGGCGGTTGCCGACAAAATTTTCGACGACCAAATTTTGTTTCCTCGTTTTCTTTCTTTTCTTTTTTATTTTTCTTTATTTTCATTTTTATATTTTTTAAAATGAAAATGAGAAGAAATATGAAAAAAGGAAAAAAAAATCGGTTGCCGGAAAAGTCGTCGAAAAGTGGTCGGCGGTCGTCGGAAACTTCACCGGCCGACGGTGACCGAAGGTCGTCGGAAAAGTCAAGGAGTCACATGGAAAAGAGAGGAGAGAGTTACTGTAGAAAATGGATAGAATAATTGGATGAGTTGAATGATGGTTACTGTAGAGAATAGGTAAAATAATCGGGGGTAAAAATAACCCATCCCATCATTTATTTTTGTTGGTGCCCAAAACACTGAATAAGTTATAATAAAGGGGATATGTTATAATAAAAAGAGTTATTATAACCTCACGTAAAAAAAAGAAAAAGAAAAAGAAAAAAACGTTCTCAAATTAGTTTTGGTGCGGACCTATCGGGTCGCCCTGCTATAAGCACGGCCCATTTGCTAGTGCTCCTTCTCTGTTCTCTCCATTCTAGTTAACCTTCCCGCCACCTTCTTTCGTTAAACCCTGAAAAACCCTAATCACCGGAACTTGGTTTCTCAGTAAAGCCGAAGCAGAAAAAATGGATTCCAATCCTCATATCGATCCCATGGAGATGAAGGTCACAGAACTTGTAAAGGAATTTCAGCTTGACTACTCCTCTGCTTTGCCTAAGCTCGTCGAGGACACAGTTTCAGCTATCAAAAAAGCTATTAAACTCATCCCCGATGACTTGAAGGTTGCGTTTCTCTTCATTCTTACCAAAACATTAAGCAATGAATGGCCTGCGTTCTTCGTTTGATAATCTGCTTCACTCTGTGTCATCAGTTAATCTCGAGCGGCATTCCTAAATTCCTGAAACTCATTCTTGTTATTGTGATGTTTAACCAAACTGTGGTCACACTTTTCCTTTTCTTGAATTTCTAGCTTCTGGATTGAATTCGGTGTTCAATGTTCTAATGCTAAAAACTTTGCAGGTTACTGCGGATGCAGCTCCGGGTTTTATCAGGGATATTGGCGCAGACAAAGTGGAATTCAAATTTAGGAAGCCAAAATCAATTAAAATCGGCGGTAGTTATGCCTTTCAAGGCATTGCAAAACCTGATGTGAATGTAGATCTTTTAGTTGGCTTGCCAAAGGTATTGCATGACTACTGTCCAACATACTGTCGTTTTTACCACTGCAATGCTGCTGTCTACCCTTTTCTTGTATAACGGGGGAATGTTAAGTGAATTGGATCAATGGTGGACATGTAGGATTTGAGTTTGGTAGTAAATAACGTACATGTAGTCTCAACTTAGCATAGCCACCACCTCCTCCCCCCCAGTTAATTCTCCCCTCAGTCGTTAGTTGTTAACGTAGTCAGGTATTTCTAGTTGCGATGTAGTATTAGTTTGAATTTCTTTAGTGCTAGATACAATTGTTGACTTGAACGTAGTGCTAATCTCTTTGTATTAAGTCAAGTGACTATGGTTTTGGAATCCCTTGGGGCTGGTATATTGCTCACAATTGAGAAAGCTTTGAGGACTATAATATCTGGAATTGCATATTGAATGTTCTTGCCTCTACGTTAGGAGAAACTTTTTGATATGTTATGATGTGGTAGTGTTTTGGATATTTCTAAGAACAAACTTTTTTGTGGCAGGAGTGTTTCCTTGAGAAGGATTACCTGAATTACCGGTACCATGCTAAAAGGTTCCTTTACCTTTGCACGATCAAGAAGTATTTGAACTCGTCTTCAATGTTTTCAAAGGTTGAGTGGTCTACACTTCAGAATGAGGCTCGAAAGCCGGTCTTAATTGTCCATCCAGGTTGGATATGTGGGAAGTTTAAGTACTCACTTTATCTGATAAAATAAATGTTACGGATTGCACAACTTGGCCTTAATTACAATCAAAATGTTAACTTCGAGAAATATAATTTCCATTTGTAGCTTTGGGAGAGCTCAAAGTAGCTCCTGGATTTTTTGTCAGAATAATTCCAACAATAGCAGCATCCTTTTTTAGCATTTCAAAGTTGAACCTCAAACGAAACAATATCCATGCATTGAACCAAGGTATTCTCTTAATATTTCATAAGTATGTTATGGTCACTGTACTCTTACCATCTATAAGTTAAGTGGCTACGTCGACCAACTTTTCTCTTTTCTCTTTTATTATCGGTTTCAAGGGAGCCTACTTCAAGCTACACCTAAGTATAACACTAGCATTATGGAAGATATGTACTTAGAGGATATTGCAGAAATGGTTAAGAAGCCTTTTCTTGAATCAAAAAGTTTGGTAGAAACGTTAATTCTACTCAAGGTATACTACTGAAATTTGCTCATATTGACGTAATCATTATAGATCTTTGTTATTTTAACATCTGGTTTATGTTATAGGTTTGGGCTCGGCAGAGGGCTTCAATATATGTTCATGATTGCTTGAGTGGATTTTTAATAGCTGTAATATTATCATACCTCATTACCCAAAATATAATAAATCATTCCATGACAGTGATCCAGATGTTTCGTGTTGCGGTAAAATTTGTAGGTATGTTTTTCTTACGTTTCTCTCTATCATCTTTCTTGTTAGTCAAAATATCATTCAATGATGCATATGATACAGAAATTAGATTAATTTTTTTAATCATGATTTATTTTCCCAGTTTTAATGATATCTTTTTATGCAAATGATTCCAAGCTTGAGAGTTGTTAATAACAAGTAATAAATGTATTTGGAAATTGAATATGGGACTTCAGTCCCTACAGGCTATGATACATTCTGGTTTTATATCATATCGTGGTTCAATTGCCTGAAACTATAATATTGGAATTGATAGTTTTCCTTGAGTCATGAATGTTGTGGTTTTTTTGCTGTGTAAGAAAGGGAAATTTCAATTATTTGGACAAATTTGTCCTGTTTTTGCAGCCTCTTCGGACGCATGGAATCGTGGGCTCTATTTTAAGCTTGGACCTCAGAGCTCTATTTCAAAGGAGGTTTTAGTACTGTTTCTTTATTCTTTTTAAAATGTATTGATTTGCTGGAATATTTCTTTATGTGCCGGGCACTTTTCCTTTTCTTAGATAAGTTCCCAATGTTAACTCACAAGATAAAATTCTTTTGATATTTTGGGTTACTTACCATTAAGCCCAAAAAATTTGTAGTTTATGTTGTGAATTTATCTTCCAGATTATCATCTAATTATTATTTTTATTATTATTTAGGGTTTAGGGTTTAGTGATTATTTAACCGTGTAATTATTCTTACTGTGGTCTTGGGAGAAAAATATTTTTCATTATTCTTAATCTCCAAAATACAAACAGATATATATGACATAAGAATACATAAAAGAAAACTATAAAGATAGAATGAAATCTAATCTAAATAAGGAAAAGATAAATTTAAAAAATGAAATAATCTACACTCCCCCTCAAGCTGGATTGTATATAGTATACAAGCCAAGCTTGGAGTTGAATCCTTCAAAGCTTGTCCTTGGTCATGCTTTGGTGAGAATGTCGACAACTTGATGACGAGATGGAACATAGTTTAGTTCTACTATTCTACTGTTGACCTTCTCAAATATGAAATGTCGATCTATCTCTATATGCTTTGTTTTGTCATGATGAACATGATTCTTTGCAATACTGAGGGCGGCTTGACTATCACAAAACAATTTTACTGAGTTCTGAGTATCAATTTTCAACTCTTTCAAAAGTTTCTGAATCCATATTCCTTCACATATTCCCAAAGCAAGTGCTCTGTATTCAGCTTCTGCACTGCTCCTTGCTACAACAACTTGTTTTTTACTTCTCCAAGTGACCAAGTTACCCCAAACATATGAGCAATAGCCCGTCATAGATTTTCGGTCAGTTAATTCCCCAGCCCAACTAGCATCAGTGTAGAGTTCTACAAGTCTGTTTGAAGATTTTTTTGAATAATAAACCATGACCTGGAGTGCCTTTCAAGTATTTCAGAATTCTGTTTACAGCTCCAAGATGACGTTCATTTGGATTGTTCATATACTGGCTAACAACGCTAACAAAGTATGCTATGTCTGGTTTGGTATGCGATAGATAAATTAACTTTCCCACAAGTCTTTGATACATACCCTTGTCAACTGGGACAACATCTTCACTTTGGTGTAAAACTAGATTTGGATCCATGGGTGTTTCTATAGGTCTACACCCAAGATTTCCTGTCTCCTTTAATAAGTCTAGGATGTACTTTCTTTGAGAAATTACAATACCATTATTGGATCGTTCCCCTTCCATGCCTAGAAAATATCTCAAGCTTCCTAGATCTTTGATTTCAAACTCAGTTGCAAGCATCTTTTTCAGGTTGAGGATCTCTTCTAGATCATTCCCTGTAATGATGATGTCATCTACATATACAATCAAAATTGCAGTTTTGTTATTTGAGGATTTCACAAACAAGGTATGATCGGCTTGGCATTGATAATAACCACTTTTAATCAGAGTTTTAGTGAATATGTCAAACCAAGCACGTGGAGATTGTTTTAATCCATATAGAGACTTTTTTAACTTACACACCAAGTTGCTATTAGACTTGTCTCCCATTCCAGGGGGAATTTGCATGTAAACTTATTCTTCGAGATCACCATTCAAGAATGCATTTTTGACATCAAGTTGGTGAAGGGGCCAATCTTGGTTCACAACTAGAGAAAGTTTTGTAAGAGTCCATTTGCAACCAACTGGATTCTTTCCATGAGGAAGTTTTGTAAGAGTCCATGTTCCATTGCTTTCAAGAGCTTTGATTTCTTCATCCACTGCCTTTTTCCATTTCGGATCTTTGAGCGCATCCTGAATGGTTTGTGGAATGTGAATATTGTCTAACTGAGTCACAAAAGCTTTATAAGTAGGAAGCAATTTGCCATATGCAACATATTTTTCAATGGGATGACTAGTGCAACTTCTAACACCTTTTCTCTGAGCAATTGGTAGGGTCAAATCATCAATTACAGGTGCCATAACGGTGATGTTCTCGTCAGTGGAATTCAGTGATGATGAATCTGGTTCAGGTGGTTTACATTCTTGGTTTTGCATGGTAGCCTCTTTTCTTCTTGTATAAACAATAGGTATGCGAGTTTGTGGGACTTCAACTTCAGAAATACTAGACTCAGAAATAGGTGGCTCGCTTATGGTAGGGGTTAAGACCTCATTTATGATGGGAATAGTAGGGATGACAGAATAAGGCTCAACATCCAAAGGCTCAAAGTCCTGTAGATTCTCCCCCTGAATTTGAGACTTGGTAAAGAAAGGAAGATTTTCAAAAAATGTAACATCCATGGATGTGTACATTTTTCTAGTGATAGGTGAATAACATCTGTACTCCTTTTTATGGGATGCATAACCTAGAAAAATGCACTTGATGGATTTTGGATCAAGTTTGGACTTGTGAGGAGAATGGTTATGAACAAAGGAAGAACAACCAAACACCCAAAGGGGTAAATTTGAGGAAAGGTTTTGGAATTGAGGGTGAATTTGGAGAAGGACATCTCGAGGGGATTTAAAAGCGAGGACACAACTAGGCAACCGATTGATAAGAAAGGTTGCAGTAAGAATGGCTTCTCCCCAAAAATGGGTAGGAACATTAGTAGAAAACATGAGAGAACGAGCTACTTCAAGAAGATGTCTATTTTTCCATTCAGCAATCCCATTTTGTTGTGGAGTGTCCACACATGAACGAGTATGAACGATACCATGAGATGAGAAATATGTACCAAGAATCGAATTGAAATAGTCTCGAGCATTGTCTGTTCGGAGAACTTGAATTTTACTTTCAAATTGAGTAGAGATCATAGCATGAAAAGAACGGAAAAGATCTGGTGTTTCAGATTTGTCCTTCATTAGAAATGTCCAAGTCATCCTGGTATGGTCATCAATAAAGGTGAGGAACCATCGTGCTCCTGATATATTTTTCACTCTAGAAGGCCCCCAAATATCACTATGGATAAGTGAAAACGGTTTTGAAGATTTATAGGGCACACTAGGATAAACATTTCTTGTGTGTTTAGATAATTGACAAGTTTCACACTGGAAAAAGCTTGGCTTTTTATTGATAAATAAATCAGGAAACAACTTTTCGAGGTACATGAAATTTGGATGACCAAGGCGTAAATGCCATAACATAACTTGACTTTCAATTGACAAGGACTCTGACTTGGAAACAAAACTAACAGATTGAGAAGAAAACTTAGAACTAGGACGGAAGACGGAACTTGAAGGCCACTTTTCTTGAAGAAGATAGAAGCCACCATGTTGCTTAGCCCTTCCCCGAATCCACCTCCTGAAATTCACACAAGTTTGAGTAAAAATTAGAAATGCAGTTCGAATCACCAGTAAGTTTGTTAACTGAAATCAAATTGAAGTTCAACTTAGGAACATAAAGCACATTAGAGAGAACGAGATCATTTGTCAACTTTATTAACCCTGTCCCTGTAACTTCAGAGAGAGAACCATCAGCTATTCAAACTGACGAATAGCCAGGTTGGAATTTGAACTGGTGGAATAAGGAAATGTCGCCGGTCATATGGTCTGATGCTCCAGAATCCACAATCCAAGGTTTAGACTTGTTATGCTGCATAGAAAAACAAGAAAGACCAGTACCTTGATAAGCAAGATTGCTAGAAGGTTTCTCAACTGAGGCTGTGGGAGTAGATGTCGATAATGAAAGATGACCAATCATTTGTTGTAACACGTCTAATTGTTCCTTCGAAAATACAGCAGAAGTTGGATGTGAGAAGCAACAACATGAGCATGATTTTCAATTGTCCCTTTCCTCGTTGGTTTCCAATCTGCTGGTTTGCCATGAATTTTCCAACAAGTATCTCGTACATGTCCCACTCTCTTACAATGATCACACCAAGGATGATTGCCTTTCTTGGATTTGTACTCTTGAGATGAACTGTGTGTCAACATGGCAGAAACCTCTGGTCCAGTAGAGGACCCAATCTCAGGCATCGTCAGTTGTTTTCTACTTTCCTCACGCCGTACTTCAGCAAAAGCTTCCCTAAGAGAGGGAAGATCTTTTGCTCCCATAATTCTTCCCCTTACGTCATCTAGCTCTTTATTAAGGCCTAGAAGGAACCTCAATATTCTCTTTTTCTCAACTATCTTTTTGTAAAGAGTCATGTCTTCTCCACACTTCCATTCGTATATTTCATACATATCCAAATGTTGCCAGTTTCGAACAAGAAGATTAAAGTACTGAGTAACATTAAGGTCTCCTTGACGTAAATCATACAACCGGGTTTCAATAGCCAATAGAGCAGATGAGTTCTTGGAGCTAGAATAGGGGTCACGGGCTGCATCCCATATCTCTTTTTGCTGTTTTGAACAATAGAAAGTTCTCTCCAACCTCTGGACTCATAGAGTTTAGTAGCCAAGACATAACCAAATGATCATCAGTTTTCCATGATCGAAACTTTGAGTCTTTAGCATCCGGTGCAGGGGTATCACCAGTTAAATGACCATCTTTACCACGACCACAGATATATATGAAGACTGATTGATTCCATTGAAGAAAGTTGTGACCTTAAAGTTTATGATTAGTCACAATTTGAAGAGAGGAATCGTGAGGTTGAGAGGAGCTTTCATAACTAACGCTTGCTAACCCGTGTTTTGCCATTTGAAATCGCTGAAAGGTTTGAACAAACAAATAACCAAATCTGAAAGCAAATCCTGATACCCGATGAGCAGACCAGAGAACGAGGAACAAGAAATCGAGCAGACCAGTGGGGAGAAAAAAAGAAGAAAAAAACCCGACGAGCGGCGACACGCGAATAAGAAATCGCAAACCCAAACCCCTACTGATGAGCAGACAAGCGGCGAGCGTCGGCGGCAATCGACAAAATACACTCGCGAACACTGAACTCGTTGTCGCTGAACGGACGGAAGAGATCGCGAACACTGACGAGACGCGAGCGACGACAAATCGAGAACGTGAACGATCGCGAATGGAAGAGATCGCCGATGAGAGTTGTCGGAGAAGAAGAGCGCTCGCCGGAGGGTTGCCGGAAGGAGAGTTCGCGGGTGAAGATAGTGTCTGATGGCTAGGGTTTTATTTTTAGGGTTTGCTCTGATACCATGTGGTCTTGGGAGAAAAATATTTTTCATTATTCTTAATCTCCAAAATACAAACAGATATATATGACATAAGAATACAAAAAAGGAAACTATAAAGATAGAATAAAATCTAATCTAAATAAGGAAAATATAAATTTAAAAAATGAAATAATCTACACTTACTGATCATGAGATAATTTTTACTGTCCTTGCTGATGTCCTGATAACAATGAGATGCCTCATGCATTCAGTGTGTTTCTAATATTTTTTCCTTGAAAATTCCATGTTGATATTCAATTCAATTCTCTCGTGCTCAATGGATTCAGAATGGGCTTTGGTTGCAGGAAAAGAAGCAATATAAAGATTTATTTCCTGTGGTTATATGCAATCCGTCTTCCAACTTTAACATTGCATTTCGAATATCACAACCAGGTTTTGCTGAGGTACTGTAGTGTCAAAGTTTGGTGTTCATCGATTATGACAGTGTTTATTAATTTTTGAAATATAATAAGTCCCATTTCATTGATACGGTGAAAAATATTAGAGGAAGTCAGTAGAATAGAACCAACCCCTAGGAAGCTTACAAACAAGTTACTCCAGTTTGATTTAATTACAAGCAGTGTATAATTACAAAAAGAATTTAATAGAGATTACCAATCGCTCTTCTTGAAAAAAATTCTTTGATTTCTCTCTAGTCATATCTCCAATAAGATGCACTTTACTATATTTAAATTTCGACCAGAGGGGGGGGACTTTACATTTTTTACCCCCTCCCTTCCCTTCCCTTCCCTGTTGAATTATGAAAACTCCAGCTTAAGTTCAACAAACTTAGAAGGGCTTTCCTGCAATTTTGACTGAAGTAGTATTGGAAGAAGGGATGCACCTGATTTTCGTGCAATGTTCTACGTAACCCGCACCCATTTGTTTATAGAAGCCCAAATTGGACACCATTCTGGAATCATTTCGTTTGTATTTCTTATTTATTGCCTTCAAACAGAAGAGGATTTTTTTTCCTACTTGTGTTCTGTTTTTGCATGCCCTGCTCTCAGCTGATAAGTTGGCTTTTTCTGTTTTCCTTTTCTCAATTTTTAGCTTCAAGATGAGGCTGCTTTGGCACTTGCATGTTTGGAGAAATGCAGCAATGGTGGATTTGAAGAGGTTTTTATGACCAAAATTGACTTTGCTGTTAAGTATGACCATTGCATTAGGTATAGACCAGGAGTTTCAACTCTTCTACATTTGCTTATTTTTTTCAGCGTTCTTGTACATTATGGATGGGTTTCGTTATTGGTTCTCATTGTTTCTATTTAATTTTGACCATTTTCCGTCAAAGTAAGATTCCAGTTTACACTACATCATGTTATCTATGTTTATTTTTATAGATTGAATTTGAGGGGACAAGGCAAGATATATGAATCAGGCTTTTGTTTAGATGATGAGTGTTGGAGATTATATGAGCAGAAAGTACATGGGCTTTTAAGTCAAGGCCTGACTGATAGAGCAAAATTCATTCGTGTTTCCTGGAGGAACACCGAACCTGGATGCAACATTGAAAATGTATGAGCCATTTATTAAAATTTAGTGTTTTATCAATATAGATCTTAATCCAATATCCTAATTTTCCTTGTGATGTCAGGGTTTATCAGTATATGATACTCAGCCATTGCTTGTTGGAATTTCAATCAGCTCCGTGGAAAAAGCTTTTCGTCTGGTTGATATTGGTCCTAATGCTGATAACAAAGAAGATGTAAATAAGTGCCAAGTTGGAACTTTTTCCCCCTCTTAAAATACATTTACTTGTCAAGCTTTTATTCCTTTACAGGCCCTAAAATTTAGGAGATTTTGGGGTGAAAAGTCTGAGCTCAGGAGATTTAAAGATGGCAGAATTGCAGAAAGCACAGGTTATATAGTATTTCTTCTTCGGGTCGATTATCTGAGTTCATTGATACGAATATTATGGCCTTGCATGTTAGACCACTCACAAAATGTTAACATGCTTTTTTTTTTTCTAAATTTCTTAGTTTGGGAAACTGATCAATGGACAAGACATCTCATTTTAAAGAGAATTGTGGAATATATTTTTGTTCGACATCTTTCGCCAATGTCAAAAGACCATATTATGCATGCCGTGGATCAGATTGATTTCTCCCTGCTTCATGGTTCTGGAGGTATTCTATGACATGTATCCTTTTTTCTCTAAAACAAGAAACAAGCTTTTCATTAATAGATGAAAAGATAGCTATGACATGTATCTATAGCATGGATCAAATGACTGCGATTAATTTGTTCCTTCACAAAATGCTATTTATGTATTTAATCTTTTCCATAATTTATAAATCATTTTTTTTTTTTCGAAAAGGAAACAATCTTTTCATTGAAGAAATGAAAAGAGACTAATGCTCAAAATTTTATACATCATTTTCTTTCAATCATAAATTCTTTTCGTATCAAGTAATTTTCATGAATTTTTTAAATGCATTTCTTTATGTTTACAAGATGCTTTCAGCTTCTAGCCCCCAACAATTGGTATTAAGTCAAACTAAAATGCTATTTTAAATTTAAGGTGGCGTATGACTTGTCATTTACTTTTTATTACATAAACTAATCTTATTTATTTAATTTTGTACAACTTCTGCAGTATGTAAAAGATGCTAAGACAATATTTTTCTTTAAATAAAAGGCTTCTTAATTATTTCAGATCCAATAACATTTTCTAGAAATTTGCTTGCGGCTTTTGAAGTTTTATCAAAGCGCTTACGTTCAATTGGAGACATTCCTTTGAAGGTGTCTGTTGTGCAGCCTTTAGACTCAGGTATTAGACTTCAGCACTTCCCTTGAAGACTCTTGCTTATTCCTGTTAATTATATGTGCATTATCCAGATTTAGATTGTAGGAACTTGGACTATTGACCGCTTCCTCTTTTATATCAATGTGTGTAGGCATCTATATTTCTTCATCACATCTTTAATGGCAATTATCTTGACCGAAGTCAGCAGAGTTTCACATCATAATGAGTAGGATTACTTGGGACACACAAAAACAAAATAAGAAAATGCACTAATGGCTTAAGCGAGTTGTAGTTCTATTTTAAGAATGGTTTTCACTTTATCTGCCCTGAAAAACAATAATTTTCTACTTTCAACTTCAAATAAGAAGGAATTTTAGTTATCAACTAGATGTCCAGGAGTAAATTTTTTCCTAGACTCGGGGTTAGGAATAGCAGACTGTATGCTTATCCATATTTACAGCTTTCAGGTATACATCTGTTTATCCTCCTGAACCTCACCCACTAGCAGAAGAAAAGGCAAGTGATCGGCATATACAGCAAAAGTTTGCTCCATCCTGCATCCGGCCACTAGAAGTTATGATTCAGGCATGAAGTAACCTGAACTCCATGTTTATTTATTTGAATTTTGAAATAACTTATGAGTTATGACCACATTTTTCCCCCTATTTTCAGCTGGAAGGTTCTGGGAACTGGCCAACTGATGAGGTTGCAATTGAAAAAACCAAAACAGCCTTCCTTCTTAAAATTGGAGAGAGGTGAGCTAAAATTTTATTTTGTAATGACAAACCTCGGATGTCTATATCTGACGGTCTCAATATTGCAGTCTGCAGAATGTTTGGGGGATGACATGTATTGCTTCTGAAGATACTGTTAATGTACTTGTCTCTGGTTATGCCTTCCACCTAAAAATTTGGCATGAAAGAGGCCTGAGTTTGTTGAATAACGAATGTAAGGCATCATCTCTCTGACTTGCGTTTATGCAGTCATTGATGTGGTGGTAGTGTGGGTTTCCTGATAACCATTTGAATGTTAACAAATCAACTAAATTTGCAGTTGGAAGTGAGTTATCAAATCGGATCTCCTTGACAGATAAGCAACTATTTATTCAAAGTCAGCATTCTAGCATGATTAGTGGATTACAGGCTCGTCACTCAATATATGGACCGGTTGTTAGGTATTTACTGGTTGCTACTTATTTTATGGATTTCCATAATGCACTCCTCATAAATTTGTTGTTGGCATTTTAAGGTTGGCAAAAAGATGGATAGCCTCACATTTCTTTTCAGCATGCCTGGTAGAGGAAGCAGTTGAACTGTTGGTGGCATCAATTTTCCTAAAGCCTCTACCCTTCCATGCACCAATTTCTCGAATCACAGGTTTTCTAAGGTGTATATTTATCAAATATGTCTTTGCACAACATCGCTTTTGTAGGTAGCCCTTTATTTTTCTGTAATTTTCATGGAAGGAAAGTGAAACTGATGAGTTAAATAAAGAAACAAAAGCGCAAAACAAAAGTGATCGGCAAAAACAGAACAAAATAACATCTACAAAAAGATGCTCCAGTTATTATAAGTAAAAAATAAAGGACAATTGCAGAAAAAAGCTTTTGGACGTAGAAAGCAAAAGGGAGGCGTTGGAATGACCCAAGTTGCACTCCCCTTTCTTAGACCTGTCTACACCCTTAAAAGCTGCACACCACCTCTAGCATCAGAGTGACAATTCCTACTTTGTGTCAGCCTTTCGTCGAAGGTATTCAAGAATGAATTCTAGATAACTGTGACAAGCTGACATCTCCACAGCATATGGTCTAAGATCCTCTTGTAGATGTTTACAAAGAACACTCTGCTAAGGCCTCAAAGCTATAGACGAGGACATCTTGGTTGAACCAATGGTGTTAATCCTCACATGAGCATTCTAACCTTGCATTTTTTTTTTCCTTTTTTTTATTTTATTATTATTATTATTTTAAAATTCTAAACTTCCTTAGTGTGAAAGCAAAGCTAAGTTGGTTGAAAAGAAGAGACAATCAAACCAGAAGGGGAAGATTAGTCGAGGATCTCACATTAAAAAGATGAGGAGACCTCACAATCTTTATAAGATACATGAGTTATTTCTCTCATTACCAATTGGTTTTGAGATGGAATCCCATGTTTATATAATAATATTTACGAGAATATACCGTCGAATGTTTGAGGGTTCAAGCACAGTAATCCTTGTCTACCCCAGTGCAATTGAAACTTTTATAGGAGGGGGTAGTGAGGACACGCTGAGATCTGTCCTATTGGATAAGAGCCTCTTGAAATGAAACAAGCATGCCAAATGATTTCGCCTTTGTCCCGTTGCTCATATTTACTTGCTATAATCCTATGCACAAAGTATCAAAATCTAAAGGGGATGCCATAACTACTTTACCAAGAGAACTGAATTTTTAGCATTAAATTCTCCATTTTCTTCATTTGACATTCTATATTGCTTAGTTTTGTTCGCAGCTCACTTCATCTGTTTCTGCAATGTGACTTCTTTTGTAGGTTCTTAAGATTACTGTCGGAATATGATTGGACTTTTTCTCCATTGGTTATTGACATCAACAATGATTTGGGTGCAAACGAGGAGAAAGAAATAGCTGTAAGGTCTAACGTCTGCAAACAGTTCCTGTTATAATTATGGGTATCCTCGAATTGCTATTTATTTTCCCTGGATTTTTATAGGATAAATTTAACCTGACACGAAAAGATTTGCAAGAAAATCCGCTAAGTGCAAGTCCCGCCATGTTCTTAGCAACAGCTTATGACAAGGCATCTGAGGCTTGGACCAGGTCCTCACCAAAATCATCGGTACGTAATTTCAAGCTATATTCTAATAAATCTAAGATCCTTTTAATCTACTTAGGATTAGGATATTGATGTACAACTTCTTCCGTGCCAAATTTTATACGATTAGGTCAACAAGAGAATAGTTCAACTGGCATAAAACTTGTACCTTAGGTTAGAGGTTCAAATCTTCCACCTTACCTATTTTCATTTTTTTAAATAAGATTAGATTGTTATTTAGTTGTATTAGTTGAAGGTGTAAGTAGGGGTATATCCTTTGGGATAAAAAAACTCAATGGAGTTCTGTGAAGAGTTGGATATTGAAGAAAAGATTATCCGAAAGTGTGATAAATATTTTTGCCACTTGGAAGTTAAATGCTCTATTAATAACGATTTTATTTTTTATTTTTGAAAATCATGTTTGTTTACTGAGTTTTTTTTTTTCTTTTGTAATCTACTTCTAGAAAATTTTTAAGAACCAACTCTAATCTTAAAAACTAAGTAGAGCTTGTTTATCTTTCATTTATTTTCAATAAAAGTTCGGTTCTTTATAAAAAAAAAACTGATTTTCTAAAACTATTTTATATCGATTTTATTTTAAATTTGTTTATTAAAGTATATATATATTTTTTATTTATGTCTTTTAACATATTAATTTTTAAGATTAAATTATAAATTTAGCACCTAACTCTTAGGACTTTGTCAATTTAATATTAAAGAAATTTTCTAATAAGTCTCTGAACTTAAAAAGTTGTCTATTTAGCTCCTATGCTTAAAAAAAATTACAGAACTTTCATTTTTATGTCTAATAGGTTTTTGTTGTTAACTTTGTTGATTTAATGTTTATGCCACCAAACATTTGAACTTACTTGAAATTAGCCCACCATGTAATATTTAAGCAATACAGTTAGTGAACCACATAAGCATTAAACTAATAGGGATAACGATATAGATTTTATAAGACACAAAATTGAATGTTTAAAACTTTTTTTTTTCTTTTTGCCAAAAAGAGCATGACTCAACTGACATAAAGTTTGTATTTTGACTAAGAGGTTAGGAGGTTCAATCCCCCACCATTTAATGTTGTAAAAAACTAAAAACAAAAAACTCTTTTTGTTTTGTTTTGTTTTTGTTTTTGTTTTTTTTTTTTTTTTTGTTGTAATTTTTTCCTTTTAAATGATAAACTAATCAATCTTTTTTTTTTTTTTTGAAAGATTAAACTAATCTTTCTCTTGGAAAAATGAAAGAATACAAAAGGATATCCAAAATGATAGCACACCCAGAGAGCTCAAAGCTAACTAAACAAAAGATCTCAACGTCAAAATAATGACGCCTAGTGGATAATTATAGAAATCCATATAAACAGATGTCCACATCCTCGTTGACGTCCCTAAAAATTCTGCTACTCCCCTCTAAAAAGAAACCCCAAGGATAATGAAAAATTGACATGATTGAAAGTTTGAGACCTATTAAAAATATTAGAAAATTTAGGTTGATGTTTGAAGACCTATTAATTTTTTTTAAGATATAAAGATAAACTTTACTTCAACCTAATTTTAAAAAATTAACACACTTAAATAAAGTTGTACTCAGAAATATATTTAGTGACTATATTTTCATAGTTTACTTGAAAAAAACACATGAAAATAACCTAATCCAATTTTCTATTTTAAAATTAAAAACAATAAACAACAGTTTTGAAAGACTAATTGAAAAATAATTTGTAAAAGCTATACCTAAACTAAACAACTCGGTTTTTAAAGCCTTAAAATTAAATAAGCAGTCATTGTCAACCGAGACCTTAAAATACAGAGCTTTGTTGCACATAGCATGGCAACATTTCTCGAGCTTTGTAATTCTTCTGTTACTGACGTGCGGCCCTTGTTGTTAAAAGGAGCTAAAAAGGTTGGTTGCTTATGCTAGAAGCAGTGCAGATTTGTTGACAAGACTAATATTGCAGCATCAGGTCGATTCTTATCAGTGGGAGGTGAGTGAGTATGCAAGAACCATTATTTGATTGTTTTGTTTTTGGCTTTGGATGTTGCTGTTCCTGAGAAACATAACATAACGTTTGTTCGATCTGCAGTGCCTTTTCAGAACTCCATTGACCAACTACGATGCTGTTATTCTTCTCCATAGAGACAAATTACCTTACCCGCAACGTCTTCTCTTCCCATCCGAACTGAACCGAGGTATTCTTTGGGAGTTGTCCTCTGATAGTCTTTCTTGATGTTCCCCTTTTTGTGGATTGTCGAAGCTTTTGTTATCTGAATTTTGATCTTATGCATATTTCGGTAGGAATTCATGTCGCAAAAGGGAATCCTAGCAAGATCTTCTCTCCCTTCTTGTTGCCTAGAAACTTGAAAGCAAGTTCTGAGAACATTAAGGACAAGCTTTTGGTAGATTTTGATCCATTAAGGTGTTATATTGCGGATTTGCAGGTAAGTGACTCAGTAGCCTTTGATTTTGCATTCCTATAGTTTGACTTTGCTGCTTACTCATCTTTATGAAAATGTAGAAAGAATTCTCCAACACTTTCAACATATGGTATGACTCTTTGGGAGGTGATGCAATTGGTTTAACATGGGGGCAACACAGTTCAAAGGTATATAGTTACTCGTCATTTGAAGGGAGCATAATTTATTGCTGCGATTTATGTATCCAACCAAACCGACCTCTTTGCCTTCTCTTGCAGAAGCGTGGACGCAACGAAGCTGTCGAGAAAGAAAAAGAACCAGCTGAAGTGCTAAAATCCGTTGGTGAAACTGGCAAAGGTCTAATGAGGAGCATCTACCTACTCAAGGCTCCAAGGCTCACGACCTAAGCTTAATGCCAAAGAATTACAGTGATGATGAGGTTTTTGTGTTCAATTGTTGTTATGTCCTATGGCTGCGGGGAAAAGGTTGCTTACCAATTTAACAATTATTCAAATGTATATTTGATTATTCATGTATCAATATCATGGAAATTTTGACGTATGTTTTTAGTTTCTAGTTGGAGAATTGTATTAGCATAGTGTGGTGGGGGCTCATCAGATCAGTAAAGCTGGATCGTCAAGCAGAAAAAGGAAAAAGAGAAAAAAGAAAAAGAACACACTCGGCATCTAAACATTTTTAAATGGAACTCCATAAATGTTCACTCAATTCTTCACAAAATTTTTAATTTGGATAACAGTTCTATTCTTAGGCAATGCACTTTGGATGTGTGAATTAAGTTTGACCTCGAATGAGTTTGTGTCATTTCTTTTTTTACTTCAATAATTATGGGGTTTTTATCCAGTTAGCTATGTTGGAATTGGTTAAATGAATGATGTAATTAATAACTTTTCAATACCTAATTTAAAAAAGTCAAGATGAAGCTTTTCAAAAGCTAAAAAGTTCAAATTTCGTAAAACTTATGCTTTAAGAGTCCAAATCTTTCATCGAACCCATTGTGGAAAAAAAAAAAATCAACTAACAAAATGTTCAAAATCACGTTGAGGTTGAATTCAAATTCAATCATACAAATATTGGAACTTCACAAATTTGAATAGATAAATAATGCTGAATTTAAGGAATAAAACACAAAAATGAGTAGATAGAAAATGGTTAATGTAAGTGAATCTTATCTGGTTAAGACATGATTTGAAAAGGACCGGTCAATCCTTGAATCCGTGGTTTCAACCCACGGATTCAAATAAGGAAAAAAAAAACAGCATAATTTCTCCAATTTTTTTTTTTAAAAAAAATCGTAATTTAGCCAAAATTTGTTTAAATGTATATTTTTTTTTTCTAATTAACCCGTCGATAAAGTATAAATAAAAAATCATTAAAAAAATCAATGGTGAATGATGCAATCCTCTCCACAATTGTTGCTAAAAAAAAAAAGAAAAAAAAGACTGTTTTAAAAAAACAAAAACTGCTTCACCCTCACAGACTCACAGTTGAGTTCCAAGTCTTAAATCTGAGATGTAAAGCCTCGCTCATTTGAACCCTCCCGCCTCTTCCCCTTTGTAATCTCAGCTCACTCACACTCAAGCTCAACCCTTCAATTCTCTCTCGCCGTCAATTTTTCTCTCTCTCTTTGGCGGCAGATTTGTCAATTACACGCCCTGATTATCGCTCTTCACTCTCTCGATCTCCCTTACTCGGCTGCTTTGAGGTTTGTTCGTGATTAGTTGTTTGTGTCGCATTTTCTCTCCAGATATCTAGTTATTTATGATGCCTTATGGTGTTTAAGTTTTAGGGATCCGTTTGCCCGGGCTTGGACCTGAGTTCTCTGCAAAACGAAAAAGGACAGGAGACCCAAAAATTCCCGATCGAGAGCCAATTTCATATCTCTGAGTTGGTTATTAAGGACGAGGGAATTGCGACTGAATTTCATAACGCTGAATTGGTTGGAAGATAATGGGGCTGCTTAGTATCATCCGAAAGATTAAAAGGAAAGAGAAGGAAATGCGTATACTTATGGTGTATGTAAATCTCTCTCTCTCTTCTCCCCAGTCTATTTCTCTGTGTCTCATTCAGTTGGATCCATTGTTGGTTGTTGTTCAGAGGACTCGACAACTCTGGGAAAACTACGATTGTTTTAAAAATTAACGGGGAGGACACTAGCGTTATCAGCCCTACACTCGGCTTCAATATCAAGACTATCATCTATCAGAAGTGAGCTTCCCTGCTTGTTCTTGTAACCATGTTTTTTCATTATTATTTTTGGATTGAGATTTTCTTTTTTGAGTTCTGGGATCTGGTATGCACGCTGTTCACTCTTTAGTCTCTAATTAGCTCCAGCCAACAAGTGGAAACGAACATGAATACCTTGTATGGGTCATTTCGCAAGTCTTCTTTTTCTGAGAACTTTTGGTGATGACACCGAAGAAATCTCATCTCCCCTAATTCATAAGCTGTTTTTAATGGATTCCAAGTTCTAAGACCTTGATCATCTACTTCTGATTTAATTTTTTTCTTGTTCTTGTGGTAAATCTTTCTAGTTTGAGTATTTGAATTTTGAAGCCATGGACTGAAGACATTTGAAATGCAGTTAACTATTTGCTTTGGCAGGTACACGCTTAACATATGGGATGTTGGGGGCCAAAAGACTATAAGATCCTATTGGAGGAACTATTTTGAGCAAACAGATGGGCTAGTATGGGTAGTTGACAGTTCTGATCTTAGAAGATTGGACGATTGCAAATCGGAACTTGATAATCTTTTGAAAGAAGAGGTTAGAAGTCTACCCTTGCTTTTTCTTAATGGATAAATCAAGAATGTCATAACAATGTGACTTTTTCTCTACTCTTATCCTAGTATAGTTATGACTTGTATGTTCGTTATGTATGTAAGTTTATAGCCTTTGTCTTTCTGTTTACATTTTTTCTTTTGTATTTTCGAGATATTACTAGCATGGATGATGATTGATCATTAAACCACCAATTATGTGGTTTCATATTCTCTTGAAGTCTATAGTTTGTCTCAACTCCCAAGTTGTAAGTTATGAATTTGTTAGTGACTTAGCCTTGACGCACAGGCTTGATAAAGTTGATCTACGGTCCTAACTAATTCAGAAATGTGTTTTGTTGTCTTCAACTAGTGTCTTTGTGTGGGCTCTCTTCTTGTACTTTCATCTATCATAATGAAACTAGTTTCTTATTTAACGAAAGTTAAAAGTATATAAGTAATAAATTGTGAGCAATGCATGATCTTCTATACAATTTTACATGGATGGTGAAGAATGGGAAGTTACTAATTTTGTCAATCATATTACAGAGGCTTTCTGGAGCATCATTGCTTATTCTAGCTAATAAGCAGGATATAAAAGGAGCCCTTTCTCCGGAGGAAATTGCTAAAGTAAGAAGTTCATCCTCCAAGCTTCCCAGTTCAATTTTTCTCTTTAAATCGGATTTTTTCAAGTTTTTTATGCTGCAGTTTATTCGCTGAAAACCTTGTAATCGTTAGACAGTGCTTTATTACCAATTACCTTTCACATTTAGAAAAAAAATGGCGATGGGTTTCTTACACATATTAATAGATCACCGTTCTTGTAACTTTTAGAAACAGAGCTTTAAATTTTGCCCCCCGTTGATTTTATTATTACTATGTTGGGGTTGGGGCGTGGGCTTCTGAAATAAATGCTATCCAATGCACAGGGAGGGTAGTGCTTCACTGCCTGGTTCTCACTTGTTCGTCTCTTACTCTTCAGGTACTGAACTTGGAAGCCATGGACAAAACCCGGCACTGGGAAATTGTTGGCTGTAGTGCTTATACTGGTGAGGGGCTGCTTGAGGGGTTCGATTGGTTGGTCCAAGACATTGCCTCCAGAATCTACGTGCTAGACTGATATCTTTTCAATTCCATATCTCGTTCCTTGTGGAAACTGTTCCAACTTTTGTCGAATACGTGCAATGTGTTCATTTGTCAAACGCTCATCATTTTTGAAGAGTGTTTTAATTGTTAAAAAAATATATATATATTTTTTCGTGATGTTGAATTGCATAGTCAAACTACTTTGTACTTCCAAGTTAACTTGTCAAATAATCAGCAAGGTTAAACTTTAAAGAAAGATCACTAAAAGGAATTGTTGAAAGCTTCCTATTGAAAGAAGGGAATGATTGTTACAAGTTGAAAGATAGGTGTCAAAGTGATCTAACTCAACAATGATTGACATGAATCTTTGACCTAATTGAGAGGTTTGAAGTTCAAATGTTCCTTCCCAAATGTTGTTTTAACTCATAAAAACAAAGGTATTGCAACTTCTTCAACACATTGGATCAAGGGGATAACCTTTCAAAAATAGGCATTGAAGCAAAAAGGGAACCATGAAGATACCAAATTTCAGTCGAATGTCTTGATCAATGGAGTGCTCTAAATATGCATACAACAAACCCAATTATTCTTAACCCAGGCACTTTGTATCTGAATAAAGATCAATGTGAGGAATTTTTGCTAAGAATGTTGCACTCCTGGTAGCAACTTATTTAGACTTCTTTCCTTGTTTCTTTTTGATGACCTCGTCGATGTACATTATGCCCTTGCCTTTGTATACTTCGGGTGGCTTACAGCTACGAACTGCAGCAGCGAATTGGTGTACCCTTTGTTTGTCAATTCCCGTGCAGCAAACCACATTGTTTTTGAAGCAAAAGACACGGACTGCTGCAGGAACTGTTAGTTCAACTTCATGGCTGTATCCCAGTTTAAGATACAAAAGACGTCCTGCTGCCTCTGCTCTAGCTTTGTAACCAACTCCCACAATCTTAAGGAAGCGAAAAAATTTAGCCTCCATTGTAGTTAAATCAACGGCTTACCTATTAAGATGGAATTCGGAAAGTACTTAATCTACTGATAATTGATAAATCATATATTTGTCAGAAACACAGGTGATAGAAATGGTAACATTAAGCAAGCAGCAAAATTTATTGACTATAGCTTGTATGTATGCATAAAATCTGCAATTGGAAATGAACTCCGAAAATACATAACCAAATTTATAATTTGGCGAGCCAAGAAGGGCATGAGATTTGCAATTGCTTGAACTCCCCCAAGATCATGGTTCAAAATCATATATGACAGCCAGCATCAAATGGAATTGAATTTAAGAACTTCTACTCTAAAACCATATCAAATCACCAATAGGTTGAAGCTGATATAGTTAGGTTTAGATAAGATGAATCATTTTATATTTTAAATACTGTGATGACTCAAAAATCCAAAAACAGTATACTTAACATAATCTATCATCTACTCAGTCACTCCTAGTCCTAACTGCCATCTCGAAACTAATAATCGTGTTCCTCACATGGATGAGAATGACACAACTTAGAACCACCTAATCCACCAATCTCTCACCACGCCCATGGATGGTATACAACCTAACCTGTTTGCTGTAAACAGGTCAACACACCCACAAACTGTCCATGTGATAAACTATGTTGAATAGAATTCAATTTAAGATTTCTGCTCCGAAATGGTATCAAATCACTAGACTTAGAAAGTTAAAACTAATAGGTTGTGATAAATTTATTATAGTGACTCTAAAGTATAGAGAGATAAAATAGTAGACCCAAAATAATCCAACATCTCCTCAGTCACTCCTCATCCCCATCTCACCACTACGATTTTGATTCCCATATGGATGAGAATGAGATTACCTGACACTCCACAGTGTCGAGCCATCCGGCTCCGCAATCTCAATCCCCATCCATGGATGGTCCACAAGCCCGCCTGCTATATAACACATTAACGCCCCCACAAACCATTGATATGGTAGCCAAATTGACCCTCTAAAACCCCAGCATAAGTAAACAAATAAATAATTTTGAACTCTTTTGGGAGATTCTGTAGATGAAGTTTAAAGATTAGGATTGAAACTCACCCAAATACAGAAGTTTAAAAAGTATGGGGGAAAAGAATGGTGGGAAAAAATACAGGAGCAAGCTGAAGTTTTGACTCAATTCTGATGTGGTAGCTGAAGCTTCAAGATTAAGATTGAAATACAAAACTCAGAAAATTGAATCTCACTGAAATACAGAAAGTACAGTAAATATAGGGAAAACAACGGTGAAAGATCATGAACAGAAAACCACAAATGTAATCAACTTACCATCTCAGGCAACGTCATTAAAGAGAAAATTCTATCAGAATGAAGAGGAAATAAAATCATCAAAAGGCAAAGGTTATTACTATGGTGATCAGAAACAGATCACATTCAGACAAAGTAAATAAACTGCTTCAATGATAGAAAAATCCAAACAAAGGTTCACGGTAAGTAACCATTCAGTTCTCATGCAATTTGACAGTGCTATAACTAAAGTCCACAGCTAATAATCATCTACATAGTGAAGATTTGCAAAGAGAATACCCAAAATGTAAAAAAGAAAAAAGAAAAAAAGAAAAAAACCAAAAGAGCTGTAACTTCCATTTGCCCAAACTTCCCTAACTTATGCAAGAAAAAAGTAATAAACACTAGAACATCTCAAATGTAACATCAGTAACAAATAAAACTGGGTCTGTAACCATTGAAGTACCCCTTTTTTTTAGTATTGAAGTATCATTACATGCTCGGGCTAGAAAAAAGTAGTCAATCGTGCTAATTACTCTTTGATATTAGACATTCGAACAACATTTCGGAGCAATGAGAGAGAGATTGAACAAACTCAAAACATAACAACAAAACAATAATAATAATAGTTTTAAAAATGTAATCGTGATTGCAGCAATCGGAACTCGCAAAACTTAAAAGAACAAACCTTGAAGTCGTACCAGAGAGGAGGGATTACTGGGGCGCACAATTGAAGGTTGTGCTACCATAGAGAGATTAAGTGCGAGGAGGAATTGAAGGGGAAAGCTGAGGGCGAGACTGAGAAATAGGTTAAATTATCAAAAATACCCCTAAACTTTAGGGTTTGTTTCAATTATGCCCCTAGACTTTCAAAAGTTTCAATTATGCCCTTGAAGTTTCAAAATTGTTTCAAAACTACCCTTGAAGGCTTTTTTTTGTTAAATTCATGGATGTAAAATGACGTGTTTGCATATATATTGTTGCTTATGTGAATAGATTTGAACACATACGTGGAAAAAACAATAAAAACACATGCAAACGCATCAATTTTTGTCGATAAATTTAACGGAAAATGTCTCCAAGGGTAGTTTTGAAACAAATTTGAAACTTCAAGGGCATAATTGAAACTTTTGAAAGTCCAGGGGTATAATTGAAACAAACCCTAAAGTCGAGGGGTATTTTTGATAATTTAACCTATTTCTCAGTCTCGCCCTCAGCTTTCCCCTTCAATTCCTCCTCGCACTTAATCTCTCTCTGGTAGCACAACCTTCAATTGTGCGCCCCAGTAATCCCTCCTCTCTGGTACGACTTCAAGGTTTGTTCTTTTAAGTTTTGCCGAGTTCCGATTGCTGCAATCACGATTACATTTTTAAAACTATTATTATTATTGTTTTGTTGTTATGTTTTGAGTTTGTTCAATCTCTCTCTCATTGCTCCGAAATGTTGTTCGAATGTCTAATATCAAAGAGTAATTAGCACGATTGACTACTTTTTTCTAGCCCGAGCATGTAATGATACTTCAATACTAAAAAAAAGGGGTACTTTTTTCGCCGATCGCCAACGCTCTCAAGTACCACCTGAAAAGGAAAGATAAGTAGCATGGGTGAGTATATAAGAATATACTTAGTAAGTAGCCCACTTAAGGGTCGAAACTGAAATCATGAGATCTAGTAACTTGAAACTGAGTTCCTGAACTTCTGGGTTTCTAACTCTAGGACCACAACTGATCACATAAACATGCTCTGTCTAGGGTGTTAACCTATCCCCAACCTGGTGCCAACTAGAGTGTTGTGTGGGCCAGTCGGTTAAGGTAAGTAAACTAGAGACTAGCTGGCCACCTCTAGCAGAACTACACCTATCCCAACACAACACCCATGAATATAAAGATAAATATACGGTGGAGCAACTGACACATGTAAACATGCCTGGTGCCAAAAAGGCGCACGAACAACGTGCCTGATCATAAGCTCAACACCGTCCTGAACTGAGAGAGCGCACGCTAGCGTGCCTGAAACTGAGCTCTAACAGTCAACTAATAGAACACACGTAAACGTGCCTGGGTCCTATCAGTCCTGAGATGGGGAAGGAACACACTCTAGCTATGTAAGACTTAAGGAACCTAACAAGTCTTCCTGAGGCCCTAAAACGAAGACGAGGTTCCTATTCTAGTCTTTCCTTGAAGACACTTCTGATCCCTAAACCACTCGTATGCTGCCGAAATTTCGGCAACATAACGGCATACACGTGGGAAACCCAAAATTTTTCTATTTACCTGAAAAGAAAAATAAACACTTCTATGATCTCCATTATCCAACCACAAGCCATAAGGCACTACAAATTACCAAAAACCAGAGCGAGATGGAGCTCGCATCCACAACCATTCAGACATGCAGAACCATCAAACCATACGATCAAAGCAACTAATAATTACAAATCCATCCCAAACAGTATCAGACATGCCAAAAGAAAGCTCCGCTTTCATAACACGACATATTTTACCATGCAGTGCTACTAAACGCATAGGAATCCAAACCGTGTTCAAGGCTCACAATTTAAAACTCATGCTAGCATGCCAACATTTCAAAGAACTAGTTCAAAACCTCGGCTGAGCATTTACCAAATCCAATAACACGCAATAGGGACTAAACTCGTACTAAAATCCAATAGCTACTTACCTTAGATAGGAAACTTGCTCGACAACAAAGTAGAGTGCCCCTTAACTACCAAGCCCCTATCCAATCCAACTAAGAACCGAATGAAGCTTTCTGTTCGGGTTCACAATTTCGCTACAAAACGACGATTAAGGTTCCGAACGTGAGAAAGACCCAATGTCGATAATGCCCAACTACACACAAACTTGAAGACCGCTACTCAAAACGCCGGTTATGAAGTAGAACACTTGCTGAACGGGAGGAAAAACGAATGGGTAACCGATTAAATGTGGCCAAAAATCAAAAGGACGAATTTTCTCACTTACCCACATTGATCTCACGCCGAAACAATGAAGAGACGACCCGAAACTTGCTGTCGCGCGGCTACGCTGCACAACCACCGAATTCGCGCCTCCAAGCCACAGACCTGCCGGTGAATGCTGGAAAACGATCGTAAAAGAGGGAGAATGGTCCAAGGGTGAGAGATCGAGGATGAGAGATGCTTAAACGCAAGCCACGAAGAAGAGAGAGAAGAAACACGAACCTGCTGCACTGTTGGCTGAAAAACCCACTACCACGCCGCCTTTGCCGTTCACGTCGCCGGAGATCGAGTGTTGCAGGCGGTCACGGCTTGGAGGTGGAGACTGATGGCGGCTGGGAGGTCCACGGCTGCAAGGAGGGGAAGAAGAAAACGCCCAAAGAAATAAAAAAAAAAAAAGAAAGGGGATTTCGGTTGCTGCTATACGCGTGAAGAAAGGGAGGTGGAGGCTGAAAGTTAAAATGTATAAATTGGTTAGGGTTAGGTCTCACTCCAATTTCAAGAAATTTACAAAAATACCCTTCCCTCACAATACCTAAGTGCAGGCGTTACACAAGTTTTGAAAACTGAAACAATATTTGGTTTTGGAAATTAAGTTTATAAACCCAACTTCAATCTATAAGTTCATTTGTTATATAAGTTAACTACCTTATTCCCATATTTTAAAAAAACCAAACCAAAATTTGAAAACTAAAACAAATAGTTTTCAAAAACTTTTTTTTTTTTTTTGAATTTGACTAATAATTCAAATGTAATTTTAAGCAAAGTAAGGAACATGTTAAATAAATCGTGAGGATTATCAAGGAGGCTTTAATGTGAATTATTATAAAAATTAGTCAAAGTAAAAAAACGTCAAAGTGAACATAGCCTAGTGATAATTGACATGTACTCATCCTCTTAAGATTGAAGGGTTCAAATTTCTATACTCCATATTTATTGTGCTACCCAAAAAAAAAGACCTAAGTAGGTAATTCAATTCAAGTGTAGTAAACATTTAATTGAAATTAAGAACGTGTCACAAAAATGATCATGAAATGACATGAGTTGGCCGAGTAATTAAGAAAGATTATGTAAATAATAAAGAGTCAAGAAGGAATGATTTATATATATATATATATATATATTACAAATGAAAATGCATCATATACTGAAATAAATAAAAATTAAAAGAAAATAAATGGTGTACAAATATAGGAAATGTACCGGGGAAAAAACAACTTTTATCCTAGAACTTGATTGCTGTGTGTCTTTTTTTTTTTTTTTTGGAAAATATGGATTTTTTTTTTACAAGGAAAAATATGGATATTGTTATTGGATCTAATTGAGGTATGTAATTATCCTCTTTTTGGATTAATATGAAAGTTTGTAAGTAGTTGCAAAAAATAATCATCAAAATTAAATGTTTATTTTTATTATTTAATGATTAAATTTGTAGCTTATTAACATATTGGGTCCCAAATTAGTTTATTAATCTATCTAAATTTCATTAAATCTTTACATTAATTTTTCACGATAGGGACTAAATCGTTACAAATATGAAAGTATAGGGACTAAATTGTTACAAAATTAAAAGTATAGGGATTAAATCGTTACAAAATTGAAAGTACAGGGACTAAATCGTTACAAATCAAAATTTAGGGACTAAATTGTTACTTTTATAAAAGTTCAGGGACCAAAAGTGATTTTTAACCTAATAATAATAATAATAATAATAATTCTTAACGTTGTTTTCATCCAATAGGGCTATTTGGATATATATGCTAGTTTTTGTTTTTGAATAATTTTATGCTCATTTATATAGGAGTCTGGTTGGATTTGACATTCTTTTGAAATAAAGATTTTGGCTATTTGGATATATGTGCTAGTTTTTGTTTTTGAATAATTTTATGCTTATTTATATAGGAGTCTGGTTGGATTTGACGTTCTTTTGAAATAAAAATTTATGTGTTTGATATTCATTCATATGGTCTCACACTTAAATAATTATACTGAATATTTTATTCGATCATTTATCAACAATTCTGATTGAAATTGATTGAAGCTTATTTATGGAAAGACACATTTGTGATCATATTCCTTTGGAATGAAACTTAATGTGTGTGATATTTACTCACATGACCCCACAATTAATCATATTGATTGTTTTGGCCAATTATTTTTGACAACTTTCATTGAAAGTTCTAATTGAAAATGATTCGATATTTACACACATGTCATATTCCTTAAGGTACATGTGTAGTTTGGCATTCCTTTACAACCAAGATTTATGTGTGTTGTACCCTCATGTGTGTCCATGACCTCACATTCACTAGTTGTTAGTTGACAACTCAAGTTGAATATTTGGAAGGCTACTCAAATAATTCATCTTCACACTTTGATATTTGAAAATATTGTTTTGAATGGAGATATTGATTGAATGAAAGTTTGTTATTTGGAATGATTAACACCTACTTGCACAATCTTTCATTAAGAATAGGGTTGTATAAATAGCCAACAGTACAATCAGTTACATTAACAAAAATATCAAAGGCGCGTTGAATGGTCAGTTTTGGCTCCATAAGAAGCAATTGTGTGCGGATTTGACTGAACGAATCGTTCAATCCCATAAGAAACGTCATAACGTATTCGGTCTGAAAGTACTCAACGAGTTTCTTCACCCCATCGCAAGTACACTTTCCACAACTGCAGATAGGACGGTAGGAAGATAATTCATTCCAGAGCGTCTTGAGTTTGGTGAAGTATGTGGTGGCAGAGTCTTGATCTTGAATGAGATTCGAAATCTCTCGTTGGAACTGAAAATTGCGAGGACGATTCTTTCTTTGATATCGTTGCTGAAGATCAAGCCATATGTCTCGGGTCGTTTCAGCAAAATTCACACTAGCCGCGATCTCCTTTGGGAGGGAATTTAAAATCCAAGCAATGACCACACCATTGCATATGATCCAAGAACACCGTAATTCACTGTCCGGGTGGGTGATAGTACCATCGACGAACCCTAGTTTGTTCTTCACTGTCAAGCCAATGATCATGGTGTTGCACCAGGAAGTGTAATTGGACTCGGTCAGAAGGTCAGAAACGAGGACAAGATTGGTTCCATCTGAGTGATGCAAAAAATAGGGGTTCTCGTACTGCTCAATTACAGAACGATTTGTGGGTTGAGTTGTAACAACCCAAAAAAAAAAAAAAGAGGGAAAAAGGGGGGATTTTTTCCCCCCAAAATTTCGGTAAAGACAAAAAAAAGGCAAATCTCTCTCCCTCTCACGCTTTCTCTCTCTCCCTCTCGGCTCTCTCTCCCTTTCGGCCTCTCTCCCTCTCACACTCTCTCTCCCTCTCTTGGTCTGCAGCGTGCCGTCGTCCTTCTCCGTTGCAGATTTGCACGTTGCTGTCTTCGCCCCTCCGCTGTCGCCTTTCGCCACACTGCCACCATTGACAGTTACCCACGACGCCGTCGCCACTGGTAAGCCTTTTTTTTGTGCTCTCTCTCTCTCGTCTCCTCCCTCTTCACGTTTTGGTGATTGGCACGATAGAAAACAACTTTCTTCCTTAAATTTCAGCGATCTAGCAATGTTATTGGGCTGTTTTTGGCATTTTTCGGTGAGCTTCAGCAGTGGGTAAGTGAATTAAGCCTGGTTTTGGTTGTTTAAAGTAATTTAGATGAATATCCATTGACTTTAGCTATTGATTTTAAGGTACCCATAGTATTTGGAGGCAAATTTGTCGATTTGGAGCGAAATTTAGAACCCGGACAACAAGCTTAAGGTTCTATTTTGATTGATTAAAGGCCTTGAGAGCTAAGAAGCTAAATTAGCATTTGACAAACATTATCTAGTAAGTAACCTTACTACTTGGAAAGCCTTAGCTAGGCTAGGCTATTTATTATGAATTGTTACATGCTTTGAATAGTACAAAACGAGAGA
Organism: Luffa acutangula; assembly: GCA_036850905.1. Classification (NCBI taxonomy): domain Eukaryota; kingdom Viridiplantae; phylum Streptophyta; class Magnoliopsida; order Cucurbitales; family Cucurbitaceae; genus Luffa; species Luffa acutangula. The sequence continues at coordinate 58,111,086 of CM072087.1, read as the reverse complement.
CATCGATTATGTATGGTTGGAATATGGAATGTTGGATATTATGTGTTCTGGCGATATTAAATCTTATGGTTATGCGTGTGTTTGTCTATATTGAATGCTCTGAATGTTTTGTGTTGGTAAGTATAGAATATTCTGCTTGGGTAAACCTTGAATGCTCTGAATGCTCTATGTTGGATAAGATAGGATGTTATATATGGTTGAGTTGTGGATGCGAGACCTGACTCGCTTTGTTTTGTGGAAGTTCAGAGTCTATTCTATTGTTCGGAAGTGCTGTGGAAGTTTGTAGTTGTGCAGTTTTGAATATTGAAGTGTATTCTCTTGTTTACAGGTGATAAGAAATTTGGGAACAACTATACGTATGTCGTTATGCTGCCGGATTTTCGGTAGCATTACAGGGAATAACGAGGCTAAGTTTCGTGATATCACTTGGGTTACGATGTGCTAATATCGGTTGCTGGTTGTTTAAAATATGTGTCTTTTCTACTTAGTGTTTTGGATGTTGGTTACGATAATTATGCTTGGATGAGATGAAAGGCGAGGTAGTTAGAACATGTTAGATTAGCCCTTCAGAAACCTTTATGGGAAAGAAACTTGATGGTTAAGTTGCAAGTTAAACTTGCTAATAGGGGCCCTAATACGAAATGAGGATAGGTTACTTATCCTAGTAGGGACCGTGGCAATTAAACACCTGAGATTGAGATGTTTATAGACTGAGATGAGGAGCTAAATGGACGGGACTCGGCTTCGCAGACTAGGTGCCATCTACTATATGTGGAAGTAAAGTCCCGACTAAAAACCCATGGACGCCCCACCAGTGAGTTGGTAGTTAGAGTGCTATGCACACATAGGTGCCTTGACGGGTGAGACTTGGCTCCACTGACTGGGTGCCTTCTACCATCAGTAGGAGTAGAGATCTCCCACGATTCCCACTTGTGCACCTCCAGTGAGTTGATAAGCATGTGACAGGCTGGTTAATTGTCCACGTGACCCCGTACGTCATGATAGATGAAACGAAATGAAATGAAATGACCCCGTATGTCATGATAGATGAAACGAAATGAAATGAAATGACCATTAGGCCCTTAGCAGCAACTAACCTCAAGTTATCCATGTAATGCTTGTAAATCTCCTCCCAATAGTAGTGTTACTTACTGAGTATTTTTAATACTCATTCTTTTCAAAATGTTTCCTTTCAGGTACGAGCAAGGACATACAGAGCGCGTGGCAGATTGTTGTTGACGAGCCATGGAAAATAAGTGATCATGACTTCCGCATAGTCTAGCTTCTCATTTTGCTTTTAGTTAGTTTTGTAAACGGTGGTTCTTAAGGTTTAAAATGTCTCCGTGTTTTCCTTAGGAAACATTTGTTTTAATGAAGTTTTTGCAAGGTTTCTTGTTTTATTTGGGATCCCAGGCTGAAAGGCTTCTTTTCTCTAAAATGTCGTACATTTTGTGTTAATGTTTCTTTCAAAATAAGTTTTTTTCTTAAAAGTAAGTAGGCATGCATGTGGTAACAACCCTAGGAAGTAGTAATGAGAAGTGTGGTCGTTACATGAGTTGTGGAAGAGAAGTCGGCAACCATGGATGGAACTCGAAAATCTTGAAGAAGAGCTTTAGAAAAGGAGGACACTCTTGAAGGTCAAAAGGAAATTAGAGCAACTAATACCATATTAACACCTTGAGAGTAAATAAACTCTTGCACAATCTTTCATTAAGAGTAGGGTTGTATAAATAGCCAACAGTACAATCAGTTACATTAACAGAAATATCAAAGGATAATAACTAGCTACCAACTAACAAACTGTTTATCCTAACAGGAATATTTGATTGATTTGTTTGACTAACCGTTATAGCAAGTTTTGATTAATTGAGAGTTTTGTTGATGGAAGGATTTTGGTTTCGAAACTTTTGATTTACTAATAGCTTTAATTCAAATTTGAAAGATTTGATTTTTGGAAAGTTGTTTTTATAGTTGTATTAACTGTTGCTCGAAGATTTGTATTTTTGTTATGAACGTTTTGAAGGAAAACGAGTTTCAAAGTTTGATGTCAAAATTACTTGTTGAGTATTTTTTAACTCATTTTTTGTTTCCCTCGAATGTTTTTTAGATGAGGGATCAATTAACACTCTTATATTAAAAAGTGGAGTTTAGTGTTCTAGTATGAGATATTGATAGTTGTCCTGTAGTTTTTGTATAATATGTTTCCAAATAAATATCAACAATAGAATGAATGTATGGAAAAATATGGCTTGTTGCATAGAAGATAAAAGACAAGGGAGGGATGAAGAATAAGTAATAATAATTTTTTTAAAAAAGGTTAAGATAAATATCATTCAAACCATAGACCTCTTGATCATTAGTAAATGTCTTATGCCAGTTAAATTGTAGTCATGTTGACTAAGGATCTTTTTGCCACTTAAGTTAAGATTCCATATTATTAGTGTATAATCAATATTGTACTTGTCCAAACGAAAATGAAGATAACTCAACCGTAGTTGACATGAACCAATATTAAAGTTCACAAATCAATTTATAATTTAATCAATTATTGTCCAATAAGAAGTAGAAATAAATTTTGTATATATACAAACAAACATACATATAGAAAAAGAATTTAACTTTAAATAATACTTAAAAGGCTTTTTTTTCCTTCAATAAAAGTTAAAGATTCTTTCGAGGTGATTAATTTCTTCAAAATGATGATTTTTTAGGACTCGAAAATATTTTTATTCTCATGAAAATAAATTTCATATTTAATGATGAAATCTAGAAAAAAAAAATAATAATATTATATATTTGTTACTGTTATATAATTATAGATACCAAATATAAATTATTTTTATAATTCAACTAATAAAAACAAATATTTTCGTCAAATATTAGATGTTCAAATCCCCACACAACTTCTTGTTGAACTTAAAAAAATATCAATCATTTAAAAAAAAAAAAAACATGACCTACATTGCAATATATAAATCTCCAACACATAAAAGTATAAATTGTTTAGATTAAATGAAAAAAGTGTTATGAGACTTCAAAGGTTTGAATGTGAACTAGAGGGGATGACAGGGCTAACACCACAATGCCATATGTTTATTGTGGAGAACTTTTGCGATGTTTATTACTTATCAATAAACGTTTTGAAGGTGAGGGAGGGCTCGAGCCCCTCTCGAACCCAAAGTACATCCACCACACGGATTTAGACTTATTATTATTATTTAACATGTAGAAGTCATTAGTTCAAGTTTTATGACAACGGAACAATGTTCATGTTGACATGAGTAATATGTGTGTATATATAGGTATTTCAAGTCTAAAAATGCAATTTAAGGATGTCTTAGTGAAATTTAACAAAAGAATGAGACCAACTTGAAATTACGTAAAAACAACGAAGACTAATTGAAGTCAAATTTCATTAAACTTTTTAAGATCATGGAGGCCAAATCAAAACTTTGGTATAAATCATAGGTATCAACTTTGTAATTTAGCCTTTTCTAATAATGATAAAAAGAATTTGTAAATTTGTAAATTTTATTTATACAAGTTTTCTCCCACCAGAATAATCTCTGTTTTCAAATTTCTAAGGATCCGTTTGGAATGTCTTGTAGTTTAAATGTTGGGTAAAATACCTTTTTGGTCCCTCATGTTTCGAGTCAGTTTCTAATAGGTCCCTACGTTTCAAAATTGGATAATCAAGTCCCTACTGTTTTGAAAATGTCTCTATTGAGTCCCTCTAGGGCTGATGTGGCAGTTTCAAATAATAAAATATTGATTTTTTAATTAAAATAATAATATAATAAAAAAAATTATTAAAATATAAAAAATAATTATTATTATTTAAAAAAAATTATTTCTCTTCCATTTCCCCACCGTCCCTCTCCTCTTCCGCCGCCCCCACCTTCTCTCTCTTTTTCTCCCCGTCGGAGCTCCTCCCGTCTCCCCCACCTTCTCTCTCTATCTCTTTTTTTCTCCCAGCCGTCGGAACTCCCTCTGCTCTGCTTTATCTTCACGATGGGTATAAACAGGTGGTGATCCACAGAGACGTGAAGGCGAGCAATGTGTTATTAGACGCCGATTTGAACGGGAAATTGGGGGATTTCGGGCTCGCGAGGGTGTACGAACACGGGTCGGATCCGGGGACGACTCGGGTCGTCACAACTTTGGGGTATTTGGCGCCGAAGCTACCGAGACCAGGGATATCGACGACGAGCTCCGACGTGTACGTGTTTGGAGCTCTGATGCTGGAAGTGACTTGCGGGCGGCGACCAGTGGAGGTCAAGGCGCTGCCGGAGGAGATGACGTTGGTTGATTGGGTTTGGGATAAATACAAAGAAGGGCAGCTTTTGGCCGTCGTCGATCTAAAGCTCCGAGGAGATTACGATCAGATTGAGGTGGGGATGGAGCTCCGACGGCGGGGAGAGAAAGAAAGAGAAGGTGGGGGCAGCGGAAGAGGGGAGGGACGGTGGGGAAATGGAAGAGAAATAATTTTTTTAAATGATAATTATTATTTTTTATATTTTAATAATTTTTTATTATTTTTTTATTATTTTTATTAAAAAATCAATATTTTATTATTTGAAACTGCCACATCAGCCATAGAGGGACTCGATAGAGACATTTCCAAAACAGTAGGGACTTAATTGTCCAAATTTGAAACGTAAGGATTTATTAGAAACTGACTCGAAACATGAGGGACCAAAAAGGTATTTTACCCTTAAATGTTTTTCAAGAATGCAATTTATTTTAAACATTTTTATAAAAATGGTTTAGAATTTACACTCATACGTTGGTTACATCTCCTCATAAGCGTTTTTATACCTAAGTTATTATATATTAAAAACGATTTTTAAAAAATTTGGTTTCAAGTATTTCTCTTAAAATGGTTTAAGGTGTGTTTGGTTTAACTTTTTTAGTGTTTAATTTTGAAAAAAAAAGTCATTTTAAAAAAATTTATTGTGTTTGACAACAACTAAAAATGACTTATTAGAAAATGAGATTGATAAATAAACCCTTTTGAGAGAAACATTTGAAACTAACTTTTTTTTAAAAGAGTCTTTTAAGTATACAATAACTTGTGTATAAAAACACCTATGAGAAATGCAACCAAATATGAGTGTTTAAATTCTAAACATTTTTTTTTTCAAAAAAAAAAAAAAAAAAAATCTAAACATTTTTTTTATACAAAGTGTTTTTAAAAAAATGCATTATTGAAAAATATTTAAATTAAAATATATTCCAAACGGACCTTTATTCTTCAATCTCATTTTTTAATAAATTATTTTTAGTAGTTGTCAAACACTATAATTTTTTTTCAAAATTAAACATTTGAAAAGGTAAACCAGACATTCTCAAATTGCCAGCATAAGTTTGTACTAAACCAACAGCTGTGGGGCTTTTGGGGCGCTGAATTGATTATAATATCTGGTGGTTATAGTAATTTGAGAATTATAATAGTCTGGGGTTATAATAATCTGTGTTTGGGGTGCAGATTATTATAGTATGGGATAAAATAATTTGTGTTTGGGGTACAAATTATTTTAGTTGGATAAAATAATCTGTGTTTGGGATACAAATTATTTTAGTATGAGTGAAAATAGTCTGTGTTTGGATTGCTGATATGTTTAACATGAGATTCTGAATCAAATGTTCAAGTTGATTATTTTTTCCCTGACTTTTTTTTTTCTTTTTTTTTTAAAAAAATTTCCTCATACAACTTTGTATGTCAAATATTATATTTTGCAAATATCAATAAAAAATTGTTTGGATTCAGTTGCAAGAAAAATAAAGTATTGAGTATCCGGGTTAAATGATATGTTTAACTTAAAAGGAAACAAAAATAACCTAGGGTAAGAGTTGATTTTCTTTGTTTTAGGGTCCTGATTTTTTCACAAAAGAAGTCCTTTGATGATTTCATATTGGAAAACCATATTTGTTTCATTTCTGTATTTTCAACGAAAAAATGGTAAATGCTTATGTACAAAGAAATTATATAATATAACTCTATATTTATATATGTAGAAAGATAACTGAGAAACTGGTGAGTGTTTCTAACATGGAATGACCAAAAATCGTTTTTTTTTTTCCTTCTTTTTCATTTTCTTCCTCCATCTTTATCTTCTTCCTTCATCTTCATCATCTCCATTTTATTCCTCCATTTTCATCTTCATCCTCATCATCTTCTTCCTCCATTTCCATTATCATCTCCATCTTCTTCCTCAACCCCAAACTCCATATTCATCATTTTCTTCTTCCTCTAACCCTAATGCCAGCAACGTTTTCAACGACTTTTTCGGCGGTTGCCGACAAAATTTTCGACGACCAAATTTTGTTTCCTCGTTTTCTTTCTTTTCTTTTTTATTTTTCTTTATTTTCATTTTTATATTTTTTAAAATGAAAATGAGAAGAAATATGAAAAAAGGAAAAAAAAATCGGTTGCCGGAAAAGTCGTCGAAAAGTGGTCGGCGGTCGTCGGAAACTTCACCGGCCGACGGTGACCGAAGGTCGTCGGAAAAGTCAAGGAGTCACATGGAAAAGAGAGGAGAGAGTTACTGTAGAAAATGGATAGAATAATTGGATGAGTTGAATGATGGTTACTGTAGAGAATAGGTAAAATAATCGGGGGTAAAAATAACCCATCCCATCATTTATTTTTGTTGGTGCCCAAAACACTGAATAAGTTATAATAAAGGGGATATGTTATAATAAAAAGAGTTATTATAGCCTCACGTAAAAAAAAGAAAAAGAAAAAGAAAAAAACGTTCTCAAATTAGTTTTGGTGCGGACCTATCGGGTCGCCCTGCTATAAGCACGGCCCATTTGCTAGTGCTCCTTCTCTGTTCTCTCCATTCTAGTTAACCTTCCCGCCACCTTCTTTCGTTAAACCCTGAAAAACCCTAATCACCGGAACTTGGTTTCTCAGTAAAGCCGAAGCAGAAAAAATGGATTCCAATCCTCATATCGATCCCATGGAGATGAAGGTCACAGAACTTGTAAAGGAATTTCAGCTTGACTACTCCTCTGCTTTGCCTAAGCTCGTCGAGGACACAGTTTCAGCTATCAAAAAAGCTATTAAACTCATCCCCGATGACTTGAAGGTTGCGTTTCTCTTCATTCTTACCAAAACATTAAGCAATGAATGGCCTGCGTTCTTCGTTTGATAATCTGCTTCACTCTGTGTCATCAGTTAATCTCGAGCGGCATTCCTAAATTCCTGAAACTCATTCTTGTTATTGTGATGTTTAACCAAACTGTGGTCACACTTTTCCTTTTCTTGAATTTCTAGCTTCTGGATTGAATTCGGTGTTCAATGTTCTAATGCTAAAAACTTTGCAGGTTACTGCGGATGCAGCTCCGGGTTTTATCAGGGATATTGGCGCAGACAAAGTGGAATTCAAATTTAGGAAGCCAAAATCAATTAAAATCGGCGGTAGTTATGCCTTTCAAGGCATTGCAAAACCTGATGTGAATGTAGATCTTTTAGTTGGCTTGCCAAAGGTATTGCATGACTACTGTCCAACATACTGTCGTTTTTACCACTGCAATGCTGCTGTCTACCCTTTTCTTGTATAACGGGGGAATGTTAAGTGAATTGGATCAATGGTGGACATGTAGGATTTGAGTTTGGTAGTAAATAACGTACATGTAGTCTCAACTTAGCATAGCCACCACCTCCTCCCCCCCAGTTAATTCTCCCCTCAGTCGTTAGTTGTTAACGTAGTCAGGTATTTCTAGTTGCGATGTAGTATTAGTTTGAATTTCTTTAGTGCTAGATACAATTGTTGACTTGAACGTAGTGCTAATCTCTTTGTATTAAGTCAAGTGACTATGGTTTTGGAATCCCTTGGGGCTGGTATATTGCTCACAATTGAGAAAGCTTTGAGGACTATAATATCTGGAATTGCATATTGAATGTTCTTGCCTCTACGTTAGGAGAAACTTTTTGATATGTTATGATGTGGTAGTGTTTTGGATATTTCTAAGAACAAACTTTTTTGTGGCAGGAGTGTTTCCTTGAGAAGGATTACCTGAATTACCGGTACCATGCTAAAAGGTTCCTTTACCTTTGCACGATCAAGAAGTATTTGAACTCGTCTTCAATGTTTTCAAAGGTTGAGTGGTCTACACTTCAGAATGAGGCTCGAAAGCCGGTCTTAATTGTCCATCCAGGTTGGATATGTGGGAAGTTTAAGTACTCACTTTATCTGATAAAATAAATGTTACGGATTGCACAACTTGGCCTTAATTACAATCAAAATGTTAACTTCGAGAAATATAATTTCCATTTGTAGCTTTGGGAGAGCTCAAAGTAGCTCCTGGATTTTTTGTCAGAATAATTCCAACAATAGCAGCATCCTTTTTTAGCATTTCAAAGTTGAACCTCAAACGAAACAATATCCATGCATTGAACCAAGGTATTCTCTTAATATTTCATAAGTATGTTATGGTCACTGTACTCTTACCATCTATAAGTTAAGTGGCTACGTCGACCAACTTTTCTCTTTTCTCTTTTATTATCGGTTTCAAGGGAGCCTACTTCAAGCTACACCTAAGTATAACACTAGCATTATGGAAGATATGTACTTAGAGGATATTGCAGAAATGGTTAAGAAGCCTTTTCTTGAATCAAAAAGTTTGGTAGAAACGTTAATTCTACTCAAGGTATACTACTGAAATTTGCTCATATTGACGTAATCATTATAGATCTTTGTTATTTTAACATCTGGTTTATGTTATAGGTTTGGGCTCGGCAGAGGGCTTCAATATATGTTCATGATTGCTTGAGTGGATTTTTAATAGCTGTAATATTATCATACCTCATTACCCAAAATATAATAAATCATTCCATGACAGTGATCCAGATGTTTCGTGTTGCGGTAAAATTTGTAGGTATGTTTTTCTTACGTTTCTCTCTATCATCTTTCTTGTTAGTCAAAATATCATTCAATGATGCATATGATACAGAAATTAGATTAATTTTTTTAATCATGATTTATTTTCCCAGTTTTAATGATATCTTTTTATGCAAATGATTCCAAGCTTGAGAGTTGTTAATAACAAGTAATAAATGTATTTGGAAATTGAATATGGGACTTCAGTCCCTACAGGCTATGATACATTCTGGTTTTATATCATATCGTGGTTCAATTGCCTGAAACTATAATATTGGAATTGATAGTTTTCCTTGAGTCATGAATGTTGTGGTTTTTTTGCTGTGTAAGAAAGGGAAATTTCAATTATTTGGACAAATTTGTCCTGTTTTTGCAGCCTCTTCGGACGCATGGAATCGTGGGCTCTATTTTAAGCTTGGACCTCAGAGCTCTATTTCAAAGGAGGTTTTAGTACTGTTTCTTTATTCTTTTTAAAATGTATTGATTTGCTGGAATATTTCTTTATGTGCCGGGCACTTTTCCTTTTCTTAGATAAGTTCCCAATGTTAACTCACAAGATAAAATTCTTTTGATATTTTGGGTTACTTACCATTAAGCCCAAAAAATTTGTAGTTTATGTTGTGAATTTATCTTCCAGATTATCATCTAATTATTATTTTTATTATTATTTAGGGTTTAGGGTTTAGTGATTATTTAACCGTGTAATTATTCTTACTGTGGTCTTGGGAGAAAAATATTTTTCATTATTCTTAATCTCCAAAATACAAACAGATATATATGACATAAGAATACATAAAAGAAAACTATAAAGATAGAATGAAATCTAATCTAAATAAGGAAAAGATAAATTTAAAAAATGAAATAATCTACACTCCCCCTCAAGCTGGATTGTATATAGTATACAAGCCAAGCTTGGAGTTGAATCCTTCAAAGCTTGTCCTTGGTCATGCTTTGGTGAGAATGTCGACAACTTGATGACGAGATGGAACATAGTTTAGTTCTACTATTCTACTGTTGACCTTCTCAAATATGAAATGTCGATCTATCTCTATATGCTTTGTTTTGTCATGATGAACATGATTCTTTGCAATACTGAGGGCTGCTTGACTATCACAAAACAATTTTACTGAGTTCTGAGTATCAATTTTCAACTCTTTCAAAAGTTTCTGAATCCATATTCCTTCACATATTCCCAAAGCAAGTGCTCTGTATTCAGCTTCTGCACTGCTCCTTGCTACAACAACTTGTTTTTTACTTCTCCAAGTGACCAAGTTACCCCAAACATATGAGCAATAGCCCGTCATAGATTTTCGGTCAGTTAATTCCCCAGCCCAACTAGCATCAGTGTAGAGTTCTACAAGTCTGTTTGAAGATTTTTTTGAATAATAAACCATGACCTGGAGTGCCTTTCAAGTATTTCAGAATTCTGTTTACAGCTCCAAGATGACGTTCATTTGGATTGTTCATATACTGGCTAACAACGCTAACAAAGTATGCTATGTCTGGTTTGGTATGCGATAGATAAATTAACTTTCCCACAAGTCTTTGATACATACCCTTGTCAACTGGGACAACATCTTCACTTTGGTGTAAAACTAGATTTGGATCCATGGGTGTTTCTATAGGTCTACACCCAAGATTTCCTGTCTCCTTTAATAAGTCTAGGATGTACTTTCTTTGAGAAATTACAATACCATTATTGGATCGTTCCCCTTCCATGCCTAGAAAATATCTCAAGCTTCCTAGATCTTTGATTTCAAACTCAGTTGCAAGCATCTTTTTCAGGTTGAGGATCTCTTCTAGATCATTCCCTGTAATGATGATGTCATCTACATATACAATCAAAATTGCAGTTTTGTTATTTGAGGATTTCACAAACAAGGTATGATCGGCTTGGCATTGATAATAACCACTTTTAATCAGAGTTTTAGTGAATCTGTCAAACCAAGCACGTGGAGATTGTTTTAATCCATATAGAGACTTTTTTAACTTACACACCAAGTTGCTATTAGACTTGTCTCCCATTCCAGGGGGAATTTGCATGTAAACTTATTCTTCGATCCCAAAGCAAGTGCTCTGTATTCAGCTTCTGCACTGCTCCTTGCTACAACAACTTGTTTTTTACTTCTCCAAGTGACCAAGTTACCCCAAACATATGAGCAATAGCCCGTCATAGATTTTCGGTCAGTTAATTCCCCAGCCCAACTAGCATCAGTGTAGAGTTCTACAAGTCTGTTTGAAGATTTTTTTGAATAATAAACCATGACCTGGAGTGCCTTTCAAGTATTTCAGAATTCTGTTTACAGCTCCAAGATGACGTTCATTTGGATTGTTCATATACTGGCTAACAACGCTAACAAAGTATGCTATGTCTGGTTTGGTATGCGATAGATAAATTAACTTTCCCACAAGTCTTTGATACATACCCTTGTCAACTGGGACAACATCTTCACTTTGGTGTAAAACTAGATTTGGATCCATGGGTGTTTCTATAGGTCTACACCCAAGATTTCCTGTCTCCTTTAATAAGTCTAGGATGTACTTTCTTTGAGAAATTACAATACCATTATTGGATCGTTCCCCTTCCATGCCTAGAAAATATCTCAAGCTTCCTAGATCTTTGATTTCAAACTCAGTTGCAAGCATCTTTTTCAGGTTGAGGATCTCTTCTAGATCATTCCCTGTAATGATGATGTCATCTACATATACAATCAAAATTGCAGTTTTGTTATTTGAGGATTTCACAAACAAGGTATGATCGGCTTGGCATTGATAATAACCACTTTTAATCAGAGTTTTAGTGAATCTGTCAAACCAAGCACGTGGAGATTGTTTTAATCCATATAGAGACTTTTTTAACTTACACACCAAGTTGCTATTAGACTTGTCTCCCATTCCAGGGGGAATTTGCATGTAAACTTATTCTTCGATCCCAAAGCAAGTGCTCTGTATTCAGCTTCTGCACTGCTCCTTGCTACAACAACTTGTTTTTTACTTCTCCAAGTGACCAAGTTACCCCAAACATATGAGCAATAGCCCGTCATAGATTTTCGGTCAGTTAATTCCCCAGCCCAACTAGCATCAGTGTAGAGTTCTACAAGTCTGTTTGAAGATTTTTTTGAATAATAAACCATGACCTGGAGTGCCTTTCAAGTATTTCAGAATTCTGTTTACAGCTCCAAGATGACGTTCATTTGGATTGTTCATATACTGGCTAACAACGCTAACAAAGTATGCTATGTCTGGTTTGGTATGCGATAGATAAATTAACTTTCCCACAAGTCTTTGATACATACCCTTGTCAACTGGGACAACATCTTCACTTTGGTGTAAAACTAGATTTGGATCCATGGGTGTTTCTATAGGTCTACACCCAAGATTTCCTGTCTCCTTTAATAAGTCTAGGATGTACTTTCTTTGAGAAATTACAATACCATTATTGGATCGTTCCCCTTCCATGCCTAGAAAATATCTCAAGCTTCCTAGATCTTTGATTTCAAACTCAGTTGCAAGCATCTTTTTCAGGTTGAGGATCTCTTCTAGATCATTCCCTGTAATGATGATGTCATCTACATATACAATCAAAATTGCAGTTTTGTTATTTGAGGATTTCACAAACAAGGTATGATCGGCTTGGCATTGATAATAACCACTTTTAATCAGAGTTTTAGTGAATATGTCAAACCAAGCACGTGGAGATTGTTTTAATCCATATAGAGACTTTTTTAACTTACACACCAAGTTGCTATTAGACTTGTCTCCCATTCCAGGGGGAATTTGCATGTAAACTTATTCTTCGAGATCACCATTCAAGAATGCATTTTTGACATCAAGTTGGTGAAGGGGCCAATCTTGGTTCACAACTAGAGAAAGTTTTGTAAGAGTCCATTTGCAACCAACTGGATTCTTTCCATGAGGAAGTTTTGTAAGAGTCCATGTTCCATTGCTTTCAAGAGCTTTGATTTCTTCATCCACTGCCTTTTTCCATTTCGGATCTTTGAGCGCATCCTGAATGGTTTGTGGAATGTGAATATTGTCTAACTGAGTCACAAAAGCTTTATAAGTAGGAAGCAATTTGCCATATGCAACATATTTTTCAATGGGATGACTAGTGCAACTTCTAACACCTTTTCTCTGAGCAATTGGTAGGGTCAAATCATCAATTACAGGTGCCATAACGGTGATGTTCTCGTCAGTGGAATTCAGTGATGATGAATCTGGTTCAGGTGGTTTACATTCTTGGTTTTGCATGGTAGCCTCTTTTCTTCTTGTATAAACAATAGGTATGCGAGTTTGTGGGACTTCAACTTCAGAAATACTAGACTCAGAAATAGGTGGCTCGCTTATGGTAGGGGTTAAGACCTCATTTATGATGGGAATAGTAGGGATGACAGAATAAGGCTCAACATCCAAAGGCTCAAAGTCCTGTAGATTCTCCCCCTGAATTTGAGACTTGGTAAAGAAAGGAAGATTTTCAAAAAATGTAACATCCATGGATGTGTACATTTTTCTAGTGATAGGTGAATAACATCTGTACTCCTTTTTATGGGATGCATAACCTAGAAAAATGCACTTGATGGATTTTGGATCAAGTTTGGACTTGTGAGGAGAATGGTTATGAACAAAGGAAGAACAACCAAACACCCAAAGGGGTAAATTTGAGGAAAGGTTTTGGAATTGAGGGTGAATTTGGAGAAGGACATCTCGAGGGGATTTAAAAGCGAGGACACAACTAGGCAACCGATTGATAAGAAAGGTTGCAGTAAGAATGGCTTCTCCCCAAAAATGGGTAGGAACATTAGTAGAAAACATGAGAGAACGAGCTACTTCAAGAAGATGTCTATTTTTCCATTCAGCAATCCCATTTTGTTGTGGAGTGTCCACACATGAACGAGTATGAACGATACCATGAGATGAGAAATATGTACCAAGAATCGAATTGAAATAGTCTCGAGCATTGTCTGTTCGGAGAACTTGAATTTTACTTTCAAATTGAGTAGAGATCATAGCATGAAAAGAACGGAAAAGATCTGGTGTTTCAGATTTGTCCTTCATTAGAAATGTCCAAGTCATCCTGGTATGGTCATCAATAAAGGTGAGGAACCATCGTGCTCCTGATATATTTTTCACTCTAGAAGGCCCCCAAATATCACTATGGATAAGTGAAAACGGTTTTGAAGATTTATAGGGCACACTAGGATAAACATTTCTTGTGTGTTTAGATAATTGACAAGTTTCACACTGGAAAAAGCTTGGCTTTTTATTGATAAATAAATCAGGAAACAACTTTTCGAGGTACATGAAATTTGGATGACCAAGGCGTAAATGCCATAACATAACTTGACTTTCAATTGACAAGGACTCTGACTTGGAAACAAAACTAACAGACTGAGAAGAAAACTTAGAACTAGGACGGAAGACGGAACTTGAAGGCCACTTTTCTTGAAGAAGATAGAAGCCACCATGTTGCTTAGCCCTTCCCCGAATCCACCTCCTGAAATTCACACAAGTTTGAGTAAAAATTAGAAATGCAGTTCGAATCACCAGTAAGTTTGTTAACTGAAATCAAATTGAAGTTCAACTTAGGAACATAAAGCACATTAGAGAGAACGAGATCATTTGTCAACTTTATTAACCCTGTCCCTGTAACTTCAGAGAGAGAACCATCAGCTATTCAAACTGACGAATAGCCAGGTTGGAATTTGAACTGGTGGAATAAGGAAATGTCGCCGGTCATATGGTCTGATGCTCCAGAATCCACAATCCAAGGTTTAGACTTGTTATGCTGCATAGAAAAACAAGAAAGACCAGTACCTTGATAAGCAAGATTGCTAGAAGGTTTCTCAACTGAGGCTGTGGGAGTAGATGTCGATAATGAAAGATGACCAATCATTTGTTGTAACACGTCTAATTGTTCCTTCGAAAATACAGCAGAAGTTGGATGTGAGAAGCAACAACATGAGCATGATTTTCAATTGTCCCTTTCCTCGTTGGTTTCCAATCTGCTGGTTTGCCATGAATTTTCCAACAAGTATCTCGTACATGTCCCACTCTCTTACAATGATCACACCAAGGATGATTGCCTTTCTTGGATTTGTACTCTTGAGATGAACTGTGTGTCAACATGGCAGAAACCTCTGGTCCAGTAGAGGACCCAATCTCAGGCATCGTCAGTTGTTTTCTACTTTCCTCACGCCGTACTTCAGCAAAAGCTTCCCTAAGAGAGGGAAGATCTTTTGCTCCCATAATTCTTCCCCTTACGTCATCTAGCTCTTTATTAAGGCCTAGAAGGAACCTCAATATTCTCTTTTTCTCAACTATCTTTTTGTAAAGAGTCATGTCTTCTCCACACTTCCATTCGTATATTTCATACATATCCAAATGTTGCCAGTTTCGAACAAGAAGATTAAAGTACTGAGTAACATTAAGGTCTCCTTGACGTAAATCATACAACCGGGTTTCAATAGCCAATAGAGCATATGAGTTCTTGGAGCTAGAATAGGGGTCACGGGCTGCATCCCATATCTCTTTTTGCTGTTTTGAACAATAGAAAGTTCTCTCCAACCTCTGGACTCATAGAGTTTAGTAGCCAAGACATAACCAAATGATCATCAGTTTTCCATGATCGAAACTTTGAGTCTTTAGCATCCGGTGCAGGGGTATCACCAGTTAAATGACCATCTTTACCACGACCACAGATATATATGAAGACTGATTGATTCCATTGAAGAAAGTTGTGACCTTGAAGTTTATGATTAGTCACAATTTGAAGAGAGGAATCGTGAGGTTGAGAGGAGCTTTCATAACTAATGCTTGCTAACCCGTGTTTTGCCATTTGAAATCGCTGAAAGGTTTGAACAAACAAATAACCAAATCTGAAAGCAAATCCTGATACCCGATGAGCAGACCAGAGAACGAGGAACAAGAAATCGAGCAGACCAGTGGGGAGAAAAAAAGAAGAAAAAAAACCCGACGAGCGGCGACACGCGAATAAGAAATCGCAAACCCAAACCCCTACTGATGAGCAGACAAGCGGCGAGCGTCGGCGGCAATCGACAAAATACACTCGCGAACACTGAACTCGTTGTCGCTGAACGGACGGAAGAGATCGCGAACACTGACGAGACGCGAGCGACGATAAATCGAGAACGTGAACGATCGCGAATGGAAGAGATCGCCGATGAGAGTTGTCGGAGAAGAAGAGCGCTCGCCGGAGGGTTGCCGGAAGGAGAGTTCGCGGGTGAAGATAGTGTCTGATGGCTAGGGTTTTATTTTTAGGGTTTGCTCTGATACCATGTGGTCTTGGGAGAAAAATATTTTTCATTATTCTTAATCTCCAAAATACAAACAGATATATATGACATAAGAATACAAAAAAGGAAACTATAAAGATAGAATAAAATCTAATCTAAATAAGGAAAAGATAAATTTAAAAAATGAAATAATCTACACTTACTGATCATGAGATAATTTTTACTGTCCTTGCTGATGTCCTGATAACAATGAGATGCCTCATGCATTCAGTGTGTTTCTAATATTTTTTTCCTTGAAAATTCCATGTTGATATTCAATTCAATTCTCTCGTGCTCAATGGATTCAGAATGGGCTTTGGTTGCAGGAAAAGAAGCAATATAAAGATTTATTTCCTGTGGTTATATGCAATCCGTCTTCCAACTTTAACATTGCATTTCGAATATCACAACCAGGTTTTGCTGAGGTACTGTAGTGTCAAAGTTTGGTGTTCATCGATTATGACAGTGTTTATTAATTTTTGAAATATAATAAGTCCCATTTCATTGATACGGTGAAAAATATTAGAGGAAGTCAGTAGAATAGAACCAACCCCTAGGAAGCTTACAAACAAGTTACTCCAGTTTGATTTAATTACAAGCAGTGTATAATTACAAAAAGAATTTAATAGAGATTACCAATCGCTCTTCTTGAAAAAAATTCTTTGATTTCTCTCTAGTCATATCTCCAATAAGATGCACTTTACTATATTTAAATTTCGACCAGAGGGGGGGGGGGACTTTACATTTTTTACCCCCTCCCTTCCCTTCCCTTCCCTGTTGAATTATGAAAACTCCAGCTTAAGTTCAACAAACTTAGAAGGGCTTTCCTGCAATTTTGACTGAAGTAGTATTGGAAGAAGGGATGCACCTGATTTTCGTGCAATGTTCTACGTAACCCGCACCCATTTGTTTATAGAAGCCCAAATTGGACACCATTCTGGAATCATTTCGTTTGTATTTCTTATTTATTGCCTTCAAACAGAAGAGGATTTTTTTTCCTACTTGTGTTCTGTTTTTGCATGCCCTGCTCTCAGCTGATAAGTTGGCTTTTTCTGTTTTCCTTTTCTCAATTTTTAGCTTCAAGATGAGGCTGCTTTGGCACTTGCATGTTTGGAGAAATGCAGCAATGGTGGATTTGAAGAGGTTTTTATGACCAAAATTGACTTTGCTGTTAAGTATGACCATTGCATTAGGTATAGACCAGGAGTTTCAACTCTTCTACATTTGCTTATTTTTTTCAGCGTTCTTGTACATTATGGATGGGTTTCGTTATTGGTTCTCATTGTTTCTATTTAATTTTGACCATTTTCCGTCAAAGTAAGATTCCAGTTTACACTACATCATGTTATCTATGTTTATTTTTATAGATTGAATTTGAGGGGACAAGGCAAGATATATGAATCAGGCTTTTGTTTAGATGATGAGTGTTGGAGATTATATGAGCAGAAAGTACATGGGCTTTTAAGTCAAGGCCTGACTGATAGAGCAAAATTCATTCGTGTTTCCTGGAGGAACACCGAACCTGGATGCAACATTGAAAATGTATGAGCCATTTATTAAAATTTAGTGTTTTATCAATATAGATCTTAATCCAATATCCTAATTTTCCTTGTGATGTCAGGGTTTATCAGTATATGATACTCAGCCATTGCTTGTTGGAATTTCAATCAGCTCCGTGGAAAAAGCTTTTCGTCTGGTTGATATTGGTCCTAATGCTGATAACAAAGAAGATGTAAATAAGTGCCAAGTTGGAACTTTTTCCCCCTCTTAAAATACATTTACTTATCAAGCTTTTATTCCTTTACAGGCCCTAAAATTTAGGAGATTTTGGGGTGAAAAGTCTGAGCTCAGGAGATTTAAAGATGGCAGAATTGCAGAAAGCACAGGTTATATAGTATTTCTTCTTCGGGTCGATTATCTGAGTTCATTGATACGAATATTATGGCCTTGCATGTTAGACCACTCACAAAATGTTAACATGCTTTTTTTTTTTCTAAATTTCTTAGTTTGGGAAACTGATCAATGGACAAGACATCTCATTTTAAAGAGAATTGTGGAATATATTTTTGTTCGACATCTTTCGCCAATGTCAAAAGACCATATTATGCATGCCGTGGATCAGATTGATTTCTCCCTGCTTCATGGTTCTGGAGGTATTCTATGACATGTATCCTTTTTTCTCTAAAACAAGAAACAAGCTTTTCATTAATAGATGAAAAGATAGCTATGACATGTATCTATAGCATGGATCAAATGACTGCGATTAATTTGTTCATTCACAAAATGCTATTTATGTATTTAATCTTTTCCATAATTTATAAATCATTTTTTTTTTTCGAAAAGGAAACAATCTTTTCATTGAAGAAATGAAAAGAGACTAATGCTCAAAATTTTATACATCATTTTCTTTCAATCATAAATTCTTTTCGTATCAAGTAATTTTCATGAATTTTTTAAATGCATTTCTTTATGTTTACAAGATGCTTTCAGCTTCTAGCCCCCAACAATTGGTATTAAGTCAAACTAAAATGCTATTTTAAATTTAAGGTGGCGTATGACTTGTCATTTACTTTTTATTACATAAACTAATCTTATTTATTTAATTTTGTACAACTTCTGCAGTATGTAAAAGATGCTAAGACAATATTTTTCTTTAAATAAAAGGCTTCTTAATTATTTCAGATCCAATAACATTTTCTAGAAATTTGCTTGCGGCTTTTGAAGTTTTATCAAAGCGCTTACGTTCAATTGGAGACATTCCTTTGAAGGTGTCTGTTGTGCAGCCTTTAGACTCAGGTATTAGACTTCAGCACTTCCCTTGAAGACTCTTGCTTATTCCTGTTAATTATATGTGCATTATCCAGATTTAGATTGTAGGAACTTGGACTATTGACCGCTTCCTCTTTTATATCAATGTGTGTAGGCATCTATATTTCTTCATCACATCTTTAATGGCAATTATCTTGACCGAAGTCAGCAGAGTTTCACATCATAATGAGTAGGATTACTTGGGACACACAAAAACAAAATAAGAAAATGCACTAATGGCTTAAGCGAGTTGTAGTTCTATTTTAAGAATGGTTTTCACTTTATCTGCCCTGAAAAACAATAATTTTCTACTTTCAACTTCAAATAAGAAGGAATTTTAGTTATCAACTAGATGTCCAGGAGTAAATTTTTTCCTAGACTCGGGGTTAGGAATAGCAGACTGTATGCTTATCCATATTTACAGCTTTCAGGTATACATCTGTTTATCCTCCTGAACCTCACCCACTAGCAGAAGAAAAGGCAAGTGATCGGCATATACAGCAAAAGTTTGCTCCATCCTGCATCCGGCCACTAGAAGTTATGATTCAGGCATGAAGTAACCTGAACTCCATGTTTATTTATTTGAATTTTGAAATAACTTATGAGTTATGACCACATTTTTCCCCCTATTTTCAGCTGGAAGGTTCTGGGAACTGGCCAACTGATGAGGTTGCAATTGAAAAAACCAAAACAGCCTTCCTTCTTAAAATTGGAGAGAGGTGAGCTAAAATTTTATTTTGTAATGACAAACCTCGGATGTCTATATCTGACGGTCTCAATATTGCAGTCTGCAGAATGTTTGGGGGATGACATGTATTGCTTCTGAAGATACTGTTAATGTACTTGTCTCTGGTTATGCCTTCCACCTAAAAATTTGGCATGAAAGAGGCCTGAGTTTGTTGAATAACGAATGTAAGGCATCATCTCTCTGACTTGCGTTTATGCAGTCATTGATGTGGTGGTAGTGTGGGTTTCCTGATAACCATTTGAATGTTAACAAATCAACTAAATTTGCAGTTGGAAGTGAGTTATCAAATCGGATCTCCTTGACAGATAAGCAACTATTTATTCAAAGTCAGCATTCTAGCATGATTAGTGGATTACAGGCTCGTCACTCAATATATGGACCGGTTGTTAGGTATTTACTGGTTGCTACTTATTTTATGGATTTCCATAATGCACTCCTCATAAATTTGTTGTTGGCATTTTAAGGTTGGCAAAAAGATGGATAGCCTCACATTTCTTTTCAGCATGCCTGGTAGAGGAAGCAGTTGAACTGTTGGTGGCATCAATTTTCCTAAAGCCTCTACCCTTCCATGCACCAATTTCTCGAATCACAGGTTTTCTAAGGTGTATATTTATCAAATATGTCTTTGCACAACATCGCTTTTGTAGGTAGCCCTTTATTTTTCTGTAATTTTCATGGAAGGAAAGTGAAACTGATGAGTTAAATAAAGAAACAAAAGCGCAAAACAAAAGTGATCGGCAAAAACAGAACAAAATAACATCTACAAAAAGATGCTCCAGTTATTATAAGTAAAAAATAAAGGACAATTGCAGAAAAAAGCTTTTGGACGTAGAAAGCAAAAGGGAGGCGTTGGAATGACCCAAGTTGCACTCCCCTTTCTTAGACCTGTCTACACCCTTAAAAGCTGCACACCACCTCTAGCATCAGAGTGACAATTCCTACTTTGTGTCAGCCTTTCGTCGAAGGTATTCAAGAATGAATTCTAGATAACTGTGACAAGCTGACATCTCCACAGCATATGGTCTAAGATCCTCTTGTAGATGTTTACAAAGAACACTCTGCTAAGGCCTCAAAGCTATAGACGAGGACATCTTGGTTGAACCAATGGTGTTAATCCTCACATGAGCATTCTAACCTTGCATTTTTTTTTTCCTTTTTTTTATTTTATTATTATTATTATTTTAAAATTCTAAACTTCCTTAGTGTGAAAGCAAAGCTAAGTTGGTTGAAAAGAAGAGACAATCAAACCAGAAGGGGAAGATTAGTCGAGGATCTCACATTAAAAAGATGAGGAGACCTCACAATCTTTATAAGATACATGAGTTATTTCTCTCATTACCAATTGGTTTTGAGATGGAATCCCATGTTTATATAATAATATTTACGAGAATATACCGTCGAATGTTTGAGGGTTCAAGCACAGTAATCCTTGTCTACCCCAGTGCAATTGAAACTTTTATAGGAGGGGGTAGTGAGGACACGCTGAGATCTGCCCTATTGGATAAGAGCCTCTTGAAATGAAACAAGCATGCCAAATGATTTCGCCTTTGTCCCGTTGCTCATATTTACTTGCTATAATCCTATGCACAAAGTATCAAAATCTAAAGGGGATGCCATAACTACTTTACCAAGAGAACTGAATTTTTAGCATTAAATTCTCCATTTTCTTCATTTGACATTCTATATTGCTTAGTTTTGTTCGCAGCTCACTTCATCTGTTTCTGCAATGTGACTTCTTTTATAGGTTCTTAAGATTACTGTCGGAATATGATTGGACTTTTTCTCCATTGGTTATTGACATCAACAATGATTTGGGTGCAAACGAGGAGAAAGAAATAGCTGTAAGGTCTAACGTCTGCAAACAGTTCCTGTTATAATTATGGGTATCCTCGAATTGCTATTTATTTTCCCTGGATTTTTATAGGATAAATTTAACCTGACACGAAAAGATTTGCAAGAAAATCCGCTAAGTGCAAGTCCCGCCATGTTCTTAGCAACAGCTTATGACAAGGCATCTGAGGCTTGGACCAGGTCCTCACCAAAATCATCGGTACGTAATTTCAAGCTATATTCTAATAAATCTAAGATCCTTTTAATCTACTTAGGATTAGGATATTGATGTACAACTTCTTCCGTGCCAAATTTTATACGATTAGGTCAACAAGAGAATAGTTCAACTGGCATAAAACTTGTACCTTAGGTTAGAGGTTCAAATCTTCCACCTTACCTATTTTCATTTTTTTAAATAAGATTAGATTGTTATTTAGTTGTATTAGTTGAAGGTGTAAGTAGGGGTATATCCTTTGGGATAAAAAAACTCAATGGAGTTCTGTGAAGAGTTGGATATTGAAGAAAAGATTATCCGAAAGTGTGATAAATATTTTTGCCACTTGGAAGTTAAATGCTCTATTAATAACGATTTTATTTTTTATTTTTGAAAATCATGTTTGTTTACTGAGTTTTTTTTTTTCTTTTGTAATCTACTTCTAGAAAATTTTTAAGAACTAACTCTAATCTTAAAAACTAAGTAGAGCTTGTTTATCTTTCATTTATTTTCAATAAAAGTTCGGTTCTTTATAAAAAAAAAAACTGATTTTCTAAAACTATTTTATATCGATTTTATTTTAAATTTGTTTATTAAAGTATATATATATTTTTTATTTATGTCTTTTAACATATTAATTTTTAAGATTAAATTATAAATTTAGCACCTAACTCTTAGGACTTTGTCAATTTAATATTAAAGAAATTTTCTAATAAGTCTCTGAACTTAAAAAGTTGTCTATTTAGCTCCTATGCTTAAAAAAAATTACAGAACTTTCATTTTTATGTCTAATAGGTTTTTGTTGTTAACTTTGTTGATTTAATGTTTATGCCACCAAACATTTGAACTTACTTGAAATTAGCCCACCATGTAATATTTAAGCAATACAGTTAGTGAACCACATAAGCATTAAACTAATAGGGATAACGATATAGATTTTATAAGACACAAAATTGAATGTTTAAAACTTTTTTTTTTCTTTTTGCCAAAAAGAGCATGACTCAACTGACATAAAGTTTGTATTTTGACTAAGAGGTTAGGAGGTTCAATCCCCCACCATTTAATGTTGTAAAAAACTAAAAACAAAAAACTCTTTTTGTTTTGTTTTGTTTTTGTTTTTGTTTTTTTTTTTTTTGTTGTAATTTTTTCCTTTTAAATGATAAACTAATCAATCTTTTTTTTTTTTTTTTTGAAAGATTAAACTAATCTTTCTCTTGGAAAAATGAAAGAATACAAAAGGATATCCAAAATGATAGCACACCCAGAGAGCTCAAAGCTAACTAAACAAAAGATCTCAACGTCAAAATAATGACGCCTAGTGGATAATTATAGAAATCCATATAAACAGATGTCCACATCCTCGTTGACGTCCCTAAAAATTCTGCTACTCCCCTCTAAAAAGAAACCCCAAGGATAATGAAAAATTGACATGATTGAAAGTTTGAGACCTATTAAAAATATTAGAAAATTTAGGTTGATGTTTGAAGACCTATTAATTTTTTTTAAGATATAAAGATAAACTTTACTTCAACCTAATTTTAAAAAATTAACACACTTAAATAAAGTTGTACTCAGAAATATATTTAGTGACTATATTTTCATAGTTTACTTGAAAAAAACACATGAAAATAACCTAATCCAATTTTCTATTTTAAAATTAAAAACAATAAACAACAGTTTTGAAAGACTAATTGAAAAATAATTTGTAAAAGCTATACCTAAACTAAACAACTCGGTTTTTAAAGCCTTAAAATTAAATAAGCAGTCATTGTCAACCGAGACCTTAAAATACAGAGCTTTGTTGCACATAGCATGGCAACATTTCTCGAGCTTTGTAATTCTTCTGTTACTGACGTGCGGCCCTTGTTGTTAAAAGGAGCTAAAAAGGTTGGTTGCTTATGCTAGAAGCAGTGCAGATTTGTTGACAAGACTAATATTGCAGCATCAGGTCGATTCTTATCAGTGGGAGGTGAGTGAGTATGCAAGAACCATTATTTGATTGTTTTGTTTTTGGCTTTGGATGTTGCTGTTCCTGAGAAACATAACATAACGTTTGTTCGATCTGCAGTGCCTTTTCAGAACTCCATTGACCAACTACGATGCTGTTATTCTTCTCCATAGAGACAAATTACCTTACCCGCAACGTCTTCTCTTCCCATCCGAACTGAACCGAGGTATTCTTTGGGAGTTGTCCTCTGATAGTCTTTCTTGATGTTCCCCTTTTTGTGGATTGTCGAAGCTTTTGTTATCTGAATTTTGATCTTATGCATATTTCGGTAGGAATTCATGTCGCAAAAGGGAATCCTAGCAAGATCTTCTCTCCCTTCTTGTTGCCTAGAAACTTGAAAGCAAGTTCTGAGAACATTAAGGACAAGCTTTTGGTAGATTTTGATCCATTAAGGTGTTATATTGCGGATTTGCAGGTAAGTGACTCAGTAGCCTTTGATTTTGCATTCCTATAGTTTGACTTTGCTGCTTACTCATCTTTATGAAAATGTAGAAAGAATTCTCCAACACTTTCAACATATGGTATGACTCTTTGGGAGGTGATGCAATTGGTTTAACATGGGGGCAACACAGTTCAAAGGTATATAGTTACTCGTCATTTGAAGGGAGCATAATTTATTGCTGCGATTTATGTATCCAACCAAACCGACCTCTTTGCCTTCTCTTGCAGAAGCGTGGACGCAACGAAGCTGTCGAGAAAGAAAAAGAACCAGCTGAAGTGCTAAAATCCGTTGGTGAAACTGGCAAAGGTCTAATGAGGAGCATCTACCTACTCAAGGCTCCAAGGCTCACGACCTAAGCTTAATGCCAAAGAATTACAGTGATGATGAGGTTTTTGTGTTCAATTGTTGTTATGTCCTATGGCTGCGGGGAAAAGGTTGCTTACCAATTTAACAATTATTCAAATGTATATTTGATTATTCATGTATCAATATCATGGAAATTTTGACGTATGTTTTTAGTTTCTAGTTGGAGAATTGTATTAGCATAGTGTGGTGGGGGCTCATCAGATCAGTAAAGCTGGATCGTCAAGCAGAAAAAGGAAAAAGAGAAAAAAGAAAAAGAACACACTCGGCATCTAAACATTTTTAAATGGAACTCCATAAATGTTCACTCAATTCTTCACAAAATTTTTAATTTGGATAACAGTTCTATTCTTAGGCAATGCACTTTGGATGTGTGAATTAAGTTTGACCTCGAATGAGTTTGTGTCATTTCTTTTTTTACTTCAATAATTATGGGGTTTTTATCCAGTTAGCTATGTTGGAATTGGTTAAATGAATGATGTAATTAATAACTTTTCAATACCTAATTTAAAAAAGTCAAGATGAAGCTTTTCAAAAGCTAAAAAGTTCAAATTTCGTAAAACTTATGCTTTAAGAGTCCAAATCTTTCATCGAACCCATTGTGGAAAAAAAAAAAATCAACTAACAAAATGTTCAAAATCACGTTGAGGTTGAATTCAAATTCAATCATACAAATATTGGAACTTCACAAATTTGAATAGATAAATAATGCTGAATTTAAGGAATAAAACACAAAAATGAGTAGATAGAAAATGGTTAATGTAAGTGAATCTTATCTGGTTAAGACATGATTTGAAAAGGACCGGTCAATCCTTGAATCCGTGGTTTCAACCCACGGATTCAAATAAGGAAAAAAAAAACAGCATAATTTCTCCAATTTTTTTTTTTTAAAAAATCGTAATTTAGCCAAAATTTGTTTAAATGTATATTTTTTTTTTCTAATTAACCCGTCGATAAAGTATAAATAAAAAATCATTAAAAAAATCAATGGTGAATGATGCAATCCTCTCCACAATTGTTGCTAAAAAAAAAAAGAAAAAAAAGACTGTTTTAAAAAAACAAAAACTGCTTCACCCTCACAGACTCACAGTTGAGTTCCAAGTCTTAAATCTGAGATGTAAAGCCTCGCTCATTTGAACCCTCCCGCCTCTTCCCCTTTGTAATCTCAGCTCACTCACACTCAAGCTCAACCCTTCAATTCTCTCTCGCCGTCAATTTTTCTCTCTCTCTTTGGCGGCAGATTTGTCAATTACACGCCCTGATTATCGCTCTTCACTCTCTCGATCTCCCTTACTCGGCTGCTTTGAGGTTTGTTCGTGATTAGTTGTTTGTGTCGCATTTTCTCTCCAGATATCTAGTTATTTATGATGCCTTATGGTGTTTAAGTTTTAGGGATCCGTTTGCCCGGGCTTGGACCTGAGTTCTCTGCAAAACGAAAAAGGACAGGAGACCCAAAAATTCCCGATCGAGAGCCAATTTCATATCTCTGAGTTGGTTATTAAGGACGAGGGAATTGCGACTGAATTTCATAACGCTGAATTGGTTGGAAGATAATGGGGCTGCTTAGTATCATCCGAAAGATTAAAAGGAAAGAGAAGGAAATGCGTATACTTATGGTGTATGTAAATCTCTCTCTCTCTTCTCCCCAGTCTATTTCTCTGTGTCTCATTCAGTTGGATCCATTGTTGGTTGTTGTTCAGAGGACTCGACAACTCTGGGAAAACTACGATTGTTTTAAAAATTAACGGGGAGGACACTAGCGTTATCAGCCCTACACTCGGCTTCAATATCAAGACTATCATCTATCAGAAGTGAGCTTCCCTGCTTGTTCTTGTAACCATGTTTTTTCATTATTATTTTTGGATTGAGATTTTCTTTTTTGAGTTCTGGGATCTGGTATGCACGCTGTTCACTCTTTAGTCTCTAATTAGCTCCAGCCAACAAGTGGAAACGAACATGAATACCTTGTATGGGTCATTTCGCAAGTCTTCTTTTTCTGAGAACTTTTGGTGATGACACCGAAGAAATCTCATCTCCCCTAATTCATAAGCTGTTTTTAATGGATTCCAAGTTCTAAGACCTTGATCATCTACTTCTGATTTAATTTTTTTCTTGTTCTTGTGGTAAATCTTTCTAGTTTGAGTATTTGAATTTTGAAGCCATGGACTGAAGACATTTGAAATGCAGTTAACTATTTGCTTTGGCAGGTACACGCTTAACATATGGGATGTTGGGGGCCAAAAGACTATAAGATCCTATTGGAGGAACTATTTTGAGCAAACAGATGGGCTAGTATGGGTAGTTGACAGTTCTGATCTTAGAAGATTGGACGATTGCAAATCGGAACTTGATAATCTTTTGAAAGAAGAGGTTAGAAGTCTACCCTTGCTTTTTCTTAATGGATAAATCAAGAATGTCATAACAATGTGACTTTTTCTCTACTCTTATCCTAGTATAGTTATGACTTGTATGTTCGTTATGTATGTAAGTTTATAGCCTTTGTCTTTCTGTTTACATTTTTTCTTTTGTATTTTCGAGATATTACTAGCATGGATGATGATTGATCATTAAACCACCAATTATGTGGTTTCATATTCTCTTGAAGTCTATAGTTTGTCTCAACTCCCAAGTTGTAAGTTATGAATTTGTTAGTGACTTAGCCTTGACGCACAGGCTTGATAAAGTTGATCTACGGTCCTAACTAATTCAGAAATGTGTTTTGTTGTCTTCAACTAGTGTCTTTGTGTGGGCTCTCTTCTTGTACTTTCATCTATCATAATGAAACTAGTTTCTTATTTAACGAAAGTTAAAAGTATATAAGTAATAAATTGTGAGCAATGCATGATCTTCTATACAATTTTACATGGATGGTGAAGAATGGGAAGTTACTAATTTTGTCAATCATATTACAGAGGCTTTCTGGAGCATCATTGCTTATTCTAGCTAATAAGCAGGATATAAAAGGAGCCCTTTCTCCGGAGGAAATTGCTAAAGTAAGAAGTTCATCCTCCAAGCTTCCAGTTCAATTTTTCTCTTTAAATCGGATTTTTTCAAGTTTTTTATGCTGCAGTTTATTCGCTGAAAACCTTGTAATCGTTAGACAGTGCTTTATTACCAATTACCTTTCACATTTAGAAAAAAAATGGCGATGGGTTTCTTACACATATTAATAGATCACCGTTCTTGTAACTTTTAGAAACAGAGCTTTAAATTTTGCCCCCCGTTGATTTTATTATTACTATGTTGGGGTTGGGGCGTGGGCTTCTGAAATAAATGCTATCCAATGCACAGGGAGGGTAGTGCTTCACTGCCTGGTTCTCACTTGTTCGTCTCTTACTCTTCAGGTACTGAACTTGGAAGCCATGGACAAAACCCGGCACTGGGAAATTGTTGGCTGTAGTGCTTATACTGGTGAGGGGCTGCTTGAGGGGTTCGATTGGTTGGTCCAAGACATTGCCTCCAGAATCTACGTGCTAGACTGATATCTTTTCAATTCCATATCTCGTTCCTTGTGGAAACTGTTCCAACTTTTGTCGAATACGTGCAATGTGTTCATTTGTCAAACGCTCATCATTTTTGAAGAGTGTTTTAATTGTTAAAAAAATATATATATATTTTTTCGTGATGTTGAATTGCATAGTCAAACTACTTTGTACTTCCAAGTTAACTTGTCAAATAATCAGCAAGGTTAAACTTTAAAGAAAGATCCCCAAAAGGAATTGTTGAAAGCTTCCTATTGAAAGAAAGGAATGATTGTTACAAGTTGAAAGATAGGTGTCAAAGTGATCTAACTCAACAATGATTGACATGAATCTTTGACCTAATTGAGAGGTTTGAAGTTCAAATGTTCCTTCCCAAATGTTGTTTTAACTCATAAAAACAAAGGTATTGCAACTTCTTCAACACATTGGATCAAGGGGATAACCTTTCAAAAATAGGCATTGAAGCAAAAAGGGAACCATGAAGATACCAAATTTCAGTCGAATGTCTTGATCAATGGAGTGCTCTAAATATGCATACAACAAACCCAATTATTCTTAACCCAGGCACTTTGTATCTGAATAAAGATCAATGTGAGGAATTTTTGCTAAGAATGTTGCACTCCTGGTAGCAACTTATTTAGACTTCTTTCCTTGTTTCTTTTTGATGACCTCGTCGATGTACATTATGCCCTTGCCTTTGTATACTTCGGGTGGCTTACAGCTACGAACTGCAGCAGCGAATTGGTGTACCCTTTGTTTGTCAATTCCCGTGCAGCAAACCACATTGTTTTTGAAGCAAAAGACACGGACTGCTGCAGGAACTGTTAGTTCAACTTCATGGCTGTATCCCAGTTTAAGATACAAAAGACGTCCTGCTGCCTCTGCTCTAGCTTTGTAACCAACTCCCACAATCTTAAGGAAGCGAAAAAATTTAGCCTCCATTGTAGTTAAATCAACGGCTTACCTATTAAGATGGAATTCGGAAAGTACTTAATCTACTGATAATTGATAAATCATATATTTGTCAGAAACACAGGTGATAGAAATGGTAACATTAAGCAAGCAGCAAAATTTATTGACTATAGCTTGTATGTATGCATAAAATCTGCAATTGGAAATGAACTCCGAAAATACATAACCAAATTTATAATTTGGCGAGCCAAGAAGGGCATGAGATTTGCAATTGCTTGAACTCCCCCAAGATCATGGTTCAAAATCATATATGACAGCCAGCATCAAATGGAATTGAATTTAAGAACTTCTACTCTAAAACCATATCAAATCACCAACAGGTTGAAGCTGATATAGTTAGGTTTAGATAAGATGAATCATTTTATATTTTAAATACTGTGATGACTCAAAAATCCAAAAACAGTATACTTAACATAATCTATCATCTACTCAGTCACTCCTAGTCCTAACTGCCATCTCGAAACTAATAATCTTGTTCCTCACATGGATGAGAATGACACAACTTAGAACCACCTAATCCACCAATCTCTCACCACGCCCATGGATGGTATACAACCTAACCTGTTTGCTGTAAACAGGTCAACACACCCACAAACTGTCCATGTGATAAACTATGTTGAATAGAATTCAATTTAAGATTTCTGCTCCGAAATGGTATCAAATCACTAGACTTAGAAAGTTAAAACTAATAGGTTGTGATAAATTTATTATAGTGACTCTAAAGTATAGAGAGATAAAATAGTAGACCCAAAATAATCCAACATCTCCTCAGTCACTCCTCATCCCCATCTCACCACTACGATTTTGATTCCCATATGGATGAGAATGAGATTACCTGACACTCCACAGTGTCGAGCCATCCGGCTCCGCAATCTCAATCCCCATCCATGGATGGTCCACAAGCCCGCCTGCTATATAACACATTAACGCCCCCACAAACCATTGATATGGTAGCCAAATTGACCCTCTAAAACCCCAGCATAAGTAAACAAATAAATAATTTTGAACTCTTTTGGGAGATTCTGTAGATGAAGTTTAAAGATTAGGATTGAAACTCACCCAAATACAGAAGTTTAAAAAGTATGGGGGAAAAGAATGGTGGGAAAAAATACAGGAGCAAGCTGAAGTTTTGACTCAATTCTGATGTGGTAGCTGAAGCTTCAAGATTAAGATTGAAATACAAAACTCAGAAAATTGAATCTCACTGAAATACAGAAAGTACAGTAAATATAGGGAAAACAACGGTGAAAGATCATGAACAGAAAACCACAAATGTAATCAACTTACCATCTCAGGCAACGTCATTAAAGAGAAAATTCTATCAGAATGAAGAGGAAATAAAATCATCAAAAGGCAAAGGTTATTACTATGGTGATCAGAAACAGATCACATTCAGACAAAGTAAATAAACTGCTTCAATGATAGAAAAATCCAAACAAAGGTTCACGGTAAGTAACCATTCAGTTCTCATGCAATTTGACAGTGTTATAACTAAAGTCCACAGCTAATAATCATCTACATAGTGAAGATTTGCAAAGAGAATACCCAAAATGTAAAAAAGAAAAAAGAAAAAAAGAAAAAAACCAAAAGAGCTGTAACTTCCATTTGCCCAAACTTCCCTAACTTATGCAAGAAAAAAGTAATAAACACTAGAACATCTCAAATGTAACATCAGTAACAAATAAAACTGGGTCTGTAACCATTGAAGTACCCCTTTTTTTTTAGTATTGAAGTATCATTACATGCTCGGGCTAGAAAAAAGTAGTCAATCGTGCTAATTACTCTTTGATATTAGACATTCGAACAACATTTCGGAGCAATGAGAGAGAGATTGAACAAACTCAAAACATAACAACAAAACAATAATAATAATAGTTTTAAAAATGTAATCGTGATTGCAGCAATCGGAACTCGGCAAAACTTAAAAGAACAAACCTTGAAGTCGTACCAGAGAGGAGGGATTACTGGGGCGCACAATTGAAGGTTGTGCTACCATAGAGAGATTAAGTGCGAGGAGGAATTGAAGGGGAAAGCTGAGGGCGAGACTGAGAAATAGGTTAAATTATCAAAAATACCCCTAAACTTTAGGGTTTGTTTCAATTATGCCCCTAGACTTTCAAAAGTTTCAATTATACCCCTTAAAGTTTAGGGGTATTTTTTATAATTGTTTCAAAATTATCAAAAATACCCCTAAACTTTAGGGAAAATATAGTTTTAATTGAACGCCTGAATATTTCTCAGTCTCGCCCTCAGCTTTCCCCTTCAATTCCTCCTCGCACTTAATCTCTCTCTGGTAGCACAACCTTCAATTGTGCGCCCCAGTAATCCCTCCTCTCTGGTACGACTTCAAGGTTTGTTCTTTTAAGTTTTGCCGAGTTCCGATTGCTGCAATCACGATTACATTTTTAAAACTATTATTATTATTGTTTTGTTGTTATGTTTTGAGTTTGTTCAATCTCTCTCTCATTGCTCCGAAATGTTGTTCGAATGTCTAATATCAAAGAGTAATTAGCACGATTGACTACTTTTTTCTAGCCCGAGCATGTAATGATACTTCAATACTAAAAAAAAGGGGTACTTTTTTCGCCGATCGCCAACGCTCTCAAGTACCACCTGAAAAGGAAAGATAAGTAGCATGGGTGAGTATATAAGAATATACTTAGTAAGTAGCCCACTTAAGGGTCGAAACTGAAATCATGAGATCTAGTAACTTGAAACTGAGTTCCTGAACTTCTGGGTTTCTAACTCTAGGACCACAACTGATCACATAAACATGCTCTGTCTAGGGTGTTAACCTATCCCCAACCTGGTGCCAACTAGAGTGTTGTGTGGGCCAGTCGGTTAAGGTAAGTAAACTAGAGACTAGCTGGCCACCTCTAGCAGAACTACACCTATCCCAACACAACACCCATGAATATAAAGATAAATATACGGTGGAGCAACTGACACATGTAAACATGCCTGGTGCCAAAAAGGCGCACGAACAATGTGCCTGATCATAAGCTCAACACCGTCCTGAACTGAGAGAGCGCACGCTAGCGTGCCTGAAACTGAGCTCTAACAGTCAACTAATAGAACACACGTAAACGTGCCTGGGTCCTATCAGTCCTGAGATGGGGAAGGAACACACTCTAGCTATGTAAGACTTAAGGAACCTAACAAGTCTTCCTGAGGCCCTAAAACGAAGACGAGGTTCCTATTCTAGTCTTTCCTTGAAGACACTTCTGATCCCTAAACCACTCGTATGCTGCCGAAATTTCGGCAACATAACGACATACACGTGGGAAACCCAAAATTTTTCTATTTACCTGAAAAGAAAAATAAACACTTCTATGATCTCCATTATCCAACCACAAGCCATAAGGCACTACAAATTACCAAAAACCAGAGCGAGATGGAGCTCGCATCCACAACCATTCAGACATGCAGAACCATCAAACCATACGATCAAAGCAACTAATAATTACAAATCCATCCCAAACAGTATCAGACATGCCAAAAGAAAGCTCCGCTTTCATAACACGACATATTTTACCATGCAGTGCTACTAAACGCATAGGAATCCAAACCGTGTTCAAGGCTCACAATTTAAAACTCATGCTAGCATGCCAACATTTCAAAGAACTAGTTCAAAACCTCGGCTGAGCATTTACCAAATCCAATAACACGCAATAGGGACTAAACTCGTACTAAAATCCAATAGCTACTTACCTTAGATAGGAAACTTGCTCGACAACAAAGTAGAGTGCCCCTTAACTACCAAGCCCCTATCCAATCCAACTAAGAACCGAATGAAGCTTTCTGTTCGGGTTCACAATTTCGCTACAAAACGACGATTAAGGTTCCGAACGTGAGAAAGACCCAATGTCGATAATGCCCAACTACACACAAACTTGAAGACCGCTACTCAAAACGCCGGTTATGAAGTAGAACACTTGCTGAACGGGAGGAAAAACGAATGGGTAACCGATTAAATGTGGCCAAAAATCAAAAGGACGAATTTTCTCACTTACCCACATTGATCTCACGCCGAAACAATGAAGAGACGACCCGAAACTTGCTGTCGCGCGGCTACGCTGCACAACCACCGAATTCGCGCCTCCAAGCCACAGACCTGCCGGTGAATGCTGGAAAACGATCGTAAAAGAGGGAGAATGGTCCAAGGGTGAGAGATCGAGGATGAGAGATGCTTAAACGCAAGCCACGAAGAAGAGAGAGAAGAAACACGAACCTGCTGCACTGTTGGCTGAAAAACCCACTACCACGCCGCCTTTGCCGTTCACGTCGCCGGAGATCGAGTGTTGCAGGCGGTCACGGCTTGGAGGTGGAGACTGATGGCGGCTGGGAGGTCCACGACTGCAAGGAGGGGAAGAAGAAAACGCCCAAAGAAATAAAAAAAAAAAAAGAAAGGGGATTTCGGTTGCTGCTATACGCGTGAAGGAAGGGAGCTGGAGGCTGAAAGTTAAAATGTATAAATTGGTTAGGGTTAGGTCTCACTCCAATTTCAAGCAATTTACAAAAATACCCTTCCCTCACAATACCTTAAGTGTAGGAGTTACACAAGTTTTGAAAACTGAAACAATATTTGGTTTTGGAAATTAAGTTTATAAACCCAACTTCAATCTATAAGTTCATTTGTTATATAAGTTAACTACCTTATTCCCATATTTTAAAAAAAACCAAACCAAAATTTGAAAACTAAAACAAATAGTTTTCAAAAACTTTTTTTTTTTTTTTGAATTTGACTAATAATTCAAATGTAATTTTAAGCAAAGTAAGGAACATGTTAAATAAATCGTGAGGATTATCAAGGAGGCTTTAATGTGAATTATTATAAAAATTAGTCAAAGTAAAAAAACGTCAAAGTGAACATAGCCTAGTGATAATTGACATGTACTCATCCTCTTAAGATTGAAGGGTTCAAATTTCTATACTCCATATTTATTGTGCTACCCAAAAAAAAAGACCTAAGTAGGTAATTCAATTCAAGTGTAGTAAACATTTAATTGAAATTAAGAACGTGTCACAAAAATGATCATGAAATGACATGAGTTGGCCGAGTAATTAAGAAAGATTATGTAAATAATAAAGAGTCAAGAAGGAATGATTTATATATATATATATATATTACAAATGAAAATGCATCATATACTGAAATAAATAAAAATTAAAAGAAAATAAATGGTGTACAAATATAGGAAATGTACCGGGGAAAAAACAACTTTTATCCTAGAACTTGATTGCTGTGTGTCTTTTTTTTTTTTTTTTGGAAAATATGGATTTTTTTTTTACAAGGAAAAATATGGATATTGTTATTGGATCTAATTGAGGTATGTAATTATCCTCTTTTTGGATTAATATGAAAGTTTGTAAGTAGTTGCAAAAAATAATCATCAAAATTAAATGTTTATTTTTATTATTTAATGATTAAATTTGTAGCTTATTAACATATTGGGTCCCAAATTAGTTTATTAATCTATCTAAATTTCATTAAATCTTTACATTAATTTTTCACGATAGGGACTA
The DNA here is from genome assembly GCA_036850905.1 of Luffa acutangula. NCBI lineage: Eukaryota > Viridiplantae > Streptophyta > Magnoliopsida > Cucurbitales > Cucurbitaceae > Luffa > Luffa acutangula. The sequence continues at coordinate 58,076,513 of CM072087.1, read as the reverse complement.
AATCGTTACAAATATGAAAGTATAGGGACTAAATTGTTACTTATTAAAGTTTAGGGACTAAATTGTTACAAAATTAAAAGTATAGGGATTAAATCGTTACAAAATTGAAAGTACAGGGACTAAATCGTTACAAATCAAAATTTAGGGACTAAATTGTTACTTTTATAAAAGTTCAGGGACCAAAAGTGATTTTTAACCTAATAATAATAATAATAATAATTCTTAACGTTGTTTTCATCCAATAGGGCTATTTGGATATATATGCTAGTTTTTGTTTTTGAATAATTTTATGCTTATTTATATAGGAGTCTGGTTGGATTTGACATTCTTTTGAAATAAAGATTTTGGCTATTTGGATATATGTGCTAGTTTTTGTTTTTGAATAATTTTATGCTTATTTATATAGGAGTCTGGTTGGATTTGACATTCTTTTGAAATAAAAATTTATGTGTTTGATATTCATTCATATGGTCTCACACTTAAATAATTATACTGAATATTTTATTCGATCATTTATCAACAATTCTGATTGAAATTGATTGAAGCTTATTTATGGAAAGACACATTTGTGATCATATTCCTTTGGAATGAAACTTAATGTGTGTGATATTTACTCACATGACCCCACAATTAATCATATTGATTGTTTTGGCCAATTATTTTTGACAACTTTCATTGAAAGTTCTAATTGAAAATGATTCGATATTTACACACATGTCATATTCCTTAAGGTACATGTGTAGTTTGGCATTCCTTTAGAACCAAGATTTATGTGTGTTGTACCCTCATGTGTGTCCATGACCTCACATTCACTAGTTGTTAGTTGACAACTCAAGTTGAATATTTGGAAGGCTACTCAAATAATTCATCTTCACACTTTGATATTTGAAAATATTGTTTTGAATGGAGATATTGATTGAATGAAAGTTTGTTATTTGGAATGATTAACACCTACTTGCACAATCTTTCATTAAGAATAGGGTTGTATAAATAGCCAACAGTACAATCAGTTACATTAACAAAAATATCAAAGGCGCGTTGAATGGTCAGTTTTGGCTCCATAAGAAGCAATTGTGTGCGGATTTGACTGAACGAATCGTTCAATCCCATAAGAAACGTCATAACGTATTCGGTCTGAAAGTACTCAACGAGTTTCTTCACCCCATCGCAAGTACACTTTCCACAACTGCAGATAGGACGGTAGGAAGATAATTCATTCCAGAGCGTCTTGAGTTTGGTGAAGTATGTGGTGGCAGAGTCTTGATCTTGAATGAGATTCGAAATCTCTCGTTGGAACTGAAAATTGCGAGGACGATTCTTTCTTTGATATCGTTGCTGAAGATCAAGCCATATGTCTCGGGTCGTTTCAGCAAAATTCACACTAGCCGCGATCTCCTTTGGGAGGGAATTTAAAATCCAAGCAATGACCACACCATTGCATATGATCCAAGAACACCGTAATTCACTGTCCGGGTGGGTGATAGTACCATCGACGAACCCTAGTTTGTTCTTCACTGTCAAGCCAATGATCATGGTGTTGCACCAGGAAGTGTAATTGGACTCGGTCAGAAGGTCAGAAACGAGGACAAGATTGGTTCCATCTGAGTGATGCAAAAAATAGGGGTTCTCGTACTGCTCAATTACAGAACGATTTGTGGGTTGAGTTGTAACAACCCAAAAAAAAAAAAAAGAGGGAAAAAGGGGGGATTTTTTCCCCCCAAAATTTCGGTAAAGACAAAAAAAAGGCAAATCTCTCTCCCTCTCACGCTTTCTCTCTCTCCCTCTCGGCTCTCTCTCCCTTTCGGCCTCTCTCCCTCTCACACTCTCTCTCCCTCTCTTGGTCTGCAGCGTGTCGTCGTCCTTCTCCGTTGCAGATTTGCACGTTGCTGTCTTCGCCCCTCCGCTGTCGCCTTTCGCCACACTGCCACCATTGACAGTTACCCACGACGCCGTCGCCACTGGTAAGCCTTTTTTTTTGTGCTCTCTCTCTCTCGTCTCCTCCCTCTTCACGTTTTGGTGATTGGCACGATAGAAAACAACTTTCTTCCTTAAATTTCAGCGATCTAGCAATGTTATTGGGCTGTTTTTGGCATTTTTCGGTGAGCTTCAGCAGTGGGTAAGTGAATTAAGCCTGGTTTTGGTTGTTTAAAGTAATTTAGATGAATATCCATTGACTTTAGCTATTGATTTTAAGGTACCCATAGTATTTGGAGGCAAATTTGTCGATTTGGAGCGAAATTTAGAACCCGGACAACAAGCTTAAGGTTCTATTTTGATTGATTAAAGGCCTTGAGAGCTAAGAAGCTAAATTAGCATTTGACAAACATTATCTAGTAAGTAACCTTACTACTTGGAAAGCCTTAGCTAGGCTAGGCTATTTATTATGAATTGTTACATGCTTTGAATAGTACAAAACGAGAGACATCGATTATGTATGGTTGGAATATGGAATGTTGGATATTATGTGTTCTGGCGATATTAAATCTTATGGTTATGCGTGTGTTTGTCTATATTGAATGCTCTGAATGTTTTGTGTTGGTAAGTATAGAATATTCTGCTTGGGTAAACCTTGAATGCTCTGAATGCTCTATGTTGGATAAGATAGGATGTTATATATGGTTGAGTTGTGGATGCGAGACCTGACTCGCTTTGTTTTGTGGAAGTTCAGAGTCTATTCTATTGTTCGGAAGTGCTGTGGAAGTTTGTAGTTGTGCAGTTTTGAATATTGAAGTGTATTCTCTTGTTTACAGGTGATAAGAAATTTGGGAACAACTATACGTATGTCGTTATGCTGCCGGATTTTCGGTAGCATTACAGGGAATAACGAGGCTAAGTTTCGTGATATCACTTGGGTTACGATGTGCTAATATCGGTTGCTGGTTGTTTAAAATATGTGTCTTTTCTACTTAGTGTTTTGGATGTTGGTTACGATAATTATGCTTGGATGAGATGAAAGGCGAGGTAGTTAGAACATGTTAGATTAGCCCTTCAGAAACCTTTATGGGAAAGAAACTTGATGGTTAAGTTGCAAGTTAAACTTGCTAATAGGGGCCCTAATACGAAATGAGGATAGGTTACTTATCCTAGTAGGGACCGTGGCAATTAAACACCTGAGATTGAGATGTTTATAGACTGAGATGAGGAGCTAAATGGACGGGACTCGGCTTCGCAGACTAGGTGCCATCTACTATATGTGGAAGTAAAGTCCCGACTAAAAACCCATGGACGCCCCACCAGTGAGTTGGTAGTTAGAGTGCTATGCACACATAGGTGCCTTGACGGGTGAGACTTGGCTCCACTGACTGGGTGCCTTCTACCATCAGTAGGAGTAGAGATCTCCCACGATTCCCACTTGTGCACCTCCAGTGAGTTGATAAGCATGTGACAGGCTGGTTAATTGTCCACGTGACCCCGTACGTCATGATAGATGAAACGAAATGAAATGAAATGACCCCGTATGTCATGATAGATGAAACGAAATGAAATGAAATGACCATTAGGCCCTTAGCAGCAACTAACCTCAAGTTATCCATGTAATGCTTGTAAATCTCCTCCCAATAGTAGTGTTACTTACTGAGTATTTTTAATACTCATTCTTTTCAAAATGTTTCCTTTCAGGTACGAGCAAGGACATACAGAGCGCGTGGCAGATTGTTGTTGACGAGCCATGGAAAATAAGTGATCATGACTTCCGCATAGTCTAGCTTCTCATTTTGCTTTTAGTTAGTTTTGTAAACGGTGGTTCTTAAGGTTTAAAATGTCTCCGTGTTTTCCTTAGGAAACATTTGTTTTAATGAAGTTTTTGCAAGGTTTCTTGTTTTATTTGGGATCCCAGGCTGAAAGGCTTCTTTTCTCTAAAATGTCGTACATTTTGTGTTAATGTTTCTTTCAAAATAAGTTTTTTTCTTAAAAGTAAGTAGGCATGCATGTGGTAACAACCCTAGGAAGTAGTAATGAGAAGTGTGGTCGTTACATGAGTTGTGGAAGAGAAGTCGGCAACCATGGATGGAACTCGAAAATCTTGAAGAAGAGCTTTAGAAAAGGAGGACACTCTTGAAGGTCAAAAGGAAATTAGAGCAACTAATACCATATTAACACCTTGAGAGTAAATAAACTCTTGCACAATCTTTCATTAAGAGTAGGGTTGTATAAATAGCCAACAGTACAATCAGTTACATTAACAGAAATATCAAAGGATAATAACTAGCTACCAACTAACAAACTGTTTATCCTAACAGGAATATTTGATTGATTTGTTTGACTAACCGTTATAGCAAGTTTTGATTAATTGAGAGTTTTGTTGATGGAAGGATTTTGGTTTCGAAACTTTTGATTTACTAATAGCTTTAATTCAAATTTGAAAGATTTGATTTTTGGAAAGTTGTTTTTATAGTTGTATTAACTGTTGCTCGAAGATTTGTATTTTTGTTATGAACGTTTTGAAGGAAAACGAGTTTCAAAGTTTGATGTCAAAATTACTTGTTGAGTATTTTTTAACTCGTTTTTTGTTTCCCTCGAATGTTTTTTAGATGAGGGATCAATTAACACTCTTATATTAAAAAGTGGAGTTTAGTGTTCTAGTATGAGATATTGATAGTTGTCCTGTAGTTTTTGTATAATATGTTTCCAAATAAATATCAACAATAGAATGAATGTATGGAAAAATATGGCTTGTTGCATAGAAGATAAAAGACAAGGGAGGGATGAAGAATAAGTAATAATAATTTTTTTAAAAAAGGTTAAGATAAATATCATTCAAACCATAGACCTCTTGATCATTAGTAAATGTCTTATGCCAGTTAAATTGTAGTCATGTTGACTAAGGATCTTTTTGCCACTTAAGTTAAGATTCCATATTATTAGTGTATAATCAATATTGTACTTGTCCAAACGAAAATGAAGATAACTCAACCGTAGTTGACATAAACCAATATTAAAGTTCACAAATCAATTTATAATTTAATCAATTATTGTCCAATAAGAAGTAGAAATAAATTTTGTATATATACAAACAAACATACATATAGAAAAAGAATTTAACTTTAAATAATACTTAAAAGGCTTTTTTTTCCTTCAATAAAAGTTAAAGATTCTTTCGAGGTGATTAATTTCTTCAAAATGATGATTTTTTAGGACTCGAAAATATTTTTATTCTCATGAAAATAAATTTCATATTTAATGATGAAATCTAGAAAAAAAAAATAATAATATTATATATTTGTTACTGTTATATAATTATAGATACCAAATATAAATTATTTTTATAATTCAACTAATAAAAACAAATATTTTCGTCAAATATTAGATGTTCAAATCCCCACACAACTTCTTGTTGAACTTAAAAAAATATCAATCATTTAAAAAAAAAAAAAACATGACCTACATTGCAATATATAAATCTCCAACACATAAAAGTATAAATTGTTTAGATTAAATGAAAAAAGTGTTATGAGACTTCAAAGGTTTGAATGTGAACTAGAGGGGATGACAGGGCTAACACCACAATGCCATATGTTTATTGTGGAGAACTTTTGCGATGTTTATTACTTATCAATAAACGTTTTGAAGGTGAGGGAGGGCTCGAGCCCCTCTCGAACCCAAAGTACATCCACCACACGGATTTAGACTTATTATTATTATTTAACATGTAGAAGTCATTAGTTCAAGTTTTATGACAACGGAACAATGTTCATGTTGACATGAGTAATATGTGTGTATATATAGGTATTTCAAGTCTAAAAATGCAATTTAAGGATGTATTAGTGAAATTTAACAAAAGAATGAGACCAACTTGAAATTACGTAAAAACAACGAAGACTAATTGAAGTCAAATTTCATTAAACTTTTTAAGATCATGGAGGCCAAATCAAAACTTTGGTATAAATCATAGGTATCAACTTTGTAATTTAGCCTTTTCTAATAATGATAAAAAGAATTTGTAAATTTGTAAATTTTATTTATACAAGTTTTCTCCCACCAGAATAATCTCTGTTTTCAAATTTCTAAGGATCCGTTTGGAATGTCTTGTAGTTTAAATGTTGGGTAAAATACCTTTTTGGTCCCTCATGTTTCGAGTCAGTTTCTAATAGGTCCCTACGTTTCAAAATTGGATAATCAAGTCCCTACTGTTTTGAAAATGTCTCTATTGAGTCCCTCTAGGGCTGATGTGGCAGTTTCAAATAATAAAATATTGATTTTTTAATTAAAATAATAATATAATAAAAAAAATTATTAAAATATAAAAAATAATTATTATTATTTAAAAAAAATTATTTCTCTTCCATTTCCCCACCGTCCCTCTCCTCTTCCGCCGCCCCCACCTTCTCTCTCTTTTTCTCCCCGTCGGAGCTCCTCCCGTCTCCCCCACCTTCTCTCTCTATCTCTTTTTTTCTCCCAGCCGTCGGAACTCCCTCTGCTCTGCTTTATCTTCACGATGGGTATAAACAGGTGGTGATCCACAGAGACGTGAAGGCGAGCAATGTGTTATTAGACGCCGATTTGAACGGGAAATTGGGGGATTTCGGGCTCGCGAGGGTGTACGAACACGGGTCGGATCCGGGGACGACTCGGGTCGTCACAACTTTGGGGTATTTGGCGCCGAAGCTACCGAGACCAGGGATATCGACGACGAGCTCCGACGTGTACGTGTTTGGAGCTCTGATGCTGGAAGTGACTTGCGGGCGGCGACCAGTGGAGGTCAAGGCGCTGCCGGAGGAGATGACGTTGGTTGATTGGGTTTGGGATAAATACAAAGAAGGGCAGCTTTTGGCCGTCGTCGATCTAAAGCTCCGAGGAGATTACGATCAGATTGAGGTGGCGATGGAGCTCCGACGGCGGGGAGAGAAAGAAAGAGAAGGTGGGGGCAGCGGAAGAGGGGAGGGACGGTGGGGAAATGGAAGAGAAATAATTTTTTTAAATGATAATTATTATTTTTTATATTTTAATAATTTTTTATTATTTTTTTATTATTTTTATTAAAAAATCAATATTTTATTATTTGAAACTGCCACATCAGCCATAGAGGGACTCGATAGAGACATTTCCAAAACAGTAGGGACTTAATTGTCCAAATTTGAAACGTAAGGATTTATTAGAAACTGACTCGAAACATGAGGGACCAAAAAGGTATTTTACCCTTAAATGTTTTTCAAGAATGCAATTTATTTTAAACATTTTTATAAAAATGGTTTAGAATTTACACTCATACGTTGGTTACATCTCCTCATAAGCGTTTTTATACCTAAGTTATTATATATTAAAAACGATTTTTAAAAAATTTGGTTTCAAGTATTTCTCTTAAAATGGTTTAAGGTGTGTTTGGTTTAACTTTTTTAGTGTTTAATTTTGAAAAAAAAAGTCATTTTAAAAAAATTTATTGTGTTTGACAACAACTAAAAATGACTTATTAGAAAATGAGATTGATAAATAAACCCTTTTGAGAGAAACATTTGAAACTAACTTTTTTTAAAAGAGTCTTTTAAGTATACAATAACTTGTGTATAAAAACACCTATGAGAAATGCAACCAAATATGAGTGTTTAAATTCTAAACATTTTTTTTTTCAAAAAAAAAAAAAAAAAAAATCTAAACATTTTTTTTATACAAAGTGTTTTTAAAAAAATGCATTATTGAAAAATATTTAAATTAAAATATATTCCAAACGGACCTTTATTCTTCAATCTCATTTTTTAATAAATTATTTTTAGTAGTTGTCAAACACTATAATTTTTTTTCAAAATTAAACATTTGAAAAGGTAAACCAGACATTCTCAAATTGCCAGCATAAGTTTGTACTAAACCAACAGTTGTGGGGCTTTTGGGGCGCTGAATTGATTATAATATCTGGTGGTTATAGTAATTTGAGAATTATAATAGTCTGGGGTTATAATAATCTGTGTTTGGGGTGCAGATTATTATAGTATGGGATAAAATAATTTGTGTTTGGGGTACAAATTATTTTAGTTGGATAAAATAATCTGTGTTTGGGATACAAATTATTTTAGTATGAGTGAAAATAGTCTGTGTTTGGATTGCTGATATGTTTAACATGAGATTCTGAATCAAATGTTCAAGTTGATTATTTTTTCCCTGACTTTTTTTTTTTTTTTTTTTTTTTTTTAAAAAATTTCCTCATACAACTTTGTATGTCAAATATTATATTTTGCAAATATCAATAAAAAAATTGTTTGGATTCAGTTGCAAGAAAAATAAAGTATTGAGTATCCGGGTTAAATGATATGTTTAACTTAAAAGGAAACAAAAATAACCTAGGGTAAGAGTTGATTTTCTTTGTTTTAGGGTCCTGATTTTTTCACAAAAGAAGTCCTTTGATGATTTCATATTGGAAAACCATATTTGTTTCATTTCTGTATTTTCAACGAAAAAATGGTAAATGCTTATGTACAAAGAAATTATATAATATAACTCTATATTTATATATGTAGAAAGATAACTGAGAAACTGGTGAGTGTTTCTAACATGGAATGACCAAAAATCGTTTTTTTTTTTCCTTCTTTTTCATTTTCTTCCTCCATCTTTATCTTCTTCCTTCATCTTCATCATCTCCATTTTATTCCTCCATTTTCATCTTCATCCTCATCATCTTCTTCCTCCATTTCCATTATCATCTCCATCTTCTTCCTCAACCCCAAACTCCATATTCATCATTTTCTTCTTCCTCTAACCCTAATGCCAGCAACGTTTTCAACGACTTTTTCGGCGGTTGCCGACAAAATTTTCGACGACCAAATTTTGTTTCCTCGTTTTCTTTCTTTTCTTTTTTATTTTTCTTTATTTTCATTTTTATATTTTTTAAAATGAAAATGAGAAGAAATATGAAAAAAGGAAAAAAAAATCGGTTGCCGGAAAAGTCGTCGAAAAGTGGTCGGCGGTCGTCGGAAACTTCACCGGCCGACGGTGACCGAAGGTCGTCGGAAAAGTCAAGGAGTCACATGGAAAAGAGAGGAGAGAGTTACTGTAGAAAATGGATAGAATAATTGGATGAGTTGAATGATGGTTACTGTAGAGAATAGGTAAAATAATCGGGGGTAAAAATAACCCATCCCATCATTTATTTTTGTTGGTGCCCAAAACACTGAATAAGTTATAATAAAGGGGATATGTTATAATAAAAAGAGTTATTATAACCTCACGTAAAAAAAAGAAAAAGAAAAAGAAAAAAACGTTCTCAAATTAGTTTTGGTGCGGACCTATCGGGTCGCCCTGCTATAAGCACGGCCCATTTGCTAGTGCTCCTTCTCTGTTCTCTCCATTCTAGTTAACCTTCCCGCCACCTTCTTTCGTTAAACCCTGAAAAACCCTAATCACCGGAACTTGGTTTCTCAGTAAAGCCGAAGCAGAAAAAATGGATTCCAATCCTCATATCGATCCCATGGAGATGAAGGTCACAGAACTTGTAAAGGAATTTCAGCTTGACTACTCCTCTGCTTTGCCTAAGCTCGTCGAGGACACAGTTTCAGCTATCAAAAAAGCTATTAAACTCATCCCCGATGACTTGAAGGTTGCGTTTCTCTTCATTCTTACCAAAACATTAAGCAATGAATGGCCTGCGTTCTTCGTTTGATAATCTGCTTCACTCTGTGTCATCAGTTAATCTCGAGCGGCATTCCTAAATTCCTGAAACTCATTCTTGTTATTGTGATGTTTAACCAAACTGTGGTCACACTTTTCCTTTTCTTGAATTTCTAGCTTCTGGATTGAATTCGGTGTTCAATGTTCTAATGCTAAAAACTTTGCAGGTTACTGCGGATGCAGCTCCGGGTTTTATCAGGGATATTGGCGCAGACAAAGTGGAATTCAAATTTAGGAAGCCAAAATCAATTAAAATCGGCGGTAGTTATGCCTTTCAAGGCATTGCAAAACCTGATGTGAATGTAGATCTTTTAGTTGGCTTGCCAAAGGTATTGCATGACTACTGTCCAACATACTGTCGTTTTTACCACTGCAATGCTGCTGTCTACCCTTTTCTTGTATAACGGGGGAATGTTAAGTGAATTGGATCAATGGTGGACATGTAGGATTTGAGTTTGGTAGTAAATAACGTACATGTAGTCTCAACTTAGCATAGCCACCACCTCCTCCCCCCCAGTTAATTCTCCCCTCAGTCGTTAGTTGTTAACGTAGTCAGGTATTTCTAGTTGCGATGTAGTATTAGTTTGAATTTCTTTAGTGCTAGATACAATTGTTGACTTGAACGTAGTGCTAATCTCTTTGTATTAAGTCAAGTGACTATGGTTTTGGAATCCCTTGGGGCTGGTATATTGCTCACAATTGAGAAAGCTTTGAGGACTATAATATCTGGAATTGCATATTGAATGTTCTTGCCTCTACGTTAGGAGAAACTTTTTGATATGTTATGATGTGGTAGTGTTTTGGATATTTCTAAGAACAAACTTTTTTGTGGCAGGAGTGTTTCCTTGAGAAGGATTACCTGAATTACCGGTACCATGCTAAAAGGTTCCTTTACCTTTGCACGATCAAGAAGTATTTGAACTCGTCTTCAATGTTTTCAAAGGTTGAGTGGTCTACACTTCAGAATGAGGCTCGAAAGCCGGTCTTAATTGTCCATCCAGGTTGGATATGTGGGAAGTTTAAGTACTCACTTTATCTGATAAAATAAATGTTACGGATTGCACAACTTGGCCTTAATTACAATCAAAATGTTAACTTCGAGAAATATAATTTCCATTTGTAGCTTTGGGAGAGCTCAAAGTAGCTCCTGGATTTTTTGTCAGAATAATTCCAACAATAGCAGCATCCTTTTTTAGCATTTCAAAGTTGAACCTCAAACGAAACAATATCCATGCATTGAACCAAGGTATTCTCTTAATATTTCATAAGTATGTTATGGTCACTGTACTCTTACCATCTATAAGTTAAGTGGCTACGTCGACCAACTTTTCTCTTTTCTCTTTTATTATCGGTTTCAAGGGAGCCTACTTCAAGCTACACCTAAGTATAACACTAGCATTATGGAAGATATGTACTTAGAGGATATTGCAGAAATGGTTAAGAAGCCTTTTCTTGAATCAAAAAGTTTGGTAGAAACGTTAATTCTACTCAAGGTATACTACTGAAATTTGCTCATATTGACGTAATCATTATAGATCTTTGTTATTTTAACATCTGGTTTATGTTATAGGTTTGGGCTCGGCAGAGGGCTTCAATATATGTTCATGATTGCTTGAGTGGATTTTTAATAGCTGTAATATTATCATACCTCATTACCCAAAATATAATAAATCATTCCATGACAGTGATCCAGATGTTTCGTGTTGCGGTAAAATTTGTAGGTATGTTTTTCTTACGTTTCTCTCTATCATCTTTCTTGTTAGTCAAAATATCATTCAATGATGCATATGATACAGAAATTAGATTAATTTTTTTAATCATGATTTATTTTCCCAGTTTTAATGATATCTTTTTATGCAAATGATTCCAAGCTTGAGAGTTGTTAATAACAAGTAATAAATGTATTTGGAAATTGAATATGGGACTTCAGTCCCTACAGGCTATGATACATTCTGGTTTTATATCATATCGTGGTTCAATTGCCTGAAACTATAATATTGGAATTGATAGTTTTCCTTGAGTCATGAATGTTGTGGTTTTTTTGCTGTGTAAGAAAGGGAAATTTCAATTATTTGGACAAATTTGTCCTGTTTTTGCAGCCTCTTCGGACGCATGGAATCGTGGGCTCTATTTTAAGCTTGGACCTCAGAGCTCTATTTCAAAGGAGGTTTTAGTACTGTTTCTTTATTCTTTTTAAAATGTATTGATTTGCTGGAATATTTCTTTATGTGCCGGGCACTTTTCCTTTTCTTAGATAAGTTCCCAATGTTAACTCACAAGATAAAATTCTTTTGATATTTTGGGTTACTTACCATTAAGCCCAAAAAATTTGTAGTTTATGTTGTGAATTTATCTTCCAGATTATCATCTAATTATTATTTTTATTATTATTTAGGGTTTAGGGTTTAGTGATTATTTAACCGTGTAATTATTCTTACTGTGGTCTTGGGAGAAAAATATTTTTCATTATTCTTAATCTCCAAAATACAAACAGATATATATGACATAAGAATACATAAAAGAAAACTATAAAGATAGAATGAAATCTAATCTAAATAAGGAAAAGATAAATTTAAAAAATGAAATAATCTACACTCCCCCTCAAGCTGGATTGTATATAGTATACAAGCCAAGCTTGGAGTTGAATCCTTCAAAGCTTGTCCTTGGTCATGCTTTGGTGAGAATGTCGACAACTTGATGACGAGATGGAACATAGTTTAGTTCTACTATTCTACTGTTGACCTTCTCAAATATGAAATGTCGATCTATCTCTATATGCTTTGTTTTGTCATGATGAACATGATTCTTTGCAATACTGAGGGCTGCTTGACTATCACAAAACAATTTTACTGAGTTCTGAGTATCAATTTTCAACTCTTTCAAAAGTTTCTGAATCCATATTCCTTCACATATTCCCAAAGCAAGTGCTCTGTATTCAGCTTCTGCACTGCTCCTTGCTACAACAACTTGTTTTTTACTTCTCCAAGTGACCAAGTTACCCCAAACATATGAGCAATAGCCCGTCATAGATTTTCGGTCAGTTAATTCCCCAGCCCAACTAGCATCAGTGTAGAGTTCTACAAGTCTGTTTGAAGATTTTTTTGAATAATAAACCATGACCTGGAGTGCCTTTCAAGTATTTCAGAATTCTGTTTACAGCTCCAAGATGACGTTCATTTGGATTGTTCATATACTGGCTAACAACGCTAACAAAGTATGCTATGTCTGGTTTGGTATGCGATAGATAAATTAACTTTCCCACAAGTCTTTGATACATACCCTTGTCAACTGGGACAACATCTTCACTTTGGTGTAAAACTAGATTTGGATCCATGGGTGTTTCTATAGGTCTACACCCAAGATTTCCTGTCTCCTTTAATAAGTCTAGGATGTACTTTCTTTGAGAAATTACAATACCATTATTGGATCGTTCCCCTTCCATGCCTAGAAAATATCTCAAGCTTCCTAGATCTTTGATTTCAAACTCAGTTGCAAGCATCTTTTTCAGGTTGAGGATCTCTTCTAGATCATTCCCTGTAATGATGATGTCATCTACATATACAATCAAAATTGCAGTTTTGTTATTTGAGGATTTCACAAACAAGGTATGATCGGCTTGGCATTGATAATAACCACTTTTAATCAGAGTTTTAGTGAATCTGTCAAACCAAGCACGTGGAGATTGTTTTAATCCATATAGAGACTTTTTTAACTTACACACCAAGTTGCTATTAGACTTGTCTCCCATTCCAGGGGGAATTTGCATGTAAACTTATTCTTCGATCCCAAAGCAAGTGCTCTGTATTCAGCTTCTGCACTGCTCCTTGCTACAACAACTTGTTTTTTACTTCTCCAAGTGACCAAGTTACCCCAAACATATGAGCAATAGCCCGTCATAGATTTTCGGTCAGTTAATTCCCCAGCCCAACTAGCATCAGTGTAGAGTTCTACAAGTCTGTTTGAAGATTTTTTTGAATAATAAACCATGACCTGGAGTGCCTTTCAAGTATTTCAGAATTCTGTTTACAGCTCCAAGATGACGTTCATTTGGATTGTTCATATACTGGCTAACAACGCTAACAAAGTATGCTATGTCTGGTTTGGTATGCGATAGATAAATTAACTTTCCCACAAGTCTTTGATACATACCCTTGTCAACTGGGACAACATCTTCACTTTGGTGTAAAACTAGATTTGGATCCATGGGTGTTTCTATAGGTCTACACCCAAGATTTCCTGTCTCCTTTAATAAGTCTAGGATGTACTTTCTTTGAGAAATTACAATACCATTATTGGATCGTTCCCCTTCCATGCCTAGAAAATATCTCAAGCTTCCTAGATCTTTGATTTCAAACTCAGTTGCAAGCATCTTTTTCAGGTTGAGGATCTCTTCTAGATCATTCCCTGTAATGATGATGTCATCTACATATACAATCAAAATTGCAGTTTTGTTATTTGAGGATTTCACAAACAAGGTATGATCGGCTTGGCATTGATAATAACCACTTTTAATCAGAGTTTTAGTGAATCTGTCAAACCAAGCACGTGGAGATTGTTTTAATCCATATAGAGACTTTTTTAACTTACACACCAAGTTGCTATTAGACTTGTCTCCCATTCCAGGGGGAATTTGCATGTAAACTTATTCTTCGATCCCAAAGCAAGTGCTCTGTATTCAGCTTCTGCACTGCTCCTTGCTACAACAACTTGTTTTTTACTTCTCCAAGTGACCAAGTTACCCCAAACATATGAGCAATAGCCCGTCATAGATTTTCGGTCAGTTAATTCCCCAGCCCAACTAGCATCAGTGTAGAGTTCTACAAGTCTGTTTGAAGATTTTTTTGAATAATAAACCATGACCTGGAGTGCCTTTCAAGTATTTCAGAATTCTGTTTACAGCTCCAAGATGACGTTCATTTGGATTGTTCATATACTGGCTAACAACGCTAACAAAGTATGCTATGTCTGGTTTGGTATGCGATAGATAAATTAACTTTCCCACAAGTCTTTGATACATACCCTTGTCAACTGGGACAACATCTTCACTTTGGTGTAAAACTAGATTTGGATCCATGGGTGTTTCTATAGGTCTACACCCAAGATTTCCTGTCTCCTTTAATAAGTCTAGGATGTACTTTCTTTGAGAAATTACAATACCATTATTGGATCGTTCCCCTTCCATGCCTAGAAAATATCTCAAGCTTCCTAGATCTTTGATTTCAAACTCAGTTGCAAGCATCTTTTTCAGGTTGAGGATCTCTTCTAGATCATTCCCTGTAATGATGATGTCATCTACATATACAATCAAAATTGCAGTTTTGTTATTTGAGGATTTCACAAACAAGGTATGATCGGCTTGGCATTGATAATAACCACTTTTAATCAGAGTTTTAGTGAATATGTCAAACCAAGCACGTGGAGATTGTTTTAATCCATATAGAGACTTTTTTAACTTACACACCAAGTTGCTATTAGACTTGTCTCCCATTCCAGGGGGAATTTGCATGTAAACTTATTCTTCGAGATCACCATTCAAGAATGCATTTTTGACATCAAGTTGGTGAAGGGGCCAATCTTGGTTCACAACTAGAGAAAGTTTTGTAAGAGTCCATTTGCAACCAACTGGATTCTTTCCATGAGGAAGTTTTGTAAGAGTCCATGTTCCATTGCTTTCAAGAGCTTTGATTTCTTCATCCACTGCCTTTTTCCATTTCGGATCTTTGAGCGCATCCTGAATGGTTTGTGGAATGTGAATATTGTCTAACTGAGTCACAAAAGCTTTATAAGTAGGAAGCAATTTGCCATATGCAACATATTTTTCAATGGGATGACTAGTGCAACTTCTAACACCTTTTCTCTGAGCAATTGGTAGGGTCAAATCATCAATTACAGGTGCCATAACGGTGATGTTCTCGTCAGTGGAATTCAGTGATGATGAATCTGGTTCAGGTGGTTTACATTCTTGGTTTTGCATGGTAGCCTCTTTTCTTCTTGTATAAACAATAGGTATGCGAGTTTGTGGGACTTCAACTTCAGAAATACTAGACTCAGAAATAGGTGGCTCGCTTATGGTAGGGGTTAAGACCTCATTTATGATGGGAATAGTAGGGATGACAGAATAAGGCTCAACATCCAAAGGCTCAAAGTCCTGTAGATTCTCCCCCTGAATTTGAGACTTGGTAAAGAAAGGAAGATTTTCAAAAAATGTAACATCCATGGATGTGTACATTTTTCTAGTGATAGGTGAATAACATCTGTACTCCTTTTTATGGGATGCATAACCTAGAAAAATGCACTTGATGGATTTTGGATCAAGTTTGGACTTGTGAGGAGAATGGTTATGAACAAAGGAAGAACAACCAAACACCCAAAGGGGTAAATTTGAGGAAAGGTTTTGGAATTGAGGGTGAATTTGGAGAAGGACATCTCGAGGGGATTTAAAAGCGAGGACACAACTAGGCAACCGATTGATAAGAAAGGTTGCAGTAAGAATGGCTTCTCCCCAAAAATGGGTAGGAACATTAGTAGAAAACATGAGAGAACGAGCTACTTCAAGAAGATGTCTATTTTTCCATTCAGCAATCCCATTTTGTTGTGGAGTGTCCACACATGAACGAGTATGAACGATACCATGAGATGAGAAATATGTACCAAGAATCGAATTGAAATAGTCTCGAGCATTGTCTGTTCGGAGAACTTGAATTTTACTTTCAAATTGAGTAGAGATCATAGCATGAAAAGAACGGAAAAGATCTGGTGTTTCAGATTTGTCCTTCATTAGAAATGTCCAAGTCATCCTGGTATGGTCATCAATAAAGGTGAGGAACCATCGTGCTCCTGATATATTTTTCACTCTAGAAGGCCCCCAAATATCACTATGGATAAGTGAAAACGGTTTTGAAGATTTATAGGGCACACTAGGATAAACATTTCTTGTGTGTTTAGATAATTGACAAGTTTCACACTGGAAAAAGCTTGGCTTTTTATTGATAAATAAATCAGGAAACAACTTTTCGAGGTACATGAAATTTGGATGACCAAGGCGTAAATGCCATAACATAACTTGACTTTCAATTGACAAGGACTCTGACTTGGAAACAAAACTAACAGACTGAGAAGAAAACTTAGAACTAGGACGGAAGACGGAACTTGAAGGCCACTTTTCTTGAAGAAGATAGAAGCCACCATGTTGCTTAGCCCTTCCCCGAATCCACCTCCTGAAATTCACACAAGTTTGAGTAAAAATTAGAAATGCAGTTCGAATCACCAGTAAGTTTGTTAACTGAAATCAAATTGAAGTTCAACTTAGGAACATAAAGCACATTAGAGAGAACGAGATCATTTGTCAACTTTATTAACCCTGTCCCTGTAACTTCAGAGAGAGAACCATCAGCTATTCAAACTGACGAATAGCCAGGTTGGAATTTGAACTGGTGGAATAAGGAAATGTCGCCGGTCATATGGTCTGATGCTCCAGAATCCACAATCCAAGGTTTAGACTTGTTATGCTGCATAGAAAAACAAGAAAGACCAGTACCTTGATAAGCAAGATTGCTAGAAGGTTTCTCAACTGAGGCTGTGGGAGTAGATGTCGATAATGAAAGATGACCAATCATTTGTTGTAACACGTCTAATTGTTCCTTCGAAAATACAGCAGAAGTTGGATGTGAGAAGCAACAACATGAGCATGATTTTCAATTGTCCCTTTCCTCGTTGGTTTCCAATCTGCTGGTTTGCCATGAATTTTCCAACAAGTATCTCGTACATGTCCCACTCTCTTACAATGATCACACCAAGGATGATTGCCTTTCTTGGATTTGTACTCTTGAGATGAACTGTGTGTCAACATGGCAGAAACCTCTGGTCCAGTAGAGGACCCAATCTCAGGCATCGTCAGTTGTTTTCTACTTTCCTCACGCCGTACTTCAGCAAAAGCTTCCCTAAGAGAGGGAAGATCTTTTGCTCCCATAATTCTTCCCCTTACGTCATCTAGCTCTTTATTAAGGCCTAGAAGGAACCTCAATATTCTCTTTTTCTCAACTATCTTTTTGTAAAGAGTCATGTCTTCTCCACACTTCCATTCGTATATTTCATACATATCCAAATGTTGCCAGTTTCGAACAAGAAGATTAAAGTACTGAGTAACATTAAGGTCTCCTTGACGTAAATCATACAACCGGGTTTCAATAGCCAATAGAGCATATGAGTTCTTGGAGCTAGAATAGGGGTCACGGGCTGCATCCCATATCTCTTTTTGCTGTTTTGAACAATAGAAAGTTCTCTCCAACCTCTGGACTCATAGAGTTTAGTAGCCAAGACATAACCAAATGATCATCAGTTTTCCATGATCGAAACTTTGAGTCTTTAGCATCCGGTGCAGGGGTATCACCAGTTAAATGACCATCTTTACCACGACCACAGATATATATGAAGACTGATTGATTCCATTGAAGAAAGTTGTGACCTTGAAGTTTATGATTAGTCACAATTTGAAGAGAGGAATCGTGAGGTTGAGAGGAGCTTTCATAACTAATGCTTGCTAACCCGTGTTTTGCCATTTGAAATCGCTGAAAGGTTTGAACAAACAAATAACCAAATCTGAAAGCAAATCCTGATACCCGATGAGCAGACCAGAGAACGAGGAACAAGAAATCGAGCAGACCAGTGGGGAGAAAAAAAGAAGAAAAAAAACCCGACGAGCGGCGACACGCGAATAAGAAATCGCAAACCCAAACCCCTACTGATGAGCAGACAAGCGGCGAGCGTCGGCGGCAATCGACAAAATACACTCGCGAACACTGAACTCGTTGTCGCTGAACGGACGGAAGAGATCGCGAACACTGACGAGACGCGAGCGACGATAAATCGAGAACGTGAACGATCGCGAATGGAAGAGATCGCCGATGAGAGTTGTCGGAGAAGAAGAGCGCTCGCCGGAGGGTTGCCGGAAGGAGAGTTCGCGGGTGAAGATAGTGTCTGATGGCTAGGGTTTTATTTTTAGGGTTTGCTCTGATACCATGTGGTCTTGGGAGAAAAATATTTTTCATTATTCTTAATCTCCAAAATACAAACAGATATATATGACATAAGAATACAAAAAAGGAAACTATAAAGATAGAATAAAATCTAATCTAAATAAGGAAAAGATAAATTTAAAAAATGAAATAATCTACACTTACTGATCATGAGATAATTTTTACTGTCCTTGCTGATGTCCTGATAACAATGAGATGCCTCATGCATTCAGTGTGTTTCTAATATTTTTTTCCTTGAAAATTCCATGTTGATATTCAATTCAATTCTCTCGTGCTCAATGGATTCAGAATGGGCTTTGGTTGCAGGAAAAGAAGCAATATAAAGATTTATTTCCTGTGGTTATATGCAATCCGTCTTCCAACTTTAACATTGCATTTCGAATATCACAACCAGGTTTTGCTGAGGTACTGTAGTGTCAAAGTTTGGTGTTCATCGATTATGACAGTGTTTATTAATTTTTGAAATATAATAAGTCCCATTTCATTGATACGGTGAAAAATATTAGAGGAAGTCAGTAGAATAGAACCAACCCCTAGGAAGCTTACAAACAAGTTACTCCAGTTTGATTTAATTACAAGCAGTGTATAATTACAAAAAGAATTTAATAGAGATTACCAATCGCTCTTCTTGAAAAAAATTCTTTGATTTCTCTCTAGTCATATCTCCAATAAGATGCACTTTACTATATTTAAATTTCGACCAGAGGGGGGGGGGGACTTTACATTTTTTACCCCCTCCCTTCCCTTCCCTTCCCTGTTGAATTATGAAAACTCCAGCTTAAGTTCAACAAACTTAGAAGGGCTTTCCTGCAATTTTGACTGAAGTAGTATTGGAAGAAGGGATGCACCTGATTTTCGTGCAATGTTCTACGTAACCCGCACCCATTTGTTTATAGAAGCCCAAATTGGACACCATTCTGGAATCATTTCGTTTGTATTTCTTATTTATTGCCTTCAAACAGAAGAGGATTTTTTTTCCTACTTGTGTTCTGTTTTTGCATGCCCTGCTCTCAGCTGATAAGTTGGCTTTTTCTGTTTTCCTTTTCTCAATTTTTAGCTTCAAGATGAGGCTGCTTTGGCACTTGCATGTTTGGAGAAATGCAGCAATGGTGGATTTGAAGAGGTTTTTATGACCAAAATTGACTTTGCTGTTAAGTATGACCATTGCATTAGGTATAGACCAGGAGTTTCAACTCTTCTACATTTGCTTATTTTTTTCAGCGTTCTTGTACATTATGGATGGGTTTCGTTATTGGTTCTCATTGTTTCTATTTAATTTTGACCATTTTCCGTCAAAGTAAGATTCCAGTTTACACTACATCATGTTATCTATGTTTATTTTTATAGATTGAATTTGAGGGGACAAGGCAAGATATATGAATCAGGCTTTTGTTTAGATGATGAGTGTTGGAGATTATATGAGCAGAAAGTACATGGGCTTTTAAGTCAAGGCCTGACTGATAGAGCAAAATTCATTCGTGTTTCCTGGAGGAACACCGAACCTGGATGCAACATTGAAAATGTATGAGCCATTTATTAAAATTTAGTGTTTTATCAATATAGATCTTAATCCAATATCCTAATTTTCCTTGTGATGTCAGGGTTTATCAGTATATGATACTCAGCCATTGCTTGTTGGAATTTCAATCAGCTCCGTGGAAAAAGCTTTTCGTCTGGTTGATATTGGTCCTAATGCTGATAACAAAGAAGATGTAAATAAGTGCCAAGTTGGAACTTTTTCCCCCTCTTAAAATACATTTACTTATCAAGCTTTTATTCCTTTACAGGCCCTAAAATTTAGGAGATTTTGGGGTGAAAAGTCTGAGCTCAGGAGATTTAAAGATGGCAGAATTGCAGAAAGCACAGGTTATATAGTATTTCTTCTTCGGGTCGATTATCTGAGTTCATTGATACGAATATTATGGCCTTGCATGTTAGACCACTCACAAAATGTTAACATGCTTTTTTTTTTTCTAAATTTCTTAGTTTGGGAAACTGATCAATGGACAAGACATCTCATTTTAAAGAGAATTGTGGAATATATTTTTGTTCGACATCTTTCGCCAATGTCAAAAGACCATATTATGCATGCCGTGGATCAGATTGATTTCTCCCTGCTTCATGGTTCTGGAGGTATTCTATGACATGTATCCTTTTTTCTCTAAAACAAGAAACAAGCTTTTCATTAATAGATGAAAAGATAGCTATGACATGTATCTATAGCATGGATCAAATGACTGCGATTAATTTGTTCATTCACAAAATGCTATTTATGTATTTAATCTTTTCCATAATTTATAAATCATTTTTTTTTTTCGAAAAGGAAACAATCTTTTCATTGAAGAAATGAAAAGAGACTAATGCTCAAAATTTTATACATCATTTTCTTTCAATCATAAATTCTTTTCGTATCAAGTAATTTTCATGAATTTTTTAAATGCATTTCTTTATGTTTACAAGATGCTTTCAGCTTCTAGCCCCCAACAATTGGTATTAAGTCAAACTAAAATGCTATTTTAAATTTAAGGTGGCGTATGACTTGTCATTTACTTTTTATTACATAAACTAATCTTATTTATTTAATTTTGTACAACTTCTGCAGTATGTAAAAGATGCTAAGACAATATTTTTCTTTAAATAAAAGGCTTCTTAATTATTTCAGATCCAATAACATTTTCTAGAAATTTGCTTGCGGCTTTTGAAGTTTTATCAAAGCGCTTACGTTCAATTGGAGACATTCCTTTGAAGGTGTCTGTTGTGCAGCCTTTAGACTCAGGTATTAGACTTCAGCACTTCCCTTGAAGACTCTTGCTTATTCCTGTTAATTATATGTGCATTATCCAGATTTAGATTGTAGGAACTTGGACTATTGACCGCTTCCTCTTTTATATCAATGTGTGTAGGCATCTATATTTCTTCATCACATCTTTAATGGCAATTATCTTGACCGAAGTCAGCAGAGTTTCACATCATAATGAGTAGGATTACTTGGGACACACAAAAACAAAATAAGAAAATGCACTAATGGCTTAAGCGAGTTGTAGTTCTATTTTAAGAATGGTTTTCACTTTATCTGCCCTGAAAAACAATAATTTTCTACTTTCAACTTCAAATAAGAAGGAATTTTAGTTATCAACTAGATGTCCAGGAGTAAATTTTTTCCTAGACTCGGGGTTAGGAATAGCAGACTGTATGCTTATCCATATTTACAGCTTTCAGGTATACATCTGTTTATCCTCCTGAACCTCACCCACTAGCAGAAGAAAAGGCAAGTGATCGGCATATACAGCAAAAGTTTGCTCCATCCTGCATCCGGCCACTAGAAGTTATGATTCAGGCATGAAGTAACCTGAACTCCATGTTTATTTATTTGAATTTTGAAATAACTTATGAGTTATGACCACATTTTTCCCCCTATTTTCAGCTGGAAGGTTCTGGGAACTGGCCAACTGATGAGGTTGCAATTGAAAAAACCAAAACAGCCTTCCTTCTTAAAATTGGAGAGAGGTGAGCTAAAATTTTATTTTGTAATGACAAACCTCGGATGTCTATATCTGACGGTCTCAATATTGCAGTCTGCAGAATGTTTGGGGGATGACATGTATTGCTTCTGAAGATACTGTTAATGTACTTGTCTCTGGTTATGCCTTCCACCTAAAAATTTGGCATGAAAGAGGCCTGAGTTTGTTGAATAACGAATGTAAGGCATCATCTCTCTGACTTGCGTTTATGCAGTCATTGATGTGGTGGTAGTGTGGGTTTCCTGATAACCATTTGAATGTTAACAAATCAACTAAATTTGCAGTTGGAAGTGAGTTATCAAATCGGATCTCCTTGACAGATAAGCAACTATTTATTCAAAGTCAGCATTCTAGCATGATTAGTGGATTACAGGCTCGTCACTCAATATATGGACCGGTTGTTAGGTATTTACTGGTTGCTACTTATTTTATGGATTTCCATAATGCACTCCTCATAAATTTGTTGTTGGCATTTTAAGGTTGGCAAAAAGATGGATAGCCTCACATTTCTTTTCAGCATGCCTGGTAGAGGAAGCAGTTGAACTGTTGGTGGCATCAATTTTCCTAAAGCCTCTACCCTTCCATGCACCAATTTCTCGAATCACAGGTTTTCTAAGGTGTATATTTATCAAATATGTCTTTGCACAACATCGCTTTTGTAGGTAGCCCTTTATTTTTCTGTAATTTTCATGGAAGGAAAGTGAAACTGATGAGTTAAATAAAGAAACAAAAGCGCAAAACAAAAGTGATCGGCAAAAACAGAACAAAATAACATCTACAAAAAGATGCTCCAGTTATTATAAGTAAAAAATAAAGGACAATTGCAGAAAAAAGCTTTTGGACGTAGAAAGCAAAAGGGAGGCGTTGGAATGACCCAAGTTGCACTCCCCTTTCTTAGACCTGTCTACACCCTTAAAAGCTGCACACCACCTCTAGCATCAGAGTGACAATTCCTACTTTGTGTCAGCCTTTCGTCGAAGGTATTCAAGAATGAATTCTAGATAACTGTGACAAGCTGACATCTCCACAGCATATGGTCTAAGATCCTCTTGTAGATGTTTACAAAGAACACTCTGCTAAGGCCTCAAAGCTATAGACGAGGACATCTTGGTTGAACCAATGGTGTTAATCCTCACATGAGCATTCTAACCTTGCATTTTTTTTTTCCTTTTTTTTATTTTATTATTATTATTATTTTAAAATTCTAAACTTCCTTAGTGTGAAAGCAAAGCTAAGTTGGTTGAAAAGAAGAGACAATCAAACCAGAAGGGGAAGATTAGTCGAGGATCTCACATTAAAAAGATGAGGAGACCTCACAATCTTTATAAGATACATGAGTTATTTCTCTCATTACCAATTGGTTTTGAGATGGAATCCCATGTTTATATAATAATATTTACGAGAATATACCGTCGAATGTTTGAGGGTTCAAGCACAGTAATCCTTGTCTACCCCAGTGCAATTGAAACTTTTATAGGAGGGGGTAGTGAGGACACGCTGAGATCTGCCCTATTGGATAAGAGCCTCTTGAAATGAAACAAGCATGCCAAATGATTTCGCCTTTGTCCCGTTGCTCATATTTACTTGCTATAATCCTATGCACAAAGTATCAAAATCTAAAGGGGATGCCATAACTACTTTACCAAGAGAACTGAATTTTTAGCATTAAATTCTCCATTTTCTTCATTTGACATTCTATATTGCTTAGTTTTGTTCGCAGCTCACTTCATCTGTTTCTGCAATGTGACTTCTTTTATAGGTTCTTAAGATTACTGTCGGAATATGATTGGACTTTTTCTCCATTGGTTATTGACATCAACAATGATTTGGGTGCAAACGAGGAGAAAGAAATAGCTGTAAGGTCTAACGTCTGCAAACAGTTCCTGTTATAATTATGGGTATCCTCGAATTGCTATTTATTTTCCCTGGATTTTTATAGGATAAATTTAACCTGACACGAAAAGATTTGCAAGAAAATCCGCTAAGTGCAAGTCCCGCCATGTTCTTAGCAACAGCTTATGACAAGGCATCTGAGGCTTGGACCAGGTCCTCACCAAAATCATCGGTACGTAATTTCAAGCTATATTCTAATAAATCTAAGATCCTTTTAATCTACTTAGGATTAGGATATTGATGTACAACTTCTTCCGTGCCAAATTTTATACGATTAGGTCAACAAGAGAATAGTTCAACTGGCATAAAACTTGTACCTTAGGTTAGAGGTTCAAATCTTCCACCTTACCTATTTTCATTTTTTTAAATAAGATTAGATTGTTATTTAGTTGTATTAGTTGAAGGTGTAAGTAGGGGTATATCCTTTGGGATAAAAAAACTCAATGGAGTTCTGTGAAGAGTTGGATATTGAAGAAAAGATTATCCGAAAGTGTGATAAATATTTTTGCCACTTGGAAGTTAAATGCTCTATTAATAACGATTTTATTTTTTATTTTTGAAAATCATGTTTGTTTACTGAGTTTTTTTTTTTCTTTTGTAATCTACTTCTAGAAAATTTTTAAGAACTAACTCTAATCTTAAAAACTAAGTAGAGCTTGTTTATCTTTCATTTATTTTCAATAAAAGTTCGGTTCTTTATAAAAAAAAAAACTGATTTTCTAAAACTATTTTATATCGATTTTATTTTAAATTTGTTTATTAAAGTATATATATATTTTTTATTTATGTCTTTTAACATATTAATTTTTAAGATTAAATTATAAATTTAGCACCTAACTCTTAGGACTTTGTCAATTTAATATTAAAGAAATTTTCTAATAAGTCTCTGAACTTAAAAAGTTGTCTATTTAGCTCCTATGCTTAAAAAAAATTACAGAACTTTCATTTTTATGTCTAATAGGTTTTTGTTGTTAACTTTGTTGATTTAATGTTTATGCCACCAAACATTTGAACTTACTTGAAATTAGCCCACCATGTAATATTTAAGCAATACAGTTAGTGAACCACATAAGCATTAAACTAATAGGGATAACGATATAGATTTTATAAGACACAAAATTGAATGTTTAAAACTTTTTTTTTTCTTTTTGCCAAAAAGAGCATGACTCAACTGACATAAAGTTTGTATTTTGACTAAGAGGTTAGGAGGTTCAATCCCCCACCATTTAATGTTGTAAAAAACTAAAAACAAAAAACTCTTTTTGTTTTGTTTTGTTTTTGTTTTTGTTTTTTTTTTTTTTGTTGTAATTTTTTCCTTTTAAATGATAAACTAATCAATCTTTTTTTTTTTTTTTGAAAGATTAAACTAATCTTTCTCTTGGAAAAATGAAAGAATACAAAAGGATATCCAAAATGATAGCACACCCAGAGAGCTCAAAGCTAACTAAACAAAAGATCTCAACGTCAAAATAATGACGCCTAGTGGATAATTATAGAAATCCATATAAACAGATGTCCACATCCTCGTTGACGTCCCTAAAAATTCTGCTACTCCCCTCTAAAAAGAAACCCCAAGGATAATGAAAAATTGACATGATTGAAAGTTTGAGACCTATTAAAAATATTAGAAAATTTAGGTTGATGTTTGAAGACCTATTAATTTTTTTTAAGATATAAAGATAAACTTTACTTCAACCTAATTTTAAAAAATTAACACACTTAAATAAAGTTGTACTCAGAAATATATTTAGTGACTATATTTTCATAGTTTACTTGAAAAAAACACATGAAAATAACCTAATCCAATTTTCTATTTTAAAATTAAAAACAATAAACAACAGTTTTGAAAGACTAATTGAAAAATAATTTGTAAAAGCTATACCTAAACTAAACAACTCGGTTTTTAAAGCCTTAAAATTAAATAAGCAGTCATTGTCAACCGAGACCTTAAAATACAGAGCTTTGTTGCACATAGCATGGCAACATTTCTCGAGCTTTGTAATTCTTCTGTTACTGACGTGCGGCCCTTGTTGTTAAAAGGAGCTAAAAAGGTTGGTTGCTTATGCTAGAAGCAGTGCAGATTTGTTGACAAGACTAATATTGCAGCATCAGGTCGATTCTTATCAGTGGGAGGTGAGTGAGTATGCAAGAACCATTATTTGATTGTTTTGTTTTTGGCTTTGGATGTTGCTGTTCCTGAGAAACATAACATAACGTTTGTTCGATCTGCAGTGCCTTTTCAGAACTCCATTGACCAACTACGATGCTGTTATTCTTCTCCATAGAGACAAATTACCTTACCCGCAACGTCTTCTCTTCCCATCCGAACTGAACCGAGGTATTCTTTGGGAGTTGTCCTCTGATAGTCTTTCTTGATGTTCCCCTTTTTGTGGATTGTCGAAGCTTTTGTTATCTGAATTTTGATCTTATGCATATTTCGGTAGGAATTCATGTCGCAAAAGGGAATCCTAGCAAGATCTTCTCTCCCTTCTTGTTGCCTAGAAACTTGAAAGCAAGTTCTGAGAACATTAAGGACAAGCTTTTGGTAGATTTTGATCCATTAAGGTGTTATATTGCGGATTTGCAGGTAAGTGACTCAGTAGCCTTTGATTTTGCATTCCTATAGTTTGACTTTGCTGCTTACTCATCTTTATGAAAATGTAGAAAGAATTCTCCAACACTTTCAACATATGGTATGACTCTTTGGGAGGTGATGCAATTGGTTTAACATGGGGGCAACACAGTTCAAAGGTATATAGTTACTCGTCATTTGAAGGGAGCATAATTTATTGCTGCGATTTATGTATCCAACCAAACCGACCTCTTTGCCTTCTCTTGCAGAAGCGTGGACGCAACGAAGCTGTCGAGAAAGAAAAAGAACCAGCTGAAGTGCTAAAATCCGTTGGTGAAACTGGCAAAGGTCTAATGAGGAGCATCTACCTACTCAAGGCTCCAAGGCTCACGACCTAAGCTTAATGCCAAAGAATTACAGTGATGATGAGGTTTTTGTGTTCAATTGTTGTTATGTCCTATGGCTGCGGGGAAAAGGTTGCTTACCAATTTAACAATTATTCAAATGTATATTTGATTATTCATGTATCAATATCATGGAAATTTTGACGTATGTTTTTAGTTTCTAGTTGGAGAATTGTATTAGCATAGTGTGGTGGGGGCTCATCAGATCAGTAAAGCTGGATCGTCAAGCAGAAAAAGGAAAAAGAGAAAAAAGAAAAAGAACACACTCGGCATCTAAACATTTTTAAATGGAACTCCATAAATGTTCACTCAATTCTTCACAAAATTTTTAATTTGGATAACAGTTCTATTCTTAGGCAATGCACTTTGGATGTGTGAATTAAGTTTGACCTCGAATGAGTTTGTGTCATTTCTTTTTTTACTTCAATAATTATGGGGTTTTTATCCAGTTAGCTATGTTGGAATTGGTTAAATGAATGATGTAATTAATAACTTTTCAATACCTAATTTAAAAAAGTCAAGATGAAGCTTTTCAAAAGCTAAAAAGTTCAAATTTCGTAAAACTTATGCTTTAAGAGTCCAAATCTTTCATCGAACCCATTGTGGAAAAAAAAAAAATCAACTAACAAAATGTTCAAAATCACGTTGAGGTTGAATTCAAATTCAATCATACAAATATTGGAACTTCACAAATTTGAATAGATAAATAATGCTGAATTTAAGGAATAAAACACAAAAATGAGTAGATAGAAAATGGTTAATGTAAGTGAATCTTATCTGGTTAAGACATGATTTGAAAAGGACCGGTCAATCCTTGAATCCGTGGTTTCAACCCACGGATTCAAATAAGGAAAAAAAAAACAGCATAATTTCTCCAATTTTTTTTTTTTAAAAAATCGTAATTTAGCCAAAATTTGTTTAAATGTATATTTTTTTTTTCTAATTAACCCGTCGATAAAGTATAAATAAAAAATCATTAAAAAAATCAATGGTGAATGATGCAATCCTCTCCACAATTGTTGCTAAAAAAAAAAAGAAAAAAAAGACTGTTTTAAAAAAACAAAAACTGCTTCACCCTCACAGACTCACAGTTGAGTTCCAAGTCTTAAATCTGAGATGTAAAGCCTCGCTCATTTGAACCCTCCCGCCTCTTCCCCTTTGTAATCTCAGCTCACTCACACTCAAGCTCAACCCTTCAATTCTCTCTCGCCGTCAATTTTTCTCTCTCTCTTTGGCGGCAGATTTGTCAATTACACGCCCTGATTATCGCTCTTCACTCTCTCGATCTCCCTTACTCGGCTGCTTTGAGGTTTGTTCGTGATTAGTTGTTTGTGTCGCATTTTCTCTCCAGATATCTAGTTATTTATGATGCCTTATGGTGTTTAAGTTTTAGGGATCCGTTTGCCCGGGCTTGGACCTGAGTTCTCTGCAAAACGAAAAAGGACAGGAGACCCAAAAATTCCCGATCGAGAGCCAATTTCATATCTCTGAGTTGGTTATTAAGGACGAGGGAATTGCGACTGAATTTCATAACGCTGAATTGGTTGGAAGATAATGGGGCTGCTTAGTATCATCCGAAAGATTAAAAGGAAAGAGAAGGAAATGCGTATACTTATGGTGTATGTAAATCTCTCTCTCTCTTCTCCCCAGTCTATTTCTCTGTGTCTCATTCAGTTGGATCCATTGTTGGTTGTTGTTCAGAGGACTCGACAACTCTGGGAAAACTACGATTGTTTTAAAAATTAACGGGGAGGACACTAGCGTTATCAGCCCTACACTCGGCTTCAATATCAAGACTATCATCTATCAGAAGTGAGCTTCCCTGCTTGTTCTTGTAACCATGTTTTTTCATTATTATTTTTGGATTGAGATTTTCTTTTTTGAGTTCTGGGATCTGGTATGCACGCTGTTCACTCTTTAGTCTCTAATTAGCTCCAGCCAACAAGTGGAAACGAACATGAATACCTTGTATGGGTCATTTCGCAAGTCTTCTTTTTCTGAGAACTTTTGGTGATGACACCGAAGAAATCTCATCTCCCCTAATTCATAAGCTGTTTTTAATGGATTCCAAGTTCTAAGACCTTGATCATCTACTTCTGATTTAATTTTTTTCTTGTTCTTGTGGTAAATCTTTCTAGTTTGAGTATTTGAATTTTGAAGCCATGGACTGAAGACATTTGAAATGCAGTTAACTATTTGCTTTGGCAGGTACACGCTTAACATATGGGATGTTGGGGGCCAAAAGACTATAAGATCCTATTGGAGGAACTATTTTGAGCAAACAGATGGGCTAGTATGGGTAGTTGACAGTTCTGATCTTAGAAGATTGGACGATTGCAAATCGGAACTTGATAATCTTTTGAAAGAAGAGGTTAGAAGTCTACCCTTGCTTTTTCTTAATGGATAAATCAAGAATGTCATAACAATGTGACTTTTTCTCTACTCTTATCCTAGTATAGTTATGACTTGTATGTTCGTTATGTATGTAAGTTTATAGCCTTTGTCTTTCTGTTTACATTTTTTCTTTTGTATTTTCGAGATATTACTAGCATGGATGATGATTGATCATTAAACCACCAATTATGTGGTTTCATATTCTCTTGAAGTCTATAGTTTGTCTCAACTCCCAAGTTGTAAGTTATGAATTTGTTAGTGACTTAGCCTTGACGCACAGGCTTGATAAAGTTGATCTACGGTCCTAACTAATTCAGAAATGTGTTTTGTTGTCTTCAACTAGTGTCTTTGTGTGGGCTCTCTTCTTGTACTTTCATCTATCATAATGAAACTAGTTTCTTATTTAACGAAAGTTAAAAGTATATAAGTAATAAATTGTGAGCAATGCATGATCTTCTATACAATTTTACATGGATGGTGAAGAATGGGAAGTTACTAATTTTGTCAATCATATTACAGAGGCTTTCTGGAGCATCATTGCTTATTCTAGCTAATAAGCAGGATATAAAAGGAGCCCTTTCTCCGGAGGAAATTGCTAAAGTAAGAAGTTCATCCTCCAAGCTTCCAGTTCAATTTTTCTCTTTAAATCGGATTTTTTCAAGTTTTTTATGCTGCAGTTTATTCGCTGAAAACCTTGTAATCGTTAGACAGTGCTTTATTACCAATTACCTTTCACATTTAGAAAAAAAATGGCGATGGGTTTCTTACACATATTAATAGATCACCGTTCTTGTAACTTTTAGAAACAGAGCTTTAAATTTTGCCCCCCGTTGATTTTATTATTACTATGTTGGGGTTGGGGCGTGGGCTTCTGAAATAAATGCTATCCAATGCACAGGGAGGGTAGTGCTTCACTGCCTGGTTCTCACTTGTTCGTCTCTTACTCTTCAGGTACTGAACTTGGAAGCCATGGACAAAACCCGGCACTGGGAAATTGTTGGCTGTAGTGCTTATACTGGTGAGGGGCTGCTTGAGGGGTTCGATTGGTTGGTCCAAGACATTGCCTCCAGAATCTACGTGCTAGACTGATATCTTTTCAATTCCATATCTCGTTCCTTGTGGAAACTGTTCCAACTTTTGTCGAATACGTGCAATGTGTTCATTTGTCAAACGCTCATCATTTTTGAAGAGTGTTTTAATTGTTAAAAAAATATATATATATTTTTTCGTGATGTTGAATTGCATAGTCAAACTACTTTGTACTTCCAAGTTAACTTGTCAAATAATCAGCAAGGTTAAACTTTAAAGAAAGATCCCCAAAAGGAATTGTTGAAAGCTTCCTATTGAAAGAAAGGAATGATTGTTACAAGTTGAAAGATAGGTGTCAAAGTGATCTAACTCAACAATGATTGACATGAATCTTTGACCTAATTGAGAGGTTTGAAGTTCAAATGTTCCTTCCCAAATGTTGTTTTAACTCATAAAAACAAAGGTATTGCAACTTCTTCAACACATTGGATCAAGGGGATAACCTTTCAAAAATAGGCATTGAAGCAAAAAGGGAACCATGAAGATACCAAATTTCAGTCGAATGTCTTGATCAATGGAGTGCTCTAAATATGCATACAACAAACCCAATTATTCTTAACCCAGGCACTTTGTATCTGAATAAAGATCAATGTGAGGAATTTTTGCTAAGAATGTTGCACTCCTGGTAGCAACTTATTTAGACTTCTTTCCTTGTTTCTTTTTGATGACCTCGTCGATGTACATTATGCCCTTGCCTTTGTATACTTCGGGTGGCTTACAGCTACGAACTGCAGCAGCGAATTGGTGTACCCTTTGTTTGTCAATTCCCGTGCAGCAAACCACATTGTTTTTGAAGCAAAAGACACGGACTGCTGCAGGAACTGTTAGTTCAACTTCATGGCTGTATCCCAGTTTAAGATACAAAAGACGTCCTGCTGCCTCTGCTCTAGCTTTGTAACCAACTCCCACAATCTTAAGGAAGCGAAAAAATTTAGCCTCCATTGTAGTTAAATCAACGGCTTACCTATTAAGATGGAATTCGGAAAGTACTTAATCTACTGATAATTGATAAATCATATATTTGTCAGAAACACAGGTGATAGAAATGGTAACATTAAGCAAGCAGCAAAATTTATTGACTATAGCTTGTATGTATGCATAAAATCTGCAATTGGAAATGAACTCCGAAAATACATAACCAAATTTATAATTTGGCGAGCCAAGAAGGGCATGAGATTTGCAATTGCTTGAACTCCCCCAAGATCATGGTTCAAAATCATATATGACAGCCAGCATCAAATGGAATTGAATTTAAGAACTTCTACTCTAAAACCATATCAAATCACCAACAGGTTGAAGCTGATATAGTTAGGTTTAGATAAGATGAATCATTTTATATTTTAAATACTGTGATGACTCAAAAATCCAAAAACAGTATACTTAACATAATCTATCATCTACTCAGTCACTCCTAGTCCTAACTGCCATCTCGAAACTAATAATCTTGTTCCTCACATGGATGAGAATGACACAACTTAGAACCACCTAATCCACCAATCTCTCACCACGCCCATGGATGGTATACAACCTAACCTGTTTGCTGTAAACAGGTCAACACACCCACAAACTGTCCATGTGATAAACTATGTTGAATAGAATTCAATTTAAGATTTCTGCTCCGAAATGGTATCAAATCACTAGACTTAGAAAGTTAAAACTAATAGGTTGTGATAAATTTATTATAGTGACTCTAAAGTATAGAGAGATAAAATAGTAGACCCAAAATAATCCAACATCTCCTCAGTCACTCCTCATCCCCATCTCACCACTACGATTTTGATTCCCATATGGATGAGAATGAGATTACCTGACACTCCACAGTGTCGAGCCATCCGGCTCCGCAATCTCAATCCCCATCCATGGATGGTCCACAAGCCCGCCTGCTATATAACACATTAACGCCCCCACAAACCATTGATATGGTAGCCAAATTGACCCTCTAAAACCCCAGCATAAGTAAACAAATAAATAATTTTGAACTCTTTTGGGAGATTCTGTAGATGAAGTTTAAAGATTAGGATTGAAACTCACCCAAATACAGAAGTTTAAAAAGTATGGGGGAAAAGAATGGTGGGAAAAAATACAGGAGCAAGCTGAAGTTTTGACTCAATTCTGATGTGGTAGCTGAAGCTTCAAGATTAAGATTGAAATACAAAACTCAGAAAATTGAATCTCACTGAAATACAGAAAGTACAGTAAATATAGGGAAAACAACGGTGAAAGATCATGAACAGAAAACCACAAATGTAATCAACTTACCATCTCAGGCAACGTCATTAAAGAGAAAATTCTATCAGAATGAAGAGGAAATAAAATCATCAAAAGGCAAAGGTTATTACTATGGTGATCAGAAACAGATCACATTCAGACAAAGTAAATAAACTGCTTCAATGATAGAAAAATCCAAACAAAGGTTCACGGTAAGTAACCATTCAGTTCTCATGCAATTTGACAGTGTTATAACTAAAGTCCACAGCTAATAATCATCTACATAGTGAAGATTTGCAAAGAGAATACCCAAAATGTAAAAAAGAAAAAAGAAAAAAAGAAAAAAACCAAAAGAGCTGTAACTTCCATTTGCCCAAACTTCCCTAACTTATGCAAGAAAAAAGTAATAAACACTAGAACATCTCAAATGTAACATCAGTAACAAATAAAACTGGGTCTGTAACCATTGAAGTACCCCTTTTTTTTAGTATTGAAGTATCATTACATGCTCGGGCTAGAAAAAAGTAGTCAATCGTGCTAATTACTCTTTGATATTAGACATTCGAACAACATTTCGGAGCAATGAGAGAGAGATTGAACAAACTCAAAACATAACAACAAAACAATAATAATAATAGTTTTAAAAATGTAATCGTGATTGCAGCAATCGGAACTCGGCAAAACTTAAAAGAACAAACCTTGAAGTCGTACCAGAGAGGAGGGATTACTGGGGCGCACAATTGAAGGTTGTGCTACCATAGAGAGATTAAGTGCGAGGAGGAATTGAAGGGGAAAGCTGAGGGCGAGACTGAGAAATAGGTTAAATTATCAAAAATACCCCTAAACTTTAGGGTTTGTTTCAATTATGCCCCTAGACTTTCAAAAGTTTCAATTATACCCCTTAAAGTTTAGGGGTATTTTTTATAATTGTTTCAAAATTATCAAAAATACCCCTAAACTTTAGGGAAAATATAGTTTTAATTGAACGCCTGAATATTTCTCAGTCTCGCCCTCAGCTTTCCCCTTCAATTCCTCCTCGCACTTAATCTCTCTCTGGTAGCACAACCTTCAATTGTGCGCCCCAGTAATCCCTCCTCTCTGGTACGACTTCAAGGTTTGTTCTTTTAAGTTTTGCCGAGTTCCGATTGCTGCAATCACGATTACATTTTTAAAACTATTATTATTATTGTTTTGTTGTTATGTTTTGAGTTTGTTCAATCTCTCTCTCATTGCTCCGAAATGTTGTTCGAATGTCTAATATCAAAGAGTAATTAGCACGATTGACTACTTTTTTCTAGCCCGAGCATGTAATGATACTTCAATACTAAAAAAAAGGGGTACTTTTTTCGCCGATCGCCAACGCTCTCAAGTACCACCTGAAAAGGAAAGATAAGTAGCATGGGTGAGTATATAAGAATATACTTAGTAAGTAGCCCACTTAAGGGTCGAAACTGAAATCATGAGATCTAGTAACTTGAAACTGAGTTCCTGAACTTCTGGGTTTCTAACTCTAGGACCACAACTGATCACATAAACATGCTCTGTCTAGGGTGTTAACCTATCCCCAACCTGGTGCCAACTAGAGTGTTGTGTGGGCCAGTCGGTTAAGGTAAGTAAACTAGAGACTAGCTGGCCACCTCTAGCAGAACTACACCTATCCCAACACAACACCCATGAATATAAAGATAAATATACGGTGGAGCAACTGACACATGTAAACATGCCTGGTGCCAAAAAGGCGCACGAACAATGTGCCTGATCATAAGCTCAACACCGTCCTGAACTGAGAGAGCGCACGCTAGCGTGCCTGAAACTGAGCTCTAACAGTCAACTAATAGAACACACGTAAACGTGCCTGGGTCCTATCAGTCCTGAGATGGGGAAGGAACACACTCTAGCTATGTAAGACTTAAGGAACCTAACAAGTCTTCCTGAGGCCCTAAAACGAAGACGAGGTTCCTATTCTAGTCTTTCCTTGAAGACACTTCTGATCCCTAAACCACTCGTATGCTGCCGAAATTTCGGCAACATAACGACATACACGTGGGAAACCCAAAATTTTTCTATTTACCTGAAAAGAAAAATAAACACTTCTATGATCTCCATTATCCAACCACAAGCCATAAGGCACTACAAATTACCAAAAACCAGAGCGAGATGGAGCTCGCATCCACAACCATTCAGACATGCAGAACCATCAAACCATACGATCAAAGCAACTAATAATTACAAATCCATCCCAAACAGTATCAGACATGCCAAAAGAAAGCTCCGCTTTCATAACACGACATATTTTACCATGCAGTGCTACTAAACGCATAGGAATCCAAACCGTGTTCAAGGCTCACAATTTAAAACTCATGCTAGCATGCCAACATTTCAAAGAACTAGTTCAAAACCTCGGCTGAGCATTTACCAAATCCAATAACACGCAATAGGGACTAAACTCGTACTAAAATCCAATAGCTACTTACCTTAGATAGGAAACTTGCTCGACAACAAAGTAGAGTGCCCCTTAACTACCAAGCCCCTATCCAATCCAACTAAGAACCGAATGAAGCTTTCTGTTCGGGTTCACAATTTCGCTACAAAACGACGATTAAGGTTCCGAACGTGAGAAAGACCCAATGTCGATAATGCCCAACTACACACAAACTTGAAGACCGCTACTCAAAACGCCGGTTATGAAGTAGAACACTTGCTGAACGGGAGGAAAAACGAATGGGTAACCGATTAAATGTGGCCAAAAATCAAAAGGACGAATTTTCTCACTTACCCACATTGATCTCACGCCGAAACAATGAAGAGACGACCCGAAACTTGCTGTCGCGCGGCTACGCTGCACAACCACCGAATTCGCGCCTCCAAGCCACAGACCTGCCGGTGAATGCTGGAAAACGATCGTAAAAGAGGGAGAATGGTCCAAGGGTGAGAGATCGAGGATGAGAGATGCTTAAACGCAAGCCACGAAGAAGAGAGAGAAGAAACACGAACCTGCTGCACTGTTGGCTGAAAAACCCACTACCACGCCGCCTTTGCCGTTCACGTCGCCGGAGATCGAGTGTTGCAGGCGGTCACGGCTTGGAGGTGGAGACTGATGGCGGCTGGGAGGTCCACGACTGCAAGGAGGGGAAGAAGAAAACGCCCAAAGAAATAAAAAAAAAAAAAAGAAAGGGGATTTCGGTTGCTGCTATACGCGTGAAGGAAGGGAGCTGGAGGCTGAAAGTTAAAATGTATAAATTGGTTAGGGTTAGGTCTCACTCCAATTTCAAGCAATTTACAAAAATACCCTTCCCTCACAATACCTTAAGTGTAGGAGTTACACAAGTTTTGAAAACTGAAACAATATTTGGTTTTGGAAATTAAGTTTATAAACCCAACTTCAATCTATAAGTTCATTTGTTATATAAGTTAACTACCTTATTCCCATATTTTAAAAAAACCAAACCAAAATTTGAAAACTAAAACAAATAGTTTTCAAAAACTTTTTTTTTTTTTTTTGAATTTGACTAATAATTCAAATGTAATTTTAAGCAAAGTAAGGAACATGTTAAATAAATCGTAAGGATTATCAAGGAGGCTTTAATGTGAATTATTATAAAAATTAGTCAAAGTAAAAAAACGTCAAAGTGAACATAGCCTAGTGATAATTGACATGTACTCATCCTCTTAAGATTGAAGGGTTCAAATTTCTATACTCCATATTTATTGTGCTACCCAAAAAAAAGACCTAAGTAGGTAATTCAATTCAAGTGTAGTAAACATTTAATTGAAATTAAGAACGTGTCACAAAAATGATCATGAAATGACATGAGTTGGCCGAGTAATTAAGAAAGATTATGTAAATAATAAAGAGTCAAGAAGGAATGATTTATATATATATATATATATTACAAATGAAAATGCATCATATACTGAAATAAATAAAAATTAAAAGAAAATAAATGGTGTACAAATATAGGAAATGTACCGGGGAAAAAACAACTTTTATCCTAGAACTTGATTGCTGTGTGTCTTTTTTTTTTTTTTTTGGAAAATATGGATTTTTTTTTTACAAGGAAAAATATGGATATTGTTATTGGATCTAATTGAGGTATGTAATTATCCTCTTTTTGGATTAATATGAAAGTTTGTAAGTAGTTGCAAAAAATAATCATCAAAATTAAATGTTTATTTTTATTATTTAATGATTAAATTTGTAGCTTATTAACATATTGGGTCCCAAATTAGTTTATTAATCTATCTAAATTTCATTAAATCTTTACATTAATTTTTCACGATAGGGACTAAATCGTTACAAATATGAAAGTATAGGGACTAAATTGTTACTTATTAAAGTTTAGGGACTAAATTGTTACAAAATTAAAAGTATAGGGATTAAATCGTTACAAAATTGAAAGTACAGGGACTAAATCGTTACAAATCAAAATTTAGGGACTAAATTGTTACTTTTATAAAAGTTCAGGGACCAAAAGTGATTTTTAACCTAATAATAATAATAATAATAATTCTTAACGTTGTTTTCATCCAATAGGGCTATTTGGATATATATGCTAGTTTTTGTTTTTGAATAATTTTATGCTTATTTATATAGGAGTCTGGTTGGATTTGACATTCTTTTGAAATAAAGATTTTGGCTATTTGGATATATGTGCTAGTTTTTGTTTTTGAATAATTTTATGCTTATTTATATAGGAGTCTGGTTGGATTTGACATTCTTTTGAAATAAAAATTTATGTGTTTGATATTCATTCATATGGTCTCACACTTAAATAATTATACTGAATATTTTATTCGATCATTTATCAACAATTCTGATTGAAATTGATTGAAGCTTATTTATGGAAAGACACATTTGTGATCATATTCCTTTGGAATGAAACTTAATGTGTGTGATATTTACTCACATGACCCCACAATTAATCATATTGATTGTTTTGGCCAATTATTTTTGACAACTTTCATTGAAAGTTCTAATTGAAAATGATTCGATATTTACACACATGTCATATTCCTTAAGGTACATGTGTAGTTTGGCATTCCTTTAGAACCAAGATTTATGTGTGTTGTACCCTCATGTGTGTCCATGACCTCACATTCACTAGTTGTTAGTTGACAACTCAAGTTGAATATTTGGAAGGCTACTCAAATAATTCATCTTCACACTTTGATATTTGAAAATATTGTTTTGAATGGAGATATTGATTGAATGAAAGTTTGTTATTTGGAATGATTAACACCTACTTGCACAATCTTTCATTAAGAATAGGGTTGTATAAATAGCCAACAGTACAATCAGTTACATTAACAAAAATATCAAAGGCGCGTTGAATGGTCAGTTTTGGCTCCATAAGAAGCAATTGTGTGCGGATTTGACTGAACGAATCGTTCAATCCCATAAGAAACGTCATAACGTATTCGGTCTGAAAGTACTCAACGAGTTTCTTCACCCCATCGCAAGTACACTTTCCACAACTGCAGATAGGACGGTAGGAAGATAATTCATTCCAGAGCGTCTTGAGTTTGGTGAAGTATGTGGTGGCAGAGTCTTGATCTTGAATGAGATTCGAAATCTCTCGTTGGAACTGAAAATTGCGAGGACGATTCTTTCTTTGATATCGTTGCTGAAGATCAAGCCATATGTCTCGGGTCGTTTCAGCAAAATTCACACTAGCCGCGATCTCCTTTGGGAGGGAATTTAAAATCCAAGCAATGACCACACCATTGCATATGATCCAAGAACACCGTAATTCACTGTCCGGGTGGGTGATAGTACCATCGACGAACCCTAGTTTGTTCTTCACTGTCAAGCCAATGATCATGGTGTTGCACCAGGAAGTGTAATTGGACTCGGTCAGAAGGTCAGAAACGAGGACAAGATTGGTTCCATCTGAGTGATGCAAAAAATAGGGGTTCTCGTACTGCTCAATTACAGAACGATTTGTGGGTTGAGTTGTAACAACCCAAAAAAAAAAAAGAGGGAAAAAGGGGGGATTTTTTCCCCCCAAAATTTCGGTAAAGACAAAAAAAAGGCAAATCTCTCTCCCTCTCACGCTTTCTCTCTCTCCCTCTCGGCTCTCTCTCCCTTTCGGCCTCTCTCCCTCTCACACTCTCTCTCCCTCTCTTGGTCTGCAGCGTGTCGTCGTCCTTCTCCGTTGCAGATTTGCACGTTGCTGTCTTCGCCCCTCCGCTGTCGCCTTTCGCCACACTGCCACCATTGACAGTTACCCACGACGCCGTCGCCACTGGTAAGCCTTTTTTTTTTGTGCTCTCTCTCTCTCGTCTCCTCCCTCTTCACGTTTTGGTGATTGGCACGATAGAAAACAACTTTCTTCCTTAAATTTCAGCGATCTAGCAATGTTATTGGGCTGTTTTTGGCATTTTTCGGTGAGCTTCAGCAGTGGGTAAGTGAATTAAGCCTGGTTTTGGTTGTTTAAAGTAATTTAGATGAATATCCATTGACTTTAGCTATTGATTTTAAGGTACCCATAGTATTTGGAGGCAAATTTGTCGATTTGGAGCGAAATTTAGAACCCGGACAACAAGCTTAAGGTTCTATTTTGATTGATTAAAGGCCTTGAGAGCTAAGAAGCTAAATTAGCATTTGACAAACATTATCTAGTAAGTAACCTTACTACTTGGAAAGCCTTAGCTAGGCTAGGCTATTTATTATGAATTGTTACATGCTTTGAATAGTACAAAACGAGAGACATCGATTATGTATGGTTGGAATATGGAATGTTGGATATTATGTGTTCTGGCGATATTAAATCTTATGGTTATGCGTGTGTTTGTCTATATTGAATGCTCTGAATGTTTTGTGTTGGTAAGTATAGAATATTCTGCTTGGGTAAACCTTGAATGCTCTGAATGCTCTATGTTGGATAAGATAGGATGTTATATATGGTTGAGTTGTGGATGCGAGACCTGACTCGCTTTGTTTTGTGGAAGTTCAGAGTCTATTCTATTGTTCGGAAGTGCTGTGGAAGTTTGTAGTTGTGCAGTTTTGAATATTGAAGTGTATTCTCTTGTTTACAGGTGATAAGAAATTTGGGAACAACTATACGTATGTCGTTATGCTGCCGGATTTTCGGTAGCATTACAGGGAATAACGAGGCTAAGTTTCGTGATATCACTTGGGTTACGATGTGCTAATATCGGTTGCTGGTTGTTTAAAATATGTGTCTTTTCTACTTAGTGTTTTGGATGTTGGTTACGATAATTATGCTTGGATGAGATGAAAGGCGAGGTAGTTAGAACATGTTAGATTAGCCCTTCAGAAACCTTTATGGGAAAGAAACTTGATGGTTAAGTTGCAAGTTAAACTTGCTAATAGGGGCCCTAATACGAAATGAGGATAGGTTACTTATCCTAGTAGGGACCGTGGCAATTAAACACCTGAGATTGAGATGTTTATAGACTGAGATGAGGAGCTAAATGGACGGGACTCGGCTTCGCAGACTAGGTGCCATCTACTATATGTGGAAGTAAAGTCCCGACTAAAAACCCATGGACGCCCCACCAGTGAGTTGGTAGTTAGAGTGCTATGCACACATAGGTGCCTTGACGGGTGAGACTTGGCTCCACTGACTGGGTGCCTTCTACCATCAGTAGGAGTAGAGATCTCCCACGATTCCCACTTGTGCACCTCCAGTGAGTTGATAAGCATGTGACAGGCTGGTTAATTGTCCACGTGACCCCGTACGTCATGATAGATGAAACGAAATGAAATGAAATGACCCCGTATGTCATGATAGATGAAACGAAATGAAATGAAATGACCATTAGGCCCTTAGCAGCAACTAACCTCAAGTTATCCATGTAATGCTTGTAAATCTCCTCCCAATAGTAGTGTTACTTACTGAGTATTTTTAATACTCATTCTTTTCAAAATGTTTCCTTTCAGGTACGAGCAAGGACATACAGAGCGCGTGGCAGATTGTTGTTGACGAGCCATGGAAAATAAGTGATCATGACTTCCGCATAGTCTAGCTTCTCATTTTGCTTTTAGTTAGTTTTGTAAACGGTGGTTCTTAAGGTTTAAAATGTCTCCGTGTTTTCCTTAGGAAACATTTGTTTTAATGAAGTTTTTGCAAGGTTTCTTGTTTTATTTGGGATCCCAGGCTGAAAGGCTTCTTTTCTCTAAAATGTCGTACATTTTGTGTTA
This sequence comes from Luffa acutangula, assembly GCA_036850905.1. Taxonomy (NCBI): domain Eukaryota; kingdom Viridiplantae; phylum Streptophyta; class Magnoliopsida; order Cucurbitales; family Cucurbitaceae; genus Luffa; species Luffa acutangula. Next base: position 58,035,639 of record CM072087.1, on the reverse strand, counting down.
ATGTTTCTTTCAAAATAAGTTTTTTTCTTAAAAGTAAGTAGGCATGCATGTGGTAACAACCCTAGGAAGTAGTAATGAGAAGTGTGGTCGTTACATGAGTTGTGGAAGAGAAGTCGGCAACCATGGATGGAACTCGAAAATCTTGAAGAAGAGCTTTAGAAAAGGAGGACACTCTTGAAGGTCAAAAGGAAATTAGAGCAACTAATACCATATTAACACCTTGAGAGTAAATAAACTCTTGCACAATCTTTCATTAAGAGTAGGGTTGTATAAATAGCCAACAGTACAATCAGTTACATTAACAGAAATATCAAAGGATAATAACTAGCTACCAACTAACAAACTGTTTATCCTAACAGGAATATTTGATTGATTTGTTTGACTAACCGTTATAGCAAGTTTTGATTAATTGAGAGTTTTGTTGATGGAAGGATTTTGGTTTCGAAACTTTTGATTTACTAATAGCTTTAATTCAAATTTGAAAGATTTGATTTTTGGAAAGTTGTTTTTATAGTTGTATTAACTGTTGCTCGAAGATTTGTATTTTTGTTATGAACGTTTTGAAGGAAAACGAGTTTCAAAGTTTGATGTCAAAATTACTTGTTGAGTATTTTTTTAACTCGTTTTTTGTTTCCCTCGAATGTTTTTTAGATGAGGGATCAATTAACACTCTTATATTAAAAAGTGGAGTTTAGTGTTCTAGTATGAGATATTGATAGTTGTCCTGTAGTTTTTGTATAATATGTTTCCAAATAAATATCAACAATAGAATGAATGTATGGAAAAATATGGCTTGTTGCATAGAAGATAAAAGACAAGGGAGGGATGAAGAATAAGTAATAATAATTTTTTTAAAAAAGGTTAAGATAAATATCATTCAAACCATAGACCTCTTGATCATTAGTAAATGTCTTATGCCAGTTAAATTGTAGTCATGTTGACTAAGGATCTTTTTGCCACTTAAGTTAAGATTCCATATTATTAGTGTATAATCAATATTGTACTTGTCCAAACGAAAATGAAGATAACTCAACAGTAGTTGACATAAACCAATATTAAAGTTCACAAATCAATTTATAATTTAATCAATTATTGTCCAATAAGAAGTAGAAATAAATTTTGTATATATACAAACAAACATACATATAGAAAAAGAATTTAACTTTAAATAATACTTAAAAGGCTTTTTTTTCCTTCAATAAAAGTTAAAGATTCTTTCGAGGTGATTAATTTCTTCAAAATGATGATTTTTTAGGACTCGAAAATATTTTTATTCTCATGAAAATAAATTTCATATTTAATGATGAAATCTAGAAAAAAAAATAATAATATTATATATTTGTTACTGTTATATAATTATAGATACCAAATATAAATTATTTTTATAATTCAACTAATAAAAACAAATATTTTCGTCAAATATTAGATGTTCAAATCCCCACACAACTTCTTGTTGAACTTAAAAAAATATCAATCATTTAAAAAAAAAAAAACATGACCTACATTGCAATATATAAATCTCCAACACATAAAAGTATAAATTGTTTAGATTAAATGAAAAAAGTGTTATGAGACTTCAAAGGTTTGAATGTGAACTAGAGGGGATGACAGGGCTAACACCACAATGCCATATGTTTATTGTGGAGAACTTTTGCGATGTTTATTACTTATCAATAAACGTTTTGAAGGTGAGGGAGGGCTCGAGCCCCTCTCGAACCCAAAGTACATCCACCACACGGATTTAGACTTATTATTATTATTTAACATGTAGAAGTCATTAGTTCAAGTTTGATGACAACGGAACAATGTTCATGTTGACATGAGTAATATGTGTGTATATATAGGTATTTCAAGTCTAAAAATGCAATTTAAGGATGTATTAGTGAAATTTAACAAAAGAATGAGACCAACTTGAAATTACGTAAAAACAACGAAGACTAATTGAAGTCAAATTTCATTAAACTTTTTAAGATCATGGAGGCCAAATCAAAACTTTGGTATAAATCATAGGTATCAACTTTGTAATTTAGCCTTTTCTAATAATGATAAAAAGAATTTGTAAATTTGTAAATTTTATTTATACAAGTTTTCTCCCACCAGAATAATCTCTGTTTTCAAATTTCTAAGGATCCGTTTGGAATGTCTTGTAGTTTAAATGTTGGGTAAAATACCTTTTTGGTCCCTCATGTTTCGAGTCAGTTTCTAATAGGTCCCTACGTTTCAAAATTGGATAATCAAGTCCCTACTGTTTTGAAAATGTCTCTATTGAGTCCCTCTAGGGCTGATGTGGCAGTTTCAAATAATAAAATATTGATTTTTTAATTAAAATAATAATATAATAAAAAAAATTATTAAAATATAAAAAATAATTATTATTATTTAAAAAAAATTATTTCTCTTCCATTTCCCCACCGTCCCTCTCCTCTTCCGCCGCCCCCACCTTCTCTCTCTTTTTCTCCCCGTCGGAGCTCCTCCCGTCTCCCCCACCTTCTCTCTCTATCTCTTTTTTTCTCCCAGCCGTCGGAACTCCCTCTGCTCTGCTTTATCTTCACGATGGGTATAAACAGGTGGTGATCCACAGAGACGTGAAGGCGAGCAATGTGTTATTAGACGCCGATTTGAACGGGAAATTGGGGGATTTCGGGCTCGCGAGGGTGTACGAACACGGGTCGGATCCGGGGACGACTCGGGTCGTCACAACTTTGGGGTATTTGGCGCCGAAGCTACCGAGACCAGGGATATCGACGACGAGCTCCGACGTGTACGTGTTTGGAGCTCTGATGCTGGAAGTGACTTGCGGGCGGCGACCAGTGGAGGTCAAGGCGCTGCCGGAGGAGATGACGTTGGTTGATTGGGTTTGGGATAAATACAAAGAAGGGCAGCTTTTGGCCGTCGTCGATCTAAAGCTCCGAGGAGATTACGATCAGATTGAGGTGGCGATGGAGCTCCGACGGCGGGGAGAGAAAGAAAGAGAAGGTGGGGGCAGCGGAAGAGGGGAGGGACGGTGGGGAAATGGAAGAGAAATAATTTTTTTAAATGATAATTATTATTTTTTATATTTTAATAATTTTTTATTATTTTTTTATTATTTTTATTAAAAAATCAATATTTTATTATTTGAAACTGCCACATCAGCCATAGAGGGACTCGATAGAGACATTTCCAAAACAGTAGGGACTTAATTGTCCAAATTTGAAACGTAAGGATTTATTAGAAACTGACTCGAAACATGAGGGACCAAAAATGTATTTTACCCTTAAATGTTTTTCAAGAATGCAATTTATTTTAAACATTTTTATAAAAATGGTTTAGAATTTACACTCATACGTTGGTTACATCTCCTCATAAGCGTTTTTATACCTAAGTTATTATATATTAAAAACGATTTTTAAAAAATTTGGTTTCAAGTATTTCTCTTAAAATGGTTTAAGGTGTGTTTGGTTTAACTTTTTTAGTGTTTAATTTTGAAAAAAAAAGTCATTTTAAAAAAATTTATTGTGTTTGACAACAACTAAAAATGACTTATTAGAAAATGAGATTGATAAATAAACCCTTTTGAGAGAAACATTTGAAACTAACTTTTGTTTAAAAGAGTCTTTTAAGTATACAATAACTTGTGTATAAAAACACCTATGAGAAATGCAACCAAATATGAGTGTTTAAATTCTAAACATTTTTTTTTTCAAAAAAAAAAAAAAAAAAAAATCTAAACATTTTTTTTATACAAAGTGTTTTTAAAAAAATGCATTATTGAAAAATATTTAAATTAAAATATATTCCAAACGGACCTTTATTCTTCAATCTCATTTTTTAATAAATTATTTTTAGTAGTTGTCAAACACTATAATTTTTTTTCAAAATTAAACATTTGAAAAGGTAAACCAGACATTCTCAAATTGCCAGCATAAGTTTGTACTAAACCAACAGTTGTGGGGCTTTTGGGGCGCTGAATTGATTATAATATCTGGTGGTTATAGTAATTTGAGAATTATAATAGTCTGGGGTTATAATAATCTGTGTTTGGGGTGCAGATTATTATAGTATGGGATAAAATAATTTGTGTTTGGGGTACAAATTATTTTAGTTGGATAAAATAATCTGTGTTTGGGATACAAATTATTTTAGTATGAGTGAAAATAGTCTGTGTTTGGATTGCTGATATGTTTAACATGAGATTCTGAATCAAATGTTCAAGTTGATTATTTTTTCCCTGACTTTTTTTTTTTTTTTTTTTTTTTTTTAAAAAATTTCCTCATACAACTTTGTATGTCAAATATTATATTTTGCAAATATCAATAAAAAAATTGTTTGGATTCAGTCGCAAGAAAAATAAAGTATTGAGTATCCGGGTTAAATGATATGTTTAACTTAAAAGGAAACAAAAATAACCTAGGGTAAGAGTTGATTTTCTTTGTTTTAGGGTCCTGATTTTTTCACAAAAGAAGTCCTTTGATGATTTCATATTGGAAAACCATATTTGTTTCATTTCTGTATTTTCAACGAAAAAATGGTAAATGCTTATGTACAAAGAAATTATATAATATAACTCTATATTTATATATGTAGAAAGATAACTGAGAAACTGGTGAGTGTTTCTAACATGGAATGACCAAAAATCGTTTTTTTTTCCTTCTTTTTCATTTTCTTCCTCCATCTTTATCTTCTTCCTTCATCTTCATCATCTCCATTTTATTCCTCCATTTTCATCTTCATCCTCATCATCTTCTTCCTCCATTTCCATTATCATCTCCATCTTCTTCCTCAACCCCAAACTCCATATTCATCATTTTCTTCTTCCTCTAACCCTAATGCCAGCAACGTTTTCAACGACTTTTTCGGCGGTTGCCGACAAAATTTTCGACGACCAAATTTTGTTTCCTCGTTTTCTTTCTTTTCTTTTTTATTTTTCTTTATTTTCATTTTTATATTTTTTAAAATGAAAATGAGAAGAAATATGAAAAAAGGAAAAAAAAATCGGTTGCCGGAAAAGTCGTCGAAAAGTGGTCGGCGGTCGTCGGAAACTTCACCGGCCGACGGTGACCGAAGGTCGTCGGAAAAGTCAAGGAGTCACATGGAAAAGAGAGGAGAGAGTTACTGTAGAAAATGGATAGAATAATTGGATGAGTTGAATGATGGTTACTGTAGAGAATAGGTAAAATAATCGGGGGTAAAAATAACCCATCCCATCATTTATTTTTGTTGGTGCCCAAAACACTGAATAAGTTATAATAAAGGGGATATGTTATAATAAAAAGAGTTATTATAACCTCACGTAAAAAAAAGAAAAAGAAAAAGAAAAAAACGTTCTCAAATTAGTTTTGGTGCGGACCTATCGGGTCGCCCTGCTATAAGCACGGCCCATTTGCTAGTGCTCCTTCTCTGTTCTCTCCATTCTAGTTAACCTTCCCGCCACCTTCTTTCGTTAAACCCTGAAAAACCCTAATCACCGGAACTTGGTTTCTCAGTAAAGCCGAAGCAGAAAAAATGGATTCCAATCCTCATATCGATCCCATGGAGATGAAGGTCACAGAACTTGTAAAGGAATTTCAGCTTGACTACTCCTCTGCTTTGCCTAAGCTCGTCGAGGACACAGTTTCAGCTATCAAAAAAGCTATTAAACTCATCCCCGATGACTTGAAGGTTGCGTTTCTCTTCATTCTTACCAAAACATTAAGCAATGAATGGCCTGCGTTCTTCGTTTGATAATCTGCTTCACTCTGTGTCATCAGTTAATCTCGAGCGGCATTCCTAAATTCCTGAAACTCATTCTTGTTATTGTGATGTTTAACCAAACTGTGGTCACACTTTTCCTTTTCTTGAATTTCTAGCTTCTGGATTGAATTCGGTGTTCAATGTTCTAATGCTAAAAACTTTGCAGGTTACTGCGGATGCAGCTCCGGGTTTTATCAGGGATATTGGCGCAGACAAAGTGGAATTCAAATTTAGGAAGCCAAAATCAATTAAAATCGGCGGTAGTTATGCCTTTCAAGGCATTGCAAAACCTGATGTGAATGTAGATCTTTTAGTTGGCTTGCCAAAGGTATTGCATGACTACTGTCCAACATACTGTCGTTTTTACCACTGCAATGCTGCTGTCTACCCTTTTCTTGTATAACGGGGGAATGTTAAGTGAATTGGATCAATGGTGGACATGTAGGATTTGAGTTTGGTAGTAAATAACGTACATGTAGTCTCAACTTAGCATAGCCACCACCTCCTCCCCCCCAGTTAATTCTCCCCTCAGTCGTTAGTTGTTAACGTAGTCAGGTATTTCTAGTTGCGATGTAGTATTAGTTTGAATTTCTTTAGTGCTAGATACAATTGTTGACTTGAACGTAGTGCTAATCTCTTTGTATTAAGTCAAGTGACTATGGTTTTGGAATCCCTTGGGGCTGGTATATTGCTCACAATTGAGAAAGCTTTGAGGACTATAATATCTGGAATTGCATATTGAATGTTCTTGCCTCTACGTTAGGAGAAACTTTTTGATATGTTATGATGTGGTAGTGTTTTGGATATTTCTAAGAACAAACTTTTTTGTGGCAGGAGTGTTTCCTTGAGAAGGATTACCTGAATTACCGGTACCATGCTAAAAGGTTCCTTTACCTTTGCACGATCAAGAAGTATTTGAACTCGTCTTCAATGTTTTCAAAGGTTGAGTGGTCTACACTTCAGAATGAGGCTCGAAAGCCGGTCTTAATTGTCCATCCAGGTTGGATATGTGGGAAGTTTAAGTACTCACTTTATCTGATAAAATAAATGTTACGGATTGCACAACTTGGCCTTAATTACAATCAAAATGTTAACTTCGAGAAATATAATTTCCATTTGTAGCTTTGGGAGAGCTCAAAGTAGCTCCTGGATTTTTTGTCAGAATAATTCCAACAATAGCAGCATCCTTTTTTAGCATTTCAAAGTTGAACCTCAAACGAAACAATATCCATGCATTGAACCAAGGTATTCTCTTAATATTTCATAAGTATGTTATGGTCACTGTACTCTTACCATCTATAAGTTAAGTGGCTACGTCGACCAACTTTTCTCTTTTCTCTTTTATTATCGGTTTCAAGGGAGCCTACTTCAAGCTACACCTAAGTATAACACTAGCATTATGGAAGATATGTACTTAGAGGATATTGCAGAAATGGTTAAGAAGCCTTTTCTTGAATCAAAAAGTTTGGTAGAAACGTTAATTCTACTCAAGGTATACTACTGAAATTTGCTCATATTGACGTAATCATTATAGATCTTTGTTATTTTAACATCTGGTTTATGTTATAGGTTTGGGCTCGGCAGAGGGCTTCAATATATGTTCATGATTGCTTGAGTGGATTTTTAATAGCTGTAATATTATCATACCTCATTACCCAAAATATAATAAATCATTCCATGACAGTGATCCAGATGTTTCGTGTTGCGGTAAAATTTGTAGGTATGTTTTTCTTACGTTTCTCTCTATCATCTTTCTTGTTAGTCAAAATATCATTCAATGATGCATATGATACAGAAATTAGATTAATTTTTTTAATCATGATTTATTTTCCCAGTTTTAATGATATCTTTTTATGCAAATGATTCCAAGCTTGAGAGTTGTTAATAACAAGTAATAAATGTATTTGGAAATTGAATATGGGACTTCAGTCCCTACAGGCTATGATACATTCTGGTTTTATATCATATCGTGGTTCAATTGCCTGAAACTATAATATTGGAATTGATAGTTTTCCTTGAGTCATGAATGTTGTGGTTTTTTTGCTGTGTAAGAAAGGGAAATTTCAATTATTTGGACAAATTTGTCCTGTTTTTGCAGCCTCTTCGGACGCATGGAATCGTGGGCTCTATTTTAAGCTTGGACCTCAGAGCTCTATTTCAAAGGAGGTTTTAGTACTGTTTCTTTATTCTTTTTAAAATGTATTGATTTGCTGGAATATTTCTTTATGTGCCGGGCACTTTTCCTTTTCTTAGATAAGTTCCCAATGTTAACTCACAAGATAAAATTCTTTTGATATTTTGGGTTACTTACCATTAAGCCCAAAAAATTTGTAGTTTATGTTGTGAATTTATCTTCCAGATTATCATCTAATTATTATTTTTATTATTATTTAGGGTTTAGGGTTTAGTGATTATTTAACCGTGTAATTATTCTTACTGTGGTCTTGGGAGAAAAATATTTTTCATTATTCTTAATCTCCAAAATACAAACAGATATATATGACATAAGAATACATAAAAGAAAACTATAAAGATAGAATGAAATCTAATCTAAATAAGGAAAAGATAAATTTAAAAAATGAAATAATCTACACTCCCCCTCAAGCTGGATTGTATATAGTATACAAGCCAAGCTTGGAGTTGAATCCTTCAAAGCTTGTCCTTGGTCATGCTTTGGTGAGAATGTCGACAACTTGATGACGAGATGGAACATAGTTTAGTTCTACTATTCTACTGTTGACCTTCTCAAATATGAAATGTCGATCTATCTCTATATGCTTTGTTTTGTCATGATGAACATGATTCTTTGCAATACTGAGGGCTGCTTGACTATCACAAAACAATTTTACTGAGTTCTGAGTATCAATTTTCAACTCTTTCAAAAGTTTCTGAATCCATATTCCTTCACATATTCCCAAAGCAAGTGCTCTGTATTCAGCTTCTGCACTGCTCCTTGCTACAACAACTTGTTTTTTTACTTCTCCAAGTGACCAAGTTACCCCAAACATATGAGCAATAGCCCGTCATAGATTTTCGGTCAGTTAATTCCCCAGCCCAACTAGCATCAGTGTAGAGTTCTACAAGTCTGTTTGAAGATTTTTTTGAATAATAAACCATGACCTGGAGTGCCTTTCAAGTATTTCAGAATTCTGTTTACAGCTCCAAGATGACGTTCATTTGGATTGTTCATATACTGGCTAACAACGCTAACAAAGTATGCTATGTCTGGTTTGGTATGCGATAGATAAATTAACTTTCCCACAAGTCTTTGATACATACCCTTGTCAACTGGGACAACATCTTCACTTTGGTGTAAAACTAGATTTGGATCCATGGGTGTTTCTATAGGTCTACACCCAAGATTTCCTGTCTCCTTTAATAAGTCTAGGATGTACTTTCTTTGAGAAATTACAATACCATTATTGGATCGTTCCCCTTCCATGCCTAGAAAATATCTCAAGCTTCCTAGATCTTTGATTTCAAACTCAGTTGCAAGCATCTTTTTCAGGTTGAGGATCTCTTCTAGATCATTCCCTGTAATGATGATGTCATCTACATATACAATCAAAATTGCAGTTTTGTTATTTGAGGATTTCACAAACAAGGTATGATCGGCTTGGCATTGATAATAACCACTTTTAATCAGAGTTTTAGTGAATCTGTCAAACCAAGCACGTGGAGATTGTTTTAATCCATATAGAGACTTTTTTAACTTACACACCAAGTTGCTATTAGACTTGTCTCCCATTCCAGGGGGAATTTGCATGTAAACTTATTCTTCGATCCCAAAGCAAGTGCTCTGTATTCAGCTTCTGCACTGCTCCTTGCTACAACAACTTGTTTTTTACTTCTCCAAGTGACCAAGTTACCCCAAACATATGAGCAATAGCCCGTCATAGATTTTCGGTCAGTTAATTCCCCAGCCCAACTAGCATCAGTGTAGAGTTCTACAAGTCTGTTTGAAGATTTTTTTGAATAATAAACCATGACCTGGAGTGCCTTTCAAGTATTTCAGAATTCTGTTTACAGCTCCAAGATGACGTTCATTTGGATTGTTCATATACTGGCTAACAACGCTAACAAAGTATGCTATGTCTGGTTTGGTATGCGATAGATAAATTAACTTTCCCACAAGTCTTTGATACATACCCTTGTCAACTGGGACAACATCTTCACTTTGGTGTAAAACTAGATTTGGATCCATGGGTGTTTCTATAGGTCTACACCCAAGATTTCCTGTCTCCTTTAATAAGTCTAGGATGTACTTTCTTTGAGAAATTACAATACCATTATTGGATCGTTCCCCTTCCATGCCTAGAAAATATCTCAAGCTTCCTAGATCTTTGATTTCAAACTCAGTTGCAAGCATCTTTTTCAGGTTGAGGATCTCTTCTAGATCATTCCCTGTAATGATGATGTCATCTACATATACAATCAAAATTGCAGTTTTGTTATTTGAGGATTTCACAAACAAGGTATGATCGGCTTGGCATTGATAATAACCACTTTTAATCAGAGTTTTAGTGAATATGTCAAACCAAGCATGTGGAGATTGTTTTAATCCATATAGAGACTTTTTTAACTTACACACCAAGTTGCTATTAGACTTGTCTCCCATTCCAGGGGGAATTTGCATGTAAACTTATTCTTCGAGATCACCATTCAAGAATGCATTTTTGACATCAAGTTGGTGAAGGGGCCAATCTTGGTTCACAACTAGAGAAAGTTTTGTAAGAGTCCATTTGCAACCAACTGGATTCTTTCCATGAGGAAGTTTTGTAAGAGTCCATGTTCCATTGCTTTCAAGAGCTTTGATTTCTTCATCCACTGCCTTTTTCCATTTCGGATCTTTGAGCGCATCCTGAATGGTTTGTGGAATGTGAATATTGTCTAACTGAGTCACAAAAGCTTTATAAGTAGGAAGCAATTTGCCATATGCAACATATTTTTCAATGGGATGACTAGTGCAACTTCTAACACCTTTTCTCTGAGCAATTGGTAGGGTCAAATCATCAATTACAGGTGCCATAACGGTGATGTTCTCGTCAGTGGAATTCAGTGATGATGAATCTGGTTCAGGTGGTTTACATTCTTGGTTTTGCATGGTAGCCTCTTTTCTTCTTGTATAAACAATAGGTATGCGAGTTTGTGGGACTTCAACTTCAGAAATACTAGACTCAGAAATAGGTGGCTCGCTTATGGTAGGGGTTAAGACCTCATTTATGATGGGAATAGTAGGGATGACAGAATAAGGCTCAACATCCAAAGGCTCAAAGTCCTGTAGATTCTCCCCCTGAATTTGAGACTTGGTAAAGAAAGGAAGATTTTCAAAAAATGTAACATCCATGGATGTGTACATTTTTCTAGTGATAGGTGAATAACATCTGTACTCCTTTTTATGGGATGCATAACCTAGAAAAATGCACTTGATGGATTTTGGATCAAGTTTGGACTTGTGAGGAGAATGGTTATGAACAAAGGAAGAACAACCAAACACCCAAAGGGGTAAATTTGAGGAAAGGTTTTGGAATTGAGGGTGAATTTGGAGAAGGACATCTCGAGGGGATTTAAAAGCGAGGACACAACTAGGCAACCGATTGATAAGAAAGGTTGCAGTAAGAATGGCTTCTCCCCAAAAATGGGTAGGAACATTAGTAGAAAACATGAGAGAACGAGCTACTTCAAGAAGATGTCTATTTTTCCATTCAGCAATCCCATTTTGTTGTGGAGTGTCCACACATGAACGAGTATGAACGATACCATGAGATGAGAAATATGTACCAAGAATCGAATTGAAATAGTCTCGAGCATTGTCTGTTCGGAGAACTTGAATTTTACTTTCAAATTGAGTAGAGATCATAGCATGAAAAGAACGGAAAAGATCTGGTGTTTCAGATTTGTCCTTCATTAGAAATGTCCAAGTCATCTTGGTATGGTCATCAATAAAGGTGAGGAACCATCGTGCTCCTGATATATTTTTCACTCTAGAAGGCCCCCAAATATCACTATGGATAAGTGAAAACGGTTTTGAAGATTTATAGGGCACACTAGGATAAACATTTCTTGTGTGTTTAGATAATTGACAAGTTTCACACTGGAAAAAGCTTGGCTTTTTATTGATAAATAAATCAGAAAACAACTTTTCGAGGTACATGAAATTTGGATGACCAAGGCGTAAATGCCATAACATAACTTGACTTTCAATTGACAAGGACTCTGACTTGGAAACAAAACTAACAGACTGAGAAGAAAACTTAGAACTAGGACGGAAGACGGAACTTGAAGGCCACTTTTCTTGAAGAAGATAGAAGCCACCATGTTGCTTAGCCCTTCCCCGAATCCACCTCCTGAAATTCACACAAGTTTGAGTAAAAATTAGAAATGCAGTTCGAATCACCAGTAAGTTTGTTAACTGAAATCAAATTGAAGTTCAACTTAGGAACATAAAGCACATTAGAGAGAACGAGATCATTTGTCAACTTTATTAACCCTGTCCCTGTAACTTCAGAGAGAGAACCATCAGCTATTCAAACTGACGAATAGCCAGGTTGGAATTTGAACTGGTGGAATAAGGAAATGTCGCCGGTCATATGGTCTGATGCTCCAGAATCCACAATCCAAGGTTTAGACTTGTTATGCTGCATAGAAAAACAAGAAAGACCAGTACCTTGATAAGCAAGATTGCTAGAAGGTTTCTCAACTGAGGCTGTGGGAGTAGATGTCGATAATGAAAGATGACCAATCATTTGTTGTAACACGTCTAATTGTTCCTTCGAAAATACAGCAGAAGTTGGATGTGAGAAGCAACAACATGAGCATGATTTTCAATTGTCCCTTTCCTCGTTGGTTTCCAATCTGCTGGTTTGCCATGAATTTTCCAACAAGTATCTCGTACATGTCCCACTCTCTTACAATGATCACACCAAGGATGATTGCCTTTCTTGGATTTGTACTCTTGAGATGAACTGTGTGTCAACATGGCAGAAACCTCTGGTCCAGTAGAGGACCCAATCTCAGGCATCGTCAGTTGTTTTCTACTTTCCTCACGCCGTACTTCAGCAAAAGCTTCCCTAAGAGAGGGAAGATCTTTTGCTCCCATAATTCTTCCCCTTACGTCATCTAGCTCTTTATTAAGGCCTAGAAGGAACCTCAATATTCTCTTTTTCTCAACTATCTTTTTGTAAAGAGTCATGTCTTCTCCACACTTCCATTCGTATATTTCATACATATCCAAATGTTGCCAGTTTCGAACAAGAAGATTAAAGTACTGAGTAACATTAAGGTCTCCTTGACGTAAATCATACAACCGGGTTTCAATAGCCAATAGAGCATATGAGTTCTTGGAGCTAGAATAGGGGTCACGGGCTGCATCCCATATCTCTTTTTGCTGTTTTGAACAATAGAAAGTTCTCTCCAACCTCTGGACTCATAGAGTTTAGTAGCCAAGACATAACCAAATGATCATCAGTTTTCCATGATCGAAACTTTGAGTCTTTAGCATCCGGTGCAGGGGTATCACCAGTTAAATGACCATCTTTACCACGACCACAGATATATATGAAGACTGATTGATTCCATTGAAGAAAGTTGTGACCTTGAAGTTTATGATTAGTCACAATTTGAAGAGAGGAATCGTGAGGTTGAGAGGAGCTTTCATAACTAATGCTTGCTAACCCGTGTTTTGCCATTTGAAATCGCTGAAAGGTTTGAACAAACAAATAACCAAATCTGAAAGCAAATCCTGATACCCGATGAGCAGACCAGAGAACGAGGAACAAGAAATCGAGCAGACCAGTGGGGAGAAAAAAAGAAGAAAAAAAACCCGACGAGCGGCGACACGCGAATAAGAAATCGCAAACCCAAACCCCTACTGATGAGCAGACAAGCGGCGAGCGTCGGCGGCAATCGACAAAATACACTCGCGAACACTGAACTCGTTGTCGCTGAACGGACGGAAGAGATCGCGAACACTGACGAGACGCGAGCGACGATAAATCGAGAACGTGAACGATCGCGAATGGAAGAGATCGCCGATGAGAGTTGTCGGAGAAGAAGAGCGCTCGCCGGAGGGTTGCCGGAAGGAGAGTTCGCGGGTGAAGATAGTGTCTGATGGCTAGGGTTTTATTTTTAGGGTTTGCTCTGATACCATGTGGTCTTGGGAGAAAAATATTTTTCATTATTCTTAATCTCCAAAATACAAACAGATATATATGACATAAGAATACAAAAAAGGAAACTATAAAGATAGAATAAAATCTAATCTAAATAAGGAAAAGATAAATTTAAAAAATGAAATAATCTACACTTACTGATCATGAGATAATTTTTACTGTCCTTGCTGATGTCCTGATAACAATGAGATGCCTCATGCATTCAGTGTGTTTCTAATATTTTTTCCTTGAAAATTCCATGTTGATATTCAATTCAATTCTCTCGTGCTCAATGGATTCAGAATGGGCTTTGGTTGCAGGAAAAGAAGCAATATAAAGATTTATTTCCTGTGGTTATATGCAATCCGTCTTCCAACTTTAACATTGCATTTCGAATATCACAACCAGGTTTTGCTGAGGTACTGTAGTGTCAAAGTTTGGTGTTCATCGATTATGACAGTGTTTATTAATTTTTGAAATATAATAAGTCCCATTTCATTGATACGGTGAAAAATATTAGAGGAAGTCAGTAGAATAGAACCAACCCCTAGGAAGCTTACAAACAAGTTACTCCAGTTTGATTTAATTACAAGCAGTGTATAATTACAAAAAGAATTTAATAGAGATTACCAATCGCTCTTCTTGAAAAAAATTCTTTGATTTCTCTCTAGTCATATCTCCAATAAGATGCACTTTACTATATTTAAATTTCGACCAGAGGGGGGGGGGGACTTTACATTTTTTACCCCCTCCCTTCCCTTCCCTTCCCTGTTGAATTATGAAAACTCCAGCTTAAGTTCAACAAACTTAGAAGGGCTTTCCTGCAATTTTGACTGAAGTAGTATTGGAAGAAGGGATGCACCTGATTTTCGTGCAATGTTCTACGTAACCCGCACCCATTTGTTTATAGAAGCCCAAATTGGACACCATTCTGGAATCATTTCGTTTGTATTTCTTATTTATTGCCTTCAAACAGAAGAGGATTTTTTTTCCTACTTGTGTTCTGTTTTTGCATGCCCTGCTCTCAGCTGATAAGTTGGCTTTTTCTGTTTTCCTTTTCTCAATTTTTAGCTTCAAGATGAGGCTGCTTTGGCACTTGCATGTTTGGAGAAATGCAGCAATGGTGGATTTGAAGAGGTTTTTATGACCAAAATTGACTTTGCTGTTAAGTATGACCATTGCATTAGGTATAGACCAGGAGTTTCAACTCTTCTACATTTGCTTATTTTTTTCAGCGTTCTTGTACATTATGGATGGGTTTCGTTATTGGTTCTCATTGTTTCTATTTAATTTTGACCATTTTCCGTCAAAGTAAGATTCCAGTTTACACTACATCATGTTATCTATGTTTATTTTTATAGATTGAATTTGAGGGGACAAGGCAAGATATATGAATCAGGCTTTTGTTTAGATGATGAGTGTTGGAGATTATATGAGCAGAAAGTACATGGGCTTTTAAGTCAAGGCCTGACTGATAGAGCAAAATTCATTCGTGTTTCCTGGAGGAACACCGAACCTGGATGCAACATTGAAAATGTATGAGCCATTTATTAAAATTTAGTGTTTTATCAATATAGATCTTAATCCAATATCCTAATTTTCCTTGTGATGTCAGGGTTTATCAGTATATGATACTCAGCCATTGCTTGTTGGAATTTCAATCAGCTCCGTGGAAAAAGCTTTTCGTCTGGTTGATATTGGTCCTAATGCTGATAACAAAGAAGATGTAAATAAGTGCCAAGTTGGAACTTTTTCCCCCTCTTAAAATACATTTACTTATCAAGCTTTTATTCCTTTACAGGCCCTAAAATTTAGGAGATTTTGGGGTGAAAAGTCTGAGCTCAGGAGATTTAAAGATGGCAGAATTGCAGAAAGCACAGGTTATATAGTATTTCTTCTTCGGGTCGATTATCTGAGTTCATTGATACGAATATTATGGCCTTGCATGTTAGACCACTCACAAAATGTTAACATGCTTTTTTTTTTTTTCTAAATTTCTTAGTTTGGGAAACTGATCAATGGACAAGACATCTCATTTTAAAGAGAATTGTGGAATATATTTTTGTTCGACATCTTTCGCCAATGTCAAAAGACCATATTATGCATGCCGTGGATCAGATTGATTTCTCCCTGCTTCATGGTTCTGGAGGTATTCTATGACATGTATCCTTTTTTCTCTAAAACAAGAAACAAGCTTTTCATTAATAGATGAAAAGATAGCTATGACATGTATCTATAGCATGGATCAAATGACTGCGATTAATTTGTTCCTTCACAAAATGCTATTTATGTATTTAATCTTTTCCATAATTTATAAATCATTTTTTTTTTCGAAAAGGAAACAATCTTTTCATTGAAGAAATGAAAAGAGACTAATGCTCAAAATTTTATACATCATTTTCTTTCAATCATAAATTCTTTTCGTATCAAGTAATTTTCATGAATTTTTTAAATGCATTTCTTTATGTTTACAAGATGCTTTCAGCTTCTAGCCCCCAACAATTGGTATTAAGTCAAACTAAAATGCTATTTTAAATTTAAGGTGGCGTATGACTTGTCATTTACTTTTTATTACATAAACTAATCTTATTTATTTAATTTTGTACAACTTCTGCAGTATGTAAAAGATGCTAAGACAATATTTTTCTTTAAATAAAAGGCTTCTTAATTATTTCAGATCCAATAACATTTTCTAGAAATTTGCTTGCGGCTTTTGAAGTTTTATCAAAGCGCTTACGTTCAATTGGAGACATTCCTTTGAAGGTGTCTGTTGTGCAGCCTTTAGACTCAGGTATTAGACTTCAGCACTTCCCTTGAAGACTCTTGCTTATTCCTGTTAATTATATGTGCATTATCCAGATTTAGATTGTAGGAACTTGGACTATTGACCGCTTCCTCTTTTATATCAATGTGTGTAGGCATCTATATTTCTTCATCACATCTTTAATGGCAATTATCTTGACCGAAGTCAGCAGAGTTTCACATCATAATGAGTAGGATTACTTGGGACACACAAAAACAAAATAAGAAAATGCACTAATGGCTTAAGCGAGTTGTAGTTCTATTTTAAGAATGGTTTTCACTTTATCTGCCCTGAAAAACAATAATTTTCTACTTTCAACTTCAAATAAGAAGGAATTTTAGTTATCAACTAGATGTCCAGGAGTAAATTTTTTCCTAGACTCGGGGTTAGGAATAGCAGACTGTATGCTTATCCATATTTACAGCTTTCAGGTATACATCTGTTTATCCTCCTGAACCTCACCCACTAGCAGAAGAAAAGGCAAGTGATCGGCATATACAGCAAAAGTTTGCTCCATCCTGCATCCGGCCACTAGAAGTTATGATTCAGGCATGAAGTAACCTGAACTCCATGTTTATTTATTTGAATTTTGAAATAACTTATGAGTTATGACCACATTTTTCCCCCTATTTTCAGCTGGAAGGTTCTGGGAACTGGCCAACTGATGAGGTTGCAATTGAAAAAACCAAAACAGCCTTCCTTCTTAAAATTGGAGAGAGGTGAGCTAAAATTTTATTTTGTAATGACAAACCTCGGATGTCTATATCTGACGGTCTCAATATTGCAGTCTGCAGAATGTTTGGGGGATGACATGTATTGCTTCTGAAGATACTGTTAATGTACTTGTCTCTGGTTATGCCTTCCACCTAAAAATTTGGCATGAAAGAGGCCTGAGTTTGTTGAATAACGAATGTAAGGCAGTCATTGATGTGGTGGTAGTGTGGGTTTCCTGATAACCATTTGAATGTTAACAAATCAACTAAATTTGCAGTTGGAAGTGAGTTATCAAATCGGATCTCCTTGACAGATAAGCAACTATTTATTCAAAGATAGCATTCTAGCATGATTAGTGGATTACAGGCTCGTCACTCAATATATGGACCGGTTGTTAGGTATTTACTGGTTGCTACTTATTTTATGGATTTCCATAATGCACTCCTCATAAATTTGTTGTTGGCATTTTAAGGTTGGCAAAAAGATGGATAGCCTCACATTTCTTTTCAGCATGCCTGGTAGAGGAAGCAGTTGAACTGTTGGTGGCATCAATTTTCCTAAAGCCTCTACCCTTCCATGCACCAATTTCTCGAATCACAGGTTTTCTAAGGTGTATATTTATCAAATATGTCTTTGCACAACATCGCTTTTGTAGGTAGCCCTTTATTTTTCTGTAATTTTCATGGAAGGAAAGTGAAACTGATGAGTTAAATAAAGAAACAAAAGCGCAAAACAAAAGTGATCGGCAAAAACAGAACAAAATAACATCTACAAAAAGATGCTCCAGTTATTATAAGTAAAAAATAAAGGACAATTGCAGAAAAAAGCTTTTGGACGTAGAAAGCAAAAGGGAGGCGTTGGAATGACCCAAGTTGCACTCCCCTTTCTTAGACCTGTCTACACCCTTAAAAGCTGCACACCACCTCTAGCATCAGAGTGACAATTCCTACTTTGTGTCAGCCTTTCGTCGAAGGTATTCAAGAATGAATTCTAGATAACTGTGACAAGCTGACATCTCCACAGCATATGGTCTAAGATCCTCTTGTAGATGTTTACAAAGAACACTCTGCTAAGGCCTCAAAGCTATAGACGAGGACATCTTGGTTGAACCAATGGTGTTAATCCTCACATGAGCATTCTAACCTTGCATTTTTTTTTTCCTTTTTTTTATTTTATTATTATTATTATTTTAAAATTCTAAACTTCCTTAGTGTGAAAGCAAAGCTAAGTTGGTTGAAAAGAAGAGACAATCAAACCAGAAGGGGAAGATTAGTCGAGGATCTCACATTAAAAAGATGAGGAGACCTCACAATCTTTATAAGATACATGAGTTATTTCTCTCATTACCAATTGGTTTTGAGATGGAATCCCATGTTTATATAATAATATTTACGAGAATATACCGTCGAATGTTTGAGGGTTCAAGCACAGTAATCCTTGTCTACCCCAGTGCAATTGAAACTTTTATAGGAGGGGGTAGTGAGGACACGCTGAGATCTGCCCTATTGGATAAGAGCCTCTTGAAATGAAACAAGCATGCCAAATGATTTCGCCTTTGTCCCGTTGCTCATATTTACTTGCTATAATCCTATGCACAAAGTATCAAAATCTAAAGGGGATGCCATAACTACTTTACCAAGAGAACTGAATTTTTAGCATTAAATTCTCCATTTTCTTCATTTGACATTCTATATTGCTTAGTTTTGTTCGCAGCTCACTTCATCTGTTTCTGCAATGTGACTTCTTTTATAGGTTCTTAAGATTACTGTCGGAATATGATTGGACTTTTTCTCCATTGGTTATTGACATCAACAATGATTTGGGTGCAAACGAGGAGAAAGAAATAGCTGTAAGGTCTAACGTCTGCAAACAGTTCCTGTTATAATTATGGGTATCCTCGAATTGCTATTTATTTTCCCTGGATTTTTATAGGATAAATTTAACCTGACACGAAAAGATTTGCAAGAAAATCCGCTAAGTGCAAGTCCCGCCATGTTCTTAGCAACAGCTTATGACAAGGCATCTGAGGCTTGGACCAGGTCCTCACCAAAATCATCGGTACGTAATTTCAAGCTATATTCTAATAAATCTAAGATCCTTTTAATCTACTTAGGATTAGGATATTGATGTACAACTTCTTCCGTGCCAAATTTTATACGATTAGGTCAACAAGAGAATAGTTCAACTGGCATAAAACTTGTACCTTAGGTTAGAGGTTCAAATCTTCCACCTTACCTATTTTCATTTTTTTAAATAAGATTAGATTGTTATTTAGTTGTATTAGTTGAAGGTGTAAGTAGGGGTATATCCTTTGGGATAAAAAAACTCAATGGAGTTCTGTGAAGAGTTGGATATTGAAGAAAAGATTATCCGAAAGTGTGATAAATATTTTTGCCACTTGGAAGTTAAATGCTCTATTAATAACGATTTTATTTTTTATTTTTGAAAATCATGTTTGTTTACTGAGTTTTTTTTTTTCTTTTGTAATCTACTTCTAGAAAATTTTTAAGAACTAACTCTAATCTTAAAAACTAAGTAGAGCTTGTTTATCTTTCATTTATTTTCAATAAAAGTTCGGTTCTTTATAAAAAAAAAAAACTGATTTTCTAAAACTATTTTATATCGATTTTATTTTAAATTTGTTTATTAAAGTATATATATATTTTTTATTTATGTCTTTTAACATATTAATTTTTAAGATTAAATTATAAATTTAGCACCTAACTCTTAGGACTTTGTCAATTTAATATTAAAGAAATTTTCTAATAAGTCTCTGAACTTAAAAAGTTGTCTATTTAGCTCCTATGCTTAAAAAAAATTACAGAACTTTCATTTTTATGTCTAATAGGTTTTTGTTGTTAACTTTGTTGATTTAATGTTTATGCCACCAAACATTTGAACTTACTTGAAATTAGCCCACCATGTAATATTTAAGCAATACAGTTAGTGAACCACATAAGCATTAAACTAATAGGGATAACGATATAGATTTTATAAGACACAAAATTGAATGTTTAAAACTTTTTTTTTTCTTTTTGCCAAAAAGAGCATGACTCAACTGACATAAAGTTTGTATTTTGACTAAGAGGTTAGGAGGTTCAATCCCCCACCATTTAATGTTGTAAAAAACTAAAAACAAAAAACTCTTTTTGTTTTGTTTTGTTTTTGTTTTTGTTTTTTTTTTTTTTTTGTTGTAATTTTTTCCTTTTAAATGATAAACTAATCAATCTTTTTTTTTTTTTTTGAAAGATTAAACTAATCTTTCTCTTGGAAAAATGAAAGAATACAAAAGGATATCCAAAATGATAGCACACCCAGAGAGCTCAAAGCTAACTAAACAAAAGATCTCAACGTCAAAATAATGACGCCTAGTGGATAATTATAGAAATCCATATAAACAGATGTCCACATCCTCGTTGACGTCCCTAAAAATTCTGCTACTCCCCTCTAAAAAGAAACCCCAAGGATAATGAAAAATTGACATGATTGAAAGTTTGAGACCTATTAAAAATATTAGAAAATTTAGGTTGATGTTTGAAGACCTATTAATTTTTTTTAAGATATAAAGATAAACTTTACTTTAACCTAATTTTAAAAAATTAACACACTTAAATAAAGTTGTACTCAGAAATATATTTAGTGACTATATTTTCATAGTTTACTTGAAAAAAACACATGAAAATAACCTAATCCAATTTTCTATTTTAAAATTAAAAACAATAAACAACAGTTTTGAAAGACTAATTGAAAAATAATTTGTAAAAGCTATACCTAAACTAAACAACTCGGTTTTTAAAGCCTTAAAATTAAATAAGCAGTCATTGTCAACCGAGACCTTAAAATACAGAGCTTTGTTGCACATAGCATGGCAACATTTCTCGAGCTTTGTAATTCTTCTGTTACTGACGTGCGGCCCTTGTTGTTAAAAGGAGCTAAAAAGGTTGGTTGCTTATGCTAGAAGCAGTGCAGATTTGTTGACAAGACTAATATTGCAGCATCAGGTCGATTCTTATCAGTGGGAGGTGAGTGAGTATGCAAGAACCATTATTTGATTGTTTTGTTTTTGGCTTTGGATGTTGCTGTTCCTGAGAAACATAACATAACGTTTGTTCGATCTGCAGTGCCTTTTCAGAACTCCATTGACCAACTACGATGCTGTTATTCTTCTCCATAGAGACAAATTACCTTACCCGCAACGTCTTCTCTTCCCATCCGAACTGAACCGAGGTATTCTTTGGGAGTTGTCCTCTGATAGTCTTTCTTGATGTTCCCCTTTTTGTGGATTGTCGAAGCTTTTGTTATCTGAATTTTGATCTTATGCATATTTCGGTAGGAATTCATGTCGCAAAAGGGAATCCTAGCAAGATCTTCTCTCCCTTCTTGTTGCCTAGAAACTTGAAAGCAAGTTCTGAGAACATTAAGGACAAGCTTTTGGTAGATTTTGATCCATTAAGGTGTTATATTGCGGATTTGCAGGTAAGTGACTCAGTAGCCTTTGATTTTGCATTCCTATAGTTTGACTTTGCTGCTTACTCATCTTTATGAAAATGTAGAAAGAATTCTCCAACACTTTCAACATATGGTATGACTCTTTGGGAGGTGATGCAATTGGTTTAACATGGGGGCAACACAGTTCAAAGGTATATAGTTACTCGTCATTTGAAGGGAGCATAATTTATTGCTGCGATTTATGTATCCAACCAAACCGACCTCTTTGCCTTCTCTTGCAGAAGCGTGGACGCAACGAAGCTGTCGAGAAAGAAAAAGAACCAGCTGAAGTGCTAAAATCCGTTGGTGAAACTGGCAAAGGTCTAATGAGGAGCATCTACCTACTCAAGGCTCCAAGGCTCACGACCTAAGCTTAATGCCAAAGAATTACAGTGATGATGAGGTTTTTGTGTTCAATTGTTGTTATGTCCTATGGCTGCGGGGAAAAGGTTGCTTACCAATTTAACAATTATTCAAATGTATATTTGATTATTCATGTATCAATATCATGGAAATTTTGACGTATGTTTTTAGTTTCTAGTTGGAGAATTGTATTAGCATAGTGTGGTGGGGGCTCATCAGATCAGTAAAGCTGGATCGTCAAGCAGAAAAAGGAAAAAGAGAAAAAAGAAAAAGAACACACTCGGCATCTAAACATTTTTAAATGGAACTCCATAAATGTTCACTCAATTCTTCACAAAATTTTTAATTTGGATAACAGTTCTATTCTTAGGCAATGCACTTTGGATGTGTGAATTAAGTTTGACCTCGAATGAGTTTGTGTCATTTCTTTTTTTACTTCAATAATTATGGGGTTTTTATCCAGTTAGCTATGTTGGAATTGGTTAAATGAATGATGTAATTAATAACTTTTCAATACCTAATTTAAAAAAGTCAAGATGAAGCTTTTCAAAAGCTAAAAAGTTCAAATTTCGTAAAACTTATGCTTTAAGAGTCCAAATCTTTCATCGAACCCATTGTGGAAAAAAAAAAAATCAACTAACAAAATGTTCAAAATCACGTTGAGGTTGAATTCAAATTCAATCATACAAATATTGGAACTTCACAAATTTGAATAGATAAATAATGCTGAATTTAAGGAATAAAACACAAAAATGAGTAGATAGAAAATGGTTAATGTAAGTGAATCTTATCTGGTTAAGACATGATTTGAAAAGGACCGGTCAATCCTTGAATCCGTGGTTTCAACCCACGGATTCAAATAAGGAAAAAAAAAACAGCATAATTTCTCCAATTTTTTTTTTTTAAAAAAATCGTAATTTAGCCAAAATTTGTTTAAATGTATATTTTTTTTTTCTAATTAACCCGTCGATAAAGTATAAATAAAAAATCATTAAAAAAATCAATGGTGAATGATGCAATCCTCTCCACAATTGTTGCTAAAAAAAAAAAGAAAAAAAAGACTGTTTTAAAAAAACAAAAACTGCTTCACCCTCACAGACTCACAGTTGAGTTCCAAGTCTTAAATCTGAGATGTAAAGCCTCGCTCATTTGAACCCTCCCGCCTCTTCCCCTTTGTAATCTCAGCTCACTCACACTCAAGCTCAACCCTTCAATTCTCTCTCGCCGTCAATTTTTCTCTCTCTCTTTGGCGGCAGATTTGTCAATTACACGCCCTGATTATCGCTCTTCACTCTCTCGATCTCCCTTACTCGGCTGCTTTGAGGTTTGTTCGTGATTAGTTGTTTGTGTCGCATTTTCTCTCCAGATATCTAGTTATTTATGATGCCTTATGGTGTTTAAGTTTTAGGGATCCGTTTGCCCGGGCTTGGACCTGAGTTCTCTGCAAAACGAAAAAGGACAGGAGACCCAAAAATTCCCGATCGAGAGCCAATTTCATATCTCTGAGTTGGTTATTAAGGACGAGGGAATTGCGACTGAATTTCATAACGCTGAATTGGTTGGAAGATAATGGGGCTGCTTAGTATCATCCGAAAGATTAAAAGGAAAGAGAAGGAAATGCGTATACTTATGGTGTATGTAAATCTCTCTCTCTCTTCTCCCCAGTCTATTTCTCTGTGTCTCATTCAGTTGGATCCATTGTTGGTTGTTGTTCAGAGGACTCGACAACTCTGGGAAAACTACGATTGTTTTAAAAATTAACGGGGAGGACACTAGCGTTATCAGCCCTACACTCGGCTTCAATATCAAGACTATCATCTATCAGAAGTGAGCTTCCCTGCTTGTTCTTGTAACCATGTTTTTTCATTATTATTTTTGGATTGAGATTTTCTTTTTTGAGTTCTGGGATCTGGTATGCACGCTGTTCACTCTTTAGTCTCTAATTAGCTCCAGCCAACAAGTGGAAACGAACATGAATACCTTGTATGGGTCATTTCGCAAGTCTTCTTTTTCTGAGAACTTTTGGTGATGACACCGAAGAAATCTCATCTCCCCTAATTCATAAGCTGTTTTTAATGGATTCCAAGTTCTAAGACCTTGATCATCTACTTCTGATTTAATTTTTTTCTTGTTCTTGTGGTAAATCTTTCTAGTTTGAGTATTTGAATTTTGAAGCCATGGACTGAAGACATTTGAAATGCAGTTAACTATTTGCTTTGGCAGGTACACGCTTAACATATGGGATGTTGGGGGCCAAAAGACTATAAGATCCTATTGGAGGAACTATTTTGAGCAAACAGATGGGCTAGTATGGGTAGTTGACAGTTCTGATCTTAGAAGATTGGACGATTGCAAATCGGAACTTGATAATCTTTTGAAAGAAGAGGTTAGAAGTCTACCCTTGCTTTTTCTTAATGGATAAATCAAGAATGTCATAACAATGTGACTTTTTCTCTACTCTTATCCTAGTATAGTTATGACTTGTATGTTCGTTATGTATGTAAGTTTATAGCCTTTGTCTTTCTGTTTACATTTTTTCTTTTGTATTTTCGAGATATTACTAGCATGGATGATGATTGATCATTAAACCACCAATTATGTGGTTTCATATTCTCTTGAAGTCTATAGTTTGTCTCAACTCCCAAGTTGTAAGTTATGAATTTGTTAGTGACTTAGCCTTGACGCACAGGCTTGATAAAGTTGATCTACGGTCCTAACTAATTCAGAAATGTGTTTTGTTGTCTTCAACTAGTGTCTTTGTGTGGGCTCTCTTCTTGTACTTTCATCTATCATAATGAAACTAGTTTCTTATTTAACGAAAGTTAAAAGTATATAAGTAATAAATTGTGAGCAATGCATGATCTTCTATACAATTTTACATGGATGGTGAAGAATGGGAAGTTACTAATTTTGTCAATCATATTACAGAGGCTTTCTGGAGCATCATTGCTTATTCTAGCTAATAAGCAGGATATAAAAGGAGCCCTTTCTCCGGAGGAAATTGCTAAAGTAAGAAGTTCATCCTCCAAGCTTCCAGTTCAATTTTTCTCTTTAAATCGGATTTTTTCAAGTTTTTTATGCTGCAGTTTATTCGCTGAAAACCTTGTAATCGTTAGACAGTGCTTTATTACCAATTACCTTTCACATTTAGAAAAAAAATGGCGATGGGTTTCTTACACATATTAATAGATCACCGTTCTTGTAACTTTTAGAAACAGAGCTTTAAATTTTGCCCCCCGTTGATTTTATTATTACTATGTTGGGGTTGGGGCGTGGGCTTCTGAAATAAATGCTATCCAATGCACAGGGAGGGTAGTGCTTCACTGCCTGGTTCTCACTTGTTCGTCTCTTACTCTTCAGGTACTGAACTTGGAAGCCATGGACAAAACCCGGCACTGGGAAATTGTTGGCTGTAGTGCTTATACTGGTGAGGGGCTGCTTGAGGGGTTCGATTGGTTGGTCCAAGACATTGCCTCCAGAATCTACGTGCTAGACTGATATCTTTTCAATTCCATATCTCGTTCCTTGTGGAAACTGTTCCAACTTTTGTCGAATACGTGCAATGTGTTCATTTGTCAAACGCTCATCATTTTTGAAGAGTGTTTTAATTGTTAAAAAAATATATATATATTTTTTCGTGATGTTGAATTGCATAGTCAAACTACTTTGTACTTCCAAGTTAACTTGTCAAATAATCAGCAAGGTTAAACTTTAAAGAAAGATCCCCAAAAGGAATTGTTGAAAGCTTCCTATTGAAAGAAGGGAATGATTGTTACAAGTTGAAAGATAGGTGTCAAAGTGATCTAACTCAACAATGATTGACATGAATCTTTGACCTAATTGAGAGGTTTGAAGTTCAAATGTTCCTTCCCAAATGTTGTTTTAACTCATAAAAACAAAGGTATTGCAACTTCTTCAACACATTGGATCAAGGGGATAACCTTTCAAAAATAGGCATTGAAGCAAAAAGGGAACCATGAAGATACCAAATTTCAGTCGAATGTCTTGATCAATGGAGTGCTCTAAATATGCATACAACAAACCCAATTATTCTTAACCCAGGCACTTTGTATCTGAATAAAGATCAATGTGAGGAATTTTTGCTAAGAATGTTGCACTCCTGGTAGCAACTTATTTAGACTTCTTTCCTTGTTTCTTTTTGATGACCTCGTCGATGTACATTATGCCCTTGCCTTTGTATACTTCGGGTGGCTTACAGCTACGAACTGCAGCAGCGAATTGGTGTACCCTTTGTTTGTCAATTCCCGTGCAGCAAACCACATTGTTTTTGAAGCAAAAGACACGGACTGCTGCAGGAACTGTTAGTTCAACTTCATGGCTGTATCCCAGTTTAAGATACAAAAGACGTCCTGCTGCCTCTGCTCTAGCTTTGTAACCAACTCCCACAATCTTAAGGAAGCGAAAAAATTTAGCCTCCATTGTAGTTAAATCAACGGCTTACCTATTAAGATGGAATTCGGAAAGTACTTAATCTACTGATAATTGATAAATCATATATTTGTCAGAAACACAGGTGATAGAAATGGTAACATTAAGCAAGCAGCAAAATTTATTGACTATAGCTTGTATGTATGCATAAAATCTGCAATTGGAAATGAACTCCGAAAATACATAACCAAATTTATAATTTGGCGAGCCAAGAAGGGCATGAGATTTGCAATTGCTTGAACTCCCCCAAGATCATGGTTCAAAATCATATATGACAGCCAGCATCAAATGGAATTGAATTTAAGAACTTCTACTCTAAAACCATATCAAATCACCAACAGGTTGAAGCTGATATAGTTAGGTTTAGATAAGATGAATCATTTTATATTTTAAATACTGTGATGACTCAAAAATCCAAAAACAGTATACTTAACATAATCTATCATCTACTCAGTCACTCCTAGTCCTAACTGCCATCTCGAAACTAATAATCTTGTTCCTCACATGGATGAGAATGACACAACTTAGAACCACCTAATCCACCAATCTCTCACCACGCCCATGGATGGTATACAACCTAACCTGTTTGCTGT
The DNA here is from genome assembly GCA_036850905.1 of Luffa acutangula. Classification (NCBI taxonomy): domain Eukaryota; kingdom Viridiplantae; phylum Streptophyta; class Magnoliopsida; order Cucurbitales; family Cucurbitaceae; genus Luffa; species Luffa acutangula. The sequence continues at coordinate 58,008,367 of CM072087.1, read as the reverse complement.
AAACAGGTCAACACACCCACAAACTGTCCATGTGATAAACTATGTTGAATAGAATTCAATTTAAGATTTCTGCTCCGAAATGGTATCAAATCACTAGACTTAGAAAGTTAAAACTAATAGGTTGTGATAAATTTATTATAGTGACTCTAAAGTATAGAGAGATAAAATAGTAGACCCAAAATAATCCAACATCTCCTCAGTCACTCCTCATCCCCATCTCACCACTACGATTTTGATTCCCATATGGATGAGAATGAGATTACCTGACACTCCACAGTGTCGAGCCATCCGGCTCCGCAATCTCAATCCCCATCCATGGATGGTCCACAAGCCCGCCTGCTATATAACACATTAACGCCCCCACAAACCATTGATATGGTAGCCAAATTGACCCTCTAAAACCCCAGCATAAGTAAACAAATAAATAATTTTGAACTCTTTTGGGAGATTCTGTAGATGAAGTTTAAAGATTAGGATTGAAACTCACCCAAATACAGAAGTTTAAAAAGTATGGGGGAAAAGAATGGTGGGAAAAAATACAGGAGCAAGCTGAAGTTTTGACTCAATTCTGATGTGGTAGCTGAAGCTTCAAGATTAAGATTGAAATACAAAACTCAGAAAATTGAATCTCACTGAAATACAGAAAGTACAGTAAATATAGGGAAAACAACGGTGAAAGATCATGAACAGAAAACCACAAATGTAATCAACTTACCATCTCAGGCAACGTCATTAAAGAGAAAATTCTATCAGAATGAAGAGGAAATAAAATCATCAAAAGGCAAAGGTTATTACTATGGTGATCAGAAACAGATCACATTCAGACAAAGTAAATAAACTGCTTCAATGATAGAAAAATCCAAACAAAGGTTCACGGTAAGTAACCATTCAGTTCTCATGCAATTTGACAGTGTTATAACTAAAGTCCACAGCTAATAATCATCTACATAGTGAAGATTTGCAAAGAGAATACCCAAAATGTAAAAAAGAAAAAAGAAAAAAAGAAAAAAACCAAAAGAGCTGTAACTTCCATTTGCCCAAACTTCCCTAACTTATGCAAGAAAAAAGTAATAAACACTAGAACATCTCAAATGTAACATCAGTAACAAATAAAACTGGGTCTGTAACCATTGAAGTACCCCTTTTTTTTAGTATTGAAGTATCATTACATGCTCGGGCTAGAAAAAAGTAGTCAATCGTGCTAATTACTCTTTGATATTAGACATTCGAACAACATTTCGGAGCAATGAGAGAGAGATTGAACAAACTCAAAACATAACAACAAAACAATAATAATAATAGTTTTAAAAATGTAATCGTGATTGCAGCAATCGGAACTCGGCAAAACTTAAAAGAACAAACCTTGAAGTCGTACCAGAGAGGAGGGATTACTGGGGCGCACAATTGAAGGTTGTGCTACCAGAGAGAGATTAAGTGCGAGGAGGAATTGAAGGGGAAAGCTGAGGGCGAGACTGAGAAATATTCAGGCGTTCAATTAAAACTATATTTTCCTATTTATTGATTTTTAACCCTAAAAAAAAAAAAAAAAAGCTTGTCGTACTCTGAACTCCCAATTTTATCCAACTGAACCTAAATTTAGATATTAGATAAATGTTATAATTTTTTACTCTTAATTTACCTACCAGATTGAAAAAAAAAAAACAAGGTAAAAAATCTCTATAAACTCATTAATTAGAAATAAGATCAAGTTTGGGAAATTGTTAAGATTAGCGCAAATGAGTTGAGTTTTCAAAATTGTCAAAAACTTGTTTTTTTAACATGTTAAGTGGAGACCTCACAAGCTATAAGATAGATGACAACTCCACTCATAGTCAATTTGTTTTGAGATGGAATCCATATAATCTAATAATGTCACCTCATTATGTGCAATTACGAACACACCCTTGAAGGTAAAAGGTAAACAAAAACTTTGCCCAATAATCCATCCCCTTGCTCAACTATCTTGTGGCTGTTAAGGCACATTTAAGTTTATTTTTTGTGTTGCTAAACGTTCAATGGGTTTTGTTTTCGGAGAGGCATGGGTTTTCGGAATGGGCTTTCACATTTTTTTTGTTGATAAATTCTGTTTTAGCCGTTTTTGTGTTGCTATTGAGTTCTTGGTGAACAATGGGTTAAGGAGATGGATTTTGGGAAACTTTTCCGTCGGAAAGGGGTTTTTGGAGTTGAAGTTTCGGAGAGGGGGAGGGCTTTTTTGAGGCGTCACATTTTTCAGAAAATATTAGCTAACATTAAGTAAAGAAGGAAAAAGAACATGTGGATTTAAGAAATCCATATATGAAAACACAAAAACTAGAACGAATAAAAAAAGTCAATTGGAAAGACAATGGCTAGAACCGTCCAACTTGGAAGAAGTCACAATGAAGAAAAATAAGGGAGGGCAATGACTTTATTGATGCAAGAACATTTCATCAAGAAGCAAACGACAAACATCAATCAGACCAAACATAAGAATAGAAGAAACAATATTCGAGGCATTCTGCAAAAATATACATATACAAGATTCATTAGAAAAAAACAACTCTTCCAAAACAAGAAGAAAAGAAAGATCAAAGGAAGAACGAAAAAAAAATTGGACAATTTCTTGGTCGGTTTTCCGACCAAGAAATCCCAGTCGTCTGACCAAGAAATCTCGACCGGAATTCATATATATATATATATATATATATATATATATATATATATATATATATATTCCAGATTTTCGTAAAAACATCTTAAACAAACTCCTTGTTATCTAAAACATGTAAAATCACCTCAATTGCATACCTTCTTAGAAAAAAAAACGTTGACAATATGAAAATTTTGAAGTGGGTCTACCCGTGTTTTGACTTCACGTGTTTGACTTTTTTTCTTTTAGAATACTTTGTGGGTCAAATGGTGTGTTTGAAATTAGTTACGTGGATTGGTTGGTTGAGAAATTTAATTCCTATCATTAATGAAATTTGAGGAAGGATAAAGATGATTTTTCACATTGTGGGTCCCACTAAAAAGTATCAAACTTTATATAAAATGAGTTAAAACAACAAATTTTTAGAATCTAGGTCAATTTTAAAAACCTAAAACTCATTTGGGTTAATTTTGACAATTTCACATCAAGTTTTACACAAAATTAAGTTTGATAAAGGGGTAAATTAACCACTAAATAACAATGTCAAAGTTTACCAATTTCAACAAAAATTTGATTTAAAGAAATCAACAAAAATTTAGTTCTAATATTGTTTTTTTTTTTTCCCTAAAATTTTATCAATTTTGTACCATATATATAATAACAATTAGCATGTATCAAGAGAGGTCATAAAACCCTCACAATAAACCTCAAGGGATCAACATCTATCTTGCATGATCTTCCAATGAATTTTACTTCACTTTGGAACAAAATTTTAAAAAAGTGCCCTTAGTGCTCCAAAGACATTTAGATGAATTTAAAATAATAAAGATTAAATTACAAGTTGGGTTCCATCTTAGTACAAGTTTTATATCAATTGAACTATGTTGATATATCTTTGACCAAGAGGTTGGAGGATTTTTCTGGTTGGATTCAAAATATGACTTTCAGTCTTTGTACTCCTCGAGGGATTTTGAATGATATCTTTGTTTTGGGTAAAAAAAAAAACAAATCTCCCCATGTTGATGTACTAAAACAAAATGATTAATTTTTGCAATTCAAACTCCACTAGTCAAGTTATATGGAACTATGCACCAATTAGCACTAATTCCTTAATTATACAATGCGTAACAATAAATATTCCTTTCTATTTGTTATAATCTCTCTCATTTGATACCACATAAGCCAAATAAACATTATCACATCACAAGGAGCACAAAATCGAGTCTATAAGAACTAGAAGGAAAATTATCCTAAAATTGTTCATGGATCTTCGCTGAAAAGGACAAAGCAGCCAGCATCCTCATTCGGGAAAGCGATTGGCGTCTACATCGAGGACTTTTCCTTTTCAGTATTGTAAATTTGTAATCGATGGAAGTGCTGCTACCAGTCGCATGCAAGATCGGACTAGATGACAAAGATTACTGGCTTCAAGCCGCTTTCAGTACACGTAACAATCACTCAGGCGATCTGAAATGGTCGGATTGGAAATTAAATATTCCATTTACCGATCAAGACATGAGCGAGTTTAGCTGTTGTTCACAAGGAAGAGAGACGGAGCTATGTGGAATCGAAGCTTCACCAGCAATGCGACGCGCGCAGTGTTGAAGGAGAAGAAATGGGACGCGCTCATCGTCGGCGCCGGCCACAATGGTTTGATAGCCGCCGCTTATCTTGCCCGTGGCGGCCTCTCTGTTGCCGTGCTTGAGAGGCGCCATGTGATCGGTGGTGCTGCTGTTACTGAAGAGCTAATTCCAGGGTTTAAGTTCTCTCGCTGTAGTTACCTCCTAAGCCTCCTCCGGCCCTCCATCATCAGGTAGTTCTTCTCTTCTCTATCTGTTACGATTCCCCATTTGTTGTCTTGAGGTTATTTTTCGGGTCAATGACGATTTACTCTCTTCCCCTTTTCATTTCGATGGCTATTGGGATTGAAATTGAAGGGACTTGGAATTGAGGAGACATGGGTTGAAGCTATTGAAACCGATGGCCGCAACTTTTACACCCTGTCTCGATGGTCGGCATCTTCTACTTGGAATGAACGATGAACACGATTACTTGGAGATATCTAAGTTTTCAAAAAGGGATGCAGATGCTTATCCAAGGTGATATTCCCTCTTTGTATCTTTTCATTCCATTAAGCCTGATCATTTAGTTTATCGTGGATTTTGTTATAGTATTGTTTTTTGTCAATCCTATGATAACTTCTGCTGACTTGAAATAATAAGATGAGAAATTATACACTTTCTTTTATTTGGTTCGTGGCTGATGAATAGATATGAAAGACAGCTTCATAAGTATTGTAAATTCATGGATTTTATCTTGGATTCGCGTACTCCTGAAGCATTACGTTGGGATTCATCATTTAATGACCGGTTGAGAGATAAGATGCAAAACTCTATTTTCTGGGGTCGTTGTCTCCGGCATGCGCTATCATTAGGTCAAAAAGATATGGTGTAAGTAACTTGAATGAGGATAGACTTTGGTAGGCGTCGATTTAAGTAATTCAAATTTGTTACTGTCTGATGCATCTCTTTATATCATTTTTGCTAGGGAGCTGATAAACCTTCTAGTATCGCCAACTTCTAAGGTCTTAAACGAGTGGTTTGAGGTAATACTTAATAGTGGATTTTATTTTACTTGGATTTCGAAGAGTTTATCTTTGTTCTGAGTTGAGACATTCGATGGTAAGAGCTGCTGAAAGTGTTACATAGTAAGATCTGCTAAACGCTCTAAAAGTTTCAAGATGTGTAATTTGCCAGAGATAAGTTTATGCTTGCTGTATTAAAATATTAACTCCAGGGCAGCCCCAACAGTCTGGAATTTCTTTTATTTTTTATGTGATGGGGAGCCGGGTAGGAAGGAGATTTATGTGAATCAACGAGATATCTGTTTGATTCTCAGCCTGGATGGATGTTTCATGGCTTATAACTTTTTCAATTCTAACCTTCCTTTTGGTTTACACAGTCAGACGTATTGAAGGCAACACTTGCAGGAGATGCCATCATTGGTACTATGGTGAGACTTTATACTTTGGTTTAAATTTGGTTCAGTTGCATACTTAAATGCATTTGAGTCATCATGATTATTATCTTATGTCATCCCCCTTCTCTCTGTAGTATAGAATCTTCTTTGCCATTGACTACTAATGGCTCTAGGAATGTATATGATCATCATAAATAAATGTAACTATTGAGAATCTGAAACAATCCTTTTCTATATGAAATTCATACTAGAAGATCGGCCTTTTCTATCTGAGCAAAATCATGTTTAACTCCCCATACAGAACATTATAGGAGGTTCTACTGGTTTATATTATGGCCAATCTAAATGTTATAATTGTCTTTGTTGACCAACTAAAATGTTGCAAAACTAAAATTTTCATTCCCAACATAGTTATGGAGACTATACATTCTAGTTACAATGGTTTTAAAAGTTATTCACCAAGTTAACCTTTTGTTTTCCCTACTTCAACATGATGATGATCGATTTATCTCTGGCAGACAAGCATCCATACTTGTGGAAGTGGATATGTTCTACTACATCATGTAATGGGAGAAACTACTCATGGTGACCGTAATATTTGGTCGTGAGTATCTCATCTTACAACTACTTACATTACAGACAGCCAATTTGGCAACGTGAATCATAACATATGGTCAGTTCAATATAGTGATATTTATGCAAGCAAACATGTAGGTTCCAAGTGATGTTGGGATTTTATCCTCAAAATTGATCATATCCTGCATGATGTTTTTGCAGCATTTTAACACTATTCATTAAAGGATATTTACATTAATTGCAGACATGTTGAAGGTGGGATGGGTTCTGTATCCATGGCCATAAGTAATGCTGCCAAAGAAGCTGGAGTTCATATTGCAACAAATGCCGAGGTGCTCTATTACAATATGCAGCTCTTGATAACTCGATATGGTCTTCAAGCAAGATCAAATTTAGTATTTTATTTTATTCTCTCCATTTTATTCTTTTAGTTCTTATTTACTTCGGCATATTTTGAATTATTTGTCTCATGTAGATTTTAATCTTGATGGTCAGGTTTCAGAATTGATGATTGAAGACTCTGGTAGATTAAAGGGGGTTAGTTTGTTTATTTTCTTGGTACATCTAATGGCATCTTCTTATATTCTCATATATCTGCGACATCTTATTAATTAAGGTGTTACTGGCTGATGGGACACAAGTGCATTCTTCAGTTGTTCTGTCAAATGCAACCCCGTACAAAACATTCGTGGTAAAATGCTTTACATTAGCGATAAAACACAATAATGTTGATTTGTGCTTCTCAGTTTCTCGTCTTAATGGTTCTGTCATAGGAAATGGTGCCTCAAACTTTTCTTCCAGATGATTTTCTACATGCTATCAAAGGTTCCGACTATACTTCAGTAAGACCTGCTAGATAATTTTTCGTACTATTTTTCTGAAACCAAATAAATGTCCAACTTCTTAGATCTTCATATTTCCTTTTGTTAGTTTACCATTGCTCTCAGGCTTTTATTAACTCGGGTGAGTTCGCATTTCTTTTTTATGATAATGAGTTTCATTGTGGTTGTGGGTATGTGGGTCACTTTCTGATGATCAGGAAGGTGTCCCTGCTGTTCTTATTTGCTCATGTAGCACGGTTGGAAAAATTTTGATAGATGATGATTGGTGATTAAGAGGGGCAGGCGAGTTGGCTCATTCCACTGTTCTTGCATTTATTTATCCGTACTGCTCTTAAAGTTATAAGATCCTTTTAAGTCCACCACTGTTCTTGGATTCTTTTAGTTGGGATGAGTTGATGTGTTAAAAGCCAGGACCCTTGCAAGACAGAGAGAGATGACCTTTTCTTTTCCTTGAGTTTGAGTTTCGTCATTCAGTTTTAAACTACCAAAAAGGAATGTCTTTAAAAGTAATAAAAACGAAAAGGCTAAGAATGCCTTTTTCCCGTTTGGTCATATTAACAATGTTTGAATGTTCAATTCAGACAAAAGATGTTTTCTTAAGTTTACTTTCTTCTATCCTTTGTTCCCATGGTTGGACTATCATGATAATTTAGTTTTACTGGCTGTAACAGGGAACAACAAAAATAAACGTTGCTGTTGACAAATTGCCGCAGTTCCAGTCTTGCAATTTGAATAATCAAGATGAGGTGGGTCCTCAGCATACAGCGACCATTCATATCGGTACTGAGAGGTATGGGATACACTACTATATCCTCACGTCATTCAGCAGCACCAGAATCACTTTCATTATGTGTTTTGTATGATTGAGCTATTCATCACATTATTCATACTTTTAATTCTTTTATTTATTTTTTAAAGCTACTTTTAATTCTTTTATTACCTTGAATGCATTTAAGCTACTTAATTATGAATACTTGAGGGGCTCTAGTTTCACAATTCACAGGGATGCCATCAACCCAAATGTCCTACGATGTGAATTGTTTCTCAGAAATCCTGGGAGTTTATTCCAGACTTATAAACCTACGTGCCTAATGTGGAACAACAATTCTGTTGTCAGTGGTTGAGATCAATTATGATAAGAGACACAAGGAAAAAAGATCAAGAAGAGAATCCTCTCATAGTATGCAATGTTTTGGAAAGTAATGCATTTGATTGTCATTACAATCCTAACCTTTTTTTCTTGGTCTCTCTTTTAGAATGGAAGATATTGGCATAGCTTGCCAAGATGCATGGAATGGCTTTCCATCAAAAAGACCTGTTATGGAGATGACAATTCCTTCCTCTCTGGACAAAACTGTATCTCCACCTGGTATTGTAAATTTATTCTTCATATGTTCCCCCAATCACTCTTCTACCGGTTTAGCACGAGAATTATCCTTGTTCGTTCCCATTACTAATGTTTTGATTGTGAAAAGAATGGGTACTTTGTTGTATCCACTTCAAGGTGAGGAATATTAGGAACCCTTCCCGTTTTAGAACGAATTGATGTGTATCCTAGAGAATTATTCCTCTATTTTGTGGAGAAATTATTTAGAGCTCGGGAAATTGGTTGGTTACTATTTAACTTGTATTATCATAGAACTCATTAGTAACTAATTTAAATTCAAGACATCAATGAGAACAGGATATCCGATCATATTAATAAGATACCATTCACAACCCCAAATAATAGGGCATTGAAGATCACGGAGCCAATTAAAGAAAAGTATAGATTGCTCCATAATTTAAGACTTGTGTTTGTAGAAGAATTTGATTGAATTGGGACCGGATTATTAAGCCATCAAATGGCGAATGTTTTTCCCACTAATTATATATTTTGTGAACATTTCAAATCAGATGCCAAATTATATTTCGTAGCTTATGTAGTTATGTTCTAGCTACAGTATGCTGCTAAGTGCTAAATATCGCATTGGTTGTAAATATTCGAACTCATGAATTTTATTGTAGGTAAGCATGTTGTCAGCTTATTTACACAGTATACACCTTACAAGCCCTTGGATGGGAGCTGGGAAGATGTTACATACAGAGTGAGTTATTAAACATTTCATTGACGACCTTACTCTTATACATGATTTGGTTCACTTTCCCCTTTCAACTTATTGAACTTTTTGAATTGATATTGATCTTTGGATTTGGAGGTTTCATATGTTGTCAATATGACAAGAATCGCAGTCTATCTTTGTAGGATTTATATGCCCAAAGATGTTTTAAGTTGATTGATGAATATGCACCTGGCTTCAGCTCATCAATCATTGGTTATGACATGCTAACACCACCTGATCTTGAGAGGGAAATTGGTCTGACAGGTAAATTCCAATATGGAAACTTCATGGTAGATTTTTCTTTGCTCGAGTTCTCTTGATAATGCATCTGTAAATACTGGGTTAGACGAGTTTATTTCTGAAAAGGTCCAACCAGAAATATATCTGAACAAAAAACTTTAGTTGACATTAGAAATCTGGTGGACTACTATAATATACAAATCCACTATCCAGTTTCAACGTGCAAATCTGCTGAAACTTGAAGTGATCTGTAACAGGAGGAAATATTTTTCATGGTGCTATGGGTTTGGATTCTCTTTTCTTGATGCGGCCTGTAAAAGGATGGTACTACTAAGTCTAAATTCATTCTCTTGGCTTAATTTTAAGTCTATATAGAAGAAAATATCCGTTTCCATGTACTGCAGGTCAAATCACAGGACACCAATAAAAGGACTGTACCTCTGCGGCAGTGGCTCGCATCCTGGAGGTGGTGTCATGGGGGCGCCGGGTCGCAATGCTGCACGTGTTGTTCTCGAGGATCTGCGTAAGCTTTAGCTTTAGGATTTTGCATTATCTTGAAATGTGAACTCTCTGTAATCAAACAATGTCAAGCAACATTGTAAATGCCAAGCGGTTGAAAATAATGTGTTGTGCTGCCCTCGTTTGTCTCTATAGAAATCTCAACAAAGAATTCCCTTAAAAAAAAACTTCAACATTCAATCAATATGATTGGTTTGTTCAGAATAAAAGAGACCTGAAGTCTTGAACCAAGTGGTTTTGGTTTTTTATTCTCTAGCATCTTTCATTTCGATCAAACCCTGTTATATAATCAATCATAAATCTCGTAAACGTTACCAAGAAAGTTAAAGAAAAAAATGCCAAAATTAGGCCATTTGCATTCTAATCTCATATCAGTCTCTGGAAATAGGAGCAATGTTGCCAAGTATAAAAGGATAGTCATTGATCTCATCTCAACATGTCATCAGCTAAGATTGCAATGATTTTGAAAAAATTTCATCTTAATTCGTCCAATATGTTTTGAGAAACTGCATCTCAACGGTTATAAATAGAATACACAAGCCAGGGTGAGGTGAAGTAGTCTTCGACATAACATCAAGTAGATGCTTGGGCATGGCCATTAAGAACCAACAACTTCTCGAGATAAATTCGCTACTCTACTCAGCAGGCATCTGAAATCTGTCTGATCAATCTACGCTCTAGGGGGGAAATTAATGATTATGTGTAGTCTTCAAATCAGATAGCTTGGTGCTTGCCCATCCAAGTAATCAATCAAAATCAACAACAGATCAAGAAAAAATTTGAAGGCAGGGCATCAAAAGAATGCATGCTGAATCGTTTAACCAGCTCACTTAAAACAACAAACTCAACCCCGCCAACCAGAAACCGTTTTGGAGACAAAGTTGATAGAATTTGAAGCTGTTTGTAACCTGCAATGCAAATGCCACAACGTCAACATGTATCAATACTTAAAGCACACAGAGCAATCAACAGTTCTTGGATGAGATAGAGAGAGGGAGAGAGAGAGCACTTGGATATTTCTTCAACAGCCTTCGTCACTTCAGAAGAACTAGTCTCTAACACTTGGCCACCAGAAACGATTTCATCCAAAATAGTATCCATCTGCATTAAAATTTTATTCGTATTATTTCCAATCTAAATGTTCAGAAGAATGCATTGGCAGTCATATATTCCTTCCAACCAAATAATAGTCATGTCATCATCAGAGTGCATTGGGCCATTTCAAAAACAAACTTGAGATGGTCATGTGTGTATTGTGTGTGTGAGAGAGAGAGCCAACCTTACTGTAGTTGAACACCAAGTCGAGCTCACATACATTTTTGAAGCACTTGTCCAATGTTTCTACAAAAACTGAAATGGAAGAACCTAATTATGCCATCAATCAAGAGAATAATACAAGACAAGAAAACTAATCATATCATTGTACTACATACCTAAAACAACAAACTTCCGAAGATCTACATTCAGATACATTCAAATATATGACCGATTGATTCATTCATGTGGATTCCACTTTAAATGCGTGGACTATGAAATTAGAAGTTTTTAATGATTTAACATTCTATCCTAGTTGGTTCAATTCTCTTCAAGTTATGCAATTATTCAGGCCTTCTCAGTAAGAGAATTCTAAGCCCACACAATTCTCATTCTTTGTACTGATTGCTTCTCACCACTTACTTGTAATTATGAACTAAAGAATGTCTAAACATAACATGATACCATCCGGTTTAAAACTTCAGGCACCAAGGAGTACTAAAGTACTGTGCAAGCTAGTAAATAGTATTTATATCGAAATTGATCCAGTGGTCACTAATCCATGACATAGATATCGGAAGTACCTTGTATCAGGTCAAGCATTGCAAGCTCATTCTCAGAACTGTTAAATACAAACACGAAGTAAAGGGTTGCGAAGTGTTTGTATACAAGACGAGAGTCCTGCAGCAGAAAATAAAAGGACAATCCCCACAGTTCATTTGAAGGCAAAGTTAAAGCAATTTCCGTACAACAAGCCACATAAAACTAAATTTATGTGGAATTAGCCATTAACCAGGTCACTAATCACCTAGGCCACTCTGTAAATGCCCTACAATTGGTTGAACAAAGGCCAACCAATATTCATTTTTTGACAGATGTCTAGCTTCTCCAGAAATCATCAACGCACAACATTCTACATACATTACTAGAAGGAAATTTTTGGACAAGGAATCATGCGATCAACAAAAAATTACCGGACCGAAGATGGACTCGGCCTCCACAAAATTGCTGACATTCTCAGCTCGACTGCAAAGTACTGTACCAAACCGAGAAACAAAAGGAAATCAGAATTGAAATATAGGTTACAGAAATCATAGTTCCGATAGTGGAAATACTACAGATCATTTTAGTAATTCACAGAATTATAATCAAAAGACAGAATTGCCAACCTCCATAGACGCTGCGAATGAGCTCCTGCTGCTTCTCTACGGGCTGAATTCAAGAATTCGTCATCATCAGATAGATCATTTAATAGAAATGCCGCAAAAAGTATAGGGAAAAATCGGCACAAAATTCCCAGAAAGGGACCTGAAAATCATAGAACTTGACAAACCGAGGCTTGCCCTGAGTATTCATCACTATCACCGCCCGTATCATGGTGGTCCGATCTCCGAACACTCCGGTCGATTACAGCGCTCAATCGCACGATTTATACCGTCTGGATCTAAGAAATTCTCGCGTCGATAGTCTTCTGGGTCTGACTAGCCAAACCACGGCAATCAATTTCCCGCGAAGAAAATGGGTAATAACGTCCCAATAGGCCGAAGTCGAAATTTCAATGGTTGGGCCTGGGCCTCAAAGCCGAAGAAGACCCAGTTGAATTCTTGGGCTAAACAAAAACTGCCCTAACGAATTCTTCGAGACGGATGCAAAATTTTCGGGGAAGAGAGGCGCAGACAAGAGCTTCAGTATCATGTCTTCTGAACTCGACGGCGGCGGCGACGACGACGACATAAGCCCCATCTCTGTGATTCTTCCTGAGGAGGAAGCTGATATAAACAAATTGTCTCTTCTACATGACGGCGGAGCATCTGAATTGGAGCACCATTTCATCCGTTCAATCAACTCGACTTTAGCGATCAGGCAGCTACGTTCCCAAGGACTCTCGTTCCAGCTCTGGCCGGCGGCAACCACTCTCGTCAACCTTCTCGACGCACAACGCTCTCATCCTGAAACTAACCCTCTCACTCCCACTCTCGCCGCCTTACGCGACGGTTCAGAATGCCGAACTCTGAACATTCTCGAGATCGGCTCCGGGACCGGTTTAGTCGGAATCGCCGCCGCCGCCACACTCGGAGCAAAAGTGACGGTTACCGATCTCTCACACGTGATCTCCAACCTCCAATTCAACGTCGAAGCTAACGCCGACGTTTTGGCGGCGAACGGCGGTTGCGTTCGGGTGGCGCCGCTTCATTGGGGAGAGGCTGTTGACAGCGAGCTGATTGGACAAAATTTTGATCTCATAGTGGCTTCCGATGTGGTGTACCATGACCATTTGTACGACCCTCTGATCCAAACTTTGAGGAGCTTTCTCCTAGGCGGAGGAAACCCCAAAATGGTGTTTCTGATGGCTCATTTACGGCGGTGGAAGAAGGACTCAGCCTTCTTCAAGAGAGCCAGAAAGTTGTTTGAGGTGGAGGTTTTACATACAGATCCTCCGCCGCCGGGATCAAGAATTGGAGTTGTTGTATACCGTTTTACTGCCAAGCAGAGAAAGAATCCAGCCATTGGTTCACCAAACAGAGGTTGATTATTGATCTTTTGAATTCATCGTCATTCACAGTATCCTGAACCATTTTCCTTCTGTTCATTCCTTTTCCCGATGATAACATTTGTAAAATAGACAGATTATTTTGTTTTGTTCTTTTAACCAAGTTGGAACTCTGAACTTTTTCCCATTATTCTCTGTCCATTGTTCAGTATTGCATCATTTCAAGCTAATTCAATACAAACAGGTGGAAGAGGAAGATTAAGAAATTTAATGGATTATAACTTAATTCTTATCTGAAAAACAGTCTGAATATAAAGACTGGGGACAGGAATGATTGAATTCAGTTCATTTTCATTTGTTGTTGGAGATCGTTTTAATTTCTTACAGGCCAATAAAGATATTCAAGAAAGAAGCAAACCCTTCTAAGCTGATGAAACAGAAATGGGCTTTGCATCTTCTGGTGCGACCTCTGCGCCTGAATGGCCATTCATATTGTGGCAAGGCTTGTCGTTTAACTCCCAAAACCTGGCAGTTTTGATGTCGTCTATTGCCATCATTTTGGAGAACTCTCCATGGTCATAAGTAAGAGTGGCATTTCCCCCAAATACATTTGGAAGGTTTTCCATATCGAAGAAAGATTTCATTATCTCCACGCTGTCCTTGTTGTTGGGGTATACAAAGTTTACTTTTTGAGCCGTCTTTGGGTCAATAAAATACCTGATAGCCTATCAAATGAGAGATTTTTAGAACCAAAATTCACTGCAACCGACCAAGGACTTGTTTGAAATGACTTTCTAAGTATTTAAAAACATTTAAAAAGTCGTTGGAAAAGAGAGTATAATTGGGATGGAGGGTGAAAAATCGAACCTTCCAAAAGGCCTGAAAGATTCTTGGAGGATTGTAGAGAAACGAAATGGCAAGCCTTTCTGGATAGTGGCTCTGCATTACGTTAATAATACCTCGAGCTGCCTTGACAGAGATGTTGGTGTTTAATGTAAATCCAGTAAAATCTATTAACCATGATATCTGTTCTTGGCCATCACGAAGGTTGAGAATTGTGTTCTCTAAAAGATACACTACATGGCGGACATTGTCTTCTGGCGAGTTTGTATTCTGAGAAATTGCAAATATAAAATCATATTAATTTTGTAAGTTTGACTCAAAATATTGATCTTGCATTTAAATACCTGCATCCCCGGCCTTGATATAAGCACTGTTCGACCAAAACGGTCGTAGAAATTTGCTCTATAACATTTGCCAGTTTCACCTTCATGTGCTACTTCGTGCTGCATCATGATGAAAGTTTGTTCAACATACTTCTAGAGTGATAATGGAAGTGAAGATTTAAACTTCCAAACATAATATATCAACCAATTTAACTACATTTAGGTTAGAAAATAATTTAAGTTCTTTTAATACAAAATCTATTACAATAAAATAGATTTATTATTTTAGCATAAAAAAGTAAAGATAATCAAAGCAATATTACATAAATGTGCTAAGTTAAGTTAGCACTAACCAACTTAACTCTTTTCCAAAATAATAAATATATATATATATATAGATATATATAACTATTATTCATATATAGATAAAACAAAAATTATTATCCTTTAGATTTCTTGAATTAAAAGAACTCTTATATGCAAACTTTTGGTCATACACTTAGTAAGGTATGAAGTAGCGTAGTTGTACTAATGACCATCAGGTATGTGGTTCGAATCCTCTCATCTCACATATTGTAAAAAAAAAAAAAAAACGGTTATGAAGTAGGCACATAGTGGGGGAGGAAGTAATGGAGGAATAACCAAAATTCAATGCTATTCTAGTATTCTTAGCTGCCCAAATTATATAACGTGTTATGATTCGAATCACGACTTGTCATGTGGTCCAACAGTTGACGGACACATATTTGAACCCAAGCCCGAAGCAAACATCAAGATCAAGTATTCCCGACCGACCTTCGAAAGGGTGAGGCTAGATGGGCAGGGTACTTTGGTGGATATATATAAAATCTAAATTGGACGAGGAAAAAAACAAACTTCTTACCCCACCTAACATGCATTCCAAGATTTTTTTTTTTTGACAATATGTGGGGAGGGGGATTCGAACCACAGATCTTGTGGTTAAGAATACAACTTTATGCCAGTTGAGCTAAGCTCTTGTTGGCACATGCATTCCAAGATGGGGAATTATTGTGAGACAATTTTTGTCCCTAAATGTAGGTAGCAGTGTCCTTTCATCTTAAACCTTATATATATATATATTTAAATAATCTTAAACCTTATATCTAATTCTATGGAATTTTAGTAATGGTGTCCTTTCATCTTAAAATTTGGACCATTATTAAATAAACCGAAATAATGTTTCCATATTCTAAAAATTCTATTTACCTTATTTATGAGATTATCGAAAGTCAATACTGTCTTGAATTATACTATTGTGAAAAACCTCAAATGTTTTACCATGCTTGAGATTAAATTATCTTCTACATTTAAATAGTTGGGATTAAGTTTATTTCTTCTTCCAGGGTGCAACTAATTAGTTCATATGCACTCTAATTAGTTCATACACAGTATAAATAAATCTACTATCCAAATTACAATTATCATGTTCTAATCAACTTGGAACTACTCCTATTCATACTTGAAAGTGGACAAGAGAGAGCTTTGTTGGGTTTTTTTTGACAAAATATTAAAAGCAAATAGTCCTACATCGAAAAGGTTCAAGAAAGTGATGAGTTCCAAGTACTGTAAAAGCCTATGCCTTTGGTTTCAAATCATCCTAATTAGAATCACTTTAAACCTAGTATACTAACTCTAATTGTGTGAGTGGTATAAAACTTTGAAAGAGTGTTTTTTGTGTGAAGGTAAAAAATTTTCACATAGTGGATTTCCTCATGTGGGTTGTGGTTTTTCTCCTCTTTTGAAATTTTCAACTAAATTCTTTTTTTTTTTAACAATTTTCAACTAAATTCTTGTATTTATTATTTTATTGTTTTATTTCAATTTCTCTGGTATTTTTTTTTTTTTGGGTAAAATACCTTTTTAGTCCCTCATGTTTCAGGTCAGTTTCCAATAGGTCCCTATGTTTCAAAATTGAACAATCAAGTCCCTACTATTTAAAAAATGCTTCTATTGAGTCCCTGGACCGTTAACTTTTTTAACGGTGCTGACGTGGCATGTTTAAAAATATTAAAATATTAATTTTTGAATTAAAATAATAATAAACTAAAATTAAATAATAAATAATTTCAAAAATAATTTTTAAAAAAATATCTCTCTCTCTCCTCTCTCTACCCACCTCCCGAAAACCCCTCTCTTCCTTTCCTTTTCCTTCTTTCTCTTCTCCTTCCTCTCTCTCTCTTTCCTTCCTTTCGCCGGCCGGTTCCCGTCGCCGCCACAAAGCCCTCGCCGCCACAACCCATTAAGTTTTAATTAGCCAGCACGTAGCCCTAGCGAGTCAAAAATCAGCCATCTTCTTCTCATTCTCACAAGTTCAGCTGCCTAGGAGGTCTTCACCCTCGTTTTGCAGCCGCCAGTCATGAGCTCCGACGTCACCTACGTTCTCCGACCCGCAGCTCCCTCACGCGATTTTTCCGGCGAGTCCTGACGGTGCAGCGGCGTTTGCAGACGGTGTTGGTCCAAGTTCCAGTGCAGCAGCAATTTTCTTGTCGTGGCAGCAGCTTCTCTGGTAAGCACACGATGGTACGACGACAGTTCGTGGGGTGTTTTTCGACGAGTCTTTCAACGATTTCAAGCAACTGTAGGCGTGGGTCTCGCGTTTGCTCAGATCTGGTCGGAGGCTTTTTCTTTTTTTTTGGTTTGCTCAGATCTGTTTTTTTGTGGGTTTTTGAAGATGGGGGTTTGGAGAGGGTTTGAGAGGTCGAGGAGGGTTTGTTGAAGGTGGCTCTAGGCAATGAAGGCGGCGACAAACAGGGAGAAGAGGAGACGGCGGTAGCGGCGGCATGGGCTGTGTGCGCGGCGACGGCAACCGGCCGGCGAAAGGAAGGAAAGAGAGAGAGGGAGGATGGAGGAAGAGAAAGAAAGGAAAGGAAGAGAGAGGGGGGTTTCGAGGAGTGGGGAGAAAGGAGAGAGAGATATATTTTTTTTTTAAATTATTTTTTAGATTATTTATTATTTAATTTTAATTAAAAATTAATATTTTAATATTTTTAAACATGCCACGTCAGCACCGTCACTGCCACGTCAGCACCGTTAAAAAAGTTAACGGTCCAGGGACTCAATAGAAGCATTTTTTAAACAGTAGGGACTTGATTGTTCAATTTTGAAACGTAGGGACCTATTGGAAACTGACCTGAAACATGAGGGACCAAAAAGGTATTTTACCCTTTTTTTTTTTTTTTTTTTTTTTTTTGCTTATTCCTTGAATTGGAATTTTCACAACAAGTTTAAAGATGCCAAAGAAAGAAGATTGATCAAACTAACCCATTTGATTTCCTCAGGCTTATAAGTTGCCCTCCATTCGAGTGAGTCCTCCAACATTTTCTTTGACTTATGAAGATCCCAGTTCCGAGCTACCAAATATCTCCGTAGGCATGCATCATTACAGTACTTTAAACTACGGCCAGACAAGTGTCCTAGTGCCGCTCTTAGTTCATTGATCTGTTCGTTAAACGATTAAAACATTACAGATCATGACAGTTTAAAGAAATTTAGAATATCGACTCATACTTTGCACTTGAAAAAGCACTCAAAAGAAAAAAAAAAAAGTTAAGGTTCAGTATACCTTGTCATCCTGCTGTGAAGAATCATCGGTTTCTCCATTGTTTTGGGAGCCCCTTCTTTTAAAAAGAAACATGTTGAAGAACACAAATACAGCAAACTTCAACCTACGACATTCAGAAGGCTATTGTATGAAAGACTCTGTAATTTAGTTTTAAGGGCTCAACTAAATTTTTCCGCACTTGTCGGAAAACATTTAATATCTTGGTCCACTGCGGGTTCAAAATAATTGTAAGAAACGAGGGGAAAAAATATAATAATAATAATCGCTCAAGGAAGAATGGAGGATTATCGATGATTGGGTTCATGGAAATAGCCAACCGGTGTTGACTCGTCTTTAACTTCCCAATTTGAAGAAGCAGGACAAATTTGGTTGAATTGTCTATTGAGGCAACCTCCCCCACACAAATAAAATAAAGGTTTAAGATCATCCAATAATGCTTAATTCAAGTTTAAACCAAGGTCATTGAATGCGAAAGTGATTGGTTCAAAACACTGTCAGCTCAATGGAGCAAACGACGGATTCAGAATTCTGCAATGTAAAAATTACCAAATACTTTGACCACAAGCCTCCCAAAATAAACGCTACTCTGAGACTCAAAGAGGAAACAAAAACAGAGAATCTGAATCGATCAATGTCCATAACCTTCTTTGTTTCTCGGCAATCGCCTTCGAAATTTAAGCTAACAAATCTGGAAGGCTTCAAAATCCGAGAGGGAAATCGGAAGAAAACAGATCAAAGTGGCGATTACATTTCGATAATGCAAGTCAAATAGCGAAATTCAGAGTCACCGTTCACCGATCCATGCCAGATTCAGAAATTAAAGAAATGTACCAAATCACAACAGAGAAAGTCAAATTTAATATTGATCGGCTCAAAATGCATTGCCTGCTGGTTGCTGAATTGAATGAAGATTAACAGCAAAACGAACTTACCTGAGGCAGAAAACTGGAGAGAGGATCCAAAAAGCGATTCTCAGAGCTGAAAATGGGAGGAAGAAGAACTCCAAAGACTCATGAGTTCTTACCCTCTTACTCAAATATCAACACAGTTTCCTCCATTCTTAAATAAATGAAATTACCATTTTTAATTTTTTTTCCCGCGTTCAGCATACATACCCTTATATATATAATATATATACATATGGAAAATAAAATATTCGGTACGTTTCATGACTAAAAATAAGGAAGAATAATGCATAATCGCACACGTAATGTAGAATATAGAATAAAAAGAAACATTTTTTCCGATCATTAAATATTTATTAGTTAAATTACAAGGTTGTTGTTTATTAAATTCATATATTTTCAATTTTGTATCTAATAGATCCGTTCAAAATTCATAATTCATAGATGGAGTTTACATAAAATTGAAACATCATGTTCTTTATGAGATAAAATTGAATTTTGTATCTAATATATCTTTGAATTGTAAATAAATAATATCGAATAAATTAGAAATCTATTGGATATAAAATTGAAAGTTTAGAATCTATTCGACGTAGAATTGAAAATTTATGGATACATTAGACACTTTTAAATTTAAAACCTATTAGGTACTATATTAAAATTTTAAGAAGATTCCACTTTTAAAGTTTAGAGATTAAAATAGTAATTTTATCATATTTATTTTCGTCTTTAAATTTTGTATAAAAATATATTTCAGTAATTATTATTTGAGTATTTATTTTATTCCTTAGATTTTATGTGAAAATATATTTTAATTACCATTATTTGACTTTTGTGATGTATTTCACGCTTGTTTCAGTCCTTGAAAATATGTATATAAATATATATATTAAAAGTATATATTATTATATATATAATAGCCTTCTATAACTAACCATTTTAAATTAGTTAAAGAATCTAAAATCTTCTTAATATATGATAGAGACTAAATTAAGACTTTTTAAAATCACGAGCGCTAAATTGATAGAACATGGATATTAAATTTAATAGTTTAGCATTTGGGAAGTAGGTGGAGCAAAAAAAAAAAAAAAAAAAAAAAAAAAAAAAAAAAAAAAAAAAAAAAAAAAAAAAAAGATGAGGAGCACGCTCCTCCATCAGTCCATCTTAGACTAAAATCTATAGAAAGTTATAAAGATAGAAAAATCTATAGAAAGTTAATATTTATACAGTCAAATATTATTCCCTTATAAATTTGTGTCCTAAAAAGTGTTATTTAAGACTATTTTTGGTACCAAGGGCCAGCTAGCCGCTAACTAGCCGCCGTTCCAAGTGGTTGGATGTGGGGTTTCTTCGCAAGATTTAATGATAAAAATGTGCTTCCTAATGTCAACTTGCTTGCATTCAATGCAATGCAATTTAATAACACCACAACAAGAAATGGGTTCCCAAAGGAAAAAAAAAAATGTCACATCCATTTGGATTTATGCTATGTTACAGATTTTTAAAATAATAATAATAATAATAATAATAAGCTATGTTGAGGATCCCACATCGAAAAGATTGGTGGAGACCTCACAATATATAAGCTTCAAGGGTCACTCCACTCATTGTCAATTGGTTTTGAGATGGAAGCTCATATAATATAATAAGCTAGCTATATATTTGGATTACTTTAGCCGTTTCTCAACGTAATTATTTTAATCTAGCCATTTTTCACCCGATAATCTATATTTTAAAAATTCAAAATTTATCAACATAAAGGACTAAAAATTTTTAGTGTTTGACCATCACTAAAAATGACTTATTAGAAAATGAGATTAAGAAATAAACCATTTTGAGAGAAACGCTTAACTTTTTTTAAAAAGAGTTTTTAAGTATTCAATAATTTGTGTATAGAACCCCTTAGGAGGAAATGTAACCAAGAGTATTTAAATTTTAAACAATTTTATAAAAAATGTATTCTTAAAAAACATTTAAATTAGAATGTATTTCAAACAAATTCTAAATAGATTAACCAATTGAAAATTTTTAGTAGTTCACATGCTTCTGTAAAAAAAATATATATATAATATTTACAATTTGTGTGCAATAGATGCGGAATCTGAAATATGTATATATATGTTTCTTGGTTACCCTAGCATAAGACATAAAAGTGGTTGCATTAATTAAGAAAGAAAATGACCTCGTAAGATTTACTATTATTTTTTATGGAGACATTGCAAGAGCTTGAGAGAAAAAACAAATCATGTTCTAATATTATATGAAATTATTATTCTTGTATTGCATTAAATTGCTATTGAGTCTCGAATAAATTGAACTCCGTATAATAAAGTATTAAAATATAATTTAATGACTATATAATTAAGAGTTATACTTCTAAAAGGAGCAAAAGCAATTAAAGAGTGGACAAGCGAATTATAAAATCTATTAGTGTGCATGCAAAAGAGAATAGGAGAGAAAAATGACAAAAAAAAAAAAAAAGCTTTAACATCAACGATTTATAATACCAAGCTCGTTTGAGAGCATCGACAACTATTAGAAAAGGCAGATTCCACTACGACATACTGAATTGACAATTTAATTGTAGCCCTCAAAACATGGGTAGAGTTTTGGAGATGATGATGAAGAAGAAAAAGAAGACAGATACTCGCATCTGAGTAAAACCAAAATTGAGAATTTTGTCACTATTTGGTTCCCAGGTTTCAAAAGATACACTTTAGTCCATGATTTCTCGGGTTTTAAAAGATGCACTTTAATCCCTGAGTTTAGAAAATAACTTTAAATGGTCCCTAGTTAATTTGACCGTTAATTGACTAACGAAAAAGGATGTGGCACGATGAGATGACAAATTTTAAATGGTGTGGACAAATTTTATTAATTATATTAATTTTTTAGTTACATGACTTTTCTATTTTCTTTTTCTTTCACCAAATCATATCTTCATCCCCATTTTCATTTTAGAGAGAAAAATGGAGACCACTTTCATTTTAGAGAGAAAAATGGAGACCACTTAAAACTATTTGTCATCCCCATTTGTCATCTCAACGTTCCACGTCATTTTGTGAAATTAAATGAGGGACCACTTAAAACTATTTTCCAAACCTTAAAAATTAAAGTGTATCTTTTGAAACCTCGAAGATCAAATAGACATCAACTTTCACCTCTCTTGGTCAAGACTCAAATACATTGAAAACTGTAAAACTGTATATTAACCTCTCTTGTTTACAGTATATTAACCTCTCTTGGTCACACACGCACACGCAAGAATATTTTCTCTATATACTTCCACAGTCGTAAGAATTTCTCTCAACTTTCAACTTTGGTTTTACAGATTACGACAGGATAAATCTGTAAATCTAAAAGAACAGATGAACATCCATAGGAAGTATATTTGGGCTGGCATACATGCACTTAAAAGGAAACAAACTTTAAATGGATCATAAACAGAGACGCTAAGAAAATGAAATATTTAATTCAACAGAACTTCAGAAACGAAAGGAAAGAAATTACTTACATCTCCAATCCAAAGGAAAGGACGGCAGCGTGACAATGGCTGGATGGTTCGCATGCCACCAACTGCTACGAGATGAAATTTCAACATCTAGACCAGCATCAGCTTATAATATCAACAACACTTTAAAATAGTACATTTAATGCAATATTAACACAGTCGATGATCAGCTTATAATATCAACAACACGTTAAAATAGTACATTTAATGCAATATTAACACAGTCGATGATGACTAAATTCAGATCCGGATGGATTCGAACCACCAACCTCCCAAAACCTAATTGGCCTTGAGCGCTCTACCACCATTGAGCTACGGGTCTGTTCCAAAAGTTCTCTACAACAATGTATATCCATTCCAATAAATTACAGAGAACAAAACAACTACCACCATGGTCTATACCAAAAGTTCTCTACAACAACGTATGTCCATTCCAATACAGTACTCGCAACAGAGAACAGAACAATCCTCCGTACTCGCAACAGAGAACAAAACAGTCCGTCGTGTTTATGTCCACTAGTATGGAAAAAAAAAAGTAAAAGAATTCTAACCCAACTCCATAAAATATTTAGCTTTCCATATGCGAAGCCCAACACCAGGATATGTTTCTCATCTGATTTTCAATTTTTTTAAAAAAGATATATACATATAATACTTATTTAATAATAATTATGAGCACATCATACTAGTTTGGAAACTCAACCAACACTTGCAAACCAATAACCATTTTACACTACAAAGGAAGAAGGAAAAAGAAAGAACGTCGTTCACCGTAAAACAGAAAGAATGAGCATTATATGACTGCAAGGGTCGAGCGGCAGAGTGCACAGATGAAGGGTATTGAAGGTCGTACATGACAATCTGATGACAACAATATATTATGCACATGAAAAAGACGGTTCCTATCCCACAATCAAATCGTATCATAAAGAACAAAAAATTCATGGAAATACCGAAATAACTAAACTCCCCAAGACCATTTCTAAAAGAGAATTCAAGATGGAAATTTATACATTCGAAAGTATAATATGATTAACTTGAAACCAAATGATGAAGTATGTCTGTATCTAATTTGCTACATAAAAAGTAGGTGAATATTTATTCTTCTAGTTTGCCCCCATTTCCCTTCGAGCTGGTTGCTTTCTTTCACCCTATCAGTCCTATCCCAGACAGATCAAGACAGACCAGAAATTCTGAGCGTCTGGAGCTAGTCAGACTAATCTTTTTAATCCAAATGATTGTTTAGCCAATAATAGATTTCGGTAAACTTTCAAGCCCTTTGACTGGAGCACCCTTTGTATATAAAGATAACCTATTGCAGTGCTCTCTGTTTTTTGTTTGTGTGCAGTAAGGAGATGTTTGGGTAACAAAGCTCACCCTAGTCTACCACGATATAATCCGCAAATCACTCTGTGTAATAGAAATGCACATCAATGTATATATTTTTTTTTTTTTGAGTTCAAGAAATACATATCAATTAGTTGACTCCCAAACCGCTAGCATTGCAAAAATTATGTAGTGATAGAACATAACAGAAACAGAGGAAATAAATCTTGCATTAACTTCCATCTTATTAAGAGCAAAGCTAAAACAATCGTAAACTGAATGGAATAGAAAAAATGAAGACACGGCTCAAAACTTTTGACATTTTGTGCATAAATTAAATGACAATCTAAAAAATTCAATTACCAAGACGATACGTTTCCACTTGGACATTTCAGACATTGCCAACAAACTTCCGATCCAACAGCTCAGCACACGAAGGGACTCAGCTCTGCGATCCTCGGCCCAATTAGCACGAACCAATGAGTTCTTCATGCGTGTTCCCAGTTCTATATATATATTTTACAATGAACGAGCAATAAATTGTAGAGAGAACTCGATACAAGCTCAGACAAACTGAAGAAATGAAGACGTATACGAAAGCATCACAAAGCAGAGCCTTCGCATACCCAACGCACTTCCCATTATATAAATAAAATTAACACAATATCCAGCACTTGGCGAAAATGAAAAACCAAAGGATTGTAAACCATTTTGGTGCTGCATAACATATATATTAATAATTTCTGTGTTTGTGATCGCTAAGTAAATTAAAGCAATAAAATACTCGTTTCTTTATCCAATACGATTTTAACAGAATGGTTACAATTACAAAGTGCGGGATCCTAAATTAGCGTGAGAATAACAATCCTACTAAACCATTAGAAGATAATGGTTGCTGTTAACCTGGGCATGAAAAATCTTGATAAAATTACAATAAAATTACCATAAAAACCAAATAGTAATAGTAACCATTTAAAAGTTCTTTATATAGGTGCATGAATGTTTTAAGGGGGGATGCTACTTTCAAAATTAAAATCGGCTAAATTATAGAAGATTAAGTTAAATGCTTAACCTTTATACGATAAATTATGAAAGATTATAGAAGATTACTTTTACCAACGCCCCTGTTTAAGCTTCGTAATCGTGATGTTTTCACCTACGAATTGATTGAGATCAAAGAAATTGTTAATACCTTTCGGGACTTCTATACGAGACCATGTTCGGCAAGCGAGAGCGAGCAAGCAATCCCTGAGGATGCAAGCAGTTGTAGGCAGCTAGGCATATTATGCACAGAGATAAAGAAAGAGAGGAATCGGCACACACCAATGAGGAGAGATCCCGGGCAATCCCCGTGCGATCCCCCCTCAAAACCCAAAAAATATTTTTTTTTCATTAACGTGGTTGACCTGCCATGCAAGCGCACCTGTCATGGCAAAGGTCGGATGACAAAGATCGATCAGAAACCGTCTCCCTTAAAAGGGATGTTCCTGCCTGATATCTTATACATCCATCACAACACCCTAATCAAATCAACCTTCCTTGGATGAAATTACATATGGTAGCTGCCAAAAATCTCTTACGGTTGGAGCAAAGCCCGAGAGATTGTTGCATCGGCGACGATTCTCCGCCTCGCCGCTGTAACTTAGAAGCTTCCCTGTCGCAATTGCATCAAGAATCCATTCAGACTGGCAATACAATCGCAGAAGACCTAGAAGATCCGACAAGAACCCTGTTACTAATGAAATGCGTTAAAACCGCGCCACAATCGAAAAGACTACGATTCTCACCTCAAGATAAACATAATTAGGCACCGATCACCAATCGGGCTACAATTAGACAACTACATCTGGAAATTTACTTCAGACAAACTAAATTTGGATCTCCACGGACGGAAAGCGCCAATAATCGGAAAAGAAGAAAAGATCAACCCTATCAGCCGGAATTTCTCATAGGGCTCCGACATCGCGCGACGATAGAACAAATTCCGTAATCAACCACCGCCAGAGGACCAAAAATAAGAAGGATGAAGATGAAACAAAGGGGGAAACAGATCTGGGACGGGTGATGAGAACGGCGGGAAAGAACCCTAATTGTTTATATAGGGGGGCGGAGTGCAATGAAGCGCCAGGATTAAGCGATGCTGGTAGAGATCAACGGCTGAGAATTGGTGACGTGGAATAGTAAAAGGCTGGAGGCGGTTGGGCATGTGATAAGAACAGCGAAATTTAAGAAAACGTAGCGGTTGTTGTTGTCGTTGTTAACTTTTTGTCTACAATCGCGTTGTTTCCAAGCTACATCGTTATGCTCGCCACGTGATCAACGATTGTCCAAAATAGTTTTTTTTTTTTTGTCGACTAAATATTCGGAGATATATGGTTAAGAATTTTTTTAAAAATATTTTATTTCAAAAAAAAATTAAAATATTTTGATTTAAAATTTAAGTGTATTCAAGGATTTGTTTTTCAACCCTCACAAGGATAGAAGGATAATGTGTGTTTTTATTTATAGATCCATTCAAATCTTTTATCTCAATCTTTATCTTTTTTTAAAAAAACATCGATAAATTTGTTTGAGAGGGAAAATACGTGGCATGCAAGACAGAAAACCTACAGATGTCACATCGCCTCCGATGCTTAAGTTAGAAAACGGAAGGAATAGAATAGAGTGCGGAGATCACTTCTTGAGTGATGAAGAGGGGTTTAAATACCTGATAACGAGGTGGAACTGGACACCTAGAAGCAGCAGGACCAAACGTAGGCGAACGAACTCGACCTTGGGCCGAGGGTGACCATATGGGTCGGGCCAAGGCCTGATTCCTCCTACCTTTTGGCATGTTTCATCTCTAGAGTCCATCTTTCGGTCCTATTTATGGACTCGCGTCGGGTTGTCCTCATCAGCTCCTTTTACATGTCCAAACTTACCTATAACATTTATTATATATTATATTATATAATTTCAAAATAACAAATAATTACCTATTCGGTCCTATTTGTTATGAGTAATTTTGACTTGGCAGGGACACAAAAGAAGAAGGACTTTAGACCCAGCAGGGATCGACCCGAGGAGGAGAAGGCCCACAGGAGGTGGGATGTCCACCTCGGTCGAGGGTCTGGTCGGCCTCGGCCCAATGTCGAGGCCGACCAGGCCAATTAAGCCCATTGGCTTCCAGGATTGCATGGGTCAGTCCCCTTGGGCCCAATAGCGGGAGGTTACGTGCGGTGGACGACGCGGAAAGGGGAAACCCTAGCAAGAGAAGTATAAAAGGTTTAGAGATGACCCAGGGAAGAGGTAATTGACATCTGAACTGATAACCCTATTAAGCTACAGTTTTTCTAGGACTTGTGGAAGTTTTTCTGGTCACTGACTTAGGCATCGGAGCGTGTGTGGCAAGCACTACACCGGTGCGCAGTGCTCACTTTCCCTCTTTGCAAGTCACGTCTTTCCCGGATTCAAACAAATTCATTGTTGGTGTCACGTGAAGGGCATGTGAGCGCTTGGCCGAATTTTGGCATCTGTTGGCGCCGTCTGTGGGGAAGACGAGAGTTGGCTTGGGAGCATTGCGGGTCGGTGCGAAGGTTGGGAGATAGGAGAATGGAGCAGGAAAATCCTTTGGGGGAAGGAAGTCGTCAGCCCAAGACAAACACCTCGGACACCGAGATGAAAGTCCCTAGAGGGAGAATGAATGATATGGGGCAGAGTTTAGCCGAGATTTTGGGTATCTTAAAGCAGTCGAATCCGAGCACGAAGTACCAAAAGAGTTTCACGCGAGATCGTGAGAAGGGAAAATGGGTTTATGATGAGGAAGAAGAGGAAACAGATAGTGCAACCAGCAAACCGCGCAAGTCGAGGGATGGCAAAGAACTGGCCTTGAAGGAGCCAGATCCAAGTAGAAGGGTAGAGCGCAAAGGTGCACTGGATGTCGCAGATGAGGTCAGTACGGTGGGTACGCATAGGAAGGTCGGAGCCGAGGAAGATGCGGGAAAAGTTTGAGCTTTAAGCAAGGATCCGAGCCGAGATTGAAGGTAAGCTGAGAGCCGAAGCCGAAGCTGCGGCCAGGGCAAAGGCCGAAGTCGAGGCTGAGGCGCGGGTTAAGATTAGTACCCAGGGAAGCACACAGCCCAGGGATGTGGATAAAGAAAACTTAGAGAGCCTGATAGGACAGGCCGACCCTCCCTTTTGTTGATGAGATTATGCAAGCGGAAGTTCTGCATAAGTTTAGACTACCCACTTTCCGCAGTATGATGGTAAGAAAGACCCGGTTCAACACCTGGATACCTACCGGTCATGGATGGGGTTCCATGGGGCTATCGAGGCAACAAAGTGTCGTGCATTCTCTTTGACCTTAACCGGGATAGCACAACAGTGGTACGACAAGTTGCCACCTAAGTCAATTGGTTCATTTAAAGAGTTATCACGACTTTTTGCCACATAATTTTTGGGTGCAAGGGACCGAAGAAAGCCACAGTTCAATTTGTTGACCATCAAGCAAAGGGCGGGGGAAAGTCTGAATGGGTATATCACACGTTTCAGCAACGAAGTTGTGCAGGTAGAGGGGTACGATGATGGAGTGGCACTAACTGCACTTATTTCAGGGTTACAGGATGAAAAACTGTTGAATTCGGTAGGGGAGGATCAACCGCGAACGTACGCTGAGTTCGTCTCCAGGGCGCAAAAGTATATAAACGCGGAGGAGTTGATGAAGTCCAAGCGGGCGGAGAGAGAAGCGCAGAGGGTAACCACGATCGATAAGGGCAGAAGAAAGGATGAACGGGGCAAGAGGCCGCGGGAAGAGGACGAAGACCGGGGCCACCTTAGGTATTCCACTGGTCGGGGTCGGCCAGACCAAAGGGAAGGTCGAGGCCGACCAGAGCTCAGGGGTAAGTTTGAGAAGTACACTCCACTCTCTGTCTCACCAGACCAGGTTCTGGCTGCTGTTCACCACACAGATTTGTTGAAGCGTCCGGATAGACTGAAAACAGGCCCCGATAGAAGAGATAAGAGCAAATATTGTCACTTCTACCGAGATCATGGTCATGCAACACGCAATTGCATACAGCGTCGAGACGAGATAGAGAGTCTGATCAGGGAGGGGTATCTGAAGGAATTTGTGAGGACAGAGGAAGGGAAAAAACCGAAGCCGACCGGGGGGGTCACAATGAGGGATGTAATGACCCGCCGCTAGAAATTAAAACGATTTTGGGAGGACCAACAAGGGGTGACTCGAATCGGAAAAGGAAAGCAGCAGCCCGAGAGGCAAGGTTTGAACTTGAAGAGCGAAGGGTATGCTCGGTGAGGGTTTCGAAGGGGCTGCCATCAGTGGAATTCACTAAGCTAGAAGCCTCCGGTATACACCAACCTCACAACGATGCACTGTTGGTGAGTCTGATGATCGCCAACACATGGGTTCGTCGGGTTTTGATTGATGGCGGAAGTTCAGCAGACATCTTGTCCACAAAAGTGTTCGAGGCCATGAAATTGGGGAAGGGTCGGCTAAAGGCGAGCGCTGCTCTGCTGGTTGGTTTCGGAGGAGAAAAGGTGATGCCCAAGGGTAGCATAGAGTTGCCAGTGACCTATGGGGAAGGACAAGATGTGGTGACAAAGATGGTTAACTTTTTGGTAGTAGACAGTGTATCTGCTTATAACGCCATTCTCGGAAGGCCAGCGTTGCATGAGTTGAAAGCTGTGGCGTCAACTTACCACCAAATGATGAAGTTCCCAACTGACAACGGCATAGAGGTTGTGCGAGGAGAACAACAAGCTTCACGCGAATGCTACTTCACTGCACTTAGAGGAGCGAGCGAGCAAAATGGGCAACACGGCTCGCGGGCGAGCGAAGGCCGAGGCCGAGCAGAAGAACGCTCTTCACCAATGGAATTCTGATTAAAACTTTTCCATCTTCTTTTATCTTTTTTTTTTGCATAGGATAATTTCGTTTCCCATTATGTCCGAGAGCCTCATTCGATAGTGGATGTGGCTAGAATTGAACTTCAGTTTTTTGTTTATTAATAAAGTTTTTTAGCTGATTTCGTTATAGCAGGTGTTTTATCAAGCAAAGGAAAAGTCCTTGTAGGAGTGGCAATGCCTATACTCCTAGGGCGTGCCCCAATGGCATCTACTTATCGAAAAGTCCTTGTAGGAGTGGCAATGCCTATACTCCTAGGGCGTGCCCCAATGGCGTCTACTCATCGAAAAGTCCTTGTAGGAGTGGCAATGCCTATACTCCTAGGGCGTGCCCCAATGGCGTCTACTCATCGAAAAGTCCTTGTAGGAGTGACAATGCCTATACTCCTAGGGCGTGCCCCAATGACGTCTACTTATCGAAAAGTCCTTGTAGGAGTGGCAATGTCTGCCATGCCCCAATGGCGTCTACTCATCGAAAAGTCCTTGTAGGAGTGGCAATGCCTATACTCCTAGGGTGTGCCCCAATGGCGTCTACTTATCGAAAAGTCATTGTAGGAGTGGCAATGCCTATACTCTTAGGGCGTGCCCTAATGGCGTCTACTTATCGAAAAGTCCTTGTAGGGGTGGCAATGCCTATACTCCTAGGGCGTGCCCCAAAGGCGTCTGCTCGTCCAAAAGTCCTTGTAGGGGTCGTAAGGCTTCACGGTGAAGTAAGTAATGTCCAAGGTATTTCTTACTCAAGTATAATTCGTTAAATGTGAATAACACTTGAGTAGGGGGGCTAGGGATGGGAAGATTGTCGAGATTGTCGGATAGTCGATAACCAAAGTTTTGTGCATGAATCCCACCCGAGCAAGCCGAGGCCGACCGAGTCGAGGTCGATTTGACTTACCGCACAAGTTTAATTTATTTGCTATTTCTGAATTTCTTTTGTTGACCTAAGCTGATCTGATGCACACCTATGTTACCTGCATTGACAATTGACTGAGCCGATGGTCGGCCTCGGCATTTGCCCGAGGCCGACCGTGTTCGTTTGTTTCGGTTTAACTTTCCCTTAAGTTAGATGTGGGCGGAAATAGCCAAAGAAGAATGATGAAAGAAAAATTCAAAGCATTTCCATTAAAGATTTGATTAAAAGCAGCCAAACAAGGATGACACAGGGTTACATCGGAAAGAAGCAAAGATGAGTTGTAGCAAAGGCAACAGGGGAGGTTGGAGTCCAAGACCTTCAGAGGTCCATATGGTCTCTACCACCAGAAGACTCGTCGGAGGAGGCAAAAGCATCGGGGTTAGTAGCGAGAGTAGCGAGATCCTCTTGAAGGAATGAACCGTCCACGGTAGGGTGGCGTTTGCTATATCTCTTTTGCGCCCACTTGATGCCGTCATTCCATATCTCGTCTTGCATGGCATAAAATTGGCTGGTTTTCTTAAACTCATCAGCTAGGTAGTCAGCGCTAGCCAAATGAGCTTTAGCCTCCAAAAGTTGAGCTTTTGTGGATTCCAGTTCAGCATCCCTGGATTTGAGTTTTATTCGCACCTCCTCCAGCAGACGGTTGGCCTCATTGAGCCTCTCTTGGGCTTGGATGAGTTCGCTCCGTGGGACGCTATTCAATTGAAGTTCGTTGATTTTTCTCGCCAGGCTGATCGCAGAGGCAGTGGCCTTCGTAAAAGCCTGTGCAACACAAAAAAAAGAAAGCCAAGTGAGAGAGGAGAGTAGCACGAGTAGAAATGAGGAATCAAAGGAGCTTACATCTCGGAGAGTAGCACGGTCAGGATCTCCGCCTCATTACCGTCATTCTCGTAGTCCTCGGGAAGGGTGAAAACCAGGATGTCTGTGCTTAGGTCTGTGTCGGTGACCGAGGAGTGCGTCTGATACTGAGTTCTACGAGTAGAAGGGGCAGGTCGGCGAGAGGCCTCAGTAGCAACATGCGGAGCCTCATCCTCGGTTAGGTCCACAGAAGCTGCCCGGGAGGTTCCAGCTTTGTTTCGTGCTTCACGCCTCTTCCGCTGGGAGTCGTACATTCCACGGAAAGCCATTTTTGTGACAGAGTACAGGGAGCAAAACGATTTTGTTTTTTTTTTAAAAAAAAAAGGATGAGCGGGTCGAGGCCGACCGTGCCAAGGCCGGTCAGAAGAGAGGGTGCATCGGGGGTTTACCTCCTGAGTTAATGGTGTGGCACCGTGCTAACCCGGCCGATTCAAGGACACTTTGATCAACTAGTAAAGGACCGTGACGACTAATCTTTTCAAGGGTCAAGATGTATTTGACAAATTTCTTAGCCGTGGTGGATCGTCGAACGTTACGAGGCACTGAAAAACAAGGAGGAAAGTTAGAAAAGAAGGAAAGCAGCGGTGAGAATTGGATTCCAATGGGGAGGAGAATAGAGGGCTCACCATACTCTCCAAACCTCATTGGAACCCCAAAAAAGCAACCTTCGTCGTTTTTTTCCAGCCAGTTGCCGCTAACAAAGGACCAACCGTTTTCCCACTTTTTAACGGAAGTGGGTCCGCTGATTAAGGTGCCTTTTTGGCACTTATATAATAAAAAAGATCACCAAAGGCAGGGTTGTGATTGATGGTGTGCACGGATAGGAAATCATCAACAATCATGAGAGACCCCCACTGTGCATCGCCCAGAGGGTGAAGTAGCCGATCAGGTGGCACCACCCATTTTGGGCGAGCTAGGCAGGGGCTAAACCTGTGCAGACTAAGAAATCTTGCAAAAATAATGGCAAGGGCAGGCGAACCCCAAAATTAAACATGGCGTGGTAAAACACGACCTCTCCATCGGGGGGATTCTCAAAGCTTTCGCCAGCATTGGGAAGTCGAAGATGCACATCGTCGGAAATATCATACTTGTGCCGCAAAAACTCTAGGCGGTCTGCGGTCAACGAGGATGATAAATCCGAGGAGTGTGCAAGAGGCTCCCCATCACTGCTATCTGAAATCTCCGGGTCCACAAAACAGCCCAAGCTTGAAGGACCATCATCAAAATAAGATTCCCCCACATCAGGAGAGGTAATAGAGCCTTCACTAGCCATATAAGTAACAGAAGAAAGTGGGAGGAAGAACTATTGCTGGAAGCCTACCTTTGTCGAGATGGAATCAAAGAGGAAGCAAGCAAAGAGTGAAGAAGTTGGTGGAGGAAAATGAAGGGGGAAAGGGGGCTTTTATAGGTGGAATTTGGTCGAAATGGCGGGGTAATTCAAAATTCAAATTTTGAAATTTTGAATTCTCGGATGAAGAGATTGATGTGACGGGACCGGAAGGTCCCGTCAAGTCCCGAGGCAACTCCTCGGTCTCTCTCTCTCTCTCTCTCTCTCTCCCCCTTTTTTGTGTTGTTTGTCTTTTTCTTTGTTATATTTTCTTTTACCTTAGTAAGTTAGTTCAATTGCAGCTCTACCACTTTGGTTCAGTCCCAATTAGAAAGGGTTCGACAGGAACTCATGTGTGGACAAACCTCGAGGGTGGAGTCAAATTTATTCCGCGTTTCCCTAATCAAGTTACCAAAATTGAGCGTTGTGCTCTCTAATTGGGTTAGTGAATTAGCCCGATTGAGACAAGGTACTCACGACCCAGATAAGAGAGCGGGGGCTTAATGTTATGAGTAATTTTGACTTGGTAGGGACACAAAAGAAGAAGGACTTTAGACCCAACAGGGATCGGCCTGAGGAGGTGAAGGCCCGCAAGAGGTGGGATGTCCACCTCGGTCGAGGGTCTGGTCCGAGGCCGACCAGGCCAATTAAGCCCATTGGCTTCCGGGACTGCCTGGGTCAGTGCCCTTGGGCCCAATAGCGGGAGGTTACGTGCAGTGGACGACGCGGAAAGGAGAAACCCTAGCAAAAGAAGTATAAAAGGTTTAGAGATGACCCAGGAAAGAGGTAATTGACATCTGAACTGATAACCCTATTAAGCTACAGTTTTTCTAGGACTTGTGGAAGTTTTTCTGGTCACTGACTCAGACATCGGAGCGTGTGTGGCAAGCACCACACCGGTGTGCAGTGCTCACTTCCCTATTTGCAGGTCACGTCTTCCCCGGATTCAAACAAATTCATTGTTGGTGTCACGTGAAGGACAGGTGAGCGCTTAGCCGGATTTTGGCATCAACAATTACCTATTCAGTGATAAACATCAATATTTCTACCACATACTATTTAAAGTTTTTTCGGAAAAAGAAAAAAAATAATTCCTTCTCTTTTCCACGTGCTCTCTCCCAGTTATAAATTCCAGTTATAGAATTTATAATAGTGATCGATTTTTTAAAAACTTGATAAGTGAGAGAGTGATTACTATTCTTTTAAAATTCCTATTTAAAAATTATTAATCTCCACCATAAGACACAACTCATATATCTTCTGCCTTCAATACTTAGGAGGTTAGAGTTGAAATTTTCCATGAAAAAAATATATCAACCGTGGCGGACCAGTTATATTAGGTTAAATTATAAGTGTAATTTTCAAATTTGTATCTATATGTTTCTAAACTTAAAAAACAAAATTATTGTGTCCAATAAATCCATAAAACTTTAATTCTGTATTCAATAGATACTTAACTCATTCAACATTTTTTAAAATATTAATGTAATTACCTAATTACAAAATTGAAAATTTAAGGTTCAATTAGACACCAAATTAAAATTTATATCTAATAAATAGTTAAATTAAACAAAATAATAATTTGTTTAAAACCTTATGAGATACAAAATTGAAACTAATTTAATAATGATTATGTTTTTATTTTTAAATTTGTATACGAATGCGCAAAATGAAAAGATAAAATAAATTCTAACCGATTTTAATAATAATATTATTCCAATTTAAAAATTGAAAAGTGAAACAAACCAAAAAAAAAAAAAAGTTATGCCTTAGAAAAATTGAAAATTGGAAAACAAAATAACATTGAAAATTGAAAAAAAAAAAAAAAAAAAAAAAAAAAAAAAAAAAAAAAAAAAAAAAAAAAGGCAGGCACGCGCGGTACCCTTGGCCCTAAGGTAGATCCGCCCGGCCTGTATATCAATCCACACCTTATATTTACCTCGTTATTTTTCTTAAACCAAATGTATTAATGTATTTAGAAAGGATATCACGTACAAATGGTACGCCAAATTTGAAACAAGCACATCAAACTAAGCAAATACATCTTAAAGTTTTAAGTTGTTTGATGAGTTAATCACATTTTAAAACCTGTGATCTTTGCTTGAAGACAATAAAATTATAGAATCACTCCTTACAAATTGTGACTGTAATCTAGTTCACGACATAATAGAAAAAGTATAAGATTTTTTTAATAATATCTATTATAAAACTTTTTGTTGAGATTTTCAAAAATAAAAAATATATATTATACTACAGTTGATTTGATAACTATCTATTAATATTTGTTTCCTCAATTCGAAACTAAGGATCTCTGGAACATTAAAAAAAAAAAATCTTGTTTAAATCGAGGTGTAAAGGAGAAGCAAAAGAAGTCCTTGATCCACAATAGTTAGAGAAAGATGTACTCAATCATAAAATGTATCTCTCATCTCTCT
This sequence comes from Luffa acutangula, assembly GCA_036850905.1. NCBI lineage: Eukaryota > Viridiplantae > Streptophyta > Magnoliopsida > Cucurbitales > Cucurbitaceae > Luffa > Luffa acutangula. The sequence continues at coordinate 57,972,813 of CM072087.1, read as the reverse complement.
TTCCCAAAACTCCATACCATTTTCCATCCTTATATCTTCCACTATAATTCACTCATCCTTAAACTACTAGAACCCTTTATTCAACATATTGGTGTGGTAAAAAAAAAAAAAAAAAAAAAAAAAAAACTCCCATAGAAACAATATTAAACACACACAAAATCTACCATAACCCTTTATTCAGATCCATATTTCAAATATAGACAAACCCATTTCTAAGAGGTGTGCAAAATTGACAATCAGAACCCTAAATTCTCAAGAGAACATGAAGGAAAAAAAAAAAAAAAAAAAAAAAAAGTTCTAGCAGTTTGCATGAGTCTGATGGCGAGACTTCTCCTTTTCCTTCACTTCGCTCCCTTGGCTTTTATCATATTCTTCACAACCAACAATTCCCCAATTCAAAGAAGAAACAAGTTAGAACATTTTATATCATCATCTCATTTAAACAAACCACAAAAATATTTCTTCATCGTCAATTAGACAGATAAATATGTATTTACCAGGGTGATTCTCGTGAATAACCGATTTCTTATTGTCGGTATCGTCGTCGTCGTCGGTCGACCGATTTCCTCCATAAGTTCCTCCAAATCCTTCTTCATCACAACGGCTAGCATAGCCTTCCCCAAAGGAATGAGACATTATGTCTCTGTTTTTATAAATCCATCAGGTCGGTGAAATTTATTTAGGATAATTTAAGATAATTTTTTAACAGCAAAAAAGGAATTTAAAATGGCTAAATAAAGTTTTGCAAAAATCCAATACAGTGACCGTGGAGAAGAAAAGAAGAAAAGATCTGACCCAGTCTCCTTGGCGGCGTTCTGAGAGTCGTCCATGTTCTGTGAGTTCTGATCAGGTGCGGTGGCGAAACCGAGAACTTGACGGGATCGGAGCTCAGGCGAGCTTAAACGGCGGAGCTGCGGCGGAACAGGTGTTGTGAGCGCACTTGGCGGTGGACTACGGCCGAATCTGATTGCATTAATCATTTTTGCTTCCGAAGTAAAGGGGAAAATTCGTTTTATATGATGTTAAAGTCGGACAGAGATTGTAGGGTAGAAGTTTTCCCCAATTTCAACGCGACACATAAAATTGGACTTTATAAGCGTGACACGTGGCGTTGAAACGACACGTGGAGAGCTTCAGAGAGTTTAAATCATACGTGGCGTTGACGCCATGAAACTTTTTTGCACAACATGGCACGTGGTCCTGCGTGACGATATATTTTTTTCAGGAATGTTTAACGATAAATTGTTTAAATAGTGTTTTTTTAAAAAAAAATTATAAACGAAAAATTAATAAAAGAAAATTCCGACCTGCCAGATTCGAACCAGCGACCTAAGGATATCTGAGATTTGGCTCACTACAGTCCTCCGCTCTACCAACTGAGCTAAGGTCGGATTTGTTTAATTTGACTCTAATTAATTATCTGTTTTTATAATAACTCCACTACATTATTTCACAGTCACAGCAACCGACCTTTATTATTTTAATACAGAATTAGAATTCAGAACCGACTTTTTAATTTGATTTGATTTAACGTGGTGAGTATTTAGAATATTTAAATATTTTATTGACGCTTTTAATATACATGAAGATATTTAAAATTTGAACTTCTCCAAAAAGAAAAGATATTTTTTTTTTAACTGAAAAAAGATACTTAAAATTTGAACTAAAAATAAAAAAAATAAATTTTGGGCATTGAAATTGTATCCTAATATCCACCGAATGTTTTAAAAAAATAATCCACTGACTAATCTTAGTACATAAATAGTTTAAACGGTGTTTCTTAAGAAAAAGAAAACAAGAAACAAAAAATTAAAAGTAAAAAAAGTAAAAAAAGTTCCGACCTGCCGGATTCGAACCAGCGACCTAAGGATATCTTAGAATGCCTTACTACAGTCCTCCGCTCTACCAACTGAGCTAAGGTCGGTTTTGTTTGTAAAACCCGTAATTTATTTAGAGATAAAGATTTAAATTGTTTGAAGTTGTACTTTGTTTTTACTAAAAATTTTACATTGTTGGAATATTTTCCTGAGGATCATAATGCACATAAATATTACAATTTTTGCCCATGCTTTTTTTTTTCAAAGTTAAAAACAGTTGCACTGTACTTAACACGTACCATCGATCTAAAGGTGAAGTTCAAATCTTATATATTTATGTACATCCCATAACATTTTTTTTCTTTCCTCCGAAATGTTATGGGATGTACATAAATATATAAGATTTTTTAATTTTTGAATAAATATTACATTTAATAAGGGAAAAGAATTCAGACATAAATTTAAGATAGGAGCAGTTTCTTCCTATTAAAAAAAAAAGGGATAGAGAGGTCTTTCTCTCCATTGTAAAACGGTTAAAATAACATTTTTTGTCTTTAGTTTTTAACATTTGAGTCCTTGTACATTCAATTATGTAATAATCTAGCCTAGATCTTTAAATTTGATAACAATTTAATTCCAATGATGACAAATCCTAAAAAAAAATAAGTACCAATTTTTTCTCCCGTGAGTAGTTATTTGTGTACGCATAATATGAAATTGTCGATACTATAAACATTAGAACATCTACTTATTTTCATTTTCACCCATTATTAAATCTTCACACACTTATTAATGAGTCTTGGTGGATTGACTTCCAGGATGGCTTGTATCGTTGGTCGAAGTTGACCATGCATCTATTGCCCATGAGGTGTAACAAAATTTTATTTTCTCTCAAAAAAAATTTCACACACTTATCAATAACTAACCCGTATTTATTGAGCTCAAAACAGCCACTAAAGTTTTAACTTTGATTTTAATCTAGCATAAAAATCTTATTTTTCAATTTAATAAAATGAATAACATGATCTAGCCAATACTGAAAGGTCAGACAAACATGTGGTTAATGCAAATTCAAACATAATCCACTAATTACTTTCTTAAAGATCGATAATTTGATTTCCAATTGGACACGTGGTGAACTCAAAATAAAAAATCTAGCAATTAGTCTATGGTTACTTTTTCTTTACTATAATATAATTACGTGGCACAGGCTGCGTCCTGTGGCTTTATTCATTTAATTTGTTGGAAAAACGTTGGCTTCCTTTCTCCCGGGTTTCTCTTTCAAATCCTCTCAACGCCCTTCTCCTTCTCTTACTTCTTCCCATCTTTTTCAAAATAAAACAAAATTCCTTTTATTTGTTTCATAAACTCATAATTGCACCAAATCGTTTGTCATCGGTTGATTTATTTAGAGTCCGTTGGACATCATTTTGGAAATAATAATAATAAACAAACATTTATTTGTATTATTATATTTAAGTTGATGATAACTTTTGATTTTTATCAAATAACCAAACTGGACACAAGTAGTAGAACCAATTATCCAAAAATTAAAAAAAAAAGACTATTAAATTATGCAAAACTAGAAACATTGAACTTTAATCACAAAAATGTTCTATTCTAGCTATCCAAAAGTCAAAATCTAGCCATTAAAAAAAAAAAAAAAAAGAAGAAACCACACACACAAATTCAACACTAGAAATTGAAATACCCAACCTGCGTTATAAAAACAAAACAAACAAATACCATTACTCACAAGTCACAAACCCGTACAAAAAAGACCAAACCTTTTCCAAATATTTTTTTTATAAATAATTTAGGAAAAACAGAAATGAATCTCAACTAATGAAACATTTAAATGTCCTTTCTGTCTCTCTCTTATCCTTATTCTTCAAGTTGTACGGATGACCACGAGGTCTATGGTTCAAATCTCTACATCCCCACTTGTAAAAAAATAATAATAATAATAAATAAATCTCTAACTCTCGACTTAAAAAATTTTGATTTATCAAATAAATAGAATAAAAATGACGTTTTTCAAAGAAAATATTTTGAAACCTAACCATCCAGGTTTAATTTAGAGATACAATTATAAAAATTTAAACAAAAAATGTTCTCGGCAAGTATAGCTTTCGATAAAAAAAAGAAGTTAGAGATTCAAATTATCTTTTTATTTTTTTTTAGTTGAACGTCCTATGTCCAAATTAGTCCCCTCACATATTATAAAAGTAAATAAATAAATTCTTATAATAGAGCTTTTGATCTATACTTCATTTTTTCTTTTTTAAGAAATGATTCACCATTATTTTCCAAACCATCAAGGACAATATATTCGGAATGCATGTCTAAGAAACCACTATATATCTCATCCTTTTCTTTTTTTCCACATAATTCATTTATTCCTTGTCAAAAAAAGGACGTCCCAGCAAAAATAATTCAAAAAAGGACCCATCTAAAAGAACATAATTTAAAAAGCCAGAGACAGTTACTACTGGACAGTCGGTGCAAAACAGGACATAACCGGATGGCATTGCCTAGTAAAAGAAACACAAAACACAGATCAGAAAAAAAGGGTCCACTCTCCATGCACACTCCAAGCAAACAAACAAATTCAATCCATCTTTTAACTTTCAGTTCCAGATTTTCCATTCAACAAAAAAAAAAAAAAAAAAAAAAACCCATTAATTAAACAAATATTTAATGAGATTTTTCGTTTTCCAGCTTTCGGTCAAAAAAATTTAGAACTGCGTGTTTTGATTGACAGAGCAACCGACTCATCAGCTTCTGTTCTTGAAATTGACAAAAAGAGAGACTGGGTTCTGTCTCAAATCGACAGCTAAATTAAGATCGTCAATGGCGGTATGTGATTCTTAAATTTTAATTAATGTCATCTTTTTACATCACAGAAGGGGCAAAAGTAAAAAAAAAATATAATTTATAATTATGTAATAAACAAATACCTGAGGTTTTGAAGCTGCTGTTGCTTTCAACGCCATGAAGAAACTGTAATGATCGGGACTTCATTCCATGCCAACGAGAGAAACCCAGGTGAGGATTCGATCAAAGAATACTCAGAGCTGTAATCGTATTTCCATAACAGGATTTTAGCTTGACTTTTCGCGTAGTGGCTGAGATTTACTGGTTCGTAACTGCAATTTTCCATTAGGATTTTCCACTGTTCTTTGTCTTCCATTCGTTCGATTTTCGATCCCGGTGGCGGCTCCGGTGCGACGAGGCCGGCGATCTGCCGGCCGAGTACCAGCTTTTCCAGTTGCAGCCTCTCGTTTGAGTCGCGAGGCAGTTTCGGGTCCAGTGATTCGAACATGGCTGAGTAGTATCTGAGGGCGTTCTTGAACCGGTTGAAGAACCCGACCCGGTTCAGGCTGGCTTCGTATTCGCCGAGGGTTACGATTCTAGGGTTCAGCGATTTAGCGAGTTGAAGAATGTTCAGAACGGCGCGAGGAGTTTCGTCGAGGAGATTGTGCAATTGAAGCATGAAATTCACGGCGAGGGTTTCGTCGGAGTCGATTCGGAAGGACGATTCGTTCAGCTCTTCGATTGGGGTCAGAATTGGGTCGAATTCGAAGTTCAGTTCCAGAAGCTTTGCGAACTCGGCCAGTCGATTACCCGTCGCGAACAGCGCCGTCGCTGGACAGTTCCCGAGCATCGGAGCCGGAATGCCGGAGATCCGAATTCCGGTTGGTTTTCCGGTGGAGCGAGTTGCGAGAGCTTGCAAAAGAGCCGCCCATTGAACTCCCTGAGCGATTCCAAAGTCGATTATGTGAATCTTGCTTGCATTCTCTGTAATTTCGAGTATAGCTTGATTTGCAGTCAAATGGGCGAATTTAGAGTAAGGGCAAGCATCGTTGAGAGCTTTGTAGGAGAGAGTGAAGTCATCGGAAGTGGATTCAGAAGAAACCAAACGATTCTCCGATTGAAATGATAACCTCCGGCATAGAGCTTCGAGAAAGTAAAAAGCGACCCTTTCCGTCGGATCTCCGTGCTCCGTTGACGATTCCTTAAGCTGAATCAACATTTGCGCCGCTCGATCTGGCTCCGATTCGGAAAGTCGAGCACATTCAATTAGGGTTTTAAGAAGTGGCGGCGTCGATTCAGTCTCTGCAGAACTCGACGAACCGCCGTTATCTTCACTCTTGTGGATCGCAAGGGGAACGTTGGGGAGTTGAGTGTCCTTCACCACCACCGGTGGAGGCGCCGTCGGAAGCCCCGTCCATGAAACTACCGGCGGTTGAACTGCGGTTTGATTTTTCGGAGGTTCAGGGAAAATAACTCTGTTAAGATCAGAGGGTGAAGAACAGGGGATAGTGAGGCGACTGGGACAGGGGACAAAGGGATCGGCACCGTAGAAAGCAAAATCCGAATTAGACTGCCACGCGTCGCAAGCAGAAGGAAGATTAGAGCTATCCGTTGAATCTCCACCAGCCATTAGACTGTCCATCCACTCATCAGAGTCGAACTCCGCAGCAGCGCCGCCGTCGAAATCGGAGAATCTGAAAGCAGAAGAATGGTGCTCCAAGTTCGGAAACTGAAAGCTCGTTTCTCCACCGTCGACCACTCTCTGAACCTGAAACGGGTCGGAAAATCCAGCTCCAGCGAGCCCAAACCCCAAATCTGGCGCACCGGACAGACCATGGCTCGAGCCACTCCATGGGTTTAAACCAAAAGTACAGGGTCCAGTGAGCTGCTGCGGCGGCTGCTGTGGGTGCTGCTGTTGCTGCTGCTCCTGCTGCTGCTTCTGCTTCATAACTTGCTGAGCAATCGCCATAAGATTGCCGCTATCGGCACACATATTCGCCATTCTCCGGCCAAAACAAAAATCTACAGTCACACACCATTCCGAACATGCAACCCAAAAAACCAAAAAAAAAAAAAAAAGAGTCAGCGACCAAAAACAAGTGAAAATCAAAGTCCCAGGAAAGATAGGAAGTGAAGAAACACATACAGAAGGAAAAGCCGCCGGAAGTGAACAGATCACGGCGGCGCGGTCGTCGGTGAGGCTGTGTACGCAGAGAGAAGAATAGTGAGAAGGAGAGAGGTAGAGGTGAGAGAGAGAGATAAAAGTTCCCCCAAGGGAGCTAGAGAAGAGAAGAGGGTGGTCCCACTCTGCGAAGAGAAGAAAAAAAATGAAGATTAAAGGAAAATAGTCAGAAGAGTTGAATAAGGGGGGACGTGGCGGGTGGGGGCCCAGTGGGGGATCTGACGAGACCGGATGATGGGAGTCCACGTGGAGGAGGAGGTGGACTGGCTCCCGCTCAATGCGGGGAAACTGACAAGAAGAAGTGGGGACCAGAGAGCAAGTTCAGAGTGACGCGTCAATTTAGAAGAGAGTAGCCTCGAGGGCGCCGTCGGATGACGTAGGAGAGGGTAATGTGGTCAGAAGATCGTGTCCGTCCAAAATTTGAAAGAGTGAAGGAGAGGAGAGGAGCGGGATTTAGATTGGAGATTGCAGGGTTGTTTTTGTCAGTTAAATTGTTATCACTGAAACTCGCCGTTTCACGTGAACTCAACACGTTCTCGCGCTTTGGCGTAAGCCCTAACCTTCGCCTTTCCACATTTCCAAATCCTTCCTCTTTTACTGCACACCATTTTTCTAACCATTTATCCCCACGGTAACTTTTTTTTTTTTTGGAATAAATTATATTATCATCTCATGATATTTTTTTAAAAATATATTATCCAACTAATCCTTTTTTTTTTAATGGTAAGAATTATGAGTTCTTTCCCTGTGCTCAAACCTATATGCTTGAAGAATAAGGATAAGAGAGTTTTTGGTAGGAAAATGTCGTTAAAAATTGACAAATTGATTAATCTAACGGTTTAATTTATTTTCAACTATAATATATAGTTGTATTAAAATTTGGATGTATATGTTTATTTTTTAATTTTTTTGTGGGGGAAGGGGGGTCACACTTTTTAGGTTTGGGTGGGGGTGATTTAGGGGTAAAGGCTAGGTTAAAAAAGAGGATGAAAAGGTGAAAATTTTGAAGAAAAAAGGGGCAAAGTGAATGCTTTATTAAAAATGAGAACATGTTCTTTTTGAACGGTTGATGACCTCACTTCACAAGCCACTTTACCTTTGAAGTTTAAATTAAGTCTTTAGAAGGACCAAAAAAGCACAACGGACCACTTATCCTTCAACAACTTCACAATCTACCACTCGGTAAAAAAAAAATTGACGTTCATCCAACGTTCAACAAATTATCCACACTTTTATATTATTTTTAGTATTATTTCAACACAATATATCTCCAAGAAGGAGAATTAAAACTCTAATTTCTTGATCCAAATGTTTGTCTTGACCAGTTTAATTGTGGGTAAGTTGGACTTCTTGATATTTGTTAAGATATTTTACTCCGTCTTTTTCATTTTTTAAAAAATTGATATTAAAGTATCAAAATAAAACTAAGTTATTTAAAAAAAAAAAAATTGATGGATAACTTAACTATGTTAGCCTCCTTGACTAAGTATATCTTAGCCCAAGCAAATGACTTTTTACCTTCTAGCTCACTTGAGGTATGATATGCTAGGATGAAGCGCAAGCACAATGCTATATTACACAATTTTCTACATGGCTAGCATTGAGAAAAAAATTAATCAAACTAATAAAGAGATAACACGATTAGTGTCCACCTTCTTGAGTAGTAGTAGTACATCACTTTGACCAAATCCATCATCATTGCAATTCCAAAAACAATACAACACAAGATCCGTCGTCATATTTTCTCTACTACAACCTAAAATTTTCGTACACAACTATTATTTATAAGACTTAAACATCATATAGTGTTTCTGATGTATAATTGTATTTGATATCTAATGTATCTTCCTTTTGCAAATGCTAATCATTTCTGATTCTGTCTCATATGTCCTTCTAACGTTGCAATCTCTATTTGGTGCTAACATGAATATGGTTAACATAGTCAAACCAACTAGTGCACCTCATTCATACCATTGCAATAGCAAAAAATTTTTAAAAGCATTAAAAAAAATCTTAAGTCAATCTAAATTTATTCACATAATATTCTTTACTTTTGGTATAAGCTCAAAATCTCATGCTAATAGCGATGGTGTCCCTCACTAACATATTCATCTTTTTTTTTTCTTATTTAGTCAATGTAGGACTTTGTTCGCATTCCTAATATAGAGACAGAAAAATTTTTACAAGTTGTGATTGTACATACGAGTGATGTCAACGTCAAAACGATTCATTAGCTTGGTGTTTTTTTAGTCAACTCCCCACGTCTTGATCAACGGCCCATGTTTCTCTCCTCCGTTGCATTGCCTGTTAAATCACATCCCTCCATTCAATCAACTTCCCCCCTTTAAAATCAGCATTCATTTTCATTTTTTTGCCTTTATTACCATTTCTTTAACATCTCAATTTCAAGTAATATTCTCTTTTGGTGGTTTTGTACTTATTTTAATAAAGCTGCAGAGTTATAGAGCATTAAAGATTGTCAGCCACACCAATTCGGTAATTAAAATAGATAGTTCACTGACAAGAAAGCTTATATATATATATATTTTTTAAATTAAAGTATTGTATGCATATAATTATTGCCGAGAAAATATATAAAAAGTACGTATATGAGTTGAGAATTTTATATAAATCTAATCTAAGTGTGGTTGTAGTTGAGAGGTCAAGAAATGAGTGCATGGGTTTGGAAATTCCATTAAATTAATTATATATATGAATCGGGCGGTTGACAGAAATATCAATCAAATCCCACCGTTAAAATGTTTTAGTAGCTGATTAGACTAAACACCAATATAATCAAAGCAATCAATTCCAAAGCCCTTATCTTCCAATTGGAGAAGCGGCTGTAGGCCCCACTCTTGCACTTCTTCTCACCCATCCTTTCATATTTTCCCCCCCAACCTCAAACTCCACATTTTCTTTAATTTATCCAATTTTCCCTTTTAATTAATTTTTTATCCTAACCTCGAAAAGATGATGTAAACCTTCGACTTATAAAAGAGATTACAAATGTCAAAAGTTTATAACTATTTGAATTATGTTCAAGTTGACTGTTTCTATTTAATAATACTAATCAATCTTTTCTTTTTTAATGTTTATGATTTTTTTAATTAATTAAAAGTACATTATATAATTTTGAAAATGAAATGTTTGAGAGACAATAGAGGGAGAGGAGACTTGAGTGTGCTGCCACACGATCGAAGGATCTGTTTTTACATGTATAATTTTTTTACCATTTACTATATATATACATGCTAAGTAATTAAACTCTCAAACTTGAGTGTTCTTCCATGAGTCTAAGGAGACTCAAACCTCAATAACAATTACATGTTCTGTCACGGTAGTTCACTCGATTTTAGATGGTATGATTTGAGAGGTGATCTTTATAAATGTTTAGCTCACATATTCAAGTAAGAAAACTTGAATTTATGTTTAAAAATTATAACGCAATGTGTTATAGAAATCTATGTTGGTGATTTAAACTTTTAATTTTAGCGAAGGTATTATTACATCTCTAATGTGTGAGTTTATAAAAGAGCCGAGCTTCACGAGCATAAGTTTGTACAATTAATATTTATTTATTTAAATTTGAATTTGAATTTTTAAAAATTTTAAAATACACAGATCTAAATAGTAAGTGCGAAAACTATTAAAAAAGAAAAAGTAAAATAAACCAACCAATAGGTTCCACGGATGTGAAGTAGATGGACTTTACGATGGTGATTGAAGTCGACGCGTTAGTGGGAAACACTGCAACTTTTTTTTGACAAAATCAAATGACTAATCATTACTTCGACTCTATTTAATTATATAATACAATAACACCAAACATATAATTATAAATTTTCATCATATCTCTTATAATTATCTACTTAAATACCATATAATTAAAAAAAAATCTTCATGCTATTTTAAAAGATTTTAATTTCAAACTTTCGTGAAATGGGTAAAGAAAGATGATAATCAAACTATCGAATTTTAAGATGATAATTGTTATATGTTATTAAAATATTTTTTTTAACACATGTATCTATTCAATTTAAGAAAAATTACATGCACATGTGATAAATATGTGAGCATGATATGACTTTGTTAATGATGTTTTTTATTTTTTTTTTGAAAGCTTTCTTTTTTATGTTGGAGTAAATGTCAATAATAGTTATTTGATTTTTGTCACCGTTTTTCATTAATAACTCTTTAAAAAGAAAAAAAAAACTGGTTGAGTTTAGTATTAATCGTTTTTTTAGTGAAATATTAGGGTCCGTTTGAAATACATTTTAATTTAAATGTTTTTCAAAAATGCATTTTTTAAAAAACATTTTGTATAAAAATTGTTTAGAATTTAAACACTCATATGTTTGGTTGCATTTTCTCACAAATGTTTTTATACATAAGTTATTGTTTACTTGAGAAGTATTTTTTAAAAAAGTTGATTTCAAGTGTTTCTCTCAAAATGGTTTATTTATCAATCTCATTTTGTAATAAGTCATTTTTAGTGGTTCCCAAATACTAGAAATTGTTTCAAAATGATTTATTTTCAAAATTAAGCACTTGAAAACTTAAACCAAACACACCCTTAGTCGCTATTTAATGACAACAAAATAAGCATTTCGGGGTCGTTTGTTTTTTGGTAATCAAGATAGCCGAAATTTTCAGATGTCTGGAATTATATGTGCCCGAAAATATAGATGTCTGGCATTTTAGATAACTGTATTTGTTTTGAAGGAATAATTTATAGGGATGTTCAGGAATATTTAGATAACCATGTTTGTTTTGTAGGATTTCTGGACGGGAATGTCTTAAAATGATGTATTATTCCAACAATACCCTTTCATGTCTTCAAATCATTTATATATTAATTTAATATAATTTAACTTGTATAACATTTTTTATTTTAATAATTTAATATTGTTATCAATTCAATTTCTATTAATTTTATATGTTATTTTGTAAAAACAATAATTTCTATTGTCTTAAGATTTGTATGAAAAAATAGAATTAAGTATTAATTTCAATTTAAACTTGAACTACTTGAACTTATTTTAAATTAGAAGAAGACAAATTAACCGAAGTTTATTTTATATGTAAATAAAACATATAAATATAGTTAATTTCATATAATTGTTTATTAGTGAATGAATACACTGATTTCTTAAAGTCCTAAAAAAAGAAAAAAAGAAAAAGAAAAAAATGAAAAAATAAAGAAAATTGATGAAAGAAAATATAAAAAACGAAGGACCAAAACGTTAATAGTCGATTCCCTTAACATGGGAATCTTAGAAACCCATGTATTAGGAGGGCATCCAAATCTTCTTAGATGCCTCTCGTGTGGGCATTCCGAGATGCCTAGGCATCTTACATCACCACAAAACAAACGGGGTAATCCAGATGCTCATTCCATAGGAATCTTGGATTACCGCGAAACAGACGGCCCCTTCATGTTATATGAATCACATTTTTGGAATCTTGGATTACCGCGAAACAGACGGCCCCTTCATGTTATATGAATCACATTTTTTTGTTCTCTTTTTCTCTGAGGTAGTGGATTTTGGAGTATTATTATTTTGCTTTCGAAAAATATCTAGGTGGAAAATAATAACTATAACTTGTCGTTTTTTCTTTGGGTATGTAAATAAAAAAGAAAAAAAAGAAAAAGAAAAGCGAAAAAGACCGAATTGGGAGACGACATATATGTTACGTAGTGTGCGGATTGCGTGTCCCAAGATGGCGATGTTTGTGGTTGTGTCTAGGTGAAAAGGACAGGACTGTAATTGCCTATTACTTTTTTCTTTTTTCTTTTTTATTATCAATTTTCGTCTTTTTTTAAAAAATTTTAAAATTTTTTCTTTTTTCCAGATCGATTTGTCAGGACGTATTTGGAATTCGATGGTGCAGAAAGCAGATGTAAGTTCCAACGCAGACCACCTGTTTTTGGTGATAAAATATTTAATACTGTTAGATTCATTAAAATAATAATAATAATAATAATTAGTTTACTAAATTTACCTTTTATTATTTGGGTTAATTTCAATTTATTTATCTTTTATGGTATTAATTGTTTTAATTTGGTCCACTGCTTGGTTGCAATTTAGCCTCACAAATTAGTCCGACTGAGCAATAGTTACCATATTGTTATGTTACACTTTTTTTTTTTTTTTTTAATTTAAATTGCAATGAATTGTTATTTTCATTGTTTTAATATCACAATTTTAGAAATGAAAACCAATTTCACAAAAATTTATGGAATTTGATCAAATGATACAAACCATATTTAAAATTTTAAAACTATAACTATCAAATTGGATTTATAACAAGGAGTACAAATTTAAACTAAATCCAATAAAATGGTAACTTAAACGTTATTTAAAATAGTGGTCACACCCTCTCAAAATAAAATAAAATAAAAATATGGAAAATAGTGGTCACATTATTTCATTTTTGGAGCTAAGATTTTCAATCAGTAATCTTTTTTACCAAAGACTTAACAAGAATCTATTTGAAGAACTATTTTCTAAAACCTTGTTTATCTATTTTCTTTCTTCAATTTATTTCTTTAAAAAGTAACATAAATTTCTAAACTTTTAGTTGAGTGGTTTCTTAGATTTTCGATTTTTTTTTAAAAAAAATCATGAATCTATTAAGAAAAGAAAATACAAATTTGGTATCTAATAGAAACTTGAACTTATAATCTTGTATCTAATGAGTATGTGATTTAAAAAAAAAAAAAATCTAATAGGTCGACCGATTAGCGACAAGTAACTTAACAGTGAAGTTTTACAACAAACCGTGTTTGGTAAGACTACACAATTAAAGCGAAATTAATTGATATATGTGTGTGCGATGACAATTGGGTACCTAACATAAATTAAGTACACACAATTAGCTGATTGAATAACAACTTCTAAAAATGTAAAATAATAACTTAGTAATGTTCATTGTATCTTTGCCTCAATTATTGAATGCTTCCAAACATCCAAAACACCCCACCCCACGTTCTTCAAATCTTTTTTTTTTTTTTTTGGAAGTTCAACAACATTGGGTGTTGGGGATTCAAACCTCCGATCTCTTAGTTGAGGATACATGTCAATTACCGTTGAGTTATGTTTATTCCGACATGTGTTTTTTTTTTTTTAAATATATGTAATCTTCGATAAAAGTAGATTTTTTTTTTTTAATGGATCTATTTTTTTAATTGCCAATTAAGTTAATATAAATTTTCTAAACACTTAAAAGAAACAAAAAATTAAGTAGTTTTAAAAGCTTCAATAAGCTAAAAATAATTTTCACCCACTTATAAATCATGTCAAACACGCATTTACATATTTTGGAAAGCACCTATTAAAAAAAAAAAGTCAAAACTATACTTTAAAAAAAAAAAAAACAATATCTACTCACTCTTAAAATTAGTCAAATCTAAATTTCAACTAGATATTGACACTTAATGGTGCAACTTGTAAGCAAAAGAAGGTTATCCAATTAGTTGAAAAAATTACATAAAATTTAACTTAACATTTATAGGCATAAACCTTTCTTACAAAAAATAATAAGAATGCCTTTTAGGTAACTAACATATAGATGTAATTTGAAATAATATTCATTTTGTGAGAATATTATAACTATAGCCAATTTATTCTATCATGGTAGCACAAAATTTCTAAGCTAGTACCTTTCTTAATAAAAGCATCAATATTGAAGAGAAAAAAAGTTAAATCTTTAACCACTTTATATATTATGGACAAAGGATAATTCTCTCTCCTATTCAGATTACTCTCGATTAATCATCCTTAAAAATGAAATATTTTGATAACTATTTGGTTTTTGAAAATTAAGTTTTTTTTCTCTCAATTTTTTTTACAATGTTTTTCATCTTTATTAAGGACACATTTGCATTTTTAGTCAAATTCTAAATATCAAACGGATTCAAACATATATAATAATTTATTTTGATGGGGTGTTTATTGCCAATCCACTTGCCCAATTACAAGCTAAGCCCAAGCCCAAAATCTACAATCGGCCCATAGAAGTAAAATATAATTCTTAAATTTCAGCAAAAAACAATAAAAAAAAAACAACACTTGGTTCAATTATAAAAGTGCCCATAACTAGTCAGCACTCTTTTGAAAAAGGGGAAAAAAATAATGAAAAAAAAATTAACTAATAAGGCGGTTTTACGGAAAATTATTAGCGGTTTCCGATGCAATGAAGCCATTTTTTTAAAACCGTCAAGATGTAAATTTTCAAATATGTTTGCCCCTAATTTAGATACAAAATATACTTTTACCATTTCTTTCTTACATCCAATGGTACAAAATTACCGACCTTATTGCATTGAGATCACCTAAGGAAATGGGCCTTTTACCAAAATGCTTCCCCTTTTATTCTTTTTATTGTTATTATTTTAAAATGAAAAGCTGTCACTTTTTCACTCTTTTTTTAAAAAGACAAAATCAATTTAAACTTTCGATACCAAGTATTTGTAAAAAAATAAAATAAAATAAAATAAAATTTAGACACCAGAATCAAAAAAATTACAGAGTAAAAAGTTAGAGAACAAGAACAAAATTTGGAGATTTAAAGAAAAGGAGTCTGATAAAAACTCTAGAGAGAAAAAAGTTATAGAGATAAAATTTAATAAAATATTATATTTTTGTCATCCAAATTTAAAATTGAAATCATAGTCGTCCTAAAATTTGAAAATTAGTTCTAAATAGTTATCAATGCTGATCATTAGTTCACTTGACATAATCATAATCAAAGGATTTAAATTATTGCACTTTGTTGATATGGATTCTTTTAAAAAAAATGGAAATTTTTGTTAACTATATATATATTTTTACTTATGGTGAGTTTCTCTCTTGTCCCTTCTCTTTCTCTTTCTCCTCTTTTGATAGGGTTTAGTTGACATCCTCCTCAATTTTCGACTACAAACCATTATTTTTTGTTAGTAGACTACCGCTCTTATTCCAACATCATACTAGTTCGTTCCCTTAGTTTTTTAGTTCTTATGTTTGACTCACCGAAAAAGAAGGTGAATAATATTGTATGCATACTCAAGTATGTTCTTTTTCATTGTAGTGTCCTCGTCAAACAGGTTCGACAGAGTGTGGGTATTTTGTGCAAAAATATATAAGAGAAATAATGCACAACTCTACTACCCCTATAACTAAACTTGTAAGTAGTATCACTATCCTTACATATTATAATTTATGTTTCGTTTCATTCTTTTATCATGTAATTGTTTTTGTTTTGTTGTAGTTTAACACAAAGAATGCATTTACACAAGACGAGATTGACGAGGTTCGTATAGAATGGGCAAATTTTGTTGGAGGATTTGTGTAATCTAGATGTACTTGAATATACATTAATTAGCTTGAAATGTGTTTATATATAGTGGATGATTTGTTTAGGTGTACATACTTTTCAATAGTGAATGTTCATATGTGTTCTCTCTTGATCTGAAAATGCTTCATTCTGGAATATTTGGTTGGATCTAATTTGTGGAGGGACGGGTGGTCCAAGTATTATATTGTAAATGATATATGGAAGTGTTTGTATTTCAAATTGGTTGTGACATGAAAAAATTGTGTTTGGATTGACCTATTTGTATTGGAAATTATAAATTGCAGATTCTATTTTTGTTTACAGGAAGGAAGAAATAGTATTGTTGGTTAGCTACGTTTGCAACCAACAATTTTTTTTATTTAATATTGAATGAAAATGATGACGGGCATTGCCTGTCATTGAAACATACAAAAACGGATTTTTAATGTCGGACATATTATATAGGAAAATTAAAATCTGAAAACTTTTAATGTCACACATTTAATGTCGCACGCTTCTGATGTCGCCACTTTTAATGTCGGGCAGGACCGACCTTTTAATGTCGGACAACGCTTTTAATGTCGGGCAATGACTGACATTAAATGCGACCGACATTAAAACCATGCTATCTATGTCGGTCAACCAAAAAACAAAACAGTCTTTTAATGTCGGGCAGGACCGACATTATAAGTACACTTTTAATGTCGGACAACGCTTTTAATGTCGGGCAATGACCGACATTACAAGCGACCGACATTAAAACCGTACTATTTATGTCGGTCAACCAGACAACAAAACATTCTTTTAATGTCGGGCAAGACCGACATTATAAGTGTACTTTTAATGTCGGACGGGGTCTTTAATGTCGGGCATTGACCGACATTAAAAGTGACCGACATTAAAACTTTTAATGTCGGTGTTTTTAATGTCGGTCGTTGACCGACATTAAAGGCCTTTAATGTCGGGCATTGCCCGACATTAAAAGCCAAAATTGTTCCAGTGGAACCTTATTGTTATAGGTAGTAATTATCAGTTATTTTAAGTCTTTTCTAACCAAAATACATATCTTCAAATTCATTCTCATTCGAATGTGTTCTCGGTTCATTCATGTACCCCTCATTTGTAGCACAAAAAAATATCAACATACGACATTATACACTACCTTTTTCTCTTATTGAATAAAGACATTAATATTCTTTTATTTGGCTAAATATGTTAGTATGCAACTCAATATCACCCAATAGTTGAACTCTTGCTCAAGAGTTTTAATCTTTGAATTCTAGAGACCGTTTCAGATCAAAATAGAGTAGCCAAGTTGAGCAAAGCTCAACTGACATAAAACTTGTACTAATGATAAAAAGGTATGTGGTTTAAATTCCCTGCCCTTCACATGTCGAAAAAAGAAAAGAATAACCTAAAGTTTTACACGCTTAAATGAAAGTATAATTGAAAATAAAATACAAAAAAGGAATATAACAAGAAGTGTAACAAACAAAACAACACCACTAAATTAGAACTGAAACAATAAATAATTTGAACCTAATAAATTGTAGTTGATGCAAACCACCATGACAAAACCTTGAAATCATTTTACGATTTCAAGATGCCTAACCTTAGTCCATGCATCCAAACAAACCATGATTTCATCATGAGGTTTGTGTAAATAAAACTTGTGAAAAAGAAAGCACAAATCTAATCATTTTAGTGCATGATATCTCTAACATAGCTTCATCATCTATTAATATATATTTTAAATTATCTTGTTGTTTTCTTCTCAACAATCCGTTGTCGTCCAGCGGTTAGGATATCTGGCTTTCACCCAGGAGACCCGGGTTCGATTCCCGGCAACGGAAGTTTTAATATTTTATTCCTTTAATTTTTGCAGTTTCTTTTCGAAAGTTGTTGAGAATTATTTGTATTTTAGAAATTATTAAATTAAACATAATTGAATGTTAGGTTCGGAGAAGGTCAACTCAGACATTCCCCTTTGTACCCCCACTTTTTTTCTTTTCTATTTTTGGAATTCTCAGATCACAAGGTTGGAAAAGAGGGCAAACTTTTAATGGAGATGTCTTGGGAGGGATGCTTCTCCGTTCTTGTCTCCGCCTTCCATTTTAATCCTCATCTCCGCAAAAATTTCCATTAGATTTTGTGGAGAGTGGGATAGGGATTCTCGACGGGAAATTTACGGGGATCGGTATTCATTCTCCATTTAGTTTTTTTTTTTTTTAATTTAATTTAATTTTTTTTCCTTTTTAGTCACCGTTGAATCAAATAGTTCTTTTGATAAAATTTCAAATAGTTAACTTTATAGGAAAAATATTCATTAATTATAAATTAGATAGTTAATTTTTCACGTAAATTCTTCATTTACATAGTTAATATTTTTTTAACGTAAATTCTTCATTTACATAGTTAATTTCCTTTAAAAAAATCTCTTTTTTTTTTCACGTAAATTCTTCATTTACATAGAATAATATTTCATATCAAACTATCTAATTATCTATACAATAACTCAAATGTTTTTTTTTCTTTTCGAGAAAAATATAATTCAAATGTTTAAACCATATAGTTCAAATATGTCAATTTTTTTAAATCATTAACAATAAAATTTTAAACTTATATATATAGAAAAATAATAATAATTAACAAAAGTAAACGGGACAAAGAGTAGGAAATGAGGATGAAAAATGCGCATTCCGCGTCTCCACTTAGTTCACGGAGAATTTTTTTTTTCCCATTCTCCGCTTAAACATATATATGCCTACTTATTAATGGATGAGGAAAAAATCTTGACAGTTGGCACGCTCGGCTGGGATACAAGAGAAGAGCCAACCAACTCCAGATTACCAAAGCAGAAGTTTGCGCCGTTTATGCTGAGCTTCCAAACAGGTATTTATAAAATTGACTCAAATTCTTCTGTAGTGCTTCAATATCGCATAATAAATACATTACATTATAGGAATTAAATACTGTTGAGGCATACACAGTATATAAAGCCTTGGAAAGAAGGGTGTATACAACTTTTGACAACGAATTATTTCGAACGTTAATTTTTTCTAATATGTAGAGATCTCCCTACATATCACCATTTTAAAGGATTTTTTATGTTTAAAAGTAAATTTTGTCAGTTATCTATTTTGAAGGATTTTTTTATTTTGAAGTCTAGGTTCCAATTTTGAAACTTAAAAGAAAGTACAAAATTCAAATATTTTCCGAAGTAAGCATTGTAAATAGAACTTTGAGTTTTATCCTTGAACAATTTCCACATCAAACGTACACCCCCCTCCACAGCATTTAAAACGTTTAATCAAATCAAGCATTTAAAATGTTCTATAACACTCTAGAAGCTTAAAATCATGATCACAAACTAATACACAGTAAGTCTAGGAGTTTTAGCACATAAATAAACTGTGCAAAAATCTGCTTAAAAGTGGCTGAAACTGAAACTCCCGAAGACACACAGCATCAGGCATATGCAACGATGTTTGAGCAACTTGAAGGCAATTAACAAAAGAAACGAAGACAATTCCAACACCGATCACAGCTGCTACATGATATCTTCATGGAATTGATATCATCTTAACCTGGAAAGGAACATTTGGGAAAAACATATGAGAGAACCGCTGCTTATAAATTATAAAGAAAAGGGAAGAAAATGACAGATACTTACCAGGCAGAACATACTGCAGCATAAGAAACTAGTACTCCCTCGAATGAGATCTCTCACTGCGCCTATATTCATGACTCAAATCACGAGACCTCTCTCTATCATGTGATTCAGAAGTGCCACGCTCATAATGGTAATCGTCCTCCATTCTATCATACTGATCATAACGATCTTGGTCACGTTGGCCTTCTGGGTGATCATATTGCCCCCGACTTCGGTTATGTTCAAAGTGATCGTAGTATTGGGGATCATGATCAGTATCTGGGTGTCTATGCCCATGCTCAGGCTGATCATACCACCCACGACCATCCTCAGTTTCAGCACGATCAATATCTCTGTCTCTATCACCATGTCTATCCTTTTCATATTTCGCGTCAACCCGATCATAATCAGATTCCCTATCATGGGAGCGACCACGATCAGGGTCTGGATATCCCCCTTCATGATCCCGATCCCTCTCCCTATCTCTGTCCCTATGACGATCCCGATCTCGATCTCTTTCACGCTCATAATCACGACCTCGTTCCCTTCCTCGATCACGATCACGTGTTCTATCACGGTCATAGCCACGGTCTCTCTCTCTATCCCTTTCTCTATCCCTATCTCTATCCCTAGTCCTATCACGATCTCTGTGATGCCTATCTTCTCTAACGTCACGATCCTTGGATCTCTCATGGGAACGTTCACGAGACTTCTCTCTCTCTCTTTCTCGGTCTCTTCCCTTCTCATAAGACTTCTCCCTATCTCTGAAAACATTAAATTGAAGCCTAATTATAACCTTAAAATTAACAATAAACTGAAGTTACATTCAAATGCGGAAATTAATAATTTAAAGAAGCATACATATAAACACAAAAATTTGATCTAAAATGAAAAGAAAAATAAACGGAACATCATACCGCTCTCCATGGCGATCTTCACGAGCCCTAGGCTCCTCTGATCGAGATGGTGCTCCAGACTGCTGTTGTTCCCTGAATAAATATTTCAGATGCTTTCAGCATATATAATATGTTAAATTCAGTCTTATCTTTATAAGCTTTCAGCAATCAGACAAAATTAAAAACGCCCAAGACAAAAACAACAGATGGAGAACCACTATCATATCACGCATTCAGTATTGTTTTATAGTACAATAATCATCAATATTTCTTGATGCCTTTGCACTTGAAAGAGCAGGAATTGTTGACATCATATTTATTACCTTCCAGAGTGCCTCTGATTATTTTCTTCACCTCCCACTCTGGTAGTTCCAAGACCACCACCTAGCCGGCGAGGACGCCAATTTGGTACTGTTCTACCTCGCTCAACATCCACTAGTACCCTTCTACCATCAATCTTCCGACCATCAGCTTGCTTATATGCAGCTGAATAGTTTTAAATGGCGGTGAGTAAATTACTTTAGTTTCAAATGGAGAAATTTATCAAATAGGAAGTGCCAAGTACAAATTTATTTAAACAAACCTTTCATATCTCTTTTGTGCATGTACTCAATGAAAGCATAGCCTTTAGGTTTACCTGTCACTTTGTCCGTAATCAATCGGACCTGCAAAACACAGAAAATTACACAAACAAGAAGTCATATTGCAGAAGAAAAGTAAAAATCTCTTTCCATTATACATTCTCCATAAAGATTTTATTAATTTTAAAGCTAGATAAATACTGTAAGAAAGTTTATTATAAGCTAATCCTATTGGCACGGCAGACAGGCACTATGCCTAATTAGCCGTGCTCACCTTTAAATCATAGAGCTTCCATCGCGAGATGCATCACCACCAGCTAGAGTCGGAAAAACTGAAGTATTTGTGGCCATTTTACCAGTTGTTGAACATACTAAACTCCCCTTACCAGGGAAATTATTTTTCAAATAATGAAAAAGGTATATGTAATACAGGAAATACCAGGAAATCTTCTCAACGGCGAGATTTTTTTGATGCCTTTAAAGCCAAAAGTAAAACTTTTAGCAGCAGAAAATCCATGCAGTACAAAATTCAAAGGAGAAAGAGATGCTAATACTCCCTATGTGTTTTACCCAAGGCAGGAAAATAGGGAAGTTGACAATCTCCTTCGTTGCTTGAATATAAAGGCCAAAAGGCAAAAGTACATCACTCCACTGCCCAACCTAAAATTTTCAGCTTTGCCATGCATGGTGAAGCGCACCATCTTTGGGATCAGAGCCATAGAAATACTGATATCATGAATAGTATTTGGCTGAATGTAGAATAATTGCCTCCTTACCAGGAATTCTTGATGTATAGAATTTTACTAAGGAGTTTCCTATTAACATCATGCCTCAAGAATTCTCTAGCGCAACTATGTCTGGGCAAAGTCACGGTCACTAAGAGGAAAATGAAATACACATGAAAGTCATTACTGCATACCAGCAGCTTTTTTACCTGAGAGACTATTAGGAGCTTGAATTATCAATGACGAATCCAGGGAGGTGTTTGGCATTAATCTTTCTTCAAACTTGGTTCCACCATAAGGACCCAGTCAGGTAGAAATATGTTTTACTCCCATAAACACTTACCCAGAAAATTGACCACTTTAAATGGGAAGAGAGTTGAAGGAAAAAAACAAATAAGAGACCTGTTTCGCATGTTGATACATAGTTTGGAAGGCCAGTGGAATTTTTCTGATGGGTTATTTAAAGAGAAAGCATGAACTGCTTTATCGTTACTGCAATGAAAAACATTACAAGAAAATCTATTACCTGAGACAACCCACCCAAGAAAATCCATGCTTAGATATGCTACTAGACCAGCTCATGGTAGTTTAGAATGGTACAGATTCTAGAAAATGATTTTAAAGGAAGATGGACCAAAAGCATAATCCAAAAAACCATGATAACTACCCAAAATATCTTTCTAATGGTAAAAATAAAGTAATTAATTAACCACACAAATATTAACCTCTTACCGAGCCCCATGAGGATGCTCAAATACCTACCCGCTTGATTGGCCCATAAGACTCAAACTCTCTTTTGATTCTGCTCTCAGTTGTCTCATAATTCTGCCAATGAGTAACAATGATTTTAAGTGAAACATTTAGCTTAAAGTAAGCAACTATGAACACTACACTTTACACACCAGTCTAGCCACAAAGAGTGTTTTGTATGGATCTCCAGTAACATTTGGATCATCACGTTCAAGATCTGCACAAAAGTACATATGTAAGGAACAAGACATTGAAATTTTTTTAACTACAAATTCAGGGTAAGTACTGAAGAGATGATCACATTTTGGCAGCTCCTCAGCAGCTTTCTCTGCACCCTTTTCAATTCTTAGCAAGTGAATTCTAGCCCTCCTTTGTGCCTGAAAAGTTTCAGTTTCAGACTATTCAGAATCTTAAGTAGTTACTTCTTAATTCCCATAGCTTGATATACAATTCACCATCATTTTGCATATCCAATCTTCAAAAACTTTTACTGCTATTGTCCAACATAGATCGACAAAGATACCACCATAAACGCACAGAAATTGTTTAAAAAATTGTTTCCTGGTTTATAGTAACAAAAGTTCAGATAAACGATTTTTTTCAAAAAAATTCTGTTGCTTTAAAAAAATTGAAGCATTGCTTCTTTCAAAATCATGCGCAAACGAGTTGTTACACACGAGCCTTAAAATTTACAAGCCACCTAATTTAAATTCCTATAATCGTGTTTAAAAACAAATCATTTTGCACCGCAAGCTGCCAAACAGCCTCCAAGTTATAAGTAGTACTCACTTTCCTTATAATACATACATACATACGCAGAATATATAGATTGGGGGGAAGGTACGATTGATTCAAAATTCAATCTTAGAAGGATTGGATAAAGTGGTTCAAACAGTCATCAAGAAGTAAATTATCTTACAGGTGTTTCGCCCTTTTGAACAGGGGGAGCATATTCCGGATCATCAGGTTCTGCAAAATTACTTACAAACTGGGCCATCCCTACAAAACAAATGAGACAGAATTTCATCCCTCCGCAAAAACAATGAAAAGGAAAAAGGACGTACATAAAAGAATAATAATAATAGCATGCGAGTTTTGAAAAGTACTAAAAACCTGTTAACGGTGGACATTTTCTTTTCTCCGGTGGAGGTTTATACTCCAGAGGCGGTCGGGGCTCAAAGAGCTTCAGGAGATTAGCCGTAAGACCAGTGGGATGACTCTGCCCAATCTGCACGAGAAACAAAATTAAGAAACCGAGAGATTCCATAATCGATGGTTCTACAAACCCATCTAGCTTCTTAAGAACCATAATCCACAGTTTCAACCCCCAATGATGATGATATTAAGTCATCGCTTCACACCATTCCGCCTCTGACAATAGTTCTTTTCCTAAGCTTACAAGACCTTTCATTGACAAGACGTTGTCGGCAATTTACGAGTCATTCAACGGATAGAACTTAATTCATAATCTCCAAACAAGAAAACGAAAATCAATCGTTGTGAAGATGCGAGTCCTTCTACAACCGAATAATTTCGCGACTCAAAAAGACAAATATGTATTTCTTGCAATTAACGACTGCGAAATGACTTCTTGAAACCCTAGCTAACTTCAAACAAACAGAAAAAGAACAATCGAAGGATTCTAGAGGAATGACAATAATAACCGAAACCATTCCACCTACCAGTTTGAGTTGAAGGACATTGGCGCGATTCTGGGCCTTGGTACGAGCCTGAACCGCGGCGTTTTGGTTCCGCATGAAGGCATCATTGTAATCTCCCATGGTAGCGCGCGATCGTCGCTCAGGTTAATAGGAGAAGAAAGAATTGATTCGAGAGATCAAATGGAGTGGACGGAGAACATCAGCGAGAGGTTTTTGCTCGGATCTAATTGGTACAGTCGGAGGGAAGTGGAAGAGGCGGCAGCGAAAAGGCGGAAAAGGTTTAACGTTTTATCGAGGGTATTTATACACCATTTCTTCGAGCCCGGATTATCCTATGGGCCAAATTTATAGACGGTACTTGCACAGCTGCACTTCGCTTTAATTGAGGAATCCTAATTTCTCTACTTTTTTTTTTTTTCTTTTTCTTTCTTTCTTTCTTTCTTTTTTTTTTTTTTATTAAATATTTGAATTTTTTGAGCTTTATGTGCTCTTTACATTATTAATTTCATGCTTTTTCACCTT
Organism: Luffa acutangula; assembly: GCA_036850905.1. Lineage (NCBI taxonomy): Eukaryota > Viridiplantae > Streptophyta > Magnoliopsida > Cucurbitales > Cucurbitaceae > Luffa > Luffa acutangula. The sequence continues at coordinate 57,947,889 of CM072087.1, read as the reverse complement.
TTAATTTTACTTATTTAAATTGATTAAATAAAACTCCATATTTTGGTTGCTATCATAAAAAAATATATATATTATTATGAATTTAGAAAAAAAACATGATATAATTAACAAAATCGACACATCAACTAAAATGTGTAATCAATTTTTATGTTAAACAAAAAATTAAACAAGTTCGAGCATAGTTTAGTAGATAAAATACCTAATATGTTCTTCAACATTAAAAGTTTGACCCTCCTTCAACACTAATGATAAAGATTACGTGACCAGATTTGTTTGGATCTGGGTATGGTATTCTTTGTCAAAATTGCATAACATTGATAGAAAATAGAGCTCAAATAATAGCCAAAATACAATGTGGTTAATTCAATATTAAGATACAAAATGATAAATTTGTTAATTATCGTAAGTTTATTGTACTCTATCATCACGAAGCAAGGATTTAAATCCAAAACTATTTAAAAGTGATAAACAAAAAAGACTTTAAACAATACTCAAATTCACTATTAAGCATTTAGTTTTAATTTGTTTCTTTTTTTTTATTATTATTAATTCAACGATGGTAAGAAATAAAGATCAATAAATGAATTTATTGCAATCATTTATTTGTTATTATTATTATTATTATTATTATTTTTGAAAAAAACAATCATTTAGTTATACATTGAAAAAAAGAAAAATGTAGCTCTAAAAAAAAAAAAAAGAAAAAAAGAAAAATGTAATTGAGAATTGATTTCCAAATATAACTCATTTTACTGTCGGCTGACTCTGCTTTTTAAAATCCACTTGGGCTCCTAGAAAGAAAACACACATAAAACGACATAAATGGTAATTTTAGTTTAACAATAATAATAATAATAATAATAATAATTAGGTTTAAATCATATTTTGGTCCCTAAACTTTAAAGATTATTCTATTTTGGTCCTTCAACTTTCAAAATGTTCAGTTTAATCCCTGAACTTTCAAGTTTGTTCCATATTGGTCCCTAAACTTTAAAATGTATATTTTAGTCCCTAAACTTTCAAAAAATGATTATTTTAATCCTTACTTTTATTTCAGTTTTAACAAATTAATGACATAGCTTTGAGTATGTGTATTAGATTATTAATATGAGCATGATTTCAAGTCAAATAAATTAGAGACAAACATTAGGAAAAGCAAATTTGAAGTATAAAAGTAACATAACAAGGACTATAATGATTATTTTTTAAAAGTATAAGGACTAAAATAGACATTTTGAAAGTTCATGGACTAGAATAGAACAAATGTGAAAGTTCAAGGACCAAAATGAACGTTTTGAAAGTTCAAGGACTTAAATAGAACAAACTTAAAAGTTCAGGGACTAAAATGAGATTCAAACCTAGTAATTATCATAATTTGTTAACGTTTAATCAAAATGGTTACTAAATTCAAAACCCAAATAAAGTAAAGCCTTCAGTTCACACAACAGATGAAGTCCTATGCCAGATTCACAATGAAAAAATAAACAGAAAAAGAAGAAAACACAACCAAACCAAAACCAAACTCAAAAGAACCCTACGATTTACACGCTTGGAAAAACAACAGCCACACATTCATTCACAAGATAGACCCAAATTGTGAGCGAAGAGAATGCTCAACCAAAGCACTGATCGGCCGGAAGAGGGCCGGGGATGTAGCCCTGTTCAAAGTACTGCAACCCAAAAACCACCAAGATGGCCAGCAAACTCAAGTACGACAGACCTTCAACGGCGCCCAATAGCCCCAAAGGGCCGTTCGGCAGACCTGATCCAGTTTTGCTTTTCGTGTACAGAGACCAAGCCACGATGCCCACCACCGCCAAGTAGCTCACTCCTTCCAGTGCGCCGAGTGACCCGCCTGGCCCCGGCGGCAGCCCGCACCCGGTCGTCTTCAGGGTGTACAGCGACCAACCAATCACTGGGGTTGCCACTAACCCTCCGGCTATGGCCACCGTCTCTGCAATGCCTCCTTCGCTCTCGCTTCCTTCCTTCGCCATGGCCTGAACTTTCAGTGCCGTCGGTGGATTCGCCGGTTTACATGAGGAATTCAATCGTTTTACCGGCAATGATCGCACTAAAGAGGACGATGACAGTAGCATCTTTTCCAATTTCCTCGACTATGGCTCTCTCTTGTGTTTGTGTGTGTGTGTGAGAGAGAGAGAGAGAGACAGAGAGAAGTGGAGAAGTAAAGCCTTTCCACCTTATCCATCCGAGGAACATCACAAATATATGATTAAAAACTGAACCAACGGTCTGTCTTAATGGATCAGGAATTAAATCTAAATAATCATAATCTAAAAGTTTGACTCCACGGATTGTTGGAGTAAACTCATATAACTTATGTTGTAACTTGGAAGTAAACTTTACGGGCAAATCTAGATGGTTGGCAGTTCAGACATGTAAAAAGACAAGAACTATCGTGTGTGATGAGAGTTTTAAACCAAAAACTTGTTTCGTGTTAATCATACATATGTACCTTTAATCCTCGTTGGAACAGTGCATTCTCCTTGATAAATGAATTACCGAGGCCTTACATATGGGAACTGAATCTATTGGCTTTTAAAGTGAGGGTCATTCTCCAAAATGAGAGCAAGGAAATTTCTCATCTACCAGAGCATTACGCATTACTATGAATCTATCTCTAGCATCATTTTTCTTTCATTTCGACACCATTTCATTGCACTGAACCTATATAGCATAAACAGCTGGTTAAAATTTGTTACTTGCCAGTTGCCAGTTGCCAGTTGAACGTGATTTACAGAAACCTTTTGCTCTTACTGTTGACTGCTGGAGTGCTCCTTAACAATATCCATTCCGTGGGTATCATTTTGACTCTTCTTCCCAACAGTACTTGCAATAGAATTCCCTTTAGGAGGCTGTGGTTGACAAAAAGTTGACGACTTGTTAGTTACAGGGTTATGCATTCCACGGGATACAAATTTACTCTCACCATCTTCTTTGACTCTGGATGGATGACCCATGTCTGAGATCTCAGTGGATATATTAGGTTTAGTTTCAATCTGCTTGTCTTTCTCTAAAGAAGTCCCTTCATATGCATCACCTTTAGGAGCTGCAGAACGGCCTGAAGCAATTACAGTTGTGGGAAACGCCCTTTCTGGAGGAACAGCAGGAGTATAATTAGATGGAAGCAAATCATCCCAATTTTCTAGCAGCTCTTTGTAGACTTTCCGGAGGGTGACTTCGGTGAGACCTGTAACCTTACAAATTTCTGCTTGCGTCTTCCGCTTGTCTTCTAATTGGCAAGCTAAATATATAGCAGCAGCCGAGATGCTAATGGGATTCCTGCGCGTGCAGAAGCATTTGTTGATGACAACTTCCCCGATATGAGTTGCCAGTTCCTATCATTCATAGTAGTTATCAATAAGCATGATAGAGGGAAAATGTTTGGAATTTAAAGAAGGGAAAGGTTAACTATCGTTACCACATCCATGATTCTTATCAATGAACTACTATTTCCAGTGGTAGAAGTAGAATTTAACTAAGACAAACACATGAACATAAATTTTATTGTACAGATTCGAAAATTCTCTGTTTTGACATATTACATTCAAACCAAATAAAATTAAGTGTGAAAACTCAATACATCGCTTTCATGTTTGATACTTTGATTTTAATTTTTTTTGAAAAGAAAGCATGATTTCTAAGGTGATAGAAAAAGTGAATCTATAGGTCATATAGAAAGAGAGTTACGTTATGAAAATTTAAATTATTAGATGAGGAACAACTATTTCCACTCAAGGGGAATACGAGAAAACAAGGGGGAGATAAGACACTAGTCCACTCTAAACCAAAGAAGATAACAGAAAAGTACTCCTATTGACATTTATCTAGAACACCTTGTGATTACTAAAACCTCAGAAGCAAAATGCTCCCGGACAACGTGGTATAAGCCACCTTTTGGAAGCTGGGGTTGAAAAACAATGCGCCAAGTCTTTGAAGGGATGCATAGAGACTTAGCACGATAGTGAAAGGTTTGGAAATTTAATGAAGGGCTACTCCGTAACTTCCCTCGACCCTCGGTTTTGTTAGGTGGGTGGGTATCATATTTTTCCTCTTGTACTTCTCCCAATCTTCCTCTAGCCCTCTAAATTTATCCATGAAGATTTTATAATTCCTCCTCAACCATATTTCCAAAAATGATAGTTTTCACTGCACAACAACAAATGACCTTGGCCTTGTATATAAAAAAAAAAAAATCTGTTCCTGAACAGAATTCAATGTGATAAGTGTACGGGATCTGTAAATGTTGTAGAAAACAGTCTCCTTTTTGGTCGCTAGATTGTATTTATCACAAAGATTTTTCTATAGCTACTCTCCTTTGGGATTAGTCAATTAGAGGGGTTTTAAAGAATTCAAAAGTTGGACAGTTTTGGAACTCCTCAAACTGTTAGCCCCTTTTCTTGTTTCCCATCTTGAGAAGTTACGAAACCAAATACCACTGGTGGAACATAAAAATTCTATAAACTCCATAATGCTTTTTTACGTAGAACATTTGAGAATCCAATGAAATTTACTTTCAAGATATATTTATTTGCAAAAAGTTTCTCTTATCATTTTATGCCTTCAATCGGGTAACAGTACTTTTCCATTTTCTCATGCCGTAGAAGTTTTGATTACATTGAACAGAATCAACTCTCTACAGTCCATACAAATCATCTTTTCAACACGATAATGCATACCAATCAATATGTCTTAACCAGGTCTAAGAAATGAAATTGAGGTACCTGAGCAGATTTATTGAGTTGGAGAAGCGTGCAGAACCTTGGCATGTGGACTGATATGGAATTGCTGTTGATGGGTTGACTTAATTGCAAAGCTTCTCCCAAAATCTTGATGTACTTTCCTATCTCTTTTTGGGGTACATTGGCTGCAATGGAGATTTCCTGTTATACTCACAGTATACACCACTTTAGATGTCGTACAAGTAGCACTAAAGATGACAAGAAGAAACTCAAAATCACAATTGGTAGAAGACACTAAGCATTGAGAAGTGGAAATAGGGGCTTGTACAGATAGCAACATATACGAGGTTTAGAATTTTACATTCTAACCAAGAAAGTTAACAACTCCAAATAATAACTTTGCGAGAAACTAGAAGGATGACAATTGACTGAATATGTATAACAAGGAAGGGTAATTTATGAAATGCGAACAAGTTAAAGCTATTGCGGACAGCCATGCCCTTTTGTAAAGAAATTCAGAAAGACGTATGGCAACAAGATTGACATCGAATGCCGTAGCCTCGCCAACTATCAAAGAACAATAGCCGCGTAGATTTCTCAATTCATCTTGACGGTGAACTTCCCAAAATCTTCTTGAACATAACGCGAGAATATCAAAAGAAATCCTAACAAAACCAAGAATCAAACAACAGCCCCAAATGCACATATTTAAAGTGAAATAAAGACCTGAAGGGTTCGGGGCTCCTGCGCCTCCCTAATTGCCTGCACAAGGGCAGCAGTGGCAAGCGCCTCAACGCTCCGGTTCCTCAAACAAGTAGCCGAACAACAATCTCTAAACAACTTAAACGCGTGCTCGGAAATATAGTAATCCAACCCCAAAAGAGAAGCCACATCGATAATCTGCATATAAGCCCTAAGATTATCCACCACAACCGTCGATGAAGACGGCAAATTGGATGTGGAGGTAGACTCTAGGGTGCGCTCGAGCTCCGCAAGGTGGCCGGAGAAGGAGAAGCAGGAGCGGAAGAAGAGTGGACTGTGCTCCAAGGACCATGTGGAGAAGGCTGTAATGAAGCCCGTGGGCTCGAAAGGGTCCAGAACCTGATCGTGCTGGTGGTGGACCGGAAGAGTCGGAAGGTCGGAGGTGACGAGGCAAAGGGGGTTGTCTTGAGCGCGAAGGTGGAAGAGGTGGTGGGGCTGGAATTGGCGCTCTTCGACTACGCGGCCGCAGGAAATGCACTCTGTGATGGACTTGCCGGAGCTTGAGGTGGCGCACCGCCCCTGCGCCGCCGAACAGTAGGGGCACTTCATGGTTGTTGTTACAGTGCTGCTAAGGATTCAGATTCAGCGCGCCGCTGTTTGGTAGTGATTGGATAATCTCAACCCGATTTTGCAGGTCAATCGAATTCGAGCCAACTGCATCGCCTGCCATTTATACTTTTTGTAGTGGTGGTTAGGTTAAAGAGTATAGTTCCTTTACTCGCACGGACATTGGATTATTTACAATTTCAATTTTAATCTTTCATGGTTTAAGAAGTTTTGATTTATTTATTTTTTTTTTTACAACGGTTTAAGAAGTTTTAATTTGTCCAAAAAGAAACAATTCTGTAATTTTCATTCAAATTTTGAATTCTAGATGATTTTTTATAATAATTTATTTTTTTTTAAAAAAAAAAAAAAGAGAAGAAGAAGAAGAATTTATTAGGAATTTAAAAAATAATTCATTTTATTATTAATTACCATTCTTATTTAAAAAAAAAAAATACCATTCATGAATAAAGCTTAGAGAAAGGATATGAACAATTGATGACTTAATGACAGGAAGGACATGGGCATAAAAATCTTTGTAAGATTAAAGGATGGAAGAAACCTATTGAATAGAAGATCATGGTAGTACAAATGGTAGGAAAGTCAAATTATGACATGAAGTTTGATGTCAACCTATTATATATTCTAAATAGAAAATAATAATACTAGAAATGATGGGAAGGATCGTCGTAGAAGATTTGATTTTCTGACATCTTAGTTGAGAGCATGTGCCTAAACCAATTGACTCATATCGACCTTGGTGAAGACCACAGTAGTATTAGTAGTAAAAAAGATCATACTAATGCAATCATAGAAAAAATATTGATTAAAATATGAAATTTGTTCCCATTGTAGGTTAAAATTTTTTATTTCATCAATTTCATTTTGAGCCAAAAAACGGATGGATTTTAAGTTAAAAATAATTGTTATAATCTCAATCTTGCACTAAATTTATCGAACTTAATAAGAATAAATAAAAAGGGAAGGAAAAAAAAAAATTGTGGGACTGCATTGGCTAAAGGACGCGAAGAGAGAAATCCGAAATAATCTTGACATATATTATATTCAATTCAATATTTCATGTTCGTAATTATCATTTCAAACAGGAATTTCAGAGCTTTCTCTCGGTCTATTGCATGGTCAATTTTATGAAAGAAAACACCCTTTCCATTCGTGAAGATGTCCATTTCGTGTCAATCCATTAGTTAATCACTCTTGCGGTGGTCACATCACAAGATTGCCACTTTTAATAGGAAGGTCCATTAAACAATCTCAAGAATGTGCAACATGCACAAAAGCACTTTATAACAAAGCAAAAGCACTATTACACAAAATATTCCATACATTCCTCCTTCGATATGTGATGCATTTTATAGAACCTCACAAATTTCCCTCAACATGGAACTCTAAGGTTGGACATGATTAGTCTACTGAAAGAGTTCCTCAACGCAGTTTCATTAGTTTCACTTAATGCATAATTCCATCACATGAGACATTCACATAGAAATTCGACCAAATTAACCGAAGTTCTAATCACAGAAAGGCAAAATAGAACTGTAGAAGATGTGCAAACGATGGGTTGGACGTATAATTTAAGTTCCTCTTCTACCTGTTTAAAAGATCGTCGAATATGAAACTTTCAAAATTTATCTTTCACCTTTATAAATAACATTAACAAATATCACTCTAACATTCTAGGCAAAAAGGCTGTTTGACCCATCTTGCAATACTGTAAAGCAAAGGGGAAAAAATCAAAATTTTAAAGAATATAGATTTGCCAATCACTGCCTCCTACAAACATCAGACAGCAACCTAGTGGCAGAAAGGGCAGAATAGAGAGGCCTCGAACCTTGGATCGTCGTGAAAATCATCCATGTCACAGCTAACTCCCAGTTTTGGTAGCTGTCTCCCTGCTTTTGTCTGCTATTTTCTGCATCTTTGTGAACTCTCGTGCACTCTGGTGATAAATATAAGAAAAGCACAGAGCATCGAAGTTAGAGTACCTTGACAAGGCAAGCCAAATACAAGAAAGGAAATGAAATATTTCCCAAGCATGGTTTCAGCATCCTCCAAAATTCAGGATTTCTTTTAGGTGCTTTAAGATGCTAATACAAAAGAGAGACAAAATTTAACCATAAAAAAACAGAACAAAAGACTCCTTGGCACAAAAGAATTCAGAACATGCATCCTAGTCAATGATAACTAATTCTTATGTTTGCACTTGTAACAATAAGTGACAACATGGGATCAATGGGAACTCGCTATGGTATTAGTTTCTACAATGAAATTAGAGATTATGTTTAACATTATCAGTGGAAGATCAAATCAACTAATTCTGCATCCCACTAGAGTAAGTAAACTAATATCAATAAGAATCAATAACTTTCCTCTACTCCTGGAAAGATGTTCGTTAGTTAATCAATTCTAAAAAGCACAAGATTTAATCAGAAGCAAGATTGTCTTCATTGGTTTTTGCAACCTGTTGAGCCTGGGAGTCTGTTACATCAAGTTCCCCCATCAATCATAAACAAACACCATGCATCAGAAACGCATTGGAGATTCTTGAGCACCACTTGGGATTTAAGTTTAAATTGTTTAGTTTTGGAAACAAAAAAACTAGTGAATACTTGTTGTATAACTTGTTTTTAAAAGTTCTTCTCTTAAGCCTGTTCCCGTAAGCAACTATTCTTTAAGAATAAAAGTTGTTTTTTCTTAAAAAATAATGGATTTACAAACAACAATCTGTTCAAGTACAAAATAACCTCAACTTTCACAAATCACCAGATAATACCACTATGAAGCAGTTGTATATTTTCATAATAGACTAAAGAGCCTGATCTTTTTTAGGCTGCAGAGTGGTATAGAGGACAACAAAACTTCCTGTCCTTTAAACTAGTGATCCTCGAAGCAATTGGATTTTCCTATTTGAGACTGCAATAATTCTTTATCAGGAAGCCATAGCGAGGATGACAACATACCCTCAACTTTAATAATTCTTATCATGCAGCTATATCGAGTAATAGATAACCTCAGCTTTAATAAATCACCATGTCCCATCCCTATAAAATAGTTCTATAACTTGTAGAATAGAATAAAGAACTTGATCTTTTTTGAGGCTGCAGGGTGTATAGAAAATAACAAACCTCATTGTCCTTATAAACCAGTGATCATTGAATAACAAACTTGCAGTTTCCTATATGAGACAGTAGTTTTCTATTTGAGACATCTATAATTCTATCTCACAGGCAGCTATAGCGAGGATGACAATTAAGTGGCAATCCACCATTCACAATTGGTTATGGATGGAGGTATTAGCAAGCAGAGAAAACTGTTGCAAGACTTGATATGTCCATTGTCCACCATTGCTCCCATGTAAATCTCATGAAGAGATTGGCTTGACATACAATATATCAAGCCTTCGGTTAGACCCCCAATTTTACTGATGATGTACAGGAAAGTTATCTAAAAAGATTTGAAGAGATACAAATTGCTAAGTTTCTGAATAGGCAACAACATGAGTCAAGATTAGGATCTCATTCATCAGATGGAAATATGGGGTTGCACTCGATAGTCAATTAGTTCGTTTTTCTAAAGATCAATGCCGCTATAGTGCAAACTTGCTATAATTTATCAATTTAGTATAGCTTTCACACAAATGAAAGTACAAGACTAGGAAACACACAGGAAGTACTAGGAACCCAACTCCTCTTAAGCACCTTGCTCGCATGTCATCTTTAAACAATATTCCTCTAAGCAATATTTGAACGTTGTATCAAGTTAAACACTAATTTATCACTTCCTAACTTTGTACGAGTTCAATGAGAATCGTAGTCAACTGCAAATCTGCAATTTGTAACTATAGTCCATAGAATGCCCTAGATACCCTTTTCGTGTGCTAAGAACATAAAATCATCGGGGGGATATTAAAACGTAAGCATCGGAGAGTAAATAACCAACCGTTGATTGCTCCGAAGGCGTATCAATAACAATGGACTGCACGGACATCCGAGCGATCTCGGAGATAGCAGCCTCTCTATCACCAGGCACTTCACTGGTCAGGTCCTCGTACGCAGCCTCGAATGCCTCTTGCCAGAAACGCGGTAACCTGATCCGGCGGTTGTTCGTATAAACGTCCCACATGTGCTTCACTATCTTTTCCCTTTCCTCCATCTCCTAAAATTCGAAACCAACGATTGGGGGAAAAACCACGAAACCGATGTGTTAAATTCCATCAAGATCTGGCTAAAAAATCAGGTATAGATACAGAGAGAAAGAGATACTAACAAGCACATCGAGATCGTCACGGATGCTAAAATCGATATCATCAGATAGGCCGTTGAGATTACCGGCGGACCATCGAAGAGAGACGGTGCCGGTGAACATGGACCAAAATGCAAGCAACAAAATGGCAGCCAATGCCCAGAACTTGTAGCGGCCTTTGCCGAATAAACTCGAAACCGAGCTCTCTTTCTTCCCGGCACTCGCTATCGTCGTTGGAAGGACATCGTCGTCCTTCATATCGATCAACGACAATAAGAAGGAGAAAAAGAAAATCAAGATACTCGAATCACTGCTACAGAATCGATGTTAGAAGAAATGAGAAATTATGCCCTCGCTCTTTTTCACTGAATCGAAGATAGACCCAGATTTGGACGGAGAAGAGAGTTTCTTCTCTCACTGAGGAGAGAGAGAGAAATAGAGAGAGAAAAAAGAAGATAACAGGGAGGAGAGAGAAAGAGAGGCTTCCTTAAAAGAAATTGCTTGATCTATGAAAATATTACACTGTGGGCCACCACACGTAATTATAATTGGGATTAAGATTTCTTTAATTCATTGTTTCATTTTAATTAATATCTCAAATCATAATAAAAATACGTGGCGGGATGAATCTTTGCCGTGGTCGCTAAGTATTCTATTGACATTATCAAGCATATGGCTAATCCCCTTATATGAGACCACCGACCCAATACGACGTCGATTCAGTTTAATAGTGTAGAGTCAAATTATTTTTTTATTTTCACAATTAAAAAGACATTGATTTTCAAATTTACTTTTTTTTTTAAAAAAAAAAAATTCAAATTAACTTTCTAAACTTTATATTTATAGGGAATTTTTGGATGGATTCCAAGTATTTTAACATGTGTTTTAAAATTTAATGTGTTTATTTTAGGACAATTTTTTTTTTAAAAAAAAAAGATTTTAGGACAGTTTCATGTTTTACTCCAAAGTTATTTTTAAATCTTAATCTTTTTTAGGATGAAAAATTCAAACTACATACCTCTTGGTTGGTACAAGTTTTATGTTAATTAAACAGGTGGCAGATTTGAATCTTTGACCTCTCGATCGATTGTATAATTACCATTGAGTTATGTTTGCTTTGCACATAAAACATAAGCTTATTGTTAGTAGGATTGGTTTGAAATTTCAAAATTATACAAATGCTATATAAGCCTAATAAATGATTATTCATTAACCCACCTTTTAATAAATCATATGACAAATTTATTTTTCCATTGACTTGATCTAATTTGGTCTTAACTAGTACCATAACATGTAGGGATATTCATGGCGCGGCCGTCCCCGTCCCCACCCCGCCCCTAAATCAATCCCCGTCCTCGCTAAATTCCTCATTTAATTTTGCGGGAATTCCCGTGGAGTTCAGGTTCTTCGTGAGAAATTATTTCCAGTTTCTTTTTTCTTTTTAATGTCAATCAATTGCAGTTCTTTTTGTAAAATCTATGAAATATCCTAATAAAAAAACAATAATATTTCATGATATAGTTTAAAATCTTCCAAGATCATTACTAAAAGTTTAAATTTCAATATTACAATATGTTTTTCAACATAAATAAATCACAATTACAACAACAACAAAGTTAGAGTTTTACTGTATATACTTACAAATTACATCATAATATTATAATAATATAAATTAAATTATATATATATATATATATATATATATATATATATATATATATATATATATATAAAGAGCGGGGCACGGCGGGGGCACGGGGCGAGGTGGAGGTCGGAGGCAGGGATGAGGAATATAATCTCGTCTCCACCCCGTTTAGAGAATGGGAAAAAAATTATCTTCACTCCATCCCCATTCCCCGCCCCGTTCGGGACAGGTTCCCGCGGCCCCCGTCCTGCGATAAATGGAAACCTCTAATAACATGATTTGTTATGAAAAAAAAAAAAAAAAATTAGAGCATGAATGACAAGACCAATAGAACTAACTAAGTCATTCCACTCAATTTTAAGTTTTGTGTTTCTTTAGCTACTTAATTTCAAAAGAAACTTTAGTTCTTAGATTTTGAGAGTGGCTTTAAATGGTTTACAAATCATTAGATGTCCAGGATTAAAATGTTTATGTCGATGAAAATGTTGAGGTCTTAATTTTATAGAAATATATGGATATTTTTGAGAAAATATTTAAAATAAAAAATAAAAAAAATAAATATATATATTTAAATTAACAAATAAATGTTTTACACTTTAAAAATAAGTTTAAATACTTATTATAAATATTATCTACACGTCAATTACATTTTGTTTGTATTTTATCAATTACTTCATAATATAATGGAAATATCGTTTCATCTCACATTATATCGAACTTACAAACATGTGAAAATGTTGATGAAAATTTAATACATTATGATTTAACGAAAATAAGTGGTAGTTTACTTCGTCATACTTAATGTAAAAATTTTAGAATGAAATGACTTATATTCATTGCATATTATGATTTGACCATTATTGGGATGGTGGCAGTGTGGTGCCTTAACCTTTCTCTTTGGAGTACTCATAACAAAATCTACTTACCTTTGGAATTATAATAATTATTTTATTTATCGTGAGCTACCTTAAGATAGAAAAGGTGAAAAAGAAAATTAGGTTAAATTATTAAAAATACCCCTAAACTTTAGGGTTTGTTTCAATTATGCCCCTAGACTTTCAAAAGTTTCAATTATGCCCTTGAAGTTTCAAAATTGTTTCAAAACTACCTTTGAAATTTTTTTTTTTTGTTAAATTCATGATGTAAAATGACGTGTTTGCATATATATTGTTGCTTATATGAACAGATTTGAACACATACGTGGAAAAAATGATAAAAACACATGCAAACGCATCAATTTTTGTCGATAAATTTAACGAAAAATGTCTCCGAGAGTAGTTTTGAAACAAATTTGAAACTTCAAGGGCATAAATGAAACTTTTGAAAGTCCAGAGGTATAATTGAAACAAACCCTAAAGTGGAGGGGTATTTTTGATAATTTAACCAAAAAATTAAAATGTGACTTTTCTAATACAGAAAAAAGAAACAGTGTTTCATAAAATTTAAAAATATTACTTTAAGCATGCAATTAAATTTAGAAGGCTAACAAATCCTAATTGTTCTAAGAAATTTTGATGGGAGGAGGAGGATGCACGGGAAATCCCCCAAAAAAAAATCAAAAAATTAAAATCGAAAAAAAAAGTACTCCATATCCTTGCCAAACAGGAGAAGTACACGATCAAATTTTACAGAAATTAGGGCACGAACTTTAACTTTGCATTTCTATATACAGAAAGAAATTGAATCTCCTCAAGGAGCAGAAAGCCGAAATCTCTAGCCCTCCTGCAACAGGACGGCGCCGGCGGGCGGAAGGAAGCTCTCCATGGTCAAGCCCCAAACGTTGAAATCGACCTCTTCGATTTTCCAAGTCTCCTCCATCTCCCGCTTGTGGTTAGCGGACTGTTCGCCGTATCTGAAGACGGTGACGTTGGTCTTGCCGCTGTGGGCGATATTGACGCCGTCGACGTAGCGGTAGTTGTCCATGAAGGAGCCGGTGCTGGTCTCCCAGAAGACGTCCTCGTCGCCTTTGGTTCGCATCCGTAGAAGCCGAGAGTCCTCGAATTGGATCAGAAGGCCCGAGCGTTGGCTGAAATAGCCCCAAATTGTGTGGTGGATTATCTCGTAATTAGGGCCGCTCTGCGCCTCGCGAATGGCCGGGCTGGTTTCGAGCTTCAGAATGAAGCAGTCTTCGTCGTTGATTAGCTTCTCGCCGATGCACATTGCGTCAATGAATAGGTTCGCCGTTGCTCTTGGGTCTAAACCCTGCACATGTCATAACATGCTAAAGTTTCCTCATTAACTTTCAAAGTTATTATTATTTTTTTTTTTTGTTTGAAGCAAATATAGTATCACAGTTACACGAAACATTACATTTGCAACGAGTAGAAATCTACATGAGAATGAGAAAGAAGATGTTATTTTTTTTTCTTCCATTGTTTTGGTAATTAAAACAAACTTTTTGCCACATTTTTTTAGAATAAACTTTATGCTTAGTTGAAGTTAACAAACTTTGGAAGTTAATTTGTGTCTGGAAGGAATTTCCTAAACTTATTCAAAATAATTAAAAATAATTATTAATATTAATATTTAAAAAACAAACAATAATTATATTAATAACAAAGAATTAAGAAAATCTAAGCCCAAGGATCAAACTTCCAGTTTAACTTATGATATAATATTTTCTCCAAAAAAAAAAAATTATCATATAATATTTTAAATTTGAAATCAAGAAAGTTCAAGAGAAATTATTTCAATAATTCAAAATACCATAAATAAATTAAAATTTTCCTCTATCTGGTTTAGGATGGAAAAATGTTTAAAATGAATATAATAAAAAAAAATGGATGCAAGAACAAAATAAGTTCATTAATATAGTTTTTTCTTTTTTAAAAAAAGGGAAAAAATTAAGGTGATAATCCTCTAGCTCTTTTGATAACATTTTGTTTTTTATTTTTTATTTTTAAAAATTAAGCCTACAAACATAACTTTAGTTTCTTTGTTTTTTGTTTTCTTTTCATAATTTCATAAACCAGCATAAGTTTTGAAAACTTAAAAAATATATATATATAATTTTCAAAAAAAAAAAATTGTAAATTTTGATTAGGAATGCAAATGTGTCATTAACAAAGACTAAATCATTGAAAAAACCAAGTATGATTTTGAAAAAAAACTAAGGTACCCATTTGATTTTTGGTTTTTGAAAATTATGCTTGTTTTCTCCTCAATTTCCTATCTTTGTTAGGGAACCATTTGAATTATGTTTCAAATAAAAAAAAAAAAACTATTTGAATTCCTTGTCAAATTTAAAAAACAAAAACAAGTTTTTGAAAACTATATATTTTTTTTTCTTTCAAAATTTGCATTGGTTTTTTAAAACAAATAAGAATATAGATATTAAAACAAACAAACTCATGTGTAGGAATAGGTATTTATAAGTTTAATTTTTAAAAACTAAAAACCAAAAATCAAAGGGTTATTAAACGGGGTCTAAATGACTATCAAATAGTGCTCCATTTTTTGTTTTTAGTTTTAAAAAATGAAGAGGAAACCAAAAACCAAACCAAATGATTATTAAACGGATCTAAATAATTGTTTTTCCATCTGTTTGTTTTTTTTTTAAACCATGATGATTCTATTCCAAGGCTAACAACCTTGAAAGCAATCCCAATATAAGATCCTTGAGGAAGCAAGCCTTAATTTTGGCAGTATAGTAATGAATGATATTAAATGTAAAAAATATACCTGAAGAAATCGGCGCAAAGGCCTGGGAGGGCCAGAGGAGATGGGGGAATGTTGATTATTAGAAGAATGTCGCCAGGAAACCTTGCCATTAGAACCGCATATAACTTTGCACCCAGAAACGATGAGCTCCAAGCACCACAGATCCGGATTCTTCTGCCAAAGCACAAACCCCCCGATCTCCTCCGTGCTCTTCTTCACCTCGATGCTCTCATCCGACAGATGAAAATCCGACGCCTTAATCTTCACCTGCCCCGTCACGCACATGCTCTGCACCGAATTCAACGCCGCCGGCCCTCCCGTCGCCGCTATGTACTGCTGCACGATGTACTTGGCAGTCGAAGCCTCCTGCACCATCATCAACACACGATTCAGAAAAAAAAAAAACCAAATTAATCCGATTCCATTCAGATCCAGAATTAGATTTAGATTTTACAATGGAGCAATCTCGGACGGGGCGGTGGACGGAGTGGCCGAGCTGGACTTGGAGAGGGATGAGCGGGGATCCGACGAGGTAGAGGAGGAATCGGAGCTCGTTGAAGCGATTGGCGATGATCGGGGAGGTCCATTTGTCGGAGGTCTGGGCTTTCATCCAAGTGGACATGTTCTGCCAACGGAGGGTGACGTTGCTGCCCATGCTGGTGAACATTTCTTCGGGGATCGGGACCTCGAGGATGGTCTCGAGGCCGTCGTCTCGGTCGATGTTGGGACAGAGACGCCTCATCGGTAGGGATTGGGGAAGAGGAAGGGGAAATTTGGAGAACACAAAGGGATGGGAATTGGGAATAATAAAAATAAAAAAATGGGGCAACGGCCTCTCCTTGCTTCTAGTTCTCTCTCTGCCTGCAATTTATACTTGTTTGATTCAATCAAATGCTTCTTTTTCCACCCTGTCTTTTTCTAATAAGTCAAACTTTATTCTATTTTATTCTTTCAAAAACATAACCATTATCGTCTCTTCCTATATTTGCTTAAATTAACGGTTTACTCTAAACTTTTTGATCTTTTTTTTTTTGGTTAATGTTTAAAAATTCATTAGAAAATGTTGAATGAGAACAAGATTTATTAGATATAAAATTGTGAGTTTATAGACTTAGCAGACATATATTTCAAGGATTATGTACATTTTTATTTTCTAGTACTCTGGTAATATATATTGTTCTCGTGGCTAATAATAAATGGAAAATAAATTTCTATCTCTGGTCCACATGTGTAAGATGGGTCCAATTTATAAAAAATAGATTTTTTTTTTTTTTTTTTAATGTAAAGTAGCAAGAGGTAAATGGAAGGAGTATGAACAACTTCTCTACTAAGATAGGACATAATTTTTCTTTTTCTTTTTTCTTTTTAATAAATGAAGGTAGTACCATACTAATCCGATTTAAAATTTTTTCTTAACAAAAGAAAAAAAAAAAACATGACGGTTAAGTGTTTAATTCACTTTGCTGACATGTACAATCAAATTTTTTTATTTCATATTTCAAATTACTTGCATGAAGTCACGTAGGTAACGGATTAAAGGGGAAAGAGAAAAGGCACAATCTTCCATTATTTCACCATGAATCTTTGATATCAACAGAACGGACCTAAGATAAATTTGATCTCTGGCTCTGATATCAATGAACTCCATGACAGATTTCAGATAGTGAAAAGAGGAAGAAGTTTATCAATGAGAAGATCTCAATACTTAGGAGAATGAAGAATTTAAATCTGCTTAGAAGCTGAACAAATGGTATATTTTGCCCTTATTTTCTAGCTACTATATTTATTTTTTATTTATTATTATTATTATTTTGAGTTCAAACTAGAGGGGAAGGTGGTGAATATTCAGAGCTTTTGATCTTTTTAGTCAAAATGATATTTAAAAAATTGCTTATTATTGAATTTAATTAAATGTCACAATGAAGATATTCAAATAGTATAGAATTTAAATTTGTATTGATTTTTATATATTAAATAGTTACTAATTAGTAAAGTTCTTCATCTTGTTGTTTCAAACAGTAATTGGAATGATAGTTGATACTAGTTTCATCACCACATTTGTAAAGGAATTGCTGACAAATGAAAGCTCAAAGCGACAGAGAATTAAGAGAAAAAATTGTTGTAAACAAACCAAAATAAATCGTATGCTATATAAATGAAATTACAAGCAATAACACACCGTTCAACGCCTCGTCATGATAGCCAAAATGAGCATAGTTCAACAATTAACGCACTACTACCTTCTCTAAAAATCAGAGGTTCAAATGCCCGACCACACATTTCTAACCAAGAAAGACGATCAGAACGCTCTTTACTCGTGCATGCCATCGTCTCCGTCCCCTTCACTTAAATCAAGATCAGCAAGCAACTCTTCAATTGGTACCGAAGGTCCATCTTCCCCGTCTGTCATTTCAGAGGGTTGGTATTCTTTATTTCGGTACAATGATATGTTGAACCTCATATCTGGATTCTCCTCCAAATCTCTCAAAAACTGTTCGTACTCCGAGTTCATCTTATCTTGATCTGTTCTACCTTTATCATCAACATCCATTTCAAGAGATTTAAGCTTCCATGATCGAGGCTTTCCACGCTTTCTCTGACGCTTTTCTTCGTAACTCTTCTTGATCAAAATTGTTTCCGGAAGCTCAAGACCCTTATATTTGTCTAGCTCCATATCATTACTATTGGCTGCATACAGATCATAACCAAGGGCATAATCCCCAGGGTTTAAAATATGTCCTAGATGGGTTCTTGTGAAGAATATTGTGTCATTCCTTCCAAAATCTGATACACGAGCTACTTGGGCGTCGGCCAAAGCATACTTCGAACCACCGACATTGACTTCAGTAGAAACATTCTCTATATCCAGTACAATATATTCCACAAGTTGCCTGCTAGTAAGTAGAGACTTGAAGGATGTCCTCCAATACTGATCAGCATCCAAGAAACAGTGCCTTAAAGTGAATGGATCAAGTAAAGCAATGGCATTTGTAACTTTAGTGCAAATTACAAGAGGACCGAGATTGCCCAAACTAACAGCAACTTTAGGAGGTAAGCATATCAAATCTTCGCGGCATATTGGGGATATTTCAACAGAGAAAGTGTGCTTATGGTTGTGAATGTTACTCTTAGGATCATGAGAAACAAGTTGTTTATCGTGGCGACTCCTGATCGGAGCAACCTTTCCAATAAATTCCACAAACTTCACACCATGACTCCTATTAGAAAAGAAGAAGTCAATACCTTGATCCATCTGTTTGATCCTTATGGCATTGGCAGCAGCACCATGCTTTAGTATCAGTTGCTCCAAGAAGAAAAACGTACGCCGGTGAGCTACGTGCTGCCTGAGTTGAACAGAAGCCACCCACTGGTCAGGGTTGGCCTGGACCCTTGAGCAAGACTCACACAAGTGATCCTGTACAACGTACTCAACAACGTATGACTGTTCCAAAATTGCTCCATGAAGAACCTCTTTCTGAACCTTCAACTTGACCTTGATCCTCTTGGAATGGGGCTCAGTCCAAACAAATTCAGCATGTACCAGTTTAACCTTATTCAAATTCTTTAACCGTTTGATGCAGAATGTCAGTAGTTCCTTTGATTCTAACTGTGCCTTAATCCAAGTTCGCGGTGGCTGCAAGTAACTCTCGCAATCAGGACAGTGCATAATGGTCAATTGCTTCTGTAAACCTTCTGTGATGTCAACTTCGGAACACAAACACTTGACACACATATTGGCAGCATTTGGTGCCATGGGAATTCCACATTTGCAACATAAGACGCTGCCAATGGTCTGTTGAACCGAAAACAATCCTGTTTCTCCGGCCATAGTTTATACTCCTACCAAAAGATGAACCAACAAAAACTAACGTGAATTCTAAAGCATTCTTTTATAAGAGTAAATAACTTCGCATAAATGGTTAAAAAAAAGAACAATCTAGGTCAAAATGTGTAAGCCCACCATGAGAAGGAGGCGATTTTAAAATTTCGATATACCTTAACTCAGAGATTAACTCCTCCTTTCGATTCTTTGTCGATTACACAAAGAATATGAAGTCAGTTTGTCGATTAACAATATGAAATCAGTTTGATTCAAGCAATAAATTTACCCCTCCCCACATCAGTTCATATACATAAAGCCATTCTGATGCACTTTCAGTTTTGTGTTTTCACTTGAATTGAATGAACGTTTGTTGGAGAAGAAATCGACACCAAAAAAAAAAAGCTTCTTTTGATTTTAGAACAGAAAAAAAAACCAACGAAACAAAACAAGAAATAAAAACCTTGGTCTGGATCTGAAACAGAAAGGTGGCGCGATCTCACCAGGCGTGGGCTAGGGGCTGACAAAGATAAGTAATTCCGATGGCTTGAACAGGCGAGAGAGTGCGAGACGGAGGGAGCGGCGGCGAGTTCGTCGGAAGGCTAGAACTGCGGCAGCTGAGAGTGAAGCGTGCGTCGGCAGCCGCTGAGACGACGTTGGGCAAGAACGGCGGCGCGCGGCGGGGCGGGGTGCAGGGAGGGAGGAGCGAAAAGAAAGAAGAAAGGTAGGCAATATGGCGGAAATATGAAAATCAATTTAGCTTGAAGGAGACACCGATCAGGAAGATATGAAAATCAATTCACCCTTTTGATAAAGAAAAAATCGAAAGGAGATCGATAGAGAAGAATGTTGGCCTTGAACACAATGGCTATGGCGGCAAAGGAAAGGGGCTTTGGATTTTAGGTTTCCAGGGTGTTATGGTAATTATCTCGACCAACGAGGATAATTTATATTTAATTATTAATATAACTGCCCAAATCCTCTTTTTCCTTTTCTTCTCAAAATCCTAATAATCTTTTTCTTTTTTCTTTTTTCTAAGAGAAAATCCTAATAATCATAGGTCAAAGTTTTAAGCTTGTGTTCACACGAAATAAATAAATAAGATTAGTAAACTTTGGTTCATTGTGTTTTTTTTTTTTTTTTTAAAAAAAATAATAAATATGTCCTTTCAATTTTTGTTTTCTTTAGTTTTTTAAAAAATGTTTTCTTCTTCTTTTTTTTTTTTTAATATTATAAAGAATGAGAAAATTTAAAATATCCTCCCTATAAATGTGTATGGGTCTTGATTTTTTTTTGGAAAAATACACTTTTAGTCTCTGAGGTTTGAGTTAAGTGACAGTTTGGTCCCTGAGTTTTCGAACTCAACAAAAATACCCCTGAGTTTTGAGATAAGGAGCATTTTGGTCCCTGCCGTCCAATTTTCCGTTAAATGCTAACAGATTGCTGACGTGGCCAAATTTTTTTAATTTTAAAATAAAAATAAAGAAAAAACAATAAAAAATAATAAAAATATTATTATTTAAATGATTTTTAAAACTTAACTCTCCCCCCACTTCTTCATCTTCTTCCCTCAACCCCTCCACCTTCTTCTTCACATCTCCGGCGGCCGGCCACCGGCCGACTGTAATTTTTTTTTCTTTTCTTCTCCTTACTTCCTCTCTTTTACCCCAACCCATTTTTCTTCTTTTCTTTAAAAAAAAAAAAAAAAATCAAGAGGGAGGAGGGAAGAGCCCCGTTCAGAACCCTCGCCGGCAGCCTAACCAAAACCCTAACCAAAACCCTCATTTTCACCAATCCTCCTTCTTCTTCATTTTCACCACCAAACTAACCCTAACCAAAACCCTCGCCGGCAGCCGGCGGCTACTTTTTTTTTTCTTTTCTTTTTTTCCTCTTCCCCATCTTCCCCCCTCCAAACCCTAATGCCAAGCTTCACCTTCACCACCGCCAACCACGAGTCGCCACCACTGCTGAAATCGAAGAGAAGGATTGGGCTTCGACGGAGGAGACGACGGAACAAGAAGGACAGAGCGATCGTGAGAAATATTTGTTCGTTCGTGGGGATTTTGTGATTTCGCCGTCTGTTCGTGGGGAGATTTCGTTAGATCTGGAACCGATTCCTTGCGCCGCCGTTCGTTTGCCGCTCGTGGGGGGATTTCGCCGTCTGTTCGTTTGCCGTTCGTGAGTCGTCGCCGTCTGTTCGTTCGGGGAATCTCGCCGACGGTTTCACGATTTCGCTCGTGAGGGTTTTTTTTTGCCGCCTGTTTGTTTGCTGCTCGTGAGGGTTCTTTTTTTCACTTTGCTCGTGGTCAGCCGACGGCGGGAATAAAGGAGTCCGGTGGGAAAAAAGGATTCGGACGGCAGGAAAAAGGACTCCAGCGGCGGCGGCGTAGGGAAGTGACCGGCGATGGTGGACAACAGTGAAGGTGGAGGTTGGCATTAGGGTTTGGAGGGGAAAATGGGGAAGAGGAAAAAAAGAAAAAAAAAATAGCTGTCCCCGCCGCCTGCCGGCGAGCGGCGGTCGACGGCGGCGACGAGGGTTAATGTTAGGGTTAGTTTGGTGGTGATAATGAAGAAGAAGAAGGGTTGGTAAAGGTGATATATTTTTATTATTTTAATAATATTCTATTTTATTTTAATATATATTTTAAAAAAATAATAATAATAATTTTTTTAATAAAAAAATGTTGCCACGTCAGCAAACTGTTAGGATTTAACAGAAAAATAGACGGAGGGACCAAGAGTGTAACGAAATCCAAACGGGGTAATTTTGTTGAGTTTGAAAACTCAGGGACCAAAGTGTAACTTAACCCAAACCTCAGGGACTAAAAGTGTATTTTTCCCTTTTTTTTTTTTTAACTCGAACAATGCATTCATTGGTAAGAATTAATTTTTTCAAAGGTACAAACGATGACCGTTCACTATGAATCATATTCAGAAACCACGATGGATATTCACAAAACCATAGTATATACATTGTTACTTGAACTAGTTCAACAATTTTTAGTCTTTATACAAAAGAACAAATGTATTTAAAAAGTTGTTCTTTTAACATCTTTACCTAAATGTATTAACTTCTTTTTACAATATATTAACCTACTGTAAATTAATAAATATGAGTTTTTTTCTTTTCCTTTTCTTTTAATGTTGTGTTATAACAAATAAGCAGCTAAACTGGGCCTAATTATGTTGTTGTTACTTGTGTTATGTTAAAATTACTACAATATGTATAAGGGTTTGTTTTGAATACCTTCTAGTTTAAGTGTTTTTCAATAATGCATTTTTTTAAAAACATTTTATATAAAAGTTGTTAAGAGTTTAAACACTCGTATGTTTGGTTACATTTACTCATAAGTGTTTTTATACCCAAGTTATACTTACAAACTATTTTAAAAAATATATATGTTTTCAAGTGTTTCAAAATGATTTATTTATTGATTTCATGTTTTTAATAAGTTATTTTTTTGTGGTTGTCAAACACTAGGATTTTTTTTTTCAAAAGTAAACACTTCAAAAGTTAAACCAAAGACATCCTAAATGGTTTAATTGAAAACTATCTTAGAAATATATATATATATATCTCACATTGTATCGGAGAAAAAAAAAATATAATAACTTATTTATGTTATTATAACGGTTGAAGTTTATTGGACAATCAAAACTCTAACTGGTTCGCGATTCAAATTTTTATTTTCGATTTCTAAAAAATCTTAATTATTTTCACAATATTTGAAAGTAAACACACATGTTTCAATTTGAAAATTATGTTTGATTGTGAATTTAATTTACTAAAATGTAACTTTTTAAATTGCTGCCATATAAATATTAAAAATATTCAAATATCTTAATGGTTAAATTATTAAATCTATTCTCAAAGTTGGGAGCATAATCAAAACTAACCTCTCAAAAATTATTTTTAATAATTTAACATATTTCAATTTTCTTTTGAAACATTTAACCTATTTCAATGTTTCCAAACAACTAATCAAATCAAACACACCCAAAGTTTACAGTTTTTTCTTTTTTTTTTTTGGTTTAATTTAACCGAAAGTTAAATCTTACATCTTAATTTATTTAGCCGTGGGGAAATTTTTCTCAATTTAAAATTTATAAAGGGATCGATAGACCCGATTCTCTGTGGCCTACATGTCGTATTCCTTCATCTTGTATGGCAATTTGGCAATGGCTTCAAAACTACACGTCGGCCCTTCCTCGACCGTCTTCCTTGGACGAGGGCTCTGCATTTCTGCTAAATAGCAGTTCAATCTCTTCCAACGACTTTCCCTTCGTCTCCGGCAAGAAGAAATAGAAGAAAATCAGAGCGATTACAGAGATTCCGGCGAACATGAAGAAAGCTCCACCGATCGTAATCGCCTCGTAGATCGATATGAAACTCAACGAAACCGCCGCGTTCATTGTTCTGTTCACCGCAACTCCAATGCTCGTCCCTTGTGCCCTCAATTTCAACGGGAAAATTTCAGTGCTGTAAACCCAAGTAATCGGCGCAATTCCGATCGAGAAGAAGGCCACGAACATGTAAACGGAGCATATGCTGAGAATCAACGCCCAAAACAAATCTCCCTTTGAATGTTCCACCATTGTTAAAGAAAACCCTAACGCGGATAGCGAAACCGTAACCCCCATCGTGCTGGTGAATAGCAACCGCCTTCTTCCGACTTTGTCGAGGAAGAACGTGGCGACGAGGATGAACAGCGTTTTGGTCACTCCGACGCCGACGGTGGCGAGTAAGAGCTTGTCCTTGTTGGTGATTCCGGCTTTCTTGAAGATTCTAGGGCTATACAGTACGACTGCTTCAATGCCCACAGCGTGTTCGAAGAAATGCAACCCGACCGCCGCCACCAGAATCCATCGCACGGCGGGCGTCGGAGTCAATAACAGCTCTCTCCAAACCCCCTCGCCGTGAGTTTTTCTGTGCAATTTCACAACATCCTGCTCGCAATCCTCGGGGATTCCAGCCGCTACTTTAATGTCTCTGAATCGAAGCGCTGCTTCTTCCTCTGTATTCGAAACTTTCGATAGAACGTCTCTGGCTTCCTTTAACCGGCCCTGCAGCACCAACCACCGGGGAGATTCCGGCATTCTCAAAACTCCGAGAGCCAAGACGAGCGATGGAATTGCCGCAACTCCGAGCATTATTCTCCAGCCGATTCTCACTCCTATTTTCCCGAAGCAGTAATTTGAGACATACCCCGTTAAAATACCGAAGCTGATGCAGAGCTCTGGTAAAGAAGTGAGAAATCCTCTGTACGATGGCGATGAAATTTCTGCAGAGTAAACCGGCGCAATCATTAACGCAAAGCCCACTCCAATGCCGGTGATGCACCTTCCGACCAACAAGATCGCGTAATTTGGACCGTAGCCCATCAAAATCGCGCCAATCATGAAGATCACTGATGCTAAAACGATCGTGTACCGGCGGCCAATGATGTCGGAGGTTCTTCCGGCCGTCAGCGATCCCACCAGTGCACACAGGTTCAAAATTCCGGCAAGTACTTCCACTTGAACTTCGTTGATTTTCAATTCATCTTTAATGAATATCATTGCTCCACTCATGACACCCGTATCTGCAGAATTGAATTTTCCATTAGAATTAGTTAAACATTTCCCCTTTTTGAGTTATTGAAAACCAAAACTTACCATAGCCAAAGATGATGGATACAATGGAGGCTACTATAACACAACCCAGAGCATATCTATTGAGCTTGTTCTGAGTTTCACCGGAGGCTTGCCCCCCCTCCATAACCTTACCCGCCATCGTCTTCTCCATTTTTGTACCTTCTTCTGTGAGCTTCAAGGCCTGTTTCTCAGAAACCTTGTGTCCTCAAACAATTATATAGAAGTTGGAACATTGAAGGATAAAACTGAAACTTGAGAGGCTGCTGCACAAATTTCGGTGTACCTAGTTGTTAATTGGAAGGAACTTAGATGATCCCGAAGAGAAGAAACAGACTGATGAGGAAGTCTAAAGGGATTTGTTTTTGGGAGACTGAAATCGGTTGTTTGTATTCAAAAATCAATGTGCTGTTTCTGTCGAATAGATAAGAATGAACAAAGAAAAAAATTGAAGATAAAAGAAAAATGGTGATGAATAATCTGATCGAGCTGTTTTGATCTAATTCCTGCTCTTCACCAGCGAACTCAGTTTGTTTTAAACTGCTTTTTAAGTCCTTGAGTTTCACAAATTGTAAGATAAAAACGGTAATGTTCGTTTGAGTTTCAGTCCTGACCTCTAGCATGTTGATTGGATAGTCTCTAAACTCGGAATGGTAGTTTTTTTTTTTTTTTTTTTTTTTTTTTTTTTTTTTTTTTAATTAATTAATTATTATTATGTATTTTAAAAAAAATTAATTAATTAATTAATTAATGTGGTGCATATAAATCTAGAATAAACTAGAATATGAAATTATGTTTCAATGAGTTGAGGATGGAGATTCAAATCTATAATTTTTGTGTCAATGATGCATGTCTTAACTACTAGTTGAATAGTACTTTGTTACATACGGTATGTATGGATCTCTCCATACACAACTATCAAAATGTTGACGATTAGGAGAGATGGAAAAAATTATCATGTTCTAATTTAGCTATGTTCAAGTTGACTCACTTTTATGATTATTGCGATAAAAGATGAAAATCACAAAATCACACTTTTTTTTTCTTTCTTAAACACACAAAAGCACACTTTTAATGAAACATAAATATGTGTGATTTGTGAATAATATTTATTTACATCCGTCCACTAAAATCTCATAGTAACATTTTGATGTTGTTTACTTCAAGTGACAAGTATGAGTACAATTCATTTCTTTAGTAAATATGGTACCAATAAATCATGTAAAGTGAATCAAAACTCTCATTTTATTTTATATTTTTGATAAAAAGAGGGGGAAAACAACATTAAACAAACCGAATTTCAAAAAAAAAAACAACATTAAACAAACCGAAGACATAAAAAGGGAATGAACCGGTAAGAAAGGGAATGCACTAAATTAGTGTAGTAGCATATAGTCAAATATGGTTTATAATTTATAGATTTATAATCGGAAACTTATATAGTTAAATATAGTTTATAATTTATAGATTTATAATCGGAAACTTATATAGTTAAATATAGTTTGTAATTTATAGATTTATAATCGGAAACTTATATAGTTAAATATAGTTTGTAATTTATTGACTTATAACCAGAAACTTTTGTACTTAAAAAAAAAAAAAAAAACCAGAAACTTTAAGTCATGCAATTTTTAACCATCCAATAATCAATGTATTGTTATTGTTATTATTATTATTTTTTCCAGTACATCAACATTTGGGGTGAGTGGTTCGAACCTTCGATCTACATGTCAATTACCATAAGCTAAGCTCATTTTGACAATATATTGTTATTTGTTATCAGTGTAATTGGGAAATAACTGGTAGAAAATGTGAAAGAATAATTATTTAAGGGGCAACAAGAAAAATGGCTACAAATAAAAAGGTGGCTTGAAAAATGGCTACAAACGTTTGTAAATTAAATAGATGGCTAAACCATTTATTAATTAATAATTCCCTAATTATACAAGACAAAAATGCCCCTCAACAAACTTCCTAACGTGTTGTTAACATTTAAAACCAAAATCAGAGTTTAAGAGAGATAAAAAAACACCCCTAAAAATAGTTGGAGACATTTTAGGAGATTTGAAAATCCGAAAATAAAAAAGACACACAACTATTTTGAAACCCAAATGTACCAGACCCTAGTTGTTCCTCGGGAATAGGAGTAAATACCTTGTCGGACAATGAGTACAAAGTTCAACCACCCCGTCAGTAGAGAGAAACACCTCTGAACTCCATTGATCAGGAACAACATTCCTGTCCATCTGCATATTTACTACCTGCACCTAAGAACCTCTGAAAAATTAAGAAACCGGAATTATGACACATCTGCTGCAATGTTGATTGGGAACAACATTCCATTCCATCTGCATATTTACTACCTTGTCGGACAATGAGTACAAAGACCCTAGTTGTTCCCCGGGAATAGGAGTAAATACCTTGTCAGACAATGAGTACAAAGTTCAACCACCCCGTCAGTAGAGAGAAACACCTCTGAACTCCATTGATCAGGAACAACATTCCTGTCCATCTGCATATTTACTACCTGCACCTAAAACCTCCGAAAATTTGAGAAACAAAAAAGAAACGTAATTATGACACAAAAAAACCTGCATTCCCACCGCCAACCATAGTGGATATCGCTACCTACCTCTCGCATCACGTCGACGCCCCCCCTGCCGTCCCCGCGACCTTCATCCGGTACGCCGACGAACACGAATTGCATGCTCAACCCTTTCTTCTTCTACGCGAGGCCTGTACCAAAAAGTTTGAAATAAGGTAACGGTTTCCTTCCCCCTCCATTATATTTGCAACAGAAAGATTCGTTTCTTCCTTGCAATCCCGAGATTTTAGGGGTTCGTTTCTTCCTTGCAATCCCGAGATTTTAGGGGTTCGTTTCTTCCTTCCCCCTCCATTATATTTGCAATAAGGTAACGGATTTTAGGGGATGTCCCCGCGTCTGTCCCCATAGGGTGTATACTAGTATTGACCCCCGGGGTGTCAACGACTATACAGCACCCCCTGTATGTACCGTTTTGAAAATCGTTGACCATCCAAAAAACATCTCTGTCCTCAGAAATGATTATGTTAATTGGGTTATTCGACCAGCTCATGAAGAGTGTTAGCCGAGTAATCATATTACCGTCCTGGAGCTGAAGGTATTTCGCCAGACATACTTTAAACTCTTGGAGACTCGAATCAATTCTAACATCCACGCTTCCGAACTTGAAATCACTGTAAATACCCCCAGCACTCCAGACACCACCAAACAAAATCGTGACCTGTTGAACTGTTGCCATGTTAGATTAGGACGAAAAATTACTGTCGCAATGTGATCGTGATATAAAACAAAAAGATAATACAATATGACATTTATATGAGGGACAACAATGTGAAGGAATAAATAAATAATCGTTGGAAACTACCTACGCCTAAACAGTAGGTAGTCCTTAACAGATCACAACAGACCGCCCCCAAAATCTCGTGTAAATAGAGATACATCCAGAGCGCAATAAAGGGACCAAATCCCGTGTAAACCGGGATACACCCAGCGCGCAAGAAAAAGCCGAGCAACGTGCGTGTAACAAAAACGGACGTTAGGGCCGTCTGTATATAGCCGTATATACCAGGGGTAAAAACGTCCAAAAACATTCAGGAAAACGGTTCCTATTATTCCGGTAGCCACGCCTGCAAAGACCAAACGTCCGTAGCCAAAAATCAAGCCCGCTTTTTTTTTGTAGCCATTTAGCACAATTCCCCATTATTTAATCCCAGGTTGAAAGGGCAATATTTGTCAGAGTCACCTTGAACCGCAAGTGGGCTATCGAGTGGATGGCTAAGCCCATCGACAGAAACACAAACGGATAGGCCCAGTGGCTCACTAATCCACCTTCCGCCCACAAAAATTACGTTCCACAATGAATATTTGTTGTTTGTTTATTATAATTTAATTTATATCAACATATTTTTCACTTTGAATCAAAACATAAAATTTGATTTTAAATAGAGTTCAATATTTGACTCGAAAATTAAGTTGGTATATTTTAGTATGGTAAAGTGGAATATATATATATTTGAACATATTTATCTAAATCCAACTGATTAGTTTCACATCTTTCATGAACCAAAATTCAAAAGTTCACATTTCAAATTCTAAACTTATTTTACCAAAACTTAAAAACTTCTACGATTTGATATTATTCTTGTGTGGATAGTAACACGAAAGTAAAGTAGTAAAGTTATATGAGGTTTTATTTATTTATATATTTAAATTTAATATGTGGGAGTGAAAATTCTAAGTTTTAACATTTTTATTATTTATTTATTTCCGTAGTATTGTGAAATTGAAAACATTTGCAGTGTCTGTGGTTGTGTGTGTGCGTTTTGGGCTGTCGGTGGAAGTGGGAAAGTTTTCCAATCCAAATAAACCCATCAATCAAACACATATTCAACTCCACCTCTTTCAATTGAACATATTTATAAATACCCATCAATTTCCTTTCACACTTCACCTTCAAAACTATGCATCAATCAACCCATATTTAATAATAATATGTCCTTCCTTTAAACATCCAAAAATGGCATCAACCAACTCCAAAAATCGCATCAACTTACTATTATTTTGTTTGTAAATACAAACAAAATAATAGTAAAAACTATAACTAAAAGTGATTTTTGGTCTCAGTTTAAATGTTGTTCAACAATGCAGTATCTTTTAATTTTGTATAAAAATTGTTTATAATTTAAACACTCATATGTTTAATTACATTTCTTCATAAATTTTTTTTTATATAAGTTATTATATACTTAAAAACTTTTTAAAATTTTTGCTTTTAAGTGTTACTCTCAAAATGATTTATTTCTCAATCTCATTTTTTAGTAAGTCATTATTAACCGTTGGCAAACATTATAATTTTTTCAAAACGATTTTTTTTTTCAAAATTAAACACTTGAAAAGTTAAACCAAATATACCATTTGCTTCGCTAAAATAATCATTTTAAAAGTTAGAGTCGTTTGATAATCATTTGGTTTTTAAAAATTAAGCTTAAAAACACTATTTCCACCAATGAGTTTCTTGGTTTTGTTATCTACATTATTTCAATGTTTTCAAAAATCAAGTCAAGTTTTGAAAAGAAAAAAAAAATAGTTAAAAGATTAAGGTCCCGTTTGATAACCATTTCGTTTTTTGTTTTTGGTTTTTTAAAATTATGCTTGTTTTCTCCTAAATTGTCTATCATGACTTTCATCATTGTTAATTGTCGATGGTCAAATTTGGTCAGAGGGAACTCACCTGACCTTCACGTGCCACCAACGGTAAATTTGTTTGTGAGGGGGGGAAGACGTGACTTGCAAGACAGTAAACTGCACACCAGTGTGGTGCTTGCCACACCGGCTCCGATGCTTAAGTCAACAAACAGAATGGTGGGAAGCAAGAGGAAAAAGTAGAGAGTAGAGAGTAGAGTTTGGGAATAGAATTCGGATCATCTCTTCAGTGGCGAAGAGATGTATAAATACCTGCTCATGCTCCTAGGATTTTTAGGTATTCGGAGGCGTTTTGGGACAAACCAGGCGGAACCGGGGCGACTAGAGGCGGTAGAGACCACACGGACCCAGACGGGCTCGACCCGCGCAAGCGGTCCGAGCAGAGGGTCGGGCCAAAAGCCCGACCCCTTCGATCTTGGCCTGACCCATTGGCCCGTTTCGCCCCCGGGGTCCACCCTCCAATCCGACTTCTGTCCGATTGTTCTCGTCAGCTCCTTGTACATCGGGGTGGTCCAAAATCACCCATAACATCAATGATCCATTTAAATTTCTAGTCAAATTCTAAAAACAAAAACAAGTTTTTGAAAACTATTTTTTTTTTTTTTCAAAATTGGACTTGGTTTTTGAAAACAAGGAAAATGGTTAATACTTAAAAAAAAAAAAAACTTGTAAGTGAAATTAAGTGTGTATAAGCTTAATTTTCAAAAACAAAAAACGAAACGGTTATCAAACGGGCCTAAAATGTTTAGTGAAATTTAAACTTGGGGCTATGTTCTTAATTGAAACAACAACCTGGGTAAGTCGTTTTGCAATAGAAATGGGCCTTTGAGGTAATGTTTGGGCCAGGACAGAAAACGGGCCTAACTACGGCCCAAAAAGTGGAAGCGGGAGCCTGCTCCATTGTCGGCCACCAAACAAGCAACGGGCAACCACCACAAGTGGATGGGTGGCGTCCAGCGCTCCACCAACCATTACAGAACAGAGTCGACGATTGACGGTGGTGCCCGCCATTGATGCTATCCTCGAGCTTTGAGTAAATCATAAATAATGTCCCTATGTTTTAGATCAGCCATGTCAACATATCACTTTCATATCGGTTTTTGGTTTCATCACGAGTTTAGTTTCTAAACCTCAATAGATTTCGAGTTTTCAATTTCATGTTCAATAATTCTTTTTAGGAGTGTTTTATAGTCATTAAACTTTAAACTCTGTATCTAATAGAGTAATGACCTATTTTTACAACAATTCAATGATTAAAGCGTATTTGTTACGTTTACTTTAAAAATGTTTGAATCATTATCTCTATAGTTCAGATGTTATATTTTAAAAAATAATATTGGTGATACGATTGGTTAATCAATGAAAATATTGAAGTAATAGAAGAATATAGGTGTCTTAACCACTAATGAATGCTATGAGCTAATTAATGTGGAAGAAAAGAAAGATAATACATAATTAAAAAAAATATATAGTGCATGAACACATATGCAATTCTATTTCTAATAGTTTTTCTTTTTATGAGGATGGTTACATTGTAATAATGACTCATTTCTCAATTTATTCAAGAACAGGAGACAATTTTATATTAGATATTGTACAAACATGTTAAAAAAATATTATTTAACATTTGTTGTAAAAAAAAAAAAGATTATTTAACATTTTTTGAGAAAAAAAGAGAGATTATTTAACATTTCTTTAAAATCTTTTGAAAGGTAAGATAATTCAATTATTTCATCTTATGAGTGTTATTTTTCTTTCTTTTCCTTGAGAAAAACATTTCTAAAAACCATACTTTTCAAGACAAGAGAAGAGACTACCATAATAGCCTATTTAGGAATCTATTGCAAAACCATTTTCAATTTTTAGATTAAGAGGAAAAGATATTAAATAACATTTTTTTCCCCAAAAGTTAATTTATTTCTTATTTTCTTTTAGCATATTATCACAAATTAAATGACATGTTCTTTTAGCACAAAAATAGTCTCATTCCTTCTTTTAAATCACATATATTTATATACACAATATGATGGTAATATACATGAGAGTATTAACACTTACAATTTATTTAATAAGTTATGATTAAGAAAAGGAAAGAAGTAAGGGACATGAAAGCAAAAGCAGTGGCATAAATAATATTGATTATAATATAATAATGTCCAGGTCAGATTAGCAAAAAGAAAAATAAGAGTCCAATCAACTTTTTACAAGGGAGGGTGTTGAAGAGATTGGAACCTAAAAGAAAATGAGATTTTACCTAATGAGGCAAAGTTTATCTTATAAATCTCACCCACCAACTAATCTTCCACCCAATAAATAAGTTCACTTCTAATTATGTTTTTTAAATAAAAAAAAATACAATTTTTACTTTGATATTTCAAACAATTGATAAATTTATACATATATTGTATGAAATGATCATCATTACTCTAACTCCATTATTATTTTTTCTTATGTTATGTTATTGTTATAATATCTATAAAATGGTATGAAAAAAAAAGTTGATCATTATGTTTGACTTTATCATAAAATATCTACGCCTAGGATGTTCATAGAATAGAGACATAGGAAAAAAAGACTTTTTTTTTTGTGCGACCGATGTCTTAAAAGTTTTATTATCGGTTAATAGTAACGAGAGATGAAACTCTCCTTTTAGACAAATCCAAATAATATTACATAAAAAGAATGAAAATTTTGAAATTTGCAATGAAAATAAAAGTAATGTAGGTTCTTAAAGAGGAAAAAAAAAACTTTGCACTTGAAAAAAAAGGGTGATTGATGGTGTGTACTTACGTGGATGTAAATAGAAAAGAAGCTTCACGCGTAAAAGTTTTTTTTTTTCTTTTTTTCAATATCTCATTTTAGTAAATCATAAATATCATTTATTTTTTTAAAAAACAACATCACACATGTGGGAGTGAAGATTCGAATATTCAACCTATAGAAAATGTTAATAATATATTTTAATATTGGATCATGATCAAGTTAGTCAAATATTCTTAAATTCTATAAACAGCAGAATTCATTTCTTTTTTCAAATAGTAAGATCATATCAGGTGTACAATGAAAAATTGACAATTAATGACAGTAATAAAATAAAAATTTTATCATAGATATATTAGATTTGAAAACTAAGTCTTAGAGAGAGGGAGAGAGAAAGTTGGAGGATAGAGAGAGGGTTAATGCAATAAATGGGAATCTTTTGATGAACAATACTTTGTGAAGAAGGAAGAAAAGGAGACACTTTTGATGATGGAGGACTTTTTGATATAAAGTTAAAGCAAGGAAAAGCATATAATAAAAAGATAAAAGAAGAAGAAGGAAAAAAAAAAAAAAAAAAACTTACACCCATCAATTCTCACTCAAGTATTCATTCATTGCATCCCCTTTCCTCCACACATTATTTGGCCAAACCTATAGTTTTCATCCCTTTCACATTATATTCATTTACAAGCTTATAATTAAGTTTGCTTTCCTAACATGATTATTAGATTATAGATTATGTCTCCTTTTCAAATGGTGCAACTAATTTCAAAAGAAAATAGTCTTGATTGAGATATTGATTATCAACTTCGTCACGAAGATGATTTGATTGATATATTATCAAAATTATATAAAGTAATGTTTATCCCTTCATTTTATGAAAAAAAAATTCAAGTAATACAAAAAATAATTTGTAATGTGAGATTTTATTGATTTCATGGTTTGGAAAATCAATTACTTGAAATGAAATTTAACTAGTTTAGAAGTAAGTGTAATGGATCATTAGAAGTGACGGAGAGAGTTGTACTTCCTAGAGCTTTTAATCTCAAATTCATCTTATCAAATGGCTTTAAAAAATGGATAAAAGATAATGCAATATTTCTAGTAATCAAGTACATATATAGGCATTAGGCACTAAAAAAAAGCAAATTACTATTTACCAAGGACATAAAAAATTACTTGAAAAGGCACCTAAAAAAATCATATCAATAAAAAAGTAACATTCAACTAAAATACTTGATTTAATGTCAAAAATCAAATTGACTACCGTTAATGAATTAAAACAATTGGATCGACTCAATTCAATTAATTTTAATTTACACTCCTACTAAATGGATATTTATCTCTTATTAATCCAATCAATAATTATTTCACATCATCAATTATATTCTACACCAATTTTATCATTCAGCAGTTCATGAGTCTAAAATTGATATAATCTATTTAAACAAAAATTATTATTATGTCGATTAATTTAATTTTATCAAAGTTTTTTTTTTTCTTGAAAGACTAATTTTATCAAAGTTATTATCTGAAAGAACTCTTATATAAATTCATTATAAAATCATAGTCTCATTCATGAATTAATTAATGAGACGAAGCTTAGATCCTTGGAACTCCATCCCACTTATCATAAGTGGAAACAAGTGAAGGTGTATTGTTCTGAGTCAACGCCAGCAATTATGATATTTTGCAGAAACTTGCCGACTTTTTGGTTGTATTTTATTTTCTATCCCTCCATTTTCCAACTTTTCAAAACTTCCCCTAAATTGAGTTTTAATTATTATTATTATTATTATTATTATTATTTATTTATTTCATGCGTACTTTTAAATATTTTATTTAATTTTCAACTTGAATTTCTATAACTAAGATATTCATTAAAATGTCATAGATTCATCATCTAACTTTTTTCTTTGGTAATATCATATATATATATATATATATATATATATATATATATATATATATATATATTAATGTTAAATTATAAAAAATGCAGTGTTTGTTTCGATTATACTTTTGAAATTTCAAAAGTTTAAAATGCGGGATTCAAATCTCTGATCTCTTGGTCAAATGTACATACAATTTCTGTTGAATTGTACTCACTTTGACGTATAGGTAAGGAAACTTACTACTTATAATTATTTGATTTAAACAACTATAAATGTTCATGACCAATAAAGATATAAACTTTAAGTTTTTCCATTAAAATTTGGTTACATCAAACTCTACTCCTAAGATTTAATATATTTATTAGGTTAAATTACAATTTTAGTCTTTGAACTTTTGGAGTTGTGTGTTGCATTTCAATTTTAAAGAGCATTTAATAAAATTTTAAACTATTAATTTTGTGTCTAATAGATCTAGATCCCTTAAATTTTAAAGTGTCCAATAGCTTAATGAACTTTCAATTTCAATGTGTCTAATAGATCACTTACCTATAAAAAATTTTAAGAAAAAATCCACAGATTTGCTAGACACAAAATTGAAAGTGAAGGTTTTATTAGACATAAATTTTGTTGATGGTCGATTTTGGCCAGAGGATCTCACCTGACCTTCACGTGCCACCAACGGTAAATTTGTAGTTGAGGGGGGAAGACGTGGCCTGCAAGACAGTAAACCTGCACACCGGTGTGGTGCTCGCCACACCGGCTCCGATGCTTAAGTCAGCAAGCAGAACGGTAGGGCGTGGAAAAGTAAGAGCAAGAGGAGAAAGCAGAGAATAGAGAGTAGAGTTTAGAGATAGAATTCCGGATCCCCTCTTCAGTGGCGAAGAGGGATATAAATACCTGCTCATCCTCCTAGCCTTGCTCGGCCTCGGCCATGGGCCGAGGCCGAGCAGGGGGTCGGGCCGAAAACCCGACCCCTTCGGTCTTGGCCCGTCCCATTTGCCGGTTTTGCCTCCTTGGTCCATCTTTCAGCCCGATTTCTCCCCGGTTGTCCTCGTCAGCTCCTTGTGTATCGGGGTGGTCCAAAATTGCCTATAACAAATTTTAGTCTGTAAATTTAAAAATTGTTGAACGGTTTAGGTATGTATTAGACACAAAATTAAAAAATTATAAATCTATTAAAGACTTTTAAATTTCAAAGATACAAAGTTCAAAGTTTAAGGACTTATTAAACACTTTTTGAAGTTCAATAACGGGCCAAACTGATAATTTAGCTTATTAAGTAATACTTTACCATCTAAATTTCAAACACAAACTTAAGGAAAAAAGAAAAAAGAAAGAAAAAGAAAAGATTATTATTTTAAGTTGGTGTTACATATGGATATACTTTGATGAGGTTTGAAGTATTAACTCACAAATGGGTTTGCACTTTGCTGGCCAATAATCTGAAAACCCATCATCAGCTTTAAAGTCAATAAATCTATTTTAATAATGCTTTCATTTTTATTATTATTATTTTTTTCCCTTTCACTTTTTGGTTGGGGAAAACTGTTTTCAACTTTGTGACTTTTATAATGGGATATGATGATGCTTTATCAGCTGCTTTCTTCAATTATATATATATATATATTTATATTGCAATTCCCTCCAACTTTTAAACTCTCTTTGTTACACTAAAAAGAACATTGGTTTTCATCCCAAACAAACTACTAATTTAGGATACATAATTTTATCTTTTTTTACAATTTTAGAATTTGAAACTTAGACGTGTTTGGATTTTTTTCCCCTTACCATATCATATCATAAGAGATCGAAGTTAAGATGTGATATTCTTTGATATATACATATTCAAATCTATGGAAAAATAATTTTAATATAACAATAAAGATATTTGTATTGACGGAATGATTAACTTACAATTTTAGTAAGTCTAGATTAGTTGAGTTGGGCCCGTAAGTTTGAGTTTTATAATATATGTAAATTTCGAAAAAAAAAAACTATAGGAATTTGAGTTTGTGTAAATTAGTTTTGCTTTTGGATTTGTATGATTATAAAATATTAAGATATGATATAAAATGTGAGTTTTATAAACTCGATCAGTTTAGGTAGACTATGAATCAACAAAGTTCATATAGTTTGGAATAATCAAACTATATACTAATATAAGGTCGATTGTTTTATCCATATTATTAACTCATGTAGATTTAAACATTTTGTTGGAATGAAAACTGAAGTTCAATTACAATATAATCTTGTGCTTGAAGTTAATTGAGGTTGTCATAAATGTACGATTTAAAAATATATTAAATAAACCGATACAAAAGTCTAGGTGTAGGTTTAGGTGTGATATTATTTATATTTGAGATGTCCTGAAATAAACTTTATATATATATATATATATATATATATATATATATATATATATATATATATATAAAAGTTGAAATTGAAAAAGGAAGAAAGTTTATATGTGGTGTTTTTCCATGGAAGACTCCAATTATGGTTGTTGAATGAATGTGGTGTAGAGGTGTGAGGGAAAGGTAACAAGGTTCATTCAATAATGGTTGAAGTTGAAGGATGGGGGAATAAAATGAATGGACATATAAAAGGTGACTCTTTTTCTTTGAATTGGCTTCAATACTTTCATCTCCACCATTATAATTTTTGCTTTCCTCCATGAAAATCTATTGTCACCTCATCCTCTATTAATCTCGCTCTCATCTACTATATCTTAACAACAACGTCTCACCTTTAAAATCCTTCTATTTTCATTTATATATATATATATTATTGTTTATAAAATAATCTTTCATTTGTTTATTGCATTATTCAAATTAGGCTGGTAAACTGGTCACTATGTATAGGAAGGAAAAACTTAGGCAACATTCTACAACCTATATATATAATATATCAAATGAGCTCAAGTATAACATGTCATTATCTCTAGCCTAGAATGTTCCTCGAGTTGCTCAACTATTTTGACATCTTCAATCTAATTAGCTCGTCTCTCTCTAAGTAACACATTATTTTCACTTCTCGTCTTCATAGTGTTTGCTTTACTTAGAGAACAATAAGTCATATTCAGGCTCAATGTAACATGATCCCACTTGACGATGTAGAAAATCCTACCAATTAGAAACCCAATCCATGTTAGATTATAAAAATCTTGGAGTAATGAGGGTATAAATTTAGATTTTTGCAATATAATCTCACTTATATTATTACCCTATTAAACTTATGTAATTCACTTTTTAGCTTTTCAACTTGAACACGAGAGTAGTTTTGGTTGGTACCACACTAGTGTGACTAAAATTTAGACCGCCTAAAATCTTACATGTATTTTGACCTAACTTGAGCACAAAAGTTGTTTTAGTCGGTACCACACTAGCATGACCGCAAACTTATTTCCACCACAAGAGTGGTTCTTCTAGTAACCAACCATAAGAATAATGTATAAAAGTTTTTATAATGTGAGAAATTAATTTATTTTAAGCGTCTCACTATCTAGTTTATAAATTATATTGAATTTTATGCATCACAAATAAAATTTTCTTAAATCTCAAGATAATTATAACATCTAAATAATCTTAGAAGAAACAATTTTTTGTTAGGGCTGTTGGAAATAATGCAAAACACTTTTTTTTTTTAATTTAAAAAATTACTTTTAAAAATAATTTCTTGAGTGATGTGTGAAAATTAAAATGGTTGTAAGTTTGAATCAACTATCCATAACTCTATAGTTTTTAAAAAGGAAAAAAAATAATTTATTTTTTTCTTTTTTCTAAAAGTACATTATCTATAAATATGAATTAAAATAAAAAGGAAAAAATGCAACTTTTTTTTTTTTTTTTGAAAAGAATGAAAAGTTGCAACCTTTTTTTCTTTTTTTGAAAAAGAATGAAAAAATGAACTTGATAAAATAGTTCCGTAAAAGTATTTTCATTGAATTCTTATTCTAAAACAGGCGAGTTTATTTATCATAACACTACCAAATAAAATCTAAGAAAATAAAAAAAAGGAAAGCAGGCTTAGTGTGTATATATATGACAACATATGAGGTGAGAGATTTGAACCTCCAGTCTCTTAGTGAAAAATACATGTTTTATGTTTTTTTTTTGTTAGTTGAGCTATGTTTTTGTTATCAAAAAACTTGGTATCAGTGAAGAAAAGTTCAAAAAAATTATAAAATTTTATTTGTCAAATTGTACATTTGTTTAAAACGAAAAGAGTGGGAGATGAGAAAGAAAATAGACCACGTCCTTGCAGGAAGAATCTTAACTTTTTTTTACTTACTTATCTTAGTGTATGTTTGGGAGTGATTTTAAAATGGTTAAAATCACTTTTGACATATTCAAAATCACTCAGAAACATGTCTTTAATAATTAAAAATCAATTTTAACGGTATGAAAATCACATTTAAAAGTGTAAAATCAAATATGAAATTGATTTTGAATAATTAAAAGTATGTTTCGGGATGATTTTGAACATGATAAAAGTGATTTTAGCCATTTTGAAATCACTCCCAAACATGCACTTAGTTTTTGTTATGATTATGTAACCCATAAATCTAGCATAGCTCAAACACGTACCTTACTCTGTGTAAATGTTAGAGTCTCACATCCTATATGTTGTTGAACTCAAACAATTATAATAACAATAATAACTAGTCTAACCATAAAAACTTAAACAATTATTCTCTAAAATATAATTACTAAAAATAGATATTTTGAAAAATTAGAAATCAAATAACTTTTTTAAATAAATATTTTAAATTTTTGGTAGTACATTTTAGCCCCCTTTAACTTTTGAGAAATTCATCTCAATTTATATATATAAAAACTAACACTAATTATTCCATGGTCGATTTTGGCCAGAGGATCTCACCTGACCTTCACGTGCCACCAACGGTAAATTTGTAGTTGAGGGGGAAGACGTGGCCTGCAAGACAGTAAACCTGCACACCGGTGTGGTGCTCACCACACCGACTCCGATGCGCAAGTCAGCAAGCAGAACGTTAGGGCGTGGAAAAGTAAGAGCAAGAGGAGAAAGCAGAGAATAAAGAATATAGTTTAGGGATAGAATTCGGGATCCCCTCTTCAGTGGCGAAGAGGGATATAAATACATGTTCATCCTCCTAGCCTTTTTTAGGGTTTCGGAGGCGTTTTAGGTCAAGCCAGGCGAAACCGGGTATCCAGAGGCGGTGGGGACCAGATGAGACCGAACGGGCTCGGCCTCGGCCCATGGCCGAGGCCGAGCAGGGGGTCGGGCCTAAAACCCGACCCCTTCGGTCTTGGCCCGTCTCACTTGTCGGTTTTGCCTCCTTGGTCCATCTTTCAGCCTAATTCCTCCCCGGTTGTCCTCGTCAGCTCCTTGTATATCGGGGTGGTCTAAAATTGCCTATAACAAGGTGAAACCAAAATAATAGTAAAACAAAAAATGTTGAAAGCAAATTAAAATTGAAAGCAAAAAAGATTGCATAAAATGATAAAACTAGAGAATTAAGGAAAGATAGTAACTAGTCGTGGCGTCGGAGTACATCGAAATTGCCAAACTTACGAAACGACAACTGGTCTGGTCTCTCTCCTAAATTGGAAATTTCAACAACAAGTCCCATTCCAATCTCACAATAAAATAAAATAAAATAAAATAAAAATTACAAATAACCTTTTTTATTTAAATAAATATTTTCCAAAGATTATTTTGCTCTGTATTGAAAAGGCAAAGTCATCGCCTAGTCCCGCTGCTGAATCAGACTTAGAATCTCTCCTTTCCCATTATTTTATTTTATTTCTTTTCTTCCTCCCATCTCAATTGCTTACTCCCTCCGATTTCAGTATTTCTCCTCCTCCTCCGCCGCGAGTTCCATCGCCGTCGTGGGGGGTGCTGTTTAATCATTGCGTTTTTTTGGGTAATGTGGGATTTTGGTCAGAGTCCCCTCAGAGCTGGTTGGTGGATGCGAAAATTAAAGTTACTTGACTGGTAGACATTGAGATTTAGATAGAGATAGAGAGAGAGAAAAAGGAAAAAAAAAAAAACCTAGAAGAACAAAAATTGCTGTCCCCCGCATAAAGATTTTTCCCTCAATCGAAAGAGATAAATGCTCTGAATCTTCCTCTTCACGTCTCTTGATTTTAGTTAATTTCGCCGTAACTCATGCCGGCCGATTTCGACAATTCCTCGCCGGCCTCCGCCGAACCCAGTGTCTCCTCCGCTGGAGCCGCCCTTCCGCCGCCCAAATCCGCCGCTAAGAAAAAGCGAAATCTACCCGGAATGCCAGGTACCATATTACCATCATTGCTTATTTACTCGTCGAGTTTTTTCATAACTTCCCTTTTTGACTGTTCAATTGGAGCTTTTGCTCTGCGCAGATCCGGATGCGGAAGTGATTGCTCTGTCCCCGAAGACCCTTTTGGCCACAAATCGATTTGTTTGCGAGATTTGCAATAAGGGGTTTCAGAGGGATCAGAATCTTCAGCTTCACCGGCGAGGCCACAATCTTCCATGGAAGCTCCGGCAGAGGTCCAGTAAGGAGGTCAAGAAGAAGGTCTATGTCTGCCCTGAGCCTTCTTGTGTTCATCATGATCCCTCTAGAGCTCTCGGTGATCTGACTGGGATTAAGAAGCACTTTTGCAGAAAGCACGGTGAGAAGAAGTGGAAATGCGATAAGTGTTCGAAGAAATACGCCGTTCAGTCTGATTGGAAAGCCCATTCCAAAATTTGTGGCACCAGAGAGTATAAATGCGATTGTGGTACTCTGTTTTCCAGGTTCTTAGTTCATCCTCTGTTCTTCATTTTGTTCTGTTTTAAATTTGGGGATTTTGAGGTTTTTTCTTTTCTCTTTTTTTAAGGAGGGATAGCTTCATTACGCATAGAGCTTTCTGTGATGCATTGGCAGAGGAAAGTGCAAAAGCTCAGCCTCAGTCTTTGGTGGACAAACCAGTTTCTAATTCTGAGCCGAAAGCTCGTTCTCAGAAGGCGGTGGAGCCAAACCCGGAGCCATCGCCGTCGCCTGCGCCGCCGTCACCTCCGGCGGCATCATCTCCTCCGCAGTCAACTTGTGTTCTGTCATCTGTTATGCCGATTCAGAGTCAAGGTAAAGTCAACAACTACTCTGCCTTCTCAGTTAGCTTTGTCGTGTATTGTATTTTGTCCCAATGAAGTAAACAGAACAAAAATTTTGTGTTCTTTGTTTCTCTCTCACCATGTCAATCAAGCCTTGGATTGTAGTTGTTCTTATTTTTGTCTGTTGTTGTTTCTTTGTTTCCATCTGGGTGAATTCTCTGAGCAAGTTGGGTTAAATGTCATGAGATGGAAGAATGATTTGAAGGGGAGTAATTAAAAATGAAACTTTTCTGGAATAGTTACTGTCAACTATGAGATTCACTTCACAACTTTTGTTAAAGAGATCCTCAAGTGATAAAAAAAGCTAAAAGATGAGGTGAAAAGAAAGCTTTTATAGTTAAAAACATGATTGATGATTCTGCTTTCTTTTTTCCTTTCATTTAAAGAATTCCTCCAATTCCAAATGCACTCCATAGATGTGGTTGAGTGACCCTTCTTTTGTTTTTCTTTTCTTTTTCCTTCTGTTAATTTACTCTCCCCCTTGCATTTCTCGAAGATCGCCCGGAGAATCCCCCGCCGTATAACGAAGAAGCACCAGCTACGACGGGCATGAGTGGTAGCTGCAGCAGTAGCAAGAGCCCCAGCAGCAACAGCAGTTCGAGTAGTCGATTTGCTAGCTTGTTCGCGTCCACAACTACATCAATAAGCCTGCAACCTCCTCAACCCCCGGCGTTTACTGACTTAATACACGCTATGGCTTGTTCGGATCACTCGTCCGACTATGCTCCAACGACGACTACCGAACCTATTTCTCTCTGTCTTGCAACTAGCCATGGGGCATCAATTTTTGGGGCTGCTAGCCAAGGCCTCCGGCAGTACACTCCAACTCCACAACCTGCAATGTCCGCCACTGCATTGCTACAAAAGGCTGCTCAAATGGGAGCAGCAGCATCAAACGCCTCGTTACTTCGCGGATTGGGCTTAGTACCGTCCTCTTCGGCTGCACCGCAAGAGAGCTTGCCATGGAATCAAAGGCAAGTCGAACCCGATGGCATCTCGATTGCAGCAGGCCTTGGACTCGGACTCCCTTGCGATGGAAACTCCGGATTGAAGGAACTAATGAGAGGGAACCATTCCATATTTGCTCCAAAACACACCACCCTCGACTTCCTCGGACTGGGAATGGCAGCCGGTGGTAGCCCCAACAGCGGCCTGGCTGCGCTAATCACGTCGATAGGCGGGAGCGTGGACGTCACCGCAACAACCGGATCATACGGAGGTGGTGACATATCCAGCAAAGACATGAAGAGAAAGAATTGAAGGTTGGAAGAATGGAAATTGGGAGGTGGGTGTAATTTTTCATAGTTTTTGGTTAAAATTTTGTGCTGCCTTCCATTATTACAATGGCAGAGAAGGGTAGATGTAAAGTTGTAATTTGAGAAAACGTCTTTCCATTTTCGAATGATGTTTATAGGGTTTGGCATTAGAGAAACGTGAGATTATGCAGTAAATTCAAGTTTTGTTGAAAAATATAATGAGAAACAAATTTCAGATCAAGAAAGAAGTAATTTAAGATTATTGGTGTGGAATTAAAGAAAAAGAGTTAAGGAGCACATGGGGGTGGAGAATTGTCCTCACTTTGTACAGTTGTAGGGAATTGTCCGCTGGCTTTGGGCCCTTTGTCTCTTGTTTTTCACATTCTTCTTTGCATGCAAATTTGAACTCACAGACTTTTTTTTTTTTTTTTTTTTTTTTTTTGAAAGAACTCACAGACTTTCTAATCCTCATCCCTTTCTAGTTTTTAATTTGACCACGTACCAATTTTCCATTTATTTTTAGATTTTTAGATTTATCAATTTTCCATTTATGTGTTTACTCTAGAGAGAGGGTAGTAATATACTTTGATAAGTTAGTTAAACTAAGGTCAAATTGGCTACCTATGTTTACCATATATATCTAAGAATGATAAAGTTTTGTAAGTTTAAAAAAACACCTTTTGTTGATGCCAAAATTCGAATAGAAAAACTCACATGACCTTCACCGGACAACAGGAGAAAGACGTGGCCTGTAAAACAAGGAAAAATTGTGCATCGGTGTGGTGCTTGTCACACCAGCTCCGATGCTTAAGTCGGAGATCGTTGAGTCCCTGAGTCAATCTCTTTTATTTATAGTTTGATCTAGGGTTTTCCCCTTCATTTTAGGAGAGGGAATAGAAATAGAGATTGATTTAGATCCAATTGATCTCTTTGGGCTTGTTTCTACTTTGGGCTCTTGTCATTCTGACTTTAATAGAACCAGGTCTAAATTCACCTATAACACTTTTGGTTCTTGAAAATTTTCTACCGAGAAAAA
The DNA here is from genome assembly GCA_036850905.1 of Luffa acutangula. Classification (NCBI taxonomy): domain Eukaryota; kingdom Viridiplantae; phylum Streptophyta; class Magnoliopsida; order Cucurbitales; family Cucurbitaceae; genus Luffa; species Luffa acutangula. The sequence continues at coordinate 57,903,554 of CM072087.1, read as the reverse complement.
TCTCGATCACGTAGTCTATAATCTAAAAAGAAAAAGGGAAAAATATTTGTAGTGTATAAACATGTTTAGCCTCTAAGTGATAAAAAGTTAAAGTTTAATAAAATTTTACCAGTTAAGAACTAGATTGCACCCCATGTTAAACTATATAGACTGAGTTAATTATGAGAACCATAGATGACTAAATGACTAAATTATTACAAATTTGGGAGTAAATTAAAGATTGAATCTTTAGAAACATAGGACCAAAAAGAAGTGTTAGGAAATATGTATTATATATGCACTATCAAATGAACCCATAAAAAGAAGGTTAAAAATCACTTTTGGTCCCTAAACTTTCATGAAAGTAATAATTTGGTCCCTAAATTTTGATTTGTTACGATTTAGTCCTGTACTTTTAATTTTGTAACAATTTAGTCCATAAACTTTAATAAGTAACAATTTAGTCCCCATACTTTCAAATTTGTAACAATTTAATCCCTATACTTTCAAATTTGTAACAATTTAATCCTTGTTGCAAAAAAAAATCATCAAAATTAAATGTCGATTTTTATTATTTAATGATTAAACTTTGTAGCTTATTAACATATTGAGTCCCAAATTAATTTATTGATCTATCTTGATAAAAAAAAATTCATTAAATCTTTACATTAATTTTTCTTCAGATAGGGAGACTAAATCGTAGAGACTAAAATGTTAGTTTTACAAATTTTTAACCTAAAAAGAAATAGCATAGCATTGAAATACGTATTATAAATTGTGTTGCGCTCTAGTTTTAAAAAAAAATGAAAAAAATATAATTTAACAAAATGATTCCCCAACAAAAGGCAACCTCTTTACCCAATAGTGTCAAGAAAGTAACTTCCACTTACCAATATTGCAAGGCATTGCCCATTATAATCCATCATTAAGAGAAAGCGATTGAAAAAGAAATATTTGAAGGCATCACAAATAAAAATTAAAAAAAAAAAAAAAATTAGAAAAGGGAATATATTTACGAGAGTCGAAATTCCATGAATACTAATAATTATTAAGGAGGAGTTAGTTGCGGACTATTATCCACACGCCAAAACCCTTGAACCATTCACATCTGCCATTAAATTCACAAGCTTGTATTAAATAAAACTCATTTAATAATAATGATGGTATCTTTAAAAGGTTAATTTAATTCATCTTTTTAACTTTTAATTTAAAATTTGAAACGTGGAATGGGACCAATTTTATTTGGAATTTGGAGATCCCATTTATAGAGAAGGCCTCGAAAGAAAGGCAAAAGAACAAATTCCAAAATCCTTAATCTTGCAGCAAACGAACGAAACAAACACGTGGCTGTGCATGAGGCCTTCATTACACGACAAAACTTGGAACATGAGTGGAAGCTGCAAGTACAACGTTAAACACAAAATATGGCATTTTTTTTTTTTCTTTTTTCCTCTTTCTTATTATTCATTAGAGCAAACGAACTGTTCCTTGAAAAAAAAAAGCATAGTGTTTAGAGATGAGGGTTGATGGTGATACGACGTTGAAAGTTGAGTTATGTCCATTGTCCCAAAATTCTTACCACTGGCACTGGTTCTGCCTCTGCCTCCTCTTCTTCTTCTTCTTCCCTACCTCTTCTCTGTCTTTCCTCTGCCTCTCTCTCTGCTTCTCTGCGCCTCCACCATCTCCCTCTTTGACGGGTTTCTTCTCTCTCCCTAGCTTCCTCCTCTCTCTCTGCCTCCCTCTCTCCCCTCTCATATCTCTCCGCCTCTCTCTCTGCCTCTCTCTCTGCCTCCTCCTCCTCTCTTCGTTCTCTCTCTCTCACCCTCTCCTCTTCCCTTTTTCTAGCTTCTTCTTCCTCTCTCTCCGCCTCACTTTCTCCCCTCTCTTCTCTCTCCGCCTTTTCCTCCTCTTCCCTTTTTCTAGCTTCCTCTTCTTCTCTCTTCCTCTCTTCCTCCTCTCTCTCCCTCTCCTTTTCCCTTTTTCTAGCTTCTTCTTCTTCTCTTTTTCTCTCTTCCTCCTCCCTCCTCCTCTTCTCTTCCTCTCTCCTTGCTTCCTCCTCCTCTCTCTTCCTCTCTTTCTCTCTCTCCCTCTCTTCTTCTTCTCTTTTTCTCTCTTCCTCTCTCTCCCTCTCTTCTTCCTCTCTTTTTCTCTCTTCCTCTTCTCTCTTCCTTTCTTCCTCCTCCCTCCTTCTCTCTTCCTCCTCCTGTCTCTCTCTCTCAGCTTCCTCTTCCATTTTCCTCACTTCCTCCTCAGCACAAGAAGTACACTCCAACATAACAGACTCAACTCGAGCCCCCAACAACCGATCAATCGTCGTCACATTCACATCAAACGACCAAGCCAACACTTCCCTGTCCACAATCTGCAACACCGAGCTACTTCCAGCCAAGAACTGCGGATAATTATGTCTGTTCGTCGTGCTAAATCCCACAAAAACAAACGATCCATTGTTGAATGAAATCTGAGCCATGGGGTGAAACCTTGGCACCACAAACACATCCCCTTTACCTACTACAAAAGTCCAATTCTTGCACGCCGAACTCTTCACCGTGCTCGAACAACCCACCTGAACCACCCCCGGCTCGTCCGACGTCACGATCCCGATCTCCCACGCCCTTGGATTCCAATGCGGTGCCATCATTGAGCCCTGCAACACATTTCAAATGAACTTCCGTCGATCATATGAAGAATTTAGTGATTTGAATTCTAATCTTGTGAAGATTGCTGACCGCCGTGAGGTTGACGACGAAGAGCCCGACATTGGAGCCCTTCAACTGAGGGGAGACTTTCTTTGTCACAGTCATACTCCATCCATTGCAGTTTTTAAAATCTGGGTCTGCTTCGTAAACGTTGAATATGCCTTTCTTCTTCTTCTTATTGAGTCCCGTACCACCTGCGCCTCCTCCGATGAAGGTTTTCAAGAACCGAGCTTCTAACTCCCACGGCAACGACAACGACGACGGCGACGGCTTCTTGCTTTGAGTGGCCGCAGCGTGCACAATCAGCGGCAGCTTCGTGGTGTTCATTAGTTCCTCTATTACTTCCTCAGGGGCCTTACACATTATCATAACAGTTCATAAAATCAAATCCACTCCTTTTGAGCCATCATGTTAACAAGTTCTAATAGAATGACCCATAAATTTCCTAACAGGGCAAGATTGAAAATTGAGAATTTCAAAAAATTAAACCCGTGAAGAAATTGGAATAGCTCGAATAACTTGAATCTTAGTTAAAATCATACCATGAAAGCTTCACGTAGAACTCTCTTGTCGAAGCCTCGAACGAGATCGGTGATAATCGAGTATGCTCCGATGGCCGGGTCCTTCAAAAAAACATGCATCAAATTTATCTCAGAATCAGAGATTGCGACCAGCATACAAACTTTGATCGAGTAAATTAGAACATACGAATAAATCGTCATCAGTGCTGGAAAACAGAGCATAAACTCGAAGCTTTTCACGTTCGGGCTCTAAGCTGCTCTGCAAGTAAAAAATGGAGCCTGGATGAAGCCTGTAAACATCTCCCCGCCGTAAATCCACCTCTCTCAAATCATCATCATGAACCCAATTCAATCTCCCACTTCCTACAATAATCACAAACATTTACATCATTCAAAACGTCATCTTTCCTCTGTTTTTTCTACTTTTTCAAGAAACAGAGCATACCAGTGTGGATGTAGAAGACCATGTCGGCGTGAAGAAGAACAGGGAGAAACAGGGAGTTGGGTTCCAATGTGATGAACTGGAGATGGTAAGGTCCAAATCTTGAGCCATCGTTGAAATCAACGGCGGAGATCTCGCCGTACTCTGCTTTGAGGAGTGATTTTCTTTCTTCGGTTCTCTTCACCTCAGGCCTGGTTCCTTCCCACCATCCGTCATTGGCATTTGAAGGCAGAGAGAGGAGAAGGAAGAAGATGGTGATTAGACAGGGAGATGAAAATGGCGATCCTGAAATTGCTGTGGATTTCTTCATTGTTGCGAAGGCTGAAGCATTGAATGTTGCAGAAGAAGTTTTCGTTTTATAACAGAAGCAAGATGGAAGAAGGGGAGAGAGGCTACGTGGCGCTTGAAAAAGACACGTGACATGGTTATTGAACGCGTGGAAGCTGACTGAGTCCAAGCTGGGGGTTCTTTGGGCTTTGTAATGCTTTATTGGGCCTGAAGTATACATCTGGGCTGGATTGGATTCGGTCCGTTTGGATGTGATCAGGGCTTTTCTTAACTGTAGCCCAACTGATGTAACATTTATTTATTATTTTTTTTATTTTTGAAAAACCAACTGATGTAACATAAATTATAATTTGATAGAAATATAAATATCTAAAAGGGTTATTGCAAATTAAGGGTGGTTATTGTAAATATGGTAACTTTTTTTAAAAAAATGCAAATATGGCAGATCCATCGTCACTGATAAACTTTAATCGCAATACATGCAGTCTATCGGTTATAAACTATTGTTGATAAAATAGTATATTAGCAATAACTGCAATTGTGATTAAAGTCTATCATTAATACACGTCTATCACCGATAGATTTTAATTTTGTTATATTTGAAAATTTATCACTGATAGACTCCGGTCACAATGCATGTAGTCTATCAACAATGATGGAATAGTTTATCAGCAATAATTATATTTGTGTTTGAACTCTATTGTTGACGGACTTTTATCATTAATAGATTTCAATTTTTCTATATTTGCAAATGAGTTTAGATTTTGCTATATTTACAACTATTTTAGTCCATTTCGTAAATTGTGGGAACAACCCTATCTAAAACTACTCCAAACACCTTTAGTGCTCTCATTAAATAAACCTATCAATTTGTATAGTCAAGTGGGTTTGTATTCAATTTTTGTAACTAACTCTTCATTATCAATACTGATATTTTTTAGTGGTTAACACACTCAATTATACATTCTCATGAAGTTAAATGTTTAAATCTCTGTCTCTATATTATTTCTGACAGTATGGATGTATGTATTTGCCAAATTGAGTATAGCTCAACATTAAAAGCATGTATCATCCAATAAGAAGTTCGATTACCTCCACTTCAAATGATTTTTTTTTAAAAAAAAAAAACTCAAATAGGTATTTTTATAATTAAATATTAATTTAAAAAGAAGCAAAACGAAGTTTAGGCTATAGTTCAACCATATATGTTTTTTTTTCAAGTCAATGCTAACTTAGAAAAACAAATAAATAAACAACATAATTTCTAACAACTAATTCGATACTCATAAGTATACAAAAAATATAATATATAGAGAGAAGAAAAATTGTATTTTTCCTGACCCGACTCGACCGACATAAAACTTGTACACCAAATCACAAGGTTAGATGTTCGACCCCCCCACCCCTACATGTTGTAAAAAAAATGGTACGTAACTTTAATAAAAAATATAAGGGAAAAATACACTTTTGGTCCCTGAGGTTTGGGTTAAGTTACACTTTGGTCCCTGAGTTTTCAAACTCGACAATTTAGTCCCTGAGGTTTGGATTTCGTTACATTTTAGTCCCTCCATCCATTTTTCCGTTAGATTTTAACAGACCGCTGACGTGGCACCTAATTTTTTTTATTAAAAAATTATTATTTTTTTTTATTTTTAAAATAAAAAAATTAAAAATATTATTATTAATTATAATATTATTATTTTCTTCTTCTTCTTCCACAAGGCTTCTTCTCCCTCAAGACTCTTCTTCTTCAAGTCTTTCGAGCAGCAACACCGCCGGCAAACACTTCCCGCCGACCATCGTCGTCTGCCGGCGGCAGCGGCAGAGTTTTTTTTTCTCCCTTCAATTCACGTTTTACATCCCTATCTTCTTCTCCCTCACATCCCTCTTCTTCTTCAGACCACAAACTCGCCGGAGCTGCCGCTTGCCTCGCCGGAAACGCATCTACTGGAGATCGCTAACGTTGGAGAATCGGTGGTCAGAGGTAGCGTTAGTGGCGGCGTTTCTAGAAGCTCTGCCGCTGAAGACCAAATCTCCTCCGTACACAAATGAAACCTTAACCGGAATGAAGCTGAATCGAAGCGAAAAGATCAAAGGGGAAGGTCTGAAACGAAGGAGAAATCCCCTCCGCTTCAGATCTGGAACGAAACCCACGGGTTTCGTTCCAGATCTGAAGCGGAGGGGATTTTCCCTTCGTTTCAAGACTAGATCGAAGGACAGAGAGAGGTGAATGAGGAAGAGGTGAAGGGTTCGATCTAAGGCGGCGATGGCATTCTCGTGTAGAAGGTTGAAGGTTCGATGATGGCGTTTTTGTGCAGAAGGCTCGGCGGAGCAACGAGGTTCTAGATGACAGCTCGATTTCCAGATCTGAAACGACGGCTTCTCGTGTGGACAAGCTCGACGGCAGCTCCGGGGAGGCGTTCGACAGCTCTGGCGAGGCGTTCAACAACTCCGGCGAGGCGGCAGTTCCAACGAGGCAGGCGGCAGCTCCGGCGAGTTTATGATCTGAAGAAGAAGAGGATAGAGAAGAAGCTTAAGTTAGAAGATGAAAAGAAAAAGAGAAAAAGAAAATAGAAAAAGAAAAAGAATAATAAAAAAAATATTTAAAATCATTTTATTTAAAAAATTATTAAAAATATATATTTTTTTTATTAAAAACTAAGGCCACATCAGCAATCTGTTAGTTTTTAACCGAAAAGTTAACGGAGGGACTAAAAGTATAACAAAATCAAAACCTTAGGGACTAAATTGTCGAGTTTTAAAACTCAGGTACCAAAGTGTAACTTAACCCAAACCTCAGGGACCAAAAGTGTATTTTTCCCAAAATATAATTAGATAAAATAGTATGGTTAAAATCATTTAAGAAGGCTAAGCAAGCATAGCTAATTGACATATGTCTTCCAACAACATGAGGTTTGAATCTTTTATCTCTAAGGGGCCGTTTGATTTTTGGGAATCTAGATAACCGGAATATTCAGATGCCTGGAATTATAGATACCCGAAAATATAGATGCCCGACATTTTAGATAACCGTGTTTGGTTTGAAGGAAGAATTTATAGGAATATATGGGAATATTAAAATAACTATGTTTGTTTTGCATGATTTTTGTACGGGAAAGTTATTAGATTATGTATAATACCAATAATGTCCTTACTAATTTTTAGCTAATTTAGCTATTAGTTTAATATAGTTTAGTATTATTATTAAGAGAATAAATAAAAAATAAATTAAAATATTATTCAATATAACTATCATTTAGTTTACATCTTAATGTAAAATTTTAAAAATAAATGGTTATTTATTAGTGTATGAATAAATTAATTTATTTTTAAATAAAAATACAAATTGTAAAATGGAGGGGTAAAAGTGTCATCCGAAGATGCCCTCAACATGAGAATCTTTGAAACCCATCTAGGGCATCCAAAGCTCCTCGGATGCCTCCCGTATGGACATCCTGAATTTCTTAGGTATCCAACATTACCACAAAACAAACGAGGTAATCCAGATGCCCATTCCATGGACATCTTGGATTACCGTCAAACAAACGGCCCCGAAATGTTATTCAAATCATTTATTAAAGAAAAAAGAGATTTTGAGGGTCGTCCCTAGTCCTTTTATGGTCCACCCCTGTTTCTATCGTGCTTTTTTTTTTTTTGGAAATAATTCTATCATGCTCTTCAAATATCATGATATTAATCTTTTTTTTAACCAAACTTCTTTTTACATCATTTTCATTTCACATCTAGTATACCTATAATAAGTAAAGCCTAACTGGTTGGATATAGAAATATTTGAAATTTGAAGAAATTATACGACAAATCTCGACAAATCAAACAATATTATTAATACTTGTAATGGTACAATTTTTTTAATATTTTAGGTTAAATTTCTAAAATGAGAATTCTTAAAAAAAAAAAAAAAAAAAAAAAAAAAAAAAAAAAACTTCTAAAATAAGAAATTATTTCATTGATCAGTACAATTTTTTAACCACTTTTATTAGACATAAAATTGGAAGTTTAAGTATCTATTAGATACAAAATTGGAAGTTCGAAGATTTATTAGAAACATTTTAAAGTTTAGAAACCTAATTGGTACAACTTTCAAAGTTTCGAATTTGTAATAAAACCAAAATTAAGGGGCTGTTTGGGGCGCTAAATTGGTTATAATATCTGGTGGTTATAATAATATGTGTTTATAATAATCTGGGGTTATAATAATCTGTGTTTGAGGTGCAGATTATTATAGTCTGGGATAAAATAATCGTGTTTGGGGTGCATATTATTTTAATCTGGGATAAAATAATCTGTGTTTGGAGTGTTGATCTGTTTTAACATGAGGTTCTGAATCAAAGCTTCAAACTGACTGTTTTCTTTTTCTAGTTTGTTTTTATGATATACAACACTTTGATTTGATTTAGGGTTATGTTTTTTTTTTTTTTTGTTACAAAGCAAAAAAGTTTAGGTTTTGGTATAGAAAAATCATGTTAGTTAACTTTTATATTGCCAAAATAAAAATTGTAAATGTTTAGTTCAAAAATCATATTAGTTTTTTTTTTTTTTTTATCAATAAAATCATTTGAAATAAACTTGAGTGTGGTAAATATAATTTCGTTTGAATGTTTTTTTTTTTAAAGTTGGTTAACCTTCGATGTTGTCAACGACTTTTCCGGCAACGACTTTTCCGGCAACCTTTGATGTTTTTTTTTTCTTTATTTTTATTTTTTATATTTTTCAAAATGAAATTGAGAAAAAATATGGAAAAAAAAAATTGGTGGCCGGAAAAGTCATCGGCGATCGCCGGAAAAGTTGTCGGCGGTCGTCGGAAACTTCGCTGGCTGACGGCGGCTGGCGGTCGTCGGAAAAGTCAAGGAGTCGCATAGAAGAAGTGAGGAGATAGTTACTGTAGTGGGTTAAATAATTGTTACTGTAGAAAATAGATAAAATAATCGGGGGTTAAAATAACCCACCTCACCAATTATTTTTGTTGGTGCCCCAAACATTGAATAGGTTATAATAAGGGAAATTATTAGATTATTATAACTTATTCAGTGCCCCAAACACCCCTAAATGATATACTATTGTTTATAGATATTTTAATGGCTGTCATTTAATTAAGTTCATTAACTTTACTTTTCTATGCAGTAAAATAAAACCAAAATTTTAGATACAAAACACGTGTTGATGGGTGCAGCACCCAAAAGGAACAAATCACAAATGTTTGATAACCAGACCAATTCAAAATTCAAAAAACAAAAAACAATTTTTTTTATAAAAAAAATCAACAATAAACTAAAATAATCATAAGAAAACAAAGAACTAATTCCAGTTTAATAATTTGTTGAATTCGGGACATCGAGCTCCTCGTCCCACGACATTAAATTTGCCAAAACAAAACTACGATGCAAAAAATAATAATAATGATAAATAAATAAAAAAGACAAAAAAAAAAAAAAAAAAAAAAAAGAGCTTTGTTTGTCCGAATCGAAGTCGAAAACTTTGACAAAAAGTCACATTTCAACTCCTCAGCACAAAATTCAGCAAACCGCCTCCTCTCTTACCTTTTTCGTTTCCATCTTTTGAAGATTTTATTTTTCTCTCTAAAAAGCCAAAGTCGCCGTCTCGACAGACTCGAAGCTGATTCACACAACTCTCTCTTTCTCTCTCTTTCCATCCTTTCTCAACAAAATCCTCTTCGTCTTCTTCACAATTTTGTTTCAAATCACCGGACACTGAAGCAGCTGTTCCAGCGCTCTTCATCACAGGCTCAATCAAGTTCCAGACAGTTCTTTACTTCTATTAGAAGTAAACCGTCGGCCGACAGTTCATCTGCCGGCGATTAATTTTCCGGTGGCTGCTTTAATCGAAACCCCTTTTGGTTCAGAAGGGTTTCATCGTGTTTCGTAATCGCAGTGAAAATGTGGGACTTTGGTCAGAGACCTCTCGGAGATGGTAGGTGGATGGGGAGATAAAGCTATTTGACCGGTAGAGAGAGATAGATGGCGATTGGGGAAAAAAAAACCCTAGTACGACTTAATCTATTGTCTTCCCCATAAAAGGATTCCTCGATTTGAAGTTGAAATACTTTCGGTTTTTTCCTCTTTTGCTCTCGATTGTCGAATTGTGATTTGGATTTGGGAAACTGTTCTGCAAAATCATGCCGGCCGATGTCGATGATTCGTCCATAGCTTCAGGGGAGGCTAGCGTTTCTTCTCCAGGAGCGAAATCTGCCACTAAGAAAAAGCGAAATCTACCAGGAATGCCAGGTAATTTCATTATCCAATTACCCTTTTAAGTTTTTTGAACTTCTTTCGGGAGTTCGATTGATTGAACTTGATTTTTCTCTCACAGATCCGGAAGCTGAAGTAATTGCTCTATCCCCGAAGACCCTTTTGGCCACAAATCGATTTGTTTGCGAGATTTGCAACAAGGGGTTTCAGAGGGATCAGAATCTTCAGCTTCACCGGCGAGGTCACAATCTTCCATGGAAGCTCCGGCAGAGGACCAGTAAGGAGGTCAGGAAGAAGGTCTATGTCTGCCCTGAGCCTTCTTGTGTTCATCATGATCCCTCTAGAGCTCTCGGTGATCTGACCGGGATTAAGAAGCACTTTTGCAGAAAGCACGGCGAGAAGAAGTGGAAATGCGATAAATGTTCGAAGAAGTACGCTGTTCAGTCTGATTGGAAAGCCCATTCCAAAATTTGTGGCACCAGAGAGTATAAATGCGATTGTGGAACTTTGTTTTCCAGGTTCATTGAAACTACTTTAGTTCAACAGTTCATCTTTCATTTTCTCAATTTCTTCTGTATAATCAGTTGGGGCTTTGTTGAGATTTTGGGATTTTGAATTGGGTTCTGGTTTTTCTTCTGAAGGAGGGATAGCTTCATTACACATAGAGCTTTCTGTGATGCATTGGCGGAGGAAAGTGCAAAAGCTCAGCCTAAGCCGGTGGACAAACCGGATTCGGACTCCGACCTGAAAGGCGGTTCTCAGACGGCGGTGGCGAAACCGAATCCAGAGCCTTCTCCGCCCCCTCCGCCATCACCACCACGGGCTCCATCTCCTCCACAGTCAACTGATGAGCTAACAACTGTGTTGCCTGTTCCAAGTCAAGGTAAAGTCAACCTCTCGGCCTCATTCACTTTGTCGTGTATGGTCTGAAGTCTTTATGAAACAACAAAACTAAAACCAAAACTTTGTTGCTTGTTGTTTGTTTTTGCTTTTGTTTTTGTCTGTTATTGTTCTTTGTTCCATCTGGGTTAATAAACAGAACAGTTAGAGGTGATGATCAATCTGCAAGAGATTTGAGAAATTATTTTAAAATGGGCACTTTTCTGGAATGGTTACTCTAAATTATGAGATTCATAACTTTTGTTAAAGAGAGATCCCCAAGTGCTAAAAAAGCTAAAAGAGGATTGAAAAGGGCTTTTATAGTAAAGAAAATGATTGATGATTCCTCTTTTTTGTTTTCCTTTAAAGAATTCCCAGATGTCTATCTCTCTTTGCCTATGTGATCCTTTCTGTTTACTCATTCTTTACTCCTATTTCTCTTAGTAAGATTCTTATTTTTCTCAACAGAGCTGCCAGAGAATCCTTCCCAATGTATCGAAGAAGCACCGGGTACAACGGTTTTGAGTGCGAGCAGCAGCAGCAGCAAGAGCACGAGCAGCAATAGCAGTACGAGAAGTAGCGGATTCGCTGGCTTATTTGCTTCCACGACTACGTCGATAAGCCTTCAACCTCCAAGACCTCCTGCATTTACAGACCTAATGCAAGCCATGGCTTGTTCAGATCGCTCATCAGACTATGCACCATCTACAACCATCGAACCTATTTCTCTGTGTCTTGCAATGAATCAAGGGCCACCGATGTTCGGAACTGCCAGCCAAGAACTTCGACAGTATGCACCGACGCCACAGCCTGCAATGTCCGCCACAGCATTACTCCAAAAAGCTGCTCAAATGGGTGCAGCAGCATCGAATGCCTCGTTACTTCGCGGTTTGGGCTTAGTATCCTCTTCCTCTTCGGCTGCCCAGCAAGAGAGCTTGCCATGGAACCACCAGAGGCAAGTCGAACCGGATGGCATCTCGATCGCTGCAGGGCTCGGACTTGGACTACCATGTGATGGAAATTCCGGATTGAAGGAACTAATGAGAGGAAACCATTCCATGTTTGCTCCAAAACACACCACCCTCGATTTCCTCGGACTGGGAATGGCAGCTGGAGGCAGCCCAAACAGTGGCCTGGCTGCGCTAATTACATCAGTTGGCAGCGGCGTAGACGTGACCACGACACCCCGATCATACAGCAACGGTGACATATCCGGCAACGACATGAACAGAAGCAACTGAAACTGGAAGAAACCAGAAACCGAAGAAGAGAAGTTATATTTTGAAATGTAAAGTTGCAACAACCCCACAAAATCTCTTCTCCTTTGTCTTTTAAGTTATTACAGATTTGGTTTTGTAAACTTTTGCTGTCTCCTCCTAGGCTTTAGAAACAGCAGCGACATGGAAGCCATGGCTGTATTTATGTAAGATCAGTAGATCAACCAGTAAAATTAAAATTGTTATCTCATGACTTTGTCTTATTCATCAAACCACAAAGTAATCTGAAATTGCATCAAATTGAGGAAAGCTCTAATTTGAATTTTGAATGTTACAATAAAAAAAGAAAAAAAAAAAGTATTGAGAGATCATATGAGTTTGAACTTTCGCTTTTAAGAGTGTGAAAGTGACAAAACTTGGATATCATTAAATTATAGATAACTTTAATGGTTATAATTTGTCTGATTCAGACATATGTTGCGATATTTTACGTAAAAACAAATATATTGATGTTTTTGTTCAAATTTGGTGTCTCTTAAGGGACCACATGGTGTCTGAACTGGTTTGTCGCTTTCTCCAGTTGTATTTCTTTTTTTTCTTTCCTTCTTTTGAAATTTAAATTTCATTTTCCTCGTTGTGTTGAATTTTTGTTCACTTTGTTAATCAACTCTCCAGTTGTAATTTGTAAGGATCTTTCGTTTCTTTTTACTTCAACTCTCGTTGTTTTTGAATTACTAAGGTCCCGTTTGATAACTATTTGGTTTTTTATTTTTGAAAATTAAGTTTGTTTTCTCTCAATTTCATTACCATAGTTTGCATCTTTGTTATGGACACATATGAAATCCTAGTCAAATTCCAAAAACAAAAACAAGTTTTTTAAAATTACCTTTTTTTAGTTTTCTAATTTTAACTAGGTTTTTGAAAACATGAGAAGAAGGTAGATAACAAAATCAAAAAACTTAAAAGGTGCAAGTAGGGTTTTTAAGCTTAATTTTCAAAAACCAAAAACCAAATGGTTATCAAGCGGGGCCTAAATTGTCGATAAAATACCATATTCTCAATCTCTTACAATTTCTTTACAAGGATTATATTTTTGTTAGTTGCCACAAAATGTTAATTGGAAATTTTAATTGACGGAATGAATAATATCCTATTTTACCAAATGAAGAAACTTGAAAGAGAGAGGGAGGGGACAGCAAAGAACAAGGAAAGAGTTCAAATTGAACATGGGAAAATAAAATTAAAATAGAAAATTTTGCTTTAAGCTCCATTTACTTATCAAAAAAGGAAATGGAGAAAATAGATTGAGGTTTTTCATTATTTCATATTATTTGGCAAAATGAAAAATTAGAATGAATAAGTGGGATAGTTACCCCTCAAATTTGAGAATATCATTCCCTTGAAAAAAGACAAGTCAATTTCATTTACTTTATGATTTTTTTCATCCAAATATCATTGGTAGTTAAAAATGGTTGTATTAATGAGAATAACAGTTGAGAGTGACTAGAAAAGGTAAAATAATAATAATAAATAAATAAATAAAATCCTACGTTTAAGATGTCAAAGAAAAGGATGAAGGAAGTTTGCAGATGAAGAATGTGAACCTAATGCTCAAGAGTTGAAATGACCTCAACCCTTGAAAGGAAAAAAGAAAAAAAAAAAAATCTGCCAACAATATTCTTTTTTCAACTTTGAAAACGGCCACTATTGGATTTTTTTTTTTTTTTTATTTTACAACTGATAGGGACGGAGGATTGAGCCTCTAACTTAGGATACAAATTTTACGTCAATTGAGTCATCTTGTTGGCGTCACTATTGGAAAATGACTTGCAATAATGTAAGGAAAAAAAAAGTGACGCGAGGTAAAGAAAAAAAATTGAGGGAGAGAATCACACAAGCACGTTTTTTGTTTTAAAAAATAATTAAAAAATTGAAGTGGTTTGATTTCTTTAAACCTATAGTTATGGGCCACATCCAAATATATAATATTCCTCTAACAAAAGGTTATTAGTAATATATAATTAAGTATTGATTTTATGCAAAAGTGAGGATTAAAAAAGAAACTTCCTTTTCTTTTCCTTTCTTTTTTTTTTTTTTCATGATGCAACTTTCGGTTGAACAAATTTTTTACTTTTGTATTTTATTTTTATTTATTTATTTTGGATAGTGTTGTGACATGAATTAGGGAGTGAACTATTTGATCCACATGTCATTCCCTAAGTACTCATCCTCAATAGGGGTTAGAACGAGTATGTTTATAGCTCCCACCTCCTGTTCATCCCTACGTGCTTTGTGCACTAGTGAGGTGCAAGCCTACGACACTCTAATGTGCAAGTCAATCTCTTTACAGTGTCAATGCACTAGTATGAAGTATCACTTAATTACTTGTTCCTTTGTTGAATACCTCTTTATAGAAGGTTAAGGATTTGAATGTCCTAGGTTGTCCTACGAGTCCTTGAAGTATAACACTTTTACTTGAGGAGGGGAGTAATTTTCTAAGTCCCTTTGGCGGTCGAGTGGCGAGTTTAGTCTTATTTAGAGTTTTTTTTCCTTAGCTTCAACATTATTCATTTTCCACTTGGATTGATCAATCGAAATAGTCATACGTACACGAAGAAAAAAAAAAGAAGAAGAAGAAGAAGAAATAGTCATACATTAAAAGAGCACTTCACTTTTTAATGTCTAACCTTTAAGTCTATGATATAAGTCTTACCAGTTGAGCTATACTCAGGTTAACTTTTTAACCTAGCTTTTGAAGGATTAGAAACCATCTTTGTTTATAGATCATAAAGATAAAGTTAGGAAGATTATAATAATTAATAATAATAGTAGTGGTAATTTTTTTTTTTGGACATTAGTATCTTTTTATGAGTTATAAATTCAAATTTTATCTCTTAGAACAGTAACATAATATATTTTCTTAAAAAAAAAACAATTAATAAATTTATGAGTCAATAATAAAATTTTGGGGAAAATTTTAGATTAACATGTCCATTTTTTTCTTATGCAAGTTTGAAATCTGTTTGCCAACTAGCTCAACTGGCATAAAGTTGTACCGATAACCACGAGATCTGTGGTTCGAATCCCCCTCCCCACGTATTATCAAAAAAAAAAAAAAAAAAAAGAGTTTGAAATCTGTTTGATATTTTCAACATTTTTCTTCCATTTTAAAGCATAATTAATTAAGCCAATAAAAAATGAATGGAAGATGTATTTTCTAATAGAAACCATGAGAGAAGTTATAATGCGAAGTTTGAAATTCTCACTCCAAAAACATTTATTTGATTTGAGTAATTCAATTATAAAAAGCAAGGACAATTGACCGAAACAATTCCTTCATATAGTTATTAAAAAAAAAAAATCCTTCATATAGTTGTTCTAGAGCTGGATTTAAAATTATTTGACTCCAAAATTTATATATGAAATAGTTGTAAATAAAATATACGAGTACTTTACAAAGATCAATACACCTATTGCTTGCAAAGCGTTATTATATCAAAAAAAAAAAAAAAAAAAAAAATAGTTTCAGGTAAAAGAAAGAAAAAAAATTAAAAAAAAAAATAGATTATAGTGTTTGACACATAATTTTTAAACTTTTGAATTTATATTTCCGTTTTTTTTTAATTGAACAACATTTAGGGACGAGGGGTCCAAACCTCTAACCTTGTAGTCAGTAATACATACCAATTCGTTGAGCTAAGCTCGCTTTAACATTTTTTAATTAAATTTTAAACCAACTTGAATTCTTCTAATTATTTATTATTATTTTTTAATATAAAAAAGCAAAACTTCCTTGATTCATGATATATAAATAAAACCGTACAAATTGAAATCTTATAAACCCTTTCATATTTAATTTATTTTAAATAATAATTAAATTACAAGTTTATTCCTAAATCCAAAGTGAGGCTCAATGAAAATTGGTATGTACTATCTCTCTTGAGGTCGAAGATGCATTGATGTATTGTATTTTAATTTGAAGTAATTTAATATTAATTTTTTTTTTATTCAACAACATTTGAGGTGGGAATTCGAACGTTTAACCTCTCGATTGAGATACATGTCAATTACTTTTGAACATTTTATTATTTTTTTAATTTTTTTTTTAATTTTGTTAGAATTTAACTTTTTATTCGCGGGTTGCCAAAGCGAGCTTGGTTCAACGGTAATTGCCATGTATCCTCAACTATGAGGTGAGAGATTTGAATTCCCCCATTCCGAATAAAAAATGTTATGTCTTTTTTAAAAAAAATGTATGAACTTTCGGGTTTTTTCCTTTTTTTTTTTTTGGGATAAAAACTTTAGGGTTTTTTTTTTTTTTTTTAGATAAAAACTTTGGGTTTTTTTCCTCCTTATTTTCTTTTTATTTTTAACATTTTCTATATTAAGGATATGCGAAATACCTATTATCAGTTGTTTCTACTAATCAGCATCAATATTCCATACTATCCATTAATTTTTCACTTGCACAGAAACCTTTTTCTTTGGATTTTGGGATCGCACTGTGTTTTCATCAATCTCTCATTCGTTTTGGTGAACATTTAAGCAGCGATTATTGCTTTCATTCGATAAATGGCTCTTCTCGGCTCTGCAATTAGCAACGAGGTGCGGTTTCAATTCCCTAATTCGATCTTCTTTTCCATTTATCTGTCTGCTAGATCTTCTTCGGCTCTTTCTCTTGTGATTTATTCACAAATTTAGGGAAAACGTTTGAAGAATTTATATAACGTCTTCGAGATAGAGAGTGTCCATTTACTGATCGGATGGAAGAGATATCGTATGCTTCACTTTCATCGATCTTATGAAGGATTCACTTTATTTGCGTTATTTTATTGTGGAGTTTCGTTTGGGGAGGAGGAAAATCACTTGAACTTCGTTGCACGAAGTTATGTGTTTTAGTGGGCAGGGTAGAGAACGATTAACCGTTTGAGACTTCATGAGGTCTTCAGGTTGAATATTATTTTTGCATTTGCGTTAATTGAGCTAAGGTGAGGGATAGAAGTTTGAATGATTTGCTGCAATTTGTGTTAGAAGGAAATAACGAGAAATCAAATGTTGTATTGATAGTCCTTCAAGAAGTCAATTTGTCGGGCCTGGTACTTATATGGACATATTAAATTTCTGGAAAATAAGATAAATGCTCTCTGGTAGAAGATACTTTGCATTGAGAACTTGGGAAAGATATGATATTGGGGATTTCTGATGCAGGTTGGATTGCAGCTGCTCCTGTATCCTCTCGGTTCTAACGTTGTTGTTCGTACAGCATGGTAAGCTTTTTCATAAAAACTCATCTAAGACGTGGTATTATTTGTTTTAACGCATTTCCTAGTAGCTTGTCCAACTTATTTTTCATTTAATTCACTAGTAGGAGATGCAATTCTGAAAATTTGTCTAGGAGAGTATGGTTTTAATTGGACTACTTTTATAATATTAGCTGTATCTTTGGTATCAGTCACGTGACTCTTATCTACTGTTTTTCATTATGCCTTTTGGCTTGTTTAGCTGCTCTGTAGGGATTGTTTTACCCGTGTATTCCACCTTCAAGGCAATTGAGAAGAAAGATCAAAATGATCAACAGAAGTGGCTTTTGTATTGGGCAGGTTGGGAAAAAGAATTTTCTGTTTTTCTCCTTCATTGATTTTTTTTCGTTTTCTCGATTTCTTAATTTCAAACAATGGATTGCTATTTTATGTTGTGCCATAGAAAAATATGCAAGTTTTATTTTGAGCCAACCATGCCATGATTATTTGAACTTTGCCAGTTAATTGTCTTTCTTGGAGATGTTGTAGTTGTAGGGTTGGCCTATTGATCATTGGGGCAAGTGAAAAATATACAGGGACATAAAATTTCATGAGTTTGTAACCAAATTTTTGTAGTATTAGACGATTGTCATGTGAGATTAGTCGAGGTATATCTAAGCTAACCTGGAATAACCAAGAAAGTTACCTTCTTGAAGATGGAATGCAGGGGGACAGTGCAGACTAATCCTATTACCTCTATGCATAGTTGATTTGAAAAATGCCTAAATAGAACAATATAATTAATTTAGTCTGGCCTATCCACATTTGTTGTAAATTTGTAGTAAATAATATACTGAATCAATTTGAGTGACATGGCAGATCTACTATTCATTCGGAATGTTATATGGCCATTATCACGTCTGTAAATGTAAACCTCTGTATTCTGTCTATGTAACTGCATTTAACATTATCGTGAAAAGAGGATGTTCAGATACTTGGATTGTTGCAAGAAATCATTGTTACTTTCATGAAATTCTAGTGTACATGACTTTCATGCGTTATCAAAGACATTAATCTCTTCTGTTTGGTCATTAATACAGCCTATGGATCTTTCAGTCTTGTCGAAGTGTTCTCAGACAAACTTCTTTCATGGTATCATTCTTTAACGCTTTTAGATTTCCTTCTGTCTGATGCATATGCTTCTCAGTTTAAAAGAGGGAGCATAGATAAGGTATCCTACCAAGGGAGCTTACATAAAAGTTCTCCAATTGGTGTATTGATAAAATGTCATAATTACTTAAGAGGTTTGATAGTATAATTCAAAATTCCTCCGATCCCCTTATTTTCCTAAAATGTTTTTTTGGTTTCTCTTTTTTAACCAAATAAACTGCAAGACACCAAATAAAAATCTACATAAACATTTTTAGTGATTGAATCAAATATAAATATAGTGTTCGTCAATTGTGGGCCTTGATCAGTGAGCTCTTTACGTATTGAAAAATTTTGTTCTTTCAAATTGCTAGCCTAATTTGAACTTCTCTTAACTTCAAACACCTTGTAAGCTCGTTAGATTGCCATTAAACCTTGTCAAGTCTAGTCTTTGAGTAAGCATAGCTCTATACAAAAAAAGAAAAAGTAGGCATAGCCGTTCTGATACTGATCGTGCAATATTTTTTTATCTACTATGAAATTGCAGGGTTCCAGTGTACTACCATCTGAAGTTTGCATTTCTTGTTTGGCTCCAGCTCCCTGCAACTGATGTAAGTATGGATTTCTGTATTTCTAAATCTAATTTTAATAGGAAACAAAAGTCTGTTTTTGTCCCAAGCAACACGATTGGATAGACCTTGTGAGAGTACCTAAGGAATTTACAAAAAGATCCTCCAATTGGAGTTAGTTATGAAAGCGGTTGTACTTGCAAAATATTTTTCAGGGATCTACTGCCAGTTCTTTCCAGCTATGAACCAAGATAGACCTTGAACAACACTTAACCATAACTCTACAAACCAAAAATAGATAGGCACTGATCCAAACCAAACATATTGAATTCAATCTATTGAGAATACTCATACCGATTTTTGCATCGATTACACAAATATAGAGAGAGGCAAACAATGGGCTTTCTTGTTTGCGCCACCCTAATTTAGGGCCACAGCTCAACTGGAATTCCTTAAACATTTGCCATTCCTTGACAGCCTTGGAGTGAGCTTTTGAGATCATGGTAATATTGCCCGATAAATACCTGAAAAGTGATTGGCAAAGAAGAAAAGGACTCGTGGCCTATCGAGTTGTCCTTCCTCCTGCCTCAAGTTTCCTCCTATCCTCTTTTTAGTTAAATTGCCATCGACCCCATTAATGTAATAAAACCTTGCTTTTGTTCTTTTGGTGGTACTAGAAAAGTAGGTGTTCTAAACAATCTTGTGTTTTTTTTTTTGGAAAACTCCACTACGTTAAACAAAATCCCTAGAAGTTTGTTCCAACATCTCATCATGTAGTGACAAAAAAAAAGGTGTGGTAATCGTCCCCTTTTCTAATAGAACTTTCCCAATTTTAATGAGAACCAGTTTCTTACAATTCCAAGTTATAGCCAGTGTTGCTCAAGTGTGGTTTCTAAAACAGTGACTCCAGCTAGGAAGATTGTAATGAAAATTTTGGCTTTTTCCTCCAGGAGATGATCCCATTAGACCAATGGATTAGAGAAATCAGTAAGTCGAAAAAGCACTCCACTTGGATGCTTTACATATATATTTCTTTCTAATGGATCAAGAGTGAGAGAAATAGGATATTTCTCCATATAAATAAATAAAAATGTTTCTAAAAGTGGCAACTTTGTGATTATAAACCATAGCATTAACACATCTATGAATTTCCAATTAAAAAAGTTGTATAGAGAAGAAACCCCTAGCTCTATTTACCTTTTTCCTTTTGCTCCTTCACCTTCACGTCATCTGTCAATGCAGTCTCTAGCTAGCTTTCAGAATCTAACTACTTGGCCTGCTAACTATGATGATGTATGGGGTGAGATCATCCCAGTACTATTAGTTTTAGATTAATGTACTAACAAAAGGTTGGAGGGTTACTGAGCGGCCTTCCTTTATTTACTGCAATAAGATTGATAGGAAGTTAAATTACAAATTTAGTCCAACTTTTAAGGTTGTATAAGTAGGAATCTAGTAGGTTTTTTAACTTTTTGAAATTTGAAAGTGTCAAGTCACTTGAAAATTAAGGAATAAAGTATATCCTTTGAAAGTTCTGGGACTTGTTAGACACTGAATTAAAAGCTTAGAGATCTACTAAACATCTTTTAAAGTTTTAAGTTCTATTCAACCCAACCTTTAAAGTTCGACTAAACTTGTAATTAAATCTTGATATTATTACCTATCGTGGTCAACTGTCCAGCATAAGTTACTTGCTGCTTGCCATGCAGTTGGCTAGTGCCACGGCCATTGTTCTTTCAAAAATACCATTAGACACAACTGAGCTGGGATTGTACCTATATTGGCACAGTAATTGTCAAGAGTCAAAAAGTAGTTATGAACTTCAGTCTACCCTGTTTTTGTGGTGGTAATGATGGGAGGTCTATAAACGATGCAGATAGGTCGTCCCAATACAATGCAAGATAGTTAAAAATATTATTTTTGAATGCTTGGAGAGGATCTCGTGAGTAAAATCAGATTGCTAATATTATGGATGCGTTTGACTTTTGAGTTTCCTGGATTAAAATACCATTTTAGTTGGTTCCTATATTTTGAGACTTTTTAGTCCTTATACTTTCGATTGTCTAAATTTAGTCATTGTATTTTCAATGTCTAAATTTAATCCCTATACTTTTGATATATCTTAAAACTTAGTCATGGTTAGAATATTGATCTGAATTGACAAAAAGATAATATAATTTTCATTCAAGAAGAGAATGTGAATACGTTTACCAAATTTTCAAACAAAAAGCTTATAGGGGCTATTTTTTTTTAGCAAAATTTAACCATAAATGAACCATGGGGACTAGTTTTGAGATATATTGGAAGTATAGGGACAAATTTTGGAAAATTGAAAGTACAAAGGCTAAAATGGAACAAGTTCCGAAGTACATGGATCAAATTGATATTTTAACCCATTTTATTTAAAACAAGTCAAGGGGCCTTACGTTAGGTAGATTTTGTTCATCAGACGTCAGCAAGTCCTATACCATGTGTTCTGAACTATATTCTTCCTATTTCATTTGCTGCTTTTCGACACTTATCGTTGCTTTCTTACAGGGGGCAAAGAAATTATACACGAACCACCTGCGTCCTTTCTTCCTTAGGCATCAAGCAAAGGTGGATCGAATTCTGGGGTCTGTTTATGATGAAATGGTAACTCCTCTGGCTCCGTCTCATAATCACGTCTTGCCTTTACAGAAATATTCCTGGCGCTTCCCTCAAGGACTTTATAAACCATCCATTTTATAAATAAATATAAATAGTGAATTTCCAAGATTCACATACCTAGTCTCCACTGTTAACAAAAAATTAAAGGAATCACCATGTTCTCTTGGTCCTAACAATCACCCAACAATTTAAAGCAGTCGTTTTCCATTTTCAACTGCAGGTGAAAACCATTAGCGCACACCAAGCAGAGATTCGGTATTTTAGAACAATGCTTGTGAAAATAATGGGATCAGGTGAAAACTTGGGAATATTTCACTTTTTAGTTAATTTGCTAATGCATTTTTAACTTTTATCATCTCAACCACTTGGAACAGACGAACGATCATCGAGGCTTGGGCCAGCCAGACCTGGAAGCCGGCTACCAATAGAGGATCAAACAAGACTGAGCTCAGATGCAGAGTCCGAGGTTGATGATTGACTTATTGCCTACAATTTCCATTCGCTGGTGTAAATCATTAGATTATCAGCCCCCCGTTTTTCTGGAAAGCTTATGTAGGTATCTACTTGTAAAAATGAGTCTTGCTTTTCTTTTTTTCTTCTTTTCATTTTTGTCATAAGATAAAAGTGTCTATTTATCACAATACCTTCCACTCAGAAGTCAGAACTGAAACTCGATTGGAAGCATTAGAATTATTTCAATGTATGATCAAATCCAGCGATTGCAATAGAAAACTTAGAGAAGTATTTGTAATCTCCTAACAGTATTGATTCTATGCACCATTATGCTTTCAAGGTGCAGTGAGCCACCGAGTAAAAAATTTCTTTTATAATGTTACAGTTGAAACAGGGTCAAGCGTATAAGATTAGTCAGAAAAATAAATTTCTATATTCCTACGACAAGATCATAAATCCAAGTTAATATGATTCCTCTTCCCAGGCCAGAATCGTAGCTATTGAATGGTGTGGAATTGTTGTTCTTAGTTGTTACCCTCACCGCCACGAGACAGGGCAGCCGGAGTAGCAGCAGTTCCTTTGTCAAAGTTAGCTAATGCCTCCGGTCCACAAAATCGTGTCAATTCTTCCTGTTAAACAACAGATTTAAAGAGAATTAAATCTCCATAAGGGCAGGATTTGATTTAAATCTTTGATATATTTAAATGGACAGACAGACTATTTGACCTTGATGGAACTATTTTCTGATGTTAGCTTCTCACATTCCTCGGAAAGCCTCTGTAGCTCATCCCTGAGAGTACGGTTCTCGTTGTTCAATGTCTGCACTCTCGCCTGTAATTCTTCGCACTCCGCCTGTCATTAATAGGGCAGGCATTACTCATCGGTGATTTTAATGTATTCAATAATGAGACATATCAAAATTGAATTACTTTCTGCGTTAGTACCAAAAATTGCAATTAAAAAAAATATATCGATTTCTCCACGTGCATTGCGGTTGATATCTCTGCCTGTAAACTTTTTCATGAATATTAATGAAAATATTTGACTCCATCACACATGCAATTTTCTAAATTACAAAGATTTATCTGTTCAAAGGAATGATGTAAATGTAATTTGCATAAAATAGCAAGAAAAAAACAACGTTAGCACACATAACTCACGGGAAGAAAGAGATGACTTGAAAATCATGCTTGTACAGTAAATGCTCGATAGATATAGATACGTATTATATATACACTATGCGATACAAGTGTATCAAAATTGGCAGTGAAAGTCAACAATATACCTGCTTACGTAATCTTGACCTCCGGGCAGACTCTCGGTTAGATTGTTTCCTTTTCTGTCTTTTTAGCTCACGTTCATCCTACCAATCGACAACACCAAACAAGAAGAATTTCGATGAAAATTGACAGCATATCGAAGAATCTGGAAGTAAAATACTGCTAAATTACGTGTATGAGATGAGAAATGAACTGCTACAGGTGTATGTATATCGACGTATTAGACAAAATTCGACATGATAAATATTCTATTTCCCCCTAAGTTTTTAAGGACTTCAAAAGAATATCAATCTATGAAGAGAAGTTGGGAGATTATTTCGAGTAAAGGGGGTAGCTCACATACTTGAACCCATTGTTCGGGCATCACACCGTCACGACCAACCATCGGTGCTGGAACAATAGCTGAGGAAACGGCATTTGCTCTCGCTTTTGCAGCCCCTGAGGCAGCCGTGGTGTTATTCCACAAATCCATTCCCATGTTGAGATTAGTTGCAGGAACGGAGGTGATGGGTTTCCCAGTCACTGAAGATTTGGTATTTGGTCCACCCGTTGTGTTTTGTGCATTAGCTCCTGAAAACAGGAGCGCAGTTACAACATTAATAGCAGCATATATAAGCAGTATAACTTAAATTAAAGATACAAATCATACCATCTGCCAGCATCTGGTTGAAGCTTCCCTTCTTATTTGCAGTAAATTCCTGAAAAGAAATGGGAATAGTCTCACTATCACAAGGCCTTAGCCAGTTCAGATGACTGAAAAATCTAGAAGAAACTAACATGAGGCAAGAACAATAAATTGACGTCCCTTTTTTCCAAAATCATAAAGAGGCTTTAGTAGCTTCTCTTTGTCGTTTAACCCAGTGACAATGCACATATCTAACAACAGATCAAATGTGTGGGCACATACCTGATGGTTTGCATTCTCATCACTACCTTCTGATGAGCCCTCAGTACCACTTTCAGCACTACAGATACCAGAAATGCTTAATCAGAAGAGGTTGATTTTAAAAAAGGATAGGATTTGTACCAACGCTCAAGTTAAAACACCTTTGAGAACCACCATCATTTCCAGAACTTGAAGCCACCTTTCCACTTTCCCCAGTCCTACCACCACCTGAACCAGTATTTCCGGGCGTACCCTTGGATTTTTTTGAGGCCCTTTCTTTTCCATCAGGGGATTTCCCTTCATATTCTGCATTAATTGGTGCAGAACCAGGAGTCTACAAATAAAAATCAAGTATATCATCAAGAACCAACTTAAAATCCTTGTATTCTATTCTAGTGACTTATCTGGGTATATAAGAATGAATGATCAGGAAGAGAGCATATGATAGTAAGATGCAAACATAAACAAAAAGATCCATCTGATTTGAATATGAATAAAATCCACCAGCCCATCATGTAAAATGGAGATTACCACAGTGATATTGGGATGGGCATAAACTCCCCCAGGAGGATATATAGCTGGATATGGTACTGGAGTCCCATAAGGTGGAATCATA
This sequence comes from Luffa acutangula, assembly GCA_036850905.1. Lineage (NCBI taxonomy): Eukaryota > Viridiplantae > Streptophyta > Magnoliopsida > Cucurbitales > Cucurbitaceae > Luffa > Luffa acutangula. The sequence continues at coordinate 57,878,460 of CM072087.1, read as the reverse complement.
TGATGCTGAAAAATGTATACACGAGATTAAGAAAGAAGAAACATTCTTGTCCCCTATGGAAAATATCAACTCCATACGACTTCAAGGGACAATGGACAATTACAATCACCTGACTTCCCCAAATGTAAGGGTGGGGAGTTGGAGAAGCAACAGTAGATGCAAAGAAGGGAGGAGTAGCACCAGCACCATAATAAGCCTAAAAGAGAAGCTAAACTTTGAGACAGCAATATTCATAGAGATCTTCGAAACTACTGAGTGTTTAATGAATTCAAACGGCAATTAATATATATAAAATCAAAACTCCATATCAACCTGCATTGAGCTTGACCAATCAGGAAATGAAGGTGTTGGGGGTATTTCCTGCACGTAACAATCAAAATACCTCAAGATATGGACCATATGAGAATAAAAACTGGGGAATTTAAGGAAGGTTTTATAACCTGAGATGAAGAGGGAGGTTTGGAAGTTTTAGAAGGCGTCCCCTCTTCTCCTGTCCCCATCAACCAAAGCTGAAACCACTACAATTCAACAGTTTCCGAGTGAAAGTCCAGAGTCCTTGACGACTTCTACGACCAACCTGATAATCAATTATCAATTTACAATGAATTGGACTTGGTAAAAAGAGAATGAGAGACATAAATACACTAAAATCTTTAGAGAGAGAATTGCTAATTTAGGAAAAACAACATAATTTCACTCAATAAGTACGTCGTGCAATAATAAATTCATAGCTGGACTGGTACCATACCAATCCACAGAGTTAATCAGATGCAACCGGATGGACATCATTCAACACTGCGAAAGTGAAAATAGACCCCATATCTATTTAGATTGCGGTAAAACGGATCACAATACTAGACACCAGATTTCCAAAAAAGGATCTGCTTCCTGGAATTAATGAACATTCCAATAGTCTCACCCACCCTTAGACGCCTTATCATGAATAACTTTCTCTAATCATAGAAATTAATGATTAAAAACGCTCAATTAGTTCTCAGGGATTTACACTTCCATATCGCTAATCATAGGTTCCAAGTTCCAACATAGACGCCAGAAAATTATGCGATCGAGCATGTTTCTATATAAGTAATTTACATCCCAAACGGGAAATCTAATACATAATAACTACACCTACCTATAAGAACACATCTTCCAATCCATTCCAATCCCAAAACATATGGGTTAAATCATTCGAGCAAAACAGATTTCTTTCCCCAAAAAACGAATTGCTTGTAAAATTGCGGCGGAGGACTCCATCAATCGTCGAATTAAACATAGACGGCCACATATTGGGGGGAAATTGAAGTCATCAAGAGAAAAAAAAATAGTGAAACGAAAGAATTGAGTTTGAGAAACTGAAGTAAAAGAAAATAATCCGATGAAGTTGAATTGAGTTCGAAAACCACAAGACGGCCAAGATAATTTCACATCCCAAGAATCGAAGATTAATTCGGACAGCCGGATGAAAAGACTTTCGAAAAACTAAACTAAAACAATGACCAAATACGACCAAATGTTCCAGTACACTACGTGTCTATGTAAGAAGAAACTAAAACTTTTAGAGAGAGAGAGAGAGAGACCTGCTTTCATGGCGCAAGGAAACTTTGAGAAGAATGATGTGGAAGTCCAGGTGGAAGGCGTGTCTGTATTGTAGGTTGTTGACTGAAAGATCAACGGCTGAGAATGATGGATTCTGGACCTCTCGAAATCCAAATCCAATCTCTGCGGCTCAGAAAAGAGACCACAAACTTCCCGCAGGGCGAAAACCTAGTTACTCTGTGTGTGAGGGCGAGTGTGTCGGTTTCCGGCCGGTGGCGGCGAGGGGCGGAGTCAAGATTAAGATTACGGCGGAGGAAGAGGGCGGCGTCACCACTGGAACCGTCTGTGCCGACGAAGAAGGCTGCGCGTGAAAAACGGAGAGAAGGGGATCCGGTGTGGCGGTGTCCTTATAGGATAACCTGGGTTAAGTTTAAACGACGGCTTCGGGTTAGGGTTTCGCCAATTGACACGTGCGAGAAAGATCCTTCCAGCTGTCCACGTTTTACTGGATCAGATTCGTGACGAAGCCAAACTTTGGTGACTCATCGTGACAGCTAATGGATAGCCTTAAGTAAATAAATATTGTACGATCGTTTTTTTTTTTTTTTAATTTATTTCCTTGTGAAGTGTGACCTATATAATCTTTGGTCTTCCTAAAGTTTAACAATTTTGTTGAAAATTTTGTTATTTGCAAATGTGGACAGACAGAACTCACCTCTTTCACGTGCCACCAACGAATGCGCACTAGTGTAGTAAAGCGGAAGGAAGAGAGCAAAGGAGAAAATAGATAATAGAACGAATGCGCAGTAAAGCGGAAGGAAGAGCAAGAGGAAAAAATAGATAATAGAGTTCAAGATCCCTTCTTCAGTGACGAAGAAGAGTTTAAATACATGTTTAGGGTTTCTAGGTGTTCAGAGGCGATTCAAGACTGAATCGAGTGGAACCAGGGCGGCCAAGAGCAGCAGGGACTGAACTGAGGCGGACCGACTCGGCCCACTGGCCTCAGCTCGAGTCCCTCCGACCTTTTGGCTTGTTTCGCCTCCGGGATCCATCTTTTGGTCCTATTTCTGGACTCGTGTCGGATTGTCCTTGTCAGCTCCTTGTACATCGGAGTAGTCCAAAATTACCTATAACAAATTTTATTTATGTTATAAATGTAGTTTTTAAATTTGAATGTCGTGTTTAGTAAGTCAAGTTTATTTCTATTATATCCTTGATCTAAAAGATAATTCAAAAAATTTACAAATTTCTTTTACTTGAACAATTGTGAAATTGGAGGGTTGAATAGTCAACTATAATAATGATAACGAGTGTCTACTGCTTTAAATTTCAGTTAATTACATCAAACAAATCTAATTCTAATATGATTTAGTTTCGAATTTGAACAAAAATATTAAGATAATTTGATTCAAAATATAATTAAAATTCTTTTTAATTAATTTCAATCAAAATTTCTAATTTATTAAGGATTCAATTGAACATATGATTTGATTCAAAATCAAATTAAACTAGAATTTGAATCTAAATTTATACACACATTTGTGTAATGAACACGGTGTTGGTAACAAAGTAGTGCTTTTAAAAGTAAGAAACTTATTTGATGGTAATTTAAATATTGAATTCGTAATTTAACTTTAAAAAATTTAAAATAAAACTTTTATAAGCACAATTTAGAAATTTATATTAATAGAACTATATCCATGTTTACTCGTTCTTATAAATACAATACTTTTTTAAATTAGATTAATGTAAATTAACTTAAGTATATATGATTAAGTTTTTATATGAAAAAAGGTTAAGGTAAATCAATAAACACAAGCTAGGACAAAAGAAAACAAACTGAAATTTGTCTATAAAAAAAATAAATAAATAAAATAAAAACTGAAATTTATAATTAATAATTTGTCGTGAACTAGTAGTATGCGAATGTAAATAATGTTTTCTCCCGCAGCCATCAAATCTGATTAAAGCTATGTTGAAAACAAAAAGAAATCATTATAATCTGTAAAATAATCCGATTAATTCTTATCCCAGCTTTCTTCTCTAAAATAAATAAATAATCTGTTTCAAAATTACCTTTCATTAGTGGTTGAGTGTGAATCAAAAACTTTACCAAACTACCATATATTTTATAAGTGAATTTATTTGGCATAAACGTGGAAGAAGTATGTGGACAACTTTTTTGAAAAAGTAGTGAGATGGCTATAATTTAAATTGAAAAATGATGAGAGGGCGTGGCAAAAAGTTTTTAAAAAAAAAAAAAAAAAAAAACAAAAAAAGGCAAAAAGACCTTTAATGCTTGAACTTTTATGACAATATTTATTTAATCTTTCAAAGATTCTTTTACTTTGATCTATTCATAGAATTCAAAACCTTGCCCATTTCACTCAAATTACCTATTGTGACTTATCAAAGAGAAAAAAAATTATCGGTGCAAATATATTTGTTATGGGACAAATCAAGGTTGCTATGTGGCCTAATCACTGAAGTAGTCGTGTTCGGACTATAGACTAGTCGAGGTGAAGGCCCAAGTAGCCTTTGATGGATAATCTATTGATTACCATGTATGGATGTAAAAAATGACAAGGCAACACCTACCTGTAAAAAGTAGAAACATCATATTTCAAAGGTACGCAATATCACTCCAACTCGCATTGATATAAACTCAAACTAAGTACTAACTTAAGCTCAAAAGTATACACAATCAAGCATCACATCGATGTGAGATTCCATTTACAAGTTGACATCTTAACTGGATATATATATATATATATATATATATATATATAATTTGATAAAAGTTCAATACACGAGAGATAAAATTGAAATAACAATATTTTTTTTTAAAAAAATATGGTTGTACTCATAAAAATATGAAGTCGTAGCGTAATGTAACACATTATCTTCGGAATATTAGGTAGATCACAATAAATATTACAAAAATGTCAACCATCTCATGACAATATTTTATTAACTATTTCAATAATAAATATATTCATTGGACTATTTTATTTGTAAGTGTTGTATAATTATCACGTAAACGACCTGATTTCATAAAATTTAGTAGTTTCGTGTTTATCAGTGATGAAAATGATAATTTATTTAAAAGTGATTAGAGATATATGATCTCTATATGATAATAATTAACAATTTAAGTGAGTGATTTTCCACGTATGTCAATGATAAAAGATTTAAAAGTGGTGCTTTCGAATAGTCTTTCGTAAAACAAATATGGTTTCCTAAAAAGATCACGTTTTATCAATGGTAGGAGGCCACATTCTTAGTCTCTCTCTTCTTTTCTTCTTTTTTTTTTTTTTTCTTTTAATACTATTTTCGTCACTATGCTTTGAATTTCATTTAAGTTGTCTTTGTATTTTCAATAAATTTTAAAATTAGTCACACCAATTATTTTGAAATTAATTTTATCAAGATTGATTTAATAAAAATAATGATTTACATGAAGAAAAAAAAAGACACAATGTAAATATATTTCCAAAATTTATAAAGGGAAGGATAATAGAGACTAAATTTCTTTTAAAAAATTTTACAGTAGAGACAAATTTTAAGCTTTAATGAGAGTGCACAATTATTAAGTTTCGGACATTTGAAAATATAAAGACTAAAATAGAATGAAACCAAAAGTAGAGTGAGTTAAATGATATTGTAACCTTTTTGTCAGTATCTATATTTTAACTTCAATTTCAATTAGTTCTTGTATTATATATTTTTTTTTTACTAACATTCATATTCCTTAATTAAATTTTATTCTTAACTTTTTTTTTAAGTTCAAAAATACATGTAGGAAGGAATTTGAAACTTTGACCTTTTAGTTAATAATATAATGCTTTAACTAGTCGAACTATGCTATACAGTGATTATTATACTATAATTTTATTGTTAACGAAAAGCAACAAAGAAAAACTAGTTTAACAAATTATTTGTTAGTGGGCTCTAAAAGAAATAACAAAAATGCATCAAGCATAGTACTTTTTTTTTAGTTCAACAATTGTTAAGTGGGAGATCGAATCATTAATCTTTTTGAGATGGTAATTGGTATCAAACTATGTTGAATTGACAACAAACAAAGTATATTGTACTCTAGATGAGTAACACTCTAAACTAATTTCTTCTTTTTCAATCAAATGAATCACTTAGAAAAATATAACACATTTTCAAGTAATTTTATGCACAATTGCTACTTTTATAAAACTCATCCTTTCTTTTTTTAATATTATCACATTATCTATACCTTTATAAAACTCTCTCTCTTTTTTTTAAACAAGATACACTTTTGGTTCTTAAAAAATTGGAATGGATGACTATTTGATCCCTAAAGTTAAAAAAAAAAAAAAACACTTCAATTCTCTAAAATCTGAAAATTTGCTCATTATTATTCGACAAATGTTGTCTACTCTTAAAGTTGTAGTACTAGAACAGATTGCTTGTTTGTTCCAAACATGGGGTTTGTTTGTTTTAAATATGAAATTTCAAACAACAACGACGACAATCAAGTCTATAGAGAAGAAGAAGAAAAATGAGAGGGAGGAGAAGTGAAAAGAGAGAGGAAGGAGATGACTACATCAATGATCCAATCAACAAATTTGTCATATCACCAAAGTTTAAAACATGCTAACCAATCAACATTTTGTATCAAACGTGGTCAAGAAATCATTCAAAACTATTTTTTGTATCTCGCTCTTCTTTTTAATAGATATTATTATATCACAAATAAAAGATGAAGACTGAATCTTACTGCTCTTTAGGATAGATAAATATGCCTAAACCACTTAATTATGTTGATTATGATAGTTATATTTGTTTCTAAAAACAGTGAATATCTCAATAAGATGAGAAACAACAAAGTAAAATAAGTTTAATATTAAAATTAACAAGAATTAATAGGTATTCATTCAATAGTTCATACTCAAGAAAGGTATATGTGCCCATACAATCTTAAACCTCATTAATGGCAAATTAAACAGTTCAATAATATAATTTCATTAATTAGTACACTTCTCTAAAATTCTGACAAAGAAAAAAAAAGATCCAGATTCAAGGTTCCAGGTAAGTGCATCCACTATTGATTAAAAAAACAAAATCAGCACAACTCAGCTTTTGATTTGCCTAAACAGAGATGGGATTCTCTTTTACCGTACATTTCTCCAATTAGCTGCAACTTGCCCACATGACAAACTTCTTTAAGCCTTAATGAATTTAGACAGCAAAATAAGCAAAAGCACAGAACAGACCCAGAAAGTTTCTCAATGTTCTGGCAGAAACTGTTTCAAAAGTGAGCAAAAAAAACATCCTGTTGATGATCAAAAGCTGCTATATCTTTCTCAATGTTCTTTGCCTATCCTTTATGTACAGTGTCTCTTACAAAATTGGATCTGGGTATCGATTTCAACCAACCCATCTCCTAATGAACCTGTAGTTACAAGTTAAAATTAACAAATCTAACCGACCATTTACACTTATTTGCCAAAACATGATCCAACAAAACCTGTCGGTCAATCAGACAAGCAGAAGTTGTAGCAACAGTTGAGGCAGAATGAAGAGTTTCTATGTCTTCCAGGCTTGTGCTCTCTCTTGCTCAGAGAAGACGATGTGTCTGATGCTCCCTCGACCGCCTCCTCTGTTTCCACCATGTTAGGAAGTGAAGATTCTTTTAAGGCAAAAGTTTGAAGAAGATTGCTTAGAGAATCTATGACTTCTGTAAATTCCGGACGGCCATTGGGATCCTCAGCCCAACATGACTGCAAGAGAGGAGCAATATCTTCTGGGATTTCCTCAAGACTTGGTCTTATGTTCTGAATGAAGAAATGGTAAATCAATGTTATTGGAGAATTTAGCCCATTTCAATTGATAACAACACAGCAGGAGTTTTGCTTTTATTTAGGTTTGAAAAAAGAGTCAATGATGAATTGGCTGATTCTTAGGGGTGCTGTTTTCTTAAACATCTGTGGGATTTTGCTGGAAAGATGTTCTTTAGATGATCTAACAAATATCTAAGAGTTAATATTGGGCTATAAAAGGAACCCTTAATCCCATTTCCTTCTTGGGATTTCTCAACCAAGACCTGCAACTACTTTCTGTTCTTAGTATTTCCAGAACTTTCTTAGCTATAACTTCTAGTTGAACCTTAAATTGCAGATGAATTGCAAAACTGAGCATATTCTTATTGGTATCAGCAATTTTAGAGGAAATTTCAAATGTCAAAATCAAACCTTGGCTGTGGCATATGCCACCATTACATTATTTCTGCCCTTGAATGGAGTCTTGTTTGTCATCAATTCCCAAAGAATTATTGAGAAGCTGTAGACATCTGCCTTGTGATCATAGCATTTCTTACCTCCAACAGGCAATGGATCAATGCTAAATAGCTGATAAGAAAATAGATATATTAACAAAACAAACACGGGAGATGATCTTAAACCATACAAAAAAAGGTTACCTCAGGGGCCATCCAACGGTAAGTACCAGCCTCAGTAGTCATTTCACCAGATATTTCCTCTCTAGCCAACCCAAAGTCAGCCAGCTTAACCCGTTGCTTGTCTTCTGTCAGCAGTAGATTGCCTGAGTAAACATGAAGAATTACTAAAACTTATGATGATTATACCTCCGTGTCCAATGGCAAGGACTCGAGATGTTGGGAAATAGGCTCAACGTCAAAGTTCAAGTCCCTAAGTTGAAAATTTACTAACTTCAAAATATTTTTTGTTATCTCTTAGAGCTAGCTTTGGAGCAAGCAAGCTGCTCGAAATCAGTAGGGACGGACACTGAGTATAATGCAAGGATAGGGCCCCACCCGGTTATTAGAAACAGAAAAAAAAAAGGCTTATGGGGGACTAAGGAGAGGAAGATGATAGCGTAATGTAGATGAGAAACAGCACAGTACTTGGCTTTAAGTCGCGATGAATGATGCTATTTGCATGTAAGTATGCCATTACTCGTGATAGATCTAGAGCAAAACTTAAGGAAAGCTTCAGATCTGGGGTCTCTGGCCGGATGCTCCACAAGTACTTTTGGAGTGTTCCACCTCTCATGAGCTCGGTGATTATCATCAATGTCGGCTCTATGGAAGCGCCAATGAACTGTTTTAAGTAGAATGGGGTATCAGCAACCATACTTGAGGCATAGATCAACATGTATGCTTGGTAATGCTTGGCTATCATGGTAATCAGAACAAGACAAGAATTATAACTTCTATATGCAAATTCAAGCTACTTAAGTAGTTTAGTTTTTATGCGTTTACAATGAGAAGTGGAACTATATTTAAATGATGGAGCCAAAAAAGGGGGGGTATAAAAATTATTATATGTACCAATAACTAGCATACCTAAGGGAGTTTAATCAGCTTTAACAGTGACACAATTCTTAAGTAGAAGGTTAGTCTAGAGGGAAAAATGAAGTGGAGCTTCTTGTTCTACAAAAAATCAGCTTTTATCTCATACTCATGTGAGACTGTGAAAATAAAGGAATAACCATTAAAGATAAACAAAGTTCAAGTACAAAGAATCTATACAATCTTAAAAGTAAACTACATATCTGATATCATATCACAAAGACCTTCAAATTTTAAACAAATATTCACTAAATAGACTTATAACCCTCATCTCCATTTTTAGACTTGTAACCCTCCATATTTTCCTCTACAGAAGCTTTCTATTTAGATGTGAGCTTCCACACATCTACTAAACAGAGGGGCAAGCGATAAGTGAGAAGGCCAAACAAAGGAGAGCCAAAAGCCCTTTGTTTGGTTCGAACATGTGACATCTAGGCAGGTGTTACTCAGAGACTACGAACCACCCCTTTGGGGTTGTTTAAGTTTTCCTTACTTAATTTAACTCTAATCTATAGAAAAATGTCATGTTTAACTGTTTAAGTAAGAAGTGCACCTCGACAATGAGATGCACCTGAGCCTTTTAAAACTTTTTAAAGCAATGGAAGGATTGAGATTGACCAACAAAGAGAGTGAGAAGTCCTATGTGAAAAATCCACAAACACACTAAAATTTTCACTCTCTTGCCTTTCCCCCAAAAACAATACATATATAACATTCAATTTTACAACATAAAGATTATAAGACAGAGTTGCATTACAAGTTGTTCGGTATCTTGAATCTTTATAACTACTAATAGTGAGCAGCTACAGTGAACTCTATGTGTTGTAGCAAAAGAATTACCTGAATAACGTTCTCATGATTCACTCTCGATAGCAACGTAACCTCCCTCTGAAATCTCTCCTTCTTTTCAGTACTTATAGCTGATGTTCTGCTTGGCTGTATAATCTTCACGGCAACAGGCTGATAATCGTACCTATACAATATCAAAAAACCTTATCAAAATTGCATTGGGCCATTGCATTGCATTGTGAACAAAAGACCAGCAAAACCACCGCTTTTTGAATAGTCCAGATTAGGCCCATTCCTAAAGAACAAACAGATACGACACAATTCATTTTACAACCATCAAAAAAAAAAATTAAGAACGGACGAATTCACCAACAGCGACAAACATCAAGCGTATCTTGTTCTTTCTTGCAGACCCAATAATTTAAAACAATCGAAGATCTCCCCACGCATAAACTACACCGAGATCAAAGCAAAAACAAAGTCGATGAAGAATGCTGAATCCAGAGTAAAATCACGGCACAATATGAGAACCCCAACAAGAAAAAAAGAAGACCCAAGTCAGCAAAAGAGAGATAAAGAAACCTACAGTCCTTCATACACAATGGAGCATGAACCTTCGCCAATAACTTCACCAATCTTCAAACAACAAGGGTCAATGAGCAAACTAGGTTCGATCTTGAAGACGAACTCGGAGCCCAAATCTTCAGAGTCATCGTCCCCAATGAACCGACTGAAAGCACCAGCAATTGTCTTGAAGGAGTTGGAGTTAGAGCAAGAGTGTTCTTCATCGGAAGGGCCCGCCATTGTTGGAGCCCCTTCAAGCTTTTCACTTCTCTCTCTCAGTCTATGATTCCATTACAAAAAAAAAAAAAAAAACAACAAGAAGCGTATCAATAAATCGCAAACGAAAACATGAAACACGAAAAGAAGAAAAAAGATTAAGAATTTGAAAAACCCCATAAAATAACAATAATTAAAAGGAAATTGATCGGGGTTTAATCGAATGTCATTTATTCAATTTCGAAAGAGAATTTAAAAAGTGAGGACGGGAGGAGGCAAAGCCAAAAGAGAGGGAAAAAACGAAACCCAAAAATCAGTGACGTACATTCTTGTGAAACCAATAAAATTTTGGTATTAATCAATGATTAAATTCTGCTTCCTTGCTTTGTGTTGTTTGCTTTTGTTTGCTTCTGATTTCTCTGCGACGGCGCAGTATCAGTAGAATCGTGGAGATTATGCCACGTGTCTGATAGTTGAAAACTTGGATGGTGATTGGTGGGCTCACGTGGAATTTAAATGAGAGACATGTAGGAGAGTGTGGCTCTGGTAATACGGAGATATTCGGGAAAAAATTTGGACGTTTTTTTGGAGAGTCCGTCCGTACGGTGTGGCCCACGTAATCGGGGAATGGGAGACACGACTTGTCGTTCGTTTGCGGATGCACCAAAATCATTTTAGTGATTGTAAATATAAAACGTGACAATATGAAAATTATTATATATGTACCTTTTCAATTATAAGTTTACCCTGTTCACTTTTACAATTTGTATATATCCCATAGGGGATTGAACCACCTCTTAATTAGAATACAAAACTTGTATCAGTTAGCTCTTCGATTCTAGTCTCTATGCCTTTATAAAATCTTATAAGTCAAATTAGAACTTTATTTCTTAGAGTTTTAGAATTATCTTATTTTAATAAATTTTTAAATTTTATTTTATTATTTTTTTTTTTTTACAATATGGGGGTGGGGGATTCGAACCACATACCTAGTGGTTATCAATACGTTTTTAAATTTTAAAGTTTATGACTAGAAGGTTACTAAACATTTTTCTAACACTAACAAATGTGAACATAGAGATTTTAATCTTTGACCTTTAAGGAATAAATAAATATCTCGATCTATCTTTAAAAAAATCAAATGTCTACGTCACTAAATCACGCTCGTATTGATAAAGGTTATTTAACCTTGAAATTCTTCGATGGGTTTTCAAACTATAGAATTGTCCAATAACCCTATAAAATTCTAACCTTTCAATTTGTGAATATGTATGAAATGTCTCGTGAGTCATTATACACATGGGCAAATTCAAAAAATATTTAGGGGCAAAATTTTACATTTTAATTTTTATATATAGAATATTCTAACCTCCATATATTTTTACAATTAGATATTATTGTCCACTTTGGATATGAACTTTCTTGAAATTTCCTTCTAACTAGTTGTACTGAAAATTATGTATTGTACAAATAGAGATGTTATCTTTAACTTATATATATATATTAATGATCTTCATACTTCTCTAGCCAAATAGGAGGTTTTTTTTTTTTTTTTTGTCACAATTCCAACAATCTTTCCCTAACAAATTAAAGTGTCATTAAGTTTTCCTCAAATAGTTGTATATATGTCTAACTCTTTAGCTTTCTAGAGAGTTTACTCTTATCCAGGACAACTCTTATTGTTATTTGAAGCACATCATTATTAATTTTTTTTTTTTTAAAGGAAGCACATCACTTACTTGATAGACCTTTACCATAAATCTACATATAACTACATCATTGAGGTTCATGATTTTTTTTTTTTTTTTTTTGAGATAAGTTCATGATTTCTTTATTTAGTAACCCGAGGATTTTACCAACACAACTATATGTTTAGAACATACTCTAATACCACTTGCTAGGAACAACATGTTATGACGTGTTATTCACTTTAGGTATGAGCTCTCATAACTTTGCTGATAGTTTTACAATATATATATATATATATATATATATATATATATATATATATATATATATATATATATCAAATGAAAGTATTGCTTCTCACTTATATACATATCATCTTTCCATTTTATACACGATATGAGACTTTTGCCGCACTGTCAATCGAAACAAAATTAAAAAAAAAAATGTTTTAAACATACATAGCATACACAAGTCTCTAATTTTATGTACATGTTAAAAAACATACGGATATATAAGCAAAATTTTATCTTAGTGACATAGTATTTGGCATTTTCTGATTAATTAGGAAACAATATGGTTATGTTGACATCGTCATGATATTTGTTGACGTTGGCATTTGACTGGATGCACTTTTATCTTATTGATCATGGATGAATTCACTATGGGTCTATGCTCTATTGGATCAGGATGGATTAGGATAGCGAACAAACAAATATTTTAAAGTAAGCACCAATTCAATAATAATATCGGTTCAACTTCATGTACGGGATAGAGAAGGATTCAAATCCTCTAACTTATTGATCGAACGAGCATATGTTTTGAACACAAATTTTGAATGAAAATAGACCGACAATGTTGATTATTATTATAAATCATGATATTGACAATGCTAAAATTATCAACAATAACTTTAATATTTATAGGATTCATTGAAACATAAAAAAGAATAACTAGACCTAACTGATTAAAATACTAAATAAAAATAAATTCATAAATTTTTAATGATTTTGTTTAGAGATAGTTTTGTTACACACACAGTAATGGAGAAAAATGATAGTTTTAATGATTAGCTTCTTGGAAAAAAAATGCAAATAAGTATTTTTCTCATTATTCTTACAGTACTATATTGTTTGTTTTTTGGGTTTTTTTTTTTCTTTCTATATTTATGTTTAAATTATGACAAATCTGCTGTAACTCGTCAAGATTGGACAACTATTGGACCGATGAGAAAAAGCCCATCGATAGTAGGGAGCCGGGCTCAAAATCCATAGCAGGCCCAAAGCCCAATAACCTTAAGATGAGGACATCTCTTAATACTCTATGTAGTTCTATCTAAACAAATTTTAACTTCAAAGTTATTTGGTGCATTTTCTAAAGAATCTATTCTAATCTAATTAAATATATTTTTAACATGTCAGATACTCCAAAAAAAAAGTAGATTAAATAAATTCAGGTAAACATAAAAATAAACAAATAAAAATAAGAAAGAGAGAAAAAAGGAAATGATTTATCAAACAGGTCTTAAGCTAAATTTTTTATTTTTTATATTCCACCTTTTAATTGAGAAATAAACAAAAGAACCTCACAACTTGGAAGTATTTAAATGTTACTAGACTAAAGCAACTAACACATGTTTGAGAAAACAGAAAAAAGTTTTTTTCTTTTTTTTTTTTTTTAAGCCCAACATGGTTTTGTTTAATTAGAACATTGACAAGAGATAATAACACAATTAATTACATCTTAATTAATTCCAAGTTCTGGAAAATAACACAAGTTAGATAGAGGGAGACAGAGAGAAAAATGTACATTAGATCTATCACTATATCTACAACCTAAACACTAATTAGTCAACATAAATAGCTTAATTAATCTACATAAAAAGATTAAGCCACTCCATTCCTTGATTGTAATTGTTCTCTTGAATGCAATAGAATACATCTTCATATTCTTCCAAAAATAACTGATCTCCCAAAGACGGCGGTTGCACTGCGTCCATCGTCACCGAAGAGGTCGGGCTGTTACTCGAAATCCTCTCGCTTCGTTCTACCAATTGTTGTATCTCATTCTTCGCTTGTGTCAATTGCTCTTTGAGTTTCACCATCTAAAAATAACCCATCAACCAAAAACTAAATTAATTGTCTCAACATATGTATTTTTTAGCATATATACCAATGTTTGAAAATGGATAATATTGTCACTTTAAAAGTATCCTATGGTAAAATATTCCAGAATTTTTAGTTTGACCCATTACTTAAAAAGCAAGACAGTGTACGGAAACACCCATATAGAGATAGAGAAGGAGAGACTGTTATCCCATTTGCAGTTGCCTCAGATGGCAGAAAACTGTACGTTAATTGAAACAAAAAAAAAAAAAAAAAATCACTTTTTTAAGGGAATAAATATATATATATATTTTTTTTGTTTTTCCAATTTCTAAACCCTATAAGGTGGCATCACATTCTTCGAGCCCAGAGCTCATGCACGTTCTTCCTTTTTTTTTTTTTTTTTTTTTGGAAAAAAGAAAAAACATAAAAACGTGTTATTTTATTACTAAATTTTGTTCATTTCTTACCAGATAAGCAAATCAAAAGCCAGTATATTTTGAGTACCAGCAAATTAACGATAAGGTCAAACAATAACTCGGACCGTACGTAATTTTAAGAAAAGAAAAGGAAAAAAAGAAAAAGTCTGATCAATTCAGGTAAAAGAAAAGGAGTTTTATGAAGAGAGAAAAATAAATTATATTAACCTCAGATTCAAGATGGGATTTTTGGAGAAGAACAGAATCATGAGCTTTTCTGAGAGTGGAATATTCCTCTTCGAGCTTCTTGTTCTTCCACCGCGCACGGCGGTTCTGAAACCAGACGGCGACCTGCCGTGGATCAAGTCCCAGTTCAGAAGCCAACCGATCTTTCCTCTCCGACTCCAATTTGTGCTCGTTCCCAAAATTCATCTCCAAAAGCTTCACTTGCTCTGAACTCAGCTTCCTCTTCTTCAACCCCGCCGCCCCGCCCGCCTCCTTCGCTTTGCTCCTCCTCCGCCGTCTCTTCGTCGGCTTAGCTCCCTCCGCCGCCGTACCTGAAAAAGAAAAAAAAAATCAGATACGTTTAATTATTTTTTATAAATGGCTCTGATACCATGTAAGAAAATTTTAAAGTGGAAGGACGAGTTAACCTTGTGGTTGGGGAAGCATTTGAGTGTAAATTTCAGGGTTGTAGAGGTGAGAGATGAGTATTGTATTGTCGTCGTCGGGTCGGAGATTGACAGCAGCCATTGTCGTCGGCGCCGGCGGTGTAGTGTGCTGTGGAGTGAGATGAGAGTTTGGGGGATGGTTTACACAGGGAATGGAACTTATTTATAGCGGAAAATGATGTATCTTAGCAATGGGAAATATTGAAGAGTTTGGTATTTTCGCAGAAGTGCCTCTAAATTTTGTGTAATCACAATTGTGCCCGGTTTTTTTTTTTTTTTTTTTTTAATATGTGTTGTGGGTTTTGATAATTAATTAATTTGAGATGGAAATGGAATCCCTTTTTTGGAGTATTGAGTATTAAAATTAGTTGAAAATTAATCATAAAAGAAGTGTGGCACATCAAGACACGTGATCCACTCTCATAACACCTATGTTTACATTAGGGGGTGGATTATTTTTGTCTTAAAATAATTGGGTGGAGACGGATTTTTTAAAAAAAATAAAAATTATTACTACTATTATATATGGGGTGGATTTTCAAATGAAAAGTAGAAAGACTTTCATCCCGGAACTATACTCATTTTAGTGGAAAATGTTTTTTTTTCCCTATATTGTTATTTATTGTAAATAAATTTCATACGTTTTTAGGGTTAAATTAGTTTTTTTTTTTTTTTTTTTTTGGGTATTGCGCAATATTTGAAAATTGTTTGGCACCTGTTATCTGTATATTTATGTGAACTATTTATAGTTGGTTTTCTTTTTAAATGAAAATTAAATAATTTTGTTGGATATTGAAAGTTGTTTCTTGTATAGTTTCTCAATTGCATAAATTCAAATAGATTATTTATAGTTTCAATAACATGAATTCCAATCTTTATATTTTGGTTATAACTAAATTAGGTTCAAGTTAGACATTTCAAATCGTTTTTTAAGAAATTATAATGGATGGATTATAAAAATAATGTAAATATATTATTTATTTAAAAATTCGTGATTTCCTAAATTACTTTGTTAGGACAATCTAATGAAAACAACTTTGGATGATTGTTTATTTTTTAAGCTATTACATAGTACATTTTAAATTTATTTCTATTAAACAAATGAAAAGTTATTTCTGAGAATAGTCTTGTAAGTAAACTCTTTTCGAAATAAAAAATTAAACCATTTCGTAATTTTTCTATTTGACGTACAAAGTTGGATCATATCTTGTTGATGTGAAATTTGAAGCGTTTGTTTATGAATTTAAATTAAATATTAAGAACCTAATCCATATTTAAAAAAAATTAATTACATAAGTTGAATATGATTTTGTTTTTTTTTAAATAATGCAACTTGCCTCCCTCCTAGGAAGGAAGAGTTCTTACTTGCCTGCTTTATCCAATCACTTTATCAGATTTTGACCGAAATTTTTTATTGAATATATAACATTTTTTTTTTTGAAATATATTGAATATATAACATTTAACGTAAAGTATGTACTTCTTCTTTTGTATGTGGAGGTAATTTTTATTTAATTAAAATTCTATCTTGATTCAGAACTTTGCAAATCAATCCATTTTAAAAATCAAAATCAATCTTCAATATAATATTAGTTTGAAGTAGACTTTTGTCGAACTTGATAAAAAAAATAAAAAATAAATAGTATAGATACATTTTCAAAATTTATTGAAGAAAGACTAATAGAGATCAATATTTTTTTTTATTGAAAGAGATATTCATAATTTAAAGATTTATTAAAAGTAAAATAACTAAATTTAATTTAGAGTAGTGTATAGACTTGTAGACCAAAGTCTCAATTTACAATGACCAAATAGTATTATTAACATTTTCTTTCCACTTTTAAAACCAAAACTTTTTTTTTTTTTTTTTTTTTGTATTGTATATCTTCAATAATTTGAAATTTTCATTTTCCAAAAGATGTTATTCCATTTTAACAATATTCGACAAGGTACCAATTACTATCTTAAAGGTTAATAGTTCGATCTCACACTCCTATAATGATCATTGAACTAAAAAAAAATCAACAATTTGCCCGTTATGGAAAATGTTACTCACGAAGTTGACCAAATATTAATAATACTCCATATGTTGAAGTAACTCCAATGATCAAGTAAATGATAATGATAAATAAATGTGAGAGAATGTAGAATCAACCACTCAAATGATTGATAAAATAAAATAAAATAAAATGACACAAACTCAAAATACTCTCTAATGGAATTAACTTTCATTTTCTTCTCCTCATGATACGAGTTAGATATTTGATGGATAAAAAAAAAAAAGTTAAAAACAAACTAGTGCCTATAAGAAAAAGACAAAGTTCACTAGTTTGAATTTTGAATGGACATATGCAAACGAAAGTGACATATATCTAACAATTCAAAATCAGTGTTCCACCATTTGATTTAGACAGTACTACTCAAACATATATTAAATGAAAACGATATTTATTATTCAAACACACCGTACAACATATGTAATTAAAAAGGAAAAAAGCTAAAAACAACGGCAACATCCAATTGAAACAACACGAACAAAAAAGGAAGAAGAAAAAAACAAATGGGACAAGAATTGTAAAGTTAAAAGAAAAAAAAAAAATCAATGATTACATTCCAATACACATACATAAAACCTAGTAGAAATAGACATGTACGTAACTCGTAAGTAAGTAGTATTTTTGTACAAACTTTAATTTGATAATAAAAGTTTGTCGACATATAAATATAATATATATATATATATATATATATGGATGACGTAGGAAGGGAAGGCGAGATAGGCTTTCCCAAAGAAGAGAAATAGGAAAAAGAAAAAGTAAAAAAGAGTTTTATTAATAAATGGAAAAAAAGAAAAGAAAGAAAATGGGTGGGGGGGCTTGGCTTAGGGATCCCAAACAAAAAAAAACAACACAAATTACAAACCTACCACCTCGAACACAAAAATAAAATAAAATAAAATAAAATGTAGTACGGTTTTTTTTTTTTTTTTTTTTTTTTTTTTTTTTTTTGTCTAACATCAAAATTTGAAAAATGTAACCCACTTTTATGTTGTCCCGTTGCCTCACCTTTCTCTCTCTCAATGTCATGTCCCATCCAATTCCCCAATTTTCTTTTTCTTTAAAAAAAAAAATATATTTTTATTTTTTATTTAAAAAAAAATATATTTATTTTTTCTTTTTTTGTGTTGGCTCGAGGTGTAGATAAATTATGTTATGACTTTAATTATATGGGGTGTGGAAAATGCACGCAATTTACACAATTTTTGTAAATTAATTGCCTTTTTTTTTTATTGAGTATATTATGGTGGCTAAATATATGTTTTAATTTTCAACGTTGGGGTGTTTTTACCATTTAGTCCTTGTTAATTAATTAAAAGTTTAAATTTAATCCACTGTGTTTAATTTCAATTTAGTTACAACTTTGCATCTAATAATCTAATAAATGGACAGAAATTTAGAGGTGGGAAAATGTCATGTAAAAGAGAATTTTTAATCCATTCTCCATATCATTTTAAAGAAAATTGTAGAATTTGTTGGTTTAAATATAAATTTATCATCAACTAGTTAACGTAGATGAACTAAAAAATTGAAAAATGTTAAAAGCATAAAAGACTTTAAATCGAAAAGAACTAAAATATATATTTAGTCGATTTAAGAGTATAGGGGTAGCAGTCTTTTTCCTCTGCCTTGTGTAGAGGCAGCTTGGTCTATGTAATATGAAATGACTCCATGAAATGCAAGTTTGTGGCTGCTGAATCACCACCCATGCCCTTTGCCTATCATCAAAGGGAAGGCTGTTTAAAAGTCCAACTCCTTTTCTTTCTTTTTAATAGGTCTAATTATCTCTCGTTAGCTTGTGATAATATTGTCGGGATGAACGTCTTCACGTTGATATGCCATTATCTACTCCAAAACGTGAGCTTACTTTATTTGTCAAATCATAAATTATCTCAATTTTAATGGTCGTTATATATTAAATAAAAAATTCACACTTCACGAACTCATTTAATTTAATTGTTGAATTAGATTTTTTTCAATTCTCTTCCAACCAACCCCATGCCAAACTTCAGAACTTTAATTTTTGATTGGACCCTAAGAAGAATTAGTTTTGACATATAACTAAAAGCTGCTCTCATGTTGAAAAATTGAATCTTTGGGGGAGGATATTTACTTATGATATAATAATGAAAATAAGTGATGGAGATTGATTGAATTGTGATTCTTTTTTTTTTTTTTTTTTTTTTTTCCAATCAGTTAACATTATTTATATTTCTTTCATTTACTTTCCTTTTATGTATTCCTCTCTCTAATCACATCACACCCATTGGTACACAAAGGATAGAGCTTGGGCGTGACACAATCCCAAAAAGAAAAACTCACATCATCCATCATCTCAAACCCCTTTAACAATATAAATAGACATCAAAAACAAAACATTCCATTTTTCTTTCCATCAAAATACACTTATGATATGATATGATAGTTCATAAATAACCAAACTCATACATTTGAACCCCAAAATTCCAAAATTTAAGTTGGTGGGTTGTAGTCTTTGAACTTTCTACTTGTTTTTTGGAATTGAAAATTTGCATAAGGTTTAAACACTGGTTATTAGTATGTTAATTGAAAAAAAAAATGACATTCAAATCTAAAATCTTTCACTTCAGTCACATGTTAAGTTATCATCTAACCAAAAAGTTTGAGTGGATTGATTTGGACTTGGATTCTCTCTTTAGTCGTTAGGTTTTCAAAACTAACAATTTTGGTCCTTGAATTTGAATTTATTACTCAATTATCTTTGAAATTTGAATTTATTTTCTATTTAATCTTTAGATTTCCAAAATGACATGTTTGATTCTTGAGGTTTAAGGATGAATATGAATATAGTTGTTTGTCAAATGACCTTACAAAATGACAATGTAACAACATATATGGATTAGATCACTTAAGCTTACATTCATTCTTTAAATAACTCACCATTTAACTTTTATTTTTATTTCTTATACTTAATTATAAACTTCCAAAATCAATTAAAAATCAAACTTTAACTCAAACATGTCAGTTTTGAAACTTTAATAACATAATAGAACTAAATTCAAATCTCAAGAGCTAAAACAATATCCATCTTAAAAACCAAGGAACCAAATAGAAACAAAGTCCAAATTCCAACCCTAAATTTAACCATCAATTTATATGGTTAACCCGAGCCCCGCGTGCAATATTGAACAAACAAGCGCGCAAACACACACGTTGTAGTACGTACGTACATCCAACAAGCAACGAAGAAGGTAGCAAGTTTAGAGATGGGCGACCCCCACAGGAAAAGAGAGAAAAAAAAAGAATAAGGAGTTGAGAAGATAGGTAGGGAAATTAAAGAGAGGGGCAGGAAGTCAAAGATAGAAACAGCGACAAGGCATTGGGTAAAAAGGGTTTATAATTTGATTGGAGACACACACGACAGAGACAGACAACGCAACAACGTAGCCTCATAACATAACAAAGAAAAAACAGCACATGGGTCGCACTTAAGACACTCCCTTTTACGCGTGTCATCTCCCCCAAAATTTGTACTACATTGGACCACAAATCCCCCTCTCTCTTAACTCTCTCGACTCTATCCACAGCCGCAATCCACCTTTTTTTTCTTTTGTTTTACACCTTAAACTCCACAAATTTGTTCTAACAATACTCGACTGTATACTGGTATATAAATAGGTATTTTTTTTAGGTTAAAAAATTTTACTTTTTTTCTTTTTTGGATGTAAAAAAGTTTTTATAGAGTGGTGTGGTGGAATGGAATCATGGAGATGTTGCCTTTTTGGTGAAGACCCGTCGTGGGGTTTTTCTTTTCTGGTTTTGTGCAAGTTTTATCCCCAAGTGAATCACTTTGTAGGGGGCATTTGCCTGATTTTGGTGATGCGTAAAAATGCATCCCACTTTTTTGTTTTGGTAAAATTCAGTGAATTGAATCGGGACATTGCATTCCACAAAAGAGAGAGAGAGAGAGAGAAGAAAAGATGATGATGGATATGGGGTTATAAATACGTACTTGTTTGGAGTTATTTTCTGTGTCGGTTTCTTTCAACAACTACTTTCTAAAGGTTAAAGAGAAAGAGAAAAGGGGAAGCTTTGTTTTAGTTTAATTTTGAAACAAAATTATATTGTTTGACGATCACTAAAAATGATTTATTAAAAAATAAGATTGAGAAATAAACTATTTCGAGAGAAACACTTTAAAAGCAAATTTTATTAAAAAAAATGTTTTTAGGTATATAATAACTCGTGTATAAAAACATTTTGGAGGAAATGTAACCAAACATATGGGTATTTTACATTCTAAACAATTTTTATACAAAATGTTTTTTAAAAAATGTATTATTTAAAAACACTCAAACTAAAAGATATTTCAAATGGATAGAAATAAGATAAAAATGAAAGGTATGTTTGAAATACATTTTAGTTTAAGTGTTTTTTAAAAATGCATTTTCTTAAAAAACATTTTATATACAAAGTGTTTAGAATTTAAGCACTCGTATGTTTGGTTACATTGCCTCGTTCCTCATAAATGTTCTTATATCAAAGTTTTTTTTTTTTTTGTTTTTTTTTGACAACTTATAAGTTATACCAAAGTTACTATATACTTAAAAACTCTTTTTGAGAAATTTGTTTTCATGTGTTTCTTTTAAAATGGTTTATTTTTCAGTCTTATTTTGTAATAAGTCATTTTTAATGGTTGTCAAACACTATAATTTTTTTAAATAGTTTTTTTTTTTCAAAATTAAACACTTAAAAAGTTAAACCAAACATATCTGGAAACGAACAGATTAAAATGGTCACTCTAAAAAAATCCAAGAATCAAATAAATGTTTTGAAAGTAGAACAAATTTGAATGTGTGTGAAGTAAAATAAATGGACCTAAATAGCATTGAAAGCTTTTAATTCGCTTTGTCCAATTAGGGGTTTTCATTACAGAGTTTACAGGCTGTTTTCAGACAGGTGGAAACCTTTTTCCAATGGGGATTTGGACCAGATTGAATGAATGACACGTGGAGCTCTGTTTTCTAAAGACACACTCAGCAACATTATATTGGGTATAATTAATCACCTCTTTCTAATTCAATCAAAATAACGATAACCCCTCCTCTTGAGGTGTGTTTGGATTCGGATATTCGGATAACCCTTGCCAATTTTTTCTTCTTATGGCAATAATATCCAACGTGGACTTTTTCTACCCCAAAAATGGGTAAATTTAACTTTAAATTAACCACATCAGCTTCCCTTCTTTTTTTGGGTTAATGAAAGTAAACAAAGTAATAAGCCCTAAAAAAGCTCCCCTTCTTGGAATTTGCACAGATTGAGATTTGGATAAGGATGAAGTCTACAATACCATTACGACACTGTGTCAAAGATAAAGATTATTATAATTAATGCGTTTGCTTAAGCTAGGGTTTAATTTAAACAAATGTGTAATGATAATAATCAGGAAATACAGAGAGGCAAGAAAAAAAAAAAAAAAAAAAGCAAAAAGAAAAAAGAGACGCGCATGAGCGTGGCATGTGATTCCCTTGTCTGGTTATTGAGTTTTTATTTATTGTTTATTTGTTTATTTATATATTTTATTTTTATGTGATTAATTAACAATTAAGGGTTTCAAACTAATGGGTGTCATGTTTATCCCGACACATCCAACCCATGTTTCCCCATCTTCCAACTTCAAGTTCATATGCTACTTAATCATTTTTGTTTTCTTTAATAATCTGGAGTTAATCTAACAATAATTATTATATGAATTTTTTAAAAAAGTGAGTCGATGGTTTATCTTTATCACGTTGAGTCTCACTAACTATCTGGGATCAAATTGAAAATTTTAAATCATAGAGAACCAAATTGAAATTACACTTAAAGTCTAAATTTGTAATTTTACATATGTTATTTGGGATTTTTTTAAGTTTGTTTCATGATGGATTTGAGAGAGATTGTTGAAGAGGGGACCCCCACACTTGGAGGGCCGGTATTATGGTTTGTACCCTACATGGTGTTGTTGGGTTTTTTAGAATAATAGATAAGTTTTTAAAAAAAATTAGAAGAAAGAGGGACTTCTAAAACTATTTAGAAAAATGGTGTGTCGCGTCTTCCTAAGAGACGTAACACACCCATGCACGCCACGTGGCGTCTTCTGCACAACATCAATTAACTTTTTCTTTTTTAGTTTTTTCATGAATTAAATTAAATTTTATTCATTTATAATAATACCATTTGCTTTTATATTTTTTTTCCTCCCTTTTTTGTAAACCTATTTTTAGATTAATGTTTTTAGATTTTTTTAATCCTTTAAAGTTTATCTATTATTATTTAAAGTTACCAACTTTTGTATATTAATCTTTTTATTAATTCACCTATTTATTTTTAAATTCTTTAAAAAAAATTAAAATAATTCAGAGATCATTAGTCAAGAAATTTTCAATAAAATTTACCATTCAAACACAAATCTATATCTATATATAAATATATAGATATATTCAATATACTAGTGAATAATATTTTGATTCAAGTTTCATATTAATTCATTGATTCTAGGGATTTATTTAGAACCAAAAAAATCCAATTTCAATTATTTAAGAATATTAGAATATTATATATATATATATATATATATATATATATATATATATATATATATATATATATATATATATATATATATATATATATATTTTTGAAAATTTTGAATTGATTGAAGTTTAATATCAAAATATTCTAAATTTGAATTTGAGACCAATAAAAATGTTTAATTATTTAAAAAAAATGTTAAATTTGATCTTCCTTTAGATCTAATATTTCAATTTATTTAGATCTTTTTTAAATCCAACCTTGAGTATCATCACATTCATTTCATTTAATGAATCAACCGCCTGATATATATATATAACGAACCCATAGTAGGACCAAAATCCAACCTTGAGTATCATCACATTCATTTCAATATATATATTTGTGTTTGAATGGTAAATTTTATTGAAATTTTCTTGACCAACGATCTCTGAATTATTTTAAATTTTTTTAAAGAATTTAAAAATAAGTAGGTGAATTAATAAAAAGATTAATATACAAAATACGGTAATCAAATATTTAAATAATAATAGATAAACTTTAAAGGATAAAAAAATCTAAAAACATTAATCTAAAAATAGGTTTACAAAAAAGAGAGAAAAAAAAAATATAAAAGCAAATGGTATTATTATAAATGAATAAAATTTAATTTAATTCATTAAAAAAACTAAAAATGAAAAAGTTAACTGATGTTGCGGCAGAAGACGCCACGTGGCATGCATGGGTGTGTTGCGTCTCTTAGGAAGACGCGACACACCATTTTTCTAAATAGTTTTAGAAATCCCTCTTTCTTCTAATTTTTTTTAAAAACTTATCTATTATTCTAAAAAACCCTGGTGTTGTTGGATGTGCTGATGTGCCAAATATCACCACTATTACATTACCCTTTGTTTTTGTTTTTTTTTTTTTTTTTTTTTAATAATAATAATTTATTTATTTGTGTTTGTTGGTCACTTTGATGCGTTTCCACTCCATCATTATATATAATTAAAATAATAAAAGTCTATTCCACCAATCAATCTTGAATTTCACTCTAGGCCTTAAAAAGCGCGAAATGTCACAAATGTCAGAAGAGCTGCAGCTAGCTAGAATCCCGTGTGTTAGTTACAAGTAAAAGAAAACTATGAGTTTATAGCTAAACATCGATCAAGGTAACAACTTTTATATCTTTTTGGCATATTTTTCGGAGAAAAAAAAAAACAAAATAATTTACAGACGGATAAATGTTAGATTATAAATTTGATTTATCAACTTTTAATTCCACTTAAAAAAAATGTCTAATAAGTTAGGCTATTAAACTTTTAATGTTGTATCTAACAAATCCTTAAACTGTAACAATATTTAATAGATTAATAATCTTTCAATTTGATGTTCAATATGCGTCCGTTGACATATTCGAAATCTTTAAAGATTAACTCTTATTATAAATGAAATTGAATTTTGTATATAATAAGTTTGTGAATTAAAAGTAATATATCAAATAGATAAATGATATGATAGACATAAAATTGTAGATTAAAATAACATATTATATACAAAATTGAAAGTTGAAGGACTAGACTCGTAATTTGACTTGTTATATATTACTACCCTAACGAATAATAAAGGACACAGAGGACCTAACTGGTCACTTTTGTCAAAAAGCCACAGCACCCAACATCCAAACAAACAAGCCCTAAGGCCGAAGGCATCCCCAAGGACATGATAAAAGTGGGCTATCAGTCCCAATATTTGGAACAAAGCAAGGCAAATCTCCCAAAACATCTAATTGGGTATCTTTTTAAGTTAATTTAATAATTTTTTTAAAAAAATGTAGATTAATATATATATTATTTTTGTTTGTTTAGATAATTAAAAAATGGTGGGGAAACGTGGAGCGTTGAGGAGCGAGAATGTAAAATGCTAACAAATTTGCTTTTGATTAGTAGAGAAAGTAATTAAATTATTAAAAGAAAAGTAAGTAATTAAATTAAATTAAAACAAAATTGATTAGGTTTATATTTTCCAAGCTGGCCTTGCTTTCCGGGACAATAAATGTATTTGATTTTGCGATTTGCTTTTTTGGCATGCACATGCCCTCAGCCCTCCCCTAACCTGCAGTTGTGTTTTTATTTATTTATTATTATTTTTTAATTGGCCACTGAATCTTCCAGATGTGCTTACGTGGCCCTCTTATTTTTCAATTCCCAACTTGCTCTTCTTTTTCTGTCACCAGGAGAATCAAGTATCCACACATTTATTGTTTCTAATTTAATCTTTTTCTTTTGTTACTTAATGACTTTATGAAAAAATAGTATTGAAGCTTTCTGATATTTGAGGTACTAATTAATTCCTAATGTGAATTAGATATTTGTTAAAGCGGAATATTTATATGTCTGAAGTCATAAACAATTTAAAGGAGTACATGTCAAGTGCTTTCCTGAAAACTTTGAAGGTGTGCTTGAGAGCGAGTTTGAAATATGTAATTATGACAACAAATTTTAATTACTGATACTTTAAAAAAAGCATGGATGTCAGAACATTTTAATATTTGGTTTTACGTTCATACGGTGAGTTTGTGATGACTTTTAGATCAATACAAAAGTGTCTATAAATCCATTGTTAATTTTTTTAATAACTAAGAAAATACTCAAAATGCTTTTAAGAAACCTCTTGTGTTACTCTCAATTTTTTTCAATGCTTGATGTGACAAATGTGTTTTTTCATACCTAAAAAAAAAGCCAAATATATCCCCAGTATTTTAAAATTTTTAAACTTTACTCTTTCATTATTTAACCAATTATCTTGAAAATTAATGTCAATTGATATCCAAAAAAACATCATTTTTTTTAGTACATCAACATTTTGGGGTGAGGAGATTTGAACCTCTGACCTTATGGTCGAAAGTACATGTCAATTACGGTTGAGCTAAGCTTGGCATAAAAAAACCATCCCAGAACTCAGCCTAAATGGCACACGGAAAACTAAAAAATATTCGTACGTTTCATTTGGGGAGGCCCATTGGGCCCATCTTTACGCAGAGCCCAGTCCGTTGGGCTCTGGGCATTTCTTGGGGGCCCATTTTGGCATCTCTGTGCAATTGGAAGACCATATGTAAAATTAAAATAAACATGATCTTCTTCAAAGCTTCCTTTAAATCATTTATATTTTTAGAGTCTTAGAAAAAATCATTTATAATTTTGAGCATTATTTTTAAACCCAATACTCATGTCAACTGAAGCATGTGCAGTTCTAGTATTTAATGATAGAAATATATATCGTTTGGTAGTGACAAGTCATTTGACAATAATTACTTGTTTTTAAAAAAACTCATCTTGACTTCAATCTCCAAAACCAGTTGCCTATAAAATAAAGCATACAATTTGATAACAAACTCGTTTCTGAATTATAAAAATTAATCTCATGTCCTACATATTCATCTGTTTACTTTTCTATATTTAAATTAAATCTCATATAATATATTTTTTCATGTATGTTTATTTTTTACTCATTCTTGTAGCTTTTAGGTTATGGTCAACATTATTGGGGCAAAAACATAATTTTTAAACATAAATCTAACATATTTTCAACATTCCAATACATCTCTAATTTTTCAAATTTATGTTTAACAGGTACTTGACATATTCAATGTTTTTAAAATTCACACATTCACTAAATAAAAAATTGGAAGTTTGAGAATTGAGATTCTATTAAACATAAAATTTAATTTGTTTGAATCTAATATTTTGTTTAAATTTTTAAAATTTTGAATATGTTAGAAGCCTTCTAACCGTAAAATTGAAAGTTCAAACATTTATCATACATTTTTAACGTCCACATAACTATTAAACCTTTCTTTTAAAAGATCTACTAGATAGTATATTAAAATACAAATTCAAGAAAAGGCTATAATTTTAAATTTCAGTAAAACATTAAAATGAAAAAGTCAGATTTTTCTACAAGGCAGAGGCACACGACATGATTTTCTTTTTCCAACTTCTATTTTTTTGGGACCTTTTCAATAGTCTCTTCGTGGGTTGTTGTTTTCGAGAAAGAAAAACAAGAAAAGAACATCTATTTTTTTTTTTTTTGTTAAAAAAAAAAATCTTCTAGAAGAAAGGAAAAGAAAAAGGAAAAAAAAAAGTGGATAATTTGCGCTAATTACTGAAAACACCATAATTGTCCATAGCTGGCAACAGCCCCCTAACAAAAAAACCCGAAGTGTCTGGTTTGCCATTATTTTGGACCGTTTTTCTTCTCTACGTGCCATGTGTTATTATTATCATCATTATTTTCCCTTTTCTCAAATTACCAAATTCATCACCATATTTAACATTTTCCTTAATTTTAATTTAATTTCTATAATTTTAAATATTTTACTTCGAGTTTTATGCTTTGATTACCTCACAAATCTAATTTTCAACTAATTTTTTAATACTTTTTTATTATGTCTTAAACTATAATACATAAAATAAACTCACTCATTCAATTAAATAAATAGAGGGTAGAAAAATAAGGTTCCATTTGATAACCATTTGATTTTCGTTTTTGAAAATTAGACTTGTTTTCTCCCCATTTGAATTCTTAGTCAAATTCCAAAAACAAAAATAAATTTTTGAAAACTATTTTTTTAGTTTTCAAAATTTAACTTAGTTTTTTAAAACATGGAAAGAATGTATTAGAAAAACAAATAAATTTGTTGGTGAAAGCAGTGTTTATAGGCTTAATTTTAAAAAACAAAAAACTAAAAAACAAATAGTTACCAACGAGTTTAACCAACTAAATAGTTTTGTGAATCTAATCAGAAAGTTCACTGCGCTATCTATATTTAGGATGAACAATTGTTTTTGAAGTATAAAAAGGTTTTATAGTTTTAGGTGACGTAAATAATCCAATTTGTTAGTGCCAAGTCAAAAGAAGAAATTTTGATCCAAAGCCTCCAAACCAGCAGTCTTACTTGGAGGCTTTCGGAATTTGGATTCCACCGGTGGGACCTGGAGGTTGAAATTAATCTACTTTACAGATTAAAATAAAAAAAATTAAAAAATCATCCTGTTTTGTTCCTCAATCTTCAAAAGCCATCGGAAAGATACCCTCCATTTCAGATTCCTTCTTCAATTTTCATTCTTCCGCCATTGGAGTTGCAATTTCTCGCTCCCGCCACCATTTGTTGTTGACCCTTATTGCAGAATTTCGTATTCTTCATGGGGAAGGGAGGGGGTTGTGTCCCGAGCAAGAATAAGGCGCCTTCGTCCATCGCCGTCGAGAGCGCCGATGATTCAAGGGCTCACGAAGTCGCAAGAAGTGCCCCGATCTCTGCTGAAGAAGATCGCCCCCAGATTGCTTCATCGGGCAATGCCACATCCGAAGTCTCCGTCTCGGCGTCGCAACCGGCCGAGAAATTGAAGATATTCATAGTGTTTTACTCCATGTACGGTCACGTCGAAAGCTTGGCGAAGCGGATGAAGAAGGGGGTTGATGGGGTGGATGGGTCTGAGGGGATTTTGTACCGGGTGCCGGAGACCTTGCCGGCGGACGTTCTGAACCTGATGAAAGCGCCGTCCAAGGACCCGTCGATCCCGGAGATTTCAGCCGCTGAATTGGCGACTGCTGATGGCATTTTGTTCGGCTTTCCCACCAGGTTTGGCTGTATGGCAGCGCAAATGAAGGCTTTCTTTGATTCGACGGGGCAGCTCTGGAAGGAGCAGAAGCTCGCAGGGAAGCCTGCGGGATTCTTTGTTAGCACAGGGACTCAAGGGGGCGGCCAAGAAACCACTGCGTAAGCCAATTCTATCACTGTCCTACCCAACTGTTTCTCTTCCTTATGTAGCAATTGGAAATGCGAAGTCCACTTTCATTTATGGCTCATTTGATTAGATGCTTGTCAATTTGAAATGGCCTAGGGGTAGATGGATGGTTTATATTTCTGGTTCTCATGTAATCTAGTGGTCAGTTGAAATTTGAAAACCAGCTGGTTTGCTTAATTAGGATTTTTAATGCACTAATTTTGACTTATCTTTAGGTAAACAATGGTTTTGAAATGAGTTTCATTAACCCAGTTGAAAATATCCTTGACTATTGTTCCACTCATCGCAATTCATTCTGTTTCTGAGACACAAAGGAATCCTGGAAGGAGGGAATCCAACTTTTTGGTAATCGTGATTAATTATAGTTGAGTTTTCAACTTATTGGATAATGAGGTTTTGTGAAGGAGAGTTGTGATAAAAGATAAGTGAAAAACCTGATATATTCATGATCGAGCTTCGGAGTTGACTTCTGAACAAGGATGGATATAAATACAGAGTCATTAGTTTGGTCTTCCTCGTCCAATAGAACCCGACAGCCTCAGGTTTTATTACTTGACTTAGGTAAATTGCAGGCAGCTATGCATCATAAAATAATGTATTTATCCATGAGGCTTGCTTTGAAATTCTGGATTGTCGTTCAAATTCATAACTTGATGCACATGGATTTCCTTCTACTTTAGTTCTTGTCCAATTCGTAGTCTGTTAGCGCTTAGAATATGATTTCTTGCATTGGTTTTGAGTTGCTATCAAATCTTCTATCCTAATCATTTATCACGGTTGATCATTTTGGATTCTCATGTATGACTGGATTTTGAGTTTATTCTGGCTTGTAAAAGTGAAACACACTTCCTACCATGGATTTTATAACTCTATAAACGTTGAAGTGCTTCTTGATGAGTTGGTTCAATTGACCAAGGGTTGATCCTAAATTTTGGTTGCAGATGGACCGCAATTACCCAGTTAGCACACCATGGAATGTTGTTTGTTCCCATCGGCTACACTTTTGGTGCCGGTATGTTCAATATAGAAACAATACGAGGGGGGTCTCCTTATGGTGCCGGAGTTTTTGCTGGCGATGGCTCGAGACAGCCAAGTGAAACAGAGTTGGCGCTTGCAGAGCATCAGGGCAAATACATGGCTGCTACAGTCAAGAAGCTTTACCAGGCTTGACGAAATGTCTCGTTTCCTGTTTTTTTAAAAAATGAATTCATTTAGATTTCAGCAACCAACCCTCATTTATGGTTGTTTCTTCCCTGTCCTGTCTCCATTCAAAGTATAGTTGTCTTGTGTTTGTTTGGGCATTTTTTTTTGGCGTTACATGATTGTGCAAAATATACAATGGCCTGTGCCGGATTGTTTTTCTGTCTGTCTCTCTTTGTACATGGTTTATGATTCATGGATATGTTGTTTGTCAAATAATGTTGTAAAATGTGGAAAATTTTCTTCTTAAACGTTGTTCTTTTTGTTGGAAATGCAACTCAGTTGGAGATTCAATTGGCACTATTGCCCTTAACTGTTCATATTTTCTCTATGGATTTTTCATTGTTCCTATTAAATTTCATGGTACTTAGCGACCTGTATGGCATGAGAATATTAAATGTTTAAGGGGGTGTTTGGATTGGATTGCTTTAACGGGACATGTATTTGGGTTTAACAGGTTCATTCCTTCAATTCCACAGATGCTTATCCAATCACAGTTTGTAATTTTCTCTCATTACTCAACCATTCTGTTTCATGGAAGCAGTTTCAGCATCCATTACATCATCTACCAAATTCTGGTAGGACAGTCATAATTCTTGTAACAAAACAACCTTAATTATTGTCAACAACCACATAATATTTACTTTTCATAAATGTACATCTCCCCCTTCACCAACCATTAGCCTCTAAAAATCCTTCTGATAAACTTTTCATTCATCTATCCCTTTTTCGTGCAGTGGTTCAACCAAGACATCAACTGAAACAGCTTCAGCTTCCTCCAATTGTCCATATCTGTCCCACACTTGAGGTTGGTGCTTTTTCTTCTTTATTTTCTTTTTCCTCTACCTTTATCAGTGTATATATTTGCTTGGAACAAATTTGGCTGCAGCAAAATTACAGGAATACCATTAAGAATATTAGTAGGGTTTCAAGGGTATATTAATAATTGGTTAGAGAAGTAGTTATGCTATTTTGTTATATATAGAAGGGCGAAAAAGGTAGGCAATTGTTTATCGGTTTAGGCTTGAATGGCATCTCAAGAAAGGGGAGGGAGGAGGTTCCAAGTATCTCGAATATTTGAGAGTTATTTTGTAGTTTGGTGGTTATCTTTTTATATTTTAATATATTTGGATTCTATCACAAACTTTGAGAAATCATTCGTTTCTGTTCCCTTTTGGGTGTTATTTTGTTGGCATTGTTATTGCAGCCTATCTTTGGCCTTTGTACAATCAATGATATCTGATGAAACCTTGTACAGTTATACTGCAAATTATATGAGAAGAAAAAGGTATGAAAAATTACATTACAACATGACTAAATTGTATTATGTTGTACTCAGGATGCTA
The DNA here is from genome assembly GCA_036850905.1 of Luffa acutangula. NCBI lineage: Eukaryota > Viridiplantae > Streptophyta > Magnoliopsida > Cucurbitales > Cucurbitaceae > Luffa > Luffa acutangula. The sequence continues at coordinate 57,846,185 of CM072087.1, read as the reverse complement.
TTTCAAGAACTAAAAGTTTGGATGGACTCCAATAATCTCGGAGAGGTAGCAGGCACATTGATGAGCAAGACATCAGCCGACAAGAACAACAAAAAGTAGCAAGAGGAAGAGGGCGAGTAATGTTGATGTTGCGCTATACCGATTGTCAACACCATGGAACAAATGCCAAAAGCAATGTTTTGGCTACTGAAAAGCCAGCAAAGATTGCTGCATGGAACAAAGGTTGGCGGGAGGAAGCTAACTGGCAGCCGTGCTTGTTGAAAGCTCCTGGTTTGACGACTGGCCAATAGATGATCATTAGTAATAGGATCATGTATAGGGAGGATCTAGGGGAAAAATGAAAATTCATTTTCATTTTGTTGATGATATTATTTCGTTGGGGATTGATTATTTCTAATCTATAAATCTCATATCAAGTTACTAGAATTTTGTTTTTGTTTAGGATGAACAGACTTTTTCATCCCCTAAACTTGTTAAAAGAAACTTGATCAGTTCTATAAAAATGTGATTGAAATTAAATGTTTAGTAAACTTATGTAGTGAGTGTAAATGAAGAACTCTGAACTTGTTACAAAATTAGACCACATCAAAATTGAACCAATTAAAACTACCAAAATATCTTTAGAAAATATCAAGATATATAAAATTGATAAATTAATTAATTTATCAGTCTTTTCTATGATTGTTTGAGAATATCATGCCTCGAATATAAAGAATGAGGATAAAGATTGACAATGATAATTTCGTTACTAGAAAAATAATGTAAACAAACACAAACAATCAATTTTTTTTTTTTTTTTTTTTTTTTTTTTTTTTTTTTTTTTTTTAATAAATGTAGTAGGACTTGTCTCGTGAGATTAGTTGAGGTGCGTGTAAACTGGCCTGAACTTCAATATTCCAATTTTTATTTTTATTTTTTTTTTGTATTTAATGAACTTGTAAACTCAATTTTATTTTTTATTTTTTAAATTATACTCCAAATATACATAATTAACAGATTGGATTGCAAATCACATCTCCACTAAACTAAAATAAATAAGTGAAAAGAAGATATTTCAAACTTATCAAATGAATTAAAATGATAATTATAATATGCAAATAAAAAGTTGAATAAGGTCAAGTTTAATAATAATTTCATTTTAAATTTATGTTTTTAAAAAGTATAATAAAGCAAGAAAATTATAAGTAGAAGTGGTGTTGGATTTAATTTTTAAAAACTAAAAATCAATTGGTTATCAAATCTAATGACAATACCTTATTTTCTATTCAATGAATTTTTTAAAATCATAACTAAAATTTAATCCGTTTTAATTTTCTTTTGATATTCAGTTAAGATTCTTAAAAGGAAATTAAAAAAAAGGACTAAGATTGTATTTCTTTTTTGAAGAAAGTTTACTGTTCAAGAGACGCTTTCATTGCTTTCATCGCTTCATTTTTTTTTAATAATTTTTTTTAAAACTAAGAATATCCGTTTCGATTCAATTTAATTTAATTATTTATTCCCATTATTTATATATCTTGTGAATCCCGAAGAAATAAACACAAAACTGAGAGTGAGGGAGACGAGAGAAGCAGGGATAGAGATGGCAGATACTCTGAGCGCTTTGAGACTTCTAATGGCGTCCCATATTCCTCCTCTTGACGCCTTGGTCGTTCCTTCTGAGGATTATCACCAGGTTTTCATCCTTCTCCTGCTCCCAATTAGCTGTATCAATCAATATCCAGCTATTGCGAATTCTGAATTTCTATCATCTGTTAATTTTTCGGATGATCTGATTTGAGCTATTTGTTCTATCTGAGTTATTGAAATTCTGAAATGGTCTAATTCTGATTGATCAAGTCGAAGAGACGCGAGCTCTGAAATGACTTGTTTAGTTTTATTACTGTATTGTCTCCGTTGACATTTCGCCGTTCGTGCATGTGGGAGTGATTTTGAATGGATTAAAATCATTTTTTTTATATTCAAAATCACAAATCATCGTCTGCGTGTTGTTGCAGAGTGAATATGTATCTGCGAGAGACAAACGACGTCAATTTGTTTCAGGTTTCACCGGAAGTGCCGGTAAGTATTGCCAGTAAGAAAGCTTCTACTACCACTACGATTTGTTTTTTCTTCTTTTTGGCTTTAGTGGAGTCCATGAAGTTAATTAATGCTGTAGTGAAAGAAATTTTCCCATTAGCTGTTTGAAATAATACTTGAGAAAACAGAATGAGACGACCAAATTTGTTGGCTTAATTATTTATGAATCTACATCCAGTTAGCTGCACTTCCAAGCGAATCCACTAAATAAAGACACCGATTTGCAAAAAGAAGATTGTAAAGCTCACTGAGAAGGAGCTAACACATAGGAAGCTCTCAAACTCACTTTCTAGAATTCGTTATGAACCTTTCACTTAAGTCTAAATCAAATCTCAAAGATGCTTAGCTTCCTAAACTGTAACTGCTCTCCACTTTTTAAAGGATAGCCAATACAAAATATTGACAGTTTAACTAATAATTGCTATTAATCCTATAAAAAAAACTAATAATTTTTATTATTACTTGCCGCCTAACCATATTTCAAGATTAGCCAGCTCCACTTTTTTTTTAAATGTTGTTAGAATTTTAGTTAATTGAATAGAGAGAAGAAATGCTTTTTGAGTAGCATACTCAGCCTGTTTGATTACTGTTCATGTTCACCCTCTCTGATCATCTGGTCCCATAATCTTTTGGATCCTATTTTTTCTGAAGGTCTGGCACTTATAACCCAAAGAGAAGCATTACTGTGGACCGATGGGCGGTATTTTCTGCAGGCAATTCAACAGCTAAGTGATCAATGGAAACTTATGCGAATTGGAGAGGATCCTGCTGTAGATATCTGGATGGCAGATGTATGACCATTTTTTTTAAGTCCATAATTTTTTTTTGGGGTTGATGCAAGTAGTAAAGTTACTCTTCAATACGCCCGTATCCTTCTAATCTTCTATGTTGGTTGCTACTAGAAACTTCCAAGCTAGTTCCACCAGAAATTACTTTGCAATTTCTGTCAATTGTTTAAATTATTCTCAGTTTTGCAAACAAAGGCAATATCAAATGCTCTTTTTTAACTTAATTACAATTATTCAGATCAACTGTGCTGTTATATTATGGTGGTTGTTAAATGTGGACGCCTCAGTCTGGTTGAATCCTGTTTTACTAGTTCTAAAGTGCTTTTCGGGTTTAAATGAGATTCTAAAATGACAAGTTTGAAAGTTTTTATGATTCTTGGTACAATTGTGATTTTCTCTATAAGTTTCATTATTTATCTTTTTTCGTGGAGTTCAACATGTGGGTGGTGAGAGTTTGAATCTTTGACCTTTTGGTTGAGGTACACTGCCTTAACTAGTTATGCTTGGCTTTCATATTCTTCTGTACAAAGATCGTTGCTTCAGTGCTAGGCTAAGTAAGTTTTTGCAATTTCATATCAGAATCTGCCAGCGGATGGAACTGTTGGAGTAGATCCTTGGTGTGTGTCAGTAGACACTGCACAAAAGTGGATTCGTGCATTTGCCAAAAAGCAGCAGAAGCTGGTTCAAACCACCACAAACTTAGTTGATGAAGTTTGGAAGAATCGACCACCAGCAGAAATAAATCCTGTCATCATACACCCACTGGAATATACTGGCCGCTCTGTTGAAGAGAAGTTGAAGACTTTGAGAGCAAAGCTTTCCCAAGAGAAAGCTCATGGTTTAATTGTGACTGGACTCGATGAAGTGAGTTTCCTTTCTTTCCATAGCGTCTTGAACCATTCGTATTAAAATAGTCTTGTGTTGGTTTTTTCTGATTTGACTGACCACAGGACTGTCTAAGATGTTTTATCGACTTATTACATAGAATTCCCCCTGATTACTAATATGATGCATTACATTGTGAAAATGAAAATATGCAGGTAGCTTGGTTGTACAACATCCGTGGGAGTGATGTGTCATACTCTCCAGTTGTACATGCATTTGCAATTGTGACACACAACTCAGCATTCTTTTACGTGGACAAAAGGAAGGTGTCTGATGAGGTATGCCAAGACACGTGTCATGTTTTGTACCATAAAAGTTGTGCATATCAAATTTGAAAGGAAACGTTGCATTAGGAAATCATTCTAGTATTTGGTTCCAGTAGTTAATTTTTTAAAAAAGAAGTTAAATATTTGGAGCATATTTTTTAGCTTTATTTGTTTGTTTAAATTAGCTGTCTTTATTAAGGTTGACCCCATTCAAAGTAAAAATCTCATCTTCAGGTGCGCTTGTACATGGAGCAAAATGGAATTGAAGTTCGGGATTATAGTGCAGTAATAACAGATGTGTCCTTACTTGGGTGTAATCAACTTAACTTATCATCTTTTGTGAAAGGACCTGAAGTTAGGGCTAATGTAGAAGTAGAACTTAGTTCGATCGACATAGCAGGATCCAATGGAACTAAAGTGGAAAGCCAGAGTTCTGGCCTCATATGGGTTGATCCTGCCCAATGCTGCTATGCTTTGTATTCTAAACTGAACTCTGATAAGGTTCTCTTACAACAGTCGCCATTGGCCCTCGTAAAAGCTCTGAAGGTAGCATTCTGATTTCCATGTTGATCTTTTTTCTTTCTTTCTTTTCTTTTTTTTTTCTTCCTTCAGAGATTGGTATGTGGTGCTTGTTGACTTTCTTATCATGTGCAAGCATTAAGCCATTAAGCCATTACACTAGTGTCTGAGATGATATAAATATAACATGTATCTTATCATCTGTTCCTGGTAGTCAGTAACTTTCAATTGACTCAGTCATCTTCCGAAACTTGAACAACATGGTTAATAGAAAATTCCTTTTAGTCCTTTTTTTTCTTTCCTCATCGCTTGACTACTTTGATTGACCAATTATTCTATAGAACCCTGTTGAGTTGGACGGACTAAAGAAGGCACACATTCGGGATGGTGCAGCTGTTGTACAATATCTTGTGTGGCTGGACAAGCAGGTATGTGAAACCTATAGCATCTAAACGTTGTATCATTCTGATTGGCTTAAGTTTAAGCTTACATCCACTTCAATTGATCTCATATTAAGCCCCATAAAACAGATATTGACGTTTGATATTATACTTTCTGATTCCTAACTTGGTTTAAAAGTTGCAGTTGCAGGAAATTTATGGGGCTTCTGGTTACTTTCTGGAAGGGGATGGAGTAAGGAAGCCCAAACCGTCGTGAGTTCTGTACCTCATTTTCATGATTAAGCCATCAGCTTATTGTCGCAACTCTTTGGAGCTTTTTATTTATTTTTTATTTTATTTTTTATTTTATTTATTTTTATAATGAAATCATGTCAACTTCAACATGCTCACATAGCTGACATTGCAGATGCTCATTTTTCTAATCATATTTTAATGTTAAACAAACCTTCTTAGGGACTCGAAGAAACTGACAGAAGTTACTGTTAGTGATAAGCTTGAGACTTTTCGAGCATCAAAGGAGGTCAGCTTCGTTGTTAATATTTTTCACTCTGTACACTTATGGATGTTTTTTACTCCCTCCTCCTTAAAATAAATATATACAATATAAACTAAGAATATTAGGTGATTAAGTTTTATTCTGGACCCATGTCTAGTCTGGCATACTTATGGAGAAACAAGCATAAGGATGATTAAATTTTATTCTGGACCTCATGTCTAGCATACTTCTACAAAATAAGTAATTCTAATGTAGCCCATCCAAGAATCACATTTCGTTGTGGAGCCCTTTTTATTCTAATAACCAGCATTAGCTAATCCTCCCTCCTCCTGTGCATTTCTTTCAGAGGTTCTATATGTTGGCCTTTTTAAGAATTTTCTTCTGCCGCTAACCGGACCTTCAGCAGAGCAGAATGTGTTTCTTTTGGAAATTGGTGCAGAATATGTTGAAAGATATATTAAGGATGTTTTGTGTATCTAATAGTATACACCAGTCATGCCACAAACAGAGATAAGCCTATAATCCCGGCTTTATTGAGGATTAGTTTCCATGAAAATAGAGAAAAACTTACGACAGTGTTTTTTTTCTCTCTCTAAATATATGTTACAATGAAATGGACTTATATTTATTTGAATTTGCATCTAGCATGCGCATAACAAGCCCCACAATTGACATCAGTTGAAAAGAAAATGCCCGTTTTAATCGTCTCTACATGCATGTTGTTATTTTGGCAATGATAGGGATTGATTGTGTTGTGATAGAGCCTGAGAAGTTTGTTTCTCCAAGATCCAGAAACTATTCTAGCTTCTACCTATTAACAGCCTACAACTTTCCAGTTTCCTTCCCGTGTACATACAGTTCCCAGCATGCGACATCAGCTAACTAACTTCACATTTTTTTGCTGACTTCACCAAAACTGACTGACTATAGAAAAGACAATCACTACTTTCCTTTGATTCTGCTTATCTACTTTCCCTCCTAAGGTTCACGCTTCTTCCTTCTAGTGTAAAATGAAGTGAACTAGCAGCCTAACATTTGGTTGTTTAATTCTCAGCATTTTAGAGGCTTAAGTTTCCCTACTATTTCATCTGTTGGTCCAAATGCTGCAATTATACATTATGGACCACAACCAGAGACATGCGCGGAGTTGGATCCTGAAAGCATCTATCTTTTTGACTCGGGAGCTCAGGTTAGTTGGGCATTCAAACCTAAAATGATGCTAGTGACGATCTTTACTTTCTGCTTTGACTCTCCCTAACCATGGTTGTACTTTTCATGGATGAAATTAATTCTGTTTTATTTCTTCCTTTTTGTTTGTGTATTTTCTAGTATTTGGACGGAACAACTGATATCACGCGGACAGTCCATTTTGGATTACCTTCAGCACATGAAAAAGCTTGTTATACTGCAGTGAGTTACATACTTTAGCTGAATTATTAATGAAAAGGTTCACTATTCTATGTATATGTTCTCTTTTCTGTAATCGACTCTTTTTACAAATTGATGAACCTTAGTACAATTTGGTGTGCTTTTAACTGTTATTATATTTATTTATTATTTTCAACAATAAACTGCCCTTTCATCGACGTATGAAGAGAACAAATGAAGCAGACAGAATGCTTGACTGTCAAAGGAGATTACAAAAATAAGGTGGTCAAGGTCAGAGAAAAATTGTAATTAAGTAACAGATTACAGAGTAAAGAAGCAGTCAGATTCCATGAAACTTATGATATCCCATTGTTCAGAAACCTTTCAAGAGTTACCTTGACCCGTTCTCTTGTTCCTTCGTTACTCTTCCTTTGAGCTCATAGAGTTGAACATCATTTCCTGACATGAATATTTTCCAAATTTCTTGTGCTTTTGGAAGAAAAAGATACTCCTCTTTGATGTCTAGTTCCATAGAATGATAGAATTAATAAGCCACGACAACTTTGTAAAGTTTTCTAATCCTAATTTGCTTACTGTGGGTTTTTGCAAGTGCTTTTCTAGGATTGTTACTTTCGGCTAGGTTAGAGTTTGGTTCCACCATTTAAAAATTGGTCCAGATTGGGAATGGATAAAGTTTTGTTTTTGAACTTTAAATTTTTTGTTTTTTGTTTTTTTTTTCGGACACATTGGAGTGTGAAGGATATTCTTCTATTGATAATATTCTTGAATGCATGCAAGACTAGAATACATGCCAATTACCGTTGAGTTATGCTCACTTTGATGGATTAATTAAGAAATTGAAACCTTGTGGTAGCTGCAACAATATGAAATGGATTATAAATCATATGATTTGAATAATATAAATGGAATGGCTGGTGGCTGAGCTGTTTAGCAAACTGTCAGCCCCGCTGATGTGCATGTTATGTAAGGAATGGAGATTATCAATAGGTTCTTTTACGCTTTGTCTCAGCTGGAGGAGTTAAGGCCTCCTCGGCCTTCCATATGAACTACCTAAATTTATATTGCTATTTGGATTTATCTAACTGAAGCTACATCTTGACAGGTTCTCAAAGGCCATATTGCTTTGGGAAATGCAAGATTTCCGAATGGCACAAATGGTAGTTCTCACTTTTCCTGTTCTGTATATTTTGTTTTCCCAATAAGCTGATCTAAGATAGGCTGACTTCCTAGGCCACTCCTTGGATATTCTTGCTCGAGTTCCTTTGTGGAAGGATGGTCTGGATTATCGACATGGCACTGGCCATGGAATTGGTTCTTTCCTTAATGTTCATGAAGGTAAAGAAGTACCGTGCTTCCACATTTCTTATTATTCAGTAATTAGTCGTGTTCAAAGTAATGATTTTTTAGTATATTTTGAGCAGGACCCCATTTAATTAGTTTCAGACCACAGGCTCGAAATGTTCCACTTCAAGCTTCAATGACTGCAACGGATGGTAAGTATTAGGAAATCATTTATATCCATTACATTCACCAGGAGTTTTTTTGTTTTGTTTTATTTCCTACCAAACTTTCATTGAGAAAAAAATGAAAGAATACACAAGGACGTACAAAAAATAAGTCTGCCAAACACACCCGCAAAAATTATCGAAACGGGTTCCAATCAAAAATAATAAAACGTTGAACCTAATTGTCTCCGCTCCCTCACGGATCTCTCCACACTTCTAAAAATTCTACTATTCCTCTCAAGCCAAATACCCCACAAGATAACAAAAAAACATGCTTGCCACCTGACTTTTCCTTCCTCACAAAAAGAGGGATTCGAAAGAACTTACTCAACATAGCAAAAATCAATATTACATGTCGGAGCTACCCAAAAGTCGTGAAGAATTGACACCAAATATAACAAATAAAAATAGAATCCCAAAGCAGATGGTCGAGGTCCTCCCCCGACTCTTATAAAGAACACACCACCGCACAACACAAAAGAGGAGAACCTCTTTCTTTTTTTGTTGGATTTCAGAAAAAGAACTATTTATTGTTGATATCTCTAATTGCATATATCAGAGCCTGGCTATTACGAGGATGGTGCCTTCGGTATTAGATTGGAGAATGTACTTATAGTGAAGGACGCTGACACAAAATTTAATTTTGGCGATAAAGGCTACTTATCATTCGAGCACATTACATGGGTAAAACTCTTATTTTCATTTGCAGATGTTGTCACCGGGTCGATCTTTCTTGTAATAGAGAGCAATTTCTTACCATTGCAATTTTTGTTTGTTGGCTAGGCACCATACCAGAAAAAGTTGATCAACACAAGTCTTCTCACATCTGAAGAATTGGATTGGTTGAACACTTACCATTCAAAATGTAGGGATATTCTTGCTCCATATTTGGATGAATCCGAGAAGGCATGGTTAAATAAAGCCACTGAGCCAATTACTGCCTAATCTCCCTAGGAAAGAATTGAAGTAGGCTTCAGCCCTCTCGCTGGCCAGATCTCTTTTCTTTTAATAATCTTTATTGTCGCCTTTTTTTAAATAATTGAGTACGATTGTTTTGTTTTCTTTTCTTCACCTCATTGATATTTGGTCTAAATTTCTTTGCTGTATGCAACCCCAACTAGTGTTAATAGTTATTTTCTATAAGTTTGTACACATCCTGCTCAATAAAACTGGTTGAAGCTAGTTACATTATCCAGCATGCATATATTGGTGAAGAGAATTTGAAAATTTGCTCGATCAATTTCATGCTTTTTTTCATATTTTTGTCCTCCTCATATTGAAATGTATATCGTTTTTCAATTTCCTTTTATTTCCATGGCCTGGCCTGGTTAGTAACTATCTTTGACTCTTTTTTTTTTCAATGAATCGTAGATAAAATTATTTATTTGATTTGAAAATACAAAATACAAAAAAATCGAAACAACAAGAATTAAGAAGATTTATTATTTCAATTCCTATGATACAGAACAATGATATAGAACCAATGTGTTATTCTTATAAAATTCTATTGATCTCAACTTTTTTAGCCAAATTGGAACGTTGGAGCATATTTCTCAAACTTATATAAATTTAAATATTTGAAAGTAGAAAAAGATGGAAATGAAATAGAATAAATTTGTAAGGTAACCGAGGTTCGAGGTTGGATTTCTTATGGTGATATTGCGCAGGACGAGAGCCACAGCACAAGGTGCAAATCAATTAGCATTAGTTTCAAGTTTACCTACACACTTTTACTACAACAACTTGCAACGTAACTTACCAAAGATGGAGTGCATTTGCTTGACTGATATTAGGCTTCAAAACTCAACCTAAATCTCATTGAACTAAAAAATATTTGTTGGTATGCATGTTACTATTTGTCTCAGCTGGAGTTGAGGCTTTCTATATAAACTACCTAAATTTATACTGCTATTTGGATTTATATAACTAATGCAAGATTTCGGCATGGCACAAATGGTAGGAGTTCTCACTTTTTTTTTGCTCTATATTTTGTTTTTCCAATGAGCTGATCTAAGATACGTTGACTTCCTATTTACATTCCTATTTACTTGCTCGAGTTCCTTTGTGGAAGGATGGTCTAGATTATCGACATGGCACTGGCCATGAAATTGGTTCTTCCCTTAATGTTCATGAAGGTAAAAAAGTACTCAGACTTCCACATTTTTTATTATTCAGTAGTTAGTTGTGTTCGGAGTAATGATTTTTTTTTAGTATATTTTGAGCAGGACCCCATTTAATTAGTTTCATAGGCTCGGAATGTTCCACTTCAAGCTTAAGGTAAGAGATGGTAAGTATATTACAACATCATTTATATTCATTACACTCACTAGTGAGCTTTTATTTATTATTTATTATTATTATTATTTTAAGAAACCATGCTCCCACCCAGAAAAAAAATGAAAGAATAGGACATACAAAAAAATAAGCCCACCAAAAACACCTGTGAAAACTACAAAACCAGTCCAAAACCTAAATTGCAAAAGGGTTAGTCATAGACATCCACAAATATGAGTTGAAACTAATTGTCTCCCAAAGCTCGCTCACAGATCCCTCCAAACTTCTAAAAATTCTACTATTCCTCTTGTTATGATAGTAATCGTGAATCAACAAAACAAGAATGAAAGGGAGAAGAAACAACGCAGAATTTACGTGGTTCACTAATGGTGTGTGAATGATCTTATTTAGTGAGGAGAAAACATATGCAGATTACAAGGCAGATTAGGTTAAGAGAGTTTATATATGACACACTACTCTTAACCCTAACAGAATAGACCCAAAATAAAAGCCCAAAACGGAAATAACATATCTAATCTCTATACATAACTTAGCTTAGGGGGCGTTGCCCCCGAACCCCCATCAAATACTTCATAACAAATTCAAGGCATATCAACACCTCTCAAGCCAAATATCTCACATGATAGTAAAAAACCACGCCAACCACACTTCCTTTGTCATGAAAAGAGGATTCAAAAGAACTTCCTTAAACATAGAGCAACAATCAATATTATGTGTCGAAGCTACCCCAAAAGCCTTGAAGAACCGACACCAAATATATAACAAACAAAAGGAAAATTCCAAAGCAGATCGTCGAGGTTCCCCTTTGTGACTCCTATAAAGAACACACCATTAGAGGAAAACCTTTTTTTTTTTTGTTGGATTTCAAAAACGTAAATAGCTTAGGATTTTAAGTCCTAGAACTAATTATTGTTGATATCTCTCATCACATATCTCAGAGCTGGGCTATTATGAAGAATGGTGCCTTCGATATTAGATTGGAGTATGTATTTATAGTGAAGGATGCCGACGCAAAATTTAATTTTGGCGATAAAACTTCTTATCATGCGAGCACATTACATAGTAAAACTCTTATTTTCATTTGCGGATGTCGTCACCTGATCAATCTTATTCTTAAAATAGAGAAGTAATTTCTTACCATTGTAATTTTTGTTTGTTATTGGTCAGGCACCATACCAGATCAACACAAGTCTTCTCACATCTAAAGAATTGGAATATTATTCTTGCTCCATATTTGGATGAATCCCAGAAGGCATGTCTGAATAAAGCTTGTCCTCATATTGAAAAGAATATCCTTTTTCAATGCTTATTCATACTTGAATCTGGAATACTATATTTGAAGTTATGTATGAACTCTTGGAATATTATATTCTGGCATGAATCCGGAATATTATATTAGGCCATGAATATGAAAAAGTACTTTACAACTTTTCTTTTTAAAATATGATAATGTCCATATGTATGACCTTTAACAAAATAATTTAAAAAAAATATATATATATATATGATAAAGGGCCATTTGGATGGAATAAAAGTGTGAGAATCAGCAAGGGATACCAAATCTTTGTTTGGTACAAGGTTTTGAGCTATTAACATGGAAATGAGCTATGTATGTCCATAATATTTGATACCTTCGCAAAAACATGGTTTTTTTTTTTCATGACCAAACTTTCTCTCTCTTATTTTTATTAAATATCAATCTTTTTTTAATACATTTATTTATTTTATTAAAATTAATTATATAATTAAATCAATTTTTATATTCAACATGATTATATAAAATTTATTTTATAATACTGTGTTGAATTAACATATTTAATTATTCAATCTATTAAAATTAATTTTTATAATTAATCAGGTCATATATATAAAACTTATTTTATAATAATGCGTTTAATTAATCTAATTAATTTTTCAATTTAACTAATTAAGTTTTCTTTTGAAAATTCGTTTAAAAAAAAAAACATTCCGACATGCTTTCAATAGATTATAAAATATAGGTACGTAGGATATAAAATTGATAAGATTTCAAAGAAAAACAACGTTAGAGCTACATTTTGTTAAAATTATTCATTAGCTAATTTGTAGATTAATCAAACTTAAAATTAATGTAATTATAGATATTTATTAAAATAATTTTAATTAGTCAAATTAACTTAGTTTGTTTGCTTAAAATTATTTTTGATCAATCAGAAAAAAAATATATTCATTGATTATCAATCCATTAATTTTTATTAATATTTTGAAATAATTTTGATTGTTTTATTGATAAATCTATTAAAATTAGATAAGATTTTCAAGATTAATCTCATAAAATAAATAAGACATACTTGATTGCCATGATGCACAACCAAGCAATTGCCCTAAATGACATGGTAGTTTTTTGTCTTTCAATTTTAGGTACGTGTCATTTTTATTGATTCAAGTGGCAGTTTTTATATTTCAATAATAAATGGGACTCTATTCTCAAACATTTAAACTACTTGATCTATTTTTGAAAGAGAGGAACAACATGAGACAAGAACTAAAACTTATTATTTAATTTTGAAACATGATATTAAATGAACATGAAAGGTAAAAGCATTAAGGTATATTATTAAGTAATGTAATATAATGAAGTAGAAGTTGGTTTGGGAAAAGAAAAGAAAAGAAAAGAATAGTGTCCATAAATGGGGGATATGATATGTGGGGTTTGGAAAAGCAAAAGGCCGTTAAGGTTAGAAGGTTGAGAAATGTCCTGACAGTGAGAAAAGTAGAGGATAGAAAGATTATTTTAATTTGTTGATTCTGAAACTGACCCATCCTTTAATTAGTAAACCATTCCCATCTATTAATTGAATCCCACCTCTCTCGAAGAGTTATTGGAGAGGGAAAGAAGAAAGGAAAAGAAACACAAACAAACACACAAAACAAACACACAAAACAAACACATATCCCTCTTTTTAGGCCAATATATTTGATTTCTCTCTAATCTCTCTCTGTCTCTCTTCGCTTGCTTTCCATTCCCTCGAGAGTTTTTTTTCCTAAGAAACTTGACAGGGAATGCTCTTTCTAACTTCTCCCTCTCTTCATTTCCCTCTCCCTTTTACTATATCTCCTTGTTTTTTCTCTTTATCATTCCATTATTTGAAAATGCATTCCCAGTAATTCACCTTTTCTTTTCTTTTCTTTTCTTTTCTTTTCTTTTTTACCCTTTTCCCTTTTCATTTCATTGCATTTACAAACTTCCTGGTAATAACGGATCCAGAAGGTAAATTCAATCGTTCATTTGGCTTTTCATTATTATTAATTTTGTTGCTAATAGATGAATTCTCATTCTCATTCTTATGGATGGATGGATTTGATTTGATTTGATTTGATTTTGCAGTTACACAGTCCGGGGACTCACCATGCTAAAGTGCTTATTGGTCATAGCTTCGTTGATCCTGATCTCCTCCGCCTTTGCACAAGTACCTGACGTCCCTAAAGAAGATGAATGGCTCACTTTGAGAGGTTCATTTTCCTTTCTTTCTTTCCAGATTCAGATTCAAACCATCATTTATTTATTTATTTATTTTTGTTTATTTATTTTCTATTTTATTCTCTATATTTTTAAATCGAGATATCATATCTTCAACAAAAATAATACCAACTACATTTTTAGCCAAATATACAATAGAGAATTAGGATGTATTTTTTGAATAAGGATCGGTTTGAAATACATTTTAATTTAAATGATTTTCAAGAATAATGCATCTTTTTTTAAAAAAAAAAAAGAAAAAAACATTTGGTATAAAAATGGTTTAAAATGAAATGTAAAGCAATTAAGGGTATATAGGGTAGAGAGTATTTGTTTATATAAGTTAGAATATTTGAAAGTAGATAGATTATAAGATGGAGAAAGTAAATTTGTGCAGGACAAGTGCCAATTGTAATAGCAAGAGGTGGGTTATCTGGAGTGTTTCCAGAATCAAGCCCATATGCAAACCAATTGGCATTAGTTTCAAGTTTATCGAGCACAGCTTTGTTCTGTAACGTGCAACTTACAAAAGATGGAGTAGGCATTTGCTTGACTGATCTTAGGCTTCAAAACTCAACCAACATTGAGGAGGTCTTCCCTAGAGCTCAAAAGAGCTACAAAATCAATGGCAAGGTTATCAAAGGATGGTTTTCTGTTGATTACTTGGCTGAGAGTCTCCTTAACAGTGTCGGCAGTAAGTTCATATTACCAATCCAAACACACACACATATATATATAGATATTATTATTATTTATGGATCTCAATCTCTCATTTCTTTCTTTTTCTTTCTTTTTCTTCTTCTTCTATTAGTGATTCAAAGTGTCTTGTCCCGACCTAGTATCTTCGATAATACTTTGCCCATTGCTGCCGTTGAAGACATCATCGGAATCAAACCGGGAAAAGTTTGGTTGAACGCAGATGTACTTGATCCCTCCCTCTCTTTCTCTCTCTCTTTTTGACAACCACTAAAAATGAGTTATTGGGTTTGGCATTGTTTTGCAGCACGAATCATTCTACCAAGAGCACAATCTGAGTGTGACATCATACATTCAAAAGGCATTGGACTTCAGACTGATGCGCGTAAACTTTGTGTCATCTTCTGAGATTGGAATATTGAAAGACCTAAGTGGGAGTGTGAACAATGCCACAACAAAGCTGATCTTCCGAATGTTAGAAGCCAATGAAATAGAGCCAACAACAAGTAAAACATACGGTGCATTGGCTAAAGAACTGGCCATGATAAAGACATTTGCCTCTGGCATTCTCATCCGCAAAGAATTCATTTGGCCAATCGGTAAAGACGGCTATCTGCAGCCTGCAACAAACCTTGTCAAGGATGCTCACAAGCTTGGCTTGGAAGTTTATGCCTCTGGCTTTGCAAACGATGCCATGGCTGGTTACAATTATAGCTATGATCCAATCAGTGAGTACCTTCAGTTTATTGACAATGGCCAATTTGCTGTTGATGGGGTGCTTTCTGATTTCTCTCCCTCTGCTTCTCAAGCCATTGGTAAGCTTAGCCTTTTCTCTCTTTCTTTCTTTGATCTCTACTGGTATTATTGTGTGCAGAATAATGCATGCTGAATTTCTTGTGTTCTTCTTGTCTTGCAGCCTGCTATTCCAGCATTCGGAACAAAGGCAAGCCTCTGCCCGGTAAACGACATCTCTCTCTCTCGAATTCTTTGATCATATGTTTGAAATTTGAAGCATCAACCATAAACTTAAACTCTGGCTAACCAACAGGAATATCGGCGGAAACATTGGTGATAAGCAGAAACGGGGCAAGTGGGGATTATCCAGGCTCAACAGACCTTGCATACCAAGGAGCAATTGATTCTGGGGCTGATGTTATTGATTGTACAGTTCAATTAACAAAAGATGGAGTTGCTTTCTGCACCCAAGAAGTTGATCTTTTGACAAGTACCACTGTCATCACTGGTTTCTCTGCTCGAACTGCATCAGCTCCTGAAATTCAACTAGAACCTGGAATCTTCTCTTTTGATCTTACTTGGGCTGAGATTCAAACTCTCAAGCGTAAGCCACTGTTTTTGTTTTTGTGTTTTCTCATTCTAGCTTTGGACTTGGGACTCTTTTAATATTCTAATATTTCTTCTGTTCTGTGTGTTTCAGCTCAAATCATAAGCCCTTTCATATCTTCTGGGCTGACCAGAAATCCTGCCTTTAAGAACAAGGGCAAGATTCTGAGCCTTTCTGAGTTTCTGGAGTTCGCTAAAGCCAAAGCTGTTACTGGGATTATGATCACCATCGAAGTAAAACAAATTACCCTTCACTTACTTTTTCCAATCTCCTTTCCATGATATGATATGATTCAAATTCAAAAGGCTGTTGTCTTGTTAGCTTAATGAAGTGATTATTCTTCTGTCTTGTGTCAGAACGCAGCCTACTTGGCTTCGAAGAAAGGGTTGGACATGGTGGGAACCGTATCCACGGCCCTGATCAACGCCACTTTCGACAAGCAATCAACACAAAGAGTTTTCATTAAATCAGATGACACTTCTGTGCTGTCCGTCTTCAAAACCAACTTCCCAAATTTCATAAGAGTTTTGAATTTTGATACCAAGTTTGGAAGTGTCCCTAAAAATGTCCTTGAAGAGATCAAACGCTATGCTCAAACTGTCGCCATTCCTCGTGCCTCTGTCATTGAAATAACCAACTATTTCACCACTGGCCTCACTGAAGTCGTCGCTCAAATGAAGGCTGCCAATCTCTCTGTCTTTGTTTATGTCATGAGGAACGAATACGTCTCCTTGGCCTTTGATTTCTACTCCGAAGCCTCCATGGAGGTCTCTACCTATGTCGACTACTTCCACGTCGATGGCATTATCACCGAATTTCCCAATACTGCAAAGCGATACCTAAGTAAGTTACTCAGTAACATAACTCAACTAGTTAAGACATCCCATACTAATTTTTTTTTTTTTCTTTTTTTTTACGATGACTGCAGCGTGTCCATGTCGACCTGTCCAAGAGGACCTGGATTCAAATTCATATTTAATCCTACCACCAGAAGTTGGTGCATTGTTGCAAATAGCGCCTCCAAGGGTTAGACCAAAAACCGATCCTCCATTGCCACCATTGGAGAGCAGAGATATTGCTGACCCGCCGCTCCCACCGTTGTCAGAAGGGTCGTCCACCACCAATTCCACCGCCGGCGGGCCTGCCGCCGCCGCCACCCCATCAACCGCTGTAACGAATGTTGCTAACTTGTTTATTTCTCTACTCTCAGTTGCTGTGCTCACCTTCTTACACTCCCACTCTGCACTGTAATAATCAATACTCAATTATCTTTTCCATAAACATATAAATATATAAACTCTCAGGGAAACCTATTTTCACATGTATTTATGTAATAATACAGTTTTTTTTTTTTTTTTAATTGAAAAAGGATAATTGTAATGGGTGTCAAAATTATGATGGCAAATATAGCAACTTTTTAAAATAATTGCAAATATGACAAAATTTTTAAATCAACCTTTTATATTCCCAATTTATCCCTGCATGTATTTTTTTTATTTTTTATTTTTTGCTTTCTGATTCAGTCACAGGCGGTCGGCGGCGGCGAGCGGTGGCCGCCGGTCGTCGGAGATAGGAAGAAGAAGAGAGAGTAAGGGAGAAAGAATAATAAAAATAATAATAAAATAATAATATTTTTTATTTAAAAAATATTTTTTTATTAAAATAATAGTGTCACGTCACCAACCGTTAGAAGTTAACAGAAAAATTGATGACAGGGCTTCAGGGTATTTTTATTGAGTTTGAAAATTTAGGATTTGTATATTGTAGTTTTTAATCCAAGTTAGCAGGTTGTATCTGGTTGTATCTGTTGGCATGGCAAGTTACATGACAGTTTTTTTTTAATGAAAAACGATTTTTAAAAGTTTGGTAACGTAAGAGACAACCTACGCGGGATTTCATTCAAAACGCTTGTTTGCTATATTGGATTTGGGATGTTTTTGCGAGTGATCCAGATTCTTTTCTCTTTATATATAATTTGGGATGTTCAAATTTCTTTCTTTCTTTTCTTTTTTTCAAATTGTTCTGGGAAGTTTTCAGATTCTCCATTTTTTGGTTTTACTTTTAGAATTTAATTTAAAGCCTCCTTTTTTTTGTTAATTTCCAGTAATATCAATGGCAACTCTGAAAGTCCTTCCTTCCTCCCTCCCTCCCTTCGGTTTTTTCAAATAATTTAGAATTAAAAAAATAGGAAAAAAAAAAAAAAGAATTTAAATGTCATAAGAGAACAAACCAAATATCCCAAAACCATCCCGTTTTGGGAACTTAGAGAATGTGTTCTTTTCCCCTATTCTCTTATTCTCCGTTCAAATAAAAATTCATTCTTCCTATAATTTGTTTTAACTCCACAATTCACCATTAAAAATCAAGTAAACAATAGAAAGAGATGAGAGAAAAACAAACAAAAACAACCTCCATCAAAGATCGAGCTTTTGTTTTGATCGGAATTTTGTCACTTATTTCATTCAATTATTCTTCTTCAATCATCAAACTCTGAAACTTCCACCGTTAGCTTTCAGTCGTTGTCAAATATGCTAAAATCTCTCCCACTATAGTTTTTTCAATAAACTCTCTCCATTATATAATGTTATAACTTGACTTTTCATATTACTCTTGTCTTTTCATATTTTTAACTCTCACAATATGAAAGTTCACCAACTAATTATTATAACATAAATGTTCAATGGATTGTTTTACTCAAAAAAAAAAAAATGTTCAATTGATTGTAGAATGTGGAGAGTTTTGATTCTTGTAGTAGAAACCTTAGAAGGCGAAAAGTGATGCCGTGTCTTTTACAATTGAACAAACTTAATACATTGCATTTCATTCCTTAAACATTTATTATTAAAAAGAAACAAGTTCAAATTTGTTGAGGATCCCACATTATATTGAAAAGATAGGTAGAGACCTCACAATTTATAAGATAGATGAGTTACTCTCCTGATCATCGTCAATTGGTTTTGAGGTGGAATCTCATGTTATCTAATAGCTAGGATGACACGAGAGTTTTTTTGTCGATGCTTTAAAAACAAGTAGGCACGAGAAGGAATATTTATTTATTTTTATTATTTTTTTTTTGAAAGAACGAAAAGGAATATTTACTAAGAGTTATAATAGATTATTGTTGGATAACTCAACTTATTAGACACAGCTTTATTAATATGTTCCAACTTGGGCAATATGCCCAAATTTGAGAATAGAAGGGTAGAGTGATAGGGGCAATATCAGATTGGATCTAAGATTTAAAAAAAAAAAAAAAAAAAAAAAAAAAAAAAAAAAAAAAAAAAAAAAAAAAAAAAAAAAAAAAACAGGGCAAAAGGGTTATTTTGAAAGAGATATAAAGTTGAGTTGGCCAAAACATGCAAGCACAGCACTGCAGCGGAGGGAAGTATTAGCATGACGGAGATTTCCTCCGTCTGAAAATGTGGCATTGTAATGCGACCTGAGCCAAGGAATTGTAGGACGATCCACCTTTAGAAATGGCCTTTTCCCCACTAATTTTAAGCCCCTTAACCCTCTCTCTAATTCCCTTATTCCCTTCTTCCATTATCCTCCTCACATTTCTCTCTATCTCCTCTCTCCCCACCACTCCCTTCGCCGCCGCCCTCACCCTCACCGCCACCCCAATCTCCTCCGTCAGCACTGCCGCGTTCATCTTCTGCTCCGCGTACAGCGGCCACGTCACCATCGCCACTCCGTTCACTATGCTCTCCAACGACGAGTTCCACCCGCAGTGCGTCAAAAATCCCCTCACCGATCGGTGCCTCAAAATCTCCGCCTGCGGTCCCCACATCCGAACAATCAAACCCACTTCTTTTGTCCTCTTTATAAACCCTTCCGGCAGGTATTCCGACGGCGACGGCGACCCATCACCCGACTCCGTCCCCGCAGTGAAAAATGTCCCCACGGAATCCGTCCCCGCCGGCGGCCGTACCACCCAAACGAACCGCTGCTGACTCAGCTCCAACCCCCACGCCAATTCCCTGATTTGCTCTTCACACAACGTCCCCCCGCTCCCAAACGACACGTATATCACCGACTCATCCGGTTGCCGGTCCAGCCACTTCACCACCTCGCTCTCCAAATTCGGCTCGCCAAGTCTGGTCAACGGCCCAATTGGATAAATTGGAACCTGGTTGACTTTCCCTTCGGTGAGGGTCCCAGCTTCTGTTACCGCTTTTAGCGTTGTGGACTCCAGATCCTGCCACGTGTTCGACAAGATCCCATCCGCCGTTCCAAGCTCCCGTGCGAAACGTCCGAAGTCCTCGTAGTCATCCTCCCGGTTCACATCGAATACCGCAGTCGTGCTCTCGAACCGGACCGGGCTACAACCCGGGATTCTCAGTGGCTCGTGGTTGTACGCATGGTCGTAAATCATTTCCCTGTCCATGGCGGGGAAAAACAAGGCTACTGAAAGGTACCAGGCACTGGTGGTCATGAAAACGAAGCCCAACATGCCAAGTTCGCAAGCCATGGCGAGAGCTTGGGTTCCGAAGAGGTCGACGATCAGCGCCGTCGGTCGAGGCTGGGTGGTGGCGATGGAGGAGCGGAGGAGGGGGAAAGAGGCGGTCATCATGGCCTTGATTTTTTCGATGTAAGAGGCGGCTGGGTCGAGGCTGGAGGAGGAGGGAGGAAGAGGGACGATGTTGACGGGGGAGGATTTTTGGAGGAGGAGGGACTCGGCGGCGGAGGTGCCGGTGCCGACGACGAAGAGAGTGGCTTGGAGGTTGTGGTGGAGGACGAGGCGGTTGGCCAGCTCGAGGAAGGGAATGAGGTGGCCCATTCCCGGGCTGACCAGTAAAGCTACGTGGGTTTTGGATTCCTGAACTGGCATGGCGATGGGAAGAAGAAGAAGAAGAAGACAAGATGAAGCTGTGTTTCAATGGGATGGAAGCTCCTGTGTACTCCACTCTATTTATAATGGAAACATGTATATTTTAAATATTGTACTTCAAATTAGCTTCTCATAGTATTTGTAAGGTATGATATTATGTTAAGATTTATTAGAAAATAAAATGAAAGTTTGATTACTTACTGAAAACTATTTGAAGTATAAAAATTAAGTAGATTTAAAGATTTATTAAGAAATATTTTATGGTCCAAGAAATGATCCTAAAAGTTTTTTCAAGTATAATAATTAGATAAACACAACTATCAAACACTTTATTGTTTTTTTAAATTTGACTTAGAATTTTAAGCTTAAAAATTGTGAAGAAACAAATATAATTTAAAAAAAAAAAAAAACTGAAAATCAACCAAACAAAATGATTGTGAAATATAACATATTGGAGAGAAAATTAGCTTGGAATTCAACATGTTTTAATCTATTTGATGAGAAAATAAAAATATTCAACCACGAAAATAGATGATTTGAGTGATATATTTAATATTCTATTAATGTTTAAAAAAGTAAGAAAATAATATTCAGACATTAAATTACCATTAACTAAAAATTGAAGCTAGGCTAAATATAATATATGTATTTAATATTTTAATCCTACTCCCAAAACTATCTTATATGAGACCAAAGCTTACACTGAAAGAAGGTTATTCTGACGTAGAATAATATCTGGTGTGAAATTAATGGAATTATATTATAATTAAAAAAAAAAAAAAAAGAACATTGACCTTCATCTATAGCTTCTACAATATCGCAACTCCAAACCATATATAATAAATAATCCTATCGTAATAATTAAATCAAGTTAATAATATTTTTTGAATTAATTTGCTGTGTTTTATTGGTTAATACTTAATAGCGAATACTTGGGGGAGCGATCATGTAAATTTTCTTACAGCCACGTGTTGTACACACTACACAGAGAGACAATAAAATTTAGGCGAGTTTTCAGAAAAAACCCAGCGAGAAATTCGCAACTGACACCACGCACACCGCATGCATCAAAGTTGACAAAAAGATTTCAACTTTGGAGTTACAAACTTAATATGCCTCTTGGAAATTGACACTTACCCTTTAACTATAAAAAAATAAAAAGATACTTTAATCTAGTTTACGACAAATTTTTTTTTACACGTGTAGAGATTGAACCTTTGATCTCTTGGTCAGGTATACAAGTTTTATGTTAGTTAAGTCATGTTTTTATTGACATAGGAGTTGACGACAATGATTTAAGAGACATATATTAAGAACTAATAAAAATACAAAGATTAGATAAAGATAAAGATAAACTTACATGTCAAACGTCCTCTAAAAGTTGAATTTTTTAATGTATGAAAGTTTAAGAACCAAACTTATAATTTAATTAAAAAAAAATCAAACTGATAAGTTAATCTATATTTATTATAAATCGTTTTCCTTTTTTTAGAATTATTATAAATCTTTTACCTTGTTTATTTATTTTATTTTAATAACATAGACAAAAATCTAAAACATGTTTTTATATATTTTCAAGAATAAAATATTTTAAAGTTTAAAACACATAATAAAATTTAAAACCGTTTTTGTTTATTTTAAATCGGAACCTATCACGTTACTGATTTCTTTTTCTATATTTCCTTCTGGATTTTCCTTTTTGTTTTTTCATTCAATCCTTTTAGATATGTATTTATCGGAATAAATATGTAATACACACACAATAGCAATTATGGAAAAAGAAATCCATTCTCGAGTTAACTTTTGCATTCATGCAACAACCAAAAGTGCTATTTTTAAAAATTTTATTTATTATTATTATTTTGTCTTTTTACATCCACAATTCCTATTGCATGCAATTCTAAGTTCTAACATTAGTCAATTAACCATAGTACTTTATGGGAAAAAGTGATTTATGTCTCATATCTTCAAGTATACAATTAAATTGCTCAAGTTAGAAATGCAAGTAGAAATAGAAAAAAAAAATAATAATAAAAGAAAGAAATAAACCAAACAGCTTTCATAAAAATGACTTGGATCATAAATTAAAAAACAATATAATATTAGGCTTGGTAATAGCAAAATGATGTCATAAGTTGAAATCATCTACATTAAGTAGATAAATAAAAAACTGTTTTTTTTTCGAAATAGAGAGATAACGCAGTTCTAATGTCACTTTAACATTTATTTTAATGTTTTTTTAATCTTTTATCAGTTCTCTTTCAGTCACTCATGGGTTTATGGATGTTTGTGCAACATAAAACCTTTTTTTTCTTTTTTCTTTTTTTTTTCAAAATACTTTTTTTTTTTTTTTTTTTTTTTTTTGGAAAGAACCTGTTTTTCTTTTTTAAACTTAGAATTTCAATTATTTTAGATAATCATCCTCACGAGTTATGAGAGACAAAATTGGTCTTATAGGTAATACATTGTTTTAAAAAAAGATGTCAATATTTAAATCGTTGTATATAAGAACTTATCATACATTTGGTCCTATAGTTTTAACTTTTATCAGTTACAAATAAATAGATCTAGTAAATTGTTTAACTTCTTGATTTTGACTGATTATGATCTTTTAGATTTTAGAACATTTCTATTTGAGAATTGGAAGATGACTTTTCAAAGGATGATTTTTTTTTTTAAATGACTTTCTTTGTTGGTAATTATTATGGTTGGGTTTCTCCATAATTCTATAATATATATTTGTACAATGGCCTTTTTTTATATATCCCTAGTCTGAGAAAAAAAATATTATAAAACTGGTTAGAATTTAGGAAAAAACTTTCCTACATACCGGTATGTAGGGATCTCCCTGCATACCACCATTCAAATGTTAACAACTAGGAGAGATAAAAAAAAAATTATCAAAATTTCTCATTTTCTCCCTTCCTCTTTCTTAGTTGTAAGATTTTAATGGGGTAATGTAGAGAGATCCCGTAGGGAAGTTTTGTTCTAGAATTTATTCATTCTTAGCTTTATTTATAATAGGAAAAAAACTTGTATGTATACCACCATTAAAACGTTAACAACTAAGAGAGATAACAAAAATTCTCATTTTCTCCCTTTCTCTTTCTTATTTGTCAAAACTTCAATGAGGTATGTAGGGAGATACATACTGGTATGCATGTAAGTTTTGTTCTATATAATATAAGAACATAGAAAAAAAATTTAGAAAATTATGGTTGGATTTATTTTCATAGAAAAATGTAAATAAAACACGCTTAATTAACTTGGATGTGTAGTTAATTAAAAGAGATTTGATCCATAATTTTTTTAAAAAAATTACAGGAAAGTTGTAAATATTTATTGTAAAGGAATCGATGACCTTTTCTTTTTCCTTTTATAAGACTATCAATGACCGTTTTTGTGTATGACTATTTGTTCATTTTAGGTTTAATCTACCTGTATGTTTGCTTTTGAATTTCACCTAAAAAATTTCCTATCAACAGAAATATTTTCTTTTTATATATTTGCATTATCATTATTTTGTTTTATTAGCATTGTCAACAAAAAAGAAAAAAAAAACATATCCGATTATTGAGGTCTATACCTTCGATCCCCTGGAACAAAATATACCACGAGAGTTTGTTCTTATCAAGGTTAGCTTTTATTCTCTGGAGTACACTATTTGTCTAAAGCTTAATCACGGATCACTATGACTATGCCATTTGGAGTATACCACTTTTGTTCATCATTCAGGATTGCACTAACACAGTCAAGTATGAGACATCGTTTTGATACCAATTGTTAAGAACAACGAAACTTCCACATGACTTTACTTTTGGTTCCACCCAAAAGATCTAATATCAATGGTATTGTTATCCCTTGCTTATATATCCACGATCTCCTCATTATGGAGTCAATATGGAATTTCGTTTGCATATCCAACCGTTGGAATCTTCCCTTGAACTTAATAAAAAAAAGGGAAAAAATCATTTTTAATCCTAAATTTTGGGGTTGTATCAATTTTAATCCTAAACATTCAATTTCATCGAATTGAACTCCAAACTTGATAGGATGTATCAATTTTAACCCTGAACTTCGAATTTCATCCAATTGAACCTCAAACTTATCAAATCGCATCGATTTTAACCTCAAACTTGCGTAAGTATTACAATATATACCTTTGGTTAACTTTTTGTTTGAACCACCGTACATAATTTATTATTTCTTCTTCTTTTTTCTTATAAATAAAATATTGGAGAAACTTAATTTTAGATGAATTTTTCTTGTTGTTGAGAACTTTAATTGTGAGGTTTTTTTTTCCTGCTATTCAAGATTATGAAAGTAAAGAAACTTTGGAGGTTTTTTATTTTGAAATATTTTCTGGTTTTTTATTTTATCTAAGAACTTTGTGGGATTTTTTTCTTGCTAATTAGAAGAATGTACAAATGTAGGAAACGAAAATAAAGAAATTTCGAGTTTTTTATTTCTTATATTCGTTGGTTTTTTCTTATTGCCAATAACTTTGTGATTCTTTTTTGGATAATAATGAGAAGAATAGTCTGAGATATTTAATTTCTTCTAGTTTTTCCAAAAAAAAAAATCTTACAAAACACTAACTCACGTGCTATGTGAATTAGAAAAAGGAAAATAAAATTGTCAATTACATATTTTAACATCAATTCAAATGAAAAGTTGACCAAAAGTCTACATTACAACATTTATGCAAGTTTGATGTTCAAATTCATACGATTTGTTAAGTTTAGGGTTCAATTTGATGAAATTGAAAGTTTAGGGTTAAAATTGATACAACCTACTAAGTTGGGTCAAAATTGATTTTTTCCCTAAAAAAAAAAAAAAAAGTCAAAAAACATGAATATCTGGATGCAGTTAATCTCAAAAAGTAAAAAAAAACGATGCAATTAATGGAGAATCTGTTCATATTTAAAACCAATTAAATGTGCAGTTAGAAAAGTTTTCTTTTTTCCTTTTCAAAGGTTGAAAAAGGAAAAACAACAGTAAGGATTAAATTGAGTTTAAATAGTGATTTATGATACTACTCTTGTAGTTGTAGCTAGATCAAGAGCGGTTTGAAATTTGGACTCTTACTTTGGATAAGGAGAGCAATCGACGGCCAATTAACATACCAAATCAACCCATCATTAAATGTCCTATTTATTAATGTTTCAATTTCAACTCTTGGAGATTTTTTTTTTTTTTTTTTTTTTGGTTAAAATACTATTTTCAAACTTCTCATATTTTAATATATGTACTTTAAAATGTTCAATTTTGGTTCCTATTTTCAATAAGTCTTAAATTTAGTCCTCATTATTAGTTTGAATAGTTTGAAGTTATTTTCTTCAAATTTGATAAAATAATAATAATAATAATAATAATTTTCATTTAAGAAAAGAGAAAATGTGAATATGTTTCCAAAATTTATAGAAGGAAAGTTAATATGCACTTGCCAACAAGAGCATAGCTCAATTGGCATAAAGTTGTACTAATAACCACAAGGTCTGTGGTTCAAATCCCCCCACTCCCATATGGTCAAAAAAATAAAAAAGAAGCACAAGTTTTTATACAAGGTATTTTAGGTGGAAAGTATTTTTTTGGGAAAAATACACTTTTGGTCCCTGAGGTTTGGGTTAAGTGACACTTAGGTCCCTGAGTTTTCAAACTCAACAAAAAATACCTCTGAGGTTTGAGATAAGGAGCATTTTAGTCCCTGCCGTTAATTTTTGTGTTAAATCTTAACAGTTGCTGACGTGGCACTATTATTTTAATAAAAAAATTATTTTTTTTTAATTTTTTAAAATAAAAATAATAAGCCGGTCGCCGGACTTAGGAAGAAGAAGAAGGAGGAGGGAGAAGATGGAGAAGAAGGAAGATGGAGAAGAAGAAGATGAGAGAGAAAGAGAGAAAGAGAGAAAGAATAAAAAAAAAGTAATTAAATATTAATATTTTTTATTTAAAAAATAAAACAAAAATAATTTTTTATATTAAAATAATAGTGCCACGTCAGCAACCGTCGGCAGGGACCAAAGTGCTCCTTATCTCAAACCTCAGGGGTATTTTTGTTGAGTTTGAAAACTCAGGGACCCAAGTGTCACTTAACCCAAACCTCAGGGACCAAAAGTGTATTTTTCCCTTTTTTGTTGAGTTTGAAAACTCAGGGACCCAAGTGTCACTTAACCCAAACCTCAGGGACCAAAAGTGTATTTTTCCCTTTTTAAACCTCAGGGACCAAAAGTGTATTTTTCCCTATTCCCTATTTTTTTCCTTTTTGTATTTTTTCCTTTTTTTTTTTTTTTTAGTACATCAACATTTGGGGTGGGAGGATTTGAACCTCTGACCTCATAATCGAGAGTACATGTCAATTACCGCTGAGATAAGCTCGCTTTGACATTTTTTTTTTTAATAAAGAACCATTAGTATATTTAATATATGTAAGTAATTGAATATTGGTTCAACTGATTCATATCTATGACGATTTTTTTTTTTTTTTTTTTGAATGGATGACAAAAGGGACAAAACCACATGGACAACTTTAAAGAATTATATTGCATTTTTCAAGGCTTTCTTAGTATATTTTTATATATTTTTATATATATAACTAATATATTTAGTTAAAAAAATTAATGGATATTATATAGATAAAAATTCCTACAATATTCAATTTATTTTAAGATTCCTAGCATTTGACCATAAGCCAACAATTAAGCGACGTGTCTCTCCTAAAAAAAATTGATAAGCGACATGTCTATTCGAATTGAAATAGAAAATGATAATGTTTTTTTTTAAAAAAAAGTCTTTTAAATTTCTAGCCCTTTAATTTTTTTGAGCTTGGAGTATGGAGAGACAAGAAAGATCTTTTCAAAGAGATGACATGGACTATAAAGAATTCAAATCCTTCCATTTAGTTTAACAAGGATATGTTTGGTTTAATTTTTCAAGTGTTTAATTTTGAAAAAAAAAATCATTTTGAAAAAGATTTGTGTTTGACAACTACTAAAAATTACTTATAAAAAAATGAGATTAGGAAATAAATAATTTTGAGAGAAACACTTAAAAGATTTTTTTTTAAAAAAAAAAAGAGTTTTTCACTATATAATAAGTTAGTAATTATTATATTATATGGGCTTCCATCTCAAAATCAATTGGGAGTGACCCTTGTAGCTTATATATTGTGAGCTCTCCACTAATCTTTTCAATGTGGGATCCTCAACAGTAATTTGTGTATAAAAATACTTATGAGGACATGTAGCCAAACATATGATTAGTGTTTAAATTCAAAACAATTTTTATACAAAGTGTTGTTTTTAAAAATGCATTTCTGAAAAACATTTAAACTAGAGAATTTTGAATGTGATATATGCTTTTGACTTAGATTAAATTAAATAGGTATGTTTCAACTTTCATTGTCCACATTCATGGTCAATATCCAACGTTGTCATCTCCCTTATGTGCAGAAGCGAAGGCGATTCTGGAGGGTCTTCGCCTTGCCAATAGAATGGATCTTTTAGAAATCATTTTATTATCCGATTCCCTTGGATCAGTCTCAATGTTGAATGATCCAACTTTTGAAGATGTTGGAGTTTATGCTCTATTATGGGATATTAATGAGATTAGACAACGTTTCAAACATGTGACTTTTATACACACACCTCAGGAGCATAATCGGTTGGCTCATTCGTTAGCTCGAGAAGGCCTTCGGTCTAGTCCGATACTATGGCAATGTGATTTTCCTTTATGGGTGTCAAATTTGGCTTCTTGTGAGAAGCTTGTCTTTGTATCAACTTTGGGTTTGTTGAATTGTTAATGATAGTGACTGTCTTATTAAAAAAAAAAAAAAAAAAAAAAAAAAAAAAAATCAAATTCTCTTTACATTTTCTAGTTTTCATTCCTAGATTAAAATTTTCTCTCTTTGATTGTGTTTTTTTTCATACTCTAAAATTTTTGTCCTTCAACATTTTTTTTTTCTTTATGAAACATTTTTTTAGCTCTCTATTTTTTCTCTCTTAAATTTTTATTTCTCTTGGATGTTTTTCTTCTCTCTATAACTTTTTCTTGTCACCCTCTATTTTTTTTCTCCTCAAATGTAATGTCCTTTTAGTAATTTGATGATTCTAAGATCAATTTTGAAAACAAATAGTAATCAATAAAAACACTTTAATTAAATAAAGAAAACCTCTTTCACAAGTGTGGAATCAAAATAATATAATATTTATAATCAAACACATTTACAAAAATAATTACTATTAAATCATTTAGATTTAAAACATTTATTCTAGAGTTTCTTCCAAACATGTTCTGATCAATTCATTTAAAATCACATTTAATGGTATGTATTACATATATTGTATCTGTTAAATAGTTTGGTTAGCTTCTGTTATTCTTTATTATTTTGTTTATTATGTAACTAAGCTCCATCTTGTATATGAGAGGTTTGGTTAATTAATAAAATAAGATGGAAATTATTCCTCTCTAATTGTAATATGGTATCAGAGCCAAAGGAGCAATTAAACAAATCAAGTATAGAACTAAATATTAAAATGGTTATTTTAAAATTAATTTTAATAAATTGTTTATAAACAAATTATTTTTACTAAAATATATATATTTTTAAAATTACTTCCAAACATATCTTAAATTTTGACTTTTTGTAATCTTTTGAGTATTAATAGATTTTTTTTTTAAGGTTAAAAGTCATATTTTGTCTACATATTTTTATAGAAGTAACATTCGCTGTATACAATTTCAAATTGGTAACATTTTAGCTTTTACCTTGAAAAATCTCAATAAGGTGTACAATTACAATTTCATATTTTGTCTACATTGTCAACTATATGGTCACCAAAAGTCTATTTCAATCACGTGAGTTTTAATCAACTGAATAAAGTATCTATACTAACTTTTAAAATGTGTGAAATAAGAAGCTTTTATTAAATAAATATTTAATAGAAATTTAATTTATACGATAATATTTCATCCTTTGAAATTGATATATATTGATAGTAATTACAGGTTTGGGATTTTTTTTTTTAAAAAAATATTCACCACCTAATATTCGATGTTTTTTTTTTATATCAACAATATTAGGAGGTGCGTGGAGGATTTGAACCTCTAATGTCTTGGTTGGTGATACGTGTCAATTACTGTTGAACTATGCTCACTTTAGTTATATATATATATATATAGTGACCCAAAAATTTATAGCTCGACTCCAAGAGTTTGGAATAACATGAGTAACAATTGTCAATAAACCGAACGGAAAATGCATGAATTGACACCATCTTTTTCCCCTTATAAGAACTATGATCCTCGATTGTAAACCAAGTACAATTGTATGTATATACATTAATTGTCAAAAAGAGTTCTTGTACCAAATTTTGATGATAATTCTTTTTCTTTTTCCTCTACCTATAAGGCTATAACCATATATTTGCAAAAATAAGGACTATCATCTTTCTAAAATAATATATAAATTAGAAATTTTCATAACCATTATATTTGCAAGAATATGGATTATCGTCTTGTAATCTAAAATTGATCAACTTGGAAATGCACAAATTATACGTCACTAAAAATTATAATACACTATTGTTGTTCAAGTTGTTAGATAACTATATTATTATTTTCAATAATCACTCCTTCCATGCCCAATTTGAGAATAGAAGCTCTTCAAAAAAAAAATTAAAAAAATTGAGAATAGAAGGGTAAAGTCAAGAAGGATTTTTTTTTTTTAGTACAAAGAAGGAAGTATTCTTCAAAATAAAAAAGTCAAGAAGGAAGTATGGGCAATTTTGCACCTCGTTTGTCAATGATTTAAAAAGAAGAAAAAAATAGAGAATCAATTTATATCTACAAATTTGAAGGTGTAATTCTTTATTCTAAACTTTTATAAACGTAAAATTAACTTAGATTCTCTGTTAGAATTCTGTAAGGAAGAACAAAATTTAGAATCTATATCTCACGATCAATTGATGAAAATTAATGTTGCAGTAAAATGAACAAGAGAAGGAGACCAACAAAGAAATTAAAGACAATGAAAATTAAATACCATTTTATCTCAATAGATTTCTTACATTATATTAGTGGATGAAAAATGTTTTCTTCATTAGTTAATTTTTTTTCTTTGTCGCTTTCCAAGCTTTCACATACCGATATACTTTCAATTGACCTCTTTCTTTTGATTTTTTTTTTTGTTTGATTTCCAAAAATCAAAATGGAACTAGTACTATTTAGCAGTTTAATTTTCAAAACTTAATTTTCTTCGTTTAAAAGTGTAATTAAAAACTTAGTAGTGTAACTAGAAGGATTACCATATTCCATAGATATATGGTTGAGTAAAATACATTTTTGGTCCGTCATGTTTCGAGTCAGTTTTCAATAGGTTTCTAAGTTTCAAAATTGAACAATCAAGTCCCTACTGTTTAAAAAATGCTTCTATTGAATCCATGAATCGTTAATTTTTTTAACAGTACTGACTTGACAGTAATAGTGCTGACGTGGCATATTTAAAAATATTAAAATATTAATTTTTGAATTAAAATAATAATAAAAATTAAATAATAAATCATTTTAAAATTATTTTTTTTTAAAATCTCTCTCTCTCTCCTCTTTCACCCCACCCCGAAACTTCCCTCTCTCCCTCTCCCTTTCCTTTCCCTTCCCTTCTTTCTCTTTCTCCTTCCTCTCTCTCCTTCCTTTCGCCGGCCGGTTGCCGTCGCCGCCACACAGCCCACGCCGCCGCCGCTACCACCAGCCTCCGCCCCATCTTTGACCTCAAACCCTCATTCTCTCTCCCCCTCTCTTTTCTCTCTCTCCCAATCCACAAAACCCGCCCCCCCTCTGTTTTCCCTTTCTCTCTCGCCGACTCCTCCCCTTCTTTCCCTTTCTCTTTTCCTTCCTTCCGGCCGACCACTTCTTCTTCTTCTATTTTTTTTGTTGCTCAGATCTGTAGAGAGGGAGGTTTTGCTTCTTTTTTTTTTTTTCTTTTTGGGGTTTTTGTTCAGATCTGTCGCCGCCGCCCTCTTTCTCTTTCCAGTCTCTTCCTTCCCACCGGCAGCTTCTTCTTCTTTTTGCTCGGATCTGGTCGGTGGCTTTTTTCTTTTTTTTTTTTCTGGTTTGCTCAGATCTGTTTTTTTCGGTTTTTGAAGATGGGGGAGGGGGTTGGGAGAGGGTTTGTTGAAGGTGGTTGTAGACAATGAAGAAGGCGGCGACGGTGGGGAGAAGAGGTGGCGGCGGCAACAGGCGGTAGCAGCGACGGCAACCGGCCGACGAAAGGAAGGAAAGAGAGAGAGGAAGGAGAAAGAGAAAGAAGGGAAGGGAAAGGAAAGGAAAGGAGAGGGAGAGAGGGAAGGGAAGTTTCAGGGGGTGGGGTGAAAGAGGAGAGAGATATTTTTAAAAAAATTAATTTTAAAATGATTTACTATTTAATTTTTATTATTATTTTAATTCAAAAATTAATATTTTAATATTTTTAAATATGTAACATTCAGGACTCAAATCAATTTTGAAACCAAACCTATTAGAAACTGAAGATCAAAAATGTATTTTACCCTATATGGTTATATGCCATTTGTCCTTTGCCTTATTTTACAGCGAGACTTATATTTAGAAAGCAAAAAGAAAAACATTCATACCCCATCGGCCATCATATATAAGACATTTACGACTCCATCTCCGACGACTCACCTGATCTCTCTCCGCCGCCGGAAAATCTCACATTCTGTTGCCACCTCAGCCAACGAATTGTATGACGATCCACCTGTAGAAACCGCATTTTGCCCACTTTTTTGAAGCCCCTTAACCCTCTCTCTGATTCCCCTCCCTTCTTCATCCTCCTCCTCCATTATCCTCCTCACCTTTCTCGCTATCTCCTCTCTTCCCACCACCCCCTCCGCCGCCGCCTTCACCCTAACCGCCACCCCGGCCTCCTCTCTTAGCACCACCGCGTTCATCTTCTGCTCCGCGTACAGCGGCCACGTCACCATCGCCACTCCGTTCACTATGCTCTCCAACGACGAGTTCCACCCGCAGTGCGTCAAAAATCCCCTCACCGATCGGTGCCTCAAAATCTCCGTCTGCGGTCCCCACATCGGAACGAGCAAACCCACCTCCTTCGTCCTCTTTATAAACCCTTCCGGCAGGTATTCCGGCGGCGACTCGTCTGCGGATCCTGTCCCCACCGTGAAAAATGTTCCCATGGAATTGGTACCCATCGGCGGCCGTACCACCCAAACGAACCGTTGCTGACTCAGCTCCAACCCCCACGCCAATTCCCTGATTTGCTCTTCACACAACGTCCCCCCGCTCCCAAACGACACGTATATCACCGACTCATCCGGTTGCCGGTCCAGCCACTTCACCACCTCGCTCTCCAAATTGGGCTCACCACGTCTGGTCAACGGCCCAATTGGATAAATAGGAACTCGGTCAGTGAAGGGCCCAGCTTCCATTAGCGCTTTTAATGTTGTGGGCTCCAGATCCTGCCACGTGTTCGACAAGATCCCATTGGCCGTTCCGAGCTCACGTGCGAGGTGTCCGAAGTCCTCGTAGATTTCCTCCTGGTTCAGCTCGAATATCTCTACGGTGTCCTCGAACCGGACCGGGCTGCAACCCGGGATTATCAGCGGTTGGTGGTCGCGGGCGTGGGCATCGATCATTTGCCTGTCCATGGTCGGGAAAAAGAAGGCGAGCGAGAGGAACCAGGCACTGGTGGTCATGAAAACGAAGCCCAACATGCCGAGTTCGTGGGCCGTGGCTAGAGCTTGGGTTCCGAAGAGGTCGACGATCAAGGCGGCCGGGCGGGGCTTGGCGGCGGAGATGGAGGAGTGGAGGAGGGGGTAAGAGGCGGACATCATGGCTTTGATATTGTCGACGTAAGAGGCGGTTGGATCGAGGCTGGAGGAGGAGGGACGAAGAGGGACGATGTTGACGGCGGAGGAATTTTGGAGGAGGATGGAGTCGGCGGCGGAGGAGCCGGTGCCGACGACGAAGAGGGTGGGTTGGAGGTTGTGGTGGAGGAGGAGGCGGTTGGCTAGTTCGAGGAAGGGAATGAGGTGGCCTATTCCCGGGCTGACCAGCAAAGCGATGTGGGTTTTGGATTCGTGGATTGGCATGGCGATGGCGATGGCGATGGGTATGAAAGGAAGAAGAAGAAGAAGATGGAGGTCGAGGATGAAGCTTGTTGAAAAGGTGAGTGTCGAAGCTGTGTGTTTGAATGGGATGAAAGTTGAAACCTTTGCTTTCTCTATTATTGCTTTTGCTTTGATATATTTATAAACTTCTAAAATGTTTTTTCCAATATTCAAGGTTAATTTACACTTTGCTTTCTATTATCATTTTTAAAGGAAAAAATATATTGTTGGTCTTTGGTCTTTAAGTTTTCAAAATTAGCCTTTTTAGTCTACTTTTTTAATCCGTGAGTTTTGAGAAATCAGCCTAAAAAATCCCTCGTATTATTTTTCATTTTTTTAAATTAATATTTTTAAAATTTTAATTTAAAAATCATTCAATAAAAAATATTAATATACAAAAAGTTAAAAATTAATACGAGGGATTTTTTTAAACCTAATTCTTAAAACTCAAGACTGAAAAAGTCTATTTTAAAAACTTAGAGACGTATATTTTAAAAATTGAAGGACCAAAATTTTTTTTTTCATAATTAGGAGAGATAAAATAATTTTTTGCATTTCTCACTTTTGATTAGTTGTCAAGAATTTAATGGGTACTACATCGGTATGCAACAAAGTAATTACTTTTTTATAGTTCAATCTATATGAGGGTAATGAAGGAGTGTAAATCGAAGCGTTTCGAGATCTTAGGTGTTTAATTACATTAATTTCTCCTACAAAGCATGTTACTTTTTAGCCCAAAAACAGAGTATTCGAAACTTACCTCTTGGAGCTCAAATCTGGCGATTCCTTTGCTTGTTTTCCATCACGAACACATCGTGGACAACCACCGAGATCTTCCCTGCTATTCTCCGACCTTAGAACGGACTTGTGGAAGCATAATTGTGATGAATTTTGGAGATGAAATTTGGGTGTGAGAGAATTTTCTTAGTTTGTGTTCATAAAAAATTCAGCTAATGTTGCATGGTTTTTCCAACAAATAGCACCAACCATCTCAGGAAGAAGAAGCATGCTTATATATGAGGAGAATAAACCACTTTGCCTTGAATTAGTCATCACATTGTGGCAATTTTTCAAGAATTGCATGCCACATCTCATAATGATGGTTGGATGTGACTTTGAAACTCTACACGCTCCTTGATGATATAAATTCGAGATATTTATACAATTTCTCTATTCATACTTTCAATGATACAAAACAGTCAGTTTCATCGTAATAGTCTCATCCATTAATTTCTTTAGTAAAAAACGCTACTACTTGACCCCACGCATGCACATGCATCAAAGTTGACAAAAAATTGTCGACTATGGAATTCTTTTTTTCTTTAAGTTTTTGAGTTTACTATTCCCAAAAAGAAAAAGAAAGAAAGAAACGAAAACGAAAACTCCAAAGTCGACTTAGTCAACTTTGTAGTTGTAGACTTATAAGATTCTTTGAGATTGACACTTATCTTTGTACTAAAAAAAAAAACTATGTTGTTTTAAGCCAAACTAAGCATAGTTCAACGGACATAAAACATGTATCAACAATCAAGAGATCAAAGCTTCGAACCCCCTCACTCCACTTGTAGTTAAAACTCATATATATATATATATATATATATATATATATATGCTACTTTAATACTATGTGTAGTATTATTTAAAGGTTACGTGATGAGTTGATTTCGAGCAAGTTTGACGTGTAGTGAAATTTATAGAGTTGATAACACTTGACAGTGATTTCAGATCTGATCCATTAAGAACTTTTACTATTAGAAATACTAGTTAGAAAAAGTTTTGAAAATTAGGCTAAGTTTTTAATGTAAAATAGTTTAAGAACCAAACTTGTTGATGGTCGATTTTGGTCAGAGGAAACTCACCTGACCTTCACGTGCCACCAACGGTAAATTTGTAGATGAGGGGGAAGACGTGGCCTGCAAGACAATAAACCTGCACACCGGTGTGGTGCTTGCCACACCGGCTCCGATGCTTAAGTCAGCAAGCAGAACGGTGGGGAGTGGAAAAGTAAGAGCAAGAGAGAGTTAGAGAATAGAGAGTAGAGTTCGGGTATAGAATTCGAGTCCCCTTTTTCAGTGGCGAAGAGGGGTATAAATACATGCTCATCCTCCTAGGGTTTTTAGGGATTCGGAGGCGTTTTAGGTCAAACCAGGCGAAACCGGGGCAGCCAGAAGCGGTGGGGACCAGACGAGACCGAACGGGCTCAGCCCACGCGAGCGAGCCGAGGCCGAGCAGGGGGTCGGGCCAAAAACCCGACCCCTTCGGCCTTGGCCCATCCCGCTTGCCGGCTCCGCCTCCTTGGTCCGTATCCCAGCCCGATTTCTCCCTGGTTGTCCTCGTCAGCTCCTCGTACATCGGGGTGGTCCAAAATTGCCTATAACATTAAGCCCCCACTCTTGAATTGGGATTCGGGGTGACTTACTGCTATAAGTTGAGCTCATTAAGCCCGATTTAAGAGTAATAATCCTTGCCTTGTGTTGACGTATGTGCAGCTTTATCGTCATCCTGCAAAGTAGGATAGGAATACACAAAGTAGACACTCCCTGAATAGGGGTTAGGTGAAATGAAAATGAGAAATGTGAGAGATTACAAAAGTGGTGTTGGTCGGCCTCGGCCTCGGGAAGAGGCCGAGCAGTTTTCGGAGCGCCGTACTTGGTTATTCGGAGCGCCTCAATCCAGTCTCTATTC
The DNA here is from genome assembly GCA_036850905.1 of Luffa acutangula. NCBI lineage: Eukaryota > Viridiplantae > Streptophyta > Magnoliopsida > Cucurbitales > Cucurbitaceae > Luffa > Luffa acutangula. The sequence continues at coordinate 57,809,385 of CM072087.1, read as the reverse complement.
TGCAAAAGAGAAGTTAGGGAAGAGGCTAGGGTCGCCCTCGGCCTTATGCCCCTGTTAGCCTAAAATTTGGCTCCCTGCATCCACATATCAGTTCTTGTAGGAAAATAATAAGAGAATAGGTTTGAACATGTAAATTTTAGTAGAACATGCTAAACCTGGGTGCTTTTTGTTTAATAGGGAGTGCATATCCCCTGTTACTTGCTTTTTGTTTAATAGGGAGTGCATATCCCCTCGTAGCCCCCAATCTTAAGTAGAACTTCACTGAAACATAAAGTATAGTTGAGGAAATAGGAGAATACCTTTAAAGTTTGTGCTCGGCCTCGGCAAGAGGTGCTCGGTCCCGACTTCTGCAGGGTGAGCTTGACTTAGATGAAGTGTATGGACTCATGCCAGGTGAGGTGAGGTAGACTCGTTGGTCCAAGCTCACATAATCTCACTCTGGATGAGGCGAGGTAGACTCGGTAGTCCAGGCTCGCCTGATGTGAAGATACTCAGACCAGAGGATGTGAGGTAGACTCGTTGGTCCAGGCTCACATGGTCTCACTCTGGATGAGGCGAGGTAGACTCGGTAGTCTAGGCTCGCCTGATGTGAAGATACTCAGGCCAGAGGAGGTGAGGTAGACTCGTTGGTCTAGGCTCACATGGTCTCACTCTAGATGAGGCGAGGTAGACTCGGTAGTCCAGGCTCGCCTGATGTGAAGATACTCAAGCCAGATGAGATGAGGTAGACTCGTTGGTCCAGGCTCACATGGTCTCACTCTGGATGAGGCGAGGTAGACTCGGTAGTCCAGGCTCGCCTGATGTGAATATACTCAGGCCAGAGAATGTGAGGTAGACTCGTTGGTCCAGGCTCACATGGTCTCACCTTGGATGAGGCGAGGTAGACTCGGTAGTCCAGGCTCACCTGATGTGAAGATGCTCAAGCCAGATGAGGTGAGGTAGACTCGTTGGTCCAGGCTCACATGGTCTCACTCTGGATGAGGCGAGGTAGACTCGGTAGTCTAGACTCGCATGCAGGCGTGGGCACTAAGCTGAAGAACTTAGGCTCGCAAGGTAGGCGTGGGCACCATAGGCTCGCTGAAGCGTGGGCTCTATAGGCTCGCATGTAGGCGTGGGCACTATAGGCTCGCATGAAGCGTGGGCTCTATAGGCTCTCGCATGTAAGAGCGTGGGCACTAAGCTGAAAAGCCTAGGCTCGCAAGTAGGAGCGTGGGCACTATAGGCTCGCATGAAGCGTGGGCTCTATAGGCTCTCGCATGTGTTCGATCTCGCTTGAAATAAGAGGGTTAGCCTTGGTCTCAACCATGGTTATGGTCAGCCTCAGCCTTGGGCATGGCTCGGGTCGGCCTCGGCCTCAGCCATATCTAGGGTTGGTTTAGGCCTTGGCCTTGAACAATCTGTCGTCTCTCATATCTGACTCCTTCGCTTCGATCTGGATCTTGTCTTGTGTGCTTGCATTGGCAACCTGATTTGCCTTGATTATGTGATCCTGGGGTCACTTTTGAGGTCTTGGATAGTCGGCTTCGGCTATGGCCTAGGGTCGGCCTCGGCCTCGAGATGACCATAGGTGTTGGTCGACCTCGGCCTCGGCCAAAGGATGACCGTAGCTTTGGCCTAGGGTCGGTCTTGGGCTCGGGATGACCATAGCTGTGGGTCGGTCTCGGCCTCGGCCAAAGGATGACCGTAGCCTAGAGTTGGCCTCAGCCTGACAGTTTCCTCCTCTTAGCCCCTGGCCTTGTTCTGGTACTCGCTGCCTTAGTCCTGGATGTAGATGGGATGACTTCCAACCTTTCAACTAGCTTCTTTTCCTGGTGCCTTCGATCTTGTTAAGACTTGTATTTGCTTTTGATTTGTCCTTCAAAGATGGTTCTGATCTCTTGTGGGGTTTCCTCTTAATCTGTATGGATGAATATCTCTGGTCGGTCTCTGCCTGGTCAGCCTCGGCCTGGTCGGCCTCAGCCTTCGCACTGTTCGTCTGGTATTCGCTGTTTGGCTTGTAGTCACTTAGCTTCTGCAGGTCTCCCTAAGGATTTCTGAGCTCTTTTAGGGTGTTAAGAAGCTCGGTCTTCCAAGGGAGATTGTCTTTCTTGGCATTGGCATCGGCCTCAGCTGTTCTGGCCACGGCCTCGATGGCCCTGGCTTCCGCTTCGACAGTTTTGGCAGTTCTGCGCTTATCCTCGATCAGATTCCTCTGGTCTATCTTGGTATGACCGTAGCTTGGTGTTGAAATTGTGTGGTCATGACCCTTTAGCGTGCTTGGTTCTGGGCTCCTCGGAATTATGTGATCTGTAGGTTTGAGCCCCCTGATCTTATTGGTCATGCTGTCAGTCTTCTCGTGACCTCCACTGGTGGCGGTCACCATCCGAATTATCTGCGTTTATGTCCTGGTCTTTCTTCTTCATCCCCTTACTCATGGAATGGTCGGTGTGCAGATTTGGCAAGCTTTCTTCCCCACAGACGGCGCCAACTGTTGATGGTCGATTTTGGTCAGAGGGAACTCACCTGACCTTCACGTGCCACCAACGGTAAATTTGTAGATGAGGGGGGAAGACGTGGTCTGCAAGACAATAAACCTGCACACTGGTGTGGTGCTTGCCACACCCAGCTCCGATGCTTAAGTCAGTAAGCAGAACAGTGGGGAGTGGAACAGTAAGAGCAAGAGAGAGTTAGAGAATAGAGAGTAGAGTTCGGGTATAGAATTCAAGTCCCCTTCTTCAGTGCCGAAGAGGGGTATAAATACCTGCTCATCCTCCTAGGGTTTTTAGGGATTCGGAGGCGTTTTAGGTCAAACCAGGCGAAACCGGGGCAGCCAGAGGCGGTGGGGACCAGACGAGACCGAACGGGCTCGGCCCGCGCGAGCGGGCCGCGGGTCGGCCTTGGCCCGTCCCGCTTGCCAGCTCCGCCTCCTTGGTCCGTATCCTAGCCCGATTTCTCCCCGGTTGTCCTCGTCAGCTCCTCGTACATCGGGGTGGTCCAAAATTGTCTATAACAAAACTTATAGTTGAACATTTTTAAAAAATTATTGGCCCTATTTATTTAATTTAATTTAATTTAAGAAAAAGTAGAAGTTTGATGAGGGAAAAAATAAAAAATAAAAAATTTGGAAGAAGCTTGATGAGGAAGAGTGGAGAGTGGGAGGGAAAGACAAGAGAATAGAGAGAGAAACATGTGAGGAAGAGGGAAGGAGAATTGAGGGAGGAAAAGAAAGAGATCGGTGAGGAATAGGAGAGTTTATGTCTATTGCAACCCTAAACTTTCAATCTTACATTTAGTAAGCCTATAAATTTAAAGAAAAATATCGAATAAGTCAATGACTTATTAGACACTAATTGAAGAACCTATTAAACACAAAATTGAAAGTTTAAGGACCTATGGAATACTTTTTAAAATTGAAGGATCTATAAGAAACAAAATTGAAAATTCGAGGAACTTATTTAACACCTTTTAAAGTTCAATGACTAAATTGACGACACAACCATGAAAGTTCAAGGATTAAGATTGTAATTTAACCCTTAATATTTTTTTAAAAAACATCAAAGTGGAGAAGACCGTGCATTGCCAATAATATTAGTTGCTTCTTAATTAATTATTGTTTCTTTTATACTGGACAAAGTCGGTCGGTCGATTTTTACTATTTTTAGTAAATTGACCAACCAACTCCAATCAAATATGGAGGCCGAAAACCGACCGATCAATTTTCAGCCTAGTTTTAAACACTCCATATACCTATGGCCTAAAATACAAATCTATATATATATGGTCGATATAACATAATTTCCTATTAGATGTTGTATACAATTTTTCAAATAGAAATCTAAAATATATTTTTTATATATTTAATTTTTAGACTAAAATAGTATATTCGAAAGTTTAAAACACGTCAATAAGAGCATAGGTCAACTTGCATAAAGATGTACTGATAACCACAAGGTATTCAAATCTCCCACCTCTATATTGTCAAAAAAAAATTAAAAGTTTAAAACACAAAATAAATCAGAACTCATCAATGTACTTTTTTTTTTTTTTAATATTTTATGTTTCCTTCTTGCTTTTCTATTTTTGCGTCTTCGTTTATCTTTTTAGATTTGTATTTTATCAAAATAAATATGCTATGCGTTAGGACAATAATTTGCATATTCATGTACCTAAAGTGCCTGAATTCTTTCTTTTCTTTTTTCCTCTTACATCCACAAATTAAACTATTATTTATGAACTAAGTTCATTTCTAATCCTACTCATTTTAACTCCTATATTTTATGGAAAATGGAGAATTTCTTGCATAGAATCTCCATCTTATTCCCTGCAAATTTGTTATCGGAAATCCCAGTTCCATTTCTCACAAAATTTAATGGAGAATTTCATAGGAATAGAAATTGAAATAGGAGGTGAAGACAACGATAAAGAAGTCATTTTCGTCCCCACTCTGCCCCGTAGACACCTCTATTGGTATCATTTGTAGATAAATGACAAAATCCTAATGTCATTTTAACATTTATTTTATTGTTTTTGGCTTTTTGTCGATTCTCGTTGGTTTTCCATTGGTTCATTGATGCATGTGTGCTACATGCAACTTTTTGTCTTTTTTATTTAAATTTATAACTTTAATTAATATAGACAGATAGCCTCGGATCGTTCACGAATCACGAATAACATTTTCTTTAAATATATTGATATTAAGATTCTCCTCAAAAAAAAAATATTGATATTAAGATTTAAGACATTGGTTTAGAAAATCGTTATAAAAATTAAATAATTGTCTAAGAACTTTCCTCGTGTGATTTTCTTTTTAGTTGAATAACATTTGAGGTGGAAAAAATTAACTCTTTAATCTCTTAATGGATGATACATGTCAATTACGTCGAGTTATACTCACTTTAACTCCTTACATGATTCTATTAATTTAACTTTTTTTACCTAAAATGTCTTTTTAAATTTAATTAATGTAATTGTCAAAAAAAAATAGTTAATTAATGTAAACAATGTGTTGAAAAAGTTATTGCATGAGCATATTCAAATCCTTTTTCGTATGGTTTGGGTCCTATAGTTTTAAGTTTTTAATTCAATTACAGACTCATAGATCTAGTAAGTTGTTATCAAAGTGAGTATAGCTCGGTGTTAACTAGCATGTAATCTCGACTAAAAATTCATAAGTTCGTATTTCTCACTCCAAGTATTGTTGAACTAAAAAAAATCTAATAAGTTATTAACTTTTTTAAGGTAAAGAACATTTTGATATTTTAGAAAATTTAGGCATTTGAAAATGGTGGAGATAATTTTTTTGAAGGACGGTTTTGTTTTAAATTAGTTTTTTTCTTGCTATTGTTGGATGTCTTCGTAATTTATTAATAACATCAAGACATGCCAATTTGAATATAACTCAACTATTAATACTGTATCTTTGACCAAAAGATTAAAGATTAAATCCCTTCCTAGTAAAGGATTAAATTGAGTTTAAATGGTCATTTATGAGACTAATCTTCTAGCTAGATGGAGAGTCGGTTTGAAATTTGGACTTTTATTTTGGATATTAGAGCAGGTCACATACATAAATGCCCCATTTAATAATGTTTCAATTTCAACTCTCACTTTATTTTTCTGAAAAAAAAAATGTCAATACTTCACTCATAATTCATAAATTTCTTTCATTGACAATACTCTTTTTTTTTTTGGTTGTTGATCACGCATTTAATTGTCATTATGAATGCATACGTAAAATGCTTCCAAGAAGGTTTAATTGAAACTAAATTATATATAGAAGAGGACCCTCTAGGAGTTAATGAAGTTGTTTTAAGAATCTTCCCCTCATCTAACTTTCTTATGTTTTTTTCCTGTGTTTTCAAAAAGAAAATTAAGTTACTTCTTATGTTTTTTTCCTGTGTTTTCAAAAAGAAAATTAAGTTATTTGAAGTATTGATTTGTATCATAAGAGTAACAAAGGAACGTTGAATGATAGTATTAGGAGTATTGTATATTTGAACATAACTCGACTAGAATAGATCTAAAATAGATGAATTTTAATACTAACATACAAGGACGGATTTATGAAGGGGCGGGGGACACATGCCCCCTCAATTTTAAATGTTTTATATTATATATATAATTTGCCAATTAAACTTAAAAAGTACCTTGGTGTTCAATGGTATCAATCTAACATAATTCAAACTATATTAAGGGTCCGTTTGTAATACATTCTAATTGAAATGTTTTTCAAGAATGCATTTTTTAAAAAACATTTTGTATAAAAATTGTTTAGAATTTAAACACTCATATGTTTGGTTGCATTTCTTCATAGGTGCTTTTATACACAAGTTATTGCATACTATGACTCTCTTTTAAAAAGTTGACTTCGAATGTTTCTCTTAAAATGGTTTATTTATCAATCTCATTTTCTAATAAGTTATTTTTAGTGGTTGTCAAACCCTAAAATTTTTTCAAAATTAAACACTTAAAAAGTTAAACCAAACACACCCTAATACTTTCACTTGTGATTTTTAAGTTCTTCCTCATTGCGACATCGTATGTGTTTGTATATATATTAAAGAAAAAATATTTGTCAAGGTGATTAGACACAAGCATGTTCAAAAGTGAAGGCTTCAAGTTTTTGACGGATGTGTACGATCATTTAAGAATATAGATTGGCAAATTGCAACATCCAAAATGAGCTTCAGCTTTCAAAGCCAATATTATATAATGTGACCCATAATTTTCTAGTCAAACTCCAAGCGTCTTGGAATGCCACACGAGTGAAAATTGTCCATAGATTGAAAGGCTCAGAGACCCCTCATCTGAAAAATCCTTGGGGTAATGGATTAAGGTAATCCACTAGAACATGAGATCCTTTTCTTCCTTTCAAGCAGATATGGTCAAAGAAAAGAAGATTCACAAATCACCGCTATCGTCTCCACCCCGAAAGAACCATAGGATCATCCCAAAGACGTCTTTAACATCCCGGAGTTGTACGTCAAGTATACTTGTATATGTACTTTTTCATCCAGTTCTTATTTCTATCTCACTGTTGCGATGCTATCTCCATCTCTGAATGATGTCAGGCATAGGAGGGGCATGTCAAGGTCGATACTTGACTCGAGAAGAAGGGGTGCCTATTCACATAGGAGGATTAATTACGAGGCAATGAAGGAGATCGGCATATCACTTATCGATGAAGAAGTATCGTGTTCATTGGCAGAAACAGCTCTGGTCGAGTTTGACAAAGCAGATTATTAATAATTCTGAGGAAGCCATTGAATTAATTGGTCGGTACGGTAAGCAATCTGCTAAAAAAACAAAGGAGCACGAAAAGGTCCACTGGCCTAAAAGACAGACTTCTCATAGTCTCGCGGCCTTTTTATGAGGCCCCCCATTCTGCCCTTGGATTCTTTGCTCATCTGACCCACAACACAACAGAAGGGCACCGTACTGCAGAAAAAGCTCAGTCGCATAGGTACATCGTATTTCAAGATTTAACCTTCTGATGCCCTCCAGAATTGCCACCCTCTCAGCTAAATTCATCTGAGATTTCTCCACCGTCCACCCTTTGCACATCCTCTTGCAATCTAACATTTCACTTAATTATAGATCGTTTTGCAGTTCAAAAATCAGTTTGTGAAGTATAAAGAATGGAGCCAACATCAAACAGACAAGCAGATCTGAGATCTGTAAATAGGCTAGAACTAGAAGTATATGTTTGGCTCGGGATATCTCTACATATAGATAGGCTCCTACACTATGGTATATGATTGACCTTTGGACTGACAGAAATTGGAATGAACCACAACTGACCAGGAAAATGGGTAGTGTTCGTGACAACTTTCCCACAGTTTGTTGTTCATTTCTTTCACCTTCTGCAAAGATAGAAATTTTTATCAATAATGCCAAGCAAGATGAATTAGAGATTCTATGTACAAGAAATTTCTGATACAGGTGGGCAAATTCTAAGAATCATAAGATCCTGAAAAAATGGAAAGCGCTCCAAGGGAAGGAAAAATATATAGCCATCATAATTGCATTGTTCTTCTCATTTTCCAGCACTGAATGTTGTCCTTTCATGGGCCTTGACTCAAATATTGAATGCTCTTCCACTACAGGATGTAACAAGTTCAGATTTTTGCAAAGGCTCCAGGAGAAAGGAACTGTTCAAATGAAGGTGAAAGATGTGGAACCAGGATCGGTCTAATGGTAGCAGAAGTGCAAGTCCAAGCTAAGAAAGTAAACATATTTTGTGAACATGAACCAACAACCTTTAAAGAGCAGGCACTTAATTTCTTGAAATAAATATCTTCAAGTGGATGCCTAACCACGGGCCTTTCCACTCCCAAGTGTAAGCTCCAAATCATCCACCCCAACTTCATGAATTCTCTCACCCTCCCATGGCTTCACTTTTCCACTCTCAAATTTCTCAAATTCAAACTCAGTGCCTCGTCCCCTATCAGATGCAGCACTCCAGCCCATTGCTCCATGTCTGTCAACTGCATCCTGGAGAGAGTTCTGCTGACTCACTGGTTTCATCAGATTAAATGTAGGGGAAGGAGGAGCCACAGAAGGTGCTACAGTCTGGAAACTGACCCAGCGGCCAGAGTCCACAGTTGAAGCATCAGACTCATCACATTCTGGAATTGTTGCTGGTGTAAGATGGTGGCATCTTGTAGGACTTGAAGGAGCAGAGACAGCAAAGAGAGGATGGCGGAAAGACGTTACATAGCTATTCGGAATGGACTCCCAGTCGGGCTTTCGCTTCGAACCTCTTGATGTTGGGGAAGAAAGAGGTGGTGTAACAGGTGCACTGTTTGATATTCTGAGAGGAGGGAGATTAGCAGGTATAGAGGTTATATTTTGAAGGAATGGCAAAAGATAAGAAGATGGATTTCCATCAAATCGAGTTGGGCTCGGAAAAGAGGATGAAGAAGGGCTGGCATGGTAGGATGGTACAGGACTTGGGAAGCATGAAGATTGTGGGCTTGGTTGAAGAGAGGAACAGGCACTCATGTTTGCAGAAGTGCCGATATCAATCGGAGGTGGCTGACATCCCTGTACAAGGAAACAACATAAAAGGTAAGAAACATAGACAGGACATCAAGCAGATTGCATAAATCATAAACATTTCGTTCACTGTAAGAGTTAATGGAGAAGCACCCAAAATTGGCGCAAGCAACATCCTTTAGCAGCTTACAAGCTACATCTAAAACATAAAAAAGTGAACGGCACAGGGTAGAAACCTAATTAAAGCTCAATAAATTGGGGAGAGAGATGAATAAACTGCCACGCTCCTTACGTACTACAGAACCTCGCAGATTTAGACATATCAACTGCTTAAGAATCCTGGATCTAAAAGAGGAAACTACAACACTACTTTCTCAGTTAGGCCTCCGTCACTTACTCATTTCATAAAAATAATAGATTCTAAAATTCTCGGTTCCCCAAATATCCAGATCTAAGAAAATAAAACCACGAAGATAAATTGAAAGAAACGCGCAAGAAGTAACAAAAGGCCTAAAATAAACACAGATCTGGAGAACAGACCACAATCACCACATTCAAAAATCGAACAATAAGTAGGAAATATGAAAAGAGAAAGGAATCGCAGAACCTTGCGATAAGTGGTGCCATCTTCTTCAACCACCCAACCAGCTTCATTACAGAGCGCCTTCAAGACCTCGTTGTTGTCACAGTGCTTGGGGAGCTTATAGTTCCCCTGAGCTCGGAGGCCAGTGTAGATCTTAGCAGCAATGGCCCTCCGCCGTCTCTCCCTCCTCTTATTGTTCTCCCTTTCCTTCCACGTCGGCGTCCTTCCCGATGACCCTCTGCCCGTCATGGCTTCTTCCGGCAACGACAAATCCCTCAGCAACAGCTCACGATTCTTCAGCACCGGCAATCCCTTCTCATTCTCTATCGCCTCCTAGGGTTTATTCTCGATCAGAGAGAGAATTTTCGAGGGAAAAAAGAGAGAGAGAGAGAGAGAGAGAAACAGAGCGTGTGAAAAAAGTAGAGTGCACCACGCCACCAAGCTAACTTCTTCACGAGAAGAGCGCGTTCTTTGTTGAACTTCTTCACAAGGAACCGCACTTTTTAGATTCTTCCTTTGGTTGGGGTAATTTCGGTATTACAACCAATGTTCAGGGCCATTTTAGCGAATTGGAACAGCCGAAATTTTTTTAATTATTTTTTCAGTATATGTTTTGATTTTGATTATTGAAAAATTAAAAAAGTTGTCGCATTGGTGGGTCCCTGTAAAAACACTTGTCAAGTCACGTGGATCGGTTGGCTCTATGTCATAATACCTCCCCTCCCCTCATTCACATATTTTTACTTTTATTTTTTTATTTGTTTATTGTTTTTTTTTTAAACAGTCAAAAAACTTAATTAAGAATAAAGACAATATTTTTTTTTAAGTTCTAAATAATCATTTGCAATAAGAGAGAAAACTTAAAATCCATTTTTGAAAAATAATAATAATCCAGCTCATCTTCCTTTTTCATTTAAATAAACATGAATGTATTTACTTATTGCTTTTAAATTCAATTATTTCTCCGAAAATTCTTACTCGTGTATTAACATTTTTTAATTCAACAATGTATTGATGAGTATTAAAGGGTAGATTCAAACTTCTAACTTTTTGGGACGTAATGCTCTAGTTAATTGAATTATGTTCCTAAAAAACTAAAATTAAAAAATTTAAATTATTCATTAATATTTTTCTATTTAATTTCTCTTTAAAAAATTATCGAGTAAATTTATTTTAACTTTAAAGGTTGTATGCACATAGATGAAGTAAACAAAATATTTTATTAAAAAAAATTAAACACAATTTTGAATTTGGGACAAAATAAACATAGGAGCCTATTAAAAATTTTGGGGAAAAAAAATAGACACAACCATTTATTTGAAAATTTTAAAATATATAAATTAAATAGAAAAAATTTATAATTTAATCAAATAGGGAGAAAAAAAATTGGTCTCCATGATCTTAGTTTGGCGAGGCAATAAAATAAATGGGAATATTTTTCTTAAAATTGCAGCGTGAGAAATTTCGAGGCAAAGCTGACATTGAAGTTTTCGTTTTTTTCCTTTTTGGAGTTCACGTAAGAAAATAACAATTAGACCGGTCAAAGGCATTCTGTTTAATTTTTTGGATTTTTGCTCATTCATTGTTTAAATTTCTTTCTCGTCCTTGAAATTTTATTCTTATTTCATTTCAACCCCTATATTTTTAAATATTCTATCTAAATTCTTAAAATTACAAACCTCATAAATAAAAAAGTACATTTTCCTTAATTATTTCACAAAAAAAATAATAATAATAATAATAATGCATCTAATCTACAGATATGGTTTCAAACATTTGTCAATATTATAACTAAACAAAAGATATTTTAGACTATAATCTGATAAAATGTACAATGAAAAGTGATGCTAAATATTAAAATAGTAGTTTATATTCAAAAGGACTAAAATTAAATATTTAGAAGGTTTAGGGATGAAAATGAAAAAAAAAAAATTATAATGGTGTTTTAGGGTGTTGAATCATGAATTGGGAGTGGTGGGAGGTGGAGAGATGAATGATTGACCAAAGGTTTCAATCAAAAGAAGAAGCCAACCGAAGGTGTAGGCTGTAGAGGATCAGGCGCCACCGCCTCTCTGGTCCCACAAAATTTCCATCATTATTCATTGCTTCCCTCCAATTTCCATCCTGGACACCTACTATTTGTATTTAACCATAATTCAATTCAATATGCCAATTGCCAATTCGTCATTAATTTGGGCTCTACTCTCAATCCCAACATAGTTAGGACTTAGGTAGATAAAAATACCTTATATATTTGGATTTTTTTATATGGATGACCCATTTAAATAGATGAAAATGATAAATGTCATATCTTTTCAATTGAATGTTATATTTTACATGCATAGCATCTTAGTAAGATTACCATTTTACTCTCTCATCTAACTTCGCTATTCTCGCTCTCTCTTCAATATCTCGTTGTTCAATCTCGCTTTCTCTATTTTCTATCTCCAATCTCTCTCTCTCTCTAATTTCTCTCTTCAATCTTACTCTCTCTACAATCTCTCTCTACTCCTACTCTTGCTCTCGATGTGTGCTCTTTGGAGAAATAAAATAAAGAGAGATAAAAGTTTGAAGAAAAAAAATTGATAGAGAAACGAGAAGAGAGTAAAAAAAATGTGTGTTTTCATAGAGAGAGTAAATAGTGGTAATTTTGCTATGATGATGACATAAGCAAAATGTTATATAACCTTCAATTGAAAAGGTATGGCAATTTTCATTTGGGTCATCTATACATTTATTCCTATATATTTTTACACAGTTGGATGTAGGGTATGTGTCAACTATAACAGAGCTATGCTCACTTTGGCTTCTACCATAGATATATGTTAGTTTGACTTTTTTTTTTATGACAACACATGGGGTGGGAAATTCGAACCACAAACCTCTTGATAATTAGTACAAATCTTATGCTAGCTAGTTGAGCTATGTTCATGTTAACCAATACGTGCACTACAAGAAAACAGAGTTTTAGCGACGCAACCTCAGCGACGAAAATCGATTTGTCGCATCTTTAGCGACGAAAAGATAGATTAGTCGCAAGATTGCGACGAAATTTTAATTGTCGTCGCCAACTTGCGACGAAAATTGCATTTTGTCGCAAGCATGTTTGCGACGTAACAGGCTTTTCGTCGCAAGCCTCGTGACAAGATGTTTGTCAGTCGCTTAGGGACTCGTGTCTAAGCACGTGGTGCGACGAAAATTCCATTTCGTCGCAAGTGCGACGAAATGGAATTTTCGTCGCAAGACCTGAAAAAAAAAAAGACCGCCTTTTTGTTTATTTTCATTTCGTCTTCCCCATTTCTCCTCTTATTTACTTTATGCTATACTGTGTAAACTAACCGAGAGGGACGAGGGAGAAGAGTTTGGAGGCCAAACTTTGAAAAACGTCGGAGAAGTCGCCGGGAAAGCCTTCTACAGTGTGTACACTGACCGAGAGGGACAAGGGGAAGTCAAAAAGTCTGAAAATCGCTTGGGTTTCGCCTCATAAGTTCGAGAAACACAAGAAAACATGTGGGTTTTCTTTCTCTATCTCTTTACTTCGCTTTGAAGTTCATTTTTTGTTTGTTAAAATGACTTTTCACCTCATTGTTTCTTCCTTCTGTATATAGATCAAGAGACAAGGAAAAAGTGGTTTTGTGGCGCGGTGGTTGTGGTGGTGGTGTTTGAGAGGTAGAAAAATACCAAGGTTGTTTCCATTGTTGTGTGTGTTATTTTAATCAACCTCCATACTTCATTTTTGTGTGTTTTTCTTTTTAACAATAGTTTTTTATACATATTTTTTAGAAATTTTGTTGAATTTCTTGGAAAATAGGTGATTTTCTTGGTCGAGGAAGCTTTTAAAGGTTAGTAAAATAATTGGATTTGTAATTTTTGTTCAATTGCTTTGAATTATGTTTGTTTTTGTTTGTAAGATGTAAATTTTGTTATTCGAATTTTTTATATGATGTGTGTGGATTGTGTGTTCAAAATTCATTATGGAGGATATTTATGTTTGATTAATTTTCATTAAGTATTGGTTCAAGTTGTGTAAATGTTTATATTTGTGGTTTGAGTGGAAAGTTGTTTCTATGAGAGTTGTTTTTTCTATTTGTGATTTGAGAGTTGTTTAATTTTGTTATTGGAATATTTTGAATGCTCTAGAGTACATATTATGTTGTTTGTTTATATTTGGATGATGGAGTATTGTATTTGTTGAATGAGGGGAGAGAAAAATGGTACTTATATTTGTTGAATAAATGTAGTTTTCTTTGGGGGTGGGAAGGGTGTTTATATTTGTTGAATAAATGTAGTTTGAGAGAGGTGTTTATTTGTTATTATTGTAATTGAGATTGAAATAATAATTATGTGATTGAGTTTTTTGGTAGAATTATAGTTTGGTTCTAAGCTTATTTCAAGGCGTTTTTTTTTTCTTCCTTTTGAGTTCATTTCAAGCTTATTTTGGGATTATAATGTTGAAGGTTATAATGTGCCTTTTATTCTATGATATTGTCATGAGAATGTTTCTTTTTAGGGGGATGAAATCTTAGAAAGATTCACTAGAGCAAATTCATCAGTTAAAAAGGTATAGTTTTCGTACCTTTGACATGTTCATACTACTTTCGTAACTTTGAGACTTTGATTAATTTTTCTTACACTGAGATTCTGATTATATATTTGTTGGGACTCTGATTATTGTATGTGTGAGTTTCTTAGTGAATATGTTGATAATTGAAGGGGGAGGGGGGGAGTGAATATGTTGATTTTGTGGTTTTTCTTTATATGTGTGATTGTTAAATTATACTTTGTGGTTGATGTTGTTTGTGGTAGTAGTTACAATTGATCAGATGTGGCTTTCTAACTTTTAATTGTGATACTAGTTGTTTTATTATTCTCATTGTAAGTTTACTTATACATATATATTTTATTTGTTTATGTGCAGGATTAATTGTTGATAGTTTGCTGAAAGATTGTCGTTTTTTTGTTTTCGCATTTTGGAGGATAGTGTATGTTGGTATATCAACTTATATTTTGTAATCACATAACTTGATGTAAGAGTCCATATTTTGTAACTTGATACTCTTACTTAGGACCTTGTGAAGTTCTTTGTAAAAGTTTGTAAATCTTTGCAACATATATATATTTGACATATGACTTAGCAATGCAATTTTCATTTCTTCTCATTATTTTTGCAACATTTTATTGTATTTAATAACTTGTATCGAACAGTTAGTATAGTCCAAAATCTATTTTGTGTACAAACTATTATACAGGATTAAAGGAAAAATATAAATAAAATACATTATTAAAAAAAAAAATTGTAAAATTTGCGACGAAACATATGTTTCGTCGCTAGTGTTAATATTGTTGGTGTAGCCACTCATGCGACGTTTAATGGATTTCGTCGCAAGTTGCGACGTTTTATTATTTCGTCGCAACTTGCGACGCTTTGTTGATTTCGTCGCAATTTGCGACGTTTTGTTGATTTCGTCGCAACTTGCGACGAAATTTGCAAAAACGAAGCTGACGATCTTCTGCGACTTGCCTTTAGCGACGTTTTTATTTCGTCGCTGAAGACTGAAATTTTTGTAGTGGTGCTACAAAACTCCACATGATTAATAGAGAAAACTAATAATATATTGTAATAATAGTATATCATATAGTTTCACACTGTTTCAAATTTTGTTCAGTCATGTTACCATTTGTTTCATCGTCTTATTTAATGGGTCTTTACCGTTTTAAATGATATATAGTGATGACTAAAATAATTGACATCAAATAGTAGAGTGGAAGAACTTTATATTAATTCAAATAATTCTAAATATATTTTTCATGATTAATATACCCATGTGTGTGCTATAAGGGACCATTGTCATCCATGGTATGTCATATGTTTTTGTTACACGCGTGGTTATGTGTGGTCCTTTCAATTTCCAATATTTGTTTTTCGATGAAATGTTTAATGATGTAATAATACACAAGAAGAATCACATTATATAGAAATCGTGTGAATTTAGTGTTTTTTTTAACAAAAATTCATTCCATTAATTCAAACAATTACACGAAACAATACATTTCAATTAGTATGGTTACTCATTGACCTGAATTCCTGAGGAAAATTGTCTAACCAAAGCATCGCTGATTTAAAAGCATGTTTAGTTTTAGACTGGCCAACCAAATTTCTAAATAAATATATTCATATTTTGAAAGCTTCAAATTAAAGAAACTTTACCATTTGCACTTAATGATTGTAACTTGAAAATGAATATCTTATATTATTTGTCAAATGTAATTAAGGAATGAATTCATTAATTCTCAACGATGTGATTATTGAATGGAAACTACGGTTGGTTTGCTTAAAAAAATGTGGTTATGTCAATTTTTTTTTTTTGATACATGGTTATGTCAATTAATTAATAATCAATGTTGAAAATAAAAATGTTATGGCTTGAAACTCAAGTTATTTTTATAGAGTACGATTTAAACTAACTTTACTACTGATATTTTTATCCGTTAGCCGATGTTCAGTCTGAACAAAAATAATGATAAAGTTATTTATATTCCATTGAAGTGTGAATTTCCTATTGCATAATAAAATTCATAAAGTTTCGATTCTCGCAACAAAGTAAATTTATTTATTAATTATGTATATTCTCGAAACAAAGTAAAATAATTTAGTAATTATGTATATAGTATGATTTAAAAATATTTATCATGGATGCTTGCACATGTGGTGCAATCTCAATGGGAACATTGAAGATTTGCTAGTTGATACTTTACATTAAAATATTTATATAAATATAAGATGATAAGGTGCCTAAATCCTTTGACAAATGCTAATTCCACGGTTAATCTCTCGTGATAGGATGAATGTAACTATGTGGATGAGAAATTGTTGACGGTGCAAATAAAATTTCACATTAACTAAATAAGAGGCAGATTGTGGATATACAAGTGAGGGACAATATCTCTATCGGTATGAGGTCTTTTGGACGATTCACAAAACAAAGTCACGAGCGTTTGTGCTCTAAAGTGGACAATATTTAAACTATTTGTTCGCATGACGTGGTTTATGACTAAAACCTCTTCTTCATGAGAAGATTCATGTGCTATTATATTCACGGCCCATTATGATATTAGTTCTCACTAAAAATGTGCATGTACTCTTGATATAAGATCAGAAGATATCTTTATTCAAATATTGTAGCATGTCAACCACTTACACTTACAAGCCTACTCAACTCATGGAGATTAGTTCAACTTGAATAAACCGTCTTTAAGTTTTGAAAATTAAGCTTATAACTATTTGTGTATTTTTTTTTTTTTTGTTATCTACTTTTAAAAAGTGTTTATAAAATCCAAACCAAGTTTTGAAACTTACAAAAATGCAGCTTTTAAAATCTTTTATTTATTTATTTATTTTGACTAATAATTTAAATGTTATTTCTTAAAAAAAATATTGTGAAAACTATAGAAAGAGAATGTGAATTTAAAAACATACATTTGAAAAATAAAAAACTAAAAACCAACCAACAAAAATAGATGATCTATATATGTACTCACAAAGTAGAATAAAAAAAAAATTACATGTGAGACATCAACCAACTCCATTATAATTTTCCATACCCTACTGTAATGATGTTTTTGTAGTTGGGATCACGAGTTTATAGGAGGTCATCCAACGTAAGATTAACTCTCAACATTTAAACATGCTTATCTTGTAAAATTTCTATATTGTCGTGCCAGTAAAAAGACATATTTTAATTTGTCAATATTAAATAGTAACTATCAACTATTTTACATTGTGACAAAGCACTTGCATAGCTTGCCTTACAATCACCTTACATTGAATTGCAAAAACATCAAATTAGAAAATGTATTATAATTTAACATAAACACACAAGCACAACTAATCCTTGATTGAAAATACAACTCCAAAGTACTTTGAAATATCGATAGCTGGAAACCTAAGAAAATAAAAAAGGTATTGTCGACTGTAATATATCAAAGACTTTAGTCTAAAAAATACACATGAAATTTTAGTACACATGACCATAAATTTGTGGCATTAGACTAAGATAATAAATATATAAAATAAGATGAGAAAGTTGGGATCAAAATTGATGGCTTTAGGTGGAGAGAAAAAAAAAGGGGGGGTTGGAATAGAATAATTGGGGGAGAAGTAGAAGCGTGTAGGGAGAGGGATGGGGCACGTGCGGGTGGAGAAGGCGACAGGCATGGAAGGGAGGGGTAGGGGAGTTATGAGGTCACAAGTCACAAGACGTAGCCGCACGTGCAGCAGACAGACAGGCAAGCGTGCTTTTCATGTTCTCCTGGGACCACATCTCCGCGTCTTGTCTAATGTCTTCTCTCTCTTTATTATTATTATTATTATTATTTTTTTTTTTTTGTTCTTCTAATCCTCCATGAGTCCAGCCCTATCCTTGGTCGACGCTAACCACGTGGGGGACCTTTATTTACATCCCTCTATCAGTATCAACATTCATTGCTCCACCATCAACAATAATTAAGAAAAGGGAAAAAATTCATTTTTAACTCTGAATTTTGGGGTTGTATCAATTTTAACCCTGAACTTTTAATTTCATCAATTTGAACCCTAAACTTAACAAGTTGTGTCAATTTTAACCTTGAACTTTGAATTTCATCAAATTGAACTTCAAACTTATCAGACCATATCGATTTTAACCTCAAACTTGCATAAGTCTTACAATGTATATCTTTGGTAAACTTTTCGTTTGAACCAATATACATAACTAATTATTTATTCATTTTTTTTCTTAATTCACATTGCACTTGGAGTGGTTTTTTATAAATAAAATATTGGAGAAATTTTATTTTAGATGATTTTTTCTTGTTGTTGAGAACTTTAATTGTGAAGGTTTTTTCGATGGAGGTTTTTTATCTTCAAATATTTGCTAGGTTTTTTTTTTTTATTGTTGCTAAAAACTTTGTAGGATTTTTTTTTCTTCTTCTTTTACGGTTTTTTTTTCTTGTTAATTGGAATAATGTACAAATGTAGGAAACAAAAATAAATAAATTTCGAGTTTTTTATTTCTCATATTTGCTGGATTTTTCTTGTTGCCAATAAATTTGTGATTCTTTTTTGGATAATAATGAAAAAAATAGTCTAAGATATTTGATTTCTTCTAGTTTTTCCAAAAAAAATTGTTACAAAACACTAATTGAGGTGCAATGTGAATTACAAAACGGAAAATAAAATTGTCAATTACATGTTTTGATAGCAATTCAAATGAAAAGTTGACCAAAGGTCTACATTGCAACATTTATGCAAGTTTGAGGTTCAAATTGATACAATTTGTTAAGTTTAGGGTTCAATTTGATGAAATTGAAAGTTTAGAGTTAAAATTGATATAACATGCTAAGTTCAGGAGTCAAAATTGATTTTTTTCCTTTAAGAAAAATATATATATATTTCTTCTATATATATATATAAATTAAAATATTATTTTGATTTATATACGTCCATAGAATGTTTAAATTTAATTAACGTATTTTTCATTTCTAAATCTAGTTTCTATACTACTTTATGACTAATAAACTTTTTTTTTTTTTGTTGGTGTTGTGTTCTCTAAATTTTTAGTATTTATCTATTTAGTCTCTAAACTTTTATAGTCGTGTCTATTTAGTTTCTACCAATTTATAAAGTGGTTAATAATTTTTTTTTTACAAAATTTTAAAGTTTTAATTATTTAATTTATGCAGATTAGGAACGTTGTTGTTACTCTATAAATTAAAAATCTTGGCCACTAAAAACCTAAACTTTCCTAAAATTAGCAAGCCATGTAATTCTCAATAATGAAATTAACTTGCCAAATAACTAGTAAAAGTTAATGATATGATCTATAAAATGTCTTTTTGAAGTTTACTTGTTTTTAGACCTGACTTTGTTTTTTGTTTTTGTTTTTTTAGAAGAACTATTTTTTTTTTTTAATAAACTAATTTGAAATTTTAGAAGTTATTTGAAACTTTTCTGAATATATAATATAATTATAGACTAAATAATACAAACCTCAAAAATTTTAAGTCCAAACTTGTAATTGTACCTAAAAAAATTGAAATAGGGATCTAAAGTCTTTCCATATGAAAAAGTTACACAAGGGCTTTTTTCTTGGATCTCTAACAGGGCTGAGCCCATGGGTTTGGAACAGAGATGACAAAGGTCCAATCGTCACGTGGGCCGAGCCCAATGGCCCAACCATCAAGATTTCAAAATTTGATCGTTCATCAGCTCAGCGCCCGGCGCCCGCCTTGTGTTTCAAATTGGGACCGTCTGCGTTAATTTTACGCTCATTGACTCCGAAATTGAAGCAATCCCCTCCGTCTCTTTCATTGTTCCTCTTTCGAATCCGGATCTGCTGCTTTCCACTTCATCTCTCTCTCTTCTCTTCACACTCTCTCTGTATCTCTTCCTCAGCTTCCTTCCAACACCATGAGGAAGGGAACTAAGAGGAAAGCTACTAAGAAGGAAGAGGCCGAGTCCATGGAGAAGGAGAACCGTAAAGATTCTACCACCGCCGCTGCACCCACTCGAGCCAAGCGAGTCAAGGCTTCCAAACCTGATTCCGTGCCGGAGTACTTCGAGGATAAGCGCAATTTGGTATCCAATTAACCTCCACATTCATCGCATTTCACCTGCATTGGTTTCGTTCTGCATTTTGCATTTTGCATTTCAAGTCTTTGGTGTTTTATCCCAATCTGGAGGTTTTTTTTGGGGGGGCTACTGAGAAGTATAGAAGATTGGGAAATAAATGAATCTTGTACTGCTTCATGCTCGGTGCTGCAGTATAACTTTAGAGCACAACTTCGTTAAGCTAATAGAACAGTCTAGCAACTCGTCCGGAATTTGCCCGTGTTTAAAATTCTGCATTTCGTTTCTTTGTGGTAACTGATAACCACGTATTTTTCCAACCAGTGGAAGAATGCTGTTGATAATGATAGTTAAATGTTATGGCCTTTGAGGATTTTACCTCTCATTATAAATGCGGTGGATGTGTGCGCTTGGCGAAAGAGTAAAGAGAAGGGGATGTCCTCATTGGCTTTTTTGACTTTTGTGCTTCGGTATGTTATTTCTGGTGTTAATGTCTGATTGAGCTTACTTGTCTTATTCAGGAAGACCTGTGGAAGGCGGCATTCCCCGTGGGAACAGAGGTTTGCATTTGATTCCAAATATGGTATATTTGTTCTCTTTTGGGTGCGCAATTGAATTTTGTCTCTAACGCTTAATGATTTTATAATATCAGTGGGACCAACTGGATTCTGTTTATCAGTACAACTGGGATTTCTCAAATCTTGAGGTGAGTTATAATTCTGTTGTCTTTGCAATTTCATCCCCCTATTTTCTCTAACTGTGATGTTGGATATTATATTCCTTTCCAAGTTATTACAACGATGTAAAGTAAAGTTCATATAATGTTCAGGATGCATTTGAAGAAGGGGGAAAACTATACGGGGAGAAAGTTTATCTATTTGGTTCTACAGAGCGTTAGCAACTTAAAACTTGAGCTTCCCTTTTATTTTTCATCCTTAAGAGGGTCTAAAAAACTCGACGATTCCTTTTTTTTATACGATTTTCTATCGTTGCAGCACAACTAGTTTCTTTCAAGGGAGAAAGTAAAGTTATCTGCATTCCTGTAGTGGTGGCTGTAAGTTGTTGGTCTTATTGTAAATTAACACGTGATTACTTTTCTGTATTACCTGGTGTATTTCTTTTCCTTGGGTTACTGCTATTATAAGATTTTAAATTGTTAATTTTTATGTTCCAGTAGTCTGTAGTTAATTGATTTTATGTTCTATAGGTTGTCTCACCTTTCCCACCTTCTGATAAAATTGGGATTAACTCTGTTCAACGAGAGGCTGAAGAGATCATACCCATGAAACAGATGAAAATGGGTTGGGTTCCGTACATTCCTCTCGAGGATAGGTACTCAACTGCCTATGAATTTCTTGTGTTGTTTGATTGGACACCGTTGGGATTCCTTCCATAATTTTTGTTGAATGGCTTAATGCAATTCTTCTACAGGGATAGCCGAGTCGATAAGCTGAAATTTCAAATATTTATATTAAGTTGCACTCAAAGGAGGTAAATGACTGTACTCCAGACTATCCTCTTCCATCTCATTGCAGGCTCTCTCGAAAGAAGAAAAAAATATAACTAGAAAAAGAAAAGGCCAATATTTATTGAGACTAATAGTATGCCAATGCTAATTTCCAATCATATGTTGGACCTGTATTGACTGATGCCCCTAGTTAATATTGCAGATACAAGTTGCCAAACTACCAAACTACATTTGTTTCTTTTATTTGCTGGAGTAATACTGACTTTTAATTTTGTTTCCAAACTTATGACAATTGATGATTTTATAGGGCTGCTCTGAAGCATTTGAAGATAGATCGTGTCAAGAAATATGAATACTGCTTGCCTTGTGAGTTATTCAGTACTTCTTTCTTATGTCCCGAGTTTGCATACCAATTAGTACCTGTTTGATCCCGAGGAGTACTGGGCTAGCAGCTAGCTCAAGACTTGAATCGTGGATCTTTTCTGGTTCTTCAGTTCACTCTAGATTAGAATAAGCTTGTCAAGATGGACAAATACCTTTTTTTTGGGACAGATTTCTACCAGCCCTTCAAGGAAGATGAGCTGGAGCAAAGCACTGAGGTTCAAATAATATTTCCAGCCGAACCGAAGCCAGTAAGATTTTAGCTTGTGATATTATGCGGAGAAAAATAATGACTAATTTTTTTAGGAAAATGACTGAACGCAAACTTTAGCTTGTGCGCTGTTCTTTTTGATGTCTTTACCCACTCAGTAATGACTTGATTCAGATAATCGAGAGAGAGGTTCCTCCTTTGTATAATCTATCTATCTATATTAATATAAGATGTCCTTTGCTAATTCAAACTTTTCTGTCGAGTACTGCAGATTTTCTGTGAATTCGATTGGGAACTAGATGAACTTCAGGTACTAGAATTGGTCTTCTGGTTTAGTTTTTAGAGCTTTCTCGTGGACTTATTCTCAGCTCTTTCAGTTCTGTTTCAAATACATAATTTGAGTATAGGTGTTAAAATTTTGCCATGAACCTTCTCAAAATCTTTTGTAGGAGTTCACAGATAAGCTGATTGAAGAGGAGGAATTGTCTGAAGATCAGAAGGATGCCTTCAAGGTAGTATGGTGGGAAAAGAAAACACACTCACTAGCTTAAGTTTTGGACCCTATAACTAAATGATAACATTTGAGCTTGTCTTCCTTAGGAGTTTGTAAAGGAGAAAGTTAGAGAAGCAAAAAAAGCTAATCGAGAGGCAAGTTATAATCAATATTCTTTTCTCTTTCTCTTTTATTTATTTCATTTTTTTACGAGTCTTTAATGGAGTTTTGGTGGTTGTACATCTTACAGGCAAGGGAAGCACGTAAAAAAGTGCTCCAAGAAATGAGCGAGGAAACAAAAGCAGCATTTGAGAAAATGAGGTTCTATAAGTTTTACCCAGTTCAAACACAAGATAGCCCTGATATATCTGACGTTAAGGTAAGACTTCACATTTGTTCCGTTGGTTTTGGATGGTCCAGTCTCCTAAGGAAATCTGATGAGATCTATAGACAATCTTCAATACTGTTAATCGGTTCCACGAGACACCATATCTTGTGTTTAAATTGAAAATGCTTATACATGCTTAAATACTTGCCAGAAGGAATTGATGACTGACTGTTGGGCGTGACTGTTGATCATTTACTCTGTGTTGTCTCATATTGAGTTCATTGGCCCATAATCTGTCGAAGAAGATTTAACCTTAAACAAATACTTGAAAAGGGGGTTTTAACTTGAGAGATTGCTTGAAAAGGGGTTCTGACTTGAGAGATAAACTAAAGCTACTACTACTAGTGATGGTCCTATATAATATCGTCAGTGCAAAAAAGTGTCAAGTACAATATCTACAATACACAATCATTCCTCTACATGTTTAGCACACTCAGTGAGATAATCTTTATCTGAAATGTTGACGATGGCTAAGAAATTGCTCTTAATCCTTTGTGTTAATTCTTCTTTTCCTCTGGTGTTGCCTTCAGGCTCCATTCATAAACAGGTATTATGGAAAGGCTCATGAGGTTTTGTGATTCGCGGACTAGAAGGAAAGATATTTCTAACCTTGTTCAATGGTCATCCAACCAGCAGTCGAAATGTTCAAGGAGTACTTAGTTCTCACTAAGAACTCTTGGAGGGAAGTTCCATGCTCACCCAACTTGCACATTCCTCGATCGAGGATGTTAAATCAGGCTGTTGCCTCAGAACTTTAAGATTGGGTCCAGCCGCCGTTATTGCCAGTCACAAGGAATGTGAAACTGAATCTGTACGCCCCAGTTTTTAACTTTTCTCATTAGCTATAGAGATGGGTGCCTCTTAAGTTTTAGGGGAGCCTCCTAAAAATTTACATGTCTTTGACAATTGGATCTCACTTAATTTATAGAAACAGTTGAATTCAATTGTAGCATCTGCATTCTATTTGCCGGCCCTTCAATGTTGTGATATTTACATTAGGAGAATTAATAATTGATATTTGCGATAGATTGGTGAAATTTTTATAGCTTTGTAAACTTGATGTTAGAAGTACGTTAAAAGTGCAAGCACTCTAAAGAAATCAATTGTTTTCTGCTTGTTTT
Source organism: Luffa acutangula (assembly GCA_036850905.1). Taxonomy (NCBI): domain Eukaryota; kingdom Viridiplantae; phylum Streptophyta; class Magnoliopsida; order Cucurbitales; family Cucurbitaceae; genus Luffa; species Luffa acutangula. The sequence goes on along the minus strand of CM072087.1, from coordinate 57,785,158 downwards.
AGACAATTAACATTTATGATCACTATGTTTTCCCTTCCCACAGTTTTCCTTAACAGGGGCAAGATTCAATATGTTAAGTACTGTTTTCAGCCTTCTGATAGTTCTAATAATCACTTCCTTTTGCTCATAGGATACTTTTGAATATTTGACTACAATCTTATTGATGACTACTTTTTTTAATTACAAAATTTTGAGAATCTTTTCGAACATGACTCGGTGGAATAGATGCATTCTAATGGTTATGGTTTCAACAATAATGAAAGAAACTGAACATTGATATCCAACGTTTTCTATTCAGAGGAAAGAATGAAGCACAGTAGTGAGACAATATAACGTTGTTTCTTTTTTTAGAATCGATATAATATATTGATACATTAATAATAATAACAATAAGTTAGCAATTTTAACTCCAAAGCTATCTCAAAAAAACTTTCAAAAGGGCTCCTATAAGAACTAATACAAAATAAATAATCCCCTCTCAAAAAAAAAATACAAAATACAAAATAAATAATCCAATAAATTGGATTTTTCTACTGAACAAAATGCAACTCGGCTCGAAACCATAGAAGCAACATTCGGCAGCCACATCCTTGCTTCAGTAGCCGTCCGTTGCAATCATATCAGTTACCAGAAGAGAAAAATGATCTTTCCATTCACCAACACCTGCAAATGGAATCAGCCCACACAACAATGGCAGAAACAAAAGCAGAATGGTGTAGAATGCAGCACGGCGAATCCAGTATGGCATGATCGTGCAGCGATTTTTCCCTTGAGAAACCTCGACAGGGCCGTGTAGGATCAGAAACAGTGCAGATGTAAAAATGTTTGCAAATAAGTGCAATAAGCACAAGGTTTCCCAGAACACGAGCCAATGCAATCCGCTTCCTCCCAATGTGTCTATGCACAACTTCCCAGCTAAACCGCAGGCACATCCGAGCAGCAAGACAATGAAAGTAACTGGCATTGCCTGGTTTGAAGTTGCTGAGCGTTGGAGAAGCAAGTAAGCAATTGCAAGAATCATAATCACACCGAACGCCATCCGGCTCATAACTTGAACTTGACACCTTAATATATGCAGCCCGGAATTCAAAGATGCCATAGGATTTGGAATCCACCACGATTTTGAGTCCTGTAATGAGCACGGAACCTCAAATGAGTTTGTTGAATGATTGCTTTTAATTCAACCCATATGTGAGGGAAAAACTCATCTACACTAAATCACTCAGGATGGTTCTCCAAAGTTTTTGGTCGAAATCATCATAATGTAAGCAGTTTTCAAGTTGCAGATCTAAGAGTGTGTTAAACAAACCATAACAGGAAGAAGGGGCAACACTTGCCTGGGTTGAAGGTGTACAGATTGCAGTAGCTTCAGAAATTCTTTGATATGAATAAACATATGCTCCATAAGAGAGGGCCATCGACATTATAAGCAAACCAGCAACAAGACAGTCTATGCACTTTTTAAGCAGTTCCGAATGTCTTGTGTCTTCTAACTGATTCTTGAACTTCTCAGCCTTAAAAGAGGCTTTTGATATGCCCATTGCCAATTTTGATCTCTCGAGATTGTTTAAGTCACAATTGAGTGCGATTTGTGTCTCTTTCAACTTTAATTTCCTCATTGCAAGGCCAAGCTCTAATGTCTTAAGCTCGTTGGAGCGAGCGTGTTCGACAACAGATCTTTCGAAAGTGCCAAGAGCCATCTCATTTGGACGGGAACCAGCTGCCCTCGGGGCAACAGAAGCCACATCACTTGTCAGTCTACACAAAGCTAACTCACGAGTCAATGCATCAGAAACACTTTCCTTTGCCTCTTCAATTGAACTTAATTGGTCAACAGGGGCATCTGACCTAGAAGATTCTTCCGAGCAACATTCTTCCAAACTAGAGCTACTTTTCACATCTCTTTTCCTACCAAGGGTCAAATCTACTGTGATTTTTTCTTCCTCGCGTTTGCTGGAGAAATACACTCCAGTTCTTGCAGAAGATTCACTTATTGTTCTAAGAGTTCTCAATGTGCTGCCAAATGATCCCTCAAATTTCTTCAAAAACCAATCAAGCTTGTCACCAAAAACCTGTTTCCATATAACTGGTCAAAGAACAGGCAAGTTGAAGGGGCCTCAGCATCTTGGACTCTGGGGCAATGCTGAATGAATAACAGTGAACATGTAAAAATGAAGTACTTGGCAAGAGCTGTACTTAGAGATCAAACTTACATTGACCAAAGATTCCCTTATAGCCGAAGTGCAAATCTGCAGGTAGACAAGACAATCTTGCATCATATGACTCAATGCAAACGATAATTTCAAAGAAAAATGAAGTCAAATCTTAGGAAATATGCAAGAATAGAATGACTTGGTGGTATATTTTTTTTTAGATGAGAAACAAATTTAATTGATAAATGAAAATAAAGGGAGGTAAAAACTCACAAAAAACAAGAAGATTACAAGAATGAACTCTGATTGGATAGTAAAGATGAAAGATTATAGTCACTAAAAGACACTTACACCAATACCAAGCACCGAACAAAACCAAAATAATATCCATAATAAATATTATAATTTGAATAACAAGAGACTAGGATTCACCATACAGCTACTTATTCAAAATGATTCCAAAGAGTTACATGAATATCAATTAATTTTTGTTTTTATTTTTTCTCATTTCAACAAGTTGAGGAACATTTTGCAATTCACTTCATAAACATGGCAACATTGAACATTGAGCCCTCCTTACCTTGCAAGTATTATTCTTAACATACATCGACAAATATTGCTTCTCATACAGAAAACAATAGTAACTATTAAGTTAAGTTATCTTAAAAGCTTCTTCAGACATTCATATTCTAGAGAACAGTAGCATACCACTGAGAGATGATCAACAGACATCCTTTCACCAGACATGTCCTGCCTCTCAAGCACCTAGAATCAGAATATTGAAAAAAGAAACCTCTCAAAGGTCAACAAACAATTAAAACTATCGGCAGTCCTCAGAAACATACAAACAGTAGGGTTAACCCCAAAAAAAAACATAACATCATAATATGGCATGCAACAGTCCATGAAATGAATAGCTCTAACTCATTTACAGACAATTCCATTCATATCCAAAAAATGCCTTTCATTTACAGCTCTGTGATCAGCAAAGTTCTAAATTTTGAACCATAGTAGTTAGGAAGCAACTAGATTCGCTTTTCCACTTGAAACAAAGTCCATATTCAGAGATAAAGCTCAAAGCAAAAACTGCCATATTAGTTTCAACTTTCCGTCTAGACTTCTAACACTAATAGACTTAGGAACCCAAAAAAAGAATGCTCCTTTCTTCAGTTACTACTAAAACTTGAAGAAATTTCACCTTTCATCAGTCCTAAAAATATGATCAATAAGAAGAACATTGGACACGGATTTTCAGAATCTCTCTTATAAAATAGGTCATAGGCACCCAACACTTTGTAATTTAGGCGGCATTCAAATTTGCCATCGTATTAAATGTCAACATTCAAACTCTTTTTCCTAACAATTTGAAAAAAAAAAAAAAAACACCATAAATGATGCACAGGACATTGAATTAAGAGAATGATAACTGTTTAGAAGCACGAAAACGCAAACAAAACCACCAAAACGCAAACTTTCCCTAGCCAGAGAAATCCCACGAAACAGAAGAAGAAGACGGAACCTGAGCAACAAAAGCTGCGAACGACATTCCCAGTAAAAGCGCCACATTTTCAAAATCGCCATCGCCACGCCGCGATTGAGCAATTAGAACCTTGGGGCGTCGGCGTTTGCAATTGACGCCTCTCTGCAACAATCTCGCGGGCGAAGAACAAGAAGAAGACGAAGAAGGAAGTTCTTGGGCATTGTTATCGATAATAACCCTTTTCTTCTTCTTCTTTTTCCTATTGCGATTTAAGCACGGCGGAGGGTCGTAAAGCGTCCGGGTCGAGCTCCCCGGATACGAATCAACCGCCATGATTTCTTCGCGGTCGTTGTCGGTGGTTTCGTCAACGACGGCGCTGCAACTGGGTGCACAAATGGGGACTTCATCCATGGCCGAATGAAGGGCGCGGTTACTAAAACCATAGACTGGAACTTCTCGTCGATACCAAACCGACGAGGAGAAAAGCGTATGATTTGAACATTCCTTTTTTTCCTTTTTTCTGAAGCATTTTCTTATTATAAATGATTTAAATGTTTTACTTTTAATTGTATCAATTTAAATTCCAAACTTTGATAAGATTCTTGTTCTGATTTGGTTTTAAAATCTTTAATGTATGATTTTTACGCCTTTTTTAAATACAAAAACTAACATAATGTGAGAGATAAATGTTTGAAATCAAACAGATAGTCGTTTTGTCAAAGCATAACTCAATTGTAATTGTCAATTGACATATATCATCGATCAAGAGGTCAAAAATTCGAATCTTCCCATCCTCAAAAGTTGATGTACTGACCAAACAAATAGTCGTTTTTTATCTTTCCATATTCCCCTATCTTTCTTAACTTATTATGGAAGAATTACTTGATGATTTATTTAGCTAGTTTGGTATGATTTTTGGAGAATCAATTTTTTTAGATGATTTTGAATTGATTTTAAATGGAATGTGAAGAAAGTTATATATCACTAATAGGAAGTCTAAATTGATTCGATTGTGAAAGTTTATGGTTTAAATTGATACAAGTTTGATATTTTAATTAATACAAACTCAAAGGTAATGCAAAGTTTAGGAATATAAATTGATTTAAATAAGAAAAGAAAAAAACCAACTTTTACCCTAAACTTACCGGTAACATCAATTTTTACCATAAACTTTCAATTTCATCAATTTGGATACTTATATAATTGTTTCTTAAAAAAAAAAAAAAAAAAAAAAAAAAAAAAAAAAAACTTAGATAATTGTTGCAATGTTTACCATCTATTTAAATTAGGTTAATTCGCCCACTAATCCTAACCAATAATAATGAAAGAAACCATAAAAAATGACTAATTTAATTAAAATCAAATTTTGCACAAAATTTAAATTAACTAATACACAAAGTTGACCATTAAATAATTCCATCAAAACTTACAAATTTTAATTAAAAAAAAATCAGCTCTAATGTCGTTTATGTTTAAATTGTATCCCTTGCATACCAAATATATGTTTTATGATTCATCGGACATATATGAGAATGTATTTTTCAATGATTTACGGAATAAAAACTTATCTAAGGTCTAAATTACAACACTTTTTTTTAGTTAAAGTGAAAATTGTAACACTAACCAAAATTTAAGGTACAATTTATTGAAATTAAAAGTTTAAAGTAATAACTAATACATCTTATCGAGTTAAAAAGAGTTAAAAATTGAATTTTTCCTTAAAAATTAAAGTATGATAAACGACAATAAAAATAAGTGTGAAAAAAAAAAATTAATCTCATTTTTTTAGTTATTTAATCTCAACTTATTTAAACGTTGAATTTTAAATAAGTTATAAACTTAAGAATTTTTATTAGGATAATTGTAATGGGTGGCAACATGAAGGTAAATAATTACAAATATAGCAATTTTTAAAAATATTTGTAAATATGGCAAAATTTTTGAATTAATTTTTTATATTCCTAAATTGCTCCTGTGTGCCCATCTGTTTTTTTTTTTTTTTTTTATTGATAGAAAGTCTTTTTATTACTGATAGATTCTATCAGTGCTAGAAAAATTTTCTATCAGTGATAGAAAGTTTCTATCACTGATAGAATAAAGTTTCTATCAGTGATATTTCTCTCACTGATAGATTCTATCAGTGGTAGAAAAATTTTCTATCGGCGATAGAAAGTTTCTATCACTAATATTTCTATGACTGATAGATTCTATCAGTGGTAGAAAAATTTTCTATCAGTGATAGAAAGTTTCTATCACTGATAGAATAAAAGATTTCTATCACTAATAAAAACTTTTCTATCAATAATAAAAGATTTCTATCACTGATAGGTTCTATCAGTGATAAAAAAAACTTTTTATAGAAAATCATAGAAAAACTTTTAAAAAATATTTCAATCCCTAATCACCCATAAAAATCTTTCTATCTCCGATAGAAATCTTTCTATCACCGATATAATCTATAAGTGATAGAAAAACTTTCTATCACCGATAGAAAAGCTTCCTATCAGTATAAAAGATTTCTATCACTGATAGAAATTTTTACTATTCTATTAGTGATAGAAAGATATTGATAGAAAATCTTTCAATCCCTGATAGAACCTATCAGTGATAGAAATCTTCTATCACTTATAGAAATTTTTTCTATGAGTGATAGAAAAACTTTCTATCTCTATCATTGAGACTGATAGAAAAACTTTTCGTGAGTTATAGAAAATCTTTCTATCACTGATACTTTTCTATCAGTGATAGAAGATCTTTTGTTTCTATTAGCGATGGTGATACATGGTGAAATCGAGCATTGAAAAATAAAGCAAAAACGAACGATTATAGAAATCAAACACTGAAAAGCAAAAACTAAACACTGATAGAAAACCAAATAACAACAACCAAACACTGATAGAACACCGAACAAGTGATAGAAAAATATCTATCACCGATAGAATCTATCAGTAGTAGAAAAATTTTCTATCATATGATAGAATCTATCAGTGAAAGAAAATTTCTATCACTGATAGAAAATCTTTCTATCAGTGATAAGAAAATTTCTATCACTGATAGAAAATCTTTCTATCAGTGATAAGAAAATTTCTATCACTGATAGAAAATCTTTCTATCACTGATAGAATCTATCAGTCATAGAAAAACTTTCTATCAAAATCTGGAGGGGTATTTTAGTAAATGCAACACACAAACTATTAGATTTTTCCATTTTTGCAATTTTTTTTGTGGGTTGCTAGATTTGCAATTATTTTGGCCCATATTGCTATCCTTGCAACCAGCCCTTTTTATTATTCTAAAAAAAATAAACTTAGAATTGTTATTGTTTTCCTCTAAAAATTTGTTGATTGATTCATAAATAGTTATTTATTCATCTATTATGATCATTATTTACAAACTTAATCTTTTAGTCCGATCAGACATATGTATTTGACTAGTTAAATTATGTTCATACTAGTGATTTGATAATACTATATTTTACGTTCAATGTGTTAATTGTTTTTATTTTTAAATACTAGCGACTTGAACTTGTAGTGGAGATTTATAATTGGAAATACACTATTTAAATATTTGAATTTGACCATAGTGTGAGATTGAACACTTTATTGATTGAATTTTATTTGATTTACTAGTTAGGTTTTATTTTCTCAAAATTTAATCTTACAAAAGTCAACTTGAGCTTGTCAACAAAAACATAACTCAATTGACATAAACCTTGTATCATCGACCAAGAGGTTAGATATTCAAATTTTTCACTCACATGTAAAAAAAAAAAGCAAAATTATTTTCATCGACATGAATATAACTAATTAATGCACTACTTACCTCACTAGAGGTTGGAGATTCAAATCCCTCTACCTTGGTTGAACTTAACAAATTAATACATAAAAGTAAATTTATGCTCAAGTTAATGATTTATTAGTTAAGTGTTCATTGTCAAATATTTACAATGATATTATATGGGATGAGAAATTTGAACTTACGAATCATTAGAGGGAGTACAAATTTTGTAATTATTAAGGTCTGTTTGATAACCATTTGGTTTTAGTTTCCTGTTTTTGAAAATTAAGCCTATGTATAAACAAGTTTCTTTGTTTTTTCTAATACATTCTTCCCATGTTTTTAAAAACCAAGCCAAGTTTTGGGGGGAAAAAAATAGTTTTCAAAAACTTGTCTTTGTTTTTGGAATTTCACTTGGAATTCAAATGTGGTCATTGACAAACATGAAAACAACTATGATAATAAATGGAGAGAAAACAAACTTAATTTTAAGAAACCAAATGATTATCAAACAGGGGCCTAAGTTATACTTGGTATATGATCAAATATTTTATCTAAGGTTGAGGTGATGTTAGTTTCACAATTCAAGTTCTTAGGTTTAAAAGTTAATTTGACAATGGTTAAAGATAAAATTTAGCTAAATACATAAATCAATCTCTAATAAATTATCAAATTGGACATCAATCTTTTAAAATTCTCAAATTTACACTTAGACTTTGTTTACCAACATGCAATCGCAATCAAAGAATGAGAATGGAAATCGTGGGACTTATTTGATTATGATAAACTATGAATGAGGATTAAACATGAAACCCATTAAAAAGGTGGTCATCCTCATTCTCATTTATTATTAAATGGAATCCACACCATCATTTTAATTTACTTTACACCACTAGTCATTTCTCTCTCCATTTTTTTTTTCTTGAAATTTCTCTTTTGGTACAAATTTCTCATGACGCATTGGACGATTAGTGTTATATTTGAATAGCTACTTGGGAAAAAGTAGAAAAAACATCACTAGATGACATTTTTTTATGGAGAAGGATAAGACAAATCACCGGATATAATTTTAGAGGATGAGCAATAAACATACATACATTTTGGTCACTGATGAGGATTAAACAACGGAAGGTACCATTAACTCCAGCTAGTCATATAAGACGACATTTTGTAGATTTCAAAACGTTATTTTGTGGTGATAGTGAAATCGAGAGTGAAAACGTCATCTTAGTAATTGAGTGTGAGAGCAAGAGATACAAAAAGAGCACGAGGGATACTAATAAATTGAGAACTATAGTGAGAGCAGAGTTGAGTGATGCAATTAACTTTTTGCAATCGAGAAGGAGAGTAAAGGCATTATGGTAACCATACGAACTTCATTCTAAATCTAGATGGATGTAAACAACGTCAATGAATTTGTAATTACGGTTCAAGACAAACTTCTAGTAAACAACATCAAAGGAATAACATTCTTGTTTCGATTGATTTTCATTAAGATTCCAATCCATTCCGATTACAGATAATTAAATGTAGCCTTAGTGTATTAAAAATCTCAAATTAGATCATCCATAAAGTATTTGTTAAAATTTTAACAAAAAAAAAAGTATCATTAAAACATTGTTTTATTAACATTTTCAAATGCATGACATGACACTTGATGATACTTAATACATGAAACTCAGTTCATACATTAGAAAATGAAATTATTAGCAAAATTCATATTTTTTCAAGTGATATCCATACCTACACATCTAAATATGTTTTTCTTCTAATGATGTAAATATGTTAATAAAACAATGATTTAGCAATGACAAACTTTTTTTACAAATTGAACTTGATTGGGAATTTTTAATACACTTAAAAAAAATTAAGAATTTTAGAAGGCTAAAGAACAAATTAAGAAAAACTTTAAATATCAAATACCATGCTATACTCAGCATAAAATGGAATTAAGCAATCAAATATTCTTTTCCCCAAAAAAATAACAAGAACGAACCTGATCTCTATGGCTTCATTCTGATTGGTGACAATCCAACCTGCCAAGATTTCATGCGCGTGCATCGCACGATCCAAGCATGAGAAACGCGAACCCCAAAATGGCGCGTGCAGTTCACGCAACTGGAGAGCAGAGAAAAAAGATCTAGACTGCCAACCACAGGATTATTAGGGGTCCAACGCCGACACGTCAGCCGAAAAGCGTCCAAATTTCCAACACGCAGCGAGCGACACATTTTCGGTGGCCCCCACACGAACTCTCGCATCCAATAAGAATCTCCAACACCCATCTTTCCCATGCCACGTGTCATTCTCGCCTCCACCCATTCAATTTTCAATTTCCCTTTTTTAATTTTTTTTTCCTTAACTAAAATTTGTAAATCTTCTGGTTCTCTGTCCACTTCTCCACTTCTCCCCTTCTCCCTTCCACTTCTTCGCTCTTTCCACCATTGCCGTCTCTTTCCTTCTTTCTCCCGCGATTCAGAGCTAGGGTTCCAGCATATGATTCACTGACCTTCAATTTCAGTTCCGAGTGGAAGAATTTTCTTCTTCTTCTTCATGGCTACTTCATTGCCTTTACCCGAACTCATTTTCGTCTCGCCGAGGCGCCTTCTGTCTCCTTCCAGTCCCAGATGTTCACTCTATAGGATTCCTCGCTCTAGAAGTTGTAGGTTTCGTGTTCTTCTTAGCACTAAGGTTAGGGCTGTTAGAGAAGACGGCGTGGTTGTTGACGAGAGAGAGAGTGAGTTGATCAAGGAAGTTAATGGCTATGGACTTGGTGGCAATGGAGCTGCTTACAGTGGGAATGGTGATTACAGGTATAATGGTTGGGTTAATGGCGGAGTTACGGTTGTGGAGAGTGAGAGTGGTGTTAGTAATGGGAGCTTGGTGAAGTATGTTAATGGAAATGGTGTTGCTGCGACGGTGGTGGGGGAAATTCAAGCTTCGGAGTCGACGGAGGAGGGGAGGAAGAAGAGGATAGAGGAGATTGGTAAAGAAGACGCGTGGTTCAAGCAGAGTGACCAGCAACAGATCGAGGTTTGATTCTGTGTTAAGTTGATGTTTTCTAATTCTTTGCTTGATTTCTCCTTGTTTCTCGTTTTTAGTATTTGATTCGATTGGCGATGGGATTCTACGTAATCTGGAGGTTTTTATGTTCAATAGCCATATAGCTAGTTTATGTGCACGTGCAATTTCTGATTAGGAATTGCTTGAACAGCTTAATCGGGAGGTCTGAAGTCCTAGATCAGAGATTCATTTGGGTGTAGCGGTGATTTTACATGATGACGAACTAGGAGATAATGATTTCAACCATTTCCATTTTAAACTCTCCACTAATTTTGATAATCCAAGTTTTGGGCGTGGTAAATCAAAATTACTATCTGAACCCCCCACAAGTTAGCGGTGTTAATGAATGTACTGGACCAGTCTTAAAATTTTAGGTCTATTTGTGATTTATTAAACCTTAAAAAATCGTAGTACCTTCTATTACCTGCTCTTTGTAGCAGTGTGTAATCTCACGTCGCTCCTTGGAAAATAAAAGTGTTTCACTGTAATAGTCAAATGTAATCTTAAATTCTGGAGTGGGAAATCTTAGAGTAAGCATTATGATTTGAATCTAATTGCTTCTTCATGAAAAGCTGCAGCTTCTGGGATGTGTTTTTTCATTATGAAATTATAGAAAACCTGGTAGTGTTGGTATGAAGCATCAATAATGCTTGTACTTTCCTCCATACTTTTGGTCATTTTAATCTCTCCTTTTATTTCAGATTGCATTTGATTCCATACTTTTGGTCATTCTTAAGGTCTAGCTATATTTCATTTTTATGCACATTCCAATCAAGATACAGTAATAGTACAGATAAATGGGGCTTTCAGGTTTCTGTGGCACCCGGTGGACGCTGGAATAGATTTAAAACATATTCAACAATTCAGAGAACCTTGGAGATATGGGGATTTGTGTTTACTTTTATCATTAAGGCTTGGCTTAACAATCAGAAGTTTACTTACCGAGGTGAGCCCTTTTACAACATCAATGCCAAACACAATAAAAAAATCTGCCCTTTGGATTTCATGATGCTATTGGATGATAGGAATTTTCACCTGATTTCATGGTCTTTTATTTGCTTTTAGGAGGAATGACGGAGGAGAAGAAGGTTGCCAGAAGAAAGATCCTAGCCAAATGGTTGAAAGAAAACATTTTAAGATTAGGTCCGACGTTTATTAAAATTGGCCAGCAATTTTCCACAAGAGTGGATATTCTACCACAAGAATATGTTGATCAGTTATCAGAGCTTCAGGTTAAAATTTCACTCATCCATGATTGTACTATTCTGTGCGTAGGCCTCTTGCATAAGAAATATATATGTTTTCAATTGGAAGGACGAAATATTTCAATTGATCTTGCTTAGGCTGATGGATTCTCATTTTCAATTCAGGATCAAGTTCCTCCGTTCCCATCTGAGACAGCAATATCAATAGTTGAAGAAGAGCTTGGAGGTCCTTTGGACAATATATTTGATCGGTTTGATCGTGAACCAATAGCTGCTGCTAGTCTTGGTAAACTTGATTCACATTTTCTGTGGCTTACCGTGATATAATTCAATTGAGCTAAAGCATTTTGAAATTCTCTTTGTTCAGGTCAGGTTCATCGTGCAAGATTGAAGGGACAGGAAGTTGTGGTGAAAGTACAAAGGCCAAGTCTGAAGGAGCTCTTTGATATTGATCTTAAGAACCTAAGGGTTAGTTTCAACATTGGCTCAAATTTGTACTCTTGTTTCTCTGTGGCTGCTCAGAAATCAGAATTGTAGTGATCTCACTGCCTTAATTTTTTTTCTTCCCTGCATTTCCTGCTCTAGTTGGATGTATTGCCTCGATACTTTTCTGGCTAAACTAATTTTCTTGTATCTTCTATTTTCTTTTTTAATGAATTGTGGTAAATATATTAATTTATTTGTCATTAAACTATGTCAGTGGTTTTTTAAAATGCAAAGGTTCCTAGGGGTTTTTAAATAATAATTATTATTATCATTTAGTTGTCAAATTATTATAAAATATTTCAGTGATATTAAATTATGAATATTAGAAAGTTGCTAAGAATACAAATGAAGATAAAGAAAAGGATTGTTGACAAAATAAAAGGTGAAAAAGGAGCTATAGAAGAGGGAGAGAAAAAAAAAGAAAAAAGAAGAAGAGAAAATGAAACTTTCGAGTTTTGTGTGAGAAAATGAAGAAAAAGGTATTGAAGTGTTAAGCAAAATTATGGATCTCTCTAAGTTGTGCAAAGTGCATGCCTGCGACATTTAAAACACTGAACTATATATTTATCACGTCCAAGATAAAATTGCTTTAAGACTTTTGAACTTGCATTGTAGAGAAGAATTACCATTATGCATCAAAACCTTTAATATTTTAATTTAATGACAGGTCATATCAGAATACCTTCAAAAAATTGATCCAAAGTCAGATGGTGCCAAGAGAGATTGGGTTGCTATTTATGACGAGTGTGCTAACGTCCTCTATCAGGTATTAACATTCCCTCAACTAGTACTTTGAGATACAATGGTGATATGTTATAAAATTTATTACTAACCTGCAGTTTCATTTTGATTCTTAAGTATAATTCCTTTGCTCATTTCTCTCAAATTCTATGCCAGTGTGTTTAAATTCTCGTTATACCAAATATTATGTTAATTTCAGGAGATAGATTACACCAAGGAAGCAGCTAATGCTGAGCAGTTTGCGAACAACTTTAAAAACTTGGACTACGTGAAAGTCCCATCAATATTCTGGGACTATACTACCCCACAGGTGTTATAAATTAGTTTGTACAATTAAACAATTATTGCGTTTGGAACATTGTTCTTACCTCTTTTGTTTATCATTTTGAAATGACTGCAGGTTCTGACTATGGAGTATGTCCCTGGAATCAAAATAAATAAGATTAAAGCTCTGGATCAACTAGGCATTGATAGAAAACGGTTAATATCATCTTCAATTTGTTATTTCATTTATGATAATTGCAGGAAGTGAACTCACTGTTACCATTGGTCTTATGTTATATAGGCTAGGTCGTTATGCAGTTGAATCTTACCTGGAGCAAATTCTATCACATGGATTCTTCCATGCAGATCCTGTGAGCTCCGATTACTACTTCTCATTTATGTTATCCAAGTCGTAGAATATCAAGGATTTCCTTGTGTACTTGATTATGGATAAAGTTGTTGCAGGTGCCTAAGAAAGTTCATTGAACTTCATACAAAGTATTTTGTATGTTAAATGTACAAATTTGAATAATGTGAAATGTAATATATGATGCATGTAAAACCTAAAATCTATCACGAGCTTCTCACTGACCCTGCCTCCTTTTACTGCTGTCGTACATTGAGAGAACCTACATTACTGGCAGTTCATAGACATCGTACTCTTGTATCTGTAGCTACACATGGAATCATTGCTTTGGATAACTCGATATATATATATATATATATATATATATTAGTAAGCATAGTCAACCTCTCCGCTTATCTGTTGTGATTATATATAACACTATTTTAAAGAACAAGGCTTCAGATTATGTTATTTGGTAATCAGCTGAAATCTTATAAATTCACACAGGAATGGAGACACCAGTCAGAGGAATTGCTGTTTTTTCAATTAGAAAGAAAAGAAAAAACTTTTCATAGCAATATTTTTAACAAGATGGAATCCTCAAGTTTTCAATCTATCTTCTCTGAAAAGATCATTTTGAATTGGAAGATAAAATATTTATATGGTAAACCTTCAAAATTTCTGCCTTCCTTGCAACAATCTTCTAGACGTTTGTGAATGTGGGTTATTGGAATGAGATGTACTCCTTGCCTCATTCTTTCCTTTTAGATTTGTCGACAGATTTTTTAATTTCAAATGTACCTTTTTTCAGCATCCTGGGAATATTGCTGTTGATGATGTCAATGGAGGAAGGTTGATCTTTTATGATTTTGGAATGATGGGAAGGTACTGGACGATGCTTGCCTGCCCTCCATCAGAAAGAAAGAAAAGAAAGTCAATCTTAAATGGCCATGATATTTTGCTAACATGTTGCTGTATTGGTGCCCTGCAGTATCAGTTCAAATATCAGAGAGGGTTTGCTGGAAACGTTCTATGGAGTTTATGAGAAAGATCCAGACAAGGTACTGATTTCTTAAAATCCACTATTGGCTTTCATTTCACTATATGAAGTTTATTCCTGTTTCTGCCACCTTAAGGTGATGTACCAGTACCATCATTTATACCTTGTTGCATAAATCTGTTTTTACCCATAACATGCCTGATAACGTTCAATTGCTTACAAAAAAAAAATTTCATTAGTGCAGGTTCTTCAAGCAATGATTCAAATGGGAGTTCTTGTGCCTACTGGAGATATGACGGCTGTTAGACGGACAGCTCAATTCTTCCTCAACAGGTTTATTGAAGAAAAACTTGAATAAACTTAGAAGATACCCCCACTGATCAATATTCATTTCCTTCATTCTTTCTTCCTCCTGTCTTTTGTTTTGGTAATTGTTAGATGTGGAAAAATCTTTTTGTTTGGTACTCTTATTACATGCGGAACATCCTTTTCTCTTTCTTTTTTCTTTCTTTCTTAATAGAAAATCTCCAAACTAAGGGGTTACAAAAAAATCCAATTGGTCAAAAGTTATCCATACTATAATTGTGAAAGGGAGAACCATTTATACACCAACTGAGAGACCAAAAAAAAAAAAAAAAAAAGATTCAAGAAATCCCTCAAAGGGCCTTTTCTTTCAGACCAAATTAGGAATCAATTTGAGAGAAATGAGATAAGCAGGTTGCATTCACTTATTTGGGAGATTGACACTGCTCCTTATGCTTGAGCTCACAGTTAGATGTGAACTGCTGTATTTGCTGTATTCTAACTTTTGTTGCGCTTAACCTGAATGCTTGATTATTTCGGTTATCATGGGCAGTATGCGTAGATTTGTATTAATAAATTAGAATATTCTTTTCCAAAACAACCGTATGTTTAATTGTGACTTGTTTGAACTGAGCAAGCTACTCTGATCAAATTAAAATCATCTGCACTAATTTTCTGACCATGGAACTTTGAATTCAAATTCACAGTTTTGAAGAACGTCTGGCTGCACAGAGAAGGGAGAGAGAGATGGCAACTGCAGAACTTGGTTTTAAGAAACCATTGACCAAGGAGGAAAAGTTAATGAAAAAAAAGGAACGTCTAGCTGCAATTGGTATGTAACCCTGTTGACTGTTGAGCAGTCCCAGCGTCCCATTACGCTTTAATTATTTTTTCTTTTATTATTATAATAAGAAACTCCCATTATGCCTCACACAGTGAAATACAAGAGACTTTTTTTTTTTTTTTTTTGGAGTTCAACAACATTTGGGGTGCAGGGATTCGAACCTTTGACCTCATAGTCGAGGGTACATGCCAATTACCGCTGAGCTATGCTCGCTTTGGCAAAGCGGGATTACAAAATTTCTCCCTTCAACCTATATGATAAAACAAATTTTTTTAATATTTGATGCTACAATAACTATAGTGAACTTGTGTAAAGAGTCCCACTCATAGTTGTTGCCGTCTCGTAACAGGGGAAGATTTATTATCCATTGCAGCTGATCAACCATTTCGGTTTCCTGCCACATTCACATTTGTTGTTAGAGCATTTTCAGGTACTTTACAATAAATATGAATTGTTACAAAATCTTTTGTATGACGTTAAACGCTGAAAAATAGACTATTCTTTGCAGTATTAGATGGCATTGGGAAAGGCCTTGACCCAAGATTTGATATTACTGAAATTGCCAAGCCGTGAGTTTTGTCAGAGCTTACAATTAATTTAAACTCCTTTCATCTTGACATTTTAGGATGTAAAATAAAAGGTTTTCTGTTCATCTTACATGGCTTTATGTTCATCTTTTAGATATGCTCTGGAATTACTGAAGTTTCGCGAAGCGGGAGTTGAGGTTGTCTTGAAGGTAAACATGATTGTCTTTTTACACTTTGTCGTATTTCATATAATTTTCTTATTGCGATCTTGATTGTCAATCCTACAAATGTTCAGGATTTCAGAAATAGATGGGATAGGCAGTCTCGTGCATTCTATAACTTATTTAGACAGGCCGAAAGAGTTGAAAAACTTGCTGAAATTATCCAAAGACTGGTAATGTTTACAAACCTTTCCTGCAATGAAAGGGCATGTCAAACCTCAATTTTACCTTTTCAAGTTTTGAATATTGAGCCTGAATTTTATTTCATCAACAGGAGCAAGGTGATCTGAAGCTTAGAGTTCGGGCTTTGGAATCTGAAAGAGCATTCCAACGTGTTGCAGCAGTTCAGAAGACGCTAGGAAATGTGAGTTTTTCAGTTGGTTCACATGTTTGCCTGGTGACCTTGTATGCATGTTAACATATTTCGGCCACATTATCAGTTGGGATCCATAGAGATCTTATCGACCTCCCATCCTTGTACGTATGAAGGATGGGAGTTCTATCAAGATCCAAATAGAAAATTTTTGTGGAAGTTAAAGATGAAATTTTTCGAGAGTTTTAGAAAATAAGCACAACTTTCTGCATATGTTGGAATGATTATATTCTGGCAAGTTCAATATCCCACCTTTTGACCATTAACAGGCAATAGCTGCTGGAAGCCTAATCAACCTTGCAACAATATTATATATCAATTCCATTCGGGTAAGATGTGCTCTTGTTATCTCTGACCTTGCTGCTACCGTTATTGCCTTGTGATTATTGAATAGTTGCTATTCTTTTTTCAGATGCCTGCCACTATTGCCTACATCTTTTGTGCCTTTTTTGGTTTTCAAGTTCTCTTCGGTCTTATCAAAGTCAAAAGATTAGATGAGCGGGAGAGGTTGATAACAGGAACCGCTTGAAAAATGGTAAGTAATTCCCTATCTACCTCCCCTCCTCCAGCCCCTCGTGACATGGCATTGCCCTCGCACGTGGATCCAATTCCTTGAAAATTATATGTTGAATTTCAAGTGACCCCGAGCATCACGACCTTCTAAATGGACATGTTTCAGGTTTCAGAGTTATGAATCACTGCAAATGAATCGGCTTACAATTCATCAGCACATAGTTGATAGAAAACACTAGTCTGTAGCCTGAGGTATACATCATCTAAAGATTACATTAGAGATGATATGGGTTGGAAACGTGAGCACTTCTTCCGAGCTTGCTGAAATTATATCATACGAATTCGTTTTCACTATATAGTTGGTTAACCAGCTCCGTTTTCTGAGTATTTTGAGCTCGCCTCATATTCACTCCCCAGGCATGTCGTCAAGTCTGGCAGCAGTTGTAGTTAAAAACAATTAGTCTTCGAAATTGGAATGATGTATGTACCATTTTCATTAGACATTGGAAAATGCCAATATATTATGCAGAATGCTGCAGCATAGAGTTATTTCCTCCCCTCGTCAATGTATATATGTAGATGCAAGAGATAACTCAATTCCAACCCCCATTTCTGGGGTCGTATTTTTTTTTTTTTTTTTTGGCGTGTTTCATTATCTCCTCTCTTTCGCGCCAGAATTAAGTGGACCACAAAAAGGTACCTCTAAGATTGAAACTGTGAACTACAGTTACTTATAGAAAGATACATCTCAACCTCATTAGAACAGCATCAGTCTGCACTGTAATTTTTCTCATTAAAGTAGATAATTTACATAGCATGAGTTAATAGACATTGCACAATCGAAGAGAGTTGCTGACTGTTGACAGCCTTCTTCATGTTTGAAACATTTTATTTTATCACATCTCCTTTGCACTTTAACGTCTACCATTTTCACACCAAGACCCTTTATTTTGCAAATACAAAGGCACTATTTATTAGCAGCCAGAAACGTCATCTCTAGAGGAGTTGCAGTTTCCACAAAGGAAAGAAGTTTGAAACTTCAAATTGACTTGTGAATTGCTGCAGCTACTTGACAAATTAGCTATAGACATAGGTAGCGATTCCCCAGTTATTATCTCAGTCATTGAAGTAGGAAATTTAGATTGCATTGGACTTTGCATAAACTAAGGAAGAGATTGAGTGTAGACATAGTCTTCATGTTCAAAAACATTCTCTTTTCTGCCTTCCCCTTCTTTGCATTCAACATTAACTTTTTGACACCCGGATCTTCCCTGTTTTGTCCCAAATACAAGAACCGTCATTCAATACACAGTATGAACTCAGAGAAAGAGAAAGAGAAAAAGAAAAGAGAGAGCCAGATAGAGAGACTTACCAAATTGAAGGATTTAATGGAACCCACCACTAGTTCATTAGATTTTGCACGTCCATGCCCAACCAGAGCAAAGCAGAAGAAGAAAATCAGAAAGATGGAAAATCTTAGGGACCTCATGGAGTGGAGAAAGTTTAGCTGTCAACTAGGAGGGAGTAAGTAGCGTTTTATAAGATGAAGAAACTCCAGATCATGGAATTCAGAAACTAGACAGGCACCGACAAGACAAGATCTTGAAAGCTTCTTCAGACAAAAATATTATACTGGTACAACTAATTTCTAATCTCATTGATAGATGTGCTTTTGTGAAATTGAGCTTGCTTTTGACCTGTCGCCTGATTCCTTGGCAGCGAAGCTCGACCCTCAAGGGAATGGGTTGGCTTTCTTGGTGCCTCTGTCGCATGCATCCATAAACAAAATGAAAGGAGCTGAGGTGCGTGGAAAGTTGTCATTAATTTGGTTTTATCTTCAAGATTCTCCGAGCTGTCACTTCTATCTTGGTCTGTTTGCTGATCCAAGCTCACGTTGCTAGCCACTCACCCGCCCCCCACCGCCAGCCTACAGGTTCGACCTTTATTTTGTTAATTATTTTGCAATCTTATTGACTGAATAGGGAACTCAAATGAACCATTTAAGATCATCAGATTGTGAACAGGCAGTGGCTGCTGCTTATTAAGATGCCATTTTCTGTCATTCAAATCATATAGTGCAGATCTTATGTAGAAAATTATGAACAGTATAACATAATAATTTGGTCAATATATTAGGGCAGTCACATAAGATGCCATTTTCTGTCATTAAAATCACGTAGTGCAGATCTTATGTAGAAAATCATGAACAATACAACAGATTGATTTGGTCAATATATTAGGAGAGTCACAATGTGATCATTTCTATTTATAATTTCTATGCTTTGAAAAGAATCATTTTTTTATGTGTGTGTGCGTGTTAGGTAATGTGCTGCCATGGTTTTTGTAAAGTGAAAGAGTCTTAAATCCATAAAATATTGCAAGTTGTTTGTGCCTGCACTAAAATTGTGTTATAAATAGTATTTAAATAATGGATGGATTTGTAAACTAAATTATGAAAATGTATTTACTTTGGCTTATTAGTTATTCCGGAGCTTGTTTATATATTCTGACATGACATTGAAATTCCCACTGCTTTAAATTATTGATGTTTTTGCATTTAGTTACACGTTCTCGGAATTCTATTAGACCTCGGATAGAGCTTTTCCAATTCTCCAAACTTTGGTCTACTTGTTCATTATTAATTAGAAATGACTTTTTGGTAGAGTGCATAAACCTTCATTTTTGTTTGAACTGCCAAAAAAAAAGTTCACAATATGAAATGTCTTGAAAAAAGCCATGATTTTCTTTGCTTTTAATTTGAGATAGATATGATATAGGCCTATAAGGAAGGAATCAAACTTTTAACATTAATTATACATTGCTTTAGAAACCAGACTTTTGATAGTTGGCTTGTATCATACTTATTGTGGAACCAAAAAATATTCTTGGAAATTTTATATCATTTCTGGAGGGCTGATTTCTTCTCCCTTACCCAATTACCTTTTTTCCCCTGTCAATATCAAGAGTTTGTGAGATAGATTAATTTGTGTATTTGTTGAATGTTTCAGTCTGGCTTATTGTGTTGTTAAGGTAAGCAGGTTTAGATGAAGCCAAGCCAATGAGAAGAAGAGGTGGGGGGGCACCATTTTTTCCCCTAAAAAAGCCACAGAGTTGCCACTTGCAGGGTCCTGGTGGATGGTTGTGTGTGTGTTCAAGTGAGAATGTGGCCAGCGATAAGGCCAAGACTGTCAGGTACTCTAGCTGTTACATTTTCACAAAGGCCAAACTGGAAATGCAAATGAGATAAATTTTTAGTGTTTCTATATGGACGTTTTTTAAAAAAGTTATTGGTATTTTGAGGAAATATATGTTTAAATGTTTGTTGGAAAAGTACTAGAAAGTGCTTTTTTTTAAGAAAAATATATATTTTAAATTGGATAATTGTAATGGGTGGCAAAATTAGGGTAAATAATGGCAAATTTAGCAATTTTTTAAAATATTTGCAAATATGGCAAAATTTTTGAATTAATTTTTTATATCCCCGTTTTGCCCTTGGATTGCGCGCGCTTCTTCTTTCCGGTCGGCGTGGACTTCTCTCTCTTTTTTTTTTTTTTTTTTTGGTAGGTTTCTATCAGTGATAGAAGTTCTATCAGTGATAGAAAAACTTTCTATCAGTGATAGAAACTTCTATCACTGATAGAAATTATAAGTGATACTTTCTATCAGTGATAGAAGTTTTCTATCACTGATAGAAAGTGTTTCTATCACTGATAGATTCTATCAGTGATAGAAAAACTTCTATCACTGATAGAATTCACTTTCTATCAGTGATAAAAGTTTTTCTATCAGTGATAGAAACTTTTCTATCACTGATAGATTCTATCAGTGATAGAAAAAATTTCTATAAATGTTGTATTAGAATCTAAAGTTCTCCCCTATTTTTGTTTTGGTAGGTTTCTATCTGATAGAAAGTTTTTCTATCACTGATAGAATCTATCAGTGATAGAAAAATTTTCTATCAAATAGAAAGTTTAGAACTTTTTGAGAACTTTCTATCTGATAGAAAATTTTTCTATCACTGATAGAAAGTTTTTCTATCACTGATAGAATCTATCAGTGGTAGAAATCAGTGATATAAACTTTTTAAAATATTACTGATAGAAAGTTTTTCTATCACTGATAGAATCTATCAGTGATGGAAAAATTTTCTATCAGATAGAAAGTTGAAACTTCTATCAGTGATAGAATTCACTTTCTATCAGTGATAGAAGTTTTTCTATCACTGATAGAAAGTTTTTCTATCACTGATAGAATCTATCAGTGATAGAAAACTTTTTCTATCACTGATAGAATCTATCACTGATAGAAGCTTTTCTATCAGTGATAGAAAAGCTTCTATCACTGATAGAAGCGATTTCTATCTAAGTGATTTCTATCAGTGATAGAAACTTTTCTATCACTGATAGAAGCGATTTCTATCACTGATAGAAAGCTTTTCTCTTTGTGATAGAATCTATCTAGTATGTATTGTCAATGTTCTAATGTAGTGATAGATTCATTTATTTTCTTTTGTCTTCTTCACTTCCTTCCCTTTTTGCTTCTCTTTCTGATCCCCATGCCATGCCCTGCTTTTCTTTGTCCCATAATTCAGATCTATCTTCTTCATTAAAATAATGAGTTCATCTCTTTCTCTTTTTCTTTTTGTCTCTGCTCTCTTTTTTTTTTCTTTGGGTTTTGCCCCAAATGGGTACTGGTTGGAGAAAGAGATGAACTTGGCTATGGAGTTCGTGAATCTAAGACGGAACTTGCAGACGCAATTGCACAAATACGAAGACGGGCTGGCTGCGTGTGTGGGCATTTTGGTAAATTCACATTCCAAAAGTTAAAATTTTGCCATTTTCGCAAATAGTTTCAACCGTTGCTAAGTTTGCAATTATTTTGGGCCGGTTTGCTACTTTTGCAACCGGCCCTTTTAAATTTATAGTTGAACGCCGTTAGAATTGGGAAGGTAGTACTATTTATTTTAAATGACTTTTTAAGATGCAAACACAAAAAGAAAAAAAAAAACTTAATTTATGTATTTATTATTATTTACTAGTTGAAATTATGTTCTGGTTAACAACAAACTTAATTGTTATGGCGTAGTTGATTGTTGATTTGAATTGAATATCACTTAACTAATGTTATTTTTTGAGGATATATATATATACATTTTTTTGAGTTTAACAACATTTACATTTGGGGTTGGGGGATTCGAACCTCTTACCTCTCGATCGAGGGTAAATGTCAATTACCGCTAAACTATGCTCGCTTTGGCTTGTTGAGGATAAATTGGTTGGCTATGATTTGGTATAAATTTTATTTCAATTTGAAATAACTCGATCTTAATTAAGGAAAAAGAAGACTATAAATTTGTATCTTTAAACTTTGTTGGTTATTTCAATAAAAGTCCTAAACTAATAATTACATCAATTAAAATCCTAAATTTTCACAAGTGAATCAATTTAAACCATCTATTGGGATATATAATTATTTTCACTTGATTCCATATAAAAACAAATTGAAATTATCTAAATCACACAATTCTCCTCCTAGAATTTTACGAAAGTAGTTAAGAAAAAAAATATCATATAATTTTTCCTAAAAAAAAAAAAATATTAATGAGAACCGCTAACTTGATCATTTCTAACATGTATCTTTAATACTCTGTTAATCCCTACATTTAAAGAAGTATTTTTTTTAGTACATACATTTAAAGAAGTATTAGTCATGTATTACAATTATGCATTAACAATTTTAAAACAAAATTTTCTCAAAAAAAAAAAAAAAAATTTAAAACAAAATCTTAATAGAGAGTCTAGATTCATATAAACTTTTGAATATTAAAGGTTTTAATTGATACAACTATTACGTCTTGAGGTTTAATTGATTCAATTTGTAAAACTTTAGGAAAATTGTAATGGGTGGCTAAAATCTTATGGTTAATTGCAAATATAGCAAGTCTTATAAAAAAAATGCAAATATAACAAAATTTTTAAATCGTTTTTTAATTCCCATTTTGCCCCTATTTTGATTTCTATCCGTGATAGAAATCTATCACTAATAAAATCACAGTGATGGAAATCTAGTGATAGATTAATCTATCACTGATAGAAATTTATTGATAATAGAAACTAATAGTGTATTTGATGGAAACCAATATTGTATTTGTTTACGTGATAATTTGTACATACCTTTTGTTTTGTTGAGGTCTCCCCTCCTTTAAATTTCAACTTCCGATTTGTGCTTTTCTTTTCTTCCGATTCAATTTTTTTTTACTACAGTGTCTATAAAAACAAAATCAGTGACATAGGTTTTATAAAAAAAGGATAGTTTTCTATTGGTGATAGAAATCTATTAGTGATAGATTCTATCATAGATAGACTTTTATGAGTGATAGAAGATTTTTATCACTAATAGAAATCTTCTATCACTAATAGAAATCAATCTTTCTATCAGTGATAATTTCTACCAGTGATAGAAGTGGTAGAAAATTTTCTATCACCGATAGAATTCTACCGCTAGATTCTATCAGCGATAGAATTCAATTGTTGATAGATTCTAACATCAATAGAATTCTACCATCGATAGAAGGGTATTTTGGTCATTTAGACAGTATGAAGGTATTTTTTTTTTTTTTTGCCATATTTGCAATAGGTTGCTTTATTTCCTAATATTTTGTCCTATTTTGTTGTTTATGCAACCAATCCAAAACTGTATGCTTGTTGATTATTACTCTTAAAAAAAACACTAAATCTAAGAATAGCTGGCTCTCATAATTTTTCTTTAGTCTTTTAGCTTACTGTTTTCAGAATAAAGTATTTTTATGTCTCTTTAAATTGATTTAATGAGTCACTTTTAATTTGAAAATTTGAACTTAAAAAATAAAGTTAACTTTATTAAATTAAATATAAATTTTGAATAAGTGGTAAAATTGCCCATGAGTCAACTAATAAATGACACAAAAATCAAATAGTAGAACACTCCAAACCCAACCACATCAACGTCTAAGCTAATTATGTGAACATAGATAAACTGGCATAAAACTTGTACAAATGACCAAGAGGTCTGTGGTTTGAATGTCCCACCCTTATATATTGTCAAAAAAAAAAAAAAAAAAAATACACATCTAAAATTAATCATGAAAATATCTAAACACATTTCTAAATTGAATAACAATAGATGATTGTGTTGGGGCTCCTTCATTGACTTGAAACCATAGCGACAATAATTTTGTTTGTTTTAAGCGTATTTTGTGTAAGGATAATGCTAGAAAACATTGTTAATTGGTCAATGGTGCAAATAATAATATAGATTACCAATGAACAAACATGTTCTTGTAACACATCATCAACATTTCTTTTGAAGAAGAATAAGCAACAAGTTCTTTGCTAAATGAAGATATTTTAATAAAATTAAAACTTATTAATGATCCTACATTTTTGTCAACATAAATATAACTTAATTGATTAAGACATATATCTTCGATTTCAAAAAGTCATAAATTCAAATTTTTTCATTGAACTCAAAGAAAAAAAAAAATAGATACATTTTTCTCAAATACCCAAAACAAAAGAAAACACTGTACCTTTTTGGACATAGGAGGAATTACTGGACAATCATAGAAACCTCACTAAATTTATTATTATTTTGTTTTTGATGAAAACACTAAATTTAGTTTAGTTCCACGTGTCACCACTTCAGCATTTTTTTTCGGTAAAAGAAAAAGATTTGTCTGAAATAATCAACAATGAACGTCAAAGTTTTGAAAATTAGGAATGAGGAGTGAGAACATTGAGAAGTAGCCGATTAATATATTTATCCATAACAATAAAAAAAAAATACTTTAAAAACTAAAACAGTATTATAAAAATATAAGACATTATTTATTTAAAAAAAGTAAAGACATTATTTTTTTAAAAAAAAAAATAGTACTACAAAATAAGAGTCAATTCAAGCATAATTTAGTTGATAAGACAATATTTTGTCATAAGACATTCACTTCTTTTTTTTTTGGGCAAATTGCAAAAACCACCCCTAAAGTATGGTGGTTGTAACAATTACACCCCTAAACTTTCAATTGTAAAAATTGAACCCTTAATCTTTCAATTGTAAAAATTAAACCTTAAACTATGATAAATATAAAAATTGGATCCATTTAATTACTTCATTTTCCCCTCACATTTCATCTTTCTCTCTCCTCCTTTCATATTCTCTATTCCTCTCCTCCTTCCACTCGCTCTCTCTCTAAAGAAGAAAGTTGCAGTTCCACAATTTCAATTTCATCGTTATCAAGTGGTGCTCCAACAACCAGCATGGCAGAACTTCGTCGGCGTTGGCCGGAAGTTACCAGAGATGGTGAATTCGAGCCGTAGCTTACAGAGCTTCAGCAAGAATCTAATGTCCAACTTCAAATTCAAGAAGGGGTCCACGACAGCGGCGGCAACGGAAGAAAAAGGGAATGGGAACGAATGTGTGGTTTGTTTGTCGGCGTTTTGAGGATGGGGAAGAGGTGAAGAAACTGTCGAGATGCACTCACATGTTCCACGCCCCCTTGTATAGACATGGATTTGAACTTCAATCTAATATTCCAGCGAAATCACAACACAAGTTGCATCAGTGAAATAACAGACCCATTCTAAATCAGTCACCCAAACCGGCGTAAAGTAGCCTCTGAAACCAAATGCTGCTGCGATACCGAGACCCGCCGACGAAACCCATTCAGCCTCCAAATCCGAGATCCACACGAAACAGAGACTCACACTGACCACACAAAACAGAGACTCACACCGACGAAGAGACCGTCTCTGAAACAGAGACCCAAACCGGCGCGAAAAACAGACCCACGAAAACTTTAGATCGAGACCCACTGCCGTGCTTAAGGAAAAAACAGACCCACTCCCTCATATTTCATCTTTCTCTCTCCTCCTTCCATTTTTTTTTTTTTGAGTACAAAAGAATCCCTCTCCTCCTTCCACTTTTCTCTCTCTAAAGAAGAGAAATGAAATAATTGAATGGATCCAATTTTTATATTTATCATAGTTTAAGGTTTAATTTTCACAATTGAAAGATTAAGGGTTCGACTTTTACAATTTTTAAAGTTTGAGGGTTTAATTTTTACAATTGAAAGTTTAGGGGTGTAATTGTTACAACCACCATACTTCAGGGGTGGTTTTTGCAATTTGCCCTTTTTTTTTAATAAATAAAAAAAAAAACAGTAAGAAATTCCAAACTAAAATCCTATCCAACCAATTCGAACATGATTTTACCATTAAAGTATTAATAAATTTTAAATCTATTACATATGGAAGGTTCAAACTTTTACATGGATGTTTGTAATAATTCTATATTTTAAAAAATTGACACTGATACTAATTATGAAGACATTTTTTCTAAAAAAAAAATAAAGAAGACATTTTTGGTGGCAGTCAACATGAGGCGAGTAGCTCAATTATTAAGCTTAATTTTTCCCAAAACAAAAAAAGAAAAAAGAAAAAAAAAAAAGAAAAGAAAAGAACAGAAAGACATCTACGTAGCATAAATTTAAAAGAGATTCAAAATAAATTTACAATTTACTTATTATGGTATATTTCTAACTTCAATGGGAAAAAGTAGAAACAAGACTACAGAAAGTAGAGGAATTTGTTTGTAGTTATTGGAAGAAAATAAAATACTATTTTAGATAAGAAGAAAAAAAAAAAGAAAAAAAAAGAAGAATATATTGTTGAAAAAATTGCTTAGCTGTTATCCACCTCCATTACGATCAAAACCTCCATTATTATCTGCGTAACTGAAGGAAGGATAGAGAAAGAAAAAAAGAATACTGAAAGAGCAGCTCAACGCCAGCTGATTCCTCCTCCTTCAGCGGCCTTCGTCTTCTCAATCCATCAACCCTAACAACAAAGAAGAAGAAGAAGAAGAAGAAGAAGCCGTCTCTCTCTGTGTTTCTCTGTACTTTTTTTAACCTAAGATCTTGTTGGCTTTCTCTGACGGCGTCAATTGGGCGTTATCGTGGAAGAGAGAGCATGTGGGGCGAGGGAGGAGAGTATGAGCGAGAGGAGAGAGAGAGAGAGAAATGGAGATGGCTTCGGAGCCGGAGAGTTGTTTTGGAGCATTGTCCTTTTATTTGACTGTGGTTTACTTGGCTTTCACACTCTCAACCTGACCAAAACCGCCATTTTTAACGCCTTCTCTCTCTCTATCTCTCTATTCTTTGTCTGGATTCTGATGTACATATACTCCTTCTCTTTCTCTCTCTGCTTTTCTTGACATTCAGTCTGGTTTGGTTCTAGGGTTTCGAGTACTCTTCTCTTCTAGCTTCGGCATACTCCGTCCGTCCATGAATTATTAGGGTTTTGTTTTAAATTTCCCACATTGTCACCAATGAATCTCCTTTCTTATTTATATCACGCAGCTCTCTCTGTTAACTTCGTTTATCTGCTTATCGTCTTGGTTTCCTCAGCCTCTGATTCTGAACTCAACTGTCTGCTTGAATTCAAGAAGGGGATTCAGAAAGATCCGCACAACTCGGTCAATGGGAAGTGGGATTTAGTCTCGGTTTCCAACTCTGATGCTTGTCCTTCCTCCTGGACTGGGGTGTCTTGTGATGAAAACGGTAATGTGTCTGCAATTGTGCTGGACCGGCTTGGCTTGAGCGGGGAGTTGAAGTTCCAGACTCTGATTGGCCTTAAGAGCCTTAAGAATTTGAGTCTTTCTGGAAATGATTTCACTGGACGGCTTGTTCCGGCTCTTGGGACGTTATATAGTCTGCAGCATTTGGATCTGTCTTCGAATAGATTTTATGGGCCGATCCCGGAGCGGATCAATGATCTTTACAGTTTGAACTATCTAAATTTCTCAGCGAATGACTTCAGTGGTGGCTTTCCAGTTGGTAGATTGAATCTTAATCAGCTCAAGGTATTGGATTTGCACTCTAATCGACTTTATGGGAACATTGGCCTGTTGATTTCCCAGCTGCGGAATGTGGAATATGTTGATTTAAGCCACAATGAGTTCTTCGGAGGACTTTCAATTGGTTCCGATAACGTTTCTAGTCTGGCTAATACATTGAGAAGTTTCAACTTGAGTTACAATAGATTGAATGGTGGATTCTTTGACGCTGACTCTCTCGTGTTATTTAGAAACTTGGTAGTTTTGGATATGGGTCATAACCAGATTATAGGGGAATTGCCTTCATTTGGGTCCTTGCCTAATTTGCGGATTTTGAGGCTTGGCAATAATCTTTTATCTGGTTTGGTGCCGGGGGAACTGTTAAACAGGTCTTTGCAATTGGAGGAATTGGATCTTAGTGGTAATGCATTTACAGGTAAATAACCACTTGTCTTATTATCCCGCTATTTATGGTTTACTGGAGATTGATTGACTGTGAGAAGGTGCATTTAAGTTCAAATTTGTGATCTCCCAACTTAGATCTCTACTCTATGGAATTTTCTCAAGCCATGCACATAATTGTTTTTATTTTTTATTTTTATTTTTTTGTGTGTGGAGGTTTAGCAATGTAATTGATGGTTGAAAAATTAAGAATTTCTTTTGGTTGATATGTTTACAAGACTATTATTTGCTCGTCTATACTTGAAATCACCAAATTACATGTACGATGTCGTTGTGTTCATTGACCGATAATCTAATTCAGTTAAACTGGTTTCAAGAAAGGTCCGTTAATTGTATCATTCTGTACTAAATGAAGACTTGTGACCATTTTTATAGTTTGATATGAACTTTAAGATGATATATCTACTACTTCTGTAAATGAACTTTGTTTTTCTGAACCTATACTGTCATCCATGATTCTGCGTATGTTACTCTTTGCTGAACAAGATTCATTATTTACCTTGCAGGTTCAATTCTTCGCATTGACTCTCCTACATTGAAATTTCTGGACCTTTCATCAAATGCTCTATCTGGCGATATATCAGTTATGCAGACCTGGGAAGCCAATTTTGAGGTTCTTGATTTAAGTTCAAACAATTTTTCAGGAAGCTTCCCAAACTCAACTTCCTTCTTTGAGGGATTGAAGGTGCTTAATGTCAGAAATAATTTCTTAGTAGGCCCTTTGCCGTTTACATTGGGAAACTATCCTAGTATGTCTGCAGTTGATTTCAGTTTGAATGCTCTTAGTGGTACTATCCCTGCTAGTTTCTTTTCATCTATTACCTTGATCAGCCTCAATCTTTCAGGAAACCGGTTTACTGGTCCCATTCCTCTTCAAGGCTCAAGTGTTAGTGAGTTATTAGTTAAACCATCAGATCTGCCAATGGAATATCTTGATCTATCCAGTAATTCCTTGACTGGTGGGTTGCCTTCTGAAATAGATAAGTTGGCAAGGCTCAAATTGCTAAATCTTGCAAAGAATGAATTATCAGGATCACTTCCAGATCAATTGAACAGATTGAGTAACTTGGAGTATCTTGATTTATCAAACAACAAATTTACAGGTGAAATTCCCAATATGCTTCCCAACCTACATGTTTTTAATGTGTCCTCCAATGATCTCTCAGGCGACGTTCCAGAAAATTTAAGAAGCTTCCCCATCTCATCATTTCGTCCCGGAAATGATAAGCTTAGCTTACCAAAAGATATAGGTTCACAGAACTCAATTCCAAATAATTTCCCTGAGCAGGGAAGACGTCGTTCTTCTAAAGCTAATATCCAAATAGCTATTATTCTTGCCTCAGTTGGAGCAGTTGTGATGATTGTTTTTCTTTTACTGGCTTATCATAGAGCACAACTTAAAGAGTTCCATGGAAGAAGTATATTTAGCGGCCACAGTACTCAGAGGGACATTAAGATAGAACGTTTCAGGCCTTCTCTTTTCAAATTCCAACCAAACAATCAGCCTCCACCAACCTCTTCAAGTTTTTCAAATGACCATTTGCTAACCTCGACTTCAAGATCATTATCTGGGCAGGCAGAATTCTCTTCTGAGATTTCGGAACACGTTTTACCTGGAGGTGCTGCAACAAGTTCATCAATGATTATTCCTAATTTGATCGATGATCATCCTGTTACTTCTGGGAAAAATTCCTCTCCAGGTTCCCCATTATCTTCCTCACACCAGTTTGTTGAAGGGCGTGAACAACCTGTGACACTAGACGTGTATTCACCAGATCGGTTAGCTGGAGAATTGTTTTTTCTGGACAATTCACTGCTATTCACTGCTGAGGAATTATCCAGAGCTCCAGCTGAAGTTCTTGGTAGAAGCAGCCATGGAACACTATATAAAGCTACTCTGGATAGTGGACATATGCTGACTGTTAAGTGGTTACGTGTGGGACTGGTCAAGCATAAGAAGGAATTTGCCAAGGAAGTTAAAAGAATTGGATCAATGAGGCATAAAAGCATTATTCCTTTACGAGCATATTATTGGGGTCCCAGAGAACAAGAGCGGCTTCTTTTAGCTGACTATATGTTGGGAGATAGCTTAGCTCTACATCTTTACGGTAAGAGTGTTGGAAACTTTCTTTCTATGTTTATATATTTCTTTGCTTATATTTTACTGTTGCTAACTTTATGGAACTGCACATAGCCTTTTAGGTGTCCTGTCATTGATCATTCTTTTCCCGGATTTTTAATCATTTGAGTAACTGCTTTGAAAAGTAATTTGGGATTTTGACATTGGTTTGTTAGTGCTCGAATGTACATGCCAAGGATAGTTTCTTCTTTCAAATTAAGCTGCTGAATTTTAATGGTCCAAATGGAGTTTGCACGATCTTGCCTTTTTGAGTAAGTATCAAAACTTCCATCCGTCCTGTGTAGCTGACACATTGGAAAACATCATAGAGAAAAGTTATGGCATTACCCTTTTTTGTCACAGCACATCTAAGGCATGCTGATGCTAACAGCTTATGAGGGGAATCTAAGCCTAAGGACATGCCCTTGCATTATTCATGCATAAAAATAAATGGTCGGCAAATGAAATAAAAATCTTTGGCAAATAGTTTTTTTTCTTGATAAACTGAAGCTAAAACTCTTATTTTCTGTTTTATATCGTTGAAGCCTAGAATGGGCCCTTTTTCAAAATACTTTTGAGATCCTCTATCATCAATATATGATCGAACATTTCATGGAGATGATCGAGGAGTTCCTTCCCCATCCACCTTTTTGGGATCAAGGGAACTTCTTATGGCAGGTTGGGATTTGTGCTATTATTTGAGGGCTGTGGGGTGAGAGAAATAACAAAATATTTAGAGGGAAGCAAAGGAATTTTGAGGATGTGTGGGCCCTTATAAAATATTATGTTTCTTTGTGGGCGTTTGTGACGCTTTTGTTTTGTAATTATCCTTTAGGTCTAATTTTGTTGGATTGAAATCCCTTTATCTAATAAGAGGGTTTCCTTTTGGGGCTTGGTTTTTTTGTATGTCCTTGTATTCTTCCATTTTTTCTCAATGAAAGTTTGGTTTGTTATAAAAAAAAATTCAACACTCATTGCTTCCATGACACTCATTTCTATCTATAACTTCGACATAATTATTCTTATCCAAAATTTTGTTTCATCCGAAGGTTTTTGAATTGTGTATGCTAGTTTTGCTCATTCTATTCAGATTCATGGTTTTACTATACATGATCAACCATTATTTGGCAATACATGATCATCATATTGATGATTTGGAGTTTGAAGTCCTAGACAAAACCCACAAATCTTGTGGTCTATCCTTACCGTAGAAAACAGTACTTCCATGAAGCATAGATGTACAAGCTAGTCTGCTATAGAATCCAGCAGCCTAAGAAACAGCCACAGAAGAAGCCTGCTCTATAAAGCTATGCATAAGGCGGCTTCCAAAATAGTAAATCCTGTGTATTGCTATTGTTTATACAAATTACAAAGTCATGAAAAAAATGCAAAATTTAAAAGTAAAATAAGCTTGAGAGAAGCAGGAAAGTGGATTAAACTTTAAAACTTTAAATGATCTGTAAACCTACCTACCATAAAAGATCATCCTTTTACACTTGTACCAAACACTTAAAGGAGTAGGTAAATCCCTTGCATGCCATCCTCCCTCTTCCGGCAAAAATTTTGATTCAGGAGATTTTTACAAAATTCAGAGAAGTTCGAAGAGATACAAGTCTTTTGCCTTCATCAGAGTTTTAGGATCTTCCCCAATTTTTTTTTTTAGGATTTGTGGAAAAATTTATTTGTCCATTTTACCATGGACACTTGATTGTCAATTAGGTCTTATGATTAGTGCCGTAGTTTTAGGCCTCATGTAGCTGCTTGTCTTATCCTCAAAATTACATCACGTAGTCTGTGCCCTTAAATTGCCATTGCCATCTTAAATTTTAAATTTCAATATTTTTATTGTGTATTTGACATGATTTTGTTCAGTTTTTTGGATACATTATGATTCTAGATTCTATTATTTACTAATTTTAGCATTTTAGCCCTTGTACCTTTTCATTTTAGTTTTGGTACTTTTGCTAAAGAATTAATTTAGTTTCCGTGGTTAATTATCTATTATTAAATTGTAAACCTGAAGTCAAGGTGAGATCACATGCTAAGTTGATATGGTACTTTTGTAGGTTAACTGCATATACATGGAAAGTTGAAGTAGCACCTTTTAGTTTTCATGTTATGTCCCATCAAATTCGTTATGATGTAATTAAATAATTGACGTCAGGAAAGCTGATAGGCTTCTAAAATTTTAGACTTTAGTTGGTAGTAAAATTTGGAATTAGAATGATTTTATTTAACATTTTTTATGCAATGAGGAAGGTGAGAAATCTTCCTTGGTCCAAAATGGAAACCACTTGGCCAAAAAAAAAAAAAACACTATAGTGAAGGTAGTGTTTTGAAAGAAAACACTAACTAGAAGTAGGAAGCCGTGTAACTGTAAACTACTAAAACTTCTAGACTTATCTATGAAGGCATTTCCATTTCTTTTCACCTAAATCTCGTACAAAAGAGCTTTAATGGCATTGCTATTTAAGATTTTTAGCTTTGTCTTGGAATGGGTGGCCGCACAACAGTGGAAGATGGCCTGTTTTGCAGTGTTGCTGTCTGTGTTCTTAGTATACTTGTTATCTTGTTTATATTACTACCACGTCCAAAGATCTCTCTGGAATGTCAATTTGTATTGGGAACACAGTCTATGCTTGGCAACATGGGTTCCTGCCAAGTTTGCATCATTTATTTGAAGGAAATCACCAGGCCAGAAACCTGAACGTTCGTGGAAATTTATTTTGCATAAACACCAGAATATCTCCATCCTTCCCATGCTTGTATACTTCTTGCAGAAGTACTTTCACTTGCAATCAGACAATCTAAGGCTACTACTGTATGTTCTAGTGATTCATTGTATTGTTTCTTTTTTGACAGAAACTACACCTCGAAGGTACTCTCGGTTGTCGTTCAGCCAAAGACTAAAAATTGCAGTGGAAGTTGCTCGCTGTCTGTTGTACCTTCACGATAGGGGCCTCCCCCATGGAAACTTAAAGCCAACGAATATTATCTTGGCAGGCCATGATTTTGATGCCCGACTCACTGACTATGGACTTCACCGCTTGATGACACCAGCAGGCATTGCGGAGCAGATACTAAATCTAGGAGCGCTTGGATATTGTGCTCCAGAATTGGCTTGTGCAGCGAAACCTGGTCCATCTTTCAAGGCTGACGTTTATTCGTTTGGGGTGATTTTAATGGAGCTTTTAACCAAAAGAAGTGCAGGCGACATAATATCGGGCCAGTCTGGGGCTGTCGATCTCACAGATTGGGTGCGTCTATGCGATCAAGAAGGACGGAGAATGGACTGCATAGACAGAGATATCGTCGTTGGAGAAGAGCCTTCGAAAGCTATGGATGAACTGTTGGCTGTTTCCCTCAGGTGCATCCTCCCTGTAAATGAGAGGCCTAACATCAGACAAGTTTTCGATGATTTATGTGCTATATCTGTTTGATTTCCACCCCCATCCTCTTCCTCCCCCTTGTGTACATGCGTCTTGGAATTAGTTTTTTCCGCGTTCCTCGACCCAATTGTTTTTGCTTCCTATTTTTCACTTCGTATTGGTTTCAGCCTACTGATTTTGGGCTAATTGTCACCATTTTTTCTCCGTGAAATTTTCTTGTAAATGGACAACCCATCCATTGATTTCTTCTTTTTCCCTACAAGAGTTTCAGTTTGATGTTAGTGGAAAAAAAATGTTGCTCACTTTCAATGTCTCCTGCCCTCTCTCTCATTTTCATTTCATCTGGTGGCAGTGCCAGCATTTGACTTTACCAGATGCCTTCACCCTTAATTCGATGGTATTTGGTCTGTCAGATTTACTCTTTTTGTGACAGTTTAAGTTATGCTCAAGTATTCTAAGATCAACGAGCCAAGTTCTTCCCTTCCCATTGATTTGAAATAATTGAGGAAAATGAGGCTGCGAATAGAGGTGTGGTTGTAGATTGCACATGAACATAAGACAGCCATTTTTGGGTTGCCATATTATTATTATTTTTACTTGAATTATTCAATTAAAAATCAAATAGAACAATTAAAAGGTGGAGGATGAAAATGAAATAAATATAAAACTTGGGGGATAAAATAAAATTGATACCTAAATTATTGGATAAAATTAAGGTAATAAATCAAAATTTACCCTTAACCTTAGTAAAATGTAGACGTTTCTACATTTAAAATTCCATTTTCATTAAATGGAACCCTAAACTTAATTTACTTAAACCAGTGTTGTAATTTTTTATTTATGTTCAATTTCCTTACATTCATCTACTAATTTTAACAAAAAGAAGATAACAACAATCTCCCAAAATTCATGAATTTGTGAGGATGAAAATGAAACTAGTGGGAAATTCGGCCAGATGTAGCTACTCTCATTGGATTGATTCAAGCAGTTTTATCTGCCAAAAGTTTGAGTCTTGAAAGCTAGCTGTTCATGGCCATGCTGTTGGGATTAAAACTGGATTAGATGCTGACTTAAAATCTCTAAATGGGGAATTTAGAGAAGCTTTAAATCTCTTCTTTCTAATGTTCGACTCGGGAATGAAGCCAAACAATATCATGTGGCGTGGATTACTGTAGAATGTCACTAGACATTGTATTGATTTGCCCAAGTTGTTTATTGACACATGTAACATGTCTTTTATACAATGATATATGACTTATGACCAAAAGAAAGGGGTGCCTAATTGCTTTGTATATGACTTGTTATCCAAGGCATTCTAAATCTTCCAAACCATACATATCTTTGACTAAATTTCACACCCACAAGCTAATAATATCTTAAATTCTTCGGCTAGTTAGTTATACAGTCGGTAAATAGGAGTAACCATAAGATCTTGAGCTCTGGGACAAGTTAAACCAAATTCTTCTGTCATATCTAATTCAACAGGCGACATGCCATTTGGAAGCTCCCAATCAAAGCAATGCACAAGTTGAGCTATCACGAGACGAACTATAGTGAGACCCATCAGCATTCCCGGACAACCTCTTCGACCAGATCCAAAGGGAATCAATTGAAAATCTCTCCCTTTCA
Organism: Luffa acutangula; assembly: GCA_036850905.1. Taxonomy (NCBI): domain Eukaryota; kingdom Viridiplantae; phylum Streptophyta; class Magnoliopsida; order Cucurbitales; family Cucurbitaceae; genus Luffa; species Luffa acutangula. The sequence continues at coordinate 57,749,394 of CM072087.1, read as the reverse complement.
CATCCACTTGACTACCAATAAACCTTTCAGGGAAGAACTTTTCTGGGTCAATCCAAGAACCAGGGTCTCTTCCAATTGCCCATGCATTCACTATTATGCGTGACTTCTTAGGAATATGAAAGCCGTTAACTGTACAATCTTCGAGAGACTCATGTGGAACTAATAATGGTGCCGCTGGATGTAGCCTGAGAATTTCCTTGACCACCATGTCCAAGTATTCCAAGTGATCCAAGTCGGATTCTTCCACCATCCTATCCAAACCCACCACTTTTTCTAGTTCATCTTGCATTTTCTTCATCACATTAGGATGCTTGATGAGCTCAGGTATTGCCCACTCGATAGTGGTGGCTGAAGTGTCCATTGCCGCAACTAGCATATCCTAAAAATGGGGTCAAGCTAATATATTAGAGCCCAGAACTGAAAATCCTTGTGCTTAAGCAGACAAGTGTTGATGAAATTAACATCTGTAAAGTATGAAGTTATGAATGCGTGGAAAGTTACTTACAAGGATTATAGCTTTGATGTTAGACCGTTCAATCTGGTACTCAGTTTCTTGGGAGCCCATGATGTCCAACATAACATCCACAAAATCTTTGGTCTTATTTTCATTCTTGGATTCAAGATGTTCCTCGATAATCCTCTCAAAGAACCCATCAAATATCTTACTAACAGCTTTTGAACGACGGTCCAACCCCTGAAGATCAAGCGCTGCAATTTGAGGAATAAAATCTCCCAAGTTTGGAGTAGCTGCTAAGTGCATGGCCTCTTGTATCACTGACTTGAAACCCCTCTCGTCGAACTCTTGGTCTTCATATTTCTTTCCAAACACCATCAAACAAGTCATGTCAGTGTTGAGAGAAGAGATTTTGGAGCTAAGATTCACAACCACATGATTCTTTGCAGCTTCTCGAAGATAGTCAATCAACAGTCCAAGCTCTTGCCTTCTCATTGATCCAAAAGATTTGACTTTGACATTACTGAGCAATTCAAGTGTGCACATCTTACGCATATTACGCCAATAAGAGCCGTACTGAGCAAATCCCAAGTTCTTTTGACCGTACGACATGTACTTGGAGGCCTGAATGAATGGGCGACTGGCAAAAACAAGATCATGGGTTTTGAGGAAGAGCTCCGCAGCTTGAGGAGAAGAGACAATGATGGTGGGTACAAGGCCGAGCTTCATGTACATGATGGACCCATATTTTTGAGATAAGCTTCGAAGATCTCTATGAGGAAGCTTGCCTAACAAATGAAGACTCCCCAAAACAGGGAAGCCTCTAGGACCAGGAGGCAATTTGTTTTGACCTGTCCACAGCCATGGTCTCAAGAGAAGAGCAACGCCGAGCAGTGCAACAGCGAGCAAGATCCAAGCCATTTGGAGACCAGAAAGTTAGCACATAATCTTGTATGGAAATGGTGAGGCTTTTAGAGCTCTGGCTTTGTTTAAGAAAGAAACAGAATTGCCGTCTGCTTGATGAATACAAGAAAAGGCTGTCACATCTTCAAAATTATGATATCAGATCTGATAGCTTCCATGCACAAGGAAGAGAGAAATACAAACTCATTAATACAGTAATCCACTCCATGAACATTTATTGAGTTAGATCAGAAACTCTTATCGGGAGGGTTCTGTTCTTGGGATGCTCAATATTTTATTTTTAATTTTCTTTTTTACCAACCTAGATTAGTTTTGGGGTTGTTCTCACAAATATCAAAATAGAGTAAAATAATGGTAAATTGAGCAAAATTTAAAACTATTTGCGAATATAACAAAGTTAAAGTCTATAAAGGATAGAAGTTTAACAGATCTATGTCTATCAGTGATGGTGACTACATGCATTATTGTGATGAAAGTCTAACAGATCCATGTCTATCATTTATAGATTTGTCATATTGACAGTTTTATTTTTTTTTTATTTTTTTAGTGGTTGTATTTGCAAATAACAAACCTTAAATTTCTACCCGTTACAATTAACCCTTAATTATGGTTCCGTTGGATAACTATTTGACTTTTTGTTTTTGTCTTTTAGCTTTTGAAAATTAAGTTCATAAATACTACTTCGTCCAATCCACCTATAAGTTTTTTTTTTTTTTTTGTTTTTTTTGTTTTCTTATCTACCTTCTTTTCCCGTTTTAAAAAACCAAGTGAAGTCAAATTTTGAAAACTAAAAGAAATTAGTTTTCAAGAACTTTTTCTTTTTGAAATTTGGTCAATAATACAAATGTGTTCTTAATGAAAGTCATTATAGAGAAATTGGAAGAAAACAAACATAATTTTTAAAAATCAAGAACAAAAACCAAACGGTTATCAAATTGACATTTTTTTTTTTACCTTTCTTATTTAATCAATATAATGTGTCACCTAGTTTTTGGTTTGTTTGTTTGGTACGTGATGAAGAGTGAGCGTGACAAAGGAGCATGTCTTTCATGTATGTCCTTTCTTTTGAAGTCATTTCATGTAATTAAGATATGATAATGATAGGCCACTTCAATTATGCAAGCGTACCGTTGGAAGCTTCAAAATCATCAATTTTTTTTTTTTTTTTTTAACAAAAATTTAAATTTATCATAATAGTTTGATAGAGTGTGATTGGTTCTGAGTCCAACAAACAAAAGGAAAAAAACAATTGTATTATAAAACATGAAAAATTACATTTTTAACCCATGAGATTTGGATTAAGTTGCATTTAGGTCTCTCAATTTTCAAACTCAACCATTTTATCCTCCCCTTTCGAATTTAATTCTATTTTGGTCTCGTTGTCAAATTTTTCATTACACTAATTATAGTGGAGATAGGTTTTTACATCATAATTGAGTTAATTTTGTTACCAAAATATCCTTTCATTTAATGAATTAAATAAATTTAATTTAATAATATATTCAAATATATAATTTAGTGTATAATTGTTGTTTTTTCCTTAATCACGTCCCTAGCAAAGATTTCCCTAAAAATTAGGGAAAGTTTTATATTCAATCGTAGACAATTTTTGTATAGTCCAAAACCAAATTTGTAATTTATTATTATAGATTTTTTATTCCTAGGTTTCCTTTTCCATCCTCAGCCGGTTGACACAATAGGTTTTTTTTTTTTTCAAAATTATTTTTCCTTTTCAATTTTCATAGTTTGAACCAACTTTTCACAAATTTTTTTTCGTTCCACACCTTCAATTTTGTCGTGGTCAAATTGCGTCTCCTTCATTCAACAATTTGTGTAATAGATCGTAACCGTTTGCTTTTCCAATTGTGTAGATGAGTATCTAATTTTTTGTCTATATTTTAGGTTTCTAAGTTTTCAAACTCAACAATTTTTCAGGTTTGGATTTGGTTCCATTTGGTCTCTGTCCAATTTTTCATTAATTATTGAAGAAAATGGTGTGGCAGCATTTTTTTGAATTAAAAAATATTATAAAAAAGAAGAAGTTGAAAGGAAAGAAGAAGAGAAGAAAATAGAACTACTGGTATATCATTTTCAGCATACACATTGTTATATCATTTATATATCACTAGTAATCATCACGTGCTATACACGTAAAATTTATAGTTTATTTTTAAATTAAAAAAATGTAAACGGAAAAAAAAACTATATTATTTAATTTAATAAATATAAATCGTTGGTTTAACTTCTTATTATGGTTTATATAGATTAATTATAAATTAATTTTGTGTTTTACCAATATTTTAGTTGAAATTTAGAAAAAAAGAGAAATATTTAAACTAAGAAGTGACAAAAAGAGAAATAAAAATTTTCTCTCCTTAAACCTCTTTAGTTAGTATAGAATATAGAATATATATATTTAGATATAGATAGATTGACAAGGATTTTAGAACATTTATTCAAATATTGTTTAAGATCATATTTATTCAAATATTTTATATATTTTATCATTTTATTATTTAGTTAATCAAAATTCAATTGGAAGACTGCGGAAAGATTTTAGAACATTTATTCAAATATTATTTAAAATAATAAATAAATAAATATAAAAAAAGTATAAATAAATAAACATATATTTAAATTAAAAAGGACAAAAAAAAATCTTTTAATTAAGAAAGAGCAAAAAGGAGAAATAAAAAAGTTCTCTTCAGCTTAAACCCTATATAGAATAGATATAGATAGATTAGTATAAAGGGTAAAACAATTCAAATATTGTTCAAGATAATAAATAAATAAATAAATAAATAAATAAATAAATAAATAAATAAATATATATATATATATAAAAAGAACAAAAGATGAAAATCTTAAATTAAGAATGAACAAAAAAAAAAAAAAAAGAAATCAAAAGTTTCTCATTTCATGCTCAGTTTAGATAGTATAGATTTTCAACACATACACCATGCACATGTACTTGTATAGACCTTGTCCCCACAGTTATCGTCTCTTTTCATGACCTTTTGGTCGATATATTAACTAGTTGAACAATTGTGTTGGTGGTATATTATTGTCTCATCTCCCTCTTCTTCCACGGAAGAAGAGGGAGAAATGAGAAGGGGAAAGATAAGAGAAAAAGAAAGAGAGGAAAGAAGCAGGGAGATTAGAGTTTAGGTGAAGTAGGGACGGAGGAGGAAGAAGAGGGCAGAGGAAGAAGATCATAAGAAGAAAAACGAAAAAAAAAAAAATAAAAGATAAAAATATTAAAAGTATTATTTTTTAAAAAAATTAAAATATTTTTAATAAAAATGGTACCACATCATCATTCCATTAGGAATTTAAAAAAAAAAAAAAAAGCTGGATGGATGAAACAAAATGAGAAAAAAATCCAAATCTCAAAATTAAAATTGTTGAGTTTTGAAAATTAAAAAACCTAAATGCAATTTATTCAAAACATCATAGATCAAACAGAAATAATTTTTTATATTAAAATAATAGTGCCACGTCAGCAACCGTTAAAAGTTAACAGAAAATTTGACGGCAGGGACCAAAGTGCTCCTTATCTCAAACCTCAGGGGTATTTTTGTTGAGTTTGAAAACTCAGGGACCCAAGTGTCACTTAACCCAAACCTCAGGGACCAAAAGTGTATTTTTCCCTTAAATTAATAACTGTTGAAGGAGAAATTTCGGTCAATCACAAATTGCCACGTCATTAATATAAATTAATGATAAAATAAATTTGGGACCAGTTACACATTTACACGTGTGCCTAAATTAAATTAATAGACATTAAAATTCGGCAAATCAAAGAATGCCACTTGTCTATTAGTGATCCATCAGATAACATCAGCCAAGTTCAATCAGATTATGCCACGTGGCAATTGGACCCAAGCCCAAGCCCATATGAGGTCCATCAAACTCTATAAATAGAGAAGACCACCATTCATTCAGGGGGATTCAGATTAGAGAACTCAGAGTCGAGAGAATTCTGTCAGAGTCATCAGAAGTCAGAGAGTCTAGAGAATTCAGAAGATCCTAGATTCAGAATTCAACCAACTCAAGACTCAGAAGGTTTGAAGACTAGAAGACTCTAAGAAGAGATCAATAAGCCAATCGATCGATCAAGAAGATCAACAAGTCAGCAGGCCGACCATCCAAGAAGAGATCAGCAAGCCAACCGACCGATCAAGAAGATCAACAAGTCAGTAGGTCGATCATTCAAGAAGAGATCAACAAGCCAACCGATCAAGAAGATCAACAAGTCAGTAGGCCGATCATCCAAGGAGATCAATAAGCCAATCGACCGATCAAGAAGATCAACAAGTCAGCAGGCCGATCATCCAAGAGGATCAACAAGCTAACAAGCCGATTCGACAGATCAATAAGCCAATCGACCGATCAAGAAGATCAACAAGCTAACAAGCCGATTCGACAGATCAATAAGCCAATCGACCGATCAAGAAGATCAACAAGCTAACAAGCCGATTCGACAGATCATCAAGCCAACCGACCGATCAAGAAGATCAACAAGTCAGCAGGCCGATCATCCAAGAGGATCAACAAGCTAACAAGCCGATCCAACAAATCAACAATCCAACAAGCCGATCCAAAAGATCATCAAGCCAACAAGCCGATCCAAGAGATCATCAAGTCAACAGATCGATCATCCAGGAAGATCAACAAGCCAACAAGCCGATCCAATAGATCATCACGCCAACAGGCCGATCATCCAAGAAGATCAACAAGCCAATAGACCGATCCAAGAGATCATCAACCTAGCAGGCCAATCATCCAAGAAGCTCAACAAATTGACCCAAGAAGATCCTTCAAGACTAGAAGACTTCAACACTTCTTGAAGATTGAAGACTCCTTCAAAACTGGAAGACTTCAAGCTCCAAGAATCAATTGAAGATTCAGACTCGAGAACAAGCGATCCAGCTCTCGAGTGAGACACAACCATTCACACACAAGAGAGAGAATCAGAGGATTAAAGTTAGAGATTGTACACCCACACGCATATTACATTAATACAAATATATTATTTATTCCACGTGTCTCCATATCCGAAGTCTCGTGCGAACAATAACATTTGTTTAATGTTTAACTTAATAAATTATTCTGACATAAAAATATAATCAGAAATATAAAATTAATAAGCCAATACCCATGTTATCCTCAAAGAACATTATATTTCTTTTTTTTTCAAAAAAAAGAAAAAAAAAATTGAATCTGTCAAAAACAGAGTCATGAAAATTTCTAATTTTAAGAAAGATAGAATGAGTATAGACAATAAGACAAATCGCTCAACTAGTTAATATATCAACCAAAAGGTCAAGAAAAGAGACGATAACAGTGAGGACAAGGTCTATACACTACATGTGCATATATAGTGTATGTGTTGAAAATGATATATAAATGAGAAAATAGGACTTGAGAATTTGATATTAATTTTTTCTTTTAATTTGTGAATAAAATTATTTAATAAGTATATTAAGAATTACCAACTCTTTTTGAAATAGTTCTTTTATATGGGAAGAGATACAATTTGAAGATTTGTAAAAAATAATGCACAAGTTGAAGTCTGATACATATAAAAACAAATGAAAAAGTCGAAAAAACTCATTAGCATATCTCAACGTTATATGTCAATCATTGATTGACTCCATTAGTAATTGACTACATAGTGATTTGGATGACATCGATTAATAATTGACTGCATATAGTGATTTACATCAGTTATTGGTTCATGTTTATCGGTGGTCTTTGGCGTTGTTTTTTATTCACAATTGTTTGCATGCTTCTTTGTTATTAAGACTATCATTAATATACCATATAGATTAAGGAAAAACGAAAGTCTATACACACCACGTGATAAGTGGACCACGAATTGAAAATGAAATGAATGTGAAGATAGTACTTGAAATTTTGATGGTTGATGTAGAATTTGTTTTGAAGGGTCTTCAATGCTATCAATAATTGATGAATGAATCCATAGAAATTCAAAATGAAAAATATCTTCCGACTACTTTTATAATCTTTGTGATATTTTAGTCCTACATCAATAGTTGAATTTGTTCTTTTCAAAAAAAAAAAAAAAAAAAAAGTTGAATTTGCATCGATAAAATATCGGGTCTTGATATTTGCTCCTAATAACTAATATAAAAATGAAACAATCATTTCATATGTAATTTTAGTTTCTAATATACACAACCACATTAAATTTTACATATGATTCGATCAAAATTTTCATATTTTTATGCAACTCCCAACACGTTGATTGCAGTAGTTAAATTGTAGCCTACGTGGCTTTCTACATAAATGTTAATGAAGTCTCGCTAAAAAACAAAAAAGTTTCACAACATTTCAAAAGAAATGGACAAAAGAAAATAGAAAGGAAGAAGCCATAACTGCAAGAGAAAACCCTTTGCTTTCATATACTATTGAGCACGGTACATACCTCATATATATAAAGGTTTGAGGAAAAGAGCTCTTGCAAAAATAATGAAAAGAACAACATTCCAGAACCTTCAAGCTTTGCCCTAATACACTCAGACAATATAAAAGAGTAGAGAGCTACGGAGATGGACCGAAATACATGGGCCAAATACAGAAAAATAAATAAATACAAAAGAATATGACAAATGGGCTTCAGAAAACAATTTAATGGGCTATCTTAATAAACTTAAATGAGAATTTGCGGTGGGTGGCAAATAAGAATTATATAATTGCAAATATAGCACAATGTAAAAAAATTGCAAATATAGAAAAATCTATCAAAGTATATTACTGATAGACACTGATAGACTCTGGTTAATTAAAATCTTATAAGAGTTTATCAGCGATAGACTCTGATTAATCAAAATCTATTAGTCAACTGATAGACTCCAATTATTCAGAGTCCATCAGTGTCTATCGCTGATAGACTCCAATTAATCGAAATCTATCAATGACTATCATTGATAGACTTTGATTAATCAAATTCTATTAGTGATAGCCACTGATAGATTTCGATTAATCAAATTCTATTAATCGGAGTCTATCAGCAATAGACACTGATAGACTTTGAATAATCAGAGTCTATCAATGATAGACACAGATAGAATCTGACGACAGTTTTTTGGTCTTGTATAATTAATTTTGCTATATATGTAATTAGTTTGCAACTGTGCTATATTTGCTAATAATTTGGTCCAATTTGCCATCTATGCAACTGTCCCTTAATATTTTCCATGATTACATTAAAACATGTGGAGCCCTACAATATTATATTTTCTCATAAATTTCACTAGGGTCCACAAAGGACAAAGTCCATAACATTATTAACCCCTTCAGCTTTTGAGCAAGCTCTCAGAGAACTTTTCAGGTCTCTAGAAGACGATAAATAGGAGTAACCATAATATTTTGAGCGATAGAACAAGTTAAACCAAATTCTTCAGTCATATCCAAATCAGCTGGCGACATACCATTTGGAAGTTTCCAATCAAAACAATGCGCAAGTTGAGCTATTACTAAATGAACTATGACTAGACCCATTTGCATTCCAGGACAACCTCTTCGACCCGATCCAAATGGAATTAGTTGAAAATCTCTTCCTTTTAGTTCCACTAGAGTATCAATAAATCTCTCAGGAAAGAATTTTTCTGCATCAATCCAAGCACTTAGGTTTCGTCCAATTGCCCATCCATTTACTAATATGCGCGATCTTTTAGGAATATAGAAATCATTGACTATACAATCTTCAACTGACTCATGCGGAGCGAGTAATGGACCTGGAGGGTGCAGTCTGAAAACCTCTTTAACCACCATTTTCAAGTATTCCAAGTGTTATAGGCAATTTTGGACCACCCCGATGTACGAGGAGCTGACGAGGACAATCGGGGAGAAATCGGGCTGGAAACCGGGCCAAGGAGGCGGAGCCGGTAAGCGGGACGGGCCAAGGCCGAAGGGGTCGGGTTTTTGACCCGACCCCATGCTCGGCGGCCCATGGCCGAGGCCGACCCTCGGCCCGCTCGTGCGGGCCGAGCTCGTGCGGGCCGAGCTCGTTTGGTCCCGTCTGGTCCCCACCGCCTCTGGATGCCCCGGTTTCGCCTGGTTCGACCTAAAACGTCTCCGAAACCCTAAAAAGGCTAGGAGGATGAACAAGTATTTATATCCCTCTTCGCCACTGAAGAGGGGATCCCGAATTCCATCCCTAAGCTATATTCTCTATTCTCTGTTTTCTGCTCTTGCTCTTACTTTTCCACGCCCTACCGTTCTGTTTGCTGACTTAAGCATCGGAGCCGGTGTGGCGAGCACCACACCGGTGTGCAGGTTTACCGTCTTGCAGGCCACGTCTTCCCCCCTCAACTACAAATTTACCGTTGGTGGCACGTGAAGGTCAGGTGAGATCCTCTGGCCAAAATCGACCATCAACACCAAGTGATCCAAGTCTGCTTCTTGAACCATTCTATTCAAACCCACAACTTTTTCTAATTCTTCTTGCACTTTCTTCATTACCCGTGGATGTCTAATGAGCTCAGCTACTGCCCATCCGATGCTGGTGGCTGAAGTGTCCATTGCCCCAACAAGCAAATCCTAAAGGAGAAAATATTATTCATAGTTTATTATAAAAATTATAAAAATAAAATCGTATTAATATTGTAAAAACCATATATAGTCCTCTTCTGCATGCTTTTGGACGAGGTATTAACATCATTAAAGATGAATACAAAATCTTTGGCATCATCATTCTTAGAAGATTCAAGATGTTCATCTATGATCCTTTCAAAAAACCTATCAAATACTTTACCAACAGATTTTGCACGGCGGTTCAATCCACCAACATCAAGAAGCGCAATAAAAGGAACGAAATCCCCCAAGTTAAAAGCTCCTCCCAATTTCAAGGCCTCTTGTATCATCCACTTGAAGCCCCTCTCATCGAGTTCTTCATCTTCAAATTTTCTCCCAAAGATCATCAGACACGTTATGTTTGCACTGAGAGAATAGACTTTGGAAGTAAGATCCACAACCGCGCCACTCTTTGCAGCCTCACGAAGATCGTCAACCAACGACCCAAGCTCTTCCCTTCTCACTGATTTGAAAGAATTGACTTTGTGGCTGCTGAGCAACTCGAGCGTGCACATTTTGCGCATGTTGCGCCAATAAGGGCCATATTTTGCGAATGCCATGCTCTTTTGACCGTATGACATGTGCTTGAAAGCCTCACTACGTGGGCGGCTTGCAAAAACAAGGTCGTGGGTTTTGAGAAAGAGCTCTGCAGCTTCAGGGGAAGAGACAACAATGGTGTTCACAAGGCCGAGCTTGATGTGCATGATGGTGTTAACTAAAATTGCTTGATAAAAGCAATAACACCAAAATCACAAAAAACATGTATATTGAGTTATCAGAATCAAGAACAAAACTAAGAACAATCAAACCTGGATCCATTGATGTTGTTTCAGCAAACTGAATCTGACAGCAATTCAGCTCTTCAGGAAAGATCTTCCTCAACTAAACACACCAGAGTTCTAGAATTCTCTCAGTCATATGGGTAACAGGAGAACTGAATATGTTTAGTATATTGGAGACCATAACCCTTGCATCCTATTTATAAACTCTTCACTGAACCCCCATTAAGCCTAGTAAGAGTTATTGGGTATCCACCTAATAAAATTCCATACTCCATAAAAGTCCATGGGTCTAATTAACCATAGATCACTTTAATTGACCCAATAAATAGCCAAATAATATAAGTATAATAATATTAATATGTTGTCCACAAATTGATTATTAGAATATATAAAATATTCCAACAATCTCCCACTTGGACTACATATCAATTCTGTAAAATATATTATCATAACCTTAGTGCGCAACTTTAGGCTATTTGTCATTAGACTTTCCTTTAGAGCAATCTCGTCCATTTCCTGCAATAGTAAAGGATCAAGGCGGCTTTCGCTACCATAATTTATGTGGCTAAACCTTCCTTAATCACATTACCGTTACATTTAACGACATAGATCGAGTATGGTAAGTGGCATGAAGATTGCACGTTAAGTGACCTTACATGTCTATCTTCAACTGGTCAAACTTTATGAGATCCAAAATGGATACAATAACATATATTTATAATCAATGCTCAGAAACAAAATATATAACATCTTTATTCTGCAGAAAATATAAAACTGTACAAGTGTACAAAACATAAAACACTATAGGAAAATCACTCCCACTTAACCAATGTATCATCAAATGCAATTACACCCATATGAGCAGTATGCTCTAAAAAGACCTTAGGTGTCAATCCTTTGGTAAGTGGATCTGCTAGCATATTATTGGTTCCTATATGTTCTATGGTAATCAATTTGTCTTGTACTCTTTCTTTGACAACAAGAAACTTTATGTCGATAAACTTGCTCTTTGTCGAACTTCTGTTGTTATTAGAATACAAGACTGCTGATTTATTGTCACAGAAAATTTTGAGTGGCTTCTCAATATCACTCATAATTTGTAATCCTGTGACAAAGTTTCTGAGCCACAGACCATGATTGGATGCTTCATAGCAGGCAATGAACTCTGCAGCCATAGTCGAAGAAGCTACAAGTGTCTGCTTGACACTTTTCCAAGATATAGCTCCTCTGGCCATCATATATAAATATCCTGACGTAGATCGTCTGCTATCTTGACATCCAGCAAAATCAGAGTCAGAATACCCAATGATCTCAAGATTATCTGATCTCCGATAAGTAAGCATGTAGTCCTTTGTTCTCTGTAAATATCGCATAACACGTTTCGCTGCTTTCCAATGTGATATCCCAGGATCACTTAAGTATCTGCCCAAAATTCCCACTACAAAGGCTATATCAGGACGAGTGCAAACTTGGGCATACATTAGACTTCCAACAATTGAAGAATAAGGAATCTTTTGCATCTCTTTCCTCTCTAAGTCAGTTTTAGGACATTGCTCAAGACTAAACTTGTCTCCTTTAGCAATAGGTGTTTCTCCAGATGCACAATTTGACATTCCAAATCTACTCAATACCTTATCAATATAGTTCTTTTGTGATAAACCCAAAATACCTTGAGATCGATCTCGCAGTATTTGGATACCTAATACAAAAGATGCATTCCCAAGATCTTTCATTTCAAAATGCTTCGTTAGAAAGGTCTTGGTAGAATGTAAAAAGGCTATGTCATTACTAGCGAGTAGAATATCATCAACATATAACACCAGAAAGATAAATTTTCTCCCACTGAACTTATGATACACACAGTCATCAACTTTATTAACATCAAAACCGGATGAGATAATAACTTCATGAAACTTACGGTACCACTGACGGGATGCCTGCTTAAGACCATAGATGGATTTCTTAAGTTTACATACCATAGACTTTGGATTTTCAGACTCAAAGTACTCTGGTTGTACCATATAAATAGTTTCTTCAATGTCACCATTAAGAAACACTGTTTTAACATCCATCTGATGTAGCTCTAAATCGAAGTGAGCTACAAGTGCCATAACAATTCTAAAAGAGTCTTTTGATGAAACTGGAGAAAAAGTCTCTCTGTAGTCTATGCCTTCTTTCTGAGTAAAGCCTTTAGCAACAAGGCGTGCTTTATATCTTTCGATCTTGCCTTTAGAATCCTTCTTGGTTTTAAAGATCCATTTACAACCAATAGGTTTCTTACCAACTGGCAATTCTACTAGATCCCAAACATCATTGTCTTTCATTGACTTCATCTCATCTTGCATAGCTACAATCCATTTTTCAGAATTTGAACTTCGCATTGCTTGTTGAAGATTAATAGGATCATCTTCCATCAGACCAATGCCTTCCTCATGTTCTTGAAGAAATACCACATAATCATTAGAGATTGCACTTCTTCTTTCTCTAGTGGATCTCCTCAATGGCACATTAGATATCTCTTGAATAGGTTGAGTTTGCACTTCAGGAAGTAATATTTCAATGTTGTCTTGAAGAGGAACATTATCAGGTGTAAATTCTGAATCCTGATGAATGTGTTCTGAGTCCATAGGCACTATGATGGGAGGTAGAATAACCTGTCCATTGCCCATAGTACTAGGCACTTCTTCAAAATCTACATTTCTAACTTTATCTCCCCCTACAAACTCAACATCTTCAAGAAATCTGGCAGTTCCCGTCTCTAAAAAAGATCGAGAGGTGGGATCAAAAAACTTGAAACCCCGAGAACGTTCAGCATATCCAACAAAGTAGCAACTAAGTGTTCTTGAATCCAGCTTTTTCTCATGAGGTCGATATGGTTTAGCCTCAGCTGGACAACCCCAAATATGTAAATGCCTTATACTGGGTCTTTTACCAGTCCATAGTTCATAAGGGGTTTTAGTTACTGCTTTGCTAGGTACTCGATTGAGTATGTAAATGGCCGTCTTTATGGCTTCTCCCCAAAGAGATTTAGGTAATGAAGAATGATTCATCATACTTCTAACCATATCCTGAAGTGTTCTATTTCGTCTTTCTGCCACACCATTCATGCTTGGTTTACCGGGCATGGTATATTGTGGAACAATGCCACAATCTTTAAGGTAAAGTGCAAAAGGCCCTGGACGTTGTTCCCCTGATCCATCATATCGACCGTAATATTCACCACCACGGTCAGATTTGACAGCTTTAATAGTTTTATTAAGTTGAAGCTCAACTTCAGCTTTAAAAAACTTAAACATGTCCAGTGCTTGAGATTTCTCGTGAATTAAGTACAAATAACAATATCGAGAAAAGTCATCAATGAACGTGATAAAATAGTGTTGTCCATTCCACGAAGCTGTAGGGAAAGGACCACAAATATCTGTATGTATCAGTTCTAAGACTTCTATAGCTCGATTTGCACCTAACTTTCTTTTGTCTGTTTGCTTCCCCTTAATACAATTAATACAGATTTGAAAATCGGTCATATCAAGAGGATCCAAAATTCCGTCAAACACAAGACGTTCTATCCTTTGTTTGGAGATGTGACCTAAGCGCTTGTGCCATAATAAAGCAGAATTATCATTTAATTTACGCTTAGTTCCAGAAGCAGAAATGTGCAAGGTTTGATGACCAGGTTCTTTAGTATCTAACTTGTATAAGTTATCTACTAAGGATCCAGTACCAATCAAAGTGGAATTTTTACAAAGACGTACTTTATTATCTCCGAATGTACAAGTGTAACCAGATTTGTTCAATCCGGAAACAGAAACAAGATTACGTCTAAAAGACGATACAACAAAAGTTTCACATAAGTCTATACAAAATCCGGTCTCAAAAAATAATTTAAAGTGACCGATAGCATCAACCTTTGCCATATCGCCATTCCCCACAAAGATGTGGCGTTCACCATCAAACGGCTTTCGGCTCCACAGGCAACCCTGCATAGTCATACTAACATGAGTAGTAGCACCAGAATCTACCCACCACGTATGCAGAGGTACTGAAGCTAAATTAATTTCAGAACAGACAAAAGAGAGAAACATACCCTTCTTGACACGCCAAGCGTGATACTTTTGACAATCTTTTTTCAGATGTCCTGCCTTCCTGCAGAAGAAACAAGTAGGACCAGAACCTTGCTTCTTAAACTTTTTCAGCTTTGAAGGCACCACAGGTGTTTTGCCTTTCTTCTTCCTTAGTCCTGAAGATGCAACATGTGCACTCTCAGGTTTTTCACGCTGAAGTCTTTCTTCCTCTTGATCACAATGAGCAATCAGTTCATTCAGGGTCCATTTTTCCTTCTGAATGTTATAACTCACCCTAAATTGACTGTATTGAACAGGAAGAGAATTTAAAATTAAATGCACTAGGATGTCTTCAGAGACATCCAACTTAAGGGCCTTTAATTTTGTTGCAACATTAGACATTCTTAGTATGAATTCCCTGATATTTCCTTTACCATTGTATCGCATAGTGACAAGCCGATCCAACAGACTACCAGTCTCGGCTTTGTCACTCCTATGATACCGTTGCTCTAGTTCGTGAAGAAAACTTCGAGCATCAACAGTTTCCAAAACAGAACTCCGAAATGCCTCTGGAATAGAGTGTTTTATCATCATCAAACACATGCGATTAGACTTTTCCCATTTTTCTATCTTAGCCTCATTAGGCTCCTGAGAGGTAGAAATAGGTTTGTCTTGCCGAAGCGCAAGATCGAGATCCATACAACCCAAGGTTATCTCGACACACTCTCTCCAAGACTTATAGTTTGCACCTGTCAGCGTGGGAAGTTGACCCAACTGAGCAGGAATATTAGATGTAGTAGTCATAGCAGCTGAATTTTAATTTGAACAAAGGACAATATTAGCAATAATACTAATAATAAAACTTTATGAGGACAAACAAGATACCAAACACAACATTAACAACCTTCCTTTGGGCCGACTATTAACTTGCAAGCAGTACTCTTGAAAGTAGTGATCAAACATAAATAACGAATCCGGTCAAGTAAGAGTCTTCCTTTGGGCCGACTAGTACCGACATGGCATAACTAAATGCTATCTATATTTATCACCACAAGCAAATATGTTATTTGGCCAAATTGATAATTACCTTTGGGTTATTATCAAAACGCAGAAATAACAAATTTACTAACATTTGATAACTTAAATAATATTAATTATATAGATAACAGAGGCTACTTTGGCAACATGCATCATCAATTAATATTATTAAAAGCTACCAAACAATTATGCATAATTTAACACTAAGTTATTGTTAATTATTATTTCATGAGAATAAAGATAAATTATTTTCCACAATTAACAATAATGCATAATTTAATAATGGGAAAAATAAAGTCCTCAGATTATTCCATAAAATTTGTCTAAATAAACTTAAATTAGACAAATTAGGGCCCAAAACCAAAATTATGAAACTCATATATATTTTCTGAGCCCAAGCCCGAATTATAAGACCTTTTTTTTTTTTTTTTTTTTCTTTGTCTAAAAACAATGAATGGGCTATGAGATAGGTGGCTAAAGGAATTGAAAAGAAAATTGGTGTTGGTGTCTTCCTACATGCAAGCCACGTGGCCACTCTATTGCACACCATGTAGAATCAAATTTTAGAGTCAAAAGAAATTTGATGGTGGTGTTATCTTGCATGCACGTCATGGCCACGTTGATTTCACACCAGAGTGGAATTTCCATTCCATTCTTTTCATTTTTTTTTTTTTAATATTAATAGTGCTGTCAACTCTTAATCCCACATATATTGATGGATCAGTCTTCAGCACCTTTTTTTTTTTTTTTTTTTTTTTAACCGAGACCCTCACATGATGAAAAGAAAACTCAAGAGCCAAGCAAATCATGCAATTTTATTAGAGGAAGGGGTTTTTTTTTTTTTTTTTTTTTTTTTATTCCACATACGCCATCTTCCTTCACATCTCTATGATGTGTTCTTCAACATGTGTTTTTTCTAAAGATGTCAAGAACATGTGCTATATTCACCATAGAAATCAAGAGCATGGAACTCCAAAATTCAACAGTTTATAAAAACCGAGAACAATCCTTAGGCATATATATCTTCCATATCCATTGAAGAACACAAAAAACCCATTTTTCTTCTTCTAAAATAAAGTCCAGAACACCTAAGCTAAGGTATGGGACAAATGCTCAATAACAAAATTTTTAAACTTTACTTCTCAACCAGGAAGGAAAACAAATTCGTTTGAATCCAAATTAAGAAAGAAAACAAAATTCAATTCTTCACCAAAGAATCTCAATTCAACAAAACAATATACATAATAGCTCTGATACCACTTGTTAACTAAAATTGCTTGATAAAAGCAATAACACCAAAATCACAAAAAACATGTATATTGAGTTATCAGAATCAAGAACAAAACTAAGAACAATCAAACCTGGATCCATTGATGTTGTTTCAGCAAACTGAATCTGACAGCAATTCAGCTCTTCAGGAAAGATCTTCCTCAACTAAACACACCAGAGTTCTAGAATTCTCTCAGTCATATGGGTAACAGGAGAACTGAATATGTTTAGTATATTGGAGACCATAACCCTTGCATCCTATTTATAAACTCTTCACTGAACCCCCATTAAGCCTAGTAAGAGTTATTGGGTATCCACCTAATAAAATTCCATACTCCATAAAAGTCCATGGGTCTAATTAACCATAGATCACTTTAATTGACCCAATAAATAGCCAAATAATATAAGTATAATAATATTAATATGTTGTCCACAAATTGATTATTAGAATATATAAAATATTCCAACAGATGGCTCCATATTTTTGAGACAAGCGATGGAGATCTCTGTGAGGAAGCTTTCCAAACAGATGAAGGCTACCCAAAATTGGAAACCCTTTTGGACCAGGAGGAAGTTTCTTGCTTTTTTTGTTTCTCAACAGCCATGGTCCAAAGACGAGTGCAAGAGCAAGCAGATGAATAACGATCCAAATCCAAGCCATTTTTATGCTGAGTTGAGGTTTCTAAAGATATCAAATTTAGCTGATGAACTAGAAATGTGGAGGAGGAAAGTAGAAAGAGATGGTTGGGAATTGAAAATCTGCGGTTCTTAAAAAAGGGAGTTTGCTATCTACTTATCTGAAAGACGTGGACATGAATAACTCGAAAGACAAAGAGACCAAAAATGTATTTTAACTTTAAAACTTTCAAAAGTAACCATTTTAGTCGTCAATGTATAGTGATAAGAGACCAAATATTTTTATAGTAATATATTGATAGATGCAAGCAATTAGATGAGGAAATATTTGGTGACAAAATAAAAGTAAATGTCTGAAATTGTTTTTTAGGTGAGGGAATATTTGGTGACAAAATTAAACAAATATATATTTTATCCCTTAAATTTTAATTATTGGTCCAAACAATAACCCTTTTTTCTTCCCTCATTAAAATCAATACCTAATACCGAGAGTTGAAGTTTAAATGCTTAAAAGTCTAAATAGTGTGTGCATTACCTCTCCCTCTTACAATAATTAACTACTGTCAAAATTTGAGTATCCTTTTCACAAAATGAACCCAAAAGTTTAAGCTTTAAGGAAGGAGACCATGAGTGCGTTAAATCCTTGTAAAGTTATTTTCTCTCTAATTAATTATGTATTGATGTATCAATATTTCAATATTCCTGATACATAATTAAAGTTATCATAATTCTTTTTTTTTTTTTTTTTGAGAAAAAGTTATCATAATTCTTGAAATTAAGTTTTTGGGTTGATTAATGATTTAAATAATAATAATAACAACTACTATAGTATTGTTGAGGAATACTAAATATGGGAGACCTCACATAAAAACAAAAGATCTTTCTGAAACTGACCCAGAAATTAGGTAAGAGTTAAAAAATGAAAATGTTTAGATGACAGAGTAAGTTGCATATAATTGAAACGAATCCGTCAGGTATAGCCATCCGTGATTACTTTTGATGAAGAAAAGAGAGAAATAATGGTGGGTACGGAGTTTATTGACATGAGCTCAGTGTACGAACCGGAAATGGGGTTTTTTTTTTTTTGAAAAGTAAAGACCTCATTAACTAAAACCAATGTCCGTTGCACCTTCCCTCATAAATGAGAGGGTAAAAAAACTAAGGATATATGGGGCCAAAAATACATGCTCCCTCTCCCTCGAAGGAGCAAAGCATGCTACCAGCGATAGGAGAAGAAAAGGACGACGATGGGGGAGGGGGGAAAGATGAAGGTAAGCAGC
This sequence comes from Luffa acutangula, assembly GCA_036850905.1. Taxonomy (NCBI): domain Eukaryota; kingdom Viridiplantae; phylum Streptophyta; class Magnoliopsida; order Cucurbitales; family Cucurbitaceae; genus Luffa; species Luffa acutangula. The sequence goes on along the minus strand of CM072087.1, from coordinate 57,730,349 downwards.
TCTCCTCCCAACACATGTGAAGATCTTCATCTGTGTTCAAAAGTCGGCTACAATGATTAAATTCCATGGAGAAAGAACGCTCGACAATGACGCGAATTTCCTCCGTGAAGATCTTCATCTCCAAGAGGTCTTCAAAGAAAGTGGTCCATTAAATTGATAATGAGGGGTCTTCAAAGAAAGAGACAACCTGACTTTTTCGAAGGGTCGACCAAACATAGGAACCTCATGCCTAAATATTTCTTCGCAAAGATCATTAGACAGGTCGTGTTTGCATTGATAGAGAAGAGTTTTTGGACCTAAAAGGGCACTTTGTTTTCTGATAATCTAGATAGCCAAAAAAATCGAGATGCCTAGAATTGTAGATACTCGAAAATATATATGTCCAACATTTTAGATAAGCTCTCGATCACGAGTACATGTTAATTATCACTGAGTTATGCTCAATTTGACAAAAAATGTTTGGAAATATATATTTGAAAAAGGAGGAGGAAGAAATATAAACATGATAGTCTATCAGTAATAGTCATCGATAGACTTCGATTAATGAAAGTCTATCAGTGATAAACACCGATCGAAAGGATTACACGGGAGTCTATCAACATGATAGTCTATCAGTATCTCTATCGCTGATAGTCACTAATACATCGAATTAATCAGAGTCTATCAGTGATAAACAATAATAAAAAGGATTATACGGAGTCTATCAGTGTCTACCATGATAGTCACTAATACACCAAATTAATCGAAGTTTATCAGTGATAGACATGGATAAAAATGATTATTTAGAGTCTATTGATAGCTTATCAGTGTCTATCATTGATAGTCAATAAACTTCGATAGTTTATCAGTGACTATCAATGATTACCAGAATCTATCAATAATAGACACGGATAAAAAAAAGATTATATATAGTCTATCATCAATAATCACTAATAGATTTTGATAGTCGGAGTCTATCAGTGTCTGATTAATCGAAGTCTATCAGCAATAGACACTAATAGAAAGAAATATTCGAAAATTGGTAGAATTTACACACAATTCAAAATTAAATAGGGATAAAATAGGAATTATTAAAATTTTATATTGATAAATTGTCATATTTGCTAATACTTTTACATTGTGCTATATTTGCAATTAGGAAAATCCTAATGGCCACCTCATGCAATATAGTTTTTGGATAGGAAAATTGTAATGGATGGCTAAATTAAATAAGGAAATAGCAAATATAACAACTTTTAAAAGAAATTGCAAACATGGCAAATATTTTAAATGATTTTTTAAAATTCCTATTTTACCCCTCATTTGCGTGCATCCGTTATTCTTTCGTTTTTTTTTTCTTTTTCCGTTTTTTTTTTCTTTTCTCTGATAGACTTCTATATCAGTGATAGATTCTATCACTCATAGAAATCTATCAGCAATAGAATCTATAGCTGATAGACTTCTATCGCCAATAGAAATCAAATATTTTTAATGATTTTTTTAAATTCTCGATTTACCCCTCATTTGATTTTAGCGTGAAATTTTCCTTTATCCTTCATTTTTTTTTTTTTTTACTTTTCTCTAATAGACTTCTATCAGTGATATAATTTCATCACTAATATAATGATAGAATTCTATTGTCAGTAGAAGTCTATCACGGATAGAATTCAAATATTTTGAATGATTTTTTTAAATTCCCGTTTTAACCCCTCGTTTGTGTGCATTTTCCCCTTCTTCTTTTGTTTTTTCCTTTTCCATCGTCGATAGAATTCAAATATTTTAAATGATTTTTCTAGATTTCCATTTTACACTTCATTTGATTTTAGCGTGCATTTTTTCCTTATTCTTCAATTTTTTTCTCTTATGTTTTTTCCTTTTATTTGATAGACTTCAATCAGCGATAAAATTTCACTGTTAATATAACTTTATCAGCGGTAGTCAGCGATAATATTCTATCGCTGATAGAAGTCTATCGTCGATAGAATTCAAATATTTTTATGATTTTTTTTTAAAATTCTATCGCGGATAGAAGTCTATCAGAGAAAAGGAAAAAACAAAGAAGAGGAAAATGCGCGTTAAAATCAAATGAGGGATAAAAGGAAAATTAAAAAAAAACGTTTAAAATATTTAAATTTTATTGACGATAGAAGTGATAGAATTCTATCACTATTGTCGATAAATTCTACCATCGATATATTTCTATCGCCGATAGAAGGGTATTTTGGTCATTTAGACGGTTGGAATGTAATTTTTTTTTGCCATTTTTGCAATTATTTTTCCAGGTTGCTATAGTTGCTAATATTTTGGCCCATTTTGTTATCTACGCAATTGGTCCTTTTGGATATGCAATTAGAAAAGTAATTATTTTATATTAGTTTAAGGTTTTTTATAAAATATTTAATATTAAAAATTAATTTCAAATTTAACTTCTTTTTTTTTTTTTTCAAAATGAGGCAATTAATATAATTCAGGGTTTTTTAGTGGATTATATTGACCACATTATCAAATTAGAATTTTTTAGAAATAATATTTGTTTAATGATGGATTTTTTTCTTTGTGTGTGTTTTCAAATGTATAATTAGTATTAATTTTAAAAGCAATTGCAAATAAATAACTAAAATAAATCATTTTAGTAGATGCACAATAGAAAAAACTCAATAGATATAGAAGCATTGGACAACTTTTAAAAAAATAAATAAAAAAATGAATATTGAATTTTAAATTTCATTTGAAAATAAATCAAAATATTATTCAATTTTATTGCCGTTTATTTTATATCTAGATATAAAATTAAAAAATGGTTAATTACATATGGTTGTTTATTAGTATATGAATACATTAATTTATTATTTAAATAAAAAATAAAATTGTAAAATAAAGGAAAATAGAGGGTAAAAATGTCATTGGAAGATGTCCTTAACAGAGAATCTTAGAAACTCTCATCTATGATGAGGGCATCCTAACATCGAAAGTTGCTTATAGATGCTCTCTGTATGGATATCCCAAGATGTCTATGCATCTCGAGACACATGAACATCCCACGTTACTACATAAAACAAACATAGTAATTCAAGATGCACGTCCCATGGAAATCTTGGAGACTCCCACCAAACAAACAACCATAAGGTCTATAATGACATCGTTCTTTGTAGTAAGAGTGTTCAAAATTAGACCAAAAAATCAACTTGACCGATCGATATCGACCGAACCGACGTCAATCGGTTTTTAGCTAGATTAGTTTGGAGTCGGTTTTGTCAAACCAATCGGCCGTCGGTTCAACCAAAAATTGAAAAAACCAACCGACCGACCGATAATAATATATTTTATAAAAAAAAAATTCATTTGCCTTATATGTAAATGAGTAAATCACGCACACTGTACATGTGTGCAGTCTTTTCAACTCTTTTCTTTTTCAAAAAGAGTAATGATTATCTTTTTAAATTTTATTATTTTTTTTATTCTCTCCTCTCCCTCTCTCCCTCCTTTGTCTTTTCTCTTTCCCTCTTTTTTTCCCTTTCTTTCATTTCACGAATTCTCTTTCTCTCTCCTTTTTTCTCTCTCTTTCCCTCCTCACGTGATCTCTCTTTTCTTCTTCATTTTTTTTCTCCTCTTTCTTTCTTCTTCTTCTTCATCCAATTTTAGTCTTCCATTGTTTTCTTCTTCCCCCTTTCTATCAATTTCTTTATCTCTCTTTTTTCTCCTTCCCTTTCTTTCTCATTCTACGGCGTCGGCGGCACACACCAAGCCATCTTTCGGGTTCTTTCTTCTCTTTTTTTTTTGTCCTCACTAAATCTCTCTTTCTTTTTCTTTCGGACTTTGTATTTGTCTTTTTCCTTTTTTTCTTCCGTTCCTTTCTCACCCTCCCCATCCTTTAGAAGCTCGCAAAACTTCCAACAAGTTAAAACAACAGCTTAGTTGGGCCATGGGCCTTTATGTATTTTTATTCTCTTCTTGTAACTATTGTGAGCTTTGCCTTGTGGTTGTATGGGCTCCTAGGGTTAAAATCCCTGACCCTATTTATTGAACATTTGCTCAATAACAGATGCATCTTCTTAGCAACTTTTTGTGTGCCTCCTCCTCCAGTTTATTCTAAAATTCTTCTTGGTATCACGAAGGGTACAAATGTCTAAGCTCAAGTGGTCGCATATATGTATCTAGGAATGTCAAATTTAATGAAGAAGAGTTTCCTTTCAAACATAGCTTTCTCACCACTTCCTCTCCAATTCAACAATCTCATGAAACAATCATCACTTGGCTAAATACCCCATGTAACAGCACCTCAATTCCTTCCACTTCTCAATCTAGAAATGCATCACAACCTTCCATTCCAAATTTACCCATAAGTACATCCTCCACCGCAAGAGACTTGAGCATCCCTGAGGCACCACCACTCATTGAACCTATGTCTACTCAAAATGGGAATTATGAAGAAGAGGCTCATGAAACTGCTATTACAGAAAATGAACAAATGGAGAGTGAAAATGCAAGTGCAGCACAAGAAACATTACAAACAGAGGAAAACATGGGAGTAGCTTCACATCCAATGCAAACAAGGTCAAAAAGTGGCATCTCCAAGCCAAAAATTAGAACCTATCTCTCACAAATTGCTATGGGAAAGAGAAGTACAGCAAATGAATATTGCAGTGAGCCTCGGTCTGCAACTGAAGCACTTAAATTTGAGGGATGGAAAACAACAATGAATGATGAAATGGAGGCTCTAAAAAGAAATGACACTTGGAGACTAGTCCCCTTTTCAAGCAAGTACAACTTAGTTGGGAACAAATGGGTTTTCAAGACCAAATACAACCAAGATGGAACAATTCAGAGATTTAAGGCAAGACTCGTGGCAAAAGGATTTCATCAACATCCAGGTTTGGATTTCAATGAAACTTTTAGTCCAGTTGTGAAAACACCCACTATTCGTATTATTTTAACTATTGCAGTGGCAAAGAAGTGGGAGATTAGACAACTAGACATAAATAATGCCTTCTTGAATGGGAAGTTAGAAGAAGATGTGTATATGCTTCAACCTGAGGGTTTTGTTGATCAAAGAAGACCTAATCATGTATGTAAGTTGAACAAGGCCCTTTATGGCCTTAAACAAGCACCTCGAGCATGGTATGACAGTTTGAAGAAAGCTCTTATAAAGTGGGGATTCAAAAATTCTAAATCAGATTGCTCATTATTCCACATCAACAAGGGTACTCAAATTCTCTTCATCCTTATCTATGTGGATGACATATTAGTCACAGGAAGTTGCAATAAATTGATTGAGAGATTTGTTAAAGAACTCAATACTATGTTTGCTTTGAAAGACTTCGGAGAGCTAGACTACTTCCTTGGTATTGAGGCAATCAGAAGTGAAGAAGGTACGTTTCTCACTCAAACCAAATACATTACTGATTTGTTGGAAAGACTAAATTTGGGGCATCTAAAACCATGTGGAACGCCTGCTGTAAGTGGGAAGGCTCTCTCCATTTATGAAGGATTGCCTTTGGAAAATCCTACCTTATATCGAAGTGCTATAGGAGGTTTACAATATTTATCTCATACTAGACCAGAAATTGCCTATATTGTTAACAAACTAAGTCAGTTTATGCAAAAACCCACTGATGTACATTGGAAAGCAGTAAAAAGGGTATTGAGATACTTACAAGGAACAAAAAATCATGGGCTTTTCTTAAAATCCTCCAATGACTTACATCTCACAACCTTATCTGATTCAGATTGGGCTTGTAATCCAGACGATAGGAGATCGATTTCAGCCTACCTTGTTTTCCTTGGAAACTCATTAGTTTCATGGGCATCTAGAAAGCAGAAAGTAGTGGCCCGATCAAGTACAGAGGCAGAGTATCGAGCTCTCGCACTAGCCGCTGCTGAATTGAGTTGGATTCAGACATTGTTGAAAGAAATTGGCTTGCTTCCACCTTTATCTCCAGTAATTTGGTGTGATAACACCAGTGCCTTATCCCTTGCAGCAAATCCGGTTCTTCATTCAAGGAGCAAGCACGTCGAAATTGATCTCCATTTCATCAGAGACAAAGTAGCAACCAAGGAGCTTGATGTCCGATATGTTCCTACAGGTGAGCAGCTTGCCGACGGTCTAACAAAGGGGCTTTCAGAACTAAAATTCAAAGAAATGCGCGACAAACTTGGGGTGCTTGTAGCTCCCTGTCGTTTGAGGGGTGGAGTTAAAACAACAGCTTAGTTGGGCCATGGGCCTTTATGTATTTTTATTCTCTTCTTGTAACTATTGTGGGCTTTGCCTTGTGGTTGTATGGGCTCCTAGGGTTAAAATCCCAGACCCTATTTATTGAACATTTGCTCAATAACAGATGCATCTTCTCAGCAACTTTTTGTGTGCCTCCTCCAGTTTATTCTAAAATTCTTCTCAACAACACTCATCTCAAGTTAAAAAACTGACCAAATCGACCAACCGATCGTGTATTTGGTCAGCCAATTTCAGAGAGCATTTCAAAACTATTAGTCACCGACCGACCGAAACCAATAGGTCAGTTTTCGGCATCGGTTTTTGCCCAAAATTGACTCCGGCCGATCGACGAACAACTCTACTTTGCAGCCTCTCGAAGATGATGAATATATCAACAAGCCAAGCTCTTCCCTTCTCAATGATTAGAATGAATTGATTCCGTGACTTCTATCGAGTGTAATAGGGTGGCTGATAAAATTGAGTGCGGGGAGATTCGAACCAACATGACTTATGATTTTTTTTGTTTAGGAATGCAAATGTATATTGAAGACCCCTCATTATCAATCTATCTTGCCAACATGACTTATTATTCTCAATTAGTTGCAAGTTATTAGCCATAAAGACATTATTTGTATGTGAAACTTAGTTATCAATAAATACAAAATAGATGAAATTACCTACATTTAGAATACTTCTAATTAGGGGTGCAAGAAAAAACCGAAAAACTGATAAACCGAACCGAACCAAATCGATCCAATGGTTTGGTTTGGTTATTTTGAAAAAATATGGACATCTTGGTTTTTTTTTGGGAAAACCGAAAATTGTCGGTTCGGTTCGGTTTTTCATCAAAAAACCAATAAAAAACCGAACCGAACCGACTGTATATATACCACTTAAAATATCCTAACCTTTTGCATCTTGCCTCTCCCCACATCTCACTTTTTTCCTAAATTGGTTGGAAATCTCTTTTTTCTATGTAATTTAAAGTATAAATTATGATATTATTTGTATGTTTATCTTTATTATGTATATTTATTTAAAATCAAATATTTAAAAATTGTTATTCATGGATTAGTTTGAGAAAATTAATTAATTGTATTTAATAAATTAATTAATTGAAGTTTGTATTGAAAAAATGGGGTACAATGGGTAATTGGGCCAAAAATTAAAAAAAAAAAAAAACAAATGAGTTGAAATTAGAAGAGAAAATGAGACATTTTAAAAAGGGGCAACAAGAAATATGACTAAAAATAGATAGGTGACTTGAAATATAGCTACAAACGTTTAAAAATTAAATATATGGCTAAACGATTTAATGATTAATAAATCCATATTTGTAAAAGACAAATATGCCCCCAACAAACTGCCTAACGTATTCTTAACGTTTAAAATCAAAATCAGAGTTTAGGAGAGATAAAATATACCCCTAAAAAAAGTTGGAGACATTTTAGGAAGTTTGAAAAATAAAAAATCCAAGAAACAAAACTAGTTTGAAAAACAAAACTAGTAGTAGGTGTTACTACTGAAAAAAATTGCACCCCAGAAAAAGTTGCTACCTAGAAGAAAGGAGTCAATACCTTTATTGGGGAAGGATAACAAAGTTCAACCTCCCTCAGTAGAGAGAAATACCTTCAGAATGCATTAATTGGAAAAAATGTCCTCTCAATCCGAAGACATACTACCTGCACCCAAGAACATCAACAATTAAAAACCCAAAAAAATAAGAACACCAGCAACCCGAAGACATACTAATTTTCCCCCAAAAATGAATAAGTTAAAAAGAAGATACCGCCCACCCTCACCACCAGAATGAATAATTGCAATTAAATACTGCAAAACACATCTCTGTCCTCGGAAATGACGTAAACGGCGTCTGTAAATAACCGTAAATACAAATGGTAAAAACGTCATGTCACCGCCCACCCTCACCACCAGAATAGCCTTCATGCAGCAGCCCAACCGTCCATCTTCTTCCTCCAAAAGTAGAAACCCTTGAGAGCATTCCACACCCCCGAACTCTCCATTCCACACCATTTCCCACCGTCAAACAGAGTGAATATCACTACCTACCTCTCACACCACGCCGACGAACCATATCCGCCGTGCCAACGACCTTCATCCGCCGCGTCGAAAACCATCTCTTGCATGCTCGGTCGTTTCTCCCCCTACGCGACGACTGTACCAAAAAAAATTGAAATAGGTAACGGTTTCGTTTCCCTCCCCTTATATTTGCAACAAACAGATACTAAAATCCCGAGATTTTAGGGATTTAGTTTACTCCCTTTGAAACTGTCCCCACGGGGTGTATACCAGTATTGACACTCAGGATGTCAACGACTACACGACACCCCCTGTATGTACCGTTTTGAAATTCGTTCACCATTCAAAACACATCTCTGTCCTCGGAAATGACGTAAACGACGTCTGTAAATAACCGTAAATACAAGGGGTAAAAACATCATGTCACCGCCCACCCTCACCACCAGAATAGCCTTCATGCAGCACCCGTCCATCTTCTTCCTCCAAAAGTAGAAACCCTTGAGAGCATTCCACACCATTTGAGAGCATTCCACACCCCTGAACCCTCCATTCCACATCATTTCCCACCGCCAAACAGAGTGAATATAACTACCTACCTCTCATACCATGCCGACAAACCATCTCCGCCGTGCCAACGACCTTCATCCGTCGCGTCGACAACCATCTCTTGCATGCTCGGTCGTTTCTCCCCCTACGCGACGACTGTACCAAAAAAATTGAAATAGGTAACGGTTTCGTTTCCCTCCCCTTATATTTGCAACAAACAGATACTAAAATCCTGAAATTTTAGGGATTTAGTTTACTCCCTTTGAAACTGTCCCCATGGGGTGTATACCAGCATTGACACTCGGGATGTCAACGACTACACAGCACCCCCTGTATGTACCGTTTTGAAATTCGTTGACCATCCAAAACACATCTCTGTCCTTGGAAATGACGTAAACGACGTCTGTAAATAACCGTAAATACAAGGGGTAAAAACGTCCAAAATAATCCAGTAAACAGTTCCCTAAAATGTCGGTAGCCATGCCTGCAAAATCCAAACTTCCGTAGCCAAAAATCAAGAATGCTTTTTTTTTTAGTCATTTATCACAATTTCCCTTTTAAAAAAAATAAAAAAGTCCACATTGGGCCCAAAACCGAAAACAGATCCATTGGACAAACCGAACCGAAGAAAAACCGAACCATTGGACATGTCCCATATTGGACATTGGTTCGGTTGAGAGTTTTGTAAAACCGATTGGATCGGTTCGATTCGTGGTTTGGTCAAAAACCGACAAAACCGAACCGAGTATCACCCCTACTTCTAATGATAGAGAATAATCAAAATTAATTTTATCTAACAATTTAATTAACTCTGTATTGAATTTAACACAATAGATTTAAAAAAAAAAAAATAATAATAATAACCAGATGATCTAGAACTGTGTTGTAATGGATATTGAATGACCATTTCTAATTAAGAAGGGGAATTCTTAGATTAAAAAGAGCAATGACATAGTGGTGTAGCATAACGAATATAGGAGAAAATTCCCCAATCACATTCAAAATATCTTTTCAAAAAAAAAAAAAATGCTAATATAATTTCTCAAACAAAAAAAAAAATGCTAATATAAGAGAATAACCTCCTCTTTATAGAGAATATAAACCAATTAATCCAAGTAAAAGAAAGATAAACAAACTCTCTAAAATTATTAACACATTCAAATGAAAATTACAAAACCAACCAATTACACACTATCATTATTGACACCAATCACAGTACTGTTTGAATGTGATTGGTCCCCCAATTACTTGTTAGTTATGAAGACGATAAACAAGAGTAGCCATAAGATTTTGAGCTCTTGGACTTGTTAAACCAAATTCTTCTGTCATATCTAACTGAGCCGGTGACATATCATTTGGAAGTTTCAAATCAAAACAATGCACAAGTTGGGCTATTACTAGATGAACCACGGTTAGACCCATTAGCATTCGAGGACAACTTCTTCGACCATATCCAAATGGAATCATTTGAAAACTACCTTTCATGTCCACTTGACTACCAATGAATCTTCCAGGAAAGAATTTTTCAGCATCAATCCAAACACTTGGGTCTCGTCCAATTGTCCATATGTTCACTATTACACGTGATCTTTTGGGAATATAGAAGTCATTGATTGTGCAATCTTCACGAGATTCATGTGGAGCTAATAACACAGCTGGAGGATGCAACCTAAGAATCTCTTTCACTATCATGTCTAAATATTCCAAGTGTACCAAGTCTGATTCTTCCACCATCCTATTCAAACCAACAACTTTTTTTATTTCTTCTTGTAATTTCTTCATAACCTGTGGATGTTTAATGAGTTCAGATAGTGCCCAATCGATGGTGGAGGCTGAAGTGTCAGTTGCTGCCAAAAGCATATCCTACCAATGAAGTATATGCTTATCAAAACATAGTTATAAAAGCATATATAGTATTAAATAGGAATTCTAGCAAACCATCTCACTCTCTTAAATAAATTCTTTCATTAGGTAATAACATCCTTAAATTCTGGTTTTCATGCTTGATCAATCTATAAAATCCTCAAAATTGAGAAGCCTATCAAATATGAATGCAAAATGTTTACTTACAAGAATTATGGCTTTAATGCTAGATCGATTGACCTGATACTTATTTTCTTTTGAGCCCAAGATCTCCAACATGACATCTACAAAATCCTTGGTATCTCTTTTGGATTGAAGATGTTCATCTATAATCCTTTCGAAAAATCTGTCAAATACTTTACCAATAGATTTTGCGCGGTGGTTCAATCCTTGAAGATCAAGTGCTCCAACATAAGGAATGAAATCAGCCAAGTTAGGAATTGCTCCTAATTTCATGGCCTCTTGTATCATCCATTTAAAACCCCTCTCATCAAGTTCTTGGTCGACATATTTCTTCCCAAAGATCATCAGACAGGTCATGTTTGCATTGAGAGAAGAGATTTTAGAACTAAGATTGACAACAACTCCATTCTTTGCCGCCTCTCGAAGATCGTCAATCAACAAGCCAAGCTCTTCCCTTCTCATTGATTGGAAAGAATTGACTTTGTGACTGGTAAGCAACTCGAGTGTGCACATTTTGCGCATGCTGCGCCAATAAGGACCATATTCAGCAAACAACAAGTCCTTTTGACCATTACACAAGTGCTTGAAAACCTCGTTAGGTGGGCGACTCGCAAAAACAAGGTCATGGGTCTTGAGGAAGAGCTCAGCAGCTTCAGAGGAAGAGACAACGATGGTGTTTACAAGGCCGAGTTTGATGTGCATGACGGCTCCATATTTTTTAGACAAGCGATGAAGATCTCTGTGAGGAAGCTTTCCCAACAAATGAAGGCTACCAAAAATTGGAAACCCTTTTGGACCGGGAGGAAGTTTCTTGCTTTTGTTTCTCAACAGCCATGGCCCAAAGACAAGTGCAAGAGCAAGCAGATGAATAATGATCCAAATTCAAGCCATTTTTGAGCTGAGTTGAGATTTCTGAAGAAATCAAATTTAGCTCGTGAACTAGAAACGTGGAGGAACAAAGTAGAAGATGGTTGGAATTAAAAATTTGCGGTTCTTAAATAAGGGAGTTTGCTATCTCTACTAGATAGATTTTAGAAAAGGAACAAAGGACAGACACAGAGAGGAAATGTAATATGCTTGATGATTATTTCATTACAGAATGAATGAATAAATAGACCTGGGGAGCTAACAATAAAGATTCTCACCCAGTGAAAGAATGCCACGCAATACCTCAGCTAACCACCTAATATCAAATACAACAAAGAAACGACAACGTTTAGCTTATGGACAATTTACACCACACGACGCCGTATGATAGATAACCTTCCTAACACTACTTATCTGCAAGATGTGGACAAGGAAAACACGATCCAACTGTAAAAAGTAAAACAAACGGCCCATGAAAAAGTCGAATGTTAAGCTTCTTCTTCTTTGTTATTAAAATTGCCCATGGTAAATATATTTTGGCTGGTCTTATTTAGTCGTATTTCGTTTTTTTCATTCCCTTGTCTCAACAAAGAGCCCCTTTTATTTTTATTTTATTTTATTATTTTTTTTATAACATATGAGGTGAGGGATTTGAACCACATGCCTCTCAGTCATTGATACAAACTTATGTCAATTGAGCTATGCTATGTTGGCCGACTAAAAAGGCCTTGACAACTTTGAAAAGTAATCATTTTAGTCGTTACTCTTAATTTTTCATTAATTATATAAATCAGAAAGGGGAACCATGACTACAAATATTTATAATATTAATATATTGATGGAACATGTACCAAAACCATATAGGGATCTAGATGCAAGCTTAGGTGAGGAGAATGTTTCTTTCCCTGAAGCTGTCTAAAATTATTTTTTTAAGTGAGGGAATTATATTTGGATTAAAAAAGTGTCTATTTTATCCCTCAAATTTTAATTAGTGGTCTAAACAATAACCCTTTTTTTCTCCCTCATTAAAATCAATATTTAATATTGAGAGTTAGGTCCGTTTGTCGATCGTTTGATATCGATTTTGGGCCAAAACTGACGTTGAAAACCGACTTATCAGTTTCGGGGTGATCGGTGGTCGACGATTTTTGGATGTTTCATGAAACGGGCTGATTGTGTATTCAGTTGGTTGGTCGGTTTTGAAGGTTGATGGAAAAAGAAAAGAAAACATGAAAGCTTGGTGACAATGGTGGATAAGAATGAAGGAGAAAAGAGTGAAAGGGAAAGAGAAAAAAAAAGAGAGCAAAGAAAAATGGAAGAAAGAGAGAATAAGAGAAATAAAAGAGAAATAAAAGAGAAATAAAATGGAAAGATGGAAGGAGAATTGAGAAAATTAAAAAAAAAAAAAGTGATGATGGAGAAGATAAAGAGGAAAAGAGAAGAGAAAGGAAGAAAGAGAAAAAGGAGACAACATTTGTGAAAGACAAAAAAGGAAAGAGGAGGAAAAGAAGGAAAAGAGGAGGGAGACAAAAAAATTTTGGGTAAAAGACCTTTTTGGTCTCTCATGTTTCAGGTTCGTTTCTAATAGGTCCCTAGGTTTCAAAATCGAACAATCAAGTCCCTACTATTTAAGAAATGCTTCTATTAAGTCCTTCCACCGTTAATAAATTAACGGTGCTGATGTGGCAGTTAAAAAAAATTTTTAATTAAAATAATAATAAATTTAAATTAAATAATAAATAATTAAAAAAAGTAATTAAAAAAGAAAAAGAAAAAAGAAATTTACTCTCTTTCTCCCCCACCCCGTGACCTTCCTCTCTCCCTCTCATCTTCTCTCTTCTTCTTCCCACCCTTCGCCGGGGCCTCCTCCCCACCGCCGTCGGAGTTTACCCCGCCGTCGGAGCCTCTTCCCGAATACCCCTCTCTCTTCTCCTTCGAAACCTCAACACTCCTCTCTCTCTCTCTTCTTCTTCCAAATTCAACACCCACCCCACTTTTCCTTCTTCTTCTACTTTAAAATCCACCCACCTCAAAAAGATTGAAGTCTAAAGAGGAAAAATGGAGACAGTGGAATAAAAAATACTTTTCTGGCAACTCAACTCCTACGAATGTTGGCCTTGGTGTTGGCGATGATGACTGTTGGTGCTTCACCCGCGCAGGCCTTTGCGTTGGAATGAGTTTGAGAGAGAGAGTTTTGCGTTGAAGTGTGAGAGAGAGGGGGAAGGGGAAGAGGTGGGGGCTGGTGGTTTTTGGGGGAAGGAAAAAAAAAGAGAAAGTGAGGGAGGTGGGGGTTGCGGCTTGTGGATAGGAGGGAGGGAGAGAGAGACGAAATGGGCCTCACAGCATGTGGAAGGAGATAGAGAGTAGAGATTTCTTTCTTTTTGAGGTGGGCTGGATTTTGAAGTTTGGAAGAAGAAGAGAGAGATAGGGGTGTTGAGGTTTCGAAGGAGGAGAGAGAGGGGTATTCGGGAAGAGGCTCCGACGGCGGGGTAAACTCCGACGGCGGTGGGGAGGAGGCCCCGGCGAAGGGTGGGAAGAAGAAGAGAGAAGATGAGAGGGAGAGAGGAAGGTCACGGGGTGGGGGAGAAAGAGAGTAAATTTCTTTTTTCTTTTTCTTTTTTAATTACTTTTTTAATTATTTATTATTTAATTTAAATTTATTATTATTTTAATTAATTTTTTTTTATTTTTAACTGCCACATCAGCACCGTTAATTTATTAACGGTGGAAGGACTTAATAGAAGCATTTCTTAAATAGTAGGGACTTGATTGTTCGATTTTGAAACCTAGGGACCTATTGGAAACGAACCTGAGGGACCAAAAGGGTATTTTACCCAATCCCCACCCCCACATATTGTCAAAAAAAAAAAAAAAAACACTACTGTTAGGGATGTTCACGGGGCGAGGCGGGGACGGGGAAGCCTTTCCCGTCCTCGTCCCCGCCCCCTAAATCAATCTCCATCCCCGCCAAATTCTCCATTTAATTTAGCGGGGATTCCCCGCGGAGAATTATTCCCGTTTCTTTTTTTTTTCTTTTTTATTAAATGTCAATCAATTGCAATTCTTTTTTAAAAATCTATGAAACATCCTAATGAAAAGAACAAAAATATTTCATGATAGAGTTTAAAATCTTCAAACATCATTTCTAAAAGTTTAAATTTCAATATTACAATATGGTTTTCAACCTAAATAAATCACAATTACAACATAATCTCAAATATAACAAATTTTAAAATAATAACAACAATAAAATAAGTTTAAATTTAAAAATTACAACAACAACAAAGTTGGAGTTTTACTATTTATACTTATAAATTACATCATAATATTATAATAATATACATTAAATTAAATTATATAATATAATAAGAGCAAAAAGCATTTGCACAGCTAGCAAAAAGCATTAAACATATTGTAAAAATAGCAAAAAGTAAAATTATCTGCAGGAATAGCACAAAGTAATGTTAAGTTACAAAAATACCATTTTTTATTCGTAGTTATCTGATATAAAGAATATCAGTGTCTATCACTAATAGTCATTGATATACTTCGATTAATCGGAGTCTATCAGTGATAGACACAGATAGAAAGAATTATACAAAGTCCATCAGCATGATAGTCTATCAGTGTCTATCGCTAATAGTCACTACTACGTCGAATTAATCGGAGTTTATCAGTGATAGACACTGATAGAAATTAGGATTATACAGAGTCTATTGATATAGTTTATCAATGTCTATCACTGATAGTAACTAATAGAAAGAATTATACAAAGTCTATCAGTGTCTACCACCGATAGTCATTGATAGACTTTGATTAATTGGAGTCTATCAGTGATAGACATTGTTCTCAAAGCGAGCATAACTCAGCGATAATTGACACATACTCTCAACCACCAAGTCAGAGGTTTAAATCCTTCCACCTCAAATGTTGTTGAACTAAAAAAAAGATAGAAACTGATAGACTTCGATTATCAAAGTCAATCAGTAATATACACTGATAGAAAGAAATGTACGAAAATTTGTAGAGAATTTACACACAATTCAAAATTAAATAGAGGTAAAATGGAAATTATGGAATTAAATAGAGATAAAGATGTTCAGACATTTCCATTCCATGTCTATCTCCAAAGCTATATGGCGAAACCCTTTAGTCAATTTCACTCCTAAATTTTTAAAAGTAATTAAGGGTATGTTTGGTTTTATTTTTCAAGTGTTTAATTTTGAAAAAAAATAAATATTTTGACAAAAATTCAAGTGTTTGGCAACCACTAAAAATATCTTATTAAAAAATGAGGTTGAGAAATAAACCATTTTGAGAGATACACTTAAAAGTAAGTTTTTTAAAAAAGAATTTTTAAGTATACAATAATTTGTGTATAAAAACACTTACAAAGAAATGTAACTAAACATATAAATGTTTAAATTCTAGACAATTTTTATGAAACACGTTTGAAAAAAAATGCATTGTTGAAAAACATTTAACCTAGTTAAAAGATATTCTAAATGGGCCTTTAAACAAACTCATATGTTTGGCTAATATTATATGTTATGGAAAAATTTATTCAATTTGTGACTGCACAGTCACATAATAACAGTTGGATGTGAATTTGAAAATCTACGGCCCCGTTTGATAACCATTTGGTTTTTAGTTTTTGGTTTTTGAAAATTAAGCTTATAAACACTCTTTTCACCTACAAGTTTATTTGTTTTTCTAATACCCTTCTTTCCATGTTTTTAAAAACCAAGACAATTTTTTAAAACAAAAAAAGTAGTTTTCAAAAACTTGTTTTTGTTTTTGAAATTTGGCTAGGAATTCAAATGTATTCTTGACAAAGATGAAAACCATGGTAGGAAAATAGAGAGAAAATAAGCCTAATTTTCAAAAACAAAAAACTAAATGATTATCAAACGGGGCCTACATGTTCCTAATAATTGTTGAATATAAAACTGAGGTACTTGTGCAATTTATCTGGTTGGAAATGGTTTAACCGTTTGGATTGAAACCAACAAGCTGATCAGTTATTTTACTACTCTCTGAAGCCATAAATACAACTTCATTTGTAAAAGAGATTGGGAGTTAGAGAGATATTGTACCTTCATTCTTGTAATTCCTCTGAAATTGTTGAATAAAAATCACACGTGTGGCAGAAATAACCTCTCTTGATATATTTAATAGTAGAAATCAAAACTGTCAACCTCAATTTGATAAGTTGGTCAAAGAATTTAATTAAATTTATCCATCATGGGTCATTAATCAAGATCTTAAACTGTTTAGAATAATTTGCCATTAAGACGTGGAGCTTGATAAGCCGCTCATTCATCTTTATACAGAGACTTTAAGAAGCTTAAAGATTTACATTAAAAATTGGAGGGTTTGGTATACTGTATTGAATATAATATATTATACAATACTAGTCTTCGTTCTTGTCAAAAAGTGGAGAGTATTTCTTTCAAGTTTCAAGTTTATGATTAAGGGTCGGAGACCTTTATCTCCTTTGTGATGTTGCAAATCTTCTATCAACCACAATGATAGGGTAACTGAAATATAAGATATTTATGACAAGTTGAACTGGATTCATATTGACCATCCATAAATTAAATGATAGAATAAGTTAGTTTGTTTTTCTTTAGGGGCCATTTGTTTTTTGGGAATCTAGATAACAGAAATATATTAAGATGTCTGGAATTATAGATACCCGAAAATATAAATGTCGGGTATTTTAGATAACCGTGTTTGTTTTGAAGGAATAATTTTTAAGAATATATGGGAATATTCAGATAACTATGTTTGTTTTGCAGGATTTTTGTACAAGAAAGTTCTTAAATTATGCATAATACCAATAATGTCTTTACTAATTTTTAGCTAATTTACCTATTAGTTTAATATAATTTAAATTTATATAACGTTTTGGTCTTTGTTAATCTAATGTTTTATTTTTATATCAATTTAATTTATACTAATTTAATTGGTTATTTTTTGAAGAACAAATTCATTTATATTAGTTTAATTTTAAAAATTAGTTTCAACTTTAATTTTTTTTTTTAAAAAAACATGACAATTATTATAATTTACGGTGTACTTGTAATGAATTTATCTGTGTGTTTTTTGAAATGTACAATTAACATTATTATTAAGAGAATAAATAAAAAATAAATTAAAATATTATTCAATGTAACTATCATTTATTTTATATATAAATGTAAAATTGAAAAAATAAATGGTTATTTCTTAGTGTATGAATAAATTAATTTATTTTTAAATAAAAATACAGATGATAAAATGGAGGGGTAAAAATGTCATCCGAAGATGTCCTCAATATGGAAATCTTTGAAACTCATCTCTCATGACACTACAAGAAATCAGACTTTTAGCGTCGAAAATATTTCGTCGCTAAAAGTATGAATTCGTCGCAAAGCATCGTCAGCGTCGAAAAAAAATTGGTCGCAAAAAACGTCGCTAAAGCTGTGTCGCAAGCTGGCTTTTGCGTCGAATTTTTTAAATTCGTCGCAACGTGCGACGAAACACTAAAATGCGTCGCAACCTGCGACGAAACAAAAAAAAAAGTCGCATAATTCGTTTCAAAATGTTTGCGACTAGAAGAAAGAATTCGTCGCAAGGTCTTTGCGACGAAAAACAGAAATTCGTCGCAAACCTTGCGACTAATTATATTTTTTCGTCGCACAGATCGGTCTTACCAAAACACCTATTTTTGTCGCAAGCATTGCGTCGAAAATTGTTCATTTCGTCGCAAGTTTTAATTCATTTTTCATGAAAACCCTAAATTTGTCGCACAAATGATACGCAATAAAATATATATATATATATATGTTGAGTTGTCATCTAATGGCTCGATTTCATTTCAATGGTCCTGATTTACATTTTATACAAATAAGCATTGAATATAAGAAATATATATTTTACCAAAGCATTCATCCACTTTATACAAATAATAATTAAGCATTCAACAAAAATATGTTTCACACATGAACATTTTACCCAAAGCCTTACTAAGTTTAAGAGTTACAAAAAATAAAGACCAAACAAGTATCCAAATACAAATACATACATGTACTAAGTCTATGTTGGCTCCAAAAAAGTAATGTTCGTTTGGTCATTGTTGTCGTCAGCAAGTTTTTCAATTCTGCAAATAAACATCATATTACATAAGTACACATGAACAGAAAATCATCCTTAACCTTATTCACAAAGAGCATCACAATAATAATGACATATAAGGTTTTCGTTGAAAAATTTTCACCCAATCTCACGTGGACAACTTAAGTTAAAAAGTCATTTCTCAAGAACAACCACGTAAACAACTTAAATAGAACCTCAACCACAAGTTTTCTCAAATCATTCTCAAGAACAAACAGTCACAACTAGAATAAAACCTCTCAACCTCAACCACATGGACAACTTCAACTAAAAAGTCATAGTTCTAATCACCAATATTACACCCCCTCCTCAAAACACAATAAAACCCTTTGAAAAATATATATTTGACAATCTATAATGAACAACCAACCCCCCTCCTCCTCAATTCATCCTCAAGAACAAACACTCTCCTCCCAATCAACCACAAAAAATATAACAACCATTCTCATTGAGAGAATCACACATACATAGGTACGAAACATATGAAAATAGAGTCTCAAACAGTGTAATCAGAGTCCCAACCTAAAAAATGAACTTCAATTCCAAGTTTTAAAAATTATACCTTCAAATCGATGGATTTGCTCCAGTAAATCTTTCCATAAGTTCTTTCATTCATGCTTCCCTTCGTTCTTCGATCAGTATACTCTTTGCATAATCTATTTCGAAGTTTTATTCAACTTCTATCCATAACTTATCCCTAGAAACATAAAGAACGACTTATCATTAACTTAATACAATAATTAAACATAACAATGCGTTCAATAATCTCAAAATCTAAGAAGTAACATTCAAACTACTTTTTAGTGTTCAGTAGGGTCTAATCTAATGTAAATCGCATATACTAGGCTTACAATAAGATTACACAATATCCTTATAATCAAACTTGAATCACATCCCCCATTCAATCAAGAAGTCACATAATCATATATAGTAACAAACAAAAACTTCAATAATAGAGAATAGAAATTTAAAAAATAACCTAAATTTGAAACAACAATCACAACAATAAATATATACACCCCCAGCCACATCCACTAAAAAAATAAAGCATGACAATTTAAGAAGTAACATTAAAACCACACCATAACTTACATTATCTAAGAGAACAATAACAAACAAACTTCCAATCAACCAAAAAACACATAATAATAATAATAAACAACCCCCTCCCACCCACCAAAATCACAAATATAAACAACTCCCCTCTCAAATCCACATTCACTAAAAAAGCCCAAGCTTCACCAAACAAAACAACCCCCCCCCCCCCCCCCCTCCCCCCTCCCCCTCTAATCAACAAATATAAACAACCCCTCCCTAAAATCATATTTCAAAATCATAGTTTACATGTAAGAGGATAATAACAAACTTATTTCTCTTAAACAACACACTTCCAACCACAATGTTCAATAGACACAACATACTTTATCATTTTGAACACATAATATATACATAGTATCATTCCAAAAAAACCAATCTATCAAGAACATTTCTTTAAAAAAAAAGCAATACAAATAAAACTAAAAATTCTAAAACACATACCTATCGCCAATCTACTAATAAAAATGCATGGCTTCCTCCCCAAGTAGTCTAACAATATATTGAAGCTCAAAAACTAACAAAAAATAGTGATAAACCATTCATTAGTAGCTCACTAACATTCATGTTTCCACAAAAACATAAGTCTATACACAATTTCCTCTCTCTAACATCATGTTTTTCTCTTTCTTCTTCACAAAAAACCACCATTTCCATCCTTCTTCTCCTTCTTCCCTACAAGGAACCCAACTTGGTTTTTCTAAACATTTCTTCAAAAGACGAATTAACCTCTCAAGCCTAACACATTTCTTACAATTACACAAACCCATAAACACAACTAATGGAAATGGGAAGAGAAAATGACGAACCTCACTCCGTTCCGGGCAAAGGATTCTCGAGCGTCGCCGGAGGAAGTGGACTTTGTTGCCGTCGTCGGAGGAAAATGACCTCTCTCGTCGGAGGAAAATGAGCGCCAAGGGGAACAAAGGCAAGAGAAGAAAAGCGAAAATGGGAAAAGAGGAAGTGGGGAAAGAAAATAAAAGAGATCTGTTTAATGAGAGTTGCGACGAAACACACTTTTTCGACGCACGGTTGCGTCGATTCTAATATTTTCGACGCAATTGCGTCGATTTGACTCTCTTCGACGCAAGGTTGCGTCGATTTGACCCCTTTCGACGTAGACTTGCGATTTGACCCGTTGTCACCAATCGAGCACACTGCACGAGCCTTGCGACGAAATATTCCATTTCAACGCTCGCTTGCGACTAAATACCTATTTTCGTCGCTCACATCAATCTGTTGGGCGCCAAATGAAATTTTCGATCGAGCCTATTTCCTTTACGTTTGCGTCGAAATGGTCATTTTCGTCACAAGCCTGCGTCGAAATGGTCATTTTCGTCGCAAGCCTGCGTCGAAATGAATTCTTTCGTCGCTCACATCCATCCGTTGGGCGCCAAATGAAATTTTAAATCGCGCCCATATCCTCGACGTGTGCGTCGAAATTCGTCGCAAGCTTGCGTCGAAAATGACAGTTTCGACGCAAAGCTGCGACTATATTACATTTTCGACGCAAGATTGCGACTTTTTTATTTTCGCCGCTAAATCATTTATTTCTTGTAGTGTGAGGGCATAAAAAACTCCTTGGATGCCTCCCGTATGGGCATCCTAGGACGTCCGGACATCCCGAAATTCCTAGGTATCCAACATTACCACAAAACAAACGTGGTAATCCAGATGCCCATTTCATGGGAATCTTGGATTACCGTCAAACAAACGGCCCCTAAGATTATTTTGATTCTAGTTATCATAATGTGCATGATAATTTTTACTTTCAAATTAAAACTTTTTTTTTTCACTTTTCGAGATATTAAATTAAAAGTAATTAATTGTTGGTTGTTAACACGACATGAAATTGAGTATGTACTTGAAACTTTAATTTAACATTAATTAAATTAACTCCACTTTATTAAGCGAGGAATTCAAACCATTTAGACGAAACATACTCTTTAATTATAATAGGAGTTTGAAAAGAGAATCACTTTGATCTATATATTACTCTATCGAAATCTTGTTTACCTATAGAGATAAAACTATCAACCGCTCATAACAAGGGATATATATTTTGAACTTAAAAAAAAAAAAAAAAAAAAAAAAAAAAAAAAAAAAAAAAAAAAAACCAAAAGGATCACAATTTTAAACATATAATACATATACTTGATAAGATCCCCACATACGACCGTGAGCAAATTATTTGCCATTCATATGACTAGTTACAAAGGCGATAAATAGGAATAGCCATAAGATCTTGAGCTCTAGGACAAGTTAAACCAAATTCTTCCGTCATATCTAATTCAGCTGACAACATATTATTTGGAAGCTTCCAATCAAAACAATGCACAAGTTGAGCCAGCACTAAACGTACCACAGTTAAACCCAATTGCATTCCAGGGCAACCTCTTCGACCAGATCCAATTGGAATCAATTGAAAATCTTTTCCTTTCACATCCACGTGGCTACGAATGAACCTTTCGGGATAGAACTTTTGTGGGTCAATCCAAACACTTGGATCTTGTCCAATTGCCCATACAT
This sequence comes from Luffa acutangula, assembly GCA_036850905.1. Taxonomy (NCBI): domain Eukaryota; kingdom Viridiplantae; phylum Streptophyta; class Magnoliopsida; order Cucurbitales; family Cucurbitaceae; genus Luffa; species Luffa acutangula. The sequence continues at coordinate 57,707,878 of CM072087.1, read as the reverse complement.
TCACTATTATGCGAGATCTTTTAGGAATATAGAATCCTTCGATAGTGCAATCTTCAAGAGACTTGTGTGGAACTAATAATGGAACAGGTGGATGCACCCGAAGAATCTCTTTAACAACCATGTCCAAATATTCCAAGTGGTCCAAGTCTGATTCTTCCACCATTCTATCTAAACCCACCACTCTTTCTAATTCTTGTTGCATTTTCTTCATTACCTGTGGGTGCTTGATGAGCTCAGGGATTGCCCACTCAATATTAGTGGCTGAAGTATCCATCGCCGCGATGAGCATTTCCTAAAAATGGGTCAAGCAAATTATAGCACAAAATTGAATATTATCTTCTGTCTAAAGCATATACAAATTAATTGATGTAAAATACAGGAGGGGCTTCATAAAAATTTTAAATTTTCCTTAGCAGATTGTAAAAATGAGTACTTACCAGGATTAAGGCTTTGATGGTGGATCGATCAATCTGATATTCATTATCTTGAGAGCCCATGAGATCCAACATAACATCAACAAAATCCTGAGTCTTGTTTTCATTCTTAGACTCAAGATGTTGGTCAACAATCCTCTCTAAGAACCCATCAAAAGTCTTACGAAGAGATTTTGCACGACGGTTCAATCCTTGAAGATCAAGCCTCGCAACACAAGGAATAAAATCCCCTAAATTAGGAGCCACAACTAATTTCACAACCTCTTGTACAGCAGCGTGAAAACTCCTCTCATCCAGCTCATTGTCTACATATTTCTCCCCGAACACCATCAGACATGTCATGTCCCTGACAAGAGACGAGACTTTAGAACTGAGATTCACAACATGTTGACTCTTTGCAGCCTCTTTGAGAAAGTCAATCAACAATCCAAGCTCTTCCCTTCTCATGGACTTGAAAGAGCTGACTTTTTGACTGCTAAGCAGCTCGTGTGTGCACATTTTTCGCATATTGCGCCAATAAGGGCCGTACTCGGAAAACCCGAAATTCTTTGAACCGTAGAACAAGTGCTTGGTAGCCTCGGTGGGCGGGCGACTTGCAAAGACATGGTCGTGAGTTTTGAGAAAGAGCTCGGCTGCATCAGGGGAAGAAACGACGATGGCGTTTACAAGGCCGAATTTCATGTGCATGATGGGGCCGTATTTTTGAGAGAGGGTTTGAAGATTTCTATGAGGAAGCTTTCCTAATAAATGAAGGCTGCCAAAAATGGGAAACCCTTTTGGGCCAGGAGGAAATTTCTTCTTGTGTTTGCTGAGCCATGGCCGAAAGAGAAGAGCAAGAGGGAGTGGAATGATGAGAATCCATATCCAGATCGAGGCCATGTGTAGAGCTGTAAAGATGGGGAATTTTTGGTGGGTTGAGATTTGTGGAGCTTGTAGAGAGGGAAAATTTGGGGTTGGAGTTTGGAGATTTGTTGTGTAGTTGATGAATCTTGAAGATATTGATAAGGAAGAAGATCATATATAGAGATTGATATTAGAAAGTTGTGGGTGTTGAAAGCGACTCTTGACTTTACTGGAGAGGGTAGGTAGGAAGAGATCTGATAAGTGTGATAACGTGCCACGTTCCGACATGTGCTTTATTTCTAAAACAAGAAAAAACAATGTAATTTACAAATCATTTTATTTTTATTATTTTCTTTTTAAAAAATAATTTAGAATAAATCAAGGTTTTATTGACGTGTCAATTTTATGAAAATGTGGATGGAAGTATGATGAATATTTCTAGAAAAATTATAAAAAAGAATATTTTAATTAACAAACAAACATTTCACCCTTTTTTTTTGAATAAATTTAAATTTGTTAGGATTAATATGCGTAAAGAAAGCTTGAAAGCATGTGAGAGACACAATTATTTGAGATTGACTTTATTATTATTATTTTTTTTTTGAAAAGAACTTGAGATATTGACTTATCAACTGCCCGATGTTACCTTCAAATGTGAGTGGACTATGAGGTATATATTGGTGAATATCAGAGGCTACATGAATATTGTTCAAGTACAACCTACTGTGCACATATCATATTACTCATTTTGGGCATGAATTCTCGAGATTTCGAAACAAATTTCAAATTTTGAGGATTAAAAGAAATTTTTGAAAGTTAAACATGGTTCGTATTTCTGTATAAAATATGCATGAAGGAAATGGAACTTCAAATTTTAATAATTTACTTGTAAGTTTAAAATTATTTCTTTTTATATTTTTATACAAAGTCGAATTTTAAAACTAAACTAAAGCAAAAACTTATAACGTTTATCATTCTTTCATATTTGTGTTTATTTTACTGATAGATTTGAATTTTTAAATAAATATAGTTTATAATGTAAATTTAAAAGATAATATAAAAATTCAAATTATTTGCTTTAAATATAAAAATGTGTGTTTTTTTTTATCTATTTTATTTTATTTTATTTATTTACGTTTTTCTAATTTAATGAAGTTTTTTTTTTTTAGAGTTTACAAACATTTGAAGAGGATAGATTCGAATATCTAATTCTTTAACGAGTTTGAATGAGTTATTGGGTTGAAACATGTAATAATTTATTTTAAATATAAAACCAAACTCAAATGCAGTAACCTTAAGACCCATGTTTTGATTTAAAGTCATGATATTTTATTGATATAAAGAATAGTTTTTAATTATTTTGCAGGAAATAGATTTTAATTTTGAGTGGCTCGCTCTACCTAGATCCGCCACTAGTAGAATTAGCATTAAATTTTTCGTGAATGTAACCATATGGATTAGGTAGGACTACCACATTTCAGCTATATTATTTCTTCTTTTTTTTTTTTTTTAAGAAAATATATTACATCTAATTTACTATTATGCGATTTTTTTTTCTCTGCATTTTTAGGTAAGTAGATAAATGATAACTCAAATTAATCTATGTTTAATATACTGTTGTCTACCTTTCCTTTAACCGCTAAAATATGGAATGTCAATTGCCAAAACGAGCTTAGCTCAGCGGTAATTGGCATGTACCCTTGGTCAGGAACAAAATAAGATGTCGTCACTACCTGTACAATACGACACTTTTCTAAATTTTTTTTTTTTTTTTTTGACAATTTTCGATATATATTACTTTAAAGAGATAAACAAGAAAAATACATAAACAATATGCAGTTATAAATATGTATTTTTCCTGAATAAATTTACAATTGCAGACTCTTAACTGATTCAATATATTTCATTTTCTCGTATAAAAACCAAAACATACTGAAAGATGGGTTTTCAATCAGAGACATCTGAATAGGTATATATTTTTATTATTATAAATATGTATTTTTAAAATTTTATAAATACATTTTTTGAAAAAATAATTATAACTATACTGTTTTCAAACCATTATTTATTATTTTTTGAAAAACTAAACTATTATTTATTATTAATGGGCTCTATATTTACGTGGTGAACATTTTTGTCCTTGTTCACCCAACAAGTATCTTGGATTCCTCTCACCCCAGCTAAAAGTTGGCTGGCACATGTCCCCCGTTACCATAAAAATTAAAAAATGTTAATAGAGCACATTAGTATAAAAATTAAAAAAAAATATTAAGAGAGTTAATATTTTATCTAAGAGAGCTAGACTGTCTAAATGTAGTGAATTCTGAGCTGATAGATTCCCAGATTGGTTGTTGTTGTTGGTCGAGAATGACCGTTCTTCCAAGTAGCGGTTTAAATAATATAGTATTTTTTCAAAAAAAAAAATATTAAGTGAGCACATTAGTCTGATATGTGTTAGCCAATAAATTTTCACTGAGCTGCTCGCTTTGATATGTGTTAGTTAATAGCTACCATCATATATATTAGTATATTCTATTAAATTTAGTTGTAACTTTATTTATCTTTGTATTAACAAAGTGCAAATATATCGAGCCTCTACATTTGATCATGTTAATGAGAAAAGAAATTTTTGAGTAATCATTCTCATTCATTTGTATACTCTATTAAAAGTATATGATGATATCAAAGCCAGAATACACGCTAATATATAGTTGTAACTACTAACTAATACATAATAGATCAATAATGTGCTTTCTTAACCCAAAAAAAAAAAAATTGAACTCCTTCACTCTATCTTGTTAGTTGTAAAGTCGGTAGATGGGAATTGCGGTAAGTTCTTGAGCTCGAGGACATGTTAAACCAAAATCTTCTGTCATATCTAATTCAATTGGTAACATATTATTTAGAAGCTCCCAATCAAAACAATGTATAAGTTGAGCGACCACGAGCGGAACTATTATTAATCCCAATTGTAATCCTGGACAACCTCTACGACCAGATCCAAATGGAATCAAATGAAAATCTCTCCCATTCACATCTACTTGGTTGTCGATGAATCTTTCAGGAAAGAATTTTTCCGGGTCCATCCATGCATTTGGGTCTTGTCCAATTGACCAAGCGTTCACTAGTATGCGGGATTTATTAGGAATGTGGAAACCATCGACAATACATTCTTCGAGAGACTCGTGTGGAACTAACAATGGAGCAGGTGGATGCAGCCTCAAAACCTCTTTAATGACCATGTTCATGTATTCCAAGTGGCTCAAATCTGATTCTTCAACCCTTCTATTTAAACCCACCACTTTTTCTAATTCAACTTGTAATTTCCTCATTGCTTGTGGGTGCTTGATGAGCTCAGCTACTGCCCAATCAATTGCCGTGGCCGAAGTGTCCATTGCTGCAGCGAGCATATCCTAAAAACATTTCAAAATCAGAACAATCACCAGTGAGATTTTTATATGTTAAAATACCATTTTTGTTCCCGTATTCTAGATTTCATCAATTTTAGTATCTATTTTTAAATATTAATCTTTGTACTTTTAGTAAATCTTAAAATTATCTAGTTTTTATCGAAATTGATTATAAACAAAAATAATAATTTACTAGCAATAACAATATGTTTCCAAAATTCATAAAAGAAAAACTAAGTGAGACTACATTTTTTTTTTTTTGGAAAAATTAACAATAAATTAACTGTAAGAACTAATTTAAACTTTATTAAAAGTATAGGGATAAAATAGGACATTTGAAAGTATATAGGTTAAAACATAAGGAAACTCAAAGTAGAGACACCAAAATGATGTTTTAAACCTTTTTGTATACACATTACATTTCTTTTCTTTTTTTTTTTCTTTCTAGTCTAAAATGAGAAAAAAAAAATCATAAATCCATGAATATATCAGACAAGAGAGTTAATTTTATTTTAATTTTTATTTTTCAATTAAATACATTTCAGCATTAGATTTATTTAATATTAGGACTTTCTATTGGATTAAAAAAGAAATTTCATATTTTCAAAATTTGGTACTTTTACAAAAGAAAAAGAAATTTGATTAACCATATATAATCATAACCACACTATTAAACTACATAACGATTCACTATATATACAATAAATAATACTTAATTGCACACTGCCACACTCTTAAGTAAGAATCTTTCCCACACACCGTTATTAAATTTTTACAGGAGAGAGAAAGAAGGTAGAAAATAAAAAATAAGAACTTTTTTATTTTTTCTCTCTTCAAGGGTAAAAAATTTAATGGTGTGTAGGAAGATACTCGAGAGGATAAGAAATCCAAGTAGAGAATGACAAGAGAAGAGTCTAGAAAAAATCTAGGGAAAAATACACTTTTGGTCTCTGAAGTCTGGGTTAAGTGACAGTTTGGTCCCTGAGTTTTCAAACTCAACAAAAATACCCCTAAGGTTTGAGATAAGTAGCGCTTTGGTCCATGCCGTCTATTTTTTTTTGTTAAATATTAATGGTTGCTGACGTGGCACTATTATATTTAATAAAAAATCATTTTTTTAATTTTTTAAATAAAAACATATTAAAATAATAAAAATATTATTATTTTATTATTTTATTTAAATTCTTTCTCTCTCCCTTCCTTTATTTTCCATCCATCTTCTTTCTCCTTCCTTATCTCTTTCTTCTTCAGCTCCGGTGGCCGACTGTCACCAGCTGCCGACGAATGGCGGCGGCGGCCGTCGAATTTTTTTTTCCTTTTCTTCTCTCCTTCATTTTCTCTTTCCTTCATTTCTTTTTTTTTTTTTAATAAAAAAAAGGGAGAGGGAGGAGCAAAAAAATCCGACGGCAGCCAACCACTAGAGCTGAAGAAAAAGAGATAAGGAGGGAGAAAGAAGATGGATGGAAAAGAAAGGAAGAGAGAGAAAGAATTTAAATAAAATAATAAAATAATAATATTTTTATTATTTTAATATGTTTTTATTTAAAAAAATAAAAAATTATTTTTTATTAAATATAAAGTGCCACGTCAGCAACCGTTAGTATTTAACAGAAAAATAGACGGCAGGGACCAAAGTGCTACTTATCTCAAACCTCAGGGGTATTTTTGTTGAGTTTCAAAACTCAGAGACCAAACTGTCACTTAACCCAAACCTCAGGGACCAAAAGTGTATTTTTTCCAAAAATCTATATCGGCCTGCAAGCATGAATAGAAAGGAACAAAACCTTAAAACCAAAAGAGGCACGTGATATCTAAACATAGGAGGAAAAAGAACATGTAATAACTCACGAATAATAAAGAGAAAGGCAAGATAATTAACTGACTAAAGCACAATAAATTCATGGCTAAATTATAAAAAAATACCCTGAATTATGGGGTTTGTTTAAAAAATACTCCTGAACTTTGAAAAGTTTAAAAAATATCCCCGAACTTTGAAAAATGTTTCAAAAATACTCTTACCGTTAATTTTTGGATGGAAATCGTTAGAATTTACGGTGAGATGAGGAAAAAAGAATCAATAAGGGTATTTTTTTTTAAAAAAAAAAAATTAAAGTTCAAGGGTATTTTTTAAATTGAAACTTTAACGGTTTCCATTAAAAAATTAACGAAAATGGTATTTTTGAAACATTTTTCAAAGTTCATGGATATTTTTGAAACTTTTCAAAGTTCAGGGGCATTGTTTAAACAAACCCCATGGTTCAGGAGTATTTTTTATAATTTAGCCTAAATTAATTATTTTCATATTTACAATCATTTTTTTCTTCCCATTCTCGTAATATTTTATCAAAATCAGGTTAGGTAAATAGATTTTCCATGAACAAACTCTAAGCCCAAAGTTCAGTAATTGAGGGGTCGTTTGATAACCATTTCGTTTTCTGTTTTCTGTTTTTGTTTTTCATTTTTTAAAAACAAGGTTGTTTGATAATCATTTCTGTTTTTGGTTTTCTGTTTTTTTTAAAACGTTTTTGAAATTAGAAAATTTCAAAAACCAAAAAAAGTAGTTTTTAAAAACAGATTTCTGTTTTTCAAAAACTCATTTTTTTTCTAATGCTTATTATTTTTTCCTCTTTTACCTATTTCTTTTCGACAAATTCTTTTTTATATTTTTATCTCTCTAAAACATATTTCTCTCAACAAAAATTCTTTTTCTCTCTCTAAAATTTTTTCTCTCAAATTTTTTTTTCCTCTAACTCATCTATTTCTAAAAATTTATCCATATATAACTTTTCTATTCCTAATAAACATATTCTATATTTTCTTTTGAAGAAAAAAAAAACTCTCAAAATTTTCTCTCGCTACATCTTTTCTTCATTTTTCTAATTTATCATTATTTTTTCTAGCATATCTTTTACTCTTAACCTTGCTATCTCTCTAAAATTTCTCTTTTTACTTAATTTTTTTATCTGAAATTTATCTCTTCTACCCTAACTTTTTTTTTTTCTTTTTTCTATAACTAATATCTTTTATGGAGTCTAACTAATATTCTCTCTCTAAACACTTTTTTCACGTTTCTACATTTTCTCTCGAAAATATTTATATTTGTGTCTCTAAATTTTTTTTTTGGTTAAATTATCAAAAATACCCATAAACTTTAGGGTTTGTTTCAATTATGCCCCTAGACTTTCAAAAGTTTCAATTATGCCCTTGAAGTTTCAAAATTGTTTCAAAACTACCCTTGAAGGCTTTTTTTTGTTAAATTAATGGATGTAAAATGACGTGTTTGCATATATATTGTTGCTTATGTGAATAGATTTGAACACATACGTGGAAAAAACGATAAAAACACATGCAAACGCATCAATTTTTGTCGATAAATTTAACGGAAAATGTCTCCAAGGGTAGTTTTGAAACAAATTTGAAACTTCAAGGACATAATTGAAACTTTTGAAAGTCCAGGGGTATAATTGAAACAAACCCTAAAGTCGAGGGGTATTTTTGATAATTTAACCTTTTTTTTTCAATGTCTCTACACATCTTTCTCTCTCTAAAAACATATTTTCATCTCTCTAATTTTTTAAAAATTGAAAACCAAAAACAGTTATCAAACAAGTTTGGTTTTCTGTTTTTATAAAACAGAAAACAAAAAACAGTTATCAAACATATATAATTTTTGTTTTAAAAAAACAGAAAACCAAAAACCAAAAACCAAAAACAAAAAAACCAAAAACCAAAAACTGAAATGGTTATCGGAGCCTAAATTTTAATAATCTCAAATATATTGACAAGTCTATTAATGGGAAGAAATCTACTCACAAGAGCCATAGCTTTGATGTTGGACCGTTCGATTTGATATTCAGTTTCTTGGAAGGGCATCAGCTCCAGCATAGCGTCCACAAAATCTTTGGTTCTATCTTCATCTTTGGACTCAAGATGCTCTTCAATAACCCTCTCTAAGAACCCATCAAACTCCTTCCCAACAAATTTAGCTCGACGGTTCAACCCTTGAAGATCAAGCGCTGCAATACAAGGAACATAATCCGCCAAATTAGGAGCTATCGCTAACTGCATGGCCTCTTTCACCACAGCCTTGAACCCCCTCTGCCCAAATTCTTCATCCGTGTATTTCTTCCCAAACACCATCAGACAAGTCATGTCGGCGCTGAGAGACGAGATTTTAGAACTCAAACCCACAGCCACGCGAGCTCTCGAAGCCTCACGAAGATGGTCGATCAACAAGCCGAGCTCGTTCTTTCTCATGGACTTGAAAGAGCTGATCTTGAGGGGGCTCAACAGTTCGAGTGTGCACATTTTGCGCATCTTGCGCCAGTAAGAACCATAGGGAGCGAACACCACATCCTTTTGGTCGTATGAGATCACTCTGGCGGTATGAATCAATGGCCTGCTTGCAAAAACGTGGTCGTGGGTTTTGAGGAAGAGCTCGGCGGCGTGAGGGGATGAGACTATGATGGTTGGCACGAGGCCCAATCGCATGTGCATGATGGGTCCATATTTCTGAGATAAACGATGAAGGTCTCTGTGAGGAAGCTTTCCTAGCAAATGAAGGCTGCCAAAAATGGGAAACCCTTTTGGCCCAGGAGGCAGATTCTTCGCTCTGGTGTGGTTTTTCAACGCCCGTGAGTGTAAGAGAAGAGCAAGAACAAGCACTGCAATGGTGACGACCCAAATCCAAACCATAATTTTAAGATGCTTTTTTTTTTTTGTGTGTGTGTCAGTGTAGAATGAGCTCTAATGATGTGGGAATTATATATGGATGGGAAAAATGTGTCGTACTTATCAGTTTTAACTGATTCTTAGCTCAATAAGAGGCAAAAGTGAGGATTTGAATTTCTCACGTAACTAGTTGAGTTTTATACTTAAATTAGTGCTTTACGTATCCTAATATTTATTTTCTTTAAGAGAAAAGTTAAAAGTTTAACTCTTTCACTACCTAAGTTAATATCATTAATTTATTTTATGTGGCGTGTAACTTGTTATCCTAAATAGTTCGAAACTGTGTTGTGTGGAGAGCCATATAGATTAGGTTTGTGGTTGCCATAGAGATAGAAAAAGAATAGAGAAAAATGGGAGCACATTTAAATCGTGTGGTTGTCGTCCTGATAATTTTGTACACGTAATAATGAGCTAAAAGAATGGTGTCCACGTACTTTGGCCAAATTTAAAAGCCAAAAGGGAAAGGAATCCTTCCACGATTGGGAAAAGGGAGAAGAAATATCAAAAGGGCCAACTAATTTGCATTGATATAAATTTACCATCAAAATCTGTTAGATAGAGGGGTGATTTAACATGGTAACATAGGTTTCTATGTTCAAACTGTTGTAATGTCATTTCTTCCGGTAACTCATATATTTTATACAGATTGTGAGGTCTTCACTTATCTTTTCAACGTGGGATCTTCAACACACAAGTGAAGTGAAGTATTAAAACATTGATATAATTAATTTTTTATAAGCCATAAGATTAAGTTTTTGGGTTGAGTGATGCATAGTATTAATTAGGGTGTGTTTGGTGTTTAACTTTTCAAGTGTTTGATTTTGAAAATAAATAATTTTGCAAAAATTCATAGTGTTTGGAGAGAAACACTTGAAACCAACCTTTTTTTTAAAGAGTTTTTAAGTATACAATAACTTTGTATATAAAAATACTTACATCCTCGTAACAAAACATATAAGTGTTCAAATTTTAAACAATTTTTATACAAAATATTTTTTAAAAAATAAATTCTTAAAAAACATTTAAATTAAAATGTATTCCAAACAACCTCGGTAATATATTTCATTGCCTTCCCAATTGATATTGAGGAGTCTTCAATTCAAGAACCAATTTCGTTGAGGAAAATCGAATCATAGGGCAAGGCTTGGATAGCTGATCGAGGCTGAATTTAATTCAAGCACACAATCCCACGAATGTCAAGATTTGCAGCAAGGTAGGCTTATCCTATCTGAAATTTTTATGTATATAATTTTAAATTGACATTATAAAATCGAAACATATTAAAAAAAGAATGAAAAAAAAAACATTCAAATACATTTGAAAAAAAAATAAACTGATTGCAATTAATAATAAAACCTCTAATCAGATAAATAAATAAATAAAATCATAAATCTATAATTATAGAGACAAAGGATATTCGATCTGGGAGGCGTAATTGACATTTGACATTAAAGTTAAAATTGAAAAATGTGAGACCAGAGATGTAATTGAGACCGAAACTTATACCAACAGAAATTATTAAGACCTAAATAATTGAGAATGAAAATAACCAAATATCAGCTGCTCCAATAAAAACTTTTTCATTTACTTTTAAAGGATATTGTATCTTCAATAGTTATCTTATATTCAGTCAAAATAGTTCAACAGTAATTGACATGTATAAAGATAAGTCAAATTCCAATCAATCGAATGTGTACCTGTTAATTTCGAAGACGATAGATAGGAATAACCATAAGGTCTTGGAATCTTGGACAAGTTAAACCAAACTCTTCGATCATATCCAATTCAGACAATAACATGCCGTTTGGAAGCTTCCAATCAAAACAATGCACAAGTTGAGCTAGCACTAATTGAACCATCGTTAATCCCAATTGCATTTCCTTCGACCAGATCCAAATGGAATCAGTTGAAAGTCCCTTCCCTTCACATCCACTAGACTATCGATAAACCTCTCTGGAAAGAACTTTTCGGGATCCATCCAAACTTTCGGGTCTCGTCCAATTGCCCATGCATTGATTATTATGCGTGATTTTTTAGGAATATGAAAGCCATCAACAGTGCAATCTTCAACAGACTCGTGTGGTAACAACAAAGGGGCTGGCGGATATAGCCTAAAAATCTCTTTAACGACCATTTTCAAATATTCCAAGCTTTCCAGATCTGATTCTTCCACAATCCTATCCAAACCAATTACCTTTTCTAATTCATCTTGCAATTTCTTCATTACATGTGGATGCCTAATAAGCTCTGCCATTGCCCATCCAATTACAGTTGCTGAAGTATCCATTGCTGCAGTTAACATATCCTATACACAAAGATTCAATACAATGATATATAGACTAAAAAGGTGAGCTTTTACTCTGTTTTTCTAAAATATATATTTATCAAACTAAAAAAAGACCCATGTTTTAATTAAACACAATCATACCAGCAATATAGCTTTAATTGCAGACCGATCAATCTGATACTCAGTTTCTTCAAAATTCATAAGCTCCAACATGACATCCACAAAATCTTTAGTCTTCTTTTCATCCTTAGACTCGAGATGTTCATTAATAATCCTCTCGAGGAATCCATCCAACACTTTATGAACAGCTTTCATTCGATTGGTCAATCTTTGAAGATCAAACCGAGCAACAAAAGGGAAAAAATCAGCCAAATTAGGAGTGGCAGCCAATTGTGAACCTTCTTGAACCACAGCTTTGAAGCCCTTCTCATCAAACTCTCTGTCTCCATATTTCTTCCCAAACACCATCAAACAAGTCATATCCGTGGTAAGAGAAGTGACTTTGGAACTAAGATTCACCACAGCTTGATCATGTGCAGCCTCTCGAAGACGATCGATCAGCAGTTGAAGCTCGTTCCTTCTCATGGATTTGAAAGAGTTGATTTTGAGGTTGCTGAGCAGTTCGAGAGTGCACATCTTACGCATGTTGCGCCAGTAAGAGCCGTATGGGGCGAAAACCAAGTCCTTCTGGCCATAATTCATTTGGTTGGAGGCTTCTGAAAGTGGCCTGCTTGCAAAAACGAGGTCATGGGTTTTGAGAAAGAGCTCGGCGGCGTGGGGAGAAGAGATGATGATGCAGGGTACAAGGCCTAGTTTGATGTGCATGATGGGGCCATGTTTTTGGGATAAGTGGTGAAAGTCTCTGTGAGGGAGCTTTCCTAGTAAATGGAGGCTGCCCAAAATGGGAAAGCCTGTTGGACCAGGAGGCAATTTCTTGCTTTTAGAGGGGTTTGGCTTAAGGAGAAGAGCAACAGAAAGAGCAACAAGTAGTGCAGAAATGGCCCAAATCCAAGCCATGCTGTTGCTATTGGATTACACAAGGGAAGGAAATTATATGAATGAGAAGGATTTTTACTTTTTAGAGCTGAGGGTGTGGGGGAGTCTGCAGAAATTATTAGTCTTGGGAATTGGTGTGCAATGGGAAGAAGATAATGATGAAGTGGGATTTTTTTTTTGAGTTGAACAAAGTTTCATATTGTCAATAATTGAAGGAGGACTAAGTACCATTGGAGAGCTCCCCTCTCTTTCTCTCCTTTGGTACAATGAATCCAATTCATTAATTGAAATTTGACTATTTTGTATCAACTTTTAAGTAGATTTACTATATGACTGAGCTTTGGTCGAACTTGACTAGATTGTGGAGAGCTCAATCAAGTTATCCAATAATTTCAACGACAATGATTAAATCGTTATGAATTTTTATAGTTCAAATGACTAATTATAAATTGGTACATATTAAAGTTCAACGACTAAATTGTTACCAAATTGAAAATACAAGGATTAAATCGTTACAAATTAAAGTTCATGGACTTAAATTGTTACAAGTTTACGAAAGTTTAGGGACCATATGTATTTTTTTAACCTTAATTCAATTATAAAGACGATATATAGGTATAGTCGTAAGGTTTTGGACTCTAGGACAAGTTAAACCAAATTCTTCTGTCATATCCAATTCGGCTGGTGACATACCACTAGGAAGCTCCAAATCAAAGCAATGCACTAGTTGAGCTACCACTAGTCGAACCATAGTCAATGCTAATTGCATTCCAGGACAACTTCGACGACCGTATCCAAATGGAAGAAGTTGAAAATCTCTCCCCTTCACATCAACAAATCTCTCTGGAATAAATTTGTGAGGATGAAACCAAGTTTTTGCATCTCGCCCAATTGCCCATGTGTTTATTACAATGCGTGATTTCTTAGGAATTTGGTAGCCATCAACATTGCAATCTTGAATGGACTGACGTGGGACTAATGGAATTGGTGGATGCAACCTGAAAACCTCCTTAATGACCATATCTAAATATTCCAAGTGACTCAAGTCTGTTTCTTGCACCATTCTATTCAAACCCACAACTTTTTCTAATTCCTCTTGCACTTTTTTCATTATTGGTGGATGCTTCATAAGCTCAGGTAATACCCAATTGATTGCAGTGGCTGAACTATCCACTGCTGCAAGAAGCAAATCCTGTACAACATTAACCACAGTTACTTCCAAGGTCATAAAATTAACGGCAAGGGTGTTAAATTAATGTTGATATGCCGATATATATGTGAATTAGAGGAGTTTGACTCGATGTTTAAGGATTTATCAATAACTTTGATATCTTGTATAAATACTTTAAAAAAAAAAGCATTATTAATTACTCACTCGATATAAATATAAATACTAAAAATAATTAATTAAGTTCTAAACTTACTTGGAAAGTGGAGAAAGAAAACTTCATTATTAATTTTAATAATTTTTAATGATATATTCGTAAAATTGAAATCTAGACATGGATAAAATCAACTTTTCTATATATCCACTTTTGATCAAATTAATAATTTAATGTGGATTTGGAGTATGACTAATTAAGTGATTTTAGACAATCAAGTGTTTTCTAAAAAATCTTAATAAATGGAAAGCATCTTTTCAAATAAAGGGATTACTTTTAAACTATTTTTTAAGAATTACTTGAGAGATATGTCATATTAAAAAATGATCTTAAAGCGATTAACCAAAAGTCTTCCAAATATGTAGCACGAAGAAAAAACATATTTCGCTTTCAAAAAGAAAAAAAAAAAAAAAATCTAATGCCATTTAAAGTACTTTTTAAAAATGTATAACACCAAAAAAATTATAGAAAATATTAAAAAATACGCACACACTTTTGGTCCCTTAGGTTTGAGATGATTTCATTTTGGTATCTAAGTTTTCAAACTCACAATTTTGTCTAGGTTTGGATTTCGTTTCATTTTGGTCCCTCTCCCCAATTTTCAGTTAATTACAATTGCGTGACACTAATTTTTTTTTAAAAAATTATTTTCAATTTTTTTTAATAAAAATATATTAAAATAATTTTAAACAATATATATTTTTTTCCTCTTCTTCGTCACCACTGTCTGTTGCCATCAGACCACGTCGCCGCTGACGTCATTCCCCTTTTTTTTTTCTCTCTTTTCTCTTCCTTTTTCTTCTTTCACTAAAGATGATGATGAAGAAGAAGAAGAAAAAAAAAACACAGTGAAAGAAGAAAGGGGAGGGAGGAAGAGGGAAGAAAGAAGAAGAAGAAGGAGAAGAGATGGAAGAAGAAGAAAAATGGGAGAAAAAAGAGAGAGAAAAAAAAAAGGGAATATCGGTGGCGGCAGCGGAGGCGAAGATGGTGTTAACGACGACGGTTCGTCGATGGCGACAGGTGGTGTCGGTGAAGAAGAAGAAGGGGAAGAAGAGAGAATAAAAAAATATGTTTTTATTAATTTAATATTATTTTATTTTAAAAATTAAAAGAAAATATATTTTTAAAATAAAAAAAATAGATGTCACATCAGCCTTTCGTTGAATATTTAATGTATTTCAAAAAAAAAAAAAAAAAAGAAAAACTTAAACTAGCAAGGGATGATTTCAAACACACGTTCAGTTAAAATTTTGTTTTACACAACAATAATCTTTCTAGTTGTAAAGTTTACTTACAAGAATTATAGCTTTGATGCAGGAGCGATCCATATGGTACTCAGTTTCTGGAGAGTCCATGAAACCCAACATAACATCCACAAAATCGTTGGTTTTATTTTCATTGTTGGATTCAAGACGATGTTCGAAAACCCTCTCCAAGAACCCATCAAATACTTTTCCAACAGATTTTGCACGACGGCACAATCCTTGAAGATCAAGTGCAGCAATACAAGGAATAAAATCTGCCAAGTTGGGAGCTGCCGCCAACTGTGTGGCCTCTTGTATCACAGCCTTGAAACCCTTTTCATCCAACTCTTTGTCCGAATATTTTCTCCCAAACACCATCAGGCACACCATGTCTGCAACAAGAGAGGAGATTTTGGAACTAAGATCCACAGCAACGCCATTTCTTGCTGCCTCTCGAAGATGATCGATCAACAAACCAACCTCTTCCTTTCTCATTGATGAAAAGGAGTTGATTTTGAGGGAGCCAAGCAACTCGTTTGTGCACATTTTGCGCACATTGCGCCAATGAGAACCATATTCAGCGAAGGCTATGCCCTTTCTGCCGTTACATATTTGGTTGGAAGTTTCAGTAAGTGGGCGGATTGCAAAATCAAGGTCGTTGGTTTTGAGGAAGAGATCAGCAGCTTGAGGGGAAGAGACAACAATGGCGGATACAAGACCTAATTGCATGTGCATGATGGGCCCGTATTTTTGGGACAACCGATGAAGATCTCTGTGAATAAGTTTTCCTAACAGATGAAGGCTTCCAATAATGGGAAGCCCTTTTGGACCAGGAGGCAATTTCTTGCCTTTTCTGAACAGCCATTGTTGCGTAACAAGGATGAGTGCAACAATTGTGGCAAAAATCCAACCCATTGGCAACAGAAGATTTGTGAGCTTGTAAAATACACATTCAAAAAACTTTTAGCAAAGATAAATAAATTGATTGGGGTTTAAGCTTTTTTAATTTAAGGCCTTCTTTGTTGACTGAAAAAGAAAACCATCAACTTGTCAGATGTCAACTTTTCTGAATGAAGGGAAGAGGGGATGAATTGTCTAAAATTAGTTTAAAAAAACCATATGTAAATGAGATAGATTTAAGCAAAGCAACCGACCCCAATTAATTTAGGAGAAATTATTAAGTGCTCTTCGTAGGAGGATCCCATGTTGAAAAGATAGGTGAAGATCTCACAATTTATAAGATAGATGTGTTACGTTATTCTACTCATTGTCAATTGATTCTGAGATGGAACCCCATATAATTGTAAGAGAGAAAAATGGTAAAAGTAGCACGATTTTGTATAGAGAACAATACTTGCTGCAAGATTTTAACAAATGAAGGTCTATGTGGGGGAGGTTTCCCAACAAATGAAGCTTGATGTGCATGAAATTCCAACTTAATTTCAAAAAGATTATTGAACTTAAAATTCCTATAAATTGCAAATGAAACCATTTATAAAGGGTTTGTTATTCGATATTGGGTTATGGAAATAATTTAAAATAATTATGAGTTCTCTTAATTACCATAAATGAATTACTATCTAAATGTGATAGTTTAAAATACCCCTGGTTTGTAATAAATAATTTTATAATAACATAAAATTAATAAATAATAAAATAATAAAATTCAGGAGCATAAAAAAAGGAGAGTCGGTTGGAAAATATATATATATATATGTAACTATGTAATTAAGTTTATGTTTTGATATAAAATCTAGTTTGTCTCTAAGCAAAACACGTGATCCCCGAGGAAATGATTAGGGTTTTTGAGACCTGACTTGTTTTAAAAAATAGAATTGCCGTCGGCGTGGTGAATACAATAATAGATATTAGGGAAAATTACCTTTTTGGTCCCTGAGTTTTGAGGGATAGGTGCGTTTGGTCCCTGAGTTTTCAAAATAGACATTTTTAGTCCCTGGGTTTTGAGAAATAGGTTTAAAAGGTCCCTAAGTTTTCAAAATAGACCTTTTTAGTCCCTAAATTTTGAGAAATAGGTTTTAAAAGTCCCTAGTTTTATTTTTTCAACTTTTTTAAACTAATAATTTTTATTATATTTTAATATTGAATGATTTTTTAAATTAACAAAATTAAAAAGTATTAATTTATAAAAATTTAAAAAATAATATAAGGGACTTTTTAAATATATTTCTCAAAACTCAAGGACTAAAAAGGTCTATTTTGAAAACTTAGGGACCTTTTAAACCTATTTCTCAAAACTCAGGGACTAAAAAGGTCTATTTTGAAAACTCAGGGACCAAACGCACCTATCCTTCAAAACTGAGGGACCAAAAAGGTAATTTTCCCTAGATATTAATGTTGGATCATGACTCATCTGATTATTCAATATCTATTTAACTAATATGCTAGCATGGGATGGATCTACCACTCTCAAGTGTCAATTTTCTAGGACGCATTATATTGTACAAAAATTACAAATTACATATAATAACCATTTATTTTTTTTATAAAATAACGGATTTTGGTTCAATGGAGACTTTGTTTAAAAATTCGTAAAAGTAATTTACAAGTAAATAATTTTTTTTTTAGAAAGATGATACTTTATTGAAGCGTATGTGAGCAATATACGAGAGCAGAAGAGACCAACATACAAAAGCGAATTACGTGAAAGTCATCCAATTCAAAGCAAATAGATGCTACCTCATAGTTTGCAAAGAGCATAGAGTCGAAAGGATTGGGCTCATGCTCAGCCTCGGTCAAGGTTATGGTCGGTCTCAGCCCGAGGCTGAGGATGACCCTCGGTCCACTTGTGTGGGTCGAGTTCCTCTCTGATCTGTTCCTGGTGTCCTGGGTCAGCCCGGTTTGACTTAGTTCAACCCCAAATCGTCTTCAAAGGCCTAAAAACCCTAAGAGGGAAAAAGGTATATAAATCATTCTTCAAGATGAAGAAGGGATCCTGAAACTATTCTCTAAACTTTCTCTTCTCTTGCTTTTATCTTCACTTGCTTTCCATCTTCGTTTTCCTTGTTGACTTAGGCGGTATGGCGAGCACCACACCAGTGTGCAGGTTTCTTCTGTTTTGCAGGTCACGTCTTCCCCCTCTCAAACAAATTTACCGTGGGTGTCACATGAAGGTCATGTGAGTTCTTCCTGTCCGGATCTTGACATCAACAAAGACAATATAATAAATAGGAGTAACTAAGAGCTTTTGAGATCCATCTATATCAGAAATTTATAGTTTTTCACCTATTTTCCAAAGTTTTTCACCATTTTCTCAATCTAGATCTAGATTTATATCTATATCTATAAATATTACTATTTTTAGGTTTTTTGGTTAAAGTACATTTTTTTTTTCAAAATATTTCAAGTTCAGCTTAATGTATATTTTTTTCTATTTAAATATATGTATATTGATATTATGTATATTTTCAAAAAAAAAATATTGATAGTATGTATTTTGGGAAAAAAGAAACTCTACAAACAAATTGAAATTTGCATTAGATGATTTAAATTTATGATAATTACTATTTTTATTTTTTAAAATATTATAATGGTACATTTTAATTTAGGTATTTTATTTTTTTTTCTAGTATAAAAAATTGAATAAGTAAATAAAAATAAAAAAAGCATCTTCAAATCAAGATGGAAGATGGAACGAAATACAAAAAAGAAATAATATATAAAAAAAGTATGAGGGACTAAAGGAGAGAGAAAGGATAAATGATGTAAAATAACCAACAAAGTAGTTGTAGGGTCTCACACGTAATAATCAATGAAAATTGAATTGAGTTTTTGTATGTATTGGAATTTCGAGATAGGATTGTAGAATTGAGAGTTGACCCCACTTGTTCTCCCATTATCATCCATAAATTCTCCAAAAGTGCTTTTCACATATAGATTTTGATGGAAACATGAAATAGGAGTGTTCAATAAAGTAGTTGTAGGTCTCACTTAATATAATTAATAAAGTAGTGGTAGGTCTCACATAATAATCAATAAAAATTGGTCAAAGCGAGCTTAGCTCAGTGATAATTGGTATGTAACCTCGACCATGAGTTCAGAGGTTTGAATCCCCACCTTCGAAAAAAAAAATGAATGAAAATTGTATTGAGGACATTTTGTATATATTGGAATTTCAAGATAGGATTGTAGAATTGAGAGTGGGTCTACTGGGTCCCACAGTTGAAATGAGGTTGACACCCACTTGTTGTCCAATTATCACCAATAGATTGTCCAAAAGTGCTTTTATCGAATAAGTTTTTATGGAAACATGAAATGCTTCACATGCTCATAAAGTTACTATAATATAATACTGGAATAGAAGGGGAAAGAGTTGATTACATGAGCAAATACTGCACGAGTGATTACTATGAACTGAGAAATTAAAATATGGAATATGATTTCTAAAAAAAAAAAAAAAAAGGGAAAAATACGCTTTTGGTCCCTGAAGTTTGGGTTAAGTAGTGATTGTATATAAAGTGTAATTATCTCAATATTCCAATTAAGGAGAATTACACAATTCAATCTATTATCTTCTTGATGTTTATATGGTATCAGAGCCATTCTTGACAAACGTCCATGGCTTCTGCTTCATCCAATCTTTCAATGGATTCATCAAGCGGGGCCAAATTCGTCAATTTTTCTTCTGTCAAACATCTGCAACCTTGTTCCTGTTCGCTTAGATTCAACAAATTATCTGTTTTGGAGGTTCCAAGTTGAGTCGATGTTGAAGGCACACTCCCTGTTCGATATCGTCAATGGCTCCAAGCCCTACCCTCCAAACTTCCTACGTGACGATGAAGGAGTTCTCTCCGCCGAAATCAATCCAGCACATATACAATGGATCGCTCAGGATAGTGCCTTGATCACCTTGATCAATGCAACTCTCTCAAAGGTTGCTTACTCCTTTGTAATTGGCTGCAAATCTTCAAAGGAGGTATGGTTGGCTCTTGAGAAACGTTTTTCTTCTCTTACACGATCGCATATTCATGAACTGAAGTCATCTCTACACACTATTGCCAAAAGTTCAACCGAGTCCATCGATGACTACTTGATTCGAATAAAGGAACTTGTTGATAGATTAGCGACTGTATCTGTAATAATTGATAATGAAGATCTCCTTCTTTACACTTTAAATGGTCTAGCACCTGAATACAATCCTTTCCGTACATCGATCCGTACGCGAGGAGCAACAGTGACACTCGACGAGCTTCTTGCTCTTTTAAAGTCTGAAGCAAAATTTTTGGAGCAGCAACAGAAGTCCTCTACTCCTTCTTTCAATCCAACGACCATGTTTTCATCAACCTCTCAGGGCCAGTTCAACTCTAATCGTGGTAGAGGACGAGGACGTAATCAGCTTGGGCCCACGAGTGAATGTATATAAAGTGTAATTATCTCAATATTCCAATTAAGGAGAATTACACAATTCAGTCTATTATCTTCTTGAAGTTTATAAAGTGACACTTTGGTCCCTGAGTTTTCAAACTCAACAAAAATACCCCTGAGGTTTGAGATAAGGAGCAGTTTGGTCCATACCGTCAATTTTTATGTTAACTTCTAACGGTTGCTGACGTGGTACTATTATTTTTATTTTACTCTTTCTCCCTCTCTCTCTCATCTCCTTCTTCTTCTTCCCCATCTTCTCCCTCCTTCTTCTTCTTCCTATGTCCGGCCACCGCTCGCCGCCGGCAACTGATTTTTTCTTCTTCTCTTCTTTCTTTCTTCTCCTCTTTTTCATCACTGATTTTTAATAAAATAAATAAATAATGAGAAAGGGGAGGGAGGAGGGATGTCCCTCCTTCGTCTCCGGCGTCAGACACGAATGAGGGAGGTCCCTCCTCCCTCCCCCGCTCCAGATCTCCCTTCTCCCTCCCTCCAGATCTAGGACGGGGGAGGGAGGAGGGACCCCTCCTCCCTCCCTCCCCTTTCTCATTATTTATTTTTTAAAAAAAAAGAGAAGAAGAAAGAAGAGAATAAGAAGAAAGAAGAGAAAAAAAAAAGTGGCGGCGAGCGGTGGCCGTCGGTCGCCAGACTTAGGAAGAAGTAGAAGAAGGAGGATGGAAAAGATGGAGAAGAAGATGAGAGAGAATGAGAGAAAAATTTTATATTAAAATAATAGTGTCACATCAGCAACCGTTAAAAGTTAACCGAAAATTTGACGAAAGGGACCAGAGTGCTCCTTATCTCAAACCTTAGGAGTATTTTTGTTGAGTTTGAAAACTTAGGGACCAAAGTGTCACTTAACCCAAACCTCAGGGATCAAAATTGTATTTTTCCCAAAAAAATAAAAAATAAAAGAATATGAAATTCAATCTAATCGTGCCATTAATTACCAAATATGAGCTCCAATATATTAAAGAGAGGAAAAAAGGACAATAAAGTTTTTTTTTTTTTTTTTTTTTTTTTTTTTTTTTTTTTTTGAGAAAAGACTATAAAGAAATTAATTCAAGAGAAATTTAACTTCGGTGGCATTGTAACACAACTCCTATCGAAGTGGGGATAATCCCAACAATTTCGTGAATTTGTGGGCAAATTGAAACTTCATCTTTATCTTTATCTTTATCTTTATCTTTATCTTTATCATTCTTCCCTATAAATTTTTATCTCATATAGCTATCCTATCAGTATCACATTTGGTTTTACTTTTAATAGATAACTTCATTAGAGTTTACTTAATATTACTATGCTTTAACCTAGTACAACTAATTAACCTATGCAATGTAATGAGATTTTTAGATATCATACATCTGTATCATATTTTACCAAAACTAATTTAAGAAATCATACACTATATCTCATTATTATTAGGCATATGAAAATCATTTACGGCAAATTCAAATACAAGCTTCTCTATCTTTTTACCACACTATTTTCCTATATTTTTCATTTATGGGATTCGCATCCTCAAGAAAACTTAATCCAAAAGATTTTTTTTTTAGAGATATATTAGTCATATATTTGGAGCCCATCTATTTGTTTTTAATTAGACTAGAGAGAAAATAAAACTTGTCTTTCATTTATTGATTAATTGAGATGACATAAATAGTCACAGAAGTACACATGTTAGTTGAATAACTACCGATTTACTAATTATAACATAATACAATGAAAAGATAAACCAAATATTACATTCTAGGAAAAATTACTTTTTTGGTCCTTGGTTATTAGAAATATGTGCATTCGGTCCTTGAGTTTTTATAATAAACTTTTTTAGTCCTTAAATTTTTTAGAAATAGATTTAAAAAGTCTGTCATATTAATTTTTCAAATTTTTAATATAAAATGAATAGTTTTTAATTAATTTTTAATATGGAATGGCTTTTTAAATAAAAGAAAGTTTCCTCTTCCCTCTTTACCCTTTCTCTCCCATCTCTCCTCCCTCCACCTTCTCCCTTCTCCCCACATCTTCTTTCTTCGGAATCACCGCTTGAATAAGAACAGAGTACAAGAACTTGCATCATCCAACCATGCTAGCATCATCATCATCCTCATCACTGCTAAAATCATCAACATCCTCCTCATCCTCATGGCTATCAGATGGAAACAAATTTTAACCAAATCTCGACCTCCGTTTGGGCTTGAAAATCCTCGCATTCGAGTGGGTCGACTGGAATTCGGATCACAAATTGCTACACCGCTCCTCCACCTTCGGCTACAAATCCCACCTCTATGAAACTTACACATTGAACTCAACGAAGTAAGCGAAATTGGGTCAACAGATACAAATTCGAAGAAGGGGGAAAATTAGAGTTAATTGTGGAAGAGAAAGAGAGAACCCATTTTATGAAGCAAGTACAGGGAAAGATGAGAGAGAGAAGACACCTCAAAACCCTAAACCTAGATACAAAAGGGATGATGATGATCCTGTTCTAGTTAAACTCACGAAAAAAATTAAAAAAAAAAAAGGAGAGGAAGAGGAAGACGTGGGGGAGAAGGGGAAAAGAAAAAGAAGAGCAAAGGTGGACGGAGGGACAAAGGAGAGAGAATGGGGTAAAGAGGGGAAAGAGATTTTTGGTTATTTAAAAAATTAATCAATATTAAAAATTAATTTAAAAATATTTATTTTATATAAAAAAAAAATTGAAAAACTAATATAAGGGACCTTTTAAACCTATTTTCCAAAACTGAGGGACTAAAAAAGTTTATTTTGAAAACTCAGGGACCAAACGCACCTATTCCTAAAAACTTACGGACCAAAAAGGTTATTTTCACTACATTGTAATAGACTAATAGTCTTTATTCTTACCAATCATTAACCTGGATTCTAGCTGAAAACTTGATAATAACACTTCAATTTTTTAATTGCAAACACGATAGGTAGGAGGAATAACCATAAGATCTTGAGCTTTGGGACATATCAAACCAAACTCCTATGGAATGTTCAATTTAGATGGCAACATACCAATTGGAAGCTCCCACTTAAAACAATGCACAAGTTGAGCTAGCAGCCTAGCACCAATCGGATCATAGTTAAACTCATTTGTATTTTAGGACAACCTCTACGACCAGCTCCAAATGGAATAAGTTGATAATGTTTCCCCTTCACATCTAGTTAGGCTACCAATGAACCTCTAAGGAAAGAACTTATTCGGGTCAATCCAAGCACTTGAATCTTGTCCAATAGCTCATGCATTTATTATGACTCGTCAACATCGTACAAAATGACTACAAATAAAGCCTTTGTGTGTTTTCAAGGACACTCTCGCTGTAGGAAAGAATAAATTCAAAATAGAAAATTAAAATATGAAGAGATAATATTAAATTAAAGTAAATAGAAAGAAAAGAAAAGAGAGAGAAAAAAAAAGAGAAAAAGAAATTCAAATCAGGCTAAAGCTATTTTTTTTCCTTTAAAAATGGATATTTGTGAAACATAGGTTCCAAAATAGGCTCTCTGTCTAAAAATATAAGTTGAGCGAATTGTTTTCTATGAGTCCGATCTCGATTGGCCTTTTAAATGATGGATCCAAGGGCCGATTTGATCATTTTTGGGCTAGGCCCAACTTGCATTTCACAAGGCTCAAACCCAACCTATCCGGCCTTCAATAGAATTGTGGGAAGGGATATTTGAGAGAGATCTAATTAAACTCCGGCTCATGATAACGCAATATTATTAGTCAATTAGGTTAAGTTGCATCCAACCAAACCATGTCCATGATTAAGACTGAGTTGAAATTGTTGTAGTTTTTAAAATACAGAAATTTTGCCAGATGACCCTCTTTGAAACCCATTTTTCGTAAATGTTCCACCAAAAATTGCTCCATACTATCTCTCTTCATTCAATAATATCCCACCAAAAATTTCCTCATTTTGAGGCATTTATGGATTTTTTATCTCTCTTCATTCAATAATATATATATACACGTTTTAATTTTTTAATTTTCGTTCTTCTGAAAATTGTGTGATACATTATTTTCCTTTTTGTCTTCCATTTTTTGAACTTTTGGGATTCCGGTGATTTAAAGTTCCTATTCCAATTGAGAATTCTCCTCAAAACCAATCAACGATATTTCTTCTCTCTATTTCTCTCCCTTTCTCTCTCCAGTAAAACCCTAGATCTGAATCCATTGCCGGCCCTGCAGCTCCGTCTCTGACCTTCCGACGCTCATTTAAGAACTCTTCGTCTTGTTTTTTCTCCGTCTGAATTTCGGGTAAATTGCCTTCTTCCTTTCCCCCTTGATTTCTCTAAAATTTCGTTCGTTGTGGTCGGGATGAATCGTGCGGTATTTTCCCTGTTTTCTTCATTTTCTATGTCTTCTGTTATGTGGGTTGTACTTTATTGATATTATTGATGTTGTCTCTCTTTTGTGTTCGTGAACATTTGGTGTTTTGGCGTTGATTTTGGGTATTTTTTGTTGTTTCGTATTAATTCTGTTGTAAATACATGTTTTTCTTGATAATTCGTTTCATATTATTCATTCCATGGTATTTATTAAAATAATTTATCAATGAATTGTATTTCATCAACGACCCAATATTCTTTGACTTCTCCGTCTATTATCATTGTTTACATTTTTTTACTTTGGCCTAACCTAATATATATAATTCATATACATCGGGATATAATATGCATACAAAACACTAAGGCATATATTCATGGAAACAATCTCAACAATCATATATATATCAACATACAATATATAATCAGTATAATAATACTATACATCCGTATTTATCAGATATCAAATGTTTGCAATTTTTTTTACTTTAGCCATAACCTAATATATATAATTCATATACACCAGGATATAATATGCATATAGAACACTAAGACATATATTCATGAAAACAATCTCATCAATCATATATACACATATCAACATACAATATATAATCAGTATAATAAAACTATACATCCGTATTTATCAGATATAAATGTTTGCAATTTTTTTTACTCAGACTTAACCTAATATATATAATTCATATACACCGGGATATAATATGCATACAGAACACTAAGGCATATATTCATGGAAACAATCTCATCAATCATATATATATATATATCAACATAAAATATATAATCAGTATAATAAAACTATACATCCGTATTTATCAGATATCAAATGTTTGCATTTTTTTTTACTCTAGCCATAACCTAATATATATAATTCATATACACTGGGATATAATATGCATACAAAACACTAGGGCATATATTCATGGAAATAATCTCATCAATCATACCAGGAAAAAAAATGATAATAGGATGGAATGCAAAACGACAAAAAAGGAAGAAAAAAAATTACACAGTTTCCCTAATGCCTAAAAACAAAACAAAAAAAAGATGCAAAACGACATGAAAAAATTAGGGAAAAAAAATTACCCAATTTCACAAAAACGAAAAAAAAATATTGATGGGAGATAGAGAAAATTTTCAGCCATTCTTGATGGGAGAGAGATGTTTGACCATTAATGATGGGAGAGAGACGAAATGACCATTAATGAAGGAGAGAAAAGATATTCAGCCATTATTGAAGAGAGATGAAGCAAATGACTCTTTGGTAAAATGACCATGACTTTCATGTAAAAGATGGAGGCCCAATGTCTATTCTTGAAAAAAATAGTGTAGTTGGACAGATTTGATAATAGGTCCTCCAATTTGGACTATATGTGTACTTATCTCTTTAAAATAATTGTCGATAACTATGCTTTTAAAAAAAGCAGTTATAACATAAAAATAGTAAATTAGTATTTGGTAAACTATCGCTTTAAACTCCTCTAACCAAACTCGATCCTCATTCACAATGGTATGATATTGTCCACTTTGGGCATAAACCCTCATGGCTTTGCTTTTGGTTCACCCAAAAGGTCTCATCCCAATGGAGATACCTGTCATCCCTTATATACCCATGATCTCCCCCTTATGTAGCCAATGTGGGACTTTGGTCGCACTCCTAACAATCCTCCCCTCGAACAAAGTATCACCGAGCCTCCCCTCAAATAGTCATCTATTCATCCAACCCTCTAGGCTTCACCGCTTTACCGAGAGTTCTTGCTCTTATCTAGGACGACTCCTCTTCTCCGGAGCATACCTGCCTACCCAGAGCTCAACCACACGAATCTCTCCATGACTATTAAGGCTCACAACTTCTTTGTTTAGCACTCGAGGATTCAACCCGACATGGCTACTCCCGGGGCATGGCTCTGATACCATTTGTAAGGGATTACTGGACACTACACATATCTCCACAATGGTATGATATTGTCCACTTTGGACATAAGCCCTAAACAATGGGCGCTACATGATTGTCTTCCCAATGAACAAATAAGACATGATGAGGAAGAAGTTGAGGAAGCCATAAACGGACTATGTTCATCAACTCCCCAAGCTCAGAAACGTCTTCTAATTCACCATGCAACACTCAAACAACTCGGAGAGTATATGATTCAATCTAAAAAGCACATAAACCCGCATGGACAGCCAAATTCACGCCTTCCGAAAGGGCCCAACCTTCAGCCAACTCTGGACATCAGAAATTAGGGAGGATCATAGTCGCAGCCAACAAGACCTGGCCACCATGAGAATACTAAAATTGTTGTGCTTTAGCTATAATGACTAAAATAGACATGCCATCAAAATTTGCATACTTTTTTTTTATAATTTATAATTTTTAAATAATTGTTTAAAATATTATGCTCTCTATTTTAATTTACTTTTGTTCGCTCTAAACACACATATATACACGCTCTAAACACACATATATACATAGTAGTATTAATTATTTTTTAAAAAAAAAAATTGTTGCATTCATCTAATTAATTTGAAAATTTAAGAGAAAAAATTTAGTTGTGTGATAAAATACTAAACATGTAAAATCAATATTAATTTCTTGAAGTATAAAATTGAAAATTGAAAATTTGTTAATAGGAGACATCAAATTCTATGAAAATCTATTTTTAAAAGCTAGTCGAAACATATTTTTTGAATGAACATGAATTACAAAAGTGATTTTAATATAGATTCATTCACAATTAGTTTAACCAAACATAAACAACAGTTAAAAACTATCGCATAAAACACTTTTAATGCTTCCAAAATCAATCCCGAATGCAGCCTAAGATCCTAGTGTTGGGTTTTATGCCCTAAAACTCGTAGATAGTAAATGTACATTTAACCGAACATTAATAAAAATGATGTATTATTCAATGTTTGTATTATATCTTGTCTTAATAACCCTAATCCAATAAACTAAACATCCAAGACTAATAGAATGAGGCTTGAACTGGTATGTAGGGACATACGAGGATCAATGTTCAAGTTTTAGCCTAAAGGGTCTGTAGTATAGAGATAAGGCTGGGTACCTTGTCCTGGTGACACTATGGATACGGCCCGCTTTGTATATTGATACAAACGTAGTGATCCAACGCGTTCATGTAGTTGACATGCGAGTGGGGGTATCCTGTGCAATGAGTTTGCACAAAGACCGGACCGCGAAATAGTTTACCACTAACTGTAACACCGTTAGTTAGCTCGGTGTCTATTTCACTAGGATGACCTAGGCAACTTGGCCTTAATCCTGAGTGGATTATGGACTCTTGTCCATGAGGGATTGTCCTTTGATTTGTACGGGTGAGAGTGGCCTGTTCGCCGACTCAATAAGCCTACCATTTTGGGGACAAGCCCGAGTGGGGAGCTGGGAACGTAATCTTACAAGATGGAATTCACTCCTTCCCGATTCTAGGGTAAGTAGAGGTGTGTTCCCTTAAGTGGTGTCTCCGGGTCTTGAACAATGGGCCCTACCCTCTTTATGGCACGAGAGGGATTTCTGTTTGCTGGTTGGACCACAAACAGGTTGTTCATTAGAGGAGCACTGGTACTTAAGGACCAAGAGGTAGCCCAGGGGTAAAACGGTAATTTGACCTAGCTGGGGTACGAACAGACGTGAAGGGCTAACTTGCTGTTGACGGTCGATATCTGTGGACACAGAAATATATCTGCAGTGAGAAGAGTGCAGCTGTGGTTCTTTAGTGGACTGAACCACAGTTAATGAATATTGATTAACTTGGTTAATGAGTTTAGCCAACTAATCTCATATCGTTGGAACTTCTGATCTGTGGGTCCATCAGGTCCCATCGGTAGCTCTATAAGGGCATTGAGGTAAATTTCTAAGGTTGAATTAAGTATTCGAAGGGGTTCAAATGTAAAACTAAAATGTGAATTTGATTCATATTAAAACTATAGGTTATAATTAATGTGCATTGGATGTATATTAATACTATAGTTTTATGAGAGAGAATAATAATAGTTGAATATATGATGTTCAATTTTATTATTTTTAAATTAATGAATTTTGAATTAATTAAATTGATTTAGTTTAATTAAATTTGATTTAATTAAACTATAGGTTAAGAGGGATATTAATTTAAATGAGATTTAAATTAAGGTTATTTTAATTAATATTGATTAATTAAAATTTAAATTTTTGAATTTTAAATTCATAATTAATTAAAAATATCAGGTAACTGATTAATCAGTTACCTGATATTATGTGTGAGGTGGCCTTCTCCTTATCGATAGGTTAATTGAGGGGGTCAGTATTCAGTTTCAGAAAATCTCCCACTCTCACGCCTTTCTCCCTCTCTCTCGCCCTCTCTCTCTCGTTTTTTGTTCTCTCTGTGAATACAGAATTTTTCCCAGAGAAATCCTTAGAGATTGTGCTCCCACAAGCCCCTTGCGTACAACCTTCAAGAGAATACCGGTGAACTTGTGGTGGTGGTGTTCGTGAAGTTTTTGCAGCAAGATCAAGATTCGTTCGCTGCTGTTTTTTCTGCAAACATCAAGGGAAATAGGCGAAACGCTCAAGAATTTCTACAAGGGTAAGTCATTCTTGAACTAGGATCAATAGGGTCCAAATCTAGGTGTTTATATATATTTTTCCAGCATGCTTTATGAGTTTTACAGCATGTATTTTGTTTATATGTTTGCTGTAAATTTGTTTCGTTTGTCGTCGTATTGGTTTCCCAATCGACATTTAAACCGATAAGTTCTCTGATCGTTTCCGTTGCGCTAGGACTTTAATCCCTGCACCTAGTTGGTAAATAAATACCAATTCAAACACATCATAGTTTAATGCATTACAACTTCTGTCACACCCCGTCCCACATTATCCTACCGAACCTAGGACGTGGCTTGTTGACCATAGATCACAACTAAACTATGAAATCCATTATCAAACCTTGCAAAACAAAACTCATTTTTCTTTAATTTAAAACCATGGGTGGCCAGCAAAACTTTATAAAATAATAATAATAATAATAATAATTTCGGCAGGGTTTCCCCTGAAAATTGGATAAAACACACCTACAATTGAAAATACCCTCCCAAATGATTTCTTTAAAATTCAAAACTACTACCAATACGTCGCAATCACAAATCAGTTCAAAAGCCAACAACCACAAACCAAGACCACTAATGGAAAAAATAAGTCCCCAGTTAAAACACAATATAAATTTAAATGGTACAACTTCTAAAATGATGCTAGCCACTCTAGTTATAAAAACAAAACATCCACATTATATTTACATGCAAATTGATGTATAATCTAAATGAGACTAGTGGCAGATCTCGACCTCGATAGGCTCGCCGGGAACTCAAATGCTACCTGGTAAAAAAAATTAGGAAAAGAGTGAGCTAAAAAGCCCCATGAGTGGTAGAAGTTTATAAGAATAAATTTTAGGGAGACTAATAACATAAGGAATCATAAAAGATAGTTTATAAGAATTTAAAATAAATTTCTCAAAGAAACCTTGAAATATTTGTAACATCTATTGCAAGTACAGAAAGTTAAAATACTTTAAGCTATGAGAATCTTTAAAACATAAACGTTAACACATATTTGCATAGCTAGGAAATCCATCACTAAACATGTACCCAAAAACTGGTCATACTAGCGCAAAATAGTCTCAATACGCATAGCAGAGCAAAACTAGTCATACTATCCATAGGCCGACGAATCCCCACATGCATAGCAGAGCAACTAGTCATACTATGGATTGAGTAATCTCAAGATACATAGCAGAGCAAATCCTATGTACCGAGTAATCTCAAGGTACATAGTAGAGTAAATCCTGGTCATACTATGTACCGAGTAATCTCAAGGTACATAACAGAGCAACTAGTCATACTATGGATCGAGTAATCTTAAGATACATAGCAGAGCAAATCCTGGTCACACTATGTATCGAGTAATCTCAAGGTACATAGTAGGGCAAATCCTGGTCATACTATGTACCGAGTAATCTCAAGGTACATAGCAGAGCAACTAGTCATACTATGGATCGAGTAATCTCAAGATACATAGCAGAGCAAATCCTGGTCATACTATGTACCGAGTAATCTCAAGGTACATAGCAGGGCAAATAATCCTGGTCATACTATGTACCGAGTAATCTCAAGGTACATAGTAGAGCAACTAGTCATACGCGCGCAGAGCAGCCCTCCCAAAGGGCAAAACACCCTGACACACGACCCAAAGCCTATGTGTGTGCCGAAGTGGGTCCCAAAGACCTCATATATAATAACTACACTACGGAAACACATTCACGAAAGTGTATCGGGAAATCACTGTGGGTACATCATCCAGTGGTTTGAAAAACAATCTTTATCTCGTAAACCAAGTTCACAAACCGCGCAAAAGCCATAAAATTTCAAATAAAGTTCTCATAGCTCAAACCGCGCAAAAGCCATAAAATTTCAAATAAAGTTCTCATAGCTGAAAATCCATAACCTAATGATCATTTTCGTAGTGAAATTACCATACGCAAGATTTTTCTTTCATAACTTCAAAATCCATTTATCCAACTAAAATCGTGATTCGAACGTTGTCAAGTCACTTTTAAAATTCATAATAATTGAAGTTACCTCAAACCATTTAAATTCTTTCTTCCATTTGTTTAAGATCAAGAGATTTCTAGAATTTGTCCTTCATAGCTCAAATAATAATGAAGCAAATTGATATGGCTGAAATCGTACATAAGTACACATCTTTTGCAATTCCATAATACTAAATTTACAATTTCAATTGAACAACATAAACCTTTTCTCATTATTTCAAGATCATTTAGCAAATAGTAACCCAATTCATGGAATAAACATACATTACCTAAGGAGGAAGTAGGGGGATCTGAAGAAAATACTTGGTTGCATATTTAGATAGTATTTTTCTACTCATCACCATTAAAAGATCTTCTAATCTAACTCTTTTCTTTTTCTCCCTCCTTTCCTCCTCCATCTTCTTCCAAACAGAACTTCTTTGGAAACTAACTGCAAGAACATCCACAATGTAGAGCCTTAAAAAAACCAAGTCTCTTCAAATTCTTAAAATAACCGCAAATCTCACCGCCCATTTTCCCCCCTCCTTAGAATCCTCCCCTAGACATAAACTCCAAATTCAGGACCAAAGTACATTTTAACCTGGAAAAAGTTACCTTACTATGATTGACTACTAATTGTTACTTTACTCTAGTATAACTAATTAACCTATGAAATGTAATAATATTTTAGATATTATACATCTGTATCATACTTTATCTAATCTAATTTAATAAATCGTATACTATATCTCATATTATTTAAGCATGTGGAAATCATCTACCACAAAGACAAAATCAAATACAAGTTTCTTTATTTTTTACCATATACTATTTTCCTACCTAGAGTATGGATATAAGTTGATAATAGCAATCCATTTTTTTAATTGTGAACACGATAAGAAGGAATAACCATAAGATCTTGGACTCTAGGACAGGTTATACCAAACTCCTCTGTCATATCCAATTCGGATGGCAACATGCCATTTGGGAGATCCCATTCAAAACAATGCACAAGTTGAGCTAGCACCAATCGAACCATGGTTAATCCCAACTGCATTCCAGGACAACTTCTACGACCAGCTCCAAATGGAATCAATTGAAAATCTTTCCCTTTCACATCTAGTTGGCTACCAATAAACCTCTCGGGAAGGAACTTCTCTGAGTCAACCCAAACACTTGGATCTCGTCCAATAGCCCATGCATTTACTATCACTCGTGATTTCTTAGGAATATAGAAGTCGTCAACTATGCAATCTTCAAGAGACTCGTGTGGAATCAGTAATGGAGCTGGAGGATACAGTCTAAGAGTCTCCTTGACGACCATTTCCAAGTACTCTAATTTTTCCAAGTCTGATTCTTCGACAAGCCTGTCTAAACCCACCACTTTTTCTAATTCATCTTGCATTTTCTTCATTATATGAGGATGTCTAATAAGCTCTGACATTCCCCATCCAACTGTGGTAGCTGAAGTGTCCATAGCTGCTGCAAGTATATCCTACAAAAACCCAAGAAAAAGAAATGGATTGGAAAATGATGTTTTTCGTATACAAACAGAATTTCTTTCTAATTATAAAATGAGCAAAAATCACAATTGATGTTCACAATTCTCACCAAACAAGAGGTGAGGACCATGTATGTTTTTGTTGGTGGAATAGACAAAATTAAATAATAAAATTATCGACTAATAATATCTTGCCGCACAATTCCTTTCATCGTACAGTTCTTTATAAATTATTTGATATAAAATGTCTTAAAACCAAGCCTAAGTTGGTGAGTAGTATACTTGCAACATAATTAACTAATTGTTGAGAAATAAATTACAAAATAATTATTAAAGCAACTACGGTTCGGAAAATTAGATGTGTAACTCAAATCATGTCAGTCGAAATATAATTCAACCTAACAAGTCAGAACTATCACTGTAAACTTAACTTAACTGATTAAGACATATGTTTTCAACTTTTGATTAGAGTTTGAATCTCTCCGCTGAAAATTTAAAACTTTATCAAGCATTAAACATATCAATCCAAACACTACGTGGATAAGACATCAATTGTGTTAAGTTGAATAAATAAATAAATAAAACGTTACCAGCATTATAGCTTTAATGGCAGGACGATCAACTTGATACTCGGTTTGTTGGGAGTCTATAAGATCCAACATGACATCAACAAAATCCTTGGTCTTCTTGTCATCCCTAGTCTCAAGATGTTCATTAATAATCTTCTCAAGAAATCCATCATACACCTTATGAACAGCTCTCATCTGACGAGTCAATCCTTGAAGATCGAGCCAGGCAATGCAAGGAATAAAATCACCCAAATTAGGCGCAGCTCCCAATTGCATGCCTTTTTGAATCACAGTCTTGAAGCCTCTCTCATCGAACTCCTTGTCTTCATATTTCTTCCCAAACGCCATCAAACAAGTGATGTCCGTAGTAAGAGAAGTGACTTTAGAACAAAGATTCACCACAGCTTTCTTAGAAGCAGCCTCTCGAAGATAGTCAACCAACAAGCCGAGCTCCTGTTTTCTCATGGGCTTGAAGGAGTTTATTTTGAGGCTGCTGAGCAGTTCGAGAGTGCACATTTTGCGCATGGTGCGCCAATAAGAGCCATAGGGAGAAAAAACCAAATTCTTTTGGCGGTAAGAGATGTGCTTTGAGGCCTCGGAAGGTGGGCGGCTTGCGAAAACGAGGTCGTGGGTTTTGAGGAAGAGCTCGGCGGCGTGAGGAGACGAGACAATGATGGTGGGAACCAGGCCGAGTTTAATGCGCATTATGGGTCCATATTTTTGGGATAATTTGTGAAGGTTTCTGTGAGGAAGCTTTCCTAGCAAATGAAGGCTGCCAAAAATGGGAAACCCTTTTGGCCCTGGAGGCAATTTCTTGCCTTTGGTATGGCTTTTGAACAGCCATGAGTGGAAAAGAAGAGCAAGAACGAGCGCTGCAATAGTGACGACCAGAATCCAAGGCATGGCTAATGTTGGACTTAGTTTGAAATGAGAGGGTCGGATGCTGGCTTTTGGAGATGTTGATAATAAATTGGTGGCTGTCTTGTTCTTCGATGGAAACAATAATTGATGAGTAGAGTGATGACTGATGAGGGTATTTTTCGGATATCTGTCTTTTTCTCTCTGTTGATACAGACATCGATGGGGAATCTTTTCCTTGGGATTGGGTATTGGATTGAATACATAATTCCATAATACAAATATGACAAAGATATTAAAAAAAAATCTTGACTTTTTCCAACTATTTCTCACTGTTGCCGGCGACTGGCAGATAAAACTTCAACGTCTAATTTGATGGTTTTATGCAAAAGTACGACCCGGCATATCACAATCAAAAGTTAACAAATATCGCACGTCAATTCCATATTTCTTCAGTAATTTTACGTATTCAAGAGTCCAACTTCCAGTAAATATTGGAAATGTTTACTCATTCACAACACTAGACCTCAGTTTAGCTTAGTAGTAGTTGACATGAACTCCCATGTTAGAAGTTTGAATTTTCACCCTCAAATGTTGACGGGCTTAAAAAAAAAAAAATGAGTATATCATCAACTAATAGGTTGAAGATTATACGGATCTCTACTACTACTTTTACCTATTAAAACACTTTAATTTTTAATATTCATGTTATAGGGACCATCCCGATGTACGAGGAGCTGACGAGCACAATCGGGGAGAAATCGAGCTGGGATACGGGCCAAGGAGGCGGAGCCGGCAAGCGGGACGGGTCAAGGCCGAAGGGGACGGGTTTTTGACCCGACCCCATGCTCGGCCTCGGCCATGGGCCGAGGCCAAGCCCGTTCGGTCTCGTCTGGTCCCCACCGCCTCTGGCTGCCCCGGTTTCGCCTGGTTTGACCTAAAACGCCTCCGAATACTTAAAAACTCTAGGAGGATGAGCAGGTATTTATATCTCTCTTCGCCATTGAAGAGAGGATCCCGAATTCTATCCCTAAACTATATTCTATACTCTCTACTCTCTCATCTTGCTCTTACTTTTCCACTCCCTACCGTTCTGTTTGCTGACTTAAGCATCGGAGCCGGTGTGGCGAGCACCACACCGGTGTGCAGGTTTACCGTCTTGCAGGCCACGTCTTCCCCCCTCATCTACAAATTTACCGTTGGTGGCACGTGAAGGTCAGGTGAGTTCCTCTGGCCAAGATCGACCATCAACAATTCACATGGGGTTAAATTGGTAATTTTTTTGAAGAAATATAAAAAGAATTTTTAATAATAATTTTTTTGAAGAAATATAAAAAGAATTTTTAATAATAATTTTTTTAGAAGAGAAAAAATGTATTACGCCACAAGGATAGAAATGATGGGTTATTATTGACCAACATATAGATCCAACATCTACTTTGTTTTTTTTAATAATACTTTTCTAAACTTATTTGAAAAATGTAAAATGTTTATTTATTAATTTAAATCCTATGCGTAGATTTATTAAATTTTATTTTTTAAGTTTTTTTTTTAGAAATATTAATTGATGTTGATTTTTTTTTTCTTTTTGAAATAATGTTGTTGGTCTTGTTTTTAGAACAAATGATGTTGATTTTTTTTTTGAACAATGATATTCTTAATATTTTCATAAATTTTAAATTTCAACATTTATATATCTTTAAAAAAAACAACATTTATGACTTGCAAGATATTTATAAATAATCTTAGATAGGAGGTCAATAGATTGAATTGATTCCCTTTATACTTATTGACCACTGGATCAACTCATGATGGTTACATATTCATTATAATTTTATGAATCAAAACAAAATATCTCATAGATAATAGAGAGACAAAAATGAAATTTAAATCGAGACGATATTCTCTCTTTTGCTAAAAAGATAAATAATTGTAAAGAATAATTCGCTTCACTAACTTTACAGATAATAGGTAGCAATAATAGATCTCATTTTCAAAGTTA
This sequence comes from Luffa acutangula, assembly GCA_036850905.1. Classification (NCBI taxonomy): domain Eukaryota; kingdom Viridiplantae; phylum Streptophyta; class Magnoliopsida; order Cucurbitales; family Cucurbitaceae; genus Luffa; species Luffa acutangula. Next base: position 57,671,314 of record CM072087.1, on the reverse strand, counting down.
TAAAAAATAAATTTTCCAAGTTAGCCAACCGTAGATGACTTTGTTTCCCTGCCCATCAAAGCTTGTAACATCAACAAAATAACAAAATTGATATCAGACTTTGGATTCTTATATATTAAATTGGGCCAATCTAGTGTGAAGCATGACGTGTAAATTGTAATTAAACTTACTGTTGGTCTTAAATTCAAAAACTTCTATACATAAAAATTAAGATTTTAAACTTTTTTTTTTTTTTTGATATAAACTATTCCCTAAAGTTTTTTGCATTTAATGATTACAGTTTTAATTTATTTATTTATTATTATTTTTTTTAACAATATGAGGTGAGGAGGGATTTGAACCACAAATCCTGAGTTTAGTTTTTTAGTTTAGATGGTATCTATTTAATTCATTTACTCAGTATTTAATAAGTTCAAAATTTTTAGAATAGTGCATATTTATATGGTTCATGAGATTAATAAAATTTTATTTTAGCTCCAAACTCTATGACACTTTGACATATAATCGGTAAATACTATAATATTACCTATGTAATGCAAGCAGTAAACCAGTGCAATAACAATGACATATATGTATGTGTTTGATAAATAATTAAAATTTCAAAATTTTTCAAAAAAAAAAAAAAAAATTAATTAAAAGTTCAATATGTTGGATAGAACTAAACCAAACTTTTAATTAACAGGATAAATTAAAATGTATTGAAACTCAGAAGGTAAATAATCATTCGGAGAAGATGATTGTGAACTTGGAGGATTCATGGAGACTCGTTGCTCAACTTCTTGAGCTATTAGGGAGAAAGTCCGAGTGATGGTCGATTCTGGCTCCATTTAGCAATAATTGGATGTGAATTTGACTGAAAGAGTCATTCAGGCCCATCAAGAAAGTCATTACATGTTCGGTTTGGAAATACTAGGTAAGTTCTTTGAAGCCTCCACAAGAACACTTGTCGCACGAACAAGAAGGGGCGGTAAGAAGCCAATTTGTTCCACAGGGTCTTTAATTTCGCAAAGTACGTGGTTACAGAAAGCTGATCCTGAGACAAATTTGAAATTTCTTGTCTAAGTTGGAATATCCAAGGACAATTTTTCCTCTAGTAGCGTTGTTGAAGGTACAACCACATTTCTCGAGCAGTGTCGGAAAAATTGATGCTAGCGGAAATGTCTTTGGATAGGGCATTGAGAATCCATGCCTTGACAACTCCATTGCAGATTTTTCAAGGAATGAAGCAACTCATCAGTGGGCTGTTCAATTTTGCCATTAACAAAGCCTTCCTTGTTCTTCACCATAAGGTTAAGGAGCATAGCCTGACTCCAGGACGTGTAGTTCGATTTAGTGAGTAAATCGGATACAAGGACGAGATTAGTTCCATCAAAATGATGGAGAAAGTATGGATTAACATACTGATCAATTACAGACTGATTCATCGGTTGATTTGTAGAAGAAGAAGAATTGGGATTGGAAGAATCATCTCCCGCCATCGGCAAAAAGAGAAGAAATTGGCAAGAAAACCTTCGAAGGAAGTTTAGACAACTAATACCATATTGAAACTCAGAAGGTAAATAACTCTTGCATACTTTATTCATTAATGCAAGGCTAGTATAAATAATCTTTTTAATATAACAGATGTCAACAACTATAAATGAAAACTAACTAATAATACAACTTCTTAATTAAAATTTTAAGTTTTTTTTTTTTTCCTTATGAATATTTCTCACTGTTTATTGGGCAATCTTTAGATGTTATTATGTGAACAGAGATGAAGATAATCTCCAGTTTAGGTTGGTTTTTATTACCATATCGATAAGAAGAAAGTTTCGATGAGAATTTGCATCTATGGTTGCTTTCTAATCTCTTTTATTCATCTAAATTAAAACTCAAATGGTAAATTCAATTGTGGAGTCGATAAATAGGAATGGCTATAAGATCTTGAGCTCTAGGACAAGTTAAACCAAATTCTTCTGTCATGTCCAATTCTTCGGCTAACATGTCATTTGGAAGCTTCCAATCAAAACAATGCACAAGTTGAGCTAGCACCAAATGAATCACAATCAAACCCAATTGTATTCCAGGACAACCTCTTCGACCAGTTCCAAATGGGATTAATTGAAAATCTCTCCCCCTCACGTCCACTTGGCTACTAATGAATCTCTCGGGATAGAACTTCTCTGGATCAATCCAAGCACTTGGGTTGCGTCCAATTGCCCATGCATTCACTATTATTCGTGATTTCTTTGGGATAAAAAAGTCATCAACAATACAATCTTCAAGAGACTCATGTGGAACTAACAATGGAACAGGCGGATACAACCTAAGAACCTCCTTAATCACCATGTCCAAATATTCCAAGTGAATCAAGTCTGATTCTTCCACCATCCTATCCAAGCCTACCACATTCTCTAGTTCATCCTGCACTTTCTTCATTACATGTGGATGTCTGATGAGCTCAGGTAGTGCCCATCCAATTACAGTGGCTGAAGTGTCCATTGCAGCACCAAGTATATCCTATAAAATGTAAAAGCATACAATAAAACCCACATTCATAAACACATATCACACACACACCTTTATTCTATAGTTTTAAAAAAATCACTTTTTTGATCCACAAATTATATTAAAGTAACTTACCAATATTATTGCTTTGATACTGGATCGATCGACCCGGTATTCGGTATCTTTAGAATTCATCAGATCGAACATGACATCTAAAAAATCCTTAGTCCTTTCTTCATCCTTTGACTTGAGATGTTCATCAATAATCATTTCAAAGAAGTCATCGAACACTTTGCTAACATTTTTCATCCGCTGAGTCAACCCTTGAAGATCAAAGATGGATATAAAAGGAATATAATCTCCCAAATTAGGAGCAGCCACTAATTGCATCACCTCTTGCATCATAGCCTTGAAACCTCTATCAGCAAGTTCTTGATCAGCAAATTTCCTCCCAAAAACCATCAAACAAGTCATGTCTGTGATAAGAGACGAAACTTTAGAACTAATATCAATAGCAACACCATCCTTTGCAGCCTCTCGAACGTAGTCAATCAACAATCCAAGCTCTTCCTTTCTCATGGATTTGAAAGAGTTGATCTTGAGGTTGCTGAGCAATTCAAGAGTGCACATTTTTCGAACATTGCGCCAATAAGATCCATATTGAGCAAAAACCAAGTTCTTTTGCCCATAAGACAAGAACTTAGAGACCATTGTAAGTGGCCTACTTGCAAAAACAAGGTCATGGGTTTTGAGAAAGAGCTCTGCAGCTTGAGGGGAAGAGACAACAATGGCGTTTACAAGTCCCAATCGCATGTGCATGATGGGACCAAATTTTTTAGACAATTGATGAAGATCTCTGTGAGGAAACTGTTTTAACAAATTGAGGCTGCCAAAAATAGGAAACCCTTTTGGACCAGGAGGCAATTTCTTGCCCTTGTTCTTGGAATTGAATGGCCATGTTTGAAAGAGGTAAGCAAGAAGATGAAGAAGAAGAAGTGAAATTGTGGCCCAAATCCAAGCCATGGTGTGTGTAGTTCTTCTCTCAGCTGATGATATTAAATATGGGATTTTTGATGAGCATAATTAATTATTGACCTGTTTTTTATAGATGGTGGTTTTTTCAAATGATGCAATTATGACGTTGTTTGCTTGTTATTTTATATTTTAAAGCCATCAAGAAATTTGAAAAAGTATTTAGAACTCAACTTGCCCATGCTCTAGAGATGTCAACTAGGGAAGCTAGGATATGGTTTTCAGAAACATCAGAGATGTGAAATTAATTAAGAGATTCTCGTGAGGTGTTTTTTAATTTTTTTTTTTTCTAGAATTATTATTGAATTGGAATTATTAATTATATTATAACATATATCCTCCCTAAATTACTGAGTTATTGTTGTTAATTAGTTTTACTATTAGTTATGAGTTCTTTAGTTTGTTATGAGTGGTTATCAGTTTGTTAACAACTAATCAATTATTTACAAGAGGTTTCCATCTTGAATGATGAGGAGGTGAGATAGGTTATACTTTCTAATTGATATGGTATCAAAGCAATTTTTTCTCTAAATTTTCCTCACGCCCTTATTCAAACTTCGTGCGCTTTCTTCTCGTTCGATTCTGATTCTATGGCGAACAAGGAAGCTGTCATCAGGAGGCAATCACAAGTGATTGGAAGAAGGAGGAGAAGGAGAAGGATAGAGAGAAATAAAAGGGAAAAATACACTTTTAGTCCCTAAGGTTTGAGTTAGGTTTTCTTTTGGTCACTGAGTTTTCAAACTCAACATTTTTACGCCTGAGGTTTGGGTTAAGTTACACTTTAGTCTCTGGAAATACCCGAAAGTTGAGTTAAGGAGCAATTTGGTCCCTACCGTCCAGTTTACCGTTAAATACTAATGGACTGCTCATGTCTGCTCACGTGGCAATATTATTTTAATTAAAAAATCAATTTTTAATTTTTTAAATAAAAATATTATTATTTTATTAATTTTTTTAAAATTATCTCTCTCTCCCTCCTCATTCTTCTCTTTCTCTTCTCCATCTCCTTCTTCTTCAACTCTGGTGGGCGGTCGCCAGAATTTTTTTTCTTCTTCTCCTTCTTTTCTTCTCCTTTCTTTTCTTCCTTCTATTTTTTTTAAACAGAGTGAGAATCAGGGAGCCCGATTCTGGCTCATCCTCCCCCTCATCATCTTTCTCTCTCCAGCGGCCAAAAACCCATGTCTGAAACGAAACCCAGCGATTTCAGAGGCGTTTTATTTATTCAAGAGATTTCAGAGGCGATCTGAAAACCCAGCGATCTGGAATTTGAGAGGCGCTTTGAGAGGCGATCTGAAAACCCAGCGATCTGGAACGAAACCCACGATTTCAGAGGCGTTTTTTTTTCCTGAAAACCCAGTGATCTGGAACAAAACCCACGCCATCCCTTTGATTTCAGAGGCGCGAGCGAGGGTTATTCCAGCGAAAACGCTTTATTTATTCCAGCGATTTCAGAGGCGCTTTATTTATTCCAATGATTTCAAAGGCGTGCACGAGGGTTATTTTAGTGGCGCTCGCGAGGCCGTTCCCCTACATACGAGCGACGAGGACAAAGCTTTATTTATTCCAGCGAAAACGCACATCAACACAGAGGGAGAGAGGAAAACCGAAGGGAGAGAGAGAGCACTGAAAAACTGAGGAAGGAGAAGAGTAGCGGTGGGGGAGAGAGAGGAAGGGAGAGAAAGTGCTGGAAAACGAGAAGAAAAAAAAGTAGTCGATGGTGTGCTGTTGTTGAAGAAGAAGGATAAGATAATGATGAAGAAGAAGAATGAGAGGGAGAAAGGGTGAAAAAATAATAAATAATAATAATAATATTTTAATTATTTTAATACATTTTTATTTCAAAAAATCAGAAAATAATTTTTTAATAAAAAATATGTGTCACGTCAGCATTCTGTGAGAGTTAAACGACAAACTGGACGGCAATGACCAAATTGCTCCTTATCTCAAACCTCAAGGGTAATTTTGTTGAGTTTGAAAACTCAGGGATCAAAGTGCAACTTAACCCAAATCTCAGGGACCAAAAGTGTATTTTTCCCTATTATTTTTAAATATATTTATTTCTCTCTCATCTCTTCTGCTTCTTCCTCTCCACCATCACCACCACCACCAACCTGCAACAGTCGTCGGCGACGACTTTTTTCGTTTCCTTCCTTTATTCTTCCCTTCTATTTTCTGTTTATTTTCTTTTTTTTTTCTCTTTTAGGTTCTCCCCAAATTAATCTCCCTTTCTTCTCCATTCAAACCCGTTGTTGTTCCTTCGAACCCTATGTCGTCTCTTTTCTGTTTATATTCTTTCTCTCTCCCTCTCTTAGATCTGGGTTTTTCGACAGGTCTTCATCTCATCTCTCCCTCCCTTTTTTTCTCTCTCCCTCTCTCAGATTTGGGTTTGAAAACGTCGAGACCCATGTGCCTTCTCTCTCCCTCTTTCTAACGGGTCTTCATCTCATCTCTCTCCCTTCCTTTCTCTCCCCATCTCTCAGATTGCTCGAAAACGTCGAGACCCATGCGATCTGCTTTAGATCTGGAAAACGTCAGAGACCCACGCAATCTGTTGGAAAACGTTGTTTTTTTTTATACCACTGAAACTTCCGACGGCGAGAAAGAATGAGATGGTGAGTGAGAGAGAAAGAAGGAAGAAAAAAGGATAAGAAAATTTTAAAAAAATGTTGTCGGTGCCTGACGAGTGGCGATTGTCGGCGGTAGGTTTGTTGTGAGAGTATTGAAGAAGAAGGAGGAGGTTGGTGGTGAGTGAGAGTGTGTGTTGAAGAAGAAGAAAGAAAAAATAAAAAAATATATATATATATATATTATTTTTATTTTTAAAAAAAAAAATAATAATTTTTTTAATAAAAAAAATAAGTGTCACGTCAGCGGTCTGTTAAGATCTACGGAAAAATGGATGGAGGGACTAAAATGAAACAAAATCCAAACTTCAGGGATTAAATTGTCGAGTTTGAAAACTTAAGGACCAAAATGAAACCTAACTCAAACCATATAGACTAAAAGTGTATTTTTTCCGAAATAAAAATAAAAACTAATAATATTTTATTTTTAAAAAAATAATAATTAATAATAATTTATTTTAAAAAAAATAATAAAAAATAACTTTGTAATAAAAAAAATAGTGTGATGTCAGCAAATTGTTAATTTTTAACGGAAAAATGGATGGAATGACCAAAATGGTACTAAAACCAAACCTCAAGGGCTAAATTGTTGAGTTTGAAAACTCAATGACTAAAATGAAACCTAACCCAAATCTCTGGGACTAAAATGTATTTTTTTTCCAAATTTTTATTGTTATTATTTTTAATTACAACAAATGTAGATGTTGGAATTTCAAACCTCCGACCTCAAATAAAGGAAGAAATATTGTAACCGCTAGGTATGCTTAAGTGTTACCATCTCAAAAATGTTCATATTTTCCTTCGTATGCGTAAGTTTGACTATGTTGATTTTTATGCAAGGAAAGCCGCCGGTGTATGAAACCACCATTTCTTCTCTAGATTACAATTCTATAGATGCTTTGAAACATACATAAAAAACGATCCAGAAATTGGATATATATTAGTAAACGATTTTATTGGAACGTTGTCAAACATCTCATGCTTGACCATTCATTTTATCATTCACGTTAAAATATTTGTGGTGTGGACTAAGTCTAACTTGGATTACTTTATCGGACTTTTTAATTTATAAAGTTGGTATTAAATGATGACTTTTTTTTTTTAAGTTTTTTTTAGTTCAATAAAGTATGGAGTAGGAATTTGAGTATGTGACTTTTTAGTCGAAAGTATATGTTTTAACCAGTTGAGCTATACATTGATTAAGTTATACCAATTTATGCATAACTATGTTGAAGTATGATTTTTTTTACCGTTTCTGTTTTACTTTGTTATTAAGTGCCTGCTTAATTACAAACTTATGAAATATATACTCAAAACAATTTTTTTTCTTTGTTGTTAATTGTCTAATCTTATTATATATTTAGATCAATTTTCGATTCTACACTAAGTGTTTTAGGATGTGTTTGGTTTAACTTTTCAAGTATTTAATTTTGAGAAAAAATCATTTTGAAAAAATTTCTAGTGTTTGGCAACCACTAAAAATGACTTATTCGAAAATGAGATTGATAAATAAGCAATTTTGAGAGAAACACTTGAAACCAACTTTTTAAAAAAGAGTCTTTGGGTATACAATAAGTTGTGTATAAAAACACTCATGAGGAAATGCAACCAAACATATGAGTGTTTAAATTCTAAACACTCATATGGTTACACAAAATGTTTTTTAAAAAATGCATTCTTGAAAAACATTTAAATTAAAATGTATTCCAAACGGACTCTTAGTTTGTGAATGGTGGTTGGTTGTTCATTTCTATTTGTGTCTTGAAAATAAAATCACAATGATGGAAGTGAAAATTTAAATTATATATTTAACTCAAATTGATATTCTAGGAACTGTGATATATATATATATATATATATAAAGGGAGAGAAAGAGAGATCATACAAAACAAACTAATATCTTTTAGGATTACAAATTTATAATATTTTCAAAACAAATTAGCATGAAGACGTAACGAAATAAAATTTGTTTAATCCTATTATATATTAAAATAAATTTTCTATTCTTTGCTTATTATTTTAACTTTGAAACACGGTTGAGTTTTTCAAGAAAATAAATTACCATCACAAATAAACATGGAAATTCAGCCCATGTTTGGGATGATTTTGAAATAGTCAAAATCACTTTTGTTATATTCAAAATCACTTCAAAACATGCCTTTAATCATTCAAAATCAATTGTCATCATATGAAAATCACGTTTCGAACATGACAAAAGTGATTTTAGCCCTTTCAAAATCACTCTGATCCCAAACTCTTAAATAAAAGTACTTTCAAGTTCACGAAAACAATGCCGTTTAAAAAAAAAGTTCACGAAAACAATACAAGGAAAAGTGGAGTTAGTAATGAAAATATAGTTTAATAATAATTTAATAATATGAGGTCGGTGACTAAGAAAGATCAAAAGTTTAAATTCCAAATCATATATAATTGAACAAAATAATAATAATAATGGTTGAGAATCCCACATTAAGATAGAAGATCTCACAAGTTTTATAAGATAAATGAGTTACTTCTCTTATAGTCAATTGGTTTTGAGATGGAACCCATGTTTATCCAATAATAATAATAAATTAATAGACAGAAAATGGATCGGATTCTTTCCCTCTTGCTTGACTATAACTTGATCATGAAAACAGTGACATACACACATGTCACTACAAATTAATATATATTATTGATAGTTTGATCTCCACCCCACAATTATTGTTTAAACTCAAGAATAAAAAAAACTATATATATATATATATTTTCGACCAAAAATAAAATCTAAACATAGTCTTTCCAATCAGCTAGAAAAATCAAAAGAGAATGTCTATGCTATATATATAAATAAGCACAAAATCTCCCTATATAGGTTTGGTTTCCCCAACTTTTTGAAAGAGTTTAGGAGTTAGGCATTTTTCAAAAGTGAGTTCGTTAAATTTAGAACCTTTGACTGTTGTAGCTTATAACTTGTGAGGTCTCCACTAATCTTTTCAATATATGATTCTCAACACCTTTTTCACTAATTTGAGCATTAAGTTTAACTAAGTTAATGCATCATATATGGTCCTCAACACCTTTTTCACTAAATTGAGCATTAAGTTTAACTTAGATGGTAAATTTTGTCAAAGCTATGATGGTTTTGGTTTAATAACTTTAGGACCATCTATGCATGGGATATTAGGTTTAACGACTTTCTCCCTCAAATTTTTCCTCAAGTTTTGAAAAAGGCTCTTCTTGTTTATGAACCTATCCTCAAATTTACGTAAATGTATTTGCTACTTATTATTATTGTTATATTTGTATATTCAATTAAATCCGGTCACAACTTTGATTAGAATTTTCATCTAATTTTTGGCATAGAGAGCTTTCCAATGTTTTTTTTTATAATTAGTTTAATACATGTTAACTACGTACTGTTGAACTGTGTTCACTTTAGTAGCTTTTTAATTATAATAAATGTGAGATTTGATGCAAGCAATTTTGACACGTGGAACAACTCTATGAACTAATTTTGATCTAAATATAAATTATTTGAGAATTAATCAAGCTTTATTGCATTTTCTAAAAAGAAAAAATCAAGCTTTATTGCATATGTCTGGTTCAAATCTTGTTTTTTATTTTTCTTTTTTATTTTGTCACATTCACATTATTTTAATAATAATTAATTTACCAATGGGATCAAAGTGTGGATCCGTGGCGCAATGGTAGCGCGTCTGACTCCAGATCAGAAGGTTGCGTGTTCGATTCACGTCGGGTTCAAATCTTGAGTTTAATTTTTCGTGTTTTTTTCCTGGAATATTCTTATTATGTAATTATTGATTACCTATTTTATCAACAAGTGGATCCGTGGCGCAATGGTAGCGCGTCTGACTCCAGATCAGAAGGTTGCGTGTTCGATTCACGTCGGGTTCAAATCTTGAGTTTAATTTTTCGTGTTTTTTTCCTGGAATATTCTTATTATGTAATTATTGATTACCTATTTTATCAACAAGTGGATCCGTGGCGCAATGGTAGCGCGTCTGACTCCAGATCAGAAGGTTGCGTGTTCGATTCACGTCGGGTTCAAATCTTGAGTTTAATTTTTCGTGTTTTTTTCCTGGAATATTCTTATTATGTAATTATTGATTACCTATTTTATCAACAAGTGGATCCGTGGCGCAATGGTAGCGCGTCTGACTCCAGATCAGAAGGTTGCGTGTTCGATTCACGTCGGGTTCAATTCTCATTTTTTTTCTTCCAATTTTTCCCAACCCATATTCATTTTACTTTTTCTCGTTCATCCTTGATCTTCCATAAATTTACAAAACCCACCCCTTTCTTCATCGGATTTTGCTATCCCCTCCCCGTCGAAGGTAACCTCAGGATGCTAACGCCCAGTTCCCCAATTCTTGTCCCACTAACATACAATGCCCATTTCATTTTCCCTGCAATTTGCTTCCACATTCACTCTATCTTCTTCTTCCCCAAATTCCCAACTCTCTCGGCCATGGCTTCCACTCCCTTCGTCTCCGAGGAGGGCCGCTGCGACCCGAGTGGTCTGCATTTCGACTCGACCCAAGAGGAAATCTGGGGCGAAAACCGACAGGTCGGAGGCTGAAGAACTGGTTCGCGGTGTAGTCAGAAAGTTCAGCGACAAAGAACCATTGCTCAAGACATTGGACAAGTACGTCCGTGTTATGAGAACTGAGCATTGCTTTCTTCTATTTGAGGAATTGGGGAAAAGGGATAAATGGCTTCAGTGCCTCGAGGTTCGTTTTTCTTCGTTTGAACTCTGAATTTGGGCCTCTGGGTGTTGATTTTTTAACTTCTTTAGCTGCCTGTCAAGTGTCAATAGATGGGTAATGATGAAAATATTCACTGTCAGAGTTGATTGAATTTGCAATTCGTAAACTATACACTTCCTGGTGAAATGGATGGAATTTGCACTGTGGTTCAAGTTCTATTTGGCATGGATGAAGAATGGAGGGTCAAATTTTTCTGGGTGGGGCTAAACAAGCAAAGAAATTGAATTTCTGCTTTTAATTGTGCAGAAATGTGAGAGAGATCTTGAATGTTTTGATGATGTATTTCATTTTCAGGTCTTCAGATGGATGCAGAAACAACGATGGTATATAGCTGACAATGGGGTTTATTCTAAACTAATATCTATTATGGGAAAGAAGGGCCAAATTCGGATGGCTATGTGGCTCTTCTCTGAGATGCGAAATAGTGGGTGTCGTCCTGATACTTCTGTTTACAATGCACTTATCACAGCGCATCTTCATTCTAAGGAAAAAGCAAAGGCTTTGGTTAAAGTTCTTTGGTACTTTGAGAAGATGAAGGGAATGGAACGATGTAAGCCAAACATTGTTACTTACAACATTCTTACCAGAGCGTTTGCTCAAGCTGGAAAAGTGGAACAAGTTGATGCATTGTTTAAAGATCTTGATGAGAGCATTGTTTCAGCTGATATATATACATATAATGGAGTCATGGATGCATATGGGAAGATTGGGATGATCAAAGAAATGGAATTGATGCTTTCTCGCATGAAAAGCAATGAAATTAAACCAGATATCATAACCTTTAACTTGTTGATCGATTCATATGGGAAGAAACAGCTATTTGACAAGATGGAACAGGTGTTCAAGAGCTTATTACGATCGAAGGAGAGGCCGACTCTGCCTACTTTCAATTCGATGATCACGAACTACGGCAAGGCACGACTTAGAGAGAAAGCTGAAGAAGTTTTTAGGAAGATGAAGGATATGGGATTTGACCCAAGTTATATCACCTGTGAGAGTCTAATCATGATGTATGGTCACTGTGACTGTGTTTCCAAGGCTACAGAAATCTTCGATGGAATGGTTACTTCTGGGAAGGAGGTCAGAGTCTCAACCCTCAATTCCATGCTTGATGTTTACTGCATGAATGGTTTGCCCATGGAAGCCGATTTGCTTTTCGAGAGCGCGAGTAGTATGAAGGTGTTTCCAGATGCAACAACATACAAGCTTCTGTATAAAGCTTACACCAAAGCTGATATGAAGGAACTTCTGGAGAAGCTCTTGAAGAACATGGACAAAGCTGGCATCATTCCAAATAAGAGGTTCTTCCTCGATGCTTTGGGAACTGTTGGATCTTCACCTGAAAAACGAGCATCTGCGAGAAATAGAACAGGTTCAAGAAACTCAGAAAGTAGTGTGGAAAAACCAGCATCTGCTTCTGCAGGAACTAGAAAAGGTTCAAGAAACTGTTAGGCTTCGTTTAAGAATTTTTGTGGTCAGTCTTCATTCTTAAGGATCTTCTTCGACTTCTCCTACTGGAGAAATTAGCTGCGGCAGTTCTACCAAAATTACAGGAGTGTTAACGAGAAGCCAAAATTTTGTATATATGCTCATTTCTATTCTTGTGAAAATTCAACAATTTCAACAATTTCAACAATTTGATTAGATTACGTTTATCACAAAGTTGGGATACATGGAAACTGTGTAAGAGCTTTGGATTTGTGGGATATATAGATTAATTCCGTTATCGGCTCAATCATTTGAACCATTTTTTCCCTCGCTGGCAGTGTGGAATTGAGTAAATTTTCAGTCATCACAAGAAATGTTTGAAAATAAAGATCAATCAAGAATGATGAGGAGGAATTTGTTATGCGAGATTCTCGAAGTAAAATTCCCCAAACTTGAGTAGAGAGAGTTCTGGAGGGAAATCAATCTAAAAAAAAATTGATGTAGCTTGTGACTGGCCTTTGATAAACATCAACATCAACTTTGAAAACAAATTATCATGCACAATAATTGAGTGGAACTATTGTGCGTTTGTACATACTCGTTTCTTCGAGTAAAGTTACACTATTTCTTAGTTATACACATGTAAGAGTAGCTCTTAATAAGTAGTAATCAAAATGTTAGATACAATACAAGAAGGTTGATAGAACAGGTACGATGGTCATGATCATCCCTTGAAGTTTTACATTTGACAAAGTGTCAAGTGGCCTTGAAACAGCTAATCAACCCTCTTCTGATTCTGCACATTAATTTATCTATGAGAAACATGTAGAAGCATGAAAAATATGTATACCCACCAACTTATTTGGCCTACATAATCACTTTTCCAAATTTAAAGCATCAAAACACTCCATTGTCTGCATATGACCTAAATGTACCTACCATGTATTGCTTCCATGTTGTCTTCCTTGTAAACACCAAGGGGGGATCCGTGGATAGACACAAGCATCTCGCCGGGCTTCGGCAGCCGTCGGGTTTTCGGTGTCATTCCAATCGACAATCTTTGGTTACTTACCTATGGAACAATAAATAGTTAGCTTATTGTAGAATACATTAAATAAAAGCAAAAATAGACTCAGTAAACAATTATGTAAACATGTTACTCATGTTACTCGATCTTTTTCTGAAAAGATAGCGAACTTTGTTTGAAACAATTCCTCAAACAAGCCTGAGACCTTACTAAGTGTAAACTTCACAATTGTTTTCTAGTCATGGCCTTGCTAATCTTTAAACTCATTGAAATTCATTTTTGCACCTTCCTTCCATGGGTCAAGATTTTCCCTCATTTTTTCTACTTTCATTCCGTGAATAGAATTGTTTCTTATCTAAAAATAATAATAATAACTTGAGATGAGATCATCACTCATTATTTAAACGTGCTAAAATACTTTTAATGAGAAATAATCAATGTTAACTTGAATATATCTAAACTGGTTAAGGTATTATCATCGACCAAAAGGTCAGAGGTTCAAATCCTCACCCACGTAAAACAAAAAAAAAACATCAAAAATTTTGTGCAACTTAGCCTTCAAGGCTTCAATAACTGTTCACTTCTAGTACTTTGATCAACAGATGATAGCACACGTACAAATATGGACAATTTTTACCAATTTATAATGGTATTGACATCCATTGAAACACTTCCACTAAGGATTCAGATTAGAAAAGAATCAAAGCCAAAATCAACCACTAAAAGAAGAAGAAGAAGAGAGAGAGGACCCCAAAAAAAAAAAAAAAAAAAAAAAAAAAAAAGCAACCTTCCATGAACTAGTATTTTCAAATAGTATCTATCAAACTTCATTTCCCTAAACTGCATTCCAACTTATTACCAGGACATTAAATACCCAATCTTAGTGAAACTCAATATGGAGCTAATAAAATCTAGATAGTTGTCTACTGGATGGATTTATATGCACATAAGTTACCATAGACACCCACAATTATTTGAAAGAAAGATCAATAATGGATAACGTGCGCTACCACTACAGTAATTTTGTGCCTTTGACCCCAACCACCACTATGTACCTAAAAATTTGAGTCAACAACACTATATACCAAATACTGGAAATTGCCAATAATAGACAACTAAGTTATTAACAAGAAAAGGCTAATGCAATAAGCTGCGAGCAACAACCACGAAGGTACTAACCCCAGGAGTTTGAAGAATGTCTGGCATCCCGAGCATCATACTATCTGAGGGCTCCTCCAAAACCTAAGAATTGTCGGTAAATATAACAGTCAATACCAAAGCATCTTCTCATGAATAAAGATTCAGTACACGCTTCTATTTCTCGTGAAGACAATGAAGGCATTCTTCACCAAATCAACAACACGAGATACAGACCAACTAAGACATATTTTTTGAGCTCGCTATGTACCATTCTTTCTATTGTTCTAAAGATAAGAATTTGTAGTTAACAATATAAGATATCAAATTTAAAGTTACTTACTAAACTCGGAATTTGCAGGTTCTCAACATTGAAAGGATTTGTTTTCACTGCCACCAATAGAGAGAAAATATGCTGAATTCAGCAAACAAACATCACATAAACGAGCACTTACCAAATAGTTTTATGCAACAGAATCCTGAATCTACAGGTACCTGATTTACTGGAAAATTCAAATCCATTTAAAGATCGCATTCCGGCAGAGCAGTTAGGATAAGCTATGGACAGGCGATGCAGCAGAGAAGCATGTATATCTATTCCATCAGCTAGATTGTTGTGTAAATCACCCTCTGTATCCTTCCATTGTACTTCAATTTCTCCCTGTTCACCTCTCAAAATGGATAAGTTCGGAAGATTTTCCTCGAAAAATTGCAATAGAGGAGTTTGCAATTGCTCTTTGTTGAAATACGAACGAAGCAACCGCAGTTCAGTAATCAAACGCTCGATCTCCACATCCCGAATGGCACGAATTGCAGCAGCATGCCGTTCAACTATACAAATGAAGGCAAAAGCAGCTGAACAATTATGTTAAGTCCTTGGACAATTGATCACTGGAAGAGAAACGAAATAGTTTTCAATCCTAAAATTAAGTTCCAGATTCCAGAAAAAGGATCCAAACCAATACGAATGTTACCATACCATCCTCGTCGGACACCATAGGTGCTTGCTCCTCATTTTTTGACTTATTTTCTGCTTCATCCTTCGCTTTTTCCCCAGGTGAAGGGCTAGACTTCTTAACAGTTTTCTTCGCCTTTCGCCTTGCCATGTTCAGCAACAAGTCTCTCTTGACTCTACTGGACTACTCACTTTGCAGCATTCTGAAACAAATCTGCACTCTCTCACGGGATTTTCATAAATGGAAACAATATAGAGACTTTCAAAACCCTAGATATAGTGCATAGTGACATTAATTGAAGTTCGCAGTGGTAGTGGGCATAAATAAACACAAATTAAAGTCAATAACCTGAATTTCAACCGATTGATTTCCAAAACTTGACGAAACCTAACCACCAGAGACGGGAATATATGAATTAAACTACGCCGGTGAACTGCCGCGAATTCGTCGTCGTCCTCCTTTTCAGCTCCGGCGGAGGAGCAAGGTTCAGATGTGTGAAAGATTGGGCGGGGGGAAAGAGATTAGTTTGAATTGAATAATGCTGGTGACTGAATGCAAATAGAACGTGAGTCGGATATTACAGATGGGCCCAAACTGGGCCGCCTCAAGCCCAGAAAGTGATGAAATATAAGCCCAAATGAAATTCAGCCGTCAATGTGTTATTTTCTTAATTTTGGAATATTAACATGTAATATTATGAATTAGCTACACTGTTAAAAAAAAAAAAGAACAAAACTTTCCTGCATACCGGTATGTAGGGATCTCCCTACATACCCCATTAAAATCTTGACAACTAAGAAAGAGAAAGGGAGTAAATGAGAAAATTTGAGAATTTTTTTTTATCTCTCCTAGTTGTCAACATTTTAATGGTGGTATGCAGGGAGATCCCTACATACCGGTATGTAGGGAAGTTTTTTCCAAAAAGAAAAACAAAAAAAAGCCACAAATTTTAGAAAATAATAAAATATTAAAACAGGAGATCCAAGCCTACAAATGATAATGTAGTTAGTGATACATTTTGGTTAAACTACAGAAATTTATGTCTATTTGATTCTTGAATTTTCCTAATTATAAATTTAGTTCTTGAATTTTTAATTTTTAAAAATTAAAAAAAAATTACTAAACAAAAAATTAAAATTTTAAGACAATTAAAAATAAAATTAGACATATTAGATATAAAATTGAGAATTCAAGTACCTATCCAGACAGGGAATTGAAAATTTAGATTTTTCTTTGACACTTTTAAAAGTTTGAACCACCAAATAGATACAAACCTTAAAGTTTAGAGACTAGACTTGTAATTTGACCGTATTTTGAGGTGAAATTTGAAATTTCATGGGTTTATGTTGGCATGTAAGTAGTATTGAAATGTTGGAAAAGCTATTTTTTTCAATGTTTTATATATGGTGGGTCAGTGTTGTCAGGTCGGTTTTTCAAAATCAAACCAACCCGCAAAAGAAAAAAAAAAGGGGAAAAAATCATTTTTAACCCTAAACTTTGGGGGTTGTATCA
Source organism: Luffa acutangula (assembly GCA_036850905.1). Taxonomy (NCBI): domain Eukaryota; kingdom Viridiplantae; phylum Streptophyta; class Magnoliopsida; order Cucurbitales; family Cucurbitaceae; genus Luffa; species Luffa acutangula. The sequence continues at coordinate 57,654,336 of CM072087.1, read as the reverse complement.
ATTTTAACCCCGAACTTTCAATTTCATCAAATTGAACCCTAAACTTAACAAGTAGTATCAATTTTAACCCTGAACTTTTAATTTCATCAAATTGAACCTCAAACTTATCAAATCGTATCGATTTTAACCCCAAACTTGCATAAGTGTTACAATATATACATTTGGTTAACTTTCCGTTTGAACCACCGTAAGTAATTGAATTGATTGTTTCTTGTTTTTTTCTTATTTCACATTGCACTTGAATTGATTTTCTTATAAATAAAATATTGAAGAAACTTTATTTTAGATGACTTTTTCTCGTTGTTGAGAACTTTGTGAGGGTTTTTTTTGCTGCTATTTAAGATTACGAAAACAAATAAATTTTGGATGTTTTATTTTTAAATATTCGCTGGTTTTTTCTTGTTATTAAGAACTTTGTGGATTTTTTTTTCCTTCTGTTAATGTTTTTTTTTTTCTTGCTAATTAGAAGAATATATGTACAAATCTAGGAAATAGGAATAAAGAAATTTCAAGTTTTTTATTTCTCATATTTGTTAGATTTTTCTTGTTAGTTTTTCCAACAATTTTTTTACAAAACTGTTAACGTAAAGGCAGCCCACTGAAGTTTTTTTATTATGGGGCAACAAGAAATATGGCTAAAAATAAATAGGTGGCTTGAAATATAGCTACAAACGTTTAAAAATTAAATAGATGGCTAAACGATTTAATGATTAATAAATCCATATTTGTAAAAGACAAATATGCCCCCAACAAACTGCCTAACGTATTCTTAACGTTTAAAATCAAAATCAGAGTTTAGGAGAGATAAAATATACCCCTAAAAAAAGTTGGAGACATTTTAGGAAGTTTGAAAAATAAAAAATCCAAGAAACAAAACTAGTTTGAAAAACAAAACTAATAGGAGGTGTTACTACTGAAAAAAATTGCACCCCAAAAAAAGTTGCTACCCGGAAAAAAGGAGTCAATACCTTTATTGGGGAAGGATAACAAAGTTCAACCTCCCTCAGTAGAGAGAAATACCTTCAGAATGCATTAATTGGAAAAAATGTCCTCTCAATCCGAAGACATACTACCTGCACCCAAGAACATCAACAATTAAAAACCCAAAAAAATAAGAACACCAGCAACCCGAAGACATACTAATTTTCCCCCAAAAATGAATAAGCTAAAAAGAAGATACCGCCCACCCTCACCACCAGAATGAATAATTGCAATTAAATACTGCAAAACACATCTCTGTCCTCGGAAATGACGTAAACGGCGTCTGTAAATAACCGTAAATACAAGGGGTAAAAACGTCATGTCACCGTCCACCCTCACCACCAGAATAGCCTTCATGCAGCAGCCCACGTCCATCTTCTTCCTCCAAAAGTAGAAACCCTTGAGAGCATTCCACACCCCTTAAGAGCATTCCACACCCCCGAACTCTCCATTCCACACCATTTCCCACCACCAAACAGAGTGAATATCACTACCTACCTCTCACACCACGCCGACGAACCATCTCCGCCGTGCCAACGACCTTCATCTGCCGCGTCGACAACCATCTCTTGCATGCTCGGTCGTTTCTCCCCCTACGCGACGACTGTACCAAAAAAATTGAAATAGGTAACGATTTTGTTTCCCTCCCCTTATATTTGCAACAAACAGATACTAAAATCCCGAGATTTTAGGGATTTAGTTTACTCCCTTTGAAACTGTCCCCACGGGGTGTATACCAGTATTGACACTCGGGATGTCAACGACTACACAACACCCCCTGTATGTACCGTTTTGAAATTCGTTCACCATCCAAAACACATCTCTGTTCTCGGAAATGACGTAAACGACGTCTGTAAATAACCGTAAATACAAGGGGTAAAAACGTCATATCACCGTCCACCCTCACCACCAGAATAGCCTTCATGCAGCAGCCCACCCGTCCATCTTCTTCCTCCAAAAGTAGAAACCCTTGAGAGCATTCCACACCATTTGAGAGCATTCCACACCCCCGAACCCTCCATTTCACACCATTTCCCACCGCCAAACAGAGTGAATATCACTACCTACCTCTCATAGCACGCCGACGAACCATCTCCGCCGTGCCAACGACCTTCATCCGCCGCGTCAAAAACCATCTCTTGCATGCTCGGTCGTTTCTCCCCCTACGCAACGACTGTACCAAAAAAATTGAAATAGGTAACGGTTTCGTTTCCCTCCCCTTATATTTGCAACAAACAGATACTAAAATCCTGAAATTTTAGGGATTTAGTTTACTCCCTTTGAAACTGTCCCCACGGGGTGTATACCAGTATTGACACTCGGGATGTCAACGACTACACAACACCCCCTGTATGTACCGTTTTGAAATTCGTTGACCATCCAAAACACATCTCTGTCCTCGGAAATGACGTAAACGACATCTGTAAATAACCGTAAATACAAGGGGTAAAAACGTCCAAAATAATCCACTAAACAGTTCCCTAAAATGTCGGTAGCCATGCCTGCAAAATCCAAACTTCCGTAGCCAAAAATCAAGAATGTTTTTTTTTAGTAGTCATTTATCACAATTTCCCTTTTATTATTTGTCCAGCCCATATTCTTTGTAAAAGGCATAAGCCCATATTATGAAGCCCAACCCATTTTCTCTTTATCAGATTAATAGGGCTATATGTAAAGGTTCTAGAATAGTTGTCTTCTAGAACTCTCTCTCTCAGATGTATTCTTTCGTGATAGCTCTCAGAGGTAAGTTTTCGTGATTTAGGGTTAGGGTTTGTTATATTTTTTCCAAGAGTTTTTTCATCTCTATCTAGCAGTATATATGTAGCTACCTCTTCAATAGTTGAATTCAATTCAACGTGATAGAGATTTTTCTCTTGGAATCCTTCTGCGTTTTTCTCTTCTTTCATCTCAATGTTTTTTCTATTTTCGCCTTTATCGCTTATGCTTTGAAAAACACTAACTCAAATGCAATATGAAAAAAAAAAAAAAAAAAAAAAAAAAAAAAAAAAAGAAATTGTCAATTACATGTTTTAATAGAAATTCAAATTAAAAGTTGACCTTATGCAAGTTGGAGGTTCAAATTGATACAATTTGTTAAGTTTGGGGTTCAATTTGATAAAATTGAAAGTTTTGGGTTAAAATTGATACAACCTACAAAGTTCAGAGGTAAAAATTGATTTTTTCCAAAAAAAAAAAAAAAAAAAAAAATCACCCGTTCCTATAGATGGCTAATGAGAAAGATATGGAGAGATCGAACGATGGTGGTCTTCCAAGGAAATTCCTAAACTGGAGAAAACCCTGAAGCCAAACTAAAGCTTACCATTCCACTACCATTTGATTTTTTAAAAATTAATTAAATAATTATAATAGTTTTCATGGAATAAAAGACAAATGGTAAACCTATTTTCAAATTTTATAGAGGGAAGAGAGATAGAAAATAGTTTTTGTTTTTTTTTCTTTTTTTAAAACCAATAGTATGGACCTTGTAATGATGGTCATGTTGCTATAAAGTTCATCTCCAGGCTTACAGGAAGGGAAATTATTCTTAGAAATGCTTCTTGGCTTCATCATTTTAAATTATGGTTATGTTCTTATTGAGATTATTGGTAGGCGTAAGCTTGGAAATTTCGTCTACAAAAGAAGAAACCACACACCAAACATGAGAAACCAAGTGCGTTATTCTTCCTCTCTTCAAAGTTTGGTTTTAATACAGAATTCTGCCTAAATCGACCTTCAAAATTACTACATTCGTCATTAATTATTTATTTGGTGAGAAATGGGTGCTTCATTGAACTTTCAGCAAAAAAGGGAAAAAGGAAAAAAGAAAAAAAGATTGTTTGTTCCACTAATCAAACAAGAAGAACATTTCTTCTTTTTTGATATCATCCTATTTGTGACTGCAAAACGTCCATTAGCTAGAAACCAGTAGTGGGTTCATTTCAAAAAGATACCCCTCAATCCATATGCATACACAACAACATAAAAATCCAACCTTTTTGTGGAACTTTTATCCTCCAATTTTAAATTTCTTTAATTTGTGGTATCTGAATTTTTAACTACCTTTTTTTTTTTTTTTTGAAAAGAATTTTTAACTACCTTACATGTCTGTCCTTTTTAACTTTTAAAATTTGAATCATAGCCCGCCAACATTTATTATACATTTATATTCAACTGTGAGTTTCTACTTCCAACCATAAAAATGATCATCGACGTGATACGGAAGGTGAATAGTGTTCTGCCATGTTTTTATTGATTCAAAATACTAAGCTGCATTTGATACCATTTGGTTTTTTGTTTTTAGATTTTGAAATTTAATACTTCATTTGATAATCATTTGGTTTTTGAAAATTAAGTTTATACACACATACTTCCACCTATAAATTTATTTGTTTTAGTACTAATCTTCTTCCTTGTCTTCAAAAACCATGTCCAATTTTGAAAAAAAAAAAAATATAGTTTTCAAAAACTTGTTTTTGTTTTTAGAATTTGATTAGGAATTCAAATGGATCCGTAACAAGGATCAAAGCCATGGTAGGAAATTTGGAAGAAAACAAGCATAATTTTCAAAAACCAAAAACAAAAAATCTTAATTGTTATCAAACAAAGCCTGAGGGCCCGTTTGGTTTAAGGTTTTATAGATGCCTGGGAATACATGATGCCTGAGAATACTATGCCTGGGAATAAGATTGCTGGGAATCAAAGATAACTGTGTTTGGTTGTGCATGGGAATGTCATCAGGATTTTATGAGAACAAATTATGTCTGTATTTCTTTTTTAGAATTAATCATGTAAACTTTATGTAATTTTAATCAATTAATCAATAAAATAATCAAAATTAATTCAAACTATATTAATAAAAATTAATGAAATAATAATCATGAAATAATTTTAATGGGATAAACTATGTTAATTTAACAAATTAAAATTATTTAATTAATTTTTAATAAATATCTTTAACTACAATAATTTAATATATTGTATCCATAAAAATTAATTAGATAAATATTTAATAATAATAGGATTATTTATTTATTATAAGGAAATCCAAAAAAGTAATTAATTGATTATAAATAATCGATAAGTAATTAATTATAATTATTGAAAAATGAATTTTTATACTAAATTCATTTAAATGATTTTAATTCAATAATTAAATATATTTTCGATAATATTAACTAATTAATTATAATTTTAGTAAATATATAATTACATCCCTCTAATAAACTTGGACTAAGTATTTGTTTAAAAGTCCTAAAAAAAAGTATTTGTTTAAATAAAATTGAAATTATTGACAAATTATTATTTAATCTAATTAAATAATTTATTATATTATTTTTAATTTAGTATTCATTAGTTAATTAATTAACTATATTCAAAATAAAATTGCATATAAAAATAAAAAAGAAGAGATGGGAAAAGAGAAAACTCATGCTTTTGCAAGGGCATAGAAAGCCTTCGCTTATGGGCATAAATGATGCCGTTGTTTCCTGGGCCCACCACAGAAATCTTGAAACAAACAAGGGTATTAGAAACCCTTGCCCATTCCCATCTCCAAAAACCTTGTACCAAACGGGCCCTGAGTGTTTGGAAAAAGGAGTTGAGTTATGAAATCTGAAGTTGTTTTGTCTTAGAAGTTGAGTAAGAGTTAATAAGTATGTGGGATCCACAATAAAGTGTTGGAATAAGAGTTAAAAAGTTTGTGGAACTCACACTAGAAGGTTGTGATTGGTGGATAAATTTGTGGACCCCACAATTGGATGTTGTATATCCGGACAAAAAAAAGGAGTTGGGTGGAGTTATTAACTCTACCGAACTCCAACTTCACAACTCATTGTCCCAAACACCCCAAGTTTATAGACAATACTTTTTTTTTTAAATAACTTATAAACAATACTTCTACCCTGAGTTTATTTGTTATGTTATATACATTCCTTCCATATTTTCAAAAACCGAGTCAACTTGAATTTTGAAAACTTAAAAAAAAAAAAAAAAAAAAACTTGTTTTTGTTTTTGGGATAATTTGGCTAGGAACTCAAATGTGACATTGACAAAGATGAAAAACATAGTAAGAAAATTAGGAATAAAACAAACATAATTTTCAAAAACAAAAAACCAATCGACTTAAATTTTACAATCAGGACTACATAGTTTTATAAAATTGAATTAAAATTGATATTAACAAGTTAAAATACTAAATTTCACAAGACCCAACCTTACCTAAACCCTACTATTTTCCTTTTTATTTGCTAATAATTTCATTTTCTATTTTTGTAGAGTATAACTTTTTGGTATTTACTTATTTCAAAGGTAATTATCTGTATGAATTTTAAATCTAAGCCATTTATGTCATCATTGAATGAGGACAATACATGGAAGTTCCTTCTTTATGTTGTTAGGGTTCAGGTTCATTACAAATCATCAATGGAGTTTCATTCTTCCACAAGAAGAGGGATAAATGGGCCAAGAATGGGCCTGGGTAGGTAAGGCCCATACCAATGTCTTGCTGAAAATCTAAACTCATCGGTTTTTGTTTAATTAATTAAATCTTTTTCATTAATATTAAATTATTATCAACGACTTTGAGCTCCTCGTGGACCGGGTCTGATCTGATGATACTGTTCTTTTCTTTTGTTAATTTTTTTTTTCCGTCTGATGATAGAGTTGTTCAGATGCTTAAAGTTGAAGGCATATTAAATTTAAATAATGATTTAAAAGAAAAACTATTTAAAAAAAAAAAAAAAAAGCGACGAAGACTTTGTGAAAAAGACAGTTTTCGTTGGAGCGGGTTGTGTAATAAATGGAAAAACCCGTTGCTGGAAAGGTAAAAAGGAAAAAATGAAAGGACCAAAGGGAAAATTGGTGAGAAAAGTTATCCGAACCCACACCTGTCCATCGAGGCTCATTGGGCAGCTTAAAACGCGGTCTTTTTTACAAGATTACGACGCTGCCCGATCTGCCCGATACCGGACTGGAAAATTACGGGCAGTCGGTCTCCAGTAATCGCTCTCGTTTCTCTCACTTCCCCCTCACCTCTCACCTCACCCTACCCCCTTCCCTCTCATCCCTCTCTGAGAGCCGCCGATAATTCTATATCTTCGTTTCTCTGTGTCTTTTCGATCTCGATCGGACGGTCCACAATGAACGTTGCTTCTCCTGCTTCTTTTCTGTGGTTTTAGATCCCGATACGTCCAGATCTACCATCTCCCTGCTCTGATCTGTCTTCTCGGTATGATTTTCCTCTCAATTCTTTCTTGTTTTCTTCCTATATCTGTTTCTGCTTGATTTCCTCCGTTTCAGCTCCATCTTTTCTTGTTTTCTGCTTTTTGCCTTACTTTACTTGCCTGTTCTTCAGTCTGCTAGTGTTTTCAGGTCGTTTGTTGATGTTTTAACTGAATTTTCTCTGGTTTATGGTTGTTTTACTATGACTATGGAGTTTAATTTCTCGTATTCCTGTGGTTTTTGTCACTTTCTGTGCTGTATTCGCCGTTGACTTTATGGACACTGGAATTTTTGCTTCACTGGAAGTCGACGTCGACGCCTCTTTTCTTTCAAGAGGATGCGTCAGGAAACTTCCTCTGCTATTTTATTTTTCTTTTTAAGACAAAAAGGTATTTGAATATTTCCTAGAATGAGCCTTTTTGGATTTATAGTCCGAGGTCAAACCCCGGGGGTAGACGGTAGAAACTACCAAATCAACACGGTAGGGGGCTGTGGCTGAGAGACTGAAAGACTGAGAGACAGAGAATTTCCGGTGGAGTTGGTGTTTTGTTATAATTTTAGTTTTTTAACGGCTGTTGAAATTTTTGGGGACAGATCTGACGGCGACCAGTTCTCTCATCAGGGTTTTTTTCTTTTGATGCATTCGCAGGGAACAGTCGCCGCGCGAATGGAGATAACAAATGCTTCAGCAGGTGTCACGCTCGGTGATGGCTCACTCGCTCGCGCCAGTAATGGTTTAGCTGCTTTACTGGCTTCGGCTCTGGTCAACACCCAGCTCCTGGCTCAGGCAAGCCACTCTCTAGCTTTCTCCTTGGTATTTTTTTTTCTTTTAAAATTACCCTCTCACTTTTAAGTTCGATTTGCCCAGTTAATACATTCCTTTTTTCTTACTAAACGTATTTGTGGCCGAGCTATGTGCTAGAGTATGCGGGCTGTGCTTTTTCACAAAAGGGGAAAATGATATTTCTATCGGATTTTACTGAATGGTTTGGTTTGGTTTGTTTTCTCTATAAACCCGCCGGCTTTGGCCAAGTGTTTGATGTTGCCGATTTTGGCTGAGCTTTAGTCGCTAAAGTAAAAGCTGTAGCCTGCGTAGGATAGGTGAGAAAATATCCGACAGATCCACCCACTGCCACTTCTTCCATTTGGCTAACTGATCCATATCGTACGGCTTTGATTAGATTATTTTCGTTATTTAAAAAAAAAAAGTTTTTTTTTTTTTACAAATATTATAAAATAGAAAGTTGAAAACTTTATTTATTTATTAATTTAAAGTTGTTCTCGAAAATCACTGTAGTCACGCGTCGTGGGATTCTTTTGTATTTATCTCTCTCCTTCTTTTTTCCTATTGGGCCATCATTCCATTGACCCCACTTGATGGAGCTTATTTGGGTGAGGTGCGATGCGAAATTTACGGAAATGCCCTCACACCGACGACTTGAATAACACGCCATGTCCCTCTTTCAATTCAGTCAGTTGTTGAGTCTACTATTGATTGGCACGGGATTTCAGCTTGAATTTAAGAATGGAATAAATAAAGCTATGCTACAATATCTATTCGTTTGATGGGAAATTTCAGTAAACAATTAAAAGATAAGGAGATATCACCTTTTTGTTGGAATATTAAGCTTTGGACTAGAATTTTTTCTTCGAATATTTGTGACTTTTATGAGAATAGTTGGATCAGGAATCAATAATCTCAATCCGTGGTTTCAAGTGCCAAAAGAATCATCTTTTCGCATCTTCTCATATCTATTATTACCTTGATAGTGTACCCGGCAAGTTGTGATTGGGAAATGTATTCCCTTCCCACCATCCTCCTGAGCCATTCTGGTCCTTAATGGATGCCATTTCTGAAATCCAATTGCTGTATAAGCTTGGTGCGTAATCTAGACGTTAAAGCGGGTTCTTATCACCATGGTCGGTGAACAGATCCCGACAAGAAAAGACAAGGGGAAAAGTAAAAATAAAAAGTGGAGAAGGTAAAAGTAAAAACAGAGATTGCCAAGTCGGAGGACTGGGACACAAGGTAAGCCAACAAGATGCGAGGGCATGGTCAGCAACATGTACGCACGCCGTACTATTCATTCCTGTTAACATGTCACTCCTTTAGTGGCATATTCTGTTAGAAATTAGCATAAAATCCTTATCATTACTAATCACCAAGTTTAAAATTGTGAAACAAAAAACCAGATTCATTCTAAAATCTCCTGCTTGACATGTTGGGTTTAAAAATATAAGGAACTTAGAAATTGAGATGCTGCCCCTTCTTGTGTGGTCTGTTTCGCTTGATGTAACAATCATTTGCAAGTGATGTTGATTGTTGGTTTTCGGTATGCTTAACCTCACCTCATGGACTACTGTACTCTTGGGAATGTTGCTGCAGGATCCTCTTGGGGTACTTCTGATCAAACCCGGAATTAAAGGGGATAGTCCCACCCCGTGCCCGTCATCCGCACCACTTGATGCTGAAGAAGATGGTGACGACGACGATGACGGGGATGGGGATGGAGACTTAAGTGAAGGTGAAGGTGAAGAGGATTTATCATCCGAAGATGGAGATGACTACGCCAACAACCTCAACGACAATAATAAAAGTAATTCGAAGAAGAATCCAGAGGGTGGAGCTGGTGGGGCAGAAGAGAATGGGGAGGAAGAAGAAGAGTTTGATGGGGAGGAGGATCAAGATGATGATGGGGACGATGATGACGATGATGGTGATGACGATGATGACGAGGATGACGGTGATGATGAGGATGATGGTGGAGAGGACGAGGACGAAGTAGCGGACGAGGATGAAGATGAAGAAGAGGAAGAGGAGGATGAAGATGAGGAAGCTCTCCAGCCTCCCAAGAAGAGGAAGAAGTAAAATTAGGGAGATGAAAGAGCCAACTTAGACACTTTTCATATGTAGCTTTGTTCCCCTGACTTTTGGGTTTTTTATTTTAGCTTCTTGAGGACGTTTGTTAGGATGTGTTCCAAATTAGTAATTATGTTTCCGCTGCATGATTTTAGAGTACTTTTGAACTTTTTTTTGCTGCAGCCGTGATAAATGCCAATTAGTTTCAATGCTTTAATTAATCTAGCTAAAAATTAAATTTGAAAAGAGATCAGGTTTTGAAGTATTGAGATCGTATGCCAAATCAGTCTCCTATTAATTAATTGGACATGGATCTGTGGGAGATAATAAATAATATAATTTTATTTATGTGGACCCATACCAACTACTTTACTATTGGGTAGTAAAGATACTACTTTACCCTTGGGTAGTAAAGATACATCCAATATATCGTCAATATAAATACAATTCAAGGGTTAAAATATAAGTAACCTCTTTTGTTATAACATAGATGAAAAACAAAATCTTTAATCTCAAACTTTCCTTCATTCTCTTGGATATTTAGCTCTTCTTCCCTTTTGGCTCGATGTAGATCTCCAAATTAACATGTATTCTCGACCAAGGGGTCAGAGGTTGTGAATCTCCCCACCTCTAAATGTTGTTGAACTAAAAAATAAAAAATGTTCCATCGTCTCTTTGGGTGGATTGCGTGCAGCCCAAAGAAAGCTAACTGAAAATGGTTTGCTTGAAGCCTAATCTTTAGGCTTCAAAGGCTTCTTAGTTGGGACCTAAAAGTGACAACCTTCATGAATTTTAAATCATACTTCTATAACTACCTAGACGTTGTTATGACATGAAAAAATTTTAGTTGAAATTTTCGTGTAGCTTTATTTTATTAAAACAAAATAATAATTTTTATACAACTAGTTGGGGTGAAGTTATTTATTATGTTGTCCTTTCGACATAGATTAACTTGCTTGGTTTTAAATCATTGAAAGAAAAAAGAAGTGATAGTTTATTACAAGTTGTAAAAATGAACCTGGCTTGAAAAAGGTATATTAATTTATAAAAATAAAAATGAATTATATACGATGTTTAAATATCAATGTCGATAGAAATATCTCTCAATGAAAATGTCAACAATAAAATGATATTCCTAAAAAATTGACTCCTATATATTGTTGAATGTTTTTTTTATACCAATTAACCTCATATCAATATCAAATCCTTAAATACATAAAAATGTTGATAAAAATATCAACTTCCAACTCTAGCATGTAAATTAGAACATTAGGTACTCAAACTATAGTTAATGTCAAAAAAGATGACCAAACAAAATATTTTTCCCATTTAACCAGCATTGTGTGAGACATTGTAAGATCCACGACATGTCAATTCCTATCATTCAATAAACACATCCTAATAAAAAGAATGAGCAATATCTTTGTGGAGTCACCAAAGAAAGAATCTCCACGAAGTCATAGTAAATTTTGAGGTGTGGACAAAAAATGTTAAAAAACACTTTTGGTCCCTATACTTTTATTGAAGTGACAATTTAGTCTCCAAATTTTAATATATATATATATATATTATTTGGAACTTACTTTATATTGATTAAGTTCTTATATACTTTCAAACTTTTAATAATGTACTCTATAAATTTTAGGTTAAGTTATAAGTTATAGTTCCTGAATTTTCTAGGTGGCGTCTATTTGGTTCTTAAACTTTAAAAAGTATCTAATTAGCTTCTAAATCTTCAAATTTGTGTTTATTTGATTTTTGAACTTTAGAGTGACTAATAGGCACTTAAACTTTCAGTTTTGTGTTCAATAAGTATTTGAATTTTCAATTTTGCGTCTAATAGGTCCAGACGTTTTTTTTTTTTTTTTTTTTTTTCTCTTTTCAATTTACGAAACTACTAGACACAGAATTAAAAGTTTATATTCCTATTAGACATAAAATTCAATTCTATATCTAATAAATAAGTTATTTAACCCCAGAGACTTATTAGATACAAAATTGAAAGTTCATAAACCTATTGATACCTTTTTTTATAGTTCGGTGATCAAGTTGATAGGCTAAATCTATAATTTAACTTAATTTGTAATCGGTAGTAATTTGTAAGTTGGTATGTATTTATAAAACTGTAGAAACTGATTTGTAAGTTCATAGTTCAACTCATGAGACAAATCTCAAATTAGGAAAACTAGTTATAGTTATTACATGAAAGAAAGTGGATTTTCAGACTAGTGTGAAATTGAACGAAAAGAAAGAATTGGAGGATATGTTAGTCAAAATGAAGAACTCTGTGGCCATTTTGGGAAGAACGACATTCAACCACTTTCTGGTCTCCACTTCTAGAGGCTCTTGCTTTCTTGTTGCTCCACAATAATTCTCCTCTCAGAGCTTCTAAATCCCCTGGCGCACCCGCACGAAGGGGGAGGCGGCATATACATGGTGATGGAGATGCCCCATCTCTTCTTCATGTTGCTGTAATTCTCCTCCTCTTTTTCCGCCCTTTTTCTCTGTTTTTTTTTCCGTTTCCTAATTCCCAATGGCGGGTCAACCGTCAGATTCTTCCCCTCTTATTCCTCCGGCTCCGATCAGCGACCCCAGTGAGATCGACCTCGAAGCCGGCCAAGGGGAGCAAATTCAGTGTAGAATCTGTCTCGAGACCGATGGTAATTTCCCATTCCTTTCTTTTTCAATTTTTGTTAGGTTTCGATTATTTTCCGACGGTTGGTGTTCGTGGGCTTGTTCGACATTATTCTTCCGGGAAATTCATGGAAGAAGCTAATTGGTTCTGCTTTCTTTCTACTGACATTAATTAGAATGATCACCTAGTCAATGGCTGAACGCGTTGTTTTAGTTTTAGGCACGGTTCTTTGGACCCTAGAATAACAATATTCCAAGTATATGGTGTTGATTTCTTATCATCGAAGATTTCTTTCAATAATGTGAAACTTGAAGTCGAATCAGGTCCTTCGATGTGAAAAAACTTGTTAAATTGACCGTTTGTAGGGCTCTAACGGGCTCTGTTAACTATTGCAGTCCTCGCCCCTTTCCCCCACTTGGCATTCGTGCTTTAGAATTCTTTGGAGTTGACTGGTCATTTAAAGTCTTGCATAACGGTATGGCTTATGAGAGGGTGCTATCACGTATCGATCATTCTGTAGGTGCTTGATCAAGGGAGTATTTTAAGTTCACCAATGTGTGTGTTTTGCTACCTGATCAGGTAGGGATTTTATTGCTCCTTGCAAATGCAAAGGGACATCGAAGTATGTTCATCGAGAATGTCTGGATCATTGGCGAGCTGTGAAGGTGCGCATGCTATCTGGACTTTGTACTTCTGTAAATTTAACTCTGGCATGCTAATGTTCTGATGTAATTTCCAATATTCTTAACTGTAGTGCAAATGCTGTCTAAATATGGTGATAGGCTTCTATTAATTAGAGTCATACCTCCGAGATGATTGTCAATTGCGTTTGCTATCAAGTGTTACTCCCTCCTTCCCCTAACTACTACCCCGTCCCCTTGTTACCTCTGATTGTTGCTGAAGAGGAAAAAGTTGGCAGACATTTTTCTTATGCCTTGCAATTTGAAATGTGATAGATTACTCTTCTCCCTTAAGGCCCCCAGCTTTAACTTGGATACCGGTGATTTCCATGTAATTTTAATTGTTGTGATATAATTTTCAAATAAAGTTGCTTGCGATACATACCTAAATTTGCATGAGTATATTTTGCTCGCCTTAATGACAAAATCCAGCCTTGTCTAGTGGGTGACTCTTAATCTGCCTTTCTTCGTTGAAGAGATTACCTTGTATTTTTTTAATTACTAGCTCCATTCTCCTTAAAGCAGCATGATTGAAATTTCGATTTTTATCACACCCATAACCTCATCATATAAAAAAGATATTATTAGTATCTACTATCTTGCATTTTTTGCCTTCTTAGATTGGTCCTATGCTCATTTAAATAAAATTCCAGGAAGGGTTTGCTTTTGCTCATTGTACCACCTGCAAGGCCCCTTATCATTTGAGAGTGCATGCTGTCGCGGATAGGAAATGGCGAACCCTGAAATTTCGATTTTTTGTGACTAGAGACATTATATTTATATTTTTGGCGGTTCAGCTTGTAAGTTTTATGTTTTCTATTCAATTTGTTACCAAATCAATTTATGTTATAGTAGTAGATTATATTTATACGTAATAATTTCTATTCCTTTTTTTATCTGCGTGCAGGTAATTGCTTCTCTGGGATATTTGATGTATTTTATAGATGGTTGTCAACATTACTGGCTTCGTCTTACTTGGGGTTTCGATAACAAAATTAGTTTTTATTACATATGTGGTAAAATCTCAATAAGCTGATTCAAGCTTTGCATGCACAATTTTTTTATAAACTTTTTCTTTCCCTTTTCTCCTTGAAGATTGATGAGCATACATAGGTTCAGGCACTTCGTAGTTCGTCTTATTGACCTTGTTTGCCGGTCTGTTTAGAGTGCTTTTGACTTTTAAGTGCTTTCATCAAAAGGACTTTTATCACAAGTACTTTGATGACGAGTAATAATATATCATTTAATTGTTAGATTCTAACATTTTAAGTACTCTTGCTTTAGTTAGAAAGAAGTGCCTTTTAATGTTTATTTAGAAGTATTTAAAGAAATGATAAGTTACTAAAAAGGGATGTTTCTGAAATTGTAAAAAGTATGATAAAAGTGAAAAGAAATGTTGAAAGAAGTTGTCTGTAGAAAGAAGTTAAGAGAGAAAGTGTGAGCTGGAGGATATTAGAGAGACTATGTATGGAAAAAGGCTAGGGAGGTAAACTGTGTACTGTGTAGAGAGAAGTGAAATTGTTCGTGAGTAGACATAGAAACTAATGAGAGAGTCAGTGTATAGAAAGACAACTGAAAAAAATATGCTTGTTGCATAATCAAGAGATTAATTCACATGGTTGTTGAACCTCATAAGGCGGTACTAAATGGATTTGTGGCCCTCTACTGTGATCATAGTGAGAGTTATATATTATATCAACTTGAAATAAGCCTATACATCTTGTTTCATGATGTCAGGATGCAATTGTGTACTACAGAATTGAAATATATATTTCATTTCATTTTTCGCCACTAACAGTAATCTTTCAGTTTTGTTTCTACTGTCTAGGAATTAGTTTGTGTTATTTTCTATGCAGGAGCTTTATTATTTTTTGCTTTGCTCGGCTTATCTGGATGCTTCATCACTTGTTATGATCGGAGAGTTAGGAATGATTTGGCTCAACCATGTAGAGAATTGTGTCTATGTTGCTGTCACCCTGGGTATAAATCCGTTTTTCAGTTTCTTTTGGCATGATTTTCATATCTTAGCAATGCTTTCTTAGGAGTTTAGGCTCATTCGTTGAGGCATCACTGCTTTCATGCAGTGAATGTTTCTCTAACTCAACTGAATTTTCTTTAATCTGCCTAGTAATTGAAATTGCTGGATCAGAATTTAAAATATCTGAAACTTAGCCAAGCTAGGACTTCGTTCAAGCTATGTTAGATTGATTGCAAAAATCCTTGTCCAAGCTCTTTATATCTTTCCCTATCAGATTTAAATGTTGGAAATATTTTGTAAACAAGTATTTTTAGTTTATTCAACAGCCTCAGGTTATTTATGTGTTTCATGTTCAGACTATGTGCAGACTGTCATTTACCTGGTACTCTTTGCATGTGGACTGACTGTACCACTTGCTTCGAAAGTTGTGGAAGCATAGCAACCGAATGTGGATGCCTAGGAGGTGCTGGTGAAGCAGGATTGCCATTATTATTTATAATGGCCTTGATCGTTCTTGGTTTGTTTACAGTGATTGGGATATTCTACAGTGTCTTGGTGGCCACCATGGTTGGACAACGAATATGGCAACGACACTATCACATACTTGCAAAAAGAATGTTAACAAAGGTGAGTTGATTGATCTCTTTCAAGCTGCGCTAAACTTTCAATGAAGCACTCAGCTAGGAGAGTAAATACGGCTTTTTTCTGTACCCTAGACAAGCTGTTGAAATAAACAGAACCAACTAAATTTGGGTGAGGTCTGAAGTGAAAATTTTATTTTGTTACCAAAATTAACTAATTGGTTCATCTAAAAGCACTCTAAGTGCTTTTTATCTACTCTTAGAATTTATGTTTTTAATTGGTTAAAAGTACCATTCAAAACTTTAAACCAAATCCTACCAAATTTAAAAAATATATCCTTCAGTCCTCTGAATGCATACCAAACACACACTTGGAAAATGAAGTGCATCATGGGTGAAGGTGGATGCCCTTCAGCCGGCCAAGCACATTCATTCACGAGGTCTGTCTTATTGGTCAGTGGGTAGGAAAATGTTGGGACATGACCTCCATCTTTGGGGGACAATAATGGTTCAAATTCAAATAATAGTATATTCTGATGGTGGGTTTGATTATTAATCAGCTGTGTAGTGTTTAGGACCACAAAATGTCACTTCTGAATATGTTGGTTTTTGATTTGATTAGTATCTTTAATGGGGATAGGTTTTTGCTTTCTCAGGAATATGTTGTGGAAGATGTAGATGGCGAGATGACAGGATCTGACTGGTTACCTCCACCACTTCCGGCAGAGCACGTTCAACAGCTGAAAACTCTTGGCCTTCTATGAAATGAAAGGAAATGGATGAGTTTTCGTTTTCCATGGAAGAGCGCCTGGCCTGTTCAAGCGTGAACTGACCATATATGCTTTTGCTGCTCAGTTGCAGTTCTTTACTTTGGACCAAGAAAGTCCTACGCATATACTACTCACAATATATCAGAGGCTCTGCGCTACTTCTGTTTGGTAGATTGGCTAGTTTTTGTCTTATCCATGTGAGAAAATGGGAACGAATTTTAATACCCACAATGAGAAATGACTATAACTATATGTACCAACGTTTCTTACGAGTATAAAGTGTTTTGTGAATTGACTACTCCTTCACTTTCGTCTCCCTCTTTGATTGAAAGACCTCAAAAAATTTAGACATATTTTTCTTGTTTGGTTTTTCGATTTTTCAAAAAAGAACAAAATTCTCCTCCGATCAATTATAATTTTCTCATCTTCATTTTTATCCTTCTTTTTTTTTTTTTTGGTATTTTTCTCCCCTACTGGTCGGCAGGAGACTTCTATTGACTGGTTAGTAAGGTTTTTCTTTAGAAAAATAACTCCCTTGTAATTTTAAGAAAATTTTAAAAATAAAAATAGATTTTTTTTAAAAAAAAAAAAAAAAAAAAAACTTAATTTGGTAATTGTAAATTTTGACCGATAAATGTTTCTGAAACTCGATAAACAAAATAGAAGGGAAGTTAATTACTACAATAGTTGATTTTTCATGACGAAAAACAAAACATAAGTAAATATGTATTTTTAAAAAACAATATTTGACTACATAACGGTATGTAGGGATCTCCTTCCTACGTATCTCATTAAAATTTTGATAATTAAGAAAGAGAAAGGTAGAAAATGAGAAAAATTTGTTGTCAAGATTTTAATGGTGATATTTAGTTAGATCCCAATCTATCGGTATGTAGCCAAGTATTTTCCATTTTTAAATATAGTTAGAAGTTAAAATTTTTATAAAAATATCTTAATCAAAATTTAATACATTTAAATATAATATAAAATATTTAACTAAAAAAAATACAATTTAAAAAAAAAGTCAAATTTAATTATAATACCAAACTAAAAGTTATAACATATTTAAAAAAAAAATCTATTTCATTTACGAATATAGATTTATAATATTTATTTGAATCTTTTTTTTTATTGAGAAAATATTTATTTGAATCTAAAACTAAAAGTAAAACTACATTAAGTTTTTTCAAAAAAAAAAAAAATAATAATAAAACTACATTAAGTTTTGATTTTATTGCTTCAAAAAAAAAAGTTTTGATTTTATATTTATTAAAAATTAAAAATAAGAAAACAAAATCCGTGGACTGCCACCGCCCGTTGCATGAAGACAACCTCTAATACGGTGCCACGTTGTCTTGACAGAAAATTGTAGGTGAAACATTTATTTATTTATTTATTTATTTTGAATAAGGTGAAATATTAAATTAATGTGAAGGGCAAATATTAATTAGACACGTATTACTTACATACATCTGATGTGTTAGGCTTAGGCTTTGTCGGTGTTGTGGTTTTGCTTCAAAACCATTTGCGGTGTTTGGCTGTTTTGATTTTCAGAAACCACTTTTTATTTGCCATTAATTCCCAGACCAAAATTAAAATAATAATAATAACAAAAAGAAAATGGGTCCTCATTAGACTAAACAAAGAATTGGATACTTCCCTTAAATTTCTTCCCATTACCAAAACAGGAGGGAAAAAAAAAAAAAAAAGGAATAACTGCATGCTTCTAGAATTTAACTTTTAAAAGAGTGGCTAATATCTTTTTTTTTTTTTTTTGAGAAGATATTGATTGCTTTGTTAACTTCTGTATCTTACCTCTTATAATAAGATGATCATCCCTTATTAATAAAGGCAATGATAAGATGTTATTTATGTTATATGGTTAAATCAAAATTTTAATTTATGAGTTTAGATATTTGTATTTATAATAGGTTCCAAAAATTTAAAAGGTATGAAATAAATCTCTAAATTTTCAATTTCATGTTGAATGGGTTACTAAAATTTTAATTTTGTGTTTAGTAGATTCTTGATCTAATCAATATTCTTAAAAATTTATGAACTTATTAAACATCAAATTGAAAGTTTAGAGACCTATTAGATACAAAATTCAATTTTATGTTTAATAGATCTATTAATTTTTAAAGAATGTTAGATGTATTGAGGACCTTTTAAATAAAAAAATTGAAAGTTTGCTAACTTATTAAGTATTGTTTGCCTCACACATAGCTCAACTAGTTAAGATATATATCAATGACAAAAAAAATTTGAGATTTGAATCTCCACCCCATGTTGTTGAACTAAAAAACTAGACTTTTATTAAATGCTTTTAAAATTCAAGAAGTTGTTAAGCACATAATTTTGAATATATATGATACATTAGTAGTTTGTAGGTTAGGGATTCAAAATTTGATTGGGATACCGAATTTTTTTTTAAAAAATAACATTTTTTTAAAATAAAAATATAGTGTCACTTCATCCACTCACTGGACTTTTTTTAAAACATCCAGTGTTGATTTTTGACCGAAAAATAGATTGAGGGACCAAAATGAAACTAAAACCAAACCTCATAGACTAAATTGTTGAGTTTGAAAATTCAGAAACCAAAATGAAACATAACCTAATTCTCTATGTTTTATTTAAGAACAACTAACAATAATTGCTATCTCGTTTCTCCCCATCTATGGAGTATGGATGGGGTTCAAAAGGAAAAACACTCATTTAGAATCCTTTATTCTCTGCACAAAGGTCTTTACATAATTAAATTTTGTGAAGTGGGTTTTACGAGGCCTAAATCCTATGAGCACCTCCCACCAAATCAATCCAAACCCACTAGACTCCCACTATCACTAGAGTTACCCAAGAAATTTCCCAAAAGAAAAAAAACTTCACCACACCACAATTCAATTTCTTAAAGTAGTGGGCACCCATTGCAATTTCCTTGCTTGGCTCCCAAGTCTCAAAAAGCACAAACAAACCACTTTTTCCCAAAATCCCAACTTTCTCATCAAGAAATCCCTTTATTTCGTAATACCAACAAAACAAAACCCCTTCAATAAAATTATAGATTCAATTCAATACAAGCAAATACAAATACAATCACTTTCTCCAAGGGTCCACCCATAGAAAAAAGTAAACCAAAATCCCTAAAAAACCAGACTGAGTCATCAGTCCACTTTTTTTATACACTCTACACCGACTTGTCAGCCTTATCCACAATCATCTTCCCCCAATCTCAACATATATTTATCTCCTCCCAAAAGGGTCTCCTCAAAATCAGCTACGAGCTTCGAAAACCAACAGCCATGGCGGATATTGCAATTCTTGTTGCAGAGGAATACGAGAGGAGGATGAAGAATCCAAGGCAAGAGGAGAAGCAAGAGCTTGAAGATTTGGGTTCTGGGGTTTCCATCTCTGCAACTGCGAGTCGGATGAAGAAGATGATGGAATTGGCAAAAGGAAATGCAGAGATGTCTGAATTCAAATGGGTTTTTGAGCCCAAATCCCAAATTGGGCGAGCGGCTTCCACTGGATTCTTCTCGGCCTGAGTTTCTATCTTCTTTATGTAAATCTTTCTCATCTGTCTGTAAAATTTGTACATTGTT
Organism: Luffa acutangula; assembly: GCA_036850905.1. Taxonomy (NCBI): domain Eukaryota; kingdom Viridiplantae; phylum Streptophyta; class Magnoliopsida; order Cucurbitales; family Cucurbitaceae; genus Luffa; species Luffa acutangula. Next base: position 57,634,030 of record CM072087.1, on the reverse strand, counting down.
TGTAATCTTATACCTCTGGAATTGCTTTTGGTGGGTTGTTTTGTTTGGGGTATTGTTATTGAGTTGGAAATGGAATGGATTTGAATTGACCATTTGAATGTTGGAAAAAGATGATTTGGGTTTTAAGAAATTGATTTTGTTTATTTGGGTGCTTTGGATTCTGCTTTGGTGGATTGACGAGTCGCTTTCTTTTTTTTTTTTTGTGGATTGTGGAATTGATGATCATTTTGATTGAATTATGCACTAACAATTCCATTTCAACTCTCCAATCGTTTTTAATTAACAGTTAAAGTAAATCACATCTTTCTAAAGTTTCTAATGATGACATTTATTATGTCTTATTGGAATGGGGAGGCATTTTGATTTTGAAATTGTAGTTAATTTAGTTAATTGCTTGTTTGTTAATTTAGAAAACCTGTTCAGTATGGTCATATTTCTTTCTTTTTGCTTTTAGAAATCTTGTTCCTTGATTTTTTTTTTTTTTTTTTTTGGAGGATTCGAACGAGCTCGCTTTGGCTTTTTACAGATAAGTTTTAAGAAGTAGAAACTGAGGGAGATTTAGAAATATGACTATAAAAAAATTATTATTAAACAGCATATTCTTTTCTTTTCTTTTCTTTTTTTTTGAGAAAAAAACGAGCATTTTTTTTTTTTTTGAAGAAGAAAACGAGCATATTCTTTAAAACTTACAAACAAACAAAAAATAATAATTCAGTATTTCAGTGCTTCCATCACTATTTAGGAGAGTATTAAATACCAACATATATTGATATTTTGATGATATTTTCATATCTTCAAGGATACAACGATGACATGGAAAGTTTATCTATATTTTCATTATAACTTGGTATATCCACCAAAATATTAGAAAAAAATATATATATTTAAAATATCGTTAAATATTAACGAGAAATTTAATAACATTTTTGTTGACTCACGTAATTCAATTAGCATAAAGTTTGTACGGATGAACAAAAGGTGTGTGGTTCAAATCCTTCACCCCACATGTGATGTCCAAATAAAAAAACCTATAGAATATACTGTTCTAATCTTTAACATATCGAAGCTTCTATCGTACTTTTTGTTTTTTCAATTTCTCATAGCTTGTCACATATCAAACCTTCTGAACAATTTCAATATCACTGAACTTGAAGCAAATTCGAGAGAAAACGCCAAGATTCATGATTTTCTTTACACTGACAACAATTATTTTTACATTCAAGAATTAGAGGTTCCACTATACATTATAGCATAAGTTTGATGAGAGGAAAACATATAACAATAATTTTTCTATTATATAGTCTATAAATAATTACACATATAACATAAAGAAGATTTGGTTTTTTAAGTTCAGGTGCAAATGACTTTTCTTTAAAACTAAATAATTAATTAATGTGATAGCGGTTGATTTGATGTACACAAAACAATGATTAATCTTGATATTCATTATCTATATAATTATAGAAATTATAGAAATTAATAATTAACTTATTACTTATAATTATTCCATATTGAGTTGATGTTAGACCATACGGAATGTCCCTTACTTTCAGCCCCAAACCAAACTTACAGATAACGTTGCCGGCTGTTTAGAATTGATAGCCACGTTTTAGAAGATTTCTTTTTTTTTTTTTTTAATACCATCGTATAACAGTAACATGTTTCAATCAAATCATCAAATCGTCTCCATCTTCAACGACAAATCTAAGACTAATTAACCTCATAATAAACGAGTAGAATTCAAAGCACCAATAACAGAATGCCAATTAATCCAGCAGCCCTTGATTTGGTCAATTTTCCAATGGGTTCAGTTGCATCTTACCAAACTCAAAGAGAATACCAAACAGAACCTTATTTTGGAGAAATTATTCAAATGCCTAACAAAGTGGTTCGCAGTTTTATATCGTTTGATGTAAATTTAAACAATATTTTGAATTTGTATTCAATGATTAGGAAGGAAGAACCACACTGTGCAACAAATTCCAAAAGAAGAATTCAACCACCCCACTTCCCAAATAGATAAGGATTCATCTCCCCCGTATTTGTTCTTCTGTTTTGGTACTATTACCATTGAAGTCGTTTATCTACTTCTTTGAATCTGACATTAAATGTCAAATCTTTTACAATTTGCCCTGGCTGCTCCACCACCGGATTTTGCCTATACCCTGCCAACTTATTGCAAGCGTCCGACATACAGAACAATTCAATTCATCATGCGAAGTACTGTAGCTTAGCTCCACAAACATTTGGGATAGGAATTGTTTCAAACTTATTCTCAGGAACAGTTCTAATAACAGTGAAATGGCTTTTGGCTTAACCATCTAAAAGCTGTTTTTGCTTGTTCTCAATGACGACCTGATTCTGAGAACGTGAAAAGTTTTTATTCCTTGAAAATGTAAAGAACTACACAATAACCCTAACATTACAAGTCACCAAATCACAGTTCTTAAAAATTGTTTAATAGGCCTGGCTGCTAAGCATGTTTCTCAGTTTCCCTCATCTTTTGATGGGTGTTCAAAAGTTAGAGATAAGATTGAACAGAATGGTCAACAAAAAAGACACAGGTTCGTACGTTGTTAATCAGAGGTCTTGAAGTTCAACTGGATTGGTTGGTTTCACTATCGCTATTGGGGCTTAAATACGGAGAAGATGTGCCAATGAGTTTGTTCCTGCATTTAGTTACAGCCCACAAACAGAGCATTTAGTCCTCCTCCTACCATCTCCACCTAAAACCACATGGAAATATCAAGGGAAAATCTGCAAACTTGAGATTGATTGCTTCATCTTTCACCCTTTGTTCTTAATAAATGCCATCACATACCAATTTAGTTACCTTGTAAGAACACCATAAATTAGGTCACCAACTTACATCTACTATAATTATAAGTTGGATTACTCCTGGCCCTACGGTGACAAAAAGACCTATCAAAAGAGACTAATGGATCATCTAACTAACATCTTAAATTTTTTTAAAGATCTTTTGGATTAGCCCAAGTAAACTTCCTGGTGGAGAAAGTTTGTTGTGATTTGAAAGATTTTGGAGTAGATTTCAGTGTGTTTGGGAGCAAAGGTCCCCGTCAAGATGTAAATTGGTTGTCCCCAGAATTAATATTTCGTTGACGAAGAACCAGAAGCAGGAAAAGTAGGAAGCAATCATGCAAAGAAAGCATCAAACAGTTGGCTTGCGTAATTGCAGGTAAACAGAAACATACACGATTTTACTCGATCTAGCTGGAGATCAATCGAACCAGAAACGAGCTGTTCCCTAACGCTATTGCTCGTCAATTGAAGGGAGAAAACAATATTCCCTAGTTAATCTACAGAAAATCAACATTTTCTATGTTATTTGATTCTATTCTGTGATGGACAAAATGAAATTGCCTTTCGCCCTAGAAAAATCTATATATACTGTTACCATGTAATGCCGATAACAAAAAGATGAGCTCCTCGTCGCTGCCGTCGTACTCTACACGGTCCCGGAGCCTGTGGTAGCCGGCGACAATATCGTCCGGCAAGACCTTACTCCGGCAAAGCGGACAGGTAGCGAAACAGAGTTTCAACCAATTATCGAGGCAATCCTTGTGAAAAGTGTGGTTGCATTGCAATTTCCGTACCTTTTCCCCTTCCTCGAATTCCGAGAGGCAAACGGCGCACTGATCGGCGGGAGTTGAGGTGATCTTATTGGAGAATCGAATCGTCGGATTCTTCTCTTCGATCAGTTTCAAAAACTGCGCCGTCGTGATTACGCGCTTGTCGGCGTTAGGCCTCAATCCGAAGATCGTGCGAATGAGAATTACGAATTCGAGAAGTAAAAGCGTGAAGAAGACGGCGGTCATTGTATGAAGGTGGGAGAAGAACTCGGAGAGAGCTCCCATGGCTGCCGGATAGAGATGGACGGATAGATTCCAATTATTCAATTCTTTTAATTTTATACTCTTATCTCAAAGTTTCAGCCTACGCTATATGCTCTGTTTTCTTTCTTTTCTGTTTTTTTTTTTCTCTCTTTTTTAAAACGAAATTCAGACTCGTGGATTGATAGAATTTCTGTGCAACCAACCTCAGTTTTGTACACGTGGAATTGTTAAAACCGTGTTTTTTTTTATTATTTTTTTTTTTTTTGAGGAAAAAACCGTGTTAATTGGATAAACTGCAAACGATTAAATTATAATTTTCTTTCGTTAATGTTGTTTTAATTATTTTAATAGGTTAAGGATTTTTTCAAAAAAAATAATAAAAAAAAGGTTAAGAGTGGGTTTGACATTTATTAAGGACATTTTCTTAAAATATTTTAATTCTTACAATTTTTTTTAGTTTAAATACTTTCTTTAACAAATTTATTGGGTTGTTTTATATTCAAAAGTGATTTAACTAATCAAATCACACTTTTTTTTTTCTTATTACATATTTTGGAGTGATTTTTATCTATCATTTTTTTTAAGGAGATTTTTATCTATCATTTTATAGTCCCTTTTTTGGATAATTATCTTTCTAAGGATTTTTTTTATATATAAAATCAATCTCTAAATTAGTATCTCCTTTTTCTTTTATTTTGTTTCTCAACTTTCAAAATTATTCTATTTTATTTTATATACTTTTAAAACGTTTATTTGTCTCTAAATTAATATTAAAAACTATATGCACTTACCAAAAAAAAAAATCAATACATGTATGATGAGTGGTAAAATTGAAAAGAATCGTAGTTGCCAACAAGAGACTGGCATAAAGTTATAATGATAACCACAAGGTCTGTGATTCGAATCCCTCATTCCACATATTGTCAAAAAAAAAAAAAATTGTAGTTAAGGATTTCCGTTCCTATTAAAAGCCTCTTTAGAATGTTGTGGTCACTAATTTAAGTGTGATGGAAGAAATAAATCCAATTTCAACATTACAATTTCTGACGTGTTTGCTTCCAAAAACATCATTTATATTTTATGTTCTTTAACCACATTAAATAAATTTCCATCTATGCTCTTTAACCTATATATTTTTTTTCAACGTGTTGAGGTGAAATTTCAAATCTCTAAATTGTCAAAAAAAAAAAAAAATCGAATCTCTAATATTTAATTTTAAAGTTGTCATTAATTACAATTAGATGCAATTACTTTTTTTAGAATTTTCTTTTTTGGTTCAATAATAATTAGGGGAAAGTTTTTTAATATTTGACTTTATAATTGAGAAAACAATGTTTTAACCAATTGAATTATATTTAATTTGACGATTAAATATAATAAGATTTAATTTTGAGGTGATTATAAGATTTAATTATTGAGGTGATTTTTTATTTAATTTTTGTTAAAAAAAAATAAAAGTCAAATGTTAACATGGATTAAAAAAAACATTTATCCCTTTATTTTCTTTTTTCACTCACCTGTCAAAATTGTCAATAGTATAATTTAATTGATATAAAATTTGTACTATCGACCAAAGAGTCAAATGCTCAAATCCCTAAGAAAAAAAAAGACTTCACTCAAAATTTTTAACATACGACCAATTTAACTGAAAATTTATCATGAAAATTAAAATTTATATTCGAATTCATCTTGTGTTGTATGTTTTCTATGTGCCAACCGTCACAATTAAACTTTATCTACTTGACAAAGAAAACAAAGTTTTGTTGGAAATTTTAAATGAATTAATGATTTAAAACAAATTAATAGGAAATTGTTTTCTTAAAAAAAAAAAAAAAAAAAAAAAAAAAAAAAAAAAGTCAAGCATACTTTTGATCAACTTCGAGTTATTATTATTCTTATTATTATTTTGATTTTTTTTTTTTTAACCATTGTTGTTATGGTTGTTGTTTAGAGACCAACTTGGAAATTGGAATGTTAAAAACTTATAGATTGGCTAAAAGAGTTGTTGGGTTTGAAAATTTTCCAATTTCGAACTTTCTTCCATTCTCATTGTTTATTTTATAAATCCTTGTTGAATTAGCCAATTCAAAAACATCTTGTTGATGTTTTTTCTTTCCTTTTTTGATATATATATATATATATATATATATATATATATATATATATATATATATATATATATATATATATATACTTTATATGATAGTAATAAAAGAAAAAAGTGAAAAAATCCTAGTTAGTTACGTCAATTTTAACCCTAAACTTTCAATTTTATCAATTTGAACTTTAAACTTAGCAAGTTAAATCAATTTTAACTATAAACTTTTAATTTCATCCACTAAAGAAAAGGATTTGCAACAGAGAGATGATCACCAAATATGGCTCAATTCATTGATGAAGTGATCAAGAATAGTGTCCATTATATAGGATCACTGCAAACAGAATAAACTACAAATACAACTGAAATACTAGAAGAACAACAGAAATACAGTTGTATATACTGAATAATATAACAGAACACTTGGGTTTAATGAGCTCTCTTAACTCCCCCCCCTCAAGCCAATGTCAGTGAATGAGAAGACATTGAGCTTGGCTCGTAATGGCAAGAACCGAGAGGCAGACAATGGCTTTGTAAGTATGTCAGCCACTTGAGCAGTTGCAGGGAGATGACAAACTCTCGGCTTCTTCTGTAACACCAGGTCTCTGACAAAGTAAATATCGATCTCAACATGCTTTGTCCTCGAATGAAGCACAGGATTAGAGCTCAAATGAACTGCACTTAGATTATCACACCAAAGAGTAGGAGGCTGAGAGAATTGAACATTAAAATCAGCAAACAACGATTGCAACCATACTAACTCAGCAGAAACATGTGGCAGACTTCTATACTCTGCTTCAGTACTAGATCTAGAGATAATACTCTGTTTCTTACTTGCCCGCTGTATTAAGTTTCCTCCAAAGAAAACACAATATCCTGAGGTGGATTTCTTGTCATTAGGGTCACTAGCCCAATCTGCATCTGCAAATCCTTGCAAGGAGAGATCATTAGGAACACGAAAAACCAGACCATGATCAAGAGTACCTCCAAGATATCTTAGAATCCTCTTAACAGCTAACCAATGCATATTTGTGGGAGAATGCATAAATTGGCAGACTTTATTCACACTGTAAGCGATTTCAGGCCTAGTAATAGTAACATATTGCAAGGCTCCTACAATGCTCCTGTACAGATGACAATCAACAAACTTTTCTCCTTTAAACGCAGATAACACAGCACCACTAATCATTGGAGTTGCTATACCATTTGCCTGATGCATCTTAGCTTTGTAAAGTAGGTCTGATATGTATTTTGATTGTGACAAAAATAGTCCTCCGTTTGAGGGGTATGAGACCTCAACTCCCAGAAAGAAACTCAGTGGGCCGAGATCCTTTAAGGCAAACTGATGGTGCAGCCTGTTAATAAGGTGATCTATTGCAAGATTGGAACTCCCAGTTATTATAATGTCATCTACATATACAAGAATATAACAATGGTGACCATGCTTATGACATACTAATAGAGATGAGTCAGCTTTTGAGTTTACAAAACCAAGAGTATGTAGAAATAAACTCAATCTTTCAAACCAAGCCCTTGGTGCTTGCTTTAAACCATACAAAACTTTCTTCAACTTGCAAACCATAGGAGAGGAAGTGGATTTGAACATACCCGGTGGTTGTGCCATATACACTTCTTCATTCAGCACACCATGTAGAAAGGCATTGTTGATATCAACTTGCCTTAACGACGATCCATAAAACACATAAGTATCAATTGAATACCAAACTTAACGGGTTGTATCAATTTTAAACTTAAACTTGCATAAGTATTGCAATGTAGACCTTCAATTATTTTCTGTTTAAACCACCATTAAAACACATAATTGAATATTTTCTCGTTTTTCTTCTTTATTATTCACATTGCGTCTGAGTTGAATTTCCGTAAGAAATTTATGGAAGAAACATTTTATTTGAATAGTTTTTTTGCTGTTGAAAATTTGTACATGAGTTTCCTCTTATTCTCTTGTTGAGTTTGTGAGTTTTGTTGCTTTTTTTAACTACTTAGAAGAACCTGCAAGCAAAGCAATTTTGAATTTATTTTTCTTCATATGCTTCGTGGTTTTTTCTTTTTGCTAAGAATTTGGTAATTTTTTTTATTATTATTCTTTTCTTGTTTTTCCCCACGGCCCCACTAGAACATGCAAGTGTAAGAATTGAAAGCAAAGCAATTTCAGCTTTTTTTTCCTTATATTTGTTAGATTTTACTTATTGTCAATAACTCTGTGATTTTTTCATGGAGGCTAATAACAATGGGAACAATTAGTAGTGTTTGATTTTTTTCAAATAAAGAGTTTATTTAACAAATTTCTTTTTTAAAAAAAAAAAACGTAGATACAACGTGATTTTTTCTTAAACGAGGAAATTGTCGATCACATATTTTAATGGTGATTCAAATAGAAAGTTAATTGAAGGTCTATATTGCATTAATGCAAGTTTGGGGTTAAAATTGATTCATTCAGTTAAGGTTGTGGTTCAATTTGATGAAATTGAAAATTTAGGGTCAAAATTGATATAACATGCTAAGTTTAGGTTCAAAAGTGATTTTTTTTTTTTTTTTTTTTTGGGTCTAAAAAAGATGCTATACTTTTTCTCCCAAAGAAGGCATTCGGACTATCATTATTTATGACTGCATCATTAGCTTTTAACAAATTGAGTTAAAATTATTAAGCATATAAAATAGTAGGAAATTTTTTAAAGAAGTAAAACTTTTTATGTTTTAAAATGATGATATTGAAAGTAAAGGTTTTTTCTTTGGGCCGGTTGCAAGGATAGCAATATGGGCCAAAATAATTGCACATCTAGCAACCCACAAAAAAAATTGCAAAAATGGCAAAATCTAATAGTTTGTGTGTTGCATTTACTAAAATACCCCTCCAGATTTTCTTTCACTGATAGAAAGTTTTTCTATCACTGATAGATTCTATCAGTGATAGAAAGATTTTCTATCAGTGATAGAAATTTTCTTTCACGAATAGATTCTATCATATGATAGAAAATTTTTCTACTACTGATAGATTCTATCGGCGATAGATATTTTTCTATCACTTGTTCGGTGTTCTATCAGTGTTTGGTTGTTGTTATTTGGTTTTCTATCAGTGTTTGGTTTTTGCTTTTCAGTGTTTGATTTCTATAATCGTTCGTTTTTGCTTTATTTTTCAATGCTCGATTTCACCATGTATCACCATCGCTGATAGAAACAAAAGATCTTCTATCACTGATAGAAAAGTACCAGTGATAGAAAGATTTTCTATAACTCACGAAAAGTTTTTCTATCAGTCTCAGTGATAGAGATAGAAAGTTTTTCTATCACTCATAGAAAGATTTTCTATGAATGATAGAAATTTTTTATATCACTCATAGAAAAGATTTCTATAAGTGATAGAAGATTTCTATCACTGGTTCTATCAGGGATTGAAAGATTTTCTATCAAGAGTTTTCTATCATTGATAGAATATCTTTCTATCACTGATAGAATAGTAAAAATTTCTATCAGTGATAGAAATCTTTTATAACTGATAGAAAGCTTTTCTATCGGTGATAGAAAGTTTTTCTATCACTTATAGATTATATCGGTGATAGAAAGATTTCTATCGGAGATAAAAAGATTTTTATGGGTGATCAGGGATTGAAAGATTTTTTATCAAAAGTTTTTCTATGATTTTCTATAAAAAGTTTTTTTTATCATTGATAGAACCTATCAGTGATAGAAATCTTTTATCACTGATAGAAAAAGTTTCTATTAGTGATAGAAATCTTCTATTCTATTAGTGATAGAAACTTTCTATCACTGATAGAAACTTTCTATCACTGATAGAAAGTTTTTCTACCACTGATAGAATCTATCAGTCATAGAAATATTAGTGATAGAAACTTTCTATCGTCGATAGAAAATTTTTCTACCACTGATAGAATCTATCAGTGATAGAAATATCACTGATAGAAACTTTATTCTATCAGTGATAGAAACTTTCTATCACTGATAGAAAATTTTTCTACCACTGATAGAATCTATCAGTAATAAAAAGACTTTCTATCAGTAAAAAAAAAAAAAGCTGACGAGAAAGAAGAAGATGGGCACACAGGGGCAATTTAGGAATATAAAAAATTAATTCAAAATTTTTGTCATATTTACAAATATTTTTAAAAATTGCTATATTTGTAATTATTTACCTTCATGTTGCCACCCATTACAATTATCCTTTTTCTTTTTTATTTTTCAACCTGGAGGTGAGAAAACAACTAACTATCCACCATTAAGATACTAATAAATAGGTTGAATTGCAATGTAGTCCCCGAACTTTTAAAATTGTGTCAATTTAGTCTCTAAACTTTAAAAAATTTCAAATAGATCTATGAATTTTCAATTTGTGTTTAACATGTCCTAGTATATTCGAGATTTTTAAAAAAGAATAAATCTAGTAGATATAAAATTGAATTTTATACTTATTAGGACCTTAAACTTTCAATTTTGTATCTAGTAAGTTTGTAATTTTTTTTTTTAAAAAAAATGTTGAATATGTCAAGCACTTGTTAAACACAAAATTCAAAGTTGAGAGACATATTTGACATAAAAGTGAAAATTTAAAGAGGTATTTGATACTTTTTAAAGTTCATAGACTAAATTGGCATAGCTCCAAAAATTCATAACTAAACTTCTTATTTGACCACTCCTCAAAAAAAAAAAAAAAAAAAACTTCTTATTTGACCTAAAAAATATCTTATCAATTGGCTTATGCTCAATTTTTTACCAAAAAAAAAAAGTTAAATAAAAGTTTTAAAACATATCAAGTCTACCATCTTTTAAAAGGAGAAAAAATGCCTTAACCATGGTCAACCGTGAGAAAAATGTTTTACCCACTGTTGTGAGAGATGTTTAAAATAATAAGGCCCCGTTTGATAACCATTTCAGTTTTTGGTTTTTGGTTTTTCTGTTTTTGGTTTTTGGTTTTTGGTTTTTTGTTTTTTAAAAACAAAAATCATCTATGTTTGATAACTGTTTTTGGTTTTCAGTGTTTTAAAAATTAGAAAGATGAAAAGATGTTTTAGAGAAAGAAAAATGTGTAGAGACGTTGAAATAAAAATTAGAGACACAAATATAAATGTTTTCAAGATAAGTTTTTTTTTTTTTAAAGACGAGAAAAGTTAAACATATAAAATTTAGAGAGATGAAAGAAAATATTTAGAGAAAGAATATTAGTTAGACTCGAGAAAAGATATTAGTTAGAAAAAAATAAAAAACAAGTAAGAGTAAAAGCGATAAACTTTATATTAAAAAAAAAAAATTTAAAATTAGAGAGATAATAAGGTTAAGAGTAAAAGATATGTTAAAAAAATAACGATAAATTAGAAAAATAAAGAAAAGTTGTAGCAATAGAAAATTTTGGTGACTTTTTTTTTTCAAAAAAAAAATTAGAACATGTTAATTAAGGAGAGAAAAGTTATTGATAAGTTTTTAGAAATAGATAAGATATAGAGAAAAAAAAAAGTTTTGAGAGAAAATTTTAGAGAGAGGAAAATAAATTTTGTAGAGTAAAAAACGTTTTAGAAAAAAAAATAGAGAAATGAATTTGTTGGAGAAAGATAGGTAAAAGAGAAGAAAAGTAAGCATTAGAAGAAAAATGAGTTTTTGAAAAACACAAATCTATTTTTAAAAACTACTTTTTTTTGTTTTTGAAATTTATTTATAATTTCAAAAACGTTTTTAAAAAACAGAAAACAAAAAACAGAAATGGTTATCAAACACCCATGTTTTTAAAAAATTAAAAACAAAAACAGAAGACATAAAACAAAATGGTTATCAAACTACTCCTAAATGTTTGTTTTTTTCTAAAAGAATTATAGATCATGCAAAAACTGCTAAAAATTAAAAACGTGTGTATATCAGTGTCTAAAATAATAAAATTGGAAATTAATGTCATAAATTCGAAAATTACTTATAACTAATCTTTTTTTCTTTTTTCTTTTTTCTTTTTTTTTTCTTTTTAATAATACTTTATAACTAATCTTAATGGAAGTTTCAGAGAGAGAGAGATAGAGGGAATGAATCAGAATTGGATAATGAAGGACACATCGTATATGGTAAATCAACACCAAGTCAGTCTTAAAGTTTCAGGTTTTATTCAATTATTTTAGAAACGAATTATTATTATTATTATTTTAAAAAGTATTTTAGAAACGAATTAAATTCATAGTACCAGAAATTATTTATCATTATAATTATTATTATTATTTTGTCCTACCGTTTGTGGGGTTGAGTTTTGGATAAACAACCATAATTGTCTATTTACTATTGCTGTTTAAAATAATTGAAATAATTAATTACTTAATTAATTATTATTATTAATATTATCGCTATCATGGGCCGACAGAGTTGACCAAGACTGGATCCGTCGGCCCATCTTTCCGTCCTAAAATTTGTAATTTACAGAAATATCGTTCCAACTTGCCATAAATAATTCCAAAGGCCTCCAGGGAGAACAAAAATGTCTTAATAGGAAAATTCAGTTTTCTATTATTACTTATTTATTTATTATTATTACTATTTTTTGGAGATTCAGAAATTTCAGTAACTATCACAGTAAAGCAATCATTTTGACCATTCTCAGAGAGAAAAAAAAAAAAATCTGAATTTGAAAATTTGACCCTTCTAATGTCATGTGGATTATGTTTCACAATTTTGATTTGAAGATGATTTGATATTTTTAGTTTTTAACACTAGGCTTGATAATTCAGCCAGCCTCCTTTGATTCTTGATCCAAAAATGGCCTTTTTGTTCCATTAAACAAGAAAATTTGAAGTTGTCTTTCAAATGAATTTAAAATTAAGAAACGTGTTTGGTTGGAATATTTTAGGAAGTACTTGAAAATGCAAACAATTTAAAAAGAAAAAGAAGAGGAAATTGGATTTCCATCTACATATACATATATTAAAAAAGTAAGTTTATAGTCGATAATATATAGAGTTTAAGGTTTTGGAATAATATATGTTGATGGCAAAATCTAAACAGAGACAACTCATCTGACCTTCACGTGCCACCAACGGTAAATTTGTTTGAGAGAGGAGAAGACGTGGCCTGCAAGACAGAAAAACCTGCAGATGTGGTGCTTGCCACATCGCCTCCAATGCTTTAAGTCAGAAAGCGGAAGGAGGAGAGCAAGAGAACAAGAGGAGAGAGTTAAGAATAGAGTTCAGGATCCATTCTTCCATGGCGAAAAAGAGTTTATATATTTGTTTCTGTCTTAGGGTTTCTAGGCTTTCGGAGGCGATCCAGAGCTAAATGACGCGGAATCGGGGTTCCTCGGACTAAACGGAGACGGAAGACCTCGACCCATGGCCGAGGCCGACCATGGGCCTCAGCCTCGAGTAGGGGTTGGGCCAAGGTCCGGTCCCTCCGACCTTGGCCTGACTTTTTTGCCTGTTTCGCCTTCGGAGTCCCTTTTTTGGTCCTGTTTCTGGGCTCGTGTCGGGTTGTCCTCGTCAACTTTTTATATATCAGAGGTCCAAAATTACCTATAACAATATATATACCTTAACAAATTGAGCTATCCTCGGATTTGTGAGATTGATTCTATTAAATTATATTGAAAAGGCTCACACTTCAGAGATAATAAGGAATATCATTCAAAAGTTGTCAAATTTTTGTGTTGTGGTTATTCTTTTCCATAACTTTTTAAAAAAAAAAATATCTTTTTTTTCCATAATAAGATTGAGAGTCTCCTCTATTTCTAATGAACTTTTGCTTTTTCTTGACTTATATATATATATCAACATTAAATGGTTATTTATAACTTGTAATAAGGGACCTAGTGGGTAGGAGCTTTCTCAATCCTGGCATTAACCATTCGTCCGCCTTATTTTTCGGGACCTCCTAGAGGAGCTTTCTCAATCCAGGCATTAACCATTGGTCCCCTTCTTTCTTTCTTCTTTTTTTTTTTTAGTACATACACATCTAAGGTTGGGAAGATTTAAGGCATACACATTTAAGGCATTAATCATTGGTCCCTTCTTTTTTTTTTTTAGTACATACACATTTAAGGTTGGGAAGATTTCCAACCTTTGACCTCTAGATCGAAAATACATGTCAATTATCACATGTTCGTTTGGGTCATTCATTTATTGTTTGTTAGCTTTTTTTTATTATGGTTTATTTTTGTGAAGGAGGTCTCCTCACAACTTCTAATATAATTAAATCTTTTAATTATTGTACCATAGTATATGAACATGGTTAAGTGTAGTAAATAATCTTGTCTTGTATCATTAAGGGTGGGTTGAGTTTAACTTTTCAAATGTTTAATTTTGAAAAAGATTATAGTGTTTGGCAACCACTAAAAATGACTTATTAAAAATTGAGATTGAAAAATAAACCATTTTGAAATAAACACTTAAAAGCAAATTTTTTAAAAAGAGGTTTTAAGTACATCATAACTTGTGTATAAAAAACACTTATGAGAAAATGTAACCAAGTATTTAAATTCTAAACATTTTTTATACAAAATTTTTTTAAAAAATGTATTCTTGAAAAACACTTAAACTTATTTCAACTAGATCCTAAGATTGACTGTGGAGTTTAAAAAGGATATGTGTGTGTCTATATATATATATATATATAGTTAAAAAGTAATTGACTGAGGAGTTTACTATAAATTGAAAATTCTATGTTATTAATTCCTTTTGAGATTTAAATTTAATGCAAGATTATTAGAATAGGATATGGCAATGATGCATTTAGCAAATATTCATTATTATAGAAAAATGTGAACTTTAGGGATGCATGTAAAGGTGTTGTTGAAAATGACCATTACTTTGTTGAACAAGATATTTTGGATCTTCCAACTTTCAAGTGGATCACCAGACAATTATTTATAGATAATATATGGCTGCAGACTAATTTGTAGAGATCTCCTTACATATCACCATTCAAATGTTGACAGTTATGAGAGATAAATTTTTTTTAAAATCATTTTATACCTTTATGTTTTTTAGTTATTAAGATTATATAGGGAGATCTCTACGGTATACAGTCAAATATTGTTTGTTATTTGTTAAATAAGGTTAAATTATAAAAAAAAAATACCCCTAAACTATTGGGTTGATTTCAATTATACCCCTGACTTTCAAAAATTTCATTTTAATTTTTGAAAATTGATTTTTTTAAAAAAAAAAAAAAAAATCATTGAAGACATTTTTTTCGTAAATTTTATGGACAAGGGGAAAATGGTGTTGTTATAGGCAATTTTGGACCACCCCGATATACAAGGAGCTGACGAGGACAACCGGGGAGAAATCGGGCTGAAAGATGGACCAAGGAGGCAAAACCGGCAAGTGGGACGGGCCAAGACTGAAGGGGTCGGGTTTTTGGCCCGACCCCCCTGCTCGGCCCGCTCGCTCGGGCCGAGTCCGTCCGATGCCGTTAGGCCCCTACCGCCTCCGTCGAGCTCCGGTTTTGCCTGGTTTGACCTAAAACGCCTCCGAAACCCTAAAAACGCTAGGAGAATGAACAAGTATTTATACCCCTCTTCACCACTGAAGAAGGGACTCTGAATTCTATCCCTAAACACTATTCTATATTTTCTACCCTCTCCTCTTGCTCTTACTTTTCCACTCTCTACCGTTCTGCTTGCTAACTTAAGCATCGGAGTCGGTGTGGCGAGCACCACACCGGTGTGCAGGTTTACTGTCTTGCAGGCCACGTCTTCTCCCCTCATCTACAAATTTACCGTTGGTGGTACGTGAAGGTCAGATGAGTTTCCTCGGACCAAAATCGACCATCAACAGGTGTTATTATATTCATCGGTCTAAATTCCAAAAAATGAACGGTTAGAAATGAAGATTAAAGATCGATGTGAGTATAGCTTAACTTACATTTATATTAATTGACCAACATCTTAGTGTTTCGAATCTTCATCTCCATGTTGTCAAAAGAGGAAATAAAACCGGAGATTAAAGAGATAATTTGGTGTTGAGTTGGAAATCGTTTCCGGGCCAAGTACAGAAGACAAAACCAATGGGCCTTTCGGCCGAATACGGTTTTCGTTCGAAAAGAACGTAAAGAGAAAGGAAAAGGATGCCTTTAAACCTAACCATTAGGTTTTTTTCTTCCAAAAATCAAAGGTAACGACAACACACCCAAAAATATAAATAAATAAAGCGACGAAAGAAGAAGAAAAAAGGCAGACAACCTAAATCTAATTCCCGATTCGTCTCACCTTAATGGAAATTCCGTACTCCGTAACTGGCGTACTTCATCTCCTCCATTTTTGTTTTTTTTTTTTGAAAAATCTCCTCCATCTCTTTAAAACACACATAATGCCCATTACTCTAATCCTTCTCTAATTATTTCAAATAAAAAAAATTAAATCATTAATTTGGTCATTATCCTTCCAACTTAGCTTCAATTTGACTTTTGTCTAAAGTTGTGACACTCATAATTTAAAATAGTAATTGTTGATGGCAAAATCTGGACTGGAGGAATTCACTCATTTTCACGTGCCACCAACTGTAAATTTGTATGAGATGGGGGAAGACGTGACCTGCAAAACAGTAAACATGCACACCGGTGTGGTGATTGTTGCATTACCTCCGATGCTCAAGTCAGAAAGCTGGAGGAGGAGAGAAAAAGAGCAAAGTAAGAGGAAAGAGTTCAGGGAGTGAGTTTTGGGATCTGACGAAGGAGAGTTTAAATACATGTTCCTGCTCGAGGGTGTTTAGGCATTCGGATTGAACCAAGTGGAACCGGGACGGCTGGGGGCACCAAGGACCGAATGGAGGTAAAAGGACTCAGCCTCGGGCCGAGGCAGACCATTTGGGTTGGGCCAAGGCCCAATCCCTCTGGCCTGTTTGCCCACGCAAGTGGGCCGAGTGGTTGGCCTCGGCCTCGGGTTGAGGCCGGCCATTTGGGTTGGGCTAAGGCCCGATCCCTCTGGCCTGTTTCGCCTTCGGAGTCCATTTTCTAATCTTGTTTTTGGACCCGTGTCGGGTTGTCCTCGTCCGCTCTTTGCACCTCGAAGTGGTCCAAAATTACCCATAACGGTAATTTTTGTTGCGTTGATTGTATTATTAATCGGAGATGATTTATGAGGTTTAATTGTATTATAAAAATATAAAAATTAAAAATTAATTACAATAACTGAATTAATAAAGTATAGTCAAACATGTGATTGGAAAAGGAAAAAAAATGAGCTCCTTGCTTCAATTTTCTTCTATTTGAATAATATGAAAATCTTTTAAAAAGTTATATATATATATATTTTGACAATATGTGGAGTGAGCGGATTCAAACCACAAGCTTTATGGTTATCAATACAATTTTATATCAGTTGAGTTATGCTCTTGTTGAAAGTAAGTTTCTATAATCGTGATTTAATTAAAACCGTCGGCATGAATTGAGTGGGGGCATAATGAAGAAATAGACTTTAAAAAACTCTTTCATTTTTCTGTCAAAAAAGAAAAAAAAAGACTTTAAAACTTTTCTAAGTGCAATGTAATAATGACAAATCAAATAATTTTAAGAAAATTAAAAAAGAAAAGGTGTCTCCACAGTCCACAGTCCACAATTCAGATTGTGACCTCGGAGACTTATCTCCCCCAGATCCAACTCCGTGATTAAAAAAAAGTAGAGCACTTTTTTCGTATGTGTGAACGTACAGGCCAATGGTCAGCCGACACGTAATCGCATCTTTGGCCGCCTCCAACAATAATATCTTTTGCTGACGTGGCGTCCTCATAATACGCGTGCTGTGAGTGTCGCACCAAACGGAAACCCACCTTTTATGGTTTTCAATTTTTCCAAATGTCCGAAGAGCTTGGGTTTCCCCACCGTTTTTCTCCGTCATTCTGTGTACTTTCAAAAACCGTTCTGGTAAACGATAAAACGGTAGTGGCCGTCTCTCAACCGTTTACTCCGCCTTGGAATTAAAAACTCACTGACTTCCATTATTACGCATCTAATAATTCATTATTTTAATATCTACTTTATGTTTTTTTTTTCTTTCTAGTTTTAAATTTAATATGTATTGATTTGTATCATCGGGATTGATTAGTTTCTTTGTTTATTTTTTATTTAGTTTAAAAATATTTGGGTCAAAGGATTTGAACTTCTTAATGGATAATAATGTCAATTATTGAACTATACTAATTTTGTTTGATTTATTTATGTTAAATTATAAAAAGTAATCCTAAACTATGGAGTTTGTTTCAAAAACGTCTCTGAATTTTAAAAAGTTTCAAAAATACTCATGAACTTTACAAAACGTTTAAAAAATATTCTTGCAGTTAATTTTTTTTATGGGAACCATTAAAACCGTCGAAAATACCATTGCCGGAAATCTAGTCAAACACAAGATGATGTGTTGAAATAAAAGAAAAACTCTTTGTGTATGAATACATGAAAAATAGGTAAAGCTTCTCATTGATTTTTATGGAAGAAAAATTTACGGTGAGATAGGGGAAAAAAAAGTGTTTTCTAATAAGGTAATTTTTTAAAATCTTTTGAAAGTTAAAGAGTATTAATGAAACTGAAAATTTTAATGGTTTCCATAAAAAAATTAAAGGGTATTTTTTAAACTGTTTAAAGTTTAGAGGTATTTTTTAAACTTTTTAAAGTTCAGGGACATTTTTGAAACAAACCTCATAGTTCAGGGTTTTTTTTTTTTTTTTTTTTTTTTTTTAATTTAGTCATTTATCTATCTATTCGTTGTAATTATATTTGAGATTAAAAAAAAAATGATCATATTTGAGTTTCTTTTTAGAAGATATCATAAATGAAGATGATAGAATTTAAACCTATATTTTAGAATAGATATATTAATTAACTAGTTTGAAATTTTACTTGGTCAATTATTTACATTCATAATCTCAGCTATTTCATTTTCAAAATCTTTGCTACTTGCAAAATTTGATTTAAACTCCTCAAGTGATAGGAAGCAACTTGCAGTGACCATGGTTGAAAAGTATAGATATATGTTAACTATATGTTTTTAGACTTAGGTAATAAAAATTCAATTACAAATTGAGTCACGCTAACATAAACATAGTTCAACTGGCATAAAGTTTGTACTTAATCCTTGTGACTTGATTAAACTTGATAAATTATCTATACTGCTACCAAGATAATTGTACTAAAACCAAACTCAAACTATGATTAGGGATTAAATTACAAATTTTAGAAGCATAAAGACCAAACACTAAAACCAAACTCAAACTACGAAAACTACATTAAAACTCTTATAACACAAGGATCAATTAAAATTAAGTTGAATTTATAGTGATTAAGTTTATAATTAAACAAAGGATTGATCTGCCAATCTCTAACTTCTGAACTGTATATTAAATCAATTAATTAATTTTATTTTTTTTTTGTAAAATTAAATAAATTAAATTTTATAAATTAAGAAATATAGAATTTTATTTTTGTCCAATCCAAATGAGGTACACAGATTGGGGGTTAAGCTGACCCCTACGTTAGGGGCCAACGAAGCTCCTAGGTCCCTACGAAGCAAGTTTCCACTATAAATACCAGGAGGGTTTAAGGCATCGAAACCCACCGAAAAAGAAAAAGCCCACAGAAAGAATTCTGATAATAATTTCCATTTGTTGATCTGTTCCGTAAAAAGAAAACCATGTCGTCCATGGGAGCTAGCTGCGCTAGGGTTTATGTTATGAAAAAGAAGGCCGAGGAGAAACTTCAGAGGATGGAGCAGGAGAGAGCTGGCAGAAGGGAAGACTCGGTCAAACCCGCCCATCACGCCGGCGCCGTTGCCGGAAAAACCAGTAAAAAAGTCCATCCCGGTACCATATTTGGGGTTCCGGCGAGATCTAATTCCTGAAAAAACAGGGCTCTCTGGCTTTCACTTTCTGAATTGAAATTCCAAGCCAGAAAAACTCTCTGCCTTTTGGCTTGTAGGCTTGTGTAAATTTTTGAACTTTCTTTGATGGTGTATCTGGCCAGAAATGAAACAAAGAAAGTAGAAATTATGGCTGTTTTTTTTTTTTTTTTTTTTCCTCCCATATCCAGTTCTTTTCTGAATGGTGAATTTAAGTTTTAATTTTGGAAAGTTGAAAAACAGTTACGTTATAGAAGAAATCAAATTGGTTTTTGAAAATTCCGAACATGGAAGAAGCTAGAAGGGTTTAATTTAATTAATGAGTGTTTAGCTTTACTTTTGACAACACTTTTATCTCAAATTCACAATTAGGGAAGATTTTAGACAAACATTTTCGTTCGTACAGGTGTTGGATTTAAATAGATTGATGGGAAAGGTCAACTATGGCGGGGATAACATTGTCATTTCACAAACTCTTGAGAATTTAGATGGAATTTGGATAATGTTATCTTCGTTGTCTTTGTTTGTTGGGAAAATTTTAGCTTTAAAATCTTGTTTCATTCAACATGTAGGGCTTTGTTCGATGTTATCAATAGTGATATGTTACTCAATTAGTGACAACGCAACCGATAAATTTAGTTGTTAGTTTAGATGCTGTCCTTGAAAAAAAAAATATATATATATATATATACTTTTTTTTTTTTTGACAAATATATATATACTTTTTGATAAGGCCAACAAACATGGAAGAAGAATATGTTTTTGGATAATTTCAAGCTTATTAAGCAAAGTTATATAGAGTTTATCATAAAATTTGGTAGTTTATGGTCCCCTTGTCCATCATTCAAAGAAGTAAATGCAAAGATATGGCAGATCCTCCTTTACTTGCAAAAGCAAAAAAGAAGCCTTCCCTCCAAGGAAAAAAAAAAAAAACCATCTAATCCTTTTTAGCCAGGGCCAGGGAGGTCAGTTTTGTCTCCTTGTGGAGGATTTTTATTTTTATTTATTTCCTTTATTTTATACTTTGAAACTTGTTTTATTGAGTATATATACTTCAAAATGTCTAGATTTTAGTCTAAAATCTTAAAATTAGTTTCTACTCCAAGATGTCGAGTACATATATGACTAGTTTTTTGGCTAGAAAGAGAATCAAGAAAATATTAGTTATCAATCACATGGAGTTTTTTTAAATGAAAATGGGATTCAAAAGTAATTAGCTAGGTTGGAATTGACATATTCAAAATAAGATATCAATCACAATATAATGTCGATACCAATATCATCAATAATTAAGTCAAAGCGAGCATAACTTAACGGTAATTGATATTGAGGATCCCGCATTGAAAATATTAGTGGAAACATCACAATTTATACGATAAAACTCATGTTATCTAATAATTGACATGTACCATCGATCAAGAGGTCAGAGGTTTTTTTTGTAAAAAAAATATCATCCATAATTAACTTAAAATCATTACTAAAAAAGTCATTCAATCAAATTCTTATTCAGGAACTAGTGGTTAAGAAAGAAAAGAATCAGTGTTTTACATGTCGCAGTAGTACATTCGCATAGCCTTACGCTTTTTCAATGGCAATTGGAGCTCCAAGTTGGGTGCGCTTTTGGTCCTTTTAACATCATTGCGATTGGGACGACGCTTCTCACGTCGGAGGTTCGTGGCAGTAGTGTTGGCAGAGTTACTTTTCTGTTGTGAGGTTTTTGTATTCTTCAGAGATAATTTCTTTGTATGTTGATCAACATCGTATTGTTCACAAGGAGGAGAATTTTGATCAGATTTAGAGCACTCATCGGGACACACACTAAATTTGATTTTGAGGAACATTATTGATAAGTAAATTTCTACTCTAAGAAAAAATTGATCGAATCTGGAGGGCTTGTTGGATCTGTGAATTGAGGCAGTTAATTTATGGGAGGGGGAGAAAGAGGAAGGGATAAGGAAATCCATGGAAGTTTGAAGTTCCAATTCCTAGAAGGAATTTGATTGTGAAGAGTAATCCTATTCCTATGAGGGATGGATTGCTCCATTTGTTACGGTATAATCTTTTTATATTTAAATGATCTCTTTTTGACTTCTCGCTTTGGGTGCTTTTTTTTTTTTTTTTTTTTTTTTTTAATAAAAATATATATATATTAAAATGTCTCTAATATTTTAAGTAAATCTTCCTTTAGTACTTTTTTTTTTCTTTTTAAATTCTCAATTAAATCATTTCATAAAAAAGTTTGTTATTATTTTTTAATACAAAGTTAATTTGTCGTTAAATTATTTTTATGTTGACATATTTGAACGACATACTATTTTGGTATTTAGATGTATGACTTTGAAGAAAATAATTTCCTTGATGGATGAGTCAAGTTTTACTGATAGTTGGATTGGATTTTATGTGTCAAGTAGCATATTTGCATGTCCAACAAAACAATGTGTTAAATTGTTATTAATTTTTTTTTTAGTGGATGTGCTTATCACACTTGTGGAGGACTCTCTCCCACATGTGTTACTCTTTTGGCAGCCAGTGTTAGCTCTTAATTGATGAAATCATTTTTTCTAAAAAAAAAAACCTTTTAAAACAATTTTTTTACTTTTTTTTTTTTGGTGAAATACGACCTAATTCAAAAAGTAGAATACATTAATAGTAAAATTTAAAAATTTAAAAATTAAGACATTGTCAACAACAAGAGTTTGTTTTGAGGGATTAGATATGTTTTACTTTTTTTTTTTTTTTTGTTGGTACTAGGAGAAATTATTGAATTTTGTTGCAACTTAATTAAAAAATATTGTTTTTATTTTTATTTTTCACATTTGTGAGGTATGCAAGGGGTGAAATGCAAAAAAGTTCAACTTTAATTTTAATAGATACATGTTCCTGCTATCCTATACATAGTTCGATTGGTTAAAATGTATATCATCATCAAAATGATAGAGATTTGAATACCCACCCCACATGTTATTGAATATCATTCGTCGGGAGTTTCGACTAGAAGAGGAAGATCGTGAGATCGTGAGTTCGTGAGTTCCAAATGGGTGTGTGGTATAGATTTTGAAGAACGAACATGGAAGGAAAAGAAGTTCGATTGGGGCGGGACTTCTTGAAGGTAATTGGAGTACCACTTAGTCGGAGAGCTAGGGCTTGAATAAGAGGGGTTTGGGGAAGAAGATGAAAGGGTGAGATGAGTTTTTTTTTTTTTTTTTTTAGTCTGTTGAGGAAGATGAAAATGGGGAGGAAGGTTTGTACCATATTGAAAAAAGAAGATGGGGGGGGGGGGGTTGTTTGAAGAATCGATGTTGACGCGTCGATGCTGGAGCTTCGACCGAGCGAGGTGGAATTGGTGGTGGTGAACTCGGTCGACGACAACGACAAGCAAGAGGCGGCGGCAGAGGAGAAAGTTAAAGGGTCTGGGAGAGAGAAAAAGAGAGGGAGGAGAGAGAATTATGATTTTTTAATTACTTAATTATTTTAATTTAAAAATTAATATTTTAATATTTTTAATGTGCTACATCAGAACCGTTAAAAACATTAACGGTCCAGGGACTCAATAGAACCATTTTCAAAACAGTGGAGGCTTGGATGTTTAATTTTGAAACCTATGGACCTATTAAAACTGACTCAAAACATGGGAGACAAAAGAGTATTTTATCCTTAAAAAAATAATATTCTTATTATTATAATATATTTATATTTTAAAAAATTCAAATATATATATATATATATATATTTTAATAAAAAACAGTGGATGTCAACTCTAGTTTTTTGATAGATAGACTAAAATGAAACTAAAACCAAACTAGAAACTAAATTGTTGATAAAATGAAACCTAACTAAAACATAAGTAAATAAATAAATAAAAAAAGTGTATTTTTCCAAAAAAAAAAAAAAAAAATTGTACCGCTCGGTAGTCTCCGAATTGATGGGAGGGTTAACGTGGGGAAGGAACAGGAAGGGCACGAGGTTCGTTCATCAAGTGCTAGCCGAGGCCGACACTTCATTTTCCACGTAGAGAAAGGGATATGGAGTTCGCCGGCAAAGAAGTGGTTGTCATCTCCGGCTGTTCCGACGGAGGAATAGGCCATGCCCTCGCCCGAGCATTTGCCGATCAGGGCTGTTTGGTGGTTGCAACGGCCAGGTCCCGGACCTCCATGGCGGACCTGGAGCACGATCCCAGGTTTTTCTTACAAGAACTGGATGTCCTCTCCGACGAAAGTGTGGAGCAATTAACCTCTCTTGTCCTCGAAAAATTCGGCCGAATCGATATTTTGGTGAACAACGCTGGAGTTCAATGTATTGGCCCCATTGCCGAAGTCCCTCTTTCCTCTATGCAGAATGCCTTCAATACCAATGTTTTCGGTGAGATGCTCTTTCTCTCTAACAAGTTCCTGGTATATCAATTAGTGAAGTTCATTTCATTTAATTCTGATTCATTCATTCTGGAATTCGTTCTTGCCTTATTTCAATTTTCATCCCAGAAAAATCAAATGATGTCGAAACTAGGGATTTGAAATTGTGAATTGTCTGAGCCCCCAATTTAGGTTTAGAATTGATTCACGTTATTTTGAGATTAACATTTGATCCATTGGTTGTAAGAAACAAACACTGATGCCTATCATATCATCTTCTGTTCTACTGTGTTGGTCAGCTTTTGGTGCTGTTTTCGTTAAAAGGAAGGCTGTATGTATGTTGTGTAAAATATGTGAAGCAGAGTAGAGGTGTGGGAAAAGAAAACACTCCGGATATAGAAAGGTGTGGATTGTTCTATTATGTTAATTTAATATTTATGAATTGGAGAATTGAATTTGTAGGGACTATGAGATTGATTCAAGCGGTGGTTCCTCACATGGCATCACGAAGAAAGGGGAAGATTGTGAATTTGGGAAGTGTCACTGTATGGGCACCTCTTCCATGGGCTGGTGCTTATACTGCAACTAAAGCTGCCATTCATTCCATCTCTGACTGTCTGAGGTTCGTATATGCCTGTTTGTTTTGTGATGAGCTTCCCCAGAATGTTTTGCCTTGGCTTGGATGATGGTCTTAATGGTTTTTGGTTTTTGATAATTAAACTTATAAACGTCACTTCCCCTTAAGTTTATTTGTTTTTTCTTTCCATTGTTTTCGAAAAACAAGTCAAGTTTTGAAAACTAAAAACGGAAACTTGTTTTTGTTTTTGGAATTTGGCTAAAAATTTAAGTGTGATGAAAAATATGGTAAGGAAATTGAAAGAAAAGAACATGATTTTTAAAAACCAAAAACCAAATAGTAATGCAACATAACCTTGTTAAACTAATTTGTTGCCAGCCTTTTATGTCAAGAGAGATTATCTTTTAATTCATGGTTGGAGTTTGACTAAAATATTTATTCCAACAAATTCAATTCTTAACTTAAATTAATTGGCTAAATAAATATTTGTGTGGATTAAGTTTCGATTCTGGGAGATTTGTGGTTAGTTGTAGTCACTACTGTGATCTATTTTCATTCCACGTTTTTCTTCTCTGCTGAATAGTTTTTAGTTGGATTTGAACACTTTGATCTTTTTTTTTTGTTTGTTTGGTTATGTTGTGGGTTTGAAACTTGTATTGTGGGTGGAAAAATACTTATCTATACAGCGGGTCCTATTAACTGTCTAATGTGAGCTATTTTTAGTAGCTCGAAGATATTTACTGAGTGTACTCTTGGCCCAAAATAGATCTATAAAAACAACCTACACAAGTTCATAGGAGTTCCTAAATCCTAACCGCTGTGTACGCAAGTATTTTGTTCTTGTTGGTTTGATTTTTATGTGTAACTTATTGGTTGATTCAAGACAATTTTTGGAATCAATTTTCAAAATGCATTAAAAGTTTAACCTTAAACCAACTCTAAATAGGGGAAAAGTTAATGGGTTAAGTTAACTTAAACCAAACCTCTAGTACAAACCCACGGTATCCTCATTCCCCATGTCAGGATAGAAACTTGAACAATAAAGCCAAACCTAATCAATATCCAATTTAATTTGCTGACACATTTCATTTAATTTGCACATTTATTTCACATGGTGATGTTTAGTTGACTTTCTTGATCGATATTTCCAACATTAAAGGATGGAGCTGAAGCCGTTTGGAATCGACGTTATCAATGTTGTCCCTGGAGCCATTAAATCAAACATTGGAAGCTCTGCCATAGCCGGCTTTAATAAAATGCCTGAGTTGAAGCTATTCAAGCCCTTTGAAGCTGCAATAAAAGCCAGAGCCAATGCCTCGCAAGGCCCCAAGGCCACCCCCACCGCCGAGTTTGCGGAGAGGACGGTGGCCGCCGTTCTCAAAAAGAAGCCATCGCCTTGGTTCTCTTATGGAGGCTATTCCACCATCATGGCAATTATGTACCATTTGCCGCTCTCCATCAAGGACCTTATTGTGGAAGCTCTCTCTAAACGAATTTTGAATAGCAAAAAATAGTTGTGAGGGATGTGGATTTGATTTAGATAGATAGATTTTGTGTCTGGTGAAAAATGTAGTTATTTGTAATAAAGAGTGAGATAAATTATATATTTATTTTTTAACCTTTCAACGATGTGCCTAAGAGATCTTTAAACTTTATAAAAGGTTTAATAAGTCTTTGAAATTTCAATTTGTATCTAATAGATTTAAAATTATTTTAAAAATATTATGTAAGTCACACTTTTAAATTCACAATCCTTTAGATTTAAAATTGAAAATTTATGAATCTACTAAAAGAATTTAAAGTTCATAAACCTATTTGATACCATCAAAATACTCATATTAGCAGGGTTTTTTTTTTTTTTTTTAATCTTTTCTTTTATTTATTAAAAAATATCTGTCGTACCCGTCCCTTGGTAGTACAAAAGGAAAGGGCAAGATGGTCATTTTTGTTGTTCCCATGAAGAGAATTTTATTTTATTTTATGACTTCCACTTATCATTCCCTGTCTAGAAAAGTGACTTGATGAGTGAAAGATTGGAATCTATTTATTTAGAAAACGTTTCAATAATGTTTGTTTTGAAGATAATGTGAAATTAATTATAGATGACTTTTGAGGGTTTTTTATCCAAGCATCTCTTCACTCAAACAAAAAACAAAACAAAATAATATATATATATATTTTTAAAAGTGATATGGAAAACTAATGTGTTACTTTATATGCGATGTGACAGGTTAAACCCTACTCTTTCAAGTTGGGATGCCTCTTCCTCTGGCCATGTGACAAGGTCCCTACCACCTCACTAGTTGGACGTGTCTAGTTACCTAGGATACTTTCAAAAATAGTAGAAGATATTTATTATTCTCAGTATGTTTTAAATGTAGAAAGATATTTGGATTCATGATCAAAAGTTATGTTCAAAGGTTTTTAATTTTTTTTTAACATTAAAAAAAAAAAACAAATTTGAATAATTTTTTGGGAAAATACTTAATTTATGTTATTTCTACTGATATATATAAAAACTTGCTTTACTTCAAATACTACAATAATAATTATAAAAAATCATCACAAATTCATTCTCAGTTGTTATAGTGGTATGGAAATCTAGCTATGCAATAGTCTTATGAGTTGGGTGAACTTGGAGTTCAAATAGATCCAATCCTTCTGAATAAAAAAGTATTTTTGTTGCACACATCTAACTCCCTTGTGTTGTTGATGTTGAATTCAAGAAAGAATGATCCCAATTACAAGGGATACATGTTCAATTGTCCAATTCTACCTACTACATTATACTGCTTAAGTTAAGGTGAACAGTGTATTTGAGTATGAAGTGAGTCCCACTATTTATACTGAACCGTGATGAAACTGGAATAAGTATGTTAGATAGTTAGATTCACTCATGCCATGATCTTTAATAAGCATTGTACTATATAACATCTCGTAGGTCAATATCCTCGGCCTTGAAATTTTGAGTATCGCGTGAGTTTTAGTTCGTTCCATGGTTAATTTTGTCTTAGCTATGCCATGTGGTGTCTTGTTAGCCTCACAATTGGATGGCATTTTTATACCCTAACATCAATTATACTAAAAGCATAACTGACCAAAGATTGTTTGAATGAAACAAATTCACAATCTAAAGGCATTTTTACACTTACGAGGGCTTAGACAGGGCGACCCACTATCTCCTTATTTATTTCTCATGTGTGCTGAGGGATTATCTAGCCTTCTTAAAAAGGCCGAGATATCTCAAAATATTTCAGGTCTTAGAATTGCCAAAATGACACCACCTGTCTCTCACCTCTTTTTTTGCAGATGATAGTTTACTTTTTCTCAAAGCAAGAAATGAGGAATTTGATGAGATGCAATGAATCCTGAAAGTATATGAAGCAGCCACTAGGTAGGTCATTAATTTTGATAAATCAGAGATAGCTTTTGGTGCAGGAGTGGCAAATGATGTAAAATGCATTTTAGCCAACATTTTAAAAGTCAAGATAGTCCAAGACCATGGAAAGTATCTTGGGTGTCCATCTTCCCTAGCTAAAAACAAGAAAGCTTCTTTGAACTACATAACATCTAAAGTTCAAAAGGTGCTGCAGGGGTGGAAAGCAAAATTATTTTCAATGGCAGGAAAGGAGGTGTTGATAAAGGTTGTAGCTCAGTCAGTTCCCACTTATACTCTTTCATGTTTCAAACTTCATCAGGGGTGCTGCCATGACCTGAACAGACCGATGGCTAATTTTTGGTGGGGTAGTTCTGAACAGGGGAGGAAAATTTATTGGTTGAAGTGGGAAGCAATGACAAAACCAAAGGATAGAGGAGGGATGAGTTTAAGAGATATAAGACTGTTCAACCAGGCCTTGCTGGCCAAACATACCTGGAGACTATTACATAGACCGCAATCTCTAATGGCCCAAATCTTGAAAGCCAGATATTATCCTCAGGAAGATTTCCTAAAAGCAACTTTGGGAAGCATACCATCTTATGTTTGGAGGGGGATCATTTGGGGGCGAGAACTAGCCATGACAGGAGGACGGTGGAGAGTTGGAAACGGAAAATCTATTGACATCTATGACGATCAGTGGATCCCGAGAACGAAAACTTTCAAGCTGCTATCTCCTCAACGACCGTTAACTGACCGTACAGTTAACAGTCTTTTGTCAGGTAGTCAATCTTGGAATATCCCGCTATTAACAGATCTTTTTGTGCAGGATAATGTGGAAAAAATTCAAGATATCCCAATTGCAGGTGATAGTACCCCAGATACTTTCTTTTGACATTATGACAAAACAGGAAAGTAAACCGTCCGAAGCGGCTATAAACTTGCAATAGATGGATGTAATGAGGCGTCTTCATCAGCGAATTCCTTTAGCTGCTCTTGGTGGAAAACATTATGGATGCTGAACATCCCTAATAAACTCAAGATCTTTGCATGGCGGGCCAACCTGAATATCCTCCCAACCAACATTAATCTTGTCACTCGTCGAGTCCATAATGACCCTCGATGCCCAAAGTGTGGGAAAATGAATGAAACAAATGTACATGCTTTGTGGGCATGCAAAAAGGTAAAAAAAGCATTGGGCCCTTTGGAGCCCAGTGCAATCTCTTCTAAATAACCATTTTGATGATTCTCTTGATCTGTTTTGTAGGTTACAGGAAAATCTAAGCGATGGTGATATGACAATCTTTGTGGCAACTCTATGGTCCATATGGAACAACAGAAATAAATGTGTGTTTTCAAGGTAACATGATCAACTTCCAGCAGGCAGATAACCCTTTAGATTGGGCATCAAGTTACATTTCAGACTATGTGGAGGCTCAAACAAAGCGTCAGGGCGATCAGGAGAAATTGATATCTCCCGCCAAGTAGAGTGGATACCACCGCCTCACAACCATTATAAATTAAATGTGGACGCGTCGTTAGCAAACAGAGAGATGGGATCTGGAATGATCATCAGAAACTCAAAGGGCGAAACGATGGCAACTGTAGAAAATTACAGGAGAACAAGTTGCAATGTAGAGTGGGCAGAAGCTCAGGCGCTGGTAGATGGTGTGCTTTTAGCGATGGATTCAGGCTTATCACCAGTTTGGGCAGAAATGGATTCCAAAACTATTTGGAACTTACTTCATGATCGAGAACAATATCTCAACGAACTAGCCCCCTTAATTCACCAACTCAGACTTTTGGCCAAAGATCATCATATCAGGGGGTTCCTTCTAACCTCAAGGGAGGGCAATAAAGTAGCACACCAGCTAGCTACTCATGCTCGCACAACAAAGCACTCTAAAATCTTGCTAGAAGATTGTCCTATATGGGCTCGAAGTAGCTTAGCTAAAGAAATGCCGCGAATGGACGTCCCAACCCTTTCTTATAACTCTCTGTAGTTTTTATGTGTCTTCCTTCTAAAAAAAAAAATCGAAAACGTAAGACCACCAAGTTGTAGAGGGCAATCGGAATTAGGGCAATCTTTTCAAATTCACCCACCAAAGTCAGCCCAGCCCATCAATCTCCTAGATTTAAAAACCCAAGTCTATTGGGCCCAAGGCCCACGTCTATTAATGGGCCTAGCAGAAGCCATTACAACTCGCAGGAGAATTCCTTGTAGCTACACGGACACATCTAATTAGGCGGTAAAATTCCGTTGTCATTGGATGTTTCTGTCGTCTCCGGTGATCTCTCTCCGGCCAAGCGATCGGTAATTTGACTCTTCCAACCCGAACATCAACACTCCTGCCAGCCCGGGCTTTCCACCACCAGCTGTCCCAAGTTACATTCTATCGCTTGCTTGGTTATTGGCTCAAACATCTTCGTCACTCGCCGTTCTCACTGAATACCTAGACGCTATGTGGCGGAGGTACGGAAATGCTCCTGAACTACGTATCAGTTCTGTTCTATTTTTCTTATGATGTTAATGTTCTTTGTTAATTTATCATTTCGGTTTTCCTCCAGGCGCAGTGTTTCTTGTTTGGTTGAAAATTAACATTTTCTTATTCTTTTATCTCCCAAGGGTTAATTGGCATTCTTAGCTATTATGCCAATAGGAATTTGATCCGTGATAAATGTTAACTACTTTCAATGACCACGTTGTGTCTGATTTTGGATTTCCTTGGTTTTACATACATCGGCTGATGCTTATAGATGACATTTTTATCGTATAAATTTCTGCAGGTCAATTCTGGAATTATCATCTCGGCAATCAATTGGAAGGACTCCGAGGCAGATTTCACCCCAGGCAAGTAGAATTTCGCATCTAAGGCTTTCTCGAATCCATTTTTACGATCAGAATTATTTTAGTACAATTCAGACGCTATGGAGAATTTACGAACAGATATTTGGAAAGTGCGTATTCGACTTATAAGTATACACATCCACATGGTTCTTCATTTATGGGCTTGTGGACGCAGTTAGGCTGAAGCTTACAGCATGGAGATCTTTTAACATACACAAACTTGCTACTTATGCTATTCTTTCTTGGTACTACGAGAATTTGGAAAACTGATGTTTGGAAAGTTCGTTTTCGATTTGCAAGCAGACACATGAATATGGTTTTTCATCTGCGTGCAGCGTGCTTGTGGATGCAGTTGTGCGAACTTTATTAACTTACAACATGAAGCCTTCTTATTTAATATACACGAACTTACTATTTGTACTATTCTTTCTTCTGCTATTGTAATTAATTTATATTGTTAAAAACGTTGAAGCCATTAATACGTTTCTATTCTCATGAAAAGTTTTAGTTTGCCTAAGAGCCGTATGACAAATCAAATGGGAGAATGAACTGCCAAAACTAGTCTATAGTATAATAGATTGGCATGAAACCAAACTATATAATCTTGAAATTTTTTTGGTATAATGGTATACTTTTATAAATATTTTCTGATTCTTTGGCAGGTTTTTGTTGCAGGTGCAATGTTGGCAGATATCACCGTGTATTTCTACTAGAAGGGAATTTTCATCTGCACCCAAACAAAATCTAGGACCACAACCTACAAACGTGCCACCTAAGTCTGGAAATTCCTTCCCAAAAGTTCTCTTTGGCAGTGTTGTTATTGGTGCTGCCGTTTTTGCAGCTTACCAAACTGGCTATCTGGACCAACTAACTGGTGGTACAGAGCAGAATAGTTCTATAGAGTCAACTAAGACAGTTTTTCAGAAAAGTGATTCAGACAATGTCCAACCTTTGGTGGTGCAGAAGTTGGATTCATCCAGTAGAGAAGAAACTGAAAAATCAAATAGTATTAGAGAAGAAACTGAGAGCTTAAATCCCATTTTGGCATCCACTGAGCAGACGGTTGCGACTGATGCCCACCTTCCTCACCTTGAAGCTTTGGGTGAAGAGCGAGATGGTAGTCAGTTTCAAGACAGTTCCAGCACGGTGCCACATGAAAACACCAAGGAGAAAGACTTGCCAGAATTTAGACAAAGCATCAGTGAATTAGAGGATAAGAATCTAGAATCTAAAACATCCACAGATGTAAATTTTGACACGCAAAGCACGGATTCTAGTGCTAGGGATGGGCCTCATGAGGAAGTTCAAACTACACCAATGTCTAGCAAGACGGATGCAGCACCTGAACAAATTGATATCAGAATACCACCACTAGAAGATACAAGTGCAGAAGACAAACTGAAGGTAACTGAAATTCATCCATTCAGATCAAATGTTGACATAACTGTAGCTTCGAAGGTTAAAGTTATAAAATGCACGAGCACAATGCTCATTCTTTTTAATAGTAAGCCAACTTTTATTAGGAGGCAGGAAGGAAAATAAATAGATGCTATATAGAAAAAAAGGCCACGCCTACTCCTACTTAAAAGGGCCATGAAAAGGAAAATAGTTAGAAAAAATTTAGTCTAATTCTTGGTAATCGAAATGAGAGGAAAATCACTAAAAAATCTTACAACAAGAAATCCAAAAGGAGACACTTAATTTAGAGTCTGACCATACTTCATCCTAGGACCTTTCCCAGACTTGAAACAGCTTATGTTTCTCTCAACAACATCTATCTTAAGATGATTAAAAACCTGCCTGCCACAATAGTCTCTCTCTCTGTCTCCCGAATTGAAGGATGGACTAAAACCTCTTCAATCATAGAATGAAAATCACAAGGGGCCAAAATAATGCCAAACAATTGCAAAACCTAAACCAAATCCTTATGGCAAAAGGGCAGAGCCAAAAAATGTGATGATCCCCTTAATCTCCCATTAAAGAATGTACCACCGAGGATGGATGGTAAAAGAGGAACACCTCTGGACGAAATCTATGGTGTTAATCCTGCTATTAAAAATCTAGCACCAAGCATGCAGAAAAATTATTTTTCTTCAGAACTTTGACTTCCCATAGAGCAGCTTATAAGAGAGACACTGGAACAATTAAACATCCAAACCCCCTTATCTCTTATGCATGGATGAAATTGGAACCTCTGTTAGCAAGATAGAGGCAAAGCCAAGTCATCGTTTTTTTTTTTTTTTGAGAAATGACCGACTTTCATTGAGAAAAAATGAAAGAATACAAGGGCATAAAAAAAAAAAAACTAGCCCACAGAAGGGAACCCTACTAAAGGAAGGGACTCCAATCAAGGATAATATCACCTATCAAATAGTTACAAAAGGTCTTCGAAACCGAAGCCCTAAGAGAAACATGAAATCTAATGAGGGACCACACAAACCAAGTCATCGTCTCCCCATCATTTAAAGCTCTTCTAACGTGTGATGAAGACTTCGCAGAAAGAGAGAATAGAATATAGGTCTATGATCCCTATGGATTAAATGGAAGGGTACAAGTTGAAAATATTGCATGGGGGTTGCAGGGGGCTGAATAGCCTCTCATCATTTTGCAGCCGATACATTTGGCCTATTCCATCTTTGTATTCATCCACTCCAATGTAGAAAAAGGATTACTGTACAAATGTTCGTTACAGAAGGCAAATTAGAAAGAATACCAAGTAGCAAGCAGCTTATGCCTGAATGTATTTTGGCCAGAAATGAAGGTTGATGAGGATGATCGGTTCATTGGTATTAAGCATTCTAGGTTCACAGGATATCATGTCTGACCTTTTTGTTTCTTAATATATATTCACTTCTTGTGAAAGATGTGCAATTTAATGAATTTGTCTTTGCTGGTATTCTATTCAGGAGTTGAATGATTCAGGTGAAGCTATAGGGCAGCCAAATTCTCTTCTTGAGGCATACCATTTGAAGAATGAGGCTGGCGTGACTTCCTTGGGTGCTGGTGGCAAAGATGAAACTAACAAGGTTTACAAAGAAACAGAGGTGGTTTACTTTTTCCTTCTTTTCAATGGATGTATGTTTTGCTGGAATTAAGTAAGCAATCTTACTTAGTCAAGATTTAAATTATTGGGTCTGAGATGCCAGGCTTTAATTGCTGAAATTGAGGAGTTAAATGATGGCTACATATCCAAGGATGGGAAATTGGTTATTGATTTCTTACAAGCTATTCATGCTGCTGAAAAGAGGCAAGCTGAGCTGGATTCCCGTGTTTTTGCTGATGAAAAGAGAGCACTGAAGGTATGGATCAGTTTACTATTGAATATCGTGCATCTTTTTCAATGTTCGTAATTGTTATATTCATTAGTGGAATGCAGCCATCTACGTCTATTGACTGGGATGTATTTTTTGTTCTATACAGGAAAAGTTGGAAAAGGAATTGAGGGATGCTCGGGCTAAGGAACTTATGCATGCAGAAGAGGCCGCAATATTGGACAAGGTTGAATTCCCAATTTACAAATTGCACACGTGGACTCTCTTGTAGATATATCAAGTGCACGTAGAACATACATATGCACACTGTTATTGTGTTCCTCTCATTCTCATGGGTGGCTTCTTGGGATTTTAATCATGCTCAGGAGTTGAAACGAGAAAGAACAAAAGCAGCTGCTGCTCTGAAGTCACTTCAAGAGAAATTGGAAGAAAAATTTCAAAAGGAACTTGAACAGAAGGTGGGAATATTTCTTAAATAACAAGCAAGTTCAAGTTTCTGATCCTTTTAGAAAAAAATTGTAAAAATAATTTCATTGCAGGAAAATGAGGAAGAATCGAAGTTGAGAAAACTTCAAGACATGGCAAAAGCAGAGTTAGCTGCGGCAATTGCAAGTGAGAAGGCTGCCCAGATAGAAAAGATGGCTGAAGCAAATCTTCACGTAAGCAATCTTGCACAAGTTATTGATTTATCTGAGCTCTATCCTGGAAGTTATAGATATTATTAGGATCTAACTTACCTCCTGTGAAAGATAACATTCATAAAAAAATGTCCAACATGTACGATCTCACAGTTGAGTGGAAATTTTCTTCAAAAGATGAAAGATGCTCATAGTGATTTTTATGGAAATTGCTCGATGAGAGTTTTGCACAATAATGAAGACACATGTCAGCTGTACTGTACATTAGTGTGACAGCTTATTTTCTCATCTTTTCCAGTCTAAGTGTAAAAGGAGGCCTGGCTAAAAGCAAGGTCAACTTTGGAAATAAATCTATTATTGTATATGTAAGGAGAAACTTGGTTCAAGAGCTGCGGCTAATGCCAGGTTTCTTTTTTTTTTTTTTTTTTTTTTTGGTCCCTAAATGATTGTGGAAAGTGAAACAGTTTTTTTGTTCTCACTATTGAAATATTGTTTGATTGTCGTTCTGATCAGAGTCAAGAACTGGTCTAATCACAATCTTCATCTTTCATATTGCTTTGCTAAAATAGTTTATTTTCTTGTCAATGATGTGAACATTCCAATATTGCTCCATGCCTTTGGTCATGTTGTAATTGCTGTTTACCGTCTGTATTTTGTTTTTCATTTTTTTTGAATGAACTCTATTGGGCTGAAGTTAGGCAATCAATCTACCATCGGGAGTTTGTTTATGTATGGAACTTCGTTTTGCAGATAAATGCCCTGTGCATGGCATTCTATGCAAGGTCTGAAGAAGCTCGTCAGAGTCACTCTGCTCAGAAGCTTGCATTGGTATAGTCGTACTCTACTTATTCATACTGTTTGCATTTCCTACTCGTAGTAGAAGAAACTGAAGTCTAAACTTACTTTTGGAGAAAATTTTGTTTCCTTACTTACTGGTGTTCGTTTGTACGTCTATATTATTAGTTTGGGTACCATTGAAGGTGATCATTGTTCCATCAGATTTACATCTTATGCATGCGAAGAGGTAACTAATAAACATTGAGATTAAACCAGGTATAAAAATTTCTAGGTTAAAATAGACGTAGTCAGGTCTCTCCACAATTATATGCATGTATGTATGTATTCCAGAAAATTTGAAAACAATGTGTTTTCAAACACAAAAAAAGGGGGTACTAGAAAATTTGAAAACAATATTTATTTTCGAAGACATTAAAAAGGTATGCAAAAAATATGTTTGGTGGAGCTCCTTTTGAAATTAAGGTCTGAGTTTGTCTAAAAATGAAGGCAAGGTTTTGACTCAAAATTGCTTGTCTTGGTTTTCATGCTACAACACTTTCACGTACTCTCCTTTTGTTGCTTCATGGGTGAATGTGCTAAGCTGTAAGCTTCCGATTGGAGATTCCTTTGTCGAGATTTCTGTAATTATCCCCTTTTGGTTATTTGTGCTGACTGGAGTATTTTCTATAAACTTCTTGGCATTCTATGAGGATTTCTCAATCCTCTCTTTTGTATTTCATTTCTTAAGAACGTTGTTTCTGATATATATTTATCTCTAAAACCATCAAGGAGCATTATGATGCTCAAAGCATCACCTACTTATTGCTAAAATATTACTTTTTTTTTTAATACACACACACACACACTATTGTATATGTGATATAATTTGTTGTCTTTAGTGTATAATTTTAGCTTTCATGCTAAAAATTTCCTTGAATGTAAATCTCGTATATAGGTTTGGTAATTGCTTGAGTGCCTACTTTTGCCTTGTTTCTGTTTGACTGTTTAGTATTATGGCTGTTGCCCTTTCGAGGCATTTTAATAAACAGTTGAAGTTCACCCATCACCAAACCTATATATACTTAACAGTCAAACAGAAACAAGGCAAAAGTAGGTACTCAAGCAATTACCAAGCCTATGTATGAGATTTACATTTTCGGAAATTTTTAGCATGAAAGCTAAAATTATATACTACAGGACAACAAATTATATCACATATACAATAGTTTGTGTGTATATATATATATAACGTAATATTTTAGCAATGCTTTGGTAGGTTAATAGGATCCGAATAGTTCTTTATTGATTAGGGCACAACTACAAGCCAAGAGGAGAATTCGAGAGCTCCCCTATCTCTCCCAAGCCTAGACTCAAGTCTAAGATCTACCAAAAAGGTTCCCCCTACCATATTCACATCTCAGCTTTATATAGTAGCTGTTTACAGTATTAAGATGGTCCCCGGTTAGACTAACCCCCTCTTAACTATCTTTCTCCTTCTTAACTTTCCTTCTCTTGTACACATATTTGATTGGGGGTCTATCATAGGTGATGTTATATATTTTAGCAATGCAAGTTGTCTCTGGAGTTTTAATGGTTGTAATTCATTTTATGTATTTTACTAGCGCACTTCCAACCTAATTGGTCTCAAAGTGTCTAATCAACTATAAGTTATCAATCTCACAGGGGGCGTTGGCACTTGAAGATGCTCTTTCAAGAGGTTTACCAATCCAGGCTGAAATAGAGGCATTGCGTGTTGACCTTCAAGGCATTGACAAAGATTCGAACTTAGAGCTGGTCCTTTCATCCGTTCCTAAAGAAATATTGAATCATGGCTCAGATACTTTGTTGCAAATGACACAAAAGGTACACTAATTTATCTCCGGTTTGAAGACGAATTTTGGCATGCTTTTCTCTCAATATATTACCTATTATAATCAGTGCATTTTTTTTACCGGAAAGCTTTGGGGCTGTTTGGTTTTGGGCTTCAGAGTTATTCTTTGTTTTTAAAAACAAAAATTTAGTGAAAATGTGCTTGAGCCTTGAATATCCTGTTTTGAAAGTTTGGTGTTGGTCAGTTGGAAATGCGGAGAAAAGGTACACTAATTTATCTCCGGTTTGAAGACGAATTTTGGCATGGTTCTCTCTCAATATATTACCTATTATAATCAGTGCACTTTTTTTACCGGAAAGCTTTGGGGCTGTTTGGTTTTGGGCTTCAGAGTTATTCTTTGTTTTTAAAAACAAAAATTTAGTGAAAATGTGCTTGAGCCTTGAATATCCTGTTTTGAAAGTTTGGTGTTGGTCAGTTGGAAATGCGGAGAATAAGGCAACTAAAGAAAACATTAGCGTGGTATAGAAGTTATTGAATAGCAA
Organism: Luffa acutangula; assembly: GCA_036850905.1. Lineage (NCBI taxonomy): Eukaryota > Viridiplantae > Streptophyta > Magnoliopsida > Cucurbitales > Cucurbitaceae > Luffa > Luffa acutangula. Next base: position 57,596,049 of record CM072087.1, on the reverse strand, counting down.
CATTTTCGGTTTTGGAGAAATTTTTACTACTTTCAACCATGTCTGTCAACGTGGATTTGCCCTTGCGGGCAGCAAATCAGATAATTATTATTTTTTACCTTTGTTCTTTTTTTCCCCTAAAAATATATAATATATTGCATTAAACCATTGGAATTCTATGATTTATCGAATCAACAGGTTGTGGAATATTGTCCAATGCTGTTTACATTTACAATATTGGCTATTTGATTATAAAGTCAAGTTCATCTTCATATGAAAGTATCTGCTAATCCACCACCCTGCATGCAGTTTGATGCGTTAAAAGCATCATTACGGCACTTGAGCTTGATCCCACCTGGTGGCGGCGGCATTTTGGCACATTCTTTAGCCCGTGTAGCATCCTGGATTAAGGTACATTAAAAGGAAAAATGCCTGCCTTCTTTATATCTCCCATTTACTCTCCTCTATTGCTGTAGTTTCTGAAATTTCTCCTGTAGGTGAGGGAGGTCGACCAATCTGGTAATGGGATTGAATCAATCATCAACCGAGTGGAATCCTACTTGGCTGAAGGAAACTTGGCTGAAGCAGCACATGCTCTAGAAGACGGTGTGAAAGGCACAAAAGCAGAAGAGATAGCTCATGATTGGGTTAGGCAAGCAAGAAATCGAGCCATCACGGAGCAAGCGCTTACCCTGCTTCAACTATATTCCTCATCAATAAGCCTTACTTAATACCTTGAAGTAATTTTCCATCTCCGTCTTTGGTATCCAGGCACCGTTTGTGCTTTTTTTGGTACTATATATATATATTTGTTAGCTGCTTGTCGATCTTAGTTGAAGGTTCAATCTATAGAGCATCTGAAATTCTGTGTTTACCCAGGGAAAGAACATGAATTTTCAAGCGACGGAAATGCACAATTCTTGGATATTGCCATTCTTTCTGTATTGACCGTAATAATAAAATTTTGTAAGAAGAGATTTTACTTGAGAGTTTCTGCTGCAGCGCAAAGAGAAGCAGCTGCAGCCATTCGGGCACTTTTGAGAAGGCCAAACTCATATTGCAACGTTCTGTCAAAGTGGGTTAATTGGAAATACCTGGTTTTTATTTTCACTGAGAAGCTCATAATTTTCATTATACTGATTCCGTTTATTGATTAGTTTCGAGCTTTTGCTTGATGTGTTTGATTATAAGCATGTTTGGTGGTTAACCCAGATCTGATTGGGGGCGACCGAATGAGACCTTGGTTGTATTATTTTGCTTTCGGTACTTGCGATTGATTATTTTCAAAGGATATTCATGTCTGAGATCCACTATTTAAAAATGTTTAAGAAATCGGCTTATTTAGAAATAGAAGATTCTTGTCGGACCTTTTTCTTTTTTCAGAGAAAGGAAAATATTCTTGATATAGGAATTCTTTGAGGGGCTCTTTGGGGCACAGGTTTGCATACGGAGGCTGATATCTGTGAGATTTAGAAAGCTTCGGTTTAAGAAGCTTAGCTTGAAGTACAAGTTTAGGGCAACTGTTTGGAGAGAGTTTTGAGTACTATGAAACCTACTAATTCAAGCTTGACAAATCCACAGGGCAAATATAGATTCGACATCTTTAGTCAAATCTACCTAAACCTAAATCCTTTCCCTAGCTATCTTCTGAGAGCGGTATTAGAAACTACTTCTGTAAAATTATGGTTGGGTAATCAAGTTTTTCAAGTCCCTTAATCCTAGTTTTTATTGTATCTAATCAGTACTATATATTAATGATCGTATTTATATCTCTCTTTCTCTCTCCAGTTTTGCATGATGAGCTCTGTGTCTCTAATCCGGATGGTGAACCCAACCCGGGAAAAAGGAAACGATGGGATTGGGTAAGGTGAAGTTGAAGTTCTCATTGTTTAAAATTTTGATATTGCTTTAAAAATACTGCAAAGTTTTTATCCATACCAACCAAGACCGGTCCCCTTTTGCTGACAATTGATCCATATTTGAACCAATAGAAGATGACCAATTAATCAAATGGTCTTTCGAATTCTTCAAAACCAAGCTTGAAGGATTGAAGATTAATACTTTTTGTAGATAAAACGTGATTGCAATTAATCATGAAATTCCGGGGATCAATTCATGGCTGCCTTTGGTTGGTTTGTTTGTTTGATTATTATTATGTGTTTTAAATTAAGATTGCCGGAACCGTTGGGTTTGCTCAAGTGGATGTGCAAAAGAAAAATGCCCAATTACAGTCTTCATCAATTATTATCATATAGTGGAAGTTTTACAGTCTTAATCACGATTGGTGCCTAATCTATAATATATTAGACAGATAAATTAGATGATGGAACATGGGGCAATGGGCATGGCTAGAGAGATGGAGAGAGACTTTTGGAGAATGAACAGAAGGAACATGGGAGATGACAGCTCAGCTAAATACAAAACTGCATATAATGGCACTATAAATTACCAAAGAATATTGTTCATAACATGATCATAGCGGCTGCTGCACAGTCCCAATCATTCCATTCTGATGAATCACACTACCAACAAACTCTTCCCTCAGTTTTTAATCTCCCTCCCAATTTTCTCATTATTCACCAATAATATTGCCCAAATGTTGACTCATAATTTCATTAAAGTCATGTGGTATAAGTTTTAGATCTAGAAATCTAATGTTACAGATATATGTAAAAATGAAAGTTGACTTGTTCCACATATACTTCAAAGTTATATGGGAGATTTTTTTTTTGGTATATTATGATAAAAGATCTCAGACTAACCTTTCATTACCAAGGGAAATTTTATATATACTTTTTTCTTAAGCTCTATTTTTGCATGAGTAATGCATTTCAATAGGGATTATTAAGCATTTTTTATATGATATATATTTTAGCTTTATTAGGTGTATCTCACTGTCCACAATACCTGTCTTTTATATGATTAAATTAAATAATATTCTAGAGAGAGAGAGAGAGAGAGAGAGATGGGGTATCCTTTCAATCCAAGCTCTTGATTTTGATTTTTTTGTACTTTTTAATAATTCAAGCTATTCTTTTTTTGTTCTCACTAAATTAGTTATAAAGGGAGAACAATATAGAGAGAGAGTTAAATTAACCGTTGACAAAGTTTACAATTTGTAAAATAATAATAATTAAACAAAAAAAGACGGAGGTGAGCCGAGCGGAGCCGGGAAGCCGGCGGCTTAGCTTGTCGGTGGTGTATTAGTGAGAGTGTGGTTGTGGAAAAAGCTCATAAAGCTTCATCGCTGTCTCCTGCTTGGTTCCATTCCAATCTCTGTATATTCGAAGACGTAATTCTCATTTTTAGCGCAAAAAAGAAGAGAGAGAGAGAGAGAGAAGAGAGAGAGAGAGAGAGAGAAGAAAAAAAAAAAAAAGAGCAGAAAGGAGAAAAAATATCACAGGCTAATCTCTCTCACTCTCTCTTTATGCTCGCTTCTCTTGTAAGAAACTGGTGGATGTATCAAAGAGCTTCTCCATTCCAGTCTCTTCATCTTAGGTTGGTCCTTTCTCTCTCATTCTCTCTCTGGTGCATGGTAATGGATTTGAGCTGGTTGCATTGCCGGCGATGTAAATTCAGTGAAATCTCTGTTTCCGATTTGCGGATTTTTCTTGATTAGGCGAATGCTACTGTAATCTGGTTCTTGTGTGTTGTGCATTAGAGACTGGTTTGACTGAATAGTAAATTAGTTGGACTTTGATTCCTTGTTGCTGGATCTGCTTCATTTTTATTCGAATTGGTTGGCGTTTATGTAAATCTATATCCTGTGGGCTTTAGTTGCTTGGATTTGATTTCATTTTATGTCTTTAATTGCTAATGGAATTTGATTTACTGGAGAATAGAGGAGTCGCGTGGCCCGTGGAGTACAGATTGTATGTATATGTCGGAGCGTGATATGGAAATAATTGCACATTAATCTTGCGTACCTTTAATTGGTTCAGTTAGTCTTAGAACCGCTACTTCAAGCATCGCTGTTGGTTTGGTTTTGTTATCTATATGTTGGTTTTACGGAAATGGTTAAAGTGTTATCAAATGTTTGGATTCACGACATTGTAATCAAATCATGGTCTCTGATCTGGATTTTTCATGATTGTTTTGCAGGAGGCTGCTATGCTATTAATCGTCTTTCTTTCTTAGATCTGAAGATTTCCGACGTTCTGTTTCATCTTCATTGAATCTTAAAGGGAAGGGAAACTGGCGGCGACACTGACTTGGAGACTAGCTGCCAGCAACGGCAGCAGTCATCCTCCTAATGATCTGGTATTTTGTGGCCTCCATTTTAAATTTTGTCATTAATCTCTCTTCAAGTCAATTATATAACTCAGTTTTACTAATATGAACTGAAGGTAGATTCGTAAACTAATTGTTTGTTCCTTTACCAATTCTTGCATGGAGTACTTACGACGACGGTAATTTCATTGTTTTGAATGTTAGCCTGTGTGATAGTGATGCATATCTAGAACTTGGATTCTGGATTCACGATTACACTTATTTAGTTATTTGGCTATCTGAGCTTAACATTATATGAGGTAGAAGGGGCAATGGATGGCTGTACTTGTTTATTGAATTTCAAAGTTAACCTCAGTATATGCAGTTTCTTGGGGATCTCATCTTCTATTTGATACCAGTGGTTTACCATTTACTTCCGTTTATGTATTGGGGGAAACACAATAAGCTGCTGAAGAAAGTTCTGTTTTTGCTTATAAGTAGTCTACCCCTCTCTTTTGTGGGACATGTCCCGTTATCTAGTAATCAGTTCTATGTTCAATTGCTGTAGGAGAAAAATATGGATGGCAAAATTCAAGATTCAGAGCCTCCAACTCCGCATTCTATTATGAAGATGGGCTCCAGGTAAAATCAAAGTTGCATGTTTACTTATTTATTTATTTAATTTTTTTAAAACAAGTTCATGGTATGCTTGAAAGATGCATATTCTGAGGATAACCAATATGCTTTTATTTATAGGCTGTCCTTGTATGCATCATTTTTGCTCCTTTTGCAATTTCATGGCATTTTTTAAAGGCTCATTTTCCTGTGGTAACCAATATGCTTTTTCTTACACTGCATTTGCTCGCATCATTTATTTTAGAGGTTTCACCACACATTGTCCGCCTTTATTCATTGAATTTGTAGACATTGTTTTTTTTTTTTTTTTTTTTAATTTTAAATAAATAATGATAATAATACTTTTAATATTGTCATATTTTGAGAACATGGAACTGAGCACCTTACAACTTTTAGTCGGCGGCATCCAATTTTCTTTTAAATTTCTTTTTTCTGAACTCTCCGAAGCCTAAACCATGAATAAGTCCCACAGTAAATGATTGTAGCATATAATTTTATATAGAGTTAGTCTTGTATTGTGTTGAGGTCAATCCAAGTTAGTGAAATACAAGTATTATTGTTCAATTTGCGTAGCTCTGAACAATAATACCCAGATAACGTACTTTGATCATATGTCTTGCAGAGATCGCAATAGCATGGAAGATCCAGATGGGACACTGGCAAGTGTTGCTCAATGCATTGAGCAGCTGCGGCAGAGTTCCTCCTCTGTGCAGGAGAAAGAATTTTCTTTAAAACAATTACTGGAACTTATAGATACACGTGAGAGTGCATTCAGTGCTGTTGGATCACACTCTCAAGCAGTTCCAGTACTAGTTTCTCTTCTCCGCTCAGGATCCCTTGGGGTGAAAATACAAGCTGCTACTGTTTTAGGTTCCTTGTGCAAGGAAAATGAATTAAGGGTAAAAGTTCTACTTGGAGGATGCATCCCCCCATTGCTTGGTCTCCTCAAATCAAGCTCGTCAGAGGGTCAAGTTGCTGCTGCAAAGACCATTTATGCTGTTTCCCAAGGTGGTGCCAGGGATCATGTTGGATCCAAAATATTTTCTACTGAAGGAGTTGTTCCGGTGCTCTGGGAGCAGCTACACAATGGGCTCAAATCTGGAAATGTTGTTAGCTTACTGACTGGAGCTTTAAGGAACCTCTCAAGCAGCACTGAGGGATTTTGGTCTGCAACTATTAATGCTGGAGGTGTAGACATACTAGTGAATTTATTGGCGACAGGAGAGTCAAACACACAAGCAAATGTGTGCTTTCTCCTGGCACATGTGATGATGGAAGATGCATCTTTTTGTTCCAAGGTTTTGGCTGCAGAGGCTACAAAAAAACTCCTCAAATTAATAGGACCTGGCAATGAAGCTTCTGTTAGAGCAGAAGCAGCAGGTGCTCTTAAATCTCTTTCTGCTCAGTGCAAAGAAGCACGACGTGAGGTGGCAAGTTCAAATGGCATTCCTGCCTTGATAAATGCAACAATAGCTCCCTCAAAAGAATTCATGCAGGGTGAATATGCTCAGGCATTGCAGGAAAATGCTATGTGTGCTTTAGCAAACATTTCAGGTGGTTTGTCTTATGTCATCTCAAGCCTTGGACAAAGTCTTGAGGCATGCACATCAGCTGCTCAAACTGCCGACACATTAGGGGCTTTAGCATCAGCTCTTATGATATATGATAGCAAAGAAGAATCCACTAGAGCATCAGATCCAATAATTGTTGAACAGACTCTAGTAAAGCAGTTCAAATCTCGGGTAAACTTTCTTGTGCAGGAACGGACCATAGAAGCATTAGCTAGTTTGTATGGGAATGCCATACTTGCAGTCAAACTTGCAAATTCCGATGCAAAACGTTTACTAGTTGGTTTGATCACAATGGCGACCAATGAAGTTCAAGAAGAGCTTGTAAGAGCCCTTCTTACTCTTTGCAACAATGAAGGTAGTCTATGGCGTGCCCTTCAAGGCCGTGAGGGGGTTCAGCTGTTGATTTCACTCCTTGGACTCTCATCAGAGCAGCAACAGGAATGTGCTGTTGCATTGCTTTGTCTTTTATCCAACGAAAATGATGAGAGTAAATGGGCTATAACTGCTGCTGGTGGTATACCTCCACTAGTTCAAATTCTAGAGACTGGTTCTGCAAAGGCAAAAGAAGATTCTGCAACAATTCTTAGAAACTTATGCAATCACAGCGAAGACATCCGTGCATGTGTTGAAAGTGCTGATGCTGTTCCTGCATTGCTGTGGTTGCTTAAGAATGGAAGCTCTAACGGGAAAGAAATTGCAGCAAAGACTTTGAATCATTTGATTCATAAATCTGACACAGCAACTATCAGTCAGCTCACTGCATTATTAACCAGTGATTTACCAGAATCTAAAGTCTATGTTTTGGATGCTCTTAGAAGTATGCTTTCTGTGGTCCCCCTCAATGATATAGTGCGTGAAGGTACTGCTGCAAATGATGCGATTGAGACAATGATTAAAATATTGAGTTCTACTAGAGAAGAGACGCAAGCCAAATCTGCATCAGCTCTGGCAGGAATTTTTGAAATCCGGAAAGACTTGCGTGAAAGTGGCATTGCTATTAAGACTCTCTTATCAGTAATAAAGCTACTTAAAGTTGAATCTGACAATATTCTAGTAGAGGCATCCCGTTGCCTTGCTGCAATATTTCTCTCAATCAAGGAAAACAAAGACGTGGCTGCTGCTGCTAGAGATGTATTGTCTCCCTTAGTTGCGCTTGCAAACTCTGAAGTTCTGGAAGTTGCAGAACTTTCGACATGTGCTCTGGCAAATCTTCTACTTGATAATGAAGTTTCAGAGAAGGCTGTTACTGAAGAAATTATTTTGCCTGCTACTAGGGTTTTGCGTGAAGGCACAATGTCTGGAAAGGCACATGCAGCAGCAGGAATTGCTCGCCTGCTTCGTTCTCGCAAAATTGACCATAGCATCACTGACTGTGTGAATGGTGCAGGAACTGTCCTTGCATTAGTTTCATTTCTAGGGTCTGCAGACACCAGGACTGTTTCCACATCAGAAGCATTAGATGCCCTTGCTATTTTATCTAGGTCTGAAGGGGTTAGCGGGCATATGAAGCCTGCATGGGCAGTTTTAGCTGAATTCCCCCAAAGCATTTCCCCAATTGTTGCATCCATCGCTGATGCAACTCCTATACTACAGGACAAGGCTATTGAGGTATTAGCACGACTTTGCCGGGATCAACCTGGTGTTATAGGAGAAGAAGTAGTTACTTCATCTGGATGCATAGCTTCTGTTTCTAGGAGGGTGATCAGTTCCACAAACATAAAGGTCAAGATTGGAGGAACCGCCCTTCTTGTGTGTGCAGCTAAGGTTAATCACCACAGACTGTTGGAAGATCTTAATGCATCAAATTCATGTAGTCTACTCATTCAATCTCTTGTTGCAATGCTAAGCTCCTCACAGTCTTCTACTTTGGGTAATCAGAACGATTCTGATAAGGAATTTATTAGCATATATAGACTTGCTAAAGAAGATGCAGAAGGTACCGAATCCAATAAAGCCACTGCTGTTATTTATGGTGTCAACCTGGCAATATGGCTACTCTGTCTTCTTGCCTGTCACGATGGAAGAAGTAAGACTGTGATCATGGAGGCTGGAGCAGTTGAAGTTCTCACAGATGGAATATCCAATTATTATTCACAGTATGCTCAGGTGATCATCATCAAATATCTTTCCTTGTAGCAATTCAATGGAATTTAAACTTGTGATGGTTTTAGATATTGCTGAAGTGGATAACACCTGTAGTTTTTCCATGATTCATGGTTCTTTGTTTGGTAGTTTACCCATCGTGGATTCATATCTAATATTACTGTTAATTTTCTTTTGCTTACTGAATTTTTACACAGATTGATTTTAAAGAAGACAGCAGCATATGGATATCTTCTCTACTGCTTGCAATTCTATTTCAGGACAGGGATATAATACGAGCACATGCAACCATGAAATCTATACCAGTGATTGCAAATTTACTGAAATCAGAGGAACCGGCAAATAGATATTTTGCAGCCCAGGCAATAGCAAGTCTAGTCTGTAATGGCAGCAGGGGTACCCTGCTGTCGGTTGCAAACTCTGGTGCAGCAGGTGGATTAATATCCTTACTTGGCTGTGCAGATGCTGATATATATGATCTTCTTGAATTGTCAGAGGAATTCATGCTGGTTCGCTATCCTGAGCAAGTTGCTCTAGAGAGGTTGTTTCGGGTAGATGACATAAGGACTGGTGCTACTTCTCGGAAAGCAATTCCAGCTCTTGTTGATTTGCTCAAACCAATTCCTGATCGTCCAGGAGCACCTTTTCTAGCCCTTGGAATTTTGACCCAGCTTTCGAAAGACTGCCCATCAAATAAGATTGTAATGGTAGAATCAGGGGCTTTGGAAGCATTGACCAAATATCTTTCACTTGGACCACAAGATGCAACTGAGGAAGCAGCTACTGATTTGTTAGGAATTCTATTCAGCAGTTCTGAGATACGTAGGCATGAATCTGCATTTGGTGCTGTCAGTCAGCTTGTAGCAGTTCTGCGTTTGGGTGGAAGGGGTGCAAGGTATAGTGCTGCTAAAGCATTGGAGAGCCTCTTTTCTGCTGACCATATTAGGAATGCTGAAAGTTCCAGACAAGCTGTGCAGCCCTTAGTTGAGATTCTCAGTACTGGCTTGGAGAAGGAGCAACATGCTGCCATTGCTGCTTTAGTCCGTTTATTAAGTGAAAATCCATCAAGAGCCCTTGCAGTTGCAGATGTTGAAATGAATGCAGTCGATGTCCTTTGCAGGATTCTGTCATCAAATTGTACAATGGACTTGAAGGGAGATGCTGCTGAGTTGTGCTGTGTACTTTTTGGAAATACAAGAATCAGATCTACGATGGCTGCAGCAAGATGTGTTGAGCCTTTGGTTTCGCTTCTTGTGACCGAGTTTAGTCCTGCTCAGCAATCAGTTGTCCGAGCGTTGGATAAACTTGTTGATGATGAACAACTTGCAGAACTAGTTGCTGCACATGGAGCTGTTATTCCTCTTGTAGGGCTCCTCTATGGTAGAAATTACGTGCTTCATGAAGCAGTGTCTAGAGCACTTGTAAAGTTAGGTAAAGATAGACCTGCTTGTAAGATGGAAATGGTAAAAGCTGGAGTAATTGAAAGCATTTTAGATATCCTCCTTGAAGCGCCTGATTTTCTTTGTTCGGCCTTTGCGGAACTGCTTCGTATACTGACTAATAATGCTAGCATTGCCAAGGGACCATCTGCTGCAAAAGTGGTTGAACCTCTTTTCCTATTGCTCACAAGACCAGAATTTGGACCTGATGGACAGCATAGTGCACTGCAGGTTCTTGTTAATATCTTAGAGCATCCTCAATGTCGTGCTGACTATACATTGACCTCTCACCAAGCTATTGAACCCCTTATTCCTTTACTTGATTCCCCAGCTCCAGCTGTGCAACAATTGGCAGCTGAGCTTCTATCACATTTACTTGTGGAAGAACATTTGCAAAAGGATTCAGTTACGCAGCAAGTAATTGGTCCCCTAATACGAGTACTTGGTTCTGGTATACAAATATTGCAGCAGAGAGCTGTCAAGGCTCTTGTTAGTATTGCACTAACGTGGCCAAACGAAATTGCAAAAGAAGGTGGTGTCAGTGAGTTATCCAAAGTCATTCTGCAAGCTGATCCTTCACTTCCTCATTCATTGTGGGAATCTGCTGCCACTGTTTTAGCCAGTATTCTGCAGTTCAGTTCTGAATTTTATCTGGAAGTCCCAGTTGCTGTGTTGGTCAGGTTGCTTCGTTCTGGATTAGAAAGCACGGTGGTTGGTGCACTGAATGCTTTACTTGTGCTTGAAAGTGATGATGCAACAAGTGCTGAAGCAATGGCAGAAAGTGGTGCAATCGAGGCACTGTTGGAACTTCTGAGGAGCCATCAATGCGAGGAAACTGCAGCTAGACTACTGGAAGTACTGCTTAATAATGTGAAGATCAGAGAAACCAAGGTTACTAAATCTGCAATTGTACCATTATCCCAGTATCTCTTGGATCCTCAAACTCAAGCTCAACAGCCAAGGTTGCTGGCAACTTTAGCACTTGGTGATTTGTTCCAGAATGAAGGTCTTGCTAGAAGCACAGATGCTGTTTCAGCTTGCCGTGCTCTGGTTAATGTTCTTGAAGATCAACCAACAGAAGAAATGAAAGTGGTAGCAATATGTGCCTTGCAAAATCTTGTTATGTACAGTCGATCAAACAAAAGAGCAGTTGCAGAGGCTGGTGGAGTTCAGGTGGTATTGGACCTAATTGGGTCCAGCGATCCAGAAACATCTGTTCAGGCTGCAATGTTTATTAAACTCCTTTTCTCAAATCATACCATCCAGGAATACGCATCCAGTGAGACAGTTAGGGCTATCACTGGTAATTTCCCTCAATCTCCCACACGCACGTACATACATATAGACATTGATGGAGTTGGATTTGTTTTGTTATATCATCTCCTCATATCTACTACATGCTTGAAGATATTTTTGGATGTTTTCCCCTTTTTTTATGTTTGCTAGATTGCATTCCAGAATTCTTGCAAAAAAAGATGCATTCTAGAATCGATCATCAGCTTTTAGAACAATTTCTTAGCCTTAATAGAATTTCCTTATTGACTTAGACGCTTGACTAAGAAACTTAACTTACCTGCCTCGGAAGAAATACTCATAACAATTTGGTCTTGCAGCTGCTATTGAAAAGGATTTGTGGGCCACTGGAACTGTGAATGAGGAATACCTGAAAGCCCTAAATTCTCTTTTTAGCAACTTCCCACGATTGAGAGCTACTGAGCCTGCTACACTCAGCATTCCTCATCTAGTAACATCCCTAAAAACTGGTACTGAGGCAACTCAAGAAGCTGCATTAGACGCCCTATTTCTTTTGAGGCAAGCCTGGTCAGCCTGTCCAGCTGAGGTTTCAAGAGCTCAGTCTGTTGCTGCTGCAGATGCCATCCCTTTGCTTCAGTATTTAATTCAGTCAGGCCCTCCTCGTTTCCAGGAGAAAGCAGAGTTTTTGTTACAGTGTTTGCCTGGAACATTGTTAGTTATAATCAAACGTGGCAACAATATGAAGCAGTCAGTAGGAAACCCCAGCGTATTTTGCAAGCTCACCCTTGGCAACACTCCACCCAGGCAAACGAAGGTAATGTGCTCCATCTCTGTGTATTATTTTCATTCATACTTCTTGCACTTTTCTTATAAATATTGCTCATCTATAATCCATCTTCTGCTGGAATAATGTGGTTTCTTCTCTTGTTGCATGTGGAGCCCTCATTTATCATCTATACCATCGTATCTTCTATATGAATAATTCTTCTGTACATTTCTTATAGCCGTAGAGGAAATGCCACAATGTCTCACTTCTAAAATTTTGTGAGCAGAACGGTCTCAGGAGAATATCTACATTCTTGTGTTACAGCTTTAGGAGAAAAACCTTCCACACTATCTTCTTATTGTCAATATAGACTATGCTCCATTATAAGCATAGTGCCATCTCCTAATTTTATTCCATTATAACCAGTATTGTCATCTCTTCTTCCTCTCTTGCATAATTTCCCCATTTTGTCTCATATTGCTAAACTGCTACCTCCCTTTAAAACTTGGTCAGGTTGTATCGACTGGTCCTAATCCAGAGTGGGATGAGAATTTTGCATGGTCTTTTGAGAGTCCACCAAAAGGTCAAAAGCTTCATATTTCTTGCAAGAACAAGAGCAAAATGGGGAAGGTAAATTTCCTTAAGTTTATCTTTTTTCTTTTCTTTTCTTTTCTTATGAAGGCTCTAACAACTAGTTTTCTCTTTGTGTAATAAAACAGAGTTCTTTCGGAAAAGTAACAATTCAAATCGATAAAGTTGTAATGTTGGGAGCGGTTGCCGGCGAGTACACCCTGTTGCCTGAAAGCAAAAGTGGTCCTCCTCGAAATTTGGAAATAGAATTTCAGTGGTCTAACAAGTAAGCAACCATTGTTCAAGTAGGAGACCAGCCCTTCCCTTGCGGAATGATTTTTTCAATTTATTTTCAATTTTGAGTATTTATCATGATAGTGTATATAGTATACTCTCCAGATTTTTCTCTTAGTTTATAATAGCAATTTGTCAAAAGAAATCTCTCTGGAAATCTCCTTTCTCTAGTTTTCTGGGTTGAAAAAATGGACAGAAAATTTGCTCTTGTTCGTATTTCATTGATTTCAAGTGCTTGTCAATTTTGAGGAAAAGTAATGTATAATGTAATTATGTAACTTTCAGTGTGAATTGATTATAAAAATGTATGCATAGGAACTCTGATAAACATGTTCTAATCTTGACGTTATCTTTTGAATTATTAGAATCCTATCACAGAAATTATAATTTCTTTTCGAAATGGTTTCGATGTGATTTGTGCTACTGTTTAGAGCATATATTTAAAAAATTGAATCCATCCTTTATTATTGTTATGAATTAATTAAGAAAATTTATTATTTATATTCAGAAGGCAAGTGCCTGCCGCACGATGACAATGAGTGCGCAGTAGTTTTAAGTTTTAACCGACACGTAAATATTCTTGGACCACCTTGGTGGTGCCTCGAGAAATTCATCTTTGAAAGCTTTTCCCTCCTCCCAATAGTAACCTATGAATTGCGATTAGTTAATTAGGGACAGTTGGTTATGCTTTTTTTAGTATATTGTGTTAGGGTTAGTTCTTTATTATGATGTTTTTTTTTTTTAAAAAAATTATGACTTAATTTTACTTGTCTAAAAACAATACTAACTAGCTCCCATTATGGGTTTTTTTTTTTTTTTTTTTTTTTGGGGGGGGGGGGGGGGGAGTGTAGAAAAGACCCCATTATGAGCTTTTTGGTTTATGAATTAGTTAGACTTATCAAAAGGCAATATAGTTGAAGATCTATATTAATTGACATATGAATTAAAGTATTGGAATGTGTCAACTAGAGCATAGCTCAACTGACATAAGTCTTGTACTAATGACCAAGAGGTTTGTGGTTCGAATCTCCTACCCTACATGTTAAAAAAAAAAATCATGGGAGCTTGCGATCATATCAACTAATCTCACGAGACAACTATTTATTCCTACTATATTTGGTTGCCAAGAAAATTCATAGGATATTAAAGCCATCATGGATTGAATCCATACCAAGTCCTTTATTAATCTCATGGCCTTTAGGTTTTACTATTGGTGAATGTAATTTTAAAGATAGATATTTTGAATTGAGGTTCATTACTTTTATAGAAAAGTTGATTATTATCTAGATAGATGAATTTCTACTCTTCACTCGATCTTGTTCAGGTCACAACTATATTTTCTATAATAGGTATATTTGACCAAACAATTTAACAAGGACTATTTGGCCAAACTTTTGGAGATTTCATACCTACCAAAAGTTTACATTTTCACTACAGATGATCTTAGTAAGTATTAATATCTCTACCTAAGAGTCTAATCTTCAAGAGGACTTTTTCATCCCAACTACAAGTCTTATCAAGATGACCAATAATCAGCCAAGGAATTCAAATTTGATGAGGATGCCTACATAAAAACATTATTTTATTTAATAAGTGAGTTACACATCCTTCATCAATATCTGTATTTTCTTTGTCCATGATTTAACTCAATGGTAGGAGATTTCAATAAACATCCTAGGTTCCTAATAATATTAAGGGAATTTTTGAGTGATTTTTTCTTGAACATCTTACACCTAGAAGGTGGTAAGAATTATTGTAGTTCAATAACTATACTAGTGGAAGATTGAACATTAATCTTTAGGATGATAATAGGTGTTTTATCCACTTACTTATACTTTAATTGGCACAATATAAGGACTATAACTATAATATTTGATTATAACTAATTTGAATATATATGTGAAGTACATTGTTTGCACATTACCTATTGATGTTTTTTTAATAAAAAAAATATGAAGATTGAAATTCAAAAATGTGTTTGATGAGTTAGAAACTTCTATTGTAGTTGAGATGTCACAAAATTGAATACGATGGCAAATAAATTTGAATATTTTATTCTAAAAAAACTCCAAGTAATTTAATTCGTTTTAAAACACCAAATATCTGAAACTAAAAATGGTAGTGTTCCATTTTTTGAAAAGAATAGTAGTGTCCATTTAATATCATATTTTCGTATATATGTTATGAAAGAAAATAATAATTACGAAAAAGAAAAATTAGTAAATAAAAAAAATAAAATAAAATAAAGAGCCAGAAGAAATGTATCCAACGGTGCTAAAGAAAACGACAACCTCTCTTACGGGCGCGCACACAGGGAAAAGGAATTAGTACAAAACACGCGCCTGTAGAGCGCGTACATTACAGTCGCGCTCTGTCTTCCAGTTCCTCGTCGCCTTCTTTTTTCTTTCTTTCGCCCTCTTCTATTTATCTCACACTCTCTCTGTCTGGTTCTTTACATTTCACTTCACTTCTTCTTTACAATTTCCGGTTCCGGCTGAACTCGTCGGCCTTTTTCTGTGATCTCTCTTCCATAGTTTTGGTTTCAGCTCGTAAACTCGAAATCTTTCTGTTTCTGCTTCTCATTTTGGTCCCCGGGAAATTGAGGTTCCGAGTCCGAATTGTTGGCAGTTTCTTCTGAAGCTTCAGATCTCGTCTTCGAGCTACTTCGTTCGTCCTTTTGAGGACTGAGTTGCAATGTCGCTTCGGAATCTGATTTTGTTGCTGATGATGATGATTGCCGTTCACCAGGCGGTGTCGAATACGTTCACATCGAGGATACTTCACCGGTTCTCTGAGGAGATGAAGGCGCTTAGGGTTTCAAGGAGTACGAATACGAGTGTACGAGTCTCGTGGCCTGAGAAGGGGAGCATGGAGTACTATCAGGACCTTGTGAGCGGTGACTTCCAGAGGCAGAAGATGAAGCTTGGCTCTCGGTTTCAGTTGCTTTTCCCGTCTGAAGGCAGCAAAGCCATTGCGCTGGGGAATGACTTTGGCTGGTCACCATTACTCTACCATCTCCTTTTTCTTTTTGGCCTTCCCTGTTCTTGCTATTTTTCTGTTCTTCCGTTTTGCATCTACTTTTCTGTATGTTTTTCTTTTTTCCCCCCATGATTTCTCTGCAAACCTTTTTCTTTGGAGTAATCCCCATCCCCCGGAAAAAAAAAAAAAAAAAATCCCCACCTCACTAGTAGCCTTTTGCATAGTGGCACCTTTATAAGAAAATTTGTGTTGGGTTATGAAATGTAATTTTATGCACCTGATCCTGATGATCAATTTGTTATTTATTTCTTATAGGTTGCATTACACCTGGATCGATATCGGGACACCAAGTGTTCCATTTCTGGTTGCATTGGATGCTGGGAGTGATCTTCTTTGGGTTCCTTGTGATTGCATACAATGTGCTCCCTTGTCTGCAAGTTATTATGGCAGTCTGGTAGGCCTGCTTTTCAGACTCTGTTCTTTCAACATAGTCATTAATTACTTCTAGCCCACGGCTTATGCTTTATCACCAAGCTTATTGCCTTTTCGTTTCCGTTAGAGTGAGGGTCATGCTTGGACCAATTGTGTTCTGGAATTCAAAGTTTTGTAGTGTTTTTTTGCGGAAAAGAAAGACATGGTCGGTTCCAACGAAAAAAAAATCCTCAAGAGGGAGATGGACATGGAAGACTATGTATTCTGCACCTAAAGAGAAACGATTGGCTAAATCCTTGTTGACTTAAATATTTGTGGATTGTGAAGTCTTTTTAATGAGACAGCAAGTTTAGCACTTATTTCCGATGATTGATTGGCAGGTGCTCCTGCTCCCTCATGTTTGGGGCATTTATAATGCAGGATAAAGATCTCAATGAATACCGTCCATCCAGTTCAAGCACGAGCAAGCATATATCTTGCAGCCATAATTTGTGCGAGTCAAGCCAAAGCTGCCAAAGTCTGAAGCAGTCATGTCCTTATGTTATTGACTACACAACTGAAAATACTTCAAGTTCAGGATTACTAATGCAGGATGTATTGCATCTTTCATCTGGTTGTGAGAATTCATCTAATTGTACGATTCAGGCTCCGGTCATTCTAGGGTATGGCCCATTGTGACCATATATTTGTAGCTCTAATTGTTTGCTCTGTATGCCAACTTCAGTAATGAGGAAGGATGCTGTATTTATATTGCCTTTCTTTCTCTCTGATACAGATGTGGTATGAAACAAAGTGGCGGTTATCTAAGTGGAGTCGCTCCAGATGGTCTTTTTGGATTGGGGCTTGGAGAAATTTCTGTTCTTAGTTCCCTTGCTAAAGAAGGATTAGTGCAGAACTCTTTCTCACTGTGTTTTAATCAGGATGGATCTGGCAGAATCTTTTTTGGGGACGAGGGACCAGCAAGTCAACAAATGACTTCATTCGTGCCGTTAGATGGGAAATAGTAGTTACCATACTAAATTATCTTCATCTTTATGATCATGGTTTGTTATATTTGCTGTCTGCTGACTGAAGTCTTTGTCATACCCGAATCTCTCAGTGAAGCCTACATCGTCGGGGTGGAAGCATGTTGTATTGGGAATTCGTGCCTCAAGCAGACTAGTTTTAAAATATTGATTGATAGTGGAACGTCGTTTACATATCTTCCAGAGGAAGTATATGAAAATATTGTGATGGAGGTATATTCTTTTTGTTGTTGATCTTTGTACTTAATTTATAGTTCGTTTTGTTCTTTAACTAGTTCTCCTTTTGATAGTTTGGTAAAAGGTTAAACATTACAAGCACCGTCACCTTTAAAGGTTATCCTTGGAAGTATTGCTATAAGCTCAGGTAACATCAATGAGATGGAAAACCTTCAAAAGCCTTTTCTCCTTATATCTCCCTACTTTGTGCATGTTTAATGTTAATATTATGGTTTCTTCCAACAGTGCAGACGTAATGCCAAAGGTTCCGTCTTTTACGTTGTTGTTCCCACTAAACAATAGCTTTGTGGTTCATGATCCTGTTTTTCCTATCTATGGCGATCAGGTAGATGAAGTTTTCTTCTGAGAATTCTCAAGTGTACATGATTTGATTTAGTTAATGTGGATAAAGGTTTGGACTTGATTTTTGACATTTGTCATAATTAGCCTTAAACATCAAATTTGGAATCATAGTAGTGAAGTTGATACCTTCTTAATCCTCAAGGAAAAAGAGCCCCCAAGGAAATGAAGAATAAGAACAACTGAAACGATAAAAGAAGAAAGAATGTGTGTTAAAAGTTTAAACCATCAAATAAATGATATAATTGTTTTTACTATCCTATAAAAGTCGCATGGTAATGCATCGCTTAAGGTTAGGAAATTTCATTACTTGGATGTGTTGAATAACTAGTACGAGAAAATAATACCTGTGACGATACTAAAATAGTACTATGGATACAGGGGTTACTTGGATTTTGTTTTGCCGTACAACCTGCTGATGGAGATATCGGAATACTGGGACGTAAGCTCACAATATCTCCTTCTCAAATAAAGATTGCGTATATATGATCTGTGCCATATGCGTAAGTTGTTCATTTAATGAAAATGGTAATTTTGAAACAACTGTCTCGTGCAGAAAATTATATGACTGGATACCGGATGGTATTTGATAGGGAAAACTTGAAGTTGAGTTGGTCTCGCGCAAATTGTAAGATTTCTGACTCCTAGTACTTGTCATGAATTTGCAGCCTCTTAGCAGACGCTTACATCTTGTGCATGATATGGGTTGGTTACTTGTATTGTCCATTGCATATCTTTCCATTTGGCCTATGAAAGTACAGTTTTCTCATTAAAAAAGGAAAATTGTGAACTCGTTTCTTGAACATCTTAGAATTCACACGTGACTTACTGACCTCATCTCTAGACCAGTCTTCTTTATTTGGTTTTACGACTATCAATCCTCTTCCCCCCTTTATCATTGCAAAGTTCCATTCTTATCTCGACCATTTCCATGTCATTTGTCACAGGTGAAGATCTCAGTAACGAAAAGAAAATGCCCCTTTCTCCTGCAAAGAATACGCCGCCAAACCCATTACCTGCCAATGAGCAGCAGAGCGTTCCAGGGGGCCATGCGGTGGCTCCTGCCGTAGCTGGAAGGGCCCCTTCTAAACCATCAGCTGCCGCCCCTTGCTTCATCCCATCCAGCTTTTATTCAATCAGATTGCCGCACCTGCTTCTTCTGGTACTCTACCTTGTTTCTACTTGTGTGTGATGTAGATTCTGAGCTTATCTAAGTTTTACATGTAAATGAAGGTCGTCTCTTTACATCCGCCTTCCCCCAGGCAAGGACATGTAGATCTATTGTGTCCTTGCAAGTTGCTTCAATGGCATTTTTCTTTTTCTTTTTCTTTCTTTTTTTGGTATTTTTTTGGGCATTATATGGGCCATCCAGTGGGGGTTGATGATAGTAAGTTGCATTTTTGGTTATGTAGCTATACATTCTTCCATCTATATGTTTTTCTTTTCTAATATATGTTACCGTTAGTTTTACTGCTTTGTTAATCTTTATTATTTATTTGTCCAAACTAAAATTGACTGTAGTCATGAGATTCTCAAGATCAAATTCCATAATTTTCTCATCAGAGAATGTTCTTTTGTAATATTCGACATATTCAATGGTTTTCTATATAATTTAGGAGCAAACGAGTTCATTTTTTTTTTTTTTTTTTTTTTGTTTTATACAAAAATTAAGCATTTTTAGTAGCAAGATTAACATGATCAAATCCATAATAAATCTGCTGTGTTTATTCACAAATTCATGCAGTTAGCTTGTGATAATAGGGAAGTCTTTGTATTTTAGATTCTATATATTTGACACCATAGTTGCTAAGTGTGCAAACCATGATTCTTATGAATAAGACATCTATTATCTTCAGGTTTGTGTTTAGTAGGTTTTTGAGAAACTTCTGGGGTGATGTTGGGGAGGGGTGTTTAATTTGAAAATTTTTTAATTTTCAGGTTTGTGTTTAATAGGTCTTTGAGAGTGTAATAAGTTTTTAAACTTTCAATTTTATGCTTAACAGATTATTGAAATTACTTGGTAGACTTAAGGTATTTATTAATCATTATTATTATTTAATCTAACAACATTTGAGAATGGAAGATTCGAACTTTTGATTGTTTGGTTGATGGAACATACCAATTATCACTAAGTTATGCTTACTTTAGCGGTATTTATCATGTTTCATTATCACATTCTTTTATAAACATGCTCAACAGAAATAATTTTAGAACTAATCAATACTTTTTTTTTTTTTTTGTTCCTACATGTTCCCTATGCGTGAAGCCAACCCCGGTTTCAAATTCCAATACAGGAATAGAATAATTATTATAATTGAGAATCCAGCTTCAAGGACTAAGGGGCTCATATAATATAATCTGAATCAATTTCATACCTGCCACCGCGTACAGCAAAGTACTCCAAATTATTTGGTTCATACAAAAATTCCTTTTCCATTGACCAATCCGACGCCATATTATTGGAATTCTACATCAACTTTACAAGTTATATATCAACTAAATTATTAAATTTATAAATAAATATTTCAAATTATTATTATTCCAAGAAAGTTTGTTCATACATATATAAACATTTATTTATACATAAAAGGACTATATAAGTGAAGATGTTGGATTTAAACTCACAATTGATTCTTTAAATCAACTAAAATTGTGGAAAAAAAAAATATCAATTTTAATTCAAAGTGTATCAATTTTCACCATAAATTTTAATTTTATCAAATTGAACCTTAAAACTTAGTTTATCACAATCTTAACCTCAAAAATTGAATAAGCATTGCATATTTTACCCTTCTTTTGAAAATTTGTTTAAAAAATATTTTCATGTATATTTAATGAAAATTAGAGTTGGGTTTTTGTTGAAATTTTTGAGTTTTGAAAGGCTTATTTAATTATTGATTTTGTGTATTAATTAGACTTAATTTTGTGCGGCCTTGGATCTTTGTTGAAACTAGTGAGTTCTCAAAGATTTTTAATTACTTTTTTGTTAAAATTTGAGGTGAATTTAGCAAAATCAAACATGGGAAAAATGAAGATATAAAGTAAGAAAGAACAGTAAGGCATTTTAGAATCTTTTTAAAGACTATACACTACAGATTATAACTATTCATGATGTATAGTCAAACTGTTCACAATACAATAATTGAAAGCATGTTTTACAGGCATCGTGTTTTTTCCAAAATAAATATATTTAGTCATAAATTCTCTTTATATATAATCTTTCTTTATTTTTAGAAAAAAAAAAAAAAAAAAAAAAACATCTAGCAAACTTCAAGACTAAAAAGAGTAAATTTCATTTGATTTTTAAATTTGGTAAAGAATTCAAATCTTTTTTAAAAAGTAAAACATAAAATCAAGAAATCTAAGAGCAAAAAAGCCCAATTCCTAAAAACAAAAAGTTAAAAACCAAATCATTTTGAAAACTAAAAAGGAGTGCGGCTATTCAATGGGTAAAAACAAACATTATAAACAAAACTTTCATTTTAAAAGTGTTTCCCTAAACCTTTGCTAGTCGGTAAACGTCCAAAGCCATTTAGTTTATGTTCGAATCATTAGTAAAATTTGTATAAACTCAATTGCGAAGTTGAGCTTAAATTATAAATATATTCCTTTCAAATTATGATTTTTCTTTTTTTAACATGGGAGAGAATTTTAACATTTGACCTTTTGGTCGAGAGTATAAGCTTTATGCCAGTTATGTTCTTGTTGGTAAATTATGAATTTTGTTGATGGTCAAATTTGGTCAGAGGAACTCATCTGACTTTCACGTGCCACCAACGGTAAATTTGTAGATGCGAGGGAAGACGTGGGAAAACCTGCACACCTGTGTGGTGCTAGCCACACCACCTCCGATGAAGTCAGAAAATGGAAGTAGGAGGGCTGGAGAGTAGAGAATAGAGGTCGGGTTTAGAGTTTCGATCCCTTCTTCAGTGGCGAAGATGGGTATAAATACATGCTCATGCTTCTAGGGTTTTTAGGAATTCGGAGGCGTTTCGGGATAAACCAGGCGGAACCGGGGCGGCTAGAGGCTGCAGGGACCGAATGGAGACAGACGAACTCGGCCCGCGCAAGCAGTGGGTCGAGGCCGACCCGTTGGTCTGATCTTCCTCTGGATCGTTTTCTGGTCCTATCTCCGCCCGGTTGTCCTTGTCAGCTCCTTGCACATCATGGTGGTCCAAAATTACCTATAACAAATTTATTGATTGTACATCCTATATGAATTCATATTATGAAACCTACTTTTAATAAACTCACCTTTGTATGGAACCTATTTATAATATATACTCACAAATCAAAGGTAGATTATACAAACTCACCTTTGTATGATCTATTCTCATGTACAATCTAATTACAAATTATACAAATTAGATTATATCATGATTTCTCAAGTTCGAACTTCATGAATATTGATCTATTTAAAGTATGATATCATCTCAATGAAAAATTATTCAAAGAAACTAACACAAAGTAGTAGACAGTTTTATACGGTTAGATGTAAAAGTTAAAGTCTCGGTGCCTCTTCCATTATTAGTGAGTGAGAAAAATAAAAGAGATTGAAAAATGGGGTAGAGGCTAGAGGTGGGGAATGTTTGAAGGGTAAAATGTAAAGCAATAATTGTAATGGGGTGGTGGTGGTGGAGGTGAAGAAAGTTGCCTTTTCCATTTCTAAAAGAATAAATCAAAAAGAGAGAGCCCTTTGTCTAACCAAACCAAAACCCCCCAAAAATTTTAAAGTACAACAAGACGGATTGTTTGTGAACCCACTTTTTTCTTCCTTTTTTCCTTATTAACTTGGAAGAAGGATTCATCATTTTGCATTGTTGAAGCTTTTAAGACCCAATGGATTGCAAGAAACTTGTTGGTTTTCAAGAATTTGTTTGCTTGACAATCATAAAAATCTTTTCTCTAATTCTTATTTTCTATTTTTTTTTTGTTGAAATGTTTTTAATTTTACAATATAAAACTCTTTCTCTCTTTGGCGATTAGAAATTTTGAAGAATAACATTCCTAAGTATATAATAAGAAATAATATTCTTATCTTGACATTGAAGGTCCCACTATCTATAAGGGTGGCAGAGTTTTTTCTTTGCAGAGGCCTTGTCCTATCCCATTTGATGTCTAACTTTTGGAGGAAATATTATTCTAAATTAATTCCACACCAATTGATTCTTTTTTCCTTATTGATATATGCTGGTAAATAATATAAATAAATGATCATCCTCTTGCAAATAATTATTTCAATAGGTTTATTACACATCATATTCCAATCTCATTTTGATTATTATTATTATTAAAATTTATCTCGAGTCTGATATAACTTTAAATTTGAATTAGAAGGAAAAAAAAAATCTTTTAGTTGAATTATATTTGTTATAGGTAATTTTGGACCACTCTGATATACAAGGGGAGAACAAGGACCGATATAGGACCAGGAAACCGACCCAAAGGAAGACTAGACCAAAGGGTCAGGCCAACTTGGCCCGACCCATATGGTCGGCTCCGTCGTCCCTGCTACCTCTGGCCGCTCCAGTTCCGCCTGGTTCGTCCCGAAATGCCTCCAAATTCCTAAAAACCCTAGGAGCATGAGCAAGTATTTAAACATCTCTTTGTCACTGAAGAAGGGATCCAAGACTCTATTCTCTACTCTCTCCTTTTGCTCTCTTGCTCTCCTCCTTCCGTTTTCTGACTTAAGCATCGGAGGCGGTGTGGCAAGCATGTGCAGGTTTTCTGTCTTGCAGACCACGTCTTCACCCCTCTCAAACAAATTTACCGTTGGTGACACGTGGAAGTCATGTGAGTTTCTTCCGACTAAATTTGACCATCAACAATATTGTTCTTTTAAAAGGAATTGTGGGTAAGTTTGAGTATTGTCGTTAGCTAGGTGATATTGCTTTTGTGAAGGTTAACTATTGTAGATTGTTTGTTTTGGTTGAATTTGAACATTTTAGTATTGAATTCGTATCTTTTTTATCATTTGATTTTGTGGTTATGAGTGAATATTCTTGTAGTTGTAGTTGAGTTTGAGTATATTCAGGATGGATTTTGAGTGCTGGTTAAATTTGGAGTGATTTATTAATTGATTTTTTAAAAAAACAATTTTCTTAATTTTTTTTGTTAGTTCAACAATATTTGGAAGTGAGGAGATTTGAACCCACAACCTCTTGATCATAAACATTAAGCACATACTCTATGTCATGGGTATATGTCAATTACTACTGTGTTATGCTCATTTTGACAACTTGAATTTATGGTTTAATTCGATGTAATTAAAAAATTAAACTTAAGAATTAAAATCAACTAACGCGACCATTATTCTTTTTTCTCATTTTTATTTCATTGGGAGCCAACCACATTAAATATACGTGGGTCCCAAATAAAGGTATTAATCTAGCCATAATTACTAAAAAGAAGTTGCATAATGAGGATAAAAAAATATTTCTTGCCAAAAAGTGACTAGTTTCATAGAGTGACTTTATTAAATTTGTGCTTATATGGAGAAGAAATGTGAAGACAAAATAGAGAGTGAAGAAAGAAAAAGTGGAAATTAGGCACACGCATTTACTCAGTTCCCCTAATAGAAAAAGAATCAGCTTTATAAACTTTTTACACACACGCCAAACCACCCATCATTCATTATGTCCATACAAAAATCCTTCTTCTAGGCTTTTATGTACACAAATACATACTTGAAGATCACATTCTAACAGAGGAAAAGACGAACAAGAGCGTAACTGGCATAAAGTTGTACTGTTGGTCACGAGATCTGTGGTTCGATTCTCCCACCCCATATATTGTCAAAAAAAAAAAAAAAAATCTAACAGAGGAAAAGGAAAAGAATAAAAGATTTGAAAAACTAAAGCCTCGTTTGATAATCATTTTGTTTTTTTATTTTTAGTTTTTTAAAATTAAGTTTAAAAACACTACATCCACCTATAATTTTTTTGGTTTTGTTATCTACCTTCTTTCCATGTTTTAAAATTTTGGTTAGAACTTCAAATGTGTCTTTAACAAAGATGAAAACCATTGTAGAGAAATTTAGAGAAAATAAACACAAGTCAAATAGTTATCGAATAGAGTCTAAGATAATTTTTAAGAAAATTGAAGATGACATGAGTTTAGGAGTAAAAATAACCTTTTAAGCTATTAGAGAGTTTAAATAGTCTGAGTTATATTAAATCATTAGTTAAATAGTGTACATATATTTATAAGAAAGTCAAATAGTAAATTGTTTAGTTGGAACCTCTGCCAATTGATTGAATTGTAATTGTTTTATTAAAAAACAATAATAAAAAATAGACCTTGAAATTTTTTTCAAAAAATATTTTTGGGTCAAAATATCATTTTAGTTTCTTATGTTTTAAAATGTCTATTTAGTTATGGAACTTTTTATAAAGATATTCTAGTGCTTGCTTATTATTCTACCTCTTGATATTTGTCTACATATTTGTTTCAATCAATCTATGCGGCTCAAATATATGTATATGTTAATAAAGTTATCAATTTATATAAACCATTGAAGAGAAATCCATAGAAATGATGAATTAAAAAAGAAACGGATAGAAATGACCAAAGTTTGAGGACTAAAATAATTACTTTGAAGGTTCACAAATCCTAATAGAATTTAAATCAAAACAGGGGCAATACTGGAATTAAAAAATGATTTAAAAATTTTGCTATGTTTGCAATTTTTTTATAAAATTTACTATATCCGTAATTAACCATTAGAATTTAGTCATCCATCACAATTTTCCTAAAATATACAGGATAAAGAGAGGAATGAGAAGGGAAAGATTATTACAAAACTTCATAATAATCATTCAAGGGTTAAAATGTCGATGTCGACGGAAATGTCGAGGTCTCAATTTAATGAAATGTCGAGGGTCAAAATGTCGATGTCGATGGATATTTCGGGAAAAATATTCTAAACAAAAAATTAAAAAAATATTTAAATTAACAAATAAATGTTTTACATTTGAAAAATAAGTTAAAATACTTATGATAAAAATTATCTCCACATTAGTTACATTTTGTTATTATTTTGTTTACATTTTATCAATTTTTTTACAATATAATGAAAATGTCGATTCATCTTGCATGTTAATGTCGAACCCATGAAAATATGGAAATGACGATGGAAATGTCGCCATGTCGATGAAAATTTAATACATTATTAATAATACAAATGAAAAGAAATTTTTTTTATTTGGTTAATTTTTTTTGTAAATCAGAGAAGTGGCGAGATGGTTATGCACATGACACAAGGAACGAGGGCGGCCACTTTCCTTCGGCTCCTCTCCAGCTGAACAGACCAGTCTTCCAACAAAAAACCCATAAAATAAAATAATGCTTTTTTTTTTTTAGAATAAAATTAAAATAATGCTTAATCTTTTATTAATATCTAACTTTATATATTTTCTTTTAAATTGTGTTGTGTTACTCAGAAAAAGACATGACGACTACTTTTTCTTTCACTATTATACTTCTCTTCCTAACCAGATTTGTCTGTTGTTACTTGTTATTTAAGCCATCCAAACCCATTTAAATAAAATTAATTTGATATTGTTTCAATTGAATTATTGATTAATTTAATCACCAATTTTATAGTTTCATCACCTACCTTGAAACTTCCCATAGAATTTGAGATGAAATAGTATACATATAATTACATAGGGGCATTTTCTGTAGGTTTATTCTAAATTGAGAAAATTGTTATCATATCAATTATACAACTGTGGTGTATTTGGCAAACATATATATAACGTTGGATTTTAAAACTTGTTAAAGAAGAATCGACCCCTGGCTCCGTCAATGACAGCACAAAGAGTTTGAATTTTTATACTTGAATAAAGGCCAATAATCTTGCAAATGATGGAGGCAAAAGTACCTCTTCATTAAGAAAAGCATATACATTTGTTTTAATGTCTTCATCGTCTTAAAAAAATCTTGCCTTTTTAAAGTAAATGCAACAAAAACTAAGCTTCCTTGGCCAAATTGTTTTTGGTGATTGGGGGGCCACAACCACAACACAACCCTTTTCCTTGGTTTTTCAATCTCACCCAAGTGCCTATATAATAAGGAAACCCTGTTTCATGAAACCATCTCAAAAAAACCAGAGCGAGAAACAGAGAAAGTAGCCTTTGCTTTTAATGCCCTTTTCTCTTCTTGCTTGAAGGGAAGGTAAAAAGATTCATCATTTCTAGCCAAATTCACCTTGCCATTTAACCTTTCAGATCATTTTGCATTTCCCCCCTGTCCAAACACTGTCTTCTTCCTTTTTTTTCTCTTCTGAAAGTTTCTCTGGGTTTTGCTCCTGTGAGCTTCTGTGTACCATTTCTTTTTCAACTACATCGAGTAAAGTGCGAAATGGGTGTTGGTGGGACTTTGGAGTACTTGTCAGATTTGGTGGGAAGTAGCCATAAGCACAAGAAGAAGAAACAGCTTCAAACTGTGGAGCTGAAGGTCAGAATGGACTGTGATGGCTGTGAACTCAAGGTCAAGAATGCCCTTTCTTCACTCAGTGGTATGTATCAAGAAATTCCCTTTCTTTTTCAACTTCTACTGTTGTTTTCTCTATCTAAACTTACTTGTCCATTTCAAGAGAGAAATTGCTAACAAAATGTGGCGTGTTTGAAGGGGTGAAATCTGTGGAGATCAACAGGAAGCAGCAGAAGGTGACAGTTACAGGATATGTTGAAGCAAGCAAGGTGCTGAAGAAGGCAAAGTCCACAGGGAAGAAGGCAGAGATATGGCCGTATGTTCCCTACAGCTTAGTGTCGCAGCCTTACATTGCTCTGGCATATGACAAGAAGGCACCACCGGGCTATGTCAGAAATGTGGAGCACACTGCCACTACTGCTTCTGTTACCAAATATGAAGACCCTTACATCAACATGTTCAGTGATGACAACCCAAATGCATGCTCTATCATGTAATTCTAGTACAACAAGTTCATGTTTTGTACAACTCTGTCTTTCTTCTGCAAAATTTTTGTCATCAGCTCAATAATTCTGGTAATGATATAGATTACAGTGTAGTGCAATCATTTTATGAAGAAGAAAGGGTCAACTTGGGATGATTGATTGGAATATTTGGGGTTGTTAGTTGTTAATAGTGATGTAAGAGATTACTTTATTTTTGCTGTTGGTTTAAAAAGGATGCACGATGCTGTAATTTCATATTTATGAGACGACTTTGGCTTATCCACAGCTGTTCTTTCACCTAAACAACAAGATTCCAACCTGGTTAGTAACTGTAAGAGAGAGAGAGAGAGAGAGAGAGAGAGAGAGAGAGAGAGAGAGAGAGAAAGAAAAAAAAAAGAGGAACTCACTTTATTTTAAAAGACTGGAAACCATTGAGCTATTGGCTTGTGAAGTAGCAGTATGCCTATGCATTTGGTTCTACTTTCGGTTTGGAAAAAGAGCCTAAAAAATTTGAACACAAAATTCAAATTATTTCAAACCGAATTTGGTCCCAACAAACGAAGAAAAAGGTAAGTGCAGAGAACAAAATTACCAAACCAAGCCTGCCTTTTCTTTTCTCTCTCTTCACCAAACGTGAGGAAAGAATCCTGCTTTCTTTGCTTTTGGCTTTCGGAACTTTTTTTTTCCGTTAACCTTTTTCTCAGATCCAAAGGTAGTATAAAGAGATATAGCAGTGAGAAAAAAATAAGGGTGATTTGTGTGTACTAATTTCGTGTTCATTGACATTTCAATCATATTAAAAGGGAATATGTTCAAACAAAATGTGCCCGTTAGATTCCATTTGAAGAAAGTTACTGACAGGAAACTACTCAGAAACGAGGCTTACTTTTATAAAGTATTTAGTATCCGGACATGGAAATACAGTCATTAGCTTATAGAAACACCAAATACATGCTCTGATCAATGATGTTTGGAAATGAGCAGTTTCAACCATGCCTAGATTTTCAGCTAAAAGGGACGGCCAATCCTTCTGGTGGGTAATTGGAGAAAACCAAGTATTCTGCCTTAAGATTCAGCTTGAGTTCCACATCCTTAGAAAATCCAGAAAGAGGTACACTTCTTTTGCCTCATCGTTTAGCTTCAACTTAAGTTCTGGCTAACTGTGGGGAAAAAATGACATGAATATAAGATGAAGCAGGAAGCATGTGATGGTAATTTCCTATCTGAGAAACACTTTCAAGATAACCCTTGTATTTCTACTTTATGAGATGGACGAAAAACAAAATGAGATGCATTCAAATAGCTGTGTCGTGAGTAAAACTTCGAAGAGAAACCATAAAAGGGAAGGTTTATATGACTGCATACTTAGAAAAGTCAGAAACTCACTCTGTGTTGTCTATCTACAAGAAATTCGTAGGAAAATGGATACCATTTCCTTCACTTCCTATTTCCGGAGTAGACTCCAACGAAATTTATATCATACACAAGAGTTGCATTTCCAGGTATATTGCAGTCACCTGTAAAGGCAATACAGATGGCATTAACAGTGTCCATAAGTTGCTTGATACCTATGTTTCTGTGCAGCATAAAAGAAATCTGGGGGCAAAGCAACCACACTAGCAAATAATGCATTTTCAAAAAATAAGCTATAGCAAACATCCCAACAAGAAGCAAACACCGACAATTTGCAACATTGTCATGAAAATTTAGATAGCCAAGGCTCAAAAAAAGGCTGTTCGGGTTAAAGAACTCGACCTGAAAAGCAGCCTGCTGGTTCTGGTCCATATGCTAAATGTGGAGGAATCTGAAGCTTACGTTTGCCACCTAGGAAAAATCAGCGGGGCAATAATCCTTAGAAGCCAATCAGCAAGAAAAGAAAACCACAAAACCCTACTCATTTTGTCAGTAGACATACCTACTAGCATTGGAGGTACTCCTTCACCCCCTAATATTCCCTGATCCAATCCTCTTATTACCTGGTAACAAACTAATCAATTTTAGTCCTTTTCCAATGAGTCAATGTGTCTAGTAACTACACCCACTCTGTTACTCACACTCCTCAACAAGGGGAAATGACTGCAGTTAGTGACTTAGTTAATGCATTATTTATCCATATTATGTCTATTTTTATGATTGGTTGCAAGCAAATTAAAAGTCAGTTTTACAAAGAGCATCTTCCTCCTAATCTACGTATGGAAGAAGGAAAAACTTCAGTACCCTCCCATCTCGATAACAGAGACCTTTCTTCCACTTTCATTCAGCTCTTTCCTTGTCAAATCATTGGAGAAACACCCATCATTTTCTTTCTACGTCTTTGGGCGTACAAGCAATTGGGAATTGTGGGAGAATTAACTGCACATAAGGTCACTTAGAAGATATAGTTGTATATTGGGAGATGAATGTCAACCAACTTCATGCAGCAAGGCGCATATTTTGTTAAGATGGCACATAGAGAAACGTGCCTCAATCCAGAATCTTAGACAGGATATTCTGTTGACTCTTTTTACTCTGATTAAGTTTCTTTTTTTTTTTTTTTTTTTGGGTTGTTTGTCATAATTATGTGTTACAGAATTCTTCTCAATTATATTTTCCAAAAAAAAATTGCTTGAGCGGAACAGTGGATAAATTGATTCAGTTAACAGTCAATACCTTTGCTCCTAAAGGCTGTAGCTACACACTCTAAATTGGACAAACTTTTCAAGTTCATATACACCTTAAGAAACTGTACAGAACATTTAATCAATACCTTGCCAACACCAATACGCATGGTGAGAGGTCTAGCACGCTTATAGCTGCTGTCAAACACTATCCCATCAGCAAACCTTGCAGTGTAATGAACCTGCATTTGGAAGGAAAAATAAGCCAAAAACAATTCATAAAACCCTTTATGCGTGAAGGGGAAAAAAAAATTAAACGATTGAAACAATCGTCAATTGCAGAACATTTCGTTAGCAGATTGCAACACATCACATAACATACTAAGACTTACCCACATGCGGACTCAGGAAAAAGATAGACACGTAATTTTGAACTCAATTTCTACTCCTTACACACTAGCATATAAAACTAATTCCGAACCCCCAAAAGCTAAACGACCAGATAATAATTCATATATTTGACAAAACTACGTATTCGATTATTGCGGCGAAGCAATGCAAGAGAATTTTGACGGAACAACCAGTCAAATAAAACGAGTCGAATTTGGTGGTGTGAAGAAAAGTAAAATGAGAAACATACTGGATAATTGAAGATTGGAACTGACATTGATAAGCTCACCATAAGGAACTTCCTCACCGGATCCGACGGCGATGTCGCAGTAGCCAAGGCCGGAAGGCACGTAGTTGAACTCGCAAAGGGGTTCTCCAACAGTGGCATAGTATTCAATTCTGGTAGCGTTGGCATCCAAGGGCGACAGAGCCAGAACCGAAGCAGCAAGAAGCCCAATGCCCACGTTAGATATTGCTTTCTTAGAAGCAGAAACTGAAGAAGAAGAAGACGGAGTGGGTTTGACAGTGGAAGATAATTTGGGGCTGAAAATTTGGCAAGCTTGGGCTCTTGGGGTTGTGAAGGTCAGTGAGGAGAGTGCCATTTTAGTGTGATGAGATTGTGCTCTATCTGATGCTTCGGCCTTTGAGGTGGAAGTGACGGTGGCAGTGGCAACTGTGAACGCTTTGAGGCAGTGGCTTGAATGGATGCGGGCATGGATATGGCGAAGTTGTAGGGCCCCACAACTGGAAAATATGGGCCATTGGATTTGGATAAGAGCCTGAGTTGGGCTCTTGGGCCAGAGGGCCGAGTCATTGTTACAAAAAACGAAAATTTTAGGGGCAACAAGAAAAAAGGCTATAAATAAATAGCTGGCTTGAAAAATGGCTACGAACTTTTATAAATTAAATAGATGGCTAAACAATTTACTGATTAATAAATCCCTATTTGTACCAGACAAAAAAGCCCTCCCAACAAACTTCCTAACGGTTTAAAACCAAAATCAGAGTTTAAGAGAGATAAAATACACCCCTAACAATAAGTTGGAGACATTTTAGGAGGTTTGAAATTAAAAAATCCCAGAACACAAAACTATTTTGAAAATCAGACGATGTATCATATTGTTACTACAGGAAAGAGTCGTTCCCCGGAGAAAGGAGTAAATACCTTTATTGGGGAAGGAGTACAAAGTTCAACCTCCCTCAATAGAGAGAAACACCTTCGAACTCCATTAATCGGAAACAACAGTCCTGTCAATGGGAAGATTTACTACCTGCAACTAAGAATACCTGAAAATTTTAAAAAACAAATAAGAACACAGTAATTATGATACCTTACCTGCTGCAATTATGAGCTGTCATAACACCGCCCACCCTCCCACCAGAACTGCCTTCATGCACCAGCCCGTCCGTCCATCTTCATCTTCCACAACCCTCCATTCCAACCATTTTCCACCCTTGAAAGACTTAATTCTCTATTTCCCACCATTTTCCACCTCCAACACAGAGTGTATCACAATCCCTACCTCTCGCATCGCTCCGACGACCCACATCCGCCGTGCCGACGACCTTCTTCCGTCGCGCCGTCGAGACTCTTGCTCGCCCCACATCCTCCATCGATTCTCCTTCTGCGCGAGGACTGTACAATTTCTCAGAAATTCAAACCAAGGTAACAACTTCATTCACATTCCCTTATATTAGCAACAAACTAATACATTCCCCCGAGATTTTAGGGATTTCGTTTCTTCCATGCATTTCGAGAATATTATGCTCGATTTGTAAGCAGAGGCCAAAAAAGACTAAGCCCGTGGAGGTAAGACTCTGTATTTACTCTTTAGGTTGTGTAAAACATGCTATAATTACCCCATTGTGAATTACAAATTAGAGAATTAAACTCCCTAATTAACATCCAGGATGCGAAGAGACCCAAAGGGAAGGACAGACGGACAAAAAAGGATGAAAGTGAGGAGGTCGAACCCACCAGAGCGGTATGTACTGATAAATACTATTCCATCATTGTTTCAAACTCCTCTGGAAAGTATGTTGTGGTGTGGTCATATGAAAGAGTGTGAGAAGAGTTATATACCCCCTGCACCTTGCAATCTATGTATTGGCAAGCCTGTGTACATTGTCTGTCTGTGAACGTGTATGTATTAGTATTTACATCCATGATCTCACACATTTATATACTGATATGTACAACTATTATCTCGTACATCTATATGCATACATGCTCGTATGTATGTGTGTTTGAACAATTATATACCCTTCATTGTCTGCCTGTGTACGTGTATGTATTAGTATATACATCTATGATATCGTACGCCTATTGTCTGTGTAGATTGAACTGTTACATACAACTATGGAATTGTTTGATGTATTTTTTTTTTTGGGTAATCCATCTGTTGACTGCTTCATGCCGCTGAAAAAGATATTTTTTTTACCGTTAGAAAGCCTAAGCCTGAAAAATAGGTAAATCAGGATAAAAAAAAATCGTCAACGGATCCCATGTAAGTAGGGATCCATCC
Organism: Luffa acutangula; assembly: GCA_036850905.1. Classification (NCBI taxonomy): domain Eukaryota; kingdom Viridiplantae; phylum Streptophyta; class Magnoliopsida; order Cucurbitales; family Cucurbitaceae; genus Luffa; species Luffa acutangula. Next base: position 57,562,784 of record CM072087.1, on the reverse strand, counting down.
ACCACGCAAAAAGGGGACATTTGCAACAAAAAAGACTGTTAACGGCTTTTGTATATAACTACATATACCAGGGGTAAAAACGTCCAAAAAAAAGCAAGGAAACGCTTCCTAAAATTTTGGTAGCCACGCCTACAAAATCCGAACTTCCGTAGCCAAAAATTAAGAATGCTTTTTTTTTTTTGTAGTCATTTAGCACAATTCCCCAAAATTTTACATAGATAATTGTAATGGTTGGCAACATGAGGGTAAATAATAGCAAATATAGTAATTTTTAAAAATATTTGCAAATATGGCAAAACTTTTGAATTAATATTTTATATTCCTGAATTGCCCCTCAATTGGCGCGCGCATTTTCTTCCTCGTCAATTTTTTTTATTGATAGAAACCTTCTATCACTGATAGAAGGTATTCCTATCACTGATAGATTCTATCAGTGATAGAAACTTTCTATCACTGATAGAAAATGTTTCTACCACTGATAGATTCTACCAGTGATAGAAACTTTATTCTATCAGTGATAGATTCTATCAGTGATAGAAACATTTTCTATCAGTGATAGAAAGTTTCTATCACTGATAGAATCTATCAGTGATAGAAAAACTAATTGACCAGCCCATCTTCTTCTTCCTCGTCAATTATATATATATATATATATATATATATATATATATTGATAAAAATCTTCTATGATAGAAAGTCTTTCTATCACTATAGATTCTATCAGTGGTAGAAAAACTTTCTATCTTTTCTATCACTGATAGAAGCTTCTATCAGTAATAGAAAGTTTCTATCACTGATAGAAAAATTTTCTATCACTGATAGATTCTATCAGTGATAGAAAAATTTTCGGTGATAGAAAGTTTTCTATCAGTGATGGTATTTTAGTAATTTTACTTTTCAGATGGTGAGATTTTGCCATTTTTGCAAATATTTCTACGGCTGCTACTTTTGCAATTAGTTTGGGTCATTTTGCTATTTTTGCAACCGACCCTATTTAAATAACAAACGATATTTAAGGATAAATTACAAGTTCTCTCCTTAAAATTTCATATTAGACATAAAATTGAAGGTTGAATAACCTATTCGATATCTTTAAAATTCAAAAACCTATGATACAAAATTCTACAAGTTTAATAACTATATTTATTTAAAGTTAAGTTACAAATTTAGTCCATATAATTTGAGTTTAGTTTGATTTGGTATTTATGATTTGACTTTAGTTTTAATTTAATTTCTATAATTTGGTCCAAAGGATTGAGTCTTGACCTCTTAGTCAAGATACAAGCTTTATATCAATTGAGTTAATGCTCTTTTTGGCTATAATTTGGTCAAACTTGTATATCATTACCTTTCCCAAAAAAAAATTCTATATTATGTGATGATGATTTGGCATTTTTATTTGTTCAATTGTGTTAGATGATCATAGTCGAGTTTAAAATAAATTTTAAAAGAAGGGTGAAAAATTGACCCAACAATAGTTTGTGAAGTTTAAAACCATAAAGACCATTGAAACTCTTAAAATCATAAGACCTAAATTGGACCAAATGATAACTAAACTAAAACCATAGGACCTATTATTTCTATTTCGCTCGAAAAATTAGCTATTCCATCATTGTCACAATGGTCAAAATTTATACCATTACCAAACCAACTATTTCAAAATCTTATATTACATTTTGCAAAATCAAATTTTAGGATGAAGGTGGACACAAATAATAGATCCAATTTATGTCCTCTAGTTTTTTTTTTTTTTTTTTGAAATAATTTAGGGTAAAATACCTTTTTGGTCCCTCATGTTTTAGGGTCGTTTCCAATAGGTCCCTAGGTTTGAAAATTGAACAATCAAGTCCCTACTGTTTACAAAATGCTTCTATTGAGTCCCTGGACCGTTAATTTTTTTAACGGTGATGACGTGGCAGTAACGGTGCTGACGTGGCATATTTTAAAAATATTAAAATATTAATTTTTTAATTAAAATAATAAAATATTAATATATTAAAATAATAATTAGTTTTTTTTTTTAAAATACTCTTTCTTCCTCCCACCCACCCTCCCACCCGAATCCCCTTCCCCTTCCCCTTTCTTTCTCTCTCCTTCTCCCCTCTCTTCCTTGCCGGCGATGTGCGACGGTGACGGCGACGGCGACGGCTCCATCTACTTCTTCCGCCAACTTCTCTTCTTCTTCTGAATTTTTATTATTTTTAGATTTCAAGAGGTGGGTTATTAATTTTTGTTTTTTGGGTTTAGATTTGAAGAAAAAAAGGGCATGGGGTGGGGTGTTAGGATTCTGTTTTGGGGGTTTGATTTGAAGAATGGGGTGGGTTTAGGCTTTTGAAGAAGAAGAAGAAAGGGGTGAGGTGGGGTTTGAGGTTTTGAAGAAGAAGAATAGTAGGGTGGGGTTGGGTACTGTTTTGAAGTGGAAGAAGAAGATAAATGTATGGGTTCGTTTTGAAGAAGAAGAAAATAAAGGGGGTGGGTTTGATTTGGAAAAATTGAAGAAGAAGAAAAAGAAGAGGTGGGTGGGGGTGGGTTTGGTTTTGAAGAAGAGGAAAAAGAGAAGGAAGGGGGTAAGTATTTTGAAGAAGAAGAAAAAGATAAGAAGGAGGAGAAGAAAGATGTGGCGGTGTTGCATGGTCATCGGCGGCGTCGACGGCGGCGATGGTGGTGGGTCATCGACAATGACAGCGGTAGGGAAGGGAGGGGGAAAGGAGGGAGAAGGAAAGGGAAAGAAAGAAAGGGAGGATTCCGTGGTGATGGAGTCGTCGCCGTCGCCGTCACCGTCGCACATCGCCGGCAAGGAAGGGAGGGGAGAAGGAGAGAGAAAGAAAGGGAAAGAAAGGGGAAGGGGGAGGGTGGGTGGGGGAGAAAGAAAGAGTATTTTTTTAAAAAAAAAAAAAAACTAATTATTATTTTAATATATTAATATTTTATTATTTTAATTAAAAAATTAATATTTTAATATTTTTAAAATATGCCACGTCAGCACCGTTACTGCCACGTCATCACCGTTAAAAAAATTAACGGTCCAGGGACTCAATAGAAGCATTTTGTAAACAGTAGGGACTTGATTGTTCAATTTTCAAACCTAGGGACCTATTGGAAACGACCCTAAAATATGAGGGACCAAAAGAGTATTTTACCCAATAATTTATGTCCTTTAGTTAGTAGTAGATATGGTCAACTCATATATAAAACATTATTAACGTCAGTCAAAATAAACAACACACTAATTTTATTCGTATTTCAATAAATATTACAATTTTTTTGACAATTTATGGGGTAGGGGGTTCGAACCACATACCTCGTTGAGCTATGCTCTTGTTGGCAATAAATATTACAATTTCGATTGTATTGAAAAACGATTACAATTAGTATAATAAAAACCTAAAAAAAAAAACAATTATTATAATAAAGAATAGAATAACATTTACCTATACCCTCATGTTGACTTTATTGTTGTAAAGAATATGGCTAAACATAAAGAATAGACTTTTCTGCAACTTGTTGGGTAATATCAGCAATCAATCCTGATATCAAAGAATAATGGGGACTTAGACAGATCCTCATTGAAATGACTTAAGGCCTTATGAACCTCTTGCTCTCGCCGCACCCCATAATCGAAGTAGGCAATTTCCCAACCTTTTCAATTCCTTCTTCAAAAACAACACCCATTCCCATAAAGAAATGGGCGTCGATATGGCAATGGAAGGCCCAAACTCCAGGATTGTCAGCCACAAATCTCAAAGCCGTCCATCCGAAAGGGTGCAATGGCACAGTGTTCTTCATTATCGGATTCTCCAAATTGTACTTGCTTGGATCTTTATACATATCGAATTTCCCTTCGCCGTATCCCAACACCCAGAAATCGTGCCCGTGCAAATGCCAAGGATGCGTTTCGCTGTTGTTTGGCCTCATCATGTTGGCGTTCTGCAAAATGATGTCCACCGTTGAATTGAAATCCAATCGGTAAATGGCGTCGCTCACCGTCGCTTCAGGGTTGGGCGGTGGATTGAAAATGTCGTAAGTCTTGAAGTCGTATCCGGTGGGTGGTTTGGCCTGGCTGAAGGTGTGGAGAAGATTGTTCTTCAGGGCAATAAGGTAAGGTGTGTGGGGCATGTTGAACGACACATTGTTTAACGACCACCGGCGACGTCCATTGACGGTGTTTTGTGTGTTGAGTAACACAATCACTTTGTCAGCAGATTTGGGTGGCGCGTGGATGAAACCTTGTCGGGCTTTGATGGCGTGGCTTTGAGCCAATCGGGGTGCAACATCGTCCCAGGCAGGTCCCGCCGGAGGAGTTGTCGGAGGCAATTTACGTTGGTGATTTGGGTAGTAATTGAAAATGGCTAAACCAGGGGGTGTAGTTCTGTTCCGGCCAACCACATTGGTTGTGATCCAGTAGTTTCTGGAAGGGTCTTGGTCGGCTTTAATCAACACGGAATATGTTTCTCCTGAGTATATGAACAAGGTGTTTACTTGGAATGGCTCAACGTAGTGCCCATCTGCTTCAACCACAGTCATGGTGTGGCCCTGTTTTCGAAACAGAGAGTTTGAGTCATTTCTGATGAATTTCGAGAAATTAGAGCGAGGCGAGTGAAATTAATTATATGGTTACCTCAATTTGGAAACTGAGGGCTGAAAGAGAAGTGAGACTTGAGACCCTCAATCGGTAGGTTTTTCCTGGTACAACTGTTAGTGGATAAAGAACACAATCTGGGTTGGATGAGTTGCAAGTACCAGAAGCTAAACTGGAAGAACCCAACAGAGAGCAATTGAATCTTCCCCTTCCTTGTATCAAAAGTGACTGAGAGAGCAACAAATAAGAAGAAACCCATTTAGTAAACGAATCAATTTGAGTTAAATAGTGGAAAGTTAATGATGGGAGTTTGAATTTACATCAGGCTCTCCGACCCATGTGAAGCCAGCGTCAGGGGTAGCCAATCCGGCGGCGTGTTCATGGCTGCTTTTATGATACCAATCGGTGAGGATGAGATTTCGATCATGATCGTAGGAGAAAGGCTCCGACTGTCCTTCTGGAAGCCAAACCACGATGGATCCGTAGAGACCATCTTCTCTTTGCAAACCGTAATGAGCATGGTATAGGTATGTCCCTGGCTGCAGATTTCAAAATTGACTAGGTCAACGCCAACTTATTCATTAAAAAAAATTCTTTTATAGCCCATAAGGCCAAAACTTTTCCGGGAAGCCCCCTGCCAAAAAAAGAAGTGGGTCCAATTCTTACCCTATCCACAACGAACTGGTATTTGAAAGTTTCACCAGGTAAAATAGGACATTGAGTGACACCTTCTGTTCCATCGCTCCAAGGTGTTCCGATCTTCAATTATTACACAAAAATCCAAACGCATTAGAACCAAAAAAAAAAAAAAAATCAACCCAACACAAAAACATACAAAATGAGCTGATGTGTTAGTATTTGAAGACATATGAAAGTTGGGGTACCTGTCGGATTCCATGCCAGTGGATAGCGACATTTTCGGTACCGAAGCTGTTCTTGAGCTCGACGATGACAGTATCGCCTTGGTGGGCGTAGATTGTGGGGCCTGGAGATCGGCCATTAATGGTCATGGTGAGCTTTTTGAAGCAGTCTGGGGACTTCAACTCGGACTTAACTTCCCATTTATAATGCAGAGTTTTAGATTCTGCAGTTTGAGATTCCAATAAGAACATGAAGAAACAGAGAAGAATTAATAGGATTTGTCTCCCCTGTAGGAGAGAAGCCATTTGTTGAATGGTTTTAGTACTTGTTTCGAAACCCAAAAGGCTGAAAATCATTAAGATTGATGGTTTGCAAAAGAACTTGGGGTCTATATAAATATCCAGCCTGAGTTCACCTAATCAAATCGTGGTCCAAGGTCGGACTTTTATAAATAAAAAATTAACATTACACCATATGCTTTTAAACATAATAAAATATGTATATTCTTTTTGATCCCTTCGTCATGTCATGTGGTAGTTCTAATTTGACCATTTTCGTTCAAGTTAGGAGGTTTCATATTTCAAATTTATCTAAAAAAATATATTTTTTTAAGAATTTAGCTCTAAACTTTTGTTTGAAACAATTTAATCTCTTAGTTTTCAAATATGTAACAATTTTGTCCATAAATTATTAAAAAAAACATTTTTTCATTGAATTTTTAATATGTAACAATTTAGTCTCTATAGTTTAAAATTTGTAACAATTAAGGGTCCGTTTGGAATACATTTTAATTTAAATGTTTTTCAAGAATGCATTTTTTAAAAAAAAAAACATTTTGTATGAAAATTGTTTAGAATTTAAACACTCGTGTATTTGGTTGTATTTCCTCACAAATGTTTTTACACATAAGTTATTGTTTACTTAGGAAGACTTTTTTAAAAACTTGGTTTCAAATGTTTCTCTCAACATGGTTTATTTATCAATCTCATTTTCTAATAAGTCATTTTTAATGGTTGTCAAACATTAGAATTTTTTTCAAAATGACTTATTTTCAAAATTAAACACTTGAAAAGTTAAACCAAACATACCCTAAGTCTATCGTAAGAAATGTTGTTAAGATTAAAGAGTTTTTTAATATATATATTTAGATTGATAAAATGATGAGAGACCAAATGTGTTTATAAACTTATAAGGCTAAATTGATATATGATAAAAATCACACTTAATTTTGGTAAGACTTTTCATGGTAGGAACTAAATTATTACAAAACATAAACTATATGAATTAAATGGTTACATATTAGAGTTTTGAAACTTTTTGTCATCATTTTTTTTTTTTTTTGAAAATATGCGGAGGTGGGAGATTCGAACCACCTCGTGGTTATCAATATAACATTATGTCACTTGAGCTATACTCTTTTTCGTCTTTTTGTCACCATTTGAAAATATAGAGATCAAATCATTATAAATTAAAGTTCCTACACTAGTGGTCCCCCCATAGACTTAATCCTTACTTTCAAGGATCAAAATTGTTCTAACTTTCAAATTTTTATTGAAAAAAAATGTTGTCTTTTTTCCCCCCTTTTGGCAAGAATCAAAATGCAAAAAGATTTTTTTTGGAAAAAAAAAAAGTGAAGTATAGATAATAATAGTCAAAAAGCACAAATTAAAAAGAAAAATAATCTCGTGATATTTTAAAGAAGATGGTAAGAAGTTGCTGGATAACGAAAAGGATTGCAAATGAAAGAGAAATATGAATATATACACTGGTTCTTAGACAATTTCCAAGATAAAAGAAGAAAAGTAAAAAGAAAAAAATTCAAACGGCGGACTAATTTCAAAAGTAGCTATTGATATATTTTTTTTCTTAAATCTACCTCTAAATAATTAAAATGGAAAAGCAAAACATCAAAGTTTAGGTCGAGCTTGATTAAAAAGAATAAAGTTTTTTTTTTTAATAAGTCAACAAAAGTATAAAGTTGTCCATTAACAATTTATTTGTTTTATTTTCATTTTAAAAAACTACTCAAATTTTAGGTAATTAAAAAATAAAAAATCAAAACTATTTCGTAGTCTATAAATTTTGTTAGGACTTTAAAAAACAATACTAAATGGAAAATGACAGAAACAATGAAATTCGCAAAAAAAAAAACGAGTGTATTTGAGAAAATAAAATAAAATGATGTTGAATTCAAACAAAAATAAGACTATTTTCTTAGAAATGATCAACTATATAATAAAAAAGCCAAACGGAGAGAAAAATACAAAAGAAGAATGTTCCTTCTGGTATTTGATTCAACACAATATACAAAGCCGCCCAGCAGGGGCTGCAAATAGAAAGAGGCAGCCCCTAGAAAGTAACGATTAAAAAAATCCACAGTTAACAGACAAGATTAACCAAATCAAAGTCAAGGTTTAACAAACTAAAAATAAAACATATTAAAATATTATTTTAATCTCTATTATATTTTAGTCTATCTACTTCTAAATATAGAAATTTAATTTTCATACCCATACTTTATTTTCATGCAAAAAAAATTAAATTGACAACTACTATTGGTTTGTCATTTTCTTTGAAAATATATTAAAATTGTTTATTTTCAGGAATGAAAATTTAGTATTATTATATTTAAATTTGATTAAAAAAAATTTTTATTTGTCTTTTTTTTTTTTCTTCGTTTGGATCATGTTAAAAGAAACTGTAATCATGTGGCTGATATTTTAGTGTTTTTTTCTTTTTTTTTCTCCTGTTCTGCCTCTGTAAGTCGGTGGTTTGATTTTCCCAATTAGCTTGTTTCTTTAGCTAAAAGGATATCCACTCTTGTTGGTTTTACCTTAATAAATTCATTTTCTTCTAAAAAAAATGTCAACTAATCATAAAAATTAGTTTTAAGATTTATTGAAATTAAAGTGTAGGGAATAAGTTAATGATTATCATTTTTGAAAAAAAAAAATACATATATCTTAATAAAAGGTTTATTATTATCATTATTATTATCTAATAAAAGGTTTATTATTATCATTATTATTATCTAATAAAAGGTTTATTTATTCTAATTCGTTCAAAACCCTCTTTTCTCCCATCCGCGTAGCCCAATTAGATAGAATCAAGCTTTGGAAAAAGTCAATTAACTTAAAGTCCTCTGTGATGAAAACTTTCAGAAAAGGGAAAAAACAAAAAGTTTGGAAATGTGTAAGGGACTTCTTGGACTGAGGACATGAGGATAGGAACGAGGAGACATGAAAATTAATCATTCACATGTTTTTTTAGAGTGGTTGAAGGAGAAATTTTGTCAAATCACAAATTGTCACGTCATTATTTAAAATTAATGACGAAATTATCCAATAATTAAATTTGGGACCAATTATAAATTGACATGTGTTTCAAATTTAATTTGAAGACAAAATGGGCTAATTATAAATTTAAAGAGCCAAATTTTTATTTGATCAATTAATTAGAAAATAAATTAATTTGACCAATTAATTAAAAAAATAATTAATTGGATCAAATTTGGGTCTTTTAAGTATTTGGGTCATATGGTTTTGGGTCAAATATGAACAAAATCCAAAAGTAAATAGTTGAGTCCAAAACCAATAAAGCTCAAACCCAAGTTGTTAGGCCCAAAAGCTACCAGGGCCCAACGATAACTCTATAAATAGAGATGTTATCCTCCATTTCAAGGGTTCAGAAATTCTAGACTCTTACAAAGACAAGAGTTCAGAGTTTCAGAGCTCTCAAGCAGAACTAGAGAATTCAGAGAGACTCCACCAAGTCTGAAGACCGAAGACTCTCTACAATCCATAAATTCAAGTGTTGAACACTTCTTGAAGACCAAACACTCTTCAAGACTTCAACACTCCTTGAAGATCAAATACTCTTCAGGACATCAACACTTCTTGAAGACCAAGCACTCTTCAAGACTTCAACACTACTGGAAGATCAAATACTCTTCAGGACATCAAGACTTCTTGAAGACCAAACACTCTTCAAGACTTCAACATTTCTTGAAGATCAAAGACTCTTAAAGACATCAACACTTCTTGAAGATTGAAGACTCCTTCAAGACCGGAAGACTTCAAGCTCCAAGAATCCATTGAAGCTTGTAAGGGACTACCGGACACCTACATATCTCCACAATGGTATGATATTGTCCACTTTGGGCATAAGCCCTCATGGCTTTGCTTTTGGATCACCCCAAAAGGCCTCATACCAATGGAGAACTTATCCTCCCTTATATACCCATGGTCTTCCCCTTGTCTAGCCAATGTGGGACTTTGGTCGCATTCTCCCACAATCCTCCCCTCGAACAAAGTACCACCGAGCCTCCCCTCAAATCGTCATTTTTTATCCGTCCAACACTCCTATACCAAGGAGTTTTTATAGAGTCTAACGACGGATCTCCAACATGACTACGTTTTCAAGGCTCACAAATTCTTTGTTCGGCACCCGAGGAGTTTTACGACACGACTACGTCAGGGGCATGGCTCTGATACCACTTGTAAGGGACTACCGGACACCCACATATCTCCACAATGGTATGATATTGTCCACTTTGGGCATAAGCCCTCATGGCTTTGCTTTTGGATCACCCCAAAAGGCCTCATACCAATGGAGAACTTATCCTCCCTTATATACCCATGGTCTTCCCCTTGTCTAGCCAATGTGGGACTTTGGTCGCATTCTCCCACAAAGCTTCAGACTCGAGATCAAGCATTCCAGCCCTCGAGTGAAACACATTCACACACAAGAGAGAGAATCAGAGGATTAAAGTTAGAGATTGTACACCCACACGCATACAACATTAATACAAATATATTATTTATTCCACGTGTCTCCATCTCCGAAGTTACGTGTGAACGATAGACTCTTGACTTTTTTTTTTTTTTTTTTGTGAGAAATGCAAAACAAGAAAAACTATATGTTGGGTATTTGATGCCTTTACAAAAGAATGGAACTTTTTTTTTCTTATGTCCTATTCTTTCTCTCTTAGTTTGTTGATATATTCTTATTCAAATTAATTTTTATAATAAACTAGATTATACAAACATTATTGTCTAATAATGCATTAGATTAACTTAATTAATTATTCAAATGTAATAAAATAATTATAACTAATTGATTGCCATCAAGAGTAAAAATTATTGTCTTGGAATTTTCATATATATCTTATTATCAGACATTTATTATTCTGAACGCATCTAAGAAACCTTAGATCAAAGGTTTGGAAGAAACATCCTTAGAATTTTCGAATATTACCTTCTTTTTTTTTTTTTTTTTTTGACAAAAACATGTTGGAAAAGTTCCTGCGTTTAGATTATTCTCTTCTTTCCCTGGTCCAAAGGTGCTGCAAGTCATCACCAAATATAACGACATAAAATCGACAGTAGCAATACTTGGCGAAAATTGCGAATATTAAATATTTGTAAAGAATAAATGAAGACAAAATGCAGTTTATTTATTCTTTATAATATGGCAAGACGATTGAATTTTATAATAATTCAAATGACAATGCGTAAATAGGGAGATGAGCGACATTTAAGAACAAGCAATCTGGAAAGAGATTGGCTTGAAATCGAATTTAGGGTCTCGTGCACAAGTGAAGGTGATTGGCTTGGAATTGAAAATCGCCATTGTTGACCGAAGATTGGTTAAGGGTCTATTTGGAATACATTTTAATTTAAATGTTTTTCAAGAATACATTTTTTAAAAAATATTTTGTATAAAAATTGTTTAGAATTTAAACACTCATATGTTTGGTTGCATTTTCTCAAGTGTTTTTATACACAAGTCATTGTGTATTTGGGAAGTCTTTTAAAAAAAGTTGGTTTCAAATGTTTCCCTCAAAATGGTTTATTTATCAATCTCATTTTCTTATAATTCATTTTTAGTAGTTGTCAAACACTAGAAATGTTTTCAAAATGATTTATTTTCAAAATTAAACACTTGAAAAGTTAAACCAAACACACCCTAAATGTTTAAATTTTTCCTTCACCTGTTGAACTAAAAAAAAATAATTTATACATTTTCCATTCATGTGAATATAGTTAAATAAGGTCAAGACATCTATTTTTTCTTTGAGGTTGGAAGTTCAACTTTTAAAATATAAGGTTCTAAATTAGAACTAGGTTAAAATCATAAAAATAGAAGTACTGATTTAACTTTAAAAATTTATCTTGTCAGTGTCACTCTGGTTAGAATTTATACAATTACCAAACCAACAATTTCAAATTTCTATATTACATTTTGCCAGATCAAATTTTAAGATGAATCTAGCTCTTTGCCAAAAAAAAGGACATGAATAATAAGATCGAATCGATGCTTTTTAGTTAGTAGATAAGAAGCAGCACACATATACATTAATTATCTAGTTAGCATTATTACTAAAATAAACAACAAACCAAGTTTATTCTTATTTCATTTTTTTTTAAAAAAAATCTATTATTGTTTATCCAACAAAAAAACATAGCTCAAATCTCCTCACTCCCATAAAAAAAAAAAAAAACTATTCTTAATTCAATATTTATTACAATTTCTTTTGGATGAAATAATGTTTTAATTATTGTATTAATAACTAGAGATCTCTGGTTTGCACGTGTCATAAAATAAATAACATTTACAATTATGATAACAAAGAATTGAACTATATATTATTTACCTATATACTCACAAGTGACTTAATCGTAAAGAATATGGCTAAAAAAAAGAAAGATTTTTCTGCAACTTATTGGGTAATATCAGCAATCAATCCTGATATTAAAGAATAATGGGGACTTGATCCGATCCTCGTGGAAATGACTTAAGGCCTTATGAACCTCTTGCTCTCGCCGCACCCCATAATCGAAGTAGGCAATTTTCCGACCATCTCAATCCCTTCTTCAAAAACAATTCCCATTCCCATAAAGAAATGGGCGTCAATATGGCAATGGAAAGCCCAAACCCCAGGATTATCAGCCACAAATCTCAATGCCGTCCATCCATAAGGGTGCAACGGCACAGTGTTCTTCATTATCGGATTCTCCAAATTGTACCTGCTTGGATCTTTATAGATATCGAATTTCCCTTCGCCGTATCCCAACACCCAGAAATCGTGGCCGTGCAAATGCCAAGGATGTGTTTCGCTGTTTTTTGGGCTCATCATGTTGGCGTTCTGCAGAATGATGTCCACCGTTGAATTGAAATCCAATCGGTAAATGGCGTCGCTCACCGTCGCTTCAGGGTTGGGCGGTGGATTGAAAATGTCGTAAGTCTTGAAGTCGTATCCGGTGGGTGGTTTGGCCTGGCTGAAAGTGTGGAGAAGATTGTTCTTCAGGGCAATAAGGTAAGGTGTGTGGGGCATGTTGAACGACACATTGTTTAACGACCACCGCCGGCGTCCATTGACGGTGTTTTGTGTGTTGAGTAACACGATCACTTTATCGGCGGCTTTGGGCGGCGCGTGGATGAAGCCTTGTCGGGCTTTGATGGCGTGGCTTTGAGCCAAACGGGGTGCAACGTCGTTCCAGGCAGGTCCCGCGGGAGGAGTTGTCGGAGGCAATTTACGTTGGTGATTTGGGTAGTAATTGAAAATGGCTAAACCAGGGGGCGTAGTTCTGTTCCGGCTAACCACATTGGTTGTGATCCAGTAGTTTCTGGAAGGGTCTTGGTCGGCTTTAATCAACACGGAATATGTTTCTCCTGAGTATATGAACAAGGTGTTTACTTGGAATGGCTCGACGTAGTGCCCATCTGCTTCAACCACAGTCATGGTGTGACCCTGTTTTCGAAACAGCGAGTTTGAGTCATTTCTGATGAATTTCGAGAAATTAGAGCGAGGCGAGTGAAATTAATTATATGGTTACCTCAATTTGGAAACTGAGGGCTGAAAGAGAAGTGAGACTTGAGACCCTCAATCGGTAGGTTTTTCCTGGTACAACTGTTAGTGGATAAAGAACACAATCTGGGTTGGATGAGTTGCAAGTACCAGAAGCTAAACTGGAAGAACCCAACAGAGAGCAATTGAATCTTCCCCTTCCTTGTATCAAAAGTGACTGAGAGAGCAACAAATAAGAAGAAACCCATTTAGTAAACGAATCAATTTGAGTTAAATAGTGGAAAGTTAATGATGGGTGTTTGAATTTACATCAGGCTCTCCGACCCATGTGAAGCCAGCGTCAGGGGTAGCCAATCCGGCGGCGTGTTCATGGCTGCTTTTATGATACCAATCGGTGAGGATGAGATTTCGATCATGATCGTAGGAGAAAGGCTCCGACTGTCCTTCTGGAAGCCAAACCACGATGGATCCGTAGAGACCATCTTCTCTTTGCAAACCGTAATGAGCATGGTATAGGTATGTCCCTGGCTGCAGATTTCAAAATTGACTAGGTCAACGCCAACTTATTCATTAAAAAAAATTCTTTTATAGCCCATAAGGCCAAAACTCTTTTCAGAGGCCCCCCTCAAAAAAAAAAAAAGTGGGTCCAGTTCTTACTCTATCCACAACGAACTGGTATTTGAAAGTTTCACCAGGCAAAATAGGACATTGAGTGACACCTTCTGTTCCATCGCTCCATGGTGTTCCGATCTTCAATTATTACACAAAAATCCAAACACATTAGAACCAAAAAAAAATCAACCCAATACAAAAACATACAAAAGGAGCCAATATGTTAGTATTTGCAGACATATGAAAGTTGGGGTACCTGTCGGATTCCATGCCAGTGGATAGCGACGTTTTCGGTACTGAATCCGTTTTTGAGCTCGACGATGACGGTGTCACCTTGGTGGGCGTAGATTGTGGGACCTGGAGATCTGCCATTAATGGTCATAGTAAGCTTTTTAAAGCAGTCGGGGGACTTCAATTCGGACTTGACTTCCCATTTGTAGTACAGAGTTTTGGATTCTGCAGTTTGAGATTCCAATAAAAACACGAAGAAACAGAGAAGAATTAAAAGGTATTCTCTGCTCTGAAAGAGCAAAGCCATTTGTTGAATTGTTTTAGTTCTTCCTCCAAAACCCAACAGGTTTGAAAATAATCGAGATTGGTGGTTTGCAGAGACGAACTTCTAGTCTTTATAAATATCCTACATGAGTGGACTTAATCAAATCCTGGTCAAAGTCGACGGCTCGTGTATTTTTTTTTACAGTCCGCCCACTTTGGCCCTTTCAGATATTTTAAGGGATAGGAAAGAATGAATGATTATCGTTTTCCTCTTTGGCTCCTTTCTAATTTCTCCAATCCGCGTGAACACATTCAGATAAAATCAAACTTTAAAAAAGTTGCTCTCGCTCTCTCTCTCTCTCTCTCTCTCAAAAAAAAAAAAAAAAAAAACTATGCTTAGCTTTGAAGCTTGTTATTAGAGTTGTTCAACACCCTATTTCTCTGGAAATGTCCAAGAACATCCTCGGAAATTTCATGCATAACGTTATTTTGGCAAAAACAAGTTGAAATTTTTTTTGCATTTAGATTATTCTTTCCTTTGAATGTTCAAAGGTGCTCTAAGTCATCACACCCAAGATAACGTAGGTCATTATAGCAGCGTCATAAAAGCAACAGTAATTGGCCCAAATTGCGAATATTAAAATAATTGTAACGGATAAATCAAGACAAATTGTATTTTATTTATTCTTTATTATAAGGAAAGACAATTCTTTAAAAAAAAAAAAAAAAAAAAAAGAATGAAATGAGTTAAGAACAATAACTCAAAAGATGAGGCGTGATTTAAGGAGGGAGGGATTTAAGAACAGGCAATTTGGGAAGAGATTGGGTTGAAGTTGAATTTAGGATCTCGCGCATAAGTAAAAGTGATGGGTTTGGAGTTGAAAATGGGGAGGCCATTGTTGACCAAACACTCAGTGTCAGAAATGGCCAAGAGGGAAGGATCGATGCTTTTTGTAGTTTGAAATCCTCTGCAATCTAGCTTCACTTCTGACTGAGAACACTGGCAGTTGTTGCTTATGGTCACTTTCCATTCTGTCATTCCATGGATCTGAAATCCAGTCATCCTTTGGCTGATTGCTATGTTGTTCAAAAAACACTGGCAATTTCCTGAAAGAAAAACCACTCAACTTCAGCAACACTGTGTGAGAGAGAGAGTCAAAATTTCTTGATAATAATAAACTTACTATTTAGCATGAGTGAGGAAATATCTTGAAAAAATTAGATCACTTAGGAGAGGAAAAGTTAGCAAACCAAACAGAAATTTTGAAGGGAAAAAAAAAAGCATATCACTCTTGAAGGAAATTTTCCCATTCCTTCTCAAAATCTCTTTTGAGTGGCCTAATTTCTTTTCAAGATCCCGGTCAATCCACTGAATCTCATGGCATGAAAGTTTATCATGAACAAACTGTAGTGGGAATAGGTTTTAAAAAATATTCAAACAGAGATTAAATTGAATTTTTTTAAAAAACTACATGCTAAATTCAAAAAAGAAATACTAAAACATGTTTATTTAACCTAGAGTTTATTAATAACAACTATACTAAAAAGAAAATAATAGGAGTATTAAATAGAGGGAGGAAAATGAAAAACATTCACAGCTATGAGGTAGAGCTGCCCATAAAAATACTTAAAAAAAATTTAGACAAACCAATGGGTTGGATGAGAAAAATGTTATGATATGATAATCGAAGAAAAAGACAAAATGAACTTAAATTTTATTATATGTATACCTTTGTAAAGGAGAGAGAGGAAGATAAGTGCAGTGAAAAGCTTGAAAAAGATAGCCATTGTCATTGTCGAGAGAAAAATCTGAGAAAATAAATTTGGGGACTGTCCTATTTAAGGGGATTTTGTGAATTGTAAATATGGAAATCCGTAATAAATAAATATATTTCATTAATTCTGGTTCATTTCCGTTTCCATTTGAGAGGATTCTGATCGGTAAGATTTTAATCTAACGCAATTTAGTGTGGTAATTACTTAATCAACGCCAGACATCATATTTTTTTTTTTTCTTCAATCTGAACGTTTTTTAACGTTTAAGAAATTGTATACTCTACATCTCCCCAACCCAAAAAGAAAATTTGACTTTCTATTTCGCTAAATAGCATTTAAAGGGCATTAATAATAAAAATTTGACTTTGTCACATATCCGAGACGAGAGTATTTCTTTCTTGGTCTTTTATGATACTAACATATTTTATTTAATAGATGGGCCCAGTTAGAAGCTCATTGGTTTTGGGTTATTGGGCCTGGATCCTTTCGGTCCAACATAAATTAGAAGCCCACATGTTTTGCTATCCATCTCTGATCTGCTTGCGCCGGTGTATGAGATCCCGGCGACTGCTCAATCTTCCGAGTCATCCCCGCTGGAGATGGAAAGCGAGTCACCGTCACCCGATTCTCACTCTCACAGAACTTCCGATCCCGAAACACTAACATCAGGAATCGAGGAATTGACAATTTCCTCGAACCCCTTAACCAGTCAGTTCAGTTCCCTCAACGATCTTGCCCACGAGCTTTCCTCTCTTCAAGATCTCGCCACTCGCGGCTCATGGCGTTCAATTTTAGATAAGGTTGCTAGGGCTCGAGCTCTCTCCCTTCTCCAGAAGCCCCATGACCACCTCACTTATCTCTCCTACAATGTCCTTGCCCTCGTCAAATTGCGTCGTTTCGCCGAAGCCTTGGTGGAACTCGATTCTCTCGAAGATCTCGATAGCTCGCAATACAGGTACGAATCTTATCCAAGTGTGTACCCTAATCGGACCGGCTCCATGGTCCCCTTTTCACTCCGGTGGCTGCACGCCCTCATCCCTATCAAGATGGGTGAGCGTCAAGATGGGTTGGACCGCTTCTACGAACTTCTGGATTTTGTACAGTCAAAACTGAAGGATAAAGAGGTGAAAAACCTCGATGTCTCTGTGAATTTGTGGAAGAAAAGGGAAGTGTTTGTGATTAACTGTATTATGGGTCATCATTTAAGCAACAAAGAGTTCGGGGTTTGTTTAAGTCTGATTAACAATTTGCTTGGTCGGGATTTTTCAGACCCTGCTCTGATTTCGAAACTTGGGTATATCCAAATGCACGTTGGTGATATTGAAGGTGCAAAGCGTTCGTTCAATCGGATTGAGGATATGGTTAAAGAGGGGAAGAGAAGCGGGTCATTGAGCGAGGTAGAGATTAAGAACCTTGTGAACAGGAACAAGGCGTTGGTGTTTTTGGTGGGTAAGGACTATCTATCGGCAGTGAGGGAATACGAGGAGTGTATCGAGAGGGACCATACGGATGTGGTGGCCATTAACAACAAAGCTCTTTGCTTGATGTACTTGAGGGATTTAGCAGATTCGATTAAGGTGCTGGAAAATGCACTGGAAAGAGTTCCTACCGTGGCTCTCAATGAAACAGTGATCGTGAATCTATGTAGCATGTATGAATTGGCTTACGTTAATCACTCTGAGATTAAGAGAACGCTCAATAACTGGATTGCCCGTGTTGCTCCTGATGATTTTGATTCTTCGAGTACTCGAATCTAAGGTAGTTTTTGATGTTTCATAGCTTACGCTTCTGTGTCCCCCACATTTTTAACTCTGTGGGTTTTAAGTTTATTCCTTGTATGAAAATCTATTCTTCACTTTGTTGGGCGTTACCTGAAACTTATATCATTATACAGTTGGTCATTCATCTGCCTCCTTGTCTACTGTGTTATGCAACTTGTAGCCTATGAGATGCCTTTTAGAGTGGTCTGCTAATTATTTGTTAGTGTCTTGAAATGGTATATTGATTTGTTAACTATTATGCTAAAATAAATGCAGAACTTTGCTCCCTTACCTTTTACCAAATTGGCGGTTGATGGTTCTTGTTGTCTTAAGCCTCAAGAGATTGAATTTGTCTGCATTTCTACTGGTTCTCTCTGGTCTGTGTGGATTAGCTAAATTCAATATCCACAAATGCTTTACCAATAAATGCATCGGTCTTAAAGCTTATCTTATATCTTTCATGCTTACTGATAAAAAAAACTGGTTCAACTTCTCGGATGTTACTCCTTTTCCATCCTGAATTTGCTGCTATTGGCAAATGGCAATTCCTTGACCTTTTCTTCAATTAAATTTTATCAGCTGGGCAGTAGAAGGCTATTTCTTTATTTTACTGATGTATTTATTATTTGCCTTCTTACTGAATTAGTTAGATTTCATGGAGTTCGAGTTAATCAAAGGGAGGCTAGAATAGCGATTTTTCTCACCCGCCTTAACTCCATTTCATTCATGTTGAATCTGCACTCGATATTTTAACTATAATTTTCCACTATTAATTATCCATGTCTTCCTTAATAAAAAGTGAATTTGTTCTCTTCTTCCCAAAAAAAAAAAACTAGTAGGGAAAATTTGATTAAGAAAAAGGATCCATCTCGATGTTGTTCCTCGAGTAATTGCCGGTCGGTTTGATGAATAGAGTTTATCGAGCGTGGATGATGCAAATATGATTTGTTGTTCATTGGTAGCTAGTTACATGTATTATTACTTATTAGGTGTATTTGGATCATTAAGACTTAAGTAATTAATTAATTGTTGTTAATTCAATTTGTGGCATGAGTTTTTGCTCGAAGGCGAGTGGAAAATATCCATGTATTTTTTATTTTAGTTCTTTCGCTAATGAAAAAAAATATATATCGGACGAAAAATTTTCATCCTACGTATTGAACCAAATAAATGAAGTTTTATTTTATTTTTGGTGGATGAATTAAGAGTAATAAAATATGAAAAGCAAAATAAGAGGGACAGAATCATTTTGGATAAGAAGACCTGGCTTCAAAGGTTCCATCAATATTCCTAAACAATGCTGCATGAACGGATTTTGCTGGCAAAAAGCAACAGCAAAGAGACAACAAAAGTCATTCTTAACGTTTCTTTATGGTCAATTTTCTGTTCAATTGGAGTTGGTTTTGCAAAGGACAGCCTCCAGAAGCTAAGGACTTCTTCATCCAAGGACCAAGCTCTTGACTTTAACTTCAAGACAATCAAACCCTCAACAGCAAGAATCCTCTCTTTTCTTCACCCATTTATAACCACTCCATTCCCACGCCATTGAACATTAAGAAAACAAACAAAACTTGAGCCTGGAACTCTTTGTTACAATACCAATGGAGGCTTCAAGTTCATTCAAGGAAGGCGCAGCTGAGATTGTCTTCTTCGACTTGGAAACCACAGTGCCGAATAGAGTCGGGCAGCGGTTTCGAGTATTGGAATTTGGTGCCATTGTCGTCTGCCCCCTCAAGCTTGTGGAGCTTGAGAGCTTTACCACCCTCATCAGGCCAACAGATTTGTCAGCTGTTGCATTGAGGTCCAGCCGACGTGACGGTATAACAAGAGATGTCGTTGCAACTGCACCATTGTTTGAGCAAGTTGCAGACAAGATATTCAGCATCTTGGATGGAAGGATATGGGCAGGCCATAACATTCAAAGATTCGACTGTGTTCGTATTAGGGAGGCGTTTGCGGAGATCGGCAGGCCTGCTCCTAAGCCAGTAGGGATGGTTGATTCCTTAGGAGTCTTGACTGAGAAGTTCGGCAAGAGAGCTGGAAACATGAAGGTAAAGATAACAACTTCAGAACCTTGAAAATCATAACATACAGCAGTTGGCAAAATCAGAAGCACGTAGAATCATTACATTCAGAATAGTTCTGATATTTTGAACTGTTTCATGTTTAGATGGCATCATTGGCTTCTTACTTTCAGCTGGGGCAACAAAAGCACAGGTATCAATCAACTCCCTCTCTTTGTTTGTGTTATATCTCCTTGGTTTACAAATGTGCCTTGTGCAGGAGCCTTGATGATGTTCGTATGAACTTGGAGGTCCTCAAGCATTGTGCCACCGTACTATTTCTGGTATGCGCGCAAGACTTTCGACCGCTTATGCAGTTCTTGCACACCTTAGTTATCTATATGAAATTTCTCTTGTGGGTCACCTCTGATTTTGGTAATTTCTCAACCAGGAATCGACCCTCCCAAGCATATTGCCCGGGAAGTGGAAGACTTCATCCACCATAACAACCCGAAACAGAGCCAATGGGAAGCTACATTGCAGAGAAGAAAGTAGCCGAAAATCTCCTCCTTCGTCGCCGGGATATCAACTGAGATCAGTTCCTTATGCAAGGGAAAGATTGGGAATTGGAAAGGTTTAGTTACAGGTCTTTCTTTATATGTCAATGATGCTTCATATTTAGATGGTGAAACCTTTTCCCCAAACAACTGACGAAAATCTGCTAATTTGAAACAGATGACGGCAAAGGTGAAGAATGTACTCTGCAGAGCTCAGGGAAAACAGCATCTTGAGGTCTTACTCAAACATTCTCGATCGCTACTGCGGTGACTCGAAACAAAATGGCTGTCCTTTCCACTCCAAAATGTCATTGTTTTGTAAGAAGCTGGAAGTTGATGCATAGCAGTGAAGAGCATAAACAAACATCTTTGAGAGAGTGATTATTTGAATGAAAGATAAACAACCTACTTATCATGAAAGACAGAAACTTTGCATGTAAAAGAGTGATGTATCATCTTCTTGATGAAGTACCTTGTCATTTGGAGAGTGATTCTTCTTGGGAGAGATTCTTTGATGTACAGATGTGAAAATATAACCATTAATCAAACAAGTTCATTCTTTCATTGCTTCATCCCTTCTTTCTGCCAGCACTTGATCTATCCAATTTATTTCAGAGAAGGGGACAAACAAACAAGTAAAGTGCATAAAAAGAGTTATATAAACAAGCAAATAAATAATAAGCTTGTGGAGAGCTCGCTCTCGTTAGGAAATTCTCTAAACTCACTCAATTCTCCTAAAATGGGAAGTTTGGGATAGAGGCACCATGGATAAATGCATACTCCCAAATTATGTTCTTGCAGCTCTTCATCAACAACCAAAGTAGTTTGGGAGCGATCGAGATTCTGATATTGTACATAAGCTTCATGAATGAATCAAAAGTAACAGAGAGTTTCTTGAAGAGGTAAACAAAAACAACATATGGAGATAGATCCATATTATAAGTAAATGAAGACAATGAAATAATGAGAATCCAAATTATAAAGAACAACTTCCATTTCAAGTAGTCTTTTCCTTCCTTTTCTTTTCATGTGATGAAATCATTTTATCACCAAGATTTGCAGCTACAGCTTCTGCAACAGTCAAGAAGGCCCTTCCTTCTATAGTGTTAAGGAAGTTACCCAATCTTAGCTTGTTAATTACTTGCCATTTGAGGTTGGCAATGGATGACTGTTATAGGAAAAGGAAAATGATTATGTTTTGAGAAAGCTGGAGATTTTAGAATCTAACACAATGCAAATGAGCTTTCAGTTGCAAGTATCCCATGTAAAGTGAGGCTATTATGGAACTCTTTCAAAGATGCAACTCCAGCAGAGTCAATGTCCATTAAATCTGCCATCCAGCCATGTTAGATATTAGCTACATTTTGTAAGTTAGTTGACAGAGTTGGCATTTGCAAAGCAAAGCCAAGGATAAGGATGAAGAGGAAAAATGAAGGGCCAGGTGCAAGGATAGCAATATGAACCAAAATAATTGCAAATATAGCAGCCCACAAAAAAAAATTGCAAAAATAGAAAAATCTGATGGTCTGCATGTTGCATTTACTAAAATACCCCTCTAGATTTTCTATCACTGATAGAAAATTTTTCATAGATTCTATTAGTGACTATCAATGATAAGTATTTTTCTATCCGTGATAGAAATTTTTCTTTGATAGAAGATTTCTATCACTATTGATAGAAAACTTTCTATCACTCACTGATAGAAAAATCCAACATACAATAACGAAACAATTAGTTTCTATCAGTGATAGAAACTTTCTATCACTAATAGAAAGTTTTTCTATCACTGATATAAAGTTTCTATCATTGATAGAATGTCTTTCTATCAATGATAAAAAAAGTCATGATAGAACACAACAACTACAAAAACATATAGAATGACAACAATAACCAAACAACTAACAAAACAATATGATATCAGAACACTAACACTTATAGAAACTTTCTATCAGTGATACTAATAGATTCTATCAGTGATAGAAAGATGAGCATTATAAACCAAATAAAGAAATTTACTTAAACAAGGTTTTCAATCTTCTATCAGTGATAGGTGATAGAAAGATGAGCATTATGAACTGAATAAAAAAATTTACTTGAACAAGGTTTTCAATCATGTTGTTTGGTTTCTGATAGAAAAGTTTCAATAGTGATAGAAGAATAGATTCTATCAAAAAAAAAAAACGAGGATGAAGAAGTTGCGCGCCAATCAGGGGCAATTTGGAGATATAGAAAATTCATTTAAAATTTTTGCCATATTTGCAATTATTTTAAAAACTTGCTATATTTGCTATTATGCACCATAATTTTGCCCCCCATTACAATTATCTAAAAATGAACATCCAAGGATCAAATTGAGATGGTTCCACTGCAAGTAGTATAGCAGGAAGAAGGAAAGAAACTGATTGGTATTTGTAGTGAAGTTGACAATTCCCAATAGTTCCTTCAGGTTGTTGAAGACCAATTATAATGGCTGCACCTACAGTGAACCCGATAACAGTAGATTGGGAAAGAAATTTCAGATGAAATCCTAACCTGAAATTTGATACAGACATATATATATGCAAAGAAACAGACATGAGAAAAGTTAGAACAAGGATTTATGAACACAGTGTGATTGGAGAGACTATCAAGAAGAGAACCACAACCTAAACAAATATGTTTTTTAAATTCGATAGTTAAGGTCCCGTTCTATAATCATTTGGACTTTGTTGGATAATCATTTGGTTTTTTAAAATGAAGCTTATAAACTCGTACTACTCCCAAGTTCCTTTGTTTTTATTGTTTTCTTTCAATTTTCTTACCATGGTTTTCATGTTTGTTAATGAAACATTTACCTTCTTAGCCAAATTCCAAAAACAAAAACAAGTTTTTTAAAACTTTTTTTTTTTGTTTTCAAAATTTATGTTGGTTTTTGGAAACATGAAAATAAGATTGCAAAAATATAATAAAATAAAATAAAATAATCCTTAAATTTCAAAAACCAAATAGTTGCCAAATAGGGTGTTGGTTGGTTTTTTTTTTTTTTTTTTTTTTTTGAAAACTAAACTTAAAATTACTACTCCCAGTCTCATATTAAGGAGTTTTCTTATTTTGTTATCTATTTTTACGATTGTTTTCAAAATCTAAACTAAAATTTTTAAAACAAAAAAAAAACAGTTTTTAAAAATTTGTTTTTGTTTTTCAACTAAAATTCAAATGTTTACTTAGGAAATGAAAATCATAGTAAAGAAATCGTGAGAGAAGACTTTCTACACGTTTGTGATATAAATTTGTAATATAACTAAAATGACGTAAACAGAGATGTAAACGAAACTTCAAAATTTTCAGGTTTAGGGAGAGGAAAACAACTTGCACGCTAGCTTGTCATCTCTCATATTTATTAAGTTAAAATTGCATTATTTTCTAAAAGAAACAAAGATTGATACTTCAAAATGATATATTTCTATATAATCAAAGTATAACTAACGTTTTAAATGATACTATTTGCTCACATGTTGACAAAGTTCCTTTTTTTTTTTGAAACATTGACAAAGTTCCTTCAACACAATTTAGATGAATTAACAACTAGAAAGATAGGTCTTTATTTAGTTAGGATCAATCCTCTTATGGATATGTCTTTTCCATAAGAATTTAATTTTCTATCTTATAGTTATAGATAGCAATATGGTAAGAGGTCACTAAAAAAAAACCGTGGATATACAAAAAAAAAAAAAAAATACTTCAATTAACATTTCCCAACTATTCTAAGTATTTCATTCTTTACACAAGTTTTACTAAATTCTTTCGCAAGAAAAATAGAAGAAAAAAGAAAAACGTCCATGATTTTTTTTTTCTTTTTTAAAGTTCAACGATGATGGAATGGTGAATTCGAACTTTCTAATCTCTTTGTCAATGACAGTAGATACTTTATGTCAATTCTAGAATTCTATTGATTTCGAAAAATTGGGGTAGGTCGGGCCAAGCTAACAAACACACGTCAAATCCTGAAGCTCCAATTCCATTTCAACTAAAGTTTGATTGGAAAAAACCAAAAGGATGCTG
The DNA here is from genome assembly GCA_036850905.1 of Luffa acutangula. Taxonomy (NCBI): domain Eukaryota; kingdom Viridiplantae; phylum Streptophyta; class Magnoliopsida; order Cucurbitales; family Cucurbitaceae; genus Luffa; species Luffa acutangula. The sequence continues at coordinate 57,538,290 of CM072087.1, read as the reverse complement.
TTTCTTTCAGTAGCCCCACTTTAATTTACAACCTCGTTATTTTCATGACATTCTTCTCTCTTTAATTGAAATAATTGAACTGCCTCAAGATAACGTAGAAATTCTTTTATTAATTTACAACGTATATAGTTTTTTTTTTTTTTTGCCTTTAACCAAAAACGTAAATAAAATTTTATTGAGCAAAAGAAGACAATGGCCAATTCACGAGATCACTTCTCCCTCACATTCTCAACCACCAGACTCTTCGGAGAAGTGGGATAAAAAACTTAAAAACTTTTTGGAAAAGAAAGACTTTTTGCGGAAAAAGGTAAAGAAAAAGAAAACAATAATTAAAATGGCCACAAACTAAAAGTGGATCAAATTTCAGAAATGCATTGGCTTGGGTCTGGTTTGGGAGTTGGAATTTGCAGAGAATTGAATTGACAAGTTTCAACCAATTCCATATTTTATAAAACTCCACTGTTCTTGGCTCTGTTTGTTTTTTTACCATTTCTGCTTAAAGTTAAACAAACCCATGTGACTCCTTTCATTTTATTTTGGATTTTATGGCACCCACCGTTGATTGTATTGTGCTGATCTATATGAATTTATTTACTTTGGTGTTTCTTAACAATTCTCAGGGAGTGATGGTGAATTTTTGATGTAAATGAAAGATCGTTTCAAGTTCATTAATTGAAACATTTCATAGTGTTATATTATTGTTGGTTTTGTGTGGGTGTTTCAATTTTCAATCACAAAATTGGCCCAAATGATGAAAATAAACTGTGTGAGAATGGTACATAAAATGAAAGGAATGCATCATATCATGTGAATAATGGGTCCTCTTACACAAACACATTAATGAGGATGGGGCCTCCATCCCCTCCTATTGGATAAAAAAAGAACATTCTCGATTACCCTTTAGAATTTTCATAAAGTAAAACATTCTTGTACCCAACAATAAAAACTAATCTCATCAAACTTCTGTATTTTGTTATATTCCTATATAAATGTAACTTTTGAAGATGTGATCAAATCTTATATTAGTTTTTAGAAAATGAGAATATCGTAATTTGTGAGTATATAAATGAGAGAGACATTGTATTTATTGATATGATTGGAAGTTTTTTTTTTAATGAATCTAAAAAGTAAAGCCCGAGGGTTTTATTATGTTCAAAGTGGACATTATCGTACCATTGTGAAAAAATGTGGAGCGATTTGTTCTCCTACAAGTAATTTAGGATTAAAAAAAATGCATTTATCTTCTACAGACATGGAAATTCAATTTAAGGTAACTTAGGGGTTCGTTTGGAATACTTTTTAGTTTAAGTGTTTTTCAAAAATGCATTTTTGTATAAACATTTTGTATATAAATTGTTTAAAAATTAAACACTCATATGTTTGGTTACATTCCCTCAGCAAGAGTTTTTATACCCAAGTTATTATATAGTTAAAAACTCTTTTTAAAGAATTTGCTTTCAAGTGTTTCTCACAAAATGATTTATTTCTCAATCTCATTTTTTAATAAGTCATTTTTAGTGGTTGTCAAACACTAGATTTTTCTTCAAAATGATTTGTTTTCAAAATTAGACAATTGAAAAGTTAAACCAAACACATCCTTACAAAGTAGAAAAAGTATCATATGAAATGTCTCATTCAAATCAACCACGTCAATATACAGTCTCTTTGATTGTTACATGATTTTTTTTAGACATGAAAATTCAGTTGACGATAAGTTACAAAGTAGAAGAGATGTGATATAAAAAGTCTCATTCACTTAATCAATATACATGTTTTTGTTTGATTTCAAACAAAAAAAAAAAAATCAACAAAATCAATCTAAGAACAACAATTTTATCAAAGTAACTGCTTCAAATCCTTCAAATCCTCTAGCTAATGTATTATCCATTGTACATCTCTTTTTGGTTGTTACACGAGGTTCACATGATTCCTCTATCAAAAGTAGAGGTAGATCCACATTACTAAATGCATTATTATATTGAAAGCATTTAAAATTTTAATTTGAACTCCTTTCATCAATAAGAGAAGGCAATTGTTGGAGTGGAATTGGTTTAAACTAGAGCGAGGAAGAGAAATGTGTGTGGTTTGGACAAGGAAAAGGCTTTGACTTTAGGCGTTACATTAAAGAAAAATATTTATTGTCAAAAAAAAAAAAAGAAAGAAAAATATTTGATTACACATACGTACATAACTATTAAAATGTTGAGAATGAGATGTATAAAGTAAAAACTTTTTTAACAACGTGTAGATATGTACACGTCGGAATCAAGTATTTTTTATCTATCAATATGCACATTGTTTAGGACGATGTCAACAAGAGCATAGCTCAACTGACATAAAATTGAACTGATGATCATAAAATTTGTGGTTCGAATCTCCCACCTCGTATATTGTAAAAAAAATATATATTGTTTAGAGCGATAATTAAGAATGAAGGAGGAAGGCAGGGTAAGAGCCACAAACCCAATAAAGGGAAAAAATTTCTAGTACTACGGTAGTACCTACTCCCTCTATTCAGCATTTGACACGTCATTTAATGAGCATTTAATGATATAATATTATATTTCATGGGTCTCACATAATTCTTAAATATTTCTTTCATGGCAACAATAAATGGAGATAGTAAAAAAAAATTCATAGTACTAAGAAATTTTCCGTCACAAGGCGGCCTCTGCATGGCATGAACAGGAACAGGAAAGGAATCCCATCTTTTCTTTCACCGCCACATAGGCTTTGCTTTATTGTGACTTGTGCCCTCGTAGCCCCATACATTTCATTATTTCTTTTAAATTAAATAATGTCCACCTTTATTTTACTATAAGTTTTTGTCGTCTACTCTTTTTTTTTTTTTTTTTTTTTTGTCCATAATTAATCGTGTTTTTTCGACGTCTCTAGAAGGAGGGAGAGAGATTTTGTTCGACGAAATAACAAATTAGAGATTAAAAATTCTTCTATATTATACTTTTACAATTAAATTTAGAAAACTAAATCTTATTAATTACCATTTTGTTTTTTATTTTTGGTTTTTGAAAATTAAACTTATAAACACTACTTTCACTCACAACTTTATTTATTTTATTATATACAATTTTTCCATGTTTTCAAAAACCAAGTCAAAAATTAAAAACAAAAAAAAAAATCAAAAACTTGTTTTGTTTTTAGAATTTGTCCTAGAACACAAATTTCTATTTAACAAAAATGAAAACTATGGTAAAAAAATTAAAAGAAATCAAGTATAATTTTCAAAAATCAAATGGTAATCAAACTGAACCTAAAAAAATAGGTCAGGTATGATAATAGAATGTGATAAAAGACAACAAATGTGTAATTCAATTAATTAAAATAAATACATCATAACTCAACAATAATTAAATCTTTGACGAAGAGGTCAGAGATTCAAATCTAGATTGTTGTACTAAAAAAACCTAATGAAAATAAATAGTGAGATTGAAAATTTAAATTAATTTATTTAACTCAAAAATGAGAAAAAAAGATGAAAAAAACACAACTCCCCCACATTTCCGAGGATGGTCCACGGAACGTCCTAAGCTCTCAGTTTTGACCACGTGTCAGAATATTAGGCCGTCCTCTTGCTCCTTTTTCATCAAAATCATACATTTTCATATTAAACTAATTTCTCAGCATTTGTTCTTTTTTTTTTTTTTTTTTATGGATAATAAATTCTCAAATCTCTAGTATGGCTGAGGAGCTTCCCCAAGGAAGGCGAAGCCCGAAGGGGTATAAAGCTATAAGCTTTGGTGGGCCATAGCGCCCATTTATGTATGCCACGTGTATACTTGTTCTTTTGCATTTTCTTCTATAAATGAAATCCATCGATCATACAGGTTACAGCAGCCTTGTTTGGTTGAGTGGAAAATTTCCCAGTTTCATTTTCTTCTTGCATTTCTGAGAGAGAATTAAAAAAAAAAAAAAAAATGTTCATTGAGAGCTTTAAGGTCGAGAGTCCGAATGTCAAGTACACTGAGAATGAAATTCATTCGGTGTATAACTATGAAACCACAGAACTTGTCCATGAGAATAAGAATGGTAACTATCAATGGACGGTCAAGCCCAAGACTGTCAAATACGAATTCAACACTCAAACCCGCGTCCCAAAATTAGGGTTTGTTTCTTCATCCCTTCGTTTTTAATTTTATATGCACCCTTTTGGATTATTTCTACAAGAATTATTATTTGTTGTTTCGATATGTGTTGTCATTGTGCAGGGTTATGCTTGTTGGATGGGGTGGAAATAATGGTTCCACTCTTACTGGCGGTGTTATTGCCAATCGAGAGTAAGTTTTCTTTTGTTTTTAAATGTGATCAACAAATATAATTTTGTGGTCAAGCTATGGTTTCTCCCCCACCCACCTTTTCTCTTTGTTTGTACTTGAGTTTCTTCTGTATAAATTTTTCACTTTTTGGAGGTGGATTTATTAAATTATTCTCAGAGGGATCTCCTGGGCAACTAAGGATAAAGTTCAACAAGCCAACTATTTTGGCTCATTGACTCAGGCTTCGTCCATCCGCGTCGGCTCTTACAATGGCGAGGAGATCTATGCCCCATTCAAAAGCCTGCTGCCTATGGTAGTCACTTTTAGTTTAAGTGGAGGGGAGGGTCCTATTAATCAAATTTGTTTTGTTAATTCTCACTTAACTACAGGTTAATCCGGATGACATTGTGTTTGGAGGGTGGGACATTAGTGACATGAACTTGGCAGATGCCATGGTGAGGGCCAAGGTGTTTGATATTGACCTGCAAAAGCAGCTGAGGCCCTACATGGAATCCATGGTCCCACTCCCTGGGATCTACGACCCTGATTTCATTGCTGCTAATCAAGATTCACGAGCCAACAATGTCATTAAAGGAACCAAGAGAGAACAAGTCCAACAACTCATTAATGATATCAAGTAATATGCTAATTTAGTTCTGTTTTGGTACATGTAATTGTTTTAAAAACTTTTGTACTCTAATTTGCAGGAAAAAGGAAAAGAAGTGAAGATCTTTTTTTAAAAAAAAAAAAAAAATCTAATCTTCTGAATCATAATGTGCTGATTAGGGAGTTTAAGGAGAAGAGTAAAGTGGATAAAGTTGTTGTGCTTTGGACTGCCAACACAGAGAGGTACAGCAATGTAGTCGTGGGGCTGAATGACACCATGGAGAGTCTCTTAGCTTCATTGGACAAGAACGAGGCTGAAATATCTCCTTCTACCTTGTATGCAATAGCCTGTGTTCTTGAGAATATTCCTTTCATCAATGGAAGCCCTCAGAACACCTTCGTCCCAGGTAGGATCTAAGCTTAACATTCAGCTCTCTTACTTTATGATCTCAGGCACCAAACGTAATTCTGACGAGTTCTTTGAGATATAATCTTTCAGGGTTGATTGATTTGGCAATTAGGAGGAACAGTTTGATTGGAGGAGATGACTTTAAGAGTGGTCAAACCAAGATGAAATCAGTCCTGGTGGATTTTCTAGTTGGTGCTGGTATCAAGGTAAAAAATAGACACAAAACCTGTTTAATTTGGTCTTCATCTTAGCCATGAAACTGGTGAAATCTGTCTTATTCTGATCTGTTGGTGGATGATGATGATGATGATCTGATTACAGCCAACTTCAATTGTGAGCTACAACCATCTTGGAAACAATGATGGAATGAATCTCTCTGCCCCACAAACCTTCCGCTCAAAAGAAATATCAAAGAGCAATGTGGTGGACGACATGGTCTCGAGCAATGGCATCTTGTACGAACCTGGGGAACATCCAGACCATGTTGTAGTGATCAAGGTGCTTCTTCTTTTGCCTCTGCTTTGTTGAAGTCTATCCTCTTTAATTTGTTCATGGTTTTGCCTGATTCGAAAGTGTTTGGCTCTTTTAGTATGTGCCATACGTTGGAGACAGCAAGAGAGCCATGGATGAGTACACATCAGAGATATTCATGGGTGGAAAGAGCACCATAGTGTTACACAACACATGCGAGGACTCCCTCTTGGCTGCTCCCATTATCCTTGATTTGGTTCTGCTTGCTGAGCTCAGTTCTCGCATCCAGCTCAAGACTGAAGGAGAGGTGGGTTTAAGTTTAAAGATTCAGAAGCCATGTTAATTTTTGCATCTTGTGAAACTCAAAAGATGAAGATTGAAGAGTTGGTTGTTTTTTGCAGGGGAAGTTTCATTCTTTCCATCCAGTGGCTACAATACTCAGCTACCTGACCAAGGCTCCTCTTGTAAGTAAAAAAAGAAATCTCTGTTTTTGGTTGTGAACTCTGGCTCAACCTGCAGTGGAATTCATAACAATTGAGAGTGTTTGTGGAAAACAGGTTCCTCCAGGCACACCAGTGGTGAATGCGCTAACGAAGCAAAGGGCAATGCTGGAGAACATTCTGAGAGCGTGCGTTGGGCTGGCTCCTGAGAATAATATGATATTGGAATACAAGTGATGAAGGAGGAGACTCTTGAGAGATTGTGCCTCTTCTCTGCTTTCCAAGTTTGAGTTTGATGTAATTGTTGTTGTTGTTGTTTTTTTTTTTTTTTCTTTTCTTTTCTTTTGGGGTGTATTTCTAGAGAATGAAGCTTCTGTGAAGGCTGTTGTCTTGGCTGATTCAACAGCATCCCTTAATGGGAGTAGATAATTAGTGGGTTAAACAACTGTCCAGTTTGCAAAGTAATGGTACATTTTCAATCTGAACTTCTGAATATTTCAATACCAAAGTCATTATATGTAGAGTGGTGGTAAACTTTCACAGAAACCATAATCTTTGATAAACAGTATATCCCAGTATATTCTGTTATATAAATATTATATTTTAACTTGATAAATCTAAAACAAACACAAGAAATTATTCGACATGAATATCCTACAAGTGTGATCCGTGCTTTGTGCCTTATGTGAAAATTGTCTCGGGATGAAGGGAAGGGAGGATGGTTAAGAGTGCTAACAAAAAGTCTCATATTAACTAGGGGAAAACGATGATTCATGGTATATAAATGATTCTTTTTCAGAGAATTTGCAATGGGTGGCAAATAAGAATTATATAATTCCAAATATAGCACAATGTAAAAAAAAATTACAAATATAGCAAAATCTATCATAGTATATTACTGATAGACTTTAGTTAATTAAAATTTATCTGATAGACTTCGATCATCAGATCAGTAATAGACTCTGATCAACCATAATCTATTAGTCTACTGATAGACTCTAATTATCCAGAGTCTCTCAGTGTCCATTGCTGATAGACTCCGGTTAATCGAAATCTATCAATGACTATCATTGATAGACTTTGATTAATCAAATCCTATTAGTGATAGTCACCAATAAATTTTGATTAATCGGAGTCTATCATCGATAGACACTAATAGACTTTAGTGATAGACACGGATAGAATCTAACAACAGTTTTTTGGTCTTGTACAATTAATTTTGCTATATATGCAATTAGTTTGCAACTGTGCTATATTTGCTATTAATTTGGTCCAATTTGTCATTTATGCGACTGTCCTTTATTTTTATTGTTATGAAGTCTTTTGAGTAAAACTAAAAGCAAAGCATTAAGAGCTTATGTCTAAAATGAACAATAATATACCATTATAGAGATAGGGGGAGTGCAGAGTCCATTTTCAATAAATAATTTTTCAATAATTGACGCATTACAGAAAGTAATACAAAAAAGGTTGTTTTCATGATTATTAAATTGTACAAGTATAAATGCCAATGTATGAAAATATAATATTCATGCATATAAAGAACGCAAATGATACATTATAAATTCGAAAAATAATTGTATAAATGCCAATAATGTGAGGACTGAGGAGGACAAACATGGTAGACAATTTTGATATGTGACAGGAGTAGCCATTGTCTAAAAAAAAAAAAAAAAAAAAAAAGTCATTCGTAATAAATATTAGAATTATTCATAATAAATATGAGCATGTAATTTTTTTTAAACATGGTCTCAAAATTCGTCATCTACTGGTCAATTAAACTAGGGACGAATTATCGTCCTAAAGTTCAACATTTCAATCTCTCATTCCACAATTGTTGAATTAAAAAATGATTATGGGTTAAAATCTGGAAAATTCTATTAAAAAAATATTAATAATCATTTTTTAAATATTCGTCAAACAATAAATTATTCGAGAAGGCAGTCACAATGTGATTGACAATTGTGCATCGTTAGATATATAAGAAAGAAATTGTAAATGTATTTCAAATTTGTATCTAGTGATTATTAGATAATATATACATTTTTTAATCCACATCTAACAGTTATTAAGAGGTAGCCATGTTTTCTTATCATTAACAACAACAACAAAAATTAAAAATTAAAAAATAACAAAGTAGCCATTTTTTATGCCAAACTGCCACTTGGACACTTGGATGTTCAAGTTGACCTTCCAAAAGTCAGTCTAGCTGTAGCCCGGGAGAGTTTGTCATTGTGGGCATTGTGTTAGAGAGCATGGGCTCATGCCCCATTTGGGCTTATTGTACTAAATAGCTAGAAAAAAAAAATCTTCTTGTTTTTTTTGGCTACAAATGTTCAGAATTCGTAGGGGTGGCTACCGCATTTTCAGGAATTGTTTTCTAGATTTTTGTTGACATTTTTACCCCTAGTATATACGACTATAGACAAACGTCGTTAACAGTTTTTTTTTGTTTTCATTCAGTTCTCCCCCTTTTTTCGGGATGGATGAATCCCGATTTATAAGGAGTTCAGTTGGCGGGTTGTGTTCAAGTGTATAAAAAGATCTACCTATTTTTTAGGCTTAGGTTTCAGCGTTTCCAATGGTAAAAAAGATTTTATCCCTCATATTTTGTCCCTCATTATCCATGTTACAAAAGGACAACAATAAAAGTCGTAAGTAGTAGTACACACAGACAGATGACAGTGCATATAAACTACAGCGTATATATAACTCATATGGGGGGTGGGACTGGGGTAAGTATGCATACACACAGTATGCATGCGAAACACGTATGTATGTAATACTATAAACAGATATCAGTTATGACATTCATCAGGTATTTGCATTCAGGTGAACATGGGATGGGGGTTATTATGGTTACATATAGCAACACAGACAAAGACAGAGTGTATTTTTATTGGGCATTCCAGACATACACGATACAAGGGGTGATTAACTCAAATACAGGGGGATTAAGTGTATACACATACAAGTAGACACATCAGACCATTCCATGGATGTATATAATAGTACAGACAAATCCAAACATTTTTTCTATTAGACATGCCAATGTGTATGCACACATATACATATGAGTATACCACAAGCACACTTTTTCCAGATAAGTTGCAATAACGATGAAATGGTATTTATCAGTACATACCACTCTGACGGGTTCAACATTTAAGTCAAATTAACACAAACCCTCCACCAAAACCGCCTCCATGCATTTCCTCCCCCATGCCCGTGCTTTTTGTCTTACAATAGGCCGGTATAATCGCGGATTGGAAGGAAAAAATGAATCCAAAAAATAAATGGTTTCAAAGGGAATAAACTAAATCCCTAAAATCTTGGGATAATGTATTTGTTTGTTGCAAATATAAGGGAAGAGAAATGAAATTGTTACCTAGTTCAATTTTTTTGGTACAGTCGTCGCGTAGGGGGAGAATCGATTGAGCAAGCAAGAGATGGTCGTCGACGCGGCGGATGAAGGTGGTTGGCACGGCGAAGGTGGTTCGTCGGCGTGATATGAGAGGTACGATATACACTCTGTGGTGGCGGTGGGGAATAGTGTGGAATGCTTTCAATGGTGTGGAATGCTCTCAATGAAAGGTAGTCTTTTTAGGTTATTCAATTTTCTGGGGAAATTAGCAACTTGTTCTTATTTTTTGTTTTTTAATTTCTGATCTTCTTAGTTGCAGGTAGTATGTCTTCGGATTGAGAGGACCTTTTTTCCAATTAATGCATTCCGAAGGTGTTTCTCTCTACTGAGGGAGGTTGAACTTTGTACTCCTTCCCCAATAAAGGTATTGACTCCTTTTTACGGGAAGCAACATTTCCAGGAAGCAAATTTTTCCAGTAGTTAACAATATGATACACCTAGATTTTCAAACTAGTTTTATTTCTTGGATTTTTTTAATTTCAAACTTCCTAAAATGTCTCCAACCTATTTTTAGGGTATATTTTATCTCTCTTAAACTCTGATTTTGGTTTTAAACGTTAAGAATACGACAGTTTGTTGGGAGGCATATTTGTCTTTTACAAATAGGTATTTTTTAATCATTAAATCATTTAGTCATCTATTTAATTTATAGACGTTTGTAGCTATATTTCAAACCACCTATTTATTTTTAGCCATATTTCTTGTTGCCCTATTTTTTTTATTTTGAGGCACTATCAAAGCTTTCAAAATTTTACTTGACAAATAGGTAAATATGAACTTGGATCTGATTGTGAAGAATATACAGAATTAGTTATTTCTTCCTTTTCTTTTTAGTTCATTGAATTAGTAATTTGATTACTGTGGTTTTGTACAAAGAAACATGTAAATATAAATTCAGAATTTGATTATGGTTTTCGATTTTCTTTGTTTGGTCGTTTTTTTCTTGAAGAGTGAATAATTATTTAAATGTATAACTTCTTTTTAAAATATCATAAATAGATGTTGTGTTTCTAATAATGGTTTCATTATAGAATGGGCAAGGGGTGCATAAATCCGAGAGGATGCACAAATTCACATTAAACTACCTTTAGAATCATTTTTCAAAGCTTAGGACTAAAACAGTCAATTTTAAAATCTCAACAATCAAAAGATTTCAAACTCAAACTTCAGGAACCAGAAGTAAACAATTTCAAATAGACCAAGTGATGTTTGAAAATAAAATTCTTAAATATCGATTTTCATTCTAACCTTTTGATTTGATCAATTTAGACCTATTAAGAACCCATAAAGTAAATAAAACTTGCTTGAGAAATTCATTAATGATGCAAGCCATATAAATAGGCACCAAAATTACAACTATTAGTTAGTTTGAATAACAACCATGATAAACTGATATAACTAACTGACTTTAACTAGAAACTAATTACAAGTATCTGTTTATCCTAATACTCCCCCCTCAAGATGAACTCATGAATTTAACAATCTCCATCTTGGATAATATGTATGAAAATGATGAGTGTGGAAGTGTCTTGGTAAGGATGTCTGCCAGTTGAAGACTGGATTGAATGGGTAGAAGTTTGATGACTCCAGCAAGGACCTTCTCTCGAATGAAATGACAATCAAGTTCAATGTGTTTGGATTCTCTCATGAAAAATGAGATTAGAAACAATGTGAATTGCAACATTGTTGTCACAAAACACGTGAGATGGTGAAGGAGCACAAACTTGGAGGTCTTTGAGTAACTGGTGGAGCCATACAATCTCACAAGATACAGCTGCTAGAGCACGGTATTCGACTTCCGCTAAGGAACGAGGTACCGTAGTCTGTTTCTTTGCTTTCCAAGAGACTAAAGCTTCCCCCAAAAAAATGCAGGATTTTGTGGTAGACTTCCTAGAGTCAGGGCAATGATGTCCAATCGGCATCATCAAAGGCACAGATTTGGAGGAAATTTGAAGTAGACAGGAAAATGCTTTATCTTGGACAACTTTAATTTTCAAGTAACGAAGCAATGTGTGAGAGCAGCCTGTAAATGAGAAGTTCTAGGTTTGGCAACGTATTGACTTAAGCGGTGGACAGGAAATGTGATTTCTGGTCGTGAGATGGTGAGGTAGAGAAACTGTCCTACCATCCTGCGATACACAGTGGGATCAGGTAACAAATCATCAATGTCAGCTTGCAATTTTCTGTTAGGATCCATGGGCAATGTTGATGGTTTCGAAGCAAGGAAACCAGCATCTTCAATCAACTAAAGAGTGTATTTTTTTTTAGAGAGAAAAATGCCTTTAGATGATCTAGCAATTTCTAATCCCAAGAAGTATCGTAGAGAGCCCAAATCCTTGAGTATAAAAGTATCATGGAGGTGAACCTTTAGTTTTTCAATCTCACTTTGAGAAGCACTAGTGATAATAATGTCATCGACATAGACTAACAAGGCAATGAATGAGGTACCAGTGCCCTTTGTGAATAAGGAGTAATCTGACTTGGATTGTTTGAATCCAAGTTTTAAGAGGGCTGATGAGAATTTATCAAACCACTGGCAGGATGCCTGTTTCAATCCCCGTAGATTGATTTGTGTAGCTTGCAAACTAGGCAACTGTTATGAGATGAGACACTGTGTTTGTAGCCAAGTGGTAGGTCCATGTACACTTCCTCGAATAAGTCTCCATGCAAGAATGCATTGTTGACATCTAATTGGACCATTAATAAATAAATAAACATTTTGTTCATCTAATTGGTCCATGTACATCTAATTGAATTGTTGACATCTATACTTAGATAAGTGTTGTTATTTTGACTCTCTATTCAATTCTTCATTAATTCACTCACCTTAGTTTTAACAAAATAAATAAATAAATAAATAAATTTAAAAAGCCCACTAATTTAACTCAAACCAAGCTTTATTAAAAAAAAAAAACAAACAAACAATTTTATTAATGCACAAAATTGACAATTATAAAACCTTGCCAACGGTCTAATGTTGTTGTTTTTGTTTGAGTCTATATCCTATTAATTTCATACCCAAATACATGTTTATAAACATTTATAATTATTGGACCCATGAAAATAGAAATGTGAACCTTTTTGTATAAATAGTAATTTCTAATTCTTCTAAGCACACATTCCATAATCATATTTGTATATCGTCAAGATCATTTGAATACGGTCTTGATTCATTGTGTACCCAAATCCTAAAATTGTGTCCTTAACGTAAATTTAGACATGAGATAAATTTCATAGCATGTAAAATCCAACTAGCTCTATGTACATCTAATAACATCCCAAAAGAACCATTGTCAAGCTTATACTTGCAATTGTTATAAACTAAGAAAAATAAAATAAAAACTAGGATTATTGACTTCTTGAATTATTCATCGTTTCTAGATTTGTTATTGCAAATCATTTAATGAATTAACCATAGACCAGAAAGTAAATAAATCTAAAATATTCCTTATTATTTGGTATTGAATCCAAATTCATTCGGTGGTATTGATTTTTTTTTTCCATACCGTCAACACTACTTGTTCACGTATTACATTACTACTAAAATTATCAAAAGAAATTCAACTCTTAATTTCAAAATTATATTCATACAAATAAACAATCCTATCTCTTTCCAACCAACCAAAAGTTTACTTAAATATGTAGCATTAGCACGTGGAATTTTGTTTTTAATACTGTTCTTTGAAATAAACTTCTCTCTCTCGTTTAGACTCTGTATCACTAGTGACTTAATGAAGGAGAAAGTAAAAAAAATGTATAATATTAATTTATTTTGGAATAATTTACTTTTACTAATAAAAAATAATTTTTAAAAAGTATAGTAGTTAGACTCTTCAATCGTTCCAAATTATGAAATTACAATATGTCGAATATAAAAAACTACATCAAACACTACTTCCGCCCACAGCATTTCCAATATCCTTTTTTTGGGTATCTTCTAAATATTCCGTTTGTACAACTTACCGAAAGTACCATTTCAATCGTTATATAGTAACCTCCAACTCCAACAGCCACACAGCTGGCAACTGCAGACACACCGGCGGAGGCGGAACTGGAATCACTGGTGGTGGACTTATATATTATATTAATATTAATTATATAATATATATATAAAAGTTTCTGCATCTACAACTATATATAAAATATATATATATAATATCCAACTGTGTGTCCCAATTCTCATCTGTCTAATACTTAGTGGCTGCCACCGTCTGGTTCTTCCTCGACCCCCTACCCCCCGCCGTCGACGCCGCCGCTTGCCGTTCATCCTTTTTCTTCCCTGATCCGTACTCCTCTTTTCTCTCGTCTTCTTTTATTTGCTTCTCTCTGCACTCCGAACTGCAAAACGCCGTGTCCCCTCTGCACGTACACGTCACGTCCATATAATATATAAAACATTTTTTACAATATATATATTCAGAAAGAAACCGATCGAGTACAAGTATATTGTACTACAACTACAACTAAAACTATAAGTACCTGTACATGTAGATGTCACGGCCGGGAGCGAGGCGGCGTTTGCAGAGGCCGCACGTGCGGAGGAAGTGATCGGTAGGTGCCGACTGACTTCTTAAATTTCTAGGAGAAACCAAACCCGAGTAATCGATCATGGTGGTGGTAGTGTGAGGCGGATCGTGGGCGTTCTGATCGGACGGTTCTTCTAATTCGACCTCGACGTCGGCGAGATCCCCCCTGATTCCGGTCATGCTGGTGGTTCTCTTGATCGGAAGGCGAGGGCGCTTCCCCAGCAGCATCCTGAGAGATGAATAGGAAATAGAAATTTGTGAAAGTGGGAGGAAGAAGAGGGGAGAGTGGGGGGGTGGACTCTGGGAGTAGGCTGTGGGAAATATATGGAAGTTGGGAGATGAGAGAGAAAGAGAGAGAATGAGGATGGATGATGAATAACGTTGATTGCTGAGAGCGAATCTTGGCCGTTGCTTTCGGGCAGCACGTACCAGAGAGCCCACGTCACGCTTTTTTCTCTCTCCCTTTCCTCCAATAACTGTAAAGTAAAAATGTTATTCAATTATTTGACGTTTACTGAAAAGGATGTAAAGTGGGTTGGGGTCTAATTCATCATAGATCATGCTTAATTAATGAGAGACTGCATATGTGTATGAATCAGGTGCATGTTGTGTCATTTATTATTTCCATTACTATTTTTACAAACATAAGCAAAAGTATTTATTTACTGCGAATATCTAGATATTTATTTATAAAATCTCAGATTGAGTGATTGAGTGATCGAGTGTGAGATGTATATAAATAAATTAAATATCCCTTAACTCTTTTCTCGAAAAACTGTATTAGATATTGGCGCTAGAGTGCATGTGGTAGGATAGGATAAATACTCTATATAGTGATATATGAATGAAATTTAGGTGTGTATAAAATAGAAATATGAAGGGATTTGTTTGTATTAGAATAAGAGAAAGAATGAATGGGGATAGTGGAAGAAGGATTAGGCAATGAGAGGGAAACATCATAATGAGAAGAGTGAAATTAAATGAAAAAAAAAAAAAGAAAGAAAAAAAAGAAAAAGGCATGGACAAAAACGTCACGTTCCCACTTACTAATACTAAAGAGACAATGGGACAGCAATGGCACATCTCCATCTTTTCGTTCGCCCCCTTTTGAGCCATTGCTTGGCTTTCCCATTATATTCATCCCATTCTTTTTCCTTGTATCACATCTACCCTTCTCACTTCTCACTCACTAGCACATCAAAATTAATAAATAAAATTCCTTTAATTACTGCACAACGCCACGCACTCGAAATTAAAAGATTTCTTAAATTCTCCACTTTGAATGGAAGGAAATGAGGACACAGCAACCCTTACCTTTTTTAGTCCCCTATTTTTCTCTGCTTTTGTTGCCTAAAACACACTGCAAATCATCTTCTCCACCATATCATGTCCTATTTACAAACAACACTTCTTTTCTTTTCTTCTTCGTTATTTTCCACCATTCATTTTTTTTTAAAAAAAAATGCCTAATTTCGGCAATATGCCATTTCAACCAGGACCACTACTTGTCGTTTTGATTTGAAACGACAATTACCATGACTCGTCATCTAATTCCCATATATATCCTATCCCGAGGGTATACGGTAGGACGATGAGGATGTGTGAGTTACCGGAAACGGCGTCGTTTTGGCCTGTTGAGATTTAGAGAGGGAATTAATTGAATAAAATTACGAGCTGCCATTAATATTAATTATTAATTAAAGAAAAGAAAAGTGGAAAGGAAAGAACAAAAGCATGAATGTGACATAAACAGACGAATCGAGGTGGGGAGATTTTTTTTTTATGAATTTAAATTGGACCCCACGAGACACATCATCTTAATAAAATATCAAGAGATGCCACGTGGCAAATGTTGATTTGGCCGAAGATAAGATTTCCTTTTCATTAACAGCCTTTTTAAAACGATAGATTTTCACTTAGGATTGCATCACAATCGCTAATGATATCAGTTATCACTAATCTATTATTTAAATCCCCTGTTGGACAAAGCACACCACCAATGTTGCAATTACTTTTGTTTTAATACAGAA
This sequence comes from Luffa acutangula, assembly GCA_036850905.1. NCBI lineage: Eukaryota > Viridiplantae > Streptophyta > Magnoliopsida > Cucurbitales > Cucurbitaceae > Luffa > Luffa acutangula. The sequence continues at coordinate 57,522,110 of CM072087.1, read as the reverse complement.
AATAACTTCCTTTCGAATAATATAATGCTCCGAATCATTCAAGTTTAACCCACATCATCAACACATAAATTCCTGCCCATAATGTGTCATAAAAAAAATCCTGCCCATAACAAGATGAAATATTTTTTTTTAATGGAAGGTTTAATATTTCATTCATATTTTTAATGCTACATTCCCTTGACGCTTGAAAATTAAACCAATATAAAAGCGGTAGAAATTAAAGATGATATTATCAGAATTTGAATAAGAAACCTATTACATTGATACAACATTAAACTACCACTAAACTCAAAAAATTAATTAAATGGATCAATAAGTTATAATTATTTAAGTCTTGTTTGATATTGAGATTTTGATTTTACTTTTCTATTTTTTAAAATTGTGATTCTTTCCTCAATATTTCTTTACTGTGATTTTTTTCCTCTTAAATAAATATTTAAATTCTTAATTAAATTTCGAAAACAGCTTTGTGTTTTTTAAAAAATTACTTCTTTTTTTTTCAAAATTTTTAGGCTCCAACTTTGAAAACACTATTTAAAAAATAAATGTATATATATATAAATAAAAAAACTAGTTAATTATTAAACAAGAGCTTAACCTTTTATTACCATTCTTATTAGTAAAGTTGAGTAAGTCCTTTTTTTTTTGTTCTTATCTTTAAAGACTAAGATGTTGTTAAGTAGGCGTAAGAATTTTATATCTATTACAATTTTATAAAAAAATAATAATAAAAGTAGTAGTAATAATAATGGATGTCATGTTTTTCCAAAAACACTTTTATTTATTATAGGGTTTGGGTTTAGGGACCCCATCCCCAGGGTTTAGGGTACGTATGTGGGCACAACAAAATGAAAGGGAAGTTGGGCAAACTGCAGTGCACTCATCTGCTGCCTCATTGGGGAGCTGAAAAAGGACTTTACCCACTAATTATTGCCCCTCCACTTTTTCATTTCAATTTTCCCCCACTTACTTTTCACTCCTCCACTTCATGTTCCAAAACCATTTTTATAAATAAATAAACAACTAAAACTTTTCAATTTTACCCCCTTAAAAATGTTTGGAACCAATACAAACAAACTATAGAAAATAAATTTATCTTAGGAAAAAAAAGACTGAAATAAAATAAAATTTGATATAAAACTGGGGCACAAATGTCTTTTTTCTTTTCGCTTCTCTCCCCTTTTTCTCATTTTGGTGTATATCAGATAAGCTTAAATTATGTGTGTGCCTGTTTTTTTTTTATAGTATTTGTTAAAAAACTAAGCCTAACAGAAAAGAAATATTAGATAAAAGAAACCAAGGCATTGTTGGCGCCATTTTAGATAAGTGCATTAGTATTTGAGTCTACAGTTCTGTAAGTAGCCTAAAATACAATTTAATTCAAAGTTTTCTTCAAATTATTGGAGAATTAATTAAATATCCAGGGATAAGATTATACAAATATTAAAAATAGTAGTAGCACATATTGTTACAAAAGAATGTTGCGGGATGTTCTCGGAACTTTTTCCATTTCAAATTAATCATTTTTCTCTACATTGATCAACAAGATTTTGGCAAATTTTCAAGAAATCATATAGCTATATTGTAAACAAAGGTTACCTGTTTAACCGGTTGCAATCAACTCTTGATCCACTCCTTTTCACTCCTATCATAAGCAAGCTCATGTATAAATATATGAGAGGTTTTTGAGTTTGGAAGATAGGTGAAAGAAATCAGTGAGAGTCACATTACCTTTAGAAACTCTGTAATTCTGAAGATTGATAATATCACTTCCCTTCCTATCGTGGACGTAGGCCTGAGTTGCCGAACCACGTTAATTGCTTGTCTCCTTTCTGCTTTCCTTTCTTGTCATTCTTCTTCCTGATATTCTGATTCCTGAGGGTGAGAGCTCTGAGTTCGTCTTCTTCGAAGAGAGAAAGATTGAGGGTTGTGAAAATTGGTTTTTGTTCTTTGTCCATTTGGTCTGAAAGCTGGGAAATTGCATGAGTGTTTTTTGAGTGCTTTACACGTGTTTCACCTGCACTTTTAAACGTGTTAGTCTAACAGTGGTATCAGAGCCTGCAAAGATCAATCAAGAACAGTCTCTACCAGATTCTTGGAGTCAAGAATGGCGTTGGCAAGGTTTGAAATAGACAAGTTCGATGGAAAGAATGATTTTGACCTATGGAAGGCTAAAATTCGAGCTGTTCTTGGCCAACAAAAGGCCTTACACGCCCTAACAGACCCAACAAAACTGCCAGCCTCAATAACAGAAGATGATAAGGAAAATTTTAACACAATTGCATATGGAACAATCATCTTGAACCTGAGCAATAACGTACTGAGACAGGTAATAGATGAAGATACTCCTATAAAGATTTGGAATAAGCTGAACAGTCTTTATGAAACCAAAGGAGTTCACAACAAAATGTTCCTAAGGGAGAAGTTTTTTACCTTTAGAATGGATGCTGGAAAGACCCTGTCTGATAACTTGGATGAGTTTAAAAAGATGACATCTGAATTCAAGACTCTAAATGAGAAGATCGGTGATGAAAATGAGGCATTTGTCCTCTTGAATTCTTTACCAGAAGCATACAAAGAAGTAAAGAATGCTCTCAAGTATGGGAGGGAAAACATCACCACGGATGCCATCATTTCAGCCATCAAGACCAAAGAATTGGAATTGTTATCAGTAAAGAAAGAAACCAATGAAGGGCTATTCGTAAAAGGTAAAAACAGAAACAAAGATGGCAAGCCACAGTCTGAAGACAAGAATAAAGTAAAGGTAAAGTGCAATTATTGTCATAAAGAAGGGCACATAAAAAGAGATTGTTATTCTCTTAAAAGAAGAAATCAGAATCAGAAATACAAGAAGAATAAACAACCTGAGGCAGCAGTTGGGGAAAATTCGATCACCTACTCTGATGCACTAGCCACTACCGACAAGAAAAGTGAACAGCATGACACATTCCAGAAGCATGACTGGGTCATTGACTCAGGCTGTTCATTTCACATGACTCCTACCAAGGATTGGTTCAGCACCTACAGAGAATGGGATGGAGGAATCGTGTACATGGGCAATAACCACACATGTAGAGTCATTGGAATCGGTTCTGTATCCCTTAAACTCAGCGACGGATCAGTGAAACTTCTCAGGAATGTAAGACATGTCCCCAATTTAAAAAGAAATCTAATTTCACTGGGTATGTTGGACTCTATAGGTTGTACCTATGGAGGAAAAGGAGGCATAATTGAAGTTAAGAAGGATTCCAAAACAGTGTTAACAGGGGAAAAAATTAATGGACTGTATGTGGTAAAGAATGTTGAAATGCTACAGTCATCCTTGCTTGCAACCGAGAGCACCCTGACAGAATGTGATATGTGGCACAAAAGGCTCTCACATATTAGTACAAAAGGGTTGCAAGTCTTATCTCAACAAGGAATACTTCCTCAAGGCACAGGCAACAACTTAAGCTTCTGTGAACACTGTATAGTTGGGAAGTCAAAGAGACACAGCTTCTCAAAGGCCCAACAAACATCTAAAGGAATCCTAGACTATGTACATTCAGATTTATGGGGGCCTTCTTCAACAAATTCACTGAGTAACTCAAGGTACTTTCTTACTTTCATTGATGATTTTTCAAGAAAGAGCTGGATATTCTTCCTTGAAACGAAAGACCAAGTATTTGAAAATTTTAAGGAATGGAAAGCCTTAGTTGAAAAGCAAACAAACAAAGCTCTTAAATGCCTAAGGACTGACAACGGATTAGAGTTTTGTAATGAAATCTTTGATGCTTTTTGTAAAACTAATGGGATTTTGAGGCATAGAACAGTAAGGCATACCCCACAGCAAAATGGAGTCGCAGAGAGGCTTAATCGAACTATTATGGAGAGGGTAAGATGCCAATTGGCTGATGCCATGTTAGCAGAGAGGTATTGGGCTGAGGCAGCCTCCTATACAGTGCATACCCTCAACAGATGCCCTCACACTTCATTAAACTTCATGACACCCGAGGAAAAGTGGTCAGGTAAGCCTCCTAAACTTCAACACTTAAAGGTTTTTGGTTGTGTAGGGTTTGTTCATCAAAATCAGGGCAAACTCAAGCCTAGAGCAGTGAAGTGCATGTTCCTCGGGTTCACAGAAGGAGTGAAAGGCTTTAGGCTTTGGCATCCCATTGAGAAAAGATGCATCAACAGTAGAGATGTTATATTCAGAGAACAAGAGATGTATATGCTCAAAGATAAACCAGTTGAAGATGAGCAAAGAGTCCAGAGGACTGAAATTGAGGTGGAGCACAATACTCCTCAAACAACCACCAGGGATGAAACCGAAGAATTAGAGGAAGATGTTGAATCCCAAGAGGTGGAAGAGGAACAAGAGCCAACTGAAGGACCATCTGACCTTCAGAACTATTCCTTAGCAAGGGATAGACAAAGAAGAAGGATTGTGCCTCCAGCCAGATTTAATGAAGCAGACTACATCTCCCTTGCCTTAAATGTTGCTGACTCACCAAACCTTCAAGAACCAAGCAGCTTTGAAGAGGCTGTGAATGGTCCGAATGCAAGGGAATGGATAGAAGCCATGAATGAAGAGATGCAATCCCTTGAAGAAAATGAGACTTGGACACTAAAGTCATTACCTAGAGGCTATAAACCAATATCTTCCAAATGGATTTTCAGAATCAAGGAAGGTATAGCTGGAGTTCAAAAACCAAGGTTTAAAGCCCGTTTGGTAGCCAAGGGATACACTCAGAAGGAAGGGATTGACTATACAGAAATTTTTTCACCAGTGGTCAAGCTTACATCTATAAGGATGCTTCTGTCATTTGTTGTACAAGATGACCTAGAACTGGACCAACTGGATGTAAAGACAGCCTTCTTACACGGATTTCTATCAGAAACAATCTACATGAGACAGCCAGAAGGGTATGAGAAAAAGGGTACTGAACATCTCTACTGCTTGCTAAATAAATCCCTTTATGGACTGAAACAGTCCCCAAGGTGTTGGTATCAAAGGTTTGATGAATACATCTCTAAGATAGGTTTTGTGAAAAGTTCCTATGATAGTTGTGTTTACACTAACTCCAAGTCTTTTAGTCACTGTGTATATCTACTCCTCTATGTAGATGATATGCTCCTTGCAGGGAAGACTAGAGAAGATCTTACCAAAGTAAAAGCCTTGTTGAAAAAGGAGTTCGATATGAAAGACATTGGTGAGTCAAAAAGAATTCTAGGAGTTGAAATAATCAGAGACAGAAGGGACTCTAAACTCCAAATAAGTCAGACTAGCTACTGTGGGAAAGTTTTGAAGAAATTCAAAATGGATGGGGCTAAACCAGTTTCTATTCCTCTAGCCCATCACTTCAAACTTTCGGCCTCTAACTCTCCTAGTCAAGATGAAACTGAACATCAGGAATTTATGAAGAAAGTGCCTTATTCTCAGTCAGTTGGCAGCTTAATGTACCTTATGGTATCTACACGACCTGACCTATCCTATACCACCAGTCTAGTAAGCAGGTATATGGCCAAGCCTGGTAAAAGGCATTGGGAAGCGGTAAAATGGATACTACGGTATCTAAAAGGTACAAAAGAAGCTGCATTACATTACAGAAGAAATGACCAGTCAGAAAATGAGCTATATGGGTATGTCGACTCAGACTATGCAGGAGACTTAGACAAAAGAAGGTCTCTGTCCGGCTATTTCTTCTTGCTTGGACAGAACTTGCTGAGTTGGAAAGCTTCACTACAATCCGTAGTTGCTCTTTCAACAACAGAGGCAGAGTTCATTGCCCTAACAGAAGCTATCAAAGAGGGGATTTGGCTCAAAGGGTTGCTAAAAGATTTTGGATTACAACAACCTAAGGTAAAAATCTTTTGTGACAACCAGAGCACAATTTTTCTAACAAAGAATCCTCAATTTAACAGCAGAACAAAGCACATAGACATCAAATTTCATTTCATATATCCGAGAAGAGATAGAGAAAGGAGAAATTGAGATCCTAAAAATACATACCTCAGACAACGCATCTGACATTCTGACGAAACCGCTTCCTCAAGCTAAGTTTCAGCGTTGTCTTGAATTGGTAGGTTTCCACCTACCAGAAAAAGGATAAACTCATCAGCAAGGAAGGGAAGAAATTCGAAGATCAGTTCGTTGATTCCAAAGGTGGAGATTGTAAACAAAGGTTACCTGTTTAACCGGTTGCAATCAACTCTTGATCCACTCCTTTTCACTCCTATCATAAGCAAGCTCATGTATAAATATATGAGAGGTTTTTGAGTTTGGAAGATAGGTGAAAGAAATCAGTGAGAGTCACATTACCTTTAGAAACTCTGTAATTCTGAAGATTGATAATATCACTTCCCTTCCTATCGTGGACGTAGGCCTGAGTTGCCGAACCACGTTAATTGCTTGTCTCCTTTCTGCTTTCCTTTCTTGTCATTCTTCTTCCTGATATTCTGATTCCTGAGGGTGAGAGCTCTGAGTTCGTCTTCTTCGAAGAGAGAAAGATTGAGGGTTGTGAAAATTGGTTTTTGTTCTTTGTCCATTTGGTCTGAAAGCTGGGAAATTGCATGAGTGTTTTTTGAGTGCTTTACACGTGTTTCACCTGCACTTTTAAACGTGTTAGTCTAACATATATAATTTATAATTTTGAAAAAAGAGAAAAGAATGAAATACACACAAACCAGAGAATAAAAGATACCTATGTATCGTTAAAATAAAAAATAATAACAAATTTTGGAAAAGGGGTACTTGGAAGAGTGAGGAATAAGACACTATAAACTCTCCCACGTGAAGGAATAAAAATAGATGTAGGGTCATTCCAATTCCACTCCTATTAGATAAACACAGGAAATGAACAAAATAATTAAATTCCCATGTGGAAAAACCTGAACTGAAAATCCCCCACATCTACTCATCACTTGCAATGCAAACTTTTTATTTCTACTTTTTGGAATATATTTCCAATTTTAAATATTAAAATTAAAACTTATCGATTAGTAGATTCATATAAACTTGGACAAAAAGTGGATGATGCAGTGAGGTAGAAAATTGATCTCGAATCTTGGAAATAAAAAATACACTTCACATTTTCTTTAGGGGTGGGGGTAAAAAGTTATCCTTCTATATATTTTTTTTTTTAAAAAATAATATCCTTCTAAAATTATTCCCAAGGAATAGTTCTTTCATATGTCAATTAGAGAAACGAGATAATAAAAAAAAGATAATTGTAATGGGTGGCAACATGAGGGTAAATAATTACAAATATAGCAATTTTTAAAAATATTTGCAAATATGGCAACATTTTTTAATTAATTTTTTATATTCCTAAATTGCCCCTGTGTGCCCATCTTCTTCTTCCTCCTCAGTTTTTTTTTTTTTTTTTTTTTTTTTTTTTTTTTTTTTTTACTGATAGAAAGTCTTTTTATTACTGATAGATTCTATCAGTGGTAGAAAAATTTTCTATCAGTGATAAAATAAAGTTTCTACCAGTGATAGAAAGTTTCTATCACTGATAGAATAAAGTTTCTATCAGTGATATTTCTATCACTGATAGATTCTATCAGTGGTAGAAAAATTTTCTATCGGCGATAGAAAGTTTCTATCGCTAATATTTCTATGACGGATAGATTCTATCAGTGGTAGAAAATTTTTCTATCAGTAATAGAAAGTTTCTATCACTAATAGAATAGAAGATTTCTATCACTAATAGAAACTTTTTCTATCAATGATAAAAGATTTCTATCACTGATAGGTTCTATCAGTGATAAAAAAAAAAAAAAAACTTTTTATAGAAAATCATAGAAAAACTTTTGATAAAAAATCTTTCAATCCCTGATCACCCATAAAAATCTTTCTATCTCCGATAGAAATCTTTCTATCACCGATATAATCTATAAGTGATAGAAAAACTTTCTATCACCGATAGAAAAGCTTTCTATCAGTGATAAAAGATTTCTATCACTGATAGAAATTTTTACTATTCTATCAGTGATAGAAAGATATTCTATCAATGATAGAAAACTCTTGATAGAAAATCTTTCAATCCCTGATAGAACCTATCAGTGATAGAAATCTTCTATCACTTAGAAATTTTTTCTATGAGTGATAGAAAAAATTTCTATCATTCATAGAAAATCTTTCTATGAGTGATAGAAAAACTTTCTATCTCTATCACTGAGACTGATAGAAAAACTTTTCGTGAGTTATAGAAAATCTTTCTATCACTAATACTTTTCTATCAGTGATAGAAGATCTTTTGTTTCTATCAGCGATGGTGATACATGGTGAAATCGAGCATTGAAAAATAAAGCAAAAACGAACGATTATAGAAATCAAACACTGAAAAGCAAAAATCAAACACTGATAGAAAACCAAATAACAACAACCAAACACTGATAGAACACCGAACAAGTGATAGAAAAATATCTATCGCCGATAGAATCTATCAGTAGTAGAAAAATTTTTCTATCATATGATAGAATCTATCAGTGAAAGAAAATTTCTATCACTGATAGAAAATCTTTCTATCAGTGATAGAAAAACTTTCTATCAGTGAAAGAAAATCTGGAGGGGTATTTTAGTAAATGCAACACACAAACTATTAGATTTTGTCATTTTTGCAATTTTTTTTGTGAGTTGCTAGATTTGCAATTATTTTGACCCATATTGCTATCCTTGCAACCGGCCCTAAAAAAAATACATATCTATATTTTCAATAAATTAATTTACTTGACGTATTGATGTTTTTTAAAAAAATTATATTATAATTATAAATATTCAAAAATTTTGAATTATTGCAATTGACATCAAGTTATGGTTGGTTCGAATCCTCACCTCCACATATTGGATATATATATACTACTCTAACTAAAAGGTACATTTTTAAAAAATATATACATTAATAAAATTTAGTTTGTATCTCAAAAAAAATAAAAATAAATAATAAAATTTAGTTTGTAAAATAATAAAACTTGCCATTCAACGTTCTCCAGAATCTGCAGAACTTCGTGCCCTCGCGTTTGGGATCAATCTCCATCTCTTTTCCAGGGCTCTTTTTGCTTATCTGCTTCGGGTAAATCGGATCGCCTACCTTTTTGTTTCATATGCAAAATGGCTATTTTCTCTTTTTTCTTTCTCCTGGATTAGTTTTCTACTGCTACATTGTTATGCGTATTCTTTGTGTTCTTCTATCAATTTCAAATGTTTTTCTTCTTACTAGTTAGTTTTTCAGCTGTTTGTGGCGTGGCATTATACTTCCCAATTGAAATGTGTTGACTGTTCACGAATTAGAAAATTTCTCTAATGTCTAATCTAATATCTGGTTGTTGTTATGCTCTGGGTTATTAGCAATCAGTATGATTTCTTCAGGATTTCACAAGTTCAATGGAGCACTGCAATTTTATAGTCATGGCAGTGATTCATATCCTCATTCTCTACCGCTCATCCGGAGGGGTCTTGATTATGATGTCCGGCTGTTTAGAAGAGGGATTTGTAATATCAGAAATTACAGGCTTTCTGTTGTTAGTGCGACTCCGCAAGCTTCAATTATGGACCATATTGCACCTATTTCACATTTGAATAGTGAGGATTCTAAGAAGCCGTCCAGTAAGTCTGATCACCAATCAGGAACAATGGCTTCTAATCTTTTATTAGTCGCCTAGGAGATTGAATTTTTGTTTGTAATGTCCATAAACTTTACACTTTAAAGCTGAAACAGCTCTGATATAAATTTGACATGGCGATTCGATGAGGAATGAGAAGAATTTATTCACTGGCTCTGTTGATGTACCTTTAACAAGGAGAGGTGTAGAGGAAGTAGTTGAAGCTGGTAAGAGGATTAGCAACGTACTGATAGACCTCGCTTACACTTCTGCACTGATTCACTTGCAAATGACAGGTGTGCTTGCCTTTGACTCAACATTGCTGCAAAAAGGTATCTATCTTGTAAGAGTGGATAGGGTTTGATTAGCTTCTAGTCCCGACTTTGATGAATTCATAACTCCATACTAGTGTTGCTCAAGATGGTAGCAAGTTTATAATAGAGAAGAAAGCATCTGAAAATTCCTTTCCTTCCCCAAAAGGCATTCTTATCATTGGATGAGAAGACTTTGCTGTTTAGAATACAGAGTTCAAACCAATATTTACAGGAAAAAAATTATATAATGCCTCTGTGAAGATCAAGAGTCAAGACAAGTTTGAGTTGAAGCGTATGGTGGGTAAAAACTTTTCTTTCTTTAAATCAAAAGAAATAGTATAAGAATAATAAACTTAACCCTCCGAGCTAGATTGAAGTTTTGATCATTATTTTTTAAACATCCCATAATTAACAGGAAAGAGATATTTCAAATTTAGACCATCCTATGCTTTCAGGTTCCTATCATTATGCATAATTGTGATAAACAGGCAGAGGCATGGAGTCAAATTTACAATGGTGAAGCTAAAAAGCAATCAGTGCTGGTTATTAGAGCTTGGCAATTGAATGAAAGAATGTACTCTCTCTTTTCACGGGGATTTATACTTTCCTTCTATCTGAAGACTAGATTAGTTATTTTGATGCACAAATATATGATGCAGGTATGGTGAGCTACAAGGACTGAATAAACAGTAGATTGCCGAAAGATATGGTAAAGAGCAAATGCATGAATGGCGCCAGAGTTATGATATTCCTCCACCTGATGGTGAGAGTTTGCAGATGTGCTCACAAAGAGCAATTGGATGTTTTAAAGAACATGCAAGCACTCTCAGATTCATGTTTTGATTATTTGAAACGGTAATGATTCTTACAAGGCAATAAGGAGTTGTAGATTGAACCACAGCTGCAATCTGGGAAACATGTTATGGTTGCAGCCCATGCTAACTCGCTGTCTATTATTATGTATCTAGAAAAATTGACTTCTCAGGTAAGGAGACCTTAACTTACATGTTTCTCTTAGGTGTTCATGTCGTTACCTTCTAGTATAGCTTATTGATGAGTGATTATATGCTGGGGACAGGTAATTGACTTGGAATTATCAACTGGTTACCATTACTTTACATATACAAGGAGGGAATGCAAATGACCTCATGTTTATAATCACTGGTGTCTTGGTATTTTCTTGTAAAAATTCAAGAGTCATTTTCAATGATTGCTTTGTTGCTCATTGATTAAAAGTAATGAAAATGGAGGAAATAACAAAATAGTTGCTGCTATGGTCTACTGAGGTCAACGAGAGGGAAACTATGTAGGGTCCTAGATCAAATGTTGACTTTGATATTGGTTCTTCAGGTACCAAAGACGTTTGGTGACTAGTGCATAGATTAAAACAAAATTTGTTTGACCATTAATCTGCAACACAAGTGTTTATCTGAACTTGGCTGTCGTTTCTGTTCACAAACTCTGGAAGATTGCCACACGATAACAATGTATTTGATTCTAGTTGGAAACCTGCATTCCTGTATCCTATTGAGTTCTTTGCTGATCAAAAAGTTTGTCTCTAACCATCTTGATCTTAGGTGTCAACTCCAATCAATTAAAAGGAATGAGCAGAGAACTGCTACGTTTTCTGTCTGTTTTGCTCTATGCAATAACTTGATTGATAAGCATCTTTGCCACTTGCTACAGTGTATGGAGAGTTTAGCACTTTACAGGCAAAAGTTGGACGAAATGTCATGCTGAATCCCTGAAATTCAGGTAAGAATATTTCGGCTTGTTAGATTATAACTACCCAGAGTATGGTTTTCCAATGCTAAAAGTAAACACGATTACTGCTTATTTGATGCAAAAAAACTAGGAAACTGGTCGATTTACAGGAACTTGCTTCTTCTTATTCTAAAACTAGACGGTTTATACTAATTACGGTTTGTTTGTAGCTTGTATACGTTTCTATGGAATAGCGATCTCTGTTTCCTCAGTGTTATTGTTGAAGGTTATCTGCAGCTTGGGTCAACCACTTCCTGAAAAGACAAGGAGAGTTTGAAGATGAAAAAGAGAAAGCCGCAGATACAAATCTCCGTCTTTGAGAATGGAAGATCATAATTCATCTCGAGCCTCATGCACGTGATTGTAAATATTCATATCTATTTTGTTGTACAATAATCAAAGTATGATTATTAATAGTTATTTATACCCAAAATTTGCCGACATGAGTATAGCTAAATGAATAATATATCTACTCATTTATTGAAAGTCGCAAGTCAAAATTCTCACTCATTAACCTATATGTTTTAATTTTGTTAGCTGATACTTGTTCAACCATTTAAAATTGTACTACCTACTCAGACAATGATTCTATTATGATATATATACACATACTAATGATAACACAATTGACGGAAAACAATTGATTTAAGATTTTCGTTCACATTTAGATATCTTACCATGAGTAAAATTTAGCTAGCATATCTAAAGTAAATGTTTGATCTTCCACTCCTACTAGTTCAATAAAAAAAAAAAAAAAAAAAAAAAAAAAAAGAACTTCTTGCTCCCTGTCTATACACTTATGAAGGAAAATCTTGGCAAGCAAACTCTTTTATCAATATCACACGTTTTTAAAAAGAAAATTAGTCAATTTTGTCGAATGTTACAGATTAAAAACAAGTTATTTTCTTAGATTTGAAGGGGGTTTAAAAATTTATACAAACTCAAATAATGATGATGATGATGATTTAACAATAATTGGGAAATGGGGTACAAAAGTAGGTCCTTTTGAATTTGTGATTCAAAGAAAAGTATACACTTTTGTTCCACGTGGTATGTCAATTTATTTTTCTTCTTCGTCGACTTCATTTTTTTCTTGACAAAGATGCAACTGAATTTAATTTTATTAATCGAGCCTTCACGTCCGGATTGTCTATTTATTAGAGTTCCACATTATAGATTATACTACATTGAAGAAGAGAAGGACAATGTAGAAGTATTTACCCTAAAAGACTAGCAATTTCGTAATTCATTATATATGTGTAATTTGAGGTGTAATATAATATTATAATGTTGGGAGAAGAGAATTGAGATTAGCGGATGATAAGGAGTCGTGCTATGAACTGTAACTTGTAACCGTTTTCATCCTTTGAATCCTAATAATCTCCGAAAGGTTTGGCGCCAATATCTCACCCCACGAAAAACTGAAACCAAAGAGCCCAAAAACAATCATCACTTTGGAAATCGAAACACGACCTTCCAAAATTATTCTCGTTTGTTTATGTTTTTTTCTTTCCCAAATCAGAAAATAAAAATAAAAAAAAATTGAAGAAAGAAAACAAGCCCAGATAAAAGAATCCACCTCGATCGAACATTTGCATTATTATTATTTCTGGTGCCTTCTTTCGCGATTCTGTTCGCGATTTGAATGCATTGGGAATTTGATGTTCAACGAATGAATGTCGAACTATGCCACTAGTAGTTCGAAGGTCGATATGGGAAAGCCCAATAACGCCACCGCCGCCGCCTTCGACGCCCTATCCCCCATCGCCTCCCCCGACAACTCCGTCAAGAACGAAAAGAAAAAACGGGTATTTTCTTTTTTTTCTTTCTTTTATATATATATATATATATATATATATATATATTTGTTTCCTTTATATCATTTTCTGATTGTATGCGTTTTTTCTTTCCTACGTTAGTCTATCATTCCAAAGATCTTCAGTTCAAAGAAAAGCGAAAAGTTAAATACAGACGATGGATTGTTTAAAATAGAATACGGGGATGGCGCTGTTGATAATATTGGTAATTTTTTTATTAAACAAAAAAAAAAATCTTCTCTTTTTTGAAAGTTTTTCAGCTTGAAAAGCACAACAATTTTGATTCATTACATAATTTACATGCACGTTATATTTGTTTTAAAGGGAAAGGAATTGCATCGAGAAGAAAAGCTTTCATGGAGTCATCCCCCTTTATCAAAAAAAGCTTCTCAGGTATATATGAAAAATATTTGTGTGATATTGTACCCAACACGTGGCCATCCCTTCTTCATATTTATATTTATTATTTTGGTAGTTTACCTAACAACAATGATTATTTGATTAAGGTGAAGAATTTTGCTTGCAAGCTGATAGGGTTGTACAATTAATTGAGGAAAACGATACTTTTCATCCCTTGTAACTGGACCTTCGGGAGTTGGCTAGCTTCTTCATAATTCAACATACAAAAAATTTCAAATGTGTTTCTTTGACTTTTTCTAAATGTGAAAACTAAGTGAAAGAATTAATGTGATGAAATTTTATGAGGAAGGAAAAGTCTAAGTCTTCACCTAACTACAAATTAACAGTACATTTGGTCTGATTTGATTATTACAATTCATTTGGTATTAAATTAAACCACCTTTTTAATCTCAGAAAGACAGACCAGTGCAGATATCCAAAGCTTAAACCTCTCCAACTTTGAGTCATCTATGACTCTACCAAACGAGACAAAGAATTTCCGGTACGTGCGCAAGTATACTAGTGTTAAATTGATCTTGTACGTCAATTTTTCGAAACATTAATAGAACGTCTATGTTTGGAGTGCAGGATTTTCGTAGCGACGTGGAATGTTGGAGGGAAAACTCCGAACAATAGCATCAATCTCGAAAATTTCTTACAAGTGGAAGACTCTGCAGACATTTACGTAATTGGGTTCGTAAAATTTGGAATGATTATTTTTGTCTGTTGTCACTTTCATCATATGGTTGGTTAAATTAAATTAAATTAACACAATTTTTGGTAATGTGGGGAACTTTAGGTTTCAGGAAATCGTTCCTCTAAATGCGGGAAATGTGCTCGTTATAGAAGACAACGAGCCCGCAGCAAAGTGGCTAGCTTTGATAAACCAAGCTATAAACAAACCCAAGAACAACAGTGACTCCGTTTTTGGTGGTGCTGATAATCATTCGACTCATGGGTCGAAGGCATCGAAGGATTCAAAGACGCTTCCTTTCTTCCAAAAGCCATCTCTGAAAGTGCTGAGCAGGAACCTGAGGCCGATTGATTGTCGTCTGCTGAAGGCCTGCAACTGCCCGATTGAGTTGGGATCGAAAGAGAGAAGGCTGAGGAAGCTGAACGACGACCCAACGGCTGATTTGGACTCCATGATCTCGCCGGAGCTGCGTAATGAACATGGGAGCTTGATGATGGATCAGTTCATTTCAATATCGGAGCTCGCTTCATCTAAGTCGGGGGATGGGGAAATGAAGTACAAGCTCATATCAAGCAAGCAAATGGTGGGTTTGTTCCTTTCGGTTTGGGCTCGACAGGAGTTGATCCCTCATATTGGTCATCTTAGAGTCTCCACTGTTGGAAGAGGGATAATGGGTCGGCTCGGAAACAAGGTTATATACCAATCTCTACTCCATATACATTCAAATTTCATTTTTTGTTTTTAATTTTCGGTTTGGGCTCGACAGCAGTAACGTAACGTTTATTCTTGCGTACTAGTTTTATATTGTGTGTGGTAGTGTAGTGCTAGAAATCTTTAATCTTTAGATGAAATTAGTTAGAAGTTAACGAAGAGAGTATATTTAATTTTTCAGGGATGCATATCAATTAGCATGTCAGTGCATGAGACAAGCTTTTGCTTCGTTTGCAGTCACTTGGCATCTGGTGAGAAGGAAGGGGACGAATTGAAAAGAAACGCCGACGCAGCTGAGATCCTCAAAAACTCGCAGTTCAACAAGATTTGCAAGAAGCCCAACAAACGAGCCCCCGAGAGAATACTCGACCATGAGTACGTAATTAATTAATTACTTCACACCAAAATCAAAATCAAATCCCTTTTTATTGCTCATCTCGTTTGTTCATTCATCAATTTGGTTGCATGTAGCCGGATCATATGGCTTGGAGACTTGAATTACCGGGTGTCACTGAGCTACGAGGACACCAGAATCTTAGTAGAGGAAAGCGATTGGGACAAACTCCTAGAAAAGGATCAGGTAATTAATTAATAATTAACATTTTTTGTTTGTGTTTAAGTATGAAAAAAACCGGAAACCAGAAGTTTGCTAATGGAAGGTAAAATAAATATGAATAATGCAGTTGAATGTAGAAAGAGAAGCGGGAAGAGTATTCGGTGGGTTCAGTGAAGGGCGTATACAATTTGCACCCACTTACAAGTACACTCAGAACTCAGATTCCTACGCCGGAGAGACAGTCAAATCGAAGAAGAAACGCCGAACTCCGGCATGGTTGGAATCGAATTCATCATGATCAGTATATAGAATTTAACTGGGTGTGTGTGTTGTTGGAGCTAGCTTTAATTTTTGTAACTTTTGTTTTGGTTTGATCAGGTGTGATCGAATACTGTGGCGTGGGAATGGGATAGATCAACTGTGTTACGTTCGAGGGGAATCGAGATTTTCAGATCACAGACCAGTTTTTGCAATGTTTTCGGTGGCGGTGGAGATGAGAAACAGGAGCAGTAAATTCAGAAAAGGCTACTCGTGTGCGGCTCCCAGGCTACAGTTTGAAGACTGTGTAATACCCAAAAGGCATAGCTTCTACGAATTCTAAATCCATATTTTATAGCTTCTTTTGTATATTTCCTTTTTTTTTTTTTTTTTTCCCTTTTAGATGAAAAGGCTAAGCTTATTCATACGTTCGTTTTGAGCAATCGAACTAACACTTATGGAGTCGTCGTAATCTGCAATTATAAGAGCAAAGAAGAAGACACATAGAACCTTTTAGTCGCTGTTTAGATTGGTTTTTTTGGTAATTGCCCATCTCTGTGTGTATCCTGTTTAATCTCACTCATACTTTGCATTTTGTTTCATAAGAATGAAAGTTTAATGTTTTTTTGCTAATTGTATTGATATGTTTAATTATAAGAAACAACTTTAAGGATTTAGAAGACATGTTACTGATATATTGAAACCTGTTGAGCTATATATATGTTTGTCTCGTGCACGGTCACATGTACTGATTGTTAACAAAATTAGTATTACAATAATGAGTATACAAATGTATAATTTGTAGATTCCTCAAAAAAAAAAAAATATATATATATATAATTTGTAGAATTTTCAAGATTGTAAAAGTATCTAAATCTATTTTCTTATTGGTATGATTATTGAGGGTATGGAACCAAAACAAGAGGGTGTCGCACGAATGAAAAATGGTACGTTTAACATTGTCACAAATCAGAAAAAAAAAAAAAGTTGGATCATCCTCACTTAGCTTGCTTAAGTTATATGTTTGAGATTGCTTTTTCGAGGGTTAAAAGCAATTCTAGGAGAATCTTAACCATTCTATACTTGGTCAAACTTATTATTTAGTACATGTGTTAAAGTGATTATAAAATGATTAAAATCACTTTTGTCATATTCGAAATCGGCTCAAAACATATCTTTAATTATAGACATGTTTCAAGGTGATTTTGAATATGCCATACTTGATTTTAACAATTTAAAATCATTATCAGACATACGTAATTTATCTAAAACCACCTCTCGCTCTCATGCAAAATCATCTACCTAACATCTTTTAAAAACAATTTTCTTAAAATTCTGCCATATTCTCTAATTAAATTTTTTAAATAACAATCATATCCTTTTATATATCTTATTTTTTCTTTCACGTGTATCTCATATTTATCAATAAAATTGTGATCTATTCAATTTTTTTTACAATAATTGTTGTTTCTCCTGGAATCTTATCAAATAATTTAGACTAAACAAAATAACTTGTCATGTAACTTTTTTAAACAATTGTTTTATAACAAAATAGATGTTAAATATTGAGTAATTGAAATAATACAACCTACTTTGGTCATTGTATAGCTCAATCACAACAATTTTGTATTATTTCACCATACTATAATCTTCTTTTTTATGATTAAGATTAAAATTTACCTTGTTTGAAAAAAAAAATAAAATTTACCTAACACTAATTTGTTCATGTTACTGTTGTTTTTGTAAAAGCAAAGTTGTCGGCAATTATTTTAAAATTTACAACAATTCAAAATTAAGCTTTAGTAAGCAAAGTGTCAAAAATACGTCGAGAGAGAAACCATCGTTATTGTACTCCATTATTCACATTTGAGAGCTTCATAGTGAGTTTGAAATCTTTTTTTTTATTGAGAAAAAAGCGAGAGACATCGTTCAGGAAGGCCTGTAGTCTCTTGTACCATTCTAGAAAATTAGACGTAATCCACATAGGATGTCGTGGTTTTAATCCAATGTTGATCTTTATTTCCTTACAAATGATATTTCTTTTAGTTAAACTGCAAGTTCAATCCTTCAACTTTTAAGGTTATTTTAGTTAGATCTCTAAACTTTAAAAAACGTGTATATAGATTTAAGAAATATCTACAAAGTTTCCAAACCTTCAATTTTATGTCTAATAAGTCATTGTATTCTCAATTTTGTATTTAACATCTTTGGTCTATTCAATATTTTGAATGTTGATGAATTTATTAGACACAAAATTCAAATTTTGATGTTCTATTATACACAAAATTTATTTTTTTTGCTTTGTAGACTCTTTGTTAACTTAAAAAAAGCTTTTCTTTTCAAAAAAAAAAAAAAAAAAAACTTAAAAAAGCTTATTAGGCAAAAAATTGAAATTTAGAGAAATACATATATGATACATTTTTTTAACATATACGTATATACAAGGTTTATTAGACACAAAATTGAAATTTCATACATTTATGGGATAGTTTATAAAATTCCTAAACATATTAGAAAAAGAAAAGTTTAGACATATATTTTTCATAACATGATCTACACATTTTAGGGTTGTAGAGTTGAATTTGCAATCATCCTTAAAAAAAAAAAAAAAAAAAAAAAGAGAAAAAAAAAGAAAAAAAAAAAGAAACAAAATTGAGTTTGGTTGTGAAAGAGGAAAATAGTTTGGAGCGAGCGGGAGGAGAGATTAACAGATGCCGGGAAAGCGCGCCACCGAGAATGCGGCAACATTTTGAATCGGAAACGCGGGCCCTGCCTTTCCCATTTACTCCATTCGCGCTTAAGCTATCTCTCTCTCTCTCTCTCTCTCTCTATATATATATATATAAATCAAAGGGGAAAAAAAAGGGATTATCATTTCCTCCGTTTTCCTTAGGCGAAGCGCCTTTGCGAGACCCGCTCTTGATTCTTCTAATTCGGGTTTATTTTCCCTCTCTACACTCAAACCAAATCTAAATTGGACTTAATCGACCTTCTCCTCATTTGCAAGGTTAGTATCTGAGTCTCTACATCCCTCAGTCTTGCATTACAATGGTTTTATGAATGTCGATTGTTCTAGGGTTACTGTGTTTCTTCTGGTTTTATTTAATTTCTTTCGCTATATTTTCATTGCGTCTCTTTGTTTACGTCACTATACTTGCTCGTCTTTAATTCTTTTTTTTTTCTTTTTCTTTCAGAATCTTGTAAAATTGGGGTTTCTGTATTTCCGCTCTGCACCAGTAGGATTTGAACCGGATGATTTAGGATTTTTAATTTTTTTTTTTTTTTTTTGGTTTCATCTGAGTGATTAGGCTTAGGCTTTTTGGTTGCAAAAGTTTAAGAAGATAGATTGGTCGACCAGATTAGCGTCCCCCCGCCTGTGTGCGATAATGCGCGAAGATAACATTGATGATGAGTTAGGCCACAAGCGTCTGGTTCTTGGGAACCTGACCAATCGTCCGCTTAAACGAAAGCTGTCGTCAATTTTGAGTGATTCGGGGGTTAAATCTAGGGATGCTTGCGGCAAAACTGTGGAAGGGAAAGACGGAGATTCCAGATTCCCGAAGCATGTTCGTCTACAAGCAGCAGAATATGTCAAGGAGAATTGCAAACGTTCGTCTGGAACATCCTGTTATACACTGGCTTTTTCTGAGTTTAGTAAGGAGCAGGAATCTGATTGCTCTCCTCCTTCCAGCGAAGCTGAAACTGCTTTGTCTGATGTACCTAAAGAAACTTTGCAGTGTGATTTATCGAATGATGAAGGACATCCTGTGCAAGATGATAAACAAAGAATTGTGAATAGTGAAATGCTAGGAGTTCCTTGCTTGCCCATTTCTGTAGTCCCTCCTTGCCCTGGGGATAACGAGAAATATTGTTATGGTATTATGCAAAACAATGCCGACAATGAAGAAGCAGTTGATCTTGGTTTAAAAAATGACGAAAAGGAATTTGGCATTGGTAAAATTGGCTCAAGCAACTATGATCCGACTGAGTGGTCGAGGTTACCTATTTCAGAGGGTTCCAAGTCTCTGGCATTGGAGAGGTGCTCAGGACTTAAAACTGATAATTGTGCTAATTTAGACATGTATGGCGACTTGCTTAAAACGTGTTCTTGTTCATTTTGCTTGAAAGGTAATTAGAATGCAAGTTATTTAGTTATGTACATAACTAGGGGTTCTTGAAAATTTGTGTTCATAAAAGCTAATTTGGTTTGCCTTACAAATCAGCATCATACATTTGGTCAGACCTCCATTACCAGGACATTAAAGGACGGATTTCAGGTAAACTTGTTCTTCCCTGTATGGTAATAATACCATGTTTCTTGGGTTATTACCTCTTATTGATAACCATGGTATTTTCATTCATTTAGCACTTAAGAAAAGCCAGAAAGACGCAAGCATATTGGCTCAGAAAAGCAGCAAAGAGAAAGAGACTTGTCATGATCAAGGAAATTCTTCCAGATCAAAGCTAGAATTTGATCTTTGTGGTCAGTGGATGTCACTGTTTCGTCATATGGAAGATATGTTTGCTCAAGAAGGCAGCCAACTTGTAAGTGTGAATTTTTATACTTATACGAAATCTCTTTCCCATTAGAAATGTGCGCCTACCCAAAACTTTGATCTTTTCAAGTAACCTGTCTATGAAGAAATGAAATTATCATACTTTCCTTGTAATAACCAATTAAGGAAGAGGGACTGTGTCAGGAAGTCTAAACAGCTTAATTAATGAAAAGTAATTACAATTTTCTAGCATTGTTGGTATGGAGGGATTCACTAGCACAGGCTTGAAAGTATACCCTTTTAAATTCTTGAATGTTTACTTCTGCCCTTCTGTTTACTTCAACCTTAGATGGACTCAGCTGTGGTAAATCTTGTTTTTTTGCTCTACAGCAAACCAGTTTTGTTACCCTAAAAGATCTGAGAGAGGAATGCAAGATGAATTTGGAGATGCTTAATGGCATGCCTATGGAGAAGCATTAGCATGCTGTTTTTTTCCTGCCATTCTGGTAGTTGTGGGCCGTGTGGTTAGTCACTTATGCTGTCCATATTTGTACTTTTGAACTTCCCGTTATGAATAGGGTAGCTGTATTATAAATTTGGAATACATGTAAAATCATCCATTCTATTTTTGAATGACTCTATCTTCATCCTTGCTACTCGGCTTTCCTGTATATTCTTAACTACTTTGAATGATTTTAGGCAGGTTAGTTGCTTATCAAATCTTGTTGGATTAGGTGATGGTGATATGATAAATGTTTTTGGATTGACATTTTCAATATAGAATGAATATGTCATATTATCATATCATTCAACTTGATAAGCCATGTCAAGTTCTTTTAAACTTTTTACTATAAAATTACTCGAACTAATATTTGTCAATAAACGTTATTTCTTTTATTTACAGAATACATGACAGGCTTGAATTAGATAGAGATTTGATACATCTGCTATACTACAGGTAACTTATTTGAACTTTTTTTTTTTTTTTTTTTTTTTTTAGGATTGCTATTCTTGTCGTAGGCAAATTGAGTCTGCATTTTAGGTATTAGGGGTGTTTCAAAGATAACTTGTAAGTTTAATTGGATGGGAACAACCAGTTGAACTTTGCAGATTGGTGTATTAGGTTTTAAAATTAGTTTAGGTCAAATCAAACTATCTAGAGTTTATTACAATATTCTTTAATCCTTTGAAATATAACTTTTTCATAAAATAAAATTTAATTTGAGTTACTAGTTTTAATTCATAAACAGATGCTTAAGGAATCAGTCTTTTTACTATTTATTTAATCGAAGTTTTGAACCAATCAAATTGACTTAATCCAAATATTTGTTCATCGTCTAATCAATATTGTTTGGATTGGATAAAGTTTGAGTCGACAAACGATGTGCGTCTCATTGTTAAAAATCATACTGCCTAATTTAATTCAATCCATGAATAACTTTGTAACTACATAGTGATTTTGATTGGGTTAGATATTTTTATCTCTCTAGAAAGTACAGCTTGTGCATTTCTAACTTTATCTGAAAGTTTTGATAGAAAGTAAAAATTTCAAGGTAATCAATCAAAAATTTACTTTGGATACCGATGGACATATTCAATTCTTTAACAGAATTAGAATTTTATCTATATATTGGCAGTAAAATAAGACTTTTCTTTTTCTTTCTCTTGAAATTACGGCCGTGTTTCATGTGATGGAGAGGAAAAAGAAAAAAGCTTATTGAATGTAGTTAAAAAGATGTTTGATTTTTCAATTATTGCAGTCATCATAGATCTATAAAAGCATACTATTAAATAGGTCATATAAAATGATTTTTATTATGTTAGATGTTTGAATTTCCAACTCCACATCTGGTTGAATTAAAAAAAAAATTATAACATTTTATATCTTGATGGACCTATGGATAAACAAATTTGTACTCAAACTTCATCGGCTCGAGTGAAAGCACTTTGGCTGATTTTGTGAATCCATGAGATGTGAGATGTGCAAACTTTGGTCGGTTGAAAGTATTTGATTTATACATCAAGTCAAATCAATTTCAACTTGAATTGGCGGTGGTTTCGATAAGTTTAACTAATTTCTTGATTTTGGCTTGCACCCTTATTAAGTTGAAAGAATAAAGTTGTATTTAATCATAAAAATACATACAATTTTAGATGATAAAGAGAATAATAGCCAAAGAAAGTCATACACACAAGTAATAGATGGAATTAAATACATGATTAGAAACTAGAAACCCTCAAACGTAATGACCGTAGCTTCTTGAGCTCCTCCAGCATGGTCATTGTCACCCAAGCAAACCCAAGCGTGGTCATTGGCATTCCCTCCAATTTTTGGCACTTGAACATGCTTGTTGGCGGTTGGTCCATCATCAACAACTTCATCTTGTTTTACTCTTTCAGTAGCTCCATCTTGTTTTACTACTCTAGTTTGTCCAACATCAACAGTTCCATCTTGTTTTACTTCTCTAGTTTGTCCGGGCCCAACTCGACTATCCTCAATAGCTCTTACAGTTTCTCCAACACCAACCGCTATGCCATCATGTTTCCCCCCTATTAGTCCATGAGTGTCACCCTCATGTTTGGATCCAACTCCAGCATCATCATCGTGACTTAATCCATTTTGATCAGCAATCGTCTTATTCTCTACTTGTTCACTTTGTTTTACTCCATCTGCTGCCTCATGCTCGTCTTCTACTGCTGGCATTATTTTTTTCGAGTCGACATAAATGGTAGAGATGTGAGAGATATTCAAATCTTCATGATTGCTTTCCTCCATGCTTATTTTGCTCAACGACCCACATAATGTGATCCTCAACTCTTCCATCTTATCACAATAGTCTAGATCATCAGGCATACTATCCCCCAACCTAGGGCAGTTGGAGATCCCAAGAATTCGAAGTTCCCACAAGTTTGAAAGCCAGTCAGGTAATACTCTTAGCCTTGGAAACTCTCCCACTTCTAGCACTTCTAAAGTTAAGTCTGAATTATTTATCCACCTTGGAAGAGAGACCGATGTTGGAAGTCCTCTGAGTATCAATTTCTTAAGGGAAGGCAATATTAGTGAGAATGTGAATCTCAGCTGCTCACACCCCCATATTGCCATATTACATAAGGTGCTCAAGCTGTTCAATTCTTTTGGCAGTGTTACTAGCGATTTGCAATCGTAAATCATCAGTGTCTCAAGGGAATTGAGTTTGTCAATATCTTCAAACAAGTGAGTCAAGTTTTTGCTCCCACCGATTGCTAGGAAACGGAGCGATGTTAAGCTTCCTATGCCATCTTTTTCCAGGCTGGCTTGCTTTGTCTGTATCCATAAGAATCTGAGGCTGATCATGTTCTTTATGTTTCTCGGAAGCTCTTCAAACTCTGAGCAGAATGCAAGTATCAGGGTTTGCATGCTCTGTAGCTTGCAAATTGATTCTGGCAACCTCCTGAGTCTTCGGTTCCCTCGCAGATCTAAATACCTCAAATGTTTTAGCGTGTCAATGGAGGTTGGGATTTCTTCCAAGGAAGAGTTGCACAAGTACAAAAATCTTAGCTGCCTGAACTTGCCGATGCATTTGACAAGAGGGACTCCACTGATCTTTGGCTCCACAACTCCCACTGGAATGGAAAGAAGGCGAATTTTATCGTTTGTTGATGGAGGCAAATCCTTGTTGTTGCAGTCGAAAAATGAGAGCTGATGCAAACTTTCGAGGTTCTCTTGTTCCTTATTAGCCTGTTTGACTGCAAAATCATGGACAAGGCTATGGATTTTGAACCAATATCCAAGAGCATGCTCCTCAACGTCTTCGAGTAAACCACGAGAGCACAATTCATCGAAATATTTCTCCCCAACAACTTCAGGATCTTCGCTTTCTGAATGAAGGATTCCTTGTGCCATCCATAACTGGATTAGCTCAAATGAGTAGAACACATAATCTTTTGGCAACAATGAAAAGCAAAGAAAACAAGGTTTCAAATAAGATGGCATTAGATCATAACTCAGTCTCAGTGCAGGTAAAACACAACTACCCTTCACCTCTTCTTTTTCCCAGTTCTCACTCAAATCCTTGACATTCGGCCACTCGACACCATCACTCGCTTCTGAAGAAAGCAGACTCGCCAAGCATTTGATTGCAAAAGGAGCTCCACATTTAGGCACAAGTTTTTCTTTCACTTCCCTTTGAATTTGCGTAGGATTTTTGTTTCTAAGTATATGTTCAAATAAAGCCATGGATTTCTCCTCGTCGAGTCTTTCAATCTTGTGTGTTGTAGCATCATTTAGAGTTTGCTCACTGCGAGTGGTGATAAGGATCTTGCTGCCATTAGCACCCATCTTTACTATATTTTCCAGTTCTAGTACTCTACTGGGATCGAATGCCCCCAAATCATCCAAAACAAGCAAGAATCTTCTGCCAACAAAGTTCCGTTGGAGCCTGATTTGTACACGGTGGTCGGTTAAGACATCAGTAACCTTTTGTCCTGTTGCAGAACTGAGAATCTCCCTTCTGATTCTCTGAACATTAAAATCTTCAGAAACACACACCCACATTCTCTTGTCAAAATGATCAAACACTTTGTCGGCATTGTAGACTAACTTGGCCAGAGTGGTCTTTCCCATCCCTCCATCTCCATGGATTGAAAGAATAGCTGGAGATTTTCGTTTATCATCTTCATCCTTTACTACAAGTTCATTAATGATACTCTGCTTTGCTTCTTCTCTAACAATAATGGAGTCGACATTATCGGAGAGAACTGCCTCTTTCTTCAAGTGCAGAAGCCTGGCGAAAACTTGCGAACCAGTAATGGAGGTCCGCAGAGTCATTTCACCTTTTAAATGCTTGATATCTTCATTTCCATCTTCAACCAGAGGGAATCCGTCCATGGTTTCCTCAATCATATCTAAATTCTTTTTGATTTGGTTGATTTTAGCGGCGGTTTCTGCTGCAGAAACGAGGGAGTTGGATGAAAAACAAGAAGATAACTGGCATACCTTTTCGTTAACATCCTTCTTCCGATTCTGCACTCTCCACTCTAAATATTTGCATTCCAATTCCTCAATTAGATCGTCAGCCATTGAAAACTCATGTTTGAGTTTTTTAAGCAGATTACGGAGTTGGGAATCACTTGCCTGCTTCTCCTCGGCGTCTCTTATTGCAGCCTTGAGATTTGACACAGTCGTTTCGAGATTTCTTAGTTCGCTTTGGATATGTCGAAACTCTGGTCGGCCAGCGGCTTCGGTTATCCTTCCGATCAGAATTCCAGCCACACTGTGGAGAAGTCCGGCCATTATCAATGTTCAATTTTGTGTGATTGATTCTCTGTTTCGTTTGTCTTTAAAATGGATTGTTTAAATTCCTTGCATTTGGAATCAAGTAAGGAACTGCTACTTTCCTCAATTTCTTGGCTATCATATTCGTTTTCTTTGTGATGAGGCAAACAACATAAAGCTTTCATACCATTTCTTTTATGCTTTTTAGAAGGAACCCAGTTGAAATTGAAACTGAACAATTTCAGAATGATTTGGAATGAGAGATAATACTCTCTGCTATTCAGCCCACTTTATTAATAAACTACAACATAACTAACCAATTCTTAATTAACACTAATTAATATGCCCCTCAAATTGATGAAGATTTCTGATGAAACACAGCAGTAGACAGGGGCTTAGTAAACAAGTCAGCACTTGATTGACTTTGTCCCGAACAAAATGATAGTCGTCTTTTCTAATGAGTTGGTTTTGGTTTTTTCTTTGTTGTTGATGAATAGAATATTCTTTGCCTCCCCGATGGAATGAATGTTCTTTACCTTCCATGGGTGCGTCTTTGAGCTCACCACCATTGTCTTCTTCGTCTCCAAAGAAATTAGCTTATCAAAGTTATCTTCCTCCACAACAATTCATTCATTCAACTTCCGATTCTTCTTGTAGTAATTTTACAAAGTTTATGTTATTATTTTACATCAACAAAGTATAAAAGTTGCAAAGCAGAGTAAGCCGGCATTTGCATCTTCTTTTATGTGCGCCACATTCACCATTATCATCACATAGTGGAGTTTGATGCCTTGTTTTTTTTTGCAATTCAGAAGTTGACCTTTTTCTCAAAGTCAACTTACAAATTCTTAATATTATCCTCCATTTTCTTCTCCAATTCCATGACTTATTTAGCACAATCATTGTCTTTTGTTTATATTTTAATTGCAGCCTAGTGCGCTGTGGTGCAGTGCTGCTCATTTTGTTCAGGTATTAACGCATTTTCTAATTGGCTATTCTATTGTTTTTGGTCATTTCCTTTTCTTTAATCTCTTTAATTTGACTAAATCCTAATGGCAACATTTAGACTATTTCAAGTACTCGTTATTTTTTAAGGTTCATTTTTGTCGTTTACTCTTTAATTACTTTTCTCTTCGAGAAATCCAGCTATTTGAATAAAGCCTTATCGAACATGTACATTTTTAAGTTTGAGACTTGAAATTGACCATTTTTTCCAATTTGTTTATTTCCAATCAGTAGCGATATTTTAAGACTTCTTTTAATACCTTGAGTTTCTTCCTCTAAACATAAAATAACTGTCTTTAATTATTTTGGTGTTTAGTTTTAAATTTATTTTGTAAAATATAAAATCCATGGTGTGCATCCTTTTCAACCAAAAACTTTAACTTTTAGGAGTAAGTTCAAAGTTATTTAATGCGTTTGGTGGGCTGAATTATTGTTTATTCATTGTTATTTTTTTGATGAGTGTTTGTGTATATTTTATTCTTTTTAAATGACAATGTTGCTTCTTTAACAAACTTAACTGTTTGATAACTTTGGTTTTTTCTTTAACCTACTTATAAGTTATAGCATCGATATTAAAAAGAAATTTGAGGATTATTTTTTTATTTTTTATTTTTTATTATTTTTTTTTATAGATGATCCAATTAATTAGTGTATAGTTCTTAGTTCTTCATTCTCAATTGTCTTGGTGGGGAAGTAATAAAAGAAGAAATTTTCTAAAAGGTTGCTCGGAGGAAATTGTTCATATTATAATAAAGAAAGTCAATGTCATGTATTAATGTGAGAGAAGAGGAAGTTTCCTTTCATCTTCAAATTGATTTAAAAATAATATGAACTAAAAAAAATTGATTTAAAAATAGTATATATTTAAAGAGAAACTCCAATAGCGAAGTTGACTCCTTTGATTTAGAAATCTCTCTATATTTTCGGATTGTATTATGACAATATTTGAGCATGAAGTGATTTTGATCTCTTTCAAGTTGTGTTGAAAGGTTTCATTTTTTTTTTCTTTCTTTAAATGCCTTCCCTTAGAATGGATTTTGTAATGTCTTTATTTGTAATTTAGACCCCCAAATAAATAAATAAATAAATAAATAAGAGGAAAAAGAGAAGCTTTGGTAGTGGGTTTGCAATAGTTGGACCCCTACAACTAGGTTGACAATTTCTTCATTCTTTTATTTGGAGAGGTCAAACTATCTCTTATTATTGGAGATAATGCTAAGCTTAGGCTTTAATATAAAGACAAAAAAACTATTAAAATCATATTTTCAAACAACAGTTGCTCCCATATAATCAAAAGCATTGCATCTGAATTAACATCTCTCTATGAATCTATAATTTGTTTTGAACGCTATTGTTTATTTTCAAAATAATTTGTAATTCCATATATATGAAGAATGTTATCATCCTCACAGTTGGTGAATGTTAAAATTGATTAATGATAAACTTACATGATATAATACTTAGTGAATTAGTGAAAATTTAGACAAGAAATAACATCATTTAAGAGAAGAAAATTCAAAATTTTTACAAATTTTTAAGAACATTCCGCTTCTTAGATAATCTTTTTCTTCTCTAATTTTTGTCAATTTATTTAGTATTGTGCTATGAAAGGTTATAATTAACTAATGTTAACCGTGAGAGTTAAATTGCCAACATGAGTCATGGACTAAGAATGTCGAAATATCATGGACCAAAAATTTAGTTAGTTGAATTAGTGGGAATGGTATATTTGAAAAATCTGTAATGCAAATTGGAGAAGGTGTAGTATGGAGAGATGGGATGGGGAAGAATTTATGATTTGATGGGTCAAATCATCCTTATTATTTGGACATATGAGGCTACAAAAATACCAATTACCTTTAATAAAAAAAAAAAAAAAAAAAAAAAAAAAAAAAAAAAAAAAAAAAACCAATTACCAACCACTCTTCACTTTCTCTTTAAGAAAAAATAGAAATTAAAAAAGAAAAAGAAAATGGAAGCGCGTTTGAGTCGGGCGATTCCACGTAGGAAGGGGGCGCGTGGGGGTCGGGTCCACCTACCATTTTGTGATGTGTTAGTGTGCATTAGCGTTTGGCATTGGCTTGGATTCTACGCAGACAGTTGAGAGGAAGGCCCACGCTCCGAAGTGACTGCATGGCCCCCACGCGTTGCGGCTTCGTCTTTGACTACTACTTAATCAAAAATAATTAAAACTAAGAGAGGGTTTAGAAAGGTCATTGAATTGCGTGATGAAGCCAAAATGGCTCTTGGCGACTGCGTAGAAGTGGAAGCCCACGCCCCCTTTCTCTTTCACTCTCTCTCTCTCTCTCTCTCTCTCTCTCTTCAAATTCAGACTTTTTTTTTTTTTTTTTTTTTGAGAAATTCAAATTCAAATTTCAGATTCTCAACTCTGAAATTCAGAATTGCATTAATTTTCAAAAAAAAAAAATAAATAAATAAATAATGCATTCATCCATCCCCCAATTCTAATTCTGAGTCTCCGCGCCGCAATTGACCCTTGTGTCCCATTCGCATTTGTCTTTTATTTCCCACATCCCCATCCTTCCACCAATCCCATTCATCTTATTCAATATTGTATTAATGCCTACGGTTGGATCGATCAAATATCAACCTCATCTATAAGGTATCTACTATCATCTCAAATATCGATGGTTTTGTTAAACTTTAGAGATCTTGAACACAAATCTCACCAAGTAGAAGAACAATCCACGATCAAGATAAAGAGGGAGGAACAGAGAAAGAGAAAGACAACAATGTTTATAGTGGTTCGACCTTAGTCTACATCCACTTTCAACACCAGGAGGAGAAGTATTTTATTTGAGGAAGGCACAAAACAGAGAGAATTACAAGTGAAGTTCTTTCACGGTTTTACAGGGGATGATTCCATCATACTACACAACACCCCCTTGATACTCTCTATTTAATAAGTATCTTAATCACTGAGGTTAACTAACTGTTGTAATTAACCGTAAGTAAGTTTAGTTTCTTCCTTCCAACCGAATTACCAGAATATTGAAGGTCACTAAAAACAACAGGTTTAATTTCCTACTTCTACTATTATTGAACTAAGAAAACAATTTATTAATTTTTTTAGTTTCAAGGTTTCATTCTTTTTCTCATATTCATAAAATTATATTCTAAAAAGAAATTAGATATTTAATATATTCTCTCTTCAGTCTATTGTTAAATTCGACATGATTTTTCAATTTTTTTTTTTTAATTCAACATTTGAAATAGGAAGATTTGAACATCTGACATTTTGATCAATAATATATGTCTTAATCAAGAACGTATACCTTAACCAGTTAAACTATGTTCAAATAACTTATATTGTTTTTTTTAAAAAAAAAAAAAATTATCGAGACAAACTAAATTTGACAAAGTAAATAATAATAAAACTAAAATCAATGGTTTCAACCAAATATAAAGGTAAAAATTCTATTTTTTCCCCTAGCTATCATCTAACTACAATTGAGATCCTACTTAGTTTTTATTTGATAATAATTTCTAAGTATAACTCGTGTAGAATCTATCTATAATTAAACAAAATATTAATGTCTAAAGGAAACAAATCACGCTAAGGATGCAATAAAACCTTATATTTATTTATTTAGAATATAAAACTCTTATTTATTAGTGAGCATTTGAGTTTACTTTCAAACTTGGATTCCAAATTCATCTCTCTTTTTTTTTTTTTTTTTGTGAAAGGGATTCCAAATTCATCTTAGCTTCAAAGTCATTGTTATTTTAATAATAGTGAATAATCTCACGCGTAAACTAGTTGGTTTAGTTAAAAACAACATGTCATCCTTAATTAAATACTAGTTGAGCATCATTTTCGATTAATCACTCACTATACGTTTTTTGCTTTTCCTTTTTTTTTTTTTTTTTTTTTTTTTGAGAGAGTTTGTGTTGTATCACGTAAATTTAATCGAATCAGACGGTGATGTTATCGTCGATGATGAAAATATTGATGCGATAAGCGATGAGATAAGGAATAAGAAAATGACGTGGCTGCGCGTGCGATTTGTATACTGTACATGATAAACCCAGGCAAATGCAATTAACTGAAATTTCACAAGTGGGCCATTGCCAGAAGTCGGCCACGTGTCAGTAGGTGCTTACGTGGGCGAAATTCATTGGGAATCTCACCTCGAATTGTGTTATCTTGAAGTTGACGAGAAATCGGGCGGAGAAAATGCGGTTGGAGAGAGAAAAATGGTGGCTCTATGAGAGAGAAACGGCCAGTTTCGGGGTTATATAAACAAAGAGAAACCCCTTCAGTTTTTGCAAGGCGAACTTTGAAATTGCGCACAACACCCAAAAGAGGGAACTAATTTCTCTCGTCTTCTTTTTTCTGCAATTATCATCTTCTGTTTAACAACATCCATTTTCCCCCCTTCTCTTTTCTCCCCGCTTCTCTGACTTCCCTTTCTTTCATCATCGTCTGTCTTTCAAAGATTTTCTTGGAATTTTATTTTACGTTTTCCGGTGTAGACCCAGAAGGCTGCTCCTTGAAAGTCCGGTGATTCAGAATAGAGGTTCAGATTTCTCTTTTTCCTTGGTAAATATTTTCAGTTTTTGTTTTTTTTCTTCTGCTCCCTTCTGGTTTGATCGACTTCGAGGGTGTTTTTTGAGTCCCTCAGGTTGGTTGTACAAAGAAACTTGTTTTCTCTCTCTGGTTTTCTTCTCTTTTCGTTTGAAGTAGAACTTTGTTACTTTGAGATCTGTTATCGCCTTTTTCTTTTTTGTGTAAGTCTTGAAGTTTCTTGACAAGACATGGCAGCAGCTATAGATTTTTACAGTGGAATTTCTACGCCGGTTTACTCTTCGGACCCTTTTAGCGAAGAATTAATGAAAGCACTTCAACCTTTTATGAAAAGTGCTATTTCAACCTCTTCTTCTTCTTCTTCTTCTTCTTCGTCTTCTACTCTATCATTTCCTCCTTCTCCTTCTGTTTCTTCTCAGCCTAATTTGAGCCCTGATTTTTGCTCCCCGTCGAGCACCCGCTTGTTTTCTCAAGGGTTCTCGGGAATTGAACAAATGGGTCTTGAGCAATCAGGTCCAATCGGGCTAAACAATCTCACCCCTTCCCAAATTCTCCAAATTCAAGCTCAAATCCAGCTACCCCCACAAACTATGTCTTCTTTCTCTGCTTCTTCTTCTTTCCAGTCGTCCCAATACCATAACTTCCTCGCCCCCAAATCCATCCCAATGAAGCACATCGGCTCTCCACCTAAATCCACCAAACTGTACAGGGGAGTCCGGCAGCGTCACTGGGGAAAATGGGTGGCCGAAATCAGACTTCCAAAGAACAGAACCAGGCTATGGCTTGGCACTTTCGACACGGCCGAGGAGGCTGCTTTAGCCTATGATAAAGCTGCTTACAAGCTCCGTGGCGACTTTGCCAGGCTCAATTTCCCGCATCTCAAACACCAATTCGGAGACTTCAAACCTCTTCACCCTTCTGTGGACGCGAAGCTTCAAGCAATTTGTCAGAGCTTGAAACAGGGGAAAACAGAGAAGCTCTGTTCTGCTGAGGATGAAAATCCAATGACCACTCCACCTCCATCCGAATCAAACTTAGTGGTTGACAATTTTTGGGAACCAGTATTGAAAAGCGAATTGGAGACCTCATCTTCATCTTCATCCTCATCTCCTTCGCGGTCTGAAGATTTCTCCACCGGATCTTCCCCTGAGTCAAGTATTAGCTTCTTGGATTTCTCGGATTCCCAGTGGGGTGAAGGAGAAGCATTTTGTTTGGAAAAGTATCCATCCGTTGAAATTGATTGGGCAGCTCTGAATCAGCTGGCCGAATCAGAGTGTTAAAGAATAATGTTTCTATGTAATTTGTGGTTTTGATGGTGTCTAGTTTGTTGGCAGGATTCTGCAATGAAATTTTAGGCATTTGCAGAGGTCTTGTGTTAGTGAAAGCTTTTAGGGGTCAGTCAATGAAAGAGTCTCTTTCAAGGGATATGCAGTTGTCTGTGATGGTTGTAATTCCATTGTGGTCTGCAGGTTCTTTTTTCTTCTCTTGCATGGCCATTATGGTTATGGGTCTCTTTTCTTTCTTCTTTTGGTTGGGTAGTTTTTGTAAGTTAATGTAATTAAGCACTTTGTGTTTTCAATACAATATGAAGGTGTCTTGTTGTCTCTTCTAATCTTGATTGCTTCAGAGATATTTTTCTTGTTCTGGAGATTGATTGATTTGGATTGATGAACGATTCGTAACTCATCCTTGGAGTGTTCGCAATGTTAACTCTTTAATTTACCACCAGTAGCAAATTTTGAAATTGGAAAATAAGAGTTCATGTAACCATTAAAAATAGTAATTTGAAAATAACATTTGAAAGAGTTGTTATAAGTTAACTGATTCAAAGTTGTTTTGTTAATATAATAAAGAAATTATACTTATATATAATAAGAGGCTTTAAATTGGTTTTTCCAGCACTATTTTAATTATAATTAAAGAAGGCTAGAAATGTCCTTGAATGTATTTAGGGTATCAGTTATTAAGTTGAAGGATGCATGAAGCCAAATCTTTAAAATTAAGAGCAGAAATTGTAAACTGGAAAGAGAAAAAGAGAAGGGAATTATGGAGTGGAAAGGGAAGAGGCGCATCGCATCCAGTCCAGTTGGATTTGGATGCATCCATTGTGTTTGTTTTGAAATGAAATATTCTTATTCTTCAGGTGACGCCAAAGACAAATTAAAATTGAGAGTCCCAAACAAAAAGAAACGAAAGAAAAACCAGTGGGCTCTCCACACCCCGTTTTATTAATCTGGGGAATGGGAATCCCCTCAAACTTAAAAAAGTTGTTTACAAGACTGAATCCTGGCCATTCCTTTTCACTTTGTTTTGTTTGTTTGGATTTGGATACATTGTGAATAATATCTCCAATTTCGATCATATTCCTCCCCGCCCCTTCTCTTGGAATTAAGAACTTAGCTAATTAAAACCATTCCTCCAAACACAGAAAAAAAGAAAAAAAGTAGTTGTAAAGTTGTTTAACGTTTAAGGGTAGAAAAAGGTTGATTATAATTCCAAATCCAAGTTGGAGTTGTGGAGGGCATCCTACTTTACAGGTTCAAGTGATGTGGCATTTGCGATTGCTTTCAACTTCATATATACTCCAAATACAAGCCAAGCTAAGCATCTCATTTTTCTTTCACCCCCTAAACTAATATATATAAAGGAAGCTTCTAGTTCTAGGCTAGGTCAACACACAAGATTCTCCACCAACAAACCACGGGAAAGGATAGGGATTGCGAAAATTTTACATGGTTCAAAATTCTTCTTCTCCTTTTCAATTTTTTATCTGTTTCATTTTTAAAATCTCAATTTTGATTATTAATTTATTTTTTTTTCTTTACATATTCTTTTGTTGCTCAACTTTAGTTGAAAAGGCCGTGGATAAACGTCCCAGCACTGTCTCGATACTATTTTACCTTTGCCAAATGTATATAAGTAATGAACAATATCTTCATTGGTATGATTTGTGGAGTGCTATTGTTCTTAACAAATGTAGTCTCATTGAGATAGAGAGAGGGGAGTTTGTCAAAGAGAAAATGTTGTGAATTCTAGGTAGAGGGAAAAAGTTAAACTTCGTACCCAAATAAAAACTAGTAAAATTATTCAAAATACTCTTGAATTGCGATGTAGGTTTCAATAATATTCAAGTTTTATTTTTACCTTTGAACATTGAAATTTGTTCTAGAAAAATACCATTGGAGAGGTTTTTTTGGTTAAAATAAGATGGAAATTGCCATGACAACTCATGTGTAAAAGTAGAAAGACATACTAGACATTATTTACAACATCACTCACATATAAATTGATGTAATAGTTAATGGGTAAAAATTGATTATGCAAAAGATTTTAACCAATTTTTTTAAAGATGAATTAACTCTTAACTTCTTGGAAAAAAAAAAAAAAAAAATCTTCCTCTTACACTCAAGTGGACTGTTAATCCTGATAGCTATATTATCCATGGTTAAATTTAAGTAGTAAATAGCATGTAAAACAATTTTGTTAAGGAAGGATGATTGATTTATTTTATGTTGAAAATAGGAAATTTGTAATGGGTACCAATATCAAGCTAAATATTAGCAAATATAGCATTTATTAAAAATATTTGCAAATATGGCAAAATTTTTGAATTAGTTTTTTATATTCCCGTTTTGCCCCTAATTTGCACGCGCACTCTTTCTTTTTTCTTCTTTTCTTCTTTCCGTTTTGATTCTGCTCTTCATATCGATGGTGAACTTCTTTCTTCTTTGCGATCGATTTACTCTTCATATCGAACAGTGAACTCTCTCGACTTCAAAGCGTTTCGAGCGGTCACGACCTCCTTCATATGAATTTTCCGTTCTTTACCGCGGACGATCGCTTCTTCATTCTCGATCTTCGACTGCGAACAACCCATGAAGCTCTGCTAATCGGCGGCTATGGCGGAATCAGTGAAGGATTTGAGATTCTAAACAGAAAAGGAGCTGGATTTTAGGGAAAAGAGAAATGGGTTTTTGGAAATGGAAAAAGGGTTTCGATTTCCGCAGTGATTTGAAAAAAAAATTTTGAAGTGATTTTAGGACAGACGTGAAAATTCTGCTCCTTGTTTATGGGTTGATCAGGGTTCTTTTATCGTGGATGTTGCTCTCGGTTTTGTTAATAGAGGGTTGAAGATGAGGAATGATTTGGTATTAAATTGTTCTCAGGAATTGGCTTTACTTAACACTAGGAAGAAGCCTCGATTACACCAATGTGTGAATGCTGGGTTTCACTTGATAGACTAGTGTGCTTCTCTTGCTCTGTCCTTGAATTAATTTTGTCGATTGACTTACTTGCACGACCTAACTTTACCAGGTGCAAGGTATGCACTCTGATGTTGCAGCAATGAAGAAAGCCAGCATATGGAATAAAGCTTCATGTATTGTCCATGAAGAGGGATTCCGAGCATTTTGTTTGGTTATAGAAACTTTCTTATAGTTTTCTATCAGTGAAGAAACAGACACAATATAGAAAACCAATCAAGAGAACCGAAAGTGGCAAATACAAACTGATAGAAGAAAACCACCAACATTTATAGAAACTTTCTATCAGTGAGAAAGTTTTCTATAACTGATAGAAAACTTTCTATCACTGATAGATTCTATCGGTGATAGAAAACTTTTCTATCTATTTCTATCACTCAGAAAAAAACAAAAACTTGTGACAAATACAAAACAAAAATCAACAATAAATGAAAAACAACAACATTTAATCTAGGATAATTGTAATGGGTGGCAAAATTAGGGTAAATAATGGCAAATTTAGCAATTTTTTAAAATATTTGCAAATATGGAAAAAATTTTTAATTAATTTTTCATATCCCCGTTTTGCCCTTGGATTGCGCGCGCATCTTCGTTTTCTTCTTCCCGGTCGGCGTGGAATTCTCTCCTTTCTTTTTTATTTTGGTAGGTTTCTATCAATGATAGAAGTTTTCTATCACTGATAGAAAACAGTCTCCGAGAAAACGGTGAGGGGAAGTTGAATACGGAGTCGTCTTCTCCGACGTCTTTCCGGTACGTGGACTCGTCTTCTCCGACGTCTTTCCGATACGTGGACGACTGCGAGGTCCGCCATGGCTCGAGTACCTCGCATGTAGAGAGTCCCCATTCGTTGCAACGCCGCCATCAAAACGGCGACGGTGGTCATCTTCACCGTGGAAATTTGGGAGAAGAACTAATAGAAAGAAATGAGAAGCTAATAAAAAAGAACACATCGATAGAAAGACTTTCTATCAGATAGATTCTATCAGATAGAAAGACTTTTCTATCACTAATAGAGATAGATTCTATCAGATAGAAAGACTTTCTATCACTGATAGATGATAGAAAAATTTTCTATCAGATAGAAAGGGCATTTTAGTAAATACACATCCCATAACTTAAAATTTTGCCATTTTTGCAAAATTTTCTACCGGCTGCTAAATTTGTATATATTTTGGGCCGGTTTGCTATATTTGCAACCGGCCCTTGAAAATATTACTTATATTTATATGTAGGATCTATTCCATCTATTTGAAAGATCCATGGAGGCGTCCGCGCGCGGTTAGAAAGCAAGAGAGATAAGAGCCCGCAACGTGGATCTCATGGACTATAAACATAATTGGGCCCGTAAAGAAATGATGGGCCGAACAAGTCCGAGAAACTAAGCCCAAAAAGTATTCAGAGACATATTTTTGGCACTGGCAGCATCCAATATTGTTACAAGAAAAAGAAATCAATCATTATCTCACCTAAACAAAGAAACAAAGAAACAAATCCCTGAACTGAATGATTAGGTTATAGGCAGCCGGGCCGACCGGGTCTAAACAGTAACGTGGTTGGACTTGGACTTTATCTTCCTTTAATTTCCTTGTTTAGTATTGCGTGAAGCATTCAAACAAATGCCCCATGGTCGCCCTAGAATTGACCTTTTTCCATTCTCAAAGGGATCAAATCTCTGTCTTTCAAAGTGGGTTATAATTCCATATTAAAGCTAACCCCTCTCTTTGGACTTATATCATCTTTTTCCATTTTGGTGCACTGTCTGTGTGCTTCCATGACTCTGCACTGCTGTTTTGGTTCGACCGTGTCTCTTTCACCTCCAACAACTGAAATGCAAGGGATCACTTCCCACTTTCTATTCTACAAACTATCAAATAATTAATAGTAACGATCCTGATTTTTAAGGATAACGTTCAAGGCTGAGGCCATGGGAGGGAGCCTTTAATTTGTTTCGGCACAATTTTCAACTTGCATGCGCACATGGGACAGCCATGGATTGAAATTTTAAGTCTACACATCACAATTTTACCTTAATGTTTCAGCTGCCTAAATTAATCACTTTGCTATCTATCCATTGAGTCCTTCAAGATAAAAAAAAGTATTCAATTACGTCTTTTAGATTTTGAATTAGGCTTATCTTTAGTCTTTTTCATGGATAGAATGCAAGTAATGAGTTGCAAATAAGTGATTTGGATAGTCGAATTAAATTTGAGATTGACAGTCAAGTTGGGAAAGTAAAGTTGAAATTAATGTCTAATGATTGGTCTTATGCTTCTCCATCGAGATTTGTAATTTTTTTTTTTTTTTGAGCAAATCGAGATATGTAATTTGGCCAATTCATTGGTAGATGTAGATTACAATATCTCATTCAAATTTTATTTAGTAATGTTTCATGTTGTATTCTAATAAATATCATTCTTTTTTTTACTTGTGTGGTGGATGTTGATGGTCGATTTTGGCCAGAGGATCTCACCTGACCTTCACGTGCCACCAACGGTAAATTTGTAGATGAGGGGGGAAGACGTGGCCTGCAAGACAGTAAACCTGCACACCGGTGTGGTGCTCGCCACACCGGCTCCGATGCTTAAGTCAGCAAGTAGAACGGTAGGGCATGGAAAAGTAAGAGCAAGAGGAGAAAACAGAGAATAGATAATATAGTTTAGGGATAGAATTCGGGATCCCCTCTTCAGTGGCGAAGAGGGATATAAATACCTGTTCATCCCCCTCGCCTTTTTAGGGTTTCGGAGGCGTTTTAGGTCAAACCAGGCGAAACCGGGGCATCCAGAGGCGGTGGGGACCAGACGGGACTAAACGGACTCGGCCCGCACGAGCGGGCTGAGGGTCGGCCTCGGCCATGGGCCGAGGCCGAGCAGGGGGTCGGGCCGAAAACCCGACCCCTTCGGTCTTGGCCCGTCCCATTTGCCGGTTTTGCCTCCTTGGTCCATCTTTCAGCCCGATTTCTCCCCGGTTGTCCTCGTCAGCTCCTTGTGTATCGGGGTGGTCCAAAATTGCTTATAACAGTGGAGATAAGAAAATAATACATACTTAATCTACTGAGCTAGGTTCAAATTAACAATTTTATAAATTGATATTAAATGAAAAAGACTGAAAATATGCCTAACTAAAAAATTTAAAAGATATAATCAAAGCTTTTGGGAGATGATGATTTTTTGTTTTTAATTTAACAATATGTGGGGTAGAAAATCGAATCTTTGACTTTTTGGTCAAAGTTATAATGTCTTGTTCAATTAAATTATGTTCGAATTGATGTTGTAACATATGCTTCAACCCGAAAATACAAGAACAAGATTTGTTTATTTGATTTTTTTTGCAAGAAAAAGAAATTAACAATTGATGTTTTAATTTTTCCATTTATGAGAAAATGGGAGTGAGAAGACATCTTATCATTTGTCTTGTTTGTGCATCCTTTTAAATCATTCTTTCGGAAAAATAAACATATATATTCAGAGAATAATGGAACACAATAGAAAGTGTGAGGTAACTACGTGCTTTGAGCCCACTAATTAAATCATTATCTCATAAAAGCCATTTGATATTCAGACTTTAATTTGTCAAAATAAAGTTATATATTCTCACAATCAAAATTGACAAGTTACCTCTACCAATGGCTGAAATGAAAGGCATAAAAAATCCATGGCTGAGAAAATACATAGCAATGGAAGTCTAGGGTTTCAATATAATACAAATACTAATATAGGCAAAGACTCCAATTTCAAAATTGTCAACGGAAGAAGAGAACATTTTCAACCAATTCCCCAATCGAAGGCCCCCCACAATGGTTTTGTAAGGACACTCCAACGTGAATCATTTAGACATATTTTCAAAAATTCCAGATGCTATTTCTTATGGAATTAAAAATGCTAAATGAATTACAACCATTGAAGGGTTTTGAAATGAAATGTTGTACCCTTGAGGACTCCACCATCATTTTTACAAACTTCATTTCAATCTCCAATATTCGTCTCACTTCTAACCAACACAGATTAGTCACATCCCAGAAAAAAAATAAATAAATAAAATTGGGTTTGTTGCATGTGAATATAATTAAATCTTTAGACATCTAGTTTCCCTAGCTACTTTAACTTTATTTTGTGGCATGCGCATATGGAGGAGTTTCACTATAAAGTAATCATTTTTATACACAAAAACATCTTTAGTATATAGTAAATCGTGATCTTTAGACCCTGATAATGGTGGGATTATATAAATAAATATACTCCCCGTGGCAAAGTACACTTTTTTTCTTAATTTTTATATTGTAAACTAAACTAAACTGTTTTACTTTATGTTAAAAGATTTCAATCTTGATTCGGATGCATGCCTAAGGTGAGTGTTACAAAAATATTATTGTGAACATGCTGTCCGGTAACATTGGCCGTCGAATTTGACACAAAACATGATTAGAGAAATTAATTAAATTGGGTTAGGATTATATTCGGAGAGAGAGAGAGGCAAAAAAAAAAAAAAAAAAAAAAAGTGGGAATAAGAATTAATGCTGCTTTTGATCTAGAATGCAAGATCAAATACTAATATTCGCTCTTAAAGAAATTGAGAGAGAGCATCAAAGCTTTGGTGTATTAACGTCATAAATGTGGAAGAGAAGTGATTTAGGAATAAATAATTAAAGGGAAATTATGTAGTAATAGTAAGGAGAAGAATTGAAGGAAATGAAAGGGTTGGAATGGAAGATATTTTAATGGATGAATCCCGACAAAGATTCTGATTACTTGGAAATCCATGAAACCGACCTGGACATTACTAGGAAGGTCCCACTTTTGCATCATTTAACCACCAGTTCCCATCGGAAAAATTATGCCTCTCCTTCACCAAATTCTAAAGCACACACAACAGATAAGCCCTACCTATCACTTTTATCCAATTTTTTGGCTTTCTTCTTTCACCCTCTCTCTCTCTCTCTCAGCCTAAGGAACTCATGAAGGTAAAGGGAAAAGCAGCCAAACACAATGATATCGAGTCGAGGTTCTAAGATTTTAAAAAATGGACGATTCAGTATCTTTCAGATAGACGTGTCGTGTCATGTTGTACAAAATAATCGATCGATTAAAAAGTAACTGAGGGTGGGTTCAAATGAGGTCTCTTTTACCGGGTAAAAATGGGTGAAAGAGCCAAGTTGGTTTATTATAAATTATAATATGTGGATATGTTTGTTGTATGTAAAGAGAATGGAGAGAATTAATGAAATGAAAAAGAAAGAAAAGAATGAGAATGATTTAAGAGGAAGAGACAATTTTGAAAGGAGGGGCACAGAGAGAAAAACCACAAGATTGGCTTTTGTTTTGACACGAAAACAAGACCTAATTGGATGCACCTGCCGACCACAAATAGTAAGTACATAAGTGGCAGTGTCTCTCTCTCTGCTTTAAAAAGGGTTTCTTTTCAACTTTCTGGAAAATGTATAAATAAACATTCATTCTAATTATCATTTATATGTATGGTAACAGATGTATAAGTCAAAGTCTCCCATTGAAAATTTTGCTTAGGTTTAATTTGGGGTCTATTAATCATTCCTTCAAACCCTTTGGTCATGGTTTTGTGACTTTTGGCAAATCATAATCTGTCATGTTACCCAACTCATTATTCCCATCACTTTAATTACCAAATCCAAAATTGTACTTAGAGTTTGAACTTTGGCATCAAGTCTTATATATATAGGTTTTTTAATCACCATATCTAGCCCAAAGATATGAACAAAGTCTTAGAAATATTACAAGTTATAAAAAGAATTATATATTTATATGATTATAGATATTGTATTATATATATGTATAAGCTTTTTAAACAGAGTTTAAAGATAAACTAATAATTATGTGGGATTAAAGCTTAATGTGGAGAATAATGTATAATAGACAAATATGGAGATAGAGACTTCCATTGTCCTCCTCCTCTCATATAAAAAATGTTCAGAAAAGGTTAGTTAATAATTTAAATGATTAAGTTATTCTCCTCCGAAAACTAATTATATCAGTGAAATCTAGTTGTCATATAAAAATACCTACGAGTCCTTTTCAAAAATTATTTGTTTTTCGAGGCTACATATTTCTGAAACATAAAGTTGCTCACTAATGTTTTCTTAATTTCATTTATTACTATAATACTACTG
This sequence comes from Luffa acutangula, assembly GCA_036850905.1. Lineage (NCBI taxonomy): Eukaryota > Viridiplantae > Streptophyta > Magnoliopsida > Cucurbitales > Cucurbitaceae > Luffa > Luffa acutangula. The sequence continues at coordinate 57,480,307 of CM072087.1, read as the reverse complement.
AAGATCTTAAAAGTGTTACCAAAATTGAAAGTTACGAGATAATTTTCTAAATTAATACTACTTGTTTATATCTTAGAATTTGACTATGTTTTCAAATTTTAGATTGCATGGTAAAGGGATTTCTATAAAATAAGCTTATTTTGTGAAATAAAAGTAACGAATAAAACACAACGGTTTCTAAATAAAATTTTCTACTGTTGGTTGTACCTCATTTGATAATTTAATAATCTCTATTGAGCAACAATATAAAATAAGTTGTATAAAAAAATCAATATAAATAAGTGAATTAAAACTGTCTTAGAAGTTGAAGCCTCTTAAGTTAATATTTTAAGATTAAAAAAAAATATTTGACCACTTTTATCAATAAAAATCTAAATATTCTGATAGAATAGTGGAATTTCCCATTGAGACACAAATAATTAGATATGAATAAATGTAACCTAACCAACCCAATTAAAAGCTGCATGATAATGAGAGTAATAATTTAAAAAACCCGAAGGAAAATAAATTATTTCTATACCTCTAAAATAGGGTCCACAAACCGACCCAATAATATGAAAGGGGCATTTTTATCGAGAGTTTTATGGAATATTCTATAAGTAGTACAACTTTTTATATAATCTTAACCAAGAAGAATAAAATTTTAAAGAATTATATGTAATGTTTAGATCTTAATATAAATTAGGTAAGTCTTTAAAAGATTATCAAATTTTCTCTAAATAAGTTGGGTATAGGATCAAACTTATTTTGATTTTTGGTGACACACCTCCAGTTGCCAAGTGGCCAATCGATGTCAATTAAAGATGCCCAATACAAAATATTGCACCAAAGGTCCAACTTATGTGCTTAAAAGTAATACGAAAAGCTTGATGGATAGCATTTTTTTAAAATATTTGTAAATGTATGATTTTCTAATGCTAATTGTTATATATATATATATATTTACTTGATTACGATTAGATAAGGTTAAATTACAAGTTTAGTACTATAGGAAAGTTCTTAATTTAAAAGTGTCAAATATCTCTTTGAACTTTCAACTTTGCATCTAATACATATTTAACGTTTTCTAAAATTAACGAATATATCAAATATAAAATTGATTTTTTTTTTTAATATAATAATGTCTTTACTAGTTTGAAGCGAATTATGTCTCGGCTTCCATTGCTCTCAATTGGAAGTCTTTTTTGTAGCCTCGTATGTTGCTCACATGCACTTTAATAAAGTATCCTCTTCTCTAAAAAAAAAATGTTTTTACTAGTTTAACTATGCTCAAGTTGGCCACTACTTATTAACTTTAAACATTTAATAATTAATAGACCATAATCTCAATATATTGGTTAACTATTAACCTTTATTTTGAAAAGAAAACTATTAATTTGGTAAATATTCGTCTAACTGATATACTACTTGACATCAATTACTGAAATTAGGCTAGAATTGGAATTATTCCTACATATAACTTTACACATTTAAAATTGCCTTCAAACAACTAATTAGTGATTATATGGAGATCATATTGATTTAGATCCGCAGACAACAACAATGCATTCCCGGAGAATTCAAAACGTTGAATTAATTCAAATCGTGACATGTGTATTATTTTGACATCATGGCTTACACATGTGATACATTAAAATAAATATACTTTCAGAAATACTCCAGGAAGCTAATAAGGTAATTAGGATCATATAATAGACACATTAATTCAGTAATGAGGAGCATTAAATCGTGCTGGAAATGAGTCATGATTAAGAATTATTAATTAATGAAATAGAAATATAGAATACAGAATTAATTAACATAAAATAAATGGATTTGAAGGTGAAGGGCAGAGAATATAATGTAGGCGGAAGGCATAATTAAAAGGAAAATGGTAGCAGAAAGGTGTCCAGGTTCAGTTTGTTTAATCTGAGAGAACTGGAATTGCATGGAAAAACAATTGGAAAAGTTGTTGAAGAAGTTTGGTCGAGTCCAACAAAGAAAAAGAACACGTTACGCAAAAATAGAACACCAACGTAGCTGTACTACACGTGAGAAGGCTGTGAGACTGTGAGTTTATGTTCCCAGAATCCCGCCGACCAAAGTAGTGGATTTTTGGCCAACTTCATATAACCCCAAACAAAACAAAACCATGCATTTATATTTCTGTAATCTAATCTGCAACGTGTTTACACTAGAGACTGCCCAGACACCCGACACACGTGTGGTGTCCAACGTCGGATGCTACACCATATGCATGCCTATTGTTCCTCCTCTGCTTTTCCTATAACTTTTCTATCACCTAATTCAGTTCATTTTCACAGCCTAAGTTCCTCATTCGGACACGTAGCCCCAGCCATTGCAACCTTTTGGATGTTTCTTGTTGGGTGGATTGCCAACATTTGATTGGCCCATGGTTCCGGTTCGGGTCTCGTGCCCCAATATTAAAATAATACCACACTGCTGACTGACTGCTACGTTGATTTTTGGAAATTTTAAGCGTTGATCCAGGCGTCTTAAATGGAATATATTCTTATTATTTAAGGCTAATTTGTACTTTTAATATGCTTCAATTTTAATTAATTGTCTTCTTTTTTTTGTTTGTATTTTTATGCTGGCTTCAGACTAAGGCTACCAGCTTTCTCTTCAAGTTTTAATAGTCAAAGTTGAAGGTTCAAAGTTCGAAGTCTTTTTTAGGTATTTGTTGTTTTTGAGTTAAAATAACATCTCTAATCCCTATAAAGCTAATGTGAACTTTAATAAAATAAATATATACCCAATGCTACCAAACGTATCATGACTTTGGGTCACACAATTGAACTCATTAAATTAGACCTATCCATGTGAGACATTCTGACTAATGTTATTCATATGGTCTCTTTAGAATCTTTTGTTTTATTTTATTTCTTTTCTCCGATAAAGGCACCAATGGAGTAGGAGGGCTTCCATAATTTTCTTATTTGGAATTGAAACATGATTATTAGTTTCACATGTCTTCTTTTTATTCTAATTAAAAATATTTAAATTCAAATGTTTAGCCTCTTCTAAGGCAATTTAATTAGGAGCGTTTTAAAAAGAATTCTTTATTTTAAATGTAGTAAAAACATATTTCAGAAACTATTTTATTTTTTTATTGGATTACATTCGTTATTTTAAATATGATGTGGATAAAAATGTTGAAATCTAAATTTTATAGAAATATAAATGGAAATATTAAGAAAACAAAAGAGAATGTAGATACAGATATATATTTCTGAAAAAATTATAAAAATAAAATAAAATAAATCATTGAAATTTTTAAATAATAAATAAGCATTTCATAATTCTTAAATAAATTAAATTTTTTATGATTAATATTCCCATAATATATTGGTTTTTGTTTTTGTTTTTGTTTTTTTGTTTTTTTGTTTTTTGTTTTTTGTTTTTTTTTTTTTTTTTTTTTTTTTTTTTGTGGTTAGCATGCATATATTAGTGATGTTTTGCTATATGTAATTTTCAATATTTTGCACATTTCTTTTAAGATATAAAATAAAAGTGTTGATTTACACTTTATGTTAATGTGTCAAAACCTAAATGGATATGAAAATGTTCATAAAAATATTTGGATATCTGTCTAAGAAAAGTTAATATACCCATCCTATGGTCATGCATGATTGTTTTATAAAATAATTGAGGTTTTTATCTTTTCCAAACTCAAGAAGTTGTGGTAAATGTTTCAATAATACAATAAGCTTTATCCTTATTTAGTCACTCAAACATTGTTGTTAAAAACAAATTTAAGAACAAAAGGGACTATTTTTCACAACTATCAAACAAACTCTCTCTTTTTCTTTTTCTCTTTCTTTAAAGATTGTCAAAGTCTCATCACTCATAATACATAAAAGAAGAGAAAATGCCTAGTCATTTCACCATTTTTATTCCTGTTTTCTTACTTTTACTTTTGTTAAAGTCTAAAGTATGGTTTTATGTGCGTTTATCTGATCTATCATTTTTTTGTAATAAAATAATAGAAAAAAAATTCTAAAAATAATATTTATATATTTGTTTATTTTTTAGAAATTTTTTACTTTTGCTCATATCAAATGATCAATAATTGTGAGTCTACTTTCATGTTTGCCAAACAAATGACTTCATTTTTATGCCTTTTTAACTATCCATTCAACATGGTATACATATAATCTCAAAGCAGTTTCTTCTTTTCTTTAGTACTGTCTTCTTGACAAATGAGTTTGTCTGCGTGTCCACGTGTTTTCACAAAAGAGTGTCTAGAATAAAAATTTTGCCAAACACATATTTTAAATTCTTGAGTAAAATTTTAGTGGGGAATAATAGAGTCAGAGCTCAGAAGTCGTATTTGAATGGAAAATTCAGACAAAAAACATAAAATAATAAATTAAAATGATTAAATATCCAAAAGTGAGTAATATTCTAATTTCTACTGTAAACAGTATTTGGAATATGCCCTCCCTGGCGTGGGACAGAAGAGGAAAAAGATGAGAAAAAATGGATGATTTTGGTGCTTCTACTCTAATACACACAAGGGGAATTCAAGCCGAAAGCATACACATATACACGAATTTTCCTTTAATTTCAAACCACATTCAATAATCTCACATTATCTTTTTGTAATTTGTCCTTCCTTCTACTTTCTCTGTTCTCTAACACCAAAAAGACTTTTCGGATTCCTCCCCTAACTATTACATTATAATAATAATAATAATAATAATAATAAAACTAGTTTAATTAATTAACTACTTAAGTAACATTAATTGTGAGCTTAGAAGGAAAAATAAAATAAAAAAGAGGTAGAGCCTAGCTATAGGTAGGTACCCCTGTGGGTGTGGCTGCCCCCTAGTCTCTGAATAAAACATCCAGTGAAAAGTGAAGCTGATTGGTGGATTGGAGACAGGTGTGTTAGTGTTTACCTTTTATTTCTAAATATTAATTTGACTTAAAAAGGTTAAATATTCTAATAAAGAGCTAGATTTGATACAAAGGGTCAGGACAAGCTCAATTATTGAGCCGATGTTTAATAAATAGAGCACATTGGTCAATAATAATAATGGTCAAGTATTAATTTGATGGGATGCAGTGCTTGTAGCTGTGGCTACTGGCTAGGCTACGTGTAACAAGAAGATATAAGGAAACTGTTTTTTTGTTTTGGAAATATATACCTATACGTAGCGTACATATGTTTTTTTGTTCCAACGGTTTTGCAGGCTATTGAAGCCGCTTGTTTTGGTCTGATTTTACAAGGGGCGTTTCTGACCTTGTTCCTTTATCATCTCTAATTTTAGATAACTTACCAACCGCCCATAACATGAACAGCGACTATTTATGGCAAAACAGCTCTTCCTTAACAAACCGCCGGGTTTTGCTTTTCACCACTCTCAATGGTCCAACCTATCAATGTGGCTCGGTTTGTTTTTATTTTTATTTTTTCTCTTATTATTCTACAACAAATAAACACTAACCACATTTAAATTATTCTCACTGAAAATTTTCGAATATTAAAATTTGATATTGATGCTTATTTATTAAGGGTGTTTGTAAGTTGTGTTTTAGGTCCAATTTTACAATTTTAGTAGTTAAGTTTCATATATTTTCTTTTTGAAAAACTAACACTCCAACGATTTGATTCTTGAAAGAAATATATCAACTTTCTCAGATCAAGAATATATGAAGCTATCTTCTTCACCCGTCTATAAATGCATAGGTGAAACTGATATTGTCACCATTAATAGCTTGGGAAGCTTTTAAAAGTCTTTGCCTAAATGAGTCTCTACCACAAAATAGACAAGAAATGTCATTAAAAACTAAACATTTGGATACTCTAGTGTAACTCAATAAATTTAGTAGACCATTTTATGAGGATCAAGTGATTGCAGATAAAATTTATCATATTTTTATAATACAAATAATTGATTAGTTGTAGATGTATTAGTCATACCTATTATTTCATTTTCAGAGTCAATATCAACAATTGTAGTACACTAGATAATAAACCTAACTCAAATAATAGAGCTATGAGTCTACGTTGACAAATAATTATAGTTTAATTCAATTCATTTTATGAGAATTTATGAATGAATGAATTTAACTCTCTAATTATAAACTCAAGTTATTTGAAGAAAAAGGAAAAGTAGTGTAAATAAGTTGATGATGAATTGAGAATGAATGGGTTAGAGGGTTTTTGTGTGTTTCTTTATAATGATGGAATTTTGTTGAAGAAGTTCCTACGAATATATATAAAAAGATGAAGAATGAATATATAAGAAGAAAGTAGAGAGTCTGGATGAGCAGGAAAAAAGGGAAAGCAATGGAGTGGAGCATTATTGTAGATGTTGTGTTTGTAGCAAAAGAGAAAGAAAAAAAAAATAAAAAAAATAAAGAAATAGCGACGTGGCAGAAACCAGCTTGGTTTGACTTGGAAGAGGAATGTTGGCCACGTGGAGACAACCCATAAGTAGCGGTTTGGAAAGAGGGGAGAAAGAAAGGGGTGGAAGTGGGAAGAAGCTGAAGCCGTGTCCACTGTCCAGCCCCAGCGAAGCGAAGCGACGGCGGCTACACACGGCGTCTCTCAAACTCAAAGTCTTAGAAATTGTGGGTGTGGGGCCCGCTGGATTTTTCAAGTGGGTCCCACTTTTTACTCCCCTACTCAACTATAAATCCCACCAATCCCCTTCTCCTTTCTCTCACTCAATCCTTCCACTCCCACTCTCTCTCTATTTTCTTTTCTTTTTCCTTTTCTGTGTGCTTCTCTTCTCCCCATATTCCTCTCATCTCTTCTTTCAAACTATTGTAAGATTTTTTTTTTTCTCTCTTTAATCCAGTGGTTCTTCTTTTATGGATTATTGATAGGATAATATATGTATCATAATTTTGGCTATTCATTATGCGTTTTATTGCAGTGGGAAAACAGGCAATAAAATTAAGAACAAGATCACAGTTAGAAAATGACGAACCCGAATGTGGTAATATCGGACAGTAAATCGAGCATCAACATGGCGATAACCGTGACAGTATCGAAGTCCTCCATTTTCCAAGCGACGGCCCAAAAGCCACCTGCCGGGCCCAGCACCGGCGGCTACATCTCCATTTCCCGCTCCACCAAGTTCCTGCAGCCCGATGGTAGTGCCAGAATCAACACTTGGGTTGACTCAATGCGGGCCTCATCTCCCAGTCGTATTAAACCCAATTCCTCTCTCTCCGACGACCAAACCTCTTGGATGGTCTGTCACCCCTCCAATAATCTCATTTTCAATATCATCGTTATTTCTTTATTTTATGTTCTAATAAATAATAACTTTTTACTTTTTTCGAATGGAGCAGCTCCACCATCCTTCCGCCTTGGACATGTTTGAGCAAATAATTGATGCTTCCAAAGGAAAGCAAATAGTGATGTTTCTCGATTATGATGGCACACTTTCGCCAATTGTCGACGACCCAGATCGGGCCTTCATGTCTGATGCGGTAAGTTTTCTTTTATTATTCATTACATTATACACATAATGTTTATTATTATTTTTTGTGTTTTGACTCTTAATCAGCTTTCCTTGCATGTGGGTTTTTTAAAAAAACCAAAAAACAGATGAGAAAAACGGTGAAAAAAGTAGCAAGAAGCTTCCCCACCGCAATAGTGAGCGGGAGGCAAAGGGACAAGGTAAATTAAAAATTTTGGGGTGAGAAAAGTTGAATAATGATAAGGTAAATTAATGTATATGGTTTTGTGTTGCAGGTTTATGGGTTTGTAAGATTAGGAGAACTGTATTACGCCGGAAGCCATGGGATGGATATTAAAGGACCGACAAAAGATTCCAATTACAAGAAAGTGAGTGTGCCTCTGCTTTATTTTTACCCCCTCCACCTGACATATTCTCTTTTTACTACTGCTCCTCCCAATAATTTTCTCACTATTTCTTTTTCTTTTTCTTTATTTTTCAGTGCACCCAATCTGTTCTCTTCCAACCCGCCAGTGAGTTTCTTCCAATGATAGACGAGGTAATATAAAAAATCATTTTAATTTCTCTTCTTCTTCTTCTGTTTTTTTTTCAAGTCCAATTTCCAAAATACTCACCACTCTCATTTCTTTTTCCTTTTTCCTTTTTAATTAGGTTTACAAACAGCTGGTTGAGAAAACCAAATCAACTCCTGGAGCAAAGGTGGAGAACAACAAGTTCTGTCTCTCTGTGCACTTTCGCTGTGTTGAAGAAAAGGTAAATTCGTCTTTATATAATTAAATGCTCATTTTAATTGTCACAATCCCTAACCTCTTTATACTGTTTTCCCCCTAATTCACTAAAGTAAAGCGATTCACGTGTTTGTCTTCTATGAAAAATACAGAAATGGAGTGAATTGGCCCATCAAGTTAAATCTGTCTTGAAGAATTTCCCAAAGCTTCGACTAACCCAAGGAAGAAAGGTATACAAAAAAAAAAATAAAAAAAAATTAGCATCGTCTTATGTTTTGTGATATTCTTTATTAGGAATATCACCATACAATACATAAATTAATTACCATTTCCCAATTCCTTATGATCTTTAATCTTAATACAGGTATTAGAGATCCGTCCAACCATTAAGTGGGACAAAGGGAAGGCCTTGGAATTTTTATTGGAATCACTTGGTGAGTTTTAGCTTTTTTTTTTTTTTCTTCATAAATTAATTTCCATCTGAAGATTCCATTAAAAAAAGACAAATATGCATAATGAACTCATAAATAATACACATAATAACCCCTTTTTTTTGTTAATTTATTAATTAATTAACAGGATTCAGCAATTGTTCTGATGTTTTTCCCGTATATATCGGTGATGATCGAACTGATGAAGATGCATTTAAGGTATGTATCATGAGAGGCTTATTGTCTTGTATTTCTTTTTCATACCCCTGATGATTGAAAAATTGCAATTTTGGCCAGATCATAAGAGAGAGAGGACAAGGGTTTGGCATTCTTGTCTCAAAATTTCCAAAGGAGACGAGTGCTTCTTATTCTCTACGGGAACCTTCTGAGGCAAGTACAAATATTTATTTTATACCTCATAAGATACTTAAACCTGTACTATATGTTTTTGTCTTGTTCGAAAATTCTGTCTTTATTACAGTATATTACATAGTCGTTTCTTATTATTAATTAAGTGAATTTATTTTTCAATACAGGTCATGTACTTTTTGCAACGCTTGGCCGAGTGGAAGAAGAGACCTCCATTGCCAGGGCAGTGCGAGATGTGAAACAAGATCAGGACGGCCGGCGTTGGGAATGGGATGGGGGAAAACTACAAAAGAAAAGACCTTTTCTCAAAAGAAAAAAAAAACAAAAATGTTAAAGAGGAGGGGTTGGTTGGGATTGGTCGGTCTATATATATATGTAACTTATAATTGTTCAGAATATGTTAGTTAGATATATATATGGAAATAGAAGAAAAAGGCTAGGTGGGTGGGGCTTTGTTAAATGGGGAAGCTTGGTTTTTTGGCTTCGTGGCCTTGTACATCTTGTAACTCTGTGTACAGGGGAAGGGAAGACAACCAAATTTGTAACTTGATCTCTGCAACTTAATCAACAAATTAAACTAAATACTTATCTAATTATCCTCATACTCTCTCTTTTTATATTTTACTTGCAATGGTTGAGAATATATATAAAATGATGAAATATTCATAATTGTTGGTTGAGAGCGTCTCTACTAATTTAACATAGTTAGTGTATGTTATTATTTTATCCAAACTAATACAGTGATTTTCCTTTGACATTTTATGGAAAAGTAAAAAGAATATAGCATGTGCAAGAGTGAGAGAAAAATTAGGTTGGTACCGGTCAATCAATTTTTCAATTGATATAAACGACGCGAATTAATCCACGCAATTTTCTTGTCTAACGTGCAACCTTAGCAAAGTCTTTTGGTCTTGAGCTTGTTGTCTGTATCATACAATACAAATACCAACAAAAACATATTGCAAGGAGTGAGGGCGTCCACGAGAGTCGTAAACGAGATATGGGAAAACTCTCCTTTTTTTGACCATTCTATATTACCAACTAAATAAAGGAGGAAGACTTTTCATTTCTTATAAGTTCACACTTTAGAGTACAAGATTGCCTCATAAAGAAATAACCAATTGACCATGCATTGCATTGTGTTTTGGTTTATTTAATCTACCGAGAGAATCAAATCTTTGTGATAACAACTCTATCCGTTTAACAATGATTTTAATCTAAATCTCTTCTACTTAAAGTTGAAATTCCCAAATCTTTGGGAGTGGTATATGATATGAGAAGTTTGCTTAGCTTATAAAAACCTGCCTTAACTATTTTTTTTAGAAAATGGAAAGAAATCGTAATTACTAAAAATTTGCTTAGCTTATTAAAACCTGCCTTAACTATTGAAATTATGATCATAAGAAAGAAATCGTAATTACTAGTTTGAAGTTTTTCATTTTTTACTAAATACAGAGTAGAGATTTCATAACATATATACTCTATTTGTCACTATATATACCTAGTACGCAATTAACATGGTATATATATATTTCATATAACTTTCAAATTATAATAGCCAACATTCAAAATTGCCTTGAAAGAAATTAATATTTAAACTACATGTCAGATTTTGTATCAAATAATTTTTTTTTGTCCCATCACTTGGGTGTTGGTCGTACTAAATACACAATTAAATATTTCTCGAAGACCCATGTGTGAATCCAAATCATTCAATGCTTAATTTCACTACTAGAACTAACATTAATTGCAAGTAACAATGAACAAAAAAAAACAGACGTCAAATAACAAGTAACACGAGCTCGCATATAGACATTTCTATGGACAGATACAAACTTTTAATTACAAGTTGTTAGATAGAGAAAAAAGAATGTGTGGGCTGGCCATGGGGCTAGCTTAGAGCCTAACTAATCTGTGGAAGCTCTCTTATTTTTCAACATTTCGTCATTGTGTTTTACATCATGGCTGGCGTCTAAGCCGGCATGAACCACGCAACCCACTTCGCATCCACATTCTACCTACTTTAAACACCTTTTTTTTTTCTTCTTTTAAAACCGCCCATCCCAGTCTGTTGCTTAAAGTATATATTTAATAGTTTTGGTTTAATTAACATGAAATGCCTCAATTATATGGAGCTAAGCTAATGGCTTTTATTATATGCAGATTTTCTTTCCCAGGGAGCAGGCTAGCTAGCTATGATTTGGATTAACAGAGAGCCCCATATAATTAAAATAGCATCAACTTTACCTTTATACATATATATATAAATAAATTTTATGCAGCAGAGAGAATCTGCAGTAATGTTCCCACGGGAAGGTGCAATCAAGAAATTAAACCCAATTGGATTTTTTTTTTTTTTTTTTTTTTTTGATTTTTTTGGAGAAGAATAAATGCAAGCCAATATTGATGTCTTAAATGGTAAAATCCAAGTAATATATAAATTATTAAGCGAAAAAAAAAACTTTTTGGTACTTATTGATTAAGAGTGTAAGTTTGGTGTGTTTAATTGTTGGGTTGGGTTGGGTCCAAAGCAGGAGGGCAGAAGCATGAATATCAGAAACAGAAAAGAAAAGGAAAAAAGGGCTGGTATTGCATTGGGTATGTTTAGATTTGAAAGAACCCCACCAGGGTTGAGATGGTGGGGATAGAAGTATTTAATAATAATGATAATAAAGCATTGGGTTTTGATTTGTTAGGTTAAGTAAGTGAAAGGGAAAGGGGAAAGGGGAAAGGGCGAAAGTAGAGAGAAGTAAGTAAATTGGCCGGATGGATGGTTGAAGAAGGAGTTGGAATCCACTAAAAAGAAGGGTTGCTTTTGATGGGAAGGGAGAGAAAAACACATGGGGAGTTTAGAATAGAGACACTGACATGAATCCATATATAAAATGTAAACTTTTAACAAAACCTCGGCTCTTTAAGACGTGGAAAGATGGAGTCCACTACAAAACTACATATATAATTTTCAAACCCCCCCATCATTGGTGCCTTAACTCAAAATAAACTAATTAAGTATTTATTTTGTGTTTGTGAACCCTTCCCCTTCACTTCAATAAGTTCAATTATTGGTAGGAATGAAAAATCTTCTTTCTTCGGGTCGGGCATGCATTTTTGGACCCGAGAAATAGATTTGTTACACGTGTGTGTGCAAAGTGCATTATATTTGTCATCGGAAGTTGGTCCCGGCATTGAGGGTCGAGCCCGGGGGAGTGGACTATGGTGGGTTAGTTTGGAATTAGAATTTGAATTGGATGGTGGAGACTGGAAATGATGAGTGGAGACTGCCAAGACTCACATGGAATCCCATGTGCCCCAGATGCCTTTCTAATGGGGAACCAACTTCTACACTTCCTTTCGCCAGAATCTGTGACACACAACAAATTAAAACACAACCCAACTCATCAACTCTAATTATTATTATTATTATTTATCCACCATATGCATGGATGAACAATCATCATCATCATCATATCCCCAGCTTAGCTAGCTCCATTAATTATATATCATCATTTACTTTGGGTTTGTCTCTTCCTCTTCAGTGGAAAGGGAATGTTGCAGTAGCAGTCTACCTAAAGAAGATAAAAAGAAAAAGGCCCTATAAGTTAAGTATATGTATATGAGAGAGTGACTTGAATGCAACTTGAAAGAGAGAGAGAAAAAAATAAAAGTGTTTTTCCTTTTGAAATGGGTTTGGTTTATTTGCTATGGGGGAACCATGCAATGAATTGCCATAAATGAGTAGACTGACTGAACCAAAAGGACTCCCTCAATGCATTGATTCCTAACCATCTTTTGCCATTGCCTCGATTGCCTCAATGGGATGCACACACCCTGCTTTATCCCTACCTAGCTATCTTCTTTCTTCTCTCTTCTCTCTCAATATTCATTGCCATGGTAGATCCCTCAAATGTCATCTTTCAATTTTATTGTCGCCCATCCCATGCATATTTATTTAATTAAAAAAAAAAAAAAAAAAAAAAAGAATGCACAAGGAGGATTCTTGAAGTGAAAACGAAAAAGAATGGGTTATTATAAAAATGGAGAGGCAGGGTTTCCAACTAACCATGTGAGGATGTTGAATTGTAAAAGGGGTTTTGATTTGAATTTCTAAAATAGCCAAGTTATAAAGTGTTGTTGTAAAGCAAAAGCGAAAGTTTTCAGTTCTGAAACGTCCACCCATCGGTGTTCTAAATTCTAACACTTGTAAAGTTCCCCTCCTTTCTGTAACATCCCTTTTTAAAGTTTCGCCTTTTTTTTTATCAAAACTATATATTGTATTCTAATATCATCCCTCCCCACTTTACTCTCTCTCTCTCTCTAAAACAATGACAATTATTAGGTTATAGAACAATGCCCTTTTCAATATTATATGGATTATTCCATTACTTTTTTTTTTTTTTTTTAATTTTTTCCCTCCTTTTCCTTCAAGTAGGCTTTACCATTAACATGAGATAACTTATTTATCTAACAAATAATATATAATGTATTCGACCATGGATTTGGAGAAAAAGACAATCTACAAACTCTATAAAAATTATAGCTTCAATCGATATTTTGAGCTTTATTGATACTGCAACCTTTCTCTCTCTCTCTCTCTCTCTCTCTCTCTCTACAGTTACTAATATAAATATTTGTGAAGAACTCATGATGCCCCCAATCAAATTAGGTCAAAGATGGGTCAAGAGATCGTCCAATGTGACCATGCTCTCTGTAATTACCTCTACCTGTTGAAATGAAAGGTTTAGGCGCTAACCTATATATTCTCAAAAAGATTTTATATTTTTAGTTTCCAGTTAACTACTTTTAAGAATAATTTTTTGATGGATGGTAAAGTCTAAGTTTTAAAATTTTGTGTTTATAATAGACTATCTATGAAAAATATTTTGAGAAAAGTGAAATATTTTGTATATATAGTTGCTTAAACATATTTATTTTATTTTTCAGAACATTCTCAGATAGCTCCTTAATCCGGTGGCAATGCATGAGAAAACTAGCTATATGTTGAAATTTTCAACACAATATTGCCTAAAGGAAAAAGAAATTTAACCCCACTTATTGAATTTTATTATTATTTTTTTTATTAATTCATTAAATTGAGACTTATTGTATTAACATTCAAGAATAGGAAATTCTGATCATAATAAAAATGACAAAATTTCTAGTTTCAAAAAAAAAAAATGACAAAATTTCCCACGAAGTTAGAAAATATATTCAAAATGGAGGAGAAATTACCATTTGGTTTTTTGTTTTTTATTTGTGAAAATTACACTTATAAACACTATGCTCACTTATAAATTATTTGTTATGTCATCTACCTTCTTTCCATGTTTTCGAAAATCGAGTCAAATTTCGAAAACTAAAAAAAAAAAAAATTCAAAATCTTGTTTTTGTTTTTGTAAATTGGCTAAGAATTCAATAAGACTGCACATTGAAACCGAACAATCGAACCCCAAACCAAATTTGAACCGCATTACACATATATGATTTTGGTTTGGTTTAAAATTTTTTAAAAAGAAAACTTTGTTTTATTTTCGGTTTAGCCCTCAAACCGAACCATGAACACCCCTATAATTCAAATGTGTCTAATGAAAGTCATTTTAAGAAAATTGGAAGAAGACAAGCTTAATTTTCTAGAGAAAAACCAAATGGTTTTTGTTTTTTTGATTTTTGTCCTATATGGAATATATATTTTTCTCGTGGATATGGGCTTCGAGAAGTGTCCAACTGATGATGGGCTGTTCCTTTGTCCAACCCAATGTCTTTGTGCTTAGGAAAATGGACCAAGGTCCAAATTTAGAGCTCCAAGCCCAAAATGTATAAGCAGATTGGTCCAGAACAGATGTATCTTTCATAATGGAATTTGTTGGATTTAGCCTCCAACATGGAAAATCCATTTCTAATGCCCATTAGGGCTTGAAGATCTTTTCTTTTGATAATAAAAAGGAATTCACTAATTCCCAAAATAACAATAATAACCTTCAGGATTGTTTGTTTGTTTTTTTAATTCAATAATAACCTTGAGTTACCTTCTCTCCAATATACTACTAAACTGCATTCTGCTTCCTATATACTCCATTGAAATCTTGACAACTGAGAGAAAGGTAGAAAATGTGGAATTTATTTTATCTCTCTTAATTGTTGATGTTTTAATGTTGGTGTGTAAGGAGGTCCTTATACACCAATACGCAACCAAATATCTTTCACATATCAATCAATTTCATACCACGTTTTTCTCTATAACTTATAAAACTCACATGAGAAATATATTTTTTAAAATTTGTCATCAAATGGAAGGCTAACATAAAACAAAAACTGCAACATTCATACCAAGGTTCAAATTCAATAAAAATTGAAATTTTAAATTAAAATTGGCTTATACATCAAATAAATAAGGGTTTCATTTAAAAAACTCATGTATCTTATAATGATGGTAAAGTTTCCTCATTTTTTGAAAGTGGGATCATCCACGGTTTATCCTACCAAATAAAAAAAAGGAATAAAATGAAAAATTCCTAAAAATTGAAAATAGTTCAGATTTTTTTTTCTTTGAAACGAAAATTTACCATCCATGTTAGACAAAGAAGTCGTTTTCTCATTGTCTATATCGATGAGATTATTCTACATTTTTCTAGATCTCATCCGTGACGCTTTAAAGCTATTGCGGAAAAATCTTTGTATATTCTTTATCATGACCATTCTCTTACCTCTCTTGAAATTAGGGTTTATTCCACTAAAATTCTAGAGTGTTGTATTTGTGTTCATTATCCTTTGATCGATGGGATATATGATTAATAATCACTTTTAATCCCTAATTTTTCATAAAACTATCAATTTAGTCCATGAACTTTCATTTGTAACGATTTAGTCCTTGTATTTTTAATTTTGTAACAAATTAGTTCATGTACTTTCAATTTTGTAATGATTTAGTCCCTAAACTTTAATAAATAACAATTTAGTCTATTATTTTCAAATTTATAACGATTTGGTCCCTATCATGAAAAATTAATCTAAATACTTAATGAAATTTCTTACCTAGATAGATTAATTAACTAATTTGGGACCCAATATATTTATAAAGCTACGAAGTTTAATCACTAAATAATAAAAATCGACATTTAATTTTAATGGATTTTTTTGCGACAATGATTAAATTGTTACAAATTTGAAAGTATATAGACTAAATTGTTATTTATTAAAGTTCAGGGACTAAATCGTTACAAATCAAAATTTAGGAACCAATTTGTTACTTGTATGAAAGTTTAGGGACCAAAATGATTTTTAATGGAAATATATTGAGTGACCACCGCACAAAAATTAATACATAAATGCATAAAAGGTAGGGTAAAATCTTGATCGTCTCAACCCAAAATAAAATAAAAGAAAAAAGCATTGTAATCCATTTACCTCGGTGAAGAATGAGGTTAAAAAGAGCAACACTCAACTTCAACAATTGAACCAGTCCATAACCATACATAACGGTAGCCAGATGACGGCCCAAATAAGTTCATAAGAAGAACCCAACGGGTATAGCATCAGTTATTTATTTATGAGATGATGATTAGAGATTTGATTAGAGGAGCACATATCGCAATCAGGCGAGGGAAGCCCAAGCGGACTTGAATCGGCGACGACGCTGATTCCCATCAGCCGCACCACAATAGTCCACAAGAGCGGTGAGGGTGTAGGGCTCCTGGTCACTGGCAAGCCACTGGTCCACCGAGAAACGCTGCTTCTGGCAAGGTCGGCCTGGGGCAGAGGTCGAGACCTCCACGTACTCACAGTACCAAGCGTGGTAGGGACCGGAGCCGTTGGAGGTCAAATTGAGAGAGCAGAGAGGAGAGTGGAGGCAAGGGCCTCTTCCAGTGAAGGTATCCAATCTTCCGGTCTCGAAGAAGTTGTAATTGGGGCCCATAATTCCGCCCCATTCCTCCAAATTGGGCACCGAAAGGCCGTCCCCATCCGCCGTCTTGGCCTCGAGGCTGATGGTTGAGTGAGTGCCCGCCCTTTTCACTGTCCCTGTTTGGACGTAGATCAAGTAACCGCACTCCCCGCCCTGCACCCATTCAAAACCAATAACAGTTGAGAGTTTCTTTTCCATAACAACAAATTAATATGCTGAAGAGAGACAGTCAGAAATACTATTAATTACATCTTCAGAAACAGAAGAGGTGGTGAAGGTGAAGAGTACGACTAGGAGCGAGAGGATAAGAAAAGGGACTGCACATTTCGACGCCATTTTCTGCTGCTTTTGGTAAGCTTAATTCTTTTCCACATGCCTCTCTACTCTCTACCTATATATAGAAATTACACACCGGGACTGCCCTTTTCACTGTCACGCTGGATTGCACTTGAAATTCTAAAGTGGCGCCATGTTGGTGTTATCTTGACTCTTGAGCAGTAACTGTAAAGAGGTGACATTGTGAGGTCCAATCACGTCTATGGTCTATCTCATTCTTTTCCCAAGGATAAGGAAATCTATATCTCATATTTACATCCATCCATCTATATTCCACGTGATAATTTTTTCCCATACAATAATTATAGATAGGCTACACATACATCATTAATCAACAAGTTATGAAGTTTAAATCATATGTCCCACAATTTTAAAAGAAAAATAATGGGCTTATAGAATTGGGCCCGATAATACTGTTGGAAAGAAACTTTTTGGAGATTGGAGGGTAAACTTAAAAGATGGAGTTTGAGAAGGAGGTTATGAGAAAGAGGCTACTTGTGTTGTTACTCAATTCTAGTTTTTTGGCTTGATTGGCTTGATACAAAAACTTTAAGACACCACTCCTATTTATACTAGTTTCCACCTCCTCAATTTGTGGCTAGGATTTTGCCAACACACAACTATAATCTTGTGGTTACAAATTATTCTCTAGAATACATAATTTTCTCTAATATTCTAGAGAATTCTCCATCATACTCTAAAAATCTTCCTAAGGGATATATCTAGATTTTTCCTCTTCTCAAGACATTTCTAGAATTTGGGCTTTTATTTGGGCTAGGCCCAAATTCTAATTATCCAAAATCAAGTTTATTTTTCAACACCGCCTCTTAAACTTGATTTTGTTACTCCCAACAGATCTCTTAATCTTATGAAGTCGTCTTTTTTAAGTGGCTTGGTGAAGATATCAGCAACTTGATCGTGAGTCTTCACGTAATCCAAATGTACATCCTTTCTTGTGATGCACTCTCTGATATAGTGGTAACGTGTATCAATGTGCTTACTCCGATCATGGAACACTGGGTTCTTTGCCAACGCAATTGCTGACTTGTTGTCCACGAAAATCTTGGTTGGCTCCTCTTGTGATAAGCCCAACTCCTCTAATAGATTCCTTAGCCAAATTGCATGGCAAACACATGAGGTAGCCGCTACATATTCTGCTTCACACGTGGAAAGAGTAACGATTGGTTGCTTCTTTGACGTCCATGTGAAGGCAGTGTTTCCCATATAGAACACAAAACCAGTCGTGCTCTTGCGATCATCAATATCTCCACTCCAATCGCTATCACTGTATCCCACGAGTTTGTAATCATCAGAAACAAAATAATACAAACCATAATTTATCGTACCTTTGATGTATCGAAGAATTCTCTTTGCTGCCTTCAGATGTGTGGTTGTTGGTTTCTCCATGAAACGACTGACGATTCCGACTGCATAGAGAATATCAGGCCTTGTACACGTTAAATATCGTAGACTTCCAACCAAGCTCTTAAAGAGTGTTGGATCCACTCTTCCTCCTTCCTCATGATTTGATAATTTGATCCCACATTCCATGGGTGTGTTGACCGGATTAGACTGATCCATTTTGAATTTCTTGATCACCTCCTTTGCATATCCTTCTTGGGTGATAAAGATCCCTTTATCTTCTTGTTTTACTTCAATGCCAAGATAGTAAGACATGAGCCCGATGTCTGTCATCTCAAACTCATTCGTCATCTCTTCCTTAAACTTATTGAACATACTAGGATTATTACCTGTAAAGATCAAGTCATCCACATACAAGCACACAATCAATACATCATTATTTTGGGCTTTGATGTAAAGTGCGTGCTCATACGGACACTTGAAAAAGTTTCTCTGGTGTAGGTACTTGTCTATTCGGGCATTCCAAGCTCTTGGAGCTTGCTTCAAACCATAGAGTGCCTTGTTCAACTTCAGAACTTTGTCTTCTTCTCCTTCAACTTCATAGCCTTGAGGTTGTTCAATATAAACTTCTTCTTCAAGAACTCCATTGAGGAAAGCAGATTTCACATCCATTTGATGAATTCTCCAATTGTTTTGAGCTGCTAAAGAAATTATTAATCTAACTGTTTCTAGTCGAGCAACAGGCGCAAATACCTCATCATAGTCGATGCCAGCTCTTTGACTATAACCTTTCGCCACTAATCTTGCCTTGTATCTTTCAACTTCTCCTCTGGCATTCCTTTTGGTTTTGTAAACCCACTTCACACCGATCGCCTTGTGCCCTTTTGGAAGTGAGACTAGCTCCCACGTGTCATTCTTCTTGATCGCCTTGATCTCCTCATCCATAGCGTTTTTCCAATTTTTGTTTGTCACTGCTTCTTGGAAGTTCATAGGCTCACAGTCGGCAAAAAGACAAAAGAGAGCAAGATTATCATGATTTTCAGTTACCTCATAGAGTTCTTGTAATCTTCTGAAACGTGGAATCCTTTCACTTGAGTTCTCATCTTCTTGAGAACTTGTAGTCGTTGGTGAAGCTGTTGGAGTAGAAGGCTCCTCTCTTGTTTGCTCCATCATTGTTTGCTCCATGTCATTTTCTTCGAAGTATGGAAAGAAGTTGTAGTCTTCATCACGTTGTCTCCAATCCCATGTTCCTTCTTCATCGAATATTACATCTCGACTGATTATTGTTTTTCTCGTATCAGGATTGTAGAGCTTGTAGCCTTTAGTGTTGGAGTCATAGCCGATGAATATGTACTTTTCACTTTTATCATCTAGCTTACTTCTCTTTTCATCTGGAATGTGCACATGAGCAATACTTCCAAAGACTCTGAGATGAGAAATCTCAGGTTTCCTTCCGCTCCAGGCTTCTTGTGGTGTTTTTCCATGTACGCTTCTTGTTGGAGATCGGTTGGATAGGTAGACTGCACATGCCACCGCTTCTGCCCATAACTCTTTTGGTAGCTTCTTGCTTTTGAGCATACTTCTTGCCATGTTGAGAATTGTTCTGTTCTTTCTTTCTGCCACTCCATTTTGTTGGGGAGATCTTGGCACTGTTAAGGGTCGTCGAATTCCATGGTCTTCACAATATTTTTGGAATTCATTTGATGTGAACTCTCCTCCACGATCAGATCTTATGGCCTTGATGACTAAGCCACTTTCTTTCTCAACAAGGGCTTTGAACTTTTTGAAATTTTCGAACACCTCTGACTTATGCTTCAAGAAGTACACCCATGTTTTTCTTGAAAAATCATCTATAAAGAGAAGGAAATAGTTACTCTTACCGAGTGAGCTTGGCTTGATTGGACCGCACACATCCGTATGAATGAGTTCCAAAGGCCTTTGAGCTCTTGAGTTGGACTCTTTCGGGAAGCTTTTCTTGAATTGCTTTCCAAGTAGGCATCCTTCGCACACTTGATCAGGATGGTTGATGGAAGGTAATCCTCTCACCATGTTCTTCTTGGAGAGCGATTCTAATCCTCCAAAATTGAGATGCCCAAATCGAAGATGCCAAAGCCAAGATGCATCCTTATAACACATCTTCAGACATTTTGCTACGTCGTTTTGAATGTTGAGTATAAACATTCTATTTTTTTTCATTGGCACCTTAGCAATCAAATTATTTGCATTGTCTCTTATAGAAAGGTTATTATCTTTTAATTGAATGTCATAACCTTTCTCTAAGAGTTGGCCCAAACTCAAGATATTACTCTTCACACTTGGCACGTAATAAACATTGGAAATAAACTGATGCTCACCATTCTTCAACCGGATAAGAATGTTACCTTTTCCTTTTACTTCCACCTTGGATTCATCTCCGAAGGCTACATTGCCGCTCACCGATTCATCAAGTTCCACGAACATGCTCCTTTTTCCACACATATGGTTGCTTGCTCCAGTGTCTAGATACCATTGATTATCTTTGTTCCACTCATTGCCCGTGCAAGCCATCAATAAGGTGTCACACTCTTGACTCCTTTCAATGAAGTTTGCCTTCTCTTCAACTTTTTTGTTGCTAGGAGCTCTACATTCAGAGGCATAATGACCAAACTTTTGGCAATTGTAGCATTTAATATTTGATTTATCGTACCTTGATCTTGAGTTGCCTGGCCCACGACCTCTTGTTGAGTTTTCTCCTCTTTGGAAATTGTTGTTGTCTTCATAGGACCTCCAACCTCGTCCTTGACCTTGTCCATGACCTCTTCCTCGTCCCTGATGTCCACCATGACCTCGTCCTCGTTGGCCTTTATCACTCCGACTAACTCCTCCAGTAGGCGAGTCAACTTGCAGCTTGAGTAATTGGTCCACGATTCCTTCCTTCTTCTTTTTCTTTTCTTCATATGCTTGTAATGATCCCAAGAGTTGCTCAATGGTCATAGCATTCAAGTCTTTTGTTTCTTCGATTATGGCAACAATATGTTCAAACTTTGGATCTAAAGATCTTAATATTTTCTCCATGATTTTCACATCATCAAGCTTTTCACCATTCCTCTTAAGTTGATTGGTGACCGTTAAAACTCTAGAAAAATAGTCGGAGATGGCTTCCCCTTCTTTCATATTCAAAGTTTCAAACTCAGCCCTTAAAGTTTGAAGACGTACCTTCTTGACGGGATCCGCTTCCTTGTATGATGTTTGAAGCTTCTCTCATGCTTCTTTCGCTGTCTTTGCTTCTGAAATCTTCTCAAAAGCATCATCATCTAATCCCTGATAGATTAGATAGAGAGCCTTCTTGTCTCTTTTTCTTGAGTCTCTCAAACCATCCCTTTGTGCTTGAGAAAGACTATCATTCTCCATCTCGGTGTATCCTTTCTCCACTATCTCCCATACGTCTTGCGAGCCAAGGAGAGCCTTCATCTTGATGCTCCAATTGTCATAGTTGCTCTTGTTGAGCATTGGAACTTGGAATGGGACCATGCCGTTGCTAGCCATCTTCTTAGCAAGGATCTTGAAGCTCTGATACCACTTTGTTGGAAAGAAACTTTTTGGAGATTGGAGGGTAAACTTAAAAGATGGATTTTGAGAAGGAGGTTATGAGAAAGAGGCTACTTGTGTTGTTACTCAATTCTAGTTTTTTGGCTTGATTGGTTTGATACAAAAACTTTAAGACACCACTCCTATTTATACTAGTTTCCACCTCCTCAATTTGTGGCTAGGATTTTGCCAACACACAACTATAATCTTGTGGTTACAAATTATTCTCTAGAATACATAATTTTCTCTAATATTCTAGAGAATTCTCCATCATACTCTAAAAATCTTCCTAAGGGATTTATCTAGATTTTTCCTCATTTCTAGAATTTGGGCTTTTATTTGGACTAGGCCCAAATTCTAATTATCCAAAATCAAGTTTATTTTTCAACAAATACAACCACTCTAAAGAATATATAAAGAATTGAGTCTAGACTCTAGTGAGCTATCTTTACAGATTTCTCTCTCAAATTCTAGACTCAACCTGATGCTAACTTTCAAATTAAAGTTTTTTTTCAACAAAAATAAAAATTCTTTCAAATTAAAGTAAGATAGATGAGCACCCTAGACTTGACCTTCATAAGATATAGGTGATAACTCCTCAAAAATGTGTGTTATCAAACACTCCTCAATATGTATCAAATTCTTCTTGAACCTAATGTTATATCAATTTGTTTCTGAAATTTAAAAAAACTTTCAATTTTGTTTCCAATAGATTTATAAACTTTAAGAAATATTCAATAGGTCATTAAACTTTTACTTTTGTGTCTATTAGGTCCCTCAAGTTTTAATTTTGTGTCTAATAAATTCTTGACTTATTCAACATTTTTTAAAATTCATAAACCTACTAAATACAAAATTGAAAGTTTAAAGTCTCAATAGACAAAAAAAATTCAATTTTTTTTATATGGTAGATTGGTTTATTTTAATAATTTCAAATATATCAAAGACGTATCAGACACAAAATTGAAAGTTCAGAGACTTACTAAATATTTTCAAAATTTAGGAACCTATCAAAAACAAAATTGAGAATTCAATGACTTCTTAGAAACTTTTTAAAGTTTAGAGTTAAGGGATTAAACTTGTAATTGAAGCATTATTGTTATAAGAATTCGTAGGTAAGTTTTTTTGTGTATTCCCTTTTCCCAAAATTTGCAGCAAGAAATTTCTGATGGTAATCTTTTATGTTGAGCAGCTTATACTCATCGAGCCTAAATCCAGCCCCTTGCAATAATTTTTCTTTTTCTTTTTCTTTTTTTTTTCAAAGACTTCGTGCATCACGTGACCTTTGGAATATTCGGTGCCTCCTCCCAAGTTTGTATTCTGATCCTTCCTTAAAAAAAAGAAAAAAATAAAAAAAAAAGCTCTTTTAAGATTCAGAAGTTTGTATTTATTAGTATTATGATTTATTTATTTTGTGGAAATAAATAACAGTGAACCAGAGCGACAGATGGGAACAATCGAGAGGATGATTTTGTAATACACGTGGAGATAGATTATTGGATATATATTTGAAAGAATTGGCCAATGGTTGACATTTGACCGTGTAAAGTGGGGCACCAAATGATTACAGCCGTCCGATCAGACAGATACCAAATACCACAATCGATCAGCCCTGAGGTGGCGTGGTTTTAGCTATTATATTTTTTCTATATAACATCTACAAATTGGGATTAATGAGAAAGGTAAATTGTCCAACAACCATGGCGTCCAAATCTGCCCTCCTTCTCTCCCTCTCCCTTCTCCTTTCCTTCTCATTCATCGCTCTCTCCGATGTATTTCTCTCTCGCTCTCTCTCTGTCTCGTATCTTCAGTCTGATTTATTTGATGAACATTTTCGATTTGGTTGATGCAGGATCCAGATTGCGTGTACTCAGTGTATATCAGAACCGGGTCGATCCTCAAAGCAGGGACGGACTCGGTGATCAGCGTCACGCTGTACACGGCGGAGGGCGACGGGATCCGGATTAGGGATCTGGAGAAATGGGGCGGGTTGATGGGACCCGATTACAACTACTTCGAGAGGGGCAATCTGGACATTTTTAGTGGAAGAGGTCCATGCCTGAGCGGACCCGTGTGTTCCTTGAATCTGACCTCCGACGGATCGGGTCCGCACCATGGCTGGTACTGCAACTACGTGGAAGTCTCCACAACGGGTGTCCACAGGGCCTGCGACCAAACCCAGTTCACGGTGGAGCAGTGGTTGGCCCTGGATACGTCGCCCTATGAACTCACCGCCATCCGGAATTACTGCCCCAATGGATCGACTGGAAGCGAGCGTGATGAAATCCGATCGGGTCCCCTCACTCTGAAGCACGTCATGTGATGATGTAATAATGTTGTTGAATAAGGAAAGCGAAAGAGTGCTTGATTGATGATTAAGCAGGATTTTGCTGGATTTGTAGCGAATTAAAATGGGCGCTTTTTTGGAAAACGGACGGACGGCAATGAGCAGCTCTCTGATTAACTGATTTGATCTTGTTCTTGTTTATTGGGATATGTTGTTGCTTTGCCAGACCATGTGTTGTGTTCGTGTATAATACTTTAATCGAGGGCGGTGCCTTTTTTTTTTTTTTTGGCTTTGGTTTGGTTGGTACATGTGGCTCACGAATCAGGAATGGCTTTATAATATGAAAAGGACTGATAATGAAAATAGAGCCATTTAATTTTAATAAATAAGTGAGAAGTAGACGGAGAGACGAGACGAGACGAGTAGTTCACAACGTGGGTGTCGGCAAGAGGGACGTGGAGGGTGTCCGGCAGCTCTTCGTCTTCGCATTGACAAGTCATATATTAATTGAGCTCAGCTGGTCAGGCTTTTCTTTTTTCTTTTGTCATTTTGTTTTAGCATCAAGATCTGTTTGGACCAGGACTAGGAGGATTATAATTTAAATGTCCCCACCCCAGTACCAATCAAATGGGAACTTGATTTGTTGTGGGCAAGGGCAAATGCAAAATTTGGATTTTCCCTTGAAAGATAGAAAATGAGCCCTAGAGCATGAAAGCAGAAATGTTGAGTGATGTGAATTTAGTTAACTTAACTTCTCTCTAACAGGCTTTCTATACTAGAGAGTAGCTGGAAAATACACGATACTACTAACATTGTTCAATGAGATCCATTCCTCTCCTATTTTTTTTCAAATACAAGAACAACTTATACTTACTAAAGTTGGCCGAATGTTAATAAGAAATTAGAAATCTAAACATAATGAACAAACAAAAATCAGAACATATTTACTCCAACAACACTTCAGTTTACATCAGTACTCCATAACCTTTGCCTAATGAGTTGCATACTTAAGAGTACTTGATACAATCAACGAATTAATACAAGAAATAACAAACAGAATAAGAAAAGCCAAAAAGGAGACCACAGGTAGTTCTTCATATTACTCCTTTTCTTTTAGCAGTTTTCTCTAATTTCTTCCTATTTTTCCACAACCGAATCTCCATTGGTCTTGGGCTGTCACCTCCTGAGAGAGAGCAGAGCTGGCTTTATTCTATTCTTCAGACATTCATTCAATGAATTATATTACATCGTGCAGTATAAAATTGATAAGATTTTAAAAAACGACATTGAAGTTAATTTTTTTTTTTTTATTGATATTTGTTAGTTTTGACAAAGTTATTCCATAGTTAATTTATGGATGGATCAAACTTAGTTTTGTAAAGAAGTTGATTTTACTGAAATTATTAAATTTATGGAGATTTTTACATTGATTTTTGTTAAAATTAGTTAAACTTAATTTTGTAAAGAAGATGATTTTATTGAAATTAACAAACATTGAATAGAGGGTAACACTTGTTTAAGTGTACAGTGGCCAATGAAGAACTCAGCAGGTTGAGATACAAGGTCTGAGAGAAGAAGAGGTTCAAGACCGAGGTCAACCACCATCCCTAAATCATAGAGTCAGAATCAACTTACTGTGTGATGCCGCCCCCTTCAAGTTCATGATAGGGTGTGGTGTGCACATTTATGTAAGGGGACATGGAAGATGAAAGCTTTGTTTCCATCTTTCTCTAAAATGATAGTTGAAGCAGCCAGTGAGTTCAACAGATTATAGTGATGTTATGTTATACACCCAGACTTGCAAAGTCGAAACAATTATTGAACCAAAAAATTGCCTTTTCTGTTTACAGTATTATACTACTGATGGACTTCTGAAGGTTGAAATTCAAGTAATAAAGTCAAGCAGACATTTTGAATGATTTCGCTGGATGACTAGAAAGAAACTTAAAACAAATAGGAACGCAAAGGAGAGAACTTGAAGGCCTGTAGGTCGTTATTGAGGAGCTTCGTGAAGTATATTCAGTATGGCTTGTGATAGCTCTTCAGCATTGTACTCTATTCCAAAGCATCTCATAACCTCCAGGTTTGGACTCAACATGTACCTGCTTGTTTTTTCCGCATCATAAATACATTATTATTCAAGTCAGAGATGAAAAGTAAATGGGAAGGCACAGCCAGGTGGCTTACATTTTGTGTGAAGAATCGATAAGATAATCATTGCCTTCCTCTTCAACCTTCTTAAAGTAAACACGGTATTCCTGTGCCATTTGCCTTACTGCTGCAACTGATCCAGCCAGTCCTACAATTCTTGGATCAAACTCTGCAGTCCATAGATAATGGGAAAATTAACAGAAACATACACCAAAGTAGATTTATCCAGACAAAATGTATCATGTTCATGAACAGGAAAAGACTGACCTTTAAGGTAAGCACGAAGGTGCAATGGGTTATCCCGTTGTGGATCAATTGTGACAAATACCGGTATAACCTTGAGGTTATGTCTCGACTCTTATTCACGGAACAATAAACAAACATATAAATAAGAGAAGAAATAAATGGCAACACCATATAAGGCAGGATAATAAGGTTGCATCGTTTGAAGTAGTCAAATACCTAATATGTCTATAGCCTTGGACATAATCTGGAGTTGCTCTGGCACAACATCAGGAGATGAAGTGTAGCCGAAGTAGAGGAGAGTCCAATTCCCCCGAAGATTGTTCTCTGTTACTATTCTTTTCTCTGTATCAATAAGAGTGAAAGGACCCCCAATAACTGGTCCTTTAACTACGTTTCCAGATGTGCATCCCTGTCCTGTATCAAAGAAGGCACTTTAGTTGTCTTTAAATCTGAAGCAATAAAATATGGCCTCAAAATCAGTCCGAAAATTATTCTACCCCCTGCTCCAGGCTTATTAAAAGTCGTTCGCATGCCAAAAATCTTCAGAGCATAAACTTGATTATATAGTATTCCAATGTTAATTTCAATATGTTAACACCTGCCATGCATCACAATCTCAAGAGGGTTTAAGATTAAACAGTACAGCCATCCATACCATGAGTTGTAAAAGCCCATAAATTCCTAGTATAACTTAGAGACAATGCAAATAGGATATGCATAGCCTGCTTAAATGTACAGATCTAAACTTTTTCATAATCCATATTTAAAGGTTTTTATTCCGGCCAAAGCTTTATTTCCATCTTCCACTTCCTCATCTCTCTACCCTATGCATAGAGGAGTCAAGGAAATCCATAACAGCTATTGGATGATTGCACAGCTTCCTACTGTTTCTTCAGGTATTGGAACTCTAAAGAGACCTCCAAGAAAGTAAAGCTAAAACAAAGGGAACAAATCATAGCTATAGAAGGCCTCATTTAATGCTCGTCCCAAGTCCTAAAAGGGCTGTTAGTGCCATATTTTCTTTCTTAAATCTTAATATAGACAATAAATTACTGAAACTAATTTGCAGCAGCTAATTAACAGAGGTAGCCAGAACTAAATAGAAGAGCACAAAGATAAAAACCTTTCAAGACAGCTCTCCTCTCATCGTTATAATGAACAAAGGCTGCTAACCCAACAAAACCCATCACCGCAGCTGGCTGCAGAAAAATAATAACGATAACAGTAAAGGAATTGAAAAGGCATTATGATGATTAATATATATCAAGTAAAGTAACATAAAACCATGGCCAATTTGAATGTTTTCACAAAGATGTATTTACCCAAGCAGAAACTTGAATATAAGAGATGAGGGTCAGGTCATACAACAATATAAGTAGCCCATGAACGAGAAGTATGTGCGTCTACAGAAATGACAGGGTGGCCTTCTGGTCTTTCCTTACTGTATTTCGATGATGTGGAATATTTGCAGGACCGAACGCTATTTGATGGATGAAACCTACATCAAAATTAACCAGGATGAGAGCAAAGTTCTGTTAGTAAGCAATGACAATCTAGCACACAACTGTATTGGAAGTAACTCGAATATTAGTTACATTCCATGGTTTGACATGAGAAGAAATGGCATTCATAATCATGATTACTGAACTCCATACAATCGCAATGCAAAAGATTGGAAACACCACCCCACCAATGATGAAGAGATTTCGACTACCAATCCCAAACACAACTCCACAAGCAAAACTCGGGGAACATTGACAAAAAGCCTATGCATCCGCTTAAACATTATAAAGTAACTTCTTGATAAACCAAAACATCGAATCAATTGATAGAAATGACAAATCGACTCAGCAGGATAAAAATTTGCACATTCGGGCATTTGGATTCGAAGACAGATAATAGGCAGCCATAAAAACAACAAAAAGGGCTGTAAAGGTAAAACAGAACAGCGGCAATCGAAGGAAATGAATTGGTTCGGAAGGGTTTAAGGGAAAAACCTCTGAAGCAGACAGCGAGCCAGTGGGGAGCGGTGTTTGGAGGAAAAGAAAATAGAACGGAAAGTGAGCATATTTCTTGGGTGGAGAGACTTTTTCATTAGCTTCTGAAGAATCGTCGGTGCAACCAAATAGCCATGTAATTGTTAATCAAAGTGACTGCAAGTCATATTCTCTCTCTAATATTGAGAGTTGCCTTGCTCCCCAAGGTCGTTTAGCTCCGGAAAGAACCCCAATCTTCATAGATTTTGACTTTTTAGGGTTTTACCAAATTTCTGTCTGAAACTGCAATTCAATCTGCCTCCCCCAGATTGCTCTGCTTCCCTTAAATTGAATTAAAACGAGTTCCATGCCGGACTGCAGCTCCCTCCCTCTTCCCAGTTCCCCGCACCTAGAGTAATAGTTTTTTTTTTTTTTTTACTACCTATAATAGAATAGTTAAAAGTAAGGAACATTTTTTATTAATATTACAATTTTTAAAACTTATTATTGAAATATACCTGTTTTGAAACTTATTATTAAAATAGTGTAGTTTTAAATAAATAAAAAAAAAACGCAAAGGTCGAGAGACGACGACCTCCGCACAATTAAACAAACTCTGGAGTATTGCCTTTGTGGTGTAGGTGTGACATGTGTTCCTCCCCAAGTTCGATTCCCAAGATTGCAAGTTTTATTCAAATATATATATATATATATATATGGGATAACTGAAAAAATGACAAAATTAAAAACTATGAATTGAAAAACAGCGAAATTAAAAAAAACCCTTGAAAAATGGCAAAAAAAGATACGATTCTGGTGTATCCAAAAAATCGTAACCACACAAGACTGAAAAAAATGGTGTGGTTGAAAATTTAAAAAAATAGAAATAAAAACAAACGAAGAACAAATCGTAACTACCCCAAGACTGAAAAATGGTGTTGTTGAAAATTTAAAAAAAAATAAACAAACGAAGAACAAATCGTAACAACCCCAAGACTGAAAAAATGGTGCTGTTGAAAATTAAAAAAAAAAATAAAATAAAAACAAACGAAGTGTTGTTCTCCCTCCCAAATATGAAAACAAACGGAAAAATACTTGAGTGGTATGTAGCATCATATACACATCTGAAAAACGAATCTAATGGGAAACAACAATAAATCATGAAAAATATAAAAAATAAGGAAAACAACCCGTCTTCCCATTCATGGTTGCAAACTATGTATTTGTGATTAACAGTGTTGTCACATTTTTTTTTTAGAACATGTGTTGTCACATTTGTGACTAACAGTGTTGTCACATTTATATACTATTACTAGCATACTTCCCACCAAACAGTGTTGTCACACTTGTTGCATACATCGGTTCTAGAAAAAACAAAATCACACCGTGTTTACGTCGCAAACATGGCACAATACGAAAAATTATACCGAAAACAAAAAGTGTAAAAAAACCACCGATGCCGCATTCAACATACTCGGTATGTGACGTAACCTAAGATCATCAATGTTCATCCAATGATTCTGACCGTTGTGAAGAATGGTACGAAAAAATGACGAACAAGATGAAAAACAAACTGAATTTGCCCCTGAACTTTCCGCAATGAATAACAACCAGAAAATTAAAAAAACACATAAAAGAAAAACGTTATTTTGATATGAAATGGTTTTTAGAATCTCGAAACTTGAGGAGATTTAGTTGGGCAACACGTTTAGATACAATTTTTAGGGGTTGTTAATTTTCAGGCTGCATGGAGGGTAAGATAGGAATACTAAAAATCATTGAGGCACGCCTGTAGCACGTGTGGCCAAAAAACTAACATTTTTAAAAATCTGCCATACATCAAAACCGCCCCTAAAAAATGTCACTCATGCAAATATCTCTATATATATTTGGGAAATTGTGGTAGATGGCTAAGAAAAAATAAGCCCTTGCGTTTTTTGGCTAAAAAAGTTTCATATTTTCGGGTGTGGCTATCGCAAATCAATGAACAACCCGTCGGTTTTTTTCTTCCCATTTTACCCATGGTATATACGTGTATATACAAACGCCGTTTACAACGGTGTTACATATCCGAGATCCTTTTTTCCAAATTTCATGGGATCCTTGCTGTTTTGGCTCCAACTGAATTCCATAGATTTCGTTTTCTTCTTCATTCTAACAATAAAAAAACGATTTTCTTTATATTCTCGTTTTCTTCTCCTCCTCAAACCGTAAAAAAGATTTTCTCTCTCTCAATTAGTGTTTAAAATTTGTTCAAATATACAGCTTAATCTAGGTCTTTTCATAACATGTTGGAAATAGTGTCTCTGTCATACTTTGATTGAAAACTTCCTCAATAACATAAAATGACGGTACGACAGATTACGATTCTGTGTCGGTGGTGTCTGGAATGTCGCGAGACTCTATAGTGATTTCAAGTCTGGAATTGTGATGGTTTCTTGTGATTCTAACCTCTCTCAACTCAAGGTATGTGCTACAAACTACCTCAATCTGTCTGACGGTAATAGTATCTGTCGGTTAACACTATTTAGGAACTAGTCAAACAACTTTGATTAATATAGCCCTTTCAGAAGATAAGGATTTTTTTTGGATGGTCAGTGGGTTTCAAATGGTACTTATAGGGATTGTTGTGTAGTTGTCGATGTGCAAGATGTAGATACTGGTATACACAACTGGGGGCAGTCGCAAGCTCATCCCAAGGGGAGACAAATTTTGAGTCTGTTAACTCATAATGGTATGTACATGGATTGCTGTGTAGTTGTCGATTTTGTAGGATGTAGATACTGGTATACACAACCGGGGGCAGTCTCAAGCTCATCCCTATGAGAGACAAATTTTGAGCTTGTTAACTCAAAATGGTACGTACAAGAATTGTTGTGTAGTTGTCGATGTGCACGATGTAGATACTGGTATATACAACCAGGGGCAGTCGTAAGCTCATCTCGAGGGAGACAAAATAAGCTCATCCCGAGGGAAGATAAGGGGTTTTACTCGATTTTACATGCCATCAATGCGTCGGGTAAGTTTTTAAATTCATTTTTTTATACCTAGTTTGAACATTAAAGTTTTGGTGGAGGGATTTTTCCACAGCCATGGTTTTAATTTGGAAGTTCAAATGTTATACAATGTTTACACAACAATGGGTGTAATTCTTTGTAATCATGCTACTGAGTGATGTATTGTGATTATTCCATTTGTCATTTGTGGCCATGTAATTGAGTGTATTCATTGTAAATCATTGTTTCATCTGCATAGGGATATAGTTTTTTTTTCTTCAATACTATAAATATGCTAGAGTTTCCCGTGGGATTCAAATTAGGTTGTTAAGTTGTTAGGTTGTTGCAAATATATATTTCTCTCTCTTCCTAATAAATCTCCTACTTTTTAGTTTGTATTTTTCTCTCCTAAATCTAATCTAAACGTTAGGGACTTTTTAGATGGGTTGTTAGGGGCAATTTTGTCTAGTTTAATTAGAAAGCTATTAATTAAAATCACGTTAACCAATTATTTAATTTCTAAACTTTTTTAGCCATTTTTCAAAACCCACCTATTAAATCTAGCTATTTTTCTCGTTGCCCCTATATATTTTTGCCGAGTGCATATACCCCGATGGCCCGATGCCTAGACCAGGATTTTGGTCCAGTTCTATGGCCTCCAAAAGAGCCCATAACTAGAGGGCTTCTACCCTAGACAATAAGGCCCAATCAAAATTCCGAAACAATAACTTCCCAAGCCATATAGTACAATTTCCCAATAATAATCGTCAGACGTCAGCTGCTCTAAGCCCATTAGATTTCTCAGAAATATGAGAGAAATCAATTTGAAACTTTGGCCTTCATTGTCTTATTAATATAAAATTTAAAATTAACACTTTGTTTTTTTTAGTTCAAACAAATATTGGGATGGAAGATTCCAACTTCTAAATTTTTGGTGTACATGCTAATTACTGTTGAACTATGCTCACTTTTGACACTTAGTGAAACGCCTTGGTGACATGCATATTCTCCATTTTTATATGAGTTTTGAAAACAAAAGGTCTTTGCATACTTTTTTGAACGCTTTTATTTTTCATTTGTTTAAAAATATTTGCAAACTGTCAAAATGAGCATAGCTCAACAGGAATTGGCAAGTTGACAAGTGTAGTTCCGCAATAATTGGCATTGCGCCCTCGAATCCCCCCCCCCATTTTTTTTTTTTTTTTACAATATGGTTTCAAGTGTTTTCTCCAAAAAATTGTTTATTTATCAATCAAGTCATTTTTAGTAGTTGCCACACACTATAAAATTTCTTAAAATTAAATACTTGAAAAGTTAAACCAAACACATTTAATTTACACTTGCTCTTAATTTATTGTGTGTTTATAATTATACTTGAGTTTGAATTTGGTTTGAATGGTGCTATTTTTATAAAGTTTCAAACTCTATACTATAATTCAAAATAATATTTATTATACAAGTTAAATTACAAGTTTAGTCTTTAAATTTTTACAATCATGTCTTATTGTTGTTTAAAATTTTAAAATTGTTTGATATGTTTACCTTAAAAATGTTTGATAAATTTCAATTTCGATTTTAATTGGTTATTAGTTCATTTAACATTTTTAAAATTAATGGAACTATTCGTCCGTGAAAGGTTATGATCTTGTGGACGCAAAATTTTAATAGATGGAAGAATTTTCAAGAATTGTCAAATTGGTTAAAGATTTGTTCGATAGAAGATTGAAGTTAAGGGGCAATTTCGGAAGTTTGAGATTTTTTTCTACTCAAATTTGAAATTTTAGAGAAGTAATAGGAGGGGAAAATAAAAAATAAAATTTTTACCACCTATGTAAAATGCCTGGAAAAGAAAATGTTTACCGTACTATCATAGATGGGCTTAAGCCACCTAATCCAGTCAAAGTTTGACCCAACTGAAAATCAAAGACTCCAATTGCAATCTGCTTTTGCCCTGACACATCAACTAAATGTAATTAATTCAACTGATCAGATCAGAGACGCCAAAGAATTAGTGGTGGTCCTCGGAGCAGGTAAAACTTTTCTCTGAACAAGTGGTTGCAAAAATAATACGACCTGTCGGAATTAATAAGGATCAAAGAAAACCCACCTGACCTTGGGTTGTCGGAATTCTGTAGCTGTATAATTTTTAAATTTCAACGCATGTTCAAAGACAAATAAATGTTTCGTCTGGTTTTAATTTATATTTTCTACCAATTTTTATATGTCTAACTATATTAAAATTGATTTTTACATGCAACCTAAGCATTTTAGATGATGGCTTTTGCGGGATGGCGATGGATTCCTAAGCATTTTGGAATAATCACAATCACTCATGTCGCCCATTTCTTTCATTTTCCATTTCAAACTTTTCTATTGTCTTTTACTCTTTTCTATATATTCTCCCTATTTGAACTTTCTCACGTTCATGAATCCTCTTACTGCCAAATTATATGAAGATCATGCCTCCATTGATTTTTCAAATACTACTAGGATGTCAGAGGGACAGCTGGGTGTATGTGTACAAAAAAAGATTTTGTAAAACCCTAGATAATAATATAGGACAATTGACTAGTCTGAAATACAACAATATTTAAAAGAAAAAAAAAAAAAAAAACTACAAATATATAACAAGCTCTAGTACTCCCCCTCCCTCATGAAACGAGATGTTTAGCAAACCCATCTTGGACAGGAGAGGAAAAAAGAAACTCAGTGAAAATATATTCTAACTAAAGACGGAAAAAAAGATAGTAATCTAAGAAATCATTTGACGATATTATGATGCACAAAGTGATATAATCAAGCTCTGTGTATTTGGTATGTTCATGAAATATTGTGTTGGTAGCATGTGGATTACAACTTGGTTATTGGAAAAATAAAAGAGCCAATGAGTAAAGGAGATGTGAAATTCATGTAAAAGATGAGAAAGCCAAATGATTTTCGTGCATTGTTGACAAAGCTTGTACTCAGCCTTGGTAGGGGAATGAGATTTAGGTAGTTTGTTTCTTAGGCATTTTAGAATATATAAGAGAGTCGTCCAAAAATTAGGAATAGACGGCGGATTTGTGAGAGTCAATTTAAAAATATTAGTCCATGTCAACAATAGCTCAAATCTAGAAAGAAAGATGATAAGATTTGTTTTTGCCAATAAAAAGTTGAATATTGGAATGAAACTAACATTTTTTCCGTCAGGATTATTTGAAATAGCGATTGTATCATAATCATAGTAAAAGATTATATTATTGATCATATTATTTATTATTCATCCCTAGGGGGATATAATGAAAATGAATGATGCCTTGTATTGTAGAAAAAATTAATTAATTTCAAACTCAAATCAAATATATTAGGAAAAATAGAAATGTTTCGAGTTGTTGAATCATATAGTATATATACTATAGGTTTGCTCCCTAGTTTCTAGGGTTAAGTTTAGCTAGCATTACTTATAATTGAGTTCTACACCTTCCATTCAAATTGGGTGAATAAAATACCAGTTTGATTATAATTCAACGGTTGAGATGTTATAGCCTTTGTTACTCGTCAAAAGTTTGAATATTCCTGTCATTTAAAAAAAAAAAGTTGGGCAATTTTTTTTTTTTTTTAAAAGAAATTGGGAAAATATTAATAATAGGAAAAAATGATCATAAATATATAAATATATATTTTTAAGCTTATGACTTTATAGAAGTGTTGAAAAGCAACGCAAAGCCATGTTTTATTTGTACCAATTGTTTTAAAATACAACAATAATACATTTAACATACAACAATTTTATAGCTAGAAATGGTTGCCAATAAAATATTCTTCAAACATGTGAGATACTTAATTAAAAAGAAACTTTAAATAAATCATTAGTTAGGTCCATATCTCAATATTTGTACTGCTAACCATTTGGGAAGTTTATTTATTTGGTGATGATTCTATTAATATTTGTACTGCTAACCATTTGGGAAGTTTATTTATTGGGTGATGATTCTATTGATAAAGTATATTTAGTTTAATTTTTTATTATTTATCTATTTATTATTATTATTATTATTATTTTGAAGGTGGAAAGGAAGGGGAATCAAAATGAAAAATAATCATATTTAGTACTCGATATGGCTCTATCTTGAACTTGAAATAATGATAGGGCCCCCACAATAAAGTAACGAAATATACCTGAAAATGAAACGAAAAAAAGAAAAAAAAAAGTTGAGAAGCTTTAAATATTTATGTATACAAAAAGAACGGTTGAGAAAGCCTTCAAAAGCCTCGTGATCTTTTCATGCTATATTTAATTTTATAATAAAGGAATTGTCTATTTGGAAGAACGTAGAAGCTCTTGCCAAAACGATTTGGAGTCTATTGCCTGTTTTTAGGAAATATCCTTTCATTTCATTCCGAGGGAGTGTAATAGAGTTGCTCATGAGATAGCGAGATATGAAAATTCATCACACCATCACGAGTCTTGGGTCGGTAATTATCCAAGCTGGTTGAGTATGTAGATCGAGCATGATCTTTTAATTTTAGTCTAAGTGGCGCAATAATATGTCAGGTTCTTTTTCAAAATAATAATAATAATAATAAAATAAAATAAGCTAAATACTATTTTTTTATCTAATAATATTTAGGGGTGAGAGATTCCTGTAACTTCTTGTAAATAGTACATGTCAATTACCACACATTCACTTTCGCATGCTAAATACAATTTTAGTTCATATGTTTGAAAGTGTTTTTAATTTGGTATTTAATATTTGAAAAGTTTCAATTTCATATTTTATTTACTGATTTTTTTTTTCAATTAAGTTGTAAAAATTACTTACTATAAAAAAAAATGACATGATATATAAGGGTGCGTTTGATTTAACTTTTCAAGTGTTTAAGTTTGAAAAAAAAAAATGATTTTGAATATTTCTAGTGTTTGACACCCACTAAAAATGACTTATTAAAAAACGAAATTAAGAAATAAAACATTTTGAGAGAAACATTTGAAAGAATTTTTTTTAAAAAGAGTTTTTAAGTATATAATAACTTGTGTATAAAAACACTTGTTGAGGATCCCACATTAAAAAGATAAGTGGAGACTTGACAATTTATAAGATAAATGGGTTACTCCTCTCATTGTCAATTGGTTTTGAGATGAACGCCCATTCAACATGTTGCAAACACAAGAGCATAGTTCGATTGACTTAAAATTGGTCCATTATTTTCAAAAACAACAACCAATTTCGAGTTAAGTAAATTACGAGGTACTAAGCTATTTAAAAGGAGCAAGTTTTAGATTTTATAAGTGAATGGTATAAGTACTTCTAACTCAATTGTTGGCGTTGACATTTCATCATTGTTTTGTTGATTAATTTTAATATTTTGTGACGATAAAGACTTAATTGAAAATTTAGGAACCTAGATTGAAAAAACACACCCAAACCATAGGAACCAAACATATATATTTAACCAAAAGAAAAACTCCCAAAAATTTAGAAGGAAAATATATGGGAGCTATAAGGAAGATAACACATCTGTAAATCCTAAACAAAAACAATAAAAGTAAAAATTGAACTCTACTTATTTATTTATCAATGTTTCTTTTATTGAGAAAATATTAGCAATTTTATATCAGTCAAAATACAAGAATGTCCATAAAACATAAGTTATGAAATTATAATACACTAAAAACATGGCTTAAGTGATTAGCATATTTAAAAGACTTACTAAATTAGTCTTCTAAAAAAAAAAAAAAAGACTTACTAAATTAGTAGTGTTATTTTTTTTAAGAATCTTACTTTCATTGATAGGATCATATTTGAACATATTAGTGGAGATACCATAATTGTTAAATTTATGGTCATGGTTGTTTTTCTTAAAAAAAAAAAAATGATATAACATTATAAACGCGTAGAGTAGCACAAACTTTCAATTTGTGAAAAGATAAGTTTATGTTGAATTAGATTCTCAAATCCGCAACTACTCATTATTTCTTAAAAAGTCTTCATTAAAAGAACTTGCATTCCAATGTAAAATATTAAAGGATGAATATCTCTAAAACAGGTAACTCGTAAATATATATAACTTGAAAATGAATAATCATAAATGGGAATTAGGATTTCGTATTTGATTTGATTTTAGGGCCCATGTTGTCGTTAAATACAAAATTATACCCATCTAATTAGAAATTTACAATACTGTTTGGGGTTTGAAGAGAGAAAGAGAGAGAGAGAGAGTTGGTAGTTTTCGTTATCAGATTTAAACGTGTAAGGAAATAGAGAGGCATCCATTCAATGTCTAATCATCCCCTCTCGTTCTATTTTTTCTTTTTCACCGCCCACTCAAAATTAAGCACCTAATTAACATTAACAACGCCACACATTTTAAGGAATAAATTCATATATTAACTATAATAAACAAGTACAGTATAATGCATAAAATTACCCCCCAGTCGTTTTTAAGAATCTATAACGAATTACTTTAAATTCGGTCAAATAATATATATTTGTACAAGTAACATTGAAAAGAGCAAAAATTTGAAGCATTGAAAGAGCAATCTATGTCCATCAATTTTAGAAAAACGACCCGTAACCAAACTTTCTTTTTCTCCTTTCCATATTGGCTGAATCCCTATTATGATCATGAGGATAGTTGTAGGTAAATTACAGAAATACCAAAGACATGAGTAATAATCACGTTGTTGTGACTGACAAAGACTGTCAAGATTTTAATGGAATACAGAATGGTGTCTATTTGGATTTACCATTTTTAGATTGGATCTCATTTTTTTTCTTGGACTCAATACCCGATTGAGTTTCATAGGTTATGATACCATGTTAAATAATATGAGGTTCCATCTAAAAATCAATTAACAATGAGTAGAGTAACTCATTTATCTTATAAATGATGAGGTAGAGGAAAGTATTAAAAAAAAAATGGAGATTATGAGGATAGTGGATGATGGGGCCGACGGTGTGGATATCCATCTGATCTGAAGTCGTACCATAAAACTTTTTGGGGGAAAAAACTGAAAAGAGGTGGATTTTATTTAATTATAGAAAAATAGAGGTGGATTTTATTTTAAAATTATCGGATCCAAATGATGAGATGTTAACTGAGGGCAATCCGATGGCTGTCATTAATGGGCGTTCTGCTCACCAATCCAACCCACAGTTTCACTGAAAATGACGCCAACGTCTCATCATTCCCCTTTTGTTTCTTTCATAACCAAATTATTGTTCTACCTTTCAATTTCTCCTTTTTTATTATATTGCTTCCAAATCTTACCTCGGGATCAAAATTCAAATCATTATAACACTACATAACCTTATTCCTACAAATTCTTATAATATCTGGTTAGTTAAACAAATCGATTTTTACCCTTAAATAAACAAAACTCAACAATTCATATAACTTTCTTTTCTAAAATTTTAATTTTTTTTCAATTGCACTTCACATGCCCAACATATATTGAGTACAAAATTGACGAGACTCCAAAGAAACCCACATTAAAGTTTCATTTTTTTTCATTTTTAAATTGGTGAATTTTAGGAATTTTATTCCCCAAGTAGAAATTGTGCATGGAAGGAGTTCAATTTGATTTGAGACTTGATTTTTATTGAAACTCATGAGTTTCAAAATATTTTTTACTCAGATCAGGAGGTGATATTTAATGAGAATTAAACAAAGAGTAAAAATTGAAACATTTGTTTATATCTTAGATGAAAATTGAAAGTTTAATGTGAAAATTAAGGTATAAAATCACGAACAAAGATTTTAGGACTAATTTGCACAATGCATGGAATCCTCAACATGAATGATAAATTACTAGACAAAGTAGAAACCTAGATTCTTCAACTTGTTACTCTTGCGAAAACAATATAACAAGGAAGGGGCGAGTGGCATCTTCTCCAACTAGAGCAATTCTTATACGTTAGAGTGAAAAGTATCCCTACAAAATAGAGATAATAGGTATGGATCGAGATGGAGTTGTCTTTACTATTTTGGGGACCAAAATCATCATAATTACCATTAATATTCAATTTGGCTTCTTCTAGGACACCAATAGGAGAAGGAAATTTGATATCTGCTTCAAAACCTATACTCAACACAACACAAGTATACGGACCCTTAATAACAAAAATCACTTTCATTGGCCCATTTAAATTAATTGCCTATTAACACTATACATTATTAACAAATACGTTCACAACAAACTAAATCACTAAAATCAAATTCAAGAACGCACCGACACCGCATTAGCCATCGAGTTCCACTTTCTTTATTAAGGTTTAAAATCAATGGAATACTAATTCCAAAATCTGCTTGAAATTAAATTTCCTCTGTCAGTTGAAGTGTATATATATATTAGAAAAGTTAGGTGCTGTGAAATATAGTTGTCGCTTCTCATACCCATTTTTCATTCTAAGTTTAATCTTTGCATGGACAATAAATGGCGTTAATTATGTCATAATATATCATCAGCAATTTAAAATAAGATTTTTCCAAAAGTTCTAACTTTACGAATATTGAGGGACAAAAGTTCTAACTTTAACTAGTAAGAAAAAACAGAAGCAAGTGACTAGATAAAAGTCAATAACTCTTATGGAAAATTTAAATGTTTAAACATAGAAAACGAGAAATTTGGCAAAAATTAAGGGAGAAAATAAAACTCCTGTATGAAGTAAACTAGAAAATATATGGGCGAACCATGGAGTAAACGACTAGACAGCAATAATTGTGACGTGTATAAAATATTTGGTGTGACTAAAAAAGTATCGGATACGTATAAATAGAATAGAAAATAAATTTTGTATAATATATATATGCGGTCACGAGGACTGCAGTGCAAGACAATGGATCTGATCCCGAATTAAAAGTTAATGACTCACATGATTGCGTGTGAGACTGGAAGAATTGGAGAGGAATTTTCAGATGTTTAAAAGAATAAAGAATTCTTTCATTTTTTACATGTAGATTGTCGTAAGTAAATCATTTTACTGGGGGTTATAATTTAATAATTAATGATAATCAAGAAAAAGAAAAAGAAATTGATTGATATTATAGAGCAGAAGGCACACGCAGGCGTATATGTCAGAATAATGTGAAAGTACAAAATTGGGCTTGGTATAAGTGTGGAAAAGTATGATGATGGTGGTGATTTTCTTGACTTTTTGTAATACTCAACAACCCTTTGCATTTTCTCTAGTTTGGTTGCTACTGCTAGCCAACCTCATGATTCCTTCTATATAAATAAATAAATAAATAAATATTAAAAAAAAAGTAAAAAGAAAATATCATAAAGTTTTTAATTAATAATTTGACTTTATTTATTTATTTTTGTTCTGAAGAGAATTGGTTTAAAATGATTTTAACTTTTTGGTGGTACATTATTACATAGGGCGGATGAAAAAGAGGCAAGTTGCATTTACTTTGACTCTGGTTGTAGCATCTTGAGTCCCCCTGTTCTCACATGGCTGCCCCACATCGATCGTTTTTCGTGGAGTAAAACCACAACCAGAAGCAACCTCTCTTTTTGAGATCAAACCTCTCTCCCCCAATTAAAACACAACTCAACACTCTCTCTTTCTCTCTCCCTTTTCCCCTTCCTTCTCTCTCCAAAAACCCTAACCCCCCCCCCCCCCTTACAAATTTCAGACGCAGGACTGGAGTTTCCACTTTACGACTCGACCTCTGCTACCACCGATATATTTCGTGGGTTGTTGAAGGGTGCTTCTGGTGGCGATCTCACCGTTTCTCAAATGGGTTTTTTGGGATTGTGAGTGCCAGCAGCAGCATCATCATCATCATCAGCAGCAGGAGCAGGAGCAGATCGTATTCTGCACCCGTGATTTATTTTTGTGTGCGTCGTCCGTACCTGTTTGGCGTTTTTTTGTTAGCTGTTTCTGTGTTTAATGATGGATTCTGGGAGTAGTGGAAGTTTACAAAGCTCGAGCGGTGGCGAAGAAGAGTACGATTCACGCGCGGGGGGGTTCTCTGGTTTCTTAAACAATCCGCCAGGGCATGTCGGCCCCATGGCTAAGCCTAACCCATCTCCAGTCCCACCACCATTACCACCATCCGTACATCCCTCAGCGACGCAGACGCACCACCCTCATTCCTCCTCTTCCCTCTTCGACCCTTTCTCCAACTTCTTCGATCCTTTACCCACTCGATCACACCAAAATTCCCTTCTCAATCTCGACGCCCCCTGGCCCAGAAACCTGAGATCCGACCACAACCCGGTTCAGCTTATTCCCGGCTCCATCCCCCCTTCTTCCTCCCAATCCCAATCCTTTATGACGACCAATAGTCAATTGCAAGTCGCTAATCAAGCCACGGAAAGCAATGTCCAAGCCCCACGGGGTTTAACTCTGACCACTGATCGAAGCGACGTCGTTCACAACAATAATAATAATACTGCCGCCAACGCCCCCGTTCGTAACCCGAGGAAGCGAACCCGAGCCTCGAGGCGAGCCCCAACCACCGTCCTGACCACAGACACTACCAATTTCCGAGCCATGGTCCAGGAATTCACTGGGATTCCAGCACCTCCCTTCACGCCGGCCTCCTCTTTCCCCAGAGCCCGACTGGATCTTTTCGGCGGCACCTCCACCTCTTCCCCACCTTACCTACTCCGTCCATTTCCCCAAAAGCTATCCCCCTTTCCTTCGAATTCCCCTACCACTACCACTACAACTAATTCCCTTCTCTCTCCATCCCCCGATTTTCTTCTCCCCAAACAGAATCCTCATCTACCCACCATGACCTCTCTTTTCAATCTCCAGCACCCTCCCCCTCTCCAACAGCCCAACATTAACCTCCTCGGCTCCGACCTTCACGTTTCCCTCGACACTGCACAAACCACACCCGACACCGATCGTAATCCGCACCATCTTCATCAAACCCCTCTCCCAGAAGAGTTGCTTTCTGGGAATGTTAGAGACGCCGGTGGGAATATTCTCCCGGCGAGTTGGGGCAGTGGCGGCGGCGGAGGAGCAGGAGCGTCCGATCAAGCTCTTTTTAGGTCTATGAATGGGAAGTACTGTACCGGTACTAAAGTTAACAACAACAACTATTCGGCTTCTTCTTCTTCGGATTTTCATGGAGATAA
The DNA here is from genome assembly GCA_036850905.1 of Luffa acutangula. Classification (NCBI taxonomy): domain Eukaryota; kingdom Viridiplantae; phylum Streptophyta; class Magnoliopsida; order Cucurbitales; family Cucurbitaceae; genus Luffa; species Luffa acutangula. Next base: position 57,437,442 of record CM072087.1, on the reverse strand, counting down.
AGGGTCGGAGAATGTGAACAATAGGAGTGAAGGTATGATAGAATCTTGGATTTGTTCTTCAGATTAATTAGTAGCCGTTCTCTATAAATATATAAATCATCAGAAGTTATATCCACAACCATACCAAGCTGCTTGTGAGCTATGAGAATCACAAACCCACGTCAAATTAGAGGTATAATTAACGAAATCAGTCATCTTATGTCTGGATCTCCCCTTCCCCGACCCCAATTTGATGTACATAACATTACACTTCCATTTTGGGATTTCGTTTTTTTGTTTCCAAATTCCCATACGCTTCTATTCTTCTTAGACATTCATATAATTAATTAAATTATGAATTAATATTGAAAATGTGGAAATGTTTTTTGTCTTTTCGGTGGGGGTGTCCCAATATATTGAAATAGAGGGAACAGGCCGGTCAATTAGGTTGGTTTCTGGTAGAGTAGATAAATCCGTGAAACAGTGTGGGTAAACCATCCTCGTACCATCGCTACATTCTGAAAGTTTGCATGCACCTAATCTCAATTTCAAGTCATTTAAACCATGTCTTCTTTAGTTGTTTTCAGTAGCCTAGCAAGCAGCAGCATGCCATGCCCTCTCACCTTTGTCTTCTTCCATTTCTCTCTCTCTCTCCTCTCATGAAACGAAATATTTTTTTTTTAACAATAAAAGGAACAGTTTCCATAATTTAGGAGCGATTGGAGGCGAGATTTGAGGAATGTGTGAAGCCGCCATAATCTGTCAGGGATCTTTAAAACGAGTAGATTTTAATTTTGGATATTGCATTCATGTGTGTTCTATCAATGTTATCATGTTTTTTTTTATCCCTAATTAATGACGATTGAAAAGTACATAAATGCATGCAACTTAATTAGTTGTATTGTATTTTTTATTTTAAAATAAAAAAATATATATATATATAAGAAACTGTGTCTGCAGTCAGGATTGGAAACCGGACGTGGATGTGGTGCCCAATTTTTTGCTGATGCCTCTGGTTTTAAGACAGAAAGTACTGCTTTTTAGCTGTCTAACCTTTTCTGGCAACCACTACAGACTTCGCACAAAATATGAGAGAATCCCATTTCTTCGCCTAAACGAATAATCTCATTTCCTCTTCAAAAAATAAATTTACCTACTGCATTAGTATTTGAAATCATGTTTACATTACATAACTAAGAGATATTAAATTCACCCCAGTAAAATTAAAAGAAAAATGCAAACCTACTGTTAATTGTTAAATGATCTATCAATATGGAAACATGTTTATGACTTTATGGTACTTTCGTAATGCATGCAAGTATTTAAATGAAAAGTAGAAGGGGAAAAAAAAAGTGGCCTTGGGATCTAGGACATGGAAATTCGTGACGCAGAAGCACCAATTTCGAAGTTGGTGTGTCCGCAGGAAATAGTTTTATTTTTTATTTTTTTATTTTTTATTTTATTTTTTTATTTTTTTATTGAACTATCATTGTCTTTATTTTGTTCGTTGTTCGTCGTTTAATACAATCATAAATGTCGTTCACCGTTTCAATATGGGCGATGGTTATTTGCAAGGTTTTGGCGGAAATTGTTGGTTGGATTGGAAGAAGCCATTTGTCTAATCGATGCATTTAATCCAACTAATCCTACATCTTCAAGGTGGAGACCACTCTCGTGAGCACGAGGCCGGATCAGTTAAATTTCCATATAATGAACGACTCTCTACTCATTGTTAGTTCATAATTTTGATTAAGCTCATGGTTGATTTTGTTGAAGATCTCACATTAAAAAAAATTAGTGGAGACCTCACAGTTTATAAGTTACAAGGATCACTCTACTCATTGTTAATTGGTTTTGAAATGAAACTCCATATAATTAATATGGTATTAGAGTTCATAAAACTCAAACGGGTATTCGGTACTATAAAAAATTGGGATCCGATTTAATGTTTTATAATTTATAACTACATTAGCATCCGAACAATAACAAATCTTAGAGCATTTGAATTCCCAAGATAATATGCTGAGAATTCATCCAAGTTGTTATAAATTGGTATCTGCAATAGTTTTTTTTTTTTGTTCAATTTCCAAAAAAAAAAGGAAAAAGAGAAAGGGGAAAAAAAGTTAGATTTATGTTTTGAAAAGGCTCAAACTCTGGCGTTTCTTTTCTTTAATATATATATGAAATGTTTATGAAAAATACTACTTTCTCTTTTACTTTTTATTATTTATTTTATTTAGCTTTCACTCTTCTTATTCAAATATACAATAATTTGAGTTAACATGTATGCACAGAAACTAGTTTCGATTAAAAAAAAAAAAAACGAAACTAGTTTCGAGGAAAATCATTTATTTTCCGGCTTTGTTTGGTAGGAAAGTTTTTTTTTTTTTTTTTTTTTTTTGAAACAACAAAACCAACACATGTCCTTATCTGTTAAAAAATTTTATATCTATATGTGGAGTGAAAGATTCGAACATATGATCATTTAAAGAAAATAAAAACATTTTAACTATTGAATTATGTTAATATGGGCAAACAAGAAAGTAATTATTCATTACATTCCCACCTCTTAATTTGACTTTAATTAAGATAAAAAAAAGTTGGTGATTATTTAGTGGCACTAAAGTAAAGGTGTTATAAGATAAGAATTATTAATTTTATAGAATTGTAGAAGAATAGGGTGATCCAAAAGGAGGACATGAAAATGGGTCCAATCCAATAATTTGATTAAATAGATATTGTGTTAATTGTGAATGGCAAGTGAACATCTTCATAAGAACCGCGTTGTCTGCCACCACCATTCCATTTCATTTCCCTCCCACACGTTACAAATTTTAGGGGCAACTAGATAAATGGCTAATTTTAATGGGGCATTTTGAAAAATGGCCATATGATTTTTCCATTTGAAGAATGACCAATTGCTATTTTTAGTAGATTTTTTTTACAATGAATCAGACGAAAATGCCCCAATTCAAATACAGCGTAAATGCAGTTAACTATAAATACAAATACAACTCAAATTTATGAGAGAATCTAGGGTTTATCCTTAAATTAAGGGTCATTGAAAATCAATAACAAATAAGATATCAAAAATCAACTAATTAGCACGAATTAAGGGAGATAGTTGTAGAATTTAAAACAAAAAATTGTTAACTCTTACCTAAAAGTAGGGAGTGCATGAGAATGATTGAATCGGTTAACTTGTGTCTATTTAAATTACTAAATTCATTTAACACAAAACCCTATTTCCTTTTCCAAACCCTCACCAAATATTGTCTAGTTGGGTATTTATTTAGTAAACTTGCAAATAATTTCAATATTGAAAAACTGGAAAAAATCATTACTCAAAAATGGTTACTGGAACAATAAAAAAACATTCAAGTTTATAAAAAGAAAATTATGCAAATACAGTGTATTTAGTAAACAAATTATGCAAATACAGTGTATATAGTAAACTAATAATTTACTATGGTAAACATCAAATAATCTAAAAAACGAGAAAAAATCATTACTCACTATTTCCCTTCAACTTAATTCGAAAATTGGGATTGAGTATTCACCTTGTTTTTTTTTTCTTTTTATAAAAAATCTGAAACCCTCGAGATTCTTCTCATTTTCTTCGTTTTGTGCGGTCTTTCTCATTCTCATCTTCTTCGAACCATTACAAACGAAATTCTTGAGGAACCTCTAATTTTCTTTTGGGCACCTTCCTCCAAATGCTTCTTCCACCAAAAGTTTTCGTTTGGAAACCAGTAAAGACTTTGAAAAAAAATAAAAAATACTTTGTGTTGGAAAATAGGATACAAAGAGGAAAATAATGATAGATAAATACAAAATACAGTACTTAACATACCTATGTAGATCAATAACCCTTCCAATGAAGATGCTAATTAGATAATTAAAATATAAGAATCTAATCGAAAATTAAAAATGAAAACCTAATTTCTATGTAATCTTTTAGTTTTAATAAAGATAAAATCTGAATTCGAATTTTGAGAGAGAGGAGAGAGAAGATAGATACCGTAATTCCGTGATTTATGGGATAAACTGTTTTGTTTGGAGAGAGAGGATAGATACTGTAATTCCATGATTTATGGGATAATTTGTTTTGTTTTTTTTTTGTTTTAATTAAATCTGAAACTTGACTCAAGGGTATAGTTGGAAAGACGATCCTCACGAAAATAGGTTAAAAAAATGGTTTAGCCATTTTTCATTAAAAAATCCGATTTGGCCATTTTTCAAAATTACCGTGTAATTTTTGGCCATTTCTAAGGATTTCCCCAAATTTTATTTTATCTTAAAACTCAACTAAAATATGTAAACACCATAATTTATTTTGGGATCTAAATCAGTACAACTTTACCAAATTACTTCATATTATTGAAGATGTCTTTAAAAAAGTTGTGATCTTTGTTAATTCTATGGAATGGTGGGGACTTCCTTGCATACATTCAAACAAAATCGTATTCAAGAGATGGATAATTGAATTGAAAACTTCTTTTTTAAAAGAATATATCTATTTTATAACCATGTATGACTGAAAATTACTTTTGTAATTTGTCTTATATATTAACACGGAGACACTTGGAATCTAATTGATGTTGGGAAAAGGAAAAGTAAAACTAGATAAACTGATTTTTAAAAATTAGAAAATTCAAGATGCCTCGTATTCATGGTTATAAAAAGATTTTGGACTTTGAATCTTGATTTGACTGCTATAAAACGTCCATGGCACATGATTTCACAAAGAAAAGTTACGAGTGGAAAATAAACGAAGCATAGAAAAGTATTTTTTTGAAATAGTAAACTAAAGAGTTGGGGCAGATAATGAATTGACTTTTAAATAATTCCACATTTAAAGTCTCATTTCATAAATAATTTATATTTTATTTTACATTTTAAAATTAACACTAGTTTATTTATTCACAACTTTTATATCATACATGTTACGAAAATAATAAAAAATTCAACAAAACAAGAATGAAAGAGAGAAGAACAACACAGATTTACTAAGGTTCACTAACGGTGTGTTAGCTACATCCATGGACAGAGGTAGAGAGTATTAATTTTATCAGTGAGCGAAAAACATATGCATATTACAAAGATTATGGCAAATTAGGTTAATAAGGTTTATATATGACACCACTCTTTAACCCTAACAGAATAAGCCTGAAATAAAGTCCAAAACGAAAATTACATATCTAATATCTATACAAAATTTAGCTTAGGAGGTGTTGCCCCCGAACCCCCACTAAAGCGTTGGATAATAGATTCAAAACATATCAATAATGCATCTATATTTCCCTCTCAAATGTGACCTCATTCAACACCTTGTCTAATTTTATTTTATATTTTTTTTTTGGAAAGAACCTTGTCTAAATTTTCGAGATAAACAACACACAAAGAGATCATCAATAAAAAAAAAAAAAAAAAGTTTATGAAAATTAAAAGCAGCAGAGAAAAAGAAACAGTATAGTTACCAGAAAAATGAGTACTGTGCATTGAGAATGATTTTAAATTGAGGTTTAAGAAAATGGAATGCAATACAGGATCACGTGGCAAAGTGTGGTTACTTGTGGAGAATATTAGATTATTATTATTATTATTATTATTATTAAAGAGGTGAATAATTAAGGCTTTTGTGTCGTCCATACGCTAATTACCAATGATGAGGAATGCATTGAACGGTGTTCTGTAACTCCAAAATTTAGGCTCTAAAGTTTCATTTGATCATAATGAAGCGTTAATTGTGTTAATTCTTGATGGATTAAGGCGCATGAGCACAACCCTTTCTAAAAGGGAAAATGTTTTGCCTTTGACCATATAGATTTCCAAATACATCAACAACCCACTTCATTATCACACACTCACTTGCATCATGCATGTTTTCTCTTTTCTCATTCAATATTCAATTACTCAAGCAATGATGTATTAATCTTATCACAAACATTCTTTTTATTACACAATTTGATTTTTACTCGGATGAAATTAAAATTTTAAAAGAAAATTCCAAAAATGCTAATGCTAACAAAATACACCATATAAAAGAAAAAGTGAGAGAGAATTATTCAAAGTAGCTTATGATTATATATATTAATATTGAACTTGTTAAGCTAATTAAAGTCTTTAAAAAAAAAAAAAAGGGTTACGTTAGAGTTTAGTTTAGTTTAGTTATTGGGTTATAGATAATTTAGAAGGGTAAGATTAAATGGAAAGTATGATTGAGAGACAAGTTAAGGTGGTTAGGAAGGAAAAATTAAAGGTGGTAATTTAGGGGGAGAAATCAAAAAAGGGAGGAGCTACAGAAATAAAGATTCGAATATTTGAGGAGTAGGATCTGATTGGATGCCGTGGAAATGACTGCTTTCGGTGACTCATCCCCCAATATTTATTTCATTATAAAATATCATTTATTTATTTCTAATTTCTAAACATTACAATTTAAACTTACATTGCAGGCCCAGTAAATATATGTATTCTTCAGAACCTCCAAATCCAGCCAATCCCACACCGACAAGACAGAGGATCCCATTGTTTTGGCTTCGACGTCGTTTTGGGGAGGATGGATATACATATCAGCTTGACGTCATGATTGCGTGAGATGGGGCCCAAATCGCACCCACGTAAGAGTAATAGAGTATAGTTACTGATAAAGCCGAGAGATACGATCACATGCTCTCGGTCCCCCACGTGGATCTGCAAATCCAATCATCACCATTCACCTCACCTCTCTCCCCCCAACCCGTACAATATGCTGTTTGGGCTAACGGCCCAGTGTTGTCTTATTATCAGCTTGGGCTTTGGCCCAGTAGATTTTCTGAATAGTGCTATGCTATTATATCTGTCACAATCGCGGTCTTTAGGGTCTCGTAACGCGACTGTGCGGCACTTACTTTCGCTCACAAGTAAGTCAGCCAACTCAAAAACGGATCGCCGGTGGCACAACGGGCGAATATCGCAACCTCTACCCCCGTTCTTGGAAAACGGTTTTAGAAAACGGGGTTAGAGAAAAGGTTTTGCAAAACGTTTGAAAGCATTTTGGAAAGCATGTATATGTGTTGCAGACTATCAAGTAAACAAAGGGATAACAACAGCTTGATAGCAAACAACTCCGGGTAGGAAGGATTGACGACTAGTCTTACCCCCCTATAGTATATTATTGAGATTTTTAGCCTTGGCAGGCTTGAACATGAAAACCACGAGGAGTCATACACTAGAGAAAAGCAAGGAAAAATAAACAAGCGATACAAAGGGAATGCATATAATGAAAGCATGAGGGGAAAGGGTTGTCATGGGCATGCGGCCATGGGCAACACGCCTTGGACGAGCATGACCGTGACATCCTCCCCCACTTAAATGGTTGACGTCCCTGTCAACCGACGCTGCTCGAACTCTGCGATCTTGATAGCAGCCGACTTCAGATCTTCAACTCGCTCCCAACTAATCTCAGCATCCGGGAGCCCTTTCCACTTCACCAGGAACTCTTGAACGTCTCGACGAGGTTTACCTGTGCGACGAACCCTGTCTGCCAAAATTTCTTCTACTTCCTTGTCATTCAAATTCTGCATTGTGACTGGGGGCCGTGTCACTTCGTTGCGCTCGGAATCTTCTAGGTCCGGATGATAGGTCTTCAAGTTACTAACGTGGATAACAGGATGAATCTTCATCCACGAGGGTAACTGAACCCTATAAGATGTCTTACCGACCTTCTGGATCACCTCGACGGGGCCTTCGTACTTTCGGACAAGGCGCTGGTCTCTCTTCCCTCGGAACCGGATCTGTTCTGGTCTCAGCTTGATCAGAACTCTGTCTCCCGCTTGGAATTCCATTGGCCGACGCTTCTGATCGGCCCATTTCTTCATGCGTTTTGATGCCTTCTCTAAGTACGCCCGGGCTATCTCTGATGTCTGCCTCCACTCTTTAGTGAAGTTGTAAGCTTGGGGACTCTTCCCCGCATAAGGATGGTCAATTACATGTGGCATCAACGGCTGTCTTCCACATACTAGCTCGAAGGGAGTCTTTCCTGTCGCAGAACTCTTTTGACAGTTGAAACTGAACTGAGCAACATCAAGCATCTCGGCCCAATTTTTCTGTCGGGCGTCAATAAAATGACGCAAGTACTCCTCAAGCATACTATTGAACCGCTCCGTCTGGCCATCTGTCTGCGGGTGGTAGCTGGAGGAAATATTTAGATGAGAACCCAGTAATCTAAATAATTCCGTCCAGAATGTGCCAGTGAAGCGAGCATCTCGATCACTGATTATACTCTCGGGGACACCCCATAACTTGACAACATTCTTGAAAAACAATTGTGCTGTCATCTCAGCTGAGCACATCTTTGGAGTCGGGATGAACGTGGCGTACTTCGAAAATCGATCAACGACTACGAGGATGGATTCAAATTCCCCAACCTTAGGGAGATGAGTGATGAAATCGAGAGATACACTCTCCCATGGTCTAGAGGGAACGGGCAGAGGTTCCGGCAACCCTGCGATCTTGGCTCGTTCTACTTTGTCTTGTTGACATACGAGGCAGGTCTTGGTAAACAACATTATATCGTCTCGAAGACTCGGCCAAAAGTACCCCTGCTTGACAAGCGCATAAGTTCGTTGCCACCCAGAGTGGCCGGCCCACGGTGTATCGTGACATTCTTCGATTAAGAGCTTCCTGAGGTTCCCCGAACGGGGGACATACAGGCGGTTACCCTTAGTCAGGAGTAAACCGTCTTCAACCCAAAACTGACGGGTCTTTCCTTCTTCAACCAACCGAGATTGTCATCCAAGCAGGCGCGATGGCAAGAACTTCTCGCAGAGTTCGATTTCCAGTTCGAACACAAGCCTGGTAAGGCTAATCAAGCGGCGGACGCATTGAGTAGAAAGAGCGAACATGCGGCCCTGTGCATGTTAGCCCACTTGAAAGCGAGTAGGCTGAGTGGAACCGTCCGCGAGGCAATTAAAGAACATTTGAAGAACGACACTGCCGCCCAAGCAATAATGAAGTTGGATGACAATCTCGGTTGGTTGAAGACAAACTTCCGTAGTCATTTAGCTCCAGGACGGTAATATGATTACTCGGCTAACACTCTTTAGGAGCTGGTCGAATAACCCAATTAACATAATCATTTCTGAGGACAGAGATGTTTTTTGGATGGTCAACGGATTCCAAAACGCTACATACAGGGGGTGCTGTATAGTCGTTGACACCTCGGGGGTCAATACTAGTATACACCCTATGGGGACAGACGCGGGGACATCCCGTGGGGTCAGGAATTTTGACTTCATCACTCCCGAGGAAGAAACGAACCCCTAAAATCTCGGGATTGCAAGGAAGAAACGAATCTTTCTGTTGCAAATATAATGGAGGGGAAAGGAATCCGTTACCTTATTTCAAATTTTTTGGTACAGGCCTCGCGTAGAAGAAGAAAGGGTTGAGCATGCAATACGTGTTCGTCGACGTACCGGATGAAGGTCGCGGGGACGGCAGGGGGGGCGTCGACGTGATGCGAGAGGTAGGTAGCGATATCCACTATGGTTGGCGGTGGGAATGCAGGTTTTTTTGGCTCTCACGAGCAAACGGTATGTTTGTCAAGGTGGAAGATGGAGGATGTTTTGGCGGTGGTAATGGAGGTTTTTTGGGTCTCGAGGTTTGTGGGGGATGGAGACGAGCAGACGGGGCTGGTGCATGGGGGGGGTTTGGTGGGTGTTCATAATTGCAGCAGGTGTGTCATAATTACGTTTCTTTTTTGTTTCTCAAATTTTCGGAGGTTTTAGGTGCAGGTAGTAAATATGCAGATGGACAGGAATGTTGTTCCTGATCAATGGGGTTCAGAGGTGTTTCTCTCTACTGACGGGGTGGTTGAACTTTGTACTCATTGTCCGACAAGGTATTTACTCCTATTCCCGGGGAACAACTAGGGTCTTTGTACTCATTGTCCGACAAGGTAGTAAATATGCAGATGGACAGGAATGTTGTTCCCGATCAACGTTGCAGCAGATGTGTCATAATTCCGGTTTCTTAATTTTTCAGAGGTTCTTAGGTGCAGGTAGTAAATATGCAGATGGACAGGAATGTTGTTCCTGATCAATGGAGTTCAGAGGTGTTTCTCTCTACTGACGGGGTGGTTGAACTTTGTACTCATTGTCCGACAAGGTATTTACTCCTATTCCCGGGGAAAAACTAGGGTCTGGTACATTTGGGTTTCAAAATAGTTGTGTCTTTTTTATTTTCGGATTTTCAAACCTCCTAAAATGTCTCCAACTATTTTTAGGGGTGTTTTTTTTATCTCTCTTAAACTCTGATTTTGGTTTTAAACGTTAACAACACGTTAGAAAGTTTGTTGAGGGGCATTTTTGTCTTGTATAATTAGGGAATTATTAATTAATAAATGGTTTAGCCATCTATTTAATTTACAAACGTTTGTAGCCATTTTTCAAGCCACCTTTTTATTTGTAGCCATTTTTCTTGTTGCCCCTATCTTTTTCACGACGACGAGGTTGCTAGTCTGCGAACAGCAAAGTCGTTCTATTTCTATCTTTTTGTCCATATCCATGTCTTTATGTGTTACATTACATTCAAAGATCAAATTGTTGATCCCAATGTATGTACAAATCTTCCTTTTTTTCTTTTTAATGTAAATAAAGTAACACTTTTATGCTTACTCCCCTAATTTTCGTTTCTTTTGTTATTTTAGTCTATGTATGCCATCCAAAAAGAGAAATGTGTATGAAACAAAGCATACAAAACCTACATGTTTGGGTACTCAAAACTTAATTTGCAAGTAGTTCTGTAAAATCTATTACGAATATTGATGCATAGATTTGGTCAAAGTTGAATGTCGCATGATCGAGTTGAGAGAGGCAAGGCAAATAATACATACAAAACAATTTAAGTGAACATTATAGTGTGACAAGGCATCAAACACACTCTCATGCTTAAGGTTTTATTCTAACAATTCAGGAAAAAAGTACACTTTAATTTTTGGAACGGGCACAATTTCAAAACTTAGTCTTTTTTTTTTTTTTTTTACACCACTTATTTAGAAGTGAGGTAAAAAAAATTTTATGCCCTTACGTGTTTAAAAGTGAGGAGTTAAAAAAAATAGAAGAAGAAATTTTTCAGTTGCTTTTCTTTCGATGGCCGACCATTTGGTTGTCTTTTTAAAACTATTTAACTCATTCTTCAATGTCAAACCTCTAACCTCTAACTTAGATTAGTCATTTGGTTGACTTAAAAAAAAGATGTTTGGGTGGCTCAATCAAAATTTAGTTAGTCTAATCTATTTAAATTTAGTCGTCAACTTTCACTTGATCTTGCATCCTATTATTTTGAATTTGATTGTTCTATACTACTTAAAGCTAAATTTTAGCTATGATAAAAAAAAAAAAAAACATACAATAAAAGATATATTTACAAACTTGTTCATATTTTATCTCATTTTCAAAATAAATAAATAAATAAAAAGGGGCAATCTTTCTTGAAAAAATAATTATTTTGAATAAAAAAATGAAGAATTAAATATTAGAATTCAAAATTATCTACGAAACAAGATAGGAACTAGATTCCTTCCTTCCTCCAACTAAAAATATTTCAGTTGTAATCTCTTTTACAGCATTTGACGTTAAAAATTATTGAGATAATTAATGTTATTTAGTATCAAAAGTTGAGAGATTATAAAGACTGATATATCCAACTAACTAATAATCACTTGCTTGTACTTAAAAAAAAAGAAAAAGTTAATCGCTAGCTAATTGCAATCAATTAACTTAAGAAAATGGTTAAGTTACTTCGAAAAAAATGCAACAAAAAAGCATCTAAAACATTACACTACATGTTACTAAACAACATGAATTCATCTAACTATATAGTTATTAACCAACCTAAACATAGTTTAATTGAATAACTTCAAACAAGAAGTCAAAGGTTCAAATAATCTCTTCACCTGACATATTGTTGAACTCAAAAAATAATCAGACTATGCTTAGGTTGACTTAAAAAAAAAGTTTCTACATCCATAATTATACTAAGAAAAACCTGAAATACATTTTCACGTGTCATTCAAATTTTAAATAATAAAAAAAATTAGTTCAATAACATTTAGGGCATGGAAGATTCAAGTCAAAGGTACATGTCAATTACAATTAAGTAATGCTCACGAGAGTGTTAAAAACAATAACACTAACTATATATCTAGAAACTTCTCCGAAGTATCTACATAAATGTATATAATTAGTCATCTCTAGATTTATCTTTAATATTGTAAATAGATATCTAAAAGACGGTCTAGAATTATCTTACCTTTAGGCTCGAGAATTCCTTTAGATAAGGATAAACATAGAAATATCTAGGATATTTTTAGATCCAAGAACAGTCCTAGGAATATACTTTGCTTGGACTCCAAGAGTCTTATGCCTATAAATAGAGAGTGTGTCTCCCATAAGTATATTACAAATCTTGACAACTAAGAAGGAGGAAGGTAGAAAATGATCATTCGAAAAAAAAGAAGATAGAAAATGAAAAAACTTTTTTATCTCTCATAGTTGTCAACATTTTAATGATAGATCCCTACATACTAGTATGCAGCAAAGTATTTTCCTATTACAAATTGGAGAAAGCATCAAGAATGGATAAACTGAACAAATGAGATAGTGTTCTCCTGAAAACTAAAAGTTTCTTTCAAGAGCATATCTCTTACCTTTATGCTAATTTCTTCAACCAGTAAAAGAAGAGTTTGGTCTTAAGTTAAGGGTCAACAAATGCATTTATTATATTTGATATATATTTTGTCAATTAATGAGACCCATTCAAAACACTAACCATTCCTTCTCTTGCTTAAACAAACCCTTTATTTCAAGCAACTTTTTTTTTTCTTTAAAAAAAAAAAGAAGAAATAAAGGGGGAATAAGGTCCCAAAACACTGTACCGTCAATATCCCACTCTCGTTGGAATTTTTATTTTTATTCTTTTAAAATCAACGTGGTCCTGTCAATATTCTCAAAACATCCCATTACAGAATAATTGGACAACAAAACATTTCTCACCACTTGATTTTTTACACGTGTTTAGATTTTTTTTTTTATTTTTTTAAAAAAGAAAAAGGTCTCTCTTCATTCTCTTTATATTTTCTCAAATTTAGGGGTGTTCAGGGGAAGAGAATGTAATCTGGATTACGAGGAATCTGGATTACTGGGAATCTTGGATTGTAATTTAGATTACTGAGAATCCTTATGTTTGTGTTTGAAGTGTTGTATTTGGGCTGTAATCTGTCTGATGTCTGTGTTTGGATTGCATGGTCATAATTGGACGGGAATCGTAAATATTATTCTTTTAATTATGGAAAAAATTAAAAGAACAGGACATGAAAAAAAAAATTATATTATTGTATAAAAATTAAAACTATTTATATAAACATGGTCGAAAATTCTACAAAAGTTTCGCTCTTAAGATTTAGAAATCGTCGAAAAGCAGATCATCTGACAACAAACATCACCCAAGCTTCTCCTTCACCGTTAGCATCTAAAATTCATACTTCCCATTCAAGTGACGTGGCAAGCACTCGCAGTTTCCATGTCAAACACACCCATATAGATTTAGTAGCCTCTTGTTGTCTGTTATACGTACAATTCAGCTGTGGGGAGTCAACCCACCTCTCCCGCGCCGCTCCCCCAACCCCTGCCTGCAGTGCCGATTGCCTAAGCATCTGGTCCGGCCTCAGGACACGGGGGGTTCAAAATTAGTCGCGGGAAAGGCTCTAAAACAGCGTTTCCAATATGAAATCTGAAGCAGTGACTTTGATATTGGTCAATTTGGCTGCTATTATGGAGAGGGCCGATGAGTCCTTGTTGCCTGGAGTCTACAAGGAGGTCGGCGCGGCTCTGCACACCGATCCCACTGGGTTGGGTTCCCTCACTCTCTTCAGATCTATAGTTCAGTCTTCTTGTTACCCTTTAGCTGCTTACTTAGCTGTGCATCACAACCGCGCCCATGTCATTGCTCTTGGTGCTTTTCTCTGGGCCGCCGCCACTTTCCTCGTTGCCCTTTCCTCCTCATTTTTCCAGGTTCGTCTTGCTCATCTCCAATTAAAGCCACACACACACACACACACATATAGAATAGATCCTCCTTGTTTGATTGATTCTTAGGCTTACTAATTTAAGATTCCTCGAAGATGATTGGGACGGAATCGGTATCTTGTTATTCTGGGATTGGAAGATTCATGGTGTTGGTGTTCATGAATCTGAGTTTAGTTACTTCATTGAGTAAAATTTGTAGGTTGCTAAATTTAGAAGATTAAGCTTTTCATTACCGATGATTTAAAGTAGTATTGGAGTCGTAGATGCTAGCCTCCAATTTCAGTAATCTTATTTCTCCCTCATTTAATAACAATTTCGGATCTATAAGGCATAATCTGTTTATGCATACTTTAATTTGAAATATAATGAAATGGAAAGATGATACAATAACTCACTAAAATGGAAGTAAATCCCATACTCTTAACTGCTGCTACCATTGTTATTTCTACACATGCCAAACAGTCACTAAAACAGTACTGATTTGATAATCATATTTAGGTAGCAATTTCCAGAGGTTTAAATGGTATTGGTCTTGCCATAGTGATACCTGCCATCCAGTCCCTCGTTGCTGACTCGACTGATGATAGTAACCGTGGCTTGGCATTTGGATGGCTGCAACTTACCGGAAATCTTGGTTCGATCATTGGTGGGCTTTGTTCTGTCTTAATGGCCTCGACGTCTTTCATGGGGATCCCAGGATGGAGAATTGCTTTCCATCTTGTTGGACTGATAAGTGTCATAGTTGGTATATTAGTATGGCTTTTTGCAAATGATCCACGCTATTCTGAGATTGATGCAGGAGTTAAGGATCGGTCACACAAGCCATTCTGGTCAGAGTTGAAGGATCTAGTTAAAGAATCAAAGTCAGTTTTAGGGATCCAATCTTTCCAGATAATTGTAGCTCAGGGGGTTGCAGGATCATTTCCATGGTCGGCTTTGTCATTTGCTCCAATGTGGCTTGAACTCATAGGCTTTTCTCACGAGAAGACAGGATTCCTATGGACTCTCTTTATAATTGCTGGTTCATTGGGTGGTCTTTTTGGAGGAAGAATGGGGGATATCTTATCAAAACGCTTTCCTAATTCAGGAAGAATAGTTCTATCTCAGATAAGCTCAGGTTCTGCCATTCCTCTTGCTGCAATTTTGCTGCTTGTTTTGCCGGACGATCCATCCACAGCATTCGTGCATGGATTGGTTTTGTTCATAATGGGTTTGAGCATGTCATGGAATGCGCCAGCAACTAACAAGTATGTGTCTTCATCAACTATAACAAAAATTTAACATACTTTACAGCTCTATAGTCTATATGATATGAAATCTCAATTTTCATGCCACTCTGGGAATTTTACTAATCAAATAAGGAAGACTTTCAAAGTAAATTATAATAATAAAGAAGATAACATACTGAATCGCAACTAGTAAACTTGGATTAGTTTGGTTCCATAACTAGCTCTGTTGAATTTTGTCCCCCAATGACTTTAATGTTGTAGTGATCAGTGATGGATGCTTAAGTCAAACGAATTAGCTCGTTTAGAAAGCAATACTTGAAAGATTATTTTTGATTATTTGAAGCCAAGGTTAGATAAATCAAAGCAATGTCATCTCATACTTGTTATGCGATGCACAATTTTACCAGCATCCCTAATTGGTGTATACAGTCCAATATTTGCAGAGATAGTCCCAGAGAAGTCCCGCACAAGCATTTATGCTTTGGATCGATCATTTGAGTCGGTTCTGTCATCCTTTGCTCCTCCTGTTGTTGGAGTTCTGGCTCAGCATGTCTATGGATACAAACCAGTTGCAAGAGGATCCTCAGACTCTGTCCAGATTGAAACTGATAGAGAGAATGCAAAATCGCTAGCCAGAGCACTCTACACAGCCATTGGTATTCCAATGTTACTGTGCTGCTTCATCTACTCTTTCCTGTATTGCTCATATCCAAGAGACCGAGAGCGAGCAAGAATGCACGCCCTCATAGAGTCTGAAATGCTGCATCTGGAGGCAAGCAGTTCACCTCTATATGAACGGGACGGTCAGTTTCAGATTTCAGTGGCAAAAGATCTTGACGATGAGGATCAAACAGAGATTGAGCTAATCTATGGAATTGAAGACAGTCTTGATTTCAATGACAATGATGAAAAGCATCTTCTTAATCACCAGCTAACAGTTTCTGATTCGAAATGATAACCTACAGGAAATAACTTTCAAGATTGTGAGGGACTCGGGGAAATGTAGATCAACATGATCCGAAGCAGCGTTTGATGCAGATTTCTTGAGTTCATATTCTTTGAAACTTCATACAGAATACGGTTTTTATGTAATTATGTTCATCATTTTTCCTTGTAGATCATTGAAATCAAGACCATCCAAGGATTGAGGTTGTTACAAAGAACAAAGTTAGTATACTTCAGTGGAAAACATACAATGAAAGTTATGATCTTTTAAATCCTAACATCATCTCAAGTTTTTAACTTTATTATTTTCATTTCTCTTTTTACCCGGTCAAACCACTCACCCAAGTCTCCCAAGCATAAAAAGAAACTTAACAACTCAAGAATCGGGCATGGTAACTGTTGGGAGTGCGACCAAAGTCCCACATTGGCTAGATAAGGGGATGACCATGGGTTTATAAGGGAGGACAGCTATCTGTGGAGATATGTGTAATGTCCTATAATCTCTTACAATAACAACGATTGGCAGTGAAAGTAGCAGGGGAGTCTTCTTCGACCTGAAACAGTTCTTGTTAACTTCTGAATCTGATTCGTACGGCTAAGAGATAGAATTATAGCCTATAACTTGCATGTGGAGCAGATGGCGACGAGAAGAGTGACATTGGCTGTTTGCAAAGCGCGACGGAAGTGATCAGAATTGCCACAGCCGCCGTGTCGTTTCAATTTCTCATCGCGACTGAGTCCATTGGCAATGGCAACCACCGCACAGCCTTCGGATCTTGGCGAGTAACTTAAAACTGGTATACTCCAGTCTAGTAATTTCAATGTCTGATTTCTAAAAATAAAAATAGAATCGAAATATTATTTATTTATTTGTTTTTTACATTAAGAATGGAATCATTTTATTCAATATTGAACTTCAAATTTTAATAGTCCATTGTATACCACAGAAAAAAAAAATCTAGTTGAATTACAAAACAGTCTTAGCTCCTTGAAATTGTAGAAAGTTTCTATTAGATATAAGGTGATTATTCTGGAGTAAAATACATTTTTTGTCATTGAAATTTGAATTTAGATTTTATTTAGTTCTCAAAGTTCTCAAAGTGAGATTAGGTCCTAAGATTTGAATTTGATTTCTAATTGGTGAAATTAATTTTTAATTGGTCATTGAGTTGAGTTAGACTCTTAATTGTCCTAACTAAATGGTGACCTTACAATTAACTTATGTGTCGACGTGTATTTTTAAAATGAGTTAGGCATTTTTTTTTTTTTGCTACAAATCATTAATACACATTGATATACCCCTATTTCTACAACTTTGTTATGTTTTCACAATTAGTACTCGAATTATATATGTTTATTATTTATTTTATGGGTACAACAAGTGTAAGGTTCAATCTTAAAAGATATAAATGTCTCAACCACTAAACATATGTTATATTGGCATAATAATTTTAATTTGGTCAAAATATCATTTTGATTCCTTTACTTTGGGTTTCGTTCTATTTAGTCCCTCTACTTTCAATAAAACTTAAAAACTCATCCATTTTGATTTTGATCAAAATTAGTTAAAATAATAATAATAGTCATTTTTCTTATAAGAAAAGACACCATGTGAATATATTTCCAAAATTTATAGAATAAATGTTAATAGATACTATATTTTTTTTAGAAAATTAACAATAGGCTAATAATATGAATTTATTTTATGTTTGATTGAAATTACAAAAAAGTGAATTTGAATGTTCGAAACTATATGAAACAAAATAAAATAGTATTTTAGCATTTTAATTTTAAAACAATAATTTCATCATTCCGTGTGAAAGCACGTGGCAACCTGTCACAAGTTCGTGAAGTCCCACGTTCTAGAGCAACATGTGATTGGTGGAGACTATATGCCAACAGACTTAGTCAACCGCGAAAACCTCGTCCTCGGTCCTGAGCCCAACTCCCTAGATACACATCTGGGACTGGGAGATACTCTGAAAAGTGGGGTTCAAGCTCTGTCTGTCCGAAGTCCGAACCAAAACAAACAGACACCCGAAGAAGATGAAATCTGAAACATTAACGCTGATATTGGTCAACTTATCTGGTATTATGGAGCGGGCAGACGAGTCCTTGTTGCCCGGAGTCTATAAGGAAGTTGGAGCCGCTCTTCACACCGATCCAACCGGATTGGGTTCCCTCACTCTCTTCAGATCTATGGTTCAGTCTTCCTGTTATCCATTGGCCGCTTACTTAGCTGTGCACCATAACAGAGCCCATGTCATTGCCCTTGGTGCTTTTCTCTGGGCCGCCGCCACTTTCCTCGTCGCCATTTCCTCCACTTTCCTCCAGGTTCTTTTCAATCTGCCCTGTTCCATCCTTTGACTTCTTTTTGTTTAGTTTTACGTTTATCCTTTTCTTTTCTTTTCACTTCACTCTTTGCTGGCTTCTTTTGAAACGTGAAGATCCACTCAAGTGGTCCGTTCATGTGATTGGAGTGAAAATATGTAGAGCTGGGGAGATTCTGCACGAGTTCTTATGGGCTTTTGAAGGGGAAAAAAAAAATTAAATGCAGATGTTTTAAATATGGGGATGAAGTGAAATTCATGAAGGAAGGTTTTTATAAATGGTAGTGGTTGAATTCCAATCTCATTTCGGTAATGGAAAAAAAAAAAAAAACATTGGAAATAAAATTGATCTTACATGAACAAAATACCAAATCAATCATTAAAAACTTAGCCGCAATGTGATATTCATATTAATTCAGGTGGCGATTTCAAGAGGCTTAAATGGCATCGGTCTGGCCATAGTGATACCTGCCATTCAGTCCCTCGTTGCGGATTCAACTGACGATAGCAACCGCGGCCTAGCATTTGGATGGCTTTCACTGACGTCAAGTCTCGGTTCCATAATCGGTGGGCTTTGTTCTGTATTAATGGCTTCAAAATCATTCATGGGTATTCCAGGATGGAGACTTGCTTTCCATCTGGTAGGACTCATAAGTGTCATAGTCGGCATTCTCGTCCGAATTTTCGCCAGTGACCCCCGTTTTTCCAAGATCGAAGATCATCAAATTCCAAATCAGCCGTTTTGGTCAGAGTTGAAGAATCTAATCAAAGAGTCGAAGTCCATTTTAGACATTAAATCCTTCCAGATAATTGTCGCTCAAGGGGTTGCCGGATCTTTTCCTTGGTCTGCCCTGTCTTTTGCTCCCATGTGGCTTGAACTCATAGGCTTCTCCCATGAAAAGACTGCCTTTCTTTGGACAATCTTCACTGTCTCCTGTTCGATTGGCGCTCTTTTGGGTGGAAAAATGGGAGATACCCTGGCTAAACACTGGCCTAATTCTGGACGAATAGTCCTATCTCAGATAAGCTCTGCCTCAGCCGTTCCTCTTGCTGCAATCTTGCTGTTGGGCTTGCCTGATGATCCATCCACCTCAATTCTTCATGGCCTGGCCTTGTTCATAATGGGGTTGAGCATCTCTTGGAATGCTTCAGCGACTAACAAGTATGCATTTTTCATAAGAAGAAAAAAGAAAAATTTAGAGAGAAAATTTCCGCTTTTCTTACGTAGGATTGTTTTTTCAGTCCAATATTTGCAGAGATAGTCCCGGAGAAGTCTCGCACGAGCATCTATGCTTTGGATCGTTCATTTGAGTCCATATTGGCATCGTTTGCTCCTCCTGTTGTTGGGGTTTTGGCACAGCATGTTTACGGTTACAAACCAATAACAGAGGGAT
The DNA here is from genome assembly GCA_036850905.1 of Luffa acutangula. Taxonomy (NCBI): domain Eukaryota; kingdom Viridiplantae; phylum Streptophyta; class Magnoliopsida; order Cucurbitales; family Cucurbitaceae; genus Luffa; species Luffa acutangula. The sequence goes on along the minus strand of CM072087.1, from coordinate 57,417,496 downwards.
CATCGGACTCTGCCCAGATTAAAACAGACAGAGACAATGCAAAATCACTGGCCAAGGCGCTGTACACAGCCATTGGCGTACCAATTTCACTGTGCTGCTTCATTTACTCTTTTCTTTACTGCTCCTACCCAAGAGACCGAGAGCGAGCGCGGATGCATGCGCTGATCGAGTCTGAAATGCTACAAGTAGAGGCAAATGATTTTATTAAAGAAATTGAAGGAATTGATGAGATTCATATAAGCTATGAAGTGGATGAGAGCCTCGATTTTATTGACTGTGATGAAAAGCAACTTCTCCATCATCAAGTAGCATAATGCAGTTTCTAATAGAAAAAAAAAAAAAAAAAGGGTGTATGGTGGTGGCTCATTTTGTTTGGATTGAATGATATTCTTGCTTATTATTTGGCCATCGTGTCTCAAATCAAATGCCATCCAAGGAATTAATTGAACTATAATAGTATGGAATTGGGGGGTCCATTTGGAGGATGGTAGGTTGACATACTTGGTGAGCTCTCCAGAGACTTGGGAACAATATTTATGTCATGTCGGAGTTGAGTTCTCGCTCATTGGTTCAAATGTCTGTGGATGTGCTGTTGGGCAGTTGCTGCTGTCGTTCTATGATTGGGTCGTCTTGTTTGCCCTGGGTTCTCTTCAGCCATGTTTCCTTCATGCTTTATTCAGGTTGTAACTCATTGGGCGGATCTCAAATATTACAAGTACAGACCTCCCATAGCTTTACTAATTAACAAAATTAACCGATAAACATCGAGTTGCTCTTGAGGTTTTGGAACGATCCATTAAGAGTTTATTAAACACAAATTATATTGAGTTACAATTAAACTCAAATACTTGAATCAATAAATTTTAGAGTATGTTTAGCAATTTTATTTTTAGCAATCTTACAATGACCGAGTAGGAATATGATGAAATTGAAGGTGAGGTAGCAGAGATGCAGTTTCTAAAGCATAGTTTGAACAGGGGAAATTTGTAGACACGCAGAAATTAAACCAAATGGAAACGTTGTTTAATGTCTTGAAATAAATTATTGTTGTTGGTGTTATATTTGAATAGATGGAATATTACTTAGATAGCCTTTATCAGATACGTATAGCCCAAAAGAAAATATGGGGTGAAGTTTTAGGTTGAAGCTTATGGGCGCTTTTAGGATGATCAACAACAACCTAATTAGAATTAGTATTTTTGTTAACCAAATTAAATAATCCCAACATCATGAATATATATACTCGATCAAGAGGTTAGAGAGGAAAGACGTCTTTGATGGGCTAAAGTACCAAGTCAAGAAATGTGTTCAGTCACTTGTGTTGCTCTATTATGTCTGCTTCCTATTTATTTTGCCGATCAATTTGTAAACTAAATAGCACAAATTGTGCCATAAAAATAAAATTAGAATAAATGTACACAAAAAAAAAACTTAATATATATTTTATGTGCTTAAATAACGTTATTAAATTATACAAAATACTTTCAACTTTGGGACATGTTTTAATAATGTGTTGCTAAGTATTACTTTTTACCCTTCAAGTTTGAAATTTGTTCTAAAAAATATTGTTGAACTTTGAAATTGTTCCAAAAAATATATTTTCCATTAACATAAATAATGGAAGTTGACGTGTTAGCGAATGCGTAGAAATTTGACACACGTGTGGTGTTTGTCACCAACACTTTGATACTTTAGTAAGAGACGAAAGAAATAGTGTAGAAAGCTAGGATTTTGAGAGAGAGGACTTAGTTGGATTTACTTTCATTAGAGTCATAATTTTCTATTTACATTGAGTTGATTTAACTAGGATTTTGGGTTTTCTTTTCGAATGTGGTTGGAAGAGGGTTTCCCAAGCCTCACTTCTATCGCTTTCGACTCAAAGAAGGAGAAAAGTTTTGGTCGCGCATGGGTCACTTTGCTTAGGGTCTTTTTAGGCCCTAGCTAGACGTGATCAATTGGACCTAAAGGTAGATCAACCCTTGATAATCCAATTGGACCTGCACTTGACTCCAACTTTAGACTTCTTTGTTATGATTCTCTTCCTAATTAATCTTGGAGAATTTGGTCGGGTCGAATTTCATTCTTAATAAATATAAAAAGGAGATTTATGAGAAAGAAGTATATATATATATATATCTTCAAATACAATAGTGGGACATATTATGCACGAAAAAATATTTATAAAAGATGTAAATGTTCATGAAAGTTGTCAAATAGGGCATTGAAACATTTCGGCTGTGAAGTGTGAACTTACCCGTGGGAAAAACCTTGACCTCCTAGAAGGTAGAATCAGGCCCTTCGTTTCTGGTTTTTGGGTTTTAAACATTTAAAAATAAACATGACTCTTAGAAATACAGAATTAAAAATAAGATGATTTTGAAACAAACATTTATCTTTTTTTAGGTTACAAGTCATTCGATTATTGCAATAGCCTTTTTCCATATGTTGTTGTTTGTTACACTTATTTCACGTATGGGTACAACTAGTGTGTTGCTCACAATTTCTCTTAGTTTTAAGCCTATATGAGTAATTATTACTACAACTGCAATTTTTTTTCTTGCCATTTGATTGGTTTATGTTAAGGAAACATTCTAAATTTGGTTTACTATTTCCTTTTATATTCTTTGAGTTCTCACAAAAATGTAGATCTACCCTAATTTCATTCATTAATATTGATTTTTTTTTTTTAAAGTCAAATGTTGAAGTGAGAATTTGAACCTTCGACTTTAGAAAACAAAGTAAATATTTTAGTCACGCTTATGTAGACACAATTAATATTAGTTAATAATAGCCAAAGTGAATATAGCTTAGTGGTAATTAGCATGTATCATCAACCAAGAGGTTAGATGTTCGAATATCTCACCTCGTTGGTTGCCAATGGAAATGTGGTTTTTTTTTTTTATTATTATTATTAAAAGAGTAATAATAATAGCTATGGTATGGGGATTGTTATGTAAAGGGCTCTATTATGAAATAGGTTTGCCCTATCTCTTACATTTTAAAGTAAAATATCCAATAATAGGCAATCTCTTCATTTACTGGTGCACATGGAGAAGAGAACCCACCTTCAATCATATTTATGATCCACAATTAAAGTGCCCCCAAAAGGTAACCCTCCTTTCCCTTTCCACTTTTTGCTCCCTTTCACATTCAAATGCCTCCTCCTCATACTAGCTTTCTTTTTCTCCCCCATTCTAAAATAGAATGATGAGAGAAATGAACTTATCACTAATATTAGTATTGAAATCTCATTTTTTTAAAAAATAATTAAAGTAAAAATAGAGATTGAAACCTCAAACTTTCAAAGAGGTTATATGATATTTTAACTACTTGGATTATGTTTAGGTTGAAAACTAAGTTATAATTCAAGTACTTAAATATAGATACTTCCATTATAGATGGTAGATTCGTATTAGACTTAAATGTTAATTCTTTCCTTATAAATTGTGGGTTAACATTTTATTTATAATACAATACGAGAGAAAGTATAAAATTATATATATAGAGAGAGCCTCGATTAATAAAGTTTGATAGAGAGAATGATGATTAAATAATAGAGGTGTTAGGTTAGAAAAATCCTTGGGCTAAATTTGGGTTTGTCGTTTTGGAAATCTAATCAATGGAGTCATAATCGCTTATCAGATCTCTTCATTGCATCGGTCCATATGGGTAGCTTTCTGTCAAGTGTGAACTCCCCATTTTTTTAAGGGTAAAATACATTTTTGGTCCCTCATGTTTCGGGTTAGTTTCTAATAGGTCCCTAGGTTTCAAAATTGAACAATCAAGTCCCCACTGTTTTGAAAATGCTTCTATTGAGTCCCTGGACCGTTAATTTTTTTAACGGTGCTGACGTGGCACGTTAAAATAATAAAATATTGATTTTTTAAATTTTAAATAATATAATAATAATATTTCTTTTTAAATAAAAATAATAAAAAATAAAAAACCATTTCTCTCTCTTCCCCATCCTCCTTCACCCGTGCCCCCTTCTCTTTCCCATCTTTCTTCTTCATTTTTCTTTCCGTCGCCGGCAAACACTTCTTATCTCCTATGTTTCAAACTTTCGTTGCCGGCGAACAAACTTCCATCGCTGGCGTTTCAACTCCGACATCGATGATGGAAGATTTTTTTTTTTTTTTTTTTATAAAAATTTACCTTCGCCTTCGCCGCTCGCCTCCTCCTCCCCAAAAATCCCAAATCCCGACCACCGTCGACTCCCTGCTCGCCGACCTCTGCCTTTCCCACTTCGCCAACACCCGTCTCATCTCCGGCCTCTCCGGAGCGTCTCCATCGGCCTCAGCCTCCTCCACGACCCCGTCGTTCTGCTCCTCGACGAACCCACCTCCGGCCTCGACAGCGCCTCGGCCTTCACCCACCCTTTCATCTTCTTCAACCTAAAACCCATTTCTTCCCCAAACCCTTTCGTCTTCCAGATCTACCCAAAAAAAAAAAAAAAAAAAAACAGCAAACTCAAATGGCGCCGGAAAGGAGAAGAGAAGAAGATGAGGGGAGGGGGTGTTGAGGAAGAAGAAGATGAAAGGTGAAAGGGGTGGGGGTGGGTTTTTGTTTGAAGATGAAGAAGGTAACAGGCGGCGGCGTCGACGGCATGGGCGGCGGCTATGATAGCATGGGCGGCGGCGACAAGGGAAAGGAGGGAGAGAGGAATGAAAGGGGAGTGTTTCGGGGTGAGGGGAGAGGAAAAACAGAGAGATATTTTTTTTTAAAAAAAAATTAATCATATTATTATTATTATTATTTATTATTTTAAATTAAAAAAAATTAATATTTTATTATTTTAACGTGCCACGTCAGCACCGTTAAAATAATTAACGGTCTGGGGACTCAATAGAAGCATTTTCAAAACAGTGGGGACTTGATTGTTCAATTTTGAAACATAGGGACCTATTAGAAACTAACCCGAAACATGAGGGACCAAAAAAGTATTTTACCCTTTTTTTTAATTATCTATAGGAATGTAGGCGGGTCCCACACTGATCAGACGGTGGAAACTAATGTTTACTTATTAGTTACAGAATATCGTAGTAAAGGAATGAGCGTCCGCAGAGTACCACAGTTCCAGTGATGGGGCCCATAACTTAGGATCCTCGTTTGGGACCCGGATTTACAGGTGACCGGTAAGCCTTGGTGGGCCCGCCCCCAAACAAAAAACACATATTATATACTCTGCCCTGAAATATGTACTCCCAGTCCTAGTTATTCAGGGTACGCAAGGCAAAATTTATGGACCGGAATGGCGGGGAATCTAATATTGATTAAGATTAAATATTATAAAATAATAGTATAGAAATCATATTTTTTTTCTTAAAAAATAAATAAAGAATTTGTATATATGTGGTTATTTTGTTATTTCAATTGTATGTTTAATTTGTATATATTTGTTTATTTTGTGTTTAATTGATATTTGATGTTAAAAATCCAATAGATTATTCAACTTTCAATTTTCTGTTTAATAAATCTCTTAATTTTCGCTTCAATAGTTTATAATTATATAGTTTTTTTTAAGTAGTTCAATTACATGTAAGATTGAGGACTTGAACCTCTTACTCTTTTGTCAATGATATACACTAGTTGACTTCTTTTGTAAAAATAAAAGATATTAAATATAGATTGTGAAGGCCAATTGGCAATGAATTAATTGAAGAAATGTTTGTAATTTATGTAAATATTGTTAACGATGAATGAATTGTTGATGGTCAATTTTGGACAGAGGTACTCACCTGACCTTCACGTGTCACCAACGACCAACGATAAATTTGTAGATGAGGGGAGAATGACGTGGCCTGCAAGACGGAAAACCTGCACACCGACGTGGTGCTAGCCACACCGACTCCGATGCTTAAGTCAAAAAACGGACGTAAGAGGGCTAGAGAGTAAGAGAAGAGAGTAGAGAGTTTCGGTCCACTTCTTCAGTAGTGAAGAGTGGTATAAATATTTGCTCATGCTCCTAGGATTTTTAGGAATTTGGAGGCGTTTCGGGACAAACCAGGCCGAACCGGAGCGGCCAGAGGCGGTGGAGACTAAACAGAGTCGGAGGGACTCGGCCGAGGCCGAGCAGAGGGTCGGGCCAAAAGCCCGACCCCTTCGGTCTTGGCCCGTCCTACTTGTCGGTTTCGCCTCTAGGGTCTATCTTCCGGCTTACTTCTGCCCGATTGTCCTCGTCAGCTCCTTGTACACGTCCAAAATTACCTATAACAGAAATATTTAGAAATGTAAAGATATAAATTAGTTAATTGTGATAGTGAAGAGTTTTTCAAAAAAAAAAAAAAATTGTGATAGTGAAGAGAGGAAGAGAATGGTTGGTGGGAGAGTAGAGTTAAGAGGATTGGAAGTCGACCATTTCAATGAAATGGTCTCCGATCCACACCTTAAATGGGTGGCAGCTCGCCATTTCGATGCCTAACATGTTCGTCCTTATTCACTTAGTCAAACTTCCAGTCAAACTCCAAAATTATTGCCACTTATCTTCAACCCATTCACAATATCTACATCTCTACAAATACCAATAAATATTTTTTACCTAACCGTCATCGTCACCTAAACAAAAACCCAGTCGCTTTTAAAATAACAATTTGGATACTAAAACAAACAAACTAGAATTAGTGTGTATAAGCTTAATTTTAAATAAACAAAATAATTATCAAACTGGACCTAAATTTATGATGTTCATTACTCTACCTAAAAAAATATGAACTTCATAATTTTATAAAAAATTGATTTAATCACTCTTTAATAGTTTTATAATGTCCACCTAATTGAACTGATAATACTATAATTAGACAATATTAACCAAAATATTCAACATCAAATTTTTTGTCATCACTGTCTTTAAACAATGAGATGGAAATCTCTTTTACCAAAAAAAAAAAAAGGTGGATGTCAAATATTTCATGTATAAGCCATCATTTTCAATCTAATGAATTCCAATAGTCACTATTCTTTGTGATTCGAGGATTCCTTTTCGTTCAAAATTAGACCTAAAAACTATTACAATGTGAACCGAAAGATGTGAATTTTAATCCTATTACATAAATTTTAAAAAATTATTTGATTTTTTTTTTATTTTTTGAATGAAATTACGATAAGACAAGAAATTGTAACTCGTAGATTAATCTTTGTCATAATTTTTGCATATTATTTTTATAAAAAAAATATTGTGTTATATTATAGAAGATAGAAAGATTGAAATCCTAGAGAGACACTATTTGACTCCTTAGTAGTCTTTTTTTTTTCTTTTTGTTTAGTGCTCACTTAATATATTTAAGTTGAAAATGATATTAATATTGATAAAAAAGAAACGGCCGATAGATTGTAGTTTGAATTATGAGCCATATTATAATTGCAACACTAGAAACGAATCCAGTGTTTGTATACTCGTTTAAAGAAGAACAAATGAGAAAGAATATTGTAAAATTATTAGTATAATTTGTGAAAAAGAGATGAGCAAAGATGCTAATGTTTTCAAAATAATTGATCACGGAAAAAGATGGGGAGCAGCCAGCCACGAGACAAGTGAAAACGCGTAGACTAAAAGCGCTTCTTGTAGTGTAGATCCTGCTTTGCTTTGCTCCGTTCCATGTGACGCTGACCTATTTAAAAATCTATTCCTTCTCCCCAACCTTTTGCATTGAAATATCCCTCTTTCTTCCACTTCACTCACCCTCACTCGCTCTTCAAATTCTCCATCCCAATTCAATGCAAAAACTCTCTCTAATTTATGTTTGAAGCCCAATTGAATCTTGCAGAGGAGAATCCAGATTTCACAAATGGCTCCGGTTGTGGATATCAGAGCCAGAAAGGTATTTCTACTCTTTCTTGTTTTGGCCCTTTTTGCTGCGGCTTCTCTGTTATGTGTGTGCGCCGAATCTGAATCTCGAAATGGAGAATTGTTTCGAAGAGGAAGAAGAATTTTGGAGTCGGTGGAAGAGGAGCAGCCGAAGAAGAAGAAGTCCGGCGATGCTTTGCCCACAAAAACCCAGAACAAGCTCATTAAAACTCCCAACCAATCCTCCAAAAACCAGACCAAGCTCATTAAGAACAGTTTGTCCACGAAGAACAAGACCACGCTTGGTAAAGCTACGAATTCCACAAAACTGGCATCCAGCGGCATCCTTTCGAAGGTTGAGCTCAAGAAGCTCAATTCCACCGCCAAGGTCCCAAAGCTCAATTCCACATCGAAATCCTCCAATTCTACCAAATCCACTTCATTCTCTGCCAAGAAATCCTCAGATCTACTCAAGTTAAGCACACCCAAGAACAAAACGACAACCCCCAATTCCTCAAAACAATCCCAAACCCATCTCGACAAACCAAGCAAGGACCAGAAATCAGAGAAGAAACCGAGTCAGGAGAAGCCCAAGAAACAAGCTCAGGCCAAACCCAGTTGGGTGGACGATGATGAAGACGAAGATTTGGTGTCCGAATTCAGAGATCTACCGACGAAATTCCAGAAAACTTTGATCCCAGACCTGGCGAGAATCTCCACCACTTCGAAGGCCTACATTACCAAAGCCAACAAACAAATGACAATGGGATTCAAACCCATCGTCGGCAACAAGTACGCCTCCACGATCGCTTCGTTGATCTCGTTCGCGTTCATATTGATTCCGTTAATCTTGGTGAGTCTTTTATTCAATCGAATCAAGGCTTATTTCTCGCTCCAAAAGCTGCTGATATTCATCCAAGTCTACCTGTCAATCTACTTCGGCATCCTGTGCCTATCGTCGCTGGTGACTGGGCTGGAACCCCTGAAATTTTTCTACTCCACTTCGCAATCGACCTACATTTGTTTACAGGTGATGCAAACCCTTGGATACATCTTGTATCTGCTACTCCTGGTGATGTACCTGGTGCTGGTGTTCTCCACCGATTGTGGGCTGGGCTCGAGGATGTTGGGCCTGGCCCAGACCTTCGTCGGGTATGCAGTGGGGTTGCATTACTATGTATCGGTGTTCCACCGGATGGTTCTACACCAGCCGCCGCGGACGAACTGGAAAATTCATGGGATTTACGCCACGTGTTTTCTGGTGATTTGTGTGTTCGCCGGGGCGGAGAGGAGGAAGAAGGCTTACTTGGAAGAAGACGGAACAGAGGGCAAGAAAAGTTGATCTCCATCAAATTGTGGATTTTAGTTTTTCTTTTTTTTATAATTTTTATTGGCTGTGACCAATAATAATCTTCTTTATTTTGTTTTTGAATCTCTTACTCTTTATTGTTGGGCATTGTAGCACCAAATGGCCAAAAGAAAAGCTGGGTGCCATTGGGGTAGGCTTATTGTATTACATTATTACATTGTTGCAAAGAAGATGAAACGGAAAATGAAAATGAAGAATAGTTATTTGTTTGGTGTTTGGTAGTGAAAGATTGGAAGTCTGAACCTGTGATACGGTTAATAAAAGCGCAGTAAATGCAGATAGAAATAAAAGGAAGTTGGTTTTGGGGTAAATTCAAATTCGGAGAGGATTTTGTCTGTTTCAGAATATGGGAAAGTCTTGTGTGTCGGTGGCTGCAATGCAATGCAATGGGGATTGGGGGTTATTTAAAAAATAATTAAATAAAAAAAAAAAAAAAAAAAAAAAAACTTATAGAGCACCGACTTTTGAGTGTTGAAATGCGGGTACTTGTTTTATGAACACACCAGAGTCAGCAGCAGCAGATGAGGGTCCTTGTGCGCGACTTAAATGCGACTTGGGCAGCTTGTTTCTTTCTCGAAATTGGCTCCAATACGCATTTATAACAATTCCCACTACCCTTTCTTACAAATACACATACGTTACGTTCTTCAAAATTCAAATGTCTATTCTCTATGGACTTCATATTTTCTGTTTCCTATTTTTTCAATTAACTTCTGGCTGTTTGCTTATAAAAATAACCTTTGGGGCTCGGAAAAATTATGGGTAGAAATCTTAAATGGATAATACTTACTTACTAGAATCTTCTGACTGATTTTTCAAAAAAAAAAAAAAAAAAGAATCTTCTGACTGATCATCTTAAAAGTTTGACAGCTGTGTTTTTCTTTTCTGCAATTTTCTCTCATGGTTGTCATAAACATGACGGTGGTTTGTAGGAGAATTTGACTGATGGACTTAATTTTTTCTAGATGGAGGGAGGAAGGGAATAATGTTAGCAGTTGCGGTGGGAAATGCAAAATGAAAGCAAATGAGAGTAATTCCATAACATGCTCAATGTCGACTATGGGCCATAAATGAAGACCCAACAACTCAGATACTTCCAAAATGCCAACAACAAAAAAGATTGAACTTCAATTTCATTTTTGCTTGAATTTCAATAATAATAATAACAAGAAACAATATGACATACCCCCTTGGTGTAAGAGAGGAACCAATACTAATAGTGATTTTTTTAGGGAGGAATTTGAACATCTAAGTTCTTGGTCGACGGTACACGCCAATTACTATAGAATCAAAACCCATGCTCATTTTGGCAACAATATCAACAATTTATACATTTATAAACTAGATTAGTAGTTATTCTTACATTTTAAATATACAAGATGAGTTATTAGCCTCCTATTGACTTGAATCCAATTATACATATAGAGAGTGGAAAATAAGGAAAACTAGTATTCTTTGGAAAATCCTTAATAATAAAAAGTTTTCTATATAGAATTGCTAATGTGGATGTAGGCCTATATGTTGAACCACTATAATTCTTGCATGTGCAATTTTTTCTATCTCTGTAATACTTCTTACACTTTTCTACATTTTCCATCTACCTACATGTTAAGAATTGTACTAGATGCCAAAAGAAACATGTCATCACTTGATTAACAAATATTAGTATAGAAAAATTTATTACGATTGGTTGTTTGCCATGGTTAAAGGATAAATTGTTCGAATGTTTAATCAAGTTCGTGCTCTACACCAATGTAATTTTTTTATTTGTTTTTTTTTAAATAAATGGAAAAAATGCATCAACATTCTCCCTGTTGTGATTGTAGACCTAATAATGGAATAAGTTGGATTTAAGTCTACACATTGAAGACACAAAGATATTCACATGTACATCTTTGTAAAAGCACACAAATGTCGCTTCCCCAAATTATTCCATAATATTTCAACCATCCTAACCATTTTTCGTAGCCAACAATATTTAGCAGATGCAAGAGAATTATACTTAAAGTTAGAATTTCTCCAATCTCTAATGTATTTGTGAAAAGAAAAGAGAAACATTGAATTCTCTTTAATTTATAAATTAATTTAAGGTCAAAAGTTGTTTAAAAAATAATTTAAAAAAAATGTCAAAAGATGATGGTGAAGTCAATGAGTCAAAAACAGAAACGCGTCCGATCAATACTGACGAATAATGTTTTAATGGAGGATTAGGTTTACTCACATTTCTCCTGTCCTTATTCGGAAATTTGGAATAAATTAAGATGGTGTTATTGCTACCAAAAAAAAAAAATAAAAAAAAATAAAATCTCTCGAGCCGCAAGATCTATTAATATTCTCTCCATTATTTATTCTCTACTATTATTTTTAATGTCATGTTGATATTTTGTTATTGAACATGTCTTAGCCATTCAATTTTCATTTTACTCTTTTCTCTGTCATTTTCTTATGCAGAATCGTAGATTCATATTTGACAGCTACCACAAAAAGTTAGGATCTTATCTTATTGCAAATGAGCCATCTTGTGGAGGAAAATTAACTTAATACCAAAGGTAGTCAAACTCAAACTAATATAAACGCTTCTAAGTTAAATTAAAAGATATATGAAGTTGACAATAAAACACTGTCATGTGTTGGAGATATAATCATATATTCTAATAGATTAGAGTAACAATCATCGTTTCAAAAGTAGATTATAATTAATAACATTTTACATAAATATTGTTAAACAACATTAAGAATATTGACACAAAATTAATTACTATGGTATAAAGAACACACATATGAAAGTATATATTTGAACTACCGACTTCATAGAGAAAGTAGTGGTGTCTTAACTAATCAATGTATGTTTTTAAAGATAAATATATATTTTAGCCTCCAAAGCATTTTAATTTTTTTTTGTCATTTTAGTCTATTATGATTTAACATTTTTTCAATTTAATTCCTCATATAATCTTATCTAAATTTCTGTCAATCTATTAAGTATTATGTCATATAAGTTTATCATCAACTAATTTTAATATTGGCAAGTGACATGAGCCTAAAATGAAAAATGTTAACAATGAGGAATTAAATTAAAATATTTTAAAATATGGTAGTACATCAAACTTGAGGGATTAAAACATGATTTAACATGTTAGAATAGAAAGAAGAGAAATGGGTAAAATTTGAAGGCCCAAATGAGTTGGATGGGTGAAAGAGGCCCATATAAAGGGAGGGGAGGTGGTGGAGGCCCAAATGGGTGGATGAGGGGCTTTGCTTAATGTTTTGGTGGTGGTGAAAGAGAAACAACTGGTCCCCCTTCGGCCTTCCCCAAGAACAAAAAACGAAGCCACTACCACTACTGCCAACTCTGGCTCTCTATTACTTCCACGATTTGCTTCGCATTTTGAGATTGAATGAAAGGGACATAGCTTCAAGATTCTCTCTTTCAAATTCAAACTCTAGTCTAAACCCCTTTTATCTTTTTTATTTTTTTTTTATTTTCCATATAGCTAGCTTTCTCTTTTAATATTCTATTTTCCAATAATATCACATCTGCTAACAATTTTGAAAAAAAAACCAATCCAATCCAACAGGGACATTACAGACGTCCATGTCACAACGTAGGACTTTGTCTTCTTCCTTTTTTATAAATATACATAATGCGCTACCTGTCCCCACCTTCCACCTTCCTCTGTCGGACCTTTATTTACCTTCTTAATTCAACGCTCCCATCCATTTTTCTCCCCCACTTTCATTTCTATTTTTCACCAACTTTCTTTCTTTTTTCTTCTCCTATATATAAATCCATACCCCAATATCCATCCCACGCTTATCTCAAAACCATCCTCTCTTAAATATTACTTTATCTTCAAATTTTCACCTATTCCACCTACATGCTTAATTGTTTTATATTTCGACATTATTCTTTACATGTCATCATCCTATACTTTATCTTCCCTAATCAATACGACTGCTTCAACTCCAACTACCTTATTATTCTAAATGCAACTGCCAACAGCCACAGCCACTCAAATAAAACACCAACTTTTTCCTGTATCCTATTCCTATCCTAAGTCATTACTCAAAGAGACAAATTTTTATCATTCATTTAAATTGTTAAATAAATACACACAGAGAAAAATTTTCATGTTCCTTCCAGGACCATCCATAATCATGTCACGATTTCCATTTACAAACGTGCAAACCCTCGGTTGTCCATCCAACCCAAACCGCTCGATTTGGCAAAGAATTGAATTCTAAAAGTCCAAGATTTTTGGGCCTCTTCCATCTTGGAATTATCCCCCTCTCAAATTATAAAACTTTCCATTTCTGTTTCCTTTCTCGACTTCCCAAATTTTATTTTCATCGTCACAACCATAAACACATCTCATTAAATGTAAATTTGGTCATTTAAGTTGGAAGAAATAATTCAACTCATTAGCAGTTACCACTCTCATTTATTTTATTCGGTAATACTAATAATAATAAGCTCAGTAAATAAGTGGTAAAAATAATGTCCACCGAGGCACTGCCGTGACAAGAACAGCTTACAAAAAGTACTTCCTCTGCCACTTGCTTATTTTACTTCTTGAACATTAGAGGGACATTCATGTAATTTTACCCTCCACAATTCAAAACGGTAAAATGACAGGCGTGTAAGGAGATGGGCCAGCCTCGGAAACTAAAAGGAAAACCGTAATAATAATGGGAAAAATAAGGCTGGCCCACCGGGCCCATCTTATTTCTCAAAACACAACGCTTCTGCCATAATATTCTCACGCGCCCTGCCTCGCGTTAGTCCCGTACACCCACTTATAGTGCGAGGCTGTAACACACTCTCACGTGTGACATCACAATTGTACGTCAGATTCCACTGTGGTGCGCGTGGGCCTTTCTTTTCTTGTTTGTGGAAATTAAAAATTTTAGCCTTGACAGCGCTTTGCTATTACATTGCGAGATCTTCTTGATTGTCGGAATCTAAACGCCAAAACGTCGTCGTTTCGCCCACCACCGTCTTCCATCTCTCTCCAGTCTTCTTCATTTTTGTAGCACAGAGCTCTGAATTGAATCAAACCAAAACACTTTCCTGTATACCCAAACGAAATTTTGAATTTCCTTTTTTTTTTTTTTCTTTCCCCTTTGCCTTTCCTCGTTGCCGCTGAGGATTACTAGCTTGTCACTCAGCTTATTACAGGCAGCTTTTTTTTGCTTCGAGGTATCTTCTTTGAACCTGCTCTTTCTTTGTTTTCTAATTATGCTTCCTCAATGTCTGGAAAAGATACTGTGTGTTTGAATCCTGGTTGCTTCTTTATTTTCGTTTTTGAGAATTTTTCTTCTCTTTCAAATATCCAATTTTCGTTTGGTGTTTTTTGTCTGGGCTTGGTCTTTTGGTCGTGGGTTTTAATTTTGACGTTTTTATTGCTTAAAGCTGTCGCCTTCAGATCTGTGTACTCAATACAAGCGCAACTATAGGGATATGCTAGAATCAAGTCAGTTGCTTTTTCAACTTCTTTTCCAAATTTTTGGGTCAATTTCACTCATCTGTTTACTACAATTGATTTTCTTTTGTTGTTACAAAGTAAAGTGACCCAATTCTTCATTGATCTGGAAAGCTGCCGGATTTACATAATTTCGTTGTCACCTGTGATGATGATGTCTTATATCTTGATGGCTCGTTTTGAGAAGTTGGGGTTTTGATTGAATGTGGATTTCTAATTTCCGGGTTAATCCATTTCAAAATATTTTTACTTTTTGAATACCCAGTGTGTTTTAAGTTTAACTCGATATGGTTCTACACGATTAGCTTTAGATTGCAATTTTTTTCGAATTTATATCATTGAGTTTGTGCAAATATAGCAGAAAGCGGCGTAGTCTTCTAATTTTACGGTATGTGCTCTAGAATGTAATTTTGTGTTCTGTAAAACTCTATCCCATTTCGGGAATGCATATGAATCTCAAATATCATGTTATCCCACTTCGATAAGATGAGGTCCTGCCTAATGAATGAGACAGAGAATCGGGATTAATGTAAAAAAAAAAAAATGGTTGCTTTGGACGAAAGATGTGATTTTGTGTAAGGGTAGAAAAAATTTGAATTTTTCTTGCTGATACTATTTTTCTGGTTTAGGTGTATTGTTGTCTGTCTGATACTCTGCTAACTTCTTAGTTTATTTGCAGTTTTGGAGATTTCATTTGATCCAGCTCAGTAATGAGACTTTAGTTTTTGCCCTTCGGATATTTAATTAGTCGTGATTATGGAAAAAGTATCTACAGACTGTCCTTATCCAGGATGTTTCTTTTGTGTCATGAAAGAAGGAAATCCTAGTAAGCGCAGAGCGAGCATCTTGAAATTCTTTAGAGAACTTCCTTCTCAGGATGATGACGGTCAAGTTCTCCCCATTAGTGGCCTTTGGAACACAGCAATGGCACATCCTAATGATCCTGAATTTATTGAATTGGGGATATTTGAATGTATGGCTGCACTTATATGGAAGGGACTGAAAAATCGCCGCTGGCTTTCTCATGACCAAAACATTTACATTCCATATTACGCTGCGCATATCATTGGATCCTACACGATGAACATGGAGGAGTTTGCTGAAAGTGCTGTGCATGCTGGGGTAATTCCACCACTAGTTGAACTTCTGAGGGGAAGATTAACTTGGGTTGAGCAGAGGGTAGCTGTTCGTGCCCTTGGACATCTGGCTACATATGCGAGTACTTTTCCTGCCGTGGCTAGTCATGCCGAGATACTTGAGCTCTCAATTCAACTAGCAATGAGTTCTCTTGAAATTGTTTATACTCACTTTTACCAGTATGTGGACAGAAGGCTTAGTTATCACTGTGATCTGCTTACTCGTGGAATGGGCGGGGTCGAAATGGAATCCAGGAAGGCAGAGGAATGGGCCAGTCAGTTACAGTGTTGGTCCTTACAACTCATTAATTGCTTTGCGTTCAAACCCGAGTTTCTTCCGACTATATGCAAGCCCGAATTCCTAGTAAAGCTACCTGGCATGTGGGGAGGTCTCGTTAATGAAAATTCACCGGCTGGTATTGGTTTATTAAGAACAATCTGCCATCATAAACTTGGTAGGGGACCTGTTGCTAGCTGTCCCAGTATTATTGAAGCATTATGTAACATTGCCCGGTCTTCAGACGATTGGCAGTCTATGGCTGTTGATTGTCTCATGTGGTTACTTCAGGATCCAAATACAACTCATAAGGTTGATATCCTTCTCTCTTTGCCTTTCATAGTAAAGCAATCACCTTGTTGAAAACAATGTATTTTGTTTTTCAATGTTTCATGTGATTATTTGTGACCCAAGTTGAATTGCTTCAGCAGATATTAAAAGAGTTAAATTGCTAATTAATTCCAAAAAGTATTTGGCAACTTAACTATATCATAAAACTCCATTTGGTCCACTGTTATCAGTGATACTAGTTATCATAATGTCCTATCTGTTTTAGTGATGCTTTCTTGGAAATTTGGACTGTGATCCAAGATCTCTTTAAGATCTTTGAATATAGATTGCATTGAACATATTGAGCCCAATATCTTGGAATTTTTACATCGAGCGTTGTTAACCGTGTCATTATATTCCCAGGTGATCGACAAAGCTGCACCTGCCCTTCTAGATCTTGCAGAGATATCATCTCTGGGTGATCACCGGAAATTGGGGGAATCCATAATTAATGTTCTTCAGGAATGTGTCCAATCACAAGGGGCTGGACGCAATGCGATCAGCAGTCGTACAAAGGAGCAGATTGATGAACTATTAAAATCAAGGCAGAGACTCAAGTGGGAAAAAAACATGCCAAAAGAGGACCTCCGAATCAAACAGGCCGCAGCACTAGTAATCAAGCTTGAAGGAAATTCCATGTTTTCTTCAGGAAACATATCTGCAGCTGCATCCAAATACTCCGAAGCGCTAGCATTATGTCCTATGAGATCCAAAAAGGAACGAGTCGTTCTATACAGTAACCGTGCCCAGTGTTATCTTCTGTTGCAGCAGCCCTTGGCTGCCATTGGCGATGCCACACGTGCTCTCTGTCTTCACAATCCTGTAAACCGTCATGCTAAAAGTCTTTGGAGAAGAGCTCAGGCATACGATATGCTTGGCTTGGCTAAAGAAAGCCTGTTGGATGCCATTTTGTTCATAAACGAGTGCTCTCAGTCCAATGACCCTGATCTTTCATTAAGGCAAAACAAGGTTCCTGACTACGCCGAGCGGCTTGTTAAGAAGCAGATGCGTGCAGCTTGGTTGTTCAGGGAGGCAGCTATCAAACATGGAAATGTCCAATGTGAAGATGGTGGTGGCGATGTCTATGGTAGAGAGACTGATGATTCTGAATGGGAGACAGCCAGTGAAAGCGATATCGGAAATGATGGAAGGGACGAAATGGGGGACGAAGAAGAGGACGACGAAGATTGCGAATGGAAGGATGAAGATAAATATGATAAGTCTTCAATCAAAGGTACCTTTGAACTGATCTACTCTTGGTAATTGAATCTCAATCTGTTGAAGTTCAATTCCATTAGATGTTTGCCAGTAGTGTTTTTAATGGGGTTCTTGCATAGGAATTCTGAATGGGATGTTGATTTGATACAGAGATGTAGCATGGATACAATGAGCAGCTTGCTGAGAATGAAGCGTAAATTAGAGGAATCACAAAGCAGCTGACTTTACACTAATTGAGTTGCAGGCAGTGAGTAATTATTTTAAGCAGGATCTGAAGAAGTCAGCATTGTTCAAAATTTAAAACTTGATTTTCTTTTTCTTCTTACTACTCTCTTTCTCTCTCTTTCATGGTTTTGTTTCTCCCAAATTTAATTTTCAATCGAATCCCCAACTGTAGAAAATGAATTAGGAATGTCTAGAAGATTTCTCTCTTTTTTCCTCAGAGTGATATAAGAGGCTTGTGTACATAGAGAATTCCCAAGTGTTCTTTATATTTCTAAACTGCAAATTCCAATCTTATCATTTATTTTCTTAAGCGAACGCTGATTTCAGATTCTTGATAATGCTTCTTTGGATGACCCATGTCTCAGAATTAGGTAAATTGTCAAGTCCTCACTTCAATTACTAAATATAATTGCAATTTAGACTGAAATTTTGAAATTTAATTAATTTGTAGTTTAAAGAAATGAAAATTGGGAGAAAGGTCCAATTTAATCTTTTGCAACTTGTTTGTCACATCATGTCATGTTCAATTTGTCCAAGTCGTTTTTTTAGTATACAATTTAGTCCAAGTTGATATTTATATAATAAGTGATAATGTAATCATTTAGTTAACACTATTGAAATTACAACATAATTAATAATTTCAAAAGTGTTTTTTTTTTATATAAAAAAAAAACTATTGAAATTCAAAATACCCTAAAAACTAGAAAGCAAGAATACTAAAAAACTAGAATGCAACGAATATCTTCAGAAAAGGAAATCCCACATTTACGATTTCTTTCTTTGTAAAGCGTCGCGATTCTAAAAAATGAAAATAAAAATCCATATTTACGAATTTACTAAATAAATCTATACCAAAACCGTAAGAAAATTATTGTCGTTAAGTATCTCCATCTGTGAATTCAATTCACTCTAAAAAAGGAATAAAAAATCTCTAGAAGAAAATAATATCACGCACATACAAGGAAAACCATAATCTATAACGACATGTCAGCACCGCCGTGCACGCTCACAGGAGACGAAACGCGCTTGGAAAGTGCAGCAAGCGCAACATCAACAGCATCCTTCAACACAAAATCAGTGGCATTCGGATGCTTATACGTCACTTTCGGAATCAATTTCACGACCCTTTCCCTCATTCTCTTCACTTTCTCTCTCGGTATCTTCAAAAGCTCTTCCTCAATCCTCTTCCTCTCATCTCCTTTTTCATCCATGTACACTGAATAATCCGCCGCCTTCGCCGGCAAATACCACAAATACTGCGTGTACGCCGTGTGCGGCGAGAAGAACACCGGAATACAACCCGTCAATATCGAATCGAACGTCGACCGTCGAGTGAACGAGTCCCCCGGCGCCTGCAGGCAAAATTCCGATTCGCTCATTATTCTCAAAACCTGGGCCGGTTCGTAACACTCGTTGGCCTGCTCCCCCCGGCAGTTGACGAGTCTGCATTTGGACGACATGTCGCACTGATGTATGATGTCGTCCCGTACGGCCGCTTTCTCCAACCCCTTACGTGGGGCCCCGATGAATGTAAACAAGTGGGTCCGGTTCGATTGCCTCATTTTATTCTGCCACGTCACCATCTCCTCCGACGTGTACGGGTGAAAATAAGAGGCGTAGGGGATGCCGAATTGGTTGGACCCGGTCCATGGGTTTCGCTCCACGGTCAACACCGACATGTTCTGGACAGTGTTGAGATTCAGCAAACAATTCGCCCCGAAGTCCGGCCCGTTGGCATTGTTCCTCATGAAGTCCCAAGCGGTTCTACCGAGTGCCAGGAAATGATCACGTCCGTTATTCTTCCGCCACGTGGGCTGCGTTTGAATGTAGTCAATCAATCGGACGGCGAGCGCGTCGCGCTCCGTGATGTTCGGTTCACGGAACTTGCTGGAGGCGTGGAGCCCACCGTAGAATGGTATGTAGAACAAATTGGCAATGTTGGGATCGCGTGTGCGACACGGATGATTCTCCATACGCGCGTGGAAGATCATCTCGGCTATGAACTGATGGGTGGCGAACCAACTGTTGGTGGCGGTGGAGACGGCGGGGACTTGGCGGCCGAGGCCGCGATTTGCCACGTGGGGACACATGTCGGTGTAGACGCTGAGGCGGCGGCAGTCTTCGAGAAGGCCGACGTTAAACTCGGCCGGCAAGTCGTAAACGTAGACATATGGACCTCCGTCGCAAGTGGGGACCAAATGGTTTGTTTGGTTGTGGGAATTTCGAGTTTCACGAGGAAGATTGTTGGATTTCGTCACTGTTGAGGTCGGGAAACAAATGTAGAGCACGAGAAACCAAAGAGCGAGTGAAAGAAGAAGAAATGAATTGTAAGAAATATAAGGCAGCTTGATGAACGAAGAAACGTGGGGTTTTCTGTTTTTGGAGTTTCTTTCTCTCTCAAATGAAGGAATGGGAGGTGTTTGTTTCTTGAGAAACATGGAGAAGAATTCGGGAAACATGGAAGAAGGACGATCAAGAACACCGACGATGTGGAATAATTCAATATGGGTTTAATTAAAGAGAGAGGAAAAATGATTTAGAGGTGTAGAGCTAAAGCGAAGCAATTAAGAGGAGTTTGATTGAAGGTCACAAAGAAGAAAAGGAGGAAGCAATGAATATATTTAAGAGAGAAAAGGATTTCATGCAAAGAGAAAAAGGAAAGGAAAGGAAAGGAAAAGACACATCCCAAACAAAGACAAAATGGATGACTAGTATGAAAATGTAATTTTATGTACATTAAGTAATATTAATGTAATGTTTTTTGTATTAATGAATCACGATACCTACCTTATTTTTAATTAATTGGGGGCAGCTACCTTGCATACGGCATATAAGACACGAGGGAATTTACAAAAACCATATTGATATATTTGCAGACAGCTTGAATATAATGAGAGAAATAATGGGCGAGGAACCTCACATGCACTCTCCCTCCATTTGCGTTTAATAAAATGTAAGATTGTTTGGTCTCACGTCGACCTTGTTCGAACTTTCTAATTATATGATAAAATAACTAATTAAAATCATTTTGCAATTATTACATAATATATATGTGTTTGTGTGTTGTTATTCAACGGTGCCATGTGGAGAGATGATCTGGCATTTGGACAGAAGAAGGTGGAGTAAAAAGTCAAAGAAAATAGCAAGCCCCGCAAGGGTTATTTTTTAAGCTTGGATAATTAAGATTAAGTCAGACTCCTCAGAGTTGTAGAGGTTAGTTGAATTGAAGATCCCTGCCGACATTATTGGTGGGCGCTCTCTTCTTTTGATGCTCGCCAATAATTTAACTTCTATACCTACTTCTTAGTTCTTAGTGAGAGAAATTAATTAAATTAGATCAGCTGTACGACCTGAACGGTAATGCCTTCGAGTGTATTTAATAAATTATATTACAATTTTATATAAAATTTATTGCAACACTATATCACTTTAACTTCCATTTATCGCTTCAAGTCAATTTACTATCTCACTCATGCCTTCGAGTCTTCATGATTTTATATCACTGCTATTTTTTTCTATAACTATATATCACTCTACTTTTTTTCTAATTTTATATCACTATTCATCTCTAAATTCATATTAGTGGAGTTCGTTAATATATTTTTCTACTTCATATTGCATCAATTTATATATATTTCTTTCAACAAGAGGCTAACAATGTACGTTAATTAGTAATTAAGAATTAACAATCAACAACAACCGATATAGAATGAAAAATGAATTTTTTTTATAGATTATATGAAATACGTATGCATTGAAAGAAAAAAAAAAGTCTACAACTTCAAATTCAATTATTATATATCATTTTTATTTGTAATTGTTAGGACAGAGGTCCATATAGCAGATACAACGTCACTTTAGTGGAGTATATTAGTTGATTGTAAACGGTGTTGTATTCTTTTCCCCTGTATTATTTGGTTGGGTTATTCTTGTGTATACGTGGTAGCTATCCAATGGAGAAGGAATTTTATTGTGTTATATTTTCTTCCCTCTTTATTCTTTGGTTGTATGGTGTAATAATTGATGTTGAGTAATAAGAAATTCTCTAAAGCATTCTTCTCCTCTCTGTTAAGTTCGTTATTGTAATTGACCGAAGTTATATGTTGTTATATCCTCTTGAGTATATTTATTGTGATTCTTTTTTCTTTATAATTGTTGATGGTCGATTTTGGCCAGAAGATCTCACCTGACCTTCACGTGCCACCAACGGTAAATTTGTAGTTGAGGGGGGAAGACGTGGCTTGCAAGACAGTAAACCTGCACACCGGTGTGGTGCTCGCCACACCGGCTCCGATGCTTAAGTCAGCAAACAGAATGGTAGGGCGTGGAAAAGTAAGAGCAAGAGGAGAAAGCAGAGAACAGAGAGTAGAGTTTAGGGATAGAATTACGAATCCCCTCTTCAGTGGCGAAGAGGGATATAAATATACATGTTCATCCTCCTAGCCTTTTTAGGGTTTCGGAGGCGTTTTAGGTCAAACCAGGCGAAACCGGGGCATCCAGAGGCGGTGGGGACCAGACGCGACCGAACGGGCTCGGCCTCGGCCCATGGCCGAGGCCGAGCAGGGGGTCGGGCCTAAAACCCGACCCCTTCGGTCTTGGCCCGTCTCACTTACCGGTTTTGCCCTCTTGGTCCATCTTTCAGCCCGATTCCTCCCCGGTTGTCCTCGTCAGCTCCTTGTATATCGGAGTGGTCCAAAATTGCCTATAACAATAATCATATGTTGGGGAGGGCTAGATGATCAGTTGAAATAACCTTTAATTCCTATTTATTATATTTTCATTAATGACTTAAAAAGATTATTAAAACCTTTTATCACATATGGATAGAATACAAATCCATATGTTTCTCCTGTCTATTACCTCAATCTCCTCCTCACCTTCCAAACTCAAAAGAAAAATAGGAAAAAAAAAATCGTAGCTTCATATTTTTTAAATTAAGAATCCTCTCTTCTACAAAAGGAAGGTTATTGCGCAGATAATGGAGCCGTCCATTCCATATGAAATGCTTGACTGAAGCGTATGGTTGACTAAATAACAGTTTCCCGCAAGTATTATAGAAATATATCTTTTAAAAGAAGAACACATAATAATTAATATAATTTAATAAAGAAATCGGTGGAGCAAATTAATCATGGGCGATTGACGTTATAATTTAAATTAAAAAAAAAAATGCTAAAAGCCTCATATGCAATGATGGATCGATTTTAATTAGGGGTGCTAGAAAAATAGAGATAATCCAAATAATTCAATTAACCTAACTTAATTAAAAAGTCCAAGGATTAAAAAAAAAAATTTAAGGCGGAACACGAGTATAATTCAACTAATTAATTATGATATATATTTTTTACCAAAATGTTAAATTTTCGAATTGTCCGCTCCTCGTACTATTAAACTAAGAAAAGAACAAGTTTAAATAAGAGTCCAAATCGACTTAGTTTGAATTTAAATATGTCGAACTTTTATACTAAAAATGCGTTGAGCTTTTAAAAAAAAAAAAACGTTGAACTTCTGTTAGTTATATTGTTTATTATTATTATTATTATTATTATTGAAGAAAGGCTGTTAGCTATATTGTTTAATTTCTCTATGTTAGTATAACATTGATATGACTTAGCTATTACATTCTTTAATTAGGTTTAGTTCAACTCTAGAATAGAGTGATTTTCTTGGGACATGTTTGCAAATTTAGTATTTGGGCTCGATCAGAATGTCTGTCAGCCGACTCAGCCCACAAACCAACAAACACCTTTTTCTTTTTTTCGCTTCAACAAACACCCATAATTTAATTTAGTATAAACATAAACAGAAAGAAAAATCATTTGAATAAAGGTAAAATACTGGATCAATTCTAAAACCAGAAAAAAAAAATTAAAATGTATAACATATTTGATCTATCTATTACAACTCTCTAAAATCAAGCCTTGGAAATGTCAAAACCAACAACTATTGACTAAAAAAACAAGGAAAAAGAAACTCAAGTCCAACACCATAGAATACTCGAACACTATCCAACGTAGAATGTCGAACACAACAATAAAAACCAACTAAAAATTTCCTTAGGTACACTTAATTCTTAAATTTTTACAAATATAATATTTAAAAAATTAATTCAAAATATATCATTTAGGAAAACTAATTAGCCACTTATTAATAGTATAACAACTCTCGTACCATCGACTTAGAGGTGAGAGTTTCAAATCATTCACTCTAATGTTTGTTGAACTAAAAAAACTTAATAATAGCAAAAGGTTCATTTATTTTTATAAATAACTAGTTTAATTTTCATAATTGATGATTGACATAGTTTTGAATTGAGATTGTTATAGGCAATTTTGGACCACCCCGATATACAAGGAGCTGACGAGGACAACCGGGGAGAAATCGGGCTGAAAGATGGACCAAGGAGGCAAAACCGGCAAATGGGACGGGCCAAGACCGAAGGGGTCGGGTTTTTGGCCTGACCCCCTGCTCGACCTCGGCCCGCTCGCGAGGGCCGAGTCCGTTCGATGCCGTTTGGACCCCACCGCCTTTGGCCGCCTCGGTTTCGCCTGGTTTGACCTAAAACGCCTCCGAATCCCTAAAAACCCTAGGAGGATGAGCAGGTATTTATATCTCTCTTGGCCACTGAAGAGGGGACTCTGAATTCTATCCCAAAACACTATTCTATATTCTCTACTCTCTCCTCTTGCTCTTACTTTTCCACTCCCTACCGTTCTGTTCGCTGACTTAAGCATCGGAGCCGGTGTGGCGAGCACCACACCGGTGTGCAGGTTTACTGTCTTGCAGGTCACGTCTTCCCCCTCATCTACAAATTTACCGTTGGTGGCACGTGAAGGTCAGGTGAGTTCCCTCTAACCAAAATCGACCATCAACAGAGATAATTTTTCTAATCATGCATTCTACTTCTAGATATGAATCTGAGTTGGTTTTTTTAATCCATCTATTTCTATAATTTGGAATTGTATAAGGAATATCATTGATTCAATTCTAGAATTACATAAAAAAAATCTAAAGATTATTAACCATATGGTTAAATCTAATTTTATATTTTAAACAAAATTTTATCAATGTGAGGTGGGAATAAATCTTCAACCTTCCTGAAAGGTATTATGTGTTTTATCCACGCTAAGGTATCCTTGAATATAAAATGTTGGCTTCTTAATTAATGATATAAATGTTTCTTTTATTAGTTTATACTAAGACAATAGAGTTACAAAATTAATTGTTGGTTATCCAGAAGGATGATAGATATTAGAATGATATTTAAAATAATAATAATAATAATAGACCACATTTGTACCTCTTGAAAAATTTTGTATTATATAGCTTTTTTAAAAAAAAATTAAATCAGAAAAGTATTAATACACCTCATGGGTAAAGCACTGAGCGGCCTGATTCGACCCAATTACAAATTTGTCAACCGAGCACATAAAAAAAACGAGAAAATCTCAGAAATGTGTACGTTTATGATATTTCTTAATTAACATTTATGAATAATCAATAATCATGTTCTGCTATAGATTACACAAACTATAAAGAGAGGGGCATATGCAAAATTCTCCTAAATCAACCCAATTTAAGCTTCTCAAGTAACAAAATTTGGGAAAATTTTATTTTGAATATTTCACGTCCTTGTAATTTGATTTCTTTATATTTATAGATCAAAGGAGATATAGTGATCGATCGTAGTTAGTTCAACAAGGCCTAGAAATGACTCTACATTAAGTGATCGTACTAACTTAGTTGTGGTGGATGACTAGGTAGAGTAGAGAGAGCCAACAAGGCCTAGAAATGACTCTACATTAAGTGGGAATACCTCTCCTCAACCACCACATCAAATCGATGGGTGCCAACATATATATATATATATATATATATATATATATATATATATATGGACCACTAACACTAACTAATAATGGATACTAATTTACTTATATAGAGCGCCATGTTGAAAATAGATGTGCTTGTGTTTTATTAGGTCTCTCGAACTTGCCCTCTGTTTATTTAGGTACTACTATGCACTAACTTGAGCATAACTCAACCGTTTAAGGCATATGTCATCAACCAAGATGTAAGAGATTTGAATTTCTTATCCAAACTTGTTGAACTTAAACAACTACGGTACAAAATATAGTTTTGGTCTTTGAGATTTGAGCTTGAGGTCTACTTAGTCCTTGTCAACCGTTTAAGGCATATGTCATCAACCAAGATGTAAGAGATTTGAATTTCTTATCCAAACTTGTTGAACTTAAACAACTACGGTACAAAATATAGTTTTGGTCTTTGAGATTTGAGCTTGAGGTCTACTTAGTCCTTGAGGTTTTAAAAGTATCATTTTTAGTTCCTAATATTTGAGAAATGATTTTAAATAGTTCCTAGAGTCATGATTCACACCATATGTGCCAAACTTTGCTACGTAGCCTTATTTAGTATATTTCTTATTTCAAAAATTTTAATTCACCACTTGGTTCTACCTACAACTCTCACAAAACTTGGAATAAGTTTTCTAGTTACTTTAACTTACTTCAAAAATAAATTTTGAACAATTTGATGCATAAAGAAGTCGCAAAAAAGCATCAAAACCTTGGAAAGGTACCTCCTTTGCCATGGAAAAGTCACCACTATCCCATATTCTAATATATATGCACACTTTTACAAGTAGCTCAAGGCAGATTTAACTTCATCTCAATCTATATATATAGAATACAGTACAAACTCTTATAAAAGAATGAATATTTCAAAGAAAAAGTGGTACTTTATGAGAAGCTTTAGCTGTAAAGTTTCGTATAATCAATATCGTAGGGAAAGAGTTAGATAAGGAGAGATCTTCTAAGCATTGTTGATAAGGTTCAAAAATCAAAACCCTCAATTTTTTCTAAATTACCGACGTGTTGCCCACCAATTGGTCTTCTTTAGTTCTATCTCTTATCAATTCTTGACTCTAAAATCAAATCTTTGGCAATCTCATTAACGTATAATTAATCTATAAAGCTTCGAGAGGGAAGAGGCCAGGCCATCTCAAACCAGCAATTGTGCACTTGAAATGCTTTGTTTAAGGTTTTGTTAAGTGGGATTTTCATGGATGCTTTGTAATTTTCAATCCGTTGAAGATCTTGATAAGGATTCTTCTTTGTTGCAATTTGGTATTTTTAACTTGATCGATTATTCGTTGTGATTTGCCCTCTAATTATTCAAATAAAACTTTTGGTTGACGTGTTAGTAGCTCGTTTGATCTCTTATATCTTACACATCAATTGATTCTAATTATATTACTTTCTATATAACAAATAATTCCATATTCCATTTGCTTTCAAATCATTTTCCTCCAAAAAAAAAAAAAAAAAAATCCTATAGAGAACCATAGTATTCCCATCTCTCATCCCTTGGTGGACAAGAAATTAGAATAAGGCAAGAACACTAATGTATTATGTAGGTTGTGTATTTAATTTGTGTTTGATTGGGGATCTAATAAAGTATAATCATAAATTATACAAATATTTCAATATCATAAACCTAAATAACGTCATCATCAACCAACATGAGCATAACTCAATTGACATAAAGTTTGTACTAATGATTAAGAGATCTGTGGTTCGAATCTCTCTACCTCAAATATTGTGAAGAAAATAATATTTTGTACTCTTAGGATGATGAACAAAACCTATGTGCTCTGTAGTTATACAAATTGAATCCAAGAGCAAAAAGAAAAAAGCCTTAGAAAATTGGCACAACCCACTAGAAAAAGGAAAAAATTAGAAGGAAAAAAAAAACCAATTTCAAGAATCTCAGTTAAGAAAGGTACCAGAACCCTCTTCTGTAATTGGACGAGGAAAAGAGGTCGGCTAAGTGTCATTTTCAAGGATAATCAAGCTATGTTCAACGATCCAAAAGGGCTTATAATAATCAAAAGAAATCTCTTCTGCTATCCCTTGAAGATTACAAGAAGATTCAGTGGACACATTTTTACACATATAAATGGATTTGGAAGAAGCTTCCTCCAAAACAAGCACTAACTTTTTCCTCTCTATAAATATTTTATGAGTCCACAATCCTTCTTCACCACCAACAAAACAAAAAACCTTGCTCTCTCTCAATGGACACCGCTCAAAAACTCTCTTCTTTCAGCTGCGAAATCAGAATCCTTCAAGCCAAAAACATAGAGTTCTTATCTCCAAAGAATCTCTTCGTCAGATACTATCTTTCTGCAGGTAACAACAAGAGGGTTCGCCTCAACACAAGACAAATCTCATCCACTTCCGATTTCATTTGGAACGAGTCTTTCTCTTTGGAGTGTTTGGGTTCGGAAGACTCCATCCATAGCCTCAAACAAGCCACCGTCGTGTTCGAGCTCCGGCGGGCCAAAACCCAACCTGTTTTTGGCACAGTCTTGGGCTCTCAGCTTCTGGGTAGGGCTGAGATCCCTTGGAATCAGGTTTTTGAATCGCCAAACATGGAAATTGACAGATGGGTCTCTTTGGTTTCTGCTAATGGGTCTGTTCGTGAAGGGTTTAAGCAACCGAAATTGAACGTGGGGATGAGAGTGAGAGTTCCAGCAGAAATAGAAATGGAGATGGAGAAAAAGAGGAGATTTAGAAAGTGGAATAATGATGAGTGTGGATGTGAATCTAAAGTGGGACATTTTTGTGCTGATCATGAGGTCTTTGCTCTTGCTGCTGCCATGGAATTCTTGTAGCCACAAATTGTTGTTGTTACCGAAGAGATATCCATTCTTTTGTTTTTGTTACTTTTCCCTTTGAGGATTATGAAATGAGAGTGTCTCTAACTTTGTCAAGTTTTGGAGATGTTACTTGTTATGCTAGTTAGGGTTGAGGAAAGAAAAGGATCTAAATGATCTAAGAGGATTTGGAAGGCTATAGTTTAGGGCATGAAATTTTCTAACAATATTATTGTGTAATTTCCAACCATTATCTTATGTCAAATTATTAATTAGTTATTGTTGCTATATCTAGAGTATGTTGGGACTCTTTTGATATGTTTTTGTGTTCTAAATTTTTTGATATTCATATCATAAACTTTGAATAGAGTGATTGAGAAATGGAAAAAGAATTAATTAGACTAGTTGTTGAAACCAATGCTGATTTAGTCCCTGTTATTGGGTATCACTAAGACTAACAAAAGACTAACTTTCACATGTCAATTAGATAAATTTTAGTCCTAGTTTTGACGGGATGTAATAGACGACTAAATAGACTAATGGAGGTGTTAACTCTTGGTCTTATGATTAATCAAAGACATCAAATATGGAACATATTAGACCTGTTTTATTTTGTCTTCTTCAATTGCGAGTACTGTATTTGCAAATTGCTTAGTACCATGAGCTTATACCATAAATTCTTGATTAGGATTAGTTCATATCCTTAAGACTTGACCTTTTTATATGCACCTTGAAGTCACCCTTTCTCTTAATACTTCCCTGACTGATCAAGAAGAAACCATGCCCTTTGATGACAGCCTGATCTTGATCTCCTTTGCTCTTCTTTAAAGATTCTTTCTTCTTTGGTTTACAGTTGATGTGGGTAACTCTTTATTAGCTTATCTGTTTTCCGTTTATAACCATGTGGTTGAACATAATAATGAAAGTAAAATTATGATGTCCGAGTACAAGAAAGATACATGAATGAAGTAAGACCACATTCGAAAATGAGAGGTATATATATAGAACATATGTATTATAGTATGATTGAGAAATGTTGAAAAGATTAGATAATTGCTACCTATACCAATAACTCTCTTCCTTTTTTGTGACTCTCAGTCATAGGAACTTTAAAATCAAGCATACTTGGCTTGTAACAATTCTATGTCAGGTGACCTTTTAGAAAATTTTCCCACTTAACATGTAAAATGAGGACAAAACATGTATCAAAAAGACCAGTGTAGGTTTGTACAGTCAGCTTCACTCTTCATGGCGTAGCTAAGTCATAGAATATGCATAAGAATGTTGGGTTATATGTTGAATCCAAATTTTGAATCCTATTCCAAATCTTATACTTTGGGGGGCATTACAAGAATCAACCGTTATCATCCTATATGCAAAGTACTAGAATTGTTCTACTCCACATGACATGTCAGACATATTTTGTCAGCATATTATTCTGTTGAAAGATTTACCAATAACAATTTTCAATTACACATAATTAAAACAAAACAACCATTGGTTTCTGCTTAAAGAAAAAAGTATATGTCTGTGGTCTCATCCACAGTTTATCATTAAAAAAACATCTAATCAAATAAATATATATAAAAATAATGTATAAATGGAACATCCAATATAATTCCCATGATTCTCAGAATAAAATTCTTAAAAAACAAAAAAAAAAGATGGCATGGTTTTCGTTGGATTATGATGATCATATAATTTTTGTATTGGACACGAGTAACCCACCGACCGGCCACCATGTCCACTGCTGCAGATCGAGTGGGCCGTTTTCTGAAAATCCAGCCCTTCATGAATCCCAAGGGCTTCTTCACTTAAAAAGCAAATCTTGTTTATTACCATCCTAATTAAGCAATGATGCTAATTTCTCTATTAAAATATAAAATGCCAATTAATTCCTCTCTTTATTATAAATGCAGACGAAGTTGTGCTCAATCCCTCACACCCATTATTATTCTCTCTCTCGCAATGGATGCCACTCAAAAATTCTCTTCCTTCAGCTGCGAAATCAGAATCCTACAAGCCAAAAACCTAGAGTTCATCACATCTCCAAAGAATAATCTCTTCGTTAGATACTATCTCTCTGCAGGAAACAACAAGAGGATTCGCCTCAACACCAAACAAATCTCCTCCAAATCCGACTTCATTTGGAACGAGTCTTTCTCATTGGAATGTTTGGGTTCACAAGATTCCTTCCACAGCCTCAAGCAGTCGACCGTCGTCTTCGAGCTCCGGCGAGCCAAGACACTGCCTTTTCTCGGCAGAATTTCGGGGTCTCAACTCCTTGGCAGGGCTGAGATCCCATGGGACCAAGTTTTTGGATCGCCAAAGATGGAAATTGACAAATGGGTCTGTTTGGATCGTGAAGGGTTGTTGAAGAAAGCGAAATTGAAGGTGGGGATGAGCGTGAAAGTTCAAGAAATAATGGAGATGGAGAAGAAGAGAAGGAGATGTGGGTGCAAATCTGAGATGGGCCATTGTGCAGATTATGAAGCCTTCGCTATTGCTGCCGCCATGGAATTCTTGTAGCCCGCCCATGCATGCAAATTAAATTAGTGGTGCTTGCAATTTTTTTTCTTTTGGATAGTTGAGTTTTCTAATTACTTTGTGAAAAATTTGAAAATGTCGTATAAAGGTGTATTGATGAAATAATGGAAGGAGAATGCATGCATGTGGTATATTACAGCCAAGTTTACTGTTTATTATTTGTCTTAAATCTTCGATTCATTATACCGTCAAGTCAATGGAGTAAAAATAATTTGACATGATAATGCACACAAGTGAATTATTGGGTGTGAGTCCTAAACAAGAGAGAGATTTTATAAAACGAAGATAGCATTTGTATCGTGATGTGAAATATTGGAGGAGTCGAATGATTGTCTAAAACTTTTTCGAAAATTTGTATTGATCGTGAACAAATTAAATGATAGCATCTTAAGTTGTTTGGATGAGTGATGTCCATTATGGTTGAGGAAAGACATTGTTTCCGTTTGAGAAGTCCTGAGTTGCAAGATTTTTTGAATTAAACTGAGAAGAATTATTGATATCCTTAAAATGTGCTAAGTATTGCACTTAACTAGGATAGTTGTAATTATCAACTCAAATAAAATTCAACTAGCTCAACCCATATTATTTATCTTGTCATTTGTTTGAAGTAAAAAAACCAAAAAAAAAAAACAATTGAAACTGGGCATATGGCATTGATATTAATATTGAATGAAGATTTACACCAGAAGAAGAAAGGTGTTTTGTTTGTAACTGAAAAATCAAGCTGAAAAAGGAAAGTTTTCTGTTGGTACAAGTTTTTGGGCATTTGAATATATACTATTTTGTACCTTTTATTTGAGTCCGACAAAGACTCAAAATAATATTCTATTTCATATTAATGATATTGACATAATAGTTAATATATTTTGTTTACTTGAAATTGTTTGGAACAAAATTAAATCAAGTTCCTATTATGTTTCGTTGGTGCTTAAAGAAATGAATCGAAGTTGGATTTAGAAATGTATCATGCCTTGACAGAATGGTGTTTTTATTTATTGCAAAGAGGTCTTAGAGAATAAACTATCTATGTTGTGAAATTTTGGATGGGAATAATTTCTTTTCTTTTACATTATCATTTTTATATAAACATAATGAGATATCACATGCAGGTAAATTTTTTCAGTCACTTTTTTTCTATTTATTTATAAACATGGTGTATTTTTTAAATATCATGTATATACCCACACCACACAATTATTTATTTTACTAACATATATATTTTGGACATGCCACTTAGAAGAAATGGACTTTGTTGATAGGCAAATCATATATACACACATACATGTACATATTTGTGGGTGGACGAGTTGGGTTTCACATGTCAATTAGCATTAGAGTACCAGGTTCATATGTCCAAATAAATTATAAAACAATAATTTAATTATGGATAATTAAATTATATTGTTAACAAATTTTAATAATCTTTATACGAAAAGACTTAATTGATAATTTTTAATATATTAAAAGTAATTGAGAATTTTAAAAGATTAGGATACAAATCGAAAATGTTAAAAGCTCAAGGTTCAAATTGAGAATGTTAGGGACCATTTGGTACACTTGCCTCAAAATCACTACAATTCATATTTGTACAAAAACATATAGTCATTCTTGATGTAAATGTCTTCAACGAAAGAGAAATATAATGAAAAACAATTGTCATTGATTTATCCTTTTATATTACATTACTTCACTCATAGAAAATAGAACTTTTGTACCATTGATTAAAGATATACGTCAATTATCATCTAACTATGCTCCATTGTTATGTAGTCTCAATATTTTACTAATTATAATTCGGAAGCGGAGGTTAATATAGCTTAATGATATGATAATTGACCTGTATTTCCAACGAGGAAGTCAGAATTCAAATCTTCACACTTCAAATATGGTTGGAATTACAAAAATAAATAAAATTCTAAATAGTTTGTTTAATATTGGATTGGTTTGGTATTTGTTCGAGTGAAATCAGGGTCCAACATAGGGAAAAGGAGCACGTGTCTGTCAAACGTGACAGCCAGTGGAGTACCAGCGCCATATATTATTAAAGCTAACTAATTTCCCGAAGGTTGTTGCATTTCAAAATCCAAGATCTTCTCTTTTATCGCTTCTTATTTTCAAATTCCCCCATTTCAAAATCAAACCCACAAAACTCACTCACAGAAAATGGATAGAACCAAATCGTCCACAAAATCTCGCCCATCCACCGCCGATCTGCTCACCTGGTCGGAGGCTCCTCCGCCGGAATCTTCCCCTGCCGTCTCCGGTTCCGCCGCTCGCTCCCACCAGGTATTTTACCCTCTTTGCCATGCGCATTCTTTTTGGTTCTTCGGTTTTGGGGCAGCTTGGTTTTGAGGTTTTTGCTCTACATTCTCAGCCGTCCGATAGAATCAGTAAAGTGCTCCAAGGGGGTCAGCTCACAGATGAAGAAGCTGAGAGCTTGATGAAAAAGTAAGATCCATTGCTTCTTCCCTAAAATTTCCCCCCCAAAAAATCTGGGATTTGATCGTTGTGATGAAACTATTACAATGTCTGAGCTGATTTTCTGTTTTCCTCTTCGAATGTTAATGTATGTTTGAAATAGAAACGAACCAAAAGGTCATCAGATCTCCCAGCTATGATCTTTATCTTTTTCTTTCTATGTGGGTTCTTTAGCTAATTTCCGCACTGTTTCATGTTCTAGGATCTTTAGAAAAGAGAAGAACAAAATCAATTTACATTTAATGCTCTAACGTCATATGATTGGTGGAATCTATGTTTTAATATCTCCCACCTCTGTTCTGGGTTTTTTTTTTTCCTGATGTAATGTTCAATTGATGGGCTGGAATCCTGTTCCTCAAACAGTCAACAGTTCATACGCATCGCTAATGGCCGGTCTTCTTCCACTTGTGTTAAAAATTAGAATTATTCTCCACCATTTTCAGGAAGAACTGCTCAGGGTATAAAATGAAGGAGATGACCGGAAGTGGAATTTTTGCATCTAATGGTGAAGGGGAAGCATCGGATTCTGATAACAAAACAGGGCTGCGCATGTATCAGGTAAGCAAGACAATCAAGTCAATTTAGAAAATGCATCAAATTGACAAGAACCCTTGTTTATTTTTCGTAATTGTTGGATGGTTCAGCAAGCTTTGAGTGGAGTAAGTCAGATATCCTTCGCTACTGAGGATGGATTGTCTCCCAAAAAGCCTACTTCAATTCCAGAAGTGGCCAAGCAACGTGAGTTAAGTGGGACATTGCAGAGTGATTCTGATGCCAGGAGTAAGAAGCAGATATCAGATGCTAAGAACAAGGAGCTTAGTGGACACGACATCTTCGGAGCTCCTCCCGAAATAACCCCACGATCGTTGGCAGCTGCACGGAGCTTGGAGTCCAAAGAAAGCAAAGACATGGGAGAACCAGCACCTAGGACTGTCAGAACATCTGTTAAAGTTTCAAATGTGAGTTTACTTCTTACCATGATCTTGAATTCATTTCTTACTTCTATGATCGTCTTTGTTTTCGATCTTGTTCGCATTCGGCAAAGAATTTAAACTGTTCTTCTCCAACCTGATCATCCATTTCCTTGACTTGATGTTTCATACGCTTGGTTCTGCGCCATAAAACTCAAAATAAAATTGGTTTGTCCATCTTTACAGCCTGCTGGAGGCCAGAGTAACATCCTGTTTGGGGAAGAACCAGTGGTCAAGACAGCTAAGAAACTACACAACCAGAAGTTTCAGGAGTTGACTGGTAACGATATATTTAAAGGAGATGCTCCACCGGGTTCATCCGAGAAATCGCTGAGCTCGGCCAAGCTAAGGGAGATGAGTGGCAACGACATCTTTGCTGACGGGAAGGCAGAATCGAGGGACTACTTTGGGGGTGTTCGTAAACCGCCCGGTGGAGAAAGCACCATTGCCTTGGTTTAATTTCAGTTCCTAACTTAATTTGAATTGTTGGACATTCTTGTCATGCTGTGTTTCTACTTGAACTTATAATGTTGTTTTTACTGATCAATTGCATTAATAGCCTATTATGATGACAAGACTTGGGCAGCGAAAGGTTGCTGTGTGCTTTGTTTGAAATCGCTGGTTTTGATCGCAGAGGGAAATCCAGCCGTTCACTGATTGTTATATATTTCTATTAACTATTGCTTTATGAATAGTTCATTAGACCAAAACTATTATTTTATTTTTCACTGAAATATCTTAGATCCCTCTATTAAAACAGAAATTGTTTTTATCCTTGAACCCAGTTTTGTGCTAATGAACTATTCATAAAGATAGATCCTTGAAGATTCCTGACTAAACATAATCGTTCAATGTTGTGGTTTGGTAAAAAAAAATAATAATAATAACAAATAAAATTCCTAAAATTAATCCACAGCTCAATTTTGGACCATTTGAGCACCCACACATCCAATTGATTGAAAATAATCTCAAGTTTTGAAGCAACTTCTTCCATATTTACAATTATTATTATAGAATGATCTAAGTGCTAGGTCCCACCGGACAGCAACTAATGTCTGAATCACACCAATCATTAGAGCCAAAGAACCTGCGAATCTCGTGCTGACTATGTACTACATCTATAAAATTTGGATTTACCGATAAAACTAGAAAAGAGAACCTTTGATGAAGGAAACTACATTAAGCAGGACTATTACCCTTATTATCACGTCACTGTAGTAACATTCAGTTACAAACAAGGAAACAAAAACCAAACCTTAAAAACACAAGAGGAGAGAGGGGAACTAAGGCTAAATTTTAACAGTAAAAACCAGATTCCCACTGTTGCCTTCCTGGAAATTTTCACAACTGGTCTCCATAACAGCATCTGTCGAAACACAGTTAGAAAAACGAATTAGAACTTCAAAAGGCAATAATTCATCCACTTTTGGTTCGCTAATAATGATATAATACTCCGACAAGTTTGAGAGTGATTTGAAAATGGCCTAAAAAAGCAAGAAGTAATCACCCGTGAGAAAAATATGTTAACTGAAACGGACTGTGATGTGGATTACCTTGCCTTGGAGAATGAACTCCATTCTTGATAGAAGGATGCCACAAACAAGGGCTTGCACTATACTACGGCCGCAGCTTTCTCGACGGTTACTTGAATTTCTTGGGGAGAGTCATTCGGTGCATTAGCAATTTTAGCTTTCAGCGTTTCCTCATATGCAGCTACATGAACACCCAGTGCAGCACGACCAGAGGGATCCAGATTTTTGGACCATGCGGCATCCCATTCCACTGCTTTTGCAGTACTGCATGCCACGCTTGGACCTCCTGGGACCGTTGATCTAGCAGCATTCTGTTGTAAATTAAGAAATTAATACATCGATATTTTGTTTAATTAGTGAGTGAAGTGTATCGGAGGCTAGGGAAATCCACACTCCATTCGTATCATAAAAAACAAAACAAAACAGCACCTTAGGGAAGAATTTCTCAAATATCGTCCGGTAGTAATATGCTTCTTTGGTAGCAGGAGTGTTTTCTGGGTAGATAAAGTTCGCATTCGCCAACATCGCATCAGTCACCTGATGAGGGCAAAGCATCATTATTTAACCTTGATTCCTTGAGCAAAGACAAATTAAATATGTCGACTACAGCTACATTAGTGAGAGTGAGACAGTTTGAGATAAAGCTTACTTGTTTCTCTGCGTGGTCCTTCAAACCGTCAATCCAACTGTATCCAACCCCGTCACTGAACTGTTCCTTTTGCCTGTACAATATGTGCTATAAAGCAGGGAGGGGTTGGGCATATTCAATATTCTTCCTTGGATAAAGTACACATGATCCGATGCCTTGATTTAAAAAATAAAGAAAGAAAGAAGAAAGAAATGGAATATGCAAAGCATAGACTTCATGCAGATTCAGTGGACACATTGCAAAGACAGAAGCTGACCTTGGGCAAATATGGTTCCTTCTCATCATCAAATGCATTGCGCAAGACCCACTTCTCTATTCTCCCAAGATCACGCCTGATCTGCGGTTAAAAATTTATAGCAAGTAGCAAGTGTCACAAATTTTCTTCATTGGTGATAATAGTTTCAATAAGACTTGTATAAGAAAGCTTTTTGATAGATATGTACTCAGAACAGTACAACTTTCTTTGATTGATCAGGCATAGTAAAAATAATAATTCAATCACTAAAGAGCTCAAATTTAAGCAAAGGCAACTCCACCAATTAGATAACAACAGTTAGATGAAATGAGCTAAAACATTGAATACCCAAAAAAAGAAAACTTGCAAAGTTACATATTTTACATCTATCTTATCACCAGAATATATCTCATTTAAGTCTGCTAATATTGACCACTTGCACTATCTTCTTTTCTGTGCTATAAATAGCAAACGAAAAC
Organism: Luffa acutangula; assembly: GCA_036850905.1. Lineage (NCBI taxonomy): Eukaryota > Viridiplantae > Streptophyta > Magnoliopsida > Cucurbitales > Cucurbitaceae > Luffa > Luffa acutangula. The sequence continues at coordinate 57,380,106 of CM072087.1, read as the reverse complement.
TACTTTGCTTTGTCCACAGATAAGGCACGTTCAGGTCAAATTGGTAACTGTGGGGGCCTCTCATACAACATGCCTACAAGCCACCGCTATTTTTCATTAAGGAATGACAATATAAACAGAGTGTACCATTTTGAACTCAGGATCCATGCTCATGGCTAGGCTTATGAATTCTTTGTCAAGAAAAGGGACACGAGCCTCAACACCCCATGCTGAGGTTGATTTATTGGCCCTCAAACAGTCATATAAATGAAGCGCTTTAATCTGATTACATCAAAAGAAAATAAGTTAGAACAAGGAAAAAAAAAAAAAAAGAAATTACAGCATGAATAACTGTCCCCACCTATTATCCCAATGTGTTGAAAAAGGGGGAAAAGGATACCTTTCTGCATGTTTCTTCATGAAATTCTTTTTTGTTTGGTGCCTTGTGAAAGTACAAGTAACCTCCAAAAATTTCATCGGAACCTTCTCCAGAAAGAACCATTTTCACTCCCAAAGATTTGATTTTCCGGGACATAAGGAACATGGGTGTGCTAGCTCTTATAGTGGTCACATCGTATGTCTCAATGTGGTAAATCACTTCTTCAAGCGCATCTATACCTTCCTGATACGGAAGAAGCAAGAAAGCACAAACACATTATTTGGTAGTGAACATTGAAAATGGATTTTCAACTGATCACATAAAATGCAATTACCTGCACTGTAAAATGAAACTCGTGATGACGAGTTCCAAGGTAATCAGCTACCTCTCTAGCAGCACCAAGGTCAGGAGAACCCTGAATATAATAAAAGAAACAAAACATACGTGAACAGATATGACTCGACTCAATCAGGGTCTAGCTTTACAACATTTACCAAGGCAATAAATAAACAACGCATTCTAGAAAATTGCCATGGACCCTTATTAGATTTTAAAAACACAAGGGCGAGATTGCCTTGCATGGATATGTCAAAAACCCAACTCAATCAATTCTTCCAATTAAAAAGAAATAGTTGGGCAATAAAACCGAAAATAAGTTTTTGGATGATAATGAATAGGAACACGTCAGAATCTCCAAAAGCAAACAGATATGAAGGAGAGAGCAACAGTACTCAGCTAAAAGTTCAATTGTCCCCATAACCAATTAATATTATGTCGGTAGAGAAAAAAAATTATTATTTAATGAAGGCATGTCTTAAATTAAGATAATAAAAATAATCCAGATATAAGGCCATGCTTTTTAAACAGCTTGAAACCACCAAGTTAAAGTAATTGCATCTTTCAATGATAACACGTAAAAATATTGTTACTGAACTTATATGTCAATGGTAGAATATTTAATTCACTCATTACACAACAAAATTGTAACCAAAGAATTAATTTTGCAAAGAAACTAACCACAACATTAAATACAATATGAGAGAAAAAAGCTATTGAGGTGATTGCCCTTCAATAAAGATGTTTTATGATTTCAAGTAAACAATATGCTTACGTCCCTCATTATCTTACCTTCAAGCCAACACAAAAGGTGTGTAATTGTGACCCCCACTGACGAGCTGCTTCAGAATCAGCCAAATGGCGGCAGGCAACAGCGGCAACCAGTGATGAATCCAATCCTCCAGATAAAAGGACTCCAAATGGCACGTCTGTCATAAGTCTCTTAGTAACAGCCTACACAATAAAAATATAGTAGGAAAGCTTAAAATCGAAAAAGCTCAGCATATGAGACATTCCAATGACTCATCAACCAAGATAGATACATAAAAAAACTAAAAGGCGGAAGGTTTTCAACATCAAACACTAACAATGGTAGAAATCTGATCATACTAAAACTGGAAAACTGCCGTGTTAAGCAGAACTCCTAGAAGAAGATGACATTGTATGTTAAACTAATAATGAGTAAGCCCAGAACATGCCTTCTCAAATGCTTTACGTAGAACCAAAGGATCATATTGACCTGATGGTACCATCTCTGTGTACCACGGAGGGTTATACCATCTTCTTAATCCTCCTAAAAACATTTAAAATCCACCATTTAGTAATGAATTTCATGGATTATAAAACATTACTCGTTATGAAAACTGAAAAAATGTAGAGTTACCATATTTGGGAAAAAGGATGCATACCTTGTTTGCTAGAATATATATGACCGGGCAGAAAAGAAACGAATCTCTCACAATCATCACTTAGAGCTTTCATTTCAGAAGCAAACCAAATTGATCCTGCGAAGAAGGTAGCAGCCATATATTTTCAAAGATCAATCAGTAAAATTGGATGCAGTAATATGTATATAAAGGAACATCAATTATCAATAGGAGAAATTCCTCACTGCAACTTGAGGTCGTGAATCACATATATAATATGAAACTACATACCATCAAGACCCCATCCCATATATAGTGGGGTGATCCCAATAGCATCCCTAGCTGCAATAAAAGTTTTGCTACGAGTATCAAGAAGGACGAAGGAAAACATGCCATCCAACATGTCCACAAACTCTTCTCCATATTCTTCATACTGGAAAATATATAGGCGTTATGAATAGAAAAACTAATAACAGGAAAGTATAAGTGCATGGACAAACTATCTCAGTAAGTTCTTGGTTACTTACAAGGTGTGCAATCACTTCACAGTCACTGCCAGTTCGGAACTGATGACCCTTGAGCTTCTCTCTCAATTCCTTATGGTTGTAAATCTCCCCATTAACCTAGTACATGATCCAAAATTCAATTTTAATAACATGATTAGGTACTGACGTAGAGTAAATACAAACAACTCAATCTTTTAGATGGAGTATGCCATCTAGAGACCAAAGAATGCTTCGACCAAAGGCCTCAGACAGAAAACGTTTTTAAAAACTAGTGGTACTAGTTTAAGATTGCAAGACATATCTCAGGATTGAGGAAAAGGAAAACTTGATAGTTCCTACATTTAGAAACAAGGCGAGCACCATATAATCAATTATACATGCAGTAAAAAGTTCTAGACATTGCCGAAAGAAAATAGTATTCTTAATCAACTATCATACGTTTTGATCAAACTTTATGTCCTGAATATCAGGTCTTTCTGTCAAATGTTTGAAACAAGCTTAGTTTTTTCTTCAGAAACCAGAAACGAAATGGAACCTATACAACATGACGACTTGATGATAATATGAGCAAGTATATGTGCAGAAATGGTATCCATTTCATCATTACCGTAACAATGACGGTCTTGTCTTCGTTGTAAAGGGGCTGATCCCCGGAAGTGGGGTCTACAATAGCTAATCGTTGGTGAGCGAGATAACAGTTTTCAAAACAATGCAAACCACTCCAGTCAGGACCTCTATGGCGCAGCCTGCAGTTCCAAACAGTTTTAGAAAACCACAATTCACTATAAAATAATCCCCTGTTCCGAAACAAATAACAATACAAAGCATAAAAGCTCCAAACAACGCAGCAGCCAAAAAACTAGGTAAAGTATCTCACAAAACAAATGCAGTTCTTTATATTGTCGAGACATTGATTACGTTTATTTGCCATTGGCATCAATGTCGAGATACCAAGGTGATTACAATGAAAGAAATGTAAAGAGAAGAGACCTCCGGGATAATTCGATGATACGGGAGCGCTTGGCCTGAGAGCTGTCGACGCAGCCTAAAACTGCGAGGATTCCACACATGACGGAAGCTCCCTTGTCCACTCAGAAGCTCGAGTCTGCAGAAGGGGATGGAGAATCAAAGGTAAGGCTGCGCCAAATGCAGTGGTCGGTTTTATAGAAAGCTTTCAATCGCGGCCGTTGATTCTGACCCCAATTCCCACAAGATTCTCTTTCCAATTACTGTAATTTATTCAATGCTTAGGGTTTCGGCCGTTGATAAGACCTGCAGTCGGAATTTTAAATAAATAGTTATGCCACAGTCACGGGACCTAAACCAGTCAACAATCTTGCAACTGGTATCCGACTTTAACAGTTGTAACGAATATGTAAAATAGAAATAGAAATCGATTAAATGGCAATTTAATTGAGTTTCAAAAAAAAATGGCCATTTAATTTTTCTTTTTAAAAAAATGGCCATTTAATTTTTTATTTTTATTATTTGTAATACCATAAAAGAATTTTTTTTTTCCGGTTTTTAAGAATATTAACTGCCTCTATTTTCCCTTTTTTTTTTTTGAAAAAAACCTCTATTTTCCCTTTTAAAGACAGAAAGTTTCTTTTTTTTTTTATATACATCTTTTTTTTTTTTTGAGAAATTTTTTATACATCTTTTAAAGACAGAAAGTTGTTTCATATGATGACTATTTGTTTCTAATATTAAGAATTATACAAAAATACAAAATTATTTAAGATGGATTTTTTTATTTATCAGTGGTGAATCATTTTTTTTTTTTTAATAGTTTGGTTAGGTGTGATTGTATTGTATCAAGAGATTTGGTTTTGACGATTTTTTTGGGATAATTGTAATGGGTGGCAACATGAAGGTAAATAATTACAAATATAGCAATTTTTAAAAATATTTGCAAATATGGCAAAATTTTTTAATTAATTTTTTATATTCCTAAATTGCCCCTGTGTGCCCATCTTCTTCTTCCTCGTCAGTTTTTTTTTTTTTTTTATTGATATAAAGTCTTTTTATTACTGATAGATTCTATCAGTGGTAGAAAAATTTTCTAACTTTCTATCAGTGATATTTCTATCACTGATAGAATCAGTGGTAGAAAAATTTTCTATCGGCGATAGAAAGTTTCTATCACTAATATTTCTATGACTGATAGATTCTATCAGTGGTAGAAAAATTTTCTATCAGTGATAGAAAGTTTCTATCACTGATAGAATAGAAGATTTCTATCACTAATAGAAACTTTTTCTATCAGTGATAAAAGATTTCTATCACTGAGATAGGTTCTATCAGTGATAAAAAAAACTTTTTATAGAAAATCATAGAAAAACTTTTGATAAAATATCTTTCAATCTCTGACCACCCATAAAAATCTTTCTATCACCGATATAATCTATAAGTGATAGAAAAACTTTCTATCACCGATAGAAAAGCTTTCTATCAGTGATAAAAGATTTCTATCACTGATAGAAATTTTTACTATTCTATCAGTGATAGAAAGATATTCTATCAATGATAGAAAACTCTTGATAGAAAATCTTTCAATCCCTGATAGAAATCTTCTATCACTTATAGAAATTTTTTCTATGAGTGATAAAAAAAATTTCTATCATTCATAGAAAATCTTTCTATGAGTGATAGAAAAACTTTCTATCTATATCACTGAGACGGATAAAAAAACTTTTCGTGAGTTATAGAAAATCTTTCTATCACTGATACTTTTCTATCCGTGATAGAAGATCTTTTGTTTCTATCAGCGATGGTGATACATGGTGAAATCGAGCATTGAAAAATAAAGCAAAAACGAACGATTATAGAAATCAAACACTGAAAAGCAAAAACCAAACACTGATAGAAAACCAAATAACAACAACCAAACACTGATAGAACACCGAACAAGTGATAGAAAAATATCTATCGCCGATAGAATCTATCAGTGAAAGAAAATTTCTATCACTGATAGAAAATCTGGAGGGGTATTTTAGTAAATGCAACACACAAACTATTAGATTTTGCCATTTTTGCAATTTTTTTGTGGGTTGCTAGATTTGCAATTATTTTGGCCCATATTGCTATTCTTGCAACCGGCCCATTTTTTAGGGTATAAACGGTAAGTATGACAATAACTCAAAAAAAAAAAAAGGAAATCTGTAAGTTTGACGAACAATATTCCTTGATTCTCTGTTCGTCAAAAATAAAGAAATATATATATATTCCTCGATTCCTTTTTTTTTTTTTTGAATAATTCCTCGATTCTCTGTAATGTGGAGACCTTTTTACAATGTATATATATGTGTATGTTTTTTTTTTTTTACAATACGCGAGAGTGGAGGATTCGAACCATAGATCTCGTGATCATCCGTGCAACTTTATGCCTATGCTCTTGATGGTGACCTTTTTACAATGTATATTAGGACTCTTTTGGTGGTTTTTTCTCTAACTCCTGACTCATTTATACTAGGTTATTTATTGAATATGATGGCACGTTATTGCTAAAAACTGGTTTTTTACAAATTGCTTTGCTCCCAGCGAGTTTTTGTAGTGGAATATTTGAGTCACATACCTCTCAGTTGAGTTATGTTCATGTTGATTCTTTTTTTTTTTTTTTTTTTATAAAAAATGCTTATATTGACTGTTTTGAATGAGTTTCGTTGTGATACTTATGTACTTTCGACCTTGTTGGTACCTAGTCTTTGGTTCATATAGTCTTCTTTTAAAAAAAAGCAACGTATTTATGAAGTAATTATTATAATTGTCATCGTATATTTAAAATATTATTCATTTGAATATAGAAGCTAACGGTTTTATAAACATAAATAATGTTTGACATATTTAATGATTGAATTTGGTGACTATTAGCTACAAGGTGGTGCAATTTGTGACAACACTAGCTAGTTATCTCTATAGTCTTTTAGTATGAACTTACATGTAATAAAATGATAATGCACATGGACTTGATTTTTACAACGTGGAATAAAACATTTTTTAGATGTAGACCAACACATTTGATATGTTATCTTTAAGGTATGTCACAGGATATAGGGTATTTAGAATCTTATTTTCCAATTCTATATACTAGAAGTATTGTGATTTCATTCTTTTCAGAAAAAAAAATATATTGTGATTTCATTTCTAAGTATCCTAGAAAAAGAGTCATCCTCCATTATTATAATACAACAAACAAATTGAATAAATTGTTTTTAAATTTAGTCATTTTCATTAATTTATTTCTTTTGAAAAAAAATAAAACAATTATTCTTAAAAGAGGTGTGAGAACTAACACCGAGTTATATATGTATTATTAAAAGATGAATTTACGAGGTGGGGACAACAATCTTTTTCATTTTAAATTGGGAATGGGGTTAGGCAAGGCACATTGTTTGGATAAATTGGAGCTGCCTTTGGTATGAAATCTTCAAATGCACTTTTGATTGTTCAGTTTTTTTTTTTTTTTTTTTTTTTTTTTTTTTTTTTTTTACATCAACATTTGGGGTGGAGGGATTCGAACATCTGACCTCATGGTCAAGGACACATGTCAATTACCGCTGAGCTAAGTTCGCTTTGGCTTTGATTGTTCAGTTTTTACTTACAAATACATTTTCCCATAAAAAGTTATATTTTGGTGTGACTTTAATATAGGTTTGCCATAATGTATAATTTATGGAAATAAAGTTTGTATCATAGTACTATTTGTATGAACCACTTAATTTTAGGGGTGTTCATAAATCTAAATTGTTTGGATAAATATTTGATTTTCTTCAAGAAAAAATAAAAAACAATTGAATTGCTAACACACCCATCTTTTTTTTTTTTTTTTTTTTTTTTTTTTTTTTTAATGTCACTAAAACACACCCAAACAAGAATGATATAAAAGTATATAATCAAGTTCAGAATATCACAAATATTCATTTAGGTCAACCACCGCAACTCTCTCCACGTAAACCCACCTCCAACAAGATCGAAAGGTTGTCAACAAGAGCATAGCTCAAGTGGCATAAAGTTGTACTAATGACCAAAAGATCTGTAGTTCAAATTCCTCCCACCCCACATATTGTCAAAAAAAAAAAAAAATAGAGAGATCGATTTTTTTTTTTTTTTGGAGAAAGAAGTTATTCCATTTAATCAAAAGAGATCGGGGATAAATATGTATTTTCAACTATATTCCTATCTTGTACCTATCCCTATTTCTTAAAAATATATTTATTAACGTTTTTACTCCTAGCTTAATGAAATGTATTAAAAACTAAAATGTATTCAATATTTTTATGCTACCAATATTTAAAATGTAAAGTTATCACTAGTGGAACAGAATACCCCACTAGTGTTTTGAGTACATCTTGTATCTATCTCGTTTACATCTAAAAGGCACTTAGAAAAACTATCAGACCAACATTTTAAAAAATGTTATGAAGGGCCACTAAGGATTTTCAAGGATCGTATGGGACGTACTGATAGGGAGCTTTTGCACTTTCGTTATGATATTCTTATTCTCAAAAAAATAATAATAATAATGATACTAAAATAAAATGTAAAGTTCTCTAAAATCAACCATACATTTTTTTTAAATTATTCGTATTAAATCAGTGCTTAATTATAAAAGAAAAACAAAAAATGAAAAAATTGGACAATTTATTTTATATTGGGAATTCAATTTCCTCAGAAGGAACTTTTAAACCTAATCTAACCCATCTAACTCAAGAATGAAACGAAAATTGAATATAAGATTTTTCACCAAGGTAGAAGGCGGAGAAGACAATCTCTGACACCATTTACTCAAATGTCATCTCTATTTAAACATGTTTTTCCACATTAATGGTTTTATGTATTTGTAGTATGTGTATGTATATATAAACCAATGAGATGATTTTGATATTTTAACTTAGACAAAAATAAAATCACCAATATCAAATGAATAAACACCATGCTACAAAGGCCGCTTGTCATCATTTATTTTTGTTGTGTAGACTAGAAACATTTTAATTTCGTAATCGGGTCGAATATTTATAATCAATTAAAATATGCACTAATTATAATTTATAACTAATAGGATCAAATTGTAAATAGATTAATAGAAAAATAGTTTAGTCAAAAAAAAAAAAAGATTAATAGAAAAATAGAAGCTATCTTAGATTATTCGTCTTAAATTTCTACATGATATTTTGCTTTTTTTTCTTTTTTTTTTTTTTTGGGTGGGACAATATAATACTTTTCTTGTGAGCTGCGAGCCCAAATTGTACTTTGACAAGTCGTAAAAAACCTTGAGCACGAGGTAAACGCACCTCTTTATTTGGAGCCCGAGGGATTGCGATTTTGCGGAATAGGTATCTTGGTGAGACGGCGTCGTATCAACTGCAAGATTGGTTGAAAATCAGGAACTGCGTCTCTTTGCAACTCATCGACGCATCCGCATCGGAGTTTTGAACTTGGAAGAGAACTCCGATAGGTTGCGGTCATGGCGTCGATAGCTGCAAAGAAAAGGCCCAAAGATGCCGCCACGACCACTAGTGCCGATCAAATGAGCAGGAGAATTTTGCTTTACTCCATTTTACTCGCTGTACAGTACGGAGCTCAACCCCTAATCTCCAAGCGGTTTACGAGGTACCCTCTCATTTTTCTGTCCTTTTCAATCTTTCTGCATGACAAAAAAATTATCTGGGTTTTGCACCTTCTGTCTGGATTTTAAGTATAGCTATGTATTTACGAGCCCTTAATGGTTCTTAGGATTTGAAATTCGCGTGTCTATGTAATTTTTGCTTTATCGCTCCTCAGACACGGGTCACGTGTTGAATTGGTGACTCACTATTTTAATTGTAGTTTTTGCTAGTTTTTTGTTGCTGGCATTTTTCACTATATGAAATCTGTTGCCAAGGTGTACTGCCAAAATAATCTATAATCAGATTCCTGTTAAACGAATTGGGACCTTTTGACGTCTACGGATTGGGTGGTTCAAATGATTTGTTTTTTCTTCGTGTGTTTTTAAAGTTCACCCAGCTCCGGGAGCAACCCATCGCATGGCAGGATTTGCCATGGATTTTGATCCCACATTACTGTTGATTGGAAAAGCTTTGGGATTATGTTAAAATATTTCACATGTTTGGTAGGCGTATAGGGTCCAGGAAGGATGCATCATGTCCTTGCCTCGTGAAACTTATTTGGAATTCCAATTGAATCTGATCTTGTAGCTCTGCCTCTCTTTTGGTGTAAATGTGTGTATTTCTGACCAAATTATACATTTATACTTCTCTTTCAAGCCGTGCACTGTGTTATCTATGTTTCCCTTCATTACTTTGATATCAGTCTCTTCTCTCTGATGCTTAGGATCCCGTTCCTACGGTGCAACATCTTAGCCCTTCATTTCCATAGTAGCATTTCAAATCTTGACTTGTTTTCATGAAATCATATGGCCTTTGTTTTCACTGTTGTATGCAACTTGCATCTATTTTTTTGTGTATGGATTGAATTTATTTTAGGATTTTTTTTGTCGCATAATAGTAACTGCTTTCTGGTGTGTGCATCATGTTAACTTATATGATTCTCCCTGCAGACGAGAAGTTATTGTAACTTCATCTGTCTTAACTTGTGAGATAGTGAAGGTATAACTGCATAACATATTTTTTCCATTTCTTTAATTTTATTATTGACTATTTGAAAAGGGTCTACTCACTAATATCTTAAAGAATTTTTGTATGCTTTGCAGGTCGTATGTGCCTTGGTTATCATGACAAAAGAAGGTAGTTTAAAGAAAACTTTTAGTGAGTGGACTGTCACTGGTGCGTTGACTGCTTCAGGACTTCCTGCAATTATTTATGCATTACAAAATAGTCTGCTGCAGATAGCTTACAAGAATCTTGATTCTCTGACATTCTCAATGCTGAATCAAACAAAAATACTCTTCACTGCTGTATGTACTTATTTATTACTCAGGTACGTTCCAATGCTTCTTCTGTCTTTTAAATATCATGATAGAACATCATGTTTTTGATAAGGAAAAAAGCAATCAAGAAGAGCTAGAAAAAGAATTCCAAGCTCCACCAACTCAAGAAGAAGAATTCGAAGCTCGACCAGCTCAATCAAGCTCGAATGAAGCTCCATGGGTGTCAACTTCAATTAAATCCAATCATGAGGCAGTCATCGTGCCACAAGCTCCAATGACCAAGAGTTGCATCCATTCAAGCTTGGAAAGACACTCATTCAACCAAAAGACACAATGAATCTAAAAATCCAGATTCATTCACATGTTTAATGCATAATGTATCTTTTGAATTCACGAATTTGTATTTATGACGGTTCATGAATGGATTTGAAAGGTTAGGGACTGAATTTAGACCACATAGATGAAGGGTTGCATCCTTTCATGATGTCTTTTTAATTAGTGGCACAATGATTGCCTCATGATTGGATTTAATTGAAGTTGACACCCATGGAGCTTCATTCGAGCTTGATTGAGCTGGTCGAGCTTCGAATTCTTCTTCTTGAGTTGGTGGAGCTTGGAATTCTTTTTCTAGCTCTTCTTGATTGCTTTTTTCCTTATCAGTTTTTATAGGCTTTAATTATCCTAGTTGAAAATTTACGTTATTTTTCAATTGACAGATGATGAATTTTCATTCTGTACTATGAAATACTTCTTTGCTATCCTAAGAACTTTCTTGTATTGCAATTGCAATATGTAATTGCATGTATAGCTTTCAGCTTTATTCCTTTATTGTCTGTCTCCATCATTCTTGTCATAGAGAGGACCAAGACCTGTACTTAGTTTGTTTAATTGACACGCACAAGCTCTAGCCATCTTTCCCTTTTACCCTTGGGGGGTTGCATGGAAATCTAGAACTTCGGTGAAAAGCAATATCAGAACAACAATATGTTCCATAGATTTGGGATGACAGTGGCCAATAAGTTATAACTAGAAGGCCAATGTTTTAAAAGGCTATTAAGGCTTACGCCTTGAGGCTCGCCTCGAGGCAAAGCTCTAACTTTTAGCCTCGAAACTTACGCCTTCTTTGGACCATAAGAGGCTTACGCCTCTCATAGGAGAGGCTTATGCCTTTGTAAAAATGCACTGAGGCTTAAAGCCTCTACACCTCATAAAATGGTTAGAAGAATAGTATCAATTTCCCCATTCTTTAAAAATATAAACATTTGAGTTGTTACAATTTGAAATATTACTACTTTTACCACTTAGGCTTTAAAAACATTGAAAATAAAAATTTATAGAATAAGTCAATCGTATAAGTGATAATAGTAGTGATGTTAAAGATATACTTGTAGAATTTTTGTTCAAGTAGCAATTCAAGGGGGTGATTTTTTTTATATTTTTATATAAGTATTATGTTTAGCATTACTTGTTCACACAAACTTAGGATTTACATCATGTTTTTAATTAAAATTGAGGTTTACGCCTCACACCGCCTCGAGGCTTGCGCTTCGCCTCTTCAAGAGAAAAAGCCTCGAGGCCGCCTTTAGCCTTTTAAAACATTGTAGAAGGCAATGCATGCCCCTGATTTTATCTCCATCTGTGACTAGGTAGAGTGCATCTAGTGATGTACTGTACTCATTTTTATTAGAGCACAAGATCTGAAACAATTTCTTACAACTTACTTGGCATTGTATTTGGGTTTTATGTATAGGCAGAGGCAGTCCATTCAGCAAATTGGGGCTCTATTCTTGTTGATTGTTGCTGCGGTTCTTTTAAGTATAGGTGAAGGATCTAGTAAGGGTTCCATTGATGGCAGTCCTGATCAAATTTTGTTTCATGGGATTATTCCTGTCTTGGTTGCTTCTGTACTCTCTGGTCTGGCTTCTGCATTGTGTCAATGGGCTTCGCAGGTTCGTGGAGATCTTTTAGTTTACTTAGATATTATTATTCTCCAAGAAACAATATAGTAATTATGTGTTTGCTCCTTTCTGATGAAGTGTTTTCCTTCTATTACAGGTTAAGAAACACTCATCATACTTGATGACTGTAGAAATGTCTTTAGTTGGAAGTCTGTTCCTATTTGCTAGTACATATAAATCTCCTGATGGAGAAGCTATCAGACAGCATGGTTTTTTCTACGGTTGGACTCCTCTGACTTTGGTAATTATATCTCACTGTCACACTGTCATATACGAGGTCATCTTTGAGTTGGAGACAATTCTGATTGGTTTATTTCAATGAATCATTTTGATTTACTTTTTTTAGTTTACAGTTTCCTGATTAATCATCTTCAGCAAAAAGTCGATAACTTTCTTCCGTGCATTTTTCTTTTGGATGAGAGGACACTAATTACTTGCAGTAGCTGGAGATATCCATTTTCGTTTTTAGTAAATGCATTTTTCTTTTTTGTCATTTTGTTTCAGATTCCAGTCTTATTCAATGCTCTTGGTGGAATCCTTGTTGGTCTAGTCACAAGTAGGGCCGGTGGTGTTCGAAAGGCAAGTTTTACATTGGTCTTTTTAACCCGTAGGATTGTTCCTGAACATAATCTCCAAGTATATGAACCTCGTTAACTGAGTTCCATACCCCCATGAGCATGCTCTAAATTTATGCTGCTAATTTTTCTTTTCCTTCAAGTTTAAAAAGTTTAAAACAAGCTTGTTTTTCGATTAACAACATTTCACTCCAAGTAATGTTAATTAGGCTTAAACTTACAAGCAAAGAACAGTCTTTTTTTTTTTTTTTTTTTTTTCTTTCCGCTCCCTGTTTGTGCGTGTTATATCACCAGCACACTGACAGGCAGGTTGGAATTCATTAATTCTTTTAGTATTACATACTAATTTGACGGTGAGATGCTAGTACAAATTTGATGTACACTTATCTTGGGAAATTTCGTCATGGCTGCAGGGATTTGTCATTGTCTCTGCACTTATTGTGACCGCATTGCTGCAGTTCATATTCGAAGGGAAACCACCTTCAGTATATTGCATTGTGGCTCTTCCCCTCGTGGTCAGTAGTATTTCTATGTACCAAAAGTATCCGTACCGAGTTAGAAAGAAGGAATTATAGGCTCTGATCGCTAGTTACCTGAGCATGAGATTTTATTAGTTCATCTCATGGATGTAATTCGTAGATGGGTCACATAATTAAAGCTACATAAATAGCTATATCTTCGTATTTTAATCATCTGATTGATAATTGTACTTTATAAGGGTACAATACTCGATTTCATCAAATTCATAGATTCTTGTATCTGGACTTGCAACGAACTGAAATCATGTTGTATATGAACATTTCATTCTTCAGTCCTGATGAGGATTGGAGAAGTGAAGATTGCCATTAGGCTTTAACAATATACAAACAGTAGAGAAAAAGGAATTTAAAGAAACAACAGCATTTTAATTTTTCTAATATTTATAATATAAAGTACTTATTTTCTTCATGTTTTTTATAATTTTTGTTTTTTTTGAAATAATGTTTTTGATAATTTTGGAACAAAAAAGAAGAAATAAGAAATGTGTAATTTGGAGAATGTATTTTATGCTTATGCTCTGTGAACTCTATATCTATACATTTTGGGAGAAAAAAAATTAGAAACGTTACAGGTGGACATGTGTAATATCTATACATGTAATAAACACGCAAGACATTTGGATTTGAAACTCTTAAAATGGGCGTGAGAGGAGCAAAGAGTGCGGCAACGCCATCTGAGCAAATACAACGTGGATTTTGCATTTAATTATAATTAAGGGCCGGTTGCAAATATAGCAAACCGGCCCAAAGTATATACAAATTTAGCAGCCGGTAGATAAATTTGTAAAAATGGCAAAATTTTAAGTTCTGGGATGTGTATTTACTAAAATGCCTTTTCTATTTGATAGAAAGTTTTTCTAGTGATAGAAAGTCTTTCTATCTGATAGAATCTATCTCTATTAGTGATAGAAAAGTCTTTCTATCTAATATAATTTATCTGATATAAAGTCTTTCTATCAATGTGTTCTTTTTTATAAGGTGTTTGGTAGGTGTTGTTTCGTTTCTCATATTTTCTATCATTGATAGAATCTATCAGTGACAGAATTCTATCTGATAGAATTTTATCCCTGATAGAACTCTTTTCACTAATAGATAGATTCTATTACTAGAGTAACAGATAGAAAAAACTTTTTATCACAAATAAAAAGTTTTTCTATCAATGATAGAAAACTTCTATCATTTATAAACAAAATATTCTATCACTTTCTATTATGATAGAAAGACTTTCTATCACTAATAGAAATTATTAGTGATAGAAAGTCATTTTATCAGATAGAATCTCTTTCTATCCTATTTCTATTAGTGTTTGGTCGTTATATCCTATTTCTATATGATAGAAAGTTTTTCTATATGTGATAGAAAACTTCTATCAGTGATAGAAAAACTTTCTACCACAGATAGAAAAAACTTTCTATCACAAATAGAAGGTCTTTCTATCACCGATAGAAAGCTTCTATCAGTGATAGAAAGTTTTTTCTATCACTGATAGAAAGTTTTTCTATTAGTGATAGAATCTATAAGAATTGAATTCTAGACCTCCAACTTTGAATAACATGATAAATGGTCATTAGACAAGCAATTTTAAGTCATTGAAAGTGAATTTAATTAGTTTGGCAAACCAATTATAGTTGGGGCCGGTTGCAAAAGTAGCAAAATGGACCAAACTAATTGCAAAAGTAGCAGCCCGCAGAAATATTTGCAAAAGGCAAAATCTCACCATCTGAAAAAGTAAAATTACTAAAATGTCAATCATTGATAGAAAGATTTTCTATCATAGAAGATTTCTATCAATATATATATATAATTGACGAGGAAGAAGAAGATGCGCACGCCAATCAGTTTTTCCATCACTTATAGATTCTTCTATCACTGATAGAAAATTTTTCTACCATTGATAGAATCTATCAATGATAGAAAGACTTTCTATCAGTGATAGAAAGTTTCTATAAATGTTGTTGTTTTCGATTTACTGGTGTTTTTCTATGGTTGTTGTTTGGTTTTTGTTTTGTATTTGTCGTTTTCTATCGCTAAAGGAGATGAATTGGCGCATACCCTAATGAAGATTCAGAGTTTCGGCTTGTGGGGGAGCCGAAAAGACAACGCGCAATGAGAGCTTTAGGGTTTGGCCACTGTAGTTGACGCTGTGATAGAATTAACTTTCTATCACTATAATCTATCAGTGACAGAGAAAATTTTCTATGAGTGATAGAAAAATATTCTATCAGATAGAAATCTACCAAAAAAAAGAGAGGAGAGAAATCCACTGTGCGCGCAGCTTTCTATCAGTGATAGAAAACTATCACTGATAGAAAAGTTTTTCTATCATTGATAGAATCTATCAGTGATAGAAAATTAATTCTATCAGTGATAGAATTCTATCACTGATAGAAAGTTTTCTGTCAGTGATAGAAAACTTCTATTAATAATAGAAAATCGATAGAATTAACTTTCTATCAGTAATAGAAGTTTTCTATCACTGATAGAAAACTTTCTCTATCACTGATAGGTTCTATCAGTGATAGTGATAGATTCTATTAGAGAAAGTTTTCTATCAGTGATAGAAAGTTAATTCTATCAATGATAGAAACCTACCAAAACAAAAAGAGAGTAGAGATGTGCGCGCAATTAAGGGCAAAATAGAGATATAAAAAATTAATTAAAAAAATTTTGCCATATTTGCAAATATTTTAAAAAATTGCTAAATTTTCCATTATTTACCCTAATTTTGCCACCCATTACAATTATCCTATAATTAATCACTCAATTTATTAACAAAAGTGACCAACATTATAAATCATGGGTTACAAATAATAATAATAATAACAACAACATTAATAACCATTCAATTAAGTACCAATATAAGCATTAAATTTCAGCTAATAAATAAATAATATAATAGAATACGTTTTAAAAGTAGAGAAGAAGAAAAAAAAGGCTATGAGTTAAAATTGTGATTGGTTAGGGAAATTGCATGGCAAAGAATGGGGAAGAAAGCGAGGCCAAAAGTAAAGGATGAGGCCTAAGTTTGGCGCGTCCACGCAGTGCAAGGAGTTGGGGGGGGATAAAAACGTAAGTTAGTTGAACTTTTAAACATTTGACTTTCGCGTCTTCGTCATCGTTGGCGGTTTCTCCTGCGTGCAGGTGCGCGTGCTGGTGCGGCACCCGGAGAGAAACGAACTTTTAAAAACCTCTAAGCGATACTCGATCCTGATTTTTCTTTCCTCCAGAATTTTCTTTTCCCGGCTTTAGATCTATCCTATCTTCTTCCGCCACCTTCCTTTGATTTTTCTTCGCTATTGCCATATTGCCTCCATGGCGACGGTTTCTCCTCTCGCCAAGTACAAGCTCGTCTTCCTCGGCGATCAATCCGTTGGCAAAACCAGCATTATTACCCGCTTCATGTACGACAAGTTTGATACCACCTATCAGGTCGTCCTTCTGGTTCCCTTGCATCTTCTTTTCTTCATATTTTATTTAACCGTTTTCTTTTTCTCTCCTAATTTGATACGGAAATCTGATAGAAATGGTAATGATTTGTTTTTTCCGCCTCTCTGTTTATGTATGTATCTCAATCCGGATTGAAATTCCTGCGAATTCATGTGGATCTGAGTTATGTGGCGTTGTTTCCAATCCATGGAAAACGTACCCGGTTATGTTTATGAATTTCATCAACGTCTTTGACGATTCGCGTTTCTTAATATTGATTAATTTTTTTTCGATCGATCAGAATTACCGAATGATTTAGACTACTTTTTTTTTATTCAGCCACATCTGGTGGCGCAGAACATTCTTTCTTCGTCAATGGAAACGTTTCATTGTTTTCTGTATAAAAAACTACGTAGAACAGGGGAAAAGAAGGGGAAATTGCTTCTAATAGGGTTGACTTTACGCACTATAAGATTATCTAGCGTTCAGTACATTTCATCCTTACTCTGCTTGGGGACCTCCTTTATTCATGCTGACATTAATTTCAATGCAGGCTACAATTGGAATTGACTTTTTGTCCAAAACAATGTACCTTGAAGATCGAACAATTCGGTTGCAGCTTTGGTATGATGTGTATATTTCTTTCCGCGCATTTAATGAAGATTTATTACCTATCAGTCTTTGTTTCGGCATCCAGACTCTGAAGTTACAATTCTGGTTATTTTTATATAATGTAGATTTCTGATTCTTTTCCATCCGATATAAACATTCATTGAAATAAATCCTACGGAATTGTGGGAAACACAGATGGGGCAACCTAAACTTTCTTTTCCCCCTTTTTTGATGCACTGGCTTGGAGAGAGTTTGGAGTAACTATAGTACGTGACGTTTATTGCCTCAAATCGCCAAGAGAAAGCTGATAGAACATGTTGATTTGACTTTACACATTATCTGTCAATTTGAATATTCGAACATGACATCTGTGTGATGATTGATATGACTTTTTCCTAAAATTTTAATGCCTCATTCCACAGGGATACTGCTGGACAAGAAAGATTTAGGAGTCTCATTCCAAGTTACATAAGAGATTCCTCTGTCGCAGTAGTAGTCTATGATGTATCTAGTTAGTACTCTCACTCTGTTGTCTTTCCGTTTGTTGTGAGATGCATTCTGGTTAGTAGTAGTTGATGTGCTAATAACTTTGGTGTGAAAATGATATTATGCAGATAGACAATCATTCTTGAACACTACCAAGTGGATTGAGGAGGTACGAACAGAAAGGGGTAGTGATGTGATAATTGTTCTTGTTGGGAACAAAACTGATCTTGTTGAGAAAAGGTGAGGAATGAAGTTATATTATGAACAATTTTGATATTATCGAGAACAAAGTGAGGAATGAACTGTTCCTGTTATTTTTGCTATATATTAGGATCAGTATTGTACTTGAAGATCTTAACTGCAGGGTGGTTAAGTCTAAATTTCTTTGAGAAGTTTGGAGGCAGCATTAGGGGCACGAGTTCTGTGTATACTTTGTATGCAATGATGAGATGCGATTTGAGCTGAGCTTAGTTGTTATTGGCCTTTGATTGCATGTTCTCAATATCTAAGCTGATAATTCTTCAAATTCTATGAAATTGTCTGAAAATTTTGGGCTTAGTTGCTAATTCATGTTTGTATAACTGACTTATAGACTTTGCTAGTGTCTAGTGAAACCCTTGTCCATTTTTCACAAGTTCTCTAAATTCTGTTTGCTTGGTGAAAAAATCAGGCAAGTTTCAATCGAGGAAGGTGATGCCAAATCTCGTGAGTTTGGAGTCATGTTTATAGAAACTAGTGCCAAAGCTGGATTCAACATCAAGGTAACGTTATTCTAGGTTTTTTGAAACGTAAAATTACAAAAGATTAAAAGTCCACATTATACCTTTTTGCTCTGAAATCACGAAATTACGCATCCTCGCTAAATTTGCATTAGTTTCTCCTCTTTGGTTGGTCTGTAGATGTAGGCTTGCTTACCTTTTTATCGAAACAAATTTTGCAGCCTCTCTTTCGTAAGATTGCTGCAGCACTGCCTGGGATGGAAACTCTGTCTTCTACAAGGCAGGAGGACATGGTTGACGTAAATTTGAAGCCTTCAGTGAATTCATCCCAGACGGAACAGCAAGGAGGAGGTTGTGCATGCTAGAGGATATGTAAGTTCAATACATTAAAAAATGCTGCAGAATTGAAATAGTAAACGAAATCATTCACGGCGAGTTAGTCCAACAAATTGACGAGATGTTTTGTAATATTGTATGCCATTAGATTCTTTTTGGGTTCCCAAAGAACAAATCATCATTTTGTCCTCTCATATGTTGAGATTTTCATTTTGGATTTGTGATGGCTTTCTACAAGTTGACCAACTATATCTAATTGCAGAGCACTTGAAACTGTTCCATTGTTTATAATTATATCAAAATATTTAGTGTTCTTTCATAGAAAATTCTCTCTTTGGCTAGGCTGTTCATGTTACAAACGGTCAGCCCTTGTGGCAACAACCCATTGAACCACCCCATCTTTAGTCCAAATAGAATTTGTGTATTTTTTTCCATACAGAACAATTTCTATAATAATAGCATAGTAAATGCTTAAAAGTGGAATAAAAGAGGGGGTCAAAGAAACATTATAAATATTTGATGATATTGGGAGGCTTGTAGAATTGAATAAGGTATCTTATTCCATCAAGTTGCTTCTCCCTAGGGAGGATAGTTATCCCACCTAAATAATTAAATAAGGATGACGATGTTGATCGAATTGTTGAGATTTAGATTTTATTTTTAAGATTTCGGTAGATATATTGATAACATATATATCAATATGAATGGGGGTAAACATTTTAAAATAATTATAGAAGTCAATAATTTTTTTTTTTTTTGAATTGATAAGGAACGATATGATATTTTTAATTACATTATTCATATGATATTTTTAAGTACTTCTATAACATTAAGATATGGATACTATTGATATTTTTTTTAGTACATCAACATTTGGGGATGGGGGATTCGAACCTCTGACCTCATGGTCGAAGGTACATATCAATTACAGCTGAGCTAAGCTTCCTTTGGCATGAATACTATTGATATTGGTATAGTATTTAACCTTTTCATTTATGAAAATGAGGATGAACATAGTCATCCAACTTATATCCAGTCGAGGTATCACCTACATGAAGTCTTGGTTCATGGATGTTTGATCAGAGAAAATTAATTTTATGAAAATGAGAATGAACATAGTTATCCAACTTATATCCAATTGAGGTATCACCTAGATGAAGTCTTGATTTATGGGATATTTGATCGAGAAAATTAATTAAGGTTGTTGAATAGGTAAAGTTGATGGATGTAGATGTTGTTGTCACAGCCCCACAACCAATCTCTTTCCACAGATGCCCTCAAAGTCACTAGCTAAGCTTATTGACAAAAATGATTTAGGTAGGAGGCTAAAACCATACACATGAAGATCCGAAATTTTGTTCTTTGTAACATTATGTGGAATGGAGTATGAGCTCCATGTGCTTGAAAGTGACATTTATTAAAATTGAATTGGTACTCCAATTCAGAAAACCACCATCTCATCTCGACCATGTCAATCTCACTCATGATTCATGGGTACTCATGGGTATGAAGCATTTTCCATCCATTGGGAATATCCTTTACTTTGAAATAGATGTGATTAATCATGGTCGTCTAACACTATTAAACAATGGAGTTTGGCATAAGATAGAGGTCGACTTTTAGACAAGGAACGTCCAAATAACATTTCTTTATGCTCAATAAACTTCATTTTCACACATAAAGACAACAAATTATCCGGTCACAATTAGCAACTTTGAAGAAAACAAAAATAAGCTAAAAATAAGCTAGTTTTTAGACAATAAAAATGTTGTCCGGCTTGATTGTATATCAAATTCTCGCAGTTCACATTAAATATAATACAATCACATCATTCTAACATGAATGTGATTAGAGGTAAGTATGAGATGGAAAGTTTGTACAAGCAAGCTGTCAAATTATTGTTCCATAACAGCGAAACCTTTCATCTTTTAAAGACTAATCTCTATGATTAATTGGAGCAAAGAATGAATGAAGTAATTTAAAACCACCCCCTCAAACTACCTTTCTTGAGAAAGTTCCCTGTGCTTCCACTAGGGTATTTGTGGATAGCATATATGGTTATGGCCAGAACTATAACAATAAGCGGACAACACACAGACGCCAACACAGAAACCACCTACGACTCGATGAAAGCTAAGTGAGGTTTTCCACATCACAAGAAATGGCATCAGCATCAGCAGCTATAAATTTCTAATGTCGCTATCGTCCCCTCAATTTCTTTGTTTTCTATTCCCTTCCCTCGTCTTGTTCAAGCTTTTCTTTCTCCGCTTCACTTCATCTCTCTTCTTAAAATCCCAACTCGATGTTCTTGAACCCATCGAGGCTCAGCTCCTTGTTACTGTTGATCAATTCCAATAAACCCCCTTTTCGATCTCACCTAACCCTCTGCAATGCACGGAAAGAACCCATGTTGGTTCGCCCACTTGATCAAATCCGACCCATCTGATTCGATCTTCCTCGGAGGGTTGTTTATTGAGGACAATCTTCCTCCATCTTTCATTTCGCTAATTTCTTCTAAAAGCTCTTCTGGGTCAGCTTCATTTTCTCCTTCTCACAGTCGTCACAAGACTCTCAGCTTTCGAATTTTGGGTCGGCGAGAAAGGGGAATCTCCGATGGAAGTGGGTGCGGATTTTTATCAGTGAGCTTGTCTGCAAATGGGAGTGGAGATAATGGAGAATACATTCAGGATTCGGAAGATTATTTGGTACAAAATGGGAATAAAGGTTCGATGGAGAAGGCTATTCAGCATGAGGAGGAAGAAGAAGAGAGGGATCAGAAAGCCGTATTGCGAGGATCTGGTGCTATGAATATGACCAAGCATCTGTGGTGTGGAGCTGTTGCTGCTATGGTCTCAAGGTTTGCTGTCCAATTTTCCATTCTTTAGTAATTTGATTTTTATGGAATGAAATCTAGAACAAGTTTCAACATTCAAATTCAATGGTTTAATAAGATGAATCAATATTTTCCATGATGGAACTAATCAGGCAAAATGCCAGTTGCTGGAAACCAAAAAGCCTTTGATTAGATCGGCTTTCTATTCGGTCTTCATAGGGGAAAAGGCTTCATTCATGGGGAGCTTCCCCATAACTTCTTTTACTTCTCCAACGCTAGGCATGTCTATGAATATAAATGCAAGACACTCTGCCCTGTATAAAAATTGTCGTCTGGTTATAACATCATTTGACTTGGTCGGACGGCATGTTTATTCATGATGGTTTTGCTTTGTGATAGAACTTTCGTTGCCCCTCTTGAGAGATTGAAGCTGGAGTACATAGTTCGCGGTGAGCAGAAAAACCTTATTGAACTGATCAAGACCATAGCAGCTTCTCAAGGTCTGAAAGGTTTTTGGAAAGGAAATTTTGTCAACATTCTTCGCACTGCTCCTTTTAAGGCTATCAATTTCTATGCTTATGATACATACAGAAATCAGTTGTTGAGGTGGTCTGGAAATGAGGAAACCACTAATTTTGAGCGGTTTGTCGCCGGTGCTGCTGCCGGTATTACTGCAACCGTGCTATGCATTCCTATGGACACTGTAAGTGGCGATTGATTTTATAGGTGACTAAGTATTTTGACCTTAGTTCCCCAGTTTGCAGATCGTTATATTTCATAGATTGAAGTTTTTATATATTTATAACAGAGCTTTGTAAGTTATGCTAATGCTATGCATACCTATTGTTTTGATAGTTTCTTGCTCTGTCTGGTATCAAATTGTTAGGTATCTAGATTGATATTAACCCCAAAGGATAGTTTTGAGAATTCAAACAACACAATACATGTTAGCAAATGGGAGGGGTAACTATTCTCCCTTTCACTACAAAACTCACCCGAATCGCAAGACACCTGAAACAAACACCTTACTTTCTATTAACAGTGCATACAACCACCCCCTACATAACTAACGTGTGGGGGTAGTATTTTTCTTTTTACCCTTTCCAGTGTATACTCGTATACTTTACCATAAGAAGCCTAAGATCTTTATGGCGTTTGTTCTTGCAGATCCGGACTAAGCTGGTGGCACCAGGTGGGGAAGCCTTGGGTGGTGTCATTGGTGCCTTTCACCACATGATTCAAACCGAAGGCTTCTTTTCCCTTTATAAGGGTTTAGTACCCTCAATTATAAGCATGGCACCATCAGGTGCAGTTTTTTATGGTGTTTATGATATACTAAAATCAGCTTACCTACATTCACCAGAAGGAAGGAAAAGAATCCAAAATATGAAAGAAGGTGGTCAGGAGTTGAATGCTTTGGAACAATTAGAATTAGGTACGATTAGAACGTTACTGTATGGTGCCATAGCAGGGGCATGTGCTGAAGCTGCTACATATCCATTTGAAGTTGTGAGGAGGCAGCTCCAAATGCAAGTTAGGGAAACAAAGCTGAGTGCTGTTGCAACTTGTGTCAAGCTTGTTAATCAAGGGGGTGTCCCTGCTCTTTATGCAGGCGTAATTCCTAGCTTATTACAGGTGCACCACTGATCTCTCACAAACCACTTTTTTTGTTTATTAAAATATTTTATGCACTTAGAAGTCAATAACATTAGATGTAATAATAGCAAATGTTTTAAAAGGCTAAAGGATGCTTTTCCTCTGGAAGAGGATGTGGTATGAGACATGAACCTCAGTTTTTACTTAGAAACATTATACAAATGTGTGACTGAGTATTGGTAAACATAATAGTTATATAGAAGTATTAAAAAATAAAACACCACTACCAATTGCTACTTAAACAAAAATTCTTAAAAGGATATGTTTAATAAGATTGACTTATACTATAAATTTTGATATTCAATGTTTTTAAAGGCAAACTAGTAAAAATAGTAATGTTTAAATTGTCACAACTCAAACCTCTATATTTTTTAAGAATGAGGCAAATTAATATTATTCTTCTAATTGTTACACGAGGCATAAAAACTTTAAGCCTTAGTTCATTTTTATAGAGGTTTAATCCTTTTTTATGAGAGGCGTAAGCCTCTAATGTTCCATAGAAGGAATGAGTCTCAGCACTAAAAGTTAGAGCCTTGCCTCGGGACGAGTAACATTGATAATAGCCCTGGTAGATTATATATGAATATGGCGTTGATTTCTGTTCCCTCCATTCGGGTTTGCACTAGTGTAAGTATCTGTATTTGAGGGCATCCGGTTTGTCCTTCAAGGCCCTTCTGCGAAACTAAGGCTCGACTTCCCTCTTTTTCCTTTTTCCCCTTTTCTTTTTCTTTTGAGGAGGTATTTCTATGGTATCCTTGTATCTACAGAAATGCAATTGAAGCCTGGAACAACCTGCCACCCACAAATATTAGAATGTCTTTCAGTTCTTTTCTTTGGGACCACTTCTAATCTTTTTGTTTTCAGCTTTGAGAATAAAAATTTCCTAGGATAGAATAAGGCTAAAGCCATACTCTCCTATCCTGAACCCCATGAATTGATGAATTGATCTAGTAGTCAATAAGGCTGATGCAATGGGCTTAAGAGGGAATGAATTCATGCCCTACTTTACCTATGTAGGATTTGATATCTTAGACAACCAAATGTAGTAAGGCCAATCAATTGTCCTGTGTGAATAGTTAAGATGTATGTAAGTTGGCTGGAACAAGATATTAAAAGAAATAGAAATCTTCTATCATATAGGTCCCATGTCCTACTAGTTCACTTTGCCATTAGTACGTTGGTAGCTCATTGATTTGCATAATCATAATCATATCTGTCTTATCATAATCTAACGTTTTCCCTTAATTTAGGTTTTACCATCAGCTGCAATAAGCTATCTTGTGTATGAATTTATGAAGATAGTCCTGAAAGTAGAATCATCATGAAGATTTGAGCGTGTGTAAAGTTCAACGTTGCCGATGGCTTCTGTAGCTCTCAGGCCAAGGTTGAGGAAGAGCTAAGATCATGTCAGTGGCCTTGGCAGTGTCTCTAAGCAGAGTTTTCTATGGCCATCAAAGTATCATTTCAATTTATTTCTTTTTCTTCTTTTCCAGTTTGGGGCGACTGAGGCACTGGTGATATTTTTCAACACAGTGCCCACGTAAAGAGCTCCAAGTTCAAATGGAGTCACATAATGCTAATTAGAATGTCAATAAAAGGATAGCAGTTAACAGGAACTTGGTCTGTGGAATTAGAATTATTTGCATTGCATTACTCATTGATTTCACTTAAAATATCTCAACAGGGAAAAGAAACACTGCTAATACTGTCACTTTGATTCGTCTCAGGCTACATTGAAAATTTAATTTAGTATAAAGACAAGAAATGAGTCTATGTCGTACTATAATGTTCAGTTGATCCAAAAGAGGTAGAATTCAAGGGCAGCAAAAAAAGAAGCATCAGTCCATTTTATTATGTATTACCTATTATACTATCCTGCCGCCACACAAGCGCTCCCAGCCGCCTTTTGTTTGTCTGTTTGTTTTCCTTTTCTCCTCTCTTTTACTTTTAAATTACTCTGTAATCTGTGAATTTTTTACCCCTTAATTACTTTTTGCTGCATTTTTTTAATCGACATTTGACCAGTCCAATGAAGCGAATAGTCTAATTTTTTTTTTTTTAAACAAAAAAATGATTTTTAAATTCATCTTATAGATGTTTTAATGTGGATTACACACTTGCCAATATTGATTAATGACATAGGATTTTATCTTTTGATATAATGTTCATAAGTGACAAGATTTATCAATCAATTAACAAAATTAAAATAATTGGAATTAGTTTTCTAAATATTTAAAATGACAAACATTTATGGAACAAACTTGCTGAGTTCACATAATTATATGGTAAACATTTAAATATATACATATATACATATATATATATATATATATATATATATATATATAAAGCATTTATGAAATACAAACTTGTTAAGCTCACGTACTTATTATACGGTAAAATCAGGAGTCAAAATTGACCAACCGCACCTTTGTGAGCAAAACTATCTATTAATGATACATTATACTTACTCCACTTGTAAATATTTAACAATTTTCATTTTCATTTGTCCTAATGAATTCTATGTGTTTTTTTTTTTTCATTTGATTATAATTAGTTGTTTTAGTTTCTTTTCAAATTCCAATAGAAAAAATTATTCTATAAATTTAATTAATAATCAATTTTGTACTCTAATGAATTTAAGTTTAGGGTTTAAGATTCAACTATATTCATTGAGTTTGAGAAATAGCTAGACAAGTTGTTAAGTATGCCGCTTCAACATCATGTTAAGGATAACAAATAAAAATAAGCATAATTCAAAATTCAAGACATAAATGAAATTTGTTAAAATTTAAGAACTAAAAAAAAAAAAAAAAAAACACAAACTACATGAATTAAATGTATGTGTGTGTGTAACACACACACACACACACACACATATATATATATATATATAAGAACTTGCAAGAAAGTCAAATAAATACAATGACAAGTAGTGAACAAAAATAGTGCCAAATTCATGCTGTTTTAATGGTCGTTGCATTACAAGAAGTTTAGGTGATGTCATTTTCGATGGCAGTTGTTGGCTTAAAACAATTAAATCTAGAAGAATTCAACAAAATCTAATTTCCCCATTCATCACTTTGATTAAAAAAAATTAAATATATCGCCCTTCTTTTTTATTTGTGGAAGATTACTTCTCCATCAATTCTTATTCAGTGATGATTTCTATTCCTAATCCCATTGTGTTGGGCATAACGGTTGAGAAAAAACTTCACTCTCTTTTTTTGCTAACAAATCTGAGGTGTAAAAAGGAAGCTCTTTTAATAAAACTCCCCACTCCCTCTCATTTTTTCAAACCCTTTTACGACGTATTTTTATATTTTGGCATTACCTTACCTTTACCATTCATTCCCAACAACTTATTAAAATAATATATTAACCCTTAAATTATTGCCAACAAGACACCCTCGACCAAAAGGTATATATGTATAGTAATTTAAAAGTTTACTAATGAATTGGGAGTAAATTTTTTGTTTGCATCTTCTCAACCTATATATTGTTGAAGAAATAATAACAATAATAATATAGTCAAGAGATAAACTATCAATAGAGAGAGAATGAATACTTATTCTCATTAATTCAATGAAATGTACAATACCTCTCTTAAATACAAGGGATAAGCTGTTAAATAATAACAGAATAATAACAGCTTAATAATGGAAAATATGAAAGCTAACTAATAGCTAATTATTAATGTGGGTAATATGCCTAATACCCGCCCCTCAAGATGGAGAGTGAAGGTTCAAAACACCCATCTTGACCAGAAATTCCTTCAGCACAGCAGCAGCTAAAGGTTTAGTGAATATATCTGCAAGTTGAGACGCAGACCGGATGGGCAAGAGTTTGAGCAAACCTTGATCAATTTTATCACGAACGAAGTGGCAATCAACCTCAATGTGCTTTGTTCGTTCGTGAAAAGTGGGATTTGAGGCAATGGAAATTGCAGCTTGATTGTCACAATAGACCGTAGCTGGCAGTGAAGAAGATATATGCAAGTCAGTTAGCAAATGAAACAACCATGTGAGCTCACTTGAAACAGAGGAGAGAGCTCGATATTCAGCCTCGGCGGATGAACGAGAAACCGTGGCTTGCTTCTTGGTCTTCCACGAAATCAGGGAGTCTCCCAAGAAGATGCAAAAGCCAGTGACTGACTTGCGGGAATCAGGGCAAGAAGCCCAATCAGAGTCTACGAATGCTTTGAGCCGAAAATCAGCAGTAGACTTAAGTAGGATACCTTGGCCAGCAGTGCCTTTAAGGTATCGCAAAAGATGTTGTGCCGCCTTCAAATGATCCGAATAAGGTTGGGCAATATACTGACTAAGTTTATGAACACAAAAACAGATATCAGGTCGAGAAATTTGAAGATATAACAACCTTCCAATTAATCGACGATATTCAGAAGCAGCAGCGGAATCAAGTAAGGTGCCTGAAGTTGCCGTCAATCGAGAAGAAGGGTGCATAGGCTGACTAGCAGGCTTGGTAGCCAAAAAACCACAGTCTTCTAATATCTGTAGGCAATATTTGTGCTGAGAAATGTAAATTCCGGTGGCTGAACGAGACAGCTCAAGACCAAGAAAGTATTTGGCAGTGCCAAGATCTTTCAACATGAAATGTGATGATAACATAGATTTGACAGCAACAATCTCAATAGAAGAAGGGCCAGTGATGAGTATATCATCAACATAGACCAAGAGAGCTATGAATGAAGAGTCCTTCCCTTTAGTAAACAGTGAGTAATCGGCTTTAGATTGTGAGAACCCATTAGATAGCAACACTTGAGAGAATTTAAAAAACCATTGTCTAGATGCTTGCTTAAGGCCATATATTGATTTATTTAGTTTGCACACGAAGGGAGTACCATTAGAAGATTGCCTATCAGTGTAATATCCAAGAGGCAGCGACATGTAAACCTCCTCAAATAAGTCCCCATTTAAAAAGGCATTATTCACATCTAGTTGTACAATATCCCAACGAAAAGATGCAGCAAGAGTGAGTAACAATCTCACAGTAACAATCTTGGCAACGGGTGAAAAGGTATCAAAGTAGTCAATACCTTCTTGTTGATTATACCCCTTTGCAACGAGACGAGCCTTGTAGCGATCAACTGAGCCATCGGCCTTGTGTTTTATTCGGTAAACCCATTTGCAACCAACAGCTTGATGACCTGAAGGCAGAGGAACCACACTCCAAGTATTAGTTCTCTCCATCGCAGCAATCTCTTCATCCATAGCCGTTTTCCAATGGGGAAACTTGATAGCTTGATGAAAATAAGAAGGCTCAAATGATGTAGAGATATTAAATATAAAATGCTTGTGAGGAGAGTTAAACTTGGTGTATGACAAGTAATTTTGGAGAGTATAAGGGGACTTATCACAGGTGGTAGTAGTCTGATGAATCAGATTACAATGATATTCTTGAAGAAATCCAGGCGGGCGATGAGGACGAGTGGATCGCCTGATATTAAGAGGCCGCACATTCTCATGAGGAGAACCATCAGTGGCTGGAACAATCTCAGAGGCCTGTGCACAGTCATTGACATGGGACATGAGATCAGTAGTAACAATATCATTATCATGCCCATCATGATGGCTATTATCAGTATCAGTAGCATCGTTACTGTCATCCAAAGGAGTAGTAGCATCTGAGACAATAATAGGTGTAGGACTATTGACATCAGTATGTATCTCAGTCATAGGGACAAAACCAGATGCAGGGCAAGGCAATACAAAGTCAGGAAAGATATCATCCACAGGAGAAACATCTGGGATGTTATGAAAAGGAAATTGATCCTCTATAAAGCTGACATCACGAGATATAAGTATCTGTCGCTTAGCTATATCATACACCCGATACCCTTTAATGCCAGGGGGATACCCAAGAAACACACAGGCAGATGCTCGAGGATCGAATTTTGATCTATTTGCAGTCAAAGTAGAGGCATAACACAAACAGCCAAATGTGCGCAATGAAGAGTAATCAACATTCTTCTTATGTAAAAGAGAGAAGGGTGTGGCATGAGATAAAAGTGGCATTGGTATGCGATTTACAAGATAAGTAGCTGTTAAAACACAGTCCCCCCAAAAACGTAAAGGTACCTGGGACTGAAAGAGCAATGCACGAGCCACATTAAGTAGGTGCTGATGCTTCCTTTCAACCACAGAATTCTGTTGGGGACGTTCAACACATGAAAACTGATGTTGAGTGCCGGTAGAAGCAAAAAAAGCATCCAACCGGAGCTCGGGGGCGTTATCAGACCTGAAAACCTTAATAGTTTTGGAAAATTGTGTCTGCACAAGCTTAAAAAACCGTGGAATAATATCATGAACATCAGACTTTGCACGTAAAAGGTATACCCAGGTGTATCTGGAACAGTCATCAACAAGAGTTAAAAAGAAACGATGACCATTATACGTAGGGGTTTTAAAGGGCCCCCAAATGTCACAATGGACCAAGTCAAAAACATTTTCAGCTACATTATTATTGAATGGAAAGGAAAGCCTCCTTTGTTTAGCTAAGGGACAAATAGAGCAATGTTTAGTATGACAATCAGATATAGAAAGAGTGTCTTTCATCAAGGATAAGCGTTTAGGAGACAGATGTCCTAAACGGTGATGCCAGACATCGGCAGAAACAGAACAAGCATGAACCTCCAGGTGGGAAGACAACAGGTATAAACCGTTTTGGCAATCAGCCCTGCCAATCGTCCTCAATAACCGAGTGTCCTGTATGATGCAATGATCATCATAGAAATTAAGCTCAATGTTAGGGGATATCAGTAAACAGCTCACAGAAATAAGGTTGTAGGAGAACTTGGGTACATAAAGAACATCGCGAAGAACAAAGTCTGATGAGAGCTGAATATCCCCAATATAATCAACGGTGACTCGAAATGAAGTGGGCAGTACAATTGACACATCATAGACTCGACGCCAATTGTGAAATAGGTGAGAACAATAAGAAATGTGACGTGAGGCACCAGAATCCACAATCCATATATCAGATGCAATGGGGGAGGATATGGTAGAACATATACCTGTGGCATGTACTGCAGAGGTTGCCACTGTAATAGGCTCAGTTTTGGCAGCTTGGAGTTGAGAATTCAAGAGTTCTATCAACTGGGAGCATTGACTGGCATTAAGACATGAAAGGAAATTCCCTCCAGTAGACTGAGAGGTCTGAGTCACAGAGTTTGTACTAACAGTATTTTGAGAATTATTCCCATTGTTATTACCATTAGCTCCAGCAGATTGATTTCTCGTTCGGTATCCCGGAGGGTAACCGTGGATCTTATAGCATCGATCGATAGTGTGGCCTTTGATTCCGCAATGGGAACAAATTGGCCTCTGGTCATCTCTGTTGTTATCCCGTCTGCGTGAAGAGGAATTCGAAGAATTACCACTAGAAGTGGTTGGAGAAGTCTTCTTCGTGTTACTCGCAGCAAGTAGGGCAACAGGTTCTGGTTGTGATGCTAAAATTCCAGCATTTCGTTGTCTTTCTTCCTGAATGACTAGGGCAAATACCTTGCTAATTGAAGGTATCAGATTCATCAACAGAATCTGAGTGCGAATTGGGGCATACTGGTCATTCAGGCCCATGAGAAAGATCATGACGTATTCAGACTCCAGATGAGAAAGAAAATCCTTGATTTTACCGCACGAACACTCAATTGAAGGCCGAAAATCGTTGAGGTCTTGCCAGATAGTCTTCAATTTCGTAAAATAAGCTTCAATTGAAAGATTACCTTGAGTTGTGGTGATCAATTGTTTCCTCAACTGATAAATTTTCGGACCATTGCTCTCTTTGAATCGATCTGCAAGCTCATCCCATACGTCCTTAACACAACCATTGTATACGATGCTAGCAGCAATATCCTTCGACACAGAGTTCATAATCCAAGAAGCGATTATGTCGTTATTGCATTTCCAAGCTTTCGCCATTTTAACTGATGCAGGCTTCGTGATTGAACCATCAATGAAGCCGTCTTTGTTTTTCCCGGAAAGCGCCATCATCACGGCTCTGCTCCAAGAAACGTAATTATCAGCGCCAATGAGCGGCTGGTTGACGAGCGTAGTCGTCGAAGTAAACGAGTGATGTAATAGGAAGGGATTTAGTTGTGCGTCCATGTCCAAGGAAACGTCGCTAGGATTTTCTTTGTCCGCCATTGAAAAAGAATGGAAGATGACAAGAAAACGAGCGAGATCCGAAGAAGGGCGCGAAAACTCAGAGGAGTTGCTCTGATACCATATCAATAGAGAGAGAATGAATACTTATTCTCATTAATTCAATGAAATGTACAATACCTCTCTTAAATACAAGGGATAAGCTGTTAAATAATAACAGAATAATAACAGCTTAATAATGGAAAATATGAAAGCTAACTAATAGCTAATTATTAATGTGGGTAATATGCCTAATATAAACTATTAGTATGAAATCATCAACATGAAAATAGCTTAAGGTCAAACCATCCTTAGAGGTCCGAGGTTAAAATCTTTTATCCATTTTAACCTAGTATATGTTTAACGCAGTGATCTTTTTATTACAAAATCATGCTAATAAATTAGTATAAATTTGATATCTTCACAGTTTGTGTCAAGATTCATTTAACAAAGAAAATTTTTAGGGAAATATATAATTCAACATTTTTCTTGAACTTTTTGTTAGACAGACATGTTGGGACCATTTAGAACAACATTAAAATAAGAATACTCATTTATATTTAATCTGAAACATAGACTAAAGCGTATTATTATTATTATTATTATTATTATTATTATTATTATTATTATTATTATTATTATTATTATTATTATTATTATTATTATTATTATTATGAGGGGAATCCCAGTAGGGTTTTCTTTTTATTATAAAAAGAATAAAAATCTTAGGGTTGTTGGACTAAAAACATTTGAACAATATATATTGGTTATTTAATAGAGTTGAAAGTTTGGTGTTGTAGAATTAGGGATTTGTGTAGGGAAGTATTAATAATACAAATGCATCTTTAATTTGATGCTTGCTTTTGATCAGCAGCCTACAACGACGACTTCTACACAGTCCAATTGACTGTCATTATGATTAATTAAGATAATAATATTTTTTTAGAAAAGGGAATTTGGATATCCACTTGTTTTAGGGTGTGTTTGGTTTAACTTTTCAAGTGTTTAATTTTGAAAAAAAATCATTTTGAAAAAATTTCTAGTGTTGACAACCACTAAAAATGACTTATTAGAAAATGAGATTGATAAATAAATCATTTTGAGAGAAACACTTGAAACCAACTTTTTTTAAAAAAGAGTCTTTAGTATACAACAACTTGTGTATAAAAACACATATGAAAAAATAATGCAACCAACATATGAGTGTTTAAATTCTAAACATTTTTATACAAAATATTTTTTTAAAAATGCATTCTTGAAAAACATTTAAATTGAAATGTATTCCAAACGGACCCTTAGTTATATCATTTAGAATTTAAAATCAAATTCAACGACAGTGGCTGTGTTTTTCCCTACATCCTAAACCTAATACAAGAAATCTAAACTTTTGTCATTATTTTAGCTAATTATATGTTGTCTCTCCCACTTGGTTGATCACAATAATGTTCTAAAGATGTTTTTCCTCAGAATAAAAGTTCATTAAAAAAATTTCAAATTTATCTTTGAAAATGATTTAATTAAGTCCTTAAAGAATGATGAGTTTCATTCTTTTTAGAATCAATAAATAAAATCATGATCAACTCATGGTTGCATATTTGTAAATACAAAATCTCCTGGATTGACTAGGAAAAATATCCATTCTTACATTTATGTATCAATTTTCACTCTTTTAACTTTCTATTTCAACAAGTTGAACTATCGATTTGGATAAATGTTGTAATTTTTATTTTTACTTTCACTATATTCAACTTTGCTCCTAAACTCACCTCTAGTTTTAGGCAAAAGTAAAGTACCGGTAACATTCATTAATTTCAATATGTCTGACACAAAATTAAACTCGGTTAATGTACAAAATTGACGTTGAATAAATTTTCACTCTTTGAATGAAATTAAAAGGTGATAGTAAAAATTAACACACGGCCAATGTAATAATAAATTTTGATATTTTTTTCCACTTGACTCTTTCGGAGCTCGTCCCTCCCCTAAAAGAAATTAACTAAAATATATTATATTGAAGAGGGCTGCATACAACCATAGTCTTATGAAAAAGTGAATCAAATTAACACTTAAAAAACTACTTTGATTTAACCTTCCTAACACGAAACCAAAAGGAAAAAAGAATTAAAAAAAATATATTTATAAACGGGCAAATTTGCTGATTATAACAAATTAAATTATTGAAAAGGACGATGGGCATGGGATATTATAATAATTTTGATATTGGTTTTGCATGGAAATGGAAAGGTAAAAACGATACACGTGGATGGAGAGACAAGGAAAGTCCAAATTTAGATGTATTGGGTAGAAACTTATCCCAGCAAGCAAATCAGTTGTTTAGCTGACACTACGACTTTCCTCTCTCTCTCTCTCTCTCTCTCTCTCTCTCTTGACTGTTAAACTCTACACTGCTCAGCTGACATGACCAACTTCATTTTTTTTTTAATGTTGCATTTTCATGGTCCACCAGACAAGAAAGAAACCCTACTTCAACAAGCAAGCTTTCTCTCATCGTGTCTTGTTACACTGTACGAGGAAAAAGGCAACTGAGATGGTTTTTTAAATTGAATTTATATACATTTTATGCAGTTTGTGAGATTAATTAAGAAATTCATTAGTGCTTAATTGCCTAGTTTTTGATTTTATAAATTTGAGGTCATTATAAGATCAGTCTTCTTTCACCCTAACATAACATCTCCTATTTATTTCCATTGATGAGAATTTAAGGGAATTATTAATGAACTGGGTCATTGTTTTTCTTGCCTTTTTAGGTTTTCTTCCAAAAGTAAATCCCGTGCCGACAAGAAAATGAGATCAGAGAGTTGGACTTGAGCTAAAATATCATTAATTTAAAACTCAGTATCTTCCTTGTAAAAATGTAAATGTAAATTAATAGGAAAATTTTATCTTAAATTGCATTGTCATCTTACTATTATTTGTTATTTTAAGATGCAAATAATTTAATCCTTGAAAATATATACATTAAAGATGATACTTTTATTTAAATAGGTGAGAACCATACATGTTAAATATATAGAAGAATAGTTTAGAGCTATAGAAGAGGCCTCATATGTAAATTTTGGATTTGAAATAATATCCTCCACTAGATCGAAGAACGAGTCTTCTTGCTAAAGATTCTGTCATTTCTTTCATTATTCTAAATATTCCACAAATTAAACCAGCATAAATAGAATATAAATAGAATATGAATGTTGTGACGTCTTAGCAGGGGTAGCATGAATGAACCGAAATCACATCTAAATGAGAGAGATCCTGAGTGTTAAGATAGATCACTGATTGTTATTTATTTAAGCCTTGTATTGTGTTGGCCCATCATGTTTTAGGCTCATCTTTGGTGTTGCCCAAATCTTCGGTATTTTGTCTTCCGCTTGCATTAGGTTATTAGGACAGTCTTTTTTTTTTTAGAAAGAGGATACTTATATTATTGCATTAGGTTATTAGGGCAGTTGAGAAGGTTCTCGAATGGTTATTTTCCTCTTGGTGTTTTTTTTGCAAGAGCTTTTCTCCCCAAGCCTCTATATATGGCTGATTGTATTGATCAAAATATATATAGAAGCAAAGGGTTTTCTCTTGCATTTCTTTGTGTGTTTTCTCTTTCTTCCATTTCAATATTTGAAACTGAGAATATGAAAGTATAGTCAATATAAGTTTAAAAGAATTGCTAGTTACTATCAATACTAACAAGACACACCTCTCTTTTTCGTAGCTAAATCATAGAAACTTCAAAATTAAGTGGATTTGATTTGGTGAAAATTCTATGTAAGATGCAAAGGAATGCTAAAAGGTCGTCGACTGTCGAATCTAGATTTCGGATTCTGATCCGAATTCTGGACCTAGGACGTTAAAAATGCGAAGGAGACTTTTGCTTGAGAGAGCTTTTCAAAAGAAACTCGATGCAGAAAGAATCTATATGCGTGTCTCTCCACCAACAAAGCTTGGAATATTGTTAAATCATATAAATTAGTTCAACTTTTGTAATGTTTGAAATATGATCATTAAATCATGAGGAAGAAGAGAGGATCTGAGCCTCTATCCATATTCCGTAGTGATCGAGGACAGGGAAGAAAAGGACGAAATTGAAGGATCAACAAATGTCATTGACGCATGAATAATTCACACTTGGTGTTTTAATTTATAAATCTATTTGTCTTTAGGTTATCAAAATAGATATGCAAAACTTTAGATTGTTTGCTTCACCAACTTTTTCTCTAACCAGCACTACCCTCATTCGTCAATGACTGTCAACATCACTTCTTTATGCTCCTTCATTAAAAAATAAATTAAAACTCGTTAAAATATTCTCTAATCTATTATATTTAGTTTTTTGAGTTAAATATGACCCAAAAATCTTGTGTCCTATAAGTGAGTGAGGTGGTCTAATTTGACATAATATAGTTTATAATATAAACCTTGACCGACACTAACCATTATCTATATTAATAGATCATGGTTAGACCTAGTTATTACCACCTTTATTTCAACCATAATTCTTTTTAAGCTATACTCAAATAATTTGAAGTAATGGGCCCTTCTCCCATAACCAAGCTAGTTGCATCCAATTATATCAAGAATTAACGTAATAATTAATAGTATGTTAGAGAAATTTATATTAGATGTCCGTAGTAGGTTGAATCATGGACAACTTGGAGATCAAAATTATTCAAATTTGAAACACATGCGACACACTCAGAATCAGCTTTTAGGCCAACCTGAGGAGTCAAGGACAACTCAACACTGATTAAGGCATTGTATACCATTGATTTAGTGGTTTATGCTTCAAATCACTACCTCATTTTGTACCATCCACTTAATGGTTAGAGGTTCAAAATTCTCTCGCACATCATTAAATTTAAAAAACTTACACAACTGAATATGTCATTATTTAGACGTTAGAGGGAGAAATAGAGGAAAGTAATATAGTTAAATGAAGATTCTAGAGAGAGTTGACCTGAGATATAATCCTAATATAAACTACTAGTTGTTGGGTTGGTAATTGATTTTTAAACTCAAGCCACAGGTAGCTGTTTAATTTCCTATATAAAGCAATAAGCAACCGCGTCTCATCTACACACCAACGAAACGAGGAAAAAATAATTAGTAATTCTTACACCGTATCAGTAGTAGTTAGTTCTGATCCACAAAAGCTCGTACAAAATATAAAGATAATGTTTTCTTATTGCATATTTTCTTCATGGTTTTACCTTCTTTAATATTATTGAACTTACCATTCTTACAAGAAACCAAGACTTCAAACTTAGTGATGAGTAATGACGAGAAGACCGATATTTCAATATGCCTAGCTACTTTATTAGACTTTTTGAACTTGAGAGTTCGTCATGAACTTTAATTTGTAACAATTTAATCTCCATACTTTAAAATTTGTTATAATTTAGTTGTTGCACTTTCAAATTTGTAACAATTTGGTTCCTCCCATGAAAAAAAAAAACTCTATCAAAATTAAATATCAATTTCGATTATTTAATGGTCTAGACTTTATAGCTACCGTATGAACATATTAAATTTCTAATTAGTTTATTGATATATCAATATAAGAAATTTAATTAAATCTTAATAATAATTTTCTCAATAGTGTCACAAAATTGAGAGCATAAGGATGGAATCATTAATTCAAAGAGCCCAGAAAATACCATATACATGAGAATGAACTTTCTCTCATAAATTATAATTTAAAACACATAATTATTATTATTTATGTTCAAGTTTTAGTGGGGCTCTGTTTAATACAAACCTGAAAACAAATTCGTAAGTTGGCCCATGGAGAGATATTATTTACGTAAAGTTTAAAGGCCAAAACTTTTGCTACAGCCATGCAAAGAGGTGACGACGATGACTGGCCCCCTCTCGTTTGCGTGCATGGAGTGCTTCCACTTCCACCAATCATAACGTGCCATCTGTCCCACTGATGTTGACTTTCACTCAATACAATCCTTACATAAAAAGATTTAAACCCAAAAATTGAGAAATTATTTAAGAAGGTCACTACAATATGTCAATCAACTTTAGGCCATTAGATATAAGAGAAAAAAATTGAAAAAAAA
Source organism: Luffa acutangula (assembly GCA_036850905.1). Classification (NCBI taxonomy): domain Eukaryota; kingdom Viridiplantae; phylum Streptophyta; class Magnoliopsida; order Cucurbitales; family Cucurbitaceae; genus Luffa; species Luffa acutangula. The sequence goes on along the minus strand of CM072087.1, from coordinate 57,342,275 downwards.
AAATGATTTTCTATCCGATAGTTATTAAGGAATAAATAAATTTTAAGATTTACATCCGACAGTTTTAAAGTGATGACTTCAATATTATTGGATAGTTTTGGTGAAGAGAGAAGGGTATGGTTGGAAATTCACGTGGGATGGAGAAGTACTGAATAGTTTTTGGTGGTGAGAGGAGTGCATTGTTGTGTATAAATAGAAAGATAGTTAATAAGCTGAAATGGAGGCAGCTTAGCCAAAACTTGAATTAAGAAGAAGAAGAGAGTACTGAATCATAGGAAATGGGGAGGAGCCCTTGCTGTGACGAGAGTGGCCTCAAAAAGGGACCTTGGACCCCTGAGGAAGACCAGAAGCTCATCAAACATATCCAAAAACATGGCCATGGCAGCTGGAGAGCCCTTCCCAAACTCGCTGGTATGCCTATCGATATCTCAAACAATATAACACTACTTAATTACTATGTTGTTCTAAATCTCTTCAAATAATTTCTTTCTCATCTTTTTATTTTTTGACAGGACTGAACAGATGTGGGAAAAGTTGCAGATTGAGGTGGACAAACTATCTAAGGCCAGATATAAAGAGAGGAAAATTCTCTCAAGAAGAAGAGCAAACCATTCTCAATCTCCACTCCGTCCTTGGAAACAAGTAAATATAATATTGTTTTTACAACTAAATTATACATGTATTTACCAGCTGGATGGATAACTTATATCTGATCATAATCTTTGCTTTGTGTTCTTAAATAATGAAGGTGGTCAGCAATTGCGAGCCACCTACCAGGAAGAACAGACAATGAAATCAAGAATTTTTGGAACACCCACTTGAAGAAAAAGCTAATTCAGATGGGGTTTGATCCAATGACTCACCGTCCTCGAACTGACATATTTTCCAGTCTGCCACACATCATAGCCTTGGCCAGTCTTAAAGATCTCATAGAGAATCCTTCGTGGGAAGAACAGGCACTCAGATTGCAAGCAGAAGCCGTTCAAATGGCGAAGTTTCAATACCTTCAATATCTCCTTCAACCACCTCCTACAGCTTCCTTAAACAACAATAATAATCCCAACGAAGTTGAAATCATGAATCTAATCAACTCCCTCTCTTCTCCTCTCTTTGAAAACCAAATCACTCAAAATAATAATACTCTTCAGCAACCACTCGGTACCGACTTAATTGGTCTCCCGTTTTCCCATTTGCCAAGCTTGGAAATAATTCCTACAAACAGTTACGAAACAGTGCCGTTCATTGCCAAGGAGATGTGCGGCCAAAATGAAGGTTCTGGTCCTAATCCCCCATGGCAGCTACCTTCTTCTTCCGCCGCCCCATCCCTGCCGTCCGTGGCTCCTCCTCCGCCGCAGCACCTGAATATTACTCACGACGTCCCTTCTTCAAACAGCAATTATGGAGATGCATGTAGCAGTTCAAGCTTTGCCGGATCCTCCGCTTCCATTTGGCCTGACCACCTTCTCCTTGAAGACGCTTTGTTTCATGATATCCCTTCGCTTTAGAATATTATATAATTAATGTTTTTTTTTTAACCATCTTAGGACGTATATTTTACATTACACAACACCTGAGGATTTATTTTATATTCATATATATACGCACAGCTTATGTGTTCATATTATGTATAATTTTATCTGTGGAAATTAAAAGATTTTCAGTTCATAAAGTTGCAGATTTGAATTGAGCTCCCATGTTTCTCTGATCAAAACTAATGTTGACATTATTATTATTTTTTTTATCATGTTGATCAAATTAAACTTTCTTTTCGTTCTTTGTCTCTTAGTTTCCAAAGTTCCATTAATCAGTATTTAATCTATACTAATCATTCACCAAACTTAACCTGCAGCAGCTGACCTACTCTTTTAATTAATTAAATGTTGAATTTCATGGTCTTTCATGGTGGTTTTTTTTTTTTTTTTTCACTCTTACATCCACGAGTGATCGGATCAACTTGCACTTACGCACCTCAACTATAAAATAATAAAACTGAGGAAAGTGAGTCGTCATAGGAAAATTATTAGGTGTTCCGGTGTAATGAGGCTCCTTTTTAAAATTGTCGGATGTAGATCTTCAAATTTATCTGTCCCTAATAACTGTTGGATATCACAATCAAGGTATTTTTGCCATTTCTCTCTTTCACATCCAACGGTGCAAAATTTTGCACCGAGACACCTAAAAATTTCTCGTCACTATAACTTTAACTCATTCCTTTTAAGTCCTCTAAAATTAGGACCACCAAGCCAATTCATAGTAATTTTTTTAATATTATTTTTATTTCTTTCATATTTTTTTTTTAAAAAAATTAACGGGTCACTTAGTTTTTAAGATTGTGACTATGTAGTTAGTATACCTTTTTTGTAATGTTGTGTTTAGTAGATGTATGTGGTTAACAACATTAAATGCTTACATTCAGGATTGTATGGTGAGCTAGTTTAAAGTAGGCTTAGATATGTTTGGTAACGTAAGTATTAAACCAGCAGAATTAACACCAAAAATTTGAATTAGGTAAAAGGTTGAAATTAAGTTCAGGGACTTCTTAAATCTTCCTAAAATATATACAGACTAAAAAAAATACAAAAAATTTATAGACTTGTATAAATGCATGTACTAATGAGATAATTTCTCCCAACTCTATTATATTATATGGACTTCCATCTCAAAACCCCTCAAGATGGTGCCTCTTTGAGTTCACCATTCTTGGATCGGATCTCAATGGGCTCTGATACAATATTATATTATATGGGCTTCCATCTCAAAACCAATTGGCAATGAGTGGAGTGACCCTTGAAGCTTATATATTGTGAGGTCTCCACCAATCTTTTTGATGTGGGATCCTCAACAAACTCAAAAACCACAAACCAGAGCAGACAAACAAGTATCAACAGTACTTTAACCCTACTCAGCCAATCAACACATCAATATAACCTCCATATATCAGAAACATATATCAGAATGAGCAAACTAAACAGAATAGAGATAGGGAAAGAAGATTGCACCGATTTATAGTGGTTCGACCAAATAACCGGTCTACATCCACTTAGTCACTCTTATTATATTCAGCAGCAATACAGTCGCAAGAACAAGGGCTCTCCAAATGCTACAGTCTCAATCGCTCAATCGTTCAATACACAGCTCAATGCCAACACTAGGCAATCGCTCACCTCTCAAAGAACAAAGAGAACGAAGAGAACTCACACTTTGCTGAAATGAATATCACTCACTCACCCCAGGAGAAAACAGGATTTCACTCAGCTCTCAACCCCTCACTCTCGACCCTCAGCTCACCTTCTTCAGCAATTCCCCTCCCTGGAATGCTTCAATCGGTCAGCTATGGAGGACGACTCTCTCTTGCCACTCTCCCTCTGCAAAAATGCTGCTTCTCCACTTAAAATAGCCAGCTGGAGGAAAGAATAACCAAAAACGGTTATACGCACATGACGGGCACAAGGTGGAAGAATAATGTTGAATCTGCTTGCCAAGCTGACTCAGACTCCAAATCAGCATTTGCAAAGCCCACCACTTGATGACATGTCCTGACAGATGGATTTCCATTGAACAACAGAAATGAAACTGGTTTTTCTGGGAGAGTGATCGAGTAACAAAGAAACTCAAAGAACCAGTTAAAGTGCAGAGACGTGGAGAAGGAGAAGGACTAGTTGAAAATTGTAAGGACCTCATTGTCTTTTGGAATTTTTAATTAAAAAAAAAAATGGAATGGTTGTGAAAAAGAAAGGAGGAAAAAAAAAAAAAAACAGTGGCAAATGACAGTAAAAAATAAAACATAACAAAGTTTATGTTTCTTATTTTCAACCGTGGTCGGGAAACCCATGGACATCTAAGTTTGAAAATGTAAATTGTGGGAGTTAAACTAGAGGATTGAGTAGCTAGCCAGGGTTTAGAAAAGCTAGAGCTGTGTATCGGGTGCTTTGAAAAGTCTCGGTTTAGCAACTTTGTGTTAATTAAGGATGTAAGTTAAGGAACCTTAGATTTGGGGTGCTACTTTGAAAATCTTGGATTTATGAAATATTTAATTGTATTAAATCAATCGTTACATTTTAGATTCAAATATCCTTTTATTGTTCAAATATAACTAAATTCATGAGCAAGTTCCAACTTGTTAAAGCATTTTACCAAAAGGTCATCCTAATCTTAGGATGAATCAATCCATTTTTTTTTCTTGGACCGAATATTCGCTTGAATTTTATGGTCTTGATACCATATTATAAAATAACATAAAGTTTCATCTCAAAACTAATTAACAATAAGAGGAGTGATCTATATATCTTAAAATTTGTGAAGTATCTTTCCTTCATCTTTTCAATGTGTGAGATCATCCTCAACACAACCAACTAACCATCTGTTGGGAGTTGCAACCACGACCAAAGTCCCACATTGACTAAATAAGAGGAATGTCATAGATATATAAGGGAGGACCAAGGATGAAAATATCGATATCGGTACTAATATCGGTAACTCAGATTTACGGATATATCGAAGGATATTTGAATATCGACAGATATTCCGGTAAAAATGACGGATATCACGGAAACTCATAAAAATATTCTGAATTTTTTTTATGAAACTTTGAACTAAGCTTAATTAAGTAATAAACTATTAGTTTGAGGGAAAGAAAAACAAAACAATGACAGACAAGTAAAGATCATTTCAAATGTCATGTTTGAAGTTAAAAAGGAATTAAATCAAAGTTTAAGGGAAAGAAGGATAAAAAATTTATCAACAAAATTATTACAAATATGCTATTTATTTATTAAAAAATAAAAACAATAAGTATTCTATATAAATTAAATTTAAAATTATATTATAGTATTAAAAAGGTATAATATAAAGTACAATGTGGTTGTGGTGGGATGAAAGAGAGAAGAGGGAAAGAAGAGGGAAAGGAAAAAAAAACAAAAAAAATTGTACAAGAGCACAATCAAACTCATGCATTGAAGGATAATAGCTGTGCAAGCAAGGTAATGGAGAAGATTTTCACATATTGTAAAAAAGATCTTATTAAATATATATCTTCAATTTTTCGCCGAAATTTCCGCGATATTTCCACGATATTTCTGCGATATATCCGCGATATATCCTCTAATCTCCGTGTTTTTCACTGCTTCCCTCTGATATATCGTCAAAACGATATATTGTGGATATATCCACGATATTTGCGATATATCCACGATATTTTGGTAAAAACGATCTTACCCCCTCATATCCATATCGCACCCTCGAGATTTTGGATATATCGTCGAAATATCGCGATTTTTTCATCCTTGGGGAGGACAGGTATATCTTCATTGGTATGAAGACCTTTTGGGGTGAATTAAAAGCAAAGCCATGAGGGCTTATGTTCAAAGTGGACAATACTATACCATTGTGGAGACATGTGGAGTGTCCTTGTCCCTAACACCATTATCGATCTTCAATATGTCCCCTCAAGATGATATCTCTCTAGATATGATATCTCCCTAGATTCAACATTCTTGAATGAGATCCCAATTTATTTGATACCATATTAGATAACACATGGGATTCCATCTCAAAACCAATTGAGAATGAGTAGTGTAACTCATTTATTTTATAAACTGTGAGGTCTCCACTTATCTTTTCGTGAGATCCTCAATACATTTATCTAGCTGGGTCCCTTTTTCTATTCATTTTCATGGGTTTGGGGTTAAGAAAGCACTTCTTGGAGAGGTAAGCTTAGCAAGCCAAGCCCATCACTTACCCAAACAGACCCAAAAAGAGAGGGAGAGAAGAGAACTGAATTTGGGAGGCCAAACATCATTTACTAGGAAAGGAAGTGGTTAGAGGCTTATGGATGAAGATTTCAGATTAGGTAAGCTAATTTGTAATAGAAACCATGGAAAATGATTGCTAAAAAGTTGGACCCTATTTGATAACCATTTGATTTTTGGTTTTTGGTCTTTGAAAATTATGCTTGTTTTTCCTAAATTTCCTTCCATGGTTTTCACCTTTGTTAAGGATTCATTTTGAATTCCTAGCTAAATTTCAAAAACAAAAACAAATTTTTGAAAACTATTTTTTTTTTTTTTTTCAAAATTTGACTTGGTTTTTGAAAATAAGGAATAAAGTAGATACCATAACAAAAAAACTTATAGTGGAAGTAAGTGTGTAAAGGCTAAATTTTCAAAAAACAAATGATTATCAAACGGGACCTTGGTTTGTGGGTTTTCACGAGCGAGAAGAGAGAGGGGATGAGTCATTTTAGAAACAAAAATTTGGTAATGTTAGTTGAAAAAAAAAAAAAAAAAAAAAAAAAAAAAAAAAAAAAGAGGAAGATGAAGATGAAGATGGAGACTCTCGTGTAGAGGGAGGAAGAAGAAGGGAAGGGAAGGGAAGAAGGATTGGAGGAAGACAAATTAAAGATGATGTTATGGGAAAAATGAGGTAATAAGATACGGAAAAGTGAAGAAATATGGTAGGAATGTTTAATGAAGGAGACAGAAAAAAGAAGCTTTCAAAAACAGAGGCTAACGTGAGGAAGAAAAAATGTAGAAATAAAATAAAATTATTATTTAATTGAAGAAAACTACAATTAGTATTAATTATATGAGAGATAAGAAGTGAAATTGGGAATTTGGAACAAGCATACGTTCGACCAAAAGGTAAGAGATTATTTGAATCCTCCTACATATTTTAGTGAAGAAGTTTATTGTCTTTTTAGAAATAATTCATTAATTATGATATGGTTGTTGAAATTTCAGGTTAAATAGAAACTAGAGTAGTTATGATTTGAAGTGTCATCGATAATACTTCTACAAGTGATTTATTTTATGAAAATATTTTCATTATTTAACTAGTATCCACCTAAAACTACAAATTATGTGTGATTTTAGGGTAATTGTTACAAAATTTTCAGTAATTTTATGCTTTTAGCTAAAATTACCATTTTCTATTATTTTTATATATTTTATGATTATTTGAGAATTTAGAAGTATTTTATGTTATTTGAGAAATCGGTAAAATTTTAGAAATATTTTCTTTTAAAGAAAATATGGTTTTTAGAATGGGTTGAAAATTTATGAGTTTCATTTTAAAAGTTGTTTTTTCCAAATTGTAACATTTTGGGTCCAAGGCATATCATGATATCAACACGATACATTTATGTCTAGTAAATCACAAGTCTCTCCTACTTGGTCATTCACTACAAGAAATATCTCTTTTTATAGCATTTAAATATAGCATTTTCTAGAATAAGCTATAAAAAAAAAGGGAAAAAAAATTGAGACTGCTTAAAAAAACAATGGAACGCGCGATCATTTTTCCCCTCTCGTTTTTTTCATTTCCCCCTCTTTTCTCTTCCCTATCTCTTCACTCTCACGCTACAACAAAACAAACCTCACCTTCTCAAACCCTCGCAGTCTCCCTTTCTCTCACAAACCCTCGTCGTTTCCACCATCAATCTCACATGATCGCCGATTGGACATGGAATTCTTTCAATGGAGTGACGATTATTACTGGTTTGTGTGCGGAGGAAGTGTTGAAATGGGCGTTTCCTTCCACCAGCCATTCTTCGCGCTGTCTCTTTTTTCTTCATCTCAGACGAGCATACCTTTGGCAGCAAAGTGAGTAGTGTGTGTAAGGGCACCCTTTCACTTCCTCTTCTTTGTTCTTTACCATCACGCTCAAGAATTGGAGATAAAAATGCTTTTTTCTTCTTTACTTTCTTTTTCTTCTTCTTATTTTGTTCTTATATCCCCTTTGCTTGCGTTTGTTGCCTCGGTAAATCTTTAAAATTTCCAGACCCTTCCTTCAATTGAATCTCACAAAACAGAGTATTTCAACTCTTAGGTTTTCTATTTTTCTTATGGGTTGTTTTGCATTTCTTAGATTTTTTTTTTTAGATTTATTGTTTTATAATATATTATCTTATTTTGGATTTAAACCTCAATTGAAAAAGGTTTGTTACTTGTATCTTTATGAGATTTTCGTCCATCTTTCTAGACCAATGCTTGAAGCTTTCTCTCAGACTTTTATCTCAGTTCAGGCTCTACCAAAATGTCGTTCCACTCCGGTAAGATTGCAAGCTTCACATTTTGTATTTCTTTGATTTAATCCTCTTTCAATTGGTTGGTCTTTTCTTATTTATGACTTATGTCCACTAAGTGTTTGAGTAAATGCCACAATGAAACAAATGGGAAAATACAAGAAAAAATAAGGAGAAAAAAAGCTAAGTTTTTTTTTTTTTTTAATCTTGTGATTGAAAGTTATGCTACTTGTAAGTTGACATTGTAAGGAATTGAAGATACTAATGCTACAGCTTATAGGTAACAGCTACCACATTGAAAATATTATCAAATACATGTAATTTTTCAAAATAAACAACATGAATATAAATTAAGGAATAGAGAGTGAACACATTATTAAATGAGCACTTGATATCTTACATCATGCTAGATTGCTTGTGAATCTAAATTTGAGCATGTATTTGTTGGAAAATGTTGAGTTAATCTTATTGACTTTCAAGTTTTAACTAGGCAGAGATGTGCATTTTAGTGGCTTTTTGTTTAACATGAGGCGTTCATTCCTTGGGCTTCTAAGATTTCATATATAGTATATCTAACTTGAGAGTTTAAGTTTAAAGTTAGAAGAAACAAGCCCATACTTATTTATGCATTTGGTAAAAAGAACCATTTTAATTGGATTCTTTCTTTGGAAGTTGCAATTCCCCTTTGCCTTCCTCTCTACCTACAACTTGTTGTCATAAACTTCTTTCTACTATCAACACTTTGTAATGTTGGTTGTTGATCCTTTTATATATATTTTTTAAGACAAGTTTCCTTGTATTCATGTCTGTTAGGCCAAGAGATACTGTTGAACAATACATTTGAATGACGTAAATATTGGTTGTAACTTAAATCTTTTATTTCATCATACTTTGCATTAAAGGTCATTTACAGTTTATTATAGTAATGCTTGTTGATGCAATAAAGCCTCATTAAAGAATCTAACAACATAGTTATTAACACTAAGTGCTACCTTTTTCTTTGTGTTAATTAATTTCCTTATATAGTAGGTTCATAGAAGTTTTCATAGAAACTGCATATGATTAATTATGTTGCGTGCTTATAGTTCCTTTTTATTTTCCAGATTACATTCAAACTGAGGTTGATTTTCTTACGTAAACACGAAACTAGTGTTTGTTTATTTTTTCCAACTTTAATTGATACTTCTCTCTGATAGTCTTGAATTAGAGAGTTAGATTCATTTTTCCCAAATTTTGAAAGAGTGCTTATAGTAGTTTGAAATTTAGCGATTCAAGTTTGTTGAACATATTGGTAAGTGTTGCAGTACCTAGCGCCTACATCTTCTCTCGAACTTTTCAATCTTTATTTGAAAATACATATCTCTTGCCATTCCTCTGAGCTTTCATGATTTTTCACTTTGATTTGGAGGGGTATTGGATTTGACTGCTAAATGTGATACTTTTATGTATGGAATATGTTGTTGATTTTGTGTGTGCAAACATTTAGGCTTTTTTATGTCCTTAATACTATATATATATTTACACAGGACTTTAGTAGAGAAATAGAAGTTTCATAAAGATGGTTTCGAATTTGCTAAATTTTGGTACAAGGAGTTTAAACTCATCCTTGTTGAGGTAAGTTCACTACAAAAAACATAAACTTTTATAACTTTTCCAACTTGAAGTTAACTGTATGCGTCTTTGTCATGCCTCTCTCGTTTTTTGTCAATCTTATTGGTCATTTTTGTAGCAGAAATAAGTTTGTGGTTTTAAACATCATCACGACAGAAGAAATTGGAATTAGTGAGTTTGATTGCTTTTTTTCCTTATATCCAGATCTGGAGATTTCAAGGCTTTAACTTAAGGAGAAAGGAGGAGCTTTATGGTAGTTTTTAAGGATTTGATATGGAATTATGAAGCCCAAACTTAATAGTAGTTGTTCTTAACTTTTTGAACCTTGAAGCTAGTTTTTAGACAATACACAAGGGCTTGTGTAGCTTGCATTCATGTTTAGATTTTTTTAGATCCACATTACCTTCTGGAAACATATGCACATCTTCTTTAAACTATCCATCCAAAAAGGAGTTTTTTTAATGAAAGGTTTTTTGTTTCCCAATGAAAAGAGATATCTGATTTCTTTCACAACTTCACTTATCCCAAAAGGGTCCCAGCCTCTTGTTGCTGCTATGGTAATAGGTAGGGATGATTTTGATGGTTGAAGATTTAACCATAGGATATAGGTTTCATTGAAGTCTGTTCTAGGATTATGATTGAATTCTTTATATACCGACCAGCCTGAATTTGAAGTTATTGTTTTGGACAATATGAGGTTAGTACATTTTGGGGATAAGATCCCCATCTCTTGCTCAGTAATTAGAGGTGTGTTTGGTCTTGTTCAATTCTGTTTGAAGACTATTTTAGGAGTGCAAGATAAGTTTCATGTGTTTTAGATAATTTGTGCTAGTTATATGGTGATTGCACTGGCTAGAGTTGATTTTTTTTTTTAGACTTCTTTCTTTAAGAAAAGTTAACTGGCTTAGAATTTCTATTATATGCTTATTGAAGGTTGAAGTTTTATTTGCTGCTTAAGTATAATTTGAGTATTTGTTTGAGGAATATGTTTCATGGTTCATTGATTTGCTTATTGAAAGGTTTAAGTTTTATTTGCTGCTTAAGTATAATTTGAGTCTTTGTTCGAGGAATATGTTTTATTTGTTTTGTTTGAATATTTTAGAACCTTCTTTATGAATATATATATGCAGAATATTGATATGAAATGAGGAGTTTTGTTTGAATATTTTAGAACCTTTTCTTGGTGCCACATTGTGTATATTACCCTGTGTTCTTGAGTAATGACTTCTAAGGAGACGTTGTATATTACTTGGAGTTTGTATCACACATTTATTTCAAATTGAGTTCTCTCCGTCAACTAGCCATGGGCTTGCTGCTATATTTTATGATTGTGAAGAAAATTTCATTTCATCCCTTGTTTGTTCTAATGACTTGCATTATTAGTTTGTAGCCAGAGATATACTCGAGAATGAGATGAGGATGTCTAGTAATGAACACCTGATTTCTTAATGGTAGAAAATTCCTTACATGGATCAGGATCTTAGTTGAGTCATGTATCTTTCATTTACATGGATATATGGTGATGGTTTATTCGATGAAACCTTGTTCAAGAGAGATGAAATGTGATATGGAGGTGAGCATCTATGCTGTTTTGTAGTTGGTGTAAACTGAGTAGATATATTTCTATACTTCTAATTTTTTAAGGGCTATAGGTGTTTGTATGGTTAGTTGCAGCATTTGCAGCCAACGTATTTGTTTTTCCCTCTCTCTTTCCCTCTGTTTCATCTCTCACTCATTTAACACAACGCTTCGTCACCATGGTTGCTTTGGTTGCCACAATTGTCGACGTTGAAGCTTTAATTACTTGTATTTGAGGAGCTATTGCATTCTCACCATGTTCTAATTGTCCTAAACTTGAAAGGTCTTTTGGTGTTTTAATTTTCCTTTCCTTTTCCTATTATGATTTTTATTCCTATCTAGAAATTGATTGCTAGTTTATTGTTTGAGATGTCTTTCCCATGTTTATGAATTTAAGTATATTACCTAAGCTAATAGTGTTAAAGAAGCTTTGTGGTTGAAAGGACTTATAGGAGAATTTATTCATTTGAAAGCATCCGTTATAATTTGGTGTGATTCACAATAAGTGTCATACATTTATCTAAAAATCATATGTATCATGAAAGGACAGTATATTGATGTGATTGCATTTTGTTAGAGATTCAGAAGTTTACACCTCACTTATCTAGTAAAATTTTGAGTATAATTAAACGCATTTTTATGTTTATATTTTCATATTATTTAACACTTTTTTTACTTCTAATTTTAGGGTAATACAAGTGAGCAACATTCTAATGATACAAATGAACTCATGAAACCCAACTCAGAAATGACATACAGACCACAAAGTTGCATGAGTTTGGGTAGACTTGTCAAAGAATATCAATGGAATTGTCTTGGTCACAAACACAACTAGCTTGAGATGTTTTGATTTGGGATAGCAACACATTTTGTAATGAATGAATTGTAGATTAATGTGAATCTTGTATGGATGTTTGCTTAGATAAAGACACATTTTAATTGTATCCATTTGTTATAATATATTTATTATTTTACTTTTAATTTCACATAAGGTATGAAACATCCATAGTACCATTGAGAATATTAGAATTCATTCATGTTATAAATAACAAAAAGTTTGACCATTCAAAAGCTTATTATAGCTTTCATTTAAAGTTACAAATAAATATTTATAGTTGCAAATAAATGTTATCAATAACAAACAATAACTTTTTATTTTTGCTATATAAAGTTTTTTATAGCTTTTAAAAAATGCTATCATATGCTTTAACAAGAACAAATTATGCTATGGAAGGACATTTATTATAGCATTTTGATAACCTTAATAAAATGCTATAAAAGGTTCAACTTCTTATAGCATTTATAAAGCGTGGGCTGTCATGACTTTGCAAAAACGCTATAAAAGGTCTTTTATAGCATTTTTTCGAAGCTATCGTAGACCTTTTTTTCTGTAGTGATTAGAAGCTAGATAAAAGATTTAAGACATATCAACACTATATATATATATATATTTATGTTTACAAATTATTATTACAGAACTTTCTATATTTTAACTATTTAAGTTTTTATATTATTCATGATATATATATATATATATATATATTTAACAAGGATTTACATTGTTTTACTAAGCTTTAAACTTTTGTATGGTATGGGAACAATTTGCTTGATGAAGTTATTTTCTTATTAACTCACCACTTGTTGTCATGGCTGGCTTTTTGGGCCTTCTTATAAGTGGATAATTTTTGTTATTTTTTTAATATTCTCAAATTAACTAATTTTAATTAATTAATTAATATTCTGATGTGAATCAACTTAATTTTTTTACTGCACGTTTTAGTCTTTTGAAATGGTTATAGTATAGAGTTCGAAACGACAATTCTAACACTTTTTGAATCACTCAAAAATTGGAGTTCAAACTTATAGCTAAAACAAAATTGAAAAGAAAATATACTATGGTGGTGATAGAATGTTACGTTATTTATCTTTAGTATTATTTGTGTTATTTCTCTGATTTATATCTGTAAAATTTGTTATTTGCTCAGCCTATCATATAGTACTTCAGTTGTAGCTTCTTGTTGTTACATTGTAGCTTCTTGTTGTTATATATTTTGTATGTTGTTCTCTATATTTTCACATACAATCATTTGGTAATAAATCATATACATATTGCCTCTCTTTTGATCTGCACCTTTATATATATATATATATATGATATCAGAGCCCTTGTGCTCATCTTTTTCTTCCAAAAATGACTTTTGAAGAAGGTTCATCTTCTACCTCCTCCTCTAATCAGAAAAGTCCACCTATTGTAACCCCTAGTACCCCAATCACCACTCTCGTCGTTACTCTCATTCAGAATCCAACCCAAATACCTACTATTCCCACCCATGTTCGTCTTCCGGTTACTCAAAATCGAAACAAAAATCCTATCGTCACTCCCCCTAGCTAACTCAAAATACTCGACCACAGTATTTCCCCCCACCTCCGACTGGGTTTTATCCTTATACCCAACAAGCATTTTACCCTCAATCGCAACATTATCCTTCCCAACCCTCGATACAACCCCAACAGTTTTACCCACGACCCCTTTTTCAACCTCCTCAACCTCAAGCTTTTCCTCAACCCAATTTATCTTCACTCTGAACCCTACCCTACTCTACCTCAACCATTGACTATCAAGCTCAATGATACAAATTATAACACGGGTGACAACAAATTATGACGTAACGCAGGTGGCAGTTCAATGATCAAATGAGTTAAAACGTGGCACCTTAAACAATAAAAATGCTGGCGTGATAGATGATGTGCCAGATGATTGGGTGAGTTGTGATGACACGTGGTGGATGATTGGTGGCTTAATCAAATAGACTAAACCACAAAGAATACAATACGTGGCATATGGTTAATTTTTAATTTGTTTTAAAAAAAAAGAATATTGGAATTTTTTTGCCTTAGCACATGCACTCCACGCGTATGACATATTTGTCCTTATACACAACTATTAAAATGTTACGACTAAGAGACAGAAGAGTTAGAAATGAGAACAATTTTCTCTCCTAAATGTTAACGTTTTAATGCTAGTGTGAAGAAAGATACCTACACATGAGTACGTAGCAAAGTATTATATCATTTTTTAGTGTGGTTATTTATTTATTTGTTTTTTTACCCAACTTTTTTCGATTCCTTTAATTAATCTCCACTCTACATTTTTTATTTTCCAAAATTTAATGACCTAAATTAAATCTGAAGTTAAATCTAATTTTAACCCAGCATTCTTTAGGTTATCAAAATAGATATGCAAAACTTTAGATTGTTTGCTTCACCAACTTCTTCTCTAACCAGCACTACCCTCATTCGTCAAAAGCTGTCAACATCATTTCTTTATGCTCCTTTATTAATATATATTAAAAATTCTTAAATATATATATATTTTTTTGAGACGTTAAATATACCTTAATAATGTATAAACTTAAGCTTTTAAGTATAATAATGATTTATTATGACATAAGAGTAGAAAATCGAGTGTTCGTCTACTCTTATATTGCTAATAATATATATAAACCACAACCGACACTAACCATGATCTAAATCATGGGTTTAGAGTCTTTAGACCTAGTTATTATCGTTTTTAAAGTAACCTTTTGAAAAACTATACTCAATTTTGAAGTAATGGGCCCCTTAATTATCTTCCATAACCAAAGCTAGTTGCAACCAATTATATCAAAAATTAAAGTAATAATTAACAGTATGTTGAGAGATTAGATACCCTACTAATCAAGGACGCAGTGGGTTGAAATCATTGGCAATATGGAGATTAAAATTACACAAACTTGCATTTATTATTTTGAAATATTGTCACGCACACCCACGTACACGCACAGACCAACCAGCCCTTTGGTTATTTATTGCACAACTTCATGTGCAGGAGAGATCAATGAATAATAATTTTTTAAAAAAATAATTAGTAACTCTTTCTTACCGTGTGTTTCTAGCAGTTAGTTCTGACTTCTGATCTACAAAAACTCGTATAAAATATAAAAATAATATTTTCTTCCTGGATTTACATTCATCTTTAATATTATTGAACTTACCATTCTTACAAGAAACTAAAGAATTCAAACTTGTAACTACGGGGAGACCAATATTTCACAATATACCTAGCTACTTTATTAGACTTTCTGAGCCGAATCGAGACCAAAAAAGTATATATTAAAATACTAATTTTCAAGTACATTAAAAGAGCCCAGAAAATACCACATACATGGGAGATCAACTTTCTCTCATAAATCATTAGATTAATTAACTTCGTTTTTGTCGTCAACATTTTGAAACACATTAGGTACTTCAAGTCAGTTATTTAATATTTTTTGTTTTCCTTCTCTAGGCTTATATGCCCAAATATAAGTGGGAGTCTGTTTAATATAAACTTGAAAAAGAAATCGTAAGTACTTGGCCCATGGAGAAAGATTATTTACGTAAAGTTTAAAGGGCAAAACTTTTGCTATAGCCATGCAAAGAGGTGACGACAATGACTGGCCCCCTCTCGTTTGCGTGCATGGAATGCTTCCACTCCCATCAATCATGACGTGCCATCTGTCCCACTCAGCTACTGACTTCCACTCCATTGAATTCTTACATTAATTAATAAAATAACCCATTTAAATTCAAAACTGAAAAACTAATTATATGAAGCGCTGTTTATACAAGATGACAATTTCTTAATAAAAATTCTAACCATCTAATACAAGTTCAAATTATTTTCGTAGTTTCTCTCGGTTAAATCTAATAATGATGCACAACTGTCAACTAAATTATTATTGCAACTTTTGGGAATAATAATTTCTCCAAAAATGTTCTTATTGAATTGTTTAGGTGGAGAGAAGGACATTATTGGGATTTCAGACAAGAGGAAAATGTATTGAATAGTTTTTGGTGGCAAATGGGGTAGTAGCGCACGTCAGCCGCCTTCCATGTGGACAACAAAGATATGCTGTGTATAAATAGAAAGATTTGTTTAATAGGTTGGAATGGAGGAGGCAAGGCAACTTAGCCCAAAACTTTAATTAAGAAGAAGAAGAAGAAGCATAGGAAATGGGAAGGAGCCCTTGCTGTGACGAGAGTGGCCTCAAAAAGGGACCTTGGACCCCTGAGGAAGACCAAAAGCTCATCAAACATATCCAAAAACATGGCCATGGAAGCTGGAGAGCCCTCCCAAAACTCGCCGGTATGCCTATCGATCTCTCAAACAACATAACACTACTAACTATATATGTTATTGCATGTTCTAAGTCTCTTCAAATAATTTCTTCTCATCTTTTCATTTTTGGACAGGACTGAACCGATGTGGGAAAAGTTGCAGATTGAGGTGGACAAACTACCTAAGGCCAGATATAAAGAGGGGCAAATTCTCTCAAGAAGAAGAGCAAACCATTCTCAATCTCCATTCCGTCCTTGGAAACAAGTAAATATAATATTGTTTTTACAACTAAATTATACATGTATTTACCAGCTAGCTGGATGGATAACTTAATTATATGTGGTCATCTTTGTTTTGTGTTGTTAAATAATGAAGGTGGTCAGCAATTGCAAGCCACCTACCAGGAAGAACAGATAATGAAATCAAGAATTTTTGGAACACCCACTTGAAGAAAAAGCTAATTCAGATGGGGTTTGATCCAATGACTCACCGTCCTCGAACTGACATATTTTCCAGTCTGCCACACATCATAGCCTTGGCCAGTCTTAAAGAGCTCATAGAGAATCCTTCGTGGGAAGAACAGGCACTCAAATTGCAAGCAGAAGCCGTTCAAATGGCGAAGTTTCAATACCTTCAATATCTCCTTCAACCACCTCCTACAGCTTCCTTAAACAACAATAATAATCCCAACGAAGTTGAAATCATGAATCTAATCAACTCTCTCTCTTCTCCTCTCTTTGAAAACCAAATCACTCAAAATAATAATACACTCCAACAACCACTCGGTACCGACTTAATTGGTCTCCCGTTTTCCCATTTGCCAACCTTGGAAATAATTCCTACAAACAGTTACGAAATAGTGCCGTTCATTGCCAAGGAGATGTGTGGCCAAAATAATAATGAAGCTTCTGATCCTAATTCTCCATGGCAGCTGCCTTCTTCTTCTGCCGCCCCGTCGCCGCCGTCCGTGGCTCCTCTGCCGCCGCACCTGAATGTTACTCACGAGGTTCCTTCTTCAAACAGCAATTACGGAGATGCATGTAGCACATCAAGCTTTGCCGGATCCTCCGCTCCCATTTGGCCCGATCACCTCCTCCTCGAAGACGCTTTGTTTCATGATATTCCTTCGCTTTAGAATGTGAAAAAAAAAATAATAAAGGCTTAGATATATTTTTTTTAAACACCGTGGTGCGTATATTTTATCCAACACTACACAACTCCAGAGGGATTTATTTTGCATGCATATACATACGCAGCTTTATGTGTTCTTATTATGTAAAATTTTCTCTGTGGTTTTTCAAAAAAAAAAAAAAAAAAAAAAAAAAAAAAAAAAAAAAAAACTCTGTGGAAAGATTTTCAGTTCATCAAATTGCAGATTTGAATTGATTGAGCTCCCACGTTTCTCTGATCAAAACTAAAGTTTTCCATTATTTTTTTATTATGTTGATCAAATTATTAGACTTTCTTTTTCATTCTTTGTCTCATAGTTTCAAAGTCCCATTAATCAGTATTTAATCTTTTCTAATCATTCACCAAACTTAACCTGCAGCAGCTGACCTACTCTTTTAATTAAATGTTAAATTACTTGGTTTTTTATTTTTTTTAAAAAAATTCAACATAAGTGTCAAAGTCAACTTGTGCGCTCATCCATTATTTGCTATATTTAATTGTCAAGGTAACTCATATTAAATTCTTGATATGTGAATCACCATCGTTTGAACTCATTTCTGGTAAGTTCTTCATTATTTACATTGGTTCTTTGTTTAAAAAAATATAACCAAACATATGAGTGTTTAAATTCTAAACGGTTTTTATACAAAAATATTTAAAAGAAAATACATTTTTGAAAAACACTCAAATAAAAGGTATTCCAAATGAGTCCTTGACTAAAAAAAAAAAAAAAGAAATTAAGTTGAGGGACTTTTTAAATCTTCTTAGAGTATATAAATAAATATACTAAATATTTTTTTTAGTACATCAACATTCGAGGATGGGGGGATTCGAACATTGACCTCATGGTCAAGAGTACATGTCAATTACCGTTGAGCTAAGCTCGCTTTGTTATACTAAATAGATAACGAACATTACTTGACTATATATACATTGGTTTATAGGTATATATTTTCTATACACATACCATTAAAATTTTCATAATTATGAAAGAAAGGCATAAAATGAGCAATTGGAACTTTTTTTATTTTCTCCATCTTAATTGTCAAAATTTTAATAAAGGTGTATAAGAAGATACTTACACAATATATAATATAAAGTTTGAGAGTAAACTTATAATTTAATATTTTATTAAATCAAAGAAACAAAAACAAAAAACTTAGCCAATCGGAGATAACGATGTGAACGAGTGTTGATCGAAAAACGTTCCTATATGCAGAGAAGAAAAGTACGTAACATAAGAACCAATCGGAGAAAACGATGTGAGCTGCATGCAACTGGTTTTTCCGGTAGAGTGAGTGAGAGCTTTTTGACAAAGAAAACCTAAGAACCACTTATATTGCACAGACGTGGAGAAGGAGAGAGGAACTGGCCCTTGTATTGTTTCTTGGTTGGAAATTATTCTCGAGACCTTTTTAAAATTAATAATATAAGATATGATTAGTATAAATATAATATTGGTCGGAACTTTTCTTTGAGAGAGTTGACAAATGTATCCAGTTTCTTAACCTCTGACGTAACGAGGATTTGCAATGATAAGAGGGAAACATCACAAACATTTTCGAATTTTTTTTCCCCACAAGAAAACAACTGTTTCCTTCGACACATTGCGCTCACTCATTTGTTCCAGAAAATCAAAGGTTTTACGGATAAAACCCTAAATTTATTTTCATGAGATTCATATTTTACAATAACTATTATTCATCTATTAAATTTAGGATTCAGCTTCTTAAATTCAGAGTTAATTCAATTCTAATCTAAGAACCAAACACTACTTTTAATTGATTAATTTCCAATATGTCTTATTCTTCAATATTACTTTTTTTTTAAAAAAAAAATGATCGGAGTCTCTCTCTCTCTCTGATTTTTTTTTTTTTTCTTTTTTTCTTCAGGTGGAGTAAATAATTGGGAACTGGGATAGAGCATAGAGTCAAAGAACATTGAGGTGGCCAGCCTACTACTTGACTTTTATATAAGTTCCTGAACAAGAAAACTTTTTTTCAATTAATTTTAACTAAAACAATTTTCTTTTTAACTTATGGTATTTTTTTAACGATGTTTTTCCAGTATAATTGTTGCAATTACATTTGATTTCTCGAATAATTACTTTATATTTTTGCCGCTGCTGCTCTCTAGAGATATACATGAAACATTAGAAATTTTGCTGATTCAAATGTAATAATTCTTTGAGTTAAAATGTCAGATTACCGATATTAATGTGTGGGTTTGGCCTTAATTTAAGATCATTCTAAACTTTGGTTAGTTTTTTTTTTTTTTAAAAAAAAAAAAAAAAAAAAAAAAAAAAATCTAAACTTCGATTGAAAAACAAGAAAAAAAAAGTAAATAAATTGAAAATTTAAAATTGATAAAAAGAAAACAAAATTATATTATCGAACAACTTTTTGGCTTTTGCTAGTGTTCTCATACAGGGAAGATTCCGTTCTCATTATCATTCCTATATACACTTTGCTTCTTTCATTGTCAACTACCTTTTCCTATATTTAAAGATTAATTAGCAAAGGGATTATAAAAGCTTTTTTTTTTTTTTTTAATAGGAGGGAGTTCAGCTGTTAGTTGTTTTAAGTTGTAAGCAAAATTTAAATTTTTTATCAAGCCTAAGGTTAAACGACTCTTTTGAAGGTTATCATTTCAATCTTTAATTTACATTCATATATTAGCAATGTATGTTTATATTGGTCATCTCTTTTATATATATGTGTTAATTTTGAAGACAAACTCTAATAGGTTGATAGCTAGTCCATATAAAGTTAAAGGAAAAAACTCAAAACAAATAATTAATCAACTTTTAACTTGAAGGTCCTAGATATAATTGATTGATTTATTGACTTAATATACTCAATTTGTACTGATTGATTTAGAGTTGATCATAAAGAGACCCAATTTCAACCCTACGTATCTAGCTACTACCTTAAATTATTTAGATTCTATGCTTAAATAGGTATTACAGTACAATCATCTCTAATAAATTAATTCATTGATATGGATACTTGTTTTACCTTCTTCCTTGATTGATTATAGGTTAATCAGGACAAATGATTATTATAATATATGATGGGTAAAAGTAAAAATATGTGATTTATGGGCAACTTGGATTATAATTACGCATACAACATTTTAATAATTCTTAAAAGGGAAAGTCATGAGTCTAGTCATTTAAAAAAATTTTGACACGACGTGGGTAGAAAGTTCAATGGTAAAAGTTCAAATGATATTTTTAATAATTCATTTCATATTCGATTAACTTTTAGGTATTATAATTTTCAAATTATTTTAGTCTGGTCATTTGGTACCATTATTTCAAATTTAAACTTGTCAATTTTCTTCGAGTGTCCTATTAGAAATTATTTAGGTAAAGTTTTTTGTGTTAGTATGGAAGATATATATTAAATTTACTCTAGTTTTTTTTTTTTTTTTTTTTTTTTTTTTTTTTTTTTATAGTAAAACAACATTTGGAGGTGGACGTCTTAGTCGATGGTACATGCCAATTACCGTTGAGCTATGCTCGTTTTGGCTAAATATACTCTAGCTTAAAATCATATTATTTTGGGGCATTTGCATCAATAGCAAAAAAAAAATCAATAATTGCAAGCGTGTCTTTGATTTATTAGGTTTGCAGATATAGCAAAACACGTTTGGCCCGACCCAGACAATATCATAAAAAGACTAAAATAACCTCAGCTCGTTGTCCACTGATATACCAAATATCTAGTATATTAAACTCTAAAAATATACTAGATATTTGGTATATCAATCAACTGATATACTAAATATATAGTAAATATATAGTATATCAGATGTATATTTCGTGAATATAATGTATTAGATATTTGGTATATCAATCAATTGATATACTAAATATATAGTATATCAGATGTATATTTCGTGAATATAATATACTTTACATATGAGCTTTCATTAGTTTAGATATCTTTGATATACTTCATCAATAAAGAATTAGATACATTAGCTTTATTTTGGGACAATATGTGTGGTAGAGGATTTAAACATCTAACCTCTCGGTTGAATGTGCATATATCAATGATTTTTTTTAATAACAAGTCCTATCATTGATGTATTTAGCTACTCATAATCAGGTATATTTATTAATTATTTGACTAGTAAAGAAAAATGAGGTATATCAACGGTGTATCAACTTTCATAACAGGTATAGAAGACAAATATTTATTTTATAAAAGACAAACATTTCATTTAAAATATGTAAATAATACAACATAATCCAATAAATAGAAAAGAAAATATAACAAATATAAGTAAATAAAGTAACATATCAAGTATATCATTGGTATATCAAATATTATGTTTATCAAATCAAGTATATATTAGATATATCATTGTATTCATTCGAGTATATCAAATTTGGTATACTTTATATTTCGTATATCAGTAAATATAAAATATATCAGATATACTACTAATATACTTATTGATATACCAACAAGGGTAAAATTGGAATAATAAAAAAAACGGAAATCAGATTTTTAAAATTTTGCTATATTTGCAAACCTAATAAATCATAGTTAAATTTGCAAATATCCTAATATTTTTGTCAATTGAGGGGGGATTCATACCTTAGACGACCTCTTACCTCTTAGTACAAGATTTATGTCAATTGAACTATATTCTTGTTGGCTTCTATCTTATATTTTAATTATTATGGATTATTTATATTATATTATATGAGTTTTCATCTCAAAACCAATTGGCAATATATGAGTGGAGTGACTTTTGTAACTTATATATTGTGAGGTCTCGACTAATCTTTTCAATGTGGGATCTTCAACAATTTATATGTATATATAGTCAATTATATATTTGGCTAGTTGCATAAAAAAAACCCCACCATTTAATTTACAAAACCCCAAAAATATGTTGAACTAGAAAAGAAACCCTAAAAATATAATATCTTTCCCTAGTCAAACTAACCATAGAAAATAGGCCATTAATGATTATAGAATTTCTTTTTCTTCCCTCCCACTATTGAGAGCACATACTTTTTTATTGCAAATGTTGAATCTATTCTAAAACTACCCTAAAGTGTTTGAATTGGGCAGTTGGAAGTTTAGGGTAATGATGTGTGTAAGGGTGAGAGGTAGAAGATTGTCAATTTAATTTGGAATCCAACATTAGCATTCAATTACATGGGAGACTATGAAGTTAAAGCCTATGCCTTTCTCATGGAGTTGTTACAAACTTAATTATATTAGCAGCCCTTAATTCCCCTCTAATTTTCTTCCACCAGTCAACACCCACGGTCACTTTTCCCGTAAGAAAATGAATGGAAGTTTCTCAATATACAATTAATAAAAATTCTTGATGTGTTTTGTAGGAATTTGGAGGCCTCCCGACTTGACGAGTAAGCCTCGCTGAGTATTTAAAATTTAAGTCTAAAATATCAATAAGAGCATGACTCAACTGACATAAAGTTTGGTATTCCGATCAAGAAGTTAGAAGTTCAATCCTTCATTCCTACATGTTGTCCAAAAAAAAAATCCACTTTGAATAGAGGGAATAGGCGTGTATTTGTAATGAGCAACTTTTTTTTTTTTTTTTTTTAGGACAGATAAGATAAAAACAAAAGAAACAAAACAAAAAGCTGGAAAACAAACAGTCAGCAAAAATCAGAAAACAGAAAAAGAAAGATGTTGAGCTGAGGTTCCCTCCATCGTTCAGTCACTGCTAAAGTCGAAGCCCTTCGTGCAACCTGATGGGCAAGAGTGTTCTGATTTCTTCGGATATGCTGAATGAAGGGGACTCCAACATTCTTCATTAGGGACTTGGTTTCACTCACAAAAGGAGCAATTTCAGTAAGATCATGCCCTTCCCCTTTGAGAAGATTCATCACCTCTAAGGAATCACATTCCACTTCAATCGGTCTCCTTTGGCTCTCAGGAATATCAATCAAAGCTTTTAGACCTTCGATCATGGCCATAATTTCCAGCACCTTGACCTCACAGTCGCCAGTAACAGGACGACAACCCGCCATTCGAACACGTCGCTGATGGTCGCGCACAACCCATCCAAGGCCGCCTTGCTTTCTTTCGGAATTGTACGCTGCGTCCGAGTTTAATTTCCAATGCTGATGGTTTGGAGGATTCCACTCCAAGCAGTTGTGGAGGACATTTCCTCTCGCCGTTGAAGGTAAATTCTGGTAACTTGTGCTTATCTTTGTCTCTTTGGATGTGTTGCTGCTCTGCGACTGCTTTATATGATTTGGAATACAATCTATCAGCTCTCTTGGGTGCCGCTTAGTTTCTCCAAAAATGATTTGATTCCTCGTCTCCCAAAGTTTTCCGCATAACCGCATCATTAGCTCTATAATTGTGTTGTTGCCTTTGTCAAGAATCCAGTCCCAAATTTCTTGAAGATTCCAGTTTTTCCTGTCATTACAAAACATACTCATATCAAAAGGAATGCATTTGCTCCATATATCTTGAATTACCTTACACTTCCAGAATAAATGGGTTGATGTTTCCTCCTTTTCCCTGCAAAAAATACACCATGGGTCAATTATAATTCCTTTTTTAATAAGGTTTAATTTGTGAGGTAAAAGATCATTGTAAATCTTCCATCAACAGATTTTTGTTTTTTGGGAAACTTTAGTGTTCCAAAAAACCTTCCATCTTTTGCCTTGGGCCTCTACATTGGAGGGTGAAGCCTCATCTTTATTCTCACAAGTTAAACCCATATTATAAGCACTCTTAACAGAAAAAACTCCATGATTAGTCATCTTCCAAATGATTTCATCTTCTCCTCCATTGTGATGGAGGGGAATGCTTAGAATGGCATCGGCGTCCGTTGGCAGGAATAGGTCACGAATTTTCCTTTCATCCCACTGACTCCTGTCAAGCATCAGAGATGACACTGGTTCATGAAGAAGAATCAAGGGGGTGAAAATGGGTCTTCCATTAGGGGTGGTTGGAATCCATGAATCACTAGCCACCATCACTTGAGATCCATTACCTATCCTCCATCTATAACCTTTCTCAAACAGTTCTTTTCCCCACATAATACTTCTCCAGACATATGATGGGTTTCTACCAATTTTTGCTCGAAGGAAGATTCCATGATGATAATATCTCCCCCTCATAACTTGTGCTAGAAGACTTTTTGGGTGTCGAATCAACCTCCAACTTTGTTTTGCCAACATTGCCTGATTGAAAAGGGTCACATCTCTGAAACTCATTCCTCCACTCAATTTGCTCTTACACATATTTTTCCATGACTGCCAATGGATTTTCCTCTTGTCCGTTGAAGATCCCCACCAAAAACGAGCATAGAGTCGAGATATCTCTGCACAAATAGTACTTGGAAGCTTGAAACAACTCATAGAGTACGTAGGAATGGCTTGTGCTACGACTTTGATAAGCACCTCATTTTCGCCTAAAGAGAAAAATTTTGCTTTCCACCCCTGCAGAACCTTCCAAACTCGATCTTTAATGGAGGAAAAAGCTTGGCACCTATTGCGAGATATTTGAGAAGGAAGCCCTAGGTATTGACCCAATGAAGGCGTATGATTGACTGAAAGCATGCCCTGAATCTGCTCTATCGTATTATTGGTTGTGTTGTTGCTAGTCATGAAGATAGACTTGTCATAATTCACGGTTTGTCCAGTAGCCCTCTCATAGATGTTGAGCACATCTTTTATAGATTGACATTCCCCGCCATTAGCCTTGAAGAAAACCAAGCTATCATCTGCAAAAAAACAAGTGAGAAATAGAAGGGCAATGTTTATTTATACGCAAACCTGTGAGCAATCGCCTTTGCTCTTTTTGGAGGAGCAACGCCGAGAAACCCTCTACACACATAAGAAATATATAAGGCGAAAGCGGATCCCCCTGTCGTAATCCCCTCTGAGGTTTGAATTCTACAGTCGGGAGACCATTCAATAGGATAGAGAAAGATACAGACTCCACACATTTCATAATAAGAGAAACCCACTGGTTACCAAATCCCATTTTCTTCATAACTTCACGCAAGAAGGACCATTCAACTCGGTCGTAAGCTTTACTCATATCGAGTTTTAGAGCAATTGTACCTTCCTTCCCTTTCTTTTTAGCCTTTAGCGCATGAATGCATTCGAAACCGATTAAAGCATTATCCGAAATGAGCCTACCAGGAATAAAGGCCGATTGAGTAAGAGAAATCACTGTATCTAGGATCCCCTTTAATCTGTTGGCTAATACTTTAGACACAAGCTTGTATACCACATTACAAAGACTAATTGGTCGAAAGTCCTTTATATATCTTGAATCCTTAACTTTCGGAATTAAGACAAGGAAAGTTTTATTGAACTTCTCAATTCCCACTCCCTGATTAAGAAACTGAAGGCAGGCTTCTGTTGTCTCCGGACCCACTATATCCCAATAACGTTGGTAGAAGATAGCTTGAAATCCATCCGGACCAGGAGCTTTTGTTGCAGGCATTTGCTTCAACGCTTTCTCAATCTCCTCCTTCACAAATGAGCAACTCTCTACTCTAACCTAATCAAATTAGGAATAACGATTTTAATTGTTTATTTATTTTCAACTTTATTTCATTCTATATATATATATATTAATTCAAAATCTTTTAAATATCTAAAAAAAAAAAATTTAAAAACTAAGTATCCCTAAATAATAATAAAAGTAAAATTAGGGATTAAATTAATTAATAATATAATTTCAAACCATTAAGCGGATCCAATTTAATTCTATATTGGTACTTCAATACCCTAACTCACTTATGAGTATGGAAATTTGTAGAAGGTCCAACAAGTGTAAATCAATATTAGTTTAGGAGGAAATGACAATATAAGAGTTGGATTTCCTATTCTCATATCATGTTAAAATCACCGATTAAGCTTTTGGATTGATTGGTGATTGAACAACTACCTACATGACAGCACTACATAGAGTATGCAATGCACACGTTCATGTAACATGTTATGATCTCGATGCCTTTACGAGATGGTGATGAGTGATCACACGCACCAAGTATAACCAACAAAATTAAAAATATTATTTCTCATTCCCCTAAAATTAATAATCTCATTGCTTATTTTGATACATGGCTAAGTTTGTGTTGCTTTACCAAAGGTAAAAAAGACAATATCCGACTTGTAGTAAGTCTATTGATGTGAATAAAGAAAATCATTCTTCACTCCCTTGATAAAAATAAGGTTATAGATGTTTTTTTTACGTCAACAATTCTAGGATGGAGAACAAACCATCAACCTTTAAAATAGTACCTAATGTCTAATTGAAATAGGTTCAAATTGACTGATTAGATATATAATTAAATGTACTTAAAATAATGTTTGAAATTAATCAAGTTTTCAATATATTAAATTGAAAACGAAAAAATTATAGTCCATGGGAACAATTCAAGTCCAAGTAAAAATGAATATTTTTCTCCAACGACTTATTATATAAAGCCAAAATTTTAAAACCTAATCCACTTCTCACTCATCCTCATGAAACAATACATGGGGACACATAATGCTTAGTTAAAAGTGGCTCAATAATTGATTTTGGCTAAAAATCAAATAGGCCAATGATAAAATGAACATAATTCTATATTATACACAGGCTACTTATTCTACATTATATTATTAATTATTATTTAACAAAATATTTCATGAAAAATTGATTATTTGAGATATGTTTCCTTAGTTTAAATGATATTTCCCAACTCTCGTAATTATTGAACTAAAAAAAATAAACAAATAGAAGATCGTGTGGTGTGACTTCCAACTTTCAACCTTAAAAGAGGTTGTTAGATGAAACTATAAGTCCAAAGTGGCGAGATTGAAATTGATTATGAAACTTTTAAGAACATGAGAACTAAATTGAAAGTCAAGCTAGAGCACGTGTTTTATAATTCATTAAATGCATCGGAGACAACTTTTTTCAATGATTCTGAATGGAAATCCTTAAAGTTTAATATGAAAAAATATTTATTTAATTTCACAGCATAATTTGATGAAATTGAAAGTTTAGAACTAAAATTAATACTTGTTTTAAGGTTAAAATTGATTTTTTTTTCCGTGATTCTTTTATAATTCATTAAGTTTAAAATCTTCCCCAAAAAAAAAAACAAAAATCATTAAGTTTAAAGAATTCTACATCATAAAGAACGATTATATAGATAAAAAAATTGATTTGATTATAAACTCAAAATTTTCACTATCATTTCCCTTTTAGACCAAGCATTGTAGTTGGTTTTGATTTTTTATAGTTGCACGCAATCCTTGCTTATTTTCTTATTTAAATTTATTAACTTTTAACTTTTCCTTAACCATTCTCATAATAATACCAACTTGAGTTAATTCAACTAATTAAAAACATTAATAACTTGTATAATAGATTGTATATTTCAATTATCATTCCTTTTTTAAATGGTATTTTTAAAGGAAAAATAAATCTCATAATTGTGCACAGTAAGAATGACTTTGATAGTCAGCACATGAGCATAGCTTGACTGACATAAAATTTATATTAATGATCAAGAGGTTTGTAGTTGACGGTTTTGATAGGGTAATCACATTTGCTTTCTACGGATTTGAGGAGTCAAATATAAAGGGATAAATAAGAAAATATCTATAAATAATGGGGCATTTTCTATGTCCTATATATATATATATATATTAGATGCAGTTGCATAGATGATAAATTGGACCAAATTAATAGCAAATATAGCACAGTTGCAAACTAATTGCAAATATAGCAAAATTAATTGTACAAGACCAAAAACTTGTTGTTAGATTCTATCTGTGTCTATCACTGATAGACTCTGATTATTCAAAGTATATCAGTGTCTATCGCTGATAGACTTCGATTAATCAAAATCAGTGACTATCACTGATAGACTTTGATTTATCAGAGCCTATTAGTGATAGTCACTGATAGATTTTGATTAACCAGAGTTTATTAGCGATGGACACTGATAGACTCTGAATAATCGGAGTCTATCAATAGACTGATAGATTTTGATTAATCAGAGTCTATCGTTGATAAACTCTGATAATCGAAGTCTATCAGATAGTCTCTGATAGATTTTGCTATATTTGCAATTTTTTTACATTGTGCTATATTTGCTATTAATTTGGTTCAATTTGCCACCCACTCCAATTTTCCTATTTTTTATATAAGTATATAAAAGAAAGGGGCAGTTGCATAGATGACAAATTGGACCAAATTAATAGCAAATATAACACAGTTGCAAACTAATTGTAAATATGGCAAAATTAATTGTACAAGACCAAAAACCTGTTGTCAGTTTCTATTCGCGTCTATCACTGATAGACTCTGATTATTCAAAGTATATCAGTGTCTATCGTTGATAAACTTTGATTAATCAAAATCTATTAGTGACTATCATTGACTATCACTGAATCAAAGTCTATCAATGATAGTCACTGATATATTTTGAATAACCAGAGTTTACCAACGATAAACACTGATAGACTTTGAATAATCGGAATCTATCAGTAGACTGATAGATTCTGATTAATCAGAGTCTATCGCTGATAAACTCTGATAATCCAAGTCTATTAGATAGATTCTAATTAACCAGAGTCTATCAATGTCTATCAGTAATATATTCGGATAGATTTTACTATATTTGCAATTTTTTTACATTGTGCTATATTTACTAGTAATTTGGTCCAATTTGCCTCTAACGGCAAATTCTCTAAAAGAAAATCCAAATAAGATTGGATAATTGTAATGGGTGGCAACATGAGAGTAAATAATAGCAAATATAGCAATTTTTTAAAATATTTGCAAATATGGCAAAAATTTTGAATTAATTTTTTATATTCCTGAATTGCCCCTGGCGCGCATCTTCTTTTTCCTCGTCAGTTTTTTTTTAATTTTTTTTATTGATAGAAATCTCCTATCACTGATAGAAAGTCTTTCTCCTGCTGATAGATTCTATCGGTGGTAAAAAAAATTTCTATCAGTGATAGAAAGTTTCTATCACTGATAGAATAAAGTTTCTATCACTGATAGATTCTATCAGTGGTAGAAACATTTTTTATCAGTGATAGAAAATTTCTATCACTAATAGAATAAAGTTTTTATCACTACTTTCTATCCGTGATAGAAAAATTGATTGGCGCGTGCATATTCTTCTTTCTCGTCAATTATATATATAAAAATCTTCTATGATAAAAGGTATTTCTATCAGTGGTAGAAAAATGATAGAAATCTTCTATGTTAGAAAGTCTTTCTATCACTATAGATTCTATCTAGTGGCAGAAAAATTTTCTATCAATGATAGAAAATTTCTATCACTGATAGAATAAAGGTATTTCTATCACTGATAGAAGAAAGTTTCTATCAGTGAGATAGAAGATTTCTATCACTGATAGAATCTACAAGTGATAGAAAAACTGATTGGCCCGCACATCTTCTTCTTCCTCGTCAATTTTTATATATATATTGATAGAAATCTTCTATGATAGGAAGTATTTCTATCACTGATAGATTCTATCAGCGATAGAAAGTTTCTATCACTGATAGAAAAGCTTTCTATCTTGTTCAAAAAAAAAAAAAAAAAATTCTATCAGTGATAGAAAGCTTTTCTATCAATGATGGGTATTTTAGTAATTTTACTTTTCAGATGGTGAGATTTTGCCATTTTTGCAAATATTTCTGTGCTACTTTTGCAATTAGTTTGGACCATTTTACT
Organism: Luffa acutangula; assembly: GCA_036850905.1. Classification (NCBI taxonomy): domain Eukaryota; kingdom Viridiplantae; phylum Streptophyta; class Magnoliopsida; order Cucurbitales; family Cucurbitaceae; genus Luffa; species Luffa acutangula. Next base: position 57,312,042 of record CM072087.1, on the reverse strand, counting down.
ACTTTTGCAACCATCCCAATAAGATTCTATTTTTCTGAAATGGGCCCTTGAGAAAATTGGATCGTAATCCTAAAGCTTCGGAGCCCTGAGTGAGCGTGAGCTCAGATGGACTCCACCCTGAAAATCCTAGGCAATGGTCCATGTAAGATCGGCCCATTAGATATTCGAAAATTTTCACAGCTACCCTTTCATGATAGCATTTGATTTGCTAATATTATCCTACCATCAAACTTCTTTTCTTCAAATGGTTTTTCAGAAGTTCTCTTGGTCGAATTAAAAGCTATTGTTGAAGGAATGAAAATGGCAATCTCCCTGGGGTGTTTAAAGTTAAAAGTGGAGTCTGACTCAGCCTTGGCAATCAATTTTATTAATAAACAAGCTGAAGTATGGTTTAATGTGGAAGCCTGTGGAGGAAATTTGGACTATGTCTCTTCTTTTCTCATAAATTGATTTATGTTATATTCCTAGGCATTGTAATAAGGTTGCAGATGTTATACCTAGAAGAGCAAGAATTTTCAATATTAATGAATCTTGGGTCGGACAATACCCGAGATGGTTGTGTAACAGGGTCGAGGATGACCGTGTTTCTTTTGCCCATGTGGCGTAATAATACAGTATTTCTTTTCAAAAAAAAAAAAAAAAAAAAAAAAAAAAAAAAAAAAAAAAAAAAACTTCTTTCACTACTATCCTATACAAGAAAACTGACATCAATATTTAGTTGTATATTGGTGTATAGGTATTTTTCTACATATTACTATTAAAATGTTGACAAACTCGTAAAGAAAAAGAATCTCATTTTTTACTTTCTATCTTTGTTGAGATAAATAATAATAATCATTTATGAATTAATATATTTTAATTATTATTTTTAAATATTGGTTTTATTTCTAGAATATAAAGGTATGCTTTGGTCAAGCCAACTTTTTTTAAAAATGAAATTCTTTTGTAAAATAAAATAAGGAAAAAAAAAACAATTTATACTCATTACGAGTTGTATCAATTAAAAATTTAAATTAATATTTGTATCATTTTTTTTACAACATGTGGAGAAGGGATTTTGTGCCAGTTGAGTTTAAGCTCTTGTTGGCAATAATTGTATCAATTAAAATTATAAACTTTTGTAAATGAATCAATTTAGACTATTCAAACATTTGACCTCTTGATTAAGATTACATGTCAATAAATGTTGAGTTATGCTCACTTTAGCTACAACCTAAATTTTATGAGTATAAATGGGTTATTTTAATAAAATAATATAACATATGCTTTGCATCTTTGGTCAAGCCTTTTTATAAGGAAATTGTTTTGTAAAATAGTATCTAAATACTCAACTTGTCAATTAGTCAAAAAAAAAAAAAAAAAATACTCAACTTGTCAAATTTTCAAAAAAAAAAAAATACTCAACTTGTCAAATAATGACAACTTTATTGTTTTTTTTTTTTTTTTTTTTGAAAATATAACTTTATTGTTTTTCAAAAAAAGATACCATCACGAATATAAATTAGGACAAAACATTTATTAAAAAAATAGTCAAATATATTTCTTTAACCCGAAAAAATAAGAAAACAACTTTTAAAAATAACCATGAAATAGTCGAAAGATTTTTTTTTTTTCGAAAAATTAAATATCTAATAGGGCCGGTTGCAAATATAGCAAACCGACCCAAAATATATACAGATTTAGCAGCCGATAGAAAAATTTGCAAAAATGGCAAAATTTTAAGTTCTGGAATGTGTATTTACTAAAATGCCCTTTCTATCTGATAGAAAATTTTTCTATCACTGATAGAATGTATCAGTGATAGAAAGTCTTTCTATATGATAGAATCTATCTCTATTAGTGATAGAAGCTTTCTATCAGTGATAGAATGGTAGAAAGTCTTTCTATCAATGTGTTCTTTTTTATAAGGTGTTTGGTTGGTGTTGTTTCGTTTCTCATATTTTCTATCATTGATAGAATCTATCAGTGACAGAATTCTATCTGATAGAATTCTATCCCTGATAGAACTCTTTTCACTAATAGATAGATTATATCACTAGAGTAACAAAATTCTATCCGATAAAATTATATTAGTTTTTCTATCTTGTGATATAAAACATCTATCAATGATAGAAAGACTTTCTGTCACTGATAGAATCTATCAGTGATAGAAAAACTTTCTATCACAAATAAAAAGTCTTTCTATCACTGATAGAAAACTTCTATCATTTATAGAAAAAATATTCTATCACTTTCTATTATGATAGAAAGACTTTCTATCACTAATAGAAGTTTTCTATCAGTGATATAAAGTATTTCTATAAGATAGAATCTCTTTCTATCAGTGATAGAAAGTCTTTCTATCACTAATAGAGATAGATTCTATCCTTTTATCCTATTTCTATCAGTGTTTGGTCGTTATATCCTATTTCTATCTGATAGAAAGTTTTTCTATATGTGATAGAAAGCTTCTATCAGTGATAGAAAAAACTTTCTATTACTTTCTATCAGTGATAGAAAGACTTTATATCACTAAAAGTTATCATAGAAAACTTTCTATCACTGATAGAAAGTTTTTCTATCAGTGATAGAATCTATAAGAATTGAATTCTAGACCTCCAACCTTGAATAACATGATAAATGGTCATCAGACAAGCAATTTTAAGTCATTGAAAGTGAATTTAATTAGTTTGGAAAACCAATTATAGTTGGAGTCGGTTGCAAAAGTAGCAAAATAGACCAAACTAATTGCAAAAGTAGCAGCCCGCAGAAATATTTGCAAAAATGGCAAAATCTCACCATCTGAAAAGTAAAATTACTAAAATGTCAATCATTGATAGAAAACTTTCTATCACTGATAGAAAATCACTGATAGAAAAACGTTCTATTAGTGATAGAAGTTTCTATCACTGATATTTTCTATCAGTGATAGAAACTTTCTATCACTGATAGAAAATTTTTCTACCACTGATAGAATCTATCGGTGATAGAAAGACTTTCTATCAGTGATAGAAAGTTTCTATAAATGTTGTTGTTTTCGATTTACTCAGTTTTTCTATGGTTGTTGTTTGGTTTTTGTTTTGTATTTGTCGCTTTCTATCGCTAAAGGAGATGAATTGGTGCATACCCTGATGAAGATTCGGAGTTTGGGCTTGTGGGGGAGCCGAAAAGACAGTGCGCAATGAGAGCTTTAGGGTTTGGCCACTGTGGTTGACGCTGCCGTGAGGCAGAGTAGTGCGGGGGGGGGGGGGGGGGTTTGGCCACTGTCGAGGCTGCTGAAGCTGAAGCGAGCAAGGAAGCCATTGGGGATTTGCTGGAAAGAAGTGAATTTGGTTGGAGTGTGAGAAATAGAGAGAAAGAGAGAGAAGGTGAAACAGAATCGAGAGAAGAAAGAGAGAAAGATAGAGCTTAGAAAAACGTTCTATCAGTGATAAAAAGTTAATTCTATCAGTGATAGAAAAATTTCTATCAGTGATAGAAATCTTCTATCAATGATAAAAAGTTAATTCTATCAGTAATAGAAGATTTCTATCACTGATAGAACGTTTTTCTATCACTGATAGAATCTATCAGTGATAGAAAAACTTTCTATCAGTGATACAAAACTTCTATCACTGATAGAAGATTTCTATCAGTGATAGAAAAGTTTTCTATCAGTGATAGAAGATAATAGAACATTTTTCTATCACTGATAGATTCTATCATTGATAGAAAAACTTTCTATCAGTGATACAAAACTTCTATCACTGATAGAAAGTTAATTCTATCAATGATAGAAGATTTCTATCAGTGATAGAAAGTTTTCTATCACTGATAGAACGTTTTTCTATCTCTGATAGATTCTATCAGTGATAGAAATATTCTATCACTGATAGGTGATAGAATCTATCAGTGATAGAAAAATTTTCTATCAGATAGAAAGTTGAAAATTTTTCTATCAGATATAAAGTTTTCCTATCACTGATAGAATCTATCCGTGATAGAAAAATCCTACCAAAACAAAAAGGGAGGAGAGAAATGCACCAGATGTGCGCGCGCAATTAAGGGCAAAATAGGGATATAAAAATTAATCCCAAAATTTTGCCATATTTGCAAATATTTTAAAAAATTGCTAAATTTACAATTATTTACCCTAATTTTGCCACCCATTACAATTATCCTATCTAAGGACATCCCAACTTAAATAAATATATAGATGAAAAGATTTGAACTATAGACGCACACACACTACCACTTAAAGTATGGTAATTTCTTATTTTTCCATATTATTATAATTAAATCATATTATTTACTTAAGTTTATATGAATACATTATTCTTATATAACACTATAGACTTTTTGGTTTTCGCATCTCGAACAAATCGACAAATATGAGTGATGTTGGACATGAACAAATTGCAGGGAATAAAGTAGAAGGGAGAATCATCTCAGTTTTTCTTTTAAGTTTAGGGATATAAAATTCAAGGTTGTGAATTTTTTATCTTCTTAATTCATCAACCTAAGCTTTGAAAAGTTAAAAAAATTATAAATAAAAGCAGTTGGAAGAGAAAATTTTGCCTTAACATGATTGACTGAGTGCGAAAAAGTAGAGAGACGTGTGGCGCACACAGGAATAAGGAATTCACCTTGGTGGACAAAGGAGAGCACGTGCCAAAAATTAAAAAAAATTAAAAAAAAAAAAAGTTTCAAAAATGGCCAACACTGTATTTTTCTCCTGCTGTCCCCTTTCTGCTTTTTTGTTTTTATCTTTTTGTTCGTCATCGCTTACGTCATTCCCACTTCCTACCAACTACGCAGCCAACAAGACGGTGGTCCACTCTCCTTCCGCCACCCTCACCCCACCCACCGCCGTCGACCCCGCCGCCGCCGCCTCCCAATTTCTGCCTTCTCCCCCATCCCTTAACTCTCAATTATCTTTCGATTTCAGCAACTCCCCATTTCAAAAAGTTAGTTGTTAGTGAGGTTTTTTTTTTTAAATTATAAATGTAATTCCTTTATTTTTAAATATGTGATTAATAGGGTTCTAAATTTAAAATTTGTCAAATAAATTTCTTTGAACTTTTAATTATATTAAAAGTAAGTATCTAGATTTGAAAAGTATATCTAATATCTAATACCTTCGTTTGAAATCAATAAAGTTTAAAATATAATTTTAAATCCTATAATTTATTTAATAATTGATTTTAATTTTTTTTTTCTTTTTTTATCTCGCTTTGAATGAAAGATATATTAAATGAATGTAATTACAATTTGGGATTTGGACTCTAGATAAAAAGTGAAAGAAAAGTTTTTGAAAATTACTAATATAGACAAATCTTTGACTCTTTAATGAAAAATTCAAATATGGCAATATTAAATAAGTAATTACACTTTTTATTTCAAAAGCAATCTCTCAAAATCTTTAGGAATCAAACATATGATTGGTCACCAAATTGAAAATTTAGAGTTTAGATGCTTATTATATTTAGATCTTATCAATAAATTAGAAGTTTAGAGTTTAAGACATAAAATGCTTGCAGTTGTCCCGTGAAATTAGTCGAGGTGCGCGTAAGCTGGTCCGACACTCACGGATATTAAAAAAAAAATGCTTTTCAAAGCCAATAAATTTGTTATTAAAAGAATCATTTTTGGACAATTTTGTCCAAACACTTTCTCTATAATTCTCAATTTTGTCCCTCCCATCCCACCCCTCCAAATTCCTTTCTCTCTCCCACTATAATTAGGTTCTCTCCCTCACTACATTCACGTTACTTCCCCCTCTCTCTCCCAGTATAATTAGTTCTCTCATTCATTACATTCACACCCTCTTATTTATGTTTATTAAACTAAATAGTATGTACTCAAAAAAAAAAAAAAAAAAAAAACTAAATAGTGTAACATACGACCCCTCCAAATTCCTCTTCACTATAATTAGTATTTTCTCTCTCACATTTCATTCACGTTTTTTTTTTTCTTTTTGACAAAATTATATTTATGTTTATTAAACTAAAAAATAAATTATAAATAGTCATATAAATAACATAATTATATTTATATGTTCACCCCTTCACATTCCGAATTAAATTATAAATAGATAATTATAATTATAAATGTTTATTAAAATTTTCAAATTCCATAACCAAAAAGTAAATTATCCATTGTCACATACAATTTCATTCCCTATAAATAGTTGCATCATTTGGGATGCAATTGATAAGCAAAGATCATTGGTTTCGGATTGTGACAAATTTAGAATTGATTTATTTTAGAGTTATGTGTCTTTGAAGATTTAAAATTGTTGCAATTTTTTTTTTTTTTTTTTTGTTTTCATTCTATTATATTTGTAAGATTATAACTTCAATCTTAAATATTTAATAATTGTAGGTGTCATGGAGAATAGGTTAGTACGAGATTTGGAACTTTTTCAGACAAATTGGAGTTTGAAAGCAAGTGTTCTTCGTAAAGGTATTATTGAGAAATACCAAACTAAAAAGTGAGAGTTTTTAGAGATAGTGAAACTCATTGTCATGGATGAAGAGGTAACTTTAGCTTTCTTATTTTAAATTTAATTTAATGTAAATATTCATAATTTTTTACGGTACTTTTTAATGTTAGTCATAATAATATTGTTATACTATATGTTTTATGAATATATAAAAATATTTATATTAGCTTTCATGAATATATTCAAATATTTTTTTTATATATATTATTATATATTTTTGCTTTCATTGAAATATTCCTTTAAATATTATAAAAATGGTAATATTTAATTAAATTATTTCATTTTTTATAGAGAACAAAAATTCAAATGACTATGTACAATGATTTAACTAAAAGATTCAATGACATTGTAAATGACAAAGTTTATATTATTCGGAATGGAAAAATTAGTACAGTGAATCGTAGATATCTAAACGTCCATGATGAGTTTGAGATTACTTTCACAAGTAGTAGTGAAATCAAAGAGATCGGGAATATGTCTTTTATAGTAATAAAAAGAGTAATCATATGGATTTTACTTCCATCAACAACAATTTCAACCCTAAAGTCTTTGATAAGCATTGTTTTTCATATTACAAAAAAAAAATTAGTTTCATTCTTGAATGTCCTTTCTTTAACTTTCAATTGTTTGTAGATATTGTTGGAGTTGTAATAATCAAGTGTAAAACCAACGACTCTTATCAAATCTCGAAATTTGAAAGAACATTCTACTACCTTAAAAAGTGACTTATTTTTGGAGAATCATTTTTGGACTATAATGTCCTAATACTAATTTTATAATTCCAAATATGTCCTTAAGCTAATTATTACTTTTTTTTATTGGTAGCAATTTTGTAAATGAATGAGTGACCTAAATTTCAATTGGTAGAATTTGAAAGAGTTTTTTTTTTTTTTCAATTATAAGATAAAATTCTTTATTACCTTTTTAATTTCCACTCACACCCACCACTTCCTTATAATTTATCTCTTTCTCTCTCCACTCTTTATTTCATTGGTGGTTATACTTTCCTCATTCTCCATCATTTTCCTCTCCCACCTTTACATTTCAAGCATGTTTATTCATTTTTTTATTACTCTTTCATGATAACAAAGTTTTTCATCTTCTCTTTTAGTAGTTTCAAAATCAAACAAGACTTTTCATTTCCTCTTTTATTTTTATTTTTTTTTTGTCTAATTTGTATAATTCTCGACCTAATATAAATAGACAAACCGTTTTACTCATTCTTCACAACTCTATAAGATAATTCATCCATTCAATAGGTTTCACAATATAACCACATATCCTCGATTTTTAAATGGATGACACAAAAGCAATAGCAACAACAACGACGATGATGACTATAAAATTCAAGTTGGCAACTACAAAAAGTGGTGGTGTAACTTTGGAAATATGGTACCTTAATTTCAAGAAGTAGAGCAAACACAAATTAGTCTCTATGAGATGCATTTAGGGAGCAATTCTCAAAATTCTTTTGTCAACCTTGCCATGCAGCAAAAAGAGAGAATAAGAAGCTCGGATTAAAGTTCTCATCCAGTTATGTAAAAGTCTATTATGATATAAATAAAATTGTGCAATTTGGTTTCTTTTTGTGCTTCTAATTTTTTTCGTATCAATTTGTCTTTATTGTTAATTTTTATTAATTGTATAGCAATTTTTTTTTTTTTTTTATAATTTTGGTACATGTCGTTTTCTAAATATATGTCCATGTAGATTAACAAGAACATGTTGAACTCAAAATATCCTTATTTCAACTTTTAAAAAATACTAATAATTAAATCAAATACTCTCTCTTATCTCTTGAGATTCTTCATTTGAGTTTCAATTGCTCTCTCTCCACCTCCCACTCTCTCAAATTGCTCTCTTTCTCTCTCTCAAAAAAAAAAAAAAAAAAGTCTCTCTCAATCTTCTCATTATTTCTCTCTCTCATTAACCCTAGAGAAAACATTATTAGTTAATAATGAGAAAAATTAGAATGTGAAACGTTAGAATATGAACGGTTGAACTTAAAAAAAATGAAGAGTTAGAATACAAAAGATGTATCCTTTATTTTTATAAATTAATTCTAAGAATATATGAGTTTATCTTTAGTTATAATTAATAATGAAATTTCAAACGTTCAAAGTCTCCAAGTTTTGTAAACGATCTTTATCTTTGCAACTATATAAATAGTTATCTTATACTCTTTTTTGTCAACAAAAACTTAATGTCATCTTTTTTTTTTTTTTTTAACTTACTCTTTCTTTCCGTATTTTGTTTTAACTTATAACTTTTAAAAAAGAAAATTAATTCAAATATTTTATAAAAAGAAATATCATGTGCGGAGCACGTGTTGAAAGACTAGTATTAATAAGGGGGACAAGCACAAAAGATCTGGTTTGGTTTGTCACCTTCTTGGGAGTCTTTTAACTTTAACTAGTTTGAAACTACATGCGTTGCACGTGTTATAATACCATAATTATTGCAAAAATTGATATGTATATGACCAAATTAAACCATTCTAATAAAAAATAGTTTATAACCAATATTATGGATATAAATCAAATATAAAAACTCTCACCTGCTTAAACATTTTTTTTTAAGATTGAAGATAATGAAAAGTCTTTTAAATTACTTAGGTAAGCATTTATATTTTTCAAAATCTTAATTTTGTAATCAATTAATAATTAATAATTCAATTAAAGTTATGTTTAATCCAACCGTTAAATGAACCCTAATTAAATAAAAATATCATTTTATTCCCATCATCTTGTCTAAAAAAATCTAAAAAATATATGAAAAATTTTGAAGGTAAAAGAAGATAATAGTGATCGATTTTCTTTCCCATGTAAAAAAGAATAAGAAAGACAATAGTAATGGACTCACACAATGGTGTACTCGCTTCTATTAAAGAAATAAACATAAAATATTTCTTATTCATATGAAACTCTTAGGGGTGACGAAAATATAATACAAACTAATAAAATCTCATAAAACTAACAAAATCTCCTAAATGATACATTAGTCTACTTGAAACAGAAATAATAAAAAATTATATATATTTACACTAAATGAAAAGGCTATACTCACGTTAGCAAATATGGAGTAGGAATGAGTCTCCTCCCACTTAGTTGATGTTTGCTGCAATTTTTTTAATTTTTCATGCACCACAAAAGCTCCACCCCCATCCCTTCGTTTAGACCACTATTTATAGGGTTCAAGTGAATCGGGTAGAAAGCTGATAATTAAATTAGTTATAAAAAAATAAATTCTTAATCTTATGAAAGATGATATTTTAAAAAAAAAAAACACAACCTAAACGTGATAATATATATATATTTTTTTTTAAAAAAAACAATTCTTAACCTAAACTTGATAATGAATGATCTACCCATGAATTTGAATAATTAAATAGGAAGGACAAATGGGGAATTTGAAGATTAAAAAGGGGCAAAAAAGAAAATCAAAAGTTTCTCTCCTTAAGCGCCTTTTAATATAGTAAGTATAGATATAGATATAGATTATTATAATTATTTACATTTTTTTTATTCTAAATGGTGGAGATTCATTATTCTATTTAACTCTTCTTGGTTGCTGTTTGGTCTATATTTTAAATATAAACATTACAACTTGTTTATTTGTTTTTCAATTTCTCTCTTTTGGGGAATAAGTGCGTTGAATCGTTTTGCTTCATATGTTTTGGAGATGTAAACGAGGACAATGTTGGCTCTCCTAGAGTGTGTTTGGTTTAACTTTTCAAGTGATTAATTTTGAAAATAAATCATTTTGAAAAAATTTATAGTGTTTGGCAATCGCTAAAAAGGATTATTAGAAAATGAGATTGGTAAATAAATCATTTTTAGAGAAACACTTGAAACCAACTTTTTTGAAAATAGTCATTAGTATACAATAACTTGTGTATGAAAACACCTATAATGAAAATGCAACCAAACATATGAGTGTTTAAATTCTAAAAAGTTTTTGTACAAAATGTTTTTTAAAAAATGCATTCTTGAAAAATATTTAAATTAAAATGTATTCCAAACGGGTCCTTAATTTGTATTTGATTAAGAAAATTTATTAACAAATTAAGATTTTAAGTTTTTCTCTCTAATTTATCTTTCGAAACTTTTAAAATGAAAAAGACCATATATAAGAAACAATTAGAGTTTAGAAAGTAAAATTTTGTCAATTTTCACTTACTAGTCAGCACATTATATATTCTTGAGCAAAATGTCAAGTTTTGAACTCCCTACTCTCACATGTTGTTGAAACTAAAAAAAATGGTTTATTTTTTATTTTTTTAAAAATAAATGTACTTTTCCTTTGAAAAAAATACAAAATAAAACTATTTTTTTTTACAAAATAAAACTAATTTTAGTAATACTGAATCTTGATTGTAAAATTATATTCTTATTCATGACTATTTAAGGTGAGAGATTCGAATCTCTAATTTCTCGATCGAGAGTACATATCAATTACAGTTGAACTATGTTTGCTTCAGCAAAATTTGACATTGTTTAAAGATCTCATAAATGTTTTTTTAATGTATAAAATATGAAACGATTGAGTTTAAATATTTTCAAAAAAGAAAATAGTCATGAAGGCGAAAATTATTTCCAAGAAAAGCTTCCGAGGGCACGTGCGCTAGTTTGACCTGGCTAAACAACTCTGACGAACACCATTGGACGGGAAAAATCGTGAAAAGAAGTCCGAAGTCATCGCCGTTGCCACGTCGCGGTCGCCTTTTCCAATTACATCAATTATTGAATGCCCATTTATTATTTATTATTTTTTTCGAGAAATACCCATTTATTATTAAATTTGCTGATTAAATAAATAATATATTAGACCCCATCCGAGACTCCACATTAACAGCATTCCGCTTTTAATTCTATGATTTAAAAAATTATATATATTTCTTTGAATATATATATATGAATCTGATCCTATCTAATATTGATTAAATAGTCAAAAATAATTTTCATAAAAAAAAAAACAATGAACACATATTTTCAAAATTTATTAAAAGAATGCTAACAGAGACTAATTCTTTTGACAATGAACTAACAATAGACAAGGATATATTTGAAAGTATGGTTTAGAACAATTTTAAGTTTAGTTTAGACATTTGAAAGTATAGAGACTATACCTCAAAAAATATAGAAACTAAATTAGATTAAGACTAAAATACAAGGACCAAAATGATAGATTTTTGTTTTAATAAAACTTTAACCAATTTGAATTCGAACATTCTTATTAGTACAACAATAGACAAGGATGAGAGATTGAACCATCTATTCTAGGATGGTAATTAGTGCCTTATCCCACTTAGTTTTTTTTTTTTTTTTTTTTTTTTTTTTTTTTTTTTTTTTTTTTTTTTTTGAAACTACCTTATCCCACTTAGTTATGTAAACATTTGAATCCCTGCAAGTTGAACTAAAAAATAATTTTTAATTTACATTTAAAAAAATATTTCTTAATTCTTTCTCAGGTTTCAAATATATTATTGGATCAATCATACACACATACATAATTCACAAATTTTGAAATGGAAGTACCTTTTATCTTTCATCGTTCAACAAAATAAAACATTATATTATCAAAAGAAAAAGAAAAAGAAAAAAAGAAACCTTTAAAGATGATTTCACAGCTTAAGATAAATATTTGAATTCTTAACTTGGCAAATTAAAATTATTTATTAGTTTGCAATAAATATAAATAATGAAATGGAGGAAATAATTTCCATTCCTTCGTTTTGCGTTGACAAGTAAACGCACGTTAATTCGTCTCAGTTGATCAAAAGTCCAGTTCCACATGGGACACCGTCCCAGACCCAGTTTCCAATCAACAGCAGCCCAAATCATCGATCTACGTACCACCAAAAAACGACGTCATTTTGAAGCCAGTTCCTTTTGGGGCTTGTGGGGCAGTTCCTTATCTTTGAGCATCTTACGAGTCGAGTGAGTCCAACATTCAAGTCAAATGCCGCTACGATCCAACATTATATTCACCTCCTTCTTCACTTCTCTCCTCGCAACTTCCTCTAATACGACTCTGACTCCCCATGAATCCTCCCACTTTCCCCATGGAATTTTCCGGCGACCCACTTCCGACCACTTTCACCGGAAACGCCCACCCGCGGATTCCGTTGCAAAACCTCTCAACGATCCGTTCCCGAATGGACGCCGTCCAAATCTTCCTATCCGACAACATCGACAGAGAAACTCGCATCAGCAATCAGCAGATGGATGCAGTTTCGTCTGAAATCGCCACGGCAATCCAACAGATCATCGTCAACGGCGCCGCTCTTCTAGCCTGCTCCCAAGTGAAAACCCCGAATACGCCGGATTTGACGGCCTCGACGACTCGAACTCATCCGAGTCCTGTGGCAGAGAAATCAATTGCGGAGCTGAAGGTCGAGGCTGCAGATGAGATTACGAGAGCCGAATCGGAGGAATTTGACCCGGATTGTGAGATCGTGGAGCTGGATGCGATGGAATTGCTAGCGGAGCACATCCATTTCTGCGAAATCTGCGGGAAAGGGTTCAAGCGCGATGCGAATTTGCGGATGCATATGCGGGCCCATGGGAATCAATTCAAGACTCCAGAGGCGTTGGCGAAGCCGTTGGATGTCGTTGCTGCGGACCAAAGGGCGAAGCGCACGCGGTTTTCGTGCCCTTACGACGGCTGTGTAAGGAACAAAACGCACAACAAGTTCAGGCCTCTGAAATCGTTGATTTGCGTCAAGAATCACTTCAAGCGGAGCCACTGCCCCAAGATGTTCTCCTGCAATCGCTGCAACAAGAAGAGCTTCTCTGTAATGGCGGACTTGAAGAGCCACTTGAAGCACTGCGGCGAGTCCAAGTGGCGATGTTCGTGTGGGACGACCTTTTCCCGCAAGGACAAGTTGTTTGGTCATATGGCGCTGTTCGAAGGCCACATGCCGGCGGTGGCGGACGACGACGACGGGAAGGGGAAACTTACGGCGGCGACGCCGGAGTTGGATGAAGATGGGGACTGTAGTCGGATTTCGAAGGACGTCAATATCCCAAACGCTTCAAATGGATCGGATGATGGATCTTTCGAATCGTTTCTTGATGGGTTTGGTTCGATTGAGAATCACTGTCTGCAAGAGGTGCTGGGATTCCCGTATAATTTCGATTCGGAATCCGAATGGAAATTTTGTGGTTTTTGAGGTTTGGGGTTAGTGTTTGTCTGTTTAGAGATCTGTAGATATGAAATTCTTTGCATAGATTTGGAACTTTATCAGTCTGAGTTTGATTCATTTGCTTTTAGTTCTTGACCCTGATTATTAGATTTGTCTATATTGAAAGAAACTTGATTGTTAGAAACTATACACGAAATCTCTAGAGTTTGGAGCTTAACCAAGAGCGGACGATGGAGAAAAATGGGTAGAAAACTCAATTATTAGGAAGCACATTCGGTATTCCATAGTTTTGGGCTTTTGGCTTCATTCCCTAGATTTTTTAATTTTCTTTTCATCGATAAACGAGCGATTTACTACTGATGAATTTTGAAAGATTCATATTCTTTTGATGGAGAGAGTTTAAGAATATGCCAGTTCAAGACGGCATAAAAAAAGTTTTCAGGCTTATGTCAAACAAGTGCATCTTCTTTTTATTTATTTATTTATCTTTTTGAGAAAGTGCATCTTCTTGTTAAATAGTTCACTCGGTGAGGATTTCAATTTTCCTATAAATCCTGTGACCATATTAATGGTTATTTGACCAAAGTTCTAATTTCTTCCAATCCAACTAAGAACTAATATATAATATATACGTTAGATTTTTTTTTTTTGAAAATATATATAGGTTAGATTTAAGCATTATTCCATTGATTGAATAGGGATGTTTTTCCTGTGTTTAGTTTAACTTTTCAAGTGTTTAATTTTGGAAAAAAAGTCATTTTGAAAATATTTCTAATGTTTGACAACCACTAAAAATGACTTATAATACATCATATTATACAAATTTTAATTTCATAAAAATTGATTGAGTTTATAACATGAAATATTATATTTATTAAGGTTTTTACTTTAAAAAAAAAAATAAAAAATTAATTATGGACACATTGAATGAGGGTAGATGTGTACATCTAAAGAATTGGGAGATCTCACTGGATTCAAGCCAGCGCGTTTTAGCAAAATAAGTGTGGAGAATGTTAAGATCCTTAAAAAAAGATCTTGTGCAATTACAAGTTACAACTAAGGTGGAGTGTTCGAATTCCTCATATTTCTGGAAAGGCTGTGTGTGTTGGGCCGTGACCTTCTAAAAATGGGACCGAGGATGAGAGTGGCCGATGAAAGATCTGCTCGATTTGCTTAGGACGGTTAGAAAACCACTTCTTTACGAGCCTATTTTCAACCACACACAAAATGGAGTTTTCAACAAACATATTTTTGTATAGTTGAGTTCATTGATCAAACTGGGTACTAGTGGAATGTATCAAAACTCAAAACGACAGTGTATATATATATATATATAAAAGAAGGATTTTGGAACATATTCTCAAAATGATGTTTTCAGTACACATTAGACACTAATAGTGTGTGTAAGCCAAACAGAAAACGAACTAAAATAACTAAGAACAGATCCACACATCGTTTCAGAAGAAGAAGGACAGAAAAAAACCAGAAGTATATATTCATATATTAAGAAAAAGAAAAAGATATTTGTAAAAGGTAGGTTCTTGCTTGAAAAGAAATATCTTTAACTACAATTTGGTCAAGGTTAGCAACTAAATATCATGAGTGTGAACTTGAACGAGCTTCACGAGAATCACAAGCAAGCAACGCCCCAGCAACATAGTTTCTAATTAGTGTATCTTCCATTGAACAATTCAATTCAAAACCTAAAAAAGCGAACAAGATAGAGCGCCATCCCTCGCATCAATCGTCACATGATGTCATATAATTAAACAGATAGATTCACAGATCTTTTACAACTTGTGATTTTTGTGAAAACCGTGAATCTCAACTCCCCAAAACTAAATATAAAAAAACCCCATTCCGGCTGCCTTCAAGAATCACCAAACTCACACACCAAAACAGCATTTTTTTTTTTCTTTCTAATTAGATGTCAGTCTCATTGGAAGCTCTGGCGATGGCTGGGATGGACTCCGGCCAGTGGGGCATAGATGTTGACGAATGGGAGATCCAAGACTTGGACCAATACCCTCCGCCCTATCTACTCGCCGATGAACCTGATGAACAACCGACCTGGGTCCATAATTTTGGCTTCCTTTACACCAACCAAGTCGTCCTGAGCCACCGTCGCCAAGCCGGCGGCCGCGGCGGGGATGATGACAGTTTTAAAGATGTCACCGGTGCCGGTTCCGAGTCATCTGAGAAGATAAGGGTACCGAATTATTTTAGATATTACGAGCAGATGGTGAAGATGGAGAGGTTAATTCACTTCACTGCTGGATTACGATGTGTGCATAAATATTAATTTTTTTGTTTACATTTTTAGTTTTGTTGTCATGATTAGTTCATATATTGTGTGCTGGAGAAGGAAAAGGAAATCTCTGTATGCAACGAGGAACCCCCTTTGAAGGTGGTGTGCAATTTGAATATATAAATCAATATAATTTTACTAGCTTCCCTTTAATTTTGGATCAATTTGTTATCTTTGGAAATTAATTTTGACACCGTATTTAATTGGCTCACGGGCAAAAAAGTTTTTTGTAGCGCATGAATGGAGGGAACTCCTCACGATACTAAACACTGTTATAAGATTTTAATAACCAGAGAGGATACAGAAAGCACGAGAGGAGAGAGAGACTGAATCAGGAAAGCTTGCGATTGAATCGGCCTTCTCGATGGAAAATTATTAGGTTTTTCTGGTGCAATGAGACCCTATTTTTAAAATTGTCTAATGTAAATCTTTAAGTTTGTCCGACCATAATACCCGTTATATACGAAATTCGAGATACTTTGCTATTTCTTTCTTACATCCAAGGTGCAAAATTAGCCTTCTCCATAGATTCCTACGTAATCTAGCTAGATGGGGATTAAATTTCCCGTCACCCTTGAAGTTCTTTGCACTTGGATAGTATCCGAGCCCCTTGTGTCTCAACCCTTTTGATAAGATAAACTGCCTGGTGAGCTATGAGTATATGATCCACGCAACTCAAGACCAACCTTGCAGCAAGATGCGGGCATTTCCCATGCATCAATTTATGACATATTATTTGATCTCGTAAATCCATGTTTTTATTGAATGTTGTTAACATCCGACAATAGATGACAGTAATATAGAAAATCTTCATACTATGACAGTGGAGTTCCTCTTTACTTTCTAATTAATGTATTTATTTGGAGATAAAAATATTAGTACAATAATCTATTTGATGTGTTTGAATATTTTTTCAATTTTTTTCTTATTGTTTAAAAAGTATTTTAACTATGTGTTTCAATTTAAGCTTCATAATTTAATACTTTTTAATTATATACCCTCACACAATTGATAAATTTTAAAATTGGCTGGTGATGAATACACATCACATGATACTTTAGTGAGTTGTTGAAATTTTCAACTAGAAATTTAATTTTCTATATATTCCTCCAAAATTTGAAGTTGGCAAAATTTTCAACTTTTTACTTAAATCTAATTTCACTAAATTTCTAATAACTTACTAAATGTACATTTATCACAACCCAATTCTGAAATTTCTCATTGATAGCGAGCATAGCTAGCTATGTTTCCCTAGTTAATTAAGCTAGTCTTTTATATTTAATTGGCCAAAATTATGCATTTTTATGTTCTTTTTGTAGGAATCATGTTTCGGAGTTAAATAGAGAAATTGGAGCTAAATATGTGTTCGGGACATGAAAATTGGCTAAAGAACGGAAAATATTCAACCAAGAAGAAGCCAAAAGAGAGCCATCCGTAAGCCAGCGTCGGGACGCTGCTCTTGGAGCGTCTCGACGCTGCCTTTCCTTTTTTGAATTGGGCGGCAACAGAGACAGCGTCGAGACGCTATCTCCTTAGCGTCGAGACGCTGTGACAGCGTCGCGGCGCTATGTACACAGCGCCGCGACGCTACCCGCAGATTTTCTATAAATTCCTCTTTTCAGCTACGGATTTGGGGAGTCCAATTGGTTAGATTTTAGCCCTAATTTCGACTAGAGACCTTTTGTGGGAGCTAAAGGCAAGGCTAAGGAGCGGGAATCAAGCGAGAAGACGTGGAGATCGTGACGGGGACGTGTCGGTTTCAACGGATTCGAGTTTTCTCTTTTCTTTCCCTTAACTCTTGTAGTTTTTATGGCTTTTCTTTCAATTAGTGTTTATGGTTTAAAGACTATGAATTGCTAGTTGTTTGTCTTAGGGATTGATGTAATTGTTTAAGTTTGTTGGATTAATTTTTGGTATGAATGTGCTTTTATTCTATGCATGCAATTTTGTGTTTAATGCTTTCAATTACTTGATCACTAATTGAATGATTTAAGCGTTGAATCTAACTCGGGAGAGAGGATTTGGCCTAAGACTTACCTTGTTTAATTGCATGACTAGAGTAGAAGTTCTAAGTTTGTGGCGGGATTTGGAATATCTTTAGAAGCATAACAAGGACCGAACCGAATAATGCCTTGCATGTTAATGAACTTAGATAGGGATATCAAGTTAGTTTATATGCATGAGAATCAATTATACTCGGGAGAGGTAATCGTGATAAAAGCTCCCTTGGCTTGTAGAATAATTGCACGGTCAATTCATTCCTATTAATCAATCCTCATTCTTAATCAATGAAATCAATTCCCTAAGAATCTTTCCATTTGAGTCTCCACTTTTATTTTATGCTTTTTGTCTTTAGATTTATCTTTTATCATTGAGTTTTGCTCCCTAAATAAAATTGAACAAAAGTATTCACGATACTTAATTTGCTAGAAAACCAATCCAGAGGACGACACTCGTTTAATCACGAAAACACTATATTATTACTTGACCCGTACACTTGCGGTAAGCAAATTGCACATCAAGTTTTGGCGCCGTTGCCGGGGATTGGCATTTTTAGTTAAATTAATATCGTGGAAAAATTGTTCGGTCTTAATTTAGGGTGTATTTTATTTTATTTTATTTTGTAGATAGATTGCATTTCTTTCCTTGTTTGTTTTTATTTTCCATATTTGTTGCATTCCTATTTTAGTGTTTTCCTTATAATTTGTTTTTCTTTCCATATTTGATTTTCTAGGTTAGTTTTTCTTTTAGTTGTGTAATCTTTTCTTTATTTGTTCTTGTCTTTCCTTTTCTAGATTATATTTTCCATATTTAGATTTTTCCATATTAGATTTTTTTGTTTGAGTCTTTGTCATTTGTTCTTGTTGGGTTATTATTTGATTGGAAGCCTAATTATCATTGTTGCTTTAATTGATTTGAATGGCTTTTTATTCAACACCATATTCCAATTTTTCATCTTCAAGTTATACCCCTTTAAATGAAAATTCTTCCTTGGAAAGCATAGTTCAAAATTATATTGAGGAGTCTAGAGCGAGGAGTCTAAAAATTGATGAAATCATAAGAGGACTTCAAACTCCACAGGAAGTTAGTGAGGTGGAATCCACTTCCATAGGTTGTCTAGTGAGTCATGTGGCCGATGATTCTTTGGCACCCATTCATGAGCTTAGTTCTTTCAATCTTGATGAGGATGAGCAGTTAGGGGTGAGTTGCATAG
Organism: Luffa acutangula; assembly: GCA_036850905.1. Lineage (NCBI taxonomy): Eukaryota > Viridiplantae > Streptophyta > Magnoliopsida > Cucurbitales > Cucurbitaceae > Luffa > Luffa acutangula. Next base: position 57,292,910 of record CM072087.1, on the reverse strand, counting down.
ATAGTAGAGAAGAATTGGAGAGTTGTAGCACCTTTCAAGAACATGTTTGTGAGGAAGAAAAAGAAAATGAGCTTGCAGTGACGGTTCAGGAGGTAGAGTTTGAGGTTGAAAAGCCTTCGTCTGTTTTATCTTCTCCATCCTTTATAGATGTTGATTGTTCTTTTTTCTATTCTCACGAGTCAGTTTTAGAGTCAGAGTCTCGCTATTTTGATATTTCTCCTTTTATGCTTCTTTTATTCAAAAATACCAAAAATAATTCTGTTTCAGGGGCCCATGAGAAGCTAGTAAGCTTACTAGCGATCGTTGGTTATATTGATTCAAGAAAGAAGGGTCCAAAGAAATACGAGAATTTTTATGTGCCTTGACAGACTGCACGAGCACGTCGAGCTAAAGACGTTAAACAAGCGCTTATGGGAGGCAACCCAAGTTAGTTTGTTTTTTTTCTCTTTTATGTGTTTGATCTTTTTGTTGTTTTTGTTTTGTAGGAGTTCCCGTGCTCTTGTCTATGCCAAGCATTCATGAAAAGGTCATCATTCCAGGGCAGTATCATTCACTCCTCCTACTCTTTTATTGTTCTCATGATTGATTATGCTTTATTTTCTTTATACATTGAGGACAATGCATGCTTTAAGTTTGGGGGTGGATTATCATGTTTGTGGAGCCCTTGAGCATCTGAGTTCGGGCTATAGTTTTGAGCTTTCTTTGAATTATGCATATGGTTGTTTTCTGGATGCTACTTTTGCATGATTATGATGTCCTAGGATAGGCTTTCTTGTCAATTTTCAAGCTTGTGATGAGATGTAAGCATAAGTGCCCAAAAAGGGAGACTTTTTAAAATTTTTCTAGGAGATGGCTTGCATGAGTAGAGTATCTGTCTTGGCCAGATTTGGATTTGAATGCTTAGGAGCGAATTATTAAGTTCATATGCTTGTTGTCACCTCGATAGGTGTAGGGTAGAGCTAAAAGTTAATGTTTTGCAAATTAGCATGTTTGATCTTGCTTAGGAGGAAAGAAAAGAATATATGCTATTTATGCTCATAAAGAAAAATCATTCTTGTTGTTACTGTTGAAGAGAAAAATTATTATGCCATGGCCTGTGCACAGTTTGCAATGTTTAATAAAGATTAAGGCAAAAAGAGCTACCCCTGTTGTGATTAGTTAGGCCAACCAGAGAAAACTCAGGTTAAGGGTCCCTGCAATGGGTGTGTGAAAGCTAGTGCCACATACAAATGCTAAAGTTAATTGTATTTTATAAGCACCTAAGTATGGAGAAAAACAAACTAATTTGTTCCATTAACTCATTAGTGAAACCTTAGTGCCAGTGTAGAGGGAAGATGAGCTGAGAGTTTAATAATCCAATCCCGGGCTAATAGAGTCTGATCTTGTTGAGTTAGATCTCGCTTGTGCAAGTTAATTTTGGAAAAATTTTAATTTGTCTCCCTCATTGGTCCTTGTGTGCATGTCTCTTGCTTGCTTGACTATTAACTTTTGAGCTTTGAGGATTGAGTTATGATTATTGCATCCATTCTTCCACTGTATGCTTGATTTTTAGTTTGCTCGAGGACTAGCAAAAGCTTAAGTTTGGGGGTATTTGATAGCGAGCATAGCTAGCTATGTTTCCCTAGTTAATTAAGCTAGTCTTTTATATTTAATTGGCCAAAATTATGCATTTTTATGTTCTTTTTGTAGGAATCATGTTTCGGAGTTAAATAGAGAAATTGGAGCTAAATATGTGTTCGGGACATGAAAATTGGCTAAAGAACGGAAAATATTCAACCAAGAAGAAGCCAAAAGAGAGCCATCCGTAAGCCAGCGTCGGGACGCTGCTCTTGGAGCGTCTCGACGCTGCCTTTCCTTTTTTGAATTGGGCGGCAACAGAGACAGCGTCGAGACGCTATCTCCTTAGCGTCGAGACGCTGTGACAGCGTCGCGACGCTATGTACACAGCGTCGCGACGCTACCCGCAGATTTTCTATAAATTCCTCTTTTCAGCTACGGATTTGGGGAGTCCAATTGGTTAGATTTTAGCCCTAATTTCGACTAGAGACCTTTTGTGGGAGCTAAAGGCAAGGCTAAGGAGCGGGAATCAAGCGAGAAGACGTGGAGATCGTGACGGGGACGTGTCGGTTTCGACGGATTCGAGTTTTCTCTTTTCTTTCCCTTAACTCTTGTAGTTTTTATGGCTTTTCTTTCAATTAGTGTTTATGGTTTAAAGACTATGAATTGCTAGTTGTTTGTCTTAGGGATTGATGTAATTGTTTAAGTTTGTTGGATTAATTTTTGGTATGAATGTGCTTTTATTCTATGCATGCAATTTTGTGTTTAATGCTTTCAATTACTTGATCACTAATTGAATGATTTAAGCGTTGAATCTAACTCGGGAGAGAGGATTTGGCCTAAGACTTACCTTGTTTAATTGCATGACTAGAGTAGAAGTTCTAAGTTTGTGACGGGATTTGGAATATCTTTAGAAGCATAACAAGGACCGAACCGAATAATGCCTTGCATGATAATGAACTTAGATAGGGATATCAAGTTAGTTTATATGCATGAGAATCAATTATACTCGGGAGAGGTAATCGTGATAAAAGCTCCCTTGGCTTGTAGAATAATTGCACGGTCAATTCATTCCTATTAATCAATCCTCATTCTTAATCAATGAAATCAATTCCCTAAGAATCTTTCCATTTGAGTCTCCACTTTTATTTTATGCTTTTTGTCTTTAGATTTATCTTTTATCATTGAGTTTTGCTCCCTAAATAAAATTGAACAAAAATATTCACGATACTTAATTTGCTAGAAAACCAATCCAGAGGACGACACTCGTTTAATCACGAAAACACTATATTATTACTTGACCCGTACACTTGCGGTAAGCAAATTGCACATCAAGTTTTGCATGAAAACATAATTGAAAAACATTAAAACATAAGGAAACGACAGTTTAGGTTTTTTATTTTTATTTTTTAAATAGTCCCTATTGTTTAAAAAGTGATAATTTAATGTCTTATGTTTTAAGATTTTTCAATTATATATATCAAATTAGAGTTGAGGGAATTTTAAATTGGCCTTGATAAATAATGTTTATGATATATATATTGCTCAGTGAGGGGGGGCAAGAATATTGATAAGAAATTATATTAGGTAACCTAAGCAAGGAAATTTTTATTGCCTCCAAATTTTTAAGAAGTTGGCAAAATATTTTATTATATATATATTTTTTTCTCCTCTTTCTCTTTTTCATTTTAGGCATCCCCCCTCCTCTTTCTCTGTGTCGAAAGCTTAATACTTCATCCAAATTTCTAACAAGTCACTAAATATCATGTCAGACGATACATTTATCACACAAGTCAATTTTAACATTTTTAAGCAGTAAAAGTAAAATAAAAAAAATGTTAAAACATAAAAGACCACATAGAAACTTTTTATACAATAGAAACCAAATTAAAAATAAAAACACCAACGTTAGAGATTAAAATGTGTATTTAGCATATTAAATATAAGAGGAAAAGAAAATTAAATCTCACCTCTTAAACTTTTCATTCGTTCATTTTCACTTTAAACTTTCAATTTTATCAAATTAAGCTCTAAACTTATACAAGCACTATACTTTTTTACCTCAAGTTAAACTCCTACTTCTAACCTTTTGGTCTAGAATATACAATCTTAACTAGTTAATTAGTTATGTTTAGGTTGATAACACTTATTTAAATAAGTATTGCAATACCTATCCAAATCTAGGTCCAATATGATGAAATTGAAATTGAAAGTGTATGATTTTATTAGAGGTACAATTTTGGTTTTTCACCCTTAAATATATTACAAAATAACAAACCAATAAGAATATACCCCTCAAAAAGTAAAGAGAGTGCCTCTTCATATATTGAAGAGCCAAGTTTCTTATTTCAAATGTTGTTTTGATGATTGGCTTTATAATTGTCTTTGAGATTAAATTTGAGTATTGGTTAAGTATGATGTAAAGTTTTAAGATAATTTCGCTCTCATGCCTTCATTTTCTATCCAAAGTAGTTTCTTTACTAAAATATCAAAACCATTTTATGAAATAACAAATTTAAAAAAATGTTCAGTACACTTGAGTTTTTTTTCCCGAATAACAGTACACTTGAGTTGAACAATTGGCATAATAATTTATTGTTATATTAAAAAAACTGCATATCGATAGAATACGAATATAGAATCTGTGGAAATTGATTTATATAATGTGGGACGAATTTAAAAATATATAGCAAATCCATCTTAAAAATATAATCTATGACTGTTCAATGAATTTAAGAAAAGAGAAAAGAAATGGAGAGTTTACTCAGAAAAAGAAGGGAACGAATTGACTCTATGATGTAGCTAACCGTTTGTCCCACATCGATGAAGTCACGAGGAAATGAAGCGCGAATCAGGTATAAAATGAAATCAACGGGCTTCGTTGAAACATACTTACCTGGACGGGGCTTTTGGGTGATCAAGAAGGCCCATAGCCTAGGTTGGTGACCTCCATTGCACTTAGGAGGGGTGCCCGCCTAAGGTCTGTCCAACGTGGCAGAGCCTACGTCATAATTTGTGGCAGTGGGGGCCTGCGTTCGCGCGGCCCCTACCCAAACCCTAGTACGAAACTTAAAAATATTCTAAAAAAATATCGTATTATTTTCATTTTGAAAGGAATAATCATTTTTTTTTTCTGAGTATCGAATTGTTTGTATTAGGAACTACTCTTCTATTGCCAACAAGAGCTTAGGTTTATCTCAAAAAAAAAAAAAAGGAACTAATTTCTATTTGAATCAATGCTACTTTATCATAGGCGGGCGGGACGAAACAAAACGATCAATATTGGTTCCTTCCTCTTCTCCGTTCGGCTCATTTGCAGATCCTTATTACCCTAACGGTTGTCTTCACTTTTTTCTTTCTAGACCAAATTTAACGCTTCAATCTCTCCTTCAATTTCATTCCCTCATTATCACCACTGGTAACTCGAACAATGTCTTATTTGCTACCAAGCTCATGTCCTTTTATGCCTCTCATAGGCAACCCGCATTGTCCATGCAACTGTTTCGTTCGATTCATAATTAGGACGAATTTATTTGGAATTCGATTATCCAATCCCACTTCTCAAATGGTGATTACCTGCAGGCGTTTGATTTCCACCTCCAGATGCGAGCCTCGGGCAGTTTGCCGAACCAATTTACAGTTCCCTTGGTGGTTTCCACTTGCGCGGAACTAATGATGCTCAACCATGGTATGAGCATTCACGGGTTGGCATTGAAACTTGGGCTTTTTGCTGGTAATCTGCTGTTGGTTCTTCTTTGGTTTCCATGTATTCGAAATGTGGTCACCCAGAAAGTGCATCTCTTCTGTTCGATGAAATTACTGTTAAAGATGTGGTTGCTTGGACTGCCCTTATAGTTGGCCACGTCCAGAGTAATGAGAGTGAGAAGGGTTTGAAATGTCTTTATGAGATGCATAGGAATGGAGAGACCCCGAATTATAGAACATTAGGAGGCGGGTTTCAAGCTTGTGTTGATATGGATGCTTTAGTAGAGGCCAGGTGTTTACATGGTTTGGCTTTAAAAAGTGGAATTCTGTGTTTTGAAGTCGTTAGATCTTCCATTCTCTCTATGTACTCAAGGTGTGGGTCACCTGAAGAAGCTTACTGTTGCTTTTGTAAATTAATTCAATAAGACCTTATCTCTGGTCTTATCTCTTGGACATCAATTATTTCTGTTCACGCTAAATTTGGGTTAATGACTGAATGTCTACATTTATGTTGGGAAATGCTGGCCGGTGAAATAATCCCAGATGAAATTACGATCAGTTGCATGCTTTTGGGTTTTGGTAATTCTGATAGAATCTCTGAAGGAAAAGCCTTTCATGGTTGGATTCCGAGACAATGTTGTGCAGGGAGTGGAGTAGCTCAGGATGCAATACTCTCCATGTACTGTAAGTTGGGACTCTTAAGCACTGCAGAGAAGATCTTTCATAGTTTACATAAGAGCAGCAAAGAAGATTGGAACACTATGATGTTAGGATATAGCAATACGGGGCAGAAAGAAAAGTGTATAGACTTTTTCAGGGAGATGCAACTTTTAGGCATAGAACCTGATTTGATCAGTTTAGTTTCTGTCATTTCTTCATGTTCACAAGTTGGAGCTATCAATATTGGTCGGTCCGTTCACTGCTGATATCACTGTTAGGACTGCATTGATTGATATGTATGCAAAATGTGGGGAGCTCGAGACATCAAGAAAATCGTTTAACTCAATGAAAGAGAGAGATGTGATTTTGTGGAATGTCATGATATCAAGTTATGGGATGCATGGGAATGTGGAATCTGCGATTAAGATCTTCCAACTAATGGAGGAGTCAAATGTTAAACCGAATGCACTTACTTTTCTTTCTATTCTCTCTGCTTGTAATCATACAGGGCATGTGGTAGAAGGAAGGCGTCTCTTTGACAGAATGCAGAAACATGGTGTCGAACCCAGTCTGAAGCACTATTATGCTTCTATGGTAGATCTTCTTGGCAGGTCAGGTAGTCTTCAAGAGGCGGAGACTCTGGTTTCATCAATGCCCGTCGCTCCTGATGGCACTGTGTGGGGCTCCTTGTTAAGTGCTTGTAAACTTCAGAATGAATTTGAAACGGGGGTAAGGATTGCTAGGCATGCAATTGAGTCTGATCCAGAAAATGATGGGTACTATATAATACTGTAAGACTTGTATGGTTGCTTAGGAAGGTGGGAGGAAGTATAAAAAGAGGGGTGGAGAAGAGAGCTGGCTGGGGTTCCCTGTGAATGAAGTAATTGCTTGAAAATATCTCATACCTCGGACTATACAACTTCATAGGAATCTTGAGGATTATCTAAAGGGCCAAATTTGACAGTCAAAATGGAAAAAAGTCTGATCCTCACTCGTCCTGAACGTTTCGCCTTTGATAATGTTCCCTTATAGGCTCATACATTGCAAGTTAGCTGGCTTTCAGGTACTTTTATTTTTTTGGATCATATTACATTACTTTCTGTGGTTTACCTTCTCTTATGAAGCCCTTAAGTTAAAAGAAAGTACTGAACATTTTTTTCCTTCTGAAGCTTTACACATGTTCTGATATCTACTTCCAATTCTTTGCATCAGATGGAAGAATGTAACAAGGAACTAACAAAAACTTAGATTCCTTTTCCATTTAGACGGTGTCATCTTTTGGAACTTGGTTCAAAGGTTGGCAGGAATCTATTTGGGTATGTATTTCATTATTTAGCAAACTGCGATATGGCAATAGACGATCAAGGTGTTCTTACTTTGTTCATTGTACACAGCTATCAAAAATGCCAAGGGATGTGATGCGGATTCCCAATGTGGACTGAAGAAGTCTGAAAGTTAGACGGCTAAGAAAAGGTCAGCTGTTTGTAAATTTGATTTCCTTCTTGATTGCATTGTATCTCTCACAAAATAAATTAGCAGCAACAAGCATAATCATTCATTTTAGTAAAAGCTCCCAAGTTATTAGCCTGAATTTAACTTCTCACGATTCCTGTTAGTGTAGTATTTACTGTTTTGGTGTTAGAACAGGGGCATTTTTTCTTTTAAAACAACTTTGGCTTATTTTAGATGTTATTCCATATTGCAAAGTGATCACTGTGATGAATAGCTACTTTAGACTGATAAACAGGAAAACATAATTCATGAAGTTGAACAACTAAAATGCAGAAGAAATCTTGCTGTGCAGAATTTCAATTCTTCAATCTAGAACTTTGTTGAAGTCAGTCAAATTTCAAGTTTGTACACTTCGGTTATTATTATTATTATTTATTTCTTTCTTTCTTTTTCTTTTTAGGGTGTTTTTCCGTTTAAAAACACTATAATTAAACATTTTATTTTTGTTGCGTAAAAAACAATAGAAAATGAACAGAAAGGACTAATATTTATAATGATCAGACCAGTGGTTGCTTATTTTATTGCAAATATTTCGAAATAATTAGTCAGAATCAAACATTTGACCTGGAAACTGGATTCTCTGAATAGATGACACTATCACATGTTGGTTTGCATTAGTCTAAAACAATCAAACGGGAAGTAGAATTTTTAGTTATCATATTCTGTAGGTTTGATAATCTTTTAGGCTATACAAACAATTACTTTTGTAAATAACAAATTAGTTTAGATTTTTCTAACTCATTCTTATGCAAAAAAAATATATATAATGGGTCACAAACACAAGTTTCTCAGCCATAGAATTGACGGATGCATATTTATTAAAACGATAAAATATCTCCTAGTAACATTGATGAATCCTCTAAAATTTTGAACTATTGACATTAGTTAATATGAAATAAAATCAAAATAAGATGCATACTTTTTTTTTTTTTTTTTGACAATATGTGGAGTGGGGTGATTCAAACCACAGACCTTGTAATCATCGGTACAACTTTGTGCCAGTTGAACTATGCTCTTGTTGGCAAGATGCATATTTATTTGACATAATTTATATAATGCATATTTATTTGACATCATTTGTATATAAAAATAAATTATTTGAACAAACATATGAAGATAGAAGAGTATTATAGTTAGATCGGGTTATTGCTTTGGGTCAAAGGACTCCATTAATTACAAAATTAAAGCCCTCCAACATTTTATCAATATTGTACTTTCATACCGATACCTCATTTCTCTTTTGAATGATACCTCTAAGGATTTTTTTATTTTTATTTTTATTTTTTTTATTTTTTTATTTTTTTATTTTTTTATTTTTTTACCTCTAAGTGTTTATTTTTTTTTTAAAAAAAAATCAAAACCAGAGGTCAAAGACAAAAAAATTCGGGCGGCTCATTTGACCTAATATTTTAACTTATTTATAGGTTTTTAACCAAATTAAAAAAAATGTTTTTCTTTTTTTTGAAATACCAAATTAAAAAAAATTTGTTGTAGGTTTTTAACGAGTCTCGTTGATGTTTTAATAAAAATTTTAGGTTAAAAATCACTTTGTCCCAAACTTTCATGAAAGTAACATTTTAGTCCCTGAACTTTGATTTGTAACGATTTAGTCCCTGTCCTTTCAATTTTGTAACGATTTAGTTCCTGTACTTTCAATTTTGTAACAACTTAGTCCTTGAACTTTAATAAGTAACAATTTAGTCCTTGTACTTTTCAAATTTGTAAAGATTTGGTCCCTATCGTGAAAAATTAATGAAATTTTTTACCAAGATAAATCAATAAACTAATTTGGGACTCACTATGTTAATAAGCTACAAAGTTTAATCATTAAATAATAAAAATCAAAATTTAATTTTGATGATTTTTTTTGCAACAAGGATTAAATTGTTACAAATTTGAAAGTATAGGGACTAAATTGTTACAAATTTAAAAATATGGGGACTAAATTGTTACTTATTAAAGTTTAGGGACTAAATTGTTACAAAATTGAAAATACAGGGACTAAATCGTAACAAATCAAAGTTTAGGGACCAAATTGTTACTTTCACCGAAATTGATTTTTAACCAAAATTTTAAAATATTATTGGTGTGACAAACCAAAATTTTAAAATATTATTGGTGTGCCTTTTGTCATGATATAAGCTCTAAAGTTGCTGCCGACTCCCACTCAATACTCATCTCTGAGCGTCAACCCAAATTTCTATATCAGTTTACGTCTTTTGTTGACACAGAGTAACCTTTCTCTGGTTCTCAGTTTATATCTAACACCATTTACCTTCATTTCCCAGAAGATTTTCAGGATATCAACTTATTCCTGTTCCTCAATTGGATTATTTTGATCCTAAAGCAGCTCAAAAGAGAAAAACAAGTTCCCAATGGCCCATTGTTTCAGCTACCGATCTGTCATGGAGGCGTGGTACCGTTCCTGTTTCTCCAGAGTGGGTCTTAAATCGGCCACTACCGATCTCGGCAACGGCACTGTCATGCACTGCTGGATTCCCAAAACCCACAAAGAATCTAAGCCCAATTTGGTTCTCATCCATGGCATGGGTGGAAATGCAATGTGGCAGTGGAACAAATTCGTCCGCCCACTCATCAGCCACTTCAACATCTATGTCCCGGACTTGGTCTTCTTTGGGGAATCGTACACAGCCCTTTCTGATCGATCCGAGGCATTTCAAGCTCAGTGCGTGATGGGTGTTTTGGATGCGCATGGAGTACGGAGTACAAACGCGGTGGGAATAAGCTATGGTGGGTTTGTGGCATATAGCATGGGGGCACAGTTTCCTGATAGAATGGAGAAATTGGTGCTTTGTTGTACTGGGGTTTGCTTGGAAGATAAAGATATGGAAGATGGGATGTTCCAGGTGAAGTCTGTTGAGGAGGCTGTGAGTATCTTGCTTCCTCAAACGCCGGAGAAGTTGAAGGAAATGTTACGTATTGCGTTTTTCAAGCCTATTAGGCTTGGGCCCTCTTGCTTGGTCAACGATCTTATCGATGTAAGTAATTATTCATTTCAGTTTGTTACATGTGTGTGTGTGTGTATTTTTGCCTTGTGCAAGCGTAAGATTAAAAAAAAAAATTGATGAAATTGAGTGCTATAGTTCGTTCAGCTTTGAGAAATTATCCTCCTCTGCGGTTTACTAACTGCAATAGGACTTCCAATGAAAATCTGTTGTTACTTTGGTAATGATCAACATTTTGGTAGAACATACAGATTCGATTGGTGATTGGAATTGAAGTAATGAGTAATTAAGCAAAATTCCCAAAAGCTTATTACGATTTCAATTATTGTTATTGATGTTGAAGTCAAATATATACTGTGTATAGGCAGGAAATCATATACAACGATAGAGGAATATAAGTCAACATTTAATTTGCTTGATCCCACTGAAAATCTTCTGATTCCCCTGTTGTCCTATAGTTTTATTTTCATGTTCTGCCTTGACCTTTGTTTCTCTTTGGTTTCACCCACCAACGAAGGTTGGTGTTTGTCCCATATGCTGTTAGTTTATGTGATGAGGGGTCTTTTAGTTTTCCTATTGAGATATATTGTGTATGTCATGGAATCAACAATTCAAAAGTAGGATCATTTAACAATTTGCGTTGTGTGCAGGCCTTGCTTCCTTTAATTCGAGGAAGCTATCAACATACACATGAAGACCTTTTCTTTATATCTAATCTTTACCTAGTCAAATAATAAAAGATAGGATTAGGTGATAAAAAAATATGAACCTCCTCTGACTGAGATGCAAAAAGTATTACAAGGATGTAGGTTTGACATAACCTCATTGCTACCTTCAATGAAAGGCTTTTTTGCAGCTTCTTTTGGAGGTGGGATGCCTTATCCCTCTGTTCGTAGGCTGCTGTTTTGGCTATGGCTTTTGTGAATGAAATTATCCATTTCCTCTCTAAAAAAAACATGACCTCATTGCTCTGTCTGAGAGAGTATTCATAACTCCTGCATTTACATTTGTTTCTGTTTTATTTCTACACATTGCTGTGTCTTACCGTATTGTGAATGAGTTCCTACGAAACAACACACGTCTTTCTTGGTTGTCTCTTTGTCAGTTGTGCATTGATCTGAAATGAGTTTGAATTTTTTGGAATATACCTTATGAAACATAACAATGAGCAAAAAATGAGTCACCCTTTTCTTTTAAGGATGTCTAGAACCATGTCAACTCATGCAATTTGCTTACCTCAAATGTCATTTGGTTATACTGTAGGAATTGTGTACTGAGTACCGTGAACAAAAGAAGGAATTGATTGAAGCATTACACAAGGAAAGAAAAATGTCAAATCTTCCCAAGATTACTCAGGTTTGTATGATTATACAAGATTTCAGAGTTTGGATTTCCTTTTAAACTTCTACTAGATTCTTCTGATTGGATGATCAACCATTGACGCAGCCTACACTTATAGTGTGGGGAGAGAAAGACTTGGTATTCCCCATGGAATTGGCACACAGACTAAAAAGGTGCATCCGGTGAACTTAATCCAGTTCCATACCATTGTCTAGTTATCTTATTTTCATTTGGGCTCGTCAAGAATTATTTTACAAAAATGTCTCTTTCGCAATTGCCTAATAGTTGTTGTCATCGTCTCTCCATCCCAATGTCTTTCAAGTCAAGAACTAGAAATTTAGTTGGTTTTCCTTACAACTTTGTGCCTTTTGAATAATCTCTTCAATTTTGCAATTGATTTACAGCCACATAGGAGATGGTGCAGAACTAGTGGTTATAAAGAAAGCAGGGCATGCTTTAAACGTAGAGAAGCCTAAGGAAATGAACAAGCTCATCCAGTTTTTCCTTGTTGATGCTCTCCTTTCATCCAAGGCAAAGAAAACCCACCAAAATGTCCTCAAATCTGAGTAAAAGTTTACCGAAATTGAAATGGATCTTCCCCAGAGCTTTCAATTTCTCTGCTTCACACCCAATTTCATTTGGGCGTTTATCAAATATATTGTTTGTTGTAAATGTAACAAATCAATTACTTTTCAGTTAGTTGAAACTTGTAATTAGTTGTTTCAGTTGTAATTAGTTTTACCCTTCTCCTATTTATACATAAGGAGATCTCTGTAATATTGATGAGTTTAGCTTAATAGAATTCTAAAATATTATCCTCTAGTTGACTCGTGTCATGTGTGATATGGTATCAGAGCAAAAATATCATTGCATGACGCGTGGTTTATTTGTGTGTTCAATTGAGGGTATTCAAAGGGAATAATTGATGCTCTCATTTACGAAGATCGTGACACGTAATTTTTTGCAACCTCTATTTCTTGTACCACGGCTAAAACTTTTGCAACTTCTACTCTTGATTCTACTACAATGGAAGCACAAATAAATCCTTATCTCCGACACCATTTGACTACTTCAACTACTGTTCTCATGACAAAATTGTTGGTTGGAGCAAGTAATTTACATTTCATGGGGAAGATAAGCTAAGGTTTATCAATGGAATATACCGCATAATGTTTTTATTTTTTGCATGTCTGTCACTCTATCACAGACAAGACACTGAAACAAATCCATCAAATATTAGAGAAACCCCGGTTGTTTGGAGTTAGCGCGCATGAGGAGTTCCAATGCTTAGACTCTGGCCGAGCCAATTTCACATACGCTTTTCTTGCTCTTTCCCGTTCAGCTCACTTCCAAATCCTTACAACCCTAACACTTGTCTTCACTTTTTTCTTTCAGAACAAAATTTAACCCTTCAATCTCTTCTTCAATTTCATTCCCTCATTATCACCACTGGCAACTCGAACAATGTCTTCTTTGCTACCAAGCTCATGTCCTTTTATGCCTCTCATAGGCAACCCGCATTCTCCACTCAATTGTTTCGTTCGATTCATCCTAAGGACGGATTTCTTTGGAATTCCATCATCCAATCCCACTTTTCCAATGGTGATTACGTGCAGGCATTTGATTTCTACCTTCAGATGCGAGCCTCGAGTAGCTTGCCGAACCAATTTACAGCTCCCATGGTGGTTTCCACTTGCGCGGAACTAATGATGCTCAACCATGGCATGAACATTCATGGGTTGGCTCTGAAACTTGGGCTGTTTGCCGGTAATTCTGCTGTTGGTTCTTCTTTGGTGTACATGTATTCCAAATGTGGTCGCACAGAAAGTGCATCTCTTCTGTTTGATGAAATTACTGTTAAAGATGTGGTTGCTTGGACTGCCCTTATAGTTGGCCACGTCCAGAATAATGAGAGTGAGAAGGGTTTGAAATGTCTTTATGAGATGCATAGGAATGGAGAGACCCCGAATTATAGAACATTAGGAGGCGGGTTTCAAGCTTGTGTTGATATGGATGCTTTAGTAGAGGGCAGGTGCTTACATGGTTTGGCTTTAAAAAGTGGAATTCTGTGTTTTGAAGTCGTTAGATCTTCCATTCTCTCTATGTACTCAAGGTGTGGGTCACCTGAAGAAGCTTACTGTTGCTTTTGCAAATTAAACCAAAAAGACCTTATCTCTTGGACATCAATTATTTCTGTTCACGCTAAATTTGGGTTAATGACTGAATGTCTACATTTATTTTGGGAAATGCTGGCCGGTGAAATAATCCCAGATGAAATTGCGATCAGTTGCATGCTTTTGGGTTTTGGTAATTCTGATAGAATCTCTGAAGGAAAAGCCTTCCATGGTTGGATTCTGAGACAATGTTGTGCAGGGAGTGGAGTAACTCAGAATGCAATACTCTCCATGTACTGTAAGTTTGGACTCTTAAGTACTGCAGAGAAGATCTTCCATAGTTTCCGTAAAAGTAGCGAAGATTGGAACACTATGATATTCGGATATAGCAATATGGGGCAGAAAGAAAAGTGTATAGACTTTTTCAGGGAGATGCAACTTTTAGGCATAGAACCTGATTTGATCAGTTTAGTTTCTGTCATTTCTTCATGTTCACAAGTTGGAGCTGTCAATATTGGTCGGTCCATTCACTGCTATGCGATTAAAAATTCAATAATTGGAAATGTATCAATAGCTAACTCACTCTTGGACATGTACGGGAAAAGTGGTAATTTAGCCACCGCATGGAGGATATTTCATAGCACACAGCAACGGGATATTATCTCATGGAATACGTTGATTTCATCCTACAGGCAAAGGGGGCATCCTGCTGAAGCAATTATCTTATTTGATAAAATGGTTAAAGAAAACTTTAATCCCAACCCAGTTACATGTGTAATAGTTCTTTCAGCATGTGCTCATCTTGCATCCTTAGACAAAGGCGAAAGGATCCATCAATACATAAAGGAAAGTGGATTTGAGACCGATATCACTGTTAGAACTGCATTGATTGATATGTATGCAAAATGTGGAGAGCTCCAGACATCAAGAAAACTATTCAATTCAATGGAAGAGAGGGATGTTATTTTGTGGAATGTCATGATATCAAATTACGGGATGCATGGAGATGTGGAATCTGCAATTGAGATCTTCCAACTAATGGAGGAGTTAAATGTTAAACCGAATGAGCTTACCTTTCTTTCTCTTCTCTCAGCTTGTAATCATACAGGGCATGTGGTAGAAGGAAGATATCTCTTTGATAGAATGCAGAAATATGGTGTCAAACCCAGTCTGAAGCACTATGCTTCTATGGTAGATCTTCTTGGCAGGTCAGGTAGTCTTCAAGAGGCGGAGACTCTGGTTTTATCAATGCCCATCGCTCCTGATGGCACTGTGTGGGGCTCCTTGTTAAGTGCTTGTAAACTTCACAATGAATTTGAAATGGGTGTAAGGATTGCCAGGCATGCAATTGAGTCTGATCCGGAAAATGATGGGTACTATATAATACTGTCCGATTTGTATGGTTGCTTGGGAAGGTGGGAGGAAGTAGAAAAAGTGCGTGGCATGATGAAGGAAAGAGGGGTGGAGAAGACAGCTGGCTGGAGTGCACTGTGAATGGAGTAATTGCGTTCAGTATTGCTTGAAACTGTTATTTCATCATATCTCGGACAATACAACTTCATAGGAATCTCGAGGATTATTTCAATTTCGAGGGCCAAATTTGACAGTCAAAATGGTAAAAGGTGCAATCCTCACTCGTCCTACCTTTTGCCTTTGGTAATGTTTCCACATACATTGAAAAATAATTGGTCTTCAGGTACATATTTTTTTGGTCATATTACATTACTTTCTGCAATTTACCTTCATGAAGCCATTAAGTTAAAAGAAAATACTGACATTGTTTTTTTATTTTTTCCCTGAAGCTTTACACATGTTCTGAAGCGTTTTTCAAGCCTATTACAATTGGGCTCTCTTGCTTGGTCAACGAACTTATCAATGTTCGTAATTATTCATTTCACTATTTCAGTTTGTTAGGTTTATTTATCTTTTTGCCTTGTGCGAGGTCAAAATAAAAAATGTTGAAATTCGGTGCTATAGTTCGCTCAGCTTTGGGAAATCATCCTCCTCTGCGGTTTTCTAACTGCAATAAGATTTCCAATGAAAATCTGTTGTTATTTTGATAGAAAATATAGATTGGTGATTGGAATTGAAGTAATGAGTAATTAAGCAAAATTCCCAAAAGCTTATTACGATTTCGATTTTAGTTACTAATGTTAAAGTCAAATATATACTGTATATAGGCAGGAAATCATATAGAACGATAGAGGAATAAGTCAACATTTAATTTGCTTGATCCCACTGAAAATCTTCTGATTTCTCTGTTATTGTCCTATTGTTTTATTTTCATGTTCTCCCTTGACCTTTGTTTCATTTTGGTTTCACCCCCTAACGAAGGTTGATGTTTGTCCCATCTACTGTTAATTTATGTGATGAGGGGTCTTATTTTCCTATTGAGATATAATGTGTATGTCACGGAAGGAATAACTCAAAGTACGATCACTTGACACATTGTGTTGGCATGTGAAGGCCTTGCTTTTTTATTTGGATGAAAAAATCACCCACCATACACATAAAGACGTTTTCTTTATATCTAATCTTTACCTAGTCATATGTTTCGCATAAAAAAAAAACCTTACCTAGTCAAATAATAAAAGATAAGATTAGGTGATAAAAATACGAACCTCTTCTCACTGAGATGCAGAAGATATTGACTGATCATTGGAATTGTTATAGTCAGAATACTCACAAGTTTGATACCATTGATGTTCAATAGCTTTGATAGTCATGGTTGGATCTACTACTAACTCTTCCATTGAGGGTCATTCACTTACTTCTCTGGAGTCAATGATGCCGCTTTTTCCGTCACAGAAACTGCTGATGGACCGACTTATTGACTTAATACTCTTCTTCGTTCTCTCATGCGCCCGATAAAGCGAAGGATAGGGATTCTATTTATGGCGTGAGGTTCAGTTCCTTGTCTAGAAGCATACCTAGATATATACTCATAGTGGCTTTCATACCTATCTCTGGTAGAGCTAACAACATATCCACTTATGACTTGTCGACCAATACCAAGATCCTGCTGTATACTTTTTTCATTTAAAGATCTCTTTCATTATCCTATTATTACGAGGATATAGAGTTGACATAACCTGAAATTTCTCTGATTCCTTGACCAGCATTTGGATATGCTTCTGTTATATTTCTACATATTGCTGCCAAACGCATGTCTTTCTTGGTTGTCTCTTTGTGAGTTGTGCATTGATCTGTAACGAGTTTGTGGAATGTGCACATTATGGAACACAACCGTAATAAAAAATGAGTCCCACCTTTTCTTATAAGGATTTCTAGAACCATGTCGGACTTTGACTCATGCAAATAGCTTACCTCAAATGTCATTTGGTTGTAATGTAGGAATTGTGTACTGAGTACCGTGAACAAGAGTAGGAATTGATTGTAGCATTACACAAGGAAAGAAAAATGTCAAATCCTCCCACGATTAATCAGGTTTGTATGATTATAGAAGATTTCAGAGTTTGGATTTCCTTTTAAACTTCTGCTAGATTCTTCTGATTGGATGATCAACCATTGACGCAGCCTACACTTGTAAAGTGGGGATAGAAAAACTTGGTATTCCCCATGGAATTGGCACACAGACTTAAAAGGTGCATCCGAAGAACTTAATCCAGTTTCATACCATTGTCTAGTTATCTTATTTTCATTTGGGCTCGTTAAGAATAATTTTACAAAAATGTCTCTTCTGCAATCGCCTTACAGTCATAGTTGCTGTCATCATCTCTCTATCCCAACGTCTTTCAAGTTAAGAACTAGAAATTTAGTTGGTTTTCCTTTCTACTTTGTGCCTTTTGGATAATCTCTTCAATTTTGCAATTGATTTACAGAGCCACATAGGAGATGGTGCGGAACTAGTGGTTATAAAGAAAGCAGGGCATGCTTTAAACGTAGAGAAGCCTAAGGAAATGAACAAGCCCATCCAGTTTTTCCTTGTTGATGCTCTCCCTTCATTCAAGGCAACAAAAATCCCCCACCAAAATGGCCTCAAATCTGAGTAAAAGTTTGCCGAAATTGAAAATGGATCTTCCCCAGATTTTTCAGTTTATCTGCTTCATACCCAACTTCATGGCGGCGTTCTACTGCTGCTGCTTTTATGTTATAAGATTAGTTTATATTTCCAACTTGTAATTAATGTGATAAACTTCTATTATAGGGAAAATGTGAGGAGCTGTGTCAAGATCCCAGGGAGACGATAATACAACTCTTTGATGTTGTTGACGGAAATATTACATCAAAATCGTGTTAAAGAAATGTTGAAAATATTATGAAAATGCCTCTTTGTGGAATTAGTATTATTTGTTTGACATAATTATTTGTGGAATTAGTTTTGGAGCAAAGAAAAGAAATGGATAGTGGACGATGGTTAACAGATAGAAAATGTGATTGTTCATATTTACTTCAGTCCCTAAATTTTCAAAACGTTGGATTTTACTTTTTAAACAAATATCTATTAGTCCGTAGAGCTTAAAAACAATCATTTCAATAATTTGCTTAATAATTTAATAACAAATTGATAATACGACGAGCATGTGTATAATGTGAATATGTCTTCAAATTACAATGAGTGATGATGAGTATTAAATAAAGGGGTAACTACACAAATAGGCCAATAGTATATCATTTAATGAGCATTTTTTTTTTCAAGTATATCACCAAAAGCAAACAATTAACTTGAACATACCTCAACTAACATATATTATAAATTTGTTCCTCCATCCAAAATCAAACAACCCCTGAAAATAAAAATAAAAAGACAAATCAAATTTAAATCGAATAACTTGGAGATAATTGATTCCAGCCAAAAAGAAGGTAGGAAAGAAAAAAAAAACTTGAGATAAATTCCATGCGCAAAAGAAAGTAAGAAAAGAAAAGGAAAAATGGAAAAAGAAAAACTAAGGAGATAAATTCCGTGCGCAGAAGAAAGTGAGAAGAAGAAAGTAAGAAAAGAAAGGAAAAAAGAAAGGAAAAAAGAAAAAATAATCCGACCTGCCGGATTCGAACCAGCGACCTAAGGATATCTGAGAGTGCCTCACTACAGTCCTCCGCTCTACCAACTGAGCTAAGGTCGGTTTGTTGAACACCTGATGACTTGTTGATATTATGATACTAAAAAGATTATGGAATCAAAATGACTTGTTGATATTAAAAAGTATAGTATATTCTTTTAAAATAAAAACTGACATAAACATAGCTCAACTGGTATAAAGCTTACGCTACCGACCAAGAGGTCTATGGATTCGAATTTTTCCACGCACATATTGTAAACAACATATATAATAAAAACAAACATGATTGTAGCCTTTGAAAGTAAAGGTCAGCCAGCTTGCACAAACGACAATCATTCATGGCGTCATGTCCAATTATTATTGAGTTATTCTTACTTTAATGACTATTATCCCCTTTCTACATCGATTTTTTAACTTTCAAATTCTTATGCTACGTCATGGAACACAGGATGTAACGCCATTTGTTATATGGCAACCTAACAATTAAGAATCCTTAATTTATTTCTTCAGGAATTTAGTTCAATCTTTTCTTTTATTATTTTTTTCTAAAAATACTCTTGTTAATACTACAGGGAGAATCAGGAGCCTAGCAAAAGACAAAAGTTGAAGAAAATGAGTAATGTTTATGACGTAAAAAGGCGTAGAGCAGATAAAGGAGAGATAAGGACTTGATTTCTGCATGTTGTGCAACTCAACTAGAGAGAACCATCCATCCACTTCCACCCCTTGCAATGGTAATTCAATTCTGGTTTGGACTGTGGCAGCCAGTGAAGGGTTCCAGATGAGCGTAAGAGCGATTAGATGAACACTCTCCATTTGCTATAAATCATCTGATTGCGCTGCGTGGAGGGCTTGAAAATTCTCAATATTTAGTTTATCCAAGAGCAACTATAAACTGAGCTCTGCATTATTTCTCTCTTCACGACTAATTTGCTTAAGCACTAACAAGCAAGAAACTGTTCCTTAATCAACCTATTGAAATTACTGTATGATGAACCCCCAATAGCAGTGGCCTCTTCTGCTTTCTTTTTCCACTCTACAGCATTTTGCCGCAACTCCTTCCCTTTGTCTCCTTCTATCATTTCCTTCAGAATTGCTATAATGTCTGTGCGCTTAACGTCGTCATTCAATTCCATGCCAATGCCCCAATTGAGGCAAGCATATCGAGTATTTGGTTGTTGATCTGCAAAGAACGGCCAGGATATCAATGGCACACCCCCACACAAGCTTTCCAAAGTAGAATTCCAACCACAGTGAGTCAGAAAAGCCCCAACTGATGGGTGTGCTAGAACTTGCTCTTGCGGACACCAACTTGTTAGAAATCCCCTGCCCTTCGTCTCTTCTAAGAAATCTTCAGGGAAAATAGCAGAATCACCCAGTACCATATCAGGCCTCAATACCCACAAAAATGGCTGCTTACTCTCTGCCAGTCCCCATGCAAATTCTTTCAAGGATTGGTCTGTCATCGTGGTAATGCAGCCAAAACTTACATACACAACAGACTTGGGGGACTGTGTATCGAGCCACTCGAGGCATTTTTGGTCTTCCTTCCACACACTCAACCTTAATGGCTTCAAATGGCTTTCAGTTACTTGTCTGCTTAGTAAGGATAAGGGACCAACTGTGTATATTTGGGGAAACTTTGCTGAAATTGCTTCTAGCACATCTTGTTCAAGCTCGTCAAACGAGTTGAAGATGATAGCAGAAGATCTCAAGCAATTTCGAGCTTCTGATCCCATGAAATCAAACATTGTGTCATCTATGTTTGTAGTTCTGATGAAGCTTGGGAGGTCCCTGAGGCGAATGTTTTTCATTCCCGGGATCCAATTGATGGGTGTGTCAAGTGTACCATCGCTCAAGAATGTTTCATCTGGTGAAAAAATGGTCATTATCAGGGACGAAGAAATTTAAAGCAGGTTTTACAGACAAGACGATGATTATTTTTCTTTTCCCTAGTAAAATTCAAACGAAATATGTCCATGGTTATATCATTATCCGGACTTCTCTAACGTATAGCAAAAATATTATCATAAATAAATTTTTAACAGCTAGTTTATTACCACTATAAAATCATGGGAATAGCAATACATGACAGAACTGCAAAAACTCAAGGAAAGCTCATACCTTTGAATGGCAAAATTCCTCTTCGGATAAGCTCATTAAACTGCAGATACCCCATGAAGCTACAAGCAGAAGCAGTCCAAAACTGAACCTCTGGAATCCCCAACTCCTCAGCAGCCTTTATAGCAAAGCTCAAGACCCCATCACCAATTATACAGGTTACTGCAGGCACCTCTACCGAAGAATTTAGCTCAGCCACCAACTGTTTGAATGGGTTCAAAAAGTTCCTCCTAGTTGAATCACAGAGCGTTGGAACATCTGGGGAGGCTTTGCGTTCAGATGGAGGCAACCCGTCTGGTATGGTCCGGAACTGGAAATCGGACGAGCCCTTCATGACATCAGGCCCCTGGGACTGTCTTATGTGGTCATGATAGAACTCAGGGATGACAAAGGTTATGTGGAAACCAGTTGAATGGAGAAGCTTGGCTAACTGCAGAAGGGGCAACGTGTGCCCTTGCTCTGGATATGGGATGCACACTGCATGAGGTTTATTGGCCGCTGACTTGCTCATCTCGATCGACAAAGATAACAGACTTCAAGACTTCAATTTTGAAGAATATGATTTGGGTTATCATAGTACTAATTCATGTGTCAATTTGACGACCGGGATTGAATGGATTATATAAGAATAAACAATATTTCAACATATTATAAGAATAAACAAGGTCTTCGTCCACTGTTGTCATCTCCAACACCGAATAAGTCCAGTCCATTGTTGTCTCTCCCATATTCTCAAGACAACACGTGTGCGGCAAAAGGCATAAAGAACCCAAAATTAAGGTCCAGATACTTTTGTCTTTGTTATGATATATTATCTACCTTCGTACCAAAAGTCTTGATGATAATCAGCTCAAGTTCTTCCTTTCTTTCACAAAGACCTGAGATTAATAGTTTTGAAAGCTAGAACGGAATTTTATCAATTCAACTATCACGAATCGACTCGAGGCTGAACAAATAGTCTCGGCCTTGAGAGAGTTTACGGGGAACTTAGAATTCGTCATCTTATTTTATATTCAAATTTGGTGATATAATATTAAGATTTATTCAAGGAAAAGAAAGAAAAAGAGGTAGAGTGGCATGCGGCACCAAAATCCATGCGGTGGATATGAACAGTATTTGGGCCATGTTGGCTAATTCTTTGATTGGGTATGAGTCAATAAAATTTACTGTTACGGTGGCCGAGGTTATTCACTGGAGAAATTTTGAGTATATTTTGTCTCGTTTCCAGCCCTCTGCCGTAAAGTTCTTGGCTTCCTTCTTTGTTAATTTAGTTGAACGGCTGTCTGTTCTTGATATACCACCACCAATCAATCCCCATCCCCAGTCCTCACCAAAAAAGAAAAGAAAATGATGGGAAAAAACAGGAACAGGGGGAAAATAAAAACGTGACGACCTGATCCAGACTTACTACTCTCCAGAAGGACCAGAACACGATAGGGCCTGTACAGTTACCCACTATAGACACCACCCGTTCACTTGAGATCTTAAAGCAATAAAATTGGAAGCAATGAGTCAATGCCTGATAACTGATAAGTGTATGAGAAGGGAGAATTAGTTGGGCACCTGAGAAAGAACCAGTCCAGCTCCTCTTGTATCAACTAACCTACACCATCGGATCAACAGACATTGTCTAAACAGCGGCATCTTATGATGCCTCTTCTGGTAGTGAATTCAAAATATATAATTTTTCGAGTAAGGAAGAGGATTGGAAAAATAATATCATTAAATCTCGCCATTCAAATATACATACACCTGTACATTGTGGAAATGCCAAAACAATATCAGCAGCAAAAAACTTCCTGTAACCTCCTTGGTTATCGTCAATTCAATGTTGAGAGAATTTTTTTATCTTGCAGTGGCAACATTTTGTAGTAGAGAGTCTAAGTCCTTCAATCTGCATTTATGGTGCCAAAAGTAAAATTTAGAATAGTGCCAAGGGATTAAATGGAGAAGAAAACAAAATAGAGAAACTTAAGCAGCTTACATACCTTATATCACTCAAGTCTGGGTAGGTTGCTATTGCTTCTTTAAAATCCTAGTTTCAATAAATCCAGACAGCGTCACCATCAGGGATATAATTGGCTAAGTTTTCAGATAAGGGAAAACATACTGCTTTCTATCTATTTGTGAGTCTGGGAACATGACACAAACTTCGGTGCACATTCTTACCTGGTTAGCTGTGGAAGTTGTGTAGGTTATGACACATTGCATTCCAGCTTTTGTTGCAGCCTACACATGCAAATGAAGATTTGAGATGATTTACATATATGCATTTTGATTTTCATTCTCCAAGTTCTCAATTTATAAAATAAAAGCTAAAGAACAATCGACATACCTGCAAGCCAATAACACTGTCCTCAACCACCAGGCAATCCTTTTCTAACACGCCTAGCTTCTGCAAGGCATACGTTACAGTTAAAATAACAATGGATGCCCGCAGTATGTCAAGAGAGGAAGGTTTCAAAGTCATAAACTACGTATTAGTTACTTTTGAAGCTGTTATATAAATGGATGGATCAGGCTTCTTTTCCTTCACATCATCACCTACATTAAAGAAAGCAGGAACCTAAAAATCAATTGACAAGCAGGACCAACTGAACTGAAACAAATGGATATCATCATTGAATGATTTAAAGTAAACCTATCAGTTATTAGACAG
The DNA here is from genome assembly GCA_036850905.1 of Luffa acutangula. Taxonomy (NCBI): domain Eukaryota; kingdom Viridiplantae; phylum Streptophyta; class Magnoliopsida; order Cucurbitales; family Cucurbitaceae; genus Luffa; species Luffa acutangula. Next base: position 57,269,254 of record CM072087.1, on the reverse strand, counting down.
GACAAAGGAAACCGTTTGTAATTCACCCACTGGATGGGTGGACATTCAATTATCCTACAGCAAAGGCTCTGAGATATTCTTTCAAGTTTGTCACCCTCACCCATGCATTCAGTTTTGTCCTTATTGTTGAATAGGCAAATATCTAATAATGGACGAGAATAATATATAGTAGACATACATACCAGAAATAAGTATTACAAAGGAAAAGCAGTATGCTTACCAGCAAGGAAGCAATCAAGATTTTGAAACCGATCCTAAAATTGGAGAAGCACATTAAATAATTACCTCGAGAATAGGATAATTTAATTCTAAATCTATTAAAACCAAGTCTAAAGGCTTACCATTCCAATGAGGTTTTCAAGGCAAAGAATAACTGAACTTTTGGTGGCTGCAGAGCATACGGCAAGTTTCCTGCCCTACAAAACAATATAATATTTAGCCTTAATATCAGAAGTAACTTGAAGAAAATGAAATAATGACTGAAGAAGTAGAAAATTAAATGACAGAATTGACGCAAAGAAGGGTTATAAAATAAGTTCATGATAAAATGAACAGAGAAATACGCCCAACTCAGTGGCATATGCTTTGGAGAAGGACCAAAAGGTACATGGATGGAACCACCACAAATGATATAAGGCTAAAACAGCAGTAGGTAATTATGAGATGATATCTGTCCCAAAAGGATATTATAATTCAATGATATGTGGGTAGAAATTTGAACTTTTAACCTTTTGGTCAAGGAATCATGTCTTAACTAGTTGAATCAGGCTGAAGTTGGCAAAGGAAACTTTATCCAAAGAAAAAGCATAAAGATAGCCAACTTGTATTACTTACAGCAGACTTTGCCTCATCCATCAATCTTAAAACTCCAGGCCTGGGCTTCACCTAGTGGGTCAAAGTAATCTGTGTTACAAGCCACTCAAGCAACACGATTTATAGAAGTTGCATAAATAAGACCGATGAAGCCTAATTATTTCCTTACAGTTCCAGATTTAATTATTTCTTTGTACCTTTCCGTTTTCCAATCCTACAAAATCAAAGAAAGGGCATTAATAGAATCTTAGAGAATCAGAGTACGTGTGTATAATGAATGTTGCGTATTAACACAAAACATATGTATCACAGCTTTAAAACCAAGATTAGTTAAGACATATATGCCTATGCAAACACTAAACTTTTCCTATGAATGCACAAGGACGCCAAAACAGTACATATGCACAATACTAATCCAGCATAAAAGAATCAAATACAAGACATCCAATTTATACATAATAAATTAACACAAAGTATGAAAGCGTTCATAGCCTACATTCTCTTATCAGTAGCCAAAGGATAATAACATCAGTATCACATCAGTATAACAATATCGATATAAGGAAATTAAATATATATGCCTGAAGAATATCAATCAACTTTGCTCGGTACTCGTCATCTTCTGGAGCCTTCTCGAGGATCGTTGAAGATGGCCATCCAAACTCTTTGAAGTACCTAAGGGATGCAAAAAAAATAACACCAATTAACCACCGAGAACACACGTAACACAAATTACTAACAGTCACAGGGAAAATGATAAGAAAAGGAACAATACCACCGCATTTTGGGTTTACCGCCACCAATGCGGTTCTGGAGCTCGTCGTAGAATTCGATGCTCCAATTGAGAGGCTGCGACGTCGAATTAGGGCAACGGACGTCGAAATGAGCAAACGCATCGTTATATGCTTGGCGGTGCAAGTGCTCGGACTCAAGGATCACGCCGTCGCAGTCGAATATTAGAGCTTGTAAAGAAGCCGAAACTGAAAGAGAGAAAGGTTTGTGAGTGGTGGATTTTCTGGAGGTCCGGAAGCGGATGGCCGTGGAAGGAAGAGATCGACGGAGAGGAGGGGAAACGAGATCGGAAGAAGAGGGTATGAGATTGGGACGAACGAGCATCGTAGTGATGCTCGCCATGGCTGTGACTGTGAGAAGGAGAACGAGACCAGCTCCGAGTTTCTGTGGCGCGGAATGCTCCCGGCAACTTAACGGATTTTGCAACCGTTATAGACCTCAATTATAAACTCTATTCCTCTTCCACTTATCCCTTGGTCACAACTTCTCTCTTGAGAGATTATTGGTGAATCATCATTTTCTTCTTTTTAGTGTAGAGTTAGTGATTTGAACCTTTCACCTCAAAAAAGAAGGGAGCACATGTCAATTACCACTAAGCAATATTCATTTTGACCTGAATGATAAATCTTTACTTTCATAATTATTAGTGTGGGTGGATGATAGTTTTTTTTTTTAATTAAATTATCATTTTAGTCTTTATAGTTGTACATATTTTCAAAATCTTTTTTAGTACAACAATGAGTGAGAGATAGATTAAACTTTGACCTCATAAGAGGTTATGCCTTTGTCTTTATCAATTTGGCCTTTACAAATTTAATATAATTCATGTTTTTTATTGAATCTTTCGAAGGAGCTTTTTTTTTTTTTAGTTCAACAATCATATGGATAAAAGATTGAACCATCAACTTTTGGGATGGTAACTGACGTCTTATCCACTCAGTTATACTCGAGTTAGTGATGGTAATGAATGTTTGATATCAAGTATTGAGTATATATGAAACTTAAATTGTTTGGTTCTAATATAGAATTCAAGTTAGAGTATTAAATAAAGAAAATTATATAGATGTTTTGGGAAAGAGGAAATAGGTTGGGAAGAAGGGGAATTGCAATGGGTAGCAAAAAAATATTAGGATATTTACAAATTTAGCTATGATTTTTTAGGTTTGCAAATATAGCAAAATTTTAAAAATCTGATTTCCGTTTTTTTCATTATTCCAATTTTACCCTTGTTGATATATTAGTAGTATATCTGATATACTTTATATTTACTGATATACGAAATATAAAGTATACCAAATTTGGTATACTTGAATGAATACAATGATATATCTAATATACTAATGATATATCTAATATATACTTGATTTGATAAACTAATATTTAATATACTAATGATATACTTGATATGTTACTTTCTTTACTTATATTTTTTTATATTTTCTTTTCTCTTTATTGAATTATGTTGTATTATTTACATATTTTAAATGAAATGTTTGTCTTTTATAAAATAAATGTTTGTCTTCTATACCTGTTATGAAAGTTGATACACCTCATTTTTTTTACTACTCAAATAATTAATAAATATACTTGATTATGAGTAGCTAAATACATCAATGATAGACTTGTTATTAAAAAAAAAATCACTGATATATACACATTCAACCAAGAGGTTAGAGGTTTAAATCATCTACCACACATATTGTCCCACTAATATATCTAATTCTTGAAGTATATCAAAGATATCTAAACTAATGAAAGTTCATGTGTAAAGCATATTATATTCACGAAATATACATCTGATATACTATATATTTAGTATATCAGTTGATATATTCACGAAATATACATCTGATATACCATATATTATTTAGTATATTTTTAGGGTTTAATATACTAGATATTTGGTATATCAGTGGACGACGAGTTGAGGTTATTTTAGTTTTTTTACGTGTTTGGGCCGGGCCAAACTTTTTTTTGCTATATCTGCAAACTCAATAAATGGAAGACACGCTTGCAATTTCCATTTTCTTTTTTGCTATTGATGCAAACGCACTATTGATGCAAACGCCCCTGGGAAGAAAGGGGTAGATTTTTTAGGATAGGATTTTGTAGCATGTTCAACAAGACCCTCCTATTTGTCTATACACCCTGTTTCTTTTTCTACCCAAAACCTATTTGATTGTTCCCCTTTGTATGTTTAATCCATTTCAAACCCTAATGCAGTCAACCTCCTATGTTAGCTCACCACCTCTCTCCCATCTCCACCATGTCAAAAAAGAATTAGCACGTAGTAATGCAATGTTTTTTTCCCTTTTTAGAAATAAAGCCTTAGTTAAAAAACCAACCAAATTAGATACAACAAAATTTCTCATTAATAATCGAGGATAGCCACAAAATAAGATCTTTTATAGTAGAAGATGAGACCTGCTTAAAACAATTAGAGAATAAAACGTTGGAACAATCTTACCCGACTGAGATCTCGTCGAGCAGAGGCTGATGACCTCTCATGCCAAAAAAAAATTGGCTACTGAATTGTTGGATCTTGGACACTAGACAAAAGAAATTTCTCTCAACTCTCTCGCAAGCTCCCCAATTTTTTTCCGTATATTGTTCGTTTTAGAGAGGTTGATGCATGAGAATTTAAGGCTTGGATTAACTCTTTCGAGTCCAATTCGACTATGAAATGCATGAAGTTTCTTATGAAATTCAAATAATTCCTCAAGCCTTCCTTGATAGCTAGAGCTTCTAATGTCAAAATCGACCAACCTCTTTTAATAATTTTGCAACTAGCAGCAATCAAAGATTGTGTAGAGTCACGAACCACCCATCCAGTTGCTCCTAAATTTATTGCATTGTTCCATGATATTTTAAGAGTCTTTCAACCACATAATGATTTGTTAAATAAATATGAAGCGAATTTGAAATGAAGTTCAAATCAGGGAGGATGATTTAACTTCTTTTTTTTCAGTATTATGCATTTATATAGCACATCGTACTAAGTACTAACCATATTAAATTATTGGTTAAATATAAATTTATTTTTTATTTAATATTTAAACCTTCGGAACTTTTTTACCATGTGTCATTCAACTTTAGATTTAGATTTTATATATTTATTTTTTTTTGAGAAATAGATTTTATATATTTGTAATGTTTAATCATCATCAAGATACTGGTATGGCATATGAAATATATTTTCTAATTCCCTTTTACTGTATTAAAAATTAAATATTTGAATGACTTGTAAATATTAAGATTTTTATATGATTAATATTTTTTTTTAAAAAAAAAAAGATGTAAATATTAGAGAATAGAAATTTTAATTCCTTCAAAATATAAACTACTTGTGAGTATGTGACAACAAGGGTTAATAACTTAAGAAAATACAATTAGTTTTTAAAAAATCAATTAATCAAATTTGGTTGGATTGAATTTTTGTGCTTGGAAGAAAAAAAATTTCAAAAACAACTTCTAGACAATTTCAAGTTCCCAGTGAACTTGATGGATTTGACAACATTTTATATTATATTTTTCATTTCTTATTACATTAGTAAATAGTAATATCCCAAGAGATGGTACAATTTTTTAAAAAAATTTATTCAATTTTTCCACAATAATAATGATTCAAAATTCATAAAATGTTAATGGAATAATTTTTTAAGTTTTTTTTTTCAAAAAAAAAAAATAATAATAATAATTTTTTAAGTTTTTTTTTGTGTACATCAACATTTGGAGGTGAGAAGATTCGAACATCTAACCCCATGGTTGTAAATAATTTTTTAAGTTACATATTAATTATCATAAAACTAAATCTATCTAATTAACTTTAATATTCATTTAGAATGCTATTTAAGATTTAAGTTTATTTAGCCACTGCATTTTTTTGTAATCAAATTTTCTTAAAAATAGCAAATTTCAAAAAATATTTTTTCTAGAATGAAATATTTCTTTTAATTAAAATTATCTTACAAAATGCAAATAAAGATATAATTTTTTAAAGAAAGGCTAAATCTTATGAAAAAAAAAACAAAAAAAAAAAAGACAAAATCTTGCTTTAGTTGAATATTATAATGCAAGGCATTTTGGAGTCGAATCAGATGGGATAGTTGCAGCAATCAGAGAGGCAAAAAGATATAAACTCACACATCAAAAAGAGTTTGAAAAAATGCAGCATCTGATTTGATCTGTGGCTAAGGCTTGTTCTGTCAGACTTTATGTAAATCCCAAGAAGATAAGAAAAGGCCAAGCGAAGCGATGTCCCATAGTCCATACCCAAAATAAATTATCAAAAAAAAAAAGAAATACAAAACAAAGGAGTTTCCTATCATCTAGTTTAGATGTTTTTTCCTCAAAAAGAAAAAACAATAAGAAAAAAAATGAACCAAGTAAAACTAGAAGTAGAAGTAGGGTAAATGTTGATCTCTCTAGGTGATAGATAGTATATAGTTGGAGTATATGTACAATAAATGCAAAAACCAAACATCCTGCTTCCCTCTGAACAAAGAATTCCATCCTTATAATAAAAGAAGAAACAATTCAATGTCATTTACAAGACCAGAAGAATGGAAGACCAACCCTCTATATTTTGGACATGCAAATTTGGTCTAAGGATTGAAGAAGTGGTTCCCACAGCGGCATTTCCAACCCAATGGCTTGTAAAATGAGTATCTGTTCCCTTGTGGAGATGAGTCAAAAAATCCCATTGGCAAAGCCGAGGGCGTATCCAAGCGGCCGGCGCGGCCGGGCATACTAGGCACTTGCACCGCCATGCACGGGTGGCACTCGTTGCACTTGTTATGGCAGCTTGGTGGGGTGGATCCGAGCCTGGTTTTGTCTTCGAACAATATACCCTGATAAAACCAGCAAGCAAATAAAACTCAGGAACAAAGTTACCATCAATATCAAAAAATGGACAGATTAAGAAACACAGAGAGAAAGAGGACATACTCTGGGAGGGGAAGAGGCGGAGAGAAGAAGAAGAAGATGCAGAAGCACAATAAGTAATGAGGTGGCCCAAACAGCAGGCAAATTCATGGTAGTCATCAAGTCATTGATACCCAAAACTCATGGATCCAACGCAGCAAAGGAGTAAAAATCATACGCAATAAAGACCCAGTTGCCAGATTTTTCTGTTACTTCGTTCCACTTCCACCCACCACACCACAAGTAACTAAGAGAGAGAGAAAAAGAGAGAAACATTTAATAGAGGCAAGTGCAAAGGAAGGAGAGAGGGAGAGAGAGAGAGAGAGAGATAGAATAAATTGGTGTTGGAAAGGGTGGGTGAGTCATAAGTTATCCGACAAGAACGAGAGAGGAGAGAGCAGAGAGGTTCTGAGTAAGAGGACAGAGTGCAGCAGAACAGTGAAAGGAACAATACAGTGAGGGAAAACAAATTTGGAGTATCCACATCACATACAAAGGACGCCCTATTCTTCCATTCTACAGCTTTAGGCTGTCCATCAGTAGCCTGGCTGCTGCAAAGGGACCGCATTTACTCACCCACTCTCCCCTTTGCATTTGTTTCACTCTTCTTCAATCTTCGCTGCCATTGATTTTACATTTCAACTCTGCGTTGATGGGCATGCAGCGACTACCTCAGCTCATCTCGCAAGCAAGCAATAATAGCAGATGGATTGGACCATTTAGATTTTCATTTCTACTGTCTTGCTTTTCTCTCTCCGTCCTTTGACTGTGGACCAATTTTTTTTTCTTATTCTAGTTCATAAAACCATTCTCTTCATCTACCAAGGTACGTCAATGTTTTAGAATATTGAGCACAGATTTGAATCACTAACTCCAAACTAGCATTTATTCAATTGCCCTTCCTTAAATGCTTCATTGTACCAAAGTTGTTCATAAAGGAGATATATTTAATCTCTAGTCTACAACTTCACGAAGCATTCGAATATGCATCCGCAACTGGTTTTGTGATTACGAAGATAGTTTTTTTTTTTTTTTTGAAGAGAAACAAAATTTCATTGATAAATGAAATAGGGAAAAACCCAAACACCTATAGGTGGATTACGAAGATAGCTTGTCATCCAATTCTAAATATTCCTATGAGAACTGGTTATGCTGCAATCTCTCATAATCTTAATTTTTTCAGTGTTGAACTTGGAAGTAACATTTTATCATATCAATGTAACAATTACATACAGCTCAAAAATAAAACTAAAATCCTTGTTTTTAGTTCAATGGATGAGGGGTCAGAATTCAAATTTCTAACTCTCTAACCTCATGGTTGAAAATATTTGCCTTGAACAATTGAGATATTCTCGGGTTCACCATCAAGTAAAGTGAGTTAGTTTGGTTTGATTCAAATTTTAGCCTAAATCAATGTCAAATATCAAAAAATTTAACTACCTACCTAAGTTCCAACTGGACAAAAATTTATCACATATTTAAAATTCTAAAGAACTGAAGGGACCATAGTTGGTCCAAGATGAATAAAAACTGTCGAGCTAAATATAACATAATGATGTGTGATAAAAAGTAGGTTAAATTACAAAATTGGTTCATGTGATTTGGAGAAAGTTAAAATTTAGTTCCCATGCTTTTAAAAGTTAAAATTTGTGATGTAACCTGGGGAATATGTAGTGTTTGCTAGTTAAAGGTGAAAAGAATGCTGCAAATAATCTGCCACATTCCTCGACTGTCTGTCCAGATCTGTTGATTTATTTTTACAGGGCAATTAGTCAACTAAGTTATCAACCATGCATCAGATCATTCCGAGATATTACCAAACTCCAAGAACAAAAGCCTGAGATGCAGTGAGCAAACTCAACTCTAGAACCCCTTAGTCTGAGTCTGACGGCCAAAGAAAAAGAACACAAAAGTACTTTTGGCTTTACAACTTCTACTTCAGAAGACTCTTTCACGGTGTGGGAAAAAATTGGGGGAAGAGGACCCATGCCAAAATGAATTTTGACTCTTTACTCTTGAACCATTATTCTCACGGAGAAGGAATAAAGATTTTCTTAAATCAGAAAATAAACTGTATATCAGGACTCTCGAACTATTTTTCATAGTGGCACGAATATGTGCTTAAAATGAGGATGTCCTTTTCTTGCGTTCGTAACTAATGATTTGAAGTTCAATACTTCAGTCTTGAATTACAAGAATAATATTTGGTTTTAAATTTTTATGAATAGGACAGTAAATAATTATTGAATATTACTCATCAAGTAATATTCATAGATGTTAAATTCAACTGTCGCAAAGCAATAAAGTTCATTCAAACAGCTCAAATAATATCCTTGAGATGTTTATTGAAACAATCTCGTTGATCAAGTCAATAAGTGATGACAAAGTGTAGAGAACACAAGCCTCTATATCTTGTAAAGAGTGTGCATCTTGAATGAGTGAGGAAAGTCTTATCTATAAACTGAAGAATCGAGCTACAGTACAATTTCTACATGAAATACCGATACTCTGATTGAAAGAGGGAGCAACAACAGTAGATATGGGGTCCAGCATCAACTATCGGCATAAGTTGAACTGAGCAACTTACAAGAGGCAAAAATGTGCCCCTACGTAGAGGACACCAAGGGATTTTATGAACCAGACATGACTATGCAGAGGTGTATTTAGTAATCTGTCTAAATCTAGTCATTCCGAGCTAACTTGAGTTGCAACTAGCACTTGATATTATCTTGATAAATTAGTTTCACATCATGATAAACATATTGAGTTTTGCCCATAGATTAATAAGGATAAACTCAGAGAGAAAGTTGAGTTGGGTTGAAGTAGGACATATAAAGTTCTTTTTTAGTTGGAAAGGATTTTTATAACAAAAATGGTGAGTCCATCATTGTGGCGTCAAATCGAGTAAGTCGGTTAGTCCTACTCCTAAGAAGGCTTGAGGCATGCTCTTATGTCCAAACGAGGTTTTACTTAATCACGTACTATGCCGAATGGCGAATGGCGTCTAAGCTGACCTTATTTTTTTTAAAAAAAAAAAAAAGAGCTGACCTTATTTTTTAAATCCTCTTTTCTGCATTTCTATAATTAAATTTTCCTTGTTTGTTCTTCTCCATTTCTTTTTCGGGTTTTCTTTTTAAATTTCTTCCTCACATTTATTATTTTTGCAGAAGACCCAAATGAAATACCTTTTAGCTTTAACTTTTTATAATCTAATCAACATAAATATGATTACTTCTTTCTGAGTTCTTTTGGGATTCAACAGTGAATCAGTCAGCACTCAGCAGAAAAAAGGAAACTTTCTCTGCATCTGCACTCTTTTAGCCTAACCAGTATCTTGTTCCCATAAATCAACGAAAATACAAAAACATGTATAGTGAAAAGTGTACCTGAGACTGCTTGGTTCCGGGGTCATAGAGTTGTTAAATGTTAAGTCATCGGTAAAAATCACAATGTACTTTCCAGACTATTGACCAGACTGATAAAACTGCATCCTTATGAACAGAACAGAACCCTCCAATGTCCAAACCCTATTCTATTTCTGGCAATGTTACGATTTTAATGATCTTCTTTTTCTTTAATCGTGTTTCAATGCTTTTAAATTTTCCAGGCGGAAAGAGAAAGCAATAAACCGAACCTGACGAACTTGGCTGTTACATGCCTCTGTCTGAGCACCGGCTTCCCTTCCGTAGCCATCAAATTGTATGGTTTTGATAGGGTAAATGTCGCATCTCGTAGCTTCCATGACATGTAAAAAGCAAGTTGCAGGTTCCCAGCCTGACGTCTCTCCATTTGAATTGTAGTCCTCGTTGCCCGTGTAAAAGTCCCTGGAACTGACTCCACAAAAGCTCAGCTACGACTGAACCTGTTGACTTGTTCTTATTCAGAAAAGATTAGAGAGGCTAAAGTCGAATGAAGTACTGCATATAAGGGACTGAAGTTAAAAGACCGTCAGGTATCAAGGAAGAATAGTGCTCGCTCAGGCTGCGACTCTGCAATTACTGTAGGCCTGCAGACGACATGGACGAGAATGAGAAATTAAAATTATAGCAGTTGAGCAGAATGGATGCTACGGGCGCGGGGGAAGGGAGGGGAAGTTCAGGTGCAAAAGGCTTTAGAAGATGGAAGTGAATATGAACCACCATAATACAAAGAAAAATCAAATTTACAATGGTTAAGCAGAATGTTTATCCCATTAACACATGACCATAACAAATAAATTTCTCTGATTACACTTCCCCTACCGCTTCACACTCTCTCTTGAGTGCAAATTTCCAATTCCCATTAAATCACACATTATGGAAACCCAAAATCTTTTCTGGCAAGAAGTATCGAGTGATCAATGCCAGAGTCAATTGCCACAAAAGTTACATCCCATGATCCTATTCTGTCATTGTGCAACAACTATCATCCTAATTTGTTGTATCAAAAAAGAATCCTAAGCTATCTCCATTCTCTTCTCTGAAGGGCTCAAATGTCGTGGACTTCCTGTTGATTTATGCGTTCATCGATCAGATCATGCCTCCCAATAGGACTTTGTCCTCCACTATGCTCCTGTCTGCTTTCCCATATTTTTCCTGACTTCCCTATTGCTAGAATCAACTCAAGTTGCTTTTGTTGTTGTTCCTACAAACGCCACTCAAACAAGAAATCTGAATCAGACTAGATGATGAGAACTCTTATATGAAGAAATAAATCTTGTAGAATATGCAATAATCAGGCCATACGACCATAGTAATGTAGTAGTTGGCATTAGTCTATCTTGCATCAATTGTATTCTTTTGACTTTCTTCTTGAATCAGAGTTCTACCTTCTTGAACACCAGTACATGATGCTTTATCTGTAATCACTTAATTCACTCCTCAAAAAACTTTAAACCATTGAATTTACATTGAATGGAAGATTTAACACACCTGCATTGCTAGCAAGACCTTCTGGATTTCAGCAAGCTCCTTCTCCAGAATATCTCCTCGAATTGCCAATGCTCGGGTGGCCTCAGAAGTTTTTTGAGCTAAAGCTGCAGTCTTCAGAAATTGATCAAAACTTAGAGGCTACAAAAAACAGCATCTCATCTTAGCAAAATGTAAGCAATAAAGTTATCAAGCCTTGTTATAAAGGGTAGAAGGATGCTTCTATCACATCTTAACGTCCATTTTCACCTTCTCAACATGTTTTTTCAAATTCTAGCTGAACCCCTACAGCACATAAATTATATTCACCTCCATACATCCATGTAATTCCAATGCAATTATTTCACTCGGTCACAAATTCTTATGTTTTGTGGAGTGTGTTTGCCAGGTATGAAAATACGGCTAATATATATATTTCAGGATCATTTCTCTTTCGGTTTTGTTGGAGTGCAATGCCAAAAATTTCAGTACAGGGTCCACGTCCACCTCTTTACTTTTTCCATATTTAGAACGCTAAATTTTCAAAAGTTGTCCAAATCTCCACGAAATTGGAGACATCAATAACCATAACCGGAATTGCCATTCAGATATCATCTTTCTTTGAGACACTGTTTTCTCATTATCTATCTTTAAATTCAATGGTATCTAACCTATTTACAGAAATATATTCACCTTTTTTCTGTTTTTGCAAAATTACAGTAATCATTAATTTAGTTTAACAAATTTCTAAGGTTTCCAAATATTTTGATCTTGATCGTCCATTGTGATTCGATTTCTTTGTCATGTTAGTGTCTGCAAGGGACCATCATCTACTTGGTTAAATATCATCTTGAGATATCGAAATAAAGAAACAGCCTCCAAATTTCTGAGAACTAGAATTACCTCCTCAACGGGCTGCTTCAGAGCCTTTCGGGTAACTCTAAACCTAATCCCAAGCTTCTCCAGCTGCCTCGACAAGACTCGAATTAGCGTTGCCGAGCTCCTCAAATCCTCCTCCAGTTTGTTAGTCCTTTCCACCAAATTCACCTCTAATACGCCCTTCGCCGTCTCTCGATAAACCCGATTCCACTGCCGCCTACGAATCCAAGCACCAATTGCAACTCCAGCCACCAGAAACAAAAATGCGCCAACGAAAATCCTATCACCGAAGACTGCCAAGAACACACTCTTAGAGCTCGCTTTCACAGAATTCAGGGCAAAAGCAACAGAAGCGAGCAACGACGTAACGAGGCAAAACAACTCGGCAGCTGAAAGTAAAGAATCGATGTCGAAATCACCATCACCACTGTCTCTCCGGCCAACTCCTCCAGATGTAGAAACTCGAGGACAGAACTGATGGGCATTAATGGAATCAAAATTAAAAGGGCTTCGAAGCTTTTGATCGAGAATTCGAAAATGCAGGGTGCTTGGGAAACGGGTAGGGACGAATCGAAGAGACAAGCACGGATTCCTGGAAAAGAGGCTGGAGAAGTAAAAGGTTGAAGGGGGAGGAGAAGGCGAAGGCGAACTCAGTGAAAGGCATTGGAAAGCAAGCGACATCGCTTTGGAGTGTAGACTTCAGAGCGTCTGATTCAAGAATCTAGGGTTTTTTCAGACATGGGAAACGGGGACATAGGTCCCTCCTTCAGAATAGAAAATGGAAATGAAAACAGATTTGACTTTGCTGAAAGAAAGAAAGAGACGGACTACGAACTGACAGGGAAAACCGCGATTAATTCAATGATTTACGCGCGAGTTTTATCCGATCTATTCGTTTATAACTGTAACCGTTAAACGGGATAACCACCAGTGTCCAGGTATAGGGCTTCTTGGTCCTCTACTTTGGGCCCAAGCCTTCTATGACCGTTTAAATATGTTTCCTATTCTTTTTTTTTTTTTTTTTTTTTTTTTGAAAAGATGTTTTCCTATTCTTTATTTTTTAAAAAACATAAGTTTTCTTTTTAGTTAAATAAAATTAAAATTGTTTTTATTATAATTTAAAACGAATGTTACACAAATCTTACAAAAGTATTTAACAAATGAAAATGTTGCATTCTTTACAACAGCAATATTTGAACTAAACAAATATATATTTTACTGCTTTTACAAATAATATTACATTTATTTTCTTCAATTTGACATATGAAGTGTTATAAAAAAAAATTGACATATGAAGTGATAGTTTACAACTATAATGAAACACTTTCTGGTATGTTTGATAACTGATTAGATTTTTATTTTATGTTTATGTTTTTTTTTTTAAGTTAGCTTTACTTGATAACCTATTCATTTTTTTCTGTTTTTAAAATCCGAATAAAAATTTTCTAATTTATAAAGAAAAACTACAAACAACAAATTTTGGGTTTTAAAAAATGATTTTCTTTTTCAAACTCACCTTTTTTTTTTTTCTTTTAATAAAGGGAGGGAGGGGGTTGGATGATTGAGGCTGAGGGACGCGTCATGTGATATTTTTAAAAATTATTATTATTTTGTTTAGTTGGACAATTGCAAAATTAGAGATGAACAGATTGGTAATTAGTCCTTTATCCACTGTTTGACAATAATATTTTTTTTCTAGAGATAAGGTTTTTTTTCTAGAGATAAGGTTTGATGATATTAATAAGTAATAACAGTTAACATAGTTCAACCTAATTGACATGTATCATAATCAAGAGGTTAGATTTAATCCTCCTCCTTCAATTGCCCATGAATACTAGAAAAAAATAATAATAAATAAATAAAATAATATAAAAATAATGCTAATGCTTGTTTCCTAAGAAGGGTAGTTTTTTTAGATAGAATATGACGTCTATTTGTTTTAATATTTTTAATTATTATTTTAACTGTATTCATATAAATTATATTAATTAATAACTTATCCCATCTTTTATTAAATAAACTTATTGATAGGAATTGTTATGTCATCAAAAAAAAGTTCACAATAAAATAATTTATGAATATTTTAATCCATTCTAATAAAAAGTTCACAAGGTTTGAGCTAAGGTTACCTATCTTTAAAAAATTGACGATGTAGAAATATGTTTGAACTTAAAGTTTATCTTTTTTAAGGTAAGCTCTATTTATCATGTCAATGTAGATTAACTTGAAATACATCTATTTTTCTAAAATATAAAGTATAGTATTTAGATTTTAACTTAATTTATGTAAAACATTTTTATAAATATATTTGCCTAATTTATATTAATATTCATATGATGTTTGAAATCTCACCTTTTAGACCAATAAAAATAAAATAAATTTAGTTATAGTCGATGAAAACCACCCATAAAAGTTCATGGACATTTTTGTATGATTTAACCATAAATTTATTCTAAAAAAAATTAAACATAAATTTTGAAAATGTTACTTTGGTAATTATTACTAAGTAATGTATTGGTTATTTAGTTGGTATCAATCAATTTATTAATTAAGACTAAAACATCAGCCACTTATCATCAAAGTCAGGTAAGATGGAATCAGTAATTAATTAATTTACTTAAAAACTTTTTTTTTTTTTTTTTGAAATATGTGGATAGATGATTGGAACCATATGACCTCATGATAATTTACTTAAAAACTAAATTAATTAATTAATCAATTCTATTTGGCTGCCATCTTTCTTTTTAGTACATCAACAATTGGAAGGGAGGGATTCCAACATTTGACCTCTTGGTCGAGAATTACGATTGCGTTATGCTGGTTTTGGTATCTTTTCTGTTTTCTTTTTCTGTTTTTTTTACAACACATGAAGTAGGAGATTTGATCAGACCTTTTAATCGATAATACAAGTTCAATCATGCTCTTGTTAGCTATTTGGTTGTCATCTACATCTATTTATTTAAGTAGATAAAAGACCATTTAGGCCTTAACTAGGGAATGTGGGGTACTCATTTAAATACCTTATATATACCTACAAGACTATATTTCAAAAAAAAAAAAATACCTACAAGACTATAACACCTAATAAAAGTGGTGTCTATAAATAGCTTTATTAACAAAGAAAACCGGAATGGTTGATCACCCTAAACATCTCAACGGATCAAAGCATATCATTCTACATGTTGTTGAACTTGTATTTTTTTATTTTTAAATGACCAATTGGTTAATACTTTTTTTTTTTTCCAAGATCATGATTACTTTTTCTTGAGTTCAATAACGTGAAGTGAAATTCAGATTTTTTACCTTTTGATCTTATTTAATGTCTTACCAATTGAACTATAATGAGATTGATAGATCGTGATATATATATATATATAATATTAAAATAATCAAGTCTCACTGTCTCTCATCGTATTAATCATTCCAAATTTTTTTTTTAATAAATAGTCATTACAAATCAAATATAAAAATTAAGGGGTCGTTTGATAACCATTTCGTTTTCTATTTTCTGTTTTTGTTTTTCATTTTTTAAAAACAAGGGTGTTTGATAACCATTTCTGTTTTTTGTTTTCTGTTTTTTAAAAACGTTATTGAAATTATAAGTAAATTTCAAAAACAAAAAAAAAAAAAAAAGTTTTTAAAAACAGATTTATGTTTTTCAAAAACTCATTTCTCTTTTAATGCTTACTTTTATTTTCTTTTACCTATCTTTCTCCAACAAATTCCTTTCTCTATTTTTTTTTTCTCTAAAACATTTTTACTCTATAAAATTTATTTTTCTATCTCTAAAATTTTCTCTCTCAAAACTTTTTTTTTCTCTAGCTATTTCTAAAAACTCATCAATAATTTTTCTCTCCTTAATTAACATGTTCTAATTTTTCTTTTGAAAAAGAAAGTCACCAAAATTTTCTATCGCTACAACTTTTCTTTATTTTTCTCATTTTTCGTTATTTCTTTAGCATATATTTTACTCTTAACCTCATTTATTATCTCTCTAATTTTTTTTATTTAATTTTTGGGAAAAATACACTTTTGGTCCCTGGGGTTTGGGTTAAGTGACACTTTGGTCCCTGAGTTTTCAAACTCAACAAAAATACCCCCCTGAGGTTCGAGATAAGGAGCATTTTGGTCCTTGTCGTCCAATTTTCCGTTAAATGCTAACAGATTGCTGACGTGGCCAGATTTTTTTAATTAAAAAAATAATTTTTTTTAATTTTAAAATAAAAATAAAGAAAAAACAATAAAAAATAATAAAAATATTATTATTTAAATTATTTTTAAAACTTAACTCTCCACCCACTTCTTCATCTTCTTCCCTCAACCCCTCCATCTTCTTCTTCACATCTCCGGCGGCCGGCCCCCGCCCGCCGCCGGCGACTGTAATTTTTTTTTTCTTTCTTTTCTTCTCCTTACTTCCTATCTTCCTCCCTCTTGAAGTTTTTTTTTTTTTTTTTAAAGAAAAGAAGAAAATGGGGTAAAAGAGAGGAAGTAAGGAGAAGAAAAGAAAAAAAAAATTACAGTCGTCGGCGGCCAGTCGCCGGAGATGTGAAGAAGAAGATGGAGGAGTTGAGGGAAGAAGATGAAGAAGTGGGTGGAGAGTTAAGTTTTAAAAATAATTTAAATAATAATATTTTTATTGTTTTTTATTGTTTTTTCTTTATTTTTATTTTAAAATTAAAAAAAAATTAATTTTTTAATTAAAAAAATTTGGCCACGTCAGCAATCTGTTAGCATTTAGCGGAAATTTGGACGGCAGGGACCAAAATGCTCCTTATCTCAAACCTTAGGGGTATTTTTGTTGAGTTTGAAAACTCAGGGACCAAAGTGTCACTTAACCCAAACCTCAGGGACCAAAAGTGTATTTTTCCCTTAATTTTTTTAATATAAATTTTATCGCTTTTACTCTTGTTTTCTACTTTTCCTCTAACTAATATCTTTTCTCGAGTCTAATAACTAATATTCTTTCTCTAAATATTTTCTTTCATCTCTCTAAATTTTCTATGTTTAACTTTTCTCGTCTTTCCAAAAAAAAAAAAAAAACTTATCTTGAAAACATTTATATTGGGTAAAATACCTTTTTGGTCCCTCATGTTTCAGGGTCGTTTCCAATAGGTCCCCAAGTTTCAAAATCGGACAATCAAGTCCCTATTGTTTAAGAAATGGTTCTATTGAGTCCCTCCACCGTTAATTTTTTTAACAGTGCTGACGTGGCAGTTAACGGTGCTGACGTGACATGTTAAAAAAATAAAATAATATTTTTTAAAATTAAAATAATAATTTAATAATAAATAATTTAATTTAATTTTAAAAATAAAAATAAAAATCTCTCACTCTCTCTTCTCTCTCCCCCCACACGAAAATATCACACTTTCTCTCTCTCCTTTGGGTTTATTCCCCTCTCTCTCTCCTCTGGTTTTACTCCCTCTCTCTCCTCTTCTCGCCAGTTTCTGTCGTCGCCGCCACCTCCCTCTCCGCCGCCGCGCCTTCCTTTTTCTTTCCCTTCCTTCCCACCGCCCCCATTCTTTCTCTCTCTCTTTCCCGCCACCACCTCTTATTCTTCCCCTTCCTTTCCCTTCTTTCTCCTTCATTCCTCCTTCCTTTCCCTTCCTTCCCTTTTTCCCGCTGCTTCATTCACCATTTTCGCCGGAGTAAGATAGATGAAGAGATTGAAAAATGAACAAAAAAACCCCCAAAATCGAGGTTGCTGCGTTTTTTTTTTTTTTTTTTTTTTTTTGGTTTCGTGCTCAGATCTAGAATTATTGAAAAGATGTTGGGCAGTGGGGGAAGAAGAAGATCGTGGGTTTGTTGGGGCGGTAGGGAAGAAAGAAATGGTTTATTGAAAAAGGTGGGTGGGTGTTGGATGGAGTGGATCTTGAAGTAGAAGAAAAAAGAAAAGTTGAGGTGGGTGTTGAGTTTGGAAGAAGGAGAGAGAGAGGTGTTGTTGGGTTTGGAAGAAGGAGAGAGAGAGAGGTGTTGGGGTTTGGAAGGAGGAGAGAGAGAGGCATTCGGAGAAACTCCGGCGGGGAAGTTCCGACGGCGGAGGAGACTCCGGCGGTGGGCGATGAGGCTTCGGTGGTGGGGGAGAGAGGGTGGGAAGAAGAAGAGAGAAGGTGGGAGAGAGAGGGGAGAGGAGAGTGAGAGATTTTTATTTTATTTTTTAAATTAAATTAAATTATTTATTATTTAATTATTATTTTAATTTTTTAAAAAAATATTATTTTATTTTTTTAACATGTCACGTCAGCACCGTTTAAAAAATTAACGGTGGAGGGACTCAATAGAACCATTTCTTAAACAGTAAGGACTTGATTGTCCGATTTTGAAACCTAGGGACCTATTGGAAACGACCTTCAAATATGAGGGACCAAAAAGGTATTTTACCCATTTATATTTGTGTCTCTAAATTTTTGTTTCAACGTCTCTACACATTTTTCTCTCTCTACACATTGTTTCAACGTCTCTAAAGCATCTTTTCATCTTTCTAATTTTTAAAAAATTGAAAACCAAAAACAGTTATCAAACAAGGTTGGTTTTCTGTTTTTTAAAAACAGAAAACAAAAAACAGTTATCAACCATATATGGTTTTTGTTTTTAAAAAACAGAAAACCAAAAAACCAAAAACCAAAAACAGAAAAACCAAAAACTAAAAACTGAAATGGTTATCAAACGGGCCTAAATGTTTTACATTGTCAATGAAGTATACAAAACAGGACATAACTTACCAACAACGCTATGGCTGCAGGGGGAAGGACCCTGATGCCGAGGCACACATTCCATGGTGGTAGGTGTTTTTAATTTAGCTTAAAAATTACTATTTCAATTCTTGATCTTATATTTATAGATTTCTAATAAAATCTTGAACTTTTAATGTTGTGTTTAATAGGTTCTAAATATATTTGAAATTTGTTAAAATTAATTGGTTTGTTAGGTATAAAAATCAATTCATATTTTAAAATTTGTGTCTAGTAAATCTGTGAATTTTAAAACAAAAAATTGAAAATTTAGAGACAAATTGAACACAAGTTGAAAGTTTAGACCTTAAAAGTTCATAGTCTTATCAAACACTTATAATAAAGTTCAAGAATCGAATAAACACAAACTTAAAATTTCATGGACTAAACTTCTAATTTCCTTTTTAATTTTTTACTTATTACTTTTCCTTTTGCTTTATCCGTTCCAAGCATTGGAACCGTAAACAAAACGAACTTGAGGATGTAATACGAGAAAAATTAATCAGTAAGAAGTTTAAAGCTCTATTGGTCCCTAATATTTATGTTTTTTTTTTTAATTTGGCCTCTAAAGTTTAAAAAGTTTCAATTTAGTCTCTATGTTTAGCATTTTTTAATTATACCCTCACCGTTAGGAAATGCTAAAATTGGTTTTGTGATAAACATGCATGACATAATACTTAATTGACTATTAGAAATTTGGAGAAATAATTATCTTTCCAAAAAAAACTGAAAAACTTTGCCAACTCTTAAAAAGTTCGGAAGATGAAAAAAAAAAAAAAAAAAAAAAAAAAAAAAAAAAAAAAATCCTGCTTAAGCGACCAGAATTTTTCTTCAAATTTATACGAACTCAATTTGTATCATGTTACATATGCTTATCACAAGTCAATTTTAATATTTTCAAATAATGAAAGTGTAACTGAAAAATATTAAAATATAAGAGATTAAGTTTACTGTTAAACCAAAATTAATAACTGGTGCAAATTAATCCTTTGTTCAATCATAATCATATAATATTCATCCATCTATATCAATAGTTATTTAATATTATGAATTTGACTTAATTTAAATAACAAATGGTTTAGTCGTTATCTCAAATTATAATTTTATAAATGAAAAAGAAACCAATAGCAAATTAGAGGCAAGATAAAATAAGTCTTTAGGAAAATAACAATTGTAACCTGATTTTTTATTATAAACTTTCAATAGATGAAATGCACTTTAAACTTACAAATTTTATTTTTCCAAAAAAAAAAAATAACAAATTTTATAATCCTAATTCTAAGTATTGGGATTCTTACTCTCCAATAAAATTTCATATATATATATATATATATATATATATTCTCATATGCATTTAATGAATATAAAACATGTATTTATCCTTAAATGAGTGAAACTTTTAAAAAAAAATTGACACCATAACTGAACCTTTATTTAAATTTGTGAGTTTTAAACCATTTACTCAATCGTCGATATTTGGTGTCTATTTAAACTTTAAAAAACAACAAATAGTTATTTAAATTTTCAATTTTATTTTTGATAGTTTTATGAAAAAAAATTTAAAAATTAATTGATATATTAGATATAAAATTTTGTGTCGAGTAGATTTGGTGAGTTTTTTAAAATGCCGAATAGATTAATGAACTATTAAACACAAAATTAAAATTTGAGGACAGACACAAAAATGAAAATCTTAGGATTTGTTGGACCATGTTTAAAGTTTAAGAATCAAATACACACATTAAACATATGAGCATCAGACTCATATGTTTTTTTGCATGTGTAGGTTTACTTTGTGATCTGTGTATGCATTATATCTTAGTGGATCCTGGGTTGAGGCTGGATGCACCTGAGCATCGGTCTACTCTTATATATGTTTTTCGTTAGTATGTTGTCTGTTACGGTTGGTTGGAGGCCATGCATATGAGCAGTGGTCCTTTTTGCTGGGACAATGTTTAAATCTCTAAGGTCTAATGGCTGAGATGAGGTGTTGGGATGTTTAGCGTGTTAAGGTCCTTATGTACTAGTGTGTTTCTTTTGCTTGTGTTAAAATGAGGTGTGTGTAGCTAAACTTGAGATTTTAAGCTTCCTTTGAGGTTTTCTTGCATGTGTGAGCTCAGGGTCTCCCTTAGTTGTCTTGAAAGGTTATGGTGGTTTTATGAGTTCCATAAGTCTGTTGGCACCTCGATAGGATCAAGGTTTCTGTGTGGAAATAATTCTTGCAAAAGAGATGGGAGTGGTTTATGAGAGTGTGGTTTTAGGGGTAAAAAGAGTTACCTTCGGTGTGATCAGTTAGGCCATCAAAGGTTTGATCTTGGGTATGGGTCACTACATTGTGGTGTGAAAGCTAGTACCCTGCAAATAAAACAAAAAAAAAGGGCCTCCTTGCATCATTTTTTGGTTGTTTGTTTTCTGTGGGGCTTTGTTTCCAGCGTAGGGGGAAGATGGGTGGAGGGCCTTATAAATTAGTTATGGGCTAGTAGGGGCTGCTTTAGGTGAGGTTGTATACTCACACGCGAGAATTTCCTTGGGAAGTTTGATCTGTCTTTTGTTTAGCTTGCAATTGCTTCTCACAGGTAAAAGGCTTAACATATGTAGTTGTTGGCTTTGAACACGATAAATGTCAACATGTGAATCTCGGCCAGTCATTCTATAGAACGGTAGTCTTGATCTAGGTGTAGGGGAGTTTTTGGGGGATTGGATAGAGCTATCTTGTTATTGTTTAGTTCATCCTTAATTTTCCCTACTGGTTTTATGTGCAAAGATGCTCTTTGATGGTAATATTGTTTTTCAGGCTTAAATATTGAGATCGAGGCGCTTTGGAGCTGGATAGTCCGAAAATTCTAAATGGCTAGTTTGGTGTGGAATGATTGAGGAGTTGGAAACTAGCTGACTTGCGCGCTTTCGTGTGGGAAGAGTGTTGCACAATGGTTGATGCATTCTGATGCTCAAAAATCACGATGTTAAAGCTTGTGGTGGTTCTTTTTGGGTCTGTTTTTCATTTTCCTATGTAATGTCGCAAATGCAATCCTCTTGGTTAGTGTTTGAAAGAAGGTTATGTTGTTGGAAAAAAAAAGTACACACATGAAAAGTTCATAGAAAGGTTTAGGACCAAAACAACACAAACTCTGAATTGGTAATTTACCTCGCTAATCTTGCTCTAGGTTCTTGCTATCTCTCCAATTTCACTTTCGCTTCTCGCTCTCTCTCTCATTTCTCCCTCCAATCTCTGACTCTTTCTCTAATTTCTCTCCCCTCCCCAATCTTGCTCTTAAATGTCTTAAATGCACGTTTTTATATAGCAGGTAAAATGGTAATTTTGCTACTTGCTATCGATGATAATGTAAGCAAAATGGTATATATTTTTATTCTGAAAAGTATGGCATTTTTTATTTTGGTATCTTAAAATCCACGCAATTATATATATATATATATAACTAAAGCACACCATTTTTTTTTTTAATTTGACCAATCTAATTCTTAAATTTATAAAGTTGTTGAAGTTAAACCCGTTATTTGAATCAAATTTTCGAACTATATAATTACAATCAAACCTAAGAATCTTAAATTTCAAAGTATAAGATACAAGAACCGATTAAATCTCATATTTTTTTTCTTTTAATAGATAAGATCTCATTTTTTTAATACAACAACTAGAATGTATTAAACATTTGATCCAGAGAAAATAAGTACATATCTAAGAATGTAACAATTTAGTCTCTATATTTTCAAATTTGTAACAATTTAATCTTTGTCCCAAAAAAATTCATCCAAATTAAATGTCGATTTTTATTATTGAATGATTAAACTTTGTAGCTTATTAACATATTGGTCCCAAATTAGTTTACTAATCTATCTTTGGTAAGAAATTTCATTAAATCTTTACCTTAATTTTTCACGATAAGGACTAAATCGTTACAAATTTGAAAGTACAGTGACTAAATTGTTACTAATTAAAGTTTAGAGACTAAATTGTTACAAAATTGAAAATACAGGGACAAAATTATTACAAAATTGAAAGTATAGGGACTAAATTGTTATAAATCAAAGTTTATGGACTAAATTGTTACTTTCGCGAAAGTTTAGGGACCAAAAGTGATGTTTAAACTATATATTATCAGACTATCGAATTTACATATATATAAAATTTACACGATTACAAAATCAGATTACAAGATATTCAGTGTATCATAACGATAAATAAAATTGCGAACAAGCTCAAAATTGTCTTACTCCCAAACTCCAAACAAGAAAGAATTTTGAAAAAGAAAAAAAAAAAAAGTCATCGGTAGATAATCAATCATCATTCATCAAGTGGATGAACAAACGAACGCTAGCCGAAGAAGACGATGCTGGCGAGAGCAGACTAGCCGCCATTTCCTCCATTAACTTTTTCTCTGTTAGATTTTTTTAATCTCTCGTCTCGGCTCGCCCACCTACTCCCCACATTTTCTAATTTTCTGAGTCAGAACATTAAAGCAGACTTTTCAAAGGCTCAAAGCAAAGTCCCATGGAAATTGGTAGGAAGGAGGGTTGTTGGAACCCTTGCAACTTGGTCAAACATGATCAAAGTTTCTTTTTTTATTTTAATTTTGTTGTCTCTACTCTCAAATTTTATAGTGTGTTTGGTGAAGTTATTTGTTAATTAATGCCGCCTAGCGTTTGGTAGCCCTTTGAAAATTGCCTCCCATCTCCACTCCCTCCTCTCATTCTACCTACCTTCTTCACCATTTTCGTCTTACCGAACCCTTCCTCTTTATAAACTCCTTCCCCACCACATTCGGTTCCCATCTCGCAGTCTTCCAGCTCTTTCATCTCTCTCCATTTCGAAAGAGATCCAAAAAACCCTTTACTTCAACTTTACAATGGCTCTTTCCAACGCCGCCGCTCTCTCTTCATCCAAATTGATCTTCAATCCCCTTGTTGAGCCTAAATCTCACCAACCCACTTCGGTTTTTGTTCAGTCCAAGACCCACCTCAGGCTCCGCCGGCGAATCTCCGCCGTCCACGCTGCAGAGCCGGCCAATGACAAGGCTGTTGCTGAGAACCCCCGCAAGAAGGCGGTGACGGCGCCGTCTAGCACCGAGAAATGGAGTTTGGAGAGCTGGAAATCGAAGAAGGCTCTGCAGCTTCCTGAGTACCCGGATCAGGCTGCTCTCGAATCTGTTCTTAAAACCATCGAGTCGTTTCCTCCCATTGTGTTCGCTGGTGAGGCTAGGAGCTTGGAGGAGAGGCTTGCTGAGGCCGCCATGGGCAATGCTTTCCTCTTGCAAGGTGGGGATTGCGCTGAGAGTTTTAAGGAGTTCAGCGCTAATAATATTAGGGACACTTTCAGGATTCTTCTTCAGATGGGTGTCGTTCTTATGTTTGGTGGGCAAATGCCTGTCATTAAGGTACATCCATCTCCGCTCTTTGTGAATCTTTTGATTTCTGAAGATTACTGGTTGTCTAATCCTAGTGTTTGTTGTGTAACTTCAATTTTGATTTAGGTGGGAAGAATGGCTGGTCAATTTGCTAAGCCGAGATCAGACCCTCTTGAGGTGAAGGATGGAGTAAGTCTGCCAAGCTACAAGGGGGACAACATCAATGGTGATGATTTCACTGAGAAGTCAAGGATTCCAGACCCTGAGAGGATGATTAGAGCTTACACACAATCTGCTGCAACTCTCAACCTTCTCAGGTCCTTCGCCACTGGAGGATATGCTGCAATGCAGAGGGTCACCCAATGGAATCTTGATTTTGCTGAAAACAGTGAGCAGGGAGATAGGTAAGCCAAGTTCCTCTTTACAGCTTTTAATTGTATCTAACCAGCCTTGGAAGCAGCATGAGTTGTCTTTAACTGAAACGAATTTAGTAGCTTTAATTATGCTTGAACCATGATCAGATTGGAATCAGCCAATTGTAGTAGTTTTAGATCTTGCAAGCTTAGATAAGTTTTAAGCCGAATAAACTGTTAAACTTGCTGAGTCTTCAGTTCAGAGGATTTTAGTCACCAGAGAATAAAGTTTTTTGCTTAAATTGATTAACAGGTATCATGAACTTGCTCGTCGTGTCGATGAGACCCTTGGATTCATGGCTGCTGCAGGACTTACTGTCGACCATCCTATTATGACAACAACTGAGTTCTGGACTTCTCACGAGTGTTTGCTCTTGCCTTATGAACAATCACTTACCAGACTCGACTCAACATCTGGCCTTCACTACGACTGCTCAGCTCACATGCTCTGGGTTGGGGAACGTACCCGACAACTCGATGGTGCCCACGTAGAGTTCCTTAGAGGGGTTGCTAACCCTCTTGGAATTAAGGTAGCTTCTTAAAGCTTATTACTTTGGGATGATGATCTAATGTTTCTCGATAAATTAAACATTTGAACAAACAATGATTAATGTGATTTTTGTAACGCAGGTGAGCAACAAAATGGATCCAAATGAGTTGGTTAAACTTATTGAAATCCTCAATCCTGAGAACAAACCAGGAAGGATAACCGTCATTGTAAGAATGGGTGCTGAGAACCAGAGAGTAAAGCTGCCCCATTTGATTAGAGCCGTACGAAGGGCAGGGCAAGTTGTGACATGGGTCTGTGATCCCATGCATGGAAACACCATTAAGGCACCTTGTGGCCTCAAGACTCGTCCATTTGATGCTATTCTGGTAAATTTCTATCCTATTGGCTATCTTTGATTCCTTCATTTCTTGAATATTTCCTAATTACTAAACGTGAGACGCTTGAACATATAGAGATTGTGGTAGCTAGAGCTCTACTTCTTCTGGGGGATTAGCTCATAGAAAGCTTAGTCTTTAATAAATCATATAAACGAAGGGAAAAATATTTGTCTTTTATGGGAAATCAGAGGACCAGAAGTGTGCAAATTTAAGTACTGAAGTGTTGAAGTAGATATAAGATTTTTAAGCTATCATTTTTCAAATGCAGAGAGGTTAGTGTATGGACATTTAATCTTTAAACTGATGATGGTTTCATCACAATGAGGTAGAACCATGACCTGTTCATCATCCTAGCTAACCTGCTATATCCCTTCTGCATTACAATTCCGCTGTAGTTTACTGTCCCTACTATCACTATGACATGATCTGTCTTCTAAACCAAGTGTCCAACCATTTTCTTATAGGCCGAGGTCCGAGCTTTCTTTGATGTGCACGAGCAAGAAGGCAGCCATGCTGGAGGAATTCATTTGGAAATGACTGGACAGAATGTGACAGAATGCATTGGTGGATCCCGAACCGTAACCTTCGATGACTTGTCCTCAAGATACCACACACACTGCGACCCAAGGCTGAATGCTTCTCAGTCCCTTGAACTTGCCTTCATCATTGCAGAAAGGCTTAGGAAGAAGAGGATTGGAAAGCAGAACCCTCTTCCCCCAAGCTTCTTCTAAACAGTGTGTTCAGTTGTGAATGAGTATGGAGTTGGTATTTGCCAGAACTTAATATTCAGTAACCTCATTCTACCAATATATATATGCTAGGGGGTAATACCAATATATATATGCTAGGGGGTAATGTTGAGGATCATATTTAGTTTTGAAGGATTGGAGTACTTTTCTGTGGAGAATAAGTGAGCTCCAACCAAGGAGCTGGAGGATCACAAGTTTAGAATATGTTTTTGACTAGTTTGTGATTTGAGTTTCATTAATTTATGTACTCTTGAAATTTAATTTCTCCAGTTGTGGGGTCGGATTTAGATTTTGAAGAGTTCAATGTAAACATTACCTAATTAAGCATTCAAATGAAACTTGAATATTTATTAATTGCCCGATTGACCATATGATGTGTTAAAGCAAATATGGTCGACTAAGAGATTAGAGATTTGAATTCTATTACTCCACATGTTAGTGTTTAAAAAAAAATTGTTGTCACGGGTTGCATGTGTCTAATCTTCAAAGGAATTCAATTGGGAACAAAGTATGACATTGATCAAACATATTTTTAACCCTTAAAATATCTCAGTTTAATTTAATCTAAAAAGTTGGAAAAAGAGCCTAATAAGTAGGTTATTGGATAAAAAGAGTTAATTTTGAATATAAAGTAACTTTCACTACATTTAGTAATTAATCTCTACATACACACAATACCTTCATTAAAGTGGAAAGCTATTTTTCATCTCTCCATTGTTGAACTAAAAAAAAATGTCTCTACACAGGTAGTTACGTTGATTGGTCTAAAATTTTTATGTCGATTTTGACCCTTATTTTGATTTGAACCTTTTCCTAGGGATTTTTAATTTGAATTGGTCTATATTTTTTATGTCGATTTTGACCCTTATTTTAATTTGAACCTTTTCCTAGGATTTTTAATTTGAATCTGGGTGGGAGCAGTTTGAACGGTAGTGGGTGGTTATAATTTTTTCCAAAATTTTGACAATTATTCTTCATTATTTAAAATTTTCGATAGCTACGTTTATTTTTAAGGCACATGATTTGTATGGGTTTATTTATTTTTCTGATAAGATGATTTGTATGGGTTTAGGTGTAAAGTTTCTTGGTTTTTAAATATATGTAATTAATTGATTAAAAAAAATGAGAGATTTAGTATTAATAATTTATCTTTTTTGAGACAATTTTTTGAGACAATTCTAACCTCTAACATCTTGATCAAAGATACATATCAATCACAACTATACTTTTAACATATAGAATTTACTTCATAATTTCTTTACTATGATTTTCATAATCCTTAAATAATAATTTGAATTCTTAACCAAATTCCAAAAGTAAAACATGTTTCTAAAAATTTTTTTTTTTAAGAAAAAACCAAATAGTTATCAAATAAGATCTAATCTAACTAAAAACTTATTACACTATAGACATCAAATTGAAATTTAAATGCTATAAAAAAATATTAAAATTAAGCTCAAACCACAAATTTTAAAATCATTGGATCAAAGTTAAATCAAGTCAACTCGTAGGGATGGAACTCATAGAGTCGTCAACTAACCTAAAATTAAATTTAACATGATAAAACAGTTCCATTCCTCCTTGAAAGTCCCTCAAGTAAAATTACTTGAGAAGATAGTAGAGAGGTAGAAATATCCAAGGAGATATTCACTCTCTCTAGATCTGTATGCGTATAACAAATACAAATTCCAGAAAACCAACTGTAATCTATAAGGCTTTGAACAATTGCTAAAAAGTATGAATATCACTGTCAAATCATCATACATCAGAAGCATGCAAAGAAATAGGTTCCTGACGAACTATTATCATATCTCATACATTAGATCCTTGATGTAATTGCAATAAGAAAAGTTGAAGATAATAAAATCCATAGTTCTATTGGCTCTAAATCAGAGTAAAGTCATATATATTGGCTCTAAATCAGAGTGAAGTCATATATAAAGTTTCACATGGTAGTCTAAATTTGGGCAAAGCCCTCCTAGTAGTATGGCATGTATCGCATGGGCCTTCGGAAACGGGGCGTCTTCCTGCAGCACGGGGTGAGGAAAATGATTTGAGTATCAAACTGCGAGAAATGTGAAAATATATGTCATGCAGGAAACCTACCCATATCCATATGGTGAGTAAAAAAAGGGGGATGCATAAGGCCTCCTGGACCTATAACCCATGTAAGGATTGTAACGCTGAGGAAAATACTGCTTCATCCCAGGAACATTAGTCCGCTTTTGTTGAACCTGAGATGAATAGAATGATATTAAAACCATTTGTCGATAGTTATTAGAAATTGAACTAGTATAATGTATAACGAGTATGCCAATGTCCAACATTTGACAGAACAGAAGCATAAATCATCCTTCTCCAAGGAGCTACCTTCAATTGTCTTCCATGCAATTCTGACTCGTTTAAAAGGAGTGCCTCCTGAACAGCTTCGGCTTCAAGGAACTCCACATAAGCGAAGCCCTTCGGATGACCAAATTTGTCTGTAAGAATAGTCACCCTGTTGACAGTACCACAAGATTGGAAATGCTGCTGCACTTCTTCAGGTGTACATGCATAATCAACCTGCAATTCCAATTCCACCTCAAAAATTACTTAATCGAAGACGGAATTTTCTACAAAACACAAAGTACGTCCTAAGAGAAGCATGGAAACTTGTATGCAGTATAATACCAAAGAGCACCATCCCAAAAATTATGCATATTTCATTACACTCAAGTAATAAATAGCTCAAACATGTTGATTAATTCTCCTTCAACCTGACTTAAGGATCATGTGATCCTTAGCCTTGAGTTAAAACTGGAAAAGGAGATGAACCAATCTTCATGCATAACTGCTCCTAGAGTGACTGAAAAATTAGTGAATTGGTCTATGATATTTACTCCGGCATCATCAATCGGTGGCCATACGTCTTAAAAGAAATCTATATTTAGTTAATTTCTGAATGCATCATGGCATGTGCCAACCACAGAAGGCTCTTTTAACTTCATAAACTTAGTCCCAGACATGACAATGATCAAATGAATATAAGCTCAACTCTATTATTTAACCAGTCAAAAGAAGGGCAACTGAGACAACTTAAGCAAGCAACAATCGGACATCTGTTGGGGACTTGTTTCTCATCTAAAAACCCGTAGTACTATTATGAGAGTTAATTTTAGTGTACGTTCTAGTACTTTTCACCTAACCTCAAGCATTGTCACTCTTAAAAGTACACAGTTCATGTGCACCAAGTATATCCAGTTCAGACAGGATAAACTACATGAGTTATTCTCATCCCCCATCTCCATAAATCCTAAATATGTTCTAACTACTAAAACTCTCTGCCACCTCGTTGTAATTTAACTGGCACTAACTTCAAGTAAAACATTTGTTGGTAATTGCCAAACGTCCCATTTCACGTGAAGGGATACTTCCATAAATGGAAACTCAATATCTCTTCTGCATAGATAGGCTACTTATTTGAAGCATAGACAGAAACTAGAAATGCACAACTCTGACATTACGAGGCACTCAGTAACCAAACCTCACAAAATAAAAATCAAAGGAAGGGACAAAGTAAATGATGTTAAAGCTATCCAAGGGGAAGAAACTGATCCGTTGAGAATAGATAATTGCCAGTGACAAGTTTTCAGTAAGCAATATCCGCGAGGGCGATAAATAAAACCAAGATATTGATATCAAAGCCACAAGAAAAGCAAAAGGTCAGTGAAATAGCCTTTATTTCTGAAGCATAAGTTACCATCATTCGCAACAGCAACAATGCTCTGCAACTAACATTGCATGCAAATGATCTGCCTCCATAGATGTGATCATGCCCTCATGTATTGAAGTTGAAGCTTCTTTAATTCACATTCCCATCCATCCCTACCCACTTAGCATTTACTTCTTTGGATCAGATGAACTAAATCAACCCATGATATTTTCCCAGTCTTCGCATTCCTTTTCCTCTTTTCTTTTTCTTTTTCTTTTTTTTTTTTTTTCAGTCACTCAGTTTCCCTCTATCAAATACAAAGGTTTCTTTTCCATCTTGTTTTCTCTTTTTCGAATTTTCCTTTCTTTTTTTGTCAACATTTGAGAAACTTTTTTTCTTTCTTTTTGAACTTTTTTCCTTCAATTTGTTTCAAACATACATGAGATTTTCTTTCTTTTACTGCTTGAATACAATCCTTATGACACAATAAGTAATGTTTCCTAACAGAATTATATCGCAATCATCCCAGCGCAAATACTGAGAACTTCAGGTAAAATGAATGACCCTGCGATCATAGTGAGACAAACAAGTTAAACATCTACTCTGACATTGTGAAGACGCACATCCACAACATAACAAAGGAATAAAGAATAAAAGACAAATATAGGGCAAGATTTCTAGTAAAATAGATACATCAGCAGTTTAGACTTTAAGCTAAAACTAAAGGCAGCAAAAAAGAACCCGATAACACACACAAGACAGAGACCTCCCAATATAACTAAAATTTTTCACTAATAAGCCTTAAATATTACGTGTTTCCAATATCTTTGACTTGAGTTCAAGTAGAACTCCCAATACCAATAGAAAGGAAAGGAAATTTTAAATCATTTTATCAGACCCTAAATGGATTGCATCTACATATACCTAATCTTCGCCTAGGATATGATCCTCTAAAGAAATTAACTACAAAACAACTTAGCTAGTGGTGTAAGCTGCATTTGTAAGGTCGCAAAACAAATATTATCAAGATCAACATGCTTTTGAAATAGCATTTGATCAACCGAGAAGTGTGATATATGAGTAGGGCAAAAAACTTATATCAAGACCATAGTTCTCATCTCACGTTGCCAACAAACACGGATCGCGAATCTGCCTCCTCCTTGCTTTCTTGACTTACAGCCGCACCGGCTGGATCTGTAGTAAGATACTTTAATCAGGCAGACTGACAATGCTACAATAGCTTCATACGAAAATTAATAAGGCATATAGTATTGAGGTAGTTAGAGATGAGGGGGAAACCTTGAACAGCGCCCATTTCCTTTTCTACCTTGGCTTGCATTTCGCGAAGAGCAGCTGCTTCCTCCTCCATCTCCTTCAATCGCTTCTTCATCTCGTCGAGCTCCTGCAGTAACCACAGAGCACAATAAAATCGCATACCACGGGAATCAACCATTTATTACACGACCATATCGATTATCGATCTATAAGATTGCGAGAGAGGGGGCAGGGGGAACCTTGATGGCGTCGTCATCGGCAGCAGACATGTCAACGTCGCCCTCCTCGACCGGGATCTCTCCGCCGTAAACCTCGTGCTCCTCTTCGTCCATTTCCTTGTTACCAACCTCAGCCTGTGTCTGAACCGGCGTCTGCAACACAATATAGGGTAATCCACAACAGGAACAGTGGACTGAATTGCAATGAACAGTGATTCAAACAAGGACTCACTCCACAGGGAGTTGCTTAGATCCCAACGTGCGAGTCAATCCAAGTCCAACCCAAGTCCAGGAGAGGACTCTCAGCCCAAATACTTGACCTTGGGTTGATCCAACGGTTGGAGGCTGGAGCTCTATCTACTCCAACACTCAAGTCAGATAAGAATCTTGAATCGTACTAGGAAAGAACATCTTTTTTTTTTTTTTTTTTGAACAAGGAAAGAACATCGTTTTTCCCTTTTTGTGTTTTGTGTGGATATGAGCATAACTTAATTTGTTATAGTATTACCTACTTTCTTAAATGTTAGAGATTCTAACCATTATTTTTTGTTGAACTAAGAAAAGGTCGGTGTGTCGCAAGCCGTCAGATTAGACGTTAGTTAGCTAGTGACCATGCACAATTCATTCCTTCGCATAATAACATTTTGTATTCAATATGACACGTTGAGGTATAAGTCTACTAACTTATGGTTGATCTATGTATTTAAGGCTAATCACATGGTCGCTAGATTTGTGCCTAAGCTTGAACAGCTTGGGCATGCTCAAGTTGGTTCAGTCCACCCCATTAGATAGGCTAGTTTTTTGCAAATTGTATCTTGAACCATTTCTAATACTAGTAAATTTCACCTATAACAAGTAGCTAATAACGAACTATAGTAAATATGGATAAGATTTATAGTGTCACTTTTTAGTTCAATTTATAGTGTGTTTAGATTATATGAAAGGAGAGTTTGTCTAGAGATCCAATTTGAAATTTGTAAATTTGTTAAATTTTAGAATGAAATATATCAAGTTTTACGACTTGGACCACGATGAGAAAGTGAAGGATTGAATCATTGACTTTTAGGACATTGATATTGAGAATTTTTTGCTTCAAATATCAATATCAAATCGAATAAACTTTGCTATTTGATTGAAGGCAATACTTTGTTTTTTTTTAGGTTAACAATTGTAAAGGTGAAGGATCGAATCATTGACTTTTAGAATGGTAATTGGTATCTTATCCATAGAACTATGCTCAAATCGATACACTAATTTCTTTTTCCACCTATGAATAACGACGATAAAAAAATAATTGAGACTATATGTATGTATCTATGTATGGATGGATGGATGTATAGGTCACAATTAATATTTTTAAATTCTATTAACTAAATATTCAAAATTGTGATAGAGATAGACTTCAATCACAATTGCAATTATTGTTGATAAATTATTCTACGATGATAATCTATAACTGATAGACTTTACATGCATTTGTGATTGAAGCCTATCGATGATGCCATTTTTACATTTTTTTTAAAAATTGCTATATTTATAAATAACAAATCTTAAATTGTTATCCAATACAATAACCTTTTAATAAACACCCATACAAAACTATATACATTTTTGTCTGGGATAAGACTTACATCCCACTTGTCAAACAAGCCACATAGGCACCCAGAAACCACATGAATCCCACAATGGAAAATATCCATAAGAGGGGGGGGGGGGCTTAACAGGTTGACCGTGTCGAGGAGACACGACTCAACAACCAAAAATACAATAGAAGCTTACTAGGTCAGTTGAAACCAAGTTAAGGTGTGCACTTGTCGCCAATGGCAAAATCATAGTTGCCATGTCAAGCATGGACTTACCATGAGATGATGGTGAATTAATACTATCCTAGCTAACTCAACTCAATACCACTTTGATCTAACACATCGACATAAACATAGAAACATGTTGGGCATATCACAATGTCTATATGAATATCTTCTTTGTAAGTCAACTCGACACCTCAAACATGAGCCTACTTGGACCAGTAATTTGCT
The DNA here is from genome assembly GCA_036850905.1 of Luffa acutangula. NCBI lineage: Eukaryota > Viridiplantae > Streptophyta > Magnoliopsida > Cucurbitales > Cucurbitaceae > Luffa > Luffa acutangula. Next base: position 57,235,597 of record CM072087.1, on the reverse strand, counting down.
AGTCAGCTCAACACCACAGACAAGAGCCTACTTAGTTTGGAGATTAGATTCCCACATCAACAAATTTAAATTTAATTGAAAATATATTAATTTCTGAATTTATTTAAATTCACGTTTAAGTTGATATCAATCATTCTTTTTTTGTCAAGTACATGAGTAAATTTTTAGATATAATTATATATTTAATATTAATATTAATATACATGTTAAATCTCAATTAAACATTATGACTTAAGGATGATATGTTCACAAAATATAGTCTTTCTTTTAGTTGAATGGATTACGATAGAGGTAATCTCTTATATATGTTTCCAACAACATCACTTTATCCATTTATGACATAAATGATAAAATTCATGGCGATTAACCTTTTTTTTTTTTTTTTAGAAAAAAACAACTAGACATTTTGAGAGGGGATGAAAACAATATTTAAATGAAAATGGTATAATTACAGCAACAATAGAAAAATGTAAAATTCCAAAAAGTAAACAAATTTATTGTTCGTGGAAGTGTAATTATAAGAGACTCAATGGTCTCCTTTTCAAAAAAAAAAAAAAAAAAAAAAAAAAAAGAGACTCAATGGTCAAATAAAGAAACAATGAAGACAATTTTCGCGAGACATACGCGCCGACTGCGGTTTTGATCATTACAAAGGCTGTTCTTTTACTTCCCTCGCTTTTTATATTTAGGAGCTCAAATCAGGTGCATGCAAGCTCACACTACTCTCCTCCAATCTCCAATGCAATTAACCCACGTGTCCAACAAACACGTCACCATCGAACGTGGCAACCATCAGACGACCGAGTTCTTTAACGAGTGATCTGACACCACACAGTAATTGGCTTGGAGTTCTTGCAAATCCTGAAATGGAAGATAAATTTGCAATTATTGTAATGTAGATGCCTTAGCTTTCACATAACTCTGCTGCTACTGGGGATCTGCTGTACTTCAATCTGTGGGATTATTAAAGGGGCTCGTTAGATCTCTCTTTCTTCTTGCTGGATCGATTTCGAGCTTCTTCTTCAGTTCTTCGAGAGGAGGGTTCAGTGAGCTGGGAGCTGGAAGAATGGCGAGCGGCGGTGGGTATGGGGATGCCAATCAGAAGATTGATTATGTGTTCAAAGTGGTGTTGATCGGGGATTCTGCGGTAGGGAAATCTCAGATTCTTGCCCGGTTTGCCCGAAACGAGTTCAGCTTGGATTCCAAGGCCACAATCGGCGTCGAGTTTCAGACCAGGACGCTAGTTATTCAGCATAAGAGTGTTAAAGCTCAGATCTGGGATACTGCGGGCCAGGAGAGGTACTTTTTCCTCCATTTTGTTACTTTTCTCTTGTGTTGCCCTCTTGTTAGTGTTTTAGGGTTTTGGTGGATCTTTATTGGGTTGGATTTAGGGCAGAGTGATGGATGATGATGCTCTTCCTTTGTACTTTTGAATTTCATTTGTCTAGTAGTTTGGAGTGGGATAGATAAAAGGCGGATTATTCTCTCTTTAGGTGCTCGGGAAAGATGTTTTGGCTTTTCCCACTATTTGCATGGAATCAGATTACTTGTTTCGTGAAATATTGATCATTCAGAATCGTCTGTATTCGAAAGAGAATGTGCTTGAGTAGAATCTTTCATGTTGTTTTCAGAGGAGCCCCAAGATTGGTTTGTTGAATGATTGTCCTGTGGATCTGTTTTTTTGTGCATATTCTTATTTGGTCGGTCTTGGGATTCTTCCTTTATGTTTTCTTGAAGCTTTATGTTGGATTTGATCTGATCCTCAGAATGAAATTCTCATAGCTGGTTATTCAAGTTTAAGTTAAACGATCACGTACGGCTGAATCGAGTTTCAAAGTTTTATAAGTTCTCCTTTTTGGGGGGTGAGGGGTAATGTTGATTTCTTTGTTATATATTGCATGGTTGCATCTTTTATTCTGTTTTTGTACGAATGGCAGACAATGCGCCATTGAAGGCCATAGAACAGCTATATATTTAAACACAATCTGTATTTGAACAGATACAGAGCAGTTACAAGTGCATATTACAGAGGAGCTCTTGGGGCAATGCTTGTGTACGATATCACAAAACGCCAGACCTTTGATCACATACCCCGATGGCTCGAGGAGTTGCGAAGCCATGCGGACAAGAACATTGTGATCATCTTAATAGGAAACAAAAGTGATCTTGAAGACCAGCGTGCAGTACCCACAGAGGACGCCAAGGAATTCGCTGAGAAAGAAGGTTTGTTTTTCTTGGAGACGTCGGCACTGGAATCAACCAACGTGGAGAGTGCCTTCATGACTGTCCTAACTGAGATCTTCAACATCATGAACAAAAAGAACTTAGCCGCCGGTGAAAATCAAGGCAATGGAAACTCTGCATCCCTCGCCAGTGGTAAGAAGATCATTATCCCGGGACCGGCGCAAGAAATCCCAGCTAAGAGCAAGATGTGCTGCACTTCAACATGATTTATTTGGAAGTAGGCTGAAATGGGGCGATCTAGGTTGGTGCATTCCTTGATTATAGCAATTTTTTTTGACTGGTGTGATGTTTTTCTGAGGTCATTTGTATATTTTATTGTATGCTTTAGTCTGCTAGAGCTAGCAGCTGAAGTTTATATACTTGAAGGACGACAAATGAGGTTGTCATTTACCTTTTTTAAAATAGAAGCTGTCTTTATTTTTATTTAAGGAAATGTGAGAAAATCTGAAGTTAACATCATGTGGGCACTATCAAAATTTACTACCTGTTGTCTTTCATCAAATAGGTTCCGCTATGGTTGGTTGGAACATTTGATTGGCCCGTGAATCATCTCTCTGTCTTCTGCTATATTTGATTAAAATAATCTTCATGGTTTCTTATTCAAAAGAATTATTAATGATACTAAGTAGCAAGTACTTTTTTTTTTTTTTTGAAAAGTAGTAAGTACATTTAGTAAATGAAGAAAAATTTTATTTTCCCATCTTGAGAATCATGAAATGAGTTTTCGTATTTAATTTTTAGCTAAAATCTTATTAACAATCATTGATTACTTAGCTAAAGTACTTTGTCTATTTAAAGTGTTTAAAAAAATTGATATGTTTTGTCCATTAATTTTTTATTTCTTTTTCTAAAAACAATTTAAATTTGGTTAAATTTAATGGAGATAATTTTCCAAAATAGCTACTGAAACTATTTTAACGATTTTAAATGGTAATTTCAAAGACATCGGTATTATCCAAATAGCTACTCCAAAATTATTTTCTGAAAAGGAAACCAGAAAAGAAACACACATTTTAACACGTGTTGATGTTGATATATATAGGATCTTTCAAAACATTGAAATGATTTAGAACTTTTTAGAATATGCAAAATTTATTTGATATATTTTTAGTATTGCTGTTAATAAGCCAATTTTCCCAATAATTATTTCTTAAAATAACATCGAATCATAAATCCAGCTTGAAAAAACCAACTCAATACTTCAACTTATATGGAAGGTCTCCTCCATTCATTCGAAATCATTCTTATTTACTTCTTTTCATTTCTTAATGAAATTGGGTAATGATTCCATTTCATAATGGAATTGGGAATGAAGGTGCAGCCTGAAAGCCAATAACCCTAACAGATTCAGCAGTATATCCTTCAAAAAATAGTATAAAGAACCTGAGCTAAAAATTACAGCAAAATTTTTTGGAAATTTCCTGCATACTACATTCTCTTTCTTTCAATATAAATCCTTCTAAAAAAATATCACATTAGTTTGAAGAAATCAACAACATTCTGCCCCTATAAATATTGGATACACTGGTAGCAATGATAAGGCTTAACTTTTCTAGATTATACAGTTGAACTGAAGTTGCTAAACTAATCTCACGTATTACTATCACCAGCTCCCTTGATTTTCATCCAAGATCTAGATTAGCTTCAACATCAGAAAACCTGCCTTTCCTGCATTACAAATCATTTCCAAGCCGATTTGAAAGCCTTCCAAGTAGTTCCTGGCAATCAACGGCTGTGACCATAACACTCAGACTGGCCCTCCCTTTCCAGCATCCAATGGCTATAGTCGACTCGTCAACTTTGATAACATCTGAAGAGGTGTTGCTTCCTGAAAAGAGAAAGATAAGCTTAGCAAGGACCACAGATGCGTGTTAACATAGAGATAATCTACACAGCATAGACGCTACATACCTGTACCCAAAACTATCACACAGCAGCCAAGCATTAGGTTTGATGCCTTCTCACCAAACGCAGCATCAACAAAATCCGCATATTTGATACTTTTATATTGCAATAGATGCTTGAAGTCCACTGGAGATATAGTTAGGATTTGCTTGGTGATGTACGGGAGTATCACAGGCAATCCTTCTGACGATATACGGAATGAACAGGGCGCAGAGCTACCTTCTCTGGATGATTGCCTCTCCTATTTATTGCAATTACATGAGATATGGCCGTTCATCAAATTATTTTAAATAAAAAATATATATATAATTTTGGCAACGGGCCAATCCTAAGATGAGCGCAAGTAAACAAGCTTATTTTCAAAATGGTTCAGCTTTTTGGTAAGCCTCAGTGTAAAAAAATTGATTAGCTGCTGGTGTCTGCTATCAATTTGAAAACAGTAATGATCCCAAAATATAATGAAAAAATGGAACTGTAGAAAGGGATACTTACAAACATCTTCAGACCAATGGATGTTATCTTAAGTTGCTGCCCGACTGAAAAATTCAGCTCAAGAACATCCTTAACGGACTTAGAAATGTAATAGATTCTTTTCACATGGTTAGTGTCACTATTTCGAGTCACAAGGTGGCCAATCAATGGGAAAGACTCATTGATACCATAAAATGTCTTTATGCTATCAATAACGGCTTCATCTTTGAATAATACAACAGGGTCAACACCCCTCCACTTGCCCTGAATCTGCAACTTTCTCTTCACAGTGTTCTTAGGATCCATTTCACCATCACCAGGCTGCTTAGACTCCTCTGAGTTATCTTTTATAGCAGTAATTTCCAAATTATTTTCACTCACTTCATTATCAACTAAATTGACCTCCAAAGCAGCTTCTGAAAGCTGCTTATCTATCCCATCTGCTGCATTACTGTCCAAACCATCTGCATCGTTAATATCCTGAACTGGAAGTTTGCAAGCTGGTTTGTTGTCTGCAGAACTGAAATCCCCTTGATTATTCGAATCAATTTCAATTTCTGAGGGGCTTTCGTCCATATCATCTGTTGCATTGTCCACACACTCTGCATCTGTAGTAGGCTGTGGAAGCTTGCAACGAGATCGGTCATTTGCGGACTTCGAATTTTGATTACTTGGCTTTTCAGTAGCAGCTGAAGCAAACCCACCACCGAGAAAAAGGAAAGGAAAAAAAAAAACAAGAAAGATATGAAAAATGTAAATTCATAGGGAAAAAAACTATACTTCAAATTCAAATTTAAACAGAAAGAGTTAAAATTATACCACGAGTATTATCATAAGTAACCAAGTGTGGATAAGAAGTATATTGCACAGACTCAAATAAGAAAAACAAGATTTGCACGCAACAATTACTAACTAGTTAACAATATTAAACAATACATACTAAATTATTATTTCCAACAGGTTCAGGGCAGGTATGTTAAACTGGCCTTAAGGCCCTCAACCAAATATTGGATGGGTCAACATACCTGGCAAAGGGGCGACTTTGCATAATACTGCAATGAAGAAGGCTCCACTATTTTGATCATGAGGCACTATCCTCATGCAACGCTCAATTGGAAATTCACAAACCTCCTCATCAAACTCGTGTACAGGAACCGTTGTAGGCTCAGATATATCAACAGAACTTCCTTTGGAATCGTCCAGATGGTTTGCCCCCAATTCTGATTTATGATTATTGTCTGCTTGGTTCTTACGTCCTCTGCCAGAAGGAAACATGCTGGGTATTGCCACACTCTGGCGACATTCAATAACTTGTTTGTAGGACGCTAACCATACACCCTTATCACGCACCTATACAAGCAAAAAGTACATATATAGACTAAAGTACACCGAGGGGCAGAAAATTGGAAATTATTATTTTATTTATTTATTATTATTATTGGTGTGATAAGAAACAAATCGGGACTTTTCATTCAAGGAAGAATTCAACCAACAAAACAACCTAAAGAATGAAAGGACAAGAGGTCCCACTCCAATTGCCCACGAGGGATCAGTCAATCCCTACCAGAAACTCACTTTAGAGTAGATTTCAGGAAATGGACAATTTGAAGCATGATTAAGCCATCTCGGGTAATCCACACACACACACACACAAGGGAAAAAAAATCGTTTTTGTTTGTAATCCTTCCTCAATTTGAATAAGAGTTCAAGACACAACCATCATGGGTTGGCCCTAATGGTCAATAAGGGCCATAGAAAAAATAAAGGACTTAGAGGGAATGGGTTCAATCCATGGTGGCCACCTACCTAGGATATTAAATATCCTACGAGTTTCCTTGGCAACCAAATGTAGTAGGGTCAGGCAGTTGTCCCGTGAGATTAGTCGAGGTGCGCGTAAGCTGGCCCAGACACTCACGGATATCAAACAAAAATACTCAGGAAATTAAATAGACAAGTATGCAAAACAGTTTTTTAAAACAATTTCTAAAAATATATCCAAATACCCAAAATGACAGATTAAAAAATATTTAATTCAAAATGTAAACTATAAAACAAGGAAAACTACATCCATATGTTACTATCTATCCAGAGTTTCGATTGAAAAAGAGGTACAAAGATAATAAGATCTCACCCTCCATTTCTTAAGACCAGGCCGGCGAACAAGCTGTGGAAGTTCATTTGAGACATCAACGAGTTCAAGTGAGCCTCCAGATTTTCGCAAAAGCTGCAACAAGATAAATTGATAAAACGAAGGGAATGCTTTCATAAGTTGATACGTATGTACATGCTCGGCCACAAGAGACAAGCAGTAGAAAGAGTACAATTAACTTTTTGAAGAATAAGCTTCGTTCATTGAAAAACAATATTTAATATGAAAATTAACAAGTAGTGCAATAAATCTTGTCAATATAGGAAATTTTCTTAGTGTCCTGGACCTAGCACTAATATACCATAAGAGAGAAGGCCAACACGTTAATGTTCCACTTCGTACGTGACAGATACTAATAATCGCTTGAATCCCAAGTGTCATAATCTTATGGTGTTAAGTTACAAATACCTGAGGCACTTATACAACTATGTACCATATCACATATAATAATCTATATTTTGTCAACTCAAATATTAGATTACATTAAAAAACAAATAAATAAAAAATAAAATAAAATAAAAGCTTGCAGGTCGTTCTTTAATGATGGCAGAGGTGCTCTACCATCCTCTGTTTCGTGATAAGGGGCATGTCCTTTGGCTTTTGCTTTCTGTAATTTTACGGGGTATCAAGCTCAAGAAGAGTAATAAGTAAAAAAATTTATAAGATTGAGAGTTCTTGGGAGGAGGTTTGATCTTGTGCCATATTATCTTTAATGAACTTCCTTGGGCCTCTTTTATTTAGGAATTTTGCAACTATCTTTGAGGCCATGTCCTCTTGGATTGAGCCCTATTTAGCATAGCTAGTTTAATTTTTGGCTGTTTTTCTTTTGCTTTCCTTTTTGTATGTCCTATGGTCCAGAATGCTTATACATTACCTCCGCAACAACAGCCTCATTTTCAACAGGATTCATTGAGCAGGTTGAGTAAACCATTCTTCCACCAACTTTAAGTAAAGAGGCACCTGCAAGAATTGATCAAAACATTTTGACTTTCCATGAATCTGAAGCAAACTAATAAACATAGTGGTGGCCTAGAGGAGATAAGATAGAAATCCATGGCAGCTATAATCAGTATCATGGATTTTGCAATTCAAAGTTACAGTTGAGTACCTCGCATGCCTATCTGCACTTGCAAGCCATGTAAACCATTACCCATCCCAGAATTCCTGAAAGCAATAAAAAGATTTAACCACCATCTAGAAATACCAATAAGACCGAATGATAAGAAATCCCAGGACAAGAAATTGTAAAGGATACCATTTCCTCCATATATCTGGAGCCTTGCGAAGAGTACCATCTCCACTACAGGGAACATCACATAGAACACGATCAAAGGTAAGTTGAGTGTTATGAGGTTTTAATTCATTCCCTGCTGCAGAAGCATTGAAGAAATTGATATTTGCTCGACATCCAGGAAAATGTTGTGCTTCATGATTTGTAACAATGAGGTTGGCAGTGCACATTCTTTTAGTTTGGTGGATGAGAAGATTACATCTTTGGACATCTAAATCATTTGCCACTACCTAATCAAGATGGCTATCGAATCAATTTTACATAAAGAATCAGCAGCACCAGAAAGTAGCATAAATATGAATACAAAGGACAAGCAACTAAACAAACTACCTAATAGGCAGGGGGGGGAGGCATAAATATAGAAACTTATGAAGAGGAGTATAAAATTAAAAGAGGGCACAAACCAATCCGTCAGGTAGATCTCCAGGTTTGCTGGACTGGTGTATGATCTCAAGTAATTGAAATGTTTTGGAGCCTGGAGCAGCACACACTGAGTAAAAAGCAAAGAAACAGTTAGAGATAATATGCATGAACAATATAAAGTTGAGATAATACAATAAATAAATAAAAAAGATGGCCACTTAAATCAGCATAAATTGCTTACTGTCGAGTACATAGTGATTTGGATGAACATCCAGAAAAAGAGGAGGTACCTATGCCATAAGCCCCAATTAAGTTGTTAATAATATTCTCAATTGATATATCAATTAATCAGTAGGTGTCTTATAGATGTGTAGATGTCTTGCGTACCATGCTGACAGCCTCCTGCCTTGTAATGTTCCCAATTTCATTTTCCAACTTCAAGAACTCATGAAACCTGTAAGCTGAAGCGGTCAAAAACATGTAGCAATTTGACGACACAACAGCATATGTAGTTGTGATTTAAACTGATCTGTAGTTACATTAGGAAAATTTTGTAGATTTGCACATATGGCAACTTTATGAAATGCAGCACCAAATTGTAAACACGACAAATTTTTCATATGAAGTTTCCTGCACATTCCCAGAGCTTAATGAAAGAGAGTTTCTCGAAGGACAACCTCACAGATATCAATACCAACAAGAACTGGATGAAAAGGTAAATATATCAAAGATCAGTCCTTTTTTAAAAACGATAATAAAAATAAAATATTAAATAAATAAATAAATAAAACCCCAACTTTTATTGAGATAAAACAAAGAAAACACCAGGACAGTGCCCGAAAAAGAAAAGGAGGGGGGAGCCAAAGACAAACAATTTGCACGATTACACAAAACGGTTCCAGCTCCATTGGGTCAAAAAACAATTTTATGACACCGTATACAAAATCAGAGGTCTTCAACTGGGGTGTGGGGGGTGTTTGTAACTATTAATGAATGATTTATTCAAATACTGATGTTATGGATTCAAATCATGGCAACCACTTTTCTAGGATATTATCCAAGATAGAATATTTTCAACATCAACTGACATATTGACACATAGTTGTGCAGTGACATTAGTTGAAGTATGCATGTATTATTTAAATAAATAAAATAATTTTAAAAAACAAAACTGATGTATGTCTTTCTATACAAAACATTCCACCAGGCACATGCCAAAACAATGACTTAATTTAAATATATGTTGTTTGGGGTTGGGTGCATTTATTTAGCACTACACTGAAAGATCTTCATAAAATTAGAGGTATAGTTTGTAAAGACAAACTTGCTTCTCAATGTCAAACACACTTTTTCATGAACAGATTGCTGAACATAATCCAATATCAAAATAATGCAACAGATAATTCCTAAAAGTTTAGAAATCTAGATTGGAACATTCATGCATTCATTATACTGCCCTAAGTTACATTGCTAATCAAGAAAATAATAATAATGACCATAAAAATACAATATTACCTCTCAAGAGCTTGATTCTTCCGCAGTTGCATTCTTGAGAAATTTGAATGCCACGCAAGATTGTCAGGGTACCAAGGCAATGGTCTAATAGCCTCAGCTTCATCACCATCGGCAACCTGAACAGGATATATGAGGAAAAGAAACAATCATGGACCAATAGTAAATTTTTTATCACATTCTTAGAACTCAAGGACACAACCTATGGAGCAGGATTTTTTTTATCATAATCTTATTGAAAAGCAAGAATATTCACAGTGCCCACCTCAGCTTGAAGAGATTTCATGAAGTCATTTTGTAACTGGGCTCGTATTTCCCCACAGAACTGTCCACTGTCAAATTCAAACGTTAATACTAACAATAACTATAATACAAAGACGCAACGTACAAAGCAGGTGACTGGAAGACCTAATCAAATGGAGTTCGTGTTATTTGGAACATATATAAATGGTTTCTTTATATAGAAAACACACACATGGGTTACATAAAAGAGTATCATGTGCATAAGGTACACCACGAAGATGGTGGCATTCAGGCGGAGCGGTATTCTCCTTTTCATTTTTCATTTCTTTTCCGTTTATGAATGGAAGAAGGTTGGGAGGGGGTAATTAATAATGGAAACAAAAACTCTTATATGTTACCTAGAATTGATCCTAAAGGCGGCGGGCAATGGCTTCCGAAGAACCTCAATAAACGTATCCCATTCTTCCGCAGTAACGATACCTTGCCCCTGCAATTTCCAAAACCATGAATAGAAACCTCTTTAAAACACACGCTGTCACAGAAGTATCGGCATAAAAGTGACAGAAACTCCAGAGCCAGATCAGTAAACAAAGCTCACCATCGAACTGAAAAAACACTGCTTTCTTGACAAAAACAACTCAAGATATAGTTCAATAAACACAAACCTTGTAGTACTCGTTGAACGCGGGACTTTGAGATTCGAAAGGCTCCCAGGGATTGCCATTGCCATCCTTATTGTCATTGGAAGAGTTAGGATCGGGTTTTGGACGCTTCCAAACGTTCTCTCTGCTCTCTCGAAAATGTTTTCTCTGAGTACGAGCTCTGCCGCCCCTGCCCTTACCACCCATGTTCGATGAACCTCGCTGTGTTGCGCTCTCTCAATGCAGCTGCAAGCCTACACGTTCATGAACATCAAACCGGCGGGGAGGCTGCGATTTTGGGGTTTTGGTCCCGATTCCGATGTTTTCTACCCACTTCGCCTGGTAGTTTTCAGTGGGTTTTAGATTTCTAACTGTCCGCAACATGAATGGGCCTTCGTAAACCGCGGTTCAGTGGGCTTAACCTATTCATTTGGCCCACTCGCTCTTCTGGCTAATGATATGGGCCTACAACGAGACACAGAGATATCTATCAAACTTTGTGACCATATATGTCTTTTCATTTTCTTTTTCTTTTTCTTTCCTTTTTTTTTCTGTGAATCTATATATCTCTTTTTTATCCAGAGTATGTGATTAAATATTGCACTCAACTCTAAGGTATCATATGTCAATTTAAGCATAACACTCAACTAATTAGCGCATTCCGCATAGTATATTCAACCAAAAGGTTGGATGTTTGAATCCTCACTCTGACTCAAAAATTGAAGAGGAAACGTAAAGGAAAAAAAACTATAAGGTACCATATCAGTCGTCCAACTTGAACATAACACAATTAATTAAGACTCTATATTGATAACAATTTGGATTTTGGTTTTTGGAAATTTTGCTTGTTTTCTCTCAATATCCTTAAAATAGTTTTCATCTTTGTTAAGTACACATTTGAATTCTTAGCCATATTTCAAAACACAAACAAGTTTTTGAAAAATACTTTTTTTTAGTTTTCAAAACTCTAACTTGGTTTTTTAAAACATGGAAATAAGGTAGACAACAAAATAAAAAATTTATAAGTGGAAGTAGTGTTTATAAGCTAAGTTTTCAAAAAGAGTTATTAGAAGGTCACTTATAGACTTATTGGTTTAGTAAGTACCCATCCTTGCTTGAAATAAGGAAGAGAAGGAGATGAAGGAGAATAAGGACAGGGAGTCTTTAAGAGCACAATGTTACAAGATGAAGGCTTTCAAAATTACAGTGGAATAACTTTTGTATTTGATATGAGGTAAATAAATAAATATAGAATTATTCCTTAGCAGCTTAGAAGAAGACAATAATTAGGAGAGTAATCCTCGTTTTGTGATGTAAACAATATCCTAAGAACATTTCAAAATTTTACAGTATAGAGATTAGAAATTTAGAAAGTAAGACTAAAATTTAAATAGCTGTCATGTTAAAGCAAACATGGCATCATTTTTTCTTGTTTGTGTATAATAAAGAAATAAAACAACAAAACATAAATTGGAGCATTATATAAACATTAAAATCACATATGGTGCATAACTGCTTGCCATGTTAAATAATAACTGATAGAAAAGGAAAATCATACACTACTAAAATAAGAAATTCTGGAACTGCAAATCTTTTCTTTTCCTTCTCTTCGAAATACGTCTCACTGATCAAATGAAACAATGAATGAATTTTGTATCTTATTAGTCTGCAATTAAACTTTCTATGTATAACTCCATAGTAGAAAACTCACATCAATGGTATTGAGGTTGAGACCACATTACTGATCATTTTTATAAACGAAATTTGAAAAGCAATTGAGGAGTCGAATGACATCATTTAAACACACAGATGATCTTCGAATTTCTAGTAACATTGGATTTCAGCAGGGAAATTTTGTAGCAAATCTTAACCCAATTCATGTTACAAGATGTCCAACCAAACCCAAAATTGAAGTAAATGATCAACTCAACTCTCCACAATAGCAACAATCAAAATTTCCCTAATCCATGGACTCATCATATCAAAAAATGCTCTATGCTAAACTAACTCGGACAAAATTCCAGAGAACTAAATCTCTAAGCTGCAATATAAGGCTTAGAGGCACCAGAGAGCTTGGATCTTCTCTTTGCTAAGCTCTCACTTCGGCGTTCGCGTTGTTCCTTCAAACGTGATGCTAGAAGCTTCTGATACTCGGCTGCTTCGGACTTAGCTTTGGCAATTCTCTTTTTCTTTTCAGCAATCCTTCCTCGCTTCCTTTGGAGAGTCAAGGGAGTTACCAGTCTCTGGATTTTGGGGGCTTTACTACATTTCTTACCTGCCAACCAGATAACAACAAAAATGAATTCACAGAGTATAACCTAATCAATCACATAGTTTCTACGTATATATTCTCCTGTTAATAGTTGCGTATTTGGACATTAGTAAGCAAACCCACCAGATTTAGTTGTGAAGGTTCTGCGATATGTGTTGACATACTTCCGAACATCATCATCCTTGGAGAGGTTGAAGAGCTTCCGAATCTTGGATGCCCTTTTCGGACCTCGCATTCTCGGCTTCTTGATATCTGTTAGCCCAGGTAGATCGTTCTCACCCTTCTTCACAATCACCAAATTCAAAACAGAGAGGTCTGGACTGACAATGCAACCCCGGACAGACTTCCTTCTTCTCTCACCATTCCTCCTACCATAACCACGGAAACAAGGAGTGCCTGTTCGGAGGACTCAAAACTTCCATTTCATTTTCCATATATATATATATATATATATATTAAAAAAAAAAAAAAAAAAAAATCAGTCCACTCTACAGAAACTAGAACCAGTAAGAAAAATTATACCTCTGTGGAGCAAGAGGCGAACACGACCAGGGGTCAAAACACCTTGCTTCATTGGAAAACCTTGTTTGTCACGACCCCCATTATTTTAAAAACATAACCCTTAAACTCCTGCAAAAAGACCCTCCAAGTTAGTAACATGACACAGTGAAAGGAAAAATACTTCATTATAATTTAATGAAAAAGGACACCAACTGAAAACTCACTTCACCAAGTGCATCTCCATTAACTTCTTGGGAGATTCTCTTATCCCAAAATGCCCGGCTGCATGAAAGAATACAAGAATGAGGCTACAAATTCTTTTGAACTACAATAGATATTTTGGCTATTTGGCAGAGAGAATTCTAAATGAGAGATCCTATTGTCCCAATATGACTAGTCAAGTCACATCCACAAAGCGATGCTACTTGATAAACTAGACACCAAGAGAGGCAAAAGGCTTGATGGGAGAAAGCAATATACAGTGAAACCAGATATCACGGTCCAGCTTTGTTTGGATTCAGAAGAAAGAATTTTCATTTGTTTTCTAATAAAAGTAATTACATCCTTTAATAACCCTTTGATTTTGGAAAATAAGAAGAAACTCCCATTTGTAAATACATGAAAAGTCCTAGCATGCATGGGGATTTGTAATAATGTGAAAACAAAATGTTCAACGTCAGAATGAAATTCAAAAAGAAATGCCTCCAGTTTGCAGGCCAACTCCGCAGATAACAAGAAGTTCCCCACACGAAATATCATAACAATAAAACAATTACTGACTAGTGAAAAGAAATTAAATAAATGTAATGTCCTAAACAATGAAGGGATATTTGGACTGGCTATCAGGATAAAAGTTAGCTTTTAACGTAATCTATTGGACCCATGAAATTGACACTTCCAGAAACAGGATGAAAGAATAATGAGAAGATAGCATTACGACAGATAAATATAATTCCGTACAGTTTGGCATCGTCGTCGATTTCGAGCTTTTTCTGGCAGCCAGTAGTGGGATTTGCAATGTTAAACTGAAAACGAAGAAGTAGAAAACACAAGTCAAAATCGATATCATAAAAAATCGACACGCTTCAAATGCGTCGTATGAGAAGAATAGAGGTTCATACAAACCTTCATCTTCTCTGCGACCGAAGAATGACGCTCCTGCTCCGGCTCTTTTTGCGACTGTTTAGGGTTTTAGCAGTATTAAACATAAGCTGATAGTGGGGACTCTTTGACATGCAATTTGGTTTTTTTTTTTTTTTTTTTCTTTTTTTTCTTTTTTCTTTTTTCTCTTTAAAATCTCATTTTAGTGGTCGAATTTTGAAGGTTGTTCTATTTTGACAATCAAGAAAGAAAGAGGAAGGTAGAAAAATATAAATGTTTATATCTCCTTTTTTGTCCAGATTTTAATGGTGATATGCGCACAAATATACAATTAAATTTTTTTTTTTTTATGTTTTTTGATTTACCAGTTTCAACATATGAAATATATGTTTTCTTTTCTTTTTTTGAATGATGGGAATGTGTTTTCTAAAACTATGTTCGAACTAGTTTAAAAAGTGAAAATTTTGAAAACAGTATTTTAAATTTGAAATTTAAAAATAACAATGAATTATATTAAAAAGATAAGTATAATACTTCACGTTATAAACTCTCTTTATGCAAGAATCTAGCATGCGGGTTGGACATATGTGGACCTCAAGTGACATGGTCAGACTAATTGTATGTGTGATATATAGTCCTTGGTCTTCATGGTTTGACTAAGAGGAGAACACACACCGATTTGGTGTCATGTCCTATTTACTTTGAAGCTTTAAGTCGATATTAGACTCAAGGTGATTTAGAGTCGAGCACATGGTATGAACACATACCTTCGTTTGGGTAAGAAACAGTGAGAGATATGACATACATAAACAATGTATGAAATTAAAAAGATTGATTTATATGTTTCCAATTGTCATTATTCCCTCTGAGATTGTTCAAGACCAATACAAAAAAATGCATCTCCTTCTCCACGTCCACTAACTCTACTAGACATGGGACCGACATGCAAGCGAAGCGCTATTGGCTACCATAAATTCTGAACAAGCTCTATATGTGTGTGTAGTTTTTTCCCTAATTTGATTACAATTGTATATATATATACATTCTGAAAAAATAAATAAAGAACAAAAAAAAAAAAAACTCATCCTAAAAGAATATAAATTTAAAACAAAATAATTGTCAAGCTAGATGATTAATCTCAATAGTCATACCAATCAGAAAGATTATTAAAAAGGTATATATCACGATCATCAAATTACTACAATATATACCGTATTATTTAAAAAGAAAATCATAGGTGGTTCATCAGAACCCTACTTCAATAACTCTTCTTTTGATTTGAGATAAGATTGAAATCTCAACAACAGACAAAACAACAGAAATTTGCATTGATTTGTTTCTGCATTTTCAATTCACCATTCCCTAACGAGGAAGAAAGGTATTGGAACTCAAATCCACATTTTCATGCCCACTAACCAGCTGATCTAAGCTTTAAAGATCTTTTCAACTTTATTTATTTCACTTTATGCTTAATTAATCATAGTTTTTTAGGTATACTTGCTTCATGGAGTTTGTGCAGTTGGGAATCCTGTTGATTCTTTTTGATATTGAGATCAGTCAAAGGCTTAGAGATTGGGGCCACTACAATTAATTATTAATTAATGAAACTTTGCAACAAAGAAATGGGTTTTTTTTCCCTTTTTCTTTCAATTTACAAGCATGAAGCTTATCTCTTTGATGCTAAAGCGAGCGTAGCTCAGTGGTAATTGGCATGTACTTTCGACCATGAGGTCAGAGGTTCGAATTCCCCCACCCCAAATGTTGATGTACTCAAAAAAAAAAAAAAAACTTATCTCTTTGATTGAAAAGGTCTCTTCTTATTTTTTTAATTTGTTAAATCAACGTGTCACTTATTTTAACCACACATTAAACTGGCAGTTGTATAATGCATTATACTCGTATAATTTAAGAGGGTGGATATCCTATTAAAATAATATATTGTATGTCTTGGTTAATAAACTTTCATGTTTGATTTGTTTCTAGTAATATATATTATTTATTGAGACTAGAGATTTTTTTTTGGGTTATTATTATTAAATTTTCATATTGCACCTAACAATATCATAAGTATGGTGTATGGATAACAAATAATGTTGGTTAAATTACAAATTTAGCTCCTAGACCTTTACATATGTATCTATTTGGTTATGTAATCGGTCTATGAACTTAAAAAGTGATAAATAAGTTTTTGAATTTTTCAATTTATTATCAATTAGATCCTGACATGTTCGATTTTTTTTTTTTAAATTAACCGACTTATTTGATATTTTATATTTAACGGGTCTCCAATTTTTCAATTTTGTGTAAGTGGGTCGATGATTTTTTTTTAAATGTTGAATAGGTCAAGGATCAATCAAACACAAAATTGAAAATTGTGAGTCACGAAATTGAGGACTTAGAATCTATTGGACGTCTTTTAAAACCTAAGGACCAAACATACTAAATTTGTAATTTAACCAAATAGATTTTTTTTTTTTTTTTTTAACTTATGTTTTGAAAAAAAAAAGGAAAGAAACTGAAAGATTTTATTATTTTAAAAAATTATACAAAACTTTGATAACATTGGTTAAAAACGATAAATAAGTTTTGTTTTTTAATTTATGCAGCTCAGTTGATGTTGTCTCGATCTCAGCTGGAGTCTGTAACCCTTCTGAATTTTGTCGATGTGTTGAATTCTGTTGATGTTTTGTCTTTTTGAGTTTCCTCTTCTTCTTCTTCAGAAGGTTTTTTTTTTTCAGTGGCTCGTTTTTACCGGTTTGGCTATCCTCTGCTATAAACGAGTACTCTGTTTGTAGTGCTTTTAGTTATTAATGAATTTTATTCTAAAAAAAAAAAAAAAAAACAAGTTACTAAACACTTATGTTTGTAAATGACTAGAAAGGAGAAATAAGAAGCAGAAATATTTATTAAATTAACTCTAATTTTTTGGACTCCAGATGTTATATGTCGAGATAAAGTCAAATTTACTTGATAGGATTGAGAACCCGATAAATTTAAAATGGAAAAACAACAAGGAAGACAAATTGTTTAGTGATGATAAAATTCTAGATAATGGGTTTAATTATACTAGAATCCAAATTGGAATAAAGAGGATCGTTGGTATTGTCTATTTTTGTTTAGAATTACTATGGACTTAAAATTGTAACCATCAAAACAAGAGAATGACAATGACATTATTGACTCTTCACTTTAAATAGAATATTTGAAAACGAGAGAGTGATTCTCAACCACTCATTTCCAATTCCTTTTCAAGCAAACATGAATTAGGAGTACAAGTTTAAGAATCAAAATAAATTATAAATTTATGATTATTCCGATTCTTGATACTCGATCGCGTGACACTGTTTAATGCTTATCTTGAAGGGAAATTGAACTTTATGGTTAAAAAACAAAACCTACTGAAACATGATCAGCTTGGACTTTATGAACTCACCACAATTTCTCTATAGTTTCTCATACAGAAAGGTAAAATTAAGACAGGTAAAACAACTGCATTATTAAAGCTGCTACATGAATTTACAGTGTTTCTAATGGACTCTGCACAATCTTAAAGAGACAAAGATAGAAACCTTCCACGAACAGCAATACACATCATGATCCCACTAAATACGAGAATTTGATTCCCCAACCCAACCATAAATTCCATTTTTTATTTGTGTTGGCCAAACTTGGCCTGGGCTTCTTGACAAGGACTAGCACTCCAAGGCACAAACAAAATCTCCACTTGCCTCCAAATCATCAATGTCAAGATCTGTGTCCAAGTCATCCATGTCCAAGCTGCCTCCAACAAACTGCCCTTGCCCTCCAACTATGAGCCCCTCTCCTGGCTTTCTAGCCTCTTGAACTATGGACAGGATCTCTTCAATGCTCTGTGATGCATCATCTCCTCCATTGCATTGCATGCCTCCCAACCCTTCATCTGTGAACTCTACAGGCAAGTTCTTCAAGAACCATGGGTGCTTCTTGATTTCTGGGATTGTTATTCTCTGTATAAACAATGCAGATTCAGTTGCAATGCTTAAGTTGGAAACGCTTTTAAGATGTAACTGAATGTAGAGAAAGAACAGTGGACGAGTTCGAATACCGTTTCTGGATCTGCTACGAATATTCGAGATAGAAGATGTTTGCATTCCAGTGAAATTCTAACATAGTGTGGTATTGAGTAGTGGACATTAATAATCCTCTGCTCGTAATGCAAATAAATGATATATTGTTTGTTAAGACATTGTAAGGCAGAGCTACTAGAACTTAACAGATTATAAAAAGGCAATGACTAACTTGGAGTGTCTTTCTGAAGTTCTTCGGATCTTCGGGATCTTCAAAAGGATAAGCTCCAACCAGCATCACATACAAAGTAACCCCACAAGACCAAACATCTGCAATCTGCAACTCACAAAATCAAAAAAGAGATCGTTAATTGCTGGAGACCACAGTTGGTGGTGGTAAAGCAACATATATGGATAGGAGAAGAAGACGAGGGGCGGTCGGCCGGGGCGGAAAATATATTGGCACTACCTTCCCATCATATTCTCTTCTAGACAAAACTTCTGGTGCAATGTAGGCTGGAGTTCCAACAGTAGATTTTGGTTGGGAATGCAACACTGATGACTAGAAAGTGAAACCAATCTGTTAGAAACAGTAACTATCTAATAAATCTAAATCTGGACAAATTAGACTGTTTTGAAACTTGTACCTTAGAATAGCCGAAGTCGCAAATTTTAAGACGCGGGGCTGAGCTTCCATCTAAAAGTGTGTTCTCTAGCTTAAGATCCCTGTGGCAAATTTGCTGCAAATCAAGAGGAAGAGAAGAAATAATGGAAAATTAGCCTGAAATGTGACTTTGGCTGACCACTTGTATATCAGAAAACAAACCAATTAGACAAGAAGAGCCCAGTACCATTGAATGGCAGTAACTGACTCCTGAAATCAGTTGCTGAAAGAAATATCTTGCCTGTACAAATTCACGAAAGAGAAGGAGAACAAACAGAACATTTAGGTAAGAATCCAGTTTTATGTAAGTCAGGGACAGATTAACCTACCAACAGACTTTTTGTCTGCAAAGTCATCCAAAAGTAAACTGTTTAACTCATAGCAGTTCAGTCGTTTCCCATCAATTTACCAAATCATAACAAGTTTAAAATACCAAAAAATGATTTATTTAAGAAAATTCTTTTACCAAATACAAAAAATAAAAGCGATAATTGTCACCTAGTTTACCTCATCTTCACTGAATCTTCCAGCGTTGCATATTCTTTCAAAAAGTTCTCCCCCAGCTGCATATTCCATGACTATGGCCAGATGGGTGGGAGTGAGTAGGACCTGCATTAAAGAAGCCCTTTGAACAAAAATTTAACAAGAAAATGTGCTTTATAAAGAAAAAGGAAGACAACCAGTAAATACTACATTCAATTCGCAACTACAAGAAGTTTTAGCCAAAAAAGGAAGGTTAGAAGAAATAAAAGATCCATAGACAGTCGTCATACGAATAAGAAAAATGGCTAGAAAACAAGTAATCTGAAAATATTTGGTGCATAAACCAGGTATGCTTTACATCCACGAAGAATTAAAAAAAAAAAAAAAATGCTTCGTGTTAAGCAGCTTAAATAGTATAAGATTTCACAAAAATTAAAAGAAAAACGAAATGTACATAAATACTCTGATCCTTTCAAAATTTTCAAATCACAACAAAACACACAACCGCATCTGACCCATCAAATAATTCGTGAATATTTAATGTGAAGGTAGGTAGTCAAATGGTAATGAACACGCTCCGATTGAACCCAAAAAAATTTGACCACTGTGGAGAAATTGAACATCCATCAAAAATTAATTTCACGACTTTAAATCATGTACCTCCTTAAATCTTATGATATTGGGATGCTTCAAAGACCTGTGATTCATTATCTCCCTCTGAACATGCTCATCAATCTGCAAAAGCGAAAAAAAAACGAACAACCATTCAACCAAAATCCTGCGCAGAGTCAACATAAACTTTGCCGACATATCACCCAGCATAAAACACAAATCACTCGAGCTGATGTATTGTAACGAATGGAAAGGGGGGCGGGATGAACTGGAAATGAAGTCATGAAGATGATAGAACAGTACCTTTTGGCCCCTCTCAATATACTTGACGGCATAAAGCTCACCAGTCCACTTATCTCTCACGAGTTTGGCAACACCAAAATTCCCAGACCCAATATCCTTGAGTATCTCATAGCGTTCCATTTGGGTTTCAGTTCAGTTTCGAAAACCAGCAGCAGAGTGAACAAATTTGCCAATCTCACAGCAGCAGCAGCAGAGTTGTTCAGTTTCAAATTGGTTGGGTTCTCGTTTTTCAGTTGGGCAATTTATCAAGCATGTGGCGTGCAAGTTTAAAGACATGGAAAGCAGGAGGCGAGGTGGGTGTATGGAGGAATATTGGTTGGCACGGCGGGTTGGGGTTAGCACTCAGCACTCAGATCAATGCCAATATCCAAAAGTCTTGAAGGTCCCCATGACCACGAGGGAGAGAGAGAAGACGACAAGTCGATTAAGGAACAACACGTGGCGTTTTTCTATACGTCAAAAGTTTGAGCGAACCGGAGCCACCTCTGCCCGAACGTGGTCGTGGAATTGGAAGGCCGAGATATTAATCAAACATATGATCCATATTTGGGCGAGTACAAATATTCCATACTCGAGCGCGTGAGTTTTTGTTAGCCCGGAAATTTTGCGCTGCTGCAGGGAGATATCCCTGTATCTGTAGTCATACGTAAAGTATTTTATTATTAAAATTATTTCTTTTTCCTTAAAAAACAATACCATAGATTTCTGTAGCCCAATATTGCTAAAATAGAGCGTGCATAACTGTTTGGTAATATTGCTACAAATGTTAACTAGACTAGAGCATGCTTGATTGTTTATGTGATAATGTAGATTTAAATTTTGTGAAAAATCATTTAAATTTTTGAAATATTACAATGTAATATTGTAATCAAGCCACCTTATAATTTGGACGCATATAAAGGTATTTAATATTTTTGAGGGAAAAAATTCCCTCATCCCATTTGGATAGGAACGTGACTTGGAATTAGGCTTTCATTCAATAATTGATGAAAGCAAAATATATGGACGAGAAAAAAAGAATTATACAGTGATTTTGGTGGCACCACACTCACTTATAAAGTTAATTTTGCAATCTCAACGAAATAGCCTCCCTTAATTTTCGCAAAAAAAAAAAAAAAGATAAAACGAGATGAAAATGGAACAAAAAGTAAAGGATGAAAGTGATATGTGATACTTGGTAGGAAAAAATAAAGTTTAAATATCATTTTCCTCACCCCCAAAATGTTTTTTTTTTTTTTTTGTCTCCAAAAACAAAAAAAAGACAACAAAATTAATTATATCATCATTAATTATATTTAAAAAACTTGATAATGTAAACTTTGAATATATTTAGAATACTTATCAAATGGACTGTTATTATACGCTAAAACAAAAACAAAATTTAGAAATTAAAATCAACAACTTAGACTAAAAGCATTACCTTTTAATAGTCTTAAGAATTAAAACATACCTTTAAAAGTTGGGGGACAGTAATATGAAAATACCATAAGTAAACATTTAGGCTCAATAATCATTTCGTTTTTTTTTTTTTTGGTTTTTGAAAAGTAAGTCTTTAAACATTATTCTTATCCACCAGTTTATTTATTTTTTATCTACGTCATTTCCCATGTTTTTAAAAGTCAAGCCAAATTTTGAAAAAAGAAAAAGTAGTTTTAAAAAACTTGTTTTTGTTTTTGGAATTTGACTAGAAATTCAAATGTACAAAAATGAAAACCATTGTAAGAAAATTGGGAGAAAACAACCACAAATTAAAAAAATAAAATAAAATGATTATCAAACAGAACCTTAAGAATCAAAAACAAAATGCAACAAAAAAAAAATTATGTACAGATAAATAAATAAATGAGAGGTTTCTTCAAACAAACAAATAAATAAATTAGAGATTAAAATCAAAACTTTTTATTTTCCTTTTTCCTGACAAGTATATTTAAATTGATTTTTTTTTTTTTTTTGGAAAATAATATATTTAAATTGATTAAAATCATTAGGAATTATTGAGGAAATAACATAGGAAGGAGCCAAGCATTTAATGCATGTGGTTGTCCTAAACTTACCGAAGCGATGATGAGAGCTGCAACTGAAATAAATGGTGACGTGGGCGGCAGAGGAGAGAAGGCGGGAAGTGGGGCCCATCTAATTAGGGTGAGTGAGTGGTGGCTCCCTTTTTCTTAAATAGAGATCAGAAGATTTTTTTTAAAAAAAAGAAAAAAGAGAGAGAGAGAGATCGGAAGAAATCCAAAAAAGAAAAAGAAAAAAGAACATCGGGAAACCAACAACGATCACAAAGGGCAAGGTGGCGTCTTCTTCGCGCGACACCGGTTTTAATTTCTGCAATATTTTAGTTGGCCAACCCACCTGCTCTGCCCATACTCTCCCACAGCGCCATGGCCATGGCCTCGCACGATTCACAAGACACCAACGAAACTTTTGGCCTCAAAAGGGAAGGGAACTGGCCATTTTGGATTACTTCTTTTGCAAGTACTTATCCATCGTGGTGAATCTTTTTCTTTTTGTACTGTGCTATGATTTTTAGTTCAGAAATCATACGAAAAGAATATATTGTGCTTCTTTCGGTTTCCACTGTTTCCCAATAAGTTAATAAGAAAGGACAATGGTTGGAAGGAAGACGAAATGAACTATAATGCTCGAGTCTCTAGTCTCTTTCTCTTCTACTGTTTGTTGAGTCATCGTGATTCATTGATTGTGGAAAAATGTTGGATATTGACCTTTATGTGCATGATGGATGGTGTGACCCAATTGTTAGGATTATAAATTTGTCGAATCCCCAATTTCAAACAATAATTGTGTCCACCAAGTATTTGAGTGAACTCATTTTAGTTGTTTTAAATGTGCATTAAAGTGCATCTAATAATTGATATAGTATTTATGTGATACAAAACAATATGGACCATTTTTATATCATCGATAAGTATATTTTTTTATGTATTGATAAAAAAAATGTATTTCACTCCCATACTATAAAGTATATAATTGTTATATGGTTTTTTTTTCTTTTAACATATATGTAATTTAATTTGAAGTTTAATTTGTTATTATTTTAAATTGGGTCGATTATTATTACAAAACTTACTTTTATTTGTACTAAGTTTGCTCCAAATAGTCTATAATTTATTTGTAAGAAGTTATTGGATGGTAAACAAAATAAATAGTAGATAAAAATCAAAGAAGTTTATCATGTAGGTTTTGTTTTTTTAGTACAACTAATGTATATAGAAGGAAATTTGAATATTTAAAAGAAGTTATTAGCTCTTAAATATAGAAGTGGAGATTACGAACCTTCAACATATACAGACATATCATATTTATGTCATCTCATGGCAAGTAAAATATGTATATTTTAATTAATAATAAATTTAGGTTGATTCACTTTGACCCAAACAAATCCTCAGATATTTCATGAACTAACCTAAAAACCCAATTAACTAAATTCAATATACCTTATCCCAAATAAGAAAAAGGGAGTTTGTAAAACCCAACTGCCCCATCGTTTGAATTGAATTGAGTCTCGTCAGATTTTTTTGAGTGGTCAAAGTTTATGAAATATCAAATTTTTGTTTGATTTTTTTTTTTTTATAAATTATCAATAACGTATAGGATGATAATTCGAATTTATGATGTTTAAATTTGGTCAATAATGTAAAATAGTTCACCAATTCTTGATTTATTACTGTATTAAAAACAGTGCTAAGCTATCTATGTGATTTTATTTTTTGGTCTTTTTCTTTTTTGTTATATATATAGGCAGAGTACTAGTTGATTAGGGTTCTAGATCCAAAGAAATTTATTTTGAGTGATTTTTTAAAAAAAGAGTTTTTCTATCCAAACCTATATATATGACTGTGGATTTATTCATTCAAATATATAAAAGTATAGGATTTTTCCGGCAATCCATTATGTGTTTCTCTCCATTTTTTCTATTTGTATTGAAATGTTGAGAAATAATATATCTATTCACGAGTTAAGCTATGTATTACTTCTAAACATTTTTTACAACCAGCCTATCTCGGATTTTAAGATTAAAAAGAAAATAAAAATAAAAATAAAAAATAAAGAAACAGACCACATAAAAAAAGAAAAAAAAAGGTTATATTTTAGGCCGAAATTTCATCAACCGCAAAATCCACAAAGTGATGAGACTGGATCAGAAACGATAAAATTTCCCACAAAGGTCCATTATTGCAAATGGGATTTTAAAACAAGATTCTCAAATTTTTGTACATTATAAATTGCATCTCCGACATGAATAAAATTGAATACAGCACCGATGTGTAAAGGATATAGGTCGCGGTTGAATATATTATCTCACATCAAATTGTACAAAAATATTATTAGTCGACAAGTATATGAAGCAAAGTCTTATCCCTTCACCACGCTCTTGGAAGTGACAACAACTAGACACGTAACACTCAGTCTTTGGTCTTTAGTTTACAACAAGGCTACATGTAACAATTGCCGTATTATAATTGAATTAATTAAATTCATGATGAATCTCTTGTGCATCGATGACAGATATAACAAATAATACACATTAAAAATATTCATATACTAATATGGAAAATGGTAATCCATATGATGAAAGATATTTATTCTTATCTAAATGTATGTATGCGTGTAAGATTTACCAACATATGCGTGTCCCGTGGTGCTTTCGCTTTCTTGGAAGCATAGATTTTGAAGAGAGAGTTTGTGGAGTTTTTAGGACTCTTGAAACTTGAAAGTATTCCCAACGTATTTTCTCAAAAAGTGTTTTCTCATAATTGTATGCGGTAAATAGCAAATTAATAGAAAAAATCCCCTAAATATATCCTGTTAATTTGTTTTGATGAGTAATTATTTACGGATTAAAATACTAGTTCAATGCTTATGCCATGAAACTGGTTATATTTTAGTCTATTATATTCTCAAATGTTCAAATTTGGTTCACAAATTTTTAAATTAGTTTTTATATATTATTAATTTGAAGTCAATTTTTATCAAATTTCGTAAAGTAGTAATAACAATTTACATTCATGAAAAGATATAGAACGTGAACATTTTAAAATAGTATTTTAATCTAAATTTGAACATTTGAGAATATGATGACTAAAATATAACGAGTTTCATGGCATTAGCATTCAAATAGTATTTTAATCTTAAAAGGATAGAATGGGAACGTTTTTATTTTTTTCAAAATTGATAGAGAAAAAGGACTAACATAGACATTTTTTTTTATATCTATTAACAATAAATTAATAATAGCGTTTTGTTTTAAAAATTATATGGACTAAATTTGAAGGACTAGAATAGAATAAGTTCTAAAGTATTACGGCCCAAAAAAAATATTTTACCCTCACTTGTATAATCAGATATTTAAAATCAGTATCTCTAGAAAAAAAAAAAAATCAGGAGCGTTGAAACAAATGTGGACCCAAGATAAAAACTAGGGAAAACATAAATTTTTATCCCTCAACTTAGTAGGTTGTATCAATTTTAATCCTAAACTTTCAATTTCATCAAATTGAACCCAAAATTTAACTAATTGTATCAATTTGAACCTCAAACTTGCATAATTGTTGCAATGCAGACTTTTGGTCAACTTTTCATTTGAAATGCTATTAAAGCATGTAATTGACAATTTTCTTTTTCTTTTTTTTTTAAATTCACATTGCACTTGAATTGGTGTTTTGTAAGAAATTTGTTGGAAAAACTCTTTATAGGAGAAATTTAATATCCCAGTCTATTCTTCTTATTATCCAAAAAAAAAATCATAAAGTTATTGTCAACAAGAAAAATACAACAAATATGAGAAATAAAAAACTCAAAATTTATTTGTCTTCGTTTCCTACCTTTGTTGTACATTCTTCTAATTAGCAAGAAAAAAAAAAAAAAAACAGAAGAAGAAAAAAAAAAGCCAACAAAATTTCTTAGCAACAAAAAAAAAAAAAAACCAACAAATATTTGAAGATAAAAAACCTCCAAAGTTTCTTTGCTTTCGTAATATCAAATAGCAACAAAAAAATACTCACAGAGTTCTCAACAACAAGAAAAAGTCGTCTAAAATAAAAATTCTCCAATATTTTATTTATAAGAAATCAAATTTCAGGTGCAATGTGAATTAAGAAAAAAAAAAGGAAATAGTCAATTACATACGGTGGTTCAAACAGAAAGTTAACCAAAAGTATACAAATACTTATATAAGTTTGGGGTTAAAATCAATACAATCGGATAAGTTTGAAGTTCAATTTAATGAAATTAAAAGTTTATGATTAAAATTTATATAACTTACAAAGTTTAGGATTCAATTTTATGAAATTGAAAGTTCATAATTAAAATTGATACCATTCCAAAGTTTAGGATTAAAAATGATATTTTCTAAAAAAAAAAAAAAAAAAAAAGAGTATACCCGTTTAAAATTTCACATTTGAATAAAGTGAATATAAAAAATAGGAAGGAAAATACGATTTAAATATGTGTGCGGATTGCAATTTAGTGCCACTTGCCGTTGAAAAATCAGTGGAGACGACGAGAATGCGGTTGTTGCTTTATGAACATGGCGCATTGGCAAGCAATGCAGGTCTCAATCTTGGCAATTTCGTGAACAATCTTTCTTATGGGTCAGAGAATACCAAATTTAATGAGGCTTGATTTGTTTAATCGACAATCTATTAACCTAAACTACAAGTGGACTTTTCATATAATATTTAGAATCATGCGATTGAAAAATGAGTGAAAATTGGCCACTAGTTCCCAAAATATATAGAGAGTGATTAAAAAATGTAAAAACAAATTTGGGTGATGCAAACATCTTATCCATAATAGAAGAATCAATCACTCTACTCTTTTTTTTTTTCTTCCTTCCTTCCTTCTTCTTCTTCACTTTATTTTAAGACAATGAGCATATATTTCTATTAGTAATATCGACTGATTATACTTTTTAAGATAAGAGCAAATGATATAAATTATCTTTCTCAAACTTAAACTATATATATATATATATATACATTGTCAACAAACATAGTTCAACTGATATAAGGTTTGTGCTTGTACTAATGACAGAAAGGTTTGTGGTTTTAATC
Source organism: Luffa acutangula (assembly GCA_036850905.1). Lineage (NCBI taxonomy): Eukaryota > Viridiplantae > Streptophyta > Magnoliopsida > Cucurbitales > Cucurbitaceae > Luffa > Luffa acutangula. Next base: position 57,207,720 of record CM072087.1, on the reverse strand, counting down.
TCCCACATGTAAACAAAAAGAACAAATAGTGGAAACAAGATAGAAATTGCAAGAAAGGAAGTGAATCAAATTGAGTTGTGATGCATTGAAATGAAAAACTTACACGAATTTATAGGAAAGTAAAATGGACACCCACTAACCCACTAACCTTGAAAATCTCTTCAATTAAGCCACTATCCTAAATAAATGCCACTAGCCATTACTTTCTACACAAGTAAATTAGCTAAATCAAACTACTTGCCTACCAAGTTTGCACTAATTTTTAACACTCCCCCTTAGTGCAAACATACGATCAACAACACCGAGTGCACTCCTGAGTTCTTCAAACTTGGATTTACCAAGAGCCTTGGTAAATATATCAGCAACTTGCTCCTTGGAATGTATCTTCTGTAATTTGATGTCTTGCGTCAAAACTTTCTCTCGAACAAAATGAAAATGAGTTTCAATGTGCTTTGTACGAGCATGAAACACTGGATTCCCTGCAAGCTTGATTGCACTTTCGTTGTCACAAAAAATACAAACTGGATAGTCCAAATTGGAAAAAATTTCTGCCATGAGTCTTTTTAGCCAAATGCATTCTTGAGTAGCCATAGTAGCTGCTACATATTCTGCTTCACAACTTGAAAGAGCAACGGATGCTTGCTTCTTACTGCACCATGAAATAGCCCCTGAGCCTGTATTAAAGCTGTATCCAGTTGTGGAACGTCTGTCATTTACATCACCAGCCCAGTCAGCATCAACAAAACCGCTTAACACGAAAGATTTAGCTTGTTTGTACAACAAGCCAAAACATAAGGTACTCTTAACATATCGAAGAATTCTCTTTGCAGCAACTAAATGAGCTTCACATGGCTTATCCATAAATTGAGCAACAACACCTACAGAGTAAGATATGTCAGGTCTTGTGATAGTTAAATAAATTAGACTACCAACAAGTTGTCGAAAAAGTGTTGCATTTGCCAATCGTTTTCCTTCTTCCTTAGTCAACTTCAAAGATGGCTCCATAGGAGTAGTCATTGGTTTTGACTCATTCATGTCAAAACGATCCAATAAACTTGCTGCATATCCTTTCTGTGAGACAAAGTATCCATCTGACCTTTCAACCTCCAAGCCAAGAAAACATCTTGCTTCACCCAAACTCTTCATTTCAAAACGAATTGACAAAGCATCTCGAAGACTATTAATTTCAACTTCATCATCACCTGTTATGATCATGTCATCAACATATAGTAAAAGCATTGTACATACTGAAGTTGTCTTTTTAACAAACAGACTCGAATCTGCACTTGAGGACCTGAACCCACAGAACTCAAGATATTGAGCAATTTTACCATACCAAGCACGGGGAGCTTGCTTAAGACCATATAAAGCCTTCTTGAGTCGACACACATAATTTGGAGACTCCTTGGAAACAAAACCTTGAGGTTGTTCCATAAAAATGTCTCGATCTAACTCTCCATAAAGGAAAGCATTCTTCACATCTAACTGCCATAATTTCCAATCTTTGTAAGCAGCTAATGAAATAATTGTTCGAATAGTTACCATTTTAGCAACAGGACTGAATGTCTCTTCATAATCTAGACCATGTTGTTGTGAAAAACCACGAGCAACAAGACGAGCTTTATACCTGTCAATAGTACCATCTGGCTTTTTCTTTAACTTGTAAACCCATTTACAAGTAACTAACTCAACATTCTTCGGCTTTGGAACAAGTTCCCAAGTGTCATTCTTATTTAGAGCCAAGATTTCCTCCTTCATTGCTTCTTCCCATTCAAGAACATCTCTAGCTTCATTATAAGACTTGGGTTCACCTTCACAAATATCACCCATCAAAAAACAAGATACAATTGAACAGTTATTTAACTGTACCTCATAATCAGATAAATAACTGGGTCGTGTTCTTTGCCTAGAAGATCTTCGAACAACAGTCTGATCTGCATCTTCATCTGTTTGATCATATCCTCCAATACTGGTATTGGTCTCCTTTTCATCTGAGGCATCATCAGTAAAGAAAGGCGATAAATCAACAACACCTTTCTTTGAACTTGTATCCATTTGATGTGACGAAACTTCATCAAATACCACATCTCGAGAAACAAAAACTTCTCTTGTGCTTTGATCCATACATTTCCATCCTTTCCTGTGAGTATCATATCCAACAAAAATACAACGTCTTGCCTTTGGGTCAAGTTTAGTACGCTTATTTTTTGAAACATGAACATAACAAACTGACCCAAAAACTCGAAGATAACTCACATTAGGTTTACGACGATATAATACCTCAAAAGGAGACATATTCGATCCCGTCCATGGAGGTAGACGGTTTATGACGTGACAAGCTGACTGAATAGCTGCAGCCCAAAGCTCCCTTGGAAGGTTCTTTGCATGCAACCAACACAAGCACATAGATGTAAGATGTGCTAATTTACGTTCAGCAACTCCATTCTGTTGTGGAGTGTCAGGACATGTCATTTGACGTTGAATTCCATGCTCTTTGCAATAATTCTGAAATTGATCAGACATGTATTCTCCCCCATTATCTGTGCGAAGACACTTTATTGACAACATAAATTCATTTTCCACTTGCTCCTTGAACTGGACAAACTTGGAGAAAGTCTCACTTTTAGCTTTCAAGAAATACACCCACGTGAATCGAGAAAAATCGTCCACAAAAACCATCACATAACGACAACCAGAATAACTGAGTGTTCTAGTTGGCCCCATCAAATCTGAATGAACCAAATGCAATGCAACAGCAGCCTTGTTATCTGAATTAGGGAAAGGAAGACGATGTGATTTCCCAAATTGACAACCGGGACAAACTACATCATGATGAATTTCCTTAAAAAAAGGAACACCATCAAGAAGCTTTTTCATAGAAATTCTCTGTAGTAACTGATAACCAACATGGCCTAATCGAGCATGCCAAAGTGTTGCACTATCATTCTGACCTGTCTTTTCAACATAAGCATCACTTGCAGACAAAATGTAGAGAGAATCTTTTCTCTTTCCAGTTAATAAAACATCAGCTTCAAATTGTTTAATATTAGAAACAATTTTCACATCATTTGGACCAAAGATAACATACCTCCCAGAATCAGCAATCTGAGAGACTGAAACCAAATTCTTCTTTAGGCCTGGAACATGATAAACATCTTCAAGAGAAACACCAACAACATTTGGTGCATCATCCTTAACATTAACACGCCCTTCTTCAACAACAGGATGTAAGGAATTATCGGCCGTTGCAATAACTCTTTTTCCCTGATGGGTATGGACATCAGAGAGAAGAGAAATATTTCCAGTAGCATGATGAGAACAACCAGAATCAATAATCCAATCCTCATCATAATCTATAGAAGCATTAGCATGCAGATTAATGGGTTGATAAAAAGTTTCAACTGACAAGCATTGTTCCCAAGTAAGTTGTTCAGGTTTGTTACTTTCCTGTACAACATTTGCTTCTGCTTCTTTGAGATTCACCCGGCAATTTGGTCTAATATGACCCGACTTCCCACAACGATGACACACCAGCTTTGCCCGACAATCACGTTTGATGTGTCCTGGCTTGCCGCACCTAAAACATCCTTTGAAATTGCCCTTGGACTGCCCTTCAATCTTGGAATTCTTGCTATCATTTGAAGAACGCTTGGCAAAAGAATTAACTTTTCCTTTATCTTTTGCATAAACAGCAGCTTCCACCTCATAGTGAATTTGCTTGTCGTTGCCAAGCATTTGTTTCATCAACGCTTCCTGATTTGAGAGCAAGTTTTCCAGATCAATGATAGAAGGTTGATTTACCCAACCTTGTATCGAAGAAATAAACGGCATAAACTCCTTTCGCAGTCCACGAATAAGATACCGACGCAACCGAGCATTACTAATAGGCTCCGTCTTGTCCAATTCTGTAATTTCAGAACACAAAGTCTTAACTTTCAGAAAATATTCTGAAACTGACAAGTTACCTTGAATAGTTCCGGCAAGTTCATTCTCCAAATACTGCAACCTTGTCGTGTTCTTTTGAGCAAACAATCTTTCAAGTGTTTCCCACACTTGCTTTGGAGAATTCACATCACGAACATGCTCAATATACTCCTTGCCAATAGAAGTTCGCAAAGCAAATAAAGCTTTGCCACATTTGACCTTCCACTTCCTCCGTGCCTCAACATTTTCCAAAGTATCTCTTGGAATTTCAGTATCATCACCGGAAACAAGATCCCACAAATCTTGTCCTTGTAGAAAAGCTTCCATACATAGCTTCCAGTAGCTATAATTATCACTGGTAAGCTTGTCCACACAAATATTGTTTCCACCATTCATTTTCACTGAGTATAAGACTCAAACACGAAATAAAGAACCTGGAAGCTCTGATACCATGTAAACAAAAAGAACAAATAGTGGAAACAAGATAGAAATTGCAAGAAAGGAAGTGAATCAAATTGAGTTGTGATGCATTGAAATGAAAAACTTACACGAATTTATAGGAAAGTAAAATGGACACCCACTAACCCACTAACCTTGAAAATCTCTTCAATTAAGCCACTATCCTAAATAAATGCCACTAGCCATTACTTTCTACACAAGTAAATTAGCTAAATCAAACTACTTGCCTACCAAGTTTGCACTAATTTTTAACACCACATTCATTTGTCGTAAAAAAAATAAATAATAATAATAATAAAATAAAATAAATAATATGCATTTGTTTGAGTAATCAAATATTCAAATTATTGTATCTTATATTATTTGAACTAAAAAAACGTTTAGGTGTGAAGAATAATAATGTAAGACTTCTCAAAAAACAAAATAATAATAATAATAATAATGTAAGATATAATAAAGTCAAACTAGTGGGCAAACTTTGATAAAATGTCGTGGATGCCACTCTCAAATGTTGTAACATTTTAATATTTAATTGTAATTTAAATAAGAGTTTCATTTTAGAAATTAATTTTGGAGAGTTTTCTCTCATTTTAAAAGAGAAAAACGTATTTGGTGGGGGAGTTTTGGTTTTAACACTTTGGTTACTTTTGTTTTGTATTAAATTTCAAGATCTTGAAAATCCTATAAATACCTCTCACACCAAACACTTTCTACACACAACAAGAAACACAACAATTCCTATTTTCTTTTCTTTACTTTATCATCTTTCTCTCATTTGCTCTTTTAAGAGCAATTGGCCAAAAGAGGGGTGTTCTTTGTTGTGGAGCTTTGAGCTCAACCTCTTAGTGCAGAGTGGTTTGAGCTACACAACGTTTCAGTTGGGTTGTTGTATCCTGGAGGGGACAGGCTTGAGAATACCTGCTGCACCGGTGGTTGATAAATAATTATACACCGCAGAGGGCTTGAATCTCCTTAAAGAGAGCGAGATACCCGCGCCTCAACCTAATTGTTTACGTGTCTGTTTTCTCAATATTTTCTCTATTTCCTCTGTTATTTGTAATTTCCCCCAACAATTTTAAGGAGACTCAAACATGGAGTCTACTATTGAGAAACCAAATGAGAATGTTGGAGATCTCAACAAGCCCTTTCGATTTAAGGGAGCACACTTTAAGAGATGGAAAGGAAAAATGTTGTTCTACCTTAATCTTCTCAAGGTGGCCTATGTCCTCACAGAAAAGAACCTGAAGAAGATTGATACTGAAAGCATGAACGTTGAAGAGTTCATGGAACACCAAGAGAAAATTGATAAACATGAGAAAAATGAGTACAATTACCTACACTCTCTTTTAAGTTTTCTTGTTGAGTATTTTTATGATTATTATCATACTATTCTTACAACCACCAAGAAAATATTAAAAGTTTTACAGAGTAAACTTGATGGTAAAGTGACAAGAGGGCAAGATGCATTGATTCAAGAAGGCATTGAAATTCCAACACCAAGGTAAATCTAATCTCTTCGAATGATAATTTACCTAATGGTCAAATTCCAAAAAATAGTCACTTAAAGCCAAAGAAGAATTATATGAAAAAGAATAACAAACCTCACTTTTCTAATAAGAAAAATCCAAGCCAAGTGAATAAGAACCAAGTACATCCTCAACACCCAAGATCAGTATGTTTTGTTTGTGGCAAAAGTGGGCATATTGCTCGAATTTGCAGATTCCGGAAACAAGAACCTGTACCTCAGGCCAATGTTACCAAAGAGCCATTTGTGGCTATGATTACTGATATTTATATGGTTCAAAGTGTTGAAGGATGGTGGGCTGATTCTGGAGCCAATAGACATGTCTGTTATGACAAAGATTGGTTTAAAGTTTATACTCCTTTTAAGGAGCCAAAAACAATAATGCTTGGTGATTCCCATACTACCCAAATTATGGGAACTGGTGAGGTTGAATTAAAATTCACCTCTGGAAGGATTTTAATGTTGAAAGATGTGCTTCATACACCCTCCATGAGGAAGAATTTAATGTCGAGTTATCTTCTTAATAAAGCTGGCTTTAAGCAAACCATGGAATCTGATCAATATGTGATAACTAAAAAGGGAATTTTTGTTGGAAAAGGTTATGCTTGTGATGGAATGTTCAAATTGAACATTAAAAATATTAATAAAGCATCTACCAGTTCAATTTACATGCTTTCTTCTTTAAATTTTTGGCATGCTCGTTTGTGTCATATAAATAGTAAATATGTGGGAGTTATGAGTAGTCTTGGATTAATTCCTAGTCTAAAAAATAATTTTGAGAAATGTGAAGTTTGCAGTAAAGCAAAAATTACAAAAGGACCTCATAAAAGTGTGGAAAGAAATACCGAATTATTAGAGTTAATTCATAGACTTGTGTGAATTTGAAGGAATTTTAACCAGAGGAGGAAATAGATATTCCATCACTTTTATCGATGATTTTTCTAAATATACTCATGTTTATTTATTGAAAAATAAAAGTGATGCTTTTGAGAATTTTAAAAAATTCCTCATCGAAGTTGAAAATCAATTCGGTAGAAAAATTAAAAGAATTAGAGGTGATAGAGGTCGAGAATATGAATCATTTGAATTCAATTCATATGTTGAATCATTGGGAATAATTCATGAGACTACTCCACCATATTCACCTGCTTCTAATGGAGTAGCTGAGAGGAAGAATAAAACCTTAATTGGTCTAACTAATGCTATATTCTATTAGAATCAGGTGCATCTTTTAATCTTTGGGGTGAAGCTGTTTTAACTGCTTGTCATGTGTTAAATAGAGTGCCACATAAAAAGACAAAGATTACACCTTTTCAATTGTGGAAAGGGTATAAGCCAAATTTGGGATATTTAAGGGTTTGGGGATGTTTAGCTTTTGTAAGGCTAACCGACCCAAAAAGGCCTAAGTTAGGGTCTAAAGCTACCACTTGTGTTTTTCTTGGATATGCAATTAATAGTACAACCTATCGATTTCTTGATATTGAACATAACGTGATTTTTGAATCAAGTGATGCAATTTTTCATGAAGAAAAATTTCCTTTCAAGTCAAGAAATAGTGGGGGACAAAATTCTGAACAAACTTCTACTAAGTTTGGTTCTTCTACTCCTAGTGATAATAATGAAAATAGTTCTCAAGTAGAATTAAGGAGGAGTAAAAGAGCTAGAGTTGTGAAAGATTTTGGTCCTGATTTTTATGTTTATAATATTCAGGAAACACCAATTTCTTTGCAAGAAGCTTTATCATCTCCAGATGCAATTTTATGGAAAGAGGCTGTAAATGATGAAATTGAATCACTAATTTCTAACAAAACTTGGAAATTAGTTGATCTACCACCAGGGTGTAAAACTATAGGGTGTAAATGGGTCCTGAGAAAAAAGCTGAAATCGGATGGTAGTATAGACAAGTATAAAGCTAGACTTGTTGCAAAAGGTTTTAAACAAAAGGAAGATTTAGACTTCTTTGATACCTTTCTCCAGTAACGCGAATCACATCTATTAGATTGCTAATTGCAATTGCTGCAATTTTTGATATGTGCATTCATCAAATGGATGTGAAAACGGCTTTTCTCAATGGTGATTTAGAAAAAGAAATATTTATGGACCAACCTAAAGGTTTTATAGAACCTGGGTAAGAGAACAAAGTGTGTAAGCTTACTAAGTCCCTATATGGCTTAAAACAAGCCCCAAAGCAATGGCATGAGAAATTTGATTCTTGCATGCTAAATAATGATTATAAACCAAATGAATGTGATAAATGCATCTATTATAAATAATGGGATGATTTGCATGTTATTATTAGCCTATATGTTGATGATTTATTGATCTTTGGCTAAAATATTTTTGTTATAAATGAAACAAAAAATTTATTGAGGAGCCATTTTGACATGAAAGATCTTGGTGAGGCTAATTATATTCTGGGTATGAAAATAACTAAAACCTCTGATGAATTTTTTCTTGACCAATCACATTATATTGAGAAAATACTCAGAAAATACAATTATTTTGATTGTAAACATGTATCTACTCTATTTGATTCAAGTGTTCACTTGTTTCTTGTTGAAAATGAATTTGATATAATTAATCAAAAGGAGTATGCTTGCGTGATTGGTAGCCTACGATATGCAACTGATTATACTAGACCTGACATTGCATATGCAGTAGGAGTTCTTAGCAGGTTTACAAGTAAGCCAAGTAAAGAACACTGGCATGTCATTGATCGTGTTATGAAATATTTATTGGGAACGAAAGACTATGGCTTACTTTATAAAAAATATCTTGCTGTTGTTGAAGGATTTTCTGATGCTGACTGGAATACATTGTCAGGTGATTCTCTATCTACTACATGGTATATTTTTACCTTGGGAGGTGGTGCTATTTGTTGGAAATCTAAAAAACAAACAATTATTGCCAACTCTACTATGGAAGCAGAGCTTATTGCTTTAGCTTCAGCTAGTGAAGAAACTAGTTGGCTAAGAGATTTATTATATGAGATTCCAATGTGGGAGAAACCAATACCTCCTATTTTAATAAATTGTGATAGCACTGCTACAATTGGTAGAGTAAAAAACCGTTTTTATAACGGAAAGTCCAGACCTATTAGAAGAAAACACAGTACTGTGAGATCTTATTTGAGTAATGAGATTATTAATGTGAATTACATTAAATCTTGTGATAATCTTGCAGATCCATTAACAAAGGTCTTGACTAGAGAAAGGGTCTGGAACACATCGAGGGGGATGAGGTTGAAGCCCTTATAATTATTCATGAGCCATATATAAGGATATCCACCTAGTGATCAGAGATCCTGAGAACTAGGTTCAAAGGGAAAAACGAATTATAAGGTGGCCGTAAAAAATGCACTATCTTTATATTTAATCCATCCCTATGGTGTGAATGCATTTATCCTATAACGTTATGGAGGGTTGAGTTTTTCAATAAACTCTTAATAAGATCTGTAGCTCTTATGAGTGGGGTGTCATAGTTATAGGAGCACCCTTGACAGATTTTACCTATATGAGTGTGAGAGTGGGGCCGCTCTCTATGAGGATATGGGGCTTATTTTCAAATACACTCATGAAATATTGGGATCAGCACAAGGTCGTAACGTGCTAACCAATAAAGCTCATGTCAACACCTGGATAATTATGTGTGGATAATAATCCTCTATTTCCCCTTAAGTGTTAGAGTTCAAGTCAGAGACCACTACTAACGCTGGAGTAGATATTATTATTTCACTAGTAAAGGTTCAATGCAGAGTCACACCTTTATGATGCATAATTATCTTTCTTATGACCAATTGATTTTGATTATTTTAAATATTAAAATGAGTGGGGGAATGTTGTAACATTTTAATATTTAATTGTAATTTAAATAAGAGTTTCATTTTAGAAATTAATTTTGGAGAGTTTTCTCTCATTTTAAAAGAAAAACGTATTTGGTGGGGGAGTTTTGGTTTTAACACTTTGGTTACTTTTGTTTTGTATTAAATTTCAAGATCTTGAAAATCCTATAAATACCTCTTACACCAAACACTTTCTACACACAACAAGAAACACAACAATTCCTATCTTCTTTTCTTTACTTTATCATCTTTCTCTCATTTGCTCTTTTAAGAGCAATTGGCCAAAAGATGAGCGTTCTTTGTTGTGGAGCTTTGAGCTCAACCTCTTAGTGCAGAGTGGTTTGAGCTACACAACGTTTCAGTTGGGTTGTTGTATCGTGGAGGGGACAGGCTTGAGAATACCTGCTGCACCGGTGGTTGATAAATAATTATACACAGCAGAGGGCTTGAATCTCCTTAAAGAGAGCGAGATACCCGCACCTCAACCTAATTGTTTACGTGTCTGTTTTCTCAACATTTTCTCCATTTCCTCTTATTTGTAATTTCCCCCAACATCAAATCATGCATGTGTCCACTCAAGTACGAATGTGTAGAGGTTAATTTTGTTACTTTTAAAAATAAGATTATTTTGATTTGAGACTTAATATATGAAAATAACTCTTTGGACCGACCGCAAAAGTACACATTGAAAGTTGAAACACAATAATGTATGTATATCTATATATATTTTTTTGACAATATGTGAGACGGAGAGGTTTGAATCACAAACCTCTTAGCCAGCGAGCTTACTTCAGAGGTAATTGACATATACTCTCGACTATGAGGTCAGAGGTTCGAATCCTCCCACACTCAAATGTTGATGTACTCAAACAAAAAAATGTATATATTCACACAAAATGTTTTTTTTTCCCCGACAAATACACAAAATGCTATTCATACGAATATAAAAATTTGTCCATAAATTAACCTAATTTAACATTTTTTCCTAAAAAACACACACACATGTATATATTTTTGAGTTAAAAAAAACACATATTTGTAAACTTCCTGAGTATTTTATTTTATTTAAAGATTACTTCGTGAGTTTTTTTTTTTTTTTTTTTTTTTTTTTTTTTTTTTTTTTTGAACAAGATTACTTCGTGAGTTTACCTGACAATAGTTTCATGTTTTGTTTTATAAAATATTTTTTAAAATCTTCGACAACCTTGAAAAATAAAACGTATATTTTTTTGGGCCGGTTGCAAGGATAGCAATATGGACCAAAATAATTGCAAATCTAGCAACCCACAAAAAAAATTGCAAAAATGGCAAAATCTAATAGTTTGTGTGTTGCATTTACTAAAATACCCCTCCAGATTTTCTTTCACTGATAGAAAGTTTTTCTATCACTGATAGATTCTATCAGTGATAGAAAGATTTTCTATTTTCTATCAGTGATAGAAATTTTCTTTCACTGATAGATTCTATCATATGATAGAAAATTTTTCTACTACTGATAGATTCTATCGGCGATATATATTTTTCTATCACTTGTTCGGTGTTCTATCAGTGTTTGGTTGTTGTTATTTGGTTTTCTATCAGTGTTTGGTTTTTGTTTTTCAGTGTTTGATTTCTATAATCGTTCGTTTTTGCTTTATTTTTCAATGCTCGATTTCACCATGTATCACCATCGCTGATAGAAACAAAAGATCTTCTATCACTAATAGAAAAGTATCAGTGATAGAAAGATTTTCTATAACTCACGAAAATTTTTTTTATCAGTCTCAGTGATAGAGATAGAAAGTTTTTCTATCACTCATAGAAAGATTTTCTATGAACGATAGAAATTTTTTCTATCACTCATAGAAAAAATTTCTATAAGTGATAGAAGATTTCTATCACTGATAGGTTCTATCAGGGATTGAAATATTTTTTATCAAGAGCTTTCTATCATTGATAGAATATCTTTTTATCACTGATAGAATAGTAAAAAAATTTCTACCACTGATAGAATCTATCAGTCATAGAAATATTAGTGATAGAAACTTTCTATCGCTGATAGAAATTTTTTCTACCACTGATAGAATCTATCAGTGATAGAAATATCACTGATAGAAATATCACTGATAGAAACTTTATTCTATCAGTGATAGAAAATTTCTATCACTAATAGAAACTTTATTCTATGATAGAAATTTTCTATCACTGATAGAAAATTTTTCTACCACTGATAGAATCTATCGGTAATAAAAAGACTTTCTATTAGTATAAAAAAAAAAAAAAAAAAAAAACTGACGAGAAAGAAGAAGATGGACACACAGGGGCAATTTAGGAATATAAAAAAATAATTCAAAAATTTTGCCATATTTGCAAATATTTTTAAAAATTGCTATATTTGCAATTATTTACCTTCATGTTGCCACCCATTACAATTATCCTATTTTTTTTTAAACTTTTTTTTTTTTAAACATAGATGTTATTTTAGTTTGAACCAACATAATGGAACATAACTAAAAAGAAATATAATGGAACAAATAAAGTACAAGGCATCATATTATTAATTAGAAGTAAGTTTTGAATTTTTGAGTCACAGACAAAAAAAAAAAAAAAAAACATGGAGAAATGATTCTCAACCATTTCACCTTTTTATTATAGTAATTTAACATTTTAAGCATCAAGTAGATGATTTTTTTTTTTTTTGGTCAATAATGATATGCTGCCATAAAATGGAAAGTCAACGAAAAGTGCATGAAATATAAAAATTTACAATTTGATAGATATTTATTTACGACAAACAAAGTTGACACTACTTTCTCATGTATTTTTAAATATAAATAGTTTCTATCAATGAAGCAAATTGTGAATATCACAGAAACCCCGAAAAAATAAAAGAAAAGAAAAAATCCTAACATTGACCAAAGTCTATTTATAATTTAATAATTATTTACGAATTACATAAATATGTTGTACCAATAACGTCGCAAATAAATTTGAGAATAGCAGTAACCTGTTTTATAGGTCGAGGACATAAATCTCACACATTCATAACGTTCTCATTAAAATCCCCCACATCTAATTTCACGTCAACGGGTTACGAAACGAACCTGGGCCGGGCCATAAATGGGCTGCGAAACAAACAAGAGCCGGCCCGACCCATATCGGAGAGCCTTAAATGAACAATTACGGGTTCGGAGGCGGTTACTGTTGCTGCTACGTAAACGAACGCCGTTTCTGAAAGGCAACCAAAGAAAAACAATAATCTGGGTTGGTATTGGTATTTGGTAAGGTGGAAAAATTATTAGTTTTTAAATTTGTTGAAAACATGTAATTGGCAATATGGAATATATAAATGGCATATGACTATATTCTTTCCGTTTTGAGGCACATTTTTAATTTTTTGTTGTTGATTTATCAGGTGGGACAAAACTCGGTCCAATTCTTCTGGCATTTGTTTTTTGTTTTTAATTTTTAAAATCGGAAGGAAGCGTGTCATCGGATCCCTTGACCACCATTTTTTCTTTGATTCCGTCCGTATCAAACGAGAGCTCAACTCTTCCATTTTCGCGCGCCCGAAACTCAACGCCAAGCGCCAACTGCTGCAGCCATTCGCTCTTTCGTGTTACAATACAATGTTGTTGTGAATTGTTGGTTCAGGCATTCGCATCGTCTCGCCCCGTCTTCTCCCTTCCGTTTCATTTGACAAATAACTCATCGGGGAGGGGAGATTTTTCGGGACGGAAACATGTGGGTGTTCTATTTGATCTCGTTGCCTTTAACTTTGGGCATGGTGATCGTCACGCTCAAGTACTTCGCTGGTCCATGGGTGCCTCGTTACGTCTTTCTTACTGTCGGATATACATGGTTCTGTTCCCTCTCCATCATTATCCTCGTCCCTGCGGACATCTGGATGGTACGCTTCTTATCGTTTCCCGTTGATTGGATTAATCTGTTGCTGTTATTTTTGTTGAATTGGGCGCAATTGGGTTAAGGGGTATGTCGATGCGTTTGATATGAATCTGACAATTGGTTTGGTGAGATTTTAATTTGCCTTGGAGAGGATATTTGGGAATTAGCTGAAGTGATTAGGTTTTGTGTAATTATCTTAATTACTTTCCTTGATGGAGGTTCGGATTGTAGGTTTGGATTTATTGTCTACAAATTGGCATCTATTCGAACAGAATTCATGACGTGGTTTTATAGGGATCAGTTTCATGTATTTTAATTGATAATGATAGACTGATAGTTCTTTTCAAAATCTTGGATATTGTTCATAGCTCCAGATCTCTACTTCATGGTCATTGATAACGGTATCAATATTATCTATCTAGATATATATAGATTATAGAGACAGCCAGATAAGAAACATATATAGTGCATTCGATCAACCATTTGATATTATTAGTTTTTGGCAGTCGTACCTCCAGTTAGCTGGTTGTGATCCTCAGTTGCAATCTAGAAACTGGTTCCCTTTTCCTGCTTTGAAAGCACTGCCAATTATTTATGCAAAAAGATAACTCAAGATCATTTTGCAATTTGCATCCTCTTGTTAGCCAAGTTTTGTTCTCTCAGGAAGTTATAGCTGATTCAAACAATAATCATGTTCTTGCTATTGATATAACTAATTTATGTACAGACCATAAGTCATCTGCCAGAGACTGGAGTAATTTCTTTCTTTTGGAGCTGGTCCTATTGGAGTACATTCTTACTTACCTGGTACACTCATAGTACATATACACTTCTCTAGCTTAAAAGTTGTAGAGTAATCCTCATATTTTCAAATGCACATCTTCAACCAGGGCTGTGGTGCCACTTATCCAGGGTTTTGAAGATGCAGGAGACTTTACTGTGAAAGAAAGACTGAAGACCAGCATCCATGTTAACCTGGTCTTTTATTTGGTTGTTGGATCCATAGGTCTTTTTGGACTAATTCTCCTCATCGCCATGCACAAGATTTGGTTAGTTATTGCTTTATAATTTTTGCTTTTATGTACTCCCCCTAATTTTCAAATCCTCTTGGTATATTATGTGTTTTGGTTTTACAAGTGGGTATCGTTTGTTCCCTTGCATATTTGTGAATTATTTTATTAATGAAAACCTTAGTGGTTGGGATAAAATTATTTTGCCTCTTTGTTAATAGGCATGGCGGTGTTCTGGGTTTCGCTATGGCCTGCTCAAATACATTTGGATTGGTAACAGGTGCATTTCTTCTTGGCTTTGGTCTGAGTGAAATTCCCAAGAGTATTTGGAGAAATGCTGATTGGACTACTCGCCAAAAAGTTCTTTCCCATCAAATTTCCAAGATGGCTGTTAAACTTGATGATGCTCATCAAGAACTCTCGAATGCTATTGTTGTAAGTGTTAGCCTCCCCCACACCCCATGATACTCGTGGATGGACAGAAAGAAAAAATTAACTGAATGAAATCTTCCAAATCAGGCAGCTCCTTTCTCTTTCACACGTGCACACACATATGCATGCAGAGGCGCCCATAGAGACACACACCAATATGTCTATTATCTATTAGATTTGAGGTTTTGTTGTCATTCTGTTCCATGATTGTTTCTGATTTACCCTCTTTATTCCACATATATGTGGTCATGCCTTACTTGTTAATGTGCTTTTAAAAAGTTTGACTTTTGCTTCCTCTCTTGAATTCTGACTTTATGATTTAATTTTCAAAGTCATTCCTATACAACTCGTCTATCTTTTATTAGGTTTGTAGTTAACTGAGTTGTAGATCTACAGAAGAAGTGTATTTTTTGTTTCATTACATCAATGAAAAGTTTTGTTTCTGGTTAAAAAAGAGAGCATATTTTCCTCTTATCTATCTTATGTTTGCAAGAAAATAATGTAAAATGAGTGATCCATATATCAATTGGTTGATATTACTTCATGGTGAGTAAATAGAGATGCAATTCTCATAAATAGCAACTTGCAACAAGATTGTATTATTTTATTGATTGGTGAATATGCATGGAAGAAGGAACAACCTAATTTTTTTTTCCCGATATTTGATAATTTATGTAATAGGTTGCTCAAGCAACATCTAAGCAGATGTCTAAACGTGATCCACTGAGACCTTACATGAATGTCATCGACAACATGTTAACTCAAATGGTAAATCTATTTCATTATTTTATTCATTTAAATGACGTCAGGATCTTAATCAGTGTTTTTGTTGCATCATTTTCCTGCAATTGTCTATTCTCAGTTTAGGGAAGATCCATCTTTCAAACCACAAGGTGGACGATTGGGAGAAAATGATATGGACTACGATACAGATGAGAAATCAATGGCAACACTTCGGCGTCATCTTCGCAGAACAAGAGAGGAGTATTACCGGTATAAAAGGTATATATGGACTACTTATTCCTTTTTGGTCATTTCAGATTCGGAAGGTTTCTTGTATTCTTCTGGGTGGGTGTGTAACTTGTATTTTGGGAAATTATGAGGTTTTTGAGTTGTTTTGGTATTTTGAAGCTTTCTCCAACTTTCCAATTTATTCGTAAAAATTTCTGTTCTGTCTTTGTTCCCCCCAAACACACGCACACACACACACAAATAAATAACACACACACACACACAAGCGAAGCTTTATTGTATCTCACATTGCTTAGTCAGTGCCTTTTATCCTTATATAGGTAAAAGGCCTTCCATTTTCATATAGAATGGGTTATGGTTGCAAGAAAATAGATGAAGCGTAATTAATTCCATCTTTCCCACAACCTACAAAATGCAAGAAGTCAATATGGTTATTTGGTCAGGATGGTTAATATATTTGTTAAACTTAAAACACTGCTGCATGAATTTTTGCTTTGAATTTATGACATATTATTCATTAGGAAGATGGTTAAATTGATGATTGATTGAGTTTATGATTTTTGTCAGCAATATAGTTAAGAGGCATATTGGTGGACTAGGGAGTTTGTTAGAGTGAATATGGTTATTGATAGAGTGAGAGTGAGGTAGGAGAATTAGAGGTTAGAAAAATGTTGGGTGAATATTCCAAATAGCTTGGAGTTGTATCAGTGCTTCGTTCTTGGGAATGAATTGTTAATTCAGGAAATGATTGTTGTATATCTGATTTTGCATCAATAAAGTTGGCGAAGATAGACAAAATGAATTTGGAGGCAACAACTTGAAACATTGAAAATAGATGATTATTAGTTATATGAAAAAGGAAGCAACCATTGAAATAATGAAGGCAATTAATTTCATTGGAGATTTCACATGATCCTAAGGTCAAATCACGGTGAAGAAAAAAAGTGAGATGAGTTGTAGTAATGCTGCAGTTTAGGTTGGACTGAATCCACAACATGGTCGGGCAAGGATTTTGAGGAAGGAGAGTTTGCACTTTTTTGCCAACAATGAATTCAAGTTAGGCTAATTCAAACTTGTATCTTTTCAACCAAAATCAGACGAACTTCATTGGAAGATACTAGCTAATGGAGCATCTAACTATCTAAGACCCAACCTTTCAATCAAGATCACATTAACTTCATTGGAAAACAGTTGCATGACAACATAAGTTGAAAACTAGCAACTGACAATGAGCCGTGGGAGAAAATTTGAAATAAACCTTTTCAAGGATCTCGAAGAATGTGTGAGAAGAACATGATTGATGAAGGTAGAGTCCTTGTGAAGAAAAAGAAGGAACTTAGACAAGGAGATTGCTAGAAATGGAAGAGCACGTGTTTGGAGTTGAAGTGTTGTGGCAACTGAGAGAAATAAAAAACGGTGCACACAAGTTTTTTTTTTTCCTGGGGGGGGGGGGGTGATAAGATGAATGTGCATGATGATTGGGCTTTGCTTCTGTAGGTCTAAAAGATTGGTTCAAGATCCTAGGATCTTTTGTATTAGATAGGAAGAACGTGTACTTTTTGGCTTTTGGAACCAAAAATTGTTGGAGGGCTAAAGTGAACGACATGAAATAAGGCCTAGTTAAGAAAATTACTTACAACTCAGGTAATCACTTTTCTTGCATGTGTAGTTGGCCAAGCTATAGCGACTTTGCTTCCAAGTGCATAGGGGTACCAACTAGACAAACAAATTACAAAGCTTTTCTTTTTTTATAGTCTTCACTAACCATTTTGCTTGAGTTCAACACATTTGAAAGGAAGCAAAGATCACATGTTGGCAAGGGTAGAATGCATAGGCAATGGTGACGGTTACCTGGAAAGTAAATTGGGAATTGTGAAAGGGTGTTGGTGCTTGGAAGCTGTTTTTAGTCATCTTGCATTCTTGCTGCATCTTTTATCAAATGAGCCTGCTCTAAATGCTCAATATTCTCTTTTGATATCTTTTTAGCTATTGCTATATAAACTTCTAAATCTGAACATTTTGAGAATGATAATATCTCTAAGATGACATCTTGGGCTCTATCTCTAGCCATTCAATCTTTAGGTCAACTCTTCATCATGTTGCTGTTTGAAGTTTTAGATGTCTTATCGAAAAGTGTATAGTTCCATGGTCCTTTAATGTTACATTAGAACAGCTTTTCCATGTCAATGATGTTATTATATAAAGTATATTCTAGAAATATCACCTTTGCACGTCAATTTAACCTCTTGAAACAAAATGTCAGCAGCTTTGCAAGTCCTATTTGGTGGCAATGTATTGGTCGGAGTTGGCATCTATTGAGTGCCATTACTTGACCTGCACCTTGAGGATGATGTGTATTTTAGGGGTAATGTAAGAATATACTAAATTACTAGGGGGCATATTAGTTATTAGCTGGAGATGGTTAGAATATAGTTATTAGAAATAGATAGAGTGTGTTAGAGGCTAAGAGGTTGGACGAGTAGTTCAAGTAGCTTGGAATTGACAGAGTTAGGAGAGGCTTTAAAATATATTTTCCATTTTTTTTTAATATGCTCGTCGTTTCAGAACAAATATCAGTTTGGTTCCTACCATTTTACTACTTTACGTGTGGGATATCTTGGCAATGAAATAAATCTTGCTCTCAACCACCTGTAGAATTGAGTCTCCTTTTGTTAATTTCTATATGCTGTATAAGCATGAAGTGTTGATTTTGGATATTCCATGATGGTTTAATTTCTAGTTTGATAATTATTGGTATGCTTATTGTGACAGTGATTCTGCTGTCTAATGTACTTTGGATTCTTGTTTGCCGCTTGATAGATATCACCAATTAATTTTAAAGATTTCATGATCTTATTTGTTTTCTGTAGCCAATATATGACCTACGTTATGAAGGCCCTTGAACTTGAGGACACTATAAAGAATTATGAACGACGCACATCAACTGGATGGTTTGCCCCTAATTAATAACTTTGGTGTTTTTATTTTAGCCTGCCTGCCTTTCAACACGGAATTTAGATCTTAACCTCCAGAATGGCCATGTTATTTTGTCAGGAAATATGTTTCAACCCTCAGGCATGCTCGAAGTGGGAAGTTGGGGTCTATCTTCGATACCCTTGGTAAGCATAAAATTCATCAACTTCTTTTTTTCTCTGGTGTTTCCTATCACACATGGGATAGGGATGCTATGGCAAAATGGTTTTGGATGTCATCTTTTCAGAATTATGGAACATAATTAAATGTTGAATTTACACTGTTTCTACTTCTAGTAGGTTAGTATTGGCCTTGATCACAAATAAGATGAACAGCCTATTCTTGTTTGTTGCAATCAAGAGTTCCTTTTTTCTTTTTGGGATATCTGTCAGTGTTTGGACTAGCTTTTGTAGATCTTGACTAATCTCACAAAACAACTGTCTAACTCTACTACATTTGGACTTGTCTAGGAAAGTCGTAGGATATTAAATTGTAGGTAAGTGGCCACCATGGCTTGAACCCATTTCATTTTATGCCTTTTTTTATTTACATTGGTCCGTATTGACTACTACGCCCGCCCATGGTGGTTAGTCAAGAGCTCCATTTTGAAGGTCACTTACAAGTTAACTTACTTTAAGAACGTTGAAGGAGTTGGAGAGATTTCTTACTTTGAATAGATGTATCATATCGTTGGATGTCACATCCAATGGGGAATAGTGTGGCCACTCAGAATGGTGAAAAAAAACCAGTTTCATTGGACACCTAAGATTGAGGTAGCCTTATAGCAAATAAATCACGGTGTGGTGAGAGGTTCACTTCGTGCTTTGCCTATTTTGAGCAACCATATGTTGTGGTGCCTGAGAAATCTCTGGAGTGGGAATCAGGGTGGTATTAGGCATAATGTACCACTGTATGTTTGAAGGTTCAGTCAATCAGCAAGGTCAGTCTTGTTGTATGGAAGGAAACTTATGGCAACAGTACTTTCCTTTCAGAAATGGTAGGGCAGGGGTTTGCGCAGTCTAAATTTTTTGCTTGATTTGAAATTGTTGCGGTAGGATGCAATTAAATGGATCTTCAAGCTCCTTGGCTATGAATTTAAGATTCAATACAAATCTTGGATTGAGAATATGGTGGCCTTTCTCGTTTGGATGGTCCTCCAAGACACATGTTTATCCAATATTAATTCCAATGTAGAAACTCAACCTTCAGCCTATCTGGATTCCAAATGGGATGGAATGATTATTACTTAGAAAGGATGCTTGGTGCATGGGTGGTGTAATACCTAGAAAGGAATCTTGTGTGTCTAAGCTCCTGGGTGCTTTACATTCCAGCCCCATGGGCAACCATGAGCGGATACTCAAGATTTGCAAACGGCTAGTGATGGATTATTTTTTAGATGAAATGTAAAGAGATCACTGCATTTGTGCAACAATGTGCAATCTACCTGTGGATAAATGATTGACTGCTTGCTCCTTATTCCTTTACTCCACTAGGTGGGAAAAGAGAACATTGAGTTTGTTGAAGGCTGCCTTGTCTTGAAGCTGAGGATGCTGTTGTAGTGGTGAGTGATAGGTTATGCCCTTCCTTACCTCAGTGACATTTTCTCACGGCTAAAGTTGGTAGTTGAGATTTTTTAACAGAGGAGTGCAGTTCCGTTGGTTTTCGTCTTCCATTATACCATAGTAGCATCTTATTAAGTTTGGTTTGGTAAGAACTCCTCAAAATACATGGGACATTTTTGAAGAGGAGCACCTCCTGTGAGACTGTAAGTTTGAGGTTGTGAACTGCTATTTGGAAGTATATCTAAAATGCATCACTTCCAATAGACCAATATAGCAGACACATTGGATTTATTAAGACGGACTTTGGTACCAAACTTAGTAGTAGTACTTGTCTTCTACTGAAACGATTCCTTTTCACGGCAATTTATGGATGTGATTCGTCAGTGTTTATATGTTGGGAAAGATCAGTAACACCTATTGGCATAGTTGATCAGCTGACAAGGGAGCAATGGAGGAACTTGATATTTGCTGTTTCAATGTCAAATGAAATTGGCTGATAAAAGGAAGTGAATCAAATCTTGAGGTAGTGGACTTGTTGTTCTTGAAGTTGCCATCCTATCAATAATGTTTCCTTATACAACGTTCAAATTAGAAACTTGTGCCTTGTTTTTATGGCCCTTTCTTAGTGGGAGCTAAGGGAGTGTGGTTTCTTAATCCATCATCTGATGTCCTACTAAAATTGACTCATGGCTCTGCGATGGAAGGCAGACCACTTTCCCGGCATCTCAACTCTAATATGGAAATTGCTTGTCGAACCAAAAAATTACTGTGTCCTGTGCAGAGCATCTCAATCAAATGGGGCAGAAATACTAGTTATGTGGAGAATACTTGTAGACGGCATTTGAGTGGCTTTTAACCAGTGAGTTGTTGTATGTAACATTGTGGGGGTGGATCTACAAGGTTGGGGTTAATTATATAGATCTGAGATGTAAATAAAAGAGATGCAGGAAGCAATATGTTGTATTTGGTAGCTATTGGGACTGGGAGTGAGTGGGACACTCAGAGTAAGTATGATTCTTACTGCTTAGCGTTTCTTCTAAGTGGTGAGCTCTTGTAATTTTTAAATATATTTCCATTTTGTTTTGTGGGTTTTCTTCTTTGTTTTGCTTGACCTCTGAAATGCATCCCTTGTACATCCATTTTTTTTTAAATGAACATAAATAGTTTATATTCCAAATTGCACAGCAGTATGGACGTGTCTGACATTGCCACACAAGCAATCTCCATGCTTTTTAGCTACCTATTTGTTAGTCTTTTTTATTAGATATCATGCAACAGTATAAACATTTTTATTTTCTGCTTTAAATCCTAAACAATGAATATTTATAATAAGGTGGTGGTCTGCAGAATTTATATGGCGATGCATTCTAAGAAAGCATCTTCAGAAAGTCTTGGCTGTTACACTTGGTATTATGTCCGTTGCAATTCTTTTAGCCGAGGCCACCCTGTTACCAAGTGTTGATTTATCTCTTTTCTCAATGCTCATTAAATTAGTAGGACGGGAGGAGGTGCTTGTGCAGGTATATCATCATACTTAGAGTGGAAATTATTTTTCCTATGTGCTTATATCTCATTATGTGATTGTCAGGACATTCAGTATTTATGCATATTTTATTTATAATGTACGATTCAGAGGGTTTTTGGAATAAGAAAATGAAAAGAATGCATATTTCATTTACACTGCATCTCAATTTCAATCTGGCGATAAAGCCTGAAACACACAGAACGGTCTTGACTTGACTGTTGTTATGACCTCTATATACAATACAATAGAGAAAAGTTGGTTAAATGATCTCTAAACTGGATGCAAACTAATTTTTCTTTGACAGTTCTCAGCATGGTGTAGACCAATCCATCTGGGTCATACACTCAGACTCAGACATATTTATGATAAGAACAAACCGGGATTTTTTTTGGATTTCCAGTTCTTCTTCCTCTTTCTTTCTGTGTTTCTTTTTTTTTTTTAATAATTTTTTAAGTGTATTTTCTTGCAACTTGCAATCTTTCTACGGTAATTTCTGGAAACAAACTTCTTTCATCAGTTTTTTCTGAAAATTTACTTAAGGTTCAGTTTAGACTTTAGGATCTGTATCCTCATTATCTGATTATACCTGTTCATTTTCTACCTGCCATAATTTTTCCAGCGTATAGTGGATTCCTTTTTGGTTCTCTGGGACTTGTCTGCTGATTTGTAAATCTATTTTCCTTTTTTTCAGGCTTTTGCTTTTGTTCCATTGATGTATATGTGCGTGTGCACATATTATTCTTTATTCAAGTTTGGAACTTTGATGTTCTATTCATTAACACCCAGGCAAACAAGCTCTGTGAACTTGCTATTAATTTGTTCGTGAGTATTCCACTTTAGCTATCAAATCATTTTGGAAATCTATCTATTCATCTTTACGACAGAGTAAGTACTTATGTTATGTTTATTCCTCTACTAGAATGGTTGCCAGGTATGCTCCACCAGTTTCATTCAACTTTCTCAATCTTATTCGTCTTGGTGGGAACGTGAAAACTGTTTTTGAAAAGGTAATCATTGTTTTATTTTTTTTTTATGACTGGATCATCTTTTTTGCAGTTGTGATTTAATTTTGGGATGTGAGGTCTCACCTATTTATTGTCTATCTTCATCACTTACTAATATTAGTCCCTTGACATTGTATTTTCATCTTGCTTGGGTGCTTAATAATTGTAACGCTAATCAATAAGCTCTATGTGGCTGTGATGTTGTTCTGTTGTCTCCTTTAATCATATTCACTAGTTTACCTGATATATACTACAATTATGATGGCAGAGGATGGGTAAAATTGATGATGCTGTCCCTTTCTTTGGAAAAGATTTCAATAGGATCTACCCGCTTATTATGGTTGTCTACACCATTTTGGTTGCCAGCAATTTCTTTAACCGGGTTATTGATTTTCTTGGAAGCTGGAAGAGATTTAGATTTCAGTCGGAGGTAGATGATATGAATGGATTTGATCCTTCAGGAGTAATTATATTGCAGAAAGGTAGTTATTGGATAATATTGGTGGTTTACCTTTCTCGATGAGCCGTGATTTTATATGACTGACTTAGTCAGGTCCTTGTTTGCTCGTTATTTCATTATAGAAGTTTAATATTTGTTCCTAATTGCCTCAGAGCGATCTTGGCTTGAACAAGGGCGCATGGTTGGTGAGCACGTTATTCCATTAGCTAGGAATTTCAACAGCATAGACTTGGAGTCTGGCAGCAGCAATAGCGCAGTATGTACATTTTCCATAAATATTTCTTTTTGAGGCATTCTTCATGCAAATTGATATTTTGATGCCATGGTGATATGTTTAGGAGAATTCAAAATCCTCAATATTTAATATAGAAGATGTATTTCCGTTGGAGATCTCTCTTTCTGTGAATGATCTCGTTCTGAAGAATTCTTAAAATTGGTCAAATCTTCTTTCTAATCAAGGAGTTAAATATTCAGGATTTACTTGATGTCAAAGCGAAGGCGACAGACATGAATGGGAATTCATCAAAATCTTCTGCTGATGAGGGTCGAAAATATGGTTCTAGCAGAGAAGCCATGAGCAACAAGTATGCTGTAATTAGAGAACAAATTAGACAATCGTCGTTAAACACAAAGCCAGTGGCCAACATTGCTTCTGCCAAGGTTACCTTACTTGATACAGTCGATGGCGAATCTAGTAATACCAATGAAAAGACAACTTCTGGTTTGGCCTCAAAGTGGGAATCAATGAAGATGGGTTTCCAAAACTTCAAGGCTAATATAGGAACTAAAAAGTTTCTTCCCTTGCAACAAATTCAAGAAACAAAAACTCTCTCTCGTCTTGATTCATCTGAGTCTCTTGATGAGATCTTTCAAAGATTGAAACGGCCATCAGATCATGGAGGTTATAGCGACGAGGAGGACAGGATGGAAATCAAGAGTTCTGAGGATGGAATAGAATTTGAGCGATCAAGGCCGACTAGATAACATCCATTTTTTTCTCTTTAGATTTGAGAATTAAAGAATGCTGTTCTATGTACAAGCCCTTGGTGCCAGTTGAGTTGTTTAGTTGCAGTTGGATCATCCCGCATCTGAATACATATTCGGAACATTATCCTGCTATACTCTGACATACGTATATAAACTGACTGGTTGGGAAGAAAACTGGAGGATAGAGTCACTCACTAACTGGTCAAACGACCATGGTCGTAAAAATCACGGAGGTCTCAACTGCAAAGGTTTGTGTCTTGGCTGCATCAGCATTGCTTTGATTCTCGAGTTTTGCTACAGAACTCAGATGCCATACGATAATTTTATATTGTATATCTTTCTTTGGTATTTTGATATCGAAGTCTGAATGTAATTGGAAGTTGTTTTAGGGAATGAAGTTTGAAATTCGAGACAACGAAAGAACTTGATATTGGTTTCTGATATTTTGATATTTTTCTTGAAGCTGTATCTTTCATATGATTTAAATGACTCAATGTATAAGTCAGCCATTGCCGCTTTCAGGGAAAAAAAAGAAATGTCAGCCATTGCCAAAGGATCTTAGATATTTTTTGTGATACGTGGTCGTCTTTTATATTCTGAGGACGAACGTGAACCTCTCTGCAAAAGGGAGGTCCATACTTTTTCATCGAAATTCTGAATGAATATAACGTCATCAAACAGTCCTCGAGATTGCTTCAATCACTTTTGGGTACAACTTTCTATTATAGTTTTTCAATATATCAAAATAACCCTATCTAACAGGTGGTGTATTTCAATATTTAAATACTAAATATTAGAATCGGGAAATCCAAGGCCAGAAATTTTTTAATAATGTGACGGGATGGAAGGAATCTTAAAAAGGAATTTTACTGGAAGAGTTCAGAACTGCCAAGAGAATCAATAAATAAAAGAATGCCAATACTAATACTATAAAGGGAAAAATTATCAAGTTGAAAAGAAAAGGTTAAAAACTTGGCAGGAAGAGAAAACCCAAGATTGTAGGAGAGAGAAACAAGAACTTGAATATAAGAAACCAAAAACATTAAAGACAAAAATGTAAAGTAAACAGAAAAAGAATCCGAGAAAAGGTTGATAGGTAAAAAATTAAAAAGAAGAAAATCTACAAGAGCCCATGGAGAACATTGAATAATTAAAAAAAAAAAAAAAAAAAAAAAAAAAAAAAAAAAAAAAAACCTTGAAACAGAAAATAAAAATAAAAATAAAAAATAGAACTGTAGAAGTATAAAAAGCAGTGCAAAAAAAACTGGGAGAATGAGAAGGCAAAAGAAGAGCATTTTTGGCCACTCAATCTGCCACTGTCACTGTACTCATTTTTCTTTCGACAGAAACATCTTACCATCTTGACGAAAACGAGACCTATAAAAAATGAACAAAAATTTAAAACCGAATCTCAATACTCAAAACTTCACGAATAATCAAAGCTCAATTTGATAACCATTTGATTTTTTAAAATTAACCTTATACACCCATAATTTCACCAGTTTTTTGGTTTTAGTGTCATTCATCTACCTTGTTTTCAAAAACCAAGTCCAATTTTGAACAAAAAAAAAAAAAAGTTTTCAAAAACTTATTTTCGTTTTTAAAATTTGGCTAAGAATTCAAATGCAACTCTAAGTGGGATGAAAGCCATGATAGGGAATCTAGAAGAAAATAAACATAATTTAAAAAAAACAAAATGTTTATCAAATGTGACAAAAGAGAGCATAGCAATTTTGACCATATTATTATAAAAAAACATTTTAGAAAGTGGAAGTGCAATGGAGACATGAAATGAAATTGTGATGAAGCTGCAAAAGCCAAGTTGAAAAAGGAAAGGCCCCACGAAAGCAATCGGGCAGAGTATTAGACAAAGGAAGCAAAGTGATGAAGTGAAGTGTTAATAATAATAAATAGAGAGAGAGAGAGAGAGAGAGAGAGAGAGAGAGAGTGGCATCTTCCGCTTCCTAAGGATATGAAAGAAAGAAACTGTTCATCACTTCTACTTCTACAGTCACCCGACCCGACACACAATTCGACAACCTTCGAAATGACCTTTTCTTTTTTTTTTTTCTTTTTAAACTGCCAAAAAGCAGACCCTCGTGCATATTTATCAACGTAGGCCCAACGAGACATCGACATGTCGTTCCACTTTGCCAACTTTCAAATTCTCTCACCTTTCAACACAGACAAAGACTGGATATTTGATTTCTTTCTTCTCATTCATTTGCATTCGCCTCACTTACAAATATTTCCAAAAACCCATCAAGAAAAACCATTCCTTTTTTAATTTTGTTAAGAAATTACTACTGCTCTTCTCCAGGAGAAAATATTAATGGTTATAAAAAATGAAGAACAAGTGGGACAAGTTGTGGT
Organism: Luffa acutangula; assembly: GCA_036850905.1. Taxonomy (NCBI): domain Eukaryota; kingdom Viridiplantae; phylum Streptophyta; class Magnoliopsida; order Cucurbitales; family Cucurbitaceae; genus Luffa; species Luffa acutangula. The sequence continues at coordinate 57,180,788 of CM072087.1, read as the reverse complement.
TGCACCCCATACTCCACGCTAAGTGCACAAATTTCCATGGAAACAAATAAAACTGAAGATGCTTTTAGGGATCTGTGCTGCTGAGATGAGAGAGAAGCAAAGGCTATCACTGTGACTGACAGATTTCTCTCACCAATTTTTTTTTTATAATTTTTTTTTTTTTAGCAAAAGTATGATTTATAATTTAACCTAACTTTCTGTCAGCAAAAACAGACAGGATCTTTCTACATCAATCCATTCTCGGCTTTAGTTTATTCATAATATTGCATATGGCAAAAGAAGATCATGTCAGATTAAAACAAAGATTAAATATTAGTTTCGAACCTTACTCTTGAAATATATTGATAGATGTTTGAGCTTGTCATTCTATGTCTGGTAAATCCATGTTGTTAATTCCGTTTTGTTTACATTTATGTCGTTAAATATTTGAATATTAATGTTAACGTGAGTATAATTCAATTAGTTAAAGTAATATATCTTCGACCAAAAGTTAAAGATTCAAGTTGTTGAACCCTAAAAAAAATTGAGTTTTGCTTTAAACAAACCCATCATATAATTCACAGCCACTCTAAGTGTTAATCTAGTAAATATTTATTAGAAACTTTAAACGAACCAAATAAACATTAATTTGAAATTTCAATGACTCATTTAAAAAATAAAATACAAGGATGAAATAGATATTAAAATCACTAACAAATCCAAAAGCTTGGAGCTAATGATAAATTTAATATTTCATCAATACATTGACGCTCTTCTTCACTTATGAAAAATGAATGAAAATCAATATTAATTGAGAAAGAAATGACATTATAGAAGTTCGAATAAAGAACATACTACTCTGAACCATGTTAAATCACTAATCAATCCAATAGATCTAATTATATCAATATTTTAACAATAGACACAAATACGAAATTTCAAATATCAAACTTGCAATTCAGCCTAAAATCAATATTTCAAAAGTTAAATGTGTGAATAAATTATATAATATATATATAGTTTTGAGAATGGAGAACGACACAACAAGTTTGTTGCAGTAATTAAAAAGGAGAGGGGTCCATGTCCATCTCCAACAAATGGGAGAAGATATAGAGCATAGTTCAACTAGCATAATTTTATATCATTGACCAAAAAGTTTGAGGTTCGAATCTTTCCTATATATTGTCATAAAAGAAACACACACACACAAGTCTCTCTCTCTAGAATTTTGTAGGGTAATGGGCCCTAATTTTCTAAGGAAACCAATGGGCTAAGGGCATGGGGCCCTTATTCTCTAACCCCTACGCCTCTGTGTATATATATATATTGTTTGGTCGATTGTCCTCTTCAAACTTTAAAAGCACTTATGCTATGCATGCTGCTTTTTCAACAACTAACGTTCTTTCATTCATTGTTTGATTATCATCATCACTTCCAATTTCAACTACTCAATACTCATAATATCATCTCTCCCTTTTTTTTCTTTCTTACATGTAATCAGCTTCTTCTTTGACAATTTTATGACATGAATAATAACGGATTAGATTTCAAAAAAAAAAAAAGTGTACTCCTCAATTCATAGAAAAATAAATTAAAGTTGTGTGTGTTGAGGATCCCACATCGGAAAGAATGGTGGTGACCTCACAACATATAAGCTTCAAGGGTCACTCCACTCATTGCCAATTGGTTTTGAGATGGAAGCCCATATATTCTAATATGGTATCAGAGCCCATTAAACCCAAACGGGTATTCGGTCCAAAGATGGAAGATTTTTAGCTTCCATAGCCTACTGAGGACAGGTACTTCGATCATGAGTTTAGTTCAAAGCTCTATTCAATTGGTTTATTGATTTTTTAATTATTAATTAGTTGGGTTGTAACTTAATGTCGTTTGTTAGGTTCGAGGGAGTTTGTCAAGAGACTCTTTTCAAATATCATTTTGTTACAATTGAATTTAATGGAAATATGTTTTTTATCATTATTAGAGTTGTTATTCCTATGGAAAAAGGTACGAGATCATGTAGATATTTATTTATGTTTAACATAATAATCTTAAGTTTTCAATTGAAAAACAGTCTTTCGGATATGTGATTAATTAGTTACTTTAATTTTATTTTCTATGGACAAATAATAGGATGTATGGATTTTTTTTTCTTTTTTTTTTTTTTCTCGTTAAAGAACAATTTTTATTCTTGTTCTAACAACCAAGTTAAAATTTGAAAACTAAAAACAATAGTTTTCAAAAATTTATTTTTGTTTTTGGAATTTGACTAAGAATTCAAATATTCAATTAACATAAAGATGGAAAGTATCGTAAGGAAATTAGAAGAAAACAAATATATAATTTTAAAACTCAAATAGTTATCAAACGTGACCTATTATTTACTAGATTTTGGAGTAGGTTTATTTATAGCCATTACATCAATAATAATATGTTTTTCTTTAATTCAACAAATAATGTGAGAGTGGAGAATTTGAACCTCTTCTAACATCTTGATCAATAGTACAAACTTTATGCTAGAGGAGATAGTTATGCTTATATTGAAAATAATATTATGTATTATTGTTTATGTAACATTACATTACCCAAAGTGAGCTTAGCTCAACATGTACCCTCAATCAAAAGGTCAGAACTTCAAATCTCTCCACTCTCAAATATTGATGTGAAAAAAAAAAAAAAAAAAAAAGTGTTTAGATATGGAACATTTTACTTTTACCGCATAGACTTGGATTTTACCCTCGTCTCAGTTGTCACCCAAAATTACTATAAAAGAAAAAGGAAAGAGATTTATCTTATATTCTGTCTGCCCGAGTAAAAAAAAAAAAAAAATTGGTGTTTTTTTAGCATTATTTTTAACAAATATTCTGTGTCCTTTCTCATAAATCAGAATGGTGAAGCATAAAAGGAAAAGCAGACACATAGCTACAATACCCTCTGCCAAGTGCCATCCATTATATTACAAAAATATTCCTTCTTCTCATTATTCTCTCTCTTCCTTTCTATCTCCAAAAACAAACCTCTAATTTACATTTTCACACAATCATAATGTCAAAATGGTGAATTAGAGGTTTCTTTTAATCTATGATTTAAAAATTAAAAAATAATAATAATAATAACATATTTAAGAATGTCAACAAAACGGGTACCTATTTTCGTCCTTATTCCATTTTTTTTTATATATATATATATATATTTGAAGAATGAAGACATTTGAGAACCTCTCGATGAAAGGTGGTTGATAGATTTTCACTCCAATTAAATTTGATGAATTAGAATATTTAAAAGGAAATCTGCACGTGAATTGATCTTATCATTCAAATCATATGTGAATGACCTTGTAATAAATCCGTACCCAAAATCAATTATGCATGTTGACATAAAAAAGTATAATATATTCTCCAACATTCATTTTCATTTTTATCATCACTGTACATGCACGTGTTTGAATCAACTTTTTACTTTCTCAAACTGTCAACAGGTCCCCATGCACCTATTATGTATAATGTAATTTTAATGTAATAAAAGTTTTAAATTTTTTTATTTATTTATTGATGGTTTAAGTATAATCAAAACGGTTCCAAAAAAACTGATAGTAAAATAGATATTAACAATTGCTTTAAATTTGAGCATATAGCCAGCTCAGCTCATTGATGGAGAGTTTTTTTTATATATTTTTCTTCAAGTCTTTAGTATTTCTTGTTATGTAGGTACATATCTAATAGAGATAAATAAATCAAAGAATTTGTTTAATTAAAATTAACATGTATTCAAGGGTAATATAATATCTAATAGAGATGAATAAATCAGAGAATTTGCCTAATCAAATTTGGCATATATTTAAGGGTAGAAGCAAACTAAAAGAGATAGCTAGCTGGCTAGTGGCTACTACGCGCGCCGAGCTAATAGCTTAGCTGATAAATTAGTGAAACTTCTTCTATAATAAATTATGTTTAATTAATCTTTTAAATCAAATTAAGGTTGATTGCTTGCCTTTATAAGCTTTTATTTTCGACTGCAATGTGTCACATCTTTTCCCCACCACAAATTAAAAGACAAAAATCAAACTCAATTTTCAATAAAGTTGAACAAGGGACGGCCCGCCCATTTCCATTGTCATTTCTCTCTCTCTCCATATATATTTTATATATTAAATTTCCAATCCATTAATTTTAATTTCTAAAAATCAAATCCAAATTTCTTTCATAAGATCTCCTTCTTATCCCGAGAAAGGAAAAATGAAATGAAATGAAATAAAATAAATTAGAAGTAAAGAGTCTAGAGACCTCCTTCGAAATCCATATTTAGTAAGTTTTCTGATGTCATTACCTTTCATTCTTCTTCTTCTTCCAATTTTTTTTTTTTTTTTTATTTACTCTAATTGACTCTCACTGAATATATATATATATATATATTTATGGATTATTTTTGTAAGATTATAATATAAATAAAGTTATTTGAAAAAACCAATCTTTTCAATGTGGAATCTTCAACATGCATAATTGATTTGAAACACATACACAACACTTGTGCGTCTCAATGTTTGTTAACTTTTTTATTGTGTTTAATTATATTTGCACAAGTAAATCAATAACAAAGTATTAATTTGAACTACATACAAATTTCTTTATATATTCCTCTATTTTAAATATGCAATTTAATAGGTATAGTTTTGAATCAATCTACTTTTTATGATTTTCTCAAAATTGAGAGACAATACAACAACGTTTTCAATGATATCATGCACTCACATATAAGAGAGCGTTTGAGGCACAACATTATTGAATTCCAATATAGAAGTTCGCAAAACATGTCATGTCTCATTTTTAACCTAAGTTCATATGTAAAAATGGTTTGAATTTGGACATAACACTACTAAGTGCTATTTATCTCACATGTATCACACATAGCGATTGGAAGAGTAACGATATATTGCTAAATCAACTAAACAAATTATTAAAGGTGTTAAACTCAACTCAATCCAATCAAAGAATACACTCCCAAGCCAACATCCTAGCTCCGTACTGATTTTGATTGTTGACCAAAGAAGCGGATGATTTGATAATTTTATTTAAGTTAATTTTTACAATCAACACAAAGTCTTAAAAGGAAGTTTGGGAACCATCATCTGTCTCCAACTCTTCAAGGGACATATGTGCGAACAAACACAAACACTTTCTTGAACATTTATTCCATAAATTTTGTCTCAAAACAACTAAATTGAGTATTAAATGGTTTTTTATTTGTTTTTATTTTTCTTCTTTCATTTAGAAGACAACGCACATGCCCGAGTTTTCAAACCAATTTTAGGTGATCGGCCGTAAAAATAGACTTTTTTCAAAAAAAAGAAGAAAAATATGGGCATAGTAGACTTTTGCTCGTCTAAAGAAATATAAAACAGAAATACACTTTTGAAAAGGCTATTCCAGTTTTAGAATAATCCGATTAAAATTTTCAAATCATTTATATTCAAAATGTAAGTTACATGTAAAAAAATTCCTACCGAAAATATGCTTATTTTAGAGAAAATAATTATGGAACCTTTTTATATATATATATATATATATATATATATATATATATATATATATCTATAGAAGATGAAAGTATTTGTGAATTGAGCTGTCATTAATAGACAGCTATGGTATGAATAAAAATGTTAAAGAAGATATAAAAGTCTAAAGTGAAGTGATGAATATTTGGTGGGCTTTTTCGTCACTATCCTGGTTACGTGCATTTCAACAAGATTCCTTTTTTCCTTTTCCTTTTTTTTTTTCCCCATACGCCACCGTTTCGTACAGCTGCAACCTGACCCTCAAGGCAAGCCTCCACTTCAAGTCTTCAACTCAATGTTTGACAAAGCAAAATTCAGAAAATAATTCTAATAACAAAATAAACTTATGTACATTACATTTACAGCTCAAGATTAAATTACACGACCCAATAAACTGGTTCAAATAATCGTCTTTTTATCCTATCTTTTTAATTTAATAAATGTGTGAGCATACTAATAAAGAAAAATTTCTAGTATTAAGGTAGTACCTAACTCCTTCCATTAAGCATGTGACACGTCATTTAATGAGCATTTAATGATATAATATTTTATTCCATGGATTCCACACAATTCTTAAATACTTCTTTATGGGAAACAATGAAAAGAAGTAGTATGAAAAATTTTCCATACCACCTCATTCAGCATGACGTGTCACATGCTGAATGAGGGAGTAGGTAACTATAATTTTTTCATGTCAATAAAGCTTCTAACCTTAAAAATAAATAAATAAATAAATAATAGATATTTTATGTTGTGCAATTTATTATCAATGCATTTTTTATATATTTATATTTTAGTTTTTAAAAATAATTTTCAATGAGGACAAGAAGAGAGATATATAGAAATGGTGAGATAGAGAATTTCCTTATTTTGCGTGAGGTCACTTGACTCAAAGAATCCTTTAACAACCTTACAAAAGATCTACCAAGATTTTTGTAGGGAGGGCTAAAATTTTACGTTCTAATATTTTATATATACGGTCTTTTTAATTTCAAAATTTTAGCAAAGAGTGAAAAATTAAATAGAAAACTTTAAAAATGAACTTTTCTATATAATCTTTTTGCATATAGTTACAAAATGTACAATCTCTCCTTTCTTCGCTCTGTTTCTAGACTTAACTGAAAATGAAATCTAAGTCCTATAAGAACTAGAGAGCACATTTATAAAAGAACAATAAAATATTTCATATTTAGAAGAAAAATAATAAAGAAAAACACAAACAAATATAGGTAATTGATTCATTACAATTTTCTAAAAGGCTTAATATATCAAACGGTTTTTAATATTTTAGACCATATACTATTTGATTAACTTTTACAATGTTCAATTTTACTTTTGATAAATTAAAGTTCTCAATTAGGTGTTCTCATTAAAAAAGAAAATTTAAAAATGTTGATTTTTTTGTTATTAAAAAATGGATGCACATTAGATTATTATTTCAACATCATATTTAAACACTTGATCATGTCATTCAAATACTAATTGACACATGAAACTCAACCTATCCATCAACAAAATCTTAACTTTGCTACCTATCAACAAAATCAATGTATTCAAAATTGTATGTCCAATTAATTAATAAAACCATAAATTTTATTATTTTAGATGTCAGATTTGTTTGATTATTTTTCTTTATTTGTAATCTAGTTAGTTAAATAAGTGGTTAGTGAATTCTTATAATAATAAAATTCAAAGTTGTGGCTCAATTTTATGAAACTTTTTATAGTAGATTATTTTATTTAAGTTTAAAAAAAGCAAAGAGAGAAAAAGAAAAATGTGTAGACTCGTTGAACTTCAATTAATTGAATGGAAGTTTAGCTTCTCAAATGATTCAATTGTCCTCTTAATTTACCATTTCTTTTTAAATCATCCATTCAATTCCTATCCTTTCTTTCATTTTATTTTTATTTGGAGTTGGATCTGTAACCAAGACAAAAAAAAATCAAGTTCTTTTATCAACATAAGAAGTAAATTTGAAGAATTTAAAACATTGAATACGAAATTGATGAAAATCGTAAAAGATATATTTATTTAGCGTTTTTAAAAGTCCCAAAAAAGTTAGCACTGAAAGGGGGTGACGTGGTAAGTGTTGGTTGGATGCATGAAAAGTCGTAACATGGAATCCGAATGCGGGGATCCGGAGCCCCTAAACATTTTGAATATTAAATAGACACGTAAACCTAGTGGATAACCCGAATATTTTTCTTCTCAATTTCCGCAATAAAATATATAAAAAAAAAAAGCTGACGTAGGTAAATTAGTAACAATTACCAGCATCAAATCAACAATTAAAATTTAATAACTAAACCACCGAACCCATAGAATATTTGAAAGCATCGGGAGATGTGCTCTATGGTCTATATATATATAATGGGTACCCTATTTTTTCCTCCCTATTACTTTGGGTTTCCCCCCGGGAGGGAGAAACAAATTATTTAATTATTACGAAAGGGACGTCTCGAGTTTCACGTTAATTATTTATTTATTTAATTAAGTAATCCCATTAATTTAAATTCGTCTGACGTGTCACTTCGAATTAAAATGTAAAATTTGGGTGCTATTGTAATGCTTACCAATTGGCAATAAAGAAATAGAGCAAGCAACCATTGGACGGTTTTATTATTATTATAATGTGGCTTGTGGGTGACCTTAAATTTTTATCATTATTTTAAAAGATTGAGAATCATTTTACATCATTTTTGTTCTCTCTCCCTTTATTTATTTATTTATTTTTTATTTATTTTTTATTTTAGTTCTGTAGGACTATAGGAGTAGGGGTGTGATGTAAAAGGAGAGAATGTGTCCACTCTATTTATATATAAGTTTATTTTTTGTTTAGTTTTGGAGATGATGTGAGAGTTTAAGGCTTGTTTGAAAATTTTGTTTCTAAAATAGTTTATGTTTTTTATTTTTTAAATCATGTATAAGAAATGTTATTGGATGACTCATGACTGGTAAATAGTAATATGATAATGCCATATTAAAATATTTTGATATTTAATTATCCTAAACCCAAATGCCTTATATTACAAGAGATATAGCTTCTTTTTTTGGAAGGTAACTGTTTGTGTTATATGTGAATTATAATTTAGTGTGATTGTGGAGGAGAAAACAATTATTTCATTTTTTTTTTCAAAAAACTTCAATTCACGTTATTGTCCGTCGTTTTTTAGTTGGGAAACTACTCGATCTAACTCATTCCACATTCCTACTATTGATTTATGCAAATAATATATATATATATATATATTTATTTATTTATTGCGGAAAGGAAGAATATGGAGTACTAATGTATTATATATACTTTTCAAATGTTTTTATATCCAAATTAGATTGGCAGTTGGTTTTAAACAAATTTCAGTAAGAGAATACATCAACAATTGAAGCTCCTTGTTTAGAGTAGTAGTAATTATTTTGTTATTGCTATCATGCGTAGTATTGACGGCGTACCAAGAATTGCAAAAAATTTAGAAATCAAATAAAAAATAATAAATTGTATTAGTTTGACGTGATTTTTTTTTAAAAAAATATTTTTCGATTTATTCAAATTAAATATGAACTTTTTTCTTTCAATTGGGTTCAATTTCATAGTGCAAAATATCTGTCTAAATCAAATCAAACCGCCCTATTATCATTTTAATAGCACTTTAGTCCAATTGCACAAATTTGTTTTCATTTTAAACCAAACAAAAGAGAAAAACACACCTAGTCTCGAAGTACAAGTTTAATATGCATTTGTTTTTCAAACCAAGGTGAATTATGCCAACTTTTCAATTTTGAAAAAAAAAAATTATGGAACCACAAATCTTTTATACCTAGTTTGTCAGATAATGAACTAGTGTTGTAAGAAGACACATATCATCACCTAGGACCAACAAAAGGCAAATATATAAATTTATGGGTAGGTCTTCCACCTTAACTTAAGATCGATTCATTCAAACACCAAGTCAAATAATTATTTTTAATGAAGGTAATTGACCAGGAGCATGTGAGACAACATTTAAATCTATTGAAAACTATAAATAACAGTGACGAAAAGTATATATAAAAGTCATACCCACGAAATAAATCGAAAAAAAGGTATTAAGTTGAATAAAAATGATAAGAATACAAAAATTTGTTGAAATTCAAAAGCAAGTTGTGTAGAAGGAAAATAAAAACTTGGGTAAGAAATTAAATGATGATGAGAGGAGAGGAAATTTCTTAAATTGCCAAGGAATGTCCGGGTGCGGGTGGAAGGGAAGAGTTGGGTGTTGTATTATAATCAGAAAGTGGGCTTCTAGAAGGTAATGTACACGTGTCTTTTTAAATGAGTGGGTTTTTGTCTGCTGCAGCAAATCACCTGCAACTGTGATCAATGGGACCCACACCACATGGCTCCAGCAACCAAATTAATTTTTAAACAATACTCTGCCCAGAAAATGGGCCCCATATTCGTCGACGTAATCGGAATCTCCATTACCTTTCATCCACCTCACGCGCCCTCTCCTATACAAATACAATGCTCCACCTTTTATCAAAATATTCAATTATAAATTTCTTTATTTCTTCTTTAAACCTTTCAAATTATAAATTTAGTTCATGATTTTTCTTTTTAAATTTAATCCATGATTTTTTTCCAAACCTATTAGACATAAAATTGAAAGCTTAAAAATTTATTACATATAAAATTGAAAAGCTAAAGACGTATCACTATTGAAAGTTTAATTAGAGACCAAAGAGATACATGAATGCTTTTTTTTTTTTTTTTTCAAATTCTAACTGCATTTTGAAAATTGCTAAAGTGTGCACATATCTCAACGGTAATTGCATGTACTTCTTTGCTTGAAATCAGAGGTCCAAATTGAAAAGTCCCTATGTGTGCATGGACAATTTTCAAATGAATAGTTTAGATCTTTTAAGAAGTCTACATATGTGTGAGAATTTATGTATTGAAAGTTTTCAAATTGATGCATGATCTAACAATTTTCAAATTGAGGGTCTAATTTGATTTATTTTTTAAAGTTTAGGTATTCAATTGATACAAGATCTCTACAAGTGTGAACTGACCTATTTTCAAATATAATCTAACCGAGGTTGTAAATTGATACCATTATTAATTTAGGTTTTAATTGTTACAAACCCTTAAGTTTTAGAGGTATAAAATTGATTTTTGCCCTATAAAATAGACAAAATATCGATGAAATTTCTCCAAACTTTTTCTCTCTTATACACAATTTACAGAATAGCAGTTCATCAAGCTATATCTATTAAAGTTTGGATATCGATTCTATTATATTATGATTATTTTGACCCTAACATAATTTCAATCACTCTCTTTTGACAAATAGACAAGTTTAAATTGTCAACACTTAAAACTAAAGTGTTATTATTATTATTTAAAAAAAAAAAACTAAATTGTTATTAAATAAAAGACTTTTTTTTTTCAAGATTTGCATACAACTTTAGGAACATTGGAAAAAAATGAGAAAAACAAGAAAGGCATTATAATACATCCATTTTTCTTGAGAGTTAAAACTAAAAAGTAGGTATCTTAACAAAGAAAAAGAGGTACAAATTAAAGAAGAAGATTATCAAATGACCCATTAATAATAAGGCTCCATATTCAAACCAACGTATCAGTGTGAAAATCTATTTTATTTTATTTACCTTTTCATCCTACTATAATTTTGTTAAGAATATAGCATTTTCACAATATTATAAATATGAAGTTAAAAGTTTAGGGGAATTGCAATGGGTAGCAAAAAATATTAGGATATTTGCAAATTTAGCTATGATTTTTCAGGTTTGCAAATATAGCAAAATTTTTAAAATCTGATTTCCGATTTTTTTATTATTCCAATTTTACCCTTGTTGGTATATCAATAGGTATATTAGTAGTATATCTGATATACTTTATATTTACTGATATATGAAATATAAAGTATACCAAATTTGATATACTCGAATGAATACAATGATATACCTAATATACTAATGATATATCTAATATATACTTGATTTGATAAACATAATATTTGATATACCAATGATGTACTTATATGTTACTTTCTTTACTTATATTTGTTATATTTTGTTTTCTATTTATTGAATTATGTTGTATTATTTACATATTTTAAATGAAATGTTTGTCTCTTCTAAAAATAAATGTTTGTCTTTATGAAAGTTGATACACCGTTGATATACTTTTTTTTTTACTACTCAAATAATTAATAAATATATAGTTAAATACATCAATGATATGCTTGTTATTAAAAAAAATCACTGATATATACACATTCAACCAAGAGGTTAGAGGTTTAAATCTTCTACCACACATATTGTCTCAAAATAAAGCTAATATATCTAATTCTTTATTAATGTAGTATATCAAAGATATCTAAACTAATGAAAGCTCATGTGTAAAATATATTATATTCACGAAATATACATCTGATATACTATATATTTAGTATATCAGTTGATATATTCACGAAATATACATCTGATATACTATATATTTAGTATATCAGTTGATTGATATACCAAATATCCTAGTATATCAATACACTAAATAAATGAATGATATACTTGATATACAGTATATCAATAACACCATTGATATACTTTTTAAACTTCCAGCGTGTTTAAGGGGTTTTTTTGACTTTTCAACTTTAATGTTTAGGCGGGCCTACGTTTTTTTGCTATATTTGCAACATTAAAAAACTGATGACATGGTTGCAAATTCCATTTTATTTTTTGCTATTCTTGCAATTGCCCCAAAAGTTTATTTTCACCGGAAAAAAAAAAAAAACCAACTATATATTTCTTATTTTGTATATTTCTGGTTTATCTTCCTGAATCGCACAATTCAAATAAAAAAGAATTAGATATTGTTTTCTAAAAACTAAGTTTTTATTTTTTCAACATAGTCCAATTGGCCACTTGCAGTGACAAATTTAATTATCGCAAAAATAATTGAAGCTTTACAATATATACGAAAGGAAAGGCCAAAAGAAAAAAAAAATCATCTAATAAAATAAAAGGAAAATTGTAGTGGGTGACAAATTGAACAAAATTAATAGCAAATATAGCACCATATAAAAAAATTCCAAATATAGCAAAATCTATCGGAGTCTATCTGATAGACTTCGATTATCAAAGTTTATCAACGATAAACTCTAATTAATCAGAATCTAGCAGTCTACTGATAGACTCTGATTATTCAAAGTCTACAGTGATAAACTCTGGTTAATCGAAATCTATCAGTGTCTATCAATGACTATCAGTGATAAACTTTGATTAATCGAAGTCTATCAACGATAGACACTGATATACTTTGAATAATAATCAAAGTCTATCAGTGATAGACACTGATAGAATACGACAACAGCTTTTTGGTCTTGTACAATTAATTTTACTATATTTGCAATTAATTTGAAACTGTGTTATATTTATTATTAATTTGGTTCAATTTGTCATCTATACAGCTGCCCCTAAAATAAATGTGATCCGGACCGAATCAAAGGGGAGCTTGGACCTTTTAATTAAAGGGGGGAAAAGGAAAAAAAGAAATTGTAAAAGTTGGTTTTGGTTGGAAGCGAGGGTGTTATTGGAATTAACGCACTGCTGATTTAAAAAAGTTAACGAAAAAAAAAAAAGAAGAAAGAAAGAAAAAAAGCTGCGGCTCTGTGTGCCCACCTATTTTTTTTTTTCATCATCCAATCATAGGTCTCTTCTTTTTAGGCTACTCTCTTTAATCTTTTATTTTCCTCCTCTTTTCTTTATTATCATTTTTCATATATTAATAAATTATCCAAATTAATTGTCCCTTTTATAATTATATTATTAGATGTATATCAATTTAAGCTCAACATATCCATTGAAGATGGATTTAATTTAGTGAAGTAAAACATTGTTGTTTACTTAAGATTAGCTAGGGTGGCAAAAATTGCTTTGCACTCCCATTATTAAATCTCTTTAAAAGGAAATGTTTGAATTTCAGAGCTTGATTTCACTTCTTTTAAATCTCTCTAATTTTAAAGCAACAATAAATACAATCCAAAGTTTAAAATTGTTGGAGATAAATGGACAAACAAACACATTTAAGACTAATTAAATTTTCAAAAATCTAAAAGAATACAAGTACATAACCTATTTTAATTGCTAAGAAAATGAAAAAAAAAATTAAGGATAACCATATATTTAGCATCTATGATTTTTTTTTTTTTAGTATTAATTAGAATCCATTATTATATTAAAAGAAATAGCCTCAAAGTCAATGAATGAGTAGAATTTCAATTAACTACATTTATTTATTCATGGATAATAACTGTACCAATGAATAAATAAATAATTAATTACTTAGTTTAGATTCTATAAACTAACTATGCTTCTATTTACATTGTGGTCTTTGCTATATGTGGTTAGAGATTATTTTACAAGGGAGTACCGTAAAATGTAAATTACACCATTTATTTTTCTATCATACAAAATCATCATATGTTTCAAAAGCAATTTTTAATATACTAACTGACATCATATTCGTATTAATGATCGAGAGGTCTGTGATTCAAATCCTCCACTCCATAGGTTATAATTTTTTTTTTTAATTTACTCGTGTTGGTTTCTTTCTATTATTTTTTTTATTGTTTTTTTTCTAATAAAGACAATTAAGATAGAAGAATTGAATCCATAAAATAGATACTATAAGATTAAATCTATCAGTTGAGTTTTCTTTATAGGATTATTTTTGTCTCATTATATCGATTTGTTTAGCATGAAATTATAAATAGCAATTATCGTTGTGAAAGTAGTCTATCTTGCATGTATAGTTCCAGGTGTCCAATTTTTAAATTTTTGCTTATCGTACTAACATAAAATTTACTACATGCATAATCTTAAAAGATGTTTTTAGTGTTGTCACATGGTTAATAATCAAAGGACCTACCTTAACTCATAGGTAAAATAAGACAAGAAACATACCACATGATACGTTAAACTACTTTTAAAACATAGGGATATTATTCACATAATAGACAAAGTATGCAAAAGTGGAAATATAGTAAATTGCAAAATTCTCATTTGAGGTAGAAAATGCATTATTTGTTTTCATCCCTGATATTAAAATAGAAAATGAAAATTTCTTCGTTGTCTTGGTTCTCTAATTTACATAGGGTCTCTTATTTTATTCAAGTCAAATTCTTCTTGCCCATCTATTCTTAATAAAAGAAATTGACATTTCTAATAGATTTATATATAATTGACTAGAAAAGAAATCCTTTGTAATAGGATATATGTCTTTTAAATAAAAGTACACTAATAATATAGTTTCGTTCTAACTTGCAATTGAGTGTTGTTTTTGTAAAAGTGTTTTTGTACTTTCAATCAATGACAATCGCCAATTGCCAATCTTCTTTTGTGAAATTATAACTATTTGTTCGTCCAGATCCAGCATTTCAATCCAATCCTTTACATAGATGCGACTTTATTTTACTCTGAAAATAAAGTGATTTTAGAATTTAGATTGATAAAAGTATTATTTCATTTAAAATATATATATATACATATATATATTTTTTTAAACTTTAGCTAAACTTAAATAACTAATAGAAATGTATTTTCAATTTATTTTTTCAAGAAAGCTTGACAAGAAATCTAAAAGTGTGTTTGGTGAGAAAAAAATAATTAAAAAGAAACTTATATTAATTAGAAATTTGAAGCCAAGCTTTCAACTTACCAAACTTTTAATCTGGATATAACTGTTGACAAATAAAAATATGGACATAACTCACATAAGTGAAAAATTCATATTCTCAGCCAAAACGAGCTTAGTTCACCGATGATTGACATGTACTCTCGATCAAGAGATCAGAGGTTCGAATCTCCACCCAAAATGTTGATGTACTAAAAAAATTCAGTTTCAACCTTTCTTTCAGAGAGATTTTGTAAAAAAAATCATTTTTTAACCCAAATACGTTACATATTTGAAGTAATAAAATTGAAGATATATCATTTTAATTACTAATATTGTCAAATAATTTATTATAAAAACCATTAATAAATAAGCATGTCTACTTGCAAGTTTTCAAACTCCCGAAGAACAAACAAACAAAAAAAAAAAAAAAAAAAAAAAAAAAAACCAAGAAACCCATTTCTTCTTTTTTTAAAAAATCCGAAGTAATTAAAAAGTGGGCAAGAAAATCGTTCATAAATGAAACTATGAAAGTGAGAAAAAAAAAAGATGGAACAAAAAAGCAAAAGAAAATGATTATTTGTTCATTACAACATTTGTTCTAATCACCCAACCATCGAACTCCAAAGTTTCCTTTTTACAGCTTCACTCCAATGAAGACTCTTCCCATGTCTTCACTTTCACCCACCGGAATTTCTCTCCATCGTTTTTCTCTCGCCGGAGCAGGCAGATGCTGTCTCTCCGACCAACCCACCGTTTTTTTATTATTATTATTATTCTGCACAATGCAAATTTCCAAGACTAGATTATACTCCGGTGATCGGAATTCTTTTTTTCCGGCGACTTGTTTTTAGTTCCACTGATCGGGGCAGTACCAATGCATAGAGGGGGCCTGTTCATCGGAGAACAAATTACAGGTCTCTTCTCCGCTGAAGAAATTGTGCTCTTCAATTTTCACATATTGTTGTGCATTATAAGCACCTTTTTGAAACGGGAAGCAGTTCAAAGACGACGCCGGAGACGACAGAATTTGGTGGTGGCTTTGAAGCATTCCGGCCGCCGCGGACGAAACGACGGCGTTTGGGCTGTTGTCTTCGTTCAATATCGCACTGGAGTCGCTGTCCGATGACCCATCTTTAAAATCAGGGAACAACGACACTTCAACTCTCTGATCGTCGCCGTCGTCGTCGGCGGCGACGGCTTTGAAGCTCTCGTAGTTGAAGTCATCAGAGTGATCCGAAGCAACAGGAAGAGAAATATGATCCACCGGCAAATGATTATTGGTTTGTTCGATTAGTAAATTGTCCGATTCCGACACGAAAATCTCTTCCTTTACTGACAAATTGCTTTCCGTTTTCTCTTCCTCAAGCTTCGATTTCAATTCCTTGATCTACAAAACAGAAACAGAACAATTCAACCCAACAAATTCTCGAAACTTAACGATTCAGAACAAAAAGTTTCTGGGATTTATAATTATCGACCTCTTTGAGCAGAGCATCATTGTCCTGCTGAAGGGAATCGAAACTACGCTTGAGAGTTTCATAATTGGCCTTAAGAACGCCATAATCTCTTTCAAGTTGCTTAGTTTTCCATCGGGCTCTTCGGTTTTGGAACCAAACAGCAACTTGCCTCGGTTGCAGGCCAAGTTCTTGAGCGAGCTTCACTTTCCTCTCTGGCTCGAGCTTGTTTTCAATCTCAAATGTTTTCTCTAAGGCCTTAACTTGATCTACGCTGAGTCTCCTTTTCTTCTCCCCAACATGGCAGTGTTCTTCGATGGAGCCTTCTTCATCTAAGCCCTCCAACATCGACTGAAACTCCCTGCCATAAACATGGCTGTTTCTCGGACTCTGTTCCTCTGCAATTAAGAGCGTATCATAAGCGAGATGTACTACTGCATCACAATTTGAAATGAATCGAGCAGGAAAACAGAAATTGTAAAGATTCTTACGAGTTATTGGGTCTAGAAAAGGGACAAGAAAAAAAAAAAAAAAGAAAGAAACTCACATGGGGATGTCGGGAAAATGGAAATTAAGCAGTAGAGAAGAAGAATAAAGAAATGAACACAAAAAACAAAATTGTTGTTTATATTTAAACCTGAAGTAGGACAGACGGACATCAGAGCGCCCAAGGAATCTGAGCTGCCATGTCTCTTCATGACGGAAGAAATTAAAGAAACAACTCCCAAAATTGGATCAGATCCTTTTAATAAAAAACCCCGTAAAAGTTTCGAGGCGTTGTTCGTTTGAAGCGTAGAGAAGGAAGTTTTAGGAGCTCAAACAGTGGTTGAAAGCAGCAGAAAGCTTTAGAGTTAAAGGAAGAAACAGAGGACGTTCCATACGTGAAACGAAACCGACTCTGTACAAGTTCCCAGTTGGTTCCCCTGTTTCCCCTGGATCTTTCTCAATCTTCTTCGATCCTCCTTCCCTCTCTGAACCCATCAAAAGAAAAATCCACAAAACAAAACCCAATTCGAATCGAGCTTCAAAACTGGTAAAATCAAAGCTCAGAACCCCACCCACAGAAGAGGAAGAAGAAACAGAGTATCGAATGATTGATTGCCCAAGAAGAACTCACTCTCTCTCTCTCTCTTTGTGTTTGTTGTTTCTCTCTCTACTGCATTATTAGAGTGCGTGGGGTTGAGGGAGAAGCTTTGGGAGTGGGCTGTGAAAAAGAAGATGAAGGAGATGAAGAAGATGAAGAAGAAGAAGAAGAAGGGGGCAGTGTGCAGCCCGATTACGATTAGTCTAATACTTTCTCTCTCTTTAAATAATCCAACTCGTGTCAGAAGTAGGGTTAGAATCTAACTGGGGTTGGGTTCACTGCGGTTTGCCGAAACGAAATTCGTCTCAAATTCACGCCAAATGCAAATTACGGCCACCGTCTATAGCGACTAGCGAGTTTGGAAGGAACCCTTCCTCTTATTGACCGTACTTTTAAAACGGATTTATAGGGACAGATTTGGAATTATCAAAAAGGAAAAAAATCTCTTCTTGATACTTTGTCTGTGCAGTTGTAGCAATCTATATTTTTAAATTAATTCATTATTCTACGTTTATGTAAAATATTATCGTCTAATGTATTAGATTAGTTGTTACAAGTTTTTTTTTTTTTTTTTTTTTTTTTTTATATTAAAAGATTTCTTCGGCGTTTGTAGATTTTCTTCTCAAATCATTTTCTCTAAATCTTAAAAGTAAGAACTTTTAAATTTATAGTTTAATTATAAAATTGGCTGGTTAATTACAAAGGGTAAATTACATTTTTCTCTCTGGATTTTAACTTAATTCCTCTTTACCTCCTAGGTTTCCAAAAGCAACACTTTTGATTATAGAGGTTTCAAATTTGAAGTCTTAAATTTGACATGTTTGGTCTTGAAGTTTGAAATTGATTTTTAATTTATTCCATGAAATTTGAAAATTAATTTCTAAATCGTCTTGCATAGAGTTGACACGATAAAGTAATAATATGTATACGTGTCATGTGTGTATATAATATTGTATACTATGTAAATGGTTAGAAACCAATCTTAAACTTTCAAGATCAGTGATTAATTAGAAACCAACCTTAAACTTTCAAGATCAATTTTTAAAAATCAAATTCAAACATCAAGGACCAAATATGCTATAGTTTTGGAAGTTCAAGTCTCATAAACTAAGTTCAAAATATCCAATTATAAATTTAATTTCTGAACTTTTAAAATTGAGACTAATACGTTCCTAAATTTTATAAAGTATCTAATTAAGTTTCTAATTTATGTACTGTAATTAGTCTCCAAAATTTAATATACCCAATAAGTTTTAAATTTTTGGAGGTGCATTTGGTCATTGTTTTGAAAAAGTTGTTGGAAGTGTGTTTAGTTGTGTATTATTATTAAACACTAAACACAGTGGTAATTACTCTCTAAATGATGAGTTGAA
Organism: Luffa acutangula; assembly: GCA_036850905.1. NCBI lineage: Eukaryota > Viridiplantae > Streptophyta > Magnoliopsida > Cucurbitales > Cucurbitaceae > Luffa > Luffa acutangula. The sequence continues at coordinate 57,161,671 of CM072087.1, read as the reverse complement.
TATCAAACATTATCAATTAATTTATAAGTGTATTTTGTATAATCATTATTTTATAGTAGTATATAATTATCCATGTTTTAATTAAAAAAAATCTTATAACATGAAATAATATATATATTTGATCAAAGCTTATATTTTTTAAGTGTAAATATGCATTTTTAATTTTCAAATTTCAAATTTCAAATATGAAAAAAATAAAATTGTTGCGCAAAACCTAGAAATAATTTTTAAAAACATATCTACGAAACAAATATTTATTGAATTAGAAAACAATAAACCAAAATTGAGTTATATACCAAATAGGTACTCGGTTTTTTAATATTCGTAAACTTATTTTATTAAATACAAAATTGAAAAGTCAATGTCCTATTATATTGCATATTCATTTTTACATTTAATACATCTATGCATTATAAAAAAATATTAAAAAAATTCTAGAACTTGTTAGACACATAATTGAAAGTTGGTAAAAAACATTTTTTTTTTAAGTTTCAAGAACGTAATCAACTTGAGATTTTTTTTTTTAAAGTCAAAACGAGCATAACTGAATGATAATTAGCATGTGTCTTCGATCAAGAGGTTAAATGTTCGAACCACACCCCCAATTATTATTGAATTCCAAAAAAAAAAAAGAGAGAGGGGGAGAGATTTTTAAGACCATAAAGACTAAATTGAAAACAAGCCACACCAAACATTTATAATTTTGTCTACATTTATTTTATTTTGAGCTTTTTTATACCTTATTTTAGTTTGAGATTTTGCTTAAATTTTGTTCAAGTATTTATAGATTAATATTTAAAGTATTTATTTCGTCCAACTTATGCTTTAAACTACATGGAACAATGTTTTTTTTTTAATTCAGAAATAAATAAGGTAAATTTTTTTTTATAATATGTGGGGAAGGGATTCATACCACATATCTTGTGGTTATCAATACTACTTTATGCCAGTTGAGCTAATCTCTTGTTGACAAGGTAATTTAGCATTAGAAGAAGTTTAATGATAGTTAAGAAACATAACAAAGTCGTTATAGATGGTAAAAATTAATGTTGGTCAGTCCAACTAACCAGTCAATAAATAAATATAAAAAATGTGCAATATATATATCAATTCGAGCATAATCTATTGGATAAGACACTGATTAATATATTTAATCATGATTTGATTTATAAGGTCCACCCCCATTATTTCTTAATCTCATTCCAATATCCCCTCTTATAAGTAGCTAACTAATTGAAAGATATATGTGGAACAAATGAAAATATATTTGATAATATCTCACCGAGCCATTTTTGTTCAATTCCAATTACATTATCAACCACTAATTAATCGATTTTTCTTAAGATATAACAAAAAACTGAAACTCTCAAAATGTTGTGGATGAAAATTTAAAAAATAGTGCATCTTCAACGCAATTAAAACATATATTAAGCAAATTTTCCATGGCTCATTTATTGATCGTATCTTTAGTTTAAACTTTTTGAAAAATGTATATCATCGACGTAATTCACCGATAAGAATTAGCTATTTACGATAATAGATTTCCAAGTATTAACATTTTTCAAAGAAATATTTTTGGCTCAATTTCTGACTCAGATGTGATACTTGAACTGTGGGCTCAGCTAGTCGGCTCGGCTCGGCTCATAGAAGCCGGCAAAGATTTTGTTGAAGTCGGTGTAAAAAAGCCGCCACTACGTCGGGACTCGGGACCGGTGCAATTAATCGCCAGCAAATCGACAGAAATAGAAAAGCGATAAATAGTAACTTTCACATTAGCTTTCCAAAAAAAAAAAAAAAAACACACACACACACAGAACAAAAAAAAACAAAAATAAAAAGAAAGAAAAATCAGATTATCCTTCTATTTATTATTATTATTTTTTTTAACATTTTAAGATCTTCTATTTTTAGTTTCTAAAATTATATGTATGTTCTCTCTCTCTCTAAATTTATAACTGTGAAAATTTCGTATGGCAGGACAAAATCTGTAATATATATGTTTCTAAACCTCATATTAAACTAGTTAAATACGGTTTAAAACACAGGTTCCATATATATAAAATATTTCAATTAAACCAAATATGAAAAACTAATGAAAAAGTATTAAAAGGTTCGAAGTTTACAAAATTCAACAACAAAACGTAAGCCTGAAAAGTATAAAGACAAAAGAGAAGTGAAATAACTATAATAATCTAAAAATCAAAATAGGTTTTTCATCCCAATGTCACATGAATACTCCACAATAATTTGAAACTATTAAAATCTTAATAAATTTAAGAAAAAAGAAAGACATTGTTATAGGCAATTTTGGACAACCCTAATGTACAAGGAGCTGATGAGGACAACCGGGGAGAAATCGGGCTGGGAGATGGATCCAAGAGGCGAAACTGGCAAGTGGGACGGGTCAAGACCGAAGCGAGCGGGTCGAGCCCGTCCGACTCCATTTGGTCCCTACCGCCTCTAGCCGCCCCGGTTCCGCCTGGTTTGTCTCGAAACGCCTCCGAATTCCTAAAAACCCTAGGAGCATGAGCAGAAATTTATACCCCTCTTCGCTACTGAAAAAGGGACCCGAACTCTCTACTCTCTCGCTCTCTAGCCCTCTTACTTCCGTTTTCTGACTTAAGCATCGGAGGCGGTGTGGCTAGCACCACACCGATGTGCAGGTTTACAGTTTTGCAGGTCAGATATTCCCTCTCATCTACAAATTTACCGTTGGTGGCACGTGAAGGTCAGGTGAGTTCCATCAGACCAAATTTGACCATCAACAGACCTGTTGTTTCATCTTTGTAGACCAAATCAATTATACATAAAAAAAAGTAATCCTAAACTAATAAACACATGGTTTTTATTATAAATCTATCACTGGGTCCCACCCCAATATATAATTAAATTTATCGTAACCTATCAACTTAAAATCCAAAAGAAAATTAAAGTTAGAAAGAAATGCGGAGTAAACCAAGTAGAGATTCTGATGGAAACAAAAGCTTGGATGACTGAAGAAACTAGTGCATTCTACACACTGCTTACTTGGGCCACCCCATCCATTTAACTATTTCTGAATGTAAATTTACAAACATAAAATCAATGTTTAAATATAACACACATCGCAATAATCTTGACTTTTGAGAACTGAAATGTTGAAATTAAAAGCCTAAGATATCCTTCTAGTTTGACGGTGAAAAGGTTAAAGTTTTGACTTTTAGCATTTTAATAGTTTCAAGATATTGAAAAAGGTTCCATATAATATATAGAGGAAAAAAGAGAGATGGAGAGTCATTTCAATTATCATTTGACTACTAGAGAGGGATCTGATCAGTGGTTTAATTTACTTTATCAAGATGAATATTATAATGGCCAAATCATTTTATTGTGTTTAGTAAAACTAAATAAAATATATATTATTAAATTGGCTGCAGCCTTCCTTTTCTTCTATCCTCTATTGTCATTTAACGTATGTCCAAAACTAGTATCTATATATGGTAAAGAAAAGTTCAGTAAAGTCGCGTGATTTTTCAAATATAGGATTCACCTACATAATGATCATAAGTAAAATAAAATATAGAAGAATTATTTGATAGTTTAATAATTTCATAAAGTTACAATTAAAAGTGCACATTCAGTTATGAATGAATTATTTACTTAAAAAGTATTTTTCAAAGCTCACACAAACATAAGGTCCGTTTGGAATACATTTTAATTTAAATGTTTTTAAAGAATACATTTTTTAAAAAACATTTTGTACAAAAATTGTTTAGAATTTAACACTCATATGTTTGGTTGCATTTCCTCATAAATGTTTTTATACACAAGTTATTGTTTGCTTAGAAGTCTTGTTTTAAAGGTTGGTTTGAAGTCTTTCTCTCAAAATGATTTATTTATCAATCTCATTTTCTAATAAGTTATTTTTAGTGGTTGCTAAACACTAGAATTTTTTTCAAAATGATTTATTTTCAAAATTAAACACTTGAAAAGTTAAACTAAATACACCCTTAGTTTGATAGGTAAAATGCGCCCAATGTTGTCAGATATATATATAATTGATAAGTTACGAAACTAACAAGTTTAGAATTATGAAAAGAGTATGACATTAAATGAAAGTATAAATTATATAAATAGTGAGATAGATGGTATCTTGGTCCTTTGTTATTGAGATATAAAAAAAAAAGAGGGTTAGGCATTTGAACGTTGGACCATATAGGACCATATATGAAAATGTATAAGTGCCTTTAGTCATTGAGCTAAGCTCAGATTAGGTGGGAGAACACATCTGAGTTTGAGAGAAAAATTTTGAAAAAAAAAAAATTGTATGCCTAAAGAGACTATTAAAGATAGAGTATATATAAATATAAAAAAAGACTAAAGAAAAAAAAGAGAAAGTGAGTTAAATTCTCGTATTCTTATCGAACCCTTTCAATAGATCTTAGTGTAGAAGAACTCTAAAGTACTCCATCTAATATCTCTTCATGTGCCATTTAAATCGATACGTCGCTATTACAAATTTATTCTTTACCACATTCAAAAGTATAATTTTTTTTTCTCCAAACATTTGAAAATGAGTGAAATTAAAGAAGAAGAAAATGAAATTAAGATAACACAAGAAGAGGAAAATGAAATGATTAATATATAAGAAAAATTGTGGAAATGAAAATGTTAGTGTTGAAAAGAGAGAGGAGAAAGGTATAGGGTTAGGGCAAAGTTGGTGATTGAAATGAATTAATGATGATGAGTTGAGGAAAAAGACAGGTAGAGAAGAAGGGACAAACAGTGGGGGATGAGGTGCTGAATTTTGTAATTGGTAAGGGACACATTCATGGTTCCTTTGACTCCCCACAAAAACACACATACAATTCCCCTCTCTTCCTACTGTTTTTCTCCACATTCATTCATTCATTTTGGTAATCATAACTCAAACCCAACCAAAACTTTTATTTAATTTTCTACACACACACACACACATCTCATCTATTTATTTATTTCAATACAACAACAATTTAAACAACTTTTACATAAAAGTATGTGTGTCATCAATAACAACCAACACTCCCCACTGTTGCCATGCAGAAACATGTTTCCAAATCTTTCGCTCCATGCCCATCCTATGAATATATATATATATATATATGTATATATTAACATCAACATCCAAAACGACCCATGTATCTATACAATCACAATTCCCAAATTTTGTTTTGAAAAACAGTTTTGGAGTGGAAAAAACTCCAAAGTTTTTAACTTTTTTTTTTTTTTTTTTTTTTTTGAGGGTTTTAAGGAGAGAGAAAGGGAAAGGGTGGATATATAAGAATGTGGGGGATGGGTTAGGTATATATAGGTAGCTAGGGTTTAGAGGGGAGAAGAATCCGAAATAGAAAAAGGGAAAGAAAAGGGAGCTAATTAAAGGGCATTGAATTGTGATGTGATACTTGAAAAAAAAAAAAAAAAAAAAGATGGGAAATTAGAAGGGGACATTGATTTAAGTGAGGGCTTAGTTGTTTTTAGAAAAGAAAATGGAAAGAGAAAGAGAAAGATGGTGGTGAGATGAGATAAGCATGGCAGTGGGGTGGTGGTTTGGTTTGTAAAGAGTCCCAATCCCAAATAAAACCAAACCCCAATAAGAATAAGATGGGTTCCATCCATCGAACCCAGCTGGTTGTAGGGTCCTCAAAAACAAACCCTAGCTTTCTTCTTTTATGGGGTCCATATATTTCTTTTCTATATGCATTTTTCAAATCTCATGTGTTTATATATTTCTCAAAAACCCTCCACACAATACGGACTTTCACAATTTAATTTAATCTAATCTACATGGAGGGACTCTCTGGATTGTTTTATATATTTTCCACAACATTTAATTAATTCAATTAAAAGAGTAAAATATTCTTTCTTGGATGTGGGTTGGTGCATGCATGCATGGAAATATATGGAATATTATTGGTGGATCTTTTAAATTTCTTCTCTCAACACCCCTCAAAGGTTTGATAAAAAGTGGTTTTTAATCACAAAAGTCTTCTTTTCTTTTTTAATTTTATTTTTCTTTTGTCTTGTCGTTTCTCTGCATTATATCTATAGTGTAGTTTGTTTGATTAGCCGAACCTCATAAAAAGTCTACATAACTTCAAAACCTCTTCTTTTTTCTTCATAATTGTTTTCTTTTTAGTTTTCTCTTTTTTTCATTGATTTGATTTCTTTGTTTGTTTTGGAAGTATTATTTTGAGATCTTAACCAAAGTTTTGAAAACTAAGAGCTGTTTTGGATGTTCTATTCTATTCAAAACAATTTCCTATATACATAGAGTATTAAAATTTGAGTCTGATAGTTCATAGAAATAAATGGGTAGATTTTTCAAGTGGAGTGGAAACTTGTTTCAATAAACTATATGTCATTTTCAAAAACCTTAATATTCAAAACTCATATGGAATAATTTATATTCTATGGTAGCATGAATATTTATTTTTATATTATTAACTACATTATTACATTTTAAAACTTATTTAAGGTTCAACAATACTAAAGAATCATATTTATGAAGGAAATTTTACTGTACGAACAAGAGAGGTACATGAGTATTAGATAAGTTTCTTCCATGCATTTTTATCCAATTCAAATTAAACCCCTAACACAATAAGTCACTATAACCTTCATACATCCACAAATAAAAGAAAATATCACATGATAAATTTGTTAACATTGATGTTTTGAGAGATTTAATTAATAAACTAGGAAAACTATAATGAAAATTTTAAAAACTTAAAAACTAAATTGAAAATAAGCACAAATTATAAGGGGGTTAGAATGGTAATTTCATAAGCTGTTATTAAAACGAGCTGAAACTATATCACTTAAATATTATCATATCTGGTTCATATCCCCGAGGAGAGTGGAGGAATAACAAAACGACAATACGCATAATATTTCACCATATAAATTTTAATTTAAAAAAAAAAAATCATTGTCAATTGGCACATGTGTGTGAATCACATGAAAATCGAAAGTAATTTATTGCGAGAAATAAGTAGAAATGGATGCCCATATTTGATGACTTATATACATGCCTCTCAATTTAAATAATAAAAAAGAGCTCCTTTGGACAAAGACATTTATATATATTTCCAATTAAGATTTTTCTTACAAAAGATATATCTATCATTTAGCATTTCTTAGCTATCTATTATGCAATTAATATTTAAAATAAAATAAAGGGCAAGGATCACATGCTAAAAAGAATAAGATGCTTTAAGAGGTGAAATATAAAGTGAAAAAAGGGGTTTGTGGTTTTGGGCAGCTCCTACTCAGTGGGACTACAAATGTACCAAGTGTTTATTTATGGAACTTTCACAAAAGAAAAAGAATGTGAATGTGTGAGCAAATAAAAAGAAAAGAAAGCCCAGTAAAGAAAAGGTGCAAAGTGAACAGAAAAAAAAAAAAAAAAAGAAAAAAGGAAAATGTTTTATTTATTATTATTACTAGGTGAAATGGACATTGTGGGAATTTATAAGACCCACTCCCACTCACTGGTTGTCAGCCTTTTCTTTCTCTTTTGAAATCAAATCTCTGTTACCCCAATACAAGGGTTTCTTCAGAAACTACTGTCCTTTTCAATTCTTGGCCTTTCCCCCTTTTATTTATTTATTATTTTTTTTTAAAAAAAAAAAACAATTTTGAGGGAAAAAATGGCTTTTTATTCACTGGGTCACCATTTTTATTCAACTTCTGAAGATTGTCTCTAAGACTATTTTTTTGGGTTCAATATGCAAGATTTCCATTTAAACCACACTGCGAATTTGAGACACATCTCTAGTACCAATTCTTAGAGTAATAATTTAAATCAAAGATTTTTTTTTTAATAAAATTTAATCATATAGGCTAGTTCAAGAGGTTAAATGTTGGAATTCTCACTCTAAATCTTGTTGAATTAAGAAAGAAAAGAAAAAGTTAAAAGGTGAGGAAATGAAGTGTGGATAAAATTGCAGGCAAGCAGACAAATTCGATCTGTCAGGAGGCGAAATGGGCCGGGAGTAAGAGTGTCGAAACGTCAAAAATCAGAAAATGGTCCAAAGGCTACGGGCTTGAGTAGCAATGGCCCATCAACTCTGATTATGGTGTCAGCTCAATCCAAATGGATAACCAACTGATCTGGGAATCACTGACAAACTCTATTGATACCTTTGCCAAAAAGAACAAAGTCAATTTTTTTTTGTAGGTTAAATATCAATAATATCCTTAACTTTTGACTAAGTTTCCTTTTAACTTTCTACATATCAAAGAAATACTCTGGAGATTTTCTTATTCAAACCAGGAATCAAACTTGGTACGGCTGCTAATATTCGACATAATTTACAATATTATAATATTATTCATGTAAATTGATATAACAATTAATGTGTTAAACTTGATTTTCTTAATGATATTGTGGATCAATGTTAACAATGATCTTATGTCTTTCATTTTAATAATAATAAAAAAAAAAGCTCTCCTATGGTAGTTTTTAGAATAATTTTCAAGTTTATAGATTAAAATGAAACTTTTCAAAGTGTAATATATAATTGAAATCTACTCCAAAATTTAGGGATATAGACTATGATTTCAATTTTTAAGTATTAATGTAAAAAGATGAAATCTACTCTCAAATTTATGGGTATATAGTATAATTTCTATTTTTAAGTATTAATGTAAAAAAAAAAAAAGTAAATACTTAAACAACATGTCACAAATGCTAAGTTGAGGAGATCTGTGATTCATATTAGAATAATTTACATCCCGTTTGATAACCATTTAATTTTTTAAAATTAAGCTTATATACACTACTTTCATCTATAATTTTGTTGATGTTTTATTATCCACTTTCTTTCCACATTTTCAAAAACCTAAGTCAAATTTTGAAACTAAAAAAAAGTAGTTTTCGAAAATTTGTTTTTTGTCTTTGGAATTTAGTTAAGCGTTCTAACATTTTTTTGAAAAAATGAAAACCATTATAAATAAATTGGAAAAAAACAAGTTTAATTTTCAAAAACTAAAAACCAAATTGTTATCAAATGAAAGCTTAATTTTTTTTGTTTTTATAAAATCATAAATTTAAAACTTTAGTATCTTACTTGCAATGTAATATTATACCAGCGTTGGCGTGCATACCTATACTATAGGTATGTGTGGGTGTGAGATGCAAAATTTAACTGAATTTTCGTGGGAATGGAAAATGGTTTGAAGATGGAAAAGTGTTCCTTAAGCTAATGAATTTTCATCAATTTAATCTTATATAATTGCTTCAACACTTCTCCTCATTTATGGGTTTGAAAATTTGTAGAACATCGAATAAGTGGAAATCAATATTATTTAGTGATTTAGTCGTAAGCTTATTTGCTTTTTGCTTATTAGTTGCATTCAAGTTATTTTGATATTTTAGGGAATGTTTGGTCAAGGACATACAACACTCAATTGTAGGATCCACAAACTTATTAACCAATAACAATACTCTATTGTGAGCTCACAAACTTATTAATTCCTATTCCAACACTTTATCGTGGGTTCCACAAACTTATTAACTCTTACTGCTACTCCAACTCTTAAGATAAGACAACTCTAAATTTCATAATTTCAACTCTTTGGATCGAATACCTAATGATCATTTGGGAGATTTGTTAAAATTACGTGTCATATTTTACAAGGACAATTTTATTTGCCTTTTTCTATTTCCTTTTCCAACTTGACTTGATCTAATTTGATATTGAGTCTATTGTTAGTGTGTGGATTCTTATAAATTTGGGGTTGAGTACACAGATAACTACAAAGCACACTTGTAACAATATAATTTATTGTAACAAAGCCTTCTATTTTCAGCTGCCTATTTATTTTTTTATTTTTGAACCTTTTCTTCTTTAAGTAATTTTTAAATGAACATATTTGAATTCATATGACAGACAATTTTGTTAAGGACAATTTTCGGAATTATAAAAAGAAATGAGTGTACATTAAACCAAGGAGGCCACAAGTCGCTGCAGTGATATCGATTGATGGGTTCAGTCTAGGAGAGGAGAGGCAGTCTAATTTCCAAATGAGGGGGACCGCATAGGTCTGACACTGATCCAATTTTTAAAAAATAATTTTAAAAAATCAATAATTTTAGGAAAATCAACCAACCAAAATATTTGATACAATTTTTGAACCAATAATCAAAATTCAAACCATTATCATTTTAGAATTATAGTAATCCAGAGAACAAATTGAAAGAAAAATCAGTTTTGGCAGAAATTTTCTATACATACTTTATAATCGATAAATTATCATGGGTCAAGTGATTGTCGTATATATGTCTAATTAACCAAATTTCAATGTGAACGAATTGATTCAATTGATTCGATTTTTCGGGAGGAGGAGGAGGAGAACTTTGGATTTCTTCTTTTTACACCGTCAAGTTTCGTGTTTTTTTTTCCATGTTTTTCTTCATATTTTTTAAGTTTGAAAGTTGAAACATGTTTTTCTCGACAATATATTTATCATAAAATTCAATGAATCAAAAACTACGAGTGTCAAAAGTTTACCATATTTACGGTACAGTTATCCCCTCGTCTTTCTGTTGGATGTTTATTATTTTCGTTCCGGCCGGTTTTAGCAGAAATATTGGTTAAAATTATCAAATTTTTATTTTATTGTTTTTGGATTTGAACCACCAATCTTGGATCATTTGTACAATTTTTATGAAACTATGCTTATGTTGACATAAATTCTCCATTTTTATATGTTATAGGTAAAAATGAACTACTTTGAATGTCAAGGAACATACGAGACCAACACAGCGTCCACCCAGAGCAAGAGTCGGGTCGACAGGGAGCAAGGAACAGAGGGGGTTGGGGGCCGAGGCTGACCTCGGGCTTATGCTTGGGGCATGCCTGGTGCTTCTTCACGACTGGAGAAAGGTTCACCACCTTAATTCCCGTGAGCATTAACTTCTTATTTGGCTGACTTAAGCATCAGAGTAGGTGTAGCATCAGAGTAGGTGTGGTAAACACCACACCGGTGTGCAGTTTTGCAGGTCACGACTTTCTCAGCTTCTACAAATTCATTATTGGTGTCACGTGAAGGTCATGTGAGTTTTGTCCTGATTTTGGCATCAACATTATAGATATAGTACATGTTTGAAAGTAATTTTGAAATAACTAAAATCACTTTTATCATGTTTGAAATTATGCGAAAACATACAGTTAATTATTCAAAATCAATTTTATGTTTGATTTTATCCTTTTAAACATGATTTTCATATCATCAAAATTGATTTTGAATAATAAGTATGTTTCAAAGTAATTTTAAAATTTATAAAAATGATTTTTACCATTGCAAAATCAGTTCCAAACATGTCAATAATATAGTAGAAAAAATCCAATTTCCCAAGGCCAATGTGATTGAAGTGTACAATATTTATACAAAAAGTCGTTTAGGCACTGATATTGTTTGAATTTGGTGTTGCGTCTAAATATATCCTAGATTATATGTTCGCGTTAAATTAGTCAACTTTCGTAGTTTCCATATTAGTGATATACTTTTTCACTTTTATAGTTTTCATATCAATGATATATTTTTTCTTTTCTAAATATTATAAGAATAGGAGTTAAGAAAGTAGAGATATTTTAATTGTGTTTCACTACAAGTGGGGTGAAGAATTTGAACCTCGGTGTTGAGGATCACACATTGAAAAGATTGGTGGAGACCTCACATTATATAAGCTATAAGGGTCACCTCACTCATTGTCAATTGGTTTTGAGATGGAAGCCCATATTATAATATGGTATCAGAGCCCATTAAACCCAAACGGGTATTCGGTCCAATAAAAAAAAATTGTGATCCGATCCAAGAATTGTGAACCCAAAGAGACACAATTTTGATGGGCATTGGTTTTGAGATAGAAGCTCATGTAATATAATACTCAGATTTATTTGACATTAGTACAAGCTTTAATTATGCTTGTGCTCATGTTTACCAAGTTATTATTATTTTTACTTATATTAATTTGATATTGAATGACTAATATGAATGTAGTCAATAGATTCATCTATTACGATTTTAAAGATTGCTATTGTTGATTTTTTTTTTTTTTTCCAAATGAAGTATCCATATAAAAGAATTATTCAAATTGATTTTATTTATCAAATTAATATGAAAGACTTTGTTCAAAATGAAAGGGTGGTCCACCTACTCAGTATATATTTAATGTTGCTTGACAACCAGTAACCTTAAGATTAATTAAAATGCACCTATGCTAATCCAAATGCTGAGTACAAACAAACCTTTTTATTAAAATTGCATTGCTAATACAATCAAGTATTTGAGTTTTTGAACCTAATTAAAACTAAATTAAAAATATTCAGTAATAGTAGAAAAGGAGCAACTTCTTCTACCCAACGATATTGAAATCATCGAACATATTACTTTTTCTTTTTTAATTGTCAAGATTTGAACGGATATATAAAAAATACCTAGAGATCGATTTGGTAAAAAAACGGTTACAAATTGTCGTAATAAAAAACCTCGAATACCCTCAAACCACGTAGCGAGACAGGGGATAGGAGTAGCTGTGACGTGGTAATCGCAAAGGAACCAATCCGAGCCACGTATTAGGCTTACGTGTACATATATTGTTACTCTGAGTTCGGTTCTTGCAGATGAAACGATTCTTTCCTTGAGAGCGAGACTGACTTGGAAATTGGAAGTCCTTTGCCGAAAAAGAAAAGAAAAAAAAGAAAAAACGACTGCAAGTCCTGATTCTTGAACGCGGAAATGGCGCAATAAAGTCTATTGACTTAAGAGCACTCTCCCATTGTAATGAAAGCGAACCGGACGACCAAGTCAATGTCACTGTCCTTGTCTTCAACCATATCCCACAAACCCCTCTCCCCAATAAACCCATCCCATACCATTTCATTTCATCTTCCTCGAAACTTCATTAACTTTTCCAGTTTCTGTATTTTCCTTGTTTCATGACCAACAACAACCTCCCATCTCTGCCCCCTTTTGCAGCCCTTGTTTCGCCCATTCAATTGCCCCATTAACGCCATGTTCTGCAAACGGGATTGCCATCGGAACCCTGCTCTCAATCTAGAATTTTGTTCTACACTCTGCACTCCCAAGTGTTCCGGTTTCTGTTTCCGGGTGCCCAAGATTCCTGTTGATGTTTTCCCACGCCCACCACCGCCGCCGCCGCCTCGGCTTCCGTCTTCCCTCAACCCGCCCGCCCACCATCCTCAAGGAAGGATTCTACTTCTTCTCAGTTTGATCACCACAGCAACTCTGGTCGGCGCCATCTTCATGGTTTGTCTTCTTGTCAAGAAATTGAGGGAGTGGCGTAGCTCCAGACGAAATGGGCCTTTTCTGTTCGATGTCCAAGGACAGAATTCGCCCGATGACGATGAAGATGAAAGGCCGGTCCTCGATCACCACATATGGTACATCAACACGGTTGGTCTCCACCAATCGGTCATCGATTCAATCACAATGTTTAAGTACAGGAAGGACGAGAAACTAATCGACGGATCTGATTGCTCGATCTGCCTCGGTGAGTTTCAAGACGACGAGAGCCTTCGATTGTTGCCCAAATGCAGCCACGCCTTCCATGTCCCCTGCATCGACACGTGGTTGAGATCCCACAAAAACTGCCCCCTCTGTCGCGCTCCGGTGGTTTCCAACGCCGCCGCCCCAAGTTTAACCCCCGTTGAACCGATCGCCAACCCACTGCCGCCGATGGAAGACGCCCAGATGGAAACAGAGGCCGTCGAGGAAGAAAACAGAGGAGATGAAACGAGTGGAGAAGGGGGTAGCAATAGCAACAGTAGAGGAAATTCTGAAATTCCCATCAAAGGGCTGTCTCGGACTTTGAGCGATTTGACTGAGAATCAAAATCGGGAGGCTGTGGAAGACGAAGGACAAGCGATGAGAAGGTCGGTTTCTATGGATTCAGTTTCTGCAATGGCGATTTATCAGGCGACGGGCAACATACAAATTCCAGAAGAAGGGTCTTCTTCAAATGGGGCGTTAGTGGAAGTGAAGAATAAAGTTTTGACATCGAGGAATGTTCCATTTCCAAAGCAGGGAGTTGGAAACCAGAGCTTGTTCAATCTCGTGAAGAGCATCTCATTTGGGCGTTCTGTGCCGAAAGGACCGATTCCGATGAAAAGATTTAGTTCGGGTAGAAGAAAGTTACAGTGGGCCAGACATTTCAGAAGCCAGAGCTCGGTCCTTCCGCTGTGAAAAAAAACGAAGGAACCCAAGTTTCAAGAACCTGCTCTGTTCCTGTCTGTGTACTATAGGCTGCTGGAGCTGCAAGTCTGGGCTGTTGGGGCTTTTCAAGGTAGTAAACGAGTAAATAAAGAACATGAAATTATCTCAATGGGTCTGCTCTGCTTTCATCACATCACAAGTGCAGAAATTTTATCACAAGGCTGGTGATTTGAATTGATGATAAAAATTGGGTGTTAATTAATAGATTTCGTTATAAAAGTAAAAATGAATTTTGGCTATACTGCACACTGCAATACAGGTAAGATCTCTACTTGACGTCAGGTGCACGCAAGTTTGGAGTTTTATTCTCTACAGAATCTTTGTCTAAATTTTCTTTTTATTGTGGGAAAATATTTACAATAAGGGTCGAAGATGATGAAATTTAGAGGATTTTGATACTGGTCTAATTTTTTCTGTGCTTTTCTGTCACTTGGTGATTTGATTAGTCATCCTTGGTCAATCAAAGTTGAGTAATTAAGTTCAATTCTACGTGTAACTCTTAATTATTTGTCTGGTAAAATTGAGTTTGGTCAGTTGGTGAAGGTTGACTACTTGACTAAGCTAGGTAGGTGAGTTTGTATCTTGTTTGAGTTTAAACTATAACAACAGAATAAGGGTTTTGATGTTACTTGGATTATCTTTTATTTTTAAATTTTACTTATACATGTGTATTTAATATTGATATCTTATGGTTAGAGTTTTCAAGAGGAGGTACGTTTGGGATGTATCTGAATTTGTAATGAGACACTTGAAATTGTAACGAGTTGGTATCCAGTCAAATGTTCTATTCATTTGGTTATTATCTACTCAAGTGTTCTATTTTTTTTTTTTTTTTTTTTAAGTGAACTACATTCTTGCGTATCACAATCAATTCATCGTAATCAAAACAATTGATTGGATCAAAACACAACCAATTTTTTATGTTTAACACAACAAATTTTCTAAATCCTATACGTGTCCTTGTTTTGTTCCAACAAAATCTAGTGCTGTATCCAATAAATGTGCTTTCTAGAAAAAAAAAAGGTTAAAATTGAGAAATACCCATTTTGTGGTTCAATTGTTTTGCCAAAAAAAAAAAAAAGTTAATACGGAATAATTATAAAATTCTTTAAGAATACGATTGGTAACCAAGTTTTATTCTATACTTTTAGAAAAGGTAAAGTAAGAAGAAGAAAATCTCACACAAAATTTAAATTTAAAAGAAAAAAATTACAGTACAAAAAAAAAAAAAAAAAAACCCATAAACCAAGAAATGCAAAACAAATTGTCGTCACATAGAGGGCTATGCATTTTCCTTCTCTCTGTTTTTTTTTTTTTTTTTTTTTTCGTAGGTCAAAAGTTAAGAAGACTTTAAAGTCACCATTTTTGCCAATTACCCAGAAACTTCATCATTTTGTTATTTTTTAAAAAAATAAAAATAAAATTTTTATCTCAGCCTCTCACAAGAGTCAATACTTGTGGTATGGCAACAAAAGTAAAACAAGCAAGTCGTAAAAATGAGAAAGGTGAGAGAAAAGTGAGAATAATTTTGATTGATAAGAAGAAGGAATCTTAGGCCAAAATCTTGAGGTCCCTTTCCCCAAAATTATCCCTTGGGTTGGAGTTCACCTTCCAAGTCTCCCAAAAGTCTCGCCTTTCTTCAATCCCATTAGCGGGAGAATTAAAAACTGGAAGAAAATCTCAACCCCACCACTAAAAACTCCCAAATCCTCAACCAAAGTCTTCCCTTCTTTCCCTTTTGCCCTTTCTACACGACCATTCGCATATTTTTACTCATACCCTTTTCCATTTCTTTATAGTCTACAGATTTGTTCTTTTCTTCCTCTTCTATTTTAATGGCTTTGCTTCTGTCTCGATCATACACGAGATCTTGTCTAACCGTTTATTTAATGCAATGAGAGAGGCCAACCCTTCGATCTTTATGCTAGTTCGCCAATTTCAATTTGGTATCATCTGAGAAATACGGAAGGAATTACTGAGATTCTCCTACTCAAATGGTGCTTTCGATCGGAGCAACCCCTTCATTCTTAGCTGCGTATTTTTCACTCTTCTAACTCTTCTGTACCAAATGGTCACTATATTTTTGGGTTTGTGATGTTGTTTTTGCTGGCATTGCTTAATGGAACTTGTTTTCACCAAATGGGCGTCGGCGTTTTTCCTCTGCTGTTGTCTTATCTCCTCTAGAGCATATTCAGGTAGGCCCCAACGGTTTTAATTTCTTCAGTTTGTGCTCTGTACTTAGACTTGCTTATTCATCCTTTTATCTTGGTTCAAGTGGAGGGAATTCTTGGGGATGATAAAGTCAGAGGAGTGAACTTAGGAGGATGGTTGGTCATTGAAGGCTGGATTAAGCCTTCACTTTTTGAAGGCATTCCCAATGGAGATATGCTAGTGAGTTTCATGTTTTTGGTCATATTTTGTTATGTTCATTGTTGAATACAATCCAAGTCTTCAAGATAGCTCAGTTGTGCGTTTGTGGTATTATACAGGATGGAACTGAGGTTCAATTGAGGTCTGTAACATTGCAGAAGTTTGTTAGCGCTGACAATGGTGGAGGTGCAGGTGTTACAGTCAATAGAGATGCTGCATCTTCATGGGAAACCTTCAGGGTCAGATGCTCTATTAGATTGTTCTTCCTGCTGTCATATATAAATATGAACTTAATATTAGTCTTTGGCAACCACGTTAGTTTTTAGTCTTAGCCTATTTATATATAGCTAAATTACAGATTTAGTCATTGAACTTTGATAGTTGTTGCTATTTTAATCCTTCAATTTTGAAATGTTTCAAACTTTGAAGCGTGATTCTAGAAAGTCTTTGTCATTAATGATGCCAACTAAATGATGATGCAACACATTTTTCTAGACAACCATTGGTCGATTTAGATAGGTGAAAGGTGATATTTATTGAATTTCAGCATTCATTTAGATGAATTATTTCCAAGAGCATGTTGCAGAGGGTACCCATGTAGAGTTACAGTAGCTTTTTATAGTTGGAATAGAAATATGTAGAGCCATATTCAACAACCTTTTCTGTTGCTTATTGAAATCTTCAATATTCAACAACCTGTATCTTGACTTCTATGTTTAAGATGCTTAAATGCTGTTCTTACTTGTAATTATTTTAACAAAACTTGAACTGTACAATGTTTGTTGAATGCAAGAAATTTCTTTACCTTCAAAACTGACAAGCTTTACCCCTCTTTCCTTTCTTGCAGTTATGGAGAGTTTCTGCATCAGAATTTCAATTCCGTACTTTCCTTGGGCAGTTTCTAACATGTGATGGCTTGGGATGCTCTGCAACAGCTCAATCGCCCAGGAACTCTGAAACTTTTTTTGTTGAGAGGAAAGACAATAGAGTTCACCTAAAACTTAAGAGTGGAGCCTATCTACAGGTATCGTATTTCACCTCCTTATGGTTTAGGTTTGAGTATGAACTTGTTTATTTTCGTTTTTGTGTACATTTATGTTTGGTTTCTTTGATTTTCACAAATAAAAGGAATTGAAATACCAAAAAAGTATCAGTAAAAAAAATACAGATAGTAAAAGTAGTGATGAGTGAAGCAACTAGCAAGGCCTCATAACTTGCCACTTGGCTTTCACACTCATAAATTCATGAAAAGTCATGGCTACTGCACCTTCAATTCTTGTTAATAGTTTTACTTTATATTCTAGTACCGTAGATCTTGCCTAACTAGCTACTTGAGCACAATCTCACATTCTGATAGTTAAACTGGATTGCATATGCTCTACTTTTAGGCTATGATAACAAATCAGCTGACAGCTGACTATCCAGGGAAGCCAGGATGGGATGACAATTCTGCCACTTTTGAAATGATTGTTTCAAACAATCTGCATGGAGATTACCAACTTGCAAATGGCTATGGAAAGGATGAGGCTAGTCGTGTTCTTCAGGTAAATTCTATTCTTTGTAGCCATCTTAAAGTCGGTTAAAAGTTTATTTGTGTTTGTAATTATGATCATTACATGGCAAGATTCGTGAACTATTCCCGACCATTGTAAACTTTTTCATACCAGCTTCCCAAAAGATTGATCCCAATGTATGATCTTTCCTTCTTGTTGATGTAACTGCAGAGACATAGAAACAATTTTGTCACTGTAGACGACTTTAAATTTTTGTATAGACATGGAATAAACACAGTGAGGATTCCTGTTGGTTGGTGGATTGCTTTTGATCCTGATCCTCCTGCACCATTTATTGGTGGATCTTTGGAAGCGCTAGACAATGCATTCTCATGGGCACAGTAGGTCTTGTTTTCAAATTATTCTTTTCAGAATGTTTATTTTTCAGATTCACATTCTCTTCTAAATTGTGCTGAAAGACTGAAACTTGTGGTGCAGAGCCTATAACATAATGTGCATAATCGACCTTCATGCTGCTCCTGGCTCCCAAAATGGGATGGAACACAGCGCGAGTAGTGACGGTACAACAGGATGGCCCAATTCTCCTGCTTACATTTCTAAAACATTGGATGTAATAGACTTCTTAGCTTCAAGGTATTTCTCTGTCAGATTTTGATTTCTTTGGTACACTGATCCTTGTTACTATCCATGTATTCAATTGGTTTCATGAACCTCTGATTTCTGCTTGAAAAATCCAAGTTATGCCTCTTTTGAGAACAAAGTTTACTCTTGACAGATTATTGCAAACATCTACTGTAAGTTCAACATAGTTTGATGTTCATATGCTTATTTCCTACATACCAAAGAAAATATCAATTTTTTTTTCTTCTTTTGCAGGTATGGAAAACATCCAGCCTTGCTCGGAATTGAACTCTTAAACGAACCATCAGCAGGTTTAGTTCCATTAGACACATTGGTATCATATTACAAACAAGGATACAATATAGTTCGTAAATACTCTTCAACAGCTTATGTAATAATTTGCCAAAGAATTGGCAAAGCAGATCCTATGGAACTTTATCAGGCTAACATAGGATCCCATAATTTAGTGGTGGATTTGCATTACTACAATCTCTTTGATCCTTTCTTCGATCACTTGAGCCCCTCGGATAACATAGAAATCATATACAAGAACAGGCAAACTCAACTACAGGCCTTAAGCAGCGCAAACGGTCCCCTCATCTTCGTTGGTAATCCTCTAGACCTCAGTCTCTCTATTCATTTCTGATATCAACTTCAAGAATCTAACCAAACGAAACTAGTTTTAGTTTTCACAATTTTTTGAGTCTTCTGCTTTGTATAGCATGTATCTTTTTGGGCATGGTTTTCCTTCAGTTCCAATGTTGTCAAATTGAAACTGTTCAAGGTACCAAAGTAGAGTAGATGCCAAGAATAGTGATTTGTAAGAGATGGGTGTGATTAACAGGAGAATGGGTGAATGAGTGGAATGTGACAAATGGGTCTCAGGCTGATTATCAAAACTTTGGGAGGGCCCAGCTAGAGGTATATAATGCAGCTTCTTTTGGATGGACTTACTGGACCCTCAAGAATGACAGGAAGCACTGGGATTTTGAATGGAACATCAAGAACAATTATCTTCAATTTGGTAGGTGATAACCAAGAATCTAAGAACTGTTTTCTTTTTTGTTTCAACTTTGATTGACAAATAAACACACCCGTGTCATCGGTCGCTTGACACTGTTTCTCGTCCTGCATTTCGCTGCTTTCGAGTTACATCAATCATGTAATGTGTCTAAATGGTGCAGGTGATTCACCCAGCAGGGTTATTTTCAACTGTTGCTTGTTGGTTGCATTAGCATGTGCCTGGTTCTCTCACTTGCAGTTTATGCTCTGAAATAAAATCATTGAGTTGCAGTTGCAGCCTTCAGTATTACCCTTTACTATTCATCTCCTTTCTTTTTCCAGGAGCAAGATTTAAGTTTGCCTTTTTGCTTACTTTCTTTTTTTTTTTTCCCCATGTTGAAACTGACGATCAATTTATTCAATATTGTAACAATGAATCCATTTAATTTCTTCCCCCTCTTTTTGGATTTGTTTCTGATATATATATGAAAATGGGCCTTCACCTGATAAACTTTGGAATAAGGACAAGAAGTGATAAATATGAATTTTATCCCCCTATGCTTGTCGGATGATATATTTTAGGATAAATACAATTAGAAAAATGAAGTTGGATTTTATCATTTAATTGTTGTCGTATATTTTGTCATTTATCAATTGTTATAGGCAATTTTGGACCACCCCGATATACAAGGAGCTGACGAGGACAACCGGGGAGAAATTGGGCTGAAAGATGGACCAAGGAGGCAAAACCGGCAAATCGCCCATGGCCGAGGCCGAGCATATGGTCGGCCTCGGCCCGCTCGTGCGGGTCGAGTCCGTTTGGTCCCGTCTGGTCCCCACTGCCTCTGGATGCCCCGGTTTCGCCTGGTTTGACCTAAAACGCCTCCGAAACCCTAAAAAGGCTAGGGGGATGAACAGGTATTTATATCCCTCTTCGCCACTGAAGAGGGGATCCCGAATTCTATCCCTAAACTCTATTATCAATTTTCTCTTTTCTGCTCTTGCTCTTACTTTTCCACGCCCCTCCGTTCTGCTTTCTGACTTAAGCATCGGAGCCGGTGTGGCGAGCACCACACCGATGTGCAGGTTTACTGTCTTGCAGGCCACGTCTTCCCCCCTCAACTACAAATTTACCGTTGGTGGCACGTGAAGGTCAGGTGAGATCCTCTGACCAAAATCGACCATCAACATCAATGATATAAGCTTTTAAATCCACTATTGTTAAATCAACTCTCATGGTTTAAATTGTCAAAAAGAGGAAAAAAGAAAAAGGAAAAAGGAAACGAAATTCTCATAGTTAAAATTGTCAACAAGAGAAAAAGAAAAAAAAAAAAAAGTGGACAAGCTTTCGACACGACTAGCATCTTTCCATCTTAAAACATAGAAGAGGCATTTTTTTGGGGGTGAAATTTAACTTTACAAAAAAGTAGTTTTTTGTGTCACTGAACTAATTTTTGTTTTAGTTTTCATGGCTCAATTGTAAATTGACTAATAACGAGGGACATTAAAAATTAGTAAAGCAACCTAAAAAATTATTTGTGTTGGTATTTTCAAAAAAAAAAAAAAAAAAAAAATTGTGTTGGTTAAACAATACTTGGTCAAAACTGTCAGAGATCTTACATTAAATAACTATAGAAATCTTCTGACCATGTTAACAAAAATGTCTCTGATGTGATGAATGTTCTGACAATGATATATGATTTTCATGGAAAAAATTATAAATTTTTTGAATTGTCGCTTGGTTATTTGAATGAAAGGTAGACAAGGAGAGAATGAGAGAGAGAGATATATTATATTCTTTATTTTTATTACTATTGTTCAATTATTTTTAATAAATTGATTAAAAAAAAGTCTATTAACAATTATTATTTTTTTTATTTTTTATTTTTAAAAAAGAGCGATTCCCATTTCATGAAACCCACACTCACACTAAAAGATGAGAATCGATTCCATTAATTGATTTCATTGTTATATTGATTTGTCACCAAATTAAGAAAATAAGATTCCCTATTTTTTCTGGGTTTCAATTCCAACACTACTTTTTTTTTTAAAAATTAAAAAAAAAAAGAACAATTATATTGTTTCTTTATATCTACTTTTTTGTGAGTTTCACGTTAATTAAAATTTATGCTAAACATCTATTCCAAAATAAATTTAGTAAACTTGAATTTATAATTTCCTTTCTTGTTCGCAACCTTTTCAATCAATTTTTTATTTGTATTGAGTAAACACTCAACGGTATATTAATTAAATTATAAAGTAATCATTCTAGCCTTTGCATTCATTATTACAAGTCAAACTACTTTGACTTACCAACAATATATAATTATTTCTGGAAAGTAGATTAAAAGAGTACAATAAAACAGAAAAACAAAACAAATAAAATAGGTGGTTCAAACCTCAATCATTGTTACTCTAACACAAAGTTAGTAAAAAAAAAGTGTAATAAAAAATATTATTTGACACAACATCAAAATGTCGCGTATTGTCACTAAAGTTGTGGATAATAATAGAGGATGATGAAGGCCCCACATGTCTCAAGTTCTCTAAAATAAAAAAATCTTTGTCCCATCTCATTATCCACCGCCATTAAGTCTAAACATGTCCATACAAACAAAATTACAAACATACAAGGACTCATTTGAAAACATTTTTATTTTTATAAATAATTGAAATTATATATGGCAAAAAAAAAAAAAAAAAGGGTAAGAGGAACTTTCCACGTTTCATTGAGGAACATCACACACGGCCTAATGTCTGGAATTTGCAATGTGAAGACATAAGGAATCAGAAACAGCTCATGAAACCACATACCCCATTTAGGGGTGGTGGGCCCTACAATTGTATTTGTGCCCTTAAAGAAAAGGGTACATTTATATGGCCCCAAACGGCGTCGCTTTATCAACTTCAGCAGTGAAAGGTTATTTTTTGTTGTCTCGTGTTCTGTTGCCATATGGCAGAATCAATCGCAAATCTAAGAGAGCCTCATTGCTCTAATTCTAATTCATGCATGCACCTCTAAATTACGACCTCACGTTTTAACTTTGCTTCTTCTTCTTCTTATTATTATTTTTTATTTTAATTTGAATCATAGGATTGATTATTTTGAGCCAGTCATGTCACATTATTGCTTAAAATAAACGCTAACCTATATATGTTTTATTTAGAATGTCGGTCTTATTATTATTATTATTTTAATTTCCAAAGTTTTCAAAGTTGTGGTCTACATATGACATTTGTTATAATTGCAAATGTTAAAGTTTCCATATTCATGATTTAAATTTCTCTACCTACCTGGCTTTTTGTGATGAAAAAAGAGAAAAAGTAATTTCTCTTGTAACTTTTTTGTTGGTTTTTAATAATCAAGTAGAGTTGAGAAATGGGTGATCAGTTGGTGAACTTTAATAATCAAACCCAGTTTGAAATGAGCTAGATAATAACAAAAACCAGCTATGGATGGTGACTAATTTTTAATCAACCTCCTACTTGTCCCTAGATGAACTCCCTAGTTGTTTCCTAGATAATTATAAACCTTAGGCTTTTCTGAGTTTGCACTTCAATAGTCAACTCTTAGTTACTCTTTGAAGCATCTAGGTTTAATTTAGTTGAAGAGAGTAGCTATAAGTAGTGAACATTATTAGTTCAAAAGAGGATTTAAAGACATAATTTCTTGCAGGCTTTTGGCAGACCTCTTCATATTAGGATAAAAAAGAGTTGAGACTGTGCAGCTAAGAAACCATGCAGAGTAGAACTGGTATATATTGATGTAAAGAGCTGCATCCTTTTCTTCTTTAGGAGCTAAATCAATTGAAATTATTGTATAGCTTGAATCAATTCTAACTTATGTTACTTTTTAAAAAGTTGTCTTATGAAGTACTGCGAGCCGAGCAAGGATAACATATGTAAATTAATGTTACCTTGGCAGTCTTTCAATCTTGCAAAGAACTATACCGACAAAAATCAAAACCTTCCTAATTCCCCCTTGTAACATTTGATGCATTCTTTTAATTGTATTTGAAAACAATTTTTAGAAGGTTGAATTACCGGTTTAGTCTATGAGTGTTCAAAGTCGTGTCTATTTGGTTCATGTATTTTAAAAAAAATTCTAATTTACCCCAATTTAAATATAATAGGTCAAATTTGTGTATGGTATAATAGATCATTGTTGTTAACTCAATCAATTTAATATTTTATTATTTAAAGATTATATAGTGCAATATGATTTTAGGTAGACTTAACATTTGGTGACATAATAGTTAACCTAATAAAGTTTACTAGTATTTCTAAAGTATAGAGACTAGATAAGTACAAAAGTGAGACAATTTTGAAATTCAAAAACCAAAAGCAATATATGGTTTTTACATTTTTTTTTTTTTAATAATATATCAATAAGAGAACTAGACAAGCACTTTAAATTATGTCGCCAAATAATAGCAAAGTAGGTTTAACTATCAAAAACATCCTTTAGACATTGATAATTGATATAAAACATTCCCCAAATACACTATTATTAATAGCGTCCATCATCCCAAAACTCTGTTATTATTATCCTTAATAAATCTTTTCGCGTAGAATCATGACCACAAAGTTACTCCACCAAATAAATATATACCAATATGAATACTAGGTATTGAAAGTGATTTTGAAAGAAGTAAAAGCAACCTAAATCACTTCATAACGAAGTGGGTAAATTTAATGTACTAAACCCAATTCGAAAAAGGAGGAGAAAGCAATGGCAAAGCTGACTAGAAACGAACTCCCATATTTCATATATTGACATTCAGAAACACAATGATATGTTCATCAAAAGGACAAGTGGAAGCTGGTGGTGACACACAGGGCCAATATAAGCATCAAAAGCATCAAAAGCCCTGCCCAAAAAAGCACAGCTCAAAAAGGATCTGAACAAAAAAAGAGAAAAAAAAGAAATTATACAAATGAGGTAGTAAGTTAAGTATGTTCTTGTTCCCATCAAATCAAATAATCATCTGGACCGGAAAAAGAAAATACTGAGCTCTTGACCGATGCTTCCATTTGGGTCTCTCAAATGAAAAGATTCCGAATCCCCCGACGCCCCACAAACTCTATCGAAATTCGCTCTCAAATACATCAAATAATCATCTTCTTCCCCATCCACTTCCTTCCCGCCGATGATTCCCGCGCCTTCCACCACCCTCCCCATCCTCCGCAGCGTCTCCACGTCCGCCGCCGAAGCCCGCCGCCTCAAAGCGTACCCAACTTTCCTCCCGTTCAAGTACATACTCCACGCCGCCGACGACAGAACCGACCGCCCCCCGGAGCTCGCCGACGTGGACTCCAGCGCGATTCTCAGCACGCCGCCTCTCATTTCCCTCGCCAGAATCGCCGTGGGGACCGCCAGTTCGAGGAGCAGAATTGGGCTGCTCGACTTGGAGTCTGTTTGGATGCAGAAGTTGACCTTTCCTCTCCGGTAACCGAATATTGTGCCGGTGACGGAATTGGCGGCGGCGGCGGAAGAGGGAAATATGGGCTTCGAGGAATACGGAGGTTCTTCTTCGGTGAAGGCGCAGTTGCAAGTGGGGATGAGGAATTCAATGAGAGATCGGAAAAGCTGCCATGAACGGACTTGCTTTTGGCAGTCGACGGCGGCGACGTTGACGGCGGGGTAAGTGGCCATAAGGTGGCGGTTAAGTAACTGTGAAGAGAAGAGAAGAAATTAAAGAAACGTTTTTTAGTTTTAATTTGGATGAGTTTGGGGGGACTGAGGGTTTAAATAGTGAAGCCAAATGAAAAGGGACGTTTCATTCATTCATTCATTCATAATCTCTCTCTCCTTCGCTCAAATTGGAAGATGCCCCCACGTTCACATGAACTTTTTTGAAAAAATCCAAGGATTAATGCCTCAACGTCAAAGTTTTGGGTCACACAAAAGCTTACCCTTTTCTTTTTCTTTATGTATATAAAAGTATTTTTTATTTTGGAGGACTTGTTGTTTAAGATTGGTTTGATGACTCAATTTTAATGGTTTTGATGAACCCACGTGGGAGCCCTTTATTGGTGGCTACCTTTTTTGTTTTGATTTACTCTCGATTCCTCTACTTTTATTGGTTGTTCCATAAATATCCGAGTAATATCAAAATTTATTTTACATATGTAAGAGTGGCATTGCCAAGGATATATGTGATATTTTTGAAGTGGATAAATATGTGTCTCGTTTGGATGGTAACTCTAAAAACACCATCATTTGCTTTGACTTTTTTTTTTTAAAAAAAAAATTATTTCTTAAAGCCAATAATTGATTTGATAATCATTTTCCGATAGAGTTTTCTTCAATAAAGGGAAAAGAAAAAGTATTTAATGTTTCCATCTTTCTTAAGCGCGCTCTCTCTCTCTCTCTATATATATATATATATATTGCCAAATTGAGCATAGCTCAATGGTAATTGACATGTACTTCTGACTAAGAGCTCAGAGGTTCGAATCCCCTATATCCAAATGTTGTTGAACTATAAAAATGATTTTAATGAGATTAATCCTATCAAAATATATTAATTAGACAAATATGAACATAACTCAATATTTAAGACATTGATGGACTTGAGTTGTAATTTGGTTGCAGATTGTATTGCTAAATGGGCTAGAACGATGCATTCTAGTGGATCTTGGATAGGTCAAGTTCCGGATTGGTGTCTTTCATTGGTCGAGAATGACCGTAATGTTGTTGCCCCTGTGGTGTTCTTATAAAATTTGAGGTATTTTTCAAAAAAAAAAAAAAAAGACATTGATGGACTATATAAGGCATTAATAATGTCTTTCGTGAAAATATATATGAATATTCTAACCACTTTTTTTTAAAAAAGATTTTTAGGATAGGAATAATTTTTTTCTTCAAAATCTAACTTAAATTTTGAAAATATTTTTAAAAAGTCAATAAACCATTATATAAGTAGAAGTAGCGTTTATAACCTCAATTTTAAGAAATAAAAAATAAAAAATAAAATAATTTTCAATTGGGACATTGGAGTTAATTAAATTGATAAAAAAAATTAAAAAAGAAGACCAAAAAGAATTCTATATATTATATAATAAGAGAAAGTACAAAATACAGCCTACGTTTGTAAGATTGCTTCCATTAGAGATATATTATATAAGATTCCTCAAGAATTGAAGAACCTTATCATGTAATTTTGTAGGGATGAGAATTCCGTACAAGAATTGAAGAACCTTATCATGTAATGATTAGCAATTTGGAAGACATAGATACATGTGAACCATTCAATTCCCAAATAAAATACAACTATTCAACTACTCTTTTATTATGATTAGCCTACCTTTTTTTTTTTTAAAAAAAAAAAAGTAAAAATATAAAATATGTGAAGGAAAAAGAGAAAAAAAAGAAAGAAATAGAAAATGTGGGTCTGCGCAGACACCCACATACCAAGCACTAGATTTTCCTGCCTGTTGTTTATGGAAATAAAATATGAGAGACAGAGAGTATTTTTGGAGGGACTTGCAGGCAAAACCCTGCTGCCAGGGAGCAACATTATTCAATGCCCTTCCTTTCACCTTTATACCTTTGCCTTTTCTTTTTTCTTCCTTTTTCCCATTAGTCTCTTCAAAATCACCCTCAATTTTTTCTTATATTATCGACTTCGACGATGCAGTTGTAGAAAAAAAGACACGAGTCGATACGATGTCCGGTTAATGTATATATGTGTGCCTATAAATATAACATAGTTAGTATGTAGTAGTGTTATTAGTTACACTTCAGAAATTGGTTGGATTTTTGGGGGAGAACAAAATTTGATTACATGTCTCATTTTTTTTTTTCTCATTACCTCTCTTAATTGTCAACATTTTAACAGTGGTATGTATTGCAGTCCAGTTTTTTCCTCCACGGTTAGAAATATATTTAATAGTTTATTGATGGTTTTTGGCATATAAAATGGGAACTTTTTTGGTTGAGTTATTGAACAACAAAGGGACGAAATAGAGGGTGCGTGGCCAAGACAAAGCTCAGTGCGCCATCTCACTCTCGGAATTCTTGTTGCCAACTCCAAAACCATTTTCTCTTCTTTATTTTCCACACACAAATTCATCTTTAAATAAACGTTTTCAATTTTATTTTCTACATTTTCTTCTTGTCGTCTCTGTTCCAGTTGTTTAATTATGTATATTATTGGTTATATTTTCCATCACTACCAAATAAAACTAGTTGGTATACCTCAGTCTAATTCTGTCCATTAGTTGCATAATTCATTATTTGACTATAATACCAAAATTAGACAAGTTTGAGAAATTAATAATAAGACTGGGAGGTGTTTTATATTCAGATTCTTATTAAAGTATTTAAAATATTAAATGAAGCCTTATTTAGTTATAATATATCCTTTAATTAATAAAATTTGTACATTTTAATTCTCATGAACTTAAAGTTACATCTTATCATTCGAACTTTTTACCACTTATTTCGTATGTCATTGAAAAAAAAAAAGGTACAGTTGCAAATTGCAATGCTCACTTAAATTATTGAGCTACTATATTATCTTACTTCCACATTTACACACAAAACTATCTTGTAAGAAGTTAGAATGTTTTAATGAGAAAACGACAAATCATAAAATTAGAATCGGATTAGACTCGAATGGCAGAAAAAGTTTGATGTATATATGAAATTACTGAAAAGGACATGCTTTTCCACAAATATATTATAATTGAATTTTAAAATGGTAAAGAATTTAAAAGGTGTTAAATGATTTTTTCTTCTCCCCGCTAAGTTATAAATAGATTAGAAGGAATGAAGGATGTTGTCAATGTGCAAAAAAAGGGCTACAAACGGGCCGGCCGCAGCAGTTTGGTTGGGGCCGTCCTCTTCTGAAATTATGGGCCATTTCATCTGAGTCAGCCCATCGTCTTTTTGCTACAAACACTTCACTACTTAGTACTCCTCTCCCAAGAATCTTCCTTTTACCATTTTATTTTCACTGCCTCTATTTCACATTAAATTATAAATTTAATCCTTTTATATAGTTTGAGTTTAATTTTGATTTGAATTTTACCATTCCATCTTTTTTTACTTTCGTTTGATCAGTGAAAATTTTGTTTTCTATATATAAAAACAAACCATTTTTTTTTCTTTCTTTTTCTTTTTTATTTACTTAGTAATTATTTGATGTCTTCTATTCGATTAATTGTATTAGTTGACTGTGTTAGAATTTAGATGGAATAAAAAGTGGATTTTTAGGTAGTGAAAAAAGGTTTAGAGACAACTTGTGAAATGTTGATGCCAAAATCGGATGTTCCTACATGATTCGTATGTGATCGATCATATGATGTTTCTGGGAGTAGAATACTTGCAAAATTATTATGAACTGCACACTGACACGATGTTTGCCCCACACAGTTCAATGTTTAAGTTAGATTCGAAAATTTATGCATGTAGCAATAGCTTTTGAGAGCCTCACTTACCTCTCTAGTCTCTACGATTATAAGTTTATAACCACCTATTTATACTACGTTGACTTTGGGTCGGTAAGCAACACCACATCCATCAAGCCAAATTGGAACTGATTTGGTTGGGTCGGGTTAATGTTGAAGAGATTAGCATAGAATGGGTGATACAAACACTTTGGAAGAAAGAAACTTTTATTAATTAAGAAAGTACACAAAGATGGACACTTTTAGTAGAAGACTCTCTACACTCTCTCACTTTACTCTTTTATATTTTCTCTAACTTTGTTGGTACTTTTTAAACTTGTGTTACTTATGGAGGACACACTCCCTATTTATAGGTTCAAAATCCCTAGAGCCCTAGCAAAGGATCTTTTTAGGCTCTTCTTGGATTTAAAAATATATCCAAATATTTCTATACCTATCCTAGGAATTCTCGGGAGCCAAAAGAGTAAGATAATTCTAGAACTTCTTTTAGATATTTATTTACAATACTCAAATAATTCTAAAAAGGACTAATCTATACACTTGAGTCATTTATGTAGATACTTCAAGAAAATCTTCTAGATATATAGTTAGTGTTGTCTAATTAGGGAAATCCTCAGAAATCGCAAGAAATTACAGTGTAGTTTCGAAAAATGGTCAAACCGTATTTTTTTAATGAAAAATGGTCAAACTAGTTTTCCCAGCCTATTTTCGTGCTATTTAAACTTACTTTTTTGCCCTTCAACCACCCCACGTCTATCCTATATTTGTGCAGCCGTATCTTTTATTTTTTTTTTCAAAAATAATCTCTCCTCCCATGAATCAAGGGATTTTTAGTTACACAATCATCTCTTTCCATCTTCATTTTATTATTCAACGGTGGGTCCTAGTTGTAAGTAAAAAATGTTTCATATCTATATAAACAGAAAAAAGATTCATATTTTATCGTTTTTCATTTTATTTATTCAATGGGTCCTAGTTGTAAGTAAAAAATGTTCCATATCTATATAAACAAAAAAAAAAAAAAAAATTAGCAGAAATTGAAGCATCCTGGATGTCGACAAAACTCACTCGAGCTTCTCTGAATGTTCTTCGACTGTCCATGTAGATACAGTGTAATCTTGTCGAGAATCTTGGTTATTAGACGAAGCTTGAAGGCGACTGTGAAGAAGTATAGAAGAATCGATGAATGTAGAAGAAGACTGATGGTAGAACGATGGAAGGGTTTGTCTCAGAGGTTCGAATGATGGAGGAAGGGGAAGGGGTTCTCTCGCGAACGGTAAGTTGGAAGGGTTTGAAATGAGGAAGGGGAAAGAGTTTTTTTTAACGTGAGTGTGTCCCCAAGAGAGTAATTATGCCTTGGGGTTTTTTACAAGAAGCTATCAATCCAGAGGTTTGTTTGAAATTGTGTATTAATTTTTTCATTTTTTTTATTATACTTTAATTATGATATTTTAGGTGTTCATCCCATATTTTAGGTGAATCTAGATTTTTTTCTGATTATACTTTAATTATTCTTCGAATCTGGAATTTTTTTTAATTGAGGTTGTTCTTCATTGTTATTGAATTTGGTAAGCTCTTACATTTTTTCTTTTGATATACACTTTTAAATTTAAGTCCTCTTATTTTTTTCTCTCTTTTTTTGAATTCAAATCTCTTGTTTTAAATTTAGGTTGTCAGATTTATATTTCATTTGAATTTCGGTTAGTTTTGATTTGCTAGATGAATCAAAGGGTAAGAAAGCTAGATTTGATTGTTTGAAATTGTGTATAAATTTTTTCATTTTTTTTCTCTGATTATACTTTAATTATGATATTTTAGGTGTTGATCCCATATTTTAGGTGAATCTAGATTTTTTTTTTATTATACTTTAATTCTGATTATCCTTTAATTCTTCTTAGAATCTGGAATTTTTTTTAATTGTAGTTGTACTTTCATTTTTTCTTTTGATATACACTGATTAAATTTAAGTCCACCTATTTTTTTCTCTTTTTTTTTTGAATTCAAATCTCTTGTTTTAAATTTAGGTTGCCAGATTTATATTCCATTTCATTTGAATTTCTGTTAGTTTTGATTTGCTAGATGAATCAATGGGTAAGGAAGCTAGATTTTTATTTGTTTTATTTTATTTTCAGATTTAAGATTTGTTAAAGGGTATTTTGGTCCAATTTCATGCCAAAATAGTTTTACTGAAAATAGGATTTGACCATTTATCTGGTTGGCCCTTTATTTTAACCGCTAAAACTAGACTTTGGGCCATATTGAACATAATAAGCTCAACCCACCTGGTCATCCTAGGCTTGGCCTAATTCTCGAGTCATTTGTCGGATTTTGGTGTAGTGGGGTCGGTATGATTCAAGTATAATTTTATCATTTAACCAAACTATAGAGATAAAATTGAAAGTTTGAAAGCTATAAAAACAAAAACTTTAACAAACCTTGAATTGGAGAAATTAAAATTGAGGAGAGTGAAAATTGATAAGTGAATATGAATATTAGTTTGCATAAAATTAGCAACAAACCTAAAAGGTTATAAGCGGGATGAATTATGGAAAATTTAATTATATGTTTTGTGAAAATTGAAAAAACGAACATGAAAGGGAATTAGTTGAATAGGGATGAAGCCGTTGGAGAGAAGCAGTAAGGCATCGGATTTGATCTCCAAATCCCGCAGCCCACAGAAGTCGGTTTGTTGCTGGTTTGAGGCACTGTTTGTCACGTGCCACCACTAGCACTCCGACACACGTGCCCCCCACCTGCCTCTGGCTTTGCATGCTCCACACACTCAATGCCTTTCTTCCAACTTAGCCGTCCAGCCCAACCCTTCTACATAACCAACTTCTGTCTCTCTAAAACTCTAACTCTCTCTCTCTCTCTCTCTCTCTCTCTCTCTCTCTCGTTTCATGTTCTTCAACTATTATGAAGCTCCACCACCTCCCTTTTACCCCCCATTTTCACTCCCTAATTTCTTTGCTTATAATAATAATAATTCTCTTTCACTCATTTTTCATCACCGTCGTCCATGCCCAGCCCGTCTCCGACGCTCAGTACTTGAGACTGGGGCCAGAATTAAGCCGCCCAATTGCGGTGGCCATTGTGGCACTTGCCTTGATTTTCTTCATCATCGTGTTTTTATCCGTCTATCTCCGCCACTACCTGGAGTTGAACGCCGCCTCCGACGCCGTTCTTCGAGCCGCCGGTCTGGAGCGGTGCGGGATGTGTCACGGTCTCGACCCGGCAGAGATTCGGAAGTTTCCTGTGGTGGCCCACTCCGCAATAAAGGAAACGAAAATCGGCAAGTGTTCGTTGGAGTGCGCGGTTTGCTTGAGCGAATTCCAAGACTACGAAACGCTGCGTTTGCTGCCCAAATGCGGCCACGTTTTCCACCCCACTTGCATCGACGCCTGGTTGGCCTCTTGCGCCACCTGTCCCATTTGCAGGGCCAAGCTCGCCGGGGAAGATTCTGCCTCGGAATTCGTGGCCATCAGTGTTGTTGATGAAGCCGATCGGAATGGAGACGGCGACTCCGAGGCGGTGGAGACGAGCAATGGGGAAGTCTGTGAGATGGAAAAATCCGTGGACGCCGCCGGAGGAGATGAAGAGGGAGATAATTGAAGCTCAGGCGGCCGGATACGACGTCGTGTTGAGCATCTGTAATTTGGAAACGAAATAATAATTAGGGTGCAGTGCAGTGCAGTGCAGGTTCGGAATTAAATTGTCGCATGTGAATACTTTTTGTGTATATGTGAGTGAGTGACGATAGTTTTCATTATTGTTTAATTTAGTTGCGATTGGTTTTTAGCTTCCAAAATTATGCTTTTTACTCGGCTGTTAACACTGAAGAGGAGGTTAATTAGTTTGATAAGTTATTAAAATTTAATCTCTTTATTCAATTCGTATTTTGAAATTTTTATATATGAAAATTAGAAAACAAGTATTATTAATTTCGAAAAAGCGACCGCAAGAACAATTAATGTTAATGTTATTACTAGTTTCTATTGGAAAGAGTTTGGGTGTTCTAATCCCTCCGTATAATTTGTAAATTGATTTACTTTTCTAGGACATTTATATGTTGGTATCTGTAGAATGTTCTACAAACACCTATCACCTATAAATGAGCTAGGTGTCATCTCTACTCATTGTGGTAACCAAAGAATCAAGTTCCAATTGAACAAAGTGTAATGGAGAATATATAGGTTGAGCAAGTGAGGCAGGTGGAAGTTAATGAAGTTATATATATCTATGTTAAAGTTAAAGAAAAAAAGAAGAAGAAATTATGTTATTTTAGTTTTGTTAAAATATTAAAATATTAAAATATTATTGTTGGTGTTGATGAAAGGAGGTAGGTAATAGAGAAGCATTTGGATGACGCGTGTATGGATGGAAGATGTTCCGGCATGGGGTCTCCAAACACAACATTTGGATTGCATTCCAAGACCCTCCCCATGTCTCCCTAACTTATCATTTTCTGTCCTTTACTGTTTTTTACGAATACTTTCCTAAAATACTTCAGACTTCATACGCCACGTATAATTTCTACTTAATTTATTATTATTATTTTTTTTTAGTTAAGTCCCCGGAACTGTTCTGAATTAAGTAACAATTTAGTCTATGAACGGTGATTTGTAACGACCTAGTTTCTATATTTTCAATTTTGTAATAATTTAGTCTTTGTACTTTCAAATTTATAACGATTTAGTTCCTATCGTAAAAATTAACGTAAAGATTTAATGAAACTGTTTACATAGATAGATCAATAAACTAATTTGGGATCTAATACGTTTTATAAGCTACAAAATTTAATCATCAAATAATAAAAATCAATATTTAATTTTGATGAATTTTTTTTACGACAAAGATTAAATTGTTACAAATTTGAAAATACAATGACTAAATTGTTACAAAATTTAAAGTATTGAGATTAAATCATTACAAATCAAAGTTCAGGGACCAAATTGTTACTTTCATGAAAGTTTAGGGACTAAAGGTCACACACACATATATATATATATATATTGATTTTTTTTTTCACATTCCATGTATGGCAGAGTGGTCTTGACCCTCCACTGTGGATGTAGTTTGTCTTGTGTTTGAGCCTTTATTGTTTTTTTTTCATATATTATTTTTTTGGTTTTTTATTTATATATTGTTTTTTTAATGTTTTTTAACTTCTTTTTTATTTAATCTAAATAATTTAGACTTTTATGTCCTAAAATTTATATTAGAGTGGTGTGGATAAGCATATGTTTTAAAAAAGAGTTTTAAATAATTAAAAAATCAAAAAGGAAAAAAAAAAAAAAAAAAAAGATAACCTGACAATCCAACCCAACCCGAAAATAGAAGGGTTGGATTGCCATATACGTTCGGTTCATTCGGGTCGACAATTCGACTAACTTGAATTTTTTGGACCAACCCAGGTACACCCCTACTAAAAATCATCCTAAACTCACTTTATATAATTGTTTGGTTGATACAATAATTTTTTATATACACATCCCACACAAGAAGTTAGTTAAAGTATATAACAATCCTCCACTAAGCAGAATTTAAATAGTCTTTTTTTTTATTGTTTTAAAAAAATAGTTTTATTTTTTATTTTTTAAAATTATAACTCAAATAGTTTTAAACATAGAGACATGTATAACTTTTGATCATAGGTCCTAGGTTTTGAATCATCACTCTATCATATAATACTAATATATATATATATACCTTAAAAAGTCATTCCAATAAACTTAAATTAGGGACGTCGCTTTTTCTCTCCGTGAACCCTTCAAATGGAAGAGATCCCCAGTTAAGTGGAGAGTGTGGGGCAAGAGTGGAGGTAATTTTGAAAGATATGTTCCTCATTCCTTATCCCCACCCTATATAAATATGTATGTGTGTATATAAAGAAAAAAGTGCTAATCTAACATTGTTATATTCTTTTACTTTAATTTTGTAAATGATGTTTAGTGATTAATTTGTATATATTTAAATCATTTATGTTCTATGAATTGTAAAATTTAAAATTTTAGTTTTTTTTTTTTTAATTTTATGAGCTATTCTTGTGATATGTTTAAGTGTCAAACTTATTTGTAGGAATAATTTGATATTTAGGACTAAAGCATTTTAGTATATTTTTGGACAATTTTTTTTATAAGACTATTTGAACTAAAAAGAAGTATTGTATTCGTTTTTATCGGGAAGTTTAAAAATTCCCTTTTAATGGTACTAAAAATTTTCTTAAAAAAAGTAACTGGGACATTCCTAAATAGAAAAAAGTAGGAGAAATTTTCACTCCAATTTTGTTGAAATTGGATGGAGAATTTGGTGAATATGGAGAAAATAGAATGAATGGTGGAGAAAGATACGAAGGAAGGTCATTTTCTTGTCCACCTCACCTCAATTACACTCGTAACGAATACGAAAATATTATTACCCCACATGGACAATGAAGGAACGGTCATTCTCGACCAAAGAAAAGCTCCAATGAAGATAATTTTCAACCCAACTTATACATGATTTAGACAATCCTAGTCCATTTTAGGGCTAAAGCATCTACCGCTCCATTAGCGATTCTAGGAATAAAATGAAAATAAATTTCCTTAAAAAAGGAAGAATATCTCATATGCTCACAACCACTCCCTACATTACACCAAATTTTAGACTTTTTTTAAACACATTTAATAGGGCAATCAGATTCTACAATTGAGCTTTTCACATCCTAAATGAGATTACACTTGTAACTTAACTTAAATAGTAGGATGATTATATATAGCCACAAATATGAGTTAAATAATCTCTTAAATAGTAGAATCTAAGAGGCAAGGCGAGAATTGCAATATTATATGGTGCATCAACATATTCAAGAAATCGAACAAAATTGTTCATTCCTTTTGCTCAAACCTTTCATCTGTCCACCTCTCCACGCGCAAGCTCGCTTCCTTGGCCTGCATAAACCACCCATCACAACCAAAAGCTCATACACTCTGATTACAATCAATTTTAGTTTTATTATTCTAATCATTTTCTACATCGTCCCATACTAATTTGGTTCCTCAAATTTAATATTAGATATAACATTAGCGATACAAACTTGAAAATTACTTGTAATTTAACCAAAATAAATCTAATAAAGTTAATAAACATGAATATTGCATACCTCTCCTTCCCAATCACATCGAATTGTAATGATGAGCAGTATCAATGTTTGAATTCCTGTTCCTCCAAATATCATCCCCATCCAAATTCCCTTGAATATGCATAATGCGCCGATCAATAAAATATATAAGCACGTATAGAAATATTATTATTTTAGACATGATTGTAAACGTAGATCCAAATAAAAGGAAATGAATACTGTATACCTTAACTCCAAGGTTGGTAAGCTGTTGCATCAAGATTCCAAGAGGCAAACCGATGACATAATAGCAACCCAAGTTTATATAAGCAACATAAGATTGCCACCCCGACCCAACGGCCACCCCTATTTATTGTGAGTAAACATATATTTAATGAAAATAGGTCCTATTAATGTAGTTGGTACACACATTTGAACATAAACAAAGTAGTAGTTGTAGCCACTTATTTTGACATACCAGAAAGGACAGGTTGAATACTGTTGAAGAGGATTGTGATAGCCAAGATGATAGAAAGCTTGTCGACTTGTTCAAGAACGACGGTGCTAGAAGAGAAAATAAGACCAAAGCTATGGTGAAAGATCAGAATCAAACAGCAAAATACGAGGCCAATTACTAATGATGTCCATGATGAGACCATGGTAGCAAACTTTGCTCCTTTCCCGTTGCCTGCCCCGAGCTCATTCGCCACTCTCACTCTGTTTTTAACGTTCATTAATCTCATATATATCATATTCATAAATATGATATTATAATCAAATAGTCACTAATTACCCGGTGCCCACGAAGAATCCCATAGGAATCATCATTTCCCATCCATTGATGCCCATGCTGCCATCACAAAAATTAACACAAACTCAAGTTGTTTTTAGTTCATTCAATTTCATGTAAAATATTATTAGTAATACATATATCGAAGAAAAACGAGGAGAGAAAATAGATATGGAAAGAACCAGATCGATATAGCATCCACCATAATCTCAGCGTTCTTCATGTTTCCAGTCATCACTATCAGTATTCTGTAATACCAATTTTCCAGGCTGAAAATTTGTCATTTGAAAATCAAAATGTCAGCTGCTTAAAAACTAAATATTATTTAAAACTTGCTTTTTGTTTTGGGTTGGTTTAGAAGTTTAGAGGGGAGAGAGACCATAGCATGAGGCCTGCGGCAGCAGAGAGCTTAACAAACTCCCAGAGACCAGAGAAGGCCTCGACGGAAAAGCCAGTCCAAGTGAGGGGGCAGCCGCCGCACACAGTGTAACCCATCTGAACAATTGGCAAAGAAAACCAAGCAATATCGCAAGCCAACGCAATGCCCACCCCTCCCATTTTGAGCTGAACCACAAGCAGCCAACTGGCCACCAGATGCGTCGCAAGCGCCACCACGGCAGACCAAAAAATCACCCACACCTTCACTTGGCTCTGCAAGAACCTCTGCAGTGGGAAGTGAACCGCCAAGCTGAAGTGAAGCGGAAGCATCCACATGGAGAAAACTCCGGCCAGCTCTGCCAAATCATCAGGCTCCCCTATCAGCTTCAGAATCGGAGACGCAAAGAAGAAAATAGGCAACAGCAAAACGCAGCATATGAACAGAACGATCCACGAGCGCTGCAAATACACTCCCAGCATGTAGTATTTCTTCGCTCCATACGCTTGCCCGCATAGCGTCTCCAAGGCGCTTGCCATCCCCAACTGAAATTAACCCACGATTACAAAAGCAGAAAAACAGAGAATTAGAAATGTTACGTTGCTGTTACTGTTACTGTTACTGTACCAGAAGTCCTACGTCGAAGCCCAAGACGACGTTCATGGCGATGGAAAAGGCGGCAAGGTCAAGGTCATTCAAGTGGCCGGCGAAAGCTTGGGAGATTACGAGGATGGAGTAGGTGATTATCCGGCTGAAAATTGCAGGGCCGACGATCCGCCATAATTTCTTGGATTCAATCCACACCCGTGTTACAAAATCTTCAGAATCTTGATCCTGGGGTTGTAACGTTGCAGAACAATCTTCCAATAAAGGAAGATTGGTTTGTCGTTCGGCCATGTATTGGAAAAGCTGCCAAGAAAGTCTGCTGGGCGTGGATGAGGATTGATATGGTCTCCTCTGTCTTTAAACACCGACGCCCCAACAATTACGACCCCTCTCATTCCCAATACTTTTTAATTTAAGTGGCCGTTTGGTTATAATAGGGGGCTATTTTTTCCCTCCGGCTCCGTCAACTCATCCCAGTTATTCTATCCATTCTCTACAGTAATTCTTTTCTCTCTTCTTCCATGTTACTCATTGATTTTTCTACCGTCGACCACCGACAACTTTTCCGACGACCATCGTCGACTTTCCGACCACTTTTTCGGCTATCACCGATGACTTTTCCGGTGACTTTTTTTTTTTTTAAGAAAATCTTTTTCTCATTTTCATTTCGAAAAATATAAAAAACGAAAATAAAGAAAAAAAAAGAGGTAGAAGAAAATGAAAGGAAAAAAGAGAGAAAAATTTTCGATCACCGAAAAATTTGTTGGTGGTCGTCGGAAAAATCATAAAATTTTTAGGGAGAGTTAGATACTAGGTTGTCTTTGTACATATATATAAATATGGAGTTTTATTACATAATTACTTTTGATAATGAAATATATGAATGTTTACCTTCATCATACCATATTTTTCATTTTAAATTATATTTATCGTATTTAAGTTTACCGTGATAATAATAATTTTAAAAAAAATACTACTCAAGTTTTTATTTTATGTGATTTCTATTTTATTTGATTATTTTGATAATAAAGGTAAAATGAGTTTTGAATAAACATTTACCATTTTTATGTTGGAAATACATAAATGAAACAAATATGGTTTTTCCATATGAAATCATAAAATGACTTATTTTGTGAAAAAACCATAACTCTAAAACAAAGAAAATCAACCTTTACTTTAGGTTATTTTTGTTTCCTTTGAACCTAAACACATAATTTAATCCATGTACCCAAAACTTTTATTTTTTTTTACAACTAAACCCTTTTTTTTATTATTAATATTTGAAGTACAAAGTTGTATGAGGAAAATAAACAAAAAAAAAAAAAAGTCAAGATAAAAAAAGTTAGCTTGAAACATAGATTATTTGAACCCAGACTAAAATAATTTCATCCCAAAACACTGCACCCCAAACAAGTATTATTTTATCCCAAACTACAATAATTTGCACCCCAAACACAGACTATTTTATCCCACACTATAATAATCTGCACCCCAAACACAAATTATTTTATCCCAGACTATAATAATCTGTACTCCAAACACAGACTATTATAACCCCCAGACTATTATAATCCCCCAACTATTATAACCAACCCAACGCCCCAAACAGCCCCTAAATGTTTTTGAAGGATACATTTTTTTTAAAACAGTTTATATAAAAATTGTTTGGAATTTAAACAATGTATATTTGGTTATGTTTTCTCATGACTGGTTTTATACACAAGTTATTACACACTTAAAAACTCTTTTTAAAAAATTTGTTATGAAGTGTTTTTCTCCAAATGGTTTATTTCTCAATCTCTATTTTTAATAAGTCATTTTTAGTGGTTGTCATTTTTTTTTCAAAATGTTTTTTTTTTCAAAATTAAATACTTGAAAAGTTAAACCAAACACATTCTTAATCAACGTAATTGTGCCCTAGTAATTTGCAGAATGAAAAATAATTGAATGAAAAGCGGCTCTAAAATATGTTTGGTTTAACTTTTGAAGTGTTTAATAATGAAAAAAAAAATTATTTTGAAAAAAAATTCTAATGTTCGAAAACCATTAAAAACGACCTATTAAAAAAAATGAGATTGAGAAAAATAAACTAAAACACTTGAAACCAAATTTTTAAAAGAGAGTTTTTAAGTATATAATAATTTGTGTATAAAACACTTATGAAGAAATATAACCAAACTCATTAAATTCTAAACAATTTTTATACTAAATGTTTTTTTAAAAATGCATTTTTGAAAAACATTTAAATTAAAATGTATTCGAAATGGACTCTAAGACTCCTCTCCAACCAACCACGAATGATATAAATTAAAAAATGATTAAGTGTTGGGGAAGTTAACTAAAATCACCCTTTCACCCTAAATCTTTCCAAATCATTTTAGGCCAAATATTCCAAACGAGTGATTTTTTTTTATTTGGTTCTTAACAAAAACTCATGTCTTTGTCGGATTAAATTATTGTTTTATTTACATGTGTTTCACACATGGAAATGTCAATTGAAAAAAATGATTTTGTTGATAGATCAGTTGAGTTTTAAGAATAAATATCTTATGTGACAAAAGAAAAGAAAAACATTTGGATAAAATAATAATTTAATAGAGAATTATCCTAAGATTATGGACAATTTTATTAGATATTTATTGTGGCCAAGCATGACAGATCTTAGTGAGTGGCTCTTGAAGTTAAAAGATAGGGTTGCTTCATTAATCATTAGGCTAAGGGATTGGTGTGAGCTCGATCTGCTAGGAGAGGGAGGTCTTAGCAAGTCATTGGTAAGTGTTGCTTGGCTTTGAGAAACTTGATCCGATCTAGATTTAGCTTTTAATTGTTGTATCCTTTAATATAGTTGTTAGCAACTGTATTTTAGAAAAGAATCAAATTGTAACATCGAGTAAATTAGTGTTCAGTACATTTTAGTTTTAGAGATGGAAAAGTAAGTTATACTATTTGATAATTAAATACTAATGGTCAAGAGATCCATGGTTCGAATCTCCTACCTCACATGTTAAAAAAAAAATGGTTAACAATTTTCAGATTTTCAAATCCAACAATCAACAATAATTAAGAGGGATAGTCCTATTGTGACGGCTTCATTCAACAATATGTTTAGAATTATTCGAAAGATTAAAGAAAAATTAAGGAGCATATTGAGTATAATTCCAATGATTATAGACTATTAGTGTATATTTTGGCTTAATTTTTAGGAGGCATTTGGTGTGGCCAAATAGGACATATCCTAGTATAATTGACTCTTGAAGGGTTTAGTTTCTCTATGGTATTGTTGTTGAGGTTGAAGGTAAGGTCTTAGCTAGGCAGTAGTGGATCGTTGATTAATGTTATTGCTTGTCTTGGAGAGTAGTCCCGTTGGAACTTTACATCAAAAATTTATTACACTACGAGCCATGTGGGCCGGGCTAGGACAAGTTGTCATTTTGGAACTACCTTAGTGAAAAGATTGACAAATCATACTCAATTTCCCACTACGTTCTTATGAGGTAAGGAGGTTTGTCATGTTATTTGGATTCAAATGTAAAATACAATAATGTCACAATGTTATCAAAGAGAAAGAAGTCTTCAGCTTTTTTTTTTTTTTTTTTTTTTTTTTTTTGAGGGGAGAAAGAAGTCTTCAGTTGTCACATTAATCATTCATACAATATGATTGGTCACCTAAAGTTTAGAGGTATCGAGGTATAAATTACCTACAAGACTATTAGTAGCGGAATTAGTAGAGATTGCATGTTGGATGATTTGAATGTCCCATAGTAATTTGTATTCAATAATTATTAGTGGTTGCATGTTGGACGATTTGAATGTCCCCATAGTAATTTGTATTCAATAATTATTGTGGTACATTCAGATTTTCAAATCCACATTCAACCATTATTTGGAGGCAGCCATATTATTTTGGCTCTATTAAATCATTTTTCTTAGTTAAAAACTCGAAAAACACATGAAGGGTAATATTGAATTTTTTTTTAGAAAACAGAGGGTGATATTTAGAATTAATTGTTATAGGTGATTTTGGACCACACAAGGAGCTGACGAGGACAAACGGGCAGAGGTAGGACCAAAAGACCGACCCAGAGGAAGACCGGGCCAAAGGGTCGGGCCAACATGGCCCGACCCATATGGTCGGTCTCGGCCTTTTGCCGAGGCCGACCATTCGGCCCGGTTGCGCGGGCCGAGTCCGGTGACTTCTTTTCGGTCCCTGATGCCCCGGAACGCCCCGGTTTCGCCTGGTTTGACCTAAAACGCCTCCGAATACCTAAAAACCCTAGGAGGATGAGCAGGTATTTATACCCCTCTTCGCCACTGAAGAGGGGGATCCCGAATTCTATCCCTAAACTCTACTCTCTATTCTCTTCTTTCTCCTCTTGCTCTTACTTTTCCACTCCCTACCGTTCTGTTTGCTGACTTAAGCATCGGAGCCGGTGTGGCGAGCACCACACCGGTGTGCAGGTTTACTGTCTTGCAGGCCACGTCTTCCCCTCTCAACTACAAATTTACCGTTGGTGGTACGTGAAGGTTAGGTGAGATCCTCTGGCCAAAATCGACCATCAACAAGAATTATCCCAAAGATTAAAG
The DNA here is from genome assembly GCA_036850905.1 of Luffa acutangula. Taxonomy (NCBI): domain Eukaryota; kingdom Viridiplantae; phylum Streptophyta; class Magnoliopsida; order Cucurbitales; family Cucurbitaceae; genus Luffa; species Luffa acutangula. The sequence goes on along the minus strand of CM072087.1, from coordinate 57,119,033 downwards.
ATAAATTAAGGACCCACTTATTAAATAAGAATAACTCCATAAGAATAACTCCAATGAATATTAAAGAGTATTGTGGAGATTTTGACTTGATTTTATGAAGCATTTGGTGTGGGCAAGCAGACATATCCTTGATGTGGACTTTTCCTAACCGCAAGCGCACGGGTCAAGTAATAATATAGTGAATAGTAAATTCGAATGTCGTCCTCTGGATTGGATTTTTAAGCAAATTGAGTATTGTGAATTATCTTGCCCAATTTTATTTAGGGATCAAAAAGTGATGAATAGATGATGAAAAAAACCAAATCAAAGCAAATAAAAAGAATGGAAATTCAATTGGGAAAACTACTTAGGGAATTGATTTCGCCGATTTCGTTTAGGATTGATTTTAAAGAATAAGTTATTATGCACAATGAAATTATGAGCCAAAGACCCTTTAATCACAACTACCTCTCCCGAGTATAATTGATTCTCATGCAAATTAACCAACTTGATATCCCTATCTAAGTTTATTAATAAGCAAGGCAATGAGATCTTTTAACTAATTCTAAAGTTAATCTAAAACCGTCATTAATTAGAAAATAAACTTTATTCATGCAATCTTGAGCAAGTCTAGATCAAATCCCCTCTCCCGAGCTAGATTCGAAACTTAAATCATCCAACTAATGGCCAATTAATTGAAAGCATTAAATCAAGATTACAAACACAATAACATTGCACAACTTAAACCATAAATCAATCCATAAACTTAATCAACTACATCAATCCCTAAGCTACAAGTTTAGCTACTCATGTATGCAAATACAAGCTCAACTAAACAAGTGAAAGCCATAAATCTAACTAAAGAAAGAAAAGGGAAAGGAAAACTCAATGTAGGCCGAGTCCCGACGTCCCCGTCACGATCCCCACGAACAATGGGTTGATTTCCAAGTTCCTCCTTTGTTTGCAGCTCCAAAAGTCCTCTATTCTGTCCTCTTTACGGCTCCAAAAGGTCCCCAAATTGATCTCCCTTAAAACCTAGCCGAAGTGAAGCTTTTATTCTAATTTTTTTGTCTTAGCGTCGAGACGCTGTCAAGACAGCGTCGCGACGCTGCCTCTTATACGCGCGTTCTGAATAAGGAAAAACGGAAGCGTCGGGACGCTTCCTATCGTAGCGTCTCGACGCTGTAAGCTGTACGCGCCTAATCTGATACGGAATGTGAGCGTCGAGACGCTCAAGAGCTAGCGTCTCGACGCTAGCCTGCTGTTGACCGAGATTTGACTTTTTTCCACTTTTACTCTTTTCATTCCGATGCATCTTTTCACGCCCCGAGCACCCGATTAACTCTAATATGGCATTATAGCTCCAATCCACCATTTCCTACAAAATAAACAATAAAGCACAATAAAATGGCCCAAATATAATAAAAGACTAGCTAAATTAAATCAGTAAAGATAGCTAGCTATGTTCGCTATCAATCCTAGTGACTAGTGAGTGATTATTGAATAAAAAAGATATGGCTGAAAAGGGTTAGTTTGAATGTGGAATTGACTTATTAGGACAAGGAAAGGTAGGTGTTAGTGAGTCATAAATGATGCTTGTCCTTGGAGAGTCCAAGTTGGAACTTTATCATAACTTTACTTCACTACAATCTCTGGCAGGTATTGTTTGGTCTGGAGTGCCATCCATCTTTCTAGATGATGAAGTCCTGTGCCATGAGGGGTTAGGACAAGCTGTCGTTTGAAACTTCCCGAGTGAAAAAGATCGACAAATCATACTCATTTTCAACGTGTGATTTGATGAGGTAATTAAGGTGTTATTTAGATTCAAGTGGGAGTGTGAAATTCAATGTCACAATATAATGATAATCAACAAGAGTGAGAGGTTGATATCTATTTGGTTTTTTCAAAAAAAAAAAAAAAAAAAAAAAAAAACCTTCAGAGTTGGTTGAAATTTATTTTAAAATTATTTCATTATTTTTTTAATTAAGGAAAAATGTTTTTTTTTTCTCACTGTCACTGCGACCCATTATCGAAAAAAAATCTTTTTTTTTTCTTCTTTCTTCTCTTCTTTTTTCATTTAAAAATGAAAAAAAAGTAAAAAAAAAAAAAAAAAGAAAGAAGAAAGAGGTAGAAGAAAATGATAGAGAAAGAAGAAAAAATAGGAAAAATGAAAAAAAAAAAAAAATCCAGTGACTAGTGACGACAATGGTCAGCTGGAGGCGGTGGTCGACTAACATTATTAGGGTTGGAGGAAAAAGAAGAAGATAGAGGAATAAGGAAGAAGAAGAGAATGGATGAAGAAAGAAGAAGAAGAAAAAGAAATAAATAATAAATAATAAATATTTTTAAAAAAAATTAATGAAAAATTCAGTGTCGCGGTAGAAATTCATTAAGAATTAACCGAAATTTGGACAGAGGGACTGTTGCCTTGTGCAAAGTGATTCTAGATATGCAAGAAATCTTCACAAATAACTCAGAAACGTGCAAGTATACACATCATGGCAGCAAGTGATAAGTAAATTAAGATCGTTCTCCACAGGGATTGGTTTAGGGAATTTTACTACTTCTAAGCTTGATTTTTAATGAAATTCAATGTAACCGAGGAACAATATTTTTTCTTAACTAAGTGCAAGAGATTAAAATGGTAAACAAGCTTAAAATGACAAGAACTAAAGTAGAATTCAATAAAAACAGCAAATTAGCACAGAGAAGGCAAGGTTCAGATTAGGGGCTGTCTACTCTCACAAGCTGCTTACTGTAGCAGAACTCTAAATTTGCAACTCACCCAGTATTTTCTACGGGAATTTTCCAATTCTCCTATAGGTAAGGTGATTAAACTCCCATTTAACCCCTTCTTTTTAGCTCCACTGATTTAGTGCCTTAGGTGGTTATTTATCCCTAAATACCCACTCATTTTCATGATCATTAAAGACTAAGGTAAAGCAAAGTAGTCGATTATCTATTGTTTTCCCAAACACTAAACAACAATGCTAGAAAATGGTTGGCCAAACGAAATTCCAGCTTTAAGCATGAAGAACACTTTGCTTTAAGTTGCAATAAATAAAGTTCCACTAAAACAAACAACAAGTTCAAGCTTAAGCACCCTAATCCTCACCTAAGAGGATTTAGCTCATGTTCAAGGTGAAAATAATGAAAATACAGCAGCCAACAACCATATCAGTCATGATTACAACCTTAAATACCAACTAATCACTAGGAGAAAGAAGAATAAAAGAAGAGGAGTGAAGAGAAGAAGCTTCCAAGGGAGATTCCAGCTTTCCCAAGCTGGAAATTCCTCCAAACAGCAGCCTCCTTGCCCTTTTTCCCCTTCAATGACAGCAGCAACTCCTAGGTCAACTTCTCCAACTTTTTTCTCATTCTTTTTGGGCAAAAGAACATTTATACCCTCTCTTTTTCTTGAATTCAGGGTTGATTAGACATATAACTCCACATGGACCTTCCCCAATTGGTTGAGATAGGACAAATCAGCTCCACATGGCTGCCAGCTCAATTAATGAAGGCTTACACGGATTTGGCACGTGCAGAATTTTATTACCCAGACTTTCTGCCTTCTGCTTGTGAAATCAGTTGCTGCAGCAAAACCTGAGTGGCCCTATACTAGAAAAATCAGCTTAAACATAAGAAATATGCACCAAATTTAGTTCAAGCCTTGCCTATTGATATGTAAAAAAAATGTTCATCAAAGAATACTCATTTTCAAGCACAAACCAAAGCTCAAACACATCAAAGAATAGAGTTTTTAAGCCTAAAAGAGAACCAATAGCTCTTATTTCTAAGAGCTATCAGGGACCTAGGGTGTAACAAAATCCAAACTTTAAGGGGTAAAATTGTTGAGTTAGGACTACCCAATCATCAAAATGCAACCAAATTCCAACCTCGGGGACTAATTGTAGGTTTTAGAACTTGTTTGGAACGACTTTAAGTAGTTAAGCAAAGTATTTTAAAACTCAAGATCACTTAAATAGAAATATTTTTCTCCGGAAATCCTAACCAAAGTAGCCAAAAAATTTATCACATAATTATTCCAAAATTAATCGAGAAAAATAGAGGGTGACAAGAAGATGAAAAGTCACTCACATATTAATGCAAAACTGCTAATAATATTCATTTGATTCCAATATTTTTTTAATGTTATATTAACCCTTACATTTAGAGAAGTCTAATATACTTGAAACTTATGCATTAATGATTCCAAAACAAAATCATAATAAAGGATCTAAATTGATTCAATTATAAAATTTTAGAGTTTTAAGGGTAGTTAATACACAATTATATTAAGTTTAACAGAATTTTTAGGGGTACAACTTGCTCCCAAAGTTTAGGGGGTAGAAATTGATTTTTACCCTAAAATAAAACTAAAAGTTTCCAACACACTTACATGCTAGTTTCTATTTAAAAGATAATAATAATAATAATAAATAACGTCCACAATTCCAAATATTGCTTGAGCATATTCAATAAATTAAACGAAAATTTTCATTCTTCTAGCTCAAATTTCTCATCTGTCCATTGCTTCACGTGCGACCTCGCTTTCCTAGCCTGCAAATCAACCATCCAAACAAAACCAAAAGTTTATTATATCTCTAGGATAAGGTACATTTTAGTTTTTATTCTAACATTTTATTTTATCTGCTCATTTACTTCGTGAAATTATATCCTAACATTAATTATTCATAATATAAATTGAAAAATAAATGATGTTAGAGAATTTTAAACATAAAATTTTTCTACACACCTCTCCATCCCAATCACATTGAATGGTAATAATGAGTAAAATCAATGTCTGAATTCCAGTTCCTCCAAATATTATTCCCATCCACATTCCCTATTACATATAGGATTGATGCACAAAATAAATTATATATATAATCATATATAGAGATGATATTGTTATTCAATATATAACTGCATACATGAAATTAAAATGCAAATCATATTATGTATATTATATACCTTAACTCCAAGGTTGGTAAACGATTGAATCAAAATCCCTTGAGGCAATCCGATGAGATAATAGCATCCCAAGTTTATATAAGCCAAAGAATTTCATGTTTCCAGTCACCATTATCAGTATTCTGTAGTACCATGTTTCCAAGCTGAAATTTTATTATTTGGGAATAGAGATAATGTCAGTTTGATTAAATAAATTGACACTAGAAGAATGTATTAGATAAACCTTGAATTCCATCTCAAAATCAATGGGACAAATATACGTGATATTAATGCCAGAAAACATATATTTCTCAAAGAAAAATACTTGACTGCATATCGTCAAAATTTTGACTATTTAAAAAGAGCATGGTAGAAAATGGAAAAAAAAAAAATTCTTGGGTAAAATACCCTTTTGGTCCCTCATGTTTGGGGTTCGTTTCCAATAGGTCCCTAGGTTTCAAAATCGAACAATCAAGTCCCTACTGTTTAGGAAATAGTTCAATTTAGTCCCTCCACCGTTAATTTTTCTAACGGTGCTGACGTGGCAAACGTTTAATAATAAAATAATAATTTTTAAAATTAAAATATTAATATATTAAAATAATAATAATAATGTTTTTTTAAATAAAATTACTATTTCTCTCTCCTTCCTCCCCCACCCACGTGAACCACACCCCTTTCTTTCTTTCTCCCTCCTTTCCCCCTTCCTTCCCTGTTGTCGCCGCCGATGACTCGCCGCCGATGGTCCACTACCTCCCCCACCTTTCTTCTTCTTCACCCAAACGACCCCTCCCCCTTCTTTTTCGTTGCCGATGGCCACCCCCACCCACCCCTTCTTTCTTTTTTTTTTTTCCTTCTTCTTCTTCTCCTCGCTCACCGCCGCCGCCGCCATCTTCCACAACCACGGTTGTCGCGCGTTCCATTTCTCCTCTCTCCCATTCACTCCTTCTCTCAAACCCTCTTTCTTTCCTCCATCTTTTTTTTCTTCTTCTTCTCCTCGCCGATCGCAGCCGCCGTCACGAGTATTGGGTCTGAAATAAGAAGAAAAAACGCGGAGTTGGGGAGGAGGCTCCGGCGGCGACGCCGACGGCGGAGAGGAAGATTGGACGGCGGTGAGGGATACGAGGGGCTGGTTTGTATCTTCGCCGGATCAATGTGCTTGCCGGATTCGCAGTCGGAGATGGGAAGGAGGTGGGCGGCGATGCATGTGAGAGGAAGAAGAGAAGGTGAGGGAAAAAAATGTTCAGCCAAAGGAGGGAAGAAGATGATGCTTCGATATGTGTGGAGGAGAGAGAAGAGAGAGGTTTTTTTTTAAAAAATATTATTTTAATCATTTTAATTTTTTAATTATTATTTTATTATATTAATATATTAATATTTTAATTTTAAAATTATTATTTTATTATTAAATGTTTGCCACGTCAGCACCGTTAGAAAAATTAACGGTGGAGGGACTAAATTGAACTATTTTCTAAACAGTGGGGACTTGATTGTTCGATTTTGAAACCTAGGGACCTATTAGAAACGAACCCCAAACATGAGGGACCAAAAGGGTATTTTACCCAAAATTCTTTCTCCTAACTATCAACATTTTAATGGTGTCCTACATACCGATATGCAACCAAGTACTCAAAACAGAAATTAGATGCATGTGGTTGAATATAATAAGCCAATATAAAACAGAAAATGCAGCACAGAAAAAACAAGATCAAATATATAATTAAAAAACCTTTTTTTTAGTTCAACCAGCATTTGAGTGTGGGGATTTCAAAACTCTGGCATTTTGATCGACATGTCAATTACCATTCAATTATACTTACTTTAACAATTAAAAAACTAATTAATTAGCTTGATTAGCTTGGTCGAACAGAATTAAGACACCAAAAAAACCATTAGTTTCTCCTCCAAATTTCTTAGATATTTATTTTTTAAGTAGCTTAATTCCTCTCAACTATATTTCTTATAAATAGTTAGGTTTATATGGAAACTAGACTAGAGGTGTGTTTGATTTAACTTTTCAAGTGTTTAATTTTGAAAATAAATCATTTTGAATAAATTTATAGTATTTGACGACCACTAAAAATGACTTATTTAGAAAATGAGATTCATAAATAAACCATTTTGGGAGAAACACTTGAAACCAACTTTTTAAAGAAAACTTTGGTTAAAAATCACTTTTGGTCCCTAAACTTTCATGACAGTAACAATTTGGTCCCTAAACTTTGATTTGTAACGATTTAGTCCTTGTACTTTCAATTTTGTAACAATTTAGTCCCCGAACTTTAATAAATAACAATTTAGTCCCTATACTTTCAAATTTGTAACAATTTAGCCCCTATACTTTCAAATTTGAAACAATTTAATCCTTGTTGCAAAAAAAATTCATCAAAATTAAATGTCAATTTTTATTATTTAATGATTAAACTTTGTAGCTTATTAACATATTGGGTCCCAAATTAGTTTATTAATCTATCTTAGGTAAGAAATTTCATTAAATCTTTACATTGATTTTTCATGATAGAGACTAAATCATAACAAATTTGAAAGTACAGGAACTAAAATTGTTACTTATTAAAGTTTAGGAACCAAATTGTTACAAAATTGAAAGTACAAGGACTAAAACATTACAAAATTGAAAGTATAGGGACTAAATCATTATAAATCAAAGTTTATGGACTAAATTGTTATTTTCATGAAAGTTTAGGGACAAACCGTGACTTTTCACCAAAACTTTTTAAGTAAACAATAACTTGTATAGAAAAACATTTGTGAGGAAATGCAACCAAATATATGATTGTCGTTTAAATTCTAAACAATTTTTATACAAAATGTTTTTTAAAAAATGCATTCTTAAAAAACATTTAAATTAAAATGTATTCCAAACGTATCTTAGAGAGAGAGAAAAAAAGATATTAGTTGAATGAGAGGTGAGACCATAGCATAAGTCCTGAAGCCGCAGAGAGCTTAACAAACTCCCAGAGATCGGTGAAGGCTTCAACGGAAAAACCAATCCAAGTGTGCGGACATCCGCCGCACACACTATAAGCCATCAGAATAACGGGCATAGTTGCCCAAGCAACATTGCAAGCCACCGCAATGCCAGCCACTCCCATTTTCAGGCGACCCACAAACACCCAACTCGCCACCGCATACATGATACACCACAAGCGCCACCACCCCAGTCCACATAATCGCCCTCGCCTTGGCTTGGCTCTGGCAGAATCAACCATCTGGCCACAACCCCAGCCAGCTCCGCCAAGTCATCGGGCTCCCCTATCGCCCTCAGAATCGGAGAAGCAAACACGAAGACGGGCAACAGCAAAATGCAGCATAGGAGAAGAACGATCCAGGAGCGCTGCAGATACACTCCCAGCATGCAGATACATCCCCATCAGAAGGCCCAAGTCGAGGCCGAAGATGGCGTTAATGGCGATGGAAAAGGCAGCAAGGTCAAGGTCGCCCAGGTGGCCGGCTGAGGCTTGGGACAGAACGAGCACGGCGTACGAGGTTACCCTGCTGAAGATTGCAGGACCCACAATATGCCATAACTTCTTGGATTCGATCCACACAGTTACTCGTTACAATATCTTCACAATTTTGATCCTCCTCATGATCTCCATCATCATCAGGTTGTAATATTATTGCAGCCGAATCCTCCAACAAGGGAAATTCTGTATGTTGTTCTTGTTCACTCATGTTTGGGAGAAAATTTGAATTTGTTCCACTGATAAATTATTGAACACAACCTTCCTGATTTTAAAGTAAATGATTTAATTAATAATATATGTCCATAAATTTCGCAGGTTGTAATAATATCATTGTCATTGGTGTGAAAAGGTGTGGAGACGTTTAGAGACTGTGTTCATCATCTAGTCAGTGAAAGAAAGCCAAACCAATATTTGTGGACATTTATAATGGTGGGGTCAACCAAAGAAATAGGATGCTCAAATTCAATTAGTAGTTGTTGAGATTCATAATTTGTTCAGATTCTTAGTCTCATCGTGTTGGGATTGATTTGATATGTGCAGTATTATTTTTCGAATTTCTAAAATAATTATTAACAATGAAGTTTAAAATTTATTTAATTATATATAAAAAATAAAAAAACAAAAAAACAAACATATAGTTTACTTTAATCTAAGAACATACCGTGTAGTTTTTAAATATTTAAAATTTTAAGAGGTTGGGAGGAAAGCTCTTACCTCAAGAATGGCAATCCATCGATGGTGAGCAGCCAGGCGAGTCACGAACAATGGCAAAACCCAAAGGCCAACTCGTGGAAACTAAATGCGGACGCGACAAGGAATCAGATCAATTTTCAGTATTGACAACATGGGGATACTCAACGTTTCCTCTCAAGATATTGTCTCTTTGGATTCACCATTCTTGGATCAGATTCCAAATTATTTTTTATTGGACCTGGGTTTAATGGGCTCTTATACCATATTGACAAAATGAGGTTTCATCTCAAAACCAATTGGGAGTAGCTCATCTATCTTATGAATTGAGAGGTCTCCACTAATCTTTTCAATGTGTGATATTCAACATTCAGTATCTGCATGGAGAATGGGACTCCTCTCGAGATTGAATCTGACTCTCTAGCAGTAATCAAAGTCCTCGTCGACGATGTGAAGGACCTGTCGAAGATGAAGACCTTCACGGATGAAATCGTCTCCCTTGCTTCGTATCTAAACAGTGTTAACTTCCTTCATTGTAATTGATCTAGTAATTCAGTAGCCCATGGAATTGCTAGAATGTCTGTTGATTTTTTTTTTATCTACGTTGTGATCATGTGGCCTCCCAATTGAGGGAACAAGGGCAAAGCTTTCGGGCCCTTGATATCCCCTCGTGTTTCAGCCCCTTAATTAATGGGGGCATTTATTTTGGTGGTTAGCCTTTTTATTGCATATTTCATTTCAAAAAAAAAAATAAATTTTAGTACCAAATGTTGGGAGTGAGACACATTGACTAAATAAGAGGATGATCATGGGTATATAAAAGAGGACAAATATCTCCATTGGTATGATATCTTCTAAGGTGAACCAAAAGCAAAGCTCATCAAATAAACAAAGTTAATTAGAAAGTAGGTTGAACTCATTTCCTCTAAATCATTTATTTTTTCTATGTTGTTTCTTACAAAAATGTTTTTAAGTCAATCTAATTTTTTAAAAAGTAGTTTTATTTGTTAACAAACATTGCAAATTGAGGGGGAAAAATACACACCTATTGTAAAAAATAAAAATCTTTGGAGCACCAACAAAAACCAGGAAAATCTTGATCAAATGTTGATAAATATATCAAGTTTTACATCAAATTGTAAATCAAGAGAGAGTAATTGAAAAGCCCTCGAACATAATAGTAGTGGAAGCAAAGGGATAATATTTATTTATTACTTCTTTTTGCGTAGAATACAATCACCTCTTTCTCTCAATATTCTCTTCATCTCTCTTTTATACCAACTATGTTAAATTTTTTACACACAATAATATGGAATACTTACATAAGCTAACAGATATTATATATTCCCTCTATATTATTGAATAATATTGCATTCTTTATTACATATAATTTTCATTCCTTCGGCACAAACTTTTCATCTGTCCCATTTCTGCATGCGCAAACCTGCTTTCTTAGCCTGCAAACCACCCATCCATCCACAACCAAAAGTTTTAAATCCATGAAATACCCTAAATTTTAATCTTTATTCTAATATTATTGTATTTTACTTGTGGACGAAATATTCTTTTTTTAATTCATGAAATTCAATGCCTAATGAAAGATGAATTATGTTAGAGATAAATTTAAACTTGAAATTAAATTCTCATATATATTCAATAGCATGTTCAAATTAAGTAAATATAAATAGATATAGCATATATACCTCTCCTTCCCAATCACATCGAATAGTAATGATAAGCAATATCAACGTCTGAACACCTGTTCCTCCAAATATCATCCCCATCCAAATTCCCTTTGTATATATATAAATGAAATAAATCACTTAGTTTTATATAGAGATCGGTAAATGCAAATTTATATCACTTGAAAGTTGACTCCAACAAAAGAAATTGTGTAATATATATGTTACCTTAACACCAAGGTTGAAAAACCATTGCGTCGAGATGCCAAGAGGCAAACCGATGAGGTAATAGCAACTCAAGTTTATATAAGCCACATAAGATTGCCAACCTGATCCAACTGCCACTCCTGTATATTGGGAGCAAATATTTAGTATGGTTGAAATAATGTAGTCAACAATTCTATATAGCTAGATATAGGATATGATTATATTGGAATTTGACATACCAGAGAGGACTGGTTGGAAACTATTGAAGAGGATGGTGAAGGCCAAGAGGGTGCTAAGATTACTGACTTCTTCAAGGACGACATTGCTAGAGGAGAAAAAAAGACCAAATTTGTCGTGAAAGATTACAATCAAACAACAAAAGAAAATGCCGATTATCATCGATGTCACCGATGAGACAATGACTGCAAACTTTGCTCCTTTTCCATTTCCTGCCCCGAGCTCATTTGCCACTCTCACTCTGTTCATTTAAATTTAATGTCTATCGATTTATATAATTCGGAACAAAAAAATATTTTCTAGAATAATAATAATTAATTAAATTACCCTGTACCCGCGAAGAATGCTAGAGGAATCATCATTTCTAAGCCGTTGATGCTCATACTGCCATCACAAAATTATTATAAACTCAAATATTCCCTTTATTTTTCCAACTTGTTTGATTTCAAAAATGTATATTTTTATGTTTATGATGAATTTGAGAGAGGGGGATATAGAAAGACCAGATGGATAAAGCATCCACTTGAATCTTGGCGTTCTCCATGTTTCCCGTCATCAATATCAATATTCTGTAATACCAATTCTCCAAACTGAAATTTATCAATTGCAAATGCAAATGCAAATTGTCAGTTTAACAAACAGAGACAAGCACAAGCTAATCCTAAATTTTTAGTTTGGTATGAATTTTGTTTTCAAATTTCTATTACAAAGAAATTTCAAAGAAAGCAATAACAATATATTTGTTAATGATAAAAAAGAGTAACAAAATTAAAACGTATAAACTTCAAAGTTTTGAAAAGCTAGTTTTTAGCAATATTTAAAAAAAAAAAACGTGTCAAAGTACGTTTACAAATCACAAGCATAATTTCAAAGAAATCCACGTGTGAAAATATTAGAGGGCGAGACCATATCATAACCCCGGAAGCAGCAGAGAGCTTAACAAAATCCCAAACACCGGTGAGGGCTTCGACAGAGAAGCCAGTCCAAGTGTCGGGGCAGCCGCCGCAGGCAGTGTACGTCATCAGCCCAATCGGCAGAACCCACCAAGAAATATCTGAAGCCACCGCAATGCCCACCACTCCCATGTTGAAGAAACCGACAAACGCCCAACTGGCCGCCAGGTGCACTCCAAGCCCCACCAGCGCCACCCACATAATCGCCGTCGCCTTCACTTGGCTCTGCAAGAATCTCTGCAATGGGAAGTAAAACGCCAAGCCGAAGTGCAACGGAATCAACCATCTGGCCAAAACCCCCACTAGATCCGCCACATCATCAGGCTCCCCTAACACCTTCAGAATCGGAGAAGCAAACACGAAGACGGGCAACAGCAAAACGCAGCATATGAGAAGAACGATCCAGGAGCGCTGCAGATATACCCCCAGCATGTAGTGCTTCTTCGCCCCGTACGCCTGCCCGCACAGCGTCTCTAACGCGCTTGCCATTCCAATCTCAAATACACAAAAACAGAGTATAAACAGAGGAGAAATCGAACAGAGATAAAACAGAGTAGAACGTTTGTTGGTAGGGTACCATAAGTCCGAGATCGAAGCCGATGATGACGTTAAGGGCGATGGACATGGCGGCGAGGTCGAGGTCACCCAAGTGGCCGGCGAAGGCTTGGGAGATTACCAGGGCGGAGTAGGTGCTTATCCTGCTGAAAATTGCAGGGCCGACGATAAGCCATAGCTTCTTCGATTCAATCCACACCCTCGTTACAATATCTTCAGAACTTTGATCTCCAGGTTGTAATATTATTGCAGTTGAATCTTCCAATAACGGAACGTTTGTTTGTTGGTCATCAGCCATGGTTTGAAAATTTATGCTTCTCCGGCTGCCCACCGAGAATGAGAGAAATAGGAAAGTTGTTCAAGTTTTGTAGGATAACAATCTTTGCCTATGCGTCCTTTTAAAACCTGACAGTTACTGTGACAAAAAAATAATCTTTCGGAATCTGGATTATTGTACTGGCCTACTTGGTTATTTGATTTACACAAATTGCATTATTCTGTCTGAACTTCATGATTGAAAGATTTGATTTGTTGGACATAAACCTTTGGCTGTTGCACTTGAAAGTTTTTGCAGCCATGAAAAATTAATAGGGAAAAATACATTGTTTTTTTGTCCTCAAGTTGGTTAGATTTCTTTTGGTTTTGAGTTTTCAAACTCGATAATTTAGTCTAGATTTCATTTCATTTGGTTCCTTACATCCATTTTAATTCTAATTGTGTGCTGATGTGCCAATATTTTTTTAATTAAAAAATTCTTTTTTAAATTTTTTAAATAAAATAATAATAAAGTAATAAAAAGCTACTAAAACATGAGGGATTAAAGAAAAAGAAAAAGGGCTTTTAAGAAGAGTGGATTACTTTTATAAAAAAAATTAGATATAAAGGGCACTTCAGAAACAATTTAGAGAAAAGGTGTGTCGTTAGGTAAAAAAGGGCTTTTTATTTGTACGTGTAAATTCAATGATTTTAGAGTATTTCGATTCATTAAATGAAGGATAATTGTAATGGGTGGCAACATGAAGGTAAATAATTACAAATATAGCAATTTTTAAAAATATTTGCAAATATGGCAAAATTTTTTAATTAATTTTTTATATTCCTAAATTGCCCCTGTGTGCCCATCTTCTTCTTCCTCGTCAGTTTTTTTTTTTTTTTTATTATTATTGATAGAAAGTCTTTTTGTTACTGATAGATTCTATCAGTGATAGAATAAAGTTTCTATCAGCGATAGAAAGTTTCTATCACTGATAGAATAAAGTTTCTATCACTGATAGATTCTATCAGTGGTAGAAAAATTTTCTATCGGCGATAGAAAGTTTCTATCACTAATATTTCTATGACTGATAGATTCTATCAGTGGTAGAAAAATTTTCTATCAGTGATAGAAAGTTTGATAGAATAGAAGATTTCTATCACTAATAGAAACTTTTTCTATCAGTGATAAAAGAATTCTATCACTGATAGGTTCTATCAATGATAAAAAAAACTTTTTATAGAAAATCATAGAAAAACTTTATAAAAAATCTTTCAATCCCTGATCACCCATAAAAATCTTTCTATCTCCGATAGAAATCTTTCTATCACCGATATAATCTATAAGTGATAGAAAAACTTTCTATCACCGATAGAAAAGCTTTCTATCAGTGATAAAAGATTTCTATCACTAATAGAAATTTTTACTATCATAGAAAGATATTCTATCAATGATAGAAAACTCTTGATAGAAAATCTTTCAATCCCTGATAGAACCTATCAGTGATAGAAATCTTCTAGAAATTTTTTCTATGATAGAATTTCTATCATTCATAGAAAATCTTTCTATGAGTGATAGAAAAACTTTCTATCTCTATCACTGAGACTAATAGAAAAACTTTTCGTGAGTTATAGAAAATAGGGTAAAATACCTTTTTGGTCCCTCATGTTTCGGGTTAGTTTCCAATAGGTCCCTAGGTTTCAAAATTGAACAATCAAGTCCCTACTGTTTAAAAAATGCTTCTATTGAGTCCCTGGACCGTTAATTTTTTTAACGGTGCTGACGTGGCGGTAACGGTGCTGACGTGGCCTATTTAAAAATATTAAAATATTAATTTTTGAATTAAAATAATAAAAAATTAAAATTAAATAATAAATAATTTTTTAAAAAAATCTCACTCTCTCTCCTCTCTCTTCCCACTTCCCGAACCCCCTCCTTTCTTTTCCCTTCTCTCTCTTTGCTTCCCCTCTCTCTCTCTTTCCTTCCTTTCGCCGGCCGATTGCCATCGCCGCCACACAGCCCACGCCGCCGCCGTCTCCTCTTCTCCCCGGTCACCGTCGCCGCCGCCACACAGCCCACGCCGCCGCTACCGCCCTCTCTCCCCCAATCAATAAACCCGCCCCCCCCCCCTCTGTTTTCCCTTTCTCTCGCCGACTCCTCCCCTTCCTTCCCTTTCTCTTTCTCTTTCCCTTCCTTCCGGCCGACCACTTCTTCTTCTTCTATTATTTTTGTTTGCTCAGATCTGTAGATGGGAGGGAAATTTTGCTCTTTTTTTTGGGTTTTTGTTCAAATCTGTCGCCGCCGCCGCCCTCTTTCTCCTTCCATCCCGCCGGCAACTTCTTCTTCTTCTTCTTTTTGCTCAGATCTGGTCGGAGGCTAGTTTTTTGGGTTTGCTCAGATCTGTTTTTTTTTGTGGGTTTTTGAAGATGGGGGGAGGGGGTTGGGAGAGAGTTTGAGAGGTGGAGGGGGGTTTGTTGAAGGTGGCTGTAGGCAATGAAGGCGGCGGCGACGGTGACCGGGGAGAAGAGGAGACGGTGGCGTCGGGCGGTAGCTGCGGCGTGGGCTGTGTGGCGGCGACGGCAATCGGCCGGCGAAAGGAAGGAAAGAGAGGGAGAGGGGAAGGAGAAAGAGAAAGAAGGGAAAAGAAAGGAAGGGGGGTTTCGGGAAGTGGGAAGAAAGAGGAGAGAGAGAGGGATTTTTTTAAAAAATTATTTATTATTTAATTTTAATTCAAAAATTAATATTTTAATATTTTTAAATAGGCCACGTCAGCACCGTTACCGCCACGTCAGCACCGTTAAAAAAATTAACGGTCCAGGGACTCAATAGAAGCATTTTTTAAACAGTAGGGACTTGATTGTTCAATTTTGAAACCTAGGGACCTATTGGAAACTAACCCGAAACATGAGGGACCAAAAAGGTATTTTACCCTAGAAAATATCACTGATACTTTTCTATCAGTGATAGAAGATCTTTTGTTTCTATCAGCAATGGTGATACGTGGTGAAATCGAGCATTGAAAAATAAAGCAAAAACGAACGATTATAGAAATCAAACACTGAAAAGCAAAAACCAAACACTGATAGAAAACCAAATAACAACAACCAAACACTGATAGAACAACGAACAAGTGATAGAAAAATATCTATCGCCGATAGAATCTATCAGTAGTAGAAAATTTTTCTATCATATGATAGAATCTATCAGTGAAAGAAAATTTCTATCAGTGATAGAAAATTTCTATCACTGATAGAATCTATCAGTGATAGAAAATTTCTATCACTGATAGAAAAACTTTCTATCAGTGAAAGAAAATCTGGGGAGATATTTTAGTAAATGCAATACACAAACTATTAGATTTTGCCATTTTTGCAATTTTTTTTGTGGGTTGCTACATTTGCAATTATTTTGGCCCATATTGCTATCCTTGCAACCGGCCCTTAAATGAAACGTATATGAAAATACTCCAAGTCTAATTTTAAAAATCTAAATAAATTGAAATATTTATCTAAAGAAACATCAAATTTTAACAAGAATAGCCTAATTCAACTGGCATAAAGTTGTACTAATAACCACGAGGTCCCACATATTGTCAAAAAAAAAAAATGAATTTAACGTTTGTTTAAAAATAATGAATACTGAACCATTTTTTATTGGTCTCAAATTCAAATTTAAAATATTTTGGTATAATATAATAACCAGTCGTCTAAACTTAAATCAATTCAAAATTTTCAATGGATTATGATCACAAATATTTATCTCTATAATGATGACAAATATTTAGATTTGGATTTACACGTACAAATAAAATCATTCGAATTTACACGTACAAATAAAAAGATGAACTCCTATGAGATAAATAAAACAGAGACAATCACTGATAAATTCTTAACCCTTAAAAGGAACAAGTCAGATGACAAAAAAATATATTATCATGGAATCAATTAATTAATACGAAAATTGGATCAAAGTATTATTCACTATTATATTTAAAGAAAAAACATATATAGATTTGTATTTATTTGCTAAAATAATAAATATTGTTAGACCAATAATCTCTAAATTATTTAAAAAATCTTAAAGAATTTAAAAATAAATAGGTAGGCTATTAAAAGGATTAATATACACAAATATATGATAATCAAATATTTAAATAATAGATAAATTGCCCATATATATGAATATTTTAAAGGATAAAGAAAAAAAAATATAAAAACAATAACTTAAGAATAAGTTTACAAATTATTCAAAAAAATATATATATGTTTACCAAAAAAAGAAAAAAGAAAAACAATTTGGATAAACAAATTTAATTTAATTTATTAAAAAAAACTCTACAAAAAAAAAAAAAGAAAAAAATGGTTGTCATACTTGTTGCGTCTTTCCGAGAGACGCAACACACCTTTTCTCTAAATTGTTTTTGAACTGTCCTTTATATCTAATTTTTTTTTATAAAAGTAATCCATACTTTCTAAAAGATCAAAGAAAAAGCTAGTGAAACATGAGGAAGATTAAAACAGAGAGAAAAAGCAAGGCGTAAAATAACTCAAAAAGTAAGTGTGGATCTCACTTAATAATCCATGATTGTAGATTTTTGCTAGTGGAATCTACCCTTCATTTTCATTTATGATCTCATGTAATAAATTAGGATGCACAATTTTAATAGTTTCCCTTTTTTAAAAAGAGCCAAAACAACCCTAAAAACTTATGGTCACAATTTCGAGGTGGCCATGCTTGATCATTGCATGTGCAGTGTCATTGGGATCTCCTTCACCATTGATCCACAACCTTTGTCCAAAGGAAAATTTTCTAGTGCATATTTGACACATCATTTAGTGATATAATATTTTACTTCATAGGTCTCACCATTCTTAAATGTTTCTTTCATGGTGTCAACACGAGCATAGTTCAACTGACATAAAAACTTGTACTGACGACAAAGAGGTTTGTGGTTCGATTCTCCCACCCCACATGTTATAAAAAAATGCTTCTTTCATGGTAAACAATTCCTACAAAAAGTTTCTAGTCCAAAGCTAGCATGCATTAAAAGAAGCCAACAGTGAATATTGTCGAATATTACAATTTTTATGTTAATTCCAATGGGTTATTTTGTGAGTGAAATTTTATTATATTGCAAATATCTTTTTCTTTTTTAAAAAAAAAAAAAACAAAACAAAATCATTTGTCACATACTATATTTGGTGAAATTTTGTTGTCTGCTATTAAGTATACTCACTCCTACTCTTGACTTTTAAAATTGTTTGAAATATGTTTATGAACAATTTTAATGCTAAAATAAGTGAAAAAGATTGATATAGTTGTTGAGTGCTAAATATAGCAATTCCCAACGTGACTTTTAAAAAATGAACGCAACAAACAATATTAGTGATAGCCTTTTGATTGTCGGTACTATATATTATTATTCATCTTTTAAAAACCATGCCTATTACTATTCTATATACATAAAAATATGGACAATGATAAGGGGAGAAAAAGGGAAAAATATATATATATATATATTTTTTTTTACATCAAAGAGGAAAATATGTCAATCTAAACCTAATTCAGTGAATAAAATATGTTTCAATTACAAGTTTAGTCCCCACTTTTAGAGTTGAGTCAGTTTGATCCCTAAACTCTAAAAAGTTTCAAATAAGTTCTCGAACGGTCAATTTTATGTTTGTTAGGTCCCTGAACATTAAAAAATATTCATTATATCCTTAAACTTTTACTTTTGTGTCCAATAGATCCCCCAACTTTCAATTTAATGTCTAATAATTCCTCAACTTAGTCAACATTTTTTAAAATTTACAGGCTTACAATATACAAAATTGGAACTTCAAGGTCTCAATTGACAGAAAATTCAATCTTATATCTAGTAGGTTGGTTAATTTTTTAAAATCTCAAACATGTCCGAAACATATTGAACATAAATTGAAGGTTTAGGGACTTATCAGACATTTTTAGGTTTAGAAACCTATTAGACACTCTTTAAAGTTCAAGGATCAAATGGACACAACTTGAAAGTTCAGGAACTAAACTTGTAATTTAATCATAAAGTATTATTATCTGACCAATTTCGATAAAAGTTAACTTTAAATTAAAGGTAGGTACCAATTTTATGCTTTATTGAAATTATGAAGATTAAAATTGGATATTTGAAAGTACAGAAACGAAAATGGAACAAAGTGATAGTTTAACTTAAAAAATAAATTTGATTTTGATATCTACCCATTTATTAGATTGAAATGGGGCAACAAGAAAAATGGCTAAAAATAAAAAGGTGGCTTGAAAAATGGCTACAAACGTTTGTAAATTAAATAGATGGCTAAACCATTTATTAATTAATAATTCCCTAATTATACAAGACAAAAATGTCCCCCAACAAACTTCCTAACGTGTTGTTAACGTTTAAAACCAAAATCAGAGTTTAAGAGAGATAAAAAAACACCCCTAAAATTAGTTCGAGACATTTTAGGAGGTTTGAAAATCCGAAAATAAAAAACACACACAACTATTTTGAAACCCAAATGTACCATACTATAGTTGTTCCTCGGAAATAGGCGTAAATACCTTGTTGGGCAATGAGTACAAAGTTCAACCACCCCCTCAGTAGAGAGAAACACCTCCGAACTCCATTGATCGAGAACAACATTCCTGTCCATCTGAATATTTACTACCTGCACCTAAGAACCTCTGAAAAATTAAGAAACAAAAAAGAAACTGAAATTATGACACACCTGCTGCAACGTTGATCGGGAACAACATTCTTGTCCATCTGAATATTTACTACCTGCACCTAAGAACCTCTGAAAAATTAAGAAACAAAAAAGAAACCGTAATTATGACACACCTGCTGCAATTATGAGCACCGCCCCACCCACCCACCCACCAACCCCCCCCCCCGTGCACCAGCCCCGTCTGCTCGTCTCCATCCCCCACAACCCTCGATACCCAAAAAACCTCCATTACCACCGCCAAAACATCCTCCATCTTCCACCTTGACAAACCCCTTGAGAGCAAAAAAAAAACTGCATTCCCACCGCCAACCATAGTGGATATCGCTACCTACCTCTCGCATCACGTCAACGCCCCCCCTCCGCCGTCCCCACGACCTTCATCCGGTACGCCGACGAACACCTCTTGCATGCTCAATCATTTCTTCTTCTACGCGAGGCCTGTACCAAAAAAATTGAAATAAGGTAACAGATTCATTCCCCCTCCATTATATTTGCAACAGAAAGATTCATTACCCCCGAGATTTTAGGGGTTCGTTTCTTCCTTGCAATTCGATAATGTCCCGCTTCGATTGTAACCGTATATGAGGGGTGTATACCCGTCTGTCCCCATGGGGTGTATACCAGTATTGACCCCCGGGGTGTCAACGACTATACAGCACCCCCTGTATGTACCGTTTTGAAATCCGTTGACCATCCAAAAAACATCTCTGTCCTCAGAAATGATTATGTTAATTGGGTTATTCGACCAACACCTGAAGAGTGTTAGCCAAGTAATCATATTGTCGTCCTGGAGCTGAAGGTATTTCGCTAGACATACTTTAAACTCTTGGAGATTCGAATCACTTCTAACATCCACGCTTCCGGACTTGAAATCACTGTAAATACCCTCAGCACTCCATACACCACCAAACAAAATCGTGACCTGTTGAACTGTCGCCATGTTAGATTAGGACGAAAAATTACTGTCGCAATGTGATCGTGATATGAAACAAAAAGATAATACACTATGACATTTATATGAGGGGCAACAATGTGAAGGAATAAAAAAATAATTGTTGGAAACTACCTACGCCTGAACAGTAGGTAGTCCCTAACAGATCACAACATACCGCCCCCCAAAATCTCGTGTAATTAGGGATACATCCAGCCCGCAATAAATGGACCAAATCCCGTGTAAATCGGAATACACCCAACGCGCAAGAAAAAGGCGAGCAAACCTGCGTGTAACAAAAACGGACGTTAGGGCCGTCTGTATATAGCCGTATATACCAGGGGTAAAAACGTCTAAAAAAAAATCCAGGAAAACGGTTCCTACTATTCCGGTAGCCACACCTGCAAAGACCAAACTTCCCTAGCCAAAAATCAAGAACGCTTTTTTTTTTTTTTTTTTAGCCATTTAGCACCATTCCCCTTGAAATTTTGAAGATTTTGTTTTGAATACAAAATTACAACTAAATTGGTAAAATTATTACGTATACTTAGTTGGATTGAACCGAAATTTGATTATAGGGATGATATGGATGGTCCATGCTACCATGAAAATGGGTACTTGTGAATTGTGATGAATGGCCTCATTCGACATTAAGGCTAGTCTTAATTTTATTGGGCCCATGTATGTAATTCACCATCCCAAAAAGCCCAATTCCGGATATCGAAATCGCTCCTCCAATGTGGTCTGGTCTCTACTTATGGAAATATCGAAAGAGGGACCAAACAAATTTCCCTATTACACCGCAATTCCAACCTCTTCTTCAAAACATATCCACAACTCTTCTGTTTGTAAACACAACACAGATATAATCAAGATTCCAACATAAAAGAATGAAGATTATAAACTCTTATTCATCTCTAATCTCATCTACAAAGATTCATCTCTCTCTCAATAAAATGGCTACAAATCTGATCAACACAAGAACAGTGGATCCTCAAATAATCATGCCTATCAAAATAAACAAACAACTATCTGAATGTCCAACATAATAAATAAATTTTTTTAAAAAAAACATAATCAATTTTTTCAATCCACGTTCAAATTACCCAAACATCAAGCCTCTACGCTAACACCACTGCGAACAGAGTTCCAGCCAAAGCGATCCCCAATGCAGCCGCTCCGCCGACGTGCGACGCCGCTCCAGCTGGGTTGTCGGCCGGCGGTGCCTGGGGCGCCGGTGAGGGCACCTCGCCTCCGATGGGTGAAGGAGGAGACGCGATGGGTGGAACTACAGGTCCACCGGCGGGAGACCCAGAAGGAGTAGGACTGGAGCTTGGAGCTGGGGTAGGCGCACTAGTCGCCGGAGCTGGAGTAGGTGCCGCCGGCGCCGGTGATGGAGCTTCCGGAGCGGGTGAGGGCGACGCTGGAGCCGGTGATGGTGATGATCCTCTGTTTGGCGCCGGAGTCGGAGATGGAGGGAAAACGACCGGAGCAGGCGCCGGCGTGGCTGGTGGCGGAGGAAGAGGCTGTGAAGAACCCGGCGCCGGCGCCGGCGCCTGAGCCATACACGACACTGTCAGCAAAGCAAAAATCACAACCAATCGAAGCCCAGAGAATCCCATCGTCTTTATCGGAAAGAATTAAGGAAAAAATTTCTTTTCAAAACAGAGTATCTCAAAGGAAGGTAGTGGAAGCCAAACAACAGCGTTCGAAGCGAACAATTCACTCACAGAATTTGTTTTGCATCCCAGAACGCGGTATTAATCTATATATATAGGCTTTTTCCAAGGAACCTTCTAGAGGAATCAGATGCAGGTGGACCAAGTAAGCCAGCCATTAGGATTCAGACACGTGCACTAGTTGATTTTTCAACACGGTGATCAAAATCACACATATGTACTGAACATATTCCAACCGTTGGATCCACCACGTGTCAGTTGGAGGAATGTCGGTGGGACATTACTTTCTTGTTTCTCTCCGTATTCTAGTCCTACACCGCCTTGCCAGAGGTTTTGCAATTTTCTGAGAAACGTTAGTCCAGAGTGTCAAATTGAAATACACGTGGCGGAAACCCATTTGATGAGGCTGCCGCAAATTTCAATCATATGCATTTATTTCCGTTGAAATATTTAATTGATATTTTATATTTTGTAGCCGTTGAGTTGTGTGAAATGAGGGAGAGAAAATGGGGTTCGGTAACCGCCAGAAATGGAAAAGGAAGGAGAAAGTAATTTTCAATTCGACCACGGAAAGTAAAGTAATAGAAATTATAGCCCAACTGGATTCACGTATCATGGTCTAGATTGTTTTATTACAATGTGAGCCCTATGTTTGTTAATTTTTTTTTTTTTTTGTGCCAATCTGTTTTTAAAATTCTGTTGTCTTTTCGCAATATGATTCTTACCTTTATTATAAAAAGGTTTGAATTCTTAGTCCAATTTTAAAAACAAAAATATAATTTCAAAAAATTATTTTTTTAGTTTTGATGCTTTGATTTAAAAAAAAAAAAAAAGGAAATGGGATAACAAGATAAAAAAAAATTATGGGGAAAGTAATATCTACATTAAATTATAAGTTTAGTTTCTAAACTTTTAGGAGTCGTTTGTTTTCTGAAAAATTAGATAACTCAAAATATATATGTTCGACATTTTAAATAACTGTGTTTATTTTGAATGAATGATTTATAAGAATATCTGAAAATATTCAGATAACTATGTTTGTTTTGTAGGATTTTTGTAGGAAAAATTTGTAAATTATGTATAATTTCAATAATGCTCTTACTAATTTTTAGTTTACTATAATTTAAATTTATATAACATTTTGGTCTTTGCTAATCTAATGTTTTATTTTTATATCAATTTAATTTATACTAATTTAATTTATTATTTTTGGAACATATTAATTTAAGGTTTTTATAAAATATTTAATTTTAAAAATTTATTTCAACTTTAACATTTTTTAAACATGATAATTAATATAATTCACGGTGTATTTAAGTGGACTATATTTATCACATTATCAAATTACATTTTTTTTTAGAGAATTATATATATATTTTTTTAATGAATTTTATGTGTGTCTTTTGAAATGTACAATTAGTATTATTATTAAGAGAATAAATTAAAAATAAATTAAAATATTATGCAATATAACTATCATTTATCTAATATGTAAAGGTAAAATTTAAAAAAAAACATGGTTAGTTACATAGGATTATTTATTAGTGTAGGAATAAATTAATTTATTTTTAAATAAAAAATACAAATTGTAAAATAATATATATATATATATATATATATATATATATATATATATATTAAAACAATGGATGGGTAAAAATGTCTTCCAAAGATGCCCTCAACATAGGAATCTTAAAAACTCATCTCTCACGAGGACATAAAAAAACTTATGGAATGCCTCTCCTATGGGCATCTTAGGATGTCTGGGTATCCCGAAATTCTGAAGTATCCAATATTAGTACAAAACAAACAAGGTATTCCAGATGACCATTCCATGGAAATCTTTGATCTATATTCATTTAGTTCCAAAATTTTGGACACGTTCCAATGAGTTATTGAAAAGTTTTTTTTTAACTAATTTTAATTTTTTAAAAAGTTTTTTCTTTAGTTTTTAAATATTTGCTTGAATTATAAAAAAAAAACTTTTTAAATAGAAAATAAAAAGAAAAATCTATAAATGAAAATAATGTTGATGAGCTAGTAATCAAAACGAACCATTTTCAATCCGTAAGAAAGTATTTAGGTACCTAATGAGCTGTAGTGAATAGCTGTTATGTATGTAGAATATGACTTCTTTTTTTTTTTTTTTTTTTTGACAAAATGTTGAATAAGACATTGGAAATTAGTTGGAAAAGTTATGCAATAGTTATGATGAGAGTGAATGAATCAGAGAATTTTGCTGTCTTATTTTATCTTGAAAGTTGAAATACAGTCGAATGAGAACTGGCAGTCGCTGCCGAAAATTCTAAAATATTAAAAAAGTAAGAAACGTAAGCGTGTATGTTTTTGACGAATGGTTGATTTTATTCTCTATTTTATTATTTGTACATATCTTTTATCTTTTATCCGCAATTAATTTGCCAACCAGAAATTTATTTTCTGCAAAATAAATTTTATTCTTTTTTAGTCAACAACATTTGTTTTTTCTTTAAATGGTTGCTTTTAAAAAAGTTTATGAATTCAAATAAATATTTCAAAATAGGTACAAGCTTTATGTCAACTAAACTATTGTCTTGTTGGCAATTAACTTCAAAATATTGTAATCAAATAACGATTATTATTATAATTAATATTTAAGATTAAGTTGGGATTAGTGATGATTTAAATCTTTTAACTTTATATTTTAAGATTTCTCATACCAATTGAGCAACTCATTTCTAACTTAACTTTTTTTAATTTTTCAACTGGCATACTGTAAAAAAAATGTTTTTTCTAGCACATCAACATTTGGAGGTGAGGAGATTCGAACCTTTGACCACCTCTTGGTTGAGGATACATGTCAATTACCTTTGAGTTATGCTCGTTTTGGCTTCTTTTCCATTTTAATATGGGACAATAATTATATGTATATTTTATTTTAAATATATATTTTTAATATTTTGGCCATTTTGATAGTTTTAAGTTAGTGATTGGACCAACGGAAAAAACGTAGAATATATAATTATTTTAGTGAAAAAAGACAAATTATTTAATGGATTCACCATAATATAGTTTTTTTTTTTTTTTTTGAATAAACCATAAAATAGTCTTTCTTTACCATTGTTAAATGTAAATCTTAAATTTTGATTGTTTCTTAATATAATTCTTTTTAGTACATAAATATTTGGGGATGGAGGTTTGAACCTCTGACTTCAAAGTCGAGGGAACATGTCAATTACCGTTAAGTTAGACTCGCTAAAGCGAGATATTTTTATAATTTTTATTTCTTACATCTAACTGTAAAATCTGTTAGGGTAAAAACGTGTAACTTCGAAAAAAAATCAAATCTCTTGTCAACCTGTTGTAAAAAATATGGTTAGGATTTTATCAAAAAAAAAAAAAGTTGAGATTCTCCACTAATAATTTCTCCGAAATAATTAAATCCTAAAATAGGGGAGTTGGGTGACCTACGCTACACCGTTGATTGAGCGGTTGTGAATTATGGCGGAGTTGATCACACCGCACTACAATCTGAAGCGTGTACGGGCAAGTAAACTACCCCCATTTTATTCATTCCAGGCTGACATAGTCAACTCCGCGTGTGTAAAAATAAAAAATTCAAACTAAGTAAACTAAAATATTTTTATTTTTGTCAAAGCGAACTTAGCTCAGCTGTAATTGACATGTATGATGTACTAAAAAAATATTTTTTTTCATTTCTTTTCTTAATTCAACAATATCTAATCTGGATCTAGGAGAATTTCAACACTATTAGTCAAAGATACATGGTAAAACACAACGTTACAAATTTAGAGATTCATTAGACATTTTCTTAAAAAATCGAGGGATTTTTTAGACACAATTTTGAAAAGTTAGAAGCCAAACTTTTAATTTGAGATATTTAAAATTATATAATATATACTAAATAAAGTTTTGATAGATAAGAATATAGTTAAATAAATATAGAAGTGTATGTTGGCACCCTTTCACAAACACTTCAGGAAACACGAAAAACCAAATCAATCTGAACCCAACGATAGCGTTGTTTCCTTAAGACAATTTTGTTCCCTCTATGGTGCTCAAGGTATCACGAACAATTGTCTCCCAGGATAGGACGGATTACCCACCTATGAATGTAGTACTCCAATCATAGGACTCTCGAACACTGGTATTTAAGTAATCGTACAGAGAAAAGTAGGAGAAGAGTTTTTGAAAGAAGAGTTTGTGACTTGTTCTTGTTTTTTTTCAAAACTCAAACTGAATCACATATTTATAGACTATTTGTGGCCATTCAAATAGTCACATCTTTTCGTGTAAGGGTTGTGTCCTTTATCAAAAGACACACCCTTTCATATAGGGTCGTGTCCTTTACAAAAGACACACCCTTTCACATAGGGTTGTGTCCTTTATCAAAAGACATACCCTTTCACGTAAGAGATCAGGAAGGAAGACCGAATGGAAAATAACGCTTTAGTGTCTTTAAGTCAAGAAACCGACCAAGAGAGAACTGCCATAATAAAGAAGGGTAAAGAGAAGCTGGTGGACCTTAACGAGCTAAGTAACAATGATATGGAAGAAGAGTGCCCTGAAATCAATCTGCTTTCTTGCGTGGAAAGATTGGCAAACGAAGACAGTCCATGTGGCTCAACTACAGAAGGTATATCTGGGGGTTTAGAGAGATCTGGAAAGTCGAAGAGCTCTTGGAGAAGAAGAGTTAGAATGAGACAGAAAGGTGACCAAACAAATGACCAGGAGGCAAGAGAGACAGGCACTAAAAAGAGGAAAAAGAAAGATGGCTCCCCAATAATGAGAAGCGTTTGAAGAGCACTGAATATGAGGCAAATGTTGTAACTGACTCAATGTCATTGGCAGAGGTCGCTAAGCGACCCTGCTGCGAAATATGAAAATCTTATGCTGGAATGCTCGGGGTTTGGGGAACCAGAGAGCATTCCGAGCGGTCTGTAACCTCATTTCTGAAAGGAAGCCTCACTTGGTTTTTATATCTGAGACAAAGTGTGGAAATGATATAATCAACAAGATTAAACTCTGTTGCCACTTCGATGGTTGCTTGACCGTGAGAAGTGTAGGGGCTAGAGGTGGTATTTTGTATTCTGTGGAAGGGAAAAGATTTGGTCAATGTGCGTTCCTATTCCAACAATCACATTGACGCGCTGGTTAAATGGAGAGACAATGAATGGAGGTTTTCAGGGATCTATGGTTTTTCTGAAACCATTCATAAGCATAAGACCTGGGACTTGATGTGCTCTCTTCATAACTCTGGTAATGAGCCGTGGTTACTTGGTGGGGATTTTAACGAAATACTCTGGGATAAGGAGAAGGAGGGTGGTCCCAGGAGAGGAAGAACTCTGAGGGATAATTTTAGACGAGCGATTAATGATTGCCAGTTGACAGATATTCAACCTCAGGGTCCTATATTCACATGGCATGGAAACAGGAGGGGAGTCCACATCCAAGAGAGGCTGGATAGGTTCCTCTGCAATAATGCCTTCGAAGCTCTATTCCAGAATGCTACCGTTACTAACCTTGACTGGTTCTTCTCTGACCACAGGCCTATTGAGATCTCTCTGGATGCCGATAGATTGCGTAAGAAAGGGAGGTATTCTAAACCCTTTAAATTTGAGGAGAATTGGATTAAATATGTCGAATGTTCTAATATTATTAAAAACCAAGGGGACTGGGATAACATTTCCGATGACCCTTTATCTCATAAGCTAGGAAATTGTGCTGCTGCTTTAAATATTTGGGGAAGGGAGGTGTTCTTAAATCGTAAAAACCGTATTAATGTTTGCAAAAATTCCTTAAAAGATGCTTACAGTAACCTTCATGTCTTGAATTTTGATGAGATCCACAGGATTGAGTTTGAGCTGGATAACCTCCTCGAGGAGGATGAAATCTATTGGAAACAACGATCCTGGGAGGATTGGCTTCGGTGGGGTGACAAGAACTCCAAATGGTTTCATAGGAAAGCCTCCATCCGTAGAAAGGTTAATGAGATAATAGGCATCTTTGATAATAATGGAACCTGGACCGAGGACCCTAACACTATTGACAACACCTTTATAGCCTACTTCCAGAACTTGTTCCAATCCTCTCATCCCTCTGCCCATGATATTAATGATGCTTTAAGATTTTATCCAGCCTAAGGTTACTAACAGAATGAATAGGCTCTTACTTCGTCCCTTTACTCGGAATGACATCGAAACTTCTATTAAGCAAATGTTCCCTACCAAAGTTCCTGGCCCCGATGGATTTCCAGCCTTGTTCTACCAAAATTATTGGAATATGGTGGGGGATAAAACTTCTTCAGAATGTTTGGAGATTCTTAATAATAATAAAAGCATAGAGAATTTGAATAAAACCAATATCGTGCTAATTCCCAAGGTTCCTAATCCCAAACATGTTAGTGATTTTCGCCCTATTAGCCTTTGTAATGTTAATTACAAGATCATCACTAAAACCTTAGCTAATAGGCTCAAGAGTGTCCTTAAGGACATCATCTCCCCAACTCAATCCGCTTTTATCCAAGGTAGGCTTATATCGGACAATATCCTTGTCGGCCATGAGTGCTTACATGCTATTAGAAATGAGCGAACCTCTATTAAGCATATGGCAGCTCTAAAGCTTGATCTTAGCAAGGCTTTTGATAGAGTCGAGTGGCCTTTCCTCAAAGAAATAATGCTCAAACTGGGGTTTGATATCAGGTGGATCGATTTAATCCTAAATTGTATCTCCTCAGCCAAATTCTCTGTGATTATCAATAAAGAAATGAAAGGTTGCTTTTCTTCTAGTAAGGGTCTTAGACAAGGTGACCCCCTGTCTCCTTACCTATTTCTATTAGTTGCTGAAGGTTTGTCCAGCTTAATTTCAGGTGCTAACTTGGAGAAGAAGCTATCCAGTGTCTCATGTTCTCAAGATGGGCCTTCAATATCACACCTCCTGTTTGCGGACGACAGCCTCGTTTTTTGCAAGGCTGATGAGCTTGAGATGATCCATTTGAAGAACCTATTAAAATCCTTTGAAAGAGCTTCGGGAGAAAGCATTAACTACACCAAATCTTCTATGCTTTTTTCCAAGGGAGTTAACAAAGACCGCAGCCTCTACCTTGGCAATATCTTGGGAGTCCAGTGTGTGGAAGATCTTGGCAGTTACTTAGGTGTCCCTTCAGCTTTCACTAGGAGTAAGTCAAGGGATTTTAGTTTCATCATCGAAAAGGTGGGAAAAGTTCTCCAAGGTTGGAAGCGGTCATTCTTTTCTGTGGCTGGCAAAGAGACTCTAATTAAAAGTGTAGGCCTTGCTCTGCCTTCATATATTATGAGCGTCTTCAAACTTCCAAAGCAGATTTGTGAGGAGATTACTCGAACATTCACTCAATTTTGGTGGGGATCGTCTGACTCTAAAAGGAAGATGCATTGGTGTTCGTGGGATCGCATGTGTTTCCCTAAGAGCTTGGGAGGTCTAAATTTCAGAGATTTGGAAGGTTTCAACCAAACTTTAGTGGCCAAACAAGTCTGGCGGATATTGACCAACCCAGATTCTATGGTGGCTGTCGCAACGTCATCGCGACGCGGAGCGGCCGACGTCCTTCCCTAAGGGTGAGGTGAGAGGTTTGGAGTCGCCACCAATCATCTTGGGGTGTGATTGGTCACCCATTTTAAAAAAAGTGGTCTTTGAAAACCAAAAATTAGGTTCGGGGATCAGTTGTGTGTAGGGAAGGTGTTAGCACCCTACAACACCCGTTTGAAAACATTTTATTTTATTACTCGATTTCATTAAACAAAAGGTCCGTGTCTTAACGAAAATAAACAAAAAAAAAATTAATTATCTCACTAATTTCACCTTATCTTTAAATAAAGTGAGGATTTAATTTTGTGAGTGGGGTTAACCCATGACTTTATTATCATGTAAAAATTTCCTAATTAAAGAAATTCTTTCACCTCAAGAATTTGAAAATTATTTCAACTCCGTCATAGGCTTTACATGATATTATTTGTCCCATGTCTATTATTTCACATTTTAGGAATAAAATGTGAATTAATAATTATGAGTGGTATGACACCATTCAACAAAAAGAAATCATTTTTTAATTTTCCAAATAAAAAACTAATTAGAAATTTCAAAGTTAAAAATTAAAATAAAGAATTTGAAATCAATTGAAAGAAGGTTAAATAATTTAGAAATTCGAACTAAAACTAAATTAAAATTCAATTGGAAATCTCAGTTTAAAAGTCATTTTGAAATTGTTTTGAGAATTCCAATTTAAAGTCAAATGGAAGTTGATTTAAAAAATTCTAAATTAAAAGTTGATTGCAAAAATATTAGGCTAATTTCCAGGCAGGGTGTTCCCTTTCGGTCAGCTTAAATACCCGTTCTTAGACAAAATTAGCCTAAAGTTTCCATAATCAACTTTAAAAAACTTTTCTTGAAATCCAATTTAAAACTAAATTAAATTCCATTTGAGATTCATTTAAATAGTTCAAGTTCAAATACCAAATTTAAATCCACTTTGAAATTCATGGGTATTTCAAATTTAAATCGTTTGAAGGAATTCAAGTATTAACCAAATTAAGATTGACTTCAAAATTTTCAATCAAAACCTATTTTGAAATTTATTTAAGAAAACCAATTTACATCCAATTGAAATCAATTTTGAAAATCTAAAATAAAAATCAAATTGAAATTCATTTGTGAATATCAAAACTACAAATGGAACCAATTTAAGATTTTATTCAAATTAAAATCAATGAAAGGGAAATTAAAATTCTTATTTGAAAATTTCAAACCAAAACTAAATTGAAATTGAGTTAATTTAAAACCAATAATGAAATTGAATTGAAATCCAAATTAAACCAAATTGACATTGATTTTGAAATTCTACATTAAAACTTATTTTGAATTTTACTTAGAGATTCCAAATTAATTAGATACAATTTGAAATTCATTTGAAAAAAAAAATCCAATATCACCTTGAAATTCACTAGAACTTGAAATTAAAACCATTTG
Organism: Luffa acutangula; assembly: GCA_036850905.1. Lineage (NCBI taxonomy): Eukaryota > Viridiplantae > Streptophyta > Magnoliopsida > Cucurbitales > Cucurbitaceae > Luffa > Luffa acutangula. The sequence goes on along the minus strand of CM072087.1, from coordinate 57,087,686 downwards.
AGGGAAAATTGACATCTAATTTGAGATTTCAAATTAAATTCGGTAAGCAATTATTAAATTAACCCTCAAATTAGAATTTAATTGAAATAGATAAAAAGTTCAATCTTAAAGCAAATTTGAACATGATTTAAGAATTTCAAAGTAAAAGTCAATTTGAGATAAAACTCCAATTCGAAATCTCAATTATAAGTCAATTAAAATGACAAATAAGGATTACAAAACTAATAAAAGAGAATAAAGAAAACGAGGAAAAGACATGAAAGCAAAATATATACCAAAAATAAAATTAAAAGAGAAAAATTAAAAAAAAATTAAAAAAAAAATGTGAAGACAATTAAATGGGGAGGGACCCACTTACCTTTTCTCTCTTTCCATTTTGTTTAATCTAAAATCAATTTGAAACTTGTTTGGAAAATGAAGGGGAAATGAAATCCAATTTGAAAACATCAAATTAAATCATCAAAGGGAAAGAAAAAACTTGAAATTTTATTTAGAAATTTCAAATTAGAACCAAACTACATCCAATTAGAGACTTTAATTTTGAAAAGAAAGAAGAAGGAAAGAGATAAATTAATAATAAATAAATGAAATGAAATGAAATAAATTGCAATTGATTTGAAAACTCAAATTCATAGCCAAAAATGAAAAATGGAAAAAGTTTGGATAAAAAAAAAAAAAAAAACCATTTTCTTTTCTTGTTTTAAGAGGAATAATAATAATAGTAATAATAATAATAATAAGACAAATAATAAGAGAGACAAATGAAAAGAATAAAGAATTTAAAATGTGGGACCCACCTTATTCACTTTCCTCTTTCTTCTTCCCCGACTTCCTTCCCTCCCTTTTTCTTTTTTCTCTTCCACTTTCCCTCCCTTTTTCACTTAGTTCTCACTTAGGAACTTTGTTGGAATCAACGGAAAGCGGCGGCACGGTGGCGGCACGGCAGTGGCGGCGGCGGCAGTGGTGGCGGCAACGGCGGTACGACAGTGAGTGGCGGCGTCAGTACGGCGGCAGGTGGCGACGGTGGTACAGTGGTAGGTGGCGACGGTAGCTTTGGTTTTTGGAAAATCCTTCTCCAAACTCTATTTTCCCTCTCAAACTTACTTTCTCTCTCTAAGCTCTCTCACTATTCTTCTCTTTTTTTCTTGTGTCCTTGTTGTTCTTCCCTTCTCCTCCATCCTCTATAAGCTCTCATTATATAGTAGAGCTTGGAGGAAGGGGTTGAGAAAAATGGGGAAAGAATGAGAGGTTGGGAGAAAGAGGGGGAGTGAGTTGAGAAAGATGGGGAAAGAATGAGAGGTTGGGAGAAGGAAGGGGGAAGAGTTGAGAAAGATGGGGAAAGAATGGGAGGTTGGGAGAAAGAAGGGGAGTGAGTTGAGAAAGAGGGGGAGTGAGTTGAGAAAGATGGGGAAAGAATGGGAGGTTGGGAGAAGGAAGGGGGAGAGTTGAGAAAGATGGGGAAAGAATGGGAGGTTGGGAGAAGGAAGGGGAATGGAGAAGAAAAAGGGAGAGGGAGAAAGAATATGAGAGGTTGGGAGAATGAGGGGGGATGGAGAACGTGGAAAGAGGAGTGAAGGAAAAAAAATGAATAAAATAAAAAAAAAATAAAATAAATAAACAAAAATAAAATAAAATAAAATAAACAAAATAAAGAAATAAAACAAAAAAAAAACAAAAAAAAGATGAAAATGAAAATAAATCATGAAAACTAAAAAACAAATTTTGATAATATGCAAGGAGAGAGATTTGAACCAAAGACCTTGTGATTGTTAATACGACTTTATGCCACTTGAGCTATGCTCTTGTTAACATACCAAAAACAAATTGACTTCCAAATATTGAAAAACTTCAAATATTATTACTAAAATCAAGCCGGACCAAATACGGTGTCTACAGTGGCCAGATTTTTAAAAAGCATATATTTCTCAGAGGGCAATATTCTGGAAGCTGATCTAGGGAGACACCCATCCTACCTGTGGCGTAGTCTTCTTTGGGGCAGAGATCTTTTATCCAAAGGCATTAGATGGAGGGTTGGCAATGGTGAAAATATTTCCATTTTCAATGACCCTTGGATTCCCAAAGAGATTCATTTCAAGCCTTCCTGCATTAACGAAGCCTTGGTACATGAGAGAGTCTCTTACTTCATCTCCCCATTAGGATGATGGAATTTGGAGTTACTTAAAACTACAGTTAGAGAAGATGATCTTGAGATTATCAAAAGGATCCCTATCAATTCAACTAGCAGGGATAAAATCACTTGGCACTATTATAAATATGGGTCATACTCAGTGAAGTCTGGATACAAAGTCTTCATTCAAGATAAGATTAGGGCTAGCTCTAGTAACAACTCTATGGCTAAGGTTTGGTCGAATCTCTGGAATTTGAAGCTTCCATCTAAAATCAAGCACTTTTGCTGGAGGGCGATTAATGGTTTTATTCCCTCAAAAGTAGCCTTACAGAGAAGAGGTGTGCCAACTGACATAATATGCCCTCGTTGCAATAAGGAGGTTGAATCAATTGATCACTCTCTGATAAAATGTGAAAAGATTAAGGAAGTTTGGCAACTGACCTTTAACCATGATCTCCTGAGATATAACTTCAACCATAACTTCGCCGATAGGTGGTTCGAGCTTGACTCAGCGCTGAAGCAGGAAGATCTCCAGAAAATTGCAGTATCCTATTGGAGTATTTGGACAGACAGAAACAACGTAGTCCATAATAAGCCCATTCCCCCTCCTACCGTCCAGAGCAGATGGATCAAAAGATACATTGCAGATTACCTCAAGGCTAATGATTCTCCAAATTCCAAGTTGCGCAAGCCTATCCATAATAGAGCCCCGCTGAATTCCTGGATTCCACCAGCAGCTGGTCTTCACTCTATCAACGTTGATGCGGCTTGGAAAGTCAATGAAGAAGGATCTGGTTTGGGCTTGGTTTGTAGAAATTCAGATGGTTTGCTTCTGTATGCTTCTTCTATCTTTTCGGAGCTCTACTATTGCCCCCCCATGGCAGAACTTCTGGCTATTTTAGAAGGTGTGAAGTTCGCAGACTCTCTAGGGCTCGACAGAATAAATCTCGAATCCGATTGTCTCCAAGCAATTGATCTTATTACCAAAGGGGAAGATATCCGAAGCGAGTTGGGAACGTTAGTTGATGAGATTAGACAGAGAGCTCTGAGGTTTTCTGTGATTAATTTTACTCATATTCGAAGAAATGGCAACCTTGTTGCCGATGCTATAGCTAAATATGCAAAAAGATGTAGAAGCTCTGTATCTTGGAATGATATTGTTCCTGAGTGGCTTCGTGTTTTGGTCTTTGATGACCGTTTTTCCGTTGCCATTGTGGCTGAATAAAGAGGTATTACTTTTTAAAAAAAAATACCTTGATAACAAAACATATAATGAATAAAATTAAAAATATCTTGATGAATGTTTAAATTAAAACATACCTAAAAGATTGAGGATTTTTGCACTGTGTCAAAATCAATCTCTCCTTCTCCTTTTGAACTAGCCAAAATTAATCAATTGATTTTTTTTTGGGGGAAAAATCAATTTTGACCCTGAACTTAGCAGATTGTATCAATTTTAACCCTAAATTTTTAATTTCATCCATTTGAACCCTAAACAAATTGTATCAATTTGAACCTGAAACTTGCATAAATGTTGTCAACAAGAGCATAGCTCAACTGACATAAAGTTGTGTTGATAACCACGAGTTTTGTGGTTCGAATCCCCCACCTCCCACATATTGTAAAAAAAAAAAAAAAAAAAACTTGCATAAATGTTATAATGTAGACTTTTGGTCAACTTTTCATTTGAATTGCTATTAAAACATGTAATTGACAAATTTCTTTTTTTCTTTTTTTCTTTTTCAATTCGCATTGCACCTGAGTTAAAATTTAGGGAAAAAATCGTTTTTAACCCTAAACTTTGGGGGTTGTATCAATTTTAACCCTGAACTTTCAATTTTATCAAATTGAACCCTAAACTTAGTAAGTAATATCAATTTCAACCCTAAACTTTTAATTTCATCAAATTGAACCTCAAACTTATCAGATTGTATCAATTTTAACCCCAAACTTACATATGTGTTACAATGTACACTTTTGGTTAACTTTTCGTTTGAACCACCGTACGTAATTGACTATTTCTTCATTTTTTTTTAAATTCACATTGCCCTTGAATTGGTTTCTTATAAATAAAATATTGGACAAGCTTTTATTTAGATGACTTTTTCTTGTTGTTGAGAACTTTGTGAGACCTTTATTACTACTACTAAAATTACGAAAGCAAAGCAACTTTAGAAGATTTTTTATCTCCAAATATTTGCTTGTTTTTTCTTGCTGCTAAGAACTTTGCGGGCTTTTTTTTTCTCTTCTTTTATTTATTTATTTATTTTTGCTAATTAGAGGAATGTAAAAATGTAGGAAATGAAAACAAAGAAATTTCCAGTTTTTTTTATTTCTCATATTTGTTGGATTTTTCTGGTTGTCAATAACTTTGTGATTTTTTTTTTGGGATAACAATGAAAAAGAATAATCTAAGATATTTTATTTCTTCTGATAAAGAGTTTCTCCAACATTTTTTTTACAAAACACCAACTTAGCTACAATGTTAATTAAAAAAAAGTTCAATTACATGCTTTTAATGGCAATTCAAATGAAAAGTTGACTAAAGATCTACATTGCAACACTTATGCAAGTTTGGGGTTCAAATTGATACAATTTGTTAAGTTTAGAGTTTAATTTGTTAAAATTGAAAGTTCAAGGTTAAAATTGATACAACATGCTAAGTTCAGGGGTCAAAATTGTTTTTTTCCCAAAAATTTATTGGAAAAACTCTATATCAAAAGAAATCAAATATTTCAGACTATTCTTCTCATTATTATTAAAAAAAAAATCACAAAGTTATTGAACAATCCAGCAAATATGAGAAATAAAGAACTCGAAATTTAAATATTTTAGTTTCCTACATTTGTACATTATTCTAATTAGCAAGAAAAAAAAAAACAGTAAAAGAATAAAAATAATCACACAAAGTTCTTAGCAACAAGAAAAAACTAGCAAATATTTAAAGATAAAAAAATCTTTCAAGTTTCTTTGATTTTATAATCTTAAATAGCAACAAAAAAACTCTCACAAAGTTCTCAACAACAAAAAGTTATCTAAAATAAAGTTTCGCCAGTATTTTATTTACAAGAAACTAATTCAGGTGCAATGTAAAAATTTAGAAAAAAAAAAAAAAAAGAATAATCAATTACGTACGATGGTTCAAACGAAAAATTAACCAAAGGTATACATTGTAACACTTAGGCATGTTTGAGGTTAAAATTGATAATAAGTTTGAGGTTCAATTTGATGAAATTGAAAATTCAAGGTTAAAATTGATACAACCTCCAAAATTTTAGGGTTAAAAATAATTTTTTTTTTCTTTCTTTCTTGAGTTCAACAATATTCGGATTATGGTGGGAAAAAGAAAACGAAAACGAATAATAATAAAAATTGCCTAAAATTAGCTTTTTCCATGGGAAAACGAGTATGGAGTTTGAAGAACCCACCTTAGCACCTGGATCGTCTAAAAACTACGACACCAGATCCAATTTGCTTTGCTTCTCCTGCGCGCTAAAAAGTAGGGGTCGTGTCTTCGTCCGCCCATTATCGCCCTCTCACCCAAGCCTTTCCTCTATTCCGCAATTTCCCCCAAATAATATACCCAGCACAATCCAATTACTCTGTTTCGGAACAATTTTTGATGGAGAAGCCGAAGCAGGATCCTGAGAACAAAGCTACGATCTCAACCGACGATAAGAGCCCAAAATCCGATCCAAAGGAGGGAGTTCCGACCGCCAATGGAGATGGGAATTGGGCCAATTTCGTGATGGGGTCAGAGAACCAGATTCCGACCACCCAGAACGAGCAACCTGTGATTTCAACGCCCTCTTCCGGCTCCAAGAAATCGGTTCGTTGGAGCACCGAGTTGGTCACCGAATCTCCGTCCGTTGCTTCGAGTGCACATGGATCGAATTTTCATGCATCTTCGGCCCCTTCCTCTTCAGCTTCCTTCAAAGGTATTGTTTCTGTGAGTTTGATATGTGGTTCTGTTTCATTGATTTGTTTATGTGCCTTCGTGTGGCGGGTCAGTAGTCTTGTGATGATCGATGGATTAAAGCGTTAAATATTTCAATGGATTTTGATCAGAGACTGTGGATTCTGTATGGACCGTGCTGGGGAGATGGGGGAAGAAAGTCGGGGAAGCTACAAAGAGGGCTGAGGATCTGGCTGGAAACACTTGGCAGCATTGTAAGTTTTCCATTGTTCCTGTTGTTTTTGTTGGTCTTGCTATCCAAGAAGCCGATTGGGGGTGAAAAATTGGATTCAATTTGGAAATATAGATTGTTCTTTTCATTTCTGTCTCACGTTTATGAGGAAAAATATTCCTTTTGTTATCCAATTTTTCCTTCAAGGAAGTGAGCAAAAATTGGGCTCTTTGAAAAGAAGTTCCTGATGGTTTTATGTCAAAAGGTTTATGTGGATGGGAGTGAGATGTAGTAATACTTGTTATTCCTCTTAGTTCTTATAATTTGGATTGGTCCTTAGGTGATTAATGGTAGTTCTTTTTCTTTTTTGTTGTGATGGATAGAATAAGATTAGTTACTAGGAGGCTATCTGGAATTCGTATTTCAAATTGTTTTCTGTTTCTTTAAGAACCAAAAAGACTTGTTCGATTCAGAGGCTATATTTGGCAATATATATAACATGCTTTTTTGCCATTTTAAGTATATGTTTAACTTTATCATATCACTGGGGATTCTATGTCATACTTTAACTGTCTTGTTGTGATAGTTATACCATGAACGTTAGTTTTTTTGTGTTCACTTCTTTTTCTGTCCTCAAATGTTCACTATACCCCCCCCCCTCCCCGCCCGACATGAGTTCACTGGGTCCTTGGACCATACGATTTGAAACTCCGCTTGTGTCACTGTACCTTGTGATGACATATTGTCTTAGTTCCATGTAACATAGTTGCCTCTTTTGAAATAGAAATGTTGAGTGTTTCTCATTTTACTAACTTTATCGAGTCAACGGGTATAGAGAATAAGAATACACCTAATAATTTATCAAATGATTAGTTTTTCTACCTGTTCCATGTTTGAACAACATGACATGAGCCTCCTAGAGTTCATTGTAATCCAGATGAAGAGTCATCATTGTATTTGTCAAACAAAAAGTTTGGCTGTTGCATTTTTTTTTTTTAAATAAAGAATCTTGCAATTGAGGTGCCTTTTATTTTCATTTTTTTTTTAATTGAAATCCATCCCTGAATCGTGGTGGTGGATACGTGAAATTTCTTCCACAAAGTCAAAGATGGAATGTTTTTTTTGGCTCCCCATCAAATTGATGAAATGACTAGTCTAAATTTCTGTCAAGGATAGTATCCTTTTGGAGTAAATATTTGTCGTAGGAGCTAATACTTTTTGTAGTTTTTCATAGTAGTTGAACTTTTGAGTGAATCCCTCCACGACCAATTTTGATTTGTACCTTTCAATTGAGCCATTGGCTCAAAATTTAAAAGTAAAGATCCATTTGCATCTTGCCCTAATCTTTCTTTAGGTTAGGAAATTAGTAACTGGGTTTTACTAGCTTTTGGAGCTCTCATTTCCTACAAAATTACCTCCTTCCCTTTTGGATGAGAATACTTTTTGTACAATTTATGAAACAGTAACCAATAAATAATTTGCAAGATTTTTTAATGAGGGTTAGTCTGATAAGAGAAACAATATGAGATGATGTATTGATTGCATGCCTCCACACTTTCAAGAAAACTACTGGTATGTCAAGGTCATTTATAGTCTCAATATAAAGGGAAAGTTTACTTGGACATTCATGACCTTCAGTGTTTGGGTTGGAGGAACAACCTTGTATTTGGTCATTGAAAGCTTATCTATCTTGCTTGAAAAACTGAAATAAGTTTTCCCTTGAATACTCCTTGACATACGGTTGTATGGAAAGTGTCCATCCTAATCTCCCTTATCACTTATTGGACTTGACATTGTGGTGTGACTACGGCTGCAAGAACATGACTTGGTTCCCTAATATCTTTTCGAGCATTAGAATTGGGAGTAGTCTTGCCTGTGGTCCAAAATAAATCTTCAATCTTTCCCCATTCTACTAAATTTTGGAATGAAGTGGGAGTTCTTAAAGCAGGGCTTGTCAATTGAGAAAAAGAATCCCCGTGAGAAAATTAAAGTATACTACCCCAGTTTCTCTAAGAGTTCCCTAGAAAGATAGGCTTAAGGCATCTGGGTTCAGATGCCAATTTTGCTTCTAGTTGTGGAACTTTCCCTTTGTTGGGAGGTTATATCAAAGAAGGCTGGAAGCAGAGAACGCATATTGTGAGGTACTAAGAGGGTTTGAAGGTTAACATGGGCAATCTATTATTGAGGTGTGAAGTCATTAGAGCAGCTTCCCTAAGTGAAAATTTGGCTCCCCCATTTAGAACACTAGGGCTTTAGATATGAAGGAGATGGTGATTTTGCCATTTCAACTACTTGTTTTCTTTGGTGTGTCCGTGTTGATACTTTTACGGACGATCCACACAAGTGTAATCTCAAGGATATCATTGAAAATTTGTGGCATACGGCACTCTCTCCTTTTCTCTTTTTGTTAATGATGAATATCTCATAATCTGGATCAAGGTCCTCCCTGACTTACCAATGTGGCCCCTAGCATACATTTAAAGTTTTTTAGTTTTATGTTTGCTTGAGGGATCAGATTTGAGAGCTTAGCGTACATTGATCCATCAAGCATTCAATAGACAAGTCTGGCTGCATCCAAGAAGGCTTTTGGCACGTGGGTTTGCCATTTTAAGCATGGGCATGTAAAGCCTGAGGGTTTAGCTAGGGGGTTGAGGTAACCTGAGTTTAGGAAAACCATGTTTGAGGTGCAAGTTTAGGAAGTTTATGCTTGGAGTGCAGGTTTAGAAAGCTTGGATTTGGGGTGCAGGAAATCTTGGGTTTCGTGTAGGTTTAGAAATCTGAGGTGTCTGATACTGCCATGGTTTTAAGGAGAATAAACATGGGGTGGAACTGGGTCTTGAACATCTTGTTAAAATCTTTGAAGACGTTCAATTTAGAACCATGTTTTCAAATGTAGATTCAGCATCTTGGAGTGTTGTAACGAAACAATATTGCATGCCACTTACTGTCAGGAAGGCTCCTTACTTGATCAAAATCTAAAATATCACCATGAATAAGAGCAGGTGTTAATGCTCAAAAAGTTATCTTACAATGAAAATCGGGAATACTATTAATATCAATTGTTGAGTGATGATGGGACTAAGATTTCAAATAAGGGAGGTTGCTAAATTATCGTAATTAATTTCATCATCCATACAAATCGGGAAACATGAGCTTGCATGATCCCTTCAAATTCTCAAGTTTTCTAGAATATAAATGTCATCTGTCATCTTACTTACTATTGCCTATCCTCCCTGCATATTGGTCCTAAATTTCGATATAATTAAGAGAAATGCAGTCATATAGTTTACATCATGGATTAGTGGCTTAGCACTGATTGAAACAAAGCTTGAGTTAACGATACAAGTTCCGAAACCTTTTGTGAGAATCTAATGGGACCTTTCCTAATCATGAAAGATAAGAATACATTAAAAATTTTGACTTCCTGATGAGTAGGGGAACAAAGATAACCATGTGACAAATGTTAGATGTGATAAACCTGTCATGTAGCCAGTGGTTATCAAATTAATGGTACAAGAATTAATTTTCATCTTCAAAGTTTGGGAAATGAAAAAGGAGATATTAAGAAGCAAGTAAGAATTACAAAACGTTATTCATGCTTTTGTTTCATATTAAGCCGGAAGCAGGAAATAGACCATTATGAAACAAGCTTTATACTTCTAAATTCAAACTAAGAACGTATGTTGTTTATAGCCCAAATAAATAATTAAATTTCATGTTTTTGTTTCTTAATAAGCTGGAAGCAGGAAACAAAGAATCAGTACAAATGGGCTTTATACTTTTAAATACTTACTAAAAATGTTACTGTTTACAACCCAAAAAGTTATTAAATTTGAACCTGCCATCATCTCATCCCTCTGTCAACCATATAATCCCCCTCCCCCCCCCCCCCCCCCCCCCCCCCCCCCCAAAAAAAAAAAAAAAATTCAGTGTCGTTTCGGCTTGCTTTTGAGTTTTTCTTTTCTGTCTACCGTCTCTTAATGTAATTCTATCAATGTTGTATTATTGAAACTCAACCACGCTTTCTTGAATCAGTGAAAACAAGTCCAAGTTTTGCGGATGCTGCGCTGGGAAGAATTGCACAAGGGACAAAGGTATTAGCGGAAGGTGGCTATGAAAAGATTTTTCATCAAACTTTTGATACGGCGCCTGAGGAAAAACTTCAGAATTCGTTTGCATGTTATTTGTCCACGTCTGCCGGTCCTGTTATGGGTGTATTATATGTATCTACGGCAAAGCTTGCATACTGCAGCGACAATCCTCTTTCGTACAAGGCTGAGGGGAAAACGGAATGGAGCTATTACAAGGTATTTTTATCTAAGCATTTTCAAACCAATTCTTCATATCTTTGCACAAGATTTTTAGCAAGCCTAAGTGAAGACGATGGTAACAGGGAAAACATTCTGTAATTCACAAAACTGAAAATCTCTCTTGTTTCATTGTTTGTTATGAATAATATACTTTCTAGTAGATGAGATTTCAGGTCTATATCTTAAAAAATGGGGTTCTGAAAAATCGAACTTTCTAAACCGCATCCCACCAGATTTTGTTTAGATCTTTGTGGTTTTAATTTCTTGAACATATTTTGTCTACATTGAAACCAGGTAGTTATCCCATTACAGCAACTAAAGGCAGTTAATCCATCCTCAAGTGGACTCAATCCTGCTGAAAAGTACATACAGATAATCTCTGGTGATAACCATGAATTTTGGTTCATGGGCTTCTTAAACTACAATGGTGCTGTAGAATGCCTGCAAGATTTCCCCGAGTTACGAGCAATGCAGTCGGTGTAAAACCTCGTCGTGGCTGAAACTTTCACCAGTTCTCTCATGTGCCTAAGCGTTGGTCAATTCAATCAAACTTCCATTTGATATTGCTGCTATTGTATACCAAAATTTGGAGATATTACTACACAGAGGGTGTCTTTAATTTTTATGGAATTTCCCTGTGAAATTTTGGAAGTCAGTTAGGAAAACTTATGATATAGCTTTCTTCTATACTTATATAGATTATTTATTGAGTGTACATGGTGTCTTAATGTTGAAGCATTCAGATAAAATGATTCATTTTCGTACAGATTATTACATTCTTCCATGATAGCAGTAAAACTGTCTGCTGTCATAACTCGGCCACATTTTATAGTTAAAAATTTTAAGGAAATGATAGGTTTCATCATAGTCTGATGGGTCCTTGCTCCCTCTTGTTCTACCTTCTACGTTTGTTTCTTTGCTCGTTTTTAATATATTTTGTTTATTCTCTCAGTAATGATATTATATCAACTTATTTTCAGAGAAAAAGAACATGAACATCATTATATTGGTTCATGGTACTAAAAGTTCAATGATATCGGATGCGTTTGATTCTTGAATGAAAAAGACCAAGCTTTTTTTTTTTTTTTTTTTTTAAATTGAATGCAGTTTTTTGTTTGCAATGTTTTAAAATTGTATTTATGAGTTCTCATGATACATTTTGGTTATTTTATAATTTGAAGATGGTTTCAATTTAATTATCCAACTAAAGTGTTACTTTAAAAGAAAATCTAATTCAAATTGCCTTTGATCTTTGTATATACTTTTTATATACTTTTTAATCTCTAGAATTGAATATAAATGTATAAAACAACAACAATATTTTACATTTTTATAACATTACAACATCTCTATCTTATTAATGGAAAAGTATTCTCACATCTCTATGATGTTTCCCTATCACCCATGACAAGTATACTCTCACTTAATTATATTAATTATGTCATTAATCTTTTATTAATTTGATTAAATTTCCTTTACGTAATTATTTGATTGGTTACTCCTTAACCTATAATTGGCACCTGTTTTAGGTGCTACACCTTTTTATTTGTGGTCATCTCCTGTCGGTGTGTTGAGAATATTAATGCAATTTTCATTTATTTTCTCCATTATTTATGTTTGGCTCATTTTTTTAAATCAAATAATCATTCAATCACCCAATTTCACCGCTTTAAAAGTTTTCTTTCGATCAAGTCAACATTTATTTTAAACGAAATCTAGAAACAAATCTCCGAAATCTAAAGATAGCGGAATGAATCTCTTATTATACTAAATCTTTTGTCATTATAACATAGAGGTTTGTTTTTTTATGCCATAAACTAGTCAAGATTCATATGAATCTCTAAGCACATCAACTTACGTCTCATCAAAAAAATCACAAGCATCCATCACATCGATTCGACAATTAACTTAATCTCTAAGGCTTATTCATATTAGATGTAGTTAAAGGAATATAATAATGTCATAATCAAGGAATCAATTATTTACTGTTTATAAAGCACGCTTCACCGCCCACCCACCGCCACTCACGCACTCTTTAATGCCAATGTCAATTTAATTAAAGCACCTTAATTAGTTTTATCTTTTTAACCTCAATCTCCAAACTTGCTACGTGTCAGATCCAGCTCTTGGGCCCTTCCCTCGATAACAGTCGGCCCAAGCCCATCTTCGTCAAGCCCACCACTTTTTGAGTTCATCATCATCAATCTTACAATCTTGGGTGTGACAGATTCTTTTTTCTCTTTTACATTTATCCTAGGTGGGTTAATGTAATTAATTGACATAATATGATTAAAAAAATTTTGCTAAGTTAGATAGAAATACATAAAATTATTAATTGCTAGTGATCTATAGATTAGTACAGAGAAGGAACCAAAAGTCATTATTAATTGTGTGGGATTTTTTTTTTTTTCTTTAATCATATCATAACATAAACAGTCCTAAATATTCTCCTAAGTAGTCTATTTGAAAAAAAATGGATCTCTTTAGGCTTTAACAGCTCATACTCTAATAATAATATTAATTTGTTTTTATAAGGAAGGAAATTGTGAGAGAGGAGGGACCAGAAGAGAAACTTTACTGGATTTCAAAGGCATTAAATCTCCAAAGTATGCAATTCTACTGTATGATTAAATGATTGCATTTGGTAAACAAAATTCTCTCATCATTATAGTTTTAATGTAATATAAGTTTCCTACTAAAACCTCTCTATCAAACCCTAAATCAAACTTTTCACTAATGCATGTCGGTGTCTGCTTTTGTTCAATGTAAGCAATCATGGGTTCATATTTAATCCCCTTTTTGTCCCCAAAAAAATTCTTATTTCTTGGACCCATTTCCTAATATTATTCTTTTATTTTATTCGAGTGGCTCTCACTCGAAATACACACACATAATTTCAACGAATTCAATTGTTTTCTATCAACTTTTTTGTGCGATCCTTTTGGAAGAAGATGAGGGTCTATGAACCTGAGATGCCAACCCACATTTAAAGCCTAATCAAGTTTTAATTTTTATCATATGGGTTTTTACCAAAGGTTATAAGATGAGGGAAAGAAAGAAAAAAGATCAATTTTTTATTTTTTGGGTGTAATTCCAAACTGAGTTTCTGCTCTCTCAAGTTATGATAACTTGTTGAAGAAAGCAGAAACAGTGGATTTTAGAGAGAGAGAGAGAGAGAGGGACAGTTTGATGCAAAATGTCATAAAAATTACCCATTATGATGATGCAGAGAGGGATGGGTGTAGGGTTTTCAATTACACAGAAGAATTAGTGAATAGTCACTAAAAGAGAATATCTTCCATTAAGGTACAAACTAGATGCTAGTGGGGGAAGCACTTGGCACTGTCAACCCCAAATATGGAACCATATAATTCAAGCTTCATTACCCTTTTCTTCCCCAGACATTTTAATGCATCCCCATCCCTATTTTCCTTTCATCAAAACCATCCCTTCCCTTCCCCATTCCCACCTAATCCTCTCTATATGCATTTAACATTAATTCCCATAAAATTTTGGATTTTTTTCATTGTTAAATCCAAAAGTTGTAAGGTATTAACAATATTAGTTTAATATATAGTGGAAAATGTTGATTTGTTTGTTTGCTCTCCATGATTTTGGATTTATTGCTTTAAAGAGGAAAAAGGGAAAAAGAAGAGATGTTATTAAGGAATAATATAAAGGGTGGTGGGAGAGTAAGGGGTTATAGTAGTTTTTATATTGTAAAATTGGGAATTAATGTCAACGAAAGCAGTGTCTCGCATGGTGGCAATGTCAGAGCCTCTCCATTCCATATCTCTCCAAAAACCCAGAGAGAAATGTGTTTGTACAGTAACAAATTATTCTCATCTCTTCACATGCATGCGTAATCCTATTATTATATCCTATATATTATTTTTATATATATATATATATATATCCACACTCAATCTTATTATTATTATTATTATTTTAAAAAAAAATAGAGGATAAAATTACAACATGGGTTTTAAACAAAGATAAAGAAAATTAAGAAGATAATAGAAAAAAAAAAAAACAAGAGGAAAAAAACAAAAGGGGAGAGGGGGGTGGGGGTTTAGGGTTTTGAAAAAGAAAAGGAAATGTGGGGCTGAGTTAGTAAGCGAGAAGCAAGCTGGGGGACTGGGGGCCAGTGTTAAGAAAAGGCTGCAAAAGAATATAGAAATGGAAATCACGGTCGTCCCACTCTTTCTCTCGTCCTGTCACAATCCATCTCCCTTTTTCCCGCAATTCCCTCTTTTTTTTTTTTTTCATTTTATAAATTTCTCTCTCTAACAGAGTAACAGGTTAAGGTTAACATATTTGAATTCCCCGTCCCGTTCTTCATACTTTGATATTCTATCTAACTTCATTCTTCCACTTGGGTAAAAAAGATGGTAACTTTATGACAAGGGGTAACAACTAAGAACAGATCAACAACACAACACAACACAACAAAAACTGTCGTTATTTTCTCATGCAATCTCTGTATTTTAGCGGTTTCCCGCCAGCTGACAGCTCCCCACACCCCACCAAAAAAGATCAAATTTTTAACCAAGACCAAAATTGAATTGATATTTTTGATATTGATATTGGTGGTGGAGATGATGATGTGATGTCAAGTAAGATGGTACTATTATTATTATTATTATTGAAGAAAGAAAAGAAAAAAGAATAAAGAGAGAGGTTGTGTTGTGTGTTTGGTTTGGTTGCATGTGAGGACGTCCCGTCAGATGTCTCTCGACCCGTTTGGCTGTTATTGAGGATCACATGTTCAAACTTTGCCCCATTAATGGATTATCAATCGCCATGCCCCCGGAACTTGAACCCTTCTCTCTCTCTCTCTACTACTCATTATTATTGCTTTCCTTTGCTCCACTTCAACCCATCAATTTTTTTCCCCTTTTTTCTTCTTATTCTAATTTTCCATGCGTTTTTGTTTTCTGGGTCTCAAAAGTTGTCTTCTTCTTTTTTTTTTTTTTTTACTATAAGAATTCAAATATGTATTTATGATTATTATGCCCCACATGGTTATCCAAATTCAACTGCTTAATCAATTTCTCTGTCACTGTGCTCTTGTGTTTTGGCTTTGTTGACATTTTTATTGGTGTTGCTAATGCTCTGCCCTCTAGCTATTTCCCATATGTCGGAGCTCTGATCTTTTCATCTGTCTTTTGGCTTTTTACTGATTTGGCTATGATTTTCTTTTTTCTCTTTTGGATTGAAGTTATGTTTTGTTTAAGGTTTTAGTGAGTTGATTAACTATTATACGCACAATGAAGAAGAGGAAGTTACATAATCTAAAAGCTATTTCTCCGACGCCCATTTGATAACTATTTGATTTATCTTTTTAGTTTTTAAAAATTAAGTTTAGAAACATTACTTCCACCAATGAATTTAATTTTTTTTAAATGATCTTCTTCGGATTATAAATGTTCTCAAAATTCAAGTCAAGTTTTGAAAATTTTAAAAGGTAGTTTTTATAAATCTGTTTTGTTTTTGAAATTTGACTAAAAAATCGAATGGTTCAATGAGAAATATGAAACCTATGGTAAAAAAAGCTATGAGAAAGGGGTGAATTATAAAAATGTTAAATAGTTGTCAAACAAACCCTACTTTAAAAATTGAGTTTAATGAAAATTCGAGGGAAAACAAGTGTAGGGTTTAAAACTAAAATTGTTTACCAAGTGAGATTATAGAGACTCGAACGACCTAAGGTTCCAATACCATGCATGTAAAATTATAATTTGAGTTGCAAAGAGAGCTTCGAGAGATCTGAAAGTATTAATTGTGACTTCATGCGAGAGTCTCTAACTAAAATAAATTAGGGTTATCAAGAACTCAAAACTTTGATTAAGATTAAAGGAAAAATTCAAGATAGTTAATTTCGGAGCTTATACCTTAAGATTTTCATATATATTTTATGAAACAATAATTGAAATCCATTTGTGAGTTAAAAGGCAATTTACTTCCGATCCCTTCAAAACACAATAGCAAAACAAAATAGATACAAAAAAATTTGCAAGGCTCCATGATTTGATAAAGCAGCTGACTCACGTTCGACAATAACTTTTGTTCTGAGCAATCATCAAATCTTGTATGTTATATAGTAAAACACTGTAACTCTCTCTACTGCACAAAACAATTCTTACAGCGATACAATAGAACACTTTCATTATTAGAAAGAAGATACGAAAAAATATTGTCTGGAAGCAACGAATCCATGCACACAACAAATTACATGGCAGACACCTCGGAGCTATGTGACTAGGAAAAAAAACAACCTTGTTTATCGGTTGTTTAGAAACAGAATCATAAGAAAAAAAAATAATTCTTTTTTATAAGGGTTTTTTTTAGATTTTGCAGTGGCAATGTATAGAAGCTTTCTGAAAGAATGGTGAAGAAATTTGATGACATGAAAGGGAGCTGAAGGAAAAAGTTAATTATTTGTCTGTTTAAGTTAAAATAATTGAAGGGCATTGATGATTTTGATGTGATTAGACTGCCATCACATATCATTCAAATGTCTTGGAATTTTCTGTTTCTTTTATCTCTTTTTCTTCTTTTTGTCTGTCTTTCCATTGAATTTAGGGGTGTTTTTTGCTCTTCCAGCTGAAACATTAGGAAAAGGGTGTGTGTGTTTCTGTTCTTCTTCTCTTTCTTCCTCGGGAAAGGGTTGTTTTTTTTTTTTTTTTTGTTATGAACAACGTCAGCACTCCCAGATTAAACTACTTCAGGGTAATTAATTATATTTCAATTTCATGGGATTTTAGTTTGTTTTTTTCCTTACCAGATAAGGATTCTAGAAGTCTTTTATATATATATTTTTTACAATAATTAGCTAGAGAAAAAAAATACAAAAGAAAATTTAAAAACTTAGCAATATATTGTTTGTTTGTCCTGACGCCTGAGGTTTTCTTGAAATAGTTTTATTGAAATCTGGAATGTAAATGTTCTCTTAATAAGTCCTCTTTTAACTTAAACTATTCCGAGAAGATTATTGTTTATATTCGTACCTTTTTATGAAGACCTCAAAATTTCTAACTCCAACTTAACTTTTAGGGTAAATTATTGTTGTTGTCCCTATGCTATGTGTAGATTTGTTTTTAATTGACTTGGTCTCTAAGATTTTGAAAATTTCTACAGTGTAATCTAACTTGTGAATTGTTTTTATAATTAAATTTAGTTAATAATCCCCACTTGTTCATTTTGACAACTTATTGGTTGTGTGTGCTTAATTTAGAACACACTTTGAACATCTAATGATATAGATTTCACACCACTTTCGGGAATTTGGTTTGCCCCGAAATTCTCAGTGGCAATGGTAAACAGGGTGTAAAGAGGAAAAAAAAAGAGAGAGAGAGAGAACAAAAGTCAATCCTGGTCATTGCACTAAATATTTATGTAATTTTTTATGACGTGAATTAAGCATAATAAGCTATATGTGTCATATTCATTTTTTCAAATGGAGTTAACACTCAGAACTTTTTCACAATAATATATCATAGCATTATATTTCAAAAAAAATAATAATAATATATCATAGCATTTTCTATTATTTTCTATTATAATTAGCCAATGGAGTCATACTTTCTCTCTAAAAAAAAAATAAATGCTTAGGTACAAGTTTGATAACCCTTTGGTTTTTCAAAATTATGCTTGTTTTTTCCTCATTTCTTTATAATAATTTTCATCTTTATCAAGGAGACATTCGAGTTTTTAGGCAAATTCCAAAAACAAAAACAAGTTTTTTGAAAACTATATATTTTTTTTTTGTTTCCAAAATTTGACTTGGTTTTTGAAAACATGGGAAGGATGTAGGTAGCAAACCAAAGAACTGTATGGGTGGAATGAGGGTTTATAAGCTTAATTTTCAAAAACCAAAAATTAAAAACCAAATGATTATCAAACATGGCCTAAACTTCTTTCTAAGTCTCATTTGATAAAACTTTAAGTTTAGATGACTATTACCAAAATATAATAAATGTTGTTTTGGCACAAATACATTTTTTTTCACCCTCTAGAAAAAAAACACCGTACATTTTTAACCAAGACCTTGTGGTTATCAGTTTAACTTTATGTCAGTTGAGCTATGCTCTTGTTGACAAAACTACCTAGTTTTATAGTCACAAAGATTTAGTTAATATACTATTGGGGTGTGACCAAAGTCCACGTTAACTAGGAAATGAAAAGATCTTGAATACACATATATAATTAAGTGAGAGATGATATATTCATTAGTATGAGTCATTTTGGATGAACAAAAAATAAAAGCATGAGCGATCTTATGTCCCAAAGTAGAAAATATCATATTATTGTAAAGATATGTGAGTGGTTCACGTATCCCTAAAAATTAAAAATTGGAATTAGAGTCATGCGTGCTCTAAGACTTAACCATATTCATGTGTAATCCTCCGTGACAGACAAAGATGATTAAACCTTGATGATCACAATTATAGTGATTTAAGGTTGAGTTTTATCAAAGTAAGTAATGTCTGCTCCAAAGTCAGAGCAAAGACTCTCGTTGAAAGCTAGGGAGGTGCATAGATAGATGACTATTTGAAGAGATGTCACGTGGTCCTTTGTTGGAGGCGAGAATTATTGAGAGTGTGAACAAAGTCCTATATTGGCTTGAAAAAAGAGAAGATCGTGGTTACATAAGTGAGGGACAATACCTTCATTAGTATAAACCTTTTTGGGTGAAAACTAAAAGCAAAATCTGAGACCTCATACCCAAAGTAGATAATATCACGCCATTGTGAAGATATACAATTTAGAAATAAGATTAGACAGGAAACACAACAAGTCCTAGCTCGTGTTACAGTACTTTATTAATTATAACTTAAGCAGATTGTTATTGGGGTCCCCCATTAAAAGGGGCAGACAAAGATGAGAGTGTAAACAAGGCAAGAGAAAGTCAAAAGGGGGAGAGTGTTGTAGTTGTTGTAATGGTGAGATGCCATAAATAGAGAATCCACGAGAAGCAATAGAGAAAAGTACACACTACAAAAACAAGTTAAAAACGGTCCTAAGATTTGAGCATTGGAAAATTGACAGCATACATAGATTCACATAAACCAATGAAGAACGAAGGCTTGAAATACAACAAGGTTCAAACTTTAGAGGGTTGAATCCTATCATAGGTTTTGGGATTAGGGAGTATTTTATGGCATGCACACACACACTCATAATGTTCGCTTTCTTTAGAGTCTGTAATGATAATGATATTCCCCATGTCAAATTTTTACTTAATTAAGCAATAACTTTATGTCTAGGCTTCATTATTGACTCTTCCTAGGTTTCGTTTATCTAAGCAATTTGTTACTGTTGTTCGTACCCTCATTTCCCATTTCCCAAAAGCATTGTTTCGTTGTGTGTTTCAGACTTCTTCTTTTCCTTGGTTGTTTGAAAAACAAGTTCAACTTTAAGGTGGCATCAGAGTTTGGTGAAAACAATGAGATTTTGAGGCATTTGGATCTTAGTTTTAGTAAATGTTTGGTAAATTGATGGAATATAACTCTGCATTATACTGATCCCCGTTCGAGTAAACATGTTTCTGTTTTAGGAGATAGGGTTACTATATATGATGGATTTTTATTTTTTTTATTTTTTTTTATTTTTTTTAATATTAGCCAATATAGCCCATTAGATGGATATTATATTTTGTTTTCATATTTTTTTCAATAATTTTACCCTTTTATATATATTTTTTAATTTTTTAAATTTGTTTTTAAAGTTAGGACTTGTTTGGGAATCTCTTAAAAAACTCTTTTTTGTTACTTCTAAAAATAAAATGTTATTTAATCCATCAACTTTCATATTTGCATTTAATAGATCATCTCAATTTAAACTTTTAAAAGTATATAATAAATTAAAAAGTTTGAAAAAGTTTGGAGATTTATTAGAAACTTTTTAAAGTTAAAAGACTTATTAAACATAAAATTGGAAGTTGAGAAACATATTATTTAATATGTTACGGGTTCAATGATTTAACTTTTAATTTAACCTAAGGTGTGTGTATGTATGTAGTATATAAAATTTGATGTAGATAACTTATTTGTTAAAATTGTTAGTGAAAAAAATCTAGGAATTGTTTTTTTTTTCTTTTGTTGTTCCTATTTTTAAAAATCTAATATTCATATGAATAATATAGGGGTAGTTGCATAGATGGCAAATTAGACCAAATTAATAGCAAATATAGCACCATTGCAAACTACTTGCAAATATAGCAAGATTAATTGTACAAGACCAAAAAGTTGTTGTCAGATTCTATCTGTGTCTATCACTGATACACTCTGATTATTCAAAGTATATCAGTGTCTATCGCGGATAGACTTCGATTAATCAAAATCTATTAATGACTATCACTAATAGACTTTGATTAATCAGAGCCTATCAATGATAGTCACTGATAGATTTTGATTAACCAAAGTTTATCAGCGATAGACACTGATAGACTCTGAATAATGGGAGTCTATCAGTAGACTGATAGATCTGATTAATCAAAATCTATTGCTGATAAATTCTGATAATCAAAATCTATTAGATAGACTTGGATAGATTTTGCTATATTTGCAATTTTTTTTACATGGTGCTATATTTGTTATTAACTTGGTCCAATTTGCCACCCACCGCAATTTTCCTAATAATATATGCATATATACGTGCAATTTGAGTTGATATAACTATCACGAGACAAAGACATGCTTGCATATTTTAGCCAAATTAAAGTGTAGCATGAATTGAGAATTGATATATACATACTCACAAACATTTTTGTCTTTAAGTGCAGTGGTGGTGAAGAGAGCTGCACTTGTAATGCCCCTTTGACTCATAATCCTATATTTAGGTATTTGGTTAGGTCCAAAACCATAACTTTATTCAATGGTCATAAAATCTTTTAGGCGTAATTAGTCGCGTCATTTGTTAGGGGATAATCCCTCCATAATGGTATGGTATTTGGAGTCACTTATGGATCCATGATTTTTTGTCTTTTCTAGCTATATGAATTCTAACCGTAACCAACAATTATACTAAAAAATTATTATAAGTTTTTTTTATTAAAAATTACATCTAACATTCATAGACACGCAAAAGGAATCCATTTTGAATTGGACCTCGTGACTAAATATATATTATTAATAATTTTAGCATTAAAAAGAATAAATGAGTAGACTAGCAAAAACTAATTTAAAGTTTCATCATCCATGTTTCAACATTTCCTACTTCTATATTTTAGAGAAGAAATTACATATCAATAATTTTAACAATTTAAACTATTATTAGGGTTCAAAGTAAATCACAATCAAAGCTAAATAAATAAGAAATGTGGACATGGAACGAGTCAAAAGAAAGTGAAATCTAACAATTGTGAAGGAATATTAAAACACACATAACATAATATTTGTTGATTTGATAGTGATAATATTATGATATTAGTGGAAATAATTGCAAAAAAAAGTGCCATTCGTGGGATTTATTATGTGTGATTTAACAAATAATTAAAAAATAATAATTCCTTTGTAGGACAGCAAAGTGAGTGGCTTTGGTTGGTAAGATTGTGACACCTCTGCCAGACACCAGAGCACCGTTTTCTTGTGTTGTGGAGTGCGTAGAGAAGACGCGCCAGTGAAGAGAGTATGATAGAAAGAAGGGTAGAGGTTATGTATGCCCTTGGCTTAAACTCTGGATTGGGGAGACGGCCGTAGTATTTAATGCATGTTGACGCCAAGAGCGCGTCACCCATGTCGGAGATGATCGCACGTAGGCAGCTGCCTTAAATGCCGACAATTTATTTTTTCCTACGTAATTCCGTGTCCTTGTCTACAAACACCCACACACACCACACGCACTCGGGAAAATTTCTACTTCTCTCTATCTTTGTTTCCCATCAATCAAGACATTAACCCACGCGCCACCCCACGCGCCATCGCTGAGCTTCTGAGACGGTCCCACCTCACGTCAGTCCGTTTCAGGTACGGGAATGCGTGCTAAGACACCACAACACCACACAATGGCCTGCACCATTTCTGTGTCGTTTTTTGGCGTTTTGAGTTACAGCGCGTGGGTCTCACTTTCCTCTTTCTTTTTTTTTTTTTCTTACTTTTACTGCGCGGTAATTAAAATGAAAAATGTTAAAAAAAAAAAAAAAAAAAAAAAATAGCGGGGTTAACCGGGTAAAGCCGGTGAAAATGGCAGGGGGTACGGGAGCGTTATTTGGTTGGGACTAAGAAACGGCAAAGTATATGAAGGCCTGTGAAGAAGGACAGCTTTTTTTTGCAGAGTGGGAAATTGATGGCCACATTCTCTCACTCCTCTTATCTTCTTCTTCTTCTTCTTCTTCTTCTTCTTCTCTGAAATCCCTCCTTCACTCTTTACAATTTTTTTTTTTAAAAAGATTTTACCTTTTTCTGAATTGGGCTTTGGGAATTTGCTTTTGTGGGAGTTCGATTACGCTATGGATTTCGAAGATCAAGAGGAGCACGACGACGAGATGGAGATGGCGGCGGCGAGTTACGACTCGTTGGGTAACTCAGGCGGCCGGGTCAAAATCCCGAGTAGTACGGACCAAGTGATTTCCACTGGACAGAGGAAACCCAAGTACAGAGAGTGCTTGAAGAATCACGCCGTTGGCATTGGAGGTCACGCCCTTGACGGCTGCGGCGAATTTCTAGCCGCTGGTGCTGAAGGCACTCTCGACGCTCTCAAATGCGCCGCCTGCAACTGCCACCGCAACTTCCACCGCAAGGAGACCGACACCCTCAACGCCACCGCCGTCGGCGTCGGGCTCGGAATCGGAGAGCCATTTTTATTACCCCACCCGGGTCAGTTCTCCCCTTACTACCGGACTCCAACTGGGTACCTCCACGTGGCGCCGCACCACAGGCCACTGGCTCTCCCCTCGACCTCCGGCGGCGGCACCCACAGCAGGGAGGACCAGGAGGACATGTCGAACCCCAGCGGCGGAGGCGGCGGCGGGGGAGGGAGTAGCAGCTTAGGGAAGAAGAGATTTAGAACGAAGTTCACACAAGAACAAAAGGACAGAATGCTGGGGCTGGCGGAGACATTGGGTTGGAGGATTCAAAAACACGACGAGGCGGTGGTGCAGCAGTTCTGTAACGACACCGGAGTCAAGCGGCACGTGCTTAAGGTGTGGATGCATAATAACAAGCACACTCTTGGTAAGAAACCCTAGAATCAAAACCAAAAAAAAAAAAAAAAAAAAAAAAAAAAAAAAAAAAAAAAAAAAACATAACTTCATTGTTAATTGTTAACCTCAACTTCTCTCAAGAGCTCCCTTCTTCTCTCTATTTTCCGGGATTTTTAGATTTAGGGTTTCATCATCCTCATTCTCTACCTTCTTCTTCTTCTTCATCTCTTTTCTTTTTTGGGTTGTGTTAAATGTTAATTAATTGGAATATGGATATATCTACTATATCCACTTATTATTAATAGGCTTAATTTATATTAATGTGAGTTCATTTTTAATTTTTGCATTTCAGGGGCTTCTTTTCATATTAAGCTATATATATGGTGTTTTAACTAATTAATCAATTAAACTTCTTTCTTTGTTTCTTCTCTCTTTGAAGAAGTTGACTTTCTTTTTCTCTTTCGTGGAATCTAAGAAAAGACGACAGAACGGGATTTCGGACTAACACCAACGTGTATGAACCTACATTTTTTCCGTTTTAGACCACATTCATTCATATGTGGCTGCTACATGCTGCTAACCAAAATCGGATTCTTTTTCTCACTCTCACACACTTTTCTTTTTACTACGTGCGAATTTTATTCAATGTTCAAGACTGTTCTTGCCTGCCTTACCTCCAGTTGTTGTTTTATGTTTAATTTTTGTCATTTATATCCTTGTTTTCTTCCACAACTCTCTCTCTTTCAGTCGCAAAGATCAATTAATGGAAGCTGAAAATGCTAGGCCGTAGCCATGGGATATTATCTGCAACTTCTCTTCTCAAGTTTGGTTCTTTCTCACACCCAACTGCCATCTAATTTCATTTACACTTCCACAAGTCATCAATGCAACAAATTTATGTCCTTTATTACTTTTCCTTTTTCTTTTCTCTTGTTCTCTGATCTAATATCCCTTTTCTTGCATTATCCATATGGGTAATATGCTATTACATTGCTTCCTCTAATCATTAATCTCTCGTGTCGAATATTTTATGGGTTTTGGGAAAGAGATTATTCATTTTCTGCAGAAACATGAGAGGGGAGAGAGTTTTTGGGATCGAACATATATGGGGTATTGTTGGTCTGATCTGTTGGATATTATTGGTCGATAGATCCAATGTTTTGGTCTCAACTTTTATTCGTGTTCTTTCCTTTTCGTTTTCATCTATTTTCCAAGGGAACATGTGGGCACTCCAAGCTGCAACATTTTTTTTTTCCTTTTCTTTTTAAACCCTTTGGTTTTTCGCCATTCCTTTGTCTTTCTGTTTCAAAGAAAGAAGGAAAAAAAATAATTTTTTTGATAGAAGGGACGTTCAGCTTTTGTCTGTGACTTGTTAGTTCATCCTTGGCATAGAATCTCATCATCAAGATTCTTTGGTTTCTTCATCCATCTGTTTCATCTGAAATTCCCCCTATCTATAGGCCCTTGAGTTCAATTCTTTTTTTCTTTTTCTCTAAAACCTTTTTAATTAGGACTTCACCCTTCTCTAATTCCAACCTAATTTCGATAAAAAAAAAATATATGTTCTAATTAGTAAAGAAGTACATTGAAACGACAAGAAAGAAAAAGGTTGGCAATTATCTGACCCCAATGCGATTAGATTTGAATTTTGGTTGATGGAAGAATAATTTATCCAATGTGAATTCTTTTCTAACCATGAGATGAATGACAGTCCAATTATTTATCTTAGGTCAGTCAAGGATAGGAGTCTTACATTAATTGCAAAATTCGAACCATTTACATGTTTGTGCAAATTTGTTGCTTCAAACGTAGCAGCAATTAAGGAAACAAGGTTGTTTTTTAGTGGTTTTTGGAGTAGAAAGGTGGTAAAACTGACATGAGTTTGCTGTTTTATCAAAAGAAAGCAGCATGTTGAAAATGTGTGGTCCATTAGAAATGACCAACCAAAACCTGCATGCAGGAAAGCAATGGGGGAGAAGAAGTATTTATGTCTGGTCAAAGTCAAAGATATAAATAAATATAGACATATATATATATATATATATATATATATATATATGAGAAATGAGGCGATGAGAATGTGTTTTTGTTTGTTAATGATAATCATACCCATCAAGCAAGCTCCTTTACTTTTAGTGGATAGCTCTGTCTTTATTCATCATTCGAGGAGTTAAAAGCAGCTCATTTCAGCTCACAGAAGTGAGAAGTGACGGTTTTTTCAGCCTTTTTTCAGCTCTCTAAAACCATTATTCCAACATGCGCATTCTTGGCTTTCCCCTCCTTTTTCTTTTGAACTACATCAACACCAATTAACAAGAGATTTAATGAAAATGAAAATTATATTCTACGTTTTCACTACGTTTAAATTAAAACCAAACTAGTAGAGAAGTTCATTGAGCTCATTTGAATGAGTGATAAATTGTTTAAGTCAAATGTATGTAATAAATTGTTTGATTAACAATGATAATCTTTGCGAGGGCATTTGAATGGAGAGGGAGAGTGAGATTCAAATTTTAAGGTTTCGATTCTAAATATGAATTTTACTTTATGAACTCAAAGGTAAAGTGATGGCATGATGGGGTGAAGTCTTCTCTATTTATCTCTGACAATGGCCAAAAGGAGGTTCCAAAGATATAAGGTGGGAATTGCTTTGTCCATCTTCAACTATGTCCTCTTACCTTTTTGTCTCTTAAATTAAAGGACACATATGGTTCTTCAAATATATGAAACTAACCTTAAAGGGCTCAAATTTCAAAGGTCGATAATCTATAATGTTTGTTTGATGTCTAAATTAATGCTTTGAAATCAAGAACTTGGGTGTTTATTTTCATTGAAAAAAAAATTGTACAGAGGGTTTTTAATGTTTGATAACTATATTTGTTTGGTAAGAGTTGCACATGAAAATGTAGTATATATAGTGTAGGTTATTCTAATGATGCCTTAGATTTTATTTTACATGTAACTTTATGCTAATTAAATGAAATAGCTTTTTAATTTTTTTAATTTTTCAGAAAGCAAATCATCCAACAAAAATGAAATTATTTTAAAGAAAATTTTCCAATATAGTAAGTAAAAATGGTGGAAAATAAGTAGGATAATTTTTTTTTTTAATACAACAACATTTAGGGGTGGGGAGGGTACATGTCAATTACCGCTGAGTTATGCTCACTTTGACTAACTCAAAAAGAAGTTGGCAATAAATTTGGAATTATTTGATATCAAAAGGAAATGAAAAAGAAAAAGAAAAATAAGAACAATGAAGAAAACTCTAAAACCTCTTTACTCTTAGTTGAGAGTATATATGCTTCATGCTAGTTGAGTTATACTCATATTGGCAAAAACGTATACTTTAAAAACCGATGTTATAGAACTCAAAATGTAAAGGTAGAGTTGTCATTTGACAAACTCTCAAACAGGATAGCCATGAAATCCCACATTTTTTAAGCGGAAATAAAATTCTAAAAAAAAAGAGAATTAGGAGACATATAGCATCTAAAAATCGAGGAAATTTGAGATTAGGGAACATCTATATATTGGCTATTTTGAATTTATTGGTAGCTATAAGATAGTGGAAATATTAATGTGAGTGAGATGAAAGATGTAGATGGAGAAAATAAATTGATAAGTTGTTGATAATGTGAATGAAGAATGGGGGATTAAGATTAGATTAGATTAGATTAGATTAGATTAGATTAGGGAGGTTGGATCCTTGTTTTAAGGTGGATTGATTAAGACGTTTCAGTGGCCCAACTTCGGCTGAATCTCTGCCTGGCCCATTTTATTAGATTGCCTGACCTCTGCCAATCTGGGGTTTCATTTCTTTTTTCTTTTTTCTTTTTTTATTTTTAAATAAATTAAATAAAAGAAAAACTTCCACATCTCATAATTATAATAATTATATATATATATATATATATAATATATTATTTTTGAAATAAAAAGTGGGTGTACGTGTACCAGGTGGGGGCAGACCTGTGATTGCTCATAGATGAAGAGAGAGATAGCAATATAAGATATTAGATAGATTTAGATATGTTCCAAATTCCCAATAGTTTTCATCACCATGGGCCTACTTCTTCATTTTGGGCCTTTTTCTTCTCGATGTCCGCAGTAGGCCCAATCATTATTATTCCTCTTTCTTCTTTCTTTGCATTTGTCATGCTACTTTTCAACCTTCAACTTGGTAACTCTTTTCCAATTACTAAATTTTAGGTCACATTGGTTAGACAAGGTAACATTATAAGTAAATGAATAAAAACAACCACCTTCATTCATGTGAACTATCGAGTTTTAACTTTTAAGGTTTATGTTCAAAGTGAATAATATTATACCATTGCGTAAGAATAAAAAAGTCCATTATCCCATACAGTTTGTTTAGATAACATCTTCAACATATTAACTTGTGCCAATCAAGTTTGGCTGTTATTTTTTAAAATTAAAACGTAAAAGATTGGTAAGGAATAGAAAAAACATATAGTAATTGGAAGAGGTATTCAATTTATATACCTCTAAGCAAAATATTCATAAGATAGAATAATGAACAAATACGTGGAGGAAATCAATAGAAAATATAGCAATGTAAAATATAAATAAAATAGTAAGAAAAATTAGAGTGTAGTACATTTTAACAAAAGAACAATAGGGTGGTTGTTTGAGTGTTGAAGTCCCCACTTTTGTCTATAGCTTTGTTTGTAGAGCTGTTTTTATCCATAGCTATATATTTTATTTGATTTTCCCTATATCTTGGAGGGCCAACACTTTATTTAATTTCTTTTTTGGTCTAAAGAGACTTGCAAATTTCAATCTTATAAATATTAGAGAGAATCTCAAACTTTATAGACAAACCCAAATAACCAATAATATAATCAGAGGGCCAAAATGATAAACTTATACTACGAAATCGTACTTTCATCAATGAAATTTTCGAGACTTCCTCCACTTTTGGAGCTAATACTTAATAGGGTAAAATACATTTTTGGTCCCTCATGTTTCAGGTCAGTTTCCAATAGGTCCTTAGGTTTCAAAATTGAACAATCAAGTCCCCACTGTTTAAAAAATACTTCTATTGGTCCCTGGATCGTTAATTTTTTTAACGGTACTGACGTGGCGATAACAGTGCTGACGTGGCATATAATAAAAAAAATAAAATATTAATTTTTAAATATAAATAATAATAATAATAATAAAAATAATAAATAATAATTACTTTTACAAAAATACTCTCTCTCCTCTCTCCCCTACCCCTCCCCCACCACCGCGAAACCCTCTTTTCTTTCCCTTCTTACCCTTCTTTCCCCTTCATTTCCCTTGTTGCCGCCGCCACCCTCGAACTCCGACGTCGATGAAACCCATTTCCTTTCTTTCCCCCTCCTTTCCCTTGTCGCCGCCTCCGCCCTCGACCTCCGACGTCAACGACGAAACCCATTCCCTTTCTTTCTCTTCCTTAACCCCTTCTTTTCCTTGTTGCCGCTGCCGCCCTCGACCTCCGACGCCGACGACTAAACCCATTCCCTTTCTTTCCCTTCCTCTCCCCCATCTTTCCCTTATCGCCGCCACCGCCCTCGACCTTCAACGCCGTTTGAGATTGCTGTTTTTTTTTTCTCAGATCTGGAATTATTAATGTGGAAAGGGTGGTTTTTTTTTTTTTTTTTTTTTTTAGATTGTGAAGTAGGGAGAGGGATTTGGGGAAAAAGATGAGAGGTTATTTTTAGATGGAAGAAGATGAAAGGGTAGGTTGGGTTTTTTTTTAGTTTGAAAGAGGAAATGATGGGTTTGTTGTCTGTTGAGGAAGATGAAGATGGGAAGGAGGGTTTTACAGATTAAAGAAGAAGATGAGGGTGGGGGGGGGGGGGGTGTTGAGGAAGAAGAAGATGAGAGGGGTGGAGGTGGGTTTTTGTTTGAGGAAAAGAATGAGGGGGAGTAGGATTTTTATTTGAAGAAGGAGATGAGGGCAACGATGGCGACGACAAGAGGTGGCGGGCTACCGGCGGTGAGAAGAGGAAGGAGGAAGAGAGAGAGGGATTCTGTGGGGGGAAGAAAAACCAGTAGAGAGAGAAATTCGTGGATGGGGGAAGATGTTAAAATTAATCTAGACATAATTCAAGGTACATGAATCACATTTAGTTACATACATGAATAGTTGAGATTCAAAGAATAGTTGAATACATGAATTACAAGATACATGATGAATGTTCATGTATTGGTGAAAGGTCACATGTATTTCCATTTATTGTTGATGTCTTTTGATGTAGTTTCCTACTAGTATATATATGTGTAGGATTTGTCATTTGTAAGCAAGCAAGCCAAAGCAAATAAGAAACAAAAGTTATATTCAAGTTCTAGTTTCTCCAATCTCGTGTGAGTGAGAGAACAATCTTCTTCTCTTATCTCTTGAGTTGTATTGTGAGGGTCTACTTCGTTTCCAACAGAAGAGGAGGGAGAGTGTGAGATTTTTTAATTGTTTTATTTAATTATTATTTTAATTTTAATTTATAATTATTTTAATTTAAAAATGAATATTTTAATATTTTTAACATGCCACGTCAGCACCGTTAAAAAAATTAACGGTCCAGGGACTCAATAGAAGTATTTTTTAAACAATATGGACTTGATTGTTCAATTTTGAAACCTAGAGACCTATTGGAAACGGATCCGAAACATGAGGGACCAAAAATGTATTTTACCCTACTTAATAATATCCATGTTTTTTTTAGAAAAAAGAAAAAAATTACCAACACACATGCACAGAGTATTACGATGAACCAACGGGTAAATCCATACAAAGGGGCGGGGGACGGCAATTTCTTGAAAAAATGCCTTCTCATTTTTATTTTTTTATTTTTCAAAACATATATATTAGATTCAGACCACTTCAGTATGACAAAATGAGCATAACTCAACAATAATTAACATATATTCTAATCCAATAAGTCAAATATTTGAATCCCCCACCTCAAATATGTTATTGATCTCAAAAAAAAAAAAAAAAAAAGTCATAATTTATTCTTTAACTCCATGTAAATTTGTAGTTTTTTTTAAATAATTATTATGGAAAATTTTAATATGTGGCTTCAATCTTTTAAGAAAATTGTATTTATATTTTTTTAGATGTAATTAAAAATATAACACATTTTATACAGAATTTACCTATAAAGCATTTATAAGAAAAAGAAAAAACTCATAAACTATGGATTCACTCAAAATAACATTATTAAGAAAACAAATATAAGGTGATGAAAGATTAAATCCTCAAACATTAAAGAATATTATAAGTGTCTTTATCTACTAAACTATATTTAAATTTACAATGTCTTAAATAGTATTAATTAACACAATTTATTTTATAGGACGAACATTGGTTAATTTAGATATCGATAATTTATTTTGTTATGTTTCTCACATACGTTGCTTTTGTCTCTAATAAAGTATCCATTTTTCAAAAATATATATATATCTCGATTAACTTTAATCATGACCATCCATTATCCTACCTAATTGGTTTTTTTTTTTTTAACTAAAAAAAGATTTATTTATTTATTTTTTTTTTAAAAAACCTACACATATTGACTAACTATAATAAATAAGTTACATCTTCTAACTTTATTCTATTTGAAATTATTTTTAATTTCATCGTTATTTTTTGAAATACTTTATTTGATTTAAGGTAGATTTAGAATTGCTTCTAACTACATATATTATGACATCAATTTAGTTGGGATACCTCAATATAATGCACGACAATTGGTTATGTCAAAAATTGCCAATAGATTTATAAATTTCATAAAGAGAAATAACTTAGCTTATATGTTATACACAACTTAATACTTTCAAATATACAAAAATGTTTCCATTATTTCCGAAAACCACCGCCTCGACCTTACATTTCAGAACGACATGTCGGCTTATTAACACACACGGCGCACCCACCAACAAAGAAGACCAAAATTAAGTAAAAGAAACGCTGCATGGCCACCACAACATCCAAATAAATATATTTTCAAGTTCTTTTAAACGAATAATTTGGTCTATGGCAGCGACATTGATAATGGAGCGGCACCGCCGGCATTTTATTCCGATAAAAGCCGACGTTTTTCCCGGCAACCGGCGGCGGCGCTGCACTCGACCGAAGAGACTTCACCCAATCCAACCTTTTCATCTCCGGAACTGTCCGAGCAGCAGTGTCGGACCGGGAAGTCCTCGGCCGGGAACTCTCCGGCGGCGGCGCCTCTTTCTTGGTCTCTTTTATTTCCATCTTGGTTCCTCCTTGCATTTTGATACTGATATTTACCTCCAAAAGCTCCTTCTTGGTTTTGTCCGGCGGCTTAATATCGCCGGGTTTTCTCCGGTTGTGGTAAAGGCGGTGCAGCCGGAGAGCCTGTTGGTATATCCCTCCCTTGATCTCTTCCTCCAAATCTCTCTCTATCTCTTTCTCAATTTCTCGCCGGATCTTCATCTCTTCTTCTGTAATTGCATGCTTTAAACCCTTCTCCTCCACTTTTATCTATTCAAATTAAATTCGTTACCCATTTCATCCAAACAAATTATTAAAAATATGATGAATTAGTTGAGTATTATAACCTAATTAAAAAGTAAAAGGTTTGAATCTTCACACCTTTCACACATTTGGATTAAAAAAATCATTATTCTTGAATTTAGTACATGAAAGCGTTTTTTTGTTTGGCGTTTTTTATTCAAAACTATTAAAAAATATCAATACTCCATTCTACTTTTTCTTTCTTCGAAAAAAGAAAAAGGTCTTAATCGCTAAGTTATGTTCATATTGATAATGTCCCAATTATTGAAATATACATAAGGTTGATATTTTAATGTACAATAACGAAAAGAATTTATATCTTTTATAAATATTTTGTGAATCGTCATTATTATTGGAAATAATTCATTTAGCTCTCAAATCATTGCTTATCATCGATTAAAGGTTTATTTCGTATTCAACACACCCAAATTTGAAAGTTGATTAATAAAGAAAATAGCCAAGTAAAAATTAGGAAAAAAAAAACAAACAAACAAAAATAAAATCAAACGAACAAATTAAGAGGTTTACGTTCAGACCGGACCAAATAAAAACGTGTTACATTATTACATACCAGTTTTGCATGATCATGAGGAGGCCCAGTCGGTGGCAAAAGTGACATATTAGCCAACCCTAAAAACACGAAAGAAAAGATAAGAAAAAAAAAATTAATAAAATTAGGAAGTTAATTACTCAACTAGCTGGATCGTGAATGATCCCAAAATAGCCAGCATCTTTTCAAGTGATTAACAAAACATCACCCAAAAGAAAAGGAAAGTAATTTAAAAAATAAAATAAAAAAAATTTAAAAAAAGTGAATGGAACCTAGGATGTTGGGGTGGAAGCAATTCTGGAGATGGTCCATCCTGAAGGCTTTATGGGTTTCGAGGATACTGATGATGTGTGAGGAAAATAAAATGTGTGTTTTAAAGAGCTGGAAGAGTGATTGGGACTGGTGTGGAATGGGGATCGGAGTGGGACAGTACTACTAGGATTAGATTTGTTTGGATTGTGGAGGTTATTTTAGTTGGGGACTTTAGTTTATAAAATAATCTCTGTGTGTGTGTCGGCAGTTACTACCTGTAATTTTCCATTACATTTACATAAGGACAATAATGGTCGAAGACATGGGGGGGGGGGGGGGGAAACTAAAAGTGCTTTACGTGCAAGAGATTACATGGAGGGCCTCTCAGTTTTAGCTGTTCTTTTTGGTTTGTCCTTTAAGCACAATCCATTTCAATTTTATAGCCTACCCTTCCTTCCTTCCATTCCCTCCACTCCACATGCTTCATGTGGACTTTCAATATTGAAGGGCTTGGTCTCTTTTTAAATAATTCACCATTTCTTTTATTATTTTGTCTTCTTCACTCTAATTGGGAAACCCCCAAAACGAATAATTGCCCTTTCTTTTTTGATAACAAAATTGGATGGTGTGGAAAGGAATTACCATCAATATAAGATGAATTATTGCACTGGAAAAGAAATGTGGTTGACAATTAATTATTAGTGAAGTTTAATTGATTTTAGTGTTGGAAAGATGAGAAATTTCCTACAAAGTCATAATTTTGATGGGAGCAATTTAAAAGATCAAGTTAGATGTACAATTCAATTACAAACCTTTCTTTTTCCATTTTGAAAGGAAGTGGGGGTTTAACATATGAGAGAAGACTTAAACCACAATCCACCATTTATTTTAGTACAACAACATGTAAGAGTGAAAGATTCTTTGATATTGCAAACGAGAGTATAATGTCTTAACCAATTGAGAATTATACTCAAATTAGTAAATGACAACAAATAACTTGAAATTAGACTAACATTTTAAAAATAATTTTATTACGAGGAAAATAAGAAAAAAGGAAAAGTAGTTTATAGATGACTAATGTTACCTTTTCAAAATTTTGATTGTGTGTAGTTAGATAATCAAAATGATATTGAAAATTAGTCACTTTTAAGAAAAAATCTCATCCACCACACGTACAATAAAGCAAGCAGAGAGATGATTGGGAAATTTAAGGTTGGGCCGAAAAACATCGATCTCTGTCGGCCCATGTTAGGCAAAGGAGAAGCCCAATTGAATTCCAATTGCAGCAGCCCGTTTTTTTTTTTTTTTTTTTTTTCAGTATATCAACGTTTAGGGTTGGAGAATTTGAACCTCATGGTCAAGTATATATAGCAATTATCGCTGAACTAGACTCGCTTAGGCTAGTTGCGTCATTTTTCAAAATATGTATCAAACCGCAAGAAAATAGGACAAGCTAATACTGTCCTTTTTCTCCATTTTTACTGCTGTGCTATGATGTACGAGGTTAAACACTATTTCGCCAACCTTACAATTTTTAAACAAGGACATTTAACGCAACATGTAAGTAAATAATATGTTACTAAATGGATGGAATCAGAAAATGAAGGAAATTGACAGTGAATTAATCTGATCTCTTCTGAACATGTGCAGATCAAGAGACAGAGAGTTAGAATGGGAAAATACATTAATTAGTGGGTTTGAATTTCAAGGACAAGCAATAATATTCCTTGTGCTTTCTGGCTGAGCTTTGAGGCAACTGCAAACTTAAGACTAATTAAGAGAGAAGGGATGGTCTTAATTTTGAGAAAAAAAACAAGAACTAATATTGGACAGTTGCATTTTGTTTCTTCTGCCTTTTCAAGCTCCAAGATTCAGTTCTTAACCACCCAGCTTCAAAATTCAAAGTTCAAAGTTCAAAGTTGAAACTCGCTGTCTCTGTTTCTCTTTCTAAAAAGCTGAATAATATAACGTATTTTATGGGAGTCTCACGTGCTGTGCAACTGACCATGTTGAACTAAAAGGAAATTCTTCATGCAAAGAGAGAGAGAGAGAAAAGAAAGAAAGAAAGCACTTATTTTCGTTAGGCAGAAGCAGAAGGAGAAGCAGAAGCAAATAAAAGCATTAATTTTGACACAGTGGAATCTCCACCAACTTAAGGCAGGTTTTGCAGTAGCACTCACATTTAATCTTTGCCCCCATCTGGCATCTGGACTGGACCCTCTTATTTCTTAGTGACAGAAACACAATTAATGCATCAGTTTCGTTTTTCTGTTTTTATATAATTAAGTGCTCTAACCGTAGCTTCGTCTCTTCTGCTGTTTTAATCTCTGCTCTAATTCAGTTTCTTAATCCATGCTTTAACATTTTACTCATATTATTACACATAATCAACCCGTATTTATAGTTCTGTTTACTCCTTTTGTTTTACGTAACCAGCCATTTCTCAAATCTCTCACAATGTGTATCACAATTGGTTAAGAAACTATATTATTGACTAAAAAATCAGAGTTTCAAATCTCCTAAATCCACAAGTTGAACAAAAAAAAAACTCACATATCAATGATCGCAAAGAAGGAGATCAAACTCTCAACCTTCAAATCATAATAAATGTCTCATATGTTGTTTCTATTAAACTAGGCTCGAATTCACTTTAAATTATCTATTGTTTCTACCTTTATTAGAGTTTTTCAGGCGTTGGAAGACGATTCAGGTTGAACCGGGATAGCCAAAAGACTCCAGGACCGAGCGGAGGAGAGGAAACTCAGCCTGCACAAGCGGGCTGAGGGTCAGCCTCGGCCTCGGCCTGAGCCCAACTCTATGGCTCATTTCCCCTTTTGGGTCCATTTATGGGTTGTCTTCAATTGATTTCGGATCGTATTGTCCTCGTCTACTCTTTCGATTCCGAGATGATCCAGAATTACGTATAACAATGTGCATTATTCATATTGTCATCAACCACTTGATTTGATTTTAGAGTCATTTTGACAAGTATCATATGGATATATGTTAGCTAAGCTTCATAAAAGCTGTACATGTTATAGAAAGGATTTTTTTTTTTTCTAAAAACTTTTATTTAATCTAAACAGTTACAAATTTATAATGGTGGTCAAATTTAGCTTGGACCTCCTGCAATATCACGTGACATTGGGACACAACTAAATAAGTTCAAATTAAGTACAATATGGCCTTTCCTTTCAACTTTATGGGAAAAAAAAAAGGAATCATTCATTAAATCTGCACACAAAATTCTAAACAAACCCCCAACTTTACTTCCTAAACTTTTCCCAATTCGCACAAGAACAGCACCAATCAGAAGAGAATATATCTTTATTCTTAGCTGAAATTATTTGTTAATGATAAGATTAAACAAATGTGTTCTTCCTCTAAAGCGATCGGTATATTCTAATGTTGCCCTTGCCCCTATATTTTAAAAAAACATAGGGACCTAATTGACACAAGGGTAAAATATAATGATTAAAAAGAGAAGAAATTTAACCTCGTATTGATTATCATATGTGTGTAGGGAATGGGATTTGAATTATTTGAGAGAAACAGAAATATTCGAAAGGACGTGTGAATTCAAGTGGATACTTACAACATTTGAGACTTGGCTGACCATGCTTAGCTGTCGTTTAAGGTAACTTTATTGTTCTTTAATGTCTGTTGCAAAGCCAATGTTTTTGAGTGGGTGCTTGTCAGTGACAACCATGGGGCAAGGCAAAGCCTGCTCCACAAGAGTTAGTGAGTGAAATGCACAGAGGACTTAATTAAAAGTCCTAAAACAATTCATGGGTTGCCCTCAGAAATGGCAATGGCAGCTGAAATCTGAACCTCTCTCTGTTTTTGTGCAGTTAGAAGAAGAGAGAGAGAGAGAGAGAGAGAGGAAAAAAGAAACCAGAGAAAATAAAAATCAGTGCAATGAGCAATATTTCCAATGTTTTTTTTTTCAAAACTAAACATCAGAAACCACTTTTTTTTTTTTTCTTTGTTTTTGAATCATCATTATATACATACAGAGTTGGTTTTTACAGAGCAATCCATCCATCCCAGATGTTGACTGGTCATACAGTCAAACACAGAGGGCTTTGACCAAGTGGGCCCTCTTTCTCAATCCCCAAAAACAAACACATATATAATTCCACTGCTCTGTTCTGCTCTGCTCTCTTCCCCCTTCCACCACACTGCCATACAATAACTCAATTATTTAAGGCCTAAAAATAAAAATACAAAAAAAAAAAAAAAGCTCACTGCAAAAACACACACACCACAGCACTTCTCCTCTCTCTTCCTCTGCTTCTTCGAAAACTGGTTCCTTCTTTTACAGTAAATTCTGTTTACAAAAGTGAATTTAGGTTGGAGCAACAGTTTTCTGCTTTTTGCTGTGCTTTTTTTCCCATCTCTCTCTCTCTCTCTCTCTCTCTCTCTTATCTATCTCTCTCAAAGTTGTGATAATATGAAACATTGTGGAAAATTTCAAGCTTTAAATTTGAAAACTTCTTTTTTCTTTTCATTTTCAGTAAAAACTCTAACTAATGACACTCTGATGTATCCACTTACCTAAATTTTATTCACCTTCTTCTCTCACTCTCCCTATTTTCTTTTTCTCTCTCTCTCTTTTTTTTTTTTTTTTGTGTTTTCTTTCATTTGACAGGACTGGATGGACTTGAATCATGTTTTGATGATGGTCTGTCTTGTCTCCTCCTCTTACTGTCTGGACTGTCATGAGAAGAAGAAGAAGAAGAATTACCACATGACCCTGCAGTTAATTCTTCTGTTTTGTAACTCAAACAAGCTGCATCCAACACTCCAACAGGGCTCTGAGGAACTGAGCCCCCACCATTACCAACCAATGCATTTCCATAAACATTATTAATCAATGACAAATCTCTGATCAGTTCAACACAATTCATCACTCTCTCCTGCAAAACCAACCCACAAAGCAAATGTTTAAAATAAAACTCCCCAACAAACAAAGATGTCTTTTTTTAAAGAAAAATAGTTAAAAGCAAGTTCTTTTTGTATTACTTTCTCCATATATGGAAAAGAAAGGATTGCTTTATTAATGTCTGGTTCTTGCAATTCTCCTGAAATGGAAATTGCCACAGCCAAAGCAATTTCAGAGGGCTTGAATTCCAAGAAGTCAATGCCTGCATGCATTTAATTTCCCAACCACAAAACTGTATCAAACACATTAATTTCTGGCGAGTGAAACAGAATTTTTCAGGCAGTAAATAGAAAGAAAAGGCTTAAAACACCTTTAATTGTGCTCAGAATGAGTTGTGCAGATTTTGAAAAGGATAGGCTCGGTACTTGCTGCTCAACAGTGATCTTACTGAGGAAATAATCAATGAAAGAAAATGGAGTTATGGCTTGCATCTTCCATTTCAACCTGCTTAGAACCAGAAGCTCCATTCTTTGTATGGTTTTTGCTTCAAACACAAACTTGGGTTCCTCAACCTGTAGTTCAAAATTGAAATCCATCAATGAAACAGAAAGATTGAAGAAGCTAGGCCCTTAACCAGAGAAAAAAAAATTTCAAATTCATTTGACCTGTAAATCTATGGGAAGAGGCACTTCTGTCTCCTCCATCTTTGCTGCTAGAGACACACAAGCTACTGACAGCAGCTGCACAGTCCAGCTTTTATCCATCTAAAGAAAACAGATCAGAAAATTTTCAAAACATGACAAAAGAAATGGAAAGAGAAAAAGAAATCTGAGTTTGATTTTTGGAACTTACAGGCATGTGATATACTGAGAGGAAACGGTCCAAGTAGTTCATAGATAGACAAAGACTCAAAGGTCCAAAGCTGTAATGGGCATGAGCCTGTTCATCACAGGACATTGAATCCAATTAACAAGATTGAACTGATTCTTAAAGTTTTAGAAATGGAATTGCAAGTACTGGGGGGCCATAAACTGTTGAAATTGGCAAGAGAAAAGCAAAAACAGACACCATCATTATGAGAAATCAAACCAAACAAAAGGAAGAATGAAGATTAATTAGAAGGTGAGTTAGTTAAAAAAGCTTATGGAGACCAAATTCCTGTTTTTGATAAGAACACGACTTTCATTGATGGAAAAGACCTTAGAAAAATCAAAACACTTCTTATCAAAAAGAGCAAAAAGGTAACCAAAACCAGGCATTTCTATCATCAGAGTATAAAAAAAGGCTAAAGATTGAAACAAAAACCAACCTTCCAAATCCAATCAACAGCCTCTCTCCTAAACTTCAAATCCAAATCCCCACAGCGCATTCTCTTAAGATAATCATGTCTAGGCAAATGCTCAATCTCCTTCTCAACCATTCCCTTAATCCTCTCTTCACTCTCAATCACAGAGCCCATCAAATTCCCGGATCCGAAACAGTCAACATTCGGGTCTCGGATTCTTCGGTGGGGCAGAGAGATTGAGCATCGCTCAAACTCATTATTTGTGGCATTACAATCAAATTCATCAAAACAAGTATTGGCATTCTCTGTACAGTAAAAACTATCCGCCATTGAAGGATCTTTGAAAATGGGCACCTTCAAAATCTCAGAAAAGAAATATCAAACAAACAAAAACGGCATTTGATGTTTCTTACGAAATGGGTATCACGAATAACAGACCAAGAGTTGTTTCCATTGAACACAAACAAAAAAGAAGAAACTGAGAGAGAATTGAAAAACAGAGAGAGATGGAATTGTAGAGAGTGGGGTTTGAGGACAGAGTGTTGAGGAAGAGAAGAGGAGGTTTATGTAGAAGATGGATGAGAGAATACCAAGTTAGGGTAAAGAGAATACAAAAAACTTGGCTCTGCGTTCGTAAATACAGAACCAGAAACACATATTCCATTTGAAAAAGCAATCGGCCCTTTTAAGAATTGCAAAATCAAATCCTCTTGGGGTTATTTTATTGGTCCATCTGAAGAAGAAAAAAAAAAAAAAAAAAAAAAAAGGAAAGGGAGCGTATGTATTCATGACTTGAGATAAATTTTTCTTATAAAATGCAGAATGTGTTAGTGATAACTTTTTGTGTTTTTTCTCTCTAAAGTGCTTTTCAATTTTGAATGAATAATTCTAATCCAATTTCAAATATAGAAAAAGAATTTTTAAAAGTTACTTTTTCAAATTTTAGAGTTTGACTAAGATTTCAAAATAGGTAACACAAATATATATATATATTTTAAAGAAAAAAATAACTTTTGCCCTACCCTTAGTAATTTGAGTCAATTTTTACCTTAAATTTTACTTCATTTTTTTTAATTCAACAATATGGGGATTGGAGATTCGAAGCTATGACCTCTTAGTCAGGTACATAGTTTATGCTAGTTGAACTATACTCTTATCGAAGAAACATTAATTTTAATTAAATCAAATTAAATCTTAGGCTTGCAAAAATATTACAAATAGTTTTTATACTTTTTGTTTGGTTTTTAGTTGAAGAATCATTATAAAAAAAAAAAACAAAAACTCAACATATACTCGACGAATTATAAAAACAAATGTCTTCCACAAAATTGATGGGGCCAATTTTTACTTATTTTATTGCATTCATATAGCGAATATAAGCTAGCATAATGTTTATGACATCTTTACTTCTGGTAAGGAGATCGTAGGTTTGAATCTCTCAACTCCATGCGATAATTTTACATAAAATATATTGATACTAACAAACTTCAAGGATTGTCAAAGCAGCTCAGTGGTAATTGACATGACATGTACCTCGACAAGAGGTCAGATGTTCAAATCCTCCACTCCCAAATGTTGTACTAAAAAAACAAACTTGAAGGATTATATTTAAAAAAGGGTCTATCATGTACTCTAGAAATCAAATATATAGTTTAATCTTTTTCTTTTTTTTTTTTTGAAAAATCCCTATCCTTTTTCAACTCTCAATATATAGAAAATTTTCGAAGGAAAGAATATATTCTAAATATCATCTAACCATTTTTCTTCTTCACATTTTCTTCCTCTTATTTAGTAAGAGGTATAGACAATCTTGAAATAAATAATCACAAGCTTAATCAAATTTTATCCTTTATCTGTATTAAGATTCGATCCAAAAACATTAATCATTTTTTTTTATTATTATTATTAGCTTTGTATTCATTATTATTTCTAGAACAAACTACCAAATCGAATAGGTTTGAATAATTAATAAGATGAACAGAAATGTTGTATTTAATGATGCAAGTAGAATGTTATTTTATTTAATTAATTACACAGAAACTAGTACATTATTATAAAAATACATAGAGAGAGAAACTTAGATGAATTAGGTAAGTGATAGATATATCTAATAATATAAGGTAAACAGAGAAAGAAACCCAAGAGATTTTTTTGAATTCCAATCTTATATTAGTTTATAGAAACAAATGGCTTTTCAAAATATATTGTTGAAAGAAAAGAAAAAGGCAAAATGTCACGAGCGATTTGGATGGTTCCAATGGAGATCTCTTACATTTTGGGACGCCAATATCCATTATTGGACCTGCTCTTTTACCACCCAAATCGAAACTCTCTTTGCATTACTTGTATTGTTCAAGAAGAAGAAGAAGAAGAAGAAGAAGAAGAAGAAGAAGAAGAAGAAGAAGAAGAAGAAGAAGAAGAAGAAGAAGAAGAAGAAGAAGAAGAAGAAGAAGAAGAAGAAGAAGAAGAAGAAGAAGAAGAAGAAGAAGAAGAAGAAGAAGAAGAAGAAGAAGAAGAAGAAGAAGAAGAAGCTTTTATAAAGATAACTCAATATTTAAAGATAACTCAATATTTTCAGCTTTCAATTTTAAGTTCAATTGATTTAAAAATTTTATTCAAATTTGAATTTTTATCTTATTTCTACAAGAACATTTTTTTAAATTGGTTGTTTCCCGCTTGTACCTTTATCAAAAGAAAATCACGACTTTTACTTATTAAAAGTTAGATCTCTGAACTTTTAAATATTATTTTCCTAACCGTTTATTTTAATCTCCTGGCTTCTAGATATTTTATTTTAGGACCTAATTGACTGGTATATGATTTTAAATACTTAGTGATATATAAATCTATTGTTTAGATAAATAAATAAACTAAATAGAGATCTTAATCAACTTTATACCTTAAATGTTGGTTAAGGCATACGTTCTTGACCAAAAGCTTAGAAGTTTAAATCTTTACTTTTGAATGTTGTTGAGAACTAAAAAAACTTTATATACATTGAGGCTTCCGTTTAATAATGATTTAATTTTTCATTTTTGAAAATTATGTTTGTTTTTTCTCACTTTTCTTATCATGATTTTCATATTTGTTAATGAAACATTCCAAATTTTAGGCAAACTCCAAAAAAAAAAAAAAAAATGATTTTTTTTTTCAAAACCTGGTTTGGTATTTAAAAACATGGAAGAAAGGTAACTAACAAATTAATAAATTTATAAATGAAAGTAATGTTTACGAACTTACTTTTCAAAAATAAAAAAGGACTGGTTGCAAGAATAGCAATATGGGCCAAAATAATTGCAAATCTAGCAACCCACAAAAAAAATTGCAAAAATGGCAAAATCTAATAGTTTGTGTGTTGCATTTACTAAAATACCCCTCCAGATTTTCTTTCACTGATAGAAAGTTTTTCTATACTGATAGATTCTATCAATGATAGAAAGATTTTCTATCCGTGATAGAAATTTTCTATCACTGATAGATTCTATCAGTGATAGAAATTTTCT
Source organism: Luffa acutangula (assembly GCA_036850905.1). Lineage (NCBI taxonomy): Eukaryota > Viridiplantae > Streptophyta > Magnoliopsida > Cucurbitales > Cucurbitaceae > Luffa > Luffa acutangula. The sequence continues at coordinate 57,044,969 of CM072087.1, read as the reverse complement.
TTCACTGATAGATTCTATCGGCGATAGATATTTTTCTATCACTTGTTCGGTGTTCTATCAGTGTTTGGTTGTTGTTATTTGGTTTTCTATCAGTGTTTGGTTTTTGCTTTTCAGTGTTTGATTTCTATAATAGTTCGTTTTTGCTTTATTTTTCAATGCTTGATTTCACCATGTATCACTATCGCTGATAGAAACAAAAGATCTTCTATCACGGATAGAAAAGTATCAGTGATAGAAAGATTTTCTATAACTCACGAAAAGTTTTTCTATCAGTCTCAGTGATATAGATAGAAAGTTTTTCTATCACTCATAGAAAGATTTTCTATGAATGATAGAAATTTTTTCTATCGCTCATAGAAAAAATTTCTATCGATAGAAGATTTCTATCACGGATAGGTTCTATCAGGGATTGAAAGATTTTCTATCAAGAGTTTTCTATCATTGATAGAATATCTTTCTATCACTGATAGAATAGTAAAAATTTCTATCAGTGATAGAAATCTTTTATCACTGATAAAAAGCTTTTCTATCGGTGATAGAAAGTTTTTCTATCACTTATAGATTATATCGGTGATAGAAAGATTTTTATGGGTGGTCAGAGATTGAAAGATATTTTATCAAAAGTTTTTCTATGATTTTCTATAAAAAGTTTTTTTTATCACTGATAGAACCTATCTCAGTGATAGAAATCTTTTATCACTGATAGAAAAAGTTTCTATTAGTGATAGAAATCTTCTATTCTATCAGTGATAGAAACTTTCTATCACTGATAGAAAATTTTTCTACCACTGATAGAATCTATCAGTCATAGAAATATTAGTGATAGAAATTTTTTATCGCCGATAGAAAATTTTTCTACCACTGATAGAATCTATCAGTGATAGAAATATCACTGATAGAAACTTTATTTTATCAGTGATAGAAAGTTTCTATCACTGATAGAAAATTTTTCTACCACTGATAGAATCTATCAGTAATAAAAAGACTTTCTATCCATAAAAAAAAAAAAAACTGACAGGAAGAAGAAGATGGGTACACAGGGGCAATTTAGGAATATAAAAAATTAATTAAAAAATTTTGTCATATTTGCAAATATTTTTAAAAATTGCTATATTTATAATTATTTACCTTCATGTTGCCACCATTACAATTATCCAATAAAAAAACACAAACCAAATATTTATCAAACAAAGGCTAAATAATTTATTAAAAAATAGACCCGATAGTTTTGACGGTAATTAAGTTGAGGGGCCACGAAATAAATCAAGAGAGTCCATTTTTGAGTTGAATGAGTTAGCAATCAGCAGATAAAAATTGTGGTCAAGGTCGTCAAAGTGCAGAGACTGCAGTAGAAATTGTGCGGATTCCCTGAAATTCTGAGTTTTTTTTTTTTTTTTTTTTTAAGAAAAAAAGAAAAATCAGTGGTTGGTAGGTACGGAAAATAAGATGAAATGAGAGGGGTAGATGCGTCAGAATGAAAATATATTTAAAAAAAAGAAACAATAAGAGTTAGGGTTTGTCATTTAGTTGGTTTGCAGTGGGTCGCATGCCTCTCCTCTCTAAATAAGATGACGAAACTCTAACCGTTTCCTTCAGAAATCTCATCATTACTTTCTCTCTCCATTTCTCTCTCCCATTTCTTACATTATTTTTTTTCCCAAAATGCCCACTCCCCCTTTTTTGTCCTTCAAAATCCATTTTCTTTTTTCACCTTTTTTCCTACGCCTACCAAAATTTACCCTCAAAATTAAAATGATGTGGCAGTTTTAAATTTATTGCAAAAATACAAGTCTTTTGAAGTTTACCAAAAAAAAAAAAAAGAAGCATATATAGTAATGTATAGTGTTTTTTTAACCTCTACTTGGTTTTTTTTTTTTTTTTTTTAACAATATGTGGAGTGTGAAGTTTGAATCACAGACTTTATGGTTATCAGTACAATAGTTCTTATTGAATTTCCTTTCTATTTGGTTAATTAAACATATCTTTTTATTTACAAAATTTAATAACTATTCTTTCTTAAATTCATGACATTGGAAGGTGGAGAGATTTGAATCTTTAACTTTTTAGTTGATAATACATATCAATTATGGTTGAGATATACTAACTCACAACATTTCATAATTTTAAGTTTTTTTTTTTTTTTTTTTGAGATGTTATTCAAATAATTTTTTATTATCTATCATATGACACATGCGGTTCAATTAAAATACCATCTAAATGGTGTATAGTCATAAATGTTAATTAATTGAGATAATTATTTTATGGTTTATTCAAAATTCTCTAGATCTTAGAGAATTAATAACGACTTTAGTGTTGAATTGACCGACCGACCACTGCTAAATTGTGAATGATGTAGATATATGTTTTAATTTTTTTGTTTTTTTTAATTTTTGAGATAAGTGATGTACATTTTCTTAAACTCAATCTGAGAATAATCTACAATTGTTTTTTCTTTTTCTCTTCGAGAAGAAGCATGCTAGAATTAATACATGAGCTTTTTTTTTTCCATGGTATCATAAAAAAACACTATATATCTTATTCCTCCCTTTATTGTCTAATATATTGGATTCTTCTCCAGTCAATTTTTCTCTTTGGATTAAGAATTAAATTTACCATACTCTAATTATTATGCCTTTTGAGTTTAGTGGTGACATAACATCTATATCTCATTATTTTTAACAACACCAACTAACTAATGTCGATAAAGGACATCAAAATGAAAATTACAAACATTAATTCTATCAAATATGTACAAGCTAAGAGGATTCAAGTTGAGAAGGGAAATGGAACCCTATTTTACTACAACGTTACAATGATAATAAAAAAAAAAAAAAGTTGATTTCCATCTTTATATGAGCTGGTAATTGAAGAGTCAAAAGAATAATTTAAGTAAAATCTATGGATTAAAATCAAACTTGGATATAACATAGGCAGAGAGTCAAAGAGAGAGAAGATAAAAAAGCTTATGAAACATGATAATGAAATCCAAAACAGAAGGAAAAGAAACTGATAATAATAACAATCCCTCGCGACCAAAGCGGTTGAAAAAGACACCCAAAAAAAAAAAAAAACGTCGAGAAATGTGAACAATGAGCATCAAAATTGGAATAAGAAACCCAAATTAAAACCCCACTTAGGATTCCGAATCCTAACATTCAAAAATTCAAACAAAAGAAACAACATTATTTCCAGATATACATATAAATCTACAAACCCCTTTTTCTCATTCTTCTTTTTATAAAAAAAAAAAACCTTTTTTTTTTTTAATCTCTTCTCCTAGAGATGCTCTCTCTTTTATCTCATTTGCATGAGACACGACCATATAATACAATTTTAGATAATGCAAAATATTTACAAAAATATATATATATATAAGATGAGATTCAGCTTTACAGGGATCATGGGATCGACCTCTTTTATGGGGTTTGTGTTTAAAAAAAAAAAAAAAAATAACCAGGTGGACCGACACTGCAACACTTTACTACAACAATTCCCAAATCACGTGTACTTCAAAAACCTAAATAGCAGCCTTATTTCCCTTATAAAGAGAGAGATATTCAAGAAAAAAAAAAAAAAAAACCCAATATTGTTTTTTAAGGCTATAATATTTTGGGAGGGAATTTAATTTTTTTGTGTGGTCCAACTAACCAAAAAAAAAAAAATTAAAAAAGTGAAAAAAACACAGTCTTCTAGTCGTTTACTTACTTGAGATTCGAGCTCTCTCCTTCAACCTAGTGTGCTTCCCTCTTCTTCACTTAAAACCCTCCATTTTTTTTTTTTTTTTTTGGATCCAGACTGGATGCTTTTGTCTCCCTCTTGCCAAGCCACTTGAGATTTTTTTAAAATAAAATAAAAGAAAATCTGAAAATGGCATATAGTAAAAATTTAGAGAAGATTATTATTGTTTCATTATCGAGTCATGTGGACAAGGCTGGCTGCCGAGAGATGTGAAAAATGGGACTGTGTGTTTTAGTTTTAGGACCACAAAGTTTTTGTTGCCATATTTGGACTAACTTTCATATTCCCTAACGAGTGACATTTTTTTTGTTATCAAGGCATTATCTTTAATTCCTTACGAACATCAATGTAGTCTTACAATAAGAGCATAGCTCAACTGGCATCAAGTTGTACTTATGACCATGAGGTTTGTGGTCCGAATTCCCCAACCCCACATATTATCAAAAAAAAAAAAAAAATCAATGTAACTATATGTACTCTTCAAACCGTGTCTTGTTTTTGTGGAGTTTTTGGTGTTTGTAGTTTTTGTTTGGTGGGTTGAATAAATAATTATTTTATGTCTTTTTTTTTAATTATTTTATTTTTTGGTCTCTCGATGATGTTGCATAACAGATTGGTTACTTTTTTTCTCGTGGTCCCTAAATTTCTTCTATACTGTGCTGAATTGAAATTTTGTTTGACATGCAAAGTGAAAGTATGGAGCCTTCCAAGTTTGGGACCAAATTTTAGAAAGAAAAAAAAAAGTGAGTTGTTTATGAAAATTTTGGAACTAGTAAGGAGGGTTTGAAGAAAAGAGAAAAGAAATAAATTTTCTATGTTAATAAAGGAATACTTGATTTGTGAAAGTTGAGGATGAAATATAACTTTTTTTTTTTTATATAGTTTAAAAATGTGAGGGAGTTCTCTAACCTAAACCTAGTTAGGCATATACGACTTAAATCAATACGTTAGGTTGGAATTTTTCACCTCTCAAGTGTTGTTGAATTAAAAAAAAAAAAAAATATAAAGAGATGCAAATTCCAACCTCTAACATTTTGGTGAAAGTTATAATATTTTAATTGTTTAATTTATTTTTTATATTATTTTTTGAGTTCATAATGTTTTAACCTTTTGACATCAACTTTGACATTAATCTTAAATAAATATAAAGTTTTTATAAATTTAATTTATACATGCATCAATTAGCTTTTTTTTTTTTTTTTTTTGGAATTTAATATTTTTCAGCAAACAATAATTTCAAAATTCACCACCTGCCCTTCCTATATATCTGACAAATATTGTATATGGAGTTAAATATTTATATGGACAAAAATGTCAAAACTCTTGAATTTATGAAAATGGACTAGATATCAATAAAACATCTACTGGTTAATATTTTTTGAAAAAGGGACACTTGCAAAAGTAGTAAAAAAAACTAAAAGTTAAATAGGCATTTGTAAATTTTGCAACCACTTCTCAATTGTGCAAAAATGGCAAAATTTAGAGGTCCAACACACGCGTCCTAGGATAAAGTAAAAGTCCATATACCCTTCATCAGCATTGAGTCCAAACAATAATATGTCAACTATGTAGATAATTGTCCTCCCTTAAATAAATCTATAATCTATCTTTTATCTAGTCAATGTGGAATTTTGGTTGCAATCCCAATAATTATTTAGCTTTATTGTTTTATAGGGAGTTTGTGTTATTATTGAGGACAACTCATCTTCATATATCACCAGTCCAATAGAGCTTAATCACGAATTTTCACCATGACTATATTTATTTGGCACCCAAGGATTCTACAGAAACAATGACATAAGGGACATGACCGATAACACTTGTTAGGGACAAGTGATACTCCATATATCCCCATAATGGTATATATGGTATTGTTCACTTTGAATCCTCATGACTTTGCTTTTGATTCTACACAAAAGGTCTCATACCAATGAATATAGTTGTTCTCCATCAGTGGCAGAGCCACGTGAGGCCGAGGGGCTCGAGCCCCCCTCAACTTTGAAAGATATTATATTTATAATATAAGCTGTAACATATTATCAATTTATTTGCACGTTTTATTGGCTTTAGCCCCTCCTGATATATCCTAGACCTTAGTTCAAACCCCGTTATACGTGCGAATTTCTCCCATTTTACTTTTTTTTTTTTTCGTTTGTTTTTTGTTTTTCTTTCTTATTTTTCAGTTTTTTTTTTTTCCATTTCTCCCTTTTTACCTTTTTTTTTTTTTTTTTTTTTTTTTTTTTTTTTTTTTTTTTCGTTTTCGTTTTTTTCTACTGGTTCGTTATCACTTTGGTTCTTGTAATTTACGGTTTTCTTTTTTTCTCTGTATTTTTTGTTTTTTGAAGTTATGGTTGTAATATAACCAATTTAATATTAAAATATACGAACTGATATCATCACATATCAATATGTTAAATTATTTGATTAAAATATCACTTTGGTTCTTGTAATTTAGGTTTTTTGTCATTTTAATATTTGTTTTCAAATGTCCAATTTTAGTTTAGGTACCTGCAATAAAGCTTAAAATTAGTCCCATATAGTGAGTTTATTGTTACTTTTTCTTTAAAAAAAAAAAAAAACATAAATCTCTGTGAGTCTTTATTCAATATTAGAAATATCTTCACATTGTGTCTCTTATCGTATCAAAACTATTATTATTATTTAACCAATTTCGATAAAAAAAAAATAACTTTAAATTTCCGATAGCGATCAATTTTAAACTTTATTAAAAGTATAAGAACTAAAATCAGACATTTGAAAATACTATGACTAAAATAGAATAAAGTCCGAGATGCTATTTTAACCCAATTTTTTCTATATACTCCACATAAAGTTCTGGATCCGCCATTGTTCTCCATTATATATCCACGATCTTCTCCTTATATCTAGTCAATATATGATTTTGGTCACAATCCTAACAATATACATATCTGACTTGACTCGATATACTCGATTATAAATGTTAATATATACCCTGAATTTTGATATACCAACAGACCACAATTATACTTGATATGGATGCTTATATACCTAATATATTTTTCTTTATTGTGTTCGATTATTGTATTATGTTGTGTTATTTACAAATTTTAAATGAAATGCATGTCTTTTAGGACCTAAATGGATGTCATCAATATCTAAAACGAATGCTAATATACCATTGATATATCTGATTTGTTATAATTATTGAACGGGATCAGAATCACTAATGTACTTAATTATCAACGACCTGATATATGTAGTATGAAAATTTATATACTTGATATATACCATTTTGATATACCAGTGATACACCATTTGTATATCTAAAACATCTCGTGAACCAAAAATCTTATTTTAACTAATTTTCTATATTTAGAAAATCAAAAAGCTATTGTTATATTTGTAAATATGGATAATATTTTAGCGATCCATTACATATTCTCTCAAAAAAAAGATTTACATTATTAATAAAAAATATTGAACATTATTCGGCTCGATCATCAATAAATATACATATTAGTTCAACAACATTTAAAGGTCGGGGAATTGAACCTTTGAGTCAAGTGTACATGGTACGCTCACTCTCACAACATATTTCTAATTCCAAATATGGTAGGTTCAAATTCCACATGACGTAATAGTGTCGATCCCTAAAACAAGTCTTCTGTAGAGAGTTTTCGAGTCACGATCTGCTTAATTAGTTGGGCTTCTCCTTGCGTGGATGGGCCCATTCGTTCAGAAGCCCATTGTAGCTGTCTCTTGAAACACAAAGGTCTGTATGCTTGTGAAAAAGATGCAAGTAGGATAAAAAAGGAAAATCCAAATTATTTTCTTTTATAATAAAAAATATGGCATCGCCTGGACTTAAACCGGAGACCTTCTATGTGTTAGATTGACATGATAACCAACTACACCACAACAGCTTGATAGAAACTAAGATTCTGTAACGTATAAAATTTGACTTACAAAATCATGAATAGTGCATGATTTGGATTTATAACTATTTCCAAGTATAAGCACCACTTGACATGAATTATACATGTATAAATAATTTTGTAAAATCATATCAAAAGATTTTTTTTTTTTCTTTTGAGTTCAACAATATTTGAAAATATGAGGATTTGAATCTTTGACCTCTGGGTCGAAGGTACATGTCAATTATCGCTAAGCTATACTCATTTTGACTATCGAAGAAAATTGTACATTTCCGTTTTCAAAATTAGTAAGTTAATAAAAATTGATAATTTTCATAGAAGAAGTTGAAGCCCTAGCATCCACGGAAAATATAGAGTCTTTTACTTAGATGGCCATATGATTCAATGTGATGGCCCACACCCTAGCCTAAAAAGCTTGAGAAAATAGTCAATTACATGTTGGTTTGATGCTTTCTCTCAATGGGTCTTATTCTTAAATAAAATTGATACAAGTTGCTTACAAACAACACATTAGTGTGGGGATCATGTACCACTAGATTCTTTTTTTTTTTTTTTTTTAAAAGGGAGCAATTGTTCTTTATTAAGTAATTATATTTTATTCTAAAATATATTTATATTTTTAAAAATAAATTGATTTACTAAACATTTTTTTGAGTTAGTTTTTCACTCTCTAATACACATTTTCTAAGTGATACATCATGATTAAATTTAAAAAGCAAGAAATAAATGTTAAAAATTTACTAGAAGTTTAATTAAATTATTTTTAAAAGTATATCACAAACAAATTAAATGATATATAGAATAATCATGTTTTAAAAAAAAAACTCACGAATCCCAAAAAGTGAAGATTAAAATCTAAAATGAGAAATAAAACATTACAAACAAGATTAAGTTATTTATTAATATGATAATAGTTCAATGGATAAGACACCATCTCAAGGTCGATGGTTCAATCTCTCCCCTTTCCATAAACTGAATAAAAAAAAAGAACTTATTTAATATAGTTCCTAAACTTTCATATTTGTGTCGACTCTAAAATATGTTATATAGGCTTCCAAACTTTTAATTTTGTGTTTAATAGGTTCCTCACCTATTCAACATGTTTTATTAAAACTAACGAATCTATTAAACATAAAATTGAGATTTATGTTTAATAGGATATTAAACTTTTAACTTCGTATTCAATAGATTCATAAATTTTATAAAAATGTTGAATAGATCAAAGATTATGAGACAACTTTAAAAGTTAAAAAACTAGAGAATGTCTGTTATAGGTAATTTTGGACCACCATGGTGTACAAGAAGCTGACGAGGACAACCGGACAAAAAAAGAGCTAAGGAATGGATCCAAGGGGCAAAACCGGCAAGTGGGACGGGCCAAGACCGAAGGGGTCGGGCTTTTGGCCCGACCCCCTGCTCGGCCTCGGCCATGGTCGGCCTTGGCCATGGGCCGAGGCCTACCCTCGGCCCGCTTGCACGGGCCGGGCTTGTCCGGCTCCGCTTGGTCCTCACCGCCTCTGGTCGCCTCGGTTCAGCCTGGTTTGTCCCGAAATGCCTCAGAATCCCTAAAAACCCTAGGAGGATGAGCAAGTATTTATATCCCTCTTCGCCACCGAAGAAGGGGACTCAAACTCTAATCTCGAAACTCATTCTATATTCTCTACTCTCTCCTCTTGCTCTTACTTTTCCACTCCCCACCGTTCTGCTTACTGACTTAAGCATCGGAGCCGGTGTGGCGAGCACCACATCGGTGTGCAGGTTTACTGTCTTGCAGGTCACGTCTTCCCCCCTCATCTACAAATTTACCGTTGGTGGCACGTGAAGGTCAGGTGAGTTCCCTCTGACCAAAATCGACCATCAACAATGTCCATTTTTCTTTGTGGATTTAAGGAGGGAGTGGGGAGAAAAATCCCTGTGAGCCTAAATGAGAAATATATTTCCTGCCTCTGATTGTAACTAATTTTTTTTTTCAAAAAAATCATTGAATTTAATTCTTTTTTTTTTTTAAAAAAAAAAACTAAATGGAGAATACTTTTCTATGGGAAACTTCATTCTCGCATTTTTTTCATGAGAAATTCTCATCTCGATCCTTGCAAAATTTAACGAAGAATTTCATAGGGACGGAGAATTAAATTGAGAACATTTCCATATGCATTTTACTCCCATAAGCATCCCTAACTATCAATAACTTATCAAACACAAAATCGAAAGTTTGAAATTTATTGATTATTCTTTAAAGTTCATGATCTTATTAACCAAAAATAAATTGCTTAAAAACATTAGACATATAAACTTATTTGACATAAACTATAAATTTTAGTGACCAAGCTTGTAATTTAACATATTAAGGGGGAAATCATTTTTAACCCTAAACTTTAGGGGTTGTATCAATTTTAACCTTGAATTTTCAATTTCATCAAATTGAACCCTAAACTTAACAAGTTGTATCAATTTTAACCCTGAACTTTCAATTTCATCAAATCGAACCTCAAACTTATCAAATTGTATCGATTTTAACCTTAAACTTGCATAAGTGTTACAATGTATACCTTTGGTTAACTTTTTTTTGAACTACCATACATAATTGATTATTTTTTTTTCTTAACTCACATTGCATCTGAGTTGGTTTCTTATAAATAAAATATTGAAGAAACTTTATTTTAGATGATTTTTTCTCTTTGTTGAGGATTTTATGAGAGTTTTTTTGCTGCTATTTAAGATTACGAAAGCAAAAAAAAAATTGGAGGTTTTTTATCTTCAAATATTCGCTGGTCTTTTCTTGTTGCTAAGAACTTTGTGGGATTTTTTCCTTATTTTGTTGTTTTTTTCCTTGCTAATTAGAAGAATATGCAGATCTAGGAAACAAAAATAAAGAAATTTCGAGTTTTTTATTTCTCATATTTGCTAGGTTTTTCTTGTTGCTAATAACTCTGTGACTTTTTTTTTTTTTTATAATAATGAGAAGAATTGTCTTAGAAATTTGATTTCTTAAAGAGTATTTTTTTTATAATAATAATGAAAAGAATTGTCTTAGATATTTGATTTCTTAAAGAGTATTTCCAACAAATTTCTTACAAAACACTAACTCAAGTGCAATGTGAATTAAAAAAAAAATAAAAGGATTTTGTCAATTACATATTTTAATAGCAATTCAAATGAAAAGTTGACAAAAGGTCTACATTGCAACATCTATGCAAGTTGGAGGTTCAAATTGATACAATTTGTTAAGTTTGAGGTTCAATGGGCTAAAATTGAAAGTTTAGGGTTAAAATTGCTACAACCTGCAAAGCTCAGGGGTCAAAATTGTTTTTTTTCCAAAAAAAAAGAAAAGAAAAGAAAAGAAACTTGTTTGATTGAGTGGGGGTGAAGTGCAAAGAGGCACGTGATCCAAGTCCCAAGTCACGTGACTATTGATCGAGCCAGCACGTAAAGCCAACCCAATGACATGGCCTCGACTTCAAGATTAGCACTGAGCTTAGCTGCATTGCATCAACCTCCACTTTTAGGATTTAGCATATTCAATTTTAATTTAACTTTACAAAAGAAAAATAATAAAAAATAAAAAATAAAAACTTTGTTCTTCTATGATATTATATACACCATGAATACTATGAAAAGATAAAAAAATACAAGATCTATTAAAATAAGGTACATATATCACTTAAGTTACATTTTTTTTCATGGAATATTGTTTAGTTGATAAAGATATTATACATATATATTCTAAAGATTAGACATTTAAATTCTAAATCTTATGCTGTTAAAAAAAAAAAAAAACTTTATTTAAAAAAAAAAACTAAAAAAAAACTAAAAAAGTTGTATTTTCTTTTTTGAAAACGTAAAACTTCATTTAAAAACAATCACTTAAACTATTGTGACAAATTTAATTCCGTTTATATATATTTGTTCCTAAAATATTGTAATTTTGTCACAGGGAAGTGTAATTCTTTTACCTAGCATAGAATGAAACTAATAAAATTTTGTTCATTTGACAGTTTTTCAAAATTGTGCATATATATTTTTAGGAAAGAAAACAATTAATACACTAAATTCAGTATCCTTACCATTCAAATTTCATTAATCCAACCCTAAAAGTAAACAAGTATCTCAATTTTTACCATTTATCAAATTTTATTTTTTGAATTCAAGTATCTCAATATAATTTAAATAAAAAGCATGTAAAAATGTTTCAAAACTTACTATTTCAACAAAATTCTAGCAAATATAAAATTGTCCTCGATTAATACAAATAAGATCGACCATTGTACAAATCTTTCAAAACTCACATATGTTAATAAAAATCAAGTTTTGTATCGTTCTTCTCTAAAGTCTATCAACTTATATATATTTTTTACAATTCATTAAACACACAAACAAATATTTGTCTAATAAATTTTAAAACAAAAGTCTATTAGAAAGTAAAAATTACAAAATAAGATACAAATGAATGAAATTGAAAGTTTTTAATGGAAAAATTGATATAACTCTATCAAGTTTAAGGATAAAAATTAGGGCCAGTTGCAAGGATAGCAATATGAGCCAAAATAATTGCAAATCTAGCAACCCACAAAAAAAATTGCAAAAATGACAAAATCTAATAGTTTGTGTGTTGCATTTACTAAAATACCCCTCCAGATCTTCTTTCACTGATAGATTCTATCAGTGATAGAAATTTTCTTTCACTGATAGATTCTATCATATGATAGAAAATTTTTCTACTACTGATAGATTCTATCAACGATAGATATTTTTCTATCACTTGTTCGGTGTTCTATCAGTGTTTGGTTGTTGTTATTTGGTTTTCTATCAGTGTTTGATTTCTATAATCGTTCGTTTTTGCTTTATTTTTCAATGCTCGATTTCACCATGTATCACCATCGCTGATAGAAACAAAAGATCTTCTATCACTGATAGAAAAGTATCAGTGATAGAAAGATTTTCTATAACTCACGAAAAGTTTTTCTATCAATCTCAGTGATAGAGATAGAAAGTTTTTCTATCACTCATAGAAAGATTTTCTATGAATGATAGAAATTTTTTCTATCACTCATAGAAAAAATTTCTATAAGTGATAGAAGATTTTTATCACTGATAGGTTCTATCAGCGATTGAAATATTTTCTATCAAGAGTTTTCTATCATTGATAGAATATCTTTCTATCACTAATAGAATAGTAAAAATTTCTATCAGTGATAGAAATCTTTTATCACTGATAGAAAGCTTTTCTATCGGTGATAGAAAGTTTTTCTATCACTTATAGATTATATCGGTGATAGAAAGATTTCTATCGGAGATAGAAAGATTTTTATGGGTGATCAGGGATTGAAAGATTTTTTATCAAAAGTTTTTCTATGATTTTCTATAAAAAAAAAAATTATCACTGATAGAACCTATTAGTGATAGAAATCTTTTATCACTGATAGAAAAAGTTTCTATTAGTGATAGAATCTATTCTATCAGTGATAGAAACTTTCTATCACTGATAGAAAATTTTTCTACCACTGATAGAATCTATCAGTCATAGAAATATTAGTGATAGAAACTTTCTATTGCCGATAGAAACTTTCTATTGCCGATAGAAAATTTTTCTACCACTGATAGAATCTATCAGTGATAGAAATATCACTGATAGAAACTTTATTCTATCAGTGATAGAAAGTTTCTATCACTAATAGAATAAGATTCTATCAGTGATAGAAAGTTTCTATCACTGATAGAAAATTTTCCTACCACTGATAGAATCTATCAGTAATAAAAAGACTTTCTATCAGTTAAAAAAAAAAGAAGAAGATGGGCACACAAGGGCAATTTAGGAATATAAAAAATTAATTAAAATTTTTTGCCATATTTGCAAATATTTTTAAAAATTGCTATATTTGCAATTATTTACCTTCATGTTGCCACCCATTACAATTATCCTAAAAATTAAAACTATTTTAAAAAAAGTGTGGGCCGGTTGTAAGGATAGCAATATGGGCCAAAATAATTGCAAATCTAGCAACCCACAAAAAAAATTGCAAAAATGGCAAAATCTAATAGTTTGTGTGTTGCATTTACTAAAATACCCCTCCAGATTTTCTTTCACTGATAGAAAATTTTTCTATCACTGATAGATTCTATCAGTGATAGAAAGATTTTCTATCAGTGATAGAAAAACTTTCACTGATAGATTCTATCATATGATAGAAATTTTTTCTACTACTGATAGATTCTATCGACGATAGATATTTTTCTATCACTTGTTCGGTGTTCTATCAGTGTTTGGTTGTTGTTATTTGGTTTTTTATCAGTGTTTGGTTTTTGTTTTTCAGTGTTTGATTTCTATAATCGTTCGTTTTTGCTTTATTTTTCAATGCTCGATTTCACCATGTATCACCATCGCTGATAGAAACAAAAGATCTTCTATCACTGGTAGAAAAGTATCAGTGATAGAAAGATTTTCTATAACTCACGAAAAATTTTTCTATCAGTCTCAGTGATAGAGATATAAAGTTTTTCTATCACTCATAGAAATATTTTCTATGAATGATAGAAATTTTTTCTATCACTCATAGAAAAAATTTCTATAAGTGATATAAGATTTCTATCACTGATAGGTTCTATCAGGGATTGAAATATTTTCTATCAAGAGTTTTCTATCATTGATAGAATATCTTTCCATCACTGATAGAATAGTAAAAATTCCTATTAGTGATAGAAATCTTTTATCACTGATAGAAAACTTTTCTATCGGTGATAGAAAGTTTTTCTATCACTTATAGATTATATCGGTGATAGAAAGATTTCTATCGGAGATAGAAAGATTTTTATGGGTGATCAGAGATTGAAAGATTTTTTATCAAAAGTTTTTTTTTTTTATCACTGATAGAACCTATCAGTGATAGAAATCTTTTATCACTGATAGAAAAAGTTTCTATTAGTGATAGAAATCTTTTATCACTGATAGAAAAAGTTTCTATTAGTGATAGAAATCTTCTATTCTATCAGTGATAGAAACTTTCTATCACTGATAGAAAATTTTTCTACCACTGATAGAATCTATCAGTCATAGAAATATTAGTGATAGAAACTTTCTATCGCTGATAGAAAATTTTTCTACCACTGATAGAATCTATCAGTGATAGAAAGTTTCTATCACTAATAGAAACTCACTGATAGAAAATTTTTCTACCACTGATAGAATCTATCAGTAATAAAAAGACTTTCTATCAGTAAAAAAAAAAAAAAAAAAAAAAAAAAAAAAAAAAAAAAACTGACGAGAAAATAGAAGATGAGCACACAGGGGCAATTTAGGAATATAAAAAATTAATTCAAAAATTTTGCCATATTTGCAAATATTTTTAAAAATTGCTATATTTGCAATTATTTACCTTCATGTTGCCACCCATTACAATTATCCAAAAAGTGTTGTATTTTTTTGATATCCCACATTCTGTAAAAGTGAATTTATGGGCCATTTTGTATTTGGGCCTTTGTTGTTAAAACAAGTTTTGTTTTATGGGCCTTTGGTTAAGCAGAAAACAATGATCTGCTTTAGTTACTCTATATGGTCGTGGGTTATAAAAAGATGTGATACCCAGCTTTTGTATCGTGGAGTGAACGTGAGGTTTCCATCATCAATAAAATTAGGGCTCTCTCTGGCTGCTTGAAGAGTGGATGTACACCTAATGGTGGAACCACTATAATCTGGTTGTGTTCTTTCTCTTCTCTTGAATCTCCTTTTGTTTTACTTTGAAATCGTTGTAAGGCTCAATTTTTGCTGCTGCGTTTTTCATTTTGTTTGTGTTTATGGGAGATTTGGAACAACAATTGGTATCAGAGCTTTGTTCAGAGAATTCCAGATAAGTTTGATCAATTTCTCCCTAATATTTGTTTCAGTGTTTTTTGTTCTTTTTCGGTTAAGACAGCATCAATCGAAGGGATCTTGATTTTTTGTTTGGGTTTCCGATTTTTTGTGTAGATCTGGGTTAAAATCGGTAAACACTATGTCGGCTAAGATCGATTTAGAACGATTTGACGGCAAGGGCGATTTTGGACTTTGGAGGACGAAGATGAAGGCTCTTCTAGTCCAACAAAAGGTCGCCAAAGCCTTGCTCGATCCAAGTAAGTTGCCTGCTGAATTAACCGCATCTGAGAGAGAAGAAATGTTTGATATAGCCTATAGCACGATTATTTTGCATTTGTCTGATAATGTGTTGCGTAGAGTTAAATCAATTGAGAAAGTAGGTGAATTATGAGCTAAGTTAGAGGAACTTTATATGCCTAAAACTCTAACTAACATAATCTACCTAAAGGAACGTTTCTTCAGTTTTAAAATGGATTCATCAAAAACTCTAGAAGAAAACTTGGATGACTTTAACGTTGTTTGTACTGAGTTAGAAAACACTGGGGAGAAAGTGGAATCTGTTGATCAGGCTGTAATTCTCTTAAACTCTTTACCAGAATCCTATAAGGAAGTCAAATCTGCTATAAAGTATGGAAGAGAAAAGTTAACACTTGATTTGGTGCTTGAATCATTGAGAATGAAAAACCTAGAGTTGAAAGTTGTTAAGAATGAGTCAAATGCACTTCTGGTTAGAGAAAAAACTCATGATAACCATTCAAACAGAGGTAAAAATCAGTTCAACAAGGGTCAATCTTCTCAATCTAAATCACATAATGCACATAGGAGAGATCATAGAAATTCTGGTAAATCACATCAGTCACATAAGCCTAATGACAAGAATAACTACAGATGTAATTATTGTCATAAGGAAGGTCATTTTAAATGGCAATGTCCTCAATTGAAAAGAAAGGCTAACCGACAAAATTATATAGAAAACAGGAATTCTGCTAATCTTCATGAAGGTTATGAGTCGGCGGAGGTATTAATGGTTGCTGTGAATGATTGTCTTGAGGAATGGATCTTAGATTCAGGTTGTACTTTTCACATGACACCTTCGAAACATTATTTTTCTGATTTAAAGGAATTGAAGGGCGGTAAAGTCTATATGGGTAATAATCAACAGTGTAATGTGAAAGGGATTGGGACAGTCAAACTAAAGCTTGATGATGGTTCAGTAAAAATTTTGAAGTCGGTTAGATTTGTACCAGAATTAAAACGTAATTTGATCTCTCTTGGGACACTAGATAAGGCTGGATATTGTTATAATTCAGAAAATGGCTTTCTAAAGGTTTACAAAGATAATACTTTAAAGTTGGCTGGTAAATTACAAGATGGTTTGTATGTCTTGCTTGGAAAAACCATGTTGGGTGAAATTCATACAGTGAGTGATAAAATCTCCAAAGAAACTGAACTTTGGCATAAAAGACTTGCCCATATTAGTGAAAAGGGGTTGGATTGCTTACAAAAACAGGGTCTAATTGAAAAATTAAGCCTTCTGGTCTTACTTTTTGTGAACATTGTGTTCTTGGGAAAGCCTCTAGAAAAAGCTTTAAGAAGGCCTCAAACATTACCAAAGATAAGTTGGATTATATCCATTCTGATCTTTGGGGTCCAGCTAGGGTCATGACTCATGGTGGTGCTAAATATTTTTTAACCCTAATTGACGATTTTTCAAGGAAACTTTGGGTGTATATGCTTAGATCAAAAGATGAAGCATTTGATCGTTTTCTTGAATGGAAGACTTTAGTTGAAAACAAAACTGGGAGAAGAATAAAATATCTGAGAACAGATAATGGCCTTGAATACTTAAATGAAAGGTTTAATAATCTGTGTAGAACTTCGGGCGTAAGTCGACATTTGACAACTGCTTATACACCTCAACAAAATGGCCTTGCTGAACGGTTCAATAGAACTATTCTGGAAAAAGTTAGATGTATGTTATCAAACTCAAAATTGCCAAGCGTTTTTTGGGGGGAAGCAGTAAATACAGCAGTTTATATAATAAATAGAAGTCCTTCTTCTGCTTTGGGCTTTAAGACACCTCAAGAATTGTGGACTGGTCATCCACCAAATTTAAAACACTTAAGGGTTTTTGGTTGTGCTGCCTATGCACATATACGTCAAGATAAACTGCAACCTCGAGCCAAAAAGTGTTTGTTTCTAGGCTATCC
Organism: Luffa acutangula; assembly: GCA_036850905.1. Classification (NCBI taxonomy): domain Eukaryota; kingdom Viridiplantae; phylum Streptophyta; class Magnoliopsida; order Cucurbitales; family Cucurbitaceae; genus Luffa; species Luffa acutangula. Next base: position 57,027,258 of record CM072087.1, on the reverse strand, counting down.
ACATGGTGTAAAAGCCTATAAACTTTGGTCACTTGAACCTGGTGACAATAGATGTCTTATAAGCCGTGATGTAACTTTTAATGAAGACATTATGCCTTGGAAAGATGATAAAAATGAGAATCAAAATCAGTTTTTTGAATTATAGCTGCAACCAGTAAATAATCAGAATCAAGCCCCTGAAACTTCACAAAATTTACCATTAGAAGAATTAGAAGAAAATGAATGTGAAGTTGATGAACAAGCTGTAATAGAAGAAGTTGATGAACTTGCTGATTACCAACTTGCTAGGGATAGACAAAGACGAATTCTTAAACCTTCTACAAGGTATAAAGGATCTGACTTTGTGGGATATGCTTTTAATTGCTACTCTGATAATTATGGGTCTGAACCGAGTACTTTTAATCAAGCAATTAAATCAGAACATAAAGATTTGTGGTTAGAAGCTATGCAATCTGAAATAAAGTCTCTACACCAAAATCACACTTGGAAACTTGTTAAACCTCCAGTTGATAAGAAAATAGTAGACTGCAAATGGGTTTTTAAATTAAAACCTGGTGTTAAACCTTTAGACAAACCACGTTACAAAGCAAGACTTGTAGCTAAGGGGTTTACACAAGAAGAGGGTGTTGATTATCATGAGATATTTTCCCCTGTTGTAAGACATACTTCAATAAGAATTTTGTTGTCTTTGGTTGTGCAATTTGATTTAGAACTAGAACAAATGGATGTTACCACTGCTTTTCTCTATGGTAACCTTGATGAAAATATATATATGAAGCAACCGCCTGGTTTTATTGAAGTTGGAGGGGAAGATTTAGTATGTCACCTTCAAAAATCCATATATGGTTTAAAACAGTCTCCTCGACAGTGGAATAAACGGTTTGATTCTTTTATACAAGCTGAAGGTTTTTCTAAAAGTGGCTTTGACAGTTGTGTTTATAAGAAAACAGTAAGTGATGCTGTGTTTGTTCTTCTTTTGTTATATGTAGATGACATATTGATTGCATCATCTGATAAGCATGAAATTCGAAAGCTTAAGATTGCCCTTTGTAAAGAATTTGAAATGAAAGATTTAGGGGAAGCAAAAAAGATCCTTGGTATGGAATTAACTAGAGATAGAACTAGAGGCACATTATTAATCACTCAATCTGAATATTTTGAGAAAGTGATTGGTAAATTCCATATGGAGAATGCTAAAGTGGCTAAGACTCCTTTTGCACAACATTTTAAGCTTTCTTTGTCTCAATGTCCTGTTACTCAAAATGAACTTGATGATATGAAACAAGTCCCTTATGCAAATTTAGTTGGTAGTCTCATGTATGGAATGGTATGCAGTAGACCGGATTTGGCTCATGCTATGAGTGTGGTTAGTAGATACATGAGTAATCCGGGGCGTTTGCATTGGGAGGCTGCTAAATGGATCCTTAGATACTTAAAGGGAACTTCGAAAAAGGGCCTTTTGTATACAAAATCTGATTTAAATTCTGAAATTCTTGTTGGGTTTGTTGATTCTGATTATGCTGCAGATTTGGATAAGAGGAGATCGTTGACAGGTTATATCTTTACTCTTTTTGGTAATGTAATTAGTTGGAGGTCAGTATTGCAGTCTGTTGTTGCTTTGTCTTCTACTGAGGCTGAATATGTTGCATTAGCTGACTCGGTTAAAGAGGCTGTTTGGCTTAGAGGCAGTGTTTCTGAAATGTATAATAATAATTCTGATGTTATTATTCATTGTGATAGCCAAAGTGCATTGTCTTTGTCCAAGAATCCAACTTTTCATGACAGGACAAAGCACATTGATGTTAGATTTCATTATATAAGAGAAATGGTACAAGAAGGGGTTGTTAAACTCTCTAAAATTCATACATCTAACAATCCTGCTGATATGATGACAAAATCAGTTGCTGGAAACAGGTTACAGTACCTTTGTGAATTGCTGAAGCTTGACTTTGGCTAACTGCAGCTCACTTTGATGATTTCAAACCAAGCAGCTGGAAGAGAGTCCTTTGTTGATGTTTGGGTGCAGAATATTTTATATCAAGAGGGTGATTTGTTGTATTTTTTTGATATCCCACATTCTGTAAAAGTGAATTTATGGGCCATTTTGTATTTGGGCCTTTGTTGTTAAAACAAGTTTTGTTTTATGGGCCTTTGGTTAAGCAGAAAACAATGATCTGCTTTAGTTACTCTATATGGTCGTGGGTTATAAAAAGATGTGATACCCAGCTTTTGTATCGTGGAGTGAACGAGAGGTTTCCATCATCAATAAAATTAGGGCTCTCTCTGGCTGCTTGAAGAGTGGATGTACACCTAATGGTGGAACCACTATAATCTGGTTGTGTTCTTTCTCTTCTCTTGAATCTCCTTTTGTTTTACTTTGAAATCGTTGTAAGGCTCAATTTTTGCTGCTGCGTTTTTCATTTTGTTTGTGTTTATGGGAGATTTGGAACAACAAAAAGGATAAAAATTAATTATTTTTCATGAACATGTAAATAATCATTTAATAAACCTAATAATCACAATTATTAGAGACAATCTAGGAAATATGCTTTAAAGTTGATTTCTTAAGCAGGAAGCATCTTGTGTATGTATTTTGAATGGCAGAAGCTGAAATTATTAAAAGCCAAACGCCACCAAAGCCCTCCAAGAAGCTTAATTAGCTGTCACCCAATTCGAAATATGTTCACCTTCATAGAACTGCTAAAATTTATAATCAATTGGATTGTTTTGTGAACTTGAATCTAATTCAACGGATTAAAGTATATGTTGATGTCAAAATCCGGCCAAGCAACTATCTGACCTTCACGTGACACCAGCAGTGAATTTGTTGAGGATGGGAAAGACGTGACCTGTAAAACCAGTACAAACCCCTACACACCGGTGTGGTGTAGGCCACTTGCACTCCAATGCTTAAGTCAGATAACCAGTCAAGAGAATTTTTAGAGATAGATTTCGAACCTCTTTTCTGAGTGTGGGTTGTCCCATTTATACATGTGTTCTTCGCTAGGTTTTTTAGGAATTCGAAGGCGTTTTGGGACGAACCAGGCAGAACCAGAACGACTAGAGGTATCAGGGACCGAGCCGAGGCGAATGGTTTCGGCCCGCAAAAGCGAGCCGAATGGTCGGCCTCGGCCTTGGGCCGATGGCGACCATATGAGTTGGGCCAATTTGACCTGACCCTTTGGTCTAGTCTTCCTAGTCAGTTTCCTGGTCCCATCTCTACCCGGTTGTCCTCGTCTGCAGGCATCAGAGTGATCCAAAATTACCTATAACAGTATATATTTTCGATGAGGCGATCGAACATGAAGCATCTTGTGTATGTATTAAAATGTTGGCTAATTTTCAAGAGCTGATTTAATGACAATTTTGTTTCTTTCCCTGGCAACCAAATGTAATAGGGTCAGACGGTTGTCTCGTGAGATTAGTCGAGGTGTGCGTAAGCTGGCTCGGACACTCACGAATATCAAAAAATAAATAAATAACAATTTTGTTTCTTTAATTTTCTATTTTTAAAAATAATGTTTTATATATTTATTATCTTCTTTGTCTCATAATTTATTTCTTTAAATATATTTTGTGTTTTTCAAATTAAGCTTAGACTTCAAAAACGATTTTTTTTTTTTTTTTAAGAAAATACAATTTTAAAAATAACAATCTTTGACCCGTTCAAATATTTTAACCTAAAATTAAAACAATACTAAACATTGAAAATGTTCCCTAGACAAGTGTTTGGGCATCATTAAATTCTGCATTCTGCCTACAAATCATTTGTCTTATTCTTCATCATAAAGGCGTGATCAAGTCCAAATCTTTTTTGCTTTTTGAAAAAAGAAAAAGAAGTCCACAACTTTATATATATATTCAGATATAAAATATTTTTGTTATCATTTATTTATTGTATACATAAAAGCAAAGTCAATACCAACTCTTATTGATATTTCATAATCGTAATTAACATACGTTCCAAAATAATAATAATAATAATAATATCATCGTAATTTCAATATCGTCAAATCGTCCTTTGTAAATGTAAATTTTATCATAAAATTAAATAAATAGTTAATGAATTTCTCGACACACTTGTTTTTTTCTTTTTTCTCTTAAATGTTAATGTGTTTCATATACTCTATCAAATAATTGCATTAATTGAAAACATACAGCACCACTAAAATCTTTAAAAAAAAAAAAAAGTCTCATTATATGAAATTAACAAAAATAAATAAGAAAGTCATTTTTTTTTTTGAGATTTTGTTGAAGCTAGGTTAGTAAGTTTCAATATTCTAGTTCTATGTGTTTATTTATCATGCATGTTAGTTGTTATATGAAATTTTGGACCACCCTGATGTACAAGGAGCTGACAAGGACAATCGGGGAGAAATCGGGCTGGGAGATGGACCCAAGAGGCGAAACCGGTAAGTGGGACGGGCCAAGACCGAAGGGGTCGGGCTTGGCCCGACCCCCTGCTCGGCCTCGGCCCAAGGCCGAGGTCGAGCTCATGGTCGGCCTCGGGCATTGGCCGAGGCCGAACCCGTCCGGCTCCGTTTGGTCCCTACCGCCTCTAGCCGCCCCGGTTCTGCCTGGTTTGTCCCAAAACGCCTCTGAACTCCTAAAAAACCCTAGGAGGATGAGCATGTATTTATACCCTTCTTCGCCACTGAAGAAGGGGACCCGAACTCTCTACTCTCTTCTCTTACTCCCTAGCCCTCCTACTTCCGTTTTCTGACTTAAGCATCGGAGTCGGTGTGGCTAGCACCACACCGGTGTGCAGGTTTTCCATCTTGCAGGCCACGTCTTCCCCCGCTCTCAAACAAATTCACGGTCGATTATCACGTGGAACGAAGGTAATTTACCTAGCGAAATTTGATCATCAACGTTAGTTGAATTTTAAGATGCTCTTAGTTGAAGTTTTGGTGACCTCACATCCTAAACACTCAAGTCACACACTAACCCATTTTAATATTTTGTGTGTTTAGAATATATCTTTTCAATGGAAGACTGAAAGCATTTTTCTAGAGTTGGCAGTATGTAGCTAAAAATTTTAAATAAGTACTTTTGAAAAAAAAATGAAAAGTAGTTTGATAAAATTTTTAAAATAGATTAAAAGATAATCAAAATGTTTTTAGACAAATAATTTAATTAGTTTTAGTTTCAACTAAAAACACCTTCTTCTTTTTTTTTTTTTTTCCCAAATCGCATACCAAACAGAACCTAATTTGTTCACTTTGAACAATTCTTTAGAAATTTTACTCTGAATAATTATATCACTTATTTAAGTTCGAATTTAATTAAATTAATTCATAAATATTAAAAGATGACCGAAAAAAAGACTGAAAAAATGTATTTGAAAAAAAAAAAAATCCGCAGTTAACTATGAAATATCGACCGTTATAAAAGAGCGCGTACGCCTTACCGTTCGCCGCCACGTCAGACGCGCGGAATTCGCATCGCCTCCGATGCCGTTGATTCCTTAAAATCGTTGAACATGGTGAATTTTTTTTTCCCTTCCTTTTTTTAAAATTATTATTTACTGAATCTCGAATCTTCAATTTTCTGTTTTTCTTTTTTCTTTTCTTTTTTCGAATTTTACACAATCAGAGCCGAACTGTCAATCACCGGGAAAAGAAGAAAAAAGCAGTACATATATTAAGAAAAAAGTGTAAAATATCAGACGAAAATTCCAGTCTACTCTCTTTCCCTTTTTCTCACTCCCCACTGCGTCCAGTTCCCACTATTTTTTCTGCTTCTAATTTCTGGGTAATATTCTTTTTTCCATTTCTATTTTGGGTCAGCATCTTCTTCGATTCACATTTGATCTCTACTGCTCTGTGCGGTATCAATTCGGATTGATATCCACTTTCTTTATGGAATGTTGTTCAATGTAGATCATCACAATCTTGGTTTTTCTTATGGGAAGAAATTTACGGCGTTTTTTGCACTTACTCTACTCTTTACAGCCCAATTTTTAATTCATTCGGTGCTGTTTCAATTTACAAGGTTGATTCGGAATGAGGGATTTTGGTTGTTTCGTTTCCGGCGATCGGGGTTTCGGATTGCCGCCTCCGTCGAAATTCGGCACTGCCAATTTTCCCTCGAATGCGATTAATGGGTCTCAAGCTGAAACGGTGAAGGGCTATGCTGAGGACCGTGATTCTGGATCCGACATGGACTTATCGTCTGACTCGGGGAGTGAAATTCAAAGCCGACATTACTCGGTCGCCACATCTCCTCAAGATGACAAGGTTAACAATCATGTGGCTTCCATTAATGCCGTTCAATTGCTCAGTCAATTAAACAATCGCTGTTCTGAAATGGGTCATTACGGAGTTGGTTTAGTTCCGGAGGCAATTAGACTAAAGCGAGAATATAGTCGAGGAGGCAAAACGTCGGATTCGGCTACGACTTCCAGTACTGAAGTTTCATTTGGTCAATCGACCTACATTTCTTCTGGTGATACTGATGGCTACCCCGCAGCTTTCAATCAGGTTTGTTATGTTCTGCTTCTGTTCACAACAGAATAAGATTTTAGGAGTGATTCGTGAGTAAATCTGAAGCTGTCCAGTTTCTTATAAACTAGCTAGTCAAAATTTTCAGTGTTACATAATGATTTCTAAATACGCTACTCAGATGCAATTTTATAACTTTATGGGATGGAGAGTAATTAGTTCAAATGGGTCTTGTATGAGCAAAAACTCACTCTCTGGAAGCTGTGACAGATGAAGTCTGGCGGAGGAATAGGAAATAAGATGCATACGAATTTTGACATTCCGACTGCTTTTCCATTAAACGTTCGTGATCAAGAAATCAGGAGGATTGAAGATCAAACTTCATCTTGTAATGCATATAGGGCTTATCTTTCTGCCACAAGAAATGAAGAAATAGCACCAGAAGGCTGTTTAGGCCAAAATGCACAAGCTTCAAATATTGGAATTTCCAATGCATCAGCTAGGTTATTCTATATGCCTCTCACTTGATTCTCTTTTTCTTTCAATATTTTTTTTGCATTGGAAGTTACTGAGAAAGAGCATGATACTAACAAGTACATCTTGATTCAGGAATGCTGCTGGTCTCAGAACTACAGAACCTTCTCTTTCGGTTCCTGTTCGCCTCCCGAATTATAGAGCAATGTACTATAGCAACTTTGAGGCATTGCAGTCGTTAAATTGAATTGAAATAAGTTTCTATTTGTCGAAAGCAATAGCTAATGACTGCAGTGTTTACCTAATTGCTTCTTTTAGCAATAACTCATTCTTTCTTATGATGTGTGGATTCAATTATGCAGAGGGCAAGGTTCATGGGGTGCTGTTATTTCTTACGAAGCATGTGTTAGGCTATGCCTTCACTCGTGGGCTCAAGGTCATTGTACAGAAGCTCCCTACTTCTTGAATGATGAGTGCAAACTTTTGCGCGATGCATTTGGGTAAGTGACTGTAAACAGAGACTTTGCTAGAGTTTGGTTTGAAATTTTGTTACTTCCAAAAATTTGATTCTGCTTACAATTAGGTGGTAGATCTAGCTAATTCTAAGTTCAAATCATAAAGTTTCTTCAAATCAAATGAGTTTTTTTGATATATTCTATTCGTTTGGCTATTATATTGATTTGGTTTCTTTGTTCTTTCGTTGTCAACTGCAACAGTTTACGGCAAACACTACTGCAGCCAGAGGAGGATCTCTTGGCAAAACCTCCCTCAGGATTGGTCAGTGAGGAAACTGCTCCAAAATCCATAAGAAATCTTGGGAAAATTAAAGTGCAGGGTATCTTACTTGAACTTTTTGAACAATTATTGAAGACTTTTTCTATATGTTTCAAACGTCAGTTTATTTTACAGTGCGTAGAGTGAAGATGGGACTGGAGCCACCAACCAGCTGTGGTCTTTCATGTATAGTGCAATCCACCATTAAATCAGAAACTCTAAATGCACGTTTATCCAATGTGAAGCGAACGCTTCGTTCTGAATGGAAAGCCAGACAAAAGGTTCGAGTAGCTCATCATCTTCCTGCAAACTCAACCGGTTCTTTCTCTCATCAGAGCTTGGCTTATATGAAAGCTGGCTCTCAGTACGCACAACAGGTTTTGGCAATCATTAAAACAGGCGCAGTTTCTTTGTGTAGCATCTCGCCAACTTATGAAGTAGTGCAAGGTAACTAAACTAGACATTCTTGTCATTGCTGGCAAAATGAGAATTACTAGTTGTAGAAACTTTGAAACATAACAGGTTTGTACAAATGAATGCTTAAATGAGTTCCTTTCGTTGCTCACAGTCAATTTTTCTTTCTTTCTTTCTTTCCTTCTTTTCTTTATTAAAAGACTTTGAAATGATTTTAAATTGAGTTCTTCCCTCCCTTTCCTGTAAGGAATTCAAACTTCAGCTGACAATCTCTTCCTGTCATCAGAAACATATTCTTGCTTGTTGAGACTAAAAAGCTCATCTGATGATGAAGTAGTTAAAATGCAACCAGCATCTGGTGAAACTCATCTATTGTAAGCTTTTCTTTTCCTTTCTTCTTCTTCTTCTTGTTTCTTGTTTTTATTATATTTGAGACTGATGCAATCAAATTTTGTGTTCAATGGAACAAACAGCTTTCCTGATAGTCCTGGAGATGATTTAATAATCAAAGTTCAGAATTCCAAAGGACAGCATCAGGGGCATGCCAAAGTTCAAATTGCTGCCATTGTTGATGATTCAGTATAGTTTTTATCCATCTCAGTAAGCTAAAGTTTAATTTTATGCCTTCACTTGGAGTTTAAGTAAAATTGGGTATCCTGCTGCAGGATGAAAAGACACAATGGTGGCCTGTGTATCGAGAACCAGAGCATGAACTTGTTGGAAGAATACAACTACATACAAGCTATTCTACAAGCCCAGATGACAACAATAGTCTTAAGGTTTGAAAAGAGAAAAAAAAAAAAAAAAAGAATGAAACCCTATTTAGATCATTTAAAAAAAAAAATGAAAAAAAAATGAAACCCTATTTAGATCATTTTATTCCATTTGAAAGTTTCTCATTTCATCTCAACTTCTTTTATTAAATTATGCAATGATTTTTTTAAAAAAATTAAAATTATGATATGATGAGATTAGCAACTCAACTCAATTTCAAAATGCAGTGTGGCTTTGTTGCTGAGACTGTGGCATATGATATCTTGTTAGAAGTTGCAATGAAGGTCAGCCATTTTCAGCAAAGACATTTGTTGTTAGAAGGACCATGGAAGTGGTTACTTCACAAATTTGCTACTTACTATGGAATATCAGACTCGTATACTAAGCTAAGGTAATGAGACACGTTAAAAACATTAAAATATCATTTCATCAGATTGATACTTTTGTCATGTACATGTATATGATTTTAAATGGTCAATTACATTAGTTTTGAGGATTTTGCAGGTACCTTTCCTATGTCATGGATGTTGCTACACCCACTGAAGATTGTCTGTCTTTAGTGGAGGAGTTGTTGCAACCAGTTATAATGAAGCAAAAAGGGAGGAGCTCCATGAGTCGTCAAGAGGTAAGATTATTGATTGAGAAGTCATATGTTTCTTTGGCCATGATAGAATGATACTGAATGACTTATGACATTATCCACAAGAATCGCATGCTCTTGGAGATTAAAGAACAGATCGAGAAGATTCTTGCTCTCGTCTTTGAGAATTATAAGTCACTCGATGAATCTTCGCCTTCAGGGATGGTGGCTGTCTTTGGTAGTGCAAATGGTATTGTGGCTCCTGCTTTAACCCGCTCTGTCAAGCTATATGCTCTCCTGCATGATGTTTTGAGTTCTGAGGAGCAACTAAAATTATGCAGATATCTACAAGTAATTGAAGCCAAAATTTTGCTGTTACATTCACCTTCCCTTTTCTTTTGTTGAACGAATTGTGAACGTTAAGTTGACTGGTACAGGCTGCTACAAAGAAAAGATCAAAACTGATTTTAGCAGAAGTAGATGAAATTATATCAAGCGGTAAAGAAGGCACATTAATAGATGCTGTTATTCTTTCAACTGCTTACCAGAAGATGAAAACTGTGGTGTGGAATATTAGAAACGAAGTGATGACTGATATTGAAATCCACCATCAAAATGTGCTCCCCAGGTGAATAAATCACTATACGTTACTTCATGAGTCTTTTCTGTTTGGTGGTTCATCTCAAAGACATCTTTTGCTGATTGAAATTTCTGGTAGCTATATTTATAACCTACATTTGTCTCTGCAGTTTCATAGAGTTGCCAAACCTCTCTTCATCCATATACAGTGTGGAGCTGTGCAATAGATTGCGAGATTTTCTCATGGCCTGTTCTCCTCCAGGTCCATCACCACCTGTGACGGAACTTGTCATTGCTACAGCTGATTTCCAGCAGGATCTTGCTGAGTGGAACATCAGGTACTACGTACTACTATCTCTGTCTGAATCTCCAATGACAAGAATTTCAATGCGAATCACACTTTTTTGTTTTAATTCTGTTTGAGATTCCTTCAGTCCTGTCAAAGGTGGAGTTGATGCCAAAGACCTGTTCCACTCATATATTACACTCTGGATTCAAAGTAAGCGTCTTGCTTTGCTTGACTTGTGCAAGCAGGACAAGGTATGAACCAAATAGCATGGTGAAATTTTTGTTGTTGTCATGAAACTGGAATCTCTGATAGTTTTTACCTTCAGCTACAACCATATGGAGCCAGACCAGAATGCTCAACATTGCCGTTTGTTGATGATATGTATGATAGGCTAAAGGAGACAATAAATGAATATGAAGTCATTATTTGTCGCTGGCCGGAATACGCAAACCGTCTAGAACAGGTAGGTGTCCACAATGGTACATTCATTCCCCTGCCTCACGAAAAACTCTTCCAGGATTTGAAGTGGTGTTCCTTTTCTTCTAATAGGCAAGTGCAGATATTGAGAAGGCAATTTTTGAATCCTTGGAAAGGCAATACTCTGATGTTTTATCCCCATTAAAGGATAATTCGGTGCCCATAATGCTTACCAAATATTTCCAGAAGTTTGCCAGACAAGCTGTAGATACATTTTTTATACCAGATGAGGTAATACTTATTCTTTATATGTGATTAGAAAGAAGAGTCACTGAAAAAGGACGATCTTTTTTGACTGAGGGACCATCTTTTTCAGTTGGGAATTCTTTTGAATACGATGAAGAGGATGCTGGATGAGCTCATGCCACAGATAGAGCGCAAACTGAATTCATTGGCATCTTCTTGCATGAATGATGAAGGTCCTGTTAGAGGTGAATATCTCAGCGAGGTAACTTTGGTGCTTAGAGCGAAATTCAGGAGTTACCTGCACGCAGTTGTGGAGAAACTCGCAGAAAATGTAAGTACCCTTCAAACCCATTTGTAAGAAAATCTTTTCTAAGATCAAGATCTTGTTCATATGTCAAACAAAACAAATGACCTTTCTCACCCGCAATAGTGCCATATTTCTGGCTGACTCGCAAAATTTCTTCCTGTCATAAAACAAACAGCTCTTGATCGAGCAGCAACATTATTTTGCTATACGGTAATGTGGTGTTTGTTTATACATGCAGACAAGAGTCCAAAGTGCAACAAAACTGCGGAAGATAATACAAGACACGAAGGAAGTGATGGCAGATTCAGAAATACGAAGTAGAATGCAGCCTCTGAAGGATTTACTGATGAACACGATCCATCATCTCCACCCCGTGCTTGACAACGGCGTGTTCGTAGCAATCTGCCGACGTTTTTGGGATCGAATGGGACAGGATCTGCTCCATCTCTTAGAAAACAGGAAGGAGAACACGTCCTCGTATAAAGGCTTGCGCATTGCCGTTTCCGTAAGTCCAAAAGCAAACTCTGAGCTCCGCATTTCGAAATCCCTTCGCTGTTGCTGAATCGAATGAAATGAACAAGTAAGATAAACAATTAACCATTTTCTTTTGTTGGATCTGCAGGCTTTGGACGACGTGTTTGCATCGGAAATGCAGCGGTTGCTGGGGAATGCTCTGCAACACAGAGACTTGGAGCCACCAACTTCGATCATGGAAGTGCGTTCAATTCTCTGTAAGGATGCTGTTAATTTCTGACCAACCCAAATCTTATATCCCTTCTAATTTTGCACAAATTATTCTAGCGGCCCGTAACAATGAGAAAGAGCCGATACTTATAATTCAACTAGTAAAATTCATTCTTTATTTTTTTTATTTATTTTTGTTTTTTTGGCAACGGTCTAGTAAACGAAGCTTTAATAATTAATAACACACACCATTTTTTTTTTTTTTTTTTTTGAAACCTGATGACACACACTATCTTGTTTTTTTTCAATAATATTAAAAAGTTTAATGATTATAGTTTTCTATAAACTCGCTATAAGCGTATAATTAAAAATTATGGATAGTTTTCAAAAGTATTTACATAAATAGCATAAAATAAGTATGTATTTTCAAATATAGTAGAGAATTTTAAATTTTACATGAATAACATAATTCGATTCAAACTCAAATTTTGAGTGTAATATAAAATATGGTAAGAAAAGTCACACTGGTGTTATGTTTAGAAAGAAAAAATTGTTTGTGACATTTTTCAGAATATATATTGAATTTATGTTATTTAGTCTTTTTATTTTTTTGAAAAAATCCCTAAGATTTAGAGGATTGATCTGCATATGGCATGATTTGAATTTAAATCATATTGAATTTTCCTTTAAAATATGAAGAAAATATTTTCCAAACATAGCCTATTTATTGGTAAGGCCTTCTTTTATAACACGTATCATCTTTATTTGAATTTAGAAAACTATTTTTTTTAGTACAAAGTCGAACCATCTTTTTGACAACATTATAAGGTAAATTAATTACTTGAAAAAAAATGTACGATAAATTATAATTAGTCTCCACATAATTCAAATGTAATAAGACAAAAATAAATTAATTCAGTTCATTTCCCTTCATTTTTTATTTTTATTCTTTTTTTTATATATATATTCCTTCAATAATCAATTGATTTTGTGAAAATTGCTTCCATTAATTTTTGTTTTGTATTGCATCGATTAAAAATGAATTTTAAGGTAAACCTAAGGAACTTGAATATAACTCAATTAATTAAGACATATACCCTCGACTAATATGTCAAATACTAGACTTTCATTGTTTTGAACTCTATCACTCCTTATGATTATTTTTGTTTTTGTTTGTTTTGGCGTTTCTCTATTTTCTTATATACTAAAAGAAAGTTAAGACATAAATCCTCAACCAAGATATTTTAAGTTTAGTTTTTTTTTAAAAAAAAAAAAAATCACACAAGTACACACGAATATACAACTTAATTCTATTTCAAAAATATTTTAAGTTTAGTTTTTTACTTATATATAGATAGATAATTCTATAATTGTTTATTATAAAGTTGTATAAGTTGTAGTTAGTATTACTTAATTTAAATATTATATTTATATGAAGGTTAATTCACAAGTTTAGTTCCTGAATTTGTAAATTTTTGTCTAATAAGTCGTCTAAACTATTAATTTTGAAACTAATAAGCCCTCTAAAAATGTACATATCCATGAACTTTCAATTTTGTATTTAAAAGTTAATTGTTATATTAGGCATAAAATTTAACTTCGTCTCCAATTGAACCTTAAACTTTCAATTTTGCAACTAATAGCTACATTTATTTTGTAAAAAATGTTCAATAGAATCTATAAAATACAAAATTAAATTTTATATTTAATATAATATTTACTTTTTATAATGTCAGAATATGTCGAAGACCTATTAGATACAAAATTGAAACTTGAATCTATTAGACAAAGTAAAAAATTCGAAGACATCAGACACTTTTTAAAGTTCCGGGATCATATAGACACAAATTTGAAAGTTCATGAATTGAACTTGTAATATATCATTGCAGTTATTTGATAGTTCCTAAACTTGTTAAATTTGTAATTTAACTTTTATATATATATATATATATATATATATATAGATAACATGTTGGATAGGGATTTAAACATTTGACCTCTTTGTCGGTAAAAACTTTATGTCAGTTGAATTATGCTCTTGTTGAAATTTAACTTAAAATATTCAAACTAAGTGGACTTGGTATAAACGCTAACTATGGATTTTAAAGTGTCTTTATGAAATTGAGTTGGATTTTAAATTATTATTCTGATTGAAAGGCACAGGCAGGAAAAATACAAGTCAGTCCGGGTCATTTTATATTTTAGCGCAGATTATAGTGGTTTAACTTTTATGCTGTTAATTAGATGATTAATAAGCTTTAATTAAAAAAAAATGGTGTAGATGATAACAAAGCATTTTTTTTTTTTTAATTTTTCCTTTGAAATAAGATGACAACAAAGCATTTTGGAAACATAAAAGCGAAAATGAATTAAAGTATATAGAGACATAAATGTGTGTAATTTAGCATGGAAAGAGATATTGGACACGTGGGAAAGATGTTAAGCAAGGAAAGCCCCCAATAATTGAAGATATTTATAAAGAAAGAAATAATCTAAAAAAAAATAATATATTTCAAACCAAACAAAAGGCAAGAATGGATGATGGAGATGACATTTTGGTTTTGGTCTCCGAAAAATAATTCAGAATTAGGAATCCGAATCCGAATCCGAATCCGAAGGGCATAATGTAAAATAATAACGCCAATCCAAATTATGTCATCTCCTTCTTCAAATATCATCCCACTTCCAAAACCTTTGGCTCACATTCCACTCTTATCCTACCCCATTTCATTTCAACAAATAGCAGCGCTTCACGTTGTTTCAAAACCAACAAATATCAATTCTATTTCTTGTGTCACTTCATACACATTCAAATTTTTATTTTAACAAACTTTTTAACTTTCTACAATCCATTCCAAAGATGCTCCAATTGAGATTTTGGGAAGTCTAGATATCAGTTTATAGAGTTTGTATTTAAATCGTGTAGAAAACTAGATTCTTCGTTGTAGAATATGTCAAACTATGAAAGTTAATGCTTCATAATTCTGACTCTATTATTACCTATGAAAAAGAATTAAAACTTTTATACCGTACTTTTACATATTTGACTTTTTTTTCCTGTTTAAAACTTTACAGATTCTTCAACGAATTGTTGCATAATTACCGAGTGGAATTGGCTAGGAGGCTAGGACTTACTTTTTCATTTTTCTTTTAATAATTATGGCAGAGACACTATGTGTGAAGAAAGGAACAAACAACGAAGAAGTTGAAAAGATTCGCCATTGAAATCAAACTCACTTCCATTAAACATCTTAATTTAGCCCCAAAAGGCAATACAATATTCCCATATATAAAAATTAAAATAACTTCAAATTCAAATGCCTCGATTTATGGTATATATTCTACAAATAAAATATTCTTCGTCATCATCCTTCCATTAGAAATCTTTGAACACCTTTCGAACTTGTTCCAGCGTCACAAACAGCACCACCGTGAACGGCCCCTGCCGTGAAATCGTCGGAATGAACCCTTTGTACAGCGCCATCGGCCCCTCCGCCCGTACCGTCTTCAACGCGCAATCCAACGCTCCGGAGTACGGCGCCGCCGCCCCGGGCTCCACCTTCATGTTCATCACTCTCGTTTTGATCACGTCAACCGGGTTCGACGCCACCGCCGCCACAAACCCGGCTGCGAAACTCGCCGTCACGTGGGTCCCGAGCCCATCCTTCATCAATCCCTTCTGCAGAATCGTCTCTTTAATCTGATCGTACGATGCAAGCTGCGAAGCCGTTACGAGCATCGCACGGTTCACCGTCAACGACGAACCACGCCACAGGCTCGTCACGCCTTCGCCACGTGCCATCTGGGTTATGGCGTCGACCACGCTTTTGTAGTTCCGCCTCTGCGCCGGCGGCAGCCGCCCATCGGCTTGCATTCGAACCATCGCAACATCGGCCGGGTTCCCGACTGCAGCACCGACCGCACCGGCGATCAAACCGGCAGAGATCTTCCGAACGAGCGGCATTTTTCCGGTATCCTGATCGGTCCACTTCTGCTTGAGAATATCATAAAGCCCCATACGGGTAGTCGAGTACAGAGTCTGCCGGAGAACGGTGGCGGAAACGCCGGAGAAGAGAGCCGCAACTCCTTCCTGCTGCACAATACGGATCCCGACAGCGATTGGGCCAACACGCGCCGCCGGAGGCGGCGGCGGAGGAATATTCATAGACCTGGGAGCCGTCACAGAGGTGGCTTGAAAAGCGAGAGCCGGGCGGAGGTTATGAACAGCCGCCGCGGGAGCTTGAGTCTCGCCCTGAAGTTGCATTCGGACCTTAATCAGATCAAGCGGGTGGGTCGAACACCCAGCAACAATCGAAGCAATTCCTCCTTCAAGAAATCCCTTGAAACCCATTTTTCAGAATCAAATTTTCTGGAGAAAGAAAGAAGAGAGCAAGGATTCCGACAGAAAGGCGAGAAAAATCGAATCGGAAAAGAGAGAAATATGGAGGAAAGGGGAAAGACGCAAAGGGAATTTAAGAAGAGCAGTTGGAATTGGAGTTCATGTCACTGGAAACCAAGAGATGGGAATGAAGGCGAATGGCGATGGAGGAATAATGAGGAACGAGTGGTCTGTGAGACATATGCTAACAGAGGACTCTGCAATACGCAAAGAATGAACGGTGAATTGGGGAAGACAGAGTGTGGGGAAGGGAATTTATATAGCATTAACGCCCTACGTGCTTTGGCCTCTCTTCTTTTGGAAGGAAGGTTTATTTTTCAAACCCCGTTCTTTTCAGTATTTACAATTTCCTCCCCCATCTTACGCGGTTTTTCCCTCCCCGGCCCCACTTTTCATTTCCTTTCGGAAATATGGCAGAAGTAACTTTAGTTGTTAAATTCTATTTACGCACAAATTTTACTTTCCTTCTGTCAATGAATATGAAAATACTCTACTTATTTTACGACGTATTTTTTGTGAGAAATCGTAATATTTTTTTTTTTCGGTAAATTACATTCTTTTTATGTTCTTATACTTTATAGATTCACCCCCATATAATGAAAAGATATTTAATTTTGACTGTAAATTTTATTTTTTTTATTTGAATTAATGATTTTTATTATTATCATTTATATGAGAGGAATAGGATTGCAATTCACTTCTACAACCTTTAATAAAAGTTGTCGATATTTTAATGAATTAAATTATATACATGTTAATAATTCATATCATTTATAGCTAGCATTTATTTTGAGATAGGTTGATATATATATCTAACAACCAACCTTGTACCATTCCAAAAGCATATAATCGAATAATCTACTCTGTAAATTTATCTAGTTTTTAGTTTTTTCTTTTCACCAAGTATAGGATATTATGTGATGCGCAATTTAAATGTAAATATCATTTGTTACTATTTATATGTCATTTAAATTCATCTACTCATCTAAACATAAAAAAAAAAAAAAAAAAAAGAAATTGTATTTCATCTTAATGAATTGGTTGTTAATTTGAATGTAGTTTCACTGGTTAAAATATATACTCTCAATCAAGATTACTAGACATTTAAATTTCCCCCACGTACTAAAAGTAAAATAAAATAAAAATAAAAATAAATCACAATTTATTAAACTGATTAAGGACAAAACTATTGGTATGAAAATTATGATGAGATTAATTATAATTATAATTAGGTTAAATTACAAGTTTAGTTCTTTTAGATTTGTGCCAATTTGGTCCATGAACTTTAAAAAGACCTCCTAACGTAATTCGAATGGGGGCGGACCTGACCGCTGAGCCCCTGTGGTTGCGAGCTAGAGCTGCCATAGCTTATGGCTAGAGCCATGGGGGGCCCAGCAGAGAGAACCGTAAGGATATCGAGCGCGGAGCCCGCCAAGCGGGCGACAGGAGCTGCGGGCAAGTGCTTGGTAGGCCAACAGCCAAGTGAACCGGGCGGAGCACTCGACGAAAGGGGGGCACACTGAGCAAGTACGAGAAATTGGCCCCGCTCCGCTTTATTAAAAGCAAGGACCACTACGGGAGGTCAAACCCAGAACTTTCAATTCAAGATTTTTAAAATTTAATCAATTTACTAGATATAAAATTGAATTTTATATCTATTGGGACCTCCTAAATTTTCATTTTTTTTAGAAGAAAAAATCTTTCATTAAACATTGCAATTACAATTGAAAGTACATTTGCAATGGGTATGATTACCCATAGAAAGTAACCATGCTAGAACATATGACATCCATAACATAGATTGTGAATTTCTAAGAGCCTTTTTTGCTAAAGCATCAGTCCACCTATTTTGCAACCTTCCAATGTGGATGAAAGACAACTTAGAAAAAGAAAGACTCATCTCTTGGATTTGTGAAATACAACGATAAACCTCCCTATTGACTCGTGCTCCTTATTGATCATTTTAATAGCAGTAATGGAATCCGAATGGATTATAGCCTCCTTTTTTTCCATCCGAATGAGTAACTTCAAGGAATTAATAATTCCATGCACTTCTGCCGCCAAAGGGGATAATAATCGGGCCTCAAAACACTACGTAGCACCTTGCTTCTGTCCATCCGCATCTTGTATGATCACGCCAATACCAACTCCTACCTTTTTTTTATTTTTTTATTTTTTGAAACAAATTCCTACCTTATTGAATCTAATAGGCTTGTGAATTTTAAGAAATGTCGAATAGGCCAAAGATTTATTAGACATAAAATTGAAATTTAATAAATTATTGGACACAAAAGTGAAAGTTTAAGGACATTAGATATTTTGTAAAGTTTATGGACCTATTGAATACAACTTTATGTCCCAAGTTCTTGTTGACACTTTTAATTAAACCTTATAATTATATGTATGTGGTAATTTCACCTAAAAGGTCTTGTATTATTTATGGGGGCAAGCAAGGCCACTTTTCCAATTTGACGTGGCCGGTCCCAACTTTACTCTTTGACCTTTACTCCCAAAAAGAATAGGTCGTCCAATTATTCCAAGCAAGCTATATATGAACAGATGACTTTATATAAATAAATAAATAAAAATTAAGCATTATTTTGAAATCGTTGTGTTTGTTTACACACTTGAACACACAATTTAGTCATACAACTTAATTAAATGAGTTTCAGTTATTTGTCTTTTTAATCACAAAAGCTAACATGAACTAATTTAGAGAACAAAATATCGTTAATAAATTTTATTCACCTTTTTTTTTGGATAGGAAATTTTATTCACCTTGTTTAGCTAATTAATTTATGGAAACTATAATTAGAGTTTAGATAACAAATAAATAAAATTAAAAAGTATTCACAAATCTAATTACCTTATTTTCAAAAATAATAATAATAAAAAAATCTCATTACCTTATTTCTAAGCATTATACTTTTCAAGTTTATATTCTCTTTTATGCATATCAAATGTCTCTTACAAGGCTCGTATTATATTTTAAATATGATACATATAATACAGTTCATTTACTTTATATATTATTATTATTATTATTATTTGTATTTGAGTTCAACAACATTTTGGAGATTCAAACCTCTAACTTTTTTATTGAAAATACGTTACTGACTTATGTTCATTTTGACATACCACTTTTCATTAATACACTTGTTTTTTTATTATATCTTACTTTACTTGCATTTTTTTTTTAAATCACTTTAAATATTGCAATTTATCAAAGTTAATTGACATGTTTATGTGATGCATATATATTCATTATTTATCAAACATTTTTTAACTAAAAAAAAAACCCTTCAATGTCATTTTTTTTAAAGGAGAATGGTAGTCTTGTTTCTGTACATAAAATTTTTAAAATAGAGGGAATGTTTCTGTACAAGTAAACTATTAGTCTCCCTAAGTTTTAAAAATAAATTTGTTCACCAACAATTCTTTTTTCTTTGCCAACATGAGCATGCATAACTCAACTAACATAAATGTACTAATGACCCACACGTCTGTAATTTGAATCCTCTATCCCCATCTATTATTAAAAAAAATTTCCTTTTATTCTTTGAACTTATTTTTCAAAAACCCTTTTAAATCCACAGTACAATTCTGGAAAAAAAAAATCTCTCTTAAAAAACACTGGTTTTTGTTTTAAAATTTTCGTAAAATTTCAAAAGTATGATTTTAGAATGTTAAAATAAATAGAATATTTTTAAGTAAACCAAGTTTTTTTTAAATGACAAAGTTATTGTCAAACGTAATCAAAGTAATTAATTTATAAAGTCAAATGTTATCATTTAGTTGCACTCATTTTTTTAATTATAATTTATCATTAAGTTGCTATAATATTAAATAGACGGTTGAATCTATTGCATTTGACAACCCTTAAAAAACCTAAACAAATAAAGGTGGAAGGAGATTAAAACCCAAAAGAAGAAAGTCAAGAGTCCAGCATAATGGGAGAAATAAAAATTTGCCCAAACAACTCCCTTTCCGATAAAGATTAAAAAAAAAAAAAAGTAGCAAGTGAATAGAAAAATTGTAAACTAACCCAAACATAATTAAATTGATTAAAGTATCTATACTCTTCTAATAAGTTATTGGAATAAGTTGGAAGTTAAATTTCTCACCCTCATATCTAATAATATTATATTCTAAACAAATTTTAAAAATTTAACATTATTTGAATAGTATTTGTTTAAAATCAGATTTTTTTTATAAAAAAAATCCTTTTTATTATATAGTTAAGAAGTAAAGAAAAATGAAATGAATTAAGGGATCAAATCGGATTTTTTTTTTCAAAATTGTTCATAAAATTACCAACAAATGCTAGAATTATGAAATTTTGACTAAACGCATTTGAAAAACCGCAAATAAGAAATAAATAAAAACCACCCTTGACCAACACACTTTAATAACGGAAAGTATTTAAAATGTCTTATAGCATTGGATTAAATTCAACGAGCCTCGCTGAAGATCAGATCCAATGATTAAGAAATATTATAAAATATATATATATATATATATCCTAAAAAAAAGGAGGAACACGTTAAATGTGGGCTGGCTATTAAATAACAAAGGCAAAGGGAAGTGCAGGGGAAAGAGCTGGGTGTATGTCCGGTCTGACCGTTGGGCACCGCGAAATGACATAATTGACCGGGAATTCGACTCGGTCAAAATTTGGCCCTTTAGGTAAGTCAATATCAAATGTCAATGTTAGTAGTCGACGTGTCGTAAAGTGACTTGCCACATAATCGTCAGTCGACGATTTTCCGCGACACGACTTAGTCGCCTCCCAGCCTGCCTTCGACTAGGACCGTTTCATTCTGGTGAAGGTGCTGATAAAAATAAAAATGAAAAAGTTCAAAATCGTCGCCTGAGAGATTCGAACTCTCGCGGGGAAACCCCATGTACTTAGCAGGCACACGCCTTAACCACTCGGCCAAAGCGACGTTTGTTGATACTTTAACCAAATTAAACGTATTTGTTGAAAAGTGTACGGTTGATCCAACGCAATTCCTTTCCCTCAAGAAAGTTGTGAGACCTTAATTTCAAATTACTGTTGACTTCAAGTTGTTCATATCTGAATTTATTTCATTATGCAACATTAGGGGATACATATATATATGTAATATATAGCTTCTCATGAGTCATGACAAGGAGTTAAAAAAATAATAATTGAGAAGCAATTTCTTTTTTGGTGATTGTAAGTATATGTCAATATATTATGATATGTAAGAAAAAAAAAAAAATTAAAACGTACCTCTTAATCGATCAACGAGAACTTTTCGTTGGTCACCATTATGTTTTTGATAAGTCAAAGAGAAGAATGCAAAAGAAAGAAAGAAGATAAAATTCTTCAATTTTAGAAATTATAAATAGTTGTTAAATTTTTAGTGGTGGTCAGTAGGAAGATTTCCGTTATCTAATATAGAAATAAATTTTTATTTTTAAAAAGATGGATGATTCTTGGTCACTTTAAAATTTGAAAAAGCTTTCTTAGTGGACATTATATGTGATGATTATACAAACTCAACAAACCTTTGTCCTAATAAATGTAGATTTTGCTAAATGCTAAGGATTCAAGCACGAGATTTATCAAGCGAGAGATCAATAGTTATCTTCTCTAGATCAAGCTTGAAGGACTAAACAACTGAAAATCTATATTAGATTACTTATTTTGTTTTACATAAAATATAGATTTTTTTAAATGAAAATTTGAATTAAACGTATTTTTTCAAAAAAAAAAAAAACGTATATTAATTTGAGATATAATTTGGATATAAGAAACCACAAGAAATAATTGACATGCAGCAAAATCCTTTAAAATCATTGAAAATTTCGTGGAGAAATTTTAAACCAACAAACTGAAATGTGTAGAATTTATAAACAAGATTTTCATTTAAACAAGTTAAAGAAAATAAAACAAGTTTTTTTTTTCTTCATACAAACGACGTCGTTAATAAAGAACTCGAGGAAATGACTATTTAAAGGAGAATCGCTCTGGTCTCGAACACAGTATAAATTGTCGAAAGAGAATCGGAGGCTCCATCAAATGCCTGTGGCAATTGCATTTGCAGCAGCGCCAAATTTTCGGTACTTCAAGAAACTGAAACTCAACACTCGATTATCTTCCTCACTGTGCGCAATTGCTCGAGAGAAGAAAGATATGGTCTCAACCGCCAGTAGCAGCAGCGGAAATGCAGGAGCATACACCACGATTAAAGAGATTGTGAGATTCGAAAAAGAAATCAAGAAGAGCAAGTTCATCGCAATCGCCGGTCCTGTCTCCAATGAGCAATCTGCCTTCTCTTTTCTCTCCCAGGTGTTTTATTGCTTTTTCTAATTTTCTATTCGTTCATTTCTGATTCTCATATAGGAGTTTCCGATTTCAATTCCTGTTTAGCCTCTCTGCTTTTCTGTTTGTTTACCCGTAATTGATCATCTTTTGTTCCATTGGACTCCATATAGCCTTTTGTTTGAAGTTGTGAATTATACCTTATTTTATAATATGGATAATTTCGATTCAATTTGCAAAGCTGTCTACTTTCTTATGACGAATGGTATTGTGACATTAGCATTATTCTTTTCGTTTAAAATATAGTGGAGCATTTGGAACTTTACCTCAAATGCGTCCTTAATTCTTTTAGAATAAGATTGATATGTTTGTGTAACATCCACTAATCTGGCAAGAATTTTTGTCCTGTAACTCAGGTGCGGGATCCGCGAGCTACTCACAATTGCTGGGCGTATCAGGTGCTTGGTCTTTTATCTTTTGTTGATTATTGTGCATGGTTAGGTGTATTTGTTTTTAAAGTTCCTGAAGAATATCTATTATGGGCTAGTTCGTCATCCGTCACACTAATACTACACTAATACTAGTTCGTCATGCTTCACAGTGGTTAAAGTTGTTGCAAGTGTACTTTTCGCTAAGTGACATGATAAATAATGCAATCTGTCATCTCCTTTATATTTTACAAAATAACATATTGTGTGGTCATTAAATATCATATGAAAGATGCTACGGTTAGTTTCTATTTTACATTTTTACATCAGGTTCTTTTTGTAAATTTGAAAATATGCTGTTAACCTAAGCATAACTCAATTGATTAAGACATTATATTCTCAATAAAACGGTAACATGTTCAAATTCCCAACTTCACATATGGTTGAGTTCAAGAAAAAAAAAAGAGAAAAAAAAAATTGTTGTAGCGAATATATTCAGAACTTTCTTTTTGTTATTCCCTCCTATTTTAAAGCTCTCAAAACTAGAGTTCTAGAGATTTAATCTGTCAGTTTTCTGAGGGTCACATTATTTACTTCAAAATGCAATGTTCCAGTTTCTAAGGAAAGTTTTTTGGCAAGAGGATTCCCATTAAGAGATGTTGAGAGGGGAGCTGGTATATTTATTCCATGTTCTTAATTCCTTTATTTATTACTTCTTCTGCCTCAATTCAGGTTGGAGATCAATATAGGTCTAATGATGATGGCGAGCCATCTGGTACAGCTGGAAAACCAATTCATTCTGCTATTGTTTCTTCAGGTATTGACAGAGTCATGGTGGTTGTGATCAGGTATTCTCTTTGCCAATGATAAGTATTAGGTTGAAATATATTTTTTGGTTTCTATCTGTAAGAAATTTCCATGGGGAAAGTACTAGCAAATCGGTGACTTGGAATCTTCTTGTTAATGCTTCTGGTTGATTTGAGTGTGTATGCTCGCCATGTGCTATAGCATACTTTATATGATATCTTTTCCCTCTACCAAAATTTTAGGTATTTTGGGGGTATCAAACTTGGCACTGGTGGACTAGTCAGGGCTTATGGAGGAGTAACTTCCGAATGCCTGAAAAGTGCCCCAACATGTGTAGTGAAATCTAAGGTGTTTCTTCTTTCCCTCACTGTGTTGTCACCTTATGCTGCATTACTCTGAAGTTTTTAAAGAAAATTAGCTGTACTAAACAATTTTTAAATTGATTTAAAGTATGAAATTTTATTTTTGATCAATTGGGTTCCACGTCTTTTAGGTTCCGATGGGTGTGGAGGTACCATTCGATCTTTTAGGAGTGCTGTATCACCAGGTAAACTTGCCTATGTGATTGAGAGTTATCTTATATGCCTATATCACGGGTTTGAATTGTCAATTGTCATTTTAGTTTCTTTCCCTTTTCATTTCTGAGATATTAGTTAGTTTTTTTTTTTTTTTTTTTTTTTTTTTTTGAGTAAATCAACATTTGGGGAGGGGGATTCGGATTCGAACCTCTGACCTCTTGGTCGAGAGTAAATGCCAATTACCCCTGAGCTAAGCTCGCTTTGACATTTCTGAGATATTAGTTGGTTTTTTTGTACCATGGTCTCTGATTTTATATTTGTTTCTGCATGTTTTTCTTCAGGTTTGAATTGTCATATTAGTTTCTTTCCCTTTTCATTTCTCAGATGGCAGACGCTTTTTTTTTTTTTTTTTTTTTTTGAAGTGCTGTGATCTCTGATTTTGCATTTGTTTCTGCTTGTTTTCTTCGGTTTAGTTCTCATGTCATAGTCAATATTGCATTTTCTTTTGGGTGTAAACATTTTTTTATAATTCGTACAATCACATATATACCATAGAGTGATGATGATACTTCAGCTCCAGCAATACAAGGTTCTACAGTTCTCTAATACACTATACGTTTCTTCAGACAAATTTTTTAAATGGATATTATTGTAAATCTGAATTCTTTGTTGGTGTTTGCAGTTGCAATCTTTTCAAGTTGAGGACATTAAGCAGGATTATGACAGTGGTAAAGATGGTATTACCATGGTGACATTCAAGGTTGATTTCGATTGTGTTGAGAAGTTGGAGGATGCTATCAAATCTAATTGTAGCCGTGAATTAGTCTTCTACAAGCGATAAATTATACAGATATTCTTTGTACATGAATGCAGAGAAGGAAGAGACACATCAATATAAAGATGAAATCAAGTATGAATACCATAATGGTGGGTGGCTGTATGGTAGGTGAGATGACTGATGACTGATGACTTTCTACAACTATTTACATTGCAGAATGACCTTAGATGTCCTTTGTAAAATACATTTCTCATTCAAATGAATATTTAGTTAGTCCACTGCCTGCTTCATTTTCATGTTCCTTCATTATCCTCTATACAATGATACTGGCGTAGAAGCATCATATTTTTCAGAAGTACGAGGCAGTAAATCCTTACTTGATTGATGATAGCAACTATCTAGGAACCTTTGCCAATTTGAATGACTTTTTTCATTTGAATATGGTTTGATCGGAAGCAAGAACTGAAATATGGTGTTGTGGTGGGATTTGGAGATATCGTAGGTAATGCTATATTTGGGATTGTTTGCAGTTCTGGGCTGATGGTGATGGACTTCCGCTGAGCAGGAGATGCTGCTATGACCCGATGAAACAAAAATAATATATCTTTATGCAGAGATGACACTGTGGGTAATGGATGTAAGATAGAACGGGGCGGAGTACGATTGTTGGCTGTGACGGTGGCGTGCCTTAAGACGTAGCTGGCTACTAGTCTCATTTTGCGGCAAGGGAGAAAATTTTGGAATTATGATTGGCAGATGCAACCATTTGACAGCAAAAGTTGAAATGCTCATTCATTTACTCTACAACTATCACAAGAAACGAAGGACCTTTTATTGACTGAGACAATTTTCCCTAGTACACAGTTACAACAACAGTACAAGGCTATGATAGAAGACCAACGTAGCAAAGAAAAGCAACACACAGGGACGCGATTCTTAAACAAATATGACTCAAAAACAAATCATGGAAACCAGGTGACAGTAAGAACGTTGAGCCATCACATTATATTAGCTAGTTCTTGTACTCTAAAGACACTGTTGGAGGATCCACAGGTGGGCGATACAGGCATTATAGGATCTGACTGTGTTTTAGGCACTGAACTGAACGGCCACCGTCATTGCAAAGCAATGGATCCTTGGGGTGGGCACAGTTCTTAAAAATGGTCCTATTCTTTTCAAGTACTGGCACCTGTTGTACTTTGCGGAAATTTTTCTCATTTCATTGGCATCTTCTGTTTGAATTGTTTGGACACGAGTGGTAAGACTCACTTTGGCGATAGAAAGAGAAATGGCAAATATCAGCAAAGCCACCAAGAAGTAATGCTTGATGGAAGCCATTCTATGTTGAAATAGAAGGACAAGGATCTGTTAAGAGCGAGCTAGCTAGGTTTAGAATTTAGTTGGGAGTCTAGCGTTGAAGAAAATGAGATTTTGATGGTTATAGATAGCTTCTGAAAATGGCCCAGTTTTCCAACAGAGGTGCGTGAGTGTATTTACCAATCATTTTGTGACAACATTGAAGAACCAATAGAAAATCTTTTAGTTCACTTGTGTCCTTGCCAATACAATTTATGAGAATTACGATAACAACCAGATGATTGAAGGCCACGCTTGATCAGAATTAATAAATTCCTCTCAATAGAAATAAAAATGAAAAGAGAAACAACTTTGGAACAACAGTTTGGTACTTTAACTAAGAACTGCTTCATATATATGCAAAAGGACATTATCTTCTCCACATCCTCTTTAGCCATAGCTTTTAATGAATAGTAAGAAGTAATTAAAATAACTAAAACTCAAAAAAATGAGAGGATACGATAATGATTTCACTGTAGATAGAAACCTTATGACGCATATGAATTCACTCAAGCCATTACAAGGAATAAAGACATCAGAACAATGGACAAACACAGAAGTATGCAAAGTTCAATATCTAAGGTAGATCATAACCCCAAGAACAAAGCTAGAAGACAGTAGAGTTGGAGCTGCAATGCCTTTAAACACATCAGGTGGTTCATTTAGATGGAGGTGGCGATGAGAAAGGAAAGGCCAGCAATGGCACGGTTGTTGGTAATGGTGGCATAGGAGGTAAGGTGGCCTTTGGCAATGCTGGTGCTGAAGGCAATGGAGGCAGTGTAGCTCTTGGCACAGTCGGCATCGGAGGGAGCGGAGGCAAGGCAACCTTTGGCAACGTCGGTGCGGATGGTAAAGGTGGCAATGTGACCTTGGGCAGCGGAGGAATTGGAGGCAAGGATGGGAATGGAGGTGGAGCTGCCGGTGTATCGAGAAGGCGACGACTAGCAAAGCTCATGTTGAAGCTTGCCAATGACAAGGATACAAGTAAAAATAACTTCAAGCAACCGTTGAAAGCAGCCATGGTTTTAAATCAGAAAGAAACAACTTTTTTCCAAATCTAGTAAACTATATTTGATTCTGCTTGTTGTTGAGTTGAAGGGGCATTTAAAGACTTGAACTTTGACTGTTTTTGAGTTTGATGGGATGTAGTTGGGGAGAGAAGAATTAGTTTATCTTCTCAACAACACCAAAGCCTTTTCCAAAACCAGACCTACCAAATCTCTTTGTAAAGTTGTTCTTAGATTCAACAAGCTACCCGAAACTTCAATTCTACAAGCTGTTGTCACGAAGTCATGGTAGTGTGATCTTGATATATTTACTTTGACGTAAAACTAAATTGATGACATTATGGAAAGGCAATTATCTATAAATCAAACCGTTAAATAATTATAATAATAATAAATTTCAACTCAATAAACAAAAGCTACAGAATTTTTGGTGAAACTTATTGCGATTATTTGTACCAAATGCAAGAATACTTGTAAAGATGTTAGCAGAATGTTTTTTTTGGGGGGGAATTTAAACAAATTTTTTCCTCACGTTTTGCAAAGGTGAATTTATAATTCTAATCCTAACTTTGAATTTTTCAGACTCCTATTGACATTTATTTTATTTTAGTAATTAATTTTTATTAATGTATTAATTAAATCTACAATATTAATATTTTTAGTTCAACAATAACAAGAATGAAAGATGAAACCATCAATCAACCTTTAAAATGGTAATGGGTGCTTTTATTTATTGACATACATGTTTCTACATAGAATGGTATGGGAAAATGTTCCTTTTATGTCCATTGAAAGGCTTCTTCTAAGTTGTCAAGAAAAACCTGTAATATCAACCCTTTTTTCCTTCTCTTCATTACTATAAAACCCAAATTACACTCCTAGAAAGATTGAATTACAGAAGATTTACAAAATGAGAAGAAAAAAGTCAGCAATTACGTATAACTTGACCTATTATATCCTGATGTATATCACTTAATTAGAGGTTAGATGGTAAGAAAGGCCATCAGAACTAATTACACATGGCTAATTACATTACTTAGAGAAAAAACAAGACATTTTTCCAGAAGTCATCCCTGTAATATTGCACCATACTTGCTAGCTTCTTAGGACTCGAGTATGCCAATAATCACTCCTGGGTTTTCTAGCAATCCATGAAGGCCTCATAACAGCCTCCAAAACCCTCTTAAGCCCTACAGGTCCTTCTTTAGGCCCTTGCATCCACAAAGCAAACTTGTTCCTTCCACCCACAGTCACCATCTCAACTCTCACCACCTTCACATTCACTGTTTTCAGAGCTTTTGCCAACTCTGCCATGATGTCCTGTCTGTCCTCGCAGCTCATTACAGCCTTCACCATGCCTTCACCATCGCAACTTTCCAAGCACAACCTATCTGCCCCACTAGGGATCCCACATTCCCTGACCTCACGATTGGCTGCTCTCTTTTCTGATACAAGCTTCTTAAGCTCCTTCACCCTACGGATTGTCTCAGCAAGCACAAAAGCCTTTTTGAGCTTACTCTTTTCCGTCTGTGTCTATAATTAGTTTTTTTCAAGTGTCAATACACAGATAGTTTAACGTGTGGGCTTTAAGATAAATTGAAGATAGATTTTTAAGAGGAAGTTTGACTAACTTTGGAAAGGCTGGGAAGGATGGCACGGAGGGTGGCATATTGGCCGCTGATTCTGTTCCTTCTGTTTTGCTCTGCCAGGCGGTGCTTCTGGGCTGCATGTAATTTAGGCTCCTTCCTTGGCAATGGAGGTCGTCCTTGAGTATAGATTTGTTGCATATTTCCTGAAGTTGGGTAGCTTTGGATGGACTGCAAGACCTGTTCAAACTATGAAACGACACAAAGATTGAAGAAGGAAAATGAAAAGGTTAAGTATAAAAAAGGAAAAGAATAGTGTTGTGTTTATTTCAAAAAAAAAAAAAAAAAAAAGAATAGTGTTATGTTATAGTTACCTGGTGCAGTAAAACTATGGCGTAACAAGGTTCGTCTTCCAGTTACACCTAATTGGAAGGAGAAAGAATAGCAATAATTGCTACAAAGTACAGCTATTGAGGTTTTTTTTATATAGGGAAATTCTCATTTTTTCAGAGAGTGAGGAAGAAGTAATTAATTGCTTTATTTATTTGTTTTTAAGGAAGGTTATGTGATATCCAATCTCATAAATTTCCATTTACTATGCATTTTGATTCAGTATTTATAATGATAAGATATGGAGACTAAGAAGTAATTAATTGCTTTATATATTTGTTTTTAAGGAAGATTATGTGATATCCAATCTCATAAATTGTCATTTACTATGCATTTTGATTCGGTATTTATAATGATAAGATATGGAGACTGGGAGTGCTTTAACCAAATCACATATCAACCATCCGCATGACCAGAATTTACAAGTGGTAGTATGATAATGTTCATAATGTTGTCCACATTCCATAATACATTGACATCATCAGAAGTTTCATCTGATATATTTCATCATCTTTCACAAATATAACGATCCCCCACAGTATCACTTAATTCCTGTCTCCACCCAGTACTCCTAAGAATTATCTTTCTCTTACAAGTTACAAGTTCCATGCAGTTAAGGATTTTGAGATAGCATTATGTTGTAGGTGTGTGGCTGGGAAGATTGTTCGGATGCTGCTGCTCCTTGGACAAAAGTTATTTTATTTTATTTTTAGGAATGCAAACTGCAACCTATAGGACGGCTGGTAATGAATCACAAAGTAGCTTGTTCTTTTTTTTTTTTTTTAATGTTGCCAGGAGTGATCTTTTTGGTGTTAGTATTGAATATATGGTCAACATCAGCCAAAACCAGTCCAATAGTATATTCCCTTTTCTCAAGACTACATGATAATTTGGGTAGGCATGCTATCAAAGGTATTGTAGTTGAGATGATATTTGAAAGAAGAGAACGATAGATATCCATTAAAAATCCAATCAAATAAGGTGGTCAGCTATAAGAGCGATCACTCTGTTTCAGGTAAATTGCCACAGTCTTTCTATCTCTATCCTCGTAAAAGTAATCCATTGATGAAGTTACCACTTCTGAATTTTCCCCGGAAATGATTAAACAGTACTAAAGAAAGCTAGAGAAATGCAATACAAAAATCTATATGATGTCCACAACAGATTATATTCTGCAACAGGCTTGTACTTAAGTTGTAACAATATATTAAAGGATGCATGATAGGAAGCCTGGCAGGACCTTAATCAATGAATGAAAGCAAACCATCACGTGGAAAGTTCAAAAGCTTCCTGCTAATTCACTCTATGCGGCCAAAAATTCGTAGACAATTGGAAAGTTCTCTGGAATGGCACCAAGTTTCTTGTAGGAAGTTATAGATAAATCTTCCAAAACTTGGAATGTAACCTTTGTAATAATTACTTATCTATGCATGTGCCAATTGGAAGGACCTTTTTTTAAGTCATTTACTTTTTTGACTTTTAATCGACAATTCTTTCATTCTTATTAAAAGAGAAGAGAAATCAATAAACGAGAGCAAGCAAGTTGGGGAGAGCTTAGAAAGCAAGTACCTCTTTTTCTACTTCAAGAGAAAACTTTTCAGTATTCATTCACCAGTTTCCGACTGTACAAAATAATTTGGGAACTGACAAAAACCAGCAGCCTAGATACAAATGCCTGCTACTTCCAACAGTAAGCTAAATGCACTTGATTTTCTACTCCGTCCCTTCCAACATCAAAGATCTGCTAAACCAATATAGATTTCATCATCATCCATGTAAAATTCCAGCTCCCCAGATTTCGACTCCTTTTCCTGTTCAGATTCCCAGTTGAGTCCAGTTTCTAAATGATCAGCCATTAATCCACGTCTATTCCCAATCTCACCTCTCATTATCTCTCCAGTTCCCACCATCTTCACGTTTAAAAGTTCCCCACCAGTTCTTGACTGTGACTGATTACTCTCTTGTTTTGCAGGATCATCTTCTTCATTGGTACCCAATTGCTCCTGCAACTTTTCACAAAATTCCTTAATATTCAGATGGCCTGATGTGCCCTCGTGGTTCGCAATCACCCTTCTCCGTTGTATGTTATTACTACCAGCATCGACATCAACATCGAAATCAACATCAAAATCAAAATCAAATTCATAATCGATAAGATCCTCAGTTTTATAACCTAAAGTAGCCTTA
Organism: Luffa acutangula; assembly: GCA_036850905.1. Lineage (NCBI taxonomy): Eukaryota > Viridiplantae > Streptophyta > Magnoliopsida > Cucurbitales > Cucurbitaceae > Luffa > Luffa acutangula. The sequence continues at coordinate 56,995,529 of CM072087.1, read as the reverse complement.
CTGTCAACATCGACAATTTTTTCTTTATCATCCACAACCGGTGCCTCTTCATAGGAGTAGCAAATTTTGAATAATGCTAGACTAACATTATACTGCTCTTTCCCGTCCACCACCGTAACCTTGGGTAATGGTCCTTTAATGGCGACCGCCTGGAAAGCTTTTTTACAGTTCTGGCACCGGAGACAGCAATCGAGATACACTATCTCGTACTCGTAGAGACAGTAGCAATATGGACAAACCGTCCAAAAGCTCTCGACTCCGTCCTTCACATTGTCCGAGACTTTTCTTTCCCGCTTAGTTCCTAAACCTTGTCTCATCTTAATCTCAATTACGCACTGGAAGCGTAGACGTACAGTCCAAACGAGTTCTTCTTGATTTCCGGAGTCGGAGAGCTCGACTTGGAGGACGGAGTACTAAAATCCAGGTGGTGGTTTTCGAGGCGGCGCTCGGCGGAGAGGATTTGATAGCTCCAGAGATATTGGGGGTCTATTTCAGCGGATGAAGATTCGTTGGCTTAGAAGATTCGCCGAGGATTCTTGATGATTATTTGCGAGTTCTTTGATCACTCCTTATTTTACCCTTGAGAATCTCCTGAGAAGAAAGAAGGGCAACCAGGATTTGAGGATTGGATAAGGTCTCGCAGCAAAATCTTTTTAGATATCTGCCGGCGGCGGAGGGATGGCCGATAAGCGGCGGCCGAAGGGCGTTTTAGTCTTTTCGAGTGCTAGATTTCTTGGAACGCAAGGTTCTCACTTTACTTTTGCTCCGTCTTGTTCCGCCTGATTCGAGTTTAGGTTAAATCTGAAGACAAATTCGCGCCAATATGAATACGACGTCGTATCATGCATCTGGTTCTTTTTTTTCTTTGTTTGAAATTCAAATCCAGAATATCTGGTTGATATTAAAATTGAACATGCATCCCAAATTGAACCAAATCCAAAAGTAAAAGTACCAAAATGATATTTAAACCTATATTGTACAATATTGCAAATACGAGGATGCATATTAGCATAGAAACTGCCAAAGCGAGTCGACGGTAATTGACATGTATGAGGTAAGAGGTTCGAATCTACCCACCCCCAAATGTTAATATACTCGAAAAAAAAAAAAAAAAAAAAAAAAAAACTGTTCTTCCTACATTCTCTGTGTAAAAAAATTGTGCCAATTATATGTTTATTTCCATACATGAAAGTTCCAATTTGGGTATATAAATTATCCTTTTACGAATTTAGATCACACATTCATACATAATTTTGTCCAACAAAAATATAATTCAATTGACATAAAGTGTGTTTATGACCAGGTCATGAATTTGAATCTTGAATCCTATATGGTTGAACTCAAAAGAAAAAAAAAAATCATACAGAATTCTGATGAAAGAAATAATATTAAAAAATAATAATAATAATAAATTAAAAAATAAATAAATAAATAAATATATATATATATATATATATATATATATATATAATAAAAATAAAAAAATAACACGTAAACATAGTAGACGTACGGCAAAAAATTTCCTCACTAATCAAAGAGTGAAATGGACTCTAGATTTAACTTGACATAATACTTTTAAAATTTTGAAATACAATTATAAAAAATGATTGCATTTTTTGAAAAATAAAAGTTGTAGTATGGTGAAATCTTCTTTGGAGAACCAATGAATCTGAAAGAATAATCAGGGCTTATCTTGTCTCATTGATGGAGGCTATGATATTTTTCCGCAGGGCCAGCACCATATGTGCATAGGTTACTGTTGTTGCCACGATAAAGACTCCGATCAAGATGCACGCAGTGGTGGCACATGCGTACAAGTACCTGGAGAAATAATGCAAATCATAAGCTTTAAACATACAAGATTTGGCAGAAAGTTGCCATTTAAAGTACAACCCTGAAAGCTATACATGATCTGGGTAGTGAATTGTTGAAGTTTTTTGACCTTCAAAAGATATAACACATATAGCGTAAAACGTAATTTAATAACAGCGGAACCCATATGGTTTTTAGCTAACAGATGAGAAGGGCAGTCAAATAGAGAATTTCTGAGGACTTACTTTGGAGAGAAAACACTCCAAACAAAGAGATGGTTCCTCATTAAGATCAATATTATTGTGTATGCCATCAACACGATCGAATTGACAGTCAGTGGAACCAAGCAAGGAAGGCCAAGAATCATCTTTAGAACATGTCCAGAATCTGCATTTTGAGGAGGGGCAGCAATGTCTAGATTTTTAATTGAGATATACATCACCATACTTAGCAGCAGAAGTGTCGGTGATGCATAGGTGATGATGAACATCAATATGCCAGAAAATATCGTTGAGTAGTTTGAAATGCCCTGACAAGGATATAATCGTATAACTAAGATAGGCTTGTTATTATGAAGTTCAAGAGTGCATAACAAGTAATTCTGTGGTGTACAAGGGAGAAGAAATTACAATGAAAGCTCCAGCAACGTCGATTGTAGCTAGAGAATTACTATTCCCCAGCGCAAAATGGCCAGCCATCCCTATATAGTACAACACAGCAACCTTTAAAGCAAGAAATAACCGTCCAGCATTAGCATGTATTTAAGTAGCCAAAGATGCACAAAAACTTCCAAATTATAAAAGTACAGTAAAGAAAACTGGTTTTTAAAGATACAACCTGATAAGATCAGACACGATGCCGTTCAAAACTTTACAGGGCAAAAGTCAGGGAAAAAGATGTCTATTAATATATAACAAATACTACTAAAATGAATATTCATGTAAGCAGATAATCTCCCCATGAGATATACCATATAAACAGATGAAGGCAACCAGGCCCTCCTAAGATATGACCATTCGGATGATGTGTATATTCAACAATTATATCTTGCCCACCAGTAAATTTTCTTTTTAACTGCCTGATCACAAACAAAATATCCCGAGCACCGACCTTTGTAAAGTAATCCAGAAATCAAAGTTCCTAAACCTGCTGGCTGGGAAGGAGTTAACACTTGTGATAGAATTTAGAAAACCCACTCTAATAATCCAACTTTCTCCTGGCTAGTGTACTTTCTGAAGGGAAGATGGTGAAGCAGCGGATAATATTTTCCTATAGCGTTGTAATGCATTTAAATAGTGATGACTTTTATTCATTGCTCAAAACTTTAGGCTTCAGTTCAGCCTTCAGTTGTGTTTCCCTAAACAATAAAAGTGGCCGCCTTGGCTCAAGTTATGGACTCCCTCTTTCAGAGAGGGAAAAAAGGCAAAACTTTTGGACCAAGCCATAAACAACTCTTATTTGGAAAGCATGGTTGGAAAGAAATTAAAGAACCTTCCAAGGTCTTTTTACAGAAAATGGAAACTTTTGGAAGATGGCGACTCTTTTAACTTCTAAAAGGGGTTTTCTTTGTTAAAACTTTCTAACCATCCTTTTCTCATTATTTGCCCCAATCCGAATATAATTTCTTTTGAGCTCCTAGGCTTGTTTCTAAAGATCCCCTTAGCATGTAAAATAGGCAGCCAAACAACAATCTATCATAATACAACAATGTAAACTCACCTCAACCCATTGCTTCCGCTGCAGCACCCCTTGAGAAAAAAATAAAAAGCTGGCAAAAATTTGCATCAGAATGAGTAACATGACTGTTGAGTTAACTGGCTGTTGGAGCAGCAACTGCAGAAGACACCAAGAGCCTATGTACACCCACCCGATAATATATAAAGAATCCCTCAGTTCTGGATATTGAGACTGACTCCCAATTTTAAAAGGACGAGAGACAGAGTTGTGATCACTTGAACATGCCTTGGAAATCTGAATAGGCATAATCCATGGTACAGCCAGAACAGTCCCGACAGTAGTAATACCAAGAGTTGCATAAATTATTTGTGCTAATGAAGTAGCAGCATTGCTGGATGGTAGTGATGTATTGTGTTGAAGTTTCACAATATGATGCAATACTAGCAATCCCGACATCAAAAAGTTAAATCCAACCACTAGAATAATTTTTGTTCTCCTTCCTAATAGAGATAGAGAAAATAAGCTTAAAATCATTGTGAGGAGGACAGAGATTAATTGAATCAGCTGAAGATCAGTCCCTGACTGCTCAAGCCATTTGGATATGTCTAGAAGATATGTCCAATTGACACCTCCTTGATGCCAGCCCCTTAAAATTCTTCCGGTGATAAGGAGGGTAAAGATGGAAGATATCCTTAAACCAGTTCTTTCATGTCCGTTGAACAAAGTAAAAAATCCACAGGTGCTTTCTTTTTTAAAGAGCTGCACTGTTTTACGAAGCAATAATATATTCAACGTGGAGATCAAGTACTGCCAAATATATTGTTCTTCCTCAACCATGGAACTAGATCCCATACTGATAACCAGGATGAATATTACAGATAGAGAAAAACCCTCATCAAGATGCCAGGTAAGGGTATCATTGGACAGTCGCTTTTCTCCAAAATAAATTTCTTGGATAGTAGAGTAAATGACAGTAAAAAATATCAGACAAGATAGGATCATTGACATCACTCCAAAAGCAATAACTTTAGCAGGTTTCTGCAAAAGAACAAAAGTAATTATTCACAATCAACCACAAAGAACAATCTAAAATGATCGAACATTACATGAAGAAATATTCAGAGTTTGTTCCAAAATGATGATGAAGATTAATAACAAACAAAAAGAACTTCTTACATCAGTAGCTTTGTGTGATAACCATTGATTTGCACTTATCAGAAACTCATAGTATGCTGCAATAATTCCACTCTTGTCTTCTCTGCTATCAAACCTGTTCAAATTACTGTATATAAGGTTAATTTTTCTTGCCCCATGATACAAGATCTCCAAAGAGATGATCTTGTGCTCACCTGGAAAGCTCCGTTGGTATCCAGGAATCATGAAGAACTGCAGCATGCAAATACAGCCGGCAGAACTTCTCCAGAATTCCATTACTATTATATCCTTGATCACCTGAAAAGCCATCACATGGGTAACTTCCACATTGAAAACCAGGTACCTGTCTTTGTAACAATCTAATCAATTGCCAGGAATTCAATTGCAGTGCCTTCAGTTGTTGCATATCTGTAACCATCCAGAAAGAGGTGTCATATTAAGACCACACAAGTTGGCTGCAATACAAACTCCAAAAGGCACGGCAGGCATGTTGCATTCTAGCACCAGGTATTGATAATAGAATGTGATGAGAAAAGATAAAGCAGATTGGATCACTACAGGTTCGAGCAGCAGGTTTATTCACACATTCAAGGCTTTGAATAGAAAAAGAAAATTGCAATCTCTTCTCATATGGTCCACTCTCTTCTCTGCTCATCTCTTCCACTCTCTTTCTCTTTTCCCTCTGTCTTTCCATAACTTTATTTTGATTCTGAAACCAATCAAGGCCTCGTGCACAGGGAAGGGAGCGTTTACCCTTTAAAGAGTCAATCATTCCTGGAACCATGATGCCAACACTGTTCTTGGGAATTGGCACACCAAATAAAAGAGCTAGTGTTGGTGCAATGTCGACCTGAACCACATTATAGGTAAGTCAGAAAATAAAACCATTCAGAATAAACAGAAATGCAATATACATATATATGACATTCGTTCAATACAGTCAGGCAAGTACTCTGTGAAAATAATACAAGTTTCTGACTCTAGTTCATATTTGTGTCTCACTAGAAAAAAGTAGAATGTAGAAGTTCAAAGAAAAGGGTTCAAGCTATCGGTTTGAAGAAATAATAACTTTGTTTGAACCAACAGGATTCAGTGGTATGAACATATTTATGACAAAGTTTGAATTATAGAATCAATTCTAATGCTGATAACTATGCATCAAAATATTTAGTACACAAATATTTTGATGCATAGTTTAAATACTAACTTGAAGAAATTGCGCAAGTGTATGACCTGAATACCTGGTTAACATCATTGCTGATAACTGATGTGAAGTCATTGGCATGACTTTTTGATCCAATAAAAAGAAGCAAGGAGTCAGTCTCTTCATACGACGACCCACCATGATTGCCATTTTCTGTCATACCATGGTCACTCACTACAACCTACCTTAAATTCAAAATTCAACGATTATAAATGAAATCATTGGCATGATTTGAGTTTATAGTCTCTATAGACAAACGAGCCAGAGGAATTTATATCCATTCACATTTCCAGGAATACATGAATAGTCATTAATCAGGATAATATTGAAAGGGAAATAAACTTCTAAGAAGGATTACAATTGCAAGTCAAGGAAACAAAAGTGCTAAAAAGTTTAAGCGCTAATTTTGACTGGTTTAGTTGAAAGTTTGAAACTTCAAGAAATGTCCTTTTTTTTTTTGCCTCCGGCTTCAGATATGCATTTCTATATGACAATTACTTCCAGAAAAGATTTGGACCACATTTTCATTCAAAGCCCACCCGTTGAGTTCTTTTATTTGGGACAAACTTAAGTAGTTCAGTCTTTGAGGTACTCCTCCAAAGTATCGTGAATCTCTTCTCAATATTCAATGTGGAACAAGTATACAAGGCTGGGAAAGATACTCCGAAGGTTGCTTCGATGGCTTTGTTTTGGGAGTTTTGTGGAATTTTTTTATAAGACTTCCATACATCTGCAAGAACATAAAGAGGATTCATGTTTTGACCTCTCTTTTGGTCTGACGAGTTTCCTTCTTAAGCATGAAAGCACGACTTTGGGATTCTAGTCCCCCTACTCGTATAATTTATTCATATGAAATTTCAGTTAATTATTGGAAAGGAATAAGTGTCCCGGATCATAGAAGCAGTAAATGCATCGATCAAAGCTCAGTTATAAAAAGCACACATCAACCAGACATGACAACCAGACCTATCAACTTCTTGGCTTACTCACATCCTAGAAATGTATATTTATTACGTGATATGAAAGGATAAGTTTCCAAATCTTGTAACAAGTCAAAGAAAATGAGGAGGTTATACAAACCAAAAGCGTCCTTTTTTTATCATCTGGGTTCATGATGGCACTGGCGTGAATCATCTTCACCACGTCATCCATTTCCAAAAGTTTTGGGGTCATTAAGGGACTAAAAAGATCAAACATCCAAATGAAACTCATTAAATAAAATAATTAGATATATCAGAGGTTAAAAAATTAGAAACTGATAAACGCACCTGTTCCGACCACCAATATGCCCAACATGGTCCAAACCTAGATAATGAAGAATCTGAAATGAAGCTTCAGTTAGAAGCACTTAACAACTGCATTCTTATTATGTCACAGACAAATAATATAATGGAAGATTTGGCATAAAGATGAAACAGGCTACACAAGTATTTTGCAACGTTAAAATAAATGATCTAGTCAGATATAGAGCTCAAAAGCAAGTAAAAGATGCATGATTTTACTGTAAGGCAATCAACAGTAGAGATTATTAAAATGAAGAATTGCAAAGGAGAAGATGTAATTAAAAAAAATGTTTAGGTTTCACCAAGGACAGAATAATCAAGTAACGAAGTTGAAAAACAAAAATGAAAGAGGTTCAAAGGAAAAACCTACAACCATCTCAAAAAAACTACAAACAAGCAAAATCATCCACGCCAAAATGAGGGATAAAGGCCCAAGGGCTGTCCAATGAGGTACAGAAAAAGATAAACCACTGAGTTTGTAAATATACATACACAAACAGTAATCTAATGACATATAAAACAAAGCCTATGAGTTAAACCATATAACCAACTAAATTGTAGTTCATCTTCTATCTAAATTTGAATTTTTATGTAGTAAAGCATTTGAATATTTCATTGCAGAATAAAGTAATAGGCATATACGTATACCTAAATGCCCAAAATATGTTGACAAGAAAAATAGAAAAGGAAGATAACCTAACTACTAAAAACTATGGTATACAAGAAATGGTAACAAATATAAAAAAAAACAAATAAGTTAATCAGCAAGCAAAGGCAGAGTGCCAACTGTAAGTTTTAAACAACACAAAGAAAATGGCAAATTTTTTTGAGATAGAAACAAATCGATTTCATTGATAAATGAAATGATCAGGGGATAACACCCCCAAACCATTCTTGGTGGATTACAAAACATCTCCAATTATGAGTTGATGAAGAAAGACTAAAGTCTTTAAAAGGAGATGAACCATTTACACCAAATAAAACTAAATCCTTGAAGCCTTCAAAAGATGATTGAGTATCACCGAAGATCCCTCCATTCCTTTCACACCATGAAGACCAAAAGAATGAACGGCAAAGAAAATGTCAAATGAAAAACAGATGTTATTGCTGGTGCATATATATATATATATATATATATTGTACAAGAAACGAAACATTTCATTAATAAATGAAAAGAGACTAAAGTTCAAGGATACAAACTCTGCAACAAAGTGAAATAAAAACCAAGAACCAAATGGAAACAAAGAAACAGAAAAACAACCTGATAATTAACAAGAAACTGAAAGGAAACTCCCACAAATAACAGGAAAAAACTAAAGAGCAAGCAAACACAGAGGAAAAATCTGAAGGAAAATACTTGCAACAAAAGAGCTTTAGAAACCAAAAAAACTCAGAAGGCTGCGCCCTGTGCATATATGCAAAAAAGAAATACGTAAAAGTACCCAAAAACCATGACTTACCAGAAGATTCCAGTCATTCCTGCTAAGCTCATAGCTTAAATGTCGAGAAACATTTTTATCTACCTCTACAGTATCTTTAACCTGCAGAAATAAGAAACTTGAACGTGTAATGTCATATTGCTAAATTACAAGATATAGATACATGATCAAATTTTTAAAAATAAATAAATAAATAAATAAAAATAAAAACATCGTAAGTTTGATGAAATATAAGCAACAGTGAGGTATATCAAGTGCTGTTCTAAATTATTCTTAACGTAAAGGCTTAAGCAATTGTATTAGAGTTAATTTAATCACGTATTGTCACTCCTTCCACGATTGAGCTCATATTTGACTTGGGTCCAAAACATGCCTCGTATGTAGGGTCATACCTTTTCTTTTTAAATATTCTTTTGATAGGGAACAAAGCTTTGATTACACCAGAGGAGGTGGAGATAAGGCATCAACCTTTAGAGGCCAGGGAGATCTATAAAAAGCTACTCCAATCGGATTGCAACAAAATAATTGAATAACTACGAGAATTTGGAGAGTAAACATAGAAAGATTAAATAGAGTAGTCAAGCCCCAAAACTCAGCAACATTGTTGCTTCTATCTTCACAATAATCTTGTCATTCCTCTCCTTCCATTCTGAACACAGGTTTTCTTTTGCTTCATTGAACCAAATCACTTTGGTTTTTGTGTCATACTTAACAAGAACCATTTCATTGATGTATGAAATAGATACAAAAGAGAGCCTATCATAGGTAATTACAAAAGACATCTCCCCCCCTTTTTGTCATACCTTATTTTTAAATTGGCTAAATTTAGCATGCACACTATTATTTTGAGCTTAGGAATAAATCTAAAAATTTTAAGATAGAATATCCTACTCCAATACTGACTAATAACTTTTATAGTTTTCACTACCACGTAGAATTCATTCAATCATCAAATTATTTCTTCACAGGAAGGGACCTGAAAACATCAAAGCAATAAAGGAGTTCCACGTAAAATGGTAGCATCAGATAGCTTTCGTTAATTAGGAAAAACATTATCTCTCTCTTAGAATCAGTTTATTAACCTAATCATGAGGAAAGTTTCAAAGAATGCAGGGGGAATCAAAATCAACATATGCCACATGAGCATCAAAAAGACAACAGAAAGGCTAAAGTCAATTAGCAGATCCTTAACATCATTGTGCTTGCACAGCCAACGTCAGAAAGCATCATACCAAATTACTATTTCTTAGTTCCTTGCATAAAAATAAAAACAAAAGTTATGAATATTAAAAATTGTGAGACTACAGGAATTGATTACACACAAATTGAGCAACTGTAGGAAGATTTAAAGAAATGGCTTGCTATCACGCAAGCTCTAAGAAGGCAGTAAACTGATGAACAAGATGTTAATTAAGTGCTAAGCTATAGAACAAAATTGTTCACTTTGGCTCGATACATCCTTAGATAACATGCAACTAGTGACATGTAGCTAGCTACCTACTAGATCGCAAAGAAATAGAAAAAGCCAGATAAACCACCAATCTTCCTGTCCCATGCCAAGAGTCCATGTCAGTAGGAACGAAGACATTACAGCACTAAGACCAGAACACTGAAGTTCCATACAGGTATGAAGTATCATGTACTGAACCAAACATCTTCCTTTGCATATCAAAAGATTCACGTATCATACTTACAAAAAAGCTGCTAACTCCATCATGCCTCATAAAAAGCCCTGGAAACAACTTAAGCCATGTTTCATCTCCGCACATCACCATTTTCCAACCAATCTTAGAAAACTGACCTATAATATGTAAAAGTGATCTCACTTTCAAATTCATAATGTGTTTATATATTTACTGAAGTTGCACTGATTTACCAAGAAGATTGTCGTCAAGTAGAGCTTGAGTATTGAAATTGAAAGCCACATCAAGGAATCCTCCGATCGCGCCAGAAACCATAGCCTGCAATCATATGTGAAGAAATAGGGTTCGTTCACTGGTGACATACCATTTTTGCCACAGTAATCAAGAAGGAAGAAACGCTTACCTTCAGGCGAGGCATTGTAACAGTTGGAGGTGCAGCCTTTGCATGGTAACCTTTTGCAATTCCATTTGCCAACAATGATTGAGTGTATGGCATAGATTCCATCAAGGCCTTGGTTGGAGGCCGTCCATTCTTTCCAAGCACAAATTCTGCTGGAAGACCATCAATAACCTAAACTGACACATTCGTTATAGAAAGAAACTGTTTTCAAGCACCAAACAACGCTATCAACAATAATATATGGTGAGCAAGAAAAAACACATTTTGCTGGTTATAACTCACATACCATTAAAATAAGTCGATCAAATAAAGGAGGAATGCCAGATAATTCCTACATAAAAAAGTTTTCAAGTCAGATTATGTTCTCGGTAATCTTGTTTGCATTTCAAAATCAAAAGATCAATAGGAAAGGGGGAAAATACACAGTGAAGAGACGGAAGCAATTTTTTTCCCCTGATGTATTTCAAACCACATTTTATATTTCTATACATATGATGAAAAACCAACAGCTTCCTCTTGCCTGTCATGAAATTTCTTTTTCACATTTGATAACTCATTAACCGAGTGTAACCAATTCATTCACCCTAAAAATTCAGAGTCCAAAATTACTGAGAGAGACTATAATTTTCCATCAATTTCATAAGAAACTTGTCTTCCCGTCTATAATCTTATTGTTGCCCACGGGCTCATTACTTTAACTTTGTAAAGCTCAGTGATGTAAGTAATATCACTCTCAAGCCGTTGTCTTCTATATCCTAGCACTATTGGAGCCTTTAAATCAAATAATTTCGAAAGACATACCCAGAACTTGTAGATGATTAATCACTTGAATAAGATAAGATAACCCATCAGCTGAATTCTGATGACATAATTGACTCAAGAAACAAGTTAATTCTTTTTTGTTTTCCAAGAACCACATCTTGGAGAGTAGTAAAGTGCGCCCTAATTAAGAACCAAGAACTGGCTTCTATAAGCTAGCAAAGTGGATAGAGTTTGCATAAAGTTTGATCCTACTTTGCAAGTAACCTCATCCATATATTGAAATTCAATCAACCATCCTTTTATATATAGCCTACACAATTTCAACCTCCACCAGAAAGTAAAGAGCGTGACGATCTCAAAAGAGGTAATATCTTGCGGAAAGGACCTGATACAGCGACTGAACCTCATTAGAAGGAAGATCTCTCTCACTCTCATTTCGCACTGGATAGCAGGTGGGCGCACGAAAACTTTCCGAACCACTGAAAAAGCCGAGTAATAGATGGAGAAAAATCACATTTGCAACGTGTAAATCTCAATAAGAAAGAAAATTTCAGTCATCAAAGTAAATGTTTCGAAACACAAACATTCCAATCTCCATTGCTTCAAAAACCATGAGAAGTGAGCTCAAAGTAGCATACCAGCTGGTCCAGCTGAAGCATGCTTAATCACACTAAATTATTCTAACATCGAAACCAGACAGACGCGCAGTTACTTTCAGAAGCTCTATCATTTAATGATGCTATCTTACTTTTGCTCAAGGATCAGAAAAGAGAGCTGAAGAGCACCTGTCACCGGATAGTGCAGGCTTGACGGGGAAAAACCCGAAGACGAAAAACGAGAGTCCAATGATCTGAACAGCAATAGCTGCAACGGTGAATAGCGTTAGCCTAGTACAGGTTAGCGAAGAAGACATTTTCGGGTTGAAGAAGATGAAACTCCACTTAGTCGCGTTCTGTGACTGCAATCTCGAACCGAAGAGCCTACAGTTAGCGAGGGAAAGAAAAAAAAAAAATCTGTAAGCCGTCTGAAATTGTTAGGAAAGACAGTTTAATTTGTTTCTGGTCGTCGAACAAATATATATATTAAAAAAACGTAAATTTCTTTTCTTTTTTATTTCGACATAACTAAACATAAATTTCATATATAGCAGAAAAGTGCGTATGCTAAATATATCCTAATTTTTCGTATTTTTTAAAAATGTCAACCTTTTTTTTTTTTTTTAGAAAAAAAAAAATCAACCATTTTTATTATTGTGCAGAAAATACATATATTATATATTTGAATTTGAGCAAGATTTAAATTATAGGTTAAAAATATTTTTTTAAAAAAAGTTATAGGTTAAAAATTACTTTTGATCCCTCAATGTTCATGGCAATAACAATTTAGTCCTTAAACTTTGATTTACAATGATTTAATCTATGTACTTTCAATTTTGTAACAATTTAGTCTTGTACTTTCAATTTTGTAACGATTTAGTTCATGTACTTTTAAATTTGTAATGATTTAATCTTTTATCGTGAAAATTAATGTAAGAATTTAATGAAATTTCTTACATAGATAGATTAATAAACTAATTTCGGGACCCAATAAGTTACAAAATCTAATCATTAAATAATAAAAATCGACATTTAATTTTGATGAAATTTTTTGTGACAATGATTTAATTGTTACAAATTTGAGAGTGCATAGACTAAATTGTGACAAATTTGAAAATATAAAGACTAAATTTAAATTGTCATTTACTAAAGTTCAAAGACTAAATTATTACAAAAGAAAGGATACAATGACTAAATTGTTACAAATCAAAATTCAGGGACCAAATTGTTACTTTCATGAAAGTTTAGGGACCAAAAGTGACTTTTAACCTAAATTATATTGCTGTAAATGCCGCAGGAAATCCTGCATTAGTTTGAGTTGTAGACTTGTAGCAGTGCTCCCAAGGGTCCAAATGATGCAGAAGAAAAGGGAGAAAAAGCAATTTTACTGAGAAAATTAAATTTGTTAATTAAAAAGATCTAAGAAGAAACTCAAAATTTTCACTTATATCGACATATTGATAATATTTCTGGGGGAGTGACATTGATTTTAACAACAATTACAGTCAATTCGACATGTGAGTGTGAGGGAGGGAGAAGTCTACAAATACAGATATGTTGCTAAGAGCAACAGAGTAAATATAAATTACAATACAACGCTAAATATTGTGGACAACCACAGGAGTTTCCTCAAAATTATGTTAACACACAGGCCAGGTAGCAGCATGTCAAAGTACATAGCTACAAAAAGAATGGGCATCCGCAAACTTCGTATTCATGATCTTACATCTTTCAATACTCCCCCCTTTTCGAGCTCGCCAACAAGATCCCTTAACGATGGGACTTTCATGGCCAAAGTTCTGTATAGTCGAGAATAGCGCGCTCGGGTCCCATCTGCAGTTCTTGCCAATGCAAGCAAGCTCAGAGCCTCTGGGAGCTGGGAAAATACCTGTTTGATATCCTCCAAGCTCATGCTTTCTAAAACGGATGGTCTTGGAACAACTCTCACAATTTCACCACCTTTCGGTTCCTGAACATGGGCATCGGCCTTGATAACTAACTCTGAATTTGAGTTTGCACCACACTTGATGATAAAAGGTGTTGTTGAGCCTGTATTGAACTGCAGGACATTCCACTGAGCTACGTCGATTTCTGCACCAGAACTTGAGTCCACGGACAGCCTGCGGTTGTGTGTTGTTGCTTGATAGATGTCATCTTCTTCTGGAGTTAACTGCAGTAAATAAGATTGGAAAAAATGTTTAGATGTATGTATGATATATCCAGGCTCCGGCTAATGTACTACAGTCAATCCAAGATTTGAAGCAGCTATGTGCCTTCCAAGAACAACATATGAAGGTGTCCGAAGAATATTCTTATTTTACATCTGAGATAAAGTTCATTCTGAAATTGATATTTTAGAAGAAAAAGTCGCTTACTCTTGTTAAAGTTCTATTTCCAAAATGGTAAATGTTCAGATGAGACATTGAATAAGGTTTCTGAGATTAAAAATAAAACTCCTAATATTTTTATGAAATATTTTGAAGTTGCAACCAAAAGAGAGAGAATTGATATTGTTTGCCAATGTTTAAAATAAAACCAAATTTAAACTCGTCATGAAATCCACAATAAAATTAACGACCATTACAGCAAATGGGAAGTAACAAAATATATCAACAAGAAGCAATCATTGACAATCATTCTTAATTTTGAAAAATGAAAAAGCAACGAAAAAAGCAAGTCATTCATAAAAAACGTATGGTTCAAAAGAATTCCGTCAAGCTAGTGTTTAATTGAATTAATTTTTTAGTTTAAATAACTATATCATAATGATGAGTGAAAATTTACCACAAATTTTTTGCAAGGATTCCCCACTCGGCCCAATTATATTAACAAATGGAGATTCCCCACCCTACACTGTTGTCAGCTTTAATAGTTCCACATCAACACCAACAAACAATTATTTTACCCAATCTCCAAATGAGAAGAGAGTCAAATTGAATTCGAACATAGATCTAAAAGAAAAATCCCGACAAAGTAATTCATACCACAAGAAAGCATGTTGTACAAACAATTCAATACAAAATTTGGAAGATTCACATACCTCAACTATCTGACGAGCGTCTGTAATTTGTCTTCTAGCACATGGATGATCAATCTCAAGAAGAGAAGGCATCTGTTCCGTAAATTCATCGAGAGATGCAAGCAGTGCTTTTTTCTTACTTCGACTCAAGGCATTTACAGAGGCTTGTCTTAGAATATCCTGTTCAATAAACATCTTTGTAAATACCTGCTGACCGACACAAGAGAAAATGAAAGACATTTATGTAGAAGATTACCTTTACTTGCTTCAACATGCCATCAAGGGAGATGAGAGAGGCAAGTCTTGCATCTTCAACAGCAGTAGACGGATTTTGGATAGGTGAACCACCATCTTCCAGCATAAGTAAAGCTACATCATTTTTCATTTGTTGTAAAATCTGATAACAGAAATTTTACTCATCAGAATATGCTTAGATATAGCCAAATAGAGAATGAAAAAAGTTACATAGATAACAATGACAATTTAGCATTTATAGAAGAAAATGCTAAATCATTTTTTATTTTTTCATTTTGCTGTAAAATCTGACAACAAAATATTTGCACGTCAAGATATGCTAAAATATGATCGAATAGACTGAAGAAACATAGACAACATTGGCAATTCATCATTAACAGCAAATGTTTATTCACATAGTAGAATCAACATGGAGGAACGGGAAAAATAATGGAAACATGAGAGATGAATATTTGTTTCTTTCCATCAGACATGGATATGTACTCTTTTGTAACATTTCATACGTCAATGACATACATGTTTCCTTTCCGGGAAAAAAAAAACACTAAATTGACCAGGTACATAGAAGAGTAAAATCAAAATTTTTCCTAGTACTTGACATCATGGAGGTCAATAAAGATAATGAAGTACCTTTCTTCTTTTATGATCGACTGACTCAAGAGCTGATCGCAACTTTGTAACTTGAGCGGCATCTTCTGCCTCTTCCATAGCCAAGGTCCCAGCAATGTCCTGATAAAAAAGAAAAATGTAGGTAAATGTCCAAAATGTAGCCGTCTGTTTACCACTTTCCAGTCGAGGTTGCAAATTTACCCGAGGGTGTGTTATATAGGAATATAAGATTTACTATCCAGGTTCTTGACCAGTTGACTACACAAAAAAATTTCATCCACGTGAAGAAAGGACACAACGTTGAAGATGCTACAGTTGAGCAAAATATAGAATTCCTATTTGATGTGCTTAGGCGAAAGGACAAGATTGTAGAGGCATTTTCCCATGCAGCAATCATGAAAGAGCAGCATTATTTTTCTAAATAAGACAGCAATTGATTTCAGGCAGAGTTTTGTCATTTCCTTTTTCCTTTGTACATGTTTTTTTTTAAATACAAACATGAGAATATTAGTGGCTTTAAACCCATGAAATAGTTAAGATCGAAGGCAAGTAGTTCGATAAAATTTCAACCAATAATATCCAAGTTGTATCTAAATGAATTTGAGCCAAGTTTGATTTATTGATGAAAATTGGATGACAAATAAACATTGAGGTTTTGGTAGTTGAGCATATAATGACTTTTCTTGACTCTAAGAAAATGAGGGGTTTCCATCCTCAAATAAGTTGAGGAGATTAAAATGGAATGCTATGAAAATTGTGTGGATCAATCAATCCACACAGTTCACGAATTGTTATGGAAAAAACCAAACTGGATCAAATAACACAACTTTTTACTCAAAGAAAGTTGTCTTACAAAATATTTTCACAAGCAATAACACGGTGAAAAAATCAACTTAAGCATTTATTCAAAGCAAGTGAGAAGTGAAATCAGTAGCAAACTTGATAAGCTTTGAAAACATTTAATGACGAAACCAAGTCTATTTCAATTTTTTAGGAATAGGTCCAAAATAAAATCAAAATGCACCTTCAAGTGCTGCAATTGGGAGGAATAGACCCGTTTTGTATATTCGGAGAGAAGCTGACCAAGAGCATCCGTAGAAGGAGGCATTGCAGCACCAAGTCCACCCATCCAACCATCCATGATTGCTGTTGACAGAAGTTCCAGCTGACCAGTTGCTCCCCCTGCTGCATCATCTCCAGTAACGGACAAATATTCAAAGTTCTCTACTAGCCATGACCTAATCTGACGCTGCAGCTCACCAGCTGGAGTATGTACAAATAGAGCAGCCAAAGCCTTATTTCCAACCGCAAAGCTTTTTGCATCCTCATTAATTTCTCTTAGCTTTCCAGCTGTCACTTGCAGCCTCGGAGAATCCTGTCCAATACAGTTCAAAGTAATAAGCACAACTATATTGTGATAATATGCAATGGACTTACTCAAAAGGTAGAAAAGCATTCATTTCTCATGTTAAGTTACATGTCAAAGAAAATATAGAAAGTTGAGAGCATATTATCTAGGTGGAACTGAAGAGAGCATGATTTCATGATAATATGCTACAACTTCTATCTCACGAGGTAGGAGGTACTTCCCAATTCGTCTCCTGCCACCAGTATGTGTGCGAGAATGCACATAACAGTTTTCTCAGTATCTCTTTTGAAAAGAGGAAGGGGAATATATCCATACTGACTATCAACGTGCACTAGATCAGATAGGATATCAAAACAATGGCAATAGCAATACCTGATCAAGACCCCGAATCTTGGATACTACTGATGAAAACCTAGACTTCTTTTCTGGCCTAAGATTCACTTTAAAGCCTTGGATTTGCTCATCAATATAACGCACGGGAGATCTTCCTGGACTGTTACCCCTGCTGGAGCTTCTACTGCGTCCAGTATTTGCCTTTTCAAGAAAACACTCAACAGGAGAGACCTGCAATCAAAAAGATACAAGGAAATATGAACCAAAGTCAAAGAAAATGTACTTTGGAGAAGAGAAAGATGAAGGCACATTAAAGATTTAAAAACCTTGATGGACTGCAGCTCTGGCGATCTAGCAAGCAAAGATCTTATGTACAATATTCTAACTCGTGAAACAAGCATTGTGTCCATCACCCTTCTTGGTTCCATCTTACGAATGAAAGAGAAAACGGCATCTCTTATTTCAGCCAGTATTTCATGCTCCCTAGAAGCACCAGCTTTAATGACGGCAGCTAAGACCTGCAAGATTTATTTGCAACCAATTGACTAAAAAGTTGTTCTCATTATACCCCAGTGATCATAATCAGTCATATGCTGGAAAAATAGTAGTTTTGGAAAACAAATAAATCAAAAGAAAAAAGATAAGGAACACAAAAAAAAAAACCTTATACAAAAGTCTATACTATGTCTATTTGTGAGACCACCTATAGTGAACACTTATGCTAGAAAGGACAAGAATATAACTTCGTCTAAAGATAGTTAGTTACTGTGGGCCCTTTGTACAGTTCTTTTGTGAAGTTCATTTATACTGTTCTGTTTTCTTAGTGAAGGTAGGTTTTACTTTGAGCATCCTTTTGTTTAGTAAGGAACTCTAACAGCTGGGTTAGCTAGTATTAGCCCAAGTGCTATTTTGTGAAGTTGAAATACAGTATTGTAAGGGAGATACATACAATATGCCCCACCCAGCTCCTACCAGAGAAACATAGCTTGTGACAAAACTAATTTAGTGTTACTGCTATTTAATGGAAACTCTCTAATCCTCAAACAAAAGGTGCTCATATACTAAGATTCATATAGTAAAAGACAACTATTGACAAACTTCCTCACATTCACAAAAGACCAAAAAAAAAAAATGTATTTTTTGAATAATGGGTTTTGATTAAAAAAAAATTAATAAATAAACATACCATTAATAATTTTTAATCAACGATACTAGAAAGATGAATATCGATAGTTAGGTTTGCCTCTAAAATTAAACTTATATATACCAGCATTAAAAGCTTATTTGCACCATCTGAAATAGCAGCAGGGCTGTCATACTGTTCAGGGTCGAAATCATTCAGAGCAGATGTAAGATACTCTCCTGCTGGGGTAGTTTTAACTTTATCAGAACCAGCTTTAACTAAGGCAAGATTCCCCTCAGCTTTATCAACAGTTGATGGAGAAGGAACAATAGCCATCGAGCTCCCTTTACTCTTGTCATTGGTCTCATTTCTGTTTTAGCAACCAGGGAGTTCAAAGCATTTATGAAATGGCAAGTAATAGAACTGAAAGCATTTGCCTTTTTTTTCCTTTTATGAGAAGAAATGAAAGCATTTACAAAATTCAGATTTGACTAAATACCTGCCAGGATCCTGAGGTTGAACATTCCCAGAACCTTGGGGTAATGTACTTGGCAGCTGGAAATCAAACAAATAAAAATGTCCATATAAGCAATACCGAAGTACCATATAGAATACCAACAATAAATGATAAGGCCCATAAAATACCATATACTAAATCAAGGGCATGGTTACGATACTAGCTAAAAGAATCTAACTAGTTATGAACTTTCAAGAAGGGAATATGATCACATCGTCGAAGATTTGATTTCTCAAATAGCTATCTATCATGAAATTTCTCATACACCATGTGATTTGTAGAAATACTATTGAATACCTGGATATAAATAAAAGCCAATAGATGATGATGATAGCCATAACTTGTTAAATAAAATAACACATTTCAAATGTCTAGCATATTGCATTTAGAACAGGTTTCAAATGATGTCCTCGACGCTCTACCGCATTATACGTACGTACCTAGAAGTACAAAAATATCCAAAAACCCTTGAATTATAGACTAGCACAACTCATGAAAAATCATCAAAGAATGACATTTGGCAGCATTTTAGACAATAAATCAACCAAAACATGGTGATGGAAGCACAAAAAGAACGAAACCTTAATATAAATAAACACAACCAAGCAAAAAATTCAAGAATCAATAGTTTAAACCTGCATCCAGGAAATTTAGATCTACTAGAGAATATGTTTACCTGGGGTGATCCAACCAAAGATGCTTTCTCTGTCAATCGATCAAACAATTTCTCGTTTTCTTCATGTAATCTCTGCAAAAACAGCACAATTTCAGACCCTATGTACAAAATAACTTAAACTGGAACATAAGAGTGTCAACTAGCCAAGGAATTGGAAGTTGAATTCAAACTAGTTAGATATACACCAAAGCATGAAAAATAGGCTAAAATGATACGGAAGTACAGAACTTCTAGGAACCTAGCAACAGAAGTTAAAATTCAAAGAGTAAAAACACCATTGCTGAAAGAGGCAATGTGCTAGCTACCCTTGCCTATTAAAAAACAATTATCTTATCCAAGGAGAGTTCAAACTTGGATTAATGTCGTTCAAGCAATGGCATGGAAACTATAGACAGAAAGGAATCTATATATCTTTGAAGAAAAACAAGCTCTTTAGGAGGAGAGATTAGATCTCATCAAATATCATATGGCTTCTTTAGTTGCTATTTTCACAGATTCCAGAAAATATTTTTTGTAATATGTTGGGACACTTTTATTTTTGGGATTTTTCTTTGGGAGATTGTTTGGTAATTTAAAGTGTTTATTCTTGCCGGGGTGACCTCATACTCCTAAAGGGAGTTTTTTTTCTTTTTTAATTGTTAGTTGGTATCTTTTCAAATATCAATGGAAGGTTCTTATTCTTGTTCAAAAAAGAAAAACAATAATCGTATCAACGGCATCCGCCAACATTGAATTTCAAAGAACAGACCTCTATAAGAGCATCACGTTTTTTGAGCTCCTCCTCAAGCTTCTTGGTTACTGCAGAAGAATCCATACCATCTCCAGTGGCCTTTGATGGTTCTGTGCTCAATGACGACCTAACTTCATTCACTTGCGACTCTATGCTTTTAATCTTTGACTACAATGGAAATTACAATTATAGCATTTTCATCAATTCAAGAATAATGGACTTACAAATTATTCAGGTCAAGAGTCCTGATATAATAGAAAACCAACCTGCAAAGTCTGAATTGTTGAATCTCTCTGTTGTATCTGCAGTTTCTGCTCTTGCTCCAAATGCAAGAGTTGAGCTACTTGATTTTTAAGCTGAGTATTTTGTTCCTTCTCTGTCTTATATTTTTCTGCAAGTGAAACGTTCTCCATCTGCATCAAATCAAACACAGTTCAGCAACATCACTACTTGAAGAAGTGAGATGACAAATTAACATCAACGTGTGAACACAGCATGACAGAATTATTTTGAAATTATAACAAGAGTGCTGCCCGAAAGAAAAGCTTAAAATGAAAACAAGACATCAAAATAGTCCTATACAATGTTTAGTTTCATAAAATGCCAATCAAGCCCTTGTGACAGAAGAAATAAAAAATGAGAATATATTAAATAATATAACTATGTAATAAAATATGAGTTTAGAACCTTTAAATCTGATTGCAGGGTAGAAGAAACTTTCCACGCCTTCTGAACTTCATTGAAGAGTAAAACACACTGGTCATTGGCATCTTTAAGTGCATTTTTCAGTCCCAAAACATCTTGTTTCAGATCCTGAATTTCTTTTTCCTTGTCATATAATTCCTTACGTGCCTCATTTGCCTATAAGAATTAGCAGGACATGAAATTGAGAATATGACAGATGCATACTTAAAATACTTCCATTTAGAGTCTATAGTTGCCCCCATCAATGAGGCATGTTACATCATGTATTATATTGTACCATAAATGTAAATATCTATTTTTTTTGTTTATAGAAACCAAGTTTTCATTAAGAACAAATAAAACAATACGAAAGGGGCTTGCAAAACACTGTCCAACAAAAAGGAGCCTATAGATGTAAATATCTCGGTTATAGAGTCCAACAGCAACTTGAAATTTATTATAAATTTATCTTCTATAAGTTTAGGACTCCCATATTTGTCAATATAGATGCCTATAATGAACGGAATGTAGATGTGTATTCTCTAGGTGTGCATCCTCACAGGTTTCCAACCTATTAATGCTCACTCAATCAAAAAATAGTAGATCTTCTCAACAACGTTTAGAAACACTAAAAAGTTTTTTTTTTTAACAAGAAACAACATTTCATTGATTAAAAAAAAAAAAAAAGATTTTTTTTACTTCAATGAGAAATCTTCTCTCATAGAAGATTCTAGCAGTTTGAAAATCAAGCTTTGAATTACTATTGAGATATGGACCAAACTGAGCTCATTCCATAAAACTTGGTCCCTCCAAACTAAAAAGCACTCCTCTTAGCTCAAAAGATAAATCATTCAATAACACACCAGGAGATGACATTACTGCACGTCATCTAGACATGTTGCCACATTCAATAAAATATATTCAAACTTACAATATCTCTCCATTTTTTTATTGTATCTCGATTTCCAAGACTTAGTACAGCATTTCGTGCTCTTGCAGAGAAATTCAATGATGATAGTGTCTCTGACAGATTTGAAGCATTTGGGCAGAGGTGGACAATCATCAAAGTTTTCGAACTCCCACCTGCATAAATTGAACAACTTAAGCAAAAGGAACCAAGTCTAACTCATTTGAGCAGCCTCTGAACAAAAATATAAACCATTAATTAACAAAACCAAAGGCAAGAGAAATTACTTGAGATGAGAACAAGGCAACAAGCCTGAAAGAGAAGTTTACAGCCAGAAATACAAATACCACACAAGAAAACTTAAATATTTTCAGGGTAAAATTTTGACTCCGTTTCTCAACAACTGCAGAGGATAGCAAGGAAGCAGTAAAATGTATAGCAACCTGTAGCTTCTCCTGGAAAATGCCAAAACTCCTCTCATATCCCAAGTTGTTAGTATAAATTGTTCAAGAAAAACTTTATAAGTTGTAGCATATTCTACATTCGACTGTCTCTTAGATTCTAAATAAAGATGCACCCAGGATTTTTTTTTTTTTTATAACAAACAAGAAGTATATATTATGCACAAGGCCAAAAAAGAACAACCTAGGGGCAGGGGAAGAGAGAATTCCTTCCCATAACAAAAAGCCTAAAAAAGAGCTACCCAATTTGATTGAATCATGGACAAGCGATTATTATAAAAGAATTTCTTGTGCTTAGTGCACCACCAAGAGGCTAAGAGTGGAGTGTTGCAACAAGAAGAATTAAAATTAATAATAAAAATATATAAAAATTGATGATTCCTCAAAAGCCAAAGACTCCACAACAACACCCTACTAGCCATACCCCACAAAATCTTGCCTCTGCTTCTCTTCTTAGCTTCCAGCCCACCAAAACCTCTGCCAACCAATCCTCAATTTTGTCCGGTAAGCAAATAGAGATATTGAATTCCCTCAACAACCACCTCCAACCCAAGGAAGCAAACCAACAATGAAAGAACAAGTGAAGGGATTCGGCAACATTACAACACAGCGAACACACCAAAGGAGATAAGGCCCTGTTCCTACATTTTCTTTGGAGCAAATCATGGATATTAAGGCCTCTGTGGGCCAAGGACCAAAGGAAGACTTTTGACCTTCTTTGGGGCATCATTCTTCCAAATGACATCAATCTGAGGGATTTTAAAAGGAGATATATCAGAAAGCTTCATAAAAGCAAACTTTGAAGTGAAGAGCCCAGAATTTTCTAAGGACCAAATTGTTTCATCTTTTCCACCTCCCAGCCAAATGGCATCAATCTTCTCGACCAGCCTAAGCCAACTAGGAAGTTCCCAATCAAACAATCCCCTTCTAAAACCCAAGATTATAATTCCCTAAAATGATGTGACAGTGACCATAATTATTCAATCCTGAGGCGAAAGAGAACATTGGATGGTCCCCATTTGTACTCACAAGGTTCTTTTGTGTCAGAATGCTTTAACACCCCAAACCATCAGCTATCTAAAGCTATCTAAAGATCATGCACCACTAACTGTGTAGTATATAAACTACAGAAATAATTTTAGTTACAAGCTTTTTACAACAATCTTTATTTCAAAAAGAAAGCTAGACTGACGAAAAAATTTTAAATCAAATTTCATAAGGTTTGCACAATGAAACAAAGTGAGAAAAATATTTGATCATTGAGAAACCAAACTAATCTAGCTTGAACTTTATTGTGGTCACTAACCTATAATATTTTAATATATGATATTAAAAAACCTATGATATTAAAATCTTAAGAGTTTCCCAACAACCAAACACTGAATATCGAAAACATACAAGGAATCATACTATTCTAAACTATGGTGTCATTTTATAAATCCGTGAAAGATATGAGAGAAGCAACACATACATAATTTTCCCATTTAAAAAATCATCATTTTGGCATCAAACATTAGCAACATATGCAAGGTATAGACATACATGTTCTAGCCATTTCAAAGAAAATTCGTTTTACTAAACCATGCACCCCTAATGAGTAATGACATGGTTGTTAATTCAACTTCATACACCAAAAAGATTGCATTACCTATTGAGTCTGCTAGTACTTTTGTGAGCACTGAATTTTCATATGGAACAACTTCCTTCTTAGAAGTCAAAGATGACAAAACATCTCCCAACCTACAAAAGCAGTATCATAATATCTGCAGTGAGGTTATTGCCAGAAGCCAAGAAATTTTGGCATACGTAAAGATTTCTTCACTAAAAAGAAGTTGAATACCATGGATCGACAACCACCATTTCATATTTCTATATGTTCATCAAATGTCAATGTAATTCGAATTTGGGTCAACAATAAATTTAAATCAGCTTTCTCTTTTAAAATATATGTTGAAAAGCACAAGAAGTATAAAGCTTTTGAAAAACCACTCCGTTTATTTTATTAATCACAACCAGAACATGGTAGAAAAACTCAGGAATTAAATTTTTCAAAATTGAAGCAATTCATCCTATTAATCAAAAAAGGATGCCCCAAAAATTAGCTCAAGAAAAGATCCCATGTGCACTGGGCTAATAAACAAAATATTAAGATGAAGAAGTTAAACATACGCTGAAAGTGATTTCATGACATGCAGCAAATCCGTGACCCTCTCTCCACTATCATCTTCTGTAATGGAACCCTCACTGCCAGCCAAGTCTACAAGAGAAAGCTTGCTATACGTATTTTCACTAGTGATCAGATTGGTATAATGTACATGTATCGTAATGATCCTGCAATAGCCATTTTGAAGCCTTGTAAGATTGTGAATATACAAGCAGTGAAAATAGAGAAAATAAATATTGAAAACAGATATACATACAAACAAACACAAAAACCAGATAAAGATATAATGTTCTTTTTTTCCCTTCAGTTGTGATATTGGTAAAAAAATTCAAAAAGCTAATCTGTGAAATATGCTGCAACATTGAAACCCTTTCACTCTAGCAGGTTTTTCTATCGGACTCTCTAGAAGACTTATGCTACACATGTCCTGAAAGAAATACTAGCAATTAAATATGGTTCCTTGTAACATTATATTCTGCAAGTTTAGGCATTATAATCAAAACTACAAGATGGAATAATAAATGTGTGCAGATCATAAAATACTAATTAATTAATTGCAAGCAACAATTCCATTTGAGTAATTATCTTTCATAGTTTAGACACATTAAAGAATTGGAAGTTATGCATAATATCGAAATGGCAACAAAAATCCATCTAACGATAGTAAAGTAATTAGAAAATGAAACTTCAGTAGGTGCATTTTGAACCTTTTTCTCATGTTAAGAAAATAGGGATGAAAATCAGAGCCCAACACACATCTAGCCAGGAGACATGCAAAACCACGTTAGGAAACCTCATTAAGTAATAAAGGAGATAGATTTCTTTGATGGTATGTCAGGGATAGAGTTGGGTTCGACTACCTCAAGCCACAACCAAAGCTCATCGACCAAGTAAAGATCAAGTAACCAAAAAATTGCACCCTTTAACATTACGTAATTCATTTTTACCCAGGACCATAGATACTACAAAAACACAAGTAGATAATAAACTAAAAAGAATCAGGTTCAAACCATACAAATGAGAAACATTCAACTTTGATATATCATTTCCCCGTGCATTAAATGCTGCTTTCAAAATTCTAGAGAAGTCCAATGGGTTATCTACTTTTTCTTGCACAAGTTCTGCAAACAACTCTGGTGAATCAACATGAAAATTTGAAGAGGTAACAGAGTCGGTGAGCAAATCCCTGATCTTCAAAAACATGAAAGGGGGTTCAATAGAGTATTGCAAAAAGCTCAAAGAAGGAATCTAAAACTACGATGCAATTGAAAATAAAATTTATTAAGGAAAAGAACCTGTTCATTATAGAGCTCGCAAATAGTAACAAAAAATTTAAATCGAGAAGTAGAGGTTGAATCAGAGTTGGCTAAATCAAACAGCTCCTCAAAACAGCGAGCATATAAACCACGGTCATGGCTGGATCCTTCCTGTGCAAGAAAAATAATAAAATTGGAAAAACAAATCTACCAGCTCAATAATGCTCAGAAATTGGCTGATGGTAACAAGTAAGAGCACTATACTTCCATAAACCACATATGCAAGAAACAAACACGGATGAAACCAGAAACGTTTGATAACCAAGCTCATTATGTGTAAAGGTTTTGACTATTTATGGTGGGTAAAACAAATGAAAAGAAAAAATACACTCCCAACAGTAGTATGAAAAACTACTACTTCCCGTTAACACCTCTTACATGCGAAAAAGAATGATTAAGACATTAACCATTTCCGGTATGAGTTTATGATTATGCATACAAACATTGGAATTGCTTATTTGGCACTTTCATAAAGATATTAGGGATGCGGCCTTTTGGTTTATTGTGGTTAGAAGTTGGAGAGTTCAAAGCTTCTATTTTGCAACTGGGAGAAAGTGGACAAAATTGTGGGATGTAATAAGCTTAATTGCCTCTTACAGGTTCTGTCTAGATAAAAATTTTGTACTTCCTGTATTTTAGAAACTAAAGCCAATTGGGGAGCCTTTTTCTGATCCCTTGGCTTGACTCTGGGTGATGCCTTTTCTCCATATCTTTTTTCTACTGTATACTCGGTCTCTTTTTTGTGATAGTGCTTGAATTATTATTAAAAGAAACACCTCTTACATCAGGAAAATGGAAAAATGTTGATTTTGTGAATAAGCAATCGTCTGATATCCCATAAGAATCCAATTTTGACAAAATTGTCTTTAATAAATATAAATTTACATATACCTAAATGTAGTATCTGCTCTTAACAAATATAGCTTTACATCCAAACCAAATGCGTTTCTCAACAATTCTATGGTCCTGACCCTTTTTCGTTTATAAACAAAATCAGTGTCGACAATACAAACTCCAACAGGAGAATAACAAGCTTTTTTTTTTAATAAAAAACAAACTTTCATTTAAGGGAGGCTTGGGGTCAAACAAAACAACCTAGGGGACCAAGGGATAAGGCATCCCTTCTCCCAAAGGAAGAATTACAAAAGGACTTTCCAATCTAAATTGATGGAATAAACAGAATAATTACAAAAATGACAAAATAATATTAGTTTCACATTGAATTGAGTTTAGCATCCAAATTTAGATTTTGGGGAAATTTGGAAATCAAATTCAACTAGTTCATAAGAATACAATAATAAATTAAGTCCGTACATAAATCTAAAATATTTTACTATATGATAAGAAAATATGAAATTCAAAATTAAACAGATGTCCAAAATAAACTTTTGACATAATATATATTTAGTTGATTTATAGATGAAATATTAATTTAGCTTATTTAAATGGATATATTGAACTAATCAACAACAAAAGCATCATTAATCCTAAAATATTCTTACAGATAAACTCTAAAATACAAACACATACTTCTTTTACACGCAAGCATTCTCAAAAAGAAAATCCTTGCAAGACAAACACAATTAATCTTCATTCCTAGGCATCAAGATACCCATAGTAATTAGCATACATAAGCGCCCTCACCCAAAAAAAATACCATACTAATTAGCATATCCAAAATGAAAGAAACAAGGCTTGCTATTAAGATACGTCTATATCCGTAGATGAGAGAATGAAAGGAAGGGGGAAAAGAAAAGGCTAAATGGAGGAAGACAGGAGACCAACCATGGTGTGCGTCTTTCCTGAGAATGTTTGTCCATATGCAAGTATAGAAACGTTATGTCCATCCAATGTAGACTGCACATAAGGCTGAACATCACTGAACAATTCAGCTGCACATGTAAATAACAATCCAAGATAAATTAATAACACAACAATAGAATATCATAATTTATTTTATTAATTAAATAAAAAAACGTGGAAAAACACAAGTAGGACTGGATGAGATAGGGGGAACACACGTCCTTTCACCTTGTCCAACATGAGGTCCATAAACTCTGTCAAACTCAAAATCCTTTTTGGGGTTAGAGATGGTATCATCACCAGTGATGATGCGGACTGTGCTATCATCAGGAAACTCAACAACAGAAGGACCTTCATCCTCGAATGGTGGTCTAGTTCGGCAAAAAACTTTTATGTTCCCTAAAATTAATAAACCAGTTATTGTTAGAACTAAATTCTACAGCTTGTCAAATTTATAGAAGGAAAACTCATGGAAAATGGGTGTACCTTTGGCTGTCAGCAAGTCATTAAACAACCTTCTTTTCTCATCAATTAGTGGGCCGATTCTAGCCTGAGTTTCAATGGCCACTCTATCTGATATTCAGATTTGAGACCGCCAATAATTATACTTAAACAGGAAGTTTTAACAATAAATAGCATTTGAACAAGGTAAACCAAAACCAAACAGATTTGCATGGTTCTCATGAATTTCAAAGACTACAAACTATAATAATCTATCGATCTCATAGCATCAAGTTATTTACGTGATTTTCAATCTAGAAACGAGGAACTCAACATGTGAAATAAGTAAGCTGCAGTGCTAATTGTCTTACCTAGCTTACGGGTCTTCTCTGCAAGAACACCAAGATACCGAGTAACTCGATCCAGTTTTGCATTTGAATACTCCTGTAGTCCACTTGCTTCTTGTTTCAACTCCAAGTAATCTTCTTTAGCTAGCTGTCAAAATAAACAACGAACTTCTTAACGAGTACAGAAGATGAGAACAATACACAGGTTCGTATATCGCCTGATATGCCACCCAATTTTAAAAACGAAAGGCCTATGACCACATGAACAGGCAAGCCAATGTCTAGAGACTCATGAAAGGAAACAAGAATAAATTCGAGATCTTAAGGAAACCTTGAATCTGCTTCTTGATTGAGAAATGGATTTAACGCAAAGCAGAGAAACGTATTAGGTTGGTGCACAGACAACTTGAATACGAAGGCAGAACTTCTCCTGCGCTTCTACATCGAATATTTTTGTTTAAGCGATGCCTGAAAATGAACAGGAAGTCGAAACCACATGCTGCTGAGGATTCCAAGTCCTCCACCTATGACCGCCCATTCATCACATCTTAGTTAGCTATTGAGATTGCAACGAGCACGCACGGCCAAACCACGCATGCGTTCACTTACACATATGGAATTGCATCGGCCCCGCGAAAATATTTTTAGTCAATATATGGCCTGGAACCATGTTGCAATGTCCCTCGTAGACACAAGCTAATCGAATTAAGACGCTCCATTTCACCAAAATTCTTAGTTTCGCCATGGCAGCAATATTTACCAATACATCGCTACACTGGAAATGCTCGGGACAATAAAATCGGTTCAGACTTCGAAGCTACTCATTTCAAACGCAATGCCACTTTCCAGCATCAAATTATAAACAATTAAGAAGAACAACAAGCAGAAAACTCAGGAACTCGCACCAAGAAAGAGGAGGAAGAAGAAGTTGACGATGACAATTGAGTATAATGAATTAAATCCAAGTACCTTAACTTTGTCGTTTAATCGCTGAACCTTCGTGGCCAGTGAGTGTTTTGAGAGCTCCGAACGGGGAGAAGCTGAAGACGACGAAATTGAGTACCTCCGAATCAACGGAGCGCCAGGCTTGAACTGATCGTCCTGCTCCAAAGACGAAGAAGACGGTTTCCTCGGCTCAAACCCGGTGACCTCCCAGTTCCAGCGGTTCCTCTGCTCCCCCATTCTCCTCGGACAACCCTAGAAGCTCAAATTTTCGGAATCCAAAGACGAGGTCGCCTTCCGCTCCTCCGTCTCCGCCCTCCTTCTCTCTCTCTCTCTCTCTTCTCGGTTTGTCTCTTCTTCTCTTGCCTTAGGTGATCATTCGTGTAATCTTTGAGCTTTTAACCAGTCGTGTTAAATGGAGGGAGTGGATTTGGTTTTTTGCCTGTCGGACGTTACGTTAGGCGACGTCGTTTTGGATGGGGAGGGAATTTTAATTGTTTTCCAATTTTCTGAATTATGGGACAGAAGCAAAACACAACTCTCCAGCCCAGCCAGCCGTTTCATTTGGCTCACAGAAATATTCTGCGCTCGTTATTACTTCACGTCTCGCTCTCATTTGTGATAAGGCACAGCACGTGATCGCGCGTGTGGATTGCTTCGTTCGCTTCCCTTGCTGAGCTGGCAACGTGGGTTCGGCTTTGGTGGGCCACAAATGGACCAGTTTCCTTTGGGCTTAATTTATTGTCTTAATGGGCGGCCAAACCAGCCCGATTCAAATCGATCCTCTCCTTTCTTTTTGCCTCTTTTGGTCTTTCTGTTTTCTTATTATTTATTTTTGCTTTTTTTTTTCTACTTTTGGTTTCGGACCACCACCCTCTAACTTCCTACCCAATTACCAACTGCCAGAAAGAATATTGTAAAATTAGGGTT
Source organism: Luffa acutangula (assembly GCA_036850905.1). Taxonomy (NCBI): domain Eukaryota; kingdom Viridiplantae; phylum Streptophyta; class Magnoliopsida; order Cucurbitales; family Cucurbitaceae; genus Luffa; species Luffa acutangula. Next base: position 56,964,932 of record CM072087.1, on the reverse strand, counting down.
AATTTGATTTTCTTTGGGGGGAAGTTTTTTATTTTATTTCTCTTAATGGTGTGTTTGATATTGTTTCTCCACACCTACTCTAATTCTTATTGTTTCGAGAGAATTGTATGGAATTTTGTAATTAGTTTTTGTTATTAACTAATTTTAGCTGTTTTTCTCTTTTTTGTTTCTTTATTTTCAGAACGAATAAATGTGGATATTTTTTAGGGCAATTTTTGCATTTTGTTCTTATTCTATGTTCAATTCAAACAGCATTATTGGTGTTTCTTTATTTGAATCGAATGTCTGTAATATTTAATCCATGATTTGTCAACAAAATCCTGAATATGCTATAAAAAGGTTTGAGGGAATCTTTTTTTTTTTTTCTTTCTTTCTTTCTTGCCATTTTTTAGTTACAATCTACAATTTCATATAATTTATTGTTTGATATGTGTGTAAACTAGTTAATCTCGCCAACATATATGTATGGTGAAACTTGTCATTTTATGTTATGATTACATACATGGATCTTATTGTCTATCATCATTGTTTACAAAAATAAACAATTTAACTAATTTATAACAATAAGCTTTTCTTTTCTTTTCTCTTATTTCCTTTTTTTTTTTTTTTTTTTTTTTTTTTTTTTGTCTATTTGTAAACTTCTTCAAACTAATTTTGATTATTAACTTTTTTTTTAAGAATTATTAACAAAAATTAACTGGTTAAAACATTCTTAAAAATTCCATCCAAATGTTGTAATCTAAAAAAAAACATACACTTTTAGTCCTATAAATACTCTAAGAGACGTGCCTATAAAAAAAATCTTTTCAAAAAAAAAAAAAAAAAAGACGTGCCTATAAAAATCTAAATGAAAAACTTTATCAAACTGTGTGTTTTAAATTAAACTATCTTTTGAATATGAATAATTAAGGCCTTGATAATTATTTTGGCCCCGTTTGATAACCATTTGGCTTTTTGTTTTTTATTTTTGAAAATTATGTATGTTTTCTCCTAAATTTTCTATTATGGCTTTCATCCTAAAGTTGGATTTTAATTCCTAGCCAAATTTTAAAAACACTTTAGTTTTGTTTTTTGTTTAGGAGACACCTTAGTTCTTAACTAAATTCTAAAAACATGACTTGGTTTTTGAAAACATGGAAAAATATGTAGATTCTTTTTTTTGACACAAATAAAAGATGTAGATAACACATAAAGAAACTTATGAATGAAGATAGTGTTTATAAACTTAATTTTCCAAAACCAAAAACTAAAAACGAAATTGTTATCGGGACTTAAAGCAATCAAGGTTTGTGAGCATTTTCTTGATATATTATTTTGAGAAAATGAGATTTTGATGGATGCCTAAAACTTTTTTTTATGGCCATGTCAATTCAACTATATGCTCCTCCTAAACTCAATATTCTATATTTTTCGTTGATTGTTATTTGTACAATTTAATTTGTTTTTGGTTATTTTATTATTTTTTGGGAAGATGTAAACTTCTAATATGATCTCTTCAGTTTACTATGAATTTCTGCTTTACTAGTAAATATTCCAATTTCTAAATTTCGGTAGAAGAAGATTTGTTCGCGTGAAGTTATCGATGATAAAGATCTCGAACGGGAATTGAGATTGCCAAATTAGTGTAACAGCATTGCAGTTAATAAATTAATGTCTTTTTTTTTTTTGTTTGAAATTAATAAATCAATGTCTTTACTTAAGGAAAAAAAAAAAAAAAGCCTTGATGAGACTTTTTTTTTTCGGTTCCTTCCCTACAAGCATAGAAATTAAAAAGGAAAACAAAATAAATAGAAAAGCTTTCATTTCAAATATTTATTGTTCTAAACAATATCATGAATTTAAAATCATTTTTTAGATTTCAAATAGTAGGATCTAAAAATATTTATCTTCAAGTCTTTTGATTCCATATGAAGAGTTAATCTACAAAATTATTTTTGCGGATCTATGAAGGGGCCAGGGGGCACGTGCCCCCCTCAAATTATCCCGTCTTTATATTTTTAATATAATATAAAGCAACGTTTATAATATTAATATATAAAAAATCGTTTCAAACATCAAAGTGAAGTCTTGGATTATTGGTTGGGTGGGGCACTATCCACGTGTGAGGTCGTGGTATCAATTCATAGTGAACGTAGTTTTTTTTTAATTTCCCGAAATCCATTAGATCTGCGCATTGGGCCTTCCGAATTTTCATCAAACTTGGCCCATATTTCCAAAATTAAGTTAAAAATTAATGTTTCTGGTAATCAAATTCAGCAGCAACCTATCTTTTCCGAAATTAGGTTAAAAATTAATGGTTTTTTAATTAAATTCAGCAGCAGTCTCTCTTGTAACCAAATCAAGCTGATGTTTTTCTTGTAAAAGAAAAATTGAACTTTTAGTTTGGATTGAATTTTCAGCTTTATCGAAAAGCCAAAAAGGTATGGTTTGTTTTTTTTATTGATATGTAATTATCATTTACTATTTACATAATTTGATATTGTGTGTTTTTTTATTTTATTTTTCAGAGTTAATACTAGAAGATATAAGTCATCGTCACTCGTCGTTAGGAACCATACCATTATTTTTATTACATTTTTATGTATATTGTGTCCCCTATATAAAATTCCTGGATCCGCCACTGTTTCTAAGACCATGCAATGATAAACATATGTTATGTGAGTGCGATAAATGTGATTATGAAAGATCGAATGTATATAAGTGAGATACAATATATTTTCATCGATAATAATACTTTTTGGAGGATAAAACAAAAGGCAAAATCATGTGCACTTATGCCAAAAACGAACAAGTGGTGTGCGTACGTCACAGTGTGACATGTGATTAAGCTTGTTGGATTGGCATGTGATTAAGCTTATTGGATTGGCAGGAGTACAATCAAATATAGTTAGGAAAACCAAAGACGGTAAGTATATAAGAAAGGAAATATTGCGTACTTAAGTGAGAGACAATATTTTAATTGACAACAAAACATTTTGTTCGGTGAAACAAAAACAAAGTCTAACAACTTTTTTTTTTTTTTTTTTTAAAAACCAGCATGTCGTTAACGTTTGGCAATGTAATCAAACAATAAATGTAACACTCGAGTCAAGAGGGGTACATGAATGAATCGAGGCCACATCCGAATGAGAGGGATCCTGAGGACATGAAAGCATGGTCAAGATAAGCTTAAAAGAATTGATAGATACTACCTATACCAACAAGATGCACCTTATTTTTAGGAGGCTCAATCATACAAACTTTGAAGTTAAGCGTGCTTGGCTTGGAGAAGTTCTATGTTGGGTGACCTCCTGTGAATTTTCCTAGGGAGCACGTGAGTGAGGACAAAGCATGCTAAAAAGACCCCGTGTTGGTTTGTGGGGATAGTATTCACTCTTGAAAGCAGTTTAAGACGAGTATGGTGGCGTGGCCAGGTCGCAGGGAAATATCGGGGCCTTAAGTGCTGAAGCCGAATTCCGAATCCTGGGCCTGAGACGTTACAATAAAAGAGTTGAGTTGTTGAGCAACACTTCCTTTTTTTTTTTTTTTTTTTTTTCTGAAGCTTGTTAAGCAACACTTTTTATAGTTTATCGTTCTCTTTTAATTCTCTTTCTTACTTTGATTTATTACACTTTATACTAGTAGTACTAGTTAGCAATGGTGTGCTCATATCCAGTTATTTAAAAAAAAAAAAAAAAAAATGGTATGCTCGTATCCAGAGAATCTAGAAGCGATGTTCCGGAAAAAAAATAAGAAGCAGAAGAAGCGATGTATGTTTTCCCCTTTTTCTTCCTCGGTATTATTGTACTTCTGGAGTTTCTCCCACTTTTTGAATGTGCAATAAGTCAAATAATAATAATATTGTTGTTGTTGTTCTTTTAAAATTGAAACAGAGTTTAGTTTTTTTTTTTTTTTTAGAAGCAAAGTTTAATAATTCTTGCTGCTATAAGATGAGAGATTAATATTGAATGGTAGTTGTCATTCTTTATTTCATCATAATTCAACTATAAACTGTGAAAGGGACGAATTCATTACAGTGAGCAGTGAGCACTGTGTGATTGTGTACGATTTAAAATTGTCATATATTCAATAATTTATAGAATACTCTTTCCAATTACTTTTTTTTTTTTTTTAAATAACTCTTCCCCAATTACTTTTTAAGGCTCGAGAAGTCAAATATAAAATAAACTTAACTTTTAATCATACCTAATCAATGGTTATTACTCATTAGTATGTACAATCGGTATTAAGAGTTTCAATCTATCCATTACCAAATATTGTCGATGAAAAAAACAATATTATCATTACAATATATATATATATATATGAATGATGCCACACACATAAAACAGATGGAAACTTTACCATGCTGTAAGCAAAACTACAATCAAAATATGTCAGGTTTAAACTATAATTTAGATCCAAGCTCATATATATTTTAAATTGTTTGACAGTATGGAGGTGAGGAGATTTGAACCACATAACTCATGGTATCAATACAACTTTATGTCAATTGAGCTATGCTTTTGTTGGCCATACATATTTTAAATTGGCATTTAATAAGCTATGTTTATAAATATTATTGAGTGAGTTTGACATATCTTATAATTTAAATATTTTATATCTTGAAATATTTTAATTGTTGCATTTCTAAGAGTGCGGTTAATGACAGATTTGTTTTTTTGTCAAAAAAAAAAATAATAACAATAAAAATAATGACAGATTTGTTTGATTTCCATTCAGATTTATTTTACCACTCACAATTATTTTTATTATTATTTTTTTTAGACGCACTCACAATTATTTTTCCCCTCCATAACGTACTTTTAATTTTATTATTATTTTTTAATTGAAATTTTCTATTAGTAATTTGAAAGTCGCATTGTCAAAAAAAAAAAAAAAAAAAAAAAAAAAAAAAAAATGAAAGTCGCACTTTAAACAATCACCTCTAAAATGTTATTTAAAAATAGTTTTTAAAATGGATAATTGTAATGGGTGGCAAAATTAGGCTATTTAATGACAGATTTAGCAAAGTTTTAAAATAATTGCAAAAATGGCAAATTTTTTAAATGAACTTTTAATATTCCGGATTTGCCCCTGAAATTGGCGTATCTTCTCTTCCTTTCCCGGCTTATCTTCTCTTATTTTCTCTGTTTTCTTTTCTTTTTTTTTTTTTGTTGTTCGTTTGCTTGACCTCCCCCTGTCTGCCTGAGAATCCATGGCGGAAATTCCCTTTCACCACATTCATAGCAATGCTTTCGGTTGTTATGACTCTAATGTTGGACTCGTTTTCGATGAGTCGCTACAAAAAGCAATTGATCATGGATCAAGCTGCAGAAGAAGGGAATAACAAGGGCAAGAAAATGGGTGACAAATTGGGGAAATAAGAAGGAATCGATCATAAAATTGGAGCGCAGTTGCTATGAAACCGTGTGGTTGCACAATTATTAGAAGCGGGGATTGTGGTGCATTCAGTAGTGATAGGACTCTCGATGGGGGCTTCGGATAATCCTTGCACCATAAGGCCGCTCATTGCGGCACTCTGCTTTCACCAGCTCTTTGAAGGGATGGAGCCTGGAGGGTGCATTTTGCAGGCGGAATATAAGTTGAAGATGAAGGCGATAATGGTATTTTTCTTCTCGATCACAACTCCATTTGGAATAACATTGGGGATTGGATTGGCGAATGTGTACAGTGAGAATAGTCCCACGGCTCTTATAGTTGTGGGGATATTGAATGTTGTGTGTGCTGGTTTGCTTTCCATCGCATCTTCTCTTGAGTTTTCTTCTTCTTAATTCCAGGCTTTTATCTTTGGAATCAGTTTTCTTCTTCTTAATTCCAGGCTTTTCTCTTCGGATTGATTCCAGGCTTTTCTCTTCGGATTTTAGAATGATAGAAAGTCCAAGTTTTCTATATATTACACTGATAGAAGATTAAGTATAGAAACAAACCACCAAATAGAAAACTAATAGCCAAAGAATCTATGGAATATACATAAACACCGATAGAAAACCAACATTAACTTTCTATCACTGATAGATTCTATCGGTGATAGAAAACTTTTATATCAGTGAGAATAGAAAGCTTTCACTTTCTATCAGTGAGAATAGAAAGCTTTCACTGATAGAAAACTTTCTATCAGTGTTTGTGACAGATACAAAACAAAAATCAAACAACAACCATAGAAAAACACCAGTAAATGAAAAACAACAACATTTAATCTATAGTGACAAATACAAAACAAAAATCAAACGACAACCATAGAAAAACACCAATAAATTCAAAACAAAAACTTTCTTAAAGTTTTCTATCGCTGATAGAAAACTTTCTATCACTGATAGAAAACTTTCTATCACTGATAGAAAACTTTCTATCACTGATAGAAAAGTTTCCTATCACTGATAGATTCTATCAGTGATAGAAAAGTTTCCTATCAGTGATAGTTCTCACTGATAGAAACAAACACAATATAGAAAACCAACAAAAAACCGAAAGTGGCAAATACAAATTGATAGAAGAAAACCACGAACATTTATAGAAACTTTCTATCAGTGATAAAGTTTTCTATAACTGATAGAAAACTTTCTATCACTGATAGATTCTATTGGTGATATGAAACTTTTCTATCTATTTCTATCACTCATAGAAAAAAAACAAAAACTTGTGACAAATACAAAACAAAAATCAACAATAAATGAAAAACAACAACATTTAATGTATAGTGACAAATACAAAACAAAAATCAAACGACAACCATAGAAAAACACCAATAAATTCAAAACAACATTTATAGAAACTTTCTTATAGTTTTCTATCACTGATAGAATCTATCAGTGATAGAAAACTTTTCTATCATTCTATAAGTGATAGAAAACTTTTCTATCAGTAAAGAAACAGACACAATATAGAAAACCAACCAAGAGAACCGAAAGTGGCAAATACAAACTGATAGAAGAAAACCACCAACATTTATAGAAATTTTCTATCAGTGAGAAAGTTTTCTATCACTGATAGTTTCACTGATAGAAAACTTTCTATCACTGGTAGATTCTATCAGTAATAGAAAACTTTTCTATCAGTGAAGAAACAAACACAATATAGAAAACCAACCAAGAGAACCGAAAGTGGCAAATACAAACTGATAGAAATCGAAGAAAAAAAAAAAGAAAAAAGAGGGAGCGAAAACAAACCTCAAGGGAATGTAACATCGAAAGAACGCGAAAACCAAGCCGCTGATAGAATCGAAATGGAGAAGAATGAAGTTAACGAATGGCAAAGAAATGAACTGATAGAAATCAAGAAAAAGAAAAAAGAAAAAGGATGAGCGAAAACAAACCGAAGACGAACGTGCCGAACAAACAAATCGGAGAAGACGAAAGAACCAGAGAAGACGAAAGAAGACTGATAGAAAAAATGAGAAGCCTGATAGAAGAGATGGAGAAGTTGATAGAAGAGATCGGCGGTTCAGGGGTTAAAAAAAGGACATTTTAGTAAATTCACATTCCAAAACTTAAAATTTTGCCATTTTTGCAAAAATTTTTACCGGTCCGCTAAATGTACAAATATTTTGGGCCGGTTTGCTATATTTGCAACCGGCCCTTTTAAAATTAACTCGATTTAATTTTTTATTAAAAAATAATTGTATATATTAATAAACACACTCAAACAGTTCAGGTTCGGTTTGAAATCTAATGATTTTGAAGGATTTTATCTCACAACAGATTTCAAATCATTTGTAATCAATTATGTTCTTTGTTTTCAAACCGTGTTTCTATGAAAAAAAAAAAAAACCATTGGATCATGGTAGATTTTATAGGATTTATAACTAAATTACTTATTTGATACCGTCGTGATTTAATTTCCTATTAGTAAATTAGACTTCTTTACTTTATTTTATTTTCATGTTACCGTCCAAACACAAAATTTTAAATACATTTTCATTTTAAATTTTATTTGGGATTTTTTGTATGAATGACTCTCTAAAATAGGCGGAAATGATAAATGTTCCACATTTTTCAAAACAAGGAATAAGATATATTTGAGTTTGTTTGCACCAGCATCATGGTAAAATTACAATTTTACTTTCTACTCTAACTTCACTCTCTCTCGCTACTATCGTTCTCGTTCTCTTTCCAATCTCGCTCTCGCTCTCTCTCTCCAATTTCTCCCTCCAATCTCTTACTCTCTACCAAATCCATTGCTCGCCTGTCCAATCTCACTCTCGCTCCAACCTCTTAGCTCTCAAATGTTTTAAATGCGTGTTTTTATATAGAGAGTAAAATGATAATTTTGGTAGGATGATGACGTAAGCAAAATGACATATATCCTTATTCTGAAGATGTATGACATTTTTCATTTTGGCCTCTCAAAATTGGTCATCACGCAATTGTTTCATTTTATTTGCTCCAAACAAGATAAAAAATTTAAAATCACATCTCGAATCTCAAATCACATGATTTAACATAATTTCTTTAACTTTTATAATTCCAAATGAAGGGTAAAACTGCTTCAAAATGTGTTTGAAAAAAAAAAAAAAAAAAGAAAATGAGCTTGTTTAAGAAGCATTCATTTTTATCAATAGTTGTTTCAATCATACATTTGAATTCTTAAAAGTTTCATTTTAACTCTGCAAACACATTGTCATTACGAGAAAAGGAAAAAGAAAATGGAAAAAAAAAAACTCAAGGATCGCTTTGAAACAAACTTCACAAAAGACAGTGTTTTTTTTTTAGTTTTGAATTCCTATATGCATATCATGAATTATGATACCATATTAGATAAACATTAAGTTAAAAATAATTGATTATGAGATGAGTAACCTATCTATTCTATAAATTGCAAGACATCCATTCATGGGATCTTCGACGCATAAACTCTAATTTTTTTTTTTGGAAGACATGCACTCTTTTTTTTTTATAGTTTAGGTTAATTGACAAGTTCATTCCGCAAACTTTTAATGTTATGTCTAACGAGTTATTTATGTTCACAAAACAACTAGACACCGAATTAAAAGTTGAGAGAATAATTAAACTAAAAAATAAGTTTGATGTCAAATAGGTCTAACAAGATTTAAAAATCATGAATGTGTCAAAGATTTATTAAATACTATATTCAAAATTTAAGAATTCACTAGACACTTTTTAAATTTCATATTTATTTCTTAATAGTTCAGCAATGGTGCTACACTATGGACTTTAAGATGGGAATTGATGTCTCTGTCTATTGAGTTATGCTCGAAAAACTAAAATTTGAAGAGTTACTATACATAAAAATAAAAGTCTAAGGGACTAAAATGCAATTTAGCATTAAAATTAATTGAAATCAGTGTTTGGTTTTCATATTTGGATGTATAGGATCATGGATACAGAACAGAAGTAGAAGTATATAGAAGTGGATAGTAGTACAGGTGATGGGGCGGAACGGAAGATGAGAGTTGGGGGAGCCCCGGTAGAAAAGCAAAAGCTGAGAGATTTAACAGAGTCGTGCGTGTCGTTGTGTGGACCGCGACAGTCGTGACCGGTGAGTGAGGTTAAGATAGGGAGAGCGTGAGTATCAAAGCCTAAGCAGTCCTACAGATTCTCAATTACGGACATTTCAGGAACAGATACGTCCGTAGCCCTGACAGGGAATGGTCCTCCCTGACACGCTTACTGCTATTTCCCGTAAAAATAAAATACATTCATTTTCAATTTTGGGGTTTCTAGCCATGCCCCTTTAAATTCTATCAATTTATTCTCTTTTTTTTTTTTTTTTTTTTTGAGACATCTATCAATTTATTCTAATGACCCTGATAATTGCATATTTATTTTTAATTTCCCCCATTTGATGGGGGTCAAACTGATTAGGAAGGATGAAGGCAATTGCTCACTCTAATTCTGCCTTAGATGGAAGAAGTTATATATTAAAAAAAAATCAATATTTTAAATTTGTTATTCTAATCAAGGTTTAAAATGTCGATGTCGATCGAAATGTCGAGGTCCAGATTTTATGGAAATGTCGATGTCGATGGACATGTCAAGAGACATTCCGGGAAAATTTATGGAAATCATGAAAATTGATGGAAATTGTTTGAATTAGTCAATAAAACTTTAATTGTAGTTTAATTAGACTATACTGGATCCCTTTTTATCATCATATCTAAAAAGTAAGATAATATTTAGATGTAATTGTCGATTCAAATGTCGATATGTGCAAGAATTTTGCAAATTGATGAAAATTATTTGAATTGTTAAATGAAAATTTAAGTTTAAAGGTAAAGAAACATGAAAACCTTTAAACTTAACTTAACAGGTGAAGATAGATAACTAGAGCAGGCTAGAACTCATAATTTAAGAAAGTAATTGGAAAATATTTTAGGAGAATTTAAGAGTTTTTTTTTTTTTTTTTTGAAGTAATTTAAGAGAATTGAGGTGTGAATAAATTAAAATGAAATGAGAATATTTATATAATATGGTAAAAATAATAAAATAATAAAAATATAAAATTATAATTGAGAATTTGAGAATTGTGGCGTTAAGGAATTGAAATGGAATGAAAGTATCTATAGATGCTAAAAATAATAAAATAATAGAAATTTAAAATTAAAATAATAAATTAAAACTTATTTTTTAGTAAAAACTAAAAAATAAATTTAAAAATTTATAGTCTTTTGATGTAAATTTTAATAAATGAAAAGCAAAAGAAGAAAGTATAAAAAGTTTAAATAAATGGAGGTTCAAAAATAAAAAAAAATATATATATATATAAAAGTTTTAAGAAACAGTATTTAAAAAAATAGGAAAAAATGAAATAAAAAACACGTCCAGTAGGATTCGAACTCTACCCCACGAGGATAACTGGCACGCGTGCTTCCGCTGATACAAGGGAATGGAAATGTCGATATGGTCGACATACCGACATTTCGGTGGAAATGTCGGTATGTTGACGGAAATTTGATACCTTGATTCTAATTAGCTCCCCTTGAATAATTAAAATATTATATATATATATATATATAAACACATTTCCGTACAAAAGATATTAGAATGTATCATTCTGATAGGTTAGTAACTTCATATTAAAAAGTCTATTTGTATGTTTTAAGAAATTAATTTATGTGTTTTAATTGACTATTTTGTTTTATGGGTTAATTATTAAATTCTAACTACAATTTGAAGACTAAAGTGTGGTTTTGGAAACCTTTCTCTTTAAGAAAGCAATTGTCAGTCCCCCCCCACCCCATTTTTAATATGTCTTCCTTGTAGAATGAATTGGATTATTTTCAATCACTGTTTCATTCAATTTTTGGGACAAGTCATGCTGCTAGTTGGGCTAGAGGCAATAAATTGAATGACATTGATTAGACTTAATTATCCGTTCTAAAAACTAAATTGTTATGCTATATTTTGAGTTGTAGAATTGGCTTTAATCTACTCACGATGGTATAACTTTATTTTTTACAAGAAACAAAGATGTAAATCAAAATAATTTTCAACCAATTTGAACACTGTTCAATTTATTGAGACATTATATTATCAATAAGGAGTTCAAGATGCACTTTATGTTGGTTTTGTTGGTAGGAGAAACACAAGAAGAAACGATTTTCTTTTAAGAATGGCTATGAAACAATCCTATTATCTAAAAAAAAAAAAAAAAAAAGAAACAATCCTATTAAAGAAAAAAAAAAGTTCCAACATAAATTTAAAAGCTTTGATTATTTACCTTTTGTGTAGATATTGTGTTGGAATGAGTTAACAAGTAAGCAACACTAGCAATTAAATTGTAGTTTTGATACTTATTTAAGTAGGTAGTTTAAACCAATCACTAATTATTAATATTTTGACTATTTAAATTAAGTTTTGGTTTTCAAAAGAAGGCGTTAAAAGAAAAGAAAAGAAAAAAAAAAAAAAAAAAAAAAAAAAAAAAAACTCTTACATACTAGAGTATGGAGAACTCCAACCATTGTGTGTGTGTTTTTTTTTCTAAATTTATTTTTTAATCTTGAAAAAGACTCCAATCAAAGTTAGGTTGGCAAGTGATAATCCATTTAATATACTTGATTTTGATTTGTTTTTTGTTCGGCAAGCTGCATTACTATTGTTGCTTTATTAGATTGTACATCGATTTTTTTTTCAAGTGGTCCCAGACTTTATCAATTATCACCATTGAATAATTGTTTAAAATTTATAAATTAATATATTACCAATATTTATTTTTTAAAAATATTACCAATATTTGTAATAAAAGAAAATAAAATAAAATGCGTTGCCTCTCTCTTTTATGTTCTGATGAATCATGAATGTTGAATGTACTAGTAGAAACTAGGGAGATTGAAGATAGAAAACAACAAATACTTATTTAGAGCTACAATCATAGATGGTACGTAGAATTTCTATTTAAAATAGAGTAAAGTGAAGACGCTCTCTTGAGTCTTGATTTACTTTCTTTTCAAGACAGAGACGACAGAGATTGATGTGGAGCCCCACAAATTTCCATATAAAATAGAGAAGTAAATCATTGGTTAGAAATAATTCAAAAAAAGGAAGAAAAAAATCAACAAAAAGATAAATCAATAGTTCAAGAGAAAGAGTAGACTCCTCCACTTGTCTTGATCTAATCAATGACAGTTTTTTTTTTTTTTTTTTTTTTTTTTTTTTTTTTTGTTATTAAAAATAAAAAGACAATTTAGATGATTTTATTTTTTTTATTATTTTTTTTTAAGTTATAATTCGTATCCGAGCTATCAGTAAGAAGAGAATCAACGATTTTATAATAAATAAAATAAATTATGTTGCTAGGTGGCAGCAAATGCAATTCACATTTCTTTTCAAAAAAAAAAAAAAAAAAATGCAATTCACATTTCCATATTTGCAAATATAGCAATAGGATTATAATTTGCAAAAATTACCAAATTATTATTGTTGATGGTCGATTTTGGCCAGAGGAACTCACCTGACCTTCACGTGCCACGAACGGTAAATTTGTAGATGAAAGGGGAAGACGTGGCCTGCAAGACAGTAAACCTGCACACCGGTGTGGTGCTCGCCACACCGGCTCCGATGCTTAAGTCAGCAAACAGAACAGAAGGGTGCAGAAAAGTAAGAGCAAGAGCAAAAAGCAGATGATAGAGAGTAGAGTTTTGGGATAGAATTCGGGATCCCCTCTTCAGTGGCGAAGAGGGATATAAATACCTGCTCATCCTCCTAGGGTTTTTAGGGATTCGGAGGCGTTTTAGGTCAAACCAGGCGAAACCGAGGCGGCCAAAGGCGGTGGGGACCAAACGGCATCGAACGGACTCGGCCCGCGCAACCGGGCCGAATGGTCGGGCCATGTTGGCCCGACCCTTTGGCCCGGTCTTCCTCTGGGTCGGTCTCTTGGTCCTACCTCTGCCCGTTTGTCCTCATCAGCTCCTTGTGTGGTCCAAAATCACCTATAACAATTATTATTATTTTCGCGCTTATTTAGACACTTTTTACATAATTTCCTTTCCACTCTCTCGTATAACAATTACATGCAAATTTTATTATATATCGATTAGTGATAATATTGATAGATTGTGTTTATGATTACGGATGATGATTTACGGATTGATATATGTATTTTTACGATAGACGAAAAAATGTCTAAATATAAACAAACAAATAATCATCAATAGAAAACATTTTTTTTTTTAACGCGTGGGGTGGAAAGATTCGAACCACAAACTTTTTGGTCATTAGTACAAAGTTTATGTTACGTTAGTTGAACAATGATTACGTTGACAACAATTTCACTTATATACCTCTTTTTTATTATATTGATAGTATATAATTATAAGTCATTGAGTCAATGAGCATACACACAATTGATCATATAAAATAAAGTTAAATACACTTCTGTACCATTTTTTATCCATTAATGAAAAATAGAAGTTAAATACTAAATTGTTAAAAAAAATGGGTTAAATACTACGTATTTAGTATTTTCAATATATTAATATATAATAAATTGATGATAGACTTGTGAGCGATAGACTCAATCTATTAATAGTAGACACCTACATCATGTAACAATGAATTACCTAAAAATTTCTAAAGGAGCACAATTTCTTAAAAAGAAACGGTTATATTTGCAAATGTAGAACCACAACTCAACTCATTTTGATCACAAGTGCATTTAAATAAAAATAAAATAAAATAGCTACTAATAGTTAGTCAAATTTTCAGTAATGTTGAACTAGAAAAAAAAATCAGCGATATTAATAAATTAAAATAGAAATATAGAATGGATCAGATTTCTTAAATTAGAGAATGGGGTGAGAATAAAGGGAAAAAAATACTTCCATAAAATCAAACACAAGAATTACATCTCTACCCTATTTTGAATCTTTTTTTTTTTGGTTGAGTTCACCCTATTTTGATTTTTTTTTTTTTTGGAATAAACCCTATTTTGAATGTACGAGCTTACATTATTATTGATATTATTAATATTATTTATTGAACAAGGACAATTTTTTTTTTTTTTTGAAAAGAATTGAACAAGGACAATTTTTTTTTTGAAAATATTGAACAAGGACAATTGAACTCACATAACTTGTGGATTTGAATTCTTTGCACGGCCTTTGTTATTGTAAATTTTTAACGAAACCACAAACGAAGGAAAAAAAAAAAAAAATCACGAGGGAAATAGGAGGGCGGCTTTACTGTTTACGGTTATCAATCACCAATTCCAATAAATAATAATCCCATTATTAAAAAGAAAGAAAATCGTATTTAATTGATATTTTACAGTCTCATCCTCAACCTTTTACGGCAAAGTTTAGCTGATGAGTTGGAACCTTGCTTCTCCAGAAATGGAGACTTTCACTTCCTTCACCCGTAGATGCATTCTCTTTCCGCTCCTCATTGGTGGCTTTCCATCTTTCTGAAAAACCAACCCTAACCGGTAAGTCCATGCTTTAAATTCCGCATTCATTTTCGTTTCATTTCCAAAACATCTTTCACGCATTTTGATTGTGCGCCGATTTTTTTTTTCCCTTTTCTCTCAGCCCTTTCTCCTTTTGGATCTGCAACTAGGACTGTTTCTTCTTCGTTCTTACGCGCTTGAACACTTGATTCTTGCCCAAATATGGCAAAAATGTCGCTCTCCCCTTTCTGCAACTGCGATTCTTGAACTCCCTCTCTGCATCCCTCTTTTATTAGTTTCCAATTCTGGCTTGAATCATTCAATTGTTCGCTGGTTAGTTCAGGTTCTTGCTGCTTCTTATCATTAAATTAGAAATTTCTCTAAGTGGAACTGTTTTTCTGAACTTTTCTTATTCTCTCTCCCTTTTCTCAGTGTTTTTTTCCCTCAGAAGCAAGGCTATTGATATAGAGTTTGAGTAGGTTGGAATGGCGAAGGAGAAAATCCAGATCAGGAAGATCGATAACGCGACGGCGAGGCAGGTCACCTTCTCCAAGCGCCGGAGGGGACTTTTCAAGAAAGCCAAAGAGCTATCCGTTCTATGCGATGCCGATGTCGCCCTCATTATCTTCTCCACCACCGGAAAGCTCTTTGAGTACTCCAGCTCAAGGTTTCTCCCTGCTTCTTCCTTTTTTTCTGGCAGAAACTAAAACTTCTATCGGTTTCTCGATTTCTAAGTTCTCCTGCGTTTTGAACCTACTTTGATTCGATTTACAAAGGACACTGCGTTACTAAAAATGGCGAGAACGAACCAGGACAGAAATAAAGAACAAAGTGCAGATAACATATGTATTTGCTTAAAACAATCTTATGGAAAATGATACGACGAAGGGGAGTAAATACTCACTAATTCGAAGATGGATACGAAAGGATTCTTGGAAAGTAGTGCCTCGCATAATTTGTCATGAACAAACAAACAAACAGAAAAGGCTATATGAAAACTATAAATCACTCCTCTACCTTCGCCTTCTCATCAGTAACGAGGTTTATGGTGACACTTTTGAGTCACTCATTTCTTACTCACTCAGGTTATTGTAATGATGTTATGCTCACCTCTATCTGTTTGTGTTGATCCGTATCTCTAATTATATAGATTGGAGTGTGATAAACATGGATTCATTATCATTAATTTCTTATTGTATTAATCATTTTCTTCACTGATTTCTCTGTAATTGACTTTCTGAAGCATGAAGGGAATTATAGAAAGACATAATTTGCACTCCAAGAACCTTCAGAAATTGGAACAACCATCCCTTGAACTACAGGTTCGGCATTTTCTTGCCCTCTAGGGATTAAAATGGTATTTAGTAAAGAAAATGGCTATCAGTTTTATTATTATTATTATTTTAATTTTTTTATGACTAATCAAAAGGTAAAAATATTATTTATTTGGACGGCGAAAAACATCGTTCATAATTTTTTCATTTTCAAACAGGAAGCGATTTGTTTGTTTGTTTGTTTTTTGAAATAGGGAGCGATTTTATTTGTTTTACGAGCACAAATCAATTGTGAAAACTAATCAGAAAAAGATAGCCTTTAAAATGGTAACTTTTACTTTGATTTTTATTCTAAAAGAAAAAAGAGAAGCTATTTTTAAATTAGTTTCTAAACAAGCACTGAACTGTAGATTTTTTTTTTTTTTTTGAAAAACATAGAAAATTACTTTTATCCTCCTTAAGTCTGCCTTATTTTCTGTCAAACTAGTAGCTTCTAATTTTGCATTGAAATGGTATTCAGTTGATTATCCGTTATACATTATCTATGCAGTAATCCATTTTTTCTTTTCTGAAACTCTTTTATGTTTAATGTCTTGAGATTAAAAAAAAAAAAAAATCCAAAAAGAACTCAACCTATTTTGATATCATTTATAACATTTTCATCCTGTATTTCTCCTTTATTTTTAAAATTTGAAAAACTTATACGTTCGAATCTGAGATAATGATTTTGAAGACTGTATTTAAGATTCCAGAAAGCGCGTATGCTCATAAGAAGAGTAAAAGATCTGTATTTTGCTCATGCTTCTTCTTCTTCTTTTTTTTAAGACAAAAAAACAATACACATCTCTATCGTCGCGAATGAACAAACATCAATATTCAAAAGAGAGATGTTAGTTGTGATTATATTTTTAACTCGAGAATTTGGATTATTGCAACTCAATGGTGGTTCCCTTCCAGTAGTTGGCTGAAATATTGTTTACAAATGTCAATGATTTCAGCTGGTTGAAAACAGCAACTACACCCGATTGAACAAGGAAATTGCAGAGAAAACTCATCAACTAAGGTACCTCTATCTTTAGACGGGAAGTTCCGTTTTTATTTTCTCTTTTATTCTTTTAGTTCAACATAGACAACAAAGATAAGGTGGGGATTTGAATCTTGAACTTTAAGATAAGAGTAGATGATTTAATTGTCTTATGCCTACGTTTGGGTTCATATTGATCTATTTATTTCTACAATCAGAAAAAATATGAATCTTTACCCATGAGATGAGTGAGTTGATTATAATTTCGAATTTGAATTCATGTTGCATCTTGAACCTTGCACTTGAATCAAAAGTGTAATACCTTCACCTTATCAAGTGTTTGTTTTTAAAGGTATATAGGTTATGGGTTTTTTTAGTTGGGAAGAGGATATTGTTTAGAATCCCATGTCGAAAGGTAAGGAGACCTCACAATGTTTTTATTATACATAGGTTACCTCTTCTTATTGTCCATTGGTTTTTAGATTGAACCATTCATTATCTAATATGGTATAAGAGCTCAAATGAGTATTTAGTCTAAGAAAGAAAATAAGGATCCAATTCAGGATTGGTGAACCTAAAAAAACAGAAATCAAATGAGATCTAATTTGCAAAAGTTTGAACATTTTTTGCATTCTTGATAGTTGATTTTATAGTTAGGTTTGAGTATCTTCGTAATTAGGTTTGGGCCCTCCTTTGTCCTTTTGATTTTGGAGTTAGGTTTGATTGTTTTTATGATTTGGTTTGGGCATTTCTTTGTTTTCTTGATTTCGTGGTTAGATTTGAGTATTTTCTAAATTATAGGTAGACCTCTATGACATAATTTTTAGTTTTGAGTATTTATTGATTGTTACACCTTTTAAAGTTCAAGAGTTTAAATGGACAAAATTAAAAGTTAAGTATCAACTCACTCACAAGGGTACAAATCAATTTCTTTTTTCTCGCGTAACGCACAAGGGATATTGTAGATATTGGAGATATTTTTCTATCCTAGGTTATCAAAATCAAATTATAATGGCCATTGCCAACAAGAGCATAGCTCAACTAGCATAAAATTATACTAGCAAAAGTAATTGACTGATAGATCTGATTAATCAAATAGACTCGGATAGATTTTGCTATATTTGCAATTTTTTTACATGGTGTTATATTTGCTATTAATTTGGTCCAATTTGTCACCCACTGCAATTTTTCAAAAAAAAAAAAAAAAAAAAAAAAAATATATATATATATATATATATATATATATATATATATATAATGGCCTTCCTCAGACAATAATTTCTCTCAAACACATTCAGCACTACGAGACATCATAGCACATACACACACGACTAAATTTGTTGACAATTTAGGCAGATGAGGGGAGAAGAGCTCCAAACATTGAATATAGAGGAACTGCAGCAGCTAGAGAAGTCACTGGAGTCTGGATTGAGCCGTGTGATGGAGAAAAAGGTATTTTCCCTTTCTTACTGTTCGTAATAAATTAAACCCCCCTTTATTCTAATATACTCTTTCGTTTTTATGTTCCAGGGCGAGCGGATCATGAAAGAGATCACTGATCTTCAAAGAAAGGTTAAGTATCATCTTCAAATGAATAAGGCTATTACCCAAAGACCCATATTAGGAAAATCTACTGCAATCTTCCTATAATACTTAATAATGACATTATGTATTTATTTTAAATTATAATCGTAAACACTATCATTATATTTAAATAATTCTTGTTTCTAAAAGTCTGTTTTTCCAACAAAAATACAAAATGTTGTAATTTTATTCTTATCATTGGAGATTCAAATGGCTTGTGTTATTTGTTTTAAGAATATGTGAGCGAACACCAATTTTTAGAAATCGCACAAAATGAATCCCAACGAATGTTAGTAAATTCAAATCCAGTAAACCAAGTATGAATGCGTCTTTTGCTCGCAAATGAGAATGCATGT
Source organism: Luffa acutangula (assembly GCA_036850905.1). NCBI lineage: Eukaryota > Viridiplantae > Streptophyta > Magnoliopsida > Cucurbitales > Cucurbitaceae > Luffa > Luffa acutangula. The sequence continues at coordinate 56,945,853 of CM072087.1, read as the reverse complement.
GAAATATAATTACTTGTTATCAAACAAGGTGAAGCTCAGTTCAAAGTTTTATGTGCTTGCAGTCTGCGGAGTTGATAGAAGAGAATAAGCGACTGAAACAACAAGTAAGAAGAACCCTCTCCGCAGCATCGTATATTGTGTCGTTTAAATCCCTCTGTAACCTAAAGCAAGCGGTGTTTTGCAGGCGGAGAAGATGAATGGCGTAAGGCATATCGGCGTGGAGCCCGAGATTTTGGTTGTGGAGGATGGGCAGTCATCGAACTCCGTCACTGAAGCTTGTGTCTCCAACTCCAATGGCCCGCCTCAAGATCTGGAAAGCTCAGACACATCTCTGAAACTAGGGTAACCTCATTCTCATTGCATTAAAATTGATTTAAACTATTTTATAGTAATATTCATTAGATTGGTCGAGATTTACATGGGTCGAGTTGTCGTTTATCCAATGGTTGCAGTCTGCCGTATTCCGGGTGATGGTGATGGTGATGGTGATGGATCAAGAAGATGAACAGTCAGTGTAGCTAGCAAAAGGTAGCGTGTAAAAATAATTATACCCTAAAATTTGGGTTAAGTAATTGGAATCTAAATCTAACCCCATCTCATCTTGATTATCCAATTCATGTGACTCCATTATAATCGGAAAACAAGGTCGCATTTTTAAGAATTCAATGCACCGTTTTAACGAATCAAGTTAGCCTACTGGGTTCGATGAAGACTTGGTGTACGCTTGCCCGTCGAATTTTTGGTCAGTATTTAATGGCTGCTTGAAACGACCACGTTTTGCTGGTGACAATGCCCTTGTTTTGTTAAAGCAGATGTTGAGTCATAATTTTAAGTTTAAACAAACAGCGGTTGTTTATACTTTCGAATGGCGTAGTGGGAAATCAAATCGAATTTGGACTGAATGCGGTCCGAGATACTAGTTATACTATTTAAAAAATATACTAGTTTCACAGTCAAGTTCTTGAACTAAATTTATCGGTATAGTCTTTATTATTATTATTTTTTAATTTAAAGAATAGGTACAGTCTAAATTTAGTTATACAAGTTCTAGCCTATTAAAACTTCAAATTATGAGAAACATTTTACTCCTCGTTTTAGTTTGGTAGTGCATTTACGAATTATTATTGGGTGTTAATGTTTTTTTTTTTTTTTTTTTTGACAATTATTCTGTGTTAATGTTAGTTGAAGGTAGTTGTTTAATTATTACTATTATTTTGAGATAAAAGGTAGTTGTTTAATTTTTTTTTTTTTTTTTTTTTTTTTTGAGACGAAAGGTAGTTGTTTAATTAAGATGTCTCTGGGCAAAACCATTTCTATTATTATTATTATTATTGGTAACCGATTTTCAGCAGTAACTAGGAGGTGTTAAATAAAAAACAGAAAAATATGTTTAATTAAGGTCCCATTTCAGTTTTTGGTTTTTGGTTTTTCTGTTTTTGGATTTTTATTATTGGTTTTCTGTTTTTTAAAAACAAAAACCATATATGTTTGATAACTATTTTTTGTTTTCTGTTTTTAAAAAACAAAAAACCAAACTTGTTTGATAACTGTTTTTGGTTTTCTGTTTTTTTAAAAATTAGAAAGATGAAAAGATGTTTTAGAGAGAGAAAAATGTGTAGAGACCTTAGAAACAAAAATTTAGAGACACAAATATAAATGTTTTCGAGAGATTTTTTTTATTTTATGAAAAGACGAGAGAAAAGTTAAACATAAAAAATTTAGAGAGGTGAAAGAAAATGTTGAGAGAGAATATTAGTTAGACTCGAGAAAAGATTAAATTAGAAAAAAATGTTAGAGAAAAAATAGAAAAAAAAAATGTTAGAGTCAAAGCGATAAATTTTAGATAAAAAAGATTAAATAAAAAGAGAAAATTTAAAGAAATAGTAAGATTAAGAGTAAAAGATATACTGAAGAAATAACGATAAATTAGAAAAATTGTTGCGATAGAAAATTTTGGAGATTTTTTTTTTCAAAAGAAAAATAAGAGTATGTTAATTAAGGAGAGAAAAATTATTGATAAATTTTTAGAAATAGATAAGTTATCAAGAAAAAAAAGTTTTGAAAGAAAATTTTAGAAAGAGAAAAATAAATTTTATAGAGAGAAAAACGTTTTAGAGAGAAAAAAAAATAGAAAAAGGAATTTGTTGGAGAGAGATAGGTAAAAGAGGAGAAAGATAAGGATTAGAAGAAAAATGATTTTTTGAAAAACAGAAATCTGTTTTTAATTTTTTTTTTTTTTTTTGGTTTTTGAAATTTGCTTATAATTTCAAAAACGTTTTTAAAAAATAGAAATGGTTATCAAACACCTCTGTTTTTTAAAAATGAAAAACAAAAACAGAAAACAGAAAACGAAATGGTTATCAAACGACCCCTAAATTTGTATGTTCGAATTTTGGAAGTTATCTTCAAAACTAAGTGGTGAACAGTTTAAATGGCACATATGATGACACTTTTTAAATGTTCAAATTTTATTCTCTACACTTTTAATAAAATTTAAAATCTAGTTTATGGTTAATTTGTTTTTAATAAAAAAATTGGTTTCTAATGTGAGCTGTTATTTAGGAGAATTACGGGGTACCTCTTTTGGCTACTTTAATAAATTTTGGAATAAGAATCATTTTATTTAGGTGGATTTAAGTTGATTTCAAATGAAATTAAGTGAAAAATAGTTATAAATGATCGTTGAAGAGTTTAAATTGATTTATTTATGTAAGTTTAGGATATAAATTGAAACAGCTATTAATTTAGAGTTTTAATTGATACAATGTTCAAAGTTTAGATGTATAAATGGATCCTTTTTATCTTATTAATATTGTTATTATTATTTCAACAAATTGGATAAAAAATAAGCTCAAAGTTTAGATGTATAAATTGCTCTTTTTTGCCTTCTTCTTCTTATTATTTTAACAAATTGGGTAAAAAATTAGCTCAAAGTTTAGACGTATAAATTGATCTTTTTTATCTTCTTATTATTATTTTAACAATTTGGGTAAAAAAATAATTAACAGTTTGGGTAAAAAATAAGAAGAAATCAACAAGGATGACTAATTTTTAGATTTTATTGAAACTTCATGGACTAAAATAAAAATCTCATCATTGTTTAATTGTTTTAGTTCATTTTCATAATTGTTTAATCGTGTGTTCAATAAACTTGTAAATTTTAAATTTTATATCCCGTAGATGTTTGTCATATTTGATATTTCATAACATTCATGCACATATTAGATGCAAAATTGTTTGTTTGTTTGTTTTTTTTTTTTTAAATAAGAATATCAAATAAGTTTGTGATTTTTTATAATATGATAAAACCTATAAAACATAAAACCACAAATTTAAAAATATCCTAGACACTTTTTAAGCTTTAAAAGGGTGCTAAATTTTTATTTTTATTTTTATTTTTTATTTTATTTTATTTTATTTTATTTTTTAAAGAAGCAATTCATTAAAAAGGAACTAATGGTTCAACAACCTCCCAAGGAAGGGAGTTAATAATATCGGGTAAAACCCGACCCATACAAAAAACACCTTCTTCTAAAAGGGAAGAAGGATCCAAAAGTCGCGACGAAAACCCAACATTTTCGTACACAGCGAAGCGCGCCAGATTGTGGGCATCTACGTTTTGTTTTCGCGGGTTGAAGACGAAATCGATCTCACGAAATTCATCGACCAAGCGCTCGATTCCGGCGACGACGAAGGAAATCTCCGAGAGATCTGAATCCTTCTTGTTTAGCAAATTTACCACGCCAATGACGTCAGAGGCAACCTCAATGGGCGGAATAAGCAGATCTGGGCGAGAGGTTCTGATAGACGGTAATTTCTCGAGCCCCTCTTGGATTGCTTTCATCTCGAGGATCTTCACGAACCAGTTACCATTAAATCTTCTAAAACCTTCGCAGATGGTAGAACCTGAAGAGTCGCGTTGAATCCATCCGACTCCTCCTCTGTTTCGAGATTCATCGCTAGAGGCATCGACATTGATCTTCCAAGTGACGACGGGGGGAGGGATCCAAAAGCATTGACTCGGCAGGGTCTTCGATCTTGAGGTCTCCACGGGCGATTCTGAATTGAGGTAAATATCCCTTTCATTAATTGAAGCTTCCACTGCTCTGTACTGATTCAGATTGATAGCTAAATTGAAAGTTCAAAAAATTAGTAGATGTTTGTTGGAAGGTGCATACCTTTTAAATACAATCAGACTTATAACTAAGTTAACCTAAATTTTACTCCACAGTCAAACTTTTTTTTTAATTCTTATAATAGAAAAAGTAAACCTAAAATCACTAGAATTGATGATAAAATAAACATAGTTTAACAATAATTGACATGTATCGAAAATAATTTCACCTCCTACTCTGTTGAACTTAAAAGGACAATCTAAACAGGTTAGTGGCTAATTTCTGGTGGGGTAGTTCATAACAGGGGCGAAAAATTCATTGGTTGAAATGGGAAACAATGACAAAACCGAAGGATAGAGGAGGAATGGGCTTCAAAGACATAAGCTTTGTTAGCTTTAGGGCTTCAATCAAACCAAGTATTTTGATGATAACAAACTCTGATTTTTTATACTAACATTTTCAGTGTTTCAAAGTCAGTATCTTGTAGAGCTCGAGACAACAATTCCAACGCCTTTTGAATCACTCAAATCGGAGCTCAAACGAAAAAGTTATGGCCAAAACAAATTTGATGGAGAAAAACCTACGTGGCAGTGACACGTGGCAGGCGCTGATGTGGCACAACAATCGACCAAAAATGATGATGTGGTAGCTGACGTGGCAGATGACGTGGCTCCACAACGGTCAAATTTTGCTGACGTGGCGATGACGTGGCAAGTGACATGGCGGCTGACGTGGATTACGTGGACCAATGGAATAGTGACACGTGGCAAGCTATGTATAAATAAGTTTTCATCCGAAATTCCTCCCAATTCAAATTTTATTATTTCCAAAATCCATCCCAAAAATCCTTGATTTATTCTCATTATCTCCAAAATTCCATATCTTCAAAATTTGCTCTTAATATCAAAATTCCTCCAAATTCAAATTTGATTCTTTCCAAAATTCATCCCATGAATCATTGATTTTATTCTACTAATCCTAAAATTTCAATCCTTCAAAATTCTCTCTTAAATTTGAAATTCTTTCCTTTTCTAATTCTAAATTCAATCTCCATCATTCATCCTTAATTTGATCCAACGGCCAATGTTCATCCTCCTCGCCTATAAATTGGACTTGATTTTCACCTTTCATTCACACACCAAAAAGCTTTCAAGCCTTTAAGCTCTCAAAGTCTCTCTACTCTTAAAATTCTTGTCCTCCCTGCTCCAAAATTGGCCTAGTTATATTTTTGTGAGGTTTTCTTTTTAGAGTGCTCAACTTGTGTATCTAGCCTTCAAGAGGCAATATTGTGAGGTTCTCTTTTCTTTTCTTTTTGGGAATTGTATTAAGGTGTGGGTACACCTTGGGTTGTGAGAAAAAGAAATTGGTTTGATCCTGAACCAGTTAAAAGGATCTTGGGTTTCTCTTTAGCCTAGGAAAAAGAGGGTCGTGTGTCGGTTTGGTTCTCACCCGCAAGAGGATCACTTAGTGAAATACCCATGAAGGAGTCTTGGGGAGTGGAGTAGGCAATTTGCCGAACCACTATAAATTCCCGGTGTTTTCTCTTCCTCTCTCTCTTTTATTTTCTGCTCTTAATTATCTCTTTGCTTTATTGTCTTAATTTTTAATTTCTCTTTAATTGCATGATTTAATTTTAGTGGGCTATTTAAATTTCTCGTTGATTAAATCATATTTAAATTCAAAGCTATCTTAGTGTGCATGCTTTAGGTTTTATCTTGCTTAATTTTCTCTTAAATTAAATTTGTGTGTTAATCTTTAATTGAGCATATTTCATAGATAAAATTATTTTTAAAAATTGGTAGTCAACCCTATTCACCCCCCCTCTAGTGTTGCCTTTCGATCCTACAAGCTTGTTCAATCAGGCTTTACTGGCCAAACATACATGGAGACTGTTATATAGACCACAATCTCTAATGGCTAAAATCCTGAAAGCCAGATATTACCCCCAAGAAGATTTCCTTCAAGCAAAGTTGGGAAACAAACCATCTTATGTTTGGAGGGGAATAATATGGGGTCGAGAGCTGGCCATGAAGGGAGGAAGGTGGAGAGTTGGAAACGGAGAATCTATTGACATCTACGACGATCAGTGGATCCCAAGACCAACAACTTTCACGCTGTTATCTCCTCAACGACCGTTAACTAACCGTAAAGTTAACAGTCTCTTTTCAGGTGATAATCGTCCAGATACTTTCTTTTGGCATTATGACAAAACAGGAAAATATTCAGTCCGGAGCGGTTACAAACTATCAATAGATGGATCTCATGAGGCGTCCACATCAGCGGATTCCCATGGATGTCCTTGGTGGAAGACATTATGGAAGCTAAACATTCCAAACAAGCTTAAGATCTTTGCATGGCGAGCCAGCCTGAATATCCTTCCTATCAGAATGAATCTTGTCAACCGTCGAGTCCTTAATGATCCCTGATGTCCAAACTGTGGGAAAGCAAATGAAACAACGTTTCATGCTCTATGGGCCTGCAAGAAGGTAAGAAAGCACTGGGCTCGCTGGAGCCCAGTGCAATCTCTCTTAAATAACCATTTTGATGATTCTTTTGATTTGTTATGTAGGGTTCAGGAGAATATAAGCTCTGGTGACATGGCAATCTTTGTGGCAATTCTGTGGACCATATGGAACAATAGAAATAAAATTGTTTTTCAGGACACACGGAACAAATACCAATTGGTAGAAGATCCCGTCGATTGGGCGACAGATTACATTTTGGAGTTCGTGGAGGCGCAAACAAAGCTTTATGGAACCAGAGAGCGATCAAGAGAAGCTACTGAGTCCCATCAAGTAGAGTGGATACCGCCGCCCCAAAGCCAGTTCAAGTTAAATGTAGATGCGTCCTTAGCAAATGGGGAGATGGGATCAGGAATGATCATCAGAAACTCAAAGGGTGAAATGATGGCAGCTGCTGAAAATTTTAGGAGAACAAGTTGCACTGTAGAATGGGCAGAAGCTCAGGCTCTTGTAGAGGGTGTGCAGTTAGCTATGGATTCAGGCTTATCTCCAGTTTGGGCAGAGATGGATTCCAAAATTGTTTGGAATTTACTTCATGATCGAGGACAATATCTAAATGAAATAGCCCCTTAATCCAACACCTCAAGTTGCTCGCCTTAGATAATCACATAAGGGGATTCCTTCTAGCACCAAGGGATGAAAATAAAGTAGCGCACCAGTTAGCTACTCACGCACGTACAACAAAACATTGTGAAATTTGGTTAGAAGATTGTCCTCTCTGGGCTCAAAGTAGTTTAGCTCAAGATATGTGTCTAACAGACACCCAAACCACATCTTTTGTCTTGTTGTGATTTTTTTGGTTGTATTTTCCTTTCCAAAAAAAAAAAAAAAGAACTTAAAAGGACAAAAAAAAAAAAAAAAACCACTATAATTGACAGACTTTGTAATTATATATGGAATGGAACATCATCATCAAATATTTGCTTTAATGCCAAGCCATTTCCTAGCCGATTGATTAGAAATTCACGTCTTTGTAATAATTAATGATTATAAAGGGGAATCTCTCTCATTCTAATTAATTCAGGCTTCGTAATTGGGGCCTCATCAATTTATTCACTTCTTAAATGACTTTACTCTGCATTTGCCACTTATTATTTCTTGGATGCTTCACAACCTTACTGCACTTGCACGCAACTCTTGCGCAGAACTACTCGATGCTCCTGCAAACACGTGTCTCCTCATATTTTTATTATTCAAATTAAAATTTTATTTATCAACAGTCTTCTTACTTTATAATTCTTTAAATCTACCTAGAAATTAAAAAAAAAAAAAAAAACATTTTCTAGTGTAAAGTATAGCAAAAATTGACAATAAATCTAGCATATTTTTCCTCCTAAAAAGAGTCTGGCATATTTTAAAGAATATAGTGGGATTGTGAATAATATACCAAATACAATTGATATCCATATGTTTGAAACGACATAATTACTAAAAGAAAAAAATCGGGAAAATTTATAGTACTACGAAAATTTTCCATACTACCCCCATCCATTGTTTGCCATGAAATAAGTATTTAAGAATTGTGTGAGACCTATAAAATAAAACATTATATCATTAAGTGTTCATTAAATAACGTGTCAAATGCTGAATGGAAGGAGTAGGTCGTAGTACTATAAATTTTCCCAAAAAAAAACACATATTTAATAGGTATGAATGTAAGTTATCAAACATAAAAAAGTTAGTTCCAAATAGCATTCGTCCTTCTAAATATTGAAATGGGACAAGAAGCAAAATGTCCCACTCCTTCACGTTCATAATAGTTACCGAGCAAAATCTCCTATTTAGTATTTTCTTAATTCCTTTGTAGAAAACATTTTAAAACCTCAATTTCAAGAGTGTTGAACCTGAATTTTATATAGGAAATCGCCTAATGATGTTCTTAGAATCCACTTGAGCACCCTCAATCATTACAACCGACGGTTCATCCCTACTCAACAAATGAATATAATCTTTATTGAACAGTTTGCAATACTACAACTTTTTAATGCAGTTACATAGACACTATTCATACAACCAATATACTTTTCAAAAAAGAAAACTTTTCAAAGGAAAAAAAAAAGTTACGAACCATCTTATATTTCTATAGTGGAACCGACAAGAGCCTGCTTCAGTTTTATAGCGTTAAGATCTAATAACATTGCTGATCCTAAGACAACGAACACTATCTACTGTTAACATCATCGGATAATGGGAAATACTGATCATTGAAGATTAACGAAAGTTCGTGGAAGGAGAAAAGAACTACACAATCGGAGTGGAACTGTGTCAATAATTGCAGTCATTTGTCGAAAGCTGATTGTCGGTGCTCATAGTAGATATAAATGAATCCAATAAAGTGGACCATCGAGCAGAGGGCAGAGGCAGCAACGGGTCAAATCTATAATCGAAAACAAGCCTTCGTCCTTTTGTAGTTAAAGTGGAACAGAGGCGAAAGTTATTTTCACTACGTGATTCTCTCTTACTTTAAGGCGTACGAAAATCTTTAAATCGCCATACCCACCTATTATCCGCTTGGACCCTCTTTGAAAACGACCCGCTTTCTCTCCAATCAATTCATCTGCGAGCTGTACAGATGTCCATGTGTGTGAATCAGATGCCTTTACTCTCATCTGCCCTACTACTCACTTGCATTCTCTTATAATCCCCATCATCATTTCAATAAACCTCTCATTTCCTTCATTACAATCCATTTCTGCTTCTGGGGTTTGAGCTTTCGCATTCGATTGGCAGAACCCATCTCCGAGATCTCTGGTGGTTTCGAGTCTTGATCATGGGACTCAATTTTCAGTCGAACAGAGCTGGTGCTCTGGCTGGTGTTTTCGTGCTGCTTTTTCCCGTTTTTCTACCGGGTTTGTTTAGCCCGTTTGGCCATGCTTCGCCTTCCACGTTCTCGGTATTTCTTTGCCACTTTGATCTTCTTACTTTTCTGTTTTGTTTCCTTGAAGGGTTTAAGCTTTTGATCTTCTTAGTCTTGTGAGATTATTTAGGAAATGTTGGTGTTTTGGTTTTGAAGGGTTGCCGTAAAGAGAAGCTTTTATCTTAGTGGAGAAGTGGGAAATTTCCCTCTAATAGTTACTGCTTTCGTTTACTTCCTTTTCCTGTGCAGTTTTTTTTGGAAATGTAAAGGCACAATACTGTCGCCCTCTTCATTTATAGTATGTCGGCATGATAATGGATTAAGATTTTTGTAACAGGAAATAAAAATTGGAATGTCTGGTTCATAATTAGTTTAGTTTTAGGTGAATGGTACTCCACAGGGTCAGTGTAAGCTAACTCTGGTTAAACCTAACCTGATTAGCAGGGTTTGATCGTAAAGGAATGTTAATTTTTCATCTCTATTTGTTCAACTTTTCTTCCAATCACAAAGTTCCTTTCTCCAGTGGAAATATTTGTTATGGGTAGTAAAATTTGACTAGTGGATGTATTATGCACACCACTATTATGCTTTTTACAGGTTCTTATGATAACAATTGATGATTTAATTGGGTAACCTCGTGTAGGAATGGAACACTCCAAAGCCCAGGCACTTGCGTCTTCTGAAGAGTGCTTTACAACGCCAAAGTGTGGGTAAAAGTTGATTGATCACATAATTTAAGTTGTTTTAATCTCCAACTATATTCTTTTATGAATGAGAATCTCAAACTGTTGAATCCTTTTTCTATGGCAGTCAAAACCAGATCAGTCTGATTTATGGGCTCCTTTAGCAGATGAAGGGTGGAGGCCTTGTGTTGATTCTTCAAAAGCTTCCTGTAAGTCTTGAACCATGGAGTTGTAGGTCTCAGAAACTTCCCATGACCATTTGTATTTAGACCTATCACTTACTGAATTACTGATCTTTTTCATGCCTATTTATGCCATTGATTCATATGTCCTGCAGCACTACCAGGGAAGTCTGAAGGATATATCCAAGTGTTTCTTGATGGAGGGCTGAACCAGCAAAGAATGGGAGTATGTGTTGCATTAGAACTTTAACATACTTTTTGTCATTAAATGTTTGTCGGCACATTTTTGTTGATGATATATGTCTTCAATTTTAAATTACTTACTCGATCCACATGCAGATATGTGATGCCGTTGCTGTTGCAAAAATTCTAAATGCAACCCTGGTGATCCCCCACCTTGAGATCAATCCTGTCTGGAAAGATTCAAGGTACTCAGATCAGATAATCTGCTCTGCGTGATATTGTTCCTTTCTTGTTTATATGAAAAAGTTATCACGAGATTTTTTCCCTTATCCTTTATTTTTTGGAATCTGCAGTTCTTTCGTCGATATATTTGATGTGGATCACTTTATTAATGTATTGAAGGATGACATTTCTATAGTTAAAGAGCTGCCAGCTGAGTTTTCTTGGAGTACTAGGGAATATTATGCTACAGCCATTCGGGCTACTAGAGTCAAAACAGCGCCTGTTCATGCCTCTGCCAACTGGTATCTGGAGAATGTCTTACCTGTACTACAGAGGTTGGTATTGAAGCCTATCCGTTCTGACCTTGTAGGACTGCAAATGTACTTGCTTGGTTTCATATCTGCACATGCAGTTAATTACTTGATTATATAAAAATAAAAGATGACGCAATTACACAAAACTGAGAAATGAAATTGGCAACAAGCAATAAGACAGAATGATATGGAAGTAAGGAAAAGATGGGTATCCCAACGTTTTTGGATTAAAATGAATACACAACATAGATGGTATACTTGCATATATAGATGTCTGAAAATTTTGGTTGATAAGTTTTCATTTTTAAAATACTTTCAAATGTTTGTATGTGCTGTGACAATTTCTTATTATTCTCTGGAATTTGTTTCTATCTTGGTTTTACATTATTTTTCTAAATTAATGATTCAGCTATGGTATTTGCTGATATTTGTCTATCTTGGTTTTACATTATTTTCTAAAATAATGATTCAGCTATGGTATCGCTGCCGTTGCACCCTTCTCACACCGCCTTGCTTTTGAGAACTTGCCTGATGAGATACAAAGGCTGCGCTGTAAGGTCAACTTTCAAGCATTAACTTTTGTTCCCCATATCCGAGCACTAGGAGATGCTCTTATCAGTCGCCTGAGGTATCCTTCAAGTAAGAGTGAATCAAAGGAGGCTAACTACCTAAGTATGACTACTGGTGCAAATGAACAAGGTCCAAGGAAGTTAGTTGTCCTACACCTTCGATTCGACAAGGTATAGCCACCCTTCATTTCTAGGTGCCTGATTAAATTGAAGTTTGCTTTGTGCCCCTTAACATTTCAAGCTCCCCAGTATTACTATCTATTGGACATTGCCTTTCTCCGTTATCTTGCTGATATTATAGATCATTAATTTAGTAAGCCCTTGTTCGCAAACAATTGAAAGCCTCATTACTCAGATTTTATCTAATTAATTCTTGGGACCGACAACAAGTTTATTCATTCAACCACCATAATCTGCTCATTTAAGTAACTGGTTGAATTTAAAAGTCCTTTTTGCAACTTCAGCGAATTCTAGGTACTCAACAGTTCATATTAATTATTAAGTTCTAAGCATCTATGAACAGGGATACCCGGCCATTATGAATCAAATTGCATGGCTGGACAATTTGTATCCGGCGATCATATACTCTCCATTCTTCTATTACATTGATTTTGTATAAAGTTTCATAGCCGTTGATTTCTTTATATTCGATGTGAAGGACATGGCAGCTCATTCAGCCTGTGATTTTGGTGGGGGGAAAGCTGAAAAACTTGCTTTAGCAAAATATCGTCAAGTGCTCTGGCAGGGAAGGGTCCTAAACTCTCAGTTCACGGACGAGGAGTTGCGGAGTCAGGGGCGTTGCCCTTTGACACCGGAAGAGATTGGTTTGCTACTTGCTGCTTTAGGTTTTGACAACAATACCCGTCTATACCTGGCCTCCCACAAGGTAGTTTTCTTCTGTGTACAAATGAACCAGCTATCTTCGGTTTAAAACTGAAACTACTACCATTAGTTGGAACTCTAAAGTGGATGGTTCTTTCAGGTATATGGTGGGGAAGCTAGGATTTCAACCTTGCGGAGTCTTTTCCCTTTAATGGAAGACAAGAAGAGTCTCACTTCTCGAAATGAACTAACCCAAATCAAAGGAAAGGCTTCTTTGCTAGCTGCGGTTGATTACTATGTAAGCATGCACAGTGACATTTTTATCTCGGCTTCTCCTGGAAATATGCATAATGCAATGGTAAGTGAACCTCTAGTTGGTTCTTATTTTGTCAAATCTTGCTAAGCAAAACCTGTGCTTTTGTACGAACACTTCCTGCAAGTGATGTATTTACCTGATGATCATTCTTGTACTCTTTCTTGATATTTAACAGGTGGGCCATCGAACGTACGAAAACTTGAAGACCATAAGACCGAACATGGCATTGTTGGGACAGCTTTTCATGAACAAAAGCATCATTTGGTCAGAATTTCAGCAGGCTACTGTAGAAGGCCACATAAACAGACAAGGACAAATAAGGTTGAGAAAGCCAAAGCAATCCATATACACATATCCAGCTCCTGATTGTGTTTGCCACGCTTGAAATGGCGTTCTTTTTGGATGCCACTTTCTGTCACAAAAACAGACCACCACGCTTAATGATTCTGCAACTATTGTTTGTCGGTAGTAATCTGTTGAATAAAAATTCGATCTTCCGGTCTGTTGGCCTGATCATATGATGTTTCTAAGAACCAGTGCGAGGAAGAACTATCTTAGTTTGTAAAGATGTGAAGGATTACTGAGAAGGCTTTATGTCTTCTGGGTCCGATTAAGAAAGATTAATGCAGTATGTAGTATGCTAATATCTTCGGATTATTGATAAATTATCTTAATGTAGCGAATTGCACATATGTAAAGAATTGTTCATACAAAATACATAATCTTTAGTGCAGTTTTTAGTTTGGTTCTTCTCAAAGGTTGGAAAAGAGTTCTTGAACTTTTCTGTACAATGGGGAAAAAGAGACTGAAAAGAACAACGAATCGATGGTCCACTAATAAGTAAATAATGGAACATACAAGAAGAGTGTTACAAAGGAATAGACTTGAAAAAATTTGAACACTGGCTCTAAGTAGAAAAAGTTGAGCCTGTGCTAACCACTTCGTCGTACAAAACAAGAAAATTCTCATACTACGTTAAGTTAAAAAAAAAAATGGTTGGTGCTTATAACAGACCAAAGCAATTTTGAGAAAAAGTGGGCTTTATACTGTGGGCTCAAGGAATCGTAGATCGTAGATCGTAGCTACTGGTTGGTTGCAGGCAGCAGGCGCAACTAACTGTTGAGCTCTCTAAAGGGCGATCTTGTATCAGCCGAGACATCAAATCTTTTCATTGAAGGAGAATTCACGTTCTCTTTCAGCTCAATCTTTTGACATTCATTTCCAAAAGAGAGCAGCAATATCTTCTCCAGAATGCCCATCAATTCTGTGTCTGAGTTGGAAAAGTCGTTGATTTGATTGCCTATGCCCCCAATAAGATCCATCAAGTCTTCCTTTTCTGAAGACAACTTCATCACATCTTCTATCATATTACTCTTCTCGCTCTTGAGCTCATCGATTAAGACATCTGAATATTTTAGCTTTGTCTTCAATTGATCAGTCAGTCTCTTCATTTCAGACTCTTTTGCTTCCAGATCTGCTTCAATATTCATTGCTCTCTCTTTCGCGTGAATCAATGATGCTTCCTGCAGCTCCAGCTTCTGCTGTATTAAACGAATATTATCCTCAAGTTCAGAAACCATCAGTTTCTTCTCTTCAGTTTCCAGAACAGCCAAAATCTCAGCAGCATTAATCTTCTCCCATGCCTGGTGGACGAGATTAATTTCTGCTTGCTTCTCATCAAGCTCTGATGAAAAAGATATTAAAGAGCTGTTAAATTTTTGTTCCAATGAATGCACTAGCTGCATGAGTTGATCTATTCTTCTGTTCTTCTTTTCTACCATCTGGATGAGTTTCTCCTTCTCAAGCTCAAACATACTCTCGGCACCAAGATGAGATAGCACAGCCACTTCAAGTTCTCGTCTTAGAGAATCTTGCTCCAGAAACTCAACTTCATTTTGGAGGTGTTCTAACTTCTCATCCTTCTCTCTAATAGTCTGAAGAAAACTATCTCTCATCGACTCAAAGGAAGTTGCAGACTCCATTTCTGACAAAGCAGTGGCCTCCATTTCTATTATTTCAAGCCCTTGCTCCAGTAGCATAACCTGCTGCTCAAGATTTTCAATCCTCATGTCTTTCTCCTCTAACTTCAGAATAAGGTTATCTTTCTCTTGCTTGACGTTCTCTCCTACATGGATTTCTGCAAGAAGTGAGGCTTCCAACTCTCTACGTATGCTATGATTTTCTTCAAGATCAAGTTTTAATTGTTCAGCTATATATCTCCACATATGCATTTCAAAATCAATTTGATTTCCTTCACATATTTTATCATCCAGTTCGGCATTTGCTTCTTCCAAGGCGTTACATGCTTCCAGAAGTCTATCCATTGCATCACATTCGATTTGTGACACTTGTTCTTCCAATAGAAGATAATCCCTGGACGATTCTTCAAGTATTTCCATAGACTGATCAAGCTCTTTCAACTTTAATTTGTACTGCTCCTCAATTAGTTCCATTGATTGAACTCGGATATATGTAGATTCTTTTTCAACAAGTATTTTATCATCCAGTTCAGCATTTGCCTTGCCTAAGGCATTGCAAACTTCAAGTTTTTCTGCTGCATCATGTTTCATTTGCAAACATTGCTCCTCTAAGTGAAGCTGACACTTGGTTGATTCCTCGAGCATTTCCTTGTAGTTATCTATTTCCTTCTGCATTAGATAAAGCTGCTCCTCAAAAAGATCCAAGGACTCTACTCTTTGCATTAAAGACGCCACCTTGTCACGTTCTTCTTCAATATCTTCGTGGGCCTTTGCCAAAGCTGCATTCTGCACCTCCACTTGCTTCATCAATAAAGATATTTTCTCTTCTCTGTCTTTGTCATGCATATAAACTTCGGCCATTTCTTTTGCCAGCTTCACTTGAGCCTCTGATATTCCCTGATTTAATACAAGTAACATGGCAGAGAACTCCTCATTTTGTAACTTCAACTGCAATGCTGAAGAATGATGACTTTCCAACATCGCCTCCAGATCCTTTATTGTTGCTTCTTTTCTGCATAGCTCAGATTTACAATCATTCAAGTTACTCAAAACTTCTTCCATTTGAGAAGTCCATTCAACTTCTTTAGCCCTTAGATTTGCAGTACATTCACCATGCGCAGTTTCCAAGCTTTGCATCTTCTTTTGCAGTTCTCTGAAAGAAGGCGAACCCCCTGCTACGTGAATTTGTTCCTCCTGGAGTTCTTTAATGGCTGTCCGCAACTCCTGATTTTCTTCGTCCAGCTTTCGTGTTTGATATTCTCTTTCCTTGAGAAATGAATCTTTTGTTCCCAATGAACTTCTTAAAGTAGCAATTTCTTTATCCCTCCGAGCAGTCATCTCATCCAGTTGCATTTTTGCGTGTTCACACTCATCAAGAACACTATCAAAGCGTGTCTCGAAATCAGTCACTTGAATCTGTAAATATTTTCGTCGACTCTCTTCATGAGCGAGGGCTTGGTTGCACATTTCTAACTTGTTATTAAGATCTTTTGAGATCAACATTTGAGAATTTAGCCTTGTCTGCAGTGAAGAGATCTCATCAAGCAGGGTACCTTTCTCCAGCTCCCACTCTTTTTTGTTCACCTTGAATTGATCTCGAACCTTCTCAAGTGCCTCTTCCAGATGTTTAAATTGTTCTGTCTTCCATTTCAACTGATCTTTAAGCTTTGCAATTTCATTGTTTAAATCAATCAGTACATCATCTCTTTCTCCCTCCTCCTTCTGTACCAGTCTTTCCTCAGCTTCTGAACACTTTCTTTGCCAAAGCAATAGATTCACTTGGAGACCTTGAATTTCTTCTCTATATTCAGATATCTTCTGCTCTTGAAGTATGCACTTCTCGTTGGTATCATCCATAGCTGATAGCAGACTTCTCCTTTGTTCTTCCAACTTTTCAAATTTCTCGTTGGTATCAGCTCGAAGCTTATCATTGGCAGAACCAAGATGCTTTACAGCAGACTCTCTTTCAACCAGACTCCGTTCAAGTTCTTCCAAACGTTTCTTCTCCATAGATAATTCTTCGGCCTTTTCATTTATCTCTTCAGCTTGCTTCTCAATTTTCAAATTCGCCTCCTGCAACTTAGCAAACTGCTCACTATTAATTCTCTTCAAATTCTCAGATAATTCTCCCTTCATCTTGCATTCTTCCCTAAGCTTTTCAATATCAGCTTTCGCTTCATCTAGTTCTTCGAGAATCCCTTCCATGTTCCAGAATTCTAAATCTGAAATTTGTGAAGGAACAAGAATAGAAACAGAGAGAGGAATATAAAATAATTAGAAAGAAATCTGAACATTTTTTTCAATAAAAAAATAAAAACAAATACACTAGGTTAAAAATGCTCAGACAGGGCACTGAGAACATTGCAGTTTCTTTTGTAACTTCAGAGACTACTACAACAATCTGAGGGAATCCCAAGAAGAAAACGCTAGTAGCCTTTGGATGTTTATTCTGCATCTTCTAGGACTAATTAATTGCCAGACTCAGATAAAGCTAAATGAAAAAAGAAATTCGAATGGTTGCTTTAATGTTTTTTTTAAACACATCCAGTTTTGTACATTTTCTTGGCAAATTTTCTCAATAGCCAAACATGAGCTGCGTTCCAAAAAATAAATCTGGTACCATACCAATCAATCAAAAAGCTCTGACAGGCAATGTCAATTGAAAAGATACCTCTGGCATTCAAAAATATTAAGAAAAGACCTACATAATTTGAAAGGGCTTAACTCAACCTCGATCTGTTCTAAGCACCATAAGTATAAAAACATGATTACCCAACAACTCCTTTGAAATAAATTCCAAACAACTGGAGCATTTATAAAATTCCTCCTGGAAAATTAATTAATTATGAATGCAAACACATTACCTTGATCGTTTAATCAGAAAATGTGAGAGCAAGCCCAGGCGAATTACAATCGATTTTATTAGCGCTAAATTTACTCAGAATGCAAATTACAAAAGAATGTTTCAAAATCTTCATTTCCCGTTAGACCGGAAAATTATTCGAAACCGGAAAATTATTCGAAAGGGAAGCCAAACCCAATCTACTTTTAACAATGACGAGCCCAAGAGATCGATGAACGAGCAAAAGAAGACATGAACATATGAAAAAAAAAAAAAAAATCAATCCAAAGCCATTTTTTCATGTTTAATTTCACAGAAAAGCGAAGAAACTAGGAGCCGCAACATTCCAATTATTCCAAAAATGCTCAACATTTCAAATTCTCAGAAGCCAAACAAGAAACGAAGAACGTACCAGGCATGGAAATAATATATCTGGCGCTGGATTGGGATTCAGCGCAAGAACCGTTGGAATTTTCTGGTTATTGTGAATGAAGAGGAGGAAGTAAGTTAGAAACGATGAAAAGAAGAGAGAGAAATAAGAAAGAGAGAAAGTGGTTCCTCAAGTAGCCGTTAAAAGAAGCTTTTCCGGATTTAAAATAAAATGTGTTGACGGAGATGGATGACGAAGTACTGAACCATATTAAACTAGCCGTTGCATGGGATTGGATTGGGCCGAAAACCTCCAGATGAGATTCGGCCCAATTCGGATAATTGCGATTTGGCAATCCAACTTTCAGTTTGGGCTTACGGCCCATGATAATATTTCATCAACTTTCCATTTTAGTGAATGAATTAAAAAAAAAATAAGCACCTTAGCACTTTAGCAGTAAGCACCAACTTACTCTAATTCAAATTAAATTCCATAATGATTTTAATATGGAAAAAATCTAAAAACAAGATCAGAAAAAAAAAAAAGAATTCAAAGTAAAATTAACCCCCCCCCCCCCTTTTTTTTTTGTTATATTTAGTACATTCAAACATTCCAGACTAATTCTAAAAAGATGTTTTATTTGAGGGGTATGACCATTGGTTTACTATTTTCATTGTTCTCACATCCTAAATTTCGTAAGTTAATATCAAAACTTTGCTTAATAGACATGGTCTATTTTTATAAATTTTCCATAATAGCAATGCATATTCTTAGAATGGTCTTTTCTTCCCAAAATTACAAGTAGAACGTAACATAGTCAATCTACGATCATAATTTTTCATGGTATAAATATATATAACATTTATTTAATCATATCATTTTCAATATATGAAAATACCAAATAAAGAAAATAGCTCAAAAAATTGTAATATATGATCACTTACGATTTGATGAAGTAACTTCACTTCTTATTAACAACCTTCGACTTCAAACTCATAAAATTTCAAAATTTTCCATTATGTAATATCATTATATTATTATTATTATTATTATCTAAATGTCAAAGGAATAATTTATAATCTCTAAAGATGTGACACTTCTATTAGAGAGTAAATCAAATAAGATCCAACAATTTTCAAATGTTGATGTATGTACCTAACTTATCTTGTTGATTTGACATGAAGAAGGGAATCTCCATGGAAGTAGATTGAATCCTCCAAGTATGAGAATCTTCACATGCATTGTATCTTCAATCATTCATTAAAGCCAAACCTCTTTCAACAATTATTGACATTATTAGGTCACATGTAAATGAAATAAACAACAACAATAGAAAAAAACAAATTGACTTCCAATTTGATTGCTTAGAGGAAAGGAGTGTATTAAAGTTGCTCAAAATTAGGATCAAATCAATGGTATTGTAGATTATAGCTAGAAAAAGGGAAAATGTGATCTTGAAAGAAACCAAACAAAATTGAAAAAATCTTTTTCCTAACCCTATTATTTTTCCCTATACAAACTTTTCCTAAGCACTGTTGTCCTAAGCTATGGAAAATGGGATTTTGTAGCAAAGGAAGTGAATCCCAAAGTGCAGTGGTTAAAGCCTATGAATTTTGGAGTGTAGCTTATCACTTTGGCAGCTACATTATATCTGGCAAAGATTTGGAGTCCCAAGTCCCCCATGCTTAGAGACAAGATGTAAATATATGGACTGACCCACCAAGTATTCCAAAATAAACATTCTTCTCCCAAACTCTACATAAAAGGGAGAAAATTCTAATACTTGTTTAGTAATATATACAACCATATATTTTTGTCAATCTAACATAATTAACTGGTTAAAGCATAGTATATTTGTTTTTGTTTTGTTTTAGATCTTGGAAGGTTCACTGACTTTATTTACTTGTACATGTCTATACTAAATTTTTTATCATTTTTTTTCTTTTTTTTTCTTTTTTTTTTCTTTTTGAAAATTTAAAGTTCATGACTTGATATTTGTTGAGAATCTCATCATGAAAAGATAAATGGAGACCTCGCAATTTATAAGATACATGAGCTACTGATCTCATTGTCAATTGGTTTTGAGATAGAACCTCATGTTATCGTATCAGAGCCCATTAAACCCAAACAAGTATTCAGTCAAAAAAAAAATTGACATCCGATTCAAGAATGATGAACTCAAAGAGACATCATCTTGAAACGACATGTTGATGATCTCACATTGAAAAGATAAGTGGAGATGAGTAATATTTTACCATTCTAGAAACATAAATACCATATCCCTAGGAATAAAAATATAATAATCAAAATGTCATAAAAAGTGAAACATATGATGTAGATGTCAAAACAATTAATTTTTTTTTTTTTTATTAATTGATATACAAGAAATTGAAATTTTTTTGACAACATAAACATGACGGGACGGTTAATACATTTACACTTCATCTATGAAAACTAGCATGAATCCCTTACCTTCAATCATATAATATCCTTGAAAAAGAGGAAAAATATGATAAAAGTTTTGTTACTAAAAAAACTAAGGTAAACAATTACAACTTTCATGATTGGGTGGAGATGGAGAGAGAGATAGCTTTGACAAAATATAGTGGTGGACTGATATATAATCATAGTCATAATGTGGGAACCAGCTTTTGGACTTTTTGGTTGCATATAACACAATGTATTTATTTTTTAAATTTTTTAAAAAAGCGATTCCTATTGGAGAGTTCAGCATAGGATGCTGATTGGTGCAAATAATTCTTAACATTGATTTCCCTTTCATCTAAGGCATCAAATCTTTGAAAATAAATAATTCCAAAATTTTAAAAGTTCCAGCCTTTCATGATTCCATATGGACATAAAGTTGGGGCTATTACGGCTACTTTGAAAACTATTTCTTATTGTCAATTTGGAGTGGTCTTTCATTGGTTATACCTCTTTTATTTATGAATAGATTCAAATTTAAGTTTATTTCTAAATAAAATTATGTTTAGACATTTTTTATAAAAAAAAAATGTTTTTTTTTTTCTCTAGGAGTATATCTAAACAAATAATTTTTTTTATTAAAAAAAATATTAACTTACAAATTTAGTTCGTTGTGTTTATTTTGAATTTGTCAGAGAAATCTATTAACACAAAATTGAAAATTCAAGGACTAATTAGACATTTTTAAGGTTTAAGGATCTATTTGATCTCTTCTAATAAAAAGTTTTTCAAACAAATTTCTTACAAAACACCAACTAAGTGTAATGTGATTTTTTAAAAAATAAAAAATAAAAATGATCAATTACATGCTTTAATGAAAATTCAAATGAAAAGTTGACCAAAGTTGTACTGATAACCACGAGATTTGTGGTTCAAATCCCCCACCCCATATTGTCAAAAAGAAAAGTTGACCAAATGTCTACATTGCAATACTTATGCAAGTTTGAAGTTCAAAATCGATACAATTTGTTAAGTTTGAGGTTCAATTTAATGAAATTGAAAGTTTAGAGTTAAAATTGATACAACCCGCTAAGTTCAAGGGTCAAAATTGATTTTTTTTTCCTAATTTTTAAAAGTCATTCCATTCTCATTCCAATTTTCAAAAAATGAATTTATCGAATAGACTTTTTTTTTTTTTTTTTCTCTCTCTCATTTTCTTCCTCTTCCTTTAGAACAAAGTTATGGAAAAAGAACGACAGATGCGAGAAGATTGGTTTTGATAAGGATTTTGGATTGATTCTTGCCTTTTAAATAATAAATAAATATCAGTTCAAGAAAAAAGGAAAAAGGGTATTATATTTGTAAGTTCTAGTGCCTTTGTTGAGAAGGAAGGACCTGGGATGTCCATACTCAGAAGCACTTCCGATTATTATTTTAAGAATATTACAGGTAGAAAATATTGTTTTTAACCAGTTTGTCAGAATTTATGTAACTAATTTTTTTTTAATTTTTTTTAGTACAACAACAAATTTTTATTTATTATCCATGAAAGTAGTAGTGTTTTTCATACATGAGATCAAAATGTGATTGTAAGAGAGATCATATCATTAACCCTGCATTTTCAATTAGAGAATTATTGGATTTTTTTTTTCTTTAAAAAAAATCATGTTTTCTTTTTGAACTCATTAAAAAAAATTATGTTACAAAAAGACATTGAGAAAAAGTTCTAGTTACAATCATTTTCGAAAACGTTAACATTATAGAAGATACAGAAGAAATTAGAGGCAATATAGATGTAAAGCAATTTTTATGTTTTATATCAGTATAAAAAAAAATCCATAAGAACGAATACATCGAATAAAAATTAACACGGATGGGCTTGGTCTCGATCTCAACCACAAATCATCTCTGGTTTGGGATCTATAATTTGTGACTCAAATGGTCAGATCATTGCTGTTTGGGCATCTTCTTCTCCTCAACCATCACCATCATCATCTTCTTCTTTACAACCACCCATTGTCGTCGATCGTCGGCTGTGGACGACAATTTTTTTTTCTTTCTTCCCCTTTCTTCCATTTTTTAAAGAAAATGGGGATCCTTCTTCTTCCCCCAGGAACAACATATCTTGGCAGATGAAATACAATTCTGTACAAATTAGTTTTGGATTTGAACCACAGACCTCGTGGTTATCCATACGCGAGTTGAGCTTTGCTGTTGTTGACTACTTTTGTAAATTCTTAAAGATTACAATCATTTTAAATTAATTATTATTGAAATGTTATAATAAATTATAATAAAAATATGTCAAATTAATAAAAGGAAAGTCCAAAGTTCTAGAAGCTTACCAATATTTAAATCTACAAAACTTTTTAACTTTGAGAATTTGTTTGAAACCTACTCTAAACATTGCAACATGTTTTAGCCTTGGAGCATTGTCAAACAAACCATTTTTTTTGTGTGCCCAAATGACAGTGAAACATTACCTACACAATAATTACATAATCTCCTACCATCCCAATCATATATAACATAATATTAAAAAAAAAAAATTGTCAACCATTATATATTGTGAATTCAAGAATTTGTAGGTTAGACTTTTATATGTATATATATATATCCCATTAATTGATAACTCATCATGATTAACAAATCAATTAAATTATATTAATTAATATCTTAAGTTATGAGCTACAACATGTTATTTATCCGATTAAAATTTATGTAATAAATATTTTGATTTATTTTGGTTATATATGTAATTTACTTCATGTACCTCATTTTAAAAAAATTATCATCAATATTTTAAAATTTTTAAATTCATCCTCTTATATTTCAAATTCTTTTTATTTATCAAATCTATAATTTATAATGATATAGCAATCAAATAACAAAATAATAACTTGACATTTAAGAATATTAATGAACTTGTATTTTTTACCATTCATATTAATTTAATTAAGAATCTATTCATCTTATTTTAAAAAGTTTAATCAACTTAGATTTTAAATTAAACTCCAATTCGACACACCACAAAAATTTAAAGATAGTGACAACACAATAAAGGTTTTAAAAGGATTAAATTATAAATTTTCAATTGTGTAAACAATAAGTTATTGACGTATTATACCTATAATAGTTGAGCTAAGCTCTTATTGACATAAATGTATAATATTATATGCTAATTATGAAACTCTTTAGGAAGAGATATGTCTATGTTTAGATTGGTGTGTGACAATCAAACCTAATGCATACTACATAAATTAATTTGAGCTCGGACTAGGATAATAGAACGGGTTAGGTCTAAACTAAAAAATTATTTTCTAAGATTTAAATTTTTCCTATTAATTCTAAATGTCCTCAATTATTTTAAAAATAAAAAAAAATGAATTCAATTATATGAAAATGAGAATGTTATTAAGATATTATGATATTAAAACATTTTACAATATGATAAAATAAAAATATAATTTATTTTTTTTAGTACTAAATGATTAAAATTTTAAATACACCCCTGTATTATTTGAAAAAAAAACACAGATATAAAATAATATTAAAAAAACAGAAACCAAATAAAAAAGGACTAATTTAGCCTACACGTGGCGGTAATTCAAACACCAACACCACACATACTATGTTTTGTTAGGCCAGGTCATCATATTTGGACGGTTCTTGATTCTTGTTTAATAATTTTTCTATATGATTATTATTTTTTTATACCGATATGATTAATTTTTTAAAATTTATTTTATAATGCATGACATGATTAAATAAATTAATATCTAATTGCACAATTTGTTTTTTTTTTATTTTAAATATTATTAATCAAATTAACCATCTGTGAATGATCATAATTGACCGCGGAATTATCAAACTTCTCATCTTCAACGGCTGAGATTTTCTTCAATAAAATATAAGAAGCTTTCTATAAATTCAGATTCAGAAGTTTAGATATTTGTTTTTTCAGCGTATTGAGAATGAATGGGGAATATGAGGGGGAAAGTGCGATAATTTGAGGTTGAAGCAATCTGTTCCGATTTCACTTCCGAGGTAGAGAGATTTGAGGAATATCAGATTTTCTTTGCTGAAAAAAATCGGTACTGAGCAGATTTTCCAGTTTCTTTCTCGATCAATCGAAGTCTCTATATTCCCCATTTTGTTCCGAGTCCCATTCTAGCGAATAACGATATTGGTTTTCTCATCTTATCCGATCAAAAGACCAAATAATATCGATTTTGTTGTTGTAGTATTTCGTTTTATGGAGCAACAACTCATAGATTCCTAGAGTAGTGGTATTAGATTCTTATTGTGTCTAGGCCTGAGAGTGATTGTGTTTAAACTTTCTGAGCTTTTGCTAATAGTTTTAAGTAACTTTGTTTGGATGCTTTCTGGGTTCCGTATATGAGAAACTTCGATTTTTCTATGAAATTGACCGGTTTCCATTCTTAGCGATTTCTTCTTGTTGAGAAAATCAGGACTATAATATGATTTGGAGCTTATCCTTGGTTGGCTGGAACTGGGTTTGAGTAATTGGAGAATAAATTTTGGAGAATTTTCTTTTCCTCTGGTCAATCGCACTTTAGAGCTCCTAAAGTTCCGACTTCCATTCTGATCTTTTGAGATATTGATAAGAGTTTTTAGTTTTTTTTTTTTGACATAACTTTTATTATTTTCCATATGGAGTTTACTGCATCAAACAGGTGCCATCTGCCACTCCTTTCCATTTTGAGATTCTACCTCTAAATTCTTTTGGAAAATCTCTTAGTTTCCTTCATAAATTTCCCCCGAGTGTTTCACTCGTCTGGAGTAGAACCGATGGCCGTGTCTTTCAGCCGTTTTTCATTGTGGTTTTGGAATGGGACGGAGAAAGAGTCTGTTGGAAATGGGTCGCCTTCAAATTCTTCATCTGAGTATACTGGATTGAGAGAACCAGAGAGTCTCAAGTTCAAGAGGGTCGACTTACCTTCATCTGCAAAGAAGGTCAAGAAGCAGAAATGGCAAAGTAAAAAAGAAACGAGGATTGACTGGGAATACGATTTTGTGATGGTGCCATCCGGTGGTGATGGCATGCAAATGCCCGACTCTGCTGATGAGGCCGATTGGTCTATTGGTTGGTTGGAGCCTCACGGTCCTGGCTTTCAGAGTGATGATAGTTTTGCCGTTTTGGTTCCTTCCTATAGCAATCGTTGCAAGGAGGTGGTGGAGGGTTCAAACGTGGAGCTTTTGGCTGCCATCAAAAAACTTCAAAATGAATTCTCTCCTGGTAAGTCTTCTGTTTGATCGAATGCTTTGTGTTAAGCCATTTGTTTATAAATTTGCGTTGTAACTACAGCAATTTTAGTTGTTTGTTCCGAATATAATTCTTAGGTTGATTTTGGGAGTGTAAAACATGGTGTGTTGCTTTTGATTTTACTGTGATTACTGTTGCAATTGGGAGATAAATATTGGATGATTTCGTATTGGATGGTTTCAGAGAGACACTAAATTCATTGGGCGTGTTTTGGAGCTGTTCTTGGTAACGGTATTTTATGTTTGAAGACAAAACTGATTCTTAGAAGTTAGAATAGTGATCAATGACTTTATAGGTTAAGGTTGTGATTTTCAAAGGAAGAACAACTTTAATTGGTTTAAAATATAGGTTACGTGGTAGTGGTAGAACAAATTAAAGACAAATGTGTTGAAACCAACGTTTAATAAACAATTACCACATGTTTTTCTTTAGTCCTTGTCAAAAGACAGAATGCTTGAAAAGAGCTCCCAAACAGTTCTATGTTATCCATTGTTGTGTTTTTGTTTTCATAGACTGCATCTGCTGGAATTAAGATTTAGTGGATGAATGGCTGAAATGAGTTGAAAACAAAGTTTAAAAAACAGTTACTTGCACATGTTTTTCTTTAGTCCTTGTTTAAAAACAAAATGCTTCTTAAAAGAGCTGCCAAACAGTTCCTATATGTTATCTTCATAGTCCTGCATCTGCTGGAATCAAGATTTGGTGGATGAATAGCTGCAAGCCTGCAATAAGTCACTGGATCTCTTCCTTAGGAAAAACAAGTCTTTGAATCTCTCTCTTCAGAGACTAAACTTTTTTAATATTATACTGGACTTGTCTTTTAGTCATCTCTTGTGTGCATTGCATAAGTTACTGTATTAAATTTTATGATTTGAAGGAAGCAACATCAGACAACTTTTGCATCATTGTCACCACCAAAGTGTATACAAGCATCAGATTTTAGATTAAAATGAAAAATCATGGACCTAAGGAAACATATCGTGATGGCAGCTGGTCAGGCGTAGGGTGATAGATTTACAGCCAAATTTCTCCACTTTGACCTGCTGTTTGGTAAATTTTTTTCAGGAAGTTTCTATTCTAAGTAGCAATTTATGTTCTGTTAATTGTCGTTTGAGTCGTTATTTCTGGGTGTGTGTTTCTGAAACATGCTTCAGTCTGGACTTTGTTTTAATGATCCGGCCATCACCAAGGAATGAGCTTTAAAGTTGCAGAAAAATGACTGGCGTTACAATTCTTTGGAACTATAGTCAGGAGTCCTTCAGATGTAATAGCTTGTTGATGACCAGTATGTTTCCAAGCTGATAAAGCTAAACCCTTTAACTCACTTTGTTGTGTTTAAAAAACGCCTGTTGAGACTGAGAGCATTTGCTTCCAATCTCCTAATTAAGTTGAGATCTCTATCTCAAAGATGATGCTTTTTCAATCTGTATTTACATTATAAAAATGAATGGAAAAGGCAAAAGAGAAAAGCTTTCTTTAAATGGTTTTGCAGCTGATGAATATCTTCAACGTCTAAGTTTGAATGTATCTTATCTTATGCAGAGAGCAAGAAGTATATGGAACTGTGGCTTTCTTCCCTGCAAAACTCGGAAGCCTGAAATAAGCAGCTGCTTCTGCTTTCAGCGATGACGGCGGGCAGGTGCTCATTACCACAGATTAGAGCATATCTTGACCAGCAATTTATAAAATAGAATAACAAACCCAAGTTTTGTTTTGTGCAAATCATGTCAACTTGTCAAGATCTTTCTTTCCATACTCCTATGTTGCATACATAATTTGATTGGAAACCATTGGAAAGGAGATTTTCTTTCTTTCTTTTTTCATTTTTGTATATACTATAAGATACAGTATTCATATTCTAACTACTACTGTTTCATTTCTCCTATTTCCTTCAAATTTTTCTTAATGCAACACCACCCTTGTGTAATTCTGTAATTATCTCTTATGGACTTGTCCATCCTCCCTTCCCTGTTGCTCATACTTCAATCGATTCTCTCTCATAATTCATTTGTATAAAAGGTCAATGGTTGCATGTTCTGCTTCGATGGCTCTAATTGAGGCATGGTGCTAGTTGTTAAGAAGATGAATTAAATGCCTGCATTATACAATATGATATCTTGATTTTTCTCTGAAGCAGAGCTTGATTAATTATCAATAAAGGCAGTTGCAATCTGCGCATAACATTTTACATTGGAAAATACAGCAATAAAGGCAGAAAGCAAATTGGCTGCTTTAGTGGCTTCCTCAGAGTGGTTTAATTGAAACCTCCGTTACCACCTTGGCTCCTCTTCCCTTTGCCATGTACAGGCCTATGTGGTGCATCAGCCCCTGACAACCAAAACACAGTTTAGCTTGTTTTCATGCCCCAAGATGAGTATTAAAGGAAATCAAAACAATCTTTTAGTATTAAAACGAGATGTATTGTTATTTTACCAAGAAAAAGTAGAGAAAAATATTTCAAAAGGGAGTTCACAAACTTGAAAATTAAAGACATTCAGGGATATACATGATTTAAGAATCATTATTAATTTAGGTATACACCAATTATAAGAATGAACAAATTGACACTTATACTTCCATCTTCATTCTATCTTCTGACGTTTGAAACAGATAAAATGTACTTTTTTTTTTTTTCCTTATTCGGTCAAATTATAAATTTAGTCCTTGAAGTTTTAAAAGTTGGAATTCAGGAAGATCAAACTAAAACCATGAGTTTTAGGGGTTTGAATTGTTTTCAAACTACAAATACAAAATTTGTAATTTAACCTTCTTATCTTGCAATAGAATTTTCTTTTATCTATTCTTAAAACGCTCTGTAATCCAATCTTTTATATTTCTTTATCGTCTTATTTTTCGCGTCATCACAAGGATGCAGACAAGTAAAGCAAGTTCAGCCATGAGCAGAGGATCCTATCAGCTCCAATAAAAATAAGGTTTGGGCAAATGAAGGGACAAAAGCGCGATAAATAAAGAACAAGAAGAGAAGAAAACAAAACCAAAAAAGTCCATTTAATGATGTTAAGAGAGGCTTATTTTATAGGAAAGTCAATAATGGATTAATAATTTGGATACCTGTGGATGGGGAATTGCATCTCCCAAAGTCTTGGCCACAGTAACTGGAAGATCAAAAGTCGCGCAGCCACCTGAATATACAATCACATCCTCTAATGGCGGAAGGAAGCCGCGATTTCTTGCAGATAATGTTGAACAGGTAAAATCCAACACGCATATGTCGGTGCAAATTCCCAGCACTAAGATCTTTTTTTTCCAGAGAAGAAAACAGATCAAAGTTTACTTTTCTCTAATTAAAGAAGGAAAACGTAATCAAACCAAATTGCATCTCCAAATTGAAAATTAGAGAATACTCACGACTTTGATCTGATTGTTTTTCACCCAATCAACGAAAACGTTAGAGCCATCTTTCTCCAAACAACCTAGAAATCCATCGATGCAATCTTTGCGTCTCAACGTTACATTCGCCTCATTTTCTAGCCATTCCAAGGCTGCAAACAAGGACGAGAGATTTTCAAAACTGGCAGCGTATTTTGATTGCAAAATACTTGAAGTTTAGATTGAATCACGAAGATCATCAATACGGGAAATGGTACCTGGAACTAATTTGGATTCGTCGGTTCCAGCAATGCAATGAGAAGGATAGGGATGCTCTGGAATATCTGGATGATGAGAATCGATAAAGGCGAATATAGGCCAATTTTTCTCGCAGAAAACTCTGGCGAGTCTCGCCGACTCCTCCACCATTTGAGAAATTTGCTTGTCGTGCTGTTTCGGAGCCTGTTAGAACCAGCAGACACAATCCAGTAAAATCAACAGAATCACCAAATCTGACAGGACTTCTTTGTGATTAGTCCAAAATAAAAAAAAAAATCAATAGCGAATCGAATTTCGAATTGGAACTCTCTATCTCAAGTGGTAATTGCCAGATGAAGTATTGAGAAACGATCGGAGAACAGGGCGCGAGATGTGAATCGAGAAGAAGAAAGGAAAGGAGCGAATGGAATTACCAAATTTCCAGCGCCGACGGTGCAGAAGCCATTAACGACATCGACGAGGACGAGGCCAGTGTTGACGTCACCGGACAAAACGAAAGGCTCTTGAGTCACCGGAAGGTGCTCCTTCAACAACTCCAAAACCTCGGTGACCATTTTCTTCTTCTTCTTCTTCTTCTTCTTCTAGTTTAGGGTCTAGAGAAATAAACCATTTGCGAGAGGGGCCATTGATCGACGGACCTTGAAATACAGGAAGGTTGGTTGGTCAAAGAAAGAAGTCCACGTTGACAATAATTTAATAATAAAAAAGTAATGGCGCGGGAGTAAGATACGAAAGTGGGTCCAATTATTTGCAATGGGGACCGTTGGATTTAAGCCAATGACAATTTGGATTTCTACCTAGAGATCGTGTGGCTGACTTTCGCGTAATAAACAGAGTTTTGCTGTTCTATTATTGATTGTACGCGAATATATAAAACACACGGCTTTTTTTTTTTTCTATGTTTTTTTTTTCGACCAAAGTATAATTAAGGGAAAAAATCAATTTTGACCCCTAAACTTTGAAAGTTGTAGCAATTTTAACCCTAAACTTTCAATTTTAGCAAATTGAACCTCAAACTTAACAAATTGTATCAATTTGAACCTTCAACTTGCATAAATGTTGCAATGTAGCTCTTTTGTCAACTTTTCATTTGAATTGCTATTAAAATATATAATTGAAAATTTCTTTTTATTTTTTTAATTCACATTGCATCAGAGTTAGTGTTTTGTAAGAAATTTGTTGGAAAAACTAATATCTCAAACAATTCTTCTCATTATCATAAAAATAAAAATAAAAAAAAGTCACAGAGTTATTGGCAACAAGAAAAATCTAGCAAATATTAGAAATAAAAAACTCGAAATTTCTTTATTTTCGTTTCCTAGATTTGTACATTCTTCTGATTAGCAAGAAAAAAAAACATTAAAAGAAGGAAAAAAATCCCACAAAGTTCTTAGAAACAAGAAAAAACCAGCGAATATTTGAAGATAAAAAACCTCCAAAATTTCTTTGTTTTCGTAATCTTAAATAGCAGCAAAAAAAAACTCTCATAAAATCCTCAACAACGAGAAAAAGTCTTCTAAAATAAAGTTTCTTCAATATTTTATTTATAATAAACCAATTCAGATGCAATATGAATTAAGGGAAAAAAAAAAAGAAATAATCAATTACGTACGATGGTTCAAAAAAAAAAGTTAACCAAAGGTATACATTGTAACACTTATGCAAGTTTAGGGTTAAAATCGATACGATTAAGTTTGAGGTTCAATTTGATGAAATAGAAAGTTCAGAGTTAAAATTGATACAACTTGTTAAGTTTAGGGTTCAATTTGATGAAATTGAAAGTTCAGGGTTAAAATTGATACAACCTCTAAAGTTTAGGGTTAAAAATGAATTTTTCCCTATAATTAACTTAAACTTGTATTCTGGACGGAGGTTTGAATCATTCTTATAGTAGAAATAAAAAAAAAAATTCCAATAATTTTACTTTTGGTAAATTACATTTTTTGTATTGTTTCTATTTGATTTTTAAAACCAATTCTTTTAGTCATTAAGATTTTAAACTAGTTTTTATTTGGCAGGTTTAAAAAATGGCATGTTGGATCTTGAAAGTTTGAATTTGATTTATGATTGATCTCTGGAATTTGAAATCGACGTTTAAAATATATTAATAGGGAGTAAATATTAGATAAGAGTGGAGTAATCCATCAATCTTATAAGTAGTGATGTCTCTACTTATCTTTTCAATGTGAGATCTTCAACAGTAAAAATATCCATTTTGAACATTAAAAAGCTTTTCAAACCTATTTCCTAAAACTTAGGAACTAAAATGTCTATTTTGAAAACTTAAAACCAAACCCACTTATTCTTAAGGAGTTAGGGAATCAAAAATGTATTTTTTTTCTCTTATATAATAAAAAAAATTATTTTACATATATTAGATTAGTCGTTGGTGCACATAAATGCATGTTTGAAAGTGATTTTGAGAGAGCTAAAATTACTTTTGTTATGTTCGAAATCACCCTAAAATATACCTTTAATTATTTAAAATCAATTTCATGTTTGATTTTACACTTTTAAACTTGATTTTTATATCATCAAAATTGATTTTGAGTTATTAAAAACGTATTTTGGAGTGATTTTAAACATGACCATTTCAAAATCATTCTCAAACATGCACTAAGTCGACTTCAACACTCACATATATTAATAAAAACCATTTAAACATGATTTGAGTAAGAAAAACTTGAATTTTATCCCTATCCATGGAAAAATTAAGATGTTCACAAAGAGCCAATAATGAGTAGTATTGACCATTCTTAATTTTGTGTATTCAAAATGTGTATATAAAACAATTTTGCACTAATCACTAAACTCCAAAAATTGAAAATTTATACATATATAAAGTTGTGTTGATGGATAGATTTTTTGGGTCCACTGAGGTGTTAGATTTACACTATCTTTACTCAATGTTAATCATTGTCCCATAATCCCACTAAATCCTATTTTCGAGAAAATTTCTAATATTGTTGTAGAAATTTTTCATATTATCTCCATTCATTGTTTACTATGAAGGAGGTATTTAAAAATGATGTGGGACCCACGAAATAAAATAAAACAGTCACTGTCTTTAATTAAATCTTGTTGTTTTATTTACATTTATTATCTTATAGAATCTTTTGTTTTCTTGTTAATGTTATCATTAGTTGGTTTTGCTCTCTCTCTTAAGCTTCTTCATCATCCTAATATGCCGACATTAATTAAGCGTAACCCCCACACCAAACCACCTAATTAAGAAATCTAGATTCCAACTGAATTTTACCACCAAATCATCAAAATAACCTTCCCAACGGCAACAACGACGTCGTTTCACAGAGCTTATAAGTTCTACCAATACTCAAGCTCCGTTTGACCGCAAGATTCGACAAGTCAAAAGGCATCATATCACCGCAGCAGAGCAGCGATTTTTGGCAGCCCCAAGAACAAGAACCTGATTTGTTTATCCAAAAACCAATCTTACTCTTCTCCCTGCGAACTTCCCGGCGATCGTCGATTTTCACTCTCCGCCATGTGTAACGGTCACCACCGATCTTTCTTCAGAGGTAGCCTTTCTCCCTACCAAACCTCCGTACCGGAAAACGCCGACGCTTCCGTTGTGGACAATCTTCGGGGTCGATTGGCGGAAACCGAGTCGCGACTGGCCCAAGTTAGGGCTCGAGAGGCGGAGCTCAGCCGCCTCTTGGAGGAAATGAAACGATTAGTCTCTGTGATGGAGATCCTTGAGAACTACCTGAAGCGGCAGTATCGCGACCGCCAAGAGTATGTGGTTCGTCTCCTCTCCCCTGTACCTCGAAAATAGAAATTCCTCTTCACCATTGTTGTCTGTAATTTTAGCGGTACCAACCAAAACTCGTTCTGTTTTTTACTTGCATTCTCGTTCTTCTTATTCTCAATCTTTGTTGATTGTATTCGCCACCAAATCTATGAATATATCCGATTTAAGAATTTGTTGTCGGTGGCTTTCGTTACTTTCTGCCCTCGATTTCACTTGGAAATAGAATCTTGGAATCGATACCATTAACTCGTTCGATCGAAGGAGATTTTGAGTTTGCTGAATGAGAGCGAATCCATGAGAAGAATGTTGTTTTGTTTGTTTCTTGGTGGAATTTGTGGAGGCGGTTTTCTGTAATCTAATTAGGCATATTGTAAGTACTTCTCAGATTAACATTGGTTTCAAAAGATTTTTCGGTGAAACTTATGAGAAAGTCGTCCACTTCAACTTTCGAAGCGATTCCATTCCCTAGTGAAATCGCGGAATTGATACCATTAGCTCGTCCAATCGAAGGAAATTTTGAGTTTTCTGAATGAGAACGAATCCACGAGAAGAATGTTCTGTTGGCTTCTTAATGGAATTTGTGGCAGTTTTCTGTAATCCAATCAATCTCAGACTAAAATTGGTTTCAAAAGATTTTTAGAACGGACAAGTGAAAATGTTATTGCTCTTCATAAAATATTTGGGGAGGGGGTACAGATCGTGAATATGAACAGTCCCATGCCTTCGCTTGCTGGGTTTTACAGAATTGAATATATACAGAAAGAAAATCAGACAAACTCGTCTATTTTCAAGTATACATTCTAATATTAGTCGCTAAGATGTGTAAACATTTGAGGTCTCATTTTGCCAGTCTTGAATTAGAGAGCGAAGAGTGTGATTAGGAGTGAGATAAGGGTGCTGCAACCTCAAGTTGGTCATTGGTGATGTATCGTGTCCAGCAATTATCCATTGTTCTATGGCCTCTAGCTCGTACGAAAACCCATCTGCTGCCACGTGTGGGTTCTTCATCACTTCCTGCACCCACAATTTACCAAGTTTGGCCTTTTAATTCATGAACTCAATTCTCTTTCTAAATTATGGCTCATGGGTATAATAACCATTGAATGTTAACAGGCACTTGTTTCAATTAATGGTTACTTAATGAAGCAGGGGAGAGAGTGTAGGAACTTGGAAATTAAATAAACCTGCAATATGGGGCAGATGAATGGTCTTGGAACATCATCAACGTCCGCATTAGCTGCATCTGCACCTTCAGTCCCTCCCGCATGCCTTCCATTTTCCACCAGATCATCTGCTCTCCTCTTGATCTCATCGATCTCTTCCATGGCCGTCCGCAAATTAACCTCTGAATTGGATCCATTTGGAGTTACACATCTCAAAGCCAGATCAACTAGCGCTTCAACCAAGTCCAATGGCCACTTTCCAGCCTTATCGTCTAGAATCTGCACCAGACCCACCTTACCCATCGTCAATCCCTTTTCAACCAGCCCTTCCCAATTCCTCCCGGTTACAAGATGGAGCAGTAGAGCCCCAAAAGCCCGAATGTCCAATTCAATACCACCAGCTTCATCCAATTCGACGAGCCCAGAGCCAGTGATTTTGGCAACAAGGTTTTGGTCCAGGAGAATTTTGGACAGGGTGAGGTTGCCATGAGAAATGGGCTGAGGTTGGGCCTGGTGAAGGAAGCTCAAGCCTGAGCATACCTCTGATGCTATACGGATTCTATCATGCCACATGAGAGAGCGGCATATTTTCCTGGATCTTTTGTTGGAAGGAAGTAGTCTGTCACTTAAGCTACCACCATGCATGTAATCGAAGACAATGCATTTGAACTCGGAGCAGAATCCCATAATGGCAATCAGATGAGGGTGACGGATATTGCTTAAAAGCTCCACCTGCAAATAAACATCTCTAAAGACTCAGTTTAGCTGAAAACATAGTTTTTGACAGTTGAAGACAGTTGAAAAGAGGGCAGCTGCTACCTTAGATTGGAAATCTTCTTCTGACAGTCGATTTCCTGAGTCGATCATTCGGATTGCAACTGAGGTATGGTTGATACGTCCTCTATACACTTGGGAACTCAATCTCATTTGTTCTGAAAAGCTATCAGTAGCTGATCTGATCTCTTCCGCCGTGTACATTCTTGTACTACAAGACACTTCAGTTAACCTTTCGGCCATTCCAATGGCATCTTTCTCTTTACAGAACTCAATTCTTCGGTGAAGAATGTCTCTCTGTCTCCTCAGCTCCTCGATTTCTCTCACCATCCCCTCTCTTGTTTTCGCTGTCTTCTCCAATTGAGCCTCTATACGCGATTTTCCTACTGTGGAAATTTGGAGCTTGCTTGATAGCTCAGATTGGAGTTCGAGAAGTGAACTTAATCTGATCTTGCT
This sequence comes from Luffa acutangula, assembly GCA_036850905.1. NCBI lineage: Eukaryota > Viridiplantae > Streptophyta > Magnoliopsida > Cucurbitales > Cucurbitaceae > Luffa > Luffa acutangula. The sequence continues at coordinate 56,910,392 of CM072087.1, read as the reverse complement.
TTCCTCGATATCACCTACTATTTCCAGGATGTATTCTTTGGTAGAGTCTAATTCTTTCTTCAACTCTTCTCTGACTGTAACCTCTTCTTTTATCTGAGCTTCAAGCTCTTCGGTCTGTAAATCATGAATACTTTGACGGTTATGAGAATCAATTTGAAATGAATCAAACAGAGGAAAGAAACAGCTTGTAATACCCGCTGACTACACAAGTTAATGGCCCACTCTGCTTTAGCTTGCCTTTCAGCACTGCCCTTTGCTTCATCTTTCATCAATTGGATGGTCTTGCGAGCTTCCTCAATTTTAGTCCTCAGATGCTCAATTCTTTCCTCAGCATTCTGCCAACATCGGTTGGGCAATTAGTATACTCGAGCAACATGACTGGTACAGATCAAGTTTCATAGTGAATATAGCGAAGCAAGTTCATTACTAGTTTTCTTACTGGGATTGTAATTAAAGAAAAATTCTAGGAACAAGATTAGAAGGATTTCTGTAAAATCCAATTCATAGTCCGATAGTGAAGAAGTATGTTCAGTTCAGTATGCCAACCTCCTTTACTATCATAGACTAATGGTCCAACCTTGGGACAGTCAAAGAGGAAAACTTTTGTCATTGTTCTAGAAAGCAAAGTGGATTTGGTGGCTCCAAAAATTAACAGATCCAATGCTAAAATATATAAAAGATGATGAAAGACTATTGTTTAATTTATTGCTTGACTGAAAAATAATATTTACCATATTTGAATCCGGATGATCAAGAACATTGAACTGGGTTGAACCTGAACTTTCAAGGCCACCATCTTGATCCTGCTCACAGTCTTCTTCCAACTGCAAATTCAATGACAGTAATTCCTCATAGTAGTTCTCAAGTTCATGGACATTACTGTCCCAATAATTTCGAGAACTAGAGGAATTTGAACTACTTGGTGAAGCAGACGAGAGACTCAAATTCCTTTCTGAGTAATAGTTCGGGTCTTCTACGAAGATCCTTCCAAGCCAACCCTTTAATGAGTGTTTCGAGCTGATTTTAGCAATCCTTACACCTTTATCATCTTCCATGATTCTTTCATCTCTGAGAAATACCTGTTTTCCTCCCCATATTACAAACAACTCGCAAAAATGGGCCTTGTTTCTGTAAATGTAGAATGATCCACTAATTGCATTCTTCGATTTCCTAAAGAAGAACAATTCATACACCAGATGTTTCAGTGTAAAAATTGAAGTGTTATCTATCATCAAATCTTAAAGAGCGTTCTGCATACCAAGATGAGGATTTCATAAACGTAAAGCCAATGACCAAATTGGTTATCCCCAATTCTGAAATCAAGTCAACAAGGAGCTTATGAACAGGTTCATCAGATTTCTCAACCTTGAGAATTTCGGCTTTTACCTAATGCCATAAGGGGATCAATAATCAGAGCAAATGTAAGAATTTTTCAGGAATCAATTAGCTAGAGAAGAAATTTAACCAAACCTTGCCACAGAAATCTACATATTTAGAAAGTAGCTTGTCGATCTTTTCCTGCTCATATCTCCTCAGAACTTCCACTTTCTCCTCACTTACAGAACTCGCAGGGAGCTTGCCGACTGAAATGAAACAAGCAAACAACGAAGATTAGGAGCATATCGATTAAACAATGAAAGATCATTTGAAGAACAGGCAGAGTTTACATGGAGTGTAGACATATTCCCGGGAATTGGTGTAGGCGACGTGAAGAATCACAATTGAAATTGGTTGAGACTTCCATTTCCTAAGAGTCCACCCCAAGGTCTTGAAACCATCGTGAAGATCATTCCCGATAGCAACGTAGACCTTCTCTGCTTTGCCGTTCATTGATTGATTATCAACGAGGCTTGTGCCTCGATTGTGTCTCTGCAAACGAGTTGCCAATGGCTTCCTCAAATCGTGGCGAACTGAAGAAAGCGTAAAAGGCTGAATTCAGAATTGGAATGGTTTTGGATTCTTTTGGAGGTTTAAGAGTGAAATCTTCATACAAAGGTGAAGAGAAGGATGGTTTGGATTTGAACCTTTTCTCGAAAGTTTGTAGCGGATTTTCAAAGTTCCGGCGAAGACTTTTTTCCCATCGTCTTCATCCATTTATATTTACTCTCTCTCTCTCTCTCTCTCTCTCTCTGAGGAGACAAGGACGGCCAAGCATTTTCTTTCTTATACTATTTCACTTTCGTGGGTGCCTTCGTAGGCGTTGTTTCGGTTGGCAATTAGCATCATTTTCTTGGTTGGCTAAATTATAAAAAAATACCTCTGAATTATGGGTTTGCTTTGAAAAGTCTAAAAAATATTATACTGTTGATTTTTAGATGAGACCTTTAAAATTTATAGTGAGAGGAGGAAAAAAGAAGAAACATTTTTCAACAATGATATTTTTTTAACTTTTTTGAAAGTTAAATGGTCTTTTTAAAACTGAAACTTTAATGGTTTTCATAAAAAAAAAAATTAACGACAAGGGTATTTTTGAAACTTTTTTCAAAGTTCAGGGACATTTTTGAAACTTTTCAAAGTTTAGAGGCATTTTTTAAACAAACCCCATAGTTCAGGGGTACTTTTTATAATTTAGCCTCCTTGGTTTTTCTTCTTCTCCTTCAAGAAATTATTGGGATAAATAATCCTGCACCCAAGAAATTTTGAAAATTTTAAGGTTCATTGGAGATGTTAGGGCTTGTTATTCTTCTGAAGCTTTGTCCCTTTAACTCCTAGGTTTGAGTCTATTTTGAAAATTTTAAGGTTCGTGATCCAATTGATTCAAAAGTTTCAATTTATGTCTATTCATTAACTTTTCTAATAAATTTGTAAAATTTTAATTTCGTCTCTATTAAATCTCTAAATTTTTTATTTTAGGTATAATGTATCATTGTTTTACTCAAATTTTTAAAAAGATTATGGATCACAAAATTTTAAATTTAGAATTTTACCGATTAAAAATTTTAAGTTTATGTCTATTAGTTTAGCTATTTTAAGTGAATCATTAACATTAAACTTTTAATTTCACCAAATTAGACCTCGAACATAAAAGAGTGATGGAATTAATACCTCTTCAAAATGCATAAAATTCAACTTTATAAGAAAATGCTCATTCATGTTAGAATAATTTAACTACTCCATTAATGTCTTGAAATTTAATTAATGAAACATTAAATATCAAGTTATAGAAATATATAAACTCATCTACCAAAAATACCCAATTTTAACCACAAAACTGAACATGTAGAAAAAGTAAACAAGCTTAAAACAAAAATGATTAAATCCAACTAAAAAAACGTTGGAGGTTATTAACTTCCATCAATTAATAACCTACAGAGAAAAAAAAAAGTTATCTCGCTACAAAAATACATTTAATTAGACACAATTCTTAGAAATGCAACTCAATTAATGGAGGTTATTAATTTCACCACTTACATTTAAGGTTCAAACCCATTAAATAGAGATTTCAAATTTTAAATTGACTAATCTAACTTGTGAGTATGTAATGATTTTTTGATAAAAATTGTTATTAAGTGAACTCCTAGCATTCTCAAAAAAAAAAAAAAATAATAATAATAATAAAAAAGAAGTGTGAGCTCCTAGCCAACCACTTTTGATATGTCTAAGAGCAAAGTTTACTCAAAATAGTTATAATTATGTTTACAAGTGATTTTAAAATCATTTAGAAAAAGTAAAAAAAAAAAAAACATTTGTAAAATGAATTTTCAAGTTTGTGCAAGGATTATGAACGTAAAATCAAATATCAAAATATTAAGCAATTTTTTTTTTCATTATTTCCTTTTTCTTAAGAAAGCGGTCAAAATAAACTTTCAAAAACACCTTTCTTTTACTTAATACCAAAAAAAAAAAAAAAAAAAAAAACTTAAATTTAAAATAGGGCCCATCTATTTATTTAATATAATATAGTCAAAATAAATGAGAATGAAAAGTACCTTATCATCATTATTGATAAAAAAAAAAACATCGATATCTATATGAGTATTGACATTTTAAGTTTACTGCATCAATAAAATATCAATGTCGATAGATATTTATGTAAATCGAAAAAAATTTAAAAATTAAGTTGTTTTTACTTTCAAATTAAGTTATAAATCTTGTTATTATGTTTATATTTATATTGGAGTGAATAGATCTTAAATGATATATATATATATATATATATATATATATATATATATTTATTTATTTATTTATTTATTGGAGATATTAATTAATTCTCAATATTGAACTTAGGATTGACATGTCGACATGCCAACCGATATTTTTATATATATTCCTTTTCATGGAGGTTGAGTGAAGGGTTATAGCTAAAGATGAGTTGGGTTTCCTACTTGGAAAAATAAAAACTACTTTCGTTTTATTATTTAAAAAATATTACTTGCTGTTTAAGGAAGACTTTATAATAACTTATCATTTAGTGTGACGTAATTTAATTAATTTATTTGGATATATATATTTTTTTTATAAAACTAAATAAATAAAAAAAAAAACAAATATTTGGATGTTCCTTTTGATTTGACTTAATATTGAAGCTTAATTTATAATTTTGAGAAAAGAAACATATGGTTTTTATATTGGTTTAAAAAACAAGCATAGCCCCACGAAAAATTTGAATGTAACCTTAGATGAATCTCTCCATTCGAGAATGTTGTTGAACTATTGGAAAAAAAAAACATTCACCTTCTCATCTTGTTTGCCCTTGATAAATTTAATTCAGTGTCATGTGTTTCTATTAATAATAAACAATCACCTTCGCTTTTCTTGTGTGGAGGGACAAAGGAAAATTAAAATTTTTCTATATGTTGTAGACATAAGGGATGTGAGGTCTGACTTATATTAAAATTAAAGTAATTTTGTAGCCGATCACAAATCTTATTAATTCATCTTTAATGGACAATTTTTTTTTTTTGAGTACATCAACATCTGGGAGTGGGGGGATTTGAACCTCTAATCTCATGGTCGATGGTACATGGTACATGGCAATTACCGCTGAACTAAGCTTGCTTTGGCTTTAATGGACAATTTTGCTTTAGTGTATGAAATGTTTAATATTCTATGACATTAAAAAAAAAAAAGTCAAAGTGGACATAGCTCCGTCTTAATTAGCATTTACCTCAACTAAGAGGTTAAAAGTTCAAATTGCCACCCTCATGTTATGGAACTCGTGAAAAAATAAGATAAAATAAAATAAAATCTAAATTCCTAAAATACTTATCTCTTATTCAGACAAATAGTGAACTCCACTTGCATATGACAAGAAGCTTAAGCTTTTTGGTAGATAACAACATATACATAGTACAATGGATCATCCAAATGGAGAAAAAAAAAAAAAAAAACATAGTAGAATTATTATATGTATTCACTGATTTTGGTACAGTTCAATTGGTTAATACATATATTTTTAACCAAAAGTTTAGAGATGAGAATTTATTATTGATATTAATGCATATAGATAGTATATATAAATATGCTATGAGATTTTAATCTCTTTTGCCCTTCTTGTTTCTTTTCTTCATTATTTTTTAACATTTATTTATTGATCTTTTTTCTATAAAAGAAAATACCAAATAATGCTCTTAAATTAAGTCTATATTCATCTCTTAAAAAAAAAAAATTATGTCTATATCAATCCATATTACAGTTTTTTTCCTGCAGGTCGCTTACAAACTTGACAACTGACATACATCAAAATAATTAAATATTCATAGGAACTTCATCAAAACAGAAATAATATTCAGCCTTCTTATTACGCGTTATACACCACGACTCCAGCTGATTCCCATACGTGGGCCACCGAGGCCCATGTTTGACATATTTTTACCAGGCCCATTCGGAAGAGACCGAAATGGTAAACGGGCCTCAATTCAACCGGTCCAATCCCTCGCGGGCCGGGCCTGATTCAGGATCCACGGTTAGAGCCTTCTCGAAAGCCTGCCGGGCCTCATCTTTCATTTCCTTCCACTCGTAACATTGACCCAACAAACAGAAGGCCTTCGAGTCATCTCCGACCAAACTCACCGCCTCTAACAAGTCTTCCACCGCCGAGTCGAGTCGCCTTTTCCGGTTGACGGCAATCTTCAATTCGGCTCTCTTAATCAACGCCTTTGCAAGTTCTTTCTCTGATAGTGACTTCAAGCACGGCGGAGAAAGTGCAACGTCTAGTGATTTAAGAGCGGAGCTCTGGTGGCCCATGTGATCTAGGGCTAGGGCTTTCAAGATGTGAGATGCCGGATCTCTTGGGGAAAGGGAAAGCGCCGTTTCGGCTTCGATTAGTGCCTTCTTCGCGTAGTCGATCGATTGAGATTGTTGAGAAGTTGATCGCGCTCGAGCGAGTAGATGAGTTCCCTCGAAGAAGTGGCGGCTCGATTGGAGGATCGCGCGATTCTTATGGCGGACCTTGCCGAATGCTCGTTTGGAAAGTTCTCGTACGGCGAACATCGTTGCTGCCGTGAGGATGAACAGAGCTACTTGTATCATGGCTTCCGGCGACATCCTCTCTTTGAAGTCCTGGATGGATCTTTGGTTGTGGAGCTGAATCTAAACTAAACTCTGTAGGTCTTTGAATCTAAATTCTTGAACATTTAAGTGTCAACCCACAGAGAAGATAAAGGACTTAACGCGTAAACATTAGTCAATCTTTGCAACTTAAAAATAATTGTGAACATTGTTACCGTCAAGCGCCTGTAGCTCAGTGGATAGAGCGTCTGTTTCCTAAACAGAAAGTCGTAGGTTTGACCCCTACCCGGCGCGTTAAATATGAGTTTTCTTCATATGTATTTTTTCATATTTCTTTATTCTTCAAAAGTCAAAACCATGGTATCCAAAAAAGATGAAAATCATCATAGGATAATGGGAGAAAATCAACATAATTTTCAAAAACAAAAAAATAAAAAAATGGATCTAATTTATCTAAATAAAAATATTTACTTATTGTTTAAAAAAAGTTTAACTTATAAACATTTTTGTTTCGAAATTTTGTGCGGCCGCGACGCCGGGCACGGACGGCTTCTACATTCCCGGGACGTACTTTTCTCCTGAGATGGCTCTCCTCGGCGACGATGGTCGGGGCTATGAGCTAGCTCGAAAGCTTGAGACGCTTGGTGTATGGCGGACTTGGCTCGGAGATTTCAACTACTCCATCTTCGTGCCCTTTCTCTCTTCGACTTCCACATGGGAAACATTCATGCGAACTGACGATTCAAAATCTAGGGCTCAGATCCAGCTTCAACTCAGGGCTCGAGCCCTCCTCTTCGACAAAGCAAGCGTCTCCCTCTTCCTGCGTTCCACTCCCTCACCTTCTTCGCCTTCTTATTCTGCTCCCAATCCTTTATCGTCCTCTTCTCTGGCTATTTCGAAGCTCAATCCTAATTGTAAGATTCATTTCGAATTTGATTATTGTATTACCTATGGTTACTATACGGCCTTAATATTGGATCTTGGTGTCGTGTTTTGCAGACTTGCTGCTTCATGGTGACGATGTGTATTTTACACTAGAAAACCCTTCAAAAGATGGGGTTCAACAGCGGGAGGGTCATGTTTCATCCAATAAGGCTTCCGGCAAGGTTCTATGCTATGCTCCTGAATTATAGTTTTCAAGATACATCCGTATTTTCCATGCTCTAATTGGTTAGTTTTGCATGAAATTTTAACGCGTCAAGATTTGCACTTTGCGCCCCCAGTATATAATTTGTGGGTTGAATCTAGAGTCTACTGGCTTCTTACTTGGGGCAATTGTCAGTCTGGTTTGGGTCTCCAGTTTAAGGGAGTTTCTTGTAGTACCACTTGCGCCTCCACACCATAAACTTGTCAAGCATTGCTGTGTAGGGCGTTTCGTGATTTTAGGAACTAATTGGATTTGGGGTGAAACCTTAATCTACTTGTCACAAACGGATGGGAATAGATGGAGTTACACTGATCTCAAATCAATTGCATTGACGTTGCTCGTTAGCCATCTCTCCATTTTCAATGCTCCATTTTAAAATTTATTTTGTTCGGAAAAGCAATTAGAACTGTGTTAGGTCTAACGTGTATGTTATACTATGGCGAGTACTTAATGACAAATTATGGTTTATGCCGACTCTATAATTTGATAAATTGTTTTGTCAGATAGACTTCATTTTTTACATGCCACTATCATGGTTATCACTTATCAGAGTCAACTTTAGTTGCTTTGGCCTCTAAAGTCTCCATGCTTCTCTTTTCTGTTTGGCCTCTTGTGATGCTTTTGTAGTTCTCTTTGAAATTAGAATTTGCAACAATTGTGTAGTTATATCTTAGGCCTTTCATTCTGTTCTATGTTTTGCCATAAAAAATATTTTAGGCCTTTCTCTCTAGCATAATATTATCTTTTTCAAAAGAAGAAGAAAAAAAGAAAATCAATAAACGGACACCAAGCATGACAGAATAATATCAATATCACATAACTTTTCTGTAATAATGGTTCTTGCACAGAAATATGATAAAAGATTTCTTCCCTTGCTCGTTAAGTTTTTTGTCCCCTTCGCTGTGGCTTCAATTGTTCAATGTTCTACTTCTATCAGAGGATTACTAGATAGGATGGGAGATTTGAAGTGTGAAGTATTTTAAGGTTGATAATATGATTTTGGTATATCTATGCTTATTTATACTCATGAGTGATTATAGCCTATAATTCAAAGTGGGCAATCTCCAAAGTGCAGCATATCTTACTTGTGAGCTGGATATGCAGATTCAGTCAAAAGCAGCTTCAAGTGCTGGGCCAAGATCTAGAGAGTCTGAAATTGGCGATTCGTCCCAAAGATTAAAAAATGAGCTTCCTGAAACATGGTACAATCAGTTCATTGAGAAGTATAGAGTCAAACAGCCATATCGTTTGTCACATGGGAACAATGTTGCTGACAAACGAACATCTGAGGAAATGTCTTCTTACCTTAGATTACTTGAGAAACATAAGAGAAGGCGTATGGTTTTTAAGGATGATCAGCTGACAAATTTTGGAAATTCTGTCTCAGCGAATGCTTCAAGTTCTGTTTTTGATTTCAGTAATTCAGTTGAAGACGATCCGAACTTTTTCCCTGAAATCATGTTTACTTTTAACTGTGTGCCAGAGAGTGCACTTCCGCCCCCTGATGATATGAAAGACAATAGAAAACTGGAAATTTCTGGAGTCATTGATACCTTGCCTCAGCCTACTACTAGGAATTCTGCCATGATGGAGAGGCTTGGTGTCAAGTCTGATTACCTTAGCACAGAACGAGGAGGTAATGTAAACCGTGCAAAAAGTGGATCTGGAGGGAGCAGGAAAACTCTTGGTCAAGAGCAATCTTTTCAGATGTCTCAGAAAGTAGTAGCTCGAATGTTGATGAGTATGGGGTTTGAAGGTGCCACAGAAGTTCCATTGGAGGTTTTCTCCCAGTTCTTGAGTTGTCATATCTGTAAACTTGGTAGTACTTTGAGAGTACTTGCTGATAGTTACAGAAAGCAGTGTTCAGCCGTGGATTTACTCAGGATGTTCCTTAAAACAATGGGATATAGGTAAGTTTGAGTTATTATTATTTTTTTTTTTCACGAGGTTGATGTGTAACTAAGTGATGTAAATCAAGGCTTGAAGTGTTTAAGGGCCAATCCTTTCTCCTGTGGTTAACACTTTTTTCTCGTTAATGGTTCTCTGTTTCTCATTTCCTCCATTCCTTCAGGTCATGTCCCCGACGTCATCATTCCTAGTGCTATCTCTTATATAGCTGCATAATTTTTGTGTTATTTTGTATTGATGTTGTTGGTAGTAGGATCAGTTAGTTGTCCTTTGAGTTTGTTGAGATGCACGCAAGCTAACTTGGACACTCACGGATATAAAAAAAATAAAAACATCCATTTGACTAGAGCTTGTGGATAAAGGCTAACATAAAAATAATAAGCTCGAATCTGATCTCTAAACTTGTCAAGGCTACCACAATCTCAAAGAGATTTGTTAGAGAGCATCTGCATTTATGATCAAGATAAGTTCAAGCTACTTTATGACATTTCTTTGGTTGCTTCATCCCATGCAGTAATTTTGGACCCTTGGCGGAAATTGTCAAGGATGGTTCCAGGAATTATGTACGGCAGTCCCTGCAAGTTCATGGAGTCCAGCCACAGTATCAGAGCCTTCTTCAAGCGCCTCAACAAGTACGTATCCCTATACTTCATCCTGCATGTTAATTTTTGTTTTGTGCCACTTCCTCTTGTTGTATGAGGTTTTTGTTTCTCAGTCTCTAGTCTGTATGATCTTTAATTGTAGAGGTTATACAGTGAATATCAAATTCTAGATAGATATTCAAATTCTCGATAGATATTCTTTTACTGGCGTCACTCTCTAGCTGCCTTGAGATATAGACATGTTTCTGTCCCACATCATTTTCTTGTTCTTTTTAGTAACTATAACCATTCATTTCTTAAATGATCACTGTTTCACAGCCAAAGCGAGCATAGTTTAACGGTAATTGACATGTAACCTCGACCAAGAGGTTAGAGGTTTGAATCCCCCCACCCCCAAATGTTGTTGAACTAAAAAAAAAATGATCATTGTTTCACATGCCAAGAATTGATGACGTGTATTTTCAATCTTTATGCGTTGAGGGTGGATGGATTTCCCCCCTAACCATTTGTCAAGACCTTTGCATGATAGCTATATTTTGTTTGGCCTACTCTCTAGTACTTGTTGAAAGTTTAAAACTTTATTCTCTATATTGCATTTGTGAAAATCTTAAAGCAAATTTGTTGGATCTGCAGGTGCCCAGACAAATGCATCCCCAGATGCAACAGATGGTTCATCCCCAAAATTTGGCATTTCAGCAGCAGCAGCAGCAATTAGTGCTTGAAAAGATGCGAAGACGGCAAGCAGCAGCAACCCCACGTGCTGTTATGGAAGTGAACAAGGACAGACCATTGGTGCAAGTCAAGGTTGAAAACACAGAATTGCCAATGGATGGTAATGCCTTAAATGCTCTCAACGTCAGACATCCCCAGTTGCAGTTCCGCCAACAGCAAATTGCTGCTATGTCCAATATTCATGCTTCACCAGGAAATCAGTTCAGGCTGATGTCTTCTATGCAAATGCCCCAAATCCAGACACCGTAAGAGAAGATCTTAAATTTTGAAAACATTAACTAAAGTTTCTTCCTAAATGGGTTTTTTGCTAAGCTTTTGTATCACTCTCATTGATATGCAGGAATACAAATGTCGTTAGGGCTCCACCGGTGAAGGTCGAAGGCTTCCAGGAACTGATGGGTGGGGATTCTTCATCAAAACATGACTCAGAGGAAGCTAGATTGACTTCCCCTTCAAGTAAATAGTTTAGTAGTATCCATGTACATGTATCTCTTTCTGTGAATCAAATTTTCTAATGTCCAAAGCAGTCCTGCACCAATATTATAATTCTGAGCAAGAGTGACCTACCAAAATTGTCATCACCTTCTAACGTCGTCCAGGAAATTGTTCCATAAAGCAAAGCAGGTCAAGTTGGACCATACAGCAGTACACTGGGGGCGCCCATACTACCCATCTATTCACTGTCTTCATTGTTAGCCTTTTCAAAATTTTGTACTTCAATAATTTGATGATCCGTTGCTTATTTATTTTTTTATTTTTTTTATTTAGTACATTAACATTTGGGGTGGGGGATTCGAATCTCTGACCACATAGTCGAGGGTACATGCCAATTATCACCGTGCTAAGCTCGCTTTGGCTATCTGTTGCTTATTTTATGAGGATAAAGTTGTATATTTAACTAGTTTTGAACCTTGGTCAGTTAGTGGAAGTAAATGTATCAAAGTTGATGTTACCGAATCATTTTATGAACAGTGGTATAGGAATTGATTGAACGAGAAACTTTACTTTCAATGAATGTGATTTCATTTTAATCTTTTCAATTTTGTCGAATCGTTTCAAAATTGAATTAGATTTTTTTTTTCATAGACCAAATTACTGGTAAATTATTGATTATTGTTTTAATCAAAGTGGTTTACTTATATAATTATTATTCTGGGGATACTAGACGATTAATATATTATTGATGGAAATATCATATGGATTTAAATATTTAATAATTTCTATATGATTCCAAATATAAACAATTAATATATTATAAGAAATGTTTTTTTTAGGAAAAATGTTAACTAATATGTGATAGGATGGTTTTCGTCCTGATGCACGTCATGTGATGCAACGGGCAAGTTGCGATTTTATGAATAAAAAAAACTCGGCAGTCTGCCGTTGCACCAACACTTCAAATATTTAATCGGAAAATAGCCCTACAATTTAATAATACTTTTTATATTTTGAAAACAAGGACGAAAATCAATCATATGCAGCTTGTGATCAATCTTCTTCTGTTTCTGGTTTTGGTGTGATTTGCAGAAATGGGGAAGGAAATATCCGGTTTTCTTTGGCCCTTTTCGAGAATATTCATATGGAAGCCCATCTTGCCGAGCTTTTTGCGATCTTCAAGGGAATGAAGACTGCCCTAAATCTGGGATGTTCGAATTTGATAGTGAAATCCGACTGCTTAATGGCAATTAATTTTCTAACAAAGAAATCCCCAATTTGGAAAGATGTGGAGGCTCTGGTGATGTCCATTTGGAAGTTAAGCTCATCTTTTAGCAATATTTTCTTTTGTTTTACGTCTAGAAGGAACAATATTGTGGCTCATGAATTAGCTAAATTTGCCGAGTCATTTGAAACCAACAACCCTTGGATAGATCAAATACCACGATGGGTATGTAATTGGATCAAATCTGATCATCCATTTTTTTGCCCTTGTAACGTAATAATACATACTATTTTTCAGAAAAAAAAAAGTATTACTTAATGAAGAAATTGTAAATAATTTTCTTTTTCTACAAAAGAAGTCATGAATTAAAACGAGTGATTATCACATTAGTTTTAGTTGAAACTAGCTTGTAGCTAAATAGCAACTTTTTCTTTTCCATTTTATATATAATGGAACTAGTTTATTTTAGATGAAATATATAATGAAACTAGTTGCTACTTTTTTTTTTTTTTTTAATTTCTTTTTGAAAAGGGAACTAGTTGCTACTTAGCTACAATTTAGTTTCATTATAAATTCATATTGCATATACGTTTGAAAATAGAAAGGAAGGATCAAGGACACATACACACACACGAAAAAAAGAAAAATATATTGCCCGAGACCATTTTTGTTGAGTGTTATAGGCAATTTTGGACCACCTCGATGTACAAGGAGCTGACGAGGACAATCGAGGAGAAATTGGGCTGGGAGATGGACCAAAGAGGCGAAACCGGCAAGCGGGACGGGCCAAGACCGAAGGGGTCGGGCTTTTGGCCCGACCCCCATCTCGGCCCGCTTGCGCGGGCCGAGCCCGTTCGGCTTCGTCTGGTCCCCACCGCCTCTGGCTGCCCTGATTTCGCCTGGTTTGTCCTGAAACGTCTCTGAATCCCTAAAAACTCTAGGAGGATGAGCAGATATTTATATCCCTCTTCGCCACCGAAGAAGGGGACTCAAACTCTAACCCGAACTCTATTCTCGACTCCCTACTCTTACTCTCTAGCTCTCCCTTCCGTTTTCTGACTTAAGCATCGGAGGCGGTGTGGCTAGCACCACACCGGTGTGCAGGTTTTCCGTCTTGCAGGCCACGTCTTCCCCCCTCAGCTACAAATTTACCGTCGGTGGCACGTGAAGGTCAGGTGAGCTCCCTCTGACCAAAATCGACCATCAAGAGTATAATGAAATAATTATAGATAAATGATTGTATTAAAGGGAAGTAAAAAGTTTTTTTTTTTAATTAAAAAAAGTAGGAATATCATCTCATTTCACTATTGATTTTTTTTAGTTCAATAATATATAAGATTTGAACCTATTACTCCAAGTTAGTTAAAACTTAAAACATGAAATAATTTACATGTTGAAACAAAGATAGGTTAAATATATAAAAGGATCTATTTTCAATTGTTATTAATCTCTTAAAATTCTCAATTCTTTTTTTTTTTTTTCAATTTTTTGAATTCACGAATGTGAGAAGGTGAGAATTTAAACATCTTATCTCTTAGTCGATGGTATATGTCTTAACAAGTTGAACTATGTTCATCGTTTAAATTGGCTTAAATTCTCAACTTTACCCTAATGTATTAAAAACTTTTGATTGAATATCGTCCATAAATAATCAATGAGAATTTGTTGTTATCAAAATTAATGCATGTCGTTAAATTATTTTTTTATTGACATATTTGTTCGCTAAACAAAAAATAATAATGACATATTTATATTATATATATGGACATATCCACTTACACATGCAATTGAGAAGAAATGAAAATAAGAAGTCAAATTTTGCCAATAGACCCGTGAAATTTAGTGTGAATATATATATATATCAAAGTAGTATAAAAAATGATTAATGATACATTATCTTTTTGTTAATAAATTTTGACATTTTGTTTTATAAAAAGGATCAAATTAAGAACTTTTAATATATGAAAGATAAAATTGAAAACTACCTAAATTTGATATATTTAGCCATAAAAAATCAGTAACTCTAGTACAACTTATTTATTTATCAATTAAATATACTAAAAAAATAAAACTTAAAATAGTTGTTTGTCAATTTAAACATAATTGGTTAAAATACAAGTTTAGTTCTTGATTGTGTTAATTTGGTCCCTAAACTTTAAAAAGTGTCAAATATGTGCTTGAATTTGAATTTTGTGTTTAATAAGTCCTTTAACTTTAAAAAAACATCAATAGATCTCTTAACTTGTCCATTAAGTTCTCGACTTATTTGGCCTTTTTTAAAATTTAGAAGCCTACTAAACGTAGAATTAAAAGTTTATGACCTCAATAACATAAAATTTAATTTTATATATAATAAATTGGTTAATTTTTAAAAATCTCAAGTATGTCCTGGATCTATTACCTACAAAAGTATACACAAAGTTGAAAATTTAAACATCTTTGAGTCACTTTTCAAAATTGAGGACCAAATCAACATAATGCGGACCAAACTTGTCCCCCCCCCCCCCCCAACCAACATAATTCAATAAATCTATTACCATGAGGGTCCATTCTCATCTTGATGCTGTCTTTTTAAAAAAAAAAAAAAAAAATTAAATAAGATTTCGTCTCATTTCATTTCACTTCTTAAATATGTACATATCCAACAACAGTCCACTGGGCCATTACTTTAATACTGACATATTGTACCGGCGAGCGACCTCCGCAAATCTCCATGGCCGTCGACAAGAACCTCCATATAGTTATCTTTCCATGGCTTGCTTTTGGCCACATGATCCCTTACCTTGAGCTCTCCAAGCTCATTGCTCAAAAGGGTCACCGCGTGTCCTTCGTTTCCACTCCGCGAAACATCGATCGCCTCCCAAAAATCCCTCCCCAGTTATCTCCCTTTCTCAGCTTCGTCAAAATTCCTCTCCCTCCGGTCGACAATCTTCCCCCAAACGCAGAGGCCACCACCGATGTCGCTTACGACAAGGTTCAGTATCTCAAGGAGGCCTACGACCACCTCAAACAACCCCTCACTCACTTTCTTCGATCTTCAGATGCTGATTGGATCTTGTTTGACTTCGCTCCCTATTGGTTGCCTCAAGAGATCGGACCCAACCTTGGGATTAAGACTGCTTTTTTCAGCATTTACATTCCTGAATGTCTTGTATTTCTCGGACCCATGTCCGGAGATGGTCGGACTAAACCAGAGGAGTTCACAGTTCCGCCGGACTGGATTCCCTTCCCCACGACCGTGGTGTTCCGTCACTTCGAAATCATGAAGATCTCCGACAGCGTTGCCGCCAACGTCACCGGCGTTTCTGATTTAGATCGCTTAAAGATGTGCGCTCACTACAGCGATATAGTGGTTGTCAGAGCTTGCCCTGAATTCAGACCGGAGTGGATTCAGCTACTTGGAGATGTGTACGGTAAAGCCATTTTACCGGTGGGTCAGCTTCCGACGTCGGAGTACGATTCCGGGGAGGAGAGTCCAGCGTGGCAGTCGATTAAAGAATGGCTCGACAAACAACCCAAAGCTTCGGTGGTCTACGTGGCATTCGGGAGCGAGGCAAAGCCGAGTCAACAGGAACTTACTGAGATCGCTTTAGGATTGGAGAAGTCGGAGCTGCCATTCTTTTGGGTTTTGAGGAGACGCCGAGGAGCGGCCGACCCGAATCCGATTGAGTTACCCGATGGGTTCGAGGAACGAACGAAAGGGCGCGGCGTGGTGTGGAGCACGTGGGCGCCGCAGTTGAAGATATTGGCACACGATTCGATGGGTGGGTTTCTGACGCACTCTGGGTGGAGCTCTGTTGTGGAAGCGATTCAGTCGGAAAGAGGTCTGATATTACTGACCTTTTTGGCAGACCAAGGGATCAACGCGAGAGTATTGGAAGAGCAGAAGATGGGTTACTCTGTTCCAAGGGACGAAGTGGACGGATCGTTTACAAGGGATTCATTGGCGGAATCATTGAAGCTGGTAATGGTGAAGGAAGAAGGTAAGATTTACAGAGAGAGAATAAGAGAGGTGAAGAATTTGTTTGTGAATAAAGAAAGAGACGAGGGGTTAATTGAACAGTTATTGGAGTATCTGAAAATGCATAGAAATGCGGATGCGCTTGCCGTGAATAATGAAGATTGAAGTAGCAATCTTGATACTTGATAGTGGAGTTTCTGGATATCTCTACCGCATTGATAAATAAGTATCATCCTTTTGGACATTGTAGTTTCATTATGGCTGGATGGTTTCATGATTCGAAATAAGAATTTATTTTCCGAGTTTCTTTTTGTTTATTTTGCTTTTTGGTAGTAAGATGATATTTTTGCTCTAATTATGTATATATATATGTGTAGAGGAAAAAGTAATTTCTTTTTTTGTCTTCTAGTAATGGAGAAATACTTTTAGTAAATTATAAAGATCACGAAAAGTTGTTTTACAAAAAAGTCACGTCAAGATTTTAGTTGCTTTAAATTAATATCAAATGGAGCAAGTTGTTCATATTAATAATCTATTATCACCATTTTCAAAAAGAAAAAAAAAATAATCTATTATCACCATTTTCAAAAAAAAAAAAAAAAAAAACTATTATCACCCTGTGTTCCAAAAAGAAAATAATAATAATAATAAATCATTTTTCTATTAAAAAAAGGGAAAAGATAAATTATCACATTGAAGTTCACGATGTTTTACGATAACTTCAACGTTAAAAATTCAATTTTGGCTTCTCAACTTTCAATAAAATAACAATGAAGTCTAACTTTAGTTTCTAACAAATTTAGTCCTTAATTTTTTTTTTTTAAAAAAGAACTCTAAATTTTAATATATAAAAATTTACTTTTCGTACTTTAAATTTTGTAACAATTTGGTCTTTAATATCCTTGATATTTTTAAAATTCAATGAGATTTCTTACATATGTTGATTAATAAACTAATTAGGAATCAAATCTGTTTATAAAATATAAAAACTAAAGGGAAAAATACACTTTTGGTTCCTGAAGTTTGGATTAGGTTTCATTTTGGTCTCTGAGTTTTCAAACTCAACAATTTAGTCCCTGAGGTTTGGTTTTAGTTTCATTTTAGTCCCTCCATCCATTTTTTCGTTAAAAACTAACGCATTGCTGACGTGACACCTTTTTTTTTTTTTAAAAAAATAATTTTGTTAATTTTTAAAATAAAAATAATATTAAATTAATAAAAAATTGTATTTTTTTATTCTTTTCTTTTCTCTTCCCCTTTTTTTTTTCTTCTCCTTCTTTATCTCCTTCTTCTTCAAGTTTGCCCAGTCACTGTCGCCCGTCGCCGCCGGCGACCGTCGAAGATTTTTTTTTCTCTTGTTTTTTCTTTCTTTCTTTCTTTCTTCCTCTCTCCATCTCATTTCTTCTGCTTGCGACTCGAATAATTTATCCGCCTGCGAACCAAACAAATCCGGAGTTCAGCAAGTTAGAGCGTAGCTGCCGGCGTTCCTTTTCCTTTCGTTTGTTGGTATTCTCGTGCGAAGACGGAAACTCACGAGCTTCTGCGAAGTCGTCTCCTCCTCTGCCTCCATGAATCGTTGACGAGGAGTAGATCTGGTACGCCTCCATCACCGACCGCGTCTGGAGCAGATCTGGTACGCCTCCACCACCGACCGCCGTCTGGAGCAGATCTGGTACGCCGCGCGCGAGCAACCTACGTGAAGCGCTGAATGGGTTTCGACGGCGAGATCTGAAGCAGATATGGTATGGATTTCTTAAACACTTCAAATCCACGATACCCACGACCCGAAGACTTCAAATCCGGAGGAGTGGCTGAAGGGGAGCTGCTGCTCGGAGAAGGTGTCTCCAGCGAGAAGGAAATAAAGACGAAGGTGGGTTTTTGGATTTAAAATAAAAAAAAAGAAAAGAGAGAAAAAGAAAACAAGAAAGGAAGGATAAGTAAAAAAAAAGAATGGGAGGAGACGGGAAAAAAATTTTCAGCCGCCAGTGACGACGGTCGGTCGCCGTCGGGGACTGCAGTGGTGGCCGGTGGACATTAGTGAAGTTGAAGAAGAAGATGATGAATAAGATGGGGAAGAAGAAGGAAGAGAAGGGAAAATTGGGAAGGAAGATGAAATTAAAAAAAATATATATTTTTTAATTAATTTATTATTATTTTATTTCAAAAATTTTTAAAATTATTTTTTTAATTTAAAAAATATTGCCACGTCAGCAAACCGTTAGTTTTTAACGGAAAAATGGATGGAGGGACCAAAATGAAACTAAAATCAAACCTCAGAGACTAAATTGTTTAGTTTGAAAACTCAGGGACCAAAATGAAACCTAACCCAAACCTCAGGGACCAAAAGTGTATTTTTTCCAAAACTAAATCATTACATAACAAAAATCGATACTTAATTTTGTTTAATTTTTTTTTTTTTTACAATATGGATTAAACTGTTACAAATTTAAAAATACATGAACTAAATTGTTACACATTAAAATTTGTGAACTAAAATGTTAAGAATTTGAAAGTAGATAAATTATATATATATATATATAAAAAGTAAAAGTAAATGGACTAAATTGTTACAGATTAAAGTTCAGAAACTAAATTATTACTTGACCGAGATAAAATTGAAAAGGGAAAAATACACTTTTGGTCCCTGAGGTTTGGGTTAAGTGACAGTTTGGTCCCTGAGGTTTCAAACTCGACATTTTAGTCCCTGAGGTTTGATTTTCGTTTCATTTTGGTCATTCCATCCATTTTTCCGTTAAATATTAACAGGATGCTGACATGGCACCTATTTTTTTTATTAAAAAAAATATTTTTTCTAATTTTATAAATAAAATAATATATTAAATATTTTTTTTATGATTTTTCTTTTCTTTTTCTTTTTTCTTTTCTCTTCATCTTCTTCCTCCATCTTCTTTCTCCGTATCTTCTTCTTTAACTTAGTTCAAGCTCCACCGCCGGCCACCACCATCTCCGTCGCCGATCACCGGCCACCATCACTGTCTCTCCAAAAAAAATTTTCCTTTTTTTTTTTCCTCTTCATTACCTCTCCTTTCCCTCATTTCTTTTCTTTCTTTCTCTTCTCTTTTCCCTCTTCCTTCCGTTTTTCTCCCTTCCCCGAGCAGCAGCGCAACCCACGAACCAGCGACGTACACGATCTGGATTCCATTTTTCTCCCTCTTCGTTCCGTTTTTCTTCGACCACAACCCACGAACAATCCCCGCAACCAGCGGACCATCGCCGTCGACGCCTCATCCGCGAACCAGCAACCAGTGGCGTCCAATCCCGCAACCCACGAACCAGCGGCATCCAATCTCTCTCTCTTTCTCTCGAAATCGGTCTGAAACGAAGGAGAAATCCCCTTCGTTTCCTTTTCACGCGAGGAGGGAGAACAAGAAGAAGACGTGGGCTTCACGCGGAGGGAGAGAATATTGAAGTTGAGAGGAAGGAGCGACGATTCGTGGGTCTTCACCGTGGGTTTTTTTGCGTCTTTTTCGTGGTCTACTCGCCAGCACAAAGGAGAACAAAAAAGGGGCTGCTTCGTGGGTCTGCTTGTCGGCGCAAAAGAGAACAAAGAAGGAACGACTACGCGTGGGTTTTCTAGTCGATGGAAAGAGTGACGATGGAAAGAAAGGAAAAAAAAAAGTCGTCGGTGACCTACTGAAGAAGAAAGGAAGAAGAAAAGGTTGAATATGAGAAGAAAATAAGGGGAAGGTTGAAGAAGAAGAAGAATAAGAGAGAGAAATAGAAAAAATAAAAAAATAATAAAATTTTATTACTTTAATATTTTTTAAAAAAAATTAAAAAATATTTTTTTTATTAAAATAATAGTGCCACGTCAGCAACTGTTAAGATTTAACAGAAAAATTGACGGCAGGGACCAAAATGCTCCTTATCTCAAACTTCAGGGTATTTTTGTTGAGTTTAAAAACTCAAGGACCAAAATGTCACTTAACCCAAACCTCAGGGACCAAAAGTGTATTTTTTCCGATTGAAAAAGGAAACTTTTATAACTTCAAAAAATATATATATTCTTTCGGCCTCTTGATTCAAAAGGATGCAACCAAATTGTAGCGTACTATTTTGACATTTTCTTAATGATAACTTTAACTTCCATTTTCATAATTTATTAAATCACGTTTTTCGAATTTTCAAACCCATTATTATACTTGTTATGGGTAAATTTGGACCTAGTTCTAAGAAAGTCATAGAAACAAGCCCACGAAGGCCCAATGGGCCTAAATCAATCTCTAGGGCTACTCACTCCTGGAAAACCCTAATTTCAGCTATAAATAGAAGAGGTTCACCCCAAGTCAGGCGGACTCCACTTGGTATCTATTTTATTCCTCCATATTATGACTTCGCTTATGATCTCCAACTGACTTAAGCATCGGAGACGGTGTGACAACCACCACACCGGTGCTTAGTTTTCTCAGTTTTCTCTTGTTTTGCAGGCCACGTCTTCCCCATTCAAAATAAATTTACCGTTGATGTTACGTGAAGGTTAGGTGAGTCCCTTGGCCAAATTTTGGCATGGCGCCGTCTGTGGGGAAGAAACAACAAGAGATAAGGATAATAATTCTATGTCATATTTGGGATAATTTTTGCTATTTAGTTATCTACTTGATTGCTTTTCGGATTTTTTCGGCTTTTCGTGGATGCGCATGTTCTTTCCTTCGAGCATCCGAAACTGGCAAAATTTTCCCACTTTCGTATTTGTATTCTGTAAATGTGGGTATAAATATCTCTGACCTAATTTTTGGTCGTGGGTTTGGAATTTTAAATGTCATGGATGACTTGGGAAAAAGCAATATTTATTATATTTGATGAATCAGTCATAAAGCAATTTTGATTTATGCTTGCTTGCTGAAAATTTTTCATCTTCAGGAACACACATGCACACTTTAAAATTGCTTGAATTTGATGTAAACATCAGAGATCGAAGTTGCTAAATGGGTTGTGCCTTTGAAGGCCTTTCTAATGGTTTTGTAAGCAGGTGTTTTTGTTGACTGTGGCGTTTTCCAATAGAGGCGGCTGGAATTCTTGTAGCAGTCTTGCTATGGCAAGTGTTGTAGCTGGTTTGTCCCTCGATTTCACCTTCCGATGAATATTGCCTTTTGGTTGTTTTGGTGTTTTTGTTATTTGCCGTTTGAATGATTTATCTTAGAGATAATTAAACTATGGAGATGCCCACGACCAACATGCAATTGGAATAAAAAACGAAGATTCCTTAAACAGTCTTGCAAATCAATAATATATAAGGTAATGTTTTTCTTAAAATAATTTAAATTATAAGTTTTATTTTTGTCGTTATTATTATTATTTATGTGGTGTGATATTAAGAACTGATTTGAAAAAATGGATTGTGATAAATTCATGTAGTTTTTAAATGCATAATATTAGAAGTGATTTAAATTAAGTTGATTTGTGTTTGGATAAATTATCTATATCCAAAAATTGTAGATTTAAACTTGTATTTGTGCATATATGCTTTGATTTGATTTGCTCTCTAATTTATAATTTCAATTAGATATTTTGTTGAATATATTTTGCTGATAATTCATATTTTATATTGGATCTATCTAATTTAAAAATTGTAGATTTGATGTATCTATCATTTTGGTCCTTTATTCAATAGACCAATTGGTCATATTTCAAGATTAAATAAAGAGTCTAAATTAAGTAGACTATATAAATAAGTTATTTATTTACTTCATAAAGTGTTTTATGGCACCTTCATATTGCAAAGTTTGTTATTTATTTCCAATTCTGAGTTCAACAATATGGGATGAGAAATTCGAGTGGTTTGAAGATATAGCTCAAGTTAGTCCAACAAAGGGTCTTTACTATTTCATGGGCGGTATGTTCTCTACTTACCCTTATTTACTAAATATCTATTCTTATTACTTTATGTGTATCTATTGGTTGATTGAATGCAAATTATTCATAATTTGCAAGTTAATTATGTTTCAACCAATTGTTAGTCTTTTTCCCATATTAGCATAATGTTGTCTACTAACGTTGTTTCACGAGGGAGCATGACATGCAGAAATCCCGAGCAGTTGGGCCAAAAGTCCTTATAGGAGTGGCAATGCCTAGACTCCTAGGGCGAGCCCCGTGGCATCTACTTATCGAAAAGTCCTTGTAGGAGTGGCAATGCCTAGACTCTTAGGGCGAGCCCCGTGGCATCTACTTATCGAAAAGTCCTTGTAGGAGTGGCAATGCCTAGACTCTTAGGGCGAGCCCCGTGGCATCTACTTATCGAAAAGTCCTTGTAGGAGTGGCAATGCCTATACTCCTAGGGCGAGTCTCGTGGCATCTACTTATCGAAAAGTCCTTGTAGGAGTGACAATGCCTATACTCCTAGGGCGAGCCCCGTGGCATCTACTTACCGAAAAGTTCTTGTAGGAGTGACAATGCCTATACTCCTAGGGCGTGCCCCGTGGCATCTACTTACCGAAAAGTCCTTGTAGGAGTGGCAATGCCTATACTCCTAGGGCGAGCCCCGTGGCATCTACTTATCGAAAAGTCCTTGTAGGAGTGGCAATGCATATACTCCTAGGGCGAGCCCCGTGGCATCTACTTATCGAAAAGTCCTTGTAGGAGTGGCAATGCCTATACTCCTAGGGCGTGCCCCGTGGCGTCTACTTATCGAAAAGTCCTTGTAGGAGTGGCAATGCCTATACTCCTAGGACGTGCCCCGTGGCGTCTACTTATCAAAAATTCCTTGTAGGAGTGGCAATGCCTATACTCCTAGGGCGTGCCCCGTGGCATCTACTTATCAAAAATTCCTTGTAGGAGTGACAATGCCTATACTCCTAGGGCGTGCCCCGTGGCGTCTACTTATCAAAAAGTCCTTGTAGGAGTGGCAATGCCTATACTCCTAGGGCGTGCCCCGTGGCGTCTACTTATCAAAAAGTCCTTGTAGGAGTGGCAATGTCTATACTCCTAGGGCGTGCCCCGTGGCGTCTACTTATCAAAAAGTCCTTGTAGGAGTGACAATGCCTATACTCCTAAGGGGGGCTGTAAGGCTTCATGGTGTGTTGAGACCAAGACCTAAGATATTTCATACAAGCTTAGCGAATGATAAAAGGCCAGAAGAGTCTTTTTGCAAGATAACAAATTGGCACAAGGAGAAAAATTATACTCACTCTTAATAGAAGAGGTTCACCCCAAGTCAGGGGGACTCCACTTGGTATCTATTTTATTCCTCCATATTATGACTTTATTTGCTTCGCTTATGATCTCCAACTGACTTAAGCATCAGAGTGTGGCAACCACCACACCGGTGCTTAGTTTTCTCTTGTTTTGCAGGCCACGTCTTCTCCATTCAAAATAAATTTACTTACGTGAAGGTTAGGTGAGTCCCTTGGCCAAATTTTGGCATCAACAATACTTTTACTTTGTTTTCATGTTTTATAGTAGGTATGATGTCAGAGGTACTGTTTTCGTTCTCCAAAAACTTTTAGATACCCTAAAAATAAACCATATGATCACATGACATCTAATAATTATTTGGATTGATTCAATTGATCAAGATATAATATTAGTAATCAACAATGTAAAAATACCTAGATCAAATGAATTGATCGAGATAGTTAATTCAATTGAGTAAAATATTACTTACCTCACTAAACACAAGAAATTCTAATTCATATATATATAAAAGTTGCTTGACAGGCTCTGGCTAGAGCTTTTAGCGGATCAAGAGAGCAAAAGACAAGAGTATTGGAAAAGAAGAAGATAACTTATTCTGAATGAACTCGATGTATCATTGAGATTTGGTGTCGGAGTCAGAAAAGCTTCTAATGGTGAAGGATCGAGGAAGGTAAGATTCACAGAGAAAGAATAATAGAGATAGTGAATGCGTTTGTGAACAAAGAAGGAGACGGGGGTTAATTCTTAATTGAGGTGATGATGCGTTATGGAGGACTTCATTAATGGTATATCTGTTTTTTACTAACAAAATTTGAATTTATTTTAGAGAAACACTTTTCATGGGTTATTGAAACACTTCTACTTCGGACAAATTATTCAAGAACATTGTCACAAATGTGGTAGTCAATCTTGCATCGTTAGACATGTGAAATTGAAACTTCAAAATACTTTGAAGTAATGTTTTTTTTTTTTTTTGGAGTTCCATAATTGTGGGATGATTAATCTAACTACGATCTTTAGATTGATAATTTGTATCTAGTAGTCAAGAAATTTCTCTATAAGCTTAGAGCCTAATATAGGCCCTCCAATGCATGACAGACTACATAGGCGATTAACCACAACGAAGCCCTTAGGAGGATTGAGTCGAGGAATTGCAATCAACTAAAGACAACGTATGCAGCTTATCGAGCTTTGTATACTAATCAAGCTGAAGTATGTGTCACTCCTTTTCTTAATTCCTACTTTTATGTACTTATGTTTGGTACAACTTTGACAATAGGACAGTGAAAGAAGTATCCTTTTGACAATAGGGCAGTGACAATATAAGACAACTATTTGGTTGGCTGCGCTATCATTTAGCTTTTCTATTCTGAGTATTATTGTTTTTCCACAAGGTTAATTATTTTCTTTAGAGCATTGGTCAACATTGGAGATAGCTAGCCTACTTTTATTGAGTGCTTGTGTTGGAAATTTGGATCAAACATTATTCTCTTTTTGAAAGATTCAAATTGGGAGGAGTCTCTTAATTTGATCTTCTTTATTTTTACTTTTTAACAGGTTGAAGGATTTGCTACCACAATGGGAATTTTGATTAATTTTTTTTACGGTAGGGATTATATTGTTACAAGGTTGAAAATGTATATATTAAATTGTTACACATTAAAGTTTAGGAATTAAAATGTTACAAATTTGAAAGTACAAGATAAATTGTAAAAATAAAAAATAAAAGTTAATGAACTAAATTGTTACAAATTAAAGTTCAAAGACTAAATTGTTACTTTCGTGAAAGTTGAAGAACCAAAAAAGTGATTTTTAACCAAGATTAAATTCAAAATAGGAAAAATAACAAACCACCTTTGAACTATGAGTTTTGCTACAATCACACGTTCAAGTTAGTAATTTGATTAATTAATCACCCTCTGTGTTTTGTTAAGTCTTGCAATCACACCCATGAATTTGTAACTCTAGCATCACACGTGTATTTTCTTTTCTTTTTTTTTTTCTTTTTTTTTGATCAAATGCTTTTGGCAATCAAAAGGATGCAACCAAAATTGTAGCGTACTATTTTGACATTTTCTTAATTATAAGTTTAATTTTCATTTTCATAATTTATTAAATCACGTTTTTTGAATTTTCAAACCCATTATACTTCTACCTTGTTTTCAAGTTTTATAGTAGATATGATGTTAGAGGTACTTTGTCCTCCAAAAACTTTTAGATATCCCAAAAATAATCACATAATCACATGACATCTAATATATATTTGGATTGATTTAATTGATAAGATGGTGTTTTAATAAGTAATCAACTAATTTAGACATGTAAAGTAATTTAGACATGTAAAGGTTTCTAGATCGATCAAATTGATCATCAAGATAGCATTTTAATCACTAATCCAAACATAATTCAATCGAGTAAAATATTATTTACCTCTCTAAACAGTAAACACAACCTTGCTTGTCCAATGATTTCAAGTTCTTAGTTAACATTATCGAGGCAACAATATTTCAATAATGAGAGCTTAAGCCAACAAAGGATGCTTCTGAGGAGTTCGAGGAACAAGCTAAAGGGCGCAACGTTGTGTGGGTGAATATTGGCCCACAACAAACTTGGTGGGTGAATTCTTGACGGGCTTTGGCTGGAGCTTTGTTGTCAAATCGATACAGTGTGAAAGAGCTCTAAGGGCGTGTTTGGAGCAAGGGTTTGGGTTTTGGAAGTGGGGGTTTAGGAAATAGGGTGGTTTTGGAAATCTGTGGGTTTTGGAAGTCTGTGTTTGGGGTGCTGATTTCAGAAGTCTGAGTTGGAAAGTCTGTGTTTGGGGTGTTGGTTTCTGAAGTATGAGTTTGGGAAGTCTGTGTTTGGGGTGTTGATTTCAAAAGTCTGAGTTTAGGAAGTCTGTGTTTGGGGTGCTGATTTCTGAAGTCTGAGTTTTTGTTTTTGTTTTTTTTTTTTCATTTTTTAATTCATGTTACACAATACTTATGCAATTAAAAATTTATAACTTTGTTTCCATTAATTGTAAATATGGGATTGTAAAACCCAATTTTCATCACGAAATTGATTATTAAAGAAGAAAATTATAATCAATTTCCCTTCTTCCAATTTTTTGCACACTTGTTGCATTTCCTATATTTGTTCTGAACGTAGTTTTGGACTTTGAGACCCTGTTTTGAACAAGAATAATTTTTTTATTGTTTCTTATTCTTGTTTAATATTAAACAATTGTTCTAAAATCAACAATTTAGAATGTTTTTTTCCATTAATTGTGAATATGAGAATTTAATACACAATCCTGATCAAACATTTAAAATTGGGAAAAAAAAATATCATTTATCAAATTTCTTTGCACACATGTTGCATTTCCTACATTTCTTCTGAACTTAGTTTCAAACTTCGTTTTTATGATTTTGATTGGTTTTTTCTTTTTTCTGTTTGTACTTTTCAATGCTACACAATTGTTCTAAGATGGAGTAATGAACATGACCATTCTATGACTTTAATCATTTGAAATTAACTAGGATGGTTGGAAAATATTTTTAAACAACAAAACTTTATTATTCAACTAAGGAAGTAATAACAAAGAAAACAAACAAATATTAAATCATGGAAATAATATCATATTAAAGAATAGTTAGTGTGCCAAATGTGAGAAGAACGGTGTTGACGTGACGGTTAAAAATAATAAAATAATATTTTTAAATTAAAATAATAATAAACTTAATAATTAAATAAAATAATAAAAATAATAAGGGTTAGTGGGGGTTTGGGAAATAGGGTTTTTCAAAAAAAAAAAAAAAAAAGAAAAAAGAAAAAAAGGAGTGATTTTGGAAAATGGAGAGAGAAATGAGGAGTAGTCTTGGAAAATGGGGAGAGAAAAGTGGAGTGATTTGTGAAGTGGGGGTTTGGGAAATAGGGGTTTTGGAAAATGGGAGCCCAAACACCAACTTGGAAAAATAGGGTGTTTTCCAAAACCCCCACTTCCAAAATTGGCACCCCAAACACCTCCTAATATTACTAACTCTTTTGGCGGGTCAAGAAAGCAAAGGCAAGAGTATTGGAAAAGAAGAAGATGGGTTATTAATAGACTATAGGTCATTTATTAATCTTTTGGGCTATTTATTCCTTTTGGGCTTTCCCCCTTTTATGTTATTATTCAGCTGGTCATCTCCTTCCACGTGTCCTTGTATATCTCTATTTAGGTTTGTTTTCTCTGGTATTGTAATTCAGACAAGATTGCATTATTCTCTAAATACAGTAATATCTACCTCTCTGATTTCTCACCTCTTATGGTATCAGAGCTCTGAGAATTCTCCTTATATTCAGCTATGGCGTCAGATTCTTCATCATCCTCTACTTCTTCTGAAGCTCTTCCCACCCCTACTGAAAATCCATCTACACCAGTCACTACCCCCATTGTTACCCCGATTGCTCAACAAGGCAAGTCCCCAATCTCCTCACAACCTGCCTTACCATCATCTGGTCCCCGACCCGCTGTTCGACCGAATCAATCTTCGAATCCTTCCTTCAATCCTTACCCACAACAAACCCAACCCTATTACCCACCAAATCCAAGCTTCTTTCAACCCTATTATCCTTCCAATTTTCCAAGAGCAACTACTTCCTATCCCTCTGCCTACCCATCATTTTTTCCTCCCCATAATTTCCCTAATAACCAACCTTCGTCTGTTCATCCTCTTCCCTTTACTCCAAACCCCTACCCTACTTTACCCCAGCCTCTGGCCGTCAAGCTGAATGACACAAATTTTCTCCTCTGGAAGAATCAACTTCTCAAAGCTGTTTTAGCAAATGGTCTCCATGGCTTCCTCGATGGTTCTGTCCCTGCTCCTTCTCGGTTTCTTGATGATCAGTAGCTGCAACCTAATCCGGAATTTCTCACCTGGGAAAGGTACAATAGGTTTATTATGTGTTGGATTTACTCGTCCTTATCTGAAGAAAAAATGGGAGAAATCGTGAGTTTAGAAACTGCTGCAGAAATTGGGAAACTCTAAAGAAATCTTATGACTCTAAGACTACTGCTAGAATTATGGGCCTAAAATCTCAGTTACAAAAGATTAGGAAAGAAGGACTCTCGGTTAGTCAGTATCTCTCTCAAATTAAGGAAATAGCTGATAAATTTGCCGCCATAGGAGAACCAATCTCTTATCGAGATCACCTTGCTCATATCCTCGATGGTTTGGGGAGTGAGTACAATCCATTTGTTACTTCAATTCAAAATAGATCAGATAACCTGGCTTTGGAAGATGTTCGAAGTCTATTACTCGCCTATGAGGCTTGGCTTGAAAAACAGCGTACCATGGAGCAACTCAGTTTTGCACAAGCCAACTTAAGCACCTTTCAGTTGCATCAAAACAGTCGTCGACCAACCCCTCGTCCCTCTACTGTGTCTGTTCCTAGATCTCCCTTTAATCCATCAAATTTTCCTTTGCCTACTTCCCAATCCTCTATCTTTACTCCTAGCATATTAGGTAAACCTCAGTCATCTTCTCAGACCACCTCTCGATGGCCTCCTAGGAATAATACCAATAGACCTCAATGCCAAATTTGTGGCAAGTTTGGGCATACCGCTCACATTTGCCATCATCGCACAAATTTGGCTTACCAAACTCCATCACCTCAGGCTTTAGTTTCGACTACTACACCCTCACAGTCTCTGATTGACAATGCCTCGACTATATCCTCTGACTCCTACCATCCTGATGAGAGTTGGTTTCTGGACTCCGGTGCAACACATCACATGACATCCGACATCTCCAACCTCTCTAATCCAGTGCAATATCTTGGTGGTGAACAAATTACCGTTGGGAATGGTAAGACAATTTCTATATCTCATATTGGTTCTAATCATGTTTATTCTAATCATAGACCTATTTATCTCGATTCTATTCTGTATGCTCCTTCCATTTCTAAAAAGTTAGTGAGTGTTGCTCGCCTTTGTAATGATAACCAAGTGTTTGTTGAGTTCTACTCTACTTTTTTTCTTGTCAAGGATCTTCAATCCAGGCAAATCCTCCTCCGGGGCACACTTGAAGATGGATTGTATAAGCTCTCTCCACATTCAAAGTTGTCTCCTCCGGTTAATCCTGTTGCTTCTTCACAACAGTCCCCTATTGCTGCCTTCTCTGCTTCCGCATCTCCTCCAAACTGGCATCTTCGGCTTGGTCATCCGGCTGCTGCTACCCTTCATCAAGTTTTGTCTTCCATTCGGGTGTCTTGTCCAAGTGCTCATCAATTTTGTAATTCATGCCAAGTTGCCAATAGTCACTGTTTACCTTTCGGTTTAGCAGAAACTAAGTCTTGTAGTCCTTTTAATCTTGTTCATTCGGATGTTTGGGGTCCTTCCCCTCTTGTTTCAATCAATGAAGCTGGTTATTTTCTGTTATTTGTTGATGATTTCAGTCGCTTCTCTTGGTTATATTTACTTAAATCTAAAGATGAAGTTTTTTCTTGTTTTCTTCATTTGAAGAATATGGTTGAAACACAGTTTGATTGCAAAATTAAGGGCTTACAAATGGATTGGGGTGGTGAGTATAGACGTGTCTCCTCTTTCTTGTCATCCCATGGTATTCTTCATAGAGTTTCTTGCCCTCACACTCCTCAACAAAATGGTAGGGTTGAAAGAAAGAATAGGCATGTGGTTGAGATTGGTCTTTCTCTTACTTTTTGGAGTTATACTTTTCAAAATGATGTCTATTTAATTAATCGATTACCTTCTTCTGTTCTTCAATCCATGAGTCCTTATCATGTGTTATATAATCGTTCTCCAGATTATTCCTTGCTTCGGGCATTTGGGTGTGCTTGTTTTCCTTATCTTAGGCCCTATAATTCTCATAAACTACTTTTTCGATCTACTGAGTGTATTTTTCTGGGGTATAGTTCTCATCACAAGGGTTATCGTTGTCTTGATCCCTTAACTGGTAAGCTTTATGTTTCTAGGCATGTAATTTTTAATGAAACTGTGGTTCCTTGTTCTCGAAATGGTTTTTCCTTTAACTCTATTAAAACTTCATCTCCTGATCATTTTTTCCATTCTGTTTCACCTTTTTCACTTCCTCCTTTGGCTCATTCTTTTTCTTCTGATTTTTCCTCTTCTTCTTCTATGCCTACTTACCCTCCTGGCTTCACTCCCTCATCTGGTACTTGTGTTCATCACCAAGATACTCCTTGTGTGTCTTCAACACCGCAACCCCCCTCTGCCCCGCCCAATCTGTCTCCCATATCTCTTCTCCATCCACTGCCTCTTCAGCTTCGCCTGCTCCTTCACCCGTTTCTTCTCCATCCTCTGTCCCTTTAGCCTTGCCTTCTCCTTCACCCGTTCCTCCTGCTTCATTTCCTGCCTCCCCTTCTCCTCCCCTTCCTCTCCCTACCTTAAATATTCACCCTATGGTTACGAGGTCGAAAGCTGGTATACATAAGCCTAAATGCTGGCTCTCCACCTCGGTTTCTTCCCTTCCCTCTGAACCTCCCAATTTTAAGACGGCTGTTAAATGTACTGAATGGTGTGAGGCAATGCAAAAGGAGTTTGATTCTCTTGTAAAGAACAACACATGGATTTTGGTTCCTCCCTCACCGAAACACAAGGTCATTAGTTGTAAATGGGTCTATAAGATTAAGCTCAAACCTAATGGTGATATAGAACGTTACAAGGCACGCTTGGTTGCTCGTGGTTTTGATCAAACCTATGGTATAGATTATTTTGAAACATTTAGTCCGGTAATCAAGCCCGCTACTATACGGTTGGTCTTATCCCTTGCCATTCGTTTTAAATGGGTCATTAGGCAATTGGATGTCCATAATGCCTTTCTGAATGGTGATCTCCATGAGGATGTTTTTATGGCTCAACCAAAAGGTTTTGTGGATCAGTCTAGACCCAATTATGTGTGTAAACTACAGAAGGCCCTATATGGATTGAAACAAAGTCCAAGAGAGTGGTTTCTTAAGCTAAGTAAATGCCTTTTGCAGTGGGAATTTGTTGCATCAAAATCTGACACGTCCATGTTTGTTTACCGCAAGGGATCTGTTCTGGTTATCTTCTTAATTTATGTTGATGATATATTAGTTACAGGTTCTGATTTATCTTCCATTCAAGGTTATATTTCAGCTTTAAATGATCTGTTTGCTCTTAAGGACCTTGGGGATTTATCTTATTTCTTGGGGATTGAGTTCAAACGTGGTGCTGATTTTCTGCATTTATCTCAAAGTAAGTACTTTCTGGATGTTTTAAAGAGGGCTGAGATGTTGGATTGTAAGCCTATTGACTCTCCAATGGCTAGTGGCTCTGTTCTGTCTCTTTGTGATAGTGATTTGTTACCCGAACCAAAGAAGTATCGCAGCCTTGTAGGAGCCCTTCAGTACTGTACTATCACTCGACCTGATTTAAGTTTTGTTGTCAATAAAGTTTGCCAATTTCTACATGCCCCTACTAGTGCACATTGGAATGCTGTCAAAAGAATAATTCGGTATTTAAAGGCTACTGTGTCTCTTGGTATTACTTTTTCTTCTTCAGGACCTCACTCTTTGTTGTGCTACACTGATGCGGATTGAGCCAATTGTCCGGATGATAGAAGGAGTACGAGCGGCTACTGTATTTTTCTTGGAAACAACTTGATATTATGGTCGTTTGCCAAACAGAAAGTCGTCTCTCGCTCAAGTCCTGAATCCGAATACAGAGGGATGTCTAAAGCGACTGCTGAACTCATTTGGCTTCAATCGGTCTTGGATGAACTTGGTTTTCCTTCCACTTCTCCTCTCCTACTGTGTGATAATGCGAGTGCCACTTATTTGGCAGCAAACCCCGTTTTCCACAACCGTTCGAAGCATATCGAGATAGACCATCACTTCATTCGGGAGAGAGTCTCGCGCAAACAACTTTTAGTTCGACATGTCTCCTCCGAGGACCAGCTTGCTGATATCATGACAAAGCCTTTGCTAACCGCTTGTTTCCAGCTACTGCGTACCAAGCTCACTGTGCATTCTTGCCCAGTTCAACTTGCGGGGGGATAATAGACTATGGGTCATTTATTAATCTTTTGGGTTGTTTATTCCTTTTGGGCTTTCCCCCTTTTCTGCTATTATTCAGCTGGTCATCTCCTTCCACTTGTCCTTGTATATCTCTATTTAGGTTGGTTTTCTCTGGTATTGTAATTCAGACAAGATTGCATTATTCTTAATATCTACCTCTCTGATTTCTCACTTCTTAGTTATTCTGAATGAACTCGATGTATCGTTGAGATTTGGTGCCGGATTCATAAAAGCTTGACCTTTAATGACGGTAAAAAATAATTCAGCAAAATCAATAAGGGTTTGTAAACCAAGAGTCAAAGAATTTTGTAAAATATTTATAACTATTTATCAAAGTTCAAGAACTAAACTTGTCTATTTTAAAACCTTAGAGATCAAATAATTAAACGCCAATCTCAAACATCAAAGAGTTAATAATGACCATTTGATATGAGAAATAATGGAATCCAATCCTTCCTTATTCATGGACAAGAGCTAAAAGGCAAAAAGTTAGTGGAGAATTTGCCATCCCATCCGTCCTCGATATCATATATTTTTCTTGACAACGTCCTTCATATCATATCTGTTTTTGTTTTTAAGATACCTTTGAGATAACTCTCTATCATATTGTCATTAATTCTATTCAACAAATTTGATTTTGATTTTAACATTTTTTCCTCATTATTATCATAAGAAACTTTCTTATCTAAGCTCTGTTTGTCATGGTATCAGAGCTATAAACATTTTTCTTCTTCTTCTTGTCTACAACTATGACAACAACAGACGAATCCTCTTCCTCATCAGCACTTGAAACTACATCGATAGCCTCACCCTCCACTCCGATTACCACTCCCATTGTAACTCCCTTAACTCAGAGAACAAATCCTCAACCACCTCGTCCTCCGATTGTCCAAAATTTGTAGCCTTTCAACCTCCAATTACCCCAAATCCTCAGTCGTTCTACCTTGCTCATACTTATCTCAATCCAAATCCAAACTTATCCTCAAGCACCCAACCAACATCAGTACCTTAATCCCTTCTCCCTAAACCCTTACCCTACTCTGCCTCAGTCGCTATCGGTCAAGCTGAATGATACCAACATATATATAGATTTTGATTACACATCATGATTTCCAGTAATATTTTTTTAGGTTGGAATATCTTTTGGATAATTGTAATGGGTGGCAACATGAGGGTAAATAATGAAAAATATAACTATTTTTAAAAATATTTGCAAATATGGAAAAATTTTTGAAATAATTTTTTATATTCTTGAATTGCCCCTCCCCTGATTGACGTGTACAACTTCTTCTTCCTCGTCAATTTTTTTTTATTTTAAATTTATTGATAGAAATCTTCTATCAATGATAGAAAGTATTTCTATCACTAATAGATTCTATCAGTGATAGAAAAATTTTCTATCAGTGATAGAAAAGCTTTCTATCCGTGATAGAAAGTTTCTATCACTGATAGAAAAGCTTTCTATCAGTGATAGAAAAACTGATTGGATAATATATTTTGATAGAAATCTTCTATGATAGAAAGTCTTTCTATCTTCCATCAGTGGTAAAAAAATGATAGAAATCTTCTATGATAGAAAGTCTTTCTATCACTGATAGATTCTATCAGTGGTAGAAAAATTTTCTATCAGTGATGGGCATTTTAGTAGTTTTACTTTTTAGATGGTGAGATTTTGCCCTTTTTGCAAATATTTCTGCAGACAGCTACTTTTGCAATTAGTTTGGGTCATTTTGCTACTTTTGCAACAAGTCCTATTATTTTAGTCGAATTTAGATTTTTTCCATTTTAGTATTTATATTTTCAAATGTCTAAATTTAATATATTTACATGTAATAAAGTTTATAGTTGGTCACTTTTGTTAGTTTGAAGTTAATTTTTGTCGAAATTAATTCAATAATAATAATAATTTCCATAAAGAAAAGACACACAAGGCCGATGAACATATTTCCAAAATTTAGAAAAGGAAAGATAACAAAGACTAACTTTTTTTTTTAGAAGTTAATGATAAACTCACACACTAGGGATTAATTTTAAGTTTTATTGTAAGTACATGGACTAAATTTGGATATTTAAAAGTATATGAACTAAAATGAAATGAGACCTAAAGTATAGAGACCAAAATGATATTTAAATCAAGGGTAAAATACCTTTTTGGTCCCTCATGTTTCGAGTCCGTTTCTAATAGGTCCCTACGTTTCAAAATCGGACAATCAAGTCCCTACTGTTCTGGAAATGTATCTATTGAGTCCCTCTAGGGCTGACGTGGCAATTTAAAATAATAAAATATTGATTTTTAATTATAATAATAATAAAATAATAAATTTATTATTATTATTATTAAAATATAATAAAATATAATAAAAATAATAATTATTTAAAAAAAAAAAAATTCTCTCTCCTCTTTCCCCACTCCCCTCCCTTCTTCCCACTTCCCTCCGTTCTTCTCCCCGCCGCCCCTCATCCCCCACCTCCTCCCTCTTTTTCTCCCCGCCGGCGACACCAATAGCCCCACAACCACCATTCCGCCACCGGAAAAATCGCCACCCCACTTCCCTCTTTTTGGATTTTGATCGCCAGCCTCTTCGTCTTCCATTCGAACTTCGGTCCGTTCAATTTCGATGATGGTATTGTCGGTCTCGTGTACGGCAGCGCCCTTGTCGGCGAGAGGAGCACCGACGGCGGTAGGGCGGAGGCGAAGGGGACGACGAAGATCAATGTTACTGTTGAAGCTTTCGAGAACAACGTTAGCGGCGGTCTGAATGATTCGGGGATTTTTGCAAAAATAGGAGTAGTTTTTGCGGATCCGGAGAGTGGCTCCGAAGAGGGATTCGGGCTTGGCGAAGGCGGAGCGGTTGATGAGCTCCAACCAGGGGCGGCGGTGGGCGAGGGCGTGGCGGAGGGAGAGGAGAAGGTGGCTGGTGAAGGAGGAGAGGGGGACTGGGGGTTGGGGTTGCGGTTGGGATTGGGATTGGGAAGTGGAAATTGGGATTTAAATGGCCGGAAAGTATGGGGAATGAAGGGAGGGATGGTCGGAAAGTATGGAGGCGGTTCACAGAGAGGGAAAGGAGGCGGCGATGGAATGGAAGAGGAGGGAGAAAATAGTTTTTTAATAATTATTATTATTTTTATTATATTTTAAAAATGATAATAAAAAAAATAATAATACTTTTATTATTTTATTATTATTATAATTAAAAAATCAATATTTTATTATTTTAAATTGCCACGTCAGCCCTAGAGGGACTCAATAGATACATTTCCGGAACAGTAGGGACTTGATTGTCCGATTTTGAAAACGTAGGGATCTATTAGAAACGGGCTCGAAACATGAGGGACCAAAAAGGTATTTTACCCTTAAATCAATATATAATGATCAAATTTGAATTCAGAAGAATGTGCAAAGATAAACTCAACTTCTAATTTTTTTTTTCAAAGATACATTAAGATTAAAATAAGATTATACATTAAGATTAAAATAAGATTCCCCACAAAAAAAAATGACTCATTAACATGACAAGTGATTTCCAATCCACATATATGTAGCTTAACCTATTAAGTGATCATTAGTTTTATAAAAAAAAAAAAAAAAAAAAAAATCTATTAAGTCATTAGTAACTTCTTTTATCATTGTTATTCGCGAGACAGAACATGATCTAATCCACATATATATAGCCTAACCTATTACTCACATTCACTTGAAAAAGAAGAAGTTTGTTTGACTGGGGCAAAGACGATTTGGTTCCAAAGATCAATGAAATGTTTAGAAAGTTCTCTTCAATTCATATATATAAATTTAATTTGTGGATGTTCACTGGTATGGTGCAAGCAATATAGAAGACACTGCAATCTTATTCCCAAGTTGTGAGCTTGGCGATATGCATGGAGTTTGAATGGTGGCATGTCGGCCAATTCTTCTCTTGTGCCGTCGACCCGTTTGGTCAATACCACAGGGGTATTTCTCTTAAGTTTCTCGTTGTTCAAAATTACTTTTATTATGAAATGAAAAAAATGCAGTTTGCTTAGATGAACAAAGGGGGTAAAAGAGGAAACAAAATAACTTTTTTTTTTTTTAAAAAAAAAAGGAATATATGCCTTAAAAAGTTAAACTAAAGATTTTGAATATATTGATATATAGACATATATACAATGTCATTACGCTTTTAAATTTTTTAATTGAATATTTTATTAAATTAGAAAAAAAAACATTTATTTACAAGCTGATGTTCAAAATTAGATATTAAAAAAAAAAATCATATTTTCAAAAGAACAATGTTTGCCTATATATTGGTACGTACAAATCTCTCTATATACCCCATTAAAATCTTGACAATTAGACATTTTTTACTCACTCTATTAAAATTTTGGCATCTAAAAGAGAGAAAGGTAGGAACTGAGAAATTTTTTCTATTTTTTTTAAAGAAAAAACATGTCTGCATACCGGTATGTAGGGATCCCACCATTAAAATGTTGACAATTAAGAGATAACAAAAAATTCTCATTTTCTCCATTCATCTTTCTTAGTTGTCAAGATTTTAACAGGGTATGTAGGGAGATTCCTACATAGCGGGCAAGTTTTGTTCTTCTTTTAATCATCAACATTTTAATGATGGTGGGTAGAAAGAAATATTGTCCAAACTTGCCAAATATTGTTACGTATATATGTGTGTGGTTTTGTCGATGGTTATTGATAACCATACTCATCCAAGACAACACCTTCACCATCGAACGTCCCCTGATTTAGTTTGTGTGAGAAAAAGGAAATTCTGAACCTTCCTTCCATGTCCGACGAGAAGAGTAAGCTCCATATAGCCATGTTCCCATGGCTAGCTTTTGGCCACATGATTCCTTACCTTGAGCTCTCCAAACTCATTGCTCAAAAGGGTCACCGCGTATCCTTTCTATCCACTCCAAGAAACATCGATCGTCTACCAAAACTCCCTCCCCATTTATCTCCTTTCCTCAACTTCCTCAAACTTCCTCTCCCTCCGCTCCACAATCTTCCCCTGAACGCAGAGGCCACCACCGATCTCCCTTACGACCAAGTTCAGTTTCTCAAACACGCCTACGACCACCTCAAACAACCCATCTATGAGTTTCTCCGATCCTCCGATGTGGATTGGATCTTACATGACTTCGCTCCCTATTGGTTGCCTCAAGAGATCGGACCCAACCTTGGGATTAAGACTGCTTTTTTCAGCATTTTTATTCCCGAGTTTCTTGCTTTTCTCGGACCTTTTTCTGCAGATGACTATCGGATCAAACCAGAGGACTTCACAGTTCCGCCCCACTGGATTCCCTTCCCCACAACCGTGGTGTTTCGGCACTTCGAAATCATGAAGATCTTCGACAGCGTAACCGGTAACATCACCGGCGTTTCTGATTTAGATCGCGTAAAAATGAGTGCTCACTGCAGCGATGTAGTGGTTGTCAGAGCTTGCCCTGAATTCGATCCGGAGTGGATTCAAGTTCTCGGTGATGTATACGCTAAACCCATTTTCCCGGTGGGTCAACTTCCGACGTCCGAGTACGATTCCGGGGACGAGAGTCCAGCGTGGCAGTCGATTAAAGAATGGCTCGACAAACAA
This sequence comes from Luffa acutangula, assembly GCA_036850905.1. Classification (NCBI taxonomy): domain Eukaryota; kingdom Viridiplantae; phylum Streptophyta; class Magnoliopsida; order Cucurbitales; family Cucurbitaceae; genus Luffa; species Luffa acutangula. The sequence continues at coordinate 56,872,153 of CM072087.1, read as the reverse complement.
CCCAAAGCTTCGGTGGTCTACGTGGCATTCGGGAGCGAGGCAAAGCCGAGCCAACACGAACTTACTGAGATCGCTTTAGGACTGGAAAAATCGGAGCTGGCGTTCTTTTGGGTGTTGAGGACGCGCCGGGGACCGGCCGACCCGGATCCGATTGAGTTGCCCGATGGGTTCGAGGAACGAACCAAAGGGCGCGGCGTAGTGTGCACCACCTGGGCGCCGCAGTTGAAAATATTGGCGCATGAGTCGGTGGGTGGGTTCTTGACGCACTCTGGGTGGAGCTCTGTGGTGGAAGCGATTCAGAGTGAAAGAGGTTTGATATTACTTACTTTCTTGGCGGACCAAGGACTGAATGCGAGAGTATTGGAAGAGAAGAAGATGGGTTACTCTGTTCCAAGAGACGAAGTGGATGGATCGTTTACAAGGGACTCAGTGGCGGAATCGCTGAAGCTGGTAGTGGCGAAGGAAGAAGGTAAGATTTACAGAGAGAGAATAAAAGAGATGAAGGATTTGTTTGTGAACAAAGAAAGAGAGGAGAGGTTGATCGATCAGTTACTGGGCTATCTGGAAACGCGTACAAACGTGGAGGAGGATCTTTGAGAAGACGACGCCACTCAATTTCGAAAGGAAAATAAGGAAAGTGGGTGGGGATTGAAGATCTCTTGATTCGAATACAAGCTTTATGCCAATTGAATCATGTTCTTATTAACTTAATATAATGTATTATAAATTATATAAAATAATAATTAAAAAATTATAACACATAACATTTTTATGAAGTAATTAATAATATTTTATATTCAACTTAATATTTAGTTAATAACTACAAATAATTTATGGTTTATAAATATATTATCAAACACATTTTAAATCATTATTTAAATTTTGAATTCAATTTCTGAATCTGCTAAAAAAAATGTTTTTATTGAATCTCTTATTTTCAAATTTTTATTTTCAGATTACCAACCAAATGCACCCTAAGCAATCTTCACACTCTAGCTTTACACATTCGTATATGGAGGTAAAAGTAAAGTAATTTGCTTTTCTCGTAATGGAGAAATAAAGATCTTCTTTCCTTTTTTGGAAGGAAATAAAACTTGTATGAAAGAGAAAATGAGAAAATTAGGAGAAAAAAAAAACTTATAATTGTCAACATTTTAATAGTGGTACCTAGAGACAGGCATATTAGACCGTTTTTAAAAATTTTAAACTATTGAACTATTAAACATGTCCATCAATATGTTAGAAACCTATTAAACAAAAATTTGAAAGTTGAAGACCTATTAAACATTTTTTAAGTTCAAATACCTATTAGATATAAAATTTGAATTCCATGTACGTGTTAGACACTTTTTAAAATTTAAAAACTAAATAGACATAAATTTGAAAGTTTTTGTATTAAACTTGTAATTTAACCTTGGGAGAATTTCATGGGTAAAATTACATTGTTTCTTTTCATTTTTTTTTGAAAAAAAAATATCAATTTATAATTATGTCGAATTTAGAGTAATATTTAAAACTTATGGGTAAAAATTGACACACTTTGTCGAATTTAGAGTAATATTTGATTTTCTTTTCCTATTAACTACTATTATAGGATTTATAGACTTTTATATTTTTTTTTTTTTTTTTGAGAAGTTAGACTTTTGTATATTGGTTGAGAACGTTGAATCAGAATATTATTGTCATGTGATTTTTAAGAATTGGAATTTGTTCTGTCTTTGCAACAAATAAAAAGAAAGGGTAATATTATTTCAGGTATTGTGCTTTGACGAATCTTATTCTCTTACAAGGGTTGAACAAAATGTATTATTCTTTCATTTTGCCAAAGCATGAGAAAAATATATATTCTTCCTTTTTTTTTTTTTTTTTTTTTTTGCTTAATTTTCTAAAAGTCATAGCGTCTTTCCCATTGCCCCTTTACTTTTTCTTCAAATTGTTAAATAAAAAACCAAGATGGGCATGTTTTTTGTTTAAGGTTGTACACAAGTGGGATTGGGTACTCAAGGTTGTTAAAATTTTGTGCAAGAGTCATCCATCAATGCCAATGAAGAGGGCTTGTTGAAATCTCAAATTTGGGGTGGGTCTCATATCTTATTCACATTTCTTGATTTTGGTAACGATATTTAAGAGAATAAAAATTTTATTTCCATTCTTGCATTTCCATTCATAATAAGTAACGGGAGTCTTAGTCTAGAAACTAATCCAAGGTAATTCATAATGATTCAAGAATAAATAGAAAGATCGAGGTGGAGTAAAACAATGAGAGATAAGATAACAACAAGGCATCCATAGTGAATTAGGGACAAAGATGCCTACAATGATAGAGAAGGTGGGTGTTGAGTGAAGATTCCTAATGCCAACAATGAGAGGTGAAAAATTTGAAGCCGAGATGTCAATAGTGAAAAAAGTGATAGAAATTTGCTATTATTAATGAGATTCATAGGGAGAGAACACCAAACCAAGGGAGAATCGAGATCCCCCCTAACGCCCCAAGCCAACATTCACTTAAAAATCAGCCAAATAAGATATTTGTTGATGGTGAACTGCCTCCACTCCACGTGAGAACCAATAGTGAATTTGTTGAAAAGAGGGGGAGGACGTGACTCGCAAGACAAGCAAACGCTGCACACCGGTGTGGTGTAAGCCACACACACTCTAATGCTTAAGTTAGCTCTGAATGGAAAATAGTATAATGTAAACAGAGAACTCGATTGTACCTGTGTGTATCCGTATTATGGAATTTGATCCCCTTCTTTGGTTGTCTCTCGATGTATTTATCGTTCTTCCCCTTAGGGTTTTCACTCGGGCCTTGGGAGTTTCTGCTGATGGGGACCAAGACTAGGCTCGGGCCCGCTCAACTGGTCGACCTCGACCCTCGGCCTCATGCTTGGGTCAAGGTCAAGGAGATGGAAGGTGGGCTGGGAACAACCCCAACCTTCTTTCACTTGCAGTGGGCTTCTCATTGCCAATCTGGGCCCGACAACTCTGGGTCTTTTGAACCGAATGGCCATTGACGAGTTTTTACCCATAACAATATCCTTTCTCTATTTGAAAAGGATCCTCCTTGCAATGATGTCACTCAAACGTTTTTACCACACAAGTTTCCAAAGGTAAGGAAAGGTAAACAATCTAACCATGTCACATCATCCTTGTTAGTCAACTAGTTGTACTAAAAAAAGCATAAGGAACATTTAGGACTACTTTTCAAACCTCAAGAACTAAAGTATAAACCTTAAGAATCAAATAGACACCTACTTCAAGGTCAAAAGGTAAAAACTAATGATTTATAAATATTAGGAACCAAATTAATGATTGCCTAAAAAAAATAGCCTGATATATTTAGTCTTTTTTTGGAAGAGAGGTGGGATCGAATCCTCCTATTCATGGAATAGACCTAAGACAAAGATTAAAATTAAAAATTTTGGGAAAATGTCAATTTTAACCTTGAATTTGGTAAGTTATATCCATTTTCACAATAAAATTCCAAATTTATCAAATTATACCTTTAACTTTGATAAATGTTGCAATTTGAACCTTGAACTTGAATAAGTATTGCAATTTTTACCCTTCAATATACTTTTATTTGAAAAATCGTTAATGAAAATATTATCATGTGCATTTAATGAATATAACATGTGTTTGCTGTGGAAATTAATGAGGTTTAAAAAAATGACATTAGAGTTTTGAAAGTGCATTAAGGGTGAATTTTCTTGAAATAAAACATGAAGTAAATATTGCAACACATGAAAAATTGATACAACTTACAAATTCTTCCGTCCTTTATACCGTATCTATTTTCCTTTATACCGTCCTTTAAGGTAAAGGTTAAATTAAACATTGATTTTGACTAGACACCATTATTCTTGTTCGTTAAAATGAAGAAAAAAACCTAAAATCAAAATCGAAGTCAAACTCAAAAGAATCTGCAAGGATAAATTTAAATTTTGATTTACAAACACTTAACTAAGTCTAGTGTCCACTTTAATGAAATTAAAAGTTTATAATGAAAATTGAATGTTTCCCAAAATTATTTCAAGAGAGAAAAGGAGGCTAAACTCTTAAATTCCTGGAATCACCCATGATCAAAAACTTCAAACACAGATCACCTATGGGTTACCTCTTTGAAAATCAATACAGCTAATCCAATATAGACAGAAGCAATTGTTTCTGAACAACTTTCAGATCTAGAAAACCAGGAACAGAATCAAGAAGTTATTGGGCCTGAACGAACTTCTCTGAGAACAAAAAATGATTAGTAATTTGTTGATAGGTGAAAAATGGGAATTTGGCTATCCTCCTAGTTGCTAGTGTTCTATTTCTAGGATCTAGAGGAAGACGATGCTAGATAAATAATCTCTCATATTCTTTGCGATGCAGGCAATGTTAATGATGCCTCTTGGCTTTGAAATTCATCTGCTGAAACTATTGAACCTTGTGGATACATTCTCTGAGATACAGCAGGAGTGGGAATGCATAACCATTCCGATTTCTGTGGCATGCCTGCACTTCTATGAACTAATGGAGGTATATACATTCTCTCTGAAGTGGATGTTAAAGATTCAGCTTGTTGAGAAGCAGCGGAAGCCATATTATCGCCCCTCTCTGACAAGCTAGACAAGTACATTCTATCTGAAGTTGATTGCAAAGCAATGTCGGTACGAGAAGCCAAGCTTATGTGGTCACTTCTATAAGAAGTGGGAGGCACATAATGCCTCTCTGAAGAAGAAAACAGGGAGGTATCAGTTCTCCGCAATGTTTGACTCATACTGTCGTTCAGATGGGAAGTTGCTAGCATGTATACCCGTTCTGATGATTGACATATGCTGTCGATTCTTTGAGATGGAACTAAACTGTCATTTCCATTGGTTATCAGACAAATACTGTCATGAGATGTAGGCACATATAACCCCTCGGCAGCTAAGACCAAAGCAGGATGAGCTGTTCGAGATGCCTGCGCTTTGATGTTGTTTGTCTGTGATGAGGGCACATGGATCCTCTCAGAAGTGGATGGAATTGAATCAGCCCGCTGGGCTTCATTCCAATGAGATTTCTGAGGTATGTAAAGTCTCTCAGATGATCGGGATGTTGACACTGACATAGCTTGGCCAGGTAAATCTCTATCACCTGCCGAAGGCATAGCAGGAGACAAATCATGGTTGGATAAATCCCCCTCTGATGACAAAGTAGAGATCAGGGAGAGTCCCTGACCATGCAAATCCCTATCAGGAGTTGGCGGAGAGGAGGTGGTTCTTTCATTGGCTAAATCTGTCTGAGATATTCGAGGGTTTTGCAGAAGTACAGCATCGCTGGGTGAATCCCTCTCGGATGTGGAAGGCAACGGGGGTAAACTTCTGTGCCGCCCACCAGGTGAATCTTTCTCAGATGTTGAAAGCAACGAAGGTACTGCACGAGCTTTCAAATGTCTGTCAGATGGTGAAGGCACCGCCATTGAGACTCCAATATTTGGTAAGTTCTTCCACTGTTGAGCCACTCTTTTCAATTGGGTGTAAAATTCCAGGCCCGACTTATCTTCAAATTAAAAACCAGATAATGAGAGGAGAAAGTAGTAGGGAAAAGAAATGAAGGATAATATTGCAAAACAGATAGGAGGCATCAAAGAGGTTGAGAAATTGAACTGAAAAAAAAAAAACTAGATTAACAGCAGAAGATGGCTTCAAACCATTAAAGGAAGATGGCAACGGAACTGGAACAGCAACATTTATACCAACCTGAAATAGATTTAGGAGGGAAAAAAAGAATTTGAAAACAAATAACAAATACGAAGCAATTTGTAGGGAAAAATTCCGACATTGATAAAGTAAAATAGGCTTAGGTATAGGGTTACGATGTGGGAATGTAATTTAACTGCAAACCAGCTTATAACTTCCATGCAAAGTACAAGGTTTCACTCAACACTATAATTAACATGTCAAAGCAAAACATAAATAGTTCAATCTATCTACTGGGGCGTCCATCAAGCGAAATCTAAATGGACAGAAATTTGTATCACGAATAAATTTGATCACTAACCATTCCCACTTCCACTTCACTCTGGAACTTCCTCGCATAAATGCCAGAATTTGTGAATATGGAAGCTCCATTTCGGTTCCTGCAGAAAATTTGACAAGAGTAGTTCAAATGTATGTCCAGGAAGTCATGAATAACAAGAAGGAATTTTGCACGTGCAACACCTTATCCATCAAAAAAGAGTCAACAAAAAAAGGGTCTACAAATTTTCTTCTTCAAGGAAAGCAGCTTCAAGAAGCTACAACCAACACCAAGATTCAAAAGAAAAGTACGACAGATTTAAAATAGAAAAAGTTACAATTCAAAGGTGATTAAGGAATACCGGAAGGTAAAATGGTTTATGGAATGCAGCACCTCAATGACTATAATGGTTAAAGTATGCCATCTAAATGCCACCCCAGTTTAGTAGAGTTAAAAGAAGTACTTGTTTCTGTTTATAATGGATATAGCCTCCTCTAGGTTGTCAGCCTGCCGGTAAAACCAAAAGAACGTAATTAGACAGCCTGATCAAGACAATGTGCAATGTTACCCATTGGATGATAAACTAGGTAGTACCTGCATACAAAGGAGAACTGGTCCAAAAAATTCTTCCTGTCAACACAAAATACTGCTGTAAAACTTAATGTGTAACAGAATGCTGTCAAAATAATGAGAACATTTTTTTGTTTTTTGAAACAATAATGAGAACATATGAAATTCAAGTCTCTTATGCTGAGAGATTTAGATATCAATCATCAATTACATCCATTCAGAATAAGGACCAATAGAAAGAGATAAGAATACCTTGTAGCACTCCATGTCGGTTGTTATATCAGCTAAAATGGTAGGACCAACAAAATTTCCATTTTCGTATCCTGGGACCTACAAAGTATTGCAAAAAACTTGATACACCAGAAAGTTCTATTATTCATTCAAAATGAAAAGCAGGATCCATTAGGTTTCAGTAAAACAAAATAACAATAATTTATTTAACAAACTCGGAATAATAACAAATCAGTACCACAATATCTCTACCGTCAAGCAGAAGTCTAGCGCCACCTTCAATGCCACTTTGAACTAATGTACAAAAACGATCTTTCACCTGTGGATTTTTTTCTCCAAGGAAACCAATTAATTTAACAGTCGAATACGATTGTGCATAGTAGTAACAGAAAGACAGGAATGTCCCACTAGAAGTACAGTACAGTATGGTTTCTTATAATTGTTTAGAGAGAGAGCAAGAGTTAAATTGAGTGTCGCAACACCTATAAGACTAAACACTCAACATGGAATTAAGTTACTTTTAGCCTTCACCTGAAAGGATCAAAGGTTGTAGAGAGGCAAAAGAATCGTCTCCTACATGTGCATAGACCATAGATCCCGTAACCTAAGGAAAAATTACAGGTCTTTCTGTACACATACCTCTTTGGTAATTACAGGACCAAGGTCAGCATTGGGATCTGTCCCCACATTCACTTTAAGTGCTTTGGCACATTCCACAAGTTTTTCTTCCCTGGAAAATCATCGTAGAGTACCAATAACTAGAAAACTCATATGTTCATAGATTTAAAGACTCTCTAAGGAGCATCATAACTGAAAAAACATTGACAAGTCTGTCAATGAGCAAAACTTGGCAACCCATTGGTTGACATGCCATTGCGAATTAGAAGTATTTGTAATTCACAGACCATCCAAATTTCATTATTTCACAGTACAAAAGGCACTGTTAATTTGTTATTTTCAAAAGTTCAGTGAAAGTCTTCTCTACAAGGAGAAAGAAGGAATAAGTGCAAATGCAGTTGGGAGCCAAAGAACATATGCTGCATATTTAACACTTTTAGGAATGTCGTGGGGCACAGTAATGTGCAGTGTGCACAAATGTTCTTAAGCTTCATAGTGCAAGTACTATGAAGTAAACAGATCACTGCACCAGCCATGAGCCAAAGACGCCACTTGACTGTCTAAGATAGCTTTTCATGACTACGGTAATAGATTAATGAAATCTGATCTTCTTACATATACTCTCATTCATGGGAAACCAATCTGCCTAAGCTTGCAACCCCAAAATTCATATCCTGATTCTTAAAGAACGCAGCTTCCCTCGAGGATCTTAAACTCAAAAATTGAAATAGAAAAAAAAAAATATGGAAATTTTCATAGCAAGAGATTAGGTCGATACAATAAACAAAATGCTCAAGACTAAATCTCAACAAACTGGGTACTACAAGAATAGGCAAGTAAAATAGTGCCTATATTTATAAGACAATGAATTCTGAATTCTACTTGCCCAGAGATGATAAACTCAACCAAGAAGAAGACTTCCAGAAGGGGAAAAAAAGATTGCGATAAACAAAAGAATCACTATACCATAGAATTGAACTCCCAACGGAGACAACAATGTTGATAGCCATACTTGTCTGTCCAGCAGTACCAAATCCAGCATCAACCAGGGCATTTAAAGTAGCCTCCATGTTAGCATCAGGCATAATAATTGCATGACTCTTGCCTCCTAAGTTGGACTAAGCAATCAACATAAATATCAGCCAACATTATTCCATAGATTACCCCAACATTATAACACTTTTACTAAAAGAAACAATACAGTGGATGAACAAATAGGATTCACCTGAACTTGCTTTCCAGTAGCAGCTGCCTTGGCATATATGTTCTTTCCAGTCTTTAAGTAAAATAAACAGTAAACAAAACATAGAAGAAAATGAAAATTCAGAACAGTCAACCAAAACACACCAGGTTTGCAAGAAAGTTTTCTCTTTTAATCATGTAAAAGAACAAAATGTATTTGGAAAGTGTTTTAGTCATAAAGAGAAGTAGTCAGAGAATTGAACATAATGGAACTCGTGTAAGAAGTGATTCATATAACTAAGAACGGTAAGGAGAAGCAACTTACTGAACTTGAACTGGAAAAAGATATGGCTTTTATTTCCTCATCGTCGCATATATAGTTGATGATATCCTGACGAGAAAATTCAAATAAAAAAATGGAGATAACATGAGTCATAAATAACTGACTACAAGAGCAATACACTAATGATGATATTATGACCTATTATGTTATAAAAACTAGTCACAAATAAGAATTAGAAAAGTAAAAGTATAAATATAAGAAAATAGAGAAAGAAGAATCAATTTTGACCACGGGAATGATGTTAAAAATATTAGATGCCACCCTTTTCATTCAAGAGCACGAGCAGTGTACAAGAAAGTGCAAATCCTATAAACATGGCAAGCCTAACAGGCATAGGGTGAACAGAATAGGGACTTGGGCAATGTTGCCAGGGTTCGCTCATAAAATGGGACGACATAAGTTTGGTTTTACTCATTAGGAATTGAACTGTTTGCAACATTTTATGAATTGAATAATAACCATAAAATAAAATCAGGAAGATGTCATGCTTCTATTTGTCAAGGACGAGAACACGTCATAGATCTCCACAATGGTATGATATTGTCCACTTTGGACATAAGCCCTCATGGCTTTGCTTTTGGTTCCACCTAAAATGCCTCATATCAATGGAAATACTTGTCCTCTCTTATAAACCCATGATCATCCCCTTATCTAGCCAATGTGGGACTTTAGTTGCACTCTCCAATTCCCAACAATCCTCCCCTTGAACAAAGTACCACAGACGAGCCTCCCCTCAAATAGTCATCTATCTGTCCAGATCTCCTTTTTTAAGGAGTTTGCTCTTAGAGCCAGATTACGGATTTTATCCGTCCAGATCTCCTTTCTTGGGGAGGAGTTTGCTCTTAGAGCCAGATTACGAATTCTATTCGTCCACATCTCCTTTACCAAGGAGTTTGCACTTAGAGCCATATTACGGATTCTATCTATCCAGATCTCCCTTACCAAGGAGTTTGCTCTTAGAGCCATATTACGGATTCTATCCGTCCATGGACGTAGCTAACACACCGTTAGTGAACCAAGTAAATTCTGTGTTGTTTCTTCTCCCTTTCGTTCTTGATTCATTGATTTACGATTTGTATCATAACACTATTTTAATTTTGCAGTAAGATAAAAGTCATTGAAATTCCAAGAGTTACATAAAGGAGATCAATATCCTCCCAATTGAAACTAATAGAGATAACAAATCTTCTTATGACCCATTTGAATCGAGAATTTAGTTTTATAGATATGCAGATTAAACATTAGAAAGTTAAATGTATGATATTGCACATCGGCAACTGGATATGTAAGAGAATAAACGTCTAGTAGTTAAATATAACCATAGTTTTCTTCATGGAAAGTAATTTTATTTAATTAAATGATTAGCTATAAAATAATAAATAAGTACTAATTAACAGTCTAATATTAATGATTAATTAAAATTGATATTATTTAAAATAATAATATGTTTATAATTTGCATAATTAGCTAAAAGTAATAGGAGACTAACTCTGGAAGAATCATATGCTAATTAGATGCCAATCAAAAGAAACAATAGCCCCCTATTGAACAACTTACATGGGTTCCATGAACAATATTTAGAACACCATCAGGCAAACCAGCCTCCACTGCTAATGCAGCTAACAACATGGAAGCCCCTGAAACAGATAATATTACCGATTGCTAAAACTGTGATGTGCAGGATATAAATAAAAAGCATTTCTAGCAAGATTCATACATGATAAATTACAACAAATACAAGGCTAAATAACCTTTGGATTTATGTTGTCCGTAAAAGGGTCAAAAGATTTATAACATAACATCAGGGAATGATATCTACATGAAGTGTGCGAAGTTTCATCACTGTCACAGTCACAGTGAACTCTTCTCATGAAGATTTTTGTTGCTGGCAACATTAAAATATCAGAGTTTCCAAATCCCAGATAGTAAATCACTTAAGATAACGTGTCAATTATTTCACTTAAAACCTATGGTTATGATAACCACCATGTAACCATACCATGGACGTGAGGGATCCAGTAAAGTTCATTTACCCACGAAAATGTATTTCATACTCAACGTTAAGGGACATCTAGGAGCCATAAACTGACTTGATTTGGCAATCGACCAACTGAATATGGTTTGCAAGAAAAATATTAATAGGAAAAAGAGGAAATCATTTCTGCTGCAAATGTGGGAACATCATATCTCAAGTTCACTGGGATGAGAAAGGGATAGGTTTTGAAACATACCCGGGTACTTTTCACATGGCTTAAGAACAAATGTATTGCCACATATAACTGCAATCGGAAACATCTGCATAGCAAGGATACAATTATTAGCACTCAACATGCCAATTTATTTTATAAATTTGTAAAGCAAGGATTCTCAAGTACGGGCATAAATTTAGATTAAATAATAGATCTGATCCCTAAATTTTAAAGTTATGTCTAATAGATCCTTAAATTTTCAATTTTGTGTCTAGTAAGTCAGGGACCTACTAGACATTTCTTTAGGGACTCATAAGACACAAAATTGAAAGTTCAAAGACCTACTATACAATTTTTAAAGTTCAGGTACCTATTAGACACAATGTTGTCAAACTTATAACTTCACTTAAAACTTTAAAAATAAAATCTACAATATAATATAAATGATACTATACGAACAAAATCTCTGCATGTTCATTTTGTTCTCATTACTATAGCAAATACTTTAAGTTTCCTCATTTGAATCAAACAAGAATTTAGATAGATGAAAAGGTAAAAATTTAGGATTCTTGTTTGATTCAAATGAGGAAACTTTAAGTATTTAGAATGCACAATGTGAAATGGGATATAACACAACCAATATTTTAAAAGGCTAAAGGCGGCCTCGAGGCTTTTTCTCTTGAAGAGGCGAGGCGCAAGCCTCGAGGCAGTGTGAGGCGTAAGCCTCAATTTTAATTAAAAACATTATGTAAATCCTAAGTTTGAGCGGAAAAGTAATGCTAAACATAATACTTATATAAAAGTATAGAAAAAGTCACCCCCTTGAATTGCTACTTGAACAAAAATTCTACAAGTATATCTTTAACATCACTACTATTATCACTTATACGATTGACTTATTCTATAAATTTTTATTTTCAATGTTTTTAAAGCCTAAGTGGTAAAAGTAGTAATATTTCAAATTGTAACAACTCAAATGTTTATATTTTTAAAGAATGGGGAAATTAATACTATTCTTCTAACCATTTTATGAGGCGTAGAGCCTTTAAGCCTCAGTGCGTTTTTACAAAGGCGTAAGTCTCTCCTATGAGAGGCGTAAGCCTCTTATGGTCCAAAGAAGGCGTAAGTTTCGAAGCTACAAGTTAGAGCTTTGCCTCGAGGCGAGCCTCAAGGCTTAAGCCTCAATAGCCTTTTAAAACATTGAACACAACGCCCCCTTCAAATGGGTGGTCTGGCCATTGGTAACATCAAGCATAGGAATGTGGCTCTCTTATCAAAATGGATATGGAGATTTGTTTCTGAAGATGAAGCCCTCTGGTGTAAAGTCATCAAAGCTAAGTATTACCCTATGGCTACCAACCAACAATGGCCCTTGGTTTCAAATGAAGGATCCTCTAAAGCACTGTGGTCATCGATTTCTATGTTAAACAGCATTGTAAAGCATAATATTAAAAGAGAATTGGGCAATGGAAATCACATCACTTTTTGGCATGATGTCTGGATCCAAAATCACACTTTGGCTTCTTTATATCCAAAACTGTACAGACTTTCCACAAGTACTCATGCTTCGGTGGCCAACATATGGAAAGTTGATAATGGAGTTTGGGACATGGGTTTCAGGAGAAACCTAAATGATTTTGAAATAGCTGAATGGGTCTCCTTGTCTCATTGCCTTTCATATGTTGTTTTAAAAAATAACAATGACTCATGGAGTTGGAATTATGGAACATCCAAAACCTTTTCAGTCCATTCTATGAAGGAGGTTTTAACACTACAGGGAGGTTATTCTATAGAACATTTATATTCAGTTATATGGAAAGGATCTTATCCTCGAAAAATTAATATTTTCCTATGGGAGCTTAGCCATAGTGGTGCTAACACCATGGATCGCCTTCAACGATGACAACCTTATCTCTCCCTTTCACCTTCATGTTGTATTATGTGTTTTGCAAGTTCAAAATATCCATGTCATTTCTTCGGTTATTGTTCTTTTGCTCAACAATATTGGAATTTTATTCTGACGCCCTTTGGGTGGAATACAGTTCTACCTAGAAATATTTTCGACCTCTTATCTATGGTTTTTGTGGGTCACCCTTTCAAAGGGGATGCGAAAACCCTTTGGATGGCTATTAATTGATCCTTTTTTCTGGACTCTTTGGATTGAACGGAATGGGAGGATCTTCAACGACACCATTGGATCTTTTGATGGTTTTCTAAATTAAGTTCTTTTTAATGCTTTATATTGGTGTAAATGTTCACCTCCTTTTAAAGATTACAGTCTCTCTTCTCTTATTAACCATTGGACATCTTTTTTGTAAGCCACTATTAGTGGTATCATTTCATTTATCAATGAAATAGCTATGTTCTCCCCCCCCCCCCCCCCCCCAAAAAAAAGACTCCAAGAAGTATTTATCGGCTCATAAACATCACTTAATTGTCTCAGGATAATTCCATCCAAGTATCATCAAATAAAAACTCTATCACCATTTATTGATATTTTGAAAAAAGAATCGTTTGTCTTTTATCGATTATAACTATATCATGCTTGCATTTTTTTCCATATCACTAAGGGTGGTTTTCTTGTGAATGTTATTCTCTTCCATCTAAATTTCTTTATTTCAATAGTTTAAAAAAATTTCATGTACATTTGCATCAAAATCTTAAAAATAATAGATTTTCAATTTTCTTTATGCATATAAATTAGTCATGTTTTTTTGTATAGCTAGGATTGAAGGCTTTACTCCTTGCATTATCCACATGACCTACTCCAATTTCTAAGGAGACTTCAGCATCCCCAATACCATTTTCAATTGATGTATCATTCCAATTTTATGGAATGTCTTCCCGGAGGGCATTTTCAAGAGATATAAAGGTTTTAAGTTTTTAAGTCTTCATATTTTCAACTTAAGAGCTTGAACCCAGTATCTTAGAGGGTAACTCTAAACATCCCGAACCCCTACCCCACTAGGGCACTCCTTAGGGTTGTGGGAGTAACTTAGTTATGTTGATTAATATGTCGCTTTAAAGCATGATATTTATGAGGTGGGTACAAGAAGAAATAAATACATACATGCACGTACATACCAAGCATTTTGTTCCATACTTCAGATGATTTCCAAATAGATAATAGATATCAAACCGTTTACCCTTATCAAAGAATTGAGAGCTTCCTAGAATAAAATTAAATGTCTTGGTCCACCAAATTAGAATAAAAATTTTAAAATCCTAAAGTTCATTTTAGTTGAGTAGGAGAATTTGAAAAGTACAATAATCAACAAAATCATAATGAGAGTTCCAAAATCCAATAAATACTTTCATGAACATAAAATTATTTTACTCGATTATTGAAATTGCTCATTGAAGCTTCTAGAATCTATTTTTTAGTCCAAGATCCCTTGTACTAATAGGAAACCAACTAAGAATTCATAGATCTAATTTGTGACAAATGGGAATGGTTTAAGTTTATGAACTTATAATCTATAATCTAACAAGATCGAGTAATAAGTTCATTCCACACCAAGCCATATCAAATAAGGCTAGGTTATACAAGTTCTAATTATGAGAATAGGGCGTTCTAGTATATTTATACAGATACGACGTAATACATTTATATAAGTTAAAAATATGAAATAAAGAGAGGAGGTGAGAAAAGGAATGCATGACAATAGGATCAAAGAGAGAGCACAGGGGCATACCCATAAGGAAATTGTTGCTGGATGGTTAAAAGAGCATATCCCAGCACAAACACCTATTGGTTCTCGGATGCAGTAGGAATCAATTCCATCAGATGCATTAGGGATGAATTCCCCCATTTGCATAGTGGCCAATCCACAAGCATGTTTAACCACCTCTTCAAACAAAACAGCAGGCAAATGAGTGCAATCTTCTCACACGTGATCACGTGATGTGATATTGCACCAAGATATAACAAGTGCATGGACATATACCAACCTAAACCATAGAGGATATCATCTTGAGCATCCTTTAATGTTTTGCCCTGTTCTGTGACAATATTCATCACAAGCTTATCCTAATAGCAAGAATTCTTGTCACATGAAAAATCCAGGCTTATATATTTCAAACAAATCTAAAAAAGAAATGACTAATACTAACCATGTCCCTGAGGATGAGCTCCTGGAATTTGAACAAAATATGTTGACGAGTAGAAATTGGTGTTTTTTTCCATGAGGGAAAAGCTTGTTTGGCTGCATTAACTGCAGCCTTAAACTCCTCATAGGTTGTTAAAGGAACTTGAGAAACAACTTCTTGTGTTGCCTAACCCAAAAGTAAAGTGCACACCATGATTGACATGTAAAACCTCAATATAAACAAATAGATTGTATGAAATATAGAGCTTACTGGATTAATAACATCAACCACTGGACAGTTGCACGAATCCAAAAATTCCCCTCCAATTAAATTAGGAACCTTCTACAATTCAATCAATTTATTATCACCTTTGAGTCTATCAAATATTTGCACATATAAATAGAAACCAACCAAAGAGGAGTATAGGGATATCTGATCTATGCCATTTTTTGTCCCTTCATATTGGATCTTACCAGCCGATACTTTTGCTTGACTGAATCCCCAATGACAGTGTGACTACTATTTGCAGGAAGTGAAATATTAGGTCTCCATGACTTGAAATTTTTTTCTGAAAATAAAAGTTAGGATTGCATAAGAGTAAGTTTCAGAAAAGCAACCGTACACACTGTTCTATATTACAACTTCATGCCTATAATTCCACAAAAGTACTGAAAGTTAACGTTCTCATTTATCAAATCCAATTATTTTAACCAAAAATGGATGTACTGGAGTAGTACGAATAATCACGATGAGAATTAAGAACTTCAAACTCTTAGTGTCATAACAAAGATACTGTCACCTAATAAACTTAAATTGCTCCTCTAACTTGAAATTTAGATGAGATGCACCCCACTGATTATATTGCCCATGTTAATCGGGAAAAGAAAAACCAAAACCAGCCATGAGTCGAGCATAGAGCAATATTAGGACTCAGTTCTGATGCTACCTCCATCAAGAGCCTATGACTCTACAGATCTCTTCTTTTCTTTCCTCTTTTTTTTTCCTTTTCTTGTCTCCCACATTAACAACCAATGAATCTTTTTCCAGCAAAGCTAGATACATGAGAAAACCTGATAGATTTCCTTGGCGTATTTTGGCTTTGAGGTTGTACAAATGCCTTGGTGTTGACTGCAGATCTGGATTGTGTTGCTTGAGAGCTTTAAGGACCTGACGTGGTTTTATACCAGCTTCAGTCATCTGTTTTATTTGTCTTACTTCGTCCTCAGTAAAACGGCGACTGTATGGATGCTCTGACATGTCTTTTAAGGCCTCATGGTTATGGTCCCCATTTTTAATGGTAAGCATCCAGGCATCATCTTCCTTCTTGCCAATTGCTTCAAATGGGCAATTTATCAAGCGTGAGCTTGCTTTCCTTTTGCGCCGACTCTCATCGATCTTACGCCTGTTACGGTACACACCTCCTCTATCGCAACCAAGGATGACCCTTCTATCTTTCCTAGACTTCTTAATTGTTACCACATATCCTTGATCAGCACCAAAATCACGGACATATTTAATGAGTTCTTCACGATCTTCAAATCTTCCAGGTTGAGGAGGAAGCATCTTCTTTTGTGCTATTAATCCTGTTTGACTTTGAGTTCCCATCTTCTAGATAGTAACAATTAAACCTGATAGGAATACAGAACAATAGAAATACAATGGCTAAGAATGAAAAATGTTAAACTTCACACACACACACACACAGGAATAGGACCTAGCTTCAAGACTACACTGCACAAGTACATATAATACTTTTGACCTCAGTAAAATGGAGCTTATAGACTATCATTTTAGAAGGACATCAACTTTTTAAAATAATGTGTTTGACTCCAACATACACTGCACAGGTGATAAAGCCAAAATAAGCTCAAAGGAGGAACTATAGCTCTAAAATTCTTCCTTGTGTGTATTCTATATATTCTCAAATTCCTTTTACCTCGTCTACTCTGATGGTTACTGTACAACCGCCTCAGAAAGTTTTCATGATTGCAAGATGAGATCAAAGATAACATCTATGCTATCAAAAAGCAACTACACCAACAAAAGGCTTAACTATCCAATAGATAATTTTTTCTCAGGGAGGTTATTAATATAAAAGCTTATTTCTCAATTTACTTTTCAACCAGTTATTTGTAATTGAGATAATTCTAGAAAAATTATATTGAGTCGGATAGTCCTCAACCTGAACCTTAAACTTTAAGCTAGCATTAGATTTTGGCAGTAAGTAGAAATTATATCTAAATCTCAAAGACATCCTAAGAAAGTCAAAAGAGAAAAATTAGGTGTAAATTGTAATGATGGTTCATATTTTAAAAGTTAAAATTTCATTAGTAAAACAGAATAATTTAATAAAAGTTTAGAACATGAGATCCACAGTAAATGAGAAATGACGTTCCATTTGAAGAATAATAATCATCGACAATAATTTTAAAATTCATAAAATCATATAAATAAATAAATATAAACACTAAACTGTTGAGTAAGCCAATGTGAATTATCCTAACTGATAAAGGCGCAAACTGGATACATTGAAGATTCTTAGTCATATGACGAAATGCAGGATAGTTACCATCAGATTTGTCATATTTCTAAACAAAGATACTTGACTCTGCTAATTCACAACTTGATCGACATCTATCCAAGTTCTAACACGTGCTAGCATACATAAGAGAACAACATTTTCGCCCTGAAGGAGTGAGCTAGCTCGATTCACCTGAAAAAATTCAGTCACAAAAAGTTTTTTATTGTTCAACAATCCCGTAAGAAATGACCAGAGCACAGCCTAAGATGGAAGAATTTCAAACGACGAAACATAAATAATAATCATACAAAATCCCCGCCAATTTCAATCAAATTAGATGTAAATAAACACAATCAACCTAAGTAACTTGGATTTTTTATCCACCTAGCACTTCATTATGCAATTCGTAACAATAATATGACGAATTGAGCTTCACCTGAGAAGACAAAGAAGCTCGTTTCAACACCCGAACAAAACGAGTGAGAAAATTCATAACGTTGGTTCCTCTCAGTTGGCGCAAAGAAAAAGGGGGCAAAATTAAATCCAAAATTTCTGGAAATGAGGCGATAGATCCAACGGACTAGCACTACTTCCAGTGAAGCAATTAATTGAATTTCATAATCAAAAAATAAAATAAATGAGCACAAATTAATTCATAAAAACTGGAAATCTAGTAGAGGAACAAGAGAACCACCTCATGAGGGAGAAGCAAAGTTGAAGTGAGATTAAGAATGGCGGGGCGCGAAACTGGAAAAGATCGGGAACGCCTCCGAGGTTTTTTTTTTATTTATTTATTTTTTTTTTTTTCTTTAACAGGCTTGGACGCCCTTGCACCGGAGTTGAGACGGGAACCAGTACCACGCGATTGATTAGGTCGCGTGTGAAAGACGTATCAAAATCAGGCATCGTGGAATTTGATGATTGATCGGTGTTTTTCACGCGCGCTGTTGAATGTGGATGATTGGATGTTTTAGATTCTTAGGCCTTTCTTCCGTGCAGTCAATGGCTGATCCGGTTAAGAAAGTCTGGTTTTTTTCTTTTTCTTTTTTCTGTTTTTTTGCAAAACATTATCTTATATAATTCAGATGGTAGGCCATGTTTCTATATCTATAGTTATACAAATTTATGTTCTTTTTCAAAAAAAAAAAAAAAAAAAAAAAAAAAAAGTTATACAAATTTATGAATTGCACTCTAAGGTTATTAAATTTCATTTTTCAAAAAAAAGGTTATTAAATTTCAAGAATAAAATATGGACAGATTTTGATTAGCATTTTTTTTTTTTTACAATATGGGGATAAGGGATTCGAACCACAGACCCGTAATTGTACATGTTGATGTCAGTTGAGTTATTTTCTTGTTGGCGATTTTGATTAGCATTTGCAATATACTAAAAACATCGTTTATCAAATTGGTTGATGTGGTATAAACTTTTATGGAAATATTAAATATTTCAAAAATAAATAAAGTTTAGAAATTAATTTTATTTTTTTTATTGTTAGTTGAGCTATTTCTAATTATTGGATTGATAAGAACTCTAAAAGAAATTATTGGAATAATAAGATATAGTGAGTTGTCATAAATTTTTTGTACATATAACTTTATATTCTAAATTATCGAACTTGGTTAAGACGTTCGTTGAAAGTTCAATCTTCATTTCTACCCACCTTGTTTAAATGCTAAAAAACAAAAACATTAACCTCATATTTACAAGATAATATTTATAATAAATTAAGTGAAGTTTAGAAATTTAAATATTATCTTGATTAATTAGAAATAACTCAAATAACATGATAATATTTAAATTTTCAATAATTGAGCCACAAAAAAAAAATGTGCATCTTGTTGGTATAGGTAATATCTATCAATTTTTTAAATTATCTTATTCATACTTTCATGTCTTCAGGATTTCTCTCATTCGAATGTGGGTATCGATTCATGTACCCCTCATATCCTCATACGTCACAAATAAAATAGAATGTGAGTTATGATTCAAAACAAGTGAACATTCTACGAAGACTAAACCTCTCAAATAGACGTAATGTCGGTTTTAATGAAGTTGAAAACATCTGACATTCATGATAATGTTTTGGGACGGATAGAATATTGTATGTGTATGTGTGTATATAACTTCAAGTGAAATACAAAACCTTCGCGTAAAATAAGCACTCCTCTTTTCTTTTGTTTCGAGTTCTTCCATTGAGGTAGCTATCTAAGACAGGAAATAAATTCGAGAAAATTCAACTACGATCATTTGTGTTCAATATTTTTTAGTAGCTCAAAGAAAACGAATAACAATGCTGTGTTCTTAAATAACTATTAATAATTTGTCAATATTAAAAAGAAAAACAATCCCAACGACAAACTATCTGGAAAAAGGGCAAAGGGAAAGAAACAATCTATGATATCCGTAACTGATCAACCCTAAAGTCAACTACAAACAGTGGAAGGAAAAGGCCTTGAAAATGAGCACCACATAACGCGCGGGGCGGACGCGTTTTTGCCGAAAGTATCAACGCAGCCCACTGCAATGCATGCATGCAACAACAAATCCATAAAACGTTACAACGGCAATGCCACGACGGCGACACGTAATATTAACCATACCGACACCATGGACGGAAAGCAACATCTTCATGGAAATTAATTTAATCTCCACCGTCCATTTCAACGCCCACAACTTCAAAAGGAAATTTGTTTGTTTCGAGCGCTCAACCTTCTCTCTTTCTTTCTTTTTTATTTTTATTTTTATTTTTTTTATTTTGGAGAAGAAGACTGAACATTCTTGTTTTATACCACTAAATGTACAAAATTGTATCGACCATTCCATGGAGAGAATCAGCTGCAATGCTACAACTACATACATTGAATCATCTTTTCACAACTCAGCAAAATGGAAATTTTGTAATGTACTTCACGTAGGATTAAAAAAAAAAACAAAATCGATTTCAAAACATATTTCAATTAGTTACTAATTCAAGTATAATTAGATATAATTACCATTTCAAAGGTTCATGATTCAATCTCAATTGCAACTCTTCGACTAAAAAAGATATAGTTCGATTAGGTTAAATCAATATAATCCTTATCCTTAGAATTTAAGAGACGTGAAGGTTGAGAACATCCTCAAAGTTTAATTTTGGAGTTATTATGGATTCAATTAAACCCAAAGTAATTCAAGATGATTTGAGGTTTAATTTTCTAAGAATTTCAATTCTACAACTCATTTGCACTTCTGTTTTGTATTTTACGACAATCAACCGGCTGAAAATTCATCTCAAACACTGGTTTATATATCAATGTTTGGTTTTAACATAACATTAAGCTCATAATTTCTTTATGGTGTTTTACCTCCTTGTCTATGGTAAATGGGTGTATTGATGCAAATCGTGCCACTCTTGAACACCATCGCACCCGGCGGCGCTGTCGCCGGAGTTATATCCCGCTGCCGCCGTGGTCACCGTCATTGAGGTGGCGGCATAAGAGTCCCCAAAGAACCACTCATCGGCCACCGCAGAATCCCCTCCGGCCACGATTTCTTTTCTTGCATTATTGAAATCGGAAGAATTGCAAGCCTCCGGTTTCGAGATCTCCAGATTCCTGAATGACCCTGGATTCAATTCTTGGCCGTGATCTTCAAGAGCAATTGGAGAGGAAATTCCCCTGTGCTTATTAATGGCGGTGTTGTTGTCTCCTGATCCAAACATCATAGCCAGCCTTTGCTGCTGCAGTTTCCAGTGGAGGTCTTGGTTAATGGAGCTCAAAGATTCGATCGAAGACGCGAGACTCGTGTCCACATTCAGCGAATTAAATCCAGTTCCAGTCGAAGAAACGAAGGAATTCGAGCTTCTGGATTGTTCGAGAGACAAAACACCTAACTGATCGTACAGACCCGTCGCCGGAGCGTTGTGGACGACGGCGGAAAACGGCAAATTCCCACCAAGCTGAACCGACGAAAGACCGTTGAAGAAACCCAACCGGCCGATTTCCGGGTTAGACGAACCGGACTCGTCACTGGACGGAAGCCTCAACGACGACGATTTGACCTTCTTGTTTTTCCGGCAGCCGCCGCCGACGGGAACGTTGCGCAAGGCCCCACCTTTGGTCCAGTATCTCCGGCAGGTCTTGCAGAAATGCCTGGGCTGAGTGAGGCTGTAGTTGTTGTAGTAACAGAACTTAGTGTTGGGCGAGTCGCAGCGAGGACATTTGAGCGCTTGATGATCCGCCGGCGGTTTCGACTGAGCATTTTTCGGCCGGCAACCACCGGGAGTGAGTTTTTCGTCGTTGGTTGCGGTTCTCGGCCTCGCCAGATCACTTTCCGGCAACATATTATCGATCAGCTTTCGAATTACTAATCGAAAAACTGAGCTTTTTAATTAGGAACCCAAAAAACAAATTGGTGGAAGAAGATGGGCAGAAAATAGTTGGGGGAGAGCGGTCGGGGTTGTTGAGTTTCGTAGTGCAGATGGCAAAGAGAATTAAATGGGGGAGTCATGCATGGGAAACAAGAGAGGGAAGAGAAAAAGGAGGTTGATGGCTGCCTGTGATTTTCATCAAAGAGGAACCTTCTTCTTCTCTGATTTTCTAAATTAAATGGCGGAGTTTTACGTTTTTCTGAGGTCTGATTGGAATATTAATATTGAACTTCATGAGCGACCGAGATAAAGAAAAATACATCGCGGTATAAAATTAAGGTATATTGATGATTCTACTTCTTGTTTTTGAGGTTCATTGAATCAAGTGAATTTGGTGAACTTGCTTCTTCATATTGTTTTTGGATCGTGCGTTTCAAATAGTAAAAATAATTTTGGAATCTACATTTTTAATTAATAATTAATATTTTAAGTATATTTAGATTTTATATCTAAAATTCGAAAAACTCATCATCAAGAAAAAGGAGTACTGGTTAGCAATGTTATAAACTCGTTTATTTTTAACCATTTAAATTGAGATTCAAAAAAAAAAAAATCTTTGTTGATGCCAAAATCTGGCCAAGTCACTCACGTGACTTTCACGTGACACACGAGCGAATTTGTTGAAGACGGGGAAGATGTGACCTACAAGACCAACCAGAACCGTTACACACCTATGTGGTGTAGGTCACCTGCACTCCGATGCCTAAATCATATCAAACAAAAGAGTGTTCTGATAACTAATTTTTCGAACCCTTTTTCGAGTGTGGGAGACCCCATGTATACTTGTGTCTAGGTTTTGTAGGCGTTCAGAGGTGATCCAGGACTGAACCGAGTGAATCGGGGCCGACGGGGCATCAAAGACCGAACGGAGGCAGGAGGACTTGACCTCGGCCCAAGGCCAAGGCCGACCATATGGGTTGGCCCAAGCTAAGGCCCAATCCCTCCAGCCTTGGCCCGACCCTCTGGCATGTTCTTCCTTCGGGCCCGTTTCCTGATTGTCTCTTTGGGTTACAATGTCCTTCTCAACTTCTTGCATATCGGGTAGTCCAAAATTACCCACAACAAACCTTACTTTTGATCATTAAACATCTCTTTCAAGTTTTGTTTGTTTTTTTTTTTTTTTTTCAAGATCACTAACCAAGATTGTATATATCACTATTTATTTATATATATAAACGGATTACTGATATAAAAATGTAAATAACATCTAAAATTTTGTGTGATTGACATATATTTTTAAATGCTTATGAAGGACTAAAAATGCGTTTTTCATCCATTAAAACTATTTTTTTTCTATAAACAATAGTGGTTTACGAATTTTTTTTTTTTTTAAAAAAAAACATGTACTTGATGCGTTTGGATGTCCTAAAAAAATTAGACAACATTTTTCTCAAGTACTTTTATAGCCCATGTTTTACTTAAAATTATTATTTTTGGAAAGGCATGCTAGGCGCAATTACTCTCTACCACCCAAGAAAAAAAGCTAAGCTATTCTTTATGAGTAAAAAAGGCAATAAACCATAAATTTTAAAATTATATATTATTCAATGTTTGTAACATCCCTAAAGTTTTAGGTTTTCTTTTTCCCTGCTGAATTGATCTTAACGATTCGAACTCTCTATCTTATACTTTGAGTTGTAATACCTTTGGAGTCTTGAGAATAGCAGAACTTAGTTAGTTTTCATTTTACATTTCAGACATGAGAATAAAAAAATCACAATATTGCATGCATTTAATGTAGTTTAATGGAGTTTTTTTTCCCCTTTTTTTTTATTCGAGTACAAAGTAAAGGAAAACAGAAGAAAGTAAGAGGAAAAACAGTCAAATAGCCAGTTAATTAATGGAGTCATGATATAGAGTCACCTTGATTTTTTTTTTTCCTTTTTTTTTTTTTTTTGGAAAAGATATAGATCAATCACAGACACAGGTTTTTTTTTTTTTTTTTAATATGGGTGGTCGAATCACAGATCTCATAATTATCAATACATCTTTATGTTAATTGAATTATGCTCTTCTTGATAACACATGGTAAATTAAATTAGAAGCCACGAACATTATCCCCCACATCAATTAAACTCGAAAATTAATGTGTTATATAATCATGCACCAAAAACTCATACCTGCGTGCCGCGTGTTAATAACAGCAAAATTTTAAAATGTTAAATTATTAGTTTATACTAACAACTTTTTTAAAAGTGTCAAATAAGTTATTTTGTGTCCAATGATATATCCTTACATTTTCAATTTTTTAGGTAACAAGTTCTTAACCTATTTGAAATTTTTAAAATTCACAAACATACTAAACACAAAACTAAAAGCAACATAAAATTCAATTTTATATTTAATTGATTAGCTATTTTTAAAATTTGAAATATATCACTAATACAAAATTAAAGTTTAGAAACTCATCCAATGTTGTATCATATAAATCATAAACAAAATTAAAAGTTGACCCATAACCTATTAGAAAGTTCGAAACTCCTTGAACTAAACATGAAGTTATAATGGGCTAGTTGGGTAGTAGTGGAAAATATTATCAAACAAAATGACAAAGTTCTCGAGCAAAGGGGAAGGCTGGTTTGGGGGTTTAGGCAATAACAGCATAAAGACCAGCATCTTTGTCTCTTTCCCTTTCCATGTACAGTCCCTTTTCAACCCAATATGTGTCCCCTCGCACCTCTCTCTCACTCTCTTTTATTTACCTTCATAGATTTCGAACCAGTTTACACGAGCCTTTGACACTGTAAATAAAAACGTTCCAACTTGTTTTCTTCTATCGGCAATCTAGAGAAACATATATATTGAAAAAGGAGGAGAGATTCCATTGCTATGATAGGATGCTATCATTTTGATGAATAATAATGTGTCCTTTAGTGGGTTTGGATGATGATATAACGAGACGTTTTGATCCTCATTAGATGGATAGAAGATGAGTTCGAATGAATATGATGAATCGCCATCAGGATTCACACACTCACTGTTGATTTCAGAGCTTTATCCAAAGGATAAATTTTGGTTGTTGTGGTCTCGATATCGTCGCCCTCCAAGAGTACGGCTAAGCGTGCTCTGTCTCTGACTCTGACTCTGCCCACTGCTAGTGCTAAATAATAAACCCAACCCAACCCCTCTGCCAGGGTGGTCTGCTTTGCCCCGCTTCGTGTCCTCTCTCTTACTATTCCTATTGCAATTTTGTTTCCAATGCAGTTAGCAGAACGTCTATATAAAATTCACGATAATAATAATAATATACCATCCCATCACACTTGGTTAACACAAGAGATAGAGTTGGAATTAGGTTACACACGAGACATATTCTAAATTTTAGCCAATAAAATAAAATCAAAATCAAATTTTTGAGGTAAACTTTCAATTTCATCAAATTATACCTTATGTAGATAAATGTTGTAATTTTAGCTTTCTAACATGTTACCGCTACAAATATCCTTGTAAATATTTTTCTTGTATGCATTTAATGGACTATAAACCATGTGTACGATATTAAATTGATAGTTTTTTTTTTTTTTTGTTGAACTTATGAATTTTGGCAAATTAATTTGTGCACGGAGTTATAAATCTACCTACGTGTAGAGCTTTATTTTGTTGAAATTAATTAGTTTAAGAAGATTTTTACACTTTTTTTTGTTGTTAAAATTAGTGGGTGAATTAGCGGAAATTGAATAGAGGAAAAAAATTACCACACTTATTTAAGTTTAGAGTACAATTTGATACAATCTGATAACAAAATTGAATTTTTCTCTAAATTTTAATTTTCTAAGAATTTGGTTTTAAAAATAAATAAATAAATAAAATATTATTGCACCACTTGTGCTAAATTTGAAAGGTCATTCTTCTTACAAATCCAGCTTGGATCAATCCAAGTCTCGTTACATTTTGAAACTCTTGCATATCTAGCTATTCCGTGTGATACTTTATTGTACTGTCTAGGACAAAATTTGAAATTAATATGAAGGAAGCAGACATCAAAGTATACATAGACTCAACCAGAGCTTCCACATCCTTCCAGACTATTGATTTATTCGTGATAAAATCAAATGCCAGTTTGCTAACTGATTCCACCACTAATTTCGTGCATCCTACGGATATGACCTACTTTATTCTATCATGAATGTCCCATAACCCAGCCATATGGGCCTCCATGTAAAAGTCCAAGAACTTTGTTGAAGCTATCATCACATCCACATTTGTATCCGTACAGATTGAACCAACACCTGTCGTCGAGGGAGAAGACAAACATGCAGCATTGGCGATCAATTTCCAAAAGTCCGATTGAGAGGAGACAAACATGCAAAAGAGCTTGAGGCAATATTTCTAGATCACTGGTTGTTTATTATATCCACGGGCTCCCTAGAAATTGCTCGACGATAATTTTTCCAGGTAATCTATTGTCCATTGGCCTTTTGAAGTTAATTGTGGGAATTGCTTCTCCATGAACATACTTGTTCCTGTCATTCCAGATCGACCAACACGTGACTGCTACAAGCTTGAGATCCCCAAGAGAAGAGCACAAATTGATTCTGATCCATCTATCCACAAAGCTTACAGTGAGTCCTCTTCAAAGAAAACATGATCATAGGTTAGTTTCCAAATATCTCTAGTTCTTTTACCATGAAAAAGGCAGGGATCTGTATTCTCAAATTGAAAATTACAGATTAGACATTGGGTGTGGGAGTATCAATTCCTCTGACAATTTGGTTTAAAATTTTAAATGGTGATTTTTGCTTTTTATACGTAGTTTGTTTATTTTCTAAATTTCTATTAATTGACAAGAAGTAGGCCCGTCACATTAGCTTGACATTAGTAATTAATAATTTAGTCATATTTAACATTACAAAATAGAACCGCTAAAAAATGTTACAGCGCCTATAAAAACTAAATTGAAAAAAATATCCAATATGTATTGTTTAAAAAAAAAAAAAAAAAAAAAAATCCAATATGTAGAATGGGCCCCACCCCCCGTATAAGGGAGACTTGGAAGGCAATGAGGCGTCCGTACAGGGCTTATTGCCGAAAATACGAAGTGGTTTTTGGATGCAAAAGCCCACTGTGGAAACTGAGAAGAACTGAGTTCTTGCTCCCGCCAATTTGTCTGTTGTCAACTTCTTCTGCTTGGAGGGAAACACAACCCTGATCATTGCATCTGAGGTATGTGTATCTCTGTGCTGAAGCCGGCCCATAACCAATCTTTAGATTTATTCCCCAATTTTTCTAGCTTTCTCGTGGTGGCGTGGTAAATGAGTCTCCTTTTGTGTATTGCCGACCAAGTGTTCGATGAAAAGCCGATATGAATTTATTTGAACTTGCGATGATTTCTGGGACTGATTTGAGGTTTTTTTTAGACGTATACTTCAAAATAATGGTAGTTTTTTTTATCATCAACATGAATTTGATTTGAAGCTACACAAATTTGTATACGTATGCAAGTAGAATTTCAAGTACAATTTCTTGTTCAACTTTTAATTTTTAACTTTGAATTTAACATCTCTTACTCATTTTTGCTCTTGCTTCGTCGACGCCCTTTTCTTCTTTTTCTATACAATCAATATAGTATTTTCACGTTCTTATGTTTTAAGACGGTTAATTGCAGCTTTCGGGGTCTTCATTGACTTGAGTAGACCATAAAGCCACCTTTTTTTGGGATGCTTTGCTCAAAACTGTAGAGCACTAACCCAGCTACCAGCTATGGCGGCGACAAAGCCTAGGACAAGCAGCTTCTCACGCAACTTTTCTTCTGTACATTCATCTCAGACGCCAGGACTTAAACATGGTCCCAATGGCACCACATTCATCTCATCCGGAATACCAGACCTTGACAGTACTTTATGCATCATATTCATCAACTCAGAATTGATGGGAATTGAAATGTTGAAGAGTTGTATTCTATACTCATATTCTACATTGGGTCTAGCCTCAATTTCTCCATTTTTTTGGTTGCAGAGATTCTTTGTGGTGGGTTTCCTTTGGGAAGCTTGGTCTTGGTGATGGAAGATGCAGAAGCTCCTCATCACATGCTTTTATTGCGGAATTTTATGTCTCAGGGACTTGTTCACAACCAGCCCCTACTTTATGCTAGTCCATCCAGAGACCCAAGAGGATTCCTGGGTACTTTGCCAAGTCCAGGGACATCAAAAGATGATAAATCTCGTGACAGTTCTGCCGAACAGGTGTTCTGCTTCTCATTAAAATTTGCAATTATTTTGCTTTTGGATTTGAATGGAAAGATATAAAATCTGGTTGGATACATTTCAGGAGAAGGGCTTAAGGATTGCTTGGCAATATAAGAAGTATTTCGGCGACAGCCAAGAGAGCATCAATGCTATGGGTAAGCTTACTGAGACCTCAGCCTAATAGTTTTTGCCTGATGTTTGGTCTCAATGAACAACAACCAATGATTTATGTTAATTTTGTGGTGTAACTGCTTGTGCATATTATGTTGAAGGTGAAGTCTTATGGGAAAAAGTACAACTTTCACTATAACTTTCTGCAGTATATATATTTAGTTCGTGTTTCTTGCATTCCTTCTAGTATTTTACCTCCCGAGACTTTATACCTTTTCCATTTACAAGGATGGAAGATCTGTTCTTGTGCAGTATCCAAATATCAATTCAATCGTGTGGTTGGATCTTCCATTAGATATATGTTAAAAAATGCATCTTGAAATCTATTCATTTTCCCCAAACCCCGCGCCTAAATAATGGTTCACTCTCCCTGAGACAAGTTTAACATGGATCCGATATTATTCTTATTGGAGATAATTATTTAATGTTTGTACAGATAGTAAATACGAGTTTTGCAATGACTTTGATTTGCGAAGGCCCTTTGACAGACATTTTTTCACTGGGAAGCATGTGGAATGTGTTAGTATACTAGATTCTTCTAGTCTTTCTACTTTGCGTGATCGTTGTGCCACATTCCTATCACAAGTTCCAAGGTAATGTTTGCCTCAATTTCCCCCCTCCTAAAATACATTTATTTAAGTCATTGCATAAGTTTGTAAATTAGATTTATGAATTTATTGTAAAAGATGTCTAGCAAATATTCTCATTTGACGTAACAAAGAAATGCTTACCTGAACCATCATGGGTTGGCCCTAGTGGTTAATAAGGGTCATAGAAAAAATAAAGGACTTAGAGGGAATGGATACAATCCATGATGACCACCTACCTAGGATTTAATATCCTACTAGCCTGAACACTCGTGGATATCAAAAAAAAAAAAAAAAAAAAGTGCTTACCTGTTTTTGAAGTGGCTGGAGATGGAAATAGTTGGATTGAGACCTTTTCTTTTGCATTTGGGGAAAGTTTGATAAACAGAAATGGGATCTTCTTATCCAATGTAGAGGTGCTTGGGATTTGGGAACATAATTGGGCATCAAATTGCATTATGTAGTGTTTTAATGAAATGTAGTTTTTGCCCATCGTAACCACCAGAGTTCATTTTCTACTTACAAATACAAGAGCAAGAACTTTAGGCCAATATGAAATGAACTATTCTGAATTTCATCTATAGTTTATCCTATTTTCAGATTTGGCATTCAAGTAGACATCTTTGCTAGTGTGAGGGGTGGAATCTATCTGGTATAATGCTTGAAATTAGGGTCTGAATTAATAATTTTATTTATTTAATGTGAATAATTGGAGGATATTCTAATGTGGATGGATGACTTTGTCGCTTGTACATTGTTGTATAGTGTCTTGGATATTTGTTGAGGCCCTTTTTTCATTTGTACTGCTCTGCAACCTGTGCATTCTCTTATTTTTGCACATGAACGTCTTATTTTAAATAAGACAATAAATGGGAAAAGAAAAGGTGAATCTGTCAATTGGGGTAGTCTGAAGTTTGTTTTAAATTTTGTTTGTGACATATTTCAATGTGTGAATGCACGTTCCTTTATCTGGATGATCATCATCCTTTATTACTTTGATATTGTACTTACTTTGATGTCACGTGACAATTCCAGAAATGATGGCAATATATCCTCCGTTGGCCGTATTGCCATTCAATCATTATGTGCTCCACAATGTAATCATTCCAACATGGTTAGTGACACATTAAATTTATGTTCATTGACACATTATAATGATTGTTTACTAAGTTCCATTAAATTGATAAAACTCTGTGCATACTTTCCTCTACGGAAGATTTGAAACGTCTTGCACTCTTACCAGATTAAAAAAAACTTTTGTTTATAATTTGAAGTTTAACACAATTGTTTTCCTTTTACTTGGTCATTTGAGCCCTTGTTGTCAAACTGGAGCTGCAGGAATGGGAAATGCTTTCCTTTTTAAGGTCTCTGAAAAGCATGCTAAGGTCCTCAAATGCTGTAGCTGTAGTGACGTTTTCACCTTCCCTTCTTTTGCCGTCCTTCTCTAAAAGATGGCAGCACATGGCAGATACCTTGCTTTCTGTCAGAGCAATCCCAGGTTTAGACGTAGCAAATCAATTTGCCTTATTGTTTCGAGCATCATTAGATATTGACTAAAAATTATTGCAGATGAGGATAAGGAATTAGCAAAGCTCCTCACTGGCTACCAAGACATGGTTGGCCTTCTCAATGTGCATAAAGTAGCTCAAATCAATACGCAGGTACGCATACACAAACTTAGGAATGGACCGAATGGGGAAAATGCGTTCTTGTGCAAAATTTTCTTCCAATACTAACTGCTTCATTGTTCTGCATATTTCTATTGATTTTCGTTCATACATGTGGTAATTGGCTGACTCTGAGTTATGCTGCTGTATTCTAGCATCAGTATGAATTACTGCAATATGTGCGAGTAGCTCTGAATGGTTATATTTTCTTGACTCTTAAAGCCGTAGATACCATTCTAATCTATTTATTTCCTATTGGGTTTGATATGCATCATTATTTGGGTTGGTTTAATGGTTTAAGGGGTTGGTTTATTTTCCTTTATGGCTGATATCTCCTTTTTAGCTGGTTTTTAATCATGCTTATTGATTCAAAATCGGACTGCAGGTCCCAAAGATTCTTGAGGCGACTACGTTCTCTATAAAGCTGCAAAAGAGAAGGTTTTTGGTTTTAGAATGTCTAAATCAAGCGCCTATTGATGGTTCAAGCGGGAGCTCATATGGCTCTACTGGGAGTTGTTCTGGGTCCTCTAAGACAGGTTCTCTTGAGTTTTAGTTTCCAAGTGATGTTGGCATAAGGAGTTTGAGAGTTGAATTTTTTAAGTTAAATATGAAGCTTAGGGTGATAATGATTGTTGAATATTTATATTTTCTCCATTTCTTTGGCTTCCATTCTTGTACTTTGAACCTTCTTTTTTTAGTATCTAAAACTAGGAAAAGTATTTTTAACCATCATGAGTGGGTCTGGCGGCCGTCATAGGAAAAATAAAAGGTTTAAAGGGAATAAGTTCAATCCATGATGGCCACCTACCTAGGATTTAATATCTACGTGTTTCTTGACAACCAAATGTAATAGGGTCAAACGGTTGTCCTGTAAGAATAATCGACACTCGTGAATTAAAAAAAAAACTTGGAAAAGTATTTTTATTTTTATTATAGGTACAGTTGAAGAGAGAAAGAAATGGATGATTGTTTGAACATCACGGTCATAGGACGGTTATGGTTATCAAAAGGAAAATATGTTCTTCCTTGCTATTTTCTCCATAAAGACCCCATCTATTTCTTCCTCCTCGTCTTCTTCTTCTTCCTGTTCTTCGTCATCCTCTTTGTCGTCTTCCTCTTCGTCTTCTTCCTCTTCTTCTTCAAATTTATATATTAAATTGTAATACTTTAATGAATATAGTGGTTTTTTATTGGTATGAATATAGTGCTATTGATGATATTATCAGTTCAATGGTAAATAGGCTTTTGACCAATTAAGTTAATTTGTGCAAGTACAATTATGAGATCCTGTAATATATTTTTTTTCTCAACAAAATTATACGAGTCCATTTTGTTCTAATAAATGTCAAAAATCATATCCTCTCATTGTGGTGTAGCTTTTAAATAATAACCATGGTCAAATGTTGTTCTAAAAAAAAGTAAGCTGTAATAGTTTAGTAAATTCCAAACTTAAAAGGTGAAAAAATGCAATAAAATAGGATAAAATGTAAAATTTTGAAAGCTCAATGGAAGAGCAAAGATTTTTTGAAGTGGTTAAAATTTCCTTGTAATTTACTTTCAACGCTGGACAAATCAATCTGAGTGTTTTTTTTTTCTTTTTATTGTAAGTTCAACAACATTTGAGGTGAAAGATTCAAACCTGACTTATTGGTGGATGTACACGTCGTAAACTATGTTCACTTTTGGTAAATCAATCTGAGTTTTAGTCAAAAGTAATGTATATGACTAATTTTACATGTCTAAAAACTCTATTACCAAAGTCGGCTTACATTGAAATGTATACGTGTGTGCTTGTGTTTTTTTTTGGTGAAATTCTTGGAAATGATATGTAAAGAATAAACGAGGAATGTGTGAAGTTTGACTTTCGTGCATATGTACTTTTTGCCTTTAACTTAAACATTTTATTTTTGGAGAAAACTTGATCTTAAAACATTTATATTCAAGTGTGACCCTTTGGACTTTTTAGTATATGAAATGCCTTTCGGGCCCTTCCTACACAATGTTTCAACTCTCCACGGAATATGAAAATGTAGGACAACTGCCTATTTGTTTGACTTCTTATTTTATTAGATAGATCTTTTAAGATTTTTTTTTTTAAAATAGATCTTTTAAGGGTACGAACATTTGGACATATATATATATATATAGATTGGTAGAAATTTATCCTTTTTTTTTTGAAAGGGTAAATATTGTAAGGGACTATCGGACACCCACATATCTCCACAATAGTATGATATTTTGTCCACTTTGGGCATAAGCCCTCATGGCTTTGCTTTTGGTTCACCCCAAAAGGGGTCATACCAATAGAGATACTAGGCGAGCTCAACCACGGACCTCCACCATGACTATTAAGGCTCACAACTTCTTTGTTCGGAATCCGAGGATTCCACCCAACACGGCTACTCCCGGGGCAGGGACTCTGATACCACTTGATAAGGAATTACGGGACACTACACATATCTCCACAATTGTATGATATTGTCCACTTTGGGCATAACCCTCATGACTTTGCTTTTGGTTCACTCCAAAATGCCTCATACTAGTGGAGATAGTTGTCCTCCCTTATAAACCCAAGGTCATCCCCTTATCTAGCCGATGTGGGACTTTGGTCGCACCCCCAACAAATATAGATAGATTGGTAGAAATTTTAAAACCTTTATTCAAATATTATTTAATATCATATTTATTTAAATATTTTATAGATTTATCAATGGGAAGATTGAAAACATGTGTAGAGATTTTAGAACATTAAATAGATAATTTAGATAGTATATAGACACGTTTAGCAAATTTAGCAATTGAATCTTAATTTTAAAAAGTTGTTCAAATAATGTATATTATTTGAAATATTTGAAAAGGCTTCGATAAATTTCTAGTTTAGGAAACAATTTTGTAATCTACGCAAAATTATAAAAAGTAAAAATAATTTCCGAAAAATACAAAACTTAGTTTTAAAGTTTAGCAACCATGTTTTTTAGAATTATTGTTTTAAAATAGTAAATTACATGATTTCAATTTTTTTTTTTTGAAAGTATATTAATTAGACTGGAAGATGACTCAACTCGTGCATCACGTGATCTTTCGATGAGCTCAAAATGTGAAAATTAACGTAAGATAATACAATATTTAGTTGCATTAAAATATTGACAATTAAGAGAGATGTAGAAAAATGAGAAAAAATATATATATTTTCTCTTGATTATCAATATTTTAATAGTAGTATGTGTGAAGATACCCACAAATAAATACCTGGCTTTTTACACGGCTTTTTACCTTATAATTCCTTATATATGTATATATATATATATATATATATATATATATATATATTTATTGAAAAGCATAATTCCTTATAATTCTATACGCGCGGCTTTTTACCTTTTCTGAAACATTGATTGCATGGGCATAAAAAAAAGCAGTTGTGTGTAATAAAAAATGAAATAATTTCATTAAATAAAAAAATAAAAAACTTTCTAACGGTTTAATCTCTAAATTTTTGTTTATAACAATTTAGTTCTTGTATCTTTAAATTTTATAATAATTTGGTTCTTAAATTTTAATATATATATAACAATTTAGTTTATGTACTTTAAAATTTATAACGATTTAATCTTTCATGGAAAAACATTCATATTGTTTAAATTTAATGAGATTTCTTTCGTAAAGTTTAGAGACATTGTCACAAAAATGGTAAGTAAAATGACTAAATTGTAATAAAACTAATATTCATAGGTTAAGTTGTTACTTTCATAAAAATTAAGGGATAAAAAATGTTTTTGAACCTTTACTTCATGTTTTTTCTAGTTCGACTATCACGGGTGGAGATTG
This sequence comes from Luffa acutangula, assembly GCA_036850905.1. NCBI lineage: Eukaryota > Viridiplantae > Streptophyta > Magnoliopsida > Cucurbitales > Cucurbitaceae > Luffa > Luffa acutangula. The sequence continues at coordinate 56,837,572 of CM072087.1, read as the reverse complement.
AACCTTTTACTTTTAAAATTAAAAAAAAAAAAAAAAAAAAAAAGTAATAGGTTACTTGTTAGATAGACACTTTTATAATATTTATATTAATTATGTTTTCAATTTATGTGTATTTAATTTTGATAATGTGACTGTGTCAAAAGAAAAAAAAAATTGTGATAATGTGACGTTAACTGGAGAAAGAGTAATTTTGTAGAGGGTTATTGGATTAATTATGACAAAGGCAACCTCTTTTAATAGTAAATTTGAGTGATTAGGTGCTTAGTCTATTTTGGATGAAATCAGATATTTGGGATCATCGTTTTTAAATGGAAATATTTAGCTTTATTTCAAAAAAAAAAATGGAAATATTTAGCCTTATTCAAAAAAAAAAAAAAAAAAAGGAAATATTTAGCCAACTTTGATGTTGGTAACGAATATATGGTTTTTTTTTTTCTTCTCGAATATATTTAGAAGTTTAGAATTAAAAAAAAAAAAGTTAACAAGAATACTATATTATTAATAGTTGTGATAATTTCTTTTAATATACAATAAAAGCATTTATCTCCTCTAGTTGAACGAGTCCGCTTCTGGAAGCTTGCATTTGTTTTTGGTTTTTTTGTTTGTTTGTTTTTAAATTTTAATTTTGAGTTCGATATATACCTAATAATTTACCATTTCTCTCGTATAAGAAAAAAATAGCTTAATGTTTTTCAAAAGAAAAAAAAAAAAGGCTTAAATGGCTAGTGTGCATATCTTATAAGACTATGAGAATTGCTTCTGATAACTAATGGATTGATAATATCATTTGTAAGTAATACTTTTCTTTTTCACTCTAGTAAAAAGATTATCTAATATGGCTCACATAGAGCTAACTAATAGGACAAAAATTAAATTAGATTTTTTTTAAAAAAAAAAAAAAAATTATTATCATGCATTCGACAATTTGAAAGTAATAGTCAAATTTAGTATTTTTCTTGTGTTGGGAATTTATATGGGTGCAATTCATGACATTTATTTAGTATGAGGCAAATTTTGAGGTGGTAAGTACTGTTGAAGTTAATTTTGGTGAGTGTATTATTTAAAGTAATGGAGTGAGTCTACTCTTTAAGAAATAATGATAATCAATTTTTCAAAAAAAAGAAAAAAGAAAAAAGAAAGAATGATAATCAAGTTTCAAAATAATAATAATAATAATTAATTAATGATAATCAAGTTAAAAAAAAAAAGAAATAAATAAATAATTAATTAATGATAATCATACTTTGTTAACATGAGCAGACTCAAACTTGTATTAATGATCAAGAGATTTGTAGTTTGAAAATTCCACACATTTCACAATGTTTTTTTTTAAAAAAATGATAATCATTCTTCTTTTTTAAGGTGGACACTTGTCGAAATTGGACTCTTTCCTTCTCAAGAACAATTCTTAATTTTTTAGTGATAAAAGTGAAATTGTCTATTGAACACAAATTTTGAAATACAAAAATCAGAAACCATTATTAATATTCCAAGTATTTTCTAAAAATACCATATTTAAAAAAAAAATAAAAAAATATTATTAATTAAAAAAATCAAGGGTATGTTTGGTAGGCAATTCAGTTTTATATCTTTGGATTTAATTTACTGAATTGAAAGAATATGTGTTTGGCGTTTTTGAAAACTGTTTTCAAATTCTATGATCCAAATAGTGAAAATTCTGATTTTTTTTTAAATGTTTTCGGTGTATCTAAATTTTGAATTTGAAAATTTTTAATGCATATTTGAATTTTAAAAAAAAATTAATAAATATAGTATTTCATGTTATAAATTCAATTAATTTTTATGAAGTTAAAAATTGTATTATATAATGTATTATAAATTATATGATATCTTAAAATAATAATGATACAAAATTTATTATCTCTAACATGTTTATAAATTAATTAATAATAGTTTATATTCAACCTAATATATTTAGTTGACTACTACAAATAGTTTATGGTTTAAAAACATATTATCAAATACATTTTGAACAATTATATAAATTGAGATCATATTTCTGAATATGTTACCAAACATGTATATGAAAACGTGAAATATACAACTATATTTTTATTGAATCTCTCGTTTTCAAATTTTTGTTTCCAGAACACCAATTAAACACACTCTAACTTTTTTAAAACAACCTTATCCTTTCATGGTTGTCCACTAGGTGTCGATACTTGTACCATTTTGTGTGTTCGGCAATGATCAAATTTTTCACGTGTTTATATGAGTTTTTCAGACATTTATCAATAAAAGAGAGTTACGTTTTTTAAAGATTTGACTACTTCAAATGCTGAACTTAAAAACAACAAATGAAAAAACTCTAACATTTATTACACGCATCAAAGGAAAATCCCACCACCTAACTAATAAACCCAAACAAATGTTTCCACTTTTCCCCCATAAATTATTTATTATTGCTCAGTTTTACTGATATAAAAGAAAATTCATTGTGTTTTCAAAAAAATAAAAATAAAAAAATTCATTGTTCGTACTTTATGATAAGGACCGAGTAGACGGAAGAAAATACATACCACTTGTAATAGAAAAGATTAGAATACTTTTATTATTTTTTTTTTCTCTCTTCTTTTTCACCATCACCATTATCTTATCGCGGATCGTGGTTGATGATTTTTTTCCCCGTTCCCTCCTTTCTTCTTTTCTTTCTCTTTCTCTTATTTTTTTTTTAAATAAAAAAAGATTTTTTTTTTTTTTTTAAAGAAAGTGAAAAGTAAGAGAAAGAAAAGAAGAAAGAAAGAGAAGGAAAAAAAATTTCCGACCGTCAGTGGTCAGTGGCGGCCGATGGCAAGGTGGTGGTGATGGTGAAGTAGGAGAAGAAGAAAAGAAGAAAAAGAAGAGAGAGAAGGGGAAAGAAATAAAAAAAATTATAAAATAATAATATTTTTATTATTATTTTATAAATATTATTATTTTAAAAATATTATATTTATATTTTTAAAGACTTGAAAACTATTTTTTTAATAAAAAATGTTTGTCACGTCAGCATTCCGTTAATTATTAACGTAAAATTGGATGGAGAGACCAAAATGAAACTAAAACCAAACATGAGGAGTTAAATTGTTGAGTTGAAACTCATAGACCAAAATGAAACCTAACCCAAACCTCAGGGACTAAAAGTGTATTTTCCCTTGTTTTATAAATGTTTATTTTTATTTAAAGGCAAATTGCAAAAACCACCCCTGAAGTATAATGTTTGTTAAAGTTTAAAGTGTAAAAATTAAACACTCCAACTTTCAAAAAAGTGTAAAAATTAGAACCCTAAACTTTGAATATTAAAATTAACCCTCAATATCTATCATAAATGTAAAAATTGAGTCCATCCCATGTTTCTCCTTCTCTCTCCTCCTTCCACTCTTTCTCTCCTTTCTCCCTCTACCTCTCCATCCCTACCATCACCCTCTCTCTACTTTTCTTTTCTCCCATTTCACTCTTTCTAATTAATTTTCATTAATTTTCAGTAAGGTTTTTCATTAATTTTCATAGATGAAGGATTTATGGTGGGAGAAGGAAAAAAAATATTTTTCCATAAGAGTATTTTATTTATTTTTTTTTTTAACTTCAAGCGTATTAATGAAACTGAAACTTTAGAGCTCGTTTGATAACGTTCTTGTTTCCTGTTTCTTGTTCCCGTTTCTCATTTTTTAAGAAACAAACTTGTTTGATAACTCATCCTTATTTCTTGTTTCTAAATTTCTAGAAACGTTTCTAAAAAAGAGGCCAAATTTGAGAAACTACAAAATGTTGTTTCTCAAATTCTGTTTATGTTTTTTTTCTTTATCTTTCATGCATGTATCCATCTCTCCCTCCCACTCCTACACCAATCTCTTCTCTTCCTTTATTTTTTTAACCACTTCCTCGTCTTTTTTTTAAAAAAAATTTCGTTATTTCGTTCTCTTTCCTTTTTTATTTTTTTATTTTTTCGTTATTTCTTTCTCTTTCATTTTTTTATTATTTGTGTTATTTCTTTCCGTTTTTCCTTTTATTATCACTTCCACGATCTCAGACTACAGCGAACCATCATTGACATCTGACTATCGATCGTCGCCGACCAGCCGTCACGGTCAACCTCCGACTATCAGCTGTCGTCGACAGACCGCCTCCGTCGAACTTCGACTTCGACCTCCACCCACCGACCGCCATAGACCACCTTCTACTACTGGTCGTCGCCGACCTCCGTCGACCCACCACCAATGTCGACCTCTGACTACCGGTTGCAGTCGTCCGCTACCGTCAACCTTCGACTACCGTCCTTCACCAACAGACCGTCATCGTCGACCTCCGAATACCACTCGCGACCGATCGCTACCATCGACCTCCGACAACCGACCGTCGTCGACCTCTACCGACCAACCGCCATTGTCCACCTCCGACTACCTGTCGCGACCAACCGCAACCTCCGACGATTGGCCGCCATCGACCTCCGCTGACCGAGCGCCACCATCCACCTCCGATTACTAGTTGTCGTCGACCAGCCACCATTGTCGACCTCCGACTACCGACCGCTGACCGACCACTACTGTCGACCTTCGACTACTGGTTGTTGTCGACCTCCACAGACCGACCGCCACCGCCACCGTCCACCTCCAACTACCGATCATCGCCGACCTCTGTCAACCGATCGTCGTCGTCAACCTCCCACTACCGACCACAACCGACCGCAACCGTCAACTTCTGCCGACAGAATGCCACCGTGCACCTCCGACTACCGGTTGTCACCAACCTCCAACTACTGGTCGCGGTCGACCGCTATTGTCGACCTCCGACAACCGGCCGCTATCAACCTCCACTAATCGGCTCCGCCGATTGACCGCTATCGTCGACCTCAGACTACCAGACGCCGCCGACCTGCCACTACCGTCGATCTCTAACTACCGGCAGTCGCCAACCTCCATCAAACGACCGCCACGGTCGACCACCAACTACCGGCCGTCGTCGACCCCGCTGACCAGCCTCCTCCGACTGACAGCTACCGTCGACCTCAAACTACCGAGCGCCGCCTACCTGCCACTACCGTCGACCTCTAACTACCGACAGCCGCCGACCTCCATCGAACGACTGCCACCGTCGACCTCTGACTACCGGGCATTTCCGACCTCTACTGACCGACATATGTCGATCGATCGTCATCGTCGACCTTCGACTACCGAACACCACCGACCAACCGCCACCGTCGACCTCTGACTACCGACCTTCGTCAACCGAATGCCACCGTCGATCTCAGACTACTATCAACCTTCGACTACCGGGTGCCATCGACTAGCCGCTACCGTCGACCTCTAACTATCGGGCGCCGCCGACCTCTGCTGAACGACAGCTATCGTCGACCTCTGACTACTGGGCACCGCCGATCTCCGTCGACCTCTGACTATCGGTCGTGGTCGACCTCCGCTGATCGACCTTCGCCCACTGACCCCCACCGACCCCCGTCGACCAGTTGCTACAGTCGACCTCTGACTACCAGATTCCACCTTCGACCTCCGACTACCGGCTGCCACTATCGTCGTCGACCAAAACTTGTTCCTTTTTTTCTTATTTTCGACAACCACCACCACGCGCCAACGACTTTTCCAGCATTCGCCGCTAACTGTCTGCATTCGCTCAATGGTTGAAGGTCGGTAGCGATGGCCGATGATCAACGATGGCAGGTGATCGGTAACAATGGTGGTAGTGATGAGGAAGAAGAAAGAGAAATAAAAAAAATAATCGTTGAAAATTAATATATTTTTATATTATATGTCTAAATTTTATTTTAACTAAAAAAACAAGAAACAAGAATCGATTATCAAACACATTTTGTGTTTCTGTTTCTTTTTTCAGAGAAACAAGGAACAGAAATAGTTATCAAACATGTTTCTGTTTCTACTTCTTAAAAAACAAGAAACAAGAAACATGAAACAAGAAACGAGAAACGAGAAACAGGAAACGAGAACGTTATCAAACGGGGCCTTAATGTTCTCCATCCAAAAATTAAAGGCAAAGATATTTTTGAAATTTTTTTAAAGTTCAGGGATATTTTTAAAATTTTAGGGACATTTTTTAAATAAATCTCATAGTTATGAGTATTTTTTTTTATAATTTAGCGTTACAATTTCCAAGTCTTAACACATGAGAACCAAGGTGGTTCACTTCATGGTCCTCTTTTGGAGCCTCCTAAAGTAAAGGGTAACAAAAATTAAAGAAAGCTCTTTAGGACATGCAGTAGCACGAAGTGATACGCTCACGCTGATAGCTTGGTCAAACAATGCCTCCATGTTCATATATGTTTTAGTCAGCCAATCACAACTCACTTCCCTCATTATTTGACTGTCGGTTACATAATTACAAGCTCTAATCTGAACGCAACACACAAATTTAATACATTACTTAATTCCTCACATTATTACTTTAAAAAAAAAAAAAAAAAAAAAAACTACACTAGACCCAACAAATTTGATCTAAAAAAGATTCTATTCTCTTTTCACGATGACTTGAAATTAATGATAAAAATATAATATTCAATTTCATCACAGTTCTGACTAATATATTCAGACTTTTTTTTTTTTTTTTTTCTTTATGAATTATATCAATATTTAAATTCACGTTGACTATAAGAGAGAAGAAGATTCATGATATAGGAAGTAAATGATAGCATCTATAGTAACACTCTTTTTTTGGTTTTGACACTAAAAAAGGAAAAAGTTGTGCACCTATTTTTTGGTTTCTACAAAAACCCAACACTCATTCAACTATTAGGTATGCATCTCTACATAATTCATAACTTTTAATAGCCCCACCCCAATGTAGTTGAACTCAAAAAAAATAATAATAATAATAATAAATGACAAAAATAGTGAAAACATAAATTTTCATCATCAACTTTAAGGAGTATTTAATGCTAACAAAAAGAGCCACAATAACACCAAAATGGATCTAAACAATAAATAATAGCAATAATTAGACAATTTTTTAATTGAATTCATTATTTAAATGGGCAATTTGATTATATTATATGAATTGAAGATAACATATCTCATGGTTTAGGAGATTTTTCGCCGGTAAGATTCGAACTGATAAATAAAAAAACAGAGTACTTATGATTTTATAGTTTTCCTCTCACATGTCCTAAATTTTTAGAATTAAAATATTTTATATGTAAAATTTCCGCAGGTAAAATTTTACCTTTTTCTGGAATTATTTTTCTTTTACTCTGTCCTCGTTCTTTGTGTGAATTTAAATCATATTATCAAGTGGATTTGTTTAAAAGGGTTTAGGAGGTTGGAAAATATTATTCTAAAATCTGAATCACTGACAATTTAATTTATTAAAAATATAATACTTTTTTTCCTAATAAACAAGTTCCCATTCTTAAAAATAGAAAATTAATATACAATCATAGAATCATAAATAATCTTAGAAAACCAACTCAATCTGTGGTTCTCATTTTCATAACCCAGCTGGTCCTGACAACATTAACATCTAACATGGATTGAAGTTGATTAGAGTTTCACAGCATATAAATCAATATTATATATCGTTCTTCTTTTTAATTGTTTTTTTAGTTTAGTAACAGGGACCAGGTAATTAAATGGTTTATGATTGCAAAGATATGTGTTGATGGTCGATTTTGGCCAGAGGATCTCACCTGACCTTCACGTGCCACCAACGGTAAATTTGTAGTTGAGGGGGGAAGACGTGGCCTGCAAGACAGTGAACCTGCGCACCGGTGTGGTGCTCGCCACACCGGCTCCGATGCTTAAGTCAGCAAACAGAACGGTAGGGCGTGGAAAAGTAAGAGCAAGAGCAGAAAGTAGAGAATAGAGAATATCGTTTAGGGATAGAATTCGGGATCCCCTCTTCAGTGGCGAAGAGGGATATAAATACCTGTTCATCCTCCTAGCCTTTTTAGGGTTTCGGAGGCGTTTTAGGTCAAACCAGGCGAAACCGGGGCATCCAGAGGCGGTGGGGACCAGACGGGACCAAACGAGCTCGGCCCGCACGAGCGGGCCGAGGGTCGGCCGAGGCCGAGCATGGGGTCGGGTCAAAAACCCGACCCCTTCGGCCTTGGCCCGTCCCGCTTAACGGCTCCGCCTCCTTGGCCCGGTTTCCAGCCCGATTTCTCCCAATTGTCCTCGTCAGTTCCTCGTACATCGGGGTGGTCCAAAATTGCCTATAACAATATGTTTAATGGATTTGATTCGAAGATAATGATGTAATGGTCAATTTCTCGAAGGTTTCTTGGTGTTGTCCATTTTTCTTTTTTTTTTTTTTTTTTTTTTTGACAATATATGGAGTGAGAGGATTCGAACCACAAACCTTATAGTCATTAATACAACTTTGTGCCAGTTGAGTTATGCTCTTATTAGCGTTGTCCCTTGAATACAATCAATTGGTTTCAGAAATAATACTATGGCGTTAAGATTGGTAACAGTTTGGGTGAAATTATGGAGGTAGATTGTGAAAGGGAGGATTCCAGATGGGGAAATAACCTGAGGATTAAAATTAATATTCATATTGCGAAACCACTAAGAGGATTTCATGTTAAAATTAATATTAAAATGAACTTTGTCACGTGTTTATATGAGTTTTTTCAGACATTTATCAATAAAAGAGAGTTATTTTTTTTTTAAAGATTAGACCACTTCAAATGTCGAACTTAAAAAGAACAAATGAAAAAACTCACATTTATTACACGCATCAAAGAAAAATCCAACCACCTAACTAATAAACCCAAATAAATTGCACCATTCAAGTTGTTTCCACTTTTCCCCCCATAAATTATTTATTTCTCTCAGTTTTACTAATATAAAAGAAAATTCAATGTGTACTTTATGATAAGGACGGAGGAGACGGGATAAAATATCTAGCACTAAAAAAAAAAAAAGAAAGAAAACAATTTTCTTAGTAGAACAAACCTTCCACTTTGAATCTTTCTCCAAAAGATTCACATTAGAAACGATTGAAATACTTTTTGGTTCTGTAATTTAGAAATTCATTCTTTTTAGTTCTTATACTTTTAAATATCTAAAATTAGTCTATATATCTAAATAAATCTTAAAATTAATGTTCATCAATAATTCAAGATTAATTTCCATCAAGTTGAGTAGAATAATGATAATAACAATTCCATTAAAGAAAACACCAAACATAACTACTTCTTTTGTATATGTTGTTTTTTAATTTAGTAATGAGAACTAATTTTAAGATTTACGAAAATATATAAGTTAAATTTGGACGTTTAAAATAGAAGAATGTTTAGGGATGAAAATGATATATTAAGAAATGGAAGGGAGTAAAAAGAAAGTAAGTTTAAAGTGGGGAGAACGAGAAGGGCAGAACGGTAAAGATATTGGAGAGAAATTCGGGGAGGGGAAGTAGTCTGGCGGCCTCGCTCTCGCATCCCACAAAAATTTCGTGTTCCAATGCAATGTTCACCTATAGACACCTAAATTAAATGCGAACCACCCAAGGTGGGGCCCCTCCAGTTTCAGCTGAGAGACCCGACCCGACCCGGACCGGCCCAAAACGTAGCCCTCTTTTTCATCACTTTAATGCTCGCTTTCCACAGCAGTACTTTCCTTTAAGAAGCCGGGCTCTGAGTGGCCTTGAAATCTGCAACTCCAACAAGCTCTGTTCCGCCATAGCCGAAGGATCTCCAACGTTTTAGCATTTCAGATCGAAGTAGATTGCGATGGGCAAACCATTCGACCAAGAGCACCCCAAGAAGGCCTTCGGATGGGCTGCCACAGATAACTCCGGCGTTCTTTCTCCCTTCCATTTCTCCAGAAGGTTCGGATTCTTTTCCTTTTCCTTTTTCTTTCTCTTTCTTTTTCACCGGAAATGCGAATCGCCGGAAACATAGATCAACAGAGAAAGAACGAAGTCGTTCTTGTTTTCTTGGCAAAATGAAATCTACTATGTTCCTTTCATCTACTGCTAATGCTAATGTACTGCCGTACCAATTTTCTCTTTACGGTGGAGAGGTTGCTGAAAATCTTGTGGTAGAACGTTTGGAAGTGAAATCTTCCAACGATCCGTTTTTTCCGCATAATAATAATGAGAATTATTTTTTATTTTTTTGTCCGAATAAACACTAATTTTAAGATATATCTATCAAAGGAATAAATAATAATTTGATTTTGATATATCTTAAAATTCTTCGAGAAAATAAATAAATAAATAATTCTTCAAGTTTCATTAAATAAAAAGTTATATATTTTTTAACAAAATTTTAACTATAAATAAGTTGTATTGGTAGGGATTTTTTGATTTTTTCCTAATATAATATATATAATTTATGAAAAAAAATGAGCTATTTATAATTTTTTTATTTTATTTTATACATATTTCAACCTAAAAACTCTATTTTTGCATAAAATAGTTAAAATTAATCATTAATAATTTAAATTTAATTAAAATATATTTACAAATATGAGATAATAATAATAAAATATTTGTTATCAAAAAATAAAAAAAATAAAAATATATTTAGTATAATAACTTTTGTTTTAATTTTCTTAAATTTATTTATTTTTCTGGATATCAAATATAAATAAAATCTTTATTTTTGCATATTTCAACTTAAATTTATATTAATATATATATTAAAAAGGTCAAAGTGAGGATATGTTAGCAGTAATTGACATATACTACTACTAAAATAGAACAAGACTCAAATTATAAGAATCAAAATAATATTTTAACTAAATTAATATTAATGTGTTCAAACTAAATTTGGTCTTTTCGATTTAAGTTAGTTTCTATTTAGTTCCTATATTTTAGAAACTAACACTTTTGTTTTTTAGAATGGAACTTAATTTATATTCTCTCTCAACAAAAATATATTTGAACCACCTCTTCAGTAATTTAACTCAAGATAATAATAATAATCCATCACATTTGAGAAAACATGAGATTTATTTTTTGTTCATAATTTAGTAGAATCTGCTTAATATAAACTCTACAGCAAACAACTTTAACGATATATTTATGATTTTTTTTGTGCTGCGTGGTTGAACTGATGAAATGGTGGTTGCAGAGAAACAGGGGAAAAGGATGTGGCCTTCAAAGTTCTTTACTGTGGGATTTGCCATACTGATCTTCACGTGGTGAAGAATGAATGGCGCAATACCATTTACCCTACTGTTCCTGGGTGCGTCTTCTCTTATCTTTCCTTTCGATCTATAGATTGAATCAAACCATCTTCTTAGTTTGAACTTTCAAGTGTTGTTGTTGTTGTTGTTTTTCGATTTGCAGACATGAAGTCGTGGGTGAAGTAACGGAGGTTGGAAGCAAAGTGGAGAAATTTAAGGTCGGGGATAGAGTTGGCGTAGGATGTTTGGTTGGATCCTGCCGCTCCTGTGATGAATGTTCCAACCACCTTGAGAACTATTGCCCCAAAATGATTCTCACATACAATTCCAGACTCTCCGATGGGACCGTGACCTACGGCGGCTACTCCGACTGTATGGTCGCCGATGAGCATTTCATCGTTCGCATTCCCGACGGAATGCCTCTGCACGGTGGGGCTCCACTTCTCTGTGCCGGTATCACGGTGTACAGCCCCTTGAAATACTTCGGACTTGACAAGCCTGGTATGCACATTGGCGTGGTTGGCCTCGGCGGGCTTGGCCATGTCGCTGTCAAATTTGCCAAGGCCTTTGGCACCAAGGTTACTGTGATTAGTACCTCTCCTAACAAGAAGAAGGAGGCTATTGAAAATCTTGGGGCCGATTCATTCTTGGTCAGCCGTGATCAAGAGGCAATGCAGGTGAGAATTGAAAGGTTACATTCATGATTTGGATTTGTATGTTTTTGATGTGTGGTATGATATGATATTTGTTGGCGTAGGCTGCTAGTGGGACGTTTGATGGTATCATTGACACAGTCTCGGCTGAACATCCCCTTCTTCCTCTGTTGTCACTTGTCAAAACACATGGAAAGTTTGTTATGGTTGGTTTACCAGAGAAGCCACTCGAGCTGCCGGCCTCTACTATTGTTTTAGGTAAGCTTTTGATTGGTAACAATAGCGGAAGGGGGCAAATTGATATCCTTAATAACTGTCGAGTGTTTTTGTTTTGGACATGATAACAGGGAGGAAAACAATGGCTGGTAGTTGCATTGGAGGGATGAAGGAAACGCAGGAGATGATTGATTTTGCAGCCAAACACAATATAACTGCGGATGTCGAGGTGATTCCGATCACCGACATCAACACCGCTATGGAACGGTTGCTCAAACAAGATGTCAAGTATCGATTCGTCATCGACATTGCCAAGACATTGAAAGCCTAGCCAATTAAGAAAGATCTCTATGAGAAATTTGTCAACTTTCTCATGTGGGTGTGTTAGCTGAAGTTGTTTTCCTCCATTAAATCGTGTGCTCGTAGCATGGAAACTGTTTGCTTCATTTCTAGTAGAGTTTGGATATTGGAATCAATAAACTAAAGAAAAAGAAAGCGAGAGACTGGCTCCGTTAATAATCAATCATTAAAAACCTATTACTAACTAAAAAAATGTTAACTAGTCCAACATACAAGATTCCTAACATGAAAACAAAATAATTGAAATGAATAAATTAGCTCATCAGACACCACTCTATTTGGTTTTATTCTACACCTTCGAATCGTATGTAGTCGTACATTACTCCTTGGAAAGGCACCATGTCTTCTTTGTGTTGGATAGATTAAGTTGTTTCCATCCATCAAATATCTACTTGACGTCAAACTTGAACAACCAATAAAAGCCCATGAATTTCATGATAGTGTTAGATTTCATTTTGGTATCTAAGTTTTCAAACTCAACAATTAGGTTTGGTTTTAGTTTCATTTGAAGTGACACTATTTTTTTTTATTAAAATTGTATTTTTGATTTTTTTTTTAAAAAAAATATTAAAATATTAAAATAATATTATTTTTTATTTTTATTTATTTCTATCTCTCCCTTTCCCTCCTCATTCTTCTTCTTCAACACTATCTTCCTCATCAACACCGACGACTGCCGTCGACAATTTTTTTTTCTCTTTTCTTTCTCTTTTTCCATATATTTTTTTAAATAAAAAAAAATAGGGAGGAGGAGGATCCGTGCGAAATGGGAGAACAATATTAACTACAAATGAAAAAACTTACGGTCCGTTTGGTGGGTGATCTGAAAACAGAAATTTGAAAACAAAACTGTATTTCATGTTTTCAGAGATGTGTTTGGTAGCAGATTCAGAAATTTGATTACAATTTCAAAAATTGTTCAAAATGTGTTTGATAATATATTTATAAACCATAAACTATTTGTAGTTATCAATTAAAGTATTAAGTTGAATATAAACTATTATGACAAGGACCGAGGGGGCGGGAGAAAATACATACCACTCTCTCTTTAATAAAACAATTTTCTTACTACAATAAACCTTCCACTTTGAATCTTACTCCGAAAAAAAATATAAATAAAAATAAAAATAAAAAATCACATTAGAAAAAATTGAAATACTTTTTGGTCCCAGTAATTCGGAAATTCATTCTTTTTTAATTCTTATACTTTTAAATATCTAAAATTAGTCAGTTTATTTAAATAAATCTTAAAATTAATTCTCAACAATAATTCAAAATTAATTTCTATCAAGTTGAGTAGAATAATGATAATAATAATTCCATTTAAGAAAACACCAAACATAACTACTTCTTTTATAATGTTTTTTTTTTTAATTTAGTAATCAGAACTAATTTTAAGATTTATGAAAACATATAAATTAAATTTGGACCTTTAAAATAGAACAATCTTTAGGGATGAAAATGATATATTAACAAATAGAAGGACTTAAAAGGAAAAACATAATTTTATGATTGGGCCAAGTGGCAATGGAGAGAACCAAGTGGCAATTTATGATTGGGCCAAAAGGGCAGAACGGTAAATATGTTCTAGAGAAATCGGGAAAATTTCTAGTACTACAGTAGTACATACTCCCTCCATTCATTATTTGACACGACACATTTAATAATATAATATTTTTTCTCTATTAGAAGGGAAGGGAAAATAGTTTGGGAAAATTTCTGGTACTACAGTAGTATCTACTCCCTTCATTAAGCATTTGACACGTTATTTAATGAGCATTTAATGATATAATATTTCATTTCATGGATTCCACACTATTCTTTAATACTTCTCTCATGGCAAGTAACAAGCTTAATAAGTTGGTTTAGTTAGTTAGGGAGTTTTCAGTTTATATTCCGTTTATTTGTTAATCTACTCCCTAACTACATCTGCTGTAATTATCCTATTTATATTCTTGCCTTTTATCAATAAAGGATAAAGGATTGAGCAAGATTTATTTACTCTCTTTAGCCTTTTATGAATAATGAAAATGGTAGTACTAGAAATTTACTTGTCCGACCTCTCACTCTCGCATCCCACAAAAATTTCGTGTTACAATGTTGTCCAGACTCCTAAATTAAATGCGAACCGCCCAAGGTGGGGCCCCTCCATTTTCAGCTGATCTCACTCAATATGTCACCGCGACCCGACCCGGGCCGGCCCAAAACGTAGCCCTCTTTTTCATCACTTTAACGCTCGCTTTGTACAACAGCACAGCAGCACTTTCCTTTAAAAAGCCGGCCTCTGAGTGGCCTTGAAATCTACAACTGCAAGTTGCAACTGCATGCAACAAGCTCCCTTCCGCCATAGCCGAAGGATCTCCAACGTTTTAGCATTTCAGACCGAAGGAGATTGCGATGGGCAAATCACTCGACCAAGACCACTCCAAGAACGCCTTCGGATGGGCTGCCACTGATACCTCCGGCGTTCTTTCTCCCTTCCATTTCTCCAGAAGGTTCGGATTCTTTTCCTTTTCCTTTTCCTTTTCCTTTCTCTTTCTCTTTCTTTTTCACCGGAAATGCGAATCGCCGGAAACATAGATCAACAGAGAAAGAACGAAGTCGTTCTTGTTTTCTTGGCAAAATGAAATCTACTATGTTCCTTTCATCTACTGCAACTCTACTGCCCTACCATTTTTGAAATAGTTGTTGAGCAATTCCGTCGGACGCCATGAAAATCTTGTCCTCGAACGTCCCGGAGTAGAGAATCCTTGGACGATCCGATTTTTGCCGCATAATAATAATGAAAATTAATATTTATTTTTTTTGTCCGTATTATTTTTTATTTATTTATTTTCTTGAAGAATTTAAAGATAATATTTTAACGAAGATAATATTAAAAGAGGCGATGAATATGATTGATATGAGCTCTTGGAGTAGATGTCCTGAGTTCTGCTATCTCAGTCGAATGGGGTGGGCAGGGCCGGACTTAAGGGGGCCACCTATATTTTATCCTAATATATATATATATATATGTAATTTATTATTTAAAAAAAGTGTATATATATATATTTCAACTTAATTTATATTTGGTTTGGGTAGAAAAGTGAAATGTTTGGTCACAAAATTTGAATTTGGTTCCTATCTTTGAGAAACTAACACTTTTGTCTTTGATAATTGAATTTAGTTTATATTTTCTCAACAAAAATATATTTGAACTTAATTTATATTTGGTTCGTGAAGGTCTAAAAGTGAAATGTTTGGTACCGAATTTGAATTTGATTTCTAATTGGTATTTAAGGTTTAAAAACAGTTTTTAAAAATTCCTAAGTAAAATTAATGATGGGTGGTGGAATGATGTTGTTGGCTAAAGGTTGGGGTCATACTGTCTTGTCTGTTTGGATTGGTAATGCTTATTTTATAAAATATTTATTTGTATCTATTTCTCAGTTGAAAAATATAGAAAACCTTTATATATATTTGGACAAAATGTTCATCAGTTTCACCGTAAACACTCTTTACTTCCGTCCGAAGGTTATGCCCCTACCTCTTCAGTAATTTAACTCAAGATAATAATTATAAAAATCCATCACATTTGAGAAACATATGAGATTTATTTTTAGAAAAAACTTGGGTGCATATGGTAAGTAGGAATCTCCTCATATCACAATTAAAATGTTGACAATTAGAAGAGATCATTTTCTCCTTTCCTCTTACTTAGTTGTCAGGATTTCAATGGGCATGTAGAGAGATCTCTAAATATGCAGCCAAGTTTTGTTCTTTATTTTATCTTTTTATTCATAATTTAGTAGAATTTGCTTAATATAAACTGTATAGCAAACAACTTTAACGATATATTTATGATTTTGTGTACTGTGTGGTTGAACTGATGAAATGGTGGTTGCAGAGAAACAGGGGAAAAGGATGTGGCTCTCAAAGTTCTTTACTGTGGGATTTGCCATTCTGATCTTCACATGGTGAAGAATGAATGGCGCAATGCCATTTACCCTATTGTTCCTGGGTGCGTCTTCTCTTATCTTTCCTTTTTGATCTAAAGATTGAATCAAGCCATCTTCTTAGTTTGAACTTTCAAGTGTTGTTGTTGTTGTTTTTCGATTTGCAGACATGAAATCGTGGGTGAAGTAACGGAGGTTGGAAGCAAAGTGGAGAAATTCAAGGTCGGGGATAGAGTTGGCGTAGGATGTATAGTTGGATCCTGCCGCTCCTGTGATGAATGTTCTAACCACCTTGAGAACTATTGCCCCAAATTGATTCTCACATACAATTCCAGACTCTCCGATGGGACCGTGACCTACGGCGGCTACTCCGACTGTATGGTCGCCGATGAGCATTTCATCGTTCGCATTCCCGACGGAATGCCTCTGCACGCCGGGGCTCCGCTTCTCTGTGCCGGTATCACGGTGTACAGCCCCTTGAAATACTTCGGACTTGACAAGCCTGGTATGCACATTGGCGTGGTTGGCCTCGGCGGGCTTGGCCATGTCGCTGTCAAATTTGCCAAGGCCTTTGGCACCAAGGTTACTGTGATTAGTACCTCTCCTAACAAAAAGAATGAGGCTATTGAAAATCTTGGGGCTGATTCATTCTTGGTCAGCCGTGATCAAGAGGCAATGCAGGTGAGAATTGAAAGATTACATTCATGATTTGGATTTGTATGTTTTTGATGTGTGGTATGATATGATATTTGTTGGCGTAGGCTGCTAGTGGGACGTTTGATGGTATCATTGACACGGTCTCTGCTGAACATCCCCTTCTTCCTCTGTTGTCACTTGTCAAAACACATGGAAAGTTTGTTATGGTTGGTGTACCAGAGAAGCCACTCGAGCTGCCAGCCTTTGCTCTTATTGGAGGTTAGCTTTTGATTGGTAACAATAGCGGAAGGGGGCAAATTGAAATCCTTAATAACTGTCGAGTGTTTTTGTTTTGGACATGATAACAGGGAGGAAAACAATGGCTGGTAGTTGCATTGGAGGGATGAAGGAAACGCAGGAGATGATTGATTTTGCAGCCAAACACAATATAACTGCGGATGTCGAGGTGATTCCGATCACCGACATCAACACCGCTATGGAACGGTTGCTCAAACAAGATGTCAAGTATCGATTCGTCATCGACATTGCCAAGACATTGAAAGCCTAACCAATTAAGAAAGATCTCTATGAGAAATTTGTCAACTTTCTCATGTGGGTGTGTTAGCTGAAGTTGTTTTCCTCCATTAAATCGTGTGCTCGTAGCATGGAAACTGTTTGCTTCATTTCTAGTAGAGTTTGGATATGGAATCAATAAACTAAAGCAAAAGAAAGCGAGAGACTGGCTCGTTAATAATCAATCATTAAATACCTATTACTAACTAAAAAAATGTTAACTAGTCCAACATACAAGATTCCTAACATAGAAACAAAATAATTGAAATGAATAAATTAGCTCATCAGACACCACTCTATTTGGTTTTATTCTACACCTTCGAATCGTATGTAGTCGTACATTACTCCTTGGAAAGGCCCCATATGTCTTCTTTGTGTTAGATAGATTACGTTGTTTCCATCAACCAAATATCCACTTGGAACGTCGAAGTTGAACAACCAATAAAGCCCATGAATGCCATGTCTTGCGATAGCGTTATCTTTTCCTGCAGACTGATACCCGGTCGAGAAATGAGCCCGTCTGGCCGACGGGTTGTTGAACCGGATGTCGACCACCGATTGGGTGGAGGAGGCCAAGGCCAACCGGAGCGTATAGTTTCCGGTCTGTATGGGCCCTTCTAGACGAAACACGATCTGCCACGTTGTAGCCTGGTAGGTCCCGTATCCGGTGGCTCTGGTGACGTGAGCGTAGAACCAGTGGCGGCGGTAGTCGTCGGTTCCGACGGTGTAGACCAGATCCTCAAGGGGGTATAAATCGGCGTAGCGTTCCCAGAGGCCGTACTGTCGGAACTTATCTGAGGTTTGAATTTTGGAATTTTTGTAGAAGCGGTTAATGCGGGTGGGTTCGGGATCGGGTACAAAGAACTCGGCCGCCGTCCGGTCTGGGATGCCGATCTCCCAGAGAGTTGGGCCTCGTCTTGGAGGGTCGTAGATGAGCATGCTGAGGCTGGTGGAACTGGCCGGCGTGACGGTGATGTCGCCGTCGTACTTGTAATCGCCGATGACGCCAGGCACCCATGCGTAGAGATTGTAGTTTCCAGGCCTTACGTTTTGAATGGAGAAATGTCCTTGCTGGTCCGTTCGTGTCCAGAATTGATATCCCTTGCTTTCTCTTTGCCAGGACCCCAATTCACCGGGAGCTGCAAGGCCCACAAACGCAGAGTCGGCCCACGTCAACCATTGCTCGGCGTATCTGCCAAACAAACGACGTCCCTTACACGCTGTAATCTTGATTTCTTACGATTTTATTTTTAAACTCAAATACAAGAGATGGAAGACAAAGGGACGAAGACGAACCCATCACGGACTATTAATCGACCAGCCACGCTGCCTCTTTCGTCTGAGGATGGAAAATCTTCGTACTCCACAAAGCTGTATGGCCACTTGCTCGTTTCTACCAACATCTGATTTTCAAATATTTCCGTCCTTTAATTTCCTTTTTGTAATTAAATTAAATAGCTTAATGCCTGTTTTATCAAGGTAATAATAATATATAATAAGAAATAGTACCTGGTTTTTAGCATCTTCCCAGAGTGAACCGGGAGTTTCAGTGCCGGTGGGGTCCGAGTTGAGATAAATGAAGACCGGTCCGAAAACCTTCTTCCATGCTTCTCCCTCTCCAAATCTCATGGATACTTCTTTACCCGCGTAATGCGTACTCACGAACATCTGTTTGAATATACTTTAGTTTATACTTTATAATAATGTTTGAGTTGAATCGATTTTTACATACTTTTAAATCGAGAAATTGAAATTAAAAATTTTGAAACCATAATAATAAAATTTGAATCCAAAATTGGAAATAGGTGTTTACTGTTTAGTACTTACGGAAAGGGTGGTGGGGCCGACATGGGAAGTGAGTTCTTGCTTGAGGGGCCCAGCCGTACGAAACTCGTCACTGGGTGTGATCATCCAGAACCCCACCTGTGGGTCCCTGGACACCCATCCATGGACCTTATTATCCATGTTCTCTATCGAGTACTGGTACTTATCGTCCACCTGCACCACACACAATCACACCCCAATCAAAATTTCATTTATTATATTATCTATAATTTTAGTTTATCTTTTTATTTATTTATTTATTTATACCTCTCCTCTCAGGTTTGAATTCATGGGTTGGGTTAAGAGAACCGCCTCCTTAAAAGCGAGAGGCTGCCCGGTCATTCGGTCCTGTAGAGTTGGCATGATCCTCTGTCTGTCGTCCGATACCGCCATGTAATGAAATCTGACCGTTCATCATATCAAAGCATTACGGAAATTATTTCTTTTTTTTTTTTAAAAAATAAAAAAGAGGCGAGAAAATCTCAAACTAACTTGTCTCTTTGGACTTTGTAGACGATTCTGATCTGATCCACGTCAATCTGAGGCCATCCATCCAGCCGTTCAAATATGCCATATGCATAGAATCCGGAATCGCCTCGCCGCAGAATATACCTGAAATTTAAAGTTAGTTTAGTAGTATTTATGGAATTTGAATCAAACTATAGAAAACGAGAAAAGGAATTAGAAAATTAAAAAAAAAAATGATGAATGAATACCTCTTGTCTATGTTCAAAGGGAGCGACGAAGAGTCTGAAGGATCCCAATTTTTGGTGAATGAAAGCTCTACTTGGTCACTGGTGGCCGTAATCACCTTGAAATCGGTTGCCCTTACTCTGTAAATATAGAGTTCTAAACTCAAAATATACAATCTTTTTCATTATTTATATTAACTTTGATATGCGCTATATTACTTGTTACACAAGTAATTAATAATTGATTTTAAATATGAATAGAATTTAGACCTAACATCTTTCATTATGAGTTTCAGAGGTTCAAGTCTTTATTTTTACCTATTAACACTAAAAAAAAATTATATAAAGAAGAAAAATAAAGAAATACAGGCGATTCTATAGTTACCTGTCAGTGGCACTAGGTTTATTTGGGCGGTTCCAAACCACGTCCCAATATCTACACAACAAAGTCAACCATAACATTAAAGAATGTAATTAGTATGTAGCTCTCATTTGAACATTAGAAGTAATTTTATTTAACTACGGTATATAAGTGAATTATAAATGAGCTGAAAGAATATAGTGTATTTAAAAAAAGAGAGGAAATTTTAGAGAGATTTACCCTCTGTTATAATGTGCATTGTGAATTTCAAGTACGTTATCAAGATCATTGTATTTTATTCCAATAACATTGCCTTCTGGACGAGAAAAAGTGACTCGAACTATGCCATTGTCGATTACCACCTGAAACGATAAATAATTAACAATATTGACTATATGCCATATTATTTCAAATAATAATGAAAAAAAAAATCATTTGGGTCAAATAATTTAAGAGCCTCTTTAGTGAAATTATCAGGAAAAGAAGAATCCAGATCCAAAATTTGTTGTGATTTTGTTTTTAGTTTATATATATATTTTATGGGAAATCCTAACCAAAATTTTAATAACTTATAAATAATAATAATAATAATAATAATAATAATAATAATAATAATAATAATGGTTAGTAAATCAATTTAGATTTTAATAATTGAAAACTAAAAAAAAAGCTAGAAATGTATAAAAACAACATATTCCTCTGTTATTATTTTTATATATATATACATATACATAAAATAAAACTACTATAAATATAAATATATAACTTTTTGTAATTTATTATCCGTCAAATACGGTATAAAATCAAACCAATAAAAATACGCGTGCAGATTGTCACCTGTCTATGATTCTGCGATTCTAACGTTACATCGCGTGACAACATTGATTTGTTGTTCTGCACCAAATTTCTTAGCATTCTTCTGCAATGATTAAACAAAGGATTAATTTTAAAAAAAAAAAAAAAAAAAATCAAACCATTAATGTTAAAACAACCAATTATCGTCCGACCAAATGAGAAAAACGAACCAAAAAAATAACCCTTTAATGATGATTTAACCAAAATTTTCCATTGCACAACAGAGCACAGGTCGAGTTTTCAAGTCAACGGAGCAGGTTTTGAAGAACTTGTTAAAATAAAAATTGGTTTTTTGAAAATTGGTTAAGATCTTATTTGTTTAACCCAAAAATTACGCGAGAAGAAGAAGAAGAAGAAAAAGAATCTAACTGTTGAGACGAATCTTGTTGTTGTTGTGGTTGGGCGAGCGTTAAACTGAAGAATAAGAAAAGGAGCGCCATTGCCGAGAACTCAAGCTTCCATATCCATTGCTGTTGGGTCCTTCTTTTTCCTTTCTTCTCCATTTGGTCCTTCTGTTGGAGCAGTTCGATGAACTTCAAAACATGAATACAAAAACAACTCTCTTAAAAAGGTTAATTAATACGAGGAAGATTTGCATGGATTGAACATTAATAGATTGATAATGAGGTTACCCCAGAAGGAGAAAATAGAATATTTGCAAAACCAGCGAGAGGACAAAGAAAAGTTTTTTTTTTTTTGAACGAGTTGCCAATTGCAGACGTTGGTTTATATAAGTTTATGGAGGCGAAACGTGGAATATGGAATATGGAATATGGAATATTATTATAAATATAATATAAAGATCTTCGTATTTAGAAAGTGGTATGAAAAAGAAAGAAACGAAAATGTTAAGATTCATTAGATATTGGGCTGTTTCTGGACGTAATATATACGACATGATATTGTATTCAAATTTAGAGAAATATAACAGAAAAGGAATCATAAATGACGACTGATATAATTTAGGGAGAAAATATATAAGGGAAATTAAAGATTTTATTTTTTTGGGGAGAAATATTAATTTGAAAGTCGTTTGTGGTGTTATACCAATATTTGACGAATTTGGAGAGGCAGGTGCTATATTTGCTAAGGTGGCATGCATGTGGGAGAGAAACATTTAAAAGTAAAAATAAAATAATAAAAAATAGGTAATTGAATTAGGTGAACTTCTAAATTCCCTGTGTAAAACGAAGATTATTACGTTCTTCCTTTCCTACTCTTTCTTCCTTTTTATTTGAAAATTCTTATATGGAAATTACTTTTCCCCTTCCTCCAACCAAGGAACTTTTCAACTTTCAAGCCTACGTATATGAACAAAAAATAAAATTAAAAATAAAGTCCATGTTTAATAGACAATTTTTTAGACATTAGACTATATATATATATATATATATAAGTTTCTGGACTCCACGTCATTCTTTAATGATGTTAATTGGCTAATAATAAAGGAGAGTAGTACTCATTTTTCCATATAAAATATGGATATTAATTTTAAATATTCTAATTTCCAATGCAGTTTATATATTGCATTTATTATGGAAGGCTAACTAATGAATATTATTTTATTCCCTGATCACTAATACTTAAATAACTTAATCTTATTTAATACACGACTAATCTGTTGATAATCCTAGAAACTCTGTTAATTTGGTAGGTGCTTAAACAACTTTCTAAACAAGGAAAATTGGAATACGGAGTTGAATACACAATTAGGTTAAAGCCCACTTTGGAGATTAATTAATAATAGCAAAGAGATATGCCTCCAAAACTACAAGGATTTCGCCCACACGAAACTCAACTAGCATAAGTTTATACTAATGATGGAGAGGTATCTAATTTGGATCCCTCCAACCCCACATTGTTGTCAAAAAAAAAAAAAAAAAAAATTCTGATATTGTGTTAGTTTATACACAAATACAAAAAGGAATATGAACTAATTTAGTAGAACTTGAGGGTAATTATGTCATTTTGATAATCATTTAAGGTCAATGTTATTTTAAGTTATTTAGACTTTGAGACACTGGACAACCTAATCCCAATTCTAATCTTTGTGTCATGCTCTGCCCATAATAGACTCTGAGTTTTTTTACCAAGAAACAAGAAAAATATATTCCAACCCTCGTTCTAATTTAATTAAATTATTAGTTGGGCTGTTTTTATACGTTATCGCCTTAGGGAAATTTAATTAAGATGATAGCATAAAAAATATTTAAAACATCAAATAAAAACGAAATGAATAATATAAATCATCATATGCTAAACCTAATTTCCAAAACTAAGGACTAAATCCTAAACGAACTTATTCTTAAAAATTTAATACTAAAAAAGTAATTTCCTAAAACTATTGGCCAAAGGGTATGGTATTAAAAAATTCTAAACAATTTTAAACAAAAATTTTTAATTCTAAAACTCTTTAAACTAAAAGGTTTTTTTTTTTTTTTTTTTTTTTTTTTTTATATATAAGAAGTAAACTAAAAGGTGTTCTAAACGAGCCATTAAACTACCAGAACTAAATATTGATACGCGCATTTTTTTTTTTTGAAAAGATTGATAAGCACATTCAAGTTTAAGGACTAAATTGTTAGTTGAATTGAATAAGCATGATCATGTATTCTTTTGACCTACACTATATTATATTTATAGATCAGTTAATGGTTGAATATA
This sequence comes from Luffa acutangula, assembly GCA_036850905.1. Taxonomy (NCBI): domain Eukaryota; kingdom Viridiplantae; phylum Streptophyta; class Magnoliopsida; order Cucurbitales; family Cucurbitaceae; genus Luffa; species Luffa acutangula. The sequence goes on along the minus strand of CM072087.1, from coordinate 56,813,707 downwards.
ACTAGAGATATATTCCTTGTTTTGTGAGGAGTGACGTTGAAATCTTTGTTCGGCATCTATAGTATTGAAGAAGAAGAGGTTAGGCCATGATTTTGACTGTATTAATCCTTTGATTCAATAAAAGCTTCTAATTAAATTAAATTAAATTAAAAACAAATAAACAATAAAAAAAACTTAGGCAAGCTGGTGGACCTTTTTCTTGCTTTTCTGGTTGGACCTAAGCACCCTGGCCCATTAAAGCATTAAATCAGCCCATATTACATTTTTAACATATGGCGATAATTACATAAAACAAATACCATATTAATCTTATTTCTAGCTATTTGATTCACTTTAAAGATTCTTTTTAATTCATCTTTTTCAAAAAAAAAAATAAAAAACAAAAAACAAAAAACAAAAAACAAAAACAAAAACAAAAAACAAAAAACAAAAAACAAAAACAAAACCTCAACTTATCCCAACTAGTCATACACCACACTCTGACCCCCCCCCCCCTCTTTAATTCAAATGATGGGCACAATTGGTGAGTGATACCCATATTTCAAAATTGTTTACATATTTACACATATATATTAGAAAAAAGAATTGTTTATATTTTTGTATGGTGAAATAAATAACCACATATATTAGCTTGTTAATTTAATAAAATCTTCGGATTCCTTTAACATTTATAATTTCCGAAACAAAAAAATATTTAATTAATACACTATAGCTTCAAACTTTAGATATATCCACTCAATCTGATACTAGTAACTTCTCTTAAATTAAAGGAAGTGAATACAATTCTCCATCCTTGTTTACATGTAACAATCTAAAAAAAATATTCAAATTCATAAGAAAAAAATAGAGAAGTTTCGAGTTGATCATTGTGTTCAATGTGGATCTTGATCCATAGATAAATTTACCACTAATATATAATAAGCACAAATGTAAATGCAAATACTACTTAGGATAAGATTTGAAGAAAAATATTACACAAACACCAATAACTACATGAAAATATAATGAAAAAAAAAAAGCATGTGGGGTTTGAGCATCAAAAACGACATTCCAAGATTTCTTCCTCTCCCAAAGAACAAAATAATAATAATAATAAAGCCTAATATCTTTCTCTTGGATGGCTAAACCTATGAGGGGTATCATAAATAAAAGGGACGTTCATGTGCACATCAGAAAAAGAAAAAGGGAAAAAGAAAAAATTCTGACTCAGTTAAGCATGCAAAATTTTTTATTGTTGGGATGATAAACTGAAATGATAATAATAAATATGGACACAAAAATCCACCAACTTTTTTCTTTTTTTTTCTTGGGTTACGATGTTATATGATTTGTTGATCATTGACACCTGTCTAAGATCGTTGATATAAGCATCAAATTGATAGTAATTTAATGAAGGATTTGAATTTGGGTCTCCTTAATCCAGGGGCCTTCATTGGAACTTTCAGCCACAGATCGAATCTTATTGGTCTAATGAAATCACCTTCACGTGGTCTCGCCCAATAGGAATTCGAGTTTTAAGGCACTTACCAAAACCCTCCATCATTATATATTGGTGAATTGACCACGCCCCAACACACTAAATCCAACTCATTTCATCAACTTGATTCAAAACACTAAATCTTATATTCTAACTATTACAACATTAATTCACAATGTTTAAGTTTCCAACTTTAAAATGTGTTTAAATAAGTCTTTTAAGTTTTAAATCAACTTTCAATTTATGCCTGTTGATGGTCAAATTTGGTTGGGAGGAACTCACCTGACCTTCACGTGCCACCAACGGTAAATTTGTAGATGAGGGAGAAGACGTGGCCTGCAAGATGATAAACCTGCACACTGGTGTGGTGCTAGTTACACCACCTTTGATGCTTAAGTCAAAAAATGGAAGGAAGAGTTAGAGAGCAAGAGGAGAAGTCAATAATAGAGTTCGGGATCCTTTCTTCAGTGGCAAAGAGAAGTTTAAATACCTACTCATGCTCCTAGGGTTTTTAGGAATTCTGAGGCGTTTCAGGATGAAGCAGGCGGAACCGGGGCGACCAGAGGCAGGAGGGATCGAACGGAGGCGATCGAGCTCGGCCTGCACAAGCAAGCAGAATGGTCGGGGCCAGTTGGCCCGACCCTTTGGTCTGGTCTTCTTCTGGGTCGGTTCTCTGGTCCTTTCTCTGCCCGGTTGTCCTCGTCAACTCCTTGTGCATCAGAGTGGTCCAAAATTACCTATAACAATGCCTAATAAATTTTTGTAAGATTGAAACTCTACCTAAATGGTAGATTTTAAAAAGTATTTAATTTAACAAAAATCTATTAGAGATCGAATTGAAATTTATGACTTTATTTTAGATACACAACTCTAAAAGCTCATGAATTAAACTTGTAAATTAACCTAAAATAATAAAAAAAATTAAATATGTATTATGCAATTGATTTTGATTATCCGAAGCTACATAAGCCTGTTAAGTTTACTAAGTAGATAAATTGAGGTTTATGAAATTCACATGTTATATATGTACTAATATTTACAAATCATAAATCTACCCACCCAATTTTTTTATAATCTATTTTTTGTACAGTTCAAGTTCAAACTTCAAACACAAATTGACAAACATAATTTGATAATCGTGTCAAATTGTGTACCTTCTCAAACACAAATTCATCTTATCTACTACTATTAGGAAAAGGATTTATATAAATGATGAGTTTATGGAGTTATAAATGTCAGGGATCATTGAATTAAGAATATAACATCTTTATTAATTATGTATGGCCATCTTTGTAGCTGTAGGAGAGAAGGGTTTTAGAAATTAAGAAATTATGGACAACCTTTTACTTTTATTTTCCTGAAATGGTAATTTGCAAGTTTCAAAAAATCCAGTTTTTGGTAATATTTCAAGTTCCAAATTCTACTGTAGAGTGTGAACTTAGATATCCTCAAATTCTTCGATAGTCTTTTAATTAAACATTCCTTATTTGGAAACTTTAAAGGTTCAAAAACCAGACCATTTTTTGATGATTTTCCAAGTTCCAAAACCAACTCGAACGTGTTGTTTCTGACACACCAAGGTTGCCTCCAATACCCTTTGTTGTACTGACAAATCTGAGGCCAAAATTCATCCTAACACAAGTGGATATATATTATATGTGTGTATATATATATATACATATTTCATCCTCCAAACAAAAAGTTTATCTCTCGTGTAATGCGTTAATTAAGCACTCGAACAGCTCTATGCCACTAATCTCTTATTAGTGGAACAAATTAAAATAATTAAATAGAATGCAAATGGCCTGAAAATATAACTAAGATTTGTGCACAAGGTATCATATTCCAACAATATGGCACAAGATTTATGACTTAAAGCTGTATTTTTTAAATTATTATTCATAAGAACAATCAAATCATCAACTAGCTAGTGTTTTGCGCAAGTCACAGTCCATTTGTGATTTCTTTAAGAATATGTTTCATCTAAAAACATACCAAGTCTTGAACACACATACGCTTTATGTGTACTACATCCAGTCAAACCCTATATACAAAATTGGCAAAAGTACTTTTAATTAGTAAAAAACATTTTTAAAATTCCTCCCATTTTAATACAAATACGAGATGGATTTATTGATCTGCCATATTTCGCTTAACAACATGTCAAAAGCAGATGACTGACAAAATATATTTGAATACTAATTTAGTATATATTGCGTATTTTTCACTTATAGAAGTACAAACAAATCGTACAGTAGTTTAATATAATTTATATATATCCCTCCCTCCCAACTGAATCCTTTTAATTTTTCATATTTGGCATAAAATCTCCCGATGTGGGAAAGAAGAAGGTAGCTCAAAACCGTAGACTTCTCCAGTAGCCCACAAAAAGAGAGAGCGATTTGAGCTTCAAAATCAAATCTCAGTAAGCTTATTTTTCTTCATCTAATTTGGTTCTTGTTTTTTGATTATTTTTTTTAAGGTTATAAAGCATTGAGATTTGTGGCAGAGGCTGGTTGGATTCAATTGAAGAAACCCTAGCTAATTAAGATGGGTCGAGGGAAGATTGTGATTAGAAGGATTGATAATTCTGCGAGCAGACAAGTGACTTTCTCAAAGAGGAGAAAGGGACTTATTAAAAAGGCTAAAGAGCTCGCAATTCTCTGTGATGCTGAAGTTGGACTCATCATTTTTTCCAGCTCTGGCAAACAGTATGACTTTGCAAACACTAGGTTCGTCCATTTATTTCATTTCTTCATAGATCTTCAAAAAAATGAAAATTGGTGTATTTATTTCATTTCTCAAGTAAAGGTTTGAACATTAATTTAAGTAAATGTTTCAACTGTTGAACTATATCGCTTAGTTTCGATTTGAATATGGTTGACTTTGCCGAGCTTCAAACCTATTGAATCCAGAGGTGAAAAAAGCTATAAAAGGAAAAATGATTCTAATGAAAGAGTTCTGAAAAGCTGCATGAATTAAGTAGATAGATGAGTTTTGTAAATAATCTTGTGTGATTTTTTCATGTGAATTAGACTGCAAAATTTAGTTCATGTTGGTGATTGTGTGATTTGTTTTGGTCAGCATAGAGTCAGTAATTGAGAAATATAACAGGCGGAAGGAGGAAGATGAACTGCTCTTGAATCCAGCTTCGGATGTCAAGGTATACATATATCCACCATGAAAGAAACTCTTTTTAATTTGCATATATAACTTCTTCATATTGTTGAGTTCTACTTTTTGTTTAGGAAAATGGATCATTTTAATGATGTTTTTCTTGTTGGTAAATTTTGTGTAGTAGCTGAAGGAAATGTGTGTATTGAAATAATTCATCATTTTTCCAAACACTTATTTCAGGTCTTTGATGGGTAGCCAATATTGGGAAGACATATACATATATAGATATAGGAAACTAAGTAGTTTCTTTTTCTTGTGAAGTTGATGATCTAAGTGGTTGGATTTTATTTATAACCTAAGACTTCAATTGACATGAATTATTTGATGAGTAGTTTAAAAGATTTAAGTGATGATAAATTTGCACTAACAAGAACCACTCAGTTAATCTTTAGTGATTTGTTTGATAACTATTTTGATGTAATTAATTTCATGCGTTTAAAACTGAATATCAATTTATGAAAAAGGGGAGGTGTATTCTGTTTTTTTTTTTTTTCCTGATAACATTGTGTTGAATTATTATTCTTTTACGTTGGTAGTTATGGCAGAAGGAAGTAGCAACTCTAAGGCAACAGCTACTTAACTTGCAAGAGAATAATCGGTAACCACCCTTTTCTATTTTTTACATTTCAATAGAAAAATAATAATAATAATAATAATGAATCTAGTTTAAAGCTGTAATTTATTGGATGGAAAATTGATATTAATTATGTTATGACAGATTTGTGGGTTTCATTTCAATCAAAACAAATGTCAAATTTGGATAATCAATCTATACAACTTGTGTTTGCTATGGCTATTTTGATCTATTTTTCTTATTGTTGGCAATATAGGCAATTGTATTAAATAATAATTAGATTGTAGCAATAGTTTAAAATTCTTCAATGTAATTAAATGTTTGTGTGTGTGTGTGTGCAGGAAATTAATGGGAGAGCAACTCTATGGTTTATCAATCAAAGACCTAAACAATCTCGAGAGTCAATTGGAGTTCAGTTTACAAAGTATCCGAATTAAAAAGGTTAGATATTACTGTTTTTTTTTTTTTTTTTCCTAATCTTTGTTAGTTCAAGATTGAACCAAAGAATTTGGGAATTATTGGGTTAATTAGAAATACGTTATATATATTAAGCTATTTTCATATGGACTCAACATAATAATTTATTACTAAGAACTGTATACATATGATTTACACTATGGTGTCCTCGCTTCATTTTCTTTTGTTTTTGTTGTTTTTATTTTAACTTATTAAGTAAATATTAAACATTCCAAAAAAAAAAAAAAAAAAAAAGCAATTCAGTGAGATCAAAAAGACAAATTTGAAAGGTTTAAAACAACAAACAAAGTGATCTATCCACTTTTTATATATTGAAGTAAAGAACACTCCAAAAGAAAAACATCAAGTTTGGTATAATTTTTCGAATTAGCTATGATTTCTTAAAGGAAACATTTTTTCTAATAAAAATAAATTTCTAGAAAAAAACACACACGAGTAAGATGTTTTCATCTAGCTAAAACTATTTTTAAAATTTTCAAAAATATTCTAAAATGCACTTTTAATCGGCTAAAAACTCATATTACCATCCCATGAATGATGTCAAATTGACTCAATGTTATTTCCTCCTTGGTTTAATATTAATAGGAATCCCTGTGGTGCCTGCAGGAACAGATATTAAACGATGAAATAAAAGAATTAAACAGAAAGGTACACAAATACACACATTATTGATTATTTATTAATTTGTTCAGTTTGTGTTCATCATAAAGCCTCAAACCAAAAACCATTTTCTTTTTACATTTTTTCAGGGAATTCTGATGCACCAAGAGAATATAGAGCTGAGCAAGAAAGTAAATCTTTTTTGTCAAGAAAACATTGAATTACACAGAAAGGTATTACATCCAAATAAAGCCTCAACAATTAAATTGATAAATCAATCATTATGATTTAATTTTTTGTTTTTTAATTTTCATAATGTCTGCAGGTTTATGGGCATGACTCGAGATCAGAGATGAACATAGCCACCGGAAACGCGTTGATTCCTTATGGAATTATCACCGGCGGCGGCGGCGGCGGCGGCCCAGGTGCAGGCGACGCCGTGCGTGTGCCAATTCATCTTCAGCTCAGCCCGCCGCAGCAACAAAATTAATTTAAAATTAATTAACTCGACGCCCCACAGGCCACAGCGACCGATTATAAGAAAGGTACAGAATTATTAATTAAGTTGCCAACAATTTCAATTTGGTACAGGAATATATTTATTACGGTGTACGTAAAACGATTGAAAATTATCAAAAAAAAAAAAAAAAAAAAAAAAAAAAAAAAAAAAAAGGCAAGAATTCGAGTTTACGTATAGAATGAAAGAACAGAAGAGAAAAAGGTTATCTGTGGTTGGTTGGTAATTTTCTGGATAAAGGCTAAAGCTTTTAGATTAATTACTCTGTAATTTGAACGTCGTCGTTTCTGTGAAGTAATGGACCTCATTGGCTCATTCCAATTTGATTTTTCTAACTTTTTACTTGTAAATTTCAAATTTTTAAGTTTTATTTTTCTTCGTTTTGGCACTTGCATTGAAAAAGAAGAAAATGAAGGGGGAAAAAACTATGCAACTCATTTGTGTTTTATGAGACTTATTTTATTGGAATAAGAAATAAGTGAATACAGTCGTCCTTTATTGTTGGATATAATTTTCTTTTTTTAGGTTGACCAATATACACAAATTTTAAATTGATTTTTGGATATTACTTTATTTAGAGTATATTTAGGTCGGGTTGATTTAACATCAATGAGAACGATAAAGAATAATAATAAAGTTAATGAGAATAAAAGCATATACCATTTTAGATAATTTGCTTAAAGTTGTCTAGAATTTAATTTGGATCAGATTCACATTAGAAATAGGAATAAGATGTTAATGCATCACAATTAGTCATTTCTTACCTCTAATAAATTAAATAACATATTAATGTTGAATTATAAGTTATTTCACGAACTTTTAAGCATGTGTCTTTATGCGTTCATAAGGTCTTAGTTTTAAAAAGTATCCAATCTCAAGAAGAAAAAAAAGTTGATACTCTTTAAATCGTAATAATTGAATTTTAATTTAATAATTTTTATTTTATGTAATAGTAATGATTTTTTTTAACGATCTTTTGAAATGAACAAACAACAACTAATTGATCTTAACAACCGAAAAAATTAATTGAAATTTTGATATAGAATATTATTCGACTTTGCTATTATGTGAAAATAATGTAAGAGAGAGGATTGAAAGTGTAAATTAATATTTAGGAATAGAAAGGGATTAAAGTAGGGGAAAAAAACAAGTTGAAGCCAGATAATGACCTCTTTCAAAAAAAAAAATTAAAAAAAAAAAAAAAAAATGACATGACCTACACCCCCATTAGTGGTACGGGCATTAATTGCAATTTGAAGTAACCAAATTGTTTGTCTGCCCAAAAATATCGCATTAACAGGCCAGTCATTGAACACGTATCTTTTCTAATAATAAAGGTTATAATTAAATATAATTTGAAAAAATTATAATTAAATAGGTTCATCCGAACATAGTTAAGTGAAAAGATACAAATTACTGTTTTAAAGTTCGATGATTTTTTTTTAATTAAATCAGAAAAAGTATTATTACGCCACTTGGGCAAAAGCCGAACGGTCTGATTCCAACTACTTAAACAAATGGAACTTTGGATCAAAATTGTAGGTACTAAAATAAAGTTTATTAAACATTAGAGATCAAATTAATTAAAAACAAAGTAAACCTTGAAATTTTAACTTAAATACTTTTGTAATGGAGAAGCTTTGAATAAATCTTAACCAAAAAAAAAAAAAAAAGAGAAAATATTTTTTTACCAAAGAAAACTGTTAGTATGTTTACCTTTCTTGTAACCTTGTTTATGCTTTGGTTAATTATCTGATATTTCTGTTATCCTTCTCCCTGTAATATGGTGACATCTGTCCCTTTGTTGGTTATTTAATCCAATCATTAGTGCTCGGATCGAGTGCTGAGCCTTCTCCACTTTTGTCTCAATTTTACCATTGTCATGGTATCAGAGCTCTGGTAAGAATTTTGTCTCAAGTTTCTTTTGTCTCCTTCCTCATGGCGTCGACGTCGAGCACTGTTTCAACAAATGATGACCGGCTACCGTCTCTCCCAGTCAATTCCTCCTCCACCTCCTCCGTCACCACCCCAGTTCATACACCTGTTACCACCCAACGTCCTCATCAGGCCGTCTCGACACCTATCTCAACCTCTCAAAATCGACCTCTAAACCCTAACCTTCCCCCTTTCCAATCCGCGTTTGCTCAGCAACCTTCGTTACCAAATACCTATCCTTTTCAAGCTTCAATACCTGCTGGATTTCAGTACCCCCCATCGTCGGCTCCATCTCTGCCATTTTTTCCCTCTTATAACCAGTCCTCCCCGATCTTACCTCCGAATCCCGTCTCTCCTTCTCCCTACCCAACCCTTACACCACCTCTGAATGTCAAGCTCACGGACTCCAACTATCTTTTGTGGAAAAACCAGCTTCTCAACCATATTATTGCCTTCGATATGGAGGCGTTCATCAATGGCACGCCGGCACCTCCAAAATATCTCGATGCTGCTCAATCTCAGGTTAGTCCTCATTTTCTTGTCTGGCAGAAGTTCAATAGAACACTTATGAGTTGGATTTACTCTTCCCTTAATGAAGACAAGCTAGGAGAAATTATCGGTTGCTCAACTGCTTATGAAATCTGGGAACATTTACGGGTTGTTTATGAATCTTCTTCAACCGCTAGAATCATGGGCCTTCGATCTCAGTTGCAGAAAATTAGGAAAGATGGTCTTTCGGTGTCTCAGTACCTTGCACAGATTAAGGATATTGCAGACAAATTCTCAGCCATTGGGGAGTCACTGTCCTACAGAGATCATTTGGGATACATTTTAGAAGGTCTTGGTTCTGAATACAACCCATTCGTTACTTCAATTCAAAACCGCAACGACCGTCCTTCTTTGGCAGATGTTCGGAGTCTCCTTATTGCGTATGAGTCTCGTCTGGAAAAGCAATCTTCCGTTGATACTCTTAACCTTGTTCAAGCCAATGTTGCCAACTTCTCTGTTCCCTCGTCGAATTCTCGACGCTCCCCGCGTCCATCTAACATCTCTAAACCCAACTTCAATGCTAAACCTGCTTCTTCAAACTTCCCTTTTCCGCCGTCTGCTCCCCCTCCTTTTCCTGGTCAGGGCATCCTTAGTCGACCTCCTTTTTCTCCCCGACCTTCATCCAGATTCTCAACTAATCATTCTCGCCCGCAATGCCAAATTTGCAACAAGCTTGGCCATACCGCCCTAGTCTGCTATAACCGCCACAATCCTCTGTATAATGCAACCTCTGCATCCCAACCTCAAGCTTTCCTAAACCAATTTGCCCACCCTAATCAGCCCTCTCTTTCTCCTTCCCCTGCTTCCGTTGATCCATCTTTGGTCCCAAACCAAAACCCTTCTCATCCAGATGAAGCTTGGTTCATGGATTCTGGAGCAACCCATCATATGACGCCGGATGCCAATAATCTACAGCAATCCTCTCCTTACTTTGGTGGTGAACAGGTGGTCGTAGGTAATGGAAAATCTATCCCTGTTCTTCATGTTGGTTCTTCATCTATATGTTCTGTTTCTTCCTCTTTCCCTATTAAACTCAAGTCTGTTTTACACACTCCCCATCTATCTCATAATCTTATTAGTATAGCCAAATTGTGTCATGATAATCATGCTTTTGTTGAGTTTCATCCTACTCATTTCTTTGTGAAGGATCGTCTCTCCAAGAAAACTCTTCTCACGGGTCATCTTGATGGAGGACTCTATAAATTGTCTGTGAAGTCTGTATTTCATTCTCATGGCAAGCAACTTCAACAGCCGGCAGTTTTCCTTTCAACACTTCAAGACTCCTCTCTATGGCATCGTCGATTAGGTCATCCCTCGTTTTTTATTGTCAAGCGTGTTCTCAGCTCATGTAATCTTCGTTTAAGCTCTGCCTCTGAGCAATTTTGCAACCATTGTCATTTAGCTAAGAGTCATCGTCTCCCGTTTAGTCCTTCTACCTCTAAATCTTCTGCTCCATTTGATCTTGTATACTCTGACATTTGGGGTCCTTCCCCAACGAAATCTATTAATGGAGCTCGGTTTTTCATTTTATTCATTGATGACTTTACTCGTTATACTTGGTTATATCTATTACAATAAAAAAATGATGTTGCTTCTATCTTTATGTTATTCAATGCTATGGTCGAAAGACAATTTTGCTCTAAAATAAAAGCTCTACAAACTGATGGAGGCACGGAATTCCGTCCTCTTGTTCCTTTTCTGCTATCTAATGGTATCAATCATCGTATTTCGTGTCCCTATACACCACAGCAAAATGGAGCTGTTGAAAGGAAAAATCGTCATGTAGTTGAAGTTGGCTTGTCTCTCCTAGCCCATTCCTCTTTACCTCAAATATATTGGTCCTTTGCATTTCAAACCGCAGTTTTCTTGATCAATAGGCTCCCATCTTCTGTTTTAAACTTTGTCTCCCCTTATTTTATGTTGTTTGGTCATCATCCTGATTACAGCTTATTGAAATGCTTTGGGTGTTCCTGTTTTCCATTTCTTCGTCCCTATAACAATAACAAATTGCAATATCGGTCAAAGGAATGTGTATTTATAGGCTATAGTAATTCTCACAAGGGTTTTCTTTGTCTTGACTTGTCCTCCGGCCGTTTATATGTGTCTAGGCATGTTATTTTCAATGAGTCCTCCTATCCCTTTCAAAATCCATCTATTTTGGTTCCATCCTCTGTCAAACAGACCTCCCCTGATCCCTTCTATCCTTTAGGTTCCTTACTTCATTCTGTTGTCTCGTTTTCTCCCTCCTTTTGTCCCTTATCTAGGCCGTTTGCTTTTCCACCCGTGGACCATGCTGCCCCAAACGTCTGTGGTACTTCTCCGAGCTCCCTTAATCAAGCTTCATCGCATCCTTTGCCCAATTCATCTCCTTGCCTACCTATTGTTTCCTCCACTTCCTTACCATCCAATACCCCTCCGTCAATACCTTCTCCATCTTCTTTCTCGCCTGATCGTTCTCCTCAATCTTCCCCCACTCCACCATCACCTCAAATGTTTTTATCTTCTTCACCTCCTTCACATTCCTCTCCAATTCCCACACCTCCGCCTCCCTCTTCCCCACCTGGCATAAACCAGAACGTTCATCCCATGATTACAAGATCGAAAGATGGAATCTATAAGCCTAAGGCCTGGTTGGTTTCATCTAGTCTTATCCCTGCCGAACCTAAATCTTATAAGTTGGCTTTACAAGATATCAAGTGGAAGGCTGCTATGGACTCTGAATATCAAGCTTTGTTGAAGAATGGTACGTGGTCTTTGGTTCCCTTACCCCCAAACCGAAAGTTAATTGGATGCAAATGGGTTTTTCGATTGAAACTCAAACCAAATGGTGAAATTGATCGTTACAAGGCCCGGTTAGTTGCACAAGGGTATACTCAGGCATATGGGATTGACTACTTCGAGACATTTAGTCCTGTAGTCAAACCAGCCACTATTCGCATTGTCTTATCATTAGCAGTGTCTTCAAAATGGCCTATTCGGCAGCTAGATGTACACAATGCTTTTCTTCATGGTGATTTAAACGAGGAAGTATACATGAAACAACCGGGTGGCTTTGAGAGTTCGGTCTATCCTAATCATGTGCTAAGGCTCCATAAAGCTCTTTATGGCTTAAAACAAAGCCCCCGCGCGTGGTTTTCGAAGCTCAGTTCTTGTTTGATTGACTGGGGATTTGTGGCTTCTAAGGCAGATTGCTCCATGTTTGTGTATAAATCTGGTTTGCACTTGGTTATATTTCTCATTTATGTTGATGACATATTAGTTACTGGCTCATCGCTTTCTCTCATTCAGCACTTTATCTCCGCTTTGAATCTTCGGTTTTCTCTTAAAGATATGGGTGAATTGTCTTATTTTCTTGGGATACAAGTTGTGCACAGCAATGGTGGCCTACATTTGTCTCAGCAAAAGTATATCTCAGATATCCTAGCTCGTGCAAACTTGTCTTCTTGCAAATCTGCTTCTTCCCCAATGGCTGTTGGCTCTCCTTTGTCCCTATCCGATGGTGTTCCTCTTGAAAACGCATCTGAATACAGAAGTCTCGTAGGTGCTTTACAGTATTGCACCTTAACTCGCCCAGATATCAGCTTCGCGGTTAATCGTCTCTGCCAGTTCTTACACGCCCCTTCCTCGTCTCACTTACAGGCGGTTAAGCGATTGTTAAGATACCTGAAAGGTCCATCTGGGTTGGTTATATCAATCATGCCATCTTCTTCTTCTTCGGTTACTTGTTATACAGATGCAGATTGGGCAAGTTTCCCAGACGACCGACGTAGCACCAGCGGATTTTGTGCTTTCCTTGGCTCCAATTTGATCTCGTGGCACTCCTCTAAGCAGAAAGTTGTATCTAGATCTAGTGCCGAGTCTGAATACAGAGGGATGTCTAATGCAGCGGCTGAAATCGCTTGGATTCAATCCCTTCTCACTGAGATTGGTATTCATTCTGCTCCTCCTCTCTTGCTTTGTGACAATATAAGTGCAACGTATATTGCCTCTAACCCTGTGATGCATAATCGCACAAAGCACATTGAGGTGGATCATCACTTTATCAGAGAAAGGATTGCTCGCAAGCAGTTGATCGTCCGTTTTGTTCCCTCTGAAGATCAAATAGCTGACATCTTCACGAAGAGTCTTCATTCTCCCAGGTTTATTAGTTTAAGAACCAAGCTAACTTTGGTTTCTAAACCGAGTTTGCTTGGGGGGGGATGTTAGTATGTTTACCTTTCTTGTAACCTTGTTTATGCTTTGGTTAATTATCTGATATTTCTGTTATCCTTCTCCCTGTAATATGGTGACATCTGTCCCTTTGTTGGTTATTTAATCCAATCATTAGTGCTCGGATCGAGTGCTGAGCCTTCTCCACTTTTGTCTCAATTTTACCATTGTCAAAAACCCTTTACTTTTCCAAAAGCAAAAAAATAAAGAGAAAAAAATCCAAAATGATTATCATTGTGTGTCGACAATTAAACGATAATTTCGTCGTGGTAACTAAAAATAATATTAATTTTTACAATAGGTATTTAATTTCTTAAATAAATAGATAAAATGGGGTGTAATTTTTTTTTTTTTTAAAAAAAAAACTAAACTTTGAGCAAAGTTTAAAAAATTACTAAGAAAACGTACCTAAATTACTTTCTTTGACAAGTTTTAAATAATTTATTAATTTTTATAATATTTAAAATTTAAATAGCTTAAGCTCGATAACCATTTGATTTCTTATTTATAAAAATCAAGCTTGTAGAAAATATCTCTCCTTTTTTTTTATTTACTTTTTACCAATTTTTCCAAGATCTAGACCACATTTTTGAAAACTAAAAAAAAAAACAATTAAAAAAAACTTATTTTTATTTTTAGAATTTCAATAACAATCCAAATGTTACTATGGTAAAAGAAAAGAAAAAAAAAAAGTTTATCAAATGGGACTTCATTTCTTGAAAAATTGTGGAACCCTAATCATTACATCACTACTTAGAGTTTTTTTTTTTTTTTTTTTTTTTTTTTTTTTTTTTTTTTTTTGAGTACCATCACTACTTGAGTATTGAGACCATAAAGAAAGAAAGGGAAATTTACTTTAAACTATGTTTACAATTACACTTTTTTTCATCCCACCAATATACATAATCAGTGGGGCCCGGCATTTCTTCGTATTCGAATTACAAGGAATTATAAAAAAAAAAACTACAGAAAGAAGGCGGCCAATCAATGACCGGCGCCTGCTATCTGGAAAAACTGTACACATAAGAATGTTCATCTTCTTCTTTCATAGATCTACTCTTCTCCAATCTCCACACCATCCACTTCTACACTTGTTCATCGTTTTATTCATAAATCTCAAAACATCCAAAATTAACCATCCCAACAAAAAAAAAAAAAAAAACAACGAACTAATTTTCTCAAAAGAACGATGCAATTCAATCCAGAAAAGCCTACGATCGATCTTACAGCGATCAAATCGCTCATCTCGAAATCCGAATCTCATTTTCTCGATTGCTCTCAGAATGGCAGCCCTCATCGAAATTCTGCGAATAGCTAACGGCGTCGTATTGGAAAGACAGAGATTTCGACCCATGTACGCTCATGCTATCCTTCACCCACCTCCTCAGAAGATAGCGCCACCTCCAGCCGCTTCTTTTGGCACCGCCGCCGCCCCCGCCGTGGATGCGTGAGTATTCGACGCCTTCGTGGATCGGAAAGCACGCTGGAGAAGCTGCAACGCAGCCGGACAGGTACGGCAGTCGACGGCGGGCGAGATCCCTCTCCATATCGGCGATGAAGAAACCCAAGGCAAAAGAGATTAGATTAAAGAAGAATGGTCAAAATTTTCATGGGGTTTGTTTGGTTTGGGATATGTTAATGGAAGAGAAATGAAATAAAAGTGAGATCCACTTGAGTCTAGGCCTCAGTCCCCAATGGGATGCCCCTATTCTGTTTCCTTTCACCCACTTTATTGGCCTAACCTAATTATTGGATCTGCATATTTAAATCCTTTTACTTTTTCTTCCCCTCCAAATTATTTCTTACTTTTTCTATAATCCTATTTTTAGTCTTCTAACTTTTCCTATTCATTTTTTTTTTTTTTTTGAGAAAGTATTCATTTTAGTTTCAGTTTTTAATTCCATAACTTTTTAATTTTGTTGTTGCTGTCAAATATCTTTAAACATATGTTTCAAAACCTTATATCTCACTCATCACATGTAGTTTTAAATATTTATTATTGTTAATGAAGGTAAATGAACATACATATATGATGTCAGACTTTTGTTAAATAATTTGTGAAATGTGATGAGAGAGATCAAGATAATGTCTTAAATAGATATGATTTTGATATAGAGGTTTAAAACAAAACTAATCAAAATTTATGGAAGAAAAGTAGAACAAATATAAACATATAGAATAAAGATAAAATTTACCAACCTGAGCATATAATTGGTTAAAGGTCAGAAATTCGAATTTTCAATTCATACGCCGTTGAACTAAAAAAAAAACAATAAAAATAAGGTACAAACAAATTTTTCTCGGTATATGAAGTAAAATTTACATTATTTTAAAATTTTAAGAATGTGAAATATATGTAATATAATAATGATCAATTATATGAAAGTGTGGTGAACATAATTTAAAGCAACGAGCAAGAAGAAAAAGAGAAAGAAAAAAAAAAAAAGACAGTGATAATTAATATATATACCTACCACGTAATATTAGATACCATTTTAAGTTTTGTAAGAAAAAAATTATTAGTTATTTAAAAGAACAAGAAAAGGAAATAATAATTGATATCCATTGACGCATCACATAAAAAAAATCAATATAATAAATAAACATACAAAAGCTTCCATAGTTTAATTAAACTTTTATTCCCTAAATAAAGTAATGGCATCGATCTTTTGTTTAATTGATTTGAATAGCTGGCTTTTTTTGGTAAAATAATACGAATTATATCATCAATAGCAGAGGTCAAAGTAGGTGAGTACTCGACAGCTTCATATATGTAGTTTGTGTTGGAAAAAAGATTCCCAAATTAAATGAATTTCATTTATTTTAAAAGTATTATTTAACTTACAATATCTTGATCTAAATTAAAATTATCCAAACACTGTATATAAGTATTTTGTTACATTTCTATTTCATTATTTTCATATTTAATCAATTTTCGTATTTATTGAAAGAGAGAGGAAGTGGTTTTATGATTCAAGTTAAACTTAAACCATGTGATTCCGATAACAGGCTCATCTTCGCCGCCCGCACCCGACACAATTCTGCGGGATTTGTTGGTTGTCGTATTTCTAAGCAAGAACATGTCATTGTCCACTAAACCGAAGAAAAAAAATAAAGTTTGTAATATTATCGTTTTTTCTTTTTCCCTTTGCATATCATTTTTGCTGTTTTCTGAAAACTAATTATTGTTTATGATAATCACGTTTGAACTGATTTTTTTTTTTTTTTTGGGAAAAAGTTTATGGTTACGACTTTGGTTCTATGATCAAATTTTATCATAAATTCTCAATTTCATCCAATTGTAATTTAAAGTTGGATAAATGTGGTAATCTTTACCCTGAATTAAAAAAGTTGTTGCAATTTTTATCTTCAATTTGTGAATTTTAGGAAACGCAACAATAGATATAAGTGAGGTTTTTTTATTTAAAAAGGTTAAATTAAAAAAAAAAAAAAAAAATCCCCTGAAATATGAGAGTTTGTTTCAAAAATGCCCTTAAACTTTAAAAAGTTTCAAAAATACCTATAAACTATACAAATATGTTTTAAAAATTACTCTTGCCGTTAACTTTTTTTTTTATGAAAACCGTTAAAGTTTCAATTTCATTAAATACCCTTGTTGGAAAAAAACTTCTTATTAATTTTTATGGAGGAAATATTTACGGTGAGTGGAGGAAAAAAATGAGCATTTTCTGATAAGGGTAATTTTTTTTTTTTTTGAAAGTTCAGTGGTATTAATGAAATGAAAAATTTAGCGATTTCCATCAAAAAAATTAAAGGCAAATGATATTTTTGAAACATTTTTTTAAAGTCAACTTTATAAAGTTTAGGGACATTTTTTAAACAAACATCATAGTTCATGGGTATTTTTTTTTTATAATTTAACCTTAAGAAGGATTTCTCTTTCTCACATTTGGTTAAAGTCATAGCCAATTTAGCCCAAATTAAATAAAGGATAAATATTGAAACATTGATTAAGATATAATTTTTTTTTTTTTTTTTGAAACCAAAGATGCAACAAAGCAAATTACACGGGGCAATCTAAACAAACCAAAGAAACAACAGAACTGCGACAAACATCAACCCAGATTTGATCAAAAGGAGAAGCAATAGCAGTTTGAGCAAGAGAATGAGCAACCCGATTGCCATCACGTGGAGTATGAGTCGCTCCCACCCAAAGATTACCAGACGAAAGCTGGTGAATTTGCCGAACAAGCAGACCCACCTCAGAAATATCATCACCAACAAATTGAAGAAGGCGAGCAACTCGAAGCGAATCAGTCTCAAGCAAGAAACCGCGAAAACCCCGATTGACGGCCAAATGGGCACCGACTAAAACAGTATGAGCTTCCGCTAGATCCACATCCCAGCATTTCGGTAATGGAAGAGAAGCAGCCAACAAAACTCTCCCACTCGAATCTCTAAGAACACAACCAGCCCCAGCTGGACCCGAGTCATCTAGGAAAGCAACGTCAGAATTTAATTTCAGAACAGAGCTAGGCGGTGGCTGCCATCGGACACGCTGAACACCAGGAGGATTCTCAGTAGGAATCATCGGTCGAAAACTCTGCACATAAGTAGTTCTAAATGATTGAACATAACATACAGCATCAGCACAAAGATCCAAACTTAGGCTTCGAGACTGACCCTTCCAAACCCACTGATTTCGAGTATTCCAAACCAGCCAAAGAAAGACAACCAACTCCTCAAACTCAGAGCAACAAAGACGATCCCGAGCCTCCCAAAGCAAATCAAAAACAGACAACACTGATGGAAATTGGAGAAGAGAACAAAACTTAGAAGAACGCCAAAATCGACGAACAAACTTACATCGCCAAAACACATGGAGACTATCCTCCTCAAACCGATTACAAAGAACACACAAGCGCGGGCAAATAACATTCCTCAACAACAAATTTAAGCGAGTTGGAAGACGGTCAAGATTAAGCTGTTTGATTAAGATATAATTAATGATGTACGTCTGGAGTGAATATTGACATATCTTTTCTAAGTAAAGGAAAAAAAAACATGGGAAAATTACCTTTTTGGTCCCTGAGTTTTGAGGGATAGGTGCGTTTGGTCCCTGAGTTTTCAAAATAGACCTTTTTAGTCCCTGGGTTTTGAGAAATAGGTTTAAAAGGTCCCTAAGTTTTCAAAATGGACCTTTTTAGTCCCTAAGTTTTGAGAAATAGGTTTTAAAAGTCCCTAGTTTTATTTTTTCAACTTTTTTAAACTAATAATTTTAATTATATTTTAATATTGAATGATTTTTTAAATTAACAAAATTAAAAAGTATTAATTTATAAAAATTTAAAAAATAATATAAGGGACTTTTTAAACATATTTCTCAAAACTCAAGGACTAAAAAGGTCCATTTTGAAAACTTAGGGACCTTTTAAACCTATTTCTCAAAACTCAGGGACTAAAAAGGTCTATTTTGAAAACTCAGGGACCAAACGCACCTCTCCTTCAAAACTGAGGGACCAAAAAGGTAATTTTCCCAAAAAACATTGTTGATCTAATCCTTTATTTTGTCCGTTCAAGAGCAAGTGATAGTAGAAGGATTTGAACCTCTAACACAATCTCTTGGTCTATTACATATATCTCAACTAGTTTGAGCCATGCTAAAAATGATTATTGGTTCAATTTTCTTAAAAATTAAGAAAAAGAAAGAGAAAATAAGTGTATAAGATATTAAATTTTCATCAAATACTTCAATTTTTTTTCATAAAATTGAGATATCGACATCGATATTTATAGGTGTGTTACACATCAAAATTGAGAATTGTATTAATTCGTAAATAAAATCAGAATAACAAAATCTAAATGGTATTTGATGGAAGTTAGAGGAGGTTTTGGAATATAAACTAAATGACAAAATTTTTCTCAAAAGAAAAAAAAAAACTAAATGACAAAATATTTTATTCTTTATTTAAAATAGCACACGCTACTCTTTTAACAAGCTGGAATAGCTCAGTTGGTTAGAGTGTGTGGCTGTTAACCACAAGGTCGGAGGTTCAAGCCCTCCTTCTAGCGATTTTTTTTCTTTCGGTTTCTTAATTTTGGACTCAAATCGCTGGACCTTGATAGTCACCTCCATGGGCCGAACACTGTCGGGCCTTGGAATACAAAGCCCACCATACGTTTTCTTTAAACGGGCCCATTATAGTTCTTTAACATTACAGCTGCGCCTAATTACCAGACTAGATTTCAACTATATCCCCTGGGGATAAAAATTATTCCATTTATATTTCAGAATGGTCTAGTTTTTCATTTTATGAACTTTTTTTTACTTTGCAAAATGGAACGACATTCGAATTATTAGTGTTTTCGTTCATTATTATTAAATTGATGTGACAATTTTGTTGTTATCATGTTTTAAAGAACATTTATGATATCTAAACAGCCTAAACCTATACAGAGACTGCAAGAAAATTGGTGCCAAGGTTGATTTTAAAATATTGGGTTTGAGATTTGAGAAGACAACGACTATTCAAGGTTAAATTACATGTTAAGTTCATGAACTTTATGGGTTGCGTTAATTTAGTTTCTAAACGTTAAAAAGTTTTAAATAGGTATTTGAATTTTCAATTTTGTTTCGAGTAGGTCTCTAAACTTTAAAAATTATCAAATAGGTTCTTAAATTTTCACTTTTATATCAAAATAGGTCATTGAACTTTTAATTTTGTGTCTAATAAGTATTTGACCTATTCAACATTTTTTCAAATTCAAAAGCCTACTGGATACAAAATTGAAAGGTTGGAGTCTTAATAGACATAAAATTCAATTTTATATATAATAGATTGGTTAATTTTTAAAAATATCAAATATATCATAGACCTATTAAACACAAAATTAAAAGTTCAAAAACCTATTAAGTTCAATGACTTGTTAAAAACAAAATTGAATGTTCAAGGACCTAACGAAGACTTTTTAAAGGCCATGGACCTAATTGATACAAATACTAAATTTGTAATAAAATCATAATTAAAATTGAAAAAAAAAAGAAAATGAAAATGAAACTATTTGTGGCTTGGAAATGTTCGAAGTATGGATGAGATTTATGCGGTTATTTTTTAATGCGCTCTTTCTGAAAAAAGAAAAAAAAAAAAAAAAGCCCACCCATATACATTAGAAAATGGGAAAATGCACATATAGAATATGTATAATTTTTTTTTTTTGAGAAAATGTATAACTTTTTTTTTAAGAACTAAATGATTGCCGTAAAAGAATTGCATGGTCAGATCATATCATAACCTGTAATTTACTAATTTTAATTTGGAAAACATCAATTTTCTATACTTTTTAACTCAACTTTAGCTCTAAATTTCTAATTTTACTGAATTAGAACCTTTTTCTCTTTTTGAATTTGAATTAGAGCTCGAACTTTAATAAATGTCATAATTAATATGTCATTGACTAAATTGAAAAATAGCTTATGAACAAACCCTACAAAATTCAACTGTCTAGACCTAATCAAGAAAATACTTGATAAAATCAAATATTCTTTATTTTAATTTTTTTAAAAGAATGTTTAAACATAGCAACTGTTGATGCCAAAATCCGGACAGAAGACTCACCTGACCTTCACGTGACACCAACAACGAATTTGTAGAAACTAGGGAAGACGTGACCTGCAAGACCAGCAAAAACCGCTGCACACCGGCGTGGTGTAGGCCACACCGCCTCCGATGCCTAAGTCAGAAAACCGAGGAGAAGCTACAGATAGTAAAGGGGAGAGTCAAAAATCGAGTTTCGGAACCCTTCTTCCATGGTGAAGAGGGGCTTTTATACCTGTTTGTCCTCCTAGGGTTTTTAGGAATTCGGTGGTGTTTCGGGGCGAACCAGGCGGAACCGAGGCGATTCGGGGCATCAGGGACCGAAAAGAGGTCATCGGGCTCGGCCTGCGCAAACGGGCCAAATGGTCGGGCCATTTTGGCCCGACCCTTTGGTTCGGTCTTCCTCTGGGTCGGTCTTTTGGTCCTACCTCTGCCCGATTATCCTCCTCAGCTCCTTGTCCATCTCTGTGGTCCAAAATCACCTATAACAACAACAAAATGCTAAATTCAACTTATAAGAACAATATTGTTTTTTTTTTAGAAAATAAATTAATTCACTTAAGAATCTAAATGCCCCAGGGGATACAAACAGACATCCTTCTTGGAGCGACAAATTTTCTATCCATTCAGGATAGTTACCCAACCATAAAAAGGAAGGGGAATAAAGACCTGCACGAGCCAATGAATGGGCTATGCCATTGAATCTTCTACTAACAAAGTTAAAGGTCACCTTGGTGAAGTTCGATCGAATCTCCTGGATATCCCACATAGTGGAAGCAATGCATGAATCACCTTCAATCTCCTCATTTATCGATTTAATCAGATTCAGAGAATCATACATAACCAATAACCGACTAACTCTCAAAGATCTGGCTAGTCGAAGCCCTTGTAACACTGCCTTCGCTTCCGCCCCTAACGACGAAGTAGAAACTGAAGAGATCAATGCCTGAGCAGTCTGTATTTGACCCGATCTATCCCGCATGATTAATCCAATACCACTTTTACCAATAGCTCCCATATACGCTGCATCGGTATTTAAAACAATCTCTTCACTCTTTGAAATAATCCTTGTAACATCATCCTATGACTGTACAAGGGCCACACCCTTGGGATTAGCCATCCTATATTCGGAAATATAAGCATCAATCCATTCACATCTCCTTGCAATAAGAACAATATTGTTTAACCACAAGAATAATCACAGCTATTCACAAATCTTAAAAAAAAAAACTTAACTGATTCAATATATTAATTGCACAACTCATTTAGATGATATAGAGTTTAGAATGGACCATTCAAAATGAATATACCAATGACTTTTTATTAAATTTCTTGAAATATAACTTAAATAATATCATGTTTTAAAGAGGTGATCAAGTGGTGGAGATTCAAATCTATGATAGATATAAATGTGTTTTAGACATCAAATTATCCTTAATAGTATGTAAGAATATATATATTTATTTATTTACTTATTTGAAAATTGCAAGAAAATAATATTTGAGTTATCTAAGATGTTTTTAATATTTAACATGATGTCCATTTGGTCATTCTTATCAACTTTTTGATTTTTGAATTTTGTATTTAATAAAATCATACGTTATATATATCACTTTACCTTTACATAATATCATGATTATATTATTTAAGTATTTAAGTGGAGTTGATTATGAGACTTTAATATCATGATTATATTATTTAAGTATTTCAGTGGAGTTGATTATGAGTTATTTAAGTCTCGTTTGATAACTATTTGGTTTTTGAAAGTTAAACAATATTACGTTTGTCAAGTTTATTTGTTTTGTTATCTACCTCATTTTCATATTTTCAAAAACCAAGTCAATTTTTGAAAACTAGAAAAAGTAATTTTCAAAAACTTGTTTTTGTTTTTTGAATTAGGCTATAAACTCTAGTGTGTCCTTAACAAAATGAAAACTATGGTTGAAAAGTGAAAACAAGCTTAATTTTCAAAAACAAAAAATCAAATTAGTGTAAATATTTAAATGGAGTCAAAGAGTCAAGGATAAGAGTAATGACTTAAAACTCTCTTTGCAGAACCTGAACAAATTTGTTATATTATGTATCTCCGATATTAAAAAAAGGAATTGCAATGGGTAGCAAAAAATATTAGGATATTTGCAAATTTAACTATGATTTATTAGGTTTGCAAATATAGCAAAATTTTAAAAATCTGATTTTCGTTTTTTTTATTATTCCAATTTTACCCTTGTTGGTATATCAATAGGTATATTAGTAGTATATCTGATATATTTTATATTTACTGATATACGAAATATAAAGTATACCAAATTTGATATACTCGAATGAATACAATGATATACCTAATATACTAATGATATATCTAATATATACTTGATTTGATAAACATAATATTTGATATACCAATGATATACTTGATATGTTACTTTCTTTACTTATATTTGTTATATTTTCTTTTCTCTTTATTGAATTATGTTGTATTATTTACATATTTTAAATGAAATGTTTGTCTTTTATAAAATAAATGTTTGTCTTCTATACCTATTATGAAAGTTGATACATCGTTGATATACCTCATTTTTTTACTAGTCAAATAATTAATAAATATACCTGATTATGAGTAGCTAAATACATCAATGATAGACTTGTTATTAAAAAAAAATCATTGATATATACACATTCAACCGAGAGGTTAGATGTTTAAATCCTCTACCACACATATTGTCCCAAAATAAAGCTAATATATCTAATTCTTTATTGATGAAGTATATCAAAGATATCTAAACTAATGAAAGTTCATGTGTAAAGTATATTATATTCACCAAATATACATCTGATATACTATATATTTAGTATAACAATTGATTGATATACCAAATATCTAATACATTATATTCACGAAATATACATCTGATATACTATATATTTACTATATATTTAGTATATCAGTTGATTGATATACCAAATATCTAGTATATTTTTAGGGTTTAATATACTAGATATTTGGTATATCAGTGGACGACAAGCTGAGGTTATTTTAGTCTTTTTGCGTTATTGTCTGGGTCGGGCCAAACATTTTTTGCTATTTCTGCAAACCCAATAAATAAAAGACACGCATGCAATTTGATTTTTTTTTTTTGCTATTGATGCAAATGCCCCTTAAAAAAATAATAATAAATAAATAAATAAAAAAGGGAGGTTCTAAATTTTAACTATCGGATGTTTGTTTTTCTTTAAAAATAATAAATTGTTGCATCTGTGGAAGGCTGTGAGCCTGTGAGGCGTGGATACTGGATAGGAGAAAAAGAATATAGATATAATAACTGGAGGGGAATAAAAGAAGAAACTGACGAACTCAAATGCTGAAGTCCCTGTGAACGGATAAAACATACCAGAGAGAATATGGCACTGGCAATGGCGCTACGTAGGCTTTCTTCTTCCATTGACAGGCCTCTTCGTCACCTCCTCCATGGCGGCTCCTTCTGTTATCTGGTCTCTTTCTCATTCTCTTCATTTTACTTTCTCTTTTGTATTGAGCCTTTTCTTTTTGTTCTTGTACCATTCTCCGCATAATTCATGACTCAGCTGGTCACTACTTCAAGATGGAGCGATTTCTGTTTCGTATATTAAGATCAATTGCTTTCTGTTCCCCTGTGTCTTTCTTTTTACCACTCAAGAAACCGAAGCGACCAACTAGATGGAATAATACTGCATAATTCCCAGTCATCTAGTTCTAATCGTTAACTGTTTCATTGGTTTTCTTATTCTCCTAGTCTTCTTTGCCCAACGAAGCTGTCTATGATAAGGAGAGACCACGCGTTCCGGTAAATCAATATGTCTCTTCTTCTTATTTTGTCTATACTCGCATTTCATGTCTGAAATTGGCTTATGGTAGCATATTTTACAGTGGCCTAAACAATTGAATGATCCGCTCGAGGTAATTGATCCGGAAATCGCGGACATAATCGAACTCGAAAAGGCCAGACAATGGAAGGTAGAATAGTTTCTCTGTAGAAATCTGTTGTGTGCATCTTGTTGGCAGTGCTAATCTTTTTTTGTATTGGCTGATGATTGATGATTATTTGTGCAAACAACATTATTCAGTTAAAATCGGCTGATTGGGATGAAATGAAAACCTATGGTACTATTACTTGCGAGTCAATTTTATTGAAGCCTCGCTTAACGCTAAACTCAATCCATATGAAGAATTTGTTTCTCTAAGGCTTTTCCAGTTGATAACTTATTTACATATGTTTGCTCTTTATTAGCATCAGTTCCTTTATATTAGCTAATCACTCCCCTTAATAGATGGTATTTTCACATGTTTTAGAGTGAAGTGTTTTATTTCTCTTTGAAGTTCAATCTTTCAATGGAAACCATAATTTATTTGTGTTTGAAGGGCCTAGAACTCATACCATCTGAGAACTTCACTTCCGTTTCCGTGATGCAAGCAGTTGGATCTGTTATGACTAACAAATATAGCGAAGGATATCCTGGTGCTAGATACTATGGAGGAAATGAGTACGTGGAAACCATTATTAGTTTTATGCTTCTTTTAAAATTGATATCATCTTGTCATTTGATGGCCATAGCTTAAATTGGCCAATAACTGTTCTATATAATTTCTCAACTCCAATCGTTTCCTGGTACAAAACTGAAGATTTTATTATTATTATTTTAATTTCTACATTGTAGGTACATTGACATGGCCGAATCCTTGTGCCAAAAACGTGCTCTGGAAGCATTTCGTTTGGATCCAGAAAAATGGGGAGGTATTAAAATAATTGTGTGGGAATAAAGAGTGTAAAAATCACTAGCTAGAATAAATCTTAAACCATTGCCATACTGCCATTGGTTAGTGGTGAGAGGTTCACGTATGCATTGGTCAGAAAGGTTTAACTGCGAAGTTCTCGGTATCTAACAAATTCTTTTAATTGAATATCACCATTTTATTGCAGTGAATGTCCAATCTCTATCTGGATCTCCATCCAATTTTCAAGTTTATACGGCATTGTTAAAACCACATGATAGAATTATGGCACTTGATCTTCCTCACGGTGGGCATCTTTCTCATGGTTATCAGGTGACTGTAACTTCCTTGCAAACTCTGTTGATATAAGTCTCTATATCTATTTTTTTTAAATAAATATTTCTCATCAATCTGTTGATGATATACAACCAGTTCCTTATGAGCAGTAGCAATTTTAGCGACAAATAACGGTAACATGTGTATCTGCATACAGTTTTCTTTGAGTTAATCTTGAACATAGTTGAAACATTATTTCTCTGGCTGTTTTACGATAAGTAGTATCCTTGTCAGTAAATCATTTTTTGGGTCCTGCTTAATTAACAATTAAAAAGACTTATTTTTCGTGATTGTGCAGACCGATACCAAAAAGATTTCTGCAGTGTCTATATTTTTTGAGACAATGCCATACAGATTGGATGAGAGCACTGGCTATATTGACTATGACCAGGTATTATGCAATTTATTCTCATGACCCTTTTAGCTTCTCTATATGGTCTCAAGCAAACCCTAAAATGTATTGCCAATCAAAATTACGATGTGAGGAATCCATTTCAAGCAAGAAGTAAGCATTATCTAGAGAATACCAACAAGATTCTAGCATTTTCTGCCACCAAACCTGACTTCTCTGACTAAATCTTCTTCCGGATCAGATTTTATCCAAGTGTTCACTCATCAAATATTTTTGAATGTTTGACAAGAGTTCAGTAATAGTCTACGCAGTATATGAAAGTGCAGTTTTGAACTTACTGGATTAGTCATATAATTCCCTTTGTTGAACTTGAGCAATTAATGAACTTTGCAAGTAATGTCACTGACACATTAAACTACAAATGGCAGTTGGAAAGAAGTGCTACTCTTTTCCGACCTAAGTTAATAGTTGCTGGTGCTAGTGCTTATGCGCGTCTATATGATTATGCACGTATACGCAAGGTAAACTCCTTGACTTTCATATGGGTCTTGATCTCAAGCCACATCTTGGATGGTCCGAGGCTCACATCTGCTAAGCCTTTCCACAGGTCTGTGATAAACAAAAAGCTATAATGTTGGCAGATATGGCACATATCAGTGGATTGGTTGCAGCTGGTGTTGTCCCTTCACCCTTTGAATATGCTGATGTTGTAACTACCACAACTCACAAGTCACTTCGTGGGCCACGTGGAGCCATGATCTTTTTCAGGAAAGGGGTGAAGGAGATAAATAAACAAGGCCGGGAGGTACTTCTGTTTTGTTTTTCATAACAAGTGCAAATGTTATCCTTGTCATTAGTTTTTCTGTCAATTTCATTATTCTCTCTTTAGGATAGATGGATTTTTGAAACTTTACTGAAATTCAACTTTAAAGCTATTATATGAAGTTGTAATAACGTCAACATCTCTTGCATCCCCCTGAAGGTGTTATACGATTATGAAGACAAAATTAATCAGGCTGTCTTTCCTGGTCTTCAAGGTGGTCCGCACAACCACACAATTGCTGGTTTAGCAGTTGCACTGAAACAGGTTGGCTTGATCATAAACATGTTCCTCTTATGGATTTTACTTGGAATTGTTTGTAGTTTACCTTTTCTTCCACACCTACAGTATTGCAGCATTAGATTGTTGTTCCAATTAGACTTATTTTTCAGGATGAAGTTTGTTGTGAGTATGATTTCATTAAGTGAAAAGATCAAAATGATAATTAATTTCAAGTTAGAATTTTGGGGTACACCCAAGGGGTTAAAGTTTATAATACAATGTTAAACTAAGTCCAACTGGGCCATAATCGATTATGAGTAAGCAAGACTAAATGTAGCAAAGGTAGGATTGCGTGAGAAATAATGAGAAGGGAGACTTGTGGAAAGAATCGCACTATAATTTATATGTTTCAATTCCTAATGATAATATATGGAATCTCATTGGAAGTTATCGTTAAAATGAAGGGGGATGGAGAAAGTTATGTGCATGCAATCCCACTTATCTGTGAGGATGAGTTTCAAAGGGTTGAATGGTCGCTAGCCCAAGCCTATAACACTTACTATACATGCAGGAAATTTTAATGTGAAAATTATGTATAACAAAATTTGCGATTCTGAAATCATAATACCAGGCAATAATATGGAATCGTTGAAAATTGATATCATAGAGAAGGTTGCCTTAGATGGCCATTTGCAAAGACAAAAAAATTTCTCAACACAAAAGACAGAAAAACGTGATAAAATAGCAATACAATAGGAAAAACAAATAAGATCATCATATATGTAATTGGTTTATTTAAACAAGATAAAACCACTTAGCCAAGCAGTCTGTCTCAAAAGACTTTTAACCAATCTCAAATGCATCTGGGAGGCTTGGATTGTAAATGTTTTTCAATCAAATCAAGTCTCCAAAAAGTAAAATTTTGGTTGGAAAACTACATATATGGGGAACTGGTGGTTAATTGTACCATATCCTTCACAATCCGGTTCCACCAACTGCTTTCCTACTGCAAAATATTACAAAATTTGGTTTGGTGTTTTCTTTGGAGTTATTCTGTTCCTTATAGAACACAGATTTCATATACATACATACTATATTCACGTAACTAAGCTGAAATGTTTACTCTAGTTTCTGCTTATCATTAATTACAGATGTGCCATATATAAAATAGTACCTACAAGAATTAGTTACAAACTTACAATAAAAGATGCACAAACATAACCACTCTAATATAATTTTTTTATTGATGTAGGCAACAACTCCAGAATACAAAGCGTATCAAGAGCAAGTTCTTAGGAATTGCTCGAATTTTGCACAGGTATCTATTTCTATGAGATGAAACTAAATTGTCACTCAGGAGGTTCTAATATCAGGTACTACAGTTTATTAGACTTGCTTGTGATATTGTGGCTGACAATATTCAAAAAACAATGCAGTCTCTCGTTGAGAAGGGCTATGAACTTGTTTCTGGTGGAACTGATAATCATTTAGTTTTAGTAAATTTGAAGAATAAGGTAATAGACGCTCCTTACTTTTATTTACCTACTTGAAGAAACTTTCTTGCTTCGGAGTTCTTTGCGAATTAAAATGCTTAGAGGTAGTGTTGCTCCGTGCTAATAAAGAACTAAAATTAAACTGATGATCTTATGTTTAGTTTGTTTCCCTTGACTAGATATTTTCTAAAGCAGGTTACTCTGTTATATATTCTGTTTCCCTCAAGAAGATATTTCAACAAAAAAAAGTGAAAATTTGACTATTGTTTAAAATAACTCCGTACAGGGTGTTGATGGGTCAAGAGTTGAAAAGGTGTTGGAATCAGTTCACATCGCAGCCAACAAAAACACTGTTCCTGGAGATGTCTCAGCTATGGTTCCTGGTGGTATCAGGATGGGTAAATTCCGAATTTGAGCTGATATCCATTATGGATACTATTACTCAGCTGATATCCATTTATTATTCAGGAACTCCGGCTCTTACTTCCAGAGGATTTGTTGAGGATGATTTCGCTAAGGTAGCAGAGTTCTTTGATGCTGCAGTGAACTTAGCCGTGAAGATCAAGGCAGAAACCAAAGGTTCCTAAAGCATTTTTAATTTAATTTTAAGGGCACCTGGCATTATTTATTTTGGCCAATTCTGGGGCCGACCCTTCTAACACAAGGTTTCTCATCTTGTTATACCAGGAACAAAATTGAAGGATTTTTTGACCACAATGCAGTCTACTCCTTACTTCCAATCTGAGATTGAAAAGCTACGACATGATGTTGAGGAATACGCAAAGAAATTTCCTACAATTGGTTTTGAAAAGGAAACAATGAAATACAAGAGCTGAGAAAGAAATCCTGTCTGGTATGAGATCATTATAGAAGACATAAATTTTGATTAGATATGGTTAGTTGTGTTAATAACGTAACTGGATAATAGTTTTCTTTGTTGCAAGGAAAACTCTTATTGAAGACTGAAGTTATCTATTCTAAAATTTAACAAATTCTAATCAAATAGCCAAAAACAAAAACATATTTTTTAAAAACAACATTTTTTTTTTTTAGTTTTGAAAAGTTGGCTTAGGTTTTGAAACTTTTTAAAAAGTAAATAACATAACACACTGAAATAGATGAGTAGAAGCTGAGTTTATGAGCTTAATTTTCAAAATTGAAAAATTATAGATAAAATGGTTATCAAACGGTTTAATTTTATCATTTTCTTTCATGAGACAGAATAAAGTGAAATCAATTATAGTTGTCTATGCTCTGATTGCTCAGTTCTGAAATGCTCATGTGTCGTCTATATATGCCTGGAACAGGGATGAAGCAGAAAAAAATGGCAGCCAAGAAATTAAAGGGCCATATGTCAAGTATGTAAGTTCTGATTATTTTGTGTGCTCAAGTTTAGCAGATTTTGATTGGGTCTGATATGTATATATATGCATATTGAAGACTGAAGTTATCTAAGAAGATAAACTGGCCTGGTTCCAGCATCTTTCTTTCTTTCTTTCCCAATAGATTGTCATCATCTAGTATATATTATATTATTTAATCCATCTTAACTTGATAATTTTGATAACTGAAGTTCAAATTATTTTGACTTTGGTTTTCTGAAAATAGAAACCTAAAAACAAAATATCATTGGGAGCCTTAAAAAAAGGATGCGGTTCGAGATTTTATGAAAACAATTTTATTCTGTTGTTATAAAGTAGTGTTATATACATATATATTTTGAGTTCAACGACCTATGGAGATGGGAATTCAAACCTTCAACTTTTTTTTTTCTTTTAAGAAATTCTTTTAACCTTTTGATAGAAGACATATGTCTTGATTTATTGAACTATGATCCGTTGACCTATTTTACTCATATTAATCACCGTACTTTGTATTTGCATCAATATTGAATACTATTTCGTAATGACACTTCCAAGTTCCACCAAAATAAAACATAAAAAATAAGTTGCCGATCCCAACGAATAAGATTTTTTTTTTTTTTTTCAGAACAATAAAGTATCCATTTAAATAAAATAAACGTAAAAGCTACGGCATGATGATAGAGCGGCACCGGCCATAGCAATCACCAATAAGTTGTTTTTAATGCACGTTCATAAAGGAGTTTGAGAAAGAAAACTCTACTAAATTATTCTTGAATGAACTTTTGACAGGATAACTCAATGAAATAAACGTATTTATTTTTTAAATAATGCTTGAGTTATGAATTTTGAATTATTATTCGAGTTCCTAACATTGTGATTAATAATCGGACATGCAAAATAGATATACATATTTGAATCACTCACATTCAAGATAGAATAAATTCTTAATAGTTATATTATTCTCTCTATTAAGTCATATTTTCATTAAAAAAAAAAAAAACTTATAAACTATTATTATTTTAATAAATGAAAATTTTCAAACCTTCAAAATGGTCTACTAAAATATCAATATCTATTTATAGCCTCAAAGGTAATGTCTTAATGTCAAAATGAGCATGGATTAAAATTAAAAAAAAAAAAATAGTGATTTCTAAAATTTATGGACATAAATATTGAGAATAAACTTTATGCTAAATATTTGTTTAATCCCTAATGATTGTGTTTTTTTTTTCAATATGGTCTCTAATATCTTACAAGTTTCAATATCATCTTTTATATATTGAATTTTTCAATTAAATCATTATAATCTTTATATATATTAAAAATGAATATATATAAATTTAAAATATAGATATTTATGAGTTTGTCAAGTTATAAGAATATTTTAATAGGTTTTATTGCAGTTAATTTCAAGCAATGGAGAGATTTGAATCACATACTTTTGGATCATTAGTACAAGTTTTTTTTTTTTTTTTTTTTTTTTTTTTTTTTTTTTTGAAGGGGGAAACTTCATTAAAGAGAAAATTTAGATACACCAACCTCTTTTAGGGGCCGTTTGTTTTTTGGGAATGTAGATGTCCGACATCTTCAGATGCCTGAAATCTCAGATGACCGGAATTTTAGATATTCGGCATCTTCAGATAGCCACGTTTGTTTTGTAGGAAAATTTATAAGGTATCCCGGAATATTTTGATAGTTTTGAAGGATTTATTCTCGAAAATGTTGTAAATTTATGTAATGTTCCAAAAATGCCCTTATTAATATATTAATATAATATATATATTGATTTAATATAATTTATATTTATATAATATATATTTGTTTTTATTAATTTAATTTTTTTTATATTAATTAAGTGTACATTCATTTTTTTGTATGTTATTTCATAGAATTCATATTAATATATGACTTTTTTTTAAATAAAAAAACTATATTAAATATAAATTTTATTTTTAATTTTAATATTTTTCTAAAAGACAATTATATAATTAATGTTATATGAGGTGAAGTCTAATTGAATTGAAGTCTATTTTATATGTAAATGTAATATATAAATATACTTAATTATATAAAGTTGATTATTGGACATTG
Organism: Luffa acutangula; assembly: GCA_036850905.1. NCBI lineage: Eukaryota > Viridiplantae > Streptophyta > Magnoliopsida > Cucurbitales > Cucurbitaceae > Luffa > Luffa acutangula. Next base: position 56,781,208 of record CM072087.1, on the reverse strand, counting down.
ATCTATTTAAATCATAAAATTAAAAATAAAGATAAAGAAAATTGATGAAAGAAAATATATAAAAAAATGAACAAAGGGCAAAAAGGTAAAGAGGGGATGCCCGCAACATGGGAATCAAACCCATGTTTCAAAAGGGCATCCAAAAGTACTTAGATTACCTCCGGTAGGGCATCTCGAGATACCTGGGTATCTTACATTACTGCAAAACAAACATGGGAATCCAGATGCCTGACTCATGGGCATCTCAGATTCCCAAAAAACAAACGGTCCCTTAAAGGCTTTTAATACAAAAAGGGGGATGCCCACTTCCTCTTCCTCGTTGGAAGAGGTAACCAAAATAGAAATGAAGGGGAGGGGGGTCGCCATGCGCGCCAAGCATCAGCAACCGCATTCTGATCTCTAATCTCAACTTTGAACTATACTCATGTTGAGATTAGAGACCGGCGCCAAAGAAGGGGGAGATCGGTTAAACTATACTCATGTTGAACTAATTTCAAGTTTGAATTAAATAAATTACTAAAATCATATGAAATTAATAAGTTTTAAATAATAAGGATGAGTATTTTGCTTGTTTTGTCAAATTAAAATTTAAAACATAAAATACTCTTTTTTTTAACAACACATAAGGGTGGGGGATTGAACCTATGACCTCTTAGTCAAGATACAAACTTTATGTCAATTGAATCATGCTCTTATTGACAAACACATATAATACTCTTAACTCATTAATTACATCATCATTTTCTTAATAACTTTTGAAGTTTTGTGATATAGTCAGAATTTAATTAAAAAATCTCAATAAACTAGTGATGAAATTGAGACTTGTAACCACATTGAAAAAAACACTATAGACCAACCCATATATTTTGCCCAAATTTTATATCAAAAATTATTTTATTTTATTTTTTTGGATACAACCAAAATTAGTTTTAATTTTTAGCTTTGATTTTACTTATAATTTTCTTTCCTGAGAGGAAATAAAAAAAAAAAAAAATCAATCAATTACAGTTTTCATCGCAAGGATGGAGATTTTGCTCTGCACAGTTTGGTGAAAATGGTAACCCCGGTCCACTCCTCCAGCAGACTCAACTCGCTTCGGCTGGTGGTGTCTGCCAATTACCTTTGAAATTGAGAGCTCACGCTGAATCCAAGCGATTTGCCTCTCGGGATCTGCGTATCTGAGTTCGCGGCATAGATTAAATCTCTGTGGTGGGAGAGAGACTGTGGGCGATGGCTAGAGCTGGAGGAATTACCAACGCCGTAAACGTAGGAATCGCGGTTCAAGCCGATTGGGAGAACCGCGAATTCATATCCCATATTTCCGTCAATGTCCGTCGCCTCTTTGATTTCCTCGTCCATTTTGGTAATCATCCCCTTTCTTCCTCTGTGCTCCTTTGTGTTCTCTTACATCTATCTGTAATCGAATGTTAGATCTCTTTATTTGATATTTGAACTTCATGTTCTTACAAATTGCATTATATGGCTATGTGTTTTGTTTAACTTGTTCTAATTAGTTACCTTTTAAGATCGATGCACGATTGGTAGGATGATTCTGAAACTTCCTTTTTAATGCCTTTCTCTTTAAGATTGAGAATTGAATCCCATGGTTCTTGATTGTTTATATTTTTCTTTTTCGCCTGCTCTGGATTTATATGATTGTTTTATCTCCGGGAAATTGATTGGCCGAGCACCAACATGCCCCGTGAATTCTCAATCTCCGGGCCGGCAATTGTTTTCCTATTAAATCCTTTAGACTATTAACTTTCTATTTTGAAGCCAGTAGCTGTATTTTACTCAATCGGTTGCTAAGAATAGGAATATCCGGGTTTCTAACTCACTTTCTTTGTTCCATCAGAGGCAACAACAAAGAGCAAGTTGGCATCTTTGAACGAGAAGCTTGATACGCTGGAGCGGCGGCTTGAAATTCTCGAAGTCCAAGTCAGTACTGCATCTGCTAATCCATCTCTTTTTACTACTTAATGTTTACTCCACCTTGTATAAAAAGAGACAGCTCCCTTGTAGCGTTTGTATTGTTTTCATTAGTGCAAACGAAATATGAGATTCTTGTGTAACCCAGTTTACGAGTTCATATCGATAGTAAAGCCATATCTGTCTAGTGCTTTTATACTGAATCTACTTGAATTCAGGTACATATTGTGTGCTTGAACTAATAATATGTACTGTTATGATTAGAGGGAAAAGTATATTTGATGTCAATGGAACAAGATGACTGTTCGTTGAGCCTGTTACCAGAGCATTGGTCAAAATAAGATTAAGATGTGCATTAGAACTTTTTTTTTTGAGAAGGGAAACGAACATTTCATTGATAAAATAAAATTATGGACTCCCAACAGAAATCAATACATGAACAAAGTCCAATTAGAGATCAAAGAGGAAAGACTATAGTCACTAAAACGGTGCTTGAATTTACACCAATACAAAGCATTGAACAAAACTAGATCCATAAAGGCTGAAAAATGTGAGGAAACGTCCCTGAAAATTTGGCCATTTCGTTCACACCAAAATTACCAAAAGAAAGCGCAGTTGATTGCAAGCCAAAGAGTCTTCTTTGTACCATGAAAATGATGACCAATAAATACTGAATGTAGCAAATCAATGATAGTTCCTGGCAAGACCATGTTACATTCAAAAGTTCCCAACATAATAGTCCAATATTGAGATGCAAAGGAGCAGTGAACAAATAGATGAATTTGGCTTTCCTCATTTAAACAACACATAACACACCGGAGAGGGGAGAGAAAATAATTAGGCATTCTTCTTTGAAGTCTATCAGCTATGTTGATTCCACCATGACGAAGCTCCCATAAAAAATTTTTGATCTTCTTTGGGTATTGATCCTTCCAAATTATCGAAAACAGATTGTTTCGAGATGATCCATTTGAATGAACTAAGTCTTCCATCAAAGATTTGACTATAAAAGTATTAGAAGAATCAAGAGGCCATGACCAAGAATCTTGGACATTTCTTAGGATGACTGTAGAAAGGAGATGTGAAAGATTGACCCATTCCATAATCTCCTCCCCATTTAAATTTCGACAGAGGCCCAAATCCCACTCTTTAAATGCCGAGTTCCAAACTTCAGCAACTGAATCCATAGGTCGGGTAGATAACTGATGAAGACGAGGATATGATATTTTAAGAGGAACACTATCAAGCCATATATCATTCCAAAAAGATATATCATATATGCATTCCATTTCCAAGCCGTTTTTTAATTCGACTACCCACGACATCAATTGTATTACAAATTATTTCCAAAGTGATTTGGCCACCAACAAATTCCAGCAGCATTGTAAAACTTAGCATAAATAATTTCTCTCCATAGGCTGTCTTGATCATGCAAAAATCTCCAAATCCATTTTGATAAAAGTGCAGTATTTCTAAGTTGAAACTTTCCAATACCAAGGCCTCCCATAATGTGAGGGAGTTGTGTCTTTGCCCAATTGATATTGTGTAAGCCCTCATCACCTGAAGAACCTTCCCAAAAGAAGTCGCGAATGAGCTTGTCTAAAACTTTGACCACCTTAGCTGGCAATTTAAACAGAGATAGATAATAAATGGGCATACTCGAGAGAGTAGCATGAATTAGAGTCTACCTGCCACCTTTAGAAATGTACGTATACTTCCAACTATGAAGCTTTCTTTGGATTCTTTCAATCACAGGCTGCCAGAATGATGATAACTTAGGATTTTCGCCTAAGGGAAGACCAAGATAGGTTGTTGGCCAGACTCCTTTTTTATGCCTAAACTTTGAAGTTAAGACTTCTAATTCCAACTCACCAACATCAATCCCCAACAATTCACTTTTGGCAAAATTGATATTCAAACCGGATGCAAATTAAATTTTTTTAATAATATCAAAAAGATTGTCCATGGCAAAAGAATCAATAGTAGAGAATAACAAAGTATCATCTGCAAATTGCATGTGGCTCACATTTAGAGAGGAATTGCCCACAGGATGTGTCATAATCTTCCCCATTTGAGTACTATAGGTCAGTAATTGACTATTGGTGGAAAAATACCCCTACAAGAGGAAGGCCTGGTCACGGTTTTATTATGAAATTGAAAGACCTTAAAGTGCGGCTTAGAGCTTGGAACAAAGAGGTTTTTGGTTGTATTGGCTCGCAGAGAAATCAACTATTGACCGAGATATCCATCATTGATAACATGGAGGAAATAGGGCCTATCTCCCTAATCCAAATTGTGCATCGTAAATCCATGAAAGCTGAAATTTTAAATCTTGCTACCCTTGAAGAACAGAAATGGAAGCAAAAATGTAAAAAACAATGGATTGAAGAGGGAGACACTAACACTAGCTTCTTCCACCGCATTCTGGCTGCTAAAAAGAGGAAAAACACCATTACTGAAGTTCTATCTTCACACGGTATAAGTCTACTCAGCGAAAGCGAGATTGTTTATGAGTTTATAGCTTTTTACAAAGCATTGTACACGCGAAAAGATAACCTAGCAGCTTTCCCTACCGACATTGATGGGAGCCCTATCCAACACCAATCGGCATTGATCTTAGAAGAGGATTTCACAGAGAACGAAGTTTGGAATGCAGTTAAGCTTCTTGGTACTGACAAATCGTCGGGGCCAGATGGTTTTACATCTGAATTCTTTAAAAAATGTTGGAACATCCTTAAAGACGATATCATGAGAGTGTTCCAAGATTTTTTCAAGAATGGTATCATAAACGCTAGTCTCAACGAGACATATATTTGCCTCATTCCAAAAGATTGACGCTAAATCAGTGGCCGACTACCGTCCAATCAGTCTCACCACTTGCCTCTACAAAATCATTGCCCGAGTCTTATCCGAGCGGCTTAAAAAGGTCCTTCCAAGCACTATTACAGAGTACCAAGCGGCTTTTGTTGAGAACAGACAAATCCTCGATGCATCCCTTATAGCGAACGAGATCATTGATGAGTGGAACCGGAAAAAGAAGAAAGGTATGGTCATTAAACTAGACATTGAAAAAGCTTTTGACCAGGTTGATTGGAATTTCTTAGACCACATCCTCCTTGCCAAAGGTTTTGGAAATAAATGGAGATCCTGGATTAGAGGTTGTGTTTCTTCTGTTAATTATTCCATTCTCATAAATGGCTGACCTAGGGGGAAAATTTGTGCATCTCAGGGCCTTAGACAAGGGGACCCATTATCTCCCTTTCTCTTTACTATGATTATGGATTGTTTCAGCCGACTTCTCTCCATAGCCGAAAATGAAGGCCATACTAGAGGGTACAAATCTGACCATGACAGATTGAGTATTAACCATATCCAATTTGCGGACGGCACCATTTTATTCTCGGAGTTTGAAGATGAGATATCAGCTTACAACATGTTTAATGTGGTGAAATCATTTGAACTTATCTCTGGGCAAAACATCAACATACAGAAAACGGAAATCATAGGCATTAATGTGAATTCTAATACAGTGGAGGTTTTTGCCCACCAGATTGGTTGTAAAATGGGCTCCTGGCCTAACTCTTATTTGGGCTTGCCTTTATCTGGTGCATCCAGCTCCAGAGAATTTTGGATCCCTATCATTGAGAAGATTGACTAGAGACTAGCAAATTGGGGATCATCATTCATTTCTAAAGGTGGTAGACTTACCCTCCTCCAAGCCACCTTATCAAACCTTCCTACTTATTACCTATCCCTATTCCAAATACCTAAAAAGGTTGGAATAGAGATAGAAAGGATATGCAGGGCCTTCCTTTGGAGAGGAGGCACAACCAATAATGGGCAGCATATTGTTAAATGGGAAAAGCTTCTTCATCCCATTGATAAAGGAGGCCTTGGTCTCCAATCCTTATTTGACAAAAACAAAGCTCTTTTGGCCAAATGGACATGGAGATTCAACCATGAAAAGAATGCTTTGTGGAGAAAGGTTATCCTAGCCAAATATGGGTCCCCAATGAACAGGAAAAGGGCCACACCATCCAACTATAAAGGTCCATGGAGGAATATTGCCAAGCAAAACATCCTTATCACCCGTCGCATTGAGCATCAACTTGGAAATGGAGGCGATACCTTCTTTTGGACTGACTCATGAATTAATAGTATCCCTTTGGCCTCTAGGTTTCCCCTTCTTTATCAGCTTTCTCATTGTAAAAATGCAACAGTCAAAGAGGTTTGGAACACATCAAATAATTTTTGGGACCTCAACCTGGGAAGGAATTTAAAAGATACCGAAGTTGCTGAATGGGCTGAGCTTAGTGTTGAACTTGACACCATCACTTTATCCCACACAGAAGACACATGGAAATGGCCCTTAAGCCCAAGGGGATCCTTCTCAACAAAATCTCTCATCATTGACATGGCTGGTACCAACAACCTCATTGAGCCATCTTTGGCAAAGACAATCTGGAAAGAAAATTACCCAAAGAAAATAAAATTTTTCTTATGGGAAGTTGTCCACAAAGCCATCAATACTAATGATGTTTTGCAAAGACGTATGCCTTACATGTCTCTTTCGCCTGAAAGATGCTCATTATGCAAAAGGGACAACGAATCTCAAGGCCACATCTTTGCCCTTTGCCCCTTTGCTCAGAGATTTTGGTCCAGAATCATTAAGTCTTTTGGATGGCCCCTTGTTATCTCGGGTAATATGGATGTTCTCCTTGCATCGGTTCTGACTGGCCACCCCTTCAAAAATATTAAAGCTCTCCTTTGGATGAATATCAACCGAGCCTTTTTTTGGATCTTGTGGAAAGAAAGAAATAGAAGAATCTTCCAGGACAAAGATCTCACTTTTGAAGCCTTTTTCGACTCTGTTATCTATTATGCTATATCTTGGTGTAAACTCTCTCCTACGTTAGCTTCATACTCATACGCCTTCCTCATTAGTAGTTGGGAGAGTCTTTTGTAATCTCTATGGATCTTGTATCCCTTTTGTAAATTTCATACATCAATGAAATTGTTTCTTATCAAAAAAAAAAAAAAAAAAAACAATCAAATAAAGAGGAAAGGACAAGGAGATAGTGGATCACCTTGTCGAATTCCCCTAGATGGAATGATTTTACCTTTAGGCCGTCCATTAATAATGCTGGAATAATTAGCACTAGAGATACAACCTCAAATCCAGTTTCTCCAAACACAACCAAAGCCCTTAGCCTGAAGAACTGCATCCAAAAAGTCCCAATCAACTTTATCAAATGCCTTCTCCAAATCTAGCTTAATAACCACACCTTTCTTATTAGAGAATTTTCGGTCATCAATCAATTCATTTGCAACCAATGAAACATCCAAGATTTGTCGATTAGATACAAAGGCCATCTGATTCCCAACAATGGTGAAAGGAAGGACTTGCTTAATTCGATTAGATAAAACACGAGCAATGATCTTGTAAGCACAAGAAATAACACTGATGGGTCGATAATCATTTACCGTTCTAGAATCAACTCGCTTAGGAATGAGACAGATATAAGTTTCATTCAGAGCCACATTAATGATCTTGTAAACTTCTCACATTGTTTGCTTAATACCTCAAGTTCTTTGGGTAATCTTTTCCTTAAATTTCCTCCACTCTTCATCAGTCCGTCCACTATATCATGTCAACTTTTTTTTCCCCTTAATATTGTTATAGGGCTCTCTACATATTTGATTCCTTGAAATGTGCAAACTTAGCAAGATGTTATTTTATTGTCTTTGGTGCAACTTTTGAATGCTTCGTATTTTTAGTAATCACAAACGAGCAGCTGTGAAATGGGCGAAGACTCCACCAAATCTAATATAGATCCTAACCGGTTGGCTATTAAAATTTAAACCTGAAGAATGAGTTGGCAAAGAAGTGCTTCATAGGGCAAATACCAAGGAAGAAGTCGGAATTTAGGTTTTTCAAATATTCGATAATCTTGGATAAAGAAATTGATTTGTTTGCCTCTTGGTGTCTTTTATTTCGTTCGATTTTCATGTTTGTATAATAGGATATAATTCATCTAAAATTAAGTTGCACACAAAAACCGAAAACCAGGATGAAAGAGAGGAAAAATGAACGGAACTTGGGAGGAAGGTGAGATGCCAGGAATAATTAGTGTATTTAGCATTGGAATGTGGATATGAAAGTGATCCTGCATCATTTGAATATTAACCCGCCTAGAATGGATATAGTTTAGTGTATCTCCTGAATTTGTTTTGTCCAAACTCAAGAACTTCATAGCTGTTATTATAACTTTGGTTTCTCCGAGGAAATAGAAAGTCATTTTTTACTGCAGTTTCACTGATGCAAGTAGAACTTGGTTTTCCATTACAAGAAAAAGAGGGCAAATGAAAGCAGATTTCATTCTGAATTAAATCTGGAATCTGATGTAGGAACTAGTTCATGATCACATCTTTGATTCTTCACGTCCTCTGGTTCTTGGATGCAAAACGAAGTATTAGGTAGAAAAAAATCCTATAAAGCACAGCCCAACCAAGCATCACAAGCACATTTTCCCACTTTTTGTCTGAATCGGTCTTGATACGGAGACTTTCCAATATGTTGATACCGGTGATATTAGTTCCATTCGACTTCCCAAAAACAATGTGAGTCTGATACTCATTCATCAAAAGCCCTTCATATGGATATGTCATCGTGGAAATCTTGTTCATCCACTTCCAGTAAGGAGGAATGTCGTGGCTGTTTAAGAAGTACCCACAAAACAAGAAAAAGAGGGCAGTGAAAGCAATCACAGCTGCATAACCCAAGATATAGTTCGGTACCACTGAGCTAATGAATACAACGAATGAATTTGTTGAAAAAAGGGACATGTAGAGGACTATCAGGAAATATATGAAAGATCCTCGAAGTTTCAAAGCAAACCAGACTATCCCAGCGTAGACCAAAGCCTGCAGGGCAAGAAAAGGCAGGTGAGTAATCAGACCAGCTATGGTGTAAGATGATGCTCTGTAAGCATTGTGGGAAGTTTCGCGGATGAAAATGAAACGTTCTTGTATGAATGCTGGGACCGCATCATTGGAAGAGAAAAAGAAGAGACAGACGGTAAAGATGAAGAAACTAAGACGGTCTGTAATTCCTTGGGTATTTTCTTTAGGATTCATGAACATTGTAGCCATCATAAACCCCATAACTGTGAGGACCATCAGCCTTGAGAGGAACAGCTCGGGGGTTCTTGAGATGTTCTTGAAATTTCTACGCATAAGAATCCAGGTCTCAGAGAAGAATGAGTTTGAAATCTTTTTGCCCAGGTTATTGTGAATTGGAACAGATTTTGAACCGACATTTGAAGTCAGGTAGTCATTTTCATTCACTGTGTAATCACTGCTATGAGGTGTTGGTGTGCCATGCAGGACATCAAATGAATATGCATAAGATGCTGGCGAAGAACTGCAAATCAAGAAAAACTGGAGATTATGGTTCTGAGTAGTAGGCTTTGATGCTTTGAATGGATGTTAATAGTAATTTTAATGAAATGAAACTTTTAAGCAATTGAATTGCTGTTGATTGATTTGATGTACCTCATTTGATTACGCAGCTTTGCTCCTTCTTGTTGTCTTTGCGGCAGCCTCAATGCCTGCATAACCACACTATTACTCGCACTCCATGATCTTGATGTATTATAAAGGCTTCTCAAACTATGATCATAACCATTTAAAGCACGAGAACTAGTTTGCAAGTGAAGCCGTTTTCCAGTTACATTGTCGCTAGTTTTATGTACACCAGACTGAAAAGATGAACCCGGCGAGGCTTGTATAGATAGTGAAATCTCTTCATCAGTCAAGTGAGGGGGCTTCGTTCCTGTTCTAGCGAACTCAGCTAGTGCCTCCACTCCAAATTCAGACAGATCATATGCTTGAATAACATCCATAAGATATTCAATTGGACTTTCTCCTTGAGGTACTTTTCGTCCCATTAGACTGAGATGGTGATTAACATCCTTTGGTGACCCTTGAAACATGAGCTGCCCTCGAGCAAGGATGATGAGATGGTCAAGGAATGATAGAATTCGAGATGATGGCTGGTGGATTGTAAGGATCACTGTGCTGCCACTGCGAGCTATGTTATGCACCTTTTCAATGACGCTATAAGCACTGGTGGAGTCTAGTCCTGAAGTTGGCTCATCAAGGAAGAGCAGTGATGGCCCATGGATGATGTCCACCCCAATTGATACTCTTCTTCGTTCTCCACCAGACACCCCTCTTGTTCCTTCATCTCCAATATAGGTGTTTCGAGCCGACTACAACCAGCAACCAGTGATTTCATTGGTTAGATATTGAAATATTGCAAGTACAGGACAAGGAAAATGATTTGCTTACAGATAAACCAAGCTGCTCAATCAAGTTCTCCACCCGTTGCATTTTTTCGTTCCTTGAAATTGAACCAAGCCGGAAGTCTGCTGCAAACATCAAAGTCTCGTAAACAGTGAGCTTTGGGAAGAGCCGGTCATCTTGCATTATATATGCAGAGGTTCTTTTAATCAAGCCTGGGCTCATTTCCATGCCATCCAAAGAAACCCTACCCTTCAAGCTTCCACTTGCAATTCTTCCCGCCAGACCATCCAAGAAGGTAGATTTTCCAGCCCCACTGGGACCTAATACTGCGGTGATACTTCCTTTTGGTGAATACCCCGAAATTCGGTGCAACAAGTCTACTTCTTGCTTCACCAGTTTCCCTTCATGTTCCTTGTCTTTTATCACAGTATAAGTAAGGTCAGAAAACTCAAGCCCACCATTAAACTTTGTAGTCTTACCTATGTCGATAGTTGTATCACGACGTTTACCACCACCATGGGCCATGTTTCCTGGTTAGTGTAGCGAGCTTTGTATAGAATGAAAACTAATAAAGCATGCAGAAAGGGAGATGAAAGACTTCAGGTACGTTTTTCTTTTTCTTCTTTTGGGGATCTCCCAATTTTTTGGCTTGAGAAGGCCGATGAGGAGTTAAATGGAAGCTACAGTTGGGTGGGTCAGCGTAGAAGAGGAGCAAAATCCAAAGTTGGTATCAAATTCCATTCTTTGAATAATCCGCGTACGGGATCGTATGGATCACAAAGAACAAGAAACTTTCTAGTTTTCTTCATCTTCTGGTTTTTGGCTTGTGCCTAGTGTTAGTGTTTTTAGCTCGCGAGCCCCCTGCTGTTTTTCATTGGAGTCCTTGTTGGGATTAACATCCCGACGACAGGTGGATTTGGAGTTTGTCATTTGTGACCATGACAGCATTGCAGCGTCGTTTTGCTCCCTGTCATCAGTGTTATGAAAATCTGTCTACATTGGCAGTAAATTAAAACGAAAATAACATTTTACGATCTTGAATTAATGAAGTCTTGCAGTGTAGATTCTACTTTTAAATCTCAGTTTTCTCGTTATTCCAATCCAATTAACTTTTATAGTTCAGCGATAATTGGTCAAGTATGGTGTCGAACGTTTGTGGGTGGACTGCACTCTACTGATGGATCTACCTGGAGACTTCAACTCTGTGGTAAATAACAACTTCTTACCTGAGCTGAGGATCTGGGTTTAAATTTGCAAGTTAACTAGAGATGAGAAGTATAATTGACGAAATGAAAAATTTCAAGTCTAAATTATATTAATTTTTAGTAGATTCCAAAGTGGGAAGTTCAATATCTCCTAAAACAGATGTAAGTTTATAAAGTTGTGACAACAGAGGCGAGCAAAGTGGAAATTTTTGAGAAATTGAACTAATTATCAATTGAACTTGGGGAGGAGTCTAAGCGGTGATTCACTGATTCTGCCTCTCTCGGAAGTCAATTTCCCTGTGTCTTGGGTTAAATTACACTGAATATTTATTTGATCCCGAGTGTCTTCCATTGTTGAATTGCTTGTTTTAGATTTTCCTCCTGGTTAGATGCCGAATTGTGTGTTGGATGGAGGATGAGATCACAATCATCATCTCTTTTTTTTTTTTTTTTTTTTTTTTTGAGAAAACACAATCATCATCTCTTCTGGACTTGTTTAGGTTGATTTGTATTGGACCTAAATTACATACTTTAGATGAGGCCCACAGATGTACTACAAATATTATCAGATTTTCTTGATGTGACAAAAACAATATTTAAGAAATAAATTAAGATGAAGAAGGTATAAAACTGACAGGATTTTCCTTCTCGGTTTCTCCAACATAGCAAATAACGGTAAGCTTTCACATAAATCACGAGAAAGAGCCTCTAACTTCATTACATAACATTTTTACCTCATAGATACACTAAATTTATGTCTTATATAAAGATGAACTTTCAAACAAAACAGAGTAAGGCTAGCTTAGCAAGCGAACAGCCACAAGGGGTCACAGCACCAGCACCACTGGTCAACGAGACAGCAGCAGCATAGCGCAGCAAGACTGCAAGCCATGAATGACTCCTCAGCAAGAGAGAGAAGAAATATTAAGTTGTTTTAAACACAAAAAAAGAGATATATTTAAGTGGTGTTGATTGGATGATTGAAAATTTGAAATTACCAAGCTTCCAAGCATCCCAGTCCCTGCGGAGGAGCGGCTGCATATTGTGGCGGCGCCACCACCGGAGGCGGCGGCCCCTGATAGTAACCTTCACCGTAGTAGGGATAAGCGTACTTGGTATGGCTCATCTTTTACTGCATGTGGATCGAAACCAAAAGCAGATTTTGGTTCAAGGCTTGTTTGATCTTTGTTTTGCCGATGGATTGATCGATCAATATTAAAGAGGGGAGGCGATATCAGCATTTGGCTTTGCGTTAGTTTCTATCAGAAAATTTTATAGTTGTGGGCAACGTGGCTTTGCCGATCGAAATGTTGATGACAGCTACCCATTTTTTGCCGAGTACGGAATAAACGTGTGAGTTATCCATAGCCGAGTGGAGATGAAGGAAAGCTCAATATTTGTTTTAACCCAACACTGGAACTGGAGTTGCTTCTTTTAGGCTATGGTTTAAATGTAATTTTAGATTTCATCCTTTAAATCTTTCCTTTTTAACTTTGGTTTGTTTGCTAGATTAGGGAGCATAAATCACTACTTTCATTCATGAGTTTATTTAATTTGTTTACTACTTTAGATAAATGTTTTCGAAACTCTAACCAAGTTAAAAGTGGTTTTTGAAAACTTGTTTTGAAAATTTAATTGATAAGACACAAACTAGAAGAGTTTTCTTCTTCGTCCTCCTCCAAAGGGTAAGCAACCATTCAAATTTTAGTGGTAGGCGGGAATTTTTTTTTTTTTTTTTCCATCGCTTTTAGTTTATCTTTGAAATTTTATACTCTCAATTTTAATGGTACAATTTTGATTGAATTTTACATTCAGTCCCTTCCCTGTCTAATCCATCCATTAAAGATGTGATGCATTATTTACTCGTCATATCCCTACTATTATGGAATTATGAAGATCCAAATTGAGTTTTGCGACTGTACTAGGAAACTGAAGCACTAAAATCATACTTCCAAATATTCTTGAAAGATGGACAAAAATTCAAGACGAAGACTATATTTAAACTTTAATCTTTTTTTTCATTTTTTGCTAATACATTTGTTTAATGAAAAATTTTCAATTAGTTACCTAAAAAAGTATCACAAATTTAAATATTTTCCTCGAATACAAACTCGAATATTAAAATTTCAATTTCAAATGTTGATCATGTAAACTGAAAATATAAAATTAGATAAAAATAACATTGTTCCATTACAATACGGCATCCAATCACTGCTGAACTTTTAGATTGAGGTATATTGAACAAGAGAATATACTTACAACACAAGCAACAAATAGAGCGACCTTGATGTTTTAATTCACATATATGCACAATTACAAGATCTGAATTGAAATAACATGCTCCAAATCTCCCAAGCTTATTATATGATCACCAAGAGGTATTACCCTTTTTCCATATTCATCTGCCATACTGACATGGTTACAGGGATCCACCAAAATGCTGCTTTCAGCTGATTGCTGTCTCTTTACATGCAAGCGATCAAAGCCAATCAGCTGCCGTTGAGGAGTGCCTCTCAAGACTTTTGGAAACTCAGAGAACAGCATCACCACATGGCTCCCATCAAACTCACCGATGTTGGCCACTGATAACTTAACGTAGAATCTGAGCAAATCACAGGATTCAACATCCTCAACTTCCAAATAACTCAGATTCACTCCATCTCCTACTTGAGGTATTATTCTTCTGCTAGACATTGCCTCATTTTTTCCCAAAAGGCTCAGCTTCTTTGGTGCTGATAACAGCCTGTACTTGAAACTTGTGTAACTCAAGCCTTGCCCGAATCCGTACACTCTATCTCCTGTGTAAAATCGATACGTTCTTCCGGGGTAACCACGAGATGGGTCGGCTCTCATGTTCATATCGTTCATAGGAACGTTGGTGAATGACTGTGGATACCATGTTACGGGCAATCGTCCACCTGAGATGTTGTTAAGAAGAATATAATACACTAATTGTAATTGGAACTGTTTTTAGAAACATGGTGGCTAGTGTGCTATCTATCAGTAGTAATCTTGTGAAGATACAAACCTGGGTTGAAGTCTCCAAAGATAACTTCAGCTAGAGCTTTCCCACCGGCTTCGCCCGGGTACCCGATCCAAAGAATACTTGCAACTCTTGAATCCTTTTTGGCAAAAGATATGTCAAGTGGTCCACCGCCGATGAGCACAAGAATGATCGGTTTCTTACTTACTGATGCCACGGAAGATACAAGGTCCATTTGTTTACCAGGTAGCAAAAGACTAACTCGGTCTAGATCTTCAGTTTCTTGCGATAAATCAAGTCCAGCCACTACAATAACAAAATCAGCTTTTTTGGCTACAAGAATTGCTTCTTCGAATCCATTATCTGATGCACAAGGCACATCAAGGCAACCAGATGCAAAGAATATCGTTTTGACATATTCTTGAAATCCCTCAAGAAGGCTCATTGGGCTGCAGGGAACTCCTGATCAACAAAACAAATGTTGTGATTGCTATAGCTAACCAAGATGAGTGATTACAGACAGAAAAAAAGCAAGCATAATCTAGTTTAGCTTCCAATTAATAAACCTTGTTGTGGTTAGAAACTAAGAAAGAACAGAACTACGGAACAGAGAATACAGTTCAACTAATACTAGAATCAAACTAAAACATAATTAAAGACTAATAAAGAATAACCCACCTACGTAACCTCCAAGCAATCTGCTTGCATTGTTAGCCAAAGATCCAATAACAGTTAACGAAGAAATGGCATTCTTATCCAACGGAAGAAATCTATTTTCATTCTTCAATAGCACAATTCCTTGCCTTGCAGCTTCAAGAGCCAGAGTTTTGTGTTGTTCAGTGCAAACATTTTGAGCTCCCAGCTCTCCAAACTTCCCCTCTCTCGGATCGCCATCAAAGAGTCCTAAACGGATTTGAACTGAAAAAAGATTGAGGAGAGCACTATCTAACTCTTCTTCTTTCACCTTCCCTTGATCAATTGCAGATTTAGTATTCCGAAGCATGAATGTACCACAGTTAATATCGGTTCCTACAAGCAATTAAATTTCTTATCATCACTTCTTAGAGTAAAAAACCCCACACTGAATGACATTGGAGGTAGCTAATCCATGGCAGGCAGAACAATACCTGCTTTCAGAACATCAGCTATAGCCTCCTCACGGGTGCTGGTGTAATTTTGATATTCAAAAACTGTAGCTACTGCATCACAGTCTGAGGTGATGTACCTGTATTTGATTGATACAAGGATTAAAAATCCAACCCAAAACAGCCTACTGACTCGTTTATATAGACAAGAGTGACAGGTTTCCAAAGTTTCAAATCTAGGACAACCCCTACTCATCAGAAATTTTCAGATTCTACTTGATATAACAACTTAAGGAAAGTGTTTACCCTTTGAAGCCCCAATCAGTTCGCGCTTCCTGAAGGAGATCGGGCTTTGCACATGCAGGCACCCCATTAACCGCATTGTAAGAACACATCAAGCAGCTAGCCTTTCCTTGTTCAACACAACTTCGGAATGGTGGCTGATATGTATCCCCAAGGTCTTGCTCTGTTACCTACTAAAACGAGAACTAATTCAAGCTAAACTAACGGAGCAAAGCTCAAATCGTCAACTCTTAATCTTTATCCTCACAGTATTAATCAAGATTATTAGATTAGACCAGTTGAGATCATAGTGGTTAGTTTCAAATCTTGATCAGGTACCAAATTACTCGAATGAACTAAGCTAAAAATTGGCTGTTACATAGCAAGAAAGAAAGTATATCTTACCACAGAATCAAAGGTATACCTAGTGAAATTCTTCCATTTCTCCAAGTCGTAAGCAGTCAAATGCTTGCAACAAGCGGAGACCATTAAACTTTCCATCCCATCATCTTCGTCCATTAGCCCCTTTTCTTCAAACCCACCTCGAATTTCACGCTCTCTCCTCCAATTCCCGCCCTGAAGGCCTCTCACAAACTCAATCGAATAAGCCGAAGCGACCATGGGGTCTTCACCGGGAGTCTCCTGGCCTCTTCCCCATCTGGGGTCCCTAAAAATGTTGATATTAGGGGCCCAAATTGTTAACCCACATTGCCCAACATTGAACATAGCTCTAGCCTCGACTGCGATCGCCGAACCAATTAAGAACCACAGAGTCCTGTTAAAAGAGGCAGCGGTGACGAGGACTTGTGGGAAGGTCGTGGCCGAACTTATGGGGCCGACGAAGGACACGCCGGGACCGTTGGTGGCTATGCCATGGAGGCCCTCGGACCACCATTGGTACGAAGGAATGCCGAGCCGAGGAATGCTAGAGGCGTTATTTGAGAGCTGTTGGATCTTTTCTTCGAGAGTGAGCAAAGAGACTATGGACTGAGCTCTGGCAGTGATGGAGAGGGATTTGTTGCAGAAGGGATAAGAACTATCCATAGATGGATTACATGGAAACTGGAGATCTGAGGATGATTTGGAGTGGATGATGCAGAACTGGAAGAAGAAGATGAAGAACAGGATGGATTTCCATGAAATTGACATATCTTAAAAATGGGATACTGTGAGAAAATCGACTTCCCAGAGGACGAGCAAGGCAGTGGAGCTTAATGAGTTATTGAGACGGCCATTGATATGATACACACGGAGAAAGGCCAAAGTTTCAATCGCGCGAGTGGCGATTTCCTTTTTCTGAAAGTGGTTCAATACTACTAATGTGATGATTGAACTTACTGAAATATCGTTTGGTATTTTTATTGATGTGGGGATGGACATTTGCGTTCTACCAGTTGCATACTTGCATTTCCACTGCAGCAGCTGCTGGATAAATCGACTTGATCATTATCTCCTAGAAGTGTGGATAATAGGGATTTTCCCCCTTCTTTTGACGAAAGAGAGATTATTTTATTTTGTACAAATGATAATGGCCTAATCCTATTAATTTTGTTTACACCAATTTTAGTATTTTATAACTTAAATATTAATTATTACTAATTTTTTAACTGATTTGTTATTTGTAAGCGTCAGTTGCAAGGATAGTAATGTGGGAAAAAAAAAATTATAAAAATTGCAAAATCTGATAGTTTGCATGTTGCATTTACTAAAATACCCCTCCTTAAGAATTTCTATTAGTGAAAAGTTTTATATCACCGATAATAGAGATTTCTATAAGTTTTTTCTATTAGTGATAGAAGATTTCTATCACGATAGTTTCTATCAATAATAGAAAGATTTTCTATCAGTTTGGTTTTCTATCTGATGTTCTATTTGGTTTTCTTGTGTTTGGTTGTTGTTGTGTTTCTAATAGAATTTCTTTCTATCACTGATAGATTCTATCAGTGATAGAAAGATATTCTATTAGTGAAAGAAATATTTTATCACTCTACAAAGTTTCTATCACTCATAATAAGAACATCCAAATACGCGCGCGTCAATCCGTTTAGGGGCAAATCCAAGTCGTTCGAAAACAATCGAAAAACAGAGAAAAAAAAGATACACGCAGGGGCAAATTGGAAGTATAAAAAGTTGATTTAAAAACTTTTCCATATTTGCAATTATTTTAAAAGTTGCTATATTTGCTATTATGCACCATAATTTTGCCACTCATTACAATTATCCTATTTTTTTAACTTAAATAGGTACAACAATTTGTTATATGTGTACAAAGTCAAAATTTAGAATAATATTTGAAAATTATAAGTTAGAAATTCAATTATAGGGTAAAACTTAAGAAAGCATAATGGAAGAGACTTTTTTGTAACCACTATTATAATAATACAAAATAATATTAGACAATATTTAGGTGCATTCGAATATTTCTTTAGATTCTTTCATAAGAAATTGACAATTAGAAGAGAGTAAAACATAAGAAAAATATTGACAAATGGTTGTATTGAGTAAGATATTCCTTTTGAAAAAAAAAATAGTAGAGTATAAGAAGATTTATAAGAAGAAGAAACTTATGCTATTCAGTAAAATATTGTTATATTTAGAGATATAATGAAATATTTATTTTGATAATTACTAGAATAATATATATAAGATAATTAATTGTGTGCGTTTCTTTAGTCTCGTAATTTATATAAGAAATTCGAACCTTATCTCTGGGTCTGAACGATGTTCACGTTGAGCATCTATCAAATTAGTTTATTTAAAACATTAATTATTAGATTACCATTACCATTACCAGTCTGTTAAAAGACATTTGCTAAACTCGGTCCAATGGGCCGGAATAGACTGAATGAGAATGGTCCGAAATTTTTGGACTGAAATTGGAGGGGTGCGCCAGGCCCAGGCAGTAGTGCAACGCGAGGGCGACGCGAGAGAGCCCCAGCAGCAAGCTACTGTGGTGGGCCCTCCCCCTAAAAAAAATTAATTTAATATCATGTGGGCCGATGGCCCACGTATCAGATATTAAACTGATAAGAACAGATACTACACTTGATCTTAGCCAAAAGGCCGAGAAAGGTATGAGGATTCCAACTTTGCGGTTCGTTTTTTATAGTCCACCTTTCTTTGGTCCTTTTCGTGTGCAGTCGATGTGGGAATTTTACCATAATTTATCCTATCCCACTATGCCTCCTTAGACCGGACAGATGATTCAAAGTATCCATCAAACTGCAAATATTCCTCCAATTCATGATTGTTGTCAATAAAATTAAGTTAATTTAAAGAATATGTCAAAGATTTGAGACCTCCTATTTCTATTTATCTTTGTTCAGAAAAGAAGACAAGAAATCAATTACTAATGCTTTTGAAAATAGATTCATACTAATCCCCAATTCCTAAGCCAATACGAAACCCTCACAAAAGAGTGTTTTTTTGGCTTCAACTTCAAGAATAATAGCATTCTTGTAGATCATGAGAGGAAAACTAGTCTTCAAGTGGTTTTTGCTTTAGCAACAACAGAATTCTTCTGAGTAAAGAGCAGAGAATTACTAACTGCAAAAATTCTTATCTACACGGGCGAATTTAGGGGGCCAGGAGGGCCATGGCCCCCCAATACATATATATAACATTGAAAGAATTTAATTTTCAAAAAAAAAAAAACATTGAAAGAATTAATTATCATATTAAAATTGTTAATTTACTATTATAAAACATTTTTAATATGAATATTCATTGTCAAAACCACATCTACGAAAATCATAATTCATTACTGTCAAAACCTAGAAGGAATATGTAATGAATATTCTCGAGAAAAAATCAATTTTTATCTCTAAACTTGATAAGGGTATATCAATTTTTATCTTAAACTTTCAATTATATCAAATTCCACCTAAAACTTGAAAAGATATTGCAATTTTCACCCTACAATAAAATAGATGTTGAAGTATTTAGTTGTTCGTTGTTGTTGTTGTTTTTTTTTTTTTTTTTTTTTTTTGAAAAATCATATTTAAAAATACAACACTCATAGTTAAGTTAAGTCAGTATTTGTTGAGGGAGGATATAGAGGTGATTAAACCTCTTCAGATAAGTAGGTCAGCTCCTGATTATGATCGACGAGGAGAATATACTATGAAGAGTGCTTACAAGATCAGTATGTTGAATGGACAAGCAACTTCCATGTCAGTAGTCGGTCGGGAGGCAGGATGGTGGAATAAGTTGTGGAAGATGAAGGTGCCAAATAAAGTGAAAGTGTTTGTCTAGAAGTCTTTCCACAATTCTATTCCCACTATGGTCAATCTCAGGCAACACCATGTCGGTAAGTGGATACTGTCCAATATGTCAAGATGAATTGGAGACTACAGATCATGCCCTTTTTAGGTGTTCACAAGGGCTAGGGAGATTTGGGAGATCTTAAATCCTTTGGTGTCTGTGAGATCTTTTTGTCAGCTGGATATTAAAGATCGATGGTTGAGCTTAGTAGATGGGAAGGTTCAAGATTTCAAACGTATTTGTGTGCATGGGGGCTTGGGCTATTTGGAATGATAGAAATAGTTGTGTGCATAATCGCCCAATACCAACGGCAGCCAACCGGAGGGACTGGATAGATGAGTATCTGACAGAGTAAAAGCACGCAAATGTGATAGGCAGGACGATATCATGGATGTAATCTCCAAGGGTGAAAGGTTCATTTTAAATACTGATGCAACGTTTATGGGTACTCAGAGGACTAGTGGAGTTGGGTTAGTAATTCGAGATAAATATGGGTATCTTCAGGCAGCTCAGAGTTCATGTGCCCAAGTTTGCTCTTCCCCATTACAAGCAGAAGCGGTAGCAGTGCTTGAAGGTCTTCGTCTGGCAAATTCTTTGAATAGGAAGAATTTAACGGTTTTGTCTAATTCTGTTTATCAACAGAACTACTCAATGTGATGTTCAAATCACTACGACCGTTTGGGATATCCAAGATGCTAAAAATTTATTTACGAAAGTAACTTTCAGTTCACAAGTCATAGATTCAATGTTATAGCTCATAGGTTGGCCCGTGTTAGCCTTTCTTCTGGGTTGCCACTTGTGTGGCTACAGAACTATCCTGAATGGATGGTTAGTTCATCGCTTGCAGAGCGGCGTTATTTAAAAAAAATGAATTATAAAATATATGTTGGCTACTAAATTGTTAAAATTTCAAATGGAAATGCATTACAACTACTTTTTATTTGTTTTTTTTTTTTTTTAACGTGAGTTTTGAACAATTATGTGCAAAAATTAAATTGTTAATAAAATTAGTAAGTTTTTAGAGATCTTAAAATTGTCTTTTGGTTAAACTAATGTGTGAATTTGCTAAATTGAATAGAATAGAATGTAAAAATTGCAATATTTTTTTTTGAAATCGTAAAAATTGCAATATTTATTAACCTCAATCTCTAATTTGTTAACATCGAAAGCCTAAGCTTAAAATTGATACACTTGGGCAAGTATAAGGTAAAAGTTTGGTTTTTATTCCACCATTCAATCTTTCATCTTTTTTAAGTTCAACGTGTAAAATCGATAAGATATATCTTAACCAGTTAAATTATTATATTTATACAATCATTCATTTCATAATTCTATAGATTTTTTGAGTATTGATTATATAATTCAAAATATGAGTGGAGAAGTGGAAATTTGAAGAAATTTTCTCGAGTTATCAATTATGGTAGAGATGCCACACAAAGACCGTACGGATCGAGATGACCATGTATGATGTACCTCAACCTCATTGTCCATTGTGAATGTGGATCGGATACATAGTAAACTTCTCTCATATAATCATTAGGTTAGCTAGCAGAGCCTAAATTATAACCATTAGGACCTTTTATTTTAATGAAGCTGAAGTAAATTACTTAGAAGTCCAATGAACAAAATTTGTAGAGGGCAAGAAAGATGGGTTAATTGGAAAAAAAAAATACATTTTAAAAAAAAAATTGGCCAAAACATGGTGTTTTAAAAAAAATTGGGAAAACCATGCTCTTCTTTTGTCTTTATTTGAATCCGTGGATTGAAGCCACGGATTCAAGGGTTGACTGGTCAAATCTGACCAGTCAACCCTTGAATCCGTGGCTTCAACCCACGGATTCCACTTTTAGTTTTTTTTTTTTTTTTTTTTTTTTATATATATATATATATATTTCAGATTTCATTTTTTTTTAATTTCATTCTTTTTTTAAAAAAGAAAATTCTTTTCTTGGTTTTTTTCTTTTTACAAATTTTGAAAAGTAATTTTTATTTTAATATTTTGTTTTTTAATGTTTTTATTCTATAAATCAAATTATTGGGATATTATAATCGATAACATAATTATAATTGGAAAACTATCTTTCTAAATTTACAACATTATTGATACATTTTCAATCACTTCACATTTCGATTCGTAATTTTTACCAACTATTTTTTTAAAGAAATTATACTAATAAAAATCGATACGTCAAAAATTAGTGTGTGAAGAAAAATTGGGATAAATGAGAATAAAATTAGTTTTTTTTTTTTTTAAAAAAAAAATCTAAGAATAAAAACACTATCATTTCTTCGATTTTTTTTTTAAAAAAATCTAAGTATAAAAAATTCAATATTTTTCCCTTATTAATTTGAATAAAAATCGATACACCAAATAGTTATCAAAATGATAGAGTGGTTGTGGTCAAGTTTTTTTTCCCTTATTAATTTGAATAAAAATCTTTAGCCAACTTCTGTTAGTTGAGTCATCCGTAGCTGTATTCAAAACTGATAGTAGATATACTGTTTAATAACAATTGATTAATTAATCATAAAAGTATTAAAAAATATTAGTAAATATGAAAACCAAACAATTAATGTTTGAAACGTTCGTGCATTGGAATTTTATCGCCTTCTTAATAAAAAAAATCTAATTTTATTCTTATTTATCTCAATTTTTCTTGTCCAACTATTTTTCGATGTATCGATTTTTATTAATATAGTTTCTTTTAAAAAAAATAGTTGGTAAAAATTACGAATCGAAATGTGAAGTGATTGAAAATGTATCAACAATTTTGTAAATTTAGAAAGATAATTTTCCAATTATAATTATGTTATCGATTATAATATCCCAATAATTTGATTTATAGAATAAAAACATTAAAAAACAAAATATTAAAATAAAAATTAATTTTCAAAATTTGTAAAAAGAAAAAACCAAGAAAAGAATTTTCTTTTTAAAAAAAGAATGAAATTAAAAAAAATGAAATCTGAAATATATATATATATATATATAAAAAAAAAAAAAAAAAAAAAAAAAAAAAACTAAAAGTTGAATCCGTGGGTTGAAGCCACGGATTCAAGGGTTGACTGGTCAGATTTGACCAGTCACCCCTTGAATCCGTGGCTTCAACCCACGGATTCCAATAAAGACAAAAAAAGAGCATGGTTTTCCCAATTTTTTTTAAAACACCATGTTTTGGCCAATTTTTTTTTTAAAATGTATTTTTTTTCCAATTAACCCCAAGAAAGATAGTTTAATATAAATTATGTTTTTCCCTGTTGATCTGTGATTGCAAATACAGAATATTAGAATATATACTCCTTTGTGTGTGTATAGGCTAAAATGTGAGAAATTGACTAAATTCCACAAGCTGGTGCCACTTCTGCAATAATTGAGTAGAATAAATGAGTAGAATAAATTATTATCTTCAAATTATGTGGAAACCTTTTCTTTTTGTTATAACATGAAAACTTTTTAATTATATTATTATTAAGGGTTTAAACTCAACTTTTGCGTTTTTGTTTGATAAGCATCTATCTCATTTTGTTCTGCAAATGAGTTGGCCAAGAAAATACGAATAGTAGCCGAATACCACAGACAAAGTCGGACAACAACACCCAATAATTTTATTTTTTGTTTTAACATAAACGTTCGGTTTGTCAATTATTTATTGAGATTGAATGGTGATATAATATTATTTAAAATAAAGTCATATAATCCATTAGAGCCGCTAAGGCTAAACAGAGTGGCTTTGGTTGTGTGAGCGGCGGGCGGGCCGGCCGGGCAGTAAATTAATGAAAGGAACAAAAACAACACAAAACGAAGCAACCGGCCGAGTAAATTAATGATATGATACTACGACCAAAATAATAAACTGCAAACAAATTTTATTGGTAATAAATGAAATTAAAAGTGGAAGTAAAAATAAAATTTCTTTTCAAGTGTCATGTATCCATGTCTCTCTCTAAGGCACAGATGCAGAAAACAGTCAAACAAGATGCCAAGAGTGAAATCATAATAAAATACAAAACCAGCTGTAAAATTTAATCATTGGATTTGGTGTTCTACTCTAGAAAAATGTCACTCAACTTGTTTGTATGTATCTCAATCTTCAACTACACAATTATTTAATAATGTCTATCGTCATTTTTTTTAGGATAGCTCTTCTTAACGCCTCTCCCTGAAAAAAAAATTAATTGGGATATTTTTTTCTTGGTTTGTTTTGGAAAAGTTGACTGGTGGTTCAGCTCTCCTTTTCACAACAATATTAATAAAGAAAACAATTCAGTTTCTGATGGGTAACACACAAAAACACACTGAATAGGAATACATGTTATACTTTGAACGACCTAAATTGAAGATGACAAAATTCCAGGAATTGAATTGGGGGGGGGGGGGGGGGGGGGGGGGGGGGGGGGGTGTTCCAATCAGAAGAGTGTTGAAGTGTAGATGAGCCAAATATATATATCTTCTCGAGAAGTATCTGACGATTAATTGTGTCTTGAAAACTGTTTTGCAGAGTTATGATGAAGACCCATATACGGAAAAGTTGAAGCAACTATTGCACAGGGCAGCATAAATAATTGGTTGGTCATGGTCACACATGAGTCCATGTATTTTTTTTTTTTTTTTTTTTTTAATTTTCTATATTGGTGTGTTCCAATTTCGAATAGTAGAGAGTGGAAAGAAGAAGTAAATTAGGAAGGGAGTTTTAAATTAATTCTTGGTTGATGTGTTAAATTGAAATGGAACAAGTAAAGATTGGATAGAGAGTTTTGGGTTTGGGTTCAGGGTTTGTTGAGACTGAGGGGAGCGTGGGGGAAGACCTACAGTTTGAGGAGTGGCAGTGATATATCGTTAAAAAAACACTTCTTTTGAGGCCTTCCCTTTTCGACCTTCCCTCGTTTTCTTATGCTGAAATGACCCGTGAAACACTCTGACACTCTCTCCCTACCTCCTTTTACATTTACACCCACCCACTATCTAATACTGTGGAACTAAATTATCTAATTTTAACATTTTCATTTCGTTCCCATGGTTTTCTAAGTTTTACTATGATTATTTTTAAGTAGGATGAGACCACAAGACTAAATTGAAATCAAGCTCAAGCCACAAGGAACTACATTTGAACTGAACTGTATTAAAAAATCATAGAAACAACATGTCAGAAAGACACCCATCTCATAAGCAAGCCTCGTAAGTCTAGAAAATTAACAAATTACTTGTAGTTTTGAGACACGTAGATCTACATATATATGTTGTTAAGAGTGTACAAAAAAAAAAAAAAAAAAAAAAAACATAAAAAAAGGAAAAAATTCATAAGCATACAAGTGAGTACAATCATCTTTGTTGGTATAAGATATTTTGAATAAAATCAAAAGCAAAACAAGGGTGACTTAAATTGAAATAGACAATATGATACTAAGATATATAAAGGTTGATTTAATTTGCATAAGTTAAAGCGAGACACAAGAACAGAAAAAGAGGTTGTGTTATTAAATAATTAGATGGTGGGGAATTGTGAAAGAAGGTTGCGAAAGATGAGGTAGAACAGTGAAGAGAAGACATGCACGTTGTACGTACGTACGTAGTAGCTTCACATAGGAAGGTGATGAATGTTGATAATGATGATAGCAAAAGATAAGAAGAACCAAATATTATAATATCCGACACATAAATGTATAATAATAATAATAATTTTTAAAAAAAAATAGAAAAAAAAAAAAAAAGACACACACACGACACAAGAAAGCCAAGGCAATCGAGTCAAACACCGAACAGAAAATAATGTAGTTGTCATCGGCGCTGTGTCTTCTTACCTACCAAACACGCAGCTCCACATCACAAAAACCTGGCTGCCTACAGTACCAAACCAAATACCACTTTTTATTCACTAAATAAATTAAATAATACCAAAAACTGCTTCCTGTGCAAAGTCGATGGTTTTTAATTGGCGGTTTTCCATATTATTATAATATTCTTCTCCTTTCACATAAAACCTACCATTTGTAACCAAACACAATCAAAAAGTGGTTTTCAACACACCCAAAAAAAAAAAAAAAAAAAAAAACATTATCTTCGTGATTGATGACTTATGTGTTTATGTGTAAGTTCATCCCACCTGGGAAAACGAGTTAAATTAGAAGGATAAACATTTTTTTTTAATGCTAATGTAAATATATACGCGCACACATAATCACGTCCTAGAATTGGATGCACATAATTAAATTGAGTTGGAAAGAGAAAATTAATTCATCCAATTGAAAAAGGACTCCATTTTAGATTTCATCGATTGAATCTTAGATTTTGATGAGTACAATCAATTTGTATTTTTTGTTTGGCTTCTTATATGAAGAATCATTTAAACATAATCTTAATGTGGTAACGGATTAAAGATAGAGATTTAGTACAAAATTGATAAAAATTTATATAAAAAAAAAAAGAAGACAAATCTCGGTTTTTTTTTTTTATTAAAACCAAGGTATATATTGATATAAAAGAATTCAGAGAAAAAAAAATATATGGATAGTGGCATAGAAGTGTAACATTGTATAAAGAATGATAGATATTAAGAATTATAGTTATTGGATAAAAAAAATTGGGGGGAAAATAAAAATGGGAAAATGATTTTAGGGTTATGAAAATGAATATTGAGAAAGAGATGAGTCAAGTGTGTGAGGAGTGAACATTGATGGTCACATGGTATGGGGTCTGGTTTGGTGTATGTGTGTTCAGTGGGTGGGGCCCTTTGGATGCGTGTGGTATAAACAAAACCCAAATATTCTATAAAATATAAAAAACAAAGAAAGATAGAAAAGACATTTGTTCCATGCATTGCATCAATATGGATGTTGCAAATCTTACTCACCCAATCACTTTCTGACAATTTTGTCATTTTCAGATTTTTTTTTATTAATTAAGATCTGATTTGATAACTATTTCATTTTTAATTTTTGATTTATGAAAATTAAACTTGTTTTCACTCCATTTTTTTCTAAAATGGTTTTTATCATTGTTTTAGACACATTTGCATTCCTAGTCAAATTCCAAAAACAAAATAAGTTTTTAAAAATTACGACCCATTTAATAATCATTTAACCCTCGTTTGATAATCATTTCGTTTTTTGTTTTTTAAAATTAAGCTTATACAACCTACTTTCACTTATAAGTTTCTTTGTTTTAGTATCAACTTTCCTACTTGTTTTCAAAAACCAAGTCCAATGTTGGAAAAAAAAAAAAAAACAGTTTTCAAAAACTTGTTTTTGGTTTTAGTATTTAGCTAGAAATTCAAATGAATCGTTAATAAGGACAGGAGCCATGGTAGGGAATTAAAAATGGGATGAAGGTAGCGAACAAAACCAATAAATTTTGAGGTAGAAGTAGTGTTTATAAGCTTAATTTTTAAAAACAAAAAACAAAAAACAAAAAACTAAGGGGTCGTTTGATAACCATTTCGTTTTCTGTTTTCTGTTTTTGTTTTTCATTTTTTAAAAACAAAGTTGTTTGATAACCATTTCTGTTTTTGGTTTTCTGTTTTTTAAAAACGTTTTTGAAATTATAAGAAAATTTCAAAAACCAAAAAAAGTAGTTTTTAAAAATAGATTTTTGTTTTTCAACAACTCATTTTTTTTCTAATGCTTATTATTTTTTTCCTCTTATACCTATTTCTTTCCGACAAATTCTTTTTTATATTTTTCTCTCTCTAAAATATTTTTCTCTCAACAAAAATTCTTTTTCTCTCTCTAAAATTTTTTCTCTCAAATTTTTTTTTTCCCTCCAACTCATCTATTTCTAAAAATTTATCCATGTATAACTTTTCTATTCCTAATAAACATATTCTATATTTTCTTTTGAAGAAAAAAAAAAACTCCCAAAATTTTCTCTCGCTACATCTTTTCTTTATTTTTCTAATTTATCATTATTTTTTCTAGCATATCTTTTACTCTTAACCTTACTAACTCTCTAAAATTTCTCGTTTTACTTAATTTTTCTATCTGAAATTTATCTCTTCTACCCTAACTTTTTTTCTTTTTTCTATAACTAATATTTTTTATGGAGTCTAACTAATATTCTCTCTCTAAACATTTTTTTCACGTTTCTAACTTTTCTATGTTTAACTTTTTTCTCGAAAATATTTATATTTGTGTCTCTAATTTTTTTTTCAATGTCTCTACACATCTTTCTCTCTTTAAAAACATATTTTCATCTCTCTAATTTTTTAAAAACTGAAAACCAAAAACAGTTATCAAACAAGTTTGGTTTTCTGTTTTTATAAAACAGAAAACAAAAAACAATTATCAAACATATATAGTTTTTGTTTTTAAAAAACAGAAAACCAAAAACAAAAAACCAAAAACCAAAAACTGAAATGGTTATCAAACGAGGCCTAAATGATTATTAAACGGTGCCTACTTTTTTTAGTTTTCAAAATTTGACTTGGTCTTTGAAAGCATAAAAGGAAGATATATAACAACACAAAAATTTATAGATGAAAGTAGTATTCATAGGTTTAATTTTCAAAAAACAACAACTAAATGGTTATGAGACGAATCTAAACTTTCTAATTTAATCTCTTTTATTTTTGTATTTCCAGCCAATATGACTTTGGCTGGCTTGCACATGTATTTCTAAACTGTTTCTTTCTTTCGTGTTCAATTAAAAAGAAAAAGGAAATTCTAAGTGAATGTTTGAGTAACTAAAAAGGTGGGAGTGATTTGTTTGAGAAATTGTTATTTCCCTTTCTTTTTTGAATTCATGTTGGGATAAAAATTGAACTGTTGATCTTTGAGATGAGAATTTTTGTATTATCAATTCAATTTTTTTTTGAGAAGTATCAATTAAACTATGTTTTTTTTTTTTGAATGAACAAAGATTGATTAATGTTATTATGTCCATTAAAATTACTGCTATTTGTACACTTATATTTTTGTTTTTAAGAATGGTGCAAATTATTATTTTTTTCAACAAGAGATAGAGATTCGAAACTTCTACTTTTAAAGTAATAATGCGTATACAGTTAGACTAGGATATCTCTATGATTTTGGAAGACTCTTTTCCTCTATTATTGTGCTTAAATGCAAAAGAAGACAAATTCTTGTGTAACCTCATTGGCACGCTAGTTTCAAATTGATGAAAATGTGCTTTAAATCATTTTCCTACAATAAGTCCATATTTTCTTGATATTGTTCTTATGAGTGGGTTTTTTTTTTTTTCCTTCTAGGTCAGAATAGTATAGTTTCTTAGAAAGTGACAAATCAGTCCTAGTAAATAATTAGGACTCTTTTTTTTTTTTTTTTTTTTTGAATAAATAATTAGGACTCTTTCAATCTTTACAAAATATATTTATAAATATTTCTAAAAAATTATTCTCCAAGACTAACTCTGCCCTAAAAAATTATTCTATCATTACTATTGAAGAAGCATGTTGATAACTTGTTCTCGACTTTAAAATAAAAAAGATTATTTATAACATAGATGATAGATCACATGTTTTTATAGTAAAATGTTTTTTTTTTGTCGATTTTTTTTTTTTTTTTTTAATTTACACTGATCTTCAATTCACCAATGCAACATGGGTGGCATCAATAACCATGAAAATTTGAAGGAAAAACAAATCACAATCAATAGAAGAGAAAACTTCTCAAAATAAAAGAAAATCCTCTCTAAAACGACTCAACTCTATTTCAAATAACTTTTATAATATTGGTCATCCATACCCCCAGCGAAAAGAAAGAAAAGAAAGAAAATTATGAATAACCAATTAAGTACTTAAAATTAAAAGATATTAAACTTGTTGATGGTCGATTTTGGTCAGAGGGAACTCACCTGACCTTCACGTGCCACCAACGGTAAATTTGTAGATGAAGGGAGAAGACGTGACCTGCAAGACAGTAAATCTGCACACCGGTGTGGTGCTCGAATAGTGTTTAGGATAGAATTCGGAGTCCCTTCTTCAATGGTGAACAGGGGTATAAATACCTGTTCATCCTCCTAGCGTTTTTAGGGTTTCGGAGGCGTTTTAGGTCAAACCAGGCAAAACCGGAGCTGACGGAGGCGGTAGGGGCCTAACGACATCGGACGGACTCGGCCCGCGTGAGCGGGCCGCGACCATGTGCTCGGCCTCGGCCATGGGCCGAGGCCAAGCAGGGGGGTCGGGCCAAAAACCCGACCCCTTCGGTATTGGCCCGTCCCACTTGCCGGTTTTGCCTCCTTGGTCCATCTTTCAGCCCGATTTCTCCCTGGTTGTCCTCGTCAGCTCCTTGTATATCGGGGTGGTCCAAAATTGCCTATAACAAAACTAATCAACTAAATCAAAACAAAACTAGTATAGTATTACTTTTGTAATTTCTACATCCATCATTCGAGTGTGACGAAACAAAGACAAATGAACAATAATAAATATACACACATACATACAACATTTTTCGAAAAGAAAAAAATTATGTTGAAATCTCATTTTAGTTCTTGAACTTTTGAGCTTGTTCTATTTTAGTTCTTAAACTTTCAAATTTTCACTTTTGTCCTTAAACTTTGAAATTTGTTCTCTTTAGTCCACAAGCTTTCAAAATGTCTATCTTAATCCCTGAAATCTCAAAAAAAAAAAAAAAATAACTATTTTAGTTCTTGTTAGGTTGCTTCTCTACCTCAAATTCTTTTTGCCTAATGCATTTATCTCTAACTTATTTGACTTGAAATCATACTTATATTAACCATCTAATACCAAAATACTCGAAATTATGTCATTATTAGTTTGTTAAAATTGAAATAAAAGTAAGTATCAAAATAGTTATTTTAGAAAAGTTCATAGACTAAAATATACATTTTAAAAGTTCATAAATCAAAATGTATGGAATAAACTTAAAAGTTAAAAAACTAAAATTGATATCTTCAAAAAATAAAAAGAAAATAGGAAAAAGAAAAAGAAAATAGGAAGAAAGAAGTGGTGGGGGTTGGTGTTGGTGATGCAAGATCAGAGATTCACAGCATGAGACTGAGACTGAGAGCCATTAAATTAAAAGATTCAAAAAGCAAACTTCCTTTTTTCTCAATAATGCAAATGCTCCGCCCCACAAATAACTACTTACCTCCTCTACTTTACTTTACTTTACAACACACACTAAATTACACCTCAAAATCAAAATATAATATTCTAATGCTCCTCACATCACTTACATTTTATATCTATATATGTAACACCCCACATTTATAATGCACCATATCATTATATAGTACCAATTTGTCGTCCTTATAATATTCTTCGACAGTTAAAACACTTATACCTTCTTTAAAATTAAAAATTCGATCTTCGCTTCTACATCGGTGTGAGATCTTTTCAAGTTCATCAATAAGTCAAGAATTGAACCCTTGACGTTTGAGACAAAAATTAGTGCCTTATCTACAATTACCGTTGAGCTAAGCTCGCTTTGGCAATAATTATTTTATACTTATTCTTTAAATTTGACTACTTTTCATACTAAATAATTTGGAGCGTTGAATTTATTTCATTCAATGTACGCACAAGTCAAGAAAGTTATTCAAAACCCTAATGGAATTTGATTTCTTTCAATGGTTCAAGGATTGTTTTTTCTAAATTAAGTAACCTGGTGAGAGGGAAAAAAAATGAGTAGATGATACATTTAGATCCTATTTGATAACATTTTTTTTTTTAGTTTTTGGTTTTTGAAAATTAAGTTTATAAACACTACTTTATTAGTTTTTTTAATTTTGATATCTACTTTCCCATATATTTTAAAAACCAATGATTTTTTTTTTTTTTTTTTAAAAAAGTAGTTTTGAAAAACTTAGGTTTGTTTCTGGAATTTGGCTAGAAATTCAAATATATCATTGACAAAATGAAAGCCATTTTAAGAAATTTGAGTGAAAACAAACATAATTTTTAAAACCAACGGCTTAAAACTTATTCATATGTTTTGTCAAATCTTGATTTTGGGGTCAAATTAGTTACTTTAGATAGAAGTTTGGATTTTTTTAAAAGGCAACCCGAGATTAAATATATAAAATGATGAATAGACGTATTATATTAGGTGACCCACTTAATTAATTAGGTGACCGTAATTGAAGCTATATTTTTATATATCCAATTTTCATAAATAAAATTTAAAAAAAGAAAAAAAAAAGTATGATTGGTCGAATGACTTGTTCAATGGAGATAAATAAAATCCACGACAGAAAATAAATTAGATGACATTGACATCACTTTATCAATTGATTTGATTAAACTAACAGACAAGACGAATACATTGCAAATTTATCAAAGGGCCAAAAAAAAAAAAATCATATTTAGTATTTTGTTCAATAATTCTCAATACGCTTTTGGCCACGTACTCAAAGTTGGTAGAGTTGCATTATATTATTGTCAGTACTTGAAAAAGATTATTTTAAAAAATGCTGGTTGCATATAAAATATCTGTTGGATAAAATGCATTTAATTTGTCCTTTGATTCTGTTTTGGTTTTAGTTCCATGTTTTGTTCTTTAAATCTACCTGCATTTCAGATCAGAAAGGGTAAATAAAAGAGCTCATAAATGTTCAAGAATTTCTACGCAAATCAGTTTGATTTTAATAGCATAAAGACTAAAAATGAAAATATTTTTCATACAAAAAGTGTGTTTGTTTTTCTAAATACAACTAAGAAAAAAAAAAATCAATTTCAATCTTAAACTTGTCAAGTTGTATCAATTTAGACTATAAACTTTCAATTTCATCAAATTAAACTCTAAACTTAAAAAAGTGTTTGCAATTTTGATTTATGTTCATTCACATACTATTTTTATAAAGAAAGTGTAAAAAATATTCATAAATTCACTAATTTTAATAAAATAAAGCTTTGCACAAAGATAAGTTTACAAAACCGATGCACAAATTATCATTGAATAACTTTGTAAAAATTCATAAATAAAAAAAAAAATCGAACTCTAGTGTCATTATTTTCTAAAATTTTATCAACTTTATATCATACATATAGTTTATAATTCATTGAATGCATAAGAGAAAACTTTTTATAATAATATTAGGATCAAAAACTTATTAGAGGGGTTGTAATTGCAACGTTTTTAAAAGGTTAAAGTTAAGATTACAACACTTATCTAAGTTTGAGGCGTAATTTGATGATTTTGAAAATTTAGAGTGAAAATTGATACAACGTGACAAGTTTAGGTCAAAATTGTTTTTTTCCATACAACTATTTGTAGTAATGGGAATTCAAACCTACATTTAACAAGGATAAGGCATAATATCTTAACCAGATTTTTATATTTAACAATGGATTATAATACAACAATTCAAATAGGCAATTTTCACATTATAGCTCATCAATGTTTTCAAGACTAGGTGTGATCTAAACCAATTTATAAAACACAATTTATAAAGACTGTTGTTATCTGCATTATAATCGTATTAGTCAATAACATTTTGTAATTTTAGACGATTTTAGTTACATTTTCAAATCTCTCAGATTTTAGTTCTGTTTTTAATTTACACCATATATTTTTAAAAGCTTAATTATCATCTATATCATCTTCATCTAGTTAAATATTTCATGAAGAGTGACAAAAATATAGTACGAGTTCATAATCAGAAACCAAAATATAAAGAACATTAATCCGGAAAATCTGCTCTTATTGCATCTTCCAATCCAAAATAAAACACAAAAATTCATGCACTTCAACAAATGAAATTATTGGCTAAACTTCAACAACTAACACCATAAGCATTACCAAAACATTACATTAATATCCTATTTGTCACTTATCACATTAATTAGATTTTTATTATCCATCATTCACACTATAATTAAAATACATAGTTCATAGTAAAAAAATCTAAACTATAGAGACAAATCTAACCCTATTATTGAAACATAAGGACTAGAAAAGTATAATCAACTTAAAATTTTAAAATATAAACTAAACTAAAATCCATGGATTCTTTGAGGATATAATAATATATATAGGTTGATTAAAATGAATAAGTGATGAGTTGAGAGAGAGAAAAGAAAAAAGATTTGAAGGTGACATGTGTAACAGTTGTGATAATTAAAAAGAAATTAGAAAAAGAACCTGATACAGTAATAGTATTATATTATGGTATCTTGGTGCTTTTTTTTCAGCTGAGACAGATTTGTGGGTCAAAGCTATGTTGAGTTGTTTATTTGAAAAAAAGAAAACAAATTTTGTCTGATTGATAAGTTCGGTGAAAAAGACATAAATTCACAGACGAGAGAGAAATCGCAAAAAGCAGATTCCTTTTTCCATAGCCTTAGCTCTAGGGTTAGTACATACCATATGCAGTATAACATGATGATCAAAAAAAAAAAAAAAATTAAAATTAAAATTTTTAAATTTATATTATATGTACCCTTTTCTTTTTATATATTATAATATTTCCCCAACTTGGTGCAACTCCATGTTCATTATTCTGATTTCCACTTTCTTCAGACCAAAAGAGGGAAGAAGAAGAAAAAGAAGAAAATGGAGCTCAGTCAACATGGTTTCTTAGAGGAGTTGTTAGCTTCAACGCCTTGGACCTCTTCATATTCAAATGGCTTCAATGATTTCTTCCAAAATGGCTGGAATTTCGGTTCTTTTGATGAAAATCCCCAAATGGGTTTCTCTAATTTCCCCCATTTTCCTGGCATCCAAACAGCTACTGATTTTTCTTTCACCGACCAACAGTTTTTCAGCAATTTCGTCGAGGGGTTTGCAATGCCGGAGCTGGATTCTTCATCTTACACTAAGAACAACGAAACCCCACCATTTGTTTCGGAAGAAGTGAGTAATAAGAACAGTAGTTACCCTCCGCCGGCGATGGAGGAGGAAGAACTTGGTTTTATGGAGAGTGAAGCGGCTCCGAGTGTCTGCAAAGTGGAAATGGAGCAAATGGGTGGGCCTGAAACTAATGGTTTGAAAATGGGTGTGGGAGAGTTGGGGAAAAGAAGCAACAAGGCTAAGAAGATTGAAGGACAGCCCTCGAAGAATTTAATGGCGGAAAGAAGAAGAAGGAAGCGGTTGAATGATCGGCTTTCAATGCTTAGAGCAATAGTCCCTAAAATAAGCAAGGTGAAAAATGAATCCATGGCCTTTTTGTTTGTTTGTTTGTTTGTTTTCTGTCTCTTGATGGAAATTTCCTTAACTTTTTTCCTTTTTTGTTGCAAAGCAGATGGATAGAACGTCTATACTTGGAGACACAATCGACTATGTGAAAGAGCTGCTTGAGAGAATCAATAACTTGAAAGAAGAAGAGGAAGTTGGTTTAGATTCAAATCATGTGAGCTTAAATGGGATCTTCAAGGAAGGGAAGTCCAATGAAGTTCTAGTGAGAAATTCCCCGAAGGTGTGGTTTCACTGTTGTCGACATTGTTGTTGTTACTGTTACTGTTTAGTTTTAGTCCGCCATTGTTGAGTTAATGGTTGAGGTTTTGTTGTGTGACACAGTTCGATGTTGAAAAGAGGGAGAGGGAAACTCGAATCGACATTTGCTGTGCGACGAGGCCAGGATTATTGCTGTCCACTGTCAACACGTTAGAAGCATTGGGCCTAGAGATTCAGCAGTGTGTTATTAGCTGTTTCAATGATTTTTCAATGCAAGCTTCTTGTTCAGAGGTTTTGTTTTGTTGTGTTTTGTTTCTTTTGCTTTGTAATATTTCAATGTCTGTGTGTGTCCGTCTCTTTTTTCTGAATGAAAAAATGTTGTGTTTTTTTTTTTTTTTTTGTCAGCAGGGAAGTGCTCAGAGAGCAGTGGCAAGTTCTGATGATATAAAGGAGGCATTGTTCAGAAATGCAGGGTATGGAGGGAAGTGCTTGTAGAGGAAACACTTGAATCCGTAGCTCACTTTGGGAAGCTTGAAGTGAAGAACATTAATGGCGTTCTTCAGAGGGATGAATGAATCTGTTGCAATTTGAAATAACTGATCCTGAAGGCTCTTTCCAATAATTAATCTGGGTTTTATTTGCTGAATTTAGTGATTAGACTTAGATATACCGAAAACGACACTCCAATAATGTACTGAACGAGATGAGCCAAAGTGTTCCATTTCTTATGATAGTACTTTCTTTTTTTAGTTGCCTTCAGATTATAGCAGTCACTTGTTCATGTTTTTCTTCCCATCTGATTAACCAAAATCAGCTTTTCTTTACGCACTATTTCAACGTATCATGCTTCTGATTACATCACAACATCATTCTATACGCAACTGTACAAGCAACTAGCAAAGACTGAAAGGCTTCAACAACTGCTGCAGTTAACATAGACTACAACTTCTGAAAGTTAGAAACTACACAAGAAAAAGAACGATCTCATTATACACAGATACACGCAGTCTAAGGCAATTAGCTGAAGATAAAAGAATGAAATGTATCATGTTTCAACTTCATCTTCATCTTCATCATCCTCGTAATAATCGCCGTCTTCGTTGAAATCGGGGACATCGCTCAAGACATTATCATGCAAGTGTTGTAACTGATGGATGGCATCCCTTGCATCAGAAATCAAGGCATTTTTAGCAGCTCTAAGATCATTAGTTCTTGCAGCATGGACTCCCTTTAAACCCTTCTCTCCGGAGATGCAACTTTTTACGGATTTTGACAATGATTTTCTCTTTGCTTCCCTACAATGTAACTGGTCGATGTACTTCTCGTGCAAGGCCCTGTTCTTCACCTGTTTCAGTACTGGTGGACTGACGACAACTCTCTCGACTGAGCTGCTAAATCTTGAAAGGGGCTTCTTGTGATTCGACAAGGATCTCTCATGGAGGAATCCTTGGTTTCCCGGCAAATCCTTGGTGCTAGAGAGTTGTTTGCTTGGTAGAGGGGACTGGTTAGAGAGGTTAATATTTGGCTCGAGTTGTGAGAACAAATCGGCCTCACAGCTAAGTGCCCCCTGAAAATTCTTCTCTAACAAATATCTCACAGTTTTCTGCGCATTATGGCTTTTCTGACTCTTGCGACTAGGGTTTCTAGACTTTGCACCATCGAGATTTAGAAGTTTACCCTCTGAAAGTGACAAAAGTTCGATTTGAGATGATTTTGTGCTTTGAGTTCTGGATCGAGGTCGAGGTTGAGGAGGGGTCAAATGGTCGGAATGAACTTTATCAAAGCAATCTTGGGCAGACTTTCCAGGCACCTGTGAATCGCAATCCACATAACTCAAGGTTAAAAAGTAGATTTGGTTTTCCTTTTTCAACAGAATGATGAAGATATTGCCAGCCAAAAAAGTAGACTTCACGGACCTACTATACAAACAAGGCGATGAGCTTTCAAGAAGATATTGCGAAACAGAAAAGAAACGTGGTGGTTAAATTAAAAAATTGTACACGAGACCCTTCTAGTGACTTTAACTTAACCAGAGCATTTATTTAACCTTGAAAACGTATAAAGCCCCTCGGGACATGTCATAAGTAGAAAAACTACTTCAGCTTCCAGGCTAGAAATGTTGGTCCATTGCAGACCGAATGTGAATGTCCAGGCCAACTTGTATGCATCTCGACAAATCTCACAAGATAACTGTTTGACCATATTACATTTGGTTGTCAAGGAAACATGAATAATATTGAATCTAAATGGGTGGCTACCATGGATAGAACCTAGATATCAATATTTTTATTGAGGGTCCAAGTTACTATTTACAAAATTTAAGCGGTTCATTATTCCTGAAAATCTAACAAAATATGCAAGAGTGTAATAAAGCTCTTACATACATACTATCAGAACAGTTGAAGTGTACCTTCTGAAGTGGGGAAAAAAAAGAAAAGAACTGGTACGAGGAAAATGAAAGAAATAAGCTAGAAGAACAGTTGCATATGCCACCACTATCAACTAAACCAATCCTATGAAACTTCTCTTTTAAAAGAGTTCCAACTTGAATCAAACTCTACACGTGTTACATTTTCCAAACTAATGAAAATGATTCCTTGTAAAATTATCCATTGATTCCTAAAAAACTGATGTTCATATTAGAAGACATACTAAGGCAATAATGGAGTGCCAAAGGTCAAGCAGTGAAAAAGGATGACAAGAAGTAGTGTAAGTCATCTAATCTAATATCAAAAGCTAAGAATAGGAAATACCAGTTTTGAAACCTTCTTCCAAAATTGGGGAGTGGGCTTTGAAGCATAATAAGCTCTCTGTAGTGCAGCTTCCTGTTCTTTAGTCCACCCTTGTCTAATCCCAACCACACCATCCTCTCGCTTTCTTTTCCTTTTAGCCACTGACTTCTTTTCCATTTCTCCATCAACTACTTGTGTTCCCTCACCTTTTATTGCAATACCCTCATGATCAGCAGTATTGCCCTTCCTCCTATCTCCTCCTACCACATTTTCCCTATGGGAGCTCACACTCCCATCAACATTCTGAACATTTAATGACCCCATTTTCTTATCCGAACCCCTCGACTTCTCCCGGTTCCGGCTACTTTTCTCGAGAACATCTTTCTGACCTGGAAAACTTTGGGATTTGGCGATACTTTGATGTCCCCCAGCTCCATTACTGAGTCTTGGAGATCTTCTCACCTTAGGGCTTGGATTCTTCAAATCCCTGGACGGCCCTCCGGAAGTAATCGAACTCTTGGAAACTTTTGCGTTCTTCCCCTCGAGCGCATTGTCAATCTTCGGCGCATAGGATAACCTAGGGGACCGTCGTGGAACTGGTATTCTCTCAAACCCATTATCGAATGTCGACGACTTTTTCGACCCTGTATTCGAATCCTCGTTTTTACTCGAAACAACACCAGGTTTACTCGATTTTTTCGGGGTATTTACAAGAACCGATTTAGGGGTTTTGAGAGAAACATTCTTGGAAGGTCTGAGACTAGTGTCGGAAGAGTGTACCTGGCGGATTGCGGAGTGACAGCGGCGTAGCTCCGGGAGTGCAGGAGGCGAAATGTCATTCTTTTGAAGAAATCTGAGAGATCTTCGTGTAGTGGGGAGTTTGGGTTGTGCTGGGGGTGTAGTAGGAGTGAGAAATCTTGGAGATCTTCGAAGATTTTTGATGTCCACGGAGCTGGAGATGGAGTTTGTGCTGGGCATTCTCACGAACAGTTCGTAGACATCTTTGGTTTGAATATTAGGGAAAAACGCGCTACCATCAGGAAACTAGAATTTAAAAATAATAATTAATTAATGAAAAATGGTCAAAGGGGAAACGCTGGACCTATGGGCCATGTTTTCTAGGCCCAATATGAGTCCAACTTTTTGGGCTCTCTGCAATGAATTCTGATGGACCAAAATTCAATTTTTTGTAAAATTGTAGTGAGTGGCAAATTGGACCAAATTAATAGTAAATACTATGTAAAAAAAATTGCAAATATAGCAAAATCTATACGAGTCTATCTGATAGATTTCGATTATGAGAGTTTATCTGCGATAGACTCTGATTAATCAGAATCTATGAGTCTACTGATAGGCTCTGACTATCAGTGTCTATCGCTGATAAACTTTGGTTAATCAAAATTTGTCAGTGACTATCACTGATAGGCTCTAATTAATCAAAGTCTATCAGTGATAGTCACTGATAGATTTTGATTAATCGAAGTATGTGAACGATAGACACTGATATACTTTAAATAATCAGAGTCTATCAGACACGGATAGAATCTGACAACAACTTTTTGGTCTTGTACAATTAATTTTG
This sequence comes from Luffa acutangula, assembly GCA_036850905.1. Taxonomy (NCBI): domain Eukaryota; kingdom Viridiplantae; phylum Streptophyta; class Magnoliopsida; order Cucurbitales; family Cucurbitaceae; genus Luffa; species Luffa acutangula. The sequence goes on along the minus strand of CM072087.1, from coordinate 56,741,531 downwards.
CTATATTTGCAATTAGTTTGCAACAGTTCTATACTTGCTATTAATTTTGGTCCAATTTGCCATCTATGCAATTGTCCCATTTTTATTATTATTATTATTTTTTTTTTTTGAAAAAACCAAAATTCAAATTTTAGCACATATGAAAATTGTTGATATATGTTTTTGTCTTAATTAAAAATAAAATAATTGTTATTGTCTAAAGTGTTTCAATTTAGTTCTTTATGTATGAATATTTTTCAATTTCGTCTCTTACATTTGATGGAGGTTGAAGTAAGTTGATGATAAACTCACATGTCATACTACTGAACTAATATAAATTTAGAAAGGAAAAAACTTTGATGAGAAAGTAAACATTTTCATCTTTTATATGACCTTTTTCCTTTTTATTTTTTTCATTTATTAAATATTATGTCATATTAGTTTATCTTAAGACAGTTTCAAACTTATCAACCGAAAAATGCTTAATTAAAAAAAAAAAAAAAAAAAAAAAAAAAAAAAAAAAAAAAAACTCTAACATTAGACACTATAACACTCTCTGGAAAAAAAAAATTACTGTTGAAAGGAAATAATATGATTTTTTTTTTTTATTACCTTGAGCACTTCATTTGAGATATTAAACTAGTTTACTTAAACATTGAAGTAAGTGTGGCGAGTACTTATACCAATATGTCAATCTTTATTTGGTATATAATCCTGATATGAATCTTTCTTGAGGTCATGTGGATTTGAGTATGTTGATATTCATATTTTCTCAAGGTAAGGGAACACCCACAAATCTCCATAACGGTATGATATTGTCTACTAATTTGGACATAAGCCCTTGTGACTTCGTTTTTGGTTCACTTCAAAAGATCTTATACCAAGTGAGATATTTGTCCTCTCTTATAAGTCCATGATTCTCCCATTATCTTAGCCAATGTGTGACTTTGGTCGCACTCCCAACAATCTCGCCTCGAACAAAATACCACTCATGAGCCTCTCCTCAACTAATCATCTATTTGTCAAACTCGTTACTCTCCTTTACCAAGAGTTTGTCCAACTCTCTAGACTCCATCGTTTTATCGAGAGTTTACTCTAATCCAAGACAACTCATTTTTTTCGGAGTATACTTCCTGTCCAGAGTTCAATAGCGGATTTCCGTATGACTACTTCATGGCTCATGACTTCTTTGTTCGAAGGATGACTACTTCATGGCTCAGATTAAGAAAAATAATGAAAACTAAAAAGGATACAATTGAAATTCCACGCACCAAAAGGGGTAAAAAAAATATGATATTTTCTGCTTAAAACACAGATCGTCGAACAGCCTTTTATTTTTTATTTCTCTGGGTGCCTCAAGATTTAAGAGAATATATATATATATATATATATATATATATATATATATATATATATATAAAGCGTTTTAAAAAGAAAAATAAAAGAATATCTATAAAACGAACCAAGTGCAGTCTGAGTTTGTGATTGCAGCATCTAATATTACTCAAAAAGAAAAAGGAAAAAAAGTAAAGATCGCAGCATCTAATAAACTAAGGGAATTTGATTCCTGCATCATCGCCTTTTATCCAATCCTAAGAACAACCCCTTATTATAATATATAGAGGAAATTTGTTTACTTTTTTGTTTGTATAAATTAAAAAAATATAAATCTTTTATACATAAAAAAGAAAAAGAAGAAGAAAAAAAAGTAGCTTTTTGAATAAAATAAAATTTGTACCTAACTTGGTCACTAGGAGTTCCACTACAACTGCTCATATTTGTATATAAGTGGTTGTTTGAATTTGCTGTGTTCTGTAGTATCCCACTCTCACCTCCACGTCCCTTTCAATCTTCCCCTGTTACCTAATTTTCCTATTTTCCTCTCTCTTTCCTCTCATTTAATATATTATCTCTATCTTTTTTTTTTCCAATTTTATTTTAGTTTTTTATAAACTAAATTACTTGAAACTGCATAAACAACAACATTACGTCCCCAGAAACAAATGTTCCAAAAAAGAAAAATTAGAATGTGGCTTTTTTTTTTTAAGTGCATGTAAATTTGTTATGTGAAGGTGGACCGGCTAGGCTAAAATGGATTAAGTGATAAAAGTACATCGACCAAACGAAAATTCTGTACTAAAAGAAAACAAAAAAAAAAAAAAAAAGAAAAAGAAAAAGAAAATGCTAACCATAATATTTTTAAAAAAATGGAATAGATTTTCATAATATTGTTGATGTAATATTATAATTGCGTGTGAGAGACTTAATTCAATATTTGCAAAGTATTTTTATTGATCTAATCTAATCTATGTCTGATAATTTTTTTTTTTTTTTTTTGACAATATGTGAGGTTGGAGGATTCGAACCACATATCTCATGGTCATTAGTGTAAATTTATGTCAGTTGAGCTATGTGGTTGTTGGTCCAAAATGTCCAATAATTGTTAAACTAAAAAAAGTAAAATAGATTTTATTCTTTTGAAAATCTCAAAACATTATTAAAGCAAAAGACCCCCCAAAAAAAAAATCCAACCTCTAATTTAATGATTGAATTGAAATACAACAGTGATTGATTTGTGGCTCAATTAATGCGTAGAAATTTTCGGAACCAGCGTATAAAATGAATTCGTATCGTCAATAATGGAAGATTTAGAATATTATTAAGCCCCAAAGAAAGAAAAGGAAAAATCCCAGAAAATGCCAAAACCAGGTTGGGAAGAAGTGGGTTCAAAGCATCCGGAAACGAAAGGCGAAATTCTCAAAAGGAATTATCATCATTATTCTGACTTAGTTAAAAAGTGAATGGGTAAGCGTAAAACAAAGCAAAACCAACCCAACAATTAGAAGAAAAAAAAAACATGCACGTTATGTTTCTCCAGTCCAGTGTGATGAAAATTGGTTTGAGATAAGACCACTCATAAGAAGAAGAAAGAAATTAGGAAAGAAAAGGCATTGGGCAATATGGCCACTAGGAATTGTCCCACACAAAGGAAGGCTGAAAGGGGCTTTTGCCGATGCTGCGGTGGACTACACCAACGGACCTTGTGGCGCCGCACTGCTTTTCCTCCGTACGTTTGTATACCCCTTGGTTTTGGTAATTTGAATTGTGGGCCAATTCAAAACTCCCTTCTTTTGTGCCCCTCGGATTTTGTTTTTAGGGTTATGGTTTTCGATTTCTAGATTTGATCTTCTGTGAACGCGGAGATGTTTGATATGTGAGTTTTCTTCGTAGGTGTATTGTTCGTCGTGTAACAAATTCACTCTTATGAGTGAATGACGTATTTGACTTTGTGATGGATTGTGATCATTTTCCTTTAAATAATAGAGAGTACTTATAAGTTATACCTTTCTTCGCTTTCAAATGTGGAGACTTCATTGTTGTTTAATGAACAATTCACTACCACGGATGATATTTCACTCAGTGTCACGATGGGTGTGAATGATTTCTTTCTTTTTTTTGTTTTTTTGTTTTTTTTACTATTAGGATAGGAAAAGACGGACTTCAAGAGAATATTTGTCTTCTTTTTAGTACTTGTCTATCATATTTTTGCCTAAATTTTCCACAAAAGACAATTGATTTTTTTTTAAAAAAAAAAAATCATTTTGAATGAATTTTGGACATTCACGTATTGTACTAGGTTTGTTTATCTCAAATTTTTTGGATAGGCTAATCTTATGAGATGAAGCCATCAAACTTTTTGACTTTTTGACATTCACCAATCTCAAATCTATTAGTCTGGTATAGGTAATGCAAATTCAATTTTTAAAATTTTATTTCTTAAAATAATTTAAAATTTCAATACTGTATTTTAATAGTATTTCTGAAATTAATGGTATGATTAGTTTCAAAAAAAAAAAAAATTAATGGTATCATTAAAGAATTGTTAACTCGTAAGGTGTTGAGAATTTGTAATAATTTATAGGCTATTTTTGTTGTTTAACTTACTCGTCGATTCACTTACTCAAATTCATCATATCTACCGGATTCTAAAATATTACTTCTTTTTTTTTTAAAAAAAAAAAAAAAGCACTATTATTTAACATTATCATTTTTAAAAAAATATGTTCACTTTAATAATGCATCGTTTCACTAATGATATTTTCGGAGACTTTTTGTTTTTTTCTCTGAACTTATATTCTTAAGAAGTAATAATATTAAGAGACAAAATCTTACGATGTAAAAGACGTTTATTATTGATAACTAAAAAGTGTGGTTGGGAAAGAGAATTTAGAAAAGGAAAAAAAAAAAAAAAAAGTGAACATGATAATAAAATACTTAATAATATTCTATTAACTAATATTGTTTTAGAGCTTAAATTATTGATTAAAAAAATATTTCATTATTCTTCTCTACATTATCTAATAAAAAAAATCAATTTTAGAATGAAAAGAATAACTTTTCTAACCAACTTTAAATTCTAATTTGTAGCTTTTAGTTTCAACGAGAATCTCCAATATCTAATGTTTTCTTTTTAAAAATTGAATATATATATATATATATAGTTGATACCAAAATCTTGACAGAAGACTCACTTGACCTTCACGTGACATGAATTTGTAGAAGCTGAGGAAGACGTGACCTGCCAAACCAGCAAGAACCGCTGCACACCAGTGTGGTGTAGGGCACACCGCCTCTAATGCTTAAGTCAGAAAACCGAGGAGAAGCTAGAAAGTAAAGAGAGAAGTCGAGAATAAAGTTTCGGAACCCCTTCTTTAGTGATGAAGAGGGGTTTAAATACATGTCTATCCTCCTAGGATTTTTAGGAATCCGGAGGTGTTTCGGGACGATCCAGGTGGAACCGAGGCGGTCTGAGGCATCAGGGACCGAAAGGAGGTGACGAAGCTCGACCCGCGGTCGACCATATGGATCGGGCCAAATTGGCCCGACCCTTTGGTCCGATCTTCCTCTGGGTCGGCTCTCTGGTCCTACCTCTGTCCGATTGTCCTCGTCAGCTCCTTGTGCTTCAACGTGGTCCAAAATTACTTATAATATATATATATATATATATATATATATATATATTTATTTATTTATTTATTTATTTATTTGCTTTTGTTTATGATAAGATTTTTGCTTTCTTATACCAATATATAAATAAATAAATAAATAAATAAAAAAGCTTAGTTCACCATGTTAATAAATCTAAATTTATATAATAAAGTAAATACATATTTGATTAAAAAAAAAAAAGAAGAAGAAAAGAGTTATAGAAATCTAGATTTATATAGTTTGTGTTTAATTTAATAATTTATAAAGTGTGTAGCTTAGAAAGTAGGGATGACATAATATCGAAGTGGATGGAGCTGAGATTTTTATATCATATAAGATTATTGAGAATTTAAATCTTCATCTTCATTTGTCATTTAATTTTGAAAAACTAGAGTGATTTTTCATTATTAAAATAAATAAGTTTTAAAAATGGAACATAAATTGAAAGTTGGCCATTTTAGATGATACAAATTTTAGGTGACCTCAATTATTAATGGGATGAGCTAAGAGATCTTGATGTGGTACGTACGAATTTCAAATGGTGGTTTTATTGGGTTGCTGGTACATGCGGAAGATGTACTTGGGAATATGCTCAATTAATCATGTGCTTCAAGAAAATGGACGATTCAATTAAATATATATTTATTATTATTATAAAAAAAAAAAGTAGTTTTCTTTACCAATTTCCACCTTCTATAAAATGGTCAATGGTTTTTGCTAAGTGCTCGACAATGGAATCATCTCATGATCAAAATTATCACTAAACTTTCACTGTTTCTCTGTTTCAAGTCAAATTTACGACATCATTTCATTGCGAAATTGATTTCCATATGATTTCATCTTTACTTGCACATTGGAAGGGAAAGAGAAAAGAATAAAGAAATAATTTCGAATCATCTACACTTTATAAAAAAAAAAAATACATTCTTCTTTTTAATTTTGAATTTATTATACAAATTAAGCCACGACAATAGTAAATAAGTTATTTTTGTGTTTCTAAAAATAATATGTATTTAAAATTTTCCAACTTTAAACTCAAATCAAACATAATTTTAAACAACGAATCCTTAAACTCCAACATCCCAAAATGAGCACATATTCTACCATTTCAAATTTTGAAACTCATCTCTCAACACCTCCAATACAGACACGTAAGTTCTTATCGTCGTCGTCTTCCACTTTAATCATAATTCATCGATTCCCAAAATTTCAAAACTTTTAAAATTTCGAATATATCAATGTCAGTACTTCAGAAAAATGGAAGTACAATGGTGGAGCAAGATAAAAAGAAAATTAAAACATAGTGCAAGAAACAGGGGAAGTGAAGTGATGATGTGGAGAAAGAATGAAAAATGAAATTGAAATATAGAAAAAGATGGGTCAGTGTTTGTCATCATTTTGCACTCTCTCTGTGCTTCTTCCCCCACATCTATAATTTCATCTAATCTCATCCACATCTCATCATGTGCATTTCAAATATACTTTGATTATTTTCTTTTTTTTTAATTATTATTTTTTAGATCACCACAAAACTGGCTGTCTGTCCCTATTCAACCTCTTTATGTTTCTTTTATTTCACAATCTTTCTGACAAGATTGGGAGAGAGAGAGTTGGTGAAACTTAAGCATTAATTAAGGAGGATTGATTTCTAAAATCCAATGATTTGAAGGAATAATGTACTATTATTGTACATAAAAATTAATATGTATAGGGTGTATTTGTTTTGATTTTGAGTTAGTTGCTATTCAACCCATTAACTTTGTGCTTTGATATTGGGTTTATGATAATACTTATGGTCTAATTTTTTTTATTAATTGATTGGTCAATAAAATTGTTGAAGTTGAGTAAAACTACCAACTTTCTTTTGTCTTACTGATCATTACTGGAGTTTACTAGATTACATCAGATCTTGTCCATTAAAATTCGAAATTGAACATTAGTGAAATAGATATTCAACATTCAAGACACTTAGATAAAACTATTATCTTCTTTTTTTTTTTTTTTTTAATACACACTCACACATTTCGTCACTATTTTGTTAAATAGAATTTTTTATTCAAAATTTAAAGAATAAGGATGATGAAATTGAGAAATGATGTGTTTAAATAAAGGATAATTGTAATGGGTGACAAAATTAGGGTAAATAATGGCAAATTTAGCAATTTTTTAAAATATTTGCAAATATGGCAAAATTTTTGAATTAATTTTTCATATCCCCGTTTTGCCCTTGGATTGCGCGAGCTTCTTCTTTTCCGGTCGGCGTGGAATTCTCTCCTTTTTTTTTTATTTTGGTAGGTTTCTATCAGTGATAGAAGTTTTCTATCATGATATAGAAACACTTTCTATCCGTGATAGAAATCTTCTATCACTGATAGAATTAACTTTCTATCACTGATAGAAGTTTTATACCACTGATAGAAAGAGTGATAGAAAATTTCTATCAGTGATAGAAAGTTAATTCTATCAGTGATAGAAGATTCCTATCACTGATAGAATCTATCGGTGATAGAAAGTATCACTGATAGAATTAACTTTCTATCAGCTTCTATCACTGATAGAAAATTTTTCTATCACTGATAGAATTTATCAGTGATAGAAAAACAACTTTCTATTTCTATCAATGATAGAAGATGATAGGAAATTTTTTCTATCACTGATAGAATCTATCAGTGGTAGAAACACTTTCTATCAGTGATAGTGTTTCTATCAGTGATAGAAGTTTTCTATCACTGATAGAATTAACTTTCTATCACTCATAGAAGTTTTCTATCAGTGATAGAAAATTTTTTCTATCACTGATAGAATCTATCAGTGATAGAAAGTTAATTCTATTAGTGATAGAAGATTTCTATCACTGATAGAAAATTTGTTCTATCACTGATAGAATCTATCAGTGATAAAAACACTTTCTATCAATGATAGAAATCTTCTATCACTGATAGAATTAACTTTCTATCACTGATAGAAATCTTCTGTTAGTGATAGAATTGACAGAAGTTTTCTATCACTGATAGAAGATTTCTATCACTGATAGAAACACTTTCTATCAGTGATAGAAGTTTTCTATCACTGATAGAAAACAGTCTCCGAGAAAATGGTGAGGGGAAGTTGAATACGGAGTCGTCTTCTCCGACGTCTTTCCGGTACGTGGACTTGTCTTCTCCGACGTCTTTCTGATATGTGGACGACTGCGATGTCCGCCATGGCTGAGTACCTCGCATGTAGAGAGTCCCCATTCGTTGCAGCGCCGCCATCGAAACAGCGGCGGTGGTCATCTTCACCGTGGAAATTTGGGAGAAGAACTGATAGAAAGAAATGAGAAGTTAATAAAAAAGAACACATTGATAGAAAGATTTTCTATCATATAGAAATATTTTTCTATCACTAGTAGAGATAGATTCTATCAGATAGAAAGACTTTCTATCACTGATAGATTCTATCAGTAATAGAAAAATTTTCTATCAGATAGAAAGGGCATTTTAGTAAATACACATCCCATAACTTAAAATTTTGCCATTTTTGCAAAATTTTCTACCGGCTGCTAAATTTGTATATATTTTGGGCCGGTTTGCTATATTTGCAACTTTAAAAAGTAGTTGAACATATTGAATTATTTGTACTTCAAAATATTTAAATATCCTTTTTCCTTCTTTTTGGACTCAAGTATATGGAAATTCAAACTTATGACTTTTTGATAGTAACATAATGTCTTAAGGGCCGGTTGCAAAAGTAGCAAACCGGCCCAAAATAATTACAAAAATAGCAGCCATTGAAACTATTTGCAAAAATGGCAAAATATTGCCATCTAAAAGGTAAAATTACTAAAATGCCCTTTCTATTTTCTTCTCTACTTTTCCGGTCATCTCCATCGACATTACACCACGATTGACGATGAGCTCACCGATCATGGAGGCTTCGAGAAGGCGATGAGCCAAGAGAATCTCGTCGGTCTGGTTGAGGACGCCGGCCTCCGCCGCTCGCCGACGGATTTCCGTGGCATTGTAGAGAGTGGAGGCGAAGAGCACAAGCATCGTGGTGGCGACGGTCTTGACCACCAAAGGTCCTCTCCCCTGCTTCAATCTGTCCAGTCCCTTAATCATCAGCTTTCTCAGTGGAGTTCTGAACAGTAAAGCCAAAATCATGGCCATCTCGCTCAATACAAGGTTCAACACAACTCGAATCATCTCTAATGTGCTTAAATTTTTCTTTCTTCGTTTCGTTTTTGATCTCTGATAGCTTCGATTTTAGACGATAACTTGGTTTCGCTTTTAAATTAGGGCTTCGAAGTTCGATCCCAGCCTTTTGGGTGCGGTTTGGTTTAAGAATTTGTACTTCTACCCATACTCTATGCCGACTCATCGCATCCTATCACGTTTCCTTTATTTAATTTAATCGACATGTCGTTTCCGGAAATCATGGTTAGTATATGAAAGATGACGTGTCCAATTGAAGAAGCTGAATCTGTTTATCTCTCTTTGAATGGGAGGTTTGACGATAAGGAGAGAGAAAGGGAGTTATCAATAAATAGAAGGAATGGAGAGGTTAGGTAGAAGAAATGGTGGGGCAAAATGTAACCATTGATTTTCAAGGGGTAGGTTTAATGTAAGGTGGAGATAGAAAAGTTTTCTATCACTGATAGAAAAATTTTCTATCAGTGATAGAAGAGTGATAGAAAAGTTTTCTGAGAAAGACAAGTGAAAGAGTCGGATATACAAAATCACTGATAGAATCTATCACTGATAGAATCTATCAGTGATAGAAAAGTTTCTATCAGTGATAGAATTAACTTTCTATCACTGATAGAAAACTATCACTGATAGATTCTATCAGTGATAGAAAAATTTTCTATCAGTGATAGAATTAACTTTCTATCACTATAGAAAAATTTTCTATCAGTGATAGAAAGTTATTTCTATCACTGATAGAAAATTTTTCTATCACTGATAGAATCTATCAGTGATAGAAACGTTTCTATCAGTGATAGAAAAGTTTTCTATCGCTGATAGAAAGTTAATTCTATCAGTGTTTTTTTCTATCACTGATAGATTCTATCAGTGATAGAAAAGCGTTCTATCAGTGATAGAAAATATTTTCTATCACTAATAGAAAGTTTTCTATCACTGATAGAAAGTTAATTCTATCAGTGATAGAAGTTTCTATCACTGATTTCTATCACTGATAGATTCTATCAGTGATAGAAAAACTTCTATCACTGATAGAAAGTAATAGAAAAACTTCTATCAGTGATAGAAAAACTTCTATCACTGATAGATTCTATCAATCTATCAGTGATAGAAGTTTTTCTATCACTGATAGAAAGTTTTTCTATCACTGATAGAATCTATCAGTGATAGAAAAATTTTCTATCAGATAGAAAGTTCTCAACTTTCTATCTGATAGAAAGTTCTCAACTTTCTATCTGATAGAAAGTTCTCAACTTTCTATCTGATAGAAGAACTTTCTATCTGATAGAAAGTTTTTCTATCACTGATAGAATCTATCAGTGATAGAAAAATTTTCTATCAGATAGAAAGTTCTCAACTTTCTATCTGATAGAAAGTTTTTCTATCAGTGATAGAATCTATCAGATAGAAAGTTCTAAACTTTCTATCAGATAGAAAGTTCTCAACTTTCTATCTGATAGAAAGTTCTCAACTTTCTATCTGATAGAAAGTTTTTCTATCACTGATAGAATCTATCAGTGATAGAAAAATTTTCTATCAGATAGAAAGTTCTCAACTTTCTATCAGATAGAAAGTTCTCAACTTTCTATCAGATAGAAAGTTCTCAACTTTCTATCTGATAGAAAGTTTTTCTATCACTGATAGAATCTATCAGTGATAGAAAAACTTTCTATCAGATAGAAACCTACCAAAACAAAAACCTACCAAAACAAAAATAGAGGAGGCGCGCGCAAGGGCAAAATAGAGATATAAAAAATTAATTCAAAAATTTTGCCATATTTGCAAATATTTTAAAAAATTGCTAAAATTGCAATTATTTACCCTAATTTTGCCACCCATTACAATTATCCATGTCTTAATTCATTAACCTAGACTTAAATTGACATTTAAGTCCTATTTTAGCCATTATTTTTTATTTTTTATATTAAACTAACAAATGTTTCGTTTTAAATCAGTTCAAGGGTATCATGTTCTCTCTCTCTCTCTCTCTTTGGGACTGTGTTTTTCAGGTTGCTTGTACTTAAGGCCTAAGTATGCTAATATTATTGGTTGTACCAAAATTAATAAGAATGATCTGTCCATAAAGTTATAGTTCTTTTTAAATATATTTATTTTCCCTTTTTAATATTTTGCTTAACAGCAGTTGCTGGCTGAAATTATCTGGACAACATCAATATATTACTTTTCTTTCAGAAAATTGATATTATTGTGAATTATATAACTCTTATTTTCATTCATATCTTAAAACTTTTGGGGCCTAAAGTCTGCAAATAGACTAAAACCTAACTAATTTTGTCTAGATTATTTTTAAAAATTAAAGAAAGCGAACATTCGAGGTGGGTTGTTGGATTGAAGTGAGCATTTGTTACTGTCCTTTTAAGAAAATAGAATTTTGATTATCTTCGTAAACATACATATTTAATATTTTTATGTTGATTGTACGATTTTTTTTAAAAACTGTACTAATGAAAAGTTATTCCATTGTACCTTTCAATTTTTTTATGTTAATTAGCCATGCATCCCACTGTTCAAAACAATTTATTCTCAATGTGGGTAAACTGTTCAAATTTATTATTCTAAAGGTTCAAATCTCTCCCTCCATATGTTGTTAAAATAAGTATCTGTATCATAAAATTATACTGGATTGATTGGGACTCTGTTCTATTTTTTACTGGTTTCACAAAATTTGGAAGGAAATGAAAACTTCAAACTTTGACAAATTAAGGTTGAGTGAGGTTAATTTTGGCACAAATTATTTTGTTAAACTTCAGAAATAATAATAACGATGATTTTGAAAATATTAATAAAATAAATTGCTTCTAAATCATAATTTATAGAGTTTTTTTTTTTTTTTTCCTGTTTGTAACTGCCGAGAGGCAGAGACAAAATTTTGGTGAGGAAAGTGCTTGTAAAATATACATATCGAAATTCGAAAAGGTGCTTGTAAAATTCCCTTTCGTAAGGGAAGACGACAGATGAAACTGAAAAAGAATTAATTTAGTTCTACTATGTACACAGATCAATCAATGGTGAATCTGAATCTGCTAATAGAAAGGAACCGCAATTCGCGGCGGCTTCGGCGGCTTCTCCACTTTCACCTCAATCATCTCCGGCCGCGGCGGCTCCCTAGGGCACGGCATCGCGATGAACTTCGGAACCGAATCTCCAGGCATCAACACCGATAAGCTCTCTCTTGGATTCTTCTCCAAATCCTGCTCCAACAAAAATCAATTCCTCGTTTCAACAATCAAAAACTGGAAAAAAAGAAAGAAAACATGAAGGAAAGGAGCAGGGAAATTACGAGAGAAGTAGGGGTAGATTTGGATGGAGAGGATCGGAGGTGAAGATCGTGATCGTGATCCAGGGGCTGGGAAGCGGAACGGCGGAGGGATCTGAGTTTGTCCCAGTGGTAACAGCAGGAGAAGATTCCGCTCAAGGTGAAGATGACGAGAAGGAGCAGAGCCGTGCCGAGGGGAAACCCTAAGGAGGGTCTGGATGCGTCGGCGTGAGGCGGGGAGAAATCGGGACTCTCCATGTGGAATCTGTCATGTGTTGGGAGAAGGAAAAGGAAATGAAAATGGCGGAAACTCCAATGCCAAATCGGGAAGGAAAGAAGAAGAAGAAGAAGAAGAAGATGATGAAGAATGGAATGAGAAAATGGGAGAGCATTTGGGGAATTTATAATGGAAAACAGAGGAAAGTGGAGGAAGAAGAAAAGTATATGTGTACAATGTAAAGGTACAGCTAAGTACGGAAAAAAGAGAATGGAGCCCACCTGCCTCTTGTACTATGCACTCGCCAAAATGAAACACAAGAAATGAAAAAAAATGTTTGTTAACTGTGTAACTTTAAAGCTCTGTAGAAAATGCTGCATTTGATCATAGAATAGAATAACCCATCTTTAAAACAAGATTTGATTCGGTTATTCTTATTTCTTTCTGCAGTGTCGAGTAGAGTAGACTGTAGAGTAGAGTAGCAAGCAAAGAGAGAAATGTGGCGTGTGGAATTTGGACTTGAACAAAATGCCAACCATTTGGCTTCAGCCTCTTGCTGACTTTTAAAACCCTCTTTGAAATATGTACATGGGTAACAAAATTAACTGCTTTGGGTTTGGAGTGTAGTAAATTGTCAGATCTCTATTTAGGAAGAAGGAGCCAAGTTGTTGTGAATGTGATGAGATGGAAAGGATAGGGGAGATGATTAGTTTGTCAAGTGGGGATGTGAGAAAGTGAAAGCCGAAGGCTAAGGGTACCCAACCCAACCCAGTTGCCAAATGGGCCACACCACACCCACGGGGGAACATTAGACGCCGCTCTGGGTTGGCTTCCATTATCTGACCCTTTGCTTTGCTACCACCAAACTCACCCACTCCCATTCCCTTTCCATACCCTTCATTTTCAACAATCTTAACATTTTCCGCATACCAAAATTCAAAATATGCGGTCGTATAATATTATCCATTTTAGACATAAGTTTATGGTTTTGCCTTTAATTTCACTCAAATTGTTGAATCAATGTGATCATAGATTGGTTGGTCAAGAATCTATTAGTCATAGATTTGAAACTCTTCTTTCATTTTTTTTTTTTTTATATATATGTGAAAAGCTGTGATGCTGAAAAAAGTGGTGTTTTCTTCGAGAAAGAATATTATGGAAAGAAAAGAAAGTGTAATTTGGAGTTTGAAAGTTGGCAAAATGAAGTTGGGCAAGGCCCATATGCTTCTCGGCCGCGGCTTTGTCGTTAGGAGGACCACAATCCTTGATCTGCTTAGGGGCCACTAGAAATATCTAGACAAAATCTTCACAAAACTATATCAAAAAAGTCAGACTTGAGTTTAGATTTTTCTTTCCATTCTATTTGTGAAATAATGTGTGGAAATTAATTCTCCAGCCGGCACCGATTCTTGGATTTTTTAGAAAATATCAATTAGATTTAATAAATTAATTAATTAAAATGATTTCTATCTTTTTTTACATTAACTTATATACACCTCCATATTTATTGACATTCTCCATTACTTTTCCTTATAAAAATCCACTCCTGAATGAAAGTTTCTTCAACTTGCGGAGGAATGGGACTACTGTAGTAAAGATCATCCGAAGATTTTAAGGACAAAGAGTGATTTCTTTATTTTGATAAATTAAAAACATCAAGGTCTTCGTTTGATAACCATTTAGTTTATGGTTTTTTTATTTTTTATTTTTTGAAAATTAAGTTTACAAACTAAAAAAATAGTTTTCAATAACTTGTTTTTTGTTTTTGAAATTTGGCTAGGAATGCAAATGTGTACTTAACAAATATGAAACCTATCCTAAGAAAATTGAAAGAAAATGGGTATAATTTTCAAAAACCAAAAACCAAATAGTTATCTAACGGAATCTAAATTTTTTGAAAATAAATTTGAATAAAACAAACAAATTGCATATATCAAAAAGATTTTTTTTTTTTTTTTTTTGAGTTCTATCAAAAAGAAATTATGCACAAACACAAGGGAAATTGTGCTAGATGGCTAGAAAAAAATAGGCCATAAAGTTTTTTGGCTAAAAAACTTTCATATTTTTGGTTGTGGCTACCGTAAATCAAGGGACCTGCAGACGAGGGGTGTTTTCCCATTTTTACCCCTGAGTATATCCGTGCATATACAAATGCCGTTTACTGTACCGTTACATGTACAACATCTTTTTAGTTCCACATTTTATGGGATCCTCCCATTTCATATAACTGATTTCACCAGATCCCGTTTTATTCTCACAGCAAAAATCGGGGTAAACTTCTTTTTTATGGCGACATAAAGTAATGCGAACTCTCGTAGACCAAACTTTAAGATTTTTCCACCAATCTTGAAGTAAAGTTCCGACGTCCGTTTAGGCTTGCATTGATGTTGGATCAGGTGTAATAGTAACTGCAAAGACGTCTTTTTTAACGAGAAGTTAAGCAAGTGGCCAAAGCACATGTTTCTGAAAGCGTCTCTACACCTATCTCCTAAGATGTTGTTGATGGTGTCCATTATTTTTGTTCTGCAACATAGGTTAATCTTTAGGGCCTTACCTCTTTTTTATGGCGACATAAAGTAATTATCGTCCTACGTTAAGATACACGTTACAAGTCAATAACGAAACAGGCACGTACCAGAGTATATATCACTAAATACATGCATGTATTAGTGCCACAAACAAATAAGAAAGGAATTATCATATATATAACGGTATTTACTGAGACAAACATACAATTGAGATTCACGGCAGTAGTACAACATAAATGTTAGGACAGACACGAAACAGAGTATTATAACAGTGTTAACAAGTCTAAGACCTATGTATACTAGTACAGACATGAATGTATTAGTGTCACAGACAAATAAGCCCAAAACCGGTACAGACATGCATGTATTTACTTTGCTAGGATAGTCACGTAACAGAGTATTAGAACAGTGTTAACAAGTCTAAAACCCGTGTATACCAGTACAGACATGCATGTATCGGTACCACGGACGAATATTGAAGGAATTATCATATATATAAATGGTTTTTACAGTGTTGGGGGCAGACATAAATGGGTGTAAATAATATGTATATACTGGTACATACCACTCGGACAGTGTCACTTTCTTCAACCATGGTCTTCTTCATCGTTTTGCTCTTTTTTCCACCCTTTTGTTTTTTAGGAGCTTCCTAAATGATATGCACGAAAAAAAAAAAAAAAACTTATAACAATTTCTCAAGTTGTTGGTTATCAAGTTTGTACGTGGCAGACACAAATGAGTGTAAATAATATGTATATACTGGTACATACCACTCGGACAGTGTCACTTTCTTCAACCATGGTCTTCTTCATCTTTTTACCATTTTTTCCACCATTCTGTTTTTTAGGAGCTTTATGCACAAAAAAAAAAAAAAAAAAAAAAAAAAAAAAAAAAACTTATAACAATTTCTCAAGTTATTGGTTATCAAACGTCCACTCGCTCCAGTTGACGCGTGTTTATCCTTGGGCATACCTGTGCGGAAATAATGATGGTAAATATGTAAACCGTATATTTTGGCAAAACAGTATCCCGAAAATCAAGGGATTTTGTATCAGTTTGTTTTCAAATTTAAAAGCATTTCAAATACCTTCGTTCGCTGTTATTCAACGGGTTAGAGAATGGTCGCGAGGGGCTGCGAACGGTCGTCGGTGGGACTGCACGAACGGAGAAAAAAAACAGGGGGGGTTGTACGCGGGAGGACGGTCGTCGGTGGGACTGTACGAATGGAGGAAAAAACGAGGGGGGGATGTACGCGGGGCGACGGCCGCCGGGTAGGTTGCACGAACGGAGGAAAAAATGGGCGGGAGGGGGGGCTGTACCCGAGGGACTATGGCTCAGCGAGTGGCTGCAACAGTCGGAGACAAAAAAAACCCACCGAGAACAAGCGTCTGCACGAACGGTACAGTCTGCACGGATGGTCGCCGGAATGCCGCTGCGAACAGGCGTCTGCACGGAACGGTTGGAGGTGACGGTGTGGAGGTGGTCTATACAGAAGTTGGATCGGTGGGAGGTTGGGTCGGCGTTTGTGGGAAGATGGAGGGTCTGTACGGTCTGTACGAAGAAGTACTGGCATGCGTGGGAAGATGGAGGGTTTTTGCTTGTCTTGAAGGAGGCCGTTGGTGGAAGATGGAGGGTTTTGTTGATTTGACATGCAATAAATGAGGTGAGTTTTAAATTCATTTTTTTAAATACCTACCTTTTTTTTTTTTGTTTGGAAATCCCTCAATGTACTCAAATACCTAGAGTATTCATTTTTCATACTACACATGAGAATTAAGCTGAAAGTTCAATTTCGTGGGGTAATTCCATGCAAGTACTACTCATTCCTATTTTTTGTTTTTTTGTGAACAATGTGTTTATTTAAACGGGGGCATTTGTTTCATTTTTTCCCATATGGTAGATTTTTGCCGTAGGAATTTCAAAATCGAGTGTTAGGGTGTTGCAATCTTATATTTCTTTCTTTTCCTAATAAATCTCCAACTTTTTAGCTGTTGTTCTCTCTCCTAATATTTGATTTAAACAATAGTGAGTTCTTAGACGTTTTGTTAGGGGCAATTTTGTCCTCTTCATTCATGAAACTATTAATTAAAATCACGTTAGTCATTTAGTTAGTTTTGAAACATTTTTAGCTATTTTTCAAATCCCACCCATTTATTTTAGCCATATATCTCGTTATCCCCAAACACAATTTGTCTTTTAAATAGAGGGAACGGAATGGACCGCGGCCCATCTTAAAAAAATGGGGTTCTCAACTCCTAATGGCGTAGCCTTCTACATCGTGACAATGGGCAACTCGAGGATCAGCCCAACAATTTTCTTCCATGTCAATCGCTCTTTTCCCAAAGATATACTTTTTTTTCTAGTCATTATATGTTAGTTTCGTCCATGCAATATGCACTTTTTCTTTTTAATAATTTGTCATTAATTTGTCGATGTAGCAATTATATAACACTTTTAAATAAGTAGAGTTTATTTTCATCGTCATTGTCGAATAATACTAAGAAAAAATTTAACAACACTTTGAAAGCATTAAGTCAACCAAAATAACAAGTTATTCAATTGTGGTCTTATCTGATCAAGAGTTGGGAATGTCAATAATGATATTGATGGAAGAGTTTTATCTCCCTCCAAAAGAATCTACCTACAGTTGAAGAGTTGTTTTAGAAGACATCAAATTGGGTTTTGAATTTGGGATTAACAAGTCAAACCTCTCTACTAATTGTCTTTTTATTTTTTGGTGTTAATATGCTTAAAAAGTAGTTTGAAGTGATGGGGTTTGGAAGAAGGGGGTTGAATTGAATAGTAGGAATTAGAGAAGTAAGAAGTAAGAAGTAAGAAGGTATGTTTTCACACGTGGGGGGGGGGGGACAAGTAAAAACGTGTGTAAGAAGTGGACCCCCACTATGTCGCTGTTGGTTGTTAATTGACCATGTTGAGAGTTGAGAGGTGAGAAGAAGCGAAGCCCAATTTGATTTTCATGTCAGTAGTCACTGTCCACTGCCATGTCACCGTTTTCCAAGCAAACCAAATCCTGTAAGTGTAGTAAAAAAAGCAAGAAAACAATGGGCTTTGCAATTGGGCCTGTGGACGAAACGGGGAGAGGCCCAACGGAGTTGAAGGCGGCAGTGGGTCCCCCCGTGTGGCGACAGGGAGGATGATGAGAAGAGAAGCAGAGCGTGAAGGAAGGAAGGAAGGAAGGTTTGTATTAGAATTTACAAGTGAGTAAGTATGGAAGAAGAAAGAGGCGTGGGAAACCGGTAGCAGTTCAGGTCATGATGCGATGCCGGAGCAGCGACCAAGTCTGCCGTATCTCTTTTTGTTTTTCTTTCTTTAAAGTTATTAAACATTTTGGTATAATTAATGTTGTTGTCGATGTTTTAAAAAGAAAAAAAAAAAAAAAGCAATTAAGTAGAGAGAGAGATAGACAGAGAGTAAATGGGTAATGATGGGGGAAGTGGAAAGAAGAGAGAGAGAGAGAAGGGTTGGAGTTGGAATTGGAGTTGTAAGTAAGGAAGTTGAAAGTGGCGCTTTATTGTCCCCCCAACACGTTTCATCCCTGTTTTCTTCTGTCCCCCTTCTCCTTCTCTTCATTTAATGCCTCCCCCCTTCTTTTTTACCCTTTTTCCCTTTTCGCCCCTTTTCTTTTTCTTCTCTCCCTATTTTCCCCCTTCCAATCTATTCTTTCTCCATTTCAACTTTCTTTCTTCTATTTTAAAATTGAAGGTTCAATTCATCAATGAAACCACATTAAAATACACCCCATACTTAAATCGAAATTACCTCATTTCATATTTGATTCGCATAAAAATCCTTTACACTTCACATAAAAATCCTTTAAAGGATGTTGTAGAAAGTTGACGGAGCTGCATTAAAACAAAAAAACTTTTAGGTAAAAGACATCATTTCAGAATTTCCACGTCGTCATTCTTTTACTTTCTATGAGACAAATTTTGTGTATGTTATTGAAAAGTTATATTTAAAATTACAGGAATTACATCTACTTGTAAAATGATAAAGGGAGGAGAGGACTTATTCCATACATTGCAGTTGCAGAGGTCCAATGAGGCAATAAATAGCAATGATAGGATTTTTCGTCTGTTTTAGAAAAAAAAAAAAAAAAAAAAAAAAAAAAAGGGTGATAGCAAAATGCAGCAAGGGAGCTTTTGTTCAAACAAACAAAACACAAAAATTATTTTTGTCCCTCCTAAATTATTCCCAAACAGCACCAAAGTTGTATTTATTGCTCTAATCCTGATCTTCTTTTATTCTTTCTTTATTTTTATTTTTACACATAATTATTACGGAAAAAAAAATTCAATTTCATACCCCTAAACTTTGAGGTTATATCACTTAAATCTCTGAAAATTTTGTATTGATTAAAACTCTAAAATTTCTTAATTGAATCAAGTCAAACACACTGTTGAAAATTTATTTAAAAATCATGAATGTATAATTTTTACACATGTTGAGACACCTTTAAATGGAGATATTAGGGTAATATTAGAGATAAATGCTATAATTCAAATTGATTTAGCGGATTATTATTATTATGAGTTCAGTAAGGATTACATGATCATTTTTCTTGTTACTTTGGTATGATTTTGGGAGAAGACTAATTTTATTTTAGGTGATTTTGAGCTATTTTAGATGGAATCTAGATAATCTAAAATGATTCATTTATGAAAGTTTAGGGTTTAACTCAATACGATGAGTAGTTTGAGGTTTTAATTCATACAAACCCACCCAAGATTAGGGACATATATGGATTCCTTTGTTAGTTATTACTTTTTATCTCCACCCATGATTTTTGCATTTTCAATCTTGCCCTTGCCACAAACCCATAACCTTTTAAAATTATTATTATTATATATTTAATCTCTACATGTCTTTATATTTTAATAACAACAAAGAAAAACTATTGATTTGTTCATCTGAGTATAATCGCATTACACAATTACACACTTTTCTTTTGAACGGCATTACACAATTACACACTTTTCTTTTGAAGGGAAAAAATCGTTGAATTGGAAAAATAATAATAAAATAAATAAATTATTAACTATGTATGGATAATGGTTTGAGAACTTTTCATTTTGCGAAGCTTGGTCATAAGTACATACACTATGTCAGTTGCGTTATACTTGTAATGTATTGTGTAGATAAAACGTATGTCTTTTTCATGTTAGTTTTATTTTTTAATACAAATTTATGAAATACTTTTTTTTAGTTCGAATTTATGAAAGAGTTGAATTGAGAGAGAGGGGATATATATATATATAACCTTATATAACACTTTTATGAGGAGGAAAAAAAATCAGGGTGTCCTCAAATGGAGAATTAAACATGTGTTGATATAAATATTTTCATCAACATTTCATATATTAGGTTACGGACATTCATCTAAGATGCTAGGGGATATTTTTCATTATATTGAAAAAAAATGTTGAAAATTATAAAAATATTAATAAAGTATTATTGATATGAACGCAAATATTGTGTTGCGCTTTTACTCATCTAAAAGGTGTGACATGTTTACCTCTTACTTTAAATACTTGTATGAACGTATGACACACTTTCTATGTGTTTTTTTTTTCTTTTAAAAATATTGATTTTTTTATCACAAAATTTATAAAAGTGTGAGATTTCAACATTACTTTTCGTCAAAAAGTTGATATTAAGATTATAACGTCACATACGTATGTGATATATTTCACTCAATGCTTGCTATCCAATTTTCTTCCCTACATCATAATGCATTGCCACATTTACCATTTTTTTTAGTTAAAAAACAAAGTGGGGTAGAAATTTGAACTTCCACTCTCCAAAAGAAATTCAAAACACTTTAAACTAATTAAGTTACCATTAGGTAACATAAAATCAAATTAGCTATACAATAGAAAGAAAAGGATTATTTTTCAACCCATATCTCACTAACACATTTAATACGGTATATTTGTCCAATCTTTTCATTTGATCAATAAGCTATTGATTCTTATTATTTTTTTTCTTTCATTATCAATATATCGATCCATTTAAAACGTCGAACATTTACACATTTTCTTTAATAATACTACAAATTAAATAAAGATTGAGAGTTTGAACCTCCAATTCATCATATTTATCTTAATATATATATATATATATATATATATATATATATATATATATATATATATATATTTTTGTTGGCAAATGATCATTAAACTTGATTGCTACTAAAATGATAAAATATATTTGTTTAATTAGAGTATCGGCATGAAGTAATTAAGCAATGAGCTACAATTAATTAAGAAGCACAATGAAGATTAAGATCAATATCGATGGGCGAAGAGAGTTGAAAGTTGGTTAAATTAGAATATCAAATATCAATGGCGGAGAGTGGAGAAGGGTAAAGTGGGGATTTTAACGCGGACAAGCGCATTTTTGGACCCGCCCCCGAATTTAGGATTCGAAGATGATTTTTCCTGCCAACAAAAGGATACACTGTATAGATATATTTCTGTGGGTATCAAGAACCTTCCATACAGTCATTCAATCACAGCCGTCCACTTGTTTACTTTGACTTTTTCTTGGTCCAACTTTGAACTTTTGTCTATAACTTTCTCCTATTCATCGATCAATAAATTACATCTGCCTCTAATGTTGAATTAAATATTCGTAATACGAAAATGGATCTTGGATTTTTAAAAAGCTAACATTGATTACGTATTAGAAAAAAAAAAGTTGTTAAATTACAATTTGGTTTTTATAATTTAAATTTAATTTTAGTAGGGTTGTTATTGTTTTAAATTTTTCAATTTGGGTCTTCTCAAAAAAAAAAAAAAAAAAAAATCAATTTAGTTTTCGTAGTTTGAGTTTAGTGTTACTTTAATATTGATTGTTTTGAAATATTAAATTGATCTTTATAATTTGGTGGAAGTATATAAATTATCTCTAAACTATCTTTCCTCTCTTATCAAAAGTTGGTCATTTTTTTACTCTATTTTAAGTCTTAACACTGATCAGTTACTATGTAATTAGAAAATATGTAACATATTCACATTAGTAATTATAAAAGTGATTTGTGAAGTTTGATTATACTATCGAAACCATAAAATTTTTAAGGCTACATGGATGAAATTGAAAATAAGTTTAAAAGGCAAAAACTGTTTTTATTTGGAATCATTGGAATTGAAGTCCAATTGTAAAAACTAATTTTGTAATATAACTTAGCTCAAATAAATATCATTAAATAAATTGTTATTTTATTTATGTAATAGAACTAGATAAATCATTAAAAATGGATATAAAATAATTTTTCATTTTTTAATATTATGATGGAATATCTTAGGCCCGGTTTGATAATCATTTGGTTTTTTTATTTTTGAAAATTATGCTTGTTTTCTCCTAGATTCCCTACCATGGCTTCTATCTTAGTTAGAGTTGCACTTGAATTCTTAGCCAAATTTTTAAAGAAAAACAATATTTTGAAAACTATTTTTTTTTGTTTCCAAAATTGGACTTGGTTTTTGAAAACAAGGTAGAAGAATGATACTAAAACTTAGGTGAAAGTATGTGTGTATAAGCTTAATTTTAAAAAACCAAATAGTTATCAAACGATGCCTTAATTAGTAGAGTTACGTTTAAGGTTTTTTTTTTTTTTTTTTTTTTAAAGAAGAGTTATGTTTAAGTTAGTTATATATAAAAGCTGATGTATGAATATCTTTTATAAATCAATTTTTTTTTTTTTTGAAGAGAAAATCAAATTTAATTTAATTTAATTTAATTTTTAAAGATACTTTAACTAAAAATCAAATTTAAAGATACTTTAAGTTATTAAAACATTAGATTATAAATCCAACCAGTAAAAGTTGAAATTTCTATAACATAGTGTTAAAAAATGAACCTTTTTTTAAGGGGAAAAAAAAAACAGAGAAAGAAAACTTATTCGATATACACTTTTTGGATATAATGATTATGAAGTTGTACGTAAATACTGACAAAATAAAAATAGACAAAATTAATGGAAAGAAAAGGGACAGAGTTTTAAGACTTATTTTCGAGTTTGCCCCTTTCTCTTTTTTAATTTCCGAGCTTCGAGTTTCTCGGGGAACAAACACACAACACTCTTTTGTTGCTTTCTGCTTAATGGAAGGCCCTTAAACTCTCTCTCTCCCTCTCTCTCTCTGCGGTTTCTGCAAATTTTGTTCGCCCAGACAACAAATTAATCAGCCTCCCGATCTTCGGCTCTGATCTACGACGCCTTGTTTCTAGGTAACTCCTACAGTTTTCTTCCTTCCTTTTCACCTTCTTCCTTATGTTCTTCTTTTTATACGCTTCTAAATGAGCTTGCCTCAGTTCCGAATCCTTTTTTTTCTTCTTTTTCCATGTCTTGCTGGAGGTGAGTTCTTCAGTTTTCTTACAAGCTAACCGTTAATCGCTCTCTCTTTCTGTGCGTCGAGTAACTGAGAGTATTGAAGAAAGGAAACGAACAGGTGGAAGCTGCACCTTTATTTTCATCACGCTGTTTTAATGAAATGAAATGAAAAATGAACTTTAAGCGAACTAGTATTATATCAGCGGTGGCTGATTTCAGGTTCTTCTGTTTGAAATAAGCGTGTCGAAAATTTGTATATGTCCTTTTCTGGATACAGGAGAAGTCTTGTTGACTAGTTTCTTTTAATTTTTCCATCTCGAAAACGCAGGCTTGTATTTTATAGTTTATTTATTGATTTTTCTTTCCCTTTACCCTTCATTGCGATCGGAAGCTGCAGGTATCTATTTCTGCTTTCCGTTTGGTTCATTTTTATTTTCTGCTTTTGTTTTTGGATCAAGCCATGCAGCTGGGGTATTTCGTGGTGTTTAAGTCAAGCTATTTTTACAATGTATTTAGGGTCTTAACATCCGCATCAAATGCTCCTTATGGATTGATTCTCGAATCACAAAACTCCTCTATGATTTTTTAAAACTCGATGCTTTTGGCTCGTTTGAAAGGGATCTTTGACTTTTAACTCAGAAGAACGGAGGTTGATCCTGTGGATTTTGACTAACTGTTGACCGATTTCAATATTGCTTGCCTTGCCTCTTTTAAACCGTTCAAATTGGATCCTATTTGCCTTAAAAACTATGCAGGTTCTTTTTAATCTTGTTTTCATCTTTGTGTACTATTGATCTAGATTTGCTTATTTCAGGTTATAAAAGCTTTTGATTAGATTGTATCAACCTAAAGTCATCGAGATATCTGAAGTCCAATGTCGCCACCACTGCTCAATTCCGAAGAGGAGGCTCTTGGCAATGTCCCTGTAGTGGCTGCTTCACCTTCTATGGACTGTCTTTCCCAAAATGGTACCAAATTTAGAGAGCGCAACTACCTCCGGCTATCACCCTGTTCTTCAGTAGACAGCTCTGCCGTGTCAAACTTGTCAGAGGAGAACAAAAGCAATCTCAATTTAAAAGCTACAGAATTGAGACTTGGTCTACCTGGATCTCTATCACCTGAAAGAGAGCAGGAATTTAGCATGATGAGCTCTGGAGAACCTGATGAGAAAACCCTACTTCAATTGCTTCCTTCAAAGGATGGGTATAGTGTGGTATCACAGAAGAATGTTGTTTCTGGCAATAAAAGAGGTTTCTCTGATACCATGGAGGGGTACTCAGAGGTGAAAGGCCCCCTTTACACAGAAAGAAATTGGATGTTTCATGCAGCCAATTCTGATCCTGAATCTCCATATCCTGTGGGCCAAGGGAAATTTCATGCTAATTCAGGGCTAAGTGCAATGCTGCCATCAAGGCCTTCTTTACCTCAGCCGAATGCAACTAAAGAATTGCCCTCAAAGGGATTGCAGGAGTGGCCCTGTGAGACTAAAGGAACTGGCCATGGCCATAAAGGTGCTTCAAATGACCACAACAATGCTCCGGCTTCAAAGTAAGTGAAACTGGTTGTAGACGGGTCCACAAAATTTTGATAGCAGGAACTATGATATTAACTAGTAAAGGAGTCATTTGAGTTCACCTGATGACAGATTGCCAACTCTCCTCCTTTACAGGGCGCAGGTTGTTGGTTGGCCGCCTATAAAATCATTTCGGAAGAATTCATTGGTCACGAACTCTAAAAACAATGATGAGGTTGACGGAAAGCCAGGTTCAGGTGCCCTTTTTATCAAGGTGAGCATGGAGGGTGCTCCATATTTGAGGAAAGTAGATCTGAGAACTTATTCTACATATCAGGAATTATCTTCTGCCCTTGAGAAGATGTTTAGCTGTTTTACTATTGGTGAGCTCCAATTATTTTCAACTTATTATTATGCCTTTTCTCTTTTGCCACGAGACTAAAATAATATTTAATGTTTTTCTGTTGTCGAACTCAGAATATGGATAGTATGGGCGGTTGTGATCTACATTGTCATATTGAATAACAAGAACCATGTTTTTCTATGGATCTCGTGTTGCAGGTCAATGTGGATCCCATGGAGCTCCAGGGAGAGATATGCTGAGTGAGAGCAAGTTGAGGGATCATTTGCATGGATCTGAATATGTGCTTACATATGAAGATAGGGATGGTGACTGGATGCTTGTTGGGGAAATCCCCTGGGAGTAAGTTTATTGACTCCAATTATTCGATTACATTCTTATTTCTGTTAATGTAAACTCTTTACCAATGTAACAAGCATACTATATTGAATGAGATGGCTCCAGGACATGTTCTAGATGTTTCATCCTTTTATCTAGAAAGGATTGTCTGGATTTTTCTCTTTGAAGTACTTTTTCTCCAACCCAATATCATAGTGTTCTCCCATTAATTTCACTCAATTGTATCAGATGTTGTTTCAAGAATCTGGTAAAGTACTCTGCATAAAATTTGATGCACTTTTATTGCAGGATGTTCATTGATTCATGCAAGAGGCTGAAAATCATGAAGGGCTCTGACGCAATTGGCTTAGGTACAATTTAGAAGTTCATTTTTCATAGTACTATACTTTTCATCTGCCAAAACTCAGTTTCTAGGCAGGCTACATTTTTGCCGGTTTCTCAATTTTGTCTGATTGGAAAGGCAGTTGAGACCATCGACATCACTCAATTCTTTTTTTGGGCTTGGGAGTAGTAGGAGGGGTAGAAGAGATACAAAGTAGTGGCACTAAACAACTAATTTATGCATTGTAACAAATAAATATATGCTCATTTCTTCCTCATTCAAGGCCTGAGGTTTCAATTATCTCATATGATAATAGTTTGTATATACTCTGAACACGTTATTATCCCTGGAGTTACTTGGGTGTGGGAATCTATTGCTATAAATACCCCCTGGAGTAAAAAAGTATCTCTAATTTCGTATTTCTTTGTACTCTCTCCTAGTCTCCTTCACTTTAAGTGGTGAAATTTGATCCTTATATATAATATGGAAGATACTTCTAGTGTCTGGAACGTGAGAAGAACATGACCTCTCTGATCTTAACCATACAAGCCTAGAACCAATTAATACTCATAACTTGCTCATTTGCATCATGAATTAGCCCTCTTGTCTTTTCATCCACTATTAGTTGTTTGACTTCTGTAGATGCGGTCTGGTTCACATGTCTTGTAGATTGTAGTTGATAAGTTATGGTATTCATTAATTGCACTTTCTTCTGTAGCCCCAAGAGCAATGGAGAAATCCAAAAATAGGATTTAGCTATTGCTGAAGTGACGACTCCTCTACCAAGTTCAAAATGGTGGTGTGAAGAGAAAGTTGTGAAGGTTAAAAGAAGTTAGAAAATGACTGGAATATCTGTGCTGCGCTGGATGGCATTTGTGGTTCAGATGCGTACCTTGTCCTTTTTCATGTTTTGAATCCCTAAAAATTGTCCTCTTTGATCTATTTTTGTCTTTTGCCTTTACTATTGTAAAACATAATCTGGTCATTATGATAATTGGTGTTTGTGGATCTTATTAACTATCTATGAATCTTGTCATTCAGATAATTTGTATTTATTGAATGCACTTGATTAGGGAACTGAATATTTTCTGCTTAGCCAAGTTTTCCTTGCTTTCAAGCTTTAGCCTTGTGTAAGGAGTAAAGAGAACCCAATTAGCTATGATTGTCATTGTTTAATAGTGAAGTGATAATTCCATATTAATCTGAGTTATCTGATTGGTATAAAACTTGGTTCCAATAGTAATCTGCCAATCTCATTATGTAAATAGAATTTTTGAGATGTAACTCTGCCATAAACAATGCATATATAGTTTGTTACTTCAAATTATGATAGATCTTACTTTTCCAGTTCAGCAAGATTCACACTTCATTGATTAGGTCTGTTGACTTTCTCGTTGAATGGATAAGTAAGCATTTAGTTTTCCTTATCTGAAATAGTATCCGTGTGAGTGGAAGTAATTATATCAATCACATTGCTATTTCAACCTTTTTGGTTTGATTATGTGTGAATCACATGTCATCTCAACACTTCCCTCCATCTCCCTTTTTGTTTGATTCGACTATTATGTATGATAAACATATTTTGTTTACCCTCTTGGCTTTTTCCATTACAAATTGCCTTTAAATTGTTAAACTCTGCATCATGAACAAGTTCTCATGGATTTGATTCTTTAATTGTAATTATTGGTTGCAAGTTAGTGCAGTGTAAATCATGACAAGCCCTCTAAAGTTAGTAAAGAACAAAGAGGTCTTTTGATGGGACCTGTTAGCTCTAGATTATATGAACTATCATGTCCTTTCTTTCAATTATTTAGAGCTTGAAAATGGTGCCTTTTTGTTGTTTACCATTGAAATCTCCATTTCCGAATCTCTTTCCCAGCGCCCACTGGTTGGGGGCTTTCTTTTTCAGGGAAACAGTGATATCTCAAAGGTGAGTTGTTATTTTAGTTTACAAAGTTAATATTTTAGTTGATAAAGCTTTTAATCATGGTAATTTTGACTCTATGGAAGTGTTTCTTTTTCTTTCTTCCGATTTTTAACAAGTGGCTGCTGTTGGAGTATTATTTTGGGCTCGAGATGCGACACAACAGGATTCATTGAGGTAGATTTTTTTTATTATTGTATGGCCTTGATTTTCTTGCCTTTATTTGAGAGGATAATATTCCCAGGTTTTCGAAGATTGACCTTTGAATGAATGGTCTCACGAGTCCTAGAACTTGCTAGGATGTCTCATAATTGATTTCAGTTCTTTACACTACATCTGATTTTTATTTTATTTTTTTTAACATGTGAAAAAAATTGATTCTTCACTCACTTTTCTAATTATTTTAGTGAGTGATAACTTTAAAAGTTTAGTTTCTTCTTACAAATCTTGAACTTGATCCATTAAGTGGTGAAGTTCACACTTTTAGTTGGTTGAAGGAATTGGTTATTAGGTATATGTGGAGTTGTTTTTTTGTTGGTGTTGTTATTGTTGTTTTTTTCTTTTCCTTCTAACAATGAGAATTAAAAAAAAAAAAAATCCTTTCACTAACCATTTCTTTGATGTACATTTTTGTGTTGGTCAAATGATTTTTTTTTTTTTTTGGAAATATCTCACAAATGACTTTTATGATAATAGCTGTAATTCATAAATTCGAAAAGCTACGAAATGAAATAATATTCTTTCTATTTTTAACAAGGAGTCCACCTTTTTCAGTATCTAAATAATATATTTATTTATTTCATTATTCTCTTTTGATACGTATCCTTTTATAATTTTCTCAAATAATTTTATAGGACTGATTCCCTATTTAATAGCTACATCACTTTCACTAGTTCTCTCTCTTCCGACGCGAACTGTATTGTTTGTTTATGAATGCTTTTGTTATTTTTTAAAGGTACTTTTTTACACTATTCTTTATACACTCTCTTGCTATTTCTTATAACTCTTTTCATTCATTTGTCTTCTCTAAAATCTTCAAAAGAAAATGTTTTTTAGTCTAACATATATATTTCAACTTTTTGTTCTTTTAACCATTAA
The DNA here is from genome assembly GCA_036850905.1 of Luffa acutangula. Classification (NCBI taxonomy): domain Eukaryota; kingdom Viridiplantae; phylum Streptophyta; class Magnoliopsida; order Cucurbitales; family Cucurbitaceae; genus Luffa; species Luffa acutangula. The sequence continues at coordinate 56,712,444 of CM072087.1, read as the reverse complement.
AAACAGAATAAACAGAATAAACAAAAAGCAGCGTTCAAAGAAGTTCTTATTGTCAAATTAAAATACAAAAGCTATAAATAACAAGAAATCATAGGTTTTATTCAACAAAAAAAAAAAAAAAAATCATAGGCAATTAAAAGAAATCGACCTATATGGATCTTTTTAGAGCATCAGTCTATGGATATCGACACCTTATAGCCTTATACCAGGACTAATGGGAGTTTGGAGTTTGATATAATTATATATGCGAAATTCTAATACTACGAAGATTTTCGCTAAACCCTAAACATAATTTTCATCTTCCTGTTGCCACAAATACCATCCTACAATGAGATTGTCAAACAGAATATAATTAAATTCATTATAATCATCCACATAAGTTTTTGGATTGATGGGTGATTTAACACAGTATCAAACACAGGAGGTCCTATGTTCAAAAAGCTGATATAGGTGAGTTTTCTTTATTTTTCAGCAAACATATGACCACTCATATCTAACAACGCAGAGGGTTTATTAGGTGTAACTCGTATGATCAATAACTCAGTGCTACAAACTTCAGGACGATGATTAAAAAAAAATATTGGGAAGTTTGTTTTGAAAGAGACAGAAATCGAGAAAATGGGTGGCTATGGCTACGGCTAAGGCTGAGATGTTTTTGCTAATCAAATCAAAAACCAACTCTCTAACAACTTGAGGAGCATGTTCACCATATAAGTTGCAGAAGGAAATGGCAATAGCAAAACAGGACAAGAAACTCCACTAAATTTAAAACCCAGAAGGAAAAGACATTAAATTTGCAGAAAAGGACGGCCAGCAAGAGAGAGAGAGAGATAATGCAGGAAACACGTTTGTGAAAAGTCCTGAATGAAAGAGAAAAAAAAAAAAAAAAAAAAAAAATAGGGTGAGGCTCAAGCAAAGCAAGCAAGCACAGCTCAACCAATTTAATTATGAAACACAGTGATTGTGGTGTGTGCATGGCAGTGTTGGGCAGTCCCTACAAGTCTGATGGGCACATTAACGTCGATATGTGTACTCTCATCACTGCAGCTTTTTATGGCCTCTCTTCTTCTCTTCATGTGCCCCCACATTCCCTAAAATGACTTTGAGAGAAACCAAAGATTTGACATTCCAAAACCAAAAGCAAAAGCTTAGCCATTCATTCAATATTATTGTATCCTTCGCTTCGATTCAAATTAAGTTAGTTTCTCTCGTGTTGCTCAGCCACTGCTCCACGCGTTCTTTCCACAACCCCATCCTCTTTGCTAACCTTTCATTTCATGTCAATCGATAGGGACTCCAGAGATCTCTCCCCCCACAATGTGTGCTGTTTTTAATCATCTTGATATCGACATGTTTTGGCAAGTGTTTCAATATTATCACAAACTTGAGAATGCGATTGTTGTTAAATGACTTCTAATGTCTTTGCTGTTCAGCGAGCTATATAGGAAATTAAAACACTTTGGTGAAAAAAGATTGCTTCAAATGAGATGCTTTTAACTTTTAAGTCATATCATAATATCATTGTTAGAAACAGTTGGAATTAAACGCAGTTCTTAAGGAAAACCAAGGTTAAAAACACTTTTGATCTATATATCTTCGTTAAAGTACGATCTAGACTTTAAACCTTAGTAAGTAACAGTCTTAGGATTTGTAAACAAAGTAAACTAGTACTTGAACTAGTATATAACAATTTAGTCTCTTCTTAGTTTAATATTTGTAACGATTTAGTTACTGTCGTGTAAAATATATATTTATATAGACAAACGACCTAGGCATAAAATGTGTTTATAATTAATAAGGGAGTTCATCGTTAATAGAAATCGTTGTTACTTTATCTTGATGAGATTTCTTACGACCAGGATTAAATAGGTACAAATTTTAAACTATAAGTGACATTAAACTTAAGAGACTAAGACTCTGTTTGATAATCATTTTGTTTTTTGTTTTTGAAAATCAAGCTTATAAACACTATTTTCACTTACAAATTTCTTTGTTTTGTTGTCTACATCTTTTCAATGTTTTCGAAAACTTAGTCAAATTTTGAAAACAACAAGAGTAGTTTTCAAAAACTTGTTTTTGTTTTTGAAATTTGACTAAGATCTCATAGGTCTCCTTGACAAAGATGAAAACCAATGTAAGTAAATTTATAGAACATAAACATAATTTTCAAAAACAAAAAATAAAAATGTTTATCATAGGAGGTCTAAATTATTTGTTTTTTAAATTCTAAAAAAAAACATGGTAAATTACATTTGCCTGTCTCTCCTATTTTTGTTAAAGTAGGTATAAGGAATGGCTATGTTCTTGCTCTACATTTATTTCTCCTTGTCTCTGATGTTGACAGATGCTTAAATTACTTTATGGCTTACTCACAGAGAAAACCACCATCCTTGTAATCATGCAACACATTCAGTTCCTCAGTGAATTTGCAGTTTTTCTTTTGAGAAAAAGTGAATGTAGTTTAAGCTAAGCACATATATTTTCTTTCCAACAATTACTCCATCCATTTTGTAATCACTTTCCTTTATACATTAATTCCCATTATTCTTTCTTATTCTTATATATAATACGGATACACTAATGTTATTCGAAGTTGAGAAGTCCAACCTATATATATTCTACACACATTTGTTTATCTCCAAACGATGAGTTTCATTAATTCCACCAAACTCAAACGAAGTTGGTCACAAACTTAAAACATGGACTTAAACTTTATAATTTAATACAAATGGGGATGGTAGAAATCTAGGTATACCAACCCCAAATTCATAAATTCAATTAGAAAAAGAAATAATAATAATAATAAAGGTAAGTCAAACATGTCTTGAAGCATTATGATGTCAGTGTTTGCATTGTTTATGATTCTGGGAATGTCAGGATTAATAGGCAGCAATTCCTGGTTTACAGCTCCATAAATCATTATGGGAATCACTCAAAATCTATTGGTCTGTCCCAATGGTGGCAGAGGCTGGTGGTTTAATTTAATTTATCAAAAAAGTTAATATTATTGCAGCCAAATTTCTGAGCTAAATCTTCACTTATATATGCTTCTCAAAAACTCAACATTTTCACCCAAACATTCAAATTCCTACTCCACCTTCACTTGCCTTCCTTAAAGTTATTAAAAAAAAGGATTCTTATGGTCCAAAAAATGAAAGCATAGGGACAATTTAATGCATGGTTGGAGGGATTTGTCTTGGAACTTGGAAGCAGTGAATTAGATTAGAGAGTGCTTAATTAAAAGTTAAATGGTGTTTAGCTTGGAACAATGAACATAGATGAATTTTTATGTTGTGGGAAGTCAAAAAAGGGCTAAATTAAAGAAGATCCATCACATGTGTTGTGTAGATTTTGTTTGTATTTAATATTCAAAATCTCAACTTAAATTCTGGTCGCCCATATGGTTCCATTAGATGCCATATGCCTTGGAATCATATGCTTCACTTCACTTAAGTGGGCTTTTTTAAAAAAAAGAAAAAAAAAAAAAGAGAAGCATTTAATTGAATTTTAAAAAGAAAAGTGGAGAGAATCGCAATGATATTTGGTGGGAAATCAAATCCATTTGAATAAATTTATATAAATTGATAATTAATGGTAAAATGTGTTGAGGGAATTAATAATAATAATTAGGATTAGGAGTTTTAATTTGAGTGGGTACTGCATTAACTTTGCATCCCACTGGTTCAGTGGACTTTGGTCCCTTTCTTTTTTCAATTTCATTTCTGCTTTTAGACCATCGTGGATGCAAATCAGATTATTACGCCTCTTTTGAAACACATCAAATCATTATTATTATTTTTTTTTTAATTTTTAAATTCGCCTTTATTATTTAAGAAATTTGAATTCAATTGATTGATTTCCTTCCAGAATACTTTTAATATTTATTCATCATGCAAGATTCTTCCCATTTTGTTTCCATATATATATATATAGAATTGGCTTCATTCTGGCTTAGTACCTCGATTTTATTTCATTTTAGTCACTAAACTTTTGAAATGTCTATTTCACTCCATAAATTTTATAGAAAAATTATTTTAGTTTTTGCTATTGTTTTGTTGTTAATTATTTAGGCTCCGTTTGATAATCATTTGGTTTTTCAAAATTATGCTTGTTTTCTTTTAATTTCTTTACAATGATTTTCATCTTTATTAAGGAGACATTGGAGTTATTAGGAAAATTCCAAAAACAAAAACAAGTTTTTGAAAACTACTTTTTTTTTTGTTTCCAAAATTTGGGTTGGTTTTTGAAAACATGGGAATGATGTAGGTAGCAAACCAAAGAAATATATAGGTGGAAGGAGGGTTTATAAGCTTAATTTTCAAAAACAAAAAACTAAAAACAAAATGCTTATCAAACGGGGTCTTAACAATTAACATATGGATGATGGGGACTCTGAATTTGTGTATGAGTATGGGTTGGAGCCATATTAGTTGGCTCAGACAAGTATTGAGAGTGTGAGTATTTGGGCACTAAAATAAAAAGAACAAAAATGATAATCTGAACCATTTAAGTAGAATGAACTTAGAAATTCAAGAATAAATTTTTTGTTTAGGAATATATATATATATGAATTTAGGAAAAAATTATTTCTTTCTTTAAGCTTAACTATCTTTTTTAGTTGTCAAGTGGAAAGATTGAACTATCGACTTTTTGGATGGTAATTAGTGTCTTTTATACTAAGCTCTAACAAAAACTTGTGTTAATTTAATATATTGCTGAAAAAAAAAACTAATGTGTTGCACCATGTTTTGATGTGATATGATAATTTGGATGAGATAATAAGAATCAAAGTTTAAAATATTGGAAAATGAGAAAGTACATTCTTAATTGAAATATCAAAATTAGGTTAGAGAAAACAGATTTAGAAAGACAGAATATGGAAGAAAACAATGAATATAAAATTAGAATCAAAATTTAAAACATAAGATTTTAAAAGGCACATTCTTAATTGAAATATATGATAAGAGAAAATAATTTAGAAAGAGAGGGAATAAAAAGAAAAAAGCAAACAATATGAATAAAAAAAATTAACATGGAGCATATGACAAGATTGAAATAGGAATGTTACTCTTCACTCAAAAGAAGAATTGATTGTCCTAAAAATTAAATTATTGGCAACCACTTCTTTTTATATTTATTTGACCTTCTTTATATTATTGTTTGATGGAGATGGCAAAAAACCCTTGTGGACCCTCCAAATAGGTGCTAAGATTCCTTGTTTAAGTGGGTCCAAATTTGTGTTACATTTCAAAAAAAAAAAAAAATGAAGAATAAAACTTCTACTCAACCCAATCCCATCTCTGAACCATTATTATATATATTTGTCATACTTTTTATTAATCTATTAATAGAAATAGCCTATTTATTTTTTAAAAAATCGTTTGTTTCAAAAGCTTCAATTTCTTGCGTGAGGTATCAAATTTTTGTAATGACCTATGGCATGGAATAATAACCCAATTTGGATTTGCAACCATTTTTCTTTTTCAACGTGTGTAGTACATAATTCGAACCAAAGATCTCTTGATCATTGATATAAACTTTATTTCGATTACGCTATGTTCATGTTGACTGACACTTCCTTCTTTGTAAGTACAATGAATTCATTTCTTTCTCTTTCTCCAGTTCGTTCTAAATGTTTTAGAAATTGAAAAGTCCCAAATAAACGACAAATCTTCTTTCTTTTAATTGAGTATATAACAGAGTTAGCTAGGTATAACATCAAAAACTAATTAGGTAGATATAACATCAAAAGACATTTGGTTGTAATCCATATTATATTTTTTTAAATACTAAATCACCAGCTTTTAAACCACCACCTTCATTGGGCAGTGAATTATTAGAAACTTTTTCGAAACCGTATAGTAAAATTGGAAACTTCAAACATATATAAGAGACAAAACCAAAAGTTGGCAAATGTTTCAAGTAGCAAAGCAATTATTGGACTAGAACAACTTTTTATCTTTTTCATAAAATTGACCATGCAATGGTGCTTGATCAATTATTGGACAAATTAAATTTACCTATGTTATTTCTTTTTTTCCTTCTTCTTTAATTATCCAACAATGTGGAGAGGAGAAAATTTCAACTTCGAATATCTTGACTGATGTGATATGTCATAGACAATTTTGGACCACCTCGATGTACAAGGAGCTAACGAGGACAATCGAGAAGAAATCAGGCTGAGAGATGGACCCAAGAGGCGAAATCGGCAAGTGGGACGGGGCAAGACCAAAGGGGTCGGGTTTTTGGCCCGACCCCCTGCTCGGCCTCGACCCATGGCCGAGGCCGACCCTAGGCCCACGCGCGGGTCGAGCCCGTCCGACTCCGCTTGGTTCCTACCGTCTTTGGTCGTCTCGGTTTCGCCTGGTTTGTCCCGAAACGCCTCCGAATTCCTAAAAACCCTAGGAGCATGAGCATGTATTTATACCCCTCTTCGCTACTGAAAAAGGGGACCCGAACTCTATTCTCGACTCTCTACTCTTACTCTCTAGCTCTCCCTTCCGTTTTTCGACTTAAGCATCGGAAGCGGTGTGGCTAGCACCACACCGGTGTGCAGGTTCTCTCTTTTGCAGACCACGTCTTCCCCCGCTCTCAAACAAATTTACTGTCGATTATCACGTAGAGCGAAGGTAATTTATCTAGCGAAATTTGATCATCAATATGATATATATCTAAATTAGTTAAGTTATGTTAAGGCTGACATAATTTTATCGATAAACAATAAAATTGCAACTATAGAATTTATTTATGATGGGGATTGTGATTTGCATGGTAAGGCTGTTGAGTTGAGTGATATGTAAGAGAGACAGATGCTTCATGCTTGAAAGAAGGAATAAAAAAGGACAGAGACAACAGCCTTGCCATTTGCCAATGTATATATATATCAAACTTCTTATTTCTCAGCATCATTCTGTCACATCACCACTAAACCCCTCTCATCATCCTCATCCACATTTTCTGTTTTTTCCACACATCATCCCCAATAAATACAAACTAATTTTGTACCCCCACAAGACCATCAAATAAAAAAACATATTTTTACCATTTGTTTCTTTTAGCTCCATTGTTTTCACATTTGTAAGTGTTTGAAGCAATGATTGTTGTTGAACTAAAAAAAAATGTGTATGTTGAGTGATTCTACTGTGTTTTTGGCATTTGATTGGGAGAGAACTTTGATTCACCTGTTTGACAAGGACTTTATAACCTCCTCAAATCTTCAGGTAATTAGTTGGGTTGATGCTAAAATGGTTTGATTTGAAGTTCAACTTTCAATATATTTTGTTTGTCAATTCAATAATATGTGAGATGAAGATTCGAACCTTTGACTTTTTGATCAAATATACATATTTTATATTAGTTGAGTTATACTCATGTTAGTCTAAACTTTTTGACTTAATATAATTAACTTGGTAATTATAATTTTAAAAATTCAGTTTTTTTTTTAAGTAAGACATTTAAAATATTTAATTGAATAAAGAGGGTAAAAATTTTGAAATGTAATGTGACAAATTTATAGAAACGTTAAATAAAAAGATAAGAGTATTGATTGATTGATAGGTGGGACGTGGAGGCCCACCCAACCCCAATCACACACACACGGAATTCCCATCAATCATGCGCTGCCCAATTTCACATTCAGTGCAAATAATTGTACTCTAAACCCTGCCCGCTGCCCCTTCCTCCCAATTATTTTTTAAAAGAATTATTTTACCTTAAAAGCCTCAAAAATAAAACAAAAATTGCTATGGTTCATATTTCCAATTAAAAATATGTTACCGTGTAAGTGAAACCAGAGTTTTTAAACATACAGTGAAAAATGAGAAATTGAGTTCCCACCAAGTTAATAAATTTTTTGATTTAATTTAGTGGTGTTTGTTTCAAATCGAGTATCTAAAAAACAATTAAGGAAGAAGTCACCTGTTTAATTTTAATGTGACAATTATTGTTACAAGTACGAGTCTATTATTGGAAGAGGACAATGACTCACTATTCTTCTAGCATGCATTAAGCACTATATTCAATTAGTGAGTACACGACTTTTTTCAATTAAGTTACCATTAAAGATATTTCGTTCTTTTTGAGTCTCCATTGTTGATATTCATTCATGGAGTTTTTGTTTTTGTCTAAAATTGGTAGGAAAGGAATTTTGATTTAAGTTCCATTCCATCAAACCTTTTCCTTTTTTTGTTCCCAACCTCTTTACTCTATAGATAAGTTTTCTCATTTTTTTTATGTGTACATTATTGATATGTTTGATGAAACTAATATCTTGAAGTTATTGAGCCTAAAGTATGACTCTTGGAGCCTCCTATTTGGCATGTTGCCATATTCTATAATTGAATTCTTCTCAAAAAAAAAAAAAAAAAATATTCTATAATTGAATTCTCTCATTGATTAGAGAGAAGAGAACTTAAAAAAATAGTATTATTTATATTTCACATCAACATATAAAAATTAATATGCAATTAATCACTATAATATTTTATGCCAATATTGGTTGTTTAATTTGAAAACCAATGGCATGAATCATTTTAAAGTATTTTACAAACATCGAGACAAATTATAAAATTTTGAAATGAAAGAAGTGAAAGAAAGCTATTCATAGCTTCAAAAAATAAATAAAAAGAAAAGAAAGAAAGCTATTCATAAAACTCCATGAAGTAAAAAGTTATGTATAGACTTTTTTCTTTGATTGCCTTTATAAAAGAAAAAAAAAAATTATAACCCAATCTCTTTTTTGCCATGCACTTTCTTTACTAGCTTTCAAAATCTACTTTTATCTTCATCTTAATTTCCTTTTGCATTTACTTTTTCTTATTACATTCTTTTTGTACATTTTTCTTCTAGTAATTTCAGCCTTCATCTCTTTTTTTTTTTCACTGCTATTTCTCTTAACTTTACCTCCTCACCAGCTTTTCTCAATATTTTATTCCTTCAATATCCACTTTTAAACCCAAGAAAGAAAAAAAAAAAAAAAAAAAAAAAAAAGGAAAAAGAAAAGAAAAGAACTAGTGGGGGTGGAGACACATTTTTTTCTTCACAATCATCTGTTTACTCAGTCGTTCTTTTCCGTATCTATTTATATGCAATATTATAATATTATAAATATCATTTGAAAATGTAGATTTTTTTTTTAACAGTCAATCCAGAAATAATTTAGTGGATAAGACACCAATTTTCATTACAATTTTTGTAATTATTGGATTGAAAATTAAAAACTTTCCAGAAGTCCTATACTTTTGATAAAATCTAATATTCGTTTACTTCAAAAAAAAAAAAAAAAATCTAATATTCGTTAATTAAATAATGATGGACATCAAAACATAGCTTATTAACAAAGTTTAAATATAATTATCGTATATATTTTATGCACATACCGGAAAGCCACGTATAAATTAGATGCTAAACTTTAAATAAGCAGGGGTAGAACTCAAAAAAAAAATAATAATAATAGTGGTAGAAAAATACATCAATTTTGAACTTAATTTGCATGAGCATAACTACAATTAAGACATGATTTATTTTAAACTTGGAAGTTCAAACCCTCATCTCCTTATTTGATTAAACATTATAAATGTATATCAATTTTAAGTGTCTATATCATTCTTTTTTAATAAACTCTCATGGTAAAAATTTGATAAAATAATTTGGACTAGATATATCAAATAATTACTAATATTTTAGATAATTTCCAAAATGATATTTATTCTTTTAAGACTTTTAATTTTATCCTCCACTCCTTAAAGATTCTCAATTAGCTCCTTCTATATATAAACAATTTTAAATTAATGTTAATAAATTGTTGATGTACTAATATAGAAATATGTTCATAAATAAGGAAAAAAAATCAATATTTTGTAAAACAAAACTTACCATTTTTTCCATGGCAGCTGGTTAGTTCACAAATCAGCAAAATCTGACTCACCTGTAAAGGAAAAACATTTTTGACAAGTAACATGTCAAAGTGGCCATGAGTTTAAATATATTAAGTAATTTAAGAACGCATAAATTTTTTGTTAACCTGTTTTACAAAATTTTTATAATGAATTAAATGATAATTTTCAATACATCAGCACATAAAATTGAAAATTTTAAGAGATCAAAGCTCCATTTGAAAATTACCAAAAGATTAAGAACCAAGTGTATATTTAGAAAAAAAAAAAAAAAAAAAAAAGACACACGTAATAAAATAAAAAAAATAAAAAGAAAAACTACATGTTTTTTTTTTTTTTTTTGAAAAACTACATGTTAATAGCAAAAGATATGAATTGAAAGAAAAACAAAAGTTAAATCACAAATTATTTCATCCTTATGTTTAAAAAATTTTCAATTTGATTTAAAAAAAAAAATTAAACCTCAGAAATTGTAATTAGAGTGTGAGTAAAAATTAAGAGAAAAGAAAGTAAAAAAAAAAGTTACGAAATTTAAAAATTACCGAGTAGAATAAAAATGATTAAACGAATGTTTGAAAGCACAACTTGATCTGACTGTCACCCGTACGCAGAATTATCTCGTGCATGGATTAAAAGTTGAATCATTACAGAGAGACACAGGCCCTTCCAACCGGTAACCGGTCACTCTTTGAAACACATAATCAAACCGCGAGGTGAGGATCCACACGAACCACCTTACCAATCAACCCCATTTCCCAATATTAACACCACAAACCCTAATTATTTTCCACTAATTACCCTTATTATTATTATTATTATTTTAACTTTTTACCGCCAGCCACCGTCCCACGGACGGACCCGTTTACTTTCCGTTCCGTTCCTAGTGGATCGTGGGTAATTATTTTCTTGAACTCCGTAACACTGTAAGATCTACGGCTGTGATTTCATCTCCACCATCTACCAATTATATCACCCCCAAAATTAAATAAAAGAAAAAGAAGTTTTTTAAAAAAAGTAAGCTATAAGAACGGTTTTGCTGCCAATAATGCGACAGCAATAAGTACCCCATGTTACCCACACAAATTTTAATCAAACCCTCTCTCTCTCTCTCTCTCTCTCTCTCTCTCTACTCATAAATTTCTATGCATTTTTTTTTACTTATTAATTAACTAATTAAATCCATATACTTTAAATTTATAATCTCACCATAAGCTAAAATGAAATAATTGAATTTCCTAGGTTGATTGGCATGAATAATAATTCTAGTAGGGTTGATTTTAATTTAAATTTAAAACTCTTTGGAGAGAGGGAGAGAGTCACGTCGACTCAATAATGGTGGGTTTTAAAAAAATCCTTGTCACATTAATGCTTGACCTAAGTTTGCTATACCCCATAACTGAAGCCTCCAGAAATATCTTTGTAATTATTTATAGGATAGGATAAAATAATATTATTGGAAAGTGGCTTCAAAATCAAGCTATTTTCTTTGATAAAGATTGTAGATCTCTATCAACTTATTTTAAGTTAATTGTTTTCTAAATGAAAAACTGCGGCTTTTGGCTTTAATTAATAATAAGTCAAATTTAAAAAACACACACATATCTCTCTTTCTATTTTATAATTATTGAGCATTGGACTTTGGAAAAGCATGTGAATTTAGTCCCATGAGTCAAGATCCCCCTCGCTCAAAAATTGCTTCTATTTGTCATCTTCTCTATGTTCTTTTTCCCATTACATGTGTTGAATTCCTTAGGGTATGGGGTATTTTAATTTAATCATTATTATATGTAGTCCTGAAGGACTTTGTTACAAATATTTATGCTGTTAATTTGTTTGGACTTGAACAATGTCAATAAAAAGGATAATGAAGTAAAAGGGACAAAAGAACATCCTATATTTTGAAAAACCTTTTTTAAAGATCGTAAACTCTTTAATGATTGTGTGCAGAGAGGTAAAAGTAGCAAAATTTAATCCTTAAATACATTTAATTGAAATAATGATTATCTCGGAGTAAGATTAATAAAATACCAGGAAACATTTTCATAAAAGGAAAGTAAAAGAAATAATTTGAAAAAAAAATTACCAATGGTAATGAAAAATAGATTGAGTTATAAAGTAATCTGTGACGGTCTTTTAGAAAGCAGAATTATATAAGGTATATTTGAAATAGTGAAAGTGGGAAGGGAGGCAAGGACAATAAAAAAGTTGTATAAAACCAATAATTAAAAGAAGAAAAAGAAGGAAGCAGGGAACTCAAAAAAGCCAAAATCACATTATTAAGGGAAAACAAAATCTTGAAGATCTCATCAAATTAATGAAATTCAACGTGCAATAGAATGGATATTTTTTTGTCTGTCTGTATATTGAAACGATGGACAGGATCAGAAGGATCCCAGTGGGTGGCTGAGCTGCGCAGCTGCAACTGCAGAGAGGTGCAGTGGGCAGAGCCACAGCCCCTCAGCTCAGCCCATTCTCCTTTTAAGAAATAAAATTATAATTAAAGGGAAAGGAACAGAGGCTTGTAACCAAAAAGTATTGGGGCAACCAGTTAAATGACCATTTTAAAATAGGTGATTTGAAAAAGAGCCATTTGTATTTTCATTTTGGGATATGGCCAAAAGCTAAATTTAGTAAATGTTTTTGGCAACCGATAGGACACAAATACCCCCACCCAAATCTTAATTCATAAATAAGGAGGGAGGAAACCTAGGATTGTTAGGTATTAATTCAACAACCAAATCAATAACAAACCTACAAATTAATTGAAACAACAAATTCAAATTCAAACGGGAGAAAAAATAGGACAACTCAAAATTTAAACGCAATATATTGAATTGAATCAAAAAATTAAGACACACTTAAAAGAACTTACCCCATTGAAATTGCGATTAAATAAAAAACTGAAGAACAACCTGATGCATCACACAAATTGGGTCAAAAAATAAGATGTAATTGATAATATTTGGTAACCATAAGAAAGAAGACTCCAGAATTAATGATAACACTGTAAATGAAACCCTCAAAGAAGCAAAAATCATACCAACGCATGGATCTAATTTCATAAAATCCATAAAAGCAAATAAAAAGGCCTCACAAATACCATTCAAGATAAACTCTTGTCATTCTCCACTTGGAAACCCTCACAAAGACCAAGCGCATTCTATCCATTTTCAAAAAAAAGGAAGACCCTTCAAGTTCTCTCGAGGGAAACCCGTTTGAATTTGCCAGCGCGCGTGGAAACCCGTAGATTTACTGCTAAGGAATCAATTTCAGTGGAATCAATGAACTTCATTTTTTGTTTTTTCTGGAGATAATGAGAGACGTATCTGGATTCTGTTGCATACACACTGTATTTGTATACTCACGCTGGACAAAATCCACTATGATGCTAATTTCATTGATGTTGCTGTTGGATATAGAAAACAAGAACCAGACAACGTCTCTATCCTCACAAAGCCTAAGTACAGTGGGCTTACCAGAGATGTTGTTGTACAAAGAGATACAGTGAATTTTCCCACTATTTTGAGATGAGAGCTTACTATCAATGCAATTGACGAGTTGTTCGAATGTACAATTAGAATCTACGCACATTGTTGACGTCTTGAATCCAGTGTATTGATAGCAACTATCCCACACACCATCGTACCATAAAGAAATCGGAATGGAAGACATTTAGTTCTGGGAAGAAAAGAAAGGAAAAGCATCAAGGACAAAACCAATGAAATTTTAAGAAAGTGAATACATTCAGGAAAGCAATACCTATAAAAAGCAACATTCTCGGATATAAAGCAATACCTATGATCGTCCAACAGTGTTCAATAAACCTTGTCCGGATAGATGATGAAGAATGAAAAATGAGCCTGTAAAAATCTTGTTCAACCCAGAATGTAGATGGAAGAGCGAAAAATTGCGCAAACACATAATTCTGTAAACTGGACTACAGATTGAAGAGAGAGAGAGAATTGAGGCTGTAACGAATCTTGGAAACAGGAATACAGGCTGTAACTAATCTTGGAAACAGGAATATAGATTGAAGAGAGAGAATTGAGGCTGTAACTGTTAGTTCCTTAATTCATGGGATTGTAAGTTACAGATTTTTTTTTTTTTTAAAATGAGATATACGACTGCAAAAAACTCGGAGAGATCGTGTGAGACACTTAAGGGTAAAAATGGTATTTCGTGTTACCCGAAAATAGGTCAGAAAATATGTTTTGGTCATTTTTCATTAGAAAATTCGGTTTGGCCATTTTTTAAAAGTACCCTGTAATTTTTGGTCATTCCTAAGGATTTCCCAAAAGTATTTGGTATGCCTCCACAATCCACTCTCCATCACTCAAATTGGCAAGTTTTTACTCTGGGTATCAAATGCTAAAGCCTGCCCAACCTCAATCCCAATCCATGCTTCAATATTTGTTTTTTTTTTATTATTATTATTATTATTATTTAGCTTAAAGAAAAGCTTTTGGCCTTCAAACAACAATTTTGTCCCATTACTTTTGATTTTTTTGATTTTTTTTTTTTACTAAAAAACATTACTTTTGAATTTTTAACATTTATTATGAATGCTCAAAGTGTATAACAGAATATTTTTCGTAATGAGCGTATAGTTTTTTTTTTTTTTTATAAAAAAGTTATTTAAATCCTTAGTGAGCCATAATGATAAGTATTGTAAAGTAATTAAAAAAAAACTATCCAGTCAGAACTATTCTTTTTATACCTAACATTAAAAAAAAAAAAAAAAAGAAAAGAATCTAATCAAACTATTAAAATAAATAAATAAATAACTCAAGAAAATTTAAATACTAAATAATTGATTATATCTTAATAGATAAGATGTCATTACTTTTTAATAACTAAATTGGAATGTAAAAATTTAAAAACTAAAAAAAAGTAACATTTTCATCTTATAAACACACTATTCGATATTTAATTTTATAGACAACTCAAATATATGAAAATATAACCATTCATTTGATAAGCGAAAAAGAGAGCAAAAGAGAGAAAAACTAACCTGAAGATAACTTAGAAGATATGATCTCAATTAAGTGTCGGAATTTCCATCCAATCCAACATGTTGTTGAACTAAAAAAACAAAAAGAGAAACGAGATAAATAAGCATTAAAAGTTAAAAGGAAGAAATAAAAAAGCGTATTAAGTTAATATAATTGTTAATTGAGAAGAAAGGGAGACGTGTCGTTTTGTTGTAAAGTAAATTAGGAGTAGAACCGACCGCGTTGACCTGTGGTAATAGGCGGCAACCTCCAGATGGCAGCAAAGTCGATCCCAGAATTCTTACCCCTACGCTTCTCTTCAGTATTCCCCCATCCTCATCCCCTCTCCATTCAGATTCATTATTATTCCCGAGAACACAAACCCTTTCTTTTTCTCTTTTGTATTCTTTTGTTGTTGTATCATTCTAAATTCATATCCCAATCCCAATCCCAATCCCTTCCCTTCCCTTCGCACATACAGACACACACACACAGTTTCCATTTGGAACCAACACTCTGCCCTTTTCTCCTTTTTCCACAAATCAAATTAATACCAAATCTCCCCAACCAAAAGCAAAGCACACACCCATCCATCTCCCTCTCTTCCAATTCATTCCATGTTATCCTTTTTCTGAGAGCATTCAGATTCTTCTTACAATGACGGGTTGGAGAAGAGCCTTTTGCACTTCCATTCCTAAAGACAGAGAGCCCAAGGTTTTGAAAGACAATACCAATGAATCCCAAAGCCCCAGAATCAGCTCCAAATTTGGGTTTTTCTCTAACCCATCAACGCCTCGCTCGCAGCCTGGCCTCGGTCTCCGATGCCGAACCTCGGTTGCCACTGGTTCTGCTGCTTCCTCCACGCCCAATAGCCCAAAGCTGCTGCACTGCAACCTCAACAACATGACCCAGAAGAAATTGTTCCACTTCTCCAATCCTTCTTCCCCCAAATCGCCTTCCAGTTTCTCCTTCATTAAAACCGGCTTGCGACTCTCTAAGGTAACCAATTCCATGAAATTCTCTCTAATTCATTCCCCCTTGCTTTTTTCAATATATGTTATCATTTAAACTCAACCTCTCCCCTTTTCACTTTGCAGAGTAGGTGTGGAATCTGCTTACAAAGCGTCAAAAGAGGACAAGGAACTGCCATTTTCACATCAGAATGCTCCCACTCCTTTCACTTTCCTTGCATCTCTGCTCACATCAAGAAGCATCGGGCCGTGGCCTGTCCTGTTTGCAGCTCCCTCTGGAATGAAGCTCCGTTGCTCGATGCCCAAAACCCTCAGAAGCAACCAATCCTGACGGATAAGACCAGAGGAGTCGATTCAATAAAACTCGGAGAACTGAAATCGAAGCCGCTCAAAGTTTACAACGATGACGAACCTTTGATGTCCCCAACTTCCGGTGGACGCTTCAATCCAATACCGGAATCCGACGAAAACGAAGACGATGAAGAACAGGATAGCGCAGTAGAGTTTCAAGGTTTCTTCGCTACATCTGCACCATTATCTTCTCCGAGGTTACCTAACATTGTCAAAAATGTAGAAGTGAGTCTATTGCCTGAGGCTGCGGTAGTCGCAGCCGGCCGGAGTTACGAGACCTATGCGGTGGTATTGAAGGTGAAGGCTCCGGCTCGATCCGCAACGACGTCATCTTCGCCGACGAATCGGAACCTTCGTCCTCCGATTGATTTGGTAACCGTCTTGGATGTGAGTGCGAGCGCGAACGGCGCCAAACTCCAGATGGTGAAACGCACTATGCGATTGGTCATTTCCTCGCTCTGTTGCTCAGACCGCCTCTCGATCGTGGCGTTCTCCGCCAGTTCCAAGCGGTTGTTGTCTCTACGGAGAATGACCGCCAATGGCCGCCGATCGGCGCGTCGAATCATCGATTTGCTCTGCGAAGTTGGCCAAGGAGCATGTGTTAACGACGCAATCAAGAAGGCCGCGAAGGTTCTAGAAGATCGGCGTGAGAGAAATCCCGCCGCCAGTATTATCCTCATTTCCGACGGACAAGATGACCGCGCTGGAGCTTCTTACTCCGGCAACGGCAAACGATCGTCTCCGATAGTGTGCTCCACGCGATTCCCACACCTGGAGATTCCCGTTCACGCCGTCACCTTCGGCGACGGCCCCGCGCCGCCGGAAGACGCTTTGGCCAAATGTGTTAGCGGCTTATTGAGCGTGGTGGTTCAAGATCTCAGACTCGAACTCGGGTTCGTATCCGGTTCATCCCCGGGCGAGATCGCAGCGGTCTATTCCCTCTCCGCTCGCCCGACCTCCCTCGAACCCGGTTCAATCTGGATCGGGGATCTCTCTTCTGATGAAGTTCGAGAAATGCTAGTGGAATTGAAGGTGCCGGTTTCGTCGATTGGGGCCCACCCGTTATTGTCCGTACGATCCAGTTTTAGGGACGCGTCATCACAATCACGAGGACTCGTTTGTTCTAAACAACATGCATTGCCAGTACCCAGGCCGCGGGCCGCCCGATCATCCGGTTCCAACATCGAAAGGTTGAGGAACCTCCACGTCACGATCCGAGCTGTAGCCGAATCACAGCGGTTGATGGAACACAATGATTTCTCGGCAGCTCAACACTTGCTGTCATCGGCTCGAGCCCTGCTGCTCAAACAATCCGGCTCCACATCGGCTAGCGAGTACATAAAAGGCTTGGACGCCGAGTCAGCAGCGCTGAGCCGCCGGAAACAGCTACAGATGCAAAGCCAAAGACAGAACATCATGGGAGGACGAGAGGCAAGCCGAGTAGACGAAAAGCTTGAGCCGCTTACGCCGACGTCGGCTTGGAGAGCCGCAGAAAGACTGGCTAAGGTGGCGATCATGAGGAAGTCGATGAATAGAGTCAGCGATTTGCACGGCTTCGAAGATGCCAGATTTTAATTCAAATTTAAAAATAAATAATAAAAAATCATTCTTGAAAATAAAAAAAAAATAATAAAAAAGAAAAAAAATTATGATTGGACTAGTGGGAATGGGCCCGGGCCTAGAATATGGACAAGAGGTACAAGACGGCTAGGCCCTTTTCCTTTTTTTTTTTTTTTAATTTAAATATATATATATTTTTCTTTTTTCTTTTTAATTTTGGGCGTTGGCAGAGGAAAGGAACAGTTTGGTGAGAGTAGAAAGGGGACCCAACAAAGAAGAGATTGAAGGGGTGAGGTCAGGGACTGGTTTGTCTGGACTCACTTACCAGAAATTGCATTATTTTGAAACTCCAAGTTTCGAAACTCAGGCAGCCCCATCTCTATTTGTTTCTTCCTCTTTAAAATATTCCTTTCTCTTTCTCTCTCTTTTTCTCTCTCGTAAGGTAGAATCTTGTAAAAATTTGAAGATATGATATAGCTATTATTATGAAATGAACTCCCAACATGTCCAGTTTTGTACGTTTGTTTGTTTGTATGTATGAGCTGTGTTAGTTAATGTTCAAGTGGTTTTGTTTGTGGTTCGGTTGGAAATTGGAAGAACTTCTACCCCTATTCTCAGAATGTATACATATGGATTCAACACTTTTGTATTTGTTTTCGGAGCTTTTAAGAATTTGGGATTAGTTGTAAGTCATGTGGGTGGGTGGGTGGTTTTATTGGAAGGGTTTGTATTAATAAAAAAAAAAAGGTATTTGTTTGAAGTCATAATGAAGCAAAGGGCATTTAATTAGACTATACATTTGGGAGTGATTGATATGATATTGTCTAAAGGCATATGGAATTGGTTGATATTTGGATATCAATATCTCGGCCTCACTATCACATGTGGCGCACTACCATTTCTTTAGTCTGTCAAATGTCAAAAAAAAGATAAAGAGGAAAAAGAAACACTCTGGATAACCTCAAACATCATCAATAGAGAGAGAATGAAAGCTAGATGGTGAAAGTGCTGTATCATATCAGTTTCACATCTTTCAGAAGAGACCGAAAGAGGAATTCGAGACAAAAATACAATATAAAAGCTGATCCCATCTTTTCTGGAGCACCCAATTTTATATTTTCTTAATTCTCTCTACCAAATCAACACAATTTCACTTGATTTTATATTAACATTTTAACAAAAACTTGCAGTAAGATAAGTGTTGTGGGCAGGACAAAGCAAACAAATTATTCCCTATCCCTATTCTTAAGGAAAATATATATATATATATATATCCCGCACTCCAACCCAACCATATTTCAATGTGGAAGGAAATTCAGCTCTCCCTAAGAAAAGATTAATCTACAGACTGGTTAGTAGGAACTTTTTGCTAACCACTATAAGATTTTTTATGGGTATAAGAGAAAAATACAAAAAGGGAAAGAAGAAAAAAAGATTTTTTTTTTTCTTTTTCTCAAAAAAAAGTGTCGAATTTTTCAGTGATTGCAGACTGTAGTAGGTCAAGAAGGAAGTTTTGATCTTGGAGGCACAACCCCACAAGATTTTGCCTTGTGGTAGCAAATTTTCTATTACTGTCGCTAACAATCCTGTGACTATCCTTACTTCATAGATTGAGGGTACGGACGTACGGTTACATGGTAGTGACAATAGTAGACAGCATTAGAGATGCCTAAATGCCAGAGAAAGATTTTCACTCCACTGTCAAAAACTTTCCCATTCCCATGTTTAAACAAATCACAGTGACTGAATATATTTGATATCAGTAAGAAGGGATCGGCCAGCATAAAACTCAACACATCAATGCAAAAAGGAAATGCCTTTTCAATGGCCCTTCAAGGCTAAAAAAAGGACAGAAGGTAAGAAAGGGATTGGGCTGAGAGGGGGAGGCTTTTTTAAGCTTTCATTTTTGGAGGGTTTCTTTACTGCGCCTTTTGGAGAGGAAATGACCTCCTTAATTTGCGCAGACTTTTGGAAGCAATTATGATGAGTGGTTTAAGCTCAGTATTCTTTAGCTTTACTTTAGTTTTGAAAATGCATTGGTTGAAGGAGCATGAAATCATGTCTATGAATAATTCAATAATAAAGTATTGTATGTGGGTATCAACATCCCCCCTAGTGCTCACTGCCCATTCTATTTATTCAATAAAAAATAGGCCAAGGTGCTGTATCATCATCATCCCTATGTCTGCCTATGTGGGCAGCAAGGTCTCCATAATGAGCGACAAAACACTAACAGGGAGGTGTAAAAGTGGTAATCAAGAGGTAAGTTTTGCTCTGAGTATTTTATCTTGCGTCCTCAACAGTATGTCACATGAATCATTTTGTTCAGAATATACAATAGTAAAGGAATAAGTAAAATCATTGGCTATAGATTATAAAGACTTGTATGAACTTTTCAATATACACTAGTAAGAAAAGAATGAGTTTGACACGACTTTGGAAACAGTAGCAGTTAGTTTTAGTGGGTAAAAAGTACTTGCGAAAATTTTAGAGGAAATACTTGATTAGTACTTTCTTCATATAAGTATTGAGTAGAAAAATATACTTCACTTAAGAGTACTTTAAAAAGTTGTTCTGAACTCACCTTCAATTCTCCTCGGATGTGCTCTGGTGTAGCTTGTCACTGATTGGAATAGAAGTATTTGGGTTGGTGGAGGGCATGGATCTGAATTGGTCTAACATCAAATTCCACCATCTCCATCGTCAAGGCCTGATGATGATGAAATTAGGCCCATGGCCGAATCAACACCTAAAGAAAAGACCACAAAAACCAAAAGCACCCAAGAGCTTATAGATATACGTCTCAATTGATCAAATCTAATTAACTTAAGATTAGTGCTCATATTTTCCTGATCTCGATTATAATTTTGTTGAAAAAAAGGAGAAAATATATTTATTTGATAGGAGGTGAGCTCCAGAAGCAGCCAAGCACAATCCCATGCTGTAAATCTATCAAACTTAAAAGATGTCTGTGGAGTGACTTGCTCTACATTCCCAACACGTAGAAAGAATATGTATTTACAACAAATACAGCAACAAACAGTACACAACTGACCATCATTTTCCCCCCATTTCACACCCTTTGTTACACCATACAACTAAATCCTGCAAATATTGGTTCAGTTGAAGAGAGGAAGTTTCATACAACATTAACCATGACTTTTGAGTATGCGTCAAAAGTACAATTGCCTACACCGTGTAGCATCAATGTCTGTGGGACAATACGGGCACTTAAACGATTTTGTGCTGTTTTTAGACATCTTCATGATAGACTGCTTACAGAGGACATGGCCACACAGCATCAACATTGGTGGATTTTCTTCGGTTGATTGTTCCTTCGACACCGGACAAACGAAGATGGAATGGAACTGAAATTCTCGGTCCAACTCCACGGGCACAGGCAATTGCTTCATAGATTGCCATTCCTGTTTCTTCCCAGCCATGACATTCATAAACTTCAGGAGGGGAGGCAATCCCTGGACCCCTGCTGCAACCGTTACACCCAATGGGCTCTCGTAGGACTGACCAAGAAAATTGCAAAACTGTCTTATAAGCTCCTCAGCAACTTTATCCCAATTGGTTACAGACAATAATTGTGATTGGGAGTATGGGGAACAATCAAGCCTTCCAGTCCACAAGAGGCAAGCCATAAGCTTCTGAAGTTCAGCCATGTGATTTGATGCAAGAGGAGCCAAGTACGTCCTAGCATACTTCAAAGCGTCATGTCTATCTCCCTTCTGTAGAATCTCCATGAACTGCATACTATGAAGTTTGAGCAAAAGATCCGACCCACATTCCTTAAGTTTATTTGAGTTATTCAGAGCCCAGTTCAGAGCTGGCTCTAGATTCCGGGATTTCATGGCTTCAAGGATCTGATACATTTCCTGAAATGGAGATCTCATCGAGGCAGCAGATTCTGACTCGCCAGCCTCACTAATAAAGCAGTCACCAAGTTCGAACATACCTTGACGATAGAAATGACTAGCAATAATCTGATTAACAGTATGCCTATCAAAATCAACGTTTCTATAAGCTTTTGATATATCTGGATTGAAAGATTTCTCAACAAACTTTGGATACTTGGTCAGAGCACCATTCAACTCCTTCTGCGTGCTTTCAAGCTGAGTGAGTGGGGCAATATCTTTTAGTTTAGTTTTGAGTTCAGAAAAGACTGAATTCAGATCAATCGGACATTCAGTATCAGCTAACTGTATATTCTGTAGCACCTGCGCCAGTTCCATATGGATTTGATCAACTACTTCTTGGCTTTTGGAAGAAGATAATTTCTGCTTCTTTGTCACACGATCAAATGCATCTTTAATGCTATCCAACTCCATTTCTTAGTCTAATACCTGCAAAGAAACTCAATTGTCAAACAAATCCACTCAGTAACAAACAGATATTATTACCAAAAAAAATGGAATGGAAAGATATCAGGGAGCCAAAAAACCCAAAGACATGAATGCTAAGAAATACTAATGAAGAGGAAAGAGGGTGGAGGGAAAAGAGAAAAAATAATTACAGAGTTCTACTATGGAAAGTAAAGGTCGATTACTCTTAAGTAAAATCATTTACCAACTTTTTAGTTTTTTTTTTTTTTTTTTTTTTTGATAGGAAACAAAGACCATTCATTGATATTATGAAATGGGTTACAAAAGAAGCCTATCGAAACTAATTACAAAAGACACCTCCATTGATTAAAGAGGGTAGAGAGACTATAATTACAAAAAGGAGAGGATAATTTACTCCAAGAGATAGCTAATAATGAAGAAGACTCAATAAAATGACCAATGTCTTTCTTTTTATTGGAGAAGATACGACCATTACGCTCCAACCAAAGGCTCCAAAAAACCGCACGAACATGACTAAGCCAAATGATCTTCTTTTCATTCTTAAAGGGGTGGCCCATAAGAAGAAGCGATAAGAGAGAGAGAATACCACCTGGTCGAGGGAAGGACCATTCAAAAGTCGCTTGTAAATAGCTCCAATACATAGAGGCGAAAGGACAAGTGCTGAAAATGTGTATCAATGATTCGGGAGAAACTCCTAAAAGGTAATAGCGGGAGAAACTCATGTGGATCATAATTGACTAGAATGTTTTCACTGCTTAAGTTCCCCAACCTACTAAACTTTCAAGGGAGGTCATTGATGCCTTGACTAGTCGAACTCGACTCAAGTTGATAGTTTCCCCTTTAATAGACCAATAAGTACCCAAGATGCAAAAATTCAGCTAAAGGTATGTATTGCTTGAATAAAAAATAAGAACAAAAATCCATACCTACAGGTCACTAGGTATGAAGAGCAAATCTAAATATAAAGTGCTAACAGAGCTATATTAAGACTCCCTTTTTGCCACCTTATTAGACTTACAGCTATAAAATCACAAAAATAAACTACAAAATCGTATCCAAAAATCTAAAAGTTAAGACTTATCATCACTATCCCACTCCTATCTGCCACACCATTCAACTTATTTCCCTCCATATCTTCCTCGTGTGTCTCATCTCCATTTTTTATACCATATCTATTGGAGAGCAAGGGCATCGAATGAGAATGTCAAATGAAGAAGATGAACCAACAGTATTTTGTTTTCATTTTCTTGATTTGATTTGAAGTTTAACTACAAATGTTGTACTAAAGCGGTAATTATGAGCTCACAGTGTGAGAAACCACACTTACAGCTAGGCACAAAAGCACATCTAAGCACATGTTTGCTCAGGTGTTATAAAATAGTGATCAATACATACAACAACAAGGACTCTTTACCAAATACTTGGTGAGCATCTAATTCAAATACTTTCTTGGACCAATGAGCTCCCAAAATATCTAAATCCAATGGTAGTTGTATCTTGTAATTGAAACTAAAATTAAATAAACAATTCAAATCTACAGGTCACTAGTCATGAAAAACAACTCTAGATATGAATACTTATTAGGTTTCTTTCAAAATGCTTGACGAGCATCTTGTTCAAACACTTCTGGAATATGCATTACTACAAAGATCCTTTCCTAATGCATATTTAGAAAATAATTGAGACAGTCATTTGCTTAAGACAACAGATGTAGCAGTGCTAACTGAAGGCTAACCAGTGTCTATCGCTTCTATCTGAAAGATACACTTATAACACCAAATTAACAATCTGTGATGAGTGGGTGATGGAAAAAGGGAGAAAGAAATCAACTTTCATTCTCAATCATAGTTTTGTTATGAAAAAAAAAAAATGTTAAATTATCAAAAATACCCTTGAACTATGAGCTTGGTTTCAAAATGACCCTTGGAGAAAATTTTCGTTAACTTTATGGACGAAAAATGATGTGTTTGCATGTGTTTTTATTGTTTTTTCCATGTATATGTTCAAATATGTTCACATAAGCAACAATATATATGCAAACCCGTCATTTTCAATCCATAAATTTAACGAAAAAACGCCTTCCAGAGTTGTTTTGAAACAAATTTCAAACTTAAGAACTAAAATGAAACCTTTGAAAGTTTAAGGTATAATTGAAACCAACTTCAGGGTATTTTTGATGATTGAACCTAAAAAAAAATGCTTTCTTTCGCAACAAGCTTAATGCATAAACAAGAGCAATTAACTGGGGGTGTCCAAGTGATAGTGAGACCAAATTACAGATGAGAGAAAATGATGTAATTGGACAGGAATATGTCAATTGATATTGAAGAGCAATCACAAAAATTGTAAATTGCAGGAATATAGTGTGTGTGTGTGTGTGTGTTTTTTTTTTTTTTTTTGTTTGAAAAATAGGAATATAGTGTATTTGAAAATAATATAACCTCGCAAAGTGCGTACACTAAAATTACTAACGTGAAATTTATACGGAGAAAGTGCAACAATCCGAAACGCTAGATATAAAGAAAATTAAACGGCAGAAAACGCTCCCCGCAATATTTATAATGACAAAACAAGTACCCATGTGAAATACAACCTATCATTCGAAAATTACCTAGCGATTCAACAGTAGATTGAACACAGAATTACTAACTTACGCAGTAAACGAAATCCAATGTAAAACGATACAACTCAGGGAAAAGAACTTGAAGGATAATGGACTAACTTGCACAACCCCAAAAATTAGGGGAACAAAAACGAAACAGTCAAAGCCAACAAACACAAAAAAAAATCTATAATTCGCACTCCAAGAGAAGTTCCCAACATCTGTAATCACCTCGAAATCTTGATAGAGAGAGGTTCTTACGAAACCGAAACAAGTAAACATAGAAAACAAAAAACTCAAAGATAAGAAATTGATGGATTGGAAGCAAGGCAACGAAGAGATGCGAATCTGAGAATAAAAAAATGAGAGCAATCGATTCAGATACGAAAATAAATTTATCCCGACAAGACAATGAAACTCGATTCAAGAAAAATGCAGAAACATATGAAAAAAATAGATCTGAATATAGTATGAGGAAAATGAAGTGCATACATAGATCAGCAAGAGGAAGAGGAGAGAAGAGAAAAGAAACCTTGGTGGGAAGTAAGGACCCGAATGAGAGGGATTTTTCCCTTTCCGTTTCCGTGTACAGCTTTTATATACAAATGAAGAAAATACGGAGAATTATGTTTATTTTTTGGGTTTCTTATTCACATAATAAATCGGCCCCTTCTGTTCTCACAACTTCTCATGTAAATTAAAAATATACTGATTGAATAAAACCACACTAAAAATTATAGAAGATTAAACAAAACAAAATTATTCTCAACTTGCCATTGTATTTTATTTATATGCAGGTTAAATCAATTGATAAATTAGATTATTAATGTTCAAATAATTCATGCTTTTGTATTCAATAAATAAATAATTCGTGCTTTTTAATTTTTTTGGTTTTTAAATTTATTTAAAATTAAAAAAAAAATCGACTTGACGTTCAAGACAGATGGTCATCATTGTAGATGTTGAAAAGTTTATTGTTGAGTCTCTAACCCTTTGTTTGTTCCTTAAGAAATGATTTTAAGTTGTTTATCTAACGAAACAAATTCTAAATGAATGTATTTGAAATTTTGTGTTTTGATGATAATAAAAAAGAAAAGAAAAATGGGGAAATTACTAATATAGATTTTTAATTTTGATTAAAATCAAAATATGATAGAGTCAAATAAGTAATTTAGCTCTAAATCCTATGAAATCTTGCACAATCCAATGGTTTTAGGAGAAAATCTTTTACATACAAAATCGATTTGATTCTCTTTTTTGTGATAACAAACAACGATTTTGATTTGAAATCTGTTATGATTTGAAGCAACCCAAAATCATGAAATTCTAAATCCATCATAAAACTTACAAAGAAGAAAAACAATTATTATTTAAAAAAAAAAAAACAATTATTGAACATTCAACTTATAACATCGATGGGTATTTTGGTTAAGCAGCTCTGACAAACAAAATTCTAAGTAGTGATGGCAAGTACTAGGTGTATTTAGCAAAATCAAGCTACGGATCATCTCGATATGGTTGATTTTTTATTTATTTATTTATTTTTTGTGAATAAATGAATGATTTGAAACCATGATTATTCAAATTTATGATTCATGGAAAGACTAACTTGTAGTGATTGTGCCATAAAGAAAGTTCAATTGATAAATCCTATGCTAGGAATTATACAGTTAAATGATGAATCGGAGGGCCAAAGCGAGCATAGCTCGGTAATTGACATGCACCCTCAACCATGAGGTTAGAGGTTCAAATCTCCCGACCCCATATATTGATGTACTAAAAAAAATATGATGAATCGGAGGGGAAAAAGAAAAAAAAATCCAAGCAATTTATATGATTATATCACCTTCAAAGATTCTAACTTTTAATAACTGAATTTATAAAATAAAAAAAATGTATTTGCAAAGAAAGGTCGCATATTTTGTGGATTATGACAGCTAAGGAAAGAAAGTGACCAAATTAAAAAGTGTGAGAATCTCTTTTATAATATTCTCCACAATAATACAATTAGCTTACATTTATAACCTTTAAAGAAGAGGAAAAAGCTTCAAAGATGAATGAAGCATGACGGTTGCCAGGAAGTCGGCAATGTACACCGTTTGACAAATGGGTTAATGTCTTAGAATAATTTAACATTTATTGTCCAATTGGGTGTTTGGAACTGAAATCAACGGATTGGATGAAATTGTCGTATTGCTGAATTTGGCTTATAATAAACCAAAGCTTTCAACTTCTAACACCTACAATCCTAAACAGGCTTTCCAGAAAAGCAAATAAAATCAGGTACGTCTGTCACTTTACTTCCTGCACATTCAATGCATGTAAACATTCTACAGATTGAAACAAGTCCTTGATTTTTGGGTCCTTAATGCATGCAGAAAAAAGGACACTTCTTGTCAAAAGCTTCATTAAAGAACACCCCAAATTGCAAAATGTCAAATCTAAGTAGCTGATCTCTTAAAAAAACAAAACAAGGAAATAACTGTGGCAGTTTGTTTTCAAGTGTCTATTGGATATAATATAATCACATTGAGATTAACTGTGGCAGGTAAATAACACTGTTTTTAACCTGATAAGAATGAAAGGCGTAAAAATATATTAATATCATGCTGCCGTATAGCATCCAACTTGTCCATACTATTCTGAAGAACGAAACAGTATCTGTGTGTATAATCAATCGAATGGGTTTTACTGAGAGAGTAAAGCGACTTTAAAGCTGCAAGTTTCACTTCTCCGTTCACATGTTGAAGTAATGAGCAGCAAGTATCTTTGATCTGAACTATGAAACCTCGTCATCTACTTCCATTGAACAACCGCTTCTCTTGAACAAATTCATAGTACTTTTCCTCACCATAAAGTTTCCTATAATACAGAATTAAAAGATAGGCATTATTAGCTTCAAACTAGCGTGATATATCAGTTCAAATGCAATTTCGGACCCACAGAATGGAAAACTTTGCATAGGATAACAAATAGAAGGTAGTTCAAAGAAACATCCACGTAATAAATGAGAAAAACATTTACATTTTCATTGTTTTTTGATATACATGTGATATAAGGATCATCCCAACCCACTAATCCATGGGAGTCTGGAACATACCCATTGACTCTTGAGTTACATCCAGCCCGAAAACCCAAACCTTCATTGACTAGGACATCCCTTTTCAGGCCTTTGCTGAAAAATAGAGATCGTGGAAAGGAAGGAGGGGAGGATTTGACTTCAGAAGGGGTACATGTCCAAAACAAGTTAGAATGTTTGTATAGGGAGTTTGATTCAATATGGTGGGAAGATTTCAACAAAGTTGGCCTTCTGCGGTTCTGTATCCTCCAATGGTCTCTGTGTGCTAAGGGAAGTGAAGATATGGAATCATGACATCATCTAATATTTTGGTGTTCTTTTAGCGGAAACTTTAAGATTCTTGTTGCAAATGCAAACTTTCGGCCTTTCTTGGATTTTTCATCATTATGGAAGGTTAATATTGTGCAGCTGGTTTTTGGTGTTTCTTTTATAGGAAGAGCCAAGAAGCTGGGGATTAATACTATAAGTCCTTTGGGTGGATGGGTGTTCAGGGGGTCTCTAAAGATTGGAGTGGAGGTTTTAGAAAGTGCAAAACTCAATTGTTTCCTTTGGATTTCTTTAGAGAGAGAGGTGTTTTTTACTCCATCTCTGTGATTAACACAAATTGGGAAGATCTTTTGTGATGTTTTCAGGTTGTATCAAAAGGCTTGTCATCAGAATGGGGATTTTCGTTCAGCAGATCCTCCTGTAATACTTTAGATCAACTCTCGAAAAAAATAATATATAGAATGACCATGAAGAATATCTTGCATCCCACAAGATGGCAAAAAATCAATTATAAATTAACAGCATTTACTTACGCTAGATCTGCTAAGGTATCAGATTTTATCACGGCCTTTCCTTCTGGAAGTTCGAGGCAAGAATAATGCATTATCATTTCTTTTAGCGTGTGTTTTGTACTCTTGATATCATTGTCCCACAAGATGCTCTGAGTTCAACACAAGAAATCAGTCACTTCAAATTAAGTTCGTCAATGTGTCTATATCTATATGAATATAATCTTGCAGGGACACTCAGATATAAAGCATTAACTCTAGTTGATTAATATACTAAATGTACTGTGTACATGATATGCACCTCACCTTCCTAACATATTCTCTTTTCACATCTTCCCATGGTAATTTTCCTTCCGGGGAGAAGATTGAAGCATTCCAAAGAGCTCCTCGAGCAACCATCACTGAGGAAGCACCTTGAGCAATACCAGATTGTTTTAGTATTTATAGCAAGAGATCATTGACGGACAAGTAAAAACTTAAACTGCTAGAAATAGCATCTCAGTCTGCCAAACAAACTTCATCACTATACTAATGGATTACAGCATTGTTGTAGTTCTAATTCATGTCAATTAAATGTAAAGACAGTGTATTTACTCTTCCACTTGGTTAATATGTTGAGTTAACACGAAGGAAAAAAAATCCCCACAATACAAGCGGTCCATATAGTTTTTATACTCTGTAATTCATTTATTTGTTAATTCAAAGGCATTGAAACTATTGTAGCCTCGTAGGTTAAGAACTGAAAGCTTTCGAACTTGTTTCTTCCATATTCAGCATTCAGCAATTATTGGACAACAGGCTCCTTTTTTCTTTTAATAACAGTGGATGGTCAGATATGTTTAATAGTTACATGCCTAGATTAATCTCACAAGACTATTTTCTGACCGTACATTACTGTAGTTGGGAACCTTATGAGACATTTTGGACCTCTACCTCTAGTTCAAAACTGATTTGAGACATTTCGAATCTCTACCCTTTATCTTACTCTTGGACATTGTATCGAATATTTATGTACTACTTTCCCAAAATATAAATCATTTTTTAATTCTTTTTTTTTTTTTTGTCATAGTTTTTAATTATTTTTAAGTAAGAGAAAACCAGAAAAAGAAATCAAAGAGGTAGAGCTAAACAAAAGCAGATTCTTAACAAATTTGGAACAATCAAATTCAAATGATATTGAGTTTAATAACATGTGAACCTCAGACTTTTTTATCAAGGATATAATGTCATTACCGGTGAGCTACGCTCAAGTTGGCATCAAATTCAAATGATTTTAATTAATAATCAACCCATCCACTAAAACAGAACATCAGGTATCATCAGAAAATCCAAAAACAGTGCCTTCTGTACATACCTGTATCAACTTTGATACGTTGAAAATCTGCATACTCAAATACATCACCATTCGCAACAACCGGGATAGACAATGCTGCCACAACATCTGCAATCTCACTCCACTTAGCTGGATCTCTTGGTCTATCAGCAACTCTTCTGCAAGTTATCGAGCATGACTACAAAAACCAATTAAAATAGAATAAAAACAAAGTACTCATACAAAACTTACAGAAGTATCGCTTGGAACTAAATGGTCTGATCAAATGTAGTTTACTCTTTCACCTTTCTTTTGTTTTCAGCTGATTTAATACAACGCAATATTCTTTTTCTTTTGTTTTTCATTTTTAACCGATGTAATACACTTCAATATCAACATAAAATGATTTCAACTACCTCCTTTACCAGCGCCTTTTTGAACAAGTGGCCTCTCCCAGTACTGCAAAGCCTAATATTTGCCATAGTTTTGAAGTCTGCCCTCTGAGCATGCTTGGTAGCATACATTTGGCTTCCTAGCAATCTATCTAACCTACTATCCCCTTTAGAAAAAAAATTATGAGCCTTAGCAAGCAAGAGACTCGTCTAAATTACTAGCATTCTTAGAGCACAAAATTACATCAAAATAGTTTGTAGCTAATGAACGTCCACATATCTGCTTCTACAGTTTGAGCCTTTTTCTTTCATTGTTCTCTACGACAGAATTCAAGCCTTTAAGGTTGATACATATTTATCATCTCAACTACCTGAGGGCCTGATAGCATGTTTAAGAAAGCTTCAATAAGTTTCTCCTTGATTAGTTAAAAAAACTTCTGTCAGTATGGATTCAAACTTAAGTGACCATGTTAACTCTGAGAACAATGCACTAGTCCATAGACGACCAAACTAATCTAATTTTACCAAGAGAGAGGAAAAAGGATTGATTTGCATGCGAATAATCATTCTCAATCAATTCCATACAGAATAGATTGCTTTAAGAAGCAATCCACTAGTTGATAAGAGTAATCACTCTGCAACTAAATTCTGATTCTGACAGAAATGATAAGTGTCTTGAAGATCACCTTCCATGGACAGCAAGAGCTGAAACGCCAGTAGTCTCTATTCGCCTAGCTAACTCCACTGTATCCTGAGATGAATTTAAAAGTCGAATCTTACAGGTAATTGGAATGTCCAAGTTCCTCCTTAATGTTGTCAAAATCTAAATTAAAAATACAAACAAATAAAAGGTGAATATGTAAGTAATATGCCAGAAATACAGAAGAGGAAGAATAATTTAGAAAATTATATCAATTCGTAAGGATAAGAGTTGCATACATCATGAATAAGGTCCGGTTTACTCAATAGGGCAGCACCCATGCCCCCACTGATGGAAAATGACTTAGGGCAACCCATATTGATATCAATTGCAGCAACGTCTCGACACCTAAAAAGAGAAAATTTTCCATCATCATTCGATAAAGAAGCATTCTTCTCCAACTAAAGACCCAATTCTCTCGTAGCACAAAAAATAGTAATTAAATCAGCTTGAAATAACTAAGGAAAATGATAGTTTTCCATAGCAAAACAATACATAGATGATGCATGACTTAAAATGAGTAAACCAAGCACGCAATGGAACAGAGAATGCTAAAGTATAAATAGTTTGCAGCACAAAACCTAGCAATATAAACTGCTGATAGTAATCGATTTTCAATTACTAAGAAAACATTTAAGGGTATCAAGAAAACAACCCATTCTCACAGCCAAGTTGAATAGGAACTCTCTCTTAATTTGCCAAAATTTTGGACCACATGTTTGATCCATCATAATAGCAACCACTGACTCAATATTGTTGTTGATTTGGCAGATGAACTGAACAAGTTTAGCTAAAGCCTAACTAAAGGCCTATAACCAAGGGAAAGACGTTGAAAGAAAAAACAAAGTTTCTATCTAGAAACAAGAACCTGTGATACTGTTTATTCACACAAAATAGACCATTTACCCAGCAATCTGTGCCAAATCAATTATAAATTTCGTTTTGTAAGAAATTGGACAGAAGAATTCTCACTAGTACCTAATCATGACACACAAAGAAAGAGAGCAGGAAATAATCAACTAAGCCAGTGGAATCTCATATGGTAATCAAACCACGACCGCCACATTCAATCCATAACTGAGCCTATTAAGAAAGATAAATCATGATCATCTCACTAATTGAATAATTAAATTGATAAATAAATTTTTAAAAATGCTACTAAAATTTAGTTTGATCCATAACAGAGCCTATTAATAAAGACACTTAATTGCAGGAAAAAAAAATTAAATGGTACAAAGTGAGGTGCGCACAGGCTGGACTTAACACTCACGGTGTCAACAAAAAATAACAAAGTGAAGATAACCGCCACTGTATAAAGAAGGAAAAAATGGAAGTAACGAAATTACACAAGTTGAGCAGCAGTTAGAGCCCTCGCAGCATTAGAAGTACCCATTTGAAAAACAACTTGATTTCTTTCTAGGCTGCAGGTCCTGAAAACAACGTTGTCCGTCCCCTTCTCCACGAAATCGGTTGAACCAACATGCTCTGGATGACATAGAGAGGTATTAGAAGTTTTACAGTTGGTGAAGAAAAGGGAATAACATATGCTTATTGCGACCTTCGTCTTCTAAGCCACTTGCCAAGCACAACAACATCTTTCCTTCTAATTGAAGTCATATTTATAGAAGAAAAGTAAAAGTTCCAACATATTGTTTTGGCTTTGGATACAAGATGGATCAATGATAATGTCGAACAAACACATCCATAACTATCAGTAAATGAACACCGTAACTCCACTGCCAATATAAACATACAATAGGGAATGGGAAAAAGGTCTGAATTTCTCTCAAGTTCGAATTTACAAATGAAGTCAACATATCATTTTTCAGGGTGAAATAGACTTCATACGAACATAGTAGCACTGTTACTTCATAACTTTTGCATGTAGTGAAAGAATACAATCGAAAACCAATAAGCAATAACTTAAAAAAAAAAAATTACAATAGAGAGGAGAAGAGTACCATTTATTCTACGCTCGCATTTGATCATCTTATGGTCGATAATTTCCTCTCCATAGGTGATGTCTGCACCGTATTGTGCAGCTAATAATCTAAACGGTAAAGTTCCCTGAAAACAAGAATGACCAATCACGGAAGACTCCATGAAGAAAAATTAAGTCGTAATTGACACGCAATCTCAATATTCGGACTCTTCCATAATATTGCTCAGCATCCAAACGGAGAAATTTGGCGGGTGTTTTGCAAGATATAACTACGATTTCGAGATATAGTGAATCAAGCAAGAAGAGGAACACAATACACAAACAACAAATACTAAGCCAAAATCTTCCACAACATTGCTTAGCACCTAACCGGAGACAACCGAGCGGGAATTTGAAATAAATAACTAAGATTAAGTGATGAACTTGATCAAGTAACGAGAGCAAGTCAAGCAATAAATACTATAATTCGGTGTAACTTACAACGCGAACCATAGGAGCAAGGACGAGTTTGTTCTCGTAATCCATGTTAATCGGAAGCGGTCAGACCAGAAGATCGAGCAACTATTTCTTCGCCTTCTCTTCTAGCGAACTGTAGGCCGGAAAACTGAAGCAGAACAGAGTTCACAATGGGTTTATTAAAAAAAAAAAACAAAAAAACAAAAAAACAAAAAAACAAAAAAAAAAAAACAAACAAAAAAAAACAAACAAAAACAGAGTTCACAATGGGCTGGACTCTTGACTTAGGTCTTGTGTCTATTCGTTCCGTTTTTTGTCTCGAAATTTCCCGTTTAGGAGGTTGTTTTCAATATTGTTTCGTCATTTTTTATTTTTTATTTTTTTAAAATATTCATCATATATATATATATATATATATATATATATTTAATTTAAGCTTAAACTAACTTGACTGTTTTGATGAGATGATTACCTCAAAATATTGCAAAATTTACAATTAAAAGTAACTGTGAAATATTAAGAATGTGTATTAGTGGCTTTTTTTTTTTTTTACTTACAATTCAAATTAGGAAATAGAGATTTGAATCCACCACTTAAACCTTGCATATTGATACATATGATGATAAGTTAATGGAATCGGATTTTTATCAAATCTTTGTTGACACGGTTCTTCAAAGGCAGGGTTTTGTTTGTTGCAATTGCAACCAATGATAGCTTCTCATGCTTGCTGTTATTTTTGGATTGAGGTTTGGCTAGAAAACATATATTGGGTCCGTGGACCGATCTGTTCGTATACTCTCTTCCTTTGATTTCTAATCCTTTTAATCTTTGTTATGCTCCTTCCAATTTGTACTGAACAAAAATTAATGGATTTTATATCAATAAAAAAAAAATGTAAACCACAAAATAGTATGTTCCATTATAAGCATAACAAGCCCCTTTAATCCACCAGCTCAAACGTTTTTCGCCTCAGATAATCACATAAGGAGGTTCCTTCTAGTCCCAAGGGATGGCAATAAAGTAGCACATCAGTTAGCTACCCATGCACGCACAACAAAACATCCTGAAATTTGGTTAGAAGAAGGTCCTCCTTGGACTCAAAGTAGTTTAGCTCAATATATGTGTACGACTGCACCCAAATCTCATATTTTGTATTGTTGTAATCCTTTTGTTTGCCTTTTCTTTAAAAACAAAAAACAAAAAAAAAAACAAAAAAAACTAGGCAAACAAAATACTTGCGAGTGTTTGGAGTAAAGAGTTAGGTGGAGTTAATAACACCCAATTGTGAGGAACCACAAACTTATTAACTCTTAATTCAATACCTTACCGTAAATCCCACAAATTTATCAACTAATCCAATACTTTATTGTAGAGTCAGACTTATTAAGTGATAATCATACTCTAACTCTCAAAATAAAACAACTTCATATTTCATAACTTCAACTCCTCGATCCAAACACCTTCTTATTATCATTTGAAAAATCAATGATTAAATAAAGCAAACCAAGGAAAAAAATTATATTCCATTATCAAATAACTCAATTTTTCAAGTTCGAAAAATAAAAATGATCATGTATAGAAACACAAAATAAGTTTGAAAAATGAGGAACGTGTCTCATTTTTCACATCTTGTTTTAAGAATTCACAAGATATGTTATTTGGGTGAAAAAAAAAAGCTATTTTAACAATTTTAAGGGTACACTTTTAAAGTTTTTTTTTTTTTTTTTAAAAAAAAAAACTACACTTCTTCCACCTAATATTTAGTTGGTAACCATAACTAATATTTTATGACTTGTAAATATATTAAGTACAATAATTTGGCCTATAACTAAGAATGAACCCCCCATGATACAAAGATATAACTATAATTGTCTTTCTTAAGTACAATAAATTGGGATGGCTTTGCTGATCTAGAAAGGCAGCAAAAATTACTAGATGTATCAAATGATAAAGAACCAAAAGAGTTGCCCTTTTTGGATGTCGTCGAACCCAGGGTATTGGAAGCTCAATTACGACGCCACTTGAACGAGAAACTTGGGTTAGGCCGGATTGGCCGGGTCATGCATTCCTGACTCATTGGGGTCTCTGATCGGGACAGGATGCAATCAAGAAACCAGGAAATGATCAATCAATAACCTAGAAGGGGAAAACAATTCTTGAAGGTTTGAAAGCCTATCTGGAATTCTAGTCGATGGTTGTGGCTCCAGACTTCCCATCAAGGTAGGAGTTGATTCGAGATTGTGAAGGCGATCATTTGGGTTTCAGCCGATCGTTCAGAGACGTCTCAGATAGTAAAAGCAGTAAGTTGATGGTTGATTGCTCGAGCAACAATTAGAAATGGGAATTTTTTGCATTTTTTTTGTCGCCCCTCTACGGTTGTTCAAAATGAGGAGGCTTTTTTTTGGAGAGGGATGATGGGATCCCCGATTGGTTTAAGGTTATATTTCAAAAGAACAGTGTTGGTTGTTGATTTCTTTTAACGACATTCATTATTCTAAAAAGAAAATTGGAAGTATGAAGAATTTTGACCTCCAACCTCAAATAAATAATTACATTGAACTATATTCACTCTCGCAACAATAGTTATTATGAGAGTAGAATTTTGGTTGGACTTGACATTAAACTCATTAGTATTCTAAGTCAAAAAAATGACTTGGTCAGAAGGAACCCGCAATATCGTTGAAAGCCCAACACCATCAAGAATAGTTAGCTTAGAGAAGAAACCAACCCATAGAGGTCAGCCGAGAGGTCCTAGAGTTGCAAGGCCAACTCCACAAGATCGACGCAAAGGCCCCAAGGCCAACCCATGGAGGTCAGCCATGGCCCATGATGGGAAATACACATGGTGGCCCATAAATGCAATTTTATGCACTTTCACGTTGCTTGGTCACGTGAATGGATCGTGCATTGTCATGTGTATAATGCAACATTTCATTTCTTCTGCAAGCACGTCGTTTTCTTTGTTTCATCCCCAGGGAATCAACCTTTTTTTTGTTCCAACCAATTTGAGCAATTTGAATTTTATCCCTTCAATAATTTCAATCACTTTATACAAATGCTACGAAGATCGTGTTTATTCGTTTTGGAATTGAGGAATATAATATGATTATTGTTACCAGAATTTGGGAGGTGAATTTTAGGGATTATTTTAGTTCCAAGTTTGCTTCACAATAATAGAGTCATTTAGAATCAAATTCTTTAGAAAATAAGATGCTTTGGGGAAAAAATATTCGGTGTTGCATGATATTTTCTTTTTATGGATAGAAAAATTATTTATAATCGAATATAATATAGAATATGTAATCTACGTTGAGGAGGACGTGCATTCTTTATCCTAATTCATTTCTATTTTGATTCACAAAATTTTTTTTACCATACCCATGTAATCATTTTTTTACTAATTATAATATTATAGCCTTTACGTTTGTTGATTC
Organism: Luffa acutangula; assembly: GCA_036850905.1. Taxonomy (NCBI): domain Eukaryota; kingdom Viridiplantae; phylum Streptophyta; class Magnoliopsida; order Cucurbitales; family Cucurbitaceae; genus Luffa; species Luffa acutangula. Next base: position 56,675,633 of record CM072087.1, on the reverse strand, counting down.
ATTAACACGTAATTTTTTTATGTCAAGTTTAAATGTATTGAATTAAGGAACTTTAATGATATATTAACTTTTTTGTTAACAAAATTGGTATGAAAAAACTTAATTAAAAACTTTTAATGCATTTTAGAATTTTAAAAACCAATGAGAGAATAGCCTAAAATTTTAGAATTTTAGAATTATGGACCATTTGATAAATCTGGCGAAGTTTTTTTTTTTTTTTTTTAATCTCCAAATCCATCCTCATTTCTCAAAATTGGAGATGAATCGTGGTGAAGATTGAAATTGCTCAAGAAGGAAACTTTCTAAGGCTTAGTTTGGGATTGCAGTAGCTTTCAAAATAATTGTCGGTAACTTTGCTTTTGACACATCACTGGATGATATATATTTTAAGTACTATATCATTTTTAAACGCTGTTATGACAAAGAACGAAAGTAGTATGAAACAATTAACATAATAGCTATTATAGTACTCACAATTTTCTCGAAAATGGGAATGAGAAAGTCTTTTATGTACCTACGTCACTATATCAACCTAAATATCATTAAATGAGACCGCCACAATGTGATTATCTCTTAACAACCATTGGATGTCGATTAGAAAATATCTGCATGCTTCCTACTAACCATCAAATATAAATTTGAAATACTTTTATATTTTCTCTCTTATACATCCAACAAACTCAAAATTAATCACGACTATATTGTGGTGGTCTCTTCAAATAATTTCTCTTATTGATCCAACATCGTCTACTCGAGCACGTTGAACTTGAAGAAGAAAGAACTAATTTTGTCAAAACCCCGAACTCTTTGCAAGACGTGGAACCAAGGTCTAGGTCATAATTCTTGAAATTTTAAAGCCATCACATCGGAAAAAACTGTAGATAATTAATTTTGTTTGCTTTGACCGCTTACGCACAGGCATCGGACATAGCTAAATCAATGCTGTTTTTCCAAAACTTTCAATGAAAAGCATTGTCGTCAAATTCCCTAAAAGAACATTGTCGTCAAGATTTGGGTGCAAAGAGAGAAAATGTTGCTGTGTTAGCTTCTGCCTGATATAGTTGAGTTATATCACCGTCAAAAACAATTTAAAAAAAAGTTGTTAGTTGTATAATTTTAATCTTCCGACTTTTTATAACCTTTTCACGTGTTTAGTTATGTATAATTTTTTTGAACCAGTATTTACATATATGTATAATTAGTTGTGATTTGTGAATTTGTGGTGCTTTTAAAAATTTAACGGTTATGATATATTAACAATTTTGTCAACATTTTCAATAAAATCGACTTATGCATAAAATTGTGACGAGTAGATGGCACTATAAGAAATTTGAGTTTTAATGTCGGACAATGTCTGACATTAAAAATTGTGACCGGCAATAAAAGAGTACTAGTAGCACTTATGTAAATTGGTATTGCTTTAAAGTATATTCATTGATGTGAACTTGAGACGAGTAGATGGAAATAAAATGATATTTCTTTAACGTATATTCATTGATATCGTCTATTATTGATAATAGCCTTTTATATAGGCATATTATGAACAATATAAACAAATGTTACAACTGAAAAATATTAACAAAATTAACCAGTACAGTTGTACTCGAATGAGATTAAATAACAAACAGAAATGATCTTCTAGTGTGCTTTCTTAACAAAGGGCTATAAATAAAGTATAAAAATCAAAATATTATGAAACAAAAATTTAAAGTCAATAACACATTCTTAACCAAATATATAAAAAATAAATAAAGTAAAACAATGACCGCTGTTGAGGTGAGGATAGACTTTGTCACACGTTATTTATTGTCACTCATATCATCACCATTTAAGAATGGTGTGGGGTTCAATAACACTATAACTTTATTTTATAAAACAAAATTTATACTATGAATAACGAAGAGAGAATGTACTACGAGGGTACGGAATAGAAATTTTTTCATACCTCCCCACATGACATAACAAGAAGCAAGTGGGAATGTCATGTCACCCCAAGAAGTCTATAGGAGACACCCTCAAGCAACAATTTAAATGAGTTAGAGTCAAGTTCGACTAAATCAGGTTAGATGAACCCTCATTTGCTTATTATAACGGCCGCTCCGCGTCGACCACCTAAAAAAAGTGAGTCTATTCTGAAAACAAGTCAAGTAACTGCTGATCTTGTCCCTTTTGAAAACTTTGGAGTTTTTGTCCATAGGGTGGCCAATGTGACAACATAAATCTCTTTCTTATAGAAGGATAACTGTTATATACCCTATAAATAGGGTAAAACACCACCCCTCATGAGAGTATGCAATCCCATCATCAACTTGATATCATTATATAGTAACTTGATCGTCAAAATGTATTGACTAAGCACCAAATCTGTGTGCAATCTTCTTCGTGGTATAGAGGTTATTCCACATTGTGTACAACCATAACTAATAATCCTGATTTGAAATTTAATTGACGGGAGCCACACCTGTTGGCTTTTTTGTCCGTTAGAGCCAACTCATGCACACTTAAATTATTCTCACAAAACAATTGTATGACCCTATTACACCTAGCTATTTGTTTTTTCAATTCATAATATAAAGCTTGTTTGATAAACTATAATTTAAAAGGAGAAAAAAAAACTATAAATCATTATCCAACAAACCTTTCCTTTTTTGTTTTGTTTTGTTTGTTTTTTTTTCTTTCAATTCATAAATAAAACTTATTTGATAAACTTTGAAAAGAAAAAAAAAAAGGTTGGTGAAAGATAACTTTTGATCTTTATAATAATTTTTTAAATGACCCCAAATATAGTATTAATGGGTATTGGGAGATTTTATCTCTGAATGTGAACTTTAGAAAACAAAATGTATTAGTTTATATATTTGACACATTTTAAAATTATGCTGGCTACGTGGACACCGAACATAGAAATCAGTCTACCTTATCCAAAATCCTAAAATGTGGAGAATTGAATTTGACGTTGTGATAGTCAAATCCCATTGCTTTTAATAAAATAAAAAATATATATTCACAGATTGCCCCAATCTTTTGAAATTTGCTAGGACACTAGTAAATAATTTTTTTAAAAACTCCATCACATAATATCCTTACATACCATCATTAAAATATTGAAATATAGGAGAGATAAAAAACGTTTTTTTTTTTTTTTTTTTTTTTTTTTTTTTTTTTTTTTTTTTTTTTTTTAAGTTCAACAGCATTTGGAGGTGGATGGATATACCTCCAACAAAAGGTTAAAGATTCATTTTTTTCCTTTTATTTTTTTTTTAATGGTCAAGATTTTAATAAAGTAGGTAGGAAAATCTTCATAGTACAATCAAGTATTGTTTATTATTTATAGGAAAATTGCAGTGGGTGGCAAATTGGACCAAATTAATAGCAAATATAGCATGTAAAAAAATTGCAAATATAACAAAATATCGGATAGACTTCGATTATCAGAGTTTATCAACGGTAGACTCTGATTAATCAGAATCTATCAGTCTGCTGATAGACTTCGATTATTCAGAGTCTATCAGTGTATAAACTCTGGTTAATCAAAATCTATAAGTGACTATCACTATCAACGATAGACACTGATATATTTTGAATAATCAGAGCTAATCAATGATAGACACGGATAGAATCTGACAACAACTTTTTGGTCTTGTACAATTAATTTTGCTATATTTTCAATTAGTTTGCAACTGTGCTATATTTACTATTAATTTGGTCCAATTTGTCGTCTATGCAACTGTCCCTTATTCATAAAATAAAACGCTCGAAAAAATTGCGTTATTATTAATGAAGACCGGCTTAATCTTCATAAACGGCGTCGCTAACAACTCACCGCTCCGTATTGGGTTGGTGGGGAAGTGGAACGGACGGCGATCCAACCATATGTGACGTGGCGCTTGCCCATATCATCATAATAAGCGGCTGGTTCCCACGTGTGTGCAATGGCTGCCAATAACGAAAATAGACCATACCTTTTCTTTTCTTCCCAAAGGTAGACTATCCCCTATTTGTTGCCAAATTGCTATACTCTTTTTTTTTTCCTTGGCGTGGTAGATGAGACACAGATTATCATATTTAGTTTGATCATTCACTTTACAATGGTTAAACCTCGATAAATTAAAAAAGTCACATGTTATGTATATTTTTAACTGTTTTAGTGAGAGTCAACATGAGCATAACTTAAATTGAAATAAAAACTTGTATCATATCATTAGACCAAGAATTTAAATGTTCGAGTTCCTATCTCATATTGGTGAACTAAAAAAAGACAGGATTAAAAATAAATAAATAAACAACAGTAAGATACTAGTGGTGAAAACCTATATCCGGCTATTTAAGTGTTTAGTTGGTTGCTTTGCTCCTCAAACCATATGGTTTTGTTCTTCTGTTTAGGGGGGAAAAAATAAGTTTTAAAAGATTTTTACATTACTCTTTTTAATTTCTGTCCCTTTTTTTTTTTTTTTACGTTTGATGGCATCTGAAATTTTTAATCAAGTTTAAAAGTGAAAATAAGAGTTAAATTCAAAAATAGAATTTTGTTTTAAAAATCAGAGCCACAAGAACTACATATATAAAATAAAAACAGGAGATTTAGAGAAGGAAAAGTTCAACTGTGGCGTTTAAGTTGCAAGAAAGGTCTACGTTGGCAAGGCACTTGGCAATTTTCCAACTCCACGTCAACGATGTTTTGCGCGCTAAAAAAATGCTGACCGTAAAATGATAAATTTGCGTGCTAAAAAATTGCTGACCAGAAAAACATTTAGTTTTATTTGCGCGAGATGAATAGGAAGATGTCGTCGGAAATTTTGGACATGCATGCGACTAAAATAAAATTTATCCGACCACGTTCTTACATCTAATTGGATTAGACTTTTAACCACGGTCAAGTTGAAGCTGTGCTCGTGATGCCTTTAAAAGGGGATCCCCGTAGCCCTCATTTCGCATTCACTCTCTCTTTAGATTTTGAATGCTCCAAATTATTTAGCTCAGTTTTCAGAACTCCTCCTGTTAACGAGAGATATGGGCGATTCGAATGGAAATGCGAATAGTAAAGCTCAGACGCAAGGGAACGAAATCTGCCACGACGATAGCTCGTCGCCGATCAAGGCTCAAACCATCGATGAACTCCATAGCCTGCAGAAGAAACGATCGGTGCCGGGTACTCCCGTCGGCTCGGCTCCGACGGTCTTTTCTATGCTTTCTGAAGAAGAACGCCAAAGGCAACAGCTAGAGTCAATCAGGTACATGAACACATGCATACACAAACAATTTTTTTTTTTTTTTTTTTTTTTTTTTTTTTTTTTTTTTTTTAATGAAGCGGAAGAGAAAAACCACGATTCATTTTCCCGTCTAATAATTTTCGTGTTTGATTCTTCTAGCCATCAATTTCATTTTTCATGGGACTTGGGAAATTTGCCGATAAAAATAGACGGTTCTATACCCTTCAAATAGTGACACGTGTCCTTATTTGAAATTTAATCTTTTTTATTTATTTATTTTTTTTTTAAAGGGGAAAAGTCATTTTTCACCCCAAAGTTAGGTTGTATCAATTTAGACCCAAATTGTATAAGTGTTCAATGTAGATATTTGGTTAACTTTTCATTTGAATTGTCGTAAATGTATGGATTGACAATTTTCTCATTTTTAAAAAATAAAAACTAATACAATCTACTAAATTCGGGATTCAATTTGATGGAATTGAAAGTTTAAGGTTGAAATTAAAGATTCACACAACTTACTAAGTTTTATCTTCCAAAAACACTAAAAACAATAACTACTAAGTTTATGGTTGAATATAATGAAATTGATACAGTCAATTAAGTTTATGATAAACAATGATTTTCCCCCTAACATTAAGCTTTTGTTTGGTTGGAATCTAGTGCATCATTAGCATCATTGACGAGAGAAACCGGGCCAAAGGTGGTGAAAGGAGATCCGGCTCGAAAAACTGGAAGTTTGAAGGCACATGTGGCCCAACGTCAACTCATACCCGCTATCAACATTAGTGACAGTTCATTGAAATTCACACACGTCCTTTACAATCTCTCCCCTGCAGGTTAAAACAAAAAACGTGAATTCTTAAAACAACGATATTTAGTTGCATGATGCATACAATCAATTAAAATATTGCCAACTAAGAGAGAACAATGTAGTAAATTAGAATATATTTCTATCTATCATAATTGTCAATATTTTAATTCTGATGTGCATAGAGATACCCACTCTATGCAACCAAGTATTATCCTCCTTGAAATTGGTAGTCTATTATCTATTATATTCCATCAAACGAAACCACTTCATATTTAAGCTAAATAGAGACGGTGTCGTTTTACAGAGTTGTACGAACAAGCCATCAGGTACGAAAAGGGATCGTTTTTGACATCCACAGGAGCATTGGCAACACTTTCTGGAGCAAAGACCGGGCGATCGCCGAGAGACAAGCGCGTTGTTAAGGATGAGAATACCGAGAAGGAGCTCTGGTGGGGAAAGTAAGTGTTCATAAAACGACGTCGTCTTTCAACCTGATTACTTTTATGTACTTAATTGGATCATAATATTTGCTCTGTTTTGGGTTGCAGGGGATCTCCAAACATTGAAATGGACACACACACTTTTATGATCAACAGAGAAAGAGCAGTCGATTACTTGAACTCTCTTGACAAGGTCTTCATCAACGACCAGTTCTTGAATTGGGATCCCGAGAACAAAATCAAAGTCCGAATTGTCTCAGCCAGGGCTTATCACTCGCTTTTTATGCACAACATGTAAGTAAAAGAAAAGAATTGAGATTTTTTAAATGGGTTGATGATTATAGTCTCAATTAGTTCAATCGATGAATTTTTCTTTTTGGGTAGGTGTATTCGACCAACGAACGAAGAGTTGGAGAATTTTGGAACCCCAGATTTCACTATATACAATGCTGGACAATTCCCTTGCAACCGTTTCACACATTACATGACATCTTCCACTAGCATAGATGTGAACTTGGCGAGGAAGGAGATGGTGATCCTTGGAACCCAATACGCCGGTGAAATGAAGAAAGGATTGTTCAGTCTCATGCATTATCTCATGCCCAAGCGAGAGATTCTCTCCTTGCACTCTGGGTGCAACATGGGAAAAAATGGCGATGTTGCACTCTTCTTTGGATTATCTGGTACCGGAAAGACCACTCTGTCGACGGATCACAACCGATACTTGATCGGAGACGACGAGCATTGCTGGAGCAACAATGGCGTCTCAAACATCGAAGGAGGTTGCTATGCTAAGTGCATTGACCTTTCCCACGAGAAAGAGCCCGATATCTGGAACGCCATCAAGTTCGGAACCGGTAACAATAATAACAATAATTTTTTAGTAGTCCCCTTATTAAATGTTGACTTTTGCGTTGACACGTCAAAATGATTTGGATTGACAGTGTTGGAGAATATAGTGTTCGATGAACACACCAGAGAGGTTGACTATACTGACAAGTCAGTTACAGGTATGTATTAGACATTGATAATTTCAAATTGATTAAATACTTAATGATAAAGATCAAATTTAACAAATTGTTATGTAATTTGGTACAGAGAACACTCGAGCGGCGTATCCAATAGAGTACATACCCAATGCAAAGATACCATGCGTGGGGCCGCATCCAAAGAACGTCATATTATTGGCTTGTGACGCATTTGGCGTTCTTCCACCCGTTAGCAGGCTCAATTTGGCTCAAACCATGTACCATTTCATCAGCGGATACACTGCGTTGGTAAAAACAAAATTTCAACTTTTTACCGTGGGTTTTCACTTTCGTTGGAGCCTTGTGGTTGGGTGAAACTGGACATTGTTATGTTAAATTTGTAGGTGGCGGGAACGGAAGACGGTATAAAAGAGCCACAAGCCACATTCTCGGCTTGCTTTGGCGCGGCTTTCATAATGTTGCATCCGACCAAGTACGCCGCCATGCTCGCCGACAAGATGAAGAAACACGGCGCCACCGGCTGGCTCGTCAACACCGGCTGGTCCGGTGGCCGATATGGCTCCGGCAGCCGTATCAAGCTTTCATACACCAGAAAAATCATCGACGCCATCCATTCCGGCGAGCTCCTCAACGCCAAGTACCGTAAAACCGAAGTCTTTGGCCTTGAAATCCCCACCGCCCTTGAAGGAGTTCCCTCTGAGATTTTGGACCCAGTGAACACCGTAAGAAAAGTGACGTTTATGGTATTTGTATTTGGTAAAAAATTATCTCAGTTTCTCGCTGATTTTGAATTGGTTTTTTTTTTTTTTTTTTTTTTTTTTTTTGCAGTGGTCGGACAAGAATGCGTACAAAGAAACGCTGCTGAAACTGGCGAGTCTGTTCAAGAACAATTTTGAGACGTTTACCAATTACAAGATTGGTGAAGACAATACTCTGACAAAGGAAATCCTTGCCGCTGGTCCTAATTTTTAATATGAAAAAAGAATAAAAAATAAAAAAAATAAACGGGTTTGCAGTAGTGGAAAGTGATTCATCTATTATTATTATTATTATTATTATTATTATTTTCTGTTTAGATCCTTAAATTTTGTTTAGGCCTATTTGTTGAGGAAGCTCTGTTGCTTCCGTTTCCGTCTGTTTTAAAGGCAAGTAGTTGGGAAAAGGGAGAGATTTATTAGGGTCTGGTTCAATGCATTGTTGTCATGTTTGACCAGAGTACGACATATTTTATGCAGGTTAATATACTGCAAATTCTGAAGAATTTTTGTCTTGTTTAGCTTCTTCTTATTGTCTTGATTATAATTTATACGATAAGAATATATGATAAACATCTTTTATATACAAATAAACTGCTGGAATTCAAAAAAAAAAAAAAAAAAAAAAAAAAAAAAACACAAACACAAACAAACAAACAAACAGAATATATATATTCGGCTGACTTCATCATTAAGAATATAAGCTTTTACAGAGATTTATTTTAATTGCTATATAGATAAATTTTAGGATAATGGTAATGGGTGGCAAAATTAGGTTAAATAATGACAAATTTAGCAATTTTTAAAAATATTTGCAAATATGGCAAAAAATTTTAATTAATTTTTTATATCCCTATTTTGCCCTTAATTGCGCGCGCACATCTGGTGGAATTCTCTCCTCTCTTTTTGTTTTGGTAGGTTTCTATCTGATAAAAAAAAATTCTATCACTGATAGATTCTATCAGTAATAGGAAAACTTTCTATCTGATAGAAAATTTTTCAACTTTCTATCTGATAGAAAAATTTTCTATCACTGATAGATTCTATCAGTGATAGAAAAACTTTCACTGATAAAATCTATCAGTGATAGAGAACGTTTTCTATCAATGATAGAGAACGTTTTCTATCAATGATAGAAAACTTCTATCACTGATAAAAAGTTGATTCTATCGATTTTCTATCACTAATAGAAAACTTCTATCAGTGATAGAAAATTTTTCTATCACTAATAGAAAACTTTCTATCAGTGATAGAATTCTATCACTGATAGAATTAAATTTCTATCACTGATAGAAGTCTTCGAAAGTTTTTTATCACTGATAGAAAACAATAGATTTCTCTCATCTCTTTTTGTTTTGGTAGGTTTCTATTTGATAGAATTTTTTTCTATCACTGATAGAAAACTGCGTGCAGTGGATTTCTCTCCTCTCTTTTTGTTTTGGTAGGTTTCTATTTGATAGAAAATTTTTCTATCACTGATAGATTCTATCAGTGATAGAAAAACTTTATATCTGATAGAAAATTTTTCAACTTTCTATCTGATAGAAACTTTAGAAATCACTGATAGAAATTTGGGTGGGCTCAAAATTGCATCCCTCCGATGAAATCGAAATCCTCCGACATCGCCGCCCAATCATCCAAATCCCTAATCCCTCAAAAAATAAAAAATCACATAGCTAATCCCAAACTCCGCTCTCCATTTAACGCCCCCCGACTTTGTCGACCTTGGGATCGCCTGTTGGAAACTCAATCTCGAGGCGGTGGATTCGGGCGAACTGGAGGAGGATTTGCGCCGGAGAGTTCTGTGACTCGGATTGTACGAGAATAGGGGAAATCAAATCGAAGAACGACTTGACGACAAAATGATAGAAATCAAAATGAATGTTGAAATTGAAATTGAAATCGTGAAGGAAATGAAATGGAGAAGACAGAAGAATGAAGAAGACGAGAGATGGAGAATAAGACCGATGGAGATGACCAGAAAAGTAGATAAGAAATGAAAGCTGATAGAAAGGGCATTTTAGTAATTTTACCTTTCTGATGGCAATATTTTGCCATTTTTGCAAATAGTTTCAACGGTTACTAATTCTGTAATTATTTTGGGCCGGTTTGCTACTTTTGCAACCGGCCCTAAATTTTATTTATTGTTGTCCAAGAATAATATTTGGTTGTTCATATGCGTGGGTAGATATATTGCCACTATTCAATTTTTGACAATTATGAGATATACTAGACTAAAATAAAATTTAAAATTATTTTATCCCTTTTCGTATAAGGAATTTATTTATAAATTCAATGCTGGATTGCTATATATATATGGTTGTGTAGAAGATGTCCACCCGTCTATAGAGCCAAGTATTATTCTATATTTAATATAAAATATGGATTATTTACTTTATAAATTCAATGTCTGACTTTTTTTTTTTTTTTTTTTTTTTTTTTTTTTTTTTAATATTCAATACTGGACTTATATATATACATGCAGACATTACGATAAATTTAGTCATATAATTTAGCAAAATTAAAGAACTATAAAAAAAAATATATATATATTTTTTGTTTTTTTTTTTCTTTTTGACGGATGAAATATATTTTTATTTAAATGTGAGATCACAATTAAACGATTTAAAATACAATCACCAAAACAATTCCATGGTTAAAATATCATGTTAATCTCTATCTCTGTATATGGAGACTTATTATACTATAATCACCATATTTTCAAGTGTCTAAATTCAAGAAATATTATTTTTCAAAAAAAAAAAAAAAAATCAACAAATATTATAAATTGTTTTTCACTGTTGGTTTGAAGTTAAGATTAAGAAGAAAAATAAACCTCTTCAAGGATGTAGAACTATCGTAATTGTACTTTCACATATTTTTTTAATACAACATTTAGGATTGGAGATTTTGAACCTTCGATCTCTTGGTCGGGGTACATGCCAATTTCAGATTAAGAAAAAACAATATCTCCAAGGATGTGCCTTCTATATTATATTGAAGTTGAATTATAATTTAGCTACAATGACTAAAATAAACCTACAATATCATAATTGTATTTTCTGTTAGTAATTTATAATTTATGAATATTTATTTAAATTGTTGCATACTTTCCATTTAAATCTATATTTTTTTCCTCTAAATTATTTGTCAAGTATTGAAAGGAATAACTGTAATCAAATAAATAATGGTATTTTTTAGGCAAAATAGATAATGGCATTGATTATAAAAAAGATGGCTATATTCATCTAATTGAATATGCATGTGCCAAAGGGAGCCTATCTCGGTGATTTACATGTATTGGTTTATTTGTTTCGTTGTCTTCATTATCGTTTTAAAAAACCAAATCAAATTTTGAAAACAAAAGAATTTTCAAAAACTTGTTTTTGTTTTGAAATCTGACTAAGAATTCAAATGTGACATTGACAAATATGAAAAAAAAAAGTTTTAAAAAACTTAGGTTTGTTTTTCAATGTGGGCCAAAAATTAAAATGTTAGAGACCGTGAACCGTTTTTTAAAAAATAAAGATGAAAACCATGGTAAAAAAAAAAAACTTCATAATTTTCAAATAAAATACTAAATGTTTATTAAGTGGGCCTAAGACAATGACGAAGCAATCCTTGTAAATGGGCCGAGTGCTAGGTCGAAAGACGTATACGATTGGGCCAACCAAGTGGCCCAATAAGATAAGCACGAACCGATCAACATCCCGCGTAACTTAAACGCAGGTTAGCGTTAGTAATTTGTAGGGCAAACATAGAGGGCGAGAGAAGGAGAGAAAAGGGATTAAAGCGCGTAAAATCTAAAATTACGCGGAAAACGATGAATGGTTAGTTCTAATTAAGAAAAGTTAAGAGGAAAAAAAAAGGAGGGAATCTTTTCGGCTTTTAATAATGGACTTTGGAAACTCTTTTTTTCCTAAACGGACTAACGAGGCCTCCGCATAGTCGATCCCCCGAACTCACAATATGAATAGGTCACGACGCCCCATGCGCACGTTAGTAATGTCCCCTTTGCTTCTCGCCCCTTCTCCTTCCGCTCTCTATTATATCTATCTTACCCCAGCGGAGCCCCCTCTTTTCCGTTCGCCATTGCAATCCGTTTGCAGATCTCTCGCCTTCTCCTTTCCCCCCGCTTTTCTCCGTTTCTTTTTGCTCGATTTCGCTAAGGGTTCCATCCGATTCCACGCGCTCTAGATTTCGATTTCAGGTATATATATGTATTTTTTTTTTAATCTCGATCTGATTTTGATTTCGCGATGCGGTGAATTTCGGTTTGTTTTCTGTTTTCTTTGTCTTTTTCGATCTTCTTGTGTTACGTTTGATAGGTTCGATGTTTGTCGATTTTGGGACTCGAGATCTGCCGTTTCGATTACGATTGTGGTTTTTTTTTTTGATTGCCAGGGTTAGGTTAGGGTTTGATTGATTTGAATCTATTATTTCGTTCTTTTTTGTTTTTGACGGGGATTCGTTCTTGCCCGACCGATCTCGTTGTTGCGTCGAAACTGTTTTTTCGCGAAATCAAGTTCGATTCTTTGGGTTTTATTAAATCGAGATTTCTAATTCAGTTTTTGCCTTTTGGTTTTGGTTCGATAAAATAGGTCTAGGGTTTTTGTAATGTTCGAATGAGGAAACTATATTTCAAAGAGGAATCGGGCAGTTTTGATATGAAAATTAGGGTAATTATCGATGAGATAATCTTAGTTCTTGAAATGCCAAATAACCTCTATTTTTCCTTCGAAGTTTTTAAATTGATGGAGTTCTGGACTACCCTATGGGTTGATATGTGGAGAATTTCATCATTTAGCTTCGGGAGAAGCTGTATTTTATTTCCGCGAAATATCATGTTTTTAGTCAACATATTTATTTATTTACCTCTTGGCAATTATATACCCCGGTTGTGGTTTTTCCCATTCTTATAAATTCATTTTGTTTTCTGGTGTTTTGCATTTAAAAATGTGAATGTTATGAAGCTCTCATGCTTGATTTTAGAAACATGGGTTCCCACGCCATCTTGAGTGACGTTAAAAAAATATACATGGTTCTTTCCTTTTGGAGATTCTCTGTAAGTTTATGCCATTGTTCTTGTTGTGTAGCATAGATGGAGCATTCAATGGAAGACTATGATGAGTATGAAGAATATGAAGGAGATGATCAAATGGATGAAGAAGAGGAGGAGGAATATGAAGAGGTGGAGGACCGTAAGCCTACCAAGGAAGAAATAGAATACCTTGAACTAAGGCAACGGCTGAAAGAAAAGATTAGAAGGCAGTCAAAAAAAGATGGTGGTTCTCACTTGAAGCCTAATGACAAGAAGAAGCTTCCTTATGACAAGTAAGAGTTACAACCTGAAGCCTGACATCATGGAGTTTTGGTCACAACATGTTTGTGCATTTATTTTCTGTTGTTTTCATGTTAGCAGCTCATAATGTTGAAGTTAGTTCAGAGTAAAAATGTTTGTCATGGTACATGACGAGGGCCAAAGAGAATTAAGTAGAGACTAGTATAATTTACAAATTACATTTGGATGGGGGTGCATCTATGAATTGTAGGTATATCATTTTTTTAATGACATAAATCGAAGACTTATTTTTTGGATCTTAGATTGTTGTAAAGTCTTTGAAAACAACTATTGCAAGGTTTTCTAGTGCGCCTTTTCTTTCTTTTCTCCTTTTATTTTCCTATAATGCTGTGCCAGCAGTTGGTTGCTGTTGCAGTGAAAAGATTGTTCTTCTTTGTTATGAACCCAAAATGCATATTACTTCCAACTATACACCTTTATAACATCTCAAATCAGATGTTAATGCTTGAAATTTTTATGTCAATCGGTGCAGTTTTGGTTCATTCTTTGGACCTTCTCAACCTGTCATTTCTCAAAGAGTAATTCAAGAAAGCAAGTCTTTATTAGAAAATCAGCACTTGGCATCTAGGGTTTCTGACTACGTTCATGGTGTAAGTATCATAACCTCCATATTGTTGCTGGTTCCAGTTTTGTGCATTTATATGGGTTTAAAAGACTAATCGGAGAAAGATTGCTGTTTTATTTATTTATATTTATATTTTTAAAATTATAAAAAAATATATTTAAAAACTATTCAATTCTTCTCAGCTGCCTTGAACATGCATATCATGTATATTGGTTTACCCATATGGTTATACGACTTAATTGTTTTTGCAAAGAACTTGATTCAATTTTTCTGTTATTTTAAAGATGGCTGGGTGAACATTATTCGAAAATTTATTTATTCAGTGCTATGCTACTTGCTGATTCATCACATGTAGACTTATGTTCAACCGATTCTCAGAATCAAATGCGGGAAAAAGGATTTTGTTCAATTTCTTGCATTTGCAATGTTAGCTTTTGAGTGCATTTATTAACGGTCTTCGAAGAATATTAAACCTGATTATTATTATGCTTGTGTTGGCAGAATAAAAAGAGTCAAGGTTCAAACAGTGCAGCTTCCAAACCTAGGGTTCTACCGAAAGTCATAAGTGAGGTACTTTGCATTTCTTTGTTAGATTATACTCTTTCTCATTCTATCGTTCTCCCTCTGTCTATTCCACATTGGATTGATGGATATAATGAATTATCATGCAGAAGAAAACGAAAGTTCAAAAGTTGAAGGACACCAGAGACTATTCCTTTCTATTTTCTGAGGATGCGCATGTTCCTGCTCCTACAAAAGAGTCCTCAACAAGTGTTTTTGCTCCAAGTACTGGTATGTTGCTCCTGGATCATGTCAATTCTGTAGCTGTCGTGTTTTAATTAGAAACTTTCTTTTAAAAAGTTAAAATCTACATAGAATGTGAGAACTTATTATTGTTCCTTTGATCCTGTTTTAGAGGCACGTTCAGCTCATGTTCCCATGAAAAGCAAGCAGCCTCCGGGCAATCCTCGTCAGAATATTCATGTTGGTCATAAAGATAAGAAATCTGTTCCTATGAATGGCCAAATGCAGTCCAAAAACAAGTCAGCATCTTCTGGCAATCTCAATTTGTCAGCGATGAAGGCTAAGAAACAGTTGGGTATTAGCAACCACGGGAATGGTCCTGGCCGGCCAATGGGTAATAGCAACGGTAATGGTCCTGGCCGGCCAATGGGTAATAGCAACGGGAATGGTCCTGGCCGGCCAGTGGGCAATAGCAACAATGGGAATGGTCCTGGTCGGCCAGTGGGCAATAGCAACAACGGGAATGGTCCTGGTCGGCCAGTGGGCAATAGCAACAACGGGAATGGTCCTGGCCGGCCAATGGTGGCACCAAAAGCCCCATCTGCTCTCATGCAGAAGAAGCCTTCTCTACCAGGTACAAAGAATTCTGTATCTAGTGTGCACAAGCCGTTACCATCGAAAAAGCTTGAAGACAAGAGGAATGAAATGCGACCACCTGCTAAGGCTAAAGTAGCACCGAATCGGCCAGTGTCGTCGTCAAGACCTCAGGTTTTATGTCCTTTCATGCTAAACTCACGTTCCATTTGTTTAGAAGTAATTTCCTTAGCTGGTGATGGATGTACAACTCTTAACTGTGTGATGAAACTAACAGATAAGCAAGCCACCACCACAAAGACAAGTTTCATCTCGTCCAGCTTTGAATGATCACCGACCCAAGAAGAGGCCTGCAAGACCATACTCTGATGACGAGGATGATGATGACGGTGGAGAAGCTATCAGTCTAATCAGAAAAATGTTCGGGTAAAGATTTTTATTCATTGATCTCGTTTGTTTTTAGAAGTCAGTTTCAGAGGAGAGAAGGCCCCGTGACACCACACTATGGTTGGATGCATGTTAGCATCCAACCATAGTTGGATGCATGCAAAACCAAACCTATTGATCTTTATCATGTAAAATGCCATAGTTTCTTGACTCTTGCAGATAGAGTAATTGTTTTAGGATGCACTATTTTCCTTTTGGTATATTCTGATATCATTTCATTCCAACACACGTTTTCTGACTTCTCTGCAGATATAATCCTGAAAGATTTTCCCGAGATGATGATGATAGCGATATGGAGGCCAATTTCGAAGATATAATGGAGGAGGAGAAAAGAAGGTAAAGCTATTATAATTTACTCTATTCATGGAATACAGATCTTTTTTCCCTCGCAATCGAAGGTTCTCTCCATTCTATATTTACCTATTTTTACTTGCCATACAGTGCCAAAATAGCAAGGAAGGAGGATGAAGAGCAACTTCGTCTGATCCAAGAAGAAGAAGAACGGGAGAGGCGTGCGAGAATAAAAAGGCTTAAAAGAGCGAAGGGCAGCAGTTAGTGATTTTTTTGGGTAGATTTAATATTTGTTAATTTGATGAAATGATCGAAGTCCCCCATTCGCTTCAAATCACAGTTGTAATCTCAATTTCTTTAGTGCAAATAGGCTGCGCTGCTGCTTAAATTATGGGGATCCTTTTTGTAGATTGCGAAAATTAATTTTTAACTTCGCCAACAACATTGAAGTCACCCTGTATTTACCCAAGGCTTTATGGCGACCCAATTCACATTCCGTTTCAATAATTCTAGTGACTTGTGTTTTTTCTTCTCCTATTCATTTTGGAAACACTGAAAAGAAGTAAAGAAAATTTGTGAAGGAGACGTTCGTTTTGTTTTTTTGTTATTCATTACATCGAGGATTTGAAATTTGTTGTACAGACAGTGGGGATGGAGGGATTGGTGCTGGGTAGCTGACCGCTGAGCACCAATCTAAAACTGTGGCTGGTTGGCTGGTTTTAATCGTGCGACCTGTCCTCACTCGGACGGAGATTACGCTGTGTGTGGTAGGGGATATGGATTCAATGTTCATCCACAATTTGAGCATTGGAAACTTTTTTTTTTTGTTTGAAGAATTTGTTTTTATTTTCTTACTTAACAGTGGCAAGGGGATATGAATCTCCTATCTCTGTAGTCTGTCTTTAGTTCAGTTACTTGTAGACTTGGTTGAATGGTTGAACATTTTAAAAAGTAGATTAAATTGAGAGCGGAACAAATGTGGTATTTTACTAAATGATTGAATAGGTCCTTTGACCAATGATATATTATAAAGATTATGTCGTTTGTGAATTTGAATTTTGACTAATAATACATTTGTTAACTAATTTAGTTAGCGTGTTAAAAAAAAAAAAACTAATTTAGTTGAGTCTTTTAAAAAAAAACTATTTTTTTTGACACATGGAGTGGAGATTCAAATCACAGACCTCTTATTCGTATAAAAAAGAAAAAATAATCTATTTGATTGGAAGGATTTGAACCTCATATTTGAACTATTCTTAATAAGATATAAATTATACTTTTTTAAAATACACTACCCTTAAAACTATCATTAACATGTAAGAATCCTCACCCGTATTTGTATCTCCAAAAAAAAAAAATCGTCACCAGTATTTGCGATGGTAATAAGTATCACTGTCATATTCTTACCATCAACAGAAAGATATAAAGGAAAAGTTCTCGTTCCAACTTCCATCCTCTTCTGTTTGGTTCTCTTTTAATTACTCTCATCCTTCGGAACAGCGCTACGTACGTGATCGTCTCTTTAGTTCTTACGATGGAAAGCTGATTGAATTCGGAACTCACCGTCCGTCGACGCAAAGCTGCCACAGCTGAGCTCTAGCATTTACTGTCTAGACCTCCGTCTAATGTGGGTGTCCATTTTGAGCTTTCAACGTTAATCAGCTCAATCACCATCTTCATTCACCAAATTCCCGCACCGTGCGCGATCTCTTCAGGCTGAGAAAAATGGCTGTTCATGCGCTAACGACAACTCTTTTCTCTTCTCGTCTTCCCTTTCCAAAGTACAGCACTGCCTACTCCAAATCCGCAGAAGCTCGAGCTCGAACTCTCTGTTGCTCAAGGTGAGTTTCCTGTTCTCCAATCTCGTTTTGTTCGTTTCCTTGGATTAGTTAATCTCGTGGAATTATTGTAATCGTGCTGAGTTGCATGTGGTTTTTATGCCTGCTACGCTGGTATAATATAACTTCTCCTGTTCAGTTTGTTGAATTGGAGGTTTGAAGTCCATCTTGTATTAAATTCAAAAGAAAAGAGAAACACTCCGAGTATTGGTCTGTCGAGCAATTCAATGTTGCTAGTTTTCGGAGACTCATTCTCGAAATAGAGCGTTAAAGCCACACGATGTCTATGTCGCTTCTTGCTTATGCCTTTCCTGTTCTCTTTCCAGTTCGAAGTTTACGTGTAAGAGCTGATTTGAGCTTAGGATGGTGACAGTGAGAAACATGTTTGTTTGCCAGTTCTTTTACTTCTTGTCAGACAAGAATTTAATTTCCCTCTTTTATAAACTATGTAGTGTTTGACTTCTTGACTATTTAAGCTCTCTATTTCTTTCAGCGGAGATGGAGATCTTAACGGCTTGATTAATGTGTCTTCGCAATCGGAGTAATTTTTCTTAAACATTCTTGGCTTTCTTTTGCCTTGGCACTTATCTCTAGGTACTTTTCGTATTTCAGTAGCTTTATCATCTATGAAAGCTTAAGTCTATATAATCTAACTTTAGGTTGGAAAGACGTGAGGGTGCACAGATGGCGAAGGTAAGTCCTCATTGCTTCAGATATGTCTATTTACTTGTCCATTTAGTGAATGTAATAGTTCTTATTTTCGCTTTGCTCGTTAGTCATCAGATGGTGAATTACAGGCAAAAAACAGCGAAATTTGGCAACTCTTCAGAGAAGCTCAGCAGAGTATCTCCTCTACTGTTTCATGTTTTTAGATTTGTTGCTTCAAGACAGGCATTTCTTGTTCTTTGAACTCCATTCAATCTTTTGTTGTTTGTATTCTCATATGGACTATATTACTCAGATATCTTGTACTTGGATAAACAACGTGTCCTTGCTATAGAGGAGCTGAACAAAGCAATCAGTGAGAAAAACTCACTGCTTCAAAGGATCGAGGAATTGGAGTATGAAATGCAAGCTATGGATAGAAAAGGTGACAAATAGTCCCGACCCAATCTAACTGTTACCTGACCGACTGATGTTAACTGATACTCGATATTACTTCAACGTGCTGATTTTCATTCTCCTTTTCTGATTGACAATATGAAGCCTTGTTGTTTGGATAATGTTTCTGTACCTTTCTTATTTGCTTTGTTTGTCTCTCTCTCTCTCTCTCTGTTATTACTCCGAAATCAAAAGTTTGTCATCTAATCAGATGAACAGGAAAAAAAGAAAAAAAAAATTAAGGTACCTGATAAATGGAAGATTGAAGTTGTAAGTGTAACATGTTTCATGGGGCTGTCGTTTGAACCAGATCAGGCATCAATATGTTGGGAATTGCTGCTTCGGATTGATTCTATGGTTCTCACTAGTGTGATTAGCTCTGAAGAGGCATCTAAAATGAGACAGCTTGTAATGGATCACAAAGTTAGCATACTTGATGCTTTCTCTGACATCCTGCAGAAGAAAGATGCTGAGCTGCTAGCAGAGCTACGTCAGTTTTCTTACAGAAGCAATGAGTAATTTATCTACTTGAATTTGCTATTCAATTTCTTTTTTCCCTTTTCTTCTCACCATCTAAAGATTATGCTTTAAACTGTAAAATGGCGTCAGTACTTTTTATATTCTAATTTTTTTTTAATCATAATTTAATATTCTAATTAAACATATAAAGGATGTGTTTTGTCTTTATGCTTGCCTGCTGCTTAAGAACCAACAGAGAATTCCATATCGTTACTGGTTCAATAAATCTAAGATGGTAAACTTTCTAAACTTTCACTTCAAAACACAATTTTCATTTTACAACAACCTGGATATGTTGATGACTTAGTGCTTGAAAGCTATTTAACATGTACATACATTAATTTCACAAGAGATTCTTGATTGTAATTGAAGTGTCGTGTTACTAACACTCCTCAGGCACTTATAGTTTGAATAATCTTCCATGTGTTCCGCTTTCCTACCCCCTTCCAAGTACAATGTCAACTTTTTATTTATAATAATCTATCCGTGCACAGTATTCTGATACAGAAATATTGCGTAATCATAGATTGTCTTACAAGTTACAACAACCTTGATATATTGATGGCTTAGAGTTTGTTTAGCTTTAAGAAACACTTAAAGTTGATTATCCAAAAAGTGATTGATTGGGAATCACTTTAAAATGACTTCACGGTGATTTGATATTTGTAGAATTACTTTTATATGTAGTGCAACTGTACCAACTTGTACTTAAAATCACTTTTTAAGGGAATGTAACCAAACATACAGTGTTTTAATTAAAATCACTTTTATTAAAAATGCTTTTACTTTTAAGAACAAGTATCTTTTAAAAAAACGTTTTTACTAAAAGTATGTCGAATTTATCCTTAGTCCTTGAATTGAAATGTCATGTTCCTAACACTCCTTGGACACTTATAGTTTCATTAATCTTCCATGTTCTCCATCTTTCCTACCCTCCAAGTCAATTCATTTATTTATTGTAATCTATCAATTCACAGTATTCTGTTCAATTCAGGAATGGTTTTTGGATCGTCCACATTTGTACTGAAATGGCTCCAATAGCCTCTTTTGGAGCGGTGGCATCTTTTGTAACAGGGTTATCTCAAGCTCTACAAAGAAAGGGCCACTTGGTGGAGGTGATCTTACCAAAGTAAAGGTCTCCCTTTTGTTATTTAGTTTCATCAAGTCTTGTCATTGGATGCATGATTACTGCAAACCATATGGCTGCCATGCCGATGTAGGATTCCACTTTCTATTTGTAAGGAACAGAGGCAAAGAGGATAGCCTTTTCATAGAATCTGGCTCTTGTCGTTGATTTTCTCTTTTGTCTATTGTGAACCAGTACCATTAAGCAGCTGCCACAGCCCTATCTAAATGACTGCATATGTATTTTCCAACTTCCGTTTACTATCTGTATAGTGTATTTTCCAAAAAGCTGCATGATTCAAAGTGCCTTAATTTTCTTTATGCTTGGCATCATCCATAAAGTATTTGTCCTCCAGAATTTGGTTAGATGGGAGTTTCAAAGTTTAATGACGTAAACTGCATCCAACCATTAATCCTTTCATTGAAAAGTAAATCTTTGGTCACTGCAAGGAAATTATTTTGAAGTCTGGCTCCCGCTAGCTTTTATCTTCTTACCAATTGGATTTGTGTAACCTATGACGAGCCATGTGTATTTCATGATTGGAAATTTTTGGTCAATGGGAGCTCCAAGTGACCACAGCACCCGGAAGTAAGAAAGTTAAGATCTTGAATGACTACATTTTTTGGTTCTGGACCTATAGCGAACCTTAAATAACTTACAGAATATTTACAAACAAGCCTGTAGGTGAAGCATAATGGTATAGAGTGGTCTACCGTGGACATCTGCTTATTGTCCAATTTCCTGTTTGTTTGAATTATTTTCTTTATAAGAGAAATCAAATTCTGTTTTTCTAGTTTCAGGAGCATCATTAAATTCGATAGATCTTCACTCTTTTAGTTCTTATTCAAAGATGGATTCCAAAGTTTAAGTTCAACATGTTGCTTTTAAGGTATGGAAGCATGGAACTAAATAAGGTTCAAGGGCTACGAGAGATTGAGGTGGAGTACTATTCGTATTTTAATGGTCAACTACATGGAAACAAAATATGGACTGGGTGAGTCTAAATTGTATAATTGTTTTATTTATTTATTTATAAAAAAGAAACTACTTGAAATGTAAAATTAGCATGGGAATTGGAACCTACTGAATATAATTCTTGTATCTCACGTCCTTGTACAGTGTTGTCTGTGGCATAGGGGTTACTTTCATTCAACCTTTGTATTACTCATCATTTTTCAACCGTGAGAAGGCACATGGATACTCTGACGACTTCGAACGGTAAGTAAATAGATCCAACCAGTAGATTTTTTCCCTGATGGCCAAGGCTGATTATGGCTACCAAGACAAGACATTTTTACTTCATTTGAGCATTCCGCCAAGTACAAACTCTGCCTATGCTTATTGAATGCCTATACCAATTTCTAGGCTTGCAATCAATTGTGTCAAAAAGCTTAGCATATAAAAATTAATGTTGTTTCCCTTCTACCTTATTGACCTCCCATGCCTTTGGAAAGGAAAATTCTATTCCATGCCCTACAATTAATCGAACTTTATTAAGTTTGTCAGTTATGCATAATTTGATAATCTCTTTCTAATTTAAGATACCAAACTGATCTAGGATTTAGATTCTGAACCAATATGGTCATCGACCGGCCAATGTGATTGTGAAGTTTTGTTTCCAATGATCACTGACCATCCATGAATTTAGTAGAATATAACTTGAGATAAATGTCAAAAGATTCTAGTTAAAAATCTCATTATGAATCTTATCAATGAGGAAGAACAATTTTCTTCAACGAAAGAAACAAATGCATGCTTCTTTATCTCACCTATTTTGTTATTCTCATGTTTTCAGGTTTATGTACTTCTCTCGAGCATCATTGGATTATATGGTGAAATCTGGCAAGAAGCCCGATGTGTTACACATACACAATTGGCAGACTGCTGTAGTAGGACCGCTTTTCTGGGACATTTTTGTTCAACAGGTTTAACTTGTAATTAGTATCTCTTGTTTCTGCTTCTTTTTCTCCTAATACTTTTTTTAGGTTCATATTATATTTTCAAATTTATTTAAGTGCTGAACTCTTGTTTCCATATCAGTACCTTTCTGAATCTATGACATCATGTTAATCTATGTTAGAAAGTAATTTGCCTTTGTCCCACACTGGACACGGACAGGTGATATGTAATCTTTTTACTGCATAAAAGTTAGTTGCGCTGAAATTTCATGCAACTGGAAATACTAGTAAGGGAAATATGAAACCAGAGAAAAGGTTTTTGAGAGTGAAAATATATAAATGGCGATTTAAAAAAATGGGGTTGTCTTAAAAGGTCAAGATAGTTGATGGTTTGTGCTCCATGACTTCAGATTTTGAGAAAACAGCACTTCTTTGTTTATACAGAAGGGATGTTTTGATAGTCGGCTGAAAACTTATCTAAACCTTTATCCACCTGCTGTTAATGTTTTTCTTTGAACTTTCTTGGTCAATAAAAATTCTTCTACGAAGGTTTCTGTTGCTTTAGTGGACTTGCTTAGAAATTCTAGGGTAGAATTGGTAAACCAAGAAGAAAACTCAACTACTGTGGCAAATAGCAATCCAGTTCACTATCTTGTTATCTTCTATGGATTTATTCTTAATTGGTGGATATTGGAGCTTGTATCTTTTAATTTTAAGGAGTCTGCATGGAGCTTTTTGGCTGGATGGGTTGTTTTTCCATCACTTTTTTTTTTTGGGATGAAATACTCGCTGTGAATTAAACACGGAAAGCGGTTTTTCTTTTACCTTGTTAAACATTGCTTTCCATTATTATATACAACTGAACTTTTTGGTTTATTGACCTGGCAATTACTAAGACAACAAGAACTTAATAGCTAAACAATTCATACATGCTTAGCTACATCGCTTCTGCTAATTTTTTAGGATTGTCTTTTTCTTAAATTGATGTCATTTACCCATTTTTATAGGGACTGGAAGATTCTAGAATTTTATTCACATGTCACGACATCCATGCACAGGCAAGTTAGAAATGATTTTTTTTTTTTGCAGTTTTTATAATGTGTTCTCCAAGATGTTTATCTAAAATTGTCCTACGTGAAAAATATCCTAGTCTCTTGTACAACCGGAGAAGCTAGCACTATGTGGACTTGATCCTGCAAGACTTCATCGTCCTGATCGTCTGCAAGACAATTCCAATACGCATCTTGCAAACATGATGAAGGTATAGAATGTAGAATATATATGCATTTCTTAGAAGGCCAATCTTAAATTTTTAGCCTTACCTATAGTCTTGCTCTTGTTTGTCTTGTAAGGCAGTCTAGTTTTACCTGTCAGAGGAAAATATTTAAAAGTTTTTCTTTGTATTAAATTCTTGAAGAGTTATATATAGACCTCATTGGTGTTGAGAATAGTGCATGTAGTTCCACAACCCTGATCGAACTTCTTGACAGTTCTTTTGACAGTGGAAAGTTCAGTATGCTTGAATGGTATAGAATATAAAATGTTTATTTATTTTAAACCTTTGATTTATATCCTAAGGTGTCTATTGAAATTCATGCTTCTTATCATTGTCTAGTATCATGTAATATTCTGCCTGTGATTTTTTCAGGGTGGAATTGTTTACTCCAATAAAGTTGTAATAATGTCATCCACACATTCAAAAGGCCGTATAATTCATAGTTTGAGTCATGGTTTGGAAACTACCTTAAACATGCACAAGTAAGTAGTAGTCTTTTGCAATTCCTGAAATTGGATTGGTTGAGTTCTTTCTTGGATTATGTTTCGTACTAATTTTCCTTTTTCTAATTGATTGAAACTTGATAAATGATTCGTTAGTAGACAACTAATATAGAAACTACGCACTGCTCTGTAATATTTTGCCAAAATGAAAAAAGGAAGAAGGCCATGGACAATTTGAGAGGTCTATTCTCTCCCTAAAGATGCAAAATTTCAACCTACCTCCCACATACTGATCAGCATATATATAAACACATTCCTACATAACTACCCAAGGGCCCTACACTACCTTCTGTTGTACAAAATAATTTCCCTCCCTTCTGCTAACTAACCTACTTTGTGCCTTGCCCATCCCCACCTTTCTTTCTACTCGTATAAGTAAACTTCATTAGTAATTTCACAATTCTATTACTTGGCTTCAGGTGATCGACCTCCTGCGAGGCAACAATGAAAAACATTTTTCTATCAGGCATTCCAAGTGCCTGCCTCGTCTTCACTCTCTCACATACACATACAATATATTTTTTCTTTCATATACAGTATCTTACTTTGCGTATCTCATATAAAACTTAAGAATTCTATTTGATGGCAACCTATTCTTCAGTTACTAGGTCAAAGGGCAACTGATTACCCCTGCCAGTAAAATGTTGTGCGGGATGAGTTTTTTTTTTGCCTGCTTGTTGCTTATTGCCTTATTGCAGGGACAAATTGATTGTTGCTCCTTGTGGGTTTGAGAGCTCGTCTTGGAATCCTGAAAAAGATAAATTTCTTCCAGAAAATTATAGTGCAGATGATATGAAAGGAAAAGTGGTATGCAAAATCGCATTGCAGCAAAAGCTCGGATTAGCTGAGAATTCTTCTATTATTACCGTGAGTATCCTACTACTGCTCAAGTAGGCTCTGGAGTGCTCTTGAATCTTTAGGTTTTTAAGTCACGATGTTATATTTCTTTCTGATACTAAAAAGTAATTCAGTGGCTCGAGGAAAAAAATCTTGGTAACTTGAAAAACTTTTACGCGCCAATTCTCATATGAGATTTTGTTCATGAAGCAAATGTAACCATTTTGTGAAGTTTTCTTTCAAGATATTGAAAGTTCTCCAGGTGATAGACATGAATGTTGCATCCATTATAGAGGCTATATGTAGATAGGTTCAATGGTCATCTAAATTATATTCTCTTCTGAACAATCTTTTGACACGTTTGCTGAATTATCGTGTGTGATACCCGAGCTATCTAGCATCACATTTTAGTACGCCACGTATTACTGGAATTTGTCTATCTTCATTAGTGAAAAGTGAAAACAGTCATGAAATAACAGTATCTTTGTTTTCTCTGTCAAGATGCCTCGTTAAATACTTTTTTTTTGTTATACCTGAAGTAAAAGACCCTTCTCATGCAATGTTTGAGGATTAGGCTTTATAGGCAGTTTTAAATCAACTGCAATTTGGCCCTCTTATCCCAATTGACCTTAAATAATATATCTCTACTTGTCATCCATAAGGATTCCACTTCCATGAATAAATGGCATCTCTTAATGTTTTACCTGAAACTTTGGAACTCCTCCAGTTGTGTACATGCCAGGACCAGAAGAATCCAATGGTTGAATAGGAGGCGATCCGATGGCTGCCTTCCCTCGTTCATCTACTTCTTGGATATAGAAGGTGTAAACGACCTCTCCTTTTACGAACTTTTCTATGTTAACCAATTGATCAAAGAAAATGCTCTACTTGAAAGAATCATCCACAAGGATCATATCCATGAAAAAAAAGCGCCTACTATTGTTCTATGTAGAACTCTGGGACTCTTCCAGCCATGTACAGAGCAGAAGAATCTGGTGGTTGAACGAAGGTGTTCCCTTGGCTGCCTTTCCTCATCTTCTGTGGGCATAGTAGGAGTCGATAACTTTCCTTGCGTGGACATTCTTGTTTCATCAACACTTCCGCACTAGAGCCCAATATTGTCATCAATTCATCTGTTAGACCCCCAATAGTGCACACGTATGCAAGGAGGGGTAGGAGAGGAAATTCACCCTCGATCTAGGCGATTAACAGAAAGATTAGTGTAATATAAAGGTTGGCGGTCAATCGGTGTAATCGGTGGGGTTATCTAAATTTTGGGTTGTATATATTGTATTTTGTGGGAGGATTAGGGGATGGAAAATCCTTAGTTTGTTTACTCTTATCTAAGAAGATAAGAGAGTGGGAGACCTCACCATCTCAAACTGGTGTTTGTAATTGACCCTTGTTGATAAATAAAAGCTTTCTTACTAGCTTACTTACTATCTATAAACCGGAATCCTAACAATCTGGTATCAGAGCACGTCATCCTGGGTAAGACACGGGGTATGGCGCACAAGCAACTGGAAGAGCGGGTAGCAGAATCGGAGAAACATGTCGAAGGTATGAAAGAAAAATTTCCTGAATTAGAAAATTCTGTAGCAGAATTAAATAAAAGTATGGAAAAGTTATTCAATAGTATGGAAGATCAACGACAAATAACAATAGAAAATCAAAAGGCGTTAGCAAATTTGCTACAAGGAGGGTTTAAAGTCAGCCCTAGCGGAGAAAAAGAGTCGGGACAAAAGCGGAAAATTGTGGAAGATGTAAGCGCTTCCTCTAGTCGAAAGGAACCTAGGGGAGAGGAAAATTTCCATGATCGACAGAAATTTAAAAAGGTAGAAATGCCTACCTTCGAAGGAGACTACCCAGACGATTGGCTCTTTCGAGCAGAACACTATTTCGACATACACCAATTATCAGATTTAGAAAAGGTCGTGGTATCTGCAGTAAGCTTCACCGGAGCAGCTTTAAGATGGTATCGGTGGGCTGAGAACCGAAGTCCATTCACTAGCTGGAGAAATCTGAAATACAGGGTACTGGAGCGATTCAGACCAACGCAGGAAGGGACCCTCTGTGCTCGATTCCTTTCTATTAGGCAAGAGAAGACAGTGGCTGAATATCGGGAGAAATTTGAAGCCCTCGCAGCCCCCCTTCCATAGCTATTTGAGGAAGTCCTGGAAAACACATTCCTTAACGGATTGTTACCGGCTATAAGATCCGAAGTTCTATGTTTTGAACCCATGGGCCTGGAAGCCATCATGAAGGCGGCCCAAAGAATAGAAGACAAGAATCGGGCCATTGAATCTAAGACTAGTTTCGGCCCAGGAAGAGTGTGGAAAAATCCCATCATCAGCCATGCAAATCCACCAAAGTTAGTCGAACAAAACCCCATTAAAACCATTACTTTACCCAATAACCCGTCCCATCCACCGAAAGAAACACCACTTAGACGCTTAACCGATTCTGAAATGCAATTAAGAAGGGAAAAAGGATTGTGTTACAGGTGTGATGAAAAGTTCCACGTGGGACACAAATGTAAAGGAAAGGAGTTAAAGGTACTCCTGGTAGCAGACGAGGAACCAGAGACGCCATTTTCCAAAGAAAAAGAAACCACAGAGTGTCGGGTAGAAGAAGTCGAAGATCCTACTGTGGAAGTCGACATGGCCGAACTTTCCATTAACACGGTAGTTGGATTTTCTTCTCCTGGAACGATGAAAGTAAAAGGGAGAATCGAAGACAAAGAGGTGGTTATTCTCGTAGATTGTGGTGCAACACACAATTTTATTTCACAAAAGCTGATCGAAGATATGAAGATACCAGTGACAGAAACGATGAACTATGGCATTATCATGGGAACATGGACCGCAGTGAAAGGAAAAGGTATTTGTAAAAAGATTGTGATCGCATTAGATGGAATTACCGTTGCTGAAGACTTCTTACCCATAGAGTTGAGTGGGGTTGATGCAATATTAGGCATGCAGTGGCTGAGAACTCTAGGAGTAACGACTATTGACTGGAAAACCCTAACGATGGAGATCAAAGTAGGAGATTCCAAGATTACCCTCAAGGGAGATCCCTCCTTGACCAAGACAGAAGTATCGCTTAAACAACTTAAGCGAACATGGGGCAAACATGATCAGGGCTTCTTAGTTGAACTAAGAGCAATTACAGCAGCAGTAGGTGACCCGGCCATTTTTGACGCAGTTCCACCATCACCGAACTTACCCATTGTGGACCAATTATTAGAACAGTATGCTGATGTGTTCTCCGAACCTTCTCGACTTCCTCCTCACAGAGAAATCGATCATCGAATCCCACTGAAGACCGGAAGTCAACCAATTAACGTCCGTCCATATCGATATCCTCATGCCCAAAAGGAAGAAATCGAGAAAATGATCAGGGAAATGTTAGTCGCAGGGGTGATTCGACCCAGTACCAGCCCAGTTCTGCTCGTGAAGAAAAGAGACGGTAGTTGGAGGTTTTGCGTAGACTATCGTGCT
Organism: Luffa acutangula; assembly: GCA_036850905.1. Taxonomy (NCBI): domain Eukaryota; kingdom Viridiplantae; phylum Streptophyta; class Magnoliopsida; order Cucurbitales; family Cucurbitaceae; genus Luffa; species Luffa acutangula. The sequence goes on along the minus strand of CM072087.1, from coordinate 56,646,827 downwards.
TTGAATGAGGCCACTGTGCCAGACAAGTTTCCAATCCCAGTAATTGAAGAACTGTTAGACGAACTACACGGGGCGCAGATTTTTTCTAAACTGGACCTACGACCCGGATATCATCAAATCCGTGTACATACTGAAGATATCCCAAAAACGGCGTTTAGGACGCACGAAGGTCACTACGAATTCCTGGTAATGCCCTTTGGTCTCACTAATGCCCCGTCAACTTTCCAAGCGTTAATGAATCATATCTTTCGCCCTTTTTTACGTAGATGTGTTCTCGTATTTTTTTGATGACATTCTTATTTATAGTCCGGATTTAGAGACACACTTAAGACACCTTGGGGCTGTATTGAATGTGATGAGGGATAACTCACTAAAAGTAAACATGAGAAAATGTGTGTTTGCGAAAGATCGCATAGACTACTTAGGCCATTGGATTTCGGCGGCAGGCGTAGAAGCTGATGCTGACAAATTCAGATCGATGGTAGAATGGCCAAGACCGACAAATGTCAGGGAATTGAGAGGATTTCTAGGGCTCACGGGCTATTATCGAAAGTTTGTGGAAAATTATGGTGCCAAAGCATTTCCTTTAACACAGTTAACTCGCCGAGATGCGTTCGAATGGACCGAACAAGCCCAAGAAGCGTTTGAGAACTTGAAACGGGCTATGATGACCCTCCCAGTCTTGGCACTACCTGATTTTTCGCAGACCTTCATAGTAGAAACTGATGCCTCCAGTATGGGTTTGGGAGCTGTATTGACTCAGAACCAAAGGCCAATAGCTTATTTCAGTCAATCATTGTCAACACAGGCCCAGTCCAAACCAATCTATGAGAAAGAATTAATGGCAATCGTAAAGGCGGTACAAAAGTGGAGGCCATATCTGTTGGGCCAACGTTTTTTGATCCGGACAGACCAACAAGCTTTGCGATTCCTTGTAGACCAAACCGTCATACAACCCGAATACCAAAAATGGATCTCAAAGTTGTTGGGCTACAACTTCGAAGTACAGTATCGACCCGGATTAGAAAATAAAGCAGCGGACGCTTTATCTCGCCTTCCACCTGCAGTCCATCTTGCACCGTTATCAGCACCGGCCATTCTAGACGTACAAATAATCAAGAGAGAAGTAGCCCAAGACCACAGGTTGCAAGAGATAGTGCGAGATCTCTTTGTTGATCCCTCCCTTCATCCAAAATTTTCCCTCCATCAAGGAACACTGTTGTATAAGGGAAGATTAGTAATGTCAAGCGAATCCAGATTAATTCCAGCGGTTCTTCACTCCTATCACGATTCTGTTATAGGCGGACATTCAGGGTTCTTAAGAACCTATAAAAGAATTACGGCTGAATTATACTGGCAGGGGATGAAAGGAGCGATAAAACAATATGTGGAAGACTGCCAAACCTGCCAACGAAACAAGACCCTAACTCTATCTCCGGCCGGACTTCTGCAGCCCTTACCCATTCCGGAGCGGATATGGGAAGACATTTCGATGGATTTTGTAGAAGGCTTACCCAAATCCAGAGGATATGACACAATCTTTGTGGTCGTGGACAGGCTCAGCAAATATGCACACTTCTTACCCTTAAGCCACCCTTTTTCTGCAAAGAGCGTGGCAGCCTTATTCATAAAAGAAGTGGTACGACTGCACGGATTCCCAAGATCCATAGTTTCAGACCGAGATAAAATATTTGTGAGTCATTTTTGGGGAGAAATGTTTCGTCTACAGGGTACTCAATTGAGGAGAAGCACTTCCTATCATCCACAAACAGACGGGCAAACTGAAGCGGTCAATAAATGCCTTGAAACGTATTTGAGATGCTTTTGTGGTGAAAGACCAAAGCAATGGGAACATTGGTTGTCCTGGGCGGAGTACTGGTATAACACAACATATCACTCTTCTCTCAACACAACACCGTTCCGAGTGGTTTATGGCAGACCACCTCCAACACTTTTATTCTACGGGGACCAGAAGACAAACAATGCGACATTAGATGAACAGCTGCTTAACCGAGACAAAACCATTGATTTGCTCAGGACTCAGTTACTCAAAGCTCAAGATCGAATGAAGAAATACGCTGACCTACAAAGAAGAGAAAAAAAATATGAAGAAGGAGAATGGGTGTATATCAAGCTCCGTCCTTACCGACAGTCAACAGTGGCTCACAGAAGAAATGAAAAACTATCTCCAAAATATTTTGGGCCTTATCGAATTCTCGAGAAAATTGGACCACTAGCCTACCGACTCGACCTGCCAGAAGAAGCTTCCATTCATCCGGTTTTTCATGTATCACAACTTAGGCAGGCGATGGGAAGCAATGAGCGCGTCGAACGACTTCCACCCATCTTAACAGAAAACTTTGAATGGATAGCTGAACCAGAGGATGTGATGGCATACCGCACAAATCCAGTCACCAACGAATGGGAACTTTTAGTACAGTGGAAGGGCCTACCAGAATTCGAGGGAACCTGGGAATCCTTAGAACACTTCAGACAACAATTTCCAACCTTTCCACTTGAGGACAAGGTGGCTTACACCCCCGGGGGTATTGTTAGACCCCCAATAGTGCACACGTATGCAAGGAGGGGTAGGAGAGGAAATTCACCCTCGATCTAGGCGATTAACAGAAAGATTAGTGTAATATAAAGGTTGGCGGTCAATCGGTGTAATCGGTGGGGCTATCTAAGTTTTGGGTTGTATATATTGTATTTTGTGGGAGGATTAGGGGATGGAAAATCCTTAGTTTGTTTACTCTTATCTAAGAAGATAAGAGAGTGGGAGACCTCACCATCTCAAACTGGTGTTTGTAATTGACCCTTGTTGATAAATAAAAGCTTTCTTACTAGCTTACTTACTATCTATAAACCGGAATCCTAACATCATCCTGAACTGGCTATGTCTTCTACGTTAGAATTCAAATCCTGTCGTTTCTCGATTACATTCAATCATGATTTTACATACTGCTACTATTTCATACCAAAATTCTTCCACAATTCTCCAAGGGTACCATTGTGGTAGAACTCAAATGCTAATATTTGTATGGTGCTTGAAAAAATGCACAGGTACAAAGGATTTTGAGAGCCTCCCTTTCTGTTCTTCCAACAAAGTTGGCTTCCTATAAATAAGATTGGATATCCTACTTACAAATTCACAGGTACAAAGGACGTTGATTTCTACTGAACTTTGAATGCTCCTACCATCAGCACCGCCTTGCTAATTAATTCCCTAGTCAATTATCGGTTGCCACAAGTGCTTCATTTCGTCTTTCTACACCTTTCTTCTCCTTGCATACTCAAACTGTATGGGTGCTTATCGGCATACTTACCCATGCACATGCATATATATATATATATATGTTTGTTGCATCTCATTTTATCACTTTCTCCTTCAAACTAAATTTCTGACCTTGATTTTAGGCGAGAAGTTAATGGACTATTAGTGACCTCCAGGCAGCTTTCCCTTTATTTTTACTGCACTACTCTTATTTTCATGCTGTATTTGATGTGGGACATCTTGTCCTTTCTTATGTTTTCTTGAAAGTAATTCTTGTGTAAATCCAAGAGGTCTTAATTTTTACCTTTCTTGGTTAGTTTTATCTTTTATTTTGGGAAAATGGCAGCCCCTTTTATGTTTTACAGCTTATTAAAGCTGGTAGTTAGTTTAACTCTTTAAGTTTTCACTCTAGGTTAGTTATCCAGCCTATATAAGGGGCTGGTTTTGTATTCATTTGTTATCTTTTGATCATTAATAAGAAATCACCACCTTGTTTACATCAGTATTGCTCCTTCTGCTCTTTGCTTGAATACTGCAGCTATAAGATGCTTATACACCATTAACTTTTACATTGTGTATTTCTAATCCACTACCCATTCCCCAACAGGTTGGATGCTTTTTATCTGATGCGTCAGATGTTGACACAGAGAACCTGAGAGCAATTGTTCAGTATGGCACCAGAATGGGTGTCCAGGTTGTAATCTTCTCCCTATAAATTACACGCTGTATTCTATTGAAATGAAACCTTTTACTTGTTGCTTGATTTTGAAGTTAGAGGAAATTTATGGTCTATACTCTGATATTTATGGTGGAAGCAATCAGTTTAGTTGGTGAATATAAATATATTCTTTTTGATATATCTAGTTTATGTAAGCTCGTTCTTTTCTTATACAAAATTCATCTCATGGGATGATGAGTGTTAACCAATTTCTTATAGTTCATCTTCATGACAACTGGCGAAATGACAAGTAGACACAAGGAATTAGAATCTCTTCAAATACAAATTGAGGTACTTGCTTTTTGTTGTTATCATCTATTTTCTTTCATTTCATGAATCAAGTAATCTACTGGGCACCACACACAATAAGGCAAGCATTTAGAAAAGTGACAGTTGACACTATGATAGATAATCTTTCTGTTATCTGACATGATTAGTTCCTCATTTTATGATGTAGCATATAGTGCATGATTCTGGTAATTGGTTAGATTTTTGGTTGCTAGTTGTTAAACTGACATGATTTAGAACAGTTCAACCAGATAAAATTTTTCTTAGCAACTATCCATTATTGCAGGATAAAAATGTGAGGTTCATGAACAGACATGATGAGACATTGTCACATCTCATTTTTGGAGGTTGCGATATTATCTTGTGTCAGTCTCTTCACGATCCTGTTATGCAAGTGCCAGTAAGTAATCTACTCTTCTCTTCTTCCAAGAGTGCTGATTATTTGCAAACATTCCAGTTGTAAGCTAAGTTTATTGTTTTTTCCCCTCTTTTTGAGAAACCTCAAGAAAGATTTTATAGAAAAAAGGAGGAAGAACGGCCTAAAGACTGGGGTAAAGGAAACCCCCTCCCAGAAGAAACTATCAATGCAACATTCCAATCATTTGTAATGGACAATAAACTGTAGTTACAAAGGAAATTTTTTGTGGTTAGAGCACCACCATGGTGAAGTGTGCTGTACACTGTTGAAGAAAAAAAATCTAACGTGACTTCCTTATCCTAAAAATTCCTGCTGTTTCTTTCTCTCCAAATCAGCCACAAAAGGGCCCTCACTGCCCAATTCTACAAAATGTTGGCTTTGCTTTTCAAAATGGGACCACCAAAGGATTCAAGATTAAGGTGCTCTACCTTCTCTGGAAGGCACTTATCCATCCCAAACTCTTGCTGCACAAAGGCCCAACCTTTCCTAGCAAACGAACAAGGAAAATGTGGTCAACCGTCTCTTTGTTTTCCTTACATTAGCAGCAAACTGAGGGAAACTGAGGGGGAGATGGTCCAGTGGGGGAATTTTCTTTGAAGTTTTTCTGCTGTGTTTAAACTTCTATAAAAGAGCGACCCAAGGAAGAATTTCATTTTTTGGCCCCAAATAATCTTCGCCACAGGGCCTTTAGTCTACCTTTGAGCTTGTCAAGTGGGAGAAAGTCAAATTGACAGAGAAACCACCCCGGGATCCAATTTCCAGACAAATTTATTGTGATCGTGCCACCTTTGAAAGAGATCCAGTTTACTCGTGAAGCTTGCCCACCTCAAGAGCTCTCTATCAAACGGAGCTCTTGAGGAAGAGGAAGAGGAAATGTGTGTTGTAAGGTTGGTGTTTCTATATCTTTTCAATCTTGGCCAGTTTAAAAGTCGAGATTTTTCCTTGGACATTTATAAATGAAACACAACTTCGACAATTATTGTGGGACAATTAAATGACCTCTAGATTTGATCCTGTTGGGTTCTCTTATCAGTCTAATCTCCTACTTCCTGGATTGTTAAGTGAATATGCATCAACTTGGAGTTTCATCCATTTACTGAAGTTAAAGTCTCGTCTATTCCATAGGGTGGTTCAATACCTGGAACTTTATGTTTACTAATGAATGAACTTTATGTTTACTAATGAATTCTACTTCTATAATCACAATGTGAGACGGCCTAACATGTAGAGCATGAGGATTAATAAGATAGACACCCTTATCCTTGTTCAATTAATTTATTTTTTTGTCATTTGATTGTAGTCTCTCTGACTCTCAGTCCCTTTTGTTGTCTGGACTGTTCCACGTCAATATTTTTGACATCTGAAATGACGGTCTAAACCTATGGCCAAATCCTTTGTTACAACTTATTTTTATCTTTCCTTCGTTAATGTAGTTGAAGGCTTTGAGATATGGAGCTGCTCCAATAGCAATCACCTCCAGTGACAACGGATTCGGGTAACTGTCTTTAGCAAATTCAAATTTTGGATGTATGTGAATGGTGATGTTCTCTTTTTTAATTTCTTGGGATAAAAAAAAAAGATCTATTGATCTGTTTATCTTCAATGTTGCTAGACACTTTCCTGATCATGACTACGAGACTACTAAATCAGCCATGTTCATTAACTCTACCTTCGGATATTTGTCCTTCAGCCAAGCCTTGGATGAAATGGTAAGTGTTACATGAGCTACAAAACCTCATACAGAGGAATTTATTATATTTTGTAGTTTCTATGCAATGCTCAATACCTTATTTCTATTTGTTCGCTGGGACTATGTACAGAATAACAATCCATCCGAGTGGAATCATAAAGTGTTTGATGCTATGACAAAGGACTTCTCTTGGGATGCAGAGTGCTGTGATATATATCTTTCTGCTTACACAGCTATGAAGAGCTTGTGAACAGGTATAAAGTAGAACGTAGTACATACATATTGACAATGTTTGCATCCGTCAGTGCAGCTTGCACGAAACTGCAGCTCTGTGGTGGAGCTTGATTCCAGACTTCTAGTCTATAATGACCAGATTTTAGGGTTGTAAATGAAGAGTAGATAGTTTTTTATTTGAAGTAGTAAATTATATGTGAATAAAAAGAATGGGGATGTACTGGAAAGGCTGAAGGTGCAGCTTACTAACTTAGTCCAAGTTGTTTAAAAACGTCAGTTTATAATAAAGGCATGCTTAATTGAAAAATCGAATCACACTGTACCAATCTGTGCTCTGCTTAGATTTGTATGAGGCCTGATGTTTTTGGTTTATATTATTTAGAAATCTCTGACTCAGTTTGGTTCTTGGTTTTTTGAAATGAAATAGTCAAACTGAACCTTACCATCTACCTACTATTTCTTCCTTTAAGTGGTGTGTTTCAACGTTTCTGTTTCCTCTCGTTCGAATTTGGTTTAAGGCTTTGCAACTTGCATGAGATTGTGATATTTAGAAATCTGTTGCTTAGGGATCAAATGTTTTGTTTAAATCCTATTTTGACATCTGAATTTTTACACTTAATTTATTTTGGTCTCAACTTTCAATATGATATTGTGTTGGTTCCCTCTCAATTTTTTTGTCGGTTCCTTCTTGTAGTTGAATTTTGTCGGTCATTTAACCAAAATCTTATGTAGCATTATGTGGATCTATAGTTTGAACCATGTGTATACCACTGGGTCTAGAAATAGATAGTTTAGACTGACCAATTTGAGGACAATTCCATTGATTAAGGTATTATGACCTTAACCAAGAGATGGAATGAATGGTAGACTAAGATTACAATGAATTCTTATGAAAGTTTAAAGATCAAGAAAAAACATTTTGAAATGGTTATCAACCTCTAGAAATAGAACCAAAAGCTTTCTGGTTTATTGCGTTCAATAATTGGAGTGTTTTTTCTTAAACAATTCTTTTTAATGCTTTACATATTTACTAATATTTTTAATGGTTGATGATGTACACTAGTCATTAATGAATTGATATTAAACCCTAAATGGAAAAAGTTGCTATTTTGTGTAGTTTCTCTCCAATGTGATTAGGTCTACGTCTAATCTATCAATTTAAAAAGGTATAACGATAAGGATTGATTACCTTATTTTTTTTTTAAATGGTAGAATATAATTTAAAACTTATACTAAAAACATAAATAGTTGGACACTCTATTTTTAATAGTGTGTATGTGTATATATATATGCACACAGGCACAAAATGTACGTATTTGTAGGCTCAAATAAAATTTTTACCATATGATTGAGATTCCTTGAAATGCATCAAAACTCTTCGAGACTTCAAACTATTTTAGACCAAATCTTATTTGATTGAGACGGATTAAGACATGAAGGGCTCATTTGATAACGTTTTTGTTTCTTGTTTCTTGTTCCTGTTTCTCCTTTTTTAAGAAACAGACTTGTTTGATAACTCATCCATGTTTCTTGTTTCTAAATTTCTAGAAACGTTTCTAAAAAAGAGGCCAAATTTGAGAAACTACAAAATGTTGTTTCTCAAATTCTGTTTCTGTTTTTTTTTCTCTATCTTTCATATCCATCTCTCCCTCCCACTCCTACACCAATCTCTTATCTTCCTCCATTTTTTTTAACCACATCCTCGTCTTTTTTTTTTTTTTTTTTTTAATCTTTTTTCGTTATTTCGTTCTCTTTCCTTTTTTTATTTTATTTTATTTTTTCGTTATTTCTTTCTCTTTCATTTTTTTTTTATTATTTGTGTTATTTCTTTCATTTTTTCCTTTTATTATCACCTCCACGATCTCAGACTATCGCCCACCATCGTTGAGATCTGACTATCGATCGTCACCGACCAGCCGTCACTGTCAACCTCCGACTATCAGCAATCGCCGACAGACTGCCTCCGTCGAACTTTGACTATCGGCCGCCGCCGACCTCCACCGACCGACCGCCAAAAACCACCTTCTACTACTGGTCGTCGCCGACCTCCGTCAACCGACCACCATTGTCGACCTCCGACTACTGGTTGCAGTCGTCCGCTACCGTCAACCTTCAATTATCAGCCTTCGGCGACAGACCGTCATCGTCGACTGATCGCTACCGTCGACATCCGACAACCGACCCCCGCCGACCTCTACCGACCAACCGCCACTGTCCACCTCCGACTATTGGGCGCCGCCGACCAGCCACTACCGTCGATCTCTAACTACCGAAAGCCTCCGACCTCCATCGAACGACTGCCACCGTCGACCTCTGACTACCGGGCATTGTCGACCTCTACTGACCGACATATGTCGATCGATCGCCATCGTCGACCTTCGACTACCAGCCACCATCGACCAACTGCCACCGTCGACCTCTAACTATCGACCTTCGTCGACCGACTGCCACTGTTGATCTCGGATTACTGTCAACCTCCGACTATCGGGCGTCGTCGACCAGCCGCTACCGTCGACCTCTGACTATCAAGCGCCGCCAACCTCTACTGAACGACAGCTATCGTCGACCTCTGACTATTGGGCACCGCCGATCTCCGTCGACCTCCGACTACCGGTCGTGGTTGACCTCCGCTGATCGACCTTCGCTGACTGACCCCCACCGACCTTCGTCGACCAGTTGCTACAGTCGACCTCTGACTACCAGATTCCACCGTCGACCTCCGACTACCGACTGCCACTATCGTCGTCGACCGAAACTTGTTCCTTTTTTTTTCTTCTTTTCGACAACCACCACCACGCGCCGACGACTTTTCCAGCATTTGCCGCTGACTGTTTGCATTCGCTCAGTGGTCGAAGGTCAGTAGCGATGGCCGATGATCAACGATGGCGGGTGATCGGTAACAAGGGTGGTAGTGATGAGGAAGAAGAAGGAGAAATACAAAAAATAATCGTTGAAAATTAATATATTTTTATATTATATATACTAAATTTTATTTTAACTAAAAAAACAAGAAACAAGAATCAGTTATCAAACACATTTTGTGTTTCTGTTTCTTTTTTCAGAGAAACAAGGAACAAAAATAGTTATCAAACATGTTTCTGTTTCTACTTCTTAAAAAATAAGAAACAGGAAACAAGAAACGAGAAACGAGAAACATGAAACGATAACGTTATCAAACGAGGCCGAAATTATCAAACTTATGCAAGAGAGACCAAGATTGATTGAGACAATTAAGTTGGACCAAACCAACCGATAATGCCAAGTGTCATCCCCCTCTATTTTAGGCTACGGATGCAAAAATCCTTGAAATTGCCTTAAATAACGAATGGGAAAACAGACTGAATTAATGAAACATTTAGGTATTCCACCAAACAGATTGAGTTTAGAATATCAATGCAGTTGACTTCAATTCATTAACATCTGTCCCCTCTGGGGGCTTTGAATACAGATGCAGTCCATTGAACTCGAACATAATAATTGTTTGTGTACATAATGGCCGCGGGCCACTCGCTGAGAAAGTTCGATGCCAACAAAAACAAAATCGTCATCCGCTACTGTAGTACTAGAAATTTTCTCAACTAGTATATAACAGTTCGGTTCAAACTATTAAATTTTCATCAATAGGTTGACATTTTTATAGTTTTCTTGTGATATAGTGAATCAACATTTCTTTTGTTAAAAACATTTCTTTTGTCAAAAGAAATGACGGAATATAATTATAAAAAAAAAAAAAAAACAAGAATCCTAAGGTAGACATAATTAAAAATAAGAAATTGTAGCTTGTTTCGAGAGGTGAAATGTTTATTTGATAATTTTTTAGGCGAAATTATATAAAAAAAAAATATCTCTAAACTATGGGGTTTGTTTAAAAAATGCTCATGAACTTTGAAAAATGCTTCAAAAATACCCTTGTCGTTAATTTTTAGATGAAAAGTTTCAGTTTCAAAAATACCCTTGAACTTAAAAAAAAAAAAAATAGAAAATACCATTTTATTGAAAATTGCTTATTCTTTTTTCCTTCTTTCACTGTAAATTCTAACGGTTTCCATCCAAAAATTAACGCAAGAGTATTTTTGAAACAATTTTCAAAGTTTAGGGGTATTTTTGAAACTTTTCAAAGTTCAGGGACATTTTTTAAACAAATCTCATAGTTGAAAGGTATTTTTTTTTTTTTTTAATTTAGCCTTTTTTTTTTTATGAAGGTCCATTTTTATAAATTTTTTATAAATATTTATTGAATTGATAGGGATGCATTTTTTTTTTTTAATATTGAGACCTCAACATTACCTTCAACATCAACATTTAAAAATTTGATTCCATTTTTTTTAGCGAAAAAAAAAGAATAAAAGGAAGAAAGAAAGAACAAATAATAATAATTTATAGGTTTATTAATTCACATCTTAAAATAGATCTGTAGAAGATAGAAATAAGAAATTCAAGCCACGTTCTAAGAAAAAAAAATGGATTCTCTGTTGTAATATTGCTCTGTCGGATGATTTTGTTTTCAAATTAAGAAGATTTTAAAGATTTATTATTGTTATTTTATTTATAGTACCATTTTCTTTGAGAGAAACTTCACTGGTAAGCGGTAACTTCATTTTATAAATATTTAGAAACATAGTCTAAATAATTCATCAATCACATATAGAAAAAGAAAAAAAAAACAAAAGAACACCACCATTCAATTTTATTCTTTTTTCTTTTTAAGAGATGTTGTAGATGTCTACAAATTAAATTATGCTGAACTCAGATTATCTTTTTTTTTTTTTTTTTTTTTTTTGAAACTAACTCAGATTATCTATTATTATTATTATTATTTTTAATTTTGAGAAATCAGATTGTCTATTATGGGTCACAATTTGATAATAATAATTATTTCTATCTGTCGTTGGCAAGCGATGTACCATGCGACGTACGTGGCATTGTTTATAACAATTTGGTCACACGTGCATCCCACCCCTCTGTGACCTGTCCTGTGGGCCCCATTTTTCCTTTATTTTTCAAATGCAAGTTAAGATAGTTTAAGAAAAGTTTAAATCCGTTTCATTTTTATCCATTTTTAGTTTTCACACTTCAAAACACACCTGTTCTTATATTTTATTTTTTAAGAATATTTACTTTTTTATTTATTTATTAAACATAGGTTAAATTACAATTTGGTTTAGAAAAATTAAAATTTAGTTTATATGATTTGATAAAATCCTTCTAAAATATGGTATGAGACTATTTAGGAGAGTTTTATTAGACCATAAAAATTATTTACGAAGTTTTACCAAAGAACTCTCCTAAATTCTAACTTTTTAAAGATTGTAGAGACCAAATTTGTAATTTAATCTTTAAATTAAAAGAACTAAAATAGATGTCTATATATATATATATATATATATATATATATATTTTACAATAAATATCAATTATACTTAATTAGTAGTTAAAATGAGTATAACTTAGTAGTAATTAACATGTCATCGACCCTGAGGTTAGAGTTTGAATCCTCCCATCTCCAAATATTGTTAAAGTCAATAAATAAATAAATAATATATATATATATATATATATATAGACGAGAAACTCCAATTTTTTCTCAATACATGGTGGAACTAAAATAGATCTAAAAGAGAGAAACTGATTTAAACCTAAATAAAGGAAAACCAGGAATTACAAAGCACGATATATTAAAACTATTAAATGGAAAGTTGCATGAAAAAGAAAAAAAAAAAAAAGAAAGAAAGATAGACGAATGTTCTAAAAAATCACAGAAAAGTTTCTTTAAAAGGAAAAATAAAAGTTAGAAAGTAGAAATTAGAAAGGAGAGGTGAGGAAGAAGAAGTGTCTTTAAAAATAAAATAAAATAAAATAAAATAAAAGACGATGTTCAAAAGCTCGTAATTATTACCCTTATCATACGCAAACGCAACCTGTTCGTTTCGTTACAATGGAAAATCAAAACCAAATTCAAATTCAATTTGAAATTTCATTTGCCGTCCATTTCCAAATCAAACCAACGGTCTCGATCATTCCAGCAACCTGTTCGTCCCAATGGAAACCGATTTCATTTGCCGTCCGTTTCGAAACCAACCAACGGTCTCGATCAATCCAGTTCTTCTCCAGCTCCTCCTCCTTCTCTTCCTCCTCCGTCGTTACTCCATTTTAATGGCGACTGCATTTCAATTTCTCTCTCTCTTTCATTGCTCTACATTGCCAATACCATACGCCATTCAACTACCATGTAATTGATCATTCCTTTTTCCCTTTTCTTCACCATAGCCATTCTCTCTCTCTCTCTCTCTCTCTCTCTCTTCGCTTTTCGCCCTTCTGTCTCTTCTTCTGACGCGTTTTCCTTTTCCACTTCGATCACTGCTCTCGCCGTTTTCTCCAGGTTCGTTGTTTTCTTTGGTTCTTATTATCGTTTGTTGTCTTCTGGTAATGCGTGCTATGCGTCTTGGTTGTGATTCTTGATTCTTCTTTTTCCAGGATGGGAGGAGTTCGTTTGATCTTTGCCTGTGCTTTCGATGCCATTTTAGGGCTGGCGACGTGACTTGAGGGATTGGTTTCCTTGCGATTTTTAGAAATGTTTTTATTCTCAAGTTTGTTGTAGTTTTCTTTTGGGAGTTACGTGAGTTTGGAATCAAATGGGAGGAAATGTCTGTTTCGGAATGCGAATGCTAGATGTAAAATGTCTTATAGATTGTTGTCCTGGTGTTTGGGTAGTCTTGGACCCAATGAACTCCATCTGATTGTTTATTGAGTGTTGTGGAAATCAATGTCTGCTGAAAATGCCCAGCATCAGAGCACCCGGAACGAAGAAATCCACTACTCTGACGGTTCGTTATTTGCATTCGCCAACAGCCAAGATACCTATTGCGTTATTTGCTACATAACATTTTTGTCGCGTTGTGTTCTTCAGGTTGCAGTGAAATGCCGTCCACTAAGGGAGAGAGAGCGTGGCCGTGATATTGTCCGTGTGATTGAAAACAAGGTTAGCTCAGCTGATTGCGGTTTGAAAATTTTATTTTGCTTTGGGTTTTGTCAACCGATTTATTGCTGAAATTGGCATCCCTAAAATTTTAGGAGGTGCTTATACTTGATCCTGACCTGTCGAAGGATTACCTCGACCGCATTCAGAACCGGACGAAGGAGAAGAAATATTGTTTTGACCATGCCTTTGGTCCAGATAACAATAATCTGGTGTGTACAAGTTACTCAAATCTCAATTTTTTTGTTCTGTGTCCGATTACATGAAGAATAATTGAGACTGCGCTTGCCGGAACTTGACAATTGGATTGGTGGTTGTGTGGTGATTTCAAATCAAAATTGGATTAAAGTGGAAAAGTTCTCCGTAGTGCTCAAAACATGCGAAGTATTTTAAACTCTGGATATATTCGTGGATCTTAGTGTAATTATCATTAAGGACACTTTGGTATGTTGGTTAAACTAAATCTTTTTTATTAATCTGGCCTACCGAATCGTTTATTTTTACTTCCTCTTCCCTCAGCTTCCATGGATGTAAGAGCTACATTTTATGAACAGAAAAATGTGATGTTTTTTAAAGCTTCCAATATGGGCTAGTCTATTATATTGAAGACAAGGTGTCACGTTTTAAGGTTATTTTGACTAGTTTAATTTGAAATTTAAAATGTTGCTACATGGATTTCTTTGTTTCTGACAAGCTTCGTTATTGACTTGGCATTGTAATACGATGCGGTGTCATTTTGCTTCTTATCACCAAGCAAGAATGAACTTTAAATACTGATTGGTTATCCGAGTTGCTAAATATTGTTTTTTTTACATTTGTTGCTAAGAAACGCATCATCTAAAATACTTAATTCGCATGACAATTTCATTGAAATATGTTCTCTTTGCTGATGTTTTTTTTACCATATTCCTAATTATTTTCTAATCCCTGTACATTCAGGAAGTCTACACAAAAAGTATATCTTCCATAATACCTGGAGTTGTTCAAGGTCTAAATGTTACTGTTTTTGCCTATGGTTCAACTGGAAGGTATTAGAGAGGTGTTCTCTTGCTCTGAAATTATCTCCATCTTTTCTTTAGAGGAGTTATGCCTTGTGTGCTGTTTAAACCATGCTTACTACCCTCTAGGTCTTATTTTTACTAGATTGGAGCTCTTTTTAAGATGTTTGGCTCCCTTTTGTGGAATTTAATTTTGTATGCCCTTGTATTCTTTCATTTTTTCTAGATGAAAGTTCAGTTATTCATCAAAAGGAAAAGAAAAAAACTATGCAACTAAATTGTCTCCCTTCTTCTTCACCTCTATTTTTTCTCGAGGTTGTAATGAACCGTAGTTTCAGAGAGTAAGTATCTCGAGGTCATTTTATTGACAAGCAAGTATTCAAAGAATTAAGTTGTGATCAAGGGACTGGAAGCACCCATCTGCAGTTTAGTTAATAAAATATCATGGCTAAATGTATATATTGCAAACTGTACTGTTTGTCCTCTGATGCATCATCTTGTAGTTATCATTACATGTTGATAAAATTTCTTACACAATGCAACTTAGAAAAAAAAAAAAAGAAAAGAAAAGAAAGAAAGAAAATCTAATTGCTTGGTGCGGTGAGTGCAATCAGTTTAAGAGATTATAGTTTTCTAATGTCAATGTTTAGTGCGAGTATATAATTTAAACCTCCATGAGCGTTGGTCAATTTTTATTCAGTATAGTATAGATGGGAACCACAAAATGTTGAATCGGAAGGCACTGAACTTTTCCTTTTATTCTTCTATACCCAAATCTACGTTAACCATTCTCAAACTTCCTTTTTAAATCTAACTCCTTTTCCCTGCCAGCGGTAAAACATACACAATGGTTGGGACCAAAGATGATCCTGGACTCATGGTGCTCAGTTTGCATACTGTATTTGATCTTATAAAAAAAGACAAGCGGTCTGATGAATTTGAAATTACTTGCTCCTATCTTGAAGTCTATAATGAAGTATGCTCGCCTTGCCCTTTTTTTGGCAATCATACATGTGGGTGATCTGTTGTTTTAGAGAAATATTAATGTCATCTTTTAAAACTATTTTCAGGTGATCTACGATTTGCTTGAAAAATCATCTGGTCATTTAGAACTTAGAGAGGATCCTGTGCAAGGAATAACTGTTGCTGGGCTTAGGTGTATCAAGGTTTATTCTTTTTCTTGTATTGTTGAAAAATTACAGTTTTTTTTTAAATACATGGTGCCCGGAAATTTGATAGCTTTTCAACGTGTTCAGTATTGTAGTGGAGTTATCACCACAGTCAATGATGAAACCTTTCTAGCTTCTAAATAATAATGGTTTGGCTTTTCAGCTTCAAACTTATAATCCAACTCGCTCAAGATCTTATAAGTTTACGTAGATTGTTGCTAAGTACATGGTGAAGTTTCTTTTCAAAGTGAGAAGGCCTTTAGTTTAGACTTCAGAGGCCAAAATGTAAGAGGAGTCTTAATCTTCACTTTTTCTGTAATAATTAGTGATTTGGGGCTGAAATAGTTACAATACATATTTTTTTTGGTATCTCTTAATTTTTTCTTTCAGCTAAATTATGAACTTCATTTTCCAATAGGAACTGTTTAACAATCTTGAAGGTTGTTAATAAACTTCAATTCCTGGTTTCTTTTTGGATCCCTGTATCGCCTTCCTTTCCCGGCCTATAGAAAGGGACCCTTCTAAATCTTCTCTAACCAGCATCAATGCCAAAAAAATTCATAATGCTCTTTTCTCCTTTTCTATTTTCTCTTTTCACTATAAACAAAATGCCCTTTACGATTTTGGGTTTACTTCAGGTTCATTCTACGGATAAAATTCTTGAACTTTTGAACGTGGGTAATAGCCGAAGGAAAACAGAGAGCACAGAGGTAAATGCCACCTCTTCAAGGTATGTTATCCTATAGTTGCTATTGGCGAAGGGTTCTGTTACTGGAATCTCTCATATTCTCTGACTTTTGTATATATTTCTTTTATGTTTGGCTGTTAACTTGGGTCTTTTGGGAACCCAAGCTTTTTGCATTCAACCATACCACTACCCACAATAATGGCTCAAGGTGTCTCCAGTTCGTTCAACATGCATAACACTACCTAGGCATTTCGGTTTTCAATCTTTTTTCCATACAAACCTCCTTTAACAGTTCCTAACTAATCACAAGCTGTCAAGCACTTCATTTGTTCATCCATTATATTGTGCTGTGCTGAGTATAGAATATACAATAATTGGCATAATCACAGATCAGTTGTTAGTTTCTCAGATCACTACCATCAAGAACTAGGTATAATGAACGCATTTTAATTAGTTATTTGTTACTCTACTGGCTCCTCTTAGTGAGTGTTTAACATTTCTAGTTGCCTTTATACAACAGAATCTTACTGCTCGATATAATTTGAATAATAATGACATAAACAGATCACATGCAGTTTTGGAGATTAGTGTGAAAAGAAAACGAAGAAACAAATATCCAAATCAGGTTTTGCACGGGAAACTTGCACTTGTAGATCTTGCTGGTAGTGAACGGGCTACTGAGACAAATAATGCTGGCCAAAAATTGAGGGATGGAGCTAACATTAATCGTTCACTCCTTGCTTTAGCCAACTGCATAAATGCGTTGGGGAAACAGCAGAAAAAAGGTCTTGCTTATGTCCCATACCGTAACAGGTATTTGTGTCAGTGTTGTTATATTGTCCATCTTATCTAAAAAACTATAGCCTAAAACTTTATATCTGGTCATCATTGCTGTTTTTTATTGTTTATTTATTATATATATTTGCAGTAAATTGACACGGATTTTGAAAGATGGTTTAAGTGGTAATTCTCAGACAGTGATGATTGCTACGATATCACCTGCAGACATGCAGTATCATCACACTGTGAATACATTGAAATATGCTGACCGAGCAAAGGAGATTAAAACACACGTCCAGGTCAGATTTTCAGTCCTCTAATGCCACATTCTGACTTGAATTCTGGGGCGTTAAGTTAATTATTTTATTTATGAATCATTTTTACATTCTATATCAGTACTCTTTCTTTTCTCCCTTTTATGCAGTTGGGCATTAGAACCTTTTTACTCTGATAACTGGATTTTATTTTTAATTTTTTTTTCCATGATGTGATTTGCACGGCCCATCTTTTTTTAGATCTGTTGCATGACTTTAATGGTTATAGATGACAATTAGTCATTACTCAGATGTCAAAATCTTCTGTTTTCCAGAAAAACATTGGAGCAGTAGACACCCATGTATCAGACTACCAACGGATGATTGATAGTCTTCAGGTAGTCCGTTAATTTAATTTATTTTTTTAAGATGGTTCACCCATGTATTGATCTCTAATTATTTGATTTCTTCAGACTGAGGTTTGTCAATTAAAAAAGAAACTTGCTGAAAAGGAATCCCAGCTCAGTAGTAAACCTGCTGAAAAGGCTGCAGACGATGAGCTCTCTCAGTTGAATGTCTTGAGTCATGAAATAAGTCAGAATGTTCAGGAAAGAATAAACTTACAGAAGGCTATGTCTGAGCTAGAGGAAAGCAACCTTAATAATCGCTCAGAACTCCAACGACTTGATGACATTATTGCAAGGCATCAGGTCCATCATTATTTTGCAACTTTTTCTTCTGCTTTCTCCATTGATTTTGAATAGTATGATAGAAAAAGCATGATCCAGTGTTTGTATGACCGATGGTGCACATTTTCACTCTCAGGCTATTGAAATGGATGGAGCAATCGTTGAGGATTTGATTGCCCGACGTCTAGTAATTTTAGATAACATTCGTGACAATGATGAAGCAGGATTGAATTATCAGAAGGTAATGGGCGCGTGCGTAAGCCTCCATTAATCTCCATATGAATTGTATACTACTTGTAATACTGACTCTACTTATTTAGGAAATTGAAGCAAATGAAAAACAGCGATGTCAACTTCAAGGCATGATTGATGAAGCCGTTGATAGAAATGGGAATAAAACCTACTTGCGGATACTTAGTCAGTATAGACTGCTGGTTAGTATATTCTGGATTGATCGCTTAAAGGAGTTGATTTGCATGACCATATATACTATATATGATTTTATGACTTGCAATTGCAGGTGACATACAAGATAAATATGCCTCGTTTAGATAAAGAAACGAAAATGCAAACGAGATTATAAATGGCCTCATTTTCTAATATGCCCTTTGTAGCTAATTATTTAATTTTAATAATAAAATTTTAATTAGTAATAATTAATTTTAAGTTTAGAATGAATGAATTTATCCCTTGTGAAAGAAGTACGAATTAATTTATCAAAATAATAATAATAATAATAAAGATGAAAATTGAAAGAATTTTGGATTGATAGTTTTTGTTTCTATATTTTGTTGTGTTTGTGCACCTGATTTTCTTTACTCAGTTGGACGTAGTCAGTTATAGAAATCTGGGGGAAAAAAGAAAAAGAAACAGAATAGGAGTTCTGATAATATCTGTGAAGAAAAAGAAGAAATCTAATGACAATTGTGGATTATATGGATGATTTATATTTTTATGGTTCTGTAGTTTTCTTCAGAATCTAAAATTTAGAGAAGTATTATAGGGAATGGCTAATTCTGAGCTTCGGTTAGAGATGGCAAAGAGAGATCAAGTCATTCACAACCAACGAGAAGCTCTGAAAAACTTATGGAACCTGCTCATGGGACTGG
Source organism: Luffa acutangula (assembly GCA_036850905.1). NCBI lineage: Eukaryota > Viridiplantae > Streptophyta > Magnoliopsida > Cucurbitales > Cucurbitaceae > Luffa > Luffa acutangula. Next base: position 56,627,542 of record CM072087.1, on the reverse strand, counting down.
GACTCGACGAGAAACAGATATTGCACCTCGCAGCCAAGCAGGGTCTGACAATTGAAGGCTTGCCAATGACTCCTCTGGTGCTTTCTGAAAAACAGTCGTCTAATCCCTCTTCTAGTAGATCTACATCAGTTGGCCCATCTTCTGGAATAGAGTACTTTTATGCTGGATGTTCACGTTTCTCTTGGTATGATGTTTGTCACGATCATCGCTTATATCACGTTTATCCTATTTCTCTTTTACAGGGAGGGAAACCAAAACTTGTGCGACTTTCCATGGCATGACTTTTCACCACCAGCATATTCAAGGCTGAGGAGCGCCGATGGGAAGCCAAACATATGGTTTGGTTCACCTGAGAAGAATTCTCAAGATCAAGATCTTTACAATTATCTGGATATGATAAGTCATGCTTCTCACGGTGGGAGCTGCATATCAACATCATCTATAGTTGGCAATTTAGCGAGCAGCATAAGGTAAGTTTCAATCCTTTTGGATTTGTATTATCGTATTAAGATTTCAAAACGCTTCTCAAATCATTAGCTTTTACTGCATCGTTCTTCTCAAGAGATTGATTTGGATTACTCCTCTCACTCATTGAGAGCTTATCTTCTGAGCTTACCACCAGTCCTTTTCTTTGTGTTGCTCCCAACTTCTTATAGCTGCATCCATTCTGAGATCACGAAATGCATATATATCTTCTAACATGCAATTAATCCTCCTACAGGATTATTGAGGCAACATCTTTTACTAAGAAATTATAGTGGACGAGGGGATATAGAAACAACTCTTACTAGAAAATTATCGAGCAACAGAAGAAAAGGATACAGCTCATTCATATGGCTTTAACATAGGCTTCATGAATTCTGCTACTGAAAGCAATCACTTGGATTTCACATGCTTTGCTTCATTTTCTGCTAGTGGGTGAGGGTGCCCTTTGGTTTTGATCTAATGTCCCTGATCATAGAGGCTAGACCTCCTGTTTTGTAGGACCAAGATTCCTGATGACACTACATTTTTTTTAAAACCAAATGTAAATGTGCAGGCTTGCTCTGGTGATGAAGAGATGATATACTTGTTATTGGCTCGTAGTAAATTCTTTATCCTCTTCCATTAATTAATAGGGGGGAGAATAGTTTTTGGGGCAACATAGCTGACAACCAGATGTGGTATTGGTGCTATTTTGCCTGTATGTACATACTATATGATGTAAATTACTATTGGTGGATGGCTAGACATTTAATGAACTGTATGTAAAGTGATTTCTTAAATTTAATTTGATCAAGTGGTGTCAATCTTAAATAAATCTTAACTTGATATATATCGTCGATGGTAACTTGTTAATACTTAAAATGAACAATATTATACCATGGTAGAGATGTGATTAATGGGTCATCCTGTGTAATAAGCAGGGTAGAAATTCTGTTCACTAGTATGCAACCACACGATGCCTAAAATGATCTTTTGTGTGAGCATTTATTATTTTATTATTAAACCATAAATTTATTTTCAAATATTAAATTAAAATTTAAGTTTTAAAATAAAAATACATATAGGAAATTTTTTATTACTTTTTTTTAGGTTTATAGATTAATAAATTTATTATTAGAAACCAAATGTGTCTATAAACTATAAATAATAGTGACATAAGAAAAATTCGATACTTATCTTGATGACTTGATGTAATTTTTCACCGTAGAGACCTACGTTGAAAGGATAAAAACTAAATTGTTATTTCACCGTAGAGACCTACGTTGTTATTGAGCAATAATTTTAATATGTCTATTATGACGAAATGCTATTGATTTGAGGTTGTTATATTGCCTTGAACGGTGTGCTAATCCTTTGAATCCGGTACCAACGGGTATCATCCCTCCTAGAACAACGTTCTCTTTTAGACCTTTCAACCGTGAGAGCGACTTTTGCTAAAACTCGAGCAATTTCTTGAAAACTTGCTTTAGATATGAAAAAAATGAGTATTTAGAGATGTTTTTGTTATTCCCAATAATATGACTCGGTAACAAATCGCTTCTTCCAAAGCACCCTGTTCGTTCTGCTCGCAACAATCTAATTAGTTCTTTAGGTGAAAAAACATTAGACATTCCATCTTCTGAAACCAACACTTTTGATGTTATTTGACGTACAAGAATTTATATATGATACTTACCTTGATGGCTTGATGTAATTTTTCACCGTAGTGACCTACGTTGTTATATTTCAAATTTCATTGAACTAAAAAAACATATCAAATTTCATAGACAAAAATGTTACAAATTTGAAAGGATAAAAACTAAACTGTTATTTCAATGTAACTTATTTTTAAACATATTTTAAACCAATTGAATTTTTCCAAATTCCTTTTTTTCTTTTATCAAAGCATATATGACATGACAGTCGCGAATGTGATCGATTTGTCACCGGAAAAAATTATTATATTCAATATTTTATAATAATTGTTTTTTTTTTTTTTATAATAATATTTTATAATAATTGTCATTAATCGATTTCGATGGGCTATTAAAATTTGATTTAAAGAAAATCTGACAATATTTTATATCCCCGCCAAAACCCAGCATCGAGCTGTAAGAGAAGATCGTTCTCATTGCATTAGGGCCGTCAGAAAATCGTAGTGATCCGTTTCACTATCATCGGAGCCGGAGGACTTGAATCTTCGCCTCCATCTCCGGTTTTCTTTCTCGTTGAGTTCATCGATTTCAAAAAACCCCTCATTACACTCCTTGAAATCGCCTTTTTCAGTGATAGATTGAAGAAATGTCCTCGGAGCCATCTCAATCCGAATCCTATAAACCTTACACTCTGTCCCAAACCCTAACTGGCCACAAGCGCGCGATTTCATCCGTCAAATTCTCAGCGGATGGCCGTCTTCTCGGCTCTTCCTCCGCCGACAAGACCCTTCGCACCTATTCCTGTTCAAATTCCACTCTGACCCCAGTCCAAGAGTTCCAAGGCCATGAACAGGGCGTCTCCGACTTGGCTTTCTCCTCTGATTCTCGTTTTCTTGTATCCGCCTCCGACGATAAGACTCTTCGCCTTTGGGACGTCTCTTCTGGGTCCCTTATCAAGACGCTTAATGGCCATACTAACTATGTGTTCTGTGTTAACTTCAATCCCCAATCCAACATGATTGTGTCTGGTTCCTTCGATGAGACCGTCCGCATCTGGGATGTCAAAACTGGCAAGTGTCTTAAAGTCCTTCCGGCCCATTCCGACCCTGTTACCGGCGTGGATTTTAATCGTGACGGCTCGCTGATTGTTTCGAGCAGCTATGATGGGCTGTGTAGGATTTGGGATGCTTCTACAGGGCATTGTGTGAAAACTTTGATTGATGATGAAAACCCACCTGTTTCTTTCGTCAAATTCTCGCCCAATGGGAAGTTTATTATTGTTGGGACTTTGGACAATACGTTGGTGAGTATCTCCTTACATCTTTTTCCTCATGATTTTGGTCTATAATTATAAATCATGCTGTTTATCGCATATTTTGTGGTTGAATACTTGGTATTTTTGCAGCATTTGATTCGTTTGCTTAAATTTCGTAGTGAGAGGTATTGAAATTATACGTCTGATGTCTCTCTCATTTAGGCAAACAAAGTCTATCGGGATTTTTTATTGTTCAAAACCTGGAAGCAATTACCTTTGCTAAGATATTAAATATGGAACATTTCATCGTGGTAGTTGGTCTTTGACTATTTTAGAAAGAACGCTCACCGATCATTTATTTGGAAGATGTTGTGGGTGAACCTTATATGCGACCCCTCTCTCGAGGATGTTTTCACTCGCTCTGTATGTAGTTTTGCTTAATCTATACTTCTTCGATTGTTAGGAACTTGTTTCAGAAGTTGTAGTGATGATTAATGTTTAATGATAAGTGAAAACTAGGAAGTATGTATATCAGGATTGCCATCATAATTATGGAAGAGGAACTCTAGGATTGAATGTGCATTGAAATAAATCTTAGCTAGCACCAGGACAACTGGGAGCGAAAAACAATTAGTGTGGAACTATATTTCCGGGAAGATAGATGGGTGGGGGATAGACCCCTTTGTGCTACTTTTCCTTGGCTTTATCACTTATCTTCAATGAAAAATTATTCCGTGGCAAAGGTTTTGATTCCTTTTGGGAGCTCTCCTTCCTATTCTTTTGGCTTTTCTCATCCGTTGCCTGATAGGGAAACTATGACATCCTGACTCTTCTTTTTGACAGGGGGAGTCACCTTTAGATTGGATAGGAGAAATTGCCGTTTGTGGATCCTTAACCCCTCTCATGATATTTACTGTCATTCCTTATTCCAATGCCTCTTGGATCCTTCTTCTCTACTAAGGAGTCAACCTTTTCCTTGATATGGAAGGTAAAAATTCCAAAAAAGGTTCATTTTTCATATGGCAAGTTTTCCACAGAAGAGTTAATACTCTTGATCAACTTTCGTGAAAGATGCCTACCTTGATCAGATCGTTTTGTTGTATCCTTTGTCGGATGGTTGAGGAAAACCTTGGTCATATTTTATGGAGCTGTGATTTTGCTAGTTTGGTATGGAACACGTTCTTCGAGTTGTTTGGCTCGTAGTTTGCTAGACACAAAAGCATCAGGGAGATGACCAAGGAGTTCCTTCCCCATCCTCCTTTTTCGGAGTGGGAAAATTATGACAGATTGAGATTTGTGCCATTGTTTGAGGGTTAGGAGAGAGAGAAACAATAGATCTTTTAAAGGGACAGAGAGGTTCTGAAGATGTTTGGGCCTTGGCTAGATACTATGTTTCTCTTTGGACATTGGTATCATGCTTATTTTGTAATTATCCTATAGGTCTCATTCTTTTGAATTGGCCCCTTTATCTTATAGGGTTATTTTTCGGACTTGGTATTTTTTGTTTGTCCATGTATTCTTTCATTTTTCTCGGTAGAAGTGTGGTTCATCATTAATAAAAGAAAAATAGTGGGACTAAATTAATGCTAATATGAAACTGATTCAAAATTATTTTTCACCATCCTTTCTTTGTTTACAGTGCAGATAAGTATACTTTTATTGGATCATTTCTTGTTTCCTGATCTCGATGGAACTTATAAAAAGATTAGTAATTTGAAGGCACACTGAATTATCAAAATTTTCTGTATGTTGGCTTCTATTGAGGTCACTTTAAGTTTTGAACTCTTGATGATGATAGATATCATCTTGTCAGAAGTCAGAATTGGAATTCTTGTAAAAATAGAACCGTTCACTTTTTTTAAAAAAAATTGAATTTTGTTATTACTGTTGTTGTTGTTACCTTTTATTTTTAACTCTGGATGCCGGGGGTTATGCACATGGTCCATGAATGAAAATCCAATGTGATGATTTGAAATGCTTGTTCTTGGAACTGATTGCAAGGAAGCCAGACTGCTGGCCTTCAATTTCCACTATTTCTATTTTTCTATCATTTCAAATTAGTATTGATTATTTACATACTGGTTTTTTCAAAATCACAGAGATTGTGGAACTTCTCTACTGGAAAGTTTCTGAAGACTTATACGGGCCATGTTAACTCAAAATTCTGCATTGCCTCCACCTTCTCCGTGACAAATGGGAAGTATATCGTGAGTGGTTCGGAAGACAATTGTGTATACTTATGGGAACTGCAGACCAGGCAAATAGTTCAAAAACTGGAAGGTCACTCTGACACAGTTATATCAGTATCTTGTCACCCCAGCGAGAACATGATTGCTTCTGGAGCACTGGGCAATGATAAAACTGTGAAGATCTGGACGCAGAAGAAAGACTAGTTCATTTGTCAAAGCAATTCACCATCAAGGTTTGAACATATAACTGTGCAATAGAATTATTATTTTCGGGAGTTAGGTCGTGGTGGCACAATTCTTGTAGCTTAGTTCAATTAAGTAATCTGAAACTGTTGAGAATGTAACTTTTCAAAAGTTAAGCATGTAAGTTAAGTTTTCATTCTGTCTCTCTCTGTGGTTGCTGCTCCATTGCTTGCTATCCAGATTCGGTGTTGTTTAGGTTCTTTCCATTTACTTTAATTTCCCCAGAGTATAGTATAAATAAATAGAGTTCAGATTATAAAAATGAGAGGTGGTAGTGACAAGGGAGCATCAACAATGCCCCTTCTGGACATCTGATTAAATTGGGACAATATAGAGAATATTAGCATCTGGGAATGACAAATTAAGAAAGGGTCCAAAAAAGACTAGGGTGGTCTTTTTATGTCATTCTAATCAAGCCATCATTTGTATCATCCATCTCCAGTTAGCTAACTACTTGAGTAAGTCACTTTAAAAGTTAGGTATACGTTTATATCATTGATGCCTCAATCCTATGCTAATACATATATTTTAGGTTAAGAAACACTATTGATCTCTAAACTTTTATGAAAGTAACAACTTAGCCTCTGAAATTTAGATTGCAAACAATTTAATTCATGTACTTTCAGATTTGTAACAATTTAGTCTATAAATTTTAATATGTAACAATTTAGTTCATGTACTTTAAAATTCATAATATTTTGATCCCTACTATGAAAAATACAGTTAAAATTAAGTATAGACTTTTATTATGCAACAACTTTAAACACATTTGATCTCTAATTAGTTTACACATAAGAAATATTATTGAATCTTAACAATATTTTTCATGATAAATATTAAATTGTTACTAAGTTTAAAGTTCAAGGACTAAATTATTATTACAAAATTGAGAGTGGACAAAAGTTTAGAAACTAAAAATATTTTTTAACCTAGGATTTAAGCATCGATAAAGCAAAAAGTTGTAAAGAAGGCTGGATAATGCATTGATAGAGCTGTTCCTGCCTGTGCGCAGTAGGAACATGAGACTATCGGGAAGGTGTAGAAACTACAGTGCAATTCAACTTTAAATCCTTTAATGCCGAAAGTAGTCCATAAAGTTTCCATATATATAAGGAAATCTGTTTAGTACAGAAATTACATAACTTAAAGGTTAAAGCTCTTTCTTGTTTCTTCTTTTACTAAAAGGGAAAATGAAACAAAAAGTGAAAAAGGACAAAATAATTAAGAGAACTCTTTACAATAAGGAGTCCACAAATTAACTCATTCTTAATGATAGGTTTTTGAAAACTGACTATCAAAATAATATAATATTTTCTTAATGATAGGTTTTTGAAAACTGAATTGTAAGAGGTTTTTTGTTCCAAATAATTTTCAGTTGAGAAGCTATCTGAGCTAAACTTAGAGGATTATAAAAGTGATTGTGGAACAATTTAACCATCTTTTGTGTTGGATAAAACTGATTGTAAATGGAATCATTTTAAAATAATTAAGTTTTATATATAACACGTTGGTTCACAAACTCTTCCCTACTGGCTATTAAAAGTAGATTTCTATAGAGTTAAAAGATGCATCTTCTTATCCTTTAATTTGAAGTGTCATGTGAAGATGTTTAATGAGGTTTTTTACCATTTTCTGGAGACCATCTTCAAGAGAGGTTGATAAATATCAAAGACGACAAGATTTAGATCAGAGAATCTGTTCTGCAAACTCTTAGATGTGCTTTCCAGCTCTTAGTGCTGAATGCAATGGTATCTTGGTTTAACCTTTGGATGTGCTCGTGAGGCTTCCCATTTCATCTCCAACTTGATCGTTCAGGCCAAGCTCACTTCTCGCGGCGGCTACAGTATTCTACCTCGTTCCTTTTCACTTTTCAATTCATTTACCATATTCCTGAAACCAAAAACTAATCAAACACTTGGTTAACTGAATCCCAAATTTGAAATGAATTCAGTGCAACCCACATGTTCGATAAAATGCTTCACCCAATTTCTTCCGCTTTTTATTTACTGAAAGCGTGGAGAGGGTAAGGGGAGAAGAAGGAGAACTGAGGGGAGAAGGAAGGAAAGAAAAAAAAGAAAAAAAAAAAAAAGAAAATGACATGTAATCTAAAAATAGTAATATAAAATTATTAAATTGTCCACCTCAATATGCCACATCATTTTTCTATTAGTCGACTAACGGTCAAATTAACTCGAGATCATTTAGAACTATTTTTCAAACCTCAAGAACTAAATGTCACTTTTTAAACTTGAGGAACCAAATATATATCAAACTCAAACTTTAGGGATTAACAGTAGATTTTGTCTAAAAAATAAATAAATAAATAAATGGGGCAGAACAAAAAACGTCTATTTCCAATTAGCTCACTATGATTTTTTTCCCCATACTTCCTACCCACTCCCCTCCTAGATGGGGATTCTCCACCCCATTAGGAGCGGGTCTCCGTGGGTCACTGTTCCTGCAGAAAAAATAAACATCCATAGGACTTTTTTTTATTTATTTAATTTAATTTTTATTTTTATGAAATAGCTTGAAAGGACAAATTTTCCCACGTTATTTGGTGGCTGAAGGAGAGACGAATGCATGCAAATTCATGGCGACGATCTATATCCATTTTCATAAATCAATCAACCATCCCTTCGCAGTTCACTCAAAATTTTCCTTATATTCTAAAAAATAATTTTATATCTTATATTTTCCGAAAAGATCAGTTTCGGAATAACATATCTTTTCTGTTGCCTATGTTCATAAATGAACTCTATTAAATTATAAATATGTTTGTTTTACTTATTACATATTTTAAAGATTTTCAGTTAATCCAAATCATTTTTATAAAAAACACATTTTTGTTTAACTAAAATCTTTCACGAGAAGTTTTACTAAATGCATGCATTTCAAATTATTATTATTATTTTTTTTCTAAAGATGCTTATAAAAGAAAATTGACTTTATTCAGAAAGCATTTTTTCTCTAGTTATTCTAAACACACAGTAAGTTTATTTACATTGGTCTAACTTAACATATAAAGGTCCGTTTGGTAACGTTCTCGTTTTTTGTTTGCGTTTCTTCATTTTTAATAAAGAAAAATAGAATTTCATGACCCTAACACCTATACATTAATAAACTTTATATTCTTATTTATGTTTGGAAAAAATTGGAAACAAGAACAAAAAAGGAGATATATACTAGTTTTAGTTGTTTCCAAAAGTTCTATACAAATTTTGGGAGTGTTTCTAAAAAATGAGAAACAAGAAACATACATAGTTATTAAATGCTTAGATTTCTTAATAAAATTAGAAACAACTAACAAGAAACGAGAACATTACAAACAGACTCTAAGAAATTTCTATTTTTGAGGAAAAAAAGAAAAACAAAATATTGAATCTCCACACTCCTATATTTTGTTAACATATGCCTAACTTAATAAATTATCAAAAGGTTGCGTGTTCGTTTCATGTTAAAGTTCTATTTTATTTATGCAAACATACCAAATCCAATCCCTATTTTTGCCTTCAATTACTATCTATGCTCATTTAATTTGGAACTATTTCCTCAACGAAACTTCTGTCACGGTCACCAAGAACTTAAAAGGAAGACATATAAAAAGGAAAAAGAGTGGACAAAGAAAAAGAAAGTTCCCTCACAAAACGACCATTTAAAAAAAAAAAAAACCTCAAATTAATGGAGCAAAATGAGGCAGTCGTCGAAGCCTTCACATGTACAGTCAATAAATCCTCAAAGCGGACAACATATTCACACCTGCGAATTCAATTGTCATCTTTTTGCAAATCAAAATTAATTTGTCTACGTCAACGTCAACACGACCTTTAAAAATATGTTTCAGAAATATTCTTCATTTTGTGTTCTTGCCTTACCCACTAATCTCTTCTTCTCCTTTCCAAAGGTAACTAACAATCATTCTTTACAAAACCTTTCATTTATTTTCTTCTTTATATCATAGTATTTGCCTTCAAATTTTCTATTTTTTCTTAGGGTTTCAGTTTCAAGCATATAATTATAAGTTTATAACTTGATTCATATATTATCTTGATTTTCAGGCTATATATATATATATATTTATAAATTCAGTAGACTGTTTCTTTGATGGAAATTTCATCGGCCAAATGGTTATCCGGACTGGTAAGCTTGTTTATTATTATTTTTTAATGCAATTTTATATGCTTTATGATTTTAAAAATGTTGTTCTTAACTTAATTTTGAATTCGTGGTTGTAAATGAATCTTTTGACTTTTAGGAAATGGAGTGTGCATATCAATCCGAGATAATGAACAATCCTCATGCTTACACATTCGATCGTGAGCTCTGTTATCCGATCAATTATCCGGTGGTGGAGTGGCCGGCGGCGGAAAAGATCATTACTTCCGGCCAACTTGATTCTATTAATTGTGCAGCTCATTCTTCCTCTTCTAATTCCCAGTTTATTTCATTTGGGTATCCGATTTTTTGCCCACCAGAAATTGAGAAGTTCAATTATGGGGCTGTGAATTGCGGTGGTGCGATGGGTTTGGACAGAGATAAAGATTTCTCCTTTCTAAAATCCCAAAGTTCCGATGAGAATCAAAACTGTTATTTGATCGGAAACGAAGAAGGCCAGAAATTAAGAAGGCTGCAATTATGGATAGACGAGATCATGTTATAGCTGAGAGAAGACGAAGAGAGAAGCTCAGCCAGAAGTTTGTTGCTCTTTCAGCTCTCATCCCTGGCCTCAAGAAGGTAAAAGTTTGCTCAAAGTTTTCATCTTTTTATTAGGGTTGATATCTGTTATGATATTATTCACTTTAAACATAAATTGTCAAATCGAACATAGCTCAACGGTAATTGGCATGTACCCTCGGCCATGAGATTAAAAGTTTGAATCTCCCACCCAAATGTTATTGAACTCACTTTAAACATAAATTAAATCATGATATATATTCTAATAAATATATATGAAACATAATATTTGATGTGACAGATGGACAAAGCTTCTGTCCTTGGGGGAGCCATCAAGTATGTGAAAGAGCTTCAAGAACGTCTGAAATTGGCTGAGGAAGAAGCAGCAGATCGGAAGAGAGTGATTGAATCCGCCGTGTTTGCAAAAAGAATCCATCTCTCCTCCGACTCTGACAACGAAACCTCCTCTTCGGAGGAGAATCGTGGCGGATTTTTGGTCGGACCGGTTCCTAAGATAGAAACAATGGTTTTGGACAAGGATGTTCTGGTAAGAATTCATTGCAAGAAACACAAGGGCTGTTTTTCAAACATATTAAGCCAAATAGAGAAGCTTAATCTAACAATTGTTAATAGCTGCGTTTTGGCATTTGGCCACTTCAGGCTTGATATAACCATTGTTGCTAAGGTAAAATCTCTCTGTCTCTATTAATACTAATGTCTCTTTTTTTTTTTTTTTTTTTTTTGGATAAATTTGATTAATTTTGGTTAACTTTTTATTGCAGATGGATGTTGATTTCTGCATGACAGCGACCGATCTTGGGAAGAAGCTTAGAGAGACTTTGGTCGAGTTCATATAATATATATATATTATTTGAGTTCGACACAACCTTTGGAGATCAGGATTCGAACCCATGACCTTGATTACAAACACATATTTTATGTCAGTTGAAGTATGCTCTTATCGGCTTGCTGAATTATACATTGTAAGCTTGCTTTGTGATATCTCAAAAAAAAAAATAATAATAAATAAATAAATAAGCTTACTTTGTGACTCTAAGACTAATCGTACGTAAATTAATGTGTGAAGTGTGTTAAGAGAACGCAATAGGTTCTTTTTCTTTTTAATTGTGGATTCAAAAGTTATTCCAAACAGATGCCAGGTGGTTTATTTGTTGCTCAGGTAAGTTGGGTTTAATTCTATATGCGTTTTTTTTTTTCCTTTTCATTCCCGTCTGTTAAGAGAAGATCAGTATTCTAGGGCTTTGTTTTTATTATAAGTTTTGTAGGCCTTTATATATGGCTAAACTGTACTTATTTCAATATATAAAAGTAAAGAGTTTTAATCTACTTTATTAATTTTTCTCTTCTCTACTATATTCTCATCTATGGTGAAATGTTAAAGCCCCGTTTGATAATCATTTGGATTTTGGTTTTTGAAAATTAGTTTATAAACACAACTTTTAATTATAAATTTCTTTGTTATGTTATCTATCTTTTTCTCATGTATTAAAAAACCAAGCCAAGTTTTGGAAACTAAAAAAAAAGTAGTTTTCAAAAACTTGTTTTTGTTTTTGGAATTTGACTTAGAATTCAAATGTTTTCCTAACAAGTATGAAAACCATGATAAGGAAATTGGGTGAAAATAAACCTAAATTTGAAAAACCAAAAACCAAATAGTTATCAAACGGGACATAAAATAGTGGTATCATAATATGATATCAAAGCGTATGGAAATTGTTAAAGTAGAGATATATATAAAATTAAGTTTCTTGATTGATTGATTATTTAACATGGTATTAGAGTAGGAGGTCATGTGTTCCTTTAATGTTATTTCTTCCCAATTAATGAGATGTGTGTGTGATACCATAAGCTTTCCTTTGGTTATACAAATAACAATGATGTTTGGAGAGATATCAGTGAAGTAATGAAACAATTAGCTTAATAAATATAAGAATAACGATGTATGGTTGAGTGACATTTTTATTTTTTTATTTTTCATTTCTACCTTTCAAATTTTGAGGGTTATATTTGATGCATTTGCTATTGTTCTTTACGTCTTGTTTTTCATTTTCAAGATAAATATTCTCAAAATTTTGTATTTGTGTTGTGGTATAATTTTTGGCCGTTTGAGTTGAGCTGAATTAGTTGCACATGTTTGCATGGTTAAGAGGAAGTAATATTGGAGAATGTATATTAAAAAACATTAGGTTATAATACATGGGTCACATTCTCTCTAATGCTTAAATTATTTTGAAATTGCAATTTATAAAGTTTAAATCATGAACGTATGCAACTTCAATTCCTTCTTTATCTTCAGGTATGATGAATATTGTTAAATCATAGACAACTCGACAAAGGTGATATAACAAACTCATGTCTTTGATCACACATGCAATTACCATTACTATTTTGATGGATGTAATTTGTTCTAGCTACGCTACGAGACCTATGTGTCGTTAGGTTGGGATATGACATGCTAGGTTGATAGAGAAGGGTGCAGATGCACCATTGAGTTCCTTCATGTACCAATCATGATAAATATTTGGTATGAACAACTATCGAATGACTCCAATATGTCCTTTTTTAGTCCCTGTGTCTTATATTTTCAATTGAAACAATATGCATACAGACTCTAGACTAGATAGTTATTTCACCTAGGTCAAGCTATCAAAGTTTCCTCTCATTTAGAGTAGATAAAGTATCTTGTGAGCTAGCAAAATAAAGATAAATTGCAATCTTCATCTATTGCATTGTATAAAATTTTGGATATGAAAAATCTCTTTGATTTCTTATTTTCAGTTTGCATTTCTTCCAATAACCAAATCAATAAAACTATTATCGTCGTCTTTCTCATTGTTGGTTCATAACTTTCTTATTAACTATATCAAAAGAAATTAACATATAAGAAATTGTTTATTTTTTATTTAGATTAATTTTACAGTGAAACTTTTTTTTTCCCCTTGAAATTTTAGAGAACAAAAAATAAGAAAGGCAAAGTGGCAAACACATTTCTAGTCTCAGTTCTCTTTAAATATAATTTAAATAGAAAAGTGATATTTTCCCTAAAAGAAATCACTATATTTTTATGCTCTCTTCTAGAAATATAAGATACACAACAAAATTAACATGTGATTTGATAACTAATCCAATTTCTATTTTGGTATTTGGTATTTTATTTATTAAAAAAAAGGTTATTCAATAATAACTTAGTATTCCATTGCTAAAATTTAAAAATAAATTTAAAGTTCATTATAATTAAATTTAAATTAAAACTAGGTTTTTATTTTGAACATTTTACTTTTCCCCTTCTCTCCAAACTAATTCTCTCAAACACAATAAGTCGGAATGCACTTGAACTTAAAATGTTTGAGAACATTTTAAACTCAAGGACATTCAAACTTGTTATCTTAAAGTTGATGATTTGATTCTTATCTCACCATAGTTTAAAAAAAGTAAACTAAAAATAATATAATTATCTCTAACATATCTCCCTGGAGAGTATCTCATTTTGGAAAGAAAAAACAAAATTATCAAAATATTACAAAATCACCTTAGAAAATTTGTATTTATAATCAAAAGAACAGAACAAAAGCATCAGAAAGTGAGAGAAAAAAAACTTTTTCTTAACCATTGACTTTTGGTTCAGAGATGACAAAGCTCCAATAATTGGAAAGTTTAACCAAAATTACGCCAACAAGACTTTCAATACCTCATACCATTCGACCTTAAATTTCTTCCCTCCAAACCCCACCAACTCCTATAAAACAAATTAAATTAAAAAAAAAAAACATAGAAATTCATATAACAATAATTCTCTGAAATTAAGTTTTGTCTTCAAGCTAAAACATACAACTTCAGAATCATATTTTATTACAACTTCCAAAGGAGAAAGTTTTATAAATACTCTCCAACGTTGCTATCTGCGAAGAGATCATGTTAAAAGATATATGTCAAATCACATATAAATGTTCAACTTGGTTCCAAGATTATTGCGAATCTTATGAGAATGAGAGAGTTCAAACCTTCTCTGTTCTGTCTCTATCTAAACACTTTTTAATCATATATATGTTTAGATATTTGGTAATTTATGTTACTTAAATAATGAGTTATTATTTCAAAAAAAAAAAAAAAAATAATGAGTTATTATATTTATATGATATCTTTAATGTGTACTTTCTTTTTTCTTTGCACCGTGTGGTTGTCTTGTTGTGGTTTAGGGAATATACATGGAAATATAAAGTGGCCAATAATTTGTGGAATAGATTATCAAAATTTAGAGCGAGAACTCATTGGAATGTATGAGAATTTTGTGTTGTTTATAAGATTTGTTAGAGCTACCGTATCAAATAAATGGAACAAAAATCTAAACTAATTCCTTTTTTTATTTGCTTCAAATTTACTCTAGATTTGTTTAATAGATTCTGCTCTTTAAAATTCATAACATAAGTTGCAGCTCATTATTTTGAGGAAAGAAATTTTGATTTTTTTTTTTTTTTTTTTTTTTTTTTTTTTTTTTTTGCATTTTTTTGCAAACATGATTAAGAGGATGAGCATTCCCGAAACAATAATTCATGGTGGAAAAAGAACTTGTCTGACCAGTTGAACTTTGTTGAAGCCAACATGGGTTTTAATATTTCTTAGGTAGATGGTTGAAAATGACATTTACGAGTTAAAAAAATATTAATAATACTTGCCTCTCAATTAGCTAATAACAATCTTATATTTTGAGAAAAATACGCTTTTGGTCCCTGAAGTTTGGGTTAAGTTACACTTTGGTCCCTGAGTTTTCAAACTCAACAAAAATACCTCTCAGGTTTGAGATAAAGAACACTTTGGTCCCTGTCGTCCATGATAAAGTATCATTTATCCTTATTTATTGTTGGTCTATTTCTCTGATTTATCTTTGTTTCCTTTCTGTTATTTTGTCTCCTATCAGCAAGCTACATCTGTCCTCTAGGTGGCTTTATATTCTGTGCTGAGCATTGCTCTTGTAATAACAGAAAATCATTTTTCCTCTCTATCGTTCATGGTATCAGAGCTCTAAGCTCTATTCTCTCTCACTGTCATCTTCTTCTTCTTCCTTTCTCAATGGCGTTTGAAGAAGGCTCTTCATCCTCCTCTTCAGCTCCAATGAACACTACAGTGGTTACTCCCAGCACACCGATTACTTCTCCGATCGTTACACCAATTCAAAATCAGACTACTACTCATCCTCAGAACACTCCTCCAATCACTACTACTACTAGACCTGCCTTCAATCCAAATGGTTTCCCTCAGCCCCGATTTCTAAATCCAACTTTTCCCACCACCCCAATCCCATATCAACAACCCTTTCAACCTCAGCAATTTTACCCACAACAGTATCCTCGGCCTCCCTTTCCTGGTAATCAATTTCCGCCTCAAAACCAATTTCCAGTTCCTCCACAAAATTTCTTCTCCCCCAACCCTTACCCTACGCTGCCACAACCTCTTGCTGTCAAGCTCACAGACAATAATTTCCTCCTGTGGAAGAATCAACTGATGAACGCAGTTTTAGCAAACGGGCTTTCTGGTTTTCTAGATGGCTCCATCCCTATGCCTTCGAAGTTCCTCGATCAGAACGAGACTCAACCGAACCCTGAGTATCTCAGCTGGGAAAGGTACAATAGATTTATAATGTGCTGGATTTATAGCTCTTTGTCTGAAGAAAAGATGGGAGAGATAGTTAGTTTTGATTCTGCTGCTGCGATTTGGGATTCTCTTAGAAAATCTTATGATTCTCAAACTACTGCCCGAGTTATGAGCTTAAAGGCCCAATTACAGAAACTTAGAAAAGATGGATTGACTGTTACTCAGTATTTAGCTAAAATAAAGGAAGTAGCTGATAAATTTTCTGCAATAGGTGAACCAATTTCTTATCGTGACCATTTAGCTCACATTTTAGATGGATTAGGCAGTGAATATAATCCATTTGTGACTTCTAAAGCTGGCATATCTAAACCAAAATGTTGGCTAGCCTCGTCCTCCCCTTCATCTTCTCCCTCTCTTTCTTCATCTCCACCCCTCACTGAACCTTCATCTTTCAAAACGGCGGTTAAATTTGTTGAATGGCGAGATGCTATGACAAAGGAATATGATGCTTTGATGCAAAATAATACATGGATTTTGGTTCCTTTCTCCCCATCTTATAAGATTGTGAGTTGCAAGTGGGTTTATCGCATTAAGCTTCAGCCCGATGGCTCGGTTGAAAGATACAAGGCACGCCTTGTAGCTCGTGGTTTTGATCAGACTCATGGCATAGATTACTTTGAAACATTCAGTCCAGTCATTAAACCAGCCACGATACGTATTGTTTTGTCTCTTGCTGTCCGGTTCAAGTGGGTGATAAAACAGCTTGATGTGCATAATGCCTTTTTGAATGGGGATCTTCATGAGGAAGTGTTTATGACTCAACCAGCTGGTTTTGTTGATAAAGATAAACCAAACCATGTATGTAAACTCCAAAAGGCTCTATATGGTTTAAAACAAAGCCCGAGAGAGTGGTTTATGAAACTTAGCTCGTGTTTATTGAAATGGGAGTTTACAGCATCAAAGTCGGACACCTCCATGTTTGTTTATCATAAAAACTCCATTTTGGTAATTGTTTTGGTTTATGTAGACGATATTTTGGTGACTGGCAATAGCTCCTCTTTTATTCAACAATTTATCAAGTCTTTGAATAGTTTATTTGCTTTAAAAGACCTTGGTGATTTATCCTACTTCCTTGGCATTGAGGTGCATCGCAGTTCTGAGGCTCTCCATTTATGTCAGCATAAATATTTTGTTGATTTGCTTAAGCGTGCAGATATGATGTCTTGTAAGCCTATGGCCACTCCTATGGCAGCTGGTACTTCTCTTTCAGCTCGAGATGGTGAACTTCTGTCGGATGCAAAGCTGTATCGAAGTCTTGTTAGCGCACTCCAATACTGCACCTTGACACGCCCGGATCTCAGCTTTGTTGTTAACAAAGCTTGTCAGTTTCTTCATGCCCCAACAACGGTTCATTGGAATTTAGTAAAACGCATCCTTAGATATCTCAGCTCTACTCGATCCCTTGGTTTGTCTATCTCTGGTTCTGGTCCTTTGTCTCTAACATGTTACACAGATGCAGATTGGGCGAACTGTCCAGATGATAGGAGAAGTACAAGTGGCTTTTGTGTGTTCCTTGGAGATGATCTCATTTCATGGTCTTCGGCGAAACAGAAAGTTGTTGCTCGTTCAAGTGCTGAATCTGAGTATAGGGGTCTCTCAAATGCCGCAGCAGAACTAGTTTGGCTTCAATCCATTTTAAAGGAGCTTAGTTTTCCATCTGTCTCGGCTCCCTTGCTCTTATGTGATAACATAAGTGCCACATACCTTGCTGCGAACCCCGTGCTTCATGGACGCTCCAAGCACATAGAGATTGATCAGCATTTCATCCGTGAGAAGGTCCTTCGCAAGCAACTTCTGGTTAGATTTGTTCCTTCGGAAGACCAATTGGCTGACATACTTACTAAGCCACTGCCATCAGCTCGTTTTCAGAATTTACGCAACAAGCTCACGGTCCACGCTCGTCCTCTTTCGCTTGAGGGGGGATGATAAAGTATCATTTATCCTTATTTATTGTTGGTCTATTTCTCTGATTTATCTTTGTTTCCTTTCTGTTATTTTGTCTCCTATCAGCAAGCTACATCTGTCCTCTAGGTGGCTTTATATTCTGTGCTGAGCATTGCTCTTGTAATAACAGAAAATCATTTTTCCTCTCTATCGTTCAGTCCATTTTTCCATTTTTCGCCGGCGTCGGGAAGAGAGGGAGGAGTTCCTCTCCCTCTTCTTTGTTTTTTTTTTTTTTTTTTAAAGGTGAAGAAATGGAAGATAAGAGAGACGAAAAGGGAGAGGAAAAAAAAACTCACCGACGGCTGCCGGCTGGCGAACGATGGTGGCCGCTGGCCACCGGAGTTGAAGAAGTTGAAGAAGAAAGTGTTGGAGAGGAAGAATAAGGGAGAGAGGGATAAATAATTAAAATATATATATATATAAAATAATAATATTTTATTATTGTAATATTTTTTATTTAAAAAAATTAAAAAATAATTTTTTTTATTAAAATAATAGTGTCACATTAGCCGTCGTTAGGATTTAACAGAAAAATGGATGGTAGAGACGTTATCTCAAACGTCAGAAGTATTTTCGTTGAGTTTGAAAACTCATGAATCAAAGTGTAACTTAATCCAAACACTAAAAGTGTATTTTTCCTTATATTTTTTACCATTAGAAAAGAGGATTGCTCGAAGGAAGAAATTAAAAAGAAGAGTAACTTTTTATTTTATTAAAAGAAAATAGTTGTCAAATTTCGCATATAATGACGTTGATGCCACAACTTATATCATATGATTTGGACATTTTATGGTTTTGGGTACAAGTTGTAATATCATATTATTAAAGTCTAATCTCTATAAAAATATACATATAAAATTTCGAAATTTGAGAAAAAAAAAATGTTATACTCCCTACTTAGTTGGAATTGACCATCACATCATTATCTTCGAATCAAATCCATTAAACATTATCTTTGCAATCATAAACCATTTAATTACATGGTCCTGCTACTAAACTAAATAAAAAGAAGAACAATATATAATATTGATATATGAGCTGTGAAGCTCTAATCAACTTCAATCCATGTTAGGGTTAAGAAAATGAGAACCACAGATATAGTTGGTTTTCTAAGATTATTTATGATTCTATGATTGTATAATAATTTTCTATTTTTAAGAATAGGAACTTGTTTATTAGGAAAAAATATGATGTTTTTAATAAATTAGCAGTACAATTCAAATTTTAGAATAATATTTTCCAACATCCTAAACCCTTTTAAACAAATCCACTTGTTAATATGATTTAAATTCTCACCAAGAACGAGGACAGAGTAAAAGAAAAATAAATATTTTTAAAATTCAAACTAAAATTTTGAAAACTAAGGTTTCGTTTAATAATGAAGAAAAAGATTTTCATCTTCCCATGTTTTTAAAAACCAAATCAAATTTTCACGTTGTCTTCCAGAAGGATGAAAATCATTAGATTGAAAGTGAGAGAAAACAAACATAATTTTCAAAAACCAAAAATAAAAAATATGATGATCATCAAAGGGAACCTAAAAAATGATTTTTAAATTAAAACTTGTTCTTGTTGTTGAATTAAGTTAATGAAAGGATTTTTTTGTTTTCTTTTTTGAGCAATTTCACTGACGCTTATTAATTTCCTAACTAAAATCATAAATTGTGTGATTAATTAATAAAACATTTTATAGATATTTTATGAATTTGAAGATCTAGAGTGCAATTTGCAAAAGTGGGTGACAAAAAGGTGTGTTGGGCGCATGTGGATGCCATTCTCCAGACTCCACAGAGGATATATTGAGGATAACAACAATGTGGACTGTGGAGGCACATGGAGCCTAACCCTTCACAGAAACTTTTAATATATCCTCTTTGCTTATTCTTATTTCTAACACTTTTTAATATAATATACACATATCCACTTCCTAAAATTAGCCATTTTTCTTTATTTATCATGTACTCAAAAAAGTGCTTTTTTTTTTTTTTTTTTACCCTTTTCTTTCTCTCCCTTCCCATTTACCCTGGTTTCTTCTTCTTCTTTTCCTTGTGTATACGGTTTATTCTTCTTCTTTTTTCTTTTCATTTTTTTTATTTTTTTATTTTTTTATTTTTTCGCTTTCTTCTTCTTTTTTTTTATTTTTTGCTTTATTCTTCTTTTTTTTCTGTTGTTGTGCATTTATGAGCTGTTATGATTTCTTTTTTTTTATTTTTGGTGCATTTACGAGGGTGGAGTTCTTGTGTGATTAATATGCTTTTTTTTCCTCTGTTTTGTTCTGTGCAGTTTATTAGGTTGTGCATTTTCTTCTTCTTTTTTGATTTGATTTGCTTCTTCTTCCCACAAGGTATTGACCTTGTGGTTATCCGTACAACTTTATGCCAATTGAGTTAAGCTCTTGTTAGTCTTCTTTTTAATTCAAGAATGTGAAGAATACAAAAATAGCCATTTTGGCGAGTGTTTGTATATGTATATCAAAGTATATCACAGATATACTCCGGTTAATTGTAGTCAATCACTGACTATCCCTGGTCGAAGTCTATCAGGGCTATAATTGATAGATAATGAAATACAAAGAATACAAGAATAGCAATTTTCTGGTGGTGGTCACGGAACTTGTGTGCTAGGCTTTAAAAATTATATTGTTGATTGAGAGTCCCTTGTTCGTAATGGTTATTTTTTGATTTTATATTCTAGTTACCACAAGAGACTTAAATTTTTTTTGTTCAATTTATGATTGTAGTATAATAATTTTGGATGAGTTTCTAATTACCGAGATGATTGCAATGCAAAGTACTTTACTGATAGATTTCAATTAAATTGATTTCTATCAGTAACAATCATTGGTAGACTTCAATTAATTGATAATTAGTTTGATTTCTATCCGAGATAGAAACTGATAGACTTCAATTAACTGATTTCTATCCTCGATAGAAAATGATAGATTTGAATTAAACTAATTTCCATCAGTGATACAAGTCAATAGACTTTAATTAAATTGATTTCTGATAAAAACTGATAAACTTCAATTAAATTGGTTTCTATTAGTGAAAGAAACTAATAGTCTTGAATTAAATTGATTTCTATTAGTGACAAAAACGGATAACCTTGAATTAAACGGTTTTCTATTAGTGATTATCACTGATAGACTTAAATTAAACTGATGGATAGAAACTGATATCCTTGAATTAAACTGAACTAATAGCCTTGAATTAAATTGTTTTCTATCAGCGGCTAACACTGATAGGATTGAATTAAACATGATAAAAACTTATAGATTATGATCAACACACACTGATAGACTTCGATTAATCAAAGTCTATCAGTGTCTATCACTAATAAACTCTAATTAATTGAAACTCATCATCAAAGTCTATCAATATTTATCATTGATAGACTCCGATTAATCGAAGTCTATCAGTAACTATCAATAATAGAGGCTGATAGACTATTGAAGATACTAAGGGTATTTTCGTAGTTTAACGTATTTTTTGCTATTTCTGCAAATAATTTTAATTTTTTTCTATTTTTATAATTCTTTTGCCGGTTTTTGCTATCTGTGCAAAGCCCCCCTTTTTTTTCCTAACAAAACACAACCTTTTTATGCTTATATTAAACCACAGTTAATACATTATAAACAAATTAAATCTGGTAATATTCTTCCTAAAATTGTGGAATTTATTATTTAATTGCTATTTTTTTTTCTTGAGTACATCAACATTTGGGATGGGGATTCGAATCTCTGTCCTAATGGTTAAGGATATATATTTTCATTTTCAAATATTTAAGACTAATTTATTGAAAGTTGGAGAGAAGAAAAGAGATCGAATATGTAAGACAAATAATTTAAATAATAAAAACTTCTTTTTTATAAAACAAAAATAACTCTCGCACACTTAATTATCTCTCAATCTCCACACACACACAAAACAAATTTGAAAATTGAAAAAATGTTATACATTCATCTTCTTAATCTTCGTCTCGAGGGCATCATATATTATACATCTTCCTCTCCATTTTCTAATTTTCAACACCATTCCATCCTCACTTTTTTTTTTCTTTTTTTTTACAGAAAAAATATTTGGTGAGGATAATGCAAATCTAAAGTGGGTTACATTTTATTTATTTATAAAAGAATGACAAATGAAAAACTTAAAGAATGATATTAATGGAGAATTGTTTCATGTGGCTAACGTGTAAGGAATGATAACTAGATTAAGTTCATAAAATTAAATGTTATTCTTCAATGTTCTAAAATATGAGAAAAATAATTAAAAAATGTTATCACAATGTGACAGAATGTCACAGTTTATACACTGTTAGATGTATAAGAAAAACTATAAAAGTAGTTTTGAATCTAATCTAACATTTATTTAGTATTTAATGGTTATTAAGAAATAGTCACATTATGACGTTCTATTCGAATAATTTTTCTTGCTCCTTTCAATTTACTCTAAGATCAGGTAATGCCGCTACTGAATGGTTTAGCAAGATTGGGGATGTCTTTGCATTTAAATTCTGTTTGGTTAGAGGAATGGTCGAGTGATATCTCGGAGTATGTAATTTCTAATCTTTTGGTTTAGTGCAATTCCCTTCTTCCAAAAAAAAGAAAAAAAAAAAAAAAAAAAAAACTCTGAAGAGTAGGGATTAAAAGCAAATTAAAGTAATTTAGTGGGCTTTCATCAGATCTTAATCTCGGATCTAACGAATGAGCAAACTCCGCTGCTTGTCTTGTCTGTGTGGTTTTACTTTATGCCTTTTAATTAGTTTAAAATTTTAATTAGCTTTTAAAGTTGTTCTTTTTTTAATTAATATATAGTTATTGGGTGGGTGTGGTGGAAGCTTCTCTTGGTTCTTCCATGGCTTTGACTGATCAGTTCATCACGTTTTAAATAATTATCATTTGAGATATATATATTAAATATATATTTCGTCCAGAGATTTTGAACTTCGTTCAAATTTTATTTATTAATTTTCTAGTCAAATTTTAATTGCTGTGGGTGTTTCCAGGATCATCGGAAAAAGACGTGTAATATGCAAGTTTTACTTTAATAAAAATTATGAGTCAAATTAAAGCAAAATATATATAAAAGTTCTATATCACTTACCCTAAAAGCTATTTTATGCATCTATCTTCTCAGAAAAGATTAAATATAGCTCTCTTTTTATATTACATTACCTCACACATCTTATAAATTCGTTTGTGTTTAATGGACTCTGATACTATATTAGATTACATAGGATTTCATCTTAATACTAATTGGCTATAAGATGGATAACCCATATTGGAAGTAGGAGGGCTAGAGAGGGTCGAGCCAATGGGCCCGACCCATTTGGTCCGGTCTTCCTCTGAGTCGATCCCTGGTCCTGCCTCCGTCCGGTTGTCCTCGTCAGCTCCTTGTACGTCATGATAGTCCAAAATTATCTATAACACATATATCTTATAAATTGAGAGGTCTCCACTTATCTTTTCAATGTGAGATCCTCAACACTTATAATATGAAAAAATTCTTCAAGAAAATGGGAGGAAAATATTTTTTTGAATGACACATTATAACCATCACCATTGTTACATTAGTGTCACTTTAATTCTATAAGTTTTTTCTACCTATATGCATGCTTTATATATTGTGACATTGTACATAATGTCATAAAGATCTAACTAATACTTTTTTTTGTAAAATTGTAGTTCTCGTCCTCGCTTATTAGATTAAAAAACGAGAACGAGCTAGACAAAATGACATTTAACATTAGAATCACTTTTCCAAGCTTCCACAACTATCTTAATTTTGTTCTCTTTTGCAATGTTTAGACTCTAGAATCTCTATATATTTAATTCATGCAAATATTTTTTTTTTTTTTGAAAAAGAAATATTATTAAGAACAACAAAATACAAAACACTTTTGGATATAGAATAAGAAATACAAAATATTGAGATTCATATATGATTTTGCAGCTTAATGACGTCATAACATCATCAACCTTTGATCATGACTTTATAGAAGAGAATCTACCATATGACTTGGTACTCGCATGAGACAAAGGTTTTATTTGATGGGGTTCAATATTATTATTATTATTATTTATTAATATTATTTTTGGGTTAGATTATTGGATTAACATGATAAACATGAACAGGATTCTTTTCTCGAACGACGTTTTTTATTATGAGAAAATCTTACGTTATATGTAATTTAATTTTCAACTCTACGGCTCTAATTATTCACACTAATACAAAACAAAAAATTTTAAACAATAATGACCTTCAAATAGTCCCAAACAGTTCGTTATTGGACTAAAATAAACCTTTTTTTTTTTTTCTGGGTTTGAATTTGATTACATTTCCATGTTGACATCAAGCAAAGCTTCGTACTTTTTTTTTCCTCCTATTTTGGTGTCCTGTTCTCTTTTCAGTCCAAGTCTTAAACATCCACAATATGCATCTCTTTTCCCACATTTTTTCATATTGAAGTTTTTTTTCCCCTAAACTTGAATGTTATATTTTTTAGTCCCTAAACTTGTAATCTTTTTTCCTTTAGTCCTTAGGCATTACCTTAAAAAAATAATCTGTTTTGAAAAATCAAACGCTTGAAACAGTAGATGTAGCGTCGTATAATCTATGCAAAAATATCTACTAATCAATTAAATAAACAAAAATATATCATGTCAAGAAGTTTTTGTTAGATAAATAACAAAATAAAATTAAAACTATTCTTAATATAATACTTTTCCATTGGTGCAAAAAAATATATTTTTTTTTAATATAATTTTTTTATGTTTATTACAACAGAACATTTGGAAGTATAAGAATTGAAAAAGAATAAACATAAAAAGACTAAAGATTAGAATAATTTTTTTTCAAAAAAAAAAAAGATTAGAATAAAATTTAAACTAAACATAAAATAATGGTAAGAAATAGTCAATATCGAGGTAAGCAGGAAATATCATTTTTCGACTCCAATTTCATTTCAAACGGAGATTTCTTGCCCAATTTGTTCAGATAGGATCTACATTTAGTCAAATCTTTTTGGTTCTTCATTAGAAGAAAAAAAATTAAAGGTATGGAACTAAATTCTCCGATTTACATGGTAAAATATCAATTCCGAATGGCCTAATTTCTTCGATGAACTAAAGATAAAATAATTATTGTATTATAAACGAAGTATAATTCAATTGGTTAAAGTATGAATAACTTCCTTACAAATTGTCTGCGGGTTGAAATCTTATTTGAAATAAAAATAATAATAATCATGCTTTATATCACTAAAAATATTAATGAGGGAGAGAATAATCTCCGAACCTAGAACAAGACACACTAATAATCATTTAAAATATAGTGTGATGTATTTGATCCTTTGTTACCAATAATTTAGATATAAAAAATAAATCATTCACACTAAGTTATGTTTACTAGAGGTATTAACCACGGTTAATTATAACTGGATGAGTTGAATGATTTATATATTATATTAATTCATCACGGTTTTCATGTGATTGCACTATTGGATCACTTTTTTAAAAAAAAAGAAAAAAGAAAAAAGAAAAACTGTGGATAATCAACCCCCATTAGACGACTCATGACGGGGACATATATTATTATTTATATAAAGAAACCGAGAAAAGAAAAACAATAATTACTCTTCTAGAAAGAAAAAAAAAAAAAAAAACAATTAGTATGTTTATTTTATTTGAGATCTCAAATAAAATACCGACACCACCCCGTTCTCACGTAGGAACTTTCTTGATTTGGAAAAAAAAAACAGCTCCATAAATGGTTGTGCTTTTCATATTTCTTTTTTTTTATTTTTCAGTTCCTATCTTACCGGCGAAAAATCTCCTAAATCATAAGATATGTTATCTTCCATTCATATTATATAATCAAATTGCCTATTTAAATAATGAATTCGATTAAAAAAATGTCTAATTATTTCTATTATTTATACTTTAGATCCATTTGTCTCAACTGGCATAACTTTATGTACTGATAACAACAAGATTGGTGGTTCGAATCTCTCCTCTCCACATATTTTTTTTAAAATATATATAGTTTAGATCCATTTTGGTTATTGTGGCTCTTTTTGTTAGCATTAAATACTCCTTGAAATTGATGACGAAAATTTGGATAGAATGGTGTATTTAGTATCTATTATGTTTTCATTGTTTTTTTTGTCATTTATTAAAAGTTATGAATGATGTAGAAACAATCAATTAAATAGCGAAAATCCAACCACAAGTTACATAGGCAGAATATTAAGGTAATCGAACTTACCTATAACAAAGAAGCTGGTGAAGATTTCCAGATATATCAAATGAAACTCCACACTGACTTTATTGAAATAATATGATATATATATAGCTGGAGAATACATCAGAGGAAGAACTAGAAATAACTAATACAACTGAATCTTTAACAACTTTAATTAGCAAAAACAATAACAGTATTTACATATACTATTATCCCCCCTCAAACGAATGCTGATGAGGGCATGAGTTTGTTCTTCAGAAAAAGCAACCTATCAGTTGGGACAGCTTTCGTAAACAAGTCAACAGGCTGAGAATGAGAAGAAACAAACCGTAAGTGAATATCCTTGGAGGCCACCTTCTCACGCACGAAATGAAAATCCACTTCAACATGTTTTGTTCGCCCATGGAAAACCGGATTCTGAGCAAGTTGAAGCGCAGACTGGTTATCACAAAATAAAAGAGGAGCTGTGGGTAAGTAAACAAACAAATCACACAACAATTGTCGTAACCAAGACAACTCAGCCGTTGTAGCTGCCATAGCCCGATATTCGGCCTCAGTAGAACTTCTAGAGACTGTAGACTGTTTCTTTGAAATCCAAGAAACCGGATTACATCCCAAGTAAATGACATAACCAGTAGTAGAGCGACGATCAGCACGATTACCGGCCCAATCAGAATCAGAAAAGGCCAGTAGCGAAAGAGAACTTCGTTTAAACTGCAAGCCATTACGCAATGTACCACATATGTATCGGAAGATCCTTTTAATAGCTGCAAGTTGAACATGAGTAGGAGAGTGCATATATTGAGACACTCTACTTACAGCAAAGGAGATATCCGGTCGTGTAAAAGTAAGGTAATGGAGAGCACCAACCATTTGCCTATAAGCCACAGCATCCTCAGCATTACACAGAGGAGAATCAACATCCAAAGCATTAACAGAGCAAGGATTATTACAAGGTTTGGAAGAAAGCATACCAAACTTTGAAAGCATATCAGAGGCATACTTCTCCTGTGTAACAAGCAGACCAACAGAAGAATATTTTATCTCAAGCCCCAGAAAATATGTCAGAGTCCCCAAGTCAGTCATATCAAAAGCCTCCCTTAGTTTTAGAACAAGATTATCAACAAAAGTACTATCATTACCCGTTAGGATAATGTCATCAACATATAGTAATAAGTAGGTAATAGAACCACAACTATTTCGAATGAACAGTGAGGGATCGGCATGAGAGACAGTAAACCCAAGTGTTAAAAGATGAGAAGTAAAGCAGTGGAACCAAGCTCGGGGCGCTTGCTTCAAGCCATATAGAGATTTTTGCAACTTACACACATAAGTGGGATGCTCTTTGCTGATGAAACCTTGTGGATGCTCTTACGCCAAAGTGAGCATAGTTCAGTGCTAATTGACATGTACCCACGATCAAGAGATCAGAGGTTTGAATCCCCCCAATGTTGTTGAACTAAAAAAAAAAAAAAAAAAAGCTCGCATTGACGGTGATGCTATGTTCAAGAAGTTCTAAAGCTTTAAGTCAGTGTTTAGATTGAAATGTTGTCAAAGTCGATAGCTAGAATATAATTATGCATATATACCTTAATAGTTGAATGAGAGTTGGGTTTTAGTGGAAGGCTAAAAAGAACATGCACAACTTTTTCCTTTTTTAGTGTCAAGACCCATCAATTTTTCTTAAGGCCAAACATTTGATTAGGTTTTTTGCATAGTTGTGGCACTGGAAAGTCAAGTAACTTTTGTTGGACTACTTGAGGATGATATATGTAGCACGAGTGAGAGACCTTTTATAATCTCCATTACAATAGAACTTGCAATTGCAGAAGACTGAACGTATTAATCCTGAACTTGGAGAGTACTATATATTTTTCTTGGTCGTTCTATCTTTATTTTGCAATTTGTGATTTACTAACTTGTTTGGCTTAAACCTGTGAATGGAAGACTTATAGTATTTTGTGTTACACCTTTATACAATTATTTCTTTCTCCCAATTGTGAGTTCCATTGGTTATTTATATTATTTTCGTCATCCCTCTTAACAGATTCACATACATAACATGACAGTGAAAATTTCACTTTTGGTGAGACAAACACATCGTCTTAGTTAGAAATAAGCTCCATAGGTTTACACTCGGTTTGGGGAGTTTAACCATCATGGGTCATGACACGTGGCACCCATGTGGACGAGTCCACATAAGCGTACCATTCCAACCCATAACAAAATACTCACCCATGGCCATGATATCATGTTTTTCATCACCTTTTTCATCGTTCCATTCTTTTTGCATACCACATATTTGGAAAAATCTATCTCTCCACATTTTTTCACAATAATATGAATATTTTCTAATGTGAATTTATTTTTGTTTTTGGTTCCTTTCAAATGTCTCTTAATAATATAGATGCTATCATTTACTTTTATATCATGAAAATCTTCTTCTGATCTCTTAAAGTCAATGTGAATTTAAATATAGATATGATACATAAAGAAAAAAAGGAATCCTAGATATATTAGTCATGAATATGATGAAATTGAATATTATATTTTTATAATTAATTTCAAGTCATTGTGAAAAGAGAATAGAATCTTTTTTAGATCAAATATGTTGGGTCTAGTTAGTCACACTGATTTTACTTAAATAATAATGTGAGGAATAATTAAGTAATGTATTAAATTTGTGTGTTGCGTTCAGATTAGAGCTACGTGTACCGTACGTGGGGTTTACATTACCTGGGGGTGATGTAATTATGTAACCGACAGTCAAATAATGAGGGAAGTGACTTGTGATTGGCTGACTAAACATATGAAAATGGAGGCATATTGTTTGACCAATCAGCGTACCACTTCGTGGTACTGCATGTCCTAAAGAGATTTCTTTTTTTGTTACCCCTTACTTTTAGACCTAGGAGGCTCCAAAAGAGGACCATGAAATGGTTCTCATGTGTTAACACTTGGACATTTTAAGGTTAAATTATATTTTAAAAAAATATCCATAATTATGGGATTTGTTTAAAAAATGTCTCTAAAATTTAAAAAGTTTCAAAATTATCTTTGAACTTTAAAAAATATCTTTGCTGTTAATTTTTTTATAGAAGTCATTAAAGTTTTAGTTTCATTAATACCCTTGAACTTTCAAAAAAAAAATTCAAAAATATCTTTATCGAAAAATGATTTTTTTATTCCTTCTCTCACCATAAATCCTTCCTCCATGAAAATTAATGAGAAGCTTTATTGAAAATTAATTAGAAAGAGTGAAATGAGGGAAAAGAAAAGTAGAGAGAGAAGGTGATAGAAGGGATGGAGAGGTAGAGGGAGAAAGGAGAGAGAGAATGAGAAACTTGAGATGGACTCAATTTTTACATTTATGATAGATTGAGGGTTTAATTTTAACATTTAAAGTTTAGGGTTCTAATTTTTACACATTTGAAAGTTTGAGGGTTTAATTTTTACACTTTAAACTTTAGAGATGATTTTTGCAATTTGCCCTTAAATAAAAGTAAACATCTATAAAACAAACATAGGTTTTGTATATCTTTAGTAAAACTTATCTCAAAATCCGTGAAACAAACAAGTCCTAATTAAATCACTGTTCTTACAAAATTATCAGTTATGTGAAATTAAAATTTTTGGATTTTTGTTCAGAAAACGTTCACCAACCCCTAATAAATACAAAGGATAGATTGAATTGACATGTTTTTCTTACTTGTATTTTTTACACACTAATTTCATCTAAAATACTTACAATTCTAGAAGCGAGGAAGGTGGGAGGCAATGGGATGTGGCCTTTTTTTTCTTTTTTTCTTTTCTATTTCTTTTTCTTTTTTCCCCTTTATATTTTTCTTTCTTTTGGGTTTATTGAGAGTTGTGTTGTAAGCAAGGATGAAAAAATCGCGATAAATCAGCGAAGTATCGCCGATATACTCAATTTCTCGAGAGTTCGATATGGATATGAGGGGGTAAGATCGTTTTTACCAATTTATCGCGGATATATCGAAAATATCGGCGATATCGGCGAAAGTTTAGTTACTTTTACTTTATATTAAATTAGTATATTTGTTTGTTGAACTTTAAATCCCGATTTCTACGTTTGGAGCGGCTGTCAACGTGCGGGTATAAGAATGGTTGTAGGCGTGGGTTCGATTCTCAGGTATGGCAGCTTTACATTTATTTTTCATTTTATTGTTTTCCCCACTATTATTTATTATTCCTTTTTATTCAACTTTTTAAAATTTGTTCTTTTTCGTTTCTCTCACTATTAATTTTTATTCAACTTTATTTTTTCTTGGGAAAAAATCAATTTTGACCCTTGAACTTTGCATGTTGTAGCAATTTTAATCCTAAACTTTCAATTTTAGCAAATTGAACCCCAAACTTAACAAATTATATCAATTTGAACCTCCAACTTGCATAAATGTTGCAATGTATACATTTTGTCAACTTTTCATTTGAATTGCTATTAAAAATATGTAATTGACAATTTTCTTTTATTTTTTTTAATTCACATTGCATATGAGTTAGTGTTTTGAAAGATATTTGTTGGAAAAACTCTTTAAGAAATCAAATATCTCAGACAATTCTTCTCATTGTTATAAGAAAAAAAAAAAAAGTCACAGAGTTATTGGCAACAAGAAAAATCTAGCGAATATGAGAAATAAAAAACTCGAAATTTCTTTATTTCCGTTTCCTAGATTTGTACATTCTTCTAATTAGCAAGAAAAAAAATATTAAAATAAAGAAAAAAAATCCCACAAAGTTCTCAGCAACAAGAAAAAACCCGAATATTTGAAAATAAAAAACCTCCAAAATTTCTGTCTTTTCGTAATCTTAAATAACAGCAAAAAAAAACCCTCATAAAATCCTCAACAACGAGAAAATTTATTCTAAAATAAAGTTTCTTCAATGTTTTATTTAATAAGAAACCAATTCAGATGCAATGTGAATTAAGAAAAAAAAAAGAAATAATCAATTAAGTACGATGGTTAAAAAAAAAAGTTAACCAAAGGTATACATTGTAACACTTATGCAAGTTTAGGGTTAAAATCGATACGATTTGATAAGTTTGAGGTTCAATTTGATGAAATTGAAAGTTCAGGGTTAAAATTGATACAACTTGTTAAGTGTAGGGTTCAATTTGATGAAATTGAAAGTTCATGGTTAAAATTGATACAACACCCAAAGTTTAGGGTTAAAAATGAAATTTTCCATTTTTTCTTTATTCTCTTGTATTTATTCTTCTCTTTGATTTTCAAACTTTTTATTATATAATTTATATTTTTCTTATTTCATTTTGCATTACTTTTAATACAGTATTTTGAGTTGCAATATTGTTAAACGTATTCGTTTGTATTGACATTGCTATATAAATGAGTAAATTAATTAAATTTATGTTCATTTCTTGATATGTAAATTATTCTACTAAGATTTGTGTTGCATGTTTAACTTATAATAGGCATATTTTTTTAGAACAATAAAATGCATATATACTTTATGAATATTAGAATCTATTGTTTAATTTATTGTTTTATATATAAATTATTCAAGTTTATATTTATTTTACAACTTTCAATACTATATATTATTGTTTGTCTAAAAAAAACTATATATTATTGTATTAATGCATATATTTGGCTTTTAATTCTTGATATATTTAGTAGTATATGACTAAAAAAGCTTGTTTTAATTAAAGTTTCAAAAAAAAAAAAAATCACAATATTTTTATGAATTTCCACAATATCCATGATTTTCTCAGAATATCCGTCGAGAATTATCGATATTGGTACCGATATCGACATTTTCATCCTTGGTTGTAAGTTGTAACCGATTA
Source organism: Luffa acutangula (assembly GCA_036850905.1). Lineage (NCBI taxonomy): Eukaryota > Viridiplantae > Streptophyta > Magnoliopsida > Cucurbitales > Cucurbitaceae > Luffa > Luffa acutangula. Next base: position 56,595,374 of record CM072087.1, on the reverse strand, counting down.
GAAAGGCAATAAGAACAAAAAGACAGACAAATACCCAATAAGTAAAAACAATTCAAAGAATAACTTTTTTTTAATGAACTAAATCAGACCTAAAAGTAGATTATAAAAAATATATGACTTTCTTTTGAAATTTAATTAAGATCTCAATTTTATACAAGAATGAAGTTAGAATGCTCAACCCACTTTATTTTTCTTTTTTTTTTTTTTAAAAAAAAGGATTTATACTAACGAGATAAAGTTGAATATATAACTATGAAAAATCTTTATTAGATTACATGAGCTCCATCTCAAAACCAATTGACAATGAGTAAATTAACTCATTTATCTTTTCGGGATCCTCAACATGCCCCCTCAAGATGGTGCCTCTTTGGGTTCACCATTCTTAGATCGGATCTTTTTTTTTCTTAGACCGATTACCCGTTTGGGTTTTATGATCTTCGATACCATATTAGATAACATGAGGTTCTAACTCAAAACCAAGTGAAGTAACTCATTTATCCTTTCAGGGATCCTCATCAATCTTTTATTGCAAATAGCCAAATATTTATTGTTTCAAGGTCAACACATGTGGTAAAAGTAATAAACTCATCATTAAATAATTTAATTTGTAAAATAAAAATTAAGCATATAATAGTTAAAAACTTAAAGACTTGTTTGGTAGGCAATCCAGATTATGTTTTATGTTTTTGTATACATTGGGAGAGTAAATATGCATTTGACATATGTGTTTTTTAAAACTGTTTTCGGATTCTGTGATCCAAATAGTGAAAATTCTAAAAACAATTTTTTTTTTTTATGTTTTCAATGTATCCAGATTTTTAATTTGAAAATTTTAAATGCAGAGTTAAATTAAAAAAATAAAAACTTTAATAAATATCGTAGTTCATATTATAAACTCGATTCATTTTCGTGAAATAAAATCTGTATAATATAATGTATTATAAATTATATGATATTTTAACATAATAATTATACAAAATTTATAACATATACCATGTTTATAAATTAATTAATAATAATTTATAACTATAAATAGTTTATGGTTTATAAATATATTATCAAACATATATTGAATAATTGTTTAAATTAATATCCAATTTCTAAATCTGCTACCAAACATATATATAAAACGCACCCTAAAAATTCGTAAACATTCTTCAAAATGTTAACATCATCAGAACATACAACATACATATGTTTCATAATTTTGAAAACAACATGTGGAAACAAACAAATTTCTCTACCACATGCACTAAAGCAAATCAACACAGTAAGGTTCCATTTATTTAATAGGAATGACTCAAGAGAGAATATTCCTCATGTAAAATTTTTAGAATTTGAATTGAACATTTTGATATTGTATTTGCTAAAATCATTTACCTATTACCAAAAACTTTTTCGTATCAACATGTTTATAGGGTTAAAAAAAAAAATCAGAATTTGAAATAGAAACCAATTTAAATTAGATTGTATGATCTTCAAAATAGTATTTACAATTTTTTTTAAGTATCCATATTTAGGGCAAATTACAAGCCAAATTAAGAAATAAGAGAGAAATATGATTAGAAATAATATATTGGATAAGAGAAAGGACAAAACGTGAGAAAATTCATAAATTAATTGACCAAGAGAGAAAGAGAACCATTGAAGTTCAAACTTGAAGGAAAGAGCCGAGAGGAGACTGTAATAATACAAATGAACCTATTCACACGTGCCAAATTTAATTATATAATCTAATATATCAAAACCCAAACCGTGTACAGTTCGACCTATAAATCTTCCCAATCTTCTTCACTTCATTCTATTGCGAATTGCTAAAAACAAAAGCTTTTTGGGTCTCCTTTTCTTCCAGGTCAGCTTAATCTTCAACTCTCTCACTCTTCTTCTTCCTTTCTCATCCAATTCCCCACTTCTTAAGACCTACAAATTTCTTCATATCATGTCTCAAAGTTTCCAACTTTCTTGGGGTTTTAGTTTGTTGACTGTGTTTTGTGGGTTGATTTGCAGCTGATCGTCAGAAGTAAATCAAATCATCTTCCAAAAAAAGTCGTAATTTTTCCAATGGAAATCTCATCTGCAAAATGGCTATCTGAAATGGTAAAAAAGCTCTTTGCTTTTGCCCTTTTCTTTTGCGCAACTTAATTTTCGCTTTACCCACAATTATGGATTTTTTTTAAAAAAAATCTGATCTTTTTTTCGGGGTTTTGATTATTAGGAATTGGAATCTGCATTCATCGATGATTTCGAAATGAACCCTTTTGACTGCACGCTTGACGAGCTCAGTTTTCAAACTTTCTCCGACGAAAGTTACACATCCCACACAGATCTAAACCATTCCGTACAAACTCCGCCGCCGTCTGCGGCGGCGAAGAGGCCGGCGAAACAGCCGAGGGCCACCGGCAACTGGAACAACTGTTGCACGACTCGCCAAATTGCTTCCATGGCTACTTCTTCTTCCTCATCGCACATCATTTCATTTGGGAACTCTCATTCTTCTCCAGCTTCTAACAAAGTTGGTAACAATAATGGAGTCAATCATATCAACGTGAAGCCCAAATTTGAAATGGGGTGCGAAGAGAACAGAGATTTGTCACCGGTGATGGCTCAAGCTTCCTATGAGAACCGAAATTCTTCGCCCAAATATGGCGTTGGAATGAAGAGAAGTGCTGGGGCTATGAATCGAAGCCCTTTGCTTGCTCAAGATCATGTCATAGCTGAGAGAAAGCGTAGAGAAAAGCTCAGCCAGAGATTTGTTGCTCTTTCAGCTCTTATTCCAGATCTCAAGAAGGTGATCAATCGTTCAAACATAAAATTTCTATACTCTTCTAAATCGACACTAAACTTAAAAGAAATGTTTAATCGATCATTCTATTTTATGTGCTTTCGCGTTTTTCATTTAAACCTGACAATAAGATCGGAAAGCTTCTAAAGTCACCTTTAAATTCAAATGTTTAATCAATCATATTCTTATCTTGAATGTGTTTTTGGTAACAGATGGACAAAGCGTCTATTCTTGGAGATGCAATAACATATATCAAAGATCTTCAAGAACGTTTGAAGGCGGCCGACGAACAATCAGCCAAAGCAACTGTGGAATCAGTGGTGTTTGTGAACAAATCCGACGATGTCTCTACCGTTTGCGACGATTCGTCCGAGGAAAACAGCTCGTCGGATGGAGGAATCCCGGACATAGAAGCAAGAGTCTCCGGCAAGGATGTTCTGTTGAGGATTCATGGCAAGAAAAGCAAAGGGTGCCTTTCAAATATCCTAAACCAGATAGAGAAGCTCAATCTAACAGTTCTCAACAGCAGTGCCTTGCCATTTGGCAATTTCAGGCTTGACATAACCATTGTTGCTCAGGTACTTGTTACAACTTCTCTATATTTTTTTTTTTTAATTAATTTTTTAGACATTTTTCCACTTTGAAAACTCTGTCTTATGGGGATTAATTTAATTTCTATTCTTGTCTAATTGCAGATGGATGATGATTTTTGCATGTCAGTGAAGGAGCTAGTGAAGAAACTAAGACAAGCTTCTCTTGAATTCGTGTAAAATTAGCAAAATTTGTCGCTCACTTGTAATTTGTGTCCACCTTGTCGTCAGAAACTCACAATTGATCCTTAATCTGAGAGAAACAATAAAATCCTATGGAATACTTTTTTTTTTCTTTTTTTGCGTGGGGCAAATCTCTGACCGTGTTAAGGAAACACATGTGCTGTAAATCAAGCTGAGTTTTTTTTTCCCCCTTTCTTGGAAGATTACTTTTGATTCCAGGTTTTTTAGGGCTCTCTTTGCAATCGGATCTATAATAATTGCAAGATATATTTTTTTAATTGGGCAGTCTTGTTTATGCATTAATTAGCTTTGTTGCTACAATTAATAATAAGGATGCTTCGATTGACTATATGGATCTGACAGCTCGAATTCAAGTTAATTAAAACAACTGGGAAGAAATCCTTAGTCTAAACAAACAAGTTATGGGCTGTCGGATTCAGTGGAGTGAAGAAGAAGAGGGGACAGCCGATGTCCCACTAAGATTACAGGATCTTTCGTTTTTCACTATTGTCAACGCTACATGTTTATCTCTCAAATTTAAATTTCAAGTTGGAATGTTAAAACACTTTCAATTATGAATATGAAAAAGTTTATTTTATTTTAAACAAAACAGCATGATAGGTTTTAGGGCTTATTTTTGGGTAGAACATTTTGTTATTCAATTATTTTGACACTGTTTTTTTTTTTTTTCGAGTTGTTATTCAATTATTTTGACACTGTTTTATGTATGATCATTTGGTCGTCTTTGATTTTGCAATATAAAAACAAGAAATTGGTAGGAAGTGGCTAAGAGAAAAAAAGGCTTCTTTTTTTTTTTCCCTTCAAAAAGCTTTTGAAGAAGATGACCAAAGAGCAGCAAGAGATCATAAACTATCCTCCCATAAAGGCTGGAGAAGGCACGCTTGTTGCTGGAAAATCCGGTTGTTTCTTTCGATCCACAATGACGAAAGGATAACAGAAAAAATGTTCGATCCTTGAACTTTCAATTTTATGTTTTTTTTTTTTCAATTTGGTTATTTCTTTAGAAAAAATATATAATTTAGAATATATCTCAAACACTATTATATTCTTAGTTAGATCATAAGTTTGGTCTCTATAACTTTGGGATTTGTGTCTATTTGGTCTTTGAACTTTCAGACCTATCTAATAGGTCCCAAACAAGTTCTAAATTTTTTAAATTAATTGTTATATTTATTAGTTATAAGAAAGAAGTTATTATTCCAGTTGGGTTAGTTTCATTCTGTTATTCAACTTCTTGTACTCAGAAAAACTTATTTATAGAAGTTTTGATCATCAATAAAGATTCAAGCAAGTTTTATTTACTTTCTAAGCTTTGTTATGGTATCAGTTCTTTTCTTCTAAGTTCTTCTTAGAGAGTTTCTCTTCTTGCGAATTTCTCCATGGCCGATGATACCTCCTATGCACACCCATCCAATCCCAGTTCCTCTGCTTCCACCAACCAGCCTACCAATCAATCGATAATTGATCTCTATGAGAATTCCTATTACTTTCATCGCTCTTCCGCCAACCAGCCTACCAATCAATCGGTAATTGATCTCTATGAGAATTCATATTCCCTTTATCACTCTGATGGCCCAAACTTAGTTCTTGTGTCTGAGCCTCTTACAGAATCCAATTACACTTCATGGAGCCAAGCCATGACTCTAGGACTTACTGTGAAGAACAAATTTTATGGACTAATGTATAATTTAACCTATATTCTTTACATGGGAAAATATATATATTTTTCGCTCGATGACATCAATTATGTTACTCGCTTTGTTTTTCATCACGTTTGCTAGTGGATTTGATGATCCATTCAACAGGACAGGGTATGCGTAATTGTAACATAAACTAAAAATGATTTGTAATTCCAATCGAAGAAAGAACAAGAAGAAGAAACATAATTAATTTTATATAATAATCATATCAATCTCATCATAGAACCAGATTCTTAATAATTATATAAGTCATATTTATATTATTGAGAATGAAAATGAAGGCTCTATGTAAAATTAACAGAGAGTTGAAACATAATTATATAAAGTTTTGATTAAAAGTGGATTAATATATAAAAATAATTTATGTGCCAATCCGAGCGCAACTAAATACATTAAATACCTTTTTATATCTTTTTTTTTTTTTTTTGAAATAATACCTTTTTATATCCTTACCCTTGTATGTGTTGAGCTCAAGGAAAAAAAAACATTCAAAATCCTTTTCAACTCAACAAATAATACGAAAATCTATTTGAGTCATTTTTTTTAGTTCAACAATGCGTGGGATGGGAGATTAGAATCATTGACATCTTAGTCAATAGTACATACTTTATGTCAATTGAGCTATGTTCATTTTGACAGTTTGTCGGAGCCTAATAGGTCATGTGGAAGAAGTATGATACTATATGCATATATACCTTTTTAAGCATGTGATGGGCATAAAAAAGGTGTTGAGGAGTGTCTCAATTAACTAGACATGTTGGTTAAGTACTGTCCCAAAAGTTCAAAACTAACTAATCAAGGTTAAAAGAAAGCCAACTGGAGTTAACTCTATATTATATATTAGATATTAAAATAATCAAAATTTCATGTGATTTTGCATCATAGGGCTGCTCCCAAATTTAGACAAGGAAACAGAAGAATTAAAACACATGGGGTTATGGGTATTAAACTACACAATAAATATGGGGTGGGGTGTCCTAGGTTTGTTTATTGGTTTCTTACTGGCAAAAAAAAAAAAAAAAAAAAAAAAAAAAATGGAAATCCTATGTACATGTATATATATGTGGTAGCTTGAAATTCAATTATACAAATCTGGACAATCAATCACCTGATCTCTCCAAGCTTTCACTAAGCATTAAATGATTTCCATACACATGATATGGTTTGATGCATGCTTCATTGGTTTTATTATTATTATTATCATTATTAAATATTTTTCTCCTCATTTCTCGAGATCGATGATTAAACTTTTATTTATCCATCACTCAAAATGTCAAGTTCGATTATCCTACTTTACTAATTAAGATATGTTTCATTCTCTACTTATCGTAACCTTGTTATTTTTAAAATAAATAGTTATCCTTTCTTTTTTAGAAAATATATTTGAATGGTTTTAGAAAATACCTTGGATCTTACTTTTAGAAAATATTCAATAGTTTATGTTTGTATGACTAGTATAGACATGTCCATATTTCAATGATTTATTTAGGTTAGTAAACTCCTTATCTGACATTCTAAATATAAAAATATATATTATACTTGGAGCTAAAAGAGAAATCAATATGTTTTTGCAGATAAAATTAAAACTTTTATGATTTTAGAGTATGATAAGTTCGTGATTCTGAACATATTTCATTAATATAAGACATCGATTATCCATCTCAAAGGTTGATGATTCAATTCTCTACCCTAAAATGTTGAACTAAAAAAAAGGATAACTTCACTAGATAAAACTATTAATTGGACACGAAAACGTTGTTTGGAATAACTTCACTCTCTGAAAACATTTATTAAAACTTGAATTAAAAGATATTGTAAATTTAGACAACAATATCTTTTATTTTCAATATTTCAACTCAAGATTGAAACTTTCTTAAATTTTAAGACTTCATTTGATAAAAAGTCTATGCTTTATTTCAAAGTTAAGATTTTAAATTCTAACCAATTTAAAGAAAAGTATAAGTTCTTAGAACTAATTTATTACTTTTTAAATTTGATTAAGTTGTTTAACTTGATTCATTTTAATTATAGAACATAAATATTATTTTAATAATAAGTAAAGCATGAATTCTGGTAGGTTTGAAAATTTAAAATTATATAGCAAATAAATTAGTTCAAGCTGATACTAACTATTCCACTTCTTAATATAATAAAGATTTACCTACATTATATAAAATCGTGATTTTTTTTTTTAATTAAAGGATATATAATGATGATGGACTCCAAAAATGACCCCTGATTAAATTATTAAAAGCCCATTTTATGTACTTTTGTCATCTCAGCTTTATAAAAATATATATATATATATAAATATATATATGATTTTTTATTTTTTATTTTTTTAGGAGGATATGATTTTAATATACAGTGTCCCTATCTGCGCGTGGGTCCACCACTGGCAATAAACTCTCAGCAGATAGATTATCAAAATCCTATATTTACGAAATGATTAAAACCCCAATTTAAAAAATGGAGTATTTGTAATATTCTAATATTACTTTCCATTTAAGTACATTAAAACTATTAAAATAATCTTCTAAAAAAAATATATTAAAATAATAACTAAAAAGTCATTTATTCTATCCTTTTCAACTTTTTATTTGTAAAAGAAAATGACATTAATAAACACACACTATCACATAGTTTATTTCCTTTCTTTTTTTTTTTAGTTCAGGTTTTTCTAACATGAGAATTATATATTTATCAAATTCTTCGGTGCAATTAACTATCATTCTTATACTTTATGAAGATGACTATATATATATATTTTTAATATTATAATTTTAAAAAAAAATTAGACCCACAACTTTAAAAGATATCACTGTTGATTTAAAATTATCCATTCTCCAGCTAAACATAAGATTAGTAGTTAAATACAAATATCATTATTAAAAAAGAGGTACCATTTCTTTTCCTTGAAGTTGGAAGGTTCAAATCTCCAACCTCACAATTATGGTTGAAATAGGTAATTTTGGACCACTCCGATGTACATGGAGCTGACAAGGACAACCCGACACGAGCCCAGAAGTAGGATTAGAAAATGGACTCCGGAGGCGAAATGAGTCAAAAGGTTGGGCCGAGGTCGGAAGGACCGGGTCGTGGCCTGACCCATATGGTCAGGCCGAGGCCGAGGCCGACCACTCGATCCACTTGCGTGGGTCGAGTCCTTCCGCCTCCGTTCGGTCCCTGCTGCTCCTGGTCGTCCCAATTCCACCTGGTTCAGCCCGAACCGCCTTCAAACCTTTCTTCATCACTGAAGAAATGATCCATGAACTCTCCTCTTACTCTGGCTCTCTTCCTTCTACTTTCTGACTTAAGCATCTGAGGCGATATGGCAAGCACCACACCAGTGTGCAGGTTTCTTTTGTCTTGCATGTCACATCTTCCTCCCTCTCAAACAAATTTGTCGTTGGTGTGGCACGTGAAGGTCAGTTGAGTTCCTCCTATCCAGAATTTGCCATCAACAATGGTTAAATTACAAAAAATCATTAACATCTTAATTACTTAAATTAATGTCTTAATTACTTAAACTATGTGAATTAAATAAGATTAATTCGATATAATTTCCGGAAGCAATAATTTGTGGGAAAGCATCGAATAAGTTTTTTTTTTTAAGAAGAAAAGCATCGACTAAGTTTTATTTTTGAGAAAGGTTTTATTATATTTTTTTTTTTTTTTTGAAAAGAAAACCTCTTTATTCAGCCACATGGGCAACGGAACAACGGTCATTAGAGACCAATACACGAAGCCAATCAGGAACAAGATTGTTCCCGATTACAAAGCTACCATTACGTCTAGCATACTTAGCTAAGGCATCTGCAACCGAGTTGCCAGATCTACGAATATGAATAAAATTGATTTCGGAAAACCCCAAAGCTCTCCGCCTAATCTCATCAACCAACGATCCTAGTTCATTGCGAATGTCTTCCCCTCTGGTGATTAGATTAATCGCTTGGAGACAATCAGATTCAAGGATAATCTTTAGGGCTTGACAAAAAGAAAGGTTTTATTATATTATTATGAAGTCTTCACACGTAATATAAAATGAGATGATTTTATTAGAAAACACGAATAAAATCTCTAGTTTAATCGGTTTCATTATTATTTATTTTTCCAAATTGAAATCGACAAATGATAATGTAATTAATTAAGATGAATAGGAGAGTTAGTAGGGCTTACGTGGGATGACGTGATTGGTGATGTTCGGTCAATTTTAGGGCATGTGGGAACTTTGACCAACCCCGACCTCGTATCCGCTGTCTGTAATTTCATAGGACCTGCCCTAATAACGGCTATCGGGCTTCGAGTTTAGGACTGCCGTAGCTTCGTGGCTGGTTCATCAATTCCCACGTGCCCTTTATGCCACACTTACTGGGATGTTGCTTCCACGTATGACCCTAAAATAAGCAAAGGTGAGGTGGGATATCTTTAGAGATATTTTTTTTAAGTTTATTATTGTTTCCACTGATTTAATATTCAAATCAATTTTAAATTCATGTAAATTATTACAAGTTTTAGTTTATCAATTTTCAGACTTAGTATCTAATATATATCCCTAAACTTTAAAATATTTTTAATTGGTTTCTAAACTAATAATTCTATGGATAATTGTAATGGGTGGCAAAATTAGGGTAAATAATGGCAAATTTAGCAATTTTTTAAAATATTTGCAAATATGGCAAAATTTTTGAATTAATTTTTCATATCTCCGTTTTGCCCTTGGATTGCGCGCGCTTCTTCTTTCCGGTCGGCGTGGACTTCTCTCCTTTTTTTTTTTTTTTTTGGTAGGTTTCTATCAGTGAAGTTTTCTATCACTGATAGAAAGTTTTTCTATCACTGATAGATCTATCACTGATAGAAAGTATAAGTGATACTTTCTATCATTGATAGAAAGTGTTTCTATCAATGATAGAAAGTGTTTCTATCACTGATAGATTCTACAGTGATAGAAACACTTTCTATCAGTGATAGAAAACTTCTATCACTGATAGAAATTATAAGTGATACTTTCTATCAGTGATAGAAGTTTTCTATCACTGATAGAAAGTGTTTCTATCACTGATAGATTAATCTATCAGTGATAGAAAACTTTTCTATCACTGATAGATTCTATCAGTGATAGAAAAAATTTCTATAAATGTTGTATTAGAATCTAAAGTTCTCCTCTATTTTTGTTTTGGTAGGTTTCTATCTGATAGAAAGTTGAGAAGAACTTTCTATCTGATAGAAAGTTGAGAACTTTCTATCTGATAGAAAATTTTTCTATCACTGATAGATTCTATCAGTGATAGAAAAACTTTCTATCAGATAGAAAGTAGAAAGTTGAGAACTTTCTATCAGATAGAAAGTTGAGAACTTTCTATCAGATACAAAGTTCTTCTATCAGATAGAAAGTTGAGAACTTTCTATCTGATAGAAAGTTGAGAACTTTCTATCTGATAGAAAATTTTTCTATCACTGATAGATTCTATCAGTGATAGAAAAACTTTCTATCAGTAATAGAAAAACTTCTATCACTGATAGATTCTATCAGTGATAGAAAAACTTCTATCAGTGATAGAAAAACTTCTATCACGGATAGATTGATAGAATCTATCAGTGATAGAAGTTTTTCTATCACTGATAGAAGTTTTTCTATTACTTTCTATCAGTGAAAGAGAATTAACTTTCTATCAGTGATAGAAAACTTTCTATCACTGATAGAACGCTTTTCTATCACTGATAGAATCTATCAGTGATAGAAAAATTTTCTATTTTCTATCAGTGATAGAAAGTTATTTCTATCACTGATAGAAACGTTTCTATCACTGATAGATTCTATCAGTGATAGAAAAATTTTCTATCAGTGATAGAAAGTTAATTCTATCACTGATAGAAACTTTTCTATCACTGATAGATTCTATCAGTGATAGAAAGTTAATTCTATCAATGATAGAAATAACTCTCTTCTCTTCTCTTCTCTTCTCTTTCCCTTCAATTCAAACCCCTTAAATTCCCTTTCTAAATCCCTCTCTTCCCGATGCTCTTTCTCGACCAACCCACCAACATCCATCTCATCTGGGTCTCTCTCAATCCTCATTCCAATGGCTTCTCTTTTCCCCAAATTCACCTGGGATTTCCGTCCCAAATCCATCACTGATTTCCTCCGCCAGATTTCCAATGCCTCCGACCTCGCCTCCACCCTCGATCATTTCCTCAAGAACTTGGAGGATGAGTTGAACAAGATCGATGCCTTCAAGCGGGAGCTCCCCTTCTGCATGCTTCTCTTGAACGATGGTCAGTTTTTCCACCTTCTTTTTCGATTCTGGGAGATGGGTTTTTCGATTTCATTTGATTGGGTTCTGTTTTTGTTTCTGGGTGCTTCTGGATTTACCTCTTTTTTCTCCATGTGCTCTTCGCCTCCACTCTCTACAATGCCACGGAAATCCGCCGGCGAGCGGCGGAGGCCGGCGTCCTCAACCAGACCGACGAGATTCTCTTGGCTCATCGCCTTCTCGAAGCCTCCATGATCGGTGAGCTCATCGTCAATCGTGGTGTAATGTCGATGGAGATGACCGGAAAAGTAGAGAAGAAAATAGAAAGGGCATTTTAGTAATTTTACCTTTTAGATGGCAATATTTTGCCATTTTTGCAAATAGTTTCAATGGCTGCTATTTTTGTAATTATTTTGGGCTGGTTTGCTACTTTTGCAACCGGCCCTAATTCTATACCTAATAAAACCTTATGAAAGTGTCTAATGGATTTTTGAACTTTCAATTTTGTGTTAAATAGATTAATTGACATATTTGAATTATAAAAAAAAACGATTGAAACTTGAGAATGAAGACACAAAATTTCTAAATAAGACTCTAAACTCTTAAATATGTGTCTAATAAGTTCATGAATTTAAAAGAACGTTGAATAAGTCAAACAACTATTAGACACAAAATTGAAAGTTTAAGAACATATTTGACACTTTTAAATTCATGAGTCTATTGAAAAAAAATTACAAGTTCAAATATATATTGAAGATGTCAGAAAGATAAAAGTTTATGAGACTAAACTCGTAATGTAGTCTAACTTTTATTCGGTTTAAATTTTATCTATTTTAAATTTTTGGTCAAATTCATAACTAGACCTAGTTCAATCGATTAAAACACATATTAGAAAGCTTTCCAATAGGTTTAGGTGTTTGTACTATCCTTCTACCCCACTGATTGAACCAAAAAAACAAAGGCTTTGAATATTTGTTTTAATCTCTAAAGTTTTTTTTTTCTTTTAAAATATTATATTCATAAAAATTTAAAGGTAATTATTACTCAAGTTTTTATGTTAAATTGAGAGAAAAAATATATATAATTTTGATCCTTCTATTTCTTAGCTCCTAAATTTGAGAAGGGAGATTTGAAATTGAGGAGGGGCTTAATAGTAAATTAAATTTTATTTCCTTCCACGAAATAAAGTATTTGCGGCAGCAAAATTTCTAAATGTACCCACCATTTACAACTTTGTTCACACCAATAGATGTGGATTTTATGGTACAAGTCAAAAATGAAAAAGAAAAAAAATATATCGAATTAAATAATGTTTCTCATACAATTTTAAAATTCTTAAAAAATCGATCAATTAAATTTTCATCGGCTTAATTAGTTCTGGTCAACATTTTATTCCTTTTCATTTATTTTAAAACAAAGAAAAAAAAGGAAAATAATCCAATTTATGCATCAATTTTAATGTGTTCAATACAACACACTCACATTCAAACAAAGACATGGGAGTAGTAAGAAGTTTCGTGGGTGAATTTATATTGACCAGTCCACCTCAGATTTAAATTGTGGCATGTGCAGTTACTCAACATTAGAAAAAAAAAATAAAGCGAATGTTTTTGCAAACAAGGACAGAAAGTCTTGAAAATTGCACATTTGTGAATAAAATAACATTTGTTTAAGAGCGAGCCAAAACGTGAGAGAATTCACAGATCCATTGACCAAAATACGAACCCGAAAGCTGACTCTACCACTCTTTCACACGTGCCACTTCCCCAGAAAACCGTGTTCCTTAGCCCTATAAAATCATTCATCTTTTTGGCTCTTTCTCACACAATCAACATTCAACAATCCAATTGGAATTTAATCCGATTCAGTTCAGTGGTGCAATGGAGATCTCATCAGCGAGATGGATGTCTGAATGGGTAATTACCAAATTTGTTGATTAAAATGTTCTTTAAAATATATGTTCGTTTTGCTTTATTTCATCTAATGAAGAAATGGTTTTTGATTTCTAGGAAATGGAAGATGCTCCTTTTATGAATGAATTTGAGCTAAACCCTTTTGATTTTTCGTTCGATGAGTTCAAATTTGAACAGACCGGCAGGATGGCGCCGGAATTTTATGGATCTGTGGCTCAAACTTCAACCCCGACGATGGCGGTGGCGGAGAAGGCGGCGAAGCAGTTGAAGCCGGCGGACGACGGCGCAAAATGTCAAATATTTGCTCCGAAGGCTGATTCGTCATCGTCCTCGTCTCATATAATTAGCTTCGAAAATTCGGATTATTGTAAATCTGGGAAAGGATTTTGTGTGAACGGCACTGTCCAGCCTAAGATTGAGATGGCTTATGAATCCGATGGGAATTTAAAATTCTCTTCGCTAATTACTGAAAGTTGGAATAATCAGTATAGTTCAAAGGGACAGGGAATTAAAAAGGCGGCTGGTTCCTTTAGTAGAAATCCTTTGCATGCTCAAGATCATGTCATAGCCGAGCGAAAGCGTAGAGAGAAGCTCAACCAACGCTTCATTGCTCTTTCAGCTCTCATCCCTAGCCTCAACAAGGTATAATTTCCCGAATCCGAGCTAAAAATTTTAGCTTCTAACATTTCATGTATATAATAGGTTCAATTCTAACAATGTACTAGATAAATTAGAAAGTAGATTTTAGAGGGTATGCTCCTCTCTCTTTCCTTCTTCATCCTATACCTAATTTACATGTTTAGTTACTAATCTTTCAATTTTGTGTTTATTAAGTCTCCAACTCATTCGATGTTTGTTAAAAATTTCAGATTCTATTAGATATATAAATTGGAAAGTTTACTACTTTCTAAAGTTTTCAAATTTAGTGACTAAAAACCTAATCTGACACAACCATGAAAGTTCATAGACTAATATTAAACCCTCCAAAAACAGCTTCTTTGTAAATAAATCTAAGATTTTGTGTTGACAGGTAGACAAAGCTTCAATCTTGGGCGGAGCTGTGAGATATGTAAAAGAGCTTCAAGAGCGTTTGAAAGTGGTGGAGGATCAACGAGCAATATCCAAAATGTCGGAGGAAAAACAATCGGCAGTGTACGTGAAGAGAACAAGCCTGGTTTCCTCCGACGACGACGACACGTCATCATCGGACGAGAACAGTTATTCCGGCGGACCAGTTCCGGAGATAGAAGCAAGAGTCTCAAACAAGGATGTTCTTATCAGAATCCACTGCCACCAACGCAAAGGCTGTCTCTCCTATTTGCTCAACAAAATCGAAAACCTTAATCTCACAATCCTCAACAGCAGTGCCTTGCCATTTGCCCATTCTAAGCTCGATATTACCATTGTCGCTCAGGTAATTATAATTAATAACTAAGGTTAATTTTGCTTGACTTTGTGTTTGTTGATGTGATCTAATTAATTTTGAGGAGATTGACGTTTTCATTTGTTTAATGCAGGTGGATGTTGGCTTTTGTATGACAGTGGAGGATGTTGTGAAGAATCTAAGGCAGGCTTTGCTGGATTTCAACTAAAACTTTACAAAAAGACAAGCAATTTGTTTTTTGTTTTAAGATTGAGTCTTCTAATTTTTTTTCTTTCTCCCCCTTTTGCCCCCCTTTTTTTCCTTTTCCCTTAAATTGAGAGAAAATAAAAGGACCTATAATAATGTAATAAAAGAAAAACCCATTTCAGAGGGGTAATTTTTTTTTAGAGGGTTTTGACTTTTTTGTGTCTGACCCTCTTTCTTCTGTTTCTTTACCTCTTGGGTCCTTTTGTTTGTGGAATTTTGCAGGCTGTTTTTTCTCTTGCTAGGGTTTAGGTTTGGTTTTTTGGAGGGCCCTTGTGTTTGTAATGTAAAAACTCTACTGCCTGCCATCTTGGATTTTTATATAATTTTTCTCATTTTAAGGCATTTATTTATTTTACTTCTGATTAGGATAATATATATGTATACGTGTGTGTTTTTTCATTTTTTTTTTTAAATTTTGGATGTGACTTCTTATCTACTGATAATTTAAATACAACAAAAAAAAACGCCATATTCAGCATTAAAGAAAAAAGTATGGGCGTGTGTGTACATATGAATGGGAACGTATTCGTGCCGAAATGAATATTGCAGTTGAAAATGTATGGGGAGGGTATAGATATTGATTATAATATATGAATACTAAAAAAAAGTTTAAATTTTATATTATTTTCTCTCTCTCTTTATTATTAATGGTAGTTTAATCTAAGGAAAACTTGGTAAAACAAATGTTAGGATATAGATTTCAACCTTCCAAAAAATGAATAGATGTTTTAACCTTTGAGTTCAGCTGATTATGTTGGTATTAGTCATCACGAAAAAACCTAAATACTTTGTAAATTTGGAAAAAGAGAGAGGAAACTTTAAAAATTGTATACTTATAACCGAACTTGTTTTGACCTCACCATAATGAGAGAACGAAGTGTGTAATGTTTTAATTAGTAGAATAATATTTATGTTAGTTGAAGAAAATTGTGAGTTATGAGAAGTCTATAACACAATCCACTTCATCCCTCTAAGTGTCACATAGTTGAAATATTCTTAATATTACTTTCTTCTCCATTAAGGGAAGCTTTTTGCTAATATTCAAGACTACAATGAACTGAAAAAAAAATAGGATATTTAAGACTATATTACATTAACCTAATAATGGTTGGCTAACTTATACTTTTCATCTCTTGCACATCGTGGTTTGTGTCAAGTCTTCTTTTTTTTTTTTTTTTTTTTTTTCCAATAGTTTTTGTTTGTGTCAGGTTATGAAATATAATTTAATCTTAATCTTAAGTGGGAGGATTAGAAAAGAAGATTATTGGTAAGCAAGAAAGACAGCCACTGTCCCACCAAAGATTATGTGATCTTCATGGTATATTCAAAAGTCAGGACTTTATACATACATCAATATTACTTATCCTAAACAGTTTGGCCACCATGCTGGCTTATAAATTGAACTATTTTCTACATATTATTATTATATATTCCTTTGTTTGCTAGCTGTAGGTTACATCTGTTTCAATTATGTTTTTTCTACTCATAATTAATTATTGTCCATTAGTATTTAAATAAGTTTTTTTTTTAAATAATGATATATAAGAAATAATTTTTTAATATACTCTCAAAATAATTATTTTATTTAATCTCAATCCTTGGACCCCATACGTCAAACATGAGTCTAGTTCAACTGTTACAAAGCTTGTAGGAAGAATGACTAAGAAGTCTGTAATTCAAAACAAAATCCTTTCAACATGTGGTAAATTATCACTTCTTGTATTCTCTTTTTGTCTTTAAAAAAAATCATATGTTAACCAAACCAATTACATCTATGAACTCTCTTTTCACATATATATACAACACCATTTCTATTAAAATACTAAATACCTTCCCAATTTTGATCCATTTTCAATTGGTAGGGTAATAATGAACAAATTATTGAAGAGAAAGAAAACACACTTTTCATTAATCATGGACCTTGCACAAGAAATGACATGAAATTAAAATACTAGGAATGAAACAAGAAAATCCAATGATATGACATAAAAATCTATACCTAAATCCTAAATTCATCTATAAAAAAAATAGAGTATATTTTTTTGTCATAGTCATACTCATTTAAATGCTGAATCCTAAATATTCTTATCTCCTCTCTCCCCCTTTTTCTTCTAGGAAAAGAAAAAAAACAAAAACAAAAAAAGGAGGTTTAGAATGGAAGAAAAACATCTTTAAAAAAAATTAAGGTGTAGAATATAAGTCCAAGGGCAAGGATGTTTCCATAAAATTGAAAAACTTCAGGCCCGTTTGATAACCATTTGGTTTTTGGATTTTGGTTTTTGAAAATTAAGTTTATAAATCCGACTTTCATCTACAAGTTTCTTGGTTTTGCTAATACCTTTATTTCCTTGTTTTTAAAAACCAATTAGATTTTGAAAACTAAAAAAAAAATAGTTTTTAAAAACTTTGTTTTTGTTTTTAGAATTTGGCTAAGAATTCAAATGTGTCATTAACAAATATGAAAACCATGGTAGGAAAATTGGTAAAAAACAAGCATAATTTTTAAGAACCAAATGGTTATCAAACGGGACCTCAACTTTTTCGATGTGGAATTTGACCATTTTTGGTGGGTAGGTGATCCCATTTTATTGGATATGGAGAGTCTAGAGGCATGTATAAGGTCTTTGTTTAAAGGGGAAATTGTTAGAGATATAACCAAGTTCTACGTACATTGATTAGATTTAAGGAAATTCTCTCATTGTCGTTGTAGAGTTTTTTTTTTTTTTTTTCTTAGTAGAATTTAGGAGGAAACTAAAATCAAATATGTTAGACTTCTAAATCGAAAAAATCATATCATAGAAGATATAAGCATGTAGATGGTGTTTATTAACATCTCATAGTTTATAAATGTTCTTGATTTTGTTTGATTGATCTTGTATTATTGTATAATTTACGGACTTGTTCTATACCTAACTTGTTGGAGTGATATTGGTTTAGATGTCTTGATTTTTTTTTAAAAAAAAAAAGAAATATAGATCAATTAATTTCTCGAGAGCATGTAGACTTTTTTGTTTCTAAATAGTTTCTAAGATTACTCAACTAAATTAGATTTCAATTTTTACGAACTAATTATATTTCGGGTAAATGACTAAAGGACAAAAATGTATCCAATCATGGGTTTATTGCAACTCAGCCAGTGTGTGAAGAAGAATTTAAATTTAGTTGACTTTTGAAAGTTGAAGTTTGAAAAAAGAGAACATTTATTTTACGATGATGAGAAAATTATGCTCAAAGAAATTTCCTTGAAATGGGAAGTTTTAAGTTCATCATCAAAATTATTCCTTGCATACATACAAATTTTCATAGTTTCTGTAACATATATCATATCAAACAAATTTCCATAATTCTCAATATTTTGTAAATTAAATTGTTGAAACATTGAATTAAAATATGTAAAACTATATTGGATTAATGGTCGATTTTGAAATAAATAAACATCATGGAGAAGTATGAACTTTAGCGAAGACCAACTTTGACAAACGTTGCTACTGACTTTTCCTACTTTTTCTCTTGCTTTCATATCTACCTAAATTTTGAAATACTGTAGAAATTCTGGGAATTACGGGTCGGCCCAACTACAAACATTGAAGGCCGATTGAACTGATAGTGGGCTTAAGAATTACGGGTCGGCCCAACTAAATGTAATTGGGCTTGCATGAGGTGAACTCCCTTTGAAATGGGGTCGCAAGTTCTCCAATCTAATTTGCATTCCACATTCAAAATTTATTTTTTAACCAAATTAATAGTAAATATAACACAGTTGCAAACTAATTTCATATATAGCAAAGTTAATTGTACAAGATCAAAAAGCTATCGTCAGATTCTATCCGCGTCTATCACTGTTCAAAGTCCATAAATTGTAATTTTCAAAAAAAAAAAAAAATCCATGAATTGTAATTTATCCTAATTCCTACCGAATAACAAATAGAGAGAAAATGAGAGACTATATAATTTATTATTATTATTTTAAAAAAAAAATCCAATTTAGGCGCGCAACGTGTCGGAATGGATAGTGTTGAGTGTTGAGAGATTAGGCGAAGTTGGAGAAGAAGAAGAAGGCAAGGGCATAGAGATCGGGCGTTGGCGTCCATAATTGGCGTTCTGTGTTCCTCAATAACCGGTTTCTGTTATTTCTTTGAGTTTGATCCATGGAGATGGCAGAGTCAGAGATGATCACATTCACATTCACATTCACAACAACCAACCGCCTCTCCAAAATCAAACTTCCTGATCTGATCTTATATCCCCTTCTTAATTCTTTCCAATCACTCTCTTCAACCCAAAGCCAAAGCCATGCCCATGCGCAAGGAGGTTCTCGTCGCCGCATTCGCCGCAACTGCCACTCTCCTAGCCGCCCTCGCCGCTCTCAGGACCTGGAAGCGGAGGAAAGAATGGCAATTGAAGCAAGCACACCGAATTCTCCGCAAATTCGCCCGGGACTCTGCAACCCCAGTCCCCCGCCTCTGGCAGATCGCCGATGATTTGGAGTCCGAAATGCGAGCCTCCATTGCATCTAATGGAACCAATGCCAATGCCACTCTCAAGATGCTCGTCTCCTACGCCGACGCTTTCCCCAATGGGTATGCTTTTCTTTCATTTGCATCGCTAATGGCTTCTTTCGTTTTTTATGCCTCAATTTGCCTGCACAGAGATGAGGAAGGGTTCTATTATGGGGTTAATTTGCGGGGAACCAATTTCTTGATCTTGTGCGCTCGGCTTGGGGGAAAGAACGCGCCCATCTCTGATATTCACCGCCAGGAGATTTCCATCCCTTCCAATGTCATGAATGGTAATTCTGAGGTTTGTTTTCTCGACCTTCACTTTCGGAATTAGAATTTGAGGACTGCCCTTTATCCAACTTGGATTGTCACATATCTGAATTTTGTTGGGAACAGGTTTTGTTCGACTTCATTGCTGTGGAGGTTGCAAAATTTGTTTCGGCTCATCCCGAGAATGCAAATGAACCGGTGAAGAGGACGGAGTTGGGGTTTACATTGTCGTATCCTGTGGATGATGCAGCGGCCTCTTTGGGAAATGTAATCAAATGGAATAGTTTCTCTGCTGATGACACAGTTGAGTATAATCTTTCCCGTCCCTCTGCAATCTCTCGCATATAAACAGTTTACGGGCCATAATGAAAAGTTAACAACGATTCGATCCCCTTACTTCCTTCGCTAAATTTACTTCATTATTTTCATAGAACAACAGTAATCTATGGTGAAATTTTGATCATTCAGACTGAGATTAACACAATGCAGCGATTTTGAAGCCTTCTGTTATTTTGTTGAACCTGTTTTGAATCTTTATCACATGGACATCTCCTACTTGGCTGAAGAGTCCTAATATAGTGATGATCTCAGGTTGGAAAGAATATGGTGAAAAACATCAATCAGGCTTTGAATAAACACGGTGTGAACCTGCGTGTCTCTGCCATGGTATGCAGTCATATTTTAACCAGAAGTTCCTTATAACAAAACTAGTTCCGGACTTCCAGCTCTGTTGTGATATATTCGGTTTTTCGAGCAGGTTGATGATACTGTTGGGAATTTAGCTGGAGGTAGATACTACTGCAGGGACAGTGTAGCTGCTATAACTTTAGGCATGGGCACGAATGCTGCTTACATAGAATCAGCACAAGAACTTGCTCATTTAAATGGGCCATCACCACGGTCAAGCGAGATGGTTAGTAAGAGTAGTCAATTAATTGGTTTTGAAACTTGAAGATTAGTCTAATTATGTTCTTATATTGCAGGGAATCAGCATGGAGTGGGGCAATTTCCGTTCACAGCACCTTCCAATAACTGAATTTGATACTAGTCTAGATTCTGAAAGTTTAAATCCCGGTAGTCAGGTATGGCAGATTGTAGATTGAAATAACAACTCGTAGTTGAAGCAAAAGCTAATGTAGATTGGCTAATACTTCTTCAATTCGTCTCAGATATTCCAAAAGCTGATATCAGGAACCTATTTGGGAGAGATTGTGAGAAGAGTCCTGGTAAAAATGGCACAGGAAACATCATTATTTGGGGATCCCGTCCCTTCAAAGCTTATGACTCCTTATGTGTTAAGGTATTGACATTTCTTTTCGTGCAGTTTGGTATTATTAGAGTTCAACAATAACTAATGTGATAGTTTGGAAAATGCAAAGCAGGACTAGTTGAGAATATTTTCATCCAAAAACTGAACTTGAGTGGCTATATTTGTGTGATAATGTGGACCGAATCTTGTTTACTATATTTACATGATTGCATCTTGAAAGGTGTCGAACCATGGGTACAAATTGTCAATTTGACTGATATTGATTTTGTTATAGGTCGCCTGATATGGCTGCAATGCATCAGGATACTTCAGAAGATCGAGCAGTGGTCGATGAAAAGCTGAAAGATATTTTTGGGGTGAGGATCATTTAAGCATTGAACACTGAACAATTACTTTCCTCACACATAGAACAGATTATGAACTCTGCCATCCCATCACTATACAATAGGGCTGATGGGGTGCTTTCCTCTTCAGATTTGTATCCAACAAGTCCTATTACAAGTCAAATTAGTCTTACCTTATATCAAAGCATGCATTAACTTATACTTCTCTTCCTCACTTGTTGAGTTGTTCTCTGGCATACAAGATTACTGATTCTACTCCAATGGCAAGAGAAATTGTGGCGGAGGTATGCGACGTGGTCTCAGAACGTGCAGCCCGTCTGGCTGGAGCTGGCATTGTGGGGATCGTTAAGAAGCTCGGGAGAATAGAAAACAAAAGAAACATAGTTACAGTGGAAGGTGGGCTTTACGAGCATTACAGGGTGTTTAGAAACTATCTGAATAGTAGCATATGGGAAATGCTTGGAAATGAACTTTCAGACAATGTGATAGTGGAACATTCGCATGGTGGTTCTGGCTCCGGAGCTGTCTTCCTTGCTTCATCCCACAAAGAAAATTTTGATTCCTAATTTGATCTCAACATTCTATAAGAAAATAGATCACTACTTTTCTGCTTTACTTGTAAGCATACATAGATTAGTTCACGGGCAGTTGTTCCCTTTGTTATGTTAGTTCAATTCAATTTTTACCAAATTCTTCTGTAAGTTAAAGGGAACCAGTAGACTTCCCTTTTTCTACTATAGAACATGCCAAAGATACGAAATGAGTTCATACTAAACAATCTGAAATCTTTCTCTCTCTCTCTCTTTCCTTCCTTCTGTGTGTATTTGAATTGGGCTGGGCCTGGAAATTTAATCATGCTGGTCCAGGCAAGTAGACAAAGTGATATGCATGCTGGAACTTGTTGGTGGTGTGGCTATCCAAAGGACATAAAAGGCTAAAGAAATGGCAGGAATTTTGGCGTATTGCATCGTGCATCGATGTTCTAGAGATTGGTGCACATGGTGAAGGCAAAAGCCTAAGAGCTTAAACTTAGATAAATGGATTTCAAGTGTCGTTTACCCCCAAAAGAGAAAATGTTGTCTATTATTATTCAAACGATGTATTTTGTTTTGTTTTGTTTTGTGTTGTGTTGTGGAGAAGGTGAATTCAGAGGCCACCAGAGAGAGAGAGAGAAAGAACGAGGGGACAAAATGTTCACTACCCAAGACATAAAGAATAGCAACTGAGATAACGTGTTTTGTGGTGTGAAATTATGGAAGATGAGCTTTGAACTCTGGGTTTTTTTTTTTTTTTTTTTTTTTCTTCCTTTTTTTCATGCAATTCAAAAGAGAGGGATTCGAAAATTTTAATCACAGCCACCAACCCAATCCTTGTATCTCTCTGTTTCTGAAATTGAATATATTTCAATATCTACAGCCAGCCCGAGCCCAGCCATCACCTCTGTGTGTTTATTTTTATTATATTCCCTCTTTCTTCAACTGAGTTGAACTCGGATCGCCTCAACGATTCTGCACCTAACCCATATCATCTCATTAAATTTGGTCAAACATGTCATATCCACATCTTGTGTTCTTTTTTGATCTTAATGGAGGATTTAAATTAAAATACGTCTAACTAACTTGTGATCTTAATCTTAAGTTATATAAATTGAGGCCTAGGATCCCTAAAACAATTAACCTCCCTCCTCAGTCCTCAGTCGTCACTTAAAAGGGAAAAAGAAAGGATGTCATTGAATGAAAATTTAATGTGGGGGGTGTAGAAATTACGGTTTAGGACGTGGAATAATGGGAATCCAAATGACCCTTTGGTTACGGTAGGAAGGTGCCTATATATTATATAAACCCAACATTACAGGGCATTGGATACATATTGAATGATGTCGGATTCTCACATTTTTTCCTAAAAAAATATATGGAAATTGAATTTTGATCTTGTAAACATTAATATGTGACAAATTTACTTGGTATAACATAAACCACTGAATGAATATATCATAAACACGTACAACACAGCCATTGTTACGTTACTCGTATCAATTATTAAATAAATTTATGTGATGATTGAAGAGAATATTTGTTTGTGGGAAAAAGAAATTAACTGATGTGAAAGATGGAGAAAGAGAGAGGAAATGGGTAAAAAAAAAACCCCAACAGTATGGGGCGGCGTCGCTTTCATCGTCCTGAAAGGAGGACTAATTCGTCATTTTGCTCATTCTTTTTTTTTTTTTTTTAATAATAAATTTATAGAATATAGAATTATGAAATATGGAGGGACCAATGTGGGGTGGAGTTTGTCGGGTTGCGATGTCCCGTAAGGATGAGCCTGACAGAGTGGGGCAAGCAGGCCTTAGGAAGGGTAAGATGGGAAGAAGGGTAAAAGAGTAAATTTAAGTTGGTAATAATGAAGAAAAGAGGAGGGTATATAGTGGGAGACAAAGAAATTGGATTGAGCGACAATAAGCAGTCTCGTGTCTGTTAAACTTAACATAACGATAACATGGCTTTGGGTTTGACCAACCTTATCTCTAAAACACACTAACCCACCACTATTATTACCTCTTTCATTATCACTCTTTTTTTTTTTTACTTTTTTTACTCTCTCTCTCTCTCTCTACTGTCCAACACCAAACCCAAACCCTTTGGTTAAATTCCAATTTTACTGTTCTAACTTTAACTTTTCCTATCTTTCTTTTCATTCCCATATTTTCATTTTTGTCCCTACTCGTTCATAAGGTTTACAAAATCTTCTCCTAAACAGTAACAAAGAATTAAGTCTGCCAAATTTATGTTTGACTACAATTTATAAATTTCATTTGGATTTTAAGGAATTGTGAATAATCACAAAATAGATATTTAATAATGTCTTTATTTGTGTTTTTTTTTTTTTTTTTTACTCAATAGGTTTCTTAAGGTTAAATGTTCTATTTTACTATGTGAACTCAATTTCTTTTTAAAAAAATATATATAATTCACTTTCAAATACAACCATGGTTGATCTAAGCAATGACCTAGTTAAGTTTTATAATCTTGATCAAAATGTCAAAAGTTCAAATTTCTTCACTTTTCATGTTCTTGAACTCTATAAAATAAAATGCAGCTGTAGATTTTGTTACAAAAATATTTTATTTAGAGATTGTTTAAGTTTAATAACAATTTTATTTATTTATTTTTAAATGTTATACTTATATAGTTTTTTAAAAAATCTCTACGTCCCAAAATACTTTTTCAAACGATAAGATTATTAAATAATGCCTACATCCAAAGTAAAAATTGGTTGTGAAACTTTGTTTTTTTTTAGAAGAGGTTGTGAAACTTTGTTCTTCGAAAGTAAAAGTTCTAAAATAAAAATTGTCAATTGAAAAAAAAAAAATTAACGCAAAATACTAAAAATTATTATCTCATGAGTCTAAATCTTAAAATTTGGTAATACTAATAACTTCAAGAAATAAACTGAAAAATAAAATATTTAAATAGTTTACATATGTATAATTAAATAATTAAAATTATTATCGACTTTAGAGAAATCTTGTAAAAAAAATCAGCTTTATTGTAGATTATTTTATGGTCATGAAAAGTAGGTAACAGACAATTGCAGAAAAAAGAAAATAGAAGCAAAGTTATGAAAAAAGTCATTCAAAAGTTCAGTGTCTTTTCAACCGTGCCTTACCATTTTCTACCATGATATCACTACACTGTTTCTTTAATCATTACTCCAAAATTTTCCCCTACTTTAAAAAATTTACTTCTTTACTAACTTTTTGTTTTTTCTCCTTTTTTTTTTTAAAAAAAAATTTATTGACATTGCCTGAATTAAAATTAGACCTTCAAAAGTACTAGAATTAAAATGGTACAAAGTACCATGATCACATTTTCAAAAAAAAAAAAATACCATGACCAAAATTGTATTTCAATCTTTTTAAAATTATTGTTTTGAAATGTACTTTTTATTTTGAAAAGGTGTTTCTATAATTTTTTTTTAAATAAAAATCAATTGTTTGGAAAAAGAAAACTTTTTTTTTTTAATTCAAGAAAACTTGTATTTGGAAAGATTAAATGCGATTCTTCTTTGACAATTTTTTGCTTTATAAATAATTTTAAAATCGAGATGGAGAATGTGAATTTCTATGAAGAAATAAAATAGGAAAATATAATTAAGGCAATAAATGAAGTCAAAAGAAAAAATAGGATAAATTGCTGAAATGCCGTTAATGATGGAGAGTATTTTAATGCTTAACAACTCTGCACTATTTTTCAAAGAAAGAAAAAAGAAAACTCTGCACTAAAAAAAAATAAAAATAAAATAAAAAAAAGTTTAACAACTCCACCAAATTTACCCACTCGTTCAAAAGGAGATGGAATGATATAAATCCAAATAAAGCAATTATTGCCAAAATCAGGAGCTTGATTAGTCTACGTCTAAGCCCAATTTACACTATACCAATAATGGATTAAACGTTTAAAATTAAATTTGCAATTTGCTTATGAAATTAAAAGAAATAAATAAAAAATAAAAATCTTAGCCCACTCTCTTTCTCTCTATTTTATTTTATTGTATTAGTTAGATGAAAAACAAATTTTTCTTCGAGTGGAAGACTGGAACTACAAAATTTTGGTACAAATTTTTTGTCAATTGAACGGAGAATGGAGATTAAGATATTACTAATTTTTATATTCATACATTGATCTTTTTTCCCTTAATAAGCTCTCCATTTGGGATGAGATTTGACGAATGTGATATATGCTTAAGAATCTAACAAAATCTCACTAGCTCAATTATTGTTTCAATATTTACATATAATGGATCAATTTCTGCATCGTACTCGAGGTTGATTAATGATTAGACTGCAACAGAAAAAAATAGTGTAAAGAAAGAAAGAAAGAAAAAATTCAAGGCCACACAATATTAGGTTAGTTGACAAATTTGTAAATCCTATTTTTGTCTCTATCATATTTCACTTTAGTTTCTAAATTAAAGAAAAAAAAAACCATTTAAATTCATAAACTTGAACAAAATAAAATTAGATGAAGTAACTATTTTGGTCCTTATTTTTATTTTGATTTTAAGTTTTTTTTTTTCTTTTTTTGAGTTTAACAACATTTGAAGTAGGAGTTTTGAACCTCTAACTTCTTGATCAATGATACATGTCAATTACCGCAAAGCTATGTTCGCTTTGACGATTTTAAAAAGTTAATAGCATGATTTTCAAGTATGTGTACTAAACGTGTCAATCTAGAATGTATTCAAACTATATGGATTAAAATCAAGTATGGTACAAATTTGGGTGGAAAGATAAAATAAGTGGGACCAAATTCTGTTATTTTTTCAAAGTTGTGGGATTAAAATAGACATTATGTAAGTTTAAGGATCAAAATCATTTTTTTTGTTAAATTAAAAGTTTAGTCCCTAAACTTTTAGGGGTGTGTCAAGTTGGTGTCTATAAACTTCAAAAAGTGTTTATAGGTCTTTAAACTTTCAATTTCGTGTCTAATAAGTCACTATCGATATTTTTTAAAAAAAATTAACCAATCTATCAGATATAAAATTGAATTTTATGTCTATTGGCATCTTTAAATTTTCAATTTTGTATCTAGTAGGCTTGTCAAATTTAAAAAAGATTGATTAGGTTAAAAATTTATTAGACACAAAACTGAAAGTTGAGAGACTTATTGGACACAAAAGTGAAAGTTTAAAGATTTGTTGAAAACTTTTTGAAGCTTAGGGACCTATTGGACCAAAATTTGAAAGTTCGAGGACTTATTTAATGTTTTTTTAAAGGACTTATTTAATGTTTTTTAAAGTTCAGGAAGTCAAAAACCAAATTGATACAACCTTCAAAGAGTAAAAATGTAATTTAACAACAAAAAATTATTTTCCAAAAAATGCAGAAACCATAAGTTATTGATTCTTAAGCCCAAACATTATGGCTGATTTGCAACATAATGTAAATAAATTTCCAAATGCTAACCATAGAGACAAGTGATCAAACCACACATAGAAGAAATTATAGTTTTTTCTTATTCTTTTTTTTTTGTTCTGAATGATAAATTTGAGTTTTTTTTTTTTTAGAGAAAATTGAGTTAATTAATTGTCTGAATACTTTTTGTTGGTATAACAACTCCGAGGGAGGAACGAGAATTTGAATCTCTAATCTAAAAAAAGGTAGTACATGTCGATTAGGAACAATATGCTACATGGTGTACATACTCCATTAGAATCTCGACAACTAAGAAAAAAGAAGGGAGAAAATTAGAAAACTTTTTTATCTCTCCTACTTATCAAAATTTTGATAAAGATTCTGATATGCAGCCAAGTTTTTTCCTAAAATGAATATTACTTATTTAAGGGGAGTTAGATTATGTGTTTGGCAATGTGCTACAATTTCAATTTTTATTACTAAAGCAGTGAACTATGAAGCTTCAAATAAGCCATCACTATTTTATTATGTTCACAAATTCCAACAAATAATAAATCTCATAAATTTTTTTTTTGAACAAAAATCTCATAAATTAGCCCTTCACTATTATTATTTTAATTATCAGTCCAATTATTATTATTATAAGAATACGAGAGAGTAGCCATATCTTTTATAACACCTATCCTATTCAATCAAATAACATATAATATTTTACAAGAGTATTTAATGACTTCCCAAGACCATCGAGCCAACATATAAATATACACATTATGTAAGATATGAACTTTATATTATAAAGTCAAAAAGCTTGAAACTTTTGAAAAGAAAAAGAAGGAAAAAAGAAAAAAGAAAAAAAAAAAAAGAAAATCAAATGTAAAATGTGCGATATGATTCACTTTATTGAGGTCCCCCCCAAACCCACTTGTTCTTCTCACTGAGCTCTCGCTCGTCTTCCTCTTTCCCTCATTTCAAACTAACTCTGCAAAATTTGCAGAAACCATCCATTGAAAAACAACCAAAACAAACCCCCAATTCCTCCATTCCTTCAACAAACCCACAAACAAAATGCGTCTTCTTCTTCTTCTCCTCTGTCTTCTGCAACTCCACATTCACCATTCCTTCTCTGCTCGCGTTTCTGAGTACCGAGCCCTTCTCTCCATCAAAACCTCCATTTCCGGCGACCCCAAATCCTCACTTTCTTCGTGGAACGCCTCCACTAGTCACTGTACTTGGTTTGGGGTCACTTGTGATTTTCGTCGCCATGTCACTGCCCTAGACCTCTCTGGTCTCGGCCTTTCTGGTTCTCTTTCCCCCGATGTTGCCTTTTTGAGGTTTCTTACTAATCTCTCTCTCGCTGCTAATGAGTTTTCCGGTCCAATCCCGCCGGAGATTTCTTCAATCTTTTCGCTTCGGTCCCTTAATCTGTCTAATAATGTGTTCGATGGGTCCTTCCCTTCGCGCCTTTCGCAGCTTAAGAACCTGCAGGTGCTTGACTTGTATAACAACAATATGACTGGGGATTTCCCCATTGTGGTCACCGAAATGATGAGCCTCCGCCATTTGCATTTGGGTGGGAATTTCTTCGCCGGACGGATCCCACCGGAGGTCGGTCGGATGGAGTCCTTGGAGTACTTGGCGGTTTCTGGTAACGAACTTAGCGGTCCGATTCCGCCGGAGATCGGAAACTTGACGAACCTTCGTGAGCTCTACATTGGCTACTTCAACGCCTACGACGGCGGCATTCCGGCAGAGATTGGGAATTTGACGGAGTTGGTACGGTTGGACGCAGCGAACTGTGGACTGTCTGGCCGGATTCCAACGGAGCTGGGAAAGCTGAAGAACCTCGATACTCTATTTCTTCAAGTGAATGCTCTGTCTGGGCCATTGACGCTGGAGATTGGAGAGTTGAAAAGTTTGAAATCGTTGGATTTATCGAACAATATGCTTGTGGGTGAGATTCCCGACTCGTTCGCCGAGTTGAAGAACTTGACACTGTTGAATCTGTTTAGAAACAAGCTACATGGGGCGATTCCTTCCTTTATTGGCGACTTGCCAAAACTGGAGGTGTTGCAGTTATGGGAGAATAATTTCACGGAAGCGATTCCACAGAACCTGGGGAAGAACGGAATGCTTCAGATTTTGGATCTTTCTTCGAACAAGCTGACTGGAACTCTTCCTCCCGATATGTGCTACGGTAATCACCTTCAAACTCTGATCGCATTGAGCAATTTCTTGTTTGGTCCAATTCCTGAGTCACTAGGCAAATGCGTTTCGCTTAATCGCATTCGTATGGGGGAAAATTTCCTCAATGGATCCATTCCAAAGGGGCTTCTGAGTCTGCCGAAGCTCTCCCAGGTTGAGTTACAGGACAATTACCTCTCGGGTGAGTTCCCAATAACCGATTCGATCTCAGTGAATCTCGGCCAGATTAGTCTCTCGAACAACCGCCTCTCTGGGTCGATTCCGCCGACAATCGGCAACTTCTCCGGCGTCCAGAAACTACTTCTCGACGGAAACAAGTTCTCCGGTCAAATCCCACCTGAGATTGGGCGGTTACAGCAGCTGTCGAAGATTGATTTCAGTAACAACAAATTATCGGGTCCAATCGCACCGGAGATCAGCCAATGCAAGCTTCTAACCTTCGTCGATCTCAGCCGAAACGAGCTCTCGGGTGAAATTCCGAACGAGATTACCAGTATGAGGATATTGAATTACCTAAATCTCTCAAAAAACCATTTAGTCGGTGGAATCCCAGCTTCCATAGCCAGCATGCAGAGCTTAACCTCTGTGGATTTCTCATACAACAACCTCTCTGGTTTAGTTCCGGGAAGTGGGCAATTCAGTTATTTCAATTACACATCGTTTTTGGGCAATCCCGATCTCTGCGGCCCATACTTAGGACCATGCAAAGATGGGGTTGCCAATAGCAATTACCAACAACATGTAAAAGGTCCCCTCTCTGCTTCCCTCAAGCTCCTCCTTGTAATTGGTCTGCTTCTTTGCTCAATTGCATTTGCAGTTGCTGCCATCATAAAAGCTCGATCATTAAAGAGAGCCAGTGACTCTCGGGCTTGGAAATTAACATCCTTCCAACGCCTAGATTTCACAGTTGATGATGTTCTCGATTGCTTGAAAGAGGATAACATAATTGGAAAAGGAGGGGCTGGAATTGTCTATAAAGGGGCGATGCCAAGTGGTGACCATGTCGCCGTCAAAAGGCTGCCGGCGATGAGCCGAGGGTCGTCCCATGACCATGGATTCAACGCTGAGATACAAACTCTTGGGAGGATTCGACACAGACACATCGTTAGACTATTGGGATTTTGTTCAAACCATGAGACTAATCTTTTGATCTATGAGTATATGCCTAATGGGAGCTTGGGGGAAGTTCTTCATGGCAAAAAAGGGGGTCACCTTCAGTGGGATACAAGGTATAAGATTGCCATTGAAGCTGCTAAGGGGCTTTGCTATCTCCACCATGATTGCTCGCCACTCATTGTTCATCGAGATGTGAAATCAAACAACATACTTCTTGACACTAATTTTGAAGCTCATGTTGCTGATTTTGGCCTGGCCAAGTTCTTGCAGGATTCTGGCGCTTCTGAGTGCATGTCTGCCATTGCTGGTTCTTACGGATATATTGCCCCAGGTATGATTCAAAGCTTGAAGTTTTCTGTCAATGATTTATATATAAAACCTTCTTCCTGATATTATTAAGTTATATACGTCGGAGGACTCAAGCTTAGAATCTTAACTCTTGTTTTCTAAAGTGTTTTATCTTTATTTTGCTATGACTCTTATATATGATCTTTAGTTTGACTTGGGAGCTTGATTTTTAAGTTCTGTGTCATTAGAACATTAGTGGTGATCAGCTTTGCAAGTACATGAATCATAATGTTTTTGACTGCATCCTATTACTGAGTGACAAAGTTCTCTTCAATGTGAAATCTATTATTTGATTGCTTCTCAATTCAATAGTGTTTGGCATATAATTTCCAAAGTCCAAAGTTGGATGATCAATGGTGTGAAATTGTTTTCTTGAGGGAAACCTTTAATGGTTCTGATACTGGAGACTTTTTTGGCATTCTTCTTCCTTTCAGAGTACGCCTACACACTCAAAGTTGACGAGAAGAGTGACGTGTATAGTTTCGGAGTTGTCCTCTTGGAGCTTGTCAGTGGAAGAAAACCCGTTGGAGAATTCGGGGACGGTGTCGACATAGTTCAATGGGTTAGAAAAATGACAGACTCAAACAAGGAAGAGGTAGTGAAAGTCCTCGACCCAAGGCTCTCCTCCGTCCCTCTTCACGAAGTGATGCACGTCTTCTACGTTGCAATGCTGTGCGTCGAAGAACAGGCGGTGGAGCGTCCGACAATGCGGGAAGTGATCCAAATCCTATCGGAGATTCCACAGCCACCATGTTCAAAACCAGGAGACTCAACACTCCCCAACTCCTCACCACCACCTCCACCGCCAGCCGCCGCATTGGAGCCCCCAACAACGGGAACCAAGAACAAAAAGGACCAGCAGCAGCAGCCGCAGCCGCCACCGGATCTTCTCAGCATTTGAACAACTTAGTCGGATTGGTACTCAGGCTCTTGTACTAGCGATGTCGTTTATTTTCTTTCGGGGGGGGATTAGGTTTGGTGTTTTTTTTTTAATGTTATGGCCGTAATTTTCAAAGGTTTCTTTTTTACTCTCTTTCATGTACAGTTGACCAGTTGGGCAAATTGGGGGGGTATTTTCCTGTGAGATTGTTCCTTTTTCAAGAAAAATGTTGAAGCATTTGAACCAATCTTCTTATTTTTCTGACTGACTGGACAGCTTTTGGAACTGTTGGGAAAAGAAAAGTAGAGGTCCAGAGCGAAGTAAACAGTTCACTCAATTGTGTTTGTGTTTGGTTGCAGCCAAGGAAATTTGAAAATGAAGCAAAAAAAAAGGAGTGTGCTTGAGCTGGATTTGGACCCTACGTTTTAGGATTGCCACATGCCAGCCATTGTATATAATGCCAAATGACCAAGATATTGTGACTGTCTTTTCATTATTTATTTTAATGATGTCTTGTATTAGTTGCTGCTCTTTCATGTCCCTTTTCTAACACTCCATCGATCTCACCAAAAAAAAAAAAAAAAAGATTTGAGCATAATTCATCAAAATTTCAAATCAAGCAAGTTTTATCTATTCATTCATCGCAATCAAAAAATAATAAGAAATAGTTTAGCATAGAGGTGGGTAAATTTTGAAAGATGTAATAATTGAGATTAAGGTATGTAATTAAAAGAGGACATTAATTTATCGTTATTTTTTCCGACATAGGAAATCGAGAAAGGTACGTAAAGGGCGGGTGTCAGGAAGTGGTGGGGAAGCCAATTGAAATTTTGGTAATTCTGTGGGGGCAATTTACCAAATCTAAGTACACCAAACAAATTCTCTAACAAATAAAATTTAAAACACAAAATGACAAATGCCCCCACCTTCTCTTTCATATCTTTTTTATTTCTCCCTTCTTTCAATTTATTAATACTAAATTCTTGTTTTGCTTCTTCTTATAATCTCATATTCTTTAATAAACTTTTATTGAGTTTTTAGTATCTCTATACACTTATACATATTCATGGAGAATGAGTGAATGAGAATCCTTTTTTTGAAGTTTGAAGGAATGAGATTGAAATTCTTTGTTTATTGGATAACTATTTGTTGTTAAGATAAGCTTTTCCTCATTTACTTGACATCACTCTTGTTATAGGTAATTTTGGACCACTTTGATATGCAAGGAGCTGAGGAAGATAGTACAATATCAATCCAAGGAGACAATCAGGAAATGGGTCCCAGAGGGAGAACATGCTAGAGGGTCGGGCCTAGGCCGGAGGGATCGGGCCCTAGCCCAACCCATATGGTCGGCCTCGACTCGAGGTTGAGGCCGACCTCTTGGCCCACTCGCGTGGGCCAAGTCTTTCCGCCCCCGCTCGGTCCTTGGTGTCCCTGGCCGCCTTGGTTCCACTTGGTTCAGCCCTGGATCGCTTCCGAACGCCTAAAAACCCTAGAGTAGGAACATGTATTTAAACAAGAAGAAGGGATCCTGAAACTCATTCCTTGAACCCTTTCCTCTTACTTTGCTTTTTTGCCTCCCATCGTTTTGCTTGCTGACTTGAGCATCGGAGGCGGTGTGACAAGCACCACAAGGGTGTGCAGGTTTTACTGTCTTGCAGACCACGTCTTCCCCTCTTTCAAACAAATTTACTGTTGATGGCACGTGAAGGTCAGGTGAGTTCCGGACCAAATCTGACCATCAACCACTCTAATTATTTTATATTCGAATTTCAAATAATCACATACTCAAGGAATATATTTTATTATGGATTTTGTCTTCACAAGTTAGGTCCAATTCCTACCTTCTATATATATGTTTAGTAGCATAGAGTTATATATAAAAAATTTTACTTTGCTTAAGGTGAGCATCTTTATTACAATTATTTCTAACTTGATGAAGATATTTTTTATAGCAACTCAAAATCCTCATTTTATATAAACGAAAAAGAAGAATCTTGCCTACTGTTCAAGTTAGTTTTCTTTACATAACATTTAATAAACCTTTACTATTTTTCTCAATTTAATAATTCATCTAAAAAAATGTATGGTAATGTTAGGACCATTCAAAAGTTCAAATGATGTAATTAAAGTAAAACAATAATCAACTATGTCGTCAACAAACACAATAATACAAAAATACAAAACACAATTTCAAAAGAGATCATAATGTATGTTCATTCCTATACGAGAAATATATTTTCTAACTTAGTAGCTTTAGAACCACAATAATGAAACAAACTTAGAAAATTGAGAGAGTGTACCTAAAAGTAGTGAAAACGAAACAGCTAAAACCCATGAAATCTCAATTTGATTGGTTTTTTAAACAGAAAGCAAGGAAATTTAGAATCTCCAAAAGCAAGTTTGATGTTAGAAAAAAGATAAGATGGCCTTAAAATGACAAACAACTTTTGGACAAACTCCAAACAAAAACACCTTAAATATGGTTGAAAATCCTGCCTTTATTATGTGCTCAACAGCCAACAATATCTTCATCTTTTCTAGGTATAATTTATTGTGCAGTTTTCCTTTTTATTTTATCAGTTTTTTTATTCTGTTTCTTCAGTTCAGACTTCAGAGTTGCTTTTCTCATCCCTAATTATTTGTGATTTGCCAAACATGGCACATAGCAATTTTACTATTATTTATTTTGGGAAATAGTTTTCAAAATTTTATGAACTACTTTTGTTTTTTTTTTTAATCGGCAGTTTTCTTTTGATTTGGTTTTTTCATGGCCTCGAGAATGGCATTAGAAAAAAGGGAAAAAAGATTGTTTGATTTTTTGTTTTTTCCTTTGTTATTACAATAATTGAAGTGATTGTTGAATACGAAGCAAATCACATGGGTGCGAGGTGTCACGTTTCAATCTCATTATTTCAATGGCAAAACATTAAATGCCCAAAACCCTAAAAGGAAATATCACTTGTGGGACTCCAAAATAGAAAGTTCATTGAAAAAATAGATTAGGTTCAGTAATTAAAAGTAGAAAAAGAAAAGACAAATAAATAATAATAATAATAAATAATAACCACTATCATTCGAGAACAATACTTTTAAAAAATGGTTAAATTACAAGTTTAGGCGATAAATTTTTGGGTTTGTTTAGATTTAAGTGTTAATAGCTACCTAAATTTTCAACTTTGTGTCTAATAGGTCTCTAAGCTTTAAAAAAATTTACTGCTATCATTCAAGAACAATACTCCAAAAAGTGGTTAAATTATAAGTTTAGACCACAAATTTTTTGGTTTGTATCTATTTGGTCCTCAAACTTTAAAAAGTGTCAATATGTGGCTAAACTTTCTTTTTGTGTTTAATAGGTTTTAAAACTTTAAACTATCTACCAAGTTACCGAAATCTCAATTTTATATCTAGTATAGGACCTAAAACTTTCAATTTTGTGTCTAGGAAGTTCTTGAATTTTAAAAAATGTCGAATAGGCCAATGACATATAGATACAAATTGAAAATTCAAGGACCTTGACACAAAATCAAGAGTTCAATGATATATTACACTTTTAAAAGTTCAAAAACCAAAAACACAAATTTGAAAATTCAGAGATTTATTAGACGTTTTTTAAAGTTTAGGGACCAAATAGATACACAAACTTAAAAGTTCAGGAACTAAACTTGTAATTTAAATTTCCTATTTAAATAACTTGTAATTTAACCTAAAAAGATTGATGGTATGAGATTAAAGTCAATTCGTTATAACTCCGTTGCTTAATGCATTATATCCTCAATCAAAAGGTGTCCAAATCTCCATTAGTGCATATGTTGTTGAACTCAAATAAAAAAAAATGAATAGGATTTGATTTATTCCCTTTTAATGTAATCTTGGTAAGTAACACTATAAATGATTTAAATACAAATTTGAGAATTCAATTTCATTATAAATGCTTAAGAGCATCAACATGTACAAAAGAAAAAATAATAATAAAATCTCAAAAAAAAAAATAATAATAAAATAAACGTGAGAAATTATTTATTAATGCAGTGGATAAGCTTATTTTTCTATAGTTCCACAACATGTGGAAGAGTGTAGAAGTTTGAATCTTTGATCACTTGATCGATGATTTTGTGTCATAATAGTTGAACTATATACACGACTACAAGTTGGCAATAATATTTGATAAAGATTCAAAATATAACATTTTATTTTTTTGATTACTTAAAATTTATGTCATATTGGATGAATAGACATAAATCTAGGTGAAGTGTACTACTACAAATATCTATATAGACCATGGTCATATGACCGTTGTCTATTTGATTAGACCACGGTTTTGCGACCGTGGTCTACTCCAGTGTAGTCTATTCTATAGACTACTACTAACGTTAGCCATGGTATATATTATGTAACATAGTTAACGACAATCATGGTCTGACTGCATAGACTACGCCTGACGTTAGTCATGGTCTTTGTTGATAGACTATAGCGCTAACGTTAGTTGTAGTCTATACCAATAGACTATGGCTACCGTTAGTAATAGTCTATAGCTACAAACCACAGCTAATGTCAGTTGTGGTCTATAATAATAGACCATAGTTAACATTTGTTGTGGTCTATTTTAGTGGTGATATTTAAATTTTTTATTTTAAAAAAATATTATTTATTATCTCAATTTATTCCTATTAATTATTTATTCTATATTTTTTCTAATAAAAATCAAATTACAAAATTCTATACAAATATGAATAATATTCTTCTAAAACTTTAAATTGACCTAAAACAATCCAAGAATGAATTTAATCAAACTTCTATATTAAATAAAAAGAGTGTAAAATTACACAAATAAAAAGGAAACCACTATTAAAATAATTAACTAACAAACTACTATACATTATAGAGTACAAGAAGGTGACGCCAACAAAATTTAAACCTTCGATATGAATTTTATCTTTATCGACTTGACTACGTAACATTTATCATTGAACTGCAAAAAAGATAAACAACAAATATAAAATTTTCATTATAAAGTTAATACATATTAAACTGCATGAAAATAATTTATACATTATTTGTCAAATGTACATAACAATCTTAACTCTTTAGGACTTGATATAAACAATATTGTTTTCAAACTTTAAACATCATACTTTATTAGATTTGTCAATCTAAACAACAATTATATAAAGCAAAAAAAAAAAAAAAAAAAAAAAAATACTCATCTCCACTAATGTAATAGGATTCGAATCTTAAATAATTACATGTTATTAAGTAGTATCAATCAAATGCATTGTTATGACTACAATTTCATTATCTCATATCATAGAGTCATGATCCTAATCCTCTATCTGTGTTCAAGTGAGATCAAAGTGATGTGTTAAAAGAACCTAGATCAATATCCATCCAACAAAAACAAAATAAGATTTCAAATGTGAAGAAATAGAACCTAAATAGTAAGCACTTATATGAATTACCCGTAGGTCTTCAAAATTGAAAGCAACATATAATCAGTAGGACTTCAAAACTGAAAGCAAACAATAAGTGATGTGTGCGACAAATGACAAATGTAAAAGGAGCTTTGTCTTTGGGAAATATGGTTCAAAAAGTAATCTTATTGAAGTCATGAAAGTATCTATGGTTTATGAGATCATAGGACAATATTAGAGAAAAAAAAATAATGAGGATCCAAAGTGACATGGATAACATTAGGAACCATAGAACTAATAACTTAATAGTATTATAAAAACAAATTACCAAAATATTTCATAAGAATTGGAACATATCGAGATGAGTGGACTGTAAACAATGTTGGGCTCCAAATATGACTACAACTGCATTAGTAACAACAAAATAAGATAGTAAGTAAATTAATAAATTCATAGATATATAGAACCAAAAGATAAAATTAGCAACAAAATAATAATTTATTTGTGAAGGTTAATAGATATAAAATCAAGTATATTTAACTTTTATTTCTATTTGGAAGTGTCAAAATAAACCACTAACCCCAAAAAAATTGTATTCAAAATTATACATCAATTGGACTCTCTTAGCCTTTGAAATAAGAAAAAAGCTATAATATGGCATAACCTTTTCAAGGACATATAAAATTCTACTTCAAACTAGTAAACAAATAAAAACTATATTCTAATTAAACTAGAAACTGACAGTATAGTTTGTATGAGATGTAGGTCTTAGGGAAAAGATAAAAAAAAAATAATAATAAAGATCAATCCTATGATGGAAGAATAAAGAAACAACAAAGTTTTGACAACATATTATTTCACTATTACTTTATAATTTGTGTTTTGTTTGAAAACTTCTTTAAGGAAAAAACTAATTAGGGTAAGCAAAAATTACAACATATTCCAACAACACCAAATCTTGACATAATAACACAAAGAAATTAGAGACCAAGAAAAAAGATCAAATTAATTTCAACTATTCTAAGAGAGAGCAGAAACCTAAATTAAGAAATTTCCATGAGTAGAGTAGCTAGAAGAATGAAGTCCTAGGATGAAGAGAGCATTCTATTTCCAATTAAGAGACGATTCGACACGGATTGAACAGATTATGATAAAAAAAAAAAAAAAACAACAAATGATCACCTTAGTCAGTAATATTTGACGAAATGCGATTCAACAGAGCAAGTGACATTTGGAAAATGCACACAGATGGTCTATCGATGGTCGTCTGAAGGGATCAGGAGCGATTGATCAATCTTATTCTATTTTTAGAGTTTTGCGATTGCACTTTGTAACTACCAGGCAAGATTACACGGTCAAACTGATATTTATGGTTAAATAATAATATTAATTCTTTTTTTAAACATAAATAAAAATAAAAATTGTTATTATTTTAATCATACGGTGACTGCATATTTATACACAACTATTGTGCAAAAAAAAAAAATATATTTATACACACCTATTTTTCCTTAGATTCATTTCAAGTTAACTTAAAAAATCAATATATATATACATATAATTTAATATTTTTAATTAATATAAAATTTAAGAGGTAAAAGAAATTATCTTTAAACTTGGCAAGATGAATCAACTCTTACGCAAAACTTTCAATTTCGTCTCATTGAACCTTAAACTTACATAACTATTTCAATTTTCACCTTCAATTAAGCTAAATTTTAGACCATGATTTTTAAAAAATGTAGTGTAAAGTTCAATTTGAGACCATGGTTCTTTGAAACTGTGGTGTAAAGTTAGATTTTAGACCATCGTTTTCTTAAAATGTGGTGTAAAGCTAATTCTTAGACCATGATTTCTTTAAATTGTGGTGTAAAGCTAAAATTTCGACCATGGTTACGTTGATTAATTAAAATCGTAGCGTAAAGTTAGATTTTAGACCCTAATTTAAAAAATTGTGGTATAAAGTTAAGTTTTACACCATGGGTTTTTTTTTTTTTTAATTGTGGTGTAAAAGTTAGATTCAAACAATAATTTTCTTCAACTGTGGTGTAAATTTAAATTTTAGACCATGATTTTTTAAAACTGTGATGTAAAACTAAATTTTTTGCCATGTTTTTTTAAACCATGGTGTAAATCTTTATTTTAGACCCTGGTTTGAAAAACTATGTTATAAAGTTAACTTTGCACCATGGTTTTTTTAACCTATGGTGTAAAAGATAGATTTTAGACTATGATTTTCTTCAACTGTGGTGTAAAGCTAAATTGTAGACTACGTTTTTTTAAAACTATGGTGCAAAGTTCAATTTTAGACCGTGATTTTTTTAAACCATTGTGTAAAGGTAGGTTTTAGAGCATGATTTTAAAAATTGTGGTGTAAAGTTAAACTTTAGACCATGGATTTTTTAAAACTATGGTGTAAAGTTAGATTTTAGACTATGATTTTCGAAACCGTTGTGTAAACCTAGATTTTATGCCATAGTATT
This sequence comes from Luffa acutangula, assembly GCA_036850905.1. NCBI lineage: Eukaryota > Viridiplantae > Streptophyta > Magnoliopsida > Cucurbitales > Cucurbitaceae > Luffa > Luffa acutangula. The sequence continues at coordinate 56,555,564 of CM072087.1, read as the reverse complement.
TTGATAACTATAGTCTAATAGTTGGTTTTAGACCATAGTTTAAAAAAATGTAGTCTATAAACAACCGTATTTATTTTAGACCATGGTTAGATCACTTGCTAACAAGATAGACTATGGTTTTCTAAAAAACCATGGTCTAATGTTTAAAATCAAGTATGGTCTATACTCAAATTTGTAGTAGTGTATTAGCTGATTAGTCTTAAATTACAGGATTGTTAATAAGTAGTTCATCTTGTTAAACAGTTGTTCAATACTGTTAGTATTTCTGTTATGCCCATGTGCTTCAATATGTATTTAAAGAGGGATTTATCTTCTTCTGTGGTGTGAGAGTTTTATTCAATTAATAAAAACTCCTTCCCTCATTTACACGTGTTATGGTATCAGAGCAATTTTTTTTTACCTGCGTCCTCTGTGTAAGTGAGCTTTTCCTGCGAACTTCTTCTTCTTCTTTGATTCAAGAAGAAGCTTCGTCTCTTTTCAATGGCTGGAACTATTTCTTCTTCCTCGTCTACATCCAATCCAGCAATTGAGTCTCCGGATTTGGATATGCAATTGAATCCCTATCATTTGCATCATTCAATTACATCCACTGCTACGCTGGTTACTCAACAACTCGTTGGGGCTAGCAACTACATTTCATGAAGTAAGGCAATGCGTATGGCTTTATCAGAGAAGAACAAGCTCGGTTTTGTTACTGGAGCCATCGAGAAGCCTTCCGACGGTAATCGTCTCGTTTCTTGGCAGTGCAACAATGATGTTATTGCCTCATGGATAGTCAATTCTGTTTCGAAAGAGATCGCTGCCAGTCTTGTCTATTCTGGAAACGTCAAAGATATTTGGGATGAACTGAAAGAACGCTATCGTCAGGTCAGTGGTCCTCACATCTATCAACTTCGGAAAGAGCTGGCCAACACGTTGCAAGGTAATCTTTCTGTAGAAACCTATTACGTGAAGATCACAACCTTATGGCGCGAATTAATTGAATATCGGCCCCTTGATGAATGCACATGTGGTGGATCCAAATCGATTATAACCTTTCTGAATTCTGAGTTTATTATGATCTTTCTGATGGGACTAAATGATTCATTTGCCAATGTCCGGACTCAAATTCTCCTTATGAACCCTTTGCCTTCGATTAATAAGGTTTTCTCCTTGGTAATCCAAGAAGAGCGACAACGCAGTACAGTCACTCCGCATTCTGTTGAATCTGTGACATTACTTGCTGCAACAAAGTCATCTAAGAAAGGCAATGATCGTCCTAAGAAGAAAGAAAATCAACGACCACCACCTGTTTGCTCGCATTGTAACATCAGAGGACATGTGATAGATAGGTGTTACAAACTACACGGCTATCCTCCAGGCTACAGATCTGGAAACAGTTCCAACCCTAATCAAAGTCAGAATCAAAATCCAAAGGCCACGGATGCTCCCAAGAATACACAGTCTGCTTTCTTTGCCAGCCTGAGCAGCGATCAATATGGCCAACTAATGAGTTTATTACAAACTCATCTTGCTTCTGTTAAACCTGATGGTGCTGCTAAGACTGAAACAAACCATGTGGTAGGTACATGTTTTCTCTCTAACAACACTAGTAGTTCTGAATCTTGGGTGATTGACTCGGGGGCATCAAGTCATATATGTCACAATTTGAATTTATTCACTAATATTCGTCCTGCTGCTGGAACATCTGTCATTCTGCCAAATCAGAATCGTCTTGTTGTTAAATTCCTTGGGGATATTAAACTAGGAGAGGATATATTGTTGTCTGATGTGTTATATATTCCAGACTTCTCATATAACCTCTTATCGGTTAGTTCACTGCTTAAGAATGATCGATATATTGTTAACTTCTCTGGAAACTCCTGTTTTATTCAGGACAAGTCACAATCGAAGACGATTGGCAAGGTTGACTGTCTAGATGGCCTTTACATGATTAGTGTCCCTGTTGTTTTGCATACTCAGAAATTATCTGCTGCCTTGGTATGTAAAACTTCATCTGCTGTTTGGCATCAACGCCTGGGACACCCCTCTTTTACTAAACTGAGCATCTTGAAGGATAGTTTGCATATTTCTGATTCTGCTGTACATATTGATCACTGTCAAATTTGTCCATTAGCTAATCAAAGGAAACTTTCATTTCCTTCTCAGAATAATGTTGCCGAACATATATTTGATTTGTTGCATTGTGACATTTGGGGTCCCTTTAGCACCCCTACTCATAATGGTTACTCTTACTTTGTCACTTTAGTGGATGATCATTCTAGATATACATGGGTCTATTTGTTGAAGCACAAAAATGATGTCTTGACTGTTATTCCTCGCTTTTTCAAATTGGTTGAAACCCAGTTTTCTATAGTGATCAAAACTTTTCGCTCAGACCATGCCCCTGAATTGGCCTTCACTGATTTTTTTGCCTCCACGGGAACTGCACATCAGTTTTCTTGTGTTGCTACACCTCAACAAAATTCAGTTGTCGAGCGAAAACATCAACACCTTTTAAACGTGGCCCGAGCTCTCATGTTCCAATCCAAGGCTCCTTTATCCTTTTGGGGTGAATGCATACTTACAGCCACGTTTCTCATTAATCGAACTCCTATGCCCCTTTTATCAAACAAAACTCCTTTCACTATATTATTTGGAAAGGGTTTTGATTACTCCTTGTTGAAGGTTTTTGGATGTCTGGCTTATGCTTCCACTTTGTCTGTTAATCGCAAGAAGTTCGATCCGAGAGCTTCTCCTTGTGTATTTGTTGGGTATCCAGCAGGAATCAAAGGTTATAAGCTGTATGACATCACCAAGCAGCAGTTCATAATCTCACGGGACATTCTCTTCTTTGAGGATCTGTTTCCATTTCATTCTGTGAATCAACCCAATTTGTCGTCTACAACTAGCTTTCTGAGTCAGTTTGTTTTGCCATTAGCTGATTTTTCTAGTCCAATTGCTTCCGCTGCACCTTTCTCAGCTGTTGAAACAAATGACACTGCATTACCTGTTGCTGCCTTGCCTGTTTTGAATGATGTAAACACTGCTGCTGTTCCTACTGCATCTAATCACATTGATGATTCAAATGTTGATATTTCTGATTTGAATACCTCACACAGTGAGTCTGTTTCTCTCCTTAATGCTGAGCCTATTGATTGTGCTCCCCGAAGGACAGACAGACAGCGTAAACCTCCTGCCTATTTGAAGGACTTCCACTGTAATTTGTTGACTGGAACTCCATCTTCCTGTACACGCCCTTTTTCGATTGACAAGTACATTTCATATGATGCACTCTCTCCTTCTCACAGACATTTTCTTTTAAATGTCACCACTGAATATGAACCTACTTATTATCATCAAGCCGTCAAATATCCCCATTGGAGAAAGGCAATGATTGATGAATTGGAGGCTATGGAACGAACTAAGACATGAACAATTGTCTCTCTTCCTACCAATCATCATACCAGGCTGCAAATGGGTTTATAGGATCAAGTATAAACCAGATGGGACTGTTGATCGTTACAAAGCCAGACTCGTGGCCAAGGGCTATAGTCAGCAGGAGGGCATTGACTTTCTCGATACTTTTTCCCCGGTAGCCAAAATTGTAACAGTCAAAGTCCTTCTCACTTTAGCAACTACTTACAATTGGTCTCTAGCCCAAATGGATGTCAATAACGCATTCCTCAACGGTGATCTGTTTGAGGAGGTTTACATGTCTCTCCCTCTAGGCTATAAGTCCACGGTAGATCCAATTCAGGGGGAGAAAGCAGTGTGTCGGTTGAATAAATCCATATATGGATTGAAGCAGGCATCAAGGCAATGGTTCACTAAGTTCTCTTCCGCTTTAACATCGCATGGTTTCGCTCAGTCCAAATCGGACTATTCGCTGTTTACTCGCGGAACCGGTTACCATTTTGTTGCGCCGTTGGTTTATGTGGACGACATTTTGTTAACAGGACCCTCTTCTCAAGAAGTCGATTCTATCAAAGCCATTTTGAAGACTCATTTTTTACTAAAAGACTTGGGAAACGTCAAATACTTTCTTGGTCTCGAGTTGTCTCGTTCTGGTCGAGGCTTGTTTATCTCCCAACGAAAGTATTGTCTTCAGATACTTGAAGACATTGGTTACCTTGCTGCCAAGCCTGCCAATACTCCAATGGATCCCAACGTCAAGCTCTCCAAGTCTGATGGCACTGCATTATCTGCAGAAGAAGCAACTTCATATCGAAGATTAATAGGGCGACTGCTGTATCTGCAAATTTCTCGCCCTGATATTGCTTTCACAGTCCATTGTTTAAGCCAATTTCTTCAGCAGCCAACGTCTAAGCATTTACATGCTGCACATCACCTTCTTCGTTACTTGAAAAAGTCACCAGGACAAGGAGTCCTCTTACAATCTGTTTCTATTTTTCAGCTTAAAGCCTTTGTAGATGCTGATTGGGGAGCCTGCCTTGATACTCGACGTTCAGTATCTGGTTTCTGCATCTTCCTTGGTGAATCCTTGATCTCATGGAAGTCGAAGAAGCAACCAACAGTCTCTAGGTCGTCCGCGGAAGCTGAATATCGAGCTTTGGCTGCTGTGACCAGTGAGCTCTTATGGATAACTCAACTTTTAAAGGACTTACAAATTGACTGTTCCTTACCCGCTATTACATACTGTGACAATCAAGCGGCAATTTTAATAGCTTCTAATCCAACATTTCATGAACGCACGAAGCATATCGAGATAGATTGCCATTTCGTGCGGGACAAAGTTCTTGACGGCTTCCTGAAGCTACTTCCAATTCGGTCCCATATGCAGTTGGCTGACATGTTTACAAAGGCCCTTCCATCTTCTGTTCTAACCTTCTTACTGGGCAAGTTGGGCATCATTGATATTCATTTGCCAACTTGAGGGGGAGTATTAGCTGATTAGTCTTAAATTACAGGATTGTTAATAAGTAGTTCATCTTGTTAAACAGTTGTTCAATACTGTTAGTATTTCTGTTATGCCCATGTGCTTCAATATGTATTTAAAGAGGGATTTATCTTCTTCTGTGGTGTGAGAGTTTTATTCAATTAATAAAAACTCCTTCCCTCATTTACACGTGTTAAAGTTTGAATGAGAAATTATTTAAAGGATTGGTCATTGGTGGCTTGCCATATATTTGTCAAATATGTCATTTGACAAAGGAGAGAGAATTTAAAAATTATTGCTTAATAATGCATTCAAGGGTTTAGAATGGAACAACCACATTTGAATAATTTTCTAGTTGGAAGACAATATTTAGTTCAAAAGCAAAATAAAGAATAGAACTAATTTCATTTTGGAGTATAATATAGGTTATAATACTCGTGAAAAAAATTTCAAAAAAAAAAAAAAAAATCGTGAAAATTCTATTACGTAAACACAAATAAAGTACTTCTATTGCTTCCCAGTTCACACTAATGGTAGAAATATTTTGTAAATCACAATTAAAATACAGATAAAATTTATAAAATATGAAAAAGAAAACCATATTTTAACCTGATTACTTTTTGTTATAGGAAAAGAAAGAAAGAAAAAAAAAAGATGAGAATAATTATTGAGGGTCCCACGTTAAAGAGGTGAGGAGACCATAAATGAATTACTTCTCTCATTGTCAATTGGTTTTGAGATGAAATCTTATGTTTATCTAATATGGTATTAATAAAGTCCAAATAGATATTTGGTCTAAGAAAAAAAAAGAATCTCATCTAAGAGGACCTCACCTTGAAAAGAGACCCAAGAATATTGTTATAGATATGCTTAAATCTAAAATTGGAAGTTGAATCAATGAGTTCAAAATAAAAGGTTAAAGCAAGAACTTCATGAATTGGGAAGAAACAAACCCTTCACAAATTGCTGAGGACATTAGAAATTGATCCTTGTTTATTTAAAATTGGAATGATTCCTATGAGACTCTTCAAGTAATTACTTAAATCAGGGATATTAAAATTTTAAAAGGGACCCAATAGAATATTGTTAGACATATATATATATATATATATTAAAGAACATTACATTATTTCAATTAGAGATATTAACCTTAGTTAGATCTCTCCTAAATATATAATATGGCTATGAAATTTTTAATTGTTATTATCATAATTTTAAGAATAAAATTATTATCCAATAAACCTTAAGTATTTCAATTAGGTAAATAGTATAGCTATGGTATATTTAATTGTCATAGGATGCTCTTCCAACTAAGTTATTCATTATTTCAAAAAAAAAAAAAAAAAAAAAAACTAAGTTATTCATTTTTCAATTACATATATTTATATAAACATTTTCCCTTATTCTCTTTCAGTCAAAGAAATTAAACCAAAGGGGACCCTAGGTAAAAGACATGAACAGGATATATATCTTTTCTTGAAAATGAAATATTTGTTGTTTTCATATAATAATCAAGGGAGAATATTAATCAAACATGAAAGTGAAAGACAGATCAACCCACATTTTTGTCCAACTGAGAAATAAAGAGACTGTATTCAATCAATTCAGCTAATAAAAATTCCTATTAAACATAATGACATGATTGATTTATTTACACACTTTTAAATATTGATTGAGGTTGGGTTTTATAACTATTTTATTTTACTTTTTTATTTTAAAGTAATGATTTTTCCCTAAAATTTTCTCGTGGCCAAATTTATTTTTTGAAATAAATTATGGAACATGTGTTTTTATTTTTCCAAAAAATTGGGTGATAAGTAATAAGTAAGCTGAAATTTGTAAAATATAGAGTAGAAAATATGAATTAAGTTGTTAGGAGTGTAAAACATTTTATATCTCTACAATAGTATAATATTGTCTACTCTAAACATATATAATCTCTCGTAAATCATAACTATACTTTTAGCTTCACCTAAAAATCTTCGAACTAATGAATATGTTGTCCCTTAGCTACCTATATATCCATGATCTTCCATTTCCTAATTAGTATGGAACTTTGATCACACTCTCAACAATTAATTTCGTCTCATCTCAAATTAGATCCAAAACATTATTAAAAAAGTCAATTTTTTTTTTTAAAAAAAAAGAAAAAGTCATAATTGTTGTAATTATTTCATTTCGATATAAAAGGAAATAAACTTTAAAAAGATCAAATGATATTTTCTAAAGAAGAAAAGTTTAAGAAGCTCAAAATTGATTAAATTAAAAGTTTAAAGTCTTAATCATCTATGGTTGTGTAATAAATTTATAAACTTTAACAAGTGTCTAATAAATCTATAAATTTTTTAATCTTATGTTTAATAGGTCCAAGTTTAAGAGCATGAGCATAATTCTATAGTACTCCTTAGTCTTCTCAAGGTCAAATGTTTAAATCTTTATACTCTCACGTAAAAAAAATAGTTTAAAAGTGTCTAATAAGTTATCCACAAACTTTCAAATTTATATTTAATAAGTTCTTGATTTATTTGCGCTAAGGGTTCATAGATTTATTGGATAGTAGGACATTTATTTAATTTTTTTTTAATTCTTAAAAATAGAACTTATTATTGACATACTTCTAAAAACTTTATAGACTAGACTTATAATTTAACCTCAGAAATTTTTTTGTTTTTTCACGAACAAATAAAAGGGAAAAAATTATGAAAAGTAGTGATGAGATAGGAGAAAAGGAAAATGGAAGAGATAAGTGGGGTCTTTTTATGCTCTCTCCCTTTGAAAAAAAAATGGAAAGAAACAAAAAAAGAAAATTGAAACTTGAAAACACCTTTTCCTCTAAATTTGACTTTGTACCATCAATACATTGACATAGCAATTAAAATATAGCATAAAGTTTTACGTGAATAATACCATTATTTATAAAGTATATGAACACCCATCATGGAAATTGTAACAATTGGGGCCCACTCGGTCTTAATCATAAGAAAAAAAATGAAATAATTGATCCCCAAAAAAATAAGAGGAATGATTTATAATATGTGCATGTGTGTATGGTAATGAAGGGATGAGTGACAGCATCATGATTAAATTTGATGTATAAAAGAGGGGCTTAAGAGGGTCCTTAGACATGATTGGAAACAGGAACAAACACCAACCATTTTCCTTTAATTTTGCTCATTATTTTTCCAATACCCTTTTTCCTTTTTTTTTTTTTTTTTTTTTTTTGAGAAATTCTTTTCTACATTTTCTAACTTCGGATTTGGAAGTATTCATGAGGAGCATGTTGCACTCTGAGAGTCATAAAGTTTTTTTTTATTTTTTTAAATATGAGCCATTAAGTTAAAGTTACATTTTTAAAAAAGAAATAATTATCCTTTTTTTTAAAAAAAAAGAAATAATTATCTTCAATTTTTTAATTTTTACCTGCCAATAAAGGATGTCCATTCCACTATCTCCTTTGCTAGTACGTTATGTGCGCTGCATTTAATAGTAGGTCAACTGACACAATATAGTTTATTTAAAGTATTGATCATAAATTCACATTCTCTATCTTATTTATTTGTTTGAAAATGTTAAAAACTTTGAATGATAATATGTCGAGTACACATTTATTTCATAGTTTGGGACTCGAGAATAATCTCAAAAAAAAAAAAAAAAAATTCATAATTCAAATGAGATGGATAGATTTGGATGAAACTAACTCAAAAAAATTATTTTGCCAACATAAATTCAGCACCATGATTTTAAAGTATTTTCCTTTTTGATTGAGGTTAAATGTTCAAATTCACATCCCTACAATTTTTTTTATATCCGTGAGTGTCCGGATCAGTTTACGCACACCTTGACTAATCTCACGGGACAACCACCTGACCCTACTACATTTGGTTGTCAAGAAAACTTGTAAGGTATTAAATATTCTGAGTAGTTGGCCACCATGGATTGAACCCCTACAATTATTCAATTAAAAAAGTTTAACTATACTCAAATCTCAAAATTATCAGTCAACTATATTATTTAATTTACTATTTTAATTGATAATTGTGTCAATCCTCATTCAATAATAGTCATTAATAATCTCAACCAACTTTTTTTTTTTTTTTTTTTTTTTTGAAACACCAACCTCATCTCTTGTTGAAGCGGAAAAAAGGGTAAAATAACCCATTTAATTTTTTTTTCTTTGAGTTCAATTGTTAAAAATTAATCAACAAAGGAACCATGTTTTTAAGTACTACAGACAAAGGAAAAATTAATCGATTAATTTATAATTATTGTCCTATATTTGGGAGTGATTTTGAAATGGTTAAAATCACTTTTGTCATATTAAAAATCACTCTGAAACATGTCATTAAAAACTCAAAATCTATTTTGATAATATAAAAATCACAATTAAAAGTGTAAGGTCATGCATAAAATTGATTTTAAATAATTAAAAGCACATTTCAAAGTGATTTCAAACATGACAAAAGTGATTTTAACCGTTTTAAAACTACTTTCAAACATCCACTAATACTGTTTAAATCTCTTTTTTCTCTTTGTCGCGTTGAAGGAAATATAGTTTTCTTTGTACCACTGTTTAACGTGGATAAATTGCAGGTGGGGCTAATTTGATGGGCCCATAGTTGATCCGACCCAATGTTGCGATGTAAACCTAAAGGAAAGACTAAAGCCCAATAGAAAAAGAAGGGAGCCCATTATGGATGACTTAACTTGGGCTTGGACAGATCCATGTCTTTTGTAATTAGTTGGTCACATTTTCTCTTAAATTATTTAAACATTGTTTAAGTTATTAAATTATATTTCTATAATAATTGGATCATTAAAAAGATATAATATGGTTTCTTTTCATAAACATAGTTAATCAAGTTGACTTTTTCCCCTCGTAGAATTATGTTAAATTAAATTAAACCAATGACCAAAATAATTTAACCTATCAATCATTTGCCAGACATTGTTAATTAAAATTCTTTTTAAAGTTTAAAAATGTGCAGGAATTTGACCCTCTATAGAATCTAAAAATGTAGCATCCACTCATAACTCACAATATGATTTCATGAGTTTGCTAAATAAATGACAAATGTGTCATTGCTAATTTCTAATGGAATTCGATGTCTATGCAAATTTTCATTGACTGATGTCAATGTCGATTTCAAATCAAATTCCAACTACGGATGTCAATACCAATTTCAACGTCAAAGTCCATTCCAATGCCAATAACGATACCAATACAAATTCTAATGATCAATATCAACACGAACACAACCATCATGAATTGTCCTAGTGGTCCATAAGGGCCATGTAAAAAACACGATCCACAAACTCAAGAAATCCACAACTTCACCAGATGAAAAAATGCACGACTAAGAAGTCATGAGTTCGAATCCTCTACTTTCAAATGTCATTGAATTAAAAAAAAAAATGCATTTTATGTATCCGTATAAACGACTTCAATTAGAAATGCAACAACCACATTCACCAAAAATCCCTAAAATCCCTATCAATAATAGTCCATTTAACTTTGATACCCTATGAAATTTAGGAAAGGGAAATTAAATAGACAAGATGCAAAGACAGCTAGGCTTCATATTCAATGTTATAGGAAATTTCGGACCACCCCGATACACAAGGAGCTGACGAGGACAACCGGAGAGAAATCGGGCTGAAAGATGGACCAAGGAGGCAAAACGGCAAATGGGACGGGCCAAGACCGAAGGGGTCGGGTTTTCGGCCCGACCCCCTGCTCGGCCTCGGCCATGGGCCGAGGCCGACCCTCGGCGCGCTCGTGCGGGCCGAGCCCGTTTGGTCCCGTCTGGTCCCCACCGCCTCTGGATGCCCCGGTTTCGCCTGGTTTGACCTAAAACGCCTCCGAAACCCTAAAAAGGCTAGGAGGATGAACAGGTATTTATATCCCTCTTCGCCACTGAAGAGGGGATCCCGAATTCTATCCCTAAACTCTACTCTCTATTCTCTGCTTTCTCCTCTTGCTCTTACTTTTCCACGCCCTACCGTTCTCTTTGCTGACTTAAGCATCGGAGCCGGTGTGGCGAGCACCACACCGGTGTGCAGGTTTACTGTCTTGTAGGCCACGTCTTCCCCCCTCAACTACAAATTTACCGTTGGTGGCACGTGAAGGTCAGGTGAGATCCTCTGGCCAAAATCGACCATCAACATTCAATATAATTGCATTGTATATAATAGACTAAGCTGTCCTACAAGATAAACCCAATGCAAGATATGAACTAAACCTAATTTAAATATCAAACCAAACTAATTAAAATAACATAATCTAAATCAATTCTAATTCTAACAATTTTGGATTTTTTTTAGTTTAATAATATGTGGGGTGGAGATTTAAACAACTAGTCTTTTGATCTGTGATGTGAGTTGATAATGGAAATATTTTAATTATAAATGCACTCTAATGAGCTATTTTTTAAATTCATTTTATTAAAATACTTTTTATGGTATAAGGAATTTTTCTTAACAACCTAGAAGTTTAAGATTTAGCTATTTATTACATGATACTTCCACATCAACTATTGAGATTTTTTTTTTTTTTTTTTTTTTTTTTTTTTTTTTTTTTTTTTACTTTACTTTACTTTACTTTACAAATTAAAAAAAAAAACTATAAAGTTTAAATACTTTTGTTTTGGTTAAATTACTGATTTAGTCAAACTTTGGAAAAAATTCGAACTTAGTCTTTATGGTTTTAAAAGTCATATTTTCATCTTAAGGTTTGATAAAAATATCTCATAAATAGTCCATACCATAAGAATCCACATGGATTGGATACGTGCCAGTTAGCTATTCTCGTACTTAATCTGGTAGTGATTTCTAATGGTAAAGATTAATTATAAAGTTTTACCAAATCATAGGGACAAAATTTTAACATGTAAGGAACTAAATTCTAATTTTCTGCTAATTATAAAGACCAAATTCATAATTGAACTTTTTTTTTGTTTTTCATAAAATACTACTATAAAAATTGTTTTATTTAAAAACGTTCTGACCACCAAATACGATCTTAATCATGACCAAAGTATTCTTTAAAATTTGTAAAATCATTTTATAATACCTAAGTGAACATCGTAAAAGATTGGAAGAAAATATTTTTAGTTGATCAAAAAGCTTTTAATTTTTTTTTTTTTTTTTTTTTTTTTTTTTTTTTTGAGAAAGATCAAAAAGCATACTTAGAGAGAGAAACATAATTTTTCTTCATACCTCTTAAATCCACTGTGAAAATGAGGTAATTTTCTAAAATAGTTCAATCAATACAAATTATAATAACGTTCGCCTTTTCCTTTTTGAGTGTTGTGTGATACTGAGAGTGAGAATTGGAGCAATTTGACCTTTTAATCCAGACGTTTAAAACTATGTTTAAGTTCATAATTTCATTCCAAAATGCATACTTAGTGGTTATTGGTATGTGTACTCTCGATTAAGAGGTCTCAAAGATTCAAACCCCCACCTCCAAATGTAATTGAACTTAAAACAAAAAGATAGTAGTTTCACTTTTTCTTTCATTTGTGTAAGAGACAAATGGACACCCACAAATCTTCGTGATGGTATGATATCGTTCACTTTGGACATAAATTTTGTTTTTTGTTCACCTCAAAAGGCCTCGTACCAATGAAGATATTTGTCATCTCTTTATATATCCATGATCCTCCTCTTATTTAACTAATGTGGAACTTTGATTGCACTCCCAACAATCCCTATTTCGAACAAAGTACCACTAAGCCTCCCCGGCCTCAAATAGTCATCTATCCATCCAACTCTCTAGGCGTATCACTTTATTGAGAGCTTGCTCTTATCTAGGACAACTCTTTTTGGATTCTACCTAACATTGTTAACTCAGAGCATGACTTTGATACCACTTGTTAGGGACAACGAGACACCCATAAAAATCTATAATATAATGGTATGATATTGTCCACTTCGGACATAAGCTCTCATGGCTTTGCTTTTGATTCATCCTAAAAAGTCTCATACCGATGGGAATACTTGTTCTCTTTTATATACTGATGATCTCCTTTTCTAGTTAATGTCCCAACAATTTGATAATAAGGTTAAGGACCCAAACATTAAAAATGCTCGCAAATTGCAACTTCATCACAAATACTTTAATAATAATACCTTAATTAATTAATGGTACTGACCCTATCAATAATGCATCATAAATTACTTAAGCCTCGTTTGATAACCATTTCGTTTTTTGTTTTTTGTTTTTGAAAATTAAGCTTATAAACACTATTTTTACCCACAAGTTTTTTTTGTTTTTTATCTACATCATTTTCCATGTTTTCAAAAACCAAACCAATTTTTGAAAAAAAAAAAATCAAAAACTTATTTTTGTTTTTGAAATTTGGCTAGGAATTCAAATGTTTCCTTAACAAAAATGAAAATCATGGTAGAAAGATGGATAGAAATAAGCACAATTTTCAAGAACCAAAAACAAAAAACGAAATGGTTATCAAACGTGATATTAAGTATTAACAAAAAATTTCATTTTCTAATAGTTCAAGTTCAAAAAGTTATGCAATAAATTGAGAGTGGTAGATCCCTCCATTAATTAATGGAACATATTTTTAGGGTAAGAGAGTAGACCGATAAAGCTTCTTTTTTAGCAGTAACTAATTTCACTTTTTTTTTTTTTTTTTTTTTTGGTAAAATACCTTTTTGGTCCCTCGTTATTTTCCAATAGGTCCCTAGGTTTCAAAATTGAACCATCAAGTCCCACTGTTTAAAAAATACTTCTATTGAGTCCCTGAACCGTTAAATTTTTTAACGATGCTGACGTGGCATGTTAAAAATAATAAAAATATTAATTTTTAAATTAAAATAATATAATAATATAGGACAAAGTTCACCAATAATGTAGTTAAAAAAACAAATGACAAAATTAGAGTAGTTTTGAAAACATTAATTTTAATAATGTAAATAAAAAAACAAATTATAAATTTGAGGTAAGAGAGAAAAGTATTGACAAATGTAGAGTAGTTGGTGTCAGAAATGAACTCGTGTACCACGGACGCGATTTAGGGTGGTCTACGTGGCGGTGATGAAGTGGTAAAAATCGTGTACGTTGTACACTGTACGATGTACACGATTTCCATATTTAGAAATCGCGTACCACGTACACGATATATATATATATATATATATATTTTGCAAGTTTTAAATAATATATAAAACAAATGATAAATAAAAAAAAATGAAAAGAAAAAGCAAATAGCCAATTTTGATCCCTAGCACTCTAGAAACTTTGTTAATATTTTAGCCACTGAACCAAAAGAATGCATTGAAGTATGAGTTTAAAAATGTTTTACTTATTCTTACCAAACTCGTGTACATGGTACACGAGTTCGATGTGGAACTCGCGTACCTCGTACGCGAGTTTTGTGTTTCTGGTGCGAATTTCTCTACGGTGGCACTACTTGAAGACGTGGCATGTAAATCGCGTACACGGTACGCGATTTACACTTGGAATCGTGTACCAAGTACACGATTTAGCAAAAACGTGACCAATGTACACGATTTAGGTACCCAGATTTGGAATTAGTTTTTAAGCTACCCTAAATTTGTTTTTTGTTTTTTAAATTACATTATTTTTAAAAAAAAATCCTAATAATATAACAATATAATAATTAATTAAATAATTAATAATTAAAAAAAAATCTCCTCTCCCTCCCTCTCTTCTCTCTCCCCCATCTTCGTCTCTCTCTTCTGTAATTTTATTCCTCTCTCTCTCCTCTTCTCTTTCTCTCTTCTCTCTCCCCCACCCTTCCCCTTCTCGCCGGCGTCCGGTGATAGCCCCTGCCGCCGCCGCCGCACTCCACCTCTCTTCTTCTTACCCACCCAAAAAATCTCTCTCCTCTCCCATCTCCCTAAACCAAAGGCCTTTGGGATTTCCACTTCCAGGAACTGGAAGAACAATGTCAGGCCGGCGTGATGATTTGATTGCAAACTCACAATCTTCTCATCCGGCTCAAGAGTTTCTAATTCACAACCAAAATTCAATGCAAATCTTCTAACAAAGAAAACACAAAAACAGATTCATCTGTTCTGTTCTATTCTTTTCCATACACAGCAAAATCTACAATAATGGGAAGAACCAAAAGAAAAAAAAAAAAAAAAACTAGTGGGATTTGAAGAAAATTGAAAGGGTTAGACTTTCATCATCCTGAAAGTGAAAGCTCAAAAGGGTCAGTCCATGGAGGCAAAGAAATTGAAGGTTTATTAAAAGGAGAGATAATGGGAGAAAGACATTGTCCTTCTCGTTGAGTTCTTTCAAAGTGTACTGAGGACCCAATTCGATTTTCCTTTCATTTTCCTCCTCCTCTAACTCTTTCTCCTCCTTCATTGGCCGAACCCCAGAATTTTTTTCACGATTCTTTTCACGGACCCATCTGCCCAAGAAACAGAGGGAGGGAGGGTTGTTGGCTTGGGAAGAAGAAGAGAGAGAGGGGTGTTGGGGTTTCAGAGGAGGAGAGAGGAGCATTTGACAAGAGGCTTACATCTCCGACGGCGGCGGGAGGAGGCTCCGGCGATGGGGTGGGGGAAGAAGAAAGAGAAAGTGAGGGAGATAAGAGGGTTTCGGCTGGGGTGGAGGAGAAAGAGGTAGATTTCTTTTTCTTTTTATTTTTTAATTGTTTTATTTTATTATTTATTATTAAATTTTAATTTATTATTATTTTAATTTAAAAATTAATATTTTTATTATTTTTAATGTGCCACGTCAGCCCGTTAAAAAATTTAACGGTTCATGGACTCAATAGAAGTATTTTTTAAACAGTGGGGACTTCATTGTTCAATTTTGAAACCTAGAAACCTATTGGAAACTAACCCGAAACATGAGGGACCAAAAAGGTATTTTACCTTTTTTTTTTTTTTTTTTTTAATGAACTAATTTCACTTTTTCTTTTTCTTTTTTCGAAAGTAATAAGTCCACTTTCTGCTCGGTCGTCTTTGTAGCATTCAAATAAATATGGGTCGAATCTATGCTTAAAAAAGAAGAAGAAAAATTTCTCATTAAAAAAAAAAAAAAAAAAAAAAGTGTATCTCAAAGGCCACTATCCTAGACTTCCAAAGACTACTATTTTATGCACGTTATTTTTCCCCTCTCTTTTTTTTTTTTCCATTTATTTTTTTCTGTTCTCTATTTTTTCTTCTGCTATTTTGGTTGTTTTTTTTTTTTTACAATACGTAGAACTGGGTGATTCGAACCACAGATCTCGTGGTTATCAATACAACTTTATGTCAGTTAAGCTATGTCTCTTGTAGACATTTTCTTTCATTTTTTCCACTCTCTTTATTTCTAATGCTATTTTGGCCTTTTTAATTTTTTTTTTTATTATTTATTTAAGCTATATCCTTCCCTTTCCTCTTTCTCTCTCTCTTTTTTTTCTTTTGCCATTTCCGCTATTTTCTTTCTTTTACCTTCTCTTTTGTTATTTCAGCCATTTCCTTCCCTTTCTTTTTCACTTTTGCTTTAACTTAAAATCAATTTGAAACTTTTACATACATGTGTTTTTTCCTTTCCTTTTTGTCTACATATATTTAAAGATGATAAGAAATGGACATATATAGAAAAATAAATTTTCTTTTATCAAGATGAGAGGAGAGATTGTAATATAAGTTCACTCCACTTATAATGCTTTGATTTCTATATTGTTATTATATACTTCTTTGAACAGAAGAAATGAGTTTATATGGATGTTAATAGTAACTTCGAATCATCATCTCGAACAAACGAAAAGGTTATAAAATTAGAGTTAGAGGAAACTAATAACAAAGTGGTGGCCCAAAATAATTAAAGAAAATCATAAGAAGGGGTGGGGAACCAAAGTCAACGGAGCTTAGGATTCTAGAATGTAAATTAATAGTTGATATGATAATTTCACATCCCAATGTAAATATGTCACATCTCTTATATATTTGAACACCCAATGTAAATACGTCAAATCCCAATAGTTGATGCTGTTTCTTCTCTCTTTTCCTTTTTAAAATTCTTTTAGTTATATATTTTTGTTTCAACTTTAGTGTATAATAGAGAAAGATATCGTTTGTGTAACATTTTTTCAATTGCACGTTGAATCAGAAAAGTTGAAGTCAACTTTGATAACCATTTGATTTTTGGTTTTTTGTTTTTGAAAATTAAGTTTATCCACACTTACTCCTACCTATGAGTTTCTTTGTTTTAGTATAAATCTTCTACCTTGTTTTAAAAAATCAAGTCCAATTTTGAAAAAAAAAAAAGTTTTCAAAAAATTGTTTTTGTTTTTAGAATTTGATTAAGAATTCAAATGGATTCTTTTTTTTTTTTTTTTTTGAGAAGAATTAAAATGAATTCTTAACAAAAGTCATGGTAGAAAATTTAGGAAAAAACAAACATAATTTTCAAAAACCAAAAATAAAAATCCAAATGGTTATCAGACGAGACCTGAATGAACCAAGCTTAAAATTGATAAAGTTAGTTGATGAGGGAATTTAATTGTGTGCATCCTAATTAAACAGCTGTAACATATTCGTGATGTCATAGGATTTTGATAACAATAGAAACAAATTCAAGCAAGTCAACAAAGAATCTATTGAAAACTCTCAAATTAAACTAATTATTTAGACATTGTTTGATAACTATTTGGTTTATGAAAATTATCCTTGTTTTTTCCCAATTTCCTTACCATGGATTGTATCTTTCTAAATACGTAATTAAATTTCTATCCAAATTATAACAACAAAAACAAAATTTTGAAAACTATTTTTTTTTTTTTTTTAAAAAAAATACTTAGTTTTTGAAACATGGTAGAAGATAGATAGATAGAAGAAGGAAAAAAAAAAACTTATATATCTAGAACACAAACGATAGAACTAAGATCTGTTGAGGATCACACATTGAAAAGATTGGTGGAGACCTCACAATATAAGCTACGGTCACTTCACTCATTGTCAATTGGTTTTGAGATGGAAGTCCATATAATATAATAAGATCTAAAGAAAGTATATTTAATAGCGATTATGGTTGAACATAACTCTCTACCCAAACTAAGAAGGTGTGTGTTCTTTATCCATTAAGTTGAAACTTATATTAAATACTCATGAAATTCATACATATATAATTTGCCTAGGAGTGGGGAGAGAAAGATGACGGACCTGGAATTTGAATTGACATTCTAGTTACAAATAAAATTAAAAATTATTTTTAAATTAGTTTCAATGAGATTTATAAATTAGAAAGAAAAAGCTTTCAAGCATATATAAAATATAAATTTAGAAACAGACATAAGGAAAAAAAAAAACTATATAATTTTCCTAATTATGTGGTGTGTCTCTTTTTTCTCCTATTATTTTTATCATTTTTATTTGAAGATCCTTATAGCTCAATTGATTTATAGAAATAAAAGAGCATTTTTTAGCTTTTGAAAAGTCATTCCAAACAAATTTTGAATTTATCACCACTTTATTTCATACAGGTTTTATAACTTTAGAAATAAAAATCATATGTTCCCGAAGTGTTTCACATGTCCACTAAAGAATTATTTTGTTTCTTTTCATGTCTAATTATTTTTTAAATTTCTTTTTTTTAGTTCAACAATATTTGGTGATGGGAAGATTTGAACCTCTGACCTCTTAGTTTGAATCCTACTCCCACGTGTTGTCAAAAAAAAAAAAATCTTACATCATTTCTTTGTTACCATGCATGTGATACACATTTCGTCCTCAAAGATCCTTTATAAGCCCAAAGTATGTATGTATGTATATATATACATACATACTTGAAGAATGGTATAAAAATAAATACAGTTTATAAATTAAAACAAGAATTTTAAATTTGAATTTTAGCCAACATGGGGTGGTGGCGCAGTTGGCTAGCGCGTAGGTCTCATAGCTTGAAGAGTTATCCTGAGGTCGAGAGTTCGAGCCTCTCTCACCCCAATTCTTTTTTCATTTATATATTTGTAGATATTTTTCATTTTGGCATTTTTGGATATTAGTTTGATTTCCGTTTACGCCCCTGTTTAATCTTCAAATTCCTTATTTGTCCTTCCTATTTAATTCTTCAATATTTTATTAGAATTGTTTAAAAAAAATCTCATTATCACATTTAGGTATTGTTTTTTTTTAATATTTTATTAGAATTGTTTTTTTTTTTAAAAAAAAAAAAAGTTCATTATCACGTTTAGATATTGTAAAAAAAATGGTTAAAAAATTGGTCAAATCTCATTTACGTTTAGATATTGTTTTTTTTTTTAAATATATATATATATTGGTTAAAAAAAATCTCATTATCACGTTTAGGTATTGTTTTTTTTTTAAAAAAAAAATCTCATGATTAAGAATTGGTTAAATCTCATTTACATTTAGATATTGTTTTTTTAGAAAAAAAAAAAGAAAAAAAAAAAGAAGAAGATTGGCTAAAAAAAACTCATTCTCACGATGAGGTAAGATTGATAATCGGTTTAATTTTCGGTTAAATCAAATCAAGTTTTGAAATTAATTTTTAAAAACTAAAACTCAAATTAATTGTTTTAAAATTTCAAAATTTCTAATTTGAAACGATTATCATAACTACCGAGATTCACTTGAACCCTATAAATAGTGGTCTAAACCACCCAACAGATAAAAAATAAAGGAGGTCAATGTTAAATTCATTCCTACTCCATCTTCGTTACTTGAGTAAATATAGCATTTTCATTTAGTATAAATATATATAATTTTTTTTATTTCTTTTTCAACTAGACTAATTCTTTAGGAGATTTTGTTAGTTTTAATTTTTGTAAAGGTTAAGAATTGTTTTTTTTAAAAAAAAAAAAAACTCTTTTTCAATTTTAATAGATCATTCTCACGTTTATGTTTTTTTTAAAAAAAAAAAAAACTCATTTTTTGTAAGATTAAGAATTGGTTTAAAAAAAATAAGATTAAGAATTAAAAAATAATCTTTGGTAAGATTAAGAATTAGGTTTTTTTAAAAAAAAAATCCCCCGTATATTTGGTTTTCTTTTTTTAAAAACTCCTTTGGTATGATAAGAATTGGTTTAAAAAAAATAATATTAAGAATTAAAAAATCTCATCTTAGATAAATTAATATCATGTTTTATTAAAAAAGTATTTATATAAAAATAAATTACCTAACCATATCTCATAAATTTGAAATCAATATGATTTATTAAACAAAAAATTAATAAATTAATCAATATTTCAAATTGAGATCACGATTTACTAAAAAAAAATTAAAGTATATGTCAAAGTATCTCATGATTTATTTGTTCATTTTTTATAATTTGACTCAACAAAATATATGATTTTAAATTTTGAATTCAAACGAGATAATGTGATTCAAAATAAGAATCAAAATACTTAATTTTATAAACGATTTGATTTAAAATAAAATCAATTTTGAATTTGAATCTAAATTCTTTCTATAAATATCATATCTGGATCTCCCCCCTCTCGATCTTTCATATATCATCTCTAGATCTCCCCTCTCTTGATCTTTTATTTACCAATCCTCTGTATAGAAAACTAAAACACTAAAGAAAAGCATGCATGACAGATTAGTTCTTCAAGAAACTATATTTGGTCATATCTAAACAGATTGTTGTTTGATTCAAATTTCAATAAGTTTTAAATATTAAATTAGTTCAAATTCCAATAAAAATAATCTACTTGGGTTATTCAAATTCTAAATTCTAAAAGGAAATAGGAGAGGTCACGGTGATTCAAATCTAAAAAATATATAAAATGATTGAAGATATGTTTGAGGATTATGTGTTGATTCAAATTTCAAGAATTGAATTTTATTTTAAGGATGAATTGATTCTTAATATCCTTATAAAATTAAATTATATTCAAACTATCAAGATTTTATCATCCTTAATATATAATTAAAATTATTAAACCTTATTTTAAAACTTTTAAATAAAATTGTTAAATTTCACCTGCAACAAATTACTAGTTAGAAAGAAAAAGCTTTCAAGCATATATAAAATATAAATTTAGAAACAGACCTAAGGAAAAAAAAAACTATATAATTTTCCTAATTATGTGGTGTGCCTCTTTTTTCTCCTATTATTTTTATCATCATTTTTATTTGAGGATCCTTATAGCTCAATTGATTTATAGAAATAAAAGGGCGTTTTTTAGCTTTTGAAAAGTCATTCCAAACAAGTTTTGAATTTATCACCACTTTATTTCACACAGGTTTTATAACTTTAGAAATAAAAATCATATGTTCCCGAAGTGTTTCACATGTCCACTAAAGAATTATTTTGTTTCTTTTCATGTCTAATTATTTTTTAAATTTCTTTTTTTAGTTCAACAATGGGAAGATTTGAACCTCTGACCTCTTAGTTTGAATCCTACTCCACGGGTTGTCAAAAAAAAAAAAAAAAAATCTTACATCATTTCTTTGTTACCATGCATGTGATACACATTTCGTTCTCAAAGATCCTTTATAAGCCCAAAGTATGTATGTATATATATATATATATATTTAATCTTTACTTTTTAAAAAACTCTTCAAATCTAAGTTAAATTTCTAAAATAACTATCGACTTTTGTAAACGGTTTCTCTTAGCATGGAAAAACTTAGAGTTTAAAAATATTTATAAAGAGTGGATTACAAAATATAATATAGACTTATCAATAAATAAGTTTAGTTTTTATTGAATAAATAAAAAAATATATATATAAAACAAAATTTTAAACTATTACCAAAATGTTCAAGTCTCCTCACATTTTAAGGCTCGTATTTGAGTCAAATTAGCCTTCAATCTCGACCTAGTTGAGGATAAATGTCGAAATTCTTAACAACCCAACCCAACGAAGCTAGAAGTCAAAAAAACATAAATCAAGCAAAAAAAAAAAAAAAAAAAAAAAAAACCTAAAAAAATTGGGAAAATGGGTGTGGTTATGACTTATGGAGGCCAACTTTATCATATTTATCTTTTTTGTTTTGTTGGAAATATTCTCATCTTGAACGAATACTTTAAATTTGCTTTTAACGATGTGGAATTTTTTAAAGATATTAAAACTTTAGGTAACAACTAACAAGTGTGCTATCTTATCAGTCGCTCTTTTCCTTTTCTCTTCTTTTTTAATGGTTGCAAAATGGTATCTTGATAAGTCAGAAAATATTTGTAATATTTTATTAAAAAAAATTGTTATATTAAAGGTAACGAACTATCTTAATCTTTTGTTCAATTATTCCATGTACGATTCTAACTTTAAATGCTTTAGTTGGTTTTAGTAGGCAATCTACAAACTTATGTGAATAGTTTGATACATTTTGATACTAATTCGTTCCATAAATAATATGTGATTGTCAAAGCGAACATAGCGTAATTGGCATATACCCTCGACCAAGAGGTTAGAGATTCGAATTTCCCACCCTCAAATGTTGATGTACTAAAAAAAATGTAATTGAACTTTTACGTAAATGTACAAGTGAATGAAAATTTAAATAATAAATAGAACTTTTGTGTTTCTTAAGAATTATTCTGAATTATCATTTGTTTTTATGGAATTAAGTTTTTTTTTTTAAATAGTTTACTAAAATTTTAAAATATTTGTGTTGATTTCCATTTATATTTTGACACGAAGAAAAAAAATTAAATCAACTTTAAAGAAGAAATTGAAAATATATATATATAATATTTTATATCTGTTATTATTCTACACTGGTAAGTTGTAAATATTGTTAGATAGAATTATTTTAAGGAGATGTAGCAAGGATTATTGAAAAACAAAATTCTAAACTATTTCCAAAAAGAATTTTATATGTTTTTAAAATCAATAAAAATATTAAGGTTTTATCTGTATAAATAAACAAAAATAAAATATAACATGTATGTTAACAATTTATATTTGTAAATTTTAAATACTTGTAAATAATTTTGTTTTAGTTCGACAATTGCGATGAGAGATTGAAATATCAACTTGAGTGTCTCATCTAATAAGCTATGATTGGATTGACATTTTTCAAATAGGAATTCTTTTAAATGAAATGCAACTTAAAATTCAAGGTATAAATAATAAGATTCTAAATTATTTCTTTCAAATTAAAAAATATGTTTAAATAATAAAAAAAATTGATAATGTTATATATATAAACATAAAATATAAAAAATATATATATATATGTTGGTTTAGAACTCGAACTCGCACATGCTTAGGGGTATATATATAAACAAAAGTATATAAGAAAAATTATAAATTTGAAAACAATGGATCCAATAAAAATAATGAAAATAGAGTTGTATATCATGTTATCAAACATGTGTTTGATAGAAGATTTAAAAATTGAATTCCAGTTTAAATAATTATTTATAAATCATAAACTATTTTTGGTTATTAATTAAATATTAGGTTGAACATAAATTATTGTTAATTAATTTATAAATATATTTTATGTTATAAATTTTGTATAATTATTATTTTACAATATCTTATAATTTATTTACATTGTGTATTAATTTTTAAAATACGATTTGAGTTTATAATATGAAATATTATATTTATTAAAGTTTTTATCTTTTTTAATTTAATTATGTATTTTAAAATTTAAAATTTTAAATCGGGATGTACTAATTGTTTTAAAGATTTACAATATTTGAATCATATAATCAAAAAACGGGTTTCAAAAACATATAAACAGAATAAACAAAATTATAGAAAACTAAAAGAAAACGTTAAATGCCAACATGAGCATAACTCAATTGTCATAAAATTTGATATTAATGATCGAGAGGTCTATGATTTGAATCTCTCCACCTTACCTTGCTAAAAAAAATAAAAAAAAAATGAAAAATGAAAAATAAAAAAGGTTAAATACTTGCATAAACACTGGCAAGAGGGCTGGCGCCTGTGCCATCAAGGCTATGATGAACCTCTAAATACTAAATGAAGTCTTTTTAAATTTGGGAAAATAATTTCTTGTACATATTTTTTAAATTTATTGATATAACTTTTCTATGGTTAAAACCCCATCTTAAATCAATTAAAATTTTGTTTAACTTAAAATAATATGGTTCAAGCTAATAAAAATATGACTCAACTGGCATAAAGCTTGTACTCTGACTAAGAGATAGAAGTTCAATCTTCAATCCTTACATGTCAAAATAACAATAATAATAATAATAAGGGTAAATTTTTCTTTAAAAAAAATTATAATATTAAAAATGAATTTAGAAGAGTGACAAAATCAATGAGATACGAAATGTTTAGACACCTATTTGTAGTTTAATTAAGGGTCGTTTGCATCAATAGCAAAAAAGAAAATGGAAATTGCAAGCGTGTCTTCCATTTATTGGGTTTGCAGATATAGCAAAAAAAAGTTTGGCTCTGCCCAAACAATAACGTAAAAAGACTAAAATAACCTCAGCTCGTCGTACTGATATACCAAATATCTAGTATATTAAACTCTAAAAATATACTAGATATTTGGTATATCAATCCACTGATATACTAAATAATATATAGTATATCAGATATTTCATGAATATATCAACTGATATACTAAATATATAGTATATCAGATATATTTCGTGAATATAATATGTTTTACACATGAGCTTTCATTAGTTTAGATATCTTTGATATACTTTAAGAATTAGATATATTAGCTTTATTTTGGGACAATATGTGTGGTAGAGGATTTAAACCTCTAACCTTGGTTGAATGTGTATACATCAGTGATTTTTTTTTTTAATAACAAGTCTATCATTGATGTATTTAGTTACTCATAATCAAGTATATTTATTAATTATTTGAGTAGTAAAAAAAATGAGGTATATCAACGGTGTATCAACTTTCATAACAGGTATAGAAGACAAACATTTATTTTATAAAAGACAAACATTTCATTTAAAATATGTAAATAATACGACATAATTCAATAAAGAGAAAAGAAAATATAAAAAATATAAGTAAAGAAAGTAACATATAAGTATATCATTGGTATATCAAATATTAGTTTATCAAATCAAGTATATATTAGATATATCATTAGTATATTAGGTATATCATTGTCTTCTATATCAAATTTGGTATACTTTATATTTCGTATATCAATAATAAATATAAAGTATATCAGATATACTACTAATATACCAACAAGGGTAAATTGGAATAATAAAAAAAACGGAAATCAGATTTTTAAAATTTTGCTATATTTGCAAACCTAAAAAATCATAGCTAAATTTGCAAATATCCTAATATTTTTTGCTACCCATTGCAATTCTCCTTTTAATTAATTGTGGGGGTGGGGTCCAAGTTCAAACTTACTAATTTAATAAAAACAAAGTCAGTGAGATACGGAGTATTAATTTTTTTTATAATTATTTTATTATTATTATTATTATTATTTTAATAAAGGAATGTTAAGTGTTGCTGCAGAGCATTATTTTAATAAATTGCAATCTTTATATTAAGGTTCTCTATATTTCAATTTTTGGGACAAATTTTAGTGAAAATTATTCTTCAAGTTAGATTGCTCTCTCACACTTAAAAGAGAAAACATTCTATTATATCCCAATGGTGCGTTTATTGTAAACAAATGTTGAAAAAATAAGGCAAATTATTATTTTTAAATAAAAAAGAAGGCTAAATTACAAATTCAGTGTCGAAGAACTTTTTCTATTTGAATCTAATAGATCTCTACCTATAAAAAGTATCAAATAAATGTCCGAAGTTTCAAATTTATGTCTAATAAGTCTATGAACTTTAGAAAATGTCATATACATTTTTTACTTTTATATCTAACATGATATTGAACTTTCAATTATGCGTCTAATAAGTTTGTGGATTTTAAAAAATCTCAAATAAGTCAATAATTTATTAGACACAAGATTAAAAGTTTATAAGATAGAGAGAGATAAGAGTAATTTATTTATTATTATTTTTTTTTAGTACAGTGCAATTTATTTATTTGGTCTTAACTTTTTGTTGATTTTGAAGATATAAAAAACTAAATTGAAATAAATATACAATTTTAGATGGAAAAGTAAGATTTAAATCCTGAATTGGTTGACTATTAATCATACCTTTCTTTTCTTTCTTTAATCTTCATTCCTATTTTTTTTTTGACACATCAATTTTATAAGCATGTTAAAAGAAAATGGGAAAAGATAGATGTCAATTCACTTTATTCTATACGAGTATAATTTAAATTGTGTTATTCTAATCTCCTTACAAGTTATAGATTCCAATTTACCTTTGAAATCGTGTTATTCTAATCTCCTTACAAATTATAGATTCCAATTTACACTTGAAATCGTGTTACTCTAATCTCCTTACAAGTTACTTTATTTGTTTAAATTTGGATGTAACACACCTAAAAAATGAAAAAGATACTTTATTTCTTTATTTTAATCTAAGTACACTTTATTCTACTTAGGGTATAATTCGACCATTAAGAGTGGTACCCATAATTTTCTTATATAAGTGAGCAGATTCCAATTTTCACTTGGTTGAAGTTAAAAGGGTCTGAGAGGGTATTTTTAAAAAAAAAAAAAAAAAAAAAAAAAAAAAAAAAAGATAAAATTCTAAATTATAAAAAAAATACTTTTGAACTATGGGGTTTGTTTCAAAAATACCTCGAACTTTAAAAAGTTTCAAAAATAACTTTGAACTTTAAAAAAAAAAAATTGTTCAAAGATACCATTACCGTTAAATTTTGGATGAAAATGTTAAAATTTCAGTTTCAATAATACCTTTGAACTTTCAAAAAATTTCAAAAATACCCTTAATGAAAAACATTTTTTTTCCTCCCTCTACAAATTCTTCCTCCATGAAAATTAGTGAGAAACTTTACTAATTTGTCATGTATTCATTTTCTTCTATTTCTAACCCATCATTCCAAGAGCTTGACTAGATTCTCGTATTGAAGCTTCAAGATGACTTTTGATTCATTCTTGAATTCTTCGTGTCATTGACTTAATTTTGTTGATAGTCTTTTCAATGTT
Organism: Luffa acutangula; assembly: GCA_036850905.1. Taxonomy (NCBI): domain Eukaryota; kingdom Viridiplantae; phylum Streptophyta; class Magnoliopsida; order Cucurbitales; family Cucurbitaceae; genus Luffa; species Luffa acutangula. The sequence goes on along the minus strand of CM072087.1, from coordinate 56,528,729 downwards.
ATTTCCACGCAAATCAGTGACCATTAGTTTTCTCTTTATTTATTTTAGGAAAAGTAAATGAAAATGTTTTCAAATAGTTTTCCTCACAAGCCACTGCCCATTAACTTTTCATATATTTATTTTTGGAAAAATAAATGAAAATGTTGTCATATAATGGTTCTAATACTTCTTAAATATTAATAAAAATAAAATCATATATAAAACTTTTGATTAATTAATCATGTAAATCGAACCAAACCTGCAACCATCTAACACTTTTACTACTCATCACTAACGTACACAAATAAAGATAACAAAAAGAAAAAAAATATATGTTTTTTCCCACTTATCTTCTTTACTTGTTTAAAGTTTTGTATTAATTTCATGGAGGAAGAATTTTCAAAGAGATGAAGAATCATTTTCCATTAAGAGTATTTTTGAAACATTTTGAAAGTAAGTGTATTATTGAAACTGAAACTTCAACATTTTCTAGCCAAAGTGAGCTTAGCTCAGAGGTAATTGGCATGTATCATCGATCATGAGGTTTGAATCCCCCCACCCTAAATGCAAATGTTGATGTACTCAAAAAAAAAAAAAAAAAAAAAAAAACTTTAACATTTTCTATCCAAAACTTAACCGTAAGAGTACTTTTTTTAAACATTTTATAAAGTTCAAAGTGATTTTTGAAATTTTTGTAAGTTCATCAATATTTTTGAAACAAATGTCATAGTTGAAGGTATTTTTTTTTTTATAATTTAACAAAAAAAAAAAAAAAAAAAACTTTTAGGCCCCGTTTGATAACTATTTCGTTTTTTGTTTTTGGTTTTTGAAAATTAAGCCTATAAACACTATTTTTACCCACAAGCTTCTTTGTTTTTTATCTACCTCATTTCCCATGTTTTAAAAAACCAAGCCAAATTTTGAAAACAAAAAAAAAAAATTCAAAAACTTGTTTTTGTTTTTGGAATTTGGCTAGGAACTCAAAATGTCTCCTTAACAAAAATGAAAACGATTGTAAGAAGATTGAGAGAAAACAAGCACAATTTTCAAAAACCAAAAACCAAAATCGAAATGGTTATCAACGGTACCTTATTTATTTTATTTTTAATCCCAAATTCACTTTATTTCGTAATATAAATAATGAAACTTACCTGAATTTCTGAATGTAGTTCTGGGCAAGTTCCCTCTCCTTCCGCCTGAAAATCAAAATTCAAAAGAAGAAATTTTATATGCAAAAAGATGCAATTTGTTGTTGTTATTCTCCTTCTGCAACTTCAACTGCAACTTCTGCAACTTCACTTTTCCCCTTCCTTCTCTGCCCTCCTAACTCAATCCCAAGCCCTTCTCTCTCTCAGAAACTCCATGTCCGATGACCCTCGTTCTTCTCTCTCCTCCTGGAACGCCATCACCGGCCACTGCACCTGGGCCGGAGTCACATGCGACGCCCGCGGCCGCGTCGTCGCCCTCGACCTCTCTTCCCTCGACCTCACCGGCACCCTTTCCCCTGACCTTGCCTCTCTTCCATTTCTCACCAATGTTTCCTTCGACCTCAACAAGTTTTCCGGCGGAATCCCACCGGAGATTTCATCGATTTCTTCTCTCCGGCATCTCAATCTCTCTAGCAACGTCCTCAATGGGTCGATTCCTCGCGAGTTTTCGCAGCTGAAGAATCTACTGGTTCTTGATGTTTATAACAATAACATGACCGGCGATTTCCCCATAGTGGTCACTGAAATGCCCAACCTCCGCCATTTGCAGCTTGGGGGAAATTTCTTCACCGGTCGGATCCCTCCGGAGGTCGGACGCTTGCAGTCCTTGGAGTTTTTGGCGGTTCAGGGCAATGACCTTGAAGGTCCGATACCGGCGGCGATCGGAAACTTGACCAAGCTTCGGGAACTCTTCATTGGTTACTACAATACCTTCGTCGGTGGAATTCCGGCGGCGATAGGGAACTTGACGGAGTTAGTTCTGTTAGACGCCGCGAGCTGTGGGTTGTCTGGAAAGCTCCCGCCCGAGCTCGGGAAGTTGCAGAAGCTCACTAAACTGTTCCTTCAACAAAATGCTCTGTCTGGGCCATTGCCGGCACTTAACGGATTGAAGAGCATAGAAGCGTTTGATATATCATGCAATATTCTTGTTGGTGAAATACCCATTTCTTTTGCAGAGTTTAAGAACTTGAAGCTATTGCAACTTTTCGACAACAAGCTCTCCGGGGAAATTCCGCGATTCCTAGGCGACCTTCCAAAGCTGGAGATATTGCAGTTATGGAACAACAATTTCACAGGTTCGATTCCTCGGAATTTGGGGAAGAACGGAATGATTCGGATTTTTGATCTTGCTTTCAACCAGTTGACAGGTACGATTCCTCCTGAAATTTGCCATGGGAATAAGCTTGAAGTTTTGATCGCTATGGGCAATTCCCTGTCTGGTTCGATCCCGGAGTCATTAGGAAATTGTATTTCACTTACGCGTATTCTTCTGTGGGGCAACGCTCTCAATGGATCAATCCCCAAGAGGCTTTTGAGTTTGCCAAATCTCTCTCAGGTTGATTTGCACGACAATTTTCTATCCGGAGAACTTCCCATAAACGATCCTGTCTCAGTAAGCCTTCTTCAGATTAGTTTATCGAACAATATGCTCTCTGGATCCTTGCCGCCCACCATCGGCAGCCTTTTGGCCGTTCAGAAGCTTCTTCTTGACCGGAATGAGTTTTCCGGTCAGATTCCTTCAAAGATTGGGAGATTACAGCAACTGTCTCGGATAAATTTCAGCCACAATAAGTTCTCTGGTAGAATTGTGGCGGAGATAAGTGAGTGCAAGCACTTGATCTTCCTTGATCTCAGTGGAAATGAGCTTTCTGGTGAAATTCCTAACAATATTACCAACATGAAGTTATTGACTTATATGAATCTCTCAAGAAACCATTTAGTTGGGTCCATTCCTGCTTCAATTGTTAATATGCAGAGCTTAACCTCTGTGGACTTTTCATACAACAATCTCTCTGGTTTGGTTTTGGGAACTGGGCAGTTTGGTTACTTCAATTACACATCATTTCTAGGCAACCCTTATCTCTGTGGCGCATATTTGGGGCCTTGCAAAGATGGGGTTGGCACTAGCAATCAGCAACAACATATGAAAGGCTCTCTCTCAACTCCTCTCAGGCTCCTGCTAGTTTTTGGTTTTTTTTTTTGTTTAATTGCTGTGACCTTTGCATTGATCTTCAAAGTTCGGTCATTGAAGAGAGCAAGGGAGTTTAGAGGATGGAGATTAACAGCCTTCCAACGCTTGAGTTTCTCAGTTGATGAGGTCTTAGATTGCCTGAAGAAGGAAAGTGTTATTGTAAAAGGATGTTATGGCACAGTGTATGAAGGAGTGATGCCAAGTGGTGATCAGGTGACTGTGAAAAGGCTTCCAAAGATGAGCAATGGGTGTTCTAATGATCATGGATTCGATGCCGAGATACAAGCTCTTGGGAGGATTCGACACCGTCACATCGTAAGATTATTGGGTTTCTGTTCAAACCACGACACTAATCTTTTGATATATGAGTACATGCCTAATGGGAGCCTCTTTGAGGTTCTCCATGGCAAGAAAGGAGGTCACTTGCTCTGGGATACGAGGTACAAGATAGCCATTGGAACTGCGAATGGACTATGCTACCTTCACCACCATTGCTCACCGCCGATTGTTCATCGAGATGTGAAATCAAACAACATCATGCTCGATACCAATTTCGATGCTCAGGTTGCGAATTCCGGGCTTGCGAAGTTCTTAAGAGATTCAGGCACATTGGATAGACCAGCTCTAGCGCCAGGTATTCATTTAGAAGCAGAAATGCCTTCATAGCATATGATCTGCTGCATCACTTGAAGAGCTTGGTCTTATCTTTCAATGCTTTGATCTCTGTTGAATAATGACTGTATAGCTTATACTTTGAAAACTAAGAATCTAAAATATATTAGACTGGTAAGCAACAGTGGAACTGCATAGGTCATAGAACTCTTTAAATACAATCAATCCACAGATTCTTGTAGTTTGATAAATCAACTATGGCTTCTTGCAGAACATGTCTATACTCAGGAAGCCGATGAGAAGTGGGACGTATATAGCTTTGGTGTCGTCCTCTTGGAACTTGTTAGCGGTAGGAATGCAGTCAGAGAATTAAGCACCGGTGTTGACATAGTTCAATGGATAAGACAAATGACAGACTCCGAAAAGGAAGCAATATTTAAAATTGTCGATCAAAGACTCTCCTCTGTCCCTCTCGACGAGGTGATGCACGTACTCAATGTCGCCATGCTCTGCACTGAAGAAGAGGCAGCAAAGCGTCCCACGATGCGGGAAGTCGTGCGGATCTTAACGGAGCATCAGCAACAATCATTGTCAAACGATGATAGAGATACTTGAATCATGATCATAGTCCTTGAACACGAGAAGTCACTGTTTTAGAGTGTCCTGTTAGAACAAAAAACAAGCATGATCACATCACAGGCAGCCTTGTCTCTTGAAGCATGTGCCGATGATTTGTGTTAGGAATTAGGAGTATGTACTTGCAGGGTATTGTGTCTGTTTTTTGGGGTTTTGGTTGGGATGGGATGGGCTATGATCTGCTACTTTGGGATGTACTATGTAAAATCACGACATTCTCCCATTACATAACTAAATCACGACTTCGAGTTATGATGTTATCTCAGTAGTTAAGATTGAAAATGCACCAAAATAAGTATGGTTTAATAGTAATTGACATGTAATCTTGATCGAGAGATCAAAGGTCCAAATCTTCACCTATGTTATTGAATAAAAAAAAAAAAATAGATAACTTTAAAATTAATGATTAATTTGCCAACTAATATTAAGAGAATTATTAGTATTCCACTAAATGGGCCTCCAAGCATCATATATCATATAAAGATGAAGGCTCTAGATTGTGCATTACTCAAGCACCACTTTGTCTTGTAATGTTAATTTTCCAAAGGAAAAGTGAATTAAAGATGATAATCATTTATCTTGTGGAAGTGACAGCTGGATTATTATAGGTCAAAGTCATGGGCAAAAGCATTAGAAGGCAGGACATGATTGCAAAGAGGAAGCACTCCCCTTGCACTTGCCAATAATTTCAACACCCCTCATCATTTATTTTTTATTGACTTCTTTGTTTATGTTATTTTGGCAGTTACCTATGATGCAAAAACAAATGGCTATCAAACCAAATCTTAATTCTTGATTTTTTGTTTAATAGATGTTTTATTAAATACAAAAATTCAATTTTAAGTCTAATAAATTTTTTAATAAGGTTGAATTTGTTATAAACTTATTAGACGTAATTACTTGTTAAACACTTAAGACTTTTTTAAGTAAAATACTTTTAGAGTCTAAGAACTTACCTGACAAGATTTAAAGTTTAAAGAGATTAGAAGCTTTTTCAAGTCTAAAGAACTACTAAACAAAAGTACAATAGTTTATAGAGTATAAAAGTTTAGGGAGTAAATATTTGATCCAACATAGTTCAATTAACTAGAGTATTATATCCTCAATCAAAAGGTCAAAAGACTCAAATTTCTTTCAAACTGCTATTTCGTTCCGGAAGAGAAAGACGAGGAAAAAAGGAAAGAGAAAAACGCCAAATTAGAAAAGAAAATTATATAAGATTAATATTTTTTTAAAGTCATTTAAAATTCTACATCAGCAAAGTCTCTGCCACATCATCTTTCCATTTGATCAAATAAACTCATAAACTCCATGACCATTTTAAGATCAGTTTCCAAATCTAAGTACCAAAGTGTATTTTACCAAAATTAAATACTAAATGAGGAAAAAAAGAACCATCAATCACAATCTCATAGAAGATAGATACTCTAACCCAACCAATTCGGTTGTCGTTTAAATATCGACATGTTGGCGATCGATATCACCTTGGGATTGTTTTATTAGTATAAAAATACGTGGTGTGGTTTCATTCAATCAATTCCAATCTCTAGGAAAGCATATAGCATAAGTAATCTATAAGAGACGGAACATTTCTATTAAAACTATGGTAATCGACATCTCTTCAGCTTCTGATGAAGGAAACTCCCTTCTCAATGCTTCCTGCCAACTCTTTCTTCGCTTTCTCCAATCCAACCCTGTCATTCAATATCCCAGCAACTTTCAAACTCAATGTTCCACAATGAGATTAAATCTCATGCTACACTTGTCTTTGTTCTTCAAACAGTTCACATTTGATTCTTATGTTAAATTTTCAGAACTGGCAATCACATACCTCTCGTACTCATTTAGCGGGCCAAGGGAGTATACTTCTTCGATACCATTGCGACCAAGTCGTACTTTTGTCGCGAAGAATGGAAGTTCAGTCACCTGTATCGAGCAGTCATATGAGATGAACATTACTCAAACTGATGAAAGGGAAAGGACGATAACTTGGTCAGAAAGATGCATACCTGAGAAGACACGAATGCGCATTCGACAACACCAGCATCTCCTCTTAGGCCCCTGAGGCATGCATCTGCAAACTTAACGGCAGCATAAGCCTGCACATTTTTACCTTACACTAGTCAAAATAGCATTTCTGATTACTTTTCTTAGTTCTTTTTCTATTTTTAATATTTATGGTAGCTGAACACTTTAATCCATTAGACAATGACAAAGGGTGAAAAGCAACCGACCATGGAGAGAGTTGCTGAACCAGCTCCTGCTTTGGCCTGCAGATAATGTCACATTGGTCTAATAAGTTATAATGATGGTGTTGATATGAATCCAGCAGAATAGATTCAACGGATATAAAAATCTTGAAAAAGAGCATTGGCAAATCAGTATCATCAACTTGCATCATCTAAAGGTCGATTTAATTTGTTCCTTGTGCAAGTGCAACTAACTTTCTACATATCAGAACTTCACAGAAGATAAATAATGATTCTTCCTTCATCAAATGTTACGCCCATAAAACTATAGGAAACAAAAAGAGCAGAAGAACTTGAGGTGATTAGAGCCACATATATGAGCTTTATATAGCAGCAACTAACCATGGACGAAGACAAGTCTGATTCTACATGAAGATGCTTCATCTAAACCAATATACTCAGTTCACTATTCTCCGTTGGTTATCAATCCATCTTACCATTCAATGTCACTTATAGAAAATTAATGTGTCAGGTACACAAACCATTTATTGGTAACTAGCAAACTAACAAAGTTTTTGCTATTAGAATTGTTTAATAAAATGCATAGTTATAGCAGATATTAAGTACAACAAGCATATGATTTCTTTACCTCGACAACTTCTGTTCCACCATTTTGAATCCTATCAGTCAGGTAATCAATCTCTTCTTGTGTGAAAGAGCTTGGAGGCTTGACCTGTACACAAAGACACAAACAAAAAATGAAAACCTAGTATGCAAATCAAGGACAACGTCTAACTCAATCAAATCAGAAACCCTTACAAACCTGAGATAGAAGGGGCAAAATGGTTACACCAGCATGACCACCAACGACTGGAACATCAACATCCCGAGGATCAAGGCCCAATACTTCTGCCTGATAAAGACAATAACATGAAAACATGACATAAGAAAGCCAAAAGTGATCACAACTGAATATATTTCTTAATGTAGCCACAAGAAAGCCAAAAGTGATCACATCTAAATTCTAGTTATACTGTTAATGAATTGAAGAGAGGGATGCCATGGTTACCATGAATTTTAAGTTTCATGCTTATCTAGCAGGACCTCCATTCGTCATCTCGACAATCTAATTCCAAACTTACCAGATGAACTTATGAAAAAGAAACGAGATTAGTCGACTAGCACATACCACAAAGGTATTGGCTCTGACGACGTCGAGCATTGTAACACCCAGAAGTCTCTTTGGATCATAAGTTCCAGCCTTCTTGAAAACTTCAGCTGCAATGGGCACGGTGGAGTTCACAGGATTACTAATCAGGTTGACAATGGCTCTTGGACAACACTTTGCAATCCCTTCACAGAGAGTCTTGACAATTCCAGCGTTTATTTTGAATAGATCATCCCTTGTCATTCCAGGTTTACGAGGAACACCTGCAGGGATTATAACAAGATCCATGCCGGTAAGTGCAGCCTCCAGCTGCTGCTGCCCCAAGAATCCACGCACCTACAATTTCAGAAATATTCTCAATATGCTATTGATTTCACTTCGAGAAACTCAAACTTGCGAAGCCACTCAAGCAAAACGAATCATAAAAACATATTCCTTATTCCAAATGAGAATACACTACAGTATCTGGAATCTCTTAAAACTCATATCCAACAATACGTTCTAATTTCAAATTGTACGAAAAACAAACCAATAGAATTCAAATAACAAACGCACCACAGCACCAGTGTCCATATGGCTAATATCAGCAGTAACGCCAGGGGCATTGACAACATCATAAAGATGTAGAACAGAAACCAGAGGATTAATCTTCATCAACATGGCAAGGGGCTGGCCAATGCCACCGGCAGCCCCAAGTATTGCGACTTTGAACCCGGGAGCTCCACCTTTCGCCCGGCAATTCGCTCTCCTCAAAGCCGAACTCTCTTCCATCTATCCCAACACAACGAAAATCAAAACAAATAAGCGACAAAAACCTAACCGATCGAATATGACGAGCAAGTACGATCACTTGATCCACAACAAACTCCCCATATTCCCAGATGGGTTATTGAGTTACAGCGCAAAGCTTCCAATTTCACAGTGACCCGGAAAAAGTATACAAAAGAGAAGTGAAATTAACAAGGCAGAGTGAGAACCTGAAACTTGGGAGGATGAAGATGCGCAGAGATTCGAGCAATGCGTTGGTTAACATCCGGAATCGGCTGCATGATTAGTTCGAGAAACAGAAAACAAACCCACCGCTTGAAAATCAGAAACCTTTCGAGATTTGATGTTGGGAAGAGGAAATCACTTGGCGGGTCAAATTATATAATAGGATAAACAAATGGTTGGGAAATGTGCAGGAAGGCCATGGCCAATCTTATCCTACCCAAATTGCTAACACGTGTCAGAGCTCCATTCGCTGGACCCCACCCTCTTCCTTTCTCTTTGGTTTACGGGCCCTTCACAAAAAAGGAGGTGAATTTTGTGGATGAAACGAAATCATTTCGCTCCTGAGCCATTGCTGGGTCAAAGGTCAAACTGTACATCCTTCTAAGTCCAGCTTCGATATGGGTCACTATGTTCTTTTGCATGGGCCAGTCAATCGATTCGATGGGCTGAATAATGATAAGTTTGATGGGCCGGCTCGGTCAGTGAGCCCATAAAATCAGACATATGGTCCAAAGTTAAATGAGTTTTTATCTTTAATTTTTAAATAAAATATGATTATTAGAAAACAGAACACAACAAAAATTAAGCCAGGTTTCTTGATTTAAAAGGCATAAAATGATATAAAATAATCTTTTTTTTTCTTTATTGAGTTCAACCTATGGAGATGGAAAAATATGAATCTCCCAACTCTTATTTAAGGACCAGCTTGATTAAAAAGTAATCTTAAAAGACTATAGTATTCAAAGTAAATCCATGTATTTAAAATAAAAAAGTTTAATTTACTAATACACTTTTTGTGTTATGCATTGCCTGCTTAGTTTGACATATACTTTTTAAATTTTAAGACTTTTTTTTAATCTATTTTAGAAATTTTAAGGCCTTTATCTAATAGAGGTTTCGTTTAATTACAAATTTGAAATTTTAGCCCATTTAAAATACAAAACAAAGGTTTTAAATTTTTTTTTTTTTTAATTTTGTAAATTTAGATAGCTTCCACTGGTTTAAAAAGCCATTTTATTTTTTAATTTGGAGGTAAATTTAAATCAATTTAACATGTTAGTTGAGTTATGCTATTATAATTGTTATAGGTAATTCTAGATTACTCTGATGCACAAGGAGTTGATGGGGACAACCGGGCAGAGACAGGACCAGGAAACCGACTAGAGGAAGACCATACCAAAGGGTCGGGCCAACTTGGCCTACCCATATGGTCGGCCAAGGCCGACCATTCGGCTCGCTTGCACGGGTCGAGCCCGTTCGCCTCCGTTCGGTCTCTGCTGCCTCTGGCCGTCCTAGTTCCTCCTGGTTCGTCCCAAAACACCTTCAAATCCCCAAAAAACCTAGGAGCATGAGCAGGTATTTAAACCCTTTTTCGCCACGGAAGAAGGGATCCCGAACTCTATTTTCTACTCTCTCTTCTTTCTCTCTTGCTCTACTATTTCCGTTTTCTGACTTAAGCATCGCAGGCAGTGTGTCAAGCACCACACCGGTGTGCAGGTTTTCTGTCTTACAAGCCACGTCTTCCCCTATCAAACAAATTTACCGTTGGTTGCACGTGAAGGTCAAGTGAGTTCTACCCGACCATTTTTTTTAAAGGAAATGCTTCATTAAAAAAACGGAAGGGAAGTTACATCTATCTCTTCATTAATGATTGAAGAGAACCAGCTGTGAACTGAAGAGTTCCTAATATAGTCCAAAAAGCCCAGCACTAGGAACAAGCTGCGTCCCACAAAAAAAGAAAAAACACCAAAATTCGCTCCCGCTCGCGCCAAAAGTTGCGCTCCCACATTTTCCTGTCTAGCACATTTGGAGAAAATGGAGATGTTGGCTAGAGGGGCCATCTCGCGGATTTCATCGATGAACAAGGAAATTTCTGAATTGTCGTCCTCATCGCCAATCAGAGCTTTAATTACCTCGCTAGAGTCGGATTCAACCACAAGCGAAGGGAAGAACATATGATCCTCAGAATTCGCATGCCTCAGGTAAGCCTTTACACCTTCAACAATAGCTTTTGATTCCAGCAGTTTAATTTCCCATTTATGAAAAACCTGATTGTATCCCGCTCCAATTAAAGACCCATTCGAGTCACGGATGATCCACCCAACACCACCCGCCTTCTTCTTATCGCACCAAGTCGCATCGACATTGAGTTTCCAGCTACCCGAATCCGGATGCCTCCAACGTCTGTGACTCGTTTGGTTCTCCAAGACGGAAATCTTCAAGTTAGTCTTCCTCGATTCGCCCCATACTTCTGAGAAATTGATAATTTGCTTTTTTAATCTGAGAATGTTTGGGTATTTTCCACTGGAGTTACACCTGTTTCTTTCATTCCATAAACTCCACATTATGGTTGCTGCTTTGTTGATGTCTTCTCTGTTGAATTTTTGTATAATGCCCTCCCAATAATCTATCATTTTCAGCTCTTCCATGCAAGAGATGAGGAAAGAGTGTAAGTTTGGAAGGAAGTAATCCCAGATCCCCTTTGACAAATTACATATCCATATTAGATGCTCTGAGGACTCGATCTTTTTCCTGCAAAATACACACAAAAGGTTAGTCACAATTCCTTTTTTGCAAATATTTCCATTGGTTGGGACAATATCGTTTAAGAGTTTCCACACTGCTATTTTTACTCTTGGGGCACAGTTCAAGCTCCAAATGGATCTCCAAAACGTTTTAGAGGATGAATCAACCGACGTAAAAGGAGCATTGGAGCTTTCCAGGTTTGTGGCCAAGTGATATGCACTCTTAACTGTAAAGTTCCCTTTTGAGTCTTGGTTCCAAATAATCTCATCATCTTTAGTCATCCTGCCTCTGGGAATGTTAATGATCAGATCAGCTTCATTATCATCAAAAACTTCTTTGACTAGCCTAACATTACAGCTTCCATCATTTTCCAGCAGAGATCTCACCCTCTTGCCTTTGAAACCATCTTTTACTCTCAAAGGAGTTCTATCCCTTTTTTCTCCCATCTAATGATCTTCATCAATGACTATTTTGTTACCATTTCCGATCTTCCATCTATATCCACGTTTGAATAAAGATTGCCCCACAAAATACTTCTCCATGTCATGGAAGAGTTGTTCCCCATTTTTGCTTTTAGAAAGTCCCCATCTTGAAAGTATCTCCCTCGAAGAATCTTTGCCATCAAAATATTTGGGTTCTTGATAATTCTCCAACTAATCTTTGCTAACATCGCTTGATTGAAATGTTGGAGATCTCTGAAGCCCAGACCTCCTTTGCATTTGCTCAGGCACATATTGTTCCACCTCATTCAGTGAGCTCTTCTGTTGCCCTCTGAAGATCCCCACCAGAATCGAGCACAAATCTTGTTTATCTCGTTACAGATTTTCGAAGGGAGCTTGAAACAACTCATTGTATAGATTGGGATTGCTTGTGCTATGGACTTTATAAGGATCTCTTTCCCCCCCAAGGAGAAAAGATTTCCTTTCCAACCCTGCAGCACTTTCCAAACCCTTTCTCTCAGCCTTTTGAACATGTTGCTCTTGTTTCTTTCCGTCTGCACTGGCAACCCTAGATATTGCCCAATAGAGTCAGCCATTTTTATTCCCAGGATCTGGCCAACCTCTTTTACCGTATCAAAGGGCACGTTTCTGCTTATCGAACAGACTGATTTGTCTAAGTTTGCCTTTTGCCCTGTGGCTTTTTTGTAGATGTCTAGAATCTTCTTCATCTTTTCGCTCTCTTCTTTTGAAGCTTTGAAAAAGATTAAGCTGTCATCTGCAAAAAACAAATGAGTTATGCTTGGGCAATGGTTATTAATTCTCAAACCAGTTAAAAGATTTTTAGATTCTTCCCTTTCCAGCAGCGTTGAAACCCTTCGCTGCAAATGAGGAATAAATAAAGGGAGAGGGGGTCCCCCTGCCTTAACCCTCTTTTAGACCTGAACTCTTCCTGCGGAATCCCGTTCATAAGAACTGAGAAGGAGACTGATTCCACACACCTCATCACTCGGTCGATCCACACTTGGGAGAAACCCAATTTTTCCATAGCTTTTACCAAGAAAACCCATTCGACTCGATCGTTAGCTTTGCTTATGTCGAGCTTTAACGCCGCCTAACCCTTCTTTCCTTTTCTTCTACTTCTGAGGGCATGGATACATTCAAAGCCTACCTGGAACAAAAGCTGTTTGAGAAAGCGATATTATGGAATCGAGGACTTTCTTCATTCTATGAGTTAAAGCTTTTGCAATTATTTTGTACGTGACATTGCATAAACTGATGGGCCTTAGATCCTCCATTCTTTTTGGCTCCTGATTTTTTGGGATCAAAGCTATACAAGTTTTGTTTAAATCCCCGAGCTCCCTTCCATTGACATTGCATAAACTGATGGGCCTTAGATCCTCCATTCTACCCGACCAAATTTGATCATCAACAATAGTAAATATCCATCAATCTAATATATATATATATATATATATATATATATATATATATATATATATATAACTCTCTTAATATAATATTTTTAACTAAGACTAATCAGTAATCAAGAACCTCTGTGTTTGGTAAACCTATAAGCTAAGGTAATAAAATTGGGAAATAAATTACCAATTATATGAAAAGAGAACATTAAAAAAAAAAAAAAAAAAAAAAAAAAAAAAAAAAAAAAAAAAACTGTCGGTGTTCCCAGGTGAGATGCTGGAAAGTTTCTAGAAGGGTTATTTTCTTTGAATCTTGGAGTTGAGTTGGGACTTGGTAAGAATCATCATTTGACATTTCTGCCCAAACACACCATCTCTTTTGCCTCCTTTCACTGTCAAACCCGGCGCCCTCTCACTATAATTTTTTTCTTTCTTTCTTTCTTTCTTTTTTAATCTTTTAAACCCATTAATTTCATATCATATGTAAATTAGAAATACATAGCGATTTTCAGATCTTCTCTTCCGTCTCCACTGTACGTAAATCCAAATCAAACAATTTTTTTCATATATAAAATAAATGACATTCCAATTCTAAACATCGTAAGCCTGAAGCTACCTTGTTTACAAAAATTTCTATGTGTTTACTTTCCTGTCACATGTAAAAACAAAAAAGAGCACGCCCCCCCCCCCCCCTTTTTTTTCTTTCCATATGCTTCAAAAAATCTCATTTGTTTTTATTTGTTTTCGTAATTGAATTTCGAGTCTGCATTTGAGCTGGCTGGCTTAGCTTATTCGGAATGAAACCCCAAAAACAAAACCCGATGCCTTTTTCCAAACTCACACGAACTTAGCCTATAAATTGCATGTGAAATCCATGACATTATCTCTCATCTATACATATATTATATATTTTTTTATTAAAATAAAATCCATAAAACGCGTTGAAGAAAAGAAAAAAGGGTAAAATCGAAAAGTGCCCCTTCACCGGCCACATCGAGCTGAGCCCGATGCCTTTCTCTGTCTATATATACAAATCAGAGTTTTCATTTTTCTGTCGATGTGGTTCGTCTTTATAATCAGGTTGGTGATCAATGAAAGAAAGAAAGATATCTCTCTATTTTTTTTTTCCTTTTCTTTATAATCTTGTTTTAATGATTGGTGGGTCGCTGCCGTTGTGTTTTGACGTAGCAATCAATTTTAGATAGAGCCCACTTCTGCAAAAAAAAATATCAAAAGGGGTTGAAATTAAAGAGTGCAATGTGAATCTTGAGGTCGATCTTGGGCATTTGATGGCAGACAGGACCAAGCCAGGCAGTGCTAGCTATGGAACTTACAACAACAACAACAACACAAGCCCATCTTCTTCATCTTAGATCAATCTGATTTTCGGATGGTAATTTGTATTTCTTTTTAGTTTTCGCAATTTCTTTCAACTTTATTATATATATCGATGGATTGAAATATATACGAACGATGAATTGTTGTTGCGTTTTGTTGTTGGGGAAGACGATGGCGTAGAGAAAGGAGAAAGGAAAAAAAAAAAAAAAAAATTAAAGTTCTGGAAATTGAATAATTTATGAGGATCAATCCCACAAGACAAATGCTTTCTTTGCGTGGATTATGATCCAAGGAAAGATCGATTACACTACACGAGTTTCAGAATCTGTTTCTTTTTTTCTTTTTTTCTTTTTCTTGAGAGCGAATAAATTGGAGCAAGTATTGGATTGTCAGAAACAAATTTTGCATCGAAGGTTGAGGCTGTAATGTATTCTAGCATATTTTAATTTTTCTCGAATATTCTATGTTTTTTTTTTTTAATTATTGGTACGCGGCCCTTGATTAGAAGTTGAAAAATTGAAAATGATTATTAATTAAAGTAATAATAGAGTAAACACGTCTCTCTGAGTCTCTTCTTATGGTTAATTATTTAGATTTGGTTTTTGGCTAAAAAGATTTGGAGTCAACTTGATAGTTTGAGAAAAAATTTAAAAAATCAACTTGCCCAGAAGTTTATTGAACAAACATCTCTCTATACAGTTTTTTTTTTTTTTAAAAAAAAATCTCTCTCTATACAATAAAAAATGAATATATAACTACCTGGGTTTGTATATTAATTAGGATCTCTCTCTGTACAATTGAGGAAAGATAAACACTTAAGCATATATTTTGTATTGGACTGCTTAGGGTAGTTGGGGGGATCGGATTGCCGATTAGATAAATAAACAAATTAATGCACGAAGCAAGTTTTGCGCAAAAGAGTCAAAGTTGTTATAGAGATGATTTGTTGAAATCTTTTTTGGAGGATATGCATTTATACTATTGAAAATGTAAGAAAAAACACACAAGTCATTAGATAATAATTAAATTAAAAAATTAATAGGACTATGGTTTATATCATTCAACAAAGTATGATGGGATGAGAAGAGAGTAGGTCGCCAACAATAGTATATCTCAACTGGTATAAAGTGTGCCTCCCGATCGAGAGGGTAGATGTTCAAATCTCTCCACTTATATGTTGTAAGAGAATATAAGATTGTGAGGTTTGGACACATTAGATCTAACAGAGTCGGTGTGCATCCTTAAAGAAATAATAACGAGTTTATATTGCAAACAAGGCATGTTTGGATCATACCCAAGTTGTGAGATTACTTGAAATATATTTAGTTGCTTGTCTATTTAGTTCTAGCAGTTCGTCAAATGTATTATCCTTGTGCTTAAGTGATGAGTTCAATTAAATGATTTTTTTTTTCCGAAAACATGAGTTCTAACTATTTAGATTTTCAAAGAAACTACTTTTGAACGAGAGATGAAATGTCAACTTTATAAATCTCTCACTTCAAGTCAATAGATGACACATGTTTTTAGGTACACAAATTTGGTAATTAATGTATGATAAAATAGATTATTATTCTCTCTCTTTAAAATATATATTGGTATAGGATGCACCTTATTATTGTTGAGGCACATAATTAATCTCTCAGCTACTGAATTTAAAGCAACTCACTCTTTTAATATATATTGGATCTATCCACAAGTTAGAGGGTTAAAGTTTTATATCTAATAAGCTACCAATAAAATTGGCAATTTTTTTTTTTAAAGTTAAATAGCTGGCTCTTAAATTAATTTATCTATCAAGAGAAAAATAAGCATGGAAAATTAATTTAAGTCTACACATTTTCCCCCTTTTTACTTTTTATGGGTGGGTATATGATATAGAATCTGCCATTTCCGGCCTGAATTTTTTTATGGGATATGTTATGATAACAATTCCTTTTTAAGTTTTTAGGAATATGGATTTTATAAGTAATGGCCAATGGTTCTACACGTGTTAAATAGAAATATGCTGAACTTAATTAATTAGGAAACAAACTTGGTTGTTAGAAAATGTACTTATGAATCGGTGTCTTCTTTTTCTTCAAGTACAAATGTACTTATCAATGTTGATATATATGATTACATTAGACTATGAAAATTTATTTTAACAAAAGTCTATGAAAATTATATAGCTAATAATTCACTATAATTATCAAAGTGAGAACAACGTGGTCCTAATTGATAGGAAAAATTTATGAATGCATTTGAAAATATATAAATAATTAGGCTGGTTTTGTTTGGTTGAAGTTGTGGAGTTAAAATTTGTTATATTTACTTTTAATTTCAATAATATTTTTGTTTCTTTAACGAAACTAGTTTTAACTTATAATGAATTCAATATTCATATATAGGATTGAGGAAGGTCTCCTTGATAACCATTTTCAATTTTTGGTTTTTTAGGTCTCATTTGATAACCTTGTTTTTAGTTGTTGGTTTTTGAAAATTAAATTTATAAATACTACTTACATCCATCAGTTTCTTTGTTTTCTTATCTACCGTCTTTCATGTTTAAAAAAACCAAGTCAAGTTTTGAAAACTAAAAAAAAAAAAATTATCGTTTTCAAAAAGTAGTTTTTGTTTTTGGAATTTAACTAAGAAATTAAAATATTTCTTTAACAAAGATAAAACCATTGTAAATCCGACGTTGTCTGGCATGAGAAAGAAGGTTGTGGAGGTCTCGAATTGCTTGTGCATGACTTGGATGGATCCTTGATCTGTTTCAATATGAAGCAAATTAATAAAAAATGGGCCATAAAGAATTTGGAAGTGTGTGCCATGCTAGAAGGTATCAAGCAAGTTTCGGATACCTGCAATCGGCTTGGAATACCTCTGGAAGTCAAATCGGATGCCCTTGAGGTCGTCAACGTCCTCAACGGAGAGTTGGAAGACATTTCAGACCTGAAGATTTTCACCGATGAAATCAAAGCTCTCGCTGCCCACGCGCATTCCATGCATTTTCGCCATTGTTAACACAGACGCGCACTGTGTTGCGAGAAGTGCCGCTGCCCGTTGTCCTTCGTCTCCGGTGGGATCTAGTTGCGGTTGATCTTCTTCGCGAGAAAGGAAGGGTTGTTTTTGGACTCCCAATATTCCTCCTTGGTTTTTCCCTCTAATTAATGAGGGTAGGTATATCGGACATTTTTAATTAATGATATTCATTTCTTTAAAAAAAAAAAAAAACATTGTAAAAAAATTATGAGAAAACAATCCTAATTTAAATAAATAAATGTTTATCAAACGAAACTGGTTTTTTGTTTTGCTGCTTTCTATGTTAAACGATGTATGGTTGGATACTATTTTTTTGTTTTCCGTTTTTAAACTTGCTTGCGTAACTATTTTTCTGTTTTGAAAAGAACAACAAAATTAAAGTTTAATATAGCTAGATCATTTTTTTTTTTAGTACATCAACATTTGGGGTGGGGGATTCGAACATCTAACCTCATGGTCGATGGTAAGCTAAGCTCGCTTTGGATCTGTGTTTTCTTCTATAAAAAGAAAATTCAATTTTCTAAAATAATGTTTTGATCTAATGTGTAATTATAAACTTATGATTTTATTAATTTTAAAAAATAAAGCATTCATAAAACATTATAAATGTTCAAAAATATTTAATAGTAGCTAATCAAGTAAGAGACAAATTCTTAGAGTTTTATTTTTTTTTTTAAAAAAAAAACCTATATTAACATTCATTTTTATAAAATTAAGGAAAAACACAACTTTTACGGCCGGTCAACTTAACATGATGTGTTAATTTTCATTGTGAACTTTTAATCTCATCAAGTTAAACCTTAAATTTGTAACAATGTTTACCCTCATTTTGATTTCTACTCAATTTCTCAACTACTTTTAACAAAAGAAGTAGAAATCTCTCAAAAGACACAAATTATTTCTAACAAAAAATAAAAGTTACACAAAATCAAACTCAATTAATGTGTAAGATTTACTAAAGAACAAATCTCTCAATATTCACACATTTTAACAAAAGTACTATTCTAGTGTCATTTTCAATAAAGTCCTTATCAATTTTTTTTATCGAATCTATGCTTTAAAATAAAAAATTGTAACATTTATCAAACTCTAAGGTTTAGTGGGATGAAATTGAAAATTAAGGATACAGTTTTTGTTATAATATAAAAAAGATAAATGATGTATTGATAGTTTAATATATTAGACACCTTGTTGATGCTTATGGTTATGGTCTCTAAAATATAATATATTAGTGTAATGTAACATGACAACAATATTAAAATATATTATATTAGAAAATTTTGTTTATTTGAATAAAATTACAATAGAAGATGTTAATAATATTAATGATAATTTTCAAATCAACAAAAGCAAAGGCAAAAACAAGTACTATCATCCAAGTAGAGTAGCCGCAACACCAGTTCAGATAAAATTTTGAAACATTTATATTATAAATTTAATTCTCGAATTTTGTAGGTTATATCTATTTGGATAATTGTAATGGGTGGCAAAATTAGAGTAAATAATGACAAATTTAGCAATTTTTTAAAATATTTGTAAATATGGCAAAAAATTTTAATTATTTTTTTATATCCCCGTTTTGCCCTCGCGCACTTTCTTCTTTCGGACCGTGGATTTCTTTGTGGATTTCTCTCATCTCTTTGATTTCTATCAAGGATAGAAACTTCTATCACTGATAGAAGATTTCTATCACTCATAGAAAAAACTTTCTATCAGTGATAGAAACCTTCTATCATTGATAGAAAAATTTTCTATCACCGATTCGCTTTCCTCTCGTATAATCGTATCGAATCTCTCCGAGAAAACCAATAAATCGAAAACAACAACATTTATAGAAACTTTCTATCAGTGATAGAAAACTTCTATCACTAATAGAAAAACTTTCTATTAATGATAAAAGCTTTCTATCACTGATAGAAAGTTTTTCTATCAGTGATAGAAAATTAATTCTATCATTGATAGAAAAACTTTCTATCGGTGATAGACCAATAAATCGAAAACAACAACATTTATAGAAACTTTTTATCGGTGATAGAAAGTTTTTCTTCCATAGAATTTTCTATCAGTGATAGAAAAACTTTCTATCTATCACTGATAGAAAATTCTATCAGTGATAGAAAACTTTTATCACTAATAGAAAAACTTGCTATCACTGATAGAAGATTTCTATCACTGATAGAAAGTTTTTCTATCAGTGATAGAAAGTTAATTCTATCGGTGATAGAAAGTTTACTATAGTGATAGAAAACTATCAGTGATAGAAAGTTTTCTATCATTGATAGATTCAGTGATAGAATCTATCAGTGATAGAAAATCTTTCTATCACTGATAGAAAATCTTTCTATCAATTAATTGACCGATTCCATAATCACATGATCCATTATTTCGACCATTTCCCTCATCCGCCATAAATAAATTCCTTTGCTTCTAATTTTGCAACAATGAGTGTGTCACTTCCACCCAAGGAGGCCAACCTCTTCAAGCTCATCGTTGTAAGTTTATCGATTGTTTTCTATGTGCTTCATCATCACTTTAATCATAGTTCGATCGAAGTTAAATAATTTTCAAAAAATTGGCAAAACGGTGATCCGAAGCCGCCCTTGGCTTTCGAAGATCATAACCAACTCCTAAAGGCACCACCGCGAAGAAGCGTAGTTTTCTGACAGAACAACGAGCGCAAATCTGGAGGCTTCGATGGCGGCCAACAGATCTGAAGAAATGTCCTTACCTTCTTTGATCTCATCTTTATCTCTGAATGTGAAGATTCCTTTACGTACTAAGGCTTTGTACAGATGGTTTGTGAAGCCGTCACGTGTATCTTTTCCTCTGAAGCTCAAAAACACATCGTATTTCCATTTACCACTTGAAGAAAAAAAGAAGAAGAAGAAGAAGAAGAAACCACCATGGACGACACAGAGTTTGGGCGTTTGATTTGGTTGAATCTGCAGCACAACCTTCAACACGATTTTTTCGAGCGGCGAATCCGACCGTTTAGGAAGGAAGGGTATTTTAGTAAATGCGCGTTTCATATCTTCAATTTTTGCTATTTTTGCAAATTCTTTTGTGGGCTGCCATATTTGCAATTAGTTTGGCCCAATTTGCCATCCTTGCAACCGGTCCTAAATATTTAGTTTCTAATATGTTTTTAAAATTCCAAAATTACTAGAACAAAAACAATGGGAGGTGTCATTTTCTCCCATAGAATGCATCTGCGGTCTGATTTATAATTATTAAGAGATATTAAGCCTGATGATAAAGATCGCACATCTTGAATTGGTGAGTTAAGATTCCTTGAAAATTTGGCGATGTCAAGACTTTGTATTTTTTTAGAAAATACTTTTTTTTTTTTTTTTTTTTTATTTAGAAAAGACATTGTTATTTCTTTAATTTATTTTCAAATAGTGTGGAGAGTGATTACAATGGGCCATTCAATAAAATAACTTAAAATTGGTCCAATTTGACTGTCACGGGTGCATTCAATTCCATGATACGAATAAACTGATGAAGATTTTTTTAAAAATTATTATTATTATTACTATTCAAATATGGGTCAATTATTTTTCCAAATCTAAAATTCTCATTTTTCAGATTTTTTTTTTCTTTTTTCAAAGTGCTGAAGTGAGGAGATTCGAATCACAGATTTTTAGTTATTAGTTCATGTCAATTGAACTATGCTTATGCTCTTGTTTATATATGACTAAACATATAATTTGAATTTAAAACTAGTTTTTTATACAAATTCGATTTATTCTCTCTACCAAAATTAATTGTGGAGCACCAATTTTTTTTTTGCCATAATTTCCATAAATCTCTCAATAGTCAATACTCAATACGGGCATATAACATTTTCATGTCTAGTTTAAGGATTGCACGGCTTTCATTCTGTCTTCTTTTTTGCATACTTACATTGGACCCCATGATAAAATAGACCCCATACAACCGGCAGGTTATTTATTATTGAATAAAATATATAGCAAATTCTTATTTAAAAAAAAAAAAAAAATATATATATATATATATAGCAAATTCATTTGCAACAAGATATATATATATATATGTATATAGTTTTTTCATGATAGAAGCCATCTCAATTATTTAATATTATACTATTTTGAAAGATCTTTGTTTTTTTTTTTCTTAATTCATTTTCATCGCGGCTTCTAAAATGTTCTCCATTCACATGTTACTGTTTGTGGCCGTCCATTGCCTCAAAAAAGCATTAGGCAATCAATTAATTGTGGTAATTTTTAGGGTTAATATATATGTTCTGAAAATTGCATTCTCGGTATGCAATCAGTATTTGTATAAACTTTTTTTTTTTTTTTTTTTTCTTTTTGGTCATTGCTTACTATTATTTGCCCACAAACGAGGATGATAATTTATTCTGTGGGCAATTGTGATTTACTCTACATACATACATACATATAATTTGTTTTCGATTAATTGTGGTGTGTTAATGCTATGTTTGCTTAATTTTTTTCTTTTTAATTAAATAATAGTAGACATTATATGAGATTAAATTGATGGCGTACAATAAATAAATAATAAGTTCAAACTCAAATTAACTTTTAAAACCATATCAACCAAATTCATAATTTTACTATTTTTTATAATAATTTTTTGTAAGTTTAACTCTCATTTTATCCTTACACTTTCAAGTTCATTCTAATTCAGTCCCTAGGCTTTCAAAATGTCCATTTTGGTCCATGAACTTTCAAATTTGTCATATTCTAGTCCCTAAACTTTCAAATAATGTCTATTTAATTCCTAAACTTAAAAAAATAATCATTTTTTGTCATTGTTATGTTATTTTTATACCTCAAACCCACTTTGCCTAATGTTCGTTTCCAACTTATTTAACTTGAAATCATGCTCATATTAACATTCTAGTACACATATTCAAAGCTATGTCATTAATTTATTAAAACTAAAACAAAAGCAAGCACCAAAATAGTCATTTTTTTTTAAAGCTCATGGATTAAAATAGACATTTTAAAAGTTTAGAGATCAAAATGGAACAAATTTGAAAGTTTAACAACTAAGTAGACATTTTTAAAGTTCAAGAACCAAAATAGAAAAATCTTAAAAATTTAGGGACTAAAATATGATTTAAACTATTTTTTAATATGACAAATGTAGGTAGAGATTTGAAATAACTAAATATTTAATTTTTTTTCTATAAAAATATATATTTTTAATTTAACAAAAAGAAATTTATTACAATGTTGCAATAAAATAATTTTGCTTCTAATGGCCCCACATCACACCACAATACCAACCCAGAGATTCAAATCGATTTGAAATTTAAACTGTCAATTTAAATCCCACCAATGATAAATAAAGCCACATCCTGCGGTTAAATGTGGAGACATAAAGGCCGAACCCCTGAAATGAGCAGCTGAGCTGGCACTCCTTAACCATTTGTATTTAACCACAGGAAACTAACCATGGTTAAAACTCCCACGTGCCCCTCGCCGCTGGCACGAGCCCCTTAACCTCCATCGGCCGTTCCTCTCGCCACATCCCAATTCCCCTTCTTCCCTTTCTATAAAACGCCCCAACAACACAGGCCTTCCACACACATTTCCGATCTCTTGGAGAAGCGTCTTCATAAACGCTCCTCTGTTTCTTTTCGCTTCCTCCCTCCTCTTCCAATCTCTGTTCCACTTTTCTTCTCCATTCCAAAGCCACAATGAGAGAGTGCATTTCCGTCCACATTGGTCAGGCCGGTATTCAGGTCGGCAATGCCTGCTGGGAACTTTACTGCTTGGAGCACGGCATTCAGGTTTGCTCTCTTCCTTTCCTTTTCAGTTTCTTAGTTTATGCTTCCGCGGCATTCTGATCTGTCCATGTTTTTCTATGATCTATTCCTTGTTTGTTGGTTTCGGTGCTTGTCTAGAAATGGTTAGGCGTTATCTGTATGTAAATGGTGAGATCTAGGGTTTTGATGTGCTTTGTTGTTTGAGTTTTTCGGCATTTCCCAGATCTGGCGTTCTTTTGTCTCCTAGTAGGTGTAACGGTGCTTTTTTTTTTTTTTTTTTTTTTTTTTTCTCGAGAATACATCAATGTGCCTTCGTACTAAGTAGATCGGCCACCTTTCATTCCCCCACTTTTAACTTCTGTCCAGATCGTCGTATGTTTAAGCTCGCTGGCGTGCTTTCCTTTGTATTCGAATATATCTGGGTTTTTTAAGACACTTGAGTATGCTTTCAACAAAAAAGTTTTAACTGCCTTATTTGGACTGGCCTATGAATTACTTTGAGGTGTTTGATCAATTTGCTTCTAAGCGTTCCAGTCCTGTTCTGGGTATAGGTTTCTCCATCCGACTTCTATTTCCTGAAGTTTTTTTACACCCGTGGGATCTAAGCGAACCTGCCAACGAGGAAGAAGTTTTGGGATTAACTTAATGTGGGATCTGGAATGGGTCTTTTGTTAATAACACAAATAATGGAAGTACTTCAATGAACTTGGAAAGTTTATTGTACCAGTCTTGAAGTCTTTTTTCTTGTATAGTTCTATCTGTGTGATTGAAATTAGTAGCAGCATGTTCTGCCTAAGTAATAGGATTTGTTCACATAATAGTCTTTTAACAATTTATCACATCGACAGTACAAGTTTTCTTGTATTTTCTGACTAATGGCATCTTTTGGATGGTTTTTTGGTGTGATATACATATATCCTACTGAAATACTCGTATCGGTGGAATGTATCTCTGAAAGTCAAATATAAGTTATAAGAAACCTTACAAATGTTTACAACTGAAATCTGAATGTCTTTCCTCTGTCTCCTTGCAGCCCGATGGACAGATGCCAAGTGACAAGACCGTTGGTGGGGGTGATGACGCCTTCAACACCTTCTTCAGTGAGACTGGTGCTGGGAAGCATGTACCTCGTGCTGTCTTTGTAGATCTTGAACCAACAGTCATTGATGAAGTCAGGACTGGGACCTACCGCCAACTCTTCCACCCTGAACAGCTCATCAGTGGCAAGGAAGATGCAGCGAACAATTTTGCTCGTGGTCACTATACGAGTAATGCTTCTTTTCCTTTCTAGATTTATAAGTTACTTTCTGTTAACCATTCTCCGTTTTAACATGCTTCTCCTTTTGTAATTCAGTTGGTAAAGAGATTGTTGATCTCTGCTTGGATCGTATCAGAAAGCTTGCGGACAATTGCACTGGTCTTCAAGGTTTCCTCGTTTTCAATGCCGTGGGTGGAGGAACGGGTTCTGGTCTTGGATCCCTTCTGCTGGAACGTCTTTCCGTGGACTACGGAAAGAAATCCAAGCTTGGATTTACTGTTTACCCCTCACCGCAGGTGTCGACATCTGTTGTTGAGCCCTACAACAGTGTCCTTTCAACCCATTCGCTTTTGGAGCACACTGATGTTGCTGTGCTACTTGATAACGAGGCCATCTATGATATCTGTAGGCGCTCTCTTGACATTGATCGTCCCACCTACCAGAACCTCAATCGCTTGATTTCTCAGGTACGAACATATCCTTATCTCTTCTTTGTTGTCTAAATCATGGAATTCGAAGTTTAATCATTCACATTATGTTAAATTTCCAGGTGATATCGTCTCTGACTGCATCTCTGAGGTTTGATGGTGCACTGAATGTGGACGTTACTGAATTCCAGACAAATCTGGTCCCATACCCTAGGATTCACTTCATGCTTTCATCTTATGCTCCTGTGATTTCAGCCGAGAAGGCCTACCACGAGCAACTCTCCGTTGCAGAGATCACCAACAGCGCATTTGAACCCTCATCCATGATGGCCAAGTGTGACCCCCGCCATGGAAAATACATGGCCTGCTGTCTGATGTACAGAGGAGATGTGGTTCCAAAGGATGTCAACGCTGCTGTGGCTACCATCAAGACCAAACGAACCATCCAATTTGTTGACTGGTGCCCAACAGGATTCAAGTGTGGTATCAATTACCAGCCACCTACCGTTGTACCGGGCGGCGATCTGGCTAAGGTTCAGAGAGCTGTATGCATGATCTCCAACTCCACAAGTGTTGCTGAGGTCTTCTCTCGAATTGACCACAAATTTGATCTCATGTATGCCAAGAGGGCTTTCGTGCACTGGTACGTGGGTGAGGGTATGGAAGAAGGTGAGTTCTCAGAGGCCAGGGAGGACCTTGCTGCCTTGGAGAAGGACTACGAAGAGGTTGGTGCAGAGGCTGGCGACGATGAAGATGAAGAGGGAGAGGACTATTAAGTTTGAAAAGAAGCTCTACGTATTTCCCATCATTTTCCTATACTTTCTATTATCTCCGGTGTTGTTGCTATATGTTGTAATAGCCATGTGCTTCACTTAGCAGTTGACTATATTTGCAAATGTGTCCTCTCGAGTGATGCAGCTCATCGGCTGTATTGCTTTCATGGTATTCCCTAAGTTAGTGGTGTTGTATGAATAAAAAAAGCTTTATTCCAAAATTCTGTGTTTACCATTTCATGCATCGATATGGTTCTTTTTTCCTTTTGAAAATGGTAAACTTTGGGAAAGCGAACTGGAGCTTTGACCAGGTGGTCTTCTAGGTAAATAACACGCTACTTCCCATACTATTGTGCTCCAATAATATTCCCTTCGTTGGTTCTTTTATCCCGTATTTTTTTATGTTTATTATTCTTTCGATAGCTGAATGCAATTTTCCCCAATATAATATTTTGCTATTTTTAAATAGTGAATGAAACAGATTTCATTCTTTTTTCTGTTTTTTTTTTCCAATATTCTTTTGTACCGTTCGTAAACAAAAAATTTTCTTGCTTAATTAAAAAATTCTACTAATCCTAGTAGAAGAAAAGAAGATTGATTCTATTATTACCTGGAAAGCTACCTATTTTCATTTTTTTTTTTTTTTTTTTTTTGAAATTCGGAACTTCAAAAGATCATGAAAGAAGAGATCTCGTTTTTAATAATACGAAGAGGCAGTTGAAGAAAAATGAAAAAGAGGTATCCAATGGTAACTTTATCACGAGTTTTTAAATAAAATCCGTAAGATTAGTATTCAGAATTGAAAACTCTTTTTTTTTAAAAAAAAGCACTGAAAAATTTGTTGATTTTTTTAAACCGAAAATTATTGATTTTGAAAAAAAATATTTTTAAGAATTTCATTATCTATTCAACTTTAACTGCTTCTCGAAGTTCAATAATTATGAACTAAAAACTAAAAATACAAAAAAAAAAAAAAAAAAAAAATCTAAGATATAATAAACAAAACTGAA
Organism: Luffa acutangula; assembly: GCA_036850905.1. Taxonomy (NCBI): domain Eukaryota; kingdom Viridiplantae; phylum Streptophyta; class Magnoliopsida; order Cucurbitales; family Cucurbitaceae; genus Luffa; species Luffa acutangula. Next base: position 56,501,996 of record CM072087.1, on the reverse strand, counting down.
AATATAGACAATTAAACGAGTAAATGATATATCTAGTGTTTATTGAATAAAAAATAATATATCTAGTTTATTGAATAATGAATTGGTTTTAATGTTAAAGTTTCTGGAACATGAGACAAAAAACGACACGTCATAGAAATCCGCACATTTCTTTTTCAGGTGCCAATCACTTGGAACGGGTAAGCAATTCAATGCATCCCGTGCCTCTGCTCCTATCTTTACCATTTTTCCCCTTATATTTTTTTTAATTTCAACCTTCACAATTTAATTAAATTGGCATTCCATTTCCATCCTTAATTAAACTCATATTAATCTAATCATAAAGTAGCTACGGTATCTGGTGCAACATCAAAAAGCAGAAAAGAAAAAATTCTGTAATATATTCCCTTCACGTTCTTCTCCCAGTGACCTCTTTATTTGCCTCAAACTTTAATTTTTTTCCAGCCCTTCGCATATTCATTTTTAATTCAGTTTAAGTGATAGCATTAGGAAAGCTTATAGGCCTACTTAAAGCTAAAGAAGTTGCTTTACTTTTTGGATTCTGAACTTCCAATAGTGTTTTCTTTTTCAATGCGATGGAAAAGGAAGAAGAATCCAAGTTTGCTTCTACCCTCAATCTTCAACACGAAGCCAATGGAGTTCTGGTATGCTTCTTCCTGTTTTTCCTTCATTGTTCTGAAATGGGTTTCGTTTTTTGTTTTTGCTTCGTTTTTACGTTCCTCCCATCCCCTTTTGATTGATTTCATTAGCAAAGCTTCTCTTGAAACGCGATGGGAATAGTAAAAGTTTGTGGGGTTTCGCTTTTTTTTCTTTTCGATCTTTTGGGTTTAATTTGTATTTTGTTCTTGTATCTTGAGATTACATTTTGCTAATTAGAAATACTACTGTTACTGACAGAGCAAGAATGAGAAAAGCGTATCCGATGGGACAGATGAAGCAAAAAGCGCCAAATCTGGGTGCCAGTTTTTGGAGAATGCGGCTCGTCAAAATCAGCAGTGCACTGCTCTTCTTCAAAGGGTACTCAATCCTCAACATGCAGGGGAAAGATCTTCACCGTCAGCCGTTTCTGCCGCCGTGAATGAGCGGCTTCAGCCACCGCAAAACCTGGCCAATCTTCAGCACCAGCTCAGCCCGCCGCCGCAGCCGCAGCAATTTGTATTCTCCTCCCAACCCTTTTGGGTACAGCCGCAGCCGAGCATTTCCCTTGGATCAACTGAAGGTAGTTGGCAAGCTCCGGCGGCGTTTGGCGCCGGAGCCTCGACGAGATGTCAACCCCAAGCTCCTAATTTCTGTTACCCTGTTGGATTTCCAACATACCCTGGTTTTCCAGGTGAGTTTCACTTTCAGAACTGTTTGGTAGAGTAATTCTGTTTAGATTATTTGATCAATTAGTGGGTGTTTTTCAAACCTTGTGATTAAATGTGGTAAGTGGTGATCAGTCTGAGTTTTGAAATTTGGGTCTGAACTCAACAGGTTCTTGGGATGCCTCAATTTTGTGGGGTCAAACACAACCATTACTGTTTCCTGGGATGTCCAATTATCCAAGAGCATCATACGGTTTTGTCTCTTCTCAATCTTGGCCTTCGCCAGTTCCTAGTTGTTTAACATCTTCCTTTGGACAACCCCCTTTAAGAGGAGTCATCAAGCCCCCTGAAAAGCTTTCTCAGAAGCATCAAAGACTTTGGGAAGCTCAGGTTTTGACATGGGATTTCTCTTCAGTTTATGCGATATTTCAAATGTTATTGTAATGTTTTTTGCTTTCTATTTGATGCAGTCTGCAGAAAATGTTCAATTGTGGAATATGATTGGACAGTTGCAAGGGGAATTAGCTGACTGCAAGGGCCGCTTGATTAAACTTGAAGCTGAAATTTCATCTTTAAGACCAGCAGCTACGGATGAGCCTGCTGTGGAAGTTGGAAATGGTGGCATTACTGTGAGGGGACAACCAACAAAGCGAGGAAGGGCGAAACGAGCAATAGCCCAGGCCGGTTCACAACCTCCATTGCAACCCCGGACACGGGGACGAAAGCCCGCTATAGGAAGGACAAAAGTAGAAGAAGTAACACCATCTGTTCTTGAAAAAGAAAGCTTGAATAAGGTGGGTGATAAGGATAAGGATTTTACCAACCTTAACATTACAGAGCAAGACAAGAATGAAGGCATTTCAGCTGCCATCACTCAAAACAATGGGATCACGGAGATTGAAGATGGCACTCTCAAGATGGCTGCTTCTATAGACAATCAAGTTCTTCAGCAATTCCCTGAAATTCAATCATGTGGAATTGAATTCAAGTCACCATCAATATTGAAATTCAATTATGAAGGTAAGCACAGTTCAGAAAATAGTAGCTAAACTCTGTCTCAGCATACCAAGAGTTCCTCAATGGTGTCGATATCAGTGTTACTAATACAGGTAAAGAAAATTTCATATGGCCTTCAGGAATCATCTCTGAAGACTCTGAACGAAACAGGTTGATTATAGCCTCCCCAACAATCTACACCAATGGGAATGTCAGCAGACAAGGAATAACTAGACGGAACTTCGAAGACGAGGACGAAGCATCTGAATCCGGATTTCCTGCAGCAGGACACAAAAAGGAAAATGAAGAAATGGCAGATGAATTCAGCTCAGGACCTGAAGAGGTTGAAACACAAAACGGCTCCTCATGGTGTGGAAAGTAAGTTCTAAATGATCAAATGTTCTTGTTCTACCTTCAATAACAGGTAATTCTCAAATGAGACTGACACTGGATAATTCTGCCCCATTTGGCATGCTACTGCCACTTGATGGAGATGGTTTGACCAAAATTTTGTACAAGGGCAGAATGGATTCAGCTTGCTCAACGTGGTATGACTTTGACCCAAATTTCTTATACAGGAAAATCGTGCATATTCATAATTTGTCTGTGTTGACTTGTTATTTGTCTTCAATTTATCACATAAATCTTGAAATGTTATGAGAGCAATGTTGCATCGAGAATAATGAACTGACGGTGCAATGACATAAACGCCGGTCAGATTGGAGAAACATTACAACGAAGTTTTGGCACTACATGTGAAAATGATATCATCAATAATTGGGTCATTTTCATAAGTACATAAATTCTGGAAAAAAGTTGTCAAGTTTCAGTGCCTGTGATCCGGGTACGGCGGAAGAATCTTTACTCAATTATTTTACATTGAAGATGACGATGGATAATTTAATTAAAATCTTGAATGAAGGAAACTCCTATGGTTTAAAAAATAATCATAACCTTAATTAATGGTAGATGAAATGTTTAGGAATCAACACCTCATTTTGTCCTGCTCTAAACTCTTTCATAAGTCGTGTCGAACCCTGAATTTAGGCCCTACCTTGCTAACACAACTCTGCCATAGTTGGAATTCACTCAGTAAAGACGGGTTGATTTGGATGGCATCAAAACCAAATAGGGGTTTGAATTGGGAAAAAAGTTTCTTTTTTAAAAAAGGGAACTTTGAATGGATACCCATTTCATTTTGTAAAAAGAGAACTTATCTTATCTTTATCCATTTTGAAAAATGGAAAGTTATCTTTACCCATTTTGAAAAATGCAATTTTTTTCTAAACCCATTTTGTAAAATACCAAAATATCATATCTTTGGGAGTTCAGTTGGAAAAAAGCCAAGTCAGAAGAGAACTATTTTATAGGGAGAGAAATAAAGTGTGTGAATTGGAAAGTAGAAAGAACCAAAACCAACCAAATCAAAATTGTCAAATTGAAAAAGAAACACCTGAAATCATCACACGTCATAAAAAAAAAAAAAAAAAAACTCCCATTTTTTGTTGGCCTAAAAATGAATCCCAAACCCCACCATTCAAATCATAGTACAGAAGAGACTTGTATTGTATTGTATACCATAACCATACCATCAGAATTAAGAGTCAAATTCAGATTCTCTCTCTCTTTCTCTCCCACAAGTCATAAGAACTTGCCATTCTTATAAATCCCTGACGCCTTTCTCGCTCCAATCTGTTAGGCAAACTCCATGCCTCTCCTCCAAATCCCCTCTTCCCAATCTCTACATTAACCCAACATTTCCCACTTTCTCTTTACCTTCTCCAATGGCCGCCGCCACTGCCGCCGTCAAGCCTCCCCGCCCAAAACTTGCCTGTTTCTCCTTCGCCGCCTATGCCAAAACCGTCATCGACCATCTCAAATCCCTCCAAATTCCCGTCCTCCCCGGCCTCTCGGATCCTGAATTCACCTCCGTCGAGTCCACTTTCCGATTCTCTTTCCCGCCGGACCTCCGTTCAATTCTCCAGGAGGGGCTCCCGGTTGGGCCTGGTTTTCCCAATTGGCGATCCTCCTCCATTCAACAGCTTCACATTCTCATCAATCTCCCCAAATTCTGCCTCCTCAAAGAAATTTCCCAAAGAAAATTCTGGTGCCAATCTTGGGGGGCTCAACCCAATGACCCAAACGACGCCGTTGCTCTGGCCAAGCAGTTCTTGGACAGAGTCCCTGTTCTTGTCCCCATTTACAAAAACTGTTACATCCCTTCCGCGCCCAACATGGCCGGAAACCCTGTCTTTCACGTCGACGGTGGGGAGATTCGCGTTTTGAGCTTTGATTTGGCTGGATTCTTCCAAACTCACGAATATTCTCATCTGGGTGAGCCCAAACCGGGCCTGTCGGTGATCAACTCGCCGGCTTGGGCCGCGACGGAGGCCCGTGCGGTGAAATTCTGGACGGAAGTGGCTTCGGAAAAGAAAGCGGCGGCGCGTGGAACAACGGAAGGGTGGTGGAACGAAGGGGAATTCGAAATGGGGTTGGACGGATGCCTTGAGGACGTGTTTTGGAAGTTGCGAGAAGGCGGATGGAGGGAAGAAGATGTCAGAGATATGATGATGATGGACGGCGATGATCGGAGCTCAGAACAAAACGAGCCGACGATCGAGCAACTCAAAGTGTCAGTATGTGATATTTTACTGAGTGGGGGATGGAGCAGAGACGACGTGGCGTACTCCCTGGATCTTGAAGACAATTCCGCCATTGTTATCCCTGAAGAAGAATCAACGTTTGAAATCAATCTTCATCGGCAGCCAATAAGAATCCCCCAAGTGGAACGCAAGAAAAAGCCCAAGAGCACCAACCACCTTAAAATGCGCCCTTTTTTCTATGCACCACATCGAAATTTAATCTTGTAACTATTTTTTGCCTTTTTTTTCTTCTTCTCTTATTAGCCTTAGCCACACCGCCACATGAATAACCCAACCCCCTTTTCATTATTCATCTCCTAAATTAAATTATACACTGTAAATACGGATTCTTTTCTTTTTCTTTTTTTTTGGCTTAATAAAGAATACAATTTTGATCCCACCGATTCGTCTATTAAAGAAGTAAATACATTTCATTGTTTGTTGTTTATTATTCAATATTAATATATGATTCTTTGTTTTTGTTGCATTCGAAAGGAAGGAAAAATGGTGTGTCATCATGTGGGGAGGCTGGGAAAATGACCTTATGAAGTAATATGTCTTTTACGTTACAGAAATATTTATTTCTTTCTAATGGGGCGGTGGCGTTCTGAAGTGGGCAGCCGGCGTTGACAGATCGGAGAGGGGATCCGTTAACGGCGGTGTAAAGGTAGGGTTTAGGCCGCATGACGGTGGCTGGGGAGTCGCCGGAGACCAGGCACGTTGACGGAGAAAAAGGGCCTAAAAGTGGGAGTCCAAAAGAGAAGTTCGGTTTGTTGGAAGAAAATGGCCCATGAATGGGTCAAAATGTGGACTCGGTCCAAAAGGGGAATTAATGACAGTATATGACTTGTTTGATATAATTTTGAGGGTGGTTTTAATTATTTGAATTGGCTAATTTGACTTTTCTGTCTTTTTGAGGAATGCTAATTTGACTTATTTGTTGTTATTACTTTTCTAATGCTATTTGACTCTCTAAGACTTGGCTGCCTTTTGTTGTTTGCATGCCTTGGTTTATTGTATGGTATGGTATGTACCTATCTTTTGCAGGACAATTATGAGTAACTGATTGCAAGAATTATGAGATTTTTTTACCAAAAACATTTGAATGAAGATCACACAACAAACTGAATTTGGAAACAGAGAGAGATAAGAGAAGGGCATGGTGAAGAAAGAAGTTGCCCCACCAGTCCCTTTCCTCTGAAATTAAGAAAAATAAAGAAGAAGAGGAATTTTGTTTTTTATTTTTTTATTTTTACTCATAAACTTGTCGAATGTATCCATTTTCACTCTAAATTTTTTATTTCCTCAAATTGGACCCTAATTTAGTTAAATGTTGCATTTTCTATATATCGATTATTCAATTTTTGCTAATTCAGCCACTGATTTTAACAAAAAGCAAAATTGCTACAAACACTAATTTCAATAAATGTCAAGTTTTCAACAAATATAAGTTGGATCAAAACCATTAAATAATTTTGTCAAAACTCACAAATTTTAACAAAAATTTAGCTCTAATAAAAGTTTTCTTTGACATATTATCAATTTTATAACCTACTCAGTTTAATAATTTATTGAAATGATATGAAAATGCTTTTTTAAGTAAATTTTCAAAGGAAATATTTATAAGAGGATAAAAATTGCATCACTTTTTCATGTTTAAGGTTAAGATTGCAACTCTTATCTAAATTTGAAGTGTAATTTGATGAAACCGAAAGTTATGTATAAAAATCGATACAACTTAAAATAGGGTAAAAATTGATCTTTTCCCTTGAGAAAATTATATAATAAATGCTAATATTTTAAATCTTCTCTCTAATTTTGTTCCTTCCAAAATTTCAAATTTCAAATATATATACATACAAATTTTTGTTTTGCCGAGGAGATATTTTTTCTTCTTCTTCCTTGTCGGTTTTGTCTTCATAAAAATATTAAATATCAAACATTTAACTTGGCAACCTCCCACAATAAATTCCTAACTGAATTATCAAAGGTCATAGGTGCATGTATACATATGTGGAGTTCAATAATCGAATGTCTAAAAGTAAAGTATTACGCAAGTCCCAAAAAAAAAATGCATTACAAAGTTGGTGAATGAAGGGTTCAATGACAAGGAGCATTTAGTTCTGTGATGCAAATAATCTAATGTAGACAAAGTGCATGCCAAATTCTAAAAAGATGGCAGTGACTTCCTATTTGCGATGTGGCATCGGCTCATCATATTGAAATATTAGCCTATTCAAATTGTTTTGTTTGTATGTCAACAGCATAAAACACCTTTTAAAAAGTTTTCGAGTGCTTTGGCAAGGCAAACAGGAAGGGATAAATTCTTTTGTGTCTTCAAAGTCATACACATGATTCTTGGGGAATTAGGTGCAGGATTGTTCTTATGGTCTAAGTTCAACTTCGTTAGAATGAACCCTTGTATAAGTTTTTGTGTCATTCTATTAATCTATTATTGTGCAAGATTCTGCACTGCTTGTGGGCTTGGGTCCAAATGCATAAATAGTGATTCAGTTATGTGCTCTTAGGATACGTCTAATACGGGATTAGATGGCATAAACTCAACAAAATACATATATCTAGTTCTTTTCGAAGTTACAAAAATAACCAAAATAAAACGGGAGAGAAACTTGGCAACCAAATGTAGTAGGGTCAGGTGATTGTCCCGTGAGATTAGTCAAGGTGCGTGTAAGTTAGACCGGACACTCATGGATTAAAAAAAAACAATTTAAACATGATTTTTTTTTCTTCTCTCTTTTATATCTAAAACAGTTTTATCTTCTTTTTGCAATTTGGCTTGATGTATAATATATCTAGAGTTGGATTGTGTTAAGGATACACTTGAATGATTAAATTGATTGTAGTCGCTTAGCTTATGCTCTTAAGAAAAGATGAAAATTGTGTTGAGATTTGAGAAATCTCTCTCAGACAATAGACCTAACCTTCCTATCTCTATATAATGATATGATATTGGTATTTTGTCTACTCATAATTTAATTAAGATTTTAAAGAATATATAAATAAATAAATAAATAATCTAAATGGCTAACAGAGACTTCGAATCTTATTATTAAGAAAACAAAAATAAGGCAGAGATTTGCATCTAATATTTAACATTAATTTTTGCTTTCTCTCTCGACGGCAATCTGTCCATTTCCCCAACGCATTAAGTTGGAACTTAGCTTCAGTTTAAGGTAGAGGGCTGTTGTTCAGAAACTCAAGTTTACCTTCTCTTGGTTAAACTGTTGTTTTCTTCAATTCCATTTTAGATTTTGAGCTTTAGTTGGGTTTACAGCTAGTTCAACCTTCAAACTTCATCAGTGGAATCTTTTCAGTTGATGGAGACAAAAGGAGATGAGATAAATTCTTCTATTAAATATTGACATGCCATATGATAGAAGAAATTTGATACTAAGAGGTGTTCCACCAAGCATCATCATGAGATTAGCCAACAAAACATTAGGGAAGAAAAAGAAGATTACAAAAGGTATCTACTAAATTTGACTCACAAAAGACCACCATGTACTACTAATCTGAAGCATCAAATGCTCAAAAATCATCCTAGCTTTCCATACTCTTGCAGCAGCAAAGCCGAAAAAAATATGTATGGGTGTAAATATATATATTTCTGAAAGGACGTGTTGCTGCAGAGAACCAGAAACAATAAAGATCCTTACGAAACAGAAAACAAATAAAATGATGTAAATTCCATGTGAAGAGGATAAAGTTACCCCATCTTGCTGGAAATGTCACTCTGTGGCTGTTTCATCATTGTTATTCCCTTCGGTTCTGCTTTCGGGTAAGGTATCCAAATCTGTGCGAGCATCCTTCTCTTCCTGAGGCAAAGATGATCCTGATGAATCACCGGTATTAACCACCTCACTGTTGTTTGTATCAGAAAATGTGACACCCTCATTGTGGGAATCAAATTGTTCTTTTGGGTGATCATCACCGTTGCTTTGATCAACGTTCTCATTGTCGTTCTGTCCAGCACCAGCACCTTCAATAGTGCTCGAGGATGCATCATTGTCTTGAGGGTTTGACATGTCTGAAGAATTAACATGATCATTCTGTTGACCTGAAGAATTGTCATTAGAGTTACTACGATCAGCATTGTCATTTTCATTGTTGCTCATGTGTCGTTCTGATTCATCAGGCTCAGAAGTATTTGACTCTTTGGATCCTTCATTTGAAGTATCTGTGTTCTCAATGGAAGTTGAATGTGATGGACTTGAATTTTTTTGTTTACTGCTGAGAGATGAATTGAAATGGTTTTTTTCTTCAAGTGCAACATCAATCTTTGAAGTGGAGTTATCTTGATCTAGATTGATGTTGTCTGCAGTTTCATCTGTTGTAATTTTATCGGAAGTTTTCCCATTAGAAGCGATTGAATCATCCTGGTGCTGTTCATTATCCTTGGATACCGGTTGCTCTTCATTGTTATTAATCACTTCGTCTGGTACATCAGACTGGTTGTTTCCATTTCTTTCAGCACCACTTTCATTTTGAACAGACTCATTTTTATCAGAATCAACAGCTTCGCTACTCTTCCCTACATCCTCGGGCTGAAACTCATGGTTTTCTTTGTTTTCAACTGACTCTACCTCATTTAATTTTGCAAAACCATCCTGCCCGTTTCCAGTGGCTATGTTTCGAGCTTCATGTACGGCACTGGAAGCATCATCCCCTTTGTATTGTGCTTCTCTTGAATCATCATTACTCTTGTCACTCCCATCTTGAACCTTTTCTTCAGCTGAAACTACACCCTTGATATTACCTTCCTTTTGTTCTTGCTTATCTGTCTCGTTCTCATTGTTTTCCTTGTTCTCGTTACTGTTGTCTCCCATGGTATCCTTGGAACCTTCCTTCGTCTCACTGCTGTCCTCTTTGGTTTCTACATTAACATCCTCTCCGTGCTTCTCCTTGGTCTCCTCCTCTCTATCTCCTCCATTATTGCTTTCTTTTTTCTCAGTCTCTTCACTTCCCCTCTCTTCTTGATTTTCCTTTTCTTTGCTTTCTTCATTCTTCTCTTCAGTTCCACTCTCTTTACTATTGCTTCTCTCCTCACTTTCATTTGCTTTGATTTCTTCAGTGGGCATCTCATTTACCTTATCTTTACCTTCATTTTCTTCTTGATTTTCCTTCACCCTACTTTCTTCATTTCCATTCTCTTCGTGATTCTCCTCTGCTTTGCTTTCTTCAATTCCCTTTTCTTGATTTTCCTTCACTTTGTTTTCTTCGTTTTCATTCACTTCTTGATTTTCCTGTTCTTTGCTTTCTTCCTTTCCATTCAATTCTTGGTTTTCCTGTTCTTTGCTTTCTTCCTTTCCATTCACTTCCTGGTTTTCCAGTTCTTTTCTTTCTTCGTTACCATTCACTTCCTGATTTTCCTGTTCTTTGCTTTCTTCGTTACCATTCACTTCCTGATTTTCCTGTTCTTTGCTATCTTCGTTACCATTCACTTCTAGAGTTTCCTGTTCTTTGCTTTCTTCGTTACCATTCACTTCTAGAGTTTCCTGTTCTTTGCTTTCTTCGTTACCATTCACTTCTAGAGTTTCCTGTTCTTTGCTTTCTTCGTTACCATTCACTTCTAGAGTTTCCTGTTCTTTGCTTTCTTCGTTTCCAGTCACTTCTTGATTTCCTCGTTCTTTGCTTTCTTCCTTTCCATCCTCTTGATTTTCCTTTTCTTTGCTTTCTTCATTTCCATTTTCTTGGCTTCCTCCCCCTCTACCCTCCTCTCCACTCTCTTCACTTTGACTCTTTCCGATCTCCCCACTATCATCATTTCCTCCCTCTTTAATCTCTTCATTTCCTTTGTTTTCGTTTTCCGTTTCTTTGTTCTCTTCGATTTCCCTCTCTTTGCTAACCTCACTGATCTCCTCTCTCTCTTTCTCCACATCCACCCCAAAATCTTTATTGTCAGTTTCCTCCTGAGCGTCTTGTTGATCATGAAACTCATCATTCCCACCGCCCTTTTCTTCATTATCATTTTCAGACGTCTCCTTTTCCAGTTCATTCCTGGTTTCTTCATCATCCTCTTTGTTGCTCTCATCTCTAATGATGTTTTCATCGACTCGAGGATGGAGGTCCTTCCTCCCTAGTTTCACAACATCATCAAGTTTTGTGCTCTCATTGAAAGTAGCTTTCTTACCGCGAGAATGCTGAACTTGGTAAACAAGCCAGACGCAAACACCCAGCAAAAGACATATCTGTAAAGCGTGCTTTACCTTGAAGCCTCTGGATCTTTGATTCCTTCGAGGGGATGACCTGAACATTATGAATACCAAGCCTTAATGCTTTCTCCAAAATCCCTGCCAACCAAGAAAATTCAACGACCATCAATTTAATCTAAATATCCACCATGAGAATAAATAAACAACAAAAACGCGAACCAGTGCTGGAATTAGTACCAGATTCAGAGTCTAGCAATGGAGATCATATAAATTCATATTCCCAGTTTCTAGAAAAATATCACGGATGTATTCTTTACACGCATTATCCTAATTGTTATTCAAAAATAGAAACACAGTATAAATTCATATTCCCAATCACATTCTATATTTCTATAATAAGTAGAAATTCTCCTTTCCTAAATCTGCAGCAACCTACTCTTTTGAGAACGAAAATCGAGAAAAGAGAACAAATAACGGTACATTGGATTGGGACATAAGACAGATCTATTAATGCTCCTTCCAAAACAGAAAGCAAGATCATATATAATTCCACATATTAACTTGAATGGGGAATTGGAACACTGAAGAAGGAGGCAGAAAGAAAAAGCATAAGAACCTGGAAAGTCTGGCCGGATCAGAAAGATCGGCGTCGGCAATGGTGGTGGCTAATGCAAAGAAAAAGGAGAGAAAAGATTTGCAATTCTTCGCAAAGTCCAACCGGAGTTCATGCAATTTCCGTACAGAGAAAAGAAATTAAATTTTTTGGATCTGATGAATTTCTTCGTCGGTGGCGTTTGGCTATTTATAAGCCAGCGCATAATCAGCTCAATCACAGAGTTCAAAGCCATGAATTGAAAACTTTCCTCCACACTAATTTGAATTTTTAGTAATTTTTTCTTTTCTTTTCTTAATTTTTAATTTTTAAATTTTATTTTACATTGATTTATCTCATCCTTTCTTTTAACTCTTCCTTTCTCATGAGATTTACTTTTGCCTCCATACCCATAAATTAAAAAAAATATATATTAAAATATAGTATTGCAATTGTAGGATTGAGATCGGAACCTTCACTCTTTGAGAAATGTTTCTCATATCTTAATTTTTAATTAATGTTGAAGTGGGGTGGAATCATATTTTAACCTTAAAAGAAGGTAATAAATGACTTCATTATTTAACTAGGTTCCAATTGGTAAAGACCTAAGGTTATTGATGTTTTAAGTCATCCTCATATTGGTATCTAAATAAAGATTTAGAATATAGTATTGCTTTCAAAAAAAAAAAAAAAAAAAAAAAAAAAAAGATCCTCACGTTGGTATCTAAATAAATATCTTCTCATAGATTTTACATATTTTAATATTTTCTAAAACGAACATTGCAAATGTATGATATAGATTTTGTTGGGTTAAATTACAAGTTTAGTCACTGAATTTTTAGGGTTGTGTCAATTTGGTCCCTGAACTTTGAAAAATGTCAAATAAGTCCTCGAATTTTCAATTTTGTGTCAAGTAGGTCCTTGAAATTTAAAAAGTATCTAATAGGTCCTTAAACTTTTACTTTTTGTCTAATTGATTCCTCAACTTTTAATTTTGTGTCTAATAAGTTATTGACCTATTCAATATTTTTTTTAAAAAAAAATAACAGGCTTACTCGATACAAAATTGGAAATTTAGGGTTTTAATAGACATAAAATTTAATCTTATATCTAGTAAATTAGTTAATTTAAAAATTTGAAAAAATTCAATGACAGTCACAAAATTGAAAATCGATGAACCTATTAAACACCTTTTAAAGTTCATGAACCAAATTGACCTTAAAAGTTTAGGGACTAACCTTATAATTTAATATTTCTTTTATGACAAATATGCTATAAAGATTGGAACTTAAAATTTTATTTTTTAAAAAAAAAAACCTTGGAAATTAAAAAAAAATAATTTCATTTTAGTATTTGAACTTTCCAATTATTCTATTTTGGTACTTTCAAAATGTCCATTTTCATTTTTGGACTTTCAAGTTTATTTCATTATGTTCCATAAACTTCTAAAACATCCAAATTTTATCTAAACTTTAAAAACACAACTATCTTAGCCCTTAACTAAATTTAAAAAAAAAATGAAATTAAACAAACCTCAAAATTCAATATAAGATTTAGACCCAAAAAAAAAAAAGTTTGAAGCCTTTGAGTAATTTTAACTCTACTTTGATGGACAATATTTATTTTTATTTTTTATAGATTAAGATGATTCATAATATATTAATTCTTTTTTTTTTTTTGAAACATATTAATTCCGTAGTGCATGCCTTTTCATATATGTGATTATACTTTTTTAATGGTTATATTTACAAGTTATAAATTAGATCTACTTTTTTAATAAGATAAGTATTTGACCTTTTTTTTTTGAAATAAAGATAAATATTTGACCGTTTAATCAAGAATTCATGTCAATTATATCAATTATTGTTAAACTATATCCACTTTACCAGTTAAATTAGGGGACTTATACTCTATGGTACATGTGGCTTGAACTAGATGATGCATATGTATAAATCAGCCTCGCTTGTGATAATAAAAATAAATAAAATTGTAATCTCAAAAAAAAAAATGTTTTGCTATAAAAAAAAGTAAAAAATAAAAAAGTAAAATAAAATAAAATTGTTTAATAGTAATAATAAATAAATAAAGTAAGTCAGATCCTAGATACCAAGCTATTATAAATCACCCGGTTATAAACGTGCCACGTGTCAACACATCCGGCACATACCGTTCATTCAGTCGGTGACCGAAATTGCGATCTGGCCTGATCTCGACTCTCCATTTTGTTGTGCCCTAAAAATTTCAACCCGAAGAGCTCCGAATGACGAATCTCAATCTTTTTTCCTTTACAATTTCGTCACCGTATTTAAGCATCTACCACTCACAAAGAGCCTGCATTCAACGCTACCCACCTCGCTTCAATGGCTTCCAAGATTCTTGCTTTCACTTTACGCCGCACCCTCACAGATTTCTCTCCCGCCGTCTCGCGCTTCCGCCCTCTCTCCACCGCTGCTGCTGTAGCCGCTTCTCCGTCCGAACCCCACGAGGATGAAACTGGGATTTCTATGAAAGGTGTTAAAATCTCTGGACGACCGCTTTATCTCGATATGCAAGCCACTTCCCCTGTTGATCCTCGGGTCCTCGACGCCATGCTTCCTTATCATCTCTCTCGCTACGGTAATCCACACTCTCGGACGCATCTCTACGGTTGGGAATCGGACCATGCCGTCGAGACGGCTCGCTCCCAAGTTGCTGCTCTTATCGGTGCCTCGCCTAAGGAGATTGTCTTTACCTCTGGAGCTACCGAGTCCAATAACATATCCATCAAGGGGGTGATGCACTTCTATAAAGAAAAGAAGAGGCACGTGATTACGACTCAGACCGAGCACAAGTGCGTTCTTGATTCCTGCAGACATTTGCAGCAGGAGGGTTTTGATATTACCTATTTACCGGTTGGGACCGACGGGATTGTTGATTTGGAGAAGCTTCGTTCCGCGATTAGACCTGACACTGGCCTTGTTTCGGTCATGGCGGTTAATAATGAAATTGGTGTCATTCAGCCAGTCGAGGAAATTGGGAAAATTTGCAAGGAATTCAATGTTCCTTTCCATACAGATGCGGCTCAGGCTCTTGGGAAGATTCCAATTGATGTCGAGAAGTGGAATGTGAGTCTGATGTCTTTGAGTGGACACAAGATTTATGGGCCAAAGGGTATTGGGGCTTTGTATTTGAGGAGGAGGCCGAGGATTCGAGTTGAGCCGCAAATGAATGGAGGAGGACAGGAGAGGGGCATTAGGAGTGGGACCGTGCCAACCCCATTGGTCGTGGGAATGGGCGCAGCCTGTGAGCTTGCTATGAAGGAAATGGAATATGATGATAAGCGAATTACTGCGCTGCAGGAACGGCTCTTGAATGGCATAAATGCGAAGCTTGAAGGAGTTGTGGTGAATGGTAGCATGGAGAGGCGGTATCCAGGTAATCTGAATTTGTCATTTGCGTATGTTGAGGGGGAAAGCTTGCTTATGGGACTGAAGGATGTGGCTGTTTCGAGCGGGAGTGCATGCACGAGCGCCAGTTTGGAGCCTTCATATGTTTTGAGGGCGTTGGGAGTGGATGAGGATATGGCTCACACTTCAATCAGGTTTGGCATTGGGAGGTTCACCACGGAGGCTGAGATTGATCGAGCAGTTGAGTTGACAGTACAGCAGGTGGAAAAGTTGAGGGAAATGAGTCCCCTTTATGAAATGGTAAAGGAGGGGATAAACATCAAGGAAATCCAGTGGGCACAACACTGATTGCTTTTATTCTCTGATATAAGATATTCACATGCAGCATGTGTGCTCGGAGTTCAATGAGATATGTGGGTTGTTTGACGGTCATGGAGAGCCATCTAAGCTATATTACCAATTACGTTGTATCATGTGAATAGCCTTCCAAGTTGTCTCCAGGTTTTCCTCATCCTCGCCCTTCTAGTGATCGGATGCCCTCAAGGAGCCCCTGTATGCTCATGAAAGTTTTTAATAATAATACGCAACCATGTCAACATTTGCACTATGTGCTTCATATGCCAGATAGAGTCCCCCCCACCCACCAAACAGCAGGATTGTGATTAGATTAAACTCTTTATATAACAAATGCATACGTCAATGGTTCTGGTTCTTCTATCCTAATTGCTTAAGTAACTGAGGAAATGGCTTTTGTTAGCTTCTCATATGTCTTAGAATTGTGCCTGGTTTGCTTGATATCGTTCAAGAAAATAGGAAAAAACAGCCGAATGATTTCTATATTTGCCAGTAAAAAGATCCTGCAGTTGGCTATATGAGTGGGTTCTGGCCAGGAAAGTATATTTGACATAGACCCCGTGCTATTTTGATAAATTTCGTGTCTGCACAATTTTGATCAAAATTGATATTATTTCGTTTGTGCAAAATGCTTTTTTATCTAGCCATTAGGTATTTAGTCCACGACATATTATATGAGCAAGGTATAAAAGCTGGAGTACTTTGTAGGTTGATCTGCCTGAAATTAATGGTTGGCATAACATTGAACTTATGCCGTCACTTCCATATGGTCTTCTATAATCAACTGGGTCACCATCTCCTCGAATCATTATGTGTTAGATATCCTCTGCTAATAGATTGGATACCACGTATCCATTCTCTAGAAGTGTTGGTTAGGCCAATTTCTATGCTGCTTTATTGTATCTGGTAGTTCTCTAGAAGTGTTGGTTTGGCCAATTTCTATGCTGCTTCATTTTATCTGGTAGTTTCACCGTAACAACAACTGATCCTCTTCTTAAGAAGGTTAATGACTTTATTAAGTTCTTAATCTTTCTCTCTTTACTGTTTGGTCCACCTGATTCAGCAAAGGACAATATAGCTAAATACCTTTTTTGAAATATATAGCTAAATACCTTTTGTTCGTTTTCCTTCTATTTTGTTCTTCCTTCTTTTCAGTTGAAGAGGGGGGACTCCATGTTTTCTCTTCCTTCTATACTGTCGTATAGCAGCTTACATTTCATTCATAAGCTTTTCGGTAAGGCACACAACTTTTTATTGAAGACTATAATACAAAGGGTCAGAGAGAACATCCTCTCGTCCCTGCTAACTAAGATTACAGGAATTCCTTAACCAAAAGACGATATAGTTATGAAATTATTTAGACAAAGGAATGACCTTCAATTGGTCTAGATATCATAGAATTAAGTATTTCTGTTCATATTATCTGAAGAATTAAGGTTCCACCTTCTACTAATGCAAGATGAATGAGTGTGATGGTACCTGCCTTAAGTAATATAAACACCTATTCTCCAATCTCTCTTGCTGATGAATGCATAGCATAGATTTAGAGGCTCTTTGGCTGGGTATGTTTGTGAGAGTTCTTTTTGAACATCAACACGTACAGAGGGCTTCTAGCTCCATGAATATAAAGTGTAGCACATTTTGAAGTTGCTCGAGAAGATAGCACTATAGAAAACAAAAGTTCTGCAACTCATGCCATTCTAGCAGATTAATGGACAATAGTTTAGTCTTACGGAGCAGTGTTGCATTGGGGTAAAAGCCTAGTGAAAATCCTTTTAATTTTTTAAACCATGTCGAGTAAAAAATGATACAATGGTCATTCTTAACCTTATTTGTCTGGAATTTGAAGTTTTCGTATGATTAATAGCAACTTAATGCAAGTAAAATGGTCGGTGCACTTGAGTAGCCAATCTACAGTGGCACTCTGGATCATGAAAATCCTGGCTACATAATTATTAATTTTGCCCCTGCTAGATTAGGACGCTCCTCTTTCTTTATCTAAGGATTTGCTTCCGTGAGGTTTCTCTTTCATTCAAGTTTAACATCGTGGATTTGCAGACCTTCACTTGCATGGCCTTCTTAGGTATATGGGAGGGATGCTATCCGTGCAGCAGGTGGACAGAATTAAGCCTATACTATAGCTTATAAAGTTTTAGGATGAATCTGAAGAAATCAGTTGAAATTTCTGTTGACGGTCATTGATAGCTTTGATGAATTTTCTGAAGAAAGAAATTCAGTAAACTATACTTATGGTTGCAGTATTCTTGGCTGGCTTGAGATTTTGCTTCTATGATTATGTGTTATAAAATTAACATTCTAAATCTTCCTATGAAAAAAAGTAACATCCTGATCCTCATCTTCCGCTGTTCAATATGAAGTGGAACTTTTTAGGTAGAATCAGTAAGGAGTTAAGTTTCTAACGAAAGCTCTTAATCAGTAGATCGGTTATTTATATATATATATATATATATATATATTTCAGGATTGTTGGTTGGCTTGAATCCACACGTGTTAGGATATACACGTACTTCTACAATTATGTATTTTGGAACTAACATCTCAAGTCCATGACTTCTACAATTTGCTAGTCTTGAAATTTTATTCATGCAACCGTGCAACCTTTTCTTGTTAGCCTGTCTGACTTTCTTACCTAGGAAAGGTTCTTTGCCCTTTCAAGGATTTGAAACATTGAAAGCTCTCTATGAGCAAGGGGTTAGCCAATCTTTTTCTTTCCCAATTTCACTCAGCCATTTGGCTCCATAGTCTATGACGCCCCCCCACCCACCCAAAAAAAAAATGGAGATAATAATAATAAAAGAAACAAACACAAAAGGATCAGGAAAAAGAAACAGCAAAAAATGAAGGAGATCCTGGCTAGTAGGCGTGCAGTGACGAATATGAATATGGGCGTGGTAAGTCGAAACTTCAGATTTACAGGCAGATAAGAGCAAGAAGTGATTGAATGGCTGTGTCTATGAATTCAAACCTACTCGGTCAGTTGAGGCCGTGTAGGAGCCCTGGAAGCACAGTTTCATGTGCTTCATTTTCTCTATTCAGTATTGGACTTTCACTGTTTTAGTAGCTAGCATTGTACACGAATGAGGACAATAAATAAGTGAATGTTTTAATGTTCCGCTAACAGTATGCTAATATTAATACAGTTTTCTTGGTATCTGCGTTCTTTTTTTATGTTCAAAAGTGAAGATGTCAACAAAACCTCTTTATTCATGAGCAGTGTACAACTTATTCTTTGACCATCTTGGGCGACCACCTCCTGCAGAAGACCAAGTATCAAGGAGTTCACATGTTATTGTTAAGTCGGAAATATATCAGGAAAATGAGAAAACTTGTCCTTGTCTATGTATATACATATCGATTGCAGCAAAAGAGAACTTTGGATGAGGTGAGCCAGACAAAGCTTTGTAGTAGATCATGGTTGCACGTGGAGACTGTCAGAGGAGGAAGGTTGCTTTTAGGTTTAATGAGAGGTAATGAGCATAATTTGGCAAATCCATCTTGCTTGGTAGTAATCAAAATGGATAGGGAATGAGCATCCACCATCCTTTTATCTCTAGGAATGCTTGGATTACCGTCAATGAAGTGGATAAATTCAAACTTGTTGGTCCCTGGAAGCTTTTTTCTTTTTAGGTGGGTAGAAACTTTCTTATGCACCCCATTAAAATCTGGACAACTAAGAGAGAGAAACGTAGAAAATGAAAACTTTTTTCTCTCCTAATTGTCAATATTTTGATTGTGGTATGTAGGTAGATCTCTATACATCGGTATACAACCAAATATTGTCCTTTTCTTTTTTCTTTCTTAAGAATTTCAACTAGTATACCTTCGTATTATAAGAAATGTTTTAGTTAATTCATAGGGAAGTCTAATTAAAAATCATGGGATGCCCCTCCCATTGATTAGAGTGACATGTATGTTTCATCTACTGATCAAGTAGATTAAAATTAAGGCTAAAATGTATTGTTGGTTAGGTATGTAGAATCAAAATTGAAAATAATCATTTATCTTTATTAGTTTAGAAAGCAAGGTATGTAATAGTCGGGTATTTTGTCAATTAGTGGTAATAGCAAGAACCAAGGGTTTGTCTACTTTAAAGTTTAGAAGCTTTCTCAATATTTAGAGATTCGATAGATATAATCTTCAAAGTACTAGAGCAAATTACATCATTTGATATTTAAATCTTCCTTTCAGTTCCTCTCTATCTCTCATTCATTATTGTTGATTTATTTACTTAATGTGACAAAAGATGAGACATAAAAAGAGGGTGTAAGGAAGTTAAAGTTGGTAGTTTTTTAGATATTTATTTGGTTGGAAGTGTGTGGCTGGTATTGCTTGGCTGTTTTTTCTTAAAAGAAAGTGCAGAGTGCAGTCTCTGTACAGCATCAAATTTACACAGACTTGAATTTTATCCTTCCTTATACTGTTTTATTTTCTTAAAAGAATGCAAGTTTTCATTTCGATACAAATACTAGTACTTTGATAGCATGATGAGCCTGGACCCAGGAGAGCTGGAAGCAAGCTGTGAATATCTTCTTGCACCAGACAGAATCAATACATAATAGAAACCAGTGGATTTCAAATGGTGGGTGTGTGTTTGGTTGAATGATAACTTCTTTTCCATGAGCCTTAACTGAGGGCTGCATTCTTTTTGAAACATGCAGGTATTGTGTAGCAATATTCATTAAATGCCCTTGTCTTCAGATAAGAAAGCAACTGCTCAAAAGGAGAAGGGTTCAGCAGAAGAAGCAACCATGTGCAGTGCAGTGGGCAAGTTTTTGGGCAATCTGGAAGAAGGCTTTCTTTTTTGTGAAATATAATGTGTGGAAAAAGAAAAGCCATGGAAGATGGCAATATACGGTTTTCTGATTGGGAAAGTGATTCTCATTTATGAGATGAGAATCATGGCAATATCAGTTGTGGCCGTGGGGGAGAAGGATTATGAGTATGGCCCAGCTGGGGAAGTGGGTAGAAAAATGAAGTTGGGTTGTTTTCAACGCTTTTAGTACCGATGCAAAAGCACAAAAAAGCTTGAGAAAGTAGCCATGGGGAATCAGAATCCATTCTTCACCTTCACTGTGTTTGCTGAGCCTGAGTCTCAGCTTTTTCAGTTTTGCAATATTTTTTTTATATTTTCTCGATTTTAGCACCGACATTCTCTTTTTTGTGAGAGAGAGATTAGTGCATATATGAGTTTGTGTTTAACTTATTAGAGAATGAAGTGCATTCATGTCAATCATATGTTTGATTCAAAACACATCTGGTGACAAACATTCAAGATTAAGAATTTACACAGAATTCTAAGTAAAAACACACAGGAAGTTGAAATTATATTGGTTATGATTATCTTTCCTTTTTTGTACAATTTTTTCATGAGATGGATGTTCTCTCTGTATCATTACTCTGTGATTTGTAAGTTCTCTTTGAAGTTGGTCATTACTTTAGTATTGTTATTCATAACCTCCTCTACTCCCTTATGGTTGAACTAAAAATAAATTTTTAAAAATTTGTGGGTTTGGTTAAAATTTTTCAATGGTTTTATCAAATTAAAAAGAATTTCAAAATTGATTTGAGAAATAAATAAAAAGCACTTTTAAGTACTTTTAGAAAAAAATAGTCAACATTATTCTTTTCTTTCTAAAAATGTTTATATACCCTTTTAAATACACAATGATATAGTACCCTTTTAAATTCATTTCATTTGGGGTGAGCCATCGTATATTAAAATTGGTTTCGAGTCCAAACTGATGTTCAACCGACTAGGTCGGTTTCCATTTATTTGAAATTAACTTCTTTTTAGTTCAATTTTGGTCAATCAATTCTATTTTTCAACCTGTGGTGTTCATCCATAATTTCATTGATCCCATAAATACTACTTATGGTTGTTCTTGACTAGGATTTTCTAAATTTATTGTTAACTTAAAAATCTACGTTCAGGGTATTTTAAAGGAATCAAGCTCACATGCACAAGTCATATCATTTTCAAATCTCTGCGGATACTTGCGATTAATTTGATATCAAATGATGATTACTATTAGCCTCAAACTTCATACGACGAAATTGATCTTATACCTTTTAACTTATTGAAACACTTTACATTTTAGGATATTATCATTTAGACAATTTTGCTTCAATTGGAATAATGATGTATCAAAGAAAAGAAGAAATGAAATAAAGTTGGGTAGCATATCAAAGTCTACAAAGAGGTTTATTCTGTACTTTTTTTATAGTGGGAGGGCAAGGATGCAATTAAATATATGATTTTTTTTTTAAAAAAAAAATTCCCCCCCTTTGTAGGAGGTGACCAGTCTTTTTTTTTTTTTTTTTTTTCAAATTTTAAATTTGAAAGAAAGTCCAACGAATAGCATGGTCTAATGAATTGTTTCTTCATTCATTATCTAGAGAATATTTTGATAGAAGAGCCAATCAAATTTTTTTTTTTTTTTTTTTTCTAATCATACTATATGTAGCTATATATATACATAAATTTTGCTATTTTTAGAATCAAGAAAGGTATCAACACAGGACAAAGCTTTTACAAAGGATCATTAAAGCATGTATATGTTATCTATAAGCATCTCATCTCATCTGCCTTGTTTGTGCCCATGAAACCTTAAAAGTATTCATGGGAATAACAATAATCACAAACAATGAATAAATGTTGGAAAATTACTTAGTATTAATTTCAAAGACATGACCATATAGACTTGGGTTTTTGTGGTTTGGTTGGTATACATGTTTTTGCTGTGTTGTCATTCAAGAGAAAGTCCAAATCCATTGCCATTGCTAAGTGATTTGGGTTCAGAACATTTATGCATGGCTTTTCAAAAGATGCGAGAGTACTTCTACTTGTTGTGTCTTGTCTGCATAAAAAGAAATAAAATTGAAAGATTGATGGCTTTAGGATATTAGAAACCTACACCCATGAGGATAAAAATTGGGAATTCATTCCATGCTTAAGTTATACAAACTCATGTCAAGAAAATAGAAAACAATCATGAAGTCCTACCACACTTAGGGGAGTAAGCCCCGTTTTAAGGACTTTGCGAGCTGAATTAAAGGAAGAGGTGATGCATAGTGTGAAATGCACTAAGTTCACCCCGAGCCTCTAAGGTAGACGAAAGGCTAGGTTATGAGTCACCTCACCCCTTTGAAAAGTTGAAGTAGTAAAACAATAGAACCAAGACATGACAGCCTAAGTCGGTCTACCAAAAGCAACAAAATTATCATCACTTTGATCCTCCAAATAGGAGAAATATCCTTGCATGCAATGTACGATGCAATCGCGATCAGTTCGATACAATTCTCTATTAAGCATCGGAGTATGGTGGATATAACCATCATACATCAAGATCATATTTGCGTCATCTTCTTAATTTCATTCCTAATTTTTAGAAGTTCCGATATACCTTTGAGTAAAATGGTGATGACAACCCTAAGTAACATTAACAAGAAATATTGCTAATCCATTTACAACTCAATCGTCCACCAACCCTAAGTAACATTAACAAGAAATATTGCTAATCCATTCACAACTCAATCGTCGCAAGAATGGTAGAAATAACTCACTTGATTTAAAATATACTGCTACGCTACGGTAGAATTTTTTAAAAAAAGATTCTTCCTTTTAATGCCAGCTAAGAATAAAGGCAAATATTACCATATATAACCCATAAAATTGAAGTTTCAAAAAGAAGCAAGAAAAGAAATGGAAAATTAAGAAGCATATTAAAGACAAAACGTAGTTAAAAGAAAGAACAAAAAGGTAGTAAGAGGCATAGAGAATCCACCTAGGAAATGTGTTGGAGAGAAAGTTGGTTGGAAAAGATGTGCAGTGTTGTTGTAGACTTAGACTCTATTATGATTTATGACCACCTCAACTCTCACTCTCTCTCTCAACACTCAACACTCCTTGAAAGTTAAAACCATAGTCCTCTCTGCCCTTTCACTCTTTTTTTTTGATCTCCACGTTTGTGCATATTACGTTTTCTTTCTTGGGGTTGGGGCCACCAAAAACACTGCCGTGCGGTTCACCATTCCAATCTACACCACATACTTCTCTCTCTCTCTCTCTCTCTCTCCAATTCGATTTACAAGTTCTTTAATCAAAACCCCACCACATTGAACAAGTTGAAAGGAATTTGAACAAGTTGCATGTTGGAAACAAACCCAATTCATAATACCCTTCATCAGATGCGTGGTTAAGTTGAAGAAACAATCATGTAATGATCACTAATAATTTACACAGAGAGAAAAAGAGAAAATGAAAGGGGTGTGAAGATTAAGGGTTGAAGATTAAGCTCCCACATTTGCATTTCCAGCTCATGGGCTTGTAATTTGAGGCTTCATCTCTAGCATATGCTATGTTCTTCATCGTTGAAGAGTTTTTCGTTGCTGATTTTTGTGGGTTTGCTGGAACTTGAATGGCCTCACAGTGTCCACACCAGCTGCATCTTCTCTCGCATTTTGGAGGCCTTGACCCAATCTGTCCTCTTAATAGCACTTTATCTTCACTCACTGTCTATCCCAATTCACCAAAACAAAAACCAAAATTATTCTTCACAATCAAGCTTTCAGAAACAGTTAAAGAGTATATGAATCAGAAACTAGGGAGGGAAGGGCTGGCTTGTGGACTGACCTTGCCACTCTTTGAAACCGATCTGCCTGCAAAGAAAAACGATTCGCAAGAATTCAGTTAAACTGAAATTGAAGTTGAAGATCATATTAGGCTGGTTCTGGACTGTATTTTGAAGTTTCAAAAGATACCCAGTTACCTTCAGCCATGAATCTCATCTGGGTCGATGCCAAAATCAGAAGAAAGAGAAAAGGAACAGTCGCACACAAGATTCTACTGCGGCCAATGACGCCATTGTTGTTACACTCACACCCCATCTTCTTTTTTGTTCTCTAAAAGAGAAGGGTGTGAAAGAGACAGGGAATTCTCCCTGGAGAAGGGGAGGTTAAAAATGAAACCAAAAGAACAAGCTTTTCAAAAAAAAGAAGTGGGTGGGGGAATGAAGTGAGAGTTAAATCAGAATGGAGGAGATTAGCTTCTGATTTTGCACTCTACACTCTGCTGGTACGTGTATATAATATAATTTGCTCTGAATCTGTCTTAGTCCGGGAAAGATATTTGAGATGATGGAACGTGGAAGACAAATGAAAAAGAAAAGAGAAAAAAATGAAAGAGGAGAGAGTACCGAAAAGTGCAGAACTTCTCAGAACTCGAAAGAAGAGCCCCAAAAACTATAAGCCAAGAAGAAAAGAAGAGTTAACAAATTCATGGGAAAAGGGAATGCAATAAAAAAAATAAATAATTGAGGACAGAGAAGAGAAGAGAAGTAAAGTAATTAGGAACAGTAAAACGCCGAAACAAAAGACAAAGAGAGAGGGAAATTTGCAAAGTTTTTTCCATAAGCAGGTTGTGAGCAGCGCCAATGGCAGCTGTGTTGAGAGTGGGATTTCGTTTTCGTTTCCCTTTTGTCTCTCTCTCTATCTCTTTCTCTTTCTCTTTCTCTTTCTCTTCTGCTTTTTAGTTGTTTGTTTGTTTAATTCAACTTTTGGAATTTGAGTTTTCTTTTCTTGTGAGTTGTGAGTTCCTTCTTCTGATTTCCTTCTGAACACTCCCACCTAATCACGCCATATCCATATCCTTCCTTCTTCCCAAGCAAGAGACTGCCTTGAAACAGGATTGCCCTCTCATTTCTCAATTGCTCACATGCCCTCCAAAAACATCATTATTGCATCTTTCGATTCGATTCGATTATTTGGGCTTTTACAACTTCTACACTTGAAACACCCCAATTTCATCTTCATCACTTGGACTATTAAATAAGTGTTTATGATAATATGAACTTAATTTAGGTTTATGATTCTTATCACTTTTAAATTAATCAGTTTAGTATTGTGATTTTAGAAAAGTCGGCTATTAAATAAGTGTTTGGTAAATTTCAAATTCAAAACATGAAATAGTTGAAAATTTGAAAAGTTGGTTAAAAGAGTCATCAGATTTTTAGGAAGTCAATCCCACTCGTTACATTTTACGAATTAGTCTTACCAAACACAAAAATGGTTTTTGTCTGCAAAATCACTCTCAAACCGAACCTTAATCAAAATTCATCTAATTAGCCACATCAGCACTTGGTAATGTGCACATTCAATCTCACAAATCAAGTCAAATTTGTAGAGTTACTTGTCATTCATTTCTAATTCATCCAATTGGCTATCAAACTGCCCCACCCAAATTTTAAAGAATGGGGTCAATGTCCCCTTGTAGGATACAAAGCTTGACTTGTCCTAACTCCTAACTATTAGGCTTAAAACTTTGAACTAAAATACATTTAATCATTTCAATAATGCTGAATATAGGGGTTGAAGGTACAATCTTTCATCCTTCAATAACGGGTAACTTAGGAAAAGCATTAATTCTCCTTTGAATCAATCAAGTGAAAGAAAGAAATTGCACTTGGTCAATCCTCCATTAATGGATGTACATTCCACTTTAAATCTAAGGAGAGCCCATTAGTACTCCTTTCTTAACTCTAGCCGACAATTCTATTTGTCTGTTTAAAGGGGAATTTCTCATACCCAAAAGCAAAAAAAAAAAAAAAAATGGTTGGGAATTTGGAATTTGTAAAGCAAAAGGAACCGACACTGATATTGTCGTCTATACATTAATACAATGTCCCTCCATATCTCAGGACTTAATTCAAAGGGCCCCCTCTGAACCAAGCTCACTGGCTAATAATCAATCAACCCCAGTTTCTGTAATTTTGAATACGAATTCCGTGGTCGATTTTGTACAGAATTACATGAACTAAATAAACCATCATCTTTTAAATCAACCACCTAATTCCAGAGCTTCAATTGGTTCAACTTCGAAGAAGCCCCAGCTATGAATAAATAACATTAAAGGATTGAATTTTTCTGGACCCATTGATGCAATTGCAAATGCAAAGCTTTGATTACAAGAAATTCCCGCTCTTGATTCATATTTCCATTTGAATGCGCATCATGCAGCTATTTATAGCCCCAAAGTTTTGATCTTTTCTTGTCAAATTAAAACAGTCATGGCCATACATTGTCGTACTCTCTCCTTGAAAACAGCTGCTGCTTCCTCTGTTTTCACTCTTCTCCTGTTGTCTATTTCCGTAACCGGCCGGCCGGCGACGTTTCTCCAGGATTTCAGGATTACATGGTCCGATTCCCACATCAACCAACTCCACGGCGGAACCGCCATCCAACTCGTCCTCGACCAAAACTCCGGTGACTTACTCGAAGCAAAACTTTAACCTTTAGAAAGAGAGACGAAATGGGTTTGAGAAATAAGAAGGAAATGCATCTAATTTGGATGTGTTCTGTTGTTTTCAGGATGTGGGTTTGCTTCAAAGAACAAATTCCTGTTCGGTAATATCAGCATGAAGATCAAGCTCATACCGGGGGACTCTGCAGGAACTGTCACAGCCTTCTACGTACGTTAACCATTAATTAAGTTCCCATCTTAAATTTAGATTAATATAAGTTTGATTGTATTTGGCATTTGATTGTAGATGAGCTCTGATACAGACTCAACAAGAGACGAATTAGACTTCGAGTTCTTAGGAAATCGAAGTGGGCAACCATACACAGTACAGACCAATATTTACGCACATGGAAAGGGCAACAGAGAACAGAGGATCAACCTCTGGTTCGACCCTGCCGCTGAGTTCCACACATACTCAATCCTCTGGAATCATCAACATATAGTGTAAATTAATTCAATTTCTGAAGTTCAAAAACAAGAAACTTGCTCACGTTTTTGACGAATTGGTTCTTCTTTTGTTTAGTTTCTCAGTGGATGAAGTGCCAATAAGAGTATACAAGAACAACGAGGCCAAAGGGGTCCCATATCCAAAACTGCAGCCAATGGGAGTTTATTCAACGTTATGGGAAGCCGATGACTGGGCAACAAGAGGTGGGCTCGAGAAAATCGACTGGACGAAGGCCCCATTTTACGCTTATTACAAAGACTTTGACATTGAAGGATGCCCAATTCCAGGCCCTGCAAATTGCTCTGCAAGCCTGACGAATTGGTGGGAAGGTGATAATTATCGAACACTCAGTGCCATCGATGCCAAAAGATACAGGTGGGTTCGTTTGAACCACATGATTTATGATTATTGCTCGGATAAGTTAAGGTTCCCGGTGGCGCCGCCGGAGTGCGATGCCGGAATTTGAAAGGTTGCGGCGGAGGGTTATTTGTTTGTGTTGAATCTTGATAATGTACTTGGTTTGGTTTGGAGTGTTTTCATGGATGAATCCAAAAATGTCCTTGGCAGAAGAGTTAATGTGTGGGGAGTGCTTGTAATAAAAAGTCTGCATATGTGTTTGGTGGGAAATTTATGTCTCTCAGAAGTTGGTGATTGCCCGAACAAAAACTTTTCAAATTGATACATGTGTTCTGAATAAAGTTGCACTTGTAATAACTCTTTCCTTCCCGACATTTGTCCTTTCATATATGAGAAATCATTGGTGTAGCCATCAATATTCTGTAATTTACAGGTACTAATTACTAAATTCGTTCCTTGTAGTTCTTTATTATTATTTGAGTTCATCTAAGAATCGTTTCTATAATACTTTTTTTTTATTTTACCATCATTATTTCAGTACTTATTTAGAGCATGACTAATTCAAATATCAAACCAAAAAAATATATAGTACATATACGGTCAAATAGAAAACATTATCCAATGGAGTTACCCTCTCAATAAGTATTAGATGTAGATTTGAAATTTTGTGTACCTCTAATAACTATCGAATTTAAATTCGATATACTTTTGTAGTTTCTCTCATAAATCCAACAGTGAAAAACTATCAATCGAGCCCAAACCTTTTATCGTCAAATAGGAGCAGCGTTGAATGGTACGGCCCTAATCACTTTGCTCACAGATTGCATGGGAGTCGTTGAATCGTTGGACTGTGTTGTGGATTGGGCTTCGAAAAGTATATAGGCCCAGCTCTAAAGCCCACGGTCCATCTCAAATTTACACTCTCACGTCATACTCACAACGTTAAATAAATAAGATAAAAACAAAATTATATTTTATAAATATAACATTAGCTGGGACCTCGAACATAAAGTCGTGGGTTTTTTTTTTTTTCTTTAAACTAGTTGTTGGTTTTATTTCAACCATAAATATACCATCAAATAATTTTAAATGGCATATATATGGATTCTTATTTTTTTGTAATCGATTCAGAAAAAATATGTATTATATGATTATTTAATGAAGGAAAAAAAACAGTAAAGACAAAAGTTTCACACTCACTTAAGTTTTTTTTTTTTTTTTCTTGACATTCATTCACTTGATAAATAAATAAATAAGAAAAAAAAAGAATAATAAAGTAGATTCATAAAAAAGATATAGTCCCAAAATAATACTCCCTTGAGTGAGAGAGAGAAGAAGGAATACTTTACCACTCAAATACGTATCTTTCAGAAATAAGAAATATCATTGTAGACCATATTTTTATATCACTTTGAATTAGGAGTGTACAATTTCTCAAAAAATATAAATAAATAAATAAATAAATAAGTTTGAATGTATACTGTTCATTTGGGCAATCTTATTATTCGTCCACACGGTCATATTTGAAAATATAGTTTTTTTTTTTTTTTTTTTTTTTTTGAGAAATGCAAATATAGTATTAAGATTATGATTTTGCAATTATGATAATTTTTCGCACATACTTAGATATTTTAATGTGAATTTCCCCTTTATACCCTATTATATTATATCACTAATTGACATAAATAAACTAAGTGCATGGTTGATAGTGATTTTAAAATGACTAAAATCACTTTTTTTCATGTTCGAAATCACTCCGAAGCATGTCTTTAATTATTCAAAATCAATTTTATGTTTGATTTTCCACTTTTAAACGTGATTTCATACCATTAAAATTAAGTCTGGAGAAATTTTGGTCAATGACAAATTGCCACGTCATTATTTAAAATTAATGACAAAATTATAATTAATTAAATTTGGGACCAATTATAAATCAACATGTGTCACAAATTTAATTTGAAGACAAAGTTGGCCAATTATAAATTTTTAGGGCCAAATGTCCATTTGATCAATTAATTAAAAATAAATTATTTTGATCCGATTAATTGATTTGACCAATTAATTAAAGAAAATAATTAATTGGATCAAATTTGGGTCTTTTAAATATTTGGGTTTTTGGTCAAATATAAACCAGACCCAAGCCCAATAAAAGCCCAAACCCAAGTTGTTAGGCCCAAAAGTCACCAGGGCCCATCCAGCGAGAACTCTATAAATAGAGGGGTTCTCCTCCATTTCAGTGGTTGAGAAATTCTACACTCTCACAAAGACAAGAGTTCAGAGTTTCAAAGCTCTCAAGCAGAACCAGAGAATTCAGAGAGACTCCACCAAGTCTGAAGACCGAAGACTCTCTGCAATTTATAAGTTCAAGTGTTGAACACTTCTTGAAGACCAAACACTCTTCAAGACTTTAACACTCCTTGAAGATCAAAAACTCTTCAGGACATCAACACTCCTTGAAGATCAAAGACTCTTTAGGACATCAACACTTCTTGAAGACCCAACACTCTTCAAGACTTCAACACTCCTTGAAGATCAAAGACTCTTCAGGACATCAACACTTCTTGAAGATTGAAGACTCCTTCAAGGCTAGAAGACTCCAAGCTCCCAAGAATCCATTGAAGCTTCAGACTCGGGATCAAGCGTTCCAGCCCTCGAGTGAAACACATTCACACACAAGAGAGAGAATCAGAGGATTAAAGTTAGAGATTGTACACCCACACACATACAACATTAATACAAATATATTATTTATTTCACGTGTCTCCATCCCCGAAGTTACGTGTGAACAAAGTCATTAAGGAAAAAACTTCCATGCATACCGATATGTGGGAAAATTTCTAGTACTATGGTAGTATGGAAAATTTTCCATACTACCTCCATTCATTGTTTGCCATGAATTAAGTATTTAAGAATTGTGTGGAACCCATGAAATAAAATATTATATCATTAAATGCATACCGATATGTGGGAAAATTTCTAGTACTATGGTTCCATACTACCTCCATTCATTGTTTGCCATGAATGAAGTATTTAAGAATTGTGTGGAACCCATGAAATAAAATATTATATCATTAAATGCTTATTAAATGACGTGTCAAATGCTGAATGGAGGGAGTATGTACTACGGTAGTACTAGAAATTTTCCCCCGATATGTAGGGATCTCCGCCCTGCATACCACCATTAAAATGTTGATAACTAGGAGAGATAAAAAAAAAATCTCATTTCCTCCCTTCCTCTTTCTTAGTTGTCAAGATTTTGATGGGGTATGTAGGGACATCCCTACATACCGGTATGCAGGGAAGTTTTGTTCTAAGATTAATTTTGAACTATTAAAGACATGTTTTTGAGTGATTTTGACCAAATTTAAAATCACTCTCAAACATGCCCTCAAGTGTCTATTAGTTATAAACGTCTAATGCATAAATTTAGTAAATGTGTGGGGTTAAGACCTCGTAAGAGGAATAAACTCCACCAAGTTTCAAAGGCTTTTTTCAGTATTTTCTATGAGAGAGATTTTTCCCCCCTTTTTTGACGTTGTATTTAAAATGTGGTCCCTTCAATGCAAGCATCGCCCTTTTCATTTTTTAAGTATAAAAAATCTGGAATTGAGATTGAACCTTGAACTTTAAAGAATGAAATGTATTCTTTTATCCATTGAACTATGCTCAAATTGACATTTTATCATTATTTCTAGTATTGTACTTATATTAGGACAAATTATTTCATAAGAACCGTTCAAATAGGTTATGCTCGTTAGACAACCATCCAATCTTGTTGTGATCCACCTTGTCATTCTCACTTCTTGTTTCACTTAGTTGGACTATGTGCCTAGCGTCGTTCTATTTTGACCTCTCTCTACTTAGTAACTCACAATCTCATCTCATCGAGCTACATGTTTGGCATCTTTCTCATTTCTATGTCCTAGGCTTCCAAGTAGCCTTGTTAATTTACTTAGGACTTATAAGATCCCACTGGTTAGGGATAATGAATCATTCACATATCTCTACAAATGGTATAATATTGTCTATTATGGACATAAATTAAACCCTCGTAATTTTGTTTTTATTAATGTTATCCTCCACTTATATATCCATCATAGTCTTTTTTCTCATGTAGTCAATATGAGACTACAGACACATTTTCCAACACCCACTTTGTTGCTTAATTACCAAGTATGTAGATCAATGGCGGATATATGTACTAACGTGGTTGGATATAGTGTCAGCATGGACCATAACATATGTAAATATTTACTTGGCAGACAAGTTGGATGACTGTTGTTAGAAAATTGACATTTAGGCGTAGAATGAAAAACGATTCATGGGAACGGGGCAGGGAGTTGGTTCGTGACTCGTGAGAAAGAAAAGCAGAGACCATTCTTCTCTAATGATAAAGAAAAAAGAAAGGATGAGGCTCAGCGTCAGCCATATCATGGCATGGCTTTGAATTCAGGGTGTGCGTAGTCAGAAAAATGGAATTTGGTGCCACTTTCCAACGTGACGCCTTCAAATTCTACACTAAAAACCAAAACTAAAAAAAAAAAAAGAACGAATTGACCGTTACTTCCTAAACAACAATAATATCACATCCTTGTAATTTAATTCATGTAACTAAAAGGTCCACCCACATGCATGATGCACCCCCTTCCATGGAAACTTCAACACATGAATAAGGAAAGAGTTTTTTTACAAACCAAACCAAACCTTGCAAGAAAAACACACTTTTGAAAGCGACCCGAAATTTGGAAGTTTCCACGAAACTGGCTCTTGTCTTTCCAGGAAAGTCGCCCACTTCTCACTGGGCCGTAATTAAACAAAAAAGCCCAAAAGCGAAGAGGGAAAAAAATTCAAAAGAAACCGTATGAAATTCCATTGGGATTCAGATTGGGTTCACGTGGGCATTGGACTCTTGGTCTCTATAAACCTCCAGCATCTCACGTGACTTTTAAATTAAAATATTTATCTGCCTTTTTCTTTTCTTTATCGTCCCATATTCATATTGCCTTATTATTATCTATCTTAGCTTTCCATGTCAATTTTTCTATTCATTACTTACTTTACACGCCTCTCTCTCTCTCTCTCTCTCTCTCTCTCTCATAATCATCACATCAAATCTTCATATCTACTAACTAGCCACCTCCCTTGACTAACTACAGTCCATTTCTTTTTCTATATATTTTTTTAATGCCAATGCCCATGCTTGACTTCTTCAATCGCAAAAAATATAATATATGATTGAGGTTTTTAATTCAGTCTTTCCTAATCCAAATCCAATACAACCTAACCCATTAATTATGACACTCAAATCACGCATAATTTGGACTACATTTTAGCCCATCTTTATTGCTTTTAGTGTTGTCCTTCATCATAACACTTTAAATGAGTCAAAACCAAGGGAAAATTAATAAACGAAATTATGAAATTCGAGGGAGAGAACTCGGGGAAGTCATCGTACCACAAATATTTTCTTCAATAATAATATTAATTTACTTTATATACAAACATATCAAATCAAATAAGGAGACATAATAATTGGATTAGTAATTACTATATTTTTTTTCTACAAATTAAACTAATTTAATTGGACTAAGGTTTTTTTTTCTTTTTGGGTTTTTTTTTTTTTTTTTTTTTTTTAACAGAACCAACTAGAACTAAACGAGGCCCCAACCAAAAAATCCTGGGTTTCTGGGGAATTTCCTCTTTGATTAATTACCTAATGTGTTTTTCATTTTTTTTCCTTGCTAGGCAAATTCTAATAGATATCCTAGCATAGTATTAGCAAGCAGCAGAAGGATTGGTGAAGGCTTTGTAAAACCGGGCCTTGGGAGCCATCGAAAATGGGCCCTTAGAATTTCCGTCGCCGTTAACGGCGGCGCCACCGCCGCCGATCCTCTCGCAGGACGGGCACATGGTGAGTGTCGCCGCCGGCATTTGCATGAACAGAGGCTGCGCTAGTTTCAGGGCTTTTAGTTCCTGCAGCTCTTTTTGCAGCCTCCTGTTTTCGTCCGTTAGCGTTTCGCAGCATCTCTTTAGAAACTCGCAATCTACCTCTGTTTGCTTTAGCTTTGTCCTGCAAATTTAACCTCCCCTGTTTTAATTTCTCCGATCTGATTATTTCAAATCCCAAATTTAATTAAACCAATAATGATTTTAATTAACCAATTAATTACCTGGCTCTCCTATTCTGGAACCAAACTTCAACTTGTCGAGGCCGAAGATTTAACTCTCTGGCTAAGGCTTGCTTTTGCTTCTGTAATTAAACGAAACCAGAGGTAGATTAGAATATGTAGAACAAGCTAAACTAACAAATTAAATCGATCGGAAAAGTGATCGATCGAGCGAGATTGATTACATACAGGGTTGAGAGTGCTGTGAAGTTTGAAGCTCTCCTCCAAGAGGGC
This sequence comes from Luffa acutangula, assembly GCA_036850905.1. NCBI lineage: Eukaryota > Viridiplantae > Streptophyta > Magnoliopsida > Cucurbitales > Cucurbitaceae > Luffa > Luffa acutangula. Next base: position 56,468,026 of record CM072087.1, on the reverse strand, counting down.
AGATTGTTCTTTAGTTAGCCTAAGTTTTTTCCTGGCATTAGACCCATCTTCGTCTTCATCACTAACTCGAGAAGAAGCTTTCTCTTCTTCAAGATCCTCACCGGAAACGTCTCTTTCACGCTTGACAACCCTGCCGCCGGAGAAGGACGAGACCGCGCTGTGAGGGGACGGTTGGCGACACAAGTCAGCGGCGTCAGGCGCAGGGTGCGGGTAAGTATCGGCAGTAGAAAGCCCCAGAGTCAAAGAGGGCTCTGATTCGGCGGCAGAAAAGGAGAAGAAATCGACGGGCAGCTTGTTGGGTTTGTGAGAAAGATCGGCCGGTTTCGAGGGAAGCGTCAATCCCAAGCCGAGTAGAAGGCTAGTATTAGAAAGATCATCAAAACCCATCTGGGATGTGTGCGAAGGGATCGATGTGGTTTGTGGGATTTGGAGAAGAAGGGATGGGGGGGTTTAAGAAGAGGGAAGGAAATGGGAATGGAGGGAATGGGTTGGTGGTGGGGGATTAATAATCAAAGGAAAGAATGAGGAGACAGACGAATCTTTGGCATTGGGTGAAAAAATTATGAATGCTCCTTCTATCTCGCTACTTACATAGGTTGACCATATGTACCCCACTACTGATATCCCCCTCATTATTATACCCAACACAACAAAGAAAAAAAAAAGTGGGGGAACATATATACATCAAAGGACAATTTTGTATTCTCTATTCTCTAATGCCGTGTATGTGCGCCAACCATCAGCACTTGTGGGTTTAAACCTTGCTTAATAAAATTGTCCTAAGAGAAAAAAAAAAAAAAAAAACGTTTGCTCTTTTTGTTAAGCCGTTAGAGCTCAAAATCATGTCTAATTTAAGATTTAAGTGAGGTTGTGTTTTTGGGTGTTAACTTGAAATGGGTTGATAATTGATATTTGGTATGATTTGGTCCGGAATGTTCCCTTTTGGTGGTTGCCTTTTTCAAAGCAGTGAGCAGCAGAATCAAGTAGGCTCCGTTTGAGAGTGCGTGGCAAAGGCAAAGTAAATATACATATATATAATATATCACATGGCCTGTCTATCCACCTCCATGCCCCCTTTGAACTGGTTGGAAGATGGCCATCCATCACCATGTCACCATGTGTTGCCCAATATCTGCACAATTCCATACATGTCGACATGGGTATGTTTTTTTCAAAAAACAAAACTTGTCCTACTACTTACCCCTAGGAAAAAAAAAAAACTCATATTTTTGTATCGTTTTTTATTATTAAATAAGCCACGAAATGATTATTTGTTTGTTGTTGATTTTAATTGACATATTTTTCAGTGGAATAATCAAAAAACACAAAATAAACACGAGTAAGAAAACAAAAGGGTTGCACTGCATTTACAACCAATTCCTTTTTTTTTTTTTTTTTCTTGAGTGTAAAGGGATTAGCTAGAAAGAGATGGGCACTGAGAGTAGGCTAAGATTATTGGAATAATAATTATGATACTTTTCTTTTGTTTGTCTTGTGGGAAGGAACTTTAAAAATAAAGGAAAGAGATTAGAGAGAGAAAAGATGGTAGACGACAACATTGGAATTTTGTTCAAAGAGTTATAATGATGCTAGAATATGATTCATCAACAAGAATCCACAACACCTTTACCTCACTACAAAGTAGTTGCCCGAGTGGACTTTGGACCTACCTTTAGTACTTGCTTTCTTTCTATTATTATTTTTTTGAACGAGATAAGAAAAATAGTAATAATGATAACAAAACAATAAACAACTTGTTTTTTTAAAGGAGAAAAAAAAGAAAGTAAAATCCATGTGTCGGCAATGCTGAGATGACAAGTTAGGTCATCTAAATAGCATGACGAACCAACAAAAACCAAACACTTTAAAAGCTAACACGATTTCTTCATTTTGCCCTCTTTAATTGACATTTATGCCTAAACATTCAGACAATATACCTTCTCCTTTATATTTCATCTTTCCGAAATTACACATCTCCAAATTTCACTAATTTCATTCCATTCTTATCCATTGATATATGTATTTATTTATTTTAACGATTGAGTCTGACTTTAGAATATTATAATAAGTCTGCAAATTATGGGTGGACTTTTGCTTGTGTTTTTTTTATTTTATTAAATTCAGATATCAGAATCTGATTGCATGAAGTTCCTGATTTAAGTAAAACAACTCGCTGGGAGTGGAGTATGATAAAACAATGCTATTTGTTTTAAATGTCAAAAGATAATGAAGTTGGAAAAAACAAAAAAAAAATGGAAAAGAGAAAAAAAAGAGACGTGTCGTTTGAGTGATAAATAAAAATAAAAATGATAAAAATAGAGGGTGGGGAGAGTATAAGACAGGTGTGGCCCACCAATGATTTTGTTGGGATGGGCATTTGATTCGCTGGCGTTTGATTGTGGAGCGTAGAATTTGGCAATAATAATGGAGGTAAAAATAAAATAATTCAATTAAATAAATAATAAGAATCTGGATAAGGTTTTCTATCGTGTTCTTCTTCTTCTTCCCCCATCCGACCGTATTTGTCTCTTGTCTTCTACCGTAGCCAAAGCCTGTCTGTCACATTTCTCTCTCTAAAGTTATTAAGATTATGTTTGGTTAAATCTTAGTACCCTTTTTCAGCATAATAAATGTATAGATTATATTAAATCTTTCATTATAGCAAGTCTACACTCTACATACGTTTCATTTACCCCCCACGTATTTATTGAATAGTTTCAACTATTATATTCTAGCCCACTCAAATATGTTGGTCTATCTATATACATGTTTATTAAATTAACAATTTAGCTTTTAAATTTTAGTATGGGACAGAATTCCTTTGTCAAGAAAGTATGGGTCGATTATTCTTTATTGTATAAGATATTGTTAAGATTTAATGGACCTTATTTTATATATATATATATATAAAGTACGTCGACAAACTACTTAAAAACAGAGGCAAAACTCAAAAATAGAAAAATAGAATCATAATGAAAGGAAAAATTTTGCATTTTAAATTTGTATCAAATCTTTTAAAAATCAAGATATGGGAAAAAATTAGTGTGAAAATTTGAAATTTTCAATCTCTTTATATATAAAATTTCATTTTTCTAAGGGAGTAATTCTATCCCTTCCTCTTTTCCTTTTCAGTCTACTAGAGACCAAATGTATAAAATTATTAATACATAAATTAAATTATGACAAATTTAAAGATGTACAAAGATTAAATCGTAATATAAGAAAGTTAAGATTATAGTCTTCATTTAACAATTATGTTAAAAATATATTACATAATAAATAAATAAATAAATAAATAGATAAATTGAAAGTTAAGATATAGTTGTGAGGGCATTGAAATTGAAATAAAACACATAGGTTTGAATCTAATCATGTAAAAATGAGAAGCAAATTGCGCGCAATGTGACAAATACAATCCACCGGCGGTGGAAATAGTCAATAGCATAATCGAAGCCCTCCAAGAAAAAAAAAAAAAAAAATGTCACCATCTAGGGGTAGATATGAATGCGTGGAAAGAAGATCATAGAGCATTAATTGGGCAAACATAAGTCTAGTCACCCCAATATGACGTCATTATTGTTTCATTATTTTCAGGGTGGGGGTGGAAAGTAAGTGTGTTTATTTATTAAATCAAACAAAACAACCCCCTCTCCTCCCACCGACTTTTTTCTATTTTCATCATGTGATTTTTACATTATCTCTATCTCCAACTAACAAATTATTTCAACTTAATAATTTCTCCTGGTCACTGTTTAAACGTGAGAGTTGAATTATTGTTATTATTATTATTATTATTATTATTATTTTAACTTATGGGAGATATTTTAGTTTTTTTGAAACGTTACACAATGTAATGTTATTGTGGAGTATAGAGTCCGTAGATGGTGGCTATGACAACTTGTGGATGAATGGATGGTCTACGCTAGTATTGACATAAATCTACGTGAATAAAAATCTTGGTCCAAAAAGTAAAGATGGAAAAAGTAGTCATGTCCCATTTTCACATTGAATTGTGACCTTAATTTAAAAGTGAATATTATAATTTTAAAACATGGACATTAAAAAAATGGTCCTTCAACTTTTGAGTGAGGTTGTGTCTATTTAGTATTGGTACCATTTTAAAATTTTATTATTAGTTTTTATACTTTCAATTTAATTTGTTTGCGGTTTAAAATAGTACACTATATAAACTTCTATGTTTTAATTTTCAATTCATTGTCTATCAACTTTTTTTTCCTTTTGAAAAGAGTGTCTAGTAGTAACAAGTTTATATGGTTAACTTCGTATCATTTATTATAGTAATGATTTAGAGATTTTTGGTTCAAATCTCACACTCACACATGGTATAATATAAAATAAAATAAAAACAACTTTGTACTATTTTAGTGCTTATGTTGGCATAATGGACAAATTATATAATAATACAATTAATTTGGTAGGCAATTTTTAAATCAAACATAGTTAAAAAAAAAAAAAAAAAAAAAAAAAAAAAATCAACATGGTTTAAAGCAGTGCTCTTTTAGATATTAACTTTAAATTTTAAATCTCTCCTAATTTTTGGTCTTTACAAATTACAATGTAAAATTTTATTATGGTTTAATGAAATTTTTAGTATATATTGATTAAGAGACCAAATATGTTTACATATCAAAAATCAATATTTAACTTTAATAAGATGTTTCAGGATAGGAATTAAATTGTAAAAAAAAAAAAAAACAATAATTACAATTACTAAATCAATACAAATGGAAAGGGGTAGGTACCAAATTAGATTAAAAATCATAAACTAAATCGTTCCTAATCAAAATTGTTTTAAATTTATTTATAAAAATTACATGGACGAAATAAAAGTTTTTACAAAGCTTGTAATTAAATAATGATTGAAAAGGGAAAAAAAATGGAATGGAAGGATTGGTTGGAAAGGGAGATGGGAGTGAAAAGGGTTTTCACATTCACACAGAGCGTGCTTGCGTTTGAAAGTAGTTAAAAGCAAACAGCCACGTCAGCGCCCCACCGGCTTTCCATCACAGCGAGAGGTGTCGTGCGCACGCAACTTTGTGAGGGTACAGTGCACGCATGAAGGTCACATGCGGACACGTGGGCGGGATGGAGGGATAAAAATGTAAAATAACATCAACAATAATAAAATAAAGAAAAAGAAATTAGGGGTAGTTGAAGACTCGTGGTTGCCGGCAGAAACAGTTGGAAGGTTTTTGCTTGCTTAAAGTGTCGCACGCGGGTTCGCTTTGCGTTGGCTCTGATTTTGATATTTTTAAATCATTTCAAATAAATAAAAATATAAAAAGGAATTTATTCCAGTTAACGTGTCAAATCAAATCAAACAGTCTTTTTAGATGGACGGACTTTAATTGGGTTGAATATTCTGTTTTTAACTGTTCCATTCAATTCACACGTGTCAACGCTTCCGGGCTTTCAAATTATCACACTCCCTATTTTTCCGTGTATTTTTCTTAAATCTAGATGTTAGGAAATAACATCCAGAGCTTCCTACACATTTTTCCATGGTATAAAAAGAGATGAAAAAGTAATGTTATAAACTCGGAGATGAGAATAGTTCAACGATTAAGACACTTATTCTTTCATTTGAGTTTAGAGATTCAAAATTTCTCATATTTTCAAGTTGAAAAAAATTACAAATATTAATTATAGTTGAGATTGTCTACTCACTAATTGCTTAATTCTTAAGTTACATTCGAGATGGATGATAGATAAAAACGATGCTTAACATCTATTTATATTAAAATTTTCAACAAAAATATCACTTTATATTTATAAAGGTTAACATAAAGAAGTGTGGAAAAAAAGTTATATGACAACAATGGAAAATCTCTCATGGTTAAACACGTGAACTATAAGAAAATATAAAATAATGTTTAGCATCTTTTTTTAGTACGTCAACATTTGAGGGTGGGGAGATTCGAACCTTTGACTTCATGGTTGAGAGAATAATGTTTAGCATCTTATGAATATATAGTTTTTTTTTTTTTAAATCTAAAAAAAAAAAAAAAGAATATTTAGTTTATTGATCAAAATATTAGTAACTTTAGTTATAAGTTGGAATTATCCCTCACCTGGTTGAAGTTAGATATATATATAGAGATAGGTAATTCAAGAGTTTAATTAATTTAATACTAAATATATACTTTTATTTAAAATATTTTACCATCGATGGTTTAAACTTTAAACTTTCCTTCAATTTTATGTGTTACATTTTGCAATTAAGTCTTTTTTATATGATTTATTAGGATGGAGGGATGATTTGACAATAAAAAAAGTATTTAATTAATTAGACGTCTACAGTTTGAATATTGAGATGGATAGTTAATCTGGTAATGAATAAAGTTAGATATATGGGAAATCTAATACATGTGTTTGGTGTCTAAGTGTTGAATTTTTAAAAATAATAGTGTAATCATGTTAATCACAGTGTTACCCTTAACAGTTAGTTCAAATTGTTTTAATGATATTAATGACTTGTTTTGATTATTTATTGATTAAACTATCTCATTTAACCTAATTTTATTGTTGGTACAGTTCACTTGATTTTTTATCATTAGGTCATACAAATGACAAACATAAGATATTTTATTGTTGAAGGCGGTTCCTTTTTTACACAAAGAGGTTGTAATATTGTTGCCCATGTTCTAGCTATTCATGTTTGGAGGACAGTCATAGCAAGGATTTGGATGAAAAAACACCATTTTGTAGGTGAATAAAGGACGAACTTTTCCTTTCTTTGATTTTTTAGGGTTCATTTGGTAACGTTCTTGTTTCTTATTTATTGTTTCTAATTTTATTAAGAAATCTAAGCATTTAATAACTATGTATGTTTCTTGTCTCTCATTTTTTAGAAACACTTCCAAAATTTGTATAGAACTTTTGGGAACAATTAAAACTAGTTTTTCCTTTTTTATTCTAGTTTCCAATTTTTTTCAAACATAAAAATAAAAATATAGGTTTATAATTATTATTGAATGTATAGGTGTTAGGGTCATGAAATTCTATTTTTCTATATTAAAAATGAAGAAACAAAAATAAGAAAAAAGAACGTTACGAAATGGACCCAGTTTTTCATTTTTCTACTCTACTAAAAAAAGAGAAGAAAAAAAAACATACACACATGTAAAACGGATAAATAACTATTAAAGCATCACTCTCGTTTGAATGATATTAATTAGAACATCATTTCAATATTGAAATTAACGAAAAAAAAAACTAAACTAAAACAAGACAGATAAGTATTATGGAAGTGATGTCGGGTGCATTGAATTAGAATCAAAATGGGTATCAAATGTCATCTCTCTTATTTATTGAATTAGAGATTTTTTTTTTCTTTTCTTTTGACAACTATTGAATTGGAAAATTTAAAACATGTTTTGATAATAAAACTGATTTCAATAATTTTCTCTTGATTACTAACTTTTAAAAATAGATTATCGTAAAATTAGGTCTCTCTTTTAACAAGTTTTAAATTTTATCCTTCAAGAAGCTAAGATTGATTTTATCTAGTATCTTCTTCTCACACAACGACTTTCTATTTTATAACTTTTAAAACGTCAATTAAATGCAATCATTTTTTTAAAAAACAATTAATACCATAATATTAAAAAAAAAAAACAATAAAACTATTTTTGTTAGTACTTCAGAAACAATGTAGGAAAGACAATTATAAATTGAAAATTGAAATAATACAACAATTTAAACCATTGTTTAAAAATTTATAAAGAATAATAATAAAATTAAGCAAATTTTGATAGTATGTTTGTTCTATTAATTATAGCTAAATCACAACAATCCAATATTCATTGTGACGTTTTTTTTTCTGTTTAAACATGAAATTTATCAAAACACTAATCTACACCATATTACAACTAATTTTTTCTAAAAATATATAGTTGCGTTTTATCAATCAATGCAGTCATAAATTTGAAAAATAATATGATAAATTGATATCATTTACATTGAAAATCATTACCATCTACTTTTACTCACCTATTTCATCCATTGTACAAAGTCATCTTTGAAGTTTTTCCTTCTATTATTAATATTGTTATTATTTCTAGTTCAATAATATTCGAGAGTTTAAGGATTCGAACTCATGACCTCTTGGTCATAAGTATATACTCTATGTTAGTTGAGTTATGCTTCTATAAAATTACATGAGGTTGAAAAAGGAGGAAAGAGTAAAATTGTTCGTATGCTTGTGTTTTCTCATAAATTTATATGATTTAACTAATTAAAGCATTGATAACATTTTTTTTCACAAGTTAAATAATGATTTGAATTCTTACCTTTATAATAACATTATATTATTTTTTGAAAAAAAAAATTGCTTTGTATAATATAAAAATTGTAATTTGGTTGCTTTAAAACAATATTCAATTTATCAGTATTTTAAACTTTAATACTAATTATTTGAAACTTATAACGATTTAACGTGATATCAATCTTAAAATGTCTTAAATTCAAACTCTGCAATTATAGTTGCTTTAAACTACAATGTATCGAAGCGCCAGAAAGATAAGAACAAGGAATTAGTTCCTTTACAATCTGAATTACTGTGTTAAACTAAAAAGGCAATATTCCTTTTCTTTTTTGTTTGAAAAGAAAAAAAGAATATTTTTTTTTTTACATAGAAAAATGTATGACATTTGGGTTGGAAATTAAAAAAGTGTGTTATTATTCTCTTGTTGATATTTTTATAATGATATTTCTGTTTGACTTAATTGCAAATCAATCTTAAATTGATTATTATTCTTTATTTTAATAAATGAGAATAGATTCCAATCTGATGTTTATTCTAATTCCTTTTTTTTAAAAAAAAAAAACGGAAAGTTGAATTATAATTCTGAGTATTAGGCTATTAGCTTTTTTTTTTTTTTTTTTTAAATATATATATATATATATATATATATATATATTATGCTATGAGCTTTAGTGGAAATAAAATGGGTTGACAAGATGTCAAGAAGTGGAGCTACGTTACTGTTGAAAAAGGTTTGAAACATGTGGAGAAAAGTCCCATATGGCCACCGGAGCATATTTTCCCTATATGATTGGCTTCCATTTATTATTATTATTATTTTTTTGACAACAACTATAATAATCTGTTTTTTTTTTTTTTTTTTTTTGTTAATTATAAGTTGGATGTACAAACTCATTGTGTATCAATTCATATAATTTTAAATTTTTATTAGTATCTATATTTTCAAGTTTGTCTATCAAGTTCTCATATTTAATTTCGTTTTTTAAACCAACTTCTTAACTTTTTTTTTGTTTGGAAAGAAAAACTTCTTAACTTGATCCATGCTATTTGTTATAGGTGATTTTGGACTACACAAGAAGCTGACGAGGACAAACGGGCAGAGGTAGGACCAAAAGACCGACCCAGAGGAAGACCGGGCCAAAGGGTCGGGCCATTATGGTCGGCATCGGCAAAAGGCCGAGGCCGACCATTCGGCTCGGTTGCGCGGGCCGAGTCCGTTCGATGCCGTTTGGTCCCCACCGCCTTTGGCTGCCTCGGTTTCGCCTGGTTTGACCTAAAACGCCTCCGAATCCCTAACAACCCTAGGAGGAGGAACATGCATTTATATCCCTCTTCGCCACTGAAGAGAGGAGACCAAATTCTATCCCTAAACTATATTCTATACTCTCGACTCTCTCCTCTTGCTCTTACTTTTCCACTCCCTACCGTTCTGTTTGCTGACTTAAGCATCGAAGCCGGTGTGGCGAGCACCACACTGGTGTGCAGGTTTACTGTCTTGCATGCCACGTCTTCCCTCCTCATCTACAAATTTACCGTTGGTGGCACGTGAAGGTCAGGTGAGTTCCTTTGACCAAAATCGACCATCAACACTATTAATTCCATAAATTCAATGTCACACCATCCCACACGAATTTGTACCAAATTATCTTACTGCGGAGTTTTTTAAATTACACAATTCATGCATTACATAAGTGTTAAATTGATAAGTTAAAATTAAGAAATCTATTGACACGACATATAAAAAGTTCAAATAACTACTTTTTTTTTTAGTGATATATAGGTTAAAAGACATCGTTGTGAAAGTTGATAATTAAACTGTTAATTTAATTTTTTTAAAGTTTTATCCTAAAAATAAATTAGGATCTGAAGTTTTTTTAGTACTTATTAAAATATTTGACGAAAATGATTTGAAAATTTTAGTTGAGAGATATTTCTTCTGTTAGGAGAGTCCTTAATAAACTTTATTTTCTAAAAAACACACACAGTTTTATCCTTTTTTTTTTTTCCACACATATAGTTTTATCTAAACAATGGAATTACACGACAAAAGTATGATTAAATTAACATATAAGCATATTTTTCTATAAAAAAAAAAAAAAACATATAAGCATATTGCAGTTTACACATATAGCAGCCTATATTCAAAAGTCTTTTTAAAAATTAACAAAATGCAAAATCAAAAGCCACAAATATTGCAGTTCATACTAATGCCACTTTAATAAAATAAAAAAAAAAAGTTTCAACAAATTATACCGAAATTAATAAATTTTCTTTGTCCAAAATAGGATTAAAATCAGTTTCAGAAAAAAATGAAAGATAGTTGGGAGATTAAAACCAAAATTAAACCTAATTAAGGCAAGGGAAGTGGGCGGCACGGAAATTCTCCATCGGAGGAAACTCACACGACACCCACGTGAAGTTGGTCCCACATCCATTATCTTCAATCCTGTCCCTTCATTCATCCATTTAGATTTGGCCTTAAAAGTCGAAAATTTTCTGTACAACTCAATAATTTAACATCTTATTAAATCATACATTATTTAACTGAGTCCCACGCTATTTTTCTAAATATCATTGATATGAAAATGAAGAAATAGAGTGTTATAAAAATCTCATTTTGTCATGCATATTAGCAGGTCGAAATTTCTCAATAATTTGAATCATTCGAGACAAACAACAACTTGACTAATCTCATCCACCATCATTAACTAACACGACTTAACCCTCGAACCAATCATTTCTCATTCCCTCCAATCACCAATCCCACATAAATCACACACTTTATGATAAAATTTTATTTTTCCCTAAACCTAATTAAGTATCATATATTATTGGGGGTTAATGGTAAGGACGTGACATGAGTGGTTAAAGCAGAATAATTAAATAAAGACGGCAGAATGCATTATTATTCTTTCTATCATGTCAAATGGGAATGGCTATAAGAATCTTATCCTGTGTGAAAAAAAAAAAAAGTCCACCATAAATCATCCAGTTTCGTTGGATTTTGCAGTGGAAGAGGAGGGCCACCCTGGGCAATCTTAGATTTTTAAATGCAACGCTGTGCAAAATATTAATATTATTCGGTTTCTTTATTCAAAAAGGAAAAGGAAAAATATATTTTAACGGTTTTTCAAACGGGAAATGGATTGATTGCCCTGCCCACTATCGCCGCCCTGCCCCCACGCCCACGAAGTTGTACGGAAAAACCAGTAACGTCTAGAAAAAGGCTATATGGGCCGTTAGGCCTGTTTTGCAGCTTTTGGATTCAGATGGATTGGGCTTAAATTGGGCCGGGCTAGCAGTGGATACAAAGACGAATGCAGATTTGGGAAAATAAGTAACTACACAAATGAGCCAATAGTAACATATTTATTCAAAAAGTGTCTATTTTGTTATAATTTTACATTTTTGTCACCTCACAACCGGATATTAAATGAGTTTAAGAAGCTCATTTACGTATTTGCCCTTACCGGTTGACAGAAAACAAATATAATACCAAAATAAATTAATAAAATAAGAGTTATCAAATTAAATAAGGACATTTAGGGAAGAATAAAAATTAAATTAATACATGAAATCTTACCGATAAATTTAGAACATTTAGACAAAATTGAAGTTAATGGGTTAAAGAAGCTCATCCACCATAATTTCTGTTGGGAAAACGTATCAAATCTCTCTACAAATATTTACGAAAATAAAATTATCTAATTTAGTTTTTTTTTTCTTTTTGAGTTCAATCCAATTTAAATTTTTTTTTCATGAAAAAATACTTAATGTTGTGTATGGGTGTTTTTTTTAGTACATTGTGTTTTGGAATCTCAAGATTTTAAAAGATTTCAATTCATAATAGTTTGATTTGAAATGAATTTGTTATTTGTTATTCTAAAAAGATAATGATTTATGTTTCAAAAAAAAAAAAGATAATGATTTAAATAGAACTACTGAATTTGGTAGGATTTCATACAATTGAGAGGCAAATTACTTATTTAACCTTATCGTATTTGAATATTCTATCAATAATTGAAAATCAAAGGTCTCTATTAGTAAACTAGTTGAGTAACACGTGCATTGCACGTGAAATATTATAGTTTTAAATTAAAATATGAGAAAATAATATTTTTCTAATATGCAATAAATAAATATTATATAATTTTTATTTTAATAAATTTTTAAAAGGTATACAAAGCAAACTTTTTTTTTCCAATGTTTTTATATTATTGTGTTTTTAAGAAAATTCTTATATATATATATTACAGACGAAATTTTGTACAAATAATTAATTTATTAAATGAATATGTTAATATTTTGATAAAGTGAACACACATGTGTCAAGCAATTTTCATTTTGATGTTTTTATATTTTTATCATTTTCGTAAAAATTATGAAAAAAAATTATAATTGTTTACATAGTTGTGTCTTATACATATAAGAAATAAATAAATAAATTATATTATTGTTTTAAATTAATTATTAATAATTAAATTAAGAAAAGTATTCTAAAAATACACATTTATTTAAATGAAAAAAAGTATATTATGACATATTTGTATCTCTATGAAATATTTTGAACATTTTGTCTATAAAATATTGATATTTATATAATTGAAAGAACACGAGTAATAAATGTCAAAAAACTAAAATATGCATATAACGTTTGAGGAAAACATTATTAAAAAGTGAATAAAAAATGAAAAAGGAAAAATAGAAAGAGGAAGTTTCTCCTAATGAAGTATCATGTAACTTTAGGATTGGATGTCAAAATGATTGTTTATAACAATAAACGTGAACTAAACATTTTCAAACACTCAATCACTTGGGACACTATTGTATAACTCAAAAATAGGAATAGAGGTCATTTTCTATAGAACCTATAAACACGTCTCCACTGTTAAATCATGATGTTTCAAATTTACTGTCTAGATAACACCCATACACAGTGGAATAGTCACACCCAAAAGAATGCTTTGTTTCACTACGTAACCACTCCCATAAATTAAATTCTCTTAACAGACACTTCTAACAGTTGCAACCATTTGAAGCAATGGAATAGTCACACCCATATGTGAAATAATACTTTGTTTCACTATGTAACCTCTCTCCATGGATTAAATTCTCTCAACAGGACACTTCTAACAGTTGCAACTATTCGAAGGGAGGGACAAAACAGGAATTTATTAAAATGTTAAGGGCAAAATGGGAAGGCAAAGATTCTCCCCTCTTAGCCCCATTTATATATAGTATAGATTTTGTATTTTACTGTTTTCCCCATTTCTTGAACTTTTTTATTCTAAATGGAGGGAAAATGCTTGAGTATTTCTTAATTTAACGTCCCAAAATTATTCTATTTGACTAAATTTTTAATTTTAAAAAACCCATTGGATATTTATGGATAAAAAAAGAAAATTTTGAAATCACTCTCTTCAAACCAAATGTGTAAATATGTTCTGCATAATTTTGAAAAAAAGATAACAAATTGCCTAATATTCCTCCAATATGTCATGCTAGAAACTTGGGAGGTTGTTAAATGTCCATCAACGGTAAATTCCATCAATGGATCTTGGGCTTCTCGATAATTGCAATATTGGGCCAAAACTATCCAAACAAAACGGCCCAAATTATGAGTTTAAAAAGAGCTAAACGACATGACGTGGATTGTATGTAGACTGTCGCACTCAGCTTCGTTCCTTTCATTCCCTTATAAGCCTACTGAGATTTTCACAAATCTTCGATTAATTTTACCTTACTTAAATTCTAATCAAGCCGTTAATCTCAGAATCAGATGCGATTTTAAAGCCAAAAATTGTTCAATTGATTAACGATAAAACGGCGTCGTAGACTTCATCTCCTTCTTATCGTTCCGCTGACTTTGGTTTGACTGTATTATGTGAAATTGAATTACGCTCTGAGCCAACTGAAGACTGAGAGAGTAAAAAGTAAAAGCGATTCGGAGAAGAAAGAAAGTAGACCAAGTGGGAGGAACTCGATCATGCTTCCCACTTCGGAAAGGGAGTGACAAGAGATTGCGACAGTAGGTTTCGTCTTCCAAGATCGGTCGTTTCCGGGGGTCGAATCGAGTACGTTTTCACTCTTTTAGGGTTTGTTTCTCTTGCAATTCGGACTCCGAAATGGCGAGTCCGCGGTCACAACGTGCCGGAGTTACTTTGAGTTCCGGCAAGGCTTTGTCTCTGACCCCTGGTTCTAGGGTTTTGCAAACCCCACTTGCCGACGAAGCTATTTGGAGGCGTCTCAAAGAAGCTGGCTTCGATGAGGAATCTATTAAACGAAGGGATAAAGCTGCGCTTATAGCATATATCGCCAAGCTCGAAGCTGAGGTTTGTCTTCTTCTTAGCTACCAGTTCTCGAGATTTATTTTACATTTCGTTTACTCACCCCCATTCTCTTATGTGTTCCTCTCTGATGGGTTGCGAGGTATTTGGAATTGAAGTGTTTGTTGAATTTTGGTTCCATTCTTTTTAAGGGATTTAAAATGGGTAGTCCAGAATTTGGTTGATTTCTCAAAGAACTTTTATATTTGAATTACATAAAGCTTTTGTAATTCAATTGATTATATCCGAAAACCTATGATAGAATCTTAAGCGTAGTGGTGGACGGAAGCTTACTTTTAGAATTTGAGATTATGATCTGAGTTCTACCAAATTTGTTTATTCTTTGCGAGGGTAATTAAAATTATGGCAGTTTTTTAAATTCAATTTGGTAAGATACTTGATTGTATTAATAATTGATTCCTTGTAATTCTGCGAATGTACTTTGGATGCATAACGACTGAATCACTTCTGTCAGTTGTAACCGCATAGAAATAAATGATCCATTTTCTTATCAATATTAAGAAGCAAAGGTGAAACAAAGAAAATACCGAAAGGTTTGGTGAACTAGTACCAATTTTGTAACTCCTGTTTTCCTGTTGTACCTTGATTTCAGTGAGGTGTTCTTTAAGTTTCACTATGAAGTTCACGATTGTTTAATTGGCGCTAAACTTTGATTGAGTTGCTTCTCATTCATGGCATAATATTAACTTTGTTAACATTTATTGAACATGAATTATTAGGTGAGCTTATTTCTTTCTTTCTATTTAATTGCCTTTTTGACCTTTTCCAGTATTTTCATGGTTTAATCTACTGGGATAGGGTTCTCTAATTTGCTTTACTGGGTTGTGTATGCTATCCTAGGATGGAAATTGTTAAACTTCGAAGTTTTTAGTTCCTTGTAGTTCCACTTTGTTGTGTGCCTGGACCTGTATCCTCTCTTTTCTGTCAGTGGGCTTCCTGACATCAATGAATAACTTTTCTGTGGAGGAGGACTAGATTGTATAATACTATAACTGTTCCCATAAATTTGCTTGTGTTGAAATAGTCCAACTCTATACCCCGTTTTATATAAAATTCTCCTTAGGAGTTAATACTGTGAAGTTTTGAATTGGCCTTTCTTCTGGTAGTTTTTTTTTTTTTTTAAAAATAATTTAAATTATAATTTTTAATCTAAATAGCTTTTGTTTTTGTATTAATAAATTTTTCATTTTTGCTTACTAAACTAATTTATTTATTCTTGTCAGATCTTTGACCACCAACACCATATGGGCCTTCTCATTTTAGAAAGGAAGGAGTTGGCTTCAGATTATGAACAAATGAAAAATAAAGCTGAAACAGCTGAATTAATGTACAGGCGGGACCAAACTGCCCACGGATCAGCTTTAACTGAAGCAAAGAAACGGGAGGACAGTTTGAAGAAGGCTATTGGGATCAAGGAAGAGTGTATTGCAAGTGTAAGTTTTATATGTAAATGAGTTTTCTTGACCATGCATTGTATTTATGTGCTTGTAATTCTCTACTGTGTTATATAGCTTGAGAAGGCTTTGCACGAAATGCGTCTAGAATCTGCTGAAACCAAAGTTGCAGCTGAGAGTAAATTGAATGAAGCACGGATTATGGTGGAGGATGCTCAGAAGAAATTTATTGAGGCTGAAGCCAAACTACATGCAGTAGAATCTTTACAAGCAGAAGCTAACCGGTGTAATCGTGCTGCAGAAAGAAAACTTCAGGAAGTTGAGGCACGGGAAGATGATCTAAGGAGGCGTATGACGTGTTTCAAGTCTGAGTATGCATTCTTCTCTTTATGACCTTGTTTTATTAACATATTTTATATGTTTTCTCATTTTCCATTTTTTTTCAAAATGATTTGGTTCTCTGCATGATTTTCATTTATCAACTTTGACCTTTGGTCCTTTGCTGTCTTGGAGTAAATGGTGACAATGTTTTTGAGACAAGAATGATTGTGATGATTTTCGGTTATCTTTGTTTTCTTCTGTGAAACCTTTACTTTAAAATGTGAGTTTTACTTTTTACAAATATTTTCCAACATCAATGAAATGATTATTGTTTCCTTTCAAAAAAAAAAAAACAAATATTTTCCATAGATATTAGGTAAAAGGTACACAAAAATTTAGTATGAAGGAGTGAAAACCTGAAAAGATGGAATATGATGACATCTATACCCTTTTCACTTCTATTCTTCCCCACTCACATCAAGAAACAACCCTCTCAGTTAGAATTGGTAACATCCGGAGTATAAATTAAAAAAGAAAATTAGGGAACACCATAGAGATCAATAAAACTTAGCAATCCCGAAGGCTTCATCCAAACAGCATTCCCTTTCATTGAAGATTTGGTAATTTCTTTCAAGCCATAACATTAATTACATTGATTCAAAGAACTTTACCATCTCAGTTGATGGTCTTTATTTTTCCCTCTTAATCTGGTTGACTACCTGGCATGAAGCTGGATTATGAAGTTATGATATTGTAGCTTTATTATCATCTGTGAGATCCACAACTTTAATTTCACATGTAATGGGAAAAACAAATGTCCACTGATAAGTCAGAGTAGTGCACACAAACAATATGCAATATAAGTTGTGACATATACTTCTTCACTTTTGCCGTGGTGGAAGTCAGTTGCAATAATTTTTCCAACACTTCTTCTGTTCCTAGATTTATAAACGCTAAGAAATAAATTATTATTTTTATTATTGTATATACTTTTTTTTTGTAGTTGTGACAAGAAAGGGGACGAAATTGTGCTTGAGAGGCAATCTTTAAGTGAAAGACAGAAAGCATTGCAGCAGGAACATGAGAGATTACTTGATGGACAAGCTTTGCTTAATCAGCGGGAGGAATATATATTAAGTAAGACTCAAGAGCTAAATCGATTTGAAAAGGAGTTAGAGGACTCAAGAACTAACATTGAGAATGAGCGCAGAGCAATTCATGATGAGAAGTCCAAGTTGCAACTCACAGAAGCCTCTTTATCAAAGAGGGAGGAGGTTTAATTTTCTTTTCCCCCTTCTTATTTTGGTTTGGATAATATTCTATGAACAACTTTGTGTTTTGTTCTGAAAATCTTATTGATTCACCTTCTGGGTTTTCAGGCTGTCAATAGAATGGAAATTTTGCTGAACAAGAGAGAGCAAGAGCTACTTGTTTTACAGGAAAAAATTGCAACCAAGGAATCTGTGAGTTTCCTTAACCTATTATTTAGCTATACTAATGCAGCACTGTGATTCATCTTATTAATTATACTCTCACCTTAAGGATTGTATTATTTTTTTCCTCCTGGATCCCACCCTGCTTTTAAGTGAACTTACCTACTTTTTGAGGCACTAATTACATCTTAATTCTCCTCTGGATGAGTTCTGCAGAATGAAATTAAAAAGGTTGTTGCAAACCATGAAAGTACTTTGAGAACAAAGATATCAGACTTTGATGCTGAGCTGCAAGCAAAGCAGAAAGCAGTTGAAGATGAAATTGAAGGCAAGAGACGTGCTTGGGAGTTGAGAGAGATGGACCTTAAACAGCGGGATGAGCAACTCTTGGAAAAGGAACATGACTTGGAGATTCAATCTAGGTCGTTGTTGGCAAAGGAGAAGGAGGTAGAGGAATTATCCAAATTTCTTGATGAGAAACAGAAGAACTTGAGGGCTGCCGAGCAGGAGCTTGAACTTAATAAAGTACTCCTGCAAAAAGAGAAAGATGAATGCTCTAAAATGAAGCTTGAGCTTCAGCGCTCCCTTGATTCTCTGGAAGACAGAAGGAAACAAGTTGACTGTGCAAAGGACAAGCTTGAAGCCATTAGAAGTGAGACAAATGAATTATCCCTGCTAGAGATGAAGCTTAAAGAAGAACTTGATTCAGTTAGAGTTCAGAAAATGGAATTGATGGATGAGGCAGATAAGTTGATGGTCGAGAAGGCCAAATTTGAAGCTGAGTGGGAGATGATTGATGAAAAAAGAGAGGAGCTGCGGAAGGAAGCTGAAATTCTAGCTGCAGAGCGGTTAGCTGTGTCCAAGTTTATCAAAGATGAACGTGATAGCCTTAGATTGGAGAGGGATGTAATGCGAGATCAATTCAAGAATGATATGGAGACACTTTCTCGTGAGCGAGAGGAATTCTTGAACAAAATGACATGTGAACGTTCTGAGTGGTTGAACAAAATGCAGCAAGAACGTAAGGATCTGCTAATGGATGTTGAGGCACAGAAGAAGGAGCTTGAGAATTGTCTTGAACAGAGGCGTGAAGAATTAGAAAGCCATTTGAGGGAAAAACTGAAAAACTTTGAGCAAGAAAAGAAAAATGAACTAGAGAAACTTAGCTTCCTTAAAGACAAAGCAACTAAGGATTTGGAAGAGGTTGCATTAGAAACAAAAAAACTTGAAACCGAGAGAATGGAGATTAATTTAGATCGTGAAAGAAGAAACAAAGAATGGGCTGAACTGAATAATTCCATCGAGGAACTCAAGGTTCAAAGGGAGAAATTAGAAAAACAGAGGGAATTGTTGCATGCTGACAGGGTGGAAATTCTTGCGGAGATTGAACGCCTTAAGAAATTTGAGGATCTGAAGGTTGCTTTGGATAATATGGCTGTGGCTGAAATGAACCAATCTGATTTGGAACCTGCTCAGCTGATAAGTTCTCCAAGAAGACGTCTAAAGCAGCGAGCACTTGTTAGAGATGTTGATTTGAATTCACAGCACCAAACAGATACTCAAAAGATTACTAATGGCTTTGAGTCCCCATCTATGCCCAAATTAGATGGTGATTCACATCCTATTTCCACTCGTTTCTCATGGATCAAACGTTGCTCTGAATTGATATTCAAGCAATCTCCTGAGAGAGAGAGGCCATTTACAAGGTATCATGATAAAAATCTGATTAGTCAGGCTGTCGAATCAAGCTCAATTCCTGGACAACTCGTTCACTCTCAGGATTTTGAAATGGATAGGGGTAATGGGAAGTCTCAAAGAACTTTTGCTGAAAGACAGGATGTGAAATATGCTATTGGAGAACCGAAAGTAATTGTTGAAGTACCCCCAACAGGCAAGGACATGAAAGGAGTACCTTTTAATGATGTTACAGCGACTGATCGTAGGACTTTGCCTGGAAGGAAAAGGAGAGCTACCAACATTACTCATCCTGATTCCCTAGGACAAATGGAGTCAGGCAACAACAATAAGAAACAGAGACAACAAGAAATTTCTGTGAACCCTGCAGAAGATGATCCTAGTTGCCCGTATGTTTTTTATTTTTTAATTTATTTTTTAAAAAAATTTCTGGTCAAATGAATTTCTTTCACTTTTTGTTGGTCTTTAATTCTTATTCTCCCAACAATGTCTCAGTACCTCTAGTTTATTTAATGGTTTTTGGATTAACAAAGTTTTATAACTGATTTTAAAGTGAATGGTTTGATTTCAGTGAAGAAGCAACCCAAATGGATGTGCCTGAGGATCCAAAGGCATTTGTGTCATCCACAGAAAACAAAGAAAGTGTCAAGGAGGCTGAAGTTGTTATTGTAAATACAGACATTAACATCGTTGAAGTTACGACTTATAAACAGAAGAACTCTGACATATCTTCCAACCAAGATACATCAAACAATCAGCTAACTCTTTCAGAAAAGGTATGCTTTGTACGATGAGGTTTTATTTATTAAAAGGCAATCTAAGCATTCCAAATTTATGGATGGTGTATACCCTGCAGTACTGAGGTCCATGGAATGGTTTAGCATATACGCTTAGGAAATGTTGAACAAGCTACTGTTTGCTGTCAGGTATATGTTATTTTGCTTTCAAGTTTTAATTTTTGCCTTCCGACATTTCTTTGTTTTGTACACAAATTAATGTTTATCTTGTTAACGTGAAATTTCTACGTTCTTCTGTTATGCCTTCTTATCTACTACTTGTCGCATGTTATTTTGGGTGATTTTGTTTAGACTTCGTACCTTACTTAATGCAACATAAGAATGGTGATAAAGTTTCCCTAATATTGCATTCTAATTCTTCCTAAATATTAAATTGTTTAGCCATAATTTTATCTTGATAGTTGGATTTGAGTTGCGATTTTAAATTAAAAAATAAGACTTGCTGAAGACAAAACGTAAAATAGAACCAAAGAGACAAGTTCTAGAAGTTTGATCTCACCTAGTTATATATCGTCTAAGACAGCACATAAAATAAGACTTACTGAAGACAGCACGTAAAATAGAACCAAAGAGATGAGTTCTAGAAGTTTGATCTCACCTAGTTATATATTGGCTCCAACTAATTTCCTATTGATCTTTCTTAACTTTTAGCTAGCATTTTAGATTTCCTAACTCCCTCTTCAACGGTTGAGCTAAGACTAATCTGTAACGTTGAATTCAATATCAGTATAAGAAATCAAAGAGTGAGAATCAATTAGGTTTATGTCTTTTTATTGTGCCTCACTGATGTTGTAAGCCTCCCAACCCCACAATCTAAATTCAAATTATAAAGATTTGGTGTGGTGTTCTTCTCTTTTGACCACCTAATCCTAAGTGTAGGAAGTTTATCAGCTATCTAATTTCATCTATTGAAGATTTTTTAGATCGAAAGAAGACTCATTAAAGAAGAGTTATGGGAAGAAGGATAGAGTTGACATGGGGACTTACAAGAAGAGGGGTCCCATTTGGGATACATCCAAAGAACTCAAAACTACATAAAACTTCAGGCAAATTACACTTACTTGGAGCAAAAGGTCTATCTAAATCCCAAAGGTCATCCAATGGAGAGCAAGTGTCCTGAAAAGTTCTTTGTTTTTCTTTTAATCCATACCCTCCAAAAAAGAGACTGGTGACGACTTGATCACTTTCTTTGGAGATGCTTTTCACGATTAAGATTTGGTGCTGGAGGCTTTTAGGGTGCTGTGTGCTCCCATGCTAGATTATCATGGTTACAGGACAAATTTCTTGGACCGTTTGTCCTTGGTTTATATCTAGCTTGGGAGTGATGTGAGGGTTTTTTATGGTATAAAAATGTGAGACAATGTTGGATGTTTCACATTTTAAACACCTCTTTGGGTCAACGTTACTGAGTTTTTCCGTGATCTCTTTCTTTTTTAATTAGTTGGAGTTCATTCTATATATATATATATATATGGAGGATCTTTTGCTTGGTTTCAGCCTGTGTTTTTATGTTACGTCGTTTTACCTTCCTTTTCTTCAATAGAAAAGGTCCTCTCAGTAATATAAGAATAATATTAATAAAAAGACAAAGAAGCACAGATTTAGCAAGTTGAGGTTTTAATTGGAAAAATGTCAGTACTGCCTCCTTCCAACCCTTGCTAGCGTGCCCCATCTCTATCTCTTGTTGTTTTTGTTACTTGCACCTGTATCACATTGAAAAGTTCTCCTTCAATGGTTCACAACATTATACTTGTGTTTAAAACTTTTTAGTTTTCTTTGCATCTTTTCAGCTTTCTGTTAATTAGCCGTATATCAACCACCAATTATGCCATAATACATTCTTTTCTTTTATTTAGGAAATACACCTCCGCGCAAGTAACAGAAGTGCAGAGAGATTGTGATATAGCCCGAAGGAGGGGGAAAAAAAGCCTTGACATGTTGGGAAAGGAATGTGTTAAGCGATGATCTCAGAACATATCTGTTCACGTTTATGGTTTTTTGGTCTAATTGTGGCGAATCAAACTAATTTTTGGCAGAGCGCTTGTGGAAGTGTTTTCTGGCTTCACACCCTTCTAAGGTATAGAGGGGGCGTCATTTTCTAGCATGTTAATATTCTTAGCGTGACAAATTGCTCCAAATTAAGATGTTAATAGATAGTTCTATAGTAGGAAGGAATTTTAGTAACATTTCATGTTTAGTAGCATGGCTTGAAGTGTGGGGGCTGGGATAGGTGGTGTGCATATGAGTTTTTTGTTGACTGTGTGTTTGTTGAAGGAATGAGTTTGTAAAATGATCTCTTTTCTTTAAGCCTATTTCTGATATGTTTGCTGTAATTTGAGCATTAATCACTAATTTAGTTGGGATTTGTTGCTTTCATTTTAGTTAAATATAAGTATTTGGAGGGTTTTATATTATTGATGGAGAAAAGTAGTTTAGTTTAAGGATGAGCTATACTTGTTGCATTTATTTTGAAAGTTTTTTTTTTTTTTTTTTTTTGTTGGGGGGGGGGGGGGGGGGGGGGGGGGGGGGGGAGGGTAATGAAGGGGGACCTTAACTTTTACTTTAGCTCATTCATTTCTAATAAAAATAAGAGGGTAATGAAGGGGGGACCCTTAACTTTTACTTTAGCTCATTTATTTCTCTTCCCTTTTCTTTTTCGTTTTCCTTCCACGGCTGTACTAAATGAAAGGGTACGCGTCTCTTTATGAAGTAATTACTATCAAGAAGTTAGATGTTCAAATATCCATGTGATTGTACTAAAATAAAATTATTTTGTTCTTTACCTCATGCTTTGTTACATTTCAGTTAAGTATAAGGACGAGCTTTAAATATGTAGTTCAATATTAAATGTTTTGGATGCCAACAAGAGTATAGCTTAACTGACATAAAGTTGTACTGATAATCTGAGATCTGTGGTTCGAACCTCCATCCCAACATATTGTCAAAAAAAAAAAAAATAATAATAAATAAAATAAATGTTTTGGATGTTTTTATCGATGGAGGAGAATAGTTTTGTTTTATCTTATTGAATTCGGAAGTTTTAATTTTGAATAACGTATTCTAAAATTACTAGGTCTATCTTTTAGAAAATCTTCGATCTTTTCCTCACAACTCAATTCAAGATTTTTTTTCCCTTTATTTAATCTTTTGGAAAATATAATCTTTTTCTTCCTATAGGTACGTTTTTGCTTTACTACGACGAAATTAGTTTTCCTGTTGAAATTGTGAATTTATATTACCCCATTTTAATCTTGTTCTATCTAAGATGTTTGTAAGATTGGATTATTAATATGACAAAGTATAAAATGAGCTCCTTGCAAAAATTTTATTGATATTAATGTTTCTTTTTTCTTTTTTCTTTTTTCTTGAAGGAATGTAAGTATTTTCTTTAAATGATCAATTTACATCCATATATACATTTTTGTCGTTACTAGTTTGTTTGGTGTAGTTTTCAATGGTGTGATAATGGATGAACTTCAAAGTCAAATATTCGCTACCGCTTGTTGCCTTCAATAGTGTGAGTTAGTTGAATGACATTTAAAATATTTAGTTAACCTTTATCTCATTGATAATGCATGTTTTTGTGATTCTAACATTATTTGGTCCATATAATCTTTTGACGTCGTCCATTACATTCTATTTCTATCTACTCACATTTTGTCTTTTTATTTGTAGACTTCATCTATTACATTCTACCTACTTCCCTTTTTTTTATTTTTAGAGTCGAGTTGCTAT
Source organism: Luffa acutangula (assembly GCA_036850905.1). Lineage (NCBI taxonomy): Eukaryota > Viridiplantae > Streptophyta > Magnoliopsida > Cucurbitales > Cucurbitaceae > Luffa > Luffa acutangula. The sequence continues at coordinate 56,444,017 of CM072087.1, read as the reverse complement.
TTTCCAAAAACCATTTTCTTTAGAAGAATTGACTTTTCTTTTTACGTGATTTATCTCAATCTTTATTAAATTTATATTATTATACTAGCTTGCATTATCCTAATAGATTTTCTGACTTTTCCATTAGAAAGTGTTACATTTCATTTTCTATGATGATCTTGTAAGAGATTATAGGACACTACACATATCTCCACAATGGTATGATATTTGGACATAAGCCCTCATGACTTTGCTTTTGGTTCACCCCAAAAGGTCTAATACCAGTGGAGATAGTTGTCCTCCCTTATTAACCCATCCATTATCTAGCCAATGTGGGACTTTGGTCGCACTCCCAACATATCTATCCCATATATATATTTTCCAATCATGAGGGTATGACCAACCATAAAAAATAAGCATCTAGCTTACTAATAATCATCGTCAATAATTTTATAGTATTTTAACTCATAACTTAAATATCCAACAATTACTTAATATTTTATAAGTTCTAGGGAGGAACAAGTTCTTTAACTGTTTCAAAAAAATAAAAGGTCCTTTAATTATCCCCCCCCCCCCCCCCCCGAGTTCAATAACATTTGTCCATTTTTTTTCCTTTTGAGTTCAATTACATTTAGAAGGAGAGATTTGAACATTTGACCTTTTAGTCGAGGGTATATGTCAACTACTACTCAGACACACCTTTTTTCTACTTTGATAATATAAATTTGGAAAGAAAAAATTGATCCCTCTAAACTTTGGGGGCTGTATCACTTAAAACTCTAAACTAATAAGTGTATCAATTTAAACCCTAAACTTTCAATCAATTTAGATCATTTGTTAGACTTTTGTTTTAAAATCGCTGATGCATAACTATCGAACATGTATAAAACTTCTTTAAATGCAAGGATTAACGTAAATTAGAGATTAAGAACAATTATTAGGTGCTCCCAGTGCAATGCTCTGACCCTACTACATTTGGTTGTCAAGGAAACTAGGTCACCATGGATTGAACTCATTCCTTCTAAGTCCTTTATTTTTTCTATGACCCTTATTGACCATTAGGACCAACCCATGGTTAAACAAATGCTATTTTCATTATTTGTTTTTATTTTATTTTATTTTATTTTGTTGTTTTTATTATCATTATTATTATTTTGAGGATTTATTTTGTTGTCTTTAGTAATGTATTTTTATGCTCTAAAACTGCCCATCTGTTTTGATTCCATCCATGACTATAACGTATATTTAAATACCATCTAAATTTACTAGAAGAGACGTTTTAATTTTTAAATAGAAGGTAAAACGGCTAGAGTTCATTAATAGATCTTTTAACCTTTTGAATTTATATAACAACCTATTTATCTTAATAAAATACAATTAATAATTATTTTATTTTTTTTTGAATTCTAATACAATTAATAATTAATAAGACTATTAAATACTCACAAAAGATAAACTCAAATCAAATACGACATAAATTCAACCATGCATCAGATTTATAATTTTGACATTATACATAAAAATAAAAAGAAGTAAAATTTTCAACAGCCACCCCACAATTATTATGTATTTTAACATTAAATAAAAAAATTATTCCTAAATTTCAAATATTGTCATTTTTGTTTGTCTATAATTCTTTTTTAAGAACATTAAATCAAACACGTATGAAATGCTTCGAATCTATACTAAAAAGAGGAGACAACCATGCATCCCATTTTGCCGCTTAAGATTTGTTAATTTTTTTTTTTCTAAAATACACACGTCCTTCCATATTTCCTTCATTTTGTCAATATTCACCTTATATTCAAATAATTTCTCAATGTCTTTTTTCTTCAGAATAAATAATTTCTCACTTTGTATCTTCTCTTCATTCTCCATTAACTCATTTACAAAACACAAATCAACCTCAAATTGGTAAAATAATAATCCAAATTTCTGACTCCACTTCTTCAAAAGGAAAAAGAAAAACAAAAAAAATACCAGTAAAAAAAGAATTCTTTTTTTCCAACGATTTATTATTAATTTTTTTAAAAAAAATTTCAACGATTTATTTTTGTCCGCAGAAAAAAAAAAAAAAAGGCACGAGTTAAGTTGGGTACAGGCTGCTGGAAACTATTTAGAGAGGGAATCGAAGGGGTCTGAGAGAGAGGGAAAACGTTGAATTTCTTCACAAAGCTTAGAGTGAGAGAACGAAATGGAGGGAAGCGCCGCCGTTGCAGGTCTGAAGCAAGATTACTTTCTCTCTTCTTCTCGCCATTATTCTCCTTTCCTCCATTCCTCTGCATCTTCATTCTCCTCCTTCTGCAGAAAGCATTCGTCTCTTTTCTTTCTCAAGGTCTTTCTCCCTTTTCCCTTTCCTTCTGTATTCCAACGATTGCTCTTTGATCTTTACTGCTGCTCTGATTTTCTTTATTCTCGCATTGTTTCCTCTTGCAGTTCCAGAAGAAGCCTCGTTTTCCTTCCTTCAATGCTCGTCAAACGGCTTCTCCCGTCAGGTCTGATGAAAATTTCGTTTGGTATCTTTACGGGTTTCTTTGTTATTGTTTTATACCCTTCATGTAGGCTACTCTGCATGAGCTTGAAATTGGCTGTGCAATGTACAATTATTCTCTGGAACTTATCTTTATTGTTTATATACTCGATTTATATGGGAATAAATTGAATTAGAGATGAGAAGCGTAATTTGATTGGAAGAGACGAAATTTCTTTTACTACATTTCAGCTCGTAATCTTTTGTGACTTGGATGATAAAATTTTGGGAAAGTATTTGGCCTACCAATAATCAGATAAGATCATATTGAATCTAGTAAAATGGTTGAGTATGTAGTTTATTTTGTCATGCCAAGGGTATCAACGGTAGTCCAACATTATTTTCATGACACTGCTCCCTTATGAACATGATGGTGATATTGACTGCATGTATATACCAAATTATGTGCGGAGTGCTTTGATTTTCACATTCGACTGATCTCCACAAACATTTGTGCTACTCTGCAGCAAAGAGGCAGCGGAAATACCCGACTTAGATTGGGACAACCTTGGTTTTGGGATGATTCCTACTGATTATATGTATGTCATGAAATGTTCTCATGGTGGAAATTTTTCTAATGGTGAATTACAGCGTTTTGGGAACATTGAATTGAGTCCTTCTGCTGGAGTCTTAAATTATGGGCAGGTTAGATCATTAAATTGCTCTAAACGTAATGATTTTCTTTACTTACTTTCTGAAGTTTGTTTTCACGCTCTATATATGAAGTGACATGATTTGATCTTACTAAACACTTGAAGGTAATTAAGAAAACTACGTTTCATTTTGATTTCCTGCTTTATCATGATTTAGCAGTTCCACTTTCTTTCTTTCTTATTTCAGGTTGGTTTGTATCCTTGTTATGACTCAAATCTGATGTTACTAGTTTACATCTTTCCAACAATTTTTATAAAACTTGGTACTGTTTGTTTCACTCTCTTTTATTTTTATTGGAGGCTGTTTTTATCGTTATTTTGGATGAACTCTGATATTACCAGTAGATAACTTTCCAGATTTTTTTTTATAAAATCTGGTACCATTTGCAGAACTCTTTTTCGTTCTTATTTCAAGTTGATTTTATCCTTGTTATGACCGAAATAGGTTTTTACCAGAAGACCACTTTCCTGCTAGATATGTAGAAGGGAAAATATTTCTTAATGGACTATGAATAGAGGGACAAAATGGCATTGATGAAATCTTAGTGTCTAGAAATGGTCAGAATGCCTTCCGGAAGGGAGGAAGAAAGTAGACTAGTTACATTTGTTGAAAAGCTTGCTTCTGCGTTTGAGGAGATTTTAGGTGTAGGCATATAAAGCACCATCTAATGTGAACTCTGAACGTTTTTTGGGAACCTTGGCCGTAGAAGCACTTAGGCTTAGTAGTTTTATTGTAGATCTGTTGCCTTCGATGACTAATTCAGCTTCCCAAGGAGGATCCTTACCATTATATTCTTGTATAATCAATTTTCACAAATTAAGGATAGCATTTTGATCGAACTGCTAATGTATTATTTTTGTTATCTATAAGATCTTGTGTTTTACTTGACAAATATTATCCTCTCCAAGTAGGGACTATTTGAGGGTCTAAAAGCCTACAGAAAAGAAGATGGTTCTATTCTTCTCTTTCGTCCAGAGGAAAATGCATCGAGGATGATGATGGGTGCAGAGAGGATGTGCATGCCATCACCAACTGTTGATCAGTTTGTGGAAGCTGTGAAGGCAACTGTTGTGGCCAACAAACGTTGGGTAATGAGTATTATTGTTTACGTTATGTTTTCATTTTGTTTGGGATGTAGTTTATGACGTTTAAGTTCATAATTAGTTGCCCTCGCATCTCAGGTGCCCCCTTCAGGCAAAGGTTCATTGTACATCAGACCTTTACTGATGGGTAGCGGAGCAGTTCTTGGTCTCGCCCCTGCTCCTGAGTACACATTCTTAATTTATGTTTCACCTGTTGGAAACTATTTTAAGGTTTGTCGGTTTGTGTATTCATTAATGTTCAAAAAACTATATTCATAAATGTTAATTCTGTTTTATTGGGCTTTTCACATGTTTTTGTTCATAGTGTTCGTTCATAATTTGATTTTCAACTTAAATGCGATTGTTAGTGTTCATAATGCAATCTTTATGATCTGGACAAATGCTTAACTCCTAATTTCTGAAATTTATGAGCTCAAAGTTATAGCTTTAGTTTGAGAAATCCATTATATCTGCCTTATTGGAAACAGAGCTGTTAAAACTAATATACTTGAAATATTTTATAATTTTCGAAACGCATGGCCATTTCCCATGCTATAAAGACTAATATGTGATGTCACTACATTAATCTATTTCTCTTGATATTTTGTGCTGTATTGCATTTTTGCTCTGCTTCAAAATTTAAAGATCTATTTTTGAATACAGGAAGGCATTGCACCCATAAATTTAGTTGTTGAGCACGAGTTGCATCGTGCTACACCTGGTGGAACTGGAGGTGTAAAAACCATTGGCAATTATGCTGCGGTGAGCATGTTTTCTGGTTGATGAACTTTATTTTTTCATTACAGGGTTATGAATCAGTTGATACCGTTCACAAACCATTTGCTAAAATTTCACAATCGAACCAGGGCCAATACAATTATATTATGGTGTAGCACGGTCATGTTTCACTTTCTAATTGAAAAATGTGTAATTTGATCTCAAATTTTTGGGCAAAGGCCTTAACTTGTGACTGAGGGATGAAAGGAACTAGGCCTTTCCCCTTTTATTATGCTGTTTGTTCTGAGCTGAATGACTTAAATGAAATATTCTCACCACACAATTATGGTTTGGTGGGAAAATCACTCCTTGATATCATTTTCTGCCTGTTAAATTTTTGTTCATAGGTCCTGAAGGCACAATCTGTTGCAAAAGCAAAAGGCTATTCTGATGTTTTGTACCTTGATTGTGTGCACAAAAAGTATCTCGAGGAGGTTTCATCATGCAATATTTTTGTTGTGAAGGTACTCTGCTAAACACTATAGTAACTTATTATTATTTGTTAAATTAGAAACACATTTCATTGTTCTAAAAATAAATCTACAGAGAATCCTAAGAGGGTCACAACACTTAGAATTAGTAGAGTTCCAAAAAGGGCTTCTATTCCTCTTAAGCCACACATTCTAATCCCTGTAAAAAGGGCTTCTATTCCTCTAAAGCCACACATTCTACAGAATAGTTCCAATAGTTAAGCCACGTTATTTTCGTTATTTTTGCAATTTCCCGAAGGATGTACAGAAAGGAGAGCTGTACAATTTTGTATGTTCTTTGGAACTCCATGGCCTAGTTGAACATCTGCAGCAGCAGAGTCCACAAATTTGAGATAAAAAAACAAGTGTTAAAAATATAGCTGGTTGTCAGTTTACTTTTCTTATACAAGTAACGTGTGAGGATGTTTTCCTTGGATATTGACTCGTATATTAATACCCACCAATCAAGGACCGAAGGAATGAGTTCTTTTAATGAAAATTTTGTTTTTAGTTATCCATTCTTAAAAGAAATAAGTTCAGTTAAAAAAAAAAAAGAAATAAGGTTTATTTATTTATTTATTTATTATTATTTTAATGTTTATAACATGGGTAGAAGGTGGACGGATTTGAACCACAAACGTCTTGGTCATTAGTACAAACTTTATAGTTGAGCTAGGCTCGCATTGATTTCTTCACATAAATTTTTAATTGTTTTATAACCTACTTTTAGAGACACCGGGCTAAAATCCTACCAAAATTTATAGACTACAAAAGTAGTTTCCAATTTCTTTTGGAAAAAGTATTTTTAAAAGGTGAAAAAAAAAAAAGAAAAATAAATGGGAAGTGGTAAAGCTTGCCTTTTGAAAACAGAAATGGGAAGTGGTAAAGCTTGTCTTTTGAAAACAGAAAATAAACAAATTTGTCATCAAGAGGGGCCATAATTTTCTGAAGGCAAGGATGAGGTTGTATTATCTCCCACTTTCTTTAATGTGAACTATCTAATTTTTGTTATCAAAGGGCCTTAATTTCCTTAGGATAGTATTTTTGTCCTTATTTCATTTCATACCCATCATTATTTTTTAAAGTAAATAGATAAATAAAAGTTTGAACACCATAGTTCAAGTGTCCAATAATAGTTTGACATATATTTGCAAGCATCCATCAAGTGTTTATTTTTAATTTAATTATTATTATTATTATTATTATTATTATTTGGATAAAAAATCTAACTTTCATTGAGAAAAAAGAAAGAATACAAGGGTATAAAAAAAATCAATCCCCCAAAAGGAAAATCCATTAGAGAAGGGGCTCGTCCTCTAAAATAAGACCTATAGGATAACTACAAAACAAACACGGCACCAATGTCCAAAGAGAAACAAAATATCTAATCAAGGACCAAATATCTCTAGGATTCTGCTCCAATCCTCTAAAGGTCCTATTGTTTCTCAAACAATGCAAATTCCAGTCTGCCACACAAACATTTGAAGATGCTCCAAGTGTTCATAAATTTTATTAAATTGGATTATTATGTATTGGGCCTAGCAAGTGTTTGACATATGTCCAACAAAGATTAAACTTTATCTCGTTTATTCAACTAGTGTCTGATATGTGTCTATTATGTATTTCACTCATGTTCAACAGTGTTGGGAATAAACTAGTGTATGGTATGTGTCTAGTATGTATTTAACACATGTTCAATGAAAAAATATTGGGCTTAGAGGGAATGGGTTCAATCCATGGTGGCCACCTACCTAGGATGTTTAATATCGTACGAGTTTCCTTGACAACCAAATGTAGTAGGGTCAGACGATTGTCCTGGGAAATTAGTCGAGGTGTGCGTAAGCGGTAAGCTTGTTCGGACACTCACGGATATAAAAATAAAATAAAAATTTAACACATGTTAAACAAGTGTCGGGAGCACAGTCTCAATTCTTGAGCACTCACGGATATAAAAAAAAAAATAAAAATTTAACACATGTTAAACAAGGGTCGGGAGCACCGTCTCAATTCTTTAGCTATCAGTATATCACATAACCAGAGGTTCCGAAGACTCTTTCCAAAATTTAAGTTCCATGCAGCCGAGGCATCGAACCAATCAATGGCTTTTAGGAAACTTTTGCTATTTGCAAGTATAAAAGCTTAGAAAATAAAGAATCTAAGTGGGACCGATCAACATATTTCTTCTTGAAGATGCTACAAATGTTCATAGTTTTTATTAAATTGGATTATTATGTATTGTTAAAGATAGAGAACGGTTACATCTCAATCTTCCAAAGCAAAGAATAATAGCTACTAGGTCCGGATTAATTTTCTATGCTTTGAATGATGAGAGACCCAATAAGGATCTTCCTCTGATGATATATGCGGGTCATCACTTCAAAAAATTCTGGAAACGAGCCAAAAAATAGGGTTTGGCTGCCCTAGCTTCGATTGGTATCTAATGTCTTCACTATTCAATGAGTGGTTTTATTTCTCGAGTCTAGTCTTTACCATTCCCAAGCATTAGTGTCCTTAAACGTTCTACTAAGGTGTATGTATGATAGAATTGTCTAGAAAGCCTCAAATTTTAAATAGTAAATAGGCGTTTAAATCTCTCTAAGCAGAGAGTGAAATTATGCAGTTTTCCAGAAATTTATTTGGATTATATGATTATTTACTTTAGGTGTGATGCCTAAGATCTCAAGGGTCATTTAAGGGTCTAATCGAGATATTTATTATTAAATTCTCTTATTTCTTCGTTCTAGACCTGCCCGTTTATGTTCGTTTACTTCCTATCACTTTTACAACCTGAATTGAATCCTTAACAGTTGTTGAAGTTTCAGTCCCCTAACCAGTAACCTGATATATTCATCTAACCGACCTTTATCCTAGATCAGTTAATTTCAACCGTCTTAAATTTACAAAATTTTCTTGCTGGACTAAGGAAGCTACGCTATACATGTGACTAATAGTTTTGCTAATTTTTTTTTTTACTACCTTGATAAATTACTTGACCTGAATTTTCCCTGTTGCATTTTTGCTGTCTGTGTCTATGATGTTCTGTTTACTTCAAATATTTAAATTGAATATTGTAGCGTTCTCGTTATTGCACCTGACGTTCTCATGTTTTTAATCTGCTGATGCAATTGCACCCGGCACTTATTTTATTTTTTAATTTTTTAATTTTTTAATTTTTTAATTTTTTTTTTCTGATTTCTGATTAGGGGAATGTGATCTCTACTCCTGCCATAAAAGGGACAATATTACCTGGAATTACGAGAAAGAGTATAATTGACGTTGCTCGTAGCCTTGGATTTCAGGTTCTTCACCATTTTAACTTCTATCACATATGTATGGCTAGGTTGCATATCAATTAAAAAAATGATTTTTTATCGCCCCCAAAAAAAAGAAGAAAGAAAAAAAATCGACCACCCTGATTTGGTTCAAGGATTGAGAAGCAAGGTCAAGTGGCAGCCTAGATATCTTTGACATCATGGGTCCAATTCTTTTCAATGTTAAATTAAATATTGTAGGATCAAATAATTGTCTTTACTCGGTCAGCATAATGCTTATCTAGTAAAAGTCATTTGCAAGGTTTTTCCTTTATTATTTGTAAAACGGGGCTATGTTTAGCAACTTGTTTTGTATAATAGTTTTTTTTTTTTTTTTTTTGAAGGAATTTTGTATGATAGTTTTTAAAAACTATGAACGGGGAGTTTGTAATATTGAAGATATTATGCTATTATCAACATATTCATGATTTTCAAACGAAAATTACTTGGATTACTTTAAATAACAGACCATCCATAAGAACATTGAAAACTATGGAAAACTACTTTTACAAAACACTTAACCAACTACAACCTTACTTGAACAGGATCTGTTCTATAGGTTTTACATCTGTCCTTGAGTTCTAAGGAGACAAAACACTTATCCAACCATATTTTTATTGATTTTTTGTTCTAAAAAATGGAAAGTCATTTCTAAAAACAACTTTCAAATGAATTTTCTGATATTTAGATTTCAACCGGCGTGTTCACCAATATTTTGTTGATGAAAATTAGATTGAGTTGGTCATCCCTTTAGGCTGTTTAAAATTTAAATACTCCCTCTCTCAAAAAAAAAAAAAAAAAATTTAAATACTCCCTTTAGGAATATAAGTTGTTTATCTTGGTAACATAACGAATTGTGAAAAAAAAAAAAGACGAGAGAAGTGGGCACTGATTTGAATGAGTGCAGGTTGAGGAACGATTTGTGGCAGTGGATGAATTACTTGAAGCTGACGAGGTCTTTTGTACGGGGACAGCAGTGGTTGTATCCCCTGTGGGCAGCGTCACATATCTCGGAAAAAGGTAAAATTTTGGAACTGACGTATTACACAAACAATATTTTGACACATTGCGAGACAGCGAGACAATGGGATGAGTAGTTGGGAAATTGAACTTGCCTTCTGATTGAAAGTACACGTTTCCGTATTCATTTGTTTCTTAATTAGATGCAACATGCTTAGAATGGGATTAAGCCTCAACACAAACCATAAATTAAATCGGTCGCTCAAGTGGACTTTGAAATGGGAGATCGTTTGACTAGATTGAGATGTATCTCCATTCTTTTTACGTCAGTTGCTTGAGTAGTATGGTTTTTGGAGTGTTGGACGTGAAAATATTCTCCTTGTATTGATTTGATGGTTGAATTTTGCAGGAAATCTTATGGAGATGGTGTTGGAGTTGTTTCGCAACAACTCTATTCTGTGCTTACCAGATTACAAATGGGCCTTATCGAAGATAAGATGAATTGGACTGTCAGTCTATTGTAGGCATGGGGTGACATTGTAGAATCCTCTTTTACCTTTTTTGCTAGCCCCAGAGATTTTGTAGTTTTCTCATATCTAAATTAACGGTGTAGATAGTTTTGGAAAATGTTCCAAGAATTCTAATAATTTGTGTGCTTTTGTTTGAACTGGAAGTGACTGGCGTGACAAATATCAAAACTATATATTTCTTTTTGCATAATTCATTGGCTGGCCCCGAATGTTAAACCCTCCGAGCAAGTCTATCGTGCAAGGAATATCACTCTGTAGTTTGTGTTTGAATTGGGTGAACTGCCACCAATTTAGTTCACACGTTGGATTAGATGGAATTGGACAGGTCTAGAAAATAATTGAATTGTCATGTCTTAGACGTAGATTGTTTAATTAAATATGCATTGTTTCAATAGAGCAACGTTTTTTCCTTTAAAGTTAGGCGAAATTGACTTAAAGGGCTCATGTTTTGTAATTTAATGATTTATTTTTCGTGTAAATTCAATGAAATTGATACAGCATTTCCACCCATTTCAGTGAAATATAGTTGTCAAGCATGTAATGTAGTAGCACTTGAACTCATGGTGTCTTCTTTTCCATAAGACTGAATTAAATACCATCGTGGTCTAATAATTTTGAAAATGTTAATGGAAACATTGTTGTAAGTTGAAAACTTTGGTTGGATTGAGCCCTCTATAATGGAAGTAGCCCTCTTCCTGGGACGAGGACACGACATAGATTTCCACAATGGTATGTTTTTGTCCACTTTGGACATGAGCTCTTGTGACTTTGCTTTTAGTTCCACCTAAAAGACCTCATACTAATGAAGATACTTGTCTTCCCTTATAAACCCATAATCATCCTCTTATCTAGTCAATGTGGGATTTTGGTCGCACTTCCAATTACCAACACAAGGGGAATAGAAGTTAAGAATTTCTAACTCCTAATTAACCAAGGATGGGCTATTTCTAGATGGCTAGTCATATGTCAACCTTGGTAATCTTTCTAAATCACCAATAATTTGACTTTCAATTTGTAAATGAAAATGAAAGAGAAAGACATGTGAGAGTTAACGGCTTTGAAGCAAGTTGCAAGGATCCCTTGTTTTAATTAATTTCACACTTTAAAGTCAGTTGAAATGTTTAATTTATTATATTCTTCTTAAATGGAGGTTTAATATTCTCGACTTTTTGTATTTTGTCAATATTTCGCTATGGTATATTATGGAAGTAACCATTGATCTTTAATATCAATGTTGAGTTTATTTTCATTTATGAAAATGTAGTTAGAAACTTTTATTCCATAAGAACGTGTATTGTGCCCAAACCCAACAAATCAAATTAAGGCCTAATTCAGCTTTGGCAAACAAGTTTTCATTTTATATTTTTTTCATGTGCAATCATAGTCATCAAATTTCTATACATTTTAGTGTAACTTATTATAATGGATCATCAAACTAATTGGGTGGATTACAGAAAGTCAAGAAAGAACTAAATAATAAACATATTTTAGTTAATGAAACATTGATGGGTATTATCTAGGGAAGTTTTGTTTGATAACAAGACATCTAATTTAATAAGAATATAAAAAAAAAGAGACTTGAAAGAAGTGTAGTAGTGCAATTAGAACTTACAAACTTAGGTGTGCCCTATTCTACTCTATTTCCCATTTATAGTGTTTAAGCCTCTGCTGGTTCATACTGTTTTACAACTGTTGAAGAAAGAACAAAAACAATTCCCCATAGTTTCTAACCACATATATCTTTACGACCAAACCAACAATATTAAAATAAACAAAAACAGGAAGCTGCTGGCAAATATGAGTCAGAAAAGATAATGAAATGAAAGCTGGAAACCAATCTTATCAATCTTTCATTGACCATCACATAATAACAATAATAATAATAATGTAAAAAAAATCCTCAAATTTCTTCAAGTCTTGTCTTCTTGCCTCAGGAGTCCAAAAGTAGGTCAAATTTGGAAGTAAAATAAGCTACACACATTCCATCTTGTCATCCACCCAGCCCAACACCCCCCTCTATTTCACACTTTGAAATCTTCAAAATTTCCTATTTTGTCTTCATCTCTCTCTTAACCTTTTTATTTTTTGACCTTTGCACCACCCCTTTTGTAAAGATCTTTTTTTTTAGAAAAACAAATAATGGGTCTTTTTCCTTTTTAACTCAAAGGACACCTGGATCTAAAAGAGATGGTTGGAGTGGAGAAGGAACCTCTTAGCTGACTATAGCTTTAGCTTTATTGAGCAAGAAGAAGTTGATGATCCCATGGAAAAGGTTTAGTTTCAGTGGCCATTTATATATATATATATAAAGCTTTGTACTTTAAGGCTCTGTTTGGGAGGGTTGAGTTGAGTCAATTTGCAAGACTGATTCCATTGTTAGCTAAGCATGAGATCATGTTGAATGGCCACCAAATATCGTGTTTGCTTACATAGTTTTTCTCGAGTGTTATTTGTGTGTTCTGTGATTTGCTTTTAGGAAACGTGTGGAGAATTATATGTGTTTTTTTGGTCTGTGTTTGATGGGATATATTGATATATACTAATTAATGTGTGTTTCTAGATGTTCATAATTTTCCTGCAGTTTCTGTTGATTTTTTTTTTTTTTCATATATATGGTCAGACACGTCTTCGTTTAAACTTAAAGATAACACATTCACTTGACTATTCAAAAAAAAGGAAGAAGAAGAAACTCAATGGCATCAAACAGTTTGAGTCTTTTATGGATTTCTTGAATTTCTCTCTTTATCTAGAAGAAATAATAAAGAAATATATACCCAAAATGGTGTGAAACCAAAGGGCTTAGGTTGTACTACTAAGGGTAAAATTGAATTTGTCCATTTCATTTTTTAACATATACTCTCTTTCCCATTGGTGGGCTCAAATACTAAAATGAATTGGAAATAGTGAGTTTACCCTAATCTAAGAATTTAAGGTGTAGTACGTTGAATTTAGTGTTAATTGGTAAAGGTACTTGTGTATTTTCTCCCCAAAAAAAAAAAGTATTCTTGTATTTCTTTTACCAATTTATTAAACTTGGTTGATAGTAGATTTATAAATGAAAATGGTTGATTGGCAGTTCTAATAAGTTTGGGTTGGTTAAGTTCAAATTAAGAAAATGTTTGATCTATCTAGTTTATGATTCAATTGTATAAAAGAAGGAACCATAGGAACGTGAGATTGTGTAACTCATGTTTGTCTTATAAGTTAATGATTTGTAGGGATTTGATTATGTAGCCTATGAATTTAGCAAACGTGTAAATTTAAATAAATAAACAAACAAACTATATATATATATATATCAAACATAGGCTCGACTTCTTAATTTGTTGTCCTAATCTAATATGTATTTTGATATCATGTTAAATTTTTCACCAAAACCTAAAAAGTTTCGAAAATGTATGATCCTTTTCATCCTACAGAAACGGTTCATATTAAACTTAGTCACAACACAATAGAAAAACACAACAATATCATGTGAGAGAGATAGAAGCCAACCAAGAAGACCATTTCATCCCTATGGTGTTGACAAAGCCAATGTGTTGTACTCAGCTTTTCTCACACTCTATTAACACAAACAATAGAGAGAGAGAAACCTCCAAGGTTTAAAAAAAAAAAAACCCCATTCAATTTCAAGCTCATCAATTCTAATTCTAATTCTAATCCTAATCCTAATCATTTTTCAAAAAAAAAAATTCTAATCCTAATCCTAATCCAACAGAGTGAAAAATCAAACAATTTTATTATATTAAACCTTTTTGACTTTGAATGACATTTTATGCCAAGTCAAGTCAGCATGTGCACATTCATATGATATGTATACTAATCTCTCAAAATCTCTTTAATGCGATGAGAAAACACAAAGAAAAAGAGAGATTAATTAGTGATAATATTAAGAAAAGAAAATAAATTATAATAAAGATGATGAATTATTTTAGTGATAATGGAAAGAATGGGCATAAGATAAGAGACGAGAAGAAAATAGTCGAATAGGGTGACGCAATTGATTTGACAGTGGCTGCCTCGTTTTTTTTTTTTTTTAATTTTTTTTTTAATGCATTTCTCAATTCTCATAAACAAAAAAAGAAAAGAAAAGAAAGAAAGACAGTGCATCTTTGTCAAGATTTTTAGTCACTTTTTGGGCCCCAAAGCCTCATGACATGTGCCATTTGTCTATTGGGTATTGCCCATAAATCTTTTTTCTCTTTCTGTTTTCTCTTTGTTTTGTTTTGTTATCATCTTTTTTTTTTTCATATATAAATATAAATTTATAATATAATTCAGACTAAGTCTTCCTTTTCTTGCATATTATTTTGTTAGCTAACCAAAAAGGCACTCCCATTATTGTTGCCATAATTTGAAACTTTTTTCTTTGTCTTTTAACTTATTTTATTATCATTTTCCTATTTCCATTTCATTATTGTATTATTATAATTGTTATTATCCCAATTACACCAATTTGAATTGTTTCTTGACATTCGGTCACCAACCTTAACGAAAATTTTACCCATTTATTCACACATGTATGTGTCTTTGTTTTTAAACATTGTCTTACCTTCTAGATCTTTCTTTTCCTTATTTAATTTTTATTTTCTTTGGATATATAAAACGTCATATTTCATTAGTTTACTTTTTTTTTTCAGTTCATTTCATTAGTTTACTATTATTTGAAGAATTTACTTCAATTTGTTATAATATGTCTTTCATATATAATATTTAATACATTCAGTTATATCCCTAAAGTGTAAAGGGTAAATTCATTTTTTTAAAACTTAAAGAATACTACTTCACATAAAAAATTGAACTTTTTTTTTTTTTTTTTTTTTTTTTTTTTTTTTTTTTTAATTTTTTTTTTTTTTTTGAAATCATCAATCTTTCATTTCATACATGCATATTGCTCAAAAGCAGACATTACAGACGACAACCAACAAGGAACCAGACCTTCACACATTGAGAGGCATCCTCCCCCCTAGACAGACAAAACATTCCCTTCTCCCCGACAAGTATGTGGCGTGGAACATTAAGCAGCCATTTAGGCGAAAACATCCGAACTCAGCTAGCCATTCAAATCTTTACCCTCTTGTCTCCGGTATAAATATGATTTAATCCAAGCAGGTCCATGGCCTTGAGCACGCTACCTGCACCAAAATATCACCCGAATAGAACATCTTCAGGCATCAACAAGATAAAACAGTTTAGAGGGGGAAGCACAACCCCCTCTCCCCTACAACTTAGCCCCTGTCAGTTCATATACACTACATACCCACCAAATGAAACCCCAATAACATAAATTCAGGGGAAAAATTGAACTTAATTACGAACTTAATTTGAACTTTTTTTTTTTTTTTTTTTTTTTTTTTTTTTTTGTAATCTTGTGGCTGATATTTTGGATTTTTTTTTTCTTTTTCTTGTTATGTGTCCTCTGTGGGGTGGAGGATTCGAACCACAGACCTTTCGGTCATTAGCACAAGCCTTATGCCAGTTGAGTTAGACTCGTGTTGACAATAGGGATTTTCACCCTGGTTAGTTTTTTTTCTTCTTAAAAAAAAATAGAAATTGAACTTAATTACGAACCAAATGAAAATGTTTTAACCGTTAGTTAAATTGATGTTAGCTAGACCTATTTTTTTTTTAATAACATATTCGTATGAAAGTATATAAATAGTTAATGACCTCTGGGTAAAATCAATTACATGTCTAGCTAGTTTTGGAAATGTTGGAGTAAAATTGGAAAATCTTAGAGAAAATGAAATCTTTTGCTATACCAAACATGATCTATATATGTATATTGTTTGCAAATCTTTGTTTTAGTAAGTTTAGAATTGAAAAACATGGATTTTTGTGTTTGAATTATGAGAAAGAATAAAGATTAATTCACAAGTTTGGTCCTAATTGAACTCTCAAGGTTGTATCTAATGAGTCTACGAACTTTTAAGGAGTGTCTAATACACCAATAAATTTTCAATTTTGTATCTAATATATCCATAACCTATTCAACATTTTTAAAAATGTATAGACTTATTAGACACAAAATTAAAATGTTAAGATCCTCATAGGTATGAGAATAAATTTTGTATCTAATAAGCATGTGAAAGTTTAAAATTCGAACACCTATTAGACTTGAAATTAAAAGTTTGAGGACCTATTAGACACTTTAAAGTCCAGTGATCTATTATATACAACTCCAAAAATTGAAGGACGACTAAAGTTATAATTTAACACTCGTGTTTGATTTGTGAAAATGATATATGAATGAGCTCCTATGGCCATGAAATTAACAAAATCTATTACCCAGACTATGCAAACCACACATCAAACAGATACTTCAACTTCTCAATTTCAAAATATTACACAAACAGAACCCAAAAGCCAAACAAAACGTCTTTGTTTTGCTTGATCCTATGTGATGAGATGAAGAAAATAGTTGAACCTACTAATTGGGATGCAAAGTTTTCCATCAGTTAGAAGTAAGAAACTTTTTGGTGTAAAAAATAAGACCAAAATCATGCCAGAGAGCTATTGCCCTAACACTATATTTGCTTTAGAGACTACATCCTGTCAGTCTCTAACTCTGAAAATGTTTTTGCTTCTCTCTACCATATTCTATTTCCTTTCTTAAAATTTCTCTAACCAAAACCATGCGGTTTGATTTCCCTTTTCACTGATTTGACCACACAATTTTGAAATTTTCAACTCTCAAAGATAATACATATATATAAATGTATGAAAATTTGGATGATAAGTGGGTGAGGTTTAAATTATGACCGAGCATGGGGTAAGTGGTTTTTGGTTGAAACGATAAGTTGGAACAATTAAATGAAGAGAGGACAAGAGAAAAGCAGAAGTATAACATTGTTCATAGCAGCAGCAAGACCAAATCTCTTATGTACTAAATAAAGCCCTGCTGTTGCAGGTAATGCAATCCACCGTCATGTCAACTTTTTTCCTTTGAAAGAAAAAAAAAAAAAAAAAAAAAAGAGAGAAGATGAGAAATATGAAAAGGGAACAACTTTCCCTGACTGATTCAAAACAACTTTTTATTAGTTAAGTGGGTATTCCCTTCCATGGGACACCAACACCCATGATATCATAATATTCTTCATACTTTTGTTACTTTGGAACCATTCTTCCTCTTCCAAGGAACCCTTCAAAAATGACTATTCTACAAACCTTTTTACCTTCTTTCTAATAATTTTAACCCTTTTTTCTCTAAAGGGTTTTTTTTTTTTTGGTGAATATATAAAAGTAAAAAAGAATATAATTTGATAAATGCTATGAAGAGAGAGAGAGAGAGGTGGCTGGAGGGGGATGAATGTTGTATTAAATTCTGGGAAAAGGTCAAGGACAAACAAGAAGGCTTTATTTTAAGTCTCCTATTGAGGCAAATTTCAATTTCTTTAACTATTAAATCATAAAGTTGGGATCTTTTTCCAAAACCCCCTTTTGAAATCCTGTGACCCCTTCTTCCATGCATGCTCTTCTCCTCCAGCTACTACTCTCTCTCTCTCTTTTCTTCTCTTTTTCCTTTTTTTTTCTCTCTCTCTCTCTCTCTCTCTCTCTCTCTCTTTCTTTCATATATATATATATATATATATATATATATATAAACCTAACCATTATCTTGGCCTCACCAACAAATAGCTGAAACCTCAAAACAGCACAAAAAACAAGAACATGGGAAGAGCTCCTTGTTGTGACAAAGCCAACGTCAAAAAAGGTCCTTGGTCGCCTGAGGAAGATGCCAAACTCAAAGCTTATATTGAGCAATTCGGCACCGGCGGCAATTGGATTGCCTTGCCTCAGAAAATAGGTATCAAAGAAACAAATTTTAAATTTTTACATCACCCCATCAAAATGAATTTCTTTTTCATCTCTAATTTTTGAACTTATCAAAATTCTTAGGTCTTAAGCGATGTGGGAAAAGTTGCCGCCTCAGATGGCTGAATTATCTCCGCCCCAACATCAAACATGGAGGGTTCTCAGAGGAAGAAGATAACATCATTTGTAGCCTCTACATAAGCATAGGAAGCAGGTAAACATATATAAATTTATTACCTTTCTTGAAGATTTGAAATTAATGAATCAGTTTGAGCTGAATTTGTGATGTGAGTTTTGTGCAGATGGTCAATTATTGCAGCTCAGCTACCAGGAAGAACTGATAACGACATAAAAAACTACTGGAACACAAGATTAAAGAAAAAGCTTCTGGGAAAACAGCAACGTGAACAACAAGCTCTGGCTAGGCGAATTCATACCCTAAAGCAAGATATTACAGCAGTAAAAAAGGATGATGGCGATAAGAATTTCAATATCATTCATCCTGCTGCAATGTCGTCAATGAATATCAATCCTCATCAAGCCCCATATTTCCCAAATCCCAACACAAGCGGCCAAGATCTTAGGGATTTGATCATGAAAATGGGAGGAAGATTTTGTTGTTCTGATCCTCCATTCCAATTGAACCAAGTGGAGAATATTTCACAGAGCCATCAAAATCCATTATTCTTTGAAAGCTCTAATTTTGGTCAGTTTTCAGCAGACATGCAATTTGGAGCGAGCAATAGCAATTTGGAGGATCCAACAGCAGGAATGTTCCATGGAGTTGAAAGTAGTGGTGAATTTGGAGATCCATTGCAGAATTTTGAAAATGGGTATGAGGGTTTTTATGGGATGGGAAGTAGTTCTGCAGAAAGCAGTAGTTTGGGGGAAATGAGCTCTTTGGTTTATCCTCAGCTGGTTTCTTCAGATTTTGAAGCTGCTTTTGCTGAGTCTAGACACTATTGCCTCCTATGACAACAAGGGTAAAATTAAAGGGTTTGTAAATTTGTATTTGGGTTTGGGAAATTGGGTTTTCTTTTCCCTTAATTAATCGAATCTCCATTCAAGTTAATTCGTTTGTTTCCAAGTTTTATTTTTTTCAGTCTCTCAAAATGATCTTATCTCTAATCCCAAACCCCCCCTTTATTATTATTTTTTTCTCCCATATTCTAGTTTCCTCTAGTGGAACTTCTAATTCTTCTCATTTTCTGTTTGGATCATGGATTCTGAATGCCAAAAACATAATCTTTGCAAGTTTTGTCTCCAAGTTCTTAATCCTAACTCCATTTCATCTTTTTCTGTTTTTACTCTTCTATTTGGTTGTGTCTTTGGAAATTAAAGGTCCCCAAGTGCAAGAAAACCGGTTCTCCTTTATCCATTTTAAGGAATTTGTGTTCTAGACAACCGTGTTGATCAAAATTATTCAATGTTACTATATCTTCTAATATCTAGACATATATAGACAAAGGTTCAAAAACTTTGATTTTTAATTTCTCTATTCCTGTGTCCAACGGTTTAGAATCGTCAATCAAATTGTCCTAATCTCTCGAATAATTATTGAAACACTCCTAAAACCCATTCAAAAGGAAAAAAAAAAACCATGCTTTTAATTTGGTATGTGTGTACTTTTCAAAATCAAAACTGGTGAAAACCATGTTTTCACTGTAGTATTGACATCAGATTTCCATCTCATCTCTCCCCCATCACTCACTACCCATTGGAATTCTCACACATGGGTTTGGTTGGAAACACAAAAATTTACTTTCCCTCCATGAAATGGGATGGAACTGAAAGTGAATTAGAAGTTGAAGAAGAAGAAGGAGGAGGTTGTTATCGACAGTTTGGCTCTGACTCCCTTGGGATTTAGCAATTAAAGCATCAATAAAAATGGCTGCTTTCTGTCACATTTTTCTCCATGTCTACAGGCTTTGTTTCCCACATAAACAGCCATCCCATGTAACTCCAACCAAAAAACGAAGAAAAATTCATAACCCACAAAGAAAAAACCCTTTTTTTTTTTTTTTTTCTTTCCCATTTCTCTTAGATTGCCATTGTAGTATGTATAGTGTCAGAATCACATTCCTGTTTCAGTTTTTGAGAGAGAAGAAGCAATTTTAGCAGAGAGAGAGTCCCCCATTTGGCTGTCTTGTTCTGGACATTATAATTGTTTGGATTAGACATCATCTGTACCATTCTACAGCGTTATTACTGTTTCTTCTTCTCAACTTGGACCATCCTTGTCTCCCATTATTACACACAATAAAGTACCACTTGCTTATATAGATGATTAGATCCCACGGCCCCAGCAGCCTTCCTCATTTTAAACATATCTTAATCACTCTGCTTTTTTCTTAATTTAATTCCCTCCATTATCTTCCAAATCTTTTCATTCTTGTTTTTGTCCAAAAACAAATTTCTTTCTTTTGTTTTTAGATATTCATCATTTAATATGTACAGCTTTGTGTTAGATCAAACCTTATCTCATTCGTACCAACGGATTGAATACTTCATTAACTAATTAACTTAGACTTTCAATTTTGTTTTTAATTAGTCATTCAACTTCTAAAACTGTTTGAAAGGTTTAGGAACTTTCACTAAAAAGTGAATTTTGAGTTTAATAGAATCCTATACTTTCAATTTCTTTTGAGTCGTGATGCCTAAGTTTTAAGCAATTTATTAAACATTTTAATATGTTGGGAGTGTGACCAAAGTCCCACATCGGCTAGATAACGGAATGACCATGGGTTTATAAGGGAGGACAGCTATCTCTACTAGTATGAGGCATTTTGGAGTGAACCAAAAGCAAAGCCATGAGCGTTATGCCCAAAGTGGCCCGTAATTCCTTATCATAATTAACACTAGCTATATAAATGAGGAAAACAACAAATAATTTTTCAGGATAGGGACCAAATCGTTACAAATGAAAATTCAGAGACTAAATTGTTACTTTTATAAAAGTTTAGGGACTAAAAATGATTTTTAACCAAAAATTAACCAATGATTTAAGGTACGAAGAATAAAAAAACATATATTTTACCAATCGTAGATCTGATCATGTATGGTGATAGTTATGGGAGATTATAATATTTAAATCTTATCACTAGAACTGTTTAGTATAAGAAATGAATTTGTCCTTTTTGAATCAGCTAAAAGAATTTAATAACTAATTTATGGTCTGAGACATATTATAGATTTTTCACTAGTGTTTTTTTAAAGGAGAATTGTGGCTGCCAGACAAGTATTCATCACTCAAGTTGACTTCATACTCATGTTTTTTACACATGTTTGAGTTGAATATCTTCACTTTGAATATAACACCTTCACACCTTATTAGGTCTTGCATCAACAATTTTCTCAATAGGACATAAGTATATTCAACTATATATGCACAATTCAACGAGTTTATTTTCAATATAAGACTTTATTTTTATGAATCATATACTTCATCGTGAGGCTAGAAAGCTAAATTATATTCATCGGGACAATTTTTTTACCTTCTAACTTTATATATACATATATGTATATAGTTTCAATTTTGATAAAATATATGGATCTAGGATATGGGAAATGACAAATTTGAAACTAAAGCACAAAAAAAACGCTCAAAGTTCCAACTTTCTTCAAGTGCAAAGGTTACGTGCAAGTTGGACCAAGTCTGTCATTGTATTCCACAACGGATTCCAAGTTCAGCTTTTCTCAATTAAATTTCACCATTTTTCATATCATTGCTTGACAAATTTTGAGCTGACTAATTTGAAAAGAAAGCTAAAATATTGTTTATTATTCATTGTCATTATATTTTCTTTAGCACATTTATTATCATTATAATAGGCGGCTATTGTTATTGTTAAAGTCAAGTTATCTTTCAACTTTTTTTAGTTCAATAACATTGAAAGGTAGGGGTTCGAATCTCAATTTTTTTTAGTCGAAAAAGTACATGTCAATTATCGTTGAACTATTTTTACTTTAACTTTTTTCCAACCATTTGCGTTTTCAAGTTTGGTTGATTTTATAACTATATGTACATCCCAATTATCTTCACTATTAATAAATAACACTAAATGTAACAAAAGAAAATAACATATAATACTAATATATAAATGGTCAACATATATTTTAGCACTCACGAACAATAAAAATGATTGAGATTTATTAATTAAAGTCGAACAAAACTTCAACTATGTAGGGATCCCCTTACATACCCCATTAAAATCTTGACAACTAAGAAAGATGAAGGAAAAAAATGAGAATTTTTTTTAATCTCTCCTAGTTGTCAAGATTTTAATAATGGTATGCATGGAGATCCCTACATATCGATATATACAGTCAAGTTTTTTCCATTAAAGTTTAGGGTATAAATTAAAATTCCCAAAAGTATAGAGATTAACAATGTTTTATTATATTTTTCAAAAAAAAATAAATAATGTTTTATTATACACTTTCTCGTTTTGAAAAAAGGTCATTTGTTTACAACCGACTTGATTAAACAAATAATTTTCTAGCTATTGTTGTTGGTGGTCAAATTTGGTTAGAGGAACTCACCTGACCTTCACGTGCCACCAATGGTAAAATTTGTAGAAGACGGGGAAGACGTGGCCTGCAAGACAGTAAACCTGCACACCGGTGTGGTGCTCGCCACACCGACTCCGATGCTTAAGTCAGCAAGCAGAACGGTGGAGAGTGGAAAAGTAAGAGCAAGAGAAGAGAGTAGAGAATATAGAACGAGTTTCGGGATTAGAGTTTGAGTCCCACTTTTTAGTGGCGAATAGGGGTATAAATACCTGCTCATGCTCCTAGGGCTTTTAGGGATTCGAAGGCGTTTTAGGTCAAACCAGACGGAACCGGGGCAGACGGAGGCAATAGGGACCGATAGGAGGCTAACGAGCTTGGCCTCGGCCTTGGGCCGAGGCCGACCATGGGCCCGACCCATCTGGTCTGGACTTCCTCTGGGTCGATTCCTGGTCCTGCCTCCGCTCGGTTGTCCTCGTCAGCTCCCTGTATATCATGGTGGTCCAAAATTACCTATAACAATTGTTGTATAACAAAAATGAGAATAGATTAAAATTATTCACAAATATTGAAAGAAAAATGAAAATCAAAACCTGTGTATTTTAATTGTAAATAATAATAAGGTGTTTATAAAACATAATGATAAATTGTTTTGTATAATAATGTAATTGCAGTCTAAGGTGAGCTGACAAACGTCTAATTGATCAACGTAATCACGTGGTTGTTGAAAAGTAATGAATTCAATATCCCTTTCTTTCAAAAAAAAAAAAAAAATGAATTCAATATCCCTCAATTATGTTGATCTAATAAGACCAAGTTTCATTTATTTAAGATTTGAATCAAGAAAAGTTGACATCATTTTTAAATATTATATTTATATCCACTCAAGAAAAAGTTAACCCAATTAAGGAAGCCAAGATTGACCCAATCAAGTAGTTACCATGGAAAATTCTTCCATTTTGAGGTTATTATTATAATTTAGTCTCTAATATTAATGAAATCAATATAATCCACAGCTAGAACGATACCATGTCTAAATTGCCAACATGAGTATAGCTCAATCGACATAAATGTTTCCAACAAAGGTTCCAGCCTTTGATGAATTTCCGACTATATTTTATCAAAGATATTGACCTATTGTAGGTAAAAAAATGATAGAGGAATGCTTAGATATTTTAAATGGTATTAAGAATATTAATAGCTAGAATAACACAAATATTGTTATAATACCGAAGATATACTCATCCCTAGAGAAGTAAGTGATTATAGGCCTATTAGCTTGTGTAATGTGAACTATAAAATAGTTACTAAAACAATAGTTAATAGACTGAAATGGGTGCGGAAAGATATAATATCTGAAGCCCAATATGCGTTTATTCAGGGGAGACTGATTACCGACAACATTATAATCGGCCACGAATGTATTAATGTCTTAAAGAAAAACAAATCTATGAAAGGTAATATGACTGCTCTTAAAATCGATCTCAGTAAAGCCTATGACCGAGTAGAGTCGTCTTATCTTAAGGAAATTATGTTAAGGCTAGATTTTGATAAAAAAAAAATGGGTGGACCTTATTATGAACGGTATATCCTCCCTATATTTTCTATATTGATTAATGGGAAACAAAGAGGCGTTTTAATTCTAGTAGGGGTTCGCGCCAAGAAAGATCCTCTTTCCCCCTATCTCTTTCTACTTGTACCTGAGAGTTTATCCCACCTTATTACAATAGCTAATGCTAAGGGTTCTTTATCGGGTTTATCTTGTTCCGATGGCCCTTCTATTTCTCATCTGCTTTTTGCAGATGATAGTTTAATTTTTTGTAGGGCGGAGGAACTAGAGTTGTTAAATATAAAGAATTTGTTAAAAACTTACGAATTAGCTTCGGTGAGAGCATTAACTATTCTAAATCCACAATTTTATTTTTCCAAAAAGTTAATAATGATAGAGGATCTTTCCTTAGTAACATTCTTGGTGTTAACAATGTGAGAGATTTTGGGAAATATCTTGGTGTTCCATCTGGTTTTATTAGAAGCAAGGCTAAAGACTTTGGATATAAAGACAAAATTTGGAAATCGGTCCAAGGGTGGAAAAGTTCATCATTTTCGGTTGCAGGTAAGGAAATTTTAATTAAAAGTGAAGGTCATGTTATCCCCCCTATAGGCTATGAGTGTCTTTCGTTTCCCTAGAGGTTTTTGTGATGAAATAACTAGGAGCTTTGCTAGGTTTTGGTGGAGTTCTAAGGAAAATAAGAGGAAATTGCATTGGTGCAATTGAGATAAACTTTGCCTCCCTAAGAGAGTCTTGGAGGATTGAATTTTAGGGATATTGAGGAGTTTTATCAAGCTCTCATTGCAAAACAAGTGTGGAGATTGATGTCTTGCCCTGATACTCTAGTTTCTTGATTTATTAAAAGTATCTATTTTAAAAACAGTAGCTTATTAGAGACTAATTTAGGGAGAAATCCCTCTTTTCTTTGGAAAAGTTTGTTATGGGGGTAGAGATCTCTTGGTTAAAGGAACTCGCTTCAGATTGGGTAATGGTAGGAACATTGATATATTCAAGGATCCAAGGATCCCAAAAGAAAACACATTTAAACCAGTTTGTATAGATAGATTAGTTTGAGAGGATAAAGTTAGTGATTTTATATCTCCTTGTGGGGAATGGAATATTCTTAAACTTTGAAATAGTGTGCTTAGTAGTGATCTTGAAGTCATCAGAAAATGGTCTATCAATCTCCACAGCTAGAAGATAAATTTGTTTGGCGTTAGGATAGAACTGGTAAATATACTGTAAAAAGTGGTTACAAGCTATTCATGAAATCTAAAATTGATGGTATATCTTCTAGCTCTAACTCAATGAGTAAGATATGGAATTCGTTATGGAAACTCAAAATCCCCTAAAAAATACAATACTGCTGGAAAATGTTGAATGGTACCCTCTCAACTAAGCTTAACCTAAAAAACAAATGAATAGATACTAACGTCGATATGTCGACGGGAATCTGATACCTTGGGTGTAATATGGGAAGTGATGTGGCTATTTTGGGATCTAATTCTCCAGTTTAGTGATATACTGTTTCAATATGTCCCTAGGAGCTTGAATAGAGTGGCAGATAGCATTGCTAAAAGGGCTAGAATGTCGGAGTCATGTGATACCTGGGTAGAGAATTTCCTAGTATGGATTTGTTCATTGGTCGAGAATGACCGTTTTCTAATTGCCCAAGTGGCGTTATAATTTTTTTTTTTTTTTTACTTTCATTTTTTTTAAAAAAAATCTACGTTTTTGTGAGGAGAGATACCAAAATCTAATCATCACTTGAGCTAATGCTTAAGTTGACATGTCCAAGTCAATTTTCAATTATCAATCGGTTTTGTCAAAGATGAATTCAAAAGTTAGAATTAGTAAGAAACAAGGCACTACGAATTATCATTTAACCATTAATTTAATTTGTGTCTAATATTTATAGATTACAAAGTTTTTTTTTTCTTTATTTTATTTTTTTTATTCTAATGTCTGAATTCAAGAAAAATGTTAAGCATCTCACATTAAAAAGATGAGTACACTTTACAATTTTTAAGATATATGAGTTATTGCTCTCATATATTTTTAATTAGCTTCGAAATCAATCTCATTTATCTAATAAGAAACAAGTTCAAAAAAAGTAATAATTGAGGCCAACTTAATTTTGACGTCTTTTCAATACAATATTAGCCAGGGATAGAAATAATTACTTTAGACAACAAATATACTGAGAAAACAAATCCACATAATCTTTCAAACATTCTTACAAACAACAAGGAAACAAATACAAAACGAGCTGGGCAATAACATTTCATTATTAAACAAAATTAGCATATTTTAATTATTGCAAAACAACAAATTCTTTTTCTTAAAAAAAAATGGAAATCTGATCCAAAACAAAATTTGGTTACGTGTGGTGGCTATAAGATGTTATTTTATATGCATAAATACAACGAGACATTCATATATGCTCACACAATCACCTTCTTTTTCTTCTTTATATATTGATATATTATGTGCATTTTGGGCCTAATTTTAGACAACAACTTAATTAATAGGCTAAGGTTAATTTAATCATTTAATATATTTTATACATTCTCCCTTTAGTGTGAACTCAAATATAATATTAATTTGCCAACAAGAGCTTAGCTCAACGAGCATAAAAGTTGAATTAATGACTATGAGATCTATGGTTCGATCCCCCACTCCCACATATTGTCAAAAAAAAAAAATAATAATATTATTAATTTAGTTATCAAGACCTAATATATACACTAAATTCCTTTGCAAATATACAAATATATATATATATATATATATATATAGAAGAAAATACATACACGCGCCAGGTAGGGGTCGAACCTACGACTTTCTGCTTAGGAAACAGACGCTCTATCCACTGAGCTACAAGCGCTTGTTATATATAAAAATTAAGAAAGAAAAGAATATTATTAGAAGAGTTTTTTTTTTTTTTTTTTTTTGAGTATATCAACATTTGGGGGTGGGAGGATTCGAACCTCTGACCTCTTGATCGAGGGTACATGTCAATTATATTATTAGAAGAGTTGAATGTAAATGTTATTGCTCTAATACCATATTAAATGACTATTACATTTAAACTTAAACGTTTTTAACTTACAAGAGTTAATAATTTTTTTTTTTTTGACAACTTATAAGAGTTAATAATAAAGTTGAAGATGTTGGTAAATCTATGACATTTCATATTTTGAACCTTTCGTATTTGGAGATATGTGAGACTTTTTCTATTTATAAGTTTGTGTGGTTGTAAGAGTTACGCGTAAAGATGACGATGTGAAGAGATCAACTTTCATAGAAACTTCTCAATTACGATGTGGGAGATAAAAGTTTCCCCCCCCCCCCCAAAAAAAAAAAAAAAAAAAGACATGAAGCCATAATTTCAAAAGGGTGTGCCCATAGAAGAACACAAGTGTGTTTAATATGAATGTAAGCAGTGACATCAATATGTTAAATATGGTAAGGTAGACTCACATAATATACATATGATATATATATTCATGTGCATGAATCCTGTTACTGGTATTATTTTTCCAACCTTACTATTCAAACAAAGGACATTTAATTATCCATTAACCATTATGCATTGAAATTTCAATTCATGTGACATACCATCCAATGTGAACAACTTTTTCTAATTATAATATTTATCTTCTAGTTCCTTGTACCGGATCCCTAGCTAGCTTATTGATTTTTTTTTTTTTTGGTCTTTTTTTTTTAGAACATTACAAAGGGTGAGTATTTGACGTGTAAAAAATGTTTTGAACTTGTTGAACTATATTCAAGTTGATTAGTATATTGATGTTTATGGAAAAAGAAATGAAATATATTTTTACCTTTTGACACAAAACAATTATTGCTTACCTTTTTAGTCCCAGAGTTTTGGGGATTAGGTATATTTGGTCCCTAAGTTTTCAAAATAGACCTTTTTAGTTCGAGTTTTGAGAAATAAGTTTAAAGATCGGTAAGTTTTCAATATAAACATTTATAGTCCCTAAGTTTTAAGAAATAGGTTTAAGAGATCTCTCATATTATTTTGGGAAAAATACACTTTTGGTCCCTGAGGTTTGGGTTAAGTGACACTTTGGTCCCTGAGTTTTCAAACTCAACAAAAATACCCCTGAGGTTTGAGATAAGAAGCACTTTGGTCCCTACCGTCAAATTTTCTGTTAAATTTTAACGGTTGCTGACGAGACACTATTATTTTAATAAAGAAAATTATTTTTAAAATTTTTTAAATAAAAGAATATTAAAATAATAAAATATTATTATTTTTTAATTATTTAATTATTTCTCCTTCTCTCTCCTACTCTTCCTCTTCCCCATCTAACTTCTTCATCCTCTTTCTTCTTCTTCTTCCTATCTCCGGCGGCCACCGCTCGCCGCCGGCGACTGAACTTTTTTTTTTTTTCTTTATCTTCTTCTTTTCTTCTTCCCCTCTTTTCACTGTTTTTTTTTAATGAAACACAGAGAACGGGGAGGGAAGAGTCCGTTTCCGGCGTCGAAACAAGAGGAGAAGAGGCCAGAGATGAAGGCGATCGATATCGCCAGTTAGAGTTTTTGTGTGAATTCTGTGTTGTGTGCTGTGTTGCGGAATGGTTTGTTTGAAGTTTGATAATGTCAAATAACAAGTGTTGTCATGTGTGTTGTGTAATGTGAATATGGAGTGTGAGTGGGGTTTGTGTTTTGGTTTTCTGATGGATTAAAAACTATAAACAACCCTGTAACATATATTGCATACCGAATCAACTGATCTCTCATTTGAGAAAGTCAATTTTAAATTTCTATTAGTAAATCAAAATTAAAAAGCTTACTCAAATTTATGAATAATGATAACAATCCTCGCTTCAGCAGAGAACTTCGTATTCTCCAAAAAAAAAAAAAAGAAAAAAAAAGCAGAGACCTTCGCAATGGCAGAATCCAAATCACTCCTCAAAAGCAGGTCGCCCATGATCAGCCTCATATCCAAGACCCTAAGAGACTCCTTAAACTCGCCGCCAGCAAAATGGAACCTTGCCATGTAGAGGCAAGCCATGGAGTACGGATCGAGCCAGATTGGGAGAACAGAGTGAAGCTGCTCCTAGGCCATCTCGCCGGCGGCCTCGACAGCGCGTGAGTCCTCGGCAGCCGCAAGCGCCGCCATGCTGACGTAGGCGTAGCCACCGTGCTCGGAGATGGAGTGGAGCAGCGACAGCGACTGGGCGTCGAGGAGGGGGGTTTCGAAATGGTATGAAGAAGGGTTTTGGTTGGGTTCCGATGAAGACATGGCTGGTGAAGAAAATGGGTTCAGAGTTGTAGAATCCAAGGAAGAAGAAGAAGAAGAACAACTGAATTGCAAATTGATTGAAGGATTTGGGCAGTGGTTGATATTTAGCAACGATGGTTATCATTATTCATAAAACCCTAGATTTGAGACGAAAGGAAACTCAGCCAGAAATTTCAACAAATTTGACATCGACCTTCTTATCCTTCTCGACTTTGGGGATGGTAACGGTGAGAACTCCATTCTCCATGGCGGCCTTGACATCCTGGACCTTGGCATTCTCTGGCAGCCGAAACATTCTGCAAAATTTGTCGCTGCTCCTCTCGACGCGGTGCCACGTTTCGCCTTTCTCCTCTGTTTCCTTACACCGCTCTATGCTGATCCTCAAAACCCTACCGTCTTCCACTTCGACCTTGACCTCTTCCTTCTTCAGGCCCAACACGTCGGCCTTGAAAATGTGGCCGTTTGGAGTCTCCTTCTAGTCGATGTTAACCTGGGGGGACTCTCCTCCCTCCCCGTTCTCTGTTTTCTTTCTTTAAAAAAAAAAAACAGTGAAAAGAGGGGAAGAAGAGAAGAAGAAGAAAGACAAAAAAAAAAAAAAAAAAAAAATCAGTCGCCGGCGAGCAGTGGCTGTCGGAGATAGGAAGAAGAAGAAGAAAGAGGATCAAGAAGTTAATGGAGAAGAAGAGTAGGAGAGAGAAGGAGAAATAATTAAATGATTAAAAAAATAATAATATGGTATTATTTTAATATTTTTTTATTTAAAAATTTTAAAAAATAATTTTCTTTATTAAAATAATAGTGCCAAGTCAGCAACCGTTAAAATTTAACAGAAAAATTGACGGCAGGGACCAAATTGCTCCTTATCTCAAACCTCGGGGGTATTTTTGTTGAGTTTGAAAACTCGGGGACCAAAGTGTCACTTAACCCAAACCTCAGGGACCAAAAGTGTATTTTTCCCTATTATTTTTTCATTTTTTTAAAATTAATACTTTTTAATTTTTTTAATTGAAAAAACCATTTCAATATTAAAAGATAATAAAAAATATTAATTTGAAAATTTGAAAAAAATAATATGAGGGACCTTTTAAACATATTTCTCAAAATTAATTGACTAAAAATGTCCATTTTGAAAACTTAGACCTTTTAAACCTATTTCTCAAAATTCAGAGACTAAAAATGTCTATTTTGAAAACGTACCCATTTCTCAAAACTCATGGACCAAAAATGTATTTTCCCAAAACTTTTTCTATAAGTGAACTGTTCCTAATTTTCTTTTTCTTAAAAAAATCTTTATTTTGAAAGCAAAAGTTTATGGACTAGTTTTCAAACTCAAGTTCAACCAGTCAATACATTATAACTTCAACTAAAAGAAGTTTGAATCATCCATCCTACATATTTTTAAAACTAAAAAATGGTTATAGATTTTGTTTTTATTTCTAATCTTTTCAATAATTAGTATTTATAATGGCTTAAGTTGATGAGGGTTTGATTTAAGGTCTCCATTGAAGGAATTTAGATTTTTTTAAAAAATTATTTTAATTTTTTTTTCGGAAAAAGAAACCAATTTTTCTCCTAAATTTCAATATCATCCAATTGCACAGAAATTACATGGATATGAGTTGCAATCTTTATTACCTTAAATTTGAAAAATTACAACGTATCTTTTCCTTGAAAAATTAGAAGGATACAAAAAACACAATAAAATTGATTTTTAAAAAATAAAATGGTGAATTTTGACAGAATTATTTAATAGTTAATTTTGTTTGTGATAAAAACTTAGGCTATTTTTTTTTAAAGTACAACTTAGACTTAGTTTGGAATTACTCTAGCTTTTAAAATAATTGTTGTCAGTTGTGCTTCTAGGAAAATCAACTCCAATAAGAAGTAAATTAGTGTTTGGTAAATTTCAAATTTAAACATGGAAAGTCAAGTGACCGTGTTTGATAAATTAATATTAAATTGTTGCGAAATAGGTATAATGACCAAAATGGACATATTTCAATTTAGCATGAGATTGATTAATATTTACATTCAAAACTTTCCTAAGATATATATATATATATATATATATATATTTAGAAAGAACTTTCCTAAGATAATTAGGTAAATTTATATCATTTATTTTATAAATTATATTTTGTTTACTTAAAAAAAATATCAATATAGAAAAAATTTGTGGCAAACAAAATCTAATTTGAGTTTAAATAAAAAAAAAGTAAGAAAAATAAATTAGAAGCAACAAATTAAATTTAAAAATAAAAAGAATGAAATGAGATCATAAGATAAATTGTGAATAATAATATTTGATAACCTAAAATATGGAAGGATAAAAAAAGAATTTTAAATATTGGTTAGTTACACCAGTAAAATCTAAATCGTAAAGCTACCCTCAACTTTGCAAACCAACGAGATTCAAAAATTGATTTTCTCTAGAATATTAAAAAATCAGTTTAACCAAACACAAAATCTGTTAAAATTTATTTGCAATCACTTTTTAGATCTTCAAAATCAACCCAAACTGGCCTTAATTTCATGAAAAAAAAAAGTGATTTTAGTTGAAATCAGTAGGTTTTTTTTTAAAAAAATTAATTTTACATATATTTTTGTTAAAATTAGTGGATACATTAGCCTAAATCAAATCAAAGTTAAAATTGCAACACTTATCTAAGTTTAGTATCTAATTGAATGAAAATTGGGTTAATCATCATATTCCAAGTTAGATTTGTTCATTTGTCAATTCTGATCCGTCTTTGTTTGCCGCTGTGGCGTTTTAATAATATAACTTTCTTTTAAAAAAAAAAAAAAAGATCCAATTGAATGAAATATAATGTTTACTTTTAAAATTGATACTAGAATAAAAATAGATTTTTCCCCCTGATTTTTTATTCCACCTACCTTTCTCTTTAACAAAAAAAAAAAAAAAAAAAAAAAAAAGAAGAAAAAAAAAGAAAAAAAAAAGAAAAAAAAGACGATAAATAGTTTGTTCCAAATAGATTATCAAACTATTTATTATTATTTTAATCAAAATGATCCCCTGCCTTTAATTTCGTTAAAATTAAAGTTGGTTGAATATTTTAAAACCTACTTTTGATGAGTATTATTATTATTGTTTTGTTATTATTTTTAGGGTTGGGGAGAAAGGGAGGACGCCATAGAAGGCTTTGATTGAATCCAACACAAGCCACGACAAAAGCCACCCCACGATCTTCCAATCCATACCACCTTTTTTCCATTTCTATTTCTATTTTTAAACTCATATATATCAATATATTATTTATCAATTCCTAATTTCCTCCCACTCAGTTTATTTTATTTATAGACGTTGACACTCACTAACCCTATTTTTTATATTTATTATTCTAGTCCTAATTTATCTGCTTCTTTATTAGATTATATAAATATAATTAGCATTCTGTGTTAGTGTCACTTCTGCCCATTAAAAATGACTTGCCTTCTGTTTCCAAGAACTTTGCACTATCAAGAACTTTGCAAATTATTTGGATTTTAAAAAAAAAAAAAAATCTTATATTTAAAAAGATATCAGCTAACAACCAATCTAAATATTGTTTATATCTCTATTCCTTATTTGAATTGAAATGTAGGATTTTAAAAAAGAAAAAACAACACTAACAAAATAGTAGCAACTTTTTATCGAAAAGAAAGGAAAGGAAAGGAAGAAGAAAAAAAGAGTAGGAACTTCATCAATACCCATTAGTGGTCAAATTTAGTTTTAGTACTTTTTTTTTTCTTTAGTATCAGTTTTAATAGTGTTATGAGTTATGAGGCAGTCGAAAGTTTTTATTTGGATTTTTTTTTTTTTTTTTAACTCTTATCTTAATTAACTTGATATATAAATATTTGTATATATGCCTTTTATTAACGAGTATTGAATCAAGTCAAAATGAGCATAATTCAGCGGTAATTGACATGCATACCATCGACTAAGAGGTTAGAGGTTCGAATTTCACATCCCCAATGTTGTTGAACTAAAAAAAACGAGTATTCAATCAAAGTAATTGTTCATTTATGTTTATATTTTGGTATTAATACAATAGCTCATTAGCACGTTCTCTTCACAAAAAAAAAAAAAAAAAAAAAAAAAAAAAAAAAAAATCTAAGAAAAAATTAATACCACTATAAAATTCTAAGTTTTTAAAATATTTTTATAATGCGATAGTTGACATAGCAAAAGAATGTGAGAAAAGTGCGATGACGGGTGAAATTAAAAATTACTTAGAACAAAAAGAGGTATATCTCTGATAAATTTCAATCGGAGTCGGAGCCGCAGACTTGGGCTTTTAAAATCCACGTATCGTTTTTATCCTAAAGAAAGCGGGCCATTCTGGTCCAAGCCCAATGGGTTTTGGAGGCCCTTCTAAATCCTAATCATGGGCCTGTTATTCATTTTGCTCTAAATCCCAATGTTGTTTAATTTCGAAAATTCTTGGTAATTATTTGATCCTATGATCATAATAAAGACTTTTAATCGGCCTATAAATCTGAAACACATGTCAATTTATTGTTGATCCCAAATTTAATCATTTCTAATTCTATATTGATTTAAAATAATGATGTTGCAATTTGTGATTGACTAAATTTTCTTATTTAACAAAGTTGAATCAAAATAAAATAAGTACATTTGGATGTTCTATTAACACACAAAAGCGTTAATACATATAAATGGTATGGGAGTTGGCTAACATCGGTTTAGTCATATAAAATCTAATTTATGAAAGAATTTTATCCGTATGGATATAATAGTGTTATGATAAAATGTTATAAATGCAAATGGAATCATTATCATAAAGCATAATGGAGGTTATAAAATTCCATTCCATGAAAAAGACACATATGTATGTACAATTGGAATATGACCATATATAAATTTTTTGTGCTCCTAGGTATATATATGTTGAGAAAAGAAAACATAAACTCTTTGAATTTTTTGGATGATGTACTATTGAAATTGGCATAAATATTATTTTAATGCATCTAATCCGAACTACTTTAAAAAAAAAAAAAAAATTATGGTTATTGTAGTCCTTATATTATTTGAAGGTTTTTGTTTTTTTTAAAAAAATTATGGTTATATTTTCAAAACGTCTATTTTTATCTATATACATCTAAAAAGGAGATCATTATGGTCCATTTATGTTTTCTTTTTTATCTCATTTGTTTTATTCCAATTTCAATGCAACACTAAAATCAATATAAGGTTTCTTGAAATATTACTGTAGCTTGTATTATTAAACGTGTAGAATTTGAAACTACAACTCTATAAACATATATTAAAAAGTACAAGACCAAATGTCTTAAAAATATCAAAACAAAAAAAAAAAAAAAGGACAAAAGCTTAAATTAGAAACTAAAATAAGACTAAAATAGGATTTAATTTTTTTTTTTTTTTTTTTTGATAACATAAAATAGGATTTAATTAAACCTACCATCAATAACACTTTCCCAATAGTTTAGCTATCAGCTCTCCCATTAGTCTAATACTCTGAGGTCAATGAATAATTAAGTAAAAAAAAATGAAAAGGTTCATGATTTGAACATGTCTAATCTGAAACAAGAGATCCAATAATGTACATAATTAGAAGCAAAAATCAATTGGATTCCACTTAGACGAATGAGGTTATACTTACATTTAAAAACCCTTAGCTTGCCTTTTCCTTTACCACAGGACGACACTATCATTCTTACTTTCTCTAGCAAGCTCAGGACAATAATTATGTCAAAAAGATTAATAAAAAGAACAAGTCACTTAAACCCTTTTGCACACACAACAAAACAAAAACACGAGCGGGTGGATATTAAGAAAAAAGGTGAGTGTGAGTGTGAGTGTGAGTGTGTGTAGATATTGTTTGATTTGGAATTTGAGAGAGAGAGTTTTAATTTTAAAAGAAAACATAAAGGCAATGCTGGTTCCGGGAAAGGTTGTAAGAGAAGCAAAATGGGAGTACAAATGAAGCGGGAAATTTGGGAAACCTCACCCACTTTTGGAGCCAAAAACCAAAAAGGAAAAGTGTTTGTGAGTTGTGACAGACATATTAAAGGGAATGGTTTTTTGAAGGTCCCTTCGACACATTCCACAATCTGCATATGCTTGCTCCCATTTCATGCAATGTCCTTGTCAACCCTGTGCCAAAATCCACACAATATATTTCGTACTACAAAACCTTTTTTTTTTTTTTTTTTTCTTCTCTTGCTTTTCTGGCTGGGAAATGAACTTGGATGGAGTTTCTGATTTTGAGAGGACAACGTGGGCTGTTTCTCATTTTTTTTTTTTTTTTGTTTGTTGAGTTTTATTGACCATGTTTCTTTGCATTTCGGTTGATCTCAAACATATTTCGTTCTCATATTAAACATTGATATTCATGAGTGTTACCGGATGTTGTGCGTGTGGTCTCATATCATATCGGTTCGAAATACATCAAAGTTTGAATATATAAGTAAAGGATAATATTTTTGTTGTTATGAAATTTTCTTTAGTAGAATCTAGGTGTAAAAATATCGTAGACTTAAAGATAATTAGAAATATAGGATTGTTCTAATGAATTAATGATAATACATAGTCATATCCCAAACTTAATTAGATCCCTTGGTACCAAACAAATTAGTCAAGAAAAATTGGGACGATCAATCCTCTAAAGATTGCTAGAGGGAAGCTTGAAAAGGTTGTTCAAGAAGAGGAGTTGAGTTGGAAAAAAGCCTAAAAAAAAAAAAAAAAAATTATTGGATGATCCACAATGAAGTTGATAGTCTTGCACCAATGGATGCAAGAGAGAAGAGTTGTAAAAGTATCTCGATTTTGTATATGGCAGTTATTATGACACATTGATTAATTTTTCCAAAAGATCATTGAAGATGCAAATTTATTTTTTTTTCCAATTCAACAATATGTGAGGATGAAAATTTGAACCTCTACCTCTTTGATCAAAGATATAATGTCTAGCCGGTTGAGTTAAGTTTTGTTATGAGTAATTTTAGCATAACAGGAATTCCAGAAGAAAGTGGCTTCGAGCCCATTCCAAACCGACCCACGAAGAGAGAGGAAGACCAAGCTCAAGAAGAGTGGCCCATCACTCTCCTCAGCCTCGGCATTGGGCCGAGGCCGAGGAGGGGGTCGGCCTCGGCCCAGGTCGAGCCAGGCTTCAAAGCCCAACTGTGGCTCGAATCGTTGAGCACGATCCTCCTTGGCCCGACCGGGAAAGCTTGATCCAGAGGACGAAGGTCCATGAACAAGGCGAAAGAGGAAAGGAAACCCTAATCTAGGTGGAGGTATAAAGGTTCCTCTGGGGACTCGGGTAAAGGGTTCGAAAACCTGATTTAATTTCTATTGCCATTATTTTACTATAGCTCTTATTGCTTTGTCGGATTCCCTCCGATCACTGGCTTAGGCCTCGAAGTGTGTGTGGCAAGCACTATACCGGTGTGCAGTGTTTGCTCCGTATTTACAGCTCACGTCTTCCCTGTATTCAACAAATTCACTGTTGGTGTCAAGTGAAGGTCAGGTGAGCGCTTGACAGGATTTTGCCATCAACAAAGTTCAAATATTGTCATTGATACGAGGTAAAATATCATAATATAATATAGAAATATGGGAAGTTAATTAATTAACCCGAGTTAGGATAGGGTGTAGAATTAATTTAATTCTATCTTTTTTCTTTTTGGATGTTAATTCTATCTTCCTTTAGTTGGTGAATGTAGAGGTAGCTTTCGGCGAAGGAAGAAGCTACCCGGCAGTTTCCCAAGCCACTCTTCTTCTTCTTCTTCTTCTTTTTATTTTATTTATTATTGTTATTATTTTTTTAGAAGAATTGAATTTTATAAAAGCAAAATAACTAACCAGGGTGAAAATCCTTTTGGCCAAAGAAACAAGCGAATTGGAAAAATCAAACCACCAAAGAAAACTAGAGGTACTTTATGTATATACTTTATAAGGTAAGTGCAATTTATGTTACCGACTAGTCAATCAGTAATGTTGTAAAAATAATTTCGAGAATACTTTTATTCAAATCTCTATGATATTAATATAAACTTTTCGATTAAAGAAAAACTTCTGATTCCAATAGTACAAATGCAAGGTTAAATTAACTAAAAAAAGAAAATGCAAGTTAAATTGATAAATAGCAAATTGTACTCTCTTACAAATAAACTATCATTTGTTTAGGGTCGATGACTCAACTAGATTCGTGGGCAATGGACTACCATAAATTCAAAACATAAACTAAGGCCAAAAAAAAAAAAAAAAAAAAAAAAAAAAAATGTAAATAGATATTATATAAAGGGTGGCAATAAACAGAGAAGGCGGCACATCAAAAAGTCAAAAAAAAAAAAGAACTCCCAGAAAACATGCAGAAAGTCAAATAAAAGGACAGCGACATGATAGTCAAGGAACATATCCTGCAAATAGATTGCAAAACTTTCAAAAGCAAGATCTCAAATATATATTCCATCGCCATGCAGAAACAGTTTGTCTTCAAAAACATTTTTGCTATTTTCTTCTTCGTGTATGCTCAGCTTAGTACACAGAACTCTTTTTTTACTTTTTCCAATTTCAATATATATCTACTTTTTATAGATATTTCCAGATCCGTTCGTGTAGACTTGATTCATGTCTTTGAAAAACTTTAGATTCTTTTGACATCATATGTTTAAGAAAATGTGAAGCAATTAGTATATATACAACAAGAAAGGGACTAATTTAATGATAATTTAATATCAAGTTAATTTCTAACACTGATGTTGAGAGAATGCTGGAAACGAAAAGAAATTTGTAGAAGGTGTTCTATTTGGCAAGTTTAATTTTCATCTCTTATTTTTTTTTAGAGAGAAGAATAATTTTTTCAAACTATACACTCCAACACCGAAAAATGTCGTGTTTTTAATATCTCACCATATTGTAAGCTACATTT
This sequence comes from Luffa acutangula, assembly GCA_036850905.1. NCBI lineage: Eukaryota > Viridiplantae > Streptophyta > Magnoliopsida > Cucurbitales > Cucurbitaceae > Luffa > Luffa acutangula. Next base: position 56,405,658 of record CM072087.1, on the reverse strand, counting down.
ATAAAACGATAACAGTTATAGTATGTCGAGATTCTTCCATACACACATTTAAGAAGCTTTATATCACATGAATGAAAAACAACTACACATATAGACAACCAAAATGAATATGGTAAAGAGATAAGAAAGCTAGTTCGGTGCAAATTAATTACGTCAAATGGGATGAGACGAGGAGTTAGGTTATTTTTGTGCTGAAAAAATATAAAAAAAGATTTCGGTTGCTTCATGGGCAAGGTAGCCATAAATGAGAAGACAAAGTTGTGATCATCTGATCCCAATGATTCAAATTAAACACAAGAATTAATCAAAAGTTGAAATCTGAAGACAAAGTCCAATAGAAAGATTACAAGTGTAGGAGAAAATGGAGGTGTGAAAAGGGCAACAAGCTAGCCGAGTCATGTTCCTTTGGGCCTCCTTGTCTCATGCTGCATAGGCATCACCAGAGGAAGAGCACAACAACTTGCTCCTTACAAAAACTCTTCACAATTATTTTTATAATTCTTTAAAAAATAAAAAATAAAACCCTAATATCCCTTTGCCCTTTTCCCAACCCTACTACGTACTCTTTATAATAAGATAAAATTTTCATATAGTTATAAATGTGTATTTAGATATATGTAGCATGCATGTATATCTATATATATTATATGTGCATGCAGGTGTTTTATGTTCCCTTTTTAACATGCATGTGCTACACATAACTTCTTCACGTGAAACCCACATGACATCCATACCATCATGTATCTTAGTGAGAGAGAGAGAGAGAGAGATCATATAGTTAGCTATTTGAGATTTGCTAATAATAATAATAATAATGCAACAAACCTTAGCTTCTAGTTGCAATTATTCTGAATTATTGGGTTATCTTGTTGATTAGTTACTAATCCCACGTTATGGAAAGGATATGGTCTTCTTCAATGATTAATTTTTTTCTATAAATTTAGTATCTATTTGATAATGGTTTTGTTTGGATTATTATATAAATTTGACTAAGAATTTAAAAGTGTTGTTGAAGAATGAAAATAAGAATCAAAGATTGTTATCGAACGGGACCTGAATGATTTAATATTAGGATAAAACTCTATTTATGCCTTTCTTGTCAATGTCCCAAATGATTTTGTTAAGTTGACATCATGGTTGAATATGGGGCTAATTAGTGTGATAGAAATGTGTAAGAGCTTGTCCCAAAACATCTCTTTCAATCAAGGTTTTCATGTCCTTTGATTATATTACTTTGATGTCTCTGTGTGAAAAGCCTTATTGATTAGCATATTGCTGACCTTACCAACATCTTTAATGAATTACCTAGCTACACCATTCAACCTCTCTTCCTTTTTTAGGTTAAACCAGTTCTTTTGCTCTATGCTTTAATCTTTTATTTTCTTACTATGTTTCCCCCTTCATATATTTTTTTTTCTAGGGCTCATTTAAATTATGGAGAAATATTAAACTCTCTTTTCATATTTTTGTACATAATAATACTATGCATTAATAACAAATATAATGAGGCTGAAGTTCTTAATAACATAGGACTTAATTATTTGACAGTGATTTTGTTTTTAATTCGTTGGTTTTACAATAATAAGTGTTTATTTTTCTTTGTAACTTTGTAAATACACTTCTAAGAAGTCTTAAGTATAATTTAAAATTTATTAAATAGAGTTTTTGTATTTTTTTTTTTTTTTTTTTTTTTTTGATTACATCAACATTTGGGGGTGGGGGGATTCGAACCTCTGACCTCATGGTCGAGAGTACATGCCAATTACCGCTGAGCTAAGCTCGCTTTGGCAAATAAAGTCTTTATCATTTGGGTATATACTTGTGAGTCTATAGATTAATAATAGAGTGGGGGGGTCCCAACTTTTGGATATATATTTGTAATATAACACTTAGTTTAACTTTGGTAGAACATATTTTAATTAAAAACTAAAATAATGGTTCCTTTAATTGAGATTCTTGAAATAGAAAATGAAATCAAAGATACAATCTTGGCTTTTGCACCGTCCAAAATCAAAAGTTGTTTAAATGCATAATCTAAAAATAACAATAAAGGGATTGGAGTGAGGTGCCATTACGCGGAAATCAGTGTGCTCTCGTTGAACTTGAGTATCAAATCATGTTATTGTGCCCTAAATAAATTAAATTAATATTCATATATGGAATTTTTTAAAATAAAGATATTATATTATTAAGAGGAAAAAAAAAAACAACATCAGAGCAGTTGCCCAACCGAAACCGGGCAAAGTTTTGAGGCACAAATAGGTTTAGTCAAACCCCAACACCCAAAAAGATCGACCAAAATTCTCTTGTTTGGTTTTTCTTCATGTTATTATGTTTTATAACTTGATAGTCCCCACCACCTAATTCGATTGCAAAACTTCATTATAAATATTTCCAAATCTTTTTAAAAAATTAAGAAAATTATTTTATTCATATTCATAAAACTATCATCTTTCCACACAATATTTTATTTCTTCTCATATATATATATATGTTGCATTGATGATAAGGTTTTCCAATATATGTGAAGCCGTTTTCACATAGTTACGAACCTTCTTTGATCAATTAAAGTCTATTTAATGTTATTTAATCACTAGATCTGAAAGCAGTGTAGCTCTTTAATTAATTAAACTCCAAGGATGATAAATAAAATTTCGTTTGGATAGTGATTTTATGTTTTAGGATTATGTGTTTTTTATTTTTATTTTTCCTTTAATTTTAATTTAAATTTAAAAAAGAAAAGGATACTTGACAATTTTTTTTTTCTTTTCAATTTTTGGTCAAGGACAGAGAAAATATATATATTGACTTCCTTTATTTTTAGCCAAGTACTTTTAAGTGAAACATTTCTTTCCACTCAAAAAAAAAAAAAAAATCTATATTTTGTTTTAAAATATACTTCAAAATTTTAACCAAATACTACTAATCCTGAAAGGTAGGTGTTTGTGGGGAAAAAAAAAAGACAATGAGCAAGAAGGAAAATTTTGTTATAGTTAAGTAAATTTAAGAATGCATATAGAAACAGTACTTGGTTATTAAAAAGAGAAAAAAAATGAGTAATTGAAATTTTGAAAATAAAAATATGAAATATTTGCATTCAAACCAATTTTTTTAAAAAAGAAAATCCAAAGATATCTGAAAACTAGAAATAAAATAGTAAAAAAATAATTTGGAATATTTTTCAAAAAAAATAATAATTTGGAATAATTAAAAGGATATATATATATAATATTTTTTTTATGGAATGTATATATAATATTTGAGTTCAAGGACAAAAACAATTATATAAATAAGGTACCGAACATAAAAATTGAAGATAATAATATATTGTCGCCCCTCCCCCCTATTTTGGCGTTTGAAAACTGAAATAAAATAATACGGTGGTCGGTAGGCGTGCTTATTTAGTACAAGCACATGTCATATACGTCACCCATTTAATTCCTTTTACACCCATCCTCATACTCAGTCATAATATACTAATATTTTTATATCTATCTTACCAGTTACGACCATGACATTTGTAACGTAATCACATTATTTTATAAAAGAGAAAAAAAATGCAATACAATCATTCTGTGATGCAATTATTTAATGTATTTTGATCAATCTTGATCATATATATTAAAGTTTAAACGGTCACAATTAAATTCTTCATTATTCAAAATCCAATAAAATTCACAGAGATATTCTAAAATCTTCATAAGAGACTAATTGTTTAATTGTATCCAATAATTTAAACTATTAAGCCATGATACATATAATGATTTAGTATATTCTCGATACTCTTCTTAAAATATTGGATATAATCATGTGAAAATATAATGATTATAGATATAAATAATTCAGAGTTCAACCATGAAATTATAATACATTGAGTTTAATTAATGTGAATGGATCAATTATTAGAGATACATATGATTTTTTTTTTTTTTTTTTTGGCTAACTACTTAGTTTAAATTAAATAAATCATTTTGAGATGATAGAGTTGAGCTATAGATTAGAACTAATACATCGAGTTCGAGAGGATAATTGGGTAGATAGGAAAAAGGGATTAGAATGATATACATACATAAGCTTAAGGTAAGGGTTGTCTATGTGCATGGTTTTGACCAGTTCAAAGATTGTAGGAGTTGAATTTTGGAAATTTATAATTGTATGAAGTTTATAAGGAGTTGAAAAAAAAAATGTGCATGCAATGTATGTATATATTGAAATGGATTAGATTTGGATGGGATTTGGATGTGATGATTGTGTTTGGATACAGCATGGGTTTAGATTTTGGAGAAGTTAGAGAGCAAAGTGACTAGTCGGCAACGCCAAGCTTGGCTTGATTATTAGCTTTGGCTTAGGAACCGCGTATTTCTTTGATGAGACAACCTACTTTTTCACAACTAATTAATAAATCCTACAAACTTCAAATCAATGAAGTTTCTTCTAAGGAAATTCCTCCCTTTGCTTTTCTACCTTTCTAGTTGGTTTGTTCACTTTCTAAGTTTAATTTTTCAACTTTTACATTATCTTTATCTTTTTTTAAAAAAATATTTTTTCATTCATCTGTTTTTATGTTTTCAAATTTATTGAATTCAACAAATAAGCGTTTGATGGATGTGTATCCAAATAATAGAAATTCTAAAAACAACATTTTTATACAAAGAAAAGATAAAAACTTTAATAAATTTGGTATTTTTTATGCTATAATAGATTCAATTCATATTTGATAAATTAAAAAACATATTATATTATAAATTATGTGATATTGTGTAAAACAATAATTATACAAAATTTATAACATAAAACAGACGGTTTATATTCAATCTAATAACTATAATTAGATCACTAACCAAATGCACCATAAGTTTACCATATTAACTATTTTTTTTTTTTTTTTTTTTTTGTATTATACCCCGGCCCTTTATAAGCATCTTGAAATTTTAGAAGTTAAAATTTTGTTTTAATACAGCATCCCTGTTTAGGTCTCCACCTCCCTATCATTTTCCATCTCTACTTCCATATGATTGTTTGTTCCAACAAAAATTCTTGTTAAAAAATGGTTAGGATTAGGGTGGAAATTCCATCCAAGGAATTAAACTCAAAATTGTATATATAGACAAGGACGAGAAACGAGGTGGGGAAAGGGACCGGGACTATATATGCTAAAGTGTGTTAAAAAAGAAAATTAAAATTCTCTCCGCCCCTATATCCTTGCTCTAAAATTAAGATTTTCTATCTTGGTTTGGGTGGGTCCACACAAGAAAAAGTGATACCCTTCTAGGAAGCTTTTTTCCTTTTAAGATTTTGTAGAAAAAGTGATTTAATACGGGTGCGATCATACCAACATTAATGCACTGGATCCCATGAATTACGTTGTTAGGTGTGTTTGGACGAGAGCAGTGCTAAGATAGGTGACCACTTGGAAAGTTCTCGTTTTGACCCATTTTAAGAAAGATATGAGTGAGTATCATCATAATATTGGAACCCACACATACAAAAGTATTAAGAATAAATCTTAATTAGTAGCTTAAGATGTTGTTGAATTACACCATTGGCTTCAATTTTATCTATATATAGAAGAAGTCTTTAGAAATATAATAATTATGAGCAAAATTGAAACCAAATATATAGATTTAGTGCGGAATTGGAACTAAATAATTAAATCATACAAAATACGTACTTTGAGTGAATATTGGCCTCAATTTTACCTTTAATGTTTAGAAGATTCTAAAATTATATCCCTAAGGCATTTTTTACAAAGATTGGTAACAAAAAGGTTTTTCTAAAATAAATTAAAAGATTTGAGGAAAAAAACGAACCACATACTTCAATAACATTTTATATAATTTAACCTTAAGAATATCAAATCTATCCCTTTGGCTAGTGTTTGAGATCTATCTTATATAGTTATATGTGTTAATTTTTTAATAAATTAAGCAGTTTGAACAGGCATCATGTGAAATTAATAATGTTGAAATTAAAAATTATTGAGAATAAAAACAAAATAAAAAGAGTGGGTAGAGTGGGATATTGTGTTTAGGTTATTATAGGGAAACAAGAATTGTACATTGGGGACAAAGTTTGATTCTTGGAGGGCCTAGCATTCAAACCAACATAATCCTTTGACTGTCTTTTGCCCATCTGACCAACAACCCACTTGGGATGGCCTTGTTTTTCTGTACACAACACAACACACACAAACACAAATTTTGCTTAAAATCACAGTTTTTATTATGATAAGAGAAAGAATTAGGTCGGTTTGGTCTGGTTGGGGAACCAAGAACTCCACGAAATAAAACCGGCTCATGTCGGCACAAACAACTTATTAGTAAAAATCCCCTCCACCGTCTTCAGCCGCTCTTTTCGCCAACGGCGCCGTTTCCCTTGCCACCACTACCACCTTTGCAAGCCATCTCTTTTCTATTATTATTATTATTATTATTCTCTATACATTAAAAAAAATCTTGTCACATGGCCAACCAATATCGTTTGAACACATGATAACATCCCATAAAATCCTCCACGTTGGAAAATTCATTCCATTCTCTATACTTTAAATTAAATCCCCAGAATCCCATTTTTCTATTTTGATCTATTTGAAGCTGAATTTGATGATGATAATAATAATACTCGAATTAGTGAGAGAGAGAGAGAGGAATTAATCAAAGATTAATAATTAATTAATTAATTAAAGCCACTACTAATCCCACAAGGGACCGAGTGCACTTTTTTACAAGAGTAAAATTTTTAATTTGGAATATTTCAACAAGAGATTAAAAAAAAAAAAATCCAAGAAAAAAAAAAAAAAGAAATTCCCCAAATATGGACGATGAATATGTTCATAAGACCAGGCTATCGTTCAGCTTGCTGCTTGCGGTTGGCTTCTTGAACCGATTGCCGGAAAACCCATTTGGTGAAAATCTTTTTCTTGATGTTCTTGCAAAATTTGTTGTCATGATTTAATTGTTGGGTGCGACCGTTTGTAGCTGTAGTGGACTTCAATTCTACTACAAACGACTTCAATCTTCTAATGGCGAGTTTCAATGTTGATTCGGACATGTTGGCAAAGCAAACACGGAACCACCCTGGTTCGGGGCAGTGGCACGACGAGCCTGGAGAGATGTTCAAACCCACCTCGTACACGATCTTCTTCCACAGCTCTAGCTCGGACTCGAACGTGTCGGATTCCAACAAATGCCTCATGTCCACCCAACAGAACAACCCGGCATTGCTCTCGAGGCACTCGATACCGGCCTTCTGTAAGCCGGACACGAGCATCTTTTGTCTTTGTTTCAGCCTTCTCTGATTCTCGGAAATGTAGTTTCTGGTGAACTTCTTGTCGGAGAGCATGGCGGAGAGAAGGTATTGCGTTTGGGAGGAGACCAATCCAAAGCTCGACATTTTGGTAGCTGCAGCCACCACCATCTCGTCGTTGGAGTAAATTGCACCAACGCGGAATCCTGGAAGACCCAAATCCTTTGACAAACTATAAACAATATGGACTCTCTTCCAAACTTCCTCGTCTTCGCTACTCCTCTCCCTAAGCACCTCCATGGCGCTAACGAATCCCGGCGAGTCGAAAACGGTGCCGGAGTAGATCTCGTCGCTGATCAAGTGAATGCCTTTGGAGGTTATGAAGTCAAAAACGAGGTTGAGTTCGTCCCGGCTCATTGTGGTGCCCAATGGGTTAGATGGGTTTGTGACCAACACGCCTTTGACGCGTAGGTTACGACTTTGGGCTTCTTTGTAGGCTTGTTCGAGAGCGGGTTGGGTGACTTGGAAGCCGTTGGAGCTGGTGCAATGAATCGGCACAATCTCAACGCCGGTTCTCCACTTGAGATCTCTATCAAATCTGTTTGAACAACAAGTGCAAGTAAAGATCAGAATTATTGCAATTAATATATAACAAGTGCATATAGCTAGCTAGCTTCAAGTTCTGGTAAAGATTATTATATTTTTATTTAAGTAAATTATAGTAAAGCTAAGGTATATACGAACCCTGGATAGTATGGAGTTGGGAGGAGAAAAGCATCGCCGGCTTCGGCAAGGCAGAACATAAGTGTCTCATTGGCTGAAGTTGCGCCAGCTGTGAGGACTATGTTATTAGGCTCGAATGTTACTTTGTTTCCTCTAATTTCGGCCATAAAATCAACCAATGCCTTTTTGAATGCGGGTAAGCCGTGGTAATCTTGGAAGAGAGCGAGCTCTCTGAAAATGGATTTGCCATCTCGTTTGAAGCTGGCTGCGTCTGGGTTCTTGGTCAGCCATGATTCGAGAAGATCAAAGGATAGCTGCAAATAAAATTAGGAGAAGAAAAAGGTGAATAATTGAGCTCCGGAAAAGCTAGAGAACAAAAAGGGGATTATATTCAAGTATATACATACCTGATTCTCAGCAAGACCCATTTGAATTATGCCCTTAGGATTAGAAGTCTCATCAAAGGGATTCTTCTCATAAGCCTCCCATCCTAAGAAGTAGGAGGAATCTTGACCGTGGGAGTTGCACGTGGCTTTTGTGGATAGCATCTTCATTTTTGATGGGCAAATTTCAGGTACGGTGGTGATTGGTTATAAGCTTATGTTTACAAGCTAGAGTTAGAGGGTGAGTGATTTACGAGGAAGAAGAAGAAACGAGATTGAAAATGTAGAGAGAGAGAGAGAGAGAGAGAGAGAGAGAGAAAGTGGAAGTCTTGGTTGGAATGTGGTAGATGGTTCGAATGTTTGGGTTGGAGAGGTCTCTAGCGGAGGAATATTTATAGGACAAACAACAGAAACTTTTGACCCACATGTGGGGTCCGGGATTTGGTTTCTATATTAATCTAATTAAAATAAGAGACAAAATATATATATTGCTATATAATATAACGCGGTTTAATTTAATTAATAGAATTATGATATAGAGATAGATATATATATATATATATATATATATATAATATGAAGAAATGATGATTATTATTAATTAAAAATGATGATTTGAGGGTGAGGCATTATTTTTGGAAAGTGTCTCCGACCAGGTTTGATATGGAAGCTGAGTTTAAAGGCAAAGCGATGGGATTAGGAGTGTTTAATTGGGAGTTAAATTGGAGTGAGTTTAGTGTTTAGGAAGGGGAAACCGACAGCATCCCTGAGAGAAGATGGGGGAATAGACCCACCTGATCGTAAAAAATCGAGCTCTCAACTGTGGGTTGGGGCCCATATGTTCCCTGATTGCACAATCCCCAGCCACTATGTGTCTGCCATTTTCTTTTCTCTGCTTTCACCTTAATTAACATCACCTATCTCCATTATGCCCTTAATTAATTCATTATATATTAAATTCTTATTCTTTTTCATTTTTAACGACTATCTTCCACGTCCTATTACCAGTCCATTTCAACTCAACAACACACACTTTCTAAACGCTTAAAAGCTCGGACAAAACAGCCCTCATACCAAAAGTTTATGTCCGTCGGCCGGAAAAACACCCTACTTCATGTCTATACACACACCTAATTATTTTTGTTTTTTTTTTCTTTTTCTTTTTCAAATACCTCAAGGGGTTGGTAAGTTTTTTGGAGATCGGCCATGTACAAATAAATATTCTATACGCTTTTTTTTAAAAAAAAAAAAAAAAAATCCCTTTTTGTTCTTCTTGGGGTTAAAAGGAAAACAGCCTAACTGGCGGCCAAATCCTTGTTTATTTTCTTGTCTAATGAAGGTTTGAATTCATCGTATTATCATGGTGCTTTTGAATATAATCTGGGTTTGAAAAGTTATAGCTGATTGGTGAGTCATGTCAAAAAAGATACCTTTTTTATTTGTTTATTATTATTATTTATTGTTTTGGATTTTCATCGTCGGTTGGTAAAACATATATAACAGAAATTAGCTAGGGTAGAAGAGTTGCGTCCTTCACAAGTTTGGAACAATATGTTTGATTCTCTTTCTAATTTAAAAATTAATTCTTTACAAACCCTGTAAAAGAAAATATTTTTTCCTCATAAACCCGTTTAGTTTAAAAGTATTGTTTTTAAAATATGTCAGATATTAATCTATAAAGTTTGTTTTGATATCCAAAAATTAAAATTTTTCTTTATTGCCTTTATTTGCACCTTTGTCAAAATAATAATAATAATGTTGTTTTTATGAGAATTCTTATATATCATTTTACTAAACAAAATAGTGTCCCTTTTATGTAATCTAAATTATCTTTATATTTTTTATTTAGTTAGTTTGTACGTTTAATTAGAAGTTTACTCCATATGGTAATTTATTGTTATTATAACAATCCAAACCATATCAATTTATTCTTTGAAAGGAAATGCTCACTTAGGAATAACCAAATCTTGAAAACTAATTATATTCCTATCTTTAGACCCATTTAATAGTAGACTAAGCATAGTTTAATAGGTAAGACACTTATACTATATCTTTCTATTTTTTTTTTTTTTTAGTGAGATACTATATCTTTCCTTAAGGTCAAGAGTTCAATCCTCAAACCACGAACTAGGATAAAAGCTCATTTAATAATTATTTTATTTTTTATTTTTTACCATTCACTTTTATTTACCAACTTCCTTTTTAAAAAAAAAAAGTTTGGATAAAGATATTAAAAAAAAAAAACAAAAAAAATAATAAAAAAAAAAACACCCACACACAATTAAAAAATAAAATCATTATCCAATCATATTATATTTAAAATTTTTGGAAAAAACAATATAATTTTGACCACAAACTTGTCATGATGTACCCTTTTTTACTATAAACTTTCAATTTCATCAAATTGCACCTTTTTTTTTAGAGGATCATCAAATTGGACCTTAAACTTAGATAAGTGTTGCAATAATCTTAATTTTAAACTTTTGAAACTATTACAATTTTAACCCTCTAAAAAGTTATCGGTCCAAATATATTTGTAAAAAGTTTCCTTTTATGCATGCAATGAATTATAAACTACTGGTACAATATGAAATTGACAAAATTATAGAGGAAAATGGCAATAGAGCTAGTTTTTTTTTTTTTTTAATGTCATTTATGAATTTTTGCAAACTTATTCAATGGTTAATTTGTGTATTGGTTATAAACTTATATCTTTGTACAAAGTTTTACTTTATTGAAATTAATGAGTTTATGAAGATTTTTACACTATTTTTGTCAAAATTAGTGGGTGACTTAATGGAAAATGAACTAAGGGAAAAATCGCAACACTTATTTAAGTTTAGGGTTTTGTTTGATGAAATTGAAAGTTTAGAGTCTAAATTGATACAACCTGACAAGTTTAGGATCAAAAGTTTTTTTTTTCTATTTTTTTTTTAATTCATATTAAAGAATTATGATGTTTAGATTCAATTGAATTATTAAAAAAAATCCCTCTACCTCTGTTTTATCGAATAAATTGTAAGAGAAAACATTAGCATCAAAAGACAACATATCCATGGCTCCCTCTATTTCATATAGGGCGTAGGGACCCTACAAAAAAAAAAAAAAAAAATCCTCATTGGAAAATTTTTAAACATTTGTTTTATCAAAATAAGAAAAAGGACTTCAAATTCGGTGGTCTCCAAAAGTTGATGGCCCATTGGATGCATATTTCGTTGGTCATATTTTCATTGATAATCTGCACCACGTGGATGGTAAAAGATTGGTGGATTTTCCTTTACAAACCATATTTTATTTTATTTTTCCACGTAAGCATAATTATTTAATATTTATTTATTATTTAATAATAATTTCCCCCCAATATATATATGATCCGTAGTTAACCCGTGTCCGCTCCGCTGTTGGTTTTTGCTACATGGTATCTGCTTCTGCTTCGGTTCTATAGTTAATTAGCATTCAACTTGGTTTTTCTTTTTCTCCAAAAAAAAAAAAAAAAGTGAAGTTTAAAAAAGGAAACTGCCGGCCCTAAAAGTAATAAACACTCATTCACATGAATCTATTGGTTGAATATCTCCATTATTTACTTAGTCTTTTCTCCAATTATTATTCATTTTCTTCTCTTTCTTATCTCTTTGGGAAAAAAAATGATGAAACCAATTTGATTAGAGAAAGGATCCTTATGGTTATATGATATGATCTAATAATCCTCCTCGGAGGTGACTTTGCTTTCTTCATGGGTCAACTCTTACGCGCAAATAGATATTATTGAAGTTTTTTTGTCACAAAAAAAAAAGGACAGCCGATATAAGAGAAAAAAGAAGATACAAGAAGAAAATGAAAAAGATGTTTCTGTTTTTTACTCCATATAATAGAGTAGAATTTTGGATTCTTTTGTCATAATAAGAAAGAAAAAAAATAATTAAGATAACGAGAGATGTGATAGATGTACCTTTTTTTTTTTTTCTTTTTTCACTCATATAGTAAGATTATAATAGGGGAAGTCCACTCCATCCCTATTTTTCTTTTGAAGGATAAAGTAAAGTGAAAATTTTAAAACTTTCATAACTGAGGCTTATATTTTTAATTAGAAAAGAAAAGGTTGGAGTTTTTTATTATTGCCTTTTTTAAAAAAAATATATATGTAGTAAAAGAAAAGATTTAGGGTTTTATATTTTATGGTATGGATTTGAGGTTGGTAAGAGAGGAGGGTGGTGGTAGTGACGGGCACTTTCGCTCCCCAATTTGGAGGCCATATCTTTTCTCGTTTTCTTTTTTAATTCATTCATTTTTTTTTTCATCATCTTCAAAAAAAAAAAAAGACAGCTCATGAATCCTTTGTCTTTGTTGATTCTTTATGTGGCTGAGTGTTTCCCAATGTCACAAAAAAATTGGGAAATTGAAAACATTTAATTAAGAGAAAAAAAAAAATCTAGAGAGAGGCGAGAGGGCAATGATTTAACAGGGTTGTATTTTGTATTAAGGAATGGAAAGTGGTAGAGAGAGATTGGAAGGGGGCAAATTGCAAAGGCTGTAATAAATTAGGGGTCGCTTATTTTGGTAGAATGAACTGATTGATGCAAAATGAAAATTGGTGGACAAGGAGCTTGGCAGTGGGCAGACAAGGGAAGGACATGGTAGAAAGTTGACAAATTTGGTTTCTTGATTAGAAAAGCAAATCATACTCTGTATTATATATTGTAGTTGGTTTTATTAATTAAATGGGTCTCCTTTGCAGCTTTTCGACAATAACATTAACCAATAATACCCTTTTCCCAAATACCAAACCTTACTGATATGATTTTGGGTTTATCTTTCTTCCACTTCCATCATTCATTCATTAATTCTCATCTATTAATACCTTATACCATATTCTTAGTATTCTTATACTTTGACTTCTAATAATGTCCTGCTCCTTGTACTTCTTCTTCTTCTTCTTTTTTTTTTTTTTGGTAACAAATTATTTTTTTATTTTAAGGATTGTGATGGTTGAGGAGGTTTTCATGGTAAAAGGTGGGGGATACCTAGGGGAAATTTGTTATTAAAATGCTTACAAATATGTAATTTTCTAAAAAGAGAGTAGTTATAAATATAATGTAACATTTTTATTAGTATTTATCTTAATCATGGTAATTAATGTACTTTTATTTTATTTATTTTGTTTTGTTTTGTTTTTATTTTATCTCAATCGTGTTAAATTTATAGTTACTTGGGACAATGATTTTGATTAACATCTCTAACGTGCCAAGAAACTAAAAACATAGTTCCCTTGGACAGTAAAGAGTAAGCAAAATGAACCATTCTACAACAGTTGATAATCACTATCAATATACCTTGTTGTAGGTCCAAAAATATCTTTTGTTTCACATTTTTGGTCTAGCCAATAAATTAAATATTAATGCCTTAAGTAGAAGGAAACCCTAATTGAATTTAATTAGAGAAAAGGGCAATTAGAAAGAGAGAGAAAAGAAAAGGAAAGAAATTAAATAAGAAGGGGCACGTGATTTGTAGGAAGAGAAGGGGTTATTAGGGCATGTGAAAACCTGGGTTAATTGCCCCCACCAGCACCATTTATTTAAACCCTTACACATAGCATACACATAAAATTGAGTGACCATTTTGATTTTAGACAATCTCTTACGCTGACAACTAACATGATGCTCACGTTAGTCCATTCCTCACCCTCTTCCGAGGAGACACTCCCATGGACCCTCTTGTTTCCTTCTCTTCAATTTTGTAGGTCCCTTTCTTTGCTTCACTAATCTCCAACTAATCATCTCTTTCTCTTTAATTAACTCCTAAAAATCTCTTCTTTTTAAGTTTTAACTCTAATTCTCACCTCAATCTAATGCTTCTTTTCTTATGGGGAGCAAATTGCTTGTCAAAATATGGAAAAACAATAAACATCCAGACATTCAATGATCCGAAATTGACTCAATTTTTGGTACACATCTACAGAAATTGGAGCAGACAACAACACAGAAAAGAAATGTTCCAAGTCCAAAAAGAAAACCAAACCCAAAGGACTTCATTAATTTCAAATGGTGTAGACCAGGATTTTGTCGCAAACCCAATTATATGCAAGTGGGTCATTAGCCGCTGAGACCCTTAATTTGATGACACTGAGCATGGACCTATTCTGCTCTTGTCCTCTCACATTCAAGAAAATCTCTCATGTTTGCTTCGGAAACCAAATTTAATTTCAAAATTCACTCAATTCTACAAATCAACAGTGCTGTTCCTTTAGGACAATAGGGACCATTTTTCTTTACACTCGACTCCAAAATCCAGCTCTTTTCTCTTCTGCTACCTAACACCAGAAAAAAAAAAATGAACAAAATTCACTTTGATTTAATTGCTTTTGTTTCTAGTGGTTTTTCTGACTCTTCATTTACCCAACTAACGAAAAGCTTGGCTCTTTTGGAAGAAAACTACATGGGATGAACCTTAAACTAGGGGTTGATGCCACAATGCATGCCATTGGTTTATTAAACAGTGGGTGGTGGTGAGTTTGGAGTCTGGCGCCTGGGGCCTCAACAGTGTTGTGACTAGTCACGTGCCTGCGAATTGGAGTTGGCTATGGCTATTTACACAGACATGTTACGGCTATTTGCTCAGCTAGGCAAGGTCCACCACATAATTAGAGGCTAAGCTGTCATGTCTCAAACCACATGAAAACGACTACTGCATTACTGCATACTATTCTCTCTACACAGATTCTAATTTCAAAGCTTTTTTGTTTCTTAAATGCATGGATTTTGGAGTGTGCATTACATTTGTATGATAAATTCATTGCTTAAATTGCCAGCAAAGTTAGAAAGGATGTTGCTAAGTTAGTATATGCATGTGGATTTAGAGTTGGAAAACCAGAAAAATGAAAACCCAAAATCTCTCAAGAATAATGATTTGAGAACATGGAGTGATTCAAATGAAGCTTAGCCCATTTATGGTTTGGATGTGTGTGTTTTATGTGGGTGTGTACTTGGAAGGCCCATGAAGGAAGTTGGGTTGACCCACAGCCAGCTGGGTTTACTGAGATGAATACCCATTGCTTGTAATCTGGAAAATTAATAATGATTGGATGATGGGTTCCCAAATGGGAAACACCAAGAGCTGAGATGGGCCAGATAGACATATGAACCAGCATTTCACAAAACATTCAAGGACCCTGACCCAGTAAGATTAGGACCCATCACTCTGGTAAAAGAACAATTTCCATGTTTTTTAATAATAATACTGTGTCAAAGTTGGCAGAAATTGGTTGTAAAGAACCCAACTGCTGCTTAGAATTATACCTCTTTACAACCTGAACAGTACCATTCAAGCACTTAACTATTCACCTTTCCTGACAGAGTTTGCCTTGGAATTATATAATGTTGGGACCTGGGAGTGTTAAACATTAAAAACAAGAAATTGACGTGTGTCTGAAATGATATTGAATTGGGAATTTCTAAGCGAATTGATGTACCAATCAATAAGATTCAAATGATTTATTTGTTTTCGAAGCTGGTATCAATTAATAATCCTATTCAGGATGCTAAGCATAAACAGTTACTAACCTTTGAACAAACTCTGGCAAAGTTTGGCTTTGATCGTCAAAGTTGGCACAGATACAAGTGGCTTGGCTGTTCTTCTCTATCATGTCAAACAAATAGCTTCAATCGCATCCTGGGCCTCTGTTTTTGAAATTGATGATTGACCTCTGACTGATTTTCATTCTCATAGGGCAGCAGTGTAGGTGGCTGGCTATATTTTGCATGCCTTTCAAATCTGTTAAGCATAACTGCATAAGCATGACAGGATACTTCACAAAAAGAATGGAAAAGAAAGATAATAATAACTCATCATCAGTAATTTTAAATCCAAAGCAAATTTGTTATATCTTTTCCAATAAACTGGCAGATGCAGCAGTTCAAAATTGGCTATTAGACTTGAGATATGGAAGAGACTTGAGATATGGAAGCAATTCATCTCCGCTTCAAGCTCAAGTCATCTCTACAAACTACAAAGTTAGAAAGAAAGGCTGGAATCGATAGCACTCTTAGACTCTCTGATGCACAATTGAAAGCCATTTGCGAAGAAACTAGATCGTGCTATAATAGACATTACCATGTAATACTAACACACAATACTATGTACTACAAAAATTTTCATGGATGCATGGATTCAGAGGAAAACCATACTATCAAAGTTACTAATAACTGTATGTATAGCTGCTGCTAGAAGAGGAGAAGAACATTGACAATCTCAGCCCACATTTTTACTAAAAAAATATACAGCCAAAACAAGTGTCTAAAGTTCAGAAGATAAACTATCATACAATGTCGACATGTCAGAAGGATATATCAGATATATGCTTGTTGAAGTTCAGAGTTTGATCAAGTGGGCAGGATGAGTAATAGGCAAAGAATATACTAAAACGAGGCAAAAGCCGAACGATAGTAAGATCAGTGGTATTTATCTCATTAAATAAAAATAATTAATATATCGTAATGTAAGAACTTGAGAACACTAAAATCTCCTGTGGTTGACAATTTTGTCCCAATAACACTTCCCCAAAGCCCCCAACCGCACCACCCAAAAAAAAAAAGCGTACACCAATTGCTGATTCTCCACCTTCCCAGCTTCTCTTATGTTTGTTTACAACATAAGAATGACAAGAAGAGGAGACCAAAAAGGAGGTAAGAAAATAATTTCATATCTTATGCTTTTGATATCAATGGTATGAATTGAGATGGAAAACTTGGCAGCCTGGCTTGTAAGACTGCTTGGATGCTGCTTGCTCAAATTTCTTGGCAGCAGCTTCGTTCTCTTCTAAGCTTGTTTGGACAAAAAATCGAATCCACCAAGTCGAGCTCCGCATTTTGGCCTTCAAGTATAAAGTAATATATCAATTACATGAACGAAATCACAACCATAATATAAATCTCTAGTTTACCATGTAAATAACATGCTAACTAATAAAGGTAATTCATCCAATTCCAGATTGAATCAAGATAATGATGCTATTGTATAGTGGGGCCTTCGGTCTTTAGATATTTAATCACCCCACAAAGGTAAGCTTAAAGAATTCAGCAGACATAAACCTCTTAAATATATGATTCATTGAATTTTACTTTAACCCCTTTGAGTTTCTTATTCAATCATTTAAATTGGTTTAGTGGGATGAAAACTTGATTCTAAAATTGAGATTTCACTTCACATACCCACCTAAAGCTTCCAGCTCAAAAACAAACGTCTAGAGTCTGAAACACAGTCACTTTTACCTTTACTTTTCCACCAAAGCTTTTGTCTATTCGTATTTTTATAAAGGTTTAAATTATTAAAAAATTATTATTCATAAAATAATTGACACCCACAATTTTGTTGAAACATCTACGTTTAGTTTGTAATATTTGGCTAAGAGGCTAGCAATGTTCTAAAAGTATAAAGCCAATATATATATATATATATATATATTTTCATGAAACCGAACTTTCATTAACAACAATGGAATTACACAGCATGGGCTAAAACCAAAACAGAAATCCACAACAAAAGGGAGCCCATAAAAATGAAATGGAAAAGAAAACGAGGCTCAAGTTAAACAAGCTTAATTTGAAGAGAGATTACAAAAATGCTTGTCTTTAGGTACCCAAATGGAGGCACTGAAGTGAGTCAAGACCAAGCAAAAATAATATTAAAATAAGCTTATTTAAAGAAAGATTATCCAAAAAGTCTTAAAAATTGATTTTTTTTATAGGTTAGAGATCTCTAACTCTCTATCTTGCCAACAATATACAAGCAATTAAAGCTTCAAACTTTTTGCAACCCTTTCTTCAAAACTTTCTTTAACAAGTTGTCTACTGAATTCTCAATATAATTAAAGTTACTCTGAAAATGATTAAATACACAACAGAGTTCCCTAACTATGAAATATCAAATGATACCGTAAATTTTAATAGACTCTATGATATATATATATAGGATAAAGTTACGAGAAATATACTATAATTGCATTCTACATAATAGTTTTCAATAATATGGAAAATATAAATATTAGTTCCTACCAAAAAAAAAAAAGAAAAAAACTGGGGACCAATTTTTCAAAATTAAAACATTGCAATTTAATTATAAACAGGCTATGATTTGGGGGAAGGGCGATATGTAATTTTCGTAATGATTAATCCATGCAGAAATTGTGCAAAGAGTAAAATATCAATACCTAGGTGTCTACAGCTTATTAATTGTAGTATGAATTCCGGTTTTGTGGGCTTGTTTTTTGTATGCCCTTGTATTCTTTCTCTTTTTTTTTTTCTTAATGAAAGTTGGTTTCTTTTTTTAAAAAAAAATGTAGTATGAATTAAACCACAATTATGGAAGCCATATGAGTACGTTAGAACTTAGTTCCACGAGCAATTAGGTCAGTGAATTCACATTTATCCGTATTGTTTATAGTTTTATGTGAAAAGGCAAAAACACTGTGCATGAGGATATCCAATAAAAATGGCACACAAGATCCAGAGGACATGCCATAAGTAGGAGCTTACCGGTCGTCCAAACTTTGATAACTCAGCTACTTTTGCTTTCTGCTGACCAGGAGAACCTAGATAAAAGGGAGACAGTAAAAGGTCACTAGATCTTTACCAAATGGAGTAATATTAAACCGTTAATAACTTTTTATGGATAAAGAATAAATAAAGACGAACACAGCAATGTTGTTAGCAAGAGGAATAGGAGAAACAAGGTATGAAACCGAGAGGACTCCTAATTTTGTTAGATATTTTTTTGTATCCACTATCAAGGGACAAGGTTTCTCATTCATATGATTCAGTATGCTTGTTATAATTTCAATCAGCTGTAAGGAACTCTCCAATTGGTTCCTTGGGAGTCAAGAAAATATCAAAAGTGGAAGCTTTGAACATTAATAGCTTACTTTTATCTCAAAACAAAGTAATCCCAACAAACCATGACGCCTCAACTGCAAAAATTCTAGTTCACTTAAGTTTTCCATCCCAGATTCAAATCCTCTATACCCAACTTGTACTTTTACTAGGAGCAGAGCATCCAACATTCATTGAGGCCATTCCCCACATGATTGTGGAGTTTCCCGAGTGACAGAAAGGACACTTCAAGAAATGGTCGCCAAAGAAGAATTTACAACACATGGTGTTTGGTAGTGAAATTATCATACAGGAAAGCAATCTTTATGATGCATAGAGCTTTCAGAAAGTTACCAGTAAATATAACAAGACCATCAGCAGAGATCCTTGCGAATTCTGGAAGAGTTTTGTTGAGGTATTTAGGGGATAGGTAATCCAAAGCATCTGATACAATAACGTGAGAAAATGACTTTGCCCGGTAGGGTAGAGGGAATTTGATATCCGCCACACGTACAATGCCTTTATGCACAAGTGATTTGCAGTTTCCATCAGCATCCTCTATGTCGTATGGTTCAATGCCCCATGCTTCTGTTTCACCTTCTTTCAACAGCTTAGATACCACAGAGCAGGTATCAGGACCAACATGCAAAACTTTGCGCATGCTATCACCATATGCTTTCTTTAAGATGGGTACTGCTTTTTGCAAATCCAATGTGCATGAAAAATCACCTACAGGTTCAATTTTGATCTATGTGTTTAAATACCACATCAGTCAAGGAAACTATAATTATGACAGCAAGTGCTCATAGAATCAATCAAATCTTATAGAAGAGTCGTCAGGATTAGACCATTATATCATTACATACTACAAGTTGCAAGCATTTGCACATAGTAACTAAAATTGATCAAGATCATCAAACCATCATATAAAATTAAAAATTCTTTAAAATATTACAGCCTTTACCATGCAAGTTAAAAACAAACCATCGAGCATCAATGCAAGAAATATGAATGTGATATAATCTGTTCCCAATAAATCAAGGCGTGGGGAGAAAAATCAATAGAAAATTGCAAAATTATCCAGGAAGCATCATATGGAATTGATTTTTTTTTGGGTGATATCCATAAGTGTCTAAGCCAATTTGCACACACCTTGACTAATCTCATGGGACAACTGTTTGACCCTATTACATTTGGTTGCCAAGGAAACCCTAGGATATTAAATTCTAGGTAGGTGACCACCATGGATTAAACTCATTCTCCCTAAGCCTTTTATTATTCTCATGGTTTTTATTGCCCACTAGACTAACCCAGGATGGTTATATGGAATTGGAAATAGACCAAACTATACAATGTAATAATAGAATTGGTGCAAGCATATAAGAAATATCTATCAAAGATGAGTCGCTCCCCACCCTAATCAACTTCCTCTACCTTCTTTTTACAATTTTGCTACACTTACGGGAAAAAAGTTTTGAATTTTTAATCATATACTTTCAACATATTGCTATCCTTAGTGCTTATTCCGCACAATTTCTGCCACGTTAATTCACTAAAATAAATTAAACTAGTGCCATAATGACCATAAAATAATAACCATATGCAATTAACTTTAGTACATGGAATCCATAACCCCCGGGGGGTTCTTGAGAAGAAAGATAGTAGGCATTGGAAATTGGCTCCTTAGGTTATTTCCTGGTCAAAGAATCCATGCCCCCATCTTTGATCCCAAGGGAACTATCAAAGGCTTTATGGAAGATGAAATGTCTGAAGAAAGTAAATGTCTTAACATGGATTACTCCTTTGGGAGGCTTAGATATGGCAGATAAAGTGCAAAGAAAGTGCCATAACTACCGTTAAGTTCTAATTGTTGTGTGCTCTGTTTCCAAGCAAGAGAGGATGAAGCTGTCTTTTCTTTCATTGTTCATATAGTTCAAAATGTTAGGAGCAATGTTTCACCACTTTGGATATTCTTGGGTCCTCAATCTACCCAAAAGAAAATATCTATCAATAACAAAGTTAAAATTTTCTAGGTAGGCACAGATTCAATAACAAAGTTAAAATTTTGTAGGTCAATGCAATCAAAGCTGTCATTTGAGGATTGTGATGTGAAAGAAATCAAAAAATTCTCATAGGCAAAAGCATTGCATCGGAAGAGAGTAGATCTAGCAAGATTTCATGCATCTTCTTGTAATTGGAAGTGTTTTATCTAGCTCTTTTTGTAATTGTTTCATTTATTAATTCCAATTGGGGTGCTTCTATGTAGATTCCAGGAAACTTTACCATCAATACTTTTTTAAATAAGAAACCTAAATCATTGCAAGAAAAATGGTAAAAGCAGAGGGAGATAAGCCTGCCTCCCTAAATGTCAAGGAGATTACAAAAGGAACTCTCATTTTACCTTCAATCTTGCTGACTATCTTGTTGCTTCCAAATAAACCTGCATTTACAAATAATAGTTCAATGAATGAAACAATAAACCTAATTGTTCATTTCTTTGACTATAATCAAGATATACCATCCCAGCCTACTTGGAAAGGAAAAATAATGTTGTATTAAAACAGAGTCAGTAGGAATACTATGGATCATATCACATTATCATGTAATTAGAAGTCTAGAAAATGTAAATCAAATGCAAACCTGGGCCACTAAAAGCATAGGCAAGTAGAAGAACTGCTCCCTGAGAAAACCCAGAAAAAAAAACAATCAAAATTCAAATACCAATCATACGGACTATATTTTACTGGGTGGTAAAGATCCCGTGGCAATCATAGATTATCATCCACCCACCGCACTAATCTAGAGATAACGATAGGAAACATAAAACAAAGCAGGAAAGAAAATTGATCCTCGATCATGTTTATGACAATTACCAGAAGGACCAGGCATATAGATAACAAGGGAGATGTTTTTGATTTTGCATTCAGTGCCCCAGCAAATGGAAAGCTTCCATTGCGGCGCGTGGAAGTAGGTTGCCTCCTTTGCATGATTAATAGTTCAAAAGAATATGATTCTGCATTCGATGAAAACATAAACAAGTGATAGTTAGACCTGCATATCCATTAAGTAGACAATATGATTACATGGAACCAGAACTCAGTTCAAAATCTGCACAACGGTTCGTAAAATCATCCGCCCGATTGTGGCAACTTGTTTGCAGAAAGTCACCGACACCTAAATGAAAAACTCGAGGGAATTTTCAGATAATATATGCCCGTGGCCACTCATGTCTATGCATCCCCCACATCCAATAACCCAATCCAACAAAATCTAGTAAACTAAAAAGAGAAATGTTTATTCAAATTTCAAGAGTAAACTTCCGCAACTGTCAGAAAACAACACAAACTGCACAGCTCAATCGTTTTCCCAAGCATCATCTATGGTCTACATAAGCAGAACACTTAATTATAACCTAACAAAGACTTAATACCACAAAATTAAATACGGGAAAGTTAACAAAAAGAAGCAACTTTAGCCCACGATTGAAGGAAAGAAAAAAAAAAACAAACAAACAAACACCATCCGGGCAAAACAATGCAATGTTCATATTGATAACTGTGAAAAGCACATAGATCGATGTAATGTAGCATTGTGGGTCGATATCTTCCACCCCAGTATGAAGAAACAACTAAAAAAGCGGCAGAAACCTTTCAAATTCTGAACAAACAACAGAAATTGAGGTAAAAGAATGGATAAAGGAAACGAACAAACACACACACAACCACAGAGGTAGCAAAAACTTAATGGGATCTAGATTGAATCACCTCAGATCAGATCGGAGAAGAAGGAAGGCAGCAGCATCAAGTGTCTGAAAGTCCAGATCTTGGATCTGAAAACTATTTTTCCTTTTTGGGGTTTTATTAGTTATCGTGCGTAGTTACATCCAACGGGAGGGGAGAGAGAGAGGGAGAAAGAAAGAAATGCAAGTGGGAAACAGAAAGGGTCGTAATTTTAGCGGTTGATGTAATGGGATATTGAGTAGTGACTAGAGGCTAGAGCATTGGCGGGGCCCTTCAACGCGCGGTGTCACGCGCGCTTTGCAATTATTGAATTGCGCGGCATTTGTGTCGGCCGTACTCGCAGATCCAAACCCAAAGGGCCAAGTCTTGAGCGCATTTTCCCGGCCCGTAGGCCTTGCCGACAACTTAAGACTAGGCCCACTTCAGTGCTGATTCAACACACAATTGCCTCTAAATACCCCCTTAATTTTCATATATATTTTAATAATTGCTGCCATTTAAGTTTTTTTTTTGGGAAGTTTGTGGTGACGGTAGAAATATCGGGCTATGATATAAAATTTGAACAAAACTTGGTTGCATACCGTTCCCTGCATAGTTCATTAAAATCTTGACAACTAAGAAGGAGAAAGGGAGAAAAATGAGAAAAAAAAATTATCTCTCTTAATTGTCAACATTTTAATGGTGGTATGGAGAGAGATCCCTACATACCGGTACGTAGTCAAGTTTTTTCTATAAAATTTTCATTAACTAGATATATTATCATTGTTAGTCTAGAATTTTGGTTTTGTTGAAGGGTCGAATTGGACGAGTTGATATCACCCTTTTGAATGACCTACACAAATTAGAAATTTTGTGCATTGATGTAATGCTTGCTCAACCCACTTTGACAATTAAAGTTTATTTGAGTTTTGTCCAACTAAGCTGGAGTTAAGATTGTATACTTTACGTGAGAGACAACTTATATTATAGTAAATCATGATAATTCCTCGATAGATGGGTGAGATAGTTCCTCAACGCACTCTAATGCATAAGTTATATTTGAGTTGTATTATATACTTCGCTTGTGTGAGCAACTCTTCATACGTAGGGTGGAAGTCGTGATAATTGTCCTATCATACTGACACACCTAGCCTTCACATTTTTTGGTCTATTCCGACAAGCATTCCCACACAGCTCGATTCCTAGCTAGGAAGAGCTCCTTTGAGTCAAACTTGCCTCTCATAGGTTATTGTCTTCCTTAGCCAACCGAACTCTACTTGGACACTTACTGGGTCGGGTTAATTGGTTGACATGAGAACATTTTCATGTTAGCTTTTATGTTAATTTAAACTCTTAGATTAATTTTCGATATAATATAGACATTTTTTTCTTAGACCATAACTTTTTCTAGATCTGTAATTGCAAAAGTGAGGATCAAACTTTTAATTGGATAGAAGTGATAAAATGTCTTATCCATAATGATATTCTTGGTTTGCTAACTATAATTTTAAAAAAGAAAAAATCATACAAATTCGTATATTTTTATCTTTGTAACTATAAATTTACGCTAGAAAGCATATTTGCAAAAGTGGAAATACATCTTTGTCACTTAGAAACATTGTTTAATATTCCATCACTTTTTTCGACAGACTATGACAATTGGGAATCAGATTCACATTCATGTTTTTCTCAATTGTAAATAAATATTTCAAATCTTCAACAACTATATATATTTCAAATATTCTAAAATTAGGAATTTATATCTTTTAAGATAGTTATGAAAATAATATTTTAGATCAAGTTCCATAATAATTTTGTTTTTGTTCTAATTTTGGAATCTAAACTTACCATTTAAAAAAAAAAAAACAATTTATAAATCTCAGTTAAAAAATTATTATAAAAGGAGTCCTTAATAACTAAATTTGATTTAAATTTAGCCTTGAGCTATGAGCTGGATGTGTATTCTCATCTTCAAGAATAAGTATAGAATATGTTCAAAGCTTTCTATTCTTGTCACAAACTGTAAATTTCAAACAAACCTGTCCATCCTATCCAAGTGTAATCTTATCTTAATTTCTAAGCTTTAATGATACTTTATTTTAGTTTTCTCTTGAAAACTTTAATTTTAGTCCTAACACCATGAGATTTTATATTGTGACAACTAACACTTTCTAAGTTTTAAGTCATCCAATAAAACCAAAGTTCAAGAGTGGGAAGAATGATTACTAACACACTAGGTACAAATAAGGAGAGATTTCTAACAAACTTCTAAAAAGAAGGACAAATGGAGCACCAACATAACATCGGAATGAAAGAGATACTTAGACATAACATAACACGGTCAAAAGAAATTTAACAAAATTGATAGATACATACTCCACCGATTCCAATAAAATGCATTTTAGTTCTTTACTATCCGCTTAATTCTCATTTAGTTATCGAAATTGTTTTTGAGAATTCTAAAACACCACCAACAGTTTTTTACTAGAAGAAAAACCTTTCAAAAGTCATCTAAAACTCACTATACAACCGAACAAATGCAAAAGTTAAGTACAAAAACACGACTCAAACAGCCTTGTATTTGAAGTACAATCCTTGAACCGATACAAAAGAAACTAAACATACCAACCAAATTAATCACACCAATTAGAAGAATCCAAGCTGGAACATGCATAGCATGTCTTCTTTTTCCTGTCTCCGAGAATTTCAGTGCTTTTTAGCTAGCTTCTGAAGCTCCTCTTTCTGAACCAACACCAAGTCAAGAAGAAGAAGCAAGTACTGTAAATGGGAGTGGAATATAGCTGCTGCACTACAGGATTTTTCAGTCGCATAGGAATAGTCATCTTCTTGGTTCTGTTTGCTGGTTTGATGTCTGGCCTCACTCTTGGCCTTATGTCTATGAGCCTTGTTGAGGTTGAAGTTCTTGCCAAGTCTGGAAAACCAAGTGATCGTAAACATGCTGGTGCTCTTCTTCATCCTCTATTTACTTTTCTTTCACTTTCCTGGGAAAAATTTTCTGTTAATGTTGGTTACTGACAAGAATTTGGCAATATCTCATTAACATATCAGCAAAGATACTGCCAGTCGTTAGAAGACAGCACTTGCTACTTTGTACTTTACTGATCTGTAATGCTGCAGCCATGGAGGTAAACTGTAAACTGTTGGAAAGTTCAGCTTCTTGCCATATTGTATCAGCTGAAAAAAAAAAAAATCATGTTTTTGTATTTACTTTGACAGGCACTTCCAATATTTTTGGATAGTTTGGTGACTGCTTGGGGAGCCATATTGATTTCTGTCACTTTGATCTTATTGTTTGGTGAGGTGATGTATTGATGTATTAAATTTTCACTTACTTTTGTTGGTATTTTCGAGTGAGAACAATCTATGTAAATTTTAGGCGAAGTTTATGTAGAAGGTTAGAAATTAGAACATGTTCTTATGCTTTGTTTCTGCAGATTATTCCTCAAGCTGTTTGTTCTAGACATGGTTTGGCAATTGGTGCAACAGTGGCTCCATTTGTGAGGGTTCTTGTTTGGATTTGCTTTCCCGTTGCATATCCTATAAGCAAGGTAATTGTTTTCTTCAGCCAAATTTGATTGCTAAAGCACACTTAATAACAAAAAATTGTTCATTTCACCATATTTGTTTTGTAATCTACTTTTGAAGTGTTCGTAAGAGTACATTGCATAACAAAAGGAAAAAAAAAATAGTAAACAAGCATGAAGGTAAATTTTTCAAGAAGAAAATGTTTCTATTCATGCAGTCTCAGTTTCAATTTTTCAATAAGGATTAATTGAATTGCAGTTTTAGTCCCAAATGGGTGGAAACTGAACAGCATCAGAACCTGAAAACTGATCATTTGATTTTGTTTGACCAGCTATTGGACCTTTCACTGGGTAAAGAACATAAAGCTCTGTTTCGTAGAGCAGAACTGAAAACACTCGTAGATTTTCATGGCAATGAGGTACCTTGTCTCAAACACAAGCAGCCCTCTATCTCTCTCTTGTGTGGCTGAGTTTGGTTCCTTAAAAATTCAGGCTGGAAAAGGAGGAGAGCTGACACGAGATGAAACAACCATAATAGGAGGAGCACTGGAACTCACCGAGAAGGTCGCAAGAGACGCCATGACTCCCCTTTCTGAAACTTTTTCGATTGATGTTAATGCTAATCTCGACAGGTTTAATGCTAATCTGATCATCACCTTCACCACAAAAAAAAAAAAAAAAAAAAAAAAAAAAAAAAAAAAAAAAAAGACAAACCACATTATTCTTCTCTCATCCATCCTAATAAATATGCTTATGAAAACAATGCAGCAACTTGATGAAGTTAATTCTAGAGAAGGGGCATAGCAGAGTGCCTGTGTTTTATGAACACCCTGCAAATATTATTGGCCTCATATTGGTAACATTTATCCATGCTAACAATAACAAAAATTAAAATTAACATTCTTTTACCTGATATCATCATATTCAAATTGTAGGTGAAGAATTTAATAACTAGGCATTCACCAGATGGAGTACCAATTAAGAACTTCCCAATTCGGAAAATTCCAAGGTACATTTATGCCCCTAATTTCTCTGTATATTGCATGTTAGGAAATCTTTCCAGATGACACAACTTATCTAAGAGAAGCTTACTGATCAAGGGCTACCAATATCATTCTCTATCAGCCATATGCCTTTTCTTTTTCTAATCGTCAGTGATGGCCAATAATGCAACAGTATGCAAAATGAGAATTCTTTCTGGACTTTTGTTTACTTCCCATTAAGCTTATGATTTACATACAAATGAATGCCTGCTAACGCCTTTCACTTGGGTAGAATCGGAAAAGAGCATAGTTACAATACTTGAATGTAAAAAGCATCACCTAGTTGAAAGAAAAAAAGAACTTCCATTTTTCACTCAGAATTCTACCTTGTTTATCAGGGTTTCAGAAACAATGCCATTGTACGACATTCTAAATGATTTCCAGAAAGGTCACAGTCATATGGCCGTTGTTATAAGAGAAAAGGAAAATCCAGAGAAGTCCATGGGCGAAAATCAACTTGACAGTAAGCATTTACCTTCTTCATTTCTACTTAACTTGGCTTCTTCACTTTGACAATGATATATATAACACAAATGTACATGCAGCTAAAGATGTGAAAGTGGATATTGAGGGTGAAAATCATCAACAGGAAAAGAGTTTAAAGAGCAAGAGATCGCTGAAAAGGCTAAATGCATTTGTAGACCGTAGTAATTCATATCGGAAGTTCTCCGGAAGTAAGAAATGGTCCAAAGACTTCAACTCAGAGGTCCTGCATATTGCTGATGACCTGCTGCCCAAGCTCTCTGAAGAAGGGGAAGCAATCGGCATCATAACACTAGAAGATGTCATTGAAGAGCTTTTACAGGTATAGTATAGCATATCCTCAGTCTACAATTCTGTCTTGCTATCAATGTTACGAAATTTGATTACTCTAAATTTTTTTCCACTGCAGGAAGAAATCTATGATGAGACAGATTATCGTACATGAAGGAACTCAAGTAAAGTTTTGAAGTGGATGATATGATAAATTTGATTTAGATTACAATAGCATTTGATATGGGAATGCTTGATTTCTTCTAGCAGAAACGGAATGAACTATTACTTTGGACATGATCGTTTGAATGTTTATACCTTGCCATTCCGGGTATAGATGTAAAACATCAGTTTCCAGTTTCCCTGTGACGCTGACAGATGCAATAGGCATGTAGAAGATTTAAGCCCAATGCAGACTTTTCTTCAAGATGTAACTCTTTGAGTAGAAATATAACCCTGCAAATATTGCCAAGTGCAAATAGAAATCTGAAAAACCAAATAGGCTTTTTTCAACATGAATTTTTCAACTTAAATAGAAACGAAAGGAAAAGTAGGAGTGGTGTCTAAGTTGAAGGAAAAGTAAAAGTTCTCAAGTAATTGGTCCCTTGAGAAATTTACATACCTGAACTTGTAGATGTCTGGAATTCTATATTCCTTGAAAAGTGAAATTCTCACATAGAAGCCATATAGTAGTACTACACTGTGGCAAAGAACTTTTGCTCTGTTTGTTGGATCAGATGGCTATGAGGTATTTGAAATTGATTGCACCAATCTGATATATAGTATTGAAACAATGAAAGTGGAACCTATCGTCTTCTTTATGTATAAGAAGAAACAATAAAAAATCATGCATTTGAAACCAAAACAACAAGGTTAAGACAGAGAGGGTATCATACTAATAACAAAATACTAAGCAAAATCCCCATGGACCCAGTTTGAATTGCAATCTTATATATTTCAGCAATAATATTTAAATTGCTGTACATGTTAATATTGAGAGAGGACAAAAAGAAAGGCTTAAAAGTTTGATAGCTATGTTCTCTCAGTTAGCGTTCAACGAATAGCTTATGAAACATTATCCTTAAAACCCATTGAAATGACTTCCTACATGATGCTAATGTCAGGTCGTTTGGTCGGGAAGAGAACAAGAAAGTTCTGAACAAATGTGAGAATATTGAACTTCAACTGTGTCAAGCTGTACACTTATTTTTGGTCTAAGAATGTAAACTCTTTCATTAATTTGCCTCATTATATTCTAGATGGATAAAACTACATTATAATTTGTTTTTATGAAGAAGATTCTTTATCCTCTAAAACCTCTGGGATTATCTTCGGCTTACCATTTCTGGAATGAATCGAGTATGGAGCCGCTTATGGCCTATTTACTTAACCCATCAGGCAATTATCACTTTTCTATTGGTGCAATAAACACATTTGCCGAACAGATAAGTAAATGGACATCCATCTTCATTTTATAACAATCTTCATCCTGAAAAATAAAAACCCTCTTCTATGCCTGTACATCAAGCAGGACTCTACCTCATCGGTTGATCAACAGAAATTACAATATGAAATCTAGCAATAAGCAAAAATGAAAAACTCAGTTCCTAACCCTCCACCCGATCAGTAAATGGTTGTCTTTGTTATACCCAAAAATTTGAAAAACTCAGTTTTTTCATCTATTCAAAAATTTGAATAGATGAAAGAACACCAAAGTGCAGTTAGACATAGACATCAATCTCCAGTACTCATCAGAGATTGGTCGACGAAGTCATATCATTGTTTCTCTGGTGCAAGCCGGAAGGAATGACTAAGACGCTGAACATGGTGTAGCATAGCAACCAAGGTGCCATCATAGGGAGGGACTTGACAAAATAAGCAGCTGTCTTCATCTTCATGCATAACAACACCAGGATTAAAGCGGTTTGACTACCTTTCTCCTTTGTGGCAAGTTTTAGCACACAAGATTCTATATGTAGTTTCCTTGCTATCAGAAAACACCCATCATTGACATCGGCTGCAATAAACTCGATCCAAAAGCTAAGGCTTCTCATCAATTCAGTATAATTATGAAGGATGGTAGGTTGTTCCAGTGGCAGTAATGATGCACCAACCATTAAAAATCAAACCTTTTACAAAAACTGCAAAATGAATTATTCCTTAAGACGGCTCTTAAATTACAGGGTTTTAGTTTTCTTGTGCACTCCACTCCAGCGGCGTTTACGGGCTCGCCTTTTCCTTCCATCTAGTCTAGCCTTGATTTTCTCTTTTAAATCTCTCTCCCCCCGTCTCTTATACATCTTGAAAGTGATTTGCCTGTCTGCAGCCATCTTCCTCACCTTCTCTGTGATCTCTACAGCTAGTTGTCTATTGTATAGTTTATTCAAGCCACGCATTAGCTTGGCGAAAGTGTCTGGCTGTGGCATTAGGTCTGCATCCATCATGTCCAAACAGTACGAACAAGCTTCCTTCACATGCCCGTTTGAAAAAAGTGCGTGAATCCAAATTGTCCAAGCACTGACATTAAGTTCACATCCTTTAGTAGTGATACAACTCCACATGTTTTTTGCCATTTCCAGCTTTTCAGCTCTCAATAGAGCATTTGTTAACTCCTTCAATGTACCATACTGTGGAGCAGATAAAAGACCTCTTTCAACCATTTCTTTGAAGTAATCACAAGCTTCAATTAGACAGCCCTGACCAAGGAACCCATGAACCATCACAATATATGTGTCAAGCCCTGGATTAAGCCCACCTGCTTCCATTTCACCCCAAAGTCGAACAGCTTCCTTAAGCTCCCCCAACTTGCATACTAACCTTATCACTGTGTTATAGATGTTAAGGTCCGGTAAGCAACCGACATTCCTCATTTCTTCCATGAGTTCCATACACTCTTCCAGCTCTTCCTTCTTTTCATGCGCCATCATTATACACAAATAACTCAACTGACTAGGATTGTGGCCTTTCTGAATCATATTATCCAAGATTTCATAAGCTCTGTCTGTGTTTCCCCACTTGCAAAATCCACTTATCAGAGTTGTATAAGTCACAACATCTGCCTCGCATCCATTCCCTTGCATCTCGACGAAAATACGCATTGCCTCATCCATCTTTTCCAGTTTACAGAAAGCCTGAATCAAAATTGTATAAGAAGCCGCATTCGGCCCACAGTTCATTCCCCTCATCTCCTCCAAAAGATCAAAAGCATCGCGCATTTTCCCTGCTTGAGCATACCCACCAAGTAAATTGTTATAAACCACAATGTCAGGCTCAAAACCTGCTTCCTTTATTTGAACCAATACATGCTTCGCCTCCAAAATCTTGCCTTCTCGACACCAACCATACAACAACGAAGTGAAATGTCTCAAACTTGGATTAAACCGAACTCTCATATCCTCAAATAGCGAAGCTGCTTCTTTAACACTGCCATTCTTGCACAAAGCATCAAGAAGACACCCAAATACGTATTCATCAGGCTCGCACCCATACTTGGGCATTTCATCAAGCACCTCAACTGCCTTTTTTACCATTCTGGCAGAAGCGAACCTCCTCATCAAAACAATGAATACTTCAGGGGTTAACATGTATGGATTCTCTTTTCTCATTTCCTCAATCAGCGCCCAAACGGCTCCGAACTGTCTCATCTTCCCCAAAGTTTTAATCATGGCTTTATACACTTCATAACTATGCCTATAACCCGGTTGCTTCGAAGCCCAGACGAAGAACCTGTAACCCAAGTTTCCGGCGTCGCCACAGCGGCTTAAAACTCGTTCCGCTAGACCGGAGCGTAAAACGACACCGGATTCCTGCAGAGCAAGCTCGAGTTTCGGAACCCTTGTGTGAAATTTCCTTAGAATCCTGTACACCTTTTCGACGTCGGCGGAAAATTCGTCGGCGTCTCTATCATCGGTGGAATCATGCAGACTTGTTTTCAGGCGAATAGGCCCAAAAATCCCATCCTCTGTTGTACCATTGGGATTCGTCTGAGAGCTTATTAGAGACGGAGACAAGTGCGGTTTGCTGTGAAAGAAGGTTAATGGGGTGTTCGATTTTGAGAGGAGTAATGCAGACGGTTGCTTGTTGAAGAAAGAAATCGATCTCCGGCAAAATCTGTACATTTTTCTGAGCGTAATTGGGCTAAATGCCCTTCTGTAACACAATTGCCCTTGCCTTGACAATCATCCCTTTCCTTCTTCCTCCATCCTTCACTACTTAGTACAAAAGTATACGTAAGACAGTAAGAGAAAGGAATCATATGAATAAAAGAAAGATCAAAATACGTTTGTTAAAAACAATATTTCAGAACGGGGAATACTTAATAGAAGAAAAAAGTGAACCAGAGTCATTTACCTTCTCCAGAAACAATTTCAACCTGAAGCCCATGTCTATGGTATTTGTGAATATGAGAACTTTTTTCTGAACCAAGTCCAACTTTAAGAGCGAAAGAATATGAAGTAACTTGTCTCGAGCATCACATGAGATCTTGTAACATTAAAAAAACACACATGAATACTTTTCAAACATGAGATCAAACCGCAGGTGCAGAAAAGAAATTTAATTTTTTGAACAAGATACGATTACAGAAGAGAAAAAATATATATGAATAAGAAAGATAAACATGTAACAAAGTTTAGCACTTCGTCAAAAGTCAAGGAAATGAAGTTATGAAATGAGAACAAATAATAAACAACTCATATACTCTAAGCTGACTGAAAATTGTATAAAAGTGATGATTACACATTTACATGAGTACCAAAGTAATTATTTCACATCTAGACAAGTACCAATGTAGATATGTTCACTTCAAGGGCAATGAAAGTTTCACCGAGGAATGACGAAATATCTGATTAATTCACGGTGGGTGCAGAGGAACTTACCCAAAATTGTTGAACATTTTTTGGAATTAGATCATCTTTAACATCTCCCTCTTCTGACAAAGTCAAAATGAAGGGAGTATGCAGGACCAACTTCTTCAACTTTTCAACATCATCACTGTCAGATATCCACAAACCAAAATAGAATATCAGCATTAATTGATCAAATGATGCACAAAATGCCATAAACCAATAATATGAGATAAAATTCACCTAAGCTAGAGATAACGATTGGAAACATAAAACAAAGCAGGAAAGAAAATTGATCCTCGATCATGTTTATGACAATTACCAGAAGGACCAGGCATATAGATAACAAGGGAGATGTTTTTGATTTTGCATTCAGTGCCCCAGCAAATGGAAAGCTTCCATTGCGGCGCGTGGAAGTAGGTTGCCTCCTTTGCATGATTAATAGTTCAAAAGAATATGATTCTGCATTCGATGAAAACATAAACAAGTGATAGTTAGACCTGCATATCCATTAAGTAGACAATATGATTACATGGAACCAGAACTCAGTTCAAAATCTGCACAACGGTTCGTAAAATCATTCGCCCGATTGTGGCAACTTGTTTGCAGAAAGTCACCGACACCTAAATGAAAAACTCGAGGGAATTTTCAGATAATATATGCCCGTGGCCACTCATGTCTATGCATCCCCCACATCCAATAACCCAATCCAACAAAATCTAGTAAACTAAAAAGAGAAATGTTTATTCAAATTTCAAGAGTAAACTTCCGCAACTGTCAGAAAACAACACAAACTGCACAGCTCAATCGTTTTCCCAAGCATCATCTATGGTCTACATAAGCACAACACTTAATTATAACCTAACAAAGACTTAATACCACAAAATTAAATACGGGAAAGTTAACAAAAAGAAGCAACTTTAGCCCACGATTTAAGGAAAGAAAAAAAAAAAAAACAAACAAACAAACACCATCCGGGCAAAACAATGCAATGTTCATATTGATAACTGTGAAAAGCACATAGATCGATGTAATGTAGCATTGTGGGTCGATATCTTCCACCCCAGTATGAAGAAACAACTAAAAAAGCGGCAGAAACCTTTCAAATTCTGAACAAACAACAGAAATTGAGGTAAAAGAATGGATAAAGGAAACGAACAAACACACACACAACCACAGAGGTAGCAAAAACTTAATGGGATCTAGATTGAATCACCTCAGATCAGATCGGAGAAGAAGGAAGGCAGCAGCATTAAGTGTCTGAAAGTCCAGATCTTGGATCTGAAAACTATTTTTCCTTTTTGGGGTTTTATTAGTTATCGTGCGTAGTTACATCCAACAGGAGGGGAGAGAGAGAGAGAGGGAGAAAGAAAGAAATGCAAGTGGGA
Organism: Luffa acutangula; assembly: GCA_036850905.1. Classification (NCBI taxonomy): domain Eukaryota; kingdom Viridiplantae; phylum Streptophyta; class Magnoliopsida; order Cucurbitales; family Cucurbitaceae; genus Luffa; species Luffa acutangula. The sequence continues at coordinate 56,371,156 of CM072087.1, read as the reverse complement.
AACAGAAAGGGTCGTAATTTTAGCGGTTGATGTAATGGGATATTGAGTAGTGACTAGAGGCTAGAGCATTGGCGGGGCCCTTCAACGCGCGGTGTCACGCGCGCTTTGCAATTATTGAATGGGGAATTATGCTAAATGGCTACAAAAAAAAAAAAAAAAGCGTTCTTAATTTTTGGCTACGGAAGTTTGGTCTTTGCAGGCGTGGCTACCGGAATAGTAGGAACCGTTTTCCTGGATTTTTTTGGACGTTTTTACCCCTGGTATATACGGCTATATACAGACGGCCCTAACGTCCGTTTTTGTTACACGCAGGTTGCTCGCCTTTTTCTTGCGCGCTGGGTGTATTCCGGTTTACACGGGATTTGGTCTCTTTATTGCGCGCTGGATGTATCCCTATTTACACGAGATTTTGGGGGGCGGTCTGTTGTGATATGTTAGGGACTACCTACTGTTCAGGCGTAGGTAGTTTCCAACAATTATTTTTTTATTCCTTCACATTGTTGCCCCTCATATAAATGTCATAGTGTATTATCTTTTTGTTTCATATCACGATCACATTGCGACAGTAATTTTTCGTCCTAATCTAACATGGCGACAGTTCAATAGGTCACGATTTTGTTTGGTGGTGTCTGGAGTGCTGAGGGTATTTACAGTGATTTCAAGTCTAGAAGCGTGGATGTTAGAAGTGATTCGAATCTCCAAGAGTTTAAAGTATGTCTGGCGAAATACCTTCAGCTCCAGGACGTCAATATGATTACTCGGCTAACACTCTTCAGGAGCTAGTCGAATAACCCAATTAACATAATCATTTCTGAGGACAGAGATGTTTTTTGGATGGTCAACGAATTTCAAAACGGTACATACAGGGGGTGCTGTATAGTCGTTGACACCCCGGGGGTCAATACTGGTATACACCCCATGGGGACAGACGGGTATACACCCCTCATATACGGTTACAATCGAAGCGGGACATTATCGGATTGCAAGGAAGAAACGAACCCCTAAAATCTCGGGGGTAATGAATCTTTCTGTTGCTAATATAATGGAGGGGGAATGAATCTGTTACCTTATTTCAAATTTTTTGGTACAGGCCTCGCGTAGAAGAAGAAAGGATTGAGCATGCAAGAGGTGTCCGTCGGCGTACCGGATGAAGGTCGTGGGGACGGCGGAGGGGGGGCGTCGACGTGATGCGAGAGGTAGGTAGCGATATCCACTATGGTTGGCGGTGGGAATGCAGTTTTTGTTTGCTCTCAAGGGGTTTGTCAAGGTGGAAGATGGAGGATGTTTTGGCGGTGGTAATGAAGGTTTTTTGGGTATCGAGGGTTGTGGGGGATGGAGACGAGCAGATGGGGCTGGTGCACGGGGGGGGGGGGTTGGTGGGTGGGTGGGGCGGTGCTCATAATTGCAGCAGGTGTGTCATAATTACGGTTTCTTTTTTGTTTCTTAATTTTTCAGAGGTTCTTAGGTGCAGGTAGTAAATATTCAGATGGACAAGAATGTTGTTCCCGATCAACATTGCAGCAGGTGTGTCATAATTTCAGTTTCTTTTTTGTTTCTTAATTTTTCAGAGGTTCTTAGGTGCATGTAGTAAATATTCAGATGGACAGGAATGTTGTTCCCAATCAATGGAGTTCGGAGGTGTTTCTCTCTACTGAGGGGGTGGTTGAACTTTGTACTCATTGCCCAACAAGGTATTTACGCCTATTTTCGGGGAACAACTAGAGTATGGTACATTTGGGTTTCAAAATAGTTGTGTGTGTTTTTTATTTTCGGATTTTCAAACCTCCTAAAATGTCTCCAACTAATTTTAGGGGTGTTTTTTTTATCTCTCTTAAACTCTGATTTTGGTTTTAAACGTTAACAACACGTTAGGAAGTTTGTTGAGGGCCATTTTTGTCTTGTATAATTAGGGAATTATTAATTAATAAATGGTTTAGCCATCTATTTAATTTACAAACGTTTGTAGCCATTTTTCAAGCCACCTTTTTATTTTTAGCCATTTTTCTTGTTGCCCCTTATTGAATTGCGCGGCATTTGTGTCGACCGTACTCGCAGATCCAAACCCAAAGGGCCAAGTCTTGAGCGCATTTTCCCGGCCCGTAGGCCTTGCCGACAACTTAAGACTAGGCCCACTTCAGTGCTGATTCAACACACAATTGCCTCTAAATACCCCCTTAATTTTCATATATATTTTAATAATTGCTGCCATTTAAGTTTTTTTTTGGGAAGTTTGTGGTGACGGTAGAAATATCGGGCTATGATATAAAATTTGAACAAAACTTGGTTTCATACCGGTTCCTACATAGCTCATTAAAATCTTGACAACTAAGAAGGAGAAAGGGAGAAAAATAAGAAAAAAAAATTATCTCTCCTAATTGTCAACATTTTAATGGTGGTATGGAGAGAGATCCCTACATACTGGTACGTAGTCAAGTTTTTTCTATAAAATTTTCATTAACTAGATATATTATCATTGTTAGTCTAGAATTTTGGTTTTGTTGAAGGGTCGAATTGGACTAGTTGATATCACCTTTTTGAATGACCTACACAAATTAGAAATTGGGGCAACAAGAAAAATGGCTAAAAATAAAAAGGTGGCTTGAAAAATGGCTACAAACGTTTGTAAATTAAATAGATGGCTAAACCATTTATTAATTAATAATTCCCTAATTATACAAGACAAAAATGACCCTCAACAAACTTCCTAACGTGTTGTTAACGTTTAAAACCAAAATCAGAGTTTAAGAGAGATAAAAAAACACCCCTAAAATTAGTTGGAGACATTTTAGGAGGTTTGAAAATCCGAAAATAAAAAACACACACAACTATTTTGAAACCCAAATGTACCATACTCTAGTTGTTCCCCGAAAATAGGCGTAAATACCTTGTTGGGCAATGAGTACAAAGTTCAACCACCCCCTCAGTAGAGAGAAACACCTCCGAACTCCATTGATTGGGAACAACATTCCTGTCCATCTGAATATTTACTACATGCACCTAAGAACCTCTGAAAAATTAAGAAACAAAAAAGAAACTGAAATTATGACACACCTGCTGCAATGTTGATCGGGAACAACATTCTTGTCCATCTGAATATTTCCTACCTGCACCTAAGAACCTCTGAAAAATTAAGAAACAAAAAAGAAACCGTAATCATGACACACCTGCTGCAATTATGAGCACCGCCCCACCCACCCACCAACCCCCCCTGTGCACCAGCCCCATCTGCTCGTCTCCATCCCCCACAACCCTCGATACCCAAAAAACCTTCATTACCACCGCCAAAACATCCTCCATCTTCCACCTTGACAAACCCCTTGAGAGCAAACAAAAACTGCATTCCCACCGCCAACCATAGTGGATATCGCTACCTACCTCTCGCATCACGTCGACGCCCCCCCTCCGCCGTCCCCACGACCTTCATCCGGTACACCGACGGACACCTCTTGCATGCTCAATCCTTTCTTCTTCTACGCGAGGCCTGTACCAAAAAATTTGAAATAAGGTAACGGATTCATTCCCCCTCCATTATATTAGCAACAAAAAGATTCATTACCCCCGAGATTTTAGGGGTTCGTTTCTTCCTTGCAATCCGATAATGTCCCGCTTCGATTGTAACCGTATATGAGGGGTGTATACCCGTCTGTCCCCATGGGGTGTATACCAGTATTGACCCCCGGGGTGTCAACGACTATACAGCACCCCCTGTATGTACCGTTTTGAAATTCGTTGACCATCCAAAAAACATCTCTGTCCTCAGAAATGATTATGTTAATTGGGTTATTCGACCAGCTCCTGAAGAGTGTTAGCCGAGTAATCATATTGACGTCCTGGAGCTGAAGGTATTTCGCCAGACATACTTTAAACTCTTGGAGATTCGAATCACTTCTAACATCCACGCTTCTAGACTTGAAATCACTGTAAATACCCTCAGCACTCCAGACACCACCAAACAAAATCGTGACCTATTGAACTGTCGCCATGTTAGATTAGGACGAAAAATTACTGTCGCAATGTGATCGTGATATGAAACAAAAAGATAATACACTATGACATTTATATGAGGGGCAACAATGTGAAGGAATAAAAAAATAATTGTTGGAAACTACCTACGCCTGAACAGTAGGTAGTCCCTAACATATCACAACAGACCGCCCCCCAAAATCTCGTGTAAATAGGGATACATCCAGCGCGCAATAAAGAGACCAAATCCCGTGTAAACCGGAATACACCCAGCGCGCAAGAAAAAGGCGAGCAACCTGCGTGTAACAAAAACGGACGTTAGGGCCGTCTGTATATAGCCGTATATACCAGGGGTAAAAACGTCCAAAAAAATCCAGGAAAACGGTTCCTACTATTCCGGTAGCCACGCCTGCAAAGACCAAACTTCCGTAGCCAAAAATCAAGAACGCTTTTTTTTTGTAGCCATTTAGCATAATTCCCCTTAGAAAGGGTTGTGCATTGATGTAATGCTTGCTCAACCCACTTTGACAATTAATTGGGCTAAATGCCCTTCTGTAACACAATTGCCCTTGCCTTGACAATCATCCCTTTCCTTCTTCCTCCATCCTTCACTACTTCCACTTAGGGGTGTAAAAAAGTTGGGTCGGGTCGGTTGTACGGACAAACCGATCCGACTTAAACTCAAACGGGTCGGGTCGGCCCACCGTGTCTTCATCGGATCTTCCTTATCGTTCGTTCTCAAATCGACAAGGCAATGGCCAGCAAAACCCCACATGCAAACACACAGATCGAAGAAGAAACAAACCAGAAGAAAGAAGAAAAAAAAACCAGAAGAAGAATGACAGATCGACCGTTCGTGCTTCGTGGTGGAAGAGACGACGACAGTGTTCGGGCCGAAGAAAGTGGGAGAAAGAAAGAGGGACAACGACGGCACTATGGGAAAGAGAGAATGAGAGGAGAGAGAGAGGGGAGGAGGCAGGCTGAAGAAGAAGGGAACGAAAAACCTAGGGCTTCCTTTTTTATTTAAGTCAAAACGAGAACCGAACCGAACCAGTCGGTTCGGTTCGGTTCGGCCTGGATTAATGTAAAAACCAAACCGAACCGACGCGGTTCGGTTCGGTTTGGTTTTTCCACCCCTACTTCCACTCCCCCCTCCCTCCCCCTTCAAACCTTGCTGCAGTAGCTGGTGGCAGTGTTTTTTCTTTTCTTTTTTTTTTTCGTATATCTACATTTAGGGTAGGAGAATGCGAACCATCCTAAATTATGATCGATTAAAATTTATAAATAATTTCATTTTTAAATTGAAATCATTTAAATTGCAAGTTTAGTCATGTCACAGTTTCGAGCAACGTACATGAATCACTTTTTAGCAAGTGCTTGTGCAGCTTATAGGAACTTGAAGGTGGGAAGAATTGGGGGCCAGAATTCTTCTTAAGAAGGAAGATGGCAATCCATTTTTGTGTGGTTGTGTCAAACATTAATTAAACATATAAGTAGCTGCTATGTATTGGCATGAAGCCGCCGGTATGAGAGAATTGATGAAGAAAACCAAAGAAACAGCCAGGATGCAGTTTGTTAAGGTGACCGAACTGTACCTAACTAAAATTCTTTAATTCCTTTACAAGGCTATGTGATCTGATGATCCCCATTGGGTTGGATTAAACGTGTTGTTTGTACCATGCTTTTTAAGAATTGAGATTGGCTCAGAAAAATAAAATATCCATGTATCAGCAAGAAAATGTACCTGAGAATACAGATGGAGATTGAGGCGAGAAACATAATTCTCATGGATCTTTTTTATCCCTAGTCATGTTTGATTTCTATGACACAGAGAAGAAACGATTACAAGGCTAATAAACGTTAATTTTACTTTCTTTTCAATCAAAATAACTATGATGGATTTGCTCAAGGAAAAATCGCCACTATTACATTGGATACATGCCCTCTAAACTATAACTTATCGCTAGTTTTTAATACAAAATTGGGTGATCCTCCGGCTGTTGACCATTCTGGATCGACAAGTCAAAGAACATTAAATCAGATAGATTTTTTCTTCTTGCGTCTGTTGTTTTAATCTTCATTTTTGCCTTCTCTTTTCCCCCCACCACGGCGAGATTTCTTTGGAGCCTATTTTTAAACAAGTATAAATGTGATTAGCAACAAGCGGGTCAGTGGATGACTAAATTGTTGAAAAAACCCATGAGTGCCATTAGCAAATAGCAATCACTATTCTGAGATTATCGTCAGATTGAAACAAGCCAAGTCGTACCTCAGCTGAAAACGTTTTAAGTGGGTCTTTGTCATTTCTAGATCTTCTCTTGAACCCACGCCGACGACCAGACTGCATATTTCCCATTGCTGCTCTGGCAAGTTTGATAACTTTGCTGGCTTCTTGAGTCACTGGGTCGACAAGATAGTCAGGTACATCACGCAGGTGAGGAGCCGGGGGATTCTTGCTGAGAATCTTATCATGTTTCAACAAATCTGCCCAAAGAAAGTCCAATCAACTTTGCAGCAAAAATGGGTAAATGTCAGTACAAACAACTAAAATTTCAGCAAAAGATGTTACCTAAGTCCCTCGGATTAGTTTCAAAGTGGGCTTTCAATCTAGACAATAAGCAGAACGAGACAAAAATTATTAAGTTATTAAATGGATGCAAGTATGCGCATAATAACCCTCCTACATTACAAGTTCAATTGGATTATGGGCACAAAACGAAAGACAAGGACATGCTCGTTAAATGAATATGATTACAACTTGGGTAGCGAGGCAATTGGCAAATAATTGTTTTCAAACGTAAAGCAAACAGAATAGTACCATTTTTCATAAATCTAGAAAGGAAGGGAAATAACTCACTTTTCAGAGTTAAGAATCTCATTCCTCAAATCCAGAGTTAAGCAAACAGAATAGTACCATTTTTCATAAATCTAGAAAGGAAGGGAAATAACTCACTTTTCAGAGTTAAGAATCTCATTCCTCAAATCCAGAGCTCGAGATTCTCTAATAGCAAGTTTTGTCACACTCTTAGAAACATCCTGCAGAGACAGGCAAACACATCAATATTGAAAAGTTAAATTACATGTTTAGTTCCTCAACTTTCATCAATATTGAAAAGTAATTACATGTTTAGTTCCTCAACTTTCAAGGTTGTGTCAATTTAGTCCCTGAACTTTAAAAACTTTCAAATAGGTCCTCGAACTTTTAATTTTGTTTCCAATAGGTCCCTGAACTTTAAAAAGTATCCAATAGGTCCCTCAACTTTTAAAAGTCCAAAAAAACGACTTGCAATCTCTTTTGAAATAGTGTTTGAAAAAGGGAGAGGATTTAGATCAATTACTCATCCATTGCGAGTTCGCTTGGAAGGCTTGGAGTTTTACAACTAGGTTGCTGGGCATTTCCTTTTGTGTCCCAAAGAGAGTGAAGACTGGCTTTTTGAAGCATGGAACCTTTCAAAAAAAAAGCCAATGTTGTGGTGAATTGTGCGTTCAGGGCTACGTTGTGGTTTTTGTAGAAGGGAAGAAACTCTAGAGCTTTTGAAGATAAGTCTAGTAGCTTCGATCTCTTTCGTAATTATGTACAAAATTGCAAGTTTAGAGTCTTAATAGGCATAATTTTAAATTTTATATATAGTAGATTGGTTTTAAAAATATCAAATATATCAAAGACTTATTAGACACAAAATTGAAAGTTTAGAAAACTTTAAGACATTTTCAAAGTTCAGGGGCCTATTAGAAATAAAATTCAAAGTTTAGGGACCTATTAGAAACTTTTTAAAGTTTAGGGACCTAATTAATACAACCCTAAAAATTCAGGAACTAAACTTGTAATAAAACCATATTGAAACTAGTTTAGTATCTAAACGGCCATCATTGAGAAATTTGGTATATATATGCATCACACAAACCTCAGCTCTATAACGTAAAGACTCTACTGCATTTTTAGTAAGTAATGGAAAAGGAACAATAATGTCTGTATCCCCATCAGCTCTCAGGAAAGATTGTATTTCTCCAAAAGTATCCATCTCATCTGTAGAAACCTACACAATGGAGAAGGAGTATTAATGAGATATCAACACCAACCATCGGGAAAACTTCCAGTTATAAGAACCAAGCGCACATTCATCACGTGAAAAAGAGACAACATAAGATAATATCTAAGCAAATACACAAGCTCAATAGCTGTGGTAAAGGACGTAGAAGCACCCACGGAGGTCAACAGAGTAGTTATAAACTTGCAATTAACAGAGTTCAATATTAAATTAAGTCTAAAGAACAAGAAAGAACACATAAGAATACACCACACTCCTTAAAGAGAATGTCAAGTAAATAATCACTGAAATGTCGTGAAGTACAAAAAGTATCTCAAAATACCAACCAGTGAGATAGATGCACCAGTATTATAAGCTCTTCCAGTACGTCCTACACGGTGTACATATCCTGCTGCACTCGTAGGCAACTCAAAATTTATAACCTGAACAGATGGCAGTAAAGTTGCCGTTAAAAGCTTGCTTGATAGAAAAGCCATCAAGAGACTGGAAAAAAAAATATCAGACAACACATAAATTATGTAAACATGATTATTGATAATTAACATCGTAAGAGCCATTATCTATGTATGTGTTGTAGTTGTACTAATTAAAACTACTTGTACATTGTACTACATACACATTAAGAGACCTAAAAGACATAAATTAATGTGAGTGTTCATTCAGGCCCGTTTGCGCACACCTCAACTAATCTCACGAGACAATCGCTTGACCATCAACATTTGGTTGCCAAGGAAACTCGTCTGATATTAAATCCTAGGTAAGTGACCACAGTGCTTAGACACATTCACTCTAAGCCCTTTCGTTATTTTCATAGCCCTTCTTGAGGGCCAGGCCAACCCAACCCATGATGGTCTATTTTTATCAAAATTTTGAGTTGATATGTGTAGAGAGAGGGAGGGAGAGAGAGATCAATTCACATCATTTTATCAAAATTTTGAGTTGATAGAGGGAGAGAGAGAGATTGATTTGCATACCGTGTAAACATTTTTGAAGTCAATTCCTCGTACTACTCCAAATTCAGAATCTATTTTTTGCTTAGAGCGTTTTCTGGACTTTCTCTTATCAACATTATTGTCCTCGTTGGCTTCTTTTTCTTTTGTTTGACCATCATCAGTAGCAATTAAATAATCAAACAGCCCAGCGTTAAACTCCTGTCAAGCCAAAGAAAGAACAACAAAACGTATATACTAGGTCAATAACACACCAAGATTGCTAAGCGTTCAATCACCTTTTGAAAACTGTACCATATCAACGCTGTACCTCAAGAATATGGAGGCGAGAATTTTGCGGCAGCTCAGCATTCAGAACAGCAGATTTGATTCCAAACTGCATGAGGTAAGCAGCAAATCAACTAATAATAAACTTTCTAGTGGCCACCTGGGAAGGGTGGTAAGGGGGAGTATCTCAGAAATACAAGGATATGTAGTATAAATATAAAGAAGTTAAATTAAAATTTTTGTCAAGAAAGAAGCTACTGCAAACGAAAAGGCAAAAGTATACAACAATGAGAAATCATCTGAAGTAGATGATAACTTAGTACAAAAGTATACGTAAGACAGTAAGAGAAAGGAATCATATGAATAAAAGAAAGATCAAAATACGTTTGTTAAAAACAATATTTCAGAACGGGGAATACTTAATCGAAGAAAAAAGTGAACCAGAGTCATTTACCTTCTCCAGAAACAATTTCAACCTGAAGCCCATGTCTATGGTATTTGTGAATATGAGAACTTTTTTCTGAACCAAGTCCAACTTTAAGAGCGAAAGAATATGAAGTAACTTGTCTCGAGCATCACATGAGATCTTGTAACATTAAAAAAACACACATGAATACTTTTCAAACATGAGATCAAACCGCAGGTGCAGAAAAGAAATTTAATTTTTTGAACAAGATACGATTACAGAAGAGAAAAAATATATATGAATAAGAAAGATAAACATGTAACAAAGTTTAGCACTTCGTCAAAAGTCAAGGAAATGAAGTTATGAAATGAGAACAAATAATAAACAACTCATATACTCTAAGCTGACTGAAAATTGTATAAAAGTGATGATTACACATTTACATGAGTACCAAAGTAATTATTTCACATCTAGACAAGTACCAATGTAGATATGTTCACTTCAAGGGCAATGAAAGTTTCACCGAGGAATGAATAATATCTGATTAATTCACGGTGGGTGCAGAGGAACTTACCCAAAATTGTTGAACATTTTTTGGAATTAGATCATCTTTAACATCTCCCTCTTCTGACAAAGTCAAAATGAAGGGAGTATGCAGGACCAACTTCTTCAACTTTTCAACATCATCACTGTCAGATATCCACAAACAAAAATAGAATATCAGCATTAATTGATCAAATGATGCACAAAATGCCATAAACCAATAATATGAGATAAAATTCACCTAAGCTAAATTTAAACAAGCTAGAAACTTAGAAAATGAAATGTAAGTACATGTAGCCTTTCTGTAGATAACATATGCAAGAAAATAAATAAATAAACGGGCAAACTGCCATCAAGTCAAAACTCAAAACACAGTCTACTAATAGCAAGCCTTAAAGATTATATCTGCCTGCAGTCATTGAAAAGTACAGCTCGTTAAGGCAGTGAAAATAACAACCTTGATGTAGCGGACATAAGAAGGCATTGACAGGAACGTGGGACGTGAGCTGCAAGAGCTTTAATATCATCTTCATAGCCATATGACAATAGCAAATCAGCCTGAAAACAAATATAAAGCAATTTATCAACCAACATTTAAATCCTATAAAATAATTATCATAGTGTGACATTAAGAACCTAATCCTTTTTTCTTATAAGAAACTATATTTCATTGAAGGAGGTGCCAAGCCAAAAGCAAACAAAACAACCTAGGGGCCAGAGGGACAAGGCATCCCTCCTCCCAACAGAAGGATGGCATGATTACAAAAAAGGCTATGCTAGGCACTCCAAAAAGAGCTTGTAAACTGAACAAGCTAAACTGAAACCAAACCCTTTCTTTTGTGATTAAGAACCTAACCCTTTCAATATCCAAAAACCTAACATTAGAGTTTTTGCAAGAATTTTATGGAGAGAGAAAATGAAAATGAGCCTTCATGGAAAACTATCCACCTAGATTTCTTTGCAGCATCTCCACCAGGTATATTTGATCAACTATTTCTTCATTGGAAAAATAAATGATCAACTACACCCAGTATCATTTCATTTTATCTCTTTCAATGATTCTAATTTTGAACTACTAACATAAAATCACATGTGGCATTCCTAAGGGGGGAAAAAACCACATCTCAGTTTCGAAGAAAATGTCCCAATAAACTTATACTGGCACTTCATGTTGCTGACCCGTAATGGCTTCAGTGATTTTAAAGTTGAACCACGAATATTAAACCACATGTGTACCACCATGGAAATGCTGATCAAACTATTACCATATTATTACCTCATCCAGAACGAGAATTTCAAGTGATTCGTTAATGGAGGCTGGTTGGAGAACACCAGCAGACAAGCATTTGGGAATGCAAGCAGGCGTGGCAACAACAATATCAGGTGGTCCTGCCAATGCTGCACGCTGCAAGAGATATTTATCAAATAGATTCAACATCCAGCACAATAGCCTGAATCACATTGCTACACTAAACAGTGTATTTCAAAATCAATTCCTTCCAATATACTTTTGTAAACAAAAATGAACCTGAACCAACCAAATCAGAATGTGACATGCTGCTTGTCAATTGGGCAACTTTCACTTGAACTCGACAGGATTCAATAAGAGATGAAATTTCTTTATAAACCTGCATGCATAGTGCACACAAGTACTTCAGTAACTGGTCAATCAAAGAAATTAAGCTAGAAATATTCCTGTAACTTCCCTCATACCCTTCCCAGATGCATTAGCAGAATAGGCATACCTGCTGACTCAGCTCCCTGGTCGGAACGAGAACAACTGCACTTGGACCTGACTTCTTCTTCGTACTAGAACCAGTAAGCAGCTTCTGAAGCAACGGAAGGAGGTATGCGAAAGTCTTCCCAGAACCAGTCTTCGCCCGAGCCACCACATCCTTACCTTCCTGAAACAAATTGCGGAGGGGGCAAAAATAAAGTAGAGATCATAATTTGAATTTGAAATTCTCTATGCTGGTCCAGAAAGGATGCTGATTAGAAAACGAAGACAGAAACTAAAATGCAGCAAAGCATCATCAAGCTCATGGCATCTATAAAATTGGACTGTCTCTCCTTCCCATCAGGGATCGCAATTCTTAGGGTGAAGGCAACAAATACCAGAGGCGTCTCTGATAATTAAATGCGTACCAAAACTAACGGAATTGCAAATTGTTGTATTGGTGTTGGCTTTTGAATTCCCTTCTTGATAAGCGCGCGAACGAGACGAGGGTCCAACCCTAGTTCTTCGAAACTCAGTTCATCTTTGTTGCCTTCCTTCTCCTCCTCCTGTTCAACTACTTTGGAAAGCTTCTCCATGCCACCAGTATCAATCAGCCGAAAACAGAAGCTTCAACAGAGAAGAAGCCGAAATTATCAACAGACGCGGGGGTTTCGTAGGGTTTTGGATGGGACTCTAGAGTCGGACCATTGCAAGGGAGCCGAACTAGGGCTTGGGTCGGATTAAAAGCCCATTAGAAGGCACGTGGCCCAAACACCGGCCTAAATTGATTGGGCTCATTTAGGTTGGCCCATTTTTTCCGACTGAGATAAGCCGCTCGGCTCGCGGCTGGGATTTAAAATTTAAAAAATGATGAGAAAATAATTAGAAATAATAGTGAAATAGATTTGAATAACGTCACCCTCACCCATCATAATTCCCGTCGATAATGTCAAAATTAGTATACATTAAAAAATATAGATTCATAGATGCCGCTCACCTACTTTAGACCATTCAATGCTTGAATACATCCCTCGTGAATTTTATCCAACCAAGGAATTCTTCAACTGAAAAAAAGAAAATACATGGAAATTTCTTTTATTTAGCCACTTGTTTTCAGGTCATTAACAAAAGACACAAGGAGACTTAAAATCGAAGGAAGATATTGCCGACACGTAGCTTTTTAGCCAAACAACGAGTTTGCAAACTAACCATCCTAATTACTCACGCAAAAGCTCCATCTTTTTTAATCAACATGATCTTGATTGTGGATATGAATTTCAACTCTTAACAGGGATCGCTATTTCTTTCATCTGTCTAATGATATTGTAAGCATTGACTTTATGCTTGGGAAGAAGAAGTGATTGAGATAGGACCCAAATAGTAAATTATTTTTCTAACTTTGACCCACAAATAGTTTTAGTCTCCTCATAATATAAGCTATATTTGTAATTACTTATTTTTTTTTTATTATTTGAACATGGGTAGATGTGAATACAAACCTCTAACATTTAGGTCGACGATATAATGCATTAACCAATTGAGTTATATCCAGATTGACTTTTAACAAATTACATAAAATTTATTAGGTAGAATAATTATAACTAATTACCAAGAAAAAAAATAAAAAAAAAATTGGGTAGAGAGAGAAGGGGAAGGAAGCCCAAAAGAGACAATTGGCCCACAATGGAGGGCCCAGGCCCAAAGGAAAAGAGAGAATGGGTGACAAATGGGGCCCAACTCATGATGAAATGCATGCCATTCTCGGAAGAGGCATTAATTTCGGGGAATGAAAGCATGTTTGACCCTTCCTGCTTCCTCTCTCTCTCTCTCTCACTCACTCATTTCATCTTCTTCCTCTTTACTTTCGGTGTGAGGTTTGAAGTTTGAACTCCCTTTATTCAATCACACTCAACAGATGAGTGCTGTTTCTGATCATGACACACACACAATCCCTACCCCACCCAAAACCAAAAATTTTAAAAATTAAAAATTTCCAACTTTTTACTTTTTCCCAAATCCATTTCCCCCCCTTTCCTTTCTCAACTCCAAAACCCAACATTTGTCTAATTCTGGGAAGAATATTTGCAAATTTTAGAATCAATTTCATTCCATTCATATAAGGCTTTTTTGATTCCTTTAACTCATTCTCCATCAGTAAACTCCAAACCTGTTACTATTCAACGACCGTTTTGTATCAGATAACTTCAATGAATTGCATTTCAGTTTTGGACTGATGCTCAACACTACTACTCACTCTTCTGAATTTCATTTCACATTTTCCATCCCTCCCTCCAACCAAATCACAAATTCAAATCCCTAAAATGTAAAATATAATAATATTATTCCATCAATCTAACTCCATTTTTTTTCTTTTCAAATTAAAGTTGTCCAACTCAGCAGCGCAAGGCAGTAATAATGTTGCCACCTCAACTACAGTTTTTTTTTTTTTCCTCCGTTGAGATTTTAGTAAGAAAAAAACATGAGCAGTTAAAGGCAAATTGTTTTTGACATTATTATGGCACTTCACACCAAGCTAAACAGTGTTTGATTTGTAAAGGGAAAAGAAAATGAGGTATTCTTCTGACGCAATTGCACAGTAGAGTCTAATAACGGTATGGCTAAAATTCAAGTAAAGCCCAGACATTCAGAAAATTTTGAAAAAACCAAAGAAAATGATGGATGGGGGAAGCGTTTGAAGCTGCTAGAACAGAACAAAAATGGCCAACAGAGCTATAAAGAGAACAAATTTGACCAAAACAAATTGGCAAACAGACAAGGGCCGGACCTGTAAAGCACATAGGCAATGTGTTTGTGTGTGTTGGGAGAGAGGACATTAGAATTTAGAGGCAACGGCAATGAGGCGAGAGGGTGAGTGAAGTTAAAAGACAATTTTCCTTTTCATGAGGATTTCTGTTGGTTCAAAGCCGAGCTAAAAAATGTGTAATAATAATTGCTTCTTGTCTCGTCCTTACACACACTATACAATTACAATCTTACCATGTAAAGAAGGTTTTTATGGTTCTGTCTTCAGACAGCTTGAGAAAATGTAGTAACTGTTCGGAGGCAGCACTAAATTTTATATACAGAGATGAGACAGTATATACAATAAAGTAGAAGAAAATGAGAGAGGCGTCTTAATTTTAACCAATGGGTTTTATACATTGTTGATTGTTTTGGGAAGGGAATAGCCAAAAAGGTGAGAGGGGCAAAAAAAATTTCGAAAAAAGAAAAAAGATCCTCTCCATCTCCGATGTTGAATCGAGAGGGCATCTCCCAATAAAAAAGGAAAAAGAAAAGACTAGACCATAACTGGTTTAGGAAAGAAAAAAAGGGAGAGAAAAGGGGGGAAATGGTATATACCTGAACTGAAAATATATGAAGAATTACAGCTCAATAATCTGTGAAGGGGAAGCTTGAAAATGGGTGATTGAGATCAATAATCGGGCATGAGCTGACTAATTTTGCCTTCTTCAACGACCATCTTCCGTTCAGTAATTTTCAACCATATACAAACGGCGGTGAAGCTCAAGACCAAGCTGACGAGTCCACTCCCGAGACCGATTCCAACAATGGCGATAACGGAGAGGCCCCGGTTCTTCAAGGGCGCCAAAGGGTAGCCGTAGAGATCCTTGTTGCCTTCGAAGGAGGAGGCATTAAATTTAGGCAAATTGCCGCTTCGATTGGCGAGAGTGGAGGGGATTGGTCCGGAGAGACGATTGTTGGAGACGTCGAAAGTGGAGAGGCGGACGAGAAGACCCAAGCGCTGAGGAATCTGGCCGGTGAGCAAATTGTCGTGGAGATCGATAACATTCAAGTAAGCACAGAATGCGAGCTCCTGAGGGATCTGGTCGGTGAGGCGATTGGCGGAGAGGTTGAGAACGGCGAGATTGACGAGATACTGAAGGTCGGAAGGGATGGGGCCGGTGAGGAAATTGGATGAGAGGTCGAGGGCTTGTAAATTGGTGCAGTTGGCAAGAAAAGGTGAAATAGAGCCGCGGAGGGAGAGATTATTGAGGGAAAGCTTGTAAATACGGCCGCTGTTGCAAGTGGCGCCGTGAATGTAAGAGTTGAAGCCGTTGCAAGGGTTAGCGAGGTTGGATTTGGTCCAGTTGTGGAGGGAATTAGTTGGGTCTTCCAAAGATTGGCTTAGATTGGTGAGACAGGCCTCGTCGTTTGGATCTGAGGAAGAGAAAGGGAGAGCGGCGGAAGCCAAGAGGGCAAAGATGAGGAGGGTGGAAGCAACCATAGTGAGGGAAAGCAATGATATAAAAAATATGGCTTTGGCTAGTCCAGTGAGGAGCAGAGGGAAGTGGTTGTGGAACTAGAGGGAATAAATGGAGGGATGTGGTGGTGGTGGAAAGGGCACATGTATCGGGGGAGATTTTGGTCGATGGTGGTGTGGAAGAAGGGGGGGGGGACGTGGTGGCACTCAGAGCGAGAGAGAGAGAGAGAAGGAAATGAAAAAAGTGGAGTTTGGAGTGGAGAAAATGAAAGTGTATTTTAGTCTCTCTTACAGACAAGGAAAGAGAGGGGAGGGGGGTGGGGTCTCGGCCTTGGGGGATTCGGCTACGCTTGTGGGGGCGGCGACTGCGCATGTGAAGCCGAGGATGGCGACCACTCGAAAGGGTATTTTCGTCACTTTCTCCCCCACACCACATACACTACAAACTCAACTCTATTCAACTACCCATTATTGCTCATAATTAATAAACAATCTAATACTATATTTCAAATTCATAGTTAAACCATAATTGGCATGTCCATCAAGAGATCAAAGATTCGAATCTTCCATCTCAAAAGTTGTTTCTTTTAGTTCATCATTTAGGGGTGAGTGATTCAAACATCTAACCTTTTAGTTGAAGATACATGCAAATTAGTATTAAGGTATGCTTGCTTTGGCCCATCTCCAAAGTTGTTGAAATCAAATATATATATATATATATATTTTTGTTAATATATCTTTGTTACAAAAATGGCCACTTTTGTATTGTGAACAAAAAAAACAACGGGAAAGATAGACCAAAATTACGAAGTTAGTTCTTGAACTTTGAAATTTGTGTTGAGTGTCTTAATGTTTAATTTAGTGCCTAATGTATCAGTAAACTTTAAAAGTGTCTAATAAATCTTTAAAATTCTATTTTGTGTTTGATAAGCTTATAACATATTCAACATTGTATAAAACTAATAATAAACTACTGAAAATAAATTTGAATTTTATATCTAATATAGTGCTAAACCTTTAGATTTAGGTTTAACAAGTCTACGAATCTTTAAAATAGTCAAATAGGTCTAACAAGTCTATTAAACACGACATTGAAACTTAGGAACCTATTGGTGCATTAAATTTGTGATTTGGTCAAATTCGTGGCTAGACAAGGTAAACTCGTCCTAAAGTTGGGAGAGCACTTGCTAAGAACAAAATTATATTTCAAATGAAGTTAAATTACAAGTTTAGTCTCTAAGTTTTCCAGTTCGTGTCTACTGTCTATTTGGTCCCTAAATTTTATAAAGTATCTAATAGATCTTCGAACTTTCAATTTTGTATTTAATAGGTCCCTGACATACTCAAAGTTTTTAAAAATTAACCGATTGATAGGATATAAAATTGAATTTAATGTTTAATAGAATCCTAAACTTTCAATTTTGTGACTAGTAAGCTTATTAATTTTTAAAAACAGTGAATAGGTCAAGAGTCTACTAATTGCAAAATTTAAAATTTAGGGATCTACTAACACAAAATTTAAAATTTAAGGACACACTTTTTAAAGTTTAGGGACTAAATGGACACAAATCTAAAACTTCAATAACCTATTAGATATTTTTTAAAGTTCATGAAACAAATAGGCACACTTTTGAAATTTCTATACTTGTAATTTAACATTCAAATAATAATATTCCGAAAGCTTTCTTACAATTCTAAAAAGTGCCTATTTATAGTCTTGCAATACAATTAACAAATAACTAATTAAATCTAAAATACTAATTAAGCAGAAAGCACTAGTTAATCCAGAATTAACAAACAAGCTACTATTAACTAAACTAGACCGATTACTTGACATCTCATTCTACATCATCCATTAAACAAAAAAACAAAAACTTTAATCACCTCTTAAATACAAACTTAAAAATACAGAAAAAATTGCAATAACTAAACTTATAATTTATTATTCATAGCCTTCAAATATGAACCGAAGAAAATGTTAAATTACAAAGGTTATTGAATATTGTGATGATTAAGGGAGATGATACTATATTCCAATAGATAAAAGGAGATGAAAATAAAAAGTTTCTCCTGCGCATTTGGCTATCATTGGCTCAACTAGGGGTGTTCATCAGTCGGTCGGTGTCGGTTTTGGGGGAAAACCGACACCGACCGGTCGGTCGGTTTTCCATAAATTTGGAAACCGACAAATTTCGATGGGTGTTGCCAACCGACCGACCGAACGGTCGGTTCGGTCGGTTTTTTTTAAAGATCATGAGAATTGAGATGAAGAACGACGGTCGGTCGGTTATGTGTAAAATCGGTCGGTCGGTCGGTAAATTATGTGTTTTTTTTTTAAAAAATGGTTTTTTTATATATAAATATATTGGGCGGTCGGTCAGTTATGTGTAAAGTCGGTCGGTCGGTCGGTTATGTGTTTTTTAAAAAAAATTGGTTTTTTTTTTATATATATAAATATATCGGTCGGTCGGTCGGTTATGTGAAATTTTTTTGGCCGACCGACCGACCTCCTCAATCTAAGAACCGACACCGACCGACTTGGTCGGCTAACCGACCGACCGACGTCGGTTCGGTCGGTTTCGGTCTGAAGATGAACACCCCTAGGCTCAACGTTCTATTTCCCTCTTTCTCTTCGGCTCTTCATTATTTATTGGAGATCAAAACGTTTTCCTCTGAGTTATTTTTTATTTGTTTCTGTTCTTTCCATCTCTGAGAGTCTGATGGTGTTTATTTTTTGTATAAACCTGATAACGAAACAGCAAATTATTCGTTGTTGAGGCAATTTCGTTTAAAATGTATATAAAATTGAATAGGTGTAAATAAATTATTTTTAATTAGTACAATCTGTTTCTATATATACATAAAAAAAATTATATGTGTGTTTAGTTTAGTTTGCAGTTTTTTAATTTATATATAAGAATATGCAAGTTGAGAGGTAAGTTTCAAATTTCGAAGAGGTCAGAGGGCAACTGGCATAAAACTTATACTTCGATCAAGAGGTCAGAGGTTCAATCTTCCATCCTTACATGTTGTCAAATCACGTGATTGGTATTGTTGATGGTCAAATTTGGTCGGGAGGAACTCACCTGACCTTCACGTGCCACCAACGGTAAATTTGTTTGTGAGAAGGGAAGACGTAGCCTGCAAAACAGTAAATTGCACGCCAGTGTGGTGATTGCCACACCGCAAGAGGAGGGTCAGAGAGTAGAGTTCGGGTCCCTCTCTTCTCATTCTCCTAGGATTTTTAGGAATTCGAAGGCGTTTCGAGACAAACCAGGCGGAACCGGGACGGCCCGAGGCAGGGACCAATCGGAACCGAACAAGCTCGGCCCGCTTCCCACTGGCCCGTTTCGCCTATGGGGTCCATCTTCCAACCCTATTTCTGCTCGGTTGTCCTTGTCAGCTCATTGTACATCGGAGTGGTCCAAAATTACCTATAACAGGTAATTTAACATATTGAGATAAATAAAAATAATAATATTAGTTGAATTACAAGTTTTTTTTTTTAATTAAAAGAAGTTAGATTACAAGTTTATCCAATAATTCTAAGTTTCTAATAAGTCATTGCACTTCAAAAAATTGTCTAAGAGATCTCTAAACTTTCAATGTTGTCTCCAACAAATCTCAAACTTTTTAAAGTGTTCAATAATTACACAAACTTTCAATTTTGTGTTTAATAGTTTTATGATATTTAAAAAGTTGTCAAATAAACCTATTATAATCATTCTAAAGTTCATACACGAAAAATCTATTAAAACACTATATCGAAACTTGAAGGATTTATTAGAAACCTTTTAAAATATAACTATTTGACATGAAGCTAAAAATTCAAGGATCAATCTCATGGTTTAATAATGTGGTAAACTTTTGCAAAATCTTTTTTTGTTTTTTACCACACAAACTCCTACTGGCATGCAAGCTTGATTCTTGAACCAAAAGTATCCAAACTATAATACAATATGACATAATAGTACTTTATCAAACAGAACATATGAAATAATCTATTTTCCATATTTAAATTGAGGAAAGATATAGGCCCCCAATTTATGATTACTCACCATGTGAGGGTTCCGATGGATGGCATTATTTCTTGTGTGAGGGCAGATTTCATAATTTATGTGTGTTATTATTTAATTTTATACCATATGATTTGAAATCATGGAGAGTCAACCTGGCTACCGATTGCAATTATTCATACATAGTACATACCCATGACACTGGTTTTACTAAATGATTTCAACAGATCAAAAATCACTCAATTTTTCATTATACATACATACTATTAATTGAATCTCAAGATTTCGTCATATTCAAAAGATTTCGTCATGTTCCACCAACTCATACAAAACCCGCACTAGGACATTGAATCTCACTTGGTTTTATTTGGGATAATTGTAATGGGTGGCAACATGAAGGTAAATAATTACAAATATAGCAATTTTTAAAAATATTTGTAAATATGGCAAAATTTTTGAATTAATTTTTTATATTCCTAAATTGCCCCTGTGTGCCCATCTTCTTCTTCCTCGTCATTTTTTTTTACTGATAGAAAGTCTTTTTATTACTGATAGATTCTATCAGTGGTAGGAAAATTTTCTATCAGTGATAGAAAGTTTCTATCACTGATAGAATAAAGTTTCTATTAGTGATAGAAAGTTTCTATCACTGATAGAATAAAGTTTCTATCAGTGATATTTCTATCACTGATAGATTCTATCAGTGGTAGAAAAATTTTCTATCGACGATAGAAAGTTTCTATCACTAATATTTCTATGACTGATAGGTTTTATCAGTGGTAGAAAAATTTTCTATCAGTGATAGAAAGTTTCTATCACTGATAGAATAGAAGATTTCTATCACTAATAGAAACTTTTTCTACCAGTGATAAAAGATTTCTATCACTGATAGGTTCTATCAGTGATAAAATTTTTTTTTATAGAAAATCATAGAAAAACTTTTGATAAAAAATCTTTCAATCCCTGATCACCCATAAAAATCTTTCTATCTCCGATAGAAATCTTTCTATCACCGATATAATCTATAAGTGATAGAAAAACTTTCTATCACCGATAGAAAAGCTTTCTATCAGTGATAAAAGATTTCTATCACTGATAGAAATTTTTACTATTCTATCAGTGATAGAAAGATATTCTATCAATGATAGAAAATCTTTCAATCCCTGATAGAACCTATCAGTGATAGAAATCTTCTATCACTTATAGAAATTTTTTCTATGAGTGATAGAAAAAATTTCTATCATTCATAGAAAATCTTTCTATGAGTGATAGAAAAACTTTCTATCTCTATCACTGAGACTGATAGAAAAACTTTTCGTGAGTTATAGAAAATCTTTCTATCACTGATACTTTTCTATAAGTGATAGAAGATCTTTTGTTTCTATCAGCGATGGTGATACATGGTGAAATCGAGCATTGAAAAATAAAGCAAAAACGAACGATTATAGAAATCAAGCACTGAAAAGCAAAAACCAAACACGGATAGAAAACCAAATAACAACAACCAAACACTGATAGAACACCGAACAAGTGATAGAAAAATATCTATCGCCGATAGAATCTATCAGTAGTAGAAAAATTTTCTATCATATGATAGAATCTATCAGTGATAGAAAAACTTTCTATCACTGGTAGAATCTATCAGTGATATAAAAACTTTCTATCAGTGAAAGAAAATCTGGAGGGGTATTTTAGTAAATGCAACACACAAACTATTAGATTTTGCCATTTTTGCAATTTTTTTTTGTGGGTTGCTAGATTTGCAATTATTTTGGCCCATATTACTATCATTGCAACCGACCCTTTTATTTGATGAATCTGATTTCTGAATATAATAATAAATCAGTGTTCGATAACAACTTTCTTTTCTTTTTCTTTTTTTGGAAAATTATACTTATAAATAGATTTTTTTTATTTTATATTTTCTAAATATTTGTCAAATTTAAAAAGCCATATACCTCTTTTATCCTTGCTTTTGGCGAGCTTGCCAGCTAATTAGCGTTTTCGGGCTTTAGACATATATAAATGCCATTCTCATTCTCTCTCTCTCTCTCTCTCTCTCTCTCTCTCTCTCTCTCTCTCTCTCTGTTTATTAGACAAAAGAAATAAAAGAAATTGTGTTAAAAAACTGGTCAATATTTCAAACGTGTGTTTAGAAACTACATAGCTTTTGTAAAAGGTATTTAATCTAAAAGTATCTGGGTGGTGGTTGTTGTATATTTTTTAGAATTGTTCAGATTACTGTTTTTTTTAATAGAAGAAAAATTCATTAATCATTGAAAAACTACTGTTGATAACTGAACATTTTTAAGAGTGCTGTTAATATAAGTGTTTTTAGAACTATTTACTACTAACGATTAAAAAATATATTTTTAGTCCTCCCAAGTACTTTAAATATCAAGCCAAACGCAAATTAAACTAAAAAAAATGTTTGGTATAAAATATTTGACATAAGCTTATTTTTCAAAAAATTATAACTAGTAGAGATCCAACTTAAAAAGAAAAATAAAACAATTTAGATGTATACAAGCTAACAAAGACAAGTGTGTATAAATTTTATAAATGAAGAAAAAAAAAAACAGAAAGAAAAATATTATCTAAACACTTTTTTTAGTTTAATAACGTGGGGATGGGATGTCAACTCTAAAAGCAAAAGAAAAAAAAAAAGCAAAATGGTGATGCTTGTGTTGGCTATTGGAGTACCTGAGCTTAAGTTTATTCCATGTACTTTTTTTTTTTTTTGGTTATTTTCTAAATATGTTAGTCTTGGATGATTTTTGTGATACCTAAGTTGAGACTATAATGTTTGAAGCAGTTAGTGCGAAATTATTAGTATTAACGAGTTGAAAATTGAACCTAAATTAATACGAAAAAAAAAAGACTCGTGTTAACATGTTACTAAAATCAACCACTAAACTTCGCAATAATGTTAGATGTACCAATAAATATTAAAAGTAATAACAATGTTAGCTACATATTTGTGTGTATGTATCTATCTACATAACACCATTATAATGTCAACAACCATAGATTAAAAAAAATCGTTGTTTAGAATATATCTCATCTCTATACAACGATATGCAACAGAGTATCATTCTATAAGTAACTAATGAATATTTATTACTTTTTCATCCTTCATCATCCAGGAGGAATAAATGAAATCTATCTTTAAAATAAAAAACAAAAAATTGAATCCACCTATACTCTAAACAACAATAAAGTTTTAAATTAATTGCCCATATTTTTAAATAATAGATCAATTAAAAGTTTAAAACTTACCCAAAAAATATATATAATATAATTCTAGGTTGTCCTTAAAAATTTCCAGTCAAGCAAATGGGGTCGTGGGTCCACGTGCCACCCAAACTCGAATGGACTTATTTCCCATCCTGCCAATCAAAAAATGACGCGTAAGCAAGGAGCGCATGAGCCAAAAAATAAATTATAAATTTTACCGATTCCCAATCACGGATTGTACGACTTAGAAGGGGGAAAAGAAAATAAATAAATAAAACATCCACAAATCAAATGATCCCACGTGTCCTCGACAACTTTTTTCTCCTGGCGTTACTATCTAAAAAAATTTAAATCCTAAAACATTCTTTTTTCTGATTTATTACGCGAAATTTAAATAATACATCGATCTTCAGCTGATTAATGACACACCGTAAGTCCGTAACTTTCTTAATCTATTGGAAAATAAAATAATTTGAGATTTTATTAATTGAATTCACTCTACATCACCCAATCAAATTGAAAGTTTCTCCAGGTAAACATAAAAGACGCGTCTTAAAAATAATTGAATGGGTATTAAATTTGGACAGATATACCCCTAGGTATAATAAAATCCAGTAGGATAATTCAAAACATTATTTGTAAACAACTGGTAGAATCAATCAACAGTATTGAATATTGTGATAATTTGTGTATAATTTTTTTTTTTTTTTTTGGGATAGTCAACAGTTGAAAGAGAAGCATGGGGTGGAGGGCATTAATTTGATGCCTTTAATAAGCAAATATTAAATGAGGATTAGATTTAGGAACACTTTTGGTTTTGGACATTGCGAGAAGGTAACATATTTGAAAGGGAAAAACGACAGAGAGGATTGGAGTGGTGGGAAAGGTGGGGTTGGTCCTCTTTGAAAGCGAGGGCCTTTTCAGGCATTTTATTTATTTATTTTTATATTATTGGTTTCTTTAAAAAGGCAGTCAAGGGTTGAGACTCCTTGATTAACACGAAGCTCACTCCCTCAGAACCTGCTTTATTCCGAAAATATATACACGCATTTTCAATATTTTGAAAGATACTTTTTGAAAAGGCTTCCCAATATCGACATTTAAAAAATATTAAAAATTTACTCAATCTTTGTATGATTGTGCCAAGCCAACCTCAGTTTGTAATCTCATCGCCTTGAAAAATGCACGTTTAGATCTCTTTTATGTTCCTTTATTTATTTTTAAATTTTAATTGCGATCTTACTTTTTAAAAGTTAAAAAGGGTGAAGTTATATTTTTGTTCCTTTTTTAGGGAAGAAATCAATTTTGACCCCTAAACTTTGCAGGTTGTAGCAATTTTTGAAAATGCACGTTTATATGGCTTGAAACAGGCATCTAGACAATGGTTTGCCAAATTTACTGAAACATTGCTTTCTCTGGGTTTTCAGCAGTCCAAAGCAGATTACTCATTGTTTGTTCGAGGTGTTGGAGCTGATTTTGTTGCTCTTCTCGTCTATGTCGACGATATCATACTAACTGGAGCTAATCTTTCTCACATTGATGAGTTAAAGAAACTTCTTAATGAACGTTTCAAATTAAAGGATCTTGGATCGCTCAAGTATTTTCTCGGTCTTGAGTTAGCTCGATCCAACAGAGGAATTTTTATTTCTCAAAGACACTACACATTACAACTGTTGGAGGAGGCTGGACTTTTGGGAGCCAAATCCGAAGTTGTTCCAATGGATCCTATTCACAAACTGCAGCAATCCGAGGTTGACATTTTAGATGATCCTTCATCTTACAGAAGGCTCATTGGTCGCTTTCTCTACTTAACCATCTCAAGGCCGGATATCACATATGCTGTGAATAAACTAAGCCAGTTTATGGCTAAGCCTTGCAAATCACATTTGGCTGCAGCTCATTTTCTCTTAAGGTACTTAAAGTCTACTCCAGGACAAGGTATCCTTCTGACGCCAACACGATCATTTCAACTTCGTGCTTTTGCTGACTCGGATTGGGCCTCTTGTCTTGATACAAGAAAATCGACAACTGGTTTCTGTATTTTCCTTGGTGACTCCTTGATATCCTGGAAATCCAAGAAACAAAGCACCATCTCACGGTCATCTGCTGAGGTTGAATATAGAGCTTTAGCTCTAACTACGTGTGAACTCGTGTGGCTTTCTTACTTGCTTTCAGATTTGCAAATTCCTTTTCAGAAACCAGGTTTGCTATTTTGCGATAATCAAGCTGCTATTCATATAGCTAATAATCCCATCTTTCACGAGCGTACCAAACATATCGAACTTGACTGTCATTTTGTTCGTGATAAAGTAGTTGATGGATTTCTCAAGCTATTGCCGATCCGATCACATCATCAACTTGCTGATGCTTTTACCAAGCCTCTCTATGCTTTTGCTCTGTTTCCTTTAATGTCCAAGCTGGGCGTCTTAGATATATATCGTCCACCTTGAGGGGGAGTATTAGGAAATAGAGATTGTTAGTTTGTTATCAATTGCAGTTGGTTTGTTATTTCTTTTAGTTATTCTGTTTTATATCTCTGTATATAAATACTTGGTGGAGCAATAATACAGATATAACATTTTTTCCCCATTTCATCGTTTATAGGAATCCACTTAATTCAAAATCACTCAAAATTCTAAAGAAATAAAACAGTTTATTTGAAATATGAAATTGAGGCTAAAAAATAAGCCAAAGAAAATAGAGATTATATTTTGGCAAGTGGCAAGGGCAAGGGTACGAAGAAAAGAAAGTAGTGGGGCAAAGAAAAGAAGATAGGGGAGGAGGCATTTTGTGAGTAGAGTTGGAATGAGGTAGACACTAGACAGTGTAGTTGAAATGAAATCCAAGTAGGATGTAGGAACCCTTTCAGTTTCAAATTTCTATGTGTGCTCTCTGCTTCTGCTTTGTCTCAACTAAACATATTGCCCAACCTGACTCCCAACACTACAACACACTGTTGGGATCGCCTCGACCGATTCATACCCTTGAAAGTGAGCCTTCACTGGGCCCATTGCCCCTTACACTCTGGGCCCATTCCCCAGGCCCACTATCCCCCCATCCAGTCCTCCATGCTTTCTTACTGTTCCTTCTTGTCAATTTCACTACCAAGCTTTTCTTTTTTTTTCATTTAATATTGGTTTCTTTTTCCTTTTCAAAATTAAGTATTTGGGAATGCCAAACGGGTCTAATTCCACAGTGGAATGTCTACAAAGCTTCGATTTTGATTACTGCCTCCTGTGTGGAGACACTGTTTCCAAGTAAGACTTCTATTTTCTATTTTCTAATTTCTCCTCCCAAAATTAAATCAGTTGACTTCTTAATTCTCCAATTACTTCAACACGCAATAAATCTTCTCATCGTACACTTGATTTTCTCTCCAATAATAAAAAATTCAAAAATCAAAATCATAAAGCATTTGTCTTCTTCACACCCGCCTCACAAAATTCGCAAGGAATATTATCTCTAGAATTACAAGGGACAAAAGAAATCTGATTTCCTATAATAATTCTCACACATTCCGGGGACTACACATCTGTTGTATTTTTTTTTTTTTTAAAAAAAAAAATAAAATTTTATAAGAAGGATATGGGAGGTTGGAAATGGAAAGAGAGAAACGATAAGAAAAGGAATAATTGAGGAGAAAGAAAACAAAGACGTTTGACCAGAGTCCACGACAAGACAGTGAAGGAGGGGGGAAGGGGAAGGACAAGCGCACGTACAATCTAGGTGGCGAAGGTTGTCGAGGGGCCCTGACGACAACAATATTATCCACGCCCACCATTCTTTTAAGGAACAAAAAAAAAAAAAAAACACAGACGCAACAATTGGCGCTGTCAAGAGAAGAGAGGAAGTGTTTGAGGGGTGACAGAGCGGGCATTGTGCCGGAGGATGGAGATTTGAAATAGAAAGGGCAATGGCAATGGAGATTATTGTGAAATTTGGGGAATTTTAGGATCCATATGTTTTGTTTTGAAATTTGGGTGTGTGGTAGCTGACTAGCTGTGGCTTTCAGTTTCAGCTGTGCTGCACTGCCACACACACAGACACCGTATCTGTGTATGGCCCTCCTTTCTTATCTCCTCTCTTTTCGATTTGACACTCCAAGATTCCTTCTTTCCCTTTTAATTCTACTCATTTATTTTAAATCTCATCCAGATTCATGTTTATATTATGAAATTGTTTTCTGCAAATTAAATTATTCAGATTCTTATTTAATATATATATATATATATTAAAAATCTAGTCAGCATGCAATACATTCAAAGTCCAGCCCATATATTACTAAAAGAAGCCTAACTCAACCTAACTGTCGTGAAGCCGGGAACGGCATAGGCCCAACTTTTGAGTCCACTGCCAAAGAACCCACCACACTTTTATTATTATTATTATTATTATTTTAATTCTTTTGATTTTTTTTTTTTTTTTTTTGTTAAAAATCACTTTTGGTCCCTAAACTTTCATGAAAGTAACAATTTGGTCCCTAAATTTTGATTTGTTACGATTTAGTCCCCGTACTTTCAATTTTGTAACAATTTAGTCCTTGAACTTTAATAAGTAACAATTTAGTCTCCTTACTTTCAAATTTGTAACAATTTAATCCCTATGCTTTCAAATTTGTAACAATTTAATCATTGTTGCAAAAAAAATCATCAAAATTAAATGTCGATTTTTATTATTTAATGATTAAACTTTGTAGTTTATTAACATATTGGGTCCCAAATTAGTTTATTGATCTATCTTGCTAAAAAATTTCATTAAATATTTACGTTAATTTTTCACGATAGGGACCAAATCGTTACAAATTTGAAAAGTACAGGGACTAAATTATTACTTATTAAAGTTCAGGGACTAAATTGTTACAAAATTGAAAGTACAAGGACTAAATCGTTACAAAATTGAAAGTACAAGGACTAAATCGTTACAAAATTGAAAGTACAAGGACTAAATCGTTACAAAATTGAAAGTACAAGGACTAAATCGTTACAAATCAAAGTTCAGAGACTAAAATGTTATTTTCATGAAAGTTTGGGGACTAAAAGTGATTTTTAACCATTTTTTTCCAATAGGTTAAAAGAATATACATTGACGAAGACAAAAGATTTAAATCCTCCACCCACTTGTTCAACTCTAAAAAAAACAGATTTTTTTTTTGGTAAAGTCCACTCCACTCCACACTTTCCTAGCAACATATATCTCAAAAAAAAAAAAAAATGGTTAAATTTATCTAGGTATTAATTTTTATAAGTGTTGTTTAATAGGTTTCTAAATTAAAAAGTGGTTAACATGTTCTTAAAATTCCAATTTTACATTTAATAAAGTAATATGTGATTTTTTTTTTTTAACTGTATGTCTAATAAGTCTTTAAACTTTTAAATTTGTTTAATAAATTCATAAATATTCAATTTTGTGTCTAATAGATCTATGAGTTTCAATTTTATACTCAGAAAGTCTATAACTTAAGGTTTATCAGGCATGTATAATATGAAGTTGAGAATTTGATCTCTTACACACAAAGCTTCATCTATGTATCAACTATGAAGGCCAAAACAATACTCAAAATACAAGAAAAGTAGTTACATGTACCATTCATTACAAACTCTTTTATCAATCAGAGTGTAGAAAGTTGTTTCACTAAGTTGGACAAGCCATTGGAATGAACCATGACCTCCAAACTCCCATTGTATACCAATTTGTACAAATGTTAGACCTGCAAGGTAAGCACATATTAGATAAACTAACCTTTCTAAGCACATATTTGTGTACACAAGTGTAAACATAAATATGAAATTGATGCTGCTTTTCCACCTAATTATACACCACATATCTACTTTCTCTTTCTCTTTTTTACTTTTCTTTTCTTAAGATATCAATGGCATCTGCCTAACAGGAGTAATTGGAATTCTGTTCAAACTGGACACATCGCAATCATCATTTCTTTTCCTCTTTCTTTTAATTTTAATATAGTATTAAAAAAGTAATGCCTCGTGTTACACATTACAAATTTTACTGGGCTTCTCCCTATGGGCCTGGGGGAATTATGTCAGGGGCCCAAATACCATACTACTATTTTAGGCCCAATATTGCTCTCTTGCTATGTTGTTAATACCCTTATCCCACTTTATCAATAATTATAGGGAAATTGTGATAAATGACTACAAAAAAAAAAAAGCATTCTTGATTTTTGGCTACGAAAGTTTAGATTTTGCGGGCATGGCTACCGACATTTTAGGGAACTGTTTACTGGATTATTTTGGACGTTTTTACCCCTTGTATTTACGGTTATTTACAGACGCCGTTTACGTCATTTTCGAGGACAGAGATGTGTTTTGGATGGTCAACGAATTTCAAAACGGTACATACAGGGGGTGCTGTGTAGTCGTTGACATCGCGAGTGTCAATACTGGTATACACCCTGTGGGGACAGTTTCAAAGGGAGTAAACTAAATCCCTAAAATCTCGGGATTTTAGTATCTGTTTGTTGCAAATATAAGGGGAGGGAAACGAAACCGTTACCTATTTCAATTTTTTTGGTACAGTCGTCGCGTAGGGGGAGAAACGACCGAGCATGCAAGAGATGGTTGTCGACGTGGCGGATGAAGGTCGTTGGCACGGCGGAGATGGTTCGTCGGCGTGGTGTGAGAGGTAGGTAGTGATATTCACTCTGTTTGGCGGTGAGAAATGGTGTGGAATGGAGAGTTTGGGGGTGTGGAATGCTCTCAAGGGTTTCTACTTTTGGAGGAAGAAGATGGACTGGTGGGCTGCTGTATGAAGGCTATTCTGGTGGTGAGGGTGGGCGGTGACATGACGTTTTTTACCCCTTGTATTTACGGTTATTTACAGACGCCGTTTACGTCATTTCCGAGGACAGAGATGTGTTTTGCAGTATTTAATTGCAATTATTCATTCTGGTGGTGAGGGTGGGCGATATCTTCTTTTTAGCTTATTCATTTTTGGGGGAAAATTAGTATGTCTTCGGGTTGCTGGTGTTCTTATTTTTTTGGGTTTTTAATTGCTGATGTTCTTGGGTGCAGGTAGTATGTCTTCGGATTGAGAGGACATTTTTTTCAATTAATGCATTATGAAGGTATTTCTCTCTACTGAGGGAGGTTGAACTTTGTTATCCTTCTCCAATAAAGGCATTGACTCCTTTTTTCCGGGTAGCAACTTTTTCTGGGGTGCAAATTTTTTCAGTAGTAACACCTACTACTAGTTTTGTTTTTCAAACTAGTTTTGTTTCTTGGATTTTTTTATTTTTCAAACTTCCTAAAATGTCTCCAACTTTTTTAAGGGGTATGTTTTATCTCTCCTAAACTCTGATTTTGATTTTAAACGTTAAGAATACGTTAGGCAGTTTGTTGGGGGCATATTTGTCTTTTACAAATATGGATTTATTAATCATTAAATCGTTTAGCCATCTATTTAATTTTTAAACGTTTGTAGCTATATTTCAAGCCATCTATTTATTTTTAGCCATATTTCTTGTTGCCCCATAATTATACCAAATATAGCCTGCCTATGATTATCAACGGTCCCACAAATTGAAATTTATTTATATTTTAATCTGAAATACATTTTTTTTAAAAAAAAATATTTATATTTAAAGAGCTCTCTAACCTTAACTAGATGGAGGGGCTATAAATTATATTGGTAGCACATATAGCAAGAGGAAGCTAATGTTGGAACTATTGATTTGGTAGCTGCTACAAGATAATTTTGGAGGACAATAAATCACTAATTTCCCTTGAGCTTTACCCTACATAGATTTAATGATTTGAAGCATCAAATTCAAAAGGTTGTCAACATCTGCATGTCACATGTTTTAAGTATATTTGCCCATAAAATCTGGTCTCGACAAAGAAATATAAAAATTAATACTTAGTTAAACAACACATGGTAAAGAAAAATGTTAATGTAAATTGTTAGTAACTAAAATTACTAATTTGTTTTGAGTTGGTCTAGTCTTCCTAGTTTCTAGGAAATAGTTGAGTCAAGTCTAAGTTGCTAATTTTGTGGAGTTAGTGGGATTAGTTGTGGAATCTATTTTTAGATTCAAGTTATGTATTTATATGGAGTTTTCTAGAATGAAATTATTACACTTTCCCATTGTTCTCATTTCCTCTCATTAGTTAGTTCTACATTGGTATCAGAGCCCTCTATTCTTAAGGGATCTGTGAGTGAGAATCAGTGAAATATCTCCGAGAGAAACTGAGTGATACACCTGTGAGAGTTGTTAGAGATGGAATCCAACAGTCTTTCTTCATTGGCTCCACCTGTGTTTGATGGTGAAAACTATCAGGCATGGGCTATCAGAATACAAGCCTACATGGAGGGTTGTGATTATTGGGAAGCAATTGAGCAAGACTATGAGATTGCTCCACTTCCTGATAACCCAACAATACATCAGATCAAGACTCACAAGGAGAGGGTCACCAGGAAGGCAAAAGCTCGAGCTTGCCTATATGCAGCTGTGTCTCCCGCCATATTCAACAGAATTATGGCCTTGAAGTCAGCAAAGGAGATCTGGGAGTTCCTCAAAAGTGAGTATGAAGGTGATGAGAGGATTAAAGGCATGAAGGTGTTGAACTTGGTGCGAGAATTCGAGAGAATGCAAATGAAGGATTCTGAGTCCATTAAAGAGTACTCAGATAAGTTGATTGAGATTGCTAACAAGGCAAGAGCATTGGGAACCAAATTATCTGACAATAGATTGGTTCAGAAGATTCTAGTTTCAGTACCTGAGAGATATGAAGCAACCATTGCTTCTTTAGAAAATACTAAAGACCTCTCAAAACTCAAGGTGATAGAAGTAGTTAGTGCTTTGCAAGCACAAGAGCAGAGGAGGTTGATGAGACAAGAAGGAAGCATTGAGGGGGCATTGAAAGCTAGAGTGCAGCAGGGAGAAGGTGGAAGAGAGAGGAAGGGGAAATGGAAGAAGGGAAGTGGCAGGAGTAGCTCAGAGTTTGTTGCAAAGGATGCTAGTAGTACATGCAAGCACTGTGGGAAGCAGAATCATCCACATTTCAGATGTTGGAGAAGGCCAGATGTGAAGTGTAGAAGATGCCACTTATTGGGGCACATTGAACGGTTCTGTAAGGAAGCAAAAACTCAACAGCAAGGAGGAGCACATGCTGTAGTACAACAAGAAGCAGATCAACTCTTTGTGGCTACTTGTTTCTCATCAGTCACTCAATGTGATGGTTGGTTGGTTGATAGTGGGTGTACCAATCACATGACAAGTGACAAAAAGTTGTTCAAGGACCTTGACAAGTCATTCAAGTCAAGGGTGAAGATAGGAAACGGTGAATATCTAGAAGTAAAGGGGAAAGGCACAGTGTCAATAGAGAGTTGTGCTGGAACCAAGTTGATTACTGAAGTGTTGTTTGTCCCTGAAATTGATCAAAACTTGTTAAGTGTTGGTCAATTAGTAGAGAAGGGATTCAAAGTGTTGTTTGAAGAAGGAAAGTGTCTCATTTCTGATTCCAATGGGAATGAGTTGTTCAAAATAAAGATGCAACACAAGAGCTTCTCCTTGGATCCACTCGAGAAGGAGCAGATAGCTTTCAAGTGTCAAGTGAATGGCACTGAGTTATGGCACAAGAGGTTGGGGCATTTTCATCAGAAAGGGTTGCAGTATCTGCAGAAGAATGAGATGGCAGTAGGAGTACCAGTTTTGGAGGAGCTGAAAACAAACTGCAGAGCTTGTTTAACAGGGAAGCAAACAAGGTTGCCTTTCAAGAAGTCACAATGGAAAGCAACTGAGAAGTTGCAGCTCATCCACACTGACCTGTGTGGACCTCAACCAACTCTCTCACTAAATGGTAGCAGGTATTTCATTATCTTTATTGATGATTATACCAGAATGTGTTGGATATATTTCATGAAGCATAAGTCTGAAGTAGCTGAAGTGTTTCTGAAGTTTAAGAGATGGGTTGAGAATCAAAGTGGCTGTAAGATTCAGGTGGTGAGAACTGATAATGGAACTGAATATACATCGCAAAGGTTCAATTCCTTCTGTGAAGAAGCTGGGATAGAGCATCAGCTCACTGCTCCATATTCTCCACAACAAAATGGAGTCAGTGAGAGGAAGAACAGAAGTATTATGGAAATGACAAGATGCTTATTGCATGAGAAGAACTTGCCAAAAGAATTTTGGGCTGAAGCAGCAAACACAACAATCTTTCTATTGAATAGACTACCCACGAGGGTATTGGAGAAGAAGACACCTTATGAAGCTTGGTTCGATACTAAACCAAGACTGACACATTTGAAGGTGTTTGGCTGCTTGTGTTTTTTCTATGTTCCACAGGTGAAGAGAGACAAGTTGAGTGAGAAGGCCGAACCAGGAATCTTTGTAGGCTATAGCATGGTGTCCAAAGCCTACAAGATCTATCAACCTCACACAGAGAAGATGGTGATTAGCAGAGATGTTCAGTTTTTGGAAGATGAGGAGTGGGACTGGACAAAAGAAGCAGAGGTGAAGCAACAAGAAGTCTCTCTGGATCCTGATGAATTAGTTGATGATGCACCAGTTAGAGGGACTAGATTATTGCAGGAAGTGTATGAAAGAAGTAGTGTAGCTGCATTAGAGCCTGCAGGATATGAAGAAGCTAAAAGAGATACAAAGTGGATGGAAGCAATGAAGGAAGAATTGAGTATGATAGAGAAAAACAATACATGGGAGCTGGTGGAGAAGCCTGCAGACAGAAAAGTAATTGGAGTCAAATGGGTTTTCAAAACCAAATTGAACCCAGATGGCTCTGTGAACAAGCTCAAGGCCAGGTTAGTGGTAAAAGGGTATGCACAAGTCTGTGGAATTGATTTTTCTGAGACTTTTGCACCAGTTGCAAGAATGGACACAATCAGGTTGCTACTGGCTGTGTCGGCCCAACATGGATGGAAGGTGTATCAGCTAGATGTGAAGTCAGCATTCCTAAATGGAGTGTTAGAAGAAGAGATCTATGTTGAGCAACCAGACGGATTCATCATTCCAGGACAAGAGCAGAAGGTTTATTTGTTGAAGAAGGCTCTCTATGGGTTGAAGCAAGCTCCTAGGGCATGGTACAGCATGATGGATGATCACTTGCTGAACCTGGGTTTTGTGAAGAGTCTAAGTGAATCCACACTCTATGTGAAGAAATCAAGTACTACTATTGTGATTGTATCTCTCTATGTAGATGACTTGCTAGTGACAGGAAGTGATGATGTTCAGATAGAGATATTCAAGCAAGTTAGGTGTTTGTAGTATTTGAGTTAGGAGGAGAATGTTAGTAACTAAAATTACTAATTTGTTTTGAGTTGGTCTAGTCTTCCTAGTTTCTAGGAAATAGTTGAGTCAAGTCTAAGTTGCTAATTTTGTGGAGTTAGTGGGATTAGTTGTGGAATCTATTTTTAGATTCAAGTTATGTATTTATATGGAGTTTTCTAGAATGAAATTATTACACTTTCCCATTGTTCTCATTTCCTCTCATTAGTTAGTTCTACATAAATTCATACATATATATCTCAAATAGTTAAAACAATATACATCTTTTTTTTTTTGGAACCATATGTGAGGTGGAGAACTCAAACTTCTGACTTATCGGGTTCATGTTTTATTCCAATTGAAATATGCTATGATTAGTCATTTTACATCTATCTAGAAACATGGTTAAAGTATAGTGAAAAGTAGAAACGTAAGGTATCTTTACCCATAGATTTAACCTTTGAATTTCCATGTGCAAACTCATGTGTCCTTTTATTCCAAGCGGCAAGTTTCCAACTTTTAGCCTGTAAAGAGAGATGAATCCAAA
This sequence comes from Luffa acutangula, assembly GCA_036850905.1. Classification (NCBI taxonomy): domain Eukaryota; kingdom Viridiplantae; phylum Streptophyta; class Magnoliopsida; order Cucurbitales; family Cucurbitaceae; genus Luffa; species Luffa acutangula. The sequence continues at coordinate 56,335,997 of CM072087.1, read as the reverse complement.
CCCAAAGAAGCTTTTTTCACTCCCAACCAAAAGAAAAATCTCTCTACCAAATCCCAAATCGCATCCAAATTCCCTTCTATTCTTCCCTTTGGAGCTTTTCGATTCAAACATTACCTTTTTTATTCCAAAATAATGCTCATTTTCTCAACTCTCCAACAGAGAAAAAACAACACCCATTTTCAAAAAACTGTCTTTTTTTTTTTTCTTGATTTGCCGATTCAATTGCGATGCAAACACAACATGCTGAGATCTTTAAGCCTATTGCAGCCAACTCCCAATGGAAAATGACCCTACCTTTTGACTTACAAATCCTCTCTCCACGCCTTGGCCTTTCTACTTTCATTTTTTTCCACATGAATTGTCGTCGCCTTTTGTTCATATATGCAGCTTTGTTAGAGTTTTGGGTGTCGGTTTGTTTCTTCTTTGTCAAAATAATTTTATTTTTATTGATGTTGAATAAGACAGTTTTTAATGCATTTAGCTTTTTTTTTTTTCTTCCTCCAGTTGTTAGACATTTTCTTTCCCTGTATAGTATAGCGGTTAAAAGAAAACCAATGAAAAAAGAGGAAGAAATTATGATTTTATGATGAAACTGGCAAGTACAAAGGAAGATGAGTCCTCACGTGTGAAGGTACGTGCACACGATGGGAATATAGATTGATCATAATAATAATAATAATAACTCAAAATTTGATAATAGGATGTGGGATTGGCTTGCTTTAATTCCCAACATCATGATTGAACAGTGAGTGGGTAGAGCAAAACCCATGTTCTTTCTAAAGAAAGCAGACAATTTTCTGTCAATTATGGGCCAATATGTCTGTAACAAAACACAAGTTTAATCCTGGTACGGGTTGTCTAATTTCCTACACTTGAAAAGAATAAAAGAAAATGAAATTCCTTTTTAAATTTCTCTTTGGATTATGGAAGGAATGTCTGTCACTTTGCAGAAAAGCTTAGATAAAAAAGAGGGAATCAGTAATGATGATGTTGTGGATGAAGATTGGTAAAGGATTTTTGTTTGTGGTCAAAGGCTTTTAAAAGCAAAAGGTCACAGCTGAGCTCTATATTTTGCTGGGCCACACCTTCATCCACAGTTCATTTTTGTACTTCAGAAACACCAATAAAGCTGAGCTCAATTATGATTTTATAACAAAAGGAAAAACAATAAATAAATAAAAAAACCAGAGGGAGATAGAGATGGAGATAGAGAGAGATTCCAATTTGAACTTCAATTGTCTACTGTTTGAAATATTCCTTATCTCTCAGAATTTTTCTCACAAAAACTTTCACCTGATAAGGATGGTTTTGGGAGTGTTGAAGTTCTTGTTCTTTTAACATGGAAGGAACTATATCAGGAAATATCAAATGGACTTCCTTTTTTTTTTTTTCTTTTCTTAAGTATCAGTCCAGGCAGCAAAAACTGGCAACTGGCTCATACAATTTGCTGCCCTCAACTGCTGGGCAGATGCAATCCAGGAGGAGTTCATATTACTAGCTGAGGCAGCAAACGGCTTAGATGTCGATTGAGGCATTCCGAACACCATTGAAAGGCTCGTCTTGTCTGGGCTCTCCTCCCTTGAGCTGCTCAAGCTGCAGCTGGTCACCATTGAAGATGCATTGGAGAAATGAGCTCCCATTTTGGTGGAGTCTTCGACTCCTAGTTGTGATCCATCATCGTTTATCGCAGATAACAACCGAGGTTTTGGAATGAGCTGCTGAGATGACTGATAAAGAGCCATCTTCCAGTCTGATTCACTTTGACTACTCTGTGAGGGCAAAGGCATGGCTTCTGAATTGCTGTTGTGAGTTGGAGGGCTTTGTCTAAGAGATTCATTATCAAACTCTGGCTGCTGCTTTCTCTTAGCTAGATCACCACTAAGCAGGGTATTGCTTGCGATGATCCGCTCCACGTCATACCTCGTAATGTCGAAATTAGTAACAGCATTCATTCCTCGAAATTTTATGGCTGCTATGTCATAGGCCTCGGCCGCTTCCTCTTGAGTACCTAACAGTTTCAAACAGCAATGTCATTACAAACTTTTTCTTCTAACCAAGAATTAAAAATCAAAGTAAAAAAGATGTACTGCTGGATGCATCAGTAAAAGAGCATCTTTGCTCTACAAGAAAAGGGATTAAACAATTACAAAGTATCTCAAGCACAGCCTTATAGTTTTCTGAAGAGTTGGTTTTACAATGTGAGCCCTACCATTCCCAAAGCAAGAAAGATATTCAATTTCTTTCTAGGATATGCCTTATTTATGACAGCTTTAACAAGTAAGATGCAAACACAGGAAACAAAATTCAAACTATTCAATCAAAATATTCACAGAAAAAAAAAGATAAAAAAGCACTCACTGAATGTCCCAAGATACAGATCTTTATTGCCAGCAACTCGGCCAATCCGAGCCTGCCATCTTCCATGTTGATGATGTCTGCAATATAATACAAATAAGAACAGAGAAACTTCAGACAGAGATTCACTGAAAATGCCATAAAAAGCCAAAAGCAAAATGATCAAGATCTCATATATATATATATATATGTACGTATTACAAAGCTTTCAGTTGAGACTTATTAGACCTTGTCACGCCTCTGTAAATCGAGGCCCCCCTCGAGAACCCACTGCTTCTCCTGAGAGATAATTGATTTACAAATTTTAGATTTTAAGTTTAGAACAGATATGCTGTAAATAATTAATACGCACGGTAAAAATGCTTGCCTTCTCAGGTGAGCGACATATTCCTGCCTGCTCATGTTTTTCATTTCCTCTAGTTCTTTCTGATAGTTTTCCAACTGTTCAGAACAAGGTTCACTTTGTGTAAAGCACGAGAATTACTAAAGAAATCTTAAATTAGCATGAGAAATACTAAAGAATTTTTAAATTAAAATGAAGGGAAAAGAAGCATTACAGGAAAGTTAATGTGGGTGGAGGGTCCCCAATACTTGAGTGCAGCAAGATCATAAGCTCTAGCGGCCTTTTCTTCCATATCATAACCTCCTAAAAAACCAAATTTTGGAACCACTTGATTAATCATTTAACGGGGAAAAAATAAACTTGACCAATAATTACTCAGTCGAGATTCTGAATGCTTACCAAGGTACACTGAACATCATCATTTGAATCCAATGGCGATCCCAGCCCACAAAAAGAAGGAACAAAAAAAGATTGAGTAGGTTATGATTTAAGCAAGAACAAAAAGAAACAATAAAATGTTGATCCATGGAAGAAACAGAAGCACCATAATTTTTTTTTTTTTTTGGAAGGGGGTAGGGTGTTTTTGCTTTTTGGTTTTTACCTTGCCTTCCCTTCCTGCTTTGACCTTCTTTCTTGCAACTGTTGTCCCATAAATGTGCTTCATACCTACCCGTCCATCTGTGCCTGATTGACATAATGAAACATTGAATCATGGAATGAAGATGCAGGAAAGCAAAACAAAACAAAGCAGTTTCCACACAAAATGCAAATTTCAGAAAAGGGAAACAAATAATAATTCAAAAGTGAAGATTTTAGAGAAAGAAGAAGACCTTGTAACCCCTCTATACTGAGAGGTTCTCTGTCCAAAGGTGTCTAAAGACTTCCTATGAACAATTTGCTTCTGATCCAGCTTCTCGTGGCCTCTTTTCTTTGTATCCATGGCAGAACAGTCAGCCATGGCGGGTGAGACATGCTGTGTGGCCGTGACACAGCTTGACTGAGAGCTGGGGCTCATAGTCATGGACAAGCTCAATGACTGTAAATCACCATAAGCCATGGCATTAATGGGACCAGATTCACCACCATTTTCACTCATGCAACTCACCATTTTCTGCTCGAATGAACTATTATTAGTGACAGCATAGTTCCTTGGAACAGCCCAATTCTTCATACCAGAAATCTCACTCTCCGCCACTGTTGGGTGCTGCTGCTGCTGCTGCTGCTGCTGCATATTGCACCCATCAGGCAGGATTACCTTAGAGTCTTGAAGCATCATTTCACGGCTTCTTAAGGATGAGAAATGTGCAAAGGGTTGGTTGTTGGGCTCATGAGTTGGGTTTTGATGGCAAAATATGCTGTCTAGGCTGAGAGCCATAGCTACACTGTCATTACTTTCATAGTGATGGGACCCCATAGTTGCACCGCCAAAGAAATCCTCTAGTTTTGGAGTAGAGCTACTCACCACTTCAAATCCAAAAATAAACAATAAAACAAAATAAGAAAATAAGATCAGCTAAAAAAAAATCAGATTTATTTTAAAACTCAAGCACAGAGTAAATGCAGGGACATAAACCAACCTTGTGGATGCTGCCTACTGAGAGCTTCCATTGAACAAATTGAGCCATCAGACTTGAGTGGCATGACAGACAATGGTGAATAAAAGCCACCATGTTCTCCATCAACACCATAGCAAATGCCATAGTTATGCTGAGATGGGGAGTGAAAAAGATTTGCAGGAATTGAAGAGGAGACAGCAGTAGCAGAGGAAGAAGAAAGCTCCATGTTAACGTTAGGGGAGACAGAAAAACCTAGCCAGTTACAGTTGTTGCCATTAACATTATTCATGGAATTCCCTCTACCTTCAGTTCAAATCTACCCCTCTTTTTAACCCAATATGCTGTAAATTTTAGAGCAAGTCTCAATGATTGAAAAAAAGAAAACTAATGATTCCAACAAATCCTTGGTTCACCCCCACTTTGAAACTGGATATATTTTGTTTGTTAGCTAGCAGCAGAGAGAAACATGTCTAACCCGTCATATAAAAAAAACCAAACCCAAAGTTCTGCAACTCAGAGACTATGGCCACACCACAAACAAACAACCCGCTCTCTCTTTGAAAAACTAAGGAAGAAAGCAAGGGGCTTTAAATCGAGCAAATAGAATGAGAGTTGGGGGGCATGCTTTGGTGCATTTCTATAGGGATCTGTGTATGAGAAAGACCATCCTTTTGCTTTACCCTACGCTCTCTCCACCTACCCTTTTCTTTTTTTGCTTCTTTTATGCTATTGGATTTAAGGCATGGTTTTGCTGAGGCTTTTATAGATTTATATAAACATGCAAATCCTTGGCATACTAAATACAACAAAAGAGAAGGATACCCTTCATTGCTCTCTGTATAATCATGGACTCGAAGGGCACCCCACCCCACCTAAGCCAAGGGAAGCAAAGTCAAGTACCCTTTAAAAATTATTGACTAATAGTGGGCTCTGTTGAAGTGGGTTCCACCGTATTAATGTGTGCTGGTCTTTGATTAAATGATCTGATGAGGCCTCTGAGGACCTTGAATTAGATTACACATACGGAAGACAAACTGTCCCTTTAGTCACTTCATATATTGAGCAGCTTCTGTACTGCATGGACCTACGCATCCCAAACAGCCTTATAGGTATATGCCAGCTACGGCCACAATAAAGCTATAAACAAAAAAAAAAAAGAAAATCAAAATACAACTCGCCACATACGGCGCCGTTTCTCTCTATCTACTCTACTGCTCATCCTTTGACTTGAAAAACCTTGTTACTTGGATGGATCCTACTCTTTAGTCTTTAGGCCCTTTGCCTTTGCCTTTGTTTCTTCGTGTTAGCTTTTTTTCCCCCCATTTTGTAGTCTTTTTATTCGGTGCCCTGCTTACTGCTGCTTCAGAAGAGGGAAAAAATAAAGTGTAAAGAAACTCCTTTTTTCAAAATGCCACCTCGTTGAATGAGTTGAGTTGGGCAATGGCCGACTGTGGAGATAGCCAGCCATTAGCCACCAACTAAACAACACTTTTTCATGCCAATTAGGACATCGGAGAATCTTCTTCTTAGCCATTGAGCTCTTGGTGGGAATGCGTTTTCAGAGTTTTCAGCTGCTTTCTTTTTTTCATCAGAATCAGCGCATGCTTATATAAATATTGCCTATCCAACAAATATGCTAGACTTGCAAATTCAAATCCTAAGTCACACAGTTCAAAGTTTGAAACAAGAAAGCATTTGATTCATAAATTTTTTTAAAAATGTATATCCTAGAATAGAGACGAAGTTGGACCTTCTGTTTCTTCCGTGCAAGAGATATTTGATAGAGGATAGAGGTCTTCATAAATCTACAATGATATGATATTAACTACTCCGAGTCAAAACATGCATAGTTTTATATTTGAACTATACTTAGAAGATGTACTATTTGCTTGTTTATCTTACAACTTCGAATTTATGTGGACGCGAGACTATGATGGCGTCGCCATCAAATCAATAGTAATTGATACCCTTATTTTTCTTTTTGACTAATAGGTAGCTGATCAAATAAACATCTCAATCTGGATCTTTTCCATGTATATTCACCTCTCTTTTCTGCCAAAAGTTAACACAAGGGAGGGTGAAAATTAACCAAAAGTTGAGAAAGAAGATGGTCAAGAATTATTAGAATAAAAGAAACAAGTTGTGGGATCTTTTGCATTTGTCTGGTTGAAAGCTGCCCACTCCACTTCTTGACAAATAGTGATTTACCATCAACTGTGTCACTGAGAAACTTCAAAATCTAATTTAGCATAATGTTCTTAGCTGCATCTAATTAAACACAGGGCTTTCCATTATTGAGCAAATTACAAGTGCTTGATTTGGTGGCTACAGGACCGGCAAGCTTTCACAATTATTCTCCTTCCCCCACCATGGTTCTAACATATTTGAACTGTCTAGTTTTTTCTTCTATGCTGCTGTTTTCAATTTGATAACGATTTTACTTTTGAGAATATTATTTCTTTTTAAAAGAATTAAGACTATTTACTAAGTTTTTCTTTTCAATTTTTATGAATCCTTTTGAAATGCTTGCTAAATTCCAAAAACAAAAAGTAATTTTTGAAAACTATTTTTTCAGCCCGATTCCTTAGTGGTTTTGTCTTCAACATCTCTTTTTTAAAAAAGCTTGTTCAATACCTGTTTCTAAGAACACTTAAAAGTCAATAGCAAGAATGTAATTTTTATTTTTAAAATATGAACTAAAATTTCAAAAAGTAAATTTCAAAATAAAGATATTAATAAGAAACAAACTTTGTTTTTTTTAAAAAAATGTTATTAAATGAGATTTTGGCTTTCAAAGTGGCTATGATTGTAAAATTGTTTAACAAAAAGTCCATTATCAATTTATCAACCAAAGAAATAGCTGATAAGTATACTTAAATCTTTAGAAAATAAAGAACTAAGAAACAAAATTGGTAAGAAACTGTCTTAAGCATATGAGCAAACCAACTTGGAAAAATGAGACTTTAGAGTCCAATTTCTCATGATTGCAATGCCCATTCTGGGGGCCCTTTTCAAGTCTCTCCATCCCATCCATCTGAAAATATATTTCACCATATTTCTGCATGCAATTTTGCATGACTAAGTTCTTGGAGACAGATTTTCAAGAGGGCATCATTAGGTTTTCTAAAGAAAAGTGGGATTTTTTATTTCTCCTTTTTGGAATTTTTGAATCTGGGAAATAATTATATTAAAGAGAGAAAACCTCTCTTTTTGATTGCAGCAATGATGAGAAAATTCATCATTCGCCTCCTTCCCCACAATAACCCAAATGACCAATAGCATTTCATTGCCAAAGGACACATCAAACATTGTGATACCTGTCAAATCATAGAGTTCAAAATGAATGGAAAAATTTGGACTGAACACTGAACCGAAGGTTAAATTTGAAACCCAAAGAAAAGAAGAAGAAAAGTTAACGAGCCTCAGGCTCAGGCGTCTACCCCTGGCATTTGGCATTTAGGACATGAAAATCCATAGTAGAAAGGAAGGGGGTGTTTGTGCAGAGTGTTTTAGCTAACAGAATAGGCGTAGGGCCCTAAAATTGGTTCTAAACAGAGTGAAGGTATATTAAATGATATTCTTGTAAGAGCAGAAAATGCAATCCAAAACAAAATCTAAAGCAAAGATTACAGAGATGGACAGAGGTCAACAGAAAAAGTAAATTGTGGATAGCAACCGAACTGAGAGCGACCACATAACTGTGTGTGGTACACTACTGTTTGCATGGGGATTAAAGTTCTCTGCCCACTTTCCCTTTTTTTTAGAGAGAGAAAGAGAGTATCTTTCTCAAAACTTAATGGCCTACCCTCCATCAAACCAATGCCATCTCCTGCCATTCGCAACCCCATTTCTCTCTTTAACTTGCTTTACCATTTGGTCCATCTCTCTCACTCTCTCTCTCTCTGCTAGAATTAACAAGGCCTGTCATGTCCCATTCAAATTTTAGATTCTTGCTTTATGGGGTCTTTGGTGACTCATAACTGATAACAAATTTTTTCTGACCCTAAGATAAATGAATTACTCGATCCCCTAGTTTTGAGGTTTGAGAAAACAAAAGTTTTGCGTTCTACTGTGGAAAATCTTGTAGGCTTAGCTCAGTAGAGTTCTTTAAGATTTTCTACCATCCTAAAGAAGAAAGAGAAACCCCACAAGGACAGAGCTGTAAAGCAATCAGAAGCCCAAACCCACAGATTAAGTTTAATCTTAGTAGTTAACAGTCAACAGGGGAATCACCAAAATGCCCTCTTTCTTCCTTTCTTTCTTAGGATCCCTATGTTATCAGACAGATTGAAAACAGAGAAAGTCTCGTTAGAGAGGAAGGCCCAAAAGAAAGAATTTTTTAATTAGCTTTGGCGTTTGCTTGGGTTCTTTTAAGGAAGAATCCAAATTCGCACCTCTCCTTGATGAACAAAAGATGTGCCTTTCACATCTATATCTGCTACAATGTCCTGGAATTATGAGTTGATTTCTCTTTCTTTTCTCTTTTAACTTTGTCTAATTCTAAAGATTAAAACACAGCACACATCGAATGTGACTTTTGGACAAGTGTTTATCTATTGGCCTTATTTTCCTCCTGGACTATGAAGGGTTGTAAGACATGGTTTGACTTAGAAAGCGTACAGAAAGAGACAGCTACATATTGCTTTAACACCAAGACATGGAATCCAGCCTACACACTTTCTTTTTTTCTTCTTTCTTTCTCATATATATTTCTTTTACCTAAAACGAGGGTGTGTCCACTACCAATCCTGCAGGTTTACAAATGGGTTCATGATCAAGAAGAATCAAAATCTCAGAAACGAATTTGTTGTCTTAACTTCATCAAGTTTGTCCTTCACTCAGAGGATTCAAACAATTTGTCCTTGAAACTACAAATTCCTCTACTAAAAATGAGATTAAAACCACTGAGAACATAAAACAAACAGTTGGTGTGCGACATGTACTCTTATGGTGCATCCCAGCTGTTTGTGTTTGCATGCGCCTGCTTCTGTTCTTGGTTCTTCATTCTAACATCTTTTAGCATCTGAACTCATCAAATCACCGAACGGCGGAGGCTATTTGTCATCTAGAGAGAAGCCATAGCTATCAGTGTCGCCATCTGTCTCCCGTAGCCGTAACTCCTTTGCCCTGTTTTTCGGAAGTTTTGGGCCTTTTTTACCCATTTGACGGTGCTTTTCTCAAAATTATATTAAATCTTTATTTTAAGTCTAAATCAAACATTTTCAGTGACATAATTCTGAATAAATTCAATAAATTGTCTCTCCAAAGAGGATTTGTCTTCATACTGATTCAAAATACTCTATTTTTTTTGTTAATATATATATATATTTTAATGTGCCAATCTAATAATTGTTAAAAGGCTTTAAGATTTTCTTGGTGGGGGTAAAGATTCTAATCTTGACCTCACATGTCTTATTTGTTTTGATAAAAAGGTTTTTTAATTTGTATTTTCAAAATTATATAAAGAAAACAAAATTCCATTTTTGTTTGAATAAAGAAATGAGAACAAAAAATAAAAGATAAACGTTGGTACCTTTATGGAATAAGTTTGAACTAAATAGAGATGTTGATGGAAAAATAAGAAGAAAAAATAGTGAACCTTTCCGTAATGTGTGAAAAAATACTCGCCTCAAATCATTATAGAGGTGAAAAAGAATGAGCCAACTGCATCTCCTTGTAGGATATAATTTATTTTGTGAAATAAATTACAGATATTACAATGCTTTTCAATGAAAAAAATCATTACAATTTGTGTAATAAATTACAAATTGTACCAAAATATAATCCTAAGGTGATAAAAAGTAGCAAGCATAACTAGGTAGCTCCCATATTCAATCTAGGGGAGAATTTGTCACATCACAAGTTGTTCAGTGTACTATTGTATCTATCTAAGGCCACTCAACTATGACAAAAATGGACAATAGAAATGTTGGGATCTAATTTCAATGTTCAAAAAATATATATTTGTTCGATTGTCTGGTGATAGTCACGTGATCTTCAAAATGATTGTTTTTACATTAAAAACATCGGAACAAGTAAATAAGTTGGATTATACCATACCATACCCCATTTTTTATTTCAGCAAGGATACTTTGCAACATACTAAAAATGAATAAATAATTTAAAATGTTGTTGATAATTTTGTGATATTTTATTTCTAGTACAAAGATTCCACAATATCACAACTACAAAAAGCATCTTGGTTCCCACGTACCACTGAACCAGAGACTTGGCATGACTAGCGGATATCACGGGCTTTGCAAGGCCCATGAGAATTGGCATGACTAGCGGATATCACGGGCTTTACAAGGCCCAGAATGGAAACGTGAAGCCCAGGTTCAATTGGGCCGTTGAGAAGGAATGTGACTCGAGCTAAGCCCAGTTAAAAGGGCTTAAGTCGGCCCAGCCCATAAGGGAACAGACAAGCTGGAGGCAAGGCTAAAGCATCAATCCCTTTCTTAAAGGTCGCTCTCGGGGATTGGCAGAGAAACGTAGCAGGAAGCAATGTGAAGTAGGTTTGACCAAAATAAAAAATAAAAAATAAAAAAAGTACTAAAAATGAAGTTAAAGACAGATCCATCACTTTTAGGAACCCTAATTCTTCTTTAAGGCAAGTGGGGAAAAAAAGAAAAAAAGAAAAAGAAAAAAAAATCTTTTGAGATGATAAGGTCACGTGGCCACACGACTTCGAAAGACCTCAGCTTCTCTCTGAAAGTGATTTTCCATCTAGTATTATGTCACCTATTTAATTCAGTATTCCTTCTTTTCTTTTCTTTTTCTTTTTTTTTTTAAAAAAAAAAATTACCCAGAGATATTTAAGTAAATTCGTGGACATTGAAATATTTATATGATATGTGGGATTTTGGTGGTCTCTCGTAGTTTTTCAACATCATTAAATCTATAAATTATAGTGACATATGATATGATATCAAGGTTATATTTGTAAATATATAATTGGGTCAAAATTACTCTCTTTTTTTTGGCTTTTAGATTTTTTTTTTAATTTAATATAACTAATTGATTTAGCTTATTTTTGTTTCAAAGTTTAATAACAAAAAATCTATATTTATTTTTCAAGTCGTTTGCTAGGGAGAAAATAAATTAATTATAGCTCATAAAGTGTTACTTAAAACTTAAAACTTAAAACTACAAGTAACGAGGTATTGAAAAAATGTGACTCTAATTTAGTAATTTTTTTAAAGTAAATTTAATGATCTTTCTAATTTACAAGGTAAAGTATTAAGTTTTATGACATATTATATTATCAAATAAAGATTTATATATGGAGTACATTTTAACTAGTTAAAATATTATATCTCTTTTTAAAGAGGAGTTTAAATTTATTTTAAAATTGTGTGAGGACTCAACTACCAAATTATTTTTTTAAAAAAAAAATAGTGAAATTATTTAGTAAAGTTGTACATCATGCCTTCAATAAAGACATCATATCAAATAACCTAATAATTTAGGTGATCAAGACATGACAAATTTATAAATTTGTATTATGTTAGATTAAAAATATATCTTTTTCAAGCCCTAGATCTATAATTCATAAATTAACATTTGACATCTCTAAAAGAAAGTAGAAAGAATATATCATGCATTATTATATATGATAAAGTAATATAAAGTTTTAGTAGTTCAAATAAATTATGACAAAAGCTATAGTCAAATAAAGTGGACTAAGCATGACCTATATTCACAGGCTTGCTAATGACTTAAAAAAAAACTGCACCAACAAGTAATGGGTCGCATGCATCTAGTTAATTTGAATAAAAACAAGCATCAATAATAGAACTATTATTTCCATCTCAAAGATGAGCTCTTTTTATTAGCATGACACCTATTAAAAAAATTAAAATTATTATTAATAATAATCTCTTAAAACATTGATGGTAAAAATATACACAATATAGTGAACATATATAAATTCATAACTTACAAATCATTACATCAACCAACCTATTAAAAAATAAATAAAAGTACACGTATGTCGTTACAATTTTTATATAAAAATAATAAAGATTGTTTTTAGTTAGAAGAAGTTTCGAACCTCTAACTTTTTGATTGATGATATAATATTTTAATCAATTGAACTATGTTCATATTGCAGTTTACATTATTGGTTGGGGAATATTTTAGAAAACATATATTTCTATTGTTTTTTGAAAATTTAAAACCAAAAGATGACTTTTGTTAAACCAACAAATATTCGACACTTCAAAAAAAAAAAAAAAAAAAAAAAAAACAAAACAATTAAAATTTTATCCGACAAGGACCATGGAAAGGTCACTAAGAAATGAGGGAGGGAGAGACATCCTTAGTTGTGTTGAAAATAAGAGAACATAAGAGGATAGGGAAGAAATGAATAGAGTAGAATAAAGTAAGGTTACCTGAATTGACCATACATTGTGGCTTTAGGTTATAGGTTTTTATGATACACATTAATACCCAGACTAACTTTAATGCTCTTTCTTTTGGATTATGCAATAATTAATGCTCCATTATTATAACCATTGCTAATAAATTTTGTACTTCCCATTTCATGCACCCTATCCATTCATTTTTAATACCCACAAATATTTTGTTATTATTATCAAAATAAATCCATGGCCAAATTTAAGCATATAATACTTTATTTTGAATATGACTAAATGTATTTTAACGTGGTTGTATTGAAACTTGAAGAAATAAGTGTGGTAAATTTTACCTTTTGTTAGCCTTCTTGTTTAAAAGGGTTAAAAAAAAATAGATCATATGGATTTATTGAATTGTAATGACTAAATTATACAAAATACCTCCTATAGGTTTATCATTAATGTCTTTGAAGTTTCAAAAGTTTTAAAATTTTCATTTTTACCCTTAAACTTTAAATTTGTTTCAAAACTACTCTTTCATTAACTTTTTCCTTAATCGAAGATGGATAAATGACGTTACAATGACTTGAAAAAATAATGGTGCACATGGCAAATGTAACTGATTTCAATTATACCCTTGAACTTTATGATATGTTTTAGTTATACCTTTATCATTTCAAAATTTTCATTCTAACCATTAACCATTGAAATTGTTATGAAAAAAAACATTATATCTGCTTTTCCCCACTTTAAATGAAAATGATGTGGTGGTAAACTATAAAAAAGTATAAAAAAAAAGTCTTAGTCACATTCAAAATAAAATAATATGATTTGGGGATTGAAGTAAACTATTATTATCCTCCCCTCACAATTAAAACATTTGAGGAAAATAATATTATTAGGAGTAGGTAGACTAGAAAGAACAAACAAAATTGAGAACATTCATCTATCAATCAATTGACAAAAATGTTAAAGCGTATGCACGAAGAAGATAAAGAGACTGCCAAAGACATTGGTGACGAGGAGCCATTTTTTTTAATAGATTTCTTACATCTAAGAATGAAAACTGCCTTTTGCATTAGTTAAATGAAAACGACTTCTTTATGTTTGGATTGAGGAGTTGGGTGAATGTTTGGTCCGAAAACATACAACACTTAATTATGGAGCCCACAAACCTATTACAACACGAGAACAAACTTATCATAAATATATTCCTAGGATTTTCGTACGGAGGACCCTCTAAAATAGGCAAAAATGAAATATGCGCTACCTTTTCAATTCAAAGATATATGCCTCTTTGCTTACGTCATCATCCTAACAAAATTACTATTTTACTCTCTACTCTAACATTGTTCTCTCTCACTACTCTCGCTCTCTCTCCAATTTCTCACTCTTCTCCAATTCTCTTGCTCTCTCTCCAATCTCCCCCTCTCTCTCTCCAATTTCTCCCTCCCATCTAGTACTCTTTATCTAATTTCTCTCTCCAATTTGCTCCAACCTCTCGTTCTTAAATGTCTTAAATGCGCGTTTTCATATAGAGAGTAAAATGATAATTTTGCTAGGATGATAACGTAAGCAAAGTGACATACATCCCTGAATTGAAAAGGTAAGACATTTTTCATTTTAGCCTCTCCAAATGGGTCATCTAGGCAATTGTTTCTATGTTCCTTTTCATGAAGTTTTATCTTTAGACTCCTCTTTCCTTTGATTTTGGCAACGTTTGATTTTTCATAGTCTAAGAGGTTGTCGATTTTTATTCATGGATGACTTTTCGTACAATACCTAGCTCCCCCTACAATTTGAACTAAAACTCAATATCCTAAATTTGTTTCCCCTTCTAGTTGAGACCATTTTGAATGTGGTTAAAACTCTTTAATTTTTTTATAGTTCATCACCAAAATACATCCATGTGGAACCTTTATTTTTAATTGATCGTCACAATATATTTTTGTCTTCATTTTATTTCAAAAGTTAAAGGTTAAAATGAAACTTTTGTAACAACAAGAGTATAATTGAAACTTAGCTTAGAGATAATTGGAATCTACTACTTATGTCATGTGTATGACTATTTTTTAGAGATCATTGCCACTATACTATTTTACATTGATTTGTTAAAACTTGATGAAATGGGTAAAATTCGAGAAATCTTTACACCGTTTTTAATTTTAATTGAAATTAGTGGATGAATGCAGTGGAAGTTAGATTAAAAGTAAAATTTACAGCATTTATGTAAGTAGAAAGGTTGAACTCAAAAGGACAAAAATCGAGTAACTTAGTAAAGTAAAAATAAGAAACAAAAATCCTTACCTTTTCTTTTTACAACAAACTCCTTTTCAATAATTACTGGTTTAAAAATCACCCCAAAAAAAGAAAGGAAAAAAAATAAATAAAAAAAAAAGGAAAAAGGTTTGCATTGGATTCTAGTACATCCACCACTCAGTAAGCTTCTTTTCCCTCATAATTACACCCAATGCGCACCTCACTCCTACCATTATGCACAAATCACAATGGCAATGCCCTTCTCTTTCTGTTAATATTCATAAAAAGCCTATGCTACATTTAGCCTTTTAATGGTTAATATTATTTCAACCTACCTAGGGCTCACAATTCTATACTTACAATATATATATATACACTCCAAGTAAACTAACCTAAGATTTTTCTTTAATCAAATCACTCACAATATGGTATATGGTATTTAATACCGTTTGATTAAGACATTGATAATATTTTCAAATAAGTTGAATGTTCAATTATTCTTCACACAATAATTACACTTTTAATATATAAAAGAATTTATATCTATTTCTTTCGTTCCTAGCTCTAATTTGTATAATGATAGCCTCTTTCACTAACCTCCTGTCAAGGTCAATGTGATTAGTCAAAAAGCTACTATCCTAATGTTTTATTGGATTTAGTATCTTTAAAATAAATGTTAGATGTGACATAACTCTGAATTTATTATCCACCATCTATTAATCTTCATTTTAAAATTCTTGTCTTTTTCTAAGGAAAAAAAAAAATAGAACCTTCAATTTTTTTTAGTTTAACAACAATTGGGTGAAAGGATTCAAACCTCTGATCTCTTGATCATGATATATGTCAATTATCATTGAGTTATGTTCATTTTGGTTAGAGTGTCTCAATTTACACATTGAACTCTAAATAATTTTTTTTAAAAATATTTTAATAACTTTTATTGATGTGCAAATACAAATTTTAATAAACATATATAAAAAGGCTTTAATATTTTAAAAGTTGGATGATTGATAGCAATTTCTTTTTCCTCCCATAATGATAGTTTATACTTCATTTAATTCTTTGTTTTTATTTAAAAAAACATTATTTATGTTTTATAATTAAAACCAATCATGTTAAATTAAAAATATTCTTCCCACAATCTTAGTCAACTTATAAAAATGGAGGAAAAAAAAGGAATTCCCTATTAATTCAAAGTTTTCAGATGAGAATATGTTTGCACCAAGTTAAGTAATAAATCGCTAACAAGAGCATAGCTCAATTGGCATAAAGTTGAATTGATAACCACAAGGTCTGCGAACCTCCACCCCCACATATTGTCAAAAAAAAAAAAAAAGTTAAGTAATAAATCTATTGTCTCCACCTATGAAATTAAATTAAGAAAAAAAATACTTCCTCTATTAAATTGGAAATTATTTGTCATTCCTAGTTTAAATGGATCGAGAAGTCCTAGTTAATTTGGTAAGATAAAGCTGAGTTGGAAAGCTCAAGTTAATTTATTTCATCTTCATTTTAGAATATTACATTATAAAGCGTTAGTTGGAAAGTGTGAGGATTTAAATCTACAATATCTCAGAAGAGATAGAGTTGTCTGAATTAACCACTAACTTATGTTTAAATTGATAATTTTATTTTATATTTGAATTGTGAAAGAAAAAAGGTTCTATAAACCTAAGGTCAGGTAGAATATAAGTGTGTTGGTTTAAATATAGTTAGTAAGAATACTTTTGTAGCTGCCAACATGAACATAATTCAACTGACATAAAACTTATACTAATGATTTAGAGGTTTGTGGTTTGAATTCCCTACCTCACAGTGTAAGAAAAAGAATACTTATGTAGCTTTAAAGAAGAATACTAGAAATCTAAGATTTTGTTGTCCTATGCAAGATTAATAAACTCCTAGTTTGGAAATTAGTCTGTCAAAATTTCTCTACATTCTATTAAAAAAAAAAAAAAAATCAAAATCAGTGTTCGGAATTATAAAAATAATAATAAAAAAAGGTGATTTCCAAATACTGGTTTTTATCTTTTAAATTTGGCTGAATATTCAAAAGTATTTATTAAAAATAAAAAACTAAAAATGAAAACTTGATATGCCTCTCTCTATCTCTCTCAACTTGAGAAACATTATAATGGTGTGTTGCTGAAATTAATAATGTTTTTGTATCTATTCTATTTATTTGGTCAAAATAATGTTTTGCATCTAAAATGTCTATTTGGAGTACAATAAATAGATGGCTATGTCAAATGAGTGCACATGTCCTCCTAATTTAATATATCAGGTATCAACTACTCAGTATAAACAAAACTATCAAATAAATTTTAAATTAAAATATTAATCGCATTATTTCGTTGAATAAGTCTCACCATATTAGATCTTTAAAAATAAAGTGATCGTGCTTATTTTACATGATTTGCCTATCATAATATAATGCAATTGTATTGTTTTTCACCATTTGCTTGGTATAATTTTTAAATTTGCACTAAAATTATAAAAGTAAGAAAACGGATATAAAATGCCCTTTAGACTAATCTGATTGGACGATATATATACCATCAATTAAAAGATCAAAGATTTGAATATCTTCACTCCACATGTTATTGAACTCAAATAATAATAATAATAATAATAATATTCCACATGCTGTTCTAACACGAAAAAAAAATCTAAGGTAAACAACCAAAGAAGATCATTTTTTATTTTATTTTTGAGTACATAACAAAAGAATTAAATAGTATTTTCTTATATATTTATACTTGAAGTATGTGTGGGTTTTGTTTGCATGATTTCCATTCTTTTGGAAAAAAATAAAATTTTGATAAGATTCCTATTATATTGATTTGGATATTTTTTTATTAATTTTCATTCGTGGTATGTTAAAAATTAACACATATTTATCCCAAACCATTTAGTTCAAGTTGATTTTTCAATTATGTTTTTTTCATCTGGTTGTACAAAAAAAAAAAAAAAAAAAAAAAAACATTATATATTACTTCCGAATCTTGTAGAGAAATTGCAATTTAATTATATAAGAAATCTCTAGCCAGCAAGAATTCTCTCATTTGGAATACATTTTAATTTAAATGTTTTTTAAGAATGCATTTTTTTTTAAACATTTTGTATAAAAATTGTTTAGAATTTAAACATCCACATGTTTGGTTGCATTTCCTCATATGTGTTTTTATACACAAATTATTGTATATTAAAAACTCTTTTCTAAAAAGTTGGTTTCAAGTGTTTCTCTATTGGTTTATTTATCAATCTCATTTTCTAATAAGTCATTTTTAGTGGTTGCCAAACACAAACACTATAAATTTTTTCAAAATGATTTTTTTTGGGCCAGTTGCAATGATAGGAATATGGGCCAAAATAATTGCAAATCTAGCAATCCATAAAAAAAATTTCAAAAATGGCAAAATCTAATGTTCTACATGTTGCATTTACTAAAATACCCCTCCAGATTTTTTATCACTGATAGAAAGTTTTTCTATCCGTGATAGAAATTTTCTATCACCGATAGATTCTATCAGTGATAGAAAAGATTTCTATCAATGATAGATATTTTTCTATCAATGATAGAAAGATTTATTTATCACTTCTATCAGTGATATAAATCTTCTATCAATGATAGAAAAGTTTCTATCACTGATAGAAAAACTTTCTATAAGGGATAGAAAAAGAAGTGATAGAAAGTTTCCATCACTGATAGAACAACTTTCTATAAGTGATAGAAAGAGAAGTGATAGAAAATATTTATATCACTAATAGAATGTTGTATCACTAATAGAAAAACTTTCTATAAGTGATCACTTATAGAAAAATCCAAAATACAATAACGAAACAGTTAGTTTCTATCAGTGATAGAAACTTTCTATCACTAATAGAAAGTTTTTCTATCACTGCTAGATTTTTTTTTATCACTGATAGATTCTATCAGTAATAGAAAGAAATTCTATCAGTGATAGAAAGATGGGCATTATAAACCAAATAAAGAAATTTACTTAAACAAGGTTTTCAATCGTGTTGTTTAGTTTTCAATTTTCTATCAGTGATAGGTGATAGAAAGATGAGCATTATGAACTGAATAAAAAAATTTACTTGAACAAGGTTTTCAATCGTGTTGTTTGGTTTCTGATAGAAAAGTTTCAATAGTGATAGAAGTTTTTTTCTATCACTGATAGATTCTATCAATAAAAAAAAAAAAAAACGAGGATGAAGAAGATGCGTGCCAATCAAGGACAATTTGGGAATATAAAAAATTCATTAAATTTTTTTGTCATATTTGCAATTATTTTTAAAACTTGCTATATTTGCCATTATGCACCATAATTTTGCCACCCATTACAATTATTATTATTTTTTTCAAAATTAAACACTTTAAAAGTTAAACCAAACACACCCTAAGTTGTTCATGAACTAGTTGAAAATTTTGTTTGGTTCCTCATTTGTTCTAGCTAATCACCTAACTTGTTTTGTTAGAGTCAAAGATTAATATAAGGACCACACCTACTATTTTACAGGTCAATGAATCTCAATAATTGTTGTCCTTCAACTGCACATATTAAAAATAGGATTTTGAGTGAAAAACAACCATTCATTCAGCCATATATATATTTGTTTAAAGCATTGTTAGAAGTATTTCCATGATTAGAAATTTTATGATAATATAATATTGTTATATGCTCATTTAGTAATTTAGTTGATCAATTACCAAACTTCTTTAAAACATTGCTATTTTTAATAATAAATGTGATCAGAATTTTTTCTTTTAATAAAAAGGGTATGCACTTAGGTTTAATATAGTTGGTTAATCAAGTTCAAATGGTATGTCCAATTACCAAGTTGAACATGGCACCGGACTCAAAAGCTCAACTAAAATGGTCTATCATTTCAACTTAACTCTCTCAACTATCATAGTAATTGTGAAGTAGATAACCTAGTCACTCGAACCATCACTTAAAGATATGCACTTCATTCACTGTAGAAATCGGTAACTTATTGCTGGAAGGTATTTGGTAGGTGTTGTATTCATATCAAACATCTTTTTTCTCCCAAAATTTTCTCATCCACAACACTTCTTGCTATTTATTGCACACACCGATCATTAGTCAATATTGAAACGTACTAAGTCAACCATGACAACTTTTCAATCAAAATTTGCAAATATATATATTTGATATTTTTGATAAAGCTAAAATATCTCAACAAAACTAACATCCACACATTCACAAAAAAAAAAAAAAAAAAAAAAAAAGAATAAAAAAGAAATAAATTTCCATTTATACTTTGATTCACGTGAAGAAGGGAATTCTTTCTTTCTTTCAAAAGCACCATCATTTCCGTCATATTGCAAAAGCAAAAGATATTTATTTTTGGAAACTCTAAGTTCCAACTACAAAATTTCAAAACACCTTAATAAGGATATGGATCCACGTAAGCCCACATTACACGAATAACCAAGATCTAATTTTCCAACATAAGAAGAGTACTAGCTAGATCACAATATCTTTGTTTAAAGTTAACTAAACAGAATAATAAGTTTTAAGGGAAAGAAAAAGAAAATGGAAGGAGCAAATGTGGAAGAGGAATTGGAGTGAAAGGAGAGGCAGAGGCAGTGGTTGGGGAGAAGCTTGGTGGCAAGCAGCAGCAAGCAGCCACAGCACCAGCAGGAGTTTGAAGGAATATCTCAAAGGGAAGAAGAGTGGGGCCCAAGTTTAGGGGTGGTGGTGGGGTCACGTGGCGAAGCTATGCATCAATCTTGTATTTGTATTGTTCATGCAACCACACGCCACCTGGCTGTGCCCCAAATAGTGACAGATAAGACCCATCGTCAAACCTTTGCAACCCACACTGCCCAAATTTAACCACTTTCTCAAATCATCTATTTCATTTCTTTCAAAAGATGGTGTTTTTCTTTTGGGGGAATTTGGGTTTTGAGGCCTAAACCAGATTTCTTTCAAGTTTGACCAGGGTTCGTGTTTGATCCCTTCTTCAACGAGTGAATCTTCTTTTTGTGTTTGGATGAATCTTTCTTGAGTTAAATCACTAACAACCTATGATAATGCTTACTTTTTCAAGGAAAATCTACCACCAAGAATAGAGGGATTTTTGTTTCGTTTGCAATTTTTTTTCTTTTCTTTTCTTTTTATTCTCTCTTTTCCATGTGGGTGGCCGGGGGATTGATTTGTATGAGTGTTGTAACTGTTGTTGTTTGTTTTTTCGTTTTCCCCCTTTTTTGAATTTAATTTGTGATATGAAAAAGAAATTTTTGTTTCGAAGAAGGGGAAAAAAAAAGAGGGATAAATTTGTGCTAGCCTGTCTGTGAAGCTCGAGTGTGTTTGGTACTACTAGCTTTGTCTGTTCCCAACTTTCAACTCTCTCAATTTCTCTCTCTCTCTCTCTCTCTCTGCAATTATTTTTTTTCCTTCTCCAAAGATCAACCCTTTAAAAATCAGTTCCTTCTTCACAGTACACAAAACCCAACCCAACCCAACCCCAAGATGCGCCTCTGTCTCCCTCTTTTCCATCTTCTTCAACCTTCTCCTCTTTGCCCATCTTCTTTATGAACTAATGCTTACAAGAGCTTTTGTAGATTGGTGCTTTTCTCCAGAATGGACTTTGGGGTAGTGGGCTTGGATAGTTTTGTTGATTCTAGCGATGCCCCTTCTCCTCACCCTGCTGCAGACCCTGAAACTAAGCTCAAATCTCTTGGATCTGCTTTCTCTAAGCAGGATAGATCTGGGTTTGTCGATGATGACTGGAGGAACTCCAAGATTCCCAAAACTGAAACTGTCTCAGCTTCTAAGACAATGCCGCTTCATCAAGGCTTCCCTTTGCTGAGATCTAATACCTTGCTCTCCAGTGATGGGCGCCAAAAGGAGCACATGCTTAGCTTCTCTTCAGTCAAATCTGAGACTTCCTTGCAGACTAAAGACTCTGAGCTGATTGCAAGAAATGCCCAAAGCTCCATTTTCCCTTACCATCAACAGAAATCTTCAGTCTACTCTAGAAATACAGGTAATGATAACTCTACTTCTGTGAGTTTCATTGAGCTTTCTGTAGTTTTATTCCCCATTTCTTGAGGTCTGGTTGAGTGGATTGCCATTGTCTTTTATTGATAATTTTACATTACGAGATATGCTTCAATCTGGGGGAAAGGCTCTGTTGCATCTGTGTGAGAAGGTGGGGTTTGGTCGTATAGCTTTATTCCCTAATTACATTTTCAGACTTGATGGGGAAAACTCTAGTTTTACTGATTCATTTCTGGGATCGGTGTGGTTCTGATGTAAGTTTTCAGCTCTTAGACTAGAAACTATAGGAAAATTAATCGCTTAAAAACTGTTGAAGAATCTCAAGAGGGTCCACAACATTTACCAAACTTTCATTATTTTTAATAGAAACATCAGCAGTGAGTTGAAGGTTTTGTTGGTGTGCAGGATGTGTTTCTGGAAGCTATAGTGGTAGCATGCATGGGCCTGTAGCTGGGATTAGAGGACCATTTACACAATCTCAATGGATTGAGCTTGAACATCAGGCATTGATCTACAAATACCTCTCTTCAAATGTGCCTGTACCTTCTAATTTGCTCATTCCCCTCAAGAAATCGCTCTATCCCTATGGCTTGACTTGCTCTTCTGCTGGATCCTTGCCTCCAAACACAAGTAAGTTTGTTCTTTCTATTTAACATGTAAATGAATTACTATGTTGCTTTTTCAGCACTCTGCTCTTTGTCTTTGTCTTTGTCTTTATCTTTCTTATTGCTTATGGGGTTGGGGCAGTTGTGTTCATATGCACATGCCTATATTTTCAAAAATGGTAGGAAGATCTGTAATCTTTCCGGCCATTTTCAAAAAGTAATGTGTATTGGAATCGATTAAATATTCCATGATATGAAAAAATCTGGAAGTTCTGTTGTGTTTTTGTCCATCATCACATGTTATCTAGTATTATTGCAAGAATATATGCTGGTTTTTGGGCAGAATATATATATGCTTCATGCTTTTCCCTTTATCTGAGTTGTCTTTTGTCTTTCTTTATCTCTCTCTCTCATTCTCCATTTCTCTGGTGTCTTTCTTCATCAATGTACTGTAGGGTGGGGTTCTTTCCATTTGGGTTTCTCCGGCAACACTGATCCTGAACCAGGAAGATGTCGTCGAACTGATGGAAAGAAATGGCGGTGCTCTAGAGATGCCGTTGCCGATCAGAAGTATTGTGAAAGGCACATTAATAGGGGCCGCCATCGTTCAAGAAAGCCTGTGGAAGGCCAGACTGGCCATTCCGCCCCTGGGACCACCAATCAAACAGCCATGGTGGCAACGATGACTACATCGTTGTCATCAACGGTGATGCCCAGCGGCGGTGCATCCAACAACCTCCCTATCATTCAACACCAGCTCAAGAGTTTGCATCCTAGTGCTGCTTCCAATCCTGGTGCTGACGCCCCTGTCAATAGGTAACATTTCTCCACTCCACACAACAAGAGATTCATTTCTGTGCCCTGATCTTGATTAGAACAAATTTAAATTATCAACATGGATTACAAAGATGAGAATTCAAATTCCTAACTTCCTTTTCCTGTGCTTTAAGGTTGATGGTAGACCCCATAGCTTCATCTTTGCTTTAGCGAAAGTGACTGGTCATTTTAGTTGAGACTTAGGATTCCTTTTCCCGGAAGATATCATCATATTGCTATCATTTTCAATTACTTTGAATACAATAGTTGGTTTAAAGGCATTCGTGGATTAAAACTGTATCCCCATTATAATGGGCCTCTGGCTATCATCAACTCAGTTCTGTATACCTTCTTTTTGTGTAACTTTCAATTTACCTTTTTTCCCTGTATTTTTCCTTTGCTTTAGGTTGCTAAACAAAGAGACTGTGTGTAGCAGAATCCAAGAGACTGGGGGCCTCTCAATGATGTCTTCCACCGTCAACCTTATGTCATCTAATGATAAATCTGGTGCAAAACAAGAGATTTCATTAGGAGAATCCACACAATCTGAATTTGGACTTGTTTCCACTGATTCCCTCCTAAATCCTTCACAGAGGGGCTCTTATGCCAATCCCAAAAACTATGACTCCTTCCTAATGTTCAATGACCAGGAAACCCAAGACCAAGACCAACATCCACTTCGACAGTTCTTCGAAGACTGGCCCAAGGACCAGTCGAGTCGTTCGGTCATGACTTGGCCTGAAGAATTTAAGTCAGATTGGACACAGCTCTCCATGTCAATACCCATGTCTGATTTCTCCTCATCGTCATCCTCACCGACACATGAGAAGCTGGCTCAGTCCCCACTCAGGCTGTCTAGGGAGCTTGAGCCAATCCAAATGAATTTGGGAGTAAGCAGGAATGATGGTGAGCTAGTCCAAAAGCAAAGTAACCAGATAGCAATGTCTTGGGGAAGTTCAATGGGGGGGCCTTTGGGAGAGGCGTTGACAAACGCCAGCAGCTGTGTGAAGGGAAGCAAAGTGCCACCATCACTGAACCTCTTGGCTGAAGGATGGGATGGCGGTCAGCTCGGATCGTCACCTACTGGCGTGTTGCAAAAGGCGACATTCTGCTCCCTGTCGAACAGCAGTTGAGAAAAAGCAGTTAAAGGGGGTGGGTGGTGGGCTGAGAAGAAGAAAGCCAATGTTGCTGCTGGTTGAAGCTCCTTTCTTCCTTTTCCGTAGTCAGGAGCTTTCATTAATATTTATAAAGAAGGAATGCAAAAAATGATGAACAGGAAAAGATCAAGAAAAATGGGGACGTCTGGTGGAATATGTGATTGATTCAGAAGTTGGGACCTTTTTTTTTCAATTTGTTCCATTTTCCAGCTCATTGTAATCTTTTTTTTTTTCTTTCTTTTTTCCAACTTATTTGTTTGTTTGTTTCATTTTCAAAAGTATTGACCTGGGCTTAATTCTAATTCGAATAGGGCATTCACTGTCGCTTCTTCCCCTTGGTGTGGATTTGTTGTTATAATCTACAGTTTTGTGAATTTGAATGAAAATCTTGTGTTTACCCCTGTAGTCTGTACATAACAAACGTCCCACAGTAGAATCCAAGCTGCTGATTCTGTTTAGGCATGAATATTCGATTCATATTCAGATCATAAACAACAAAACAAACTCTAAACTGTGCAATGAGCAGCAGGCAATGCTTCACAATGGTTCAAAAATGTTATTTGATAATGGGTATGATGAGAATGTTGCAGAGAACAGAGAATGGAGATAGAAGAGAAATGGTTTTGCATGTTCATGTTCATGTTCATGTTCATTTTCATGGTTGCTTAGGAAAAGAAGATAGAAAAATGGAGAGTGGGAGTTTTGTGTTAGAGAGACAGGAGACACTTCTGTGGCCTGCCAACCAGGCAGATTTCATCCACATGGGCCATGGCCTGGGCCCGCTCAAGGACTTTCCATTGCAATTAGGCCCATACCTTTTCCCCCCTTTCTTCTTTTTTCCTTTTTTGTTCTAAAGAAACCAATTTTATATATATAAACATTTAGATAATAAAATCATGGAGGAAGAAAATAGTCAGCAAGCAAACATAATTTTAGACAAAGAAATTCTAATTGTATTTAAGGCGATATAAGTTGTGCTTTTAGAACAGTTAATTGTACAGTTATTAAACTGATTGTATTTAGTTAACAGGTTGTTAAAGCTTGCTGTTATATTTCAGTTATCTTCTATGGGAACTTCATGTATTTAATATATTTCAGTTATCTTCTATGGGAACTTCATGTATTTAAGAGGGACTTCATATTCAATTTGTATGTGAGAGTATTCTTGATATTAATAAAACTCTCCTTCCCTCATTACACGTGTAAAGAGTTTTGAAGAAAAATTGATATCACGATTTTTTTTTTTTTTTTTTGAGAAGGATAAGATATCACGATTGACATAAAAGGCTGGATTTTAAAAAATTGAAAACAAATCACTTTATAATATTTAAAAATCTGCATTTAAGAAATTTTCAACCATTTAAGAAATTAATAAATCTATTAGAAACCCACTCCCACATATTGTCAAAAAAAAAAAAAAAAAAATCTTGTATAAATAAGATATTAAACTTTTAATTTTATATTTATCAAATTCATGACAGTAAAAAGTGTTTGAATAGGTAAAATTTTAGACATTATAGTTGAAATGTTAAAGATCTCTCTTTTTTTCCTGAATGGATGAAATAAATCACGATACAAGTATCGAAATAAAATTTTCTGACAAAAAAAGAAAATCTATTTTTCAGGCGAAGAAAAAAATTACTTGTTGGTGTTGGCGATTAATAGAAGAATAATACAAATTAATTTTGTTTTTAGTTTCAGGTATTGAATGATTTCCACCCTACACTACAGTACCCCTTGTGTCTTTTAGGATCACTGCAATATTTCATTGACAAACGTAATGTTTTACATATAAAATTAGAAAATTTATTCAAATTAAACAACACGATTTTCCGATTTTTTTACTTTCTATTTTTCTGTGAAGAGAAAAGTAGCTTGACAATATTTTCCGACATTCAGTAATTATGAGCAGATGAATGGATGATATGATAAAGAATTTGATTTTGCGAAAACGAAAGAATAACGCTAATTCCCAAAAACAAAAATGTCTCGAAAGCAGTTCGCACAGCCAAAAAATTGAACATGAGTAACGAATAATCCGAAGCACCAAAAGCAGAAGCAGAAGCAGAAGCAGAAGCAGAAGGAAGAAGAAAATGATAGATCGGAAAAAGAAAAAGAGAGAAAGTGTAAGGCTCAGACACGCACAAACGCACTCATCAGGAAGCTTCGGTCCGTCTGTGAATCAACACAGTTTCAGAATCGAGAAACGTAGTTCGTCATCACTGCCTTAAGTTGATTTTCCCCCAAATTTTTTTTGTTTGTTTTGGAATTTGATCCAATTTCTTCAAAGTAAAGATGAAGAACGTAAAGATTGAGAAAGATAGCAAATTCTTAATCAAACAAATCCAAAACAAAATACGACGAAAACGAAATCAGCAAGATTACGGAGAAGTGTTTGCGGAAAATGTAGAAAATGAGAGTGAATTCGGCTTCTGCAAAACCCTAAAACCAAAAGCGAGGGATATATAGGTGGATGTAACTCAGCGGGCCGCAAAGCCCATTTCCTATCAAAATGTCCAATTATAGTGGGCCTGAGACTTCTAAGGCTGGGCCTTCTGGCCCAATGCGACATGAGAAACTCCGATCGATGGGGAAGATGTCGAAGCAAGACCCGCCGCCACTCGCGCAAGGAAGTGCGCGATTCTGTTTCTTGCCCTTGGCCATTTATGAACACAATAACTCCAGCATTTGCAGCCATGGATTCGATTTCGTGTGTAACAATAGCTAAGTTTGATTATTACTTTTGTTCTATGATTGCATAGTTTTCTAAGACCACAATTAATAAATGAATGTAACACTTTTAATCTAATTGAATGAGAAATGCTTCTATTTTGTTATATGCCTCCAAGTGAGAAACATTGTATGTACTAATAACGAAACAATCACATTAATATAAGACTCACTACATATATTACCTTATTAAATGTATTCCTAAAATCATACTTTTCAAACCTTTTGTCTTGAGATGGTAACAAAAATAACCCATATTTGATTTTAATTTTTGTAAAAGTACTTTCTTTATAAGTAAATGATTACATTTATATAACTAACTATAGGATGATAGAAGTATTCCAACAAACCATAATTTGGAACAATAATCCAATCATTCATACATCACTCGTTAGGAAGAAAACAAAGCCCTATTTGTTACATACTCGACCAAACTCCTAATTCAATTAAAATTTACAATCATAAATAGCCAAAGACAACAATAACCATATTAAGACATAGAAGATTTGGTTGTCTTTTAACACCCCCCACAATCCAATATTATTACACATAGAAAATTCAGAGAGAAAAGAAGAAAAAAAAAAAAAAGCCAAGTTGGAGAACATGTCAACTTATGGTATAATTCAAACACAAGTTGGTGTAGTTTCATTCTTTAAACTTAATTTCTTGAAAATTTCGAGTGCTAATCACGCCATACAATTAAGCATTCAAAAAGATAACAAAGAAAAGTCATGGTTTACATTAAAAGCACTTCCCATAAAGTTTAAAACTCATTTTCATTTGCTTAATTTTCCTTGCATTTAACTCCAAAACCATAGCTCTCAGCTGCCACACTAACTAATTTTCTGTTCAAACATTCAACAAAACAGCCGCCAACCCATGAATTATTCTTAGCCTAATCCTTTGAATAATTGTCCCATGCATTCTTTTTTTCTATCCCCGAAAGCGATCCATTGTATTCTTTTAATTAATTTGATTTTTATTTAATTACAGGCCTTGGTTTCGACGTAATATATTATTTTTTATATGATAAGGTTTTAATTAATGCCCCACCTACCATTAACGTGGACTTTCCATTACGTTTCAACTCTTTACTTCTTTTTTTTTTTTTTTTTTTTTGACAATATAACTCTTTACTTCTTTTTGGTGTGTGTGGTGGCTCTATGTATTGTATGATTTAATCCCATTAATATGAATTTGGAAAACAATGCTTCAAACATTAGATTTCCAATTAATGCCGTTTTTTCTTTTTTAATCAACCATTTTAAACGAGTGCACGATGCACTAAGCAGATGAAAACAAGGATATTTTATTCGTAATTGAATGGGAAAGCTTTATATTTAAGAAATAATGTTTGTTTTTTATTCCATTTGTTCTCCATTTGCGTGTTATTATATGAATTTATAATCTGTATAAAAAAAATTTGAAGGAATTGATAACGATGGGCCATAAAATACAGGATTGGATATCCTTAATATTGTATTTTTTTTTTTCATTATACAGATTATAAATTCCTATAGATACGAGTATTTTTTTTACAACATATGCGGAATGAAATTTGAATCGTAGACCTCTTAATCTTTATGTTAGTTGAACAATGTTCATGTTTGCCTACCGATACGAGTACTTCATATTAAGATAGCCCATTAGAGGTTTTTGTTTTCATTTGTATTTGCTGTTTTGGCCCATGTATTCGGGCCCATGATTTTAGCCCAGTAATCTGATTGAGTCTCGTTTTAGGGCAGAAGAAGAAGGTTCTGGATTCATTTATTATTTGATTTATTTTGCAAGAGTTTTTTATCCCCAGGTCTTTATATATGAATGAACAGTGTAATCATCATATATGAAAACATAGGGTTTTTCTCCTGCAAATCAGTGTTCTCCCTTCCTTTCTTTTTATGGCTTTTCTTCTTTGTTTATGATGGTATCAGAGCGTGAGTCTAGCGACTGAAGCTTCTGCCCTAATTTTTTTTCTTTTTTTTTCTTTTCTCTCGAAACCATGTCATCCCAGAGTGGTACAAGCGCTACAATAGAGGATTCTTCGGTCTCTTCACAGATTTTCGGCCCTGGTAACAAGGTGTCGATTGTTAAACTTTCCGATGATAATTTCCTTCTATGGAAATTTCAAATCCAATTTGCGCTTGAGGGTTATGACTTGGAATCGCATTTGCATGATGATCCACCAGCTCAATATTTGCTTACTGCTAATCCCTCCGCTGGTGCTACCACGAGTGATGAATCTTCGATGGTCAAAATCCCTAATCCGGCGTTTATTAAGTGGAAACGTCAGGATAAAATCATCTCGTCTTGGCTCGTTGGATCGATGACAGAAGATATTCTTCACCAAATGCTTCACTGTGGTACGGCAAAAGAAATCTGGACTTGTCTTTCTCAGATTTTCTCATCAAGAAATCTTGCTCAGGTGATGAAAATTAAAACGAAGTTACAGACCATTCAAAAGGGAGGTATGTCTTTAAAAGAATATTTCTCCAAAATACAACAAAATGTTGATGCCCTATCTGCTGTTGGTAAAACTGTTGAGGTTGAGGATCATATCCTTTACATTTTATCTGGTCTTGGCTCTGAATATGAGTCTATGGTATCGGTCATTTCGGCAAAGGTAGGCCCTCAATCAGTACATGAGGTCATGGCCCTTTTATTTACTCAGGAAACTCGTATTGAGAGCAGACTTGTGCAAACTGATACTTCTTTGCCTTCTGTGAATCTTTCTGTTCAGTCGAAACCTATTGAAAATGATGCTCAAAAGTCCAATCCACCTTCATTTTCTCCACAATTTAGTGGTGGTAATCGTGGGCGTGGAGGTGGCAGGTCCAATCGAGGCGGTCGAATGTGGAACAATAACAGAAATCAGACTCAATGCCAACTGTGCGGCAAGTTTAATCACACTGTTGCGAAATGTTTTTTTTTCTCGCTATACTCCTCCAAGTGCTCCATCGAATACAGGTTTGTTTAATCCTTCTTATAACCAATTTAACCGTCCTCCTTCTTTTCCCCAGATGAATGCGATGCTTACTGCTCCTGATCTTAACCACGATACTTCATGGTATCCGGACTCTGGTGCCACCAATCATCTTACACATAACTTTGAGAATCTATCCGTTGGAACTGAGTATGGTGGAATGAATCAAGTTCATGTCGGGAATGGAGCATGTTTGTCCATACTTAACTTTGGTCATTCCTCTTTTTCTTCTCCTTTTTGCACTGACTGTATGTTTCATTTAAATAATCTTCTTCATGTTCCCTCTATTACGAAGAATCTTATTAGTGTTAGTCAATTTGCGCGTGATAATGGTGTTTTCTTTGAGTTTCATCCCACGTTATGTTATGTGAAGGATCAAGCGTCTGGTCGGGTTCTGCTCCAAGGGACTCTCCATGATGGGCTTTACCGTTTCAATGTTTCTATCTCTCGCAAGCTATCTCAAAAATCAGCAGTTCAGGCGCTTCATTCCTCCACTTCTGTTCCTTTTAATTCTGTTCATCCCTCTGTTTTTACTGTGTCTAGCAACTTTGACTTGAATATTTGGCATAGGCGTTTAGGCCATCCCATTGTTTCTACTGTCAAGCAAGTGTTACAGGTGTTTAACCCTTCATTGTCTATAAATAATACAAAGCTTTCTTTCTGTGATGCTTGTGCATTGAGTAAAAATCACTCCCTCCCCTTTTCTCACTCATCCACTGTTTATAGTGCTCCTCTTCAACTTGTTGTGTCTGATTTATGGGGCCCTACTTATATACCCTCATCTAATGGTTATAGTTATTACATTAGTTTTGTAGATGTTTTTAGTCGATATACCTGGATATATTTCTTGAAATCGAAGTCCGATGCCTTCTCTGCCTTTGTTAAATTTAAAACTCATGTAGAAAAACTTCTTGGCTTACCCATCATTCAATTTCAATCTGACAATGGTGGAGAATTTATGTCTTTCAAGCCTTATTTAGATTCTCATGGGATTACTCATAGATTATCTTGTCCTTACACATCCCAACAAAACGGGATTGCTGAACGGAAACATAGGCACATAGTCAACACCGGTCTTGCTTTACTTTCTCACTCTTCCATGCCTCTTAAATTCTGGGATGAAGCGTTCTCTACTGCTGTGTTTTTTATCAACAGGTTGCCCACTGAAGTTCTTCATGGTAGGAGTCCCTTGGAAGCTTTATTTAACACCAAACCTGATTACACCTTTCTTAAATCTTTTGGATGCCAATGTTTCCCATGTCTTCGATCCTATAACTCACATAAGTTAGCTTTTCGATCTGCTCCTTGTATTTTTCTCGGTTACAGCTCCTCTCATAAGGGTTATAGGTGTTTATCATCCAATGGTCGTATCTTTGTCTCTCGGCATGTCATTTTTAATGAAGAATCCTACCCCTTTAATAATCCTAAGTCTAAGTCAATATTTCAATCTCCATCCTCAGTCTCCCTTCCTACTCTTGGCTCTATCATTTCTCCTTCTTTATCAAGCTCGTCATTCTCTTCGTCTGAGTTAAGTATGGCTCCTGCTCCTGTACCCAATGTGCCTGATTCTCCATCTCCAGGTCCTTTGGTTGAGGTTCCTCAAGCTCTTCCCTCACCCTCTCCCTCTGATAGCGAGCATAGCTAGCTATTTTTCTCTGATTAATTAAGCTAGTCTTTTTCAATTATTTGCCCAAATTTATGCATTTTTATGTTTTATTTGTAGGAAGTATGTGCTTGAAGCTTAATTCAACAATTGGAGTCAAATGGAGCTTCCAATCTTAAAAAAAAAAAAAAAAAAAATCATAGCGTCGCGACGCTAGGAACAGCGTTGCGACGCTATAGAAAATTTTCCAAATTTGCGGATCGCAACAGCGTCGCGACGCTGTCTTGATAGCGTCTCGACGCTACAACGAAATTTTGCTATTTAAGCATCTTTTCGGCTAGGTTTTTGGGGACTGCGAATGGGGGACTTTTGGAGCCGGCTTTAGAGCAAAAAGAGGACAGAATTGAGCTGAAGCAAAGGGGATTAGTTGGAGACCAACCCATTGTTCGTGGGGATCGTGACGGGGACGTTCGGTCTCGGCCTACAACGAGTCTATTTCTCTTTTTCCTTACTTTAGACACTTTTTATGGCTTATTTAGACTTAGTTTATATTGTAACGAGGATTATGTGTAGCTAAGTTTAATTCTTAGGGATTGATGTAGCCGTTGGGCAAGTTTTGTATTGATTTACGGTATTTATGCTATTGATGTCATTTATGCATATGTTGTATGTTTAATGCTTTCGATTTACTGGCCATAAATTGATTGATGTTTATATTTGAATCTAACTCGGGAGAGAGGATTTAAATTAGTAATCAATATGCATAACTAGAATTTAGCTAAAAATCGGGAGATTAAGGTTAATTCTAGAAATTGTCATAAAGGTTAGCCTTATTGCCTTGTATGTTTATTGGATTTAGATAGGGATATCGGGTTCAATTGCATATGGGAGAATCATGTATGCTCGGGAGAGATATGTGTGATTTTAGTTGCCAAGATTTATGAATCATAGCATGTGTTAATCCGTTTATTAATCCATAACTCCAATTGGTGAAATCAATTCCCTAAGACCAATTATTCCCATTTGATTGTCACTTTTTACTTTAGTTTTGTGTTGATTAATTCATATTCTCATTCTATTTGATTCCCTAAATAAAATTGGCCAAGAGTATTTTCGATAATTAAAACTTGGCTAGACACCAATCCAGAGGACGACATTCGATTGCATAATCACTATATTATTACTTGACCCGTACACTTGCGGTTAGCAATTTGCACATCAAGTTTTTGCCCACCTATACCACCTTCTGTTGTCCAAAATACCCATCATATGATCACTCGTGGCAAGAGTGGAATCTTTAAACCCAAAGCTTTAATGTCCAATACTACTTCGAGCCTTGTTAATATTGAGCCCCCGAATGCTAAAGAGGCCTTAAAATGTTGAGGATCCCACATTGAAAAGATTGGTGGAGACCTCACAATATATAAGCTTCAAGGGTCACTCCTCTCATTGCCAATTGGTTTTGAGATGGAAGCCCATATAATCTAATATGGTATCAGAGCCCATTAAACCCAAACGGGTATTCGGTCCAATAAAAAAAGAAATTGGGATCCGATCCAAGAGTGGTGAACCCAAAGAGGCACCATCTTGGGGGGAGGTTCAAACAAGTTCAAAAGTAGGATTGGATATTGTTTAATTTTTGGAGTGAAAAATTTATATCAATTTCAAATGGGGTCAATTTTGATCGGTTTCATAGTAAATTTTCATTAGCATTTAATTTGTCAATTTAAAAGGATAAGTCAATTTCATAATTCATATACCCTAGTTTGAAAAATCTATCCCAAAAACTTTCTATGTATCGGGAGATATATATTTAGAATTTCACTTTTATACCATTGCCTTTTTACTCTTGGTTTTTTTATTGTTTTATTTTAAATTCTAAACTTACGATGAATACTATAATAGTTTTAAAGAGGAGGACTTCATTACACCGGAAACATCTAATAGTTTTCCCTCCATCTCTTCGAATAGAGATTTAAAGTATAACCAACATTTCGATTTAAAATCATATTTTATTTCTAATGCAGGACAAAAACGAATTAATACATAGCAAAAGCAGTATCCAACTTCTAGAGGGCTTTCTTTTTCAAAATCATAAAAATAGAACATATATATATATAGTGTAATGAATAAAATAGAAATAATGACAATGATTTAATCCATCATTCCTTTATAGGAAGAAAAACAATATTTTATTGCTTGGGATGGCAGAAAAACCAAACCGATTCTGTTATAGAAATGAAACTTCATTCCACGTTGACCGCCCAACTACTTAGAATATCATTAAATGCATCAACTCAAAAAACCCAATTGCCAAACCCATCCAATGATCCTACAACAAACTCCTTATCCAATTCCAAATCCAAATAAACAACAAATTAAATTACCCCAAAAGAAGAAAGCTAAATAAAATAAAATAAGCCTCTGAATTCAACTGGTCCCTAATGTGTTTCATTTTTTTCCATTGCTTCTCAATTATTAAACCTGAAGCCTTCGTCTTCACGTCACATGCTTTCTTTTTCCTCGCTTTTAAAAACAGTGTGTGTATGTGAGCTCTTTTTACAATTATCATTTCATTTGATTTCATTATGAGCCACAGCCACAGAAAAGTCCTTTCCCATGGAAATGTTCCCTTTTCTTGGGAGGAAAAGCCCGGCGTTTCCAAGTTCTGCTTCCGAGATTTTCAAGCCCTTGCCTTGCACTCTTCTTCGCCGCCGCCCTCCCACACCCACGGACCAGATTCTCAATTATTCGACCTCGCCTCTAAGACTAAGATTATTCCTCCGCCGCCGTGCCGCCTGCAGCCCCGTTCCATTAGAAATAACGCCTCCGCCAAGGGAATAAGCCGGTGGGAGGAGGACCCTTTTCTCGTCGCCTATAAGGAGTGTACTAAAAGTGTCAAAAATGGGAAATTTATGCAGAGGGGAAGTAAAGGAGCTGTGGCTGTTGCTGTTGTAAAGAAGAGTAATAAGTTGTTTGGTTTTTCTTGTAAGAGCGTTGATTCTTGTGAAATTAGAGACCACGGTTTCTTCAAGCTTCGTAAAGATAGAATTCGTGTGTCCACTTGGAAATAGGAGGTCCGTATTCCTATCAATAAAATATTATTTTTACTTTCTCATCCTCCAATTGTTGTGATAATTTTACATTTGAACCACGTTGAGAATCATGAGAAATTCAAACCTACAACCTCCTTTCCAGATGTTTAAATTTGATGGAATATTATGCTAATGTTAGCTATATTATATTATTAGATGTATAATAGAAAAATTACAAAACTTTATTTCAATTTTCTTAAGGAATAATAAAAATAGATAAAATTTGATCTGGTTAAGAAATTATATCTTGACTAAAAAATTATACGTTGGATTCCCTATCCAAAAATATATAAACAATGTCAACCTCAACTTAACTTTTAAGTTGGAATCTCCCAGTTACATTGAATAAAAAATTTATAATAATAATAATTTATTTATAAAAAAAAAAAAGCCACAGAATGTAGGCGGCTAGATTCAATGATTTTTCATTTGTCATTCCCTGGTGTACAAGATATTGTTCGTAATAAATAGAAAATAATGTTTTTTTTTTTTTTTTTAAAAAAAAAATAATAAATAATGTCAGAGAACCTTTTTTCCATCTACCATATTAAATGCTTTAGCGGAGGGCCTAAGCCTGCCAGCAATCTTGGGCTTTCGACGACGTTGGGCTGTTCATTCGAAGAGCCTGTCCTTGATGGGCCTTCTTAGCGGATTTGTGGGGTGTATAATGGGCTGGTCCTCTAAAATGTAGGGCCCATTTGTGATTTGTTGAGAAAAATATCTAGCTTTCATTATCATTTAAACCAACGCTGTGATTGAGACAATGGCATGCAGCAGCACTTAGTCAAATACAACTTTATAGTTTTGAAAAATAAGTGGATTTCATTGTATGATCTGATTTTAACTGGGAAAGATGATGTTATTGCTAGCATATTCTCCAAAAGGGGAGAAAAAGGTTTTCCTCTTGAAAAAAATGTGGAGAGATTAAAAGTTCTCTTTTTCTTCAAGCCAAAAAAAAAAACAAAAAAACAAAAAAAAAGTAGCCTAAGTCTATTGTTCTTTATGTGTGGCTGTTGGAGCATATGTGTACGGAAATGAAAAGCTATTATTATTTATATGAATGAAAAGGAATATATGTGGATGTTTTAGAAATGAGATTATGAAACTCGGTCTCATTAAACAAGTAGTCTTAATTATGATATCTTAGATTCAAATGGTACATGTTTCCATCCAACATTACAATAATAACAATAGTACTTTTTTTTTAAAAAAAAATGAATAACAATAGTACTTGCTAGGATAATTAGTAGTGATTTAAAATGATAAGTTCAATGTTACATATTCTCCGAATTCTTATGTTTTCTATCCATGAAATTCACAGAAGAAGTAGATATCTTTATTGTGTTTTTTTTTTTAAAATTATATATGTGTATGCTAGGTTTGATTCAAGATAATGAAGAAACTTTTCAATTAGTTATGTTTAAGATGATTAGACATTTTGCAATATATTAAGAATTCATAAAAGGATGGTTTCATTAAATCATAAAGACTATTCATTTTGATAAGGGTAGATGATTGATAGACATCCAATTTTCTTTTTTAAAAAAGGGCATGTTGCTAATTAGTTATCTCCACAGCTTAAAAGCTAGAAATTATTGAAAGTGGTATTTGGTCATAATAACAAATAGTTCTTTGAAGGGTTAATGAACATACTAATTTTTTCTCAAGAGATCGAATTGAGTTGACAGAAAAAGTTGTCAATCTTTAAATTATGGATTGCTTTTTTAAAACATACCGGATGAGTAGCTCGAAAATTTGAACACAAGGCATGTGTACTTTTTCCTTTAATTTAAATTGTTATGGGTAATTTTGGACCACACTGACAAACAAGAAGCTGACAAGGACAATCGAACAAAAATAGGACTAGAAATCCGACTCATAGGAAGACTGGACCAAAGGGTCGGGCCAACATGGCCCGACCCATATGGTCGGCCTCGGAAAAAGGCGGAGGCCGACCAGTCAGCCCGCTTGCGCGGGCCAAGCTCGGTCACCTCCTTTCGACCCGTAATGCCCCGGTTCCGCCTGGTTCATCCCGAAACACCGCCGAATTCTTAAAGACCCTAAGAGGATGAGGTCGGTCTCGACCCATTGCCGAGGCCGACCATGGCCAAAGGCCCGAAGATCATTTGAGGTCTGGCGTCGACGAAAATCCTAAGGGGAAGTCTATACAAAGGGAGACCGCACACGCATTCAGGTATGCACAAATCAGTGTTTTCCGGTCAAGGCTAACTTAAGCATCGGAGTGTGTGTGGTCTACACCACACCGGTGTGCAGCATTTGCTTGTCTCGCAAGTCACGTCTTTCCCACTTGTTTACAAATTCATTGTTGATCGTCACGTGGAGTGAATGACAAATTCCTAAGCGAAATTTGACCATCAACATAAATAATATTTGGCTCCTTAGCCTTATCCATTAAACTATATTTGGATCCATAGATCAGTGGATGCACATTTATTAATTGGTTTGATTGGTTTAAAATTTTATGACATACCATTGATTTGCAATTTAGGTAATATATCAAACCTGTTGGGTAATTGAAAAAAAAAAATATATATATATATATATATAATAAATAAATAAATAAGAGAAAAATGAAGAGAAAAAATAAAGGGTCAATTTAAATGGAAAAATGATGAGGCATAACAATCATAAGAGGTTTACTCTAACTTGATCAATAATTGAGGGTGGTAAAGGATATAATATATTATATAATAATGTTCAATTTGCGCAAGTAAACACATTAGTAGAGAAATATATATATATATATATATAAAGAAACATGAATCAAGTGATAATTTTGTGGGTAAGAAATGAAAGAACAAAGTTTTTATTTTTTATTTTTATTTTGGAAAAGTTAACAAAGCCAAAACTTGATTAATAATGAATGTGATTTTTAATAGGGTGTGGGGTTGTGTTCTGGAAAATTAGAGATTTCATTGTAACTTGCAAATGAAGAAAAAAACAGAGATCATTTCTTCCCTAAAACTATAACCTTTTTTTGCTTTGATTTGATGTTCATTTTCCATCCTTACCTACTACCCCACCCTCTCTCTATCACTCTACAGATTGCTCTCGAATAATGTAGATCATAATTTTGTTTATATACCAAAATTCAATAATGTCAACTAACAGAGCTTTTAAACAGTGTACATTATCATCTTAATATTAGGGTCAGTTTGGAATACATTTTAATTTAAATGTTTTTCAAGAATGCATTTTTTAAAAAACATTTTGTATAAAAAATGTTTATAATTTAAACACTCATATGTTTGGTAACATTTCCTTACAAATGTTTTTATACACAAGTTATTGTTACTTAAGAAGTCTTTTTTTAAAAGTTGGTTTCAAGTGTTTCTTCAAAATGATTTATTTATCAATCTCATTTTTTAATAAGTCATTTTTAGTGGTTGCCAAACACTAGAAATTTTTTTTAAAATGATTTATTTTCAAAATTAAACACTTGAAAAGTTAAACCAAACACACCCTTAATCTTCTGTTTTGAAGGAACAAGATAATTTGTATATGCTTTGAGCATAGCGCAACTAGTTAAGACACATACATTTGATTAAAAGATTAAAGGTTCCAATCCTCACCCTAAATGTTGTTTTATTCAACAAAAGAAAAATTATATTAAAAATGTATATTCCTTTTATAGTTTAGTTTTTGAGATCTTAGAGAAAATTTTTAAATAAAATTAATTTAAGTAGTTTTCCTTAAAAAAGAAAAAGGTAGTTTCCTATGTTTTTTTTTTAATTATTTTTTGGACTAATTAGGATTTTTTATCTATGAGAAATAAAAAAAAACAATTAATTCGGTAATAATAAACAATTATAGATTATAATAATTGTACTTGTCAATTCGAACAAACTTAGTGAATGAGACACCAATTATCAATCTCAAACATTGAGGTTTCAATCTCCAACCCAATAAGTCAAACTAAAAAAAGGTTGGTTGTACTTGAGTAATTAAACAAATATTGTGACCATGAGCTACAAGAGATCTATCTAGTAACTAACTTTATGTCATTTTGAATCCTCTGGTCTCTCCCCATTTGATAATGAGTTTTAAACCGAACATTATCACATAAATACATCAAAAGAAGATCGTGTGTGATGTTTTAATTTCATTTCTAATTTTGAAAAATGGGCATTCCTTCCGATGGTATTTGCCTATTATTCTTTGTATATCATAAAAAGTTAAAACAAATTACAAATTGTTATAGGCAATTTTGGACCACCTCGATGTACAAAGAGACGAGGACAACCGGAGAGAAATCAGGCTGGGAGATGGACCCAAGAGGCGAAACCGACAAGTGGGACGGGCCAAGACCGAAGGGGTCGGGCCATCTGCTCAGCCTCGGCCATGGGTCGAGGCCGAGTCCGTCCGGCTCCGTTTGGTCCCTACCGCCTCTGGTCGTCCCGGTTCCGCCTGGTTTGTCCCGAAACTCCTCTGAACTCCTAAAAACCCTAGGAGGATGTGCATGTATTTATACCCCTCTTCGCCACTGAAGAGGGAGACCCGAACTCTGTTCTCGACTCTCTCTCTTGCTCTCTAGCCCTCCTACTTCCGTTTTCTGACTTAAGCATCGGAGGCGGTGTGGCAAGCACCACACCGGTGTGCAGGTTTTTTGTTTTGCAGGCCACGTCTTCCCCGCTCTAAAATAAATTTACTGTCAATTATCACATGGAGCGAAGGTATTTTACAAATTCTGTTTCTCGTTTTTAAGTATTTAAAATATATTAGTAAAGTGATTTTTGACTTAAGAATTACATATTATATATAGGAAAATTTAAAATAAAAATTGTTGCAATAGACATCCAACATCATAGCATTTGAAAAATTCGCCTAAAAAACACCAGCAAGCTCTCGAGGGAGAGAAAATATTTCTTAGATTTTTTTTTTTTTTTTTGACTTCAACCTTTGGAATACAGAGACACCTCTAACCTTAAAAATATTCTTAGATTCATTCAAAGAAAAGTAGTAAAGAAAATCCTAATACAAACCTAAATGTAACTATATACTCTAAAAAAAATATGAAATGCAATTAAATTTAAAATACTAATTAACAAATTAATTAGTTAAAATAAGGGGTCAGTTGCAAGGATAGCAATATGGACCAAAATAATTGCAAATCTAGCAATCCATAAAAAAAATTGCAAAAATGGCAAAATCTAATGTTCTGCATGTTATATTTACTAAAATATCCCTCCAGATTTTCTATCTGATAGAAAGTTTTTCTATCACTGATAGATTCTATCAGTGATACAAATTTTCTATCACCGATAGATTCTATCAGTGATAGAAAAGATTTCTATCAATGATAGGTATTTTTCTATCAATGATAGAAAAATTTTCTACACTGATAGAAGATTTCTATCAATGATAGAAAGATTTTCTATCACTTCTATCAGTAATAGAAATTTTCTATCAATGATAGAAAAGTTTCTATCAATAATAGAATGTTCTATCACTGATAGAAAGTTTCCTATATAGAAAATCTTTCTATCACTAATAGAAAGAGAAGTTATAGAAAGTTTCTATCACTGATAGAAAAACTTTCTATTAGTGATAGAAAGAGAAGTGATAGAAAGTTTCTATCACTGATAGAAAAACTTTCTATAAGTGATAGAAAGAAGAGTGATAGAAAATCTTTCTATCACTAATAGAATGTTCTATCACTGATAGAATCTATCAGTGATAGAAATACTTTCTATCATAGAAGATTTTTGCCAATCAGTTTTTCTATCCAATTCTATCAGTGATAGAAATCTTCTATCACTGATAGAAACTTTATTCTTGATAGAAACTTTCTATCACTGATAGAAAATGTTTCTACCACTGATATAATCTATCAGTGATAGAAA
Source organism: Luffa acutangula (assembly GCA_036850905.1). Lineage (NCBI taxonomy): Eukaryota > Viridiplantae > Streptophyta > Magnoliopsida > Cucurbitales > Cucurbitaceae > Luffa > Luffa acutangula. The sequence continues at coordinate 56,295,243 of CM072087.1, read as the reverse complement.
TACGAGTGATAGAAACTTTATTCTATTGGTGATAGAAATTTTCTATCACTGATAGAAATATTTTCTGCCACTGATAGAATCTATTAGTGATAGAAAGACTTTCTATCATAGAAGATTTCTATCAAAATATATATATATATATATATATATATATAATTGACGAGGAAGGATAAGATGCGCGTGCCAATCAGTTTTTTAGAAATTAGTTATAGAAACTTTATTCTATTAGTGATAGAAATTTTCTATCGCTAATAGAAAATGTTTCTACCACTGATAGAATCTATCAGTGATAGAAACTTTATTCTATCAGTGATAGAAAATTTTTCTACCACTGATAGAATCTATCAGTAGTAGAAAAACTTTCTATCAATAAAAAAAAAACTGACGAGGAAGAAGATGCACGCCAAGGGCAATTCAGGAATATAAAAAATTAATTCAAAAATTTTGTCATATTTGCAAATATTTTTAAAAATTGTTATATTTGCTATTATTTACCTTCATGTTGCCACCCATTACAATTATCCTAAAATAAGTATAATTCAACAATAATTATATGTATTTTTTTTAGGACGAAAATTCAAATAATGTTCATGCATACTTGTACTAAATAATTATAATCAACTAATCAACAATTAACTAAATAAAGCTTTTTTCAAAAAAAAAAATAATAATAAATAAATAAATAAAGCCAATAAAGTCATATTTTCTTCCTGCATAAAAATCATAGCCTACAATTTCCAAAAATTAGATAGAAAGCCTTTCGAAGAGTTGTTTTCGATGCAATTATGAGTTTAGTAAATTTTCCTTTGTCTTGTCCCCACCCACCACTAAAGAAAAAGATAAACGAGTTTAGTTTTTTGTTTATTCTTCTCAAAATAATAATAATAATAATAATAAATACTAAACTCATTTATCTTTATCTTGTGTGGTGGGGGGACAAGACAAATGAAACATGACAAGATTTACCAGATGGATGGCCCTTTAAGCTTCTATTCAATAATTTGTTATTTATTTATTTTGTATTTTCTATCTCTTAAAAATATGCTTTGCTTGGTTGAATATTTTCTTTATAAAATGTTTTTAGCATCTTCAATAAACTCATAACAGTTTTAACTCTATGAGTTTGAGGATCACACATTGAAAAGATGTTTGCAAATTAAAGCTAATTAAGATCTTAATAACTATTTTTGAATAGTCAAACTGGACATACTTCAGCGGTGATTGAAAATTTATTTTTAATCGATAAAATGTTGAAAAAAATATCAATAATTTTATTTTTCATATTTTTCTCATACACACACAAACACGATGGCATAATTTTTAGGCAAGTGTCTATTTTCTCAAACAACTTTATAATTTTAAAAATTGTCTTTAAGCACCCCGAAAAGAAAAAAGGAAAAAAGAAAAACAAAAAGAAGAAAACAACCCCTTGTTTCTTTTGTCGGTTGGGATCGAATTCTAATCCACAAGACTGGGCACAAAGTTTTAAAATCTCATAACCAAATGAATTTATTAAATTTAATTTAAACTTCTCAACAGCTAGAAATATAAGCTACAGGGTAAGGTAAATATTCAAACACCACACCTAAAATTACTCATCAATTTAAAAAATGTAACACATAGGATATAGATACTATTTCTGCCGGCCATAAAAGATATGTAATTAATATCAATTACATATTTTAATTACTATAATTCGCTTCATAATTTGGCTCTATCTAACCCTTTTTTTTTCTAAAAATTATGGATTGAATTTCAATATATGAATTCCAAGCTTTGAATTCAACCAGGCTTTAAAAAAGAAGCCAACTTTATGGTTAATGTAATAAAATATTGGCAACTATATTCATGCCTTGAAAAAAAAAATAGAAATAAACCAAAGTTTGGTGGACAATGGGCAAAGGCAAAAACAATCTTATTGGGCAACTATTAACGCAATACTACTATGCGGGGAATATCCAATGCACCTTATTGGATGAATGCCTTTAACTTGAAAAATCTACAAAATTGATGGGATAAAAAGAAGTGTTTGTGGATCAAAAAGAGAGGTTTCTAAAAAAAAAAGTTAGAAAATAATATTAAACATATACTTTTAATTGAATTGCGATCAAAATTGGGGTCATACTCTTGAATCTTTTTCAATTAAAGAAACTATGGTTGGTTGGAATAGTCGTCATTCTTATAATTTTTAGGTGTACTATAAAATTTTGTTTTGATCGCTTTTTTGAAATATTGATAAATTTTTTAATTGTGTTTAGGGAGGATTTAAAATTCAATTTGTTTTTGTCGATTTAAATATGTTGGTATTATTATTTTTTAGTTATGAAATGAGAGATTTGAACTTTTGATCTCTTAATTGATGGCATATACGAACCAATTTAATCATGTTCGGATTTGCTAAACTTATTAAGCCTTAGTTGGAATATATCAAACCTTTCTACCATCTAAATAATTTAAAAATTTTTTAGTCAAGAAGTGTCAACCTTTTTTTTTATTCAAAAATATTTTTTCATCAAGGTTTTTATATTTTTTTTATATTAAAAATAATCAAGCTGCAAGCAATAGCTCAATAAAATTTAAATTTTCAACATCTCACTAACATAATCAATTTAATTTTCTTAAATATAGATTAATATTAAAAAAATTGGTTTGGCTAAAATTAGTCTTATAGCACATAAACCGAACGGAACATAAAAATTTCAAGTCTTCCACTTTTAAAATTGAAAGAACCAATTGTGTATAAAATTCAAGCTTAACCCTTTTTTCTTTTCCTTTTTTTTTTTGTTTTTTTTGTTTTTTTAGGGGGAATGGTTCATTTTTATACTATATATTCATATTAACTTGATCCACAATTTGTTTTTTCTATGAGCCAAAGCGAACATAGCTTAGTAATTGACATATACTCTCAACAAAAAAAAAAAAAAAAACAAAAAAGTTTGTTCTTTCTATAAATACATGATGAAATAAATTACTTATTTTAATGACAAAGCTAGCTCTTTTTGGTTCAAATAAATCATTAAAGCTTCTTCAAATAAAAAAGAAAAGAAGAAATGAAAAAAATAACACTTAAACCATTAACCACTAATTTATTTGTTTATATTACGCGTAAATTGAGATCCCATATCTCCAATGGTCTTAATTAAATTAATAAGAAAGAGGAAAAAAAAAATTGTAAAGTTCAAAGAGGCAACTGCCTCCTCTCATAAAGTCCTAAACGTCACAGGGGAATTAGATTACATTTTGGCAATTATTGTCCCAAAAACTTAAAAAAATAGGCTTCACATCTTCTTTAAAAGAATTATATAATAATTAATAAATTCTCCCTTTTCGGATATCGTAATATCATTTAAAATGACAACTGTAGCCCTCAACAGAGCAGAAACATACAAAAACTCTGAAGATGGACACTATAGACATTTCGCAGTTTCATTATAATTGTCACCTCTCGAATAAGTCTAAGTTTGTTTTACATTCCGAAAAAACAAAAACAAAAAAAATGTGATTAAACACTTTGAAATAATGGTTGGCCCCATGTATCTCGAAATTTCAAACGACACGATATTCCGATTTGCTAAAAGAAAGCCGATTCTTTTATAAATAGTAGATATAATTAAGAGAAAATGAAAAAAGAAAAAAGAAAAAAGAAGAAAAAGCTTAAGCATAGCCATTACTAATAAAGCTAGTTGCCGATCTTCTTTTACACACTATTAGTTGCTTCAAAAATAGCGTAAAAGCCCACCAATATATATTTTTTTTCTTCTCTAGCAGCTTTTTTTAGTATACACAGAAGAGAGAGAGAGAGAGGTGAAGAGAGAGAGTGCTGAGAAATCGCTTCTTCTTATAATGGTGTGGTTGGTTTTAGCAATTAATGAGGTTGTTGTTGTTGTTATTAAGGATGTATTGCGATTGGGAGAGATTTGGCGCGGGGATTTGTTGTTGTTCAAAGGAGTTGTAGTTGTACGGGGAAGCGTAAGCGAATTCTCGTTGGAATTGCCGGAATATTAATACTTGTCGGCTGTACAAAAGTTTCTGCTGCAGAATTGTGTGTTCTGTCTGGAGATGGTCGTTTTCCATCCGTACACGGTTCACGTGATAAAGCGTAAACCGAAGCCGGTTCGACAGCTCCCGGTTTTCAACTCTCAGCTTGTTCACCAAGCTCCTTAAGTTTTCTACGTGCTTCTGTTTTCGCATCCGGGACCGCCTCGCCGACTCCCGGTTCGACTCCATCCGCCGCCGTTTTCTCTCGTCTATCACCTGAACCTTTTGGTTCTGTTCATCCGGACCCGGCTCCACGGCTTCCGGTTCGTCCCGGTTTTCCGAACTGGAACTCGAAATCACGGGTTTGGGGGACTGGAATACGTCCAAACCGGCCGGTTCCGGCACCTGGAACAAGGCCGGCAAAATTTCGTGATCGTGGCATTCCCACGGCGTGGAGGCGCCGTCGAATGCCGGAAACGGGTTTTCGAGCATGGACTCGATTGGCGAACCGGTCGGAAAAGTGGACAGCATGACGACAAGATAAAGAAATTGCTGAACTAGATAAAGGAGGAGAGAAGGAGGAGGAAAGGGAAGAATTGCAGCGTAGAGGCTTGATATTTAAAAGCCAAACTCTTGGGGGTAGTTTCGAAAATTGAGGCTAACTGTGAAGGGTACTTTTGTCTTTGAACAATATAATATATCTAAGTGGCATTGTAGTGGAAGTGTGTAAGCGCTCTTTTCTTTTAGCGGGACAGATGGGTGATATAAGCCAGTGGGGCCGTGACATTGGTGCATGGGTGATATTAGCTTAGCTTCGTAATGAAGAAACAAACACTGTGGGTTCCACAAACTACACGTGGCGGCGATTAATTCGAGACTAACGTCACACCCAATTCTTATTAAATAAATCTAATTCTACACTAAACATCTGTATCAATAAAATATTGCAAAATAAATTCAGATTTTTTCCTTCAGGAAAAACAATAGAATCAGAGACCACGAGGGCTCAGTCGTGACTTCGGCTGCGCCGCCGAGGGCTACGGCGGCTTAGGATTCCTCCACTTGAAATGGTGTCCACGCGATCAGACCGTGGATGTAAAAAGGTGTAAACCAGAGGGTTAAGTTGTCATTTTACACATTAATTATTAGTTGATTATGGAATAAGCTTACCCTAAAGTTTGACTTTATTGTTTCAATTTAATTATTAACACATTATTAATATTCTGGCCTTCTTGTTGAAATAAAGAAGATTCTGACTTCTGAGAGTCGTATTTTGAAATAATACTTTATTAGTATGTATAACATTTACGAGTATCTTTTACAATTTTTAGCATCATATTAAGATATGTTATTATTTCCACGGAATCATAATTTAGAATAGATGAGTACTTTCAATATAAGATACCAACAGGACAAAGGACTCACTACACAAATCTACACAATAGTATGATATCATCCTCACCGCCTTCCCTTAAATAGTCATATCTATCCGCTTATTTAGGACAACTCATTTTCTTCAGAGTATACCACGCGCCTGTCCAAAACTCAACCACGAACCTCTACCATGACTATTAAGACTCACAACTTCTTTGTTTGGCACATGAGGATTCCATCCAACATGGCTACGTTCAGGGCATGACTCTGATACCACTTGTTAGAGATAACCAGATACCCATATCTCCACAATGGTATGATATTTTCCACTTTTAGCATAAACTCTCATGATTTTGTTTTTGGTTCGATCCAAGAGGCCTCATATCAATGGTGATAGTTGTCCTCCCTACCTTAAAAAAAAAAAATTATAGTATACAATGAACTTAAACTCTCAAATTAGGTTAAAAAAGGTTGGAGAGGAGAAATTTCAAGAGAGGGTGGAGAAAACGAGTAAACAAGTAGCCGTCAGTTGAGAAAAAATTGGCAGACATGAAGCCGTCCATAAAAATTAAAAAAAAAAAAAAAAAAGTTAGCCTGATTATTCTAGAGAGTGAAAGAGATAGAGAGAGAGATTCGTATAAATTAAATACCACAAAATTTCCAACTTTAAAAAGAGTAGAATATTTGCTCAATCTAAAAGCTGATTGACTAAAACTGGCAGTTTACTTGTTAAATACTCCATGCACATTACAATTTTTATAGAAGCTTTTGTTAGGTTTTAAAGAAATATATTTACATGTTTTATTTTTTTATTATCCTTTGGCCTCTTTAAATTTGTAAAGCTGCAGGAGTTGGAGTACAACAACCTTAAAAGATTCCTCTGTTATTCGGAAATTTTATAAAAGGAGTGGTTGGGAGTTGAGAGCAAAGCACAAACTTCGCCAATCATCTCTACAAATTCGGAACACTTAGTCCATCCATCCATAGTAGGCCTCATGTGGACGACCCACCCTCTCCCCATAAAAGATGTTTTCTTTTTTTACTTAATTTAGTTAAATGCAACTTTTTAAGTAACTAAAGCATCCCTCCTCGTGTTTGGCGTAATATAACTCCAACCTTAATCAACTCTAATACCCATCGTTGTCCGTCTATAATAATATCGTTGCGTATCTTATTTGTATATACTTTTACTTGATATAAAAGTTAAAACAACAAATTATCTTTCGAAATAAACCAATCATTGTAACAACACCTTATATATATATAAATTTCTATAAATCCAGAAAACAATACCATTGAACTATATATGTTCCTATGATCTCTAACATTCTTCAACTTGTGACCCAGGTGACATTTTGTAGATATGAGAATAGTTCAACAGTTAACACATTACTTTCTTTTGTTGAGATTGAGCCAGAGGAACGGAGACGTGGGACGTGTGGGCGTTATTGAGCGGAAAAGAAAGGGGGAGGATATGGCTTTAATAATGAACTTTAAATTCCAGAGAGAGAGAGAGAGAGGAAGTTTGGACAGGTCACATGGAAAAACATGTGTAGTGAGAAAATCCAGGATAAGCTTTTTGGGGAGGAAAAATAGGAAAAAGGTGTGTCCATTAGAGAAACTGGGAGATTATTTGAATGGGAAGGGCGAATTAAAGGAGGTTGCAGTTGCAGTTGCAGTTGCAGAGAGTGAGAGTTGCAGTTGGGTTGGGCTTTAGAGGACAAATGTTGAGGCGTGAGAGATTGATGGAGATTAATAGGATATGGTGATTGTCTTTGTTTTACCACTTTTTTCACTGTTTAATTGGTACCCTTCTTCTTGCTTTTTATGCCTTCTTTTATTCACATGCTCTACTCTTTAACTTTTCCTCCTCCAACCATCCACCAATTCACTTGCCTTTGCCCTGCCCTGTCCACACTTTGCTAAGATTTCCTTGGATCGTACTTTTTTAGTCTTTCAATGGTATTTGACGGAATGTTTTTCTTTTTTTTTTTTTTTTGGTATAAAAATGTGCGACTGGAGATTTGAATCCTTCGACTTTGAAGAAATAAGCATATGTCTTAACCACTAAGTTGTTCGTGTTATTGACCTTGTATCATCTAAATTTTCTATATTTTAAGTGATAATATGATATATCTTCTGTGTTATAAATACTCAAATTGGTTGATGAGAATATGTACATGGACATATATCTACATAGTTTATTTTCTCGATCAATCACATGGTGTCGGAGTCTTAGATTTACGTTATTTTCATGGGCGACCTATTCTCTCTTCTATTGTATCTCTCTCTTAGACTTGTCTTGTGTATTTGCCACTATGACAAATGTACATTTTATGTAGACGCGTTTGGAATTAGGTATTTTGTAATGCAAGTTAGGTTATTTGATCATCGATCTCTTCAACTACTGACAATAATTAAGTTAATTTTGGTTTCATTACTACTTCTACCAATAGGTTCATTAAAGCATCGAGATGCTAGGGCAATGTCTCGATGGTGTATCCTTAAGTGATGCCTCCGCTTCATCCATAGTATTATGTGAATATTGACGTGCATGTGTCCCTCTTGTCGTAATATAGAGATGCTATAAGACAATGTCATCTTAATGCTTACCTTTGTAGGTCTTCTAGCTGCAATCATGATATGGTGCCTCAATGTTAGTTGTTTGTTGGGACATTTTGGCTAGTCTTTTAACGCCTCAACGCTACAAAAGGTGTCTCAACACAATCTCCTTAAATTTTGGGTCTCAATTGCCTTTTTAAATTCCTTAGTTCTATGTATTTGTGTCCACATTTTAGTTAATTCTTAATATCCTCGATTTTATTCAAACTACTCGGTTCCTACAAAATGAATAGACATGTTTGTAAAAATAGTCCATATATCACATAGACCAACAATAAATAAGTTACAAATAGTCTACAAAGTGTGCTATGACTCATAATATTCGCAAACTTCAATTGTTTTTTATGGACTCAAACAAGCTTTTCGTGTACGATTTAAGCATTTTATCTGGCATATTATCATACTTTTGATTTTGTTTCTTCTCATGCTAACATATCTTTATTTTGTTCATTATGTACTTATTTATTTTGTTCATTATGTACTTATTCTCTAAGTACATAATACCATTCTCATTGGCAATGAAGATATATTTATCAATTCATTCATCTCCAAGCTTCAAAATAAATTTGATAGGACTAATCTTGGAAGTCTTAATTAAATTCTTCTTTGGACTTTAAAAGATCCATAATATGGGTGTTAATCTTATTCTTGTACAGTTGAAGTATATGCTCATTGTTATAGGTAATTTTGGACCACTCCGATGTACAAGGAGCTGACGAGGACAACCCGACACGAGCCCAAAAATAGGACCGGAGGATGGACCCCGGAGGCGAAACGGGCCAATGGGTTGGGCCAAGGCCGAGGCTGACCCTCGGCCCGCTTGCGCAGGCTGAGCTCGTCCGCCTCCTTTCGGTCCCTACTGCCTCTGGCCGCCCCGGTTCCGCCTGATTCATCCCGAAACACCTCCAAAATCCTAAAAACCCTAGGAGCATGAGAAAATATTTAAACCCTTTTTCATCACTAAAGATGAGATCCCAAACTTTATTCTCAACTTCTCCTCTTGCTCTCTTGCTCTCCTTTCGTTTTCTGAATTAAGCATCGGAGGCGGCGTGACAAGCACCACATCGGTGTGTAGGTTTTCTGTCTTGCAGGTCACGTCTTCCCCCTCTCAAACAAATTTATCGTTGGTGGCACGTGAAGGCCAGGTGAGTACCTCCCGACCAAATTTGCCATCAACACTCATGATCCATATACTTTGTGTTGATGGTCGATTTTGGTCAGAGGGAACTCACCTGACCTTCACGTGCCACCAACGGTAAATTTGTAGATGAGGGGGGAAGACGTGGCCTGCAAGACAGTAAACCTGCACACCGGTGTGGTGCTCGCCACACCGGCTCCGATGCTTAAGTCAGCAAGCAGAACGGTAGGGAGTGGAAAAGTAAGAGCAAGAGGAGAGAGTAGAGAATATAAAATAGTGTTTAGGGATAGAATTCGGGTCCCTTCTTTAGTGGTGAAGAGGGGTATAAATATCTGTTCATCCTCCTAGCGTTTTTAGGGTTTCGAAGGCGTTTCAGGTCAAACCAGGCAAAACCGGGACTGGCGGAGGTGGTAGGGACCTAACGACGTTGGACGGACTCGGCCCGCTGTGCTCGGCCTCGGCCCAGAGAGTCGGACCAAAAACTCGACCCCTTCGGTCTTGGCCCGTCCCACTTGTCGGTTTTGCCTCCTAGGTCCATCTTTCAGCCTGATTTCTCCCCGGTTGTCCTCGTCAGTTCCTTGTATATCGGGGCGGTCCAAAATTGCCTATAACACTTTATACATATTTTTATATACATATTATTTTTTTTTGTTAGTTCAACACAATTACAAGTGGAGATCGAACCATCAACATTTTAGATGATAACTAGAACCCTTATTCATTGAGCTTGGCTTGAATTTACATAAACATACCAATTTAATCTTTAACATTAACGATTCAATTAAATATGAAAAAAAAATCAATTATTCAATTGAGTATAGTAACTTCTTTTTCCTTTTTGAAAAAAAAAGTTAAGAAAAAGCGGATCGTACGTCAAATTTTTTTGTAGCCACTAAAAAAAAAACCCTTGTTTATAAACTTATATTACAAGGCATATTTCTTTATCTTCAAATAAACCATGTCATATGGCTCGGCTTAGATGGGCCGATGACATAAACAAAACTGGCTAAAGGTTTATTTAATTAGGAACTGATTATGATATTAATTAAGAAAAGAGTTTATATTATAAATTGTAATTATAATTAGTATTCAAATGCTGCTAGGCAGAGGGAACTTTGGAGGGTGCGATTCCTTTCAAGAAAATGATGGTAAATTGACCTTATTATTATTTTACATTTACAATCTATTTGTCCTCTTGGAATTTGACAACGTCCAAAATTAGTTTACTTAGACCGATTAATTAGGTTCAGATACACTTGGTTGTTGATTATTGCCCCTCCCTCTTAAACTAAAACAAATTATTACATTACTTTATTAGGTAAATTTACATTCATTAGAAAGCTTAATTGCTGTATAACACGACTGTGTCATCCCATTTCAACTGCTTCTATGATTGTTACTTTGATCGATTCTCTTTATTTAATCCTTTTTTACCACTGGATTTAGCTTGAATTAATTAATCTAATTATATTTCACCTTAAATTTTATCAAATTGAATTTCTATTTTTCTAAAGATTTGTGGCTAACTAGCGATATATATATGTTTTTTCTTTTTTGGAAAAAAAAAACATAGTTTTAGAAATAAAATTATCAAGGCAACCTTAATTTATATCTGAAAAGAAATGCCTCCACATTATAGTTCTCAAAGCTATGTTTAACTATGTCATTAAGTAAAGTAGAAGAAAAAAATCAACACCAAAAAATATGGGTTCTGTACGGAACTTCAAAAAGTTTCTCACAAAAGAATGGGCAGGTAGTTATACAGAGAATTATATATAAATATACATAAAGAAACTATATATCAAAATCTTATATTAAAATATATAAAGTAGGGATTATTAACATAAAAGTTATGAAGGTATGGACAGAGTGGCACTACAATGACTTTATGTGCGCTATGAAGTAAGCAAATCAAATGCATAAACAAATCAATAAATTGCAGGAAAAATCAATACTAATATTGCAAAGTAAGTCAATTGGCCCAACTCATATTCGCAATGGAAACTCTGTCCTTTTATTTAATTTTAACTTTGCAAATAAGATCCTCCAAAAGTCACTTTTCGTTGAATTTTAGGCGTGGTTTATTTTTCTTCAATCTTCAAAATTTAAATAATTTCAAAGAGGAAAAAGCAAAGAAATGGGCAAACTATTGGATTTGATCGTCTTGAAAACAAGAACAACAAAATTCAAAATATCAATATAAACCATAAAGTTATGTAAGAACATTTTAGAAAATGTCACAATTGGTGAAGACTAAACATAAGGTGCACAAAATTTCAAAAATGAAAAATTGTATATTAAATAATATTCCTTACTTTGCAGTATTAGTAACATTAATTATAATATTTTACTTGAATATATCAAAATGCAAGCAATAAATATAAAATATAGGATAAGATATAACTATATTATTGAATAAAAAAGTTTGAGAAATAGAACAAGATATGCTAATGATAAATGGCATTCTATCAATCAACAAAGTGAAGATTTTAATCTCATCTCTTCACATTCAGAATGTTATATTCTTTTTTTATATATATATATAATTTGATATAAAAAGAAGTATAATCTCAAGTTGTTAATTATTACTTACCTATATTACAGAAAAATTAAATAATAAATGCTGGATAATGGCCATAAATAATATGGTATGTTGCTACTTTAATGTTAGAGCCCATCATAAGACCCAATAGACCTTGGATTTTTTTTAATGGATTTGACTGCAAATGATCATAAAGTTTAGATGGTGGATCCAAACACAAACAGGCTCTTTTATTTGGCCCTGGTGAAATAATTCCCAGAATATTAAAAATGTATGAAAATAAGAATTCTTTTTGAAAAAAAGAAAAACATAATGCCTAGTTTTGAAAGTGCTTAATCAACAATAATGGATGAATATGCTTAACAATAGTTAGCGATCTATCATTTCAAGTTAATGTAATGATAGTGAAAATTAACTAGCCCATGATTATAATTCACTAATCCAACAATTTATTTATTTTTAGTTCAACAATTGCATGGCGGTAGATTGAACAATCGATCTTTGGGATGGTAATAGTTGTCCAATCAATAATAGTGGGTAATAATATAATCAACTTTTCCTCCTATCTAGATATATGTTCATCAAATGCCCAGTGCAATTATTTCTCTTTAGGCAATTTTCTTAAAACTCATCATAAATTACATCAATGAAATTTTGTCGAGCTGTAAAGCCTTTTTTTTTTTTTTTTTTTCTTTTTTTAGTTCAAGAACATTTGAAGGTAGAGAGATTATACACTACAATATTTACTATTTAGGGGAAAAAAAGAAAAAAAGCAAAAATAATAGAGGCGAAATTCAAAGTGTCCTACTTTCTTTATTGTGTGAATACGAAGTGAGAACTCAGCAGCCAAAAGGAAGATTTTGAAGCAGAATCAGATTAAATACCAAAACACAAGTATGCATTGGATGAAGGCTTTTAAGATTAAAGGAAAAGAAGAAGCGTTTAAAACTGGACTCTTCTTTTGACTGACTTTTGAATATTTATATTTATACACAGATCATTACTTTTTGTAAGCACCCTCAGGCTTACTGCAATTTCAAGAAAACGCCAAGATCCTCTTGAGATTGCAACTCACACCTTTTTTATTACTTCACTTTGAATTTTCTCAAATCCAAAGGAACATGCACAAATAACAAAGATTAAAAGCAGGAGGGTTAAAAGGCAATATTCTTGCCCACATAACCATTTTCTCTTTTCTTCTATGATTTGGATGATATGAAATTTAGGATTTAATCAGGAGGCTACATAAATCTTATTATATAATAATTATTTTTAAATCAACCCATTAAAATAGTTTATATTTATTGTCCGCGTTAACTTTACTTTTAGTTCTTTTACCAAAGACGTTATACCAATGAAGATGTTTTTTAATAATTGATCTCGACCATGTTCGCATTGTAAAAAGGAAAAGAAACTATGTAGGTTTAATGTGAATATGAGGTTTCATTTTTAATGGGGAATTATTGCATGCTAGCTTAGCTAAACCCACTAGGGGATTAAATTACACGACCCATATATTATTGCTCGTGTTTACATGGTGTAGTCAAATCCCTCACCCGGCCATTTTGGAATCATATGATTATCAGCCAAACATTTCACCAAAATAAAATTGACAGAAAGAAAAGTTGCTTCGGGAATTCTGTCATTTTATGCAACACATTTTCTCTCATGGAGCCCACGATTGCTTAAAAATCTCACACGGAACATGAAAAAAAAAAAAAAAAAAAAAAAAAAAAACATCATTAATTCATGTTACATACACAGAATACCGACAGCTTTAATTCTGTTTGTGTTTAATTTTCTTTTGTTCTTGGGGAAAAAAACTAAAGATGTTGTCCGAGTTTTGCTTTAAATCAGCATTTTATTTCGGGTATATGGTTTACAGTTAAGGAAAAAGACTTCAGTTGAGGAGAACCGAATAATAATTTGTCGGAATTGTGGTCAAGTCTTTCATTCATTTTCATATTCCAAAGTTTTTCCATACGGAATAAAAATGGGAGAATTATTAGAATTATATATAGTAGCGTGTCTTTTTGCTCATCATAAAGGAGTTAATCAGGCAGTGAGGCAGCGGCATATCTTGAAGCAAATTACGAGATTAATTCTTTATGTTCGTTTCTCTTTGTCTTTCCTTTTTCCTTTGTTTTAAATAATTTATTCTGAATGATAAGTATTATGATTGCAGCTTCACAAAGAAGAGATAATTCTTATTGACTGCAGCCGTTTGCTGTAACGGTTTCAAACATCTAACGTCTTTATGAATATTTTAATATACACCACCTTAGTAGTCAATTTGAACATAGTTCAAAGAATAAAGACATTAATGATCATCTAGTTAAAATATATAACATAACTACATAAGAAATGTGAAAGTATAGTTTATTTTTTATTTTATTTTATCTTTACAAAGAATGCGTGGCTTTACCCTCGCTTTCACCCTATAAAGAATATTACTAATGCTTTAACTACCTATAAAGAGTAGGTTAAATTATAAAAATATCTCTCAATTATGGGGTTTGTTTAAAAAATGTCCCTGAACTTTAAAAAATTAAAAAAAAAATACCCTTGAACTTAAAAAAAATGTTTAAAAAGTACCCTTGTCGTTAATTTTTTTTATGGAAATCGTTAAAATCGTTAAAAATGTTTCAAAAATACCCTTGTCAAAAATTTAGTCAATCTCTTGGGATGATGTGTTGAAAGAGAAGAAAAGCTCCTAGTATATGAATACATGACAAATAGATAAAGCTTCTCATTAATTTTCATGGAGGAAGCATTTACCGTGGGAGAAGGGAAAAAAAAAGAAGCATTTTCCAATAAAGTTATTATTTTTGAAATTTTTTTAAAAGTTTAATGGTATTAATGAAACGGAAACTTTAGCGGTTTCCATCCAAAAATTTAATGGCAAGGGTGTTTTTGAAACATTTTTTAAAGTTCTCAAGTATTTTTTAAACTTTTTAAAGTTCAGAGACATTCTTGAAATAAACCCCATAGTTCAAGGGTATTTTTTATAATTTAGCCTAAAGAATATTACTACTCCTTTAATTAATTGGATTCATACTTTGTTGACATGTTACATTGAAAAAAAGAAAAAATAAATAAATAAAAGAATGTTGACATGTTACTAACGTCATCCTTACCATTCAATTAAAATTGAAAAATTTGCTAAAAACGTTTTTGCATATAGGTTAAAACCATATTATCGTTGGATTTATGAATAAAATTATTTTAATAAAATAAAGAATCACAACTTTACGTGAAAGGGTATGTCTTTTGATAAAGGACACAACCCTATGTGAAAGGGTGTGTCTTTTGTAAAGGACACGACCCTATGTGAAAGGGTGTGTCTTTTGGTAAAAGGATACAACCCTATGTGAATGGATGTGTCCATTTATCAAAAGACACAACCTTTACACGAAAAGATGTGACTATTTGAATGGCCACAAATAGTCTATAAATATGTGATTCAGTTTGAGTTTTGAAACAACAAGAACAAGATACAAACTCTTCTTTAAAAACTCTTCTCCTACTTCTCTCTGTACGATTACTTAAATACCAGTGTTCAAGAGTCCTATGATTGGAGTGCTACATTCATAGGTGGGTAATCCGTCCTATCCTGGGAGACAATTGTTCATGATACCTTGAGCACCTAGAGGGAACAAAATTGTCTTAAGGAAACAACGCTATCGTTGGGTTCGGATTGATTTGGTTTTACGTGTTTCCTTAAGTGTTTGTGAAAGGGTGCCAACAATCTTAAGACAATTTTATAAGTTTTTTGTTTCTATTTGGTGCTATTTGCTTCCATTCTTATACCTTTAATTTGTATCAATAATTTTGATTGATTATTGATTCATAGAAATGTCTTCAATAATACCGAAGACACCGAGTCCCATACCACAAGGTGGTGGAAATTATGGGGAAAAGCCTGAGAAGTTCAACGGTAGTGACTTCAAACGTTGGCAACAAAAGATGTTGTTCTATCTCACAACATTGAGTATGGCAAGATTTCTCAAAGAAGATGCTCCTGTTCTGGATGAAGGAGAGACCGACAAAGAAAAGTTTCTGGCACTTGAGGCATGGAAACATGCAGAATATTTGTGCAGGAACTATATCTTGAATGGACTGGACAACACACTATATAATGTTTATAGTGGGGTTGATTCGGCAAAAGGTCTTTGGGAATCACTGGAAAAGAAATATAAGACGGAGGATGCTGGAGCAAAGAAATTTATAGTTGGAAAATTTCTAGACTATAAAATGGTTGATTCCAGAACCGTCATAAGCCAGGTTCAAGAACTTCAAGTTCTCTTACATGAGATTCATGCTGAAAAAATGTCTGTCAGTGAATCTTTCCAAGTTGCTTCGATAATTGAGAAGTTACCACCATCATGGAGGGACTTCAAAAATTATCTCAAGCATAAGCGCAAAGAGATTAAACTTGAAGAACTAATTGTTCGGTTGAGAATTGAGGAGGACAACCGTAAACCAGAAATGGAAAATGGAGGCAATGATCCTATGACCTCGAAAGCCAATGTTGTAGAAGGATCTTCCAAGGCCAATAATAAGAAGAGGAAGTTTTTTGGGGCTGGTCCAAGTCAGCCACACAACAAGGGCATGAAGTTCAATGGCAATTGTTATAATTGTGGAAAGCCTGGACATCGATCCAAGGATTGTCGGAAGCCAAAGTCTTCTCAAAAGAAGAAATCAAATGCTCAAGCACATGTAACAGAAATGGATACTCTTTCTGATGGAGTTGCTGACATTGATTTATCTGCTGTAGTGTCTGAATGCAATTTGGTAGGAAATACCAAGGAATGGTGGGTAGACACTGGAGCCACTCGTCATATCTGTGCCAATAAGTGGATGTTCTCTACTTATACGTCGGTAGGAAATGGAGAACAACTCTACATGGGTAATTCTTCAAGTTCCAAAGTTGAGGGACGAGGAAAAGTGGTACTGAAGATGACTTCTGGCAAAGATCTGACGCTTAATGATGTGCTTCATGTTCCTGACATTCGCAAGAACCTAGTATCTGGTTCTCTACTTAGCAAAAATGGATTTAAACTTGTCTTTGTATCGGATAAGTTTGTACTTAGTAAGCATGATGTGTATGTGGGGAAAGGTTATTTAAGTGATGGTCTGTTCAAGATGAATGTAATGACTATTGTACCCAAGTCCTCTACTATTAATAATAAGAATGTCTCTTCTGCTTACTTGATTGACTCTTCTAATATTTGGCATGAAAGATTAGGCCATGTTAATTACAAAACTTTGAAGAAGTTGTGTAATATGGATTTAATACCTAATTTCACATTTGATCATAATAAAAAATGTGAAATATGTGTTGAATCAAAGATGACAAAACCTCCATTTCATTCAGTAGAAAGAGAAACTGAACCACTTGAGTTAATTCACAGTGATATATGTGATTTGAAATTTTTGCCAACAAGGGGAGGTAAAAAGTACTTTATAACATTTATTGATGATAGTACACGATACTGTTATATATATTTGTTAAAAAGTAAAGATGAAGCTATTGAAGTGTTTAAACACTACAAAGCTGAAGTGGAAAATCAACTAGGCAAAAAGATAAAAATGCTTCGAAGTGATCGAGGGGGAGAATATGAATCACCTTTTGAAGGTTTCTGTTCAGAAAATGGAATTATCCATCAAACTACTGCCCCCTATTCTCCTCAATCAAATGGCATAGCAGAACGAAAAAATCGAACATTGAAAGAAATGATGAATGCTATGTTGATTAGTTCAGAATTACAACAAAATTTGTGGGGGGAAGCATTGCTTACAGCAAATTATATCCTGAATAGAATTCCATATAAGAAAACACAGGAAATTCCATATGAATTATGGAAAGGTCGAAAACCGACTTATAAATTTATGAAAGTGTGGGGGTGTTTGGCAAAAGTGGCTATTCCTAAACCAAAAATGGTTAAAATAGGGCCAAAAACGGTTGACTGTGTATTTCTTGGATATGCAATTAATAGCAGTGCATATCGGTTCCTTGTACATAAGTCAGAAAATTCTGAGATACATGAAAATACAATTATTGAGTCAAGAAGTGCATCATTCTTTGAAAATGTGTTTCCTTATAATATGAAAAACGAATCAAATATAAGGAAAAGGACACATGAATCATCATCCAATCAAGGAAATGTGGATGAGATCCAAGGGCCGAGACGTAGTAAACGAACAAGAGTTGGAAAAACTTTTGGACCAGATTTTCTAATATATTTGTTAGAAAATGAACCTCAAACGTTTACTGAAGCTACTTCTTCTCCAGAAGCACCATATTGGAAAGAAGCTATAAAAAGCGAAATTGATTCCATTATGCAAAACCATACATGGGAATTGGTTGATCTTCCTCCTGGTACCAAACCATTAGGTTGTAAATGGATTTTTAAGAGGAAAATGAAAGCAGATGGAACAATTGATAAGTATAAAGCTCATCTTGTAGCAAAAGGCTATAAACAAAAAGAAGGGTTGGATTATTTTGATACATATTCACCCGTTACTCGAATTACATCTATTCGTATGTTAATAGCCTTAGCAGCTTTATACGACCTTGAAATACATCAAATGGATGTAAAAACGACTTTCTTAAATGGAGAATTAGAGGAAGAAATATATATGGAACAACCAGATGGTTTTGTTGCTCCTGGGCAAGAGAAGAAAGTATGTAAACTGGTCAAATCTCTTTATGGTTTGAAACAAGCGCCTAAGCAATGGCATGAAAAATTTGATCATGTCATGATAACCAATGGATTCAAAATCAATGAATGTGACAAATGTGTCTACATTAAAGGAACTCAAATGGAGTTCGTAATTGTATGCTTGTATGTGGATGATATGTTAATATTTGGTAGCAATAAAGAAATTATATTAGCTACAAAACAAATGTTAGCTAAAAAGTTTGAAATGAAAGATATGGGTGTCGCAGATGTTATCTTGGGAATCAAGATTCATAGAACATCTGATGGTTTCGCACTTTCCCAGTCACATTATATCGAAAATATTCTTGGAAAGTTCAAGAAATTTGATATAAAAGTAGTAAAGACACCTTTGGATGCTGGTCATCAATTTTCTTCAAATACGAGTGATGGTACGTCTCAATTGGAGTACTCTCGTATAATTGGAAGTTTAATGTACGTTATGAACTGTACAAGACCTGATATAGCATATGCAGTAAGTATCTTGAGTCGATACACAAATAATCCAAGTTCAGATCACTGGAAAGCGCTTTTAAGAGTTTTGGGATATTTGAAATATACTCAAAATTATGGTTTACATTATACTAGATATCCAGCCGTACTTGAGGGGTATAGTGATGCAAGTTGGATAACTAGCATGAAAGATTCAAAGTCAACAAGTGGATATATTTTTACACTTGGAAGTGGTGCTATATCCTGGAAATCTTCTAAACAAACTTGTATAGCAAGGTCTACTATGGAATCTGAATTCATAGCTTTGGACAAGGCAGGGGAAGAAGCCGAATGGCTACGTAACTTTTTGGAAGATATTCCTAATTGGACTAAACCTGTACCCCCAATATGTATACATTGTGATAGTCAGGCTGCTATTGGAAGAGCGCAAAACTTGATGTATAATGGTAAGTCTCGACATATACGTCGGAGACATAATACCATAAGACAATTGCTCTCGAATGGAATTATATCTATTGATTACGTGAAATCGAAAGATAATATTGCGGATCCGCTTACGAAAGCTTTGGCAAGAGAGCAAGTGAAATTGTCTTCAATAGGAATGGGTTTGAAGCCTATAAAATAAGAGTGGACATAATGGTAACCCAACCTAGCTGACTGGAGATCCCAAGATCTAGGTTCAAAAGGGAAAACAAATTTATGTATACAACTCAGTGGAGCACTAAAAAGGAATCATGAATTCCTAACCATTCCTATTATAATAGTGCTAACCTGGAAATGGATGAGGTTAAGATGTACTTTTAATGACTCTTTAGCTCTTTTATAAGGGTGGGGTATTACCAGGATACTCTTTAAAGAAGTCACCTATGTGAGTGTGAAGGGGCCGCTTCTATGAGAATTTTTAAGGCTGAATTCTCTAAAAACACTCATGAAACCAGGCGGTATTCAGGGCCAAAATGAATACAAACATGAGAACTAAGTGTATTTCGAAGAATATCTATGTAACTATTATGGATTTGATTTACTCCGAAAGTTGACAGTTCAAAGTTCTTTAACTACTGATCAGCTATGTAAACTCCATAGTTTTTACTAAGGAAAGTTCAAAGTCTCAGACTACTTATCCTGACGTAGTTATCCTTCATGAGTAATCGTACTCGGTTTTAAAATAAATTTCATTCATGTGGGGGATTGTTGGATTTATGAATAAAATTATTTTAATAAAATAAAGAATCACAACTTTACGTGAAAGGGTATGTCTTTTGATAAAGGACACAACCCTATGTGAAAGGGTGTGTCTTTTGTAAAGGACACGACCCTATGTGAAAGGGTGTGTCTTTTGGTAAAAGGATACAACCCTATGTGAATGGATGTGTCCATTTATCAAAAGACACAACCTTTACACGAAAAGATGTGACTATTTGAATGGCCACAAATAGTCTATAAATATGTGATTCAGTTTGAGTTTTGAAACAACAAGAACAAGATACAAACTCTTCTTTAAAAACTCTTCTCCTACTTTTCTCTGTACGATTACTTAAATACCAGTGTTCAAGAGTCCTATGATTGGAGTGCTACATTCATAGGTGGGTAATCCGTCCTATCTTGGGAGACAATTGTTCATGATACCTTGAGCACCTAGAGGGAACAAAATTGTCTTAAGGAAACAACGCTATCGTTGGGTTCGGATTGATTTGGTTTTACGTGTTTCCTTAAGTGTTTGTGAAAGGTGCCAACAATTTTAACCTAATCAATTTAGTAAATTCGAGGTTTATCTCTTTCATGACAAGTATTTTATTTATAGATCAGTATCCCCAGCTGCCTACCTTTTTACATTTTCACACAGACCTTGACCCCAATTGCTGATTCACAAATAATTAATTAGGAAAAAAATATAAATTCTTTTCTGACAAGTTTTTATAATTCTTGTTTCTTTTGAAGGATACAAAAAAAGGAGTATGAAAAGATTAATTATTGGAGACTATTTTAGAATGTAAAGTTGATTTAATTAATAAAAGATTGCTGGTCGTCAGTGGTCATGGCAATCCAAATTAGTTATTTGATAGATTCTATTCGACCAAATTACTCCACAAGATTTTCAACATTTCCAATTTTCAAATTTATCTCTTTCTTTTGACTCATTGAACAGGTTAAAAAGGATTATTATTTTTCTCTCTCGATATGCGAGAATGATGTGAAATTTATTTCCAAATGATCTTGGAAAGGCTTGCAAACCCTAGTTTCTAGCTGAAAAAGAGAGTGGAGAAAATATGGAGACTTTTTATTTCACTAGAAACACCACTATTAAATTTTTTTACTATTAAGAGAAAGAAATAAAAAAGGTGTTAGGGATGCGATCAAAGTTCCACATCGGCTAGATAAGGGAGAGATCATGGATATATAAGGGAGGATGAGTATCTCCATTGCTCATTGGTATGAGGCCTTTTGGGTGATCTAAAAACAAAGCCATAAGGGTCAATGCCCAAAGTGGACAACATCATATCATTGTGGTATCAGAGCCATGCCCCAAACGTAGCCGTGTCGGGTGAAATCCTCAGGTGTCGAGCAAAGAAGTTGTGAGCCTTGAAGTAGTCATGGAGAGATCCGTGGTTGGGCTTTATTGGGCAGGCGGTATAGCTCTAAAAAAGAGGAGTCGTCCTGGATAAGAGCAAAAACTATCGGTATATAAGGGAGGACAAATATCTTCATTGGTATGAGGCCTTTTGGGATAGATCCTCATTAGGGCTTATGCTAAAAGTGGACAATATCATACTATTTTGGAGTTCCTTAGAAAAGGAAGGAAGAAAAGGGATATCTTTCTTTTTTTAGGAAAAGAATTGTAATGGTGAATAATAATTTTGTTAACTAGTCTGAAGAGGAAGATTTTGCTCTTTTACTTGTGTGAACGGTCAATGGAAGGGCCTCCTCTCGTTAATGGAATGTTAAGATCCCATTACAATGCCTTTGAAAATTGAAAGGTTGATTTTTTTTTCCTTCTTCTTAATTCGTGATTTTAATGATGAATGTCACCTTAGTCCTATACCTAAATCAATTCTCTTTTTCAATACTTCATTTGTATATGTCATCATGACTTAAACCAAGCCTCAGCATGTAGAGCCAATCTAGAATATAGGGTGTAAATTCTTTTTTATTTTAATAAAATTGAAAATCATGAGATTTTTCCAAGAATGCATGGTAGTCCTCTTAATTATAGTCTAGGGACCATAGTCTTTGTTTATCATATATATGACGAAAACCTGCGTATTCCAATTTACAATAAATTAAATATCACAAGAATACCTGTATTTTTAAGAATAATAATAATCACAAAATATTTCTTACTTGTAAACAATCCTTTATTTTGATGTACCACGCAAAGGGATATTTATGTGATTAGTATAACGTAAGAGAAAAAATTACTAGCAAAGTGTGTAAAAAGATGTGTACTGCAAAAGATCTTAGGGGTACTGCACACAAATTTATGATGAATGAAGAATAAAAAATTAATTTAAAGAAACAATAATAGTTGTATTACAAATGTGGTTGCCAAAGTGGGCAAAGTTCAAACGACATAAAATTTGTACTGATGACTAAGAGATCTGCATAAGAATTTTTTTTTTTTTTTTAGTTCAACAATACTTGGAGATGAATGGATTTGAACATCTTACTTTTTGATTGAGAATATATGTCAACTATTATCACTAAGCTAGGTTCACTTTTAGCTTACACAAAACATCATTGGTACAGTCAAATAGTCAAGACCCATAATCAAAAGATTGAAATTATTTCAACCAACATATAATTAATTACCATAATTAACAAAACAATATCATTAATTCTCATAAATCATCATTACTTAATCTCAGATGATTTGACCACCAACTAATTAACCTGTCTTTTAGGCCAATCGAAGTGGGCTGAACTCACTCCACCCGTAGATTAATAATCCCCAAAACAAAAACATTAACCCAATAAACACGAATCTAATGAAACCAAATACATAACGTTATTATTCTATTAGAAATTTAGAATCTGTTCTGTTTTTCTCTCCGAATATATATTTTCGGTGCTTCCTTTTTGAAAATTTTCCTTGCAAATTATTTTCTTTTTATTTCAAATGTCAACTTTCACGTCCACAATTTCATTCTTCTTTATTATTGTGTGCTTCTCTTTCAATTCTATTTATTTATTTTGGTCCACGATCTGCTGCTGCTCTTACAAAGTCCAACCAGCACCTTCTCAAGTTCACACGTACGACCATTCTTCTTCTCCTTTTCCTCTTATATATACAACTCCTTTCCTTGCTCTCTCCTTATCGTTTCCAACTTTTTCTTATCTTCAGTCACTTTCAAAAACACTCATGGCTTCTAAATTCATCTCTTTTCTCTGCGTCATCTTTCTCCTCCTCCTCTGCAACAGGCCCGCCGCCTTTGCTGCCCGCCCGGCTCCCGCTCTTTCATCAGAAGAAGCAGAAACCACCGAAATCCCGAATCAGGTTGGTTAAAAATATGAATAAAAGATTAAATTTATCATAACCCATTTGTTGGTTATTTAGTATGATATCAGACAAAAAGTCGATAATCATTTGTTGGGTTTTGTGTTAATCTTTTTTTGTGATTTTTATTTTATTTGTGCTTGTAACAAGTTATGAACTTTATGATATTGAGATGGTTTTGTATTTGGGTTTTGTAGGACTTGGAAGTAGAACAAACTGACAGTGAGATGATGGATGAGAGCTGCCATGGAGTTGGCGAAGAAGAGTGCTTGATCAGACGAACTCTAGCTGCCCACTTAGATTATGTGTACACTCAAAAGCATAATCCATAATTAATTAAAATCATACTTGATTCTTCAGTAATACGGAAGAGCCTTTCAAGCTTTTCTTCCTTATATATATATATATAAACTTCTATCAATTGGCTTATATATAGGGATTAATTAATTAATAATAATCTCTCATCTGCCATGCCATCTTTGATAAAGCTTTACAGCGCTAGCCCTTAATTTTATTACACGTCTGTTGAATTTACCTTTATTTGGTCCATATGAGGTACAAATTAGAGAAAAAAGAAAAAGAAAAAACAGAGATCATTTGAAGCAAGAATTCACATGAAATGTGCATAAAGGAAAATAAATTTGATTTTGAACACACGAGGATCTGGCTTTCTAGAAATAAAAACCATATGTTAAATTTGGATATATTGAAGGATAGATAATATTGGGTTCAGTGGATCCAAGCGCCATGCAAGATTTAGCCTTCTTTAACCAATTACCTAGCTTTTGACAGCAAGAATATGAAAGCAACTGGACGACATAAATTAAATGGTCCCTTGGGTTGCGCTTCAACTTTATGCGTTATATTTCCAAAGTGGATCAAAGTGGCCGGCCGTTGGTGCCTCCAACGCGCAGCAATTAAAACATGAGCCTATAGAGAAGAAAAGGCAAATGGGGCTTCTTTTGACCACTATTCAACTGCCACCCCATGTCTGTGGGTGCCTCATCCTTTATCCATAGTTTTGATGATACTCGATAAATCATTCAATGAGATCATCACAATAAAGTTGAGATAAGAGAGAAACTGTACAAATATTTTGATTTTGTATCCAATGGTTATTAGGAGGCTAACAAATAGTAAGATCTATCTCCAATAATGGTTTTAAAAAGATAGTCACATTGTGGTGGCAAATTATTAGGTGCTCCAAGTGCGATAAGGTTCACTTTTTAAGACCGTCGGATGCGAATATCCTCAAATTTGTCCACCTCTTAATAACTATTAGATATAAAACCGAAGTACTTTTACAATATAATTTCTTTCTACAATCCAATGTTGCAAAATTATTTGTTTCATTGAACTAGGAACACCTAATAATTTCTCCATTATATTGTGACGACTTCAATGAATAATTTGCGGTTAATTAGAAAGGTCAATGTTGATAAGATTTAGTTAGAAAAATTCACAACAGCTTCAAATTGCCTTTCTCCGTGTGTATGCATTTGAAATTGCAAACAAAAAAAAAAATTTATAATAATAATTCAAGCCTCCTTAAAATAATAGGGACTAAATCGAAAAAAGAAAAAAAAAAAAAAAAACGCAGTAAATCATACAAATCGATTGGTAAGAATTCTTAGCCATCTTTCTTATGTTGTTTAATTTTTGTGGTTATATTGAATTATATTATTCAATGCAAATAAATTACTGTGTCGCACACGTAGACAAGTATTATTTTAAATAAAAAAAAAATGTGTGTGGGAATTTAGCTAGAATATACTATATAAAAACACTATGGGATATGGACATGTGTTTTATGTTTGGAAATTTTTGATGAATGGAATGGAAGTTGTGATTAAGGAAGTGGCCTTTTTGGAAATTGGGGAAGCAATTAATCCAACAACCCTTTTAATATTCTAAACACAGAAGATTCAAGTATGAAGCTCTAATTTTTCATGTATTGCAATCTTACCTAACCAAGCCACCATTCTAAGTGCAACAAAAAGCTATCTCCACATTACATACACAAGTCAACTTACTTTCCTAACTTGCCTTTTTTAATAATGTTTGGAGCATTTTCATTCAAGTTTATTTTGTTAAAAAAAAATGAAGATATTTTGAGCCGTCTCTCCTACCTATGTTTTAATTTTATATATATTGTTATTTATGGGATTCTTAATTCCCATTAAATAAGAACCACTATGTTTAAACCTTTGTTTCATTGTGAATGAAGTTTATGATATGTTTTCTAACATTTGTTGTATTGTTTTTTTTATATTTAAATATTTAAATATTTTATTTTGATCGCTGAACATTATTGCATAGATTTGTACGTTATAAATAAAATTTTATAACGTTAGCCAAATATTTGAAACACCGTTAACCAAATATTTTCTAATAAAGACTAGTATCATATAATTTTGAGCTTTTTTTTTCTTTTTTTAAGTAGGGTTTCTTTTAGTTTGTATTCTTTGGTGACATATTATAAGAATAATTGGTTTTTTTTTTTTTTTTCATTCAAAATCATACATTTGTAAAATAGACCTATACTACCTGAAATATTATAAATCATTCAAATGCAAATGGTTTCCGAAAACGGTTCTACGAGGGAAACTAGAAAATATCCTGTTGAGTTTTTTAATTAGTTGTCATGTTTAAAATACATTAGAAATCTCGACCAGATTTAATAAAAAAAAAATGATTAGAAAATTACTTATTTTCATTTGAAATCTTATTAGAATTTAAACAACAGTTTAAGTCAAACTTCCCATTTCTGACTTTTCGGGTGGAAAAATTAATGTGGATGATGTTCGTATCTTCATTTTATTATTATTATACATTGAAATACTCATAGACATCGTCATTGATATACCTGAATAACATAATTAACAATAGAACCTTCGATGTAACACTTTAATTAAGATTAAATATAGTGCGTCGGCTACTTAACGACATGGCCAACCGCAAATTGGCGGCCAATATATCATTTAATTTTCTTGCTAGGGAATTGGTATTGCATGGTTTTTTGATATCATCGTCTCGTTGACCAAGAAATTTAATTCATGTCGGTACGTACAAAGTACATAGAGAGAAGCTCGTTTTTAATCACTAAATCCAAATTAATAGCATCCATTTTCGGTTCTGATTAAGGTCAATTTCGCACACTTGAAGAATAATGATGTTGGAATTTGTATAGAAACGAGTTACAATTTTTCGAAATGCACAACGAAGAAGAATGAATATTTTTATATTACAACACTTTATATATCTTAATTTTATTTCTATACTATTGCATACTTTATTTTCAGAAAATTATTATCTAATACTCTATAAACTATGTTCGCAATTTAGTTGTTAATTTGTTCTAAAAAAATATAGTTGTATTGAATTTAGCGAAACTTTTTTTTTTTAGTAAAGTAAATCAATTTGGATTATGAAATTTTAGGTTAAAGTAATGTTTAGTTCTTGAAATTTAATTTGAGGTAAAAAAAAAAAAAAAAAAAAAAGAAAAATTGAGGTTTGTGTTTATTTGGTCATAGAATTTTTAAAAGTTTTTATTTTGTGTCAAATAGATTTTTCAACTTTTAATTTTGTGTCTAATAAATCTTTGATGAATTCAAAATTTTTAAAAATTAATTGATTTATTAGATATAAATTTGAATTTTATGCCTAATTTCTTAAAATCTCAACTTTGTATCCAGTGAATTTTAAAAAAATCAAAAGTTCATGGACTAAATTTATAAGTTTAAAAGTTTGGGTACTAAATAGACACAAAACTCAAGTTTAAGGACTAAATTTATCGTTTAACTGAAATTTTATTGATATTCTGGAAACTAACTTGAGTAAATGATGAGACCTTTTTCTTAAGTTCAAAATGATGAAATCATTACTGTCCATTCAAATTGAACATTAACTTGAGTAAATGATAAAATCATTACTCCTTTCTTCTCAAAAAATAAAATAAAATAAAATCATTACTCTCCGTTCAAAATTCAAATTAATTGCCAATAATGTCTCCTCTTTCATGTATTATTTCCAAGCTAAAGTTTTGTGGCTTATATGATTTTTGCGGATGCGTTGTGGTCAATTTTGAAATTTATTAAATGTTGAATGATTTATTCACAGGTGACTATTTTGTTTGTCATCTAGAGATTTTGTGGTTTAGTGCTGGAAAATCTCTTGACTTATTGGTGGGTTTTAATGTCCCATCTATATCAAATATTCAGCGATGTAAAATAGATGTCTCATTAGTGGGATTTGAATTTCAATTCCCAACCTTTTATCTTATTGAAATATCAACTTATTGAAGTATAAATAAATCATTAATAAATTAATTTCACATCAAGAAAACCGAACAAGCAAGCAAAATTTTGAAATTGCGATGAGAATAAAAACAATAAATCCTAGATTCTGACGGAACTTGAATATATGATTGAATACTCATATAAAACTAGGTATGTGAATTAGTACTCTGTTCTAAGTCGAAGATTTGAAACTCCAATAATCTCGGAAACTTGAATCCAATCCAACAATTGAAGTTGCATATATGGAAGACTATGTACAGATAATTCAACAAATGTAAAGCATCCCCAGACAAACATTTTCCTGGAAATTCTTCAAAAAGGTAAAAAAAAAAAAAAACACTAATATGCGAGCAAGAACCAGGAGCTGCTGTCAAGAACATGCAAGCACAAGGAAAGACAAACGCTGGCAATTACAGACGTTTTGACAGCCACGTACCTCGCTATTTCAAATCCTCTTTCAATCACTTCCTCGTTCACTATGTCCACGCATCGCTTCATCCCTTCGTAAATCTTCTCCAACAACACTTCCATAAACGACCTCACCATTTCAAACGTCACCCTCCCTGTTAACTTCACTATCACCTTCCTGTTTTTGCTGGGCCGTTTCCCATACTGGCTTCTGGGCTTCAGGCCCAATTCCATCTCCTCGAACTCTTCCACTTTTTTACCTGATCCTGGGCCTGCTTCGATGGCCCAGTTCCCTTGGCCCGACAGCACTTGGTGGGATGTTCTGATTAGAGTCTTGACTGCGCCGTTGGAAAGGGAGACCAACAACTCTCTCATTTCCTTTTCGTGTTTGGGATTTGTGAGTCCCGAGAATATTTGATCGAACGTGTTCATCTCCATCGTCTTCTCCAGATAAACAGACACCGCCGTGCTCACGAACAATCGAACCAACTCCCCCATTAATTCTCTGCATTTTTCATCGCACGCCACGCCCATCCATCTCGCCACACGATCCTCCAAACAACTCCTCGATTTACTCGACTGATCAATCGAGAAAAACGCCATCACTAAATTTCTAGCGAAACTCCCAACCACCACAGAAACAAACCCCGATCCAGATTCACTACACAGTTTCCTCATAATTCTATCCGTGAAATCATCATTCGACTCAACACCGCCACTGCTGGGCTGCCGTCGGGAGTATCGATCGTAACCTCGCAAAACTCCAACGGTTAACGCCTGAGAGAGACGAGTGAAAGAATCGGAGATGTCATCCGACCGGGCGAGTTTAGAGATTTGTTTCAAACTCTGAGGGATTTCATCCGAGTCGGAATGAAGAAATTCCTTCAAGTCTCTAGAAACAGTGGCAACACAATCGACAGAATCGGAGAATGCTATGGCCGCAGAAGAGAGAGCGGCGAAGAATTTAGAAATCTTAGCCCTCCTTCGGGCAATAGAAGGGAAGTGATAGAGTCTGTAAGCAGTGTAGCCGGTAAATCCAAGAGCCGCCATTAGAAGGAGCCAATTAGTCCTTCGGACAGGCTTGAAATTGTTATCCATATCCGGAAGAAGAATTGGGGCAGCTCAATCCATGAAATTACTCGCAGGTTGTGTCAGGAGCAGGATGAAGAGTAGAAAGGCAAAGGAGGAAGCGTTAAGGAAATGAAAAGATATCCATAAGCGTAGAGGTGGACATGACACGTGACAAGTTGACCTGGTAATGGATAATATTAGCGCAGAAAAATGGAGATGAGAGAAGAAAGCAGTTAGAGAGTGAGAAGGAAAGGGAAGATTCCAAGTGTTAAAAAGGATGAGTAAAGTCCGACCACCGCCCTACAAGAGGAGTGTGAGTGTGTGATTCTTCTTTATGGATACCTATTAATTATGGCAGTATGGTGCCACGTGGAGTTATGGGCTTGGTTTGAGATGGGCCAAGCCCAAGTGGCCCTTTGATTGCGACTTATCTTCTTCTACTGCTATTTACTCGATTCTTCTTTCTTCTGACATTTCTTTTCTATCACATCTGCTTCTTTTCATTTTTTCTATTAAAATAATACCGCTATTATTATTATTATTATTATTATTATTATTATTATTATTATTATTATTATTATGAGATCTCTTATTTTTATCCTGATTATTATATTTATCCTTTTCTTTTTGTAGTGAAGACTGAAGACTGAAGAGTTTGAGTGATGAAGACTCAATGTTTGTTGAATGAATAGTCTATGATTTCAAGGATGGTCCAAAAAACAATACGTGATGGATCAGAGATAATTTAATTATTTATGTAATTCAATGTATACCACACATTTATTTTATCTCATGTTATTTATATTCACTTTTTATTTTTTTTATTTACATTTAGAAAATATATGCAAAATTAATCAAATACGATTCATTTTTTTAACTAGTAACTTAATTATTTCTAATAAATTTGTTCAGGAAAATGATGAAGTTTAATCTAAACAATCATCTCAATAATATCGTGATCCAAATCTAATAACGATTATAAAATGAGATTGGAGAGTCTAGTTGTAAATATTGATTTAAGTTTGTTGGCTTGGACTTGGTTGAGTTTGAGCCTACATTTCTTTAGTCTAATGTCCATCTTAAATCTCCAAATGATCAATGACGAGTTACACATTATTAAAAATTTTATCTTCAAATTAAATTAAAAGATATAAAATCATTAAATCAAATGATGTCATGTGTCTACCTTGTGCCGTTTGATGGTATTTTCATTTCTAAATCAAATTGACATGTGTGGTTATTAAACTCAAATCCTAATAAGTCCAAGAAGAAATCGGGCCGAAAGTCTCTAAAAGGGATTGGGTCAAATCTAGATTAAGCCCAAAACAATAGTATTGAGCCCGAAGCTAGCTATACCCCAGGCATGTGGAAAAAACTCTATAAACAAAGGAGGTCCATCATAATTTCGGAGTTCATGATTAAAGAATTAGATAAAACTCCTAAAAAATTGAATACATTTAAAGACTTTGAATACCAAAAAGACTTTGAGTACTAAATGACTACAATCTCTTCAAAGATTAGAAAAATTTGAAGATAATTTGAAGGCAACTAAATGTACAAGAATTCACGAACAACTGTTCAACAAGTGAGAAGTCGAATATTCGACCTCACGAATAAGTATTCAAACTCTTTAGTCAAATACACATATCGAAGAGAAAAAAAATATGGACCATATGTTAAAGATGGTTTTACTACGTAACTAATGTAAATTCAAGTTTATCTACCAAAATTAAATTTCTCGGAAAATTTAATGTGAATACTCATTCTACATGATAACTTTTTATTTTCTAAAATTGATCATGCATGATGATTTCGTTATTTTTAAGTAACATTTAATTGTACTAAAAAAAGTCAACCTTCCTATCCAAAATGATATTATAAATATATTAAGAATTTTGAAAATTGAAATAACAATTAGATTTAAATAATAAAAAAACCAAAATTATAACTAATTTAGCAAATTTATCTCAACTTGTTTTTTTTTAATGGCATCTATATGTTGTCAAACTATGGAAAACTCATTTGATCAAATATAAATTAAAGAACAATAAATATTAAAACATTTAATAACCAAATTAATGAATAAGATAGAGATAAAGCTAAAAAGATGTCAAAGCTAGCATAGTTCAACGATAATTGACATGTATAATCGACCAAGAGGTCAAAGGTTTGAAACACCCACCCCATACCAAATGTTAAAGCCCAACCCATCGCTGAATAGATATCTTAAGTTTGACTCCAAATAAATAAGCCCAAGCCCAAATTCCCAATCTTCTAGAGGCGGCGAAGCGTAAAAGACTTGCAATCCAAACACATTGCTAAGAACGAAGCAGATACGATTAAACCACGCCAGCTCCATTTTGGATTCATCGAAATTCAAAAACCCAAATGACGTGTTCCAGTTTCTAGCCGTCCGATGCCTTAGATTTGAAGCCAGACCAGATTCAATTCCAAAATCCCACTCGCAATACCCGCGCGTAACATTCACGCTCCAATTTCTCAGCTGACCTACACAAAAGAGAACACGAAGCCAACCGAAGACACGGCGGAAAAAACTCACAGCCTTAGATTAGTTTAGTTTCGTGTTTGCTTTTGTTCGATGAACACGTGGTGACGTATTCGTATGGGCAGCCGCCGCAATTGGACAGCGTGGAAACCACCCACTTCCGCCACGCGTTTCTTCCCCATGCCAACGTGGCAAACCGCCAATGAAGTTATTCACGTTTTGAATTTTTATTTACCATATCAGACTAATTCAAACCCAAAACCATAACATGTGGGTGCAATTTCGAGTGCTATATCTTTAAAGAGAGCTCATTTTACACAAAATGGGAGAAACTGGAATCGTTATTACCTAAAGAAAAAAAAAAAAAAAAAAAAAAAAAAAAAAAAAACCCATACCATAGCCAAGTGGGTTAAGCTTTCTGTTTCTGTTTTTGTTGCCGCCAAACTTTTTTGCTGTTTTCTAATCATAGTAACCAACAAAGAACAAACTTTCTCCTCTCTCACCGGGATTCTCTTCTTCTTCTTCTCCTTCTTCCTCTTTTCTCTCTGTTGATTCGGTTTCTCCGTCAGCATTAGTTTCCATTCAGGTAAAGATTCAAAAGGCTTCTCCTTTTTCACTTTCTTCCTTGGTTTTCTTTCTGGGTCGTGTTCATTACATTCCAATAATTGCTGTCCATGATGGCATTTGGGAGATTTGGAGATTGGAATTAACGTGTGTTGTTGAAGGGAAAAGGTAGATATGATGGAAACTGTGTATCAGCCTTATTACGTGGATCCCCAGTTGGAATTACTCATTGAAAGAATTTACCCACCCAGGTTTGTTTTTCTAAATTATACATAAAAGTTTTCAGCTTTTTTGAGTCACAGATGTTAATTGGTTTAATTCCTCTTGGGATTGGGATTATTGTTGCCATTTTGCAGAGTTTGCATAGACAATGATACCTTTCAGGATTGCACGCTTGTGAAGGTTCGGTCCCTGTCTTCAAAGTTTGTGCTTTTCTTCGTTATGTCTCTCTCTGTATTATTTTATTAACTCGAAACACTTGAAAACTTATCTCATGGGGTCCTATCCTCAAAGCCATTGGTGCCCTATGACCCATCAAAGACAGAGAAGGAATTTGAAGAGTCTAGTGATAGTTTTGTGCTCTTATAAAATGTTAAAGAAAGCTCTAAATAATTCATGTGGATAGTTCCATTTCTAAAAAAACAAATAAAACAGGTGGGTTTGAAGGAGTTGTCTTACTCACCGACGAAAGAGCCAATTGATGAGATCAGGAAGAAATAGAGGGGATGGTTAGATGCTTTGTACACGGGATTTCCCAGAAAAGCAATGTCCTTTACTTTGATTTCTTTCACTAGCTGGATGCCTATTCCAAACCAACATGATTCTCGTGCAATGAACCAAAGTTGTCAGCCTTTTCTAATGTTTATATGAAAATTTGATCTTCAAGTTAAGATTTTGGGGTTCTTGTTGATGAGAATTGGTTTGTTTGACAGGTTGACAGTGCAAACAAACATGGGATTCTACTTGAGATGGTGCAGGTTTTGACGGATCTTGACCTCGTTATTTCCAAATCTTACATTTCTTCAGATGGTGGATGGTTCATGGACGGTGAGTGCCCACCCACAGATAGAATTTTATGCGACTGATAATTGTACTTGTCAAGTTGTTTAAGTTCTAATTGGTTGATTCAATTAGGTTTAAGCAAATATAATAGTTGTTTCTAAACCAGCACTAAGATGAATGGAATCTGACTTGTCGGATAAGTTGTAATCATATTTTAATATCATCACTTTCAGTAACAGTACCAATAAAATTTTCTTTTTTAGAGGAAGAAGGCTCCAAATTTTCGAATCGTAGTACACTCTATTTGAAAGGAAATGATTATAAATGTAATGAGCTGTGTATTTTATTTTAATGGAGGCTGATTTGTAATGGTTGTTTTTCTTTTTGTACATTTGTATGGTGTTGCAGTTTTCCATGTGACAGATCAGCTTGGCAATAAACTCACCGATGAAAGCCTCATCCATTACATTCAACAGGTCTCTTTTTAGCTCAACTGTTTTATTTGTAATGTTTTTTAAGTGCTACCCTTCAAACAATATCGAACAAGTTATCGATACTTTAACTAGATGAGCTATAATCAAGTTGGCAAGCTATAATCAAGTTGGCATTGGCAAGCTATAATCAAGTTGGCATGTTTAGTCGAACTTACAATATACTCAAAATCCTATTCGATGGTAGGCATTGTGCACGAATAGGAGAGAAGGGACATCGAAAACAGCGAGGACGTGCATGGGAAGAGAAGTATTGCCTCGGCACATGTCATCGGAGCACACGGCAGCGGAAATCATCGGAACTGATCGGCCAGGTCTCTTGTCGGAGATATTCGCCGTGCTGCTTGATTTGGGCTGCAACATCACCGCGGCCGTCGCTTGGACCCACCATAAAAGAGCAGCCTCCATTATCTATATCGAAGAAGGTTGGAATGGTGGACCCATAAAGGACCCAAAACGGCTGGCCCGTGTGCAGGAGCAACTTGAGAACGTGGTTGACGCCCATAATGGACTGGGCGAAACAAGCAGCGTGAGGCTGACAGCTCCATCGGCCGGCCGGACCCACACCGAGAGGCGGCTCCACCAGCTGATGTATGCCAACGGCGACTACGAGCAGTGTCGTTGTCGCGATGATAGCAAAATATGTAAAAAGGGTTGCACTCGAACGCATGTGAGGATAGAGAGTTGCGAAGAGAAAGGATATTCGATTATTAATATCAAGAGTAGGGACCGTCCGAAGCTGTTGTTCGATACGGTTTGCGGTCTCACCGACTTGCAGTACGTGGTGTTTCATGCTGCAGTAAGTTCGAATGGCACTGTGGCTGATCAGGTACGAATTTGTTATGTTTCATAATGGCTTAGAATGCAAGCGTTGCAGTTGGTTGCATTGAGATTGGTGTGCTTCCCAATGTTCATGTGCATTTCCAATCCAAGTGGGCTTTTGTTTTGGTCCAAAGTTTGTCAAGTTGTATATATGGTGGGGATGATATATCCTTGTCTTGTGTTCACAATTGCAGGAGTATTTTATTCGGCACAAAGGTGGCTGCATCTTAGATACAGAGAGTGAACGAAACAGGCTTTCACAGGCCATTGTTGCAGCCATAGAAAGAAGGGTTTCACATGTATGTCCTGCAAAGCTCATACTATCAATGAAAAACTTGCATATCAACATGTTAATAACCCTTTCCATTTAACATTGACAAAATGGATTGTTCTTGCAGGGGTTGAGGCTGGAACTCTGTACACTAAATCGAATGGGATTGCTATCAGATCTCACACGGATATTCCGCGAGAACGGCTTGTCGATCTCAGCAATCAACATTGGAACCAATGGTGAGAGAGCTGTTGGGTCCTTTTTCGTCATGGATGCGTCCGGGCATGATGTGGATCGACAAACAGTGGAGTTGGTGATCAAAGAGATTGGAGGATCAATTACTGTAGTTCAAGAGCCTTCAAATTGGGCTTCCCGAGCCTCCTCTTCAAGAGAAAATCAGGGGCTCAAAGTTACGAGAGTAGAAGATAAGCCAAGATTCTCATTAGGCAACTTGCTGTGGTCTCAAATTGAACGCCTTTCGAGTAACTTTGGCTCTATAAGATCATAAAGGAGGGCATCTTGATGCTGGATTGGATGTATGTCTTGTAGATAAAATTGTACAGTAAGTATAGCAAGGTTACTCACTAGAGACCATAAAGATGAGTAGTTCAGCCGATGGAATACGTCTTAGCTTCCTTATTTGAATGATATATAGAGAATGAAAAATCATCAATAATTCAATGTTCCACGTTTTCGATCTCTAATACTCATGGTCCAAACTTGTACTCACGTTTCAGAAATAAGAAAGTGCTCACTACAGTAGGAAGTTTATAAATCCATCTCCATGCATTTGTTTCTCCTTATTCCTAGCTAGATACCGAGCATATATAAATCATAGCACACTCCCATTTGAAGTGGTCACTGTAATTCCAAATACCATGAAATTTGGCACCAGAAGTTGCTTCGAAGCAATTTATAGGGTTCTAATCATCAACATCAATTGATAGATTTTATGCAACAAATAACAACACAATTGATAACAAAATACTACAAGGGTCTTAAATGAGCTCCATACTAATTGGTTCATAAGAAAAACGGAATTGCAAAAGTAAAACAGTACCAGAGTAATTACGACAAAGCCATCCATTATTTGCACGTAAATGAATTTTGAGTTTTACAAGTTTTTCTATATACAGAGATATCATAAGATAGTTTCCAAATGCTTGCTTCATATAGAGAAAACACAAGATATACATTGGAGAGATAAAATTCTATGGAGATAGCAGATTGAAGAGTTTTATGGAGGTGTCACATTGAATCGATGTCATCGACATTAAGCCAGTCACTTGATTCCTTGTGGGTGCCTGCCTGACCGGATCCAACATGCTTAGTCTCTATGCTGTTTGTATCCTTGTCTGAATCACCAGAAGTCCGGCTAAGCTGAACCCAATCTCGGGAATCTTTAGTTGAAGAGTCAGAGCCTGATGCAGCCTTCTTATGATATGCCGGCACCTCCTGGTCGTCGTCCTCAAGATCGCTAAAAGATACATCCTCGTCATTCCCAATAGGGATGTTAGTTACACTATCACCATCAATCTCAAGAGTCTCCTCCTTCAACCAATCATCTGCATCATCCACGTATATGTCATCAAATACTTTGGAAGGATCAGAGTGGGAATGTTGAACTCCGGTTTGCAAGGGTATTTCCTCAATGACAGGCTTGTCTACAACTTGAATTTCCACGTTCTTAATTGGATGCTTATCAGTCTCAACATCAGTCACCATTGAGGAAAGGGCTGCACTATCAGGAGATTTCTGAAGAAACAGTGGTTCAGATTGATCTCTAGGTGGCACAGAGAGATGCTCCTCATTTGATGAATCAGAAGATCCTTTTGAACTAGTAGAGATATTTCTAGATATCTGAGGCTCTATCTTGGTTCGTTGTTGTAATTCATGAAATTGTGCTCTGGCTTCTAGTATCTATAAATATGGTCATACAAATTTCAATTAGTTAAGCAGACTATGGAACCACAATAGATAATTCTAGCAACCTCTAATACATTATTTGGAAAAATAGTACATATATGATCCCAAACCAACATTTGACAAACTGCTTCCTATATAATATAACAAAAGCACTCACAGGGAAAAGAAAGCCAAATTTCTAAGTCAATAAAAAAATTTTCCAATGAAATACAACTACGAATAAGGAAAACATTTCAGCAACATGGCCAACGATTTCTTCTTTCAACTGAGAAAGATTCAGCCAAATTTAGAGGCCGTCTACTTGATGAAGAGACAAACACGTTGGGGTAGTGCCAACCTATTTTTGCAATAAGAATAATCTGATCATTCAACAGACCAAACCATTGAAGGTATCTTTACCATCAACTTTGACCACCATCTGATACCCAATTACGGAAGAGAATTTACCCTTAAGGAACATCTTCTACCTGTGAACTCACCTCACGAAAACCCAGTGAGTAGATAGCCCAAGAAACTAGTATTATGGGCTCATGTCTTCCTTTTTTTAAAAAAATACACCAATTCTGAATATCGAGCCTGGGATAAGGGCAATATATTTTAACAATAATGCAACATTTATAATATATCTTCAGCAACTTGTTTGCTCCAACAGGTAACAGCTAGTGAGGATAACTCTCGGTTAGGAGACTAATTTTCTAGTATTAGAGGTTATGAGGCGGCTCGAGAAGGGAAAAACTCCTACTCGATGGTTTCAACTCAAGGGCAAGTTGAGGGACATGTTAGGATACAGGATCAGCTGTTGTTATCAGGGTTTCATCTCCTCCTCAGATAATGCAGTCCTCTTGTAGGACGGGAAGGCAAGCCGTGGACCATCTTCGGCCCCATGCCATGTTTGCCGAAGATGATCGAATTTTGAACTCTTTGATTATCTACATGGAAGTGCCAAGGGACAACAAGAATATCTAGTGGACCAGCTAGCCTCTAGGATAAGTGAGATGAAATTATGCTTGATGGTATCCCCAGTAGAACGGCAAAAAGGATGGGACAGTGGAATGGCGCTCTGAAAGCTGGAATCTGACAACTAACTTTGTTCAATTAACTATGAGAAGCCCACTAGATTGGGCCATTTACATTAATGAAGAACATGAGTTGGAATCTTAGAAATTTTGAAATAATGACATTATTTCAAAATTTCTAAGATTCCAACTCATGTTCTTCATTAATGTAAATGGCCCAATCTAGTGGGCTTCTCATAGTTAATTGAACAAAGTTAGTTGTCAGATTCCAGCTTTCAGAGCGCCATTCCACTGTCCCATGCCATGTTTGCCGAAGATGATCGAATTTTGAACTCTTTGATTATCTACATGGAAGTGCCAAGGGACAACAAGAATATCTAGTGGACCAGCTAGCCTCTAGGATAAGTGAGATGAAATTATGCTTGATGGTATCCCCAGTAGAACGGCAAAAAGGATGGGACAGTGGAATGGCGCTCTGAAAGCTGGAATCTGACAACTAACTTTGTTCAATTAACTATGAGAAGCCCACTAGATTGGGCCATTTACATTAATGAAGAACATGAGTTGGAATCTTAGAAATTTTGAAATAATGAAAGAGTAAAGCAGTTCAGGAATATATTTTGAAAGTTAAACCAGATATAGCTTTCTCC
This sequence comes from Luffa acutangula, assembly GCA_036850905.1. NCBI lineage: Eukaryota > Viridiplantae > Streptophyta > Magnoliopsida > Cucurbitales > Cucurbitaceae > Luffa > Luffa acutangula. The sequence goes on along the minus strand of CM072087.1, from coordinate 56,256,897 downwards.
GCTGCAAATGGTTGATAAACATTGATTAAAGCCATTTAGAATCTTCATCATATTGGTCAGTCCTCTCTGGATTTCATAGGTGCTAAGGGGAGGGCATCATTATGTTGCAGGATGAAGTCTCACCAACTGTTTCCAAGGTGGTGGCCGGTTCCTTCTCACAAACATCTCTGTCAGATTCTCTCTCTAATGGGCCTAGCGGCCAGGTATTAGGCATACCCATGGGCCAGCCACACATCATCTCAAGAATAATTTTTGTTCAAGCTTGAGGATTTGGTTGGTGCATGCTTAGAAGAACTAATTGGAAAAGGAATCAGTCACAATTACAGGAAAGAGGAATCATCCACATGCTCAGTTAAATTGTGACTAGTTTTTATAATAAGAAACTATTTCATAGAAATATATATATATATATATATATATAAAAGAAAGTATCCTATAAAGATATTAATTACAACAACTTCTCATCACCGCTTTATTGTGTTTTATCCAATGAAATTTATGCGTCTGTTCTCTATAACCTTCGTGTTTAGTTTTTATTTATTTATTTCTTAGTTCCTTGATGTAAATTGTAGACTTGATGAAACTTGATAGAACTACAATTCATTTTCTTGATTAAATGTGACCACAACTTATCCCATGCACATCACCAACATGTTCACAATGTTAAAAAAAAAATAATAAGAAAATAGGAGGACCTTGTAAATCAAGCATCTAGAGCATGTCCTGTCTGACACATGGTTAAAGAGGACACTCTACCCAAATTAGAGTATTCATGTTTCCTCGAAGTCCCCTCTCCAACAACCCTATCTCAATTTGTAAGTCCATCTCACACCCACTCAATTTACAAAGAATAATAGGTCGGAGGGCTCTTTTGTTTGCATTTCATCTCATACAGATGACTAGTTTAGGGTTATCATGCACTCACTAACAGCAATTTCCATTTTACCATTCCCTCTGGCTCCGGTGATCCCCGAGCAGAAGAATACATATACTCCACTGTCATTGCATCAAAGATATAAAAATATATACTCTAGAACTCAGATTTTCCAATATCACCCCCATCTACCATATTGAACTAAAATCCGTCCCCCATCTACATGTCCAAAAAAGAAAGAATAACACTCATTACTTCATTAGGCCTTGGCAAGGATCAACGTCTCCTTACAGGTTTCTATAACCAAGGATGTTGATAAAACATTCTATGGGAACCAAAGTTTACTGATCCAGAAAAACATAAAATAAAAGAGAAAAGAGGATCCTCTCCTGCTATTTGAGAGGCTTGAGTCTCGCCCAAAAGGTACTACATACACAGTCTTTTTCCTCTACCTGAAGGAATAACCAATTTACCTAAGTGGCCCCACTGATCTCATATACAAAATATTCCCTCCCCCTCCCATCACCTAACTAACTATTACTCTGTGTGTCTATACGTGCTCTCTCTTCTTTGTTCTTCTTCCATAAGTGTCTTTGATGGGCGGCTTCTCAATTCTATCACATTTTAATGTTTTTCCTTTGTTTCTCATACTTGTTAACTGTAGCCCTTTTCTATAACATTTGAAATTTATAGTTAGGTTAAGGTAATTGTTTTCTGACTCCTATAGTCTTAGGCTTTCCCCTTTTTGTTTCTCCCTCTCATATTTTTCATTTTTCTCAGTGAAAGCTAGTTTCTCATACCAACACATATAAATTTACACATTCCTTATACTAAAACTATAAAAATTTTGTTTTTCTATACAATAAGCATCCAAAATTTGAACCCTTAAAATAGATAATGAAATATGTACACCTCTTGAGCCCATTGAGTGGCATAGACAGGAGCAGGGCAAGGACCAAAGCAAGCAAAAAGTATAGATTTAATGAGAACAACACCAACTTCAACTTACTTGGGGTGTTGAGAGAAGCTCAGCATCATGCTTGCTAAGTCTAGGATGCAAGAGTACAAAGTAGATCTTCCAAAAGCAATCTTCGCTCATGTATTGAGGACAAAACTCAATCCTCAAAGCAGCTAATCTCGGAACAAGATGCTCCACAGCTAAAGCGTGTTCTTGCTGGGCATCAGACAACTCAAGATCTATTTACGAGTAATTGGATAAGAAAATTAGTTAGTCTAAAATTGATGTCAGCTGATAAATCTAGCTACACATGAAAGAGTGAGGTAACTAAAAAGATTAACGAGAAGTATAATTTCTGTAAAAAGAATAAGAGAAGCTCAAGATGTTCGGTCAGAAGCACATCCGTGATATTTCACCCAAAATTTCGATAAACTTACTATATATATTGACATAATACCATACTCCGCATCGTTTATTTCTATCCAGAAAAAAAAGAAACATTCAATTTGTGCAATGGAGAAACTATTAGATAGAAAAACGAAAACTACCGTCAGAATCGTCGTCATAAGGCAGAGGAAAGTCCAACCAGGTCTCAGGATGCAGGACGATATTCCTCACAAATATCAGGACCTCCTCTGTTACACCAACTGCACTTCCCACATCATAATTGTCCAAAGAATCCTCCGATCCAAACTGAAGGAAATTGGAAGCAATCTTGGTGATTTCCGACACAGTCTTGGTGTTCGACAGCTTCGAGATCCCGGTCTTAAACTTCCCGCTAATTTCCGCGAAATCACTGCGAATCCCGGCAATTAGATCTTCTTCAGACAATTTAGCACCAGATGGATTGTCGGTTGTTGACTTATCAAGCGGTTCATTAGTTTTTGGATCAGAGACTTGAGAATGTGATGCAGAATGTTCAGGCGGAGGGGCGAGGAAAGAGGCGACACCCCAAAATTGGCGGGTTAGGGTATTTTTCAGCTCGGACAAATCCTCTTTGACACCTCTAGCAGTAGGAGTCGAAGACGAAGACGACGACTGAGACGATTGCGAAGGAGAATCTGTCTGATGGTATCGATCGGACACGGAATCGGATTTGAGCGGTGAATTGGGGTTGCCACCGGCATTCTCATCGTCTTCATCATCATCATCGAGCTTCAATGAATTAGCAATGGATCTGGCCAACCAGGACATGGTTTATCCCAATGTAGAAGCTGAAGACTCCGGAGTGAAGACGATCGTAGCTCGGAGAGTGGGAACTGAAGGAGTTTCCTCAATCGGAGATTACTTCTGGGTGTTCAGTTTCTTCTTTCATCGAAAGCAAGCCATTTTGTCATTATCCATCGTTTAATTAGCAGAGAACACTGGCGTTATCAACGGCGTCGTTTTCCTGAACCAGAGGCTGGGCCTGTACATGGGCCACGTTGGCCATTATAGTTCGAGGGCTTCTCTTTCCAACCCAAACCAATTATAGAGCCAATCAAAATATGTCCCTTCTGGAGTCGGTTGTAATAGTCTTGTAATAAGATTATGCTGTTATTCTTTTCCTATGTTTTAGGATAAGCTGTTGCTTTGCATTTATCTTTGCCAAATTTTACTCTAATATGTCCATTTTAGTACAAACATAAGCATAGTTTAGTGGTTATATTGACATATATTTCTTTATTTGAGGTTTGGGGTTCAAATCATTTTCTTACCTAACATTCGTTGTATTAAAAAATTACTTCTATTCTAATTCATTTTTAGGCAATTGATATAATTAGATATAATTATTATGTTATATTCTTATACCAACTCATGTAAGGTAAGAAATTTTGGATATGTGAAGTAAAAAACCTTTTGGTTAGTTGTGGAAGTTGGTACCTTAGCAAGATACTTGAAATAAATCCAATTTTTTTAGTATGTATTTGAGGAATGTAGCTACTAAAATTTTCCAAAGTTGTGGGAAAGAAAGCTTGGGTTAGGATTTGAAGCGAGGGTGCAAGTTGAAATTTGAAAATTCGACTAAAATAGAGCAATTTAGTTGATTCAAGTCATTGTATGTATCCATTAATTTGATTGGATGAAATTAATTTAATTTTTTTTTCTTTTTAGTTCAAAATGTGAGAGTGAAAATTTTGAATCTTTAATCTTTTAATTGAAGATAATTACTTGACCTTAGTTAAAGGTGAAATTTAAAACGGGTAGATATTTAGATGGTCTCAATTTAGTTATTTTAGATGAATTAGAATGTACAACCTTGTTTGGTTTATTTAGGTTTTTTTTTCTATCAATTTTGGTTGCAATCGGTCTGATTTTAGAAAAGTCAGTTTAGCTAATTTTAAATTTTTGTTAAGTCCAAAAATAATTGAGCTAAAACGACATGCTTACCCACCTAAATTTGAAGAATAAAAAGTGAACCGAGGAGAAAGAAATGATGAAAAAGAAAAAGAGAAGAGAGGGAAACTATGAGAAATACTTTCATTCTATTTTTTATATCACATAAACGAAGATACAAGTGTCACAAGAAATGTCAAAGTGAATGTACTCTCGATCAAGAGGTCAGAGTGTTAGAGGTTTGAATCCCTTCACCCCCAAATGTTGATGTTTAAAAAAAAAAATGTCACAAAGAAATACTTAAACTAGCCACCACATCACACTAATGATTTTATGAGGTGTTGGAAGATCAGTTGGTTGAAAGCCCTTGTTGTGGTGGAATGAGTGAATTTACTTTTGGGAAGAGAGGACGACATTACTGAACTCTTCTTCATTGATGAAACGAGAGATCTTCTACCAGGGCACCAAATCCATTCGATCATCCACATTCCCAGGCACCTGAATCATATGGCCCACCAATTGGCCCGTCGGGCCTGGGCCTCTAATTCTTGGTGTGATAATTGTCTAGTTTAGCTTTTAAATCTTAATAACTTGGATATTGGTCTTGATGCAAGCAATCTAGAGGGTGTCTGTCCTAGGGTTGGAAATGATTTGGGAGATTTTGCTTACTTTTGGTTTAAAAAAAAAATACTACTTAATAACACGATTTAAGTTTTAAAAAATTAAGATACAAGTTTGAATTTGGTTCAATAATTAGAAGAAAAAAAATCAAACCGTCTGAATTTTGAGATGATAGTTGATGTCTTATTCAATTAAGCTATATTTGAATTCGCTATTCTTATCAAAATTGTATTTAAAAAGAGGACAATGGAATATACATTTAACTGCACAGGGAGATGCATTAGAGAGAAATACTATCACAAGTTTAAATTTAAAACTAACCAACCTCAACCCACCCATGCATATGATCTCCACATGTTTATTTTGATTACATTTAACCAAGTGTGTTGGTCTGTAAATTTGCTATATAAATCCGACAGCTACACAAACACCACCATAAAACAAATTAAACTTCCCCAAAACAATAATCTAATCCACGATAAAACTAGATCGCATCCAAAATGGCAAGACTTTCGGGGCTCAAAGCAGGGAAAGAGCACCAATTTTTGTTGAAAGGCGACAAATTCAGCTCCAAAAAGCTCCCACCATCCACCGCCTCATCCAGCTTCACCGCCGAAGCCTGAAGAAGTGGGGTAGCTTCCACGGCGGCGCCCGAACCTGGCCGTCGGGCGATATCAAGCGGCGGCGGTGCCATTTTCTGGAGCCGTGGAGATCGAAGCTCAGCCAAGCCGGTGAGCTTCTGAACCAAATTCCTGAAGTTAACTGGGTCCACTTTGTAAACCCTCGGCCGAGTCGGTGGCAGTGGCGCAATCGCCGGCTTCTTCCACGGCTTCGCCATCGGCTTCCGAACACAGCGAAGATTATTCGAATAACTCGAAAATTCCCTCCTCACGTGCTCAGATTGCTCACTCTTTTGAGCTAAAAAGCTCGACGAGGAAGAAGAGGAAGAAGAAGTATAAGCACAAAATGCTTCCATATCAATTTGGAAATTATTACCAATCAGTTTATTTTCAGATAAAAGATCTCAGTTGATTAAAATTCCAGTGAGATAATGAGAAAAGAAACCCGAAAAAGTACCATATATATAAAGATTTGGGAACGACGGCCCAAAATTCGGGGCAGTTGAGTAAGAAAAACAAAGTCAGAGATTCAAATATCTCGCTTTTGTCAAATTGTCATCCAACGTAGGCGGTATGGGCTCCAATTACACACGAAGCAAAAAAATAAAAATGGTCAAACCCATTGGTTTGACTTCAAATTATTGAATAATTGCGAGTTGGGCCCTCCCGTAACGCATTAATCAAGTGAGTTTACAATGATTGAGCAAAATTCAATGAATAAAATTTTAAATATAGCGAAAATTTATATGAGTGCGTGTCGAAGGCGATGTGAAGGTGCAGCTGGAGAAGGCTTTAACACGTAAGAAATGGTAGACCAGCCACAGCCAGCCGCCTCTTTTTTGTCCTTTTACTGCAAATATTATAATACAGATAAGTTCCTTAACTATTAGAAATGGCGTTTTTTTATTTTTTTATTTTTAAGAATTGGATTTTGGAGCTTTGACTGTGATTGCAGAACTGTCGTTGGTTGAGATGAAGAAGACGATCTTTAAAGAGATTATGTGATGCAATTTAGTTAAATATAAATAAGCTATCTTTATGTTGGACATTGGATTTGGACGGTTGGATTTCTTTCTTGTGGAAGGTTGTGAAAGTTGCAAGTTGAGATTTTTTTTTTAAAAAAAGAAATAATTCCCTCGTATTCACTCAACACTCCCAAATTTGGGGAGTGTTCGATGACCATATATGTTAAATTTAAAATATGATGTCCATTAACGATTTAATATTTAACTTTGGGTTAGGTTTTTATTTATTTATAAAAGTGGCCTTATATAACAATCCTAAGATGTTTTTGTGTATCGAGATTATAGGCTTATAAATTAATAAACCTTTAAATATGAGTAAACTTAGATTAGATTCAATTTGATTTTTAGTCAAATAAGTTTAACTAATTTGTTACGCCATGTACATTTTCTTGTCTAGATTAAATCTATGAATGAGTGATAATAAGTAGATATGCTTGTTGGTATTCAATCAATTATCGACAAAAGAGAGATTGACGATGTGAGAGTCTTCAAATTTTGTAAACACAGAGAAAAAAAAAGTAATAAAGTGACGACAATAAATAAAAAATTATTGGACATTGAAACGATATTACAAAACATTCTATATTATTTTCAAAAAGAAAAACAAAAAAATGAGAATTGTATTTTAACTTCCATCGAATTATTATGAGATGGAAAATAGATTTCAAACTAGTATACAACTTATCCAAATAAGCAAATAGAAAGGGAAGGGGTGTGATGAAATTTGAGAAGGTTGATATTGGATGTTTCTTAATATGGTTATTACAATTTTGAGGAAAAAATAAATAACTAATTATTTTCCCAAACACCAACCTTTTCTTATTGGCAAATAGTGTACTTCCAAAAGCTCTTTAAATATTTATAGTGTTATCTTGCTTGTTAAAAACAAACGAAAATATAACCACAAATAAAATCCTCTGTAAAGCAGATTTTAAATATATTTGAATAGTCTGCTTCAAGATATATATATATATATATATATATATATATTGAATAGTCAAACTTCATTTGGATAATCCAGTTTAATTTAAAAATCTTTATCTTATTTGATTTTAAAAGTATAAAACTTATATGTACATCAGATTGAGATTGTAAAGATCCCAACATGACTACAATTTTTCTATCAAAAAAAAAAAAAAAAACATGACTACAATTTTTTATTAAACGTTACACTGTATGAGGTCCCATTTTATTTTGATCCGCATAGTTATTTTATTTGAAAAAAAAGTATAAATTCAGTTATATAGCTCGAGTATAGTTTTAATTTGATCGTCTACCCGACATGACTCGACTGGTTAAGACATATACGATCATTCACCAAAATATTAGAGGTTAATAAGGTTTGAATTTCTATCCCAACTTATTGTTGAAAAAAATTACTTTTTTATTATATTGTTTTAAGAATTTCAATTCTATCCTCATAATTTGGATCATAATTATTTCATTTTTGTTTTTGTAATTTAATAAGTTTCAATTTCATCCCTTTGATTTCATCAAAATTTCACAAAATCTGTTTCCATGTTTGACATTTATTTTTACATGGCAATGACTCATTAAAGGTTTAGGGTTAAGTAAAAACTAGAATAAAAGAGTTGAGGCTCGGTTTGATACCGTTTAGTTTTTGTTTTTGGTTTTTTAAAATTAAACTTATAAACTCTTCTGCTTATAAATTTCTTTGTTTTGTTATTTACTTTATTCTCATGTTTTTAAAACCAAGTCAAGTTTTGGAAAACCTAAGGAAATTGAGAGAAAACAAGTATAATTTTTAAGAACCAAAAAACAATTATCAAACTTGGCTTTTTTTTTTTTTTTTCTTTTTTTGTAAAACATAATATAGAGGAAATTTGTGAAGTCTAACTAAATAATAAGAGTAAATTGCAACTAAATTCAAATGGTAGAATTCAAAATTAAAATTATAAAAACCAAATTGAAAATAAACTCAAACGGAACTATAAATTGGAGCTTGAAAAATGATAGGAAGAATCAAACTTAAAAGTGTGAACCCAAATTTATAACTTAATAATTTATTTGTTCTGTGTCTTCTGCAGCTAATTTGTGAATTATCTGTATTAAAATATTGGCTTGCTTGATCTCACTCAGACAGTTGAAACTTCTTTCCATGTCTAAGAAAAATATTAAAATCTGAATTCTTGAATTAAAACTGGATTGTTCAAAGTTCAGAGTGGTTTTCTTTTATTTTTTATCGACCAATCAATCCCCTTGCAAATCTCTCCCGTGGATCTTCGTTTGAATCCTGATAGTTATGGCAACTTTTATTCAGCCTTTCAAACCTTTCAAGTCTCTAATTCCAAGTCAATTGGAATGGGACACAAGTTGTATGAGAGATGGGGCGTTTCTAATACACTAAACTATCTTTTTATATTTGTTAAAAAAAAAAAAAAAAAAAAAAACACCATCTTCTTATATCAGATTTGCATATTAAAATAATACAGTTTTAAGTAGGTATATAATCAAATATTTTCTAACATACTCTATGTTTAATCATCACTGATTAATCCAATTGCTATATCAGATTTTCATATTAAAATAATATAGTTTTAAGTATGTATATAATGAAATATTTTTGGCCACTATCATAATTAACTTATCAAGTTGATATATACATATACTCTCTCATGTCTAATGGTAATTCAATTAATTCGATTGGTATATGATTCTAACTTTTAAGCTACAATGCCAACAAGAGCATGACTCAATTGGTATAAAGCTTGTATTCTGATCAAGAGGTTGAAGGTTCAATCTCCCACTCCACATGTTGTAAAAAAAAAAAAACCTTTTAAGCTACAATGTTAGGAACAATATGAGTATAGTATAGTAGTTAAAATATTTATTTCTTCTTTGCCAGAATGTGTGGTTTTTGTTTCTTGATTTCTTTTCTTATTTCTTGTATTTAAAATAAAAAAAAAAAAGAAAAAAAACCAATTATGCCCTCTTCACTTATAGTACTCAGGAAAAAAAAAAAAAAAAGAAGACTATGACTCAACATAATCAAAATTGCTTGCTCATTAAAAAAGACACCAATAATGCCATGGTTTAATCGTTGAACTCAAAATAATTCGTTTAAAAAAATCAAATTTTTGGTATATGAAAAATAAAATTTTTCCAAGGAAAAAATCAATTTTTGTTTTTAAACTTGTCATGTTGTATCAATTTTTATCCTACGCTTTTAATTTCATCGAATTGCAAATAATACTTAGATAAATGTTGTTTAAAATTTAAAAAAAAAAATGACATTATGGCTACTTTTGTGTAAAATTTGTAGTTGAAGGTCCAATTTAACAAAATAGAAAGTTTACGGATGAGAATTGATATAACTTGACAATTTTTTTTTAGTTCGACGACATTTTAAACATTTGACGTCTTAGTCGAGAATACATGCTCACTTTTGGTGATACAACTTAATTAACAAGTTTATGGGTAAATATTGATTTTTTTTTTCCATCAAATTTTTTAAAAGTTTGAAGAGATTTTGTTCAATGTTTTAAATATTTAGGCCATAGTTGAGATTTATGAAACATTTGGGTTTTTAGAACTACCATATAAATATGAAAGAACAAAGAGGAGAGAATGAGTAGTGATGTTCATGGGCTCCCTCCATTTAAATTTATGTCCTCTCAAAATTTCCCATTAAATTTCACAAGCATCAGGTGGGATTCTCCGTGGGAAATTGACAGGATGAAGTTTCTCGCAGAGAATTATTGTTCATTTAGTTTCTTTTTTTTATTATTCTTTTAATCTCACTTTAAATAAATAATTTTTTTTTTATAAAATTTCAAATAGATAACTTTTCATGAAAAATATCATTAATCTTCAATTAGATAGTTAATTAGTCATTAAAAAATCTTCAATTAAATAGTTAATTTTTTTAAAATAAAATTATATCTGAAGATAAAATTATTAAATCTCCTAATAGAAATAAAGTAATATCTCATATCAAATTGTCTAATTATACATCCATATAATCTAGATGTTTTTTTTTAAGAATATTATAATACAAATATTTAACCATATCATATATATATATATATTTTGGGTAAATTGCAAAAACCACCTCTCAACATGTAAAATGTTGCAATTACACCATTTAGTTGTAAAAATTAAACCTTCTAACTTTCATATTTGTAAAAATCAAACCCTTTTGTTAATTTCAAGATAAAAAATTAGAAAAAAAAAAAAAAGAGGTTTCTTATTTTTTTAAAAAAATTATTTTCTTTTGACTTTCTGTTTCATCTCTTCCCACCCCTTTTCTCTCTTTTGTTTTTATTTCTCTTCCTTCTCTTTTCTCTTGTTCTTCCTTCTATTCGAAGTTACTATATCCTTCTTACCTGATGTTCATAGGCCTGTTCAGTGGCTTCTCGAACATCCCATGGATTTAAGAAAAAAAAGGATTTTCTCAGTTGGAAGAAAGTAGTCAAAGAAGAAATATTCTAACATTGGGGTTTCTCAGTTGGAGGAAACTGGTCGAAAAAAGAAATGTTGTCCTGATTATGGTTAAAATAACGATGTGCAGAAAACTAAATAAGGGAAGACGTACAAATAAGCTATTGCATAAGCTTATGCATTTCTGGTTGTCATTTAGAAGGATTTCTCAAATAGTAGTTGTGGAAGGTGGCTCCATAACCAACGACAAACCACTTAACCACGATCATAAGAGGCATGAAATTGATGGGCCAGGGTCTTTTGGGCCTCTGGAAAACAGTCAAAGTGCCACACGTGTGAACACGATCATGAAGAAGTTCATCCACCACTTTGCCTCCTAATCCCCGTCTAATTCACAAGAAGAGCCCATTAGGCGATTTGGGCCGTTTCTCATCTTACCACATAAGGCCCAATCCGTGTGTTGGGCTTTTCACGGATTCACGTTAATAGCCCTAGGATTTTTTTTAGGGGCAGTTGCATAGATGATATATTGGATCAAATTAATAGCAAATATAACACCATTGCAAACTAATTGCAAATATAGCAAAATTAATCGTACAAGACCAAAAAGCTGTTGTCAGATTTTATTCGTGTCTATCACTGATAGACTCTGATTATTCAAAGTATATCAGTGTCTATCGCTGATAGACTTTGATGAATCAAAACCTATCGGTGATAGTCACTGATAGATTTTGATTAACCAAATTTTATCAACGATAGACACTGATAGACTCTGAATAATCGGAGTCTATCAGTAGACTGATGGATCTGATTAATCAGAGTCTATCGCTGATAAACTCTGATAATCGAAGTCTAATAGAATCTGATAGATTTTGCTATATTTGCAATTTTTTTTACATGGTGCTATATTTGCTATTAATTTGGTTCAATTTGCCACTCACTGCAATTTTTCTTTTCTTTATTTAAGTATGTGTGCTTTTTTTATATTATATAATCCCTATAAATAAAAAATATATATTTAAGACTATCACAATATTCAAATGAATTTAGAAACTACCTTATTTTTTAAGTGACTTGTACAAAGGCATAATATTTATTATGAAAAAACCACCATATAATTGCCCAACCGTTTAAGTTGACGACCTTGTCTTCTTGGTCAACCCATTGAGGTGCAATTTTCCTTACACAAAACTTCTTCATATTCACCCATATTCCCACAGTCACATGAATATATATATATATATATATATATATATATATATATTCAACTACATTTGAAAATGAGGGATTCAAATCTCTGACATTTTGATCGATACAGTCACATGATATTTACGTCAAACAATCTAATCCATAGTTTTAATTTTTAATTTTTATTCTTCTTTGAAGTACCCTATTTTAACTTCATATTAATAGTTTGTTTCGAATAACCAGTAGTTTTGCCAAAGCTCAAAGTTACATTTAAAAGATAAAGAGGAAAATGCTAAACTTGGCAAGAAATGGTCAATTTTTTCTTCAAAGCTAATAGTTTAATAGAGCCACTCGTTTTGGATAACAATTACTAATTAAATTATTTAAAATATTCTTGTTCGGTTATTTCACACCTGGCCCATCTCCATTGCTTGTTTAGGAGGCATTTCTATTTTTGTTTCTTTATTAATTACTCTCATGATTGACTTGTTAAAGAAGGATTAAATTGAATTAATCTCATCTCTAATATAATTCAAACATCAAAACAAGATATTTGTGATTGATTCGTTTTGAATTTATCATTGAAAATTGTTATAAGTGTGACGAGAAATTGTTGACATCATATATCTTATACTATATGATTTGTGGAATATCTCCATCAAATGGGTAAAATAGCTCCATCAAATAGGTGGAATATGTTGAGAAAAGAGAAGTTGGTTGGAAGGATTTATAATGTTGTTGTTAAATTCAAACCAAAATCACCAAGTTTAAGTTTAAAATAGATAATATTGTGAAATATAACGATGTGCATAGTCACAATATTTTAATGTTTGTAAATTAAGCTTGCATAATTATTCACTTGTGGTTCGAATCCCCCACACCACATATTATATAAAAAAAAAAAATCTTTGACCATGTTAAATTTAATATTTAACAGCAATAAATGTTTTCATTTGAAAATAATTTTGCTTTTAATCTTATGTTTTCAAATACTTAAGCCATGTTTGATATTCCTTTTTTGCCCCATACTGTACTCTCCACTTTAAATATTTCTTTCTAATTGTAGTCCAAATTTAAAAACTAAAGTAATTATATTTTCAAAATTACTTTCCGTTAAGATTTTAAAATCTATATTTTTATTAAGTGAAAAAAAAAACTAGAAACATAGATGCAAGTGGTTTTCACCATCTTAATTAACATAGTCAGATAATAATAAGGGGCTGTTTGGGGCACTGAATAGGTTATAATAACCCCCTTTATTATAACCTATTCAGTGTTTGGGGCACCAACAAAAATAAATGGTGAGGTGGGTTATTTTAACCCCCGATTATTTTATCCATTCTCTACAGTAACCATCATTCAACCCACTCGATTATTCTATCAATTTTCTACAGTAACTCTCTCCTCTCTTCTTCCATGCGACTCTTTGACTTTTCCGACGACCATCGGTCGCCGTCGGCCGGCGAAGTTTCCGGCGACTTTTCTGACGACCGTCGCCCACTTTTCCGACGACTTTTTCGGCAATCGCCGACGACTTTTCCGGCGATCGTCGACCACTTTTCCGGCGATTGCCGATGACTTTTTCGGCGACCGATTTTTTTTTTTCCTTTTTTCATATTTCTTCTCATTTTCATTTTGAAAAATATAAAAAATGAAAATAAAGAAAAAAAAAAAGAAAAGAAAGAAAACGAGGAAAAAAAATTGGTCGTCGAAAAATTTGTCGGCAACCGCCGGAAAAATCGTTGATAACGTTGCCGGCATTAGGGTTAGAGGAAGAAGAAAATGACGCAGATGGAGTTTGAGGTTGAGGAAGAAGATGAAGATGATGATGGAAATGGAGGAAGAAGATGATGAAGATGAAGATGAAAATGGAGGAATAAGATAAAGATGATGGGGATGGAGGAAGAAAATGAAAAAGAAGGAAAAAAGAAAAAGAAAAAAAAACGATTTTTGGTCATTCCATGTTAGAAATACTTAACAGTTTCTCAGTTGTCTTTCTACATATATAAATATTGAGTTTTATTATATAATTTATTTGTACATGAACATTTACCATTTTTACGTTGAAAATATATAAATGAAACAAATATGGTTTTCCAATATGAAATCATAAAATAACTTCTTTTGTGAAAAAATCATGACTCTAAAACAAAAAAAAAAATCAACTCTTACCTTAAGTTATTTTTGTTTCCTTTTAAGTTAAACACAACATTTAACCCCTATACCCAATACTTTATTTTTCTTACAACTGAATCCAAACAATTTTTTATTGATATTTTCAAAATATAATATTTGACCTACAAAGTTGTATGAGGAAAATAAACAAATAAAAAATCAGGAAAAAAATAGTCAATTTGAACATTTGATTAAGAATCTCATGTTAAACATATGAGCAATCCAAACACAGACTATTTTAATCCATACTAAAATAATCTGCATCCCAAACACAGATTATTTTATCCTAGACTAAAATGATCTGCACCCCAAACACAGATTATTTTTTCCCAGATTATAATAATCTGCACCCCAAACACAGATTATTATAACCCCAGACTATTATAATCCCCAGATTATTATAACCACCAGATATTATAACCAATTCAGCGTCCCAAACAGCCCCTAAGAGAAATCTTCAATTGTTTGTGATTCGGCCTAGAATTCAATTTTAAAATTTTGATTTCATTAACCATCATGAGTTAACCTAGTGGTTAATAAGGGTCATGAAAAAAAGAATAAAAAATTTAAAAGGAAATGAATTTTCAATCTAGGATGGCCACCTACTTGGGATCATTTAATACCCCACGTGCAACCAAACCTAGTAAGGTTAGACAGTTGTCCGTAAGATCATTAGTCGAGGTGCGTTCAAGCTGATCCAGATACTCACAGATATTAAAAAGAATTGTTTGATTTCATCCAAATAAAATTTGAACCCTAAACAAGCAGTGAAATAGCTGAATTTCTTTTTTCAAAGATTCTTCATTGAGTGAGATGAATTAGAATGAGTCTCCAAAGGAAGCACACGTGATTGTGTGATACAATTGAAGTGGTCTCACTTTCACAAAAGTTACAAAATAAACATATAAAATAATATGAATGAACATCTATCAACTTGTTTACTTACACAGAGCTAATAGTCAAACTAAATGATGCTTATCACTCGATGATGCATGATGATGGCACTTTGACCAAATTCTTGCTAATTCTTCTGGGCAAAATCGTTATTGAAACTTAACCTCAAGTGGAGACCTCACAATTTATATGTTAGAAGGGTCATCCACTTATTGCCAATTGGCTTTGAGATGAAAGTCCATATTATTTGATATGGTATCAGAGTCCATAAAAATCCAAACGGGCATTCGGTTCAAGAAAAAAAATTGAAATCCGAACCAATAATGGTGAACCCAAAGAGACACCATATGTTAGAAGCACCCAACTCATTGTCAATTGATTTTGAGATGAAAGATGATGTTATTTGATAACCTCAGTAGTCATGATGGGAGTAATAAAACTCAGGAAATTTCATAACTAGTTGGTTTGTTAATTGTATTATTTTAATTAACAACTCAAAGAAATTTACTGCATGTTCATGGATGCCTCACCCCCCTTGCCATTTGCCAACTCAGTTTGGTCTAATTCGTTGCTTTGTTTACTTTGATTATTTCTAACTTAAACTCGAGCCTTATTTTTGACCAAATTCACGGCAGTCAATTGAAGGCAACCCTTTCTTAATTATATTGAAGGCCTGCAACATTGAATCGCTCTTAGCATAATATAAAATTATATCCATCATCAAATTAAAAATTGATGGAAAGAAAATATAATATTTTTTCATCTATAATAATTCTGTGTCAAGAATGGAATTTATTATATTTTCAAAAAAAAAAAAAGTGGAAATTATTATGGTCTCTTATTTCCATTTAAGCTCGTGAATGACTCCCGAGAATTGTCTGAACGAGGGTAATTTCGGGCCTGTTTGGTAACGTTCTCGTTTCTTGTTTCCGTTTCTTCATTTTTAATAAAGAAAAATGGAATTTCATGACCCTAACCCCCTATACATTCAATAATAATAAACCTATATTCTTATTTATGTTTGGAAAAAGTTGGAAACAAGAACAAAAAAGGAGAAACTAGTTTTAGTTGTTCCAAAAAGTTGTATACAAATTTTGGGAGTGTTTCTAAAAAATGAGAAACAAGAAACATATATAGTTATTAAATACTTAGATTTCTTAATAAAATTGAAAACAAGAAACAAGAAACGAGAACATTACCAAACGGGCCCTTCATATTTAGCTTAGCTTTGTAAGACCTACTTTTTCAAAGAATACATTGGTGTATGTATTCAAGCTTTACATTATTAGTAATAGTATGATATATTTTATATATGTTTCAAAAAAAGATATATTTTATTATTTTATATATTTTAGAAGTAAAGATACCATAAATTTGTTTTTCAATATTTCCCCTTTCTTATAAATTTACGATGTTCTCCAAATACTACTATTACAATTTAGCCCTATAGAATACAGAGAATATGTAAGAATGGTGTTGCATGATCATTTCATTACTATAGAGATTAACTTTATACAACAAGTGTAGCCACGTATTTCGTCCGGGTACTAATTGATTAATTATTAATATTGATATTAATTATTAATATTAATATTAATTATTAATATTATGTATGTGTAATTGAATTATTGTATTTGATTAATTTAAGATTGGGCATCTTTAACCCTTGTTATATATTGTCTTGCCCATTTGACTTTTAGTTAGAAGAACCAATTTGGTTAGGTTCCAGTTATTGATTGATAAAAGTGGTAGGGATTTGAAATTTCGGTTGATGAACCAAGTTCAGTCTTCTTTTTTGTGAAAGTTCATTTTTGGTTTTGGATTTCAAATTTTCAGCCTTTGTTCAGCAAGATTAGGGCCTAAAAGGAGTAATAAGTCGGTCTTTAAAACCCTCATTCTTGCTCCAGCTAAAAGATTACATTCTGCCAAAAAAAAAAACCCTAGAGCAGCCCTAGAACACATCCAATATTCTACACACACAGAACCTCACCACGAAAAAAACCAGAACACAAAAAAGCCAAAACTACGTTGGAGGTTGCACTTGGTAGGGATTTTGTCCCAAGGATCCACACCTCGATCAACAAGTTGGTTTAGTGTTCTTCCCGTTTTTTTCTTTGAACACCCTGAAAAAGAGATAGAATAAGGTATTAGAGTTCGCTTTCGTTATTAATATTCCTTTTCCCCTTTCATTTATTTGTTATTATGAAGTTCTAGCATGTTTGAAGTTTGTTTTTGTCCATTTTTACATTTTTTTTTCGTTCATGGTTCATTTTTTAGTTTTTTTTGTAGTAAGAGAAAGGGCTAAAAAGAAAGAGGGTAAAGAATAGAGTATACTTACCTTAGTCGAGCGTTGTATCTCGTCTAGAACAGCAACATGTTGTGAGAGAGGTTGAGTTTATCAAGCAAAAGAATTAGAGGAAGAAGAAGCTGAAAAAAAAAGGGACACTGAGAAGAGAGAAAAAAACTGAGTTAAAGAGAAGAAGAATGAAATAGAAGCAAAAATGAGAAATGAAGGGGAGAGATAAAAGGCTTTTATCTACGTATTTATTATTATTATTACCTTCTCTTTTTTAGTTAAAGGTTTAAAAATGTGTTCTGATGTGAATTAGATAAATGCTTTGTTTTTGTTAATTTATTAACTTCTTGTTTTCGTATGTGGCCAATTTATTCTTTTATTTTACTTTATCTCATTTTGTTTATTCTACATTTATTTTCATTTTTATCTTTTCTTTTTTTAGTTCTTATCTTTCACGTCAGCCGCCCATTTAATTTCTATCTTGTCGCGTCAGTATGGTGCACTGACACACGTCTCTTTTTATATATATATATATATATATATATATATATATATATATATATATATATATATATATATTATTTCCTTATTATTTATTTGCACTATTATTATTATTAATAATAATATTATTTATATGACATGTGTTCAGTGTGTGTTTGCTGAGTTAAAGTAAGTTTTTCTGTCTTTTAATTTCGTTTTTACCTTTTTATATATATCTTTTGTGTTTTCTTTTGATTTTGTTGTTTTTCTTCTTTTCTTCTCCTTGTTATTTTATTACTTCTGGTTTTCTCTTTCTTTTAATTTGTTTTAACTTGATTATTCTTATAGTTCCATTCTTATTAACTTGTTTCCATTTGTTTTAATTAATTTAATGATGCTTTAATTTTACTGATCTAATAACTTGTCTTTTCTGTCATTTTTAATTTGTTGTTTTTGTTTTGTTTATCCTTTTTTATATACTTATCTTTAGTTTTTATTGCTTATTGCTAGTAATTGTGTATCATCTTTTCATGTCATTGTATTTAAGTGTTATCCTTAGTCATATTTGGATTTGGATGTCTTCTCAAGCATTGTTTATATGAGTTGACTTGCTTTTAATCTTAGTTACGTTATCAACTTGTTGAATTAATGACATATCTAAAATGTATTAGGGTTCTAATAAATCCTTAATCCATATCTCTCTTTATTAAAAAAAATATCCGACGACGGAAATCTAGAAATATTTGGGAGTCCGATTTTCTAGTTTTCCTGAGGTGAGGAGTCGATTCTTTGGGAGTCCGAGATCGATTCCAATATATTTTTATTAAAATTTTAACATGTTGTATTTGCATATTTATGGTCTTAATCATCATGTTAATTTAATTGTATCAAAATATTGCAATTTTGTGCTTACAAAAATGTTGCATATCACATATATTTTGCTAAATGTTTTTTTCAAAATTCCCTTTTCTCAAGCCTTCCTTTTTATTTATTTTTAATTTATTTTCAAACTTATTTTTTAATTTCATAATATTTTTGCTCTTTTTGAGCTTATAAAGCTTTAACTAAAAAAAATGTTATTTTTAAAAGGGTTTTTATAATATTTTCTTAAATTTGATTTTTAAGACCGTTTTCCCTAAAAAAAATCCTATGATGGAATCTAGAAATATTTGGGAGTCCGATTTTCTAGAGTTCCTAAGGTGAGGGATCTTAATCTTTGGGAGTCCGAGATTTTGATCCCAAGAAAAAAACGAATTTAATTAAAAAAATGTTTTAAAAAAATCTTTCCCTTGAGAAATGCTATCCTATGACGGAATTAGGGAATTGTAAAATTCTCTAATATTCTTGAGGTGAGGAATTTTAATTCTAAGAGAGCAAAATCAATGGAATCTTTCCACTTATTTTATGGGATCATTACTTCAAATATTGGGGTAATGAGGGGTAAAATAAGACATTTGTTTTAAAAATTATCTTTTCTCCAAATAATATATTCTTCTAAAATTAATTTCAATTCAAGATAAAATTTTGGCCACCGTTTCTTTAACGGGTGTCGTGGGGTGCTAACACCTTCCCCATACACGAACAACTCCCGAACCCAAATTTGGTTTTCGCAGACCGTTTTTTTTTTAATTTTTCTTAAAATATTAGTTTTATCTTATTTTGGTGTCCAATCACACCATAAAAAAGATTGGTGGCGACTCCTGTTATTTTACCCTTTTTCGAGGACGTCGGCCGCTCCGCGTCGCAGGCACGTGGCGACAACAAGGAATACATATAAAAGGAAAGAGTATTTACACCAAATTACAGTAATTAAGGCATAAATCAAGCAAATAATAATGAGAAAATTAATGGGAAAAATATGCTCTAATATGCCCCCTCAAACTGATGACTGGAGAGAAGTCAGAAGTTTGTCTCGAAATGTCAAGAAGACTGGAGATGATAATGGTTTTGTGAATAAGTCAGCCAACCGATCCTTTGAAGATATGAACTGAACTGAAATATCCTTACGAGCAACCTTTTCTCGAACAAAATGATAGTAGATCTCAATGTGTTTCGTTCGAGCGTGGAAAACTGGATTATTGGCAAGAGAAATAGCTGAGATGTTGTCACACAATAATGTTGGTGGATTCGATAAGGTGACATGGAGATCACAGAGAAGTTGTCGCAGCCAATAAAGATCTGCTGCTGTAGTGGCAAGGGAGCGGTATTCAGCCCCAGTGGAAGAACGTGAGACTGTAGGTTGCTTTTTGGCTGACCAGGAGATTGGACTTGAGTCAAGGAAGGCAATGAAACCAGATGTGGATCGTCGGTCAGAGGTGTCACTAGCCCAATCAGAGTCACAAAAGGCAGTGAGAGATAAATTTGCTCGTCGAAACAGAATACCAAGGTTTGGAGCCAGATAAATAACGCAAGATATGTTTGACAGCAGAGAAATGAACAACTGTAGGTCGATGCATGAATTGACTTACACGATTCACTGCAAAGGAGATGTCAGGTCGTGTAAAAGTGAGATACTGGAGAGAGCCAACTAGTTGACGATAGAGCGTGGCATCGTGAAATAACGGTGCAGAGATATGAAGATCAACTGTAGTAGACATGGGTGTTAAACATGTCTTAGCAGAGGACATTCCTGCAGTGTGAAGTAAGTCAGTGAGATACTTAGCTTGATTTAAAAAAATGCCATCAGTGGTATTGTGGAAGGCCAAGGAAGTATTTTAATGCACCAAGGTCCGATATCTGAAACTCTGTTGCCAACTGCTTCTTTAGGATTGAGAGATATGAAGAATCTGGTCCAGTGATAATTATATCATCAACATAAAGTAACAGGTATGTCAAAGAGGATCCAACTGAGCGTACAAATAAGGATGAATCAGTAGCAGAAGCAGTAAATCCCAAGGTGAACAAATATGATGTAAAACGATCGAACCAAGCTCGAGGGGCTTGTTTTAGACCATATAGACTTTTATGAAGGCGACAAACATGATGTGGACTGGATTTGTCAAGAAAGCCAGGAGGTTGAGACATATACACTTCCTCCTTTAAGTGACCGTGCAGAAAGGCATTCTTTACATCCAGTTGGGTTAAAGACCACTGAAAATTAGCAGCAAGAGCAAAGATTACTCTGATTGTGGGCTTTTTAACAACTGGACTGAAGGTTTCAGTAAAGTCAAACCCTTCGACCTGATGGTATCCTTTAGCAACTAATCTGGCTTTGTATCGAGCAATAGTGCCATCAGTGTTATATTTAGTCCTAAAGACCCATTTGCAACCCACAACATTCATGGAAGGTAATCGAGGTACTAAGGACCACGTACCTTGTTCCTGGAGGGCATTAAATTCTTCACACATAGCGGATCTCCATTCTGAATATTTTGAAGCAACAGAATATGAAGGAGGATATGTTGGAACTGAAGTGGTTATAGTGGAAACAAACGCCTTGGGCTTGAAAATTCCTGACTTAGCTCGTGTTTGCATCGGATGATTATTGACAGTGCTTGCAGGAATATGAACATTTTGGGAATGCTCATGAGATGACTCATCGGTCGGTAAATCTGCGATACTAGAAGATGAAACATGCAAAATCGCTTGAGGATAAGAATTAGTGTTAACAGTGGATAATTGGGTAGGTGGGGAAGGAGAAGATGGGTTTGGAGATGTATGTAAAAGGGTAAGTAAGTGTGTTATGTCAGGATGGGAAGGGGTGACAGGTTTTGGAGAATCTAAAGGTTTGGCAAAAGGAAAAATTGTTTCGTGAAAAATAACATGGCGAGAAACAATTGATTTTTTGGTGATAGGATTGTAACATATATATCCTTTATATTCTAGAGTATAACCAAGGAAAATATGTTGAGAGGTTTTAGGGTCAAGTTTATGCTTGGCATAAGGTTTCAATAAAGGATAATCAAGGTAATGAGAGCTTGATCACGAGATACCCACTGAATGTAATCGGGGCTGACCTGTGTCGTCGTTGTTCCTGCAGGAGTAAGAATGTATTGGGCAGGTTTGGGTAGTGAGTCGTCGATGTGCCCGAAGAGAGAGTGAGCTTTCAAGATTGAGGAGACTTGAAATTTCCACAGCACATAATTCGTTGAATCCGAACGAAGCGGCACCAGATTGCAAATATTTGATAGGAGAAACAATGGTGAGGCAGCAACGGAAGAAGATGATTCAGAGATGGTAGACGAAGATGAAGAGCCACTGTGCTAGCCATTGGACGAAAATAGAGAACTACAATAAAAGAAGAAGATGGACCGAAACTGCTGGAGCTAAGGGATGAAAAAAAAGAGGTAAAGAATTTTATATTTTTGCTCTGATACCATATAGAATACAGAGAATATGTAAGAATGGTGTTGCATGATCATTTCATTACTATAGAGATTAACTTTATACAACAAGGAATACATATAAAAGGAAAAAGTATTTACAGAAAATTACAGTAATTAAGGCATAAATCAAGCAAATAATAATGAGAAAATTAATGGGAAAAATATGCTCTAGTAAGCCCAACTTGCAAAATCTTGCTCTTGCTTTATTTGTTATTGTAACTTTCCCTTAACAGATTGGGAAAATGGTTATTCTCATTCATGAATAGTGAATACTGTTGTACCAAATATATAGGCCAACAGAAAGGAATTACAAAATAACCAAGGAATAAACTGATGATTAACTAATAATACAAGAGATTTACAAAGGAAATAATATCCCTCTAATATCGCCCCTCAAACGAATGACCAGCTAGGACATGAGTTTGTGCTTTAATGTTTGAAAACGATCATGAGTTAGAGGCTTGGTAAATAAATCTGCAACTTGAAGATTGGAAGAAATGTGATGAAGAAGAATATCCTTACGCACAACCCGTTCCCGAACAAAATGAAAGTCTATCTCTATGTGCTTCGTTCTTCCATGAAACACCGGATTTCTAGCAAGCTGAATAGCAGATGAATTATCACACCATAAGGAAGGCGGTTGATCAGAGAAAATATGGAGATCTCGAAGGAGTTGGCGAACCCAAAATAATTCAGCTGTAGTGGAAGCTAAGGCCCGATATTCAGCCTCGGTAGAGCTACGAGACACAGTGCTTTGCTTCTTGGCAGACCAAGATATTGGATTAACACCGAGGAAGATAACAAAACCTGTAGTTGACCTTCTATCAGAAGAATCCCCTGCCCAATCAGAGTCGGAAAAGGCATGAAGTTTGAAGATATTTTGTGTACCACGGTGAAAGAGAATTCCAGCAGAAGGACTTGACAAAAGGTAACGCAGTATACGCTTAGCAGCGATGAGATGAACCAAAGATGGCCGGTGTAGAAATTGAGATAATTTACTCACAGAGAAATTAATGTCTGGCCGAGTGAATGTCAAATAATGTAAAGCTCCAACAAGGGAACGAAAGGTAGTTGCATCATCAGACGAACAAAGAACTCCATTATCAGCAGGCGTTTTTAAGGCAATAGGGGTGGAACATGGCTTGGCGGCAATCATCCCAAAACGACTGAGGAGATCTCTGGTATATTTAGACTGAGAGACAAATATACCTTTGCTAGAATAATCAATCTCTAAGCCAAGAAAAAACTTTAGACAACCAAGATCAGTCATATCAAACTTTGCACGAAGTTGGGCCACCAAATCGGTTATATATGAGACATCACTACCAGTCAACACAATATCATCAACGTACAATAGAAGATAAGTAAAGGAGCTACCCACAGCACGAACAAATAAAGAGGGATCGGCCACAGAAGCCACAAAGCCAAGGGTTAGGAGATGAGAGGTAAAGCACTCAAACCAAGCCCTTGGTGCTTGTTTAAGACCATATAGAGACTTCATCAATTTACAAACATAATTAGGAAAAGAAGGATGCACAAAACCTTGAGGCTGCTGCATATATACCTCTTCATGAAGATGGCCATGGAGGAAGGCGTTTTTGACATCCAACTGTCTTAATGGCCAACCATATTGAGCGGCTAAGGAAATAACAGTGCGCACAGTTGTCTTTTTTACTACTGGGCTAAAGGTCTCCTCGTAATCAATACCTTCCTCCTGATGGTACCCTTTTGCAACAAGGCGTGCCTTGTGACGGGCAATACTACCATCTGGATTTCGCTTGATGCGGTATACCCACTTGCAACCGATAATCGACTTTCCTAGAGGTAAAGGCTGAAGCTCCCAAGTGCCCTGCTTTATTAGAGCCTCATACTCACTGGACATAGCCTTCTGCCATACGGGTAATGTCGAGGCTTTGGTGAAGGATGAAGGTTCAAGATCATCTGCTTGGATAGAAGCAAGAAATAGTTTCTTCTTTGAGATACCAGACTTCCCACGAGTTTGCATAGGATGAATATTCTGGGCAGCAGGAACAAAAACAGAGGTATTGAGAGAACCACAATCAGTGGGAACTGAGGCTGGGACCAACGAAAGTTCTTCAGCAGAAGTGGAGGACATGGGTTGTGCAATTTGCGCATCAGGTGCATGCTCAGCAACAGGAGAAATGGCCTCAGCAATTGAATGTTCAACGTTATCAACAGGACGAACAGGAATAGCCGTAGTAGTTGGATTAGAACCTGCAGACACAAGAGAGACTGAAGAGGTAGAATCGTTAGTAGGCAGTACCCCAATTACATCAGTGGACAATGGCACCCCAAACAGATGAAGGAGAAGAGATATTGGAGGAGAGTAAGATGAAACAGAAGGGTCAGAAGTGGGTGGAAAGGAACAAAAAGTGGAGAAAGGAAAAGAAGATTCATCAAAGATGACATGACGAGAGATTATAAATTTGCCTGTGCTCATGTTGTAACAAATGTAGCCTTTGTAATCTAGGGGATAGCCTAAGAAGACATGCTGAGATGAACGTGGTTGAAGCTTGTGTTTGTTGTAAGGACGGAGGAGAGGAAAACATGAACAGCCGAAAGTTTTTAAATGAGAGTAATCGGGAGGGCGCTGAAAGAGGAGTTCAAAAGGAGACAGATTATTCAGAATTGAGCTAGGAAGACGGTTAATGAGAAAGACCGCAACATTGAACGCATAAGTCCAAAAGCGAATAGGTAAAGTGGATTTAGAAATGAGTGTGAGAGCAACTTCAATGATATGACGGTGTTTTCTCTCGGCAACACCGTTTTGTTGGGGCGTATATGGACATGATTTTTGATGAACTATACCATTAGATGAAAGGAATGAAGAAAACTGAGAGTTAATATACTCGCCACCGCCATCACTACGAAGTATCTTAATTTTAGTAGAGAAAATGTTTTCAACAAGGGACTTGAATTTAACAAAAACAGAGAAAACATCAGCTTTGCGAACAATAGGGAATAACCAAGTGTATTTTGACATATCATCTATGAAAGAAACGTAGTATTTAAAACCATGGATAGAAGTTTCAGGGGCAGGGCCCCAAACATCAGAATGTATCAATTCTAAGGGATATAAAGATGCGGTACTAGAAGGAGAAAAGGGCAAACTCCTCATTTTGCCAAAAAGACAGTGATGACACAATGAGGAGTTACCATTACAAGAGGGCAAATTCAAAAGACGTAGAACATTATTAAGGACAGAAGAGTTAGGATGTCCAAGCCTATCGTGCCAGATTGCAGAGGATACTTTTGAGGCAACATGAGCAACAGCAGCGGAAGGAGTTGACAAAGAGATGGATGATAGTGAAGTGGATGAAATGGGATATAGTCCGTTGACACTAGGGCCTTGGTATAAAGTGCGACCCGTACATTTGTCCTGGATAAGAAAACCATTAGCATCGAAAAGACAAATACAGTTGTTGTCAAGACAAAGTCGATGGACAGACAATAGATTTGAAGCAATGGATGGAACACGAATTAAATTGAAAAGGGAAAAGGAGGATTGGGGAGTATGAAGGGTACCACAACCTTGATGAGAGATGGGAAGTGACTGACCACTACCGATTGAGACCTGTTCTTCTCCATTGTATTCAGAGGCAGTGGACAAATTGTTCAGGTCAGCAGTGATATGAGCATTGCATCCGGAGTCGGTGAGCCAAGTAGAAGATGGAGAAGCAGTGTGATGAGTTGAGTTTTGAGAAGCAACAAGTGCAGCAAGTTGAGCTGGAGGATGACGCCCTTGGAAGCTATAGTTCATACGGTTGTAGCAATCCAAGGCGGAATGACCAGGGCGAAGGCAGATTTGGCAAACAACTCTACCTGTATTCGGTGGTGGAGAAGGGAGAATAGGGCCATTCAGAAAAGAAGGTGAGCCACGTCCTCTGCCCTGAGGGGAAAAGGAACCACGACCACGACCCTGACTACCAGATCTACCTCGACCTTGAGAGCGACCACGGAAGAAATTGGTAGAGGGCTGAACCCGAGAAGAACCAGAATTAGTATTTGCCAACAAAGCCGTAGGTGGTGTAGAAGAATCCTCAGCCCGATTCTGCTTTTCAATAGCCGACTCTTCAGACTTGAGCAGGACATGAAGCTCAGCAAAAGAGGGAGGTTGAGCACGAGTACGCAATGAAGTTTTGAAGGTATTATAATCAGAAGGCAGACCATTCAAAGTGTAAATAAATAGATCTTCATCGTTAACAACAGATGAGACATTGGCTAATTTGTCCTTCAATTCCTTAATACGTTTGACATAATCATCAATGGATTCAGCAGACTTCTTAATAATAGATTGTAGATCAGATTTCAGGTTCACAATATTAGTGCGAGACGTAGAGGAATAATGTTTCTCTAGAGCATCCCATACCTCCTTCGAAGTGGTACAACCGACGACATACGCAAGAGCTGCCGGAGAGAGGGTGGCATTAATCAGAGTCATCAGGGCATGGTCCTTTGCAATCCAATCATCAAATTGAGGATTGGGCTGAGTTTGAGCAGGAATATCAGTGGCCGCAGAAGAGGTTGCAGTCGAAGAAGTTGTTTGAGCAACGGGGAGAACCCTAGGAGGAGTCGGCAACGATCCATCAACAAAACCAAATAATTTGTGTGCCTTGAGAATGGAGGTCAATTGGAACTTCCAAAGGATGAAGTTGGAGGAATCAAGGCGAATAGAGACGAGGTTACATATGTTTGATAGTAGAAAAATGGGAGAGGTGAGGTCCTTCTGCAGGTCAGACGCCATGGAAGAGAGTGAAGAGAGAAAAAAAAAATCAGAAAGGAAGGAGAGACGTGGAAGGCAGAGAGCAAATTACGGAGCCTGCTCTGATACCATGTAACTTTCCCTTAACAGATTGGGAAAATGGTTATTCTCATTCATGAATAGTGAATACTGTTGTACCAAATATATAGGCCAACAGAAAGGAATTACAAAATAACCAAGGAATAAACTGATGATTAACTAATAATACAAGAGATTTACAAAGGAAATAATATCCCTCTAATAGTTATCATTTTCAAAATCACGAACTTGATGCTTCACAAAATAATAACTTTTTTTTTTGGTTAATATTGGCATGAGTAATAGTTTTGCATGCATGTTATACTGAATGGGTAATTTTTATAATTTATAAACTTTTTAAAATGCCATGCCATTTTTTTTTTTTAAAACGTAGATGTTCTTAGAGCAAAAGGTTTATGTTTTAATTTTTTTTTAAATCAACTAATTTTGAAGACTTAGAGATTGAGCCATTAATCTTTGGAATGATATAATTGAGCCATTAATCTTTGGAATGATATAATAAGTATCTTATATATTCAACTATTGATTTATGTTTTAGAAAAATATTGATATTAAAATAATGATTGTATATGGAACACATTCAATATAATTTGAAGGGTATTACGATATAAAAACTAATAAAATTAATGTTTGATATGCTCCATATATAGATGCCAAAAAAGACATATACAAAGAGAGACAATAAATTAAAACATTAATCATGTTTCTTTTTTCCTTTGTCTTAGGCACTTTGTAGTGATCGAAAGATGAAGCACTTTAACTTTTTGCCTAACTGCCCTTCAAATTCAATCATTCAGAAAAATTGACCAATTACTTAAACACAATTAGTTTAGGCTTTGAATTTGAAAGGAAGCGAGTGGGTGATTTTTTAAATTAGCTTCCCATCTTCTTCAAAAACATAATATATATATTTAAAAATATATAATTTAAAGAGTATATGCTACACGTTCTTTCTTTCATAAAGAAAACTCGTTGATAAATCATTTTTTTGAGTTTTGACAAGGTCTTCAAGTCTCTGCCATACACAAAAAAACAAAAGCTGATATTTTTGGATTTTTTTTTTCTCAGAACGATTAGGACTTTTAGATTTGGACAGACGAATTTATATTTCTTTCACTGTTAAACTTTCACTAAATGTGTTTTGATATGTAAATTTATAAATTAATATTTGCGTGCTTTGATTTTGATTGTACTAATCGTAATTTTGTATTTTGTAAATGCATGAATGTAAGGTCAAACTTCAGTGGCTTGCAAATAATAAAAGATCATTAAGAGATCAATGATTAAGTTAAGTTAATAACGATAACGTTATAAGATTCGATTTAGCTCGTTGTCAAAAAAAAAAAAAAGTTAGGTTTAGCTTTTTCTTAGTTTTTTTAATGCAATGTTACTTTATTTTTTCTGTTAATCGTACTATAGGTATGCATTTTGAATTACAAATTATAATCGGTTAAAGAATCTATTATACAAATCATGATTATCAAATTTTTTTAAACTAATCAACATGACATACCTCTTTTTTTTTTTTTTTTTTGAGTACATCAACATTTGGAGGTGGGGGATTCGAACCTCTGACCTCATGGTCGAGAGTACATGCCAATTACCGCTGAGCTAAGCTCGCTTTGGCTTTATGTTCATTTCTCTTTGTGTTAAATTATAAATTTTGGTTCCCTTAGTTTCAATTGAGTCTCTAACAATTTATTCTCAAATTGCGGTTTATTCACATAAAAATTATTAACTCAAATTGCGGTTTATTCACATAAAAAATATTAACTCATGACCACTTAGAAAAATGTGTATAATAACAACCACAACTTTTTGAAGTTTGACTAAACTCTATGTAGGTAATACCCTTGAACCGAATTATAACGTTCAAAATCATAGGGGTCAAAATGAAACTAAACCTAAAGCATAAAAACTAAATCGAAACTTCTAAAACTATATCAACCCAGTTCTAACTTAAAATTAAAATCATTGGGATGGAAAAAAGGTCCTTATTAATTGAATTGTCCAAGGGTTTTTCTTATGTTAGAGTCTTTCACCAAATATAGGGTTGAGATACTAATATTTTGCAATAATATAAAATATTGGGAATCTAAAACTCTATTTATATTTATATATATATATATATATATATATATATATATATATATATATATATATTTATTGACAATATGTGGGGTGGAAGATTCAAACCTCTAACCTTTGATTCAAAATTCATGTTTTATGTCAATTGAGCTACGCTCTCGTTAGCCTCTATATGGATACTTGGGAGGGATGAAAGTAAAAGGAAGAATCGAAGACAAAGAGGTGGTTATTCTCGTGGATTGTGGAGCAACACACAATTTCATTTCGCAAAAGCTGATCGAAGATATGAAGTTACCAGTAACAGAGACGATGAACTATGGCATTATCATGGGAACAGGAACCGCAGTGAAAGGAAAAGGTATTTGTAAAAAGATTGTGATCGCATTGGATGGAATCACCGTTGCTGAAGATTTTTACCCATAGAGTTGAGTGGGGTTGATGTAATATTAGGCATGCAGTGGCTGAGAACTCTAGGAGTAACGACTATTGACTGGAAAACTCTAACGATGGATATCAAAGTAGGAGATTCCAAGATTACCCTCAAGGGAGATCCCTCCTTGACCAAGAGAGAAGTATCGCTTAAACAACTTAAGCGAACATGGGACAAACACGATCAAGGCTTATTAGTTGAATTAAGAGCAATTACAGCAGCAGTGGGTGACCCGACCGTTTTTTGACGCGATTCCGCCATCACCGAACCCACCCATCGTGGACCAATTATTAGAACAGTATGATGACGTGTTCTCCGAACCCTCTCGACTTCCTCCTTACAGAGAAATTAATCATCAAATACCACTAAAGACCGGAAGTCAACCAATTAACGTCCGCTCTTATCGATATCCCCACGCCCAAAAGGAAGAAATTGAGAAAATGATCAGAGAGATGTTAATCGCAGGGGTGATTCGACCCAGTACCAGCCCATTTTCAAGTCCAGTTCTGCTCGTGAAGAAAAGAGACGGTAGTTGGAGGTTTTGCGTAGACTATCGTGCTTTGAATGAGGCCACTGTGCCAAACAAATTTCCAATCCCAGTAATAGAAGAGTTGTTAGACGAACTACACGGGGCGCATATTTTTTCTAAACTGGACCTGTGAGCTGGATATCATCAAATCCGTGTACATACTGAAGACATTCCAAAAACGGCGTTCAGGACGCACGAAGGTCACTACGAATTCCTGGTAATGCCCTTCGGTCTCACTAATGCTCCGTCAACTTTCCAAGCGTTAATGAATCATGTCTTTCGACCCTTTTTACGTAGATGCGTTCTCGTATTTTTTTATGACATTCTTATTTATAGTCCGGATTTAGAGACACACTTAAGACACCTTGGGGCTGTATTGAATGTGATGAGGGATAATTCACTGAAAGTAAACATGAGAAAATGTGTGTTTGCGAAAGATCGCATAGACTACTTAGGCCATTGGATTTCGGCGGCAGGCGTAGAAGCCGATGCTGACAAAGTCAGATCGATGGTAGAATGGCCAAGACCGACAAATGTCAAGGAATTGAGAGGTTTCCTAGAGCTCACTGGCTATTATCGAAAGTTTGTGGAAAATTATGGTGCCAAAGCATTTCCTTTAACATAGTTAACTCGCCGAGATGCATTCGAATGGACCGACCAAGCCCAAGAAGCGTTTGAGAACTTGAAACTGGCTATGATGCCCTTCCTGTCTTGGCACTACCTGATTTTTCGCAACCCTTCATAGTAGAAACTGATGCCTCCAGTACGGGTTTGGGAGCTGTATTGACTCAGAACCAAAGACCAATAGCTTATTTCAGTCAATCGTTGTCAACACAGGCCCAATCCAAACCAATCTATGAACTTGGGAGGGAAATTTTTAGTACTAAGGGAGTATGGTCTATTGGTTGCTTTGCCACATCAACTACCTTTTAAGAATTATTGGTCCCCATGAATTTTTCAAGAATTGTATGATAATATTGATAAGGATACTTTTTTTTTCGGTGATCAGAACAACTTTATGCCAATTGATCAGAGACGATGAACTATGGCATTATCATGGGAACAGGAACCGCAGTGAAAGGAAAAGGTATTTGTAAAAAGATTGTGATCGCATTGGATGGAATCACCGTTGCTGAAGATTTTTACCCATAGAGTTGAGTGGGGTTGATGTAATATTAGGCATGCAGTGGCTGAGAACTCTAGGAGTAACGACTATTGACTGGAAAACTCTAACGATGGATATCAAAGTAGGAGATTCCAAGATTACCCTCAAGGGAGATCCCTCCTTGACCAAGAGAGAAGTATCGCTTAAACAACTTAAGCGAACATGGGACAAACACGATCAAGGCTTATTAGTTGAATTAAGAGCAATTACAGCAGCAGTGGGTGACCCGACCGTTTTTTGACGCGATTTCGCCATCACCGAACCCACCCATCGTGGACCAATTATTAGAACAGTATGATGACGTGTTCTCCGAACCCTCTCGACTTCCTCCTTACAGAGAAATTAATCATCGAATACCACTAAAGACCGGAAGTCAACCAATTAACGTCCGCTCTTATCGATATCCCCACGCCCAAAAGGAAGAAATTGAGAAAATGATCAGAGAGATGTTAATCGCAGGGGTGATTCGACCCAGTACCAGCCCATTTTCAAGTCCAGTTCTGCTCGTGAAGAAAAGAGACGGTAGTTGGAGGTTTTGCGTAGACTATCGTGCTTTGAATGAGGCCACTGTGCCAAACAAATTTCCAATCCCAGTAATAGAAGAGTTGTTAGACGAACTACACGGGGCGCATATTTTTTCTAAACTGGACCTGTGAGCTGGATATCATCAAATCCGTGTACATACTGAAGACATTCCAAAAACGGCGTTCAGGACGCACGAAGGTCACTACGAATTCCTGGTAATGCCCTTCGGTCTCACTAATGCTCCGTCAACTTTCCAAGCGTTAATGAATCATGTCTTTCGACCCTTTTTACGTAGATGCGTTCTCGTATTTTTTTATGACATTCTTATTTATAGTCCGGATTTAGAGACACACTTAAGACACCTTGGGGCTGTATTGAATGTGATGAGGGATAATTCACTGAAAGTAAACATGAGAAAATGTGTGTTTGCGAAAGATCGCATAGACTACTTAGGCCATTGGATTTCGGCGGCAGGCGTAGAAGCCGATGCTGACAAAGTCAGATCGATGGTAGAATGGCCAAGACCGACAAATGTCAAGGAATTGAGAGGTTTCCTAGAGCTCACTGGCTATTATCGAAAGTTTGTGGAAAATTATGGTGCCAAAGCATTTCCTTTAACATAGTTAACTCGCCGAGATGCATTCGAATGGACCGACCAAGCCCAAGAAGCGTTTGAGAACTTGAAACTGGCTATGATGCCCTTCCTGTCTTGGCACTACCTGATTTTTCGCAACCCTTCATAGTAGAAACTGATGCCTCCAGTACGGGTTTGGGAGCTGTATTGACTCAGAACCAAAGACCAATAGCTTATTTCAGTCAATCGTTGTCAACACAGGCCCAATCCAAACCAATCTATGAACTTGGGAGGGAAATTTTTAGTACTAAGGGAGTATGGTCTATTGGTTGCTTTGCCACATCAACTACCTTTTAAGAATTATTGGTCCCCATGAATTTTTCAAGAATTGTATGATAATATTGATAAGGATACTTTTTTTTTCGGTGATCAGAACAACTTTATGCCAATTGAACTATGCTCTCTTGTTGGTTATTGATAAGGATACTTCGGATTATTTTCCTTTTCTGTTTGCCTTCTTTTTATCAATTCCCTTATCTATACAATTAAAATTAATAATAACTAAATAGAAATTAACGTAATAATCATTCTCACATCACACACGTGTAATCAACTGTATTTATACCTCTTATCTATTCGTAACCAGTAAAATTTTAGGCTTTTAACACAGTTTACTTTCAATGGTATACAAAGTCAGACTAAGATCCATATTAAAAAAAATAAAAAAATCATACAAATAGTTTAATTAGATTATAGCGATATGTATCGATTAAATAAAAGATAAATTTTTTCGTTTATGCTCTAGTGATCTCACCAATCACCATATCTGACACAGCCCTCCATCTATATATATTATATATACATATAAACCCAACACTGCGACCAATTCTCAACTCAAAATCCTCAAAGTGATCGAAAGCCGTTTTCTTCGTATCCCTCGCCGGCGATTTCACATTTTCAGACGAGCACGGCGGCGAGTGGCAAAAAAGTAGCAATGGAGATTAAAAACGGCGATAAAACAAAGAAGACCAGCAAAGGAAACAAATTGAGCAAACTGATGAAAGCCTCCGGGCGGCTGCTGTCGAAGGTCCGAGATTTTTACGTCAGGAGCATGACGGAGTGTTCGAACCACCTGGATTATGGGATGGCGCTGGCCGGGCCGGCCGGTCAGGTGCCGGCCCATCTGCCCAAGAGTTACAGCGTGGGGTCCACAGCCTCCAGCAACGGCAGCGACGACTACAGGGAGCTTCTGAAAGTCGCCTCGACTCGAAGCTTGAGCAAGAAGGTGGAGCCCGATTTCCAAATCCAAGCGGCGAGGAAATCGCCGATGGCGGAACCGAGAAACGTGCCGAGGAGCCAGAGCGTTGGGATTGGGAAAATCGACGAGGAGAAAACGTATGAATTTGAAGAGGATTTCAAGGTGAGTAATAAAACTGATGCTTATCCCAGAAGCAGAAGCTACGCTGTTCATAGGAGGAAATGGATGTATTGAATTGACTGACAGTTGAGCCCAAGTGTGAGATTCTTGGCCGATTTAATTCGTGTTATGAATTATGATTATGGTATTTTTATGTCGGGATTAGGGATTTAATTCCATATATTGTTGTCTGTCGTTATAAGAAAACAAACTATATATAGAAACTACATATTCCAATCACAACTAATTGAGAACGGGATGAAATTTGGATTTTCAACTTTATTAAAATGGATACGTGGACTAACCCTAAAAATCTCGATTGAGTTTAGTTCATCATATAAGACCTCAATTATCATCTTAAAAGTATTTGATCCCCCACCCCCGAAATGTTGAACTAAAAAAAATCTCTTATTAGATTTAGCCTGTGTTATACGTTAAATAAATAATTTTAGGAAAAAAAAAATACGGTTAAATGCTTCTTCTTAGATACTTTAAATGCATTTAATATGTTTTTTTTTTTTTTGGAATTTTCAAACTACTTTTAAGTTTGAAAAAATACTAATAGTGGGTCAAAAGTGCTTTCAACATTTTAATCAAGTCCCACTGATTTTAAAAATTAATAACATTTTTAATCATCTCAAAATACTTTAAAAAGGACCAACACACAAGTTGATATTGGGAAAGAAAGGAGAAAAAGTCTCATCTTAGGTGTCCAGCAAACGTATTATGATACTTGCACTTGATTCCAATATTGAGGAATTTTGACAATAACTTAAATTTATTGGCTTATAATTTATTTTAAAAAATCAAGTTTATTGGCTTATGATTTATTTATTTGTAATCTGTTTTTTAAAAATATTTTAAAGATTCAACCCATTTTTTTAATTTAAAAAAATGAAGTAGTTTTCAAATTTAAAGTATTGGTCAATGAATTTAATTTTTGAAAAATAAATTTATTAATTATAAATAAAAGCTTCCTTCTAAACGCATCAACTATTTAATTATGTTTATATAAAGATAAGATAAAGTAGGGTAGAAAAGATTCAATATATATCTTTAGTTGTCTATTAAAAGATAAATAAATATGAAATAAATAAATAGCAAACAAGAGCATAACTCAATATCTTCGATCTTGGATGACTGATAAATACAAAGAAAACAAATCTTAATTTAGAAATTGGTTCCATTGGCTTAGATTTCATTTATAATCCATGAGTAAAAAATTTCGAAAAATTTGTATTCAATTTCACTCATCTCTTAATTCATATTCAATTTTCCTCTTCCCCTACGTTCAACAATATATTTGAATAGGAAGATTCCAACTTGAAATCTAATGGTCAAGGACATAGCGGCGGAGCTGGGGGCTTGACCCCCTCTGAACTTTACAATGTATTCAATGAATATTAAAAAATTTAATTGTTCTATTAAAATTGTTCTTTGCCTCATTGACAACGAAAACCACAAGCCCCGTATTGTGCCCAGTGTGTGTTTTGGAGCCCATCACAACTCACGCTTTTTTTTTTTTTTTTGACAATATGTGGAGTGGGGGATTTGAACCACAGATCTCGTGGTCATAGTACAATTTTAAGCCAATTGAGCTATGCTATTGTTGCCATTTTCTTATAAAACTTCTATAAGTGGGTGCACGGTTCGAACCATCAAAACTTATGTTTTTTTTTTTATGTTTTTTCGCTTAAGTCCGGTTTTTTTAAGTAAGATGTTTATATTTTCTTTTTCTTTTTTAATAACTTTTTTGTTTTGGTTTTCTTATAAAACTTTGGTTAAAAATCACTTTTGGTCCCTAAACTTCCATGAAAATAACAATTTAGTCCCTGAATTTTGATTTGTAACGATTTAGTTCCTGTACTTTCAATTTTGTAACAATTTAGCCCCTAAACTTTAATAAGTAACAATTTAGTCCCTATACTTTTAAATTTGTAACAATTTAGCCCCTGTACTTTCAAAATTGTAACAATTTAATCCTTATCGCAAAAACATACATCAAAATTAAATGTCGATTTTTATTATTATTTAACGATTAAATTTTGTAGCTTATTAACATATAGGATTCCAAATTAGTTTATTAATCTAGGTATGAAATTTCATTAAATCTTTACATTAATTTTTCAAATAGTTTATAGATTAACAATTTTTTTCTTTTTTTGGAAAATAAAAAAAAAATTGTTTATAATTTAAACACTCAATTCTAAACAATTTTTATACAAAATGTTTAATAAAAAATGCATTCTTGAAAAACATGTAAAAACTAAAAAGTATTTCAAAAGGACCCTAAGTTTATGGAGATTTTTACATTTAAAATAAGTGGGTGAATTAGTGAAAATTTAATAGAGAATAAAGATAGCCATTGATGAATGATACAACTTGAAAAATTTAGGGAAGACTTTTTTCTACTTGGAAGGAATAAAATTTTAATAGATTAGGGAAAAAAACTAATAAAAAAAACTGGGCTTAGTTCATTTTAGTTAAACATGTGAAGGTAGCACTCAAATCTGATCTCTTTGTTATAAATATATGTCTTAATCACAAATCGAAGTTAAATGTAATTTAATTGTTTGTAAGGAAATGAACATATTTCAGTTGAAAATAGTCTTGCTATGATAAGTTAATTATAAACCTAATACCTATAATTTTTGCAGCTTAATGGCTGAAAATTATAAAACAAAGATTAGAAAATATAACAGAAAGGAATAGAGTTTGAACAAAGACCACCTTGAGCTTAGTTTAAAATTTTGCGTCCGCTTCATTCAATATTTCCAGTTCCTTTGCTTACATGATAAATCAAATATTAAAAAAAAGGAGTGAAAAAAAAAAGAATGATCAGTCATTGCTACAGAAAGAATGGTAGATGACATTGAAAAACCTACTCATTCGCACAAAGAGTTCAAGGCAACAAGACGGGTGAAGTGGAGAGCAAAAGAAAGAGTTCGGAACAAGCTTAGAAAACCTGCTATTAATGTCTACATAGTTTTTTTTTTTTAAAAAAATAAAATTAATAATTCATATTAATAAAAAAAAAAAAGAAAAATCATTTTGATCTCTAAACTTCTTGTTGTATCAATTTTTATCCTAAACTTTCAATTTTATCGAAGTGCACCTCAAACTTATTATTATTTAAAAAAAAAACAATAATTCTACCAAACACAATCTCTCTATTTTTATTTTTAATAAATTCATTACCAAATATATCCAATTTTCAAATAACAGTTGATAATGTACTTAAATGTAAAGAAAATACTCTTAAAAAAAAAAAAAATGTAAAGAAAATAATGCCATGTCTTAAAACAATGTTGAAATTAATGAATTTCGATCAGGATTCATTAATTCCGACCGAAACTAATGGATTTCGACCGGGATTCATTAATTCTGGATGGATTTAGTCCGTGCTTACATGAATTCTGATCCAAAAAAACAAGCTTTTTAAAAAATGGGTCCTTTTTACAAATTATATTATTGGTTTGATTTAGTATTATATAGTACTTTTTAAATTGAATGCTGAAATAAAAATGTGAGATTTTGATATAAAACTTATTATTATGCATCTCATTCATATATTTTTTCAATAGAAATATTTGATTAGCAAGTAACCTAACAAACTTGGAAATGGTGAAATCTATATTGTAATTAATCAGGGTAATTGAAAAAAATACCCATGAGTTCAATAAAAAAAATTCCTGGGTAATCAGGGTAATTGGAAATGGTGAAATTTATATTGTAATTAATCAGGGTAATTATAAATACTTTGTTTTATAATTATTTTTTTTTCTACCCATTATGGGGAATTGTGGTAAATGGCTAGAAAAAATACCCCCTCTTGTTTTTTCGCTAAGGAAGTTCAATAATTGCAAACATGGCTTCCACTTTTTTAGGAACTGCTTTTCAGATTTTTTTTCCAATTTTACCCCTGGTATATACATTTATATACAAACGCCGTTAACATACAAGATTTTTCCCCATTTTTCAGGTGGATGCACCCTGATTTACAGGGATTTTGGGTTTTGATATCCCTCCAACCGTCAAACAAGATTTTCCTATATTTTAGGCTTCTTCTATCCCTCCAACCGTAAGAAAAGATTTTGTTTGGTAAGTTCCATTAATCTTCCTATATTTTTCCCTCATTTAAATATCATAGCTTAATTTATTTGTTTTTTGCATATCATGATAAAAATAGTGGCGGTAAGTTTGTAATTAAAAGCTTTTCTCAATCTCACCCTTCAATACACAGACAAAGTTATATCCAGATACATACA
Organism: Luffa acutangula; assembly: GCA_036850905.1. Lineage (NCBI taxonomy): Eukaryota > Viridiplantae > Streptophyta > Magnoliopsida > Cucurbitales > Cucurbitaceae > Luffa > Luffa acutangula. The sequence continues at coordinate 56,218,906 of CM072087.1, read as the reverse complement.
TCTCAATTTTAGGCTCCAGTACACACAAGCAGGTCATAAACGATGTAAATAATATATGTATATATCAGTACATACCGTTCTAACGGGGTCAACTTCTAAAACTACATCTTTCTTAATCCGTTTGTTGTTTTTTTTTTCCTTGCAAGGTTTTTCTTAACAGCATCCCTGAGGATTTTTACAATAAAAAACAATCAAATTATAATAATATGTCACAAGGGTTGGATGTAGTTGCCTATTGCACATAAATCATGAAATATTGCAAAAAAAAAAAAAAAAAAAATCCCTAAAATCAAGGGATTGTCTATAAATTAGTGGGAGGTTGTTGCAAATATAAGGGGAGGGAAATGAAGCCGTTACCTTAGTTCAAATTTTTTGGTACAGTCCTGGCATAGAAGAAGAATCTATTGAGCATGCAAGAGATGGTCGCCGGCGCGACGGGGGAAGGTCGTCGACACGACGGAGGTGGGTCGTCGGCGAGATGTGAGAGGTAGGTAGCGATATACACTCTGTTTGGCGGTGGGAAATGGTAGGGAATGAAGGTTTTTGGCTCTCAAGGGTTTTGAGGTGTGGAAGACGAAGATGGACCGACGGGGTGGAGTGAATGCATGAGGGCGGTTCTAGTGGGAGGGTGGGCGGTGATATGACATGTCATAATTACAGCATTTAAGATATTATCTTTTTAGTTGATTCAATTCCTGGGTAATTACTAACGTGTTCTTAGTTGTTTTTTAAGTTTAGATTTTCTTGGTTGCAGGTAGTATATCTTCTGATTGAGAGGACTGTTTTTTCCAATTAACGCATTTTGAAGGTATTTCTTTTTCTTAGTTGCAGGTAGTATATCTTCTGATTGAGAGGACTGTTTTTTCCAATTAACGCATTTTGAAGGTATTTCTTTCTACTGAGGGATGTTGAACTTTGTACTCCTTCCCCAATAAAGGTAACTCCTTTTTCCAGGAAACAAATTTTTCCAGTAGAAAACGATTGTTTCTTGAATTTTTGAATTTCAAACTTCAAAATAGAAATAATATGATCCATCTAGATTTTCAAATTAGTTTCTTGGTTTTTTGAATTTCAAACTTCCTAAAATGTCTCCAACTTATTTTTAGGGGTGTATTTTATCTCTCCTAAACTCGTGATCTTAGTTTTAGACGTTAAGAACAGTTTGTTGGGGGACATTTTTGTCTTCTACAAATAGGAATTTATTAATCAGTAAATCGTTTAGCCATCTATTTAATTTATAAACGTTTGTAACCATTTTTCAAGCCACCTATTTATTTTTAGTCATTTTTCTTGTTGCCCCATATTATATTTGTTGTGGGTGAGCCCAACGAGACAAGGCCCATGGGGTCGCATCAGGATGCAGATAGGCCTAAGAGGGTCCATTCTCTGATTGGAAAATCTCACAATCAAGCCAAGCACCTCTCTATTATTCGAAGGGAGAAAACCTCATGAACGCTTCTAACACGACTGTCAGGAGGAGGAGGGAAGGGGAGGAAGGTTAAGACCAAGGATGAAAATATCGATATCGGTATTAATATCGGTAACTCATATTTACAGATATATCAACGGATATTTGAATATCGACGGATATTCTGGGAAAAATCACGGATATCACGGAAACTCATAAAAATATTATGAATTTTTTTATGAAACTTTGGACTAAGCTTGTTTAAGTGATAAGCTATAGTTTAAGCATATATATCAATAATTATAAGTTAAATATGAATAGTAATACAATAATAGATAATGTTCAAGACAGAAAAATGAACATGAACTTGAATATTTCATTGATAAAAAATTGTAGTCATACAAGTACATGTTTTAATCCTTGAAAATGGAAAGGAATAAATTTATTTTCAAGTGAAGCAAACAAAATTCACTTCAAATGTCATGTTTGAAGTGAAAAAAAAAAAAAAAGTTGAAATGAAGTGTGAGAAATATATATAAAAAATATATAGGAAATTATACAAGGTCACATGTAACGAAATAAATTGAAAAGGAATTAAATAAAACTTTAAAAGAAAATGAGAATAAAAAATTTATCTAGACACAAAAATTAAAATTATCAAAGATATACAAAAATACTAGAAATATGCTATTGATTTTTAAAAAAATAAAAAAAAATTAGTGTACTGTATAAATTAAATTTATAATTATATTATAATATTAAAAAAGTAAACATTATAATTATTAAAATAAAAATGTTGCACAAAACACAATATAATTGAACTAAAAATGAGTGAATTAAAAGAAAAAAAAAGGAGGAAGGAAGAAGAGTGGGGTTGTGGTGGAATGAAGAAAGAGAGAGGAGGTAAAGAAAAAAAAATATAAAAAAAGTTGAAGGATCTGGGGTTTGAACCCACGCCATGAAGGAAGGGATAAAAATTTTGACTTAAAGCCAATGGAGCAATTTGAAATTATTATTTTTAATGACGTACAAATAAATATATCCGTTTTCTATCGATTTTTCCGCGTTTCAGCCGACTTTTCGGCGATAATTCCGTGATTTCTCTGCGTTTTTCGTTCCTTTTTCGTGTTTTTTTTCTGATTTCCGTTCGATATACGATATTTGACCGATATTTCGGAGATATTTTCGATATATCGCGATAAAATGGTAAAAAAGATGTTAACCCCCTATATCTCTATCGGACTCGCGAGAAATTCGATCGAAGAAGTAGGAGGGTATTTATACCTAACATCATCTCCCCCAAACCGTCAGATTAGAAATGATCTGACGGTGCAACTACCTCAAGGACTGGAAACCTCGAAAAGGTGAAACGTCAACCATCGAAACGTGCTTTGTGACATCATCGATGGCGACGTCAAAACGACGGAGATATGACACAAATGAGTTTTGCACCTACCCACGTAGCCAAGTCCAACTATTGCACTAAGCCCAAGGGCTCGACCCGTGCACTAAATGTTTGGCAGGGGGTTGGACGACAGACTCGAGTCTAAGTTGGCAAAAGATAACCTGATGCATCAACATCAACGGTTACAAAAGGGAAGCAAAAGGAATACAAAAAAAAAAAAAAAAAAATGACAGAGCAATTGGCTTAGGAGCAACCCTCATCCTTAGGAGCCTACTAAGCAATGAAAGCAACCATTAGACCTGCGAGCTACTTAGGAGTTAATGATGGGAGGTCGTTGACGGCGAACTTCATGCCAACCTCCATCATAAACTGTTGTTGCTCGTTGTAGGCGGGAAACTTCTTGAAAGTCGCCTCACCTACGTGAGATCACTCTAAAGTGCCTAAGTCTTGGCGACCTTGGCCTTGAGCTCAACTTTTGCCTTAATGTAACGCCCCAAACTTCAACCTAATCAAGAAGACATTACTAAATTTTACCTTAATACCAATCTTAATGCTCCGAAAATTTTGACAGCATAACGACGTAACTATAGCTAACAAAAACTTTTTACACCTGAGGAATAAAATAATGCACTTCTAAAAACTAGTACAACCAGATAACAATCTCATTTCACGTGGGAACTACATAACATATCGAAACATAAATTCTAAACATAACAGAACCAAGCCAAACTCACAATAAAACGTAGATCATAAAGTAAAATGACTTACCAAATCATTACGACCAATCATTTGAAAAAGAATATCAAACTACAATAAACCAACCAACTCTAGAACTTGTAATTAGTTCAGACTTCTAAACCATCCTACTAACTTTTAATGTTAAGGTTCAAACTCCAACTCAAAGGTACTACAAGAATAGAATGAAAAACATAAAAAGATCTCACACTAAGCTGAGTTAAAACGCTAACCTATGATCTTCTAAACAATCCCACTAACTTTTAATGTTAAGGTTCAAAGTCCAACTCAAAGGTATTGTAAGAATAGAATGAACAACAACTCACACTAAGCTACTAAGACTTAAGACGCTAATCTATGATCTTTTCCTTCGTCATGTCTCTTCCTTATCACTTGCAAAACCTGGTGAGGGGTCAGTACAAACCACAATACTGGTAAGTGACTCACACCTGTGGAGCCATCAAACACATACACATACAAGACAGATATCATGCTTTCCACATTCATCCATACAAACTCAATATATATAGGAAAACCAACAAACATATATAACATGCATCAACTTATAAGCCAAGCAACATACTCATATGACATGTACTCACAACCCCCAACTCAAGCTCTATTCAACTCCTCTGAGTTCTCTCAACTCCTTTGCGTTCTCTCAACGCTCGTATATAGCTCTCTAGGGCCTCAGGCTTTTCTACGAAGTTCAGTGTTCAACCCTTGACTATTTAAGGCCTTGAACTGTTGCATTGACTCTTGACCATTTGTACCAAAGGCCTCGATGACTTAGCAATATATTGGCCCTTCTCCCAGGCACCCCAATACTTGCTTTTCAAGGCTCATTACACTAACCCTTAACCATTTGTACCCAAAGCCTCGATGGTTCAGGACCACTTCAACCTCCTTCAACTTCGCTGGGGGTTGCCGTTGAGGCAACTCTCGACAAATATTATATATCAAAGGAACTACACTTTTGTGATAACCATATTTACAACCAACATTTTGCAATAACCATCAAACTGAGGTAAAACCAATATTTCATGACAACCATCCTTCAAAAACAACCAAATATTTCGAGGCAACTATTTTATGGAAACAAAAAATATTTGGAAACACTCATTAATAATAAAACAACTAGTCTACTAAAGGAACTAAAATGTAAAAGGCAATTATTATATCAACGTTGCAAAAAAATTTTGGACAACTATCATGTCAAAAGAACCAATATTTTATACTATCGACATATTTCGAGACAATGGTTATATGAAACCAACCAATATTTGGAGGCAAAACTACTATATTTAAACAACTAAACCATTGGAGCAATCAAAATGTCGAAGACAATTACCACATAGACAACCAATATTTTAGGGCAACCAATACACCGAGACAACAAAAATTTCAAAAAGCCCTCATCATATTGAGACGACCAATATTTCAAGGTAACACTAGTAATATAACAACCAATCTATTGACACAACCATCATGTCTAAACAATTATTCGATTGAGGAAACCAATATTTCAAAATAATCATTGAGTCAACATTTTCATTAAGTTAACCGGTCTATCAATGCAACCATTATGCCTGGACAACTATTGTATCTAGGAAATAAATATTTCAGAACATCTATACCAAGACAACAACCAATATCTCAAGACAACCATCATAAAACAACCACTGATATTGTAAGACAATAATCATACCAAGATAACGAATATTTGGAGGCAATATTTGAATTAAGTTTATCGATCTATTGATGCAACCATTATGTCTAGACAACTATTATATCAGAGGAATAAATATTTCAAGACATTGTTAGACCTCCTATTATTCATACATAAAAGAGAAAGGGCAAAGAAGTAACTACAAAAGGGAATGAGGATATATTGATATATAGCCTGGATATGCAAACCCACATGATTCATTTAGGAATGGTATTCAATGTGTTACGAGACAACACCCTTTATGCCAACCAAAACAAATGTGTATTTTCTCAAGAACGGGTGGCTTATTTGGGGCATTGGATTTCAACTAGGGGAGTAGAAGCAGATGGCGACAAGATCCAAGCTATTGGTTAACTAACCTGTGCCAAAGAATGTCAAGGAATTAAGGAGGCTCCTAGGACTAACGAGATACTAAAGAAGATTCATGCTGAACTATGGAAAAATGACCTCTCCATTGACACAGTTACTAAAGAAAGATGCATTCCAATGGAATGAAGAAGCCACTGATGCTTTTGAGGCTTTAAAAAAGGCTATGGTCACCCTCCCTGTGCTGACGTTACCTGACTTCAACCAGTCCTTCACAATCGCGACAGATGCGTCTGGAACAGGGGTAGGGGCTCGTTCTAACTAAAAAACAGAGGCCTATTGCATTCTTTAGTCTGCAACTGTCCAGTAGATCAAGGAAAAAGCCAATCTATGAAAGAGAACTAATGGCAATAGTGTTAGCAGTGCAAAAGTGGCGACACTATCTATTGGATCAAAATTTCATAGCGTTAACAGACAAGAGGGTATTGAGACACCTATTAGAACAAAGAGAGGTTCGACCAGAGTAACAAAAGTGGTTAACCAAACTACTTGGGTATGACTTTGAGATAAAATATAACCCAGGCTTGGTCAACAAAGCTGCGGATGCTTTGTCTCGGGTCTTGCATGAAGCTGTGGTAGCATCTATTTCGGTCCCATCAATCATCGATGCTACAGTTGTCCAACAAGAAGTCAACCAAGACCCAGAGCTAGTGAAAACTATAGAAGAACTCGAAGTTGATCCCATTTCACACCCTAAATATTCTGTTCCTTATATAAAAGAACTCGAACTTTTATATAAGGATCGATTGGTGCTTTCTAGCAAATCGTCCTTGATACCTACCATTCTTCACCTATCATGATTCGTGATGGGGGACACTCAGGCTTTTTAAGGACCTATAAACAGTTGATAGGGGAAATTTTCTAGAAGAACATGAAGGCAGATGTTAAGAGGCATGTAGAGAAATGTTCTATTTTTCAACTCAATAAGAACAGTGTTGCCTATACCTAACCAAATCTGGGAGGATATCTCCATGGATTTCATTGAAGGTTTGTCGAAATCTAAGGGATTCGATTCAATTCGAGTGGTAGTGGATAGACTTAGCAAATATGGGCATTTCCTTCCTTTGATACACCCGTTCTCAACAAAAGATGTGGCAACACTGTTCATAAAATAAGTCGTACGACTCCATGGATTTCCCCAATCTATTATCTCCAATTGTGACAAAGATCTTCGTGAGTAATTTTTGGAATGAACTCTTTAGACTCCAGGGCACACAATTGAAAAGGAGCATCACTTTCCATCCTCGAACAGATGGGCAAATATAGATAGTGAACAAATGTGTGGAAAATTATCTCCATTGTTTTTGCAGTGAACACCCTAAGAAATGGGAACAATGGATTTCATGGGCGAAATACCGGTATAATACGACATTCCATATCTCGATTAATACCACACCATTCAATGTAGTCTACGGAAGACAACCTCCACCATTATTATCTTATGGGGACAAGAAAACATCTAACAACACGGTGGAGTAACAACTACTGGAGAGAGATTATATCTTGCATTGAAGGACCAGTTGAACCTAGCACAAGGATGTATGAAGAAATATGTTGATAAAAAGGGAAGGGAACTAACATTTGAAGTTGGGGATCTAGTATTTATGAAATTGAGACCGTATAGACTGAAATCTTTGGCTAAAACGATGAGCAGCAAACTGAGTAGCTAGTTAAGTGGCACAATCGCCCTTATTGTGATGTGACATGGGAAGCAGCAGTCGTAATTAAAAGACAATTCCTGAATCCCACCTTGAAGCCAAGGTGTCTCAAAACCTAGGGGGTATTGTTAGACCTACTATTGTTCATACATACAAGAGAAAGGGCAAAGAAGTAATTACAGGAGGGAAAGAGGAAGTTGGCCACTATGGGGACCATTAGAGACAAGGGATCGTGGATGGTACGTTTTCCGGGTGGAAGGAGCCTTTTGTAGTAAGGGTAGCTGCTGGAGAGTGTGTATTGTTTTTGGGTAGACTTCGGCCTTAGGAGAGTCTCAGTCTCTTGGATTACTAAGTGTTTGGTTTGTAGTTCTTATGTGTTCTTGATTTGTTCTTGCTGTTTTGCATTTTGGAACCTTATCGTGTGTGATCTGCGGATAATACATAACTTCCCTCTTAGTCATTGAAGAACTCTCATTGACAGGGCTGGAATTCAATCTTGCATTGTGTTATTTGGAGCTAGTATTGTTTCTTTAAGTGTTTGCAAGTGACTAAAGCTGGGAAGTCAAGTTAGATACCTAAAAAAGCAACAACCAATATCCCAAGACAACAAATATTAAAAAAAAACCATCATAATGTGGCGATCAATATTTGGAAGCACCAATTCAACTAATCAATTAGTTCAATGTTTCGATAGTTACTATATTGAGACAAGCATCATATTAAGGCAGCAAATATTTCGAAACAACCATCATGTCGAGACAACCAATATTTCCAAACAACTAAAATCTTGAGGCAATCAATATCTCAAGCAACAAAAATTTTGAGGCACCCATATCAGCGAGGCAGCCAATTAATAGTATCAAACAATCATCGTACCAAGACAACAAGTATTTCAAGACAACAAAATTTTGAGACAGTTGTACTATAGAGGGAGACAACAAATATCAGAGGCAACCATCAATACTAAAACAACCAGTCCATTGCAAACACCATTTTATTTGGACAATCTTTAGAAAAAAAAAAAGAATGTCTATCCTCCACAATTAAACATCCAATGGAAGGTATTAACAATTTGTTCTATGCCCACAACGGAACACCAACGCCATATTTCTTTGTTAACACTCTATTCTCTCAATTGCAATTACATCAGAACAATTATTATAAGGAAACAAAAGAGTATTGGACAATCTTCATAACAGGACAACTAACACTTCGAGACTACTTTACCAAGACAAGGCTAGCTTGAGCGCTCTGTTGAGTTTTATGAGTTTTTTCTTTTTACATTTAATTTTCAGTTTAAGGTTTTGAATTTATTGTTTTGAGGTTGGATCTAAACATTTCAGTTTTTTCTCTTTTAAGTTTTTTTTTTGAAGTTTTATCAGTTACTGACTTTCATGTTGTTTTAAAGATGGTAAGTTATGTTCATTCTTGTACCTATAAAAGAGTGAACTTCCATGTAAAGTTTGCATCACCAAGTTTTCTACTTCAGTTAGAAGTTTATTCATATTTTGTATTCCACTCTCTCATTTTCCATTTTCCCTCTTTGTTCAACAAACATCGAGAGTTTGATTATTGCTTCCGCAATATTTATTTTTCAACCCTTTCAAGGCAATCATCATACCAAGATAACCAATATTTTGGGACAACCATCATACCAAGACAACATATATTTCAGGACAACGAATTTATTAAGCAACCATTATGTCTCGACAACCTGTATTTCAGGACAACTATCACTCCGAGGCAACACAAATTTTTAAACCACAACATTTGGTCAATTTTTATATTGAGGAACGTTCTCTTTAAAATTCTTGGTCCTTTCTTCCCAACTTTTCTCCAAAAATTTCTCCTTTTTCAAACGTTCGCTTTGAACTTCTTGGCCCTTTTTTCTCAACTCTCCAAAAACGTTTCCTCCTCCAAACGTTCGCTTTGAAATTCTTAGTCCTTTCTTCACAACTCTTCCCCAAAACCTTTTCCTTTTCCAAATTTTCTCTTTAAAATTCTTGGTCCTATCTTCGCAACTTCTCTCCAAAAACTTTTCTTTTTCCAAATGTTCTCTTTGAAATTATTGGTCCTTTCTTTCAAACTATTCACCAAAAACTTTTTGTTTTTCAAACGTTATCTTTGAAATTCTGGGTCCATTTTTTCCAATTTTTATCCAAAAACTTCTCCCTTATTCAAACGTTCCCTTTGAAAATCTTGGTCATTTTTTTGCAACTCTTCTCCAAAATTTTTTTCCTTCTCCAGACGTTCTCTTTGAAATTCCTAATCCTTTCATTCAAACACTTCACCAAAAACTTTTCGTTTTTCAAATGTTATCTTTGAAATTCTTGGTTGTCAAATCTTCTCCAGAAAATTCTCATTTTCCAAACGATCTATTTGAAATTTTTGGTCCTTTCTTTCCAACCCTTCTCCAAAAACTTCTCCTTTTTCAAACGTTCTCTTTCAAATTCTTAGTCCTTTCTTCCTAACTCTTCTCCAAAAACATTTCATTTCCCAAACGTTCTCTTCAAAATTCTTGGTCCTTTCTTGTCAACTCTTCTCCAAAAACTTTCCCTTTTCTAAACGTTCTCTTCAAAATTCTTGGTCATTTCTTTTCAACTCTTCCCAAAAACTTATCCTTTTCCAAACATTTTAATTGAATTTCTTGGTTCTTCATTCCCAACTCTTCCCCATACACTTTTCCTTTTCCAAATGCTCTCTTTGAAATTGTTGGTCCTTTGTTCCCATCTCTTCACTAACAACTTTTCCTTTTACAAATGCTTTCCTTGAAATTCTTGGTTCTTTCTTCCTAACTCTTCCACAAAATCTTTTCCTTTTCCAAATGTTTTCTTCGAATTTCTTGGTTCTTTCTTCTCTAACTCTTCCCCTAAAACTTTTTCTTTTGGGCAAACACACTTTTAGTCCCTATGATTTGGGTTTAATGTCAATTTGGTCCCTGAAGCTTTAAAAGAGACACCTTGATCCTCGAGGTTTGAGAAATAGTTCTTGATGTAGCCGTATACTTGTAATAACTCCTATTCTTTTATTTTACTAAGTCATGTGCCAACCACATGCCTTGTAACTACTTTAGTTAGGATCCTTGCCTATTTAAGGGCAAATGATTATCAATAAAGGGATATCATTTGTTATTATTCTAAAACAAGTCTACGGCTCCACCATATTTGGTATCAGAGCGTGTGATTTTGGGCGCTTCCTCGATGGCATCCAAGAAGGTCTCAACCAGTGTGGGTGGAGACTATCACCGTCCTCTCACCACAAGAACGACTGCACGCTTGCTGTCAGTCGAAGATGACGTGCGTGAGATTAAAAAAATCTTAGAGATGATATGCATAAAGATGGGCTGCAAAATTGGACAGCAAGCCTCGGAATTTCAAGAACACGAGAATATGGGGAAAAGACCGCAAGAATTCTTGAAGGAAGGTGGCATAACAAAAAATTGGCAAAATTTTGAGGGGAAACCATTCCAAGAAGTGAAAACAGCCCCAAGAACTCTCCAAGAATAACATTCGGGATTCCAAGAACTCAACCACAACCCTTTATTTAGAAGACAAACAGAATGGGGTGGAGATATTTCAAGTGAGGAAGAATATGAAGAGATTCAAAGAGAGGAACGGAGAAATTTTAGACACCATAAACATCAAGAGAGTGACTTCAAAATGAAAATAGATTTGCCTCCAAGAATGATCCAAGAAGTAAATTTTCCTCCAAGAATCCATCATGAACACCGACTAATGCTCCAAGAATTCAACAATAATCCCTTGTATAGAAGACAACAAGACGAGATGGATTCATCGAGAAATAAAGACCTTGGAAAGATGGGAAACAAGGGGGAACCAAGCGGTAACCTAATGGGGCAAGCTACCATGGAGAGAACTTATCAAGAACAAGATAAAACATCTCGGGAATTGGAAGAAATGATGGGACATCAGCAAGAAAGACAACCAATGGAGCAAAGAATAGTTCATGAAACACATTTAGCTCCAAGAAAGTATCAAATAATGCATCAAGACTTCCACATCAATCCATTACATAATTGGCAGCAAGAATTCATCAAGTGGAAGCCTTTAGAAACACAAGAACACAAGGTAAAATATCAGCAAGAAAGGCAAGAAAGGCAAATTTTTGCTCAAAGAACAGTCCAAGAATGGGATACAATCCAAAAATGGAATTTTTGGCCGTTTATTACGTAACTCGAGGTCGAGTTCTTTTTGGGAAGGGGATGTTTGATGTAGCCGTATACTTGTAATAACTCCTATTCTTTTATTTTACTAAGTCATGTGCCAACCACATGCCTTGTAACTACTTTAGTTAGGATCCTTGCCTATTTAAGGGCAAGTGATTATCAATAAAGGGATATCATTTGTTATTGTTCTAAAACAAGTCTACGGCTCCACCAGTTCTAAATGGTCCTTGGATTGTTAGTTGACTAACGAAAAATGACATGGCTGTTAAATTTTTTATCGTGTATTGTTGAGTCGACAAATCTAATAATTTTTTATTCTCTTTCATCCTCTCTCTTATTCTTCCACCCCTCCCAGACTGTCGCCTGCTACTCTCCTCCCCGATCACTGTATCCATCCTTCTCCTCCACCTCAAACAAACTCACGCTCAAATCCTTCGTTCGAAATTTAAACGTTCTAATTACAATTCCTCCTTTTAAACTTATTCTTTCCTCTTATGCTTTCTCGCCTGGCCACAACTGTGCCTTCTCTGTATTTGATCAAAATACCCCAGCCCTTTATTGTAGAAACGGACGCCTCAGGGACGTGTTTAGGAGTTGTTTGAAGACAACAACAATGCCTCGTTGCCTATTATAGTCAGACATTATCCTCTCGTGCCCAAGCTAAACTGGTTTATGAACGAGAACTTATGGCAATGGTGAAGGCTGTGGAAAAATGGCAACCATATTAGTTGAGTCAGCGCTTCATCATTAGAACCGACCAACAAGTTCTCCACTTCCTCGTGGATCATACCGCGATTCAGCCTGAATATCAAAAATGGGTTTCGAAGTTGCTTGGGTATAACTTCGAGATACAATTCCAATCGGGAATGGAAAATAAAGCCGCAGATGCACTGTCCCGAATGTTGGCAACTCCGTAATTAGCTACGCTCACAGCTCCAACTATGTTAGATGTCATAGACATAACAAGAGAGGTAGCTGAGGATCCTAAACTCCAAAATATCATTAAAGACCTTATGGAAGATCATCTCTTAATCCCAAATTTTCCTTGCAGTAAGGGATCCTATTATACAAAGGAATATTAGTACTATCAACGGATTCAAAGCTTCTTCGAGTAGTGATGCATACTTACCACGAATGAAATAGAGGCAAGAGCAGAAGATGAAGATGCAAAGAGATAGTGACGGCGACAAAAATGTGAAGGCACCGCAAGATGGACTGGGCTTGTTGTCGGTTGTGAACAAGTATCAAGGAGGGTTGGTTGCAAATGACAACGTGAAGATCGTTGAAGAAGGGGATGGATTGATATGCTGTGTTAGGTGTCCTAAAACAACTACAACATGAAGGTTGAAGAAGGACATGATTGTGAAATGTGAATAAAGCGGCAATGAGGGTTTCGAAAGAGAGGCTCGTATATGTGTGGGTGAGAAAAAAAGAGAGAGAAAACGCTAAAAAGAGGAAAGTGGAAAAGGAGGCCGCTAAAATGATGGGAGGAAAAGACAACCTTTTCAAAACGTTCTCTTTGAAATTCTTGATTCTTGCATCCCAACTTTTCTCCATTAACTTTTCTTTTTCCAAACGTTCTCTTTGAAACTCTTGGTCCCTTCTTTCGAACTTTTCTCCGAATATTTTTCCTTTTCCAAACGTTCACTTAGAACTTATTGGACCTTTCTTCTGAACTCTTCTCCAAATACTTATCCATTTTCATACGTTGCCCTTGAAATTCTTGGTTCTTCCCTCCCATCTCTTTTCCAAAATTTTTTCACTTTGAAAGTCTAGATTCTTCTTTCCAACTCTTCTCCAAAAAATTTTCCTTCTCAAAACCATTTCTTTGAAATTCTCTGTCCTTTCTTCCCAACTATTCTCCAAATATTTTCGTTTTCCAAACGTTCTCGTTAAAATTCTTGGTCCTTTCATCCCTACACTTCCCTAAAAGGTTTTCCTTTCCCAAATGTACTCTTTGAAATTCTTGGTCCTTTCTTCCTAACTCTTTCCCAAAAACTTTTGATTTTTCAAATGTTCTCTTTCAAATTCTTGGTCATTTCTTCCAAACGTTTTTCCAAAACTTTTCCCTTTCAAAACGTTCTATTTGAAGTTCTTCGTCCTCCTTTCTTCCCAACGCTTCTCCAAAAAAAAAAAAAATCATTTTCCAAACGTTCTCCATGAAGTACTTGGTCTTTTCTTCCCAACTCTTCTCCAAATACTTTTTGTTTTTCGAATGTTATCTTTGAACTTCTTGGTTCTTTCTTCTCAACGTTTCTCCAAACATTCGTTTTCAAACTCTTGGTACATTCTTCAAAACTCTTCCTAAAAAACATTTCCTTTTTCATATGTTCTCTTTGAAATTCTTGGTCTTTTTTTCCCAACTCTTCCTCAAAAACTTTTCCTTTTCCAAACGTTATCTTTCAAATTCTTGCTTTTTTCTTCTCAACTCTTCTCCAAAATATTTTCTTTTTCTAAACGTTATCTTTAAAATTTTTGGTCTTATGTTCTAGGGGGTTTTCGTGGACCAACCCGAATTTTTGAGTTGGTCAGCTCCCCAACCCGATCAACCCTACTTGAGGGAGCAACTCAACCCAACCCAACCCTAATATTTAAGGGTTGGGTCATCAGGTTGTGTTTTTACATCAAAGAGACGATGGTGAAAAGATGAACAACGAGCATTGAGAAACGAAAGGAACGATGAATTAAAGAGAGAGACAAGAGTTGAAGATGAAGATGCGAACAGATAGTGGCGACAACGTGAAATGACACCGAAGACGACGTGAAGGCACCGCAAGATGGACTGGGCTTATTACCGATTGTGGACGAATATCAAAAAGGGTCAAATGTGAATGACGACAACGTGAAGATCATTGAAGAATGAGAAGGACTGGGTGTTCTGTGTTAGGTGTGCTAAAATGCTTATAACGTGAAGGTTGATAAAGGAGATGGCTGCAAAATGTGAACAAAGCGACAACAATGGTTTCAAAAGAAAGGCCCGTATATGTGTTGGGAGAGAGAGAGAAGATGCCAAAGAGAAAGGAAGGGGGGAATTGAGGCAACTAAAAATGATGCGAGGAAAAGACAAAACCTTCAATATATAAAAAGTCGGTTCAGTACAGGTTAAACATAATACTTTTTCTGTGAACCACAAACTGAACCAAACCGATCGGTTTTTAAAATGTTGAACCCAAACTGAAAAAATAGTTAGCCTAACCCAACACAACCTTTTCCAAACGTTCTTTTAAATTCTTGATCCTTTCTTCCCAACACTTCCCTAAAAATTTTTCCTTTTCCAAATGCACTCTTTCAAATTCTTGGTCTTTTCTTCCCAACTATTTCCCAAAAACTTTGAATTTTCCAAACATTCTCTTTGAAATTCTTGGTCATTTCTTCCGAACTTTTTTCCAAAACTTTTCCTTTCCCAAACGTTCTATTTGAAGTTCTTGGTCCTCCTTTCTTCACAATTCTTCACCAAAAAATTTTCCTTTTCCAAACATTCTTTTTGAAGTTCTTGGTTCTTTCTTCCCAACTCTTTTCCAAATATTTTTTGTTTTCCGAACGTTCTCTTTCAAATTCTTGGTTTTTCAAAAAGTTTTCCTTTTCGAAGCTTTCCTTTGAAATTCATGGTCCTTTATTCCTAACTTTTCTTCAAAACATTTTCATTTTCCAAAAGTTCTGTTTTAAATTCTTGGACTTTTCTTCCCAACTCTTCTACAAAAAACTTCCTTTTCCAAACGTTCTCTTTGAAATTCTTGTTCCTTTCTTTTCAACTCTTCTCTAAATACTTTTTCTTTTCCAAACGTTCTTCTCAAAATTATTGTTCCTTTCTTCACAACTTTTCTCCAAAAATTTTCATTTTCCAATTTTTTTTTGAAATTCTCGGTCCTATCTCCCAACTCATCACCATAAACTTTTTCTATTCCAAGCGTTCTCCATGAAATTATTGTTTTTTTCTTCCCAACTCTTTCAAAAACTTTTCCTTTTCCATGCGTTCTTTTTTAAATTCTTGGTCCTTTCTTTCCAACTCCTCTAAAACTTTTCATCTTCTAAGCGTTCCCTTTAAAAATCATGATTCTTTTTCCCAACTTTTCTCCAAAAAATTTTCTTTTTCCAAACGTTCTCCTAGAATATTTGTGCTCTCTCTTCCCACCTCTTCTCCAAAAACTTTTCTTTTTCCAAATATTTCCTTTGAAATTCACGAACACTCCTCTCCAATTTTTCTCCAAAAAAAAAAAAATCATCTGCCAAACGTCCTCCTTGAAATTATTGGTTCTTTCTTCTCAACTTTTTTCCAAAAAGTTTTCCTTCCCAAAACATTCTCCTTGAAATTCTTGATCTTTTATTCCAAACTTTTCTCCAAATTTTTTTCCTTCACAAAACGTTCTCTTTGAAATTTTTGGTTCTATGGTCCCAACTTTTCTCCAAAAACTTTACCTTTTGCAAAAGTTCTCTTTGAAATCATGGTTATTTTTTCCCAACTTTTCTCCCAAAACTTTCCCTTTTACAAACTTTCCCCTTTAATATTCTTGGTCCTTTCTTCCCAATTTTTCTGCACAAATTTTCCTTTTCGAAACGTTCTCTTTGAAATTCTTGGTCCTTTCATCCCAACTTTTCTCCAAAAGCTTTTCCTTTTCCAAATGTTTTTTTTTTTAAAATTCTAGGTCATTTCTTTCAAACTTTTCTCCAAAAACTTTCTTTTTCCAAACGTTCTCATTGAAGTTCTTTGTCATTTCTTCCCAACTATTCTCCAAAAACTTTTCTTTTTCGAAAATTCTCTTTGAAATTATTTTGTTGTCCAAACGTTCGCTTTGAAATTCTTGGTCCTTTCATCCCAACTTTTCCTCAAAAACTTTTCCTTTTCCAAACGTTCTCTTTGAAATTTTTGGTTTTTCTTCTCAACTCTTCCCCAAAAACGTTTCCTTTTCCAAACATTCGCTTTGAAATTCTTGGTCTTTTTTTCTCAACTCTCTTCCAAGAACTTTTCTTTTTCCAAATGTTCTCATGAACTTTTGGACAAAAGTTGGAAAGAAAAGACCAAGGATTTCAAACAAAGCATTTGAAAAATAAAAAGTTTTAGGAGAAAAATTGGGATGGAAGGACCAAAATTTTTTTTTTAAAAAAAAAACATTTGGAAAAAGAAAAGTTTTTAGGGAAGAGTTGGGAAAAAAGAACTAAGAATTTCAAAGAGAACATTTGGAAAATGAAAAGTTATTGGAGAAAAGTCGGAAAGAAAAGACAGAATCATTTCAAAACGTTCCGTTTGAAATTCTTGGTCCTTTCTTCCTAAACTTTTCTCCAAAAACTTTACATTTTCTAAACGTTCTCATTAAAATTTCTGGTGTTTTTTCCCAACATTTCTCCAAAAACTGTCCCTTTTCCAAGTGTTCTCTGTGAAATTTTTGGTCATTTCTACCCAACTATTCTAATGTTTTATTTGAAATTCTTGGTCCTTTAACCCCAACTTTTCTCCAAAAACTTTTCATTTTCCAACATTCTATTTGAAATTCTTGGTTCATTCTTCCAAACTTTCTCTAAAAATTTTCCTTTTTCCAAACGTTATTTCTGAAAGTCTTGGCCCTACCTTCCCAACTCTTCTCCAAAAACTTTTCCTTTTCCAAACGTTCTCTTTATAATCCTTGGTCATTTCTTCTCAACTCTTCTCTAAACACTTTTCCTTTTCCAAATGTTTTCCTTCCCAACTTTTCTCAAAAAACTTTTGTTTTTCCAAAACTTCTTTTTGGAAGTCTTGGTCCTACATTTCCAACTATTATACAAAAACTTTTTCTTTTCTAAACATTTTCTTTGAAAGTCTTGGTCCTTTCTTCCAACTCTTCTCTAAAAATTTTTACTTTTCCAAATGTTCTCCTTGAAATTTTTGGTTCTTTGTTCACAAACTTTTCTCAAAAAATTATCTTTTTCCAAATGTTCTCCTTGAAATTATCCTTTTTCCAAACGTTCGTTTTGAAATTCTTGATTCTTTCATCCCATCTCTTTTTTTTGATATCCGTGAGTGTCCGGGCCAGCTTACGCGCACCTCGACTAATCTCACGGGACAACCGCCTGACCCTACTACATTTGGTTGCCAAGGAAACTCGTAGGATATTAAATCCTAGGTAGGTGGCCACCATGGATTGAACCCATGCCCTCTAAGCCCTTTATTTTTTCCATGGTCCTTTTTGACCATTAGGGCCAACCCATGATGGTTTCTTTCATCCCATCTCTTACCCAAAAACTTTTTCTTTTCCAAACGTTCTCTTTAAAATATTTGATCCTTTCTTTCCAACTCTTCCCCAAGAATAAGCAACGACCAAGAATTTCAAATAGAGCATTTGGAAAATAAAAAGTTTTTTGAGAAAAATTGGGATGGAAGTACCAAGAATTTCAAAGAGAACATTTGAAAAAGGAAAAGTTATTCGAGAAAAGTTGGGAAGAAAGGACCAAGAATCTTTTCAAAACGTTCCATTTGAAATTCTTGGTCCTTTCTTCCCAAACTCTTCTACAAAAACATTTCCTTTTCCAAACGTTCTCTTTAAAATTCTTGGTTCTTTCTTCCCAACACTTCTCCAAAAACTTTTTCTTTTCCAAATGTTTTATTTGAAATTCTTGGTACTTTAACGCCAACTTTTCTCCAAAAATTTTTCATTTTCCAAACACTTTCTTTGAAATTCTTGGTTCGTTCTTCCAAACTCCTCTAGAATTTCTTCATTTTCCAAACCTTCTCATTGAAATTATTGTTCTTTGTTCTTAACTCTCCTCCAATACTTTTCCTTTTCCAAACATTCTTTTTGAAAGTCTCAGTCTTACCTTCTCAACTCTTCTCCGAAAACTTTTCATTTTCCAAAGCTTCGCTTTCAAACTTTTGGTCCTTTTTTCCCAACTATTCTACAAAAAAAATTCATTTTCTAAACATTTTCTTTGATAGTCTTGGTCTTTTTTTCTCAACCTTGTTCAAAAAATTATTTCTTTTTCCAACGTTCTCCTTGAAATTCGAAGTCCTTTCTCCCAAACTTTTCTCCAAAACATTTTCCTTTTCCAAAAGTTCTCCTTGAAATTCTTAGTCCTTTCTTCACAACTTTTCTCCAAAAATTTTCCTTTTCCAAACGTTCTGTTTGAACTTCTTGATCCTTATTCTTGGTCTTTTATTCCCAACTTTTCTCCAAAAATTTTTCTTTTTCCAAACATTCCGTTTGAAGTTCTTGGTCCTTTCTTTCCAACTTTTCTGCAAAAAAAACTCCTTTTCCAAACATTATCTTTGAAATTCTTAATGCTTTCTTCTCAACTTTTCAACCAAAAAAAAAATCTTTTCCATACGTTCTCTTTGAAGTTCTTGGTTATTTTTCCAAACTTTTCTCAAAAAACTTTTCCTTTTCCAAACATTTTATATAAAGTTCTTGGTTTTTTCTTCCCAACTTTTCTCCAAATACTTTTCCTTTTTTCAAACGTTCGCTTTGAATTTCTTGGTCCATTCTCTCAACATTTCACCAAAACTTTTCTTCTCCTAACTTTCTCTTTGAAATTGTTGGTCCTTTCTTCCCAACTGTTCTCCAAAAACTCTTGATTTTCCAAACGTTCCCATTGAAATTTTGAGTCCTTTGTTCTAGGGGGTACTTGGTTGGGTTGGGTCTGGTTAGGAGGATTATGTAAGGCCTCCTATTACTCACGTGTATAAAAGAAAGGGCATAGTGGGAAAAGCTTAGAAACGGTTAGAGAGTGTGGGAGCCACTGGGACGTGGGAGTGAGGGCTGATTGTATTTGAGGGGAGAGGGAATCATTGGGAAGGAGGGGAATGTTTTGGGCTTAGACTGAGAGTGGTCTGAGGGGAGAGAACCAGACTCTCGAAAGCTAGATTATCACTTTCCTTGATTGTTCTTGTGTTCTTCCTCTCAATATAATCGGCTAATAACCCCCTCTGTCTATTGAAGAACTATCAATAGTGCAGAGTTTGGGTCCTATTCTCCTCTATTTGTGTGTTGTTTGCTTGTTGTTCTTATTTTTCACAGGTTATTTGAGTTAGATACCTAACAAATTGATATTAGAGCACGTGAAATCCTGGGGAAAACAAGGAGTATGGCTCAGAAACAAGTGGAAGAAGGACTAGATGGTCACGATAAAGAAATAAGTGAGGTGAAGAAAACCCTGCTTTTGTTTGGCAGGCAACTGGAACAACTAACTCTGGAAATGAAGGAGAATCAAAGGGCATTGGTGACCATGATAACGGGTCAGAACACCAGCAGAGGAGAAACTTCTTCGGGGGTGACTCAATCATCTCACAAGAAGTTGAAGGCTCCAGAGAATGAGATAGAAGGAGCTATTACTGATAACGAACCCATGTAAGTTAATCGCGTCCAAAAGGAAGTTACAAGGAGGGGATAGATGCAAGTTCAAAAAGTTAGAGATGTCTGTCTTCGCCGGTGAAAACCCTGACTCCTGGTTTTTTAGAGCGGAGCGATATTTTGAAATACATCAGTTAACAGACGCGGAAAAGATCACGACGACCATTATTAGTTTCGACCATGATGTTGTTGATTGGCACCGATGGGAAACGAACCAAGAGAAGATTCAAACCTGGGAACAATTGAAGGAGAAAATATTCGAACGATATTGGCCTTCCCAAGAGGGGAGCTTATGCGCGAGGTTTTTAGCCGTGAAGTAAGAAAGCACAGTGACCGATTTCAGGAAGCGTTTTGAAATTTACGTCGCGCCAGTGCTAGAGCTGTCTCAGGTGGTGTTAGAGAATACTTTCCTTAATGGGCTCAACCCTACAATGCGCATAGAGGTGGTGAGCAGACGCCCCGTTGGGCTGCGAGAGATCATGACAGAGGCCCAGTTGGTAGAAGATCGAATATGGCCATTAAGATGGCCTTGGAATCGTTGGGCTCTGAGTATGTTAAGTCGGCCCATCAAGGAGGTAACAAGGCGCCTGGAGGAAATACGTCCAAACCTACTGGCAAAGATGAAGATACACCCCTAACCATCGATGCAAGAGCAAGGATATAAGGGAGCTACGAGTCCTGTTAGTAAGTGAAGAAGGCGAAGTTGAACTAGTTCAAGAGAGTGCGTCTGAGGAAGAAGAGGCTGAGCTGAATAGTTTAGAAGCCTCAAACATCAAATGAGCAGAGCTCGACCTGAAATCAGTCGTGGGATTCTCGACTCCTGGTACAATGAAGGTAAGAGGGATGGTCGAAGGGAAGGATGTGGTGGTGCTCATAGATTGTGGAGCAACAAACTTCATATCTCAAAAGCTAGTAGATGAGTTTAATCTTCCCCTGAATTCTACGTCCAATTATGGTATTGTCATGGGAATAGGGATAGCTGTAAAAGGAAAAGGAGTATGTAAAGGTGTAATTGTCACTCTACCCGAACTATCCCTTAAGGTTCTTCCTCCCTCTTGAGCTTCGTGGGGTGGACGTGATCCTTGGGATGCTTTGGCTTCGCACCATGGGTGGCATGAACGTCAACTGGACAAATCTGACCATGTCCTTTGAAGTGAATGGTTCCACAGTAACGATACAAAGGGATCCGACATTAACTAAGGCAGAGGTATCTATGAGGATGATGGCAAAAACATGGATCGGTCAGATCAAGGCTTCCTTGTGGAGCCAAAAGGGTTGTATATCGAGGAGGTGGAGAACAATTCGAGCCCTGCGCTACCGAAGGCCATTGAGGAACTAATCCAAGAGTCCGATGACATTTTTAATCGACCTGGGGGACTACCTCCTCCACGCAGCATTGATAACAAGATTGTGATCAAGGAGGGACAATGACCGATCAATGTCAGACCTTATAAGTATGCGCATGTCCAGAAGAATGAGATCGAATCGATGGTGAGAGAGATGTTGATGACATACGACCCAGCCCCAGCCCTGTGTTGCTAGTGAAAAAGGAGGGGGATGGAGGTTTTGCATGGACTACAAGGCTCTAAATCAGGCCACCATTCTCGACAAGTTTCCCATACCAGTTATTGAAGAACTACTTGATGAGTTAAATGGCTCCACTGTGTATTCTAAGTTAGATCTGAAGTCCGGTTACGACCAAATATGGATGAGAGAGGAAGATATCGAGAACACAACTTTTTGCTCGCACGGAGGACATTATGAGTTCCTCGTTATGGCTTTTGGACTGACCAACGCACCTACTACCTTTCAGTGTTTAATGAATCAGGTATTTCGGCCCTTCTTGAGACGTTTTATTCTGGTGTTTTTTGACGATATATTGGTGTACAACCCTGATTTAGACACTCATCGGAAGCACCTAGCCATAGTTTTCGAGACTCTAAAGCACAACTCCCTATATGCGAATAAAAAGAAATGTATTTTTGCTAAAGACCGAATTGAGTACTTGGGGTATTGGATTTCAGCTCAAGAAGTGGAAGCGGATCAACGGAAAATCAAGGCTATGCTACAATGGCCGAAACCGAAGTCAGTGAAAGAACTTAGAGGATTTTTGGGCCTCACCGGGTACTATCGCAGATTTGTGAAGAACTATGGATCCATAGCTGCCCCACTAACGAACCTTTTGAAGAAGGATTCTTTGAGCTGGTTAGAGGCCACCATGTCGTTTGAAGAATTGAGGTTAGCCATGGTCACCCTTCCTGTTTTTGTTCTCCCTAATTTCTCGTTGCCATTTGTGGTAGAGACAGATGCCTCTGGATACAGTTTGGGCACTATGCTAGGGGTGTACTTGGGTTGGGTTGGGTCTAGTTACGGGGAATTCTAAATCCTTTCTTCCAGACACTTCTCCAAAAAAGTTTCTTTTTCCAAACATTATCCTTGAAATTATTGGTCTTTTCATTCCAACAACTGTCCAAAATTTATTCATTTTCCAGACGTTATCTTAGAAATTCTTACTACTTTTTCTTGGTCCTTTCGTCTTAACTTTTTCTCCAAAAACGTTTTCTTTTCCAAACGTTCCTTTTGAAGGTTTTGGTCCTTTCTTTGCAATTACTCTACAAATACTTTTCCTCTTTTGAACGTTCCCTTTGAACTTCTTGGTCCATTCTCTCAACATTTCACCAAAACTTTTCCTACTCCTAACATTCGCATCGAAATTCTTGGTCCTTTATACCCAACTCTTCTCCATAAAACTCTTTCTTTTCCAACTGTTCTCTTTCAAATTCTTGGTCCTTTGTTCTAGGGGGTGTACTTGGGTTGTGTTGGGTCTAGTTAAGAGGAATTCTTGAACATTTCTTGCCAACTCTTCCCCAAAAAAGTTTCTTTTTCCAAATGTTATCCTTGAAATTATTGGTCTTTTCATTCCAACAACTCTCCAAAATTTATTAATTTTCCAAACGTTATCTTTGAAATTCTTACTCCTTTTTCTTGGTCCTTTCGTCTTAACTTTTTCTCCAAAAACGTTTCCTTTTCCAAACGTTCCTTTTGAAGGTTTTGGTCTTTTCTTCTCAATTACTCTACCAATACTTTTCCTCTTTCGAACGTTCCCTTTGAACTTATTGGTCCATTCTCTCAACATTTCACCAAAACTTTTCCTTCTCCTAACATTCGCATCGAAATTCTTGGTCCTTTCTTCTTAACTCTTCTCTAAAAACTCTTTCGTTTCCAAACGTTCTCTTTCAAATTCTTGGTTCTTTGTTCTAGGGGTGTACTAGGGTTGGGTTGGGTCTAGTTACGGGGAATTATAAAACCTTTCTTCCCGACTCTTTTCGCAAAAAATTTCCTTTTTTCCAAACGTTATCCTTGAAATTCTTGTTCATTTATTCCCAACTACTCTCCAAAATTTCTTCCTTTTCCAAACATTATCTTTGAAATTCTCAGTCCTTTTTCTTGGTTCTTTCGTCTCAACTGTTTCATCAAAAACTTTTCCTTTTCCAAACGTTCCCTTTGAAGTTCTTAGCCCTTTCTTCCCAACTATTCTACAAATACTTTTCCTTCTTCAAACTTTCGCTTTGAACTTCTTGGTCCATTCTCTCAACATTTCACCAAAACTTTTCCTTCTCCTAACATCACATAGAAATTCTTGGTCCTTTATTCCCAACTCTTTTCCATAAAACTCTGACTTTTCCAAATGTTCTCTTTCAAATTCTTGGTCCTTTGTTCTAAGGGTGTACTTGGGTTGGGTTGGGTCTAGTTACGAGGAATTCTAAATCCTTTCTTCCCCACTCTTATCCAAAAAACATTCTTTTTCCAAACATTATCCTTGAAATTATTGGTCTTTTCATTCCAACAACTGTCCAAAATTTATTCATTTTCTAGACGTTATCTTTGAAATTCTTACTACTTTTTCTTGGTCCTTTCGTCTTAACTTTTTCTCCAAAAACGTTTTCTTTTCCAAACGTTCCTTTTGAAGGTTTTGGTCCTTTCTTCGCAATTACTCTACAAATACTTTTCCTCTTTTGAACGTTCCCTTTGAACTTCTTGGTCCATTCTCTCAACATTTCACCAAAACTTTTCCTTCTCCTAACATTCGCATCGAAATTCTTGGTCCTTTATACCCAACTCTTCTCCATAAAACTCTTTCTTTTCCAACTGTTCTCTTTCAAATTCTTGGTCCTTTGTTCTAGGGGGTGTACTTGGGTTGTGTTGGGTCTAGTTAAGAGGAATTCTTGAACATTTCTTGCCAACTCTTCTCCAAAAAAGTTTCTTTTTCCAAATGTTATCCTTGAAATTATTGGTCTTTTCCTTCCAACAACTCTCCAAAATTTATTCATTTTCCAAACGTTATCTTTGAAATTCTTACTCCTTTTCCTTGGTACTTTCGTCTTAACTTTTTCTCCAAAAACGTTTCCTTTTCCATACGTTCCTTTTGAAGGTTTTGGTCTTTTCTTCCCAATTACTCTACAAATACTTTTCCTCTTTCGAACGTTCCCTTTGAACTTATTGGTCCATTCTCTCAACATTTCACCAAAACTTTTCCTTCTCCTAACATTCGCATCGAAATTCTTGGTCCTTTCTTCTTAACTCTTCTCTAAAAACTCTTCTGTTTCCAAACGTTCTCTTTCAAATTCTTGGTTCTTTGTTCTAGGGGTGTACTAGGGTTGGGTTGGGTCTAGTTACGGGGAATTATAAAACCTTTCTTCCCGACTCTTTTCCAAAAAAAATTCTTTTTTTCCAAACGTTATCCTTGAAATTCTTGTTCATTTATTCCCAACTACTCTCCAAAATTTCTTCCTTTTCCAAACATTATCTTTGAAATTCTCAGTCCTTTTTCTTGGTTCTTTTGACTCAACTGTTTCACCAAAAACTTTTCCTTTTCCAAACGTTCCCTTTGAAGTTCTTAGTCCTTTCTTCCCAACTATTCTACAAACACTTTTCCTTCTTCAAACTTTCAATTTGAACTTCTTGGTCCATTCTCTCAACATTTCACCAAAACTTTTCCTTCTCCTAACGTCACATCGAAATTCTTGGTCCTTTATTCCCAACTCTTCTCCATAAAACTCTTACTTTTCCAAATGTTCTCTTTCAAATTCTTGGTCCTTTGTTCTAGGGGTGTACTTGGGTTGGGTTGGATCTAGTTACGAGGAAATCTTGAACCTTTCTTCCCAACTCTTATCCAAAAAACATTCTTTTTCCAAACGTTATCCTTGAAATTCTTGGTCTCTTCATTCCAACAACTGTCAAAAATTTACATTTTCCACACGTTATCTTTGAAATTCTTACTCCTTTTTCTTGGTCCTTTCGTCTTAACTTTTTCTCCAAAAAACGTTTTCTTTTCCAAACGTTCATTTTGAAGGTTTTGATCCTTTCTTCACAATTACTCTACAATTACTTTTCCTCTTTCGAACGTTCCCTTTGAACTTTTTGGTCCATTCTCTCAACATTTCACCAAAACGTTTCCTTTTCCTAACATTCGCATCGAAATTCTTGGTCCTTTCTACCCAAATCTTCTCCATAAAACTCTTTCTTTTCCAAATGTTCTCTTACAAATTCTTTGTCCTTTGTTCTAAGGGTGTACTTGGGTTGTGTTGGGTCTTGTTACGAGGGATTCTTGAACATTTCTTCCAAAGTCTTCTCCAAAAAAGTTTCTTTTTCCAAACGTTATCCGTGAAATTATTGGTCTTTTCATTCCAAATACTCTCCAAAATTTATTCATTTTCCTAACGTTGTCTTTGAAATTCTTACTCCTTTTTCTTGGTCCTTTCGTCTTAACTTTTTCTCCAAAAACGTTTCGTTTTCCAAACGTTCCTTTTGAAGGTTTTGGTCTTTTCTTCCCAATTACTCTACAAATACTTTTCCTCTTTCGAACGTTCACTTTGAACTTATTGGTCCATTCTCTCAACATTTCACCAAAACTTTTCCTTCTCCTAACATTCGCATCGAAATTCTTGGTCCTTTCTTCTTAACTCTTCTCTAAAAACTCTTCCGTTTCCAAACGTTCTCTTTCAAATTCTGGGTTCTTTGTTCTAGGGGTGTACTTGGGTTGGGTTGGGTCTAGGTATGGAGAATTCTTGAACCTTTCTTCCCGACTCTTTTCCAAAAAAATTTCCTTTTTCCAAACGTTATCCTTGAAATTCTTGTTCATTTCTTCCCAACTACTCTCCAAAATTTTTTCCTTTTCCAAACATTATCTTTGAAATTCTTAGTCCTTTTTCTTGGTTCTTTCGTCTTAACTGTTTCACCAAAAACTTTTCCTTTTCCAAACGTTCCCTTTGAAGTTCTTGGTCCTTTCTTCCCAACTATTCTACAAATATTTTTCCTTCTTCAAACGTTCGCTTTGAACTTCTTGGTCCATTCTCTCAACATATCACCAAAACTTTTCTTTTTCCTAACATTCACATCGAAATTCTTGGTCCTTTATTCCCAACTCTTCTCCATAAAACTCTTACTTTTCAAATGTTCTCTTTCAAATTCTTGGTCCTTTGTTCTAGGGGTGTACTTGGGTTGGGTTGGGTCTAGTTACAAGGAATTCTTGAACCTTTCTTCCCAACTCTTATCCAAAAAACATTCTTTTTCCAAACGTTATCCTTGAAATTCTTGGTCTTTTCATTCCAACAACTGTCCAAAATTTATTCATTTTCCACACGTTATCTTTGAAATTCTTACTCCTTTTTCTTGGTCCTTTCGTCTTAACTTTTTCTCCAAAAACGTTTTCTTTTCCAAACGTTCATTTTGAAGGTTTTGGTCCTTTCTTCGCAATCACTCTACAAATATTTTTCCTCTTTCGAACGTTCCCTTTGAACTTCTTGGTCCATTCTCTCAACATTTCAACAAAACGTTTCCTTCTCCTAACATTCGCATCGAAATTCTTGGTCCTTTATACCCAACTCTTCTCCATAAAACTCTTTCTTTTCCAAACGTTCTCTTACAAATTCTTTGTCCTTTGTTCTAAGGGTGTACTTGGGTTGTGTTGGGTCTAGTTACAAGGAATTCTTGAACATTTCTTGCAAACTCTTCTCCAAAAAAGTTTCTTTTTCCAAACGTTATCCTTGAAATTCTTGGTCTTTTCATTCCAACAACTCTCCAAAATTTATTCATTTTCCAAATGTTATCTTTGAAATTCTTATTCCTTTTTCTTGGTCCTTTCGTCTTAACTTTTTCTCCAAAAACGTTTCATTTTCCAAACATTCCTTTTAAAGGTTTTGGTCTTTTCTTCCCAATTACTCTACAAATACTTTTCCTCTTTCCAACGTTCCCTTTGAACTTATTGGTCCATTCTCTCAACATTTCACCAAAACGTTTCCTTCTCCTAACATTCGCATCGAAATTCTTGGTCCCTTCTTCTTAACTCTTCTCTAAAAACTCTTCCGTTTCCAAACGTTCTCTTTCAAATTCTTGGTTCTTTGTTCTAGGGGTGTACTAGGGTTGGGTTGGGTCTAGTTACGGGGAATTATAGAACCTTTCTTCCCGACTCTTTTCCAAAAAAAATTTCCTTTTTCCAAACGTTATCCTTGAAATTCTTGTTCATTTCTTCCCAACTACTCTCCAAAATGTCTTCCCTTTCCAAACATTATCTTTGAAATTCTTAGTCCTTTTTCTTGGTTCTTTCGTCTCAACTGTTTCACCAAAAACTTTTCCTTTTCCAAACGTTCCCTTTGAAGTTCTTGGTCCTTTCTTCCCAACTATTCTACAAATACTTTTCCTTCTTCAAAGGCCATTGAGGCTATTAAGCAACTGATCCAAGAGTCCGATGACATTTTTAATCAACCTGGGGGACTACCTCTTCCACGCAGCATTGATCACAAGATTGTGCTTAAGGAGGGACAAGGACCGATCAATGTCATGCCTTATAAGTAAGTCTAGTTTGAGATCAAATAGCATCCTGATGTCCTCAACAAAGCCGCTGATGCTTTGTCAAGAATTCCAACGAGAGGTGAACTGATGACTTTAGCTGTGCCCTCGCTGTTGGATATTGACAAGGTCAAGGAAGAGGTGGAATCAGATGAGGAACTACATAAAATTTGCAAGGCCATGAGTGAAGATCCGATGAGCCATCCTAAATTTTCCATTGACCATGGGATACTCCACTACAAAGGCCGCTTGGTTCTGTCAATTAAGTCTAGTTTAATCCCTACTCTTTTACAGACTTTCCATGACTCCGTGGTGGGAAGACATTCGGGTTTTTTGCGTACCTACAAGCGGTTGACAGGGGAATTATTAAGGAAGGGGATGAAAAACGAGGTGAAGAAGTATGTTGAACAATGTACAGTTTGCCAAGCTAACAAGTCAGAATTAGTCGCCCTTGCAGGCCTTCTTCAACAGTTGCCTGGACCCGACAAGATATGGGAAGATTTGTCGATGGACTTCATTGAGGGGCTCCCAGTTTCCCAAGGGGTTGATACTATCATTGTGATTGTAGATAGGCTCAGCAAATACGCCCACTTCATCACCTTGAAGCATCCCTTTTCAGCAAAAACAGTGGCAACACAGTTCGTGAAGGAAATAGTTCGACTTCATGGCTTTCCAAGGTCCATTGTGTCTGATCGAAACAAAATCTTCGTTAGCCATTTCTGGAGTGAGATGTTTCAGATGGAGCCACTCAGTTAAAAAGCACGACCTTTCATCCTCAAACGAACAACCAAACTGAGAGGGTAAATCGTTGCTTGGAGAGATACTTGAAGTGCTTTTGTAATGAGCAACCTAAGAAGTGGACACAATGGATGGCTTGGGCAGAGTTGTGGTACAACACGACTTACCATACTTCTATCAATGTTACCCCATTTCATGTAGTGTACGGGAGACAACCACCGTCTATAATTTCCTATGGGGATAAAAAGACCACGAATGACTCGGTTGAGCAGCAATTGATTGAAAGAGATCGACAGCTTCTACGCTTGAAGGAGCAGCTACGGTTGGCTCAAGAGAGGATGAAAAACAGGCAGATCGTAACAGAAGATATGTGGAATTAGAAGTTGATGATTGGGTGTACCTTAAGACCAGGCCATACAGACAGAGGTCAATCGCTAAGAAGAGGTGCGAGAAATTAGCTCCGAGGTATTATGGGCCGTATAAGATCCTGCAGCGTGTGGGTAAGGTAGCTTACAAACGAGAATTACCTTCCTCTTCTTCCATCCACGATGTATTCCATGTTTCACAGTTAAAGAAAGCAGTAGGCCAACAGATGGAAGTCCATGATGTGCTGCCTCCTCTATCTGAGGAGTTTGAATGGTTGATTGAACCAGTATCTAGGCTCGGAATTCGTTGGAATGAGGAGACAAACAGTGAAGAATGGCTTGTGCAATGGAAGGATCAGCAGCTGTGTGATGCCACTTGGGAAAATGCAGCGGACATCAAACTCCAATTTCCAAACTTCCACCTTGAGGACAAGGTGGATCTGAACCGGGTGGTATTGTAAGGCCTCCTATTACTCACATGTATAAAAGAAAGGGCAAAGTGGGAAAAGTTGAGAAACGGTTAGAGAGTGTGGGGGCCACTGGGACGTGGGAGTGAAGGCAGATTGTATTTTAGGGGAGAGGGAATCATTGGGAAGGAGGGGAATGTTTTGGGCTTAGACTGAGAGTGGTCTGAGGGGAGAGAACCAGCCTCTCGAAAGCTGGATTATCATTTCCCTTGATTGTTCTTGTGTTCTTGTTGTATTCTTGTGGCTTTCTCAATACAATCAGCTAATAGCTCCCTCTATCTATTGAAGAACTATCAATAGTGCAGTGTTTGGGTCCTATTCTCCTCTATTTGTGTGTTGTTTGCTTGTTGTTCTTATTTTTCACAGGTTATTTGAGTTAGATACCTAACAGATTTCTTGGTCCAACCCGAATTTAGCTCAACAACCCGATCAACACTACTTAAGAGAGCAACCCAACCCAACCCAACCCTAATATTTTTTAGCAGGGTCGGGTTGGGTCATCAGGTTGTGTTTTTCCTTCAGAGAGACGATGGCGAAGAGATAAACAATGCGCGCTAAAAGGAAAGGAAACAACGAATGAAAGAGAGAGGCAAGAGTTGAAGATAAAAACACGAAGGATAGTGATGACAACCTGATAGAACAACGACGACAACAGGAAGGCACCATTAGATGGACTACGTTTGTTGTCAGTTGTGAACAAGTATCAGGGAGGGAGGGTTGCAAATGACTGCAACGTGTAGATCGTTGAAGAAGAAAATGGATTGGGTGTGTTATGTTAGGTGTGCTAAAACGACTGCAAAATGTAAACAAAACAACAGCGAGGATTTCGAAAGAGAGGCTTGTATATGTGTTGAGAGAGAGAGAAAGTGAGAGAGAAGATGCTAAAGACTGAGGAAAGGGGAAAGGAAGCGACTAAAATGATGGGAGGAAAAGACAAACCCCTAATAAGACATATAAATAAGATTTTCCTTTCTGTCCTTTCTTCCGAACTCTACTCCAAAAACATTTCATTTTTCAAATGTTCTCATTCATATTCTTGGTTCTTTCTACCTAACTTTTCTACACAAACTTTTGCTTTTCCAAGTGTTCCCTTTGAAAGTCTTAGTCCTTCCTTCCTAACTTTTCTACAAAAAGTTTTCATTTTCCAAATGTGCCCTTTGAAATTTTGGTCCTTTATTTACAACTTTTCTCGAAAAACTTTTCATTTTTCAAATGTTTTCTATGAAATCCTTGGTCCTTTCTTTCCAATTATTCTCCAAAAATATTTCTTTTCCAAAAGTTCACTTTGAAGTTTTGGTCCTTTCTTCCCAACTGTCCTCCCGATACTTTTTCCTTTCCACACGTTCGCTTTAAGTTCTTGGTCTTTTCCTCCCAACACTTTCTCAACAACTTTTCTTTTTTCAAACGTTCTCAATGAAATTCTTATTCTTTTCTTCCCAACTCCACTCAAAAAACTTCTCCTTTTCCAATCGTTTTCATAGAAATTCTTAGCTCTTTTTCCCCAACTCTTTCCTAAAAACTTTTCCTTCCAAGCGTTCTCTTTGAAACTCAGTCCCTTCTTTTCAACTCTTTTCCAAAAAAAAACTTTTTTTCCAAGTGTTCCCTATTAAATTCATGGTCATTTCTTTCCAACTTTTCTCCAAAAAAATTTCTTTTTCCAAACATTCTCATTGAAATTCTTGGTCCATTCTTCCCAACTTTTCTTCAAAAAAAATTTCCTTTTCCAAACGTTCACCTTGAAATTCTTCGTCATTTCTTCCCAACTCTTCTCCAAATACTTTTCCATTTTCGAACGTTTGCTTTAAACTTCTTGGTCCATTCTCTCAACATTTCACCAAAACTTTTCCTTCTCCTAACATTTGCATCGAAATTCCTGATCATCTCTTCCCAACTCTTCTCCAAAAACTCTTCCTTTTCCAAACGTTCTTTTTGAAATTCTTGGTCCTTTGTTCTAGGGGTGTACTTGGGTTGGGTTGGGTCTAGTTGAGAGAGCAACCTAAACCCAACCCAACCCTAATATTTCTGGGTTTGGTCGGGTTGGGTCATCAGGTTGTCTTTTTCCTTCAACGAGACGATTGCGAAGAGATAAACAATGAGTGCTGAAAACACGAAGAGATAATGATGACAACCCGATACAACGACGACAACGACAACGGGAAGGCACCACTAGATGGACTAGGTTTGGTGTCGGTTGCGAATGAGTATTAGGGAGGGAGGAATGCAAATGACTGCAACGTCAAGATCGTTGAAGAAGAAAACGAATTGGGTGTGCTAAAACGACTACAAAATGAGGGTAGAGGAAGTAGATGGCTGAAAAACGTGAACAAAACAACGAGGATTTTGAAAGAGGCCCGTATATGTGTTGAGAGAGAGAATGTGCAAAACACAGAGTAAAGGGGGAAGGAGACGGCTAAAATGATGGGAAATTCTAGGTAATTTCTTCCCAACGCTACTCCAAAAACATTTCATTTTCCAAATGTTCCCATTCATATTCTTGAAGCTTTTGAAAGTCTTAGTCCTTTTTTCCTAACTTTTCTACAAAAAGAAAAGTTTTCCTTTTCCAAACTTTCCTTTGAAGCTTTTGGTCCTTTAATTAAAACTTTTCTCCAAAAACTTTTCATTTTTCAAACGTTCTCTATGAAATCCTTGGTCCTTTCTTTCCAATTCTTCTCCAAAAATATTCCTTTTCCAAAAGTTCGCTTTGAAATTTTTGGTCCTTTCTTTCCAACTTTTCACCCAATACTTTTCCTTTTTCACACGTTCGCTTTGAAGCTTTTGGTCTTTTCTTCTCAACTCTTTCTCAAAAACTATTCTTTTTCCAAACATTCTCATTGAAATTCTTTCTTTTTTTTCCTAACTCTTCTCCAAAAACTGTCTCTTCCAAATATTCTCTTTGAACTTATTGGTATTTCATCCTAACTTTTCTCCAAAAACTTTTCCTTTGCCAACTGTTCCCTTTTAAGTTCATGTTTCATTCTTCACAACTCTCCACCAAATACCTTTCCTTTTCCAAGGGTCTTCTTCGAAATTCTTGGTCCTTTCCCTTCAACTCTTTTCCAATATATTATCTGTTTCGAAACGTTCTCTTTGAAATTCTTACACAACTTCCCAACTCTTTTCCAGAAACTTTTCCTAGTCCAAACGTTCTCCTTGAAATTCTTGGTTCTTTCTCCCCAACTCCTTCCCAAACACTTTTCTTTTTCCAAGTGTTCTATTTGTAATTTTTAGTCCTTTCCTTCCAACTCTTCTCTAAAATTTTTCCATTTCCAAGTGTTCCCTTTGAAATTCATGGTCTTTTCTTCCGAACTTTTTTCCAAAAAAAATTTCATTTCCTAACGTTCTCATAGAAAATCTTGGTCATTTCTTCACAACTCCTCCAAAAACTTCTACTTTTCCAATCGTTTTGTTGAAATTCTTGGTTCTTTCTCTTAAACTCTTCCCTAAAAACTTTTCCTTTTCCAAGCGTTCCATTTGAACTTCTCGATCCCTTCTTTCAACTCTTTTCCGAATTTTTTTTTTTCCTAGTGTTCCCTATTAAATTCATGGTTCTTTCTTTCCAACTTTTCACCAAATATTTTTCCTTTTCCTAACGTTCTCTTTGAATTCTTGGTCCTTTCTTTCAAACTTTTCTTCAAAAAAATTTTCTTTTTCCAAACATTCTCCTTGAAATCCTGGATCCTTTCTACCCAACTCTTCTACAAATACTTTTCCTTCTTCGAACGTTCGCTTTGAACTTCATGGTCCATTTCAACAATTCACCAAAACTTTTCCTTCTGGTAAGATTCACATAAAAATTCGTGGTCCTTTCTTCTTAACTCTTCTCTAAAAACTGATCTTTTGTTTCCAAACGTTCTCTTTCGAATTCTTCGTTCTTTGTTCATGAGGTGTACTTGGGTTGGATTGGGTCTAGTTACGGGGAGTTCTTGAACCTTTCTTCCCGACTCTTTTCCAAAATATTTTCCTTTTTCCTAACGTTATCCTTGGAATTCATGGACTTTTCATTCCAACAACTCTCCAAAATTTATTCATTTTCCACACATTATCTTTGAAATTCTTACTCCTTTTTCTTGGTCCTTTCGTCTTAAATTTTACTCCAAAAACGTTTCCTTTTCAAAACTTTCTCTCAACATTTCACTAAAACTTTTCCTTCTCCTAACATTCGCATCGAAATTCTTGGTCCTTTCTTCTTAACTCTTCTCTAAAAACTCCTCCGTTTCCAAACGTTCTCTTTCAAATTCTTGGTTCTTTGTTCTAAGGGTGTACTTGGGTTGGGTTGGGTCTAGTTACGGGGAATTCTTGAACCTTTCTTCCTAACTCTTTTCCTAAAAATTTTCCTTTTTCCAAACATTATCCTTGAAATTCTTGGTCATTTCTTCCCAACTACTCTCCAAAATTTCTTCCTTTTCCAAACATTATCTTTGAAATTCTTAGTCTTTTTTCTTGGTTCATTCGTCTCAACTGTTTCTCCAAAAACTTTTTCTTTTCCTAACGTTCCCTTTAAAGTTCTTGGTTCTATCTTCCGAACTACTCTACAAATACTTTTCCTTCTTCAAGCGTTCGCTTTGAACTTCTTGGTCCATTCTCCCAACATTTCACCAAAACTTTTCCTTCTCCTAACATTCACATCGAAATTCTTGGTCCTTTATTCCCAACTCTTCCCCATAAAACTCTTACTTTTCCAAAGGTTCTCTTTCAAATTCTAAGTCCTTTGTTTTAGGGGTGTACTTGGGTTGGGTTAAGTCTAGTTACGAGGAATTCTTGAACATTTCTTCCCAACTCTTCTCCAAAAAAGTTTCTTTTTCCAAACGTTATACTTGAAATTCTTGGACATTTCATTCCAACAACTCTCCAAAATTTATTCATTTTCCACACGTTATCTTTGAAATTCTTACTCCTTTTTCTTGGTCCTTTCGTCTTAAATTTTTCTCCAAAAACGTTTCCTTTTAAAAACGTACCTTTTGAAGTTTTTGGTTTTTTCATCCCAATTACTCTACAAATACTTTTCCTCTTTCGAACGTTCACTTTGAACTTCTTGGTCCATTCTCTCAACCTTTCACAAAAATTTTTCCTTCTCCTAACGTTCGCAACTAAATTCATAATCCTTTCTTCTTAACTCTTCTCAAAAAACTCTTCCGTTTCCAAACGTTCTCTTTCAAATTCTTGGTTCTTTGGTCTAAGGGTGTACGTGGGTTGGGTTGGGTCCAGTTACGGGGAATTCTTGAACCTTTCTTCGCCGACTCTTTTCCAAAAAAATTTCCTTTTTCCAAACGTTATCCTTGAAATTCATGGTCATTTCTTCCCAACTACTCTCCAAAATTTCTTCCTTTTCCAAACATTATCTTTGAAATTCTTAGTCTTTTTTCTTGGTTATTTCGTCTCAATTGTTTCTCCAAAAACTTTTCCTTTTCCAAACGTTCCCTTTGAAGTTCTTGGTCCTATCTTCCCAACTCTTCTCCATAAAACTCTTACTTTTCCAAATGTTCTCTTTCAAATTCTTGGTCCTATCTTCTAGGGGTGTACTTGGGTTGGGTTAAGTCTTGTTACGACGAATTCTTGAACCTTTCTTCCCAACTCTTCTCCAAAAAAGTTTCTTTTTCAAAACGTTATCCTTGAAATTCTTGGACTTTTCATTCGAACAACTCTCCAAAATTTATTCATTTTCCACACGTTATCTTTGAAATTCCTACTCCTTTTTCTTGGTCCTTTCGTCTTAACTTTTTCTCCAAAAACCTTTCCTTTTAAAAACGTTCCTTTTGAAGTTTTTGGTCTTTTCATCCCAATTACTTTACAAATACTTTTCCTCTTTCGAACGTTCACTTTGAACTTTTTCGTCCATTTTCTCAACTTTTAACCAAAACTTTTCATTCTCCTAACGTTCGCATCGAAATTCTTAATCCTTTCTTCTTAACTCTTCTCTAAAAACTCTTCCGTTTCCAAACGTTCTCTTTCAAATTCTTGGTTCTATGTTCTAGGGGTGTACTTGGGTTGGGTTGGGTCAGTGTGAGAGTACTAATATGATATAGTATGGTTTATTTGGGAAATAGTATTAGTAGGATAGTAAGGGTATAAGAGTAAATATCTAGGGAGTCTTGGTTATGCCTTGGGTTATAAATAGGGTAGTTTATGAAGCCTTTAGGGTGTGGAGAATTTTAGTAGGAGTGTCCACTGTGGGACTCTTGGGAGGGAGATAGCCCTCTCGAAAGGCTATTGGTATATTGTAATTTTCTTTTGATATCGCAATATATATATCTAAGTTTGTTCTTAGTGTTCGGGTTCCTAACAGTCTAGTTACGGGAAATTCTTGAATATTTCTTCTCCACTCTTTTCCAAAAAATTTTCCTTTTTCCAAACGTTATTCTTGAAATTCTTGGTCATTTCTTCCCAACTACTCTCCAAAATTTCTTCCTTTTCCAAACAATATCTTTGAAATTCTTAGTCCTTTTTCTTGGTTCTTTCGTCTAACTGTTTCTCCAAAAACTTTACCTTTTCAAAAAGTTCCCTATGAAGTTCTTGGTCCTTTCTTCCCAACTACTCTACAAATACTTTTAATTCTTCAAACGTTCGCTTTGAACTTCTTGGTCATTCTCTCAACATTTCACCAAAACTTTTCCTTCTCCTAACACTCACATCGAAATTCTTGGTCCTTTATTCTCAACTCTTCTCTATAAAACTCTTACTTTTCCAAATGTTCTCTTTCAAATTCTTTGTCCTTTGTTCTAGGGGTGTACTTTGGTTGGGTTGGGTCTAGTTACGAGGAATTCTTGAACCCTTCTTCCCAACTCTTCTCGAAAAAAGTTTCTTTTTCGAAACGTTATCCTTGAAATTATTGGACTTTTCATACCAACAACTCTCCAAAAGTTATTCATTTTCCACACGTTATCTTTAAAATTCTTACTCCCTTTTCTTGGTCCTTTCGTCTTAACTATTTCTCCAAAAACGTTTCCTTTTCCAAACGTTCCTTTTGAAGTTTTTGGTCTTTTCTTCCCAATTACTCTACAAATACTTTTCCTTCTTCAAACGTTAGCTTTGAACTTCTTGGTCCATTCTCTCAACATTTCACCAAAACGTTTCCTTCTCCTAACATTCACAACGAAATTCTTGGTCCTTTATTCCCAACTCTTCTCCATAAACTTCTTACTTTTCCAAATGTTCTCTTCCAAATTCTTGGTCCTTTGTTCTAGGGGTGTACTTGGGTTAGGCTGGGTCTCGTTACGAGGAATTCTTGAACCTTTCTTCTCAACTCTTCTCCAAAAAAGTTTCGTTTTCCAAAATGTTATCCTTGAAATTCTTGGACTTTTCATTCCAACAACTTTCCAAAATTTATTCATTTTCCACACGTTATCTTTGAAATTCTTACTCCTTTTTCTTGGTCCTTTCGTCTAAACTTTTTCTCCAAAACGTTTCCTTTTCCAAACGTTCCAACTGAAGGATTTGGTCTATTCATCCCAATTACTGTACAAATACTTTTCCTCTTTCGAACGTTCACTTTGAACTTCTTTGTCCATTCTCTCAACATTTCACCAAATATTTTCCTTCTCCTAACATTCGCATCGAAATTCTTGGTCCTTTCTTCTTAACTCTCCTCTAAAAACTCTTCCGTTTCCAAACGTTCTCTTTCAAATTCTTGGTTCTTTGTTCTAGGGGTTTACTAGGGTTGGGTTGGGTCTAGTTACGGGGAATTATAAAACCTTTCTTCCCGACTCTTTTCCAAAAAAATTTCCTTTTTTCCAAACGTTATCCTTGAAATTCTTGGTCATTTCTTCCCAACTACTCTAAAAAATTTCTTCCTTTTCCAAACAGTATCTTTGAAATTCTTAGTCCTTTTTCTTGGTTCTTTCGTCTCAACTGTTTCTCCAAAAACTTTACCTTTTCAAAAGTTCCCTTTGAAGTTCTTGGCCCTATCTTCCCAACTACTCTACCAATACTTTTCCTTCTACAAACGTTCACTTTGAACTTCTTGGTCCATTCTCTCAACATTTCACCAAAACTTTTCCTTCTCTTAACATTCACATCGAAATTCTTGGCCCTTTATTCCCAACACTTCTTCATAAAACTCTTACTTTTCAATTTGTTCTCTTTCAAATTCTTGGTCCTTTGTTCTAGGGGTGTACTTGGGTTGGGTTAAGTTACGAGAAATTCTTGAACCTTTCTTCCCGACTCTTTTCCAAAAAAATTCCTTTTTCCAAACGTTATCCTTGAAATTCTTGGTCATTTCTTCCCAACTACTCTCCAAAATTTCTTCCTTTTCCAAACAATTTCTTTGAAATTCTTAGCCTTTTTCTTGGTTCTTTCGTCTCAACTATTTCTCCAAAAACTGTACATTTTCCAAACGTTCGCTTTGAAGTTCTTGGTCCTTTCTTCCCAACTACTCTACAAATACTTTTCCTTCTTCAAACGTTCGCTTTGAACTTCTTGGTCCATTCTCTCAACAATTCACCAAAACTTTTCCTTCTCCTAACATTCACATCGAAATTCTTGGTCCTTTATTTTCAACTCTTCTCCATAAAACTATTACTTTTCCAAATGTTCTCTTCCAAATTCTTGGTCCTTTGTTCTAGGGGTGTACTTGGGTTGGGTTGGGTCTAGTTACGAGGAATTCTTGAACTTTTCTTCCCAACTCTTCTCCAAAAAAGTTTCTTTTTCCAAACGTTATCATTGAAATTCTTGGACTTTTCGTACAACCAACTCTCCAAAAGTTATTCATTTTCCACACGTTATCTTTGAAATTCTTACTCCCTTTTCTTGCTCCTTTCGTCTTAACTTTTTGTCCAAAAAAGTTTCCTTTTCCAAACGTTCCTTTTGAAGTTTTTGGTCTTTTCTTCCCAATTGCTCTAGAAATACTTTTCCTTCTTCAAACGTTAGCTTTGAACTTCTTGGTCCATTCTCTCAACATTTCACCAAAACTTTTCCTTCTCCTGACATTCACATCGAAATTCTTGGTCCTTTATTCCCAACTCTTCTCCATAAAACTCTTACTTTTCCAAATGTTCTGTTTCAAATTCTTGGTCCTTTGTTCTAGGGGTGTACTTAGGTTGGGTCGGGTCTAGTTACGAGGAATTCTTGAACCTTTCTTCTCAACTCTTCTCCAAAAAAGTTTCTTTTTCCAAAGGTTATCCTTGAAATTCTTGGACTTTTCATTCCAACAACTCTCCAAAAGTTATTCATTTTCCACACCTTATCTTTGAAATTCTTACTCCTTTTTCTTGGTCCTTTCGTGTTAAATTTTTCTCCAAAAACATTTCCTTTTCAAAACGTTTTCTCAACATCTCACTGAAACTTTTCCTTCTCCTAACATTCACTTCGAAATTCTTGGTCCTTTCATCTTAACTCTTCTCTAAAAACTCTTACGTTTCCAAACGTTCTCTTACAAATTCTTGGTTCTTTGTTTTAAGGGTGTACTTCGTTTGGTTGGGTCGAGTTACGAGGAATTCTTGAACCTTTCTTCCCGACTCTTTTCCAAAAAAATTTCCTTTTTCCAAATGTTATCCTTGAAATTCTTGGTCATTTCTTCCCAACTACTCTCCAAAATTTCTTCCTTTTCCAAACATTATCTTTGAAATTCTTAGTCTTTTTTTCTTGGTTCTTTCGTTTCAACTGTTTCTCCAAAAACTTTTCCTTTTCCAAACGTTCCTTTTGAAGTTCTTGGTCCTATCTTCCAAACTACTCTACAAATACTTTTCCTTCTTCAAACATTCGCTTTGAACTTCTTGGTACATTCTCTCAACATTTCACCAAAACTTTTCCTTCTCCTAACATTCACATCAAAATTCTTGGTCCTTTATTCCCAACTCTTCTCCATAAAACTCTTACTTTTCCAAATGTTCTCTTTAATATTCTTGGTCCTTTGTTCTAGGGGTGTACTTGGGTTGGGTTGGGTCTAGTTACGAGGAATTCTTGAACCTTTCTTCTCAACTCTTCTCCAAAAAAGTTTCTTTTTCCAAAGGTTATCCTTGAAATTCTTGGACTTTTCATAACAATAACTCTCCAAAAGTTATTCATTTTCCACACGTTATCTTTGAAATTCTTACTCCTTTTTCTTGGTCCTTTCGTCTTAAATTTTTCTCCAAAAACGTTTCCTTTTCAAAACGTTCTCTCAACATCTCACTGAAACTTTTCCTTCTCCTAACATTCACTTCGAAATTCTTGGTCCTTTCTTCTTAACTCTTCTCTAAAAACTCTTCCGTTTCCAAACGTTCTCTTACAAATTCTTGGTTCTTTGTTCTAAGGGTGTACTTGGGTTGGGTTGGGTCCAGTTACGGGGAATTCTTGAACCTTTCTTCCTGACTCTTTTCCAAAAAATTTTCCTTTTTCCAAACGTTATCCTTCAAATTCTTGGTCATTTCTTCCCAACTACTCTCCAAAATTTCTTCCTCTTCCAAACATTATCTTTGAAATTCTTAGTCTTTTTTCTTGGTTCTTTCGTTTCAACTGTTTCTCCAAAAACTTTTCCTTTTCCAAACGTTCCCTTTGAAGTTCTTGGTCCTATCTTCCCAACTACTCTACAAATACTTTTCCTTCTTCAAACATTCGCTTTGAACTTTTTTTTTTTTTTTGAGTACATCAACAATTGGGGGTGGGGGGATTCGAACCTCTGACCTCATGGTCGAGAATACATGCCAATTACCGCTGAGCTAAGCTCGCTTTGGCGCATTCGCTTTGAACTTCTTGGTCCATTCTCTCAACATTTCACCAAAACTTTTCCTTCTCCTAACATTCACATCGAAATTCTTGGTCCTTTATTTCAAACTCTTCTCTATAAAACTCTTACTTTTCCAAATGTTCTCTTTCAAATTCTTGGTCCTTTGTTCTAGGGGTGTACTTGGGTTGGGTTAAGTCTAGTTACGAGGAATTCTTGAACCTTTCTTCCCAACTCTTCTCCAAAAAAGTTTCTTTTTCCAAACGTTATCCTTGAAATTCTTGGACTTTTCATTCGAACAACTCTCCAAAATTTATTCATTTTCCACACGTTATCTTTTAAATTCTTACTCCTTTTTCTTGGTCCTTTCGTCTTAACTTTTTCTCCAAAAACGTTTCCTTTTAAAAACGTTCCTTTTGAAGTTTTTGGTTTTTTCATCCCAATTACTCTACAAATACTTTTCCTCTTTCGAACGTTCAGTTTGAACTTTTTGGTCCATTCTCTCAACTTTTCACCAAAACTTTTCCTTGTCCTAACGATCGCATCGGAATTCTTAATCCTTTCTTCTTAACTCTTCTCTAAAAACTCTTCCGTTTCCAAACGTTCTCTTTCAAATTCTTGGTTCTTTGTTCTAGGGGTGTACTTGGGTTGGGTTGGGTCTAGTTAAGGGAAATTCTTGAAACTTTCTTCCCGACTCTTTTCCAATAAAATTTCCTTTTTCCAAACGTTATCCTTGAAATTCTTGGTCATTTCTTCCCAACTACTCTCCAAAATTTCTTCCTTTTCCAAACATTATCTTTGAAATTCTTAGTCTTTTTTCTTGGTTCTTTCGTCTCAACTGTTTCTCCAAAAACTTTTCCTTTTCCAAACGTTCCCTTTCAAGTTCTTGGTACTTTATTCCCAACTACTCTACAAATACTTTTCCTTCTTCAAACATTCGTTTCGAACTTATTGGTCCATTCTCTCAACATTGCACCAAAACTTTTCCTTCTCCTAACATCCACATCGAAATTCTTGGCCCTTTATTCCCAACTCTTCTCCATAAAACTCTTACTTTTCCAAATGTTCTCTTTCAAATTCTTGGTCCTTTGTTCTAGGGGTGTACTTCGGTTGGGTTGGGTCTAGTAACGAGGAATTCTTGAACCTTTCTTCCCAACTCTTCTCCAAAAAAGTTTCTTTTTCCAAACGTTATCCTTGGACTTTTCATACCAACAACTCTCAAAAAGTTATTCATTTTCCACACGTTATCTTTGAAATTCTTACTCCTTTTTCTTGGTCCTTCGTCTTAACTT
Source organism: Luffa acutangula (assembly GCA_036850905.1). Taxonomy (NCBI): domain Eukaryota; kingdom Viridiplantae; phylum Streptophyta; class Magnoliopsida; order Cucurbitales; family Cucurbitaceae; genus Luffa; species Luffa acutangula. The sequence continues at coordinate 56,177,758 of CM072087.1, read as the reverse complement.
TTTCTCCAAAAACTTTTCATTTTCCAAACGTTCCCTTTGAAGTTCTTGGTCGTTTCTTCCCAACTACCCTACAAATAATTTTCTTACTTCAAACGTTCACTTTGAACTTCTTGGTCCATTCTCTCAACATTTCACCAAAACTTTTCCTTCTCCTAACATTCGCATCGAAATTCTTGGTCCTTTCTTCTTAACTCTTCTCTAAAAACTCTTCAATTTTCAAACGTTCTCTTTCAAATTATTGGTTCTATTTTCTAGGGGTGTACTTGGGTTGGGTTGGGTCTAGTTATGGGGAATTCTTGAACTTTTCTTCCCGACTTTTTTCCAAAAAAAATTCCTTTTTCCAAACGTTATCCTTGAAATTCTTGGTCATTTCTTCCCAACTACTCTCCAAAATTTCTTCCTTTTCCAAACATTATCTTTGAAATTCTTAGTCCTTTTTCTTGGTTCCTTCGTCTCAACTGTTTCTCCAAAAACTTTTCCTTTTCCAAACGTTCCCTTAGAAGTTCTTGGTCCTTTCGTTCCAACTACTCTACAAATATTTTTCCTTCTTCTAACGTTCGCTTCGAACTTCTTGGTCCATTCTCTCACCATTTCACCAAAACTTTTCCTCCATAAAACTCTTACTTTTCAAAATGTTCTCTTTCAAATTCTTGGTCCTCTGTTCTAGGGGTATACTTGGGTTGGGTTGGGTCTAGTTACGAGGAATTCTTGAACCTTTCTTCTCAAGTCTTCCCCAAAAAAGTTTCTTTTTCCAAACGTTATCCATGAAATTCTTCGACTTTTCATTCCAACAACTCTCCAAAATTTATTCATTTTCCACACGTTATCTTTGAAATTTTTACTCCATTTTCTTGTTCCTTCCGTCTTAACTTTTTCTTCAAAAACGTTTCCTTTTCCAAACGTTCCTTTTGAAGTTTTTGGTCTTTTCTTCCCAATTACTCTACAAATACTTTTCCTCTTTCGAACATTCACTTTGAACTTCTTGGTCCATTCTCTCAACATTTCACTAAAACTTTTCCTTCTCCTAACATTCGCATCGAAATTCTTGGTTCTTTCTTCTTAACTCTTCTCTAAAAACTCTTCTGTTTCCAAACGTTCTCTTTAAAATTCTTGGTTCTTTGTTCTAGGGGTGTACTTGGGTTGAGTTGGGTCTAGTTACAGGAAATTCTTGAACCTTTCTTCCCGACTCCTTTCCAAAAAAATTTTCTTTTTCCAAACGTTATCCTTGAAATTCTTGGTCATTTATTCTCAACTACTCTCCAAAATTTCTTCCTTTTCCAAACAATATCCTTGAAATTCTTAGTCCTTTTTCTTGGTTCTTTCGTCTCAACTGTTTCCCCAAAAACTTTTCCTTTTCCAAACCTTTCCCTTTGAAGTTCTTCGTCCTTTCTTCCCAATTACTCTACAAATACTTTTCCTCTCAACATTTCAAAGTTTTTGGTCTTTTCTTCATCAAAACTTTTCCTTCTCCTAACATTTGCATCGAAATTCTTGGTCCTTTCTTCTTAACTCTTCTCTAAAAACTTTTCAGTTTTCCTTTTTCCAAACGTTATCCTTTAAATTCTTGGTCATTTCTTCCGAACTACTGAACAAAATTTCTTCCTTTTCCAAACATTATCTTTGAAATTCTTAGTCCTTTTTCTTGGTTCTTTCATCTCAACTGTTTCTCCAAAAACTTTTCATTTTCCAAACGTTCCCTTTGAAGTTCTTGGTCCTTACAAATACATTTCCTTCTTCAAACGTTGACTTTTAACTTCTTAGTCCATTCTCTCAACATTTCACCAAAATTTTTCCCTCCTAACATTCACATCGAAATTCTTGGTCCTTTATTCACAACTCTTCTCCATAAAACTCTTACTTTTCCAAATGTTCTCTTTCAAACTTTTCCAAATGTTTGGAAGAGGAAAAACTTTTCCTTTTTAAGCATTCCCTTTGAAATTCTTCGTCCAGTCTTTCCAACAATTCTCCAAAAACTTTTCTTTTTTTAAGCATTCCCTTTGAAATTCATGGTCCTTTCTTTCTAACTTTTCTCCAAAAAGTTTCCCTTTTCCACAAATTTTTCCTTTTCTAAACGCTCTATAGGAAATTATTGATCCTTAGGTCCCAACTTTTCTCCAAAACCTTTTTCTTTTACAAACGTTCTCTTTGAGATCACGGTCTTTTTTTCCTAACGTTTCTCCCAAAAATTTTCCTTTTACTAACGTTCCCTTTAAAATTTGGGGTCCTTTCTTCCCAATTTTCCTTTTCTAAATGTTCTCGTTGAAGTACTCGGTCCTTTCATCCCAACTTTTCTCCAAAAGCTTTCCCTTTTTCCAAACTCTCTTAGAAAATTATTGGTCTTTTCTTCCAAGTTTTTCTCCAAAATTTTTTCTTTTTTCCAATCGATCGCTTTGAAATTATAGATCCTTTATTCCCAACTCATCTCCATAGACATTTCATTTTCCAAATGTTCCCATTGGAAAGAAAGAACAACGAATTTCAAATTGAAAGTTTGGAAAATGAAAAGTTGAGAAAATTTGGGAGGAAAGGAACTTTTCTTAAAAAAAAAACTTTTCTAAAAAAAACTTCTTTTTCCATAGGTTCTCTTTGAAATTCTTGGTCATTTCAACCCAACTTTTCTCCAAAAACTTTTCATTTTCCAAACACTCTTTGAAATTCTTGGTTCTTTCTCCAAACTCTTCACTAAAAATTTTTCCTCTTCCAAACGTTCACTTTGAAATTCTTGGTCCTTTCTTCCCAACACTTGTCCAAATACTTTTCATTTTCCAAACATTATGTTTCAAATTCTTGGTCCTATCTTCCAAAATCCTTCTCCAAAAAGCTTTACTTCTCCAAACTTTTTATTTGAAATTCATGGTCCTTTCTTCCCGACTTTTCTCCACAACTTTTCCTGCTATGAAATTCTTGGGTCTTTTTTTCCAACTCTTCCCCAAAAACTTTTCTTTTTCCAAAGATTCCTTTTTGAAAGTCTTCGCACTTTCTTCCAACTTTCCTACAAAAACTTCTATGAAAGCCTGGGTCCTTTTTTGGTCCTTTCTTTCTAACTTTTCTCCAAAAAGTTTCCCTTTTCCACAAATTTTTCCTTTTCTAAACGCTCTATAGGAAATTATTGATCCTTAGGTCCCAACTTTTCTCCAAAACCTTTTTCTTTTACAAACGTTCTCTTTGAGATCACGGTCTTTTTTTCCTAACGTTTCTCCCAAAAATTTTCCTTTTACTAACGTTCCCTTTAAAATTTGGGGTCCTTTCTTCCCAATTTTCCTTTTCTAAATGTTCTCGTTGAAGTACTCGGTCCTTTCATCCCAACTTTTCTCCAAAAGCTTTCCCTTTTTCCAAACTCTCTTAGAAAATTATTGGTCTTTTCTTCCAAGTTTTTCTCCAAAATTTTTTCTTTTTTCCAATCGATCGCTTTGAAATTATAGATCCTTTATTCCCAACTCATCTCCATAGACATTTCATTTTCCAAATGTTCCCATTGGAAAGAAAGAACAACGAATTTCAAATTGAAAGTTTGGAAAATGAAAAGTTGAGAAAATTTGGGAGGAAAGGAACTTTTCTTAAAAAAAAACTTTTCTAAAAAAAACTTCTTTTTCCATAGGTTCTCTTTGAAATTCTTGGTCATTTCAACCCAACTTTTCTCCAAAAACTTTTCATTTTCCAAACACTCTTTGAAATTCTTGGTTCTTTCTCCAAACTCTTCACTAAAAATTTTTCCTCTTCCAAACGTTCACTTTGAAATTCTTGGTCCTTTCTTCCCAACACTTGTCCAAATACTTTTCATTTTCCAAACATTATGTTTCAAATTCTTGGTCCTATCTTCCAAAATCCTTCTCCAAAAAGCTTTACTTCTCCAAACTTTTTATTTGAAATTCATGGTCCTTTCTTCCCGACTTTTCTCCACAACTTTTCCTGCTATGAAATTCTTGGGTCTTTTTTTCCAACTCTTCCCCAAAAACTTTTCTTTTTCCAAAGATTCCTTTTTGAAAGTCTTCGCACTTTCTTCCAACTTTCCTACAAAAACTTCTATGAAAGCCTGGGTCCTTTTTTCCTAACTTTTCCCCTTGAAATTCTTGGTCCTTCCTTTCCAACTTTTCTCCAAAACTTTTTACTTTTCCAAACGTTATCTTTGAAATTCTGGATCATTTCTTCTCACTTTTCTCCAAAAACTTTTCCTTTTCCAAACGTTCTCTTTGAAATTATTAGTCTTTTCTTCCGAACTTTTGTCCAAATGATTTTCCTTTTTCAAACGTTCTCTTTGAAATTCTTGGTCCTTTCTAACCAACTTTTCTCCAAATAATTCTCTTTTTCACAACCTCTCTTTGAAATTTTTGGTCTTTTCTTTAACTCCTCACCAAAAACTTTTCCTTTTCCAAACGTTCTCTTTGAAATTCTTGGTCCTTTCTTCCCAACTCTTCTCCAAAAAAAATTTCTTGTTCAAACGTTCTTTTTGAAATTCTTATTCCTTTCTTCCCAACCCTTCTCCAAAAGTTTTTTCTTTCCCAAACATTTTGTTTGAAATCCTTGGTCCTTTATTCCCAACTATTCTCCAAAAACTTCTCCGTTTCCAAACGTTCTCTTTGAACTTTTGGAGAAAAGTTGGGATGAAAATACCAAGAATTTCAAAGTGAACGTTTGGAAGAGGAAAAGTTTTTAGCGAAGAGTTTGGAAGAAAGGACCAAGAATTTCAAAGAGTATGTTTGGAAAATGAAAAGTTTTTGGAGAAAAGTTGGGTTGAAAGGACCAAGAATTTCAAAGAGAACCTTTGGAAAAGGAAAAATTTTTAGTGAAAAGATGGGAAGAAAAGACCGAGAATTTCAAAGGGAACGTTTGGAAATGGAAAAGTTATTGGAGAAGAGTTAGGAAGAAATGACCAAGAATCTGGTTCATTCTTCCCAATTTTTCTCCAAAAACCTTTCTTTTTCCAACTTTGAAATTATGGGTCCTTTCTTTCAACTTTTCTTAAAAAAAAACTTTTCTTTTTCCATAGGTTCTCTTTGAAATTCTTGGTCCTTTCAACCCAACTTTTCTCCAAAAACTTTTCATTTTCCAAACATACTCTTTCAAATTCTTGGTCCTTTCTTCCAAACTCTTCGCTAAAAATATTTCCTCCTCCAAACGTTCACTTTGAAATTCTTGGTTCTTTCTTCCCAACACTTGTCCAAATACTTTTCATTTTCCAAACATTATGTTTCAAATTCATGGTCCTATCTTCCAAAATCCTTCTCAAAAAAGCTTTCCTTCTCCAAACTTTTTCTTTGAAATTCATGGTCCTTTCTTCCCGACTCTTCTCCAAAAACTTTTCCTTTTTCAACTGTTCGCTTTGAAATTCTTGGGTCTTTCTTCCCAACTCTTATCCGAAAACTTTTCTTTTTCCAAAGATCCTTTTTGAAAGTCTTGGTCCTTTATTCTCAACTTTCCTACAAAAACTTTTCCTTTTCAAGACATTCTCTATAAAAGCCTTTCCTTTTTTCCAAACTTTTCTCCTTGGAATTACATTCTCTATAAAAGCCTTTCCTTTTTTCCAAACTTTTCTCCTTGGAATTTTGTGTCCTTTCCTTCCAAACTTTTCAACAAAAAAAATTATTTTTCAAAACGTTCTCCTTGAAATTTTTGTTCCTTTCTTCCCACTTTTCTCCAAAAATTTTCCTTTTCCAAATGTTCTTTTTGAAATTATTGGTTTTATCTTCCCAACTCTTCACCAAAACTTTTTTCAATTTCAAAAATTCTATTTGAAATTCTTGGTTCTTTCTTAACAATTTTTCTCAAAAAAAAAATTTCCTCTTCCACACATTCTCTTTGAAGTTCTTTGTCCTCTTGGTCTCTTGTTCCAAACTTTTCTCCAAAAACGTTTTCCTTTCAAGACTTTTCTTTTGAAGTTATTGGTCCTTCCTTTCCAACTTTTCTCCGAAGCTTTTTCCTTTTCCAAAGGTTATCTCTCAAATTCTTGGTCATTTCTTCCCACTTTTCTCCAAAAACTTTTCATTTTTCAAAGGTTCTCTTTGAAATTATTAGCCTTTTATTCCAAACTTTTCTCCAAATTATTTTCCTTTTCCAAACGTTCTATTTGAAATTCTTGGTCCTTTCTAACCAACTTTTCTTCAATTAATTTCATTTTCATAATTCTCTTTGAAATTTTTAGTCCTTTCTTCCCAACTTTTCTCCAAATAGTTTTCCTTTTCACAACCTTCTCTTTGAAATTTTTAGTCTTTCCTTCCCAACTCCTCACCAAAAACTTTTCTTTTTTCAAACGTTCTCTTTGAAATTCTTGGTACTTTCTTCACAACTCTTCTCCAAAAACTTTTACTTTTCCAAACGTTCTCTTTGAAATTTTTTATCCTTTCCTCCCAACTTTCTCCAAAAGTTTGTCATTTTCCAAACATTTTCTTTGAATTTCTTGGTTCTTTCTTCTCAACTCTTCTCCAAAAGTTTTTCTTTTTCCAAACGTTCTACTTGAATTTCTTGGTTTTTTCCTTCCAACTCTTCTTCAAAAATTTTTCCATTTCCAAACATTTTATTCAAAATTCTTGGTTCAACCCAACCCTTCCCAAAAAAAATTTCCTTTCAAAACATTCTGCTTGAAATTTTTGGTTCTTTCTTCCCAACTCTTCTCCAAAAAATTTTCTTTTTCAAAACGTTCTCTTTGAAATTTTTGGTCATTTCTTCCAGACTTTTCTCCAAAAACTTTTCCTTCCCAAATGTTTCCTTTGAAAATCTTGGTCTTTTCTTCCCAAATTTTCCTTTTCCATACGTTTTTTTTTAATTTGTGAACCTTTCTTCCCAACTTTTTTCCAAAAACTTTTCATTTTCCAAACGTTCCCTTTGAAATTTGTGGTCCTTTCTCCCCAACTCTTCCCCAAAAAGTTTTCCTTTTTCAAACGTTTTTTTTGAAATTCCTGGTCCTTTCTTCCCAACTATTCTCCAAAAACTTTTCATTTTCCAAATGTTCTCTTTGAAAGTCTTGATCCTTTCTTACCAACTTTTCTCCAAAAAAATTTCTTTTCCAAACATTCTCTTTGATATTTTTGGTCCTTTCTTACTAACATTTCTCCGTCCTTCTTCCTAACTTTTTTCCATACGTTCTCTTTGAAATTCATGGTCCTTTCTCAACTTTCTCTAAAAACTTTTCATTTTTCGAACATTCTCATTGAAATTCTTGGTCCTTTCTTTCCAACTCTTCTCTCCAATAACTTTTACTTTTCTAAACATTAACTTTCAAATTCTTGGTCCTTTCTCCCCAACTTTTCTTTAAAAAAATTTCAATTTCCAAACATTCTTTTTGAAATTCTTCGTCCTTTCTTTCTAACATTTATCCAAAAGTTTTCCTTTTGCAAATAGTTTCTTTGAACTTTATTCCGAACTTTTCTCCAAAAGAATTTCCTTTTCCAAAGCTTCTCTTTGAAATTCTTGGTCTTTCTCCCTAACCTTTCTCCGATGTATAACTTTCCTTTTCCAAAAGTTACATTGGGGGCACCATAGTTCAAATTGATTGTTGTGTTAGGTCAACAAATACTTCGAGGTGGCATAGGATCATTGTGAGTAAATACGATTTTCATCCTTGATTGAGTGTCGGGTGGCTTCAAAGGCACTTTTAGAAACCTCTGAAAAGAGATCTCCACTGGGCTCCCTTCTCTTCCCTCGTTCATTCATTGCCGTGCAGAATGTGGAGGAAACCTATTTTTGGGAAGAAGATAGATGGTTGGGAGATGAACCCTTATGTGCTTTGTTCCCTTACCTTTATCATTTCTCATCAATGAAGAACCATTTTATGGCTAATGTGTTGAACCCTTTAGGGAGCTCTCTTTCATATTATTCTTTTCTCGATCAGTATTCGATAGGGAAACTATAGATATTCTGACTCTTCTATCTTTGATAAAAGAGATCTCATTTAGGTCGGATAGGAGGGATATTCATTTGTGGAGCCCTATAACCCCTCTCAAGGTTTTTTTGTTGATCGTTCTTCCATTGCCTCTTGGACCCTTCTTCTACTTAGGAGTCAGTCTTTTCTTTCATATGGAAGGTGAAAGTTCCAAAAAAAAGGTGCAGTTTTTTACCTGTTAGGTTCTCCATGGAAGAACCAATACCTTTGATCGGCTTTCTAAAAAGATATCTTACTTGATAGGCCCATTCTGTTGTATTCTCTGTTGGATGGCGGAGGAATACCTCAACCATATTTTGTGGCGCTGTGATTTTGCTAGTTTGGTATGGAACACCTTCTTTGAGAGGCTTAAGTTTGCTAGACACAGGAATTTCAAGGAGATGATCGAGGAGATCTTTTCCTATCCACCTTTTCGAGAACACGGGAACTTTTTGTGGAAGGCTGGGATTTGTGCTATTATTTGGGGGTTTGGGGGTGAGAGAAATAACAAGTCTTAATAAGTTTATTTGAATAAATAGCCCTCCATCTACCACTGAACATATATTATTTTCCTCTTTTTAAGTACATAATAATATCTGATGTTATTTTCTCATTTAATTCTTCAAGGAAACCTATCAATGATTCTCCAATCTTAAGTACGAAAAGTTGTAGTCATACAGTTCTCCCATCTTTTCCTTACTTTGGAAGATCAAAATCCCAAAGAGGGTTAAACTTTTGTTTTAGTTGTTCTTCCATGGCATTTTGGATCGTGTTCAGAGGAATTCACCCCATTTGATTGGATTCCAATTAGGGGTGTGCACAGTTCGGTTCGATCCGATTTTGGCTGAAACCATGGACCAAACTGATCACCTCGATTTTGAAGGGTTCTAAACCGAGAAAACAGAAGTTCTGCTCGATTCGATTCGGTTTTTAACCAATTTTGCTTTCATTTTGTCCAACACAGAGAATGAGTGAGATGCAATAGTGAGAAGGGTGAGAGAGGTGGGTGGCGACAGTGAGAAGCTAAGAGCAATAAGATGAAGATTGAAGAAATCGTTTACATTTCGATGGATGAAGATGCATCATTCACGTTCTGGTGGTGTCGAGACTCGAGAGCGGTGGCGACAGGGTGAAAAGTCAAGGCGGCAGCGACGGAGTGAAAAGTCGAGAGCGACAGCGTCGGGTTGAAAAGTCGAGAGCGACGTGAGAGAGTAAGGATGGTGAAAGGTCATGGTGGAGAGAGAGTCGAAAAGAGAGGGAGGAAAGGGAGATAGAAGGAGAGAGAGAGGGAGGAAGGGAAGGAGAGAGGCATTTTGACGGCAAGAAAAGAAAGATATGTGAAATAAAGAAAGATTAGGTTTAGGGTTAAAGTTAAAAACCTAAGAATTTATGGGCTTTTATGTTGTGGGCTTCTTTTGGTGAATGGGTTGTACTTGATTGGGTGGGCTGAATCAATGGGCTAAAAGAGGTTTTTCAAACTTCAGTTCGACCCGATTTTTTTCGATTTTTTAAAGAGATAGATAAATCATGAACCGAATCGAAAATCTCGATTTTTTAAATTATTAAACCGAGAAAACCAAAACTTTTATAAAAACCAGACCAAACCACTTTGTCCGGTTCGACTCTACGGTTTGGCTTGATTTTTGAACACCCGTCGTGAGAAGGGTCGCTTGTTGTCTATTTTATGGGGTCTATGGGGGAAGGGAGAAGAAATAATAGGATTTTTAGAGGGACTGAGAGACCTTAAAGTGAGGTGTGGTCTCTTGTTAGATATTACACATATTTATGGGTATCCATGTGTAAAGTTTATTGTAATTACCCTTTTAAGTCTTATTTAGCTTGATTGGAGTCCCTCTTTTTGGGTTAATTGAATCCTCTTGGGGTGTTTTTTATTCCACCGGTATTCTTTCATTTTATCTCAATGAAAGTTTGGTTTTTCATCCAAAAAAGAAGGGAAAAAAAACAAAAACAAAAACAAAATTAAAAGTTCAATGCTCCACTCCTAACTACCTAAAACAGTCATAAATCAAAATATGTAATTTCATTACTTACTCATGAACCTCTCTTGAGTTAATCATTCATTAGCAATCAATCCGTTATTGTAATTTAATCATTTACTCTTATAACAAAAACATGATATCAGTAGCACAAAAAACATCAAAAAAGAAAAACAAAGATATAATAAAAATTGAACATTTATAAAGATTAAAAACAAAATACTGAAAATTTTATAAAAATTATGGGACAGGAACCTAACCTTATTAGGACCCACAACAGGGCCAATAATATAATTCCAGTGAGAACTAGGCCGCACACATGGTGGATCATGATATCAATAGAAAATTTCTAACGTGATAGTGTTGAAAGTAGCAGCCGGATGTTGGTTTCCTTGTCGGATGACCCCAATCCCCAACTTTATTATATCTCCATCTATGTCCTCCATTCCCATCTGAAATTTTCACAACATAGCTATTAATCAAGATCCTCTCCGTTAGCAAAGGGGATGTGAGCAATAATGTCAAACTAATGAGATCTAGATAATTTGAAACCATATAAAGTGAACATCAACCGTCTCTGGTTAAAGTTTAACACATAAATAGAACTGATTTTGGCTTGTTTCTTCTTAGGAATTAAATTGTGTTAAGACTGTAAACTTGAAATTTTCACAACATAGCTATTAATCAAGATCCTCTCCTTTAGCAAAGGGAATATGAGCAATAATGTCAAACTAATGAGATATAGATAGTTTGAAACCATAGAAAGTGAACATCAACAGTTTCTGGTTGAAGTTTAAACCCACAAATAAAACTGATTCTGGCTTGTTTCTTCTTAGGAATTAAATTGTATTAAAACTGATATCACTTGATAACTCAGGGTGTTATCTTGTCATAGGTGGCAACTCATGAAATAGTTTTTTTCCTTTGTATATGTTCTTTTTTAAAAAAATATAAACATGAAATATTAGTGGCTTTAAACTCATGAAATATAACCAAATAGATTGAAGAAACATAGGTAACATTGGCAATTTATCATCAACAGAAAATGTATTTGCAGAGTAGAATCAACATGGAGGAACAGGATAAATAATGGAAACACAAGAGATGAATATTTGTTTCTTGCCATCAAACATGGATATGTACTCTTTTGTAATATTTCATACATCAATGACATACATGTTTCCTTTCCAAAAAAAACTAAATTGACCAAATACATAAACGAGTAAAATTGAAATTTTTCCTAGTACTTGACAACATGGAGGTCAATAAAGATAATGAAGTACCTTTTTCTTCTTGACTCAAGAGCTGATCGCAACTTCGTAACTTGAGCTGCATCTTCTGCCTCTTCCATAGCCAAGGTCCCAGCAATATCCTGATAAAACAGAAAAATGTAGGTAAATATCCAAAATGTAATCATCTATTTACCACTTCCCAGTCGAGGTTACAAATTTACCCGAGGATGTGTTATACTTATATAGGAATATAAGATTTACTATCCAGATTCTTGACCAGTTGACTACACAAAAAAATTTCATCCACGTGAAGAAAGGACACAACGTTGAAGATGCTACAGTAGTGCAAAATATAGAATTCCTATTTGATGTGCTTAGGCGAAAGTACAAGATTGTACAAGATTGTAGAGGCATTTTCCCATGCAGCAATCATGAAAGAGCAGCATTATTTTTCTAAACAAGACAGCAAATGATTTCGGGCAGAGTTTTGTCACTTTCTTTTTTTAAAATATAAACATGAGATATCAGTGGCATTAAACTCGTGAAATAGTTAAGATCGTAGGCAAGTAGTTCGATGAAATTTCTTTTTTTTTTTATAGGAAACGGTAAGCCATTTCATTGATGTATGAACTAGTTACAAAGGGATGACTTATAAAAGGTATTACAAAAGGGCTCTCCAATGAGATAATAGTGATGAAAGAGGGTAATTACAAAAAGGGGAGTGTGACGCCCCGTGCCTTGCTGGTGTTAATTAAATTCCATGAATAGTCCAGAGGAATATAAATTCTATTTTTGGCTTGAACTTAGGGATTTAATTATATACTAAGGTGTTTGGGAAATTATTATATGTTATATTAATTTATTTCCCTTCCCTAAAGCTTGATTTAATTGGTTGGTCGTTGTTACAAGGTTGGTATAAGCGTTGAATTAATGGAGTTCCTATTCTTGAGTCCCTATTTTTGGGCTTAATGGGTTTAAAGAAAAAGAAAAGGGAATTAATAAGGATTAAAAAAAAGAAGCCCTAGAAGCTCTCTTTCTCCATCTCTTTCTCTCAATCTCACGTGAGGCAGCCCCAACCGTGAGCTTCAGCAGCCGCCGGAGTTCGTGTTGCCGTCGCCACCGCTGTGGAGTCGCGCAACCCACCCTCCCTTCAGCCGCGCCGCTGTCTTCCCAGCCGCTCAGCCTCTCGTGCGGGGTTATTCCTCCCTCTCTGTGGTTCGGCCAAGCCCCGTTTCTTGTGGGTTTTTCGATGTGAAGTTAAAGACTCGTGGGTCTCTTCTTCCTTTGCGTTTTTCAGCCTTAAAACCCATGGGTAATCTTCCTATCTCTTGTTCTTGGTTGTTTTGAGGCCCAATCTAAGCTTCTCTTGGTTCAATGTTGTTAGATCTCGCGTGCCTAGCGATTCTGAGTCCCGTCGACCTCGCTTCAGCCGAATCTGCCTCTGTCCAGTAGCATTCTTGGTTGTTTTTGGTGATCGTTTGGCCTTAGGTCGCTCCGTTTGGTAAGTTTATGCTTTACCCACTCTTGGTTGAAGCTTAAATTTGATTACCCATTAGCTTTAGGTGCTGAGAAGTGTAATGGTGTTCGATTTTCTGATCTGCAGCGCCGTCTAGGTGTTCGATTGAGTTCGAAACACCTCTACTTGGATACCCACTGCCCAAGGACTATTCTAGCGCATCGTTAGAGGTTTGTTAAACCCGTCTAGCGCAGAAGCGAGTCCGTTTGGTAAAGTTTCTTGCTGCCCCTTCGCTTTCAGCATTGTAGGTTGCTGTCCCATTAGTCATTTTAGCCTTGGAATCATGGTTTTATCATTACCCATTGCATAGCTAGGTTCTTAGGTGTTGCCCCAACCCTTAAAGGTCCTAGAGCATGCATTTATATGAGTTATCATGACTGTTGTGGCTAGAAGCATGTAGTTTTCAAATGCCCATTAAGTCTCATTAGCTACCTAGGCCTTGTTGTTCATTGCCTAAGCTTTAGGAGCCTCTAGAATGTCGTTCGTGCGTTTTAGGTGGTTGTTGCTTGTTGTCCAGTGGCTGAATAGCCTTAATATCGTCAACTAACAAATACCCACCGCCCGTAACGCTTTAAACGTGGTTGCCTACGGTTTAATGGTGTTGGGTTCTCAATTCGGGTTATGTTTAGATGCTGTCCAGAAAGGAAAACAAACCGTTATTGGTTCGGTCTCGCCCTTAGCAGCATGTTTTTAGGGTGCTTTTCTTTAGTATAGACTTCCTTTAATAGTTGGTAGCTTGTTTGTAGTCGGAAGCTCGTTTTGGGAGCGTGTCGTGCCATTCCAGTTAGCGTTGGTTTGTAAAAGTCTTCGGTAAGTAGTTTCTACTTACTAAGCTTGTTTGACCGCCTGAAGCATGTTTGTTTGTTATCCACTTTCCTTATATATATGCTGAGAATGAAATGTTATGTATACACTTGTGAACATTGTAATTGTTATGTTAAACTTGGATTGTGTTTATTGCATTGCTTGAGACGTGTACGCTTAAGAAGTACAAGCATGATAGGTACTTGTCTTAGGCTTAGTGACTGTTGAGTCAAGCATGTTGAGTCTGGCTTGCATGTTGCATGGGGATGTGTAGCATGAGTCGGGTGTGAGGCACAGCACATGGTGCGGAATTCATGTGTAGCGGAGCGTGACGCGGAAATCACGTGGGTTGTGAGTGCGGAGCGTGACGCGGAAATCACGTAAGAGTGGCGCAACACATGGCGCGGAATTCATGTGGGGTAGGTGCGGAGTGTCACAATCGCGGTCTTTAGGGTCTCGCAACGCGACTGTGCGGCACTTACTTTCGCTCACAAGTAAGTCAGCCAACTCAAAAACGGATCGCCGGTGGCACAATGGGCGAATATCGCAACCTCTACCCCCGTTCTTGGAAAACGGTTTTAGAAAACGGGGTTAGAGAAAAGGTTTTGGAAAACGTTCGAAAGCATTTTGGAAAGCATGTATATGTGTTGCAGACTATCAAGTAAACAAAGGGACAACAACAGCTTGATAGCAAACAACTCCGGGTAGGAAGGATTGACGACTAGTCTTACCCCCCTATAGTATATTATTGAGATTTTTAGCCTTGGCAGGCTTGAACATGAAAATCACGAGGAGTCATACACTAGAGAAAAGCAAGGAAAAATAAACAAGCGATACAAAGGGAATGCATATAATGAAAGCATGAGGGGAAAGGGTTGTCATGGGCATGCGGCCATGGGCAACACGCCTTGGACGAGTATGACCGTGACATCCTCCCCCACTTAAATGGTTGACGTCCCTGTCAACCGACGCTGCTCGAACTCTGCGATCTTGATAGCAGCCGACTTCAGATCTTCAACTCGCTCCCAACTGATCTCGGCATCCGGGAGCCCTTTCCACTTCACCAGGAACTCTTGAACGTCTCGACGAGGTTTACCTGTGCGACGAACTCTGTCTGCCAAAATTTCTTCTACTTCTTTGTCATTCAGATTCTGCATTGTGACTGGGGGCCGTGTCACTTCGTTGCGCTCGGGGTCTTCTAGGTCTGGATGATAGGTCTTCAAGTTACTAACGTGGATGACAGGGTGAATCTTCATCCACGAGGGTAACTGAACCCTATAAGATGTCTTACCGACCTTCTGGATCACTTCGACGGGGCCTTCGTACTTTCGGACAAGGCGCTGGTCTCTCTTCCCTCGGAACCGGATCTGTTCTGGTCTCAGCTTGATCAGAACTCTGTCTCCCGCTTGGAATTCCATTGGCCGACGTTTTTGATCGGCCCATTTTTTCATACGTTTTGACGCCTTCTCTAGGTACGCCCGGGCTATCTCCGATGTCTGCCTCCACTCTTTAGTGAAGTTGTAAGCTTGGGGACTCTTCCCCGCATAAGGATGGTCGATTACATGTGGCATCAACGGCTGTCTTCCACATACTAACTCGAAGGGAGTCTTTCCTGTCGCTGAACTCTTTTGACAGTTGAAACTGAACTGAGCAACATCAAGCATCTCGGCCCAATTTTTCTGTCGGGCGTCAATAAAATGACGCAAGTACTCCTCAAGCATACTGTTGAACCGCTCCGTCTGGCCATCTGTCTGCGGGTGGTAGCTGGAGGAAATATTTAGATGAGAACCCAGTAATCTAAATAATTCCGTCCAGAATGTGCCAGTGAAACGAGCATCTCGATCACTGATTATACTCCCGGGTACACCCCATAACTTGACAACATTCTTGAAAAACAATTGTGCTGTCATCTCAGCTGAGCACATCTTTGGAGTCGGGATGAACGTGGCGTACTTCGAAAATCGATCAACGACTACGAGGATGGATTCGAATTCCCCAATCTTAGGGAGATGAGTGATGAAATCGAGTGATACACTCTCCCATGGTCTTGAGGGAACGGGCAGAGGTTCCAGCAACCCTGCGATCTTGGCTCGTTCTACTTTGTCCTGCTGACATACGAGGCAGGTCTTGGTAAACAACATTATATCATCTCGAAGGCTCGGCCAAAAGTACCCCTGCTTGACAAGCGCATAAGTTCGTTGTCACCCAGAGTGGCCGGCCCACAGTGTATCGTGACATTCTTCGATTAAGAGCTTCCTGAGGTTCCCCGAACGGGGGACATACAGGCGGTTACCCTTGGTCAGGAGTAAACCGTCTTCGACCCAAAACTGACGGGTCTTTCCTTCTTCAGCCAACTTCATTATTGCTTGGGCGGCAGTGTCGTTCTTCAAATGTTCTTTAATTGTCTCGCGGACGGTTCCACTCAGCCTACTCGCTTTCAAGTGGGCTAACATGCACAGGGCCGCATGTTCGCTCTTTCTACTCAATGCGTCCGCCGCTTGATTAGCCTTACCAGGCTTGTGTTCGAACTGGAAATCAAACTCTGCGAGAAGTTCTTGCCATCGCGCCTGCTTGGATGACAATCTCGGTTGGTTGAAGAAGTGGCAGATGGAGCTATTGTCAGTCTTGACTACAAACTTGGCTCCCAAAAGGTACTGTCTCCAAGCCCTTAGGCAATGCACAACAGCTAACATTTCTTTCTCGGAGACGACATACCTCCGTTCAGCATCATTCAACTTTCGGCTTTCGTAAGCAATGGGGTGGCCGTCTTGGAGGAGGACGCCACCCAGAGCAAAATCGGACGCGTCCGTTTCGACTTCGAAGGGCTTGCTTACATCTGCAATCCCGAGCACGGGTCCTTCCATCATCGCCTTCTTCAAGCCTTCGAAGGCGGTTTGACACGCTGGAGTCCAACTCCAGCCATTACTCTTTTTCAACAGGTCTGTCAGAGGTCCTGTTCGTTTTGAGAATCCTTCCACGAATCGCCTGTAGTAATTGGCTAATCCGAGAAAGGAACGCAACTCGGTCACTGATGATGGCACTTTCCAGTCTCGTATGGCTTCAACATTCCCATCCTCCATACCGATTTTACCGCACTCGATCACATGTCCCAGAAAACTGATGCGTTTCTGCGCGAAGGAGCACTTCTCTCTCTTTACATATAACTGGTTCCGTTTCAACTTTTCAAAGACAAGTCGCAGGTGAACCTGATGCTCTTCCAAGGTCGGGCTATACACAACGATGTCATCTAGATAGACAACTACAAATTTGTCGAGATATTCATGGAAAACTTGATTCATCAGGGTGCAGAAGGTGGCCGGAGCGTTAGTAAGGCCAAAGGGCATAACGAGGAACTCGAAGGCCCCATAGCGGGTGACACATGTTGTTTTCGGCTCGTCCCCCTCTGCAATGCGAACTTGATAGTATCCTGATCTCAGATCCAGCTTCGAGAAGTATTTCGTCCGATGGAGGCGGTCGAACAAATCTGTTATGATTGGGAGAGGATACTTGTTTCGGACAGTCAGTTTGTTCAATGCTCGATAATCAATGCACAAACGTAGACTTCCGTCTTTCTTCTTTTGGAACAAGACTGGGGCCCCATAAGGAGCCTTTGCTGGGCGGATAAATCCCGCATTCAGTAACTCGTCGAGTTGTTTCCGAAGTTCTGCTAACTCGGGAGGTGCCATACGGTAGGCATTCTTGGCGGTAGGCATTCTTTGCCCCAGGCAACAACTCAATCTCGTGGTCAATTCCTCTCCTCGGAGGTAGGTTCTTTGGCAAGCTATCAGGCATGACACCGCGAAATTCTTCTAAGACTCGTTGGATCCCTTCGGGGACTGTTTCTTTCTCACTCTCATCGGGCATTATGGGGATGGCCATAAAGGTGGGCTCATCGTGAGCAAGGCCCTTCTTCAGCTGAAGGGCTGAGATCATCCTTATCCCTCCTGGTTGCTTGATATTGGCCTGGACGACGGTGGGGTTGGATCCCGTGATCACTACGCATTTCGCCAGGGGCATCGGTATCACCTTGTGTTCGAGGAGGAACTCCATCCCCAACACAATGTCGAAGTCGTCCATCTTGACAATCACGAAATCCGCCTGGCCACTCCAATCTCCCAGCTTTACTGTGGCCCTCTTAGCTATCCCCATAATGGGTAAGGCTGCCGAATTGACAGCTTTCATTTTGCCCGTGTCTCTGTCCCATTGCAAGTTAAGTCGACGTGCTTCTGTCTCAGTCATAAAGTTATGGGTGGCTCCCGAGTCGACCATCGTGCTCTTGGCCGACTTGTGATTCACCCATGCATCAACGTACATGAGTCCTCTTTCTAATGGTTCTTTGGTCTCCTCCACTTTCTTCTGGAGGGCGGAGAGGAATTTCAGTGCCCCCATTCGGGGGTTGTTCTCAACTTCAGCTTGTGGTCCCTCAGTCTCTACGGCTGCCGCTTCGACTTCGGGATCGGTGTCAAACGTGGCTTGAAAAGCTTGGAGGGCTGCTCGCTTCGGGCAATCAGACACCCGATGGGCCCCCTTGCATATGAAACAGAAAGGGGGCCTCTGATGGTAGTTGTTCTGTTGGTGTGGCCCTCGCCACGAATTTCCGCCTCTCTGCTGGAAGGGTCTACGATCTCCCCCTCCTTGTCTGTCTCCTCCCCCACTTTTGGGGGAGCCTGGTCGATTATTTCTGTTTCCTCCATTAGAAGGGCCCGGATTCCGTTTCACGTCCTGGGACTGGTCATTACTGAGGTCGAACAGCCGCTCTGCCGCTGCATAGGCAGTAGAAAGGTCTTGCACCCGCTGTTCATAAAGTTTGGATTTCGCCCACGGCTTCAACCCCTCGACAAAACAGAAAACTTTGTCTTTCTCTGACATATCGCGAATGTCCAACATCAATCCGGAGAACTGTTTCACGTAATCTCGGATGTTGCCTGTGTGCTTGAGCTCTCTCAACTTCCGCCTCGCCAAAATTTCCACATTCTCGGGGAAAAACTGAGAACGAAGTTCCTGTTTCAATCTTTCCCAACTATCTATGGTGCAACGGCCCTCTTGAATGTCCATGAATCGGGACCTCCACCACAACTTTGCATCATCAGCAAGATGCATCGTAGCCAATGTTATCTTGGACTCTTCGGTCACAGTATTCGTCGCTCGAAAATATTGTTCGAGGTCAAAAATGAAGTTCTCAAGAGCCTTTGCATCACGAACCCCACAGAAGGGTTTTGGCTCGGGAACTTTAACTATGTTGAATTGGACCGCACCCCCTGCCGGGGCTTGGTTCCCCACTGCTCTCATCGTGAGGTTCAATCTGGCGCTCAGATCCGCCACTTCGGCCCTGACCACGTCAAGGGCAGCTTTCACATCTTCTGACAAGTCCGTGACCATCTGGACTATAACTTTCTGGGAGCTGTCTAAGCTATCGACGCGCTCCTCCATCAGGGCAGCAGAGCCCGACGAGCTATCACCACGCTCGTAGCTACTAGGTCGAGTAGCTTTACTTTCAAGGTTCTCAACCCTCATCATCAGTTCTTGGATGGGCATTCCATCCACGCGGCCAGCTACCGCATCAACTTTGTCGGCCTTGATCGAAATCTCCTCCAGTCGAGATTCCACAAACCGAACAGCATCGGGGACTTCCCTCAAGTAGAGCAACTGCTCTTCAATCTCAACTAAACGTTCCACATGGGTCTTCGTCAACTGCTTGTTTGACGACATGATTTCGCTTTCTGATTCAGGAGCCAACTGGGCTCTGATACCAACTGTCACAATCGCGGTCTTTAGGGTCTCGCAACGCGACTGTGCGGCACTTACTTTCGCTCACAAGTAAGTCAGCCAACTCAAAAACGGATCGCCGGTGGCACAACGGGCGAATATCGCAACCTCTACCCCCGTTCTTGGAAAACGGTTTTAGAAAACGGGGTTAGAGAAAAGGTTTTGGAAAACGTTCGAAAGCATTTTGGAAAGCATGTATATGTGTTGCAGACTATCAAGTAAACAAAGGGACAACAACAGCTTGATAGCAAACAACTCCGGGTAGGAAGGATTGACGACTAGTCTTACCCCCCTATAGTATATTATTGAGATTTTTAGCCTTGGCAGGCTTGAACATGAAAATCACGAGGAGTCATACACTAGAGAAAAGCAAGGAAAAATAAACAAGCGATACAAAGGGAATGCATATAATGAAAGCATGAGGGGAAAGGGTTGTCATGGGCATGCGGCCATGGGCAACACGCCTTGGACGAGCATGACCGTGACACGGAGCATGACGCGGAAATCATGTAAGTAGCGCAGCGCATGGCGCGGAATTCATGTGTAGCGGAGCATGACGCGAAAATCATGTAAGTAGCACAGCACATGGTGCGGAATTCATGTGTAGCGGAGCATGACGCGGAAATCATGTAAGTAGCGCAGCACATGGCGCGGAATTCATGTGTAGCGGAGCATGACGCGGAAATCATGTAGTAGCGGAGCATGACACGGAAATCATGTGGAGTCTAGTGCGTGTGTTACATAGTGTGTTGCATTTGCACGAGTTTGTGGTTTCTGAGCATATTGTTAGTTTATGACTTAGTAGCATGTTGGATATTTGTGGTTGCATAAGCATGATGCTTGCTCGTGGTTGTGAAAGCATGTTGGATGCGTGTGTAAAGCATGTTGATTGCGTTGTTTGTTGTTTGTGGTTTGGTAAGTGTGAGCTGCTTACCAGTACCACAGTTGTACTGATACCCCCTTCCCCATCTTCCCCCAACATTTTAGATGTTGCAGGTAACGAGGATGATCCGGACCTTGGTGGTGAGGAGGAGAGCTACGAGGAAAAATCCCTAGAGTGGTGGTGTCTGTGTGGTTATGTTTTTCCTAGTTGTTTTAGTAGATGGTTTGATTAGTTTGAGTTGTTATCTGTACCTCTGAGATGGTGAGGGATTCACCTGAGAATGGTCGAGTTTATGTTCTAAACTTGCTTGTTTTGTTTAAGTTAATAAGATGTTTAGCTAGTGGAATAGCTTGCACTTTCGTTAATGAGTTGTCTTTAAGTTCCGCTGCGTGGATTCAAATTATTGCAGGTATTGATAAAGTATGTTTTGTCTAGAGGAGATAGGTTGTGAATTCTGGCTGTAGTTTGGTGGAGTTTGGCTTGTTGCATGGTTTAGAAGTGTTTATATTTATATCAAGTGTAGTAAAATTTTGGTTCAGGCCATTTTACGCCGTTATGCTGCCGAAATTTTCGGTACATCCGGTTTAAGTGGTTCAGTTCCATAGATAAGGGTTTAAGGGATGAAGTAGCGTCTCTAGGCTAAGGGTTGGAAAACCTGGGGCATTACAGGGAGTGTCTACTCCAAAAGAGAGCAAGATAGGAAATAGATTCTATGAAGTCACAAATATTATGCTGCTTATCCGTGAAGATACGGGCATTTCTTTCCAGCCAAAGATTCCAAAAAAAAAACATACAGGAAGTTCCGCCAGAGGAGCTCCTTTTCTTGTTTGAAGGGGTGGCCTATAGATGAGTATTGCAGAAGAGTTAGGATATCACCCGGACGCGCGAAATGCCACCCAAAGGCTTGTTGAAGGAAATCCCAGAAGGATGAAGCAAAATCACAGCGACTGAAAAGATGGATTTACGACTCACCGGCCTTGTGGCACATGCTGCAACAGTTTGGAGATAGATAAAAACTCGGATTTCTCTGTTGGATTAAATCTGTTGTGTTGATACAAGCACGGCTAAGCTCCCAAAAAAAGAATTTCACTTTTTTCGGCATAGTCCCCTTCCATAATTGACTATAGAATTCAGTGTTGTGGGGTTGAGATGAGGAGGCCAAACTTTTCAATAGAGTGCTGGTGGAGAAAGAACTGTTGGATTAAATCTGTTGGATTAAATCTGTTGTGTTGATACAAGCACGGCTAAGCTCCCAAAAAAAGAATTTCACTTTTTTCGGCATAGTCCCCTTCCATAATTGACTATAGAATTCAGTGTTGTGGGGTTGAGATGAGGAGGCCAAACTTTTCAATAGAGTGCTGGTGGAGAAAGAACCGTTGTTCCCTAGGTGCCAATGCCAAGAGTCTTCAACATCTTTAAATGAGAATGAGGATAGTTGGTGAGATAGGATAGCCCATTCCTGAATTTCAGCCTCATTAAGATCTCTTCTCAAATGGAGATTCCATGCCTCGGTAGTGTGGTCCCAAAAATCAGCAACAAAAGCTACTTTTCTAAGGGTCAGATTGTATAGAGAAGGATAAGATGACTGTAAAGCCGTGGAGCCAAGCCAAGTGTCTTCCCAAAATAAAGTTTTATCACCTTTCCCCACTCTACTGTCGATGGAATTGTGAATGAGGTGCTGCATCTTGTGAATGGATTTCCATGGGCCTTTGGAGGTGGTAATGGAGTGATTTCCCAGCTTGAGAAGATTTCGAGCAACACCAAATTTTGTGGCAATAACTCTTCTCCATAAGGCAGCTTGTTCATTGTAGAATCTCCATGTCCACTTGGCCAACAGAGAGGTATTCTTTTTATGAATGTCATAAATACCCAAACCACCTTCTTCCATGGGGGTTTGTAAACAAGACCATCTTAGAAGATGGCTACCTTTTTTCTCTATGCCTCCTTTCCAAAGGAAAGTTCTATACAGCTTTTCAATCGACTTTGTAACCTTCTTGGGAGCTAAAAACGAGGAGAGAGAGTAAATAGGGAGGTTCGAGAGAGTAGCTTGTATAAGAGTGTGTCTACCTCCTTTGGAAATATTTGTGGATCCCCAATTATGCAGCCTTTTTTGAACTTTCTCAATCACAGGGGTCCAGAAACTGGATGATTTCGGGTTGCCATTGAGAGGAAGACCGAGGTAAGTAGTCGGCCAGTGCTCCAACTTACATCCAAAGAATGATGCTAATAATGATGTTTGCTGGTTGACTAAACCAATTCCCAGAAATTCTGTCTTCTTGCAATTGATCTTCAGCCCAGAGGCTAACTCAAAGGAGTGAATGGCATTGAAAAGGTTACTGATGTGTGCTTCCTTTGGGGAAGAAAACAATATGGTGTCATCGGCAAACTGAAGGTGGGTAATAGATATAGGATGTGGACTGCCACCCACCCAGAAGCCCTCAATGGAGCCATTCTTTTCTGCCATAAGAAGCATTCGGCTAAGACAATCAGCCACCAGAATAAAAAGGAAAGGGGAGAGAGGGTCTCCTTGTCTAAGGCCCCTAGAAGCTCTGATTTTCTCTCTCGGTTTGCCATTAATAATAATAGAGTAGTTTGTCGATGATATGCAGCCTCTAATCCATTTCCTCCATTGTTGACTAAAGCCTTTGGCTATTAAGATGTCGTCGAGAAAATCCCAATCCACTGTATCAAAGGCTTTTTCGATATCGAGTTTGATGACCACACCTTGTCTTTTTCTCCTCTTCCATTCATCGATCAGCTCATTGGCTATGAGAGAAGCATCCATGATTTGTCTATTTGCAACAAAGGCTGATTGATATTCAGTGATTGTGCTAGGGAGAACTTTCTTGAATCTATCAGATAAAACACGAGCAATAATCTTGTAGAGACATGTGGTCAAACTAATAGGTTTGTAGTCGCCCACCGCTTTGGCACCTATTTTCTTAGGGATAAGACAAATGTAGGTCTCATTAAGATTGGCATTGATGGTTCCGTTCTTAAAAAAAATCATTGAACACTCCCGTTATGTCTTCCTTGAGAATGTTCCAAGATTTTTTAAAGAATTCGGCTGTGAAACCATCGGGCCCCGGGGTCTTGTTGGCGCCTAAGTCTTGGACTGCCTTGTATATTTCAGATTCTGTGAATGGAGCTTCAAGAGCTGATTTCTGGATTGTTGAAATGGGATTCCAATCATCAATAGAAGGCAGGGGGTTACGGCTATTGCTTTTGGAGAATAATGCTTGGTAAAAGGCTATGAATTCTTTTTCTATATCCAGATCATTGGTTAGGCTAGTACCCGAGGCTGATACAATCTCCACAATAGAACTTTTCCTTTTGTTTGCTGCCACAGCACGATGGAAAAAAGTTGTATTAACATCACCATCAATAGACCATTTAAGTTTGCACTTTTGTCGCCACATGATCTCTTCTTTAGCAGATATGTTGATCAATTCAGCCCTGATCTCAGTTCGTCTACTAAGGTCTTCTTCAGAAAGATGCCCATTTTCCTCCCTATTATCAATGGCCAAAAGTTCCTGCCCAAGTCTGGTTTTCTGTTCTTTCTGGTTGCCAAAAACATTCTGGTTCCATTGTTTCAGTTCTAACTTCAGCCCCTTGAGTTTCTGGATAAACCCGTGACCTGGCCAGCCGCTAGAGGGAGTATTCTTCCACCAGGAGGCGATTGTGTGAAGGAAGGAGTGATGAGTAAGCCAAGTGTTGATGAATCTGAATGGTGTAGGGCCCCAACGGTCATTTCCCAGAGAAAGACTGATGGGGAAGTGATCGGAGGTCACCCTATCAAGCCTACGAGCGGTTGCTGCACCAAATTTGTTGGGAATGTGGTCAGATAGAAGGAATCTATCAATTAAGGTCATAGTAGGACTTGATCTAAAGCTGGACCAAGTATATTTGTCGTTTGTGAGAGGGATATCCTGTAACTCAGCACAATCAATAAAACGGTTGAACCTCCTCATAGCACGAGATGGGGCTGTAAAGGTAGACTTCTCCCAGGACCATCTCGTGACATTGAAGTCACCACCGAGGATCCAATGAGGCAGGCAAAGAGATTGTAGATCAGCAAGCTCTCTCCAAAAATATTTTCTGTCCTGTGATGTATTAGGGTCGTAAACCCCTGTAATCCAGAATGAGAAACCATCAGCTAGAGATAAGTGGATGGATAATGAGAAGATACCTTCAATAACCTCCAAAACAGAGAATGAGGATTCGTTCCAGAGAATAGCAATCCCACCGGAAGCACCCACAGCATCAATGGAGGACCAAGCAATGTTTCTAGAGCTCCAAATAGATTTGATAATCTTCTGTCAATTTTTGCCATCTTTGTTTCTTGAAGAATCACCAATGATGGATTTTGGGAGGAGATAAAGTCCTTGATAAGGGCTCTTTTTTTCCAAGAACCCAGGCCTCGAACATTCCAGGAGATAAAAATCATAAGGATGAATTCGACCCTCCCACCTGGTGGCTTGTGGGATTCTTCTCATAATTAACCGAGGAATTCAAATTCTGAACTTCCTTAACCCACTTTGCTTTTCTCTTGGTGGAAATTGAAGATTTGTTTCTGCTAGGCATTGGCATGATACACATACCGTGTTCAGCCAACCAAGGGAAAATGATGGGAAGGTACACCGCTGGGTCGATTTCAGAGTCTACTGCTTCCCATTCCCCTGAATCGGCTCCTTCCACATTTATATCGATGAGGGTTGATTCTTCTAAGTTCCTGACTTGCTCTAAACTCTGATGATCGGGGTCTTCAATTCTCAAGGGGACAGGTTCTTCTAATAGAAGTTGTGGACCAGACTCATATTGGGTTTCGAAGAGTTTGCTGATGGTTGGTGGGGATATGGAGTGTATGGTGTGCTTAGAGAGCGATGGAGTTGAGGAGTCTTCCATGGCAGCAGTACAGGGAGAAGACCAGACTCCTTCTGAATCTTCAACCAATAGTATCCCAGTTGTATCTAAATGAATTTGAGCCAAGTTTGATTTATTGATGAAAATTGGGTGACAAATAAAAATTGAGGTTCTGGTAGCTAAGCATATAATGACTTTTCTTGACTCTAAGAAAATGAGAGGGGTTTCCATCCTAAAATAAGTTGAGGAGATCAAAATGGAATGCTATGAAAATTGTGTGGATCAATCCATCCACACAGTTCACGATTTGTCATGGAAAAAACCAAACTAGATCAAATAACACAACTTTTCACTCAAAGAAAGTTATCTTTCAAAATATTTTCACAAGCAATAAAACAATGAAAAAAATCAACTCAAGCATTTATTCAAAACAATTGACGAGTAAAATCAGTAGCCAACTTGATAAGCTTTTGAAAACATTTAATGACGAGATTGAGCCTATTTCAATTTTTTAGGAATAGGTCCAAAATAAAATCAAAATACACCTTCAAGTGCTGCAATTGGGAGGAATAGACCCGTTTTCTATACTCGAAGAGAATTTGACCAAGAACATCCACAGGAGGCATTGCAGCACCAAGTCCACCCATCCAACCATCCATGATTGTCGTTGACAGAGGTTCCAGCTGACCGGTTGCTCCCCCTACTGCATCATATCCGGTAACGGACAAATATTCAAAGTTCTCTACTAGCCATGACTTAATCTAACACTGCAGCTCAACAGCTGGAGTATGTACAAATAAAGCAACCAATGCCTTATTTCCAACAGCAAAGCTTTTTAGCATCCTCGAAATGTAGAAAACCATTCATTTCTCATGTTAAGTTACATGTCAAACAGAATATAGAAAGTTGAGAGCATATTATCCAGGTGGAACTGAAGAGAGCATGATCTCATGATAATATGCATTACAACTTGTGGTTTTATTCCAGCTGATATTAATGTTAAGATTGGTAATAAGTATGAATTTTCTTTAAGATTTGGTGATATTAATTCTTTGGAGAATAGAATTTTGAATTTTGATTCAAGAAAAAAGCTAGATGCCAATGACTTTTCAAATTCCCTGGATTTAGTTAGGGTAAGGCAGGTGATTTTGGATGAAGAAACTGGTATTGTTAATAAAGAGGAAAGGATAAGTGTGCTGCCAGTTAACTCTCGGTATCAGGAGGCATTTAATGAGGACTTGGTTATTTCAAAGGAGGTCTCGGTACATGATGAATGTTTTAAGTGCAGTGGCTGTATTATTCCTTCAACCAAATTGATTAATGATGATAGTTGTTTATTGAATTATGAAGATTTGAATGGGGATTTGGTTCTTTCAAAGGATGCCTCGGTACAAGATGTAGGTATTAATTGCAGTGGTTGCTTTATTCCTTCAACAAAGATGATTAATGATGATAGATGTTTTTTGAATAATGAAGTACAGCAGCCTTTAATAGAGAGAGGTCAAGTTAATGAGATGTTGGGTTCTCCAAAAGGTGCTTCTTTGCATGACAAGAGTATTAATAATGTTGGTTGTAAAGGTTTTAATTCCAATATTAATGAGTCGGCTTTAGCTCTCTCTCCTTCATTAAATGTCAATGAATTTAATAAGTACAGCCATCAGGAAGCCCAAGAGTTTCTGGTTTTTGATCTTCCTTCTAAGAATGATAATGCCGGTAATGGTATTTTAACTAGTGATGTCCAGCAAGTAGCATTAAAGACCTATTCTCGGAAAAAGTTCTCTTTCTTTGGCTGATAAGACCAACTTTAAGACCAATTTTAATGTTGATCATTTGGAGTCTGAATGTACTCATTTAATTGCTGGAAAAAAGGCTTCGGGATCTGCAATAATCAATGCTGGAAATGGGTTGAATCAGGCCAAGGAATTCAAGGATTCTTCTATTCAAATTCCAGGGGGAAGTGATGTTTTTGTCAGAGGTATTGGTAGTTCCTTCAATCAAAGTTTTCATTCCCCGGTGGATTCAGATGATGAGTCTATGGTTAGTGTTAGAAGTGAAGATTCTGATCAATTGTTAGATAAATAGGATAGTGTGGATCAATTTTCAGAAGACCAAATTGGTGAGTCTTTGAATTCTCTTTTCTCTGAGAAGGTTGATGGTTTAGGTTCTCAAATTATTCAGGAATCTTTATTATCACCTTCCCAAATCCCTATCCAATTCTCTTCGATTGTTGATATTTGTGGATTTCAGTTGTGCAAAATTTCGCCCCAGTCTTCTAAAGCGGCTGTTTGATTGTTGTTTAATTAATTAATTATGAAGATTATTTCGTGGAATACCAGGGGTCTCGGTGATAAGTCTAAAAGGGTGTCTTTAAAGAAATTCCTACAGAATATTTGCCCTGATTTAGTTCTAATTCAGGAGACTAAACAAGCAGCGATCGATTTGAAATTCATTAAATCCTTATGGAGTTCCAAGGAAATCGGCTGGTCGTTTGTGGAAGCTTATGGAAAATCAGGTGGACTTCTTATTATGTGGGATGAAAGTAAATTGTCAGTGCTGGAATGTTTAAAGGGTGGTTATTCTCTTTCAGTCAAATGTCTCACTCTTTGTAAAAAAGTTTGTTGGGTATCAAATGTTTATGGTCCAAATGACTATAGAGAAAGGAGATTCCTTTGGTCTGAATTACGCTCTCTCTCTTATTATTGCACGGATCCTTGGTGTATCGGTGGCGACTTTAATATTACTCGATGGGTTCATGAACGATTTCCAGTAGGAAGGCAAACAAAAGGGATGCGTAATTTTAATAAATTCATTGAAGACTCGGGTCTTATGGAAATTCCTTTATCAAATGGTAAATTTACCTGGTCTAGGGATGGAAATTTTTATTCTCACTCTCTTATTGATAGATTTTTGGTGTCAAAAGAATGGGATGTGTTATTTGATAATTCCAGAGTATCAAGGAAGGCACGCATATTCTCTGATCATTTTCCTCTTTTATTAGAAGCTGGTTCTTTTATGTGGGGACCAAGTCCTTTCAGGTTTTGTAATAGTTGGCTTTCTCAAGCGGCGTGTGATAGGATTATTTTGGATTCTCTTTCTATTGATCGATCACAAGGATGGACTGGTTTTGTTATTAGCTCTAAATTCAAAAATTTAAAAGTTGCAATTAAGAAGTGGTTCGAAGAATTTGAAGCTAGCAGAAAAAGTAAAGAAAAGAATTTGCTTTTTGAACTTGAATTCTTTGATGCAAAGGCTGAAGAATCTCTTTTATCTGATGTAGAGTTGGATATTCGCTTGGCTATAAAAGGAGAGATTATGGGTTTATATATGTCTGATGAAAGAAATTTAATTCAGAAATGTAAGCTTAATTGGCTTAAGCTTGGCGATGAGAATACTAGTTTTTTCCACCGTTTTTTGGCAGCCAAGAAGAGGAAGAACTTGATTACTGATTTAATTTCCAGCAATGGTGTTTCTTTAGTTTCCTTCAGGGAAATTGAACAAGAAATTCTGGATTTCTTCTCTTCATTATATCAGAAAATTCCTGGCCATCGGTTTCTTCCTTTCAACTTATCTTGGGATACTATTTCAGCTGGTCACAACACTGCCCTTTCAGTTCCTTTCTCTGTTGAAGAAATCAGGGCTGCTTTGCAATCTTTGGGTCGAAATAAGGCCCCGGGTCCAGATGGTTTTACTTCGGAATTCTTATTAAAGTATTGGCTTTTGTTGAAACCAGATTTTATTCGACTTTTTGAGGAGTTTTTTCATAATGGTCACCTCAATGCGTGTATAAAGGAGAATTTTATTTGCTTAATTCAAAAAAAGGAAGCTGCTGTCCGTATAAAAGACTTTAGGCCTATAAGTCTTACCACTTCAGTTTATAAAGTTATTGCTAAAGTCCTTGCTGAAAGAATGAGAAAGGTAATGCCCAATATAATTTCTCAAGCTCAAAGTGCTTTTATTAGTGGCAGACAGATTCTTGATTCAGTTCTCATTGCTAATGAAGTTGTGGAGGAATATCGAGCTAAGAAAAAAAAAGGGTGGATTTTGAAACTAGATCTTGAGAAAGCTTTTGATAGGGTGGATTGGGATTTCCTTGAGTATGTTCTCAGGTTGAAAGGATTTTGTGAAAAATGGATTGAATGGATAAATGGATGTGTTAGGAATCCAAAATTTTCCATTTTCATTAATGGTCGGCCAAGGGGGAGAATTTGTGCTTCTAGAGGTCTTAGGCAAGGAGATCCTCTTTCTCCTTTCCTATTTCTTTTAGTTAGTGAAGTATTGAATGCATTTATCAACATCATCCATGAGAAGGGCGTTTATGAGGGTTTCATCGTTGGCATGGATAAAGTTCATATTTCCATTCTTCAATTTGCAGATGATACTCTTTTATTTTGTAAGTATGATGATGCTATGCTTGATTCTCTCATTTCTACCATTGGTCTTTTTGAATGGTGCTCTGGGCAGAAAATTAATTGGGAAAAATCTGCATTGTGTGGAATTAATATCGATAATGACAAGATTCTGGCTACTTTTTCCCGGTTGAATTGCAAAGTGGAATCTCTTCCATTTTTGTATCTTGGTCTTCCATTAGGTGGTTATCCGAAAAAGGTGTCATTTTGGCAGCCAGTGATTGATAAAATTCAGAAAAAGCTTGATAGATGGAGGCGTTTTAATCTATCTAGAGGTGGCCGATTGACTTTATGCAATTCAGTTTTATCAAGCATTCCGTTATATTATATGTCCTCGTTTCTCATGCCTTCTAAAGTTGTTTCAAAAGTGGAGCAGTTAATTAGATCGTTTTTATGGGAAGGAAGTAATGGTTCCAAGTTAAATCACTTGGCTCGTTGGGAGCAAGCTTCAAAGCCTCTTTTGAGTGGAGGTCTCGGTATTGGTGGCTTGAAAAACAGAAACCTGTCTCTTCTTGCTAAATGGGGGTGGCGATATATGCGAGAGTCTGATTCTTTATGGTGCAAAGTTGTTAAAAGCATTCACGGGCAGGATTGTTATAATTGGCACACTTCTGGTAAGGCTGGCCTGAGCCTTCGAAGTCCTTGGATTAATATTTCTAAGGTATGGAAACAATTTGAGAATTTAGCTTCATTTAAACTTGGTAATGGTTCTAGAATTGCCTTCTGGCTTGATTCTTGGATTGAAGATCTTCCTTTTTGTTCAAAGTATCCTAGTTTATTTCGGATTGCTTCTCTGGGATGGGGAGACTATTTCATGGACCATTTCATTTCGTTGGCTTCTCAAAGAGGAAGAAATTTCTGATTTTCAGCAGTTGTTGGTGTGTTTAAATGATGCCATTGTATATGAGTTTTCAGATTCCCGCATTTGGTCTCTTGAGAATTCGGGACTTTATTTGGTTAAGTCCCTTTTTAACTACTTGGCAGCCTCCTCTTCGATTAACAAGGAAGTGTTTCAAGCTATTTGGAAATCTAAATGCCCTAAGAGAATTAATTTTCTTGTTTGGGTTATGATTTTTGGGACTCTAAATTGTTCAGAAGTTCTTCAAAGTAGGCTTCCTTCTCATGCATTATCTCCTTCTATTTGCCCTTTATGTTTGAATGCCAGTGAATCTTTGCAGCATTTGTTCTTCGATTGTGTTTATTCCTATCAGTGTTGGGGAAAGCTATTGTCTATTTTCAAGCTTCAATGGGCTTTGGATCAATCATTCAAAGGAAATGTGCAGCAGCTTTTAGTTGGTCCTTCAGTTAAGCCGATATCTAAATTGCTTTGGTCTAATGGGGTCAAAGCCGTTTTATCAGAACTTTGGTTTGAAAGAAATCAGAGAATTTTTCATGATATTTCTCTTCCTTGGGTGGATCGTTTTTACTCTGCTCGGCTCAAAGCTTCGTCTTGGTGTTCTTTGTCCAAGCATTTTTCAGGATTCTCCATTCAAGATATTTGCCTCAACTAGGATGCTTTTATTTTTCCATCTTAGTTCTGTTGATGTTTTCTTTCTTTATCTTATTTGGTCTTTTTGTATCTTTTCTCCTTTGTACTTTGAGCATTAGTCTCTTTTCATCTCTTCAATGAAAAGTGTGGTTTCCTTTTCAAAAAAAAAAAACTTCTGTCTCACAGGGTGGTGGTACTTCCCAATTCACAAAAATGAAAAGGCCCATAAAATATCATATACTTTGGGCATGGTTACGTGTGAGAGTACTAGTTAGGGATATATGGGGATTAGTATTAGATTAGTAGTGAGGACCTATAGTTGTAATTAGGAAGGAGTCTTGGTACAAATAGGAGAATGAGGAGCCATGAAGGGTGTAGAGAATTTTGGGTATTGTCTCATTGTGAGGCTTTGGGAGAGAATTAGCCCTCTCGAAAGGCTATCGATTATATTGTAACCTTCATCTCATTAGTCATTATTGCAATATAGTATTGGGTATATTCTTAGTTTGGATACCTAACAAATTGGTATCAGAGCATGTTCATCCTGGACAGTGGCACAAAGACACTAGAAGAGAGGGTGGAAAGAGTAGAGAAAGATGTGGTTGAAATCAGAGAAGCTTTGCAGAGGATAACCAAGAACATTGATTGAATGTTCATGATGATGTCTGAACTCTCAACAGTAAGGATGGATTAACTTCCATGCTTCTTGCAAGCTCTTCAAGGAAACAAAAGAAGGTGGGAAAAGAATGAAGAACCCTTAGAAGAAACAAGGATCACCAACAATAGTAAATCATTTCGATGCAAGAAAGGGGGAGCAAAAATTGGAAGACACAAGGGGACTAAGAAACATAAACAGATGTCAAGTCTTCAACGACTGCGACGAAGGAGAATTGCGACTCGACAGTGTGGGAAGACGAAACTAGTGCAACATTCGAGAAAGAAAAAGGTCAGAATGAAGAAATTGAGGTCATACCAACTTGTCGTTTGCCGAAGTTCGCAGAAGGGAGACCGACATGCAATTTGCCAGAGATTGAAGACCGCACAGGAATGGGCTGGAGAGTTATCTAAAATATTGATGACTGGATTTTTGGAGTCGGATCATCGGCCATTATGGAGGAGGGGACGCTTTAGTAGCCAAAAGGTTCGAAAGAAAAGAGAAAATAGCAATAGAGGCCATTATCAACGATTGCAAGGACAACCGGAAAGGAAGAACCGAGGAAGGCATCGATGCAATTATCATTTACCGGCGGGTAATGGATGGGTGAGTCACGAAGGATTGAAAGTGGGCAGGATAGTAAACTCTAACCTTAATCTCGTCAAATCAATTGAGTTTAGAAAGAGGGATGGAACCATGGGCTTCTTACTGGAGACCAACTTGTCGTTTGTCGGAGTTCGAAAAAGGGAGGCCGACATGCAATTTGCCAGAGATTGAAGACCGCACGGGAACGGGCTGGAGAGTTATCTGAAATATTGATGACTGGATTTTTGGAGTGGGATCATCGACCATTATGGAGGAAGGGACGCTTTAGTAGCCAAAGGGTTCGAAAGAAAAGAAGAGAAAATAGCAATAGAGGCCATTATCAACGATTGCAAGGACGACCGGAAAGGAAGAACCGAGGAAGACATCGATGCAATTATCATTTACCGGCGGGTAATGGATGGGTGAGTCACAAAGGATTGAAAGTGGGCTAGATAGTAAAATCTAACCTTAATCTCGTCAAATCAATTGAGTTTAGAAAGGGATGGAACCATGGGCTACTTGGACAGGGGCTTGATAAGTTGTCTCTCAATGGGCTGGTATTAGAACTTTTGTATGAGGCCCATCCCTTCTCAAAGACAAAACATCAAAGGGGTTTACAAGATAGGCCTTAGGCTAGGTTGTCTTCTATTTTTAAACCCAAAATCCGACCAATCATAGCAATACCCTACGCATATGAAAAACTAACCCTAGTTGCAATCTCCTACTGTAGATTCACATCGCCAACCATCACCACCAACCATTGCCAACGGTCGTCAACCATCACTCCCGTCTGCAACTCAAGGATGATGAAGCAACAACCTACTAAGTTTTTTTTTTTCAGTTGCAGTATACGAAGGGAGGGTTCTATGTTTTTGGGTTTTAAAAATAAATGTGTTTTGGAAGCACACCTTGAGGACAAGGTATTTTTGAAGATTAGTAGTGAGGGCATAGTTGTAATTAGGAAGGAGTCTATGTTATAAATAGGGGAATGAAGAGCCATAGAGTTATAGGGTGTGGAGAATTTTGGGTATTGTCTAATTGTGAAGCTTTGGGAGAGAGTTAGCCCTCTCAAAAGGTTATCGGTTATATTGTAACTTCGTCTCGTTATTGAAACATATTAGTATTGGGTATTTTCTTAGTTTGGATACCTAACATTACGATACTAGCTAAAAGAATCTAACTAGTTTTGAACTATCAAGAAGGGCATATGATAGCATTGTCGAAGATTCGATTTCTCAAATAGTTATCCATCATGAAATTTCTATAAACCGTATGATTTGTGGAAAAACTGTTGAACACCTGGATATAAATAAAATCCTATAGATGATGATGATAGTCAAGGGTTTCTAGATATTTTTGTACTTCTAGGTACGTACGTATAATGCGGTAGAGCATTTAGGCGGTAGAGCATTTAGGACATTTTTTGATAGCTTTTCTAAATGAAATGTGCTAGACATAAATCAACCAAACAGGGTGATGGAAAAGCTCAAATAGAACGACAAAACCTTAATATAAATAAACACAACTAAGAAGAAAATTCAAGAATCAATAGTTTAAACCTGCACCCGGGAAATTTAGATCTACTAGAGAATATGTTTACCTCAGGTGATCCAATCGAAGATGCTTTCTCTGTCGATCAATCTAACAATTTCTCCTTTTTTTCTTGTGATCTCTGCAAAAACAGCACAATTACCAGCCTTATGTATAAAATAACTTAAACTAGAGCATAAGAGTGCCAACTAGTCAAGGAATTGGGAGTTGAATTCAAACTAGTTAGATACACACCAAAACATGAAAAATAGGCTAAAACAACGGAAGTACATAACTCTAGGAATTTGGCAACGGAAGTTAAAATTCAAAGAGTAAACGCACCATTGCTGAAAGAGGCAGTGTGCTAGCTATCCTTGCCTATTAAAAAAACAATTATATTATCCAATGAGAGTTCAAAATTTATGGATTAATGTTGTTCAAGCACTAGCATGAGAACTATGGACACAAAGGAATCTATATATCTTTGAAGCAAAACACGCTCTTTAGGAGGAGCGATTAGATCTCATCAAATATCATATGGCTTCTTGAGTTGCTATTTCTACAGATTCCAGAAATTTTTTTTTTTTAATATGTTGGGACACTTTTTTCATTTTTGGGATTTTTGTTTGGGGAGGTTGTTTAGTAATTTAAAGTGTTTATTCTTGTTGGGGTGACCTCACGCTCCTAAAGGGAGTTTTTTTTCTTTTAAATTGTTAGTTTAGAATATCAATGAACAGTTCTTATTCTTGTTCAAAAAAGAAGAACAATAACCATATCAACGGCATCTGCCAACATTGAATTTAAGAGAACATACCTCTATAAGAACATCACGTTTTTTGAGCTCCTCCTTTAGCTTCTTGGTTATTGCAGAAGAATTCATGCCATCTCCAGTGGCCTTTGATGGTTTTGTGCTCAATGATGACCTAACTTCATTCACTTATGACTTTTTGTTTTTAATCTTTGACTACAATGGATTGAAAATCTTTGTTTCTTGTTTCAAAAAACTACAATGGAAATTAAAATTATAGCATTTTCATCAGTTCAAGAATAATGGACTTACAAATTATTCAGGTCAAGAGTCTTGATATAATAGAGAACCAACCTGCAAAGTCTGAATTGTTGAATCTCTCTGTTGTATATGCAGTTTTTGCTTTTGCTCCAAATGCAAGAATTGAGCTACTTGATTTTTAAGCTGAGCATTTTGTTCCTTTTCTATCTTATGTTTTTCTGCAAGTGAAACGCTCTCCATCTGCATCAAATTGAACACAGTTCAGCAACATCATTACTTGAAGAAGTGAGATGACAAATTAACATCAACGTGTGAACAAAGCATGACAAAATTATTTTGAAATTATAGCAAGAGTACTGCGTGAAAGAAAAGCTTAATATGAAAACAAGACATCAAAATAGTCCTATACAATGTTTGGTTTCATAAAATGCCAATCAAGCCCTTGTGACAGGAGAAAGAAAAAAAAACAAACAAACATGATTCAAGCAAGCTTCAACCTGATGAACAAAAGTGTACATGCCCCACTTCAGAAAAATATAGGAGTAAACTATTGTATTAATCTTTTAAAGTGGAGCATTGATCAAATTGTTAAATAATATGCAATAGTTCGTTAAAATCATGGAAATTGTTCATTTGCACTTCCTCAGAAAGACACCTTTTTTATGAGAGAGAACCCGACTGAACATGAAGAAGAATTGTATTTATAGATCCCAAAGCCCAAATTGACTCCTACGTTGATCATAAACCTTCCACATTTCATAGTTTACATGTAAAAAGCAAGGCAGAAAAAAGGTGCAACTGAGATCAATGGTATTTAAGAAACCAAAAATGAGAATATATTAAAATTAACTAATATAACTGTGTAATAAAATATGAGTTTAGAACTTTTAAATCTGATTGCAGAGTAGAAGAGAAACTTTCCACGCCTTCTGAACTTCACTAAAGAGTAAAACACACTGTTTAGTCCCAAAACATCTCGTTTCAGATCCTAAATTTCTTTTTCCTTGTCATATAATTCCTTACATGCCTCATTTGCCTATAAGAATTAGCAGGACAAGAAATTGAGAATATGACAGATCTATTCTTAAAATACTTTCATTTAGAGCCCATAGTTTACATCATGTATTTTATTGTATCATAAATGTAAATAACTATTTTTTTGTTTATAGAAACCAAATTTTCATTAATAACAAATAAAAGAATACAAAAGGGGATTGCAAAACACTGTCCAACAAAAAGGAGCCTATAGATGTAAATATCTCAGTTATAGAGTCCAACAGCAACTTGTAATTTATTATAAATTTATATTCTATAAGTTTAGGAGTCCCATATTTGTCAATACGCCTATAATGGACGGAATGATGATGTGTATTCTCTAGGTGTGCATCCTCACAGGTTTCCAACCCATTAATGCTCACTCAATCAAAAAATAAAAGATCTTCTCAATGACATTTAGAAATACTATTAAAGTTTTTTTTAACAAGAAATAAATTTCATTGATAAAAATGAATTATTTTCCTATCTTGTGTCTTTTTTACTTCGCTGAGAAATCTTCTCTAATAGAAGATTCTAGCAATTTAAAAATCAAGCTTTGAATTACGAATGAGATATGGATCAGACTGAGTCCATTCCATAAAACTTGGTCCCTCCATATTAAAAATCACTCCTCTAAGCTCAAAAGATATCTCGTTCAATAACACACCAGGATACTGCATGTCATTTAGACATGTTGCCACATTCAGTAAAATATATTCAAACTTACAATATCTCTCCATTTCTTTTATGGTACCTCGATTTCCAAGACTTAGTATAGAGTTTTGTGCTCTTGCAGAGAAAATCAATGATGATAGTGTCTCTGACAGATTTGAAGCATTTTGGGCAGAGGAGGACAATCATCAAAGTTTTCGAACTCCCACCTGCATAAATTGAACACCTTAAGCAAAAGGAACCATGTCTAACTCATTTGAGCAGCCTCCGACAACAATATAAACCATTAATTAACAAAACCAATGGCAAGAGAAATTAGTTGAGATAAGAACAAGGCAACAAGCCTGAAAGAGAAGTTTACGGCCAGAAATACAAGTACCACACAAGAAAACTTAAATATTTTCACAGTAAAATCCTGACTCCGTTTCTCAACTATTGCAGAGGATAGAAAGGAAGCAGTAAAATATATTGGCAACCTGTAGCTTCTCCTGGAAGATGCCAAAACTCCTCTCATATCCCAAGTTGTTAGTATAAATTGTTTAAGAAAAACTTGAATTTGTAGCATATTCTACATTCAACTGATAAAAATCACCGATATTCTACATCCAACCCTCCGTCTAGTTAATTTTATCGATTTAATACATTTAGAGGATCGTAACATTTTTTCCTATTGACATCAGAATGAGAAAGTTTTCTGAAAACAATGACTTACCAATGTGGATCGTGTTATACTTCATGCATCCCTAACTGTTCCCAGAAACTTCACATGAACCAGACCATCCCTGCATGATATTACCAAAGAAAAAAAAATTATGCATTGATCTTGAATAAGCCAAAGAAAACATACGAACTTCCAAACATGTAAGAAAGTGAACGTCATAATTAACACCAGTATTGGTGAAAATCCACCCCATGAAAGCACTAGTTGAAGAAGAAGAAGAAAACAACAACACAGTAAATAAGCCAACGCCAATGTTTCAATACTAATAACCAAACAGCAACAACCTTGGTAATGCGAAAACAAATTTAGCAAAGCACACAAAAAAATGAGAGAAACAAGAATACACAAACAACACAGCAACAATACCATAATCCCCAAAAACCCATCAGCCCAGAAATTATCAAAAGCTAAACAGAGGATCCCGTCAGCGGGTATTGTGTTGTCAAATCCCACTTAGTTTGCTTCTGTTACACGTTTTGGCAGCACATTACACAAGTGTAAATGAAATTTCACTTTACCTTTCAGACTTCATTTCCACCATACAAACGAAAGAAGCAGAAGAAAGAAATGCAACAGAAAACTACTTTGCTATCAGAGATCAAAATCAAAAAATAAAATGGGTAGAGAAAGAAGAAGATGAACAAGTGAGTTTACCGTGGTTCAGCGTTGAGCGCCTCTGCATCCACTTTTGAAGACAGCAAGTAAAATTTTATTGATCAGCAGAATATTGAAAAGGTACACACTCTCCTCTGTACTCACATCTTAAAAATCACATTAACGATTTCTCATTTCTCTTGCTTTATAAAACAGAGTTTGTTAGGGAGTTTGTTGAGATTCTGTTCATTGAGAGTTACAACTGATTTTTACTGTGGAGTATTTGTTTTTTAACAGATCCAACCAAACAGAAATTCAAAAGAATCCCATTAAACACAAACGGTAAATGGAACAAATAAGTCGCAAAATAACCTAGAATGAGTCTAATCGAATAACCCAGAAACCCAATAGCAAGGATTCAGTGCAAACATACACAAATTGAAGCGTTTTCCTGCTCAGACCGACAAAATCCAAATCGATTTCGATACTGTTCTCCTGATCATCTGCGGGGGGAAGAAAAACAAGCATTATTGCTAAAAGAAACAATAGTTTAATGAAATGGGTCGTCGTAAAATAATGAAAGTAAACCTTTTTTTTAATCAAAATCGAGCGTGAGAATTTGCCCTGATCGGAGACGGCGACCGACGACTGAGTCAATCCTTAGATGATAGTCATATATGCGTCAAACGAGTCAAGAACCAATGGAAACAGTAATTCTTATGAAATTTAATTTTGAAATTGTGTTCTTTAATGTGAACCCAAATAACCTCAAGGGATTCGGTACGGGATATAACACGAGCCCTGACAAGCGTCTGCATCTCTGGCGAAATCCTCCAGGGCTTCGTGAAATCCAAATCGATTTCGATACTGTTCTCCCGATCATCTGCGGGGGGAAGAAAAACAAGCATTATAGCTAAAAGAAACAATAGTTTAATGAAATGGGTCGTCGTAAAATAATGAAAGTAAACCTTTTTTTTAATCAAAATCGAGCGTGAGAATTTGCCCTGATCGGAGACGGCGACCGACGACTGAGTCAATCCTTAGATGATAGTCATATATGCGTCAAACGAGTCAAGAACCAATGGAAACAGTAATTCTTATGAAATTTAATTTTGAAATTGTGTTCTTTAATATGAACCCAAATAACCTCAAGGGATTCGGTACGGGAAATATCAGGAGCGCTGACAAGCGTCCGCATCTCTGGCGAAATCCTCCAGGGCTTCGTGAAATCCAAATCGATTTCGATACTGTTCTCCTGATCATCTGCGGGGGGAAGAAAAACAAGCATTATTGCTAAAAGAAACAATAGTTTAATGAAATGGGTCGTCGTAAAATAATGAAAGGTAAACCTTTTTTTTAATCAAAATCGAGCGTGAGAATTTTCCCTGATCGGAGACGGCGACCGACGACTGAGTCAATCCTTAGATGATAGTCAAATATGCGTCAAACGAGTCAAGAACCAATGGAAACAGTAATTCTTATGAAATTTAATTTTGAAATTGTGTTCTTTAATGTGAACCCAAATAACCTCAAGGGCTTCGGTACAGGAAATATCAGGAGCGCTGACAAGCGTCTGCATCTCTGGCGAAATCCTCCACCACCGGCAGGGAGGCAGTGGCCTGGTTGGAGGTCGAAGAGAAGGTAACGGCGCGGGCGAAGCGCAAATTAGGCAGAGGGAGTTGGATAGGGATGCTTGACGAAGAGATGGTACAAAGGGAAGGAGAGAATTGTGTTCTTTAATGTGAACCCAAATGACCGCAAGGGCTTCGGTACGGGAAATATCAGGAGCGCTGTCAAGCGTCTGCATTTCTGGCCTGGTTTAATGGCCTGGTTGGAGGTCGAAGCGAGGGTAACGGCGCGGACGAAGCGCAAATTAGGCAGAGGGAGGGAGTTGATAGGGTTGCTTGACGATTACGGAAAGATGGTACGAAGGGAATGAAGAGAAGTGAGTGACAGTCAGTCTAAGAAGAAAGAGTTCAAGAAGGAGTTGACCCAGTCAAAGCTGCGTGAAATCAACGCCTACAACCAACGGCTATATTGAATAAATTAATGACTTTTTTTATATGAATTAATGCCTTATTTTTTTTAGAAGTGAATTAATGTCGGATTATTATTGACTCAATTAAACCCTAACCCTAGATTAAAAAAGATTTTTTCGGTCCTTGAACTTATATGAAAGTAACAATTTAGTACTTCAATTTCAGTTGGTAATAGTTTAGTTTCCATATTTTTAATATTATATCAATTTAGTCTCTAAATTTTTTATATAACAATTTAGTCCATGTATTTTAAAAATTGTAGCGATTTAGTCCCTACATGAAAAATCTCATCAAAATTAGGTGTAAATTTTTATGGATTTGAAGTTTATAAACACATTTGGTCCTTGATCGATTTTATCAATTTAAATCTGTAATAAATCTCACCATATATTAACAACAATTTTCACGATATGGACTAAATTGTTACAAATATTAAAGTAGAATGATCAAATTGTTCTATATTAAAGTTTATGGAGTAAAATGTTGCAAATTTGAAAATAAATCATAACAAACTAAAGTTCAATGACTAAATTGTTACTTTCATGAAAGTTGAGGAACCAAAAAAATGTTTTTTAACCGAAAGTCGACAAGATACATACCAACTGCCACTGAGCTAAGCTCATTTTGGCAACATTCTCCCGACTATGTGGGATTGGAAACTTCCGATTTCAAGTTTCAGCATGTTTCTCGTAGAGTTATAGTATGGTCTAATTTTGTACAAAAAGATAAAAGATCATATCGGATTTCTCTCTTCTTCCTTTTATTAAGACCCTTTGTGAAGTCCTTTTTTATTTTGGGATATGTCGATGGTCTATTCAGTATTCACTGTTTTTTAAAATTCACGAACTTACCCGATACAAAACCCAGAGTTTTGAGTCTTATCAAACATCAAACTCAACTCTAAATTTAAAGCCAGTTTCTTTTAATTAAAAGCATAGTGAGACGATATATATTAATTATTTTATTTATAACTTCCCCTTTATTTATTTTCAAATAAATGTCAGGTAGTGAAACTGTCCAAGATCGCCAAAGCGAGCTCGGCAGTAATTGGCATGTACCCTCGACCACGAGATCAGAGGTTCAAATCTTCTCACCCCCAAATGTTGATGTACTAAAAAAAATGGAAGTTTAGATTCTCAATAGACATAAAATTCAATTTCAACCAACAGTATCCCAATTGTATCTAAATGAATTTGAGCCAAGTTTGATTTATTGATGAAAATTGGATGACAAATAAAAATTGAGGTTTTGGTAGCTGAGCATATAATGACTTTTCTTGACTCTAAGAAAATGAGAGGGGTTTCCATCCTAAAATAAGTTTGAGGAGATCAAAATGGAATGCTATGAAAATTGTGTGGATCAATCCATCCACACAGTTCAGGATTTATCATGGAAAAAACCAAACTAGATCAAATAACACAACTTTTTACTCAAAGAAAGTTATCTTTCAAAATATTTTCACAAGCAATAAAACAATGAAAAAAAATCAACTCAAGCATTTATTCAAAACAATTGACGAGTAAAATCAGGAGCCAACTTGATAAGCTTTTGAAAACATTTAATGACGAGATTGAGCCTATTTCAATTTTTTAGGAATAGGTCCAAAATAAGATCAAAATGCACCTTCAAGTACTGCAATTGGGAGGAATAGACTCGTTTTCTATACTCGAAGAGAAGCTGACCAAGAACATCCATAGGAGGCATTGCAGCACCAAGTCCACCCATCCAACCATCCATGATTGTTATTGACAGAGGTTCCAGCTAACCGGTTGCTCCCCCTACTGCATCATCTCCGGTAACGGACAAATATTCAAAGTTCTCTACTAGCCATGACTTAATCTAACACTGTAGCTCACCAGCGGGAGTATGTACAAATAAAGCAACCAAAGCCTTATTTCCAACAGCAAAGCTTTTTAGCATCCTCGAAATGTAGAAAACCATTCATTTCTCATGTTAAGTTACATGTCAAACAGGATATAGAAACTTGAGAGCATATTATCCAGGTGGAACTGAAGAGAGCATGATCTCATGATAATATGCATTACAACTTCTGTTAGGGGTGAGCAAAAAAACCCCGAAAACCAAATCGACCGACCAAAACCGACCGAACCGACATCGGTCGGTCGGTTTTTTTATAGGGTCGGTCGGGTGATAAAACCGACCAGTCGGTCGGTCGGTTCACCCAAAATGGGCGAAAACCGATGGAACTGACCGACTATTTAAAAAAAAAAAAATCAATCTCCATCATGCACGCTGCCAGCATTAATGTTGGCAGCCTTTTGTTCCTTGGGAAGACCATCGATGGTCTGGTCTTCCCAAGATTTATTAAAAAAAACTTTATTTAATTTTTCTTTTCAAATTTTAAACGCCGATTGTCTTCCTTCTTCTTTCTTTTTTTTTTTTTTTCATTTCATCTCTTTTCCTCTTATCTTTTCTTCCTCTTCTCTCTTCTCTCTAGTTCCTATTCTTTTTTTTTTCTTCCGCGCCGGTAAGAAGCTCTCTCCCTCGACACTCGACAGGGCAGCCTTCTCGTCTCAAATCCCTTTTCTTCTTCCTCGACAAGCAACATCGACATCGTTTTCTTCTTCCTCGTCTGAAAGGAAACCGTGGCCCTCTCCTTCGATTTCTTTTTCTTCGTCTTATGAAACTCGTCGTCGTGCTTCGTCTGAAACGAGTGTTGCCGCCTTCGTCTGAAACTTGTCGCTCGCCACCCACCGTGTCTTCAATTTTTTTTTTTAAATGGAAGTCGGTTTAAACCGACTAAACCGACCGACGGTCGGTCGGTCGGCGAAAATAGATTCTTTAAAAAAATCGGTTTCCAATTTTGGAAACCGATTTTGGTTGGTTCGGCGTCGGTTTGGGGTCAAAACCGACCCCGACCGACCGATGCTCACCCCTAACTTCTGTCTCACAGGGTAGGAGGTACTTCCCAATTCACAAAAATGAAAAGGCCCATAAAATATCATATACTTTGGGCATGGTTACGTGTGAGAGTACTAGTTAGGGATATATGGGGATTAGTATTAGATTAGTAGTGAGGGCCTATAGTTGTAATTAGGAAGGAGTCTTGGTATAAATAGGAGAATGAGGAGCCATAAAGGGTGTAGAGAATTTTGGGTATTGTCTCGTTGTGAGGCTTTCGGAGAGAATT
This sequence comes from Luffa acutangula, assembly GCA_036850905.1. Classification (NCBI taxonomy): domain Eukaryota; kingdom Viridiplantae; phylum Streptophyta; class Magnoliopsida; order Cucurbitales; family Cucurbitaceae; genus Luffa; species Luffa acutangula. The sequence goes on along the minus strand of CM072087.1, from coordinate 56,134,956 downwards.
AGCCCTCTCAAAAGGCTATCGGTATATTGTAACCTTCATCTCATTATTGCAATATAGTATTGGGTATATTCTTAGTTTGGATACCTAACAAATTGGTATCAGAGCACGTTCATCCTGGACAGTGGCGCAAAGACAACTAGAAGAGATGGTGGAAAGAGTAGAGAAGGATGTGGTCGAAATCAGAAAAGCTTTGCAGAGGATAACCAAGAACATTGATCGAATGTTCGTGATGATGTCTGAACTCTCCACGGTAAGGATGGATTAACTTTCATGCTTCTTCCAAGCTCTTCATGGAAACAAAAGAAGGTGGGAAAGAATGAAAAACCCTTGGAAACAAGGATCACCAACAATAGTAAATCTTTTCGATGCAAGAAAGGGGGAGCAAAAATTGGAAGACACAAGGGGACTAAGAAATATAATCAGATGTCAAGTCTTCAACGACTGCGACGAAGGAGAATTTCAACTCGACAGTGTGGGAAGACGAAACTAGTGCAACATTCGAGAAAGAAAAAGGTCAGAATGAAGAAATTGAGGTCAGACCAACTTGTCGTTTTTTCGGAGTTCGAAGAAGGGAGGCCGACATGCAATTTGCCAGATATTGAAGACCGCACAGGAATGGGCTGGAGAGTTATCTGAAATATTGATGACTGGATTTTTGGAGACGGATCATCGGCCATTATGGAGGAGGGGACGTTTTAGTAGCCAAAAGGTTCAAAAGAAAAAAAAAGAGAAAATAACAATAGAGGCCATTATCAACGATTGCAAGGACGACCGAAAAGGAAGAACCGAGGAAGGCATCGATGCAATTATCATTTACCGACGGGTAATGGATGGATGAGTCACGAAGGAATGAAAGTGGGCTGGATAGTAAACTCTAACCTTAATCTCATCAAATCAATTGAGTTTAGAAAGGGATGGATGGGCTTCTTACTGGCGACCAACTTGTCGTTTGTCGAGTTCGAAAAAGGGAGGCCGACATGCAATTTGCCAGAGATTGAAGACCGCACGGAACGAGCTGGAGAGTTATCTGAAATACTGATGACTGGATTTTTGGAGTGGGATCATCACCCATTATGGAGGAAGGGACGCTTTAGTAGCCAAAAGGTTCGAAAGAAAAGAAGAGAAAATAGCAATAGAGGCCATTATCAACGATTGCAAGGACAACTGGAAAGGAAGAACCGAGGAAGGCATCGATGCAATTATCATTTACCGGCGGGTAATGGATGGGTGAGTCACGAAGGATTGAAAGTGGGCTGGATAGTAAACTCTAACCTTAATCTCGTCAAATCAATTGAGTTTAGAAAGGGATGGAACCATGGGCTTCTTAGACAGGGGCTTGATAAGTTGTCTCTCAATGGGCTGGTTTTAGAACTTTTGTATGAGGCTCATCCGTTCTCAAAGAAAAACATCAAACGGGTTTACAAGATAGGCCTTAGGCTAGGTTGTCTTCTATTTTTAAACCCAAAATCTGACCAATCATAGCAATACCCTACGCATATGAAAAACTAACCCTAGTTGCAATCTCCTACTGTAGATTCACATCGCCAACCATCACCACCATCCATCGCTACTCACCGCTACTGGCCTTCACCACCAACCATTGCCATTCGTCAGTGTCGCCACCAACGGTCGTCAACCATCACTCCCGTCTGCAGCTCAAGGATGATGAAGCAACAACCTACTAAGTTTATTTTTTTTCAGTTGCAGTATACGAAGGGAGGGTTCTATGTTTTTGGGTTTTAAAAAAAAATGTGTTTTGGAAGCACACCTTGAGGACAAGGTATTTTTGAAGGGCGGAGTATTGTGAGAGTACTAGTTAAGGATATATGGGGATTAGTATTAGATTAGTAGTGAGGGCATAGTTGTAATTAGGAAGGAGTCTATGTTATAAATAGGGGAATGAAGAGCCATAGAGTCATAGGGTGTGGAGAATTTTGGGTATTGTCTAATTATGAAGCTTTGGGAGAGAGTTAACCCTCTCGAAAGGTTATCGGTTATATTGTAACTTCGTCTCGTTATTGCAATATATTAGTATTGGGTATTTTCTTAGTTTGGATACCTAACATTACGATACTAGCTAAAAGAATCTAACTAGTTTTGAACTATCAAGAAGGACATATGATCGCATTGTCGAAGATTCGATTTCTCAAATAGTTATCCATCATGAAATTTCTCATAAACCGTATGATTTGTGGAAATACTGTTGAACACCTGGATATAAATAAAATCCTATAGATGATGATGATAGCCATAACTTGCTAAATGAAATTGCACATTTCAAATGTCTAGCACATTGCATTTAGAAAAGCTATCAAAAAATGTTCTAAAGGCTTTACCGCATTATACGTACGTACCTAGAAGTACAAAAATATCTAGAAACCCTTGAATTACAGACTAGCACACCTCGTGAAAGATCATCACAAAATGACACTTGGCAGCATTTTAAACAATAAATCAACCAAACAGGGTGATGGAAAAGCTCAAATAGAACGACAAAACCTTAATATAAATAAACACAACTAAGCAGAAAATTCAAGAATCAATAGTTTAAACTTGCACGCGGGAAATTTGGATCTACTAGAGAATATGTTTACCTGGGGTGATCCAACCGAAGATGCTTTCTCTGTCAATCGATCTAACAATTTCTCGTTTTTTTCTTGTGCTCTCTGCAAAAACAGCACAATTACAGGCCTTATGTATAAAATAACTTAAACTAGAGCATAAGAGTGCCAACCAGTCAAGGAATTGGGAGTTGAATTCAAACTAGTTAGATACACACCAAAACATGAAAAATAGGCTAAAACAATACGGAAGTACATAACTCTAGGAATTTGGAAACGGAAGTTAAAATTCAAAGAGTAAACGCACCATTGTTGAAAGAGGCAGTGTGTTAGCTATCCTTGCCTATTAAAAAAACAATTATATTATCCAATGAGAGTTCAAAATTTATGGATTAATGTTGTTCAAGCACTAGCATGAGAACTATGGACATAAAGGAATCTATATATCTTTAAAGAAAAACACGCTCTTTAGGAGGAGCGATTAGATCTCATCAAATATCATATGGCTTCTTGAGTTGCTATTTCCACAGATTCCAGAAATTATTTTTTTTAATTGTTGGGACACTTTTTTTATTTTTAGGATTTTTGTTTGGGGAGGTTGTTTAGTAATTTAAAGTGTTTATTCTTGTTGGGGTGACCTCACGCTCCTAAATGGAGTTTTTTTTCTTTTAAATTGTTAGTTTAGAATATCAATGAACGGTTCTTATTCTTGTTCAAAAAAGAAGAACAATAACCATATCAACGGCATCTGCCAACACTGAATTTCAGAGAACATACCTCTATAAGAGCATCACGATTTTTGAGCTCCTCCTTTAGCTTCTTGGTTATTGCAGAAGAATTCATGCCATCTCCAGTGGCCTTTGATGGTTTTGTGCTCAATGATGACCTAACTTCATTCACTTATGACTTTTTGATTTTAATCTTTGACTACAATGGAAATTAAAATTATAGCATTTTCATCAGTTCAAGAATAATGGACTTACAAATTATTCAAGTCAAGAGTCTTGATATAATAGAGAACCAACCTGCAAAGTCTGAATTGTTGAATCTGCAGTTTCTGCTTTTGCTCCAAATGCAAGAATTGAGCTACTTGATTTTTAAGCTGAGCATTTTGTTCCTTTTCTATCTTATGTTTTTCTGCAAGTGAAACGCTCTCCATCTGCATCAAATTGAACACAGTTCAGCGACATCATTACTTGAAAAGGTGAGATTACAAATTAACATCAACGTGTGAACAAAGCATGACAAAATTATTTTGAAATTATAGCAAGAGTACTGCGTGAAAGAAAAGCTTAATATGAAAACAAGACATCAAAATAGTCCTATACAATGTTTAGTTTCATAAAATGCCAATCAAGCCCTTGTGACAGGAGAAAGAAAAAAAACAAACAAACATGATTCAAGCAAGCTTCAACCTGATGAACAAAAGTGTACATGCCCCACTTCAGAAAAATATAGGAGTAAACTATTGTATTAATCTTTTAAAGTGGAGCATTGATCAAATTGTTAAATAATATGCAATAGTTCGTTAAAATCATGGAAATTGTTCATTTGCACTTCCTCAGAAAGACACCTTTTTTATGAGAGAGAACCAGACTGAACATGAAGAAGAATTGTATTTATAGATCCCAAAGCCCAAATTGACTCCTACGTTGATCATAAAACTTCCACATTTCATAGTTTACATGTAAAAAGCAAGGCAGAAAAAAGGTGCAACTGAGATCAACGGCATTTAAGAAACCAAAAATGAGAATATAATATAACTGTGTAATAAAATATGAGTTTAGAACTTTTAAATCTGATTGCAGAGTAGAAGAGAAACTTTCCACGCCTTCTGAACTTCACTAAAGAGTAAAACACACTGTTTAGTCCCAAAACATCTTGTTTCAGATCCTAAATTTCTTTTTCCTTGTCATATAACTCCTTACATGCCTCATTTGCCTATAAGAATTAGCAGGACAAGAAATTGAGAAAATGACAGATCTATTCTTAAAATACTTTCATTTAGAGCCCATAGTTTACATCATGTATTTTATTGTATCATAAATATAAATATCTATTTTTCTGTTTATAGAAACCAAATTTTCATTAATAACAAATAAAGGAATACAAAAGGGGATTGCAAAACACTGTCCAACAAAAAGGAGCCTATAGATGTAAATATCTCAGTTATAGAGTCCAACAGCAACTTGTAATTTATTATAAATTGATATTCTATAAGTTTAGGAGTCCCATATTTGTCAATACGCCTATAATGGACGGAATGTTGATGTGTATTCTCTAGGTGTGCATCCTCACATGTTTCCAACCTATTAATGCTCACTCAATCAAAAAATAAAAGATCTTCTCAACAACATTTAGGAATACTGTTAAAGTTTTTTTTAACAAGAAACAAAATTTCATTGATAAAAATGAATTATTTTCCTATCTTCTGTCTTTTTTACTTCGATGAGAAATCTTCTCTAATAGAAGATTCTAGCAATTTAAAAATCAAGCTTTGAATTACGACTGAGATATGGATCAGACTGAGTCCATTCCATAAAGTTTGGTACCTCCATATTAAAAATCACTCCTCTAAGCTCAAAAGTTATCTCATTCAATAACACACCAGGATACTGCATGTCATTTAGAAATGCTGCCACATTCAATAAAATATATTCAAACTTACAATATCTCTCAATTTTTTTAATCGTACCTCATTTCCAAGACTTAGTATAGAGTTTTGTGCTCTTGCAGAGAAAATCAATGATGATAGTGTCTCTGACAGATTTGAAGCATTTTGGGCAGAGGAGGACAATCATCAAAGTTTTCAAACTCCCAGCTGCATAAATTGAACACCTTAAGCAAAAGGAACCAAGTCTAACTCATTTGAGCAGCCTCCGACAACAATATAAACCATTAATTATCAAAACCAATGGCAAGAGAAATTAGTTGAGATAAGAACAAGGCAACAAGCCTGAAAGAGAAGTTTACAGCCAGAAATACAAGTACCACACAAGAAAACTTAAATATTTTCACAGTAAAATCATGACTCCGTTTCTCAACTATTGCAGAGGATAGAAAGGAAGCAGTAAAATATATTGGCAACCTGTAGCTTCTCCTGGAAGATGCCAAAACTCCTCTCATATCCCAAGTTGTTAGTATAAATTGTTTAAGAAAAACTTGAGTTTGTAGCATATTCTACATTCAACTGATAAAAATCACCGATATTCTACATCCAACCCTCCCTCTAGTTAATTTTATCGATTTAATACATTTAGAGGATCGTAACATTTTTTCCTATTGACATCAGAATGAGAAAGTTTTCTGAAAACAATGACTTACCAATGTGGATCGTGTTATACTTCATGCATCCCTAACTGTTCCCAGAAACTTCACATGAACCAGACCATCCCTGCATGATATTACCAAAGAAAAAAAATTATGCATTGATCTTGACTACAGAAGAATCGTTAAAGTCAGAGACAAATAAGCCAAAGAAAACATACGAACTTCCAAACATGTAAGAAAGTGAACATCATAATTAACACAGTATTGGTGAAAATCCACCCCATGAAAGCACTAGTTGCAGAAGAAGAAGAAAACAACTACACAGTAAATAAGTTAACGCCAATATTTCAATACTAATAACCAAACAGCAACAACTTTGGTAATGCGAAAACAAATTTAGCAAAGCACACAAAAAAATGAGAGAAACAAGAATACGCAAACAACACAGCAACAACACGAAAATCCCCAAAAACCCATCAGCCCAGAAATTATCAAAAGTTAAACAGAGGATCCTGTCAGTGGGTATTGTGTTGTCAAATCCCACTTAGTTTGCTTCTGTTACACGTTTTGGCAGCACATTACTCAAAAGTGTAAATGAAATTTCACTTTACCTTTCAGACTTCATTTCCACCATACAAACGAAAGAAGCAGAAGAAAGAAATGCAACAGAAAACTACTTTGCTATCAGAGATCAAAATCAAAAATAAAATGGGAAGGGAAAGAAGAAGATGAACAAGTGAGTTTACCATAGTTCAGCGTTGAGCGCCGACATCCACTTAAAACAAAGTAAAATTTTATTGATCAGCAGAATATTGAAAAGGTACACACTCTCCTCTGTACTCTCATCTTAAAAATCACATTGACGATTTCTCATTTCTCTTGCTTTATTAAACAGAGTTTGTCGGGATTCTGTTCATTGAGAGTTACAACTGATTTTTACTGTAGAGTATTTGTTTTTTTAACAGATCCAACCAAACAGAAATTCAAAAGAATCCCATTAAACACAAACGGTAAATGGAACAAATAAGTCGCAAAATAACCTAGAATGAGTCTAATCGAATAAACCAGAAACCCAATAGCAAGGTTTCAGTGCAAACATACACAAATTGAAGCGGTTTCCTGCTCAGACCGAAAAAATCCAAATCGATTTCGATACTGTTCTCATTGAGAGTTACAACTGATTTTTACTGTGGAGTATTTGTTTTTTTAACAGATCCAACCAAACAGAAATTCAAAAGAATCCCATTAAACACAAACGGTAAATGGAACAAATAAGTCGCAAAATAACCTAGAATGAGTCTAATCGAATAACCCAGAAACCCAATAGCAAGGATTCAGTGCAAACATACACAAATTGAAGCGTTTTCCTGCTCAGACCGACAAAATCCAAATCGATTTCGATACTGTTCTCCTGATCATCTGCGGGGGGAAGAAAAACAAGCATTGTTGCTAAAAGAAACAATAGTTTAATGAAATGGGTCGTCGTAAAATAATGAAAGTAAACCTTTTTTTAATCAAAATCGAGCGTGAGAAATTGCCCTGATCGGAGACGGCGACCGACGACTGAGTCAATCCTTAGATGATATTCATATATGCTTCAAACGAGTCAAGAACCAATGGAAACAGTAATTCTTATGAAATTTAATTTTGAAATTGTGTTCTTTAATGTGAACCCAAATAACCTCAAGGGCTTCGGTACAGGAAATATCAGGAGCGCTGACAAGCGTCTGCATCTCTGGCGAAATCCTCCACCACCGGCAGGGAGGCAGTGGCCTGGTTGGAGGTCGAAGAGAAGGTAACGGCGCGGGCGAAGCGCAAATTAGGCAGACGGAGTTGGATAGGGATGCTTGACGAAGAGATGGTACAAAGGGAAGGAGAGAATTGTGTTCTTTAATGTGAACCCAAATGACCGCAAGGGCTTCGGTACGGGAAATATCAGTAGCGCTGTCAAGCGTCTGCATTTCTGGCGAAATCCTCCAGGGCTTCATGATACCATGTGGCCACCGGCAGGAGGCAATGGCCTGGTTGGAGGTCGAAGCGAGGGTAACGGCGCGGACGAAGCGCAAATTTGGCAGAGGGAGGGAGTTGATATGGTTGCTTGACGATTACGGAAAGATGGTACGAAGGGAATGAAGGGAATGAAGGGAATGAAGAGAAGTGAGTGACAGTCAGTCTAAGAAGAAAGAGTTCAAGAAGGAGTTGACCCAGTCAAAGCTGCGTGAAATCAACGCCTACAACCAACGGCTATATTGAGTAAATTAATGCCTTATTTTTTTTAGAAGTGAATTAATGTCGGATTATTATTGAGTCAATTAAACCCTAACCCTAGATTAAAAAAGATTTTTTTGGTCCCTGAACTTATATGAAAGTTTGCCAAAGCGAGCTTAGCTCAGCGGTAATTGGCATGTACCATCGACCATGAGGTCAGAGGTTCGAATCTCCCCACCCCCAAATGTTAATGTACTCAAAAAAAAAAAAAAAAAAAAAAAGAACTTATATGAAAGTTTTGTAACAGTTTAGTTTCCATATTTTTAATATTGTATCAATTTAATCTCTAAATTTTTTATATAACAATTTAATCCATGTATTTTGAAAATTGTAGCGATTTAGTCCCTACATGAAAAAATCTCATCAAAATTAGGTGTAATTTTTCATCGGGATTTGAAGTTTATAAACACATTTGGTCCTTAATCGATTTTATCAATTTACATATGTAATAAATCTCACCATATATTAACGACAATTCTCATGATATGGACTAAATTGTTACAAATATTAAAGTAAAATGATCAAATTGTTATATATTGAAGTTTATGGAGTAAAATGTTGCAAATTTTAAAATACAAGTACAAAATGATAACAAACTAAAGTTCAATGACTAAATTGTTAGTTTTATGAAAGTTGAGCAACCAAAAAATGTTTTTTAACCGAAAGTCGACGAGATACATTCCAACTGCCCCTGAGCTAAGCTCATTTTGGCAACGTTATACCGACTATGTGGGATTGGAAACTTCCGATTTAAGTTTCAACATGTTTCTCGTAGAGTTATAGTATGGTCTAATTTTGTACAAAAAGACATAGGATTTCTCTCTTCTCTTTTATTAAGACCCTTTGTGAAGTCCTTTTTTATTAAACTATAAATTTCGTGTCAAACTTTTGACTGTGTTTGTTTAGTCTCTAAATTTTAAAAAGTATCTAATAAATATATGAATTTTCAATTTCGTGTCTAATAAATTTTAGAACTTTAAAGAATATCTAATACGTCATTTGTAATTGTGTGTCTCATAGAACCTTAAAATTTTTATTTTGGGATATGTCAATGGTCTATTCAGTATTCACTGTTTTTTAAAATTCACGAACTTACTCGATACAAAATCTAGAGTTTTGAGTCTTATCAAACATCAAATTCAACTCTAAATTTAACCCAGTTTCTTTTAATTAAAAGCATAGTGAGACGGTATATATTAATTATTTTATTTATAACTTCCCCTTTATTTATTTTCAAATAAATGTCAGGTGGTGACACTGTCCAAGATCACCATAGCGAGCTTCTATAGTAATTAACATGTACCCTCGACCATGAGGTCAGAGGTTCAAATCTTCCCACCCCCAAATGTTGATGTACTGAAAAAAAAAAATGGAAGTTTAGATTCTCAATAGACATAAAATTCAATTTTATATATAGTAGATTGATTATTTTTTAAAAATCTTGAATATGTCGAAGACAATTAAACACAAAATTGAAAGTTTAAAATACATTTTAAAAGTTAAGGAATCTATTAGAAACCTTCTTTTAGAAGAAGCTATTAGAAACAAAACTGGAAGTAGGGACTTATTAGGCCCTTCTTAAAATTTAGGCATCTAACCAATACAAACTTGAAAGTCAGAGGGTGTAAACTTGTAATTAAAAAAACAATAATCTAATTGCGTGCGCGAAATGATAAATTGAGTCAATTTGTTATCGAGGGATTTTGGACGTGCCACACCGCTACCCTCCAAAAGCAAACAGAGAAGTGTTTCTTCGAGTTTGCAAAACCCTGAACCCTAACCCTAACGCTCTATTCCTTCTTCCTTCTGCGACCAAGCAAATTACGAGCATCTACTCTTACCATGGCGGAGCTGAAGCTCTCGGGTAGCCGCGACCTAACGCGAATTGAGCGCATTGGGGCGCACTCTCACATATGCGGTCTCGGGCTCTGATAACTTTTGTAAACAAAGAACAAAATGATAGATCTCAAAGATATGCCCTTCAATCTTCTTATTGAGATCATTCAGAGTCTTGAATATATAGACTTCTGAGAATAACAGATAAACAATAATATACAACTGAAAACCAACTAACTAAACAAATTCAGCTCAGAGAAATAAACAACACTTAATGTGCTCTCTTAAACATCCCCCTCAAGCCAATGGACAAGGCAGAATGGACATTGAGCTTGCCCTTTAATGGTAAAAACTTAGCAGCAGATAAAGGTTTTGTAAATACATCAGCTATTTGAGCAGAAGAAGGTAAATGACATATTCTAAGTTGCTTGTGAAGCACAAGATCTCTAACGAAATAAATGTCAATTTCAACATGCTTAGTTCTAGAGTGTAAAGTAGGATTTGCACTCAGATGGATCGCGCTCAAATTGTCACACCATATAGTTGGGGGTTGAGAAAGCTGAATATGCAGATCATAAAACAAAGATTTCAACCAAACCATTTATGCAGAGACATGGGCAAGACTTATGTACTCAACTTCAATACTAGATCTGGATATTATGCTTTGCTTCTTGGAAGACCACTGAATAAGATTACCACCTAAGTAAACACAGATTCCAGAGGAAGACTTTCGATCATCAGGGTCTGAGGCCCAATCAGCATCAGCATAGCCTTTTAACAACAACTCAGTTGGTTTTTGAAAAACTAAACCATGATCTAAAGTTCCCTTTAGGTACCGAAGAATGCGTTTCACAGCCTGCCAGTGAAAGATGGTAGGTGAGTGCATGAATTGACAAACATTGTTAACACTGTAGGCAATTTCCGGGCGGGTTAATGTCGCATATTGTAGTGCACCCACTGTACTTCTGTAGAGTTTCACATCCTGAAATTTCTCTCCATGGAAAACAAAGATGACAGAACCACTTATCATGGGAGTGGCTATTGAATTAGCATGACTCATCTTTGTTTTATATAACATATCAGAAATATATTTTTGTTGAGAAAGAAATAAGCCTCCATTCGGTAAGGTAGATACCTCTACTCCAAGGAAATAGCTCAGGGAACCAAGATCCTTGAGGGAGAACTGGAGATTCAGTCGCTGCACTAATTGATCAATCAACAAGGACGAACTTCCAGTTATTACAATATCATCTACATAGATCAAGATATAGCAAAAACAACTGTTGTGATAATACACCATTAATGATGAGTCTGCTTTTGAATGAACAAAACCAAGGCTGCAAAGAAATGAGCTAAGTCTCTCAAACCATGCACGTGGCGCCTGTTTGAGCCCATATAACGCTTTCCTCAATTTACACACCCGATCGGGATGAGAAGAAGATACCATACCCGGAGGCTGACTCATGTAAACTTCCTCTGTCAATAAGCCATGAAGAAAGGCGTTGTTGATGTCAACCTGCCGCATACTCCAGCCATACATCAAGGCTAAGGTAAATAACACTCTGATAGTAGTTTGCTTTACAACAGGGCTGAATGTTTCTGTATAATCCAAATCAGCTTGTTGATGAAAGCCTTGCGCGACCAGCCTTGCTTTGTACCGAGCCACAGTACCATCGGAGTTGCGTTTGATCTTAAAGACCCATTTGCAACCAATAGTTTTCTTGTTAGATGGAGCTTCCACTAAAGACCAAGTATTATTGGCTAATAGGGCATTGTATTCATCCTTCATCGCCTGAATCCAGTGAGTGCTCTTGAGAGCTTCTTTGACATTTGGTGGTTTAATCTCAGTGTATTCGGTCAAAAAGACCTTCGGTTTAAAAACTCCAGCCTTCCCTCTAGTAATCATGGAATGAGTATTAGTAATGGCTGGTTTGTCAGGCATTGGTGCAGGAACATTATTCGACTCATTAGGAGAAGAGGATATAACAGGAGACGAAGAAGGATTAGAAGGAGTAGGGAAAGATAGGTAAAAGGGTCGAAGGAGTAGATAAAGGGGACATAGCCTGTTCAGCAGTTTCAGGTAAAGGACAGCTAGGTACAGTAGGTGTGGGAGAAACTGATGGATCAACTGCAGTTGTCTGGGAAGTAGGTATATCTTGGGCATTGGATAAAGGTCTGGTGGATAAAGAAATGGTTTGAAGAGGATTTTGAACTTGAACCGAGGAGTCTGTATCAGATGGGCTGATAAAGACAGAGGTAGGGAAGGCACATTCATCAAAAATTACATGCCTCGAGATGTACAATCTTCCAAATGAAGAGAGACACTTATACCCTTTGTGTAAAGAGTTATATCCAAGGAATATACAAGGAGTTGAACGTGGATCAAGTTTGTGATTATTATAGGACCTCAAGGATGGATAGCAAAGGCAGCCAAATGTTTTCATAAAAGTGTAATCTGGTTTGACACAGAAAAGCTTTTCCAAAGGTGAAATAAAATGAGTATGGACTTTAGTTGGTAGCTTGTTAATGATATAAACAGCTGTGGAAAAGGCGTCATCCCATAATTCTAAAGAAAGAGGTGCATGGGATAAGAGTGTAAGACCCATATCCATTATATGTCTATGTTTCCTTTCGACTATACCATTCTGTTGGGAGGTATATGGACAGGTAAGTCTATGTTCAATACCGTTAGTTTTTAAAAAAGGGATGAACGAACGAAATTCACCTCCACTATCGGTTTGCAAACGAAGAATAGACCTACCAAAGAACTTTTCTACATGAGTTTTTAAAAGAAGAAAAGCTTGAAATGCCTCTGCCTTAGAGTTGAGGAAATATATCCATGTATAGTGGGAATATACATCCACAAAACTAATGTAAAATCTAATATTGTTCCTTGAGGTTTTATAGGAGGGACCCCAAACATCAGCCACTACTAACTGTAAAGGTGCATCATAAATGGTTGAAGAGGGAGTAAAAGGGAGATTATGGCATTTACTAACAGCACAAGCATGACACAAATGAGTATTTTTATTTGAAGAGGGAATATTACAAAGTGACAAAATATGTTTTACAGTTGATATGGCATAATGCCCAAGTCTATTATGCCCCAAATCAAGAGATGTATTATTGGAAGTATTACAAGTATTCAAGACAGAAGGTAGATGTGTATGAAATACTTGTGAGGAGATGATCGGAGACAAAGAGCCATCAGATATGAAAGATGAGGAGGGAGCAACCTTTTCCAGAGTAAATTGATAAAGTCCATCAACTAATTTGCCTTGGAGAAGAGTTTGGCCAGTTGTAAGGTCCTTCACAAAACAAACAGATGGGTGAAACTCAAAGAAAACACAATTATCTTTGGCAAACTGACTTACACTAATGAGATTTTTAGTAATATGAGGGACATGTAATAGGTTCTTTAGATGAAAAATAGTATTGGAAGGGGTTTTTAGAAAGGATGAGCCAATGGTCTGAATATGCAAACCTGCACCATTGTCAATGTGGACCTTATTATCACCTTGATATTCAGCTCCAAAAGATAGATTCGAAGGATCGTTTGTCACATGGTTGGAGGCCCCTGAATCAGGAAACCAGTGATTTTCCTTGTTCATATCATGTTGGAGCATATAGGCAGAAAAAGGCTGCTGAAAATTAGGTTGTTGGTAATTAGCAGGAGAATAACCATTGGAGGGCTGCCCAAAAGACGGAGAATTCGGTCCTTGATACCACCTCTCAAAACGGAAGTAGCATTTGAGTACAGTGTGGCCAAATTTACCACATAACTAACATTGAGGCCGCTGATTATTAGTATTCCATGGTCTACGATTATTACGATTGTTTGGCCCTCCTTGATGATTCTGATTGATCTGATTTGAATTCTGTCCTCCTTGATTCTTCTGCTTCCTATTTGAATCATTTGTGGTACTAGAAGATTGAGGGACCTTTGACTGAGTGAGATTGATTGAAGGTAAAGAACCATCAGAATTGACCACTGTGGTGGAATGCCTTTGTAGGCGACTTTCTTGAGTTAGAAGCATTGAGTAGACTTTCTGTAGTGAGGGCATTTCATCATTACCAGTGAGGACAGAGACCGTTGGGTCATACTCTGGACCCAAGCCACCCAAGATGCGGAGGACATGATCATCGTGAGGTATAGGTTTGCCAGCAGCATCTAAAGAATCAACTAAATTCTTGATCTTAGTGAAGTATTCTTGGAGCCCTAAATTTCCTTTCTTCATCAATTCAAATTTACTCTTTAATTCAAGAAGCCGAGCAATATGTTTAGAGGAAAACTGAGTCGACAGGTGTGTCCATACCTCTCTGGAAGTATTACAGTCCAATAATTCTGCAACAATCGCCGGTGAGATTGATCCAAGAAACCAGGCTATGATGAGATTATCCTGTCGAATCCAATACTCGTCCTCTGGATTTGATATCTTACCTTCAGATGCAGATGGAAGAAACTTCGGAGGTACTTCATAGTCTAGATCAATAAACTTTTGGAGTCCATGGCCGCGAAGTGTAATATGGACTTGGAATTTCCAAGTGAGGAAATTTTCTTCATCGAGCTTCGGAGTTGAAGTCTTGCTGCCAGGGTTGATGAATTTTGGTGACGGGAAAGTAACAATTTCGGAAGAATTGTTCTCAGATTCAATAGAACCCATTGCAGAAGAAAAAAAAATGGATCTCAAATGGTTGTTAAACCTCTTGATGCTCTGATACCATGATAACTTTTGTAAACAAAGAACAAAATGATAGATCTCAAAGATATGCCCTTCAATCTTCTTATTGAGATCATTCAGAGTCTTGAATATATAGACTTCTGAGAATAACAGATAAACAACAATATACAACTGAAAACCAACTAACTAAACAAATTCAGCTCAGAGAAATAAACAGCACTTAATGTGCTCTCTTAACAGCCTCGATTCCTCCCTTGAACCACGGGCCGTCTCAGAGGGAATGGTTGGCCAAACCACTGCTTGTAAGGCCGCAGAGGTCATTCTTCAGATGATTTTTTAGTTTATATACTCTCTTTAGTAATCTCACCATATCTAACAGAGCCCTACATCTATATATACATATAAACCCAACACTGCGACCAATTCTCAACTCAAAATCCTCAAAGTGATCGAAAGCCGTTTTCTTCGTATCCCTCGCCGGCGATTTCACATTTTCAGACGAGCACGGCGGCGAGTGGCAAAAAAGTAACAATGGAGATTAAAAACGGCAATGAAACAAAGAAGACCAGCAAAGGAAACAAATTGAGCAAACTGATGAAAGCCTCCGGGCGGCTGCTGTCGAAGGTCCGAGATTTTTACGTCAGGAGCCTGACGGAGTGTTCGAACCACCTGGATTATGGGATGGCGCTGGCCGGGCCGGCCCATTTGCCCAAGAGTTACAGCGTGGGGTCCACCGGCTCCAGCAACGGCAGCGACGACTACAGGGAGCTTCTGAAAGTCGCCTCGACTCGAAGCTTGAGCAAGAAGGTGGAGCCCGACTTCCAAATCCAAGCGGCGAGGAAATCGCCGATGGCGGAACCGAGAAACGTGCCGAGGAGCCAGAGCGTTGGGATTGGGAAAATCGACGAGGAGAAAACGTATGAATTTGAAGAGGATTTCAAGGTGAGTAATAAAACTGATGCTTATCCCAGAAGCAGAAGCTACGCTGTTCATAGGAGGAAATGGATGTATTGAATTGACTGACAGTTGAGCCCAAGTGCGAGATTCTTGGCCGATTTAATTCGTGTTATCAATTATGATTATGGTATTTTTATGTTGGGATTATGGATTTAATTCCATATATTGTTGTCTGTCGTGATAAGAAAACAAACTATATATAGAAACTACATATTCTTCCTTTGCTTCTTCCTGAATTTTTTTTTTTTTTTTTTTTTGAATAATGTCGATGAGCATATAAAGTCGCAATGTGAAAGAATCTGTTTGTGCGCGTTGAAGGGCATTGATGGAAAGCAAGAAGTGTTGAAATAGGGAGATGCCGGCCGATTATGGCTTATTTCATTTTTATCTCCGATTCTAAAGCGCGCAACCATTCCAATCACAGCTAATGGAAAAATGGTCAAACCGTATTTTTTAATGAAAAATGGCCAAACCAGTTTTCCCAGCGCTATATAAACTTACTTTTTTTCTATCCTATATTTGTGCAGCCGTATCTTTTATTTTTTTTTTAAAAAAATAATCTCTCATTCCATGAATCAAGGGATTTTTAGTTACATAATCATCTCTATTCATCTTCATTTTATTATTCAACGGTGGGTCCTAGTGGTAAGGAAAAAATGTTCAATATCTATATAAACAGAAAAAGGATCCATACTTTATCGTTTTTCATTTTATTTATTCAACGGTGGGTCCTAATTGTAAGTAAAAAATGTTCCATATCTATATAAACAAAAAAATTTAGCAGAAATTGAAGCATCCTGGATGTCGACAAAACTCAATCCTAGATGTCGACAAAACTCACTCGAGCTTCTCTGAATGTTCTTCGACTGTCCATGTAGATACAGTGTAATCTTGTCAAGAATCTTGGTTATGAGACGAAGCTTGAAGGCGTCTGTAAAGAAGATGACTGATGGTAGAACGATGGAAGAGTTTGTCTCAGAGGTTCGAATGATGGAGGAAGGGGAAGGGGTTCTCTCGCGAACGGTAAGTTGGAAGGGTTTGAAATGAGGGAGGGGAAAGGGTATTTTTTTTTTTTAACGTGAGTGTGTTCCCAAGGGAGTAATTATGCCTTAGGGTTTTTTCCAAGAAGCTATCAATCCAGAGGTTTGTTTGAAATTGTGTATCAATTTTTTCATTTTTTTTTTCTGATTATACTTTAATTATGATATTTTTGGTGTTCATCCCATATTTTAGGTGAATCTAGATTTTTTTCTGATTATACTTTAATTCTGATTATACTCTAATTCTTCTTTGAATCTGGAATTTTTTTTAATTGAAGTTGTTCTTCATTGTTATTGAATTTGGTAAGTTCTTCCATTTTTTCTTTTGATATACACTTTTAAATTTAAGTCCTCCTATTTTTTCTATCTTTTTGATTTCAAATCTCTTTGTTTTAAATTTAGGTTGTCAGATTTATATTCAATTTCATTTGAATTTCGATTAGTTTTGATTTGCTAGATGAATCCATGGGTAAGAAAGCCAGATTTGATTGTTTGAAATTGTGTATAATTTTTTCATATTTTTTTCTATTATACTTTCATTCTGATATTTTAGGTTTTCATCCCATATTTTAGGTGAATCTAGATTTTTTTTCTGATTATACTGTAATTCTGATTATACTTTAATTCTTCTTTGAATCTGGAATTTTTTTTAATTGAAGTTGTTCTTTCATTTTTTCTTTTGATATACACCGATTAAATTTAAGTCCACCTATTTTTTCTCTCTTTCTTTTAATTCAAATCTCTTGTTTTAAATTTAGGTTGTCAAATTTATATTCCATTTCATTTGAATTTCTGTTAGTTTTGATTTGCTAGATGAATCAATGGGTAAGGAAGCTAGATTTTCTCCCTTATTTATAGTGTATTTGTTTTATTTCCAGATTTCAGATTTGTTAAAGGGTATTTTCGTCCAATTTCATGCCAAAATAGTTTACTAAAAATAGGATTTGGCCATTTATCAAATTGGAAATACAATTGGTCATTTTTCAAATCAGCTATTTTTTTTTGGCCATTTATCTGGTTGCCCAAAAAAAAATCAATAATTGCAGGCGTGTCTTTGATTTATTGGGTTTGCAGATATAACAAAAAAACGTTTGGCCCGGGCCAAACAATAACGCAAAAAGACTAAAATAACCTCAGCTTGTCGTCCACTGATATACCAAATATCTAGTATATTAAACCCTAAAAATATACTTTGATATTTGGTATATCAATCAACTGATATACTAAATATATAGTAAATATATAGTATATCATATGTATATTTCGTGAATATAATGTATTAGATATTTGGTATATCAATCAATTGTTATACTAAATATATAGTATATCAGATGTATATTTCGTGAATATAATATACTTTACACATGAGCTTTCATTAGTTTAGATATCTTTGATATACTTCATCAATAAAGAATTAGATATATTAGCTTTATTTTGGAACAATATGTGTGGTAGATGATTTAAACATCTAACCTCTCGGTTGAATGTGTATATATCAATGATTTTTTTTAATAACAAGTCTAGATGTATTTAGCTACTCATAATCATGTATATTTATTAATTATTTGACTAGTAAAAAAAATGAGGTATATCAACGGTGTATCAACTTTTATAACAGGTATAGAAGACAAACATTTATTTTATAAAAGACAAACATTTCATTTAAAATATGTAAATAATACAACATAATTCAATAAATAGAAAAGAAAATATAACAAATATAAGTAAAGAAAGTAACATATCAAGTATATCATTGGTATATCAAATATTATGTTTATCAAATCAAGTATATATTAGATATATCATTAGTATATTAGGTATATCATTGTATTCATTCGAGTATATCAAATTTGGTATACTTTATATTTCGTATATCAGTAAATATAAAATATATCAGATATACTACTAATATACCTATTGATATACCAACAAGGGTAAAATTGGAATAATAAAAAAACGGGAATCAGATTTTTAAAATTTTGCTATATTTGCAAACCTAATAAATCATAGTTAAATTTGCAAATATCCTAATATTTTTTGCTACCCATTGCAATTCCCCTTATTAAAATGGATACATGAACTAACCCTAAAAATCTTGATTTTTAGTTTAGTTCATCATATAAGACATCAGTTATCATCCTATCCTCTACCTCAAAAAAAGGAAAAAAAAAAAAAAAAAAATCTCTTCTTAGACTATCTAATACGTTAAATAAATAATTTTAGGAAAAAAAATATGGTAAAATGCGTCTTCTCAGATACTTTAAATGCATTCAATATGTTTTTTTTTTTTTTTTGGAATTTTCAAACTACTTTTAAGTTTGAAAAAAATACTAATAGTGGGTCAAAAGTGCTTTCAACATCTTAATCAAGTCCCACTGATTTTTAAAATTAATAACATTTTTAATCATCTCAAAATACTTTAAAAAGGACCAACACACTAGTTGATATTGGGAAAGAAAGGAGAAAAAGTCTCATCTTAGGTGTCCAGCAAACGTATTATGATACTTGCACTTGATTCCAATATTGAGGAATTTTGACAATAACTTAAATTTATTGGCTTATAATTTATTTTAAAAAATCAAGTTTATTGGCTTATGATTTATTTATTTGTAATCTGTTTTTTAAAAATATTTTAAAGATTCAACCCATTTTTTTAATTAAAAAAAATGAAGTAGTTTTCAAATTTAAAGTATTGGTCAATGAATTTAATTTTTGAAAAATAAATTCATTAATTATAAATAAAAGCTTCCTTCTAAACGCATCAACTATTTAATTATGTTTATATAAAGATAAGATAAAGTAGGGTAGAAAAGATTCAATATATATCTTTAGTTGTCTATTAAAAGCTAAATAAATATGAAATAAATAAATAGCAAACAAGAGCATAATTCAATATCTTCGATCAAGAGGTCTGAGGTTCAAATCCATCCTCCACATGTTGTAAAAAGAAAATAAATAGGGAAAAATACACTTTTGGTCCCTGAGGTTTGGGTTAAGTGACATTTGGGTCCTTGAGTTTTCAAACTCAACAAAAATACCTCTGAGGTTTGAGATAAGGAGCAATTTGGTCCCTGCCGTCAAATTTTCTGTTAACTTTTAACGGTTGCTGACGTGACACTATTATTTTAATATAAAAAATTATTTTTGTTTTATTTTTTAAATAAAAAATATTAAAAAATTAAAAAATTAATATTTAATTATTTTTTTTATTCTTTCTCTCTTTCTCTCTCATCTTCTTCTTCTCCATCTTCCTTCTTCTCCATCTTCTCCCTTCTCCTTCTTCTTCTTCCTAAGTCCGGCGACCGGCGACCACCACACGCCGCCGCCGCCGCCGGCGACTGAATTTTTTTTTTTTTTTTTTTCTTTCTTCTTTCTTCTTCTTCCTTTTTTTCTTCTTCTCTTCTTTTTCTTCAATGTTTTTTTTAAAAAAAAAAATAGAAAAGGGAGGGAGGAGGGACCTCCCTCCTCCTCCGTTTCCGGATCTGGACGGAGAGGGAGGAGGGGCCTCCCTCCTCCCTCCCTTTTCTATTTTTTTTTTTTTAAATATTGAAGAAAAAAAAGAGAAGAAGAAAGAAGGGAAGAAGAAGAAAGAAGAAAGAAGAAAACAAAAAAAAAAAAATCAGTCGCCGGCGGCGGTGGCGGCGTGTGGTGGCTGCCGGTCGCCGGACTTAGGAAGAAGAAGAAGGAGGAGGGAGAAGATGGAGAAGAAGGAAGATGGAGAAGAAGAAGATGAGAGAGAAAGAGAGAAAGAATAAAAAAAATAATTAAATATTAAATTTTTAATTTTTTAATATTTTTTATTTAAAAAATAAAACAAAAATAATTTTTTATATTAAAATAATAGTGCCACGTCAGCAACCGTTAAAAGTTAACAGAAAATTTGACGGCAGGGACCAAAGTGCTCCTTATCTCAAACCTCAGGAGTATTTTTGTTGAGTTTGAAAACTCAGGGACCCAAGTGTCACTTAACCCAAACCTCAGGGACCAAAATTGTATTTTTCCCAAATAAATAAATATTGATGATTCTTTTAAGAGTTTGGATGACGGATAAATATAAAGAAAACAGATCTTAATTTAGAAATTGGTTCCGCTTAGATTTCATTTATAATTCATGAGTAAAAAATTTCGAAAAATTTATATTCAATTTTACTCTTCTCTTAATTCATATTCGATTTTTCTCTTCCCCTACGTTCAACAATATATTTGAATAGGAAGATTCCAACTTAAAATCTAATGGTCAAGGACACAACGACGGAGCTACGGTAGCCCTGGGAGACTTGAACCCCTGTGAACTTTACAATGTATTCTATGAATATTAAAAAATTTAATTGTTTTATTAAAATTGTTCTTTGCCTCATTGGCAACGAAACCACAAAGCCCCCTATTGTGCCCAGTGTGTGTTTTGGAGCCCATCACAACTTACGCTTAGTTTTCTTATAATTTTTTTTTTTTTCACAATATGTGGGGTGAAGAGATTTGAACCACAAATCTCGTGGTCATCAGTACAATTTTATGCCAATTGAGCTATGCTATTGACGTTTTCTTATAAAACTTAAGTGGGCGCACGGTTCCAACTATCAAAACTTATATTTTTTTTTTATGTTTTTTCGCTTAAGTCCGGTTTTTTAAAGTAAAATGTTTATATTTTCTTTTTCTTTTTCTTTTTTAATAACTTTTTAGTTTTGGTTTTCTTATAAAACTTTGGTTAAAAATCATTTTTGGTCCCTAAACTTCCATGAAAATAACAATTTAGTCCTTGAATTTTGATTTATAACTATTTAGTCTCTTACTTTCAATTTTATAACAATTTAGTCCCTGAACTTTAATAAGTAACAATTTAGTCCTATACTTTCAAATTTGTAACAATTTAGCCCCTGTACTTTCAAATTTGTAACAATTTAATCCTTATCGCAAAAACATACATCAAAATTAAATGTCGAATTTTATTATTATTTAACGATTAAATTTTGTAGCTTATTAACATATAGGATCCCAAATTAGTTTATTAATCTAGGTAAGAAATTTCATTAAATCTTTACATTAATTTTTCAAATAGTTTATAGATTAACAATTTTTTTTTTCTTTTTTTGGAAAATAATTTTTTTTTAAAAAAAAAATTAAACACTCAATTCTAAACAATTTTTATACAAAATGTTTAATAAAAAATGCATTTTTGAAAAACACGTAAAAACTAAAAAATATTCCAAAAGAGACCTAAGTTTATAGAGATTTTTACATTTAAAATAAGTGGGTGAACTAGTGAAAATTTAATAGAGAATAAAGATAGCCATTGATGAATGATACAACTTGATAAATATAGGGATCAAATTGTTTTTTTATTCCCAAAAGAAGAAGATTTTTTTTCTACTTGGAAGGAATAAAATTTTAATAGATTAGGGAAAAAAAACTAATAAAAAAATTGGGCTTAGTTCATTTTAGTTAAACATGTGAAGGTAGCACTCAAATATGATCTCTTTGTAAAAAAATTGGGCTTAGTTCATTTTAGTTAAACATGTGAAGGTAGCACTCAAATCTGATCTCTTTGTTATAAATATATGTCTTAATCAGTTGACTTATGTTTGCAAGTTGAAGTTAAATGTAATTTAATTGTTTTTAAGGAAACAAACATATTTCAGTTGAAAATAGTCTTGCTATGATAAGTTAATTATAAACCTAATACCTATAATTTTTGCAGCTTAATGGCTGAAAATTATAAAACAAAGATTAGAAAATATAACAGAAAGGAATAGAGTTTGAACAAAGACCACCTTGAGCTTAGTTTAAAATTTTGCGTCCGCTTCATTCAATATTTCCAGTTCCTTTGCTTACATGATAAATCAAATATTAAAAAAAAGGAGATAAAAAAAAAAAAAAAGAATGATCGGTCATTGTTACAGAAAGAATGGTAGATGACATTGAAAAACCTACTCATTCGCACAAAGAGTTCAAGGCAACAAGACGGGTGAAGTGGAGAGCAAAAGAAAGAGTTCGGAACAAGCTTAGAAAACCTGCTATTAATGTCTACATAGTTTTTTTTTTTAAAAAAAATAAAATTAATAATTCATATTAATAAAAAAAAACCATTTTTGGTCTCTAAACTTTGCTGTATCAATTTTTATCCCAGAATTTCAATTTTATCGAAGTGCACCTAAAACTTATTATTATTTAAAAAAAAAAAACAATAATTCTACCAAACACAATCTCTCTATTTTTATTTTTAATAAATTCATTACCAAATATATCCAATTTTCAAATAACAGTTGAAAATAATGCCCTGTCTTAAAACAATTTGGTTTGTAGATTTTGGTTTTTAGAAAATTGTGTTCGTTTTATCACCCAATTATCTACAATGATTTTCATATTTCTTAAAATAAACATTTGAATTCTTAAGAAAGTTATTCCAAAGTAGCTAATAGAACAAGAATTCAATATGTGAAAACTGAAAATAGAACCTAAGCTTAATTTTTAAAAATAGGATTACCAAACTGGACCTAAAAAATTTGTTTATCTTTTACTATCAAAAAAGAAAAAGAAAAAGAATTATTAGACAATTGAAACAAATGGACCCTTTGAGTTTATAGTTCATAAAAAAGACCCATTTTTTTAAAAAATGGTTTTTATGGACCCCTTTCTTACTATGATGGTGTCATCAAGAAAACTTTGAGGTGTAAAATGACTTTTATGCCCCTATTAATTTAAACCAACCAAAATTAAAAATTTCATAAACTTTTAACCAACTTTACCATTTTTTTTTTTTTGGGGAAAACAACCCACCAAATTTTTATTTTTATTTTTTTTAACTATCAACTAATTTTTTTTTAATCCAAAACAAGTTTGGAAGATTTTTAAAAATTATTCATTTTTTTAACTAAATATAAATTCATATACGATATCTTAATTCAATTTTTTTTTTCAGGTTTGTTAAAAAATATATTTAAATAACAGTTTTTTATTATAAAGAATAATAAATAAAATTTTTAAATATTAAAAACATTTAAAAAAATAAAAAAACAAATAAATAAAAATAGAAAGCCAAGAATGGCCAGGCTTCATGCGGATTACATTAAAAAAAAAAGAAAACAATGGGGTCGACCGGGATTCATTAATTCCGAGTGGACTTAGTCCGTGGTTGCATGAATTCCGACCCAAAAAAATAAGTTTTTAAAAAATGGGTCATTTTTACAAATTATATTATAAACCCAAAGGGTCCATTTTTTTCAATTGTCCTAATTCATTACAATATAGATTTCACCATTTCTAAAGTTGCAAGTTAAATACAGTGGCGGATCCAGAACTTTATGTGAGGGGGGGCTATATAGAAAATTTTAGTTTGTGCTTAAAATTGGTCCTTACCGTAAATTTAAGTTAATTTTCATCAAAAGTTGTTAAATAAAAATTTTCATACAATAAAAAACACGATGTGAACATATTTCTAAACTTTATAGAAAACATATTAATAAAGACCAAATTTTTCAGAAAAATTAACAATAAACTCACCATAGAGACTAATTTTAAACTTTATTTAAAGTACATACTAAAATTGGACATTTCAAAGTACAATAACTAAAATGAAACAAAAGTCAAAGTACAACAACCAAAATGACGATATTTTGAACACATCGATATATGTTAATATCAATTCGTATATTTTGATATTCAATTTGTTAAATTATAAATTTAGTTATTAAGTTTTCAAGATTATGCTCAATGAATCACTAACTTTAAAAGTTTCTACTAAGTCCCTAAACTTTCACTTTTCTATCTGATAAGTTTTTGAATTTTTAATTTTTATCTAACAGAATTTTGAACTAAAAAAAAAATACATGAATTATTAGTTTATTAGATCATAGATTTATTAGACATTAAATTGGAAACTTGGAAGTCTAGATACACAATTGAAAGTTTAAAATACAATAGCACTTGAAAAAAAAAATCAAAAACCTATTACTAAAATTAAAAAATATTTGTATTATTCCATCTTTATTTGACTCAAAAATGATAAAGAAAATTTAAAAATAAAGTTGAAAAAATAATTATAATGACTTATGTTTGCTATTATTTTATATTTATAAATAGAAAAATTAAATTTTAACTTAAACTATTTTAAACATATGAAAAAAAAACTGAGAAAAAAGAGAAAGAAAAAACAAAAATATGAAGAGAAAAAATGAAAAAGAGTATGGAAAAAAAAAAGCAAGAAAAAAGAAACGGAGAAAAATAAAACGAAAAAGAAAAACACAAAAACAAAGACAAGCGAAAAACAAACGGAAAAAAAATGTAAAAGGAAAAGAAGAAAAAAAATTCCAGAACTGCAGGCATGGGGGCTCGAACACGAGAGTTAAAGATTACCAAGAGGGGCTTAAACCACCATAGCGCTTCAATAACATTGTTTTAGATACCGATTTTACTATATAAATAGAATATATATAGAAGTTGAGGGGGGGCTCGAGCCCCCCCTGGGCCCAAGCTACCTCCGCCTCTGGTTAAATATATGAATGAGGTGCATAATGATAAGTTTTATATCAAAATCTCACATTTTTATTTCAGCATTCAATTTAAAAAGTACTATATAATACTAAATCAAACCAATATTATATTTGTTGTGGGTGAGTCCAATGAGACAAGGCCCATGGGGTCGCATCAGGATGCAGGCCTAAGAGGGTCCATTCCCCGATTGGAAAATCTCACAGTCAAGCCAAGCATCTCTCGATTATCCAAAGGGAGAAGACCTCATGAACGCTTCTGACACGACTGTCGGGAGGGGGGGGGGGGGAGGGGAGGAAGGTTAAGACTATCATCGACCATTCGAGCAGGATGTACTGAAGTAGGAAGGTATTTATAACCAACGTGAAGTGACCATAGGAAGATGAAAAAAGTCGAAGAAGTAGGAGGGTGTTTATACCTAACATCAACTCCCCCCCAATCGTCAGATTATAAATGATCTGACGGTGCAACTACCTCAAGGACTAGAAACCTCGAAAAGGCGAAACGTCAACCATAAAAACGTGCTTTGTGACATCATCGATGACGACGTCAAAACGACGTAGAGATGACACAAGTGAGTTTTGCACCTACCCACGTAGCCAAGTCCAACTATTGGACTAAGCCTAAGGGCTCGACCCGTGCACTAAATGTTTGGCAGGGGGTTGGACGACAGACTCTAGTCCAAGTTGGCAAGAGATATAATTAAAAGGCGGACAAAGAATTACAAAACAGACGCATGGAATGAGAAATAAAAAAAATATATTCGTTAAAGATTAGGAGTTCAACCTGATGCATCAACATCAACGATTACAAAAGGGAAGCAAAAGGAATACAAACAAGAAAAAAAAAGATAGAGCAATTGACTTAGGAGCGACCCTCATCCTTAGGAGCCTACTAAGCAACGAAAGCAACCATTAGACCTGCGAGCTGCTTAGGAGTTAATGATGGGAGGTCGTTGACAACGAACTTCATGCCAACCTCCATCATAAACTGTTGTTGCTCGTTGTAGGCGGGAAACTTCTTGAAAGCTGCCTCACCTAAGTGAGATCACTCTAAAGTGCCTAAGTCTTGGCGACCTTGGCCTTGAGCTCGACTTTTGCCTTAGTGTAACGCCCCAAACTTCAACCTAATCAAGAAGACATTACTAAATTTTATCTTAATACCAATCTTAATGCTCCGAAAATTTCGACAGCATAACGACATAACTATAGCTAACAAAAACTTCTACACCTGAGGAATAAAATAATGCAATTCTAAAAACCAGTACAACCAGATAACAATCTCATTTCACGTGGGAACTACCTAACATATCGAAACATAAATTCTAAACATAACAGAACCAAGCCAAACTCACAATAAAACTTACTCTAGAACTTGTAATTAGTTCAGACTTCTAAACCATCCTACTAACTTTTAATGTTAAGGTTCAAACTCCAACTCAAAGGTACTACAAGAATAAAATGAACAACATAAAAAGATCTCACACTAAAATGAGTTAAAACGCTAACCTATGATCTTCTAAACAATCCCACTAACTTTTAATGTTAAGGTTCAAAGTCCAACTCAAAGGTACTGTAAGAATAGAATGAACAACAACTCACACTGACGCTAATCTATGATCTTTTCCTTCGTCATGTCTCTTCCTCATCACTTGCAAAACCTGGTGAGGGTTCAGTACAAACCACAATACTGGTAAGTGACTCACACCTGTGGAGCCATCAAACACATACACATACAAGACAGATATCATGCTTTCCACATTCATCCATACAAACTCAATATATATAGGAAAACCAACAAACATATATAACATGCATCAACTTATAAGCCAAACAACATACTCATATGACATGTGCTCACAACCCCCAACTCAAGCTCTATTCAACTCCTCTGAGTTCTCTCAACTCCTTTGCGTTCTCTCAACGCTCGTATATAGCTCTCCAGGGCCTCACGCTTTTCTACGAAGTTCAGTGTTCAACCCTTGACTATTTAAGGCCTTGAACTGTTGCATTGACTCTTGACCATTTGTACCAAAGGCCTTGATGACTTAGCAATATATTGGCCCTTCTCCCAGGCACCCCAATACTTGTTTTTCCATGCTCATCACACCAACCCTTAACCATTTGTACCCAAAGCCTCGATGGTTCAGGACCACTTCAACCTCCTTCAACTTCACTAGGGGTTGCCGTTGAGGCAACTTTCGACAAATATTATATATCAAAGGAACTACACTTTTGTGATAACCATATTTACAACCAACATTTTGCAATAACCATCAAACTGAGGCAAAACCAATATTTCATGACAACCATCCTTCAAAAACAACCAAATATTTCGAGGCAACTATTTTATGGAAACAAAAAATATTTGTTTATACTATCGAAAACAACCAAAAATTTTTGGACAAATTTTTGGACAACTATCATGTCAAAAGAACCAATATTTTATACTATCGACATATTTCGAGACAATGGTTATATAAAACCAACCAATATTTGGAGGAAACACTCATTAATAATAAAACAACTAATCTACTAAAGGAACTAAAATGTAAAAGGCAATTATTATATCAACGTTGCAAAAATTTTTGGACAACTATCATGTCAAAAGAACCAATATTTTATACTATCGACATATTTCGAGACAATGGTTATATGAAACCAACCGATATTTGGAGGCATATATAAAACCAACCAATATTTGGAGGAAAAACTATATTTAAACAACTAAACCATTGGAGCAGCCAAAATGTCGAAGACAATTACCACATAGACAACCAATATTTTAGGACAACCAATACACCGAGACAACAAATATTTCAAAAAGCCCTCATCATATTGAGGCGACCAATATTTCAAGATAACACTAGTAATATAACAACCAATCTATTGACACAACCATCATGTCTAAACAATTATTCGATTGAGGAAACCAATATTTCAAAATAATCATTGAGTCAACATTTTCATTAAGTTAACCGGTCTATCAATGCAACCATTATGTCTGGACAACTATTGTATCTAGGAAATAAATATTTCAGAACATCTATACCAAGACAACAACCAATATCTCAAGACAACCATCATAAAACAACCACTGATATTGTAAGACAATAATCATTCCAAGATAACGAATATTTGGAGCCAATATTTGAATTAAGTTTATCGATCTATTGATGCAACCATTATGTCTAGACAACTATTATATCAGAGGAATAAATATTTCAAGACATTGTTAGACCTCCTATTATTCATACATAAAAGAGAAAGGGCAAAAAAGTAACTACAGAAGGGAATGAGGATATATTGATATATAGCCTGGATATGCAAACCCACATGATTCATTTAGGAGTGGTATTCAATGTGTTACGAGACAACGCCCTCTATGCCAACCAAAACAAATGTGTATTTTCTCAAGAACGGGTGGCTTATTTGGGGCATTGGATTTCAACTAGGGGAGTAGAAGCAGATGGCGACAAGATCCAAGCTATTGGTTAACTAACCTGTGCCAAAGAATGTCAAGGAATTAAGGAGGCTCTTAGGACTAACAAGATACTAAAGAAGATTCGTGCTGAACTATGGAAAAATGACCTCTCCATTGACACAGTTACTAAAGAAAGATGCATTCCAATGGAATGAAGATGCCACTGATGCTTTTGAGGCTTTAAAAGAGGCTATGGTCACCCTCCCTGTGCTGACGTTACCTGACTTCAACCAGCCCTTCACAATCGCGACAGATGCGTCTGGAACAGGGGTAGGGGCTGGTTCTAACTAAAAAACAGAGGCCTATTGCATTCTTTAGTCTGCAACTGTCCAGTAAATCAAGGAAAAAGCCAATCTATGAAAGAGAACTAATGGCAATAGTGCTAGCAGTGCAAAAGTGGCGACACTATCTATTGGATCAAAATTTCATAGCGTTAACAGACAAGAGGGTATTGAGACACCTATTAGAACAAAGAGAGGTTCGACCAGAGTAACAAAAGTGGTTAACCAAACTACTTGGGTATGACTTTGAGATAAAATATAACCAGGCTTGGTCAACAAAGCTGCGGATGCTTTGTCTCGGGTCTTGCATGAAGTTGTGGTAGCATCTATTTCGGTCCCATCAATCATCGATGCTACAGTTGTCCAACAAGAAGTCAACCAAGACCCAGAGCTAGTGAAAACTATAGAAGAACTCGAAGTTGATCCCATGTCACACTCTAAATATTCTGTTCCTTATATAAAAGAACTCGAACTTTTATATAAGGATCGATTGGTGCTTTCTAGCAAATCGTCCTTGATACCTACCATTCTTCACACCTATCATGATTCGTGATGGGGGACACTCAGGCTTTTTAAGGACCTATAAACGGTTGATAGGGGAAATTTTCTAGAAGAACATGAAGGCAGATGTTAAGAGGCATGTAGAGAAATGTTCTATTTTTCAACTCAATAAGAACAGTGTTGCCTATACCTAACCAAATCTGGGAGGATATCTCCATGGATTTCATTGAAGGTTGGTCGAAATCTAAGGGATTCGATTCAATTCGAGTGGTGGTGGATAGACTTAGCAAATATGGGCATTTCCTTCCTTTGATACACCCGTTCTCAACAAAAGATGTGGCATCACTGTTCATAAAATAAGTCGTACGACTCCATGGATTTCCCCAATCTATTATCTCCAATTGTGACAAAGATCTTCGTGAGTAATTTTTGGAATGAACTCTTTAGACTCCAGGGCACACAATTGAAAAGGAGCATCACTTTCCATCCTCAAACAGATGGGCAAATATAGATAGTGAACAAATATGTGGAAAATTATCTCCATTGTTTTTGCAGTGAACACCCTAAGAAATGGGAACAATGGATTTCATGGGCGAAATACCGGTATAATATGACATTCCATATCTCGATTAATACCACACCCTTCAATGTAGTCTATGGAAGACAACCTCCACCATTATTATCTTATGGGGACAAGAAAACATCTAACAACACGGTGGAGCAACAACTACTGGAGAGAGATTATATCTTACTTGCATTGAAGGACCAGTTGAACCTAGCACAAGGATGTATGAAGAAATATGTTGATAAAAAGTGAAGGGAACTAACATTTGAAGTTGGGGATCTAGTATTTGAAATTGAGACCGTATAGACTGAAATCTTTGGCTAAAAAGAGTTGTGAAAAACTCTCCCCCAAGTTTTTGGACCCTACTGTATACTAGAAAAAATTGGAGCAGTTGCATACAGGTTAGATCTTCCTCCTGAAGCTTCAATTCACAATGTTTTTCATGTGTCACAGCTGAAGAAGGCCTTAGGGGAATGAGAGACTACATAGTTCGTTGCTCCGATACTGACAGATGAAATGGAACGATGAGCAGCAAACTGAGTAGCTAGTTAAGTGGCACAATCGCCCTTATTGTGATGTGACATGGGAAGCAACAGTCGTAATTAAAAGACAATTCCCTGAATCCCACCTTGAGGCCAAGGTGTCTCAAAACCCAGGGGGTATTGTTAGACCTACTATTGTTCATACATACAAGAGAAAGGGCAAAGAAGTAATTACAGGAGGGAAAGACGAAGTTGGCCACTATGGGGACCATTAGAGACAAGGGATCGTGGATGGTACGTTTTTCGGGTGGAAGGAGCCTTTTGTAGTAAGGGTAGCTGCTGGAGAGTGTGTGTATTGTTTTTGGGTAGACTTCGGCCTTAGGAGAGTCTCAGTCTCTTGGATTACTAAGTGTTTGGTTTGTAGTTCTTATGTGTTCTTGATTTGTTCTTGCTGTTTTGCATTTTGGAACCTTATCGTGTGTGATCTGCGGATAATACATAACTTCCCCCTTAGTCATTGAAGAACTCTCATTGACAGGGCTGGAATTCAATCTTGCATTGTGTTATTTGGAGCTAGTATTGTTTCTTTTAAGTGTTTGCAAGTGACTAAAGCTGGGAAGTCAAGTTAGATACCTAAAAAAGCAACAACCAATATCCCAAGACAACAAATATTTAAAAAAAACCATCATAATGTGGCGATCAATATTTGGAAGCACCAATTCAACTAATCTATTAGTTCAATGTTTCGATAGTTACTATATTGAGACAAGCATCATATTAAGGCAACAAATATTTCGAAACAACCATCATGTTGAGACAACCAATATTTCCAAACAACTAAAATCTTGAGGCAATCAATATCTCAAGCAACAAAAATTTTGAGGCACCCATATCAGCGAGGCAGCCAATTAATAGTATCAAACAATCATCGTACCAAGACAACAAGTATTTCAAGACAACAAAATTTTGAGACAGTTGTACTATAGAGGGAGACAACAAATATCAGAGGCAACCATCAATACTAAAACAACCAGTCCATTGCAAACACCATTTTATTTGGACAATCTTTAGAAAAAAAAATGAATGTCTATCCTCCACAATTAAACATCCAATGGAAGGTATTAACAATTTGTTCTATGCCCACAACGGAACACCAACGCCATATTTCTTTGTTAACACTCTATTCTCTCAATTGCAATTATATCAGAACAATTATTATAAGGAAACAAAAGAGTATTGGACAATCTTCATAACAGGACAACTAACACTTCGAGACAACTACTTTACCAAGACAAGGCTAGCTTGAGCGCTCTGTTGAGTTTTATGAGTTTTTTCTTTTTACATTTAATTTTCAGTTTAAGGTTTTGAATTTATTGTTTTGAAGTTGGATCTAAACATTTCAGTTTTTTCTCTTTTAAGTTTTTTTTTGAAGTTTTATCAGTTACTGACTTTCATGTTGTTTTAAAGATGGTAAGTTATGTTCATTCTTGTACCTATAAAAGAGTGAACTTCCATGTAAAGTTTGCATCACCAAGTTTTCTACTTCAGTTAGAAGTTTATTCATATTTTGTATTCCACTCTCTTATTTTCCATTTTCCCTCTTTGTTCAACAAATATCGAGAGTTTGATTATTGCTTCCGCAATATTTATTTTTCAACCCTTTCAAGGCAATCATCATACCAAGATAACCAATATTTTGGGACAACCATCATACCAAGACAACATATATTTTAGGACAACGAATTTATTAAGCAACCATTATGTCTCGACAACCTGTATTTCAGGACAACTATCATTCTGAGGCAACACAAATTTTTAAACCACAACATTTGGTCAATTTTTATATTGAGGAACGTTCTCTTTAAAATTCTTGGTCCTTTCTTCCCAACTTTTCTCCAAAAATTTCTCCTTTTCCAAACGTTTGCTGTGAACTTCTTGGCCCTTTTTTCTCAACTCTCCAAAAACGTTTCCTCCTCCAAACGTTCGCTTTGAAATTCTTAGTCCTTTCTTCACAACTCTTCCCCAAAACCTTTTCCTTTTCCAAATTTTCTCTTTAAAATTCTTGGTCCTATCTTCGCAACTTCTCTCCAAAAACTTTTCTTTTTCCAAATGTTCTCTTTGAAATTATTGGTCATTTCTTTCAAACTATTCACCAAAAACTTTTTGTTTTTCAAACGTTCTCTTTGAAATTCTGGGTCCATTTTTTCCAACTTTTATCCAAAAACTTCTCCCTTATTCAAACGTTCCCTTTGAAAATCTTGGTCATTTTTTTGCAACTTTTCTCCAAAATTTTTTTTCTTCTCCAAACGTTATCTTTCAAATTCCTAGTCCTTTCATTCAAACACTTCACCAAAAACTTTTTCGTTTTTCAAATGTTATCTTTGAAATTCTTGGTTGTCAAATCTTCTCCAGAAAATTCTCATTTTCCAAACGATCTATTTGAAATTTTTGGTCCTTTCTTTCCAACCCTTCTCCAAAAACTTCTCCTTTTTCAAACGTTCTCTTTCAAATTCTTAGTCCTTTCTTCCTAACTCTTCTCCAAAAACATTTCATTTCCCAAACGTTCTCTTCAAAATTCTTGGTCCTTTCTTGTCAACTCTTCCCCAAAAACTTTCCCTTTTCTAAACGTTCTCTTCAAAATTCTTGGTCATTTCTTTTCAACTCTTCCCCAAAAACTTATCCTTTTCCAAACATTTTAATTGAAATTCTTGGTTCTTCATTCCCAACTCTTCCCCATACACTTTTCCTTTTCCAAATGCTCTCTTTGAAATTCTTGGTCCTTTGTTCCCATCTCTTCACTAACAACTTTTCCTTTTACAAATGCTTTCCTTGAAATTCTTGGTTCTTTCTTCCTAACTCTTCCACAAAATCTTTTCCTTTTCCAAATGTTTTCTTCGAATTTCTTGGTTCTTTCTTCCCTAACTCTTCCCCTAAAACTTTTTCTTTTGGGCAAACACACTTTTAGTCCCTATGATTTGGGTTTAATGTCAATTTGGTCCCTGAAGCTTTAAAAGAGACACCTTGATCCTCGAGGTTTGAGAAATAGTTCTAAATGGTCCTTGGATTGTTAGTTGACTAACGAAAAATGACATGGCTGTTAAATTTTTTATTGTGTATTGTTGAGTCGACAAATCTAATAATTTTTTATTCTCTTTCATCCTCTCTCTTATTCTTCCACCCCTCCCAGACTGTCGCCTGCTACTCTCCTCCCCGATCACTGTATCCGTCCTTCTCCTCCACCTCAAACAAACTCACGCTCAAATCCTTCGTCCGATATTTAAACGTTCTAATTACAGTTCCTCCTTTTAAACTTATTCTTTCCTCTTATGCTTTCTCGCCTGGCCACAACTGTGCCTTCTCTGTATTTGATCAAAATACCCCAGCCCAAGACTCATGTATGCAACAAACTTTTTTGCAAATTAAATACACTTGGATAGGTTCAGCTTTCCACCGCAGTTGAAAGTGGACTTGAATTGATTATGGAAAAAGAGAGATACACAATGTTTTCCCTTTTCCCTAATTTGGTGTTGATGCAACTTGGTAGAACTGAAGATCCAACGATACCTCCCCTTCCCCCGGATTATAGAGATTGAGAGAGAGAGAATAAAATAAAGTGAAGAAGAAGAAAATATAACAAAAGCCTAAAAATTAATATTACAAACAAAGTGTTAGGCCTACCGATAGTAAATACCTATGTTAGAAGGGGTAGAAGTGGAAATTCACCCTCCCTTAGTCGGTTTTCTTAATTAAGCTAGGTTAGAGTTGGTTAGTTGATATATTGTTAGATATATGTGTATTTTGGTTAGAGTTGGTTAGTTGATATATTGTTAGATATATGTGTATTTTGGGCAGGTTTAGGTAAGCTTTTGCAATCTTCTGGTCTATACTACTGTCTTAGTGCATGTTTGGGAGTGATTTTAAAATTGTTAAAATCACTTTTGTCATATTCAAAACCACTCTGAAACATGTCTTTGATAATTCAAAATCAATTTTGATGATGGCACAAAGGAAGCTCGAGAAACGAATGAATGAATTCGAAAGAAACATGGAAGCTGTCCGTGAGAAACTTCTCGAATTAGAGAAATCAGTGGCTGAATTGAACAAAAGCATGGAGAAATTGTTTGATAGTATGGAGGATCAAAGACAGGCAACCATGGATAACCAAAAAGCACCGGCTAACATACTCACTGGAACATCCTGCAGTGGAATAGTGGGAGAAAAAGAAGTGGGACAAAAGAGAAAGGCTCCAGAGAATGAGAGTGCTACGTCCAGCTGAAAGGAACCAAGAGGAGAAGAGAACTTGTTCGATCGACATAAATTCAAAAAGGTGGAAATACCTACCGTTGATGGAGAACAACCAAACGACTGGTTATTCAAAGCTGAACGGTACTTTGACATTCACCAACTTTCGGATTCCGAGAAAGTCATGGTGATTGTCGTGAGTTTCACTGGCGTTACGCTTTGTTGGTTCCGATGGGCTGAAGGACGAAACCCCTTTTCTGGATGGCAAGATCTGAAGTATAGGATCCTTGAATGTTTCCGACCCTCGCAAGAAGGATCGTTGTGTGCCCGGATCTTGGCGGTGAAACAAGAAAAGTCGGTGACAGAATATCGCAAGAAATTCGAAGCCCTAGTCGCCCCTCTTCCTCACTTGTCTGAAGAAGTACTCGAGAGCACATTTCTGAACGGATTATCACTGAAAGTTAGGACCGAGGTGCAGTGTTTTGAACCAGTGGGCCTGGAAGCCATCATGAAAGTGGCCCAACGAATAGAGGATAAAAACATGGCTCTGGCGAACAGAATGGGCCTGAGTGCGTTTCAGCCCAATCTCACTGTATCATTTAGTTCTAGAATTAACGCGAGACCTTTAACCACTAAAGCCCAACCATCTGTACCGAAGTTGCTAGAATCTAATTCGATTAAGACCATCACACTTCCCAATAATCCATCCCAGCATAGGGAGCTACCCTACAAATGTCTAACAACAAATGAACAAGAATTTGGGAAGGAGTGCAAGGTGGAAGAGATAGAAGATTCCTCCAATGAAGTGAACATGGCTAAATTGTCTCTTTATACTGTTGTGGGTTTCTCATCTCCCAGAATTGTTAAAGTAAGACGAAAAATCGAGAATGAAAAAGCCGTGATCCTGGTGGATTCTGGAGCAACTCATAACTTCATTTCCCAACAACTGGTCGAGAAGATGAAGATTCCAATGCCAGAAACTCTGAATTATGGTATTATTACGGGTATTGGAACTACTGTTAAAGGAAAAGAAATATGTAAAGGTGTTGTTGTTTCGATCAATGAGCTAGCTGTGATCGAGGATTTCTTACCACTTGAGTTAGGAAGTTTGGACATAATACTTTGCACCCAGTTGTTAAAGATGCTCGGAGTAACTACTGTGGACTGGAAGGTTGTGATAAAAGGGGATCCATCTTTGACGAAAAAAAAGGAACCATGAAGCAATTGAAAAGGACCTGGACATGATCAAGGGTTTTTGGTAGAACTCAAGGCGATCACAACAATTATAGGGGATCCTTCCACGATAGAAGCCACTCCACTGCCGGGTTTACCCTCCGCTATTGACAGACTCATTGATGAGTACCAAGATGTGTTTTCCTCACCAACCCAATTACCACCTCCTCGTGAAGTGGACCATCGTATATGCTTGAAGGATGAACAAAAAGCTATTAATGTGAGACCATATTGACATCCATTTGCACAAAAGGAATAAATTGAGAGAATGATCCATGAGATGCTGACGACAGGAATAATCCGACCCAATACCAACCCGATTTTATTACTCAAAAAGAAAGATGGGAGCTTGAGGTTTTGCGTAGATTATCGCACACTCAACGACGCGATAAATTTCCAATTCCAGTAATTGATGAACAAAAAAGCTATTAATGTGAGACCATATTGATATCCATTTGCACAAAAGGAATAAATTGAGAGAATGATACATGAGATGCTGACGACAGGAATAATCCGACCCAATACCAGCCCGATTTTATTACTCAAAAAGAAAGATGGGAGCTTGAGGTTTTGCGTAGATTATCGCACACTCAACGATGCGATAAATTTCCAATTCCAGTAATTGATGAACTTCTAAATGACCTTCACAATGCTAGGGTCTTTTCGAAACTTGATTTACACTCGGGATATCATCAGATTCGGGAACATCCAAATGACATTCAAAAGATGGATTTCTGAACGTACGAAGGCCATTATGAATTCTTGGTGACGCCTTTTGGATTGACCAACGCCCCATCGACTTTTCAGGCCTTAATGAACCGGCTATTTCGTCCTTTCTTACAACGTTGTGTTTTAGTTTTCTTTGATGATATTCTTATATATAGTCCTGATATGGATACCCATTTGACTCGTCTAAGCGCTGTCGTAAATGTTATGCGAGATAATTCAATTATTGCAAATCTTAAGAAATGTCAATTTGGAAGGCAACACATTGAATATTAATTAAGGACATTGGGAGTTGGTTGAAGGCGTGGAGGCAGATCTAGAAAGGGTTAGAGCCATGATCGAATGGCCCCGACCGACCAATGTACGAGAGTTACACAAATTCCTCGGGCTTACAAGTGACTATGCCTATACTAGCCTTACCCGATTTTAATCACCCTTTTATTGTAGAAACGGACGCCTCAGGGACGTGTTTAGGAGTTGTTTGAAGACAACAACAATGCCTCGTTGCCTATTATAGTCAGACATTATCCTCTCGTGCCCAAGCTAAACTGGTTTATGAACGAGAACTTATGGCAATGGTGAAGGCTGTGGAAAAATGGCAACCATATTAGTTGAGTCAGCGCTTCATCATTAGAACCGACCAACAAGTTCTCCACTTTCTCGTGGATCATACCGTGATTCAGCCTGAATATCAAAAATGGGTTTCGAAGTTGCTTGGGTATAACTTCGAGATACAATTCCAATCGGGAATGGAAAATAAAGCCGCAAATGCACTGTCCCGGATGTTGGCAACTCCGTAATTAGCTACGCTCACAGCTCCAACTATGTTAGATGTCATAGACATAAAAAGAGAGGTAGCTGAGGATCCTAAACTCCAAAACATCATTAAAGACCTTATGGAAGATCCATCTCTTAATCCCAAATTTTCCTTGCAGTAAGGGATCCTATTATACAAAGGAATATTAGTACTATCAACGGATTCAAAGCTTCTTCGAGTAGTGATGCATACTTACCACGATCGATTCTTGGCGGACATTCTGGTTTTCTTCGTACTTATAAAAGATTGACAGCTGATCTATATTGGTCGGACATGAAGGGTGCAATTAAGCGGTATGTAGAAGAATGTGATATTTGTCAAAGGAATAAGTCTATGACTCCGTCTTCAACGGGGTTGTTACAACCTCTACCTGTTCTGGAACTGATCAGGCAAGTTATTGCCATGGATTTCACTGAGGGCTTACGAAAATCATGGGGGTATGATACCATTCTCGTGGTCGTTGATTGTTTGAGTAAGTACACTTATTTCATTCCTTCAGTCATCCCAAAAATGCAAAGACAGAGGCTGCTATTTTTATCAAAGAAATAGTTTGGTTACATGGCTACCCATGTTCAATTGTCTCTGATCACGAAAAAAAATTTATCAGCCACTTTGGGCCTTAGATGTTTCGGCTTCAAGGCACTCAACTTCGCCGAAGTATGACCTATCACCCACAGACCAATGACCAAACCGAAATTGTTAATAATGTCTTGAAACATACCTACGGTGTTTTTGCAGTGAGAAACCAAAACAATGGGAACGTTGGCTAGCTTGGGTCGAGTATTGGTACAATACGACTTATCATTCATCACTGAACACAACCCTTTTTCGAGTTTTTTATGGTCGTCCTCCTCCTACCTTTGATGTTCTATGGCTCCCAAAAGACATCCAATGCAACTTTGGATGAACAACTACTGGAAAGGGACACTATCCTCGACAATCTACGCTCTAATTGTTGCTAGTCCAAGACCAAATGAAGAAATTTGCTCACCAACATCGACGAGAACAAGAATTTGCATAAGGAAACTGGGTTTTTATCAAACTACGACCTTACCGATAGGCTTCAGTCACTCATCGCCGCAATGAGAAGTTATCGCCTAATTTTTTTGGGCCTTATAAAATTCTCGAGCATATTGGTAAGGTTGCTTACTGCTTGGATTTACCTACTATTGCTACAATTCACCTCGTTTTCCATGTCTCTCAATTAAAGCAAGCTCTGGGCAGTATCACTATGGTCGAGAGTTCACCACCATTACTGATTGATGAATTTGAATGGGTGGTTGAACTCGAGGATGTGATGGCCTATCGGAAGAAAGAGGGAACAAATGAATGGGAATTTCTCATTCAATGGAAGAGTCTACCAGAACATGAGGGCACATGGGAATCGCTCGAAGATTTTCGCAACCAATTTCCCACCTTTCCCCTTGAGGACAAGGTGGCTTTCACCCCAGGGGTAGTAGTGTTAGGCCCCCGATAGTAAATACCTATGTTAGAAGGGGTGAAAGTGAAAATTCACCCTCCCCTTGGTCGGTTTTCTTAATTAAGTCAGGTTAGCGTCGGTTGGTTGATGTACTGTTATATATATGTGTATTTTGGGCAGGATTTGGGTAAGTTTTTGTAATCTTCTGGTTTGTATTGTTGGAGTATTTGTGTAGATCTATATTGTAAAATATTTGCTCTTTATTGCTTTTATTCCCTTCCATATTTGTAATAGGTCTTTCTCCTATATAAGAGGACCTATATTGCACATATTAGATATACGAGAATAATTTTAAACTCTCAAAATCAAGATGTACTACTATCTTAGTACTTGAAGATTTCCACATCTCGAACCATGGAACTTGTATTGCGCCTTTCTAAATTAATTGAACGTTTCAGTTAGCGGTGTTCTAACACAAAGTCAACTTTGCAATAGTAAAAGGATGAGATTTGTTCTTTCTTGTTTTTCCATTTTAGTTGCACGGGGGAGAGGAGAGGAATAGAGAAACAACCCCAAATCAGAAAATACAGAGAAAAAATGAGCATTGCAATGAAATAGAGCAAAAGAAAAGGAAGAAGAACCCCATAAAAGGACGAACAAGGAACGACAAACAACCAGAGAAACATATAATCCTTGGGCTGTGGGATTCTCATTGAATTAAAAAAACAGAATGAAGGGAAGGTGTGAAGAGTGGAAGGAAAATTCATAGATGGTTTTATGGGAGATCAATTATTATTTTTAAAGGTAAAATGGAAGCACAGTTGGTGTTTGATAAAATTTCTCATTGTCACTTGAAGCATCATAATTGATGGGGTAGGCAACTTCGGAAGTTTTCAAACTTTTGGAACATTAGGAACGAAAGGCTCATTCCCTGTTTCATATATGAAAAATGGATTTGGGGAAAGAGAGTGTAAGGGACGACAGACACGACATAGATCTCCACAATGGTATGATATTGTCCACTTTGGGCATAAGCCCTCATGGCTTTGTTTTTGGATCTCTCCAAAAGGCCTCATACCAATGGAGAACTTATCCTCCCTTATATACCCATGGTCTTCCCCTTGTCTAGCCAATGTGGGACTTTGGTCGCATTCTCCCACAATCCTCCCCTCGAACAAAGTACCACCGAGCCTCCCCTCAAATCGTCATTTTTATCCGTCCAACACTCCTATACCAAGGAGTTTTTATAGAGTCTAACGACGGATCTCCAACATGACTACGTTTTCAAGGCTCACAAATTCTTTGTTCGGCACCCGAGGAGTTTTATGACACGACTATGTCAGGGGCATGGCTCTGATACCACTTGTAAGGGACGACGGACACGACATAGATCTCCACAATGGTATGATATTGTCCACTTTGGGCATAAGCCCTCATGGCTTTGTTTTTGGATCTCTCCAAAAGGCCTCATACCAATGGAGAACTTATCCTCCCTTATATACCCATGGTCTTCCCCTTGTCTAGCCAATGTGGGACTTTGGTCGCATTCCCCCATAGAGAGGAATCTTAGTGATGACAATGGTTTAATGACAGTGATGAAAGTAGAAGGAAAGTATTGAAGAGCAAAGAAAAGGAAGAAGCCACCTCACAAAAGAAAATGTTAACTTAACTGCCACGTCATTTTTCGTTAGTCA
Organism: Luffa acutangula; assembly: GCA_036850905.1. Classification (NCBI taxonomy): domain Eukaryota; kingdom Viridiplantae; phylum Streptophyta; class Magnoliopsida; order Cucurbitales; family Cucurbitaceae; genus Luffa; species Luffa acutangula. The sequence continues at coordinate 56,094,414 of CM072087.1, read as the reverse complement.
ACTAACGATCCAAGGACCATTTAGAACTATTTCTCAAACCTCGAGGATCATAAGTGTCTCTTTTAAAACTTCAGGGACCAAATTGAGATTAAACACAAACCTCATGCCCAAAAGTGCAGTTTGTCCTTTTCTTTTCTAAACATTCACTTTGGAGTTCTTGGTTATTTCTTTCCAACTTTTCTCCAAAAAAATTTTCATTTCCAAATGTTCGCTGCTTTAAAGTTTTTGGTCCATTCTTCCCAACTTTTCTCCCAATACTTTTTCTTTTCCAAGAGTTTGCTTTGAAGTTCTTGATCCTTTCTTCCAAACTCTTCTCCAAATACTTTTCTTTTTCCAAATGCTCGCTTTTGAGTTTTTTGTCCTGTCTTCTGTAACTCTTCTCCACAAACTTTTTATTTTCTAAACATTCTCGTTGAACTTCTTGGTCATTTCTTGCCAACTCTTCTGAATTTTTTTTTCCATTTCCTAACGTTCTCTCTGAAGTTCTTGGTCCTTTCTTCCCAACTCTTATCCAAAAACTTTTCCTTTAACAAACGTTTTCCTTTTGAAATTCTTGGTCCTTCCTTACTTTTCTCTAGAAACTTTTTCTTTTCCAAATGTTTTTTTTGAAATTCTTGATCTTTTTTCTTAACTCTTCTCTACAAAATTTTCCTTTTTCAAAAGTCTATTTGGTCATTTCCTCTCTTCTCCAAATACTTTTTCGTTTCTAAACATTCTCCTTAAAAAATTTTGTCCTTTTTTCCCAACTCTTCTCTAAAAACTTTTCCTTTTCCAAATGTTCTTTTTGAAATTCATGGTCTTTTCTTCTCAGCTATTCCCCATAAACTTTTCCTTTTCCAAACATTTTAATTGAAATTCTTGGTTCTTTATTCCCAACTCTTCCTAAAAACTGTTTCATTCCCAAATGTTCTTTTTAAAATTCTAGGTCCTTCGTTTCTCCAAAAACTTTTCCTTTTCAAAACGTTCTCTTTGAAATTATTGGTTCTTTCTTCCCAACTCTTTTCCAAAAAAATTTCTTTTTCCAACACTCTTTGAAATTCTTGGTCATTTATTTCCATCTGTTCCCCAAAAACTTTTCATTTTCCAAATGTTTTCTTTGAAATTTTTGGTCCTTTCTTACCAACTCTTCCCCAAAAACTTGAAGTTATTGGTACTCTTCCAATTTTTTCTCCAAAAACTTCTCATTTTCCAAACGAACTCTTAGAAGTTCTTGGTCCTTTCTTCCCAATTCTTTTCCAAATACTTATCTTTTTCCAAACCTTCTCTTTGAAGATCATGGTCTTTCTTTCCAACTAATCTCCAAATACTTTTCCTTTTCTAAACATTCGCTTCAAACTTTTTGGTACCTTCTCAACTGTTTTCCAAAAACTTTTCCTTTTTCAAACATTCTTTTGAAATTCTTGGTCTTTTCTTTCCAACTCTTCCCCAAAATCTTTTCGTCTTCTTTTAAGGGTGTACATGGGTTGGGTTGGGTCTCGTTAGGGGGTTTTCTTGGCCTCCCTAACCCGATCAGCCCTACTTGAGAGAGCAACCCAACCCAACTTAACCCTGATATTTTTTAGTCGGATCGGGTTAGATTATCGGGTTGTCTTTTTCCTTCCAAGAGACAATAGCAAAGAGATGAACAACCAACATTAAAAGGAAAGGAAAGATGAATGAAAGAGAGAGGCAAGAGTAGAAGATGAAGATGCAAAGAGATAGTGAAGGCAACATGAACAAACGGCGAAAAAAACGTGAAGACACTGTTAGATGGACTAGGCTTGTTGTCGGTTGTAAATGAGTATCAGGGAGGGTCGGTTGGAATGACAACAACGTGAATATCATTGAAGGAGATGAATTGGTGTGTTGTGTTAGTTGTGCTGAAACGACTACAACGTGAAGGTTGAAGGAGACGTGGGAAAGGTGAACAAAGTTGAAAGGGTGGATTTTGAAACTAGATCTTGAGAAAGCTTTTGATAGGGTGGATTGGGATTTCCTTGAGTATGTTCTCAAGTTGAAAGGATTTTGTGAAAAATGGATTGAATGGATAAATGGATGTGTTAGGAATCCAAAATTTTCCATTTTCATTAATGGTCGGCCAAGGGGGAGAATTTGTGCTTCTAGAGGTCTTAGGCAAGGAGATCCTCTTTCTCCTTTCCTATTTCTTTTAGTTAGTGAAGTATTGAATGCATTTATCAACATCATCCATGAGAAGGGCGTTTATGAGGGTTTCATCGTTGGCATGGACAAAGTTCATATTTCCATTCTTCAATTTGCTGATGATACTCTTTTATTTTGTAAGTATGATGATGCTATGCTTGATTCTCTCATTTCTACCATTGGTCTTTTTGAATGGTGCTCTGGGCAGAAAGTTAATTGGGAAAATTCTGCATTGTGTGGAATTAATATCGATAATGACAAGATTCTGGCTACTTCTTCCCGGTTGAATTGCAAAGTGGAATCTCTTCCATTTTTGTATCTTGGTCTTCCATTAGGTGGTTATCCGAAAAAGGTGTCATTTTGGCAGCCAGTGATTGATAAAATTCAGAAAAAGCTTGATAGATGGAGGCGTTTTAATCTATCTAGAGGTGGCCGATTGACTTTATGCAATTCAGTTTTATCAAGCATTCCGTTATATTATATGTCCTCATTTCTCATGCCTTCTAAAGTTGTTTCAAAAGTGGACCAGTTAATTAGATCGTTTTTATGGGAAGGAAGTAATGGTTCCAAGTTAAATCACTTGGCTCGTTGGGAGCAAGCTTCAAAGCCTCTTTTGAGTGGAGGTCTCGGTATTGGTGGCTTGAAAAACAGAAACCTGTCTCTTCTTGCTAAATGGGGGTGGTGATATATGCGAGAGCCTGATTCTTTATGGTGCAAAGTTGTTAAAAGCATTCACAGGCAGGATTGTTATAATTGGCACACTTCTGGTAAGGCCGGCCTGAGCCTTCGAAGTCCTTGGATTAATATTTCTAAGGTATGGAAGCAATTTGAGAATTTAGCTTCATTTAAACTTGGTAATGGTTCTAGAATTGCCTTCTGGCTTGATTCTTGGATTGAAGATCTTCCTTTTTGTTCAAAGTATCCTAGTTTATTTCGGATTGCTTCTCTTCCTAATGCCTCCGTTATGGATCTTTGGGATGGGGAGACTATTTCATGGACCATTTCATTTCGTCGGCTTCTCAAAGAGGAAGAAATTTCTGACTTTCAGCAGTTGTTGGTGTGTTTAAATGATGCCATTGTATCTGAGTTTTCAGATTCCCGCATTTGGTCTCTTGAGAATTCGGGACTTTATTCGGTTAAGTCCCTTTTTAACTACTTGGCAGCCTCCTCTTCGATTAACAAGGAAATGTTTAAAGCTATTTGGAAATCTAAATGCCCTAAGAGAATTAATTTTCTTGTTTGGGTTATGATTTTTGGGACTCTAAATTGTTCAGAAGTTCTTCAAAGTAGGCTTCCTTCTCATGCATTATCTCCTTCTATTTGCCCTTTATGTTTGAATGCCAGTGAATCTTTGCAGCATTTGTTCTTCGATTGTGTTTATTCCTATCAGTGTTGGGGAAAGCTATTGTCTATTTTCAAGCTTCAATGGGCTTTGGATCAATCATTCAAAGGAAATGTGCAGCAGCTTTTAGTTGGTCCTTCAGTTAAGCCGATATCTAAATTGCTTTGGTCTAATGGGGTCAAAGCCGTTTTATCAGAACTTTGGTTTGAAAGAAATCAGAGATTTTTTCATGATATTTCTCTTCCTTGGGTGGATCGTTTTTACTCTGCTCGGCTCAAAGCTTCGTCTTGGTGTTCTTTGTCCAAGCATTTTTCAGGATTCTCCATTCAAGATATTTGCCTCAGCTGGGATGCTTTTATTTTTCCATCTTAGTTCTGTTGATGTTTTCTTTCTTTATCTTATTTGGTCTTTTTGTATCTTTTCTCCTTTGTTCTTTGAGCATTAGTCTCTTTTCATCTCTTCAATGAAAAGTGTGGTTTCCTTTTCAAAAAAAAAAAAAACAGGGGGTACCGAAGTTAATCGAGTACAGAAGGAGTTACAAGGTGGAGATCGCTGCAAGTTTAAGAAGCTTGAGATGCCAGTCTTTTCGGGAGAAAATCCGGATTCATGGCTTTTTAGGGCAGAGCGATATTTTGAAATCCATCAGTTGACTGAAGCCGAAAAGATTACGGCCGCCATTATCAGCCTCGACCATGATGTCGTCGATTGGTATCGGTGGGAAACGAACCAGGAAAAGATAAAGTCGTGGGAGGAGTTGAAAGCGAAGTTATTCGAGCGATACCGGCCATCACAAGAAGGGAGCCTCTGCGCACGATTCCTCGCCGTGAAACAAGAAGGGACGGTGGCTGAATACCGAAAGAAATTTGAGATTTACTCTGCGCCGTTACCGGAGTTGCCACAGATCGTGATGGAGAATACCTTGCTAAACGGGCTAAACCCTACCATCAAGGCGGAAGTTGTTAGCCGTCAGCCCATTGGGCTTCGCGAGATCATGAAACAAGCCCAATTGGTAGAGGACAGGGATATGGCCAAAGAGTTCATGGGCTCGAAGGATGGTAAGGAAGGAGACACTGGGTCGCTTCCACAAGGGCCTAAATCAACCGATTCGCCACAGACCAAGCCGGGAAACTGGGGGTCTGGTTCTCAATCCTTCCGTTCCATAACCCTACCTGAAAAGGGGGGAAATACTCGAAAAGAGCTATCGACGAGAAGAATGACCAATATGGAGTTCCAAGCCAAACGAGAGAAAGGGCTTTGTTTCCGATGTGACGAGCGATATACACCTAGGCATCGCTGCAAGACCAAAGAATCCAGAGAGTTGAGGGTACTACTTGTTAACGATGATTCTGAGATTGAACTATTACAGTTAGAGACCGCAGAAGAAGAAGTCGAAGTCACCAAACTAGAGGTGGGAGAGTTGGTTGAGTTAGATTTGAAATCAGTGATAGGATTCCCAACACCGGGCACGATGAAGTTGAAGGGGTTCAAGGGGATAGAGAAGTGATAGTATTGGTCGATTGTGGGGCAACCCATAATTTCATTTCCCAACGACTAGTCGAAGAACTCCAACTTCCGTTAACCCTGACATCCAATTACGGGATTGTTCTTGGCAATGGAACGCCCATCAAAGGCAAGGGAGTGTGTAAGTCAGTAGTGATCAGCCAACCGGAATTGTCAGTCATGGAGAACTTCTTACTGCTCGAGTTGAAGGGGGTTGATGTCATATTGGGAATGTTATGGCTTAAGACCATGGGATTCATAGGAGTCGACTGGAATGAGCTCCCTATGGAATTTGATGTCAATGGAACCAAGGCGATCATTAAGGGTGATCCGACGCTTACCAGAACAGAGGTTTCACTGAAAATGATGGTTAAAACATGGTCGGATTTGGACCAAGGATTTTTGGTAGAGTTTCAAGGGTTTGAATGTGTAAGAGGATCTGATGGAAGAAAAAAGAACAACCAGTTTCGAGGAAGAAACTCCACGAGACATCCAAGAAATGCTGATAGAGAACGATGAGGTTTTTCAATTGCTTGTGGGGTTGCCACCAAAGAGGAAGGTGGACCATAAAATTGTTCTAAAAGAAGGGCGGGAACCAATCAACGTTCGTCCATACAAGTACTCTCACGTTCAGAAGGATGAAATTGAACGGCTAGTCAGTGAGATGTTAGAGTCTGGGATTATCCAACCAAGCTCAAGCCCTTTTTCCAGCCCTATGTTACTAGTTAAGAAGGACGGAGGAGGGAGGTTTTGCGTGGATTATCGAGCGTTGAATCATGCTACCATTCCGGACAAATTCCCCATTCCAGTCATTGAGGAACTTTTGGATGAACTGAATAGGTCATGGATTTACTCAAAGCTGGACTTAAAGTCGGGGTATCACCAAATCCGAATGGAGGAGGCAGATGTCCCCAAAACAGCCTTCAAGACTCACGAAGGCCATTACGAGTTCCTTGTCATGCCCTTCGGTTTGACAAACGCGCCAGCCACTTTTCAATCCTTGATGAATCAGGTATTTCGCCCATTCCTACGAAGGTTCATTTTGTTTTTTTTTATGACATTTTGGTCTACAACCCTGATCTAGAGACGCATTGCAAGCATCTGGCCATTGTTTTCAGCACCTTGCGAGAAAATTCCTTGTATGCGAATAGGAAGAAGTGTGTGTTCGCACGAAGCAAGGTTGAGTACTTGGGCCATTTAATTTCAGCATAAGGTGTGGAGGTCGATAGAGAAAAGATTAGAGCAATGCTTGAATGACTGCAACCTAAATCGATCAAGGAACTTCGTGGATTTTTGGGACTCACCGGGTACTATAGGCGTTTTGTCCAGAACTACGGTACATTGGCAGCTCCTCTTACTCAATTACTCAAGAAGGATTCTTTCAAATGGTCAAATGAAGCCACGAAGACATTTGAAAACTTGAGGCAGGCAATGGTGACGTTACCGGTACTGGCCTTGCCGGATTTTTCTTTACCATTCACGGTGGAAACTGATGCCTCAAGGTACGGGTTGGGCGCAGTGTTAAACCAAAAGAATCGACCCATCGCCTTCTTCAACCGAACCTTATCCGCAAGAGCCCAAGGGAGATCAATGTTCGAAAGAGAGCTCATGGCAATAGTCTTAGTAGTTCAGAAGTGGAGACACTATCTGTTGGGGCACAAGTTTGTTGTTCTATCCGGCCAGAGAGCTTTAAAACACCTTCTCGAGCAGAGGGAGGTTCAACCGGAGTTCCAACGGTGGCTTACCAAGCTTTTGGGATATGATTTCGAAATTAAGTATCACCTCGGGCTGCTTAACAAAGTCACAGATGCCTTATCGAGAGTTGTACCGGCGGGAGAATTAACTCATATCTCAGTTCCTAGCATTGTGGATCATAGTGTGGTGAGATCAGAAGTGGAACAAGACCTTGAACTTGTGAAAATTAAAGCAAAAATAGAAGAGAACCCAGAGGCCCATCCTAAGTTCACCATACTCCAAGGCTAGCTGCTGTACAAAGGGAGGTTGGTTTTATCTGGTAACTCTTCCTTAATTCCAACCATATTACACATGTTTCATGACTCGGTGATGGGTGGCCACTCGAGCTTTTTGCGCACGTACAAAAGGCTAACAGGGGAGTTATATTGGAAGGGGATGAAGAGTGATGTTAAAAAGTATGTGGAAAACTGCTCCATTTGCCAGCGGAACAAACCAGAGGCGGTTTCACCAGTAGGGTTGCTACAACCTCTACCACGACCAGAACATATTTGGGAGGATTTGGCAATGGATTTCATAGAAGGATTGCCGAAATCAAATGGTATGGACACTATACTGGTGGTTGTTGATAGATTGAGTAAGTATAGCCATTTTCTCCTTCTCAAGCATCCATTCTCGGCAAAGGAAGTAGCAGGCTTGTTCATTAAAGAAATAGTGAGGCTACATGGATATCCTCGCTCGATTGTTTCAGGTCAAGACAAAAATTTTTGTTAGTCGATTTTGGAATGAGATGTTCAGGATACAAGGAACAAAACTGAAGAGGAGCACAACGTTTCACCCACAAACGGATGGCCAATCCGAAAGAGTGAATAGATGTCTGGAGACATATTTGCGATGCTACTGTAACGAGAAACCGAAGGGATCGGTAGATTGGATACCATGGGTTAAGTATTGGTATAACACGACCTTTCATGGGTCAATTAACACGACACCATTTCAGGCCGTTTATAGGCGCACCCCTCTCCTTTGATATCTTATGGGGATAGAAAAACAGCCAACGACACCTTGGAAAGTCAGCTTTTAGAGAGGGATAGAAATCTCGTCCGATTGAAGGAACACCTTCTGTTGGCTCAGGAACGAATGAAAAAGCAAGCGGATAAACATTGAAGAGAGCTGGAATTTGAACCGGGGGAAATGGTCTTCTTGAAACTTCGACCATATCACCAAAAATCAGTGGCCAAAAGGCGTTGTGAAAAATTGGCACCTCGTTACTTTGGGCCTTTCAAAATTCTCCAGAGGTGGGATCTGTGGCTTACAAATTGGAGTTACCCCCGTCTTCTGGATGTCTTTCACATTTCACAGCTTAAAAAGGCTTTGGGAAATCAACACAACTTACAACTACAATTGCCACCGATTTCTGATGATTATGAGTGGATTGTTGAACCTGATGAAGTCCTTGGGATACGCTGGAAAGAAGAGCTTCTAAAGGAAGAATGGCTAGTCAAGTGGCGTGACCAACAACCATGTGAAGCTTCTTGGGAATCAGTAGCTGATATTAGACTCCAATTTCCTGAATTTCACCTTGAGGACAAGGTGTATGCGACCCCCGGGGTATTGTAAGGCCCCCAATTACTAGGACTTATGTGAGAAGAGGCAAAACTGGAATAGGAGAGAAAGAAACCGTTAGCAATCAGGGGGGACCACCAGATTGTGTGGGAGTGAGCAATATGTAAGAGAGAGCAGGGAATGTTGGGGATTATGCCTTTTGAGTGAATTCTTGGACTAGTGAGGTCTAAGGAGAGGGAGAGAACTAGCCTCTATAATTGCTGGGTATTTGTATCCTTATTATCAATATCAATAGTGAATCCGCTGAATATCCCCTTGAAGGTTGAAGAACTATCAACTTATCAAGAGGGTGTTGATATCATCTAGTTATTTGTGTATTGTTCTCTCTGTGTTTGTGCTGTTAGGTATTATTTGCAGGTTTGTTGGAAGAGATACCTAACATATTCCTATTCTGAACGTTCTATTTGAAGTTCTTGGTCCTCCTTTCTTCACAACTCTTCACCAAAAAATTTTCCTTTTCCAAACGTTCTCTTTGAAGTTCTTGGTTCTTTCTTCCCAACTCTTTTCCAAATATTTTTTGTTTTCCGAACGTGCATTTCAAACTTTTTCTTTTCCAAACGTTCTCTTTCAAATTCTTGGTTTTTCAAAAAGTTTTCCTTTTCGAAGCTTTCCTTTGAAATCCATGGTCCTTTATTCCTAACTTTTCTTCAAAACATTTTCATTTTCCAAAAGTTCTGTTTTAAATTCTTGGACTTTTCTTCCCAACTCTTCTACAAAAAACCTTCCTTTTCCAAACGTTCTCTTTGAAATTCTTGTTCCTTTCTTTTCAACTCTTCTCTAAATACTTTTTCTTTTCCAAACGTTCTTCTCAAAATTATTATTCCTTTCTTCACAACTTTTCTCCAAAAATTTTCATTTTCCAATTTTTTTTTGAAATTCTCGGTCCTATCTCCCAACTCATCACCATAAACTTTTTCTATTCCAAGCGTTCTCCATGAAATTATTGTTTTTTTCTTCCCAACTCTTTCAAAAACTTTTCCTTTTCCAAGCGTTCTTTTTTAAATTCTTGGTCCTTTCTTTCCAACTCCTCTAAAACTTTTCATCTTCTAAGCGTTCCCTTTAAAATTCATGATTCTTTTTCCCAACTTTTCTCCAAAAAATTTTCTTTTTCCAAACGTTCTCCTAGAATATTTGTGCTCTCTCTTCCCACCTCTTCTCCCAAAACTTTTCTTTTTCCAAATATTTCCTTTGAAATTCATGAACATTTCTCTCCAATTTTTCTCCAAAAAAAAAAAAAATTCATCTTCCAAACGTCCTCCTTGAAATTATTGGTTCTTTCTTCTCAACTTTTTTCCAAAAAGTTTTCCTTCCAAAAACATTCTCCTTGAAATTCTTGATCTTTTATTCCATACTTTTCTCCAAATTTTTTTCCTTCACAAAACGTTCTCTTTGAAATTTTTGGTTCTATGGTCCCAACTTTTCTCCAAAAACTTTACCTTTTGCAAAAGTTCTCTTTGAAATCATGGTTATTTTTTCCCAACTTTTCACCAAAAACTTTCCCTTTTACAAATGTTCCCTTTAATATTCTTGGTCCTTTCTTCCCAATTTTTCTCCACAATTTTTCCTTTTCGAAACGTTCTCTTTGAAATTCTTGGTCCTTTCATCCGAACTTTTCTCCAAAAACTTTTCCTTTTCCAAATGTTTTTTATTTTTAAATTCTAGGTCATTTCTTTCAAACTTTTCTCCAAAAACTTTCTTTTTCCAAACGTTCTCATTGAAGTTCTTTGTCATTTCTTCCCAACTATTCTCCAAAAACTTTTCTTTTTCCAAAATTCTCTTTGAAACTATTTTGTTGTCCAAACGTTCGCTTAGAAATTTTTGGTCCTTTCATCCCAACTTTTCCTCAAAAAATTTTCCTTTTCCAAACGTTCTCTTTGAAATTTTTGGTCTTTCTTCTCAACTCTTCCCCAAAAACGTTTCCTTTTCCAAACATTCGCTTTGAAATTCTTGGTCTTTTTTTCTCAACTCTCTTCCAAGAACTTTTCTTTTTCCAAATGTTCTCATGAACTTTTGGACAAAAGTTGGAAAGAAAAGACCAAGGATTTCAAACAAAGCATTTGGAAAATAAAAAGTTTTAGGAGAAAAATTGGGATGGAAGGACCAAAAATAAAAAAAAAAAAACATTTGGAAAAAGAAAAGTTTTTAGGGAAGAGTAGGGAAGAAAGAACTAAGAATTTCAAAAGAACATTTGGAAAATGAAAAGTTATTGGAGAAAAGTCGGAAAGAAAAGACAGAATCATTTCAAAACGTTCCATTTGAAATTCTTGGTCCTTTCTTCCTAAACTTTTCTCCAAAAACTCTTCATTTTCTAAACGTTCTCATTAAAATTTCTGGTGTTTTTTCCCAACATTTCTCCAAAAACTGTCCCTTTTCCAAGTGTTCTCTGTGAAATTCTTGGTCCTTCTACCCAACTATTCTAAAAGAACTTTTCATTTTCCAAATGTTTTATTTGAAATTCTTGGTCCTTTAACCCCAACTTTTCTCCAAAAACTTTTCATTTTCCAAACATTCTATTTGAAATTCTTGGTTCGTTCTTCCAAACTCTTCTCTAAAAATTTTCCTTTTTCCAAACGTTATTTCTGAAAGTCTAGGTCCTACCTTCCCAACTCTTCTCCAAAAACTTTTCCTTTTCCAAACGTTCTCTTTATAATCCTTGGTCATTTCTTCTCAACTCTTCTCTGAACACTTTTCCTTTTCCAAATGTTCACTTTGAAATTCTTGATCCTTTCTTCCCAACTTTTGTCCAAAAACTTTTCTTTTTCCAAAACTTCTTTTGGGAAGTCTTGGTCCTTCATTTCCAACTATTATACAAAAACTTTTTCTTTTCTAAATATTTTATTTGAAAGTCTTGGTCCTTTCTTCCAACTCTTCTGTAAAAATTTTTACTTTTCCAATAGTTCTCTTTGAACTTCTTGGTGCCTTTTCTTGGTCTTTTGTTTCCAACTTTTCTCCAAAAACTTTTTCGTTTTCCAAACGTTCGTTTTGAAATTCTTGATTCTTTCATCCCATCTCTCTTACCCAAAAACTTTTCCTTTTCCAAACGTTCTCTTTAAAATATTTGATCCGTTCTTTCCAATACTTCCCCAAGAATAAGCAACGACCAAGAATTTCAAATAGAGCATTTGGAAAATAAAAAGTTTTTTTAGAAAAATTGGGATGGAAGTACCAAGAATTTCAAAGAGAACATTTGAAAAAGGAAAAGTTATTCGAGAAGAGTTGGGAAGAAAGGACCAAGAATCTTTTCAAAACGTTCCATTTGAAATTCTTGGTCCTTTCTTCCCAAACTCTTCTCCAAAAACATTTCCTTTTCCAAACGTTCTCTTTAAAATTCTTGGTTCTTTCTTCCCAACACTTCTCCAAAAACTTTTCCTTTTCCAAATGTTTTATTTGAAATTCTTGGTACTTTAACGCCAACTTTTCTCCAAAAATTTTTCATTTTCCAAACACTTTCTTTGAAATTCTTGGTTCGTTCTTCCAAACTCCTCTAAAATTTCTTCATTTTCCAAACCTTCTCATTGAAATTATTGTTCTTTGTTCTTAACTCTCCTCCAATACTTTTCCTTTTCCAAACATTCTTTTTGAAAGTCTTGTCTTACCTTCTCAACTCTTCTCTAAAAACTTTTCATTTTCCAAAGCTTCGCTTTCAAACTTTTGGTCCTTTTTTCCCAACTATTCTACAAAAAATTTTCATTTTCTAAACATTTTCTTTGACAGTCTTGGTCTTTTTTTCTCAACCTTGTTCCAAAAATTATTTCTTTTTCCAACGTTCACCTTGAAATTCTAAGTCCTTTCTCCCAAACTTTTCTCCAAAACATTTTCCTTTTCCAAAAGTTCTCCTTGAAATTCTTAGTCCTTTCTTCACAACTTTTCTCCAAAAATTTTCCTTTTCCGAACGTTCTCTTTGAACTTCTTGATCCTTATTTTTGGTCTTTTGTTCCCAACTTTTCTCCAAAAATTTTTCTTTTTCCAAACATTCCGTTTGAAGTTCTTGGTCCTTTCTTTCCAACTTTTCTGCAAAAAAACACTCCTTTTCCAAACATTATCTTTGACTTAATACTTTCTTCTCAACTTTTCGACCAAAAAAAAAAATCTTTTCCAAACATTCTTTTTTAAATTCTTGGTTTTTTCTTCCAAACTTTTCTCCAATAGTTTTTCTTTCCCATACGTTCTCTATTAATTTCTTGGTCCTCTTTTTCCAAATTTTCTATAATTACTTTACGTTTTCCAAACATTATCTTTGAAATTTTTTGTCCTTTCATCCCAACTCTTCCCCGAAAACTTTTCATTTTCCGAATGTCCTTTCATCTCAACTCTTCTCCAAAAAAATTTCCTTTGCACCAACCATTCTCTTTGAAATTCTTGGTCCGTCTTCCAAACTTTTCTCCAAAATTTTCTTTTTCCATACGTTCTCTTTGAAGTTCTTGGTTATTTTTCCCAACTTTTCTAAGAAAACTTTTCCTTTTCCAAACATTTTATATAAAGTTCTTGGTTTTTTCTTCCCAACTTTTCTCCAAATACTTTTCCTTTTTCAAACGTCCGCTTTGAATTTCTTGGTCCATTCTCTCAACATTTCACCAAAACTTTTCTTCTCCTAACTTTCTCTTTGAAATTGTTGGTCCTTTCTTCCCAACTGTTCTCCAAAAACTCTTGATTTTCCAAACGTTCCCATTGAAATTCTTAGTCCTTTGTTCTAGGGGGTACTTGGGTTGGGTTGGGTCTGGTTAGGAGGATTTTGTAAGGCCTCCTATTACTCACGTGTATAAAAGAAAGGGCAAAGTGGGAAAAGCTTAGAAACGGTTAGAGAGTGTGGGAGCCACTGGGACGTGGGAGTGAGGGTTGATTGTATTTGAGGGGAGAGGGAATCATTGGGAAGGAGGGGAATGTTTTGGGCTTAGACTGAGAGTGGTCTGAGGGGAGAGAACCAGCCTCTCGAAAGCTAGATTATCATTTTCCTTGATTGTTCTTGTGTTCTTCCTCTCAATATAATCGGCTAATAACCCCCTCTGTCTATTGAAGAACTATCAATAGTGCAGAGTTTGGGTCCTATTCTCCTCATCTGTGTGTTGTTTGCTTGTTGTTCTTATTTTTCACAGGTTATTTGAGTTAGATACCTAACAAATTGATATTAGAGCACGTGAAATCCTGGGGAAAACAAGGAGTATGGCTCAGAAAGAAATAAGTGAGGTGAAGGAAACCCTGCTTCTGTTTGGCAGGCAACTGGAACAACTAAGTCTGGAAATGAAGGAGAATCAAAGGGCATTGGTGACCATGATAACGGGTCAGAACACCAGCAGAGGAGAAACTTCTTCGGGGGTGACTCAATCATCTCACAAGAAGTTGAAGGCTCCGGAGAATGAGATAAAAGGAGCTATTACTGATAACGAACCCATGGAAGTTAATCGCGTCCAAAAGGAAGTTACAAGGAGGGGACAGATGCAAGTTCAAAAAGTTAGAGATGTCTGTCTTTGCCGGTGAAAACCCTGACTCCTGGTTTTTCAGAGCGAAGCGATATTTTAAAATACATCAGTTAACAGACGCGGAGAAGATCACAGCGACCATTATTAGTTTCGACCATGATGTGGTTGATTGGCACCGATGGAAAACGAACCAAGAGAAGATTTAAACCTGGGAACAATTGAAGGAGAAAATATTTGAACGATACCGGCCTTCCCAAGAGGGGAGCTTATGCGCGAGGTTTTTAGCCGTGAAGTAAGAAAGCACGGTGGCCGACTTCAGGAAGCGTTTTGAAATTTACGTCGCGCCAGTGCCAGAGCTGTCGCAGGTGGTGTTAGAGAATACTTTTCTTAATGGGCTCAACCCTACAATACGCACAGAGGTGGTGAGCAGACGCCCCGTTGGGCTGCGAGAGATCATGACAGAGGCCCAGTTGGTGGAAGATCGAATATGGCCATTAAGATGGCCTTGGACTCGTTGGGCTCTGAGTATGTTAAGTCGGCCCATCAAGGAGGTAACAAGGCGCCTGGAGGAAATACGTCCAAACCTACTGGCAAAGGTGAAGATACACCCCTAACCATCGATGCAAGAGCAAGGATATAAGGGAGCTACGAGTCCTGTTAGTAAGTGAAGAAGGCGAAGTTGAACTAGTTCAGGAGAGTGCGCCTGAGGAAGAAGAGGCTGAGCTGAATAGTTTAGAAGCCTCAAACATCAAACGAGTGGAGCTCGACCTGAAATCAGTCGTGGGATTCTCGACTCCTGGTACAATGAAGGTAAGAGGGATGGTCGAAGGGAAGGATGTGGTGGTGCTCATAGATTGTGGAGCAACACAACTTCATATCTCAAAAGCTAGTAGATGAGTTTAATCTTCCCATGAATTCTACGTCCAATTATGGTATTGTCATGGGAATAGGGGTAGCTGTAAAAGGAAAAGGAGTATGTAAAGGTGTAGTTGTCACTCTACCCGAACTATCCCTTAAGGTTCTTCCTCCCTCTTGAGCTTCGTGGGGTGGACGTGATCCTTGGGATGCTTTGGCTTCGCACCATGGGTGGCATGAACGTCAACTGGACAAATCTGACCATGTCCTTTGAAGTGAATGGTTCCACAGTAACGATACAAAGGGATCTGACATTAACTAAGGCAGAGGTATCTATAAGGATGATGGCAAAAACATGGACCGGTCAGATCAAGGCTTCCTTGTGGAGCTAAGAGGGTTGTATATCGAGGAGGTAGAGCCTGAATCAGAGGAGGAGAACAATTCGAGCCCTGCGCTACCGAAGGCCATTGAGGAACTAATCCAAGAGTCCGATGACATTTTTAATCAACCTGGGGGACTACCTCCTCCACGCAGCATTGATAACAAGATTGTGTTCAAGGAGGGACAAGAACCGATCAATGTCAGGCCTTATAAGTATGCGCACGTCCAGAAGAATGAGATCGAATCGATGGTGAGAGAGATGTTGATGATAGGTATAATACGACCCAACTCCAGCCCTGTGTTGCTAGTGAAAAAGGAGGGGGATGGAGGTTTTGCGTGGACTACAAGGCTCTAAATCAGGCCACCATTCTCGACAAGTTTCCCATACCAGTTATTGAAGAACTACTTGATGAGTTAAATGGCTCCACTGTGTATTCTATAAGTTAGATCTGAAGTCCGGTTACCACCAAATCAGGATGAGAGAGGAATATATCGAGAAGACAACTTTTCGCTCGCACGAAGGATATTATGAGTTCCTCGTTATGCCTTTTGGACTGACCAACGCACCTATTACCTTTCAGTGTTTAATGAATCAGGTATTTCGACCCTTCTTGAGACGTTTTATTCTGGTGGTTTTTGACGATATATTAGTGTACAACCCTGATTTAGACACTCATCGGAAGCACCTAGCCATAGTTTTCGAGACTCTAAAGCACAACTCCCTATATGCGAATAAAAAGAAATGTGTTTTTGCTAAAGACCGAATTGAGTACTTGGGGTATTGGATTTCAGCTCAAGGAGTGGAAGCGGATCAACGGAAAATCAAGGCTATGCTACAATGGCCGAAACCGAAGTCAGTGAAAGAACTTAGAGGATTTTTGGGCCTCACCAGGTACTATCGCGGATTTGTGAAGAACTATGGATCCATAGCTGCCCCACTAACGAACCTTTTGAAGAAGGATTCTTTGAGCTGGTTAGAGGAGGCCTCCACGACGTTTGAAGAATTGAGGTTAGCCATGGTCACCCTTCCTGTTTTTGCTCTCCCTGATTTCTCGTTGCCATTTGTGGTAGAGACAGATGCCTCTGGATACAGTTTGGGCACTGTGCTAGGAATATATCGAGAAGACAACTTTTCGCTCGCACGAAGGATATTATGAGTTCCTCGTTATGCCTTTTGGACTGACCAACGCACCTATTACCTTTCAGTGTTTAATGAATCAGGTATTTCGGCCCTTCTTGAGACGTTTTATTCTGGTGGTTTTTGACGATATATTAGTGTACAACCCTGATTTAGACACTCATCGGAAGCACCTAGCCATAGTTTTCGAGACTCTAAAGCACAACTCCCTATATGCGAATAAAAAGAAATGTGTTTTTGCTAAAGACCGAATTGAGTACTTGGGGTATTGGATTTCAGCTCAAGGAGTGGAAGCGGATCAACGGAAAATCAAGGCTATGCTACAATGGCCGAAACCGAAGTCAGTGAAAGAACTTAGAGGATTTTTGGGCCTCACCAGGTACTATCGCGGATTTGTGAAGAACTATGGATCCATAGCTGCCCCACTAACGAACCTTTTGAAGAAGGATTCTTTGAGTTGGTTAGAGGAGGCCTCCACGACGTTTGAAGAATTGAGGTTAGCCATGGTCACCCTTCCTGTTTTTGCTCTCCCTGATTTCTCGTTGCCATTTGTGGTAGAGACAGATGCCTCTGGATACAGTTTGGGCACTGTGCTAGGGGTGTACTTAGGTTGAGTTGGGTCTAGTTACGGGGAATTCTAAATCCTTTCTTCCAGACTCTTCACAAAAAAAGTTTCTTTTTCCAAACATTATCCTTGAAATTATTGGTCTTTTCATTCCAACAACTGTCCAAAATTTATTCATTTTTCACACGTTATCTTTGAAATTCTTACTACTTTTTCTTGGTCCTTTCGTCTTAAATTTTTCTCCAAAAATATTTCCTTTTCCAAACGTTCCTTTTGAAGGTTTTGGTCCCTTCTTCACAATTACTCTACAAATACTTTTCCTCTTTCGAACGTTCCCTTTGAACTTCTTGGTCCATTCTCTCAACATTTCACAAAAACTTTTCCTTCTCCTAACATTCGCATCGAAATTCTTGGTCCTTTATACCAAACTCTTCTCCATAAAACTCTTTCTTTTCCAAATGTTTTCTTTCAAATTCTTGGTCCTTTGTTCTAGGGGGTGTACTTGGGTTGTGTTGGGTCTAGTCAAGAGGAATTCATGAACATTTCTTGCAACCTCTTCTCCAAGAAAGTTTATTTTTCCAAATGTTATCCTTGAAATTATTGGTCTTTTCATTCCAACAACTCTCCAAAATTTATTCATTTTCCAAACGTTATCTTTGAAATTCTTACTCCTTTTTCTTGGTCATTTCGTCTTAACTTTTTCTCCGAAAACGTTTCCTTTTCCAAACGTTCCTTTTGAAGGTTTTGGCCTTTTGTTCCCAATTACTCTACAAATACTTTTCCTCTTTCGAACGTTCCCTTTGAACTTATTGGTCCATTCTCTCAACATTTCACCAAAACTTTTCATTCTCCTAACATTCGCATCGAAATTCTTGGTCCTTTCTTCTTAACACTTCTCTAAAAACTCTTCCGTTTCCAAACGTTCTCTTTCAAATTCTTGGTTCTTTGTTCTAGGGGTGTACTAGGGTTGGGTTGGGTCTAGTTACGGGGAATTATAAATCCTTTTTTCCAAACGTTATCCTTGAAATTCTTGTTCATTTATTCCCAACTACTCTCCAAAATTTCTTCCTTTTCCAAACATCATCTTCGAAATTCTTAGTCCTTGTTCTTGGTTCTTTCGTCTCAATTGTTTCACCAAAAACTTTTCCTTTTCCAAACGTTCCCTTTGAAGTTCTTGGTCCTTTCTTCCCAACTACTATTCTACAAATACTTTTCCTTCTTCAAACGTTCCCTTTGAACTTCTTGGTCCATTCTCTCAACATTTCAACAAAACTTTTCCTTCTCCTAACATTCACATCGAAATTCTTGGTCTTTTATTCCCAACTCTTCTCCATAACACTCTTACTTTTCCAAATGTTCTCTTTCAAATTCTTGGTCCTTTGTTCTAGGGGTGTACTTGGGTTGTGTTGGGTCTAGTTACGTGGAATTCTTGAACCTTTCTTCCCAACTCTTATCCAAAAAACTTTCTTTTTCCAAATGTTATCTTTGAAATTCATGGTCTTTTCATTCCAACAACTGTCCAAAATTTATTCATTTTCCACACGTTATCTTTGAAATTCTTACTCCTTTTTCTTGGTCCTTTCGTCTTAACTTTTTCTCCAAAAACGTTTTCTTTTCCAAACGTTCATTTTGAAGGTTTTGGTCCTTTCTTCACAATTACTCTACAATTACTTTTCCTCTTTCGAACGTTCCCTTTGAACTTTTTGGTCCATTCTCTCAACATTTAACCAAAACGTTTCCTTCTCCTAACATTCACATCGAAATTCTTGGTCCTTTATACAAAACTCTTCTCCATAAAACTCTTTCTTTTCCAAATGTTCTTTTACAAATTCTTGGTCCGTTGTTCTAGAGGTGTACTTGGGTTGTGTTGGGTCTTGTTACGAGGAATTCTTGAACATTTCTTGCAAACTCTTCTCCAAAAAAGTTTCTTTTTCCAAACGTTATCCTTGAAATTATTGGTCTTTTCATTCCAACAACTCTCCAAAATTTAATCATTTCCCACACGTTATCTTTGAAATTCTTACTCCTTTTTCTTGGTCCTTTCGACTTAACTTTTTCTCCAAAATCGTTTCCTTTTCCAAACGTTCATTTTGAAGGTTTTGGTCTTTTCTTCCCAATTACTCTATAAATACTTTTCCTCTTTCGAACGTTCCCTTTGAACTTATTGGTCCATTCTCTCAACATTTCACAAAAACTTTTCCTTCTCCTAACATTCGCATCGAAATTCTTGGTCCTTTCTTCTTTAACTCTTCTGTTTCCAAACGTTCTTGGTTCTTTGTTCGAGGGGTGTACTAGGGTTGGGTTTGGTCTAGTTACGGGGAATTATAAATCCTTTTATCCAAACGTTATCCTTGAAATTCTTGTTCATTTCTTCCCAACTACTCTCCAAAATTTCTTCCTTTTCCAAACATTATCTTTGAAATTCTTAGTCTTTTTTCTTGGTTCTTTCGTCTCAACTGTTTCACCAAAAGCTTTTCCTTTTCTAAACGTTGGCTTTGAAGTTCTTGGTCCTTTCTTCCAAACTATTCTACAAATACTATTCCTTCTTCAAACGTTCGCTTTGAACTTCATGGTCCATTCTCTCAACATTTCACCCAAACTTTTCCTTCTCCTAACATTCACATCGAAATTCTTGGTCCTTTATTCCCAACTCTTCTCCATAAAACTCTTACTTTTCCAAATGTTCTCTTTAAAATTCTTGGTCCTTTGTTCTAGGGGTGTACTTGGGTTGGGTTGGGTCTAGTTACGAGGAATTCTTGAACCTTTCTTCCCAACTCTTATCCAAAAAACTTTCTTTTTCCAAACGTTATCCTTGAAATTCTTGGTCTTTTCATTCCAACAACTGTCCAAATGTGTATTCATCTTCCACACGTTATCTTTCAAATTCTTACTCCTTTTTCTTGGTCCTTTCGTCTTAACTTTTTCTCCAAAAACGTTTTCTTTTCCAAACGTTCATTTTGAAGGTTTTGGTCCTTTCTTCACAATTACTCTACAATTACTTTTCCTCTTTCGAACGTTCCCTTTGAACTTTTTGGTCCATTCTCTCAACATTTAACCAAAACGTTTCCTTCTCCTAACATTCACATCGAAATTCTTGGTCCTTTATACAAAACTCTTCTCCATAAAACTCTTTCTTTTCCAAATGTTCTTTTACAAATTCTTGGTCCGTTGTTCTAGGGGTGTACTTGGGTTGTGTTGGGTCTTGTTACGAGGAATTCTTGAACATTTCTTGCAAACTCTTCTCCAAAAAAGTTTCTTTTTCAAAACGTTATCCTTGAAATTATTGGTCTTTTCATTCCAACAACTCTCCAAAATTTAATCATTTTCCACACGTTATCTTTGAAATTCTTACTCCTTTTTCTTGGTCCTTTCGACTTAACTTTTTCTCCAAAATCGTTTCCTTTTCCAAACATTCCTTTTGAAGGTTTTGGTCTTTTCTTCCCAATTACTCTATAAATACTTTTCCTCTTTCGAACGTTCCCTTTGAACTTATTGGTCCATTCTCTCAACATTTCACAAAAACTTTTCCTTCTCCTAACATTCGCATCGAAATTCTTGGTCCTTTCTTCTTTAACTCTTCTGTTTCCAAACGTTCTATTTCAAATTCTTGGTTCTTTGTTCGAGGGGTGTACTAGGGTTGGGTTTGGTCTAGCTACGGGGAATTATAAATCCTTTTATCCAAACGTTATCCTTGAAATTCTTGTTCATTTCTTCCCAACTACTCTCCAAAATTTCTTCCTTTTCCAAACATTATCTTTGAAATTCTTAGTCTTTTTTCTTGGTTCTTTCGTCTCAACTGTTTCACCAAAAACTTTTCCTTTTCTAAACGTTGGCTTTGAAGTTCTTGGTCCTTTCTTCCAAACTATTCTACAAATACTATTCCTTCTTCAAACGTTCGCTTTGAACTTCATGGTCCATTCTCTCAACATTTCACCAAAACTTTTCCTTCTCCTAACATTCACATCGAAATTCTTGGTCCTTTATTCCCAACTCTTCTCCATAAAACTCTTACTTTTCCAAATGTTCTCTTTAAAATTCTTGGTCCTTTGTTCTAGGGGTGTACTTGGGTTGGGTTGGGTCTAGTTACGAGGAATTCTTGAACCTTTCTTCCCAACTCTTATCCAAAAAACTTTCTTTTTCCAAACGTTATCCTTGAAATTCTTGGTCTTTTCATTCCAACAACTGTCCAAATGTGTATTCATCTTCCACACGTTATCTTTCAAATTCTTACTCCTTTTTCTTGGT
Source organism: Luffa acutangula (assembly GCA_036850905.1). Taxonomy (NCBI): domain Eukaryota; kingdom Viridiplantae; phylum Streptophyta; class Magnoliopsida; order Cucurbitales; family Cucurbitaceae; genus Luffa; species Luffa acutangula. The sequence goes on along the minus strand of CM072087.1, from coordinate 56,073,514 downwards.
CCTTTCGTCTTAACTTTTTCTCCAAAAACGTTTTCTTTTCCAAACGTTCATTTTGAAGGTTTTGGTCCTTTCTTCACAATTACTCTACAATTACTTTTCCTCTTTCGATCGTTCCCTTTGAACTTTTTGGTCCATTCTCTCAACATTTAACCAAAACGTTTCCTTCTCCTAACATTCACATCGAAATTCTTGGTCCTTTATACAAAACTCTTCTCCATAAAACTCTTTCTTTTCCAAATGTTCTTTTACAAATTCTTGGTCCGTTGTTCTAGGGGTGTACTTGGGTTGTGTTGGGTCTTGTTACGAGGAATTCTTGAACATTTCTTGCAAACTCTTCTCCAAAAAAGTTTCTTTTTCAAAACGTTATCCTTGAAATTATTGGTCTTTTCATTCCAACAACTCTCCAAAATTTAATCATTTTCCACACGTTATCTTTGAAATTCTTACTCCTTTTTCTTGGTCCTTTCGACTTAACTTTTTCTCCAAAATCGTTTCCTTTTCCAAACATTCCTTTTGAAGGTTTTGGTCTTTTCTTCCCAATTACTCTATAAATACTTTTCCTCTTTCGAACGTTCCCTTTGAACTTATTGGTCCATTCTCTCAACATTTCACAAAAACTTTTCCTTCTCCTAACATTCGCATCGAAATTCTTGGTCCTTTCTTCTTTAACTCTTCTGTTTCCAAACGTTCTATTTCAAATTCTTGGTTCTTTGTTCGAGGGGTGTACTAGGGTTGGGTTTGGTCTAGCTACGGGGAATTATAAATCCTTTTATCCAAACGTTATCCTTGAAATTCTTGTTCATTTCTTCCCAACTACTCTCCAAAATTTCTTCCTTTTCCAAACATTATCTTTGAAATTCTTAGTCTTTTTTCTTGGTTCTTTCGTCTCAACTGTTTCACCAAAAACTTTTCCTTTTCTAAACGTTGGCTTTGAAGTTCTTGGTCCTTTCTTCCAAACTATTCTACAAATACTATTCCTTCTTCAAACGTTCGCTTTGAACTTCATGGTCCATTCTCTCAACATTTCACCAAAACTTTTCCTTCTCCTAACATTCACATCGAAATTCTTGGTCCTTTATTCCCAACTCTTCTCCATAAAACTCTTACTTTTCCAAATGTTCTCTTTAAAATTCTTGGTCCTTTGTTCTAGGGGTGTACTTGGGTTGGGTTGGGTCTAGTTACGAGGAATTCTTGAACCTTTCTTCCCAACTCTTATCCAAAAAACTTTCTTTTTCCAAACGTTATCCTTGAAATTCTTGGTCTTTTCATTCCAACAACTGTCCAAATGTGTATTCATCTTCCACACGTTATCTTTCAAATTCTTACTCCTTTTTCTTGGTCCTTTCGTCTTAACTTTTTCTCCAAAAACGTTTTCTTTTCCAAACGTTCATTTTGAAGGTTTTGGTCCTTTCTTCACAATTACTCTACAATTACTTTTCCTCTTTCGATCGTTCCCTTTGAACTTTTTGGTCCATTCTCTCAACATTTAACCAAAACGTTTCCTTCTCCTAACATTCACATCGAAATTCTTGGTCCTTTATACAAAACTCTTCTCCATAAAACTCTTTCTTTTCAAAATGTTCTTTTACAAATTCTTGGTCCGTTGTTCTAGGGGTGTACTTGGGTTGTGTTGGGTCTTGTTACGAGGAATTCTTGAACATTTCTTGCAAACTCTTCTCCAAAAAAGTTTCTTTTTCCAAACGTTATCCTTGAAATTCTTGGTCTTTATTCTTGGTCTTTTCATTCCAACAACTCTCCAAAATTTATTCATTTTCCAAATGTTATCTTTGAAATTTTTACTCCTTTTTCTTGGTCCTTTCGTCTTAACTTTTTCTCCAAAAACGTTTCCTTTTCCAAACGTTCCTTTTGAAGGTTTTGGTCTTTTCTTCCCAATTACTCTACAAATACTTTTCCTCTTTCGAACGTTCCCTTTGAACTTATTGGTCCATTCTCTCAACATTTCACCAAAACGTTTCCTTCTACTAACATTCGCATCGAAATTCTTGGTCCTTTCTTCTTAACTCTTCTCTAAAAACTCCTCCGTTTCCAAACGTTCTCTTTCAAATTCTTGGTTCTTTGTTCTAGGGGTGTACTAGGGTTGGATTGGGTCTAGTTACGGGGAATTATAGAACCTTTCTTCCCGACTCTTTTCCAAACGTTATCCTTGAAATTCTTGTTCATTTCTTCCCAACTACTCTCCAAAATTTCTTCCCTTTCCAAACATTGTCTTTGAAATTCTGAGTCCTTTTTCTTGGTTCTTTCGTCTCAACTGTTTCACCAAAAACTTTTCCTTTTCCAAACGTTGCCTTTGAAGTTCTTGGTCCTTTGTTCCCAACTATTCTACAAATACTTTTCCTTCTTCAAAGGCCATTGAGGCCATTAAGGAACTGATCCAAGAGTCCGATGACATTTTTAATCAATCTTGTGATCAATCCTCCATGCAGCATTGATCACAAGATTGTGCTTAAGGAGGGACAAGGACCGATCATCGTCAGGCCTTATAAGTATGCACACGTCCAGAAGAATGAGAACGAATCGATGGTGAGAGAGATGTTGATGACAGGTATCATACGACCCAGCTCCAGCCCTTTTTCCAACCCTGTGTTGCTAGTGAAAAAGGAGGGGGATGGAGGTTTTGCGTGGACTACAAGGCTCTAAATCAGGCCACCATTCTCGACAAGTTTCCCATAACAGTTATTGAAGAACTACTTGATGAGTTAAACGGCTCCACTGTGTATTCTAAGTTAGATCTGAAGTCCGGTTACCACCAAATCAGGATGAGAGAGGAAGATATCGAGAAGACAGCTTTTCGCTCGCACGAAGGACATTATGAGTTCCTCGTTATGCCTTTTGGACTGACCAACGCACCTACTACCTTTCAGTTTTTAATGAATCAGGTATTTCGGCCCTTCTTGAGACGTTTTATTCTGGTGTTTTTTGACGATGTTTTGGTGTACAACCCTGATTTAGACACTCATCGGAAGTACCTAGCCATAGTTTTCGAGACTCTAAAGCACAACTCCCTATATGCGAATAAAAAGAAATGTGTTTTTGCTAAAGACCGAATTGAGTACTTTGGGCAATTGGTTTCAGCTCAAGGAGTGGAAGCGGATCAAGGGTAAATCAAGGCTATGCTACAATGGCCTAAACCAAAGTCAGTGAAAGAACTTAGAGGATTTTTGGGCCTCACCGAGTACTATCGCAGATTTGTGTAGAACTATGGATCCATAACTGCCCCACTAACGAACCTTTTGAAGAAGGATTCTTTGAGCTGGTTAGAGGAGGCCTCCACGGCGTCTGAAGAATTGAGGTTAGCCATGGTCACCCTTCCTGTTTTAGCTCTCCCTGATTTCTCGTTGCCATTTGTGGTTAGAGACAAATGCCTCTGGATACGGTTTGGGCACTGTGCTTTCACATAGGGGTCGCCCCATTGCCTTCTTCAATCAAGCGTTGAAACCAAGAGCACAAACAAGTTCCGTGTATGAGAGAGAACTGATGGCAGTGGTGTTGGTCGTTCAAAATGGCGTCATTACTTGTTGGGGCAAAGGTTCACGGTGCTAACTGACCAGCGTGCTTTGAGGCATCTATTGGAACAGAGAGAGATACAACCAGAGTATTAAAAGTGGCTCACCAAGTTATTGGGGTACGACTTTGAGATCAAATACCATCCTGGTCTCCTCAACAAAGTCGTTGATGCTTTGTCAAGAATTCCAACGAGAGGTGAACTGATGACTTTAGTTGTGCCCTCGCTGTTGGATATAGACAAGGTCAAGGAAGAGGTGGAATCAGATGAGGAACTACAGAAAATTTGCAAGGCCATGAGTGAAGATCCGATGAGCCATCCTAAATTTTCCATTGACCATGGGATACTCCACTACAAAGGCCGCTTGGTTCTGTCAAGTAAGTCTAGTTTAATCCCTACTCTTTTACAGCCATGACTCCATGGTTTGGTCGGGTTGGGTCATCAGGTTGTCTTTTTCCTTCAACAAGACGATTGCGAAGAGATAAACAATGAGTGCTGAAAGGAAAGGAAGACGAATGAAAGAGAGAGGCAAGAGTTAAGATGAAAACACGAAGAGATAATGACGACAACCCGATACAACGACGAAAACGACAACGGGAAGGCACCACTAGATGGACTAGGTTTGGTTTCGATTGCGAATGAGTATTAGGGAGGGAGGGTTGCAAATGACTGCAACGTCAAGATTGTTGAAGAAGAAAACGAATTGGGTGTGCTAAAACACGACTACAAAATGAGGGTAGAGGAAGTAGATGGCTGAAAAATGTGAACAAAACAACGAGGATTTTGAAAGAGAGGCTCGTATATGTGTTGAGAGAGAGAATGTGCAAAACACAGAGTAAAGGGGGAAGAGGACGGCTAAAATGATGGGAAATTCTAGGTCATTTCTTCCCAACGCTACTCCAAAAACATTTCATTTTCCAAATGTTCCCATTCATATTCTTGGTCCTTCCTTCCTAACTTCTCTATATAAACTTTTGTTTTTCCAAGTGTTCCCTTTGAAAGTCTTAGTCCTTTTTTCCTAACTTTTCTACAAAAAGAAAAGTTTTCCTTTTCCAAACTTTCCTTTGAAGCTTTTGGTCCTTTAATTAAAACTTTTCTCCAAAAACTTTTCATTTTTCAAACATTCTCTATGAAATCCTTGGTCCTTTCTTTCCAATTCTTCTCCAAAAATATTCCTTTTCCAAAAGTTCGCTTTGAAATTTTTGGTCCTTTCTTCCCAACTTTTCACCCAATACTTTTCCTTTTCCACACGTTCGCTTTGAAGTTTTTGGTCTTTTCTTCTCAACTCTTTCTCAAAAACTATTCTTTTTCCAAACGTTCTCATTGAAATTCTTTCTTTTTTTTCCTATCTCTTCACCAAAAACTCTCTTCCAAATATTCTCTTTGAACTTATTGGTATTTTCATCCTAACTTATCTCCAAAAACTTTTCCTTTGCCAACTGTTCCCTTTTTAAGTTCATATTTCATTCTTCACAACTCTTCACCAAATACCTTTCTGTTTCCAAAGGTCTTCTTCAAAATTCTTGGTCCCTTCCCAAACACTTTTCTTTTTCCAAGTGTTCTATTTGTAATTTTTAGTCCTTTCCTTCCAACTCTTCTCTAAAATTTTTCCTTTTCCAAGTGTTTCCTTTGAAATTCATGGTCCTTTCTTCCGAACTTTTTTCCAAAAAAAATTTCATTTCCTAACGTTCTCATAGAAAATCTTGGCCATTACTTCCCAACTCCTCCAAAAACTTCTACTTTTCCAATCGTTTTTGTTGAAATTCTTGGTTCTTTCTCTTAAACTCTTCCCTAAAAACTTTTCCTTTTCCAAGCGTTCCATTTGAAATTCTCGGTCCCTTCTTTCAACTCTTTTCCGAAATCACTTTTTTTCCAACTGTTCCCTATTAAATTCATGGTTCTTTCTTTCCAACTTTTCTCCAAATATTTTTCCTTTTCCTAACGTTCTCTTTGAATTCCTGGTCCGTTCTTCCCAACTTTTCTTCAAAAAAAAATTCTTCTTCCAAACATTCTCCTTGAAATTCTGGATCCTTTCTACCCAACTCTTCTACAAATACTTTTCCTTCTTCGAACGTTCGCTTTGAACTTCATGGTCCATTCTATCAACATTTCACCAAAACTTTTCTTTCTCTTAAGATTCACATAAAAATTCGTGGTCCTTTCTTCTTAACTCTTCTCTAAAAACTCTTCCATTTCCAAACGTTCTCTTTCAAATTCTTGGTTCTTTGTTCTAGGGGTGTACTTGGGTTGGGTTGGGTCTAGTTACGAGGAGTTCTTGAACCTTTCTTCCCGACTCTTTTCCAAAATATTTTCCTTTTTCCTAACGTTATCCTTGGAATTCATGGACTTTTCATTCCAACAACTCTAAAAAATTTATTCATTTTCCACACGTTATCTTTGAAATTCTTACTCCTTTTTCTTGGTTCTTTCGTCTTAACTTTTTCTCCAAAAACGTTTCCTTTTCCAAACGTTCCTTTTGAAGTTTTTGGTCTATTCATCCCAATTACTCTACAAATACTTTTCCTCTTTCGAACGTTCACTTTGAACTTCTTGGTCCATTCTCTCAACATTTCACCAAAACTTTTCCTTCTCCTAACATTTGCATCGAAATTCTTGGTCCTTTCTTCTTAACTCTTCTCTAAAAACTCTTCCGTTTCCAAACTTTCTCTTTCAAATTCTTGGTTCTTTGTTCTAGGGGTGTACTTGGGATGGGTTGGGTCTAGGTATGGAGAATTCTTGAACCTTTCTTCCCGACTCTTTTCCGAAAAATTTTCGTTTTTCCAAACGTTATCCTTGAAATTCTTGGTCATTTCATCCCAACTTCTCTCCAAAATTTCTTCCTTTTCCAAACATTAGCTTTGAATTAGTCCTTTTTCTTGGTTCTTTCGTCTCAAATGTTTTACCAAAAACTTTTCCTTTTCAAAACGTTCCCTTTGAATTATTGGTCCTTTCTTCCCAACTACTCTACAAATAGTTTTCCTTCTTCAAACGTTCGCTTTGAACTTCTTGGTCCATTCTCTCGACATTGCACCAAAACTTTTCCTTCTCCTAACATTCACATCGAAATTCTTGGTCCTTTATTCTCAACTCTTCTCCATAAAACTCTTACTTTTCCAAATGTTCTCTTTCAAATTCTTGGTCCTTTGTTCTAGGGGTGTACTTGGGTTGGGTTGGGTCTAGTTACGAGGAATTCTTGAACCTTTCTTCCCAACTCTTCTCCAAAAAAGTTTGTTTTTCCAAACTTTGTCCTTGAAATTCTTGGAATTTTCATACCAACAACTCTTCCAAAAGTTATTCATTTTCCACACGTTATCTTTGAAATTCTTACTCCCTTTTCTTGGTCCTTTCGTCTTAACTTTTTCTCCAAAAATGTTTCCTTTTCCAAACGTTCCTTTTGAAGTTTTTGGTTTTTTCTTCCCAATTACTCTACAAATACTTTTCCTTCTTCAAACGTTAGCTTTGAACTTCTTGGTCCATTCTCTCAACATTTCACCAAAACTTTTCCTTCTCCTAACATTCACATCGAAATTCTTGGTCCTTTATTCCCAACTCTTCTCCATAAAACTCTTACTTTTCCAAATGTTCTCTTTCAAATTCTTGGTCCTTTGTTCTTGGGGTGTACTTGGGTTGGGTTAGGTCTAGTTACGAGGAATTCTTGAACCTTTCTTCTCAACTCTTATCCAAAAAAGTTTCTTTTTCACAACGTTATCCTTGAAATTCTTGGACTTTTCATAACAACTCTCCAAGAGTTATTCATTTTCCACACGTTATCTTTGAAATTCTTACTCCTTTTTCTTGGTCCTTTCGTCTTAAATTTTTCTCCAAAAACGTTTCCTTTTCAAAATGTTCTCTCAACATTTCACTGAAACTTTTCCTCCCCCTAACATTCGCATCGAAATTCTTGGTCCTTTCTTCATAACTCTTCTCTTAAAACTCTTCCGTTCCCAAACGTTCTCTTTCAAATTCTTGGTTCTTTGTTCCAAGGGTGTACTTGGGTTGGGTTGGGTCTAGTTACGGGGAATTCTTGAACCATTCTTCCCGACTCTCTTCCAAAAAATTTTCCTTTTTCCAAACGTTATCCTTGAAATTCTTGGTCATTTCTTCCCAACTACTCTAAAAAATTTCTTCCTTTTCCAAACATTATCTTTGAAATTCTTAGTCTTTTTTCTTGGTTCTTTCGTCTCAACTGTTTCTCCAAAAACTATTCCTTTTCCAAACGTTCCCTTTGGAGTTCTTGGTCCTATCTTCCCAACTACTCTACAAATACTTTTCCTTCTTCAAACGTTCGCTTTGAACTTCTGGTCCATTCTCTCAACATTTCACCAAAACTTTTCCTTCTCCTAACATTCACATCGAAATTCTTGGTCCTTTATTCCCAACTTTTCTCCATAAAACTCTTACTTTTCCAAATGTTCTCTTTCAAATTCTTGGTCCTTTGTTCTTGGGGTGTACTTGGGTTGGGTTAGGTCTAGTTACGAGGAATTCTTGAACCTTTCTTCCCAACTCTTCTCCAAAAAAGTTTCTTTTTCCAAACGTTATCCTTGAAATTCTTGGACTTTTCATACCAACCACTCTCCAAAACTTATTAATTTTCCACACGTTATCTTTGAAATTCTTCCTCCCTTTTCTTGGTCCTTTCGTCTTAACTTCTTCTCCAAAAACGTTTCCTTTTAAAAACGTTCCTTTTGAAGTTTTTGGTCTTTTCATCCCAATTACTCTACAAATACTTTTCCTCTTTCGAACGTTCACTTTGAACTTTTTGGTCCATTCTCTCAACATTTCACCAAAACTTTTCCTTCTCCTAACGTTCGCATCGAAATTCTTAATCCTTTCTTCTTAACTCCTCTCTAAAAACTCTTCCGTTTCCAAACGTTCTCTTTCAAATTCTTGGTTCTCTGCTCTAGGGGTGTACTTGGGTTGGGTTGGGTCAGTGTGAGAGTACTAATATGATATAGTATGGTTTATTTGGGAAATAGTATTAGTAGGATAGTAAGGGTATAAGAGTAAATATCTAGGGAGTCTTGGTTATGCCTTGGGTTATAAATAGGGTAGTTTATGAAGCCTTTAGGGTGTGGAGAATTTGAGTAGGAGTGTCCACTGTGGGACTCTTGGGAGAGAGATAGCCCTTTCGAAAGGCTATTGATATATTGTAGTTTTCTTTTGATATTGCAATATATATATCTAAGTTTGTTCTTAGTGTTTGGGTTCCTAACAGTCTAGTTACGGGGAATTCTTGAACCTTTCGTCCCGACCCTTTTCCAAAAAAATTTTCCTTTGTCCAAACGTTATCCTTGAAATTCTTGGTCATTTCTTCTCAACTACTCTTAAAAATTTCTTCCTTTTCCAAAGATTAGCTTTGAAATTCTTAGTCCTTTTTCTTGATTCTTTCGTCCCAACTATTTCTCCAAAAACTTTTCCTTTTCAAAACGTTCCCTTTGAAGTTCTTGGTCCTTTCTTCCCGACTACTCTACAAATACTTTTCGTTCTTCAAACGTTCGCTTTGAACTTCTTGGTCCATTTCCTCAACATTTCACCAAAACTATTCCTTCCCGTAACATTCACATCGAAATTCTTCGTCCTTTATTCCCAACTCTTCCCCATTAAACTCTTAATTTTCCAAATGTTCTCTTTAATATTCTTGGTCCTTTGTTCTAGGGGTGTACTTGGGTTGGGTTGGTTCTAGTTACGAGGAATTCTTGAACCTTTCTTCCCGACTCTTCTCCAAAAAAGTTTCTTTTTCCAAACGTTATCCTTGAAATTCTGCAACTTTTCATACCAACAACTCTCCAAAAGTTATTCCATTTCCATACGTTATCTTTGAAATTCTAACTCCATTTTCTTGGTCTTTTCGTCTTAACTTTTCCTCCAAAAACGTTTCCTTTTCCAAACGTTCCTTTCGAAGTTTTTGGTTTATTCATCCCAATTACTCTACAAATACTTTTCCTCTTTCGAACGTTCACTTTGAACTTCTTGGTCCATTCTCTCAACATTTCACCAAAACTTTTTTTTCTCCTAAAATTCACATCGAAATTCTTGGTCCTTTCTTCTTAACTCTTCTGGAAAAACACTTCCGTTTCCAAACGTTCTCTTTCAAATTCTTGGTTCTTTGTTCTAGGGGTGTACTTGGGTTGGGTTGGGTCTAGGTATCGGGAATTCTTGAACTTTTCTTCCCGACTCTTTTCCAAAAAATTTTCTTTGTCCAAACGTTATCCTTGAAATTCTAGGTCATTTCTTCCCAACTACTCTTAAAAATTTCTTCCTTTTCCAAAGATTAGCTTTGAAATTCTTAGTCCTTTTTCTTGGTTCTTTCGTCCCAACTGTTTCTCCAAAAACTCTTCCTTTTCAAAACGTTCCCTTTGAAGTTCTTGGTCCATTCTTCCCAACTACTCTACAAATACTTTTCGTTCTTCAAACGTTCGCTTTGAACTTCTTGGTCCATTTCCTCAACATTTCACCAAAACTATTCCTTCCCGTAACATTCACATCGAAATTCTTCATCCTTTATTCCCAACTCTTCCCCATTAAACTCTTAATTTTCCAAATGTTCTCATTAATATTCTTGGTCCTTTGTTCTAGGGGTGTACTTGGGTTGGGTTGGTTCTAGTTACGAGGAATTCTTGAACCTTTCTTCCCGACTCTTCTCCAAAAAAGTTTCTAATTCCAAACGTTATCCTTGAAATTCTGCAACTTTTCATACCAACAACTCTCCAAAAGTTATTCCATTTCCATACGTTATCTTTCAAATTCTAACTCCATTTTCTTGGTCTTTTCGTCTTAACTTTTCCTCCAAAAACGTTTCCTTTTCCAAACGTTCCTTTTGAAGTTTTTGGTTTATTCATCCCAATTACTCTACAAATACTTTTCCTCTTTCGAACGTTCACTTTGAACTTCTTGGTCCATTCTCTCAACATTTCACCAAAACTTTTTTTTCTCCTAAAATTCACATCGAAATTCTTGGTCCTTTCTTCATAACTCTTCTGGAAAAACTCTTCCATTTCCAAACGTTCTCTTTCAAATTCTTGGTTCTTTGTTCTAGGGGTATACTTGGGTTGGGTTGGGTCTAGGTATCGGGAATTCTTGAACTTTTCTTCCCGACTCTTTTCCAAAAAAATTTCCTTTGTCCAAACGTTATCCTTGAAATTCTAGGTCATTTCTTCCCAAGTACTCTTCAAAATTTCTTCTTTTCCAAAGATTAGCTTTGAAATTCTTAGTCCTTTTTCTTGGTTCTTTCGTCCCAACTGTTTCTCCAAAAACTTTTCCTTTTCAAAACGTTCCCTTTGAAGTTCTTGGTCCTTTCTTCCCAACTACTCTACAAATACTTTTCGTTCTTTAAACGTTCGCTTTGAACTTCTTGGTCCATTTCCTCAACATTTCACCAAAACTATTCCTTCCCGTAACATTCACATCGAAATTCTTCGTCCTTTATTCCCAACTCTTCCCCATTAAACTCTTAATTTTCCAAATGTTCTCTTTAATATTCTTGGTCCTTTGTTCTAGGGGTGTACTTGGGTTGGGTTGGTTCTAGTTACGAGGAATTCTTGAACCTTTCTTCCCGACACTTCTCCAAAAAAGTTTCTAATTCCAAACGTTATCCTTGAAATTCTGCAACTTTTCATACCAACAACTCTCCAAAAGTTATTCCATTTCCATACGTTATCTTTCAAATTCTAACTCCATTTTCTTGGTCTTTTCGTCTTAACTTTTCATCCAAAAACGTTTCCTTTTCCAAACGTTCCTTTTGAAGTTTTTGGTTTATTCATCCCAATTACTCTACAAATACTTTTCCTCTTTCGAACGTTCACTTTGAACTTCTTGGTCCATTCTCTCAACATTTCACCAAAACTTTTTTTTCTCCTAAAATTCACATCGAAATTCTTGGTCCTTTCTTCTTTAACTCTTCTGGAAAAACTCTTCCGTTTCCAAACGTTCTATTTCAAATTCTTGGTTCTTTGTTCTAGGGGTGTACTTGGGTTGGGTTGGGTCTAGGTATCGGGAATTCTTGAACTTTTCTTCCCGACTCTTTTCCAAAAAATTTTCCTTTGTCCAAACGTTATCCTTGAAATTCTAGGTCATTTCTTCCCAACTACTCTTCAAAATTTCTTCCTTTTCCAAAGATTAGCTTTGAAATTCTTAGTCCTATTTCTTGGTTCTTTCGTCCCAACTGTTTCTCCAAAAACTTTTCCTTTTCAAAACGTTCCCTTTGAAGTTCTTGGTCCTTTCTTCCCAACTACTCTACAAATACTTTTCGTTCTTTAAACGTTCGCTTTGAACTTCTTGGTCCATTTCCTCAACATTTCACCAAAACTATTCCTTCCCGTAACATTCACATCGAAATTCTTCGTCCTTTATTCCCAACTCTTCCCCATTAAACTCTTAATTTTCCAAATGTTCTCTTTAATATTCTTGGTCCTTTGTTCTAGGGGTGTACTTGGGTTGGGTTGGTTCTAGTTACGAGGAATTCTTGAACCTTTCTTCCCGACTCTTCTCCAAAAAAGTTTCTAATTCCAAACGTTATCCTTGAAATTCTGCAACTTTTCATACCAACAACTCTCCAAAAGTTATTCCATTTCCATACGTTATCCTTCAAATTCTAACTCCATTTTCTTGGTCTTTTCGTCTTAACTTTTCCTCCAAAAACGTTTCCTTTTCCAAACGTTCCTTTTGAAGTTTTTGGTTTATTCATCCCAATTACTCTACAAATACTTTTCCTCTTTCGAACGTTCACTTTGAACTTCTTGGTCCATTCTCTCAACATTTCACAAAAACTTTTTTTTCTCCTAAAATTCACATCGAAATTCTTGGTCCTTTCTTCTTAACTCTTCTGGAAAAACTCTTCCGTTTCCAAACGTTCTCTTTCAAATTCTTGGTTCTTTGTTCTAGGGGTGTACTTGGGTTGGGTTGGGTCTAGGTATCGGGAATTCTTGAACTTTTCTTCCCGACTCTTTTCCAAAAAAATTTCCTTTGTCCAAACGTTATCCTTGAAATTCAAGGTCATTTCTTCCCAACTACTCTTCAAAATTTCTTCTTTTCCAAAGATTAACTTTGAAATTCTTAGTCCTTTTTCTTGGTTCTTTCGTCCCAACTGTTTCTCCAAAAACTTTTCCTTTTCAAAACGTTCCCTTTGAAGTTCTTGGTCCTTTCTTCCCAACTACTCTACAAATACTTTTCGTTCTTTAAACGTTCGCTTTGAACTTCTTGGTCCATTTCCTCAACATTTCACCAAAACTATTCCTTCCCGTAACATTCACATCGAAATTCTTCGTCCTTTATTCCCAACTCTTCCCCATTAAACTCTTAATTTTCCAAATGTTCTCTTTAATATTCTTGGTCCTTTGTTCTAGGGGTGTACTTGGGTTGGGTTGGTTCTAGTTACGAGGAATTCTTGAACCTTTCTTCCCGACTCTTCTCCAAAAAAGTTTCTAATTCCAAACGTTATCCTTGAAATTCTGCAACTTTTCATACCAACAACTCTCCAAAAGTTATTCCATTTCCATACGTTATCTTTGAAATTCTAACTCCATTTTCTTGGTCTTTTCGTCTTAACTTTTCCTCCAAAAACGTTTCCTTTTCCAAACGTTCCTTTTGAAGTTTTTGGTTTATTCATCCCAATTACTCTACAAATACTTTTCCTCTTTCGAACGTTCACTTTGAACTTCTTGGTCCATTCTCTCAACATTTCACAAAAACTTTTTTTTCTCCTAAAATTCACATCGAAATTCTTGGTCCTTTCTTCTTAACTCTTCTGGAAAAACTCTTCCGTTTCCAAACGTTCTCTTTCAAATTCTTGGTTCTTTGTTCTAGGGGTGTACTTGGGTTGGGTTGGGTCTAGGTATCGGGAATTCTTGAACTTTTCTTCCCGACTCTTTTCCAAAAAATTTTCCTTTGTCCAAACGTTATCCTTGAAATTCTAGGTCATTTCTTCCCAACTACTCTTCAAAATTTCTTCCTTTTCCAAAGATTAGCTTTGAAATTCTTAGTCCTTTTTCTTGGTTCTTTCGTCCCAACTGTTTCTCCAAAAACTTTTCCTTTTCAAAACGTTCCCTTTGAAGTTCTTGGTCCTTTCTTCCCAACTACTCTACAAATACTTTTCCTTATTCAAACATTCGCTTTGAACTTCTTGGTCAATTCTCTCAACATTGCACCAAAACTTTTCCTTCTCCTAATATTCACATCGAAATTCTTGGTCCTTTATTCTCAACTCTTCTCCATAAAACTCTTACTTTTCAAAATGTTCTCTTTCAAATTCTTAGTCTTTTTTTCTAGGGGTGTACTTGGGTTGGCTTGGGTCTAGTTACGAGGAATTCTTGAACCTTTCTTCCCAACTCTTTTCCAAAAAAAGTTTCTTTTTCCAAACGTTATCCTTTAAATTCTTGGACTTTTCATACCAACAACTCTCCAAAAGTTATTCATTTTCCACACGTTATCTTTGAAATTCTTACTCCATTTTCTTGGTCCTTTCGTCTTAACTTTTTCTCCAAAAACGTTTCCTTTTCCAAACGTTCCTTTTGAAGTTTTTGGTCTTTTCTTCCAAATACTTTTCCTCTTTCAAACGTTCACTTTGAACTTCTTGGTCCATTCTCTCAACATTTCAACAAAACTTTTCCTTCTCCTTACATTCGCATCGAAATTCTTGGTCCTTTCTTCATAACTCTTCTCTAAAAACTCTTCTGTTTCCAAACGTTCTCTTTCAAATTCTTTGTTCTTTGTTCTAGGGGTGTACTTGGGTGGGTTGGGTTGGGTCAAGTTACAGGGAATTCTTGAACCTTTCTTCCCGACTTCCAAAAAATTTTCCTTTTTCCAAACGTTGTCCTTGAAATTCTTGGTCATTTCTTCCCAACTACTCTAAAAAACTTCTTCCTTTTCCAAACATTATCTTTGAAATTCTGAGTCCTTTTTCTTGGTTCTTTCGTCTCAACTGTTTCTCCAAAAACTTTTCCTTTTCCAAACGTTCCCTTTGAAGTTGTTGGTCCTTTCTTCCAAACTACTCTACAAATACTTTTCCTTCTACAAACGTTCGCTTTGAACTTCTTGGTCCATTTTCTCAACATTTCACCAAAACTTTTCCTTCCCGTAACATTCACATCGAAATTCTTGATCCTTTATTCCCAACTCTTCCCCATTAAACTCTTAATTTTCCAAATTTTCTCTTTAATATTCTCGGTCCTTTGCAAAAGTTATTCATTTTCCACAGGTTATCTTTGAAATTCTAACTCCATTTTCTTGGTCCTTTCGTCTTAACTTTTCCTCCAAAAACGTTTCCTTTTCCAAACTTTCCTTTTGAAGTTTTTGGTCTATTCTTCCCAATGACTCTACAAATACTTTTCCTCTTTCGAACGTTCCCTTTGAACTTCTTGGTCCATGCTCTCAACATTTCACCAAAACTTTTCCTTTTCCTAACATTCGCATCGAAATTCTTAGTCCTTTCTTCTTAACCCTTCTCTAAAAACTCTTCCGTTTCCAAATGTTCTCTTTCAAATTCTTCGTTCTTCGTTCTAGGGGTGTGTACTTGGGTTGGGTTGGGTCTAGTTACGGGGAATTCTAGAACCTTTCTTCCCGACTCTTTTCCAAGAAATTTTCATTTTTCCAAAAGTTATCCTTTAAATTCTTGTTCATTTCTTCCCAACTACTCTCCAAAATTTCTTCCTTAAAACTATTTCATTTCCAAAAGTTCTCTTTCAAATTCTTCGTCCTTTGTTCTAGGGGTGTACTTGGGTTGGGTTGGGTCTAGTTACGGGGAATTCTAGAACCTTTCTTCCCAACTTTTCCCCAAAAAAGTTTCTTTTTCCAAACGTTATCCTTGAAATTCTTGGTCTTTTAATTCTAACAACTCTCCAAAATTTATTCATTTTCCACACGTTATCTTCGAAGTTCTTACTCCTTTTTCTTGGTCCTTTCGTCTTAACTTTCTCTCCAAAAATGTTTCCTTTTCCAAACGTTCCTTTTGAAGATTTTGGTCTTTTCTTCCCAATTACTCTACAAATACTTTTCCTCTTTCGAATGTTCCCTATGAACTTCTTGGTCCATTTTCTCAACATTTCACCAAAACTTTTCCTTCTCCTAACATTCGTATCGAAATTCTTGGTTCTTTCTTCTTAACTCTTCTCTAAAAACTATTCCGTTTCCAAACGTTCTCTTTCAAATTCTTGGTTCATTGTTCTAGGGGTGTACTTGGGTTGGGTTGGGTCAAGTTACGCGGAATTCTAGAACCTTTCTTCCCGACTCTTTTCCAAGAAATTTTCATTTTTCCAAAAGTTATCCTTTAAATTCTTGTGCATTTCTTCCCAACTACTCTCCAAAATTTCTTCCTTTTCCAAACATTATCTTTAAAATTCTTAGTCCTTTTTCTTGGTTCTTTCGTCTCAACCGTTTCTCCAAAAACTTTTCCTTTTCAAAACGTTCCTTTTTAAGTTATTGGCCCTTTCTTCCAAACTACTCTACAAATACTTTTCCTTCTTCAAACGTTCGGTTTGAACTTCTGGGTCCATTCTCTCAATATTTCACCAAAACTTTTCCTTCTCTTAACATTCTCATCGAAATTCTTGGTCCTTAATTCTAAACTCTTCTCCTTAAAACTCTTTCGTTTTCAAATGTTCTCTTTCAAATTCTTGGTCCTTTGTTCTAGGGGTGTACTTGGGTTGGGTTGGGTCTAGTTACGAGGAATTCTTGAACCTTTCTTCCCAACTTTTCTCCAAAAAAGTTTCTTTTTCCAAACGTTATCCTTGAAATTCTTGGTCTTTTAATTCCAACAACTCTCCAAAATTTATTCCTTTTCCAAACGTTATCTTTGAAGTTCTTACTTCTTTTTCTTGGTCCTTTCGTCTTAACTTTCTCTCCAAAAATGTTTCTTTTTCCAAACGTTCCTTTTGAAGACATTGGTCTTTTATTCCAAATTACTCTACAAATACTTTTCCTCTTTCGAACGTTCCCTTTGAACATCTTGGTCCATTCTCTCAACATTTCACCAAAACTTTTCCTTCTCCTAACATTCGCATCGAGATTCATGGTCCTTTCTTCTTAACTCTTGACTAAAAACTCTTCCTTTTCCAAACGTTCTCTTCCAAATTCTTGGTTCTTTGTTCTAGGGGTGTACTTGGGTTGTGTTGCGTCTATTTACGGGGAATTATAGAACCTTTCTTCCCGACTCTTTTCCCAAAAAATTTCCTTTTTCCAAACGTTATCCTTGAAAATCTTGTTCATTTCTTCCCAACTACACCCCAAAATTTCTTCCTTTTGCAAACATTATCTTTGAAATTCTTAGTCCTTTTTCTTGGTTCGTTCGTCTCAATTGTTTCTCCAAAAACATTTCGTTTTCCAAACGTTCCCTTTGAAGTTATTGGTCCTTTCTTCCAAATTACTCTACAAATACTTTTCCTCTTTCGAACGTTCCCTTTGAACTTTTTGGTCCATGTTCTCAACATTTCACCAAAACTTTTCCTTCTCCTAACATTCACATCGAAATTCTTGGTCCTTTCTTCTTTAACTCTTCTCTAAAAACTCTTCCGTTTCCAAATGTTCTCTTTCAAATTCTTGGTTCTTTGTTCTAGGGGTGTCTACTTGGGTTGGGTTGGGTCTAGTTACGGGGAATTCTAGAACCTTTCTTCCCGACTCTTTTCCAAAAATTTTCCTTTTTCCAAAAGTTATCCTTTAAATTCTTATTCATTTCTTCCCAACTACTCTCCAAAATTTCTTCCTTTTCCAAACATTATCTTTAAAATTTTTAGTCCTTTTTCTTGGTTCTTTCGTCTCAACTGTTTCTCCAAAAACTTTTCTTTTTCAAAACGTTCCCTTTGAAGTTATTGGTTCGTTCTTCCCAACTACCTTACAAATACTTTTCCTTCTTCAAACGTTCTCTTTGAAATTCTTGGTCCATTCTCTCAACACTTCACCAAAACTTTTCCTTCTCCTAACATTCGCATTGAAAATCTTGGTCCTTTCATCTTAATTCTTCTCTAAAAACTCTTCTGTTTCCAAACGTTCTCTTTCAAATTCTTGGTTCTTTGTTCTAGAGGTGTGTACTTGGGTTGGGTTGGGTTGAGTCTAGTTACGGGGAATTCTAGAACCTTTCTTCCCGACTCTTTACCAAAAAATTTTCCTTTTTCCAAACGTTTTCCTTTAAATTATTGTTCATTTCTTCCCAACTACTCTCCAAAATTTCTTCATTTTCCAAACATTATCTTTAAAATTCTTGGTCCTTTTTCTTGGTTCTTTCGTCTCAACTGTTTCTCCAAAAACTTTTCCTTTTCAAAACAGTCCCTTTGAAGTTATTGGTTCTTTCTTCCCAACTACTCTACAAATACTTTTCCTTCTTCAAACGTTCGCTTTGAACTTCTTGGTCCATTCTCTCAACATTTCACCAAAATTTTTCATTCTCCAAACATTTACATCGAAATTCTTGGTCCTTTATTCCAAACTCTTCTCCATAAAACTGTTTCTTTTCCAAATGTTCTCTTCCAAATTCTTGTTCTTTCGTTCTACGGGTGTACTTGGGTTGGGTAAGGTCTAGTTACGAGGAATTCTTGAACCTTTCTTCCCAACTCTTCTCCAAAGAAGTTTCTTTTTCCAAACGTTATCCTTGAAATTCTTGGTCTTTTAATTCCAACAACTCTCCAAAATTTATTCATTTTCCACATGTTATCTTTGAAGTTCATACACCTTTTTCTTGGTCCTTTCGTCTTGACTTTGTCTCCAAAAACGTTTCTTTTTCCAAACGTTCCTTTTGAAGTTTTTGGTCTATTCCTCCCAATGACTCTACAAATACTTTTCCTCTTTCGAACGTTCCCTTTGAACTTCTTGGTCCATGCTCTCAACATTTCACCAAAACTCACCAAACGTTATCCTTGAAATTCTTGGTCTTTTAATTCCAACAACTCTCCAAAATTTATTCATTTTCCACACGTTATCTTTGAAGTTCTTACACCTTTTTCTTGGTCCTTTCGTCTTGACTTTGTCTCCAAAAACGTTTCCTTTTCCAAACGTTCCTTTTGAAGTTTTTGGTCTATTCCTCCCAATGACTCTACAAATACTTTTCCTCTTTCGAACGTTCCCTTTGAACTTCTTGGTCCATGCACTCAACATTTCACCAAAACTTTTTCTTCTCCTAACATTCGCATCGAAATTCTTGGTCCTTTCTTCTTAACTCTTCTCTAAAAACTCTTCCGTTTCCAAATGTTCTCTTTCAAATTCTTGGTTCTTCGTTCTAGGGGTGTGTACTTGGGTTGGGTTGGGTCTAGTTACGGGGAATTCTAGAACCTTTCTTCCCGACTCTTTTCCAAGAAATTTTCATTTTTCCAAAAGTTATCCTTTAAATTCTTGTTCATTTCTTCCCAACTACTCCCCAAAATTACTTCCTTTTCCAAACATTATCTTTGAAATTCTTATTCCTTTTTCTTGGTTCGTTCATCTAACTTGTTTCTCCAAAAACATTTCGTTTTGCAAACGTTCCCTTTGAAGTTATTGGTCCTTTATTCCCAACTACTCTACAAATACTTTTCCTTCTTCAAACGTTCGCTTTGAACTTCTTGGTCAATTCTCTCAAAATTTCACCAAAATTTTTCCTTCTCTTAACATTCACATCGAAATTCTTGGTCCTTTATTCCAAACTCTTCTCCATACAACTCTTTCGTTTCCAAATGTTCTCTTTCAAATTCTTGGTCCTTTGTTCTAGGGGTGTACTTGGGTTGGGTTGGGTCTAGTTACGAGGAATTCTTGAACCTTTCTTCCCAACTTTTCTCCAAAAAAGTTTCTTTTTCCAAACGTTATCCTTGAAATTTTTGGTCTTTTAATTCCAACAACTATCCAAAATTTATTCATTTTCCACACGTTATCTTTGAAGTTCTTACTCCTTTTTCTTGGTCCTTTCGTCTTAACTTTCTCTCCAAAAACGTTTCCATTTCCAAACGTTCCTTTTGAAGATTTTGGTCTTTTCTTCCCAATTACTCTACAAATACTTTTCCTCTTTCGAACGTTCCCTTTGAACTTCTTGGTCCATTTTCTCAACATTTCACCAAAACTTTTCCTTCTCCTAACATTCGCATCGAAATTCTTGGTTCTTTCTTCTTAACTCTTCTCTAAAAACTATTCCGTTTCCAAACGTTCTCTCAAATTCTTGGTTCTATGTTCTAGGGGTGTACTTGGGTTGGGTTGCGTCTATTTACGGGGAATTCTAGAACCTTTCTTCCCGACTCTTTTCCAAAAAAAATTCCTTTTTCCAAACGTTATCCTTGAAATCCTTGTTCATTTCTTCCTAACTACACCCCAAAATTTCTTCCTTGTGCAAACATTATCTTTGAAATTCTTAGTCCTTTTTCTTGATTCGTTCGTCTCAACTGTTTCTCCAAAAACATTTCGTTTTCCAAACGTTCCCTTTGAAGTTATTGGTCTTTTCTTCCCAATTACTCTAAAATACTTTTCCTCTTTCGAACGTTCCCTTTGAACTTCTTGGTCCATGCTCTCAACATTTCACCAAAACTTTTCCTTCTCCTAACATTCGCATCGAAATTCTTGGTCCTTTCTTCTTAACTCTTCTCTAAAAACTCTTCCGTTACGAACGTTATCTTTCAAATTCTTGGTTCTTTGTTATAGGGGTGTAATTGGGTTGGGTTGGGTCTAGTTACGGGGAATTCTAGAACCTTTCTTCCCAACTCTTTTCAAAAAAAAAATTCCTTTTTCCAAACGTTTTCCTTTAAATTATTGTTCATTTCTTCCCAACTACTCTCCAAAATTTCTTCCTTTTCCAAAAATAATCTTTAAAATTCTTAGTCCTTTTTCTTGGTTCTTTCGTCTCAACTGTTTCTCCAAAAACTTTTCCTTTTCAAAACGTTCCGTTTAAAGTTATTGGTCCGTTCTTCCCAACTTCCTTCCAAATACTTTTCCATCTTCAAACGTTCTCTTTGAACTTCTTGGTCCATTCTCTCAACATTTCACCAAAACTTTTCCTTCTCCAAACATTTACATCGAAATTCTTGGTCCTTTATTCCAAACTCTTCTCCATAAAACTGTTTCTTTTCCGAATGTTCTCTTTCAAATTCTTGGTCTTTGGTTCTACGGGTGTACTTGGGTTGGGTTGGGTCTAGTTACGAGGAATTCTTGAAACTTTCTTCCCAACTCTTCTCCAAAGAAGTTTCTTTTTTCAAACGCTATCTTTGACATTCTTGGTCTTTTAATTCCAACAACTCTCCAAAATTTATTCCTTCTCCCAACGTTATCTTTGAAGTTCTTACTCCTTTTTCTTGGTCCTTTCGTCTTAACTTTTTCTCCAAAAATGTTTCCTTTTCCAAACGTTCCTTTTGAAGACATTGGTCTTTTATTCCAAATTACTCTACAAATACTTTTCCGCTTTCGAACGTTCCCTTTGAACATCTTGGTCCATTCTCTCAACATTTCACCAAAACTCTTCCTTCTCCTAACATTCGCATCGAGATTCTTGGTCCTTTCTTCTTAACTCTTGACTAAAAACTCTTCCTTTTCCAAACGTTGTCTTTCAAATTCTTGGTTGTTTGTTCTAAGGGGGTGTACTTGGGTTGGGTTGGGTCTAGTTACGGGGAATTCTAGAACCTTTCTTCCAGACTTTTTTGAAAAACAATTCCTTATTCCAAAAGTTATCCTTGAAATTCTAGTTCATTTCTTCAAAACTACTCTCCATAATTTCTTCCTTTTCCAAACATTATCTTTGAAATTCTTAGTCCTTTTTCTTGGTTCTTTCGTCTCAACTGTTTCTCCAAAAACCTTTCCTATTCCAAACGATCTCTTTGTAGTTCTTGGTCCTTTCTTCCCAACTTCTCTACAAAAACTTTTCCTTCTTCAAACGTTCGCTTCTTGGTCCATTTTCTCAACATTTCACCAAAACTTTTCCTTCTCCTAACATTCACATCGAAATTCTTGGTCCTTTATTCCCAACTCTTCTCCATAAAACTCTTTCTTTTCCAAATGTTCTCTTTCAAATTCTTGGTCCTTTTTTCTAGGGGTGTACTTGGGTTGGGTTGGGTCTAGTTACAAGGAATTCTTGAACCTTTCTTCCCAACTCTTTTCCAAAAAAAAATTCTTTTTCCAAATGTTATCCTTGAAATTATTTATCTTTTCATTCCAACAACTCCCCCAAAATTTATTCATTTTCCAAACGTTATCTTTGAAGTTCTTACTTCTTTTTTCTTTGTCCTTACGTCTTAACTTTTTTCTCCGAAAACGTTTCCTTTTCCAAACGTTCCTTTTGAAGGTTTTGGTCTTTTCTTCCCAATTACTCTACAAATACTTTTCCCCTTTCGAACGTTCCCATTGAACTTCTTGGTCCATTCTCTCAACATTTAACCAAAACTTTTCCTTCTCCAAACATTCGCATTGAAATTCTTGGTATTTTCTTCTTAACTCTTCTCTAAAAACTTCCGTTTCCAAACGTTCTCTTTCAAATTCTTGGTTCTTTGTTCTACGGGTGTACTTGGGTTGGGTTGGGTCTAGTTACGAAGAATTCTAGAAACTTTCTTTCCCAACTCTTTTCCAAAAAAATGTCGTTTTTCCAAACGTTATCCTTGAAATTCTTGTTCATTTCTTCCCAACTATTCTCCAAAATTTTTTCCCTTTCCAAACATTATCATTGAAATTCTTAGTCCTTTTTCTTTTTCTTCTTCAAACGTTCGCTTTGAACTTCGCGGTCCATTCTTTCAACATTTCACCAAAACTTTTCCTTCTCCTAACATTCACATCGAAATTCTTGGTCCTTTATTCCCAACTCTTCTCCATAAAACTCTTTCTTTTCCAAATGTTCTCTTTCAAATTTTTGGTCCTTTGTTGCTAGGAGTGTACTCGGGTTGGGTTGGGTCTAGTTACGGGGAATTCTAGAACCTTTCAATCTGACTCTTTTCCAAAAAAATTTCCTTTTTCCAAACGTTATATTTGAAAATCTTGTTCATTTCTTCCCAACTACTCCCCAAAATTTCTTCCTTTTCCAAACATTATCTTTGAAATTCTTAGTCCTTTTTCTTGGTTCGTTCGTCTCAACTGTTTCTCCAAAAATATTTCGTTTTCCAAACGTTCCCTTTGAAGTTTTGGTCCTTTCTTCCCAATTACTCTACAAATACTTTTCCTTCTTCAAACGTTCGCTTTGAACTTCTTGGTCCATTCTCTCAACAATTCACCAAAACTTTTCCTTCTCCTAACATTCACATCGAAATTCTTGGTCCTTTATTCCAAACTCTTCTCCATAAAACTCTTTCTTTTTCAAATGTTCTCTTTCAAATTCTTGGTCCTTTGTTCTAGGGGTGTACTTGGGTTGGGTTGGGTCTTGTTACGAAGAATTCTTGAACCTTTCTTCCCAACTCTTCTCCAAAAAATTTTCTTTTCGCAAACGTTATCCTTGAAATTCTTGGTCTTTTCATTCCAACAACTCACCCAAAATTTATTCATTTTCCAAACGTTATCTTTGAAATTCTTACTCCTTTTTCTTGGTCCTATCGTGTTAACTTTTTCTCAAAAAACGTTTCTTTTTCCAAATGTTCCTTTTGAAGGTTTTGGTTTTTTCTTCCCAATTACTCTACAAATACTTTTCCTCTTTCGAACGTTCCCTTTGAACTTCTTGGTCCATTCTCTCAACATTTCACCAAAACTTTTTCTTCTCCTAACATTCGCATCGAAATTCTTGGTCATTTCTTCTTAACTATTCTCTAAAAACTCTTCTGTTTCCAAACGTTCTCTTTCAAATTCTTTGTTCTTTGTTCTAGGGGTGTACTTGGGTTGGGTTGGGTTGGGTCTAGTTACGGGGAATTCTAAAACCTTTCTTCCCGAATCTTTTCCAAAAAATTTTCCTTTTTCCAAACGTTTTCCTTTAAATTATTGTTCATTTCTTCCCAACGACTCTCCAAAATTTCTTCCTTTTCCAAACATTATCTTTAAAATTCTTAGTCTTTTTTCTTGGTTCTTTCGTCTCAACTGTTTCTCCAAAAACTTTTCCTTTTCAAAAAAGTCCCTTTGAAGTTATTGGTCCTTTCTTCCTAACTACTCTACAAATACTTTTCCTTCTTCAAACGTTCCCTTTGAACTTCTTGGTCCATTCTCTCAAACATTTCACCAAAACTTTTCCTTCTCCTAACATTCGCATCGAAATTCTTAGTCCTTTATTCCAAACTCTTCTCAATAAAACTGTTTATTTTCCGATGTTCTCATTCAAATTCTTGGTCTTTGGTTCTACGGGTGTACTTGGGTTGGGTTGGGTCTAGTTACGAGGAATTCTTGAACCTTTCTTCCCAACTCTTCTCCAAAGAAGATTCTTTTTCCAAACGTTATCCTTGAAATTCTTGGTCTTTTAATTCCAACAACTCACCAAAATTTATTCATTTTCCACACGTTATCTTTGAAGTTCTTGCACCTTTTTCTTGGTCCTTTCGTCTTGACTTTTTCTCCAAAAACGTTTCCTTTTCCAAACGTTCCTTTTGAAGGTTTTGGTCTTTTCTTCTCAATTACTCGACAAATACTTTTCCTCTTTCGAACGTTCCCTTTGAACTTCTTGGTCCATTTTCTCAACATTTAACCAAAACTTTTCCTTTGTTCTCGGGGTGTACTTGGGTTGGGTTGGGTCTAGTTACGAGGAATTCATGAACCTTTCTTCCCAACTCTTCTCCAAAAAAGTTTCTTTTTTCAAACGCTATCCTTGAAATTCTTGGTCTTTTAATTCCAACAACTCTCCAAAATTTATTCATTGTCCACACGTTATCTTTGAAGTTCTTACTCCTTTTTCTTGGTCCTTTCGTCTTAACTTTTAAACCAAAAACGTTTCCTTTTCCAAACGTTTCTTTTGAAGGTTTTGGTCTTTTCTTCCCAATTACTCTACAAATACTTTTCCTCTTTCGAACGTTCCCTTTGAACTTCTTGGTCCATTCTCTCAAACATTTCACCAAAACTTTTCCTTCTCCTAACATTCGCATCGAAATTCTTGGTCCTTTATTCCAAACTCTTCTCAATAAAACTGTTTCTTTTCCGATGTTCTTATTCAAATTCTTGGTCTTTGGTTCTACGGGTGTACTTGGGTTGGGTTGGGTCTAGTTACGAGGAATTCTTGAACCTTTCTTCCCAACTCTTCTCCAAAGAAGATTCTTTTTCCAAACGTTATCCTTGAAATTCTTGGTCTTTTAATTCCAACAACTCTCCAAAATTTATTCATTTTCCACACGTTAACTTTGAAGTTCTTACACCTTTTTCTTGGTCCTTTCGTCTTGACTTTTTCTCCAAAAATGTTTCCTTTTCCAAACGTTACTTTTGAAGGTTTTGGTCTTTTCTTCTCAATTACTCTACAAATACTTTTCCTCTTTCGAACGTTCCCTTTGAACTTCTTGGTCCATTTTCTCAACATTTCACCAACACTTTTCCTTCTCCTAACATTCGCATCGAAATTCTTGGTCCTTTCTTCTTAACTCTTCTCTAAAAACTCTTCCGTTTCCAAACGTTCTCTTTCAAATTCTTGGTTCTTTGTTCTAGAGGTGTACTTGGGTTGGGTTGCGTCTAGTTACGGGGAATTCTAGAACCTTTCTTCCCGACTCTTTTTCAAAAAAATTTCCTCTTTCCAAACGTTATCCTTGAAAATCTTGTTCATTTCTTCCCAACTACTCCCCAAAATTACTTCCTTTTCCAAACATTATCTTTGAAATTCTTAGTCCTTTTTCTTGGTTCGTTCATCTCAACTGTTTCTCCAAAAACATTTCGTTTTCCAAACGTTCCCTTTGAAGTTATTGGTCATTTCTTCCCAACTCATCTACAAATACTTTTCCTTATTCAAACGTTCGCTTTGAACTTCTTGGTCCATTCTCTCAACATTTCACCAAAATTTTTCCTTCTCTTAACATTCACATCTAAATTTTTGGTCCTTTATTCCAAACTCTTGTCCATAAAACTCTTTTTTTCCAATTCTTAACTTTCAAATTCTTGGTCCTTTGTTCTCGGGGTGTACTTGGTTTGGGTTGGGTCTAGTTACGAGGAATTCATGAACCTTTCTTCCCAACTCTTCTCCAAAAAAGTTTCTTTTTTCAAACTCTATACTTGAAATTCTTGGTCTTTTAATTCCAACAACGCTCCAAAATTTATTCATTGTCCACACGTTATCTTTGAAGTTCTTACTCCTTTTTCTTGGTCCTTTCGTCTTAACTTTTAAACCAAAAACGTTTCCTTTTCCAAACGTTTCTTTTGAAGGTTTTGGTCTTTTCTTCCCAATTACTCTACAAATACTTTTCCTCTTTCGAACGTTCCCTTTGAACTTCTTGCTTTGAACTTCTTGGTCCATTCTCTCAAACATTTCACCAAAACTTTTCCTTCTCCTAACATTCGCATCGAAATTCTTGGTCCTTTATTCCAAACTCTTCTCAATAAAACTGTTCCTTTTCCGATGTTCTCTTTCAAATTCTTGGTCTTTGGTTCTACGGGTGTACTTGGGTTGGGTTGGGTCTAGTTACGAGGAATTCTTGAACCTTTCTTCCCAACTCTTCTCCAAAGAAGATTCTTTTTCCAAACGTTATCCTTGAAATTCTTGGTCTTTTAATTCCAACAACTCACCAAAATTTATTCATTTTCCACACGTTATCTTTGAAGTTCTTACACCTTTTTCTTTGTAATTTCGCCTTGACTTTTTCTCCAAAAACGTTTCCTTTTCCAAACGTTCCTTTTGAAGGTTTTGGTCTTTTCTTCTCAATTACTCTACAAATACTTTTCCTCTTTCGAACGTTCCCTTTGAACATCTTGGTCCATTTTCTGAACATTTCACCAAAACTTTTCCTTCTCCTAACATTCGCATCGAGATTCTTGGTCCTTTCTTCTTAACTCTTGACTAAAAACTCTTCCTTTTCCAAACGTTCTCTATCAAATTCTTGGTTCTTTGTTCTAAGGGGGTGTACTTGGGTTGGGTTGGGTCTAGTTACTGGGAATTCAAGAACCTTTCTTCCAGACTTTTTTCAAAAAAATTTCCTTTTCCAAAAGTTATCCTTGAAATTCTTGTTCATTTCTTCCAAACTACTCTCCAAAATTTCGTCCTTTTCCAAACATTATCTTTGAAATTCTTAGTCCTTTTTCTTGGTTGTTTCGTCTCAACTGTTTCTCCAAAAACTTTTCCTATTCCAAACGTTCTCTTTGTAGTTCTTGGTCCTTTCTTCCCAACTTCTCTACAAAAAATTTTCCTTCTTCAAACGTTCGCTTTGAACTTCTTGGTCCATTTTCTCAACATTTCACCAAAACTTTTCCTTCTCCTAACCTTCACATCGAAATTCTTGGTCCTTTATTCCCAACTATTCTCCATAAAACTCTTTCTTTTCCAAATGTTCTCTTTCAAATTCTTGGTCCTTTGTTCTAGGGGTATACTTGGGTTGGGTTGGGTCTAGTTACAAGGAATTCTTGAACCATTCTTCCCAACTCTTTTCCAAAAAAGTTTCTTTTTCCAAATGTTATCCTTGAAATTTTTGGTCTTTTCATTCCAACGACTCCCCAAAAATTTATTCATTTTCCAAACGTTATCTTTGAAGTTATTACTTCTTTTTTCTTTGTCCTTTCGTCTTAACTTTTTTCTCCGAAAACGTTTCCGTTTCCAAACGTTCCTTTTGAAGGTTTTGGTCTTTTCTTCCCAAATACTCTACAAATACTTTTCCTCTTTCGAACGTTCCCTTTGAACTTCTTGGTCCATTCTCTCAACATTTCACCAAAACTTTTCCTTCTCCAAACATTCGCATCGAAATTCTTGGTATTTTCTTCTTAACTCTTCTCTAAAAACTCTTCCGTTTCCAAACGTTCTCTTTCAAATTCTTGGTTCTTTGTTCTACGGGTGTACTTGGGTTGGGTTGGGTCTATTTACGAAGAATTCTAGAACCTTTCTTCCCAACTCTTTTCCAAAAAAAATGTCGTTTTTCCAAACGTTATCCTTGAAATTCTTGTCCATTTCTTCCCAACTACTCTCCAAAATTTCTTCCCTTTCCAAACATTATCATTGAAATTCTTAGTCCTTTTTCTTGGTTCTTTCGTCTCAGCTGTTTCTCCAAAAACTTTTCCTTTTCCAAACGTTCCCTTTGAAGTTCCCGGTCCTTTCTTCCCAAGTACTCTACAAATACTTTTTCTTCTTCAAACGTTCGCTTTGAACTTCGCGGTCCATTCTCTCAACATTTCACCAAAACTTTTCCTTCTCCTAACATTCACATCGAAATTCTTGGTCCTTTATTCCCAACTCTTCTCCATAAAACTCTTTCTTTTCCAAATGTTCTCTTTCAAATTTTTGGTCCTTTGTTGCTAGGAGTGTACTTGGGTTGGGTTGGGTCTAGTTACGGGGAATTCTAGAACCTTTCTTCCTGACTCTTTTCCAAAAAAATTTCCTTTTTCCAAACATTATCCTTGAAAATCTTGTTCATTTCTTCCCAACTACTCCCCAAAATTTCTTCCTTTTCCAAACATTATGTTTGAAATTCTTAGTCCTTTTTCTTGGTTCGTTCGTCTCAACTGTTTCTCCAAAAACATTTCCTTTTCCAAACGTTCCCTTTGAAGTTATTGGTCATTTCTTCCCAACTACTCTACAAATACTTTTCCTTCATCAAACGTTCGCTTTGAACTTCTTGGTCCATTCTCTCAACATTTCACCAAAACTTTTCCTTCTCCTAACATTCACATCGAAATTCTTGGTCCTTTATTCCAAACTCTTCTCCATAAAACTCTTTCTTTTTCAAATGTTCTCTTTCAAATTCTTGGTCCTTTGTTCTAGGGGTATACTTGGGTTGGGTTGGGTCTCGTTACGAAGAATTCTTGAACCTTTCTTCCCAACTCTTCTCCAAAAAATTTTCTTTTCGCAAACGTTATCCTTGAAATTCTTGGTCTTTTCATTCCAACAACTCTCCCAAAATATATTCATTTTCCAAACGTTATCTTTGAAAGTCTTACTCCTTTTTCTTGGTCCTATCGTGTTAACTTTTTCTCAAAAAACGTTTCATTTTCCAAATGTTCCTTTTGAAGGTTTTGGTTTTTTCTTCCCAATTACTCTCCAAATAGTTTTCCTCTTTCAAACGTTCCCTTTGAACTTCTTGGTCCATTCTCTTAACATTTCACCAAAACTTTTCCTTCTCCTAACATTCATATCGAAATTCCTTGTCATTTCTTCTTAACTCTTCTCCAAAAAAATTTCTTTTCGCAAACGTTACCCTTGAAATTCTTGGTCTTTTCATTCCAACAACTCCCCCAAAATTTATTCATTTTCCAAACGTTATCTTTGAAATTCTTACTCTTTTTTCTTGGTCCTATCGTGTTAACTTTTTCTCAAAAAACGTTTCATTTTCCAAATGTTCCTTTTGAAGGTTTTGGTTTTTTCTTCCCAATTACTCTACAAATACTTTTCCTCTTTCAAACGTTCCCTTTGAACTTCTTGGTCCATTCTCTCAACATTTCACCAAAACTTTTCCTTCTCCTAACATTCGCATCGAAATTCTTGGTCATTTCTTCTTAACTCTTCTCTAAAAACTCTTCCGTTTCCAAACGTTCTCTTTCAAATTCTTTGTTCTTTGTTCTAGGGGTGTACTTGGGTTGGGTTGGGTAGGGTCTAGTTACGGAGAATTCTAGAACCTTTCTTCCCGACTCTTTTCCAAAAAAATTTCCTTTTTCAAACGTTATCCTTAAAATTCTTGTTCATTACTTCCCAACTACTCTCCAAAATTTCTTCCTTTTCCAAACATTATCTTTGAAATTCTTCGTCCTTTTTCTTGGTTCTTTCGTCTTAACTACTTCTCCAAAAAGTTCCATTTTTCAAGTTTTTGGTCTTTCCTCCCAATTACACTACAAATACTTTTCCTTTTTTGAACCTTCACTTTGAACTTCTTGGTCTTTTCTTCTTAACTCTTGTTTAAAAACACTTCCGTTTCCAAACGTTCTCTTCCAAATTCTTGGTTATACTTGGGTTGGGTTTGGCCTAGTTACGGGGAATTCTTGAACCTTTCTTCCCGACTTTTTTCAAAAAATTTTCCTTTTTCCAAACGTTATCGGAGAAGGTTTGGAACATATGACCAATAATTTGAAACATAATGTTTGGAAAATGAAAAGTATTTAGACAAGTGTTGGGAAGGAAGAACCAAGAATTTCAAAGTGAACGTTTGGGAGAGGAAAAGTTTTTAGCGAAGAGTTTGGAAGAAAGGACCAAGAATTTCAAAGAGTATGTTTGGAAAATGAAAAGTTTTTGGAGAAAAGTTGGGTTGAGAGGACCAAGAATTTCAAAGAGAACCTTTGGAAAAGGAAAGAAAAATTTTTAGTGAAAAGATGGGAAGAAAAGACCGAGAATTTCAAAGGGAACGTTTGGAAAAGGAAAAGTTGTTGGAGAAGAGTTAGGAAGAAAGGACGAAGAATCTGGTCCAATCTTCCCCAATATTTCCCCAAAAACCTTTCTTTTTCCAACTTTGAAATTATGGGTCCTTTCTTCCCAACTTTTCTTAAAAAAACGTCTCTTTCCATAGGTTCTCTTTGAAATTCTTGGTCCTTTCAACCCAACTTTTCTCCAAAAACTATTCATTTTCCAAACATACTCTTTGAAGTTCTTGGTCCTTTCTTCCAAACTCTTCGCTAAAAACTTTTCCTTTTCCAAACGTTCACTTTGAAATTCTTGGTTCTTTCTTCCCAACACTTGTCCAAATACTTTTCATTTTCCAAACATTATGTTTCAAATTCATGGTCCTATCTTCCAAAATCCTTCTCCAAAAAACTTTCCTTCTCCAAACTTGTTCTTTGAAATTCATGGTCCTTTCTTCCCGACTCTTCTCCAAAAACATTTCCTTGTTCAACTGTTCGCTTTGAAATTCGTGGGTCTTTCTTCCCAACTTTTATCCAAAAACTTTTCTTTTTCCAGATATCCTTTTTGAAAGTCTTGGTCCTTTATTCTCTACTTTCCTACAAAAACTTTTCCTTTTCAAAACATTCTCTATGAAAGCCTTTCCTTTTTTCCTAACTTTTCTCCTTGAAATTTTTGGTCCTTTCCTTCCAAACTTTTCAACAAAAAAAAAAAATCTTTTTCAAAACGTTCTTGAAATTTTTGTTCCGTTCTTCCCAACTTATCTCCAAAAATTTTCCTTTTCCAAATGTTCTTTTTGAAATTATTGGTTTTATCTTCCCAACTCTTCACCAAAACTTTTTTCAATTCCAAACATTCTCTTTGAAATTCTTGATTCTTTCTTCCCAACTTTTCTTAAAAAAAAAAAAAAAAATTCCTCTTCCACACATTCTCTTTGGAGTTCTTTGCCCTTTATTCTTGGTCTCTTGTCCCTACTTTTCTCCAAAAACTTTTTCCTTTCAAAACTTTTCCTTTGAAGTTATTGGTCCTTCCTTTCCAACTTTTCTCCAAAGCTTTTTCCTTTTCCAAAGGTTATCTCTCAAATTCTTGGTCATTTCTTCCCACTTTTCTCCAAAAACTTTTCCTTTTTCAAACGTTCTCTTTGAAATTATTAGCCTTTTATTCCAAACTTTTCTCCAAATTATTTTCCTTTTCCAAAGGTTCTATTTGAAATTCTTGGTCCTTTCTAACCAACTTTTCTTCAAATAATTTCATTTTCATAATTCTCTTTGAAATTTTTAGTCCTTTCTTCCCAACCTTTCTCCAAATAGTTTTCCTTTTCACAAACTTCTCTTTGAAATTTTTAGTCTTTTCTTCCCAACTCCTCACCAAAAACTTTTTCTTTTCCAAACGTTCTCTTTGAAATTCTTGGTACTTTCTTCCCAACTCTTCTCCAAAAACTTCTACTTTTCCAAACGTTCTCTATGAAATTTTTGGTCCTTTCTTCCCAACTCTTCTCCAAAAGTTTGTCCTTTTCCAAACATTTTCTTTGAATTTCTTGGTTCTTTCTTCCCAACTCTTCTCCAAAATGTTTTCCTTTTCCAAACGTTCTACTTGAATTTCTTGGTTTTTTCCTTCAAACTCTACTCTAAAAATTTTTCCATTTCCAAAAGTTTTATTCAAAATTCTTGGTTCCACCCAACCCTTCCCAAAAAACTTTTCCTTTCAAAACGTTCTGCTTGAAATTTTTTGTTCTTCCTTCCCAACTCTTCTCCAAAAAAAATTTCTTTTTCAAAACGTTTTCTTTAAAAATTTTGGTCCTTTCTTCCAGACTTTTCGCCAAAAACTTTTCCTTCCCAAATGTTCCCTTTGAAATCTTGGTTTTTTCTTCCCAACTCCTAACTTTTCCTTTTCCAAACGTTCTTTTTGAAATTTGTGAATCTTTCTTCAACTTTTTTCCAAAAACTTTTCATTTTCCAAACGTTCCCTTTGAAATTTGTGGTCCTCACTCCCCAACTCCAAAAACTTTTCCTTTTTCAAACGTTCTTTTTGAAATTCCTGGTCCTTTCTTCCCAACTATTCTCCAAAAACTTTTCCTTTTCCAAATGTTCTCTTTGAAAGTCTTTGATCCTTTCTTCCCAACCTTTCTCCAAAAAAATTTCTTTTCCAAACATTCTCTTTGAAACTTTTTCTTTTCCAAACATTCTCTTTGAAATTTGTGGTCCTTTCTTCCTAACTTTTTTCCATACTTTTTTCCATACGTTTCCTTTGAAATTTGTGGTCCTTTCTTCCTAACTTTTTTCCATATGTTTCCTTTGAAATTCATGGTCTTTTCTCTTCCCAACTCTTCTCTAATAACTTTTACTTTTCTAAACATTGACTGTCAAATTCTTGGTCCTTTCTTCCCAACTTTTCTTTAAAAAAAAATTTCTTTTCCAAACATTCTTTTTGAAATTCTTCGTCCTTTCTTTCTAACATTTATCCAAAAAGTTTTCCTTTTGCAAACAGTTTCTTTGAAATTCTTGGTCCTTTGTTCCGAACTTTTCTCCAAAAAAATTTCCTTTTCCAAACCTTCTCTGTGAAATTCTTGGTCTTTCTTCCTAACCTTTCTCCGATGTAAACTTTCCTTTTCCAAAAGTTACATTGGGGGCACCATAGTTCAAAGTGATTGTTGTGTTAGGACAAAAAATACTTCGAGGTGGCATAGGATCATTGTGAGTAAATACGATTTTCATCCTTGATTAAGTGTCGGGTGGCTTCAAAGGCACTTTTAGAAACCTCTGAAAAGAGATCTCCACTGGGCTCCCTTCTCTTCCCTCGTTCATTCATCATTTCGTGCATAATGGGGAGGAAACCTATTTTTGGGAAGAAATAGATGGTTGGGAGATGAACCCCTATGTGCTTTGTTCCCTTGCCTTTATCATTTGTCATCAATGAAGAACCATTTTGTGGCTAATGTATTGAACCCTTTAGGGAGCTCTCTTTCATATTCTTCTGGGTTTTCTCGATCATTATCCGATAGGGAAACTATAGATATTCTGACTCTTCTATCTTTGATAAATAGAAGGGATATTCATTTGTGGAGCCCTATAACCCCTCTCAAGGCTTTTCTGTTGATCGTTCTTCCATTGCCTCTTGGACCCTTCTTCTACTTAGGAGTCGGTCTTTTCTTTGATATGGAAGGTGAAAGTTCCAAAAAAAGGTGCAGTTTTTTACCTGTTAGGTTCTCCATGGAAGAACCAATACCTTTGATCGGCTTTCTAAAAAGATGCCTTATTTGATAGGCCCATTCTATTGTATTCTCTGTTGGATGGCGGAGGAATACCTCAACCATATTTTGTGGCAATGTGATTTTGCTAGTTTGGTATGGAACACCTTCTTTGAGAGGCTTAAGTTTGCTAGACAGGAATTTAAGGGAGATGATCGAGGAGTTCTTTTCCTATCCACCTTTTCGAGAACAGGGGAACTTTTTGTGGAAGGCTGGGATTTGTGCTATTATTTGGGGGTTTGGGGGTGAGAGAAATAACAAGTCTTAATAAGTTTATTTGAATAAATAGCCCTCTATCTACCACTGAACATATATTATTTTCCTCTTTTTAAGTACATTATAATATCTAATGTTATTTTCTCATTTAATTCTTCAAGGAAACCTATCAATGATTCTCCAATCTTAAGTACGAAAAGTTGTAGTCATACAGTTCTCCCATCTTTACCTTACTTTGGAAGATCAAAATCCCAAAGAAGGTTAAACTTTTGTTTTAGTTGTTCTTTCATGGCATTTTGGATCGTGTTCAGAGGAATTCACCCCATTTGATTGGATTCCAATTAGGGGTGTGCACAGTTCGGTTCGGTCCGATTTTGGCTGAAACCATGGACCGAACTGATCACCTCGGTTTTGGAGGGTTCTAAAACCGAGAAAACAGAAGTTATGCTCGATTCGATTCGGTTTTTAACCAGTTTTGCTTTCATTTTGTCCAACACAGAGAATGAGTGAGATGGAATAGTGAGAAGGGTGAGAGAGGTGGGTGGTGGCAATGAGAAGCTAAGAGCAATGAGATGAAGATTGAAGAAATCGTTTACATTTCAATGGATGAAGATGCATCATTCACGTTCTGGTGGTGTTGAGACTCGAGAGCAATGGCGACAGGGTGAAAAGTCAAGGCGGCAGCGACGGGTTGAAAAGTCGAGAGCGACAGCGACGGGTTGAAAAGTCGAGAGCGACAGCGGTTACAGTTCTAAAAGTAAGATGTTTAACTTTATACCTTGACCTAACCTAGAGGTTACAGTTCCATGGGGGAGGAGCTTCTTCTTCATCCCCTTGTGAGAAGGGTCGCTTGTTGTCTATTTTATGGGGTCTTTGGGGGAAGGGAGAAGAAATAATAGGATTTTTAGAGGGACTGAGAGACCTTAGAGTGAGGTGTGGTCTCTTGTTAGATATTACACATATCTATGGGTCTCCATGTGTAAAGTTTATTGTAATTACCCTTTTAAGTTTTATTTAGCTTGATTGGAGTCCCTCTTTTTGGGTTAATTGAATCCTCTTGGGGTGTTTTTTATTCCACCGGTATTCTTTCATTTTATCTCAATGAAAGTTTGGCTTTTCATCCAAAAAAGAAGGGAAAAAAAACAAAAACAAAAACAAAATTAAAAGTTCAATGCTCCACTCCTGACTACCTAAAACAGTCATAAATCAAAATATGTAATTTCATTACTTACTCATGAACCTCTCTTGAGTTAACCATTCATTAGCAATCAAACCGTTATTGTAATTTAATCATTTACTCTTATAACAAAAACATGATATCAGTAGCATAAAGAACATCAAAAAAGAAAAACAAAGATATAATAAAAATTGAACATTTATAAAGATTAAAAACAAAATACTGAAAATTTTATAAAAATTATGGGACAGGAACCTAACCTTATTAGGACCACAACAGGGCCAATAATATAATTCCAACTAGGCCGCACACATGGTGGATCATGATATCAATAGAAAATTTCTAACGTGATAGTGTTGAAAGTAGCAGCCGGATGTTGGTTTCCTTGTCTCTGGTTAAAGTTTAACACATAATAAAAATTGAACATTTATAAAGATTAAAAACAAAATACTGAAAATTTTATAAAAATTATGGGACAGGAACCTAACCTTATTAGGACCACAACAGGGCCAATAATATAATTCCAACTAGGCCGCACACATGGTGGATCATGATATCAATAGAAAATTTCTAACGTGATAGTGTTGAAAGTAGCAGCCGGATGTTGGTTTCCTTGTCGGATGACCCCAATCCCCAACTTTATTATATCTCCATCTATGTCCTCCATTCCCATCTGAAATTTTCACAACATAGCTATTAATTCTCCGTTAGCAAAGGGAATGTGAGCAATAATGTCAAACCAATGAGATCTAGATAATTTGAAATCATATAAAGTGAACATCAACCGTCTCTGGTTAAAGTTTAACACATAAATAGAACTGATTTTGGCTTGTTTCTTCTTAGGAATTAAATTGTGTTAAGACTGTAAACTTGAAATTTTCACAACATAGCTATTAATCAAGATCCTCGCCTTTAGCAAAGGGAATATGAGCAATAATGTCAAACTAATGAGATATAGATAGTTTGAAACCATAGAAAGTGAACATCAACAGTTTCTGGTTGAAGTTTAAACCCACAAATAAAACTGATTCTGGCTTGTTTCTTCTTAGGAATTAAATTGTATTAAAACTGATATCACTTGATAACTCAGGGTGTTATCTTGTCATAGGTGGCAACTCATGAAATAGTTTTTTTCCTTTGTATATGTTCTTTTTTAAAAAAATATAAACATGAAATATTAGTGGCTTTAAACTCATGAAATATAACCAAATAGATTGAAGAAACATAGATAACATTGGCAATTTATCATCAACAGAAAATGTATTTGCAGAGTAGAATCAACATGGAGGAACAGGATAAATAATGGAAACACAAGAGATGAATATTTGTTTCTTGCCATCAAACATGGATATGTACTCTTTTGTAATATTTCATACATCAATGACATACATGTTTCCTTTCCAAAAAAAACTAAATTGACCAAATACATAAACGAGTAAAATTGAAATTTTTCCTAGTACTTGACAACATGGAGGTCAATAAAGATAATGAAGTACCTTTTTCTTCTTGACTCAAGAGCTGATCGCAACTTCGTAACTTGAGCTGCATCTTCTGCCTCTTCCATAGCCAAGGTCCCAGCAATATCCTGATAAAACAGAAAAATGTAGGTAAATATCCAAAATGTAATCATCTATTTACCACTTCCCAGTCGAGGTTACAAATTTACCCGAGGATGTGTTATACTTATATAGGAATATAAGATTTACTATTATCCAGATTCTTGACCAGTTGACTACACAAAAAAATTTCATCCACGTGAAGAAAGGACACAACGTTGAAGATGCTACAGTAGTGCAAAATATAGAATTCCTATTTGATGTGCTTAGGCGAAAGTACAAGATTGTACAAGATTGTAGAGGCATTTTCCCATGCAGCAATCATGAAAGAGCAGCATTATTTTTCTAAACAAGACAGCAAATGATTTCGGGCAGAGTTTTGTCACTTTCTTTTTTTTAAATATAAACATGAGATATCAGTGGCATTAAACTCGTGAAATAGTTAAGATCGTAGGCAAGTAGTTCGATGAAATTTCAACCAATAGTATCCCAGTTGTATCTAAATGAATTTGAGCCAAGTTTGATTTATTGATGAAAATTGGGTGACAAATAAAAATTGAGGTTTTGGTAGCTGAGCATATAATGACTTTTCTTGACTCTAAGAAAATTTTTTTTTGATAAAGAACCAACCTTTCCTTGAGAAAAAATGAAAGAATACAAGGGCATACAAAAAAACCAAGCCCCAAAAGGAGAACCCCTTAAATGAGGGGATGCCAATCTAACAAAATAAGACCTATAGAATAATTAAAAAACAAACGCGCCACCGACGCCCATAACGAGACGGAGTATTTAATAAAGTCCCAAGTATCCTCCGCATTCCTCTCTTTTCCTCTAAAAATTCTATTATTTCTCTCCCCCCACAAACCCCAAATGATAGCGCAAATCCCAGCTTGCCATAAGAATTTCCCCTGGTCCCGAAACGGAGGATGGGTGTAGATTATTTCATTCAATTTTATTTTTCCCTTATATAGATTAGATTCTATTCCATCTTGATGTTTTTTCCTTTTCTGTATTTTTGTACTCTATATCTATTTGTTTTTGGAGGCTAGTGAAAAGATAATTTTTTCTCCTAAAACTACATGGTATCAGAGCAAAACCCTAAAATAAAACCCTAGTCGTCAAAACCCTAATTCCTCCGGCAAGTCCTCCTCCCGTCGACCCATTCACCGGCAAGCCCACCTCCCGACGAGCCATTCACCGACGATCTCTCCCACCGCCGGTTCGGAGTCTTCCACGATTCCATCGTTCGCGATACGCCTGCACGTTTGCAATTGCCTCAGTGTTTGCGCGTCTGTTATTCGTTCACCGCCGTTCGTTCACTGCCATTCGTTTTTCACCGCCGTTCGTTCACCGCCGTTTGCGAGTTGCACCATCTTCGCCACGAGTTTCCTGGTTTGTCTAGTCGTTCACCACCGTCTCTGTCGTTCGCGAGTTTCCTGGTTTGTCTGCCTTCGTTCATCGCCGTCTGTGGGTGTTTTTGGTTCGTGGGTCGTGGTTTTAGTTGTCTGCTGCCGCTCTACCGCCGCACAGCCGCCGTCGCCGGTCCTCTGACTGTTATTTGTTTGTATCTTAAAATTTTTCAGAGGCAAATGGCAAAACATGGATTGGCAAGTGTTAGTTATGAAAACTCATCTCAACCTCACGATTCCTCTCATCAAATTGTGACTAATCATAAACTTCAAGGTCACAATTTTCTTCAATGGAATCAATCAGTTTTCATATATGTATGTGGCTGAGGCAAAGATGGTCATCTAACCGGCGATACTCCTGCACCAGATGCTAAAGATCCGAAATTTCGATCATGGAAAACGGATGATCATTTGGTCATGTTTTGGCTACTAAACTCTATGACTACAGATGTTGGAGAGAATTTTCTATTGTTCAAAACGACAAAAGAGATATGGGATGCTGCCCGTGACACCTACTCTAGCTCTGAGAATTCGTCTGCTCTACTTGCCATTGAAACTCGGTTGTATGATTTACGTCAAGGCGACCTTAACGTCACTCAGTATTTTAATCTTCTTGTTCGCAATTGGCAACAATTGGATATGTACGAAACTTATGAATGGAAGTGTGGAGAAGACATGGCCCTTTACAAGAAGATAGTTGAGAAGAAGAGAATATTGAGGTTTCTTCTAGGGCTTAACAAAGAGCTAGACGACGTACGGGGAAGAATAATGGGATCAAGAGATCTACCCTCTCTTAGAGAAGCATTTGCTGAAGTACGACGTGAGGAGAGTAGAAAACACTTAATGATGCCCGAGATCGGATCATCTACTGGACCAGAGGTTTCAGCCATGTTGACTCACAGTTCATCTCAAGATACGCAATCAAAGAAAGGCAATCGTCCTTGGTGTGATCATTACAAGAGAGTGGGACATGTACGAGATACTTGTTGGAAAATTCATGGCAAACCAGCAGATTGGAAACCAACAAAGAAAGTGACAGTAGATAATCATGCTCATGTTGTTACTTCTCCTTCTCCTCAACCAACAACTTCTACTGTGTTTTCGAAGGAACAATTGGAAGTGTTGCAGCAAATGATTGGCCATCTCTCTTTCTCAACATCCACACCATCAACTTCGGTTGAAAAACCTTCTAGCAATCTTGCTTATCAAGGTACTGTTTTTTCTTGTTTTTCAGTGCAGCATAACAAGACTAAACCTTGGATTGTGGATTCAGGAGCATCAGATCATATGACCGGTGATATTTCTTTATTCCACCAGTTCAAATCTCAACCTGGCTATTCATCTGTTCGAATAGCAGATGGATCTCTCTCTGAAGTTACAGGAACAGGGTCAATAAAATTGACAAATGATCTCGTTCTCTCTAATGTGCTTTATGTTCCTAAGTTGAACTTCAATTTGATTTCAGTTAGCAAACTTACTGGTGATTCAAACTGCACTTCTAAATTTTTTTCAACTCTGTGTGAATTTCAGGAGGTGGATTCGGGGAAGGTGATTGGCAGTGCTAAGCAACATGGTGGCCTCTATCTTCTTCAAGAACAGTGGCCTTCTCGTTCCGTCTTCAGTCCTAATTCTAAGTCTTGTTCTCAGTCTGTTAGTTTTGTTTCCCAATCAGAGTCTTGTCAATTGAAAGTCAAGTTATGTTATGCCATTTTCGCCTTGGTCATCCAAATTTCATGTACCTCGAAAAGTTGTTTCCTGATTTATTTATCAATAAAAAACCAAGCTTTTTTCAGTATGAAACTTGTCAATTCTCTAAACACACTAGAAATTTTTATCCTAGTGTGCCTTATAAATCTTCAAAACCGTTTTCACTTATTCATAGTGATATTTGGGGACCTTCTAGAGTGAACAATACATCGGGAGCACGATGGTTTCTCACCTTTATTGATGACCATACTAGGATGACTTGGACCTTCCTAATGAAAGACAAATCTGAAACTTCCAATCTTTTTCGTTCTTTTCATGCAATGATCTCTACTCAATTTGGAAGTAAAATTCAAGTTCTTAGAACAGACAATGCTCGAGACTATTTCAATTTGACTCTTGGTCCATATCTATCGTCTCATGGTATTGTCCATACTAGTTCATGTGTGGACACTCCTCAACAAAATGGGATTGCTAAAAGGAAAAATAGACACCTTCTTGAGGTAGCCCGTTCTCTCATGTTTTCTACTAATGTTCCTAAACACTTTTGGGGGGAAGCCATCCTTACTGCGACCTTTCTTATCAACCGACTGCCTAGTCGTGTTCTCACTTTCAAATCCCCTCGGGATGTCCTCCTCCAAATTCATCCCCAATTCCAAAATCTTTCTGATGTAGCCGATTATTGGCTTAGTTTTATATTTATTAGTTGTTATCTTTATAAGCCATGTGTTTGTCATGTGCATCTTGGTTAGTTAGGTGGTTAGTCATAACCGCCCCTTGTACAGCCTATTTAAAGGCCCTTTCCCCTCTTATTTTAATAATCAAATATTATCTTGAGGTTATTCATAAACTTGGCTCCATCAAATTGGTATCAGAGCACTCGATTCTCGGGACATCTTTTACCATGACAACCAAGAAAGTCTCAACTAATGTGAGTGGAGATCCTTCTTTGGTTGATAAAGAGGCGGAATCTACCCCCGTCCTCTCACCACAAGAGACAACTGGACGCTTGCTGTCAGTTGAAGACGACGTGCGTGAGATCAAGAAGATCTTAAAGCTAATGTGGGAAAAAATGGGTTTCCAAACCGAGCACTTAGCATCAAACCCGGAAGTACAGACATCTAGGGGAAAAGAAACACAGATTCGGCAAGGGGAAAGCAGTAAGTCGATGGGACAGCAAGAGGGCAGAACCAAATTACAGCAAGAAAGGTGCTTTGGCGAGCAAAAAACAGCACAAG
Organism: Luffa acutangula; assembly: GCA_036850905.1. Lineage (NCBI taxonomy): Eukaryota > Viridiplantae > Streptophyta > Magnoliopsida > Cucurbitales > Cucurbitaceae > Luffa > Luffa acutangula. Next base: position 56,033,175 of record CM072087.1, on the reverse strand, counting down.
ACTGGTTTGCGGTTTCAACAAAGTACCGAGAATGGGATGTGGCGCCTAAAAGATTTCAAGAACTTGGAGAAAATCCAATATATCAAAGGTATCAAGATTGGTCAGATTCATCAAGTGAGGATGATAAAGAACCAAGAAATCCTTATTATCAACATGGCCCAACCGATAATCCAATATATGACCAGCTGGGAAAAAGAGAAGATGCAAGAATCCCATACTACAAGCAAGAAAGCGACTTCAAGATGAAGATCGACATTCCAACCTATAATGGTAAAATGGAAATTGAATCTTTCTTGGAGTGGATACGACATGTAGAAAATTTTTTTGATTACATGAATACACTGGAAACCAAGAAAGTAAAATTGGTAGCCCTCAAGTTGAAAGGAGGAGCACAAGCTTGGTGGGATCAACTAGAAATTAACCGCCAAAGATTTGGAAAAAGACCAATCCGGAAATGGGAAAGAATGAAGAGGTTAATGAAGGATAGACTTCTTCCCGCTAATTTCGAGCAAATTCTATATACACAATACCAAAATTGCCGCCAAGGGACGCGCTCGGTGATGGAATATACAGAGGAGTTCCACAGACTGGGTGCTCGAACAAATCTTGGGGAGAACCAACAATGCTTGGTAGCAAGATACAAAGGTGGACTGCGATCGGATATTCAAGAACGCATTTCTTTCCAACCTATAGCTTTCTTGAACGAGGCCATTACCGCAGCTGCTACGGCTGAAGAACAAATAGCCAATCGATTCAAACGACAATACACTAGGAGGAATACGGGAGAACCACACACCTACAATCCAAGAAATGTTGTGCTAGACAAGAATCCACCTCAAACTTTATCAGCTACTGAAAAGGGCAAGCAGATTGACATGGGTGTGACAAAAGATCCGATTTCAAGAAGGAATTCTAATACATACGCCAGGCCTACGTTGGGGAAGTGCTTCAGATGCAACCAGACTGGGCATTTGTCCAATGAATGTCCTCAAAGAAAGACTTTGACTATTGCGGATGGTGTGGAATTTTAAGAAGAGGACAATTTTTCAGACATTGATGAAACTACCGACTTCTTCGAACCTGACGAAGGTGAACCTGTATCTTTGGTTGTTCAGCGTATCCTTTTGGCCCCTAAACATGATCCAAGTTATCAAAGACACACGTTGTTCAAAACAAGATGTACAATAAACGGCAAAATTTGCAACGTGATCATTGACAGCGGCAGCACAGAAAATGTAGTGGCGAGCAAGTTAGTTTCTACCCTAAATCTTCCTCTACATCCGCATCCCGAACCATATAAGGTGAGTTGGATAAAGAAAGGCGGCGAGGTGCAAGTTACACACACAAGTACTATCCCTTTATCCATTGGAGCAAGCTACAAGGATCAAATCGTGTGTGATGTCCTCGACATGGATGCATGCCACATTCTTCTGGGACGACCGTGGCAATATGACTTACAAGCTATCCACAAAGGACGAGAAAATACTTATGAATTTTCTTGGATGGGAAAGAAGATTGTTCTCTTACCACTCAACCCGTCGAAACAAATGACCACTACCACCTCAAAGAAAGGTCATCTCTTTACTGTTTCTTCTGGAAAAGATTTTTTAAATCCTAAGCAATCACCTATTCTTGGTTTGGTTATTAAGAATTTTGAGATTCCATCTAACCCTACTAATATCTCAAGTGAGGTCCAAGATCTTTTGGATAAATTTCCTTCCATTATTGAGAACCCCTCACAGGTGCCTCCTCTAAGGGAAATACAACACACAATTGACTTCTACCCAGGGGCAACTCTTCCAAATCTGCCACATTATCGGATGAGCCCTAAAGAGTATCAAGTCCTTCATGAACAAGTTCAAGAACTTTTGGATAAAGGTCACATACAACCAAGCCTCAGCCCATGCGCTGTTCCTGCTCTTCTTACACCCAAGAAAGACGGATCATGGCATATGTGTATCGACAGTCGAGCCATCAACAAAATTACCATAATATACAGATTTCCAATTCCCCGAATTTCGGATTTGCTGAATCAATTAGGTGGTGCCACGGTTTTTTCCAAGCTAGATCTAAAAAGTGGATACCACCAGATAAGAATCAAACCGGGAGATGAGTGGAAAACGGCATTCAAAACAAATGAAGGACTATTCGAATGGCTTGTCATGCCCTTTGGCCTTTCAAATGCCCCTAGCACATTTATGCGTTTGATGAACCAGGTATTTCATCCTTTCCTCAATAAATTTATTGTTCTTTACTTTTATGATATTTTAATCTATAGAAAAATCAAGTAGAACACTTAGACCACATTCGGATCATCTTTTCTACATTGCACAAGCATTCTCTGGTCATTAATTTAAAAAAATGCTTGTTTACTGCTAACGAAATATCATTTCTAGGGTACATCATTGGTTACAATAAGATTAAAATGGATCTTAGGAAGATTAAGACAATACAAGATTGGGAGGAACCTAAAACTATTAAAGAAATTCAGAGTTTCTTAGGCCTAGCATCTTTTTACAGAAAATTCATCCGAAATTTCAGCACCATTGTGGCCCCTCTAACAAATTGCTTAAAGAAAGGACAATTTTTTTGGGGACACACCCAAAACCAAAGCTTTTCTGCAATCAAAGAAAAACTCATAACCAGCCCAGTTCTTGTTCTTCCTAATTTTGATCTCCCTTTTGAAGTAGCCATTGATGCCTCAGGGATAGGGATAGGTGTTGTTTTGTATCAAAATAACCACCCAATTGAATACTTTAGTGAAAAATTGAGCCCTTCAAGACAAAAATGGTCCACATATGAACAAGAACTATATGCTTTAATTCGGGCTTTGAAACAATGGGAGCATTATTTATTAAGTAAAGAGTTTATATTGTTTACAGATCACTTTTCCCTCAAAATTTTAAATTCTCAAAAAACCATAAGCCGAATGCATGCTCGATGGTTATCCTATCTTCAAAGATTTGATTTTGTTATTAAGCATACCTCAGGAGCTACTAATAAAGTAGATGATGACTTAAGCAGAAAAACAAATCTTCTAACCCTTCTTAAAGGAGAAATCATCGCATTAGATGTTCTACCAAGCTCCTATGAAGGTGACAAAGACTTTGACTCCATATGGTCCGACTGCATGAATCACAAACCAACAGGAGATTATCATATGGTGGAAGGTTTCCTTTTTAAAGGAGATCTCCTATGCATCCCATTTTCCTCCCTTCGAGAGTCCTTAATCAAAGAGGCTCATTCAAATGGTTTGGCTGGACACTTAGGAAGGGATAAAACTCTATATGTTTTGGAAACAAGGTACTATTGGCCACAACTCCGTAAAGATGTACAAAATTTTGTTGCCCGTTGCTACACTTGTCAAATTTTCAAGGGACAGCTCAAAATACTGGACTATACTCTCCTCTCCCAATTCCAGAACATATTTGGGAGGATTTGTCCATGGATTTTATTTTAGGACTCCCTCGAACTCAAAGAGGGTTTGATTCAGTATTGGTGGTGGTTGATCGATATAGCAAAATGGCACATTTCCTTGCGTGTAAAAAAACAGCAGATGCCATAAACATTGCCAGTCTATTCTTTAGAGAAATCGTGCGATTACATGGAATTCCAAAATCTATTGTCTCTGATCGAGATGTTAAATTCTTGAGCCATTTTTGGAAAACATTATGGAAGAAATTTGATACATCTCTCAAGTTTAGTACTACTAGCCACCCCCAAACAGACGGACAAACCGAAGTAACTAATCGAACTTTGGGGAATCTCATCCGGTGTCTAAGTGGAGATAAACCACGACAGTGGGACATGGCTTTAGCTCAGGCAGAATTCGCTTACAACCATATGCAGAACCGTACAACAGGGAAGTCTCCATTTGAGCTTGTTTATACAAAACTACCACGATTAACTATGGACTTAACTAATATCCCTTCTTCTGTTGATCTTAGTCTAGAAGCTGAGGAAATGGCAGCAAGAATTCAAGAGCTACACCAGCAAGTTCACAAACACATTGAAGAACAAACAGCAAAATACAAAACAGCGACGGATAAAAAGTGGAGGTTCAAGGAATTTGCTGTTGGTGATTTAGTTATGGTGCACTTGAGAAAGAGTAGAATGCCGACGGGCAAATCCGGCAAACTCAAAGAAAGAAAGTTCGGACCAGTACCTATATTAGAAAGATTTGGAGATAACGCCTACCAGGTTCAACTTCCAGCGCACTACAACATCAGCCCAACTTTTAATGTGGCTGACATTTCTCCCTATAATCCGCCGGATGACTTCATTTTAGCTTCTTAACTCAAGGACGAGTTTTTTTTGGGAGGGGGAAAGTTGATGTAGCCAATTATTGACTTAGTTTTACATTTATTAGTTGTTATCTTTATAAGCCATGTGTTTGTCATGTGCATCTTGGTTAGTTAGGTGGTTAGTCATAACCGCCCCTTGTACAGCCTATTTAAAGGCCCTTTCCCCTCTTATTTTAATAATCAAATATTATCTTGAGGTTATTCATAAACTTGGCTCCATCACTTTCTTCACACTTACCTCTTCGAGTGTTTGGTTGTTCTTCCTTTGTTCATAACCATTCTCCTCACAAGTCTAAACTTGATCCAAAATCCATCAAATGCATTTTTCTAGGTTATGCATCCCACAAAAAGGGATACAAATGTTATTCACCTATCACTAGAAAAATGTACACATCCATGGATGTCACATTCTTTGAAAATCATCCTTTCTTTATCAAGTCCCAAATTCAGGGGGAGAATATGAGGGAATTTGAGCCTCTAGATGTTGAGCCTATTTCTGTCATTCCTACTATTCCTATCACTACTGAGACCTTAGCCCCTACCATAGATGTACCACCTATTTCTAAGTCTAATATTTCTGAAGTACCACAAAATCGCACGCATATTGTTTATACAAGAAGGAAAGAGGCTACCTTGCAAAACCAAGAATGTCAACCACCTGAACCAAATTCATCATCGTTGAATTCCACTGATGAGAACATCACAGTTATGGCACCTGTGATCGATGATCTAGCCCTACCAATTGCTCAGAGAAAATGTGTTAGAAGTTGCACTAGTCATCCCATTGAAAAATATGTTGCATATGGAAAATTGCTTCCAACTTATAAAGCATTTATCACTCAGTTGGGCAGTATTCACATTCCACAAACCATTCATGATGCCCTCAAAGATCCAAAATGGAAAAAGGCAGTGGATGAAGAAACCAGAGCTCTTGAAAGCAATGGAACGTGGACTCTTACCCAACTTCCTCATGGAAAGAATCCAGTTGGTTGCAAATGGGTTTTCACGGTTAAATACAAATCTGATGGCAATGTGGAACGGTTTAAAGCCAGACTTGTTGCGAAGGGCTTCACTCAGTCATACAGTGTAGATTACCAAGAAACTTTTGCCCCTGTTGCAAAATTAAATATTGTACGTGTTCTACTGTCTCTAGCTGTGAACCAGGATTGGCCACTTCACCAACTTGATGTTAAAAATGCATTCTTGAATGGTGATCTCGAAGAAGAAGTTTATATGATAATTCCCCCTGGAATGGAAGACAAGTCTAATAGTAATTTGGTGTGTAACTTGAGAAAGTCTCTATATGGATTGAAACAATCTCCACGTGCTTGGTTTGATAGATTTACTAAAACTCCGATTAAAAGTGACTATTATCAATGTCAAGCTGATCATACCTTGTTTGTGAAATCCTCAAATAACAAAACTGCAATTTTGATTGTATATGTGGATGACATCATCATTACAGGGGATGACATAGAAGAGATTCTCAACCTCAAAAGGATGCTTGCAACTGAGTTTGAAATCAAAGATCTGGGAAGTTTGAGATATTTTCTAGGCATGGAAGTGGCACGATCCAATGATGGTATTATAATTTCTCAGAGAAAGTATATCCTAGATCTATTAAAGGAGACAGGAAATCTTGGGTGTAGACCTGCAGAAACACCCATGGATCCAAATCTAACTTTACACCAAAGTGAAGAAGTTATTCCAGTTGATAAAGGCATGTATCAAAGACTTGTGGGAAAGTTAATTTATTTGTCGCATACCAGACCAAACATTGCATATTCTGTTAGCATTGTTAGCCAATATATGAACAATCCAAATGAACGTCATCTGGGAGCTGTGAACAGAATTTTGAAATACTTGAAAGGCACCCCAGGTCATGGTTTATTATTCAGAAAATCTTCAAACAGAATGGTAGAACTCTATACTGATGCTAGTTGGGCTGGAGAATTAACTGACCGAAAATCTACGACAGGCTATTGTTCCTATGTTTGGGGTAACTTGGTTACTTGGAGAAGTAAAAAACAAGCCGTTGTTGCAAGAAGCAGTGCAGAAGCGGAATACAGAGCTCTTGCTTTGGGAATATGTGAAGGGATATAGATTCAGAAACTTTTGACAGAACTGAAAATTGATACTAAGAACACAGTTAAAATATTTTGTGATAGTCAATCAGCCATCAGTATTGCAAAGAATCCTGTTCATCATGACAGAACAAAGCACATAGAGATAGATCGACATTTCATATTTGAGAAGGTCAACAATAGAATAATAGTGGAACTAAACTATGTTCCATCTCGTCATCAAGTTGCTGACATTCTCACTAAAGCATTACCGAGGACAAGCTTTGAAGAATTCAACTCCAAGCTTGGCTTGTATACTATATACAATCCAGCTTGAGGGGGAGTGTAGATTATTTCATTCAATTTTATTTTTCCCTTATTTAGATTAGATTCTATTCCATCTTGATGTTTTTTCCTTTTCTGTATTTTTGTACTCTATATCTATTTGTTTTTGGAGGCTAGTGAAAAGATAATTTTTTCTCCTAAAAACTACAATGGGGAAGGAACTCCTCGATCATCTCTCTAACACCCCTGTGTCTAGCAAACTGAAGCCCAAAAATCTCGAAAAAAAACGTTCCAAACTGAGCGTGCAAAGTAACAATGCCACAACATATGATCAAGATCTTCCTCTGCCATCCTACAGAGAATACAACAGAATGGGCCTATCCAATTAGGCATCTTTCTCGCAAGCCGATCAAGAGTATTTGCTCTTCCATGGAGGACCTGCCAAGTAAAAAACTGCACCTTCTTTGGAATTTTCACTTTCCAAACCAAAGAATAAATTGATTTATCAGGAAGAGAAGAAGGGTCAAGAAGACAATGAAAGAACGAACAGCAAGAGAAACCCTTAGTGGGGTTAGGGTTCCACGAACGAATATCCCTCCTATCCGGTCTAAAGGTGATATCTTCAATCAAAGAAAGAAGAGACATGACATCAGAAGTTTCCCTCTCGGATAAAGAGCAAGAAAAACCAAAAAAAAAAAAGAAATGGAGCTTCCCGAAGGTATCAACACCTCGGCCACAAAGCGGTTCTTCATCGAAGATAAATGATAAAGGCGAGGGTAAGCAACACAAAGGGGTCTGTTTCCCACCCAACGGTCTTCCCAAAAATAGGTTTCCTCCCCATTCCCCACAAACTGATGAATGAATAAAGAAAGAGAGGGAAGCTCCGCAGAAATTTCTTTCCACGGATTTCTGGAAGTGCCTTTGAACCCACCCGACACCCACTCAAAAGGATGACGACCGTATTTGCTCACAATTATCCTATGCCATAGGGTGTTGGACTCAGAGGAGAAGCGCCATAACCATTTAGCCAACAGAGCTTTGTTGCGAATTCTCAAGTTACCCACTTCTAGACCTCCTCTACTCAAAGGCTTTCCCAAAGTATCCCAACTAACCAAGTGAGCACTCCGCCCTTCATCCACACCCCACAGGAAGTCTCTCATAAGCTTCTCAATAGCTTTGCAAACGGAGGCAGGAGCCCTAAACAGGGAGAAAAAATATACAGGCATGCCACTTAGAGCAGATTTGATAAGGGTAAGCCTCCCCCCTTTAGAAAAGAAGCTCTTTTTCCAGCTTGCAAGTCTCTTTCTAACCTTGCCCACCACTGGCTCCCAAAATAAAGAAGTCTTCGGATTGTGGCCCAACGGGAGTCCTAAGTACGAGGAGGGGAAGGAGCCCACCTCGCAACCAACCAACGAAGCCCATCTATTAACTTTGCTCTCATCACTATTAATACCCAGAAGCTGACATTTCCCCCTGTTAATTCTAAGGCCCGACATGGATTCAAAAAAGGCTAGCATATGATTCAAGACAGAAAAGGATTCCTCCTTCCCAGAACAAAAGAAAATCGTGTCATCAACAAACTGAAGGTGAGATAGAGGACACCTGTTTCGACCCACCTCGAATCCTTCAATAATTTTACCCTCAACCCCTTTTGAAACCAACCTACTGAGCGTGTCAACAACCAAAAGAAACAGGAACGGAGATAGGGGGTCTCCCTGGCGAAGGCCACGGGTAGCTCGAATTCTCCCACTAGGTCTACCATTAATGAGGATGGAATAGGTCACTGATCTTGTACAACTCCAAATCCACAATCTCCATTTGTACCCAAAACCTTTTTTCTCCAAAATCTTGTCCAAGAAGTTCCAGTCAACGTGATCATAAGCTTTCTCAAAGTCAATCTTAAAAATAACTCCTTCCCGACCACTTCGTCTATACTCTTCAATAGCCTCATTAGCAATGAGGGCTTGATCCAAGATTTGCCTCCCTTCGATAAAAGCACCCTAGGCCTCCGAGATCGTAGAGGGGAGGATCTTTTTCAACCTATTAGCCAAAACTTTGGCGATGATTTTATAAACACTTGTGATCAAACTGATAGGTCTGAAGTCCTTAACCTTGTTCGCTCTCTCTTTCTTGGGAATAAGGCAGACAAAAGTTTCATTTAGCGAACTATCAAGGATGCCCCTTTCGTAGAATTCCTTGAAGACCCTCTCCAAGTTCACCTTGATCTCTTTCCAATTATCCTGAAAAAAGGCCATCGAGAAACCATCAGGACCCGGGGCCTTCTCTCTATCACAATCAAAAACCACCTTCCTTATTTCTTCCATTGAGAATGGGGAGTCCAGCACATTTTTGTCTCTAACTGAGATGGGGATCCACTCCACCCCTTCCACAAAAGGCTTGGGGCTAACTTGGGGGCATAGATACCAGAGAAAAAAGAAAGAATTTCGTCCTCAATTTCTTTCTCACCCTGAATCAGAATCCCTCTATCGTTTTCCAAGGAACCAATAAAGTTCTTGCTCCTTCTCCCACTCGCCACCCTATGGAAAAAAGCTAAATTACAGTCCCCTTCTTCAGCCCATCGCACTTTGGATTTTTGTCTCCAACTTATCGTCTCTTTTTCCACCAGCTTAGCAAAATCAATCTTAAGCGCGGTTCTTTCTCTTTTGAGGGATTCATAAATAAGACCTTCCTCTTCAAGATTGTCGATGTGACTGATTCTTCTCAACACTTCCTGCTTCTTGACCCTGATATCCCCGACAACCTCCTTATTCCATCTTTTCAAAGAACTTTTAAGGGCTCTGAGCTTTCCCATAAGCCTATAGCCTTCCCACTTACCTCCCACCTCCACATTCCACCATCCGGGAAAGGATGCTTTAAACGAAGGGTGATCTAGCGTTCTCAAAACGAAAGGGACAAGGGCCCCATCTTTGAGATCCAGAGACAAAGATCAAGGGCCAGTGGTCCGACACTACTCTAGGGCCTAAAGATTGTCGAACGTTAACAAAGGCCTCAAGCTAACCCTTTGAGCAAAGCTCCGGGCTCTACTATTGGCCCACGTAAATCTCCCATTAGTCAACGGAGGGTCATAAAGACTACATCCCTCAATCAGATCATTGAAAATTTTCATGGATTTCGTCGATCTCCCACCTGACGCCTTCTCAACAGGAAAGTCACCCACCACACACCAACAATGACCACACAAACCGAACAAATCACCTAATTCGTTCCAAAACGCCTGCCTGCCTTTGGGCCTCGAGGGACCATATGTACCCGTGACCCAACCAATTTCCTTATTCTGCCACTTAATTCTAATAGACACAGAAAAAACCCCTTTCAACACCTCCAAACACTCCACTGAGCTACTATCCCATAAAACCAAAACTCCTCCTGAGGCCCCGATGGACTCAATACCCGCCCACTCCACTCTTCTTTTACCCCAAACACTCTTAACAAACTCCCGATTATATCTATAGCGCTTAGTCTCTAACAAAACCACAATCTCTGGATCCTCATGGGATAAGAAGTCTTTCACCGTCCTACGCTTATCCCTACCCCCCAAGACCCCTCACATTCCAAGAGATGATCTTCATTGATTACCTGGGTCATCCCCAGCCTCCTTCAAGGCTCTCCTACGATCATAGTTCACAGATGATTCCAGTTTTTTCAATTCCCTATCCACCCTTTTGGAATCTCCTTCTTTTTTGCAAGATTTCTTCCCCTTTTTCTCATTCTCCTCCTTTTTCTCATTAGCTGATGGGGCCTTAGGGGTAGATTCTGCCGGAATCTCATGGATACCTATGGCATTCAAGGCTACCCACCCTGGTTGCCAAAAACCATTATTCTCTCCGTTGGGTTGAAATCCTTGAATACCTAAAGGACTATAGATGGGTAAAGGGACTCGACCAACTAACCCATTTGATCAAGGATGACCTTCTCCCCCAGTTCCACTACCCGAGACATAGGATAAAGGAGCAAAAGACGAGACATTCTCTCCAAAAGAGTAAACAGACGGGTGGGACAAGGCACTTCCCGAATGATAAAAAGAATTGAAAATAACAGGAGATAGAAAGTTGTGATCAAGACCCAAAGACCCTCCCCCCTCCACTGGCAAAGATAAAGACATTGGATAGGTATAAGCCATCCTCCCGGATAAAAAAAACCCTCCCCTATCAAACGAAACCGAGTTGGAAAGTGAAAAGTCCAAAGGTGGTGAGCGTACCTGGTTGGTGTTCCCTTCTGAGTTAACCTTGATTAGCGATTGAGAGTGAAGAATTGAACTCGGCTCCTTCTGTTGAATATCTGTCGGCACGAAAGAAGGCCCCACAGCTTGGATAGGATACTTAGGGGGGAAGTAAGATCTTCCGACTGCTTCTCTCCCTCTTCAATAAAAATATTTCCGAGATTCAGAATCTCCAACTCCTTGGTAACCGGCGTAGACAAGAAAGATTCATCTTCCGAATAGCTCACTACCGATGGGTCAGACCCAATTTCATCCTCGGCAAGAAGAAAATCAGTAGCGTTGATCTCCGTATTCCATTCCAAGTCCCGTTCTTTTTCACTATTCTCCCCATTCTGTATAACATTCTGAGTAAAATCTGGTTGATAATGAACAAGCCCAACCGACCTAGAATCTCTAACAAAGTCCTCGCACACTTCTTTGCCTTTCATGCTGTCTTTTTTTAAGGGGGATGCTGCTGTATATTTAAAATCATTAAGCCCACAAGGCCCATCAGAAAGAGGCCCACTATCTACTCCAGTCACCAAACCAACTTCCTTATTAATATCCATGTTGTCTTCTTTGCCTTTGCCTTTGTCTCTCTGGTCTTTTTTTGAAGGAATTGATGTTGGAGGTCTTATATCAGCAAGCCCATATGGCCCATCAGAAGTAGGCCCAATACCTAGATTAAAAACATCACCACCGTTTGGCCCCTCCTTATACTCCCCAAGATTTATCTTCACGTGATTCCTCGAGGGGTGAACCGTCTGCCCTGCTACCAAAGCTGATTTCGGCAGATGAAGTACAACTTTTTCCGATTGCCTTGGATAAACCGCTGGCTCGCCGGATTCTTTGACGAAGCTCCCCCTACCGACAATAATTCTCACCGGAAAGAAGATGCTATCGTGATTAAGAAAGCAATTAGTCGGAAAATGAGAGGGGTTTCCATCCTAAAATAAGTTGAGGAGATCAAAATGGAATGGCTATGAAAATTGTGTGGATCAATCCATCCACACAGTTCACGATTTGTCATGGAAAAAACCAAACTAGATCAAATAACACAACTTTTTACTCAAAGAAAGTTATCTTTCAAAATATTTTCACGAGCAATAAAACAATGAAAAAAATCAACTCAAGCATTTATTCAAAACAATTGACGAGTAAAATCAGTAGCCAACTTGATAAGCTTTTGAAAACATTTAATGACGAGATTGAGCCTATTTCAATTTTTTAGGAATAGGTCCAAAATAAAATCAAAATGCACCTTCAAGTGCTGCAATTGGGAGGAATAGACCCGTTTTCTATACTCGAAGAGAAGCTGACCAAGAACATCCATAGGAGGCATTGCAGCACCAAGTCCACCCATCCAACCATCCATGATTGTTGTTGACAGAGGTTCCAGCTGACCGGTTGCTCCCCCTACTGCATTATCTCCGGTAACGGACAAATATTCAAAGTTCTCTACTAGCCATGACTTAATCTAACACTGCAGCTCACCAGCTGGAGTATGTACAAATAAAGCAACCAAAGCCTTATTTTCAACAGCAAGGCTTTTAGCATCCTCGAAATGTAGAAAACCATTCATTTCTCATGTTAAGTTACATGTCAAACAGAATATAGAAAGTTGAGAGCATATTATCCGGGTGGAACTGAAGAGAGCATGATCTCACGATAATATGCATTACAACTTCTGTCTCACAGGGTAGGAGGTACTTCCCAATTCACAAAAATGAAAAGGCCCATAAAATATCATATACTTTGGGCATGGTTACGTGTGAAAGTACTAGTTAGGGATATATGGGGATTAGTATTAGATTAGTAGTGAGGGCCTATAGTTGTAATTAGGAAGGAGTCTTGGTATAAATAGGAGAATGAGGAGCCATAAAGGGTGTAGAGAACTTTGGGTATTGTCTCATTGTGAGGCTTTGGGAGAGAATTAGCCCTCTCGAAAGGCTATCGGTTATATTGTAACTTTCATCTCATTATTGCAATATAGTATTGGGTATATTCTTAGTTTGGATACCTAACAAATTGGTATCAGAGCACGTTCATCCTGGACAGTGGCGCAAAGACAACTAGAAGAGAGGGTGGAAAGAGTAGAGAAGGATGTGGTTGAAATCAAAGAAGCTTTGCAGAGGATAACCAAGAACATTGATCGAATGTTCGTGATGATGTCTGAACTCTCAACGGTAAGGATGGATTAACTTCCATGCTTCTTGCAAGCTCTTCATGGAAACAAAAGAAGGTGGGAAAGAATGAAGAACCCTTAGAAACAAGGATCACCAACAATAGTAAATCATTTCGATGCAAGAAAGGGGGAGCAAAAATTGGAAGACACAAGGGGACTAAGAAATATAAACAGATGTCAAGTCTTCAACGACTGCGACGAAGGAGAATTGCAACTCGACAGTGTGGGAAGACGAAACTAGTGCAACATTCGAGAAAGAAAAAGGTCAAAATGAAGAAATTGAGGTCAGACCAACTTGTCGTTTGCCGGAGTTCGAAGAAGGGAGGTCGACATGCAATTTGCCAGAGATTGAAGACTGCACAGGAACGAGCTGGAGAGTTATCTAAAATATTGATGACTGGATTTTTGGAGTCGGATCATCGACCATTATGGAGGAGAGGACGCTTTAGTAGCCAAAAGGTTCAAAAGAAAGGAAGAGAAAATAGCAATAGATGCCATTATCAACGATTGCAAGGACGACCGGAAAGGAAGAACCGAGGAAGGCATCGATGCAATTATCATTTACCGACGGGTAATGGATGGGTGAGTCACGAAGGATTGAAAGTGGGTTGGATAGTAAACTCTAACCTTAATCTCATCAAACCAATTGAGTTTAGAAAGGGATGGAACCATGGGCTTCTTAGACCGAGCCTTGATAAGTTGTCTCTCAATGGGCTGGTTTTAGAACTTTTGTATGAGGCCCATCCCTTCTCAAAGACAAAACATCAAACGGGTTTACAAGATAGGCCTTAGGCTAGGTTGTCTTCTATTTTTAAACCCAAAATCCGACCAATCATAGCAATACCCTACGCATATCAAAAACTAACCCTAGTTGCAATCTCCTACTGTAGAATCACATCGCCAACCATCACCACCATCCATCGTTACTGGCCTTCACCACCAACCATTGCCATTCGTCAGTGTCGTCACCAACGGTCGTCAACCATCACTCCCGTCTGCAGCTCAAGGATGATGAAGCAACAACCTACTAAGTTTTTTTTTTTTCAGTTACAATATCCGAAGGGAGGGTTCTATGTTTTTGGGTTTTAAAAAAAAATGTGTTTTGGAAGCACACCTTGAGGACAAGGTATGTTTGAAGGGCGGAGTATTGTGAGAGTACTAGTTAGGGATATATGGGGATTAGTATTAGATTAGTAGTGAGGGCATAGTTGTAATTAGGAAGGAGTCTACGTTATAAATAGGGGAATGAAGAGCCATAGAGTCATAGGGTGTGGAGAATTTTGGGTATTGTCTAATTGTGAAGGTTTGGGAGAGAGTTAGCCCTCTCGAAAGGTTATCGGTTATATTGTAACTTCGTCTCGTTATTGCAATATATTAGTATTGGGTATTTTCTTAGTTTGGATACCTAACATTACGATACTAGCTAAAAGAATCTAACTAGTTTTGAACTATCAAGAAGGGCATATGATCGCATTGTCGAAGATTCGATTTCTCAAATAGTTATCCATCATGAAATTTCTCATAAACCGTATGATTTGTGGAAATACTGTTGAACACCTGGATATAAATAAAATCCTATAGATGATGATGATAGCCATAACTTGCTAAATAAAATTGCACATTTCAAATGTCTAGCACATTGCATTTAGAAAAGCTATCAAAAAATGTCCTAAATGCTCTACCGCATTATACGTACGTACCTAGAAGTATAAAAATATCTAGAAACCCTTGAATTACAGACTAGCACACCTCGTGAAAGATCATCACAGAATGACACTTGGCAACATTTTAGACAATAAATCAACCAAACAGGGTGATGGAAAAGCTCAAATAGAACGACAAAACCTTAATATAAATAAACACAACTAAGTAGAAAATTCAAGAATCAATAGTTTAAACCTGCACCAGGGAAATTTAGATCTACGAGAGAATATGTTTACCTGGGGTGATCCAACTGAAGATGCTTTCTCTGTCAATCGATCTAACAATTTCTCGTTTTTTTCTTGTGATCTCTGCAAAACAACACAATTACAGGCCTTATGTATAAAATAACTTAAACTAGAGCATAAGAGTGCCAACTAGTCAAGGAATTGGGAGTTGAATTCAAACTAGTTAGATACACACCAAAACATGAAAAATAGGCTAAAACAATACGGAAGTACATAACTCTAGGAATTTGGCAACGAAAGTTAAAATTCAAAGAGTAAATGCACCATTGCTGAAAGAGGCAGTGTGCTAGCTATCCTTGCCTATTAAAAAAACAACTATATTATCCAATGAGAGTTGAAAATTTATGGATTAATGTTGTTCAAGCACTAGCATGAGCACTATGGACATAAAGGAATCTATATATCTTTGAAGCAAAACACGCTCTTTAGGAGGAGCGATTAGATCTCATCAAATATCATATGGCTTCTTGAGTTGCTATTTCCACAGATTCCAGAAATTATTTTTTTTAATATGTTGACATGCGAATGCTGTCAAAGCTTTATTATTAGAATTGTGGTTGGAAAGAAACCAACGGATTTTTCAGAATTCGCATATGCTTTGGTTCGACCGGTTTGATTCAGCTCGTTTAAAGGCGTCGTTCTCTCTAAGAATTTCGATAATACTCGATTCAGGATATTTATCTTAATTGGCTTGCTCTTATTTCTCATGAAAAAATTTTATTTCTATTTGTTTTGTTTCACTCCCTAGTGGAGTTTGTATCTTTTGAGCAATAGTCTCTTTTCATTTCATCAATGAAAAGTTTCGTTTCTTGTTTCAAAAAAAAATATGTTGGGACACTTTTTTCATTTTTGGGATTTTTGTTTGGGGAGGTTGTTTAGTAATTTAAAGTGTTTATTCTTGTTGGGGTGACCTCACGCTCCTAAAGGGAGTTTTTTTCTTTTAAATTGTTAGTTTAGAATATCAATGAACGGTTCTTATTCTTGTTCAAAAAAGAAGAACAATAACCATATCAACGGCATCTGCCAACATTGAATTTCAGAGAACATACCTCTATAAGAGCATCACGTTTTTTGAGCTCCTCCTTTAGCTTCTTGGTTCTTGCAGAAGAATTCATGCCATCTCCAGTGGCCTTTGATGGTTTTGTGCTCAATGATGACCTAACTTCATTCACTTATGACTTTTTGTTTTTAATCTTTGACTACAATGGAAATTAAAATTATAGCATTTTCATCAGTTCAAGAATAATGGACTTACAAATTATTCAGGTCAAGAGTCTTGATATAATAACCTGCAAAGTCTGAATTGTTGAATCTCTCTGTTGTATCTGCAGTTTCTGCTTTTGCTCCAAATGCAAGAATTGAGCTACTTGATTTTTAAGCTGAGCATTTTGTTCCTTTTCTATCTTATGTTTTTCTGCAAGTGAAACGCTCTCCATCTGCATCAAATTGAACACAGTTCAGCGACATCATTACTTGAAGAAGTGAGATGACAAATTAACATCAACGTGTGAACAAAGCATGACAAAATTATTTTGAAATTATAGCAAGAGTACTGCGTGAAAGAAAAGCTTAATATGAAAACAAGACATCGAAATAGTCCTATACAATGTTTAGTTTCATAAAATGCCAATCAAGCCCTTGTGACAGGAGAAAGAAAAAAAAAACAAACAAACATGATTCAAGCAAGCTTCAACCTGATGAACAAAAGTGTACATGCCCCACTTCAGAAAAATATAGGAGTAAACTATTGTATTAATCTTTTAAAGTGGAGCATTGATCAAATTGTTAAATAATATGCAATGGTTTGTTAAAATCATGGAAATTGTTCATTTGCACTTCCTCAGAAAGACACCTTTTTTATGAGAGAGAACCAGACTGAACATGAAGAAGAATTGTATTTATAGATCCCAAAGCCCAAATTGACTCCTACGTTGATCATAAACCTTCCACATTTCATAGTTTACATGTAAAAAGCAAGGCAGAAAAAAGGTGCAACTGAGATCAATGGCATTTAAGAAACCAAAAATGGGAATATATTAAAATTAAATAATATAACTGTGTAATATAATATGAGTTTAGAACTTTTAAATCTGATTGCAGAGTAGAAGAGAAACTTTCCACGCCTTCTGAACTTCACTAAAGAGTAAAACACACTGTTTAGTCTCCCAAAACATCTTGTTTCAGATCCTAAATTTCTTTTTCCTTGTCATATAATTCCTTACATGCCTCATTTGCCTATAAGAATTAGCAGGGCAAGAAATTGAGAATATGACAGATCTATTCTTAAAATACTTTCATTTAGAGCCCATAGTTTACATCATGTATTTTATTGTATCATAAATGTAAATATCTATTTTTTTGTTTATAGAAACCAAATTTTCATTAATAACAAATAAAAGAATACAAAAGGGGATTGCAAAACACTGTCCAACAAAAAGGAGCCTATAGATGTAAATATCTCAGTTATAGAGTCCAACAGCAACTTGTAATTTATTATAAATTTATATTCTATAAGTTTAGGAGTCCCATATTTGTCAATACGCCTATAATGGACGGAATGTTGATGTGTATTCTCTAGGTGTGCATCCTCACAGGTTTCCATTCCAACCTATTAATGCTCACTCAATCAAAAAATAAAAGATCTTCTCAACGACATTTAGAAATACTATTAAAGTTTTTTTTAACAAGAAACAAAATTTCATTGATAAAAATGAATTATTTTCCTATCTTATGTCTTTTTTACTTCGATGAGAAATCTTCTCTAATAGAAGAAGATTCTAGCAATTTAAAAATCAAGCTTTGAATTATGACTGAGATATGGATCAGACTGAGTCCATTCCATAAAACTTGAAACTTGGTCCCTCCCATATTAAAAATCACTCCTCTAAGCTCAAAAGATATCTCGTTCAATAACACACCAGGATACTGCAAGTCATTTAGACATGTTGCCACATTCAATAAAATATATTCAAACTTACAATATCTCTCCATTTTTTTTATGGTACCTCGATTTCCAAGACTTAGTATAGAGTTTTGTGCTCTTGCAGAGAAATTCAATGATGATAGTGTCTCTGACAGATTTGAAGCATTTTGGGCAGAGGAGGACAATCATCAAAGTTTTCGAACTCCCACCTGCATAAATTGAACACCTTAAGCAAAAGGAACCAAGTCTAACTCATTTGAGCAGCCTCCGACAACAATATAAACCATTAATTAACAAAACCAATGGCAAGAGAAATTAGTTGAGATAAGAACAAGGCAACAAGCCTGAAAGAGAAGTTTACAACCAGAAATACAAGTACCACACAAGAAAACTTAAATATTTTCACAGTAAAATCCTGACTCCGTTTCTCAACTATTGCAGAGGATAGAAAGGAAGCAGTAAAATATATTGGCAACCTGTAGCTTCTCCTGGAAGATGCCAAAACTCCTCTCATATCCCAAGTTGTTAGTATAAATTGTTTAAGAAAAACTTGAATTTGTAGCATATTGTACATTCAACTGATAAAAATCACCGATATTCTACATCCAACCCTCTGTCTAGATAATTTAATACATTTAGAGGATCGTAACATTTTTTCCTATTGACATCAGAATGAGAAATTTTTCTGAAAACAATGACTTACCAATGTGGATCGTGTTATACTTCATGCATACCTAACTGTTCCCAGAAACTTCACATGAACCAGACCATCCCTGCATGATATTACCAAAGAAAAAAAATTATGCATTGATCTTGAATACAGAAGAATCGTTAAAGTCAGGGACAAATAAGCCAAAGAAAACATACGAACTTCCAAACATGTAAGAAAGTGAACATCATAATTAACACAGTATTGGTGAAAATCCACCCCATGAAAGCACTAGTTGCAGAAGAAGAAGAAAACAACAACACAGTAAATAAGCCAACGCCAATATTTCAATACTAATAACCAAACAGCAACAACTTTGGTAATGCGAAAACAAATTTAGCAAAGCACACAAAAAAATGAGAGAAACAAGAATAAACAAACAACACAGCAACAACACCAAAATCCCCAAAAACCCATCAGCCCAGAAATTATCAAAAGCTAAACAGAGGATCCTGTCAGTGGGTATTGTGTTGTCAAATCCCACTTAGTTTGCTTCTGTTACACGTTTTAGCAGCACATTACACAAGTGTAAATGAAATTTCACTTTACCTTTCAGACTTCATTTCCACCATACAAACGAAAGAAGCAGAAGAAAGAAATGCAACAGAAAACTACTTTGCTATCAGAGATCAAAATCAAAAAATAAAATGGGTAGAGAAAGAAGAAGATGAACAAGTGAGTTTACCGTGGTTCAGCGTTGGGCGCCTACATCCACTTTTGAAGACAGCAAGTAAAATTTTATTGATCAGCAGAATATTGAAAAGGTACACACTCTCCTCTGTACTCTCATCTTAAAAATCACATTAACGATTTCTCATTTCTCTTGCTTTATAAAACAGAGTTTGTTAGGGAGTTTGTTGGGATTCCGTTCATTGAGAGTTACAACTGATTTTTACTGTGGAGTATTTGTTTTTTTAACAGATCCAACCAAACAGAAATTCAAAAGAATCCCATTAAACACAAACGGTAAATGGAACAAATAAGTCGCAAAATAACCTAGAATTAGTCTAATCGAATAACTCAGAAACCCAATAGCAAGGATTCAGTGCAAACATACACAAATTGAAGCGTTTTCCTGCTCAGACCGACAAAATCCAAATCGATTTCGATACTGTTCTCCTGATCATCTGCAGGGGGAAGAAAAACAAGCATTATTGCTAAAAGAAACAATAGTTTAATGAAATGGGTCGTCGTAAAATAATGAAAGTAAACCTTTTTTTTAATCAAAATCGAGCGTGAGAATTTGCCCTGATCGGAGACGGCGACCGACGACTGAGTCAATCCTTAGATGATAGTCATATATGCGTCAAACGAGTCAAGAACCAATGGAAACGGTAATTCTTATGAAATTTAATTTTGAAATTGTGTTCTTTAATGTGAACCCAAATAACCTCAAGGGATTCGGTACGGGAAATATCACGAGCGCTGACAAGCGTCTGCATCTCTGGCGAAATCCTCCAGGGCTTCGTGAAATCCAAATCGATTTCGATACTGTTCTCCTGATCATCTGCGGGGGGAAGAAAAACAAGCATTATTGCTCAAAGAAACAATACTTTAATGAAATGGGTCGTCGTAAAATAATGAAAGTAAACCTTTTTTTTTTAATCAAAATCGAGCGTGAGAATTTGCCCTGATCGGAGACGGCGACCGACGACTGAGTCAATCCTTAGATGATATTCATATATGCTTCAAACGAGTCAAGAACAAATGGAAACAGTAATTCTTATGGAAATTTAATTTTGAAATTGTGTTCTTTAATGTGAACCCAAATAACCTCAAGGGCTTCGGTACAGGAAATATCAGGAGCGCTGACAAGCGTCTGCATCTCTGGCGAAATCCTCCAGGGCTTCGTGATACCGCGTGGCCACCGGCAGGAGGCAATGGCCTGGTTGGAGGTCGAAGCGAGGGTAACGGCGCGGACGAAGCGCAAATTAGGCAGAGGGCGGGAGTTGATAGGGTTGCTTGACGATTACGGAGAGATGGTACGAAGTGAAGGAAGAGAAGTTACCGTCGTCTATCTAAGAAGAAAGAGTTCAAGAATGAGTTGACCCAGTCAAAGCTGCGTGAAATCAACGCCTACAACCAACGGCTATATTGAGAAAATTAATGACTTTTTTTATATGAATTAATGCCTTATTTTTTTTAGAAGTGAATTATTGGATTATTATTGGGTCGATTAAACCCAAGATTAAAAAATATTTTTTTGGTCCTTGAACTTATATGAAAGTAACAATTTAGTACTTCAATTTTAGTGTGTAACAATTTAGTTTTCATGTTTTTAATATTGTATCAATTTAGTCTCTAAGTTTTTTTATATAACAATTTAGTCCACGTACTTTAAAATTTGTAACGATTTAGTCCCTACATAAAAAATCTCATCAAAATTAGGTGTAAATTTTCATCGTGTAACGACTTGGTATTTGAAGCTTAACACAATTGGCCCTTAATCAATTTTACAATGATTTGGAACGGGGGAGGGAGGAGGGACCTCTCCTCCCTCCCCTCCGGCGGTGGAATCGAACGGGAAAACCCCTTCGTTTCTTTTTTTTTACCGTGAAAAAGGGAGGAATAAGGAAAAGAAAAAAAAAAGGAAAGAGATAAAAATAAATTAATTAATTAAAAAAATCGCCACTCGACGCCTCACGAGCGGTGGTCGCATAGGATAAATAATTAAAACAAAATGATAAAATAATAATATTTTTATTTACAAAAATTTGAAATTCATTTTTTTATTAAAATAATGGTACCACGTCAGCGGTCCGTTTAAGGCAAATTGGACGGTAAAGACCAAAGTGCTTTTATCTCAAACCTCGGGGTATTTTTTTTTTTTGAGTTTGAACACTCAACCAAAATGTAACTTAACCCAAACCTCAATTACGTATTTTTTTCCTAATTTTTATTAGGGATGTGTTTCTATCACTAATAGATTTCACTCACAATGATAGTCTATCGGCGAAACATTAGTAGTGGTCAAACTAAACTAAATTTTATTTATTGAAATATATCAATAACTATCACAAATAGAATTCTATTTGTATTGAATCTTTCATTAATAGTCACTAAAAAACATCAATACATAAGTGATTATCACTTATAAACTTCAATACATATAGAATTCTATCAATGATTAAAAAGAAAAAGTTTGTCCATGATAGTCACTAGTAGACTTCTATTACTTCGAGTAATTTCAGTGGTGATAAGTGACTAATAGATTTCAATACCCCGACACATACAAGATTCTATTTGTGATAGTATGGGCCTATTAAATAGAATCTATTTGTGATAAGTGTGGGTGTATCGGTGATATAATTCTATTTGTGATAAGTGACTTATATAAATTCTATCAAATAATATGAGTCTATCAATTATTATTGACTCCAATACAAATAGAATATTATTTATGATAGTTATTGATATCATGGATTTATAAGTGATTACCAATGATGGGAATAGTTTTTTTTTTTTTTTGAAACAAAATCTATTTTTGTTATCTGTATAAACAACATAAAGATTTATATTAGTTGCATAAACAACTCGTATAATGGATGAATTGATATGGATGAAGTTGATACATGCTACTATACGAGAATATGATCTTAGTATTGTCAGTTTGAAGAAGTGAGCTTGTACACATCTTAGAAAAATAAAAGATATAAAAGGAAAACATTAATACGTAATTAGATACTAAAATTGAACTAATTTGTATGTGATAGTCATTGATAGACTTCAATACAGGTAAAACTATATCGGTGATAGTCGTTGATATCATTTATAGAATTTTATCATTGATGACTTCTATCCATGACTGTTATGTTTTATGGGCTTTTTAGTCATTTACGCGAACCAATTATTAGGTTTAGCTATATTTGCGGATAGTTTTAGATTTTGCCATATCTGCAATTATTTTGACCTAGTTTACTATATTTGCAAGCACCTCAATAACCTAATTACTATATCAAAAAAAAAAAAAAAAAGATTACATGTTTAGTTTCTAAACTTTCAGGTATGTGTCATTTTAGTCTTGAACTTTAAAAAATTTCAAATAGGTCCTCAAACTGTCAACTTTGTTTCCAATAGATTCATGAACTTTAAAAAGTGTCAAATAAGTTATCAATTCACTTTTGTGTCCAATGGGTTCCTCAAATTTTAATTTTATGGCTAACAAGTCATTGACCTATTTGACACTTTTTAAATTTCATAAGCTACTAGATACAAATTTGAAAGTTTAGAGTCTCAATAGACATAAAATTCAATTTTATATATAGTAGATTGATTCATTTTTAAAAATATTGAATATGTCAAAGATCCAATTAGACACAAAATTGAAAGTTCAAAGATTTATTAGACATCTTAAAAGTTCAGAAAGCTATTAGAAATAATATACGGACTTATTAAACATTTTTTAAAATTTAGGCACCAAATTGATGGAAACTTGAAAGTGTAGCCGTAGGGACTAAATTTGTAATAATAATAATAATAATAAAATCTAATTGCGTGCCCGAAATGATAAATTGAGTCAATCTGTTATCGAGGGATTTTGGACGTGCCATTGAATCTAACACCGCTACCCTCCAAAAGCAAACAGAGAAGTGTTTCTTCGAGTTTGCAAAACCCTGAACCCTAACCCTAACGCTCTGTTCCTTCTTCCTTCTGCAACCAAGCAAATTACCAGCATCTGCTTTTACCATGGCGGAGCTGAAGCTCTCGGAAAGCCGCGACCTAACGCGAATTGAGCGCATTGGGGCGCACTCTCACATTCGCGGTCTCGGCCTTGATTCCTCCCTTGAACCACGGGCCGTCTCGGAGGGAATGGTTGGCCAAGCCACTGCTCGTAAGGCTGCAGGGGTCATTCTTCAGATGATCAAAGAAGGAAAAATTGCCGGGCGAGCTGTTCTCCTCGCTGGTCAGCCAGGTACTGGCAAGACTGCTATTGCCATGGGCATGGCCAAGTCCCTTGGCCTTGAAACTCCTTTCGCAATGATTGCGGGCAGTGAACTCTTTTCTCTGGAAATGTCCAAAACTGAAGCATTGATGCAGGCCTTTCGTAAATCTATCGGCGTCCGAATAAAGGAAGAAACCGAGATAATTGAAGGAGAGATCGTTGAGGTTCAAATAGACAGACCAGCGGTCGCCGGGGCAGCTTCGAAGACCGGAAAGCTTACTCTGAAAACGACGGACATGGAGACGGTATATGATTTGGGGGCGAAGATGATTGAGGCATTGGGAAAGGAAAAAGTGCAAAGCGGCGATGTAATTGCGATCGATAAGGCATCAGGAAAAATTACTAAGCTAGGGAGGTCGTTCTCTAGGTCCAGGGATTACGATGCAATGGGCCCTCAGACAAAGTTTGTGCAATGCCCCGATGGAGAGTTGCAAAAGCGGAAGGAGGTTGTACATTGTGTCACTCTCCATGAGATCGATGTTATCAATAGCAGGTTATTCTATATACCCTTAATTTTTCGAACCCCTTATATCGATTTATGGGTCTTGAAACCGTGCAGCTGAGAGGAAAATCAATGTCTCTTATACTAATAATTGGTGTCTGCAAATTTTGTTCACATACTGATAGGATTGAAATATTTTGCAATGTTTATTTGTTTACAGTTAGAAGTAATAGGATTGTGGTATCAAGTGCCCTTTGATGGTTCATGAAATTTTTGTTTTCCGATTGTTTCTGAGAGTTGTCTATATAACTTCCAATACAACAGGATGGAAAACCGCAATGCTTTATTCTTCAACTATAAGATCAAAGCCACACTAATATACCGCAGTTGGATGGTTTTTCATAAAGATTTTGACTTTATTGTAACTCATTTTTCTTCTGGGGGGGGGGGGGACTAAATTAATGAAACTCTATACTAAATCTCAGGTGCTTCAGCTGCTGTCTTTCATTCTTTTTTGTATTTGTTGCAGATTTGATTCTGCTTTTCACTTGTCAAGTTGAGGCAATAATTCTTTTTTAGAATGTTTGATGTCTTGGTCTTTGTTTATACGTAATTTTCTTATCATGTGTTATACTTATACACCAATCTATAGGAATTCACCGTTCACTCTGATTTGTGTTTCCCGAAAGTCTACCACTAGTCGTAAAGTAATTTGTTCTGTTATTATGCTCTTTCTCCATTCTTGCTCTCGTGATGAAAGTTGTGGTATTCAATTAATGATCTCCGTTTCATATGACATAATATGGCGTTGTATCAGTATATCATATCACATGCCATGGTCCCTTGCCTTGACTCCATGTATATTGTATGTTTAACGCCATTGACATTTCTTTCCCCCTTTCTTGATTTTTTTGTGCTTTCAACAATGGGAGGAATAGTACAGACTGCTGTTTTGGAAGACAGCTTTGTGCCATTTGTTTGTGACTGCGTACCTCTAGTATCTTTTCTCTACTCATGAACTCAAAAAAAAAAAAAAAAAATCTTTTCTCTACTCATGAGTTTAAGTTGGCTGTGTCCTATCCATTCTTTCTTGTTCAAGACGTAACTTGGCCTTGGCTATGTTAGTGTTGTTCTTTTTTTGGGATATCCATGAGTGTTTGGGCCAGCTTGCACAACCTCGACCAATCTCACGGGACAAGTAACTTGGCTATGTTATAAGTTCATTTTTTGCTTTGGGTTTTTTTCTGAAAGTCATGTTCTCATTTTATTGTCCTTATCTCCAGAACACAAGGTTTTTTAGCTCTATTCACTGGTGATACTGGAGAAATTCGAGCTGAAGTAAGGGAACAAATAGATACCAAAGTGGCTGAGTGGAGGGAAGAAGGCAAGGCTGAGATAGTTCCAGGTGTCCTCTTTATTGATGAGGTCCATATGCTTGATATTGAGTGCTTCTCTTTCCTTAATCGTGCTTTGGAGAATGAGATGGCTCCAATACTAGTTGTTGCTACTAACAGAGGTATTACTACGATCCGGGGAACAAATTACAGATCCGCACATGGGATTCCTATGGATCTTCTTGATCGCCTACTTATAATTTCTACTCAACCTTATACGGAGGATGAAATACGAAAGATTTTAGATATCAGATCTCAAGAGGAAGATGTGGAAATGTCTGAAGAGGCAAAGAGGCTTTTAACCACAATTGGTGTAGAAACATCACTAAGATATGCCATCCATTTAATCACAGCAGCTGCATTGGCATGTCAGAAACGAAAGGGGAAGATCGTGGAGATGGAGGACATAAACCGGGTCTACCATCTCTTCTTAGATGTGAAGAGATCAACTCAGTACTTGATGGAGTACCAAAATCAATACATGTTCAATGAATTGGGAGATGCTGAAGAAGATGATTCTAACGCTATGAACTCTTAGACTTTTTTGTGGAAAATTTTGGTGGCTAAACTAAGTTGTGATGTAGTTACTGGGAGTTTGAATTTCCTGCAGTCTATGTTACCTGGTTGATTATTAAATGGCTATCGTGCTTCTTCACCAATGTAAGATGTATATCTAATCTTCATGTGGATGCTTATTGCTCTCATTTTCTGTACCCCATAGTTCTGTGAGACTGTTTAGAATCTTATAGATATTTCTTCTTGTTTAACTCTTGTTTTATATGATTTCTCAGAAGAAGAGTTATGGGATTAAAGGTGTTCAAATTACTGGTAATCATGAAAATGTGGGCTATTCAACCCAAACGGGTTTGGTTGGTTTCTTCTAAATTTCAACTTACTGGGACTGAGAAGTCTAGTGCGGTTATTCTTGTTAATATGTTGGCTGGATTGTCGAAAGTAAAGTTTTCTGCTTAAGTCACCCAATCTGAAATACTTGTTAAATTCCTTCACTGACCTTTTGCTTAGAGGCTGGAATTTAATCGATAATAGCTTTGATCTTGTTTGGTGCGCGCCCGAAAAAATAGTTGATGGGCTCATAGAGCTCTGTAGTCCGGCGGGCTTTTAAATGGAAAAGGCAAGGTTGTTTCGGTCAATTGCTTGCAGAGTTCTCTGAGATTTTTCTTTGGTAAGTCCTCTACTTTTGACAACTTCTTTTATCGCATACATTATACGGCCTGAAATTGAAGTGTCATTCACAATTTCTATTGTGGAATTTCTCCTCTCTTTGAATGGGAGAGTTCTCTGTGGTTTAAGGGATTCCTCATTATTCTTGAGGCCTTTTTGTTGCTTCTCTCTTTTTTGGCCAACTAATATATTTGGTTTCATTTCATATATAAAAAAAACGTCCTTGTTAAATTCAATATCCAAGATATATAGGCTTTAGATTCTGCCCTACATTTTTTCACGGCTAATGCACTGTGTCGCAATCCAATCGTGCAGTGATGTGGATTGTGCCCCCGAGTATGTCATCGAGGACGATGACAGTTTAAGTGGGGGAGAATGTCACAACCATACTAGTAGAGAGTAGGTTGTGACCCTCACTGAGCAGACAGTGAAGTGGTGGCACGTCGAGTGTCGCCCATCGGGCCATGTCAGAGGACCGAGAGAGAGAAGTGCCATGATGCGATCGAGGAGGACGATGCATCATCCAACACACCACAATGAGTGGGCATTGATGTCACAAGAAGGCATGAAGATATTGAGAGGCAACAGTGTCGTCAGACGCGTCAGTGGTATGCTTGATGGGGGCCAGATGGGGCCCCAGGCCATGACCTCGGAAGTCGGGGTTCCGTCGTGAGTTTTGACGAGCGGCTCTGGAGTTAAGTGCATATGAGTGAAGAAGGCAAGCCCGCAAAGTTTCGTGTCAATCGGACACCAGACGGGCGCTCCACGTTGGCGTATGACTCCTCGTGAATATGACGTACAAGGGTGTCAGACCAAATATGCCTCAGAATGTACTATAGGGGGAGGCATGGTGTCAGCTCTCCACCACCCCTGGGTCCTGTGGCCTAAGTGAGCTACCCCATGGCACATGCGTGTGTCATGGTGTGGGCGAGCGTTGCAAGACGAGTGTCTTGGGCGTCTTCCTTTGGGAATGGGTTTCCAAGGACAGTGTCGGGCGGCACGGGTGTGCCGACATTGCGCCCCCGCCCATGGGCTAGAGGTTGCACCATATGGCCGGGCTGCGGCACGCTATACGAAAATGACTCGGCATGTCTCGGAAGAGTTCATGCCTCGATATGCCCGGATGGATGGATGTCCGGAAAGCCCCGATTATAAGTAAAGCCCATGGGTCCGTTCTCGAGAAGCAGGTCCGAGCGAGCGGTTAAGTCAGATGACATCCCGAGGCTCGGGGTGGCATCGTGAAGCATCGGTGGAACCCGATAGTTCCCGGTTGGCACGGTATTTGCCCGAAATGTCTCGGTAAGCATTATAATGGCCCGATAAGCCCTGGTAGGCGACGAAAAGCCCCGGTAAGCGTTATAATGCCCCGGTAGGTCCCGGTAAGTGCTGAAATCACCCGGTAAGCTCCGGTTGAGCGTTTTAAGGCCGTTTTGACCCGTTGGAGGGTCCAAACACATCCCGGCGAAGTTCCGGATCGATGTAGAAGCGTGTGGGCCGTGTTATCGAGATGGAAGATGATGAAACGAGATGCGACGTTGCGTTTATATGACCTTGGCCTGATGTAGAGGCAAGGTTGAGCCTTATGACTTGGCCTAGAGTAGAGGCAAGTCGGCTAGAGTCGCGAATGAGTGAAAATACACGTACGGGCGACGTGTATTGACCGAATGTATTCCGCTGCAAGATGATTTGAGTTCGGTTGAGGAAGAAGAACCTCGCCTAAGGTTCGATGAAGCACCAAAGTCCCGCGAAAAAGTGTTATGGGTTAGAGATTACCCTTAAGGCTGGCCATGGTCGCGTGTAAGATCATGGCGCCGCACGGTTGAAAAGGTACGACCGTGACACACTGCACACACATTCCTCCCTCTTACTCTCTCTGTCTCTCTCTCATGTGTGTGTGCATTCTACGAGGCATGAAACCTTGTATCATAGTTTGAAGCTTCATGTGTAATTAAACTCGGCCTTAAATTCTTCTTTCCAATCTCTCAAAGCCATCATTCATTATGATAGACACTGTTATCTCTGTTGCTTTTCCTCTCTCTTTTTTTCCTTTAGTCAATGTTTTCTTTTTAAAGGATCTTTGGTTTCTGGTTGTACAGAAACATTAATATAGGGAGAGAATTTTAAATTTTATGGTTACTCAATTCATTCATTTATGCCGAATTTATTTGACAGTTGGCTTCCTTCTATTACGAGGGCCGGAGCATTTATTTCATCCCATGCATTTACAATAGTGATATATTAGAATTTTTAATTTATATATATATATATATATATTTGGAGTGTAGCTCTCTTTTTGTTTTTTCAAGTACAATAATGTATTAGCTCATTGAAGCATAATAGTAACCGACAGACTAAACACTGAAATTGAATTATTGCATGGCGGTACGGTATCCCTCTCTCTCTTTTTCTTTTTTTCTTTAATTTAATACAAAGTATTGTCATTCTCATCGTGAGCGATTTGAATTTTTTTTCTCTTAATGTAAATCTATTTCCACTCCAGGTCCAATCCCATTATCAGAATTTGGACCCAAAAAAAAAAAAAAAAATCCCATGATTAAAAAAACGCAGTTATAATATGAATTTATTTCTCAAAAGAAAAAAAAAAAAAAACAGATTAAAAGTTCTCTTTTTTAAAGAAAATATATATTGTGGCAGTCATTGATTTTATTTATTTTTTGAGTTCAAGTCATTGATGTTAACAGCAGTACTAGGTTTGCTCTTAATAGAATTAAATTGTGCTATGCGAAATCTGTTGTTTAGATACTTCAATGCCTTATTTCAAACAATTCAAATATAATTTGATTAAATTTCAACTCAATAATAATAGTATGGGGCTCACATAGAGAAAAGCTAAAGTTAAGCCCATTTCCATCATACATGTAATAAAACAACTCAATAATCTATCTAAATGATATCATATGTTTTTATGTTTTTAAAAATGAACTTTCTATCAAATCAAATCCTTAGAAAATACAAAACTGTCAGAAATTCTTGAGAAGGTGGAGAATCAGAAAGTCAATGCATATGGCTAAGGTCAGTTTGAGACAGAGGTCAATGCTACAGGGAGGGATTCAAGTTTCTCAATTTTTATTACTTATTTATTTTTTGTTCTCTAACTCTTGGGTGCCAGTAATAGGTATTTCTTGTTTCTAAGGTCTTTATAAATTATAGATACGACATGTTATGGACATGTCTGCGATAATTTTAACATTTTTAAATTCCCCAAATTCAAGTGAAAAAAGTCAGTCAATTCGGCCTAATTGAAAGGAAGACAATCTCGCATGCACCACCCGACAATATGATGCTTCCATTATACAAAAGTTAGGTATAATGTAAGAAAATATTATCCTTCAATCATTTTTTCCAAAAAAGAAAAAGAAAAAAAAGGGGGAAATTATCCTTCAATCATGCCATCAGTTTATGCGGACCATTAAAAATTAAATACCATAGTGACCCACTTTTCACAAGCATCGGCATAAACGCTGGGGAAGCAAATTAAAGTTCCTCAAAAGGCTTAATTCAAAAAATCATCATGTCTGCCCTTTAATTACACTCTGATTGACGACTTTAATTTAACAATAACAAATTGCTATTCAAGGGTTAATTAATTACTACACTTTACCCTTTTTGTCCCATCCTTGAAACAGACAAGTTTAACATTTACAATAGAGTAAAATATCATCTCAATTTGCACAAGCCAAGTTAACAGTTTCTGAATCCTTTTTTTTTTTTTTTTTTTTTTTTCCTTTTTAATTTAATTCGTGATTCAAATTATTCAAACCAATCACTTGTAGTGTGGGTGGATTTGCCAAACGGTCAAAAAATAGCGCTTGATTTACCATTTGGGTATGTGTAGTTTTGGGATAAGAGATTTGCTACAGAAACCTACTTCTCAGCTTATATACTTTTATAATCACAAACAAACAAAACACCAACTATAAAACACTCAACTCTTTGATGTAATATAGACTAGGTTAAGACATATATCATCAATCAAAAGATTAAGGTTCCGTTTGATAATCATTTGGTTTTTGAAAATTAAGCATTGTTTTCTTCCAATTTCGGTTTGTATCTTTGTCAATGACACATTTGAATTACTAGTCAAAAACCAAAAACCAAATGGTTATCAAACGAGGCCTAAAAAATCGTGATCGATAGATTAACCCTTTCAACGTCTATGTTAAATTTAGGATTTTATAATTCATTTTTCTATACAATACATAGGATGTGGGAATATAAGATTCCAACACACCATTTCCCAAAAAAACACACACACACAAGTTAATTAAATCACTGACCAAACACCAAAGATGTAATTTAAAACAAAATGAAGAAGATACTTTTGAAAGAGCCACTAAATGATTACTATTCCAACAATATTACACTTTTTTTTCACTCTAAATCTTACACATAGCTTCATCTTTTTCTTCAATTTCGCTGATAAAGATGACTCCAAATTTGACTCGAACCCACTGGCCATCTAAAAAAACCCCACTTTCCCAAAGTCCCAACACATGTTCAAAGATCACAACCAACTCTATTACTTTAAAAAAACCGTAATAGTCTAAATCAGGTCCATACCTTTCTCTTTTTGTCTCTACACAATCATAATCTAGGCCGGATAATCATAAGGAACTTCAGAGACTGAGGGATCCAGTGCATCCGGGTGCACGAAACCATACTTTCTAAGCACCTGATTATCAGCAAAGTTCAAAGCTTTACGCATCCCATCCCAACAGGATCCACCAGAATACATCTGATTGTGATCTCCACTGCAAGGTTGACACCCTGTGAAGTGGGTGATAAATGG
This sequence comes from Luffa acutangula, assembly GCA_036850905.1. Classification (NCBI taxonomy): domain Eukaryota; kingdom Viridiplantae; phylum Streptophyta; class Magnoliopsida; order Cucurbitales; family Cucurbitaceae; genus Luffa; species Luffa acutangula. The sequence goes on along the minus strand of CM072087.1, from coordinate 56,001,768 downwards.
CCTTCTCCAACTCCCTTTCCCGTTTCCAGCATCTTTCAAATACTCCTCCCTAAACGCACCGTATTGCTCGCTCACCTTCTCGGCGTGCCGCCGCCGGAGCTCCCTCGCCCCTTTCTCCATCTCCGTGTACTTCCCGGTGATGTTATCAAACGTCGTCACGATCTCCTCCCAATACCCTTCGAAGTAATACTCCCCTTCTAAATAAATCTTGTCCGCCCATTTTTCCTTCTCTTTGTAGAGTAGATAAACCAGGCCCGTCTGATCGTCTGACTCCGGGAACAGCTTGTCCGGGATCGTTGATTTGAGGATCTGGCCCCACTTCTCGTAATTGGGGGTTTGTGGGCCCATGCTGGCCCACACGTCCATGAAGTCCATGGACCACTGACAGTTTCTGATGAGAAACACGCCGGCGTTGAGCCCCGTCCAGCTTTTCCGATCGTAAATCAGGTGGGCCCAGCCATGGACGATAAGGTTGTGGTTTTTGTAGCGGTCGAGTGGGAGCTTGAATTCCATGTCGGTGAACAACGCGTCCGAGTCGACCCACCAGATCCACTCGGCCTCTGGGTGAGCTATCATCGCCGCTCGAACCACCGGCAGCTTCGCCCAGTACGCGAACATTTCCGGCTGCAGCAGCGCGTTGTTGTAGAAGATGTCGTACCCGTGGATTCTGCAGTAGTCCACTTTGTTCTTGAAGAATCTCAGAAGCAAGTGGTCGCCGATGGGGTTCCTGCACGGCGCCGGCTGCGACGCCGTTAGAAGAAGCACCCTCTCACTAGCTCCGGCTGCAAAGGACGGATGGCGCTTCAGCCACTGGCGGCGCTTCTCGTCCCAGTTCTTCATCGGCTTCTGTATGGAGTAGCTGAGTTTGGGATCGTCGTAGAAGGTGATATCCGGCGGGTCGTAGGCCAGAGAAGGGTCCTTTTGGCAATTCTGCGAAGTGGGCACATCTGATGGAGCGTCAAGGTTGTGCAATTCGGAGTTTATGGAGTCGAAATTAGTGGAGGGGTTAATAGAAGGGGAAATGAAGGACCAGAGAGTCCAGACGAGAAGAAGGGCGACCAATGCGCCGCCGAGGAAGAGGAGACCGTCGGCGAGACAGACGGAAGCCTTGTGACGAAGAGTAGTGGGTTTGGCCATGGAAGAAGAGGAGTGAAACTGAGGGAAATCAGGAGCAACCATTGTGCTTTAAAAGTGGTTAGGGAATTAAAGGAGCATCATGTGAGTGTGTACTGAGAGTGTGTAGTTAGCTGAGCACAGAGTTGAGGAGATTGAGAAGAGGCAGCGGTGTTTGTGTTTGTGTTTGTGTGGGTAAAAATGGGAAAAACTGTAAGTTTAGAGTTTAGAGAGAGAGAGAGAGAGATGTTTGGGTGTGGACCTGTGGTAGAGGAAAGCGTCGGTTTAGGAACGGTGGAAAGGAAATTGCTGAAATTAGGAACAGTTTTGATGAAATGAAGTGCGTGAAGAGCGTCAGAAGTGGCGCCCCTCTTGTTTCTACGTGTCTATTTCTTACACGACTTGCATTCTTCTCACTCTTTATAGCCTAAGCCTAACGGGGTTTTCCTTTTCCCTTTTTCCTTTCCCGTCCACGTCGGTCAAATTAACTCCCCCAAATTCGTCCCTTCTCATTTCAAACATTTTGCCCTAATTTTGAAAAACAAGGACTCAAAGTTTGTTTTACATATAGTATTCAAATTAATTGTAATAGAAATTCACAAATATAAAGACAAAAGTAAATGATATAAAAGACTTGAATGTGACAAATGTGATTTTTTTTTTTTTTTTTTTTTGTGAAACAGGACAAATGTGATTATTAAACTAACTATTCTAACTTTGTGGTTTTTTATTTACTTTGAAAAGGAAAATAAAATGAAAATATTATGAATAAAAAAGTAGTACACGAGCGGAGCGGATTTCCCGCTTGCATTTTGGAAGTTAGAAAAATCTTCGACAGACTCCGTTCAAAACCAACCGAGAAAACGGTGCCACTACCATGTGTAATGCGTGACACAACTTTTCACCATCGCTGTCCCATCCTTTGTCACATTTTTCTTCTTTGGGAGCTTTCCAAACATATATATAGCACACTAGTAATTGCAAAATTATAATTTATCCCATTACTTGTTATATTTTCGGATAGGAATTTAGTGTAAATATTGAAAATCCATGTAATTAATGTGAGCTAATACTTTTCAATTACCTAACCATTAGATGTGGCTTTTTAAGAACCAATGTGTCTTTTGTTGATGTCAAAATTTGGATAGAAAAAACCTTTACGTGATAGCAACAATAAATTTGTTTGAAAAGGAAAAGACGTGACTTGCAAAACGAGTGAAAATTGCACACTAGTGTGGTACTTGCCACACCGATTTTGATGCTTAAGTTAGCTAGGAGATTATGAGTGTAGCAAGAAATTGAGAAAGATAAAGAATAAATATTCAATTGAGCTCCCTTACTTTAAAGTTACCCTATTCTATTTATAGTTGATCTAGGGTTCCTCTATTTCCTTTTAGGAGAGGGATAGAAAGAGAGTTCCCCTTTCCTTCTAATAATTGGACATGAAAAAGATTGATCTAGGCCCAAGGGTCTCCTTGGCATTATTTCCACTCTAGGCTCTTATCATACTAACTTTATTAAAATTATATCGAAATTGTTATATTATATGTTTTACATCTATGATCTCTCACATTTATATACAAATAGACACACCACTTCTTTGAATGGATATCTCGACTCAAAAAGTTGCAGCCCACTAGGATCATTTGATTTGTGTGACCTAATAAATTTGAGGGACGACAAAATAATTTAATCAGAAAAAATCAGGGCAAAATAATTAAAGATTGAAAATCCACCTAAATAATGTGAACTAAAACTTTTCAAATACTCGATCAATAGAGATGGTTTTTTTTTTTTTTTTTGGTTAAATGAGAATAGAGATGACTTTTTTTTGTGAAAGGATGTATTCGTACGTACACATTTAGATTATGATGTTTCATATCTAGAGTCTTGATCACACTCATATTCAAGGAAACACACCTTCTCTCAAGGGATATCTTGACCCAAACGGTTTCATCCTGTTAAATAGCACCAACTGATTCATGTGACAGGCAAAATAAATTTATTAAAAAAAATTAAGAGCAAAATAATTAAATATTGAAACTATGTGTCGATAATGCGGACTAAAACTTTTCAAATATATCCAACCAGTAGGGAGATGTGTCGACCAAGAGGTCAGAGGTTCGAATCCCCCCACCCCAAATGTTGATGTACTAAAAAAACAGTAGAGGTGTGATTTATGTGAAAGGTTATGTTTGTATAAATATATCTAAACTATTAGATAATAATGTTTTACATCTACGATCTCCATCATGCCCATAAGCAAATGACGCATTGCTTCTCTCAATGAATTCATTGATCAAAAGAATTGCATCCTATAGAAGTTTGTAGGATAAAAGGAATATGTAATTAAAAATATATAAAATCTCATAAAACTCAATCCTTTGATCACAATTTTTTTTTTTTTACAAGAAAAAATGATTGACATGTACCCTCGTCCAAAAGATATTAGGTTCAAGTTAAATTGTGCTCAAGTTAGCCAGTTGGACAAATTTGATTTAAAGAGATGTGATTCATTTTAATATATATATATATAATAATAATAATAATAATAATAATAATAATAATAATAATAAATAATGGATTTCTTTCATAGAACAAATGATGAATTGTACCCATCTTAATCTTGGAAGAGAGCTCATTTACATAGGGACACATAGTTCTAAGGGTGAAATATTAGACCTTTAAAGTGATTCAAAACTTCATTTCATAATCTTCTATTGATGAAAAAGACTTTTGTTTCTTTACGTGGAGACAACATTTACATCTTGTAATTACAAAGTCAATTAAAAGTTTTCAATATTTTTTTTTTTTTTTTTTGAGAATATAAAAGTTTTCAATTCTTAAGAGAGGGTAATTTGTATAATGAATAAGAAATTATTGAATAAAATTAACAAAATATAGTTGTCTTATCATATTTGTTAGATCAATTAAAAAAGTTAAATGTATGCTAATAACAGGGTAGAACCCATATTGTCAAAAAAAAAAAAAAAAAAAAAAAAAAAAAAAAAAAAAAAAAAAGAAGGTAGAACCGCCCAATAATGTAAAGTTGTAAAACGAAAATTCAGATTCAGGGTTAGTGTGTGTGTTTTTTTTTTCCTCCTTTCTTTTTCCTTCCTTCCTTTAGAAAAAAATCATTGATTGAGGTTGAGGGGTATCGTTTGAAGGGTACCCTACAAGAAAATTAAATACGCACCATATTGTATAATGTCTGTCTGAATAAAGCAACAGACCATCCTTGTGCTTATGCTGTGAAATCCCCAAAAGACGCAACGCCGACACATTTCTGGAAATAAAAGCAAAAGCAACATTTCAAATAAAAGATAAAATTAAAGAAAAGCAAAAGTAGTTATTTGTGTCTGTGTAATTACAACAAGACCACAACATTTAGATTTTCTATTTAAACAAAAAAATCATATAGTAATCTGCACAAATTGTAAAAACCATCTTACAACAATTACAGCTTAAAGTTTCAAGTGTAAAAATTAAATCCTTCAACTTAAAATTAAACCTTCGATCTATCATAAATGCAAGAATTTGGTCCATTTCATATTTATCCTTCTCTCCTCTTTCAACTCTCTCTCTTCTCTCCGGTCTCAACCATCCCTTTGATCACCCTCTCTCTCTACTTTTTATTTCCTCATTTCACTCTTAAATCATGGAGTTGATAATGATTTTAATAATACTTTTTTTGGCAATATATGAGGTGGGAGACTCGAACCTTTGACCCTCTTGGTTCAAAATTCATACTTTTTGTTAAAATAAACTATGCTCTAATTGGCTTTTAACCATGCTTGATATTTTTTTTTTTTTAAAAAAAAAAACAAATCCTTAGACCCAAAAAACTAGACCTATATTAACAAAATGGTGTAATTTGTTTTCAATTAATAAACAATAGTCAAATTACAAAATTGAAGGAGCATTTTTATTCTAAAGATAATATCTCTAGACTTAAATCTAAAATGAATTATTGTTTTTTTGGGAATCTAGGATGTCCCATCCCATGGACATCCGAGATCCTCACATTTTGTTTTTATGGGATATGGATATTAAGATATATCTGACCCCAAAAAAGAAGTTGACACCCCATTGCCAAATCTGATTCATGAAACTTGGTGGCGTGGGCATGGAGAAAATAATATAACAATATAAAAAAGACTTCATACTAAATATATTTGTATTCATCTACATACATATATGTGTATATATTTATTGGGTAAACTAAAACTTTTAAAACTATACTAAATTAAAATTTTGCACCTCAAAGATTGAATCACTCACAAAAGCCGAAAGGTCAAAAACTCCCCATTTAATCGATCATTCACTAAAGAGGATAATCAAACGGTACAGAATAAACAGCCGACGAACTCAAATCACGGTGCACGAAACCATACGTGCGAAGCACCTGATTATCAGCGAAATTCAAAGCCCTTCCAATCTCCTTCCAACACGTGTCTCCATCATACATGGGATTATGATTTCCACTACAAGGCTGACATCCCGTGAAATGCGTCACGAACGGTCTCCGACCGGCCCCACTTCTAAACCCGGCTTTCTCAATCACCGGTTCTCTCAAACCCCCATAGAACCGGCTCACTCTCTCCGCGTGTCTTCTCCTCAACCCCGCCTCTCGTTTCTCCATCTCCCTGTACCCCGCGGTGATGTTATCATACCACCCCACAACCCCAATCCAATACGACTCCAAATAATACTCCCCTTCTAAATAAACCTTGTCGGCCCATTTCTTTCTTTCCATTGAGATCAAATAAATCAGAGCCGACTGATCGTCCGGAAGTGGAAATGGCTTGTCCTTGAACGTCGACGTCAGGATTGGGCCCCACTTTTCGTAATCTGGTGATTGGGGGCCCATTTTGGCCCACGAGTCCATTAAGTCCATGGACCATTGACAATTTCTTATGAGGAATACTCCGGCATTGAGGCCCGTCCAGCTTTTATTATCTCGGTCCTCGTAAACCATATTGGGCCAACCGTGGGCCACGAGGTTGTGATCCTTGTATCTCTCGATTGGAACCTTGAATTCCATGTCTGTGAACACTGCGTCCGAGTCCATCCACCAGATCCATTCCGCTTCTGGATGGGCCAACATTGCGGCCCGGATGATTGGGAGCTTGGCCCAATAAGAGCCCATTTTCGGCTGTAAGTATGCGTTGTTGTAGAAAATATCGTGGCCGTGGATTCGGCAGTAGTCGACCTTGTTCTTGAAAAGTCTAAGAAGAAGGTGATCGCCGATTGGGTTCTTGCACGCCGCCGCCTGTGACCCGGTGACCAGCAATATCCGGTCGCCTGCTCCGGCGGCGAGACGGCGATGGTAATTCAGCCAAGTTTTCCGTTTCTGGTCCCAATTCTCCATTCGTCTCTCGATCGAGTAACTGAGTTTCGGGTCGTCGTAGAAAGTTTGACCCGGCGGGTCGATTTCGCCGGAGAATCCATCTCCGGCCATAAATGCACCCTTTGGAAGCTTAAATATGGAAGTAGAGTAGAGGGTAGGATTAAAGAGTAAAACCAGGAGTGTTCCTCCGAGAAAGAGAAGGACATTACAAGAAAACCAGAAAGTTCTGCTTCGTAAAGCCATGGAGGAATTTGACATTTGAGAATTGGTGGAGAAGGCAACCCCATTTGTAAGTGTTTGGAGAAGGAATTTGTTGCCCAATATTTTTATTATTACATTACATGGCAATTAAGGAAAGTGGATGAGCAGATTCGTTGGCAAATAAGGATTTGAAGGAAATGAATAACATTCCTGAAAAGCTTTTGGCCGTACTTGGTTATGGCGGGCTGACCCGTAACTGACACTGACAGAGAGGATGCTTGCCGTTTAAATATAATAGAAGGGAAAGTATCGCCACTTAAACCCACCCAGAGCCGTATATGGTAATAAAATTATGCATCACTCATCAAAATCCCTCGGATGTTACATACCTTCCACAGCATGATCAATTAAATTTGAATGATCGATCTCATTCAACACTTTAAGAATATAAGATTTCAATAATTATAAATCCTAATGACTTCAGTTTGAGATAATTATTTTGAGTTCCCACGAAACTTTTTCATCCAAAATGGGTAAAAGTAGTCGTACCCATGTACAAAATGTGGCTAAAACCAGGATGGTTAAAATTTTATTCATTTGAAATATATAGGAAAACCTGTACTGCACTGCAAATATGTATTTAATATTTCAAAAGGGTCGAGAGAGTTGGGCATTGAGAACCTTCAGATTGATCGTAGAACCTATTGCTCAAAACGATAATGGAAAGGAGCATGAGAGTTTTCATATCTCAAGCTGGTTCTGATCTTACAGTGCAGTATTTGGGGGTGACCTTTCTTACATAGATACATATTGAATATATTCAACTACATTCCAACGTACTAAATCTTTGTTGAAATTCTGATCTAACAACCTTGCAGATCGCGCCACTTGAGGTATACTAGTCCTGCACGATAATGAGTATACGCCCCAGCAACTACTAAAACGTGAAATAGTTGGTGGCTGTGTCCAGCAATGTCAAATTTTCCAGGCATCCATCGTTCGGGAATCCTAGCTGCATAAACCAGTGCTCCAAGCCCATAAAATAACCCCATCAGTATCTCATACCCTGTTGTGAGGAGTGCCTCAGGTGAGCCCCAGAACAGGATAAGCTTGTGCAGAATAGGGGCGATCCCGCACAAGCCCATGCCGAGGAAGAGGGATGCCCGAAAAGTGCGATATTCAGGGGATTGAAACATTGGCAGCAAAGACACTAAGATAGTTGCAATTCCCAGGAGGGTAATGAACCCCATATAGAGACTGCAAAAGAAGGGGTAGCACATGAAGGAGTAGTAAACAGGGGGATAGAAGGAAGTAGATATAAGGGCTGCAATTCCAGCATAGTCTAGCCTGAGCATTATGTATGAGACACGCTCGGAGTGGCAGGAAAGAAGGTGGCAAGTGCTGCTAGCAAGCAGGCAAAACATGGCCCCGCCCAAGAATGCGAAGAAAGGCCACCGAGTGATTGGTCTCATAGCTAAGGGTGCAATCATGTTGGCAACGTCCTCCTTCATACTTCTCTGGATTAAATCAAGAAATAAGAACAGAGCAAATAATTAGTTCATAGGAAAGCAAGTCTAGTTGCGGTATTGCAAATCCTGAGAACTTACAAGAAAATCAGAAACAATAGTTGCACTAAATATCAATAACATATGGAGCTGCAACATTAAATATTTGAAGTCATCACGAAATTACTTGAGATTTATTCTCATTGAAAATACATGTCAGGGATGTAAGACTAGAAAACCACAATCAACCACTTAATTCATTCAACACTGCACAGAAATATCAGGCTCTACAAATGGTCCAAGTGTCACAATAAACTCTCGGCAATGTTGTAATGTACATTGCTTAATAGACACCTCCATCGAAGGAAACACTTTGATCAGGATACAAATATCAAAATCCACGTTCTGATAGTGAATGCAATCTTGATTAGACCAGCAGAAGTTATGAAATGTATAGGATAATCTTGATTAGACCATAGTAGGAATATAAGATCAGGTTCTTCTGAATGTCCCAAGTTTAGGCAAGAAACAAATAACATATAAATCCATAGAATCCAATGAAATAACCTAGAAATCAGCAAGATTATAATTGAGCAACAGCTTACCAGAACACAGTCATCGGTTTGATTTCCATGGGAGAATCGCTCAGGTAAACAATTGTATAGAAGTTCCACAACATGCCAAGGAGACAGTGATGAAAGCATATCCATTGAAGGCAATGCAGTCTTCAATTCCTCCCTGAATTTCTGCAGATCAGGGAAGTGAGGCAAGGAAGGAAGGCACGTCAAGAGTTCTGCTTGCAATTTGTGCAGATCAGCTTTTTTCAACACGTCAGGCAAATGTTGAAGAGGATGAATGTCAACAACATCAGGAATCTTTGTTGCAGTGTATATGGTCAGGGAGAGAAAGAGGAAAAATCCAATTAAATGCCTGAAACATACAGAGTATTCAAATGAACAGGGAGCATGGCATGGAAAGAAGAAAAAATCAGTCTACTGCATAACAAAGAATCGGCAAAATTCATTGCAAAATCTGCTTCTGAAATTAAGAGCAAAGCACAAAATTTCCTGATGAATAAAAAGGATGATATTTCGCAAAAGAAAGGGGGAAAAAGAAGAGGGAAAAACTGTGCACTGCAAGACAGAAAATTGAACATTGTTGCTTTCAAAGATTAACTCAACCAAAGTGCTCGAGACAATATGCATAAAGCGGCTCATTTAACGATGTCATGAAGCTGAATACTACAATGGAAGCTTACAGGTTTATTCAAGCTTGATCTATACTCCTTACAACTTCGTTTTTTTTGCAAGTCTCATTGCCATAAGTGAAAATATAATTAATTGGCTTCTCATGTCTCTCTAGCTACTAGTCTTAAAAGAATCACATCAAACAAGCATGTGGTAAGCACCATGGCCTTCTGGAAACAAAATTTCCACATTTAGCACAACACTCCACAGAATTTAACGATCTTAGAAACACATTACTTCACAAATGGATAAGTAATTAAATTTACTGAAGTGCTAATTCTATAAACAAACGCAATCTTCGAGTTTTTTATTTGAAGCTTGTACTTTATTAGAGGTCCATAACATCAAAGCAAAGAATGTGCCAGCATATCTTCTTCTCGTCATTAACATGGAAGATTCAATATATTATTAGAACAAAGAAAAACTCCAATAAAGCCTTACGTCCAAACATTAAGAGTCTCGTTGTGAATGGAAAAGATGCTGAGCAGCGTCTGCTTCATTGGCCAGTCAGCGCGGTAATGACCCAGAATGAATTCGTTATCTCTCAAGTAGGCTGGTAAAGCATGGTACTCAACCAACTGATACTTGACCTTCTTCCAAAGTCTTTTCCCCTTTCCCGCCTTCGAAGAATATTTCTGATGAAACTCCGTTGTTTCAGCAGATGTTTTTAATTTCTCAGTCATTTCCTCGTACGCATCCATCCTGCTCAACCAGATCAACAACAACTCGCTAAGACGCTAACCGACCTGTGTTCTTCCTCGCCAATAAATTCAAAATAAGAAACGATCAAACATTGCCAGTCCAAATCTTGAAACCAATTAAATAGAAATGTATAAAACAACAAGAAGAAAAACAAAACCATTCTAATTGCCTCTTTTTCCAAGACCCAACAGAGAGGTCAAATTTGAAGCCAAAACACGATCAAAACTCGAAGAATTGCAGAAGAACAAATAAAAAATACCTAAATTTGGAAGAAGCCCAGCAGAATGGAGAGGCCTAGAAGCAAATCGTCGCCCCCTCCAGCAGCAGCAAAGGGGGAAAAAGTGAAAATTAGCGGACAGAATCCTGCAATAAGACGAAGAAGAAGGGGAAGCAAATAAAAGAAGCGGATGATCGAGTTAGAATCGAAAAGAGGTGCATGAAAGTAGGGGAAAACAAAAAAATCTAACCACAAAACTACGAAGGGGTCCCGTGGATGAATTCCCGATGTGATGTTGGAAGCTCCCACGAGGAGAGAAAGCTTAGACGTTAACGAAAAGGAATTCAATTTATATGGCGCAATGTAGAAAAACAAATCGAGAGAGATTCGTTGGCAAGATGCCAAGATGCCATGTACGAAATGAAATCGGTTGGCGCAATTTCAATTCTTCCTGAACAGAACCGCATTTTTATTTGGATTTTTTTTTTTAGAGAAGTTTCTGCTTTTTCGTCCATTATTTTATTTATTTATTTATTTATTATTGAAATATTTTGTTCATTAATTAATTAGTTGGTGTTGTGGATTAAATTCATTAGGCCGCCATATTTGTTGTGGCTTTAATTTGAATTTCCAAATAATATCCTAATGTTCTTTTTTAAAAATAAATTAATTAATTTCTAACCTTTAGACCTAGTTTCTCATTGGTTCGTAAACTTTGAAGACTAACACTTACGATTTTTAAAATTTGTATTTAATATCTATTTCATTCGTCAAATTGCAAAAGTGACTTTGGATTTTTGAAGTATGAATTTGATTTTTAGTTAGTTATTGAAGTTTGAAATTTTCCTTCCCATCACCTTTGATTATAGTTTTTTTTTTTTTGAAACATGACCTTTGATTATAGTTTTTTTTTTTTTTTTTTTTTTTGACAATGACCTTTGATTATAGTTGATGTTAGTTGATCAAACAAAATAATGATGTGATAGTTTTTTAAAAAAAAAAATAAATGTGGTAGTTAACACTTGTTGATTAGACTTATTTATATATATTGTTAAGATGTTGAATTAATTAAATTTACAGTAATCGATCACCTTAAACTAATGGGTTGATTGACTATTTAACTTTCTTTGTCCAAACATTTCAGTTTTTTAAAATTTCAATGACCAAATGTAAACTAAATTTAAATATCAATGACAAGAAATGTTAGTTTTGAAAACTTAGAGATCAAATGGAAACTAACTTCAAATTGTATGATCAAAAGTATATTATACTCGACTTTTTTTTCTTTCTCGTGGGGAACATTTTTGGTTGAAAAAAATCTTATTGAAAAACTAGAATACATGCTAATGAAATTTGTTGCTTTGGTGGAAATGGAACAATGTGGTTAAGAGTTTTATATCACTAAACGAAGGAAATATAGACTAAAAATTTATGATTTAATCATGGGAAAATTACCTTTTTAGTCCCTGAGTTTTGAGGAATATGTGTGTTTGGTCCATAAGTTTTCAAAATAGATCTTTTTAGTCCCCGAGTTTTGAGAAATAGGTTTAAAAGGTCCTTAAGTTTTCAAAATGGACCTTTTTAGTCCTTGAGTTTTGAGAAATAGATTTAAAAGGTCCCTAATATTAATTTTTCATATTTTTAAATAAATATTTTTGTATTATTTTTTAATATTGAATGATTTTTTAAATTAAAAATTAAAAAGTATTAATTTAAAAAATTGAAAAAATAATATTAGGGACCTTTTGAACACATTTTTCAAAACTGAGGGACTAAAAATGTCCATTTTGAAAACTTAAGGACCTTTTAAATCTATTTCTCAAAACTCAGGGACTAAAAATGTCTATTTTAAAAACTCAGGGACCAAACTCACATATTCCTCAAAACTCAGGGACAAAAAGGTATTTTTCCCTTTAATCATTCATCTAATGATTTAGAGGATAACAACACAATGTAATTGTTTTTCAATAGAGGGTCTAATTTTTGTTTATTTTTCATATTTTGTTAGTTATATAATATAGTATAAAATTTGGTTATCTTTTTAAAGTTCTTACGGGTTATAAAATTTCAATTCAGTTGTTAGGTGTTTTAATATTTTCCAATTATATCATTTTCGTTGAATTAGTTATAAATTTTTTATTCCTTAGATGTTTAAATTTCTTTTCCCCTCCTTTTATGTAGATAAGATGCCGTGTTTGTTAGGTCTATGCCACACTTGCAATCCAGAAAATAATTTTAAATTTCTCTTGCATGCGACTATTATCCATTAGGGCTATTATATTATAGTAATAAAAAAAAAAAAATAGCCATCTAATATATATACATAGATATTTAGTTTGTCACGTTTGTCGTATATTCTTACAATTATGTCAATTTTGCTCGAATAATTTTAAAAAATTCCAAGTCTTACTTTAAATCATTAATTTTAATAGTCCACCATGGTTAATAGATATTGAATAATTTATTGCACTGATCCCTATTCGTATTTCGTATCGCGTCAATGTATTTTTTATATATATATATTTTTTTTTGGGAAAAATACACTTTTGGTCCCTGAGGTTTGGGTTAAGTGACAGTTGGGTCCCTGAGTTTTCAAACTCAACAAAAATACCCTGAGGTTTGAGATAAATAGCATTTTGGTCCCTGCCGTCAATTTTTCCGTTAAATCTTAACAGTTGCTGACGTGGCACTATTATTTTAAGAAAAAAAATTATTTTTTCTAATTTTTTAAATAAAATAGTAATAAATTAAATAAAAAAATATTTTTAATTATTATTTTTATTTCTTTTTCCCTCTCTCTCTTCCTCCTCTTCTTCTTCCTCTTCTTTCTTCTACTCATCCCTCTTTTTCATCTTATACTTCATCACCTTCCTCCTCAACTTCGGTGGCCGTCGCCGGCTTCCGGCCACCACCATCGCCGGCGACAAACTTTTTTTTTTTTTCTCCCCTCTTTTCTCTTCTTTGCCACTGCCCAATAGCTTCCTCCGACAGCCTCAACTCACGAATCAAAACCCACAAATCAAGACTCACAAGCATCCAAGCAACTCACGAATCGAAACCCACAACTCACGAATCGAGACCCAGATATGGACGAGCAACTCACAAATCGAAACCCACAACTCACGAATCGAGCCCCAGATCAGGACGAGCATCCGAGCAAGGTCTCCGACGAGTAACGTCTTCGATTGCAAGAAACTCAAAGAAGAAAGAAACCCGCGTCGGACTGCTGCTGCTCGTGAATGCTAAGTCGCCGGAGTTCCACTTTCGACAGATCCGGCTGGAACGCTGCGTCATCGACGACTCGGAGTTGTCCCTCTCCAACGTGTTTCTCGACACATCCGGCTGGAAGTTTCAGATCTGGGATATTTTCGGCCAGATTTGCGTCGTCGAGCCATGGGTCTTTCGGAACTACCAGATCTGAAGAGAGGTGCGCGTGGGTCTTTCGATTTCGGCAACCGTGGGTCCTTGAGCACAAACACAAATTCGTCTCCGGCGGGTCGAGAAGCTCGGAAAAATAAGAGGGAAGAAGAAAGGAGGAAGAAGAAGATAAAAAAAATAATAAAAAAATTTTCAGGCGCCCCGCCGGCAACTGTCGGTGGCCGCCGACAACCGTGGGCTGGTGGTGATGGTGGTTGAGAGGAGAGCTGGTGGTGATGGTGGTTTAGGAGAAGAAGAAGAATGAAGAAAAATAATAAGGAAATAAAATTAAGGTGGAGAAGATGGAAAAGAAGAAGAAGAAGATAGAGAAAGTGAGAAAGAATAAAAAAATAAAAAAATATATTAATATTATATATTTTTAAATATTTTTTATTTAAAAAAAATAAATAATTTTTTATATTAAAATAATAGTGCCACGTCAGCAACCGTTAAAAGTTAACAGAAAAATTGACGGCAGGGACCAAAGTGCTCCTTATCTCAAACCTAGGGGGTATTTTTGTTGAGTTTGAAAACTCAGGGACCAAAGTGTCACTTAACCCAAACCTCAGGGATCAAAAGTGTATTTTTCCCTATTTTTTTTGAACAACAATGTATTTTATATTTTAATCCCCACCAACATCTCTATTGTTTTAAATTTTATTAACCACATTGTCGATGTCCATGTTGTTTGCAAGAAATCTAGTTATCACCACCGGATTCATAATTATCCAAAAAATAATAATAATCTAAACTTACGGTTCATCTTATAATTAATTAAAAGAAGATTGACCATGAGAAAGTAAATTATTAAATCAAAAGCACAAAAGTCTTTTCAAAGTAAATATTTAGGTTAAATTATCAAAAATACCCCTAAACTTTAGGGTTTGTTTCAATTATGCCCCTAGACTTTCAAAAGTTTCAATTATGTCCTTGAAGTTTCAAAATTGTTTCAAAACTACCCTTGAAGGCTTTTTTTTGTTAAATTCATGGATGTAAAATGACGTGTTTGCATATATATTGTTGCTTATGTGAATAGATTTGAACACATACGTGGAAAAAACGATAAAAACACATGCAAACGCATCAATTTTTGTCGATAAATTTAACGGAAAATGTCTCCAAGGGTAGTTTTGAAACAAATTTGAAACTTCAAGGGCATAATTGAAACTTTTGAAAGTCCAGGGGTATAATTGAAACAAACCCTAAAGTCGAGGGGTATTTTTGATAATTTAACCTAAATATTTATTACGTTACCGGCGAAATTAACTTATCTTTTTAAAATTCTCACGTTTTTGTAAATTATTTGTCAATTTACTGTTTCAAAACAAATATATATTTGTCAATTTTTTTTCAACAATTATTTATCATATTAGTAAGTATAAAAAAAAAACAATTTATTTTTAAAAAAAATGATGCCTAACCATTCATAACATCCCCGTCTTATTAATTTTTTTTTCATTTTTTTTATTTTTATTTTTTTTTTTATTTTTAAGATAAACGAAGCAAATTACAAAGCATAATAAGAAGAACCCAAACATTAAGTAGAAACTAAATTAGAAATTCTTTTTGGTAATTTTAGACCACCCGAATGCACAAGGAGATGACGAGGACAACCGAACAAAGATAGGACTAGGAAACCGACCTAGAGGGAGACCATACCAAAGGGTCGGGCCAACTTGGCCCAACTGATGCCGACTATTCGGTCCACTTGCACGGGCCGAGGTCGTTCCCCTCCGTTCAATCCCTGCTGCCTTTGGTTGCCCTGGTTTCGCCTGGTTCATCCCGAAATGCCTTCGTATTTCTAAAAACTATAGGAGCAAGTATAAAAACTCATATTCGTCATTGAAAAATGGATCTCAAACTCTATTCTCTATACTTTCCTCTTGCTCTCCTCCTTCCGTTTTCTAACTTAAGCTTGGGGCGGTGTGGCAAGTACTCCACGTGTAGGTTTCTCTATCTTGTAGGCCATGTCTTTTTCCCTATCAAATCGTTGGTGACACGTGAAGGTCAGGTGAGTTCCTCTCCCAATCAAATTTGACCGTCAACAGAAGAATCACTCAGCCAATCTTCTGACCAAACATGATCCAAAGAAAACTTCATTAACCTAGCGTTCTAGGTTCATGCCAAATAGGTATGTATTTTAATGACTAGCAGCTGACTTTCGGTATTGTTAGTTAGAGGCTAGCGCTTAGATGCTATTATTAGTTTTTTTTTTTTTTTTTTTTTTTAATTTATTGGACTTTTCAGCTACCTCAAACTTTTTTTTTTTTTTTTTTTTAAGAAACTTCCATTTTTCTGGTTTCATTTTTCTTGTTTTCTATAAAATAACAGAGGTAGATATCAAAATTACGTTATAATAAAGAGTATCTAATTAATGAAGGTAGGTTCTTCCTCAACATTTTATTTTCTTTTTTGCTGTCATTGTCATATCTTCTTAATTGTTCTTTTAACCGACAAAATAGTGTATTTGGGATAGCTGTTTTTAAAAATAAAATTATATTTTCTATGAGCGCATTTAGAAGAATTGCTAATTTAAAAAGTGTCTAGCATGGCTTCTCAAGTAGCTTTAGATGACTTATACTTTTAACTAATTAAGGATAAAACACCAATTACTATATATGACATCAATTATCATCTCGAAGATTGATGGTTTGATTTTTACCCCACAATTATTGAACTTAAAAAAAAAAAAAAAACAAAAGAGTAGTTTGAAATTCCTTCTCACATGTTGATATCATATAAATAAATAGATAAACACACATCTAAACCAAATGCTGATTATTGTATTGCATTTCAATAGACAAAATACTATGTGTTGTAGGCAATTTTGGACCATCCCAATGTACAAGGAGCTGACGAGAATAACCAGAGAAAAATCGGGTTGGGAGATGGACCCAAGAGGCGAAACCGGCAAGTGGGACGGGCCAAGACCGAAGGGGTCGGGCTTTTGGCCCGACCCTCGGCTCGCTCGCGCGGGCTGGGCCCGTTCGGCTCCGTTTGGTCCCCACAGCCTCTGGTTGCCCCGGTTTCACCTGGTTTGTTCCGAAACGCCTCCGAATTCCTAAAAACCTAGGAGCATGAGCATGTATTTATACCCCTCTTCGTCACCGAAAAAGGGGACCCAAACTCTCTACTCTCTTCTCTTACTCTCTAACCCTCCTACGTTCGTTTTCTGACTTAAGCATCGGAGTCGGTGTGGCTAGCACCACACCGGTGTGCAAGTCTTCCCCTGCTCTCAAACAAATTTACCGTTGGTGGCACGTGAAGGTCAGGTGAGTTCATCGGACCAAAATTGATCATCAACACAATGCATAGAAAAGTTTCCTATTATTCTTTAAAAAAAAAATCATATAAAGTAATTTTCATCCCCTGCATCTTTTATTAATAATTATTACATAAATTTATATTTTTAAGTAGCTACGAAAAAAAAAAAAAATTACATTTTAAAGCATGAATATATATGTTTACTTATTTCACATTATTAATTATTGAATATTGAGAACGTTTTGATTGGTTATTTGATTTGGGTATTTTTATAATATCAATACAAATAAAATCAAGAAAATAAGTTAACTGAAATGTTTTTTTTTTTTTTTTTGAAGATCGAAATGCCAAATCAGTTTTAATTGCTATAGCAGACAATATAATTTGTATGAGAAAAAACCATGAATTTACCCCCCCCCCCCCCCAAAAAAAAGCATACGGATATGTGTTATTTGAATGGATTAGGTGGGGCTTCTACGTGTTATCTTGACGTGGAAATGGCGGTTTCTAAAAGGAAATTCGATAATTGTAATGGACTTTTTTCTTTTTCCTATTTAGTCGTTTAAAATTTGTCTGGATTATCGAAAACGGGAAGATTTTTGTTTAAAAATGAAATCACGACAATCTTTAGTTCTTGTTTTTTATTGTCCGGTTGCTATCGGAGAAGAAACGTGCCACGTCGGAAGAATGAAATGGGCCGTATTTTGAAATATTGAGGGCCTTGACAAAGCCCGATTTTACGTACACTAGGCCTGTATCCAGTTATCTGGCCCAACAATATTCATATTAGAAGCCCGATCTTAGTTTAGAGTTTCATTATCAATATGCCCCGAATATATATATATATATTTTCTTTAAATAAAATTATTTACAAACCTCTTCAATTATATACTATTTGATTATTTTTGTTATTCCCTTCTTCATAATTGTCCAAATTTTGATCTGTAAGATTTTATTTTAAAATTTCAATTTATATTCAGTTCTGATTCTTTCCCGATATATATTTATTTAAATTAAAATTGATTTATTAACATAATAAGTTTTTTGATATATTTTTATTTATTTCTTCCTTTTAAGTTCTTTTCTCCATATTTATATGGTTTAGTCTCAAATTTGGAGTTCGGGATTTAAAAGCTTAAGGTATTCTTTTTTTTTTTAGAACAAACGCTAGAAGGAGGGTTCGAACCTCCGACCTTGTGGTTAACAGCCACACGCTCTAACCAACTGAGCTATTCCAGCTGTTGTTCCTATTTTCAGTATGTTAAAATGTTATTCCTTGTGTTTTTCCTACTTAAACAAATATTCCCAAAAGCATTTAATTGGTTATTTAGATTTTTAATGTTTTTTTTTTTTAAGATAAATTTTTAAGGTTCTATCTATTTTGTTTTTTTGTTTTTTTTTTTTTGTTTTTTTAAATATTTTTGGTTTCTATAGTGTAAAAAGTTTTAATATTAAATATTGTATTCGATAAGTTTTGATAATTAACTTCTTTGA
The DNA here is from genome assembly GCA_036850905.1 of Luffa acutangula. NCBI lineage: Eukaryota > Viridiplantae > Streptophyta > Magnoliopsida > Cucurbitales > Cucurbitaceae > Luffa > Luffa acutangula. The sequence continues at coordinate 55,983,258 of CM072087.1, read as the reverse complement.
TTTACCTCTTAAAAAAAAAAAAAAAAAAAAAAAAAAAAAAAAAAAAAAAAAAACTTCTTTGATTTAATGTTTTTATGGCATGGTAGCTATATCATCTAAGAGTAACTAGATGACTTGTTTCCTTGAATGTTTGCTGACTTACCAACAAAGTTAATAATCAGTTATCTGGCCCAACAATATTCATATTAGAAGTCCGATCTTAGTTTAGAGATTCATTATCAATAGGCCCCGAATATATATATATATATATATATATATATATATATATATATATATATTAAATAAAATTATTTACAAACCTCTTCAATTATATACTATTTGATTATTTTTGTTATTCCCTTCTTCATAATTGTCCAAATTTTGATCTGTAAGATTTTATTTTAAAATTTCAATTTATATTCAGTTATGATTCTTTCCCGATATATATTTATTTAAATTAAAATTGATTTATTAATATTTTTATTTATTTCTTCCTTTTAAGTTCTTTTCTCCATATTTATATGGTTTAGTCTCAAATTTGGAGCTCGGGATTTAAAAGCTTAAGGTATTCTTTTTTTTTTTTTAGAACAAACGCTAGAAGGAGGGTTCGAACCTCCGACCTTGTGGTTAACAGCCACACGCTCTAACCAACTGAGCTATTCCAGCTGTTGTTCCTATATTCAGTATGTTAAAATGTTATTCCTTGTGTTTTTCCTACTTAAACAGATATAAAGCCCAAAAGCATTTAATTGGTTATTTAGAGTTTTAATGTTTTTTTTTTTTTGAAGAAAAAATTTTAAGGTTCTATCTATTTTGTTTTTTTGTTTTTTTAAATATTTTTGGTTTCTACAGTGTAAAAAGTTTTAATATTAAATATTGTATTCGATAAGTTTTGATTATTAACTTCTTTGATTTAATGTTTTTATGGCATGGTAGCTATATCATCTAAGAGTAACTAGATGACTTGTTTCCTTGAATGTTTGCTGACTTACCAACAAAGTTAATAAGAATATTTGATACAAAATAAAAAGCTTATTATCTTATGAGTACTAAATAAACACAACTTTAAAAGGTTAAATACTAGATTTTTAAGTAAAAAACTAAATAAACACAACTTACAAATTTAGGAATCAATGAAAAATATATATTTATATAATATTCGAAAAAAATAAGAGTATCATCATCATGAACTAAAAGTCTAAATTTGAAGTGCATAATTCAACTAACAAAAAATTTATAGTAATAAAGTTTGTAGTTTCATTTCAAAAAAAAAAAAAAAAAGGTTTGTAATTCAAATCTCTCTTTCTATTAAAAAAAATATAAATTTGAAATACTAGACCCCGTTTGACAACCATTTTACTTTTTAAAAATTATGCATGTTTTCTCCCCATTTTTTTATCATGGTTTTCATCCTTGTCAATGACACATTTGATTTTCTAGCCAAATTCCAAAAACAAAAACAAGTTTTTGAAAAACTTTTTTTAGTTTTCAAAAATTGATTTGGTTTTTGAAAATATGGGAAGAAGGTATTAAAAAAAACAAAGAAACTTGTAGATGAATGATAGTGTTTATAAGTTTAATTTTAAAACAACAAAAAATCAAAAACCAAACGGGACCTAAACTGTCGCACACAAAGAGGGATAAGAATAGCTTAATTGAAAAAAATTGAAGTTATACTTTTAATATTTGTGGCCATGAAGGTTGACCGGAAAATATGGTGGCGATCCGATGACGGATATTTTACCCTCTACGCCCACGACCATGAGTGGGCGATTAATGATGGCATCATGGAAAATCGGCAGCCGCGTTTGCGTTCGGCGTTGAAAAATCCAGAGTCAAAAGGGTTTGCAAGTTGACTTTCAGATAACAAATTTTGGTATGAAATTAGATGGTTTTAGTGATTTTTTTCTTTTACTTGTTTGGTAAAACAGCATTTTCCACATACGCCTAACTAAAAGAACACGTACACGAGGACGACGCATTCGTTAAAATTCCACCATATCCTTTACACCTTTACTTCCCCTTCCTCCCAAGTTCCCATCTTTCACTTCTGTTTGTCTATCAGGGTAGATTCAACCGTCAAGATATTTCTACCACTTCTAAAACATCATATTTTAAGCTTCACACTCTATAATTTTTTGTATCAAATATTATATGCCAGCGATCCCTCAACTTCATGTTTGAAGCTGAAAGCGTGGAGTTAGCTCAATGGCAATCAATTTTATTAAAAGATCTTTAGTGGTTTGGAATGATGTGGAAGCTAAAGTTGCCAAAATTTGGAATTTAATCTCTTGTTAGGAGGAAATTGTTTTTTCTCCTATTCCCAGACACAGACAATATAATAAGGTTGATGATATGGTGGCTAAATTTGCCAGATCATCACGAGTTAGTAGGTTTTGGGTTAGTCAATACCCTAACTGGTTGTGTAATGAGGTCTTGTTGGATCGTTCTCTGTCCTCGTGGCATAAATAATACAGTATTATTTTTAAAAAATGATTATATGTCAGTGATCTCTCACCTTATTTCTTCACATCGGTTTTGACAATTATAAACTGCCGGATATATGTGATAACTTTAAGGGGCCGTTTGTTTCGCGATAATCCAAGTTTCCCATGGAATGGGCATCTGGATTACCCCGTTTGTTTTGTGGTGATGTAAGATGCCTAGGCATCTCGGGATGCCCACACGAGAGGCATCTAAGAAGATTTGGATGCCCTCCTGATACATGGGTTTCTAAGATTCCCATGTTAAGGGAATCGACTATTGACGTTTTGGCTTTCGTTTTTTATATTTTCTTTCATCAATTTTCTTTATTTTTCCATTTTTTTCTTTATTTTTCTTTTTTATAGGACTTTAAAAAATTAGTGTATTCATTCACTAATAAAAAATTATATGAAATTAACTATATTTATATGTTTTATTTACATATAAAATAAACTTCAGTTAATTTGTCTTCTTCTAATTTAAAATAAGTTCAAGTAGTAAGTTTAAATTGAAATTAATACTTAATTCTATTTTTTTCATACAAATCTTAAGGCAATAGAAATTATTGTTTTTACAAAATAACATATAAAATTAATACAAATTGAATTGATAACAATATTAAATTATTAAAATAAAAAATGTTATACAAGTTAAATTATATTAAATTAATATATAAATGATTTGAAGACAGAAAAGGGTATTGTTGGAATAATACATCATTTTAAGACATTCCCGTCCAGAAATCCTACAAAACAAACATGATTATCTAAATATTCGTGAACATCTCTATAAATTATTCCTTCAAAACAAACACGGTTATCTAAAATGTCGGATATCTATATTTCCAGGCATATATAATTCCAGACATCTGAAATTTTCGGCTATCTTGATTACCAAAAAACAAACGGCCCCTAAAAGAATTTTCAAAATTAGATCTGACCGTTAGAAATTTGGAAGTACATAGATTTTAAATATGTAACCAACCATTACTAGAAGGCTAGAGGTCTCATTAATTCTCATTTTTTTTACTTTAGCTTCTCTCTTTAACTGGAAAAAAAATTATCAAAATTCTCTGTTTCTTTTTTTTGAGATTCAAAATTCTCTGTTTCTTTTTCATATATATATATATTCTCGATTCGTTGCATCTAATGATTTCATAGTATTTTCTAACTAACCATTGGTATTTTTTGACGAATGAAGATACAATTCCTATATGTATTGTTTTTTATCCAACTGTTAATTAGCTGTATTTCCATATAGTTACAGAACAGTATTTCTTACAATAATTTTTTATATTGACATTTATAGCCCGAACAGTGTGCGCCCATACCAAGCCCATCCGAAATATTATTTGGCATATGATTACAAGGGTTGAAAAGTCAATAATATCTATGATTGTATTAATTGCAAAGCGAGAAATTATGAAAAAATGGATCCCATTCGATTTAATGTGAAGTGTCTGATTCAGCTCCTCTCGTCAAAATTTCTCTTTTTCTCTGTTCCCTTTTAATAAGTTTGGCAATTTTCCGAAGCAAACGAAAAATGGCATGGTACTATTGAAAGCCTTTCATATCCGGACACATCAACAATTGTTACTTATAGATCCACCTTACCAATAACAATATGATAATATTTAATATACTAAATCTATCTTATTTTCAATCATTCTATATTGTTTTGATTTTTATTTTTATTTATCAATTATGTCATTTTTGTCACTATCTACTTTATATAGTATTTATTAATGGATCTCACATAACTTTATATATTAATGATATGATTAAGAATTAATAACAACACAAAAGAAGCCAACATGAGCATAGCTCAACTGGCATAAGACTTGTTCTAGTGACCGAAAGAATTGCCCTTAAATATTATTGTGGGTTTAAGTTTTAAAATCTATTACATTTCATTCGCTCAATATTTAAAATGTCAATTTTAGTTTCTAAATTTTTAAAAAATAATCATTTTAATCACTATTATTTTTCTACGGCTTATCTATAGTACTCCCTTCATAAGAACTTATGTGGTTGAAGTTTATACCATTTATTTGGAAGTCATGTTGGTATTTAAAAATAATGTTAGGGAATAGAATGTTTTTTTTGTTCGTTCTTAAGTCGAGAAACCAAGACAATAAATTCAAGAGTTTAAATACTAAAATAGATATTTTAAAATTTTAAAGTATGAGTTTTTGAAATTGTATCTAATAGGTTGACTTTTTATTGTTGTGTACAATCTGTTATATGTAATTTTGGACCACATCGATATATAAGGAGCTGACGAGGACAACCTGACACGAGCCCAAAAATATAATCGAAAGATGGACCCCGGAGGCGAAACGGGCCAAAAGGTCGGGCCAAGGTCGAAGGGACTGGGCCTTGGCCTCAGCCCACTTGTGTGAGTTGAATTTGTTTGCCTCCATTTAGTCCCTACCGCCCCGGTTGCACTCGGTTCAATCCTGAATCACCTCCGAACACCTAGAAACCCTAGAGTAGGAACATGTATTTAAACTTTTCTTCGTCACTGAAGAAAGGATCCCAAACTCTATTCTCTACTCTCTCTTCTTGCTCTTTTGCTCTCCTCCTTCCGTTTTTTGACTTAAGCATAGGAGGCGGTGTGGCAAGCACCACACCATGTGCAGGTTTTTCTGTCTTGTGGGCCACGTCTTCCCTTATCTCAAACAAATTTACTATTAGTGGCAAGTGAAGGTCATGTGAGTTGTTTGTCTAGATTTGACCACCAACACAGTCCATCATTAAAAATTAAAATAAAAAAGGAAAAAATGTCAAATAGATGTCTAATCTAGAAACACACAAATTAAAAGTGAATAGTTCTATTAGCTCATACAAAATCAAAATTAAAAGTTGAAATATATACTCAACACTACTTTTATAAATCTATAGATATATGTCGAACACCATTATGAAAATTCAGAAACAATACTTGTCAAAGTTAATAAATCTATTATAAAACCAAAACTCCTAATATAATAAAATAATTAGGGTAAAATACCTTTTTGGTCCCTCATATTTTAGGTCAGTTTCTAATAGGTCCCTAGGTTTCAAAATCGAACAATCAAGTCCCCACTGTTTTGGAAATAGTTCAATTTAGTCCCTCCACCGTTAATTTTTTTAACGATGCTGACGTGGCACGTTAAAATTATTAAAATATTAATTTTTAATTAAAATAACAATAAATTATAATTAAAATAATAATTAAAATTTAAATGATTAAATGAAAAAAATCTCAGTCTCTCTCTCCTTCCCCACCGTCGATTCCCCTTCCCCTTCCCTTCATTGTCGCCGTCGCCGCCTTCTTCATCCTTTCAATAGCGGCCTCCCACTCCCTTTTCTTCTCCCTTTTCATCTCCAAATCCACCGATTGCATCCCCCATTGAACGAAAACAACCAAACCCACTTCGCAAATTCACCCCAGAAACCAGAAATCAAAAGAACACCCCTGATTTCGAGTCCACGCACAAAACCCAAATGGAATTCAACCGGAAACCGCAAAAATCAAGAGACCCACATGGGAAAACACTCGAAGGCGATTGAAATGGAGAGAGAAGAGGAAGGGAGAGGGGAAATAAGTAAAGAAGAAGAAGAAAAGAGGGGGAAAAAATGGAGGAGAATGAAAATGGGAAGAGTCCACGTGGTGACCTCGTTCTTCCCTCTCTGTTCACAAACAACACAATGAGTTTCCTTCTGCAATTTTCAGACCACATCAAGATACCCACCAACTGAGTCAACTCGTCCAGAATCAAACAGAGAATGTTGGGGTTTTTTAGAGAGAGGAGCTTGCAGAGATTCATGTGGGCGTTGATGTGGCCTCTGCCTGGGTATGGCGTCATCGCGAGGTGGGTGGTCAGAGTGGATCTTGCAGATGAAGAAGGGATGAGTTCCATTGAATCAAATGGAATGGAGTATGAGAAGAAGAGGAAGAAGAAAGAAACTAAGTGGCCGGTCAATTGGCGGAGAAAGGAGAGAAGGTGGCGACCGAGATCGAGGAGAAAATAGAGAGAACGCAGTGACGACGGTGATCATCGACGGCAAGAAGGGGAAGGGGTAGGGGAATCGAGAATGGGGAAGGAGAGAGAGACTGAGATTTTTTTTTATTTAATCATTTAAAATTTAATCATTATTTTAATTATAATTTATTATTATTTTAATTAAAAATTAATATTTTAATAATTTTAACGTGCCACGTCAGCACCGTTAAAAAAATTAACGGTGGAGAGACTAAATTGAACTATTTCCAAAACAGTGGGGACTTGATTGTTCGATTTTGAAACCTAGGGACCTATTGGAAACTGATTCGAAATATGAGAGACCAAAAAGTTATTTTACCCAAATAATTATATAAAAATTAAAATGAAAATAAAAAAAGTGAGTTAATAAGTTTTGACAAGGGTAAAGAGTAAAAAGGGGAGAAGGTAGCGCATATGTTTTGGTGTAGGCAGAATAGGTTGGAATCTCCCGTCAACTTTGAGTCACATCCCAAAATTAAGTATCCACGTCAGCACCCCCATCCTGGAAAAAAAAAAAAAAAAAAAAGAAAGCCCGGCCCAACCCGGTCCTTGGGGCCAACTCTGAGCGTCCCTGAATCCTGAGGTCAGAAACTCAGAATTAAAGGGATACAGTGGAAGATAGAATTCAAGTTTCATTCAACCTCCTTTTTCCTTTTTCCTTTTTCCTCAACAAGATTAATATTAAGAGTCCCATAGAGGGGGGGACCCACCCCTGGGCTCCCGCTAGGACCCAGTTGGGTTTTGCAGATCTTACACGTTTCGGGTAGATAGAGCTTTCAGTTCGTACTCCAATATTACGTTCCTTCTGATCCATTATAAGTACCCATTACCCAACTCACCAACTTCATTCTATTCTACCCTCTCTCTCTCTCTCTCTCTCTAAATTGAAATTATTTCCATCTTAGTTGTTTGTTTTCTTTTTTCTTGTTGTTGTTGTGTTGTTGCTGCTGCTTTAATCGTTTTGGGTGATCTGGAAAACGTCACGTCCTTTGTTCAGAGCGGAGATTCTTAACGTGCGTCGTGGAGAGGGCAATCAAAGAAAAGCGTCAGACTCATTTACTCAATTATCACAATCTCCCTCGTGTCTGATAGCGTAAAACTACTACTCCGAACCTCCTTAAAAAACTAAAACTAAACGGACACTTCCATTCCAATTGTTGACTTGGGACATTTGGCCGGGAGCCTTATTTTGTTTTTTGGCTTTTCCGGTGAGAAAGAAAGAAGGGGATCGGATGGGGAACTGTCAGGCGGCGGAGGCGGCGACGGTCGTGATTCAGCACCCTGGGAATCACAAGATCGAGAGGATTTATTGGTCTGTAAGTGCACACCAGATCATGAACTCTAATCCTGGCCACTACGTTGCGCTCGTTGTCACCTCCTCCACTTTGAAGTCCGAAAATGGGACCTCCATGAAGCAGCTCAAGCTCCTCCGCCCCGATGACACGCTTCTCATCGGCCATGTCTATCGTCTCATCACCTTCGAAGGTAATTCATCTTCCCCCATTTCTGCTTAAATATTCAATATTGGTTTCAGCTATTGATTGACGGTAAACTGCCTTTTAGTAAAACTTCTTATAGATTATTACTTTATTTTTATATAAATTATTTAAGAGGTTGAAACTATTATTTGATGGGTGGATGTATAAAAAGAAATAAAAAACAAAAATTATATTTTCAAAGGTAACCTACATATTGAAAAGTTTGCATGCCGCCCACTCTAGATGTTCTTGAACTAAAAAAATAAAAATAAAAATAAAAGAAAGAAACAAGAGATTCAAACCTCTTCCAACTTTTTGGTCATACTTGTACGATTGCATTTCACTAATTTTTCAAAAAATTAGTTTTTTATTTTACTTAGATGGTATGGGTTTTATTTTTCCCTTTTTGGGTTTTGATGTGTATCAAGATAGAATCAACCTTTATTTTGTCTAAAATTGGGAGTTTCTTCCTTTTTTTTTTTTTTTTCAGATGTATTGAAGGAGTTTGCTGCAAAGAAATGTGTGAAGCTGGGGAAGTTGCTGAAGGAGGGAGGAGTTCTTTCGGTTGGGATGAAGATAAAGGATTCGGATTCTGCTTCAAATCCGAATGCAAATTCTAAATCCGAAAATTACATGAAGGTAATCAAATACCCATAAGCCTTAATCATGCTCCAAATCCCATAAAGTGGATCTTTTTTCCTTTTTTTTTTTTCTTTTCAAAAGACCTAAATTCTAGTATGGAAATATTTCAAAAAGAAAAAAAAAAAAGTCTAGTTTGGAAAAACAATAAAGAAATAGCATGGGAAGATATCGATTTCTTGAATTTCTTTTTCATGATTGCACTCTGATTAAAATCCAAAACTAAAAGAAAAAACAAAAAGTTGTTTTTTCTGAATAAAGAAGCATCTGAAATTGGTTTTAAATTTAAGGCCACGGATATCAAGGCAAAGGCTTTTTATGGGTCACTTCATGAATCTTGTCAGGAATTTAAGTAGAGCTGTAGAGTGCACAGGTATTCAATTATATATCATCAAGTCAAATATATATTTCCAGACTCAATCCATTTCCTTCTTTTTTTTTTTTTTTTTTTTAATAAATAAAAAAAAACTCGTATTTTTATTAGCTTTTGCAAGCGGTGGCTTATGGATTTAGAAAAGGAAAATACAGTTTCCTTAACTTAAAAGCTGAACTAATTATTCAAGGACCAAATCATAATGGGTTTTAGCCTGTATTTTAGAACGTACTCATTTTGAATTTGAGTTCCATTTCCCACTAACTTCAACAACAATTTAAGCATTTAAATTTAAAGAGGGCTCTTTTACAAAAAGAACACTTTCCTTTCCCCCTCTTTTGCTTCTAAAATGTTTTATTTTACTAACATGAGATTTCCTTTGATTATAATCATAAAGTTAAAAGAGATATTTATTTGCTCGCTTTCTTTTTCCCCCTTCGCAAAGTCCAAAAAATATCTTCAGATAAACGTGAACATTCCCACTTTATCATCATTGGAGTCGAATCCAAAAATATTGCTGAAATAATTATTTTAAAAATGGTCAGGCGGAGCAGGAGGCGGGCCGTCGCCAGGAAAGCAGCGACGCCGGCAGCAGCGGCGGCGGAAGAGGCGGAGGAGGACAGAGAGGTATGGGAAGGCATTACGGTGGTGGTTCGGGTCAATGGAGGCCAGCCTTACAGAGCATCGCAGAAGTTGGAATTAATTGAAAATTTTTAAAAATTAAAAAAAAAAAAGAAAGAAAAGAAAGGGCAATATGAACACAAACAAATGCTAGCATGAATATGATCTTCATCTGCAATTGCAAATTGGCCTTTCGTTTTCATCGTCTTCAATGAATAATTATCAGAAGAAGTTAACGTCAAAATCCAATCTCTATCTTTATAGTTTATACGTTTATATTTTCTCTTTCTCATTTAGATACGTCTTTCTGTATTTGCAGTAGTATTCAGTTCCTTTCTTTTAAACTTTGCACCTTTTTTCATTTGGAAATCAGTGTACGGATCTTAATTACTCTAGATGGCGTTTATGACTTTGTTTAAATGTAAATTATTAGCCATTACCATAAAATGGTCTGTTAATTAACTTTCTTTCGTTTTAAATTAATGGGATCACATGCCATGTTTGATAATGTTGTTAAAATTCAAGTGTGTCCATATTATGGAAATATTTTTTTATTACCAAGAATGATGAGTATTGTGTATATATTAATTGCATCATCTAATTTTATCCCAAAAAAGAAAAAAAATTGCATTATCTAATTTTCGTTGTCTCAATTATATGTTTCATACATAGTTATATAAGGGTTGATTGTCAAGTCAACTTATGGTGTCATTTTTTGGTAAAGTTTAGAAATTTAGTTATTTTTCACAATATGAATCATGAAAATATTAAAAGTAAAAAACATTTAGTTAGAGTTTGGCTTGTGAAGGTGCTTCTTAACATTTAGGAAGTCATTTTCACAATCCACAGCAAACTCTTAGAATATAAGCAACATTTTGATTTATGTATTTATAGTTAGAATTAAATACCATTTCGCTCCAAATTAACTACACAAATCCGACCTTAGCTTAGTTGGTAGAGCGGAGGACTGTAGTTGGTTACACCAAATAGGTATCCTTAGGTCGCTGGTTCGAATCCGGCAGGTCGGATATATTTTTTGTGTCTTTACAACAACAGTAAATTTTACAAACTTCAATATTTTTAGTTCTTAATTTAGAATCCTAATCCCAAATAAAATAACCAAATCAGAAATTAAAGCCAAATAAAATACCAATAGAGATTTATTAAATCCTAAAAGATTTGATTAATTATTATAATTTCGAATTATTAATATCCATATTTTATTTATTTATTTTTCTTTTTGAAAAGAAGAAGTGTTTGGTGCTCATTTTTAGGTGTCGGATCCTATATGATTTGTAATAATTGAACCAATCATTCACACCCATGTTGTATGCCAAGACAATAGGATAAACACATTATATATATTCAGATTCACTCGAATCATGTCTAAAGATTCTAATTATTTTTAATTATATTCATCTGTAACTGCATTCCTTAATCACACTGTTCTCCAATAACTTCTCCAAGATCAACATAGAAGAGTATCATATGAAGAACATATATATATATATATATATATATATATATATATATATATATCAACATAGTAGACTTTCGTCAAATTCCCACTCCATCCGTTGCCCTTCTCTTTGTACTTCTCTTTTTGTCCATGGAAAATCAATTTTCACACATTTCTCGCATCAATTCTTAAATTAGGATGTATTTTCTATTATCTCTATCACTTTTGGTTCTAATTTTAATTTCACTATTTTGAATCATGGAATTTGAGTTGGTAATAAAATTTGTGTCTATTTATTCTATTTTACTATGGACATGTTTACTCTTTCCACATGTCACTTGAGAGAGAGTGATTGAGCAAATTCATGCTCAATCATGTCACTTAGAACATGTATAATCTGTCGTGTATAAAAATTGTATGATCCGTGTCAAAATTCATGCTCATTCCTCAATTAGTCTTCAATTAAGACCACTTATAAATAGAAAGAATATAACCAAATATCAGATACGAAGAACAACTCAACTTTGACACTAATTTACGCTTTGGATTGTTGTTTTGCAAAGTGACACACTGGTACGTAAATCTTTTTGTCTAAGTATTGGAGTTTACTGGTTTGGAGAGCCGATAAGCATATACCAGTATACGACTCATGCAACAACAACACTCTCTATACATTTGAGCGACCTTACACGACATAGCTCCACAAGTATGATGAAATAAACATGTCTATTGCAAAGTTATCAAATTTTCCTACATGAATTTATGCTCACTTCGAATCTGATTCATCCTGATTTTAGTTTAGTTTCTATTATGAGTGAATTTGAACCTAATTCTAAGAAAGTCAGAATGATAAGAGCCTAGAGGATAAACAATCCCACAGAGGCCCATTGGACCTGAATCAATCTTTAGGGTTATTCCCTCCTCTAGAAGGGAGAGGAAAACTCTAATTTCAACTATAAATAGGAGAGGCTAACTCCGAAGTAAGAGGACTAAACGAGGTATTGAATCTTCTCCCTAATTCCTAATTTACTTGTTTCACTCATGATCTTCCAACATCACACCCGTACACAACTTTCTCTTGTTTTGTTGGTCACAAATTTACCGTTAATGTCACGTGAGGTTTATGTGAGTTTTTCCTGTCTATTTTGACATCAACATTTTTTTTTTTTTTCCTTTTTTTTGAAAAGAAGTTTAGTTTCTATCATTTGGATTGGATCCATGTAGCTTACGCTAATCGATTATTTAAATACAAATTTCTTTTTCTCTTTTTTAAATCGTTTTAGATAGGCCTGAAATGGAAAAAGTTGAATTGTAAATAGAGAAACCGTGCATTGTGGTTAAGAATGGAAGAGCACCCAAGTGATATTGGTCGCTCCACTAAAAAAAAACCCTCCCCCTTTATACCTTTTGTGTGGTTTCATATATTTGTCAGCACGTACGTGGCACATGTAGCTTTTTATTGGATTCAAACATAGCTTTTTTTCTTCCCCACTTTTTGTTTGGTTGTATTACTATTACATCACATTACTTTGAGCAATATTAATCGATTTTTTGGAGCAGGGTATTGTTCAATTGGCGTGGCTTCGGTAGTTTCAACTTTCATGTTCATCCATCTTTTTATGGGAAAATGACAAATTCACTTTTAGCTGTCAAAAAATAAATAAAGAGAGCCTATATTTCTACATCATTGAGTCTTTAAATTTTGTCTTCATTTAACGCATTTTTTGCAGTCCGATTTTATTCATTTTTCTTTCTGCGTTGGGAAGGATACAGTCCACGGGCTTCACAGTGGATGTCAAAACGATCAAAATCGCCTAAAAGTATTGAATTAATTGATTGAAACGATTCTTTGACTAAAAATAACTGAAGATGACATGAAAGAAAATGCAATTTAAATTCAACTAGTTAGATTTTAGAATGGACAAAACCCTGCAGAACACATAGATTGAAGTATGTTTTGTTGTAACACCCTTTGTAAACAGTTTAGAAACTCACAGTTTGATTGCAATTAACCCGAAACCAATCGTGTTATTTGAATTTTTTTTTTTTTTTTGACAAACATGTGGGAGCGAGATAATTTGAACCACAGACTTCTTGATCATCAGTACAAACTTTATGCAGTTGAGCTATGCTCGTGATGAGATCGTGTTTTTCGATTTGCACGAAATTGAACAACCATTTCTATTTTATCACGTATATAATTTTTAGAGTATATTAAGATAGCCCACTAAATATCATTTGTAGATGGACTGTATTTTTCATTTTGCGTATTAGTTAAAGGCCCAATGTTCAGACCGTCTGCTCTCTCTTTTCATGTATTGTGATCATCCCTTCCGTTATTAGGTTTCTTTGTAATCAGTTGGTTAGAGAGAACATTCCAGAGTGTGTGTGTGAGGAAATTCTTTCATTGGTTTTGTAGGAGTTTTTCTCTCCAGACCTTTATATATGACTTGTATTTGGTGTTATTCCATATATAAAAGCAAATGGTTTTGTCCTCCATTTCTTTCTCTTCTTTTATTTTCAGTTTAATATCTCAAAAGAGTATAATATCGGAAATAAAAGAGAAGATTCTATTTGATCCCACGTGAATGCATCTTTGACCAACTTTTTATATTGGGCTTTTCCCAACGCTTTGGGCCATGATTTGGGCCTATTCCAAATGTGATGTTTTCAAGCCCAAACTTCAATATAATGGTAGTGGGCTTCAATCTTGCTTTGTACGTGTCGTCTCAAATGGCCCATTTGGGCTTTCCTCGTATTTCACGAATACTGCTTTATTTTTCTTTTCTTTTTTTTTTTTTTTTTTCTTTTTTGGAATAAACGAAGGATTTTGTTTTGACGGAGAGACAAAGGGGGAATAATAAACACTTCGTCCTCATGCAATATCCATAACGTTAATTCTCCGAAAAAGAAAAAGGTTTAAAATTGTTCCTCCGGAATTTGTCCGAACAGATAGTGTAATTTTGTGACTTTTCGAAGATAAAATCATCTAAATTCATTCCCCTTTGATAAAAATAAATCTCCAATCGTGTCTCAATAATTATGAGAATATGTGCTTCCTCTTCTTCCGACCATTCGTTATTGTTCTCCGGACCGCACCTTATCATTTCACTCATTTCCATAAAAATAACATTTCTTTTTCCCCATAAAAATAATCCTCCCCAAATATTATAAATAAAAACAAAAAGGGTAAAATACCCTTTTGGTCCCTCATGTTTCGGGTTCGTTTCCAATAGGTCCCTAGGTTTCAAAATCGGACAATCAAGTCCCTACTGTTTTGAAAATAGTTCTATTGAGTCTCTCCACCGTTAATTTTCTTAACGGCGCTGACGTGGCAATTAACGGTGCTGACGTGGCAACTTTTAAAAAATAAAATATTATTTTTTAAAATTAAAATAATAAAATAATGATAATAATAATTAAAAACTAAAAAAAAACATTTAGTTTTCTCCTCTCTCCTCACCCCGAAACCCTCGGCCTCCCCTTTCTTCCCTTCTTTCTTTCTTTTTTTTTTGTTCTGTTTTTGTTCTGTTTCTTCTTCTCGTCGCCGGCCGGCGACAGTGCCACTGCTCTCCACCGCCATCCGCCGACCAGCTCCAATCCAACAATCCCTTCCTCTCCACCGACATCCGCTCTCCTTTCTTCCCTTCTTTCTTTTTTCTCTCTCCCTCATACCCCCCCAAATCCTTTCCTCTCCTTCCCCCTTCTCACCAACGATCGTTCGCCGTCGCCGCCGTCCTTCTTCATCTCCCCCACCTCCGAACACCCACAGAGCAAATCTAAGAAAAAAAAACCATACGGAAAATCTAAGCAAAAAAAAAAAACCATTCAGATCTGAGAAAGAAACGGAAAAAAAAAATCCACATGAGAGCTCTCCTCCATTTTAGAAGCTCGTCGGCGTCGGAGCTGGGGAGAAACGGCGGCATCGAAGCTTTTCAGCGTCAGATCTGAAAGGGGAGGGCCGATGGTCAGATCTGAAAAGGGGAGGGGAATGGAAGGGAAGGGAAAACGAAAGGGAAGGGAAAGGGGAATGAGTGGTCGCCGGCGATTCGAGGGGGTAAGGGAGAGAGAGTGGTCGCCGGCGATTCAAGGGGGTAGGGGAGAGAGAGGGGTCGGCGACGATTCAAGGGGTAGGGGAGAGAGAGGGATTCAAGGGGGTGGGGGAGAGAGGAGGATTCGTGGAGGGGAGGGGGAAGAGAGCAGAGAGAGTTTTTCTTTTTTCTTTTTTTAATTTTTATTTTATCATTTTATTATTTATTTTAATTTAAAAAAATAATATTTTATTTTTTAAAAGTTACCACGTCAGCACCGTTAATTGCCACATCAGCGCCGTTAAGAAAATTAACGGTGGAGGGACTCAATAGAACTATTTTCAAAACAGTAGGGACTTGATTGTCCGATTTTGAAACCTAGGGACCTATTGGAAACGAACCCGAAACATGAGGGACCAAAAGGGTATTTTACCCAAACAAAAACAAAAACAAAAAAGTAATCTCAAAAAAAAAAAAAAAAACAAAAACAAAAAAGTACATATTGAATTTACTAAACTGCCCAAAACATGCTGAATTCCACCACGTGCCCCTTTCAAATCTGCTCCCTTCTCCCAAATGAATATTCCCGTCTTGGCAGCCATCGTCATTTCTTCTTAATTTCTAATTACAAAAAGTTCAATTAAAAAAACTTGAATTCTTACGTTACAAATACTTTATTCACGCTGAAGAGACTTAAACTGATTAAAGCGATCGAATTGGAATCAGTATAAAGAAAAAATTCGAATAATATCATGACATCTTTCTTTTGTCCCTCTCTGAATAATTGACATGGATTCATATTGGGTTTGTTATTTATATATTTTAAAATAATTTACGTCCATTGATGCAGAGGTCATCACCTTCCCAATTGCCATAACTCAATTGTTATATAATATTAAACAATAAAACTCAAAATCAGAACCTCACCAACCGCTTCAGAATTCTTCTATTTTATCACCGCAGCACAGTTCTCCATAAATTTTGTACTCTTGTCAGTTGATTCTTTTCTCCCCACCGTTTCGCCGCGTTTCTCCATTCTTCTTCCTTTCTTTTCTCTCTCTCTCTGTCTCAATTTCCCAACACACTCTTAAAAAACCGTCCTTTTTTCTGGGTTCTGTTTCAGTTCAATGAAAACGGCGGCGACGGCGGTGATGGCTACTTCGACATCGAGATCGTGGGTTTTCCCGCTGAGTAATCACCGGGAAATTTGGTCTGATTTTAAGGCGGTGGGTGTCGGCCGCCGTGGGTGCAGAGAGAATTTCCGGCGGAGGATTCCGGCTCCGGTGGGCTATGAGAGTGGGAGAAGAAAGGGAAATCTTGGATTGGCGGCGGTGGGAGGCTGCAAATGGGAGGAGGTCAAAACAACCGATCAGCCGCCGGAAACTGGGATTAGAAATGATCCGTATAAAGTTTCTGAAGAAGAAAAGAGGTTTATTGAAGAATTCAGAGATGCTTATCCGTACATATTTTCTCATAGAGGACGAACTTTTGTCGTCGTTATATCTGCCGAAATTGTGGCCAGTCCTCGCCTCCATGGCTTGCTCAAGGTCTCTCTTTTTTTTTCTCTCTCTCTCTCTTAAAAAGTGGATCTTTTTATTTCTTTCTATCAATGGCGGATGATCATGCTCTGTATTTTTAGTTGTAGTTGAGTAAGAACAACTTTGGAGAATTGAGAGATGGCTGAACCAGAGCCAACAAAGAGAGAGAGAAATTTTCGAGTGGGTCCCTCTTGTTTAGATCATCACGAAAAAAAACTTCTTTTTTCTTCTTTTTAGTGAACTTCGAATTATTGTCTTCGTCAATGTTTAATTATTTTAAACTCAAATATCTTTACGTCACACAATTATTTAAACCCACTTCCAAGTTTTTATCTTTTTGTTATTGGTTTCTAAAAGAGAAATCCGATTTTGGAAGCATTGTGAGGTGGAAGCGCTTTGAAGGGTCAGTCAGAAGTGCTTTTACAAGTTGCTGTGAGAACACATATGGATAGGATTGATGAGGCGATTGAGACAGACTTTTGTTGCTGTATCTTGCGTGTCTCTTCGTCGCTTGAGGGGCTTTATAATAATATTAGAAAACAGCGAGTGACAAAAGCCAAGTGTAGAACTAAGCTTTCACTGCATTTTCGTTTGGTCGCGTCTTCTTTTCTTTATTGCACGTTGTTCTCTTCAATTGGTTCGTGTTCTCGTCTGTTTCGATGTTTGGAACAATCTGGTCGCGATAGCTACTGCCCCAAAAGAATTGGGCTCGACCCATTTTGAAAAAACAAGGAGTTTCGTGGCCCAAAAGGCCCAAAATCTTACTACCCTTCTTTCGGTGGTCGGCGGCGCGGCCATGGCTTAATATATAACCTCCAAATATGTGTTTCGTCACACTTTTGTCTCGCCTTGTCTGCCATGGCTGCCTCTCTCTCAAGCTCTCGGCTTTACTTACAGACTCGCCGAGAATTTCCTTCTAAGACTTCCCCTTATAGCCGTTGTTTCAGAAATGGGGTGGCAAGGTTTAAATTCAATAAGGTAGAATTGTGGGACAAGGGACTGAAGAAAGTTGGGGAAAAATCGAGAAGATTCAACCTATTCAACTATGGAGGGAGCGCCGTGGAGGAAGAGGAAGAGGATTATAATTCGGTGGAGGATAAGCAGTTTGTGCTGTGGTTTAGAGAGGCTTGGCCTTACTTATGGGCACATAGAGGAGCCACTTTCGTTGTGATCATTTCTGGGGAAATTGTATCTAGCTCTTACTTAGATCCTATTCTAAAGGCAGGTCTTATCATCATCTCTGTAATGTGTCTGTTTTTCGTGTTTATATTGATAAAATCCGTCATGTTCTATTCAATGATGTATTTCTGTAGTTCGGTTTTGGCTTAAATTACCATGTTGAAGCTTTGTGTATGTGCAGGATATTGCTTTTCTTCATCACCTTGGGATCAGATTCATTCTTGTTCCAGGGACCCACGTGTTAATTGACAAACTTTTGGCAGAGAGAGGTTTGTAACTTGATTTCTTTTGTCTAATGTATGCAATATCGTTGAAACCAAGGACTTGGGTCACTTTACTATTATTCTTTCAGCATATTAAAAGAAGAATTTGTTCTTTTTTAGACTTCTTTTTCTCAATGTTAACCTTAATGTGCTTTTTTTTTTTTTTTTTTTAACTATCTTTACCGTCACAGGATGCAAGCCGAATTTTGTTGGTCAATATAGGGTTACTGACAACGAATCTCTAGCAGCTGCAATGGAAGCGGCTGGAGGTATCCGTGTGATGATAGAGGCAAAGCTTTCCCCTGGACCTTCTATATGCAATATTCGTAGACATGGTGACAGTAGACGTTGGCATGAAGTTGGTGTAAGCGTTGTTAGTGGCAACTTTCTTGCTGCCAAGGTAGAAATCTTTTTGGTTTTGTTATTGTGGTATTTGAGATGAAAGGCCATCTGATACTTTTGTGGTGATTTGGGATATTATTTAGTTGCAAATTTATAGAATGAGTCGTTACTCTCCTTTTGCAGAGAAGGGGAGTTGTTGATGGTGTTGATTATGGGGCAACGGGTGAAGTTAAGAAAGTAGACGTAGCTCGCATGCGTGAGAGGCTTGATGGTGGTTGTATAGTTATATTGAGCAACCTGGGTTATTCTAGTTCTGGCGAAGTTCTGAATTGCAAGTATGCAATGATGCTTGTAGTTCTCTGTTGTCAAAGCTTGTTATTAATTGCTTCCTTTATAGTTATGATTTCTTTTACGGGCGTTTGATCACTCCATCTCTCTCACACACATTTCATTATTTCTCAGCTTGTGTAATGTTTTTTCTTTAGTATTGTGTAATTGTTTCCCTTGTACGTCTGTGAAGTAATTTGCAGAGAGCGGATAGCCCTAATATGTTCTTGAATTCCTATAAATGTAGTGGTTAAATTAGAAGGGTGGAGATTTGGGTGAAATCACTAAGAGTAAGAGCCGTTACTGATGATTTTGTTTTGTGGATTTCAGTACATATGAGGTTGCAACAGCATGTGCCTTGGCTATTGGAGCTGACAAGCTTATATGCATTATTGATGGTCCTATTCTAGATGAAGCTGGACGGCATATTAGCTTTCTAACTCTTCAAGAAGCAGACATGTTGATACGTGAAAGGGCTAAACAATGTGAGATAGCTGCAAACTATGTGAAAGTTGTTAGCAAGGAAAATTTCGCTCATTCGAATCATTATATCAATAATGATTCGAATGGGAATATCCACCCACAGAATGGAAAGGCCCATTTGGAAGATCATACTCCAACATTCCAGAATGGAGTTGGTTTTAGTTCCCATCATACTCCAACATTCCAGAACGGAGTAGGTTTTGGCTCCCGTCATATGCCGGTATTCCAAAATGGAGTTGGTTTTGGTAATGGGAACGGGCTTTGGTCCTCTGAACAGGGTTTTGCCATTGGAGGTGAGCGGAATAGCCATTTGAATGGTCACCTCTCAGAATTGGCTGCTGCAGCTTTTGTTTGCCGGGTAAATCCTTCATATACTAACATACCAAATCTGAACATGTTCCCGACCTAGCGTCTCTGTTCTTTCCTTTGATTTTCTAATTATCTTAAATTTATACTACATGAACTTTCTTCATCTGTCTCCCACACACACATGCACATTTCACAAACAAGAAAGACTGCCTAATCATGTGTTTCACTGAATTGGGGCATGCTTATTCCTTTTGAAGCTCTTGATCTCTGATCAGCCTTTTGCTCTGTTAATAATCATACTTAACTATTTCTACTTTAAATTTTATGCTTTAAGTTGTCATTAGTGGTGGGGTGAAGAAGGAAGTAGGGGGCAATTTCCCTCCTCATAGTTTATCATGATTCAAAAATTATATATAAAATACTTGAAATTTCTAGTTGTCCTCTAGTTTTCCTCCCTAAGTTTTTAGAATTAGAAGGTTATATATAAAAAAGTTCGAATGCAAAATTTTTCCCTTGCCTAAGAAAATTCTTTGGTTGTCATTAGTGAGTCTTTTATATTTGAAATTGGTTGACTTTCTTCCTTGGTATGTGGCTCAAATGCTCAATAGATGTTCAGCTCTTGGAGAATTACCTGAATTACGATCATTGTGGAATGAATTATTTTCAGTTCATGTTGATGATTGTCCTAAATTGAGCTAAATTGAATTTGTTATCATACTTTTAGGGTGGTGTTCAAAGAGTACATTTGCTAGATGGCACTATTGGAGGAGTTTTATTGCTGGAATTGTTTAAGAGAGATGGAATGGGCACTATGATTGCCAGGCAAGTCTCTTTTATTGTATTTTCTTCTCAAAGTTAACTAACTAGTTTCACGTAATCGAGTGCTGAGTATTATTGGGTTTTTTCCCCTCAGTGAAAAGTTTTGTTCTTATCCCAAAATAAAAGTACGTCTGATTTTTTGAGGTCAACTAACACTTTATAATTGTGGGTTGGAAGCAATTTTAGTGATATTGTATTTGATCTTTGTAAAAAAAAAAGTTATCTATATATTATTGATGAATATATTGTTGGTGGCTAGACATTGTTAAAATCATTTTGGAGAAGCTTGGGGAATTATGTTTGCGAAAGAATTCGTTTGTAACTAGAGTTACCAAGCGTCAACAGTAGTTGAAAATGAAATTACTAAGAAATTCACTTTTAAGAAGATTAAAAGAACTCGTAGGCCATTTTTGATCTATTAACTGATATGTACATTGAACTTTTTGTTTGAAGTGATCTTTACGAGGGAACACGAATGGCCAGAGTGTCTGATCTGCGTGGAATCAGACAAATTATACAACCTTTAGAAATGGCTGGTACCTTGGTTCGGAGAACTGATGAAGAGGTTCGTATTCCAGTTTCCATCCTTTCCAGCGTCTTGTATGAACCATTGCCCCCATAAGTTATACCAAGTTTATGGGCATTACTTAATTTTTTATTTTTCTATGGGACTTAAATGGAAATTTGAGATTGATTGATTAGAATATTTAAGTATCCTGTTTTATTATTGCAGCTACTTGAATCATTAGACTCATTTGTTGTTGTTGAGAGAGAAGGTCAAATCATTGCATGTGCTGCTCTCTTCCCTTTCTTTGAAGAGAGATGTGGAGAGATTGCTGCCATTGCAGTTTCTGCGGAGTGCCGAGGACAAGGGCAAGGCGACAAATTGCTTGGTATGATAATGAATTGCTTCATCACATACTATATGAAAGGAATGACTCCTGTTCAACCCATTTGGTCATGGTTACAATGCCCTGTATATGGTGACACCAAGTGCCTGTTGCTTGAACTGTGTATTATACTTTATTTGAGCACGGTAAATAGATATCAGTTAGCTCGGATGGCATCTTAATAGGATCCCAGTGATTACGCCACAACCAATTTCCTGCTGTAATTTTTTGAAAAAAGTCAATAACGGGAACGATGAATTCTTTTGATTATTGTGGAGCAGGATAACTCCACAATAAATATGTTCTGATATAAAAAAAAAAATAGTTTGGATTACCATTTGAACCATTTAAAAGGAACATTCACTTTTCAAGTTTTAAGTGCTGAGTTGTGTCATATGGAAAGTGAAGTATACTACTGTAGACCAAAGCTAACAGATTTTCATGCCTGATCTCTTAGTGAGATAAAATAGTTAATGTGCATGTTCTCTAAACTGTCTCTTAGAGTACATGATAAAAAGAAGAAAAGAAGAACCTTGAGATTCTAATTAGCCGATTCAGGTGTTTCCATTGATTTATGTGTAATTTTCTTACTGAACGGCAGATTACATGGAAAAGAAGGCCGCCTCCCTAGGACTGGATAGGCTCTTCCTGCTGACAACAAGAACTGCAGACTGGTTCGTTTGCAATCTTACCTAATTTTATTGAACGTCTTCCTGCAACATTTTACATATTTTTACATTGGTTTGAAGTAAGTTGCTGGTTGCTTTACCACTCATCCACGTACACATACAATCTCCAGCATAATTCAGGTTTAGTAATGTCATATTCAATTTCAGATAACTCATCTTTTACTACTATCAGTCGAATAAGATGGTTCTCATTAGCTTTTGAGAACAAAATTTTATATCCATCTTGAATGGCAATGTGAGAAGATAGGGAAATGTCACCCTTGTTCATCTCTTCATGGTTATAGCTTTCTTTTACAATTTAGTTGTTTTTGTCAATGGAAGGAAATGATACCCCACTACCACTTGTTTAACAGGTTTGTGAGGCGTGGTTTCTCAGAATGTTCATTTGAATCAATACCTGAAAAGAGGAGAAGAAAGATAAATCTATCCCGGAAATCCAAGTACTATATGAAGAAGTTGTTGCCAGATAGGAACAGGATTGGTACCGTCGATAGGTCGTTTGCTTGAGGCTTGATTGAGCATTGAAAATCTCTCACAGTAGAAGAAGGATTCTATATATTGGTCAGGAATATATCTTCGGTCGTCTGGTCATAAGAAAGCAAAATTTCCTACCTGGTTCTCATGTTCCTCGTTTTATCTTGTATCTGTGTCAGTCGTCCCGTCGTCCAACCATGTGGATTGTCATATGTATTTATTCACCAAGACGTGTATATATATATGTTGTGCCAAAGAGAAGTTGATTACAGGTCTAAAATTTTGCTTGTCTACATCAATATCTAAGCAATGCAATGTGTGGTGTCGTCATCATATGTAATGTATATTTGCGACACACCAATATTGTATTTATACTTTATTAGGCAAATGAATATAAAACAGTGAAGAAGTTAGAAGGGTCTATGTTATTGTTTGATAAAGATATCTCTAACTCATACTAACATGCATCTAAAATTTTAAACTATGTTTAGATTAATGCAATGCATTAAAATTCTAACAGGCGGAATGAGCACTGTTGTAAGTGGAAAGAAATTTGATAATTTCTACGGGAAACAAGACATGGGTCTATGCGGGCAGGCAGGTTGGTACAAAAGCATATGTAAACCTTCATTACAGAAGGTCAGAGGGTGTTGAGCAATACCCCCATGGTACCGCCGTGCTCTTGATGATATTTTGCACATGGTTCATCACCTTTATGAACTATATGTTTGGTGATATGACTAAAGTTAAATAGCACTGAATTAAATGAAGTTCGTGGAATCATGCTATTGTAGTACTAAAGATTTTCTCCATTGCACAAAACAATCAACTTATCAATTCCTATGCTCATTTGTTACTCGAAATGGGGGCTGCAAACGTATACGAGCTTCATCCGATGTTCTGTAACGGCAACATAAAGAGATAACAAAAGTTACAGGGTCAAGTGAGTATACACCATGGTTCCCACTTATTATAACCAACTTCCTCAAAAATAAGCAACGAAATGGACTACACAAACCCTCCAGTCTGTTCCGCCTCCAATTAGAATGAGAAAAGGAGTGTTGAACAAGGTTTAAGCCTCCTTGGCTTCAGGATGGCCCTTCCATTTGAAATTATCAGCATATGCCTTCACCTGCAGCCAAAACAAAACAAGGAGTTATATATATATATATTTTGTTTCTTTATTTTGGTGCTCACAGTGAACCAACTAAGATTAACTGAATATGTCATTAGTTAGATGATATAAAGAAAATAAGTAGCATAAAAAATTTCTTTTCGTCAATTAGATGCTAACATGATTGGCTTTAAAACCAATTTGTCATTTCTTCATCCTCCTTCCTCATCCATCTAAAAGGAACTCTTGGTTGTTAGGACATCTAAACAATTCCAATAGTAACAACCCAAACTTATATAATGTCATTTGGGAAAGAATTAGGATATACTACGAAACAATAATTGGTACCAAAAGAACAATGAAACTGAGCCCCTTAAATTAGCCACAAGAAGACTCTAGATTGCAAAAGGATTGAGAATTCTCATACGAAATGTCTTGAAGGCCACAAAAAAATTGGAGGAAACAATAGATTGAGTGCTAGAAAAACTCTAAAAGATGAATAAATAAGCTGCATTGAACAAAGGAATAAAATTTAACACAAGGGATCATTCCTTGAAACTAGTCAAGGCTTGAAGATATGACAGAGAGCTCAATGGACGAATCACTCTTAGCTTCAGCGTGAACTAATGGAGGGCGAGCAAACCACCCCTTCCCCCTTCTTCCACCAAAAATACATTCAAAGAACTATAGACAAAATACAACCCCAATCAAATTAAAATAATGAGAAAGAATATCAAACCTTCAAAAGTGGTGTGTGGCGCTTCTTAACCTACAAAAAGGAGAAAAAGAAAAAAAGAATCAAGAAACATAATCAACAGATGAATTAGAAATTAACCCCAAGTTTGGGGATTGTCTCCCCGTGTGATCTGAAAATTATATGCAGGCCAGCAAAGTGATTCCTCAATCTGAACACTAAAGAAACAATTAAAATTGTTTTTTTTTTTTATAAGAAGAAAAAATTAAAATTGTAATGCAATGCCATCAGAATGCTAAATAAGAAACATGAACTTTCTGCATCTAATGGACCAAATTTGAAAAGAAGAATTGTCATCTCCCCTCAAATTTCTCCTCTTGAAATTCCTGAAGTTTAGCTTCAAACTAATACTAGGATATTAAATAATTGAATTTATTTCCACTATTTACAAAGATAAGATCTTACATTCAGAGTTAAACGCCATACTATAGCCCAAATGCAAAGATCGTGAATCATATTTGTTATTCTAAATAAACATAACGAACAACCATATCCAAATGCAATGTCATTTTAGCATTTATTATTTATTTAGAATTAGAGTGCATTGTTTTAACCTTGTAGATAAGCAAAGATCTATTGTAAAGAATATATTAGAACATACGCATAATTAATCAACACCACCAACTATAATTATTACTTATTTGAAGGCAACTGACAGTGGAAAAAAACGAACACAGTTCATAACTAACCTAAGATGTGACAACTAAAACTACAAAAAGGGAGTTACAAGAAGAATTTTTTTTTTTAAATGGTTGAACGAAGCATTACCACATATTCCCATCCATGTTTCTCAGCAAATGCCTTTGCAGCTTCTTCACTATCAAAAGACAGTGCAGAATCCCCTACATTGGCGTAGGGATCCCCAGTAGAAGTCCACCCCATCAATGGATTTTCCCACCTACAAACATGACGATAAGCATTAAAAATCTCTTTACCCTTCTGTTTGTATGTTTTTCTGTTTTAAATGAGAAACCAAACTTTTATGAAAATAAATGAAATATTACATGCGGGCAATAAAGAAAGAAATCAATCCACCACATAAGATGCCTGATCAGAGAAACAAAAGTCCAAAAAGAGAAAAAGATTATAAGGAAAAAAAACTCTAATTGTTGAGAGTATGAGAACAAGTCATTCACTTTTGGGCACTTGAAGTTTGCCCAGTATAACATGTTGTGCACAATATTTCACCCTAGCACCTAGGAATCTGCTAGAACTGAGTTAAAAATTCTGTTAACTTATGGAGCAACTTCAGATTTTTTTAAAAACAAACTCAGAGAACAAAGAAAGAAAAGAACGATTCATACTTTTGTGTTGACATAAAATTGATTTTCCACTTGCCAACGTTCCCTGATCCTTGCTGAGATGCAGTTCTAGCAGGCGAGTAAATTACAACCTGACATAATTTCATAATTGGAAGACAAATGAATCGAGATGGTAGTATAGAAAAAAAAAAATTAATATTACAGGGAAATCCAATAATAGTGGTTCGCATATTAGAAGTACAAGATTAAACCTCAATACATGCAAAGTTCCAGAATATTTTTTCTTTAGAAAAAAATCCCAACATTTACCTTCCATACCTTAAAAATTGATAATTAAAAAAAAAAAAAAAAAAAAAAAAAAAAAAAAAAAAAGAAGGTCTGCCCAGCAATTGATTAGTATCTTGAGAGTGCAACTGGCAGCAAAATACAGTAGCGTCAAAAAAGAAGAAGAAAAGGTGCAGCTTTTCTTAGTGATTGAACGTCAGGTTCCTCTACCATTTTTACCGAATTTAAATGAATTTTTGGTCATCAAGATAACAGAAATGATAGTGTCATAGTAATAAATCAGCCGGAAATTTCCATCTCCCATTTCAACATAGTTGCAACAAAGAAAGACGATTTAGCCACTGCAGAACATTCTAAAGGCCCAGGTAAAAGCAAGCAATAATACCCAACCAGACGGGTATAGAAATACCTAATCCCCAAAAATCATCAATACCGTCTAATAATCCGATCTCTCGAAATTAAACTTAAACGTGAGCAATCAGAAACTCATTGATAAACAGCAAAGCAAATGAATGCCAGAGCAATACCCTCCTGGTAAGGTGTTCCTCGGGAATTCCAGAGACCATACCGATCTCGCCGGGCTTGACTTCAACCAAGGAGTCGGCGGAAAATGACCTGCAAAGAGGAGCCACAGTACCACGGAGAGCACATCTATGGTTCCAGATTCGCTGCAGAGAGTTAGCCATTCGTCGATAAACGAAATTCGACGCGAAAACTAGTTTTCCGTCAGGCTCGTCCCCCGTTAAAAACACAGTTCCTACTCGATTATGCTTCGAAAGATGGAGAAGAGATTTACGCTGTTGTTTTCTCCAGGACTTGTAGAAATTACAGGTGCGCCTTTAAACTAATACGAAAACTTTTATATTTATTCAACAAAAAAAAAAAAAAAAAAAAAACCGAAAACTTTTTTTTTAAAAAAAATAAGCGAGTGATTTTTTTTTTTTTTCCACTCAATAATAACAATAATAATTTTCTTTATATATATATATTTTTTGAACATATAAGATTTTGTTTTCAAAACTTATATTAATTACACAAATTGTTATACCATAAAACCAATTTTGTGTCAAATTAGTCTCTACTTAATTTTGTCAAATTCTTTTAGTTATATGTTCATGTGGCATTGCTGACACAGCAATATACCAATTATGTGACAAATAAAAATTCTACATTCCACATTGGATAAGTTCGAGGCGAGTCTAAAATTGGACGGATTTTAGGATTTCAATTTTTTTTTCTCCGCTGAGGTGTATTACGACGTAAT
This sequence comes from Luffa acutangula, assembly GCA_036850905.1. NCBI lineage: Eukaryota > Viridiplantae > Streptophyta > Magnoliopsida > Cucurbitales > Cucurbitaceae > Luffa > Luffa acutangula. The sequence goes on along the minus strand of CM072087.1, from coordinate 55,956,175 downwards.
CTCATACCATGAAAATGCACGATCGAAATCTCAAAGAACCGATTTTGTGGGAGAAGGCAAAGCAATCTAGAGAAAAAGGGTTTATCAAAATTGCATGGAGGATTTGATGTGCAAGTTAAAGAAGGTCATCCTGAGTAAGAATCATGTGTTGCCTTTGAAGATAATTCAAGGTATGCAATGGTATTTAGGGCTGATGACTTTTTGCAGAAACCAGAAGTTAATCTTGGTGGGTATTTTAAGTTAGTGACGATGGGAGATGGTGTTGGAAGTGTGACCAAAGTCCCACATTGGCTAGATAAGGAGATGATGATCATGAGTTTATAAGGTAGGACAAGTATCTCCATTGGTATGAGACCTTTTGAGGGTGATCCAAAAACAAAGTCATGAAGGTTTATGGTCAAAATGGACAATATCATACCATTGTGGAGATCTGTGGATGTTCGATAATCCCTTACAAGTGGTATCAGATGTCCCAGAGGTAGCCATGTCAGGTGGAATACTCTGGTGCCGAACAAAGAAGTTGTGAGCCTTAATAGTCATGGTGAAAGTCTGTGGTTAAGCTCTGGGCAGGCGGGTACACTCCGGAGAAGAGGGGTCGTCCTGGATAAGAGCAAGAACTCTCGGTAAAGCGGTGAAGCCTAGAAAGGGGAGGATTGTTGGGAGTGCGACCAAAGTCCCACATTGGCTAGATAAGGGGATGATCATGAGTTTATAAGGGAGGACTAGTATCTCCATTGGTATGAGACATTTTGAGGTAATCCAAAAACAAAAGCTATGAAGACTCTATGTCCACCCAATTTTACACTCGCCCCGCCCAAAGTTATCCAATGTGGTAGTTTTTATTTGCAACATAATTTGCAATGCCACATAGGCATATAAATAAACCAGAGTTTGGCAAAGAAACACATCCACATCGTGCATTTTCTCGGATGATTATTATTATTATTATTATTTGTCGAGTCAAATATATATATTGAAAGTATGTGTAGTACGTTTCACGATATAAAGATCAAAATTGAATACATTACAAAAGTATAATAACCACAATATTTTAACTAAAAAAAAAAACCCAATATTGTGAACTTTTTGTAATTATCATGTTCTTTTTATTACAAATTTCGTGCAAAATGAAGAGGTAGACAGATTTATATCATCCACCAATTCCGATTGGCAGTGATTTGTAATTTGCTTCAAAGAAGGGACTTCTTGAATTATTATGACAGATAAATTGACAGTGTCCAAATTTCCCACTTTTTCTCTTCTCTCAAAAGCTTTTTCCTCTTCTTTCTTCATTTCTATTATAGTTCCTCCCAAGATTCGTGTAGTTCCGATGATGTGACCGCTAAATTTCTCCTCTTCTCTTCAAAATAATTTGTCCACTTCTTGGCGGATCTTTCTTTCGATCGGGCACGCGCTCGTAATTTGCCAGAAAACCTTCCGGACAATCTGAACGACAGGAAATGGTTTAAGCTGCGGCCTTTGTTTGTCTCGAAAGTTCCACCCGAATACGATATTCTATTGTTCCCTATTTTTTTTCTAAGGTAAGAAGAGACTGAATTTTGTTTAAGTTCTACTTGTTCAATTCTTTGTTTCGTGTTTTTCAGTTGGAATGAATTGTGCGGTGGAAATCGAAGTATATTTGAGGCACTACAAGCTGGAACCTCTTTGGGGGAGAAAATTGAATAGATATATCTAACAATTTGAATTACTGGGAAGAATGATGTTGCATCTATCTCTAGTCGATCAATTACTTTACAACTTCGGTATTGAATGGGGCATAGAGGTGCTAAATTTCACGTTTCCTCCTCCATGAAGGATGAAATCTTTTTACCTGAAAGTATTGGTTACCCACTCGTCCACTTGATCGTTTACCATTTGTTCTTTTTGCTAAAAGAATCTACCAAATTTGCGTTGAAAGCTTCTTGTGTGCAATTTTTATGTTATTTAAAGATTCTTTATTTCTTGTAAACTTTGGAGTTACTTACTGGGCAGTGGTTTGTTTTCCATTAATTGATTTGACTGCTTACTAGAGTACGCTACAAATACTTCAAAAATTGTTGCAGAGTCGGGGGGGCTTTTGCAAATGGGTGCGCCAAAGCAGAAATGGACAGCTGAAGAAGAAGCTGCCCTTAAAGCAGGAGTGATCAAGCATGGAGCAGGAAAATGGCGCACAATACTTACAGATCCAGAGTTCAGCTCAATTTTGCATCAGCGCTCAAATGTGGATCTCAAGGTGCTTTCCCCCACCCCCTGGTTCTTGTTCACTCATCAGAGTAATTATGTCATAGGATGTAGAAATTCACCAAGCATCCCATGTTGAGTTTTTCTTTCCATATTCTACTTGGAAACGCAGTGCTTGTTTTACTGAAACATTAATGATTTTTCAATGTAATTTTGGCTCTGAACAGGATAAGTGGAGAAATATAAATGTTACTGCAATATGGGGGTCTAGGCAAAAAGCTAAGCTCGCACTTAAAAAGAATTCTTTGGCCCTAAAACAACATGATAATCCTATGGCTGTAACCACCGTGCTTCAGAACGAAGAGATTGTTGACGCTAAGCCACTTGCAATTTCGAATGGAACAATTCGCACTAATGGGCCAAAAGAACCACTAGCAAGGTCTCATGGCAGCTGGTTATGTGAATCTTTTTTGTTCCAGGGTGAAATAGTCAGATATTTATTGTGATTATTGCATAACCAATTGTTATTGGGGTTCACATAGTTTCATTAAAAATATCAATACCATAGCTAGCTAAATTTTCTGGTAAAGTGAATATTGGCATTTTTTTTACTTACACTAAACAAATGACTAATGACTAAATAATTGTTTAATCAATGTCATGCATCACATACGCTATAAAGAGAAGTCATCGCCTCTAGCACGCATACACACACATAACTTTTTTTCTTTTTTTTTTTTTTTTTTTTTTAATGCATTACCAAGTCCCCCCACTTTATTGCATTTAGTGTCACTCTAATGCAATAAAGTGGGGGGACTTGGTAAGTCATAAACTAATGACTAATGACTAAATAATTGTTTATTGCATTTCTTTTTTTCTTCTTTTGGAGGCTTTATTTCTTCAGTTTCTTGTTCAACTTTCCTGTAATCAGATGAGGGAACAAGAGGTCTTTTTCGGCTCTATTGTCTTACCCTTTTGCTCTATTGTAGTTATCTTGAACTAAGAAATGACTCGTTATTGATCTAGGCGATCTTTCACCATCACCTGCATTCAGAATGAGAAAGTATAACTGCCAAATTGGTTTATATCCATTAGACATGGTTTTTAAGCATCTTGCTCTATAATTAGTCTTTCATTGGAAGCCACAGGTGCTTCATCCTTCCTTTCCTGTTTTTTAATTGTTTTGTAAAACCTCTTTTGCATGGTGTAGATTGGACAAACTTATATCAGAGGCAATTAACAACCTAAAGGAGCCAAGGGGTTCTGACCGGGCTGCAATTGCTATGTACATAGAGGTGCTAATGCATAACACATTTGAATCCAAATGTTTGACAATTTCGTATGTGCCGTAAAGATATTTTCCACCCCTCCAACTTTGGTCTTAGGATTCATTGGTGGCGTCCTTAATCATTTCTTATGCATAGAATGGATAAGTGTCAAGACCTTAGTGTTGTAATTGCTATGAGCTGCTGTAATATGTTATTTTCTTTCCGTGAAGGGATGCCCGTCAGTCAAGATGTCTACTAAAATGTGATTTCTTTATCTGTTTATAGCACTGCATGCTTGTCTTTGTGTGTGTGAGTATAAAATAAGAAAGAACTTTTCATTGGAAGAGGAGGAAAGGAACAAAAAGAGTGATAAGAAATCTAATAGAAACCAAAGTAGATTACAAGAAGGTTCTCCTCTTGTTATTAAATTTACTTCTTTCAGGCAGCTCTACAATTGGGTACTTAGTTATATAACTTTCAGTTCCTGGGTTTTTCTTATTCATAATTTAGATCCCTTACAAATTGTGTACTCTGGTCATTTGATGTTTTAGATATAGTAAAATCTCACAAGATCACCCTGGCTTTATGTATTTCTCAGTTCCATCTTCTAACCTTGATGCCTCTACATAATTTCTCTTTTTTGTTGTTGACAAAAATGGTCCTATATAATTCTGAAGTTTTCATTTGTTCTTTGTGTAGGAGCATTACTGGGCCCCTCCAAACCTTAAAAAGCTTCTTTCAACAAAATTAAAGCATATGACTGCAAATGGAAAGTTGATAAAGGTAGTTTTCCTGCTAGAATACAGAAATTATATGAAAAAATGATTATTCTAGCAGCTATCGGAACTGTTCTGCAATGCTGATTGAACATGACTGGTAAGCCTGTGTGTTAATGTCTTCGCTATGAGGAAGGCCTGAAGGAGCAGTGACTTAGGGAATTATAGAATGACAAGGGTATGGAAGGGTATTTTGGAACTTTTATGCACGAGAATGATGTCAGTATATTGTGGGGATTGTTCATGAGGTATGTCTAGAGGGAATTTAAACAAAAGAAATCGAAAGGGGAGTGGGAATGGGTAAGCTGGTTATGGTAGCCAGTAGGAGTGAGCAAACCCCTAAAAATAGTGTGACCCCCACTGTTCGAGTAATCCTCTTGGCAGTCAGTTCTTACAATTGTTTGGTTGGGGAAACAAATTCATTGAAGTGAGGTTTTATCAATGGGACACAAGTCCATGGTTGATGATGAGGTGTTATTTAATGTGATTTGTTTGTCTTGTTTAATGGCATTTTGGTTTGTAGCCCTAGTCTGGAGACATGTTCAGCATTTAGATGCATTGCTGCATGATCAAAGGCTATATGCTAACCTCCAGAAATGTGTATTGCCTAAATGGAACTGGAGTACCAGTACCTCAATCATATTATTACGAAGGGGTGGGGTATCAGCCTATCAGTAGAAAATTAAAGCCCTGCTTGTCTTGTGTGTTTCGAGAATGTTGAAGGAATTAATGCCGTTCCTTTGTCTAACTGGGTCCTAAAGAGAATTTATGAAAGACAATGGACATTTTTTTGGCCACTCATGAAACTATTGAAAAGGGACCAGTTTACATAGATACACCTAACGCCAACAAGCTTGTCAGCAGCTAAAAAGAACCCTGGTAAATTTCTAGGTTCTTTCTTTACCAAAATTTGAGCAGTCATTTGTTGTTGAGGGTGCCTTCCTTGTGTGGGTTGTGGCTTTTTTAATGCAAAACTAAAAACATATTGCTTCTTTCATAAGGCGCTGGGTCAGTGAGGAGCTATGGAAGAGAACTAATTGCAACTGTTCTAGCCATCCCAAGAATGGAGTCTTTACTTGGGTGAGTCATAAAAATAGACACTATCAGGGTCTGAAATTCTTGATAAGATGATGGTAGAACTTCTCTAAATGATTTGAATGGAGGGACCTCCATTCTCTGCAGTCTTGAGTATGGAGAATATCTTTGACCCTGATGTACACAATGGAGCATCATAGAAGACATGTTATTTTCTAACATTAAGTCCAAACTAGAGGGGACTGTTAGAAACCAGAAATTGAAATAGAAAATAAAAGAAAATAGCATTACAATGATAAAGGAAAATTACAACACCCTAAACACTGAAAGAGGCTCAGACTCTCCCAAGAAATTATTTACAGATAAACTACTTACTCCTAGTCCTAACTCCCCTAACCCACACTATATATAACCACCTTTCGTTAACCAACCCTTTATCCAATGACTAATATGTGCATAACATTAGTTTCCAAAAAAAAAAAAAAGTGCATAAGATCCTAACTATATTTCTAATATGTGCATATAGGGGTTTGCTCATATAAAGAGGCTTTAAAGAAGAGACAGGTTGACCCCCTCCCTCCCCCTCCCCATCCTGCCAATACCCCAGCCCTGACTATATCTCCCCCAGACAACGACAACATCGACTCTTCCCCACCAATGGCAGCCTTATATTTATCTTCGACAGTCATCATACAACGCGAATTCTTCCATGATTGTTGGCACGACATCATGAGAGCCCTTCAACAAGAACTATCGGCTTTTGCCTCTATCAGCCCCTTACAACCGGACAAAGCTCTGCTAGCGTGTGAAGATGAAGAACAAGCGCGGATCCTTGCCAATATTAAAGGTTGGTATAGAGTGGGAAAGTTCCTCGTCAGATTCATGCCATGGAGTGTCGAAGCAGTGGCACACAATCAAAAGGTTCCCTCATATGGAGGCTGGATAAAGGTTCGCAACCTCCCGCTTGATAAATGGTCCTTAGATGTCTTCAAGCAGATTGGAGACGCTTGTGGAGGATACCTCGAAACAGCCAACAAAACCTTATCCCGAATGGATATGATGGATATAGGGTTGAAGGTCAAGTCCAACCACAATGGTTTCCTACCCGCCGAAGTATACATACCATCTCCTTCCAACAACCCTATAAAGGTGTCTATCGATCCCTTTTTCATGGAAGAATACTCCATTGGCTACATAGCAGGCATCCACGGTAAAATCCCGATCGAAACAATGGCTCAGGGAGCCCCACGCGCCGGCAACGCCTCCGATGACATAGAAAAGAGGCCCCCCTTATGTCCACGCGCCGCACAGGAATTGGTGAACGAAATAGGGGATTATCCCCAATCTGAGTACAGATTACCTGTTCGAGATGTCACTGTCACAGCCTCCTTCGCAGAAGTATTGCAGACGCCATCAGAGAAGGGCCCACCTACAGCAGCCACCCACGTGACTCCTCCATACCTTATCAGCATCCCCACACCCCAAACCAAATACGACCGAAGCCCAAGCCCAAACCCAAATCCCCAATCTAATCCATGCCCCATTGACCACCAGTCAACAAAACCTACCCTTGCCAATCTGCCCCCAAAAATCCCCGACCAGACCCATCATATTCCAAAGCCCACAATAAGCCCAGCCCCAAAAAGCCCTAGTCCTGCCAAGATACAGCTTGGGGGTAAAAAGCCGATTACCATCAACAACCAGGAAACTTTCCTCCTGACGGGTACTATGCACTCTACCCACACTGATTTTCAGTATACTGAATCAGAAGGAGATTTCTCTTCCCCCTGCTCCCCAAACACGAATGTTTCTCCTCTCATGCCCCATTCCTCGAACAACCAGCATGTGGCATCTCCACCAACCATATCCCACCTTTTCGACCAATCTGCAGCACAACCCCCACCTCTCGAGAATCCCATTCCTTTGCGAATGGAGAAGCCACCAGACACAGTCTCCTCGTTGATCCTATGCAAAGAGACATCGGAATTGATTGATATTGATGATGAAGAGACGGAAGAGGCTAATCCCTCTTACCATCCCAGAGACCCCACAACTTATCTCCCCATTATCTTTCCATGGTTGGCTGAGCATGGTATGTGCATCATGCCTATGCCTAACAGACAAAAGCTATCCAACACTGCGAAAAAGAAGAAGAAATGGGTGAACGAGCTTGTGAATCTCCATTCCTCTGTTAATTACAACAAATCTACAGCTCACGGTCAATTGGGAGGGTCGGCCAACCCCTCATGATTTTTTTGTCTTGGAATGTCAGAGGCCTTGGCTCTTGGAAGAAAAGAGCCCTTATTAAGGACTTCATATCCTCGCACAATCCAGCCCTTGTGATCCTCCAAGAAACGAAGCTCTCCTCCATTGACAGAAAAACAGTCAAATGCATTTGGAGCTCAAGGAATATTGCTTGGGCCACTTTAGACGCCATTGGGGCTGCTGGAGGCATCATTATTTTGTGGAATCAATCCACCTTTAATGTGATTGAGGTTATTGAAGGTCATTTCTCCCTCTCTATACACCTTGCTCTTGCTGATGGCTTCTCTTTTTGGTTAACAGGGATTTACGGTCCAAACTCATCTTATGACAGAAAATCCTTTTGGCAAGAATTAACAGACCTTCAAGCCCTCTGCCTCCCTTGTTGGATTTTAGGCGGTGACTTCAATATTACTAGATGGTCTTGGGAGAAATCCTCATTTGCAGTCCCCACTAGAGGAATGAGGAAATTTAACAGTTTCATTGAAAAGGCCGACCTTCTGGATATTCCTCTGTCCAACGGGAAGTACACGTGGTCCAGCTTCCGACCCAACCCAACCATGACTCTCATCGACAGGTTCCTTATAACAGGTGACATCTCCACCAAATTCGGATCTGCCATGGTTAAAAGGTTGGATCGTATTACATCTGATCACTATCCTATCTGCCTCACGCTGGGACACGAGAAATGGGGCCCCTCTCCATTTCGTTTTATTAATGCTTGGCTTTCCCACCCATCATTCATGAAAACAGTCGATTCATGGTGGAATTCCAACTCTGTTATTGGGTGGCCGGGTCATGGCTTCATCCAAAAACTCAAGGGGCTTAAAAAGGAGCTTAAAATCTGGAATCACCAGACCTTCGGGCACCAAAAAGAGGCTAAAGCTCAACTAGGCCGAGAGCTCTCTTCCATTGACCACAAAGAAGAGACTGACCAGTTATCTGAACAGGACATCAATAGAAGATCGAAAATCAAAGCTGATCTGATTGTTATTTCGGCCAATGAAGAAATTATGTGGAGACAAAAAAGCAAGCTCAAGTGGTTCGTTGAGGGAGATGTCAATTCAGGTTTTTTCCACCGTATTATGGCTGCAAACAGAAGGAAAAACTCCATCGTTGAAATTATATCATCCGAGGGTCACAGCCTTATGAAAGATGGGGATATTGAGAAGGAGTTCCTCACTTTTTACCAGCAGCTCTTCACCCGAAAAAACACCAGACAGCCCCTCCCCAGCATTGACGATTGGAGCCCCATATCCATAGACCAATGCGCGATGCTCGAGCTTCCTTTTACCGAATCAGAGATCCTCAGAGCTGTAAATGACCTTGGCACGAACAAGACCCCCGGTCCTGATGGTTTCACAGCTGAATTCTTTAAAAAATCCTGGAACATCCTTAGAGAAGATATCACTGGGGTGTTCAATGATTTTTTCCAGACCGGCATCATTAACGCCAACCTTAATGAAACCTACATTTGTCTCATTCCGAAGAAGCCGGGTGCAAAGACGGTTAAAGATTATAGGCCGATTAGCCTTACCACCTGCCTATACAAGGTCATAGCTAGGGTCCTATCGGATCGACTAAAGCATGTTCTCCCCTACACGATTACTAAATACCAATCTGCCTTTGTCAAAGATCGTCAAATTATGGATGCCTCCCTAATAGCCAACGAGCTTATCGACGAGTGAAATAGAAAGAAAAAGGCCGGTGTTGTGATAAAACTTGATATTGAAAAGGCCTTTGATATGGTTGACTGGACCTTCCTAGACGACATTCTCAAAGCAAAAGGGTTTGGCCACAGATGGAGACAGTGGATCAGAGGATGTGTATCATCGACAAACTACTCTATTATTATTAATGGCAAACCAAGAGGCAAAATCATCCCATCTAGAGGACTCCGACAAGGAGATCCCTTGTCTCCTTTCCTATTCATTTTGGTTGTTGATTGTTTGAGTAGGATGCTGATCCGAGCAGAATATTCGGGCTCCATAGAGGGATTTCGAGTTGGAGAAGGAAATAACGTCACATCAGTCACCCATCTTCAGTTTGCCGACGACACCATTATCTTTTCATCCCCAGAAAAAGGCCGATTAGATAATCTCTTCAACATCATTCGTACCTTTGAGGAAGCTTCGGGTTTGAACATTAACTGCCAAAAAACAGAGTTTTTGGGGCTCGGCATAGAGACTCCCACAGCTGCTGATTTGGCCTCTTCATTCGGTTGTAAGCTTGGCTCTTGGCCCATCACCTATCTTGGCCTCCCGCTGAATGGCAACCCTCGCTCTAAGGCTTTCTGGACTCCTGTGATTGAAAAAGTTGAAAAGAGGCTGCATAATTGGGGAGCTACAAACATTTCCAAAGGGGGGAGGCATACTCTTATCCAAGCTACATTAGCCAATCTTCCCATATACTACCTCTCCACTTATCTAGCTCCCAAGAAGGTCACAAACCAACTGGAAAAGATGTTCAGGAACTTTCTTTGGAGGGGCGGTTTAGACAAAAAAGGTAGCCACCTCCTTAAATGGTCTAGATTAAAAACTCCCATTGCAGAGGGAGGCCTGGGTATATATGATCTCCACAACAAGAATATATCTTTGCTGGTCAAATGGCATTGGAGATTCTATAAAGAAAAAGATGCCTTATGGAGGATGATTATTGCTTCTAAATATGGGGTCTCTACCAACAATTTTAAATCAGGAGCTAAATCCATGCACTCGTCCAAAGGTCCTTGGAAGGCCATTCACGGATTGTAGCCCCTGCTATACAATCATATAAACCTTATAGTGGGTAAAGGAAACAAAACTATGTTTTGGATGGACAAATGGATCGGTCCCTCGTGCCTCCAGTCATCGTTCCCTCTTCTATACAGTTTATCTCTTCAAAAGGAGTCCTTTGTCACTGATTTCTGGATTGAATCCTCGGGGGCATGGAACCTTCATCTGAGGAGGCACCTTAATGAAGAGGAAACCACGGAATGGGCCTCTTTATCCCTGCTTCTATCTACCTTCACATTCTCAGACAGGGAGGATTCTTGGTCATGGAACCTTGAAAAATCCGGGGCCTTCTCTACAAATTCTCTCACTAAAAGGCTTGCCTCCCAAGGGCCCCACATATCCTCATCTCTATACAGCCAATTATGGAAGGGGCCTATGCCGAAGAAGGTCAAATTTTTTATATGGGAACTCAGCCACTCTTGTATCAACACCGCAGATATCATTCAAAGAAAGCACCCTTGGCAGACCTTATCCCCTTCATGCTGCTGCTTATGTTACAAGGCCCATGAATCTCAGATTCATCTTTTCAGTCAGTGCTCCTTTGCCTCTGCTTTCTGGGAGATTCTTCAACAAGCTTTTGGCTGGTCATTTGCTAGACCGGGTGACATCACTTCCCTTTTAAATTCCTCTATTGCTGGCCACCCCTTTACTAGAGATAAAAAGCTTCTGTGGCTCAACTTCATCTATGCTTTTTATTGGAATATTTGGATGGAGAGAAATGCTAGGATCTTCACGGACAAATCGCATAATTTCAATGCTTTCATGGAATCTACTACCTATCTTGCTTTATTTTGGAGTAGCAAATCCCCCCCTTTTTGTAATTATGATTTATCATCCCTCATTTATATATGGAGAGGGTTTTTGTAAGTATCCTTGATAGGTCCCTCTTTTGTATCTATTTCATACATCAATGAAATGGTCTCGTTTCCTATCAAAAAAAAAAAAAAAAAAAAAAATTCATTCTAATAATTTATTCCATAGGTCTCATCATTTTGGATTGGAGCCCTTCTTATAAAGGGACCTCCCTTCTTTCTTTTTTGTGGGGTGGTTCTTTTTGTTCGCCCTTGTATTCTTTCATTTTTTCTCAATGAAAGCATGGTTCATTATAAAAAAAAAAATAAAAAAAAAAAAAAAAAAAATCAACCTAATAATATTTCTAACAACAACCAATCTATGATTATTTGGGTTTTAACTGGGATGGAATTGTCCTAACTTTTCAAAGCTAATTGGGGTACTAAAAGGAACTTCTTACGTAGTAACACTCCTAGAAATGATCAGCTAGGTACTATTTCTGGGAAGGAATGAAAACAGATGTCACGCTAAAGTGTGATCCACAAACAGATTGTTTATTGACGGCAGCTCTGTAGGATTGCTACTACCTATTTCTTTATCTCAGCAAGTCTAGGAGGAAATAATAGTGGACACTCCTAGAAATGATCAGCTAGGTACTATTTCTGGGAAGGAATGAAAACAGATGTCACGCTAAAGTGTGATCCACAAACAGATTGTTTGTTGACGGCAGCTCTGTAGGATTGCTACTACCTATTTCTTTATCTCAGCAAGTCTAGGAGGAAATAATAGTGGATTCTGGAAGGCTTGCTCCACTCCGAAGGAAAGTATACCATTCTTGTGGTGGTGGATAGGGTTTATCAGTACTATGTATGCCTTCTTTTGCTGCACCCCTTTTCAGCTTGAGTAGTGAGGGACCTTTTTTGAAAGAGGCATACGGCTCTGCAGATTTTTTCACTCATATTGATATCGTACAAAGAGAAGAATTTCCAAAGTGTTGTTTGGCAACAGTTCTTCAGGATGCAAGAAACACGATTCAAGAGGAGTACTTCCTTTCACCTACAAATGGATAGCCAGTCCAAAGTTGTAAACGGACTGTTTAGAAGCAGAACCTTGACGCACCACAAATAAACCAAAACAGTGGATGTGCTGGATTCATTTAGGACAAAATTGGTTTCACTTCTTAAAACAACTCCTTTTAAGGCATTCTATGGTCAAGACCCAATCGCCACTTGACTTTTGCGAGAAGCTGGAATCATAATCCATGAAGAAATCTCTTAATGCTTCTTTAGAAGCTGGAATCATAATTCATGAGCACTTAGATCCTCAACCTTTATAGAGTTTCTATGAAATCCATCCTCACCTACGTTGTGCCTTTCCTCCCAAAGCGTGACATATGTTATATTCCAGGCCTAGCCCAATACGTGTGAAGACATTGGTCAATAAGAAGAGGAAGGATTTGAGTTTTGTAGCAGATGACTTGGTTTTCCTAAAGTCATGCCCCTATTATAGATGGCGTTCTCTTGTTCAGTGATCTAATAAGAAACTCAGCCATTTCCCAATGGAGGATTAGGTGTGTGATATGGACTCTACCAGCTACAAGTGCTATGCCTTTAGTGTTTCATGTGTCCAAACTTTGTGCAAATTGTGGCTGAACATTTAAAGGCTTGCCTCTTCCTTGCATCTCAACTTTGAACGGGATCTGTTGTTGAATCATAAATAATATTGAATGTCTTAAAAAAGAGTTTGCTCAGGCAAATTGTGATGGAGAGATTTAACTGACCCTGATGCTAGAGCCATAATAACATGGCTCATTGAACCCTTTAAAGGTGCCAGGTTATGTGGTTATAACTTGCTTAAAAAGTATTTTGAAACCTTACCAAGTATTTTATTGAAGGCAGACAATTTCATAAAATGTTTCTCAAGGATGGTCTATTATGCCGTTGTATGAAGAATTCATGCTCAAATTGGAGTATTATTTTCCTTTTCATTCTGGGATGTTAAAAGTTTGATATATTTCAGTCACGGCACCATTGTAAATTATAATGCAAGTAATACTGAAATGGTTAAAAAAATCACGAAGAAAGCGGTGAACTTGAGGCTGGCAAATTAATGGTAATGCTGGAATTTGATACTAGATCATTTGTATGGCTTTTGTTTGGGTAGGTAAAGCATAAGTACAGAATTGCTCCAAATTCAACCTTATCTGGAAGAAGAAATGTTCCATTGTTACTCGAGGACAAGCAGATGGATTCTTCAAAGACCGAGAAGAGTGAAGTCAAAATCATCACTAAGTCCCAGGTTGACTCTGAACTTTCAAAGATGAAGGTAATGACTGCAGAAGAGGCAGCTATTGCTGCTGCACGTGCGGTAGCTGAGGCAGAGGCTGCCATTGCAGAGGCTGAAAGGGCAGCAAGAGACGCAGAAGAAGCCGAGGCTGAAGCTGAATCAGCACAAGTTTTTGCTGAAGCAGCAATGAAGGCATTGGAGTGCAGAACATTCCCTAGTAGAAGTCCTATTCAGAAAGTTCTTCTCCAAGGTAATGCAACGCACAGCTTCAGTCATAAACTACAAGTTTACGTACTTGAGATATTCCTGCATATCTTGTTTAATTGGGACACTGTAAACTTACATATGTAGGTGTGCTATTTATATTTTTTATGAATAAATCTTAACTTAGGCCAGTTTGGAATGACTTTCTGAATACTTAAAAAAATATTTTCTTAAGTGAAAAAGAAAAATGTTTTCAAGTAGTTAGAAAGTCATTCCAAACATGATCTTAAAATGGACCACAAAAAGCATAATATAAATTGATTATTGGCATCTTTCCTGACGTTTTAAGAAAATTTCTTCATGCACTATGCTCTTGAGGTCTGCTCTATTTAGATGTTAACGAGTTACCTTTCACTTCACAACCCAGTACCCCTCATGATTAAATCGCTTGGCTATTGATCAAGTTAGTTTGGGTTTTTCTATCAATAATTCCACACTCGAGATCGAAAATTTACTGAAAGTTTATTGTTGTTCACTATATTCACCATCTTGCGATGATAATTTTATTCGCGCTTGCATTGATGTCTAGCATGATTGGACTTGTATGTTATGAAACTACCATGAGAAGGAAAATTCAAGCCTATCAATTTTTCTGTCAACTTTTTCTTTCTCTCCCTTTTATTTTATTTTATGTTATTTTATTTTTGGCAGATAACAAAACTTTGCAATGACAACTGTAGGCAATGTGTTCTGAGAAGATGAAGGTGCTGCTGCTGCATTGCCATGTGCAAGCGAATGTAACTAACTGTAGATATTGTTAGCATTGTAAATCTGCAGAATATGGTTGCCTTGTGAGAAAGACAGCTTCTGGGGATCGTTTCATCGGAAGTGTATGTCGGTAATGTGATTTTAAAATCAAACAAAAAGTAAAGGATTTTGGAGAAAGAGAAATGCGTACTTAATCTGAAAATTGTGTTTCCTCGGCAGACTGTCTTTGTGATTCTAAGAGAAATCAATTGCATAAAATTAAGATACGATTTTTCGTCCACCCAACACAATTTGGCAGAAGTTCCTCAACAAAATATGTGGAACAATATGCTTTTCTACAAGTACAGAAACGAACAGTTGTTGATTATTAGCATTTACAGTGGAAGAACAAGTTTGCATTACAACATTTACAAAAGAGTTTTCGCGGCAGAATGTGATTCTACGAACAATTATGGTACAACATGAAGACATCGACATCTTTCAGCGTAGAAGGGTCGAAACAGAACAGCCATAAGAGCTAACATCTTAACTTGAATGATGTGCCAACCAGTAAATGCGAGACTAAATATGATTTGGGGTTTTGGAAAATAAAAGACACATCTTAGATTACTCCAATTGCTGATTGAAGTGTTTCTGCATGAATGAACTTCCTCAACTGAAGGAAATGAGCATTTGTTAGTGAGAAAAAGAAACAAGTTTCGTCAGTGGAGTGGCTACCAAACAGGGTATTTGTTTTGGGCCCTTATTCTGAAAGGGTATCCTATTGCCATATTTTTGTTTGATTTTCATTCAAGCATGACATTACACAACTAATAAAACCATTATTTGAGCTTCAATACATACATATAATATCAATAGAAACTCAAGACTAAAAGGATGTTCTTCAGAGTTCCGATTAGATTCATAATTTGGCAACGAGTATTTGGAACAGTTAGAAAATTGTGATTAAATGTGCTTTGTAAGCTATTGTTCAATCATTCATCATTCTTCTGAAAAATCCATTCATTTGGCAAGGAAAAACCAATACAATTAACTAGATATATATTCACCAAACTTTTATTCGAAGAACTACATTTTAAACTTGAGTTTCTAACAAGAGCCACTTGTTTTCTATATATACTAACAGCAAATAAAGGATGCCACAATGGAGGGATGTCATCGTGATGGTTATTCCATCAGAGCATCGCATCAACCCATTAAAAAAAAAAAAAAAAAAAATCGATTGTCATACACCAAATTTTCCCTAAGTTTGGCCATGGCCAACAATTTAAGGTGCTCACTATCATAAAGTGTTTGTACTATTGACCAAGAGAGCTTTGAATCCTCGAAAAGAAAAAAAAAAAGCTACATGAGAAGCTGCGGAATGAAAATTGTTTCATAGTTCATCCATCTCAGGGAAAGAACAAAATACATAAACCTTTTCCCTCACCTCAAGGAAATTCTGGTAAACTAAAAGTACATTTTTTTCATATATCCCATTTCACATGAATAGAGAAAGACAGGAAGAGCTTTTAGAACAGATTCATGCTCTTCGTTTACATGGGGATTATGGATTTGTTAAACTCATCAAGTTCGCCTAAGGAAGTCAGGATGACACTGATTCTCATGAAAATCCAGTGTTGAAATGCCAATGGGAAAAAACCAAATGTACTTTGAATCTCATGTCAAGCAACAATATGACTTTGAAATGTAATCTTTGTAAAGCTTGGCTCTTTCAAAAATTTTCATTAATTCACAAACAAGGGCAGCATTATTTTACTCCAAAAAGAACATATGAAATGACGAGGGAAAAAAAGTCATTCCAGTACCGCAGTAGCTCCCAATTCCTTAAGCTTTTCAATAATTGGATTTCCTTGATCTTTCGTTACTCCCTTCTTCAGCACTACAGGTACCTTCTCCACCAAATCCTTAGCCTCCTTCAGACCCAACTCAGTGAACGTCCTCACCTCCTTAATGATCTTGATCTTCGCCGCCGCATCAAATTTCTCGAGCTTTATATCGAACACGGTTTTCTCGGCCTCTTTTGCTTCGGCGGAGGCAGATCCGGCGGCGGCCGAACCTGGTGCGCTTAGCCCTGAAACTGCAGGCCCGTACTTGTTTAACCCCATTTTCAACCGGAAGAGGATGGCATAGTCGTGTCGTTCGATTTTAGTGAGGTCAAGGAGTTCATCGGCGATCCGCTCGAGTTTCTGGGTTCGTTCCTCGGAGACGGTGCTGAGTGAGCGAACAAGTGATGGTTTCGGAGCGACAGTGAGAAGTCTCACTAGAGATTTGGCTGGGAGTTTGGAGGCAATTGATGGCATTTCGAGGAATTAGGGTTTCTGGATAACACCGTCGATGATACTGATAAATCACAGAGTATGGTCTTTCATTGAAGCAGCGGGGCTCTACAGACGGAGGAAGCCGAGGGTTACTCTGAATTGATTAGGGTTTCACTTCCATTAGTGACGCTCAATACTACTTGAGAATTTGAAATATGTCTACAATATCAACAATCTGAATAATAGTCCAAAATATGCGAAAAGTCTAGGTTACCCTTTAAAAGAATTTCCCTTCCCTTGTCTATGGAATGAAATTACACACAGGCATTCGTCAGAATTTCACAGATATTTTATTTTTAAAATTTATGAATTCAAAAAGGTTAATAAACCTATATCAAAAAAAAAAAATAAAATAAAAATAAACCATCTACAACAAAGTTGATTTTTTTTTTCTTTTTCTTTTTTACATTCTATGGGAGGCTCCCAAGAATAAGGAACATAAGGCTAAGGGAGAATACACAATCTCAATTATTATTAGAACTTTAATGGATGAAACATCTATAACATTTTTTAAGGTTTGAAAGTTGGAACATTTACTTCCATATTTGTCAAACAAAAACGAAAAGTCAACATAAGCAAAGCTAATTGACATCAAGTGTGTACTAATGACCCAGAGACGTGGTTCAAATCCCCACACTAAAATATTTTGAAAATTGTAATGATGAAGCAGAGAAATTTGTTGTGGTTTATTTCCAAAGTGTTTACAAGAACCGTTTTCTTTGGAAAAACAGGTACTCTCAAAGTCAATCCAAGACATTAGAGACTCAACCTTGAAAGAGACGAGCGGTAAGAAATCAAACACTTCGTGGGAGTTGGATTACCAGCAAAATGTTCCTTCCTTCAGTAGAAAAACTTCATGGAAAAAGCCTGCTCGTTATTATAATAAAATGCACTAATTTAAAGCTGTTAATATGCATTGTGTAAATAAGGACTATATACAATTAATAGACTAGTCTAAAAGTGTACTAATTCAAAGGGTGGAGAAATAACCCATCGGTTTTCCTGTCTTCTTTCCAGGTTTTCAGTATTTCACTGACAGAAGGCGAGTTTGAATCATAAGAATCACCAAATCTATCAAGTAATATGTTAAGTTCTTCCTCATCATCTTCACCGCCATCACATAAATCAAAAGTTGAGAACTCATTGTCGGAACCATCCGAAAACTTGTCAGTCCCTAAAACACCTTCAGAAAAACTCAATGACCAAGGGGCCGTCTTTGAGTCACTCTCGACCTTCGTGTTCAGGCTAGCATGGTTAACAGGAATCTTATCCAATGACTCGTCACAATGATCTGTGAAGCGATCTGGGTGAAGCTTCATATTCTCCATGTTTTCAGAACCAGGAAGTTGTAATCCATTTCTTGCACCATGGTCGTAGGCTACAGACTGGGAGGCGTTTTCTGGTATGCCAGGTTTGCAAAGAGACTGCAGTGATCTTGACAAGTTTGAGACCGTGGCTTCTGATGCATTACAGTTGCTAAGAGCATCCGACAGTTTCTTCAAGTTACTCCAACAAATCCTGTCCGTGTTCGCTTCAAAAAGTTTTGTCCATTGCCTTTCACTTACTTGAAATGGAGCATAACCCATGGCTTTAACCAAGGTGACAGCCTGGTCATAGTTATCTTGAGTTGTAAGTTGCAATATCATTTCTGTGAACAACAGCGGATGGGGAATTTGACCAGCTTCCAAGATTGCGTCAAAAGCATGATCTAATAGATACCACTGAAATAGATAGACTGAAGCAAATTAGTTCTAGTGCCAATATCTTACGACTAACTTTTCTAAAAATAAAGGTGTGTGTAAAATTTCTAAAAATAAAGGTGCATGTAAAATTAAAAGGTCGATGTCGAGAAATAACCAGCAAAAAACACTGGAGGGATTTTACCAGCATGCAAGAATTGAGTTGCATATCATACTGGCTAAAGGTTTTAAAATCTAGATCAATGAAAGAAAAATGGTTTTTACCTTCCCAGCTCTGGATGCTTCCACAAGTAGCATTGCATGTTTACTTTGATCAAGCTGGTGTCCTGACAGAGCCATTTCCCTGTATACATTCTCAAAATATTCCCATTGAAGTGCACAAGCAGCTGCCTCAAGCATTGAGCCATACGTATACTCATCTGGGATTATAGAAGGAATACCGCTACTCAGGGAGGAATGATCTGCTTTTCTCTTTATTTCTTCAAATAAATCTTTAGCTTTAGAAAACATATCATTTCGGCCATAAACTTTAAGCATGGTATTTATGGTCCCTATATTTGGCGGACATTTTTGCTTCATGTACTCGAAAATAGATATACAATCATCAATATGTCCACCATCAAAGGAAGATAAGATCATGCCAGTGAAGGTCACCACCAACGGTTTCATGTGTGATAGTGTTTTCATTTTTTCAACCTGCAGCCACATTTAATAATGAGAACAGAACTTCCTAGCCTGCTATTATTACAATCAAGTTTGTGCAACATCCAGTTGCTACGCAATCATAAATATGATGACGTTCTTTCATAAAATTTGAATGCTTATAATACCTGAATTTTAAAATGTCATAAATATTGCTGCAACCCTTTTGGTAAGAATTATTTGCAAGGTTCATGAAGAAGAAGAAAGAAAAGAAAACCATCATTGCAGGTTGAACTTAAATTTACTGAAGCCAGAGTGTATAGATTCTGTAATCAAATAAAGAAATGATCCTAGACAAAGAGTCATAAGCGAAATGAGTAAAGATATATATGGACGAGGAACCTACCTCTAGTAATGCATCTTGCCACCTCCCATTGTAGCATAGACAACAAGCTAGTTCATAATAGACACTCGCAGATCCAACTACTCCTCTTTGTTCCATATCCCTGACTGCTTCAATAGCTCCATTGACATTTCCTTCCTCCCAAAAAGCTTTGACAAGAACTACAGTCACCATCAGAGACATATTAAGTCGCAGGGTCAAGATAACTACCATTTCTAGAAGACATGCAAATGAAACTACCTCTGTAAGTGTTTGCCTTTAGTGTTTCTCCACTCCTCTTCATTTTTGTAAAAAGGTTGTGGACGTGCTCATACTTTCCAGATTTCAGCATTACCTTTCAATAATCACTTACAGTAAGACTTGAACATAAATATCTCAAGGACAGACAAATATCAAGTAACATGCTTTCTCCCATTCAAAACATCAGACAAGTTTCGTCTTTATTAAAAAAAAATTAAACATCAATCCTACAGTTTACTAGGAAACAAATCCAAGAATATCATGGTCACTAGTTATCAGCTCAACAGAGTGCATTAACGTGTGTGTGTGAGAGAGAGAGAGAGAGAGCTCTTTTCTGGTATTAACCTCCCAGCCTCCATTCATAGTCTCAATCAGGATTCAGGGCAGCACCATTATTCATTAAACGCAAAGAAGCTAGAAGTTCAATTCAAGAAATAGAATACAGCAAGTACCTCCATAGAAAGTCCATATGTTGCTCCATTAGGTTTCAAACCACTCTTCCTCAATTGTGTGAACACCCAGTGAACACCTTTCCACTCAAGGGTGGGAATACATGCGTTCAAAATCTAGCAAGAATTTTGGATGAGATTAGCTACTTCTACTTGTATTTCTTTTTTTTTTGAGAAGAGAAACAATTTCATTGATAAATGAAATAAAGGGAGAAAAAGCTCCCAAGAAGAACTTCTACTTGTATTTCTAAGAAAGCTTGTACTAGTAATGCATGTCACGTGAATTCTTTTAGCATTCCTTTCAATACTTTGCATTTCTAAGAAACAAGACAAGCCAGGTGACATAATATTATATGAGATAGCATGGAGATTTCAAGTACTTTCGTCATAGTAAAAATATATTACTGAAAAATTAAAGGACACGTCAAGATGCTACATAGATATGCTCTCTTACAGCATTATATATAACAAGATCGGGTTCAACTGCAGGATCCCAAGATTTGCGGTACTTGTTTCTAACTTTTTTAGATGGCTGCTGCCTCATGCCTTCAATAACTTTTAGCAATTGTTTCAAGAGACCAGCTTGACCCAGCGTAACAGCAATACTGTGATATGCAGCCATATCGGGATATATCTGGCCATCTCCCTGAATAAGGCAACTATAACATATCTAACAACATCACGTACATATAGAAAAAGATTTCTAGAATATCAAAAGACAAAAGCACGCAAGCATTACACGCATCAAATTGAATATCTGAAGGGCTTCCTGAGGTTTCCTTGCCATCCCAAGAACAGCTAAGAGCTTTGTATAGACAAATCTGCAAAGGCAAAAGTTTTTGATAAAAAAGACTCATTTCATCACCCAACTCAAAAATTAAACTAGCATATTGATCAAAACATGCATGAAGAGCAATTCATCAAACTTGAGTAAGTTTTTAGAGGGTAATAGTCCATATTCACCATTCTAATTTTTCACATATAAATTCAAAATGGATTAGAAAAAACATACCTGCTTTTAGAATGACTGTGACTTTTAAGATTGTACACCCATTCGACCACTGACAAGGCCTGTTTCCAACATCCCTTAGCACCAAGGAGATCCAAAATTCTAAGCAGCTGACCTTCATTAAACTGCAATCCTGACCGTATCATCATCCTCGAGAATTTCCAGTCTCTCATGGAAATTTCCCTCGAACTGAGCCTGAAAATAGTAACCTTGCTATCTTGAGTTATCGAAAATTTCATCATCTTTGGTAATTAATTGATCAGAAACCGATCTCAAACCAACACAAACCTGTCAACAAGGAAACGAATAACCTCTCCGTCTCCGCGCCTCCGTTTCACGGCATCACAATGACCATTTTCACTCTCTAACCACTCGTCCTTCAGTTCCACATCGTCGTCTAAAATCCACTGCAGTTCCTCGAGCTTGCGAGCCTCAAACAGCTTCCTCAATTCTCTCAAACTCTCCTTCTTCAGACTATCCCGATTGTATCCCGTTCTAAAATCAGTAAGTTCTTTAAGGTTAACTCTTTCCAGTCTCTCCCAAGGCCTTCCGACCATCAAGCCGCCGGCTGGTTTTGCCTCAATGGCCTTCGAGAACTCCTTGTACTCGCTTCTCAACGTCAGAAAATGGGTTTCCTCGGCGATTAGCTGCTTTTGGGGCTCGGAAAGTGGTGGCGACTGATCGGCTTGTCGTTCAGCGCGTCGCTTGAGTTTGCGATTGTGCTTCTGAATTTCTTTCTTGCGGAGTGCGCGGACGATTTTGGGAGTGGGATAGACACCCTTTTGGAGGAGCGTACGCTTGATTTTCTCGGTATTTGGTTCGAACTTCGGTGAAGGAATTGGCGCATTTGCGTTCAAAGCTTCCATTTCTGGAAGCAAAGTTTCCCCAGAAATTGCTTGCCTTAGAAACGCGCCTTATATATGTGTGGATTGAAGGCCCTGGATAAGTGCAAGCCAGAGAGCAAAGGCTATCTCTGGATATTTATTTTGTCCAAGGAAAAATCTAAATGGGTTCAAAAAAAGTATATTTTAACTTTAGTATGTAATAAGTTAAAATCAATTAAATTATGCAAATTCGAATCTAACTCAATTGGTTAAAGTATATGTCATCGACTGATAGTGGAGATTTGAATCTAAGAACAATGTGTTATACTAAAGTTAACAATTGTTTAAGATTTATTAGATACAAAGTTAAAAATTTATAAATTTATCAAATATCTTTTAAAATTTAATAAGTTATCAAATACAAAATTGAAAGTCTAAGGTCTAACCGGATTAAAAATTTATAAATTCAATAACCTATAAACAATTTTTTTTTTTTCGTATCTTATAAGTTGTCTGAGTTCTTTATCAATTAAAACATAAAAAAAGAAATGTGAAATTTTTTAGTAACATCTTCACCATCCAAAATAAGGATGAGTCGAAGAACATTGTGTATTGATAGGAACCCAAGACCAAACCATTTATTACGAGATGTCAATTCATAGGCTAACTAACTCATGGCATGGATAATTTCCATCAGTTACTCTTGGATAAAAAAAAAAAAAAGTTAATTCGACTAATACTTTTATACCCCAATCAAGAAGATTTTATAAATTTAAAAAATAATAATAACATTGATGTAACCACCCTTTTTTTTTCCATATTTTGAACTTTAGCTAACCATTTGGATCTTGTTCGATAACCATTTTTTTTAAAAAAATTATGTTTGTTTTCTTTTAATTTTCTTACAAAGATTTTCATATTTGTAAGGACATATTTGAATTCCTAGCCAACTTCACAAACAAAAATACATTTTTGAAAACAACTTTTTTCAGTTTTCAAAACTCAACTTGGTTACCAGCTATGCTCACTTTGACAATAATTAAATTACTTCATATCAACTAAATCATTACTTCAATCAAAATAAGGAACAACCATACTTCTTAACCAATACAAAAGAGTATAAATATCCGAGAAATAATGACAATAATACAACTGAACTTATTCGAACACTGGCAAAATTTAAAAGCTTGAACTGTTTGAACATCAAGGGAAGAAAGTAGAATAATTTTCCAATTGAAAGTCTCTATCATCCGCCACTGGAGTGGGATGAAAATCAAAGAATAAAAGAATGGTGCATATAGGGAAATAGATATTCAATTGAACGAATCATAGACAAAACAAACTTTATGGCCACTAATATACAAAGAAATCACAGAGCTAAACTACATTCCGATAAACAACCAACGGCCTCACCTCACTAAATCTATGTGATTGAAGAAACATCTGTCTTCTCTGTGCTTGATGTGGGTTTGTTTATACTGGAATAGTCTTCAAGATAGCAGCAATTGGCATGCCTAGAAATCCAATCACCACGCTAAACAGCCACTGCGACATTGTCAGAGGGGTTGTGCTTGCAAATGTTCCCAGGAATTCGATGATGATTATTTGGAAGACCACGGTGGAACCAAGCACAGCTACAAACACATAGTTATTGAGTATGCCTTTGAAGACATCAATTTTGTCCATCTCCCTGGAACTTATTTCGTTAAAGATCTGCGAGAAGAAAATCTGCTTAGAATTTGCAGTACAAAGAGACTTTAAAATCTCCTCACGGGAGGTTAGAAACAATGAGTGAGTCATACCTGACAGAACACAAAGGAATTGAAGATGAGGGTATTCAGTATCAGATCAGAATCAGGGCCGTCTAGCTCAAACGCTGTTTTCCCTCTGGCCTGTAAATACCATATCACTATGAACTGATACAAGGACTGGCCCAAGATGTTTCTCCACATGACATTGCTGATAAAACTTCCCCTCCTCCCAACAGGTAAGCGCTTCATCAATTCATCATTTGGAGGCTCAGTGGCGAGAGCCAGCGCTCCAAGTGTATCCATAATCATGTTCACCCACAAGAGCTGGACTGCAGTAAGAGGGGCATTACCTGAAGCAAGTTTTTACACTAAAAGGTTAGCAGAGGGAAGGAAACAAGAATTTTTGGGCTTAATAAGTGAACCAAGGACTATATGAGGTGTTTAGATATTTAACCTGTTACACAAGCTGAAGAGAAGTTCACGATCAATGCCACGATGTTAACAGTCAGCTGGAATTGCACAAACTTTTGAATATTTATGTAAACGGAACGACCCCATTTTCCCACAGTCACTATTGTAGAGAAATTATCATCAAGAATGATCACATCAGCACTCTCTTTGGCGACCTGAAAACCAGAAACAGTGGTCCATCAAACAGCCAAATCACAGAAAAAAACATCGTGAAGTAATCGTGAAGTAATGCGGATATGTTGCTCGGAGTTCAAGTAGCTCTATGTCAAACTCACCTCAGTTCCAGCTATGCCCATTGCTAGTCCAATATCTGCTTCATGAAGTGCAGGAGCATCGTTTGTCCCATCGCCAGTAACTGCAACAACTTCATCAAAGGTGGTCCGCAAATGCTTGACCAGAGTGTGCTTATCTAGAGGTGAAGACCGAGCCATCACCTGCAAAAGAATCAGGAGTTTTCTAACTGTGAAACAGATAAACTAATTGTGGGAAATTGGATGATGCAGAGATATTTGGAAAATAACTAAGCACCTGAATTTTGGGAATAATTTTCAACAATTCCTCTTGAGTCTTCTCTCTGAAATCTGGACCCTCAATGGCTATACCATCATCGGTAAGAATTCCACATTCCCTAGCAATAGCTTTTGCAGTATTGATATTGTCACCAGTAACCATTCGTACAGTAATACCAGCTGAACGACAAACTGCAACAGACTCCTTAACACCAGGACGAACAGGATCTTTAATACCCACAATACCTATACAGGTATAACCAGAGGATGGAATAGGATCGTTGACAGAGAACCCATTTTCCAGTTCCATGTAGGCAAGGCAAAGTGTTCGGAGAGCTTCACCAGCAAATTGATCGATAATAAGATTGAGGTGCTTGATGGAAGCTTCATCTAAAGGAACAACCTCACCACTCGAGTCGAGCACCTTGTCACAGGCAGCCAATACTATTTCTGAAGCACCTTTAGTGTGAGCACGGAAACCACCTTCAGGAAATTGTAGGACAACACCCATCCGCTTTTTCAAAGAGTTGAATGGCTCAACTTTAATAAGTTTACCTGCCTGTCTCTCAGCCTGGAAATCCCCACCAAGTGAAAGACCAAACTCTAATAATGCAGTCTCAGTGGGAGTGCCCAACAACTCACGTTTGCCATCTTTGTTGATTACGACTTCACCGCCAGTGTTGTTGAATATTGATTGTAGAAGAAGTTTGATAACAGAGGCTGGAAGGTCAGCGCAGATGCTTGATGGATTATTACTTGTTTCCTTGACATTCATGCAAATGCATGATTTGACTACTGTCATGTGATTTGTAGTGATTGTTCCAGTTTTATCACTACAAATACTCGTGGCAGAACCCATAGTTTCACAAGCTGCCAAGTGACGAACGAGTGCTTTATCATTCATCATTTTCTTCATGGCAAATGCAAGGCTTAATGTCACAGCCAAAGGAAGCCCCTCTGGCACAGCAACAACAACAATCGTGACTGCAACAGCAAAGAATTCCAATATCTCTAAAGCTTCATCACCAGACCAGCTCCAGAGAGTCCCTTCTCGGAGTTTATGGCTAATCAATCCTTGAACCAACACAGCGAAAGTGATGATGGCAAAGAAAAGACCTATTTTCCCAATAATTGTTGCTACTCCATTCAATTTCACCTGCAATGGAGTTTCATCATCTCCGCCTTCACTAAGAGTGGCCATCAACTTACCCCATTGGGTTCTCATCCCAACAGTAGTGACCATCATCTTGCAGGATCCATCTTGAACTTTAGTTCCTGATAGAAGATAAGGGTTTTCTGCACTCACCATCACTGGCTCACTTTCTCCGGTCAAACTTGACTCATCAATCAACACAGAAAACCCTGAAACAAAAAGTCCATCTGCAGGGACTTGATCCCCAATAGACAGGTGAACAATATCTCCAGGAAGTAAATCATAGATAGACATTTTCTGTCTATAACTGTTCCTTGTAACCTGAATTGATATCTTCTTTTTCTCCTTATCCAAGTCCTTGAACTGCAAGGATTGTCGATAATCACTAGTTGCTGTGACAAATACAACTAACAAGATACTGGCAACAATTCCAAGGCCATCATGAGCCCCATGTGGCCATCCTTCTGTTATTATGCCAACCACCAAAGAGACGAAAGCACAGAGTCCAAGGATCATGAGAGTCATGTCTTGGAGGGCCTCCCAAACGAACACCAAGAAGCCCCTCTGTTCACTCTCAGCAAATTTATTAACTCCATAAATCTCTTGCCTACGGTTGAGTGCATCAGCGTCACCATTAAGCCCATTTGTTGTTGATGTACAGAGTTTTTGAGCAATCCCTTCAACCCCACCATGATATTTAAACTTCTTTGGATCATGGCCTTCAACAATAGACCCGAGTTCATCAGCACAAATATGGAAACCTGCAGCCTTGACTTCCTCCGGAAGAGTATAATCACTTGGTTGCACACCTAAGATACCAAGACAAGTTCCATCAAATATGAGAAAATCTCCATATATAGCCACATTACTTCATCAAAATTCCAAAACTACTCACCTTGGATGAATTGAAATGCAGCTTTTGAGACTAAAACTGCGATCCTCAACTTCTCCTACAATAATAGGAGTGGATAAGTCAGCTCATTGCAGAAGGTAAAACTGTCAAACCTAAGAAAATGATAAGTGGTTGGGATCTTTACATTGCAGAAGAAAGAACGGTTATCACGTTCAGCCTAAACAAAATGAATGGATATAATTACATCATCACCAAACCTAAAAGCTTAAGCAGATAAATTTAATCATATATCATACCTCTAACTTATCAACTCGGAAATTAGCATAGGCCCAACAAGCAGTTGTCTTTTTTTTTTTTTTTTTTAAGTTGAGCCCAATGGGCAGCTATCAATATTACTTGGAGAGTAATGACATCAAAATAGATTCAAACACATAACTCAACTGTGATACCATGTGAATCACAATTGAAGCAAAAGCTTAAATGATAAGTTTGATTAAATTTAATCTTACATCAATACTTCAACAATACATCCCGTTTATTATTGCATGAAGGTCTTGGAAAGATTAAATGATCTCAAAGCTTTTTTCTTTTTCTTTTTATTTGGGTGGGGGGGTTCACTTGTAGTTAGTAATAGAATATACTGAAGCCAGAGTATTGAAAAGAATAATGATCCTTTTTCTCCACCGAGTATGATTCAGGAACGTATGAAAAACATCAGATAATCAGATAATCGTTGATATAATGGAAATATAAAGAGGAACCTGATTATTCTGGCGCATAGCAGCAGCTTCGCCACGTTTGGAGAGATTGGCGGTGAATCGAAACCTCCTTTTGGGGTTCTTGACCACTCCACAAAGCTCCCTCCACCTCTGCAGCACCTCCTCAGACGAGTTTTTCGGTTTGACGCCCCCAAAATTCTCCTCCAAAAACCTTTCCATTTTTCCCAGTGAGTTAGTGAAAATAAATTCTTAGCTATCCGCAGCTATATATAAAGGAAACGAAGGAGGTCCTGATTCAAATTCAATTTCACTTTCTACGGAGATGGCTCGGACTTGCAGCGATGCTTCGTTGAAAATTAACAAATTGCGACAATTACCAGAAAATAACAATATAATAACAAAGAGTAGTAGGTGAAGCAGAAGTACAGAATCTCTCTCTCTCTACGTCGCCATTTTGGATTCAGAAACAAAATCCAAAAGAATGAATTACAGAGGAGGAAGAAGACGGGGGTGAAGGAATTAGTATCAGCTAAGGAGAAAATGAGTGTCGATCCGAAATTTGTTGCATTACTTTAGTTTATAACCGTCAGTCTTCGGGCTCCTGTTTCTCGGACTCGTTCTTTAATCCTAATTGGCGGAATTTAGATCAAAATCAAATTTTACTTTACCAAATAAAATATTTTAAAAGAAATTAAAAGTTCTTTTTTTTTTTTCTTTTTCTTTTTATCCTTTTTTAAAGGGTTCCTTTTTATTTGTTTCCTTACCTTTTTTTTTTTTGTTTAATTAATGAAAGCAAATCTGTTTTTCTTACTTTAATACTCACTTTATAAAAGATTCATTAAAGTAGTTTCGGTCCAATCAAGATTATAAAATATTAAATGAAAATTGGAAAATACTTAGCTACATACTATTGAAATGTGGACAATTAAAAGAGATAAAATAAAATTTTCATTTTCTATCCATATGCAATCAAGTATTGTTCATGAAAATTTATGGATCATAGTGAACATAGCTTAATAGCATTTACTCATGTTTGAATCTTCTGGAGTATAACTTAAATTGAATTTTTTTTTTAAATAACTTAAATTGAATTATTAATTGAAAGGTGGTCCTAGTTATAAAATTACTTTTTAATTTTATAAAAAAAAATGTGGTCCCACTTATATATTTAATTTTTTTATTTTTTAAAGGGACATTAATTTTTTTTTTTTTTTTTTTTTGAAAAGAAAGATAAAACAAGACGCAAAAAACTAGACCGAAACAAAGGAAAAAGTTGGGATAGCCATTTGAGGCATATCCTGAGCAACAATGCTGTGAGTCCAAGGAGGATTATCTTCTAACCAAACTTCAGAGTGCTTCGTTGTGCGAGCATGAATAGCCAACTGGTGAGCCGCTTTATTTCCTTCTCTTTTTGTTAGCAAAAACCCTCTGATATGGTTATCTATGGCCAAAAGCTTGGGACAGTGAATTAGGGGAGCAATTTCATTCTGATAATTGTCACGATCATGAAGTAACTTCCAAACAATTTTGGAATCCGTCTCTGCCCAGACTGGTGATAAACCTGAATCAACAGCTAACTGGACGCCGTCCACAAGAGCCTGTGCTTCTGTCCACTCTACTGAGCAACTCGTTCTCCTAAAATATTCTGCACTCGCCATTGTTTCTCCACTCGAATTTCTGATGATTATGCCTGATCTCATATCTCCATTTGCTAAGGCTGCATCTACATTCAACTTGAACTGGTTTTGAGGTGGCGGGATCCACGCAGTAAGACTAGGGTCATCATCATCTCTCGACCGTTCATTAACGCGATGGTCTCTATGATGTTTTGCTTGGACCTCCTTATATTCTGAAATGTAGGCAGATGCCCACTCTACAGAGTCGTAGTCCTGCTGGATATAGCTCCTGTTGCCCTGGAAAGCATATTTGTTTCTACGAGTCCACATAGACCAGGTAATTGCCGCGAAAATTTCCAAATCATCAGTAGTGAGAGTCTCCTGACACCTACAAAACAGGTCAAGAGCATCAACATAATGAGAGTTAAGGAGATGTTGCACTGGGCTCCAACGGGCCCAATGCTTTTTTACCTTCTTACAAAACCATAAGGCGTGGATCATTGTTTCATTTTCCTTTCCACACAGAGGACAACGGGGATCATTACTGATATGACGATTTGCCAGATTCATCATGGTGGGCAGAATATTCAGACTAGCACGCCAAACGAAGACCTTTAGTTTGTTTGGAAGATTTAACATCCACAAAGCCTTCCACCAAGAAAGGTTTGAGGGCTCTGCAGATGAAGACGCCTCATGGAGATCATCCACTGCAAGTTTATATCCACTGTATACTTCCCTTTTTTGTCATGATGCCAAAAGAAAGTGTCTGGGTGGCTATCTCCTGCAATTGGGATATCTTGGATTTTGTTCACATCATCCTGCAAAAAAAGATCTGTTAGCAAAGGAATATTCCATGACTGGTTACCTGCAAAGAGACTTTTTACTCTACGATCAGTTAATGGTCGTTGCGGAGAAAACAGCCTGAAAGTTTTTGGCCTCGGTATCCACTGATCGTCATAGATGTCTATAGACTCGCCGTTTCCAACTCTCCACCGTCCTCCCTTAACAGCTAGCTCTCTTCCCCAAATGATCCCCCTCCAAACATAGGATGGTCTACCTCCCATTTTTGCCTTTAAGAACTCGTCGTGAGGATAGTATCTAGCTTTTAGAATTTGGGCCATTAGGGATTGTGGTCTATCTAACAGATGCCACGTATGTTTTGCCAATAAAGCCTGATTAAAGAGCTTTATGTCTCTGAAACCCATTCCTCCCCTGTCCTTTGGTTTTGTCATTACTTCCCATTTCAGCCAGTGGATTTTTTTCCCTTGCTCAGAGCTGCCCCACCAAAAATTAGCCATCAGCCTGTTCAAGTCATGGCAGCACCCCTGTGGAAGTTTGAAGCAAGTGAGAGTGTAGGTTGGGATTGCCTGGGCTACTGCTTTTATCAAAACCTCCTTTCCAGCTGTGGAAAATAACTTTTCTTTCCACTCTTGCAAGACCTTTTGAACTTTATTCGTAATGTAGCTCAGCGAGGCTTTCTTGTTTCTAGATAGAGAAGACGAGCATCCAAGATATTTTCCATGGTCTTGGACTATTTTAACCTGCAATATATTGGCTAAAGAGACCTTTGCACCACTTTCCACTCCTGCCCCAAAAGCTATCTCTGATTTCTCAAAATTTATAATTTGCCCTGTGGCTTCCTCGTAGACTTTCAGGATTCGCTGCATCTCAGAAAATTCATTATGTCTTGCTTTAATGAAGAGAAGACTATCATCTGCAAAAAAGAGGTGAGAGATAGATGGCGCCGTTCTGGCAATTCGTAGACCTGATATTTTTTTAGATGTCTCAGCCTTTTTTAAAAGACTGGATAAGCCCTCGGCACATAGAAGAAATAAGTAAGGAGATAAAGGGTCACCCTGCCTAAGCCCTCTAGTGGGTTTGAAACTTTCAGAGCATATGCCATTAATAAGAATCGAAAAGGACACAGACTCTATACACATTCCAATTCTCTTGATCCAGGAAAGACTAAAACCCAATCTTGCCATAATACTTTTAAGGAAGCTCCACTCCACTCTATCATATGCTTTACTCATGTCCAATTTTATAGATGCAAAACATTTTTTCTTAGATTTAGAATTTTTAATGTAATGCAAACATTCATAACCGACAATAACATTATCAGCTATTAATCTACCAGGGACAAATGCACTTTGATTTTCAGATATAATAGAATGGAGAATTATTTTCAGCCTATTGGCAAGTACTTTAGCAATAAGTTTATAACACACATTGCATAAACTAATAGGGCGATAGTCGTTCACCGTGTTTGGGTTTTTCCTTTTAGGAATGAGGACAATCGTTGTTTCATTGAGGTGGTCTGGCATTTCTCCCTCATTAAGGCATCGCAGGCAAGTGCTAATCACTCTTTCCCCTACTATGTTCCAATATTTCTGATAGAAGAGGGTCGGTAAGCCATCCGGTCCAGGGGCTTTAGTTGGATGCATCTGTTTTAAAGCTTCCTCCACTTCTGCAGCTTCAAAGATTCGATCTAGCTGGTTATTCATTTCATTTGAAACTCTTGTTGGAGTAGCTTGTAGAATTTCATCTACAACATTTAAAATAGAAGATTTAAAAAGTTCAGAGTAATAATGGAGGAAAACACGCTCAATATCTTCCCTGTTTTCATAACAGTGGCCAACAACGTCAGTTATGTTCTGGATTTTATTCTTCTGGCGTCGATGAGAGGCTTTGGAGTGGAACCATCTTGTGTTTCGATCCCCCCATTTAAGCCAATCTTCCCGTGAGCGTTGTTTCCAGTAAACTTCTTCCTCCATCAGGATATTAAAGGGACATTAATTCATTTATATATTAATGGTTAAAATACTATATATATACATATATAGTTTAGAGAAACTTAGATTTTAGTTTTTATAGTTTTAAAATTAGAATTTTGTTTCGATGGTGTTTTTTTTTTAAGAAAAGAAATTCTCATTAGAAACTAACGAATAACACTAATGGGACAGGATCTCCCACTAGTTAATACAACCTATCTCTACCTCATTTGTTGATACAAGCCAACTTGGAAAAGATATGGACCAACTATTGGATCCATTTTCCTCACAAGTCTTTCGAGCCAACCTATGTTGTCCCGATAGTTTAATAAACCTCATTAAATAATCTTTATCAAAAGTCCCGAACAGATTGAATAACTAAATTGTAACTTCCTCCAAATTATAGTGATCAAATTTATATTTAACCTATATTATTTGTATATGTATGTATACAATTGGCCCAAGATTTTATAAATAGTTGTAATTTTAATTTTAATTTTCATCATAAGTTTGGGATGGAGGAAATATAAAATTTAAGTGCTTTTCATTTCTGTACAATAAACATGGGATAGGAAGATTTGATACCAATTACCACCCCACCATATTTGATTTGACTAAAATTCAAGAGATGATGTTTGAAATTTGATTGAAATTAATATAATATTTGTATTTATAAAGTCGAAATTTCGGTTTCAACGACTGGAAAAGACAGAGAAAATGAGCACTGAGCTTTTCCAAGCAAAAGAAGAAAGAGAAGAAAAGTGTGACTGTGAAGCCATTCATAAAAGCTTGACTTTCTAATGTGCACACTGTACAATACGCGCCAACTTTCTGTCTTCCGTGAAGGACAGTCGTTATTTTAGCTCAACATAATTGATATATATCTTCGATAAAAAAAAGTTAGAGATTCGAATCTTCCAGCCTAAATGTTGTTGAACTAAAAAAAATCATTCTTATGTTTAAATTATAATTTGACTTTATGGTATTACATTCCTTTTCACATTTTCATTTTACATATTAAAAAATAGTTATAAAATACAACTAATATGAATATAATATTAATCATAAATATTTTAACCTATTTAAGAAAGGTAAAATGTTCCTTTCAAAAAAAAAAAAAAAACTAAAATGTTTATTTATTAATTTATTTTTTTAAGTTTTTATTTTTTATTATTATTATTATTTTTTTAAGAAATATCTATCGACGTAACACTTTTTTCGTTATTTTCATAATATTGGAATCTCAAATTTTCATTCTAAATTTTGTTTCATAATTTTGAAGTTTGGTGTTTAACAGATCACCAACTTCAAATTGTTAAATATAACTTTTTAAGCAGATGATCTTTTATTTAAGTTGTGTTTAAATTGGTCTGGTACAATTGCAATT
The DNA here is from genome assembly GCA_036850905.1 of Luffa acutangula. Classification (NCBI taxonomy): domain Eukaryota; kingdom Viridiplantae; phylum Streptophyta; class Magnoliopsida; order Cucurbitales; family Cucurbitaceae; genus Luffa; species Luffa acutangula. The sequence continues at coordinate 55,923,011 of CM072087.1, read as the reverse complement.
ACTCTTGGAGTCTTCTAGGTAATCTCCAAGATCATAAAAACCTAAAGCTTTTTTTTTTTTTAATTGAATTAAAAAATATTATATATATTATTGCAACCTAAAACTTTTCTTGATAATTAAGTAACCACAACCACAACTATCGAAATAAAATAAATTTAATTTCATTAATTGAGACGGATAGTGGCTATATATATATACACATTTATGAAGTTTAAACCAATCGAAAAGTTGAAATTGTTTATGCTTTAATTTTTTTCAGTACATTATTTATGGTTTAATTGTAGAATTATGTGTATTGGTGTGTATGTGTATATTAATCTATCTTTTTTTAGAGTTCACTTGATTGTATTGATTTACATGTATTTTAAAAATGTCTTTGATTCACTAATAAATACACATTATTTTAGATATCTAATTAGTTTATTTGGATGTGATTCATTTTTTTTTAACAAAATAAACAACGTCAATCAGTTAATATTTTAAGGAGTAAGAACATGACGTTGAATAGAACTTAATTGACTAGTCAATGTCAAAAGTTGCTAAAAGTTACCATGATTAAAATTCCGACGTTGTTGAAAAATAAAAATCAAAAGTTTAGTTGATTTTATTTTAATGAAAGAAATAAAAAGTTGGTTTGTTTTATAATATCATAAAAGTTGGCTACCTTTGCTTTATAATATCATATCTATATTATCTAAAAAAAAATAATAATAATATCATATCTATATCTATTGGGTATTAAAACAGTGGGGCAACATTTTGGGTGAAAAAAAAAAGAAAAAAAAAGTGAGAGAGAGATCGAAGTTTGGATTATGGTTTCTTTTTTAAGATATCTTTTTGAAAATGGGAATACGAAAATATTTTATCATAAAGTTTAATTAAATTTATAATTTTGTTTAGTACTATTAAACTTAAAATTACCCAGATTTCTCAAAAAAAAAAAAAAAAAAACTTATAATTACCAAGAGAAATTAATTAAAATTTTGAAATAATTTTTTAAAACCGGTTAGAATAAAAATCACATTAGTTCTTTATGAATGTGAAACAATTATTATTTATCTTACAATGTCAAAATCTGGACAGGGAAAACTCACATAAATATATTTGTATGAGAGGGGAAAGACATGACCTGCAAGACAGAAAAACTTGCACACTAGTGTGATGCTTGTCACACCGCCTCCGATGCTTAAGTCATGAAGGTGAAGGAAGAGAGCAAGAGAGCAAGGGGAGGAGTAGGGTTCAGAGAATGAGTTTCAGAATCTATTCTTCAACGACGAAGAAGAGTTTAAAATATTTTCCTACCTTGGGTTTCTAGGCTTTCGGGGACGATTCAAGTTGAACCAAGTGAAAACGGGGGTCCAAGAACACCAGAGACCAAATGGAGGCGAAAGGACTCGGCCTCGGCCCAAGGTCAAGGCTGAGCAGGAGGGTTGGTCCAAGGCTCGATCCCTCCGGCCTTGGCCCGACCCTCTAGTCTATTTCTCCACCGAGGTCCATTTTCTGATCTTGTTTTTTGACTTGTGCCGTGTTGCCTACATCTACTCTTTAAATTTCGGAGTGGTCAGAATTATCTATAACATTACGTACATTTTTCGAATAAGTGAAAGATCTTTTAAATATCTACTAAAATTGAGTTTTATTATTATTATTTTTTCAATGGGATTGTTTTAGCTTATTATATTTTCTTCAATATATTAAAATTATATATGACTTTGTGTAACGAAGTATGGATATTATAAAATAAATTTAAAAAACGACTATGATTGAAACAAAATTGTGTATTTTATCTCATGAACTGCCATAATCAATGTGGAAACATTTTGAAACCAATTGAAAATTTGACAATTTTTTTACTACATCAACACTTTTCAATTAATGATATCGATTGGCTTTAAAAAGAGAAACAATATATTAATTATTAATTACACAGCATGCATTGCACTTGTTAAAAAAACGTGCATGTCACTTGTTAATTTATTAATTTCTTTTAGTTGAATTAAATGATTTGATTTTTACTTTTTTTTTAATACCACATACCATTAACAATTTAATTCTATATATCTTCAACAAAAATGTTAGAAAATTCAAATCTCCACTTTCTTATCCTTTCTTGATCTCCTAGTTGATGCATAAGAATACAATTTTCGACGGAAAAAATTGTTTAATTATTAAATAGTTTCGATATTTGTGAATATTATTATGTTTTTAAAACTATATTTGTGGATATTATTATTAATTTAAGAAATGTAAAATTAAATTAAAAATATGTTTATTTTCATCTTTTGCACGTTCATTTGTTAAATGTTTGAATTATCAGCCATTATTCATGAGGTGATATTTTGCAAAAAAAAAAAAAAAAAAAAAAAAAAATATTTGGCTACATACTACATAGGAATCTTCTATTCCATTAAAATCTTGACAATTAGAAAAGAGAAAGATAGAAAATGAAAAATCTTTTTTATGTCTCTCTCCTAATTGTCAATATTTAAATGATGGTATGCATGAATACTCCTAAGTATCGGTATACAGTTAAGTTTGTTCGCGAAAGGAAAATGATGATAATAATTTTGTTTCTGTTACTAACCTCATGTCTGCAGCATGGGAATTGAATTGGACAATTGGGCGATGCAATTGATTGAGCCACCGGCGTGCAAGCACGTTGATTTGTACGTAAATTCAGAAACCTCCGAAGTTGACCGAAGCACAAGGGGCAGCTACCCGAAGCTGGTCCTTAAAGGCGGTCTATTCATATAAACTATTCCGCGTCCGTGCGATCTACAACAACCTGTGGTTTGACCATCAATTTGATGGAGAATGTAATTCAATTCTGTATTTTTCACTATTTTTCATGAATTCTGAGTTCTCAAGGTTTAAATAATTATGCTTGGCACATTATTTTAAAGACATTAAGTAACATATATCACAGGTTTTCTCAAAAAAAAAAAAAAAAAATGCAACATATATCACAGGATAAGGGGTCGGTTTAATATTTTTTCTCTTTTAAATTTTATTTTGGTTGTATAATCAACAAATTGTATCAATTATGAAAATAATTTTAAAGAATTAAAGTATTCTGAGTACTTAATCATAAAGTGCTAAAAAAATATATTATTTCAAACACATCCCAAATCCCTCGCGGGTTTCCATTAGTGTTGGTTTGTTTTTTAAAAAATTTAGATAACTAGAATCTTCATGTACCTGAAATTATAGATGATAAAAAATATAGACGTCTTGACATTTTATATAACCATGTTTGTTTTGAAAAAACAATTTATAAGAATTTCTAGGAGTAATTAGACAAGTATATTTATTTTGTAGGATTTGTGTATAGGAATATTTTTAAGATTGTGTTCTACCAACAATGCCCATACTCATCTTTAGGTATTTACATATTAGTTTAATATAATTTAAATTTATATCACATGCATTTTGGTCTTTATTAATTTAATGCTTATATTTATATATCGTTTTAGTTTATACAAACTTTTACCTCGCCGTGGAAATCTTAGAAATTCAAAAGAGCATCCAAAATTGGTCATGGATATCCTATGATACTCGACCATCTTGAAATTCCAAAATATCCTACATTTTTACAAAACAAACAAGATAGTCTATTGCACGAAGCAAAAAAAAAAAGTCTACATACCCATTCTATAAAAATCTTGGATTACCACGAAACAAACGATTTTTTAAAGTGGTATCTACTCATAAATTTGAAAGTGGTATCTACTCATAAATTTGAAAGAACATATAATATAAATCCTTTTTGTATAGAATGAGAAAAATGGCCTCAATGTCAAGGGCCGAAGGGAGTATAACCATGTCAAGTGCAAAATGCAATGGGCCAATAAGTCCATGATAGGTCAATGAAGTCAAGTCAACTAGGAATAGTTTAGGATAATTGTAATGGGTGGCAAAATTAGGGTAAATAATTACAAATTTAGCAAATTTTTAAAATATTTGCAAATATGACAAAAAATTTTAATTAATTTTTTATATCCCTATTTTGCACTTAATTACACGTGCACATCTAGTGGATTTCTCTCCTCTCTTTTTGTTTTGGTAGGTTTCGAAAACTTTCTATCTGTCTTTCTATCTGATAGAAAATTTTTCTATCACTGATAGATTCTATAATCTATCAATCTATCAGTCATTGATAGAATTAACTTTCTATGGGTGATAGAAGATTTCTATCATTGATAGAATTAACGGTGAGAAAATAACTACTCTAAACCTGAAATTGAGAAGATCAAATGTAGGTTTGTTCAAGTAGCAACTTGAGCTATTACTTGTGACAAAATCATTACTGTACACTTGAACATGAGAAGATCGAAGGTAGATTTGTTCAAGTAGCAAACCAAGTTATTACTTGTGACGAAATTGTTATTCTACACTTGAACCACAAGACAAGCTCTCACTAACCTATGTACTTAGTATGCTTATCTACCTGGCTCTCCGAGGGTTGATGTGCACATCCCACTTACCTCTTATAAAGAAATTACTTACCTTACCTTGTTGAATTTGGTGTACTCGTAACACCCAACTCAGAGGGGAAAGAGCATTCTTTATAGTTTAGAGAGCCTAGCGTGACCATCTAATTGATCACGCTAATTGATCCACATTGCTTTGCCAATAGCTGCTTTCAGATTTGGGATTAGCCCTTTCCGGTAGATTTTGTTGCATTCTTCTCCAAGTGTGAGTGCTCCCTTCTCCAATTTGGTCTCTTCTACAGCGCAGACTTACACACCTGAGGTCCACTTTGGAGCAATAACTTTCAACTATTTCTTAGGAGAATACCCGCAATCACAATTTAATTCTATGCACAAAAACTCTCCACTAATTTTCAGAAGTATCTTTGATGCCGTGAAAGCTATCCAATCTTGCCCAATCGTGTCGATAAACCTAAATTTCTGGGTTAATTATGCTATTTCTTAAGAAGAGCGTTATAAGATAGTCTTGTGTAAGCCACTTCACTTAAGAAAGTGCGTTAGTTAAATGGGTCTTCTTGTGTGGAATGGAACCAGACTTGAAGAACGCTCAAGTGTATGACTGGGCATGAGCTACAGCACCAATCACCAGTACGTGTGATGTGTGTTAAAGCCAGAATGGCAGAAAATCGTTCCAAGACTTCCTGGTGCATTGATATTTGAAGCGAATCTTCACAGATTCACTTGAATTCGTCAAAAAGACCAATGCAAGGAACTCAAATCGAAACCAAAGACAGAAAGATTTATTGGAGTGCTATAACCATGTCATCTCAAATTACCAAACACCACGACAGAGAAAACCGGGAACCCATGCAGTAAAACCTCTAAAAACAAAACGCATACATCACAAGGAATCAAATCAGAGACGACCCGAAAATCTAAAGAGACAGTTAACAACGATCACAGCATTGCATTTTAAGTCAAGAAAAATAAGTTATGACCAAGTTAAACCACATTTAGACAATGCAACCATTAACAATTATGTGAAACATGAATATACCTTATGGGAGAAATAGATGATATGGGTGTGTTCGATTAAAGGGGAATCTTACTATGACCAGAAAAGAGTTTATCAAATGAAAAAAATGCTAAAGACTGCTATTGGATCGAATCATAGGAACAAATATTCAATTGCTGATATATTCTTCGTGCTCCTAAACAGATCAGAGAACTTCATAAAACTGAATGCTAAAGTTGAGTTGTAAAAGAACCTTGTCACCTTAAGCAAATGCCATATTTCATAAAGCATCTACTAACTCCATCGAACAACTAAAAATTCAACAAGTAACGAAAGTAATGATCAAACGGGAAGAGTAGCTCATTGAAATAACAAAATGTGATTTAGAAATACCATAAATCAAGGCCTCCAAAGTTGACAATTATAGCCACATGTCCGAGGAAAATTTTCCTAGTATCTTAGAACACAAAACACGCTAGATAACTATGAAAGAGAATGATAGTTCTATCAACTTAAACATCACCATTTTCAAAATTAATCGACGCTCTGCATGATATCCTCTGCGGTGAACTTGGTACCCTTGTCCTTGTCAGCAGCGGCGCGTCCCTTGCCTTTACGATCCAGAAGTGACTTGCGGTCCTTGTCCAGCCTGAGCTTCGTAATCACGACCTTCGAGGGGTTGATTCCAACGTTAACAGTGGATCCGTTAACCTTTTCGCGAGTGATGCGCTCGATGTGAATGACCCACTTTCTACGGTACACCTGCACTACCTTGCCCTCCCGGCCCTTGTAAGTTCCACGGACGACTTGGACCTCGTCATCCTTCCGAATCGGCATGGATCGGACGTTGTACTTCGACCGGAGGTCACCCGAGAGAGGAGCACTCATAATAACCCGACGAACGCTCGACGGCGCGGAAAAATGCGCCTTGCGGTTCTTGCGGCGGGAACTGGAAACCCTAGGGTTGTACTTCATGGCGGCCGGAGGGGGAGTGGGAACTGGGAAGGGGGAAAGGGGAAAGCGAGCAACTAGAAAATGGCGGATGATGGGCGATAGCAAAGTTAGGGTTTCAGAGATTTTATATACGAATTTCCAATTTATTTGGGCCAAGACATTCTCGGCTTCGAGGGAGCTTAAATGGGCCTCGATTTGGATTTGAAACATTATGGGCCGAAGACCAACCATTTCCCTTTCTTTTTTTTTTGGGGCAACAAGAAATATGGCTAAAAATAAATAGGTGGCTTGAAATATAGCTACAAACGTTTAAAAATTAAATAGATGGCTAAACGATTTAATGATCAATAAATCCATATTTGTAAAAGACAAATATGCCCCCAACAAACTGTCTAACGTATTCTTAACGTTTAAAATCAAAACCAGAGTTTAGGAGAGATAAAATATACCCCTAAAAAAGTTGGAGACATTTTAGGAAGTTTGAAAAGTAAAAAATCCAAGAAACAAAACTAGTTTGAAAAACAAAACTAGTAGTAGGTGTTACTACTGAAAAAAATTTGCACCCCAGAAAAGGTTGCTACCCGGAAAAAAGGAGTCAATACCTTTATTAGGAAAGGATAACAAAGTTCAACCTCCCTCAGTAGAGAGAAATACCTTCAGGTTGCATTGATTGGAAAAAATGTCCTCTCAATCCGAAGACATACTACCTGCACCCAAGAACATCAGTAATTAAAAACCCAAAAAAATAAGAACACCAGCAACCCGGAAGACATACTAATTTTTCCCCAAAAATAAATAAGCTAAAAAGAAGATACCGCTCACCCTCACCACCAAATGAATAATTGCAATTAAATACTGCAAAACACATCTCTGTCCTCGGAAATGACGCAAACGACGTCTGTAAATAACCGTAAATACAAGGGGTAAAAACGTCATGTCACTGCCCACCCTCACCACCGGAATAGCCTTCATGCAGCAGCCCACCCGTCCATCTTCTTCCTCCAAAAGTAGAAACCCTTGAGAGCATTCCACACCCCTTGAGAGCATTCCACACCCCCGAACTCTCCATTCCACACCATTTCCCACCGCCAAACAGAGTGAATATCACTACCTACCTCTCACACCACGCCGACGAACCATCTCCGCCGTGCCAACGACCTTCATCCGCCGCGTCGACAACCATCTCTTGCATGCTCAGTTGTTTCTCCCCCTACGCGACGACTGTACCAAAAAAATTGAAATAGGTAACGGTTTCGTTTCCATCCCCTTATATTTGCAACAAACAGATACTAAAATACCTAGATTTTAGGGATTTAGTTTACTCCCTTTGAAACTGTCCCCACAGGGTGTATACCAGTATTGACACTCGGGATGTCAACGACTACACAACACCCCCTGTATGTACCGTTTTGAAATTCGTTCACTATCCAAAACACATATTTGTCCTCGGAAATGACGTAAACGGAGTTTGTAAATAACCGTAAATACAAGGGGTAAAAACGTCATGTCACCGCCCACCCTCACCACCAGAATAGCCTTCATGCAGCAGCCCACCCGTCCATCTTCTTCCTCCAAAAGTAGAAACCCTTGAGAGCATTCCACACCATTTGAGAGCATTCCACACCCCGAACCCTCCATTCCACACCATTTCCCACCGCCAAACAAAGTGAATAACACTACCTATCTCTCATACCACGCCGACGAACCATCTCCGCCGTGGCAACGACCTTCATCCGCCGCGTCGACAACCATCTCTTGCATGCTCGGTTGTTTCTCCCCCTACGCGACGACTGTACCAAAAAAAATGAAATAGGTAACGGTTTGGTTTTCCTCCCCTTATATTTGCAACAAACAGAAACTAAAATCCCGAAATTTTAGGGATTAGTTTACTCCCTTTGAAACTGTCCCTACGGGGTGTATACCAGTATTGACACTCGGGATGTCAACGACTACACAACACCCCCTGTATGTACCGTTTTGAAATTCGTTGACCATCCAAAACACATCTCTGTCCTCGAAAATGACGTAAACGGCGTCTGTAAATAACCGTAAATACAAGGGTAAAAACGTAAAAAATAATCCAGTAAACAGTTCCCTAAAATGTCGGTAGCCATGCCTGCAAAATCCAAACTTCCGTAGCCAAAAATCAAGAATGCTTTTTTTTTGTAGCCATTTAGCACAATTCCCCTTTTTTTTTTAATATTATTTGGCTCTAATATATTTTCAAAATATCTATTTTGGTCCCTATATTTTTAAAATATTCATTTGTGAAGGGCCAATGTGAACAAAAACAAAACAAAACAAAACAAAACAAAACAAAAAACAAAAATCGACTTTTCGTCTCTTGGTACCTTAGTTTATTCTCTATATTCATGTCATGTAAATTTATTGTTAGTTAATCGTAACATTCTCCAACAAAAATGGCAAATTTGGAAATTTTTAAAATGAAGACTAATTTGTAAACTTTTGAACAATAGAATTTAAGTTGAAAAACAAAACATTCCAAACACAAATAGACTGTGTGTTTGGGGTGTGATTATCCAGTAAACATAGTTTAAAACCAACATAAGTCCAAAGACCAAAAAATGAGACGAGTCCCATGAGTAGAGGAAGACCCAACCCAAACAAATACTCCCCACATATCATTAGAAGGATAAGTTGCCCACATAGGTCGCCCTCAAACCGACCCTCCCACAATCTCGAGGTCAACCCACATGGGGGTGGCCCATGGCCTAAGGGCCAACCCATGTAAGTCACTTGCGGCTTAAGTGGCCAACCCACATGGCCTAGGGAGCCATGGCTTGAACCAAGGCCCGAGCTTGGGTTTCCAATTTTTTCCCTACTCTCCTGGTTGGAGTATCCCAAAAAAATTGGTTGGATTTTTTGGTCAGGATAACGTTATCTTCCATATATTATCCTATAAGACCTCCATATAAATAAATAGTAGAGATGATATTAACGAAATACGTACAAAATAATTTTATTCTTTCATCCAAGTTATTCACAACTTGATAGTCACATAAACGTCAAAGTATGAGTCTCATAGCACCAAACCGTCATACAATTTTTTTTTTTTTTTTTAAACTCGTCATACGTTTCTTTTTGTCTTGCAAATGCTTAGAATTTCAATATCAACCAACTAAAACACATATTTAAGTTCAAAAATAAAAACCCCATAGTCAAACCTAAACTTGTTATTATTTAATTCGTAACAAGTACGCAGTCTAAAAAAAAAGAGTCGGTGCATCTTTTTGCAGAATACTAATAAGAATTAAATAAACTATCTGAATTGAATTTGAAAAAAAAAAAAATAATAAACCATATGAAAAGAGGCAGAGGAAGAAAACTAAAATAGCAGTCTAAAAAAAAATCACACACCCAACCCAAAAAAGAACGTTATAGCTGTTAAAGAAGAAGAAAATAGAAACAAAGCAAAAACGTGTTAGAATTTACTTTTTACTGGGGGTGAATCCGTTAGCTCCCCCATTTTTAGCCCCGCAAATATTTCCATTTCTCGCACGTGCACCTGGCCTCACTTTTACCCTCCTTCCCCTTCAAATTCCAATCCCCTGCCTGCAAACTCTATCCCTCGCAATTTCTCTCAGTCCGGCGACGAGGAGGCCAATGGAATCCCCTTCTTCCTTTGGCCTTCTCAACGATTACTGGACCCCTACGCCTTCATCGCCTTCTCCGACTCCCTGGACTCGCCAACAGGATAAGATTTTTGAGCACGCTCTGGTTATGGTGCCCGATTACTCCCCCAACCGTTGGATCAAGATCGCCGCTCTCGTTCCCGGTAAGTCGGCGGCCGAAGTTAGAGACCATTTCGATGCTCTGGTTTCCGACGTACAGAACATTGACTCTGGACGAGTCGAGTTGCCGAGTTATGCCGATGACTCGGTGGCGAGTTCGCCGGAGTCACCGCGCCAGTTGTCGGAGAAAGCGTCCGAGAGGAAGAAGGGGAAGCCCTGGACCAAAAAAGAACACCAGTATGTTACTTCAACTTTCACATTGCCTAGATTGAAATCTTAGGGTTTTTTTTTTTCAATCTTGCATTTATTTAGTGGTTAATATTGTTCTAAAATTGGCAGGCTATTTTTATTGGGGCTGAAGAAATTTGGAAAGGGTGATTGGAGAAGTATTTCGAGAAATGTGGTGATTACAAGAACGCCAACTCAGGTAGCGAGCCATGCCCAGAAGTATTTTCTACGGCAAGAGTCGGCCAAGAAAGATCGGAAAAGATCGAGCATACATGACATCACCACCGTAGAAGGCAGTTTAGTAACGGCGGTTGCTACCAGTCAAAGTCAACTTAGTATCTTTTCAACAACTCAACCGCCGTCGCCGTCGCCGTCCTTCCCGCTTCCGCTGCCACAACAATTTGCACCTGCAAGCTATTTTCCTAACCGGAGAAGCTTGCTAGATTACTAACAATTTGATTTGTTATACACAATATTAGAGTGTTACGAATGTATAGTGTATCATTGCTCTTGAGGTCAGGTTAAAAAATGTAACATTATTAATTTTGTTTTTGTTTTTTTTTTTTTTTTATCTATACTTTATACAAGTTGAGCTGTGCTGTGCTGTGATTGACTATTAATTTTGTTGTTCTAAGTTCTTTGGTTAACTTACTTAAAAATATAAAATATATATTCAAAAAAAGTTATTTGAATTTTGTGAAAATTGTATGGATGGATTTTGACTTTTTTTTTATTATTATTTTTATTTTTTAGATTTGCTCGTAAAATTTATGAACATAAACAAAGAAGCAATGCAATAAATATAACAAATAGGAAGTTAGTATATTTCAATAATAAGACATTTATTCTTCACTAACAGGTTAGTTTTAGGACCCGTTTAGAATATTTTTTAGTATTTTTTTAGAATGTATTTTATTTTAAACATTTTATATAAAAATTGTTTACAATTTAAACACTCACATATTTAATTACATTTTTCTCACAAGTATTTTTACGTAAGTTATTATATACTCAAAAACTCTTTTAAAAAAATTGTTTTAAAGTGTTTATCTGAAAATGATTTATTTTTCAATCTCATTATTTAATAAGTCTTTTTTAATTGTTGCCAAATAATTTAATTTTTTTCAAAATCAAACACTTGAAAAGTTAAACAAAACATTCCTTTGATCTATATTTCAAATGTAGAATTAAAAAAAAAAAAAAAAATGGACCAAGAAGGACATGGTCTTCAAGAAACCACAATTGACTTGTCAATGAAACCAAAGGACACCAATGTAGCCAATGTGACATTTATTTGCTGATTAATGAAGCATGTCCTATTATTTTTAAAAAGATGACAATATTTTAAACATTTTTTTGGGACAAGAAGCCACCAAACCCGGTTCAATGCGCTCTCTATTGATAGGATTTGTTGTGGATCAAGCGATTCCGCATTTTTTGTGTGCACGATTCATCCTCCTTCGTGGAAGAAGTTTTATTTTTGAGAATTATGTTTTGCCTAAGTCGTTTTCTGTCCATTATTATCGAGGAAGCGTTTTGTACTAGAGTTGGTTGAGTTGTTTTAATGAAGTATTTATTTAAAAAAATATATATATGACATCAAGCAAGTTTTTTAAGTCAATATAACTATAGTTAAGTAGATAAAACACCAATTATTATTCCAAAAGGTTGGATCATCATATGGTTGAACTATAAGAAATAAAAACACTTTTTTTTTAAGCTAAGGTTAAAAATTTAAATTCTTATACACATTAGTGTAATGACACATCCTTATATATAGATATGTATAGACACAATTATTGTTACAATTAGATTTTTGTTTAAAAGAAAAAAAGGAGAAAAAACTCAAACTTCATTCAAATTTAAGTAGAATGCATTTTAAACTAATACCATTAATTACTTTAGCATAACTCGACTAATCAAAATACTACATCTTCAACCAAAAAAAGAAAAACACAATATCATCTAATGATCTAACTAAAAGAACACTATAATTTGTTTATTTATTTAGATGTTAGAACAAAAACAAATTTTATAAGTTCAATGACTATCACCAACGTGAGCATAGTACAACTTGTACTAATAATGATCAAAAGATCTATGTTCGGATCTCCCATCTCCACACGTATGAAAAAAGAAAGAAAAAAAAATTCAAATGACTATTAACACAATAATTTTACCATAAGATGTGATATAAAAAGTGAATACAAATCTAGTTGAATAATTAAGTTTAAGCTTCTCACAAAAAGGTTATCAAATGTATGAATTTCCATTCAGCAGCATTCATGTGGTACTAATATTATTAGTTTTTAAAAGAACAAAAAAAAAAAAAAAAAAAAAAAAAAAAAAAAAAAAAAAAAGACAGTTTCAATTCCCATCCCAGTTGTAAAATTTGGCTCCATCGGTGGACAAATAATGGGCCACATTTTTTTCTCCAAATTACTCGACACAACGGAAAATGAGTAGACAACACACCATCCGTTTCCTTTCTCTCGCTCTCTCAAATCGAACCCCAGACCTAAACAAAATTCAAAATGGGTATCGTAATTGGGAAAAGAATTTTTGAATTTTACAAAAAGATGAGAGTAAAGAGAGAGTTAATTAAGGGCAAGCAGCATTTAAGAGCCATCACATGGCCGCCATTAATACACACACCCTCCACCTCACCCCATTTAAACCGTAGCTCACTCAGACCGGGTCGGAATTTCTCACCCCTTTTCAGATCCCTAATGGCAGCGAGAATGATGAAGCAAAATTCACAAGGCCTCCAAATCCAGTCTGCTAAGGACGAGGGAAAAATGAACGAAACTGAAGAGTTTACCGTTTGGCAAAATCTCGGCGCCGTCGATACTATTTATGAAGAAGATTATGAGTTCTCCTCCTCTTCTTCCCTCTCTCCACCTCTCTCTCCGCCGCCTCCTCCGCCGCATCTCCATTCCAGGGTTGAGCAATGGTAATAATCTCTCTCTCTCTCTCTATCTATCTCTCTCTCTCGGGTTTTTAGAGTTTTTTTTTTTGTGGTTTATTTAACTTGATTTTAATTTCATTTCATTTTTGGTTAGGTCTAAGATAACTGGGTTGAAGACGGATGTCTGTATTCGAGTTAATGGGAAGTGTTTTCATCTCCACAAGGTATTTGTAATTTCTACATTTTTTGGTCTTTGCTTGCGGTTGTTTTACCTCCCTTTGAAAAAAAAATAAAATTGTCGGTTATTTAAGTAAAATAATTTGATTCTTAATTATATCATTTCCTTCATCCTTGGTTGAGCGTGTTAATTGGTTGGGTTAGATTACGGAGTATTTCTAATTGGATTCAATTGGTGTGACTTTTTTAGTTATTTAATTACAAATTTTGTATAAAAAAAACCATATAATACAGTGTTTTTTTTTTTTTTTTAAATCCCATTATACACTATTTCTTTTAAATTATTTCATTGTCAAATTTTGTATTTTATGAAAAAATGATATTTTGATAAAGAACTGGATCCAATTTCTTTTCAAGGTATTGTTGTGGTGGGTAACTTTATTTATTTATTTTTTTTTTAAAAGAGTAAAGTGAAATCAAGAGAATTTTTAATATACGTATAAATGATCCTATTGATGAATAAAATTAGTAATGTCTAATTATTAAGTTTTGGTTGGTCGTTTGATTTAACCCAAGCGGAAATGAATATTGAATTTGAGCATCAATTTCTAAAATAGCCTTTTTTTTTTTTAGAAGAAAAAATAGTCTATTTAACGTGGGAAAGAAAATGTGTAAACCCATCTCGCATTTAGCAGATTGTTTAATCCCAAAATTCTGATTGTTTGAAGAGTAATTTCAACTTAAATGGAAAATATCATCGAGCCAAATGAAAATTATTTTATTTATGGCCGTTTAAATGAATTTTGAAGGTCATTTTCCAAGAATGTCTGATATTTTATTTCTGAAGGGGAAGTGTGGTGAAGATGATGGTATGTTTTGTGTGAAGCATTAATTCTCATGTCTCTGATTATGGGACATTTTATTATTGTCACAATCATTTTAAATAATTTGAAGGCAAGTGTAAATTCATTTGTAACATTGTTATTATTATTTTCAAGGGAAAATTATTTTGCCTTGTAACATAATATAATGTTATTACGTTTGTAAATAATAATAACAATAGATTTAATTATTTCTATCCACTTCTATACACCAATAAGTGAGTCACATTTTTTTTTTCAAAATAAATATATGTATATATATACATTAAATTATTTATTATATACATACATAACACACATATATATGTCAACAATAGTATAGCTCAACTGACATAAAACTTATACTCATGACCAAGAGATTAGAGAATTAAATCACCCACCTCACATACTGTCTGAAAAAAATACACACATGTAAAAATTAACTAACTTCCTCGTTTTACCAATTAGATTTAACTGAATTTTTGTTTTAGTTAAACAAAATTCTGAAATGAGGGATTCGAGACTCCAATTTTTTATTGAGACTTTATTTATTTAGTTTATTTTTGTATATAAATTAAATGGAGGGTTTTTATTGCGGAAACGTGTTCCCTTCTCGTTCATTCTCTGAGACGACTCCAATTTCTCGTGACTAATTGTACTTCAACTGAAACATGTGGGGGCTTTATCAGCAATTAATTACAAATGTGGGGACAGTTATCGTAATTTAAAAATTCTTCTTAGGATCCTCTGGCATCCAAATGCCCGTATTTAAAGCGACAATTGGCAACTACATCAGACGTAACGCTCAGCCCACCGCTCAAAATAACGCCCGAAACGTTCACTCTAGTGGCCGATTTTTGCTACGGAGCCCCTATCGTTATAACGCCGTTCAACGTTGCCGCACTACGAACGGCGGCGGAGTTGCTCGAGATGTCGGAGACGGAAAATAATGATTCCGACGACGACGACTTAGTGCATGTCACCGAGAAGTATTTCCGGCGAGTGGTGGCGGTAAACCGGGACTACGCGTCGGTGGTGTTCCGGTCGTGCTTGGATTTGCTGCCGGAGGCCGAAACGATGGCGTTTTTGGCCAGTAGATGTCTTGAAGCGTGGAGTTTGGAGGATGAGGGCGACGGCGATATTACTTGCTTTGAAGATTTCAAATGTGTGGAGGTGGAGAATTTTATGGTTCTGGCTTCGTCGCTGAACCGCAGGTTTAAATGCCATGACTTGATCTACAAGATTGCTCTTCTCTATCTCAAAGTAAGCTTCTTCATTCCTTTCAACTTCTCTCTGTCATTTAGAACTGGAAAAGGAAAAAAAAAAAAAAGACCGATATATACATTTGATTAGGTTTTTCCTTTTTCATTTTCCTTTTTTGATTTATAAAAATATTATATTAAAAGTTAAATAAATTATAGGCTTAATATTTGAACATTTAGGTTTGTGTCTAATTATATGTATACTTCCGATTCTTATTCCTAAAGTTCTAAAAGTGTCTAATTAAGTAGTTCAACTTTTGATTTTATATCAAATAAGTCCTAAGATGCTTAATTTTATATATCTAATAGATTTTTGACCTATTCAACGTTTTTTTTTTTTAAATTCATGAATCCGTAGGATATAAAATTGAAAGTTTAATATTCTGTTAGACACAAAATTCAATTTTATGTCTAAAAAAATTGTTAATTTTAAAAAAAAGTTGAATATGTCAAAATTTTAAAAAAGTTGAATATGTTAAATACTATATTAGGCATAAGACTAAAGTGTTGAGACATATTAGATACTTTTTAAATTTTAGGGACCTACTTGTAATTTGGTTTTTTATTAAATTAGAGGTAGGATAGTGTTGTTTTAAAAATTTATAATAAATACCTAAAATTTTGTAGTTATATATTTATTCAGTTCGAATGCTCCAAATTAAAATTTTTAAATAAGCCTCCAAACTTAATGTCGTAGTTGTGTGGGCCCAATTGTATCCTGAATGGTTGTGTAATTTAATTTGGTCCAGAGTGACCGTTTTTGCGTTGCCCTTGTGGCTTAATGAGAAGTATTATTTAAAAAAAAAAAATATCGTAGTTGTGTGAAATAAGCCTTCAATATAGTTGATTCCATGAACTTACCCCCATGCAAATTGAAAAGTTCATATATAGGCTCATAAATCATAATTAACATTTTAAAATTTGAATTTTCATAAAGAAAAAGAAAAAACATTTTAAAATTTGAGTTTTCTGAAGTGCTCAAAAACCAAATTGTATTTCTAAACTCATGAGATTTAACCTTAAAATTTCATGTTATCCTTTGATGGCAGGGATATGGCGGGAAGATCACCGACGACCAAAAGGTTTTAATTTGCAATTTCATAGACTGCGACAAGCTCTCCCCGAAGCTCCTCCTACACGCCGTGCAAAACCCAGTAATGCCGCTCAGATTCGTGGTCCGAGCCATGCTAATCGAGCAGCTCAACACCCGCCACTCCATCTTCTCTACAACCACCACCACCAAACCCCCAATGCCGCCGCCGCCGCGTCCAATTTCCAAAGACCCACTCACGCTCGGCGCAATTCTCAAGCGCGACGCCGCCGCTCGCGAGTCCGCCAAGCTGAAGGCCGCAATGCGCGCCACCAACTCCCGCATACGCACCCTCGAAAACCAGCTCACCACCATGAAGATGAAGCTCCAACAGTCCGAGAAACACAGGCGCTTGTCGGAGGACGCTGGCCGTGGCCGTTCCGCTAGCTTCCATCACGGCGTGGACAACGAAAAGGTCGTCGCTAGAGGCCAACGGGGGTCCACTTCGTCCTCTGTTTTCCGGCTGAGTGCCGATTTCACGACCGATTTTAAGCTTGGCGGTGGGTGCAAGCCGGTTTCGGACGGTGGGTCGTCGTCGAATGACGGTGGGGGTCGGAAATTTAGGAGAAGTTTTGGGCAGAGGTTGATGAGTGGAATTAAGAACGTGTTTCGAGTGTCGAGTTTTGAAGGGACGAAAGGAGAGAGTGAGAGTAAAGTTCAGATCAGCGGAGAGGATGAAGAGGAAGGGGAAGATTTGTATGGAGAAGAGGAAGAAAATGATGGTGATGGTCATATTGTTGTAATGAGAAGAAATCAGCTTTATGTTAATTAGATTTAGATGTTTAGTTTAGTCGTTGTGTTTGTCGAATTTATTCTTATAGATTTATTCTTCTTGTTGCCAACTTGTAAATGTAACTATGTAAGGTCGAATGAGTAAATTAGGGGCTTTATGTCAATTTATATAGTTTCAAAAATAATAATAAATTACTTGGTAGAATATTTTGAATGGTACTAAAGTTTCATGAATGTATAGTATTGAAATCCGACCATATAAAAAAAAGTAACAACAATACTTGATTATTTACACCATTGATATCTTGACAATTAATAGACATTTCCTAAGTTTAAAAACTAAAATAATACATAAATAAAATAGGATTTAAACCAAAATTTAATATCACATTAGATTATTTTTTTTGGTCGAAGAGAAATAAGTAGATTTTTTTAATTATCTAAATGAACATGTTTCTATAAGGTTGACGATTTAAATGATAAATTTGAACGTTATAATCTATATGTTAGTTGAGCAATATTCATGGTAGGAGTTGCCTATAATTAAGGTTGGTTGCGAGTAAGAGAAAAAAGAAAAAAAGAAAAAAAAAAATCTTTTTAGCAAAGTTATTTAATTTATTTTATTTCTAGCATTGGAAAGTTAATTATTACAGATGTATATCTATTGTTATTGCAAATTGAAAGTTTCTGACCATCACATAAATATGAATTTAATTATTAGGGAAAAATACACTTTTGGTCCCTGAGGTTTGGATTAAGTTTCATTTTGGTCCCTGAGTTTTCAAACTCAACATTTTTATCCCCGAGGTTTGCATTTCGTTACACTATTGGTCCTTCCATCCAAATTTCCGTTAAGTACTAACGGTAGGATGACGTGGACACTATTTTTTATTTAAAAAAATATTTTTTTAATTTTTAAAATAAAAGTATATTAAAATAATATTTAAAATAAAATTATATTAAAATGACATTTTTTTAATATTTATTTCTCCCTCTCCGTTCTTCTTCTTCTCCCTCCCCACCACCACCACCTGCAACAGTTGTCGGCTGCTGGCGACCGCCACTCGCCGGCTTTTTTTTTCCTTCTTCCTCTCTCTTCTTCTCTTTAGATCTCCCTTCCCCCTTCGAACTTGCCGCTCCCTAGATCTATCAATTTTCTGCACCTATGGCTCTTCCTTCGAACCCACCGCCGCAAGCCACGGCATCGCCTCGCCTTCTGCCTTCATTCTCGACTCACGAGGATGGACCTTCGTCCAACCTTTCGTTTTGCCCAAACGAGGGAGAGAGAGTTGCGAGAAATCGCCAGATCTTCGCACCGCCGCTGGATTCGTGTCCCCAGTCCTCGCGCAACCGTTAGATTCAAAGGAAAAATCCCCAGATCTGGGTTAGAGAGAGAGGAGTGGCGGCGAGCGTTGTGCAAACGAGGGAGAGAGAGGGAGAGAGAGGGAGAGAGAGTTTCAAACAATGGAGAGAGAGTCGCCAAATTTGTGGATCTGTGCAAACGAGGAGCGGCGCCGCCGCCGGATTCGAAAGGGAAATCGAGGGAGGAGCGTTGTGCAAACGCGCGTTCGCCAGATCTGTGCAAATGAGGGAGAGGTGTGGCGGATTCGAAAGGGAAACCGTTGGATTCGAAAGTGGGTTTTTTTACTCTTTTTTCCAGTTCGTTTATTTTCTTTTAACTTGTGAAAGAAAGGGGAGAGAAGAAGAAGGAAGAAGAAGAAATAGGGAGAAAAAAAAGTCTCCGCCATCGTCGGTGACGGCCGGTCGGCGAGCGACGGTCAACGGTGGCTGGCGGTTGGGTGGTAGGGTTATGAAAGAATAGGGTTCATGGAGATGAAGAAGATAAGGGTTGTGAAGAAGGAAATGAAGAAGAGAGAAAAAATCATTAAAAAATATATTTTAAATTTAATTTATTTATATTTTATTTTTAAAATTAAAAAGATAAGTTTTTTAATTAAAAAAATGGTGCCACATCAGCAATCTGTTAGTATTTAACGGAAATTTGGATGGAAGGACCAATAGTGTAACGAAATGTAAACCTCAGGGGTAAAAATGTTGAGTTTGAAAACTCAGGGACCAAAATGAAACCTAATCCAAACCTCAGGGACCAAAAGTGTATTTTTCCCTAATTATTAATTATAAAGTTTAAATACGTAATTAAATAACATTTAAAAAAAAACGTAATTAAATAAAACAACATAGTTTTATGGTTAAAAAAACATTTTCGGTCCGATACTTTTATTGAAGTAGATCTACAAACTTTAGTACATAACAAGTATTCATTGTACTTTTAGATTGGTAAGAGTTTAGTCCATAAACTTTTATATGTAACATTTTAGTAGTTATACTTAAAATTTATAATAATCTAGTTTCTATAAGATAAAATTCTGATGAGTTTTAATTGAGCTTCTTCCACACATATAGATTGATAAAACTGAATAGCAACTACATTTGTTTATAAACTACCCGAAATAGATTGTTATACTTTTTTTTTTTTTTTTTGATAAAATAGATTGTTATACATTAAAAGTCAACATACATCTTGTTTTGATGGATTTTTTTTTTACAAGTTGAGACTAGATTTTAAAAATTAAAATATATGGACTTCATTGTTAAATATTAAACTTCATTTAATTACGAAAGCTACATCCCCATTTGGATACCAGTTTTTTAAAATTAAGTTTATAAACACAATCTATATCTATAAGTTTTTTTTATTTTGTTATCTATCCCTTCCCATGTTTTAAAGAACCAGGTCAAATTTTTCAAAACTAAACCCTAAAACTAGGTCAAATTTTAAAAACTAAAAGTAGTAGTTTTCAAAAGGTTGTTTTTGTTCTTGGAATTTGGTTTAGAATTTAAATGTGTTCTTGATGAAGAAGGAACTATTGTAAGAAAAAAAAAGCATTAAGAAACCAAGTGGCAATCATTGACCAAAAATATTATAATATAATTCTAAATTTCCTAAATTATTATTCCAATGAAAGTTAAGGAGTCAAAAGTATTATTTAACTTACTTTAATATAATTTAACGTTTATAAAAATGGGCATGAGCATCATTTTATGCACGATGGTCCACATTCAAAGTAGCACCTCTTCAAGTAGATCACATCACAAGTCTATCTTGTAAAGTCCAAAACCCACCCATTTATCACTTTTGGATACCATTTTATCCAATTAATTGTCGAGTCAAAAGTCATTCTCACTATATAGAATATTGTATGTATTCAAATATGATAGAGTTATGTAAAATATGTAACTTCAATCAAAAGTTCAGTTGTCTGAATTTTTTCCTTCAGATGTCGTTGAACTAAAAAAAAAGTTTCTATTTCAAAGAATGATTGACTAGAGTGGCAGTAAATTTGAGATGATTTTTGAAAAATAAATATTTTGAAATTAAAGAATTTATTTCATGCACATGTTTAAAAGATACAATAACTAAAATTCTATTGAAATCGTGTCAAAGCAATTTTCAAAAAAAAAAAAAAAAAGAAAAAGAAAAAAAATCGTGTCAAAGGCAAACAAATGAAACAATATAATTCCTGCACGGCGCATTCACAATCGTTATCGTATTATTTGCGAAAAGCAGAGCAATTAGTGCTGATTCCTTGTGTGGATTCCATCTTCAAGTGACAGCTGAGCCTCCCTCACGCACTCTCGCTTTGCTTTCCACATCCTCTTTCTGTCGTCTCTCTGCCCTTTTCAGTTGCCACTGCCATATCCGAGCAGAATTCCAGGTGGATGCTCACCCATTGTTTACGAAACTGCCTCCGCCACCCCCTCCAAGGACCTCTTTCGTCAACGCTCTTCTCAATCTTGTATGTATTTTTTATCTAATGGTTTCTTGGCTATGCATATTTCTGTATAAGGTTTAGCGAGGCTTTTGGAGTTTCGAATCTCTCTTTTAAACTGTTATTCTGTGTTTTCTGATGCATTTTTCTGCTTCCTGTTGATCTTCGGCATGTTGCTTCGTTCTTCAGTTCCGAGATGGTCACGTTGCAGGCAGTGCGACCGCTTGTTCGCATGTATGAATACCGGCCGTTGATCTCCCCATCTCTGGGGAGGTTGAAGCTGGCGAAGGTTGCAGGGAGCAATGCGATTGGACTGGAGCGGAGTTGTGGAGGATGGGGATTCTGTTGCGAGGCTATTGCTACTGGTTTTTTCCAGCCATTTAGAGCGTCGACGAACAATTGCTCTGCGATTCACGGTACTTATTTTTGAATATTGCGTAGGATTCTGTTCATGAGGACTGTAGCTAATTCATGTGAATCGAATAATGTCGGAAGTTTCTTACCGGATTGAATTTTTTTGAACCTGTATTTGAAGAAATTGGTGTTGTTTGATTGTTCCTTTAACTACTGAATAGTATGTGGATCAGTCTTAGGTTTAAAATTTAAATGCATTTTGGCTTGAATTTTTGATTCTCAGTAAGCTTTAAAATTTTGGAGGCGTGTATGTGTCAAGGTTTTGCCGTTTTACCTCGCATTTTCTTCCATTTTCTCCATCTGTCCCTAGAAAACATCCGATTAATTCATCATCTGGATCATCGGTGCCATCGGGTAGGTAATTATTCGTATTCAATAGATGTAGTTGTGCGTGTGCCTTAGGAGAAAGGTAAATCACAAAATCACGAGTTTGCCAATGGTCCCGAACGAATTGAAAACCGCACTAGCTTATCGTGCTATTTTTTCTTTTCTTTTCTTTTTGGGCACAGTTCTAAGGCTGATGCATGCCAAATTTGCTTTATTTGTATATTGCTTCGAATTTAGTTTCTTAGACTGAATTTGCAAGGTCATGACTCATGATTAACCAGCCTTGCAGTTTACTGAATTTTGAAACTACTTGAGTATCTTTAATTTTGTCCAACCACCTAATAATTAGGTAAAGGTTTCCATGAGACCTCAACTGGTGGGAAGTCAACAAATATTGTATGGCATGATTGCCCCATCGGGAAGCCTCAAAGAGAAAAGTTGATTCAGCAGAAAGGCTGTGTCATATGGATAACTGGTCTGAGTGGTTCAGGTTAGTCCTTGTTTTCCCAACTTGTAACTGGTGTTATTTGCTGTTGCATTTTCAGGACCATCATCACCGTCACTATTATAATGGATATTATTCTTTCTATGATATTTTGGCCTTTATTTCGCTCAGAAACTTTTATCTCTAATACCTGTCACTTAGTATTTTTAGTAGTGATTTAATTTTTCTCTCTCCTCTCATTTGGTTTCCTTTGTTAGCCAGAAGCCCGTAAGACTACTTCACTGACCATATTTGCAGGACAAATCACCTGTTTTTTTGTTTATGGTTTGCCCATGTGCAATTTGTTTTAATATTATCTTTTTGATGTATGGAGTCTACAAGTTATTTGCAAGCTACATGATTTAGTTGTTCGTTTCATAGAAAAGAGTTCATTAAGCATATACTTGATCAAGAGACTAAATTATTGATCCGATGGGCTAGACAGTCGACTTTCTTGTTTTTTCAACTCTAATCAATCCGGCATAGAGATAGAGTAGTTTCCCAAGCCAAAAAGGGAAAGAAGTAGGTTGTGAAAGAAGGAAATTAAAGAGTGAAGCTGCTTGTCAGCAACGAGACATGCTTATTATTATTGTTTACATTTCAGAAGGTATGAGTACATTTATTGTTCCTAACTAATTTTCATGCTCATGATCAATCAAATTACCTTCTATCATATAAACTTTTCCTGAAAAAGAGATTTTGGAGTCGTGAAACTGGGTTTTCACATTGTATGGTGGTCTGGTACAGTTAACTGATTGTTGTTTAATATGCTTACGTGTAGGATGATTTTTTCACTGTAGTTACTCTCTCTCTCTCTCTCACCTAGGGCTCTAATTATAGGAAAAAGCACTTTGGCATGTGCATTAAGTCAAGGCTTACATTCAAGAAGAAAACTGACCTACATCCTTGATGGTGACAATATTAGGCATGGTCTAAACTGTGATCTTAGTTTTGAACCTGAAGATCGTGCAGAAAACATACGGAGAATTGGTGGGTGTCCTTTTATATCTGATGAAAAATTTCCATTGATATTTTTTGTGACCCAAATTTCGTGAATATTAACTATAGGTGAGGTAGCAAGCCTCTTTGCAGATGCTGGGATTATTTGTATTGCTAGTTTAATATCTCCTTTTCGGAAGGACAGAGATGCCTGTCGTGCCTTGTTGGCAGAAGGTGATTTCATTGAGGTATGTTATTCTAATTTTTGTGTTGCATGTTATCAGGGCGTAGTTTCATTTCTCCTCACAGAGTTCGCAACTAGGACAAGGCATTTGAGTTCTGGACATGGATAAAAGGAGGGTAATGTCTTCATTGTTGACAGTATAGTTCTGTCATTTTTTACAGGTTTTCCTCGATGTGCCACTTAATGTATGTGAAGCCCGGGATCCAAAGGGCCTGTATAAGCTGTCTAGAGCAGGAAAGATACAAGGTACTATTTTGGTTTTTCCCAACATTGGGTTGCACGTGATTCACCATTTTAAGATTTGGTAGGTATTCCAAAATTTTCCATGTTTTTCTCCATTTTGAATGAAATCTTTCTGCCAATCTTGTCTGTAATTATGTGGTTGATATTGATAAGCAATCATGGCTCATCAAGACTGCTTGACGGGAATTCTAGTTGAATTTTCACGAACCCACTACAAGGAAATGTAGCTGTAGTTGTAATAAAGCTTTTAATTTCTATAACAAATGGATTTATGATGCTTCAATTTTTGCATTCATATATTTCCACGACTGATATCAATCTCAGTTTTGAGTTGATTTTTGCATTCTATTTTCAGGATTCACAGGGATAGATGATCCATATGAAGAACCACTAAAGTGCGAGGTGTGTACTTAGAACGACAGATATATTTCCCTTTTGTTTTCATAAGGTCAAAGCATCACATATATTCCAATGCTAGAAGATTGCAATTTATTGCCTGCTGTTGAATGAATTGACTCTCAAGTTCTTCAAAATTAAACCAGTGAAGTAATTTATCAATGATCAAAGTAACGTAAGCTTTATCAAACTTTCCTTGTCAATATCGATAACAAATATATCACACCATCTTCGAGTTCAGACCCGTCAAGCTCAACCATTCCTGAGTTTCTATTTGATTGTTTTATTTGTTGTTTCTTTCTAAGTCTGATTTTTCAATTTATTTGGTCAGATAATCGTTTGTTTTAAGATTTGATCTGAAAAGTACGATTGACACTGCTCTTTGTTGGCAGATTGTATTGCAATACAAAGAAGGGATCTGCACGTCCCCTAATGACATGGCAGAAAGAGTGATTTCATATTTAGAAGAGAGAGGGTATCTGCAAGACTAACAGGAGGAAGGGTGGGACTTTCTTGTTATCGATTTGAAACAAACAGAAACTCAGTTTAGTCTAATGCGGGAGATGGAATTACTCCTCTTATTTCTCACTGCTAGGAAACATCTCATTTCCTTCAGTCTTTGCTTTCCAATTGTTGGGTCATTTAGCAGTCTGCTTACGAATAAGGTAAAAGCATGAGAAAGAGGATATGCGTGTGCTTTATTCTTTTGTGGGTACTTTGTAACTTTTAATTTTTTTGTGAAGTTCACATTAATCTTATTTAAATTCAACTCTAGTATCTTGACAATCAAACATGTATTATTTATTTCGGTCCAATTTGATAATGATTTATTTCTTAATGTTCTACTTTACAAATTTTGCCAACATCAATTTTATAGTTAATATAACACAAGCATGGTGATGGTGGTATACACAACTGGACCAACGCTTTTCGCTTGAGACATGGATGGTGGTATACAACTGGACAGGACTAAAGCTTCCCCTTGAGGCATGTATTGAAGCTTATCTTCTTCATAAAGTCTCTACATCATTTGAGCATGAATTATGCACATGCAATTATTGAAGCTCTGCCTTGCTAGACTTTCTTCAAGCCTTCCTAAAACTGCAATATACTTGTATCTGATGAGATGAGTATTTTCCTAGAGATATGATCCCAAATGTTGAGATTAGAGTGGATTGAAACTACATAAAGGAGATGTTAGAGGTGTCTAGTCTGAAGTTATTCAATGATATTAAAAAGCTTATTATCTATGTTGATGAATTTTCCCTTCTTACGATGCCTTTAAAGTAAGTATTGATGCAGTGTGTTGTCTTGAGAGGCGAAGTTTGGAATAGGCGTTGTGCTAAGAAACCATGATGGATCTCATTTTGTAGTCTTTATGAAATCATATGATACCCTGTATGGTGGAAACTTTTGCAATTTTGGAAGGAATCAAAGGTATGGTGAGGCTCGGGTTATTGTCTTTTTGCGTGGAATTAGATTTGAGGAATGCCATCAAATTGCCCACCTAGCCTTGCTGAAATAGGGATCTTAAGTGCTGAAATTGTATCCACGGCCAATTCTCTAGTTACATTCATTGTCAGGTTGCATTTTTCCTAGGGAGTGTGTTCTCATTTCCTTTCTTGGGTGCTTAGCCAAAAGTGTCTTCTGATGTAACCCAACAATTTCCTTTTCTCCAACACTTTTTTTTAAAAAGAAAAACACATTAAAAAAAAAAAAAATGAACCGAGAAAGTTTAGAAAATGATGATAAATACGCAATTAATCTGACCTCCAATGTTGATTTCAACATTTACCCGACATAGTTAACTAGAACTTTACAAATACCGAGCCTAGTAGATCACTATCCTTTTTGGTTAACGAAATAGGCTTATATATACTAAGCAGCATAACTTTTTTTTTTTTTTTTTAGAAGAAATTTAAATTCATTACGCCACATGGGCAGAAATGGTTTGATCATTCTCGGCAAACACAATCCACTCTGGGATGATATTAAACCAGCTCTCATTTGAGCCGTTACATTTTGCTTCTTTGGCAATAAAGTCAGCTACACTTTTTACATTCATATAAAATTCTACTAGTCTTTTTTTTATGGAGCAATCGTATAAAATCTTGGACAAAATTTTAAGATAAAAAACTACCATTTTTTTAGTTCTAAAAATTTTACTAAGATTTTCTTAAAAAAAATGATTAAGTTTACAAAAAAAAAAAATGAAAATCAAATTAGCCTTCAATAATAAGGTTAAATTATAAGTTTAGTCTTTGAACTTACAAATTTGTCTATTTGATCTTCGAAAATTTCAAAGTCTTTAATAGATATTTGAACATTCAATTTGACTAATAGGTCATTGAACTTTAAAAATACCTAATAGATCTTTAAACATTCAAATTTGTATTTAATAGATAAATCTCTGACATATTCTAAATTTTTAAGAATTAACTGATCTATTATATATAAAATTGAATTTTATTACTAATAGAACCTTATATTTAGTAGATCTGTAAATTTTTAAAAATGTTGAATATGTTAATGGTTTATTAAGACACAAAATTGATAATTTAAAAATTTATTAGATACAAAGTCAAAAGTTTATATTTAAAAAAAAAAGTCAAAAGTTTATAGACCTACCAAATGTTTGTTTAAGGACCAAATAGATAACTTGTAATTTAATAAGGATACTAATTAGGTTAAAATCAGTTTGAAGAATTGATAACTTCGGAAATCAAACCGACACGTCGAGATGAATTGCCGGCTGACGTGTGTGATATATTAGGATTCGGAAAACGACATGTCGACAACAAAGTCAGCTTCACTAACCTCGGCTGAATTTTGAATTGGGGTCGAAAGAGGAATTGAACTTCTTCAGGAGCCCTAATTGCAGAGATTCGCCAGCTTCTGAGTTCGAAGCTGGAAGAGACATAGGAAGATGGGGAAGAAACAGCACAGCAAAGACCGTTTGTTTATTACGAAAACTGAATGGGCCACCGAATGGGGTGGCGCCAAATCCAAGGACTCTCAAACCCCTTTCAAACGGCTTCCTTTCTATTGCTGCGCGTAATTTCTCATTCCTCTATAATCTCCACTTACTGATTCTTCTTTCCCTGTACAGAATTGTTATTTGTTTAGTGTCCATGCATCTGCCCTGAATTAACAGTTGCAGTTTAATGGCAGGCTTACATTTACGCCCTTTGAGGACCCTGTATGTACTGCCGATGGCAGCGTCTTCGAGATAATGTAGGTTTTCTTAGATTACAGTAATTTGCTCTGCTGGGTTTTTTTTTTTTTGGTTAATATATGTCAATTCCTTGTTCATTTCAATATTGGAACGTGGGTACAGGAATATCATCCCTTATATCCGAAAGTACGGTAAAAATCCTGTTACTGGAGCTCCCCTGAAGCAGGAGGATCTAATTCCACTGACTTTCCACAAGAATTCTGAAGGTTGGTATAGTTTTGAAACCTAATCATTTTGTTGCCTTAAAAAATCATATGATTGAAGAATATTTCTGGTTGTCAAATGTCAATACGGTAGCACGGTTGTCAAAATAATTCTTTGGTTTGTCTCTGGCATGGGTTTTTGCCGTTGTGATTAGAGTTGAATGACAGTGTTTTATTCAATATTTCTGTAAGTCAGGACAAAAAATTATGTAATTCAGGACTATATGCTTTGGAAGGTCACATTTTTTGTTGTGGATAACCCTACCGCATTCTTGACTTTGCTGTAGGTGAGTTCCAGTGCCCTGTTCTAAACAAAGTTTTTACCGAGTTCACTCACATAGTTGCTATAAAGACCACTGGAAATGTCTTTTGTTACGAGGTACATCATGTCATGTGGTGTTCCCATACTCTGTGATCTTTTCTTGCTGCTTCTTGAAGTACTTTGAGCTTGATGCTCAATTTTCTGATATTTCCACCTTATAGGCAATTAAAGAATTAAATATCAAGACAAAAAACTGGAAGGAACTTCTAACTGATGAACCATTTAGTAGGGAAGATATTATAACCATTCAGGTAAAAGGGTTCCAGAGTTTTGCCATTTTCAACTGATTTTAAATCTGATAGTAAATTTGTTTTTATGCACTTCCTCAAACTCAGTGGTGATTTGCAGAACCCTACTGCGCTTGATAGTAAGGTTCTCCTGGATTTTGATCATGTGAAAAATAGCCTGAAAATTGATGATGAAGGTGAGCTACAGATCTTTTTCCTTTTTTGTGTGAATTTCATCCTGCCTCTGCACCTTGACTCTCTTTGTTAACTTCCATTTTCCCCAGAACTTCAGAAAATGAAATCAGATCCAACATATAACATAAATGTATTGGGGGACATCAAGCAGATGCTGAAGGAACTTGGAACCGAAAAAGGAAGGCAAACTGCCCTTCATGGGGGAGGTGGTGGCAAGGCACAGAAAGAAAGGGCAGCTGCACTTGCTGCAATTTTAGATGCTAGGTCACGCATTAAAGAGGATTCCAAGGAAAATGTAAAAGGAGAGGAGAAACCTACTCAGGCATTTAGTATTGTGGATGCTGCATCTGCTTCAGTACATGGAAGAAGTGCAGCTGCTGCGAAAGCTGCACCAAGTGAAAAAACTGCAGCTCGAATTGCGATGCACATGGCGGGTGAGAGGGCACCTGTGAATGCTAAGATGGTTAGTGTTATTTACTATTTATGTTCTGATCAATCCTTTCATATTCATTGTTCATTATATTCTGTTTCAACAAACGGATGAAATTTTTTCTCCAAAAATATGATTAGAATTCAGGTACCCGTACTAAAAAGAAGGCCAGTACTCTGGTTATAATGGTTTTTACTATATTTTTTGGCATCTAAATGATATATTAACATAAGTTGTTATTACAGGTAAAGAGTCGTTATACTACTGGTGCTGCATCTCGATCCTTCACATCTACAGCTTATGATCCTGTTACAAAGAATGAACATGAATATATCAAGGTTGAGAAAAATCCAAAGAAGAAAGGATATGTACAGTTGCATACAACACATGGAGATTTGAATATTGAGCTGCATTGTGATATTACTCCAAGGGCATGCGAGAATTTCATCACACTGTGTGAAAATGGCTACTACAATGGAGTTGTTTTTCATAGAAATATTAGGTACGATGATACTACAGACTGCAGTTTAATAATGATAATCTGATTATTTGGCGTATTTACATGGTGAAGATGTGATAATGTAGGAATTTTATGATTCAAGGTGGCGATCCAACTGGTACTGGGAGAGGGGGTGAATCTATATGGGGAAAGCCCTTCAACGATGAACTCAACTCCAAGTTGCTTCATTCTGGAAGGGGTGTTGTCAGTATGGCAAATAGTGGTCCCCACACTAATGGTTCCCAGTTCTTTATTTTGTACAAATCTGCCAATCATTTAAACTTCAAGCATACTGTATTTGGCGGTGTTGTTGGAGGTTTGACTACTTTGGCAGCAATGGAAAAGGTTCCTATTGATGACAATGATCGGCCTCTGGTCAGTTCTTTATTATCTTCGTAATTTTAAACCTTTCACTTTTAGTGGTCAACATGATTTGCATTGCTTGTCTCTTTCCTTGGATGTGTTTATATCCCTTTGCCTATTTTCACTTTGAAAATATTAAGGA
The DNA here is from genome assembly GCA_036850905.1 of Luffa acutangula. Lineage (NCBI taxonomy): Eukaryota > Viridiplantae > Streptophyta > Magnoliopsida > Cucurbitales > Cucurbitaceae > Luffa > Luffa acutangula. Next base: position 55,893,149 of record CM072087.1, on the reverse strand, counting down.
TCCTCTAATTTAAAGTTCAATTAAGTCAGTCGCGTGTGTGTATGAGTATGAGCGATTGGGCATGTTAATGTATACATGGGCATTTCTATGGAATGATAGCCAAAAATTAATTTGTTACTTTTCAATGTTTTGGACATTACTATCCCCCTAGATATTTCAAACTTCCTTCCTACCGTGATTAACATTAACCTAACACATGTCATCTTTCTTGTGCAGGAGGAGATCAAGATAACAAGTGTTACAGTTTTTGTCAATCCATACTCAGAACCCGATGAAGAAGAGGAAGAAAAGCAAAAAGACGAGAAGAATGTTGAAGATGAAGAAAATGTTCGTCTTCCCACCCCAATGACCTTTATTAGAGCTTATAGTATTTACATCTTCTGATTATTTGAAGAACTCTTTTGATAAGCTCATATGAGTGTCTTTGCTTTCATTCAGGATAAGGTTGGATCATGGTATAGTAACCCAGGCACCGGGGTAGCCGAAAATGGAGCTGCTGGTGGTGGTGTAGGGAAATATTTGAAAGCAAGGAATGCCCAATCCAAATCCTCTGCTGTCAATGCTAGTCTAAGAGAACCTACCTCGACAAAGAAAAGGACAGCCGCAGGAGAATTCAAAGACTTCTCTTCGTGGTAAGAGTCCCATATATGCCAATTTAGAAAAGGGCATAGGTTTTGCAGCTAGCCCTTAAGTTTCTGTTTCCTTGTGGTGTTAAAATCTTACAACTTATTGGAAAGGGGAGCGTGTAAAAGAAAAGGGTGCATTTGACCTATTGAGTATTGGAATGCATTACTGACGACAAAAGTTCATTTCACAAACTCTTGAGTTGTAGATTATGCCCAAGAACCCCCTCTCCTTAACTCAAAAAGAGAGATAGAGATAGAGAGAGAAAAAGGGGGAAAAGCGAAATTCAGATATGAATCCTCTTTATCCGACAGTGTGCTGTAAAAATCAATTGCCAGATGTAAGAACTGCTCCTCTTCTTCCAATATGATTTATTTTCCAAAGCTGTTTCTCTTGTTCACCGTATGGGCCTGGAAGTAAAGGGGAAACTGCAGGGTGATCTGCCATAGAATAGTGTATGTGTTGTGAGTAAAACTTCTTCAATTAGTCACTTTTGGATGGATGCTGAATTTCTAAGTAAAGTTCTATTTCAACTGTACCCAACACTGCTAAATTAAATTATCTTGTTCACAACTTTGCTGTCGATTCAGAACCTTAAATTTTGGTAATTTTCTGTCGCTGATTACTCTCAAGTCTCAACCTTATCCCACTTATTACAGATAGAGATATCTTGAAGCCACCTGTAGTTTTTACTTTGGTTTTCTCTGGTTGCAGCAGATGACTATTTTTTAGGTCAATTTATGTTTTATTTGTTGTTTTTTATTTTAGAGAAAAGGACCTTAACAAGTTTTGCTCTTTGGAATTGTTTGATAAATTATTGTTGGAAGCAATTCTCAGATAATGGAAGGGAAAAAAAACAGCAAAAAAAGGAAGATTTTTGTTACTTTTGTCTTTGTTTTGGTTGTTATTGTGACATGTTAATGAAATTTGTACTTGAATTCGTAAATAAACAAGTTAAAAGTTGAAGGTAAAGATAAAATAGCTTTTCAGTGAGGATGTGGCGATGCCACCTTTAAATGTATCTTATGCACGTAATTGCAGACTATTATAAAATTATGGATATGAAAACTGGAAAGTAATGTTATGATGTTAAAGATAGCAATAATGAACCATTATTTATATTTTCATTTAATTACTTTTTAAGCCATCGTCAAGATGTTAGTTCACCAATGGAGTAAGCAAAATGCTAATTAACTAATAATAGCAATTAATAATTAGTTATTGATTGATCAATAATTAATCTTAATTAATTATGATAATCAGTTGTCAATATCAGGGGTGAGAACCGGCTTGATCGATCTGCTCTTAGATTTGATTTAGAAAAATCAACCAGTTTTCCTTTTCTTTTCTCTTCTTTTCTTTTTTTTTTCTTTTAAAATTTTTCTTTGGAATTCAACAGATCAAACCAATCAGTTTACTAATGGAAATTTAAAATGAAGTTTAGTTTGGTTTAATTTGTTCGAATAACTTTTTAAATTTCTTTTGCCATACTTATTGGGAATTATTGTTTCTTGACCAAACATTAATGAATGAGATTGTTTCCATAGACAATTAATAGTCATTATATTTTCTACTATGCACTATTGATGATTAGATTAAAATATGAAAGATCATTTTAAAGAAATTACATTCCTATTCCTCAGAAAAAAAGAAAAAAAAAATTACATTCCTACTAAAGTCAACTACATTCTTGTCAGAACTTAAAGAAACACATACAGACAAGCTAACCTTTAATTTATTTTCCTCTCATTTATTCACAAAAGTAGTGTACATAGTTTTGAAGTTTTTATTTCTTTGAAAATTATGAACTTTGGTCAATAATTTCAAGGGTACAATAGTTTTAATCATTACATACCATTTTAGATGTTGGACTGCACATTTCCACCAATCCCTTTGATTAGAAATATCTAACGGGTTAGAATTTCTTTTGAAAAAACTAACACTAAGGATTTATTTATTTCATGTTTACCAATTATAAAAAATATAAAATAAGATCGAATATTCTAAACCATAGATACCAAAAATAAAATGTGGAAAAATATAAGGATAAATTAGTATTTTAAACTATTTGATTTCTTTTTCGGAACCATTTTAAACTATGAGATGCTTGTTAAAAAATGTTATTATTTATTTATTCAATTAACATAAATAGTAGTCAAAATGAACCTGACTTAACGGTAATTGGTATGTATAATTGACCAAAAGGTCAGAGGCTTGAGTTCACCTCCTTGGAAAACATAAATAGTCATCTCCTAAAATTTATGAGTAGCTTCGAATTATTATTATTATTAATATTATTTTGTAAATAACTAACTTCTAATTTTAATAAGAAGCATTTTTATATCTATATATCACGTGACTGGTCTATTTTGACGTTTACATGAAATTTCACATAGCTCAATTAAAATGAAAAAAAAAAAAAGAAAAAAAAAAAGAAGACTATTTAGAATGGCCTGCACAATATGTAGTTGTCTTGTCTTGTCACATTGATATTCAACTATTTCTTCTAAATTTAAGCTCTTTCATATACTTAAATAAAATATATCAGTAACATCTTAGGATTATGTAATTAAAAATTTTAATTAAAATTAGATGGAAGCCATTGAAATTAGACTTGGTCAATTTAAGAAAGATAATAAAATTGTAATGCTTCCCACACGACACGATTAAGACAAAGTCTCTATCATGAGCGATGCAGTGAGATGTGTTCATTGTGGTTTAATTATTTAATGTACAGTAATGTTTTGGGTCACATCCAATCCATATGCATTCCAAATTAATTTCAACAAGTTGTTCATTTTTTTTTTTTTTTTTAAATGTTAGTGTTGAAGAGCTGTCGTCAGCATGAGAGTCATCAATTGCTATAACTAATGCAATTTCGCATTGTTTTCCCACAAAACAAATTTTTTTCTTTCAGTTTTCAATTTTAAGAACTGAATTCGTTTTAGAACTTGAAAATAAAGGTATTAGTATATAATTTTTTAACAGATTATACTTTTGGTCTTCCAAGATTGAATATTTATTGGGAAAAAACTTCCCTACATACCGGTATGTAGGGATCTCCCTGCATACCACCATTAAAATGTTGACAACTAGGAGAGATAAAAAAAATTTCTCAAATTTTCTCATTTACTCCCTTTCTCTTTCTTAGTTGTCAAGATTTTAATGGGGTATGTAGGGAGATCCCTACATACCGGTATGCAGGGAAGTTTTGTTCATATTTATTATTATTATTATTTATGGTTTGAAAACAAACATCTTTTAGTATTGTTTATGTTTGAATATTGTTTTTATTTGATCTTTCTTTTTTATATATATATATATATATATATAAACTCTTTTGATTCTCAAGTTTCAAAAACTATATTTTTTATATTTGAGATTTGGATTCGGTTTCTATTTGATCAAGAATCGAGTTGACTACTAATTGACTTATCTTATGGTTAGCTTGCTGAGGAAAGTTAAGAGGGATTAGAGATTCTTCATTTGGTAGCCAAGGCTATCCACCTCTTATGGGATGTGTCTTCAACGAGTTTGAGAACAATAGACCTAACAATAGTGACAAGGGGTCAATAATCTACATCAACATACTGACTACCACATCATTTTTTCGTTAAATTAACTAAACTCTTCGGACTTTTTTTTTTTAAAAAAAAAAACAAAACTAAACTCTTGGAACCAAATAGAAAATAAATCAAAATCTTAGGGACCACATTGAAGAAAAATTCAAACCTTAGAAGTTAAAATTGTCACTTTTAAAACTCTAAGTACCAAATAGAAATTAAAGCTAAATCTCAAGTACAAGAAAGTGTTAGTTTTGAAACTTCTAAAACCAAATAGAAACTAAAACACAAACTTGAAGGACTAAGATTTTACCATCCTCTAAAAGTGAGCAACATCCCTTATATTAAAAGGTGGGGATAGTTGGGAATCATGTCTTAGCAATAAAATTTCAAACCCTAGTTATGATAGTTTGCTTCATTATATTTATTAAAATTAAAATAATATTTATTTTATAGAACTTAAATGAATTACATAAAATTAAAAATATTTTAAAAATCTTAATCAAATTTTAAAAATAAAAAATAAATTTAAAAAACTTATGTTTTTTTTTTTCAAATTGATTAAGATTTAAAAATAACTTTCAAGAATAAAAAATAAAATAAAATCACTATCAATTCAAGTCTTAAAATATTAAAAAAATAAATAAATAAATAAAATATGTCACACATACAATATAAAAGTTTGGTAGTAGTAAAACACATAAAAATTGTTCGGTAAACCCCTTTAGTTGGAAACAAAACTATCATCATCGAATTAAATGAATTCAAATGACAATTAAAAATCCATGAAGAAAGAACTGTATGAGCTAGGATTAAATTCAAGAGAAAATTGATAAAGAGAAAGAAAACAAAAAAAGGAATAATGGAAAGGAAAGAAAAACGAAGTGGGGGAGATGAGTATTGACAATGAAGGTTCTTTCGTGTGTGCGTGTGAAATAAGATGGAAAACGGGCTTCTGTTAGCAATGATGGTCTGATGGAAAAAAGAACATCTTTCTAAAAATGAAGGACAACACAACAGACACCAAAAATGGAGTTGACCTAATCATTCATGCAGAGAATAATAACAATACAAAAATCTTGTACATTCACACATAGATTTTCCTCCGCCACCACCAACAATATAACAACAGTGCCAACACACACACATGAATCATTCACAACAATCTCCAATACATTTCATCTCCAAATGAAGATTCCGAGGCAAAAACAAAATGTCCTATAAGCTAGACAAAATTTCTAGGTAAATGGTGAAGGACAGAAAACTTGAAGATGGGGTTAGGGGAAGAAATGAATATAATGTGTGGAGGTGAGATATTGGGACCAAAGAGAAAGAAGAAGAAGAAGAATGGTTGGGGCTATTTGGAGAAAGGGCCTAGGGTGTGGGAGGTTGATTTAGAATAGTGGGATATAAACAAAACAAAAACAAAGAGTGGGAAGGAATATTGATAATAAAGTTGGAAAAGCATGCCCTAGAAATTGGGGAAGGGGATGTGTATTGGTAATAGAGTACATCATTATTTATACGACATTGTCATGTATGGGGGTTTATGAAGAGAGAAGAATAGTATAAAGAAAGCAAAAAAGTGAAGGGAGAATTTTGGCAGAGTTTGGAGAGGGATTAGGAGGCAGAGAAATGTGAGAGTGCCTTCGTATATGATGGTGGGTTTGATGATGGTGATGCACGCCGGCAGCTTTAACATATTTTTCTCTTTCTCTTTCTCTACCCAAAATCCAATTGGCACGCCTGCCTCCACTCAAAAGAACTTGTCTAAGTAAATATAAACTCTCTTTCTCTTTCTCTCTCAAAAACAATGAAAAGCTAATCCACTAACACCATTAATGATCTAGACGTGGTTAACTTTTTCTCACACTTTATCATCTTTATGTCAGAGGGACAATTCTATTTCTAAAAACCACTCCTCCTCTCCTGAGAGGAGAATCCCAACAATAATGGTCAATATGGCTTATTAGATAGATTTGGGATTAGCCCATAAAAAGAGAATCAGCTACATCAATCCAAGCCCTTCCACCATCATCCCACACTTCTCGTTTTCTCTCATCGATTCAACCAAAATGCCTTAAAATATAAACCCAAAACGTATATCCTATCCTATATCCTCACTTTCTCTGTTAAAAACACACACCGCCCCCCCATAACAACTTGTTTGATCTTATACTCCAAAAAACTAAAAGAGATTCCCAGTTTTTTGATGTGGGTCTTAAATGGATACCTTGTTTCGGCTTGTCAATCTCCAATCTGATCAATCTTACAACTCCAGCAGAACCAATTCTAGCAGCTCTAGATCTTCCAGACAAAACCAATATCATTACCATCAAAACGAAGACGAAGAATGCTACAACCTTCTCATGGATGAGGAAGATTTCTCTTCGTCTAGTAATTCTAGACAATACTATAATCCGTACCATCCCCACCCACCCTCCACCGCCACCGCCTCCACCACCCCCACCGTCACCACCCCAACGCCGATCGACCAATTTTCCTTCGTCTCCCCCTCTCCGGACGTCAACTTCGAATTTTCCGGCAGGTGGGCCCCTGATATTCTCCTTGAAACCGCCAGGGCTATTTCTGACAGGAACAGCGCTCGCGTTCAGCAACTCATGTGGATGCTAAACGAACTTAGCTCCCCCTATGGAGATACGGATCAAAAGCTCGCAGCCTACTTCCTGCAGGCCTTGTTTAGCCGCATGACAGATTCCGGCGACCGTAATTATCGCGCTTTGGCCTCCGCCTCAGAGAAAACATGCTCGTTCGAATCAACTAGGAAAATGATGCTCAAGTTTCAGGAGGTTAGCCCCTGGACCACTTTTGGCCATGTTTCTTGCAATGGCGCATTGATTGAAGCCTTAGAAGGCGAATCGAAGCTACACATAATCGATATCAGCAACACGTATTGCACTCAGTGGCCGACTTTGCTAGAAGCCCTCGCGACTCGTACCGATGACACGCCGCACCTCCGCCTCACGACGGTCGTCACCACCAAGCCCGGTGGTGGCACCGGCGTAGCCGCATCTCAAAAAGTAATGAAGGAAATAGGTACAAGAATGGAAAAGTTCGCTAGGCTTATGGGCGTACCTTTCAAATTCAATACGCTGTACCATTCCGGTGACCTTTCGGAATTGGACTTTGCCAAATTAGACATCAAAGAAGACGAGGCACTCGCCATCAACTGCGTCGGAGCCTTACGTTCCGTGGCTGCGATTAATAACCGCCGAGATTTCTTGATTTCGTCTTTCCGCAGTTTGCGGCCGCGGATCATCACGGTGATAGAGGAGGAAGCCGATCTCGACGTAGGCGTCGATGGGATTGAATTTCTGAGAGGGTTCCAAGAATGTTTGCGTTGGTTTAGGGTTTATTTTGAGACATTGGACGAGAGTTTCACGAGGACGAGCAACGAGCGGTTGATGCTTGAGAGAGCGGCCGGTAGGGCAATCGTGGACCTGGTGGCATGCTCGGCGGCGGAGTCGGTGGAGAGGCGGGAATCGGCGGCGCGGTGGGCACAGCGGCTGCATGGAAGCGGATTCGGTCCGGTGACGTTCAGCGACGAAGTATGCGACGACGTGAGGGCGCTGTTGAGAAGGTACAAGGAAGGATGGGCAATGACACAGAGCTCCGACGTCGCCGGAATATTCTTGACGTGGAAAGAGCAGCCGGTGGTGTGGGCCAGTGCATGGAGACCTTGACCTTCACCAGTTGGATCATGAAAATGGAAATGGTTCGGTTCGGTTCAATTGCTTTTTGCACGTGGCTGAAGAATGGCGGAGGTTTTCCGGTAAGGCCATGTTTTGGAAAAAAAAAAAAAAAAAAGAAAGAAAGGAGGGAAGATAAATTAAAGTATCTAATTTGAGTGATTTCAATAGAATTGAGGTACATCTAAATTCTTGATTTGTCATTATTTTCCCATTTTTATGAACTTTTCTTTTCTTGATTACCATTTCAAATTATAGAAGAATCTTCGTGGATATAATGCATCATGTAGAATGAAAGAAACTTTTAGATAAATAATCATCAGAGTAGGTTAATTTCTTGGAAAAAAAAAACGAGTGAAAAAACTTCAAGAAACCAATAATGTTTCCAATATGCCCATCTTGATCTTAACCATGTTAACTCTAATATGTATTCTACATTGAAAAAATAATTTTTAAAATTGATCTTGTTTCCAAATATTTTTTTTTCTATGATTTATAGTGTAGAAATGATTATTTCCCATTTATAAATTATGTGGAAAAAAAAAATCTATTCTCTTTCTTATTCAAGTCCAAAACATAGGCAACAAACTTTTTTTTTTTTTTTTTTTTTTTTTTTAATAAACGAACTTTTATAATGTTTTTAATTGCTTCCAAAATGCAATTTATATGCATGTGCATATGAACTATATCATGTAAGATTTGTTATAATACTCTTAATTTTATTATGGCGATGTCATGCTATGATTTCTAACCATCATTATATATATTTAACAAATATGGGAGTGAAAGTTCGATTCTTCAAATTTAAAAAAAAAATAATAATAACAATAATAAGTATTGAAGTATGTCTAAATAGACAAATTTAGAATTATATTGGAACTCTAAAAAGTGCAATATTCTTGGACTGCATAGAAAATGGACCACTATTTTAGAATGATTATTAAAAAGAAAAAGATCCCCACAATCGTCAAAATGGGAAGAGAAGAGAGGACCAAGTTTACAAGTGGAGTGGGTGGAGGGAGATTTTGTGATAAGGTGATATCAGAAAGCAAAATGGCATTAAGAAGCAAGTAAGCTAAATGATATTAAATTGGTAAAGTTGAAGAAGATTAAACAATCAAAAGTAAGAAAAAGGAGGAGATGAAGAAAGAAGGTATTGGGAATGGAACTTAGGAGGCTGAGGAGGCACTGGAATCTTAGGACGGCCGCTGGCTGAGTTGAGTTGTCTCTGGTGGGAATCTCTTGCAAAGGTGTTCGGCCATTAGTGGCACAAATGGGCTGGTAGTGGCCCTCATGCTGTCTTTCAATTGCCCACTCTTTCTCTATCTAAATATATGCATTTCTTTTTCCTCTTCTTTTGCAAGGAGAAACTTTTGAAAAGTCTAGGATCTTTCATATGGGAATTGACAGAGGAAGGGAGGAGGGTCTTCTGGTCTGGTGTTCTTTATTTAAGCCATCAGTTTTCTTACTTTTAAATTATGGCCCCCACTAATGGAAAAAAAAAAAAAAAGCTCCTTCCCAGTCATGCTACTTTTGGCCCACAGAAGGTGGAGGATTCGCTTTAAAATTACACAATACAGAAACACAAACCATGAGCTACGTTTACAATACCTGAGCTCACTTTCAAGTACTTTCCGGCTGGTCTTTCTCATTTGAACTAGCCGTGTTTGATTTTGAAGAGCCAGGGAGGAGCGTGAGAATGTGATGCGTCATTTCAACACAATTACCGGCCAAAGAAAATACAGGACTAAGACTAACTTTATTTCAATGTCACAAATTGTGGCCTAAAATCTCATCGTTGACACTTCAAGTCTTCGGATCGCATCTTCTCTTCCAACACATTCTATAAAAGTTGATGTGGGCTGGTCCATGCCGTAGCGTTAAAGCTGCGGTTTCCTTTAGATAGCTAATTGTCACTTTTCAGTTTTCACTTCATGGGACCGAACCAATAATCTCCTCAGCACGAAATTGAAAAACTGGCTCTCATTTTCTTTTTCCTTTTCCCACTTTTGTTTTGAACTGTTGAATACCCCCCACCCACTTGAATTAGTCTGTCGCCTGTCAAAGAGCACGAGAGTCTGCTCATGGGCTGTGCAGGCTGTGCTTCCTTTTCGGTCCCAACATCCCCACTTCTATCTAATTAACCAACCAATCTATCTATTGATTTAGCCTCTCTGCTTTACCATTAAGGGGTTACTTTCTTATGAGAAAAATAAAAGATTAATAACATTCGATACTGTAACATATGGTTTGTCTACTCATTCATCATTGAAAGCTTACCAGTTTCGAAAATGTGGTACAACCATATAGGTTGTAGCAAAGCCTTTGCCCTATCTAACTGATGAAGTCCTTCTCCATTACATTGTTCTATTTCTCTTTCTATCTGAGGGTAACAACGTTGCAAAGAAGCCAACATCATATCACCCCACTCTCTGTCGTCAGCACTATACAGGCTTCGGCACACGAACTGTAGAAGTCCCAGTACAAGCCCAAAATCCTTTCTTTCCAACCCAATTTCTGACCCAATCATAAAAATCACTCCAATTGCATCCAAGATGCGGTGATCTCTTTTTAAAAATGTGACAATCATCTTTAGAAATTTCTTAAACGTGGAAAAATTATGTTGGTCAAAAGATCTGTCATCGTCCTCCTCCTCGGCAGAATCTTCTTCACTCATATCTGAAAGTTCAATCTTTGCAACCACCGATAACCATGAGGGAAAATAGGATTTGGTCTGCTCATAGAACAACATGTGCGCCTCCTCACCTTCAACAGGTCTCATTAAGCAACCAGCTCCTAATGCCAAAATCAGATCAGGAAGCCAAGCCTTTGCCAGTGCAACAAGACGGGCTGCATAACCAGAACCCAAGTTTACTTCAATTGAGGCAATCAAATCAAGCAAATTATGACCCAGAATAGAAATCTGTGTCAACGAGGAATCTTTCACATGTCTTAATATTTGATTCAATAACTTGGCAGCATAGGTCAACGAGCTCTTTAAACAAAGAAAACTTTCTTTTGTTTCCACCTCGAACTGAATATCTTTATAAACTTGTTGGCCTAAAATCAACGTGATGAGCTGCATATACTCCGACACGAATTTCAAGCACAATTCATACTTTTCTGAAAGAAAACCCATGGAAATAGCATCAACAATGAACTTGAGGACTGCTGTCAGGTTCTTCCCCTGCTTCAACGTCTTTTTTGAAGTATCAACACATCCTACATAGCAAAAAAATCTAAGATGTTTCAAACCTGAATCCCGAAACAATTAGATGCATGGTTTTTTCTTCGTCAACTAATTTGAAACTATCATCTGAGCTAACTTCAAGAATCAGAAAACCTATAAGATCTTAATATTTTGAGTTTATCCCTATCATTACTAAAGGTATCCGTGATAGTTGAAAAACCAGGTTGAATTGATGATCAAGTAACAAAGGAATTGAAAATCAGAATCATACTAGCAAGATTAATACAAAAATCATCTTAACCTGAATTGTTCGAAAATAAATTATGGAGTTATCAGGGCATTTCATCCTATCAACTCGATGCTTACATCACATAGTACTTCGGACATTACTTCAATTTGAAGTATTAGTTGAGCTAGTCTTACAATCTCAAGAGTAGAATGCACTAGAGAATTGCTTACCTCCATCAAGACGATGAGATTGATTTATCCCAGATTCCTTCTGCTTTTGTTCTACATGCTGAGCCAATTTTCTGTTACCTTGCTTAACTTTATCAGGTTTTATAGAATCCTCTGACATGTACAGTTTCTTAACGCATTTAAGCAAGTGATCAAGCGTCTGCTCCAATATTGCCTACAGAAGAATGATAGGAGTTGGGAGTCCGCTAATACAGAAATACATTGTAAAGCTAAAAAGTAGATCAGATAGTTCAATTGAAATGCCCCGACCATTCAACTTCTAGTGCATATTCATGTATGATAATTTCTACAACTTCAAATGAGTTTCCATTAGCAAGTAAAGTTGAAAGTACTGTAACAACTCAATCAAAAAGAAATTTTGCACTAAACACTTCCCTCGCTTAGAATAAAATCTTAATTATAAAATTAACAATTTTTATCAAACAGGAATCATTCGATAATATTATACCGACACAACTTTTTGAGTGATTATCTAGGCAGTTAAGCAATTTAAGGTGGAAGGTAAAGAGATCTAGATTGGAATTTATATTTAAGAAACAAGAAGACACCGCATACAGTTCATCCTATCCAACGGGAAAAAGGGCTACCACTTGAGTTACCAGAACATCACAATATAACATGGTTTTATCGTCTAACATTAAATAAGCACTTGCCTCTGAACTAGAAGAATCCGTCACAATTTTGTTCTTGGTTCCACTGCTACTCGTAATACTTTGGCTGCCCTTCTGAAGAGTCATGTGCAAAGCAAGAGATGCATATGCTAGAACGGGAGCTACATCCATAAAGTCATAATCTAAGCATTGCACAATACTTACTTCGCAGATAACCTTTAAAGTAAGAAATATTGTCTCTATAGTCTGGGAACTCAATAAAGCACTCTTCATTTTTTCATCTGAAAGCAAATCTTTAACTTGCCACGACATTCCTACTGCAACAAAATAGTCATCTTCAAAGCTCAGACACTTTTTTCCGCCAAAATGCTTTAATCTAGATAGTATTTTCCCTGAGAATTTGCATTTCTTTCTCTTTGCAGGGGAAACACTGAGCTTCGGTATCTCAGTACCAAATTTAATGTGGCAACGATAAGCAGATTTCTGTAGTATCAGTGCCATGGCTTCGAACATAACATCCAGTGCATCACAAACCTGGAAAAACTTGTGTCCAGACCTCACTTCAGCTTGCTTTTCTAAGTCTCCCGATAAACCACGACAGTTAGTAATTAATTGCATACACTCCTCAAGAAGATCCGTAAAACCATCAGGAGAGAACAAGGACACAATGTTGAATAAAGAAGATCGTGCACACCCTGATTGTGCTACAGAGAGCAAGCACTCCAATTTTTCACCAGTGAACAAATCTTTGAGATCGTTCTTGTAACATGGTTCACTCGAAATGCTGCTGCTGAGGTATTTAGCTGAAAGAAGTAAACCATCAATGTAATTTGCATCCAGCTTGTCAGAGGACGAAACCAAATTGATTAATACTCGAACAAGTTCCATAATTGACTTAAGAGATGCCCCTTCTGATGCAGCAAATTCGCAAAATCTCGCTCCAGCCATGGGAGATCTCTTTATCAGTGTTATGCAGCGACTGCATGCCTCTTCAATTGATACTTTGGTGGGAAAATACGATGGCATCAACAATCTAGTAATTTTCTGACTAATAATGGGTTGATCATGTGCAAGTACCGTTAACAATACATCTAAACTGACCACCTGCAGAAAGATTCGGGGATACATTATGGACAAAAACACGCCTTCACAGCATTTATACTAAAAAAGAATTAGTTATAGGATTCTCTTACCTTATTAAACTGGAAATCACGAACATCCCTGATAAGAAGGAGGAGATCTGCTAGAGCTACTCTTACCGAAAGAGCATTATCCAGCATCAAATGCCCCAACCTCGGCAAGATCACTTTAAGAATCTCATGGGATTGGGGGTTTCCAAACAAATAGATTATGCCATTCAATGTTGAAAGCCTGACTTCATTGGATATATCACGCGACATTTCGTCAAAAATTTTGGTAATAATCTTTGTGATGGTTGATGAAGGGATAATTTCCCAAAATAAATAAAGAATGCGACAACAACCTTCAACTGCTACAACTCTCACATCTGAACTTTCATCCATGAGAAGTTTCTCTATTAAAAAGAACTGTCTATCCAGCAATGTGTCTTTGAGCTCTTTCGTAGCATCTGGATTTTCGAGAGGAAACACATCCAAAAGTAGATGCAATGAATTTTGACGAACATTTGAATTTGCAACCTGGCAAGAAATTCAGCAGGAAGATAAGAATCACATACTAACCAAAGCTTAAATACTTGCATCTATAAGCAGAATCCCCTGAGTGAACTATGCATGAACGCTAAATAGAAGCTGCTCTATATTAACTCATTGTTGTCAGAGATTCACGAGCAAGGTTATACCCTCATGAAAAAAAAAATGGAAAGTGAATTACTAAGGACATGAGGGAAAACGGTAAAGCTTTTGGGGTGATAAATAATTTTCTTATGTCTCTTTTGTCCCTCCGAAAACCAAAAACATTTAACATTTAAATTTCAAAGAAGGCAGCATGGTTTTAATTGTATTAATGACAATTGACAAGTTTGGATCCTATCTAATTTAAACACTTTTAAAAAAATAATTCTCTCTTAAAATAGTTTTAATTAAAAATTGTATTTCTTTGGTTGTATTTTCTTAAAAGTGATTTTAATCTCAAGTTACTCGGTTGTGTTATATCTAAAATTGATTCTATAAATGATTAATTACCATTACATGATTTTAAAGTAATTTTCAATCAACCACGTTTTAGATAATCAACATGATTCTTTCGCCATCCAAAATCACTTGGGATGTTAATTCAAACACACCATAAATCATTAATAGATTGAAAAGTGCTATAAAATTAAGACAATGGGCTACGGACTTAAAATCTGCTACTACTGAAACCTCGCTAAAAAACTACTACAACCAAAATCTTAAAGTAAAATCCATTGTTTTATATATTCTAAACATTCTATTTCATCTTCTAGACTTCGAAGCAAGTTAATTCAATAGCTTTTTCTCTTAACTGTTAACTAAGAACAAGATGATGAATGGAGAATACTGAATTTCAGAATGTCACAAGAACACACTAATTGCTGCTGCTCATACCAATTGAGCTACAGAGACATTCAAATTTTCAGTTAAAAATGGATTGCTAGAAAGAGAGAAGTACCTGCAGTGATCGAAATATCACAGGCTCAGTTAGACGGAAAAGAACCTTCTCAACACCATCTACAGTTCGCTGGCTTACAAACCCTCCTAAAACCCTTCTAATTGAAGCACCAAACGCACTTGTGCTCGCATGTATGGCACCCTCCACCAGACCCTGCAAAAATCCATTTTCGATTTCATCCCTTATATCTCCTTCCGAATTCCGCCAAGCACGAAACACGATGTCTCCATACCCCTCCAACATAGATTTTCTTCCAAATGGAATTTGGGATCGGATAATTGCCAACGCTTCCTTCAATAGCTGCCGACTTAAGCCAAAAGTATATGCGACGAACCGACGACCATCCTCGGTTTTCAAATACAAAGGTGCAATAACGCAACGAATTAGCAAAAGTTTCAAATCTTCGATACTCTCGTCTTCAAAATCAAACAAGGAAAATGCCTCGCGAAGCATATAAACCTTGTGCACATCTACCTTCTTCTTTAGCGTCAAAGATCTGGAGAGCAAGAAAGGGAGGGACTGAGAGATCAGTGATTCTCGCCCCAGCAAGTCCTCCTTCCACCATTCCTCACACAAATTTGCAATCTCCGATGATAATACCGAATCAGACTCGAATATAATCAAATTGTCGTGCAACTCCCGAGCGCACGGTAATAAATCGGTCAGAGAAAATACTCTTTTAGGGTGCGAAATGCATAAGAGCACAAGGTACGACAAAATTTCGAGCTCTCCCAGAATTTTCTCCTTTCGGCAGTCCGCATTGGATCCGTTGCTCTCTGATTCTTCAAATCTCTGAGTTTTGGAATGCCGCAAAGATCGCCTCAGACGTTTAGTGGGAGGAGACTGCGGGGACTTGGAGGGACTAGGGTTAACTTGTGGATTAGAGTTAGTACAATTGGAGCCTAGAAGATTCTGAAAAGTTACAATTGCGCGAGAAATTGAAAGTTGGAGGGCTAAAGGAATAGAGGAGAGGTCTGAAGAAGACTTTACTCCATGAATTAGGGTTTTGAGCGCGTGCTTTGACGACCTGAGGCTTAGTTTCACGGCAGAGGAGACGAATTCTTCCGCCGAGGATTCAAGAGAAGAACGCAACCTCTTCTCCATAGCTGACAGACTTCTACTTTCTCTGTTTCGATATCCCTTTCTGCTATATTTGGAGTTGAAGTTCTTCCTTTGTCTTCAAACAGAACCATCGGAAACTGAGGCTACAACTGTTACTCCCTTCCGTCTGGCATCGGAGAAGAATAGCTTCATTCTCAGCACTTCAGAATTTGACGGCGAGGACGGAGAAATGATGACCACGACGGAGCATCTCTGTTCAACTCTGATCTGCGGTTGCGGGTTCTTCTTCCCAATCGTCACGGACAGGTACGTTTAGCCTCGTCAAAATTTAAATCGAACTTTTTCGCGCGCCTTTCTAAAGTGATGGATCAAAGACAGGCCCAACGTCTGTACTAGGCCCGGCCCATTATCAAGAGTATTTAAACGTTTATTAATTAAAGGCTTATTATGACCGGTCAGCGAAAATGATTAAAAAAATAAAAATAAAAATAACCTTTTTTTTCTTTTTGGGTAAACATACAATTAATGATAGAAAAGATCTAAGCTCGGGAAATGAAGAATTGAACTTTGTTGATTGTGTTGTTAATAAACATAATAAAACAATATTGATATCTTAATATTCACTCCTTTTCTAATTTTTATTATAAAGAATCTAGTTAAATAAGTTCATTGAATATTTTAATATACATTTTTCCTAGCCTCAGAATTAAATGAACTTTTAACATTACCATGTTCATCGATATTAAATATAAATTAGCTCTTTGTTTCATATGATACACATAGATTTCTAATAAATTTAAGGTTACATGATTACAAGCATGAGTTAACTTAAATGATAGATTGACAACTGATAGAACAAAAACAGAGCTGAACCCAACCTATAAAGGAAAAAAATTAAAAGAAAACAGTTTTTTTTTTTTTTTTGGTTACAACTATCCACTAAAATTTTTTTCTTAATATGAAAAATATATTTTAAAGAAGGGTAATCAATGTTATCTTCCCCTTTGTTAATGTTGAGTAGTTAAAAACACAAGAGAAAGCAGTCCACTTAGGACTTAGGAGTGGAGATGGAGAAGGCATTGATGGAATCTTAACACTGAAGTTAGAGTCTCTGACTTTTGGAGATAATTAATATCCTCCTGTGTTGGCTGTGCCTTTCTGTGTGTTTCATTCCCATGGGGAAAAACAGTACACTCTATAGACATCAAGCATTGTCAGTGTTTCCATTACAAAACCAAAACTAAAAGAAGGATGATATGTGGAGCCTCTGACACCATCTTGTCAGAAATCTCATTGGCTAACTTCTCCCACCATATCCCAACTATAACAAATCTCCCTCAATCCCACATCTTCATTTTCATAATGTATTTCCCAAAGGATGCATCACAACACCAACTTTCAACCAAGATAGCTAGCTAATACACCTTTTCTTCCTCCCCCTCTCAAATGGATGATATAAGCCGATAACGTCATACTCGACGAGTAGGACGCGACGTTCCTCAGCTTCATTCACTTTTACCTAACATTCCTGATCGCTAATGTAACTAAAGCCTACCTTCATAAGGATCACCTTCAACAACTTCTAATTCATCTTCCATGGCAACAAGGAAGAGACCAGGAGAGACTAGAGGCCATAAAATAGGAGATTTCAACAGAGTGTGTGTCTAAGCAAAGCTAGTTTCTACTTTCAAGTCTCTAAGTGATGAAGAGTGAGAAAGAATCTAACAATGGATCAAAAGGTATTCCAACATTCTTATTAGTGTTATGTATACACTTCGAAATGGCTCAAATGTTACACAGGAAAGCACAACTTTTCAGCTCCAGTGTATTAAAAGAGAAGGGGAAAGCATCCCAAGCCTCCCATCAAAAGGTAGGGTGGCAACAGATACTTAACAATAAAATTCATGATCATGATGACAAAAATAATGGAAGGAATTAAAACAAAATTTAATAAATATAATGAAAAGAGCAAGTGACAGCAACAAGTGATCATGAAAACGAAAACATTAGCAATAACCACAACCTTCAGTCTCCTTCAAGCATTCTCTTGGAATTTGATGGTGTTCTTGCATTAGGTCAGCTTCTTCTTCTTCTTCTTCTTCTTCTTTTTCTTCTTAGCTCTCCCTTCTCCAGGCTATAATAGCTATCGCTTCCTCTCATATTTACTTCTCTCTTATTTCTATTTTCTTGTCTGTCACTGCTGGATCCTTTATTGGGTATTGGAAAAATGGAGCCCCAATCATTTGATCAACAAAAATTTATCTCGAACAACAATGTTGGAGTGAAAAACATCCTAGATTCTCATTATTAATACCAAACTATGTTTTGCTATGGCCGATGAATCTTCTTCTCTGGACAATCTGGATCGGAGTCCTCGAATGTGAGTCTTCTCTTACTCTTAGTACCAGAAGTGGAGGTAGCAGAACGGTTGTCAACAATATTAGGGGTGGTTGTGCAGATTGAAGACGATGGAGTACCAGTTATCTCTTCTTTCACATTTTCTTTCTCTGTTTTGAGCATCAGATTATAGCAAAAGAAGACATCTTCCTGTTGCATTTTTCAACAATGCAAGAAGAAAATAAGCAAACCAACAAGAGATGCGAGATATGCACATCGAATCTGATTTATGCATTATGAACTATCTGAAAGTAGCAGAACTCACAGATTCTAAAGACCCAAATGAAGCTATCGCTTTCAATTTAAGTTCCACCTGTTCTCTTGTCATCTGAGCATCAGATGAAGCTAATAATGAAGCAGCTGCTATAATAGATGGCCGATGATCCACTAAGTTAATCTCTGTACCGTAAGTCTCAGTTTAATGAACAGATCAATGGAACTTGCAAATGAAGAAGCAATTAAGCATGAGATGGGGGATCGGATGGTACCTTTCACTGTTGCCATTATAAACTTCGCAGCTTTAGAGAGTAATCCTTGTGAATTGGACTCGATAAAGATCGTTCTTACTAAATACTGTAAATAAGAAAAGGGAGTGACTGAGCTCATTCTCCATCCCAATGTATTGAGAATGTACAGTTCCATTCTTTGGATTGCCTTGCTTTCCATATCAAATCCCTCGACTTGAAGGCTCGATAACTTAGGGGTTTTAGATTCCTCCATCTTAGCCGCCAGTGACAAGCACCCCACAGCCAACAATCGGAAAATCCACGTCCTCTTTTGCTGTTCGTCAATTACAGACAAACAATCAATTAATCAAACACTTGATCGGCAAAACCCAACATTCAGATTGACGGATTAGATTGCTTACTAGGTTTCGGATAGACAAAACTCGATCGAAGTAGCTGATGGATAGATACGCAGTATGGAATTGAAATCCAAAAAGCACCCGACTCTGAATCAGAACACACACACAAAACCAGACTATAAAATAAAATCCCCAAAAAAGAACCAAAAAAACACAAAAACAAAAACAACCCAGAAACGCCAATCGATTAAAGGGCAAGTTCAAAGAAGACGAACTTTGAGAATCCACTCAACAGCTTCCAATCGGACACTCCCCAACCAGCTCCGGATTGCGGGCGGAGAATCGTTAAAGGGCAAAGGGGTTGTAGATTGAGGCGCAGTCTCTCTGGCAACTAAGATCTCAAAGTACTGGTCATCGTCATCGGCAAGAAAGAAGGGGAGCGGGTCGGAAGGGGAAGTGGGTTGATCGGGGTCATCGTCAGTCAAGAAAGAAGCGTCTTCTTGGCAGAGAAGACTGGAGAGAGAGAAAGAAGAAGGACGGTCAGTAGTGTACCCCATATCTGGGCGTCGGCTTCTCTGTACATTCGAACAAGAAGAAAAGTTAAAGAAAGAGGAATGTGGGTAAATTAACTGGTAAACCCACGAAGCCCAAAAAACGGAGAGAGATGAAGGAGAAGGAGAAGGGGTGAGGGGAAACTGGGAAAGGGAAAAAGAGGGAAAGAGTGGACTTTGGCGAGTGGGGAGGCGGGCGAAAATAGCGGTTTCGTTGCCGCCAAAATAAGCGGATGAGATATAGAGTTTTTGGATCTTCAATCGGGTTTTGTTTCATATCATATCAACAAAAACTTTCATTCATCTCATTTCGATAAATATCATTTTTTTTTTTCCATACCTCAAATTCTGTTATCTTCTCCTTCTTTTCTTTTCATTCTCATTTTCGTTAAAAAGATACAATTTTTTTTTTTTTTACTCGCTTCTAATTCTAAACTGAATCGTACTGTTTTTTTACATGTTTTTGTAAAAAAATAAAATAACAAATTGTATGTGTTTTTAAACATAGCATGTGACTTGTTTTCTGTTTCTTTATTTTATTTTATTTATTGATATGAAAAAATAAAAAATAAAAAATAAAGCTTTAGACTGTAGATGTAAGTACTGTTTAATTTTTATTTTATCCCTTGATTTTTTATTATTTATTTTTTTAATGTGGACAGAAAGGAAGGCAACTATTAGATTAGAGATGGTAATTTTGAATATAAAATTATGTAATTTAAAATATATATATATATATATATAAGATTTTCCTGTTCTTCACTGCTCTCTTTTCCTTAAAGGCAAATTCCAACTCAAGTTTTGTGTTTGTGGAATGATTAAAAAGAAAAAAAGATTTCACGAACAATTGACCAAGCATCTGCAAATAACTTTAATGTTCTTTAAAATAGCAGTAAGGATTCTACTCCCACCTGAATTACAAAACCTATATTTGGAAATAGTTCAGTGTTTAAATAAATTTCGAACATGAACTTATGATATCTTATTAATAACATTGTAAAATTTACCATTTAAAATTCAGTTCGATGACAGTTTTTTTTTTTTTTTTAGTTAAGTTGATAAAAAACCAAATTTGAAATCTTAGTCCACTTTCAAAACCAAAGAAACTTGTTCTCGAATTTAAAATTTTAAAAATAAAAGAAAAGACATATTTTAAGAGTGGATTGGATTACAGAGAAAATCATATTTGTAAATAAGCGTAATTTTGTAAAAATAAAAATGGAGGACACGGAAAACAATACTATTACTGGCCCAGCCCTAAATTATTCGTACAACATTACTTATTTTCAATAGCAAAAATAGAAATTGATCAAATTAAACTGTATAATATAAACTGGATCTAAAAAAGTTTCCCTTGTTCACTCAATCTTTAAATAGTGAATCTTTTTTTATATATGGTGCTTTCTATAATTATTTATATTATGACGTTAACACATATCTACAATATTTTTATTACATATTCAATAAAATAAAATTTAGGTGACAATTGATGACCCTTGTTGACTTTGAATTGAAGTTGAAATTTGGAGTGTAAAAATGTTAATGATAAGTAATCATAACGTTAAAGACTAAAAAACTAGAGAGATCATTAATGTTAGAGTTTAATTAACTGGTAATCGAACTGCAAAAACCTGATAGAATAAAAATGTGTATGCACAAAAATAGCAGGGATGATCTGTAAAAAAGAAAGAAAAAAAAAACAACAATAAATGAGGAATAATTGAAGTAGGAGTAAATAGTAAATTAAAAATGAAAGGAAATAATTGGAGGAAAATATGTATATACAGGTTGGAGGAATTAGGTAAGTTTAAATTGGGACAGGTGTGGGAAGTGGGAGTATAAATTTTTGTTACTGCTGAAGTTTGATTGTTGGTTTTGTGGGGCTCACCAATTAGTCCTATGATGCATTGTCGTTTTGGTCAATGTCTTATGTAGTAGCTGGCCGATCGCTGTGTTTCACTTTTATTTCTTTCAGTTTTTTTTTTTTTTTCATTAACTGCCTCGCACTCTCACATAACAATTAACATTGCCTCTTTTTTTAACTGTGTTATTTCCTTACGCCAATGGATTAAACTTTTTACAATTTGAGTGCCAGTAATTCAGATGTGTATGTCAATTCGTATTATATTGCATGGGGTTTTCCATCTCTCGCAATGAGTGGAGTGACTCATATATAACATGTCTTCTCAAGATGGTGCCTCCTTGGATTCACTATTATTGGATCTGATTCCAATTTTTCCGTTTGGATTTTAATGGACTCTAATACCATATTAGATAACATGAGCTCCCATCTCAAAACCAATTGACAATGAGTGGAGTAGCTCATCTATCTTGTGAATTGAGAGGTCTTCACAGATCTTTTTAATGCCGGATCCTCAACAATGCGAGTATAGCTCAACGTTAATTGACATGTACTCTTGATCAAGAGGTCAAAGATTTGAATCTCTCACCCCCAAATGTTGTTGTACTAAAAAAAAAAAAATTAGATGTGTATGAAATATTTAAATCTCATATGGACTAATGTTTATCTCAAAATCATTTTATGAGGTTCCATATAATGAACAATTTTTTTTTAATTCAACATGTGGAGTTGGAGGATTTGGACATTTGATATTTTGGTTGAATACATGTTTTAATCAGTTGAGATATTTAAAATCATTATATTCATATATAATACACCGGATTCAATTAGAACTCTGCAATTAAACATACTTGGACGAGAGTAGAATTAAATTGGACAACCACATATATATGTATATAGACATATAGATAAAAATGGATATTTAAAAGTTGAATACTAAAATGAAATAAATTAAAAAGTTAAAACACCAAAATTGAATAATATCAAGAGTTTCAGGATTAAAATTAAACTTGAACTCACAAAAAATAGAAAAGGGCAATTAGGAGAGATAGTGCTCGTTATAGCCTTATCAGCTACTTTGAAAATAATTTTTATTTATAATAAAAGTTTGGTGAAAACATTTTTGAATGTTAATTTTTGTTTTTAAATATATACTTTTTCCCACATAAGTGACCTATCATATTCAAACTATTTAAACCTAAAGAAAAACTTCTTGCCTCCACAGCTTAATCATCCCGATGTACCTATAATCATCCGATTAAGTTTCAAATGTAACTTTTAAATTTGTATCTATTTGGTATTTGAATTTTAAATAACGTTTAATAGATTTTTAAACTTTCAATTTATTGTTTAATGAATCTTTAAACTTTAAAAATGTTTAACAGATTCTTAGACATGTTAATTTCGTATCAAATAGGTTATTAACATATTCAAAATGTTTAAAAATTAACTAATTTATTCTTTATAAAATGGAACTTTATATCCATTAAGGTATATTAAACTTTCAATTGTGTGCTAGCAGGTTCGTGAGTTTTAAAAAATATCGAGTAGGTCAATTACATATTAGACACAATTGAAAATTCAAATACCTACCAAACACAAAATTGAAGATTTAAGGATCTATTAAAGATTTTTTAAATTTTAGAAATTTATATTCAATCACTTATTAAACGCCTTTTACCCGCATAATAACTTTTTTTTTTTTTAAATCACTCCACAATTATTATTTTTTTTTTTTTATAAATAGAAACGGTTTGCTGTTTATCAAACAAATGTTGGAAAATATGCTCAACGGTTGTGTTTTTGGTCCATAATTCTGTGTAATATCTTTATTGAATTCAAATTCATAAAGGGATTATTAGACTAACCCATACATACTTCTTTTACTTTTTGAAAGTTTGTGTTTGGTCCAACAACTGAGAGGGTACATCTTTTTTTTTTTTTTCAATCTATTAAATATATCCGTTGGGATGGAAACAAAAACCGTATTTTATAATAATTAAATCTATTTTAGAAAATTCATCTCATATAGACAGAGAGGAAAATTTCAAAATAGAACATGGGAACTTGCATTTAAACAAATGAAATATATTTTTGTCATTTACAGAATCTGCAAAAAATAAAAATTAATAAGGGACAAAAATTAAAATAAACTCCCAACGTTACCTTTTTGAATTGCTATTTTATAAACGTAGCAACGAGAGCATATATAAAGTGGATTCACTCATTTATAATTCTTAATTGCAGAGATATTGAATTTTTTTTTAAAAAAAGTAAAAAATAATAATAATTGAGAAGAAGCAACGGACACAAGATCCAAAATCTGGGTTTCCAATCAAAGTGTTTGTTGGATGTCTTGGTTTTTTTTTTTTTTTTTTTTTTTTTTTTTTTTTTTTTTTTTTTTTTTAATCCAGCTATTAATAAGATAAAATATCAAAGTGGAAGGTTTTGGACTTGGAATGATTCATTCTCATGTAGGGTTGAATATTTAAATGTGTGTGTGTATATATAAGGTGTGAACATGCTCCTTTATTTATAGTCATTATTATGATGTAATACTATTTATATGAATACACATTAATTCGAGTTTGAAATATTATTATATTTTTGCGTGTCACCTGACCTTCTTTTTAATCTTTTGCGTGTAAAGTTACATTGTTGGTCATGGTTATGGTGGAAAGGAAATAGATTTAATTTGTAATGATTTTGATTTTTGGATTTTTCCCTTTGTATTATTCCTTTTCAAGTTGGGAAGTTTGTTTGATTTGTTAGTATTATTATTATTATTTTTTAGCTTTCTGTTTTGTTTTGTGTCTGAGGGATTAAATAATTGAAAGGTAAGGAAATAATGTTTATTTGATAGTTAGGGTCGCGGTTCTATCTTTTTAATCTTGAAATGGATACAAAATTTTGATTGGTATCTCATTTCTTTTTAAACGACCTCGAGCGCATCTCGAGGAAGTTGTACATGGTATTGAAAAATTGAGATACTTATGTTATTGGTAATTTTGGACCACTATGACGTACAAGAAACTGACAAGGACAACCGGACAGAAAAAAAAGCTTAGGAATGGATCCAAGGGGCAAAACCGGCAAGTGGGACGGGCCAAGACCAAAGGGGTCGGGCCTGCTCGGCCTCGGCCATAGTCGGCCTGTTTGCGCGGGTCGGGCTTGTCTGGCTCCGCTTGGTCCCCACCGCCTCGGTTCAGCCTGGTTTGTCCCGAAACGCCTCCGAATCCCTAAAAACCCTAGGAGGATGAGTAGGTATTTATATCACTCTTCGCCACTGAAGAAGGGTACTCAAACTCTAATCCCGAAACCTATTCTATATTCTTTACTCTCTCATCTTGCTCTTACCTTTCCATTCCCCACCGTTCTGCTTGCTGACTTAAGCATTGGGGCCGGTGTGGCGAGCACCACACCGGTGTGCAGGTTTACTGTCTTGCAGGCCACGTCCTCCCCCTCTTCTACAAATTTTACTGTTGGTGGCACGTGAAGGTCAGGTGAGTTCCTCTGACCAAATTTGATCATCAACAGCTTAGATGTTAAATCATTAGAATATTTAATAAACAAAATTGTAGAGACATATATATATATATGTTTGAGATGGGATGAAGTTGTCTTTTTTTTTTTTTTTCCTTCAAATTTTCTTTTAGGTTCTTGTTTCTAAACCTTAATATCTCAATTCTCAACCCTACCAATAAAAAAATAATAATTTTGAAATTAAACCATATATACTTAACCTAATTTTGTGAAATCAAGGAATGGGATATGAGACTGAAAAAGTTTCTGTAGGGTTGGTGAAAGAGGGGCATCCTTGAGCCCATCTTATCCATTGCCATCCCTACCTTGATGCTAAAGGATGGGCAAATGGATAAATCATGAGATGATGATGTTCATTCCATGGAGTTCTCTATTCCATACATCAACTTTTTTTTTTCCACATTTGTCCAACTATACTTATTTTACCTACTAATTAAAAGACATGAACATGTTTGTGTGATAGGTATCCTTGAACTTCCAACTCTATATCTTATAGGTCATTGACATGTCCAACATATTAGAAATTGTTATAGGCAATTTTGGACCACCCCGATACACAAGGAGCTGACGAGGACAACCGGGGAGAAATCGGGCTGAAAGATGGACCAAGGAGGCAAAACCGGCAAATGGGACGGGCCAAGACTGAAGGGGTCGGGTTTTCGGCCCGACCCCCTGCTCGGCCTCGGCCCATGGCCGAGTCCGTTTGGTCCCGTCTGGTCCCCACCGCCTCTGGATGCCCCGGTTTCGCCTGGTTTGACCTAAAACGCCTCCGAAACCCTAAAAAGGCTAGGAGGATGAACAGGTATTTATATCCCTCTTCGCCACTGAAGAGGGGATCCCGAATTCTATCCCTAAACTCTACTATCGATTTTCTCTTTTCTGCTCTTGCTCTTACTTTTCCACGCCCCTCCGTTCTGCTTTCTGACTTAAGCATCGGAGCCGGTGTGGCGAGCACCACACTGGTGTGCAGGTTTACTGTCTTGCAGGCCACGTCTTCCCCCCTCAACTACAAATTTACCGTTGGTGGCACGTGAAGGTCAGGTGAGATCCTCTGGCCAAAATCGACCATCAACAGAAATTAACAAATTTATTAGACATAAAGTTGAATTTTGTCTCTAATAGAACATTAAAACTTTCAATTTTATGTCTATAGATTCATGGATAGCTTTCAATTTGTGTGCTATATACAAGTTCATGGATTTAAAAAAATGTTGAATAGGTTAATGACCTATTGAATACAAAATTGAAATTTTAGAGACTTATTAGTTATAAAACTGAAAATATATAAACTTCTCAGACACTTTTTAAAATTTAAAGACTCATTTGACACAAAATTGAAAGTTCAAGGACTTATTAAAACTTTTAAAATTAAAGAACTTAAGAATTTATTTGACACAAACATGAAAGTTTAGGGACTAAACATTTAATTCAATCTTAATTTTAAAATCTCAAATTTGGAGAAAAAAAAATCTTAATTGAATGCAAATTAGATTAGTGTGCCAAAGTGAATAATCAACCTGCAAATTAAGAGTTTAGAGGTTCAAATCTCTCCTTCCAAATGTTGTTGAACTAAAAAAAACCATGGAAGCATTTATTCGATTAAAATATAGAAATGATATATGAAAGGAAAAAACTTGCCTACATACTGGTATGTAGGGATCTCCCTGCATACCACCATTAAAACGTTGACAACTAAGAAAGATAACAAAAAATTCTCATTTTCTCCCTTCTTCTTTCTTACTTGTCAAGATTTTAATGGGGTATGTAGGGAGATCCCTACATACCGGTATGCAGGCAAGTTTTGTTCTATATGAAATTAAGGAGCAACAAATTCACTCAATTTTGCTTTCGAGTAGATAAATTGGGTAAAAGTAAACAGCAATTATGCAATATTTTGAGATATTTTAAAGCAATTTTCATAAACAAATCCTACAAAATAATTAAACATAAAAAAGATATATATACATTATACGTGCATCTAGATTTGTAGACATTTCAACTCCTTCAAAATGAATGGCCATGATCTAAAGGACAAATATATATATTTTTGTTTTGACGTTTCTGGAAGAGCGATAGTGACGGACTTGTTGGCAAGAAAAAAGCATCTCTAGGACTCGAGAAAGATGAGAGAGGCAACAATATTAAGCCATGTATTGTGAGAAAGTATTCTAATCAAAATAAAATTAATTAATTGATTAGACAAAGTATGAATAGGCAAAAGTTAAGAATAGAAAACATGCCTAAAAAGAGGCAAAATTGAGTGATTGACCAAAAGTTTTGTTTTTTTCCTTTTTTTTTTTTTAATATCATCATAATTCATAAAGTTGAGTTCAAACTCTAATGTATATATATATATATAGAAATGTATTGTCTATTGATTTATGTTAAGGTTAGTGATTGACTTAAAGTCGTATAAGTAAAATAGGAATCAACTCCTAAAAAAATGATATTAAATTAAACAAATAAAATGCAAAATAAACCAAATTAAACTAAAAACAATTAATGAATGGAACTGCAAATGAAGAGATATATAAGAAACTTTTACCTAGTTCCTACAACACACTAAATCCAAAAATTACGTTTCAAGAACGGATTAAGAAACAAACGTTGATGTAAATACTCAAGAAAAACAAATTGGGATCTAAATAAATATGACAAAGAAATCCATTGAATGAATAACTCATAAGTTAAATTATGGATTTCATCTACTCGTAAGATCTGTGGTTTGGACTTAATTTCAATTTAATGTTTATAGTTCAAGAAGGTACAATTTCGCCGTTGTGGTTTAATCATATCTCACAAAACATTTCCTTATTATCAAATTGAATAAATGTCGCCAAAGCGAGTATAGCTCAACGGAAATTGACATTATCGGGTAATGAAATCATGTTTTCTATTTGGCTAACTGTGTTAATTGACTGTATAAAAATCTAGAGATAGGTAAAAAAAAAAGAGGGTGATTCGAATAAAAAGAAAACAATTAAAATTATAAAATGTAATGACTTAATTAACTTTGAAAGAGCTTAACGCGACTGGTATAAAGTTGTACCGATAACCACAAAGTACATATATCACTTATGTGCACTTTTTGGGAGGGGCAACATGATTGTGGTAAGGGAAGAAAAGAAGGGGAGGTGATTGATGAATAAAAGAAGGGCAATTTTTGGGGTCTAAATGTCTAATAGTTATAATGCAAGCAAATCATGCATCTGTGCCAATGAATAGTCTCCATTTTTCTCTCTCATCGTCAACTCCAACCGGTCCCACATCGAATTTTTGGTTTTTTATTTACCAAAATTAAAAAGCCGGGCTTTGGGCCCAAATCATAAGCCGAACCAACAAAGATCTTTTTTTTTTTTTTTTTTTTTTTTTAAAAAAAAAAGAATTGATTTGGGATGGCACAAGGCACGTGACTATAAAATGATATAGAATGAGTGAGGGGAGGAGCGGGTTCACGTGTGAGAGGATATGGACCACCCTCTCCTTTGCTGTCACCAAAACAAACGCCACATCCATTTAATTTAACCAACACCAAAAAAAACGCTCCTCCTCTTCTTTCTATTCATTCCCTAAGGTGTCACCCACTTAATTATTATATATTATTGTTATTTTTTAATTAATTAAACTATATATATATAATATACTTTTATACTATATAATATAATGTAGTGTATGGGTATTTGTGTTGGACTTCTTAATTTTTGACTCTCAAATATTTCTGCACCCCCAAGATCCTCTCCTCTCCTTCCTTCTTTGACTCCACTACACTCTTCTTCCATTTTACTTCATCAATAACGAATTTTAATTTCATTTTTAGCTACGATTTAAATCTTCTACTTCAATGAATGTGTGCAATTGATAAATTCAACTACGTATTTCTATTTTCTCAAAGATTTATGATTGAACACGAGCATATCTTTATACTTTCAATTTTATGTTGAATAGTACTTTAAATTTGTAATTTTCAGTTGAATTTGAGAACCGTTTTTTTTAACAACATGCCGGGTGGATGATTTGAACATCTAACCTCTTAGTCGATGATACATATTTATGTCAAATGAGCTATGATATTGTTGGCGTTGAACTTGAGAACTTTTTTTTTTTTGGAAAGAAAAACTTGAGAACCTTCTAGTTACTTTTAAGTGTTCTTTTTTTAAAAAAATATATTTGCTTTTAAGTTCATTACTCTTAAGTTTGTGTTCAGTGAGTCTTCCCAAACTCCAAAAAGTGTACAATAAATCTTTAAACTTTCAATTTTGTGTTGAATATTTTATGTCGATTGAGGTTTTTGTTGTCATTGAACTAGAAAACCTTCTAGTTATTTTTAACTGTTTTTTTTTTAATCTATTTGCTTTTGTAACTAAGTACATGTATTTTGA
Organism: Luffa acutangula; assembly: GCA_036850905.1. Taxonomy (NCBI): domain Eukaryota; kingdom Viridiplantae; phylum Streptophyta; class Magnoliopsida; order Cucurbitales; family Cucurbitaceae; genus Luffa; species Luffa acutangula. The sequence continues at coordinate 55,863,766 of CM072087.1, read as the reverse complement.
TGATTGAATTCGGGTGTTTTGTTAGTTGAATTTTACAAGATTTGTTGTGGCTGACCTTTGACAATTTTATGATTTAGTTTTGAGGATGTATTAATTGTTAGACTGAATTAAGTAATAAGTAAAAAGGGTATTCTTTTTTCTTCTTCTCCTTCCTTAATGCTATGGTTGGTTTCAAAACCACTGTTTTTAGGAGTATGATGGGGTAGAGAGTTTAATTCATTAGTTTTCTTACTTCAATTAACAAAGAGGAACTAATATAGGAAGGAGTATTTGTATGAAAGAATCAATCAAGATAGCTTATACAGCTTTAGATCCACCTATAGATATTGGCCCGTATATGTACTAATTTGATTAAGAAAGTCAAACTAAGAGAATCTTATGCATTTAATTACATTATATCATTATTGTCCCATTTAATTACACGTATCCCTTTCAACTCTCCCAATTTGTTAGCTCGCTTTAGAAATTTGATCTTGTCTAACAACAAATGCACTTGACGATCAATAGTAGCTTGATTATTTACATGCTATGTTATGGAGATTAAATTAGTATTAATTTTTTGAATTTAAATTGGTCAACAATAGACCTCACAATAGACTTGTCAATTATTAAACTACAAAATGTATTCTCCTAGCCTCATTTAATGTCTTTTTAAAATTGAGGCATGTAGGGTGCATATATATTTAAGGGATCAATTATTGCAACTTGATAATCTCTTTAACTAGATGGCAATTTATTTTGATGTGTTATAAATACTGTAGAAAATGTGTTGGGGCTCATAAATTAAATATTGTATATACATATATATATATATAAATATATATATATGTTAGAAGTATTTGTGTCATGGTTAAAATTATAATTTCCTAACTTATCCACAAAATTAACTTTCTTTTTGTTCTCCAATTAAAATCATGAAAGGCTTTTAAAGTTTTAAAGCAAGATTTTTGGTGAAAAGGTAATAATAAACCTTGATCCTCCAGTCTTTAATGCATTTTGGCTAAAGGCAATATAATATTTTTACATGAATCATATTCATATTCATAGAAATGACAGTCAAGAAAATTGAATTTCTATACTATGAATTATGATCTTAAATAACTTATGTTAAATGAATTTTATTTTTTATTTTCAATGATATGATCAGATGAAAAGAAATTGATGAAATGGAAATGTGTGGAGAGCCTTTTATCTCATGAATTTCAGTTTCTTCCTTTTTTGCCTTGTGTGTGTGTGTGCCTGGTCAGTCTTTTTCCAATTGTTGGCAAAAAGATTTGGCTGTCTTCTTTATGGGTTTGGTTTAGAAGATTGGGAGATTTTAGTAATATTAGACATTAGTGAAGTTAATGTGTGTATGATTGTGATTGAATTTTCCAATTTTCCAATCCAACTTGTCTTTTCCTCCCAGTACCCATCACTCCTCTTTTTTACTTTTCTTTTTTGTTGTCTTCAATTAAGAGTTTTTTTTCTTTCTTTCTTTTTGTGCAGTTTAAAAAGCCATCTTCTTTGTGGGTGTTGTTGTTGTGTTGTTCTTGTTGCCTTGGAGACCCATTATACAATGAGTGCTTGATGTGGCCATGTGGGTTAGCTTCAAGACTAAGCCAATAATTTATGTTTTCTTTTCTTTCTATTCTCTTTTGTGCTCAATTAAAAGATTTTGTTGTTTCAATAAAAAATCTTTAATTTTTGCTTGATCAACAAAATCTTACAAATCATTAGTTCATATTTAGATATGATAAAAAGGTTTTGAAGTTTTTTTAATAGGCAATTAAGTTTTAGGGTTTTTAGACAATTCTTTTTTTTTTTTTCTATTTTCTAATTGCACTATATTTGTGAGCCATAAAGTTTCATCCTTTATAATTTTTTCTTGAAGGGTCCTCAAAAAGAAAAAGGCACTCGATCATATTCGAGATTCGATGAAAGGTAATAACTTTGCCAAAAGTTCAAAATCTAAGAGAGAGAATCCACAAAAAGGATAGAGCATCCATTGGGCCAAAATCTAAGAGAGAGAATCCACAAAAAGGATAGAGCATCCTTTGGGCCTTTTCATTGTAAACTTTTGGGCCCAAACCTTCTCTCGATAGTCCATATCACTAGTCTTCTAATTGCCCACTTTAATATCCAAAATTCTCATTCTCTATGGTCCATGTTAGCTCACTTTAGTCTCCAAAAGCTCATTCTCTATAGCCCATATAAGCCCACTTTAGCCTCTAAAGCTTCTCTCTATGGATACCGTGTCCATTCAAGTAGGTCGTGACAATAGTCAACCTGAACATAGCTTAATTGATTAAGATATAAATCATCAAATAAGAGATTAGAGCCAGAGGTGCAAATCCCTCTACCTCACATGTTGGATTCAAGTCATATGGGCGATCACATTAATAATCGTTGTATCTCAGTTATTATTATTATTATTTTTTTTTTTGTAAAATTTTGGAAATATCTAACATGCCTAGTGTCTTAATACCGTATATAAAAGTTACAAATTAAGTTTGTGGGGTCTACCAATAACTTTTAGAAAAAAATATATGTTTGAAGCTTGTAGAAAAAGGTTGTGAGAATTTTGTCACGTACCAATAATGTACAGTCCTCCAAACAAATGGTTAGAGAGTAGAACATGGTCTCAAAGATACCACTAGTTTAAAGTTTCCTATAAATGGGGTCGTTTAAAATAATTGTGTTTTGTGTGGATTGTTGTTGTTACACACTTTAAAGTTAGTGGCCGCACATACATGTGTTGGAATGTTGTGTTTAAAGTTTTTGGACTGGTCGATGAAAGAGTGGGTGAGCAAGAGCATGAAACATGTGCAAATTCCCTATTTAATTTGAGAATATTGTATGCCGTCCACAAATACATTCACATTCATTTTGCCAAAGTTACTTTTATTAAATTTCTTTTCATAACTGTTTGATTTTTTGTTTTTAGTTTTTGAAAATTAAGTTTATAAAACTCTACTCCCACTTATAAATTTATTAGTTTTGTTAACTACTTTCTTTCCCATGTTTTCAAAAACCAGAAGGAGTAGTTTTAAAAAACTGTTTTTGTTTTTTGAATTTGAGAAGAATTTAAATGTTCTATTAACAAAGATGAAAACCATGATAAAGAAATTGAGAGAAAACAAGTCTAGTTTTCAAAAACCAACTAATTATAAAACCGACTTTAGTTTATTTATTTATTTTTATTTAATTTTCATTTTATTTATTAAATTAATATTTTCAATGCTTTTTTATATAATTTAGATAATCAAGAAATGTGAATCGTGTATTTTTATAATTTGTTGTCACGGTCCACTAAAAAATTACATCTATATAAAATTTGGAAATTTGTAATTTTTCTAATATTATGTTATACGATAGTATTTCACATTATGATATGATATTTTACCTTTAAAGAACAACACTTTGAATTTTTTATATCACAATTTTTTTTTTAAAATAATTTTTATATCACAGTTTAATCTATAACAAGTTATTACTATTGTTATTATTTTACAAATTTATCCAGTAAAATTGTTATTTAATTTGGTTAGATATTCTGAAGAGAAAAAAAAAGTTATTTGGTTAGATATTTTTTTTAATTGAATTTATTATACTAATGTCAAACCGAATAGAAATCCAAGATTTTGTCAATTAATGAGATTAAATTTGTAATAAACCAACAATATTTTTTTTGAAACAATAAATCAACACAATTTACAATTTATGCAATTATCTTACTATCTTAAAAGTGGCTTAGTTTGAGAATCATTTTTGGACACTTATGTCCCAATGTTAATTTCATAATTTCAAATATGTCCCTTATTACTTCTTCCAATTTTGTAGAAATTGAAAGAGTTTTTATAAATTATAAAAACTTTTATTACTTTTCAATTTTCACTCTCATCCACCCACTTTCCTACAATTTCTCTCCCTCTCTCTCTCAACTTTTCATTTGATCGAGTGGTTGGGTTATGTGTTATGTGGCTCATTTTTACATCCTTTCATATTCCATTCTCCATTTATCATTATTTATTTGCTTTTATTACTCTCATAACAAACCTTTTGTTTCTCTTTTAATGGTTTCAAATTCAAATAAGACTTTTCATTTACTTTTAATTTTTAATTTTTTTAAATTATAATTTATTTATTCTCAACCTTCTATATAAATAGACAAATCCTTTTGCACATTTTTCACAACTAGAAAATCATATCCTCTGTGATTTTTGAAATGGGTGACAAAGGTGGTAGGAACAACAACAACCATGACGACGATAAGATTCAAGTTGACGACTACAAAAAGTGGTGGTGTAACTTTGAGAAGATGATATCATTCGAGGTAGAGCAAAACACTGATTCACTTCTCTTGAGATGCATTTGGGAGCAATCTTCCAATTCTTCTTGCCAACCTCCATATGTAGGTGAAAGGAACAAGAAGTAGAGATAGGTTAAAATCTCATAGTCATGTAAAAGTTTATTATGATAAACTAAAATGTGCATTTGGTTCTTTCTTTTCTTAGCTTCTAAATTTTTTGTATCAATTTGTCTTTATAGTTTATTTTTTGTTAATTATATGACATGAAATTGATTTTTTTTTTTAATTTTCATTTTGGTACATATGGTTTTCTAAATCATCAAATAAATAAACAAAACACATGTTTATGTTTATGTTTGTAGTTTTCTAAATTCATGATTACTATTCAATAAATTATAAAAGTTTGGAGACAAATTTAAAATAAGATTTAAAATATTTTACATTTTTTTTTTAAATGATGGAAATATCGACATGTTTGAAAAGTTGACCGTACATATATTTTCAACAAAAAAAAATCATTGGGATCAACAAAAATTATTTTCTAAGAAAAAACAATTTATTTCAACCCTCAATCCTATCAACTCCTAAGTTAAGTTTAAGAGATTGCAAAAAAAACAACTTTAATATAAAATCCTATCAACTCCTAAATTAATTGACCTTCTGAATTGAATTTTGCTATTTCACACTAAGAAAATGACAATATACAAAAATAAAATAAATTACAATAAATATATTTTTCTAGAAAAATAAATTTAAAATATGGTATAAATAATTTTCTTTTTAAAATATTGGAAATCAATTTAAAAATATATAACAATTTAAAAATAGATAAATACTTTATTTGCTCAACAAAAACCACAAAAAACTATCGAAATTCACCTATTGAAAAAAATAAACAAATCAATCTATGTTTGATTAGTATTTTTAAAGAATATATAAATTATTTATTAATATATGAATTCATATCAACATTAATATTAAATATGCAAATTGTTATATTTTAATTAAATAAATTTTCAACAAGTTAATAAATTTTAAAATCTCCAACAATGTAATGTTTAAAGTTTCAACTTTTAGATATAATATCTAAAATGTTCTTATTTTAACTTCTAAAAAATACTAATTAAATTAAATACTCTCTTTCCTTCTTAAAAAAAAATTAAATAAACACTATCTCCTATCTCTTCAAATTCTTCATTTAAGTTTTATCACACTCTCTCTCTCTCGGAAAAAAAAAAAAAAAAAACTCAATCTTCTCATTGTTTCTCTCTCTTATTAATTTTAGAGAAAACGTTATTATTTAATAATGAGAAAAGTTAGAATATGAACCATTAGAACATAAAGAGTTTTTTTTTTTTTTTAAAATAAAAACATAAAGAGTTGAAATTAAAAAAAAAAAAAAAACATGAAGAGTTAGAATACGAGTAGTGTATCCTTTATTTTTATAAATTAATTCTAAGAATAAACGAATTTGTTTTTAGTTATAATTAATAACGAAATTTCAAAAGCTTGGAGTCTCAAAAAGTTTTGTAAAATTTTTTATCTTTATAACCATATATATAAGTAGTTGTTATCTCATACTTTTCTTTTTCACAAAAATTTAAGTGTCATCTTTTTTTCTTTTTTATATTTACTTTTTCTTTCATTTTTTTAATTTAACTTATAACTTTCGTTGGAACGTTTGATCTAATATTCATGTTTAGATTTTTTAAATGCAATTCTAATAGTGTGTATGTATATGTGTGGATAGTTATCATTTAATTGATACCATATTTGATATTTCAAAAAAAAAAAAAATTGATACCATATTTGATATACAAATAACTTTTTAAATAGAAAATTAATTTAGATATTTGATTAAAAAAAGTATCACGTGCGAAGCACGTGTTGAAAGACTAGTGATATTAAATGTTGCTCTAGGGCCCATTTCCAGAGATTTTTTTTTTTTTTTTTTGAAGAGATTTCGAGAGAGTTGCCAAACTTGAAACTATTTAGAAAAACCAATGGATTTAAATAATAGTATTGGAGAACATGATTTTAAGTGCATTTAATAAGACACATATGATTAATCCATTTTGAATGAACAAAAAAAGAAAAAAAACGATTGATCATGTCAAAATTATAATTTTGAGTGTCAAGAGTTAAATTTACTAAAAAAGGATGTCAACTCGATCTTTCAATTTGCAATTGTTGATTATGTCAAATACATACATTTAACAATATGTGAAGAGTGAGAGAATTTGAATCATAAATCTTTGTACAAATCTTGTATTAGGTGAACTATGTTCATGTTGACAAATTAAATCCATATATACATGCATTTATGGAGGAAAAAAACATACCATCTCACATTGTCTAGATTAGAAACGTAACTCTCATTTAATAATAAAGGTTAAAAAGTTCATGCAATCACATGACAGTTAAAATCATCAAACTTGACATTTCTTATCTCTTTTGCAAGTGCGACGAACAGAAGTCCAATGTCATGTCTTAGATGCTCCCTAAAAATTTTCAAATTTACTATCATTTTTCTTTAGTACATCAACATTTGAAGATGGAGATTTGAACCTCTAATCTCTTAGTCAAACATATATATCAATTATTGCTAAACTATACCTACTTTATTTTATTTCAAATTATATGGGCCGTTGAATTAGTTTGTAAAGGTGGGACTTGGGGGAGGACATAACATAAGCGCGGAAGGAATAGCGCGTACCGCGTACGTAGAGAGATTGGTAGACGAAAATGAAATAATAAAGACAGCCAGAGTCAGTCCGACGTGGCTCTGCATCAGCGATTATCGGAACTACCATACTTCCACGTGTTTTCCATTTCATTCTCATCCCCGACTCTCCACGTATTATTAAGAGTCTTCCTTCACACAGATGGATCATCGTCAGATTCATTTTCTCCATTTTTCTTTTTCCTTTCTAAATAAATTTTAGTAAATTCCCCTTTCCTCTGATAATCGCCTCCAGTATTTTCAGATCACATATAAATCTATTTCCCTCTCTACGCCTGAGCGCCCTCCCTCTCTCTGGCCACGTTCTGGGTTTTCTGCACACAGCTACCGGCGGTCGCCATTTTTTATTGGTTTAATTTCTCCAACCCTACGCACAGGTTCTTTCAGAAGGTCATCAATCTCTCTCTGCCTATTTTCATTACTCTCTATTCAAGTCTGCAACTTATTAGGAGGATAGGTGAAACTGTTTTACGTTTCGGTTTCCAATTTTCAGTTTGCTCATGCTGAATGAGGATTTACAGATAGGCTTGTTCTTTTTCTTTATGGATAAGATATGCTTCGTTTTTTTATTTCCCTTTTGCCTCAATCGTACGTCCTGAATTTGAATGTTATGCTTGCACTTGAGCTTCGATGATGAAATAGTTTTTTTCTCTTTTCGGAATCAGATCGAGAGCGCTTCTCCATCCTTGTTCGTGTTTTCATTTGTTTTGGGCAGCCATCAGTTTAATTTCTTGAATATATATTCTTCTAAAGATTAGATTGAAAGAACCACGAGATAATCTATTGTCTTGTCAAAACCGTGAATGCTTGATTAATTTGTAGTAGAAATTCGGACATCCGAGTGAGTTCTTTCAGTGTCAAGCTTGCTAGATTACTTAACGGGTTGCAATTCTAGTTTGTTTGAAACTTTGAATTTGTTTTTAATTTGTCTGGACTATCTTTTGCTAGGTGTCATCTTGAACTGTGCAATATTTCAATGATATTATCCATTTACCGACAGCAGAACATGTATTGATTATTCTCTTTAACTTTGCGAATTCACAGGTTTAGAGTTTTTTAAAGTAAAATGATGGAGATTACAGGAAGTATTTGCAAGGATTTAATCCTAGCCAAGGAAAACAACATTCCATTGCCTCCTCCATTGCCTAAATCTGCAATCAGTAGTCGATCCCTGCAAAGGGGATACAGCTGCGTCTCCACTGCGCAAAGAGACCTCTGGGACAGCCTCTTTGACGAAGCCTATCGAGCAGATGTCTCTATCCTTACAGATCATGGTGGCATTGTATATGCACATGCCCATATCCTCGTAAGTTGATTTAATCCCACCATTTAATAACCAAAAACAAGTTTCCTGACATTGTCCTTTCTTATTCCATGGAAAAGTTTCTAAAAGATGTGTAAGACTAAAGTTGTATATCCATTTCTTTTAAGATGAAAAGTTTGCAAATTTTGCATTTGCCGACTGAATAGTATATGAAGGTTATTGACATACTATAATCTAGTTCAATAAGTGATTCGGTTATCTTTCTGTAACTTTCCTGTAGGGTATGGCTTCTCCTGTGATGAAAGGCATGTTAAAGCAATCAAAAAAATCTGGTAGGAAGCGGTCGATCTCAATCCATGGAGTTCCACCTGATGCTGTTAAAGTATTCATTAGATATCTGTACTCTTGCAGGTAAATGCTTTTCTTGTTCCATTTCATGATTTGATCGTTTATGTAGGTTTTAGATTTCAGACTTTAGCAATATTGCAAATCATATCCCTGCTAGGTATTGTACATATATCAAATGATTTTAGAAAATTTTCTAATACGTTAGACAGATCCATTTGCCAAGCATTTACTACGAGAAGAAACATCTGAAGGAATATGAGTTTGGTTGTGTTTTCTGATTTATTAGCACGTTTTATTTCAGATACGGGAATGAAGAAATGGAGGAATTTGTATTGCCTCTGCTGGTGCTGTCACATGTATATGTGGTTCCCCTGTTGAAGAGAGAGTGTGAGAGGCAACTGGGTCGTGGGTTGTTGACACTAGAAAATGTAATAGATGTTTTTCAACTTGCATTACTGTGTGATGCGCCCCGTCTCAGCCTTATTTGCCACCGTATGATCCTAAAAAACTTCAAAGCTGTTTCTTCCACAGAAGCATGGCAATCAATGCGGAAAAGCCATCCAGTGCTTGAAAAGGAACTTCTTGAATCAGTAATCGACGAAGACAATGTAATTCGACACCTCTCTTTTTTTCAATTTTCTCCTCTTGATATTAAACCATGTCTGATTCCTCAAAGAGCTCATCCTCTGCCAGCTTTTTTCTAAACCAATCATTCAAATTTTACTTTCAGAAGCAAAGGAAAAGAATGAAGAAAATGAATGAAAGGAAGATATATTTGGAATTGTTTGAGGCAATGGAGGCTCTTGTTCATATATGTAGAGATGGTTGTCGCACAATCGGCCCACATGACAAAGACTTCAAGGTGAACCAGCCGCCATGTAAATATGCAGCCTGCAAGGGGCTGGAATTGCTTATCCGCCACTTTGCAGGCTGCAAACTAAGAGTCCCTGGTGGTTGCACCCAATGCAAGAGAATGTGGCAACTCTTGGAGTTGCACTCTCATCTTTGTGCAGATTCTAATCTCTGTAGAGTCCCTTTGTGCAGGTAATTTATCCAAATCTGTCTCCTCCTTTTCCATTCGTCTTTGCTTTTAGCTTTTTGTTAATCATTGTAAAGAACCATCTATCAGTTAAATAGTTGAATTCAACTAACAAGAATGTTCCGTGATTTCAGGAATTTCAAGGACAGGATTAGGAAACAGGGCAGGAAAGATGAAATTAAATGGAAACTGTTAGTAAAAAGGATGTTGAAGACGAAGGGAGTAGCAAGAGTACCATTCTTTTTGACGACAGATACCGTAACTATATGAGGGAAAAAAACACATTCTTTTTGTACAATCAAATTCAATCTGTAAATTTTTTTCTTCTTTTTTCGATTGCCCAGTTCCATTCTTTGTACATTACAGATTCAAAGAAATGAATCGAAATATACTTAGTACATATCTTGGTATTATCAGTTCGCATCAAAAAGTTGAAAAAATTGAATGACTAGGCAAAATGAACTCTCGCAGTTTCTTCTTTCTCAACTAAAATAAATCTGAAACAAACAATCTCGGTTTCTTACTCGAACAATATGCAACCAGTATCTATTGGGAGGGTAGAAAAGTCTTTGGATCTTGAGGGGATTATAAAGGTGTCGTCGGAGGAGGGGGTGGTGGAGGCGGATGCGGCGGTGGTGACGCCGTCGGCCGTCGGTGGTCCTGTTTCATCAACGAATCCTCTAAATAAGGTAGAGGAGAAGTTCCTTTGGCTTGAACAATGGGCGAGTTGTGGCGAGTTTCTTTTTTGCTTCTAGGAAAAGCACTGCCGCCGTAGGAACCCGCCGCCGTCCACTCCGGAGTGTGAAATACTGTTTCTCGGCTATCGTCATCGGACAGTGGCGTTTCAAATGATGGATTTACGATCTGATGTTTTGAGAGAGGAGGCAGTGGCTGCAACTCAGGGCTAAGAAGGTGAAAATCCAATTTCTTCACAGAATCCACCTGGCGCTGCGGCGGAGATTCATCTTCTCCATTTTTACCCTTCGGCTTGACGCTCGAGCACGGCCTCTGTTCCATGGTTCCGAAATTTAAGAAACTCGACCGTAAAATTCCAGAATCGGGCCGAAAACTCAACGAACGTTCCTTCTCGACGAGCATCCGAGAATTGCATCGGTACTTAATCCACTGCCGATACAGAAAGAAGGCAAGCGCCGAGAGCATTCCCAGAGTCACAATCGCAACGGAACATACAATCCCCAGAGTTTTGATTGGTTTAGTAGATTGTTGTACCGACAACGGAAGATTAGGCAGAGAGACATTCGAAGGGGCAGGCATAGGCTGGTCGGGATTTGCAGACCCCAGGGGCGGCGGTGGCGACGGCGGCGACGCGAATGTTGTAGGATCCAATGGCTGGTGCAGACTTCTTCTCCGACTGTCGCCATTGACGCGAGGATCAATGAAAACAACCAACAATTTCAGACTGAGAAAGAAGATGAGAAAAGAAGCTTTCATGGCGGATAATTACGGTTTGTCTTCGTTTTCTCTTCGCGAGGATTCAGAAATCTGAACTGCGAAGTCGGATAAAAAGCTTTGATGGTGATTAATTATGGGGTTTTCGGTTTTGTGAGGCCCCAGAGTGAAAAATAATTATAAATAATGGAGAGACTACGGAGATTAAATATTATTAACAATTTTGACCAAAATAAAAAATATTATTAACAATTAAACTGGAATTAATTTTTTAAAAAAAGTGATCCAATAATCTACAAATGATTTTTCTTGTTAATTTATTTATTTTGACAGTCTTTATGTCATTGAGAGTCAACACAAGACTTAAAGCATCATTGGATGAAAACTTGGCATACTAGTTGTCATAATATGAGCATTATTATGATAAAATCAATAAACAAATTGTAAAAGGAAAAAAAAAAAAAGGTTGGAATCGAGAATATTGTTAATTTAATAAAAAATTGAGAATTGTTAGTTAATTAAAGGTAAAACATTTAAGTGGGAATGACCATTAGATATTTTTACCAACAAAGGAAAATGAGAAATTCTTGCACATTTGATTTTTCTTTTTTTGGGTTAGAGTTAGAGCACATATAAAAAATTCAACTTTAAAAAATAAACATGCGAAGATGAAAATTCAATTTGGTACTTTTTTTTGTCCATTTCCCCCCCCCCCTGCCACGTGGCCTCTTAGTAACCTCATTAAAATTAAAATTTGAAAGTGATGTTTTTCCAATGCGAACCGATCCAAAGCCTTATGGAAGAACGTGCGGCTTTATTTTATTCACAAAGGACAACAAGGCAGTTATAAAAAAAAATGTTCTATTAAATCGTTCAACATGGAAAATTCAAAATTATAGCGTATATATTAAAAAATAATATGTTAGGTCATAGATGGATTGTGACATCAATATAAAAGTTTCAAATCTATAAAATCATTAATTTTAATGTGTAAATTTGGACTATGATAATGTAGAAGTGCAATGGAATATTGCTTCCTCCAGACTACAAAAATAATTTGAACTTACAAAACATGATCAATATAGTTGCAGATTTTTCTTTTGTTCATATCTCGCTTGGGTTCTTGAACTTTATTTTATTTCATCTTAGTTTTACTTTTTCAAAAATGGTTATTTCATCCTTCATCTACTGTGAACTTCCTTTTTCATTTTCTTTTATGACCAGTAAAGAATTCATTATGTTTTGATGTGCTATTTTATTTTTAACATTAATTGGATCTTAACTTAAACTCAATATCCACACCACCAAACATTTTTGCACCATTGCCAACAAGAGCAGCTCAACTGACATAAAATGTATTGATAACCACGAGGTTTGTGGTTTGAATCCTCCACCCCCATATTATCAAAAAAAAAAAAAAAAACATTTTTGCACCATTAAATATGTCTCAACTAAGTTATGTGACTCTAGTATACATTTATATGAACACGCTGCCCATCTATTATGAACAAAAAGAATGGAAAAGATAAAATGGTTGTTTAGAAAAACTCATTTAGCGAGTTTCAAAAAAAAAAAAAAAAAAAAAAACACATTTAGAGAGTAAAGTAGACAATCGAAAAGATTTGAGCATTTTTCCATTTCAAGGGGTAAATACGAACATTACACTCATTTCCCAAATTTAAACGAACAGCTTAGGTCCCGTGATAATCATTTCGTTTTTTATTTTTGGTTTTTAAAATTTATGCTTGTTTTCACTCAAATTCTATGCAAATGGTTTTCATCTTTGTTAAGGATCTATTTGAATTCCTAGTCAAATTCTAAAAACAAAAATAAGTTTTTGGAAACTTTTTTTTTTTTTTTTTTTTTTTTGTATAAGCTTATTTTTCAAGAACCAAAAATAAAAAACCAAATGGTTATCTAACGAAATTTTAGAGACTAAAAAGTGTCCTAAAATGGGCCTCTGAATCCAACCTAAGCCAAGCTTTTGCCGGTTGGGAGGCCCAACTTTGAAAATGGGTCATGTTACGTAAGCCACAAACAGAGGAACAAATAAATGGGCCAGTTTTGGGCTCAGAGAATAAATGGGCCCGATTGAAGAAAGAAGAATAAAATAAATAAAAAAGGGTCGGTTGCAAGGATAGCAATATGGGCCAAAATAATTGCAAATCTAGCAACCTACAAAAAAAAATTGCAAAAATGGCAAAATCTAATAGTTTGTGTGTTGCATTTACTAAAATACCCCTCCAGATTTTCTTTCACTGATAGAAAGTTTTTCTATCACTGATAGATTCTATCAGTGATAGAAAGATTTTCTATCAGTGATAGAAATTTTCTTTCACTGATAGAAATTTTCTTTCACTGATAGATTCTATCATATGATAGAAAATTTTTCTACTACTGATAGATTCTATCGGCGATAGATATTTTTCTATCACTTGTTCGGTGTTCTATCAGTGTTTGGTTGTTGTTATTTGGTTTTCTATCAGTATTTGGTTTTTGTTTTTCAGTGTTTGATTTCTATAATCGTTTGTTTTTGCTTTATTTTTCAATGCTCGATTTCACCATGTATCACCATCGCTGATAGAAACAAAAGATCTTCTATCACTGGTAGAAAAGTATCAGTGATAGAAAGATTTTCTATAACTCACGAAAAGTTTTTCTATCAGTCTCAATGATAGAGATAGAAAGTTTTTCTATCACTCATAGAAAGATTTTCTATGAATGATAGAAATTTTTTCTATCACTCATAGAAAAAAATTCTATAAGTGATAGGAGATTTCTATCACTGATAGGTTCTATCAAGGATTAAAATATTTTCTATCAAGAGTTTTCTATCATTGATAGAATATCTTTCTACCACTGATAGAATCTATCAGTCATAGAAATATTAGTGATAGAAACTTTCTATCGCCGATAGAAAATTTTTCTACCACTGATAGAATCTATCAGTGATAGAAATATCACTGATAGAAACTTTATTCTATCAGTGATAGAAACTTTCTATCACTGATAGAAAATTTTTCTACCACTGATAGAATCTATCAGTAATAAAAAAAAAAAAACTGACGAGAAAGAAGAAGATGGGCACATAGGGGCAATTTAGGAATATAAAAAATTAATTCAAAAATTTTGCCATATTTACAAATATTTTTAAAAATTGTTATATTTGCAATTATTTACCTTCATGTTGCCACCCATTACAATTATCCAATAAAAAAAAGAAGAGGGAATTTGCATTATTAAATAGAAAAGTAAAAGGGGAGGGGGAGCATGATGAAAAGTTGAAAAAGAAGGGAGTGAAAGAGAAGAGAAGAGCGAAAGAGACGCATGTTTTGTAATTTTGTGTTTTGTTGTTTTATAAATTATAATAATTGCCCATCCAATCTAATTCACACGTCTTTTTCCCAAACGAACCCTTTTTTTTTTTTTTTTTTCCTTTTATCTATTTATTTGTTTGTTTGTTTTTGTTTTCATACACACACACTCTCTCTCTCTAGCTTGAGCTTATTTCATTTGTATTCATTTCTTAATTCCAGTAAACTACACTATAAAAAGTTAGTCGGATTTGACTTGGATCACAACTTTATTTCCACATATTATTTTTCTTTTCCCTTTCCTCCCATTATGACCCCCCAAAAAAGCCCCCACTAGAATCATTACAAAAAAACATAAATCACCCCCCTCCTCAAAATAAATAAATAAGAAATTCTATCTCCCCACAAGTTTTTTAATGGGATTTTAACCGTTATAGTGATGTTATATGTCAATGTGAGAATTTGACTGCATTTCTATGTCAATCTTCGAGTTAAGGAATCAAATCGAGTAGACGGGCCGACCTACAAGGAAAGATAATTACATATATTTGGGGTGTTCTGTCCATATAATGCATAAAGTCAATACTTAGACATAAGTGATATCAAGTTGAACTAGGATACTAGTGTTATGTACCTATGATCTGGTGTGATGAGTCCCTTCTATTTTATACATCTTCTTAATTGTTAAGATTGTATCTAACACGACAATAGAAATCAAGGAGAGAGGTGACAAATACCTTGGGTTCAATTAGTACCAAACTCGGAATGTTGTCTACGTTGTTTTTATCTGATCATACCTCCTCGACCCGTTCCTATAGGCCTCATCAAAAGTTTGACTCGTCAGGAATTTGTAGCAGTGTCGAAGGGCCTACATGGGTTGTGGGCCCCACCCAAGTACCCATAAAATTATATAAGATTTATGTTAAATGTCCTATAAAATGTGTTGGGAATTAGAGAGTACAACCAAAGTCCCACATTGGCTAGAGAAGGGGATGATCATGGATTTATAAGGGATGACAAGTATCTCCATTGGTATGAGACATTTTGGGGTGAACCAAAAGTAAAGCCATGAGGGTTTATGCCTAAAGTGGACAATATCATACCATTGTGGGGATTTTTGTCGTGTCTGGTAGTCCTTTTACAAGTGGTATCAGAGTCATGCCCCTGACGTAGTCGTTTCGTAAATTCGGATAGATGATTGTCATTTGGAGATTTGTGTCGTGTTCGGTAGTCCCTTTACAAAATGAAAATAAAATTATTATTTAAAAATTTAAATATTTACTGATAAAAGTTTAGAGATTTAAATCATTGATCAAGAAAACCTAAATTCAAGTCACCCAAAGTGACTACTATTAATATAATATATTTGTTGTTTCCAAGTACCTGCCCACAAGTTTTCTAAAGCTGTATAGTGTATATATATAAATTAAATATACATAACAAAAATATATATATATATATTGAGCAACAATGTGAATGGGAAGTGAAGAAGAGGCTATAAACCTAAGAACTCATTGGGCAAAAGGTAATCTCATTATATTACCTGTGCCATGCACCTTTCTTTGTCCCCTTTCTTCTCTCTCTCTCTCTTTCAATTGAAAAATAATATAAAAACTTTTTCCAATGCCTTCAATGTGGTTTTCATTAAAAACTAAAGAGAGAGATTTGAAGAGAGATGCATGGTAGTGCAATTGGGAGAGAGAATAATATATATATAATATAAAACCATGCATCCATCTTCATGATTCTCCTTGATGCTTCCCCACTCTTACAAAAAGCTGATCAATTTTAACCCCCTCTTTTCTAAAACACAACCTAATATTCACAGCTCCTTTTCCTACATTTGGACCACTTTATTTATATTGGTAATATATGGAATTATTTCTCACAACCTTATAATAGATAGGAAAGGAAATGAAAGGAAGGAGAGAATTGGGGAAGTGTTGAGCATGTGGGTTGGTATGATGATTGATGCCCACATTGAGATTTTGAGGTCTTAAAATTTTTCTTTCTTCATTGCAACTTTTTTGAGCTTTGTGGATGGGAATTTGTTAAGTGTTTTGCTGAGTTGTTTTGTGTACCAAAAATCTGCTAAAATCCAGGCTTTATTTGGGTTGAGGTACCAAAACAAAGCCACCATTTCTGATCTCAATTCCAGCTTTCAAACAGAGATTCAGAATTTTAATGCACACCACCACCCTTTCAACCTTTTCCAATACCAATATACTATTACTAGTCTTCTTTTTCCTCCAATAGTGGCAGCCTTTACATATCCACTTTCTTTTCTCATCATATATTTATTTGGATTCTTTTCAACAAATTAATGTTTTTAATAATTTTTTAAATCACTCTAACTTCTGTCACTGAAGCACTTAAATTCAGAAACAAAATCTTAAGTCATCTCACTGAGACATTGAAACAAAACCACATAATCAACAAGGGAAAAAAAATTCCAAAATAATTTGGACATACTTCTGCAAATTGCACTCTCAAGTTAATTAGAAACTAAAATTTAAATGGATTTGACCAATCTCAATCTTACCAACATGTATAGATTTAACACAAAATTACATACAATTAAAATCAGTTGATTTTCATTTGAAACAAGTGATCATTTTTATTTCTACAATCAATATTTTTTATGACCTTAAAGAAAAGTAATATTTTTTAAATCTCAGTCAAATTTTAAAGACAAATACAATTTGTCTATGGCTTTTACTTTAAGAAAGTAGACTCGTTTTACTAATAATTTGTTTGTTTTATTTCCTAACTTTTAATATTCTTTTTGAAATATTAGCTAGCCAAATTTATATTTTAAAATTTATTTTAATTTAAAGAATAATTGACATGAATTTAGCTCTAAGCTTCTGAAAATTACATAAATCTTATTCCAATTAATTATTCATTGTTCAAAACCTATATTAGAATCTAGTTTATATATATATATATAAATAATTTCATTAAAAGGGGACCCACACGTCAGTCATCGATCAAGAATCTATGCCAACCGAAAACCCTATCCCCATGAAATATTCTCTTTAACGAAGAATTTTTTCTTTAAACATCTAAGGAAAAACTTTTATATATACGAACTTCTGACGTTCATAATATATGTCAATTATCGCTAAAATATGTTCACTTTGACAGATTTATATATTTTTTAGTTTTTGAATATTCAAACTTTTTTACCATTTAATTGATAATATATGTTTTAATTGGTTGAGTTATGTTAATATCAACTTTTGCCAATTTAAACATATAATTCAATTATTTAGACATTTATTTTTCTCACTGATGTCCAAGGTTCCCCAAATTCCTACCTCTATGTATTGTTATATATATATTTTTTTTATTAAAAATTCCAAAACTAATTACAAAAATAGTTATAACATTTTTCTTTTTTCCCTCACTATTTTTTTTAAAATAAATACATGGGAGAAATATATAAATATAATAAGGTAAGGTTGATAGAGATTGCAAAATCACATGTTAATGGCCTAAAGGCACATGATTTTTGGTTTAAACATGAAAAAACACAAATATGTCTTCAAGTGGGTATATCTTCTAAATTTTGGTGACATGAATTTCATTGAGATTCCAAATGTTTAAATTAACACGAACCATCCAATTATTTATTTTTAATTTTTCAAATATGACAAAGAATTTATTGTAATTTGTAAAGCGGATCAGAACTATATACACCCCTTAAAAAACCATGCTTAATTAAAATTTCACATTAATTTCATCAAAGAGTTTTTAATTTAATTTTGTTTCTTTAAACCTCTCTATTTTGCATGGATCCTACATATAATGACACTTTCCATGTGCATCAGATGAGAAAAAACAAACACACACACAAAAAAAAAAGACTTTATATATATATATATATCTTGGCAAGTGGGTTTGATTCTCAAATGCAGAGACAAATTGTGACAATAATCAAACTAACATTATTTTGAGAATGAGAATTTCAAAAAGGAAAAAAAAAATCACAAAAGAAAATTGATTATTATTATTTTTTAAATAACCCTAACAAAACAGCTTACCCATTAAATAATCTCTAAAAAGGACCAATTTTTTTAAAAGTAAATCATCTTTCCATCTAAAAAAAAATGTATATATGAAAAGGTACTTAACCTAGAAATTGAACAAAAGTTATTTAATTTTGATGGACAGTTCCCTAAAACTAAAAGTACATCTTTTTATGTAGAAAACAAATTAAAAAAGTGGATTAAGAAAAGAAAGAGGACGATTGTCAAAATTCGATCATCTCGATGATGAAGAAGAAAGAGGAAGATAGGGTTCATAATTTGAATTTGCAGAAAGAGCTTATCATTAAAAAAAAAAAAAAAAAAAGAGAGAAAAAGGAAAAAATGAATAGGAAATGTTGAAGGTAATGATGGCGAGCAATGGGGCATCATTCATTGAATCTGCAAATTTGCCAATTGCCATCACACACACACACAGTTTCAAGCTTCAAGGCGTCAGACTCAGAACCCTAAATATTATTATTTTATATTATTTTTATATCTTCATCATTTCCTCCCCCAATTTTTTTCTTATTTCTATTCCCCACCCTGTTCCTCCCCATGCGTTTCTTCTAAAATATTTCTCTTAAATTTGCCATTGCCACCGAAATATTATTAATTGATTATTAATTTTAGTGGACGAGAAATAGAATAGGGATGCACTTACTATACATTTAATTGATATTTATGAATAAATACTTTTATTTTCTTAGGGGTCAAAATTCAAAGACTATTTATTCATACAATGTAGTTCAATTGTTCGTAGCTTATACGCACACTCTCTTTCTCCATGTCTCGAAATTGAAATTAAAGTCAAACTAGAAGGATAATTAAATTATAAAAATGAAATTGAAACTGTAGGGACAATATTGGTAATTCTAAGTAAAAAATATCTTTCAGATACATTGTAAACAAAATTTGTTATTTTCGTTGATAAAAATGTAAGAAAGAAAGAAGGAATGAGTGTTGTGAAAATTGCATATTGATTTTAGAAAAAGAAGAAGAGAGAGAAAAAGATGAAGAAGGAGGGAGAAAAGAAAAGAATCCACTTTTCCTTTTCTTTTATTTTCTTTTCAGTGCGACAAAATAATAAAAACAGAGGAAAAAAAGAGATGAAAGGAATTGAAAATGGAGAATTGAGAATTGAGAATTGAGATAGATAGATAGATGGATAGAGCATTACGATCAAAGAGAAGAGAAGAGAAGAGAAGAAAAGGCGAAGGGGTCGTTTTCTGGTACACAGTGAGTTTGTTTACTTTCTGTGAACATATTCGCACAAAGACATGTACTGAGACGAAGCTGATAGGGGCGACTCAGCTTATTGTAGTCGCCCAAGGGAGCAACAAAGTTATGGCTGTCAGATTAGCGTGCTGGTGCTCTTTTTATTCTTCAAAAGCAACCCAGTGGCAGTGGGGGCCTCATTGCTTTCTTCTCAAAAACCCCATTTCCATTTCCATTTCCATTTCCTTCTCCTTCTCCTAAATCCTCTCCTCCCCATTTCCCTCTCCAAACATCTCTCACTGGTGGGGGCGCTGGTGCTGATTCAGAGATCAAAGAAAAGGGAACATTCTGAGGTTGCCCTTTTCTCTTTGTGTAGCTCTGCTGCCTGTCAAAGACCACCCACAGCTCTTTTTTTTTTTTTTATGCTTTGCCTTTTACTTTTCGCTTTCCCTTTCCTCATTTCTGCTTTCTTCCTTTCTTTCTAGTTTTTGTGGGTTTTGCTTCTCTCTCTTTCTCTTTCAACATTGTTTCTGATTGTTGTGCCCATCGATTTTTTATTCTTCGTGTTTGCCAATGCGAAAAAGGAAACCCCAAACACAACCTCTGATCTCTCCTCCTTTTTAGCTACTCCTGCATTTCTTTTCCTTTTCCTTTTCTCGTTTTCTTTTTTCTTTTATCTTCTTACTGTTGTATTCTTCCGTTTTTTCTCTATGCTTTTTTAGTTGGGGCCTCTGTTTGCTTTCTTCTACTTGGTTCCTTCTTTCTGGGCTACCCCATTTTTATTTGTTTTCTTTCCCTGAGGTTTTCCGAATCGATTCAATTTCTTCTTCACCTCTCACTTGCCCAGTAAGTGTTCTTTGTTTTTATCTCTTGCATTCGTTGAACCTGTGAAAATATCTCGATTCCATGAATTTCGAAATGTTAATTAAAGGATCCATGTGATTCTCTTGATTTCTTCTTCCTAATTTTAGCTGGGAATCTCGTGGTGTCATGTTCGAGTCCTCAGTTCAACCAACTTGGGTTGGGTGTGCCTAATCTCGAAACATATATTCTCTTTTGGCGATACCTGTGGTTGATTTCAACTTACAATGGATGTTTGTCTTTGCAGTTTCAGGTGTTGAGCTTTCAAATCAAGTTGAGAAGGTCAGAACAGACTCGAGAGAGAGACAGAGTGGACAAGGAATTTGTGAGACCTCTGTGGATTGGGAAGGATTTTTGGGTTTTGACCCATTGGAAAGAAGGGGAAAGGAAAAAAAGTAAAATAAAAACGAACAAGGAAGACAAAATCTAGAAGGAAGGATAAAGAAATAAAGCAAAGGACGGTGGTGTCAGGTATTAGCAAGTGGGGGTGTCTCCAGCTTTGCGAATTATATACGTTTTAAGAGTGTTTTCTTAGTAATGTCACGCCCATTCGACCCTCTATCCCCGGGGTCCTTGGGAAGTGTTACTCATTGAGGAAGCAATCTCTTATTTACAGCTTTTTCCAGTTTCAGGCTGTGTTTGTTACATTAATTTACAAAACCCATTTCCAAAACCCACTCTGATTCTCCTCTGTTTGTTGAAAAGATTCGGTCACACTAGGAAAAAACCTCAGATTTGCTCATCCCCTTTTATATCTTCTGCATAAGAGATCGGGTCAAGTTCTGGTGTTTCTTCCCACTTCTGTGGTTTGTCTTCTACTTTCTTGGAAATATTCGTTCTGGGTTTGTTGTGGATTTGACATAGACAATCTTGAAGAAGAGAAGGAAAACAGAGACTCAGATCCATTTGCTTGACCAAGAACATGAAGTTTATGAAACTTGGATCCAAGCCTGATGCATTTCAGACTGATGGGGATAAAATTAGGTGAGACATATTTCCTTTTTTGTTGCCTTTGATGTGCTTTTGTTCTCCTGATGCTGCAGATTTTCGTCGGTTGCCATTGAATGTTATATTGAAGCACCCTGTTAATCAATCATGTTATAATGAGTTTAGGTTCATCAATAAAAATCATCAACCTTTCCTAGTTTCTCATTTCCAGTATGAAGGTGATTTTATTTAATATTTATCTTGATTTTTCAGTTCAACAGTCTTTTGTAGTACATAATTTTGTGGTACAAATGAATGTAATTACCATGTTCTTGAACTAGACACCTCATGGTGTTGAAATGCATTTTTGCATGAGAAGTCTCAATTTCATCCACACGAAACCTCAACGGTGGGAAAGGCTTTTGTATGTGTAACAATCCAAGCTGTCCAAGCTGTTTGATATAAGAGATTCTACCAGTCTAACTCTGTTTTGGAGTTCTAACTATTAATATCAAATTATGGCTAGAGGAAGCTAAATTGTCTTAAGACACAGGAGGAATTCTAAGTCTGTTCATTCATTTGTGTTTGGTGATTCCAATCAATTTTGGTTCTCTTTCTAATCATTTTTGGACAACGGGTAACAGACTTTCCAAGGCCTATATTGAACCTGATATGGTAAATTAGGCCTTCACTTTTGATGTATTCAACTCGTAAGTTCTTATCGCTGGCAAACGAAAGATATGAAATGACACTATCAAATTTGTGAAGCTCCAAATCTTTTGCCCAATGTTTGTTTCTGTTGGCTGCTTGATCTTACATTCCTCAGTTCATAAAAATGAAGACCTTTTTTTTTTTTTTTTTTTTTTTTTTTTTTTTTTTTTTTTTTTTTTTTTTTTTTTTTTTTCTTTCTGTTTCCATCGAGTATGATACAGGATTTCGAAGTTTTCTCCAATGTAGTTTGAATCTTCATTGTTTCTTTCAGGTACGTGGCAACTGAGCTGGCAACTGACATCGTTGTCAATGTCGGAGACGTGAAATTTTATTTGCATAAGGTATGGATCTGGTTCATCTTTAATTTTAATTCAGAGGCAGTGATCTTATTAAAGAACCCAGTCATTAGAGAGCATAATAGAGAGTCAAGGTCCACACTGTCCAGTGCATTTATTATGTAATATAGTTGGATGACCAAAGCCAGAATTTCAATTTTGTGGGAGCATTTGCAAACAACAAGATCTAAGTTCATTTATTGATGTAGATTTTTTAGGATTTTTTTTTTTTAAATAACTTAAATAATTCGAAACATATTCCAGGAATATGATAATTTTGAATAGCCATTAATTCAACCTGAGTTTTCTTATGTCCAGATATGATACGATTCTAAATTTTGTGAAATTAGTTCATCAAATGACGGCTTCAACAGAAATTACCATTTTCTTTTAATAAGCTTCAGAAGCACTTTATTCTACAATCGAGTTTTGAAATTTGGTGATTAAACTTAAAAATTCTTTACTGATTTATATATAATAACCTTATTAATTAATATATCTAATGCCATCCTTTATTGCCCATATTTCTATCTTAGGAGCTGTAGAAAGCTTTAGCAGATTAACTTTTGCACTTTTATGTGTAAGATTGTGACTCTCTCGCAGCAAAAGTTGAACTTTAAAGATAAAGACCTAACATTATCACACTTCTTAAGAAGCCAAACATAATGTAAATCTATGATTTTAACCTGTAGAAATATAACTATTTGATGTACATGACAGGTACAAATTACTGTTTTAAGAATTAAGAACATAGATATTGAAACATCAGGCCTACTTGTAACATGTTCACTTCATTGCTTGCTGTATTTGAGGACCGACCTCTTGTTCTTATGGGCACTGGGCAATAAATTTAAAAACTCAAAAGTTACATTCTTAGGAAGCATTTATTTCTTGTTTTTAGAAGATGAACTAATGTCATGTAGCATTCTCATTTTTGTAGTTTCCGCTTCTGTCGAAAAGTGCCCGGTTGCAAAAATTAGTCACTCTGTCAAATGAAGAGAATAGTGATGAAATCCATATCCTGGATATACCTGGAGGACCGGCTGCTTTTGAAATCTGTGCCAAGTTCTGTTATGGAATGATTGTCACTCTCAATGCCTACAATGTCGTTGCTGCTAGATGTGCAGCCGAATATCTTGAGATGTATGAAACCATCGAGAAAGGGAATCTCATCTACAAGATTGAAGTTTTTCTCAACTCAAGCATCTTCAGAAGCTGGAAGGACTCGATAATTGTTCTTCAGACAACGAAGTCTCTTCTTCCATGGTCTGAGGAACTTAAGGTGGTCAGTCACTGCCTCGATTCCATAGCTTCCAAGTCTTGCATCGAGACTTCAAAGGTTGAATGGTCATACACCTATAACAGGAAGAAGCTTCCATCCGAGAATGGGGACGATTCTCATTGGAACGGAGTGAGAACACAAAAGGTTGTTCCAAAGGACTGGTGGGTTGAAGATCTCTGCGAGCTTCAAGTTGATTTATACAAGCGAGTAATTACCACGATTAAGACGAGGGGCAGAATCAGTGGTGATGTAATTGGGGAAGCTTTGATAGCATACGCCTCGAGGAGGTTACCTGGATTTTCTAAAGGTATGATCCAGGGTGGTGATATTGTAAAGAATAGACTATTGGTGGAAACAATAGTGCAGCTACTTCCCACAGGGAAGGGGGAAGTCTCCTGTAACTTCTTGCTTAAGTTGTTAAAAGCAGTGATTCTGCTAGATTGTGGAGAGATGGGAAGACTTGAACTAATGAAAAGAATTGGTCAGCAGCTTGATGAGGCCACAGTGGCTGATCTTTTGGTTCGAGCTCCTGCCGGTGAAACGACGATATACGATGTTGACATGGTACAAAGCCTCGTGGAGGAGTTTATGACGCAGGTGCAGAATGTCCACACTGATCTTCACATGGAGAATGAATACCATGAGATTAGAAGTCCTAAATTTGTTTCTGATGCTTCCAAGTTGATGGTTGCAAAGCTGGTTGATGGCTATCTAGCTGAAGTTGCTCGTGATCCTAATGTACCCCTGTCAAAGTTTATCCGTCTTGCTGAATCGGTATCGAGCTTCTCCAGACCATCTCATGACGGACTATACCGAGCCATTGATATGTATCTGAAGGTATATTTTACATCCATTTTAGGTCAAGCAACTACATTATGGTTTGAACAACTTTAACATAGATTTGACTTCGCATCATTACAGGAACACCCTGGAATCAGCAAGAGCGAGCGGAAGAAAATATGTCGATTGATGGACTGTAGAAAACTGTCCCCCGATGCGTGTTTACATGCAGTGCAAAACGAGAGGCTTCCTTTACGGGTCGTTGTCCAGGTCCTATTCTTTGAACAAATGAGAGCCTCAGCAGCATCAGCTGGTGACAGCACGCCAGATCTACCAAGTTCGATCAGAGCATTACTCCCAGGAGGAGGAGGATCTCATGGAAGCTCAAGGTCGACGACGACGAACACCGAGGACGACTGGGATGCCATACCAACTATCGAAGAAATAAGAGCACTAAAAGGGGAGCTTGCTGCTCTAAAGCTAGGAAATGGCGATAGAAGAGGAATCGACATTGCTAAAAACAGCACCGAAAAGGTTGCAGGGAATAAAATGAAGGGCACGCTCATATCAAAGAAGCTCTTCTCGAAACTTTGGTCGAACAAAGAGAGAAACGGAGAGATGAGCAGCTCGGAGACATCGGAAAGCCCGGGTTCTTCAAACGCAGAGGAAACGAAATCGACCCCCTCGAGAAGCCAGAGGCATTCAATATCGTAATCGAAACATGGTCTCTACAAATGTAGTGATTGTGTGTTTTGTTGGCAATGTGTAAAATTTTTCTCACTCTTTTGACAGTTAGAAAGTAGTAGAATCCGCTGACATATTGGAGCATGAGAAAGGATGTTGTGCATGTAAAAGCTCCAGGGTCTCTGTGTTTCTCTTACAGCTGAATTCATGCAGGAATTATTGGTCTATATGTTTTTGTTTTATGGGTCGTTCGGTTATGTATTTTTGTTGTACCATAAATCAGAACGTAGTGAGGAATGTCAGAGACTCTACTTCATTCCAATTTTGGATGGTGCTCCTCTTCCTTTTTACTACTCTTATGTGACATTACACAACAAAATTTCAAACATTAAGGGTGACATGGAGACATTAAAAAAAAACCATCCACCTTAATCAAATTCAAAACTTGCCAAACTAATGTCAGGTTGAGATGGGTAAGCGAAGCGTAAAAAGGATCGATGTTCACATTTGTAATGTTATGTTTTTAAAACTAACTAAACAAACTCCATCATGAAAATTAAGGATCTAAACTTCACACTCTTCCCTTTATACAGATTCCCCATATTCAAAATGCAAAGAAAAAACTCATATATCACATCAAACAAACACTGCCTAACATATTCCTCCTCAGTAGGAGGTAGAGTAGAGGTACTAACTTTATAAGATAAATAAATTGGGTTTGAAGTCTAAGTTTAGGCCTATTTGGCAATATCCTTAATTCACTATATATATATAATTATAATATTAAAACATATATAGTGGAAACTAAAAGAATACCAACCAAACTTTGACCCAACAATGTGAAAACTACCCTTCTCTTGTTTGTTTACTCTCTCCAACCATTGACCCAATATCCCTCCCTCTTTCAAACCCAACCCAATGCTCACACATGTTATAAGATATAAAACTTTATTGGTACCTAAATAAACTAGGCTAAAAGTTAAAAGATTCTTTTTAGTCTTTATATTTTGACTTTTCTAATCTTTTGCATTAATTTAATATTTCTACTTAAAAATCTTTGACATTCCAAATCTTTTTCTATAGTACAACAAATATAATGTAAAGTAGACATTTAAACCTTTGATCATAAGAGGAGGAGTAGATATCTTTACTTGTTGAGCTACATCCAGATTGCAATTCAACATTAATTTTTTTTTTTAAACGTTAAAAACTTATTGTTAAAACTTAAAAAGTATATGAATAGATGATAGATAACTGATTTTGAATCTTAGAACATACTTCACTTCATTTAATTATCTATATTTAGGGTGTTCTTTTTCGTTCACCTAGCCCATAGCAAAGTGAAGAATCCCCATTTAGGTAGGGGGAAAAAATTTCCCCACATCATGTGTTTTTTTTTAAAAAAAAATAAAATAAAATTTATTTTTATTATATACGTATATAGTTTTATTGTTTGAAATTTTAAATTCAAAACTTTATTTTTTAAAGACTTTTATAATTTGAAGTGTTTGAACCACATAGTTACACATTTTTTTATTATTATTATTATTATTATTATTATTATTTATAACATCAACCTTTCATTGCAAATATGCAGGTTGCTCAAAAGCAAAAACAATACAGACAACCGTCAATAGGGAACCAAAATCTCCACACATTGAGAGACATCTTCTTTCCAAGCCAAATAAAGCACCCCCTCTCTCTAACGAGTGTGTGATGAAACGCTAAGCAACCAATTAGTAGAAATCATCTAGATTCAGCTAGTCATCCAAGCCTCCATCCTCTTGCCTCCTATGTAAATATGGATTGTTCCATGCAGGTTTATGGCCTTCGTCTCACCACCTGTAGCAAAATATCACCCAAATAGAGCATCGTAAGACCTCAATGAGATAAACGGTTTAGGTGAAAAAAAAAACAAACCCCATCACCCCTAAACTTAATCCCATCAATTTACATGCAATCCAGACCTACTGAATGAGACACCAGTAGCATAAATTCAGGGGAGGTGAACATACTCACTATCTTGCACTACATCTACTCGACCTTTAGCATAAGAGAAGTTGCCACAAGCTAGCAAAATATGAAACAGCTCAAGACTTTCCAAGAAAACTCGCGTGTGTGTGTGTTTAGCCTTCCTAAAGAAGCCTCTAATGGACCAGATATAGATTTATGGGATCCTCCACCTATCTTCCCCCTACACTGGAATCTAAGGCTTCGCATGAGAGACCGACTGAAGCAAAATTAGAATGCTATCTCAAAGCCCAGGATCTAGAAAATGATTCATTTTCCTTTCACTTATCCTTGTACACACCAATGCTAAAAGTAGGGGCACTAGCTTTCACACTACCGTGTAGGGACCCCTAACCCGGGCTTCAACCCTTGGTTGGCCTAACTGAACACACTGAAGGTAGTTCTTTTTACCCCATGCTTATTCAAAACAAAAAGAAGCTTTTAGGAATCACAAAAGTGTGCATATACTTTCCCCAATGAACCCCAACCCTCAAACCACTCATGCTTTCCATTTCTTTTATTTCAATTTTCGCATTTTCGCATTTTCGCTTTTCCTTTTCCTTTTTTTTTTTCCTTCTTTTTTTTGCAAAACCTCTCAACTTCCCAAAGGCCAAAACAACACCCTAACTTGCCGAAATCAGAAAAACTCCCTAGCAAAACCTTATCCCTATCGGAGTGACAACAAATTTATGAACCTCATAAAGTAGATCTAAGCCTTCAAGTCTACCTAACGAACAAACCATGTGCTCAGAAATGCAAGATATTCAGAAAGCATTAATACTGGCCTCACATTTGAACTATATATGTGTAATTAAATAGTTTCATAGGTAATATTATTTTGTTTTGGCTAAATTATAAAAATACCCCTGATCTATGGAGTTTGTTTAAAAAAATACACCTAAACTTTAAAAAGTTTCAAAAATTCACATGAACTTTGAAAAATGTTTAAAAAATATACTTGTCGTTAATTTTTTAATGGAAACAGTTAAAGTTTTAGTTTAAAAAATACCTTGAACTTTAATATATATATATATATATATATCCTTATTGGAAAATGTTTTTTTTTTCTTTTTTCACCGTAAATTCTTCCTCCATGAAAATTAATGAGAAACTTTAATTATTTATCATGTATTCATAGTCTAGCAACTTTTTTCTCTTTCAACACATCATCCTAAGAGCTTGACTAGATTTTCATGTTGAAACTTTAAGATGACTTTTGTTTTGTTTTGTTTTTTTTTTTTTTTTTTTGAAATTCTATGTGTGTTTGACTTCATTTTGTTGGTAGTCTTTTCAATATTATTTCCTCACCAACCATTACCCATTGATTTTCTCTATGTTCATTTTATTAAAAATAAATGAAACTATTGTTGTATACTGGTTCTAACAATTCTTGAATGTTAATAAGAACAAAATCATATATAAAACTTTTGATTAATTCATCTTATAAACTGGACCAAACCCACAACCTTAATTCATCTTATTTCATCTTATTTCCATCTCGTATTGTGTTGCACACGACCTTTATAAGCAAAATTTTGCATTAATTTTCATGGAGGAAGAATTTATGGTGAGAGGAGAAAAAAAGAAAGAAACATTTTTTAATAAGGGTAATTTTGATTTTTTTTAAAGTATAAGAGTATTTTTTAAACTCAAACTTTAACCGTTTCCATCCAAAAATTAATGACAATGTTATTTTTTAAACATTTTTTAAAGTTCATGGGTAATTCTTTAAACAAACCCCATAGTTAGGGGTATTTTTTTTTTGTATTTTTTTTTTTAATAATTTAGCCTTTTGTTTATATGGGGAGGTTTACAAACTCTCTTTAAATAATTCTTTTGTTTAAATGAGGAGGTTTACCAATTCTCTTTAAATTGTGATTTTCCATAAAAAATTAACCATTTGAATGAGGATTTTTTTTGAAGGATAGTTAACTATTTAATTAATGGAATTTTTTTAAAAAAGAATTCATTTAATTGAATTCAAGTTTTTTAAAAAAGAAAAACTAAACAGAGAATAATATCTCACGAGAATCGATCCCTTCAAGTTCTTGTGGAGAAGAATGTAGTTTCAATTCTTACGAAATTTAACGAAAATTTTGAAGGGAAGAGTAAGTAAATGGGGACAGTGACCCATGAACATCCTTATACCTATGTACTATACATATCTCATATATTTGCTATGAGAATTGTTTAAAATTTTTAATTTAAATTGTTGAAAATTTTAGCTTGAAGACTTTGTCATTCCTGCATGTGTGAGAACTAAATCATCGCAAATTAAAGTATGAAACGTATAAAAAGTCCATGCACAGGACCAGCAATATATTTTAATCTTTTTTTTTTTCTTTTTTCTGAACATATTTAAAACAATTGCTTTTCTCTTCACTGTCCCCATAAACTTATCTACAACCGACAAATGAAAAAAAATTATGAGACTTTACGAACGAAATTTTCTCGATCAACTTGCATATACTTTAATCATAAATGACCAACTTAAAAAGTCTGTATTTTACATCTACTTTATTAAAGAATGAATACCAATTTGCAACTAAATAATAGAAACCTTTTTGCTTTATTAACTTGTATCATTCTACTCAACATAAAATCATTTTTTTTTTTGTAATTGATGGACAAAATTGATTTAATTAAAAACAGTATGATTTGTATTTTATTTAGAACAATTACCCCTCTTATTCATCTCTATATTGGTTTCATATTGTTTCAAACCGAGTGTGTAGTTAAGTGGTTAAGACATTAGACATATATGTTATAAACATTGAATTAGTCTAAAAAGATGTGACTTTAATCCATGTGCAAAGTCATTGTACTTTCTTACAAATTCATACATATAACCCCATCACTTTTAACAGATTTTGAATATTTTTGAAAAATATAACATTAGACAAACACATTTTAAGTTCAAATTTAAATACATTTGGAATATTATTGGTTGCACTCTTTCGATTGACAAAACTTACTATTTATATGAAAACACGACATAATTATTGGTAGATTTTGCAAATCACAAGGATGTGATTTGGAATTATCCCCCACTAATAGTAAGTAGCTATTTTTGTTATGGAATAGTAATTAATACTGTTGATTTATCTTATTTCAAAAGACCAAGTAGATGAAAGTGCAATTATATTAGTAAATTCATCTGAAAGAGAAAGGCGACAGTCAAACTTTAGGTTTAATTATTGGAATTACCTAATCCAAAAGGTTAGTGCTCGACTGACTTTGTCTTTATATGTTGTTTAACATTAATCTATTATCCACTTTTACCCGTTATTATTAAGACTTTTGCCATCATATTTTATAATAATAATATATATGCATGCGTGTGAAATATTTAGAGCAGAAATTTTAATTAATTTTCGTGAACTTTTCCGAGCGTTTCCGGGAAACCTTTTTTTGGAAGGGAAAATGATGTGGGCTTACCAAGTAAAAGTAAAGTAATTGTCAACAATTCCTACTTTTGAGACCTTGACTGCTTATAATACGTACACAACATATTATATTTGGAATTTTAGTTAAACAAGAATATTAATCACAGTCAAGTCAAATTAATATTATACTATACAACAAACCAACTTATCTTATACAACACTATAATTTCCTACTTTATGCTTTCATATACGGAATCACAATTAATGTGATTTTTCTTTTTTTGAAACGTGGAGTGTTGGCTAATTTGCATATTTGAGCTATTGATATTATATTATATGAAAAAATCGAATTAATATGAGAAATTGGATTGAAGGGTTGGTTATAAACTTTACAAAAAGGAAAAATAAAAACCTTATCTAGTTTGTCATATTGATTGAAGTTACTTGTATGGATTTGATTTTACCAAATATCATTTTCAATCTTTTTAATTTTTATATATAGGGAGGGACACATAGTGATGTAGGTATGTAATGTAAAAAAAAAAAAAAAGGGTTTTTTTTTTTTTTGGTTGAAGAATGAAGAATACATGCACTTGTGAGAAAAGTGCAGCCTTCACAATACCCATCAATTTTGTTATCTTAACCAAATCTTTCTTACTTTATGAATCATATCCATTTAATGGTTTTCGGTGGCCTTCCCCGTGACAACTCCTTGTTAAATCTCTACCTTTGGTTTCCTTAATTAAATTAATTTCAATATATAATATAAAGTTTTTTAGAAGCAATTTGATCGGAAGTTAGATGAATTGAATTGAAAAGATTCAAGGAAGTAGAGAAATCTTCCAATCACTTTCACCACTTCATTTTCCAAAGTTTTAACAATAATAACAAGAATCCCGCCCCCACTTTCTCATTTCTTTACGCTTGGCGATCAAATTACAGTTTTGCCCCTATCCCTCCTCACATTTATGTTTATGGATTGGATACCCACAATTCCTTCCTCACCTATTAGAATTTTGGATAACGCTTCTACTTCTGCGTAGGCATTTCTAAAAAGTATTGATTTGACCGATTTGGCCTTACAAGCCCCAAAATGAAAATCGATCAATTTTAGTGTTAATTATATATAGAATTATGTGATTTTATTTTGGTGTATGTGTATATTCGTCCTAATAAAGTTTGAAATGGAACCGCAAAAGCCAAAAAAACGGGCCACATCAGAGCTTAAGGCTGCGTTCTATCGGCCATTGTCGATTTGCATTTGCTATCAACTTTAAAAGAAAGAAAAATAAAAATCTTAAAAGTCGCTTCCATTTACAACAAAATTTAAACTTTCAAGGAGAGAGAGAAATAAGGTCAAACAAAAAAAAAATTAAAAAGGTTAGGGATATTCTCTTTTACAATAAAAAGCCATATCTATGATCTTTTTCCTTTCCTTTCCCTTTCCCCATTTTGCTTTTTAACACAAAATCTCCCCCTTCTAATCCTAGAAAAAAAAAAAAAAAAAAAATTAAAAACCAAGTACCACTTTTCTTTTAGGAAAAAAGATTAAAAAAAGAAAAGAAAAAAGTAACTGATATTCTCTTGTGGTGGAGGTGTAAATGGAAATGGAAATGGAAATGGAAGAAGACATTAGACGATTAGAATTTAGAACTCTCTGGGGTCGACGAAAATCGACAGTCCAGGTGGTGATTTGGTCCAGTCACCAACAGAGCCGTCGCTGAAATCCTCGCCCAGACGCCTGATGCACCAAAGATCCTCCTCGCACGACAGCATTTTCCAGTGCGGAATGGCGCCTCTCAGCCGCTCTCCAGCCGAGACCTCCGTCGCCACCACCCCACACCCTCTCTCCTTCGCCAGGTTGTGAGCGTACCCACACAGCGCCTTCACCATCCTCCCAGCGTCGGGCCCTTCTCCGCCGAGCCCGTACATGAAGTGGAGCCCAAACGGCCTGAACAGCTCCGGCACCGACGGCAGTCTGAGCCAGGGGAAGGCCTTATCCAACACGCGTGTCGTCCTGGCGAAACTCCGCTTCACGCGTGACACTCCACGTACTTGTAGCCTGAACACGTCATTGCAGTTCCAGACGCTGAGAACCGCCCAGGAGTCGGGCGGGTCGAGCAAAAACCGGTCCGAGCCGGGCCAGGTGTGTGGCGAGTATGCGCCACGTGGGATGGCGAGGAAAGTGCCGAGAGTGAGGGTATTGTTGAGAATAGAGTCAATGTCGCGAGGGAAAAACTCAGTGGTGGAGAAACGGCGGCGATAGAGAACCTCAGCATCGGAGCGTGAAAGTGGAAGGATGGTGACCCGCTTGGACAAGGGGACTTGGTGGGCGAAAACCGGGTTGACAAGGATGGCCGGTGTACGGAACTTGGAGTAGCCGCATTTTTCGGTGAACAGATTAACAGAAGCCACGTTGTCCTTTTCCGTTGCTATGTACGAATACTCGGCGCCATTCTCTTTGAACCACTCCTCCATTTTCTTCACCAGCTTCAACCCAATTCCCATCCGCCTGAAAAAACGCCGCCCGTATCGTATCGTATCACATCACGTCCAACCATATGATAAGAAGAAAAACAAATACCGTAATACGTAGAAAAAAGTAGATACCGGTGAGCGGGAGAGACGCGGAGGCCGAGGATGTAGGCGAGTTTAGTGTAAACAGGGACGTGCTTGGAGGGAGGATCATCGTAGTGGTGGTGGTGAGCGGTTTTAGCAGAGCGGGAGAGTTTGTTCCCGCATGTAACGGTTTTGATGCAGCCTCTAATCATCCCAAGTATCTCGTTCTGGTCGCCCGTCGCCGCCACCTGTTGAAACGGCAAGGGCAAGAGCCATTATGAGTGTGAGACACAAAACCACAACCAACCCAAATACCAATAACCTTCGCATTTATTGTTTTTTGTTATAAGAGAGAGAATGGAATAGAATAGAAAAAACAACAAAAAAAAAAAAAAAAAAAAAGAGGTTACGGAAAGGGAAAAAGGACAAAAGGGGATTGGATAGAGAAGAGGAGAAGAGGAAGAAAAGGAATACCAGCATGAGGAAAGCAGGGGAGTTGCGGACCCTGCAAATTGGGTCGCCTAAGAGGTCGGTGAAGAGACACAGTTTGCCGCTCGGTCCGACCTCGCACCTTCTCTCGACATCTTCGACGCCCATACAGTCTTTACTGGCATCGAACTCTCGAATCACTATCATCTCTCTCTTTCTTATCATCATTTTAGAAACAGCACAGGTAAAGGCAGAGGGCAGTGGCAGTGCAGGAGAAAGAGAGAAAAAAGCACATGCAGGTGTGTGAATTTGGACACGAAACAGAGGAGGGATGTGGAGGGGGTTATATAGGGGGGAGAGGGATAGGGGGCTTCAGAGTTTGTTTGAAGGCCCCGAGGGGATATCCAAATAACGTGGGTGCTAAGAAAGAAAGGGGTGACTGTTGAGGGGCTTTGAAATTTGAGAATATGGGATGGTGGAAGCGAGAGGGAGAGAGGGGGGTTTTTATTTATAAAGGGAATAGGAAATTTTTCATTTTTCACAAAAGAAAAGGAAAAGACTCACAAAATTCAATTGGGTTTTGGCCTTTGGGTAATAAAAACCGGGCTGAGTTGGAAAGCCTTTGACGTTCTCTCTATTTTTCTAAACAAATATCTGTTTTCTTTTCATTTTAATATTTGTTTTAAGAAGAGAAGAAGAAAGAAAATGTTTATGATTGCACAGGATTCCCCTAATGCTGATATTGCTATAAGGACGACTCTTTAAATACCTGAATTTTGAGCCCTTTCTCTTTCTCTTTCTCTGTCTAGGTGTGTAGCCTTTTTTTCTCCATCCCATCCCATCCCATCCCATCCTCCTTTTTATTCTCTCTCTCTCTCTCTTCCACTCTCCCCATCATTCTATTTAATAATTATATGATTCTTCTTCTGTTTACGTCTCTCTCTTTTTCTTTTTGCAATGAAAATTAAAAAAAAAAAAAACAATAATTCCTCACATCAAATAGTATTAGTAAAGGAAAGAAAAATAAAATAGTACCCTACTTACTCATAAATGTTATATTAGAAATAGAACCGAAAAAGAAAGAGAAGAGCAAAAGTTTTTAAGAGGAAGAGGAAATGGCGGCTATGGCTGCGCAGTGTCATGGTTTTAAATGCCTTCTCATTGGTTTTTAATCATTTATTTCTATGAATACAGGCCTAAACCCCCTAATATAATCATTACCCCCTTCCACTACCCCATTTCAGTTTTTTTTTTTTTTTTTTTTTTTTTACTGCCTCCATTCCGCTCCCAATTATTATTATTTAATCCTCATCCTAATTTCTACAATTAAAATTTGGAGGTTGGAGTCAATAATGCTTATTTATTACATTACCTAATCAGTAAAAGAATTAGGTAAAATTTTTACTTGTGTTTTATTAGCCGGGTAAATTTTGAAAGCCAATGGATGGGGGCAACAACATGAAGTTGGTTCATGTCATGAGCATGACGGTGAGGGTGTTAACAATGGGAATTTCAAGTGTAATGAAATTTCAATATTCTCAATGAAAATTGCCACGCAGCGGAATGGATGGAAAAACTCCTAAATTTTATGGTCGATGCATTGGATAGAGTGGTTGAAAAAACGTTTTTCTTATTGCTAAAGACAAAACAAAGAAGGAAGAGCAGACATTTAAATATGAAGATTTGAATTTCTGACTCTTTGATCGAGAGAACATATCAATATCAATGAAACTAAGTTCACTTTATAAATCCTCGTTAAATTAAGATCTTAAAAATTTGTTGACTCAACCCTCGATCATCACTATCGTGTTCATGATGATGATCTAGGGTCGCCATCATCGTGACCCTTCTCATCATTATTGACGGCTGGGATTTTGCCACGAAAAGGAAGGCTAGATTTCATTTAAGGACACCTACCCCTATCCTTCCCTTTCAAGAACAGCCACCGCAGTCCTACAGATTATCTGAGCTACCCTTAGCCTGTGGAGAGAATTTACTTTTTTTTTTTTTCTTTCTAATAAATAGTGTAGGAGCATGGTGGGTGATGAATTGGCAGGGCATGTAAACTCTGCCATTGGCATATTGGCAAAATTGTAATTACCTCAAAAAATTAGGGGTGCTTTAAAAGAATGGAGGTTACGTCACCGCTAATCAAATGGAATGGGTACTGAAATTACCAATTAATTATCCAATCATTTAGTCTTAAACTTGGAATAATTAATTCAGTAAACTCCATTTTGAACCGCTTTGGTGGGCCATGCAGACTGAGTGAGCCTGAACTCTTCCAAAAATTTCCCCCAATTCTTTTTAATGAAATTACTTGAAAATGATGTTATTATATTTTAATAATTATTATTATTATTATTATGTGTAAATAACCACTTTGAGAGTAGGAGACTATGGAAAGTCAATGAGAAACCACCAAAAATCCATCTCTACCTTCCCCCAAGTTTGCCTTTCATAGATATTTCTCTTTTATTTTTAATTTACATATTTTGTTAACAAATTGATTGATATGACTTGGGAATATGAGTTAAAAGTCTTTAAAAAGACTTCAATCTATGACCTAAGAGATCATTTTTAAACGTTGGTTTAAAAAAACACATCGAACATAGTTTTCATACTCCCATTTTTCTTTTATTAAAATGAATATATATAGTTCACAAAAAGTGTTTTAGAAGCGTTATATTGACTTGGTCTGATTCATTATTTAATAATTTAAACAAATCAAACTTCAAAATGATATATAGTTGTCTATCAAATACTAGAAGACCTCTGATTTGACACCGACAACCATTTCTTTAAATCCTTCAATTATTGTCTTCATTTCCCTAATAATACAATCATCTATATGCCCTAATTTTGCTTCTTTTCAAACCTTAAAAGAATCTAATTTTGATTCATTCGATAATATTCATAACAACATCATCATCATATAAATTAATCCAACCTACTTTCCTTTTACATTAATTCAATCCAATAAAATCCAACCATCTCAATATCATTATTACATCAATATAATCTCTAATTTAATGGGTGATTCTCTCTAAAATCTCTCTCTCTCTGTTTTTTTTTTTTTTTTTTAATTCTGATATATGGAATATTTAATATAATATTAAGATATAGAATTGGGGTGGCATAGAAATGAAAGATAGATAAGATGAATGATTTAGAGTTACTGTTAAAGTTTGTGAGTATGTGAATGATTTAATCAGAGAGCTCCATGTGTTGTCCACTTCTTTGAACAGTTCTCTCTTTGTTTCTCTCTCTCTAGGGAATATTTACAGTGAAGAAATGGAGGTACATGCTTCAAAGTTGAATGAGATTTTGTTTTTGGGTGCCATCATAAAAATTAAATTTGTCAAACAAGTAAATTGCCAAGAAGCTCACACTCACTACCAAAAGACAATTAAAATTTTTAAAAAAATATTATGTTGGAAGCTTCTTCATGAGTACCACGAATTTTCCAGCTACAGCCACGTACGTGTTAAATTAAAAATAATATATAATTATAACCCATTAATCTCCCACTTAAAAAATTTAGACCCAAGTTGCCAAATTTTTCATAATCTAAAAGAATAATTACCAACAAATCCATATTAATATGAATATACATTATTTTAAAACAAAAGTGGATCCCCTTTCCACTAAACTAGAAAGTAATTTGGAATGAATACAAAGAATCTAGGTACCCACCCATCCAAGTTGGTGAAAGGAAGTGGAGTATAAATATATATATTGCTATGTATGCAAATATATATATATATATATATAAATAAATAAAAAATAAAAAAGGAAATATTAGAAGAAGATGTAAGAAAAGAGGGGCAGAAAAAAGGGAGTAGGGCCTAGAAATATTCATTGATGTTGATATTTGGTGTTGAATGTACACTATATAAATATGGTACATTGAAAGTACACTTGTAAATTACAAATTCTCTCTCTCTCTCTCTCTAGTCTTCCCTCCATGTATATATAGAACATGAGAGTGTGATATATCAATTTCCCTTTAGTACAATTGGATTTCATAGCTATTTGTAGGCATTGAATTTGGATATGTTTTTTTTGTCCCAATTCTCTTTTTTCACCTTTGGTTTCTATCTTATTTCTTTTTATATTATATGTGAAAAGGAAACTTTTTTTAAAAAAAAAAAACAAAATTTTCCATGTTGTTATGAGTGAAAATTCAAAAAATGTATTTCTATCTACGTGTCATTCATCGGCAATGTTAGGGGAATTAATTAAAGTCAGCTATGATGACTCACAACACGTTTAATTAGAATGATGGACATATACCAAATCTGATTGGGTATAAATATTTTTCTCAAAAGAGAAAGATAAGATGAGCATATCTGATCCGACAGGACAAGTACTCTTTTATATAATTAAAAGTCAAAAGTTTAAATACATAGACGACAAAAAAGATGAATGTATGGTATTCTCCGATGACACGTTAAATTAGTATAATGAACATACCATAAATCTGATTGGATAGGTGGTTATCAAAAGTGAAAGATAAGATCGGCATATTTGGTCTGACAAGACAAATGCTCTTCTATATAAAAAGCTAAGTAAGTTAAATGATTACGCGACAAAACAGATGGGAGCTCAATTTAAAAGGGTATTCTCCCACTTGCTTTGGTGAGAATTTCAACAGCTCTCCCTCTTTAAATAGTAACTCGATCAAACGCTCTAGTAAACATATCATTCCTTGAGGTGTGGGAGACATGATCGAATTTAGAAACATCTCACATTAGCAAATTAAAGGATGACACGCGTCCTTAAAACGATAGGTAATCATTACTCTCATTTTGATAGGTGTACGTAGTAGTTGTGGAACTACATGGTTTTTTTTTTTTTTTTTTTTTTTTAATCTTTTAACTCTACAAATTCAAGTTTTATAAAATAATCACTTAAGCATAAAAAAAACAAACATCTAAACTTTGGTACTTATCAAAGTCCGGGTATTGGCGATGGGGAGCAAGTCAACTCAAATAATTTTCCATAAGAAATCAGCAAGGACATGTAGAATAAAACCAAATGAAAAGATTGAAATTGAGATACAAAGATTTGAATCTCATATGAAAACCTTAAATGCATTGCATGATTTGTAGACAAGAAAGGACAGATCAATAATAAATTTTTATAATATGATTTCTGAAAAATATATATATATATATATATATATATTATCACAGACAGCTACCATATTGCTTATATATAGGTAGTAGGCTAGGTAGAAATCCAGATTCCATATTACAAGAGACAAAGAAAATATATATGAAAGCTGTTGATCTTCTTCTGCAACTGTTACATTATGTTTCATTGTCTGCCATTAATTTTTCATAAGCTCGTTTTTTAATACAAAAATATTCATTTGTCCCTTCTTAACCATATTATTTATTAACTTAACAACATGAAATTTGATGTTCAAATTTATAGATCCAACGATGAAACCAAGTCAAGCAACAATATACACTGTATTCAAAATAACATGATCTATGCTTTAAAAAAAATAATAATAATAAATCAAAGAATCAAATGTTTAATCTATTCTGAACTCAATAATAATAATAATCTATTCTTAAATTTTCACTGGATGTTTTATCTAGGATTTAATTAAACTATTATATTATTATTATTAACTTCCTCATTGTATTTTGTAGTATTAGTTTTTTATGATTTATTTTTGATAAAGTATTGATTTTTATAATTTATTTTGAAGAAGTAGCTTATCAAGTAAATTTTCTGAAAAAAAAGGGGGTGGAGGTTTCTTTGATCATGTTCATTACAAAAATAATACTTGATGACGATGCTCAATAATGACAGTGACAAACACAATAATTAATAAACGACCAATTATAATGACGTTGATTAAGACCATAATGACAAGCACAACAATACTTAGTATAACGCCAACACACTTAATTATCATATTAAATCCACCTTTAATAATTTGTCACGAAATTGGATTATGTGCTAATTAAGCCGTTTAAAATTAATATATGAATGAAGGAAAGTTCTTTGGACTTTAGGACCTTTTTAATTATATCTCAACACAATGATTGTTAGTCAAAACAAGAAAAACTAATTAGGGCATATTACTATGAATATACTTGATAATTAAAATATGGAATTAACAGAATATATCAAGATTGAAACAAATAGACTAGATCACACGCGAAGATTCTTGTTCTTATTCGTTCTCTTCATCATTACAATCATCATCATCACAATAATACACATTAATAAAAAGGTGATTCCGAGCATCAATCTATTTTTTTTTTTAAAGAGCACATAAATTATTCTTATTTTGCTTCATGTGATGGTTGAGACTATCAAATTTGGAATCAAATCGAAGATTTTTCGGAATTTTTTAACCAAAAAAAGAAATCAATGATCTAATTGAAAAGAATGGAACCATTATATGATGATGATTATTCAACTCCATCCTTAGAATAGAATAATGGTAGAAAAGAGAATTAGTTAGATTGTCTTATTCGAGATAAGGGTATTTGGAATCTCACTTAATTCTCTTGATTTCATTTGTGATGAAGTTTAGGTCCGAATCGATTGGCTTGATAAGATGTTGTAGGAGTCAATTCAAAATGGTTAAGCAATATCACAAAAAGATTCCTACGAAGATAATGTCTCGCGATGGTTGATATCTTTTCACCTAAATAAATAAAAAGTTAGATTGATCGTGCCATTAAGAGATCATAATACTTAAATTTACTCGGATATCGGGTACGATAAAAGTAAATAAATAACGATAAAAGAATAATAATATATGGTTGGAATTAGAGAGTGGACCACAAAGGATTATCGATAAATATATGGAAGGGTTTGCCCCCACAGGAACACTAGGTCCCAAAAAAGGGATTGAAAATTTCTCCCAACCATATGATTTATGGGTTGGAAAAAGAATAAAAATAAAAATAACAATAATAATAATGAAGAATGGTGTTGGTCAAAAAGAAGAACATGGGTCTTCGACAGGTTTGATGTTAAGATGTTGCATCCAAACATAAAAAGAGGAAAACAGTTAAGGGACAAAAGGAAAGACAATTGCCTCGGGAAAAATCTATGCTAGGGATCTTGTTCCCTTTTCCCTTCTAAAATCTATCACTAACTCCGTACTACTCACTTTTCGACCTCATGATCAAACCATCATATATCTATTCATTTATACGTATGTACAAGATAATATTTTTTCAATTTTATGTCTCTAAATTTACTCCAATATGTCAAAGTTTTTCAATCAAGTGGATATGATATAGTTGAAATTGAATAAAGAAATAATGACGTGACATTAAAAAAATAATGCTATTTTTTTTTTAATGAGCTCATGTTTTTTATGTTGAATATTCCATCTCATCCTAGAATTTTTTTAATCTAGTAGGGTTAGTTGGATCTTCTAAATTGAGTTGGACTGGATATACGCCATCATTCATTTATTTTATTTCAATAACCGTGTTATTGTTGGATAGGAAATTTACTTCTTTTTTATTTTTAAGATATTGGAGATGAAAGATTCATGAGTTTAATTCAACACATTTTTTGGAATGATGAAAAATGTAATTAATGTTATGGTCAAACATTAGTAGTAGTTAGCTTCAAACATCCACCGTAGGTTAATAAAACCATATTTTAAAGGAAATTTGCATGAAACACACTTGATTAGAAATAATAATCCGAAATTAAATATACTAGTAGGAAAAAAAAAATCACTTGTAACACTAATTTCAAAAGTAATGTAGTGGATTAAATAATTTCAAAAGTAAGCACAAACAGAGAGAGATGTAGGCCCCCTTCCAAACACCCAAATCTTCATAATATTAAGCCATATATGTTTGGTTCTTGGATTTCACGTGGATTAAACTTTAGGGTTTTTTTTTTTTTTTTAACAATTATGAGCCAATAATAATATACCACAAAAGAGAGGCATATATGAAAAATGTAGTGTCTACAACGTGGATGAGTTGAATTTAAAGATAAAAATGAACAAATGTAAAGCAAGGAAACATGTTTACTGTAATGTTGGAAAATGTCAGGACCAATGGGAACGAAAGGTGATTAATCAATATAATGCAAAAGAAAAGCAAGATTAAAAAATTAATTAAGACAGTTGGGTTCGATATTTTCTATGCTTAATTAATTCACACCCTAATTTCATATCAAAAGCAAAAGCAAAAACAAAATTAGTGGAGTTGAGATTTATATATCCATCCATGCCTGTGGTGTGGCTCGAGGAATAATCTGTATGTAACGACGATAATGATATGATGTGGGATTAGGTCACCAAGAGAGAGAGAGAGAGAGAAAGAAAAAGATTAAGACTAATTAATTTCTCTCTCTACTTATTAATTTCAGTGTTTAGCTACCTAATTAAGCTGCCAACTTAGCTTTAATTAGTTTGATTAATCTGGCTCAACCCATAAAAGTATAAGAAAACAAAAGTTGGGTGCGATAGGACTTGGGCATAGGTTCCAAAGTCCCATCCTTTGCTAATATAGCTATAGCCCATATTTCTTTAAGGGCATCGAGACCTTCAATTTTAGACACCACATCTCTAAGATATTTCATCTTTTATTTCTTTTAACGCATAAGCTTTGCAAAATTTCCAATCTTTTCTTCCAAGTCAAACATTGGAATACTTAGACTAACCCTTTTGTTATTACCTACATCATCAAAAGTAATACTTATATTAATAATATATAATAACGATTGATTCGAGATTCTGACGGAAACTACACGTCAACTCGACCTGACCTATAAGAGAGCAAAGCTCACAATGTGGTTTGGTTCTCAATTAGACATATACTATGATCTAAATACTGACTTAAGCATTAGAGTATGTCAAACCTAGCACGTTAACCAAATATACAAAATTTGTGGTCGAAAGTAGTTGTTGCTAGGGACAATCGAACCTCGATATATCTCCACAATAGTATATTATTTTTTTGGAAACTTCTCCATCAAGGAGAAAGATGCTATTAAAAAGTGGCAAGAGACAATGTATGTGAGCAACATACAAAGAGAGATTACAAAAAAGCCTTCCAATTCAGAGCAATGGAGGCGGTATCATAATTCCTGAATAAATTAGATTTACTTATTCACACAACGTGGCTTTAC
Organism: Luffa acutangula; assembly: GCA_036850905.1. NCBI lineage: Eukaryota > Viridiplantae > Streptophyta > Magnoliopsida > Cucurbitales > Cucurbitaceae > Luffa > Luffa acutangula. Next base: position 55,821,009 of record CM072087.1, on the reverse strand, counting down.
TTTTGGTTCCATCCAAAAAGCTTCGATAATTGTGTTTCCTTATATATCTCATGATCTTCCCCATTTATCTAACCAATACGAAATTGGTTGCATTTCCAACAATTGTATATAACTGATGAATTCATCTCTTTTTTTTTTTTTAATGTTTAACAACATAAGGGGTGAGAGATTCAAATGTCGTTGACTTGTTAGTCGAGAGTATAAATCTTAACCATTTGAGTTAGGTTGGAGTTGGCATAACTTTTTATGTTTGATTTTGAAAATATTAGTTTTGAGATGTGATGTGAAAAAGAAAGGTGTGTTGAATTAATTTGAGTTTGGGAGACACTATTCTTGGTTACATCCAAGGGTTGGGAAGCCCAATTCTGAAGAAGAGTAATGTGTAAAAATGGTAAAAAGGAAGACATATATAGTGAGTGAGAAAGGGAAAGAGAGAGCATAATACGCATATGGTGGGGTGTTGTGGTTAAGGAGCTGTCATTTCTCAACTTTGTTGTTTTTGAATTGAGAGTGGAAATTTCAATTCCATTTTTATATATAAAATCAAATGTATGCTTAGAGGCCGACATTTAGATGCGGCCATGCCTCAGCCAAATCCCAAATATTATGCAAATTTGTCTCCCTTTCTCTTCCAACTTTCACCTTCACAATTCAATACCCATATCTTCATCTTCTTCTTCTTCTTCTCTTCTCAACTCACCTTTCATCACAAATCAACTGCATCTCAATTTTCAAAACCCTAAACTCTTTTTCTTTTATTTCTCTCTCTCTCTCTCTCTCTCTTCATTCATTTCTTTCTACCGTGGCTTCTTCTTATCTTATCTTCTGCATGCCTTCACTTTACTACAAAACTTCCAATTTCCAAATCAAAACAAACCCACCGTCGTTTACTCAGTTTCAACGTATGTTATCTCATAAAGTTTTCATTTTTCTTGCTTTTCTAACGTCAGTAACGCATCACTATGTTGTTTTGTGCTTCATAATTACTAACCTACCTGGGACCCGCACCAACAATATATTGTTGCCAATTCTACATCGGTAAATGCATGAGACAAAATTCTAAAACTGTCTACTTCGAATCTCTATCAAATAGTCAAAGGAGAGAACAGACAAAAAAGTCTAAATTAAACCCATATATGGAACGTTGTTGAACGACGGTAAGGCTCGAGTGATTCTTTTACAAATGGAGATTCAACCAACAAATACAAAAACTCAACATCAAATTAAATAATGGAATAATTAGGGTTCGAAAACATGTGGAGCTGAAGGATTCAAATTCTCACCTTCAAACCCGTGGGTCAAAGGGGTATGGATGTCTTGACTGATTGAACTATATTGAGATGGATGACGGATTTGAGAGGGGTATTATAGTAGTTTGACATGAGAAATAGTTTTGCATGTAGGTAGCCCATGGAAATATTAAAATGGGAAGTGAATGTGATATGTGCGGTTGAATGAATATAGGGAAGGTAATTAAAAGAGAGAGGACAAAGGAACAGAAATGGGAAAAAAACAAAGGGGTCCATATGGGAGTCTCCCATCACTTTTGCAAAATTACAAAAAAGCTCACTCACACTCACTAGCCGCCATGTTATCTACACCATCATCTTATCCTTCCTCTCTCTCATATTCATCAATACATACCCTCTTCAAAAAAACAAACATACACCTTATTTATTTTATTGGGTGGGTGTGACAAATTAAATTACAAATATTTTAACTTTTAACCTAACCTCATTCTCATTTTTTATTTATTTAGTCTATATCTCATATGCTTATGCTTTCTTTTTTTGGTTGCCACTTTCATAAGGATAAGGATTATTGCATGCTAGAATGTGAATATAGTGTTCCATATCAAATTATTGAAATATATTAGTAAATTAATAGTCAGAAGTAGATAATATTATATAATTGTAGAAATATGGAAACTGTTGAGATAATAATGATGTAAATGTGTGAGCGTTATTAAACTCTCACTCATTCTCATAGGTTAATTTTGATAACAATACCTCCAAATTGTTCAATTCAAGGGGTGTTTAAATAATCTTAAAAGCAAACAAATCCAGGCATAAATCCAATTAAAGAAAAAGTAGTCTTCCTTTTTAATAAGATATATGTGTTGTTTTCATCTCTCTAACTTCAATTTAATTTATTTGAAGGTGAGAAAGAATAGAAGAAGAGAAAGAAGAAAGAATGATGGAAGATGAAAAGGACAATTCATTCCACCACACTTAGTTACCATCTCTATCTTGGAGTGTCATCTTCACTATATAAAAAGCAAGATGGTATATTGGGTTTACAATGATTTTGTCCTTGCTACCCTCCAAACTCTTCTACACCATTTCTTCACAAACCCCAAATTCAAATATATAAAATTTTTATATATATAATCATTAAAAAAAACAAATAGAATAGAAAGAATTTAGAAATGCAAAATGCAAGAGAATAGAAAAGAGAAGAGAAAAATGGTCCCCAATGAAAGGAAAAAGGAGGTCTGAAATATCGGATTAAATGCCAAATGTTTCAAAAGCAAGGTGAAGTTTGGGATTCCCATGTCTTAACTTTGTCTCCAAATTATTATTATTATTATTATTATTATTATTATAAAAATGCCTTTATTACATTTTTTAAAAAAGAAAAAAAAAACATTTGCCCACCCTCGAAAACAGCACGTGTAATCACCACAATCTCACAAAGAAAAATGACATTTTTCGTTTGAAATTTATGCAAAGATGGGCCCTTGGAAGAGCAAGATGTGAGATTGAAGTACACGCACTGTAGAGGGCGTGGGGCTGTGGAAAATGATTTGTCAAAAAACATAAGGGGGCTTAAAAGAAACATGGATGTGGATTTTCTGATAAACCTCTCCTTCCACACACACACACACACACACACTGGCCCCAAATTAAAAGCCTAAAATGTTGTTATTTGCTATCCCATGTTGCTTTTTCATGTCACTCTCAAGCATGCACATTTTGTCCCCCTTCTCTCTCTCTCTCTAAATATATTTGATTTTTCTTTTGTTTGAATTGCAAGCTGTGATGGTCAACAAATGTTTTGTTTTCGATTCTCTCTAACTAAAGAAGCTCTATTTGTTTTAGTTGGAAATGTTTATCGATAAATATGATATATTGTGGTACTACTACTACCTTATCTATCCTACCTAACTGTCATGGTCAATTGTCTGTTTAGGTGAATGTCATTTGATTCAATTTGTATAATGAATGTATTCACATTGACAGAAATAAGATTGAACTGTATTATTGAGATGGAAAAGAAAAAATGTATTAGTTCGTATGAACCAGCTTGTTTTTAGTTCCAAATGTTATTTGAGAGGGATATGCTATCACACGGCTCCTGATTGTATAGTAGATATTAGATTTTTTTTTTTTAATTGATTATTGAAATTTTATTTCATCCATAATATATTCCATTGTCACACATGCCAACAATTGACTATCAACCACCTCGAATATATAACTTCTCAATTTTGTCATATCAATGACTGTCACATGGATGTAACCTTTGATGTAGGATTTATAAGGACGGTGTTCAAGCCCAGTCCATTTTATGAGGAAAAAAATGAGGCCTCGATTTGGAAAAGGACAGGCCCAGCCTAAGCCCAAGTGAATTATATTATTAATCCTTGAAATATAAGCACCCTTTGATTGGATAGTTAAAATAATAACTATTTCAAAATACTTCTATAGTTTCCTTCCTATATCTAACAATATACAATACAAAACTACCCACTACCATTGTGACTGTCTCCAATAATCATTGTGAGATTCAATAATTTCTCCATCTCAAGTGGGGGAAACACTTTCAAGTGTGAAGCCAAAAAAGCAAACAAGAATCCAATACAAATCAGTATGGTTAATTTGAATTGAGAGTTTGAAATGTCTGTATAGAAGTAGTTGATTCTCTTGATTTTTTTTTTTTTCAAAAAAATCGAAATCAATCAGATTCAGTTATCTGATTGGATAAAAAATTAACAATCCAACTACCTAAGTTGGTCCAAAGATTCATTCAACCCAACCAGACCATTCGGAAAGCTTGTCCTGTCCGTGTCCTTACCAAAGTACTTCAAAGAAAAGAATTATCACCAAATGAGTCGGACCCACAATAGGCTTTGAAACTGAACGTGTTATAAGAGATAAGGATCAGCCATTCAAATGCATAAGAAGATAAGGAAAAAATTAACCGACGCAAAAAATTTTACTTCACAATTAGCCAAATACTTGGGGGGAAAAAATAACGGGAAATAACTTGGTTTTACAGCACACAAGGGGTGGCACATTTCCTCGTCAGACCAAATGAAAGTTCTTAAACATCTCAGAGGAATTGCCAAAAATACAGAGACGAGGAGATTAGAGAGAGAGGCACACTTGTCAGCTTCCCACCTGGAATGGCTTTTACTGGTTGCGAGTTGTTCTGCTGCTTTCTGCATTCCTAATAGGAAAAAAGTATGGATGGGCCTGCATTTACCAACAACACCAACTTATCATAAAAATAGAAAAGAAACTATTATATCTCAGTACGTAATATTCCCTCTTCCCGTTTCAATTCATTTGACGCTGACAGAGAATGGTCACATCACATATGATCACTTCAACAAGGTCCTTTACAGTGCTTTCCAGAACTTCTGGGATGGGGGCCGCATTAAAAACGATAAACATTCTAATTCGATACAGATGATATGACAGATACGAATCTTACCCAAAGAAAATCTGATGACGTATATGCGGAGTTTGAATAAGTGAAAACACGTTCGAGTAAAAGAAAGGTATATAAGTGGATAAAAGAGCAGTACTATATAAACTACGGGGTAAAATGGCAATGGAAGGATCTTCCAATTCTCCCATCTATCTATCATCAAATGACGGGATGCAAAACTTGGAGAAAGAATGGGATGGAAATGTGATATTCATTGTTCATTTGATTGCCCCGTTCTAACACCCTCTGATGGAGAAAATCTATTTATTAGAATTTCTAACAATAAGTTCTCCAAACATATTTCATGTTTCGTATGCCGTTGATTTCTAATCATTCATTTTTCCAGGGAGTTTCTGGATTTTCAAAATATATCTTCAACCCAATATCAATAGTAACAAACATATAAAACATCACAATATAATATCATCACATTATGCATTCAATCCAATAGGGGGGAGATTGCATGAACATAGACAGAGAGAAGGAAATGGATAAAATGCTTTGGTACAGTTAACTTTACCATTGCCTCTTTAGCAGTTAGCCTTTCTTGATGATCATAGCGTAACAATTTATCAACAAAGTCAACAGCCTTCAAATGTAAAATAAATATGATCAGAAAAAATTAACCTTAGACAAACAGAATACTCGGTCATAAAATAACAAACTCTCTGTTACTTTTACCTCAGGGACTGCCAAATGCTGATTGTCAACATTAATGAACTTGGTCCAAGGTTTTCGACTATGCCTTCATCAAATTTATTAAAAGTAAAGTTAGCAATAATGAAAGAACTCAGTTGAAGTGGCCAATGGCCAGCACAAAACTAAAATGCAAGGAGTCAGTCAAGTCCTCGAACAAACCTCCCAACAAGAGCCGAAAGATGTGGGTCTAACTCTATTCGATATTTACTCAAATATGTGTTCAGTTCATCTGACCCCAACACCTGTTCCAGCAGAAGACCACAAGCATCAATCAAGTTAGATCTTTACCTCTCAAGGACAGTACGTTTATACTCGTTTTATCCATTATAAACTATATCCAGATGAATGACACCTATACAGTGTGCCTATTAAATTCAACCGAAGCCTTTCATTCAATTAAAAAATCAAATAACCCGGCACAAATCCAATAAGATATGAAATGCTTAATATGAATTTGTCACGTACATTCTACTAGCTGTAAGAATAGAATAAAAAATGAAACTTGAATCAAAGAATATTCCATACCTTAGCTATTTTAACCAGCTGGTCATAATTATCATGTCCATAGAAGAATGGCTCCTTTCGGAAAATCTGACAGCATAAATTACAATTATAAGATCAAGTAATCCTATATAAGTAGAATATTTCTTTAAAGAAAGCCAAACAAGTGGAATATGGAACGATCCAGTCATCTTCCATCTCAAAATGAACAGGGAAGTAGAATAATATCCATTCTACCCCAAACAGAGAGTTTACGTTCTTTTTCTCCTTTTGTGTGAGGGTGTGGTGGGTGGGGGGTAGAAAATAGAGAATTGCAATAAGCACAAATATCATGAAAAGATGCCCAAATTCAAATGAGACAACATTATAACTTTGATGCAGAAGACACCACATAATGCAAGGCATGCCACTTCCATATTAACCTACACTACTGTCTACTATGTATGAAGACCTCAATTACATACTGAGTTGAATTTGTCTTCAACTTGCTTAAGATGACAAAATATAATTCTACATATAACTCGAGTAAATAATAGTAAGATCTTAGAATCTCTATTGAAAATTTTAGCAATTATTATTAAACCACAAAATTGTAATATAAAAATTTGAAGATATTAATCAATTACTCACCATCCCGGCAAACATGCAACCAAGACTCCACAAGTCCAAAGAGTAATCATAATCTTGTAAATCAACAAGAAGTTCTGGACCTTTGAAATATCTGCAGGTACTCAAAATAATAAAGGGAACTTATTGATCCAAAATCATTTACAACAAACTTATAAATGCAACTAAATAAATCCTGATATATTAATTTAAATATAAAACAGTTTCACAAAGAGAACAAACAAACAACCTTGAAGCAACACGAACATTATACTCTTTTCCAGGATGGTAAAACTCAGCAAGGCCCCAATCTATAAGACGAAGTTTACGTTGCTCGTGATCAATCATCACATTATGAGGTTTGACATCTCGATGCATAATTCCTTGTGAGTGGCAATAATCCAATGCCTACAGTTTCCAACAACATGAACACACCTAGAGTCAGCAAAGAAATAAAAACTGTGGGGTGGATGGTTGATGGTTAACTAAGCAACTGCAACACTAGCAACATGTACGCATACCAAAAAAAAATACTCACTTATCACGGCAATAGAAAACAGAACAGAAACTATATGCTTACCTTTAGAAGTTCATATATGTAGTAGCGAATATCAAAGTCTGAAAGTGTTGGATAAAGAACTTTAAAATCAATATTGTTCACATGCTCAAATATAAGACTTGGGGTTTTCGACTGCTGGTCTCGAACAATATCAAGCAACTTCACAATATTTATCCCTCCACAAAGATTCTGCAGTATTTTTATCTCCCTCTTAATCTGCATTGAGTAAAACAAACAAAATATGACATCTTGAGAAAACAATAGTTTCAAATCAATAGAAACGAATTAAGTAGGTCTTTGCAAATTCTGAAGGACTTGAAACATGCTCAAAAGATGCTAGAGATAAGATTCAACTTGATAAATCGTTCGTCAACAAAAGAAGAAGAATAGTTAGCTACAAAGATCTTTAAAGGATTAAACTTCAGCTATAAAAACAAAATGAAACAAGACCAATATATATGCATGTGGGAGCAATACATGTGGGTCTCATAATCTGAATATTAGACGACCAAGAATATTCAAGAAGGCAAGAAGCAAATCCTTCAATTTGTCAACAAAATCTCCATTAGAAAGGAATGATGAACACTAACACCACTTAGTGCAATTGCAGAAGACAAAAATAAATGACATTGAAGTACAGAAAAATAATTTAGGAAGGTATCAAATCTTAGAAGCATGAGCATAGACACGGACACGGCAACAGAACATTTTCAAAAGGATATTGACAAAGCAAGGATACATTTGATCAACTTATTTTTCAAAGATCCATAAGCTTAGCCTTATTCTTCTTTTCCACATCCCAATTGGTAAGAAATGTTATGACAATGGGAACATTAACCATAGACAGTCCCTCGACAAAATCCTTTTATTCCCACATGTTCCCATGCCACTCTATTGAATTTTATGGAACACAATTATCTGTTTCCTTTTATCATTTTGCTTAGTTTTTACATTTTCAAAAGGATATTGACAAAGCAAGGATACGTTTGATCAAACTTTTTTCAAAGATCCATACGCTTAGCCTTATTCTTCTTTTCCACATCTCAATTGGTAAGAAATGTTATGACAATGGGAACATTAACCATAGACAGTCCCTCGACAAAATCCTTTTAATCGCACATGTTCTCATGCCACTCTATTGAATTTTATGGAACACAATTATCTGTTTCCTTTTATCATTTTGCTTAATTTTTACAGGTTTTTGTATCTATTTATTCTTTCGTTCCCAAATGCAAACATATAAATGTTTGGCTTTCAAATAATCATTGATTTATTTTTTCCTCGTTCCTCACATGATCCCCCAAGTGTCCCAAACATGTATGCATGATACGAACTCTACTCAAAATAGTGACCTAGCTTCCTAGTTAACAACCAAGACAAACCCAAATGCACATTTGGAATGTAGACAAGCAAAAAGTTGTGAAGATACTAACTACAAACAAGACGGGAGAAATATGCAGACTAATAATCCGAGGAAGAGGATACATAATGAGATATTGTGCGCCAATTCTAGAGCAAAGAGAAAGGTCGGAATCGCAATAAGCAAAAAATGCAACCAATGCCATCGGTTTCCTAAGATTTTTTTTTTTTTTTTTATAACAGGCTTCCTAAGAACTAAAAATATCAAATGCTAAATTATAGCTGCGGTGACTATTATAGAAGAAGAAAACACGAAGATATTACTTCCCATTGACAATGAGACGCCTATATTGCAAGTACCACTACACAACAATGTTAAACCGTCCATGCAATATCCTTGACAAAACAGAACTTACCTTTTTCTTCTTCACAGGTTTAAGAATCTTAATGACACATTTCTCATTGTCAGTGCAGTGAACACCCTCGAACACCTCACTATATTTTCCTCTCCCCACTTTCCTCACGACCTCATAATTGTCTTGGTCCCTGTAAAACGAACACCATATCATCCAAAGACTGACAAAAAATAAGCCAGGAACATTAGTTTCATCCAAATGCAAAACTTCTTTTTAGAAATGAAATTCATGACCCATCCCAAGATTAGAAACCTCCGAAGGCAAAAATAAATGCAAGGAAACATATTAGTACAAGCTCATGCAATTAAACATTCGAGGAAACAGTGAGCCAAGTCCCCGTAGATTCAGCTACCAATAAAGAAAGCAAGAAATTTCATATTGAGACACGGACTTAAAAAGATACAAGGCGTTCCAGTAGAAACGAAGCGAGGCCCATTCCCGCCCCTGCTATTTCTGCCAATCAAACTAAATCGGAAAAGGCTATCCCTAATAAACAAAAGACATCGGGGAGAAAAATGATTACCCCCACTGTACGGTGAGGGACTCATAATCCCAATACTCCTTAGGTCGGATCACGTTGACATCGGCATAAACCCTAGCCTTCGAAGGAGCGCCAGGGCGGCGAATCGATTTCCCGATCTTCTGCGCCAGGGTTTCTTGCGGGGACAACGAACGCAGACGCGGCTTGGTCCTGTGCGGCGGTTGAGGCGGCGGATGGTGGTGTTGGGAACGAGATAGGGAGGTCGCCGACGTAGCAATCCGACGGAGAAGGAGGAGGATTGAAGGAACGGATTGGCGGAGAGAGAAGACGGATAAGAGAGGAGGAGAGAAAAAGGAAGCGAGAGGGGTCTGGTAATTGGGAGAAACTTTGAAATTGAGCGGCCTTATGGCCATCAAATCGCTGATTGAAACCAAAAAGCTACCGGCATCGATCTTCCGACTCAAATACCCTTTTTTTTTCTTCTTTATCTTTCTTTTTTCTTTTTTTTATTTGTTTGTTTTCGTTCCTCGATTTTCGTCTGAATGGTCAAGTTTTCGAGAAATATCTCTTATTTGACTCCAAAAAAGAAAAATCTTATAAATAGAAATCGCAATAATGTGATGGTTCGAAAAATAATGCCCAAAGTGTGGTGAAAATTACAAAAATAATCATAAAATAAAAGAGTGTATTAACGAGTGTGACATAGCAGAAAAATACAAAAAAAAAAAAAAAAAAATCTAATAAAATTATTAGCAAGCTGGTAATAAACTTTTGAAGACTAATAACTTACGGAACATGCATCTATGCTAAGATGGAAAGTGTATCATGTCTTCAAAATAAATTATTGGTCCAACAAATATTTGGTATTTTTCTCAACCTATTAAAGTCAATAACAACTGTTGCGTGGTTGATTGAAAATGACTATTTGTTTTTAACGAAACGAGAGTGCATAGCTAGTGACCTATTGTGTGTCATTTTCTTTTTCTCTTTCTTTTTAGATGTACAACATGACAACCCTATTGTATAAATATTGCTATTAATAGAAGCATTAGTTACACAGATTTGTGGTTTCTTGTGATTTTTTTATGAAAAATATGAATATTTACCATGAACTCGATGGAAGATGTTTATTTTTATACTAAGTTTTTTATTTTATCATATTCATGTTAACACCAGAGTTGGATTTTTATTGAAATTTGTGAGGTTTGGGAGATTTGTTCTAACTGTCAAACTTGTGGATTGAATAGACTTAATTTTATGCAAAACTTGTCTTACGTTTAAATGAGATAGATAAATTTAACATGTTTAATTCTTTAAACATTTGTTTAAATTTTGGGTTCAATATGTTGAAATTGAAAGTTTACTATGAATTTTGATACTAGATCATAGTAATTAATTGGTAGACATTGATGATTTATCTTGAGAGATATGTGGGTTGAAATCCTTCCTTTGTTGTCTTTTATAAAATAATAGTGTAACATTTGAATTTTGAGTTTTTTTCTTTTTGAGGTGTAATATTTGAATTTGAGTTCGACTTTAGTTATGATACTTTGTGTACAACTATGACGGTTTGTTTTTTGTCAACGAACATAAACTGCTTGATCAATAATGTAAACTTTATTCAAGTTAAGTTAGGCTCATGTTGGCCTATTAAATATAAATTTGAAAGTTGAAAGATAAGACATGGTTTATGGACTAAATTTGTAATTAAAGGGGAAAATCATTATAAATGGCCAGATATATAATCTATTTTTTAAAAAAATGACCAAACAATTTTTTTTTAATGAAAAATGGTCTAACCGTGTTTTTTAAGATGATCGTTTTTGCAATTATACCTTTGAGTCAAGTTGACGTTCACACCATATCTTATCCCTGTCAAAATTCAAAATCATATTTTTTTTTTATTAAAAGTGAAAGATTAACTAGAAATTAGGTTTTCATTTTTAATTTTCGACTAGAATCATATATTTTAATTATCTAATCAGCATTTTATCATTTTTTTCCATCCATATTCATACCATCATAATGATCCTAAATATTGTATTTTGTGTTTATCTATCATTATTTTCCTATTTATCTTATTTTTTCAACACAAAATATTTTTTATTTTTTTTCGAAGTCTTCAATGGGGTCCAAATAGGGTTTTGTGGGTGGATGAATTTAGTAATTTAAATACACAAGTTAACAAATTCAATCATTTTCGTACTATTTTTAAGGTAAGAGTTAACTGGTTTTTTTTTTTTTTTTTTAAATCCTATCCTCTCTCCCTTGATTCGGTCGATGTTTGTTATTTTACTTATGTTCGTTAAGTTTGAATTTGATTGATTTCCAATGTGTCAGTCAAGAGTAAACACTAGATTCTTCCTATTTGTATTTTTAGTTGATTGGATTTACGGGTATATGAATTTATGGGTTCATTGAATTTAGATTTTGTTTTTGGGCATTTTTGTCCAAAAAAATCATACGACTATTTTTCAAAATATCCAATTAAAAATAGTCGAATAGGGAAAGAATAACAATATTGCAAAATTCGGGTTGGGGCCAAATGTTTACGGGCCTGTATGAACGTGAAAGCCCAAAGTTAGTAACGACGCACGTGAATCACAGGTGGCCGACAGATAGGTTGAAAAATGAAGATGGGGAAATTTTGTGGTCAAAAGTAACGGCTTTTCCGAAGCAGCCACAGTGGATCTGCCTCTGAGCGGATAAAACTTCTGTCCACGCGCTGCCACAAAGCGGGAAACTTCGTAACGGGAAAAGGGCAGAAATAGTTACAGAAACAGCCATACGACTCAACTCCGCAGCCGCCACTGCCGCCATGGATGATGTTAGGGCAACCTCTGCTTGGGTTGCCAGCCGCTCCTCCCACGTTCACGTCGACTCTTCAGGTTCAGTCATTCGCCTTTTGGGTTCTGGGTTTTGGGTTTTTCTCTGCGACAATGGCGATTGTAAATGTGGGTGGTTTGGTTTTGGTTTTATCGTAGGGATTGAGAAGGTCGTCGATACTATCGAGTCGATTCCCAAAGTTGATTGGGACTTTGAAGGGATTCACTATTTTGATAATGGCCCATTAACCGTCCAGTACTTGTTCGTCTTGGACGCCTTGAATTTCTGTTTCTGGCCTGGTAAAATCTAACACCCTTTTTCTTTTTCCTTTTCTTTTTCTTCTCAATGGGGTTTTTGTTCTCTTTTGCATCAAGCTAGGAATTAGGTGGTTTGCGTCTGGAATACTTCTTTTGTTCCAATTTTTTTTTCCAATTTTTATGGTTTAATAGTTATTTTTCCCCCAATTGTTCTACTGCTCCATTTTTGTTTCGGATATGCAAATTTCTATTTTCAATTGTTTCTTCTTGGTTTATCATGTTTAATTTTCTGCATTTTGTTCTTTCTAACTTTCATTGGATACGCCATCGTTAATTTCACAATTTTCTCTACTACATTTGCAAATTTGGCATAGAACTTCCCTGCATGTTGTCTGTCCCAATTGCTAGAGGCTCGACATCTTAAGAATGAGAAATCGTCGAATGGAGCCTTGTGTTTTATTATCATACCGAGTATCATGCATTACTCGTTCCAGATATTCTTGTAGCATTAGAAACTCGAAGCCAATGATCGACGGCTGATTAGCACAATTAGAAACAAGCCAGAAAAGCTTGTTAATCATTCAATATTAATGTATGCCAAGAAAAACAGCGTTAGCTTTTGAGTTTTAATATACACCCTAGGATGTGGACAAAGGACCTAACTGGGACAATCATATGTCACAGGTTTTCTGATTACGTACTATAGATCAGGTGTAAGTCAAACTTTCTCTTAATTTGACAATTGTTGAGGCTATATAAGTTGGTAATATCATTCTGCATTGGAGGTAGAGACTGAGAGGGAGAATGTGACTTATTTTTTCGTTTTATTTCATTGGCGATTACCCCGAATTTCTTCGGTGTATGTTATGTTTACATGTTGTTTTGATCTACAGTGACACTTTATATCCATTATTTGTCTGAAAGACATATTTTGCTTCACTAACAGTTATTCTCTTCCTCTCGGCTACAGATAAGGACTTGAGCTATGATCACTTGGCCTCAGGACTGAAGGCTGCTCTTCAAAATGACAAGTCAGCATTTGATGCTGATCGCCTGCAAAAGTACACTGGTAATTGACAGATGATATCATCTTAACCTGACAGTCTTATTTCATAATTCTTCTACCAATGTGATGGTTGTATGCGATCAGGCCCTGAATTGCGTGAACTGTTGAAATGGCCCAGACCACTTCCTTTGGAGGATGAACGGGTTCGCTTGCTGCATGAGGTGAAAAGATTTTCCATTAGTAGATTTTAGTATACGTGTACTTTAATATGGACCATATTCTTCTGATTTTCAATTGCTTATCCTTGTATGGATATATATTTGTGAGATCTTTCTATTTCATTTCTTAGGTCGGATTCGAATTGGAGAGAAGCTTTGATTGTAAAGCTTCTAATATAGTGGAGGCCTGTGGAAAATCAGCCGTGAAGCTTGTTGCTGTTATCACGCAACACTTTCCTGGTATCAAGTTTTACATTTTTCTCCGCCAACATGTTAATATCCTATGTAGATGCTAATGCTAAGGAGAATACATTGAGATGGTTGTTTGACATGTTTATCTTATCATCACCGTACATTAGGCTTTCGAGACCACTCTCTCTACAAAGGCCACCAGGTATTCCTGTACAAACGAGCTCAGATATTTGCAGCTGACTTGTGGGGTGCATTCAGTGGAAAAGGATATGGAGAATTCAGTGACATTGGTTCAATCACCATAATGGCAGACTACATCGTTCCTGCTGTACTTCGGCAGCTCGGCGTGCTAAAATATAGTTCTACACTTGCTAGCATCATTGATGCTAACAGCGAAATTGGTCCAGGCAGTGAGGAGGAAGTAGAACTACGGGCTTGCTCTATATATGCAGTTGAGAAAATGAGAGAGTTGATCAGTCTGAAATCTGGAAAACAGGTATCCCAAAATTAAATTGTCCAGATAAAAATGTCCATCCATATATGTATATTACATCCTAGCATCTGATTTTTCTTTCAAAAGAACACAGCAGACAAAAACCTGATGATAGATACAAATCCCATTTCTCAAAATATTGAGTTGTTGCAGGTTCTAAGCGTGGAGTTGGATCTTTGGCTTTGGTCCTTTGGAATCCAATGCCCATCTCTGCCACACCATCGTACTCTTTCAATTTACTACTGATTCCAATCCAACATTTGATCCGACAGCCTTCTGTTATGCACTTTCCAGTTAGAGAATGGCAGAATTTTGGTCGAAGAAGCTCGGGGTAATTTCTCGAGATCTATGATAGTTGACATCAATTTTAGGAAGTCTAGTAGCGAAGGACCGAATATAAAAGTTTAGACTTTAGAGTTCGTATATCTTTTACTTCAGTACTATTACAGACAGTCGAACGATAATTATTTTGTTATAACAGTAATGGTTTTTCCCCTCCTTGGAAATTCAGACCTTATCTTCAAACAGAATATATCGAAAAAGGCAGAAACAGAGGAAGAAAAAGAGAATGGAGAAAGAAGAAATTGAAAGGATCCACCATGTTTAAGACTTTAAGTTGAGGCGCTGGGGTTCTTGGTGATGGGCAAATTCCCATCATAGCTGCATTTCAGGACGTCTGGTCTTCTAAGTAGTCGAGGTCCACTTGGAACTTTGCTCGGTTTTGGGCGAATATCCTGCTCATCAAAGATACCAAACAAATTTATATACAGAAATTAATATATTTCAGATATACTGATTATCTTTCAATCTAAAATACATAATCTAACATATTTTATTTGATATAAAAACTTGTTAGTTGGCTTTAGGATATTGTCAGCGTTTTGAAATTTTTATAGGAGTCGGCCATAAGCCTCAATAAATATATATATATATATATATTTTGGCTAAATTATAAAAAATACCTCAGGTTTCTTTAGTTTAAAAAATACTTCTGAATTTCGAAAAATGTTTCAAAAATACCCTTGGTGTTAATTTTTTGATGGAAACCGTTAGAATTTACGGTAGAAGAGAAAAAAAAAAGAAGCATTTTACATTACAATTATCTTGGGAGACTTTTTCCCAAAAAAAAAAAAAAAAAAACGACGTTCTTTTTTTTTTTTTTTTTTTTTTTAAGAAAAAGAGAAACTCGGTTTATGCCAGGGATTTGTCAGCCCAAGGAGTAGTGGCTTAACATTGCGAAGGAAATTAGACATAAGTAATGCGACTGGATGGAATCGAACCAGTTGGAAGAACTAAGAAGGAAGCTACCTGATCGAAAATGGCGGTGGGGATCGCCAAGGTAGCCACAGCATTTGGTGAATCAACAATCCCAGAGATCCTTCCTTCGCATGGGCAGCACGACAGCAGCAGATAAGCCTGAAATCACCCATCTTATATTCAATGTTCGTATTGAACTGCAATTAGTTTTTAGTTTTTGTGTGCATCTCAGGTGTTTGTGATTTTGCTCGTGTGAGTTCTGGAACTGGTAATAAATAAGATGGATGGCAACCGAAGAAAGTTATTCGACCTGTTCCTTTGAGTACCCAAATTTGTGGAGATAGTCGATGGCGTTGAGCACAGCGCGCTTGTAAGCTACACTCGCGTCAAGAAAATGCTGCCTCCCACTTTCATCCACGCTGATGCCTTCAAAAACCAGCCATTCTGAGAATCTTGGTTCAACTGGACCTATCTCGAAGATTGGGTTTACGTGCAGAGGAGTCGGCCCCATTGGTGTCAGGTACTCTTTCATTCCGCCCCTTATAATATCGCATCTGAACAAGAAGATAACTAGTATTATTTGTATGGACCGACTGATTCCTTTTCTTTTTCTATCAATTCTGCTATATAATTAATTGCTGAAGTAGAAACAAATGTAAATGATCTGAAGAGATTGAGAAGCCAAGCTTAGAAATTTACTTGAGCTCTAGAAAACCACTCATTTCAATTGCTCCACAAAATGAGACTTCACCATCTCCTTGGGAGAAGTGCATGTCACCTGTGCTCAAGTTTGCCCCTTCCACGAATACTGGAAGGTATACTTTTGAACCTCTACTGAGGTTCTTGATGTCACAGTTTCCACCATTTTCTCTTCCTGGAATTGTTCTTGCAGCCTCATTGGCAATTCTTTCCCATTCTTCTGTGCCCTCTTTGATCTAGTTTGAAGCAATAGAGCATCGAATGTTAGAAAGCTACATTCTACACTTCAGTTGAATAGGAGAAAGTTCAGCCTCGCCATTATTATGTTTGTAGAATTTGGAAGGTGTTACCCGAAGCTATTGGAATTTCATCATTCTATGCATCTAAGAAAGATGGTAGTTTACGATCATACCTTTCCAAGAGCGCAACCTTTAGGTGTTGGTAGGTTTGCCAATGGCCGTGAATGCAAAACCTCAGTAAGCTTTAGAGTTTGAAGGCCATTTTCTTGAACGTGCCTTTCCCTTTCATTCCAAATATTCAGAAGTTCTGCCGATGGTGCAGTCCCAATCACTCCAGGGTGAGTTAAACCTGGGAATCGAACTCCTGGAAGGCGAATACGGGTTAAGGCATTTATTGCTACCATTCTTATTGGTATGGAAGCATTGTTTCAGGTTGGAGCGTTTACCTGGGATTTGAGGAGAGTATGCATATATTCCTTCAAAATACCAAATAGCTTTGGTTGCACAAGGAAAATGGTCAGTAAGAAAACCACCTCCATTTTCTCTGTCAAATGTTGCAGTATAACCCCATTCATCTCCTGGGAGAGGACCCAAGTTGCAGATTTCGACTACAAGTAAATCCCCTGGCTTGGCTGGAACCCCATACTTGTCCACAACTCTAATTGGGCCACTCAGATAATGTGTCTAGACATTTTAGAAAAAGTGAAAAAACGTAATATTAACAGCCCATTTTTAGCACTGAAATCTATCTTCTTTGGAGATTACTGTTCATTCAAAGTCAGATTCAATGTTTTCTAGATCATTCTAGTTAACCATGTCTCTGTACTGAGTAAAAACTTTACCAATTATCAGGCTGATTAGGGGCTCAAAAGGACAATGATTTCTAGATTTTTATCTCCTAGAAGATTGGATAAGGTTAATATTCATACTTACAATTGAAAGGTCAATTAACTGTACGTCACTGGCTGAGTCATTATCTCCAATAACTCCCCCAGTCCAGTCCACCATCTCAACCCTGAAAAACTCATCCGTGTGAACCTCAGCAACTGGGGGTATAAGTGGGTGCCAGCGGTTGTGAAGAGGCAAGTTTTGATCCCATGGCTTCTTTTTCAAGTCTATCGGAACAACAAGTCTTGGAGTAGAAGGAGCCATGAATTTTAACAAGAAGTAGACAGAAACTAGACGCCTAACATGGTCAGGAGCTGGGTTCTTCTGCTAGGTTCTTCTATTGCACACAGTCTCTTCTAATCTAAGTAGCAGCAATTGTTGAAAAGTACACAGAAAGATAAGAGAGCAGACAGAGGACAAGAAACTAATTTGTCTTTTTTGTCCATTAAGGATGTTGACAACCAAAGAATGGTATCTTTCAATTTCCAAACGGACGGCTAAGTTGAGAATATCGCCCCTTCTTTCTGTTCTGTAAACTAGCTAGGCTGTGATTTTTTCCAATTCAAAACTCAGGGACGAGGCAAAGATTTGTGAGAGAGAGAGAGGGCTTACAACGGAAGTATCGGCATGTTTAATGTCCTCAGCAGAGTAGTCACTGGTGATTCCTCCGCCGCTGAAATCCACCATTTCAACTCTGAAGAACTCATCCACTTTGACCTCCGCCACCGGCGGTATCTCCGGGTGCCACCGGTTGTGAAGTGGAAGTTTCTGTTGGCATGGCTTCTTCTTCACATCCATAGGCACCACTAACCTTGGACCATAATCACCCATATCCTTCTTTTGGAAGTTTCACAGAGTCTCTGAAGATATCTGATGACACTCAAACAGTGGAATTATTGATACTTTTTTTGTCATACAATTAGAAGGTAATGGAGCTTTTGAATCTCGGAATGAGACACCCCGTCGATCATTATCTTTTCCTCAGTATGATGTGGACTACTCGCGACTTGCGTCTCTGTTTTTGTTGTCCTGATGATCTAATTATATTTATATGTTTTAGGCTAAATTATAAAAAGTGCCCATGAACTTTTCTCAAAAAAAAAAAAAAAAAAAAACCATGAACTCTACAAAGTTTAAAAAATACCCCTAACTTTATAAAAAATGTTTCAAAAATACCCTTCTTAATTTTTTTTTAATGGAAACCATTAAAAAATTCAGTTTCGTTGATACTCTTTAACTTTCAAAAGATTTTAAAAAATAACCTTATTAGAAAATGTTTTTTTTTCCTTATCCCATCGTAAATTCTTCTTCCATGAAAATTAATTAGAAACTTTACCTATTTTTCACGTATTCATACACTAGGAGTTTTTTTTTTTCTTTCAACACATCCCAAAAGCTTGACTAGATTTTCGGCAATGGTATTTTCGACGGTTTTAACCGTTTCCATCTAAAAATTAACTATAAGGGTGTTTTTGAAACGTTTTGTAAAGTTTAGGGATATTTTTGAAACTTTTTAAAGTTCAGGGGCATTTTTGAAACAAATCCCATACTTCAAGGGTATTTTTTTTTATAATTTAGCCTATGTTTTATTGTTTATTAAGGATTTAATTTTTAAACTCTGTTGTCTTTGTCTGATAGTAAAGATGTGGAATATAAAACATGGAAGTGTGCTTTCGTAACTTAAAAGGGTTGTCTATGGGAAAAAAAAACTTTTTTTTTTTTTTTTTTTGAAAAAAACAATTTTCTATTTTTATTTTTAATGACATCTAACATTGAAATCATTATTCACAAATATGATAACTATTTCATTATTTTTCTTCTAAAAGAAATGTCATTTTTAAAAACAATATTAAAAGAAAATAAAAACAAATGTAAATGTTTTATAAGATTTTTGTTCTAAAAGGTAGAAATAAAAACGTTGAAAAGAGTTTTGAAGAATCTCTTTTAAGTTTTTATTAAAAGTTTGATAACCACTTTACTACTATTATTATTTTCTATTTTATTTTTAGAAGATCAACTTGTATCTCTAAACAAAGTAGTTTTCAAAAAAAATTTATCCCAAAGTGTTTCAGAATTTTGAAGTGGTTTTACCATCCTTAATGTTAACAAGTTAGATTTTCTAACTAATTGTCAAAGTAAGCACAACTCAATGGTAATTGAATGTATGATTGACAAAGAAGTTGAAAGTTTAAATCCCACAAAAAAGTTTGGTTTTTTAAATAGCAAATAATTCAAAACGAAGACATATTAAATAAAGTCTAAAATATCCTCATTGTAATTGAAACTGGAAAAGAGAGAAGAAAAATCAAAAGTTGTGAAAAAGAAAAAAAACAAAAGTTTGATCTCAATCCATGGAGGACCATGGTTGGAATCTTTAGAGGATTTTGGTGCAGTGTGATCAAAGATTTTGTAATCTTTGCTGTCCCATCAGCTTTGGCTGTTCTTAGGATTACAACATTTTGATTGCAACCATCAACTCAGGACATTTTCTTATTGCAATGACTTTCGTTCCCACTACAAAACTCATCTTTCTAATTCCTTTTACTTTGCTACACAAAGTATCTAAATTGTTCATTAATCTAACTATGATACAACATCCCAATGAAACACAGTTCAATTTTCACTTATGATAATAGTCCTCGAATCTGGTTCAATTTATTGCTTGTATAATACTGGGTTTGAAGCTATAACATGCCCCCTCAAGATGGTGTTTTTTTGGCTTCACCATTCTTGGATTAGATTTCAATTTCTTTTTATTGGACCGAATACCCGTTTGGGTTTAATGGGCTTTGATACCATATTATATTATATGGGCTTCCATCTTAAAACCAAATGGGAACGAGTGGAGTGACCCTTGTAGCTTATATATTGTGAGGTCTCCACCAATCTTTTCAATGTGGGATCCTCAACAGAAGCAATATAGTTTATATCTCATCCATTTTTTTTTTTTTATAATTACAAAGTGATTATTTGTTTACTAAAGCAGCAGCCTTGTTTTTTAGCTTTTTTATTTTTAAGATAAAGCTTAAGAAACATGTTTATACATATATATGATTCCTGTTTAGTTCTTATTGGAAACACTTTTTGAAATTTTAGTCAAACTTCAAAATAAATAAAGTAGATTTTTCTATGACATTCTATTTCACTAAACTTTCACGTCTCTATTTCTTTGTTTAGCAGTGCAATGTATGAGAAGTCGTATATTAATAGGTTATGGAGATCTGTTTATGTAACTATTAACACTTTGTTCAATTTTCTTTTTCATATCTTTGTCTTAATTTTCGTAAACTTCATTGGAATTTTGGTATTTCATTGAAGTACATATTTCGATGAAATTGTTTGAAAAATGTTATTTGTGTTTATAATAATCTTTAACTTTTTCCTTAGTCGATCATTACAGTTATTCGATTTTCAAAACTATAATTAATTACCTCTGTTTTTTGGCGGCAATTTGCGTTGATAAAGGCATTAAATATTTTTCTTTTTTTAAATTGTAGAATATGTTAATACATTACTTGTTAAATTAGCAAGTTTTCATATTCCTTTTCCGGGGAACTGTTTATTTGGAGTAGACTGCTTTGTTTTTTTGTTCATGCACTTTCCAATTTATGTCAATTATGTCTGATATGAAAGTTTTCAATGATATGCTGTATTCTAATTTACTGAATTTTAAAATATTTGTTTTTGGTTGTTGAATATAATTAAAAATTGACATGTCATTTTTTTTTAATAACAAACATATTATTAAACTGCCACATGGGCAAAATGGGAACGGTCATTCTCGACCAAAGCATACAACCAATCCAGGACATAATCAATCCAAGTCCCGTTGAGATGATTCACTCTTACACGATTTGCTACACTATCGGCCACAACATTGACATGTCATTCATTAACATGGAATAACATGTTGGTGCGTATTCATGTTGTGCTAAGATAAATTATTTTTCAATACTTATATTTGTATCCCATTGAGATCAATGAATCAAATAAGGAATACAAATTGAAAATTGATATGAACGGTAAAAATATAAGAATAAGAGGTATTGTTTAAGGTTTTCTTTGAAGTCAATAATATCAATCATAAAGTTTCGAGAGAGAAGAGAAGTAACAAAATATCACTTATTCATCAAGAAAATATTACGGATATTTGGAAGATCAACTAGATTTTTGTTTGATATCCATGATTGTTGGAAAATATCATTGATTGATATACTAGATTAGTGATCCAATTCTTTCACCCCATATCTTTTTTGATATGATTTTTTTTAATGACATGTTAATATGAGATTTTTGGCAATATATAGATGATATATTCATTTCTGTCGGTACATTTTTCTAGTTGATATATATATATATATATATATATATTTTTTTTTGAAAAAATCTAGTTGATAATTTTAGATGGTCAAATGTACAAATTTATATATAAAAAAGAAAAGAGAATAATAGTAGCCGCCAGGGGCAGTAGGATATTTGTGTATGGTATGTGGCAGTTAGTGTTTGGTTAAAGAGGAATGGTAACTTACCAACTGGAAAGCGACGCGTAGGACAGTGCAGTAGCAGATAAGAAGGCCACCTCAGCCTCTGCATCGGTCCATGTCAGCCACGTCATCCGCCGCTGGTTTAACCGTCCACGCTACTCTAATGGAACGCAACTGGCGCCTTTTGTCTTCTTCTCGCATTTAATTCATTATTCACCTATTCAATTAACCAGTCCCCAACTCCAATTTTTTTTCTTTAAAAAAAAATAAAAAAAAACAAAAAATTCCTTTTTTTTTTTTTAAAGTCCAATTTTTTCTAATCACTTTCGTTCTTCTTCTTCCTCAGTTTTACCTAACAATTTTAGATTATGTTAGTAATGTTTCTTCGACACTCAATAGTCCTAGGGAGGCCAGAGTGGCATGAATCTTCGAGAGGTCAGATATTTAAATTCTTTCATTTTCAAGTGTTGTTCAAATAAAAAATGGGATTTTCTCGTCTTTTCATTTTCCTTTTTCTATTTTCCATTTTGCAAGGATGAGTTAATGCATAAGGGAAAGTTTAATGTGTTGTCACCACAGAAAATCGATGCATGCATCTTTGAATGCATATAAATAGGTATCAGTTACTTGATAATGAAGAATGTGGAATTTGATGTAACAAAAAGAAAAATATGTTAAAGTACTCTAATGAAAAGTTAGAGAACAAGTCACCATTGAAAGTGAGATGTTTTTATTTGAGAGTTGAACAAGAGGGATTTTGAAACCCATTTTTAAGAACCCAAGAAATAAATTATTGGTTAGTTTGATAATAGTATTTTTCTTTCTACAAAAATCATATTTATTTACTAATAATTTATTATTATTATTATTATTATTAATTGTGCTTCGTTAGTAGAATTTAGAAGTTGGAGATCTATGACTATGAGACGATACTATTTTTCACATACAATTAATTTATATTGGTTTGGTTGAAAATAAAAGCTAATGGCTGCTCAAAACAAGCAGGGAAACTGTTGCTTGATGGTTTTGTTATTTCTTATTTTCCTTTTATTTACATGCTTTCAGCTTTTTACAAACTCACATCCCAACAACTTATGTCTGTTTCGCAAATTAATGAATTAAACCTGCCCTAATTACAACTCAACTAAATTTGTATACTATGTCTCTATAAATGGTTGCGGTATGTTTAGGAATATTTTCTTATAATATCTAAAAGCTGCTTTATTTTTGTGGATGTTTAAAATTCTTATGTTCAGATTAGTGTATTGCAACAAATAAAGTAGATCTAAATTATTTTTAAAGTTACAAGATTGAAATGTCCTAAAGACCTATAGCTAGTTTAAAATAATTTGGGTTACAATTGAGATATTATGCCCAATAATGAATAGATATAAAATATCTATAATTTTATCGTTAGTACTTACTTCGAAACTAAACTAACTTTGAGAACGAAGATAAAAATATCAGGGTATGTTTATGTATAAAATATCAAACTTGCATGTAAAAACTGCATTTATGAATATAATTACTTGGATCAATTAATAAACCAAAGACGGTTTAAGTAACTAGTTAAATGTAAGTTAAAGGCCATTAATGAAAAAAAAAAATAAAATGTAAAATTTCAATTAAGCTCCATTAGTCAAAATAGTGGATAAGGTCTATTATTGAATAGAGAGGAATTTAGAGTTGAATTAAGGAGGGTTGGGTGCATGCGTGGGCTAAAAAGCCAGTGGAAGAATCCATGAAGGAATTAATAGAGAATAGTACAATATGGTCCACCTTAGATATCTAAAGCCTAAAACGTTTATAAATAGGATTTGGAAAGCAATTATAAATAGGAGTGTTGGTCCCTTAGAGTTGTCACCCACAATAAAAGCTAAGTCTTTATTGGTTGGAATCTTTTTTGAAACTCTTGTATCACTTCTCATCTCTTTTAAACAACTTTAGGTAAGAGCAAAAAAAAAAAAAAAAGACTTGTTTTTCTAGTACATGCTACATGCCTACTAGCTAAAACTACAACTACAATTTTCTTTTTTTTTTTAATTTTATTTTTAAAGAGTCGTAATAAAGAAGCTCTTTTAGTGTTTTTTTTTTTTTTCCTTTTTTTCTTTTCCAATCCCCTCTTATTGATATTTTCTATTGTGTGTTTTTATTTTGGAACCAATGTATGTTTAGTTGATTGGAAAGAGGAAACTTTTGATGCATTGTTTATCCTTGTAAAAGTTAGCAACAATTATATATGTTGAAGTGACTTGCAAAAATGAGAAGGGAAACAAACTTATGCATGTCAACGCCATCAATGACGTCTCATAGGACTTGACGGAGACGAAAAATCTAGTGGAAGCAATAGCTTCAGCTTCCTCTGATCTCCCTTTTGTTAGCGTTAGACATTGTGGCAGGAGCTTCAACACAGAAGCCCACTGTGTTGCTCAGCTTGCTTGTAAATTCCCTTTTGATCGATTCCAGTGGACCTCCCCTGCGTGGGAGCAGGGCAGCGTTTTTTGGGCCCCTGGAATTTCCCTTGATATTCTCTCACTTATGCATGTGTATGAAAGAATTTCTACCTCTTGCTAACGATTAAAGGATTTTTTTTGTAACGGCAATGAATCTTATAAGAACTTTTTCTCTCAAAGAATTTGTAGGAAAGTCAAACTCTTCTTGAGTAGAGTTATATATACGCAATAGGATTCATGAGGACGTCTTAAACACAAGTATAGTTTACCAATGAAAATGACATGTTGTTTGAATAAATATAGGTCTCATTTGACCCATGAAAGTTGGCTAGATAATGGGTGAAACATGTTGCTGTGTCCAGAGAACACACTCTGCTTTAGTCCATAGAGAACAAAAATTATTTTTTTAAAATGGTTTTTGTCATTTGGTAAATACTCATTGACACTTGGATTTTTTTTTTCTCTATAGGAATGGAGATTGGACCATCGACTTTTTGGATAGTAATCAATGTGAATTGATATTCAAGTTATAACATGTTATTTGCACTTGAAAATTGAAATTATAGTCTAATTGGAGTTGTTCTTAGCAACGAATGGACAAAAGTATCCATACACTTTGTACAAATTAAAAACAGTTTTGGCTTTATCAACAAATTCAAAAAATATTGAAGATTACTTTAAATCATATATTTATTTTCCTCCACTTCAAAAACACCTTTATATGCATTATTTAAGGAGAAAGATGCTATAAAATATATTAATTTAAGAGCAACATCTTATACCATTTGACACTGACCTAATTTGTGGGGGAAAAAAAGTCGGCCATTCTGTTGCTGTTCAACCACAATAAACAAATAGAAATGTATATATTATTTTAAAAAACAAAGTTTTTAAAACGTCTTCTATGAATTATATTATACATTTTCTATGGGTTCTAATACCATATTACATTATATGGGCGTCCAACTCAAAACCAATTGACAATGAATGGAGTGACCCTTGAAATTTATATGTTGTGAGGTCTCCACTAATCTTTTCGATGTGGGATCATCAACAGTAGTTGTGTCGAAATTGCTTTCAAGACAATAGTTTCTCTACAATACAACAATTGTTTCTTATCTTCGAGATTACACTTTCAACTTTTAAGATCCTAGTTTTAGTCTTAAATTTGAATTGTCCTTTCAACTTTGCTTAAATTTCATAGTTTATATAACTTTATTTATCATTTATACATTGTATCTACATTATCATATTTACGTACGTTGTATCTACATTATCCTATTTATGACATACATCACGTATCTAACTTAAATTCAAAGAATAAAATATGAATACCAAAAATTGACTTAAAGAAAAAAAAAGCTAAATTTACCAAATTAACCCATTTCTAATCTTTTAAATAATTCTTACTTTGGTCCTTAAAATTTTAAAATCTAGAATGTTACTCTTATTGCAATAAAATTCACAATTAAGTTGTTCCAAAAAATTAAAATTTGTGAACCGTGATTCTTTTTTTTTTTTTTTTTTTTTTTTGAAGTGTGTTAATTGAATGTTGATATAAATCATTATTTAAAAAAAAAAAAAAATAAACGACAAATATTATTACGCCACAAGGGTAAAACAAGAGTGGTCATCATCGACTAGAGAAACGATTCAATTTGGGACATTATCCACCCAAATCTCACACATTTCCAACGTTATAGAACATTTAGCTATAGTATCTGCAATTATTTTATTAACTATTAAAATAAAGAAAATGAGAAAAATTTGTTATCCCTCCTCATTGTCAAAAATTTAATAGTATATATATAGCCAAGTATTGTTGTGAGTTAAATTATGTTTAAATTGATAACAAATAAAAATTTAAGGATATATACAACTTTTTGTGAATAAATTTGGTAGGAAACAACCGAACTAAATTTCTGGAATAGATTAAGGATAAAATTGAAAATCTAAAAAAGATGAGAAGCGATTAAAATAAGCCAAGTCGAAGAGTCCGAATAATAGAGCTATAATATGGACGATCGTTTTCCCTCGAATGAGCATACACAAATATTTAATTAATTTAAAAAAAAAAAAAAAAAAAGATATTTTATTGATGGTCCAGCATAATAGAGAGAGAGAAGCAGCAGCAGCAAGAAAACGCATCAACAAACAAAACAAAGCAAAGCAATATCCACAAAAAAAGGAAAAAAAGAAGAAAAAAAAAAAGAAAGGGAAAGGGGAATCCAACGGTGGAGGAGCGGCCATCCGCGGAGACACGGAGCCGCTAACACCCAAGTCTTTGGAATCTCATCCGCTCAGTCTTTTCCCCCCACGCGCTCTCGCGTCTCATCTTCCGGTTTTAACTCAACTTTAACTCAACCACAGTTAAATAGTGGGATCCCCTTCTCTTCTCTTCTCTTCTCTTCTCTTCTCTTATATATTCCCCCTCTCTCCCTCTTCCTCTGATTGCTCTCACCATCTCCATTTCACCACCATGAGTTGCAACGGTTGCCGCGTTCTCCGAAAGGGCTGCAGCGAGTCCTGTATTCTTCGCCCTTGCTTGCAGTGGATTGACACCTCCGAAGCCCAAGGCCACGCCACTGTCTTCGTCGCCAAGTTCTTCGGCCGCGCTGGTCTCATGTCCTTCATCTCCGCCGTCCCTCAATCTCAGAGACCTTGTATGTTTCTCTTTTCTTCTTCCGCTTTTTTCTCCTTTTCTTTTCCACTTTCTCTGACCATGGATTATTGCTCCCCTTTCTCTTCAGCTTTGTTTCAGTCTTTGTTGTTCGAAGCCTGCGGACGCACCGTCAATCCGGTCAACGGCGCCGTCGGCCTTCTCTGGACTGGCAACTGGCACATCTGTCAGGCGGCGGTCGAGACCGTGTTGCGAGGCGGCACGTTGCGGCCCATGAACGAATTCCTCGCCGCTGGATCTCCCAATCTGGCCTCCGACGAGACCTCCGAGGCTGAAGTCGCCTGTACTGACATGTGGAAGCTTCGAGATTCTTATCCCAATTCCCGATTCTCCAACTCCCGATCCCGGCTCTCCCCGAAACGCAAGCGATCCGAGGAATCCACCAAGAACCAACTGAACGACCTGGATCTCCGCTTGACGCCGAATTTTCCGGCGAAATCAACCCGGCGGGCGGCTACCCCGTCCATGAATTCCGAGGAATCCGAGACCACCACGTGCTTCGAAAGCGGCCTGGGAGATCATCATCATCATCATCTGCAGCAGCAGCAGCAGCACTACTATCTAGAAGAAGCGGCCGGCGAACGGAAGCTTCTGAATTTGTTCGTGTGAGAACCCGATTTTTCCCAACGCACGCTCGGCTTGTGTGTTGATGTGAATCAGAGGTTCACGGCCGCGAAGCCAGGCATATTTAGGCGAATTTTTAAAAAATTTTGTGGGTTGTTAACAAATGAATCCGGAATTGAAGTGACCGGGATTTAGTCGGGAAAGTAATTAAAGATTCCGGCAAGTTTTGGCTTTTTTTTTTTTTTTGTTTAATTGTAATTGTAATATCCATCATCACATCCCACCGGTACAGGATTTCATTCCTCGGTCGAGGGTAGAGGGGAGGAGCCAGAGGAGTGAGAAATGAGCGTCTGTCGGTGGTCCGTTTTTTTTTTTTTTTTTTTTTCTTGGCTTATTTTTCCATTTTGTAATTTAGCTGTGGTGACTGCGTGACTACTCAATAAAAATTATTAAAAAAAAAAAAATCCAATTTGTCATTTGAAATAGTTTCTTTCCGTTAATCCTTCTCCCTCGAAATCACAAGTAATGATGATGGTACATATACACTAACACTTTGGTCGACAACATCGAAAGCTCCGTGTGCGGGTCAACAGTTGCGGCCGGCGCCCCAACTGAACGACATGTCGTACCAGATCAACCCCTATTCTCAGTCAAACAACGCCACGGCGTTCTTAATTTAAGGTGGGAGTGTAAATTTTCAGATTTATATATTATATATAATAAGGTCGAACTTATGAAAAATGGTGTGATATTTGAGGGGCTGGATTTGAAGTTTGAAGCAGTAGGGACATTGGGGAGGAACATTAGTAAGACTAAGAGGGTGACGTCAGGTGGGAAGTGATGGATATTATAAGTTAGAGAGGCGCGTGTGGAGAAAGGACAAGGCGCGTGGGAAAATGATATTAATTAATTAAATAGGAAAATGAAAACAAAAATGAAGGGTTATCCATAGTTGAGGAGAGAGGAGCTCCGAAACCTTTGGCAGGAAAGAGGGAATGATGATGAGAGAGAGAGAGAAGCGGCTTTTGGAGAACGCAAAGAGACGTAAGGGAATGGGAGAAGTTTTATAAAGAAAAAAAAAAAAAAAAAAAAAAAAAGAATGTGGTTTTCATGGTGGGGGTGGGACCCTCCTCTTCCTTGTTGTTTCTGCGTCACTTTCATTTCATTTCATTTTCCAACCCATTCTAACCTTCAATCAATAATAAAAGATAGACTAAATTATAAGAAATAATTCTGAACTTTGGGGTTTGTTTCAAAAATACCTTTGAACTTTAAAAAAAAGTTTCAAAAATGTTCTTAATTTTGGAGGGAAACCGTTAAAGTTTTAGTTTCAAAAATACTCTTGAATTTTAAAAAAAAATTCAAAAATACCCTTATTGAAAAAAGTTTTCTTTTTTCCTCTTCTCACCGTAAATTCTTTCTCCATGAAAATTAATGCAAAACTAAAGGTTGTGTACAACACAATACCAGATAAAAACAAACTTTGAAATCGAGTTTTCTCTTTTAAAAAGTGTAAGATAAGTGTGAGAAAACAACACACACATATATATATATATATATTATTTCCTTTTTGTTTCCTAAAAAAAATTATTTCCTTTTTCCTGTCCTTGTTTGTGTAGGTTGGTGATAAGAAGAAGTTTATAAGACGGTGGATTTGGTCCAATTTATAAGATTAATTAATCAAAATTTTTATATATGATTTTGTTATTATTGATATTTAAAAATTGTTAGAACTCGTATACAACAATAGTTTCATTTATTTTTCATAATATGAATATAAAGAAAGTTAATGGGTAATAGTTGGTGAGAAAATAATATTGAAAAGTTCACACATGTATAATTTCAAGAACAAAACAAAAGTCATCTTGAAGTTTCGATACGAAAATCTTTCCTTCTCGTACCGTAAATTAATCTTTTCATGAAAAAAATATTAATTTATAGTGGGAGAAGGAAAAAAAAAACATTTTTCAATAAGGGTATTTTTGAAATTTTTTTGAAAGTTCAAGGGTATTTTTGAAACTAAAACTTTAACGGTTTCCATCCAAAATTAACGGCAAGGGCATTTTTGAAACTTTTTAAAGTTCAGGGGTATTTCTTATAATTTAGCCTAAAAGATATATATATGTACTCAAAAAAATAAAATAAAATAAAATAAAAGATATATATATCTTGTGCTATACTGAACAAAGTAGATATGAATTTTGTTGATGGTCAAATTTATTCAGAGGAAACTCTGACCTTCACGTGCTACCAACGGTAAATTTGTTTGTGAGGGGAGAAAACGTGGCCTGCAAGACAATAAACTGCACATCGGTGTGGTGCTTGCCACACCGGCTCCAATGCTTAAGTCAGCAAACGGAATGGTGGGAAGCAAGAAAGTAAGAGGTAGAGAATAAAGTTTGAGATTAGAGCTCGAATCCCTTTTTCAATGGCGAAGAGAGGTATAAATACATGTTCATGCTCCTAGGGTTTTTAGGAATTCGGAGGCGTTTCGGTACGAACCAGGCGGAACCGAGACAACTAGAGGCAGTAGGGACCGAGAGGTGGCAAACGAACTCGGTCCACGCAGCAGGCCAAGTGGTTGGCCTCGGCCTTGGGTCGAGAACAACCATATGGGTCGGGCCAAGTTGGCCCAACCCGTTGGTCTGGTCTTCCTCTAGGTCGTTTCCTGGTCCTATCTCCGTCGGTTGTCATCGTCATCCCCTTGCACATCATGGTGGTCCAAAATTACCTATAACAAATTTAAAAAGTTAATCAAATGTAGCTTCAAATCCTATTATTAAATATATATAAAACAAAAATAATGGTAATGATCAACTATTTTTTATTAGATCTCAAATACTGTTAATTAATTAACCTATTATAAGTTTTGTATAATTATTATTTTACAATGTTATTTAATTCATAATATAATATATTATACATGTCTTGATTTTTTTTAATGAAATGAATTTATAATATGATAGAGTATATTTATCCAAATTTATTTATTTTTTAGATATAATTAACAATATAAATATTATTTTTAAAATTCATGCTGTTTATTTTTGACAAATCAGATTCTATAAAAAAATATTATGTTATTTGTTGTATCCATTCGTTTCAAAAAAAAATCTAAACAATAACAGAATCTGATTTGTCAAACTAATTCGTATATATTTGAATTTGTTAAGAAATTAAACACTTATTTTGTAATGATAATTAGGTAGTCTTCAAGAGTAAACAAAAATTAATAATTAAAATAAATAAAAAATGAAATAAATATTGGTATTAATTAGAGAATACCGGGAGGGAAAATGTTGCGTGAAATTTTCCTGGAAGTGAGGTTAGCAAAAGCAAAGTAAAGCTATTGCTAATGGGGAGTCGCCGCATTTGCAGTGGGGCCCACCGGACATTCTTTCTTTTCGTCAAACAGTGTGGGCCCCACGCCACCTCAGCATCCACTCGCCCACTTGTTGAATTGGTCCCTCTCTTCACATTGAACCTTTTTTTTTTTTTTTTTTTTAATTTTTTTTTTTTGTCATTTTAATATTTTAATGCTTTAGAAAATAGAAACATGTACTATACTCAGCCATGGTAGTACCAATGCTCCCTGCCCCCTCGACCCACTCCATTTCATTTCTTTCCCATACTTTCCACTCTATATTTTATTCAGTTTTGCTTTCCAAACCTATTTCCCTCGTTTCCATAATTTTTTTTTTTTGTTAATAATATTTGTTTAAAAAATTATTTTCATATTTACCATTACAATTTCTTTATTACCAAACTTCAAATATCCGTTTTGTATTTTCAATTTTTTTAAAGTGAAATTCTCAAATAATAAACTAAAAATTTATTTTTCCATCAAAAGAAAAATCAAAATTTTATATAGCCTACATGTCACACACCATAATATAGGTTACACTATTTTCCATAATAAACTTTAAATAGCCTACATGTATTTTTCCATTTAGGTTAGTTTTGTCCACACCATAATTTTATATTTTGTCACACTATTTTCTGTGACTTTAAATAGCCTACATGTATTTTTCCATTTAGGTTAGTTTTGTACACACCATTGGGTATTTAACAAATATATATATATATATATATATATATATATATATATATTCATTCTGAGAAAACAAACACAATTTTCAAAATCCTAAACCAAAAATCGAATGGTTATTAGACGAGGTCTTGGTGTTTTTCTTTAATTCTCGAGTCTTAAAAAATAGGTTTAATGTGTGACAAATTTCATAACCTCATTGAGAAAACTTACACTAAGTTTGCGATGACTTTGGATAACTACTGTGGTAGGTCAAACCCTATTTACAAATACTTCTAAAAAAGGGCACCTATAAGATGCTTAGTCTAATGGTACTTTAAAATATTTTCATAGTACTGTCATAAATTTTAAAAGTATCCCTGACTATATATTCCAATGAATCGAAACATATTTAGAAAATGTCAATAATTAAGAAAAAAAGAAAGAGGTAGAAAATTTGTATTGCTGGAACCAATATGAAGATAAACAATCAAATATTTTCTTTTGTTGTTGAGTTCAACAAAATTTCATGTCATTAATCCTATTGACATATTTTTTTTAACATTGAGATTTATTACTTGCATATACAAATTTCACAACAAGATCGAGAAAACTTACCACTGAATTTTTTTTATGACTTTTGAGAATCATTATTTTAGGTATGGTTAAACTCTTTTTATCATCCACTTTTAGAAAAAAGCATTTAGAAGATGCCTACTCTAAAAGTACTTTAAATATTTTCAAATAGTATTTCTATAACTTACAAAAGTATTTTTGACTATAAACTCTAATGTCCCGAAACAAATTTAAAAAGTGTCATTAATTAAAAAAAAAAAAAGTAGAAAATTCTTATCAACAGAAAAAATATATTAAGAAAAATAATAAAATCAAGAAGCATCTGCATAAAATCTAGAAGTTGATTTGACTTGTAAAATTTGATAATAAAAACATGGAATAAAAAGGAAAGGATAAAAACCATTGTCTAAGTTAAACGATGCTAGAAATTCCCAATGAATCCAAAAGAGTTAAAGAAAAGAAAATAAAAAGAACAAGAAGCATCTCCATATATATATATATGAGAAATGGAGATTTTTATTTTAAAAAAAGGAAGGATAAGAGAGGAAAAAAAAAAAAAGAAAAAAGAAATGGGTGGCCAGCAAAATTATTCGAAAGTTGGAAAGATGTGACGCGGATATCACCAGCGGCTATGGAGTGATTAATTTAATTGAAAAAGATATTTGGGAGTTGAGTTGGGAGTCCGTGCGGTGATTGGTCTGTGACGGTGGCTTTAGTCTCTCCCACTGAATATGGACAATAAAGACAAACTCCAAGCTTCCTGGTGCAGCGACGCAACCATGTCCATGTCCAACTCCAACCCCACATTTTTTTTTTTTTTTTTTATCAAAATAATCGGCCAATTGAATAAATTGATGACCCCTTCCTTCTTGGTAGGTCCAAATTATGACTCATCATTTCCATTTTATTAAACCCACACTCAACACATTTCTTTATTTTCTCAAAAAAAAAAAAAAAAAAAAACATTTCTTTATTTGCATCTTACATTACTTTGTTACCTCCCTCACCTGTGGCCCCAACCACCATTTTTTTTATTAATATAATAAATTTTCTATCATTTGTTTGTAATTTGTATTCATGATAATTGTTGACAACAATTCTTTTTTCTTTCCAACACAAATATTTTTCTTTGTTTGGATATTTATATATGTTCATCAGATTTATTTATAAGTTCTGAAATTATTTTTTTTTGGTTTTATTTTATTGTCATGATTCGCTTTTTTATCATTGTGTTTAATGAATAGAGATTTTGAACTTCTTTACGTTATTTTACATGATCATAATTGACTTCATCATCAATAAAAGTATGTTTGGTTTAACTTTTCAAATGTTTAGTTTTTTAAAAAAAAAAATCTAGCATTTGGCAACCCCTAAAAATGACTTATTAAAAATGAGATTGAGAAATAAATCATTTTGAGATTATGGGTAATTTTGGACCATTCTGAAATCTAAGGAGCAAACGAAGGCAACATGTCACGAACCCGAAGACATTACCAGAAAACAGATCTCGAAGGAGAAATAGGCCAAAAGGTCGGGCCGAGGGCGATGCCATGATCGGCCTCGGCCATGGGCCGAGTCTTCTCCCCTCCGTTTGGTCCCTGATGCCCATGGGTCGCCATGGTCCAGTCTAGTACAGTTCTAAATTGTCTCTAAACACCTGGAAACCTTAAGACAAGAAAACCATAAATCCTTCTTCGTAATTGAAGTGGGGATCTGAAACACTACTTCCAAACTCTCTCCTCTTACTCTTGCTCTCGAATTGCTTTCCATCTATCTCATTGCTGACTTAAGCATCGGAGGCGGTGTGACAAGCACCACACCGATGGGCAAGTTTTCTTGTCTTGCAGGTCACATCTTTTTCTTTCAAACAAATTCACTGTTGGTGTCATGTAAAAGTCAGGTGAATTCTGTCTGTCCAGATTTTGGCATCAACACACTTGAAAACAAATTTTTTAAAAAGAGTTTTAAATATATAATAACTTGGGTATAAAAATGTTTATCACTTATGAGAAAATGTAACCAAACATATGTGTGTTTACAATTTTTTATTTAAAAAAATACATTTAAAAAAAATATTTAAATTAAAAGGTATTTTAAACAGACTCAAAATCTTCTCATTCCCGATTTAACTTTCAAACTTGAGATAATATTTGAATAGTTGAAACTTAACAAGCTCACTTTATGCCTTTATGGACAGTCAAAGCTTTCATGGATCCGCAAATGAAGGAAGAGATCTTATAGCGGCAAATGGAATTTATGCAAGTCCATTAAACCCTTGGATAATTGTGACACCTTCTTAAATATAAAGGGTGGTTGGAATAATAAATTATTTTTCATTTTAATTTTGAAGACAGCGATACGATTTTTTTTTTCTTCCACTCTAAATCTGACTTTATCTTTATCTTAAATTCTTAACTTTAACAATTTATTATTTTTAGTCTGTATTTTATTGTAATAATTTTTTAATTTACCTCAGAATTTTATTAAGAAAGATTAAAAACTATATATGTTTTTGTTAAAAAAAATAAAACTATATATGTTTACATGAAAGACAATGAATTTAACTATTTTTTTTTAATTAAAAGAATTAGTTAAATTCATTGTCATTTTCCACTCTACTAAATGGAAACCTTTATTTATTTATTTATTATTATTATGGAAAAAAAATCATTTTATAGTTTAGGGTTTGTATATCCTTAAATTTTGGGAATTGTATATCCTTAAAACTCCAAATTAGTAATTATAATGAATCAATTTGAACTCTCTTAAAATTTCATTTTAAAATCATTAATGTGTAACTTTTATACGTGTATAAGATTTTAGAAGAAGAATATTCTTCTAGGTAATTTTAAGTTAATTTTACATTAAATCAAGTGAAAATAGTTATAAATTATCAATAGAGGGTCTAAATTGATTCACCTATAAAAGTTTATGATTTAAATTGATATCATCGTTAGTTGGGAGTTTTAATTGTAGGAATATAAATGAATTTTTCTCTCATTGTTATTATTGGTTTTTAAAAGATAGAAAATGGGAGAAGTTATTCTTATGCCTACCTCTCATTATATTTTATTTTTTTTTTCCTTTTAGATATACTTGGCATCGTTGACACTCGTACATTTTAAATTAATTAATAAAGAAAATCAATCTTATGTTTACTTTGATTAATAACAGATTAGATTTTTTTTTCTTCTTTTATTCGAGGTGGAATTTGGATTACGTGGAACATCTTCCATGCAATATATATGTAGACCATATATAATATCGAAAATCTTAGGTAACAAGATGGAGAGAATCTAAAATAATGTATAAAACCCCCCCTTTCTCTCACATATAATTTAATGTATGGAACTTTACAATTAACAAATAAACTCAATTATTAGATAAGGCATGAGCGTGACTTTATAATATTATGTTTATGATGTAGCATATATACAAACACATGCCCTAGTTTCATTATTGTAATATTATATTTATGAAGTATGGGTCTTGCCAAATGAATTTAAAATGAAAAGGAAACTGATTCGTCGGCTTGTTTGAACTGTTTTTATCCATTTCCTTCTCTTCTTTTTTTAATTTATTCAAGTCCATATGGCTACGCTCACAAGATAACTTCCAACTTTATGATAAGTTTTCAAATTTAAAAATAAGGTTATGTTATAGAGGAATAAATGTTCCCACTATGAATTATTGTATGATCAATATTTAAAAGTAGTGATGAATGGTTGGATTTCTTTTTAGGTCAACAAGGGGGAGATTTAAAATTCTATCTTTAGAGATATGTAACGTCTTGGTCAATTAAACTGTGATCATGTTCGTAATAGTTGAATGAATTAATAGACATGACACATCAACATTTTGTTAATGATGTTCATAACACAAAAGGAATAAAAATTTAATATAAAATCTAAAGACATAATTAAAAGTTATAACTTAGAGATTAAATAAGGCACCATATAATTTCAAAGGTATTTGTTGATGCCAAAATTTGGCCAAGCAATCCACCTGCCCTTCACGTGACACCAACAATGAATTTGTAGAAGCTGGGGAAGACGTGACCTGCAAGACCAGCAAGAATCGCTGGACACCGGTGTGGTGTAGGCCACACCGCCTCCGATGCCTAAGTTAGGAAACTGAGAAGCTAGAAAATAGAGAAAGAAGTCAGGAATCGAGTTTTCGGCCTCCTTCTTCGATGGCGAAGAGGGGTATAAATACCTGCTCGGACCCCTAGGGTTTGGAGGCGTTCTGGGACGAAGCAGGCTGGACTGAGGCAGCTGGAAGCAGTAGGGGCCGAGCGGAGGCAAACGGACTCGGCCCGTGCAAACGGGCCGAGTGGGCGGCCTCGGCCCAGGGCCGAGGCCGACCGTACGGGTCGGGCCACGTTGGCCCGGCCCGTCGGTATGGTCTCCCTCTGGGTCCCTTTCCTGGTCCTATCTCCTCCCGGTTGTCCTGTCAGCTCCTCGTACGCTGTGGTGGTCCAAAATTACCTATAACAGTATTGATATTATCCCAAACTTAGATTCTCTTCTAAATTAATAAATTTTTTTGGGTTGAAAACCACCTAACATGTGGAAAAAAAATAAAAAGAATTAGATAATATGTTCGAAGGATATGCGTGCCCAAGATGACTGGAGCTTTTAGGCAGCGAAAAAGGAAAGAGAAAGGGAAAAAGAGTGAGGGCATTATTGAATTGCAATGGGTGGGGTGCAATTGCAATTGCAAGTTGTGATTTTTGATATCAAATTGGAGCCACTCAATTCCAAGCAAACCACTCATCGCAAATTGGCCCACTTATTCTTCTTCTCCAACCCCATTTCAATGCCCATATTCCTCCTCATTTTTTTTTAGGGTTGGTCTAAAATTACATCCACCCAAATCTGACAGAATGTGAGTGACAGTTTTACACTATTGGACGTATGAAGGACAAACTCCAAAAGTACTTGGAACTCGATTTTGAAAGGTACATCCAAGGGTTATAAGGGAGTGGGGTTATTGAATAATTTTTGTCCAAATAGATATTATTTTGGAGGTGAAAGGGAAGAAGGGAAAAGAAAAAGAAAAAGGGCGAGGAGGTGTGTTGATTAAATTAGTGAAAGAAGAAGACAAGGTTTAGTTTTGGTGGAGTTGAAGGGGCGGCTATTTGGAAGAAGCAGCGCCAAAATGGAGGATGGCCCTCACGCGAGGGGTTCTTTCTCTCTGCGTTGTGCAATAGACATGTGGCCTTTCATGTCATTTTAAAGCCATTTCAACAAAACCAACCTTCTTCTTTCTCGCTCTCTTACCCACTTCCTTTCCTCTTCTATTTTATTATTTATTATTATTATTATTTTTGACAACTCCTCTTCTATTTTATTATTAAAAAGACATATATATGTATATATTATTCTATTTCATGGAATGGGTCTTCCTTTTTTTTCTTTTTTTTCTTTTGTTTGTTTGTTTATTCTTTTGTGCTTAAACATGTCAACAATTTGGTCTAATTCGGTCCATGTTGTTTGCACCTGCATGACCTCATCTCATCTTTCTCTCTATTTATTCTTCTTTTCTTTCCACCCTATGGCCTTATTCCTTTCTCTCTCTCTCTCTCTCTCTCTCTCTATGGGATGTTCAAAAAAAAAAAAAAAAAAAAAAAAAAGAAAAAAAAAACAATTAGATGAAAAAACGTTAAAAAATGATTTTTTTTTTTTTTTTTAAATGCTATAGTCAAATTAGTTGGAAGAATCTGCTAGGATGAAAATTCAGTTTATATATATTTAGTTCCTCAATAGGTAAAGACATTTTTAGGTTCTCCATGTGGTTGTGGGTTAAAATCTTCCGCCCACGTGTCATAGTATTCTTAGAAAATGAAAAACTAAAATCTACACCTATAATATTGGAGGTAAGTCTTAATTTCATCATTAATGTTTTAATTTTTTTTTAAGAAGGTTCTAATTAAGAATCTTCAATATCTTAAAGGTAAAATTGAGAATTGTAAAATATTAGGAAACAAATTGAGAATTGTCTAAAAGATTAGGCATCATTTGGTTTAATTAATTAAAAAATAATAGGGACTAAAGATACGTATAATTCAAAGTTAGCAATTAAATAAACCCAAGATTTAAAGTACATGGCTAAAATATATAATTCTAGAAAGGTAAAATATATAATTTAACCTAATAAGTAAATGGAACTTAAAAAAAAAAAGTTAATAACTAAATGAAAAGGTTATTTTCTAAATAAAAAAAAATGAAAAGGTTATTGAATGGGCCGAAGTGATCATAATGGCCCATGGACTTTTGTTAAATGTTTTTTTTTTTTTTTAAATATGTGGGATTTGAACCAAGACCTCGTGGTTATCAATACAACTTTATGGTTTATGCCAGTTGAGCTATGCTCTTATTGGCGAGTATGAGTTTGTTGGTCCTCATAGGGATAGTGTTAAGTGTTATAGAAATTATGGTGGGTGAGCTCCTTTAACCCATCAATTTTAAATTTGTCTAATCTTCTAAATTTATCAGTGGTAAGATTTCATACATTAATTCAATTTTTATTATTCCCTAAAGTCCCTCATTTAATTTGGTAACTCTTATTTTATTAATTTATTTTAGTATTATATTTTTTTTTTCTGTCAACTGGTAAGGACAAATACGTAAATGAACTTCTTAAATTCCTTTAATATCTGGTTGTGAGCCAACAAAAATGTAAAATTATAACAAAATAAACACTTTTGGAATAAATGGACTACTATTGGCCCATTTGTATAGTTACCCCTAAGTGTTAACTTTAGGTTTTAGCACCATACATTAAAAATATAGAACTATGGTCCCTAATAGTCTAATAAGTATAGCTCAACTGTCGCTTATAAAAAAAGTATAGTTCAACTGACATAAAACTTGTACTAATGACCAAGAGGACTGTGGTGTAAATCTTCCACCCCATATGTAGTAAAAAAAAAAAAAAGTATAATCTTTCCTATATCAAGGACCATCCATCCAAAGATACTGACTTCTTCAAATATACTAATTGTGAATCACCTTTTAAAAAAATGAATATTTTTAAGTGAAACATTTCTTTTATGAAAATTTATGCACTAGTTAACTCCTAAAAGCACTTAGAAATTATTCTAAGGGCATATTTAGGGATGATTTTGGAATGGTCAAATTCACTCCAAGTATTTAAAAAAAAAAAAAATCATAAGAAAAGACCATGAACATTTTGAGGAGTACTTTAAATTAGAGAACAAAATTTACCATTTTGAAGGTTAGGTCACCCCGAATTTATTCAAAAGGGAGGGTCAACTATTCAAAGGTACGACTTCTCGTGTAAAGAATGTGATATTTGATAGGTAGAAATGAGGTTTATAGAATATTATGTGAATATATGTATCGTTGATTACAAAAAGTTATTTGTCTTTCAAGTTAATGAACTCTATTGAATTAATATACAATTTTTTATTAACTGGTTTTTGTGAACAAATTGACTCGTACTAAATTCAGAACATTGTGTGATTTTCAAGAAATTCATTGATGAATTTAAAATTTATTTTAGAGGGGGCCAAATTAAAAATTAAAGCTGTAATTTACTTTAGTCATAGCTTAGATAGAATCAAAGTTTTGTTTAGATGTGAAAATATTGGTTGGAAAAACAATGAAATAAAAATAAAAGTCTCTAATCGGGTACATATTTTTTTTTTCTAAAAAAATTCAGATGAAATATTTGTTTTTTTTATTCATTTATTTATTTATAAAAAGATAAAGTTATAAGACCAAATATTTTACCTGGATTATAAAAAAAAAAAAAAAAAAAAAAAATAGATCTTGAATTCCACTAAAGCCATATAAAACATTAAACACCCCTCCTGGCTCCTTCCTTTGGAACATTATGGAGATTCCCTTCTGATCAAAGACAGAAAAATTATTTTGTACCATGTATTCAGTTCAGAATTTTCAAGTGTACAAAAATATAATAATAATAATAATAATAATAATAATACTTCAAGCGTACAAATCATTAACAGTCCAGAATTGCTAAATCAAGAAGATTTTGTGCTGTGATTTTCCATTCTCAAACTTTGGCAGTAACAAAAATAATATATTTCAAAAGCTGTTCCAACATCTCTCTTCTCAAAATATTCATCACGTCTAAAATATTCCATTTGTTATCAATTAAACCAAAATCAAACTAACCTCAAAAGAAATGCATTTTCTTTTGTCCTAGGCCATAAATTGTGTGGCTTCTACGAGTTTTTCTTCACAAAAAGTCCCACATTGCTAATTTTGAAGCAAAGTTTACAGTTGATTATATAGCTTAGCAATCGCCGAGCTTGGTCACGTAAGCTTGTAACTCGAGTGAGGGCAAAAGTGAGATGGAACATAAGTCTAAATTGTTGGGCCGGGCCAACGTGGCAAATACTGTGCCAGCCCGTTTCAAGCAAAGAGATGGGCCGTGTAGCTTCGGCGAAAGCCCAAGTCCTACGGCCCCTAAAGTGGAGGGGAACGCGTCAGGCTGGCCTCACAGAGCAACGATAACCTCCCACTCTTTGCAGTGAAAGGAAAACTGACCGGTGCCTCTTGGGTCCGCACAAGGTCCTGCAAATGGGGCCTAAATGGACCATCTTTTTTTAATTAAATCTAGGAGCCGGGTCAATAATTCGTTTTTTTCCACTTTCGTGGGTCCCACGTGCTGACAATTTTCTTATTATTATTTTTATACATTTTACTAATTCCAAAGGAATTGGTTTGCAGAAGTAGACAAAAGGTAACAATCTTTCGATTTTATTCTAATTGTGGCGACGATTCAAACTCGACAAGAAGAAGACAAGAAAGCCAACAAGATAATGAAAAAAAAAAATGTATTAAAAGATGTAATTATTTTAAGGCTGCGCGATATGGGGAATGCCTTGAACTATATCAACTTCTTTCAATTTCTCAATAAAAAAAAACTTCTTTCTGTTACAAATATCAATATTAATTAAGATTGACCCATTCCAACACGTAAATGATGGTTAAAGCTACTATTTTTCTATTCCAACTCACACATATGGACATGGGATTAGGTCTTCATCTCTTAATTATTTTAATTTTACCTCAGTTCATACACAATTCTCGACGGAATATCCTATCGATATTGTTTGGACATGATTCAAATAGGTGTTCTTTATTCAATCAGTGAAATCTAGTGTGGTTATTGTAGGTTGTCTTCAAATTCACCCTCACAAATAGCGAATAGATTGAAGAGCTAGAAAAAGAAATTTAGTACTATACTTCGAGCTATTTAATTAGATGTTAAATTATCAACCTTTTACTTTTGGTACAATGATAATTTTTTTTAAAGCATTAAACAACTCAATTTTCCTTTCTCTTCAAAACAATAATATGAAAGAGTTGGAATTCGAATCTTAAACGGAATCTTCAAAACAACTTTAGTTTCACCAACTGAATCATTATTACTAACGGATAAATAACACATTTTTTTATGGTTGCGTTGATTAATATTACTCAAGAACAGACAAACAATCGTCGGCATGTGTTTTGGCTTTCCATATGTTTTGGGCAAATTTCTATTTCCATTAGAAAACAATTAAAAATAATTCCTTGTCCGTCGTACTACAAAAAAAAAAAAAAACAGTTCATATAATAAAAAAAACAAAGGATTAGGGAAGAAAAAGTATACTTTTTTTTATTTTTTTTAATATTATAGCACATGGTGTAGATGCTTACTTTCATGCTTGCGTTTTTGTTTTTGGCGTTGTCGTTTTGATAAAGGAAAGAACAAATTAAATGCATGTTTCAGAATTCCCTTTCTCAGAAATCCCATGGTTTCTTTTTTCCTTAAAAAAATAAAATAAAAATGGAATTGTGCAGTGGGTTTTTGCTTCAACACGTATGTCTTGTAGTCATTTGGGGAATCCTCCTCAAAATTCTCGAAAATGAAAATTGAATTAAAATCTCATCTTCATCAATCTCCATAAATATATATATATATAATCCTTTTCTTCTTCATCCTGCATGGTTGATTCTTCTCTCTTCCTTTCTTTTTCTGGTCTTTTCCCTCATCACCACTCCTTTTTCGACTGCATGAAAAACACATAGATTAATACCATTAAACATTGAGTATTTCTCTTTTTCTCCACCAATGAGAGAGTTTCGAAATTGAGGAACCATTCCAACATAAGATCGATCTTAGTATTCGGTTTTTAGGGTTTGTTTGAAATTGAAGGATGATTCAACATAACATCTCTTACGTTGGAAAAACTATTGAATAAGGCTTTGTGTAGTTCTCTACAATGTGTTTGTTCTTAAGAGTCATCGGTATTTTTTAAAATTTGGAGACAATTTTTAAATTTGAAAACAAACTAGAATGTATAATCATGACTGAGTGACTTAATAGGAAGGATCAAAAAGTGTAATTGACTTTAATACTATATGTGGAGTGAGAGATTCAAACTTTAACCTTTTAGTCGAGAATACAAGCTTTAGGATAGATGAGCTAAATAAGAAAAATAAATGGGACGGGAAGTAGAATAATTATGTAAAAAGGTGAAATGGGTAAGGATAAAATAGTATTGAAGAGTTTGAAGTTTTGGTGTTTGATGAGCATGGAAAAAGTTGTGAGTGGTCTATTTGGTGTGGGGTTGGGGTCCAACAGATGATGCTACTCCCTTCAACATGGGAACAAATTAAAAGGCCAAAATGTCACATGCATACACATTTAGAGTCTAATATGCTTTCACTCACCTCAATTCATACAGAGACAAAAATCTCTTCCTTCCAAATGGGTTCGTTTCACAATTTAATTGAGAAACTGAAGTTAATTTATGTTTAAGTCTATGGATCATAATTTGAATGAATGAAAAAAGAAAATTAATATATTGGAGGATGCAGGATATGGAGTATCCAGCTGCTGGATGCTTCCAATATTTATTCCTTTTAACTAGATGTCACGTTCAAAAATTTCCTCTGAATATCTAAAAATGGTCCCTGGATAAGATCTTCAAAATATGGACATGGACGTACCCCCCAGCTTTTTTAGAGAAGGAAAAAAGAAAAACAGAGATTGAAAGAGGTGGAACATCAAAAAGCATGTATCACCTTGAGAACAGTGCATGGGATAATATGGCCAATCAATTTCCAGTCCCTCGAAATATATTTTGAAAAGACCTGCAAAATTCTGCCCACTTCTCCCCTCTCCTTTTTGGATTGGTTAGGCAGAGAAGACTGAAGAGAGAGAACAAACAATGAAAGAAAGAAAGAATAAAACAGTGATGTGGCACTCTATTTTATAGAAAAAATGTTTATTCAACACTTTCTTTAATTCCTTCTATCAAAATTCAAAACCCAATTGGAAAGGAGATGTCACACCTGTCGTCTCACATTACTCAACCCAACCCACAGCCCTCCAGTGTGTAATAATCTTAACTTATAACTCACAAATAGTAATATGCAATGACTAAATGAGAATGGCGGTAGATTCTAGTTAACTAATTCTAATTGAAACTCAAGAGCAATTTGGTGGAAAAAAAACAAAAACCTAATGAGAATGGTGAATTCATCATACTATACATTGATTAATCTCAAGATGCATAGCAAAACAAATCTCTATCATAACATTTTCCTCATTCCAAATTCCAAATAACACACTCTCACTCACACAACAATGACCCCATGTGCCCTTACTCCAACATTATTTTGACCTCACGTGATGACTTACACTTGAAAACTACTTCTTTTCTCTTTTCTCATTAATTTCATTTGTACTAAATCAAATTTTCTTCCTTCAGTTTTCTTCAACATTTTTATTGTTTTTTCTTACACATTCCTCAAC
This sequence comes from Luffa acutangula, assembly GCA_036850905.1. Lineage (NCBI taxonomy): Eukaryota > Viridiplantae > Streptophyta > Magnoliopsida > Cucurbitales > Cucurbitaceae > Luffa > Luffa acutangula. The sequence goes on along the minus strand of CM072087.1, from coordinate 55,777,011 downwards.
CCACCTTCTTCTTCCTCCCTAACCCTTTCTCTCTCCTTCCTTCAACACTCACTGTCATAAATTATTCTCAGTTCCTCCTTTTTAGTTCCTCTCTTACAATTTTTTTCCACAATTTTTTGACCCTCCACGCCACCTCCAGCAGCCAGAACAGGCACCCCGGCATCACACCTGTTTTTAAAATCACAAAAACAAAACTTTAATCGGAAATAAAGTGGGTGTTTACAGAAGAAATTAAAAAGGAAAATAAAAGGTTGATTTAGGGAGGGGGAGAAAAGAGGGACAATTTTTATTAATATTATAATTTTTAAAACTTATTATTAAAATATAATTAGTTTGAAACTTATTATTTAAATATTGCAGTTTTAAATTTTCGGTCAAAGGTCGTCTCTTGAAGAGACGACCTTGAAACACGTGTCCACCATCAGCTGACATATAATAAATTTAAAAAAAAAAAAACAAAATTCTCAGAGGTCGTCTCTTCAAGAGACGACCTTTGCACTTTTATTCAAAAACTTTACTTCTGGCAAGGTGGTGAATGTGGGTTCTTCCATCCTCCTCTTCCCATGTTCGAATCTCAACAACTGTATTCTTTTTGTTTTCTTTTTTTTTTTTCGTTTTCTTTCTTTTCTCGTTTTTTTTTTTGCTTTCTAGTTTTTTGTGTTTAAAAAATATGAGCACTTTTTTATTTTCTTTTTTCTTGTTTCACTTTTCTTTGAAATTTGAAGTTTGAAATATACTTCAACATTTTTATACCATTTTCTTTATATTTTTATTTTGGATTATAAAATTATTATAACCAATTTTTTAATTTAGATAATTGAGATAAAAGAAAAATAAAAATGAGAAATATGACAAATAAATCAAATTGTTGTTATCTTTATACCAATAAATTAATTTAATATATAAAATACACATTTTATTTTTTCACTCTTCATTGAAACCATTGTTATTGGTATAAAAATATCAACAATTTGATTTATTTGTCATATTTCTCATTTTTATTTTTCTTTTATCTCAATTAGCTAAATTTAAAAGTTGGTTATAATAATTTTATAATTCAAAATAAAAATATAAATAAAATGGTATAATTTTTTTTGTATTTTTAAGTATATTTCAAACTTCAAATTTCATTTTTCAAAAGGAAAAAAAAAAAACTGCAAATTTTTTTTTAAAAAAAAAAAAGTGAAACAAGAAAAAAGAAAATAAAAAATTACTAATATTTTTAAAAATAAAAAACTAGAAAAAAAAAACGAAAAAGAAAAAGAAAAGAAAGAAAACGAAAAAAATAAAAGAAAACGAAAAAACTGCAACTGTTGGGTTTCGAACCTGGGAAGGGGAGGAAGGAAGATTTCACATTCACCACCTTGCCAGAAGTAGATTTTTTGAAAAAAAGTGCATAGGTCGTCTCTTCAAGAGACGACCTCTTAGAATTTTGTTTTTTGTTTTTTTAAATTTATTCTATGTCAGCTGATGGTGGACACGTGTTTCAAGGTCGTCTCTTCAAGAGACGACCTTTGACCGAAAATTTAAAACTGCAATATTTAAATAATAAGTTTCAAACTAATTATATTTTAATAATAAGTTTTAAAAATTATAATATTAATAAAAATTGTCCGAGAAAAGAGAGAGAGGAAAAGAAGTGGATAAAAATGATTTGGTTATGATGATGGCCCGTGAGTGAGTGAGTGAGTGAGCCAAAAGTTAAGTGCTTCCAATGAGAGCACCATCTTGTGTGAGTCAATAAATGACAAAAATCCCAACCTCCCGCTTGCAGACAAGTGGGTGGCCGGCCGGCTCCGCTGCTGTTCACATGGCACCAAAATCCCCTTTCCTTTTCGAAAATGAGATATGATGGAACCAACAAGATTAGAATTTCAGACCACCCCTTTTTGTAGCCATGAATAAAGCTGCGACCTTCGCTTCGCCTCTTGATCTTCCTTCCTTCCTTCCTCCATTTCTTTTGACTTCCTCACGCTTATGGTAATTTTCATTTTTCCCTTTTACTTTCGGTTAATTTCCCATTCCCCGAGGCACACCCACAACTCCTTCTGGTCTGGTCTTTTTCCTTTCTCTCTGTCTCTCTCTGCCCCTTTTTTTCTTTTTTCTGATCTCTGAATCCTAATTTCTCTTCTCTTTTGGGCGATGATGCAATTCAGCGAGACCCCCCCACGGTTGCATCAAACGCAAACCACGACGCCAAGGATTTCTTCTTCTCCTTCTTCTTCTTCGTTTCCAGAGATCTCTATGAACAATAGTAATAATAAAAACTACCAGATTGCAACGACTAGGCGGCCATGGCCTGGATTATTCCCTTGTTCCTCCAAGGCTCTTGGCAGTTGCTTCGGCGACGCCAATTGCATGGAACAGTTGTTGGTTCACTGTGCCAACGCCATCGAATCCAACGACGCCACTCTCTCCCAACAAATCCTTTGGGTCCTCAACAACATTGCCCCTCCCGATGGCGACTCCAACCAACGCCTCACTTCCGCATTCCTACGCGCTCTCGTCTCACGCGCCGCCAACACCGGCAGCTGCAAGATCCTCGCCGCTATCACCACCACCACCACCACCGCCGCCTCCCTCACCACCCACACCTTCTCCCTCATGGACCTCGCCGCGTTCGTCGACTTGACCCCCTGGCACCGCTTCGGCTTCACCGCCGCCAATGCCGCCATCCTCGACGCCGTCGACGGCTACTCCGCCATCCACGTCGTCGATTTCAGCCTGATGCATTGCATGCAAATCCCCACTCTCATCGACGCCATTGCCACTCGCTTCGAGGTCCCCCCTCTACTGAAACTCACCACCGTCTCAGCCGCCGTAAAAGACGCGCCGCCCATGCTGGAGCTGTCGTACGACGAATTAGGTGCGAAATTGGTGAACTTCGCGAGGTCTAAAAACGTGAGTATGGAATTTAGAGTGGTCCCCTCTTGCTACACAGACGGTTTCGCGAATTTAATCGAACAAATCCGAGTGCAACACTTAATTTACGGACCCGAAAACAACGAAGCGCTGGTTTTGAACTGCCACATGATGCTCCACTGCATCCCCGACGAAACGCTAAACCCAAACCCTTCCCCCAATTTCGACATGTCGTCTTCCATTCGATCCATGTTTCTCAAGGCAATCCGTACCTTAGACCCAACCATCGTCATCCTCGTCGACGAAGACGCCGATTTCACCTCCACGAAATTGGTTACCCGATTGAGATCCGCCTTTAATTACCTCTGGATTCCGTACGACTCCATGGATTCGTTTCTTCCGAGGAGCAGCAAGCAGAGGGAGTGGTACGAGGCCGACATTTGCTGGAAGATTGAGAATGTCATTGCTCACGAAGGGATTCAGAGAGTCGAACGGCTGGAGCCCAAGGGGCGGTGGGTTCAGCGGATGGTTAACTCCAAATTCCGAGGGGTTCCATTCGGAGACGACGCCGTTTCGGAGGTGAAGACGATGCTGGACGAGCATGCAGCGGGATGGGGGTTGAAGAAGGAAGACGACCACCTCCTCCTCACGTGGAAAGGCCACGACGTCGTTTTCGCCACCGCCTGGGTACCTTGCTAACTATTTAACAGCAGATTGACTATTTTTAGATTAGGGTTTAGGGTTTGAATTGTTTTTTTTTTTTTTTGTGGTTCTAGTGTTAGCTAGAGAGTTAGAGGAAGATTTGAATGGAGATCAGCATATTTGTGAAGTGAAGCTGAGGGTTTCGTGTCATATTGCAATAAAGATATGATACTTTTTTCTCCGACATTTTGCCAGTACAGATTCATTATACACTCATCTTCTTTTTTTCTTTTTTTTTTTTTTCCTTTGATTTCTTCATTTCAGCTGCCTTCTGTTCTGATATTTTTCCTGTTTGCTTTCCGGCATTTTGCACTGTGTAACAACTAAGAAAACTTGGATTTTTCACATGCGTCTTTTGTGCTACCAGATTTGAATTTTTCAAAACCTGAAAATAAAACAACCAATATATATATATATATATATATATATATATATATATATATCTCTTGTATATAATCCATTCAGAATCCACTTTGGAAAATGAAATTAATGTTTAGACTTACCCCTCTTGTCCTTCCATCTCTTAATTATTCATTTTTGCTCAGTTCTTCTTCAAAAATTACATTTTGGATGCCTTTCCAACTGCAGTGTTATTCCACTATTATCACAGCTAAAGATTATCTTACTTCAATTTTTGCATCTTCATATCAGATCATATGGTTTTATTATTGATTGAACATGTTTTTCTTCAGCTCCTTTCAGAAAATTACTGATAAGACTTCATATTTAGTAGGGTGATTCTTGCACTAAAAAAGTCTTTTACTTGGTTTCTTGAAGCGTCAAACTTTTTTTTTTTTTGACAGTTTGAAGAGTTGAACATGAAGATTATTTACTTGGTTTCTTGACTAATATTGGATTTACTTTAAATATTCTTTATTGCCAATATAGGAAAAAAATTTAAATTTTATATGACGTTTACCAGTTACGTTATTATTTCTCATTGTACGTGCAATCGTTGGACAAGTGTTCAAGTCACAGTTAATTAATTGATTTTTTAAAAAAATTCTATAGGAGAATCAATAATTTACTCCATATAATTAAAGTAAATTCTTTCTTGGATATCCCTAAAATGAGCGAATAATTCATTAGCAAGAACATGCAAACGGTGAGAGTGCTAAAATTATAACGTTAATTAAATGGAAATTAGTATTTATTGATGGAAATGATCTAAGGATGTGTTTGGATTAAATTTTCAAATGTTTAATTTTGAAAATTTTTTTAGTGTTTCCACTAAAAATGACTTATTAGAAAATGAGATTGGTAAATAAACCATTTTGAGAGAAAAACTTGAAACCAACTTTTTTAAAAATAGTATTTGGTATATAATAACTTGCGTATAAAAACACCTATGAGAAAATGCAACCAAACATATGAGTGTTTAAATTCTAAACAATTTTTATACAAAATGTTTTTTAAAAAATGCATTTTTGAAAAACATTTAAATTAAAATCTATTCCAAACGAACCCTAAATGAGATACGGAACAAGCCTATAGATAGATACCAAAGGTCAGGCATTATCTACATTAAATGGGGAAAAAATGAAAATGCTAACCTAATTCTCTAAACTGTTTGCTTACGAATGTGGAAGAGTTTTGAACTACAAAAGACAGGATGAAAATGTTAGTTTTAAAGTAAAACTTTGTATTTTTGTGCGATTCCCTTGTCTCGTGGAAAATAGAAAAAATGAACTAGTGTGATTCAGTATAGAGACCAAATTCGTGTGTATTAGGGTTTTCATATTTTCCAATAGATGTCCGTATAGAGACCAAAAAATTAGTAAAAATATGTTTGAATGACCATTATAAAAACGTTATGTTTTGTTTTTGTTTTGTTTGATTTTGAGTTAGCTTTTAATATGACTAGTCTAGTATATCTCCCGTTTTACTTTTTTATTGTTTGTCACCTTTTTGTATATTACTGATATTACTAATAAATTTTCTAAGCTAAGCCAACAAAAGCATAGTTTAATTGGCATAAAGATTGTACCCTCAATAAAAATGTTAGAAATTCGAATCTTCATCCACGTGTTATAAACAAAAAAAAAAAAAAAAATTACAAAAGAATCGAAACAGTTCTTCTTTTTCAAAATAAGGATACTTTATTGATCGTATGTGAGAAACATACAACAGCTAGAAGAAAGCCTTTTGGTTAAGGGCGATATTAGAAGCTTTATAATTAGAGAAAGCATTCGAAGGGAAAGACCAAAAACCAGCTAAAGATATAGAATGTTCCCATAGAGAGAAAAGCGATATAGTCTTGTCTTGAAAAATGCGGTTGTTCCTTTCGTTCCAAAGAGTACATATAAAGAGCAGCCTTATCTTGAAACAGTTCTTTATAAAATTAGACTCGTGAATACTAATTTCTGTGCATAATAATATCTTAATTTTAATGAGCCATCTAATCACAATTCTTTAAAAAATCAGAAAGAAAAAGCAAGAAACCATTTTTGATAAAGCGCTCCCAAGCATTAACCTTTACAAGCTTGTCTTTTCTACTAAACAGTCATTAGTGGGAATGAGAAAAGGTATTCTGATTCTGTGAAGTGTGAAATCTTTTTTATATATAATTATAGAAATGTTAAATTTGAACAAATGAAGAAGTTTCTTTTTTTTGTGGTAATGTTAAAGGTCAAAAGCCAAAAGGAGTTTAGCTCACGGTAATTGACATGTATCTTCGACCATAAGGTCAGAGGTTCAAATCTCCCACCCCAAATGTTGAAAAAATGTTGAAAAATGTTGAAGGTCAAAAAGAAAAGCTATCCATTTTTGTTTTAAATCTATTCTAGTTTGATTCCTTCTCTTCGGAGCTGGGGATGGGTCTGGGCCTCATCCTACAGGCCCATACAATCAAAGAGAAACAGAAGATCCAACTAAACTCCCAACTTCCAAATATTTATTAAATATTAAATTTTAACAACAAAAATGATAGTGTGTGGCTCAAAAAGAAATATTTACAAAGACAAAAGTCTAAAATCAGCTTAACTTACAGATTTACAGTAGTTGCAAATCGGTTATTAACAAAATGTCAATTAGTAATTACCTTACTGGTAAATAAATTATTTACATAATATCATTTAGTGATTCCTATGCAGGGTTGTCAATTAGCACAAATTATATCTTTTTTTAAAATAAAATTTGGGCTCACATTTAATTTTAGGAGTTTTTCTAATGATTCAATGTTCAATTTCATTCCATCATATCAACCTATCTTTCAAATATATATTTATCAACCTTCTCATTTTATGAGAAATACATCTTTTGAGAAAGGATAGAGTAGAAGATCCAGATGGCTGATTTGAACTTGTTAAAAAGGAGGAAGCGAAAATAATGTTTGCTTCTAAATATCACAAAAAGCTGAAAATACAAAGTCAATTTTCTTTAAAATACAAAAAACCAAAATGAACGTGGAAAATGCACCACTAACTACTATTGCATATTTCCTTCTACATGCTTTGGAATTTAGGTACAGCTGTGAGAAGGGGAAATGAAAAGGAAAAGAAAAAACAGAGATTTCTTTTAAAATAATGAGACAGCTAAGGGCTAAGGCAGCGGATGAAGTTTGCCAACATAAGCTTGACGTTGACTGTCGCTGTTGCAATAATTCTTGACTTTTCTTCTTTATATATATATCCATCTGCACATGCTTCCGGTCCAATATTACGTGCTTCCAAATTAGCAACTAAAATTTCACATCATCAAAATAATATACTCCTCGATCTTTTAATTTCAACTTTTTTTTTTTCTTTTTCTACATATAATTGTCAATTATCTAATGATATTTGAGGATTAAGAAAATTATATAATAGGATTCAATTATTATGAAATTGGCATGTTTCCCTTTATTAAAAGTAAGAGAGAGGAAGAAAAGGAAAAGTCTAGAAGCTTTGCAATAATACGAAGAAACATGTGATGTAACAATAAGTTGGGTTTATTGAAATTCAACCCTAATTACATTCCGAACCAAACCCTATAATAATACCAAACTTACGAAGCAAATAAATCTCCCTCCATTTTATTAAGCTCAATGCCGCCCCAATCAAATCATCGCCTGTGGTGTCCTCTATACAACTAGAGATGGGCATTATTGTGATTTCAATTGAAAGCTCCACAATCGCGTCGAATGTTCCCGTTTCTACCGGTCTTGACGCCGACCCGGCCCAATTTACTCATCGCTTCAATAAAGGCCTTATTGAAGGCCTGGGAGTTGCTGGCCCACGCGTTCACTGTGGGCCTGGACCTGCCGTCCGTGAACAGAACCTGGTCCGACGTGAACAGGCCCATTCCCTGCTGGAGGTTTCTGAAGTATATGTTGTCAAAGGCTCTGGGCGTAATGGGGTCCATGTTGATCGCCACTCTGGGGTCCACGTTCCTCGGGCACATCTGTTGTAGCTGGGTCGCATACGTTCTGTTTAGTGAGGGGTCCACCGGTCTCCCAGGGGCAAAGTTGTAAATTCGGTTTGAGAACTTCCCGCAGTGCGAAAATCCGACGGTGTGAGCCGCTGCCATGTCACACATCAACGACAACAGTTTCAGTGCTCGTGAGAGTTTTTTCAGAAAAGGAAAAAAATAATCATAATTCGCTAAAACCGATACGACAAAGGATTCACGAGACTTGTCAGCAACGAACTCGTGGCGGAATTTGATTGGAGCGTGAGAGCCACGTGAGTTATACCTGAGAGAGCGATCATGTCTTGTTGTGTAAGCCCATTAGCTGCAAACAAAGAATTGAGCTGATTGAGATTAAAGGTCGGCGCTGGGAGTCTCCCGTTCACGTCGGAGGCTCTGGAAACCAGGCCGTCTAACCTTCCCAGCTCCACCGCGTACGACGGTCCGCCGGACTGCAAAAATTCAGATCAATTAAATTTATGATATTCAGATAAATTAATAATAATGTCTTGATTGACTAAATACTAACGAGTGCGATGACATCCCGAGTGGCCATGGTGAGAATATCCGCACAGGAGACTCTGTTTCGGCATTGAGGGATGGCGTCGATGGCGGCTTTAGCCTTGATGACGGTGTCAAATCCATCTCCGGCCAAGGAGAGGTTATCGGGATGGTCCTTCTCGGCCTTGTTGGATGCGGTGGAAGCAATAATCACCGAGGCATCACATCCCTAAGAATCCAAAACAAAAATTGCAGCAAAAATAAAGGACTCTGTAACTTCCATTACGAAGATGGAACTAGAAAAGTAGAATCACCTGAACGAAGCAATCGTGGAAGAAGAGGCGGAGAGTGGCCGGAACAGTGACGAAAGTTTGTTGAAATTTTTTGGTAACTTCGGTGCGGACAATGCTTTCGACATTTGGGCAGATATTGGCGTAGAAGTTTTGTCGGAGTTGGGCCAGAGTAGGGGAAGGGAAGAAGAAGAGGGAAAGAAGAGAGAGTGCAATAAGGAGATTGAAGCGACCCATCTGAGCAAAAGATCAATTAATAATAAAAAGCTGCTTGGGGGTGACCGAAGAAATTAAAGAGATCAAGGGAAAAGGATGAGCGGCATTAATGGGGGAGCAGTAGGAATATATAGGAGTCCAGTTGGATCAAAATTGGGAATCAAATTGCTTTTTACAGGGCAATAATCAAACCCCACATTTGCATCGAGATTAAAGAAGAAGAAGGAGGAGGTGGAAAAGTCCACAATTGGAATATGCTTGCATACAATGACACATGAAAACTCAAATGGGTATTAATTATTTTTTTAAAAAAAAGAAATAGGAATGGATAAAGAAGAGGGAAGACTAATATTCAGAATTGGAGGCTTTAGGGAAGAGACAACAATAATGCAGGGTTGGCAAAATGGCCGCCTATGGACTGTAGCTATGTACTGACTTGGAAGCGTTTGCGAAGTGTAGAATAGTAAGTGCAACTAAAGAGGAAAATTAATTACAACATGATTAGAACGAATATTCAAAACTTGGTCCAATTTGAATTTTGAAGGTAAAATATTAATGTAGAGAGATAGAGAGAGATTCGATTTCCGGGGTTGGGCTAAATGCTAAAGTGACAGTTACAAAAACTTAGCATCCAAGTTAAGGCTTATTGTGAAGTGTGGGTGGGTGTGGGATCATTCCAAAAGTTCAAATTGGGGACACCACCCTTTGCTGGTTCTAATGTCCGTTTGTACCCAACTTACATTATACGTACCAGACCTTTTGCCCTCTTCATCTTTCTATCACGCTCCTACTCAATCAATTGAGATCGGGTAAACTGTCATAACCCAGTGATAATTGACATATATCTTCGATTAAGAGGTTAAAAGTGTGAATCCCCAACCCCAAAATATTGATGTACTTAAAAAAAAAAAAATTGAGAGAGAGCAAACTTAACTTTTTGTCTGCAAAAGTTAAGTTTTATTTAGAAGGTAAAATTTTGACTTTTCTTGTGAAAAAATATTGAACTCTCTATCCCTAAAAGATTTAGGTCTTTAGGATATATCTTTGTTACAAAGAAAAAAAAATATAACATTCTTTTGCTTATTCATGTCTAAGACTTGTCTAGAATATTATAATAGACAAGTCGTCTTTAAAGAAAAAAAAAATCGAGGTTATATAATTATAAACTCTACAAATAGACATAGCATATGGAGATAATTGACTCAACATGAACATATGGTTCTAAATGGATATTTCTTTTTTCTGTTTTGTGAGTCCTTGTTCTAAATGGATTTTCCAGCTATATCTTTAGGATTATTTGGGTATTTCCTAATTCAATTGGGTGTGGGACATGCCCAAAATTGTAGCTTGCATATAACAATTATTGTTGTTTATTTTATTATTGATTTTTCAACTTAGATCTGCATGTATAATGTCTATAAATACAAGCATATTTTTTTTTTTAAATATAAACCATTTTGTCCTCACTTAACCTAATATACTTAAATTATTTATAATTTTATATTAATCATATATCTCCATTCCAATAAGTTGATAATTAATATGCATGAACATCACACCTTCTAATATTAATATTTTATAAAGTGAAATGTGCTCGTACATATTTTTTTTTTTTTTGAGCATATCAATATTTGGGGTGGGAGAATTCAAACCTAAATGTGCTCGTACCAGCATTAAAAAGATGTCACATTTCAATAAGATTGCAAGCTAGAATTTAATGCAAGGCGAGGAATGCTTTTCTTAGACCAATTTAATAAATGAAACATATATATATATTTTTTTATCTAGGGGTAAAACATTAACAACACTCCAAATTGGATTATTTTTCTCAACAAATAAGTATTTGGGCGGATAAAATCTATTGAATGACGAGATAATTGAGGAAACAAAATTCTTTTCTTTTCATTAAAAAAAATTAGTAAACCTGAAAAATAACTATTTTGAAAAGGCTAAGAACTTTTGGGCCAGTGAGTCGTATACATACCAACCATGAGAATAATTCTCCATTCCTACTCAAATTGTTTTTCTTCGGTACTAGGATTTAAAATAAAATGACAGAATAGAAAAATCCTCAAAGCAGTGATTTCTCTTCAAAATATTTTAAACCCCCAAAAAAATAATTAATATCATGTAATACATTTTGTGATTTTTTTACTTGGGACAACAAAAACATTTACTTTTTCCCTCTGTTCCAAGTCAATAAGTGAGAGGACCCATTTAAAGATGAACAAAACTTCCCTGCATACCGGTACGTAGGGATCTCCCTACATACCCCATTAAAATCTTGACAACTAAGAAAGAGAAAGGGAGTAAATGAGAAAATTTGAGAAATTTTTTTTTATCTCTCCTAGTTGTCAACATTTTAATGGTGGTATGCAGGGAGATCCCTACATACCAGTATGTAGGGAAGTTTTTTCCTTTAAAGATTTCATCTACGTAATTAGGTCTTCAAAATTTAACTATAGTTCAATACCAATATATTTTACCAAAAGTGATGATAGCTCAGCGGTAATTTAACATCGACCAAGAGGTCAGAGGTTTCAAATCCTCTCGCCCCAAATGCTGATGTACTGAAAAAACATATTTTTTTCTACATGGCCCCGTTTAAAATAAAATTAGATTTTTCAAAAAAATAAAAAATGAAAAATTGCTTGTAAACATGTTTGCACAACCAGAAATAATATATTAGGGAAACCATGTGGTCCCCTTGATTGATTAATTTTTGCGCTCGTTAATTTGACATCTTAACCATTTTTTGAACCTTTATCTTCCCTTTATCTCAAGATATCCGTTCCTTAAATATTTAATAATGATTAATTATTAAACAAAAAGACAAACATTACTCTGGCGCTTGTTTTATCTTCTACCCATCTTAATTAATTAAATATTTGCATGCTAGCTAAAATTAGTTTGGATCTATATGTGATTGATGCTCTATTATTTTACAAAGCAACTTTTTTTAATATTTTATTACTCAAATAGTTTAATTTTTTTTAACAAGTGATAACTGACTTGACACCTAAATCCATTGATTACAACTTGGAAATGGGGATTAATACTTGAAAATAAGTGAGACTTTCTCCTTAGCTAATCAAATTAAAACCATCATAAAATTTTTCATATTTATCCAAAAAAAAAAAAAAAAAAAAAAAAAGAACGACTACAACTTAACATCATTGATCGTTTCTATAAAATTTATGCATACACATTATAATATTATTATCTATATGTTTGAATTTTGCAAATGGCTTTCTTGAGATTTTTTTTTTTTTTAAATTATAAGTGAATGAAAAATATTTGTTTGGACAAGCATCATACACAAAATTAGGAGGATAAGATATTTATTTTGTTATTTCAAAGTTGCAAGATTCAAACATCTACTATCACATTTGTGTTGTACTAAAAAAAAGAAAAAGATTCTTAAAAAAAAAAAAAAGAAAGAAAGAAAAAGAAAGTATATTTAGAAACTACTTTTCAAGAGTTGTTTTTTTTTTTTTTTCCTCTCATTTTTCTTCTGTATGTTGTTATAATATTTCTCTTTACAATTTTTTTTATCATATAGCTGTGAGAATCAAATATTGTGGAAAACAAATTCTCAAACAAACCCAAATACTTTGATGCATCTAAATTATGAAAGGTTAGTTTATGTGGTTTAGAAGAGGAAAAAATAACAAATCTATTGGACACAAATTTCAAAAATAAAAATTTATTTCTTTTAAAACAAACTTTCATATATTTTTTTTTTTCAATTTAAAAAATAGGTTAAAAATCATTTTTTGTCTCTAAAAGAAATATTTGATTTTTTTAAATATGAAGTTTGGTTTGGAACGATTTAGTTCATCTACTTTCAATTTTGTAACAATTTAGTCTCTAAATTTTAATATATAACAATTTAGTACATGTAGTTTAAAGTTTTTAACGATTTAGTTTCTAACATGAAAAATATTATTAAGATTTAATAAAATTTCTTACGATATATAGGTTGTTAATTGTTGTAAAAAAAAAAGTTTGGAGACTAAATTATTAATTTCACAAAAGTTTAGGAACCATATAAGTAGTGTTTTTTAACCTAAAATAACATTTATTTTAAAATGGCCAATAAGAGCGTAGTTCAACTGGCATAAGTCTTGTACTAATGATCAGAAGGTCGTCTGTAGTTCGAATCCTCACCCCTATATGTTGTCAAAAAAAAAAACATTCATATGCATTTGAGGATCTTCCAATATAAAATGTCATTTAATATGTTCACTTTTTATTTGACAAATCAAATATTCCTTTTAGGTCAGATAGTTAGCAGAAGAAACAGACCTTTAAGAATATATGAACTAATTTTATTATTTAAAAAACGAAATTAAAATAGCAATAAAGTTCAAATCCACACACAAACGAATCGAAAAATTCTACATTTATATTTTCTTTGTAATAAACTAATAGGAAAATAACAAAACACGTAATAAAAAAGACAGTCTTCGTTTACAAAAGGAAAAAAAAGAATCCAGCAATTAACGGCTGTAGTCGAAAAGAAATAATTAAAAAAAAATGAAGTTTATTTTACGAAAAAAGAAAAGAAAGTTAGATAGATAAAACAAAAGAAGAGTCTGCTCTCAAATTTTCCCCATTAATTTCTTTAGAAAAATCAAAATTTCCACATTAATGAACTAAAAAAAATATTATTGCTCCATTAATTTAAAAGAAGAAATTGAAATTCAGTATGAATAAGAGATGTATTAGGTATTTCAAAAAAAAAAAAAAAAGTATTAGGAAGGACAGATGCACGTTATTTAAACGGTAAACTTGAATGATTAATGAAATGAAATCCGATACGGCGTTTGTGCCTAGCTGTCACCTTTTATTGCACGTTATTGTCTAATCCAAATTCTCAACTTGATTGGGGAATCTTTTTTCAATTACAATTTTTTTTACACTTTTTTTCAAAGGAAACAAAAGAAAAGAAAAGAAAAGAAAAAAAAGAGTCGTGGTTTTATTCTTCTTTCAAATATTATTTAATAACTTTTTTTTTTCTTTTTTCCACTTTTTCAGGTGTGCGATATCATTCTGATAATAATGGTAATTTGTACTACAAAAATTATATATAATAATGGTGATCGGATGTTTGTCTTAATTAAACACATTTTGTGGAGGGAAAAATACTATTTTTACCGTGAAGAAATATGATAATCATAGAATTAAATGTTTTTTTTTTTTTAACAGAATCATAGAATTAAATGTTAATAGCTTGAAACTACTACTAACTTAAACATTTTTTTTAAGAAGAAAATAAAAACAAAGAAACTACAACGAATCAAAAGAAATGGCTAGGGCGTCCATATGACACAGATCATGAGCTAAACTGCTTTGAGCCCACAGAGGACATCCTTCAAGCCAGACTTCAGAATGTTTTGTTGTGCGAACATGAGTAGCTAACTGGTGTGCTACTTTGTTGCCTTCCCTCGGAGTTAGGAGAAACCCACTTATAAGATGCTTTGTGGCCAAAAGATGGAGTTGGTGGATTAGGGGGCAATCTCATTTAAATGTTGTTCGCGATCATGGAGTAAATTCCACACAATTTTGGAATCTATCTGCCCAAACTGGTGATAAGTCTGAATCCAAAGCTAGTTGCACACTCTCCACCAGTGCCTTTGCTTCTGCCCACTCTACAGAGCAACTCGTTATCCTAAAACTTTCTACAGCTGTCATCGTTTGACCATTTGAGTTTCTGATAATCATGCCTGTTCCCATCTCACCATTTGTAAGGATGCATCCACGTTTAGTTTGAAATGATTGGGAGGTGGCGGTGTCCACTCCGTTGGGCGGGAGTTTCTAGTATCTCTTGATCGATCACAGTCTCCTTGGTGCTTTGCTTGAGCCTCCACGAACTCTGTTATATAAGTTGATGCCCGTTCTATAGGATCATATTCCTGTTGGTGATAAATTCAGTTGCCCTGGAAAACAGTTTCATTTCTAGTGTTCCATAACGACCATAGAATGGCCACAAAGATTGCCAAATCATCGGACCTTAATTTCTCCTGAAACCTACAAAAAAGATCAAGAGTATCATCACAATGTGTATTGAGAAAAGATTGCACTGGGCTCCAGCGGGCCCAGTGCTTTTCTACCTTCTTACAATCCCACAAAGCATGAAGAGTTGTTTTATTCGCGTTCCCACACTTTGGACAACGAGGGTCGCATTGGACTTTAAGGTTGAAAAGATTCATTCTGGTCGGGAGTATATTCAAGCTTGCCCGCCAAGCGAAGATCTTGAGTTTGTTTGGGATGTTTAGCAGCCATAGTGTTTTCCACCAAGAACAGCTATTGGAATCCGCTGAAGAGGACGCCTCATGAAGTTCATCTATTGCAAGTTTGTAACCGCTTCGGACTGAATACTTCCCTGTTTTGTCATAATGCCAAAAGAAAGTGTCCGAGAGGCTATCACCTGCAATTGGAATATCCTGATTGCACAAAAAGATCTGTTAGTAACTGAATATTCCATGATTGACTACCTGAGAAGATGCTGTTAACTTTTCGATTAGTTAACGGTCGTTGAGGAGAAAACAGCTTGAAGGTTGTCGGTCTCGGAATCCACTGATCGTCATAGATGTCAATAGATTTTCTGTTTCCAACTCTCCAACGTCCTCCCTTCATGGCTAGTTCTCTTCCCCATATGATCCCCCTCCAAACATATGATGGTCTGCTTCCCAGGTTTGCTTTAAGGAAATCTCCTTGTGGGTAATATCTGGCTTTTAGGATTTGAGCCAATAGAGATTGAGGTCTGTATAAAAGCCTCCAGGTATGTTTTTCCAACAAAGCCTGGTTAAACAGTCTTATGTCTCTGACCCCATCCCTCCTCTATCCTTCGGTTTTGTCATTGACTCCCATTTCAGCCAGTGAATTTTCCTCCCTTGTTCTGAGCTGCCCCACCAAAAATTAGCCATCAACCTGTTCAGATCATGGCAACACCCCTGTGGAAGTTTGAAACATGTGAGAGTATAAGTGGGGATTGCTTGGGCCACTGCCTTTATCATCACCTCTTTTCCAGCTATGGAAAATAACTTTCCTTTCCGTCCCTGCAACACCTTTTGAACTTTAGATGTAATGTAGTTCAAGGAAGCTTTCTTGTTTCTAGTTAGGGAAGACGGGCATCCAAGGTATTTTCCATGGTCTTGGACTATTTTGACTTTCAAAATGTTGGCTAAACAATCTTTTGTCTCATTGTCCACTCCTGCCCCAAATGCTATCTCCGATTTTTCAAAGTTGACGATCTGTCCAGTGGCTGCTTCATATACTTTCAGGATTCGTTGCATCTCATCAAATTCCTCCTTTCGCGCTTTGAGAAAAAGTAAGCTATCATCTGCAAAAAAAAAAAAGAGGTGAGAGATACGTGGTGTTGTTCTAGCAATTCGAAGACCTGAAATTTTATGAGACAAACATAGTGTTTACTTAAAAAAAAAAAAAAAAAAAAAAAAAAAAAAAAAAAAAAACTTAAACATAGTGTTTTTAGACAATATGTAATGGAGAAGATTCGTATTTCTAACATTTTGATTGAGAGGTATAAGTTCTATGTCAATTAAACTATGTTCATGTTGGCCTAACCTAAGTGTAGTTTAGACTAAATATTAGATGTTTGAATTTACATTATTCTTAAAGGGTTGAATTCAAAATAAAAAATAAAAATTCAATTTCATTACATGATTTTTTTTAAGTACAAAATAATATTTATTTAATTTTTTTTATTAGATTTATGTTGAAAAAAGACTCCTAAGAGAATTCAAAGTATCTGTCAAATTAAATTGTTATATGAATTAGTATAAAACATAATTAAGTGTTCTTATTTGATATAAATTTAATTTTGAAAACAAAAAAGGTGAGAGGTTCGAATTCCAACCATTACTTGTTGTTGAAAAAAAAAAATTATACAAATTGAAAATTATATTAGACATATACAACAATAACTCTTCGAACCACGTATAAGTTACATGAACGGATCTTTATATGGCCTAATAAAATTCCAATTTTGTACCTGAATTCCTAAATCGATCACTCAAGCAATTATTGGGTTTCATTTAGATTTAAGTTCATCAATTATTTTATTTTTCCAAAATCTTATGTTAAATATGATTAATTTGTGCTCCTGTGAGATTAATTTTCACTGTTTACTTTTTTTTTTTTTTGGTTGGCTTTCTATTGATAATATAGATAATGTACTGTGTAATTTCTATTATTTATCTGTTAGTTAGTTATCAGTATGGTTATAGTTTGTTACCATATTTTCCTGTATATATACTGTACGACTGCTTCATTTGAAGGCAATGAGAAATATAGAGGGAAGAGTTTGTTCACAGATAATCTCTAGATTGTTCATGGTATCAGAGCTCTAGACAAACGTCAAGCTTCTTCAAATTTCTTCTATGGCATCTTCTTCCGCTTCAAGTGTTTCTGAAGCCGCTTCCGACGCCTCTCTTCAGTCTAATACTTCGATCTTCCTTTTGTCTAATATCTGCAATCTTGTTCCCGTTCGGTTAGATGCCTCGAACTACCTGTTTTGGCGCTTTCAAGTTGAATCGATGCTTCGTGCTCATTCTCTGTTCGATATTGTGGATGGTTCAAAATCTTGTCCAGATGAATTCTTAAAGGATGCTGATGGAAGTTTTCTCACTACAACTAATCCCACCTATGATCAATGGATTGCTCAGGATCGTGCGCTGATCACTCTGATCAACGCGACACTCTCGAAGGCAGCCTTCTCCTTTGTTATCGGTTGTAAGTCTGCCAAAGAGGTATGGTTAGCCTTAGAGAAACGTTTTTCTTCTCTTACGGCTTCTCATATACATGAACTGAAGTCCGCCTTGCATTCTATTTTAAAGAGTCCGACCGAATCGATTGATGAATATCTGATTAGGATCAAGGAAATTGTTGATAAACTGGATACGGTTTCTGTAAAAATTGATGATGAAGATTTGCTTCTTTACACTCTTAATCGTCTTAATAGGTTGCTATGACATTGATGTATCTCATTTAATCTCGAATAGGTTGCTGGACATTCATGCTTTGATTTCTTCTTCACACATTTAAATGTTATTATATTGTCATAATGTTTAAGTTCTATTTTTTATTCCTATACTTTGTAATTTATTTCAAAGTTGATCCTTATTCTATTAAAATATTTACTTAAATCCTTGTGTTCTAGTTGAAATCTACTGATAGAATGATCTCTTGATAAATGGTAATGGATTAGAATTATAGAAGTGGTATATTGTCAAATTGAAATGTCAAGGAAAAAGGGTATATTATCTTGGGGAGGTGATCTTTAACTTAGCCCAAAAAGCAAATGCCTAATTGCCCAAGTGCACCAAGATAATATCTACAATTTTTTTTTTTTTAAAAGGATAATATATACAATTAATGCTCCTATCATCTAATTTCTAATCACTTCCTACTTCGTTATTGCATGTTTGGGAGTGATTTTGAAATGACTAAAATAACTTTTGTCATGTTAGAAATCATCCCAAAACATACTTTTAATTATTCAAAATCAATTTCATGTTTGATTTTACACATGATTTTTATATCATCAAAATTGATTTTAAATTATTAAAGACATATTTGGGAGTGATTTTGAATATGACCAAAGTGATTTTAACAATCTCAAAATCACTCCCAAACATCCATTAATTTCTACAGCAACATTTAATCGATTCAACTGATTTTTTGCCCATTAAATTTATTTTTTATACACTATTATTTAATGAAATACAATATTTAGCCACATTGAGCTACAAAATTTTCCCTTTTTCCATTTTTTAAACACTTTTTTTATTATAATCATTAATATTCTAATTGTGATACTGTGTGTAGTCGTGCCCTCTTCTTCTTTTTGGACAATATATATATATATATTATATATATATATATTTGAAATTTGGACAATATATATTCTTTTTCGTTGATAATTATCAAAATGAAAAAGACTTTATCAATTTTTTCAAAAAATAAAAGAAAAGAAAAGGTCTTTATAATTGATGAAATTAATTGAAGGAACGAATTTGAACGAGCATTAGAGTAATTTCACACTATTTTTTTTTAAAACATGTGGGGTGGGGAATGAACCTTTGACCTCTTGGTCGAAATACAAGTTTTATGCCAATTGAACCATGAGTTGGCGAGTAATTTCGCATTAGGTGCAAGGTGAGAAATAGACAAATAAGACAAAATAGAAAGATACAATCCTCTTAATATCATGATTATAGGAATGGTTATAGGCATTAAAAATCAACACAATCAGAATAGACATATGTTTTAACTCATATGTTTTAATATAGTCATAGTCTTTGAGAAAAGACATAATTAAGAATTTTTAGTCTTTGATTCTTGATAACCATTATCCTTGTCACTTTTTTTTTTCCATTAGTAGCAACAATTTTTTTAAAAAAACTTATACCAACCCTTTCAAACTTCAAACTAATTAATTTGAATCCGTCTTTCCTAGAATAGTGACAATTATTATATATATAATATTACTAAAATTCAAGATTATTATTATTATTATAATTATTTATATTATTTAGTTCAACATCATTTGAGAATGGGAGAATTCGAACCTTATACCTCTTCTGGATCGTAGATCCTTTAAGGTTTTTACTTAGAACATGATAACTACTCACCCTACAAATTAATCATATCACACATGTATTACATTTTAAAGAGGAAGGAGAGAGCCAAAGTGAGCATAGCTTAGTCGTAATTGACCTTTATCCTCGACTAAGAGGTCAGAGGTTCAAATCCCTCATCCCAAATATTGTTGTAAAAAAAAAAGTGGAGATGATGGATTGTGGAAGGTAGAGAATTATTAATCAAATAATTCATGCATAATGCCAAGAAGAGCATAGGTTCTTAGGAAAGGCATTAGATTTGTGTACTGACAGGGAGGTTATTGATGACAAGGTTTCTGATTTTATTAATAATATGGGAAGCTGGGACAACTTAGAAGAAGTGCAAAAGAAATCTGGAGAAAGTTATCAAAACAAGTTTACCTGGATATGTGGAGTTCAACAACAACTTCATTGATTTTTCAAAAAAAAAAAAAAAAAAAAACAACTTCATTGACCAATGGATGATGATCAATTCCAATTCATCCATGGAAGAGTTGGAGTTAATTGCGATTGCGACTTGGACAATCTGGAACAACAGGAATAAAATTTATCAAGAAGAAGTAATCCCTCCATCGGAACTAAGAAACAGATGGATTGTGGAATACCTGGAGAGTTTTCAGAAGGCCAATTTGAAGCCACAGTCAGACATTATTCGAAACAATCAAGCGATTGTAGATAGAAGGCGTGCATGTTGGGATCCTTCTGAAAGGGGGTTTTGGAAGATCAACGTTGACACCGCATGGGTACAATCTCCACCATCAACGGGAATTGGGATATTCTGTAGAAATTCAGAGGGGGAAACGATGGGAGCTTTTTCTTTGTTTTTCGATATGGATTTTCAGGATCCAGTGGCGGAATTGTTAGCCATTCTTGAGGGAGTCCGAATGGCAAGAGCTCTTGGTTGTGGAAAGATAATTGTGGGGTCTAGCAACATTTAAGCAGTAATTTTGGCCTCAAAACATTCAGAATCATGGAATGAGGTGGAATCGCGTGTTGAAGCCAAAAACCTTCACCTGCTTTTTTATATCTATAAAACTAAAATTTACCGAACACTAATTTATTTGATAGTATAGCTGATTTTTTTAAAAACACAGTCAACAACAATTATTTTAAAAGCTACAACAACTTCAAACTAAGCCTAAGAAATGTCAGTACAATTTTTTTTTTTTAAAAAAAAAAATTACTGTCAGTACAAATTCCTACGCTTTCTTATCTCGTCAGCATCAAGTAAATTAGGCCGACCAAAAATGCACCTTGGAAATATAAGGTAAATCTGAACTTTTTAGGTCCTTTGATTTTTTTTTTTTAATTTTTAAAATTAAACTTAAAAATACTCTTGATTTTGTTATCTATCTTCTTCAAATGTTTTAAAAAACGAAATCAAGCTTTGAAAATTAAAAAAGAAAAAAAAAGTAATTTTCAATTTTTTTTTGTTCTTGTAATTTGGTTAAGAATTCAAATATATCCTAAACAAATATATGAAAATTATTATAAGGAAATTTGAAGAAAACAAACTTGATTCTAAAAAAAACAAAATGGTTATCAAATTTACACAGTAATAAAATGAGTAACCTTTACACACTGGTATTAACACAAGTATTATTCATAGGTAAATGTGGTGGCTTTTTCTTGACGATAACCGTAAAATTCTTGCACTGCGAAAACCAAAAGTAAAAGACAAGATTCATGAATCAGCTTTCCAGTCAAAGTTGTGAGAATTTCAGCCATGCACACGCGCGATCACGTTCGCCAACAGATAACTTTTTTAATCAACTGCGCCGCCGTGGCACATGGCGGCTCGACCAAGGCCAACCGCCTAGTGATGCCTGCAACTCGGCAGCTTTTAGCTGCCTACTATTATTATATTATTATTATTTTTTTTTTAAAAAAAAAAAAAGAAGAACTTTCAATTTATTTATTTATATATGAAAGTGTTGTATTAAACTAGTTGGCTAGAGACTATTTTCAAATTATTTTAATATTGAAACTCATTTTTAGAATTTAAAAAGAAAAAAAAAATCTTCGTTGTTGATGGCCTCAAAATAATGACTTGGTTCAATACTAATAATATGGTACTATTACTTTAAATTTAAATACAAAAACTTATAGCAGTCCAAACTCGGTATTTTAGGCTTAGAGTTTTTACACCTCAAATTAATATCAATTATGTTGATGGTCAAATTTGGTCAGAGGAACTCACCTGATCTTCACGTGCCACCAACGGTAAAATTTGTAGAAGACGGGGAAGACGTGGCCTGCAAGACAGTAAACCTGCACACCGGTGTGGTGCTCGCCACACCAGCTCCGATGCTTAAGTCAGCAAGCAGAACGGTGGGGAGTGGAAAAGTAAGAGCAAGAGGAGAGTTAAAGAATAGAGAGTAGAGTTTGGGGATTAGAGTTTGAGTCCCCTTCTTCGATGGCGAAGACGAATATAAATACATGCTCATCCTCCTAGGGTTTTTAGGGATTCGGAGGCGTTTTGGGACAAACCAGACTGAACCGAGGCGGCCAGAGGCGGTGGGGACCAAGCGAAGCCGGACAAGCCTGGCCCGCGCAAGCGGGCCGAGGGTCGGCCAAAAGCCCATGCAGGGTCGGGCCAAAAGCCCGACCCCTTCGGTCTTGGCCCGTCCCACTTGTCGGTTTTGTCCCTTGGATCCATTCCTCAGCTCTTTTTCTGCTCGGTTGTCCTCATCAGCTTTTTGTACGTCATGGTGGTCCAAAATTACCTATAACAAATTAAATAAATTAATGTCACGATCATATCATATTACAACCACATACCAAGAAAGAAAACTTTAATTAATACAATGACTTCTACTAACTCTCAATGATCACTAAATTTATATAATAGAATTAAAAAGTTTAAAGATACTTGTTAACCATAAATAACCTTTTAAAATGTCAAACACAACAATTTATTAGTATGAAGAGATCCAAAAAATAGTAAATTAATAGGACGAGTCAATTTGTAAGAGAATCTTGAACTTTTGAACAATAGTATAATTTCTTCAATACATCAACACTACAATAATTTTCATAATTAAATTGTAATGAGATCTCCTAAATTTGTAAGGAAAAGGAAATTCCTATAATTTATCCTCAAAACATGTATAATATAATATGTGATGTAGGGTTGTTAGTTAACAACACCTCTATAAAAGTAAAGGACACTTTGTCACCCCTCTATATTATATAGTAGGGAATAATTGTATTATTGTGTTAGTCAACTTTGTAAAGAGAGAAATAATGCATAATAGATATGTTAAAGAGCTAGTTTGACTCTTCTAACTCAAAAACCAAAAGCCATCAAGAAGGAGCATAATTGGTAAAACTTTTCTCTTCATGTTTATATTCTTTTAGTTTTCCACTAAAAGTCGTTAAAACTTCAAATTGTTTGTTAGTAATCATCATTATTCTCAAGTATTTAAACTTTATGTGATTGATTAACTTGAATCACTCAATGCCACATTACTGGACTTAATTATACTTTTGAATTTTTTTATAGAAATCATTCTGATAATCTTTACTATACTTGTGACCAGAGTTTTTAATATCGAAAGTTATTTAATCTTCTAGTAATATTCAATGCAAAAAATTTTAGAGTTTTTCTCATGGTATAAAGCAAATGCATATTAATGTTATTAGTTTCTAGTTTTCTATAGGGATGAATTTTTTTCTTAAACTAATTTAATGTTATGAGAGAAAAAAAAATATTCTATCTACCTCAAGCTTTATACCTAATCTCAATTTTTTAATATATTTTATCTTTTTATTTATTCATACAAAATATTTTTATGAAATTAATACTTAAAAATAATTAATGACTTAGAAAAATCATTGCCTCTAAATTTTAACTTCAAATATATATGTAAAGGTTGTTTGTCGATATTAGTTATAAACAATAAAAAGTTAGGTTGTTAAAAGTTTTGACCAGAATTTGTGATATTGCTAAGAAATGCAATGGTGTAGCAGATGAAATTTCTAAGAGAGCTAGGTTATTAAAAATTTGTGAAACTTGGGTTGATCATGTCCCTGGTTTGATTAGTTCATTGGGAATTTGGTTGCCCTTGTGACGTTATAATATAATACAATTTTATCTTTTTTCAAAAAATAAAAATATAAACAATAAAAAGTTATTAAGAAAGAGAGGAATTATTATTTTCCTCAAGAATCTCTAAAGTGGTCTTCCAAGTTCTAAATCAAAGAATGTGGCCAAAAGGGTTGAATTTTCACTCAAAAGGAAGCCAAAATGAGAATTAAAATTTGATGCAATATTGGTTGAAAATGGAGAATATATATATTTTTAGCCCACTTTGTTCTGATGTCATTTCTATAATTTGATAATTAAATTTAAATTGCATTTAAATGGTGTTTGGAATATTATATTATATTATTTTCTTCTCGCTTTTACTCTTTTTTTTTTTTTTTAAATAAACTTTAACTCTTCTTTTTAGTACAACTCTTCCTATGTTAGTTAATAGGCTGGTAGGGTGTGTGCAATGAAATGCATTTACTTGCCGTGTTGAACTAAATGTGAAGTGTAAAGGGAAATTTTTTAAACAAGTGTATGTTTTAAATGAAATAATGGCCCATAATTAAATATATTAAAGTTATCGATTAATATTTTCTTTTAAAAGACATAGTTATTGGTTAGAATTAAGTTCAATCACCAATTTCAATGATATGATTGTCAACCCGAGATGGATAAAATATTTATCATCTTTTTTAAGATTGAAGGATTACCGTTCATCTCACTTCACACTTGTTGAATTTAAAAATATATATGTATTAGTACGTATTAGTGATTTTTATAATAATTTTAAACAACTTTATCGAATGATTCATTGGCTTCCATTCCATACACACTTTTTAAAAAACTCATTGACATGAACATATATAGGAAGCGATGATTTCTTTTTTTGCTTTTTTTCAAAAAAACGATGATTTAAGGAGATGCTTCTTTTAACATTGGGAATTGGGCCCTGAATTTGATGCCCAATTACTCACACTGAAGCCCAAGTATTGAATGTTGGGCCTCACTCTTGCTGCTAACCCAATTCCAACTAAGTTCAACGGGATTAAATACACAAATAGCCACTATTAACAGTATGTTCTTAATTCAAAAAAAATATATATATATATGTTCTACATTTTTTAAAGGACTATATTATACAGAATTAGTACTCCAATTTTCAGTTTAAAAACCCATTCATACTCCTCAAAAAAAAAAAAAAACATAGAATTAGAACTTTGATGCATAGTTTCATTTGGTTAGATAGTTTTTAAAGAAAATTTTAGAACCCAAAAAAAAAAAAAAACAAAAACAAAAACAAAAAAAAAAAGAAGAAAAGAAAAGAAAAAGAACGAAGAATATTTTATTGTTTTCACGTAATTTTAACTAACTTACCATTTTTTTTTAAAGAAAACATAATGATCTTTTTTTTTTTTTTTTTGATACTAGAAAACATAATGATCTTTTAAGTATGAACTTGGTTCTACTAAATAATTTTTATAAAAATACATCCAAATAGTCAATACATACATTTATTGCCTGCTTCTACCTTTCTTTTTGTTTTCTTTTTCGTTTTCATTTTTTTAAAAATACTTTACCTACTGTCAACTTATATTTATTTATTTTGTTTTAAGGAATGCCTATTAAAAAATTATATTTAAATATTTTTTTCGTTAAAACATACTTTTAGCATCAGCTTTTGTCTGTTTTTCTTGGATGCTTTCTTTTTTTTTGGTCTATTTATATTGTTTTGGCTTTCAAAATATTATGTTTTAAGAAATGTAACATTATTTAATTTTTCTTAACGTAAGAAAGTCCATTAAAAACTTTACAAAGAAGTGGTAAAAATAAAATTGTATGTTCAAAGGATCTCTACGATGCAAACTCACCTCATTTTAATTATAGATTGTATTATACAAAATTTCATATTTTAGTTATATTGGTATTATTTCAAAAGTTTCATTTTGATCTTTTAATCTTTAAAGTTGTCTTTTAAAAAGTCCCTCTATTAGATTTTTCATTAAAACAACGATGAAAAAAAAAAAAAAAGATAGACTTTTCTCTCTCCCAACCAATTGATAGAATTTGCGGCTAAAGAAAAAATTGGGATCTCCTATCATCATAAAAGGTCGATAAACAATAGTAACTTGAAGAAAATTGGGTTATTATGGAACAAAACCCCCCGTCAAGGATATCCAATAGTCAACAGCTTTTACTTAGCTCTTTTCTCTTCATATCCGTGTGTTAAACAAATGAAAATTTTACCCTAAATCCTCAAAATTAAAGTATCTCCTTCCCTTTCATTACAAAACAATTTAGCTTAATGCCAATTAACCACCCTAACCTTCAATATTTTACCCTAAACCAAGAGTACTTATTGCTAGATGCGTATGCATGTGCGTGTTTTCTATCGGTTTATGCGTGTCTTTCATTTTTACAACTCAACCTCATGTTATAGTTTTGTCTCTATTCTGATAGGAAACTTAATAGAAGATAACTTTAAACGTTGAGGGTTAAAATGAAACTTTTGAAACAATAATGGTATAATTGAAACAGGAACCATAAAATTTAGGAGTATTTTGTATAATTCAACTTAAATTTACACACACACACACAGATATATATATATATATATAATTTACTATGTATGTATTAGATATATATTAAATGCATGATCATAGATATCTAAAAAATCAAAAACAAAAAATATACTATCATCATTTAAAAAAAATTTTGCAATCAAATCAAATTGAAAGGAAACAGAAAATAGAGTTAAAACTAAAATTAAAAAGGAATCCTAAAATGTACTCCAGAAGCCAAACGTGTGACCTCATTGTGTATGATTTGCATTGGCCAATGGCCTGGCTCCTTCAGAAATATCTACATAAAACAATCCAGAATGCAATCTAGAGTCAAAATCAATAGAAGAGAGAAGAAGATAATTTAAGGGGCCCAAAAGTACAAACTTTTGTCAACCCAGCTAGCCAAGCCAGGTTCTGAAAGCAAAACATATTCTCAAAACAGGTGGTGGGCGCAATGGATAACACCCAATGATCCAAACCAAACCAACCCACTCAGGTAGGCTAGGGCGGGCATGCCGTGCAACCGACACGCCCGAACCCTAGCCTAGCTCTCCATTAATATCTCAGTTGCAAAGCGGGATGAAGTGAAGAAGAAAGAAAAGGTTGATGACTTCTAAAATCATCTTGAAAAATTATATCATAAAGTTAAAATCTTTAGTTTGTCTCTTTAAACGTCTTTTTTAGTTAACGTGTGAGAGTAGAGATTAGAACCTCTGATCTCTTACTTGAGAATATATTTCTTAATTAGTTGAATATATTCACAAGTTGGCCTATTTAAATGTTTATAAGTAAAAAATTATACATGTAAAATTTGGTTAAATAGGTTGGATTTGTGTTTAATCGGTTGATGAACCTTAAAAAATTCTAATATGACAATTTTCAATTTTGTATTTAATAAATCTCTGACACATTCAACAATTTTTTAAAATTAGTAGATATATCAGACATAAAATTGAATTTTGTGTTTAATAAGATTCTAAAATTGTAATTTTGATAGATCCTATTGAATAGGTTATTTTTTTTTTTTTTTGAAATAAAGATATTGCATTAAGAAAAAATGGACGGAACATCTATCTCCCTGACAAGGGAGTTAAGAAAATCGGGTGAGACCCGACCCATACAAAAAAAGACTTCCTTCCAAATTGAAAGAAAGATCCAAAAAACGCAAAAAAAAAAAAAAAATTCCCAGAATTCCCGAACACAGCGTGGCACGCCAGCATGTAGGTTAAAAACTTATTTGACAACAAAATTAAAAGTTCAATAACTTAGTAGACTTTAAATTGAAATTTTAGAGATTGATTAAATATAAACATCACGTCACAATCCATCAGCACATAGATTAGGGAGATTTACATGAGGATTAAATGGTAGGAGGCGACCATTCATTAGCGGGGTCCGCCGGCATGGGCCTTGTTTAAGATATTTGTTTAAGATATTTGTGTGGTTGCGTTTGAAGTGATGAAATCAACCTGAAACCATTACCCCTCATTTCTTTTTGGTTATAGCATTTTTTTCGCTTTGTGTTAATCAAATCTTATCCGTTCCCACACTCAAAATATCTATCTTCTAGGCTCTAGCGTGTGTGAGCAACCTACTTCTTTTTATATTATATTTTTATTTTCAAATTATGAATTATGTGACAGACACTGCTAAGTAACCCTTACTCACATTAATTACTCCAGTTAGTTATTGAGTATTAATAATAGTAAAAGTGAATTCAGCCATAATTGGGATATATATTCTGGAAAAAGAAATTAAAGGTTCAAATTCCTCCCGCTCAAGAGCAGCATTTTCATTTTTTTTTCTATTCTATTTTGATTTATGAACCCTTATGCACATTTTATATTTTGGTCAATTAACTTTAAAAAAATTTGCTTTGGACTCTAAACTTTGTTTAATAAATCTTTTTAGTTATTACTATCATTTTAATACAATTTTTTTAGAAAAACATAACACATGCATATATTTACATTTATTAATAAATATGTACTCATGATGAGTATTTGAAATTACAAGCATCAAAATTTTCAGTTCAATTAAGTTATTATTAAATTTATTAACGAAATATTAACAATAGGGTATTTTATATATATCTCTATATATAAGAAATTAAATGATTGGAGTAAAAAAGTGTCAGGATAATCTCAAAACTTTTCATTTATTATTTTGGGTTTGATTTTTATATTTTAAAAATATTCCATATTCAGGTTGGATAAAATTTCCTTTTGGTGTTATGCAACTCAATGATAGAGTTGACAGTTGATAAATATAAGAACATGCGAATGCGTAGGGTCAATACTCAATCCAACCACTGTCCATGGCACCTAAAAGTTAGCTACATAGTAGATACTAGGTAGCCTCGTGAAATTAATTCAGCATTATATAATCTAGAGTTCGACAAATATATATAACTAAAAACAGGTGGATCTTAAGTGCTCTTAATTAATTTGTAAACTTCTTTCTTGAATAGTTCAAATTGTATCGGTGTGAAAAATGTTAATAGAATTATCACCTTCAATATATGTTTTTTTTTGCTATTAGGTAACGTTTTGATCCTATAATTGTGAGTATTCCTCATATCCTACAACTAGAATTGTCAAGAAGCATTAATATTTTTTTAGTGATCACTAAGGGCGTGTTTGGGGCAAGGGTTTGGGTTTTGGAAGTGGGGGTTTAGGAAATAGGGTGGTTTTGGAAATCTGTGGGTTTTGGAAGTCTGTGTTTGGGGTGCTGATTTCAGAAGTCTGAGTTGGGAAGTCTGTGTTTGGGGTGCTGGTTTCTGAAGTATGAGTTTGGGAAGTCTGTGTTTGGGGTGTTGATTTCAGAAGTCTGAGTTTAGGAAGTCTGTGTTTGGGGTGCTGATTTCTGAAGTTTGAGTTTTTGTTTTTTTGTTTTTTTTTTTTTTTTGTTTTTTCATTTTTTGAACAAGAATAATTTTTTTATTGTTTCTTATTCTTGTTTAATATTAAACAATTGTTCTAAAATCAACAATTTAGAATGTTTTTTCCATTAATTGTGAATATGGGAATT
Organism: Luffa acutangula; assembly: GCA_036850905.1. NCBI lineage: Eukaryota > Viridiplantae > Streptophyta > Magnoliopsida > Cucurbitales > Cucurbitaceae > Luffa > Luffa acutangula. The sequence goes on along the minus strand of CM072087.1, from coordinate 55,747,784 downwards.
TAATACACAATCCTGATCAAACATTTAAAATTGGGAAAAAAAATATCATTTATCAAATTTCTTTGCACACATGTTGCATTTCCTACATTTCTTCTGAACTTAGTTTCAAACTCCGTTTTTATGATTTTGATTGGTTTTTTCTTCTTCTTTTTTTCTTTTTTCTGTTTGTACTTTTCAATGCTACACAATTGTTCTAAGATTGGGTAATGAACATGACCATTCTATGACTTTAATCATTTGAAATTAACTAGGATGGTTGGAAAAAAATTTTAAACAACAAAACTTTATTATTCAACTAAGGAAGTAATAACAAAGAAAGCAAGCAAATATTAAATCATGGAAATAATATCATATTAAAGAATAGTCAGTGTGCCAAATGTGAGAAGAATGGTGTTGACGTGGCGGTTAAAAATAATAAAATAATATTTTTAAATTAAAATAATAATAAACTTAATAATTAAATAAAATAATAAAAATAATAAGGGTTAGTGGGGGTTTGGGAAATAGGGTTTTTCAAAAAAGAAAAAAGAAAAGAAAAGAAAAAAGAAAAAAGAAAAAAGAAAAAAGGAGTGATTTTGGAAAATGGAGAGAGAAATGGAGAGTGGTCTTGGAAAATGGGGAGAGAAAAGTGGAGTGATTTGTGAAGTGGGGGTTTGGGAAATAGGGGTTTTGGAAAATGGGAGCCCAAACACCAACTTGGAAAAATGGGGTGTTTTCCAAAACCCCCACTTCCAAAATTGGCACCCCAAACACCCCCTAAGGGATTTGAGACATTATCCTCAAATCCCAAGATACATTATCGCTAGGTAGTTTATTTCAATAATTATTGTTTAATTCAAATCACATGTGTGTATATATATATGAATATATAAGTGAAAATTTGAACTTACAACAAATAAAAATTATTTAATACTAAACTACCTATCTTAAATTAAAAAATAAATGATGTAACATTTTTATACAAACACAACCCAAAAAAATAATGATAAAAATGAAAAGAAATGTTAATGAAAGTTAAATAAAGCACATGGCGTAAGATAAGAGAGAGAGATAAAGAGTTAAGTTAAGAGTAGATGGGACCAGAAAACGTGGGTGTTGACTCGAGAGTAGATTGTAAAATCATAAGTCCCCACAATCCACCGACAAGGTAGCAAAGCGAGAAGATTCCCCTCTCTCCCCGCCCTTTATTTTATTAACCCACGTCTCTCTAAATGTATGTACATTGAGCTTTCTTCTTTTTTTCATATTAATTTATTCACAATTTTAATATTTATCCTGTTGAAATGAGATTCGTCTAGATATATACAAAAAAATAAAAAATAAAAAAATAAAAATTATGTAGAAAAACTAAAATTTTAAAGTTTCCTATGTGATTTACTCCCTTGATTACTGTCTCTACCTTTGAGATATTTTGGCATGACTTCTATCTATTATTGAGTTTAATCTCATAAACTGTCTCTACCTTTGAACTGATTAGGCCAGATTTTTAGGTCTAAAAAAGGCTTCTCAAGTAGGTAAAATTACAATCTAAGAGGTTTCACCAAACCAAATTGAATAAATGTCTTATAACTCAAAAAACCAAATTGAAGCTAGAACTCTCAAATTATAACAACCAAATCTAATCATACAATCTATTTAATTGTTGAGTTTATTTTCAGACTAAATATATATTTTAGTTTCTTTTAAGAAGCTTTCATTTAATCATTTATGTATTAAAATTTTTCGATTCAGCCTTTCAACGAATTAGCGGAAATTGAAAAAAAAAAAAAAAAAAGAAGGAAAAAGAAAAGTCATTAGAAACAAAAACAAACATTTGAAGTAATGTTCGGAAAGGTGGGACCAAGGTATGAGGAAGGTGAGGGCCAGGGTCCGGGGTTTTGAAGTGAAGCGAGGTGGATCCACCGCCACACCGGGCTGCTCCTCCGTACACCGGCAAGGCGTGATTCCCTGTCTACTTCTATCTCTCTCTTTCTTTTGAAACTGTGCGGTGTGTTTGTTTGTTTGGTTGGTACCACAGAAAAATATATTAATATCAAATCCAAATATAAAATATATAAATATATTTTTAAAACATACGGAGGAAAAAGGGAGAATCTTAACTTATGATTACAACCAAACCAACAATCTGCTCCCAACCAACGGAGGGGCCAAGAGAGAATCTCCAGATCCTCCTTTCTTAAACACCAAACCAAATCCACTTACATATTTACAAATTATCCTCTTTTCTTTTTCTTTTTCTTTTTCTATTTTATAAATAAACCTCTCCAATCCTACTTTCATTTATATTCAATCTATGTTATCCAGATTTTAGTCTAGTTAAAAATGGTAAGAAAGTATTTTATGCCTTTTCCACTCCTGCTCATTGTTAAAAATTAGTTTTCTAGTCTTTAAAAATAAAAAGATTGATATTGTTAATTTGTATGTTCGAGACATTAATGTTTGTTTAAAGTAATTTGTCAATTTGAACATAGTTCAATTATTCAAAACATTAATGATCTCTTATTGTTCTTATATTTAAATTTGTTGATGTCAAAATCCGGATAGAGGACTCACCTGACCTTCACGTGACACCAATAGTGAATTTGTAGAAGCTGGGGAAGACGTAACCTGTAAGACCAGCAAAAACCGCTGCACACCGGTGTGGTGTAGGCCACACCGCCTCCGATGCCTAAGTCAGAAAATCGAGGAGAAGCTAGAGAGCAAAAGGAGAAGTCGAGAATAGAGTTTCGGAACCCTTCTTCCGTGGTGAAGAGGGGTTTTTATACCTGTTTGCCCTCCTAGGGTTTTTAGGAATTCGGAGGTGTTTCGGGACGAACCAGGCGGAACCGGGGCGATCCGGGGCATCAGGGACCGAAAAGAGGTCATCGGGCTAGGCCCGCACAAGCGGGCCAAATGGTCGGCCTCGGCCTTTTGGTCCGGTTTTCCTCTGGGTTGGTCTTTTGGTCCTACCTTTGCCCGATTGTCCTCGTCAGTTCCTTGTGCATCTGTGGTTCAAAATTACCTATAACAAAATTCTTATTCATGTGTTAGACATTAACAGCCTACTTAACCAAATACTAGGTATCAAAATAAATTTAAATTTGAATGAAAGTTACAACAAAAATAAATAATAACAGTAACAGGTATCGTTTAAAGCAGTTTAAGAAAATATCTGGCAATTTAAGAAGTAAAATAAACAAAATTTGAAATTTTAAAAATAAACCAAAACAAGTTTTTTTTTTTTTTTTTTTTTTTAATGTATGTATTAGAATTTAGAAATAGGATTAAAACGTGAGAGTTGGGGCCCACGTACGAGTATATTTAAATAAGAGGTGGGGAAGGGTTTAGCTATTGCCACCCACGTGCGAAAGACAAATGGACGGCCAGAGATAATGATCTCGTTCGCCTTCCTTTGCCGGGTTGGATTCGACATTACAACTCATTCCCAACTCTTTCTCAAAAAAAAAAAAAAAAAAAAAAAAAAAAAAAAAAAACTCATTCCCAACTTTCCTCCTTTCAAAATATAGTACACTTATTCATCATCTAATTTCACCTGCCCTTCACATTATTTTTGTTACATTATTGCATTCATTAAAGTCTTCTTTATAGGATGTTCCTAATTACTATTTACATTAAGGTAATAAATAAAAAGTTTCCTCTTTCACCCAACTTCCAATGGGACAACATTTCAATTTATAGTGTAACTGTGTTGTTAGTCATTAACTAACTTTTCCCAACAAAAAAACACACACACACAAACAATAGATTAATAATACTAGTAGGGTACTTTTATACATGAAAAATTATACTGAATCGAAAGATGGTTATTAAAGTTTTGGAGTGAGTAGTAATTGAGCCTTGAATTAGAAAAAATGATCATATGCTTTGGCCAATTGAACTATCATACTCAAATCAGTCATTAAATTGTATTGGTAATATTCAATCATTTCTACTTGATAGTTTCATAATTGAAAAATTATAGTTAGTATAAGGATGATTATTATTGTTTAAATTTATCGAGTTATACCCACTAAATTGGCTCAAGGTAGTTGTTAAATTGTTTTTTAATCCCGACCTCGGTTAAATTGTATTGTTAATATTGAGTGTTGTATCACTTTACTAACCTACAATATTAATACCATCATCATTTTGATCTCATTCTTATCCAATGCAAAAGTTCCATGCTTAGATTTTAGTAAGTTTTAGACTTGTAAATAAGGTATTTATGTAATATTTTATCTATTTCTTGGAGTCAATTTTTTTTAATGGAATCAGAATTAATAATGATTTAAAATATGAATCAATATTTATCAAGTTTAAGTTTTTTTTTTTTTTTTTTTTTTGAAAAATTTTATCAAGTTTAAGTTTTATATATATATATATATATACCAAGTTTCGATATTTATTTATTGTTTTTGAAAAGGACAAGTTTCGATATTTATTGAATGATACGTGTAAATACTGATACTATGCATTTATAACATTAAACTACGTTATTCTCAATAATTTCTAGTAGTCAAATTCTTCATATGGTTGTGAAACCTTTTGAACCTCAACATTATTTTCACTGTTCAATTATTCAATTTAGAAAATGGCCAATAACTTTAAATAAAAAAAAAACAAGAAAATGCAGCTCTATCTCATTATTTTGTTTTGGACCATTATTTCATAGAAGTAAACTTATATTGTACGGCCATTATCGAGTTGTCGGTGGGCCATAGCATCGCAATCTTTATCTTAATGGGTAATAATTATCTGACATTTATTTTCCAAATATATTTTTATAATCGACAGATATAATATAAGATTCTAATACATATAATTGAGACAACTGTTTCCGTGACATATAATTCTCCTTTGCATGTGAATCGCCTTTGTCTATATAATTTCCATCATCGTTTTCTTTCTTGTTTCTATAAAACTTTATAAAATAATTTAATACGGCGATGATATTAAGAATTCCTTATACATTTATTTCTTATTTAATTTTAGCATCAATGATTTAAAATGTCTTCAGCTTTGAACTTTGCATTGAAATTTATTTTATTCTCCTTCATCAGTTTTCCATATTGCAAATGACAAAAGTTTTTCCATGTTTGAATTCATATATTTAGTGTGAATTTTAGAAATGTGAAACTTATTACTTTTTCTTTAAAAAAAAAAATAAGAAACTTATTACTTCTTTTAAATAAAACAAAAACTTAATTGACTAAAGACAAATTCTTAAACTTAGAACTAAAAGCATGGTAGTTGAAAATACATTAACCAAACAAAAACATTAAGGGCTAATTTCATAGTTTTTAATCTCTATAATCAAAATCAAGCTTGTTTACTAAACAAGATTTTAATGTGATTCGGTTTTTTAAATCCTAACTAAATTAAAAAAAAAAAGAAAAGAAAATACAAATTATGGTTTAAACTCAACTAAAAAAATTAAAATATAAAAAAGAAAATAAATAGCTCGTTAGTAAACTTGACTTAATTAATTTTTTTTTAAAAAAAAGGACAGAAACCACGAAAGAAGCAAGTTTTGTGTAAATTTCTGGTTGATTAGTTTTTTTTAATTAAAAATATTAATAATAGTATTAAACAACCAATCTCATTTAAAAGTGAATATATAGTATAAAATTTATTTGCTAACTGATTACTTTTCATTATATAAAAGAAAGTTTTAGCTCTTTATTTAAAACTCTCTCTACCCAATTACTAATTCAATATAATTTTTTTCTCGACTTTTACATTCTCGTGCACATTAAATACATGATTATATTATATATATATCAAACTTTTTAAAGCAATCGTCTACTAAATAAAAAAAGTTAATTAAAAAAAAGCACAATACTATCAAAATATTAGCAAAGCACCATGTAAAAAAAATGTAATATTCCTATAGAAAAATCCAAGAAAGTCGTTATCAAAATTAGGCTAAAGGTATCAAAACCAAAATAAAATACGTAGAAAGAAAAAAAGAAAAAGGGGGTTGAGGAAGAGAGAAGTCCATGTGAATTATATATACCAAGTACTTGGAATCTCGTGCACTGCTGGTGTTGCCTATTTCTGAAGCATATCTTTCACGAAACTTGAAGGAGATTGGCTGGAATCTGACCCCAGACATCGCAGAACTTGGGTACGTTTCTGTTCCTCTTCCTGTTCTTGTTCCCTCTTCCTCACTGGGTAAATGAGAGAGAATCTTTTTGCTTTCACTTCAATTTATTTTCTTCTTCTCTTTATTTATTCACTTCTGATTTTCGGTGATTGCTCGAGTAGTCTTCCATGTTCCATCTTTCTCTGTGCAAACGGATTGGGATTTTGCCTCACCTGCAACTCCTTGGAGAAGATGAAGTTTCTCCCCCTTCTTCATCTTCCTCCATTTCTTCCCTCTTTGTCGTCTTAGCTTTTGGCTTCTTTTGCAGTGTTCTGAAAAAGAAAAATACATGCGAAGCTCTGCAATTCCGTCTGCTGATCGATCGTTAAGGATTACGGATTGTTTCAGGTAATTATTCCCAAGGATTTTCGTGCTTTGGTTGTATATAATTAAGCAGTTTTCGTTCGTTCTTTTGTTACTCTCTTGATCGATCCGTGTGTTGTATTTGAGGTTCGATCCAACTTCGACATTGTAATTAGCGGTGATTTTGGTTTAGGATTACAGAGTTTTGTGAAACCGAATTCTTACCGTGTGGAATCATTTTTTTTTTCTTTTTTGGGGAGCGCATTAAGTGTTCGACGTAATGACTGAACGAGAAAAGGATATTTAGGATAGCAAACAAAAGGCCAATGGAAAAGGCTTTATCACAAATTTTTATTTATTCGTACTGGGCTGTTCTGTCCTCATTATGCTACTGAATACCCAATTCATAATGGCGTTGGCAAGTGGTACTTAAAGGAAATATATATATATATATATATTTTATCAAACTCGAGACCTTTGGATTAATGATTTTTCAGGCAAGAATTTATTCCAGAAGCAGATTCTATATTTCTGAGCCACTTCCTATTTTGTTAATGGACTTTTTGTTTTTTTTTTTTTTTTGGTTCCTCAAACTCAAGATTCAAGACTGCATCAGGTGGAAAAAGGGGCTGAAATCCCAATGGAAAAGCTGCCTAAGGCATATGAAAAGGAGTACATGAGGATGGCCATGTTAAAGCATGAAGAAACATTCAAACAACAGGTTTTTCTCCAATTTTGATCTTCAATTTGCAATATTATATCCTTTCTGTTTAGAACCCAAAAGTCAAAACAATTATTGAACTGTCGAAGATGCTACTCTTCATTTCAACCACTGATTTCTCCCAATCCGGCCATCTTAACAAAAACTGATTCAACTGGATCCATAATTTTGATAGTATCTTCCCCCCTTTACTTTTAATGGCAGTTAATAATTATGGGTGTTTTGAATTTTTTATGGCTCGATCTGAAAAAGTGCGGTGCAGCATTTTAAAGTGAGGGGGAAAAAATCTACGATTTCTGGTGGCAGGGCAATAGATGGATTTAGGGTTTGTGTCACACATCTAACAGTTCTCTATGGGCTATATCATTGAAAAAAGTTCATACCGGCTTTTTTCATTTATCACAGTAAAATAACTTTAACTTCGATGTTCAATCCATGCTTTTTTCTCGGAGGGTTTCTAAATGAAATCTACTTTCATTTGCCACTTCATCTCAGGTTTTTTATAACATTAGTTTTGTGCTCTAAGTTTGGGAAGGGCTTATTGCAGGTACATGAACTTCATCGGCTTTATCGTACCCAAAAGACATTAATGACAAACGTAGAGAAAAGCAGGCAAAGTGGATGGAATCCAGAGAGTTGGGACAAAAGGAATGAGATATGTTTCAGACAAATTTATGAACAGGATGCAAAAAATTATTACAGAACAACTCATACGGCCAAACTAGATTTAGAACAGCCAGCTGAAGATGAAACAGAAGCCAATAATGGAGCTCTGCAGACCATAAACGAGACTGAACTCGAACTAACTCTAGGGCCTTCAAGTTACAATACTTCAGATTCAGGGATAACTCACTCTTCTTCTTCAACAGGGTCAAGCCATGAAGGAAGACGTACGGACGATACAAAGCAAGTTACAGGTCAAGAAATGGAGGTTTTGGGGGTAACTGGAAATTCCTCAGGCTGCCAAAATGGAAGTAATAGAGGAGAGAAGAAGATGCTAGATTACCCTCCTTGGCTTTTTCAAGTTGTGAGCCTTAACATGTGACTTAATTTTCAAGGTATTTAAAAAAAAAAAAAACCAATTCATTTCAATCAAATTATATGAGAACATCTTTGGTTGCTTCTCATTGACTAATCAACAGGGGGATTGATGTTTAGTTGTATTGAACTTTCTTCTTCATCTCTTGCCTTGTATATTGAGATGTTGATGTGTATTACTTTGTAAATTTTAACTTTGAGAAAAGAATTCACTTTTGAATTTCAAGCCACGACTGATGTGAGTGAGGAAATACTAGGATGAGCTTGAGATTGTTGTAGTTTTTAAAATAGAATGGTTGGCAATAGTAATTTTAGAAAAATTAGTTGCAATATGAAGTGATGGTGTTTGGTAAATTTCAAATTTTTACCTAAAAAAGCAAGTTACAATGTTTGATAAATTAGGAGTAAATTGGTATGATTTAATTAGTTATAATTACCAGAGTAGTTTATATTAATTTCTTTTTATATTTATATTTCATGACAAATTTGTTACAAGATAATTATTTTAAATTTTATATGAAATTTAAGTTGTAAATTATTTGATATTAGGAAAAATATTTGTTATCAATCGAATGGATCCATATTTTGTTATAATTTAACTACAAAATAGTATAACAAAAGTCTAGGAGTGTAGAAGTAGACATCGACGTGTGACAATATTTTCTCAACAAAGTTAGATTTTGAAAAGTAATCATCTATGTGATTGCAAATAGATTAAATTAGAAAGCGATTTTATTTATAAACTCCCAAATAATTGGGTCCAAAAGTAATCCCAAATGGACTCCAAAGGTGAGTTTTGACAAAATTGTAGGATTAAAAAGAAAAGGTTCTTTTTAAATCTTTCATAGTATATATTACATAATCAAAGGTAATTTCAGAAATACAGATAAGGTACTTTATTCGTTAAACTAAAAAAAATGTACTTTATTTGAAAATATTATTATAAAAACCATCCAAAGATAAAGTTGACAGAGACTGTTCTTTGATAAATAGTACAATCAGTTGAAACTTACAATTTCTCATCGTAGATCAGTCATCAGTGAATGGATTTTGTAAGTCCATTCTATCTTCTATCCTTTTTTTTTTTTTCAAATGAATTTCAGGAAAGATGAACATCAAGCACTAGCACTATTATGGAGCTGTGAGCCTGTGATGTCAAGGAGGGGATTGGGCACACAAAATAAAAATAGAAAATTTCCTCATTTTCTAAGCCTACAGTACAGATTTAAAGTAGGCTTTAATTTGGGAAAATGAAGTCAATTTTAAAAATTGATTCCACAAGTTTCTATCATGCGTACAGTTGTGTCCTCTTTAAGTCCTTGTTGTCAATTTAAGGGGGGAAAGGTCAATCAAATACAGTTATAAGTATAAAATGATGCGAGATATATCCTGAAACGTGTTTTTTTTAGTTGAAATGAAAATTTATATAAAGTACTAGTCTCCATTGGAATCTAGTAATATTAGTTTAATTTGTAAAGTCTATATGATTTAACATTTTGGTTTATATCATATCTTAGACTATACTTATCGTCTATTAGCATTGCATACTTTTTTTTTTTTTTTTTAGTTTAACAATATTATAGGGTAAATGATTAGAATCTGATTTCACTCCTTTGTCGAGGTGTCTTAACTAGTTGAATTCTTCGACATTTTAACATAAAAGTAAAATGACATCTAGATATCGTCTTTTAGTCATTTACAATACAATGGATCTATACAAATCTTTACATTATCAATCTTACATTTGAAAGAGCACACCCCATGGGACAAAGACTTTCTCCAACAAAAAAAAAAAAAAAAGTTTGAGGTGGAGAACTGACTCGAGTTAAATTGATTTTCTTTTTTTTTTTTTTTTTTTTTTTGAAGCTGGCTAAACCCCCCTTTCTAACGAGAAATTATTAGATGCTTCTAGTGCAATGAGATCGGTAGTTTTGCACCGTTGGATGTAAAAGAGAGAAATTGTGAAAGTATCTTGATTTTGTATCCAACGATTATTAGCATACAATCAAATTTGAAGATTTACATCCGGCGATTTTTAAAGAGGAAGCCTCATTGCATCAGAAGTACATAACAATTTGTCCTTTCTAACCCTCCTCATGAAGAAATCTTTTAAAATCCACTCATTACAATGGTTGGAAAGGGAGCTTTGAAAAAAATGACCTTAAATCTTCGTTTTCTGACTCTTAGTTGAATTATCTCAAATTCATAAGTGTCAAAAATCATTTTAGTTACGAATAGTGAACAAATTGGTTTATTACTAGATCACGCACCTATTGCTACAACAACGGTAGATATAGGTATTTTGAGAATACACACCTTACGGTTAATGATGGGCAGTTAACAATAGCTTTGATGGATGGTTTTGCTAGAATAGGCAATGATCGCGGTCAGTGTGTTTTAGTAAATGATGTAGAGATCAAAGTTAGTGACATTGATCCACAAGAAGCTCGACAAACTCTTAGCCCCCTTCTAACCATTGTAATGAGTGGATTTTAAAAGATTTATTTACGAGGAATGATGTGGTAACTGTTGTTAGCTTGGTAGGTAAAAGAAATAGTGTTAAACCCTTAATATAGACTTATAAGAAAAAATGGAATGTATTCTATTAAAAATGGATACAAAGTGGCTTATAGACAATGGGGGGCATGTTATTTCTTCTTTTGCTGGGACAATCATTCAAGTGGTGGAAGGCAATGCGGAAGTCATGTCTCCCCCTAGCAAGATAAGGTTTATATATATATATAATTTAATTTTATCGTTATTTTCCATATATTTGTCTTTTTCTCTAACTTTTTTTTTAAATGATACAATTAATACTCTAGGATTTTTATTGATACACATAATACATATAATTAAACTGTCCATAAAAGAACTTGAAAAAGTCAATGAAAGAGAGTCATGGACAAATTCAAACTTAACGACACGCAAACTCTTGTTTCTGTCAAAGTGACAAATCCAATCTAAATTCATCATAGAACATGGAGAGATTTTGGTGTGGTAAATCAGTACCCCATAAAAGGAACTCATTGATGAAGTGATTCTCATCTCCATCAAGAAAATCTCAAATAATTCCGATGTGGACCTTGATGAGGTGAAACAAGTTGCATAAGCTTGCAAGGCTAGCACTTTGTCCATATAAATGTTTTTAAAATAAGAATTCATCCTTCCAAAATTATATACACACAAATATGAAGACAAAAATTCTTCCAACTTTATAGCGAAGTTATCACCATTTTAACTGAATTTGGTTCAACAATTAAAACTTAGTTCAAGATTAAACTTTCAAGATGGTATCTCCATTTTAACAAGATGGTATATCTCGAGGGGTTGAAAAACTTACCTCCGATCAAAGCGTTCAGTTCTGGTCTGACCACCTCCTCCATCGTCGTCGATTCCAATGTAGCGAATGTGGTGAAAATCCTCAACAATGAAGAAGAAGACCTCTCGGAAATCTCCTTTATTGTCGAAGAAATCAAAATGTTTGGGTGATCCTGCCCTGTTTTCCATTTTGGAGTCTTGCACGATGGAATGGAGGAGGGAGTGAATTTTTTGGTTTTGTTTGTTTTTATTATTATTATTATTATTATTATTATTATTATTATTTTATCAAAAGTTACCATTCAATATAAGCTACAATTGCAGGATACATTACATTTGCAAAATAACCAGGAAGGAAAGTAGACAACCATAACATAGATTGTGTATCACGAAGAGCTTTCTTCGCTAACGCATCCGCCCTTCTATTCCCCAATCTGTGAACATAGACGAAGGCAATGTTAGCAAAATTTTGACGCATCCCTTGAATTTGAATAATCCAATGATGCATTGATGATTCCGTTTCTTGCTCACGATTGAATTTTTTGGTTTTGACCTCCCCTTTTGGGATAAAATCCTCTTAATTGAGGCTAGGCAATTAATTTTTGTCTTTAGTTAAGTTTGTTTTCTAAAAAACAAAATCTACGAACTTTCAATATTTCATTTAATATGTTATTAAAATTTTTAAAAGTATCAAATAAGTTTCTAAATTTTCAATTTTGTGTTTTGAAAAGTCATAAGAATATTTTTGACATAAAAGCTCAAATCTTTATTAGACATTTTTAAAGTTGGTCAGCTTATTAGGTAAAAAACGAAAACTTATGAGTTTATTAAACAACAAAGTAAGAGTTCAAGGAATTAGTATACATTTTTAAAGTGAAGGATCTATTCCGTTGACAAAGTTAAAAGGATTAAACTCGTAAATTAGCCCTAATTTATATTATTACCAATAATTTCTTCACAGTTCTTTTTAGAAAACCCCTCGTGATTCATTTTCTTAAAATTATAAGAAACCCCTCACAAAACTCTGCAATTGCGATTCCGCCACGCCTCCGCATCTTATCCATTCCTCTTCGATTCCCAACCCCTCCCAAAACCCTGCAACAAAGAGCAAAATATTCAACTTCACAGGGAGGATTCGCCCATGCTCAAACCGGCTATGTCCAGTTTCTCGTAACCAAAGTTCTTAATGCTCGGCCTCCAACCCTCCGAATAAACCCATCCAGCATTACCTTCAGTATCCACAACCAATGGAACTTTCTTCTTCTTTCCTTCAACTCTCATCCCCTGCTCCTAATTACTCTTTCTCCGCTTCTTTAACCCCATTTGTTGTAAAAATTCATCCCAATAATCCCAATTTCTCAAACCCCACTTCGGGAAGTTTGCGTATTTTTGCAGTTGCAATTGACCCACAACAAGAATTGCCCAAAAACAACCCTCAGAGACTGCTCAAAGAGCTCGCGGAGCGAAAACGAGCCACTTCTCCGAAGAAAAAGGTGCCCCCGAGAAGGTTTATTCTTAGACCGCCTTTAGATGATAAGAAATTAGCGGAAAGGTTTCTCAATAGCCCTCAATTAACTCTCAAATCATTCCCATTACTGAGTTCTTGTTTACCGTCTTCGCGGCTCAACAATGCCGATAAAACTTGGATGGATGAGTACTTGATGGAAGCCAAGCAAGCCCTGGGATACCCCCTTGAGCCCTCTGATAGTTATGGAGACGACAACCCTGCAAAACAATTTGACACTTTGTTGTACTTGGCCTTTCAGCATCCCTCATGCGAAAGAACAAAGGCACGGCACATAAGATCGGGGCATTCGAGGCTATTGTTTTTGGGCCAATATGTGCTCGAATTGGCGTTAGCAGAGTATTTTCTGCAGAGATATCCTAGAGAATCGCCGGGTCCAATGAGGGAGAGGGTTTTTGCTTTGATTGGGAAGAGGAGCCTTCCAAAGTGGATCAAAGCTGCCAGTTTACAGAACTTGATATTCCCATATGATGATATGGATAAGATGATCAGGAAGGACCGTGAACCTCCCGTGAAGTAAGTTTGGTATTATCTTTTCATTGATTCTAATTCTTCTTTTTCCCAATATAAAATGATGCTATGAGTAAGATATTTGTTAGAAAATTTTTTTGAGTTTAAGTGATTGGAAAGTTATTTCATTGATGTGTTAAGCCCCATGTTAAGTTTGAGAAGAATCACAAAATGTGGGATCATCAGATTGAAAAGTGCCAAATGCTTTAAAGAAGCTGATTATGCAATATGATAGAAAGTTATTTCATTGATGTGTTAAGCCCCATGTTAAGTTTGAGAAGAATCACAAAATGTGGGATCATCAGAGTAAAAAGTGCAAATGCCTTATTGAAGCTGATTATGCAATATCACGATAATGCCTTGTATGGTTGACTAGGAACTGGGATTTAAGGGCCAGAAGAGGCATCAAGAAGGTGACATTTGATTAGGTTGAATTTCGAAGGCATAGTTGCTGCTCCTGGAATTCCAAAATTAGGTGAGCTTAGTTGTGATGGTTGTGGACTCTGATCTTCATTATATAGATGGTCATCCATTTAGTTTTCCATTTGCAACAAGAGTGCGGAGTCACAAGGACATATTTTGGTTGAATGTGAATTTGCTGCCAATTTCTAGAATTTCATCCTTCACACCTTCGGATGGTATATGTCTCTACCAAAGGACCCAAAACAGCTTCTGCACTTCACCCTTGGAGTACATCCCTTCAAGAATGTGAAAAAAGCACTCACAGAGAACTTTATTCGAGCCTTTTGCTGGAACACTTGGCAAGAAAGAAACAGAAGGATTTTCCAAGATAAGAAGTTGCCATACCACAGATTTTTTGAAGCTATTGTTTATATTGTTGTTTCCTGGTTTAAATGCTCTCCCCTCTTCCATCTCTTCTACAGCATTTCCTCCCTCCTCTTCAATTGGAGAGGTCTTTTGTAATCTCTCATGGGGTTCCCCCTTTTTGTAATTTCATACCATCAGTGAAATTGTTTCTTCTACTAAAAAAAAAAGAAAACTGGGACACTGTTAAGGAAGTTGTTTCAGTGAAAACTGAAAATGTTGCCTAAAGCCTTAACTTAAAGTTCTTTAGGTGGTTTGGTTTCACGGGGTCAATTCTGTGTCAACCTTAAGTTTTGTGAACCTAGCGCCATGTGTTCTTTCCTTGCACCTAGTACCTGCAGGTGATGAACTCCTTACATGAATCTGGCTTCCTTCCAAATTTGTTCGTCCCTCACAAACCTGCTTCCAGGCCAATTTGGTTATTTTTTACCAACTTGACTCTGTTTGCCCCCTTTGGGCAAATCTAGCTTTGATACCACTTGTCACGGGGTCAAATATACAAAGAATTGGCCTTGTGATGCTTGGTACTATGGTGGGACTTGGGAGATTGGATTTCCCACTTTGTACTTAGTTTGCATGATCCATCGAATTCACATTTTTGTATGATGGAACATGTACTTGGTTAATGTATTATAACATGTATCATTTCAAAATTCTTTTTGCCTCTGATTAGCCCATGGGGTGTTTTACCTGGTATAGTTTTGTTTTCTTTTTCCTTTCATTTTATGTGATATGTTAATTCATGTGGCCAATACCCTGGTAGCTGCGAGGGTTGGAAATAAAATACTAGAGATAAATCGTGATATGCTTTTACTCATCTCACCATGGTATTACTTTCCCTTGTATTTCTGAGAGTGTTAAAAGTTGTTTTCAAGCACTTGAAAAATCATTTCAAATAGGCTCTTAATGAGTAGATTGTTAACCTACTCTTGGAAACTAAAATTCCTACCATTTCTCTTTCTAAAGTAGTCTGATTCAATTTATCATATCAAACCATTTGAATCTAAAATGTATTTTCTTCAAGCAGATCTGTATTTTGGGCGTTGTTTGGGGCAATATATTTATGTTTCGGAATGCCAGAAGTGTATCGGGTCCTTTTTGAGGTGTTTGGAATGGATCCAGATGCAGAGGAATGTGAACCAAGGTTACGCAGGCAACTCGAAGATGTAGATTATGTCTCTGTTGAATTTGAGGACAAAAAGATCAGCTGGCAAGATATGGTTGCCTATAAGGCAAGTTTTTTGTTTATTCTTAATAGCACAGTGAGCTGTATCTTACACTATCATCTTTCTTATTGGATGAAATTAACTCTTGTAATCATGTTATCGTTCCCTCATTTTTCAGCCTCCAGAAGATGCTCTATTTGCCCACCCTAGGCTATTTAGAGCCTGTGTCCCACCTGGCATGCATCGATTCCGGGGTAATATATGGGATTACGATAGCCGACCTCAAGTCATGCAAGCACTAGGATACCCTGTACCTGTTACAGATAAAATTCCTGACATCACAGAAGCGAGAAATATTGAACTCGGACTTGGACTGCAGGTAGTTCCCCCACGTTCCTTTTCTTTCCCCTCATTCATAACCACACGATCATGATCGTGGTATTATTACATTCTCAATGTCGATTTTTATCGTGTCATACCTTTGGCTGTGATTATCAAGGCAATGTCTAATTATGATCTTAATTGCATCTTATGTGTGGAGGATAATTTAAAAATGTGTATAATCTAGAATTTCTGCTTGGTGTTTGATATAGATCAATGTAATGGTTTTAAGTACTTTTATGGCTATATGTAAATTCTATTAAACAGCATGATGAAGTAAATCTGAGGCAATTTCTTAATCAAATGCAGCTTTGTTTTTTGCACCCATCAAAATACAAGTTTGAGCACCCTCGTTTCTGCTACGAACGACTAGAATACCTCGGCCAAAAGATCCAGGTAAGACCTTTCTTACATGTATTAGGGAGGACATACTCCTCTCTTTCAAAATCCTGTCTACTTTTCACCCTTTATGTTTGATCAAGAAACTTATGGTGGTCGGTCTGACTTTGTTCGTTCGTTCAAGGATATCGTGATGGCCGAGAGACTGTTGATGAAGCATCTAGATGCTCCTGGAAAGTGGTTGCAGGAGAAGCACCGGCGATTACTCATGAACAAGTTTTGCGGGCGGTATTTGAGGGAGAAATATCTTCATAAACTTATCGTCTATTCCGAAAAAGTTCAAGATGCCTACGAGAACAACCGGAGGCTTCGAAACCCGGCCACCACGGCTGTGCAGCAAGCCCTTCATGGACTTTCTTATGCAATTTATGGAAAGCCTGATGTGAGACGCCTCATGTTTGAGGTTTTTGATTTTGAGCAAATCCAACCTAAAGCTGTCTGAGGATCTAGAAGAAGGTAGATGATGCAAGCAAAGGCAAAGAAAAGAAAAAGTGGAATTGTTTGTATCTGCCCTTCAGCCTTGATTCTCCCTTTTCTGTACAAGGAAAATCTTCTTGTTACACATAATTGAAGTAGATGTGGTGCACAATCCTTGGGCAACAAAGAAGCTGATGTGAAATATATATGTATGGTGATTTTTTTCTAAATACTTTTTTTCTTGCAATATTCTTTAAAATCCAGTTGCTGTCTCTCCTGATAATATGTATTTTTCTAAGTCATGAATTATAATGCCAAAGAACATCATGAAGAGACAGCGTAACCAAAGATTTGTTGTATTATTGTAGGTTCAACTAACTGCTTAGGCCTATCATAGTTGTCAAAATAAAATTGTTGGACATTTAATATGATAGGTGGATAACTACTATAGTTTGTACTTACCGTAGTACTAAAGATATTTAATTTATAACTTTCTTTTTACCATTTAATATGTCAATACGAGCATAGTTCATCTGACATAATATTAATGACCAACATGTCTGTGGTTCAAATCCTCCATCCTTTATATATATATATAAATAAATAAAGTATATTTACTGTTACCTTCAAATTTACAATGTTGAATATATTTAACATTCTAGGATTCTGTTTTATCTTTAATTTGTTATGGAGTCGATATGCTATAATTTAATAATAGATATTAAATGTCAAATATTGTTGATTTAAAATCAGGTTAGAGCCTTAGAGGAGAATTGAATAAAGATCATTTTAATGTATTATATTTTTATTTTGGTTTTTATTGAATTTGTTTATTTATAATTTGTAATAACACATAAGAGATTCTCTAAAATATTAACAATTACGAGGTTTTTTCTTTTTCCAACTCATAATAAAATTCAAAGTCTATTCCCTTGTATTGGAATATAACTTTATATAAAAATCTAATATATTTCATTAATATGAAAACTTGAATTTTTTTTTTTTTTTTGGACAATATGTAGAGTGGGGGATTTGAACAACAATACTCGTTATTAGTACAACTTTATGTCGGTTGAGCTATGCTCTTGTTGCCATTAAAACTTGAATTATTGAAATTCATTACATGAAAACTTATTTAATTAGAGAACAATATTTATAACTTTTCTATATAGACTACGAAAATCAAAATTAAGAAAGATTTTACTTTGAATTGTGTTTATTGATCCTTAAATTTTCAATTTTTGGTATAATAGAATAGATTCCTAAACTTAAAAAGGAAAATGTCAATAGGTCTATAAAATTTCAATTTTATGTTTAATAAGTTTCTAAACTTTTAATTTTGTATATAATAAATACATTAACTTACAATTTTGTGTTTGGTATGTTTATGAATTTTAGAAATGTCAAATATGTAAACAAAAATCTATTAAAAAATATCAAGTATGTTTGGGAGGATTTGAACCTCTTTTGGTAGATAGTATATGTTTTATGCTAGTTGAGTTACACTCGTGTTGTCAAAACTCAAGAACTTATTAAATCTAAAATAGAAAGTTTATATACATACTTTTTGTATTTCATATATGATATATATAGAGATGAAAAACCGAGATTTCATAGACCTATAAGATATTTTTTAAAACAAATGTATTAAACTAAAAATTTAAGTATCGTTTGATAACTATTTGATTCTGGAAGATCATGCTTGTTTTTTCCCCAATTTTCTTACAATGTCTTTCATTTTTGTTTAAGACACATTTGAATTCCTACCCAAATTTCAAAATAAAAAAGAAGTTTCTGAAAATTATATTTTTTTTAAGTTTTCAAAACTTAGTTTTTTTTAAAAAAATATGGAATGAGGTATATAACAAAAATAAAGAAACTCATTAGTAAAATAGTGTTTATAAATTTAATTTTCAAAAACCAAAAATAAAAAACAAAATGGTTATGAAATAATTTTACAGAAGAAAAAAAATACTAATTTTGTTTGCCTGAAAAAAAAAAGAAAAGAAAAGGAAAGAAAAACCCACGACAAGTTGGCTTCTCTTCTGTTCGACGTTGTAAATTGGAAGGGAAAATGGAAATAAAATGGAGTTAGTGGCAGTGGCAGTGACACACGCAAGGCAAGCCAAAGTTTCTGCGTCGAACACTGCAATAATGCGCTCTCTATTTCGACGTCTACATTAGCCACTTCAGCCTCACCGCTCTCTCTCTTCTGCGACTTCGCGTTTTTGCGAAGCGCAAGCCTGCTCCCATGGCGTGCTCTTCCCCCACATGAACCATGCGCGCCTTCTCCTCCGCCACCGCCTTCTCTTAGTGTGCGCCGTCTTTTCCTTCCCTCTGCCGGTCGCCCACTCTCCCACCTTACGCGCCCCTCCTCTTCCACCTCCTTCCGGCGGTAGTTTCTTCAACTTTCCTGCCACTGCTCGGGGGGATAATAAGATCACTCCGATCGGATTGTTGGGCTCTCACTATCCACCCATGTCTAAAGCTCGTGTTTATGCTGATGTCAATGTTCTGCGCCCCAAGGACTATTGGGATTACGAATCTCTTGCCGTTCAATGGGGGTAAGTTTGAAACCCTAAGTTTCCGGTGGATTCTTTTTCTTTTTGTTTGGCTATTTGATTTCTCAGGTTTCTTGGTTGTTGGGATAGTATCCCATTTCAGAGTATGCCAATCAGCACAGCATGATCTATGGCATAATTGCTTGTAAATTGGTTTCATACAATTATTGGGGCAGTTGAATGTGCGTAGTTTACTTTATCTCTACCGTATTCTACTTGTATATAGTTGGGGGTGGTTGAGATTGAGACTATTAACTGGATCTGAATTTGGAGAAGTTTGCTTTACCAACTTCTATTCCAATCAAATGGAGGATGATTCTGGAGCTTTCGTTGTTAATTATTGAAATTAGCTGTTGTACTATTATTTCCAACTTTTGGTTCAATATGTGAGCTTCTTTTTCTGACCTTTTACTGGATTTTCCCCCCCACAGTGATCAAGATGATTATGAGGTCGTCCGGAAAGTTGGAAGAGGAAAATATAGTGAGGTTTTTGAGGGAATAAATGTTAGTAACAATGAGCGGTGTATAATCAAGATCCTTAAGCCTGTTAAGAAGAAGAAGGTATGTTTCAGTTGTCTCTATCAGTTTGGATGGGAAACACTGTAATGGCCATATGTTTACAATATATCTCCAATGAGATTGATCATAGCAAATCTTCCAGGAGCTTTTTTTGGGCATACTATTTAATGTGAAAGATAATGTTGCTCTGGCCACTATCTGTTAACTAAAAAGTTCGCAACAATGTTGTCTAACATTGCATAGCAGTTCTTATTTGAGACATGTATGTTCTATGAGATCGTCTCAGCTATAGATTTGAAGATCCAGTTCGTCTTTTGCAGATAAAGAGAGAGATAAAAATACTTCAGAACCTCTGTGGGGGTCCAAACATTGTCAAGCTTTTCGATATTGTCAGAGATCAGCATTCAAAAACACCTAGCTTGATTTTTGAGTATGTGAACAGCACAGATTTCAAAGTACTTTATCCAACACTGACTGATTATGATATACGCTACTACATATATGAACTTTTGAAGGTAAGCATAAATCATGGAAATCGATGTTTGTTTTTCCTCTCTTTTCTCTTTCAACCTCTAGTGGTGCAGTGATCACTACAAACTTATGTAAGTTTTAGAAGTTTGAATCATCTTTTTTGGTTCAGGAACTAGCTGGGCATGGGAATGGGTATTAGTATTTAAAAGAAATTGTATCACTTCCTTGAATGTTATTGCTCTTTCACTAGGCTTATGATTTAATAAAGCTGATTGGCCAAGAGCTGTTCATCTTTAAATTGTTACCGTTGGGGGTGTTAGTCTAAACCATTATTTTGTTGCTTACCCTCCCTTTGGTTCAGTTATGAAGATCTTGCTAACCATAGCAGTGGGATATCTGAAATATTAGGTCTTCACCTCAATTATATTTAGTTTGGCTCTTCTCAGTAATATGATGCAGCCATGTCTTAAATACAGGCATTGGATTATTGCCATTCTCAAGGGATAATGCACAGGGATGTCAAACCTCATAATGTTATGATAGATCATGAGTTGCGGAAACTTCGCTTGATTGACTGGGGCCTTGCGGAATTTTATCATCCTGGCAAGGAATATAATGTTCGCGTGGCATCCAGGTAACATCCTATGAAGTTAAATTTCAATTTTGTCATTAGCGATTAAACATTGTTAGACTAGGTGTTTAAAAAAACATATTTGAAAAGGAATAGATCCCGGGAATAATTTGTTTCGTTGAAGTGACGTCACTGTAAATAGAATAAATATTTTTTTATTTCATAAATCTGGTTTGTTTCCATCCAAACTTATTTTAGGATAACCCATGGATCAATGCAAGTGAACTCAAACTTTATAACCTGACCAAATCCAAATACTTTATATTTTGTCTGATTAGGTTTTTGAGTTATTATGTTGTTTTTTACCCCCCAAATATTAGATTCTTTGGGACTTTAATGGAAAGATTTTGGTTGTTCAGGAGCTTATTCATTTATGTTTATGCCTAAAATCACTATCGACACTTTTCCATCATAGGTTTAATTAAATGCTTGAAAACATTTGTTTTATTTGAAAAGCTAAGATATGGTGCCATTTTATTTGAGGTTTATGAAGAGTGCACCTTGAGTTTTCCTGCGTTCATTGAAGTATAAATTTTTTGTCAATTTCTCAGATACTTTAAAGGTCCTGAATTGTTGGTTGATTTGCAAGATTATGATTATTCTTTGGACATGTGGAGCCTTGGTTGCATGTTTGCTGGAATGGTGAGCAATTGCTTTTCTAAAGGTTTTGAACTTAGCAAACCATGAATCTTCTCAACCCATAATTTTGCTTGAGCTAGTGTTTTCATCTTTGTTCTTATGTAGATTTTTCGCAAGGAACCTTTCTTTTATGGCCATGACAATCACGACCAGCTTGTAAAAATTGCAAAGGTAAGTAATTAAAGACATTGGTGAAAATGACTATTATTTTCTCTTGTACATTGGTCTTTATTCTTTAAGATTAAATAGAACCTGAATAAAGAATGTAACTATTGGTTCTGGTTGCAATTTCAGGTTCTTGGGACGGATGAATTGAATGCATATTTGAACAAGTATCATTTAGAACTTGATCCTCAACTTGATGCTCTTGTTGGGAGGTGTGTTTAAAATTTGATCCGATCTTGTCGACAAGGAATAAGTTGTGTGAATTCTAAATAACAATTGCTTCTAACTTTTAGCACATAGAAGCCGTTCTAAGATCTGAATAATTTTCTTATAGAATAAGTTAGTAGTGAATGAGGGCCGGGATTAAACTACTGGGCACCCAAAAGTTAAAGGGATAAATTGTAATGCAGATGCTTAAGTAAAAGCTTACCAGTCAAATTTTTTGGTGGAGGCCTGCTTACTTGAGAGATTAATGTTCTATGAGTTCTTAAAGTCAAATATAGTTCAGTTACAAGATCAGTCAAGAGCCACACGTATATTTATTGCCTTGGACCCCATGCTTATTTTTAAAAATAGTAGTGGAGATTTATACTACTTTATATGTAGTCACATATACTTTTCTATCAAAAAGAAAAAAAAATCTATTCACATATACTTATAATTCTACAGGCATAGCAGGAAGCCGTGGTCTAAATTTATCAATGCAGACAATCAACATCTTGTTTCTCCAGAGGTAGTCTGTCTTATTGTAATTTGAAAGTAATGGCATATCTATCTACCAGTTTATTGTTATTTCACTGACATAGAATCTTCCCTTTTTATATTAAAATGAATGAATAATTCCAATAGAAGAGGATGAGACTTCCTTTAGCTGAAAAGAATGGAACATACCCCCAAAATTTGACAGAACATTGAAGAAATATCATTTGAAAATATTCATCATTTTTTTAACATTGAATTGTCACCACTTGAATGCAGGCTATTGATTTTCTCGATAAGCTTCTTCGATATGATCACCAGGACAGGCTTACGGCAAGGGAAGCCATGGTATTTGAACTCTTATTTTAATTTCTTCCCTTTACATTTGCTAATTAAAGGCATGTTGATCAAAACCGTTTAGTGAAAGATTAAATACCGTTCCTTCTCCTCCCAAACCATTTTATTTTTAAAAATAGTAAGTTTACCATATACATCTCTGTGGATCTCCCTTTCTAGATTCAATCAAGTTTAATATGTACAAATTTGCATTTCTAGTATTTCTTTGTTGTATTGTCTATATAGGCCTTGAGACTTTTTAAACACCGCCGTAACTCAGTTGATTCAGGAATTACTACTAATGTTGTATTGTTGTTCCATTCTAAACCAGAGTAAATGATATATTTGCTGATTTTGATTTTGAGAGATGTCTATTGAGTGAATTTTATTCAATTTTTTAATTCTCATTACAAGAATGTTCACCAAGCCTTTTAGACTCAAGACTCGATATTTGATTAATAGCATACATATTCGGTGATGTTAATAGTGTGCTGGCCTGTGTTTTTGTTGCAGGCACATCCATATTTCTCTCAAGTGAGAGCTGCCGAAAGTAGCAGGATGCGAACGCAGTAGTAATTGGATTATGTGTTCGCATCTGCATAAACTAAGGTGTGATGTCGGTTATGGGATGTTTAAGTGTTATTCTTACTAAAGAAATATGAGCTGCCCTGTATTATAGTTTAAGAAACCGAAGCTAAAGAACTTAAATATTATTTTTCAAGTCGTTTTTCTTGATTGATAGTGGACCATAGAGCTACGAACTTATATTCTTGTTCTGGAGAAACTATATATTACTTGCAAATTTTTAAGCATGTATGCTGGTGCGTTCAATACTTCAAACTATTACCAAATTCTTCATAATTTCTTCTTTGAAGATCATTAATTTGAAGGCTGAATTACCAGTTTGAATTTAGAATCTTAAACTTTCAATTTTATGTTTATGTTTATTAGGCGTTTAGAAGTATTTGATTGAGCTTTGACCTTCCTCATTTGTCTAATAGGGTATTCCACATTTTTTAAAAAAATTTATGAATCTATTCCACATTTTCTTGATTTATGAATCTATTCGAAAGGTTGAGGTCTTAAATCTTTTTTTAGGTCTGACCTATTTTAAGATTGTCAAATACGAGGTGCTTATTAGTTAGACAATCTTTAAAATAAACATTTTCTACTTTGAACTTGAGGAGCAACTGCTTTGCAGCAATAGACAGTGAACTAACAAGCCCAGTAAGCAAAAATAAAATTTATTTCCATCATTTTTTAAAAATATAATTACCAATATAGATCAACCCAAACATTGATCATAAATCATGAATCGAACATCTCAAATCAAATATTGTTTAAAATTAATTTCTAACCCGAAATAAATACACAACTTGATAGATCTTCCTTCTTATCAATAATTGATTCGCAGTTAAGGAATAGAAAGACCACTCAAATGGGAGCCCATTGAAATTTTCGGTAAAGAAAACCCACGTCACATGCTCTTCACAAAATTTAGCATGCGGAAAAAATCGCAGAAAATTCGTCGATTTCAAACTTTGTAAAGTAAAGATACCAGAACTAACATGTAAATTCGATAGAGAATCTAGAGCAAACCACCTAAGAGTGAGCTACTACACGCCAGTTAAATAAGACCATGGAAAATATGCCCCACTAATATATTAATCCAAAGTCAATTTTCTGATACATGAGAAGCAAGACCATAAACAAAGCACATGTTCAGAAATCATGCATCCTGCTACAGTGTCGAAAAAGGCGAAGAATCACAGGTAAACAATGAGGCAAGGAGGTTGCTACCGGAACGTGCCTCGACGCTGTTCTTTCTTGTTTATTCTTTCACTTTTTAAGATGCGGGAAACAAGTATAGACATCAGATTTTGGGTGCTTGGCCTCAGCATGTTCCCTGCATTTGACCTCTGAGGTGGTGCAGATAAAGGTTTGCATGCATACCTTGCACTGCATTCAGTTTCATAGAAAATGCTTGATTATCCATGGCATCTATCTAGTGTAATCGAAAATTAGCAAAACTGAATGAACCTATTATATTTCATGTTAAATCCCTACAGATATTTTTCTTCAATATACGAAAGCTAACCAGCCATGAGAAAAGAAAATCAAGAGTAAATGTCGTAAAAGCTATAACAGTAGACACACTGCCAATGTAACATTCTTTTGAATCCTCTACGAGCAAGAATAACATAGGGCTCAGAAAGTTGCAGGCTTTAAAAGAATAATCGTGTCAATAAACCCATGGATTATGATGTTCAAAGTTCAGTTCACATACTTCTGCATCTACAGGACAGAACACAGCTTTTCAGAGGTTGTCTGAAATTTCAAAAAAAAATCGTTCTAGTTGAATAATGCTAAAGCTCAAATGAGAAATTCAACAATTGACAAGCATCTAAACAATATGCCCCAGTTAGGAAGGATAGATGTGGATTCAAAAACGATAAATGACAGAGAGAACAAAACATTATTTCTAAAATCAGGAATAATGATGGTGGCCCGAAAGGTTGTTTCTTCTATAGTGGCTTATGCCTATGTAGCTTGTCAGCGCCCCAAACATGTCTGACATCAAGACTTTGACATTAATGAAGTTTACATGCTTCAAACCGAAGTTTACATGCTTCAAACCATCACACTAACTGCAGGCTATAGCCATCAGCAATACCTTCTTAACTTACTGAACGATACAGATATGAACTGCATAGTCTAGTCCATAGCACTAATGGTAAGTTCCTAAACAGAACTGAAAAGACTTGCTTAATAATTGGACACCAGCCTTCCATTCGCAAGTAGGGTACCCTTACTATCTAACCGAAGAAACTCTTCTACTGAATGTGCAATTCAATATATTGCAATTCAACAATTCTGAGACGTCAAAATGTACGGCATAACCTAGAAACTAAGGTACAAGCGGTGGAAAAAAGAAACCAATTCCTATGAACACTTTTAAACAAAGATCGACATGGACAAATAAACTCGCATCAACAATGTAACTGATTCAGCTATCTTCATATAAATTAGCATCAAACATTGTCAAGACATACCTGAATAGACATTGCTTTCTTGTTTGCTTCGAGCTGACTTCCTGATAACAGACCAAACGAGATCTTCAACATTAACCGGAATAACCAACGAAAATAATCAACTCAATAGCTTCCCCCCCAAAATAAATAAAACCTTCTTATTGTTGGGTGAGAAAAGCAGGATAAACAATTAGAATGATTTCACCCTAACAGAGTCGCCACTTTGATTAGTTCCAAGAACAATATAACTATCAATAGTTCAAGAAATTCACTCGAAAACCAGACAAAAGCAGCCAAATCAAAGGAAGTGTCGATAAATAAATGCGAAGAATTAGAGAGAAAACTCACCCTTAGGAGCTTTCAGCTTCTCAATGTTCTTCTCGCGAGCCATCTTCGCTTTCTGCCCGTTCCCCCCTCCCATTTCCACGAGGAACCCAGAGAGAACCTCAATAATATGAAACCCTAATCCGAAGAAGAGATCGTCTTCGCTTGGAAGGGGTCGGAACTCGGAAGGCGCAAATACAATGCGGTTAGTTCATCTTATAGCTGGAGCTGTCACATGGATATTGATCAAATCACCCGCATAAAGGTCACAGACCAATGAAATGATACTAGTGGATTTCTTTTTCTTTTTTCCAAAGGTTATAATTGGACTTTGCTTTGGACCATTGAAAGGAGAATAAAGAGAGCTTTTTCATTATAGGATAGGATATAATAGTCTTATCAAATAAATGAACAATAAGAGAAGGAAAATTAGTGGCTCCAAATTACTAAATTGCCCCTAAATAATTTGGTTAGTAACCTTCCGAAAAGGTAAATCTAAATTAAATACGTTATGGGCATAGTTCAATTGACATACAACATGTACTAATGATTTAGAGGTTTGTGGTTGGAAATCTCTCACTTCATATGTTGTAAAAAAAAAAATTAAAGACAAAGGGTAAAAACCAAAATTAAATATACTGATAAACATTATGATAGAATTCTAGATTTCAATATTCAGGCAAGGAAACATGGACCACTCTACCTTCCCTTGTACTGATTGTTGGACCAAATGAAGAAGTTTATTTCGTTTTAGGTAAAGCATATTAGAATCATTAGATATTGCCTTTAATAAGTGAAAAAAGTAATATTTGGTTAATGAAGTTGTTATGCTTAAATTCATATAGTCTAATATTTAAAAAGAAAAAATTAGAAGAAATATTTAAAAACTTGAATTTGAGTTCCATGTATTTTTGGATTATGTAGAGAGTTATGTATTAAAGTTGAAAGGTGGAATCGACACATCACCACTGGATTGATGCTTGTCGGTGGTACTTCTTCTTCTTTCATAATAATCTCTTTATGTTAAAACGTCTAGAAATTGACACCTAAATTTCATTTTTCTCTATTTTTAGAATAGAGATGAACATGAAAAAGTTTTCTTTTATATGGCGTATTGGGTGAATGCATTGAATTTGTTATCTTTAGGTTCGCTGTCGTTTTTGGCTGCTTTGTGCGGCCAAGGAACGTGATACAGTTTAATACAATTGAATAATAATAATAATAATGACAATAAGGAGTGTGCTGCTTCTTCTTCCCAAACCCAACAAATGAAAACTTGTACGAAACATTAAAATGTATTTTAATTCATTTGAATATTACATATTTTTTGACCTTGTTATATAAATATACAAATTTAAAAATTAGTTATTAGGTTTGGTTTTCACGTATACTCGATTTGGCTGTCCTATCAAGATTCACTCTTAACCTGTACATGTCTCCCAGATTTTATTAGTGTTTGGTAGTTCCATTCATTTGTTTTGTTGGTTTTTAAAAATTTTCCCCTCATTAGGTTGCTTCAACATTTATGTTTCCGTTTCAAAAAAAAAAAAAAACACTTATGTTCACCCTTTACTTTTTTTTCTAATTTCTTATTGCACTAGGTGGAGTAAATAGATTCTGGTTATGTGCTGTTTTTAGTACTTATTTATTGAACTTAAAATTATGGTATTATATTCTTTTCTTTATTCTGGATTGTCACTGGATTGTCACTTTTGTTTATTTGTAGCTTTGTTTTCAATCAGATGTGCTATCCACCCTCAAATTTTTTTATTTTTTTTTTAAAAAAAACCTAAAAAAACTCGTGGTCGTTAAAACTTTCATCAGATTAATAATTTAATCTCGAATGATTAAACTTTAACTTGTTACAATTTTATTCTATGTATTTCCAAATTTGTGATAATTTAGTAAAAACTTTAACAATTTAGTCTACATACTTTCAAATCTGTAACAATTAAATTATTGCTATGAAAAATCTCATCAAAATTAATTGTTATTTTTTATTTTTAAACTACTTAGTCTGTAGTTTATAAACACATTATCAGATCTTAATTATTTCACAACAAAGACTAAATCATTATAAATTTTAAAATACAAGGACTAAATTGTTATGCATTAAAATTTATGAATTAAATTGTTACAAACTTAAAGGTTCAAGTACTGAATTATTACAAGTTCATGGACTAGTTACTTTCATCAAAGTTTATAGATCAAAAACGATTTTTTAACGAAAAAAAGAAAAAAAGAAAAAAAAATGTATGCCATCCTTGTAATTTGTAAAGAATTTGTTAAGGATGGTTTTGTTGTTTCTTTAGCATAAAATTTAAGTCAATCACTTTGTGGTATGTATTTTTTTTTTTTTTTTTTTTGAATCCACACTTTGTGGTATGTGTTAATTCAATTATTTTTAGTTGAATCTTTGATTATAGCATTTTTTTAGCTAGACAAACTTTATCTGCCTCGGCCTACAGTCACTTCTTTTTTAAGAACACAACAATATTATTGTTTTGGCTTCGTTTTTTTATATCCACCTCACACCTTACATATACCATACTTCTAAAATTTTTAAGATCTTATTTGATAATATGTTTACTTTTTGTTTTTTAAAATATTCGTGTTTATTTACTAACATTTTATTTTCTCTTTTGAAAGGGGTCTGTTTCCCTATCCAGTTTTGAAATACAACTTAGAAATTTTAGCCATATTTAGAATTAGGTAGTTTTCAAAAACTTATCTTGATTATTAAAATTTAACTGAAACTGCGAAAACACTTTTTAATTTTTTTTTAGAATAAATAGCATATAAACAGTTTTCATAACATGATTTTTAAAATAGAAAAAAAAAAATAAAAAGAAAAGAGAAAAGAGAAAACAAAATGATTAAGAATTATCTTACTGATTTTTGACCAAGTTTGAAACGAATTTGAAATTTAAATTTCATACGAGTCTATTTTGATTGATTTGGTCTCATTCATCTCCCTGATAGAACAGCAGGCGTATACACAATCGTGATCTCGTCGTTTGGGCAATGATTAGAAAGAACAGGGGCGTGGCCTGATCATCGTTCCCAGTTGGTGTAAGGGTTCCATTACAACACCTTGCTTTTGAAACCATTGCCAACATCATGGGCCCGACACCTAATAGCTGCGCCCGATGCTGATGCGGACTCGAATATACTTTGCTCTGTTCTTCCAAAATTCCCTTCTTTTTCTCCAACTCTTATCTCCATCTTCGTTTCTTTCTCTCTCTCTGTCTAATCTCCTTCCCACCGTCGCACCCAATTCCGCCGTTCTTCTACCGGATTCCTCCGTCTCTTTCGGTTGGGCTATGGAGTTTTTTCTTGAACTTGCGCTAACCATTAGTCTTCCTCTTCTTATTTCCTTTATTGTTAGTAAGTTTCTTTCCAGGGGCTCAACCGACGAAGAATTGGCTCCCTTTGGCTTTGACTTCGGGTTTGGATCGCGAATTCATAATCTGGAGAGTGATAAACCTAGCGTTGTTGTTGAGGATTTTGTCGGCGATGATGAGATTGTTGAATGTGAATCGAAACAGGGCAATTCCACTGGAATTCTTGAATCGAGAGATGAAACTGAGAGTAAATGTGATGATGTGGTGATTGACTCTGTGAGGATTGTTGAAATTGAGAGTGATTCCGATAATGGTGGCGGAGATTGCGGCGGAGAGGTTGCAGAGAAGGTGATCGATGAAAGTTCTGTTAGGGCCGGGTGTGAAGAAACTGGAATCAATCGGGATGAGGAGGACGAATGCGAAGGCGATGGAGTTGAGGCGTTCGAGGGTGATCGGAGCAAGGAATCCTGTGGAGTAAACGAGGAAGGATCGGCGGAGGAGATTGCCGTGGAGGATGACGATTGGGAAGGAATTGAAAGAACTGAATTGGAGAAGCAATTTGAAGCCGCGGTGGAGTTTGTGAAGGCTCACAATATCGAGGATCCCAATTTTGGCAGTGAATTGAAGATGCGGCTGAATGGACTTCACAAGATTGCTATGGAGGGGCCTTGCAGAGAACCACCGCCAATGGCTTTGAAGATCTCTGCTCGAGCTAAATGGTATTGTGAACTCTACTTTTCTCTCTCTCTCTCTCCCTGTTATTTTTCTACGATTTAGTGTTCTTATTGATCATTCTGCTTCCATGATCTTCCTGCAATTCAATTGTTCGTACTATTTTCTGGGAAATTTTCGCGAAACTGCTAGCCAAAATGTCAAGAATGTGTACAAATGTTCTGGAAATTCAAGACTAAATGAAAAGTTGTCTTTATTACAATGCACATTGCAACTCCAGGATTCTCTACTCTCTAATAGTTATATCATCGAGAAGTAGCCAGTAGGTAGAAAACAAATCTTTCAAAATAATTGTCATGTTTGAAGATTTTGACATTTCATGTTATAATTGAAAGACAAACAATTTTCGTTTGCATACCGATGATTGTTAGAGAGGGGGAAAAAAAAGGTCCCAAAAATATGATTGCTCAGTTACAACTTATACTCAGGAATGTGGATGAATTATTGACTTCACTGTTGTTTGAGTTGTTTGTTTCAGAGCCTGCAATTCGTGAATAATGGATAATTTAGAGTTTGAGATAAAAATAGAAGGGTCGAGTTGCACGAATTGAATACTGTCTTTTTTTCTTTTCCTTATCTTTTCATTTAGATATGGATGTTAAAGAGAAAACTAATCAGGATTTGGTCAAATCTTAACTGTTTTAAGAATAAACTGAAAGTATTTAGTTAATCTAGCATATCAGCTTCCATTTTTAGGTATAGTACTGATTTAATGAATGGCTTCTATTTGTTAAACTTGACACCTTAGGCTTTCGTTAGCTTTGTTAAATTGGATATAATTTTTTCAAGGAATGCCTGGAAGCAGCTGGGGAACATGACCCCTGAGGTGGCTATGGAGAGCTATATCAACCTTGTTTCTGAAAACATCCCTGGTTGGACGCCCCAAACTCCTGTAAGTGCTTTGTTCCACGGCGAGCTCATGATTTCTCACTGATTTGCCATTTCAAACTCGGGCTTTTTCTTTTCCTTTTTCCCTTTTGCGTAGGTAAAAAGTGATCAAGATGCTTCTCACACTCACGAATCTGAAAAACTAGCTTCCGAAATGAAACCACTTTTTAATGAAGGGGAAAAGGCTCACCGTTGTGACGTCGAATGTTGATTGCTTTTCGTTTGTCGATTCTCTAATGAAACTGCAACTGCAGGAAATCTGAATGACTAAAGCCTTGTTTCAACTGCAGGCGTTGAAACTCAGTAAGGGGGAAGCTCTATGGTGTCAAAATTCAGTTTGAATTGTCGTCCAAAGCCTTGGCTTTGTCTGGTTCTGTCTTGGCCATTTAGCCCACTTCATATGGTCTGCATTTTAGAAAACCTATAACATAATTTATTTTTGTCCATGACAGTCCTAGCGTTCTTGTAAATAGCAATTTGAAGTTATTTTTCCAAGGTATGAAGCTGTAAATTCAAAATAATTCCTCTGCTACCATAAGTTTGGATTGATATGTGAAAATAAATGGGATCATTTGATTGAAAGGTACTGGTTGAACCATAAACTTCTAATCTTGAAAAGAGCTTCATTATATCCATATTGGACATTTTCTATAGTACAGCAGATGTAAGGATGAAGTTTGAACTCCGACCTTGGGAGAAAGACTAGGTTGAAGGTTCATGTTAGTCCTACTTGACATGTTTTTAGAATAAGGACGGTTTGTTCTCTTTTGCTACTCCAAAAATTAGTTAAAGTAGCTGAACGTCATGACTTTAGTTCACAAAAATTGAGTAGAAGGTAAAAAAAAATAAACGGGGACAACACTTATGAATTCACAAAAATTGAGTAGAATGTAAAATTAGAAAATTATTTGAGTGTGTGCTCCAATTTGATCGAATTAAGTTTGTTGTGAAATTAATTTGATGCAACTCATCATGTATGCTATTTAGGGGTAAAAATTAAATAATTTTTAGTCAATCAAACAAGAGCATGACTCAACTGACATAACGTTTATATTCGACCAAGAGGTCAAAGGTTTAATCTTCATAAGTGTCTTGAAGTACTAATTTTTTACTAATAAACATATATATATTTAATTTTTTACTTAAAAAATCAAGTTTACAAGTGCAAATAAATGGTTGAACTAAAAAAGTGCAAATAAATCAAGAAATTTAATTTGTGGAAATTTAACTATTACTAAATGGAGTGTGTGTGGATATATATATACCTTTTTTTAGTTCAATGATTAGGGGATGGAGAATTGAACCATCAACTTTTCATATGAAAATTTGGTGTCTTATCCGTTATCTAGTAAACATGCATAATGTTCATAAAATAAAGGTTGAATCATTAAAAATATCCTTGAACTATAGGGGTGATTTCAATGATACCCTAAACTTTTAAAAATTTCATCTTAACCTTTGAAGTTTGAAGTTTGTTTCAAAATGACCCTGAAAGACTTTTGTCATTAGATTCATTAGTAGAAAGTGACATGTTTGTTTATGTGTTGCTTCTGTGACCAGGTTTTGAACACATATGTGAACAAAAAAAATAATAATCACAAATGAGAAGAACATAGATCTCCTGAGGTTGAAAGGAGGAAGACAATATATAATAGACACAATATTTTTCATCCATAAATTTATCAACAAAATGTTGTTAAAAAATAAATGGTCAAAATGAAACTTTTCAGAGTTATATAATTGATAATTGAGATGACCTAACTAACTAGGGATATTTTTAATAATTTAACCTAAAATAAACATATAAATTTGTATATGAATATTTATATATATAAAAAAAAAGCAGAAAATACGTGTGTATAAAACAAAGAAAGAGGAATACACATAAAAGAATTTCCCTCCCTCCGTCGCACTTCTAAGCAGTGGAAGAGAAAAAAAATTAGCAATGCTCGTTGTTGCCACCGTGCCTCCTCCCCTTACGATCTCAGAATTCTCTCTCAGAAATGGCTAGAGATCTAGGGCTTCTTTGAGAGATTAACTGTTATACAAATGGCGGTGATCATCGAAAATTCAGTTTGGGAACCAAATCCATCGTTGTTCATCTTCATTTTCCTTTCTTGTTTTCTTTCGATCTTTCTTCTACCCTATGCTTCCAGAAATAGCTCCACCAGAGCTCCTGCTCCGTTCGATCATGGATTTTCATCCTCCTTTTCTAGTTTCCAGCGGAAGTTCCTCCTACTTTATTCTCTTGCCTCAGGTAAGTTCCGTGCTTAACTCTGCACGCTTCTCTTTCCTAAAGAAAATTTACAAGAAACTGGTCATTTACAATTGGAAATCACTTAACGAGTCTCTCTCAGGCGGCGATCTTCTCCTTTTAATTGAACTTTTTTTCTAGACTATTTCCCCTCCTTAACTGACATTTCTTGTTCTCCGAGTTGTGTAAACGTTAATTTTCCATGTTGCTAATCGGTTATCTGAATTTATCCTCTTAACTATTACAGTAATGGAAGGTTTGTGGTCAGTGTATGGTGAAATTGAGTTTACGTATCGTGGAGTTAGCAGAGAGCAGATAGTGCTGTCTCTATCTGTTGGTTACGCAGCTTCTCTCTTCGTCGGTACTTTTTTTGGCGTTCTATCCGATTTGATGTAATTTTTGCTCACTTCTATACTCGATTACTTTCTTATTTGAAATGTCAGTATGCTATCTTCGTCTATATGCCAAAATGCACAGGAAATGGAAATCTGATGCTGGATTTTTATCTAGTTGAACATGGAATTATACTGATGACTGTGATGTATCAAAGAATTATATTTACGCAATATTCTGATGTTAGAAACTTAATTGTTCTTTGGTGAAGGGAATAGTGATTTTGCACAATTTCTAAGATCTTCGTTATGAACATTTGGATAGATCATAGGACAACAAAATTTTTTTGGATCAAATATAAAGAAAAAGAGACTGCAATCTAAAAATTTCAACGTTGTTTTCCAGTAATCATCACTTTTTAGGTTGTCAGCTTGATAGAGAAGAATATCTCCTCCAATACTCCCTTTCTGATTTCATTACTATGAATTTATTTATAAATACATTGAAGTAGATGATGTTTTTCTTCTAATAAATGATTTTATTATTATTGTAGAGGTCAAAAGAAAGTCTGTATGATGTTTTGCATTATACACCTTGTTACTGCCATATGGAAGAGGATTTCTGTTCATCCAAGTGTCTTTATCGCCAGTATTGGTTTATCTCTTGCTACTTCAATATTTTCATTCAGTTTCGAAACATGGATGGTACATCAACATGAAAAGGTTTGTGAACATGGTTTTGCACTTGGATTTATTTAGGTAGTTATCATAGTGAGCCATATAAATTTACATTAATGTCATTCTTGTTTAAAGGAGTTGAAGACACTCAAATATGAAATCAATGTACTCTGTTGTAATATCTTTTACTTCAAGTTTCAGATTCTTGAAATCAAACCAACCAACTTTTTTTTAATTAAGTTGATTTACCTGACTCAATTTAGTTAGATTTTTATTTATCTGAACTATTGATCTCAACTTATGCCTCAACTTGTATAAGTATTTGTTCTTACTTGGTTGAATGGTTGGCCTTGTTGATTTGTATTTGAGTTCCTGCAGTACCTCATGAGTGTCATGTTTGAAAGAAAGCACTAATTTAAACTCAGCCCCTCATATATTTTTGTCCCTTTGCAGCAAGGTCACAGGCAAGATATGTTAAGTGACACATTTTGGTTAATGACTATATTTGAGTCCGTCTCTTTGATTGGAAACCAGATGCTTGTGAATAGCCTGGTTGGCGATAATGTTAATAGGAATATGTATTCTCCTTCCACTGTTGTTGTGTTTTTGGCATTGATATGTATAGCATTTATCGTCAAAGGGTGGACAGAAGCATCGCCAAGAATAGAACTGGAGGACTATAGAACTTCTTTCAGTGCATATATTTTTAGTGGTAAGCATCATATGTTCCTCATATTTTCATCTTGATTTAGGTTTTGTCTAACTAGGTGAATTTTCAGGCAAGGCCATTTATGCCATTTATTGTTCATTTTAATATAACAGTTTTGCTGTGTTGACACATTAACGTCACATCTGTTGTATTTGAATATGATTTTGCTGAACCCCAACCTATCATAAACTCTCAAATACTTTTGTATCATTTTCAGGGTTTTTTTTTAAAAAAAAGTCCTCGTACAAGGTTGGGTTTTTTCTAGTTATTTTCAATGTTTATTAGAAAAGTATATATTTAGTTTGTACTAATATTATGTCTAACTTTGTTCAGAACGGATTGCAGCCATAAATTTTGTTTTTCTTCTGCACTCTACTAATGAGAAACCTATTGAACAAATAGTATATTCAAGAGTAAAAATGCTCACCAAGTGCTTATCAATGTCTTCACTAGGTTTAGGTAGATTCTTTTACACATCAGATAATTTAATCTCATTGCTTCTTCTGTATTCAACTATTATCAGGTTTCATGGTCCAATATATATTTTAAATGTTTATTTTCAAGTAAGAACTAGGATTTTTTTTTTTTTTTTTTATCAAGGTTATACTTCCTATCAAATCATTTGTGATATGTGATAGAATTAGTAGATATTCTCAGAATTCATATATTTTCATACTTCGCAGATAAAAGGATATGGTTATTGGCATGGGCCCAAGCTTCTATTCACTTCTCTGTTGCATTCTTTTGGATTCTTTGGGCTCCAACATTAGTGGTACATATTTAAGTGTTTATTATAAGACCATTGAAGTATTAAAGTTAATTTGTTAGAGGATTTATAGTATTTGAAATTGTATGCCATTGAACAAGTTTTTCTTTTGCCTTCTCCAGTTTTCAGGTTCATATTTTAAACTACTAACCAAACCATTGTACTAGTAACTTTTTAAATCAATTTGAAAATAGTCGTTCTCCTTTGGGATTTAGTTAACGGGCATTCATAATTTGAATTCTTGAGTTATTTTATTATTTCTGGTTTAGGCTGATGGGCGGGAAGTGCATCTAGGCTTGATATATCCATGTTTGCTGGGATCAAGAATCCTTGGAAGCTCATTGTTCCCGTGGCTTATGGGTGGAATATCATCCTTTCGGACTGAAGATTGCTTACTATATTGCTTTGCAATATCAGGGCTTGTGATGTCAATCGTTGCTTTTGATTATCAGGTAGGTTACACATGATTTGTGTTCTAAGGTTTTTGACAAATTTGGACGAATAAGGAGCTTGATGTTCTCCTGCTTGATCTATTTATCTATAATATGCAGGAGCTTGGAGTTTTAGTGATGCTATTTTCCTTATTTCATGCCTGTGTAGGTTTAATTTTACCTGCACTTGCAAGATTAAGGACCATGTAAGTGCTTCTCTTACTATTGTGATAGCAGCAAAAACCTAATTATGTGCACATTAGGTTTTGATTGCATATTGCTTTTCTTGTCTTTTTTTAATAGGTATGTGCCGAATAAGTTACGTGGAGGGATGATTAGCTTATCTCTAGCCCCTGCAAATGCGGCAATTCTGTTTTTTCTGTTGCAGGTATGTAATTCTACCTTCAATTGAACTCTTAAGAGTGGTGGAGCACGCATTGGTGTTCACAGGAGCTGGTGTGTGCCTCCATCATTCACAAGCAACTCATTTGCATGAAAAGAATGAGTCTAATTTAAATGAAGAATACCTTAATTTCATCACTCAAGCAATCTGAATCGTATAAGCAAAGATTAGGTGTGTTTTGTATTTAGTTCTGGACTATAGGGTCTGAATCTAACTACTCATACATCCAAATGGTTACTAATCTGGTCAGAATAGTCCTCGTCTAAATGTAATTTGTTTACCATGAAGGTGCCTCGTGAAAATTTGGGAAATACAAGAACATTGGTAAGGGTTTTATTTTTCCTTCTTACCATAACCGAATTTAGTGAAGGAATTCAAAGGATTTGAAATTCATTATGAAGAAGGGTCTATTTTATGTTCTTTTTCTGTTTCCAAAAAAAAAAAAGAAGGGTCTATTTTATTGATTTGAAAATTACAACCTTTATATGTTCTTTCATCAGTCTGCCGATACCGTCATCTTTGAACACTACATATATTAAGCCTGATGACAAGAACAAATTACTAATTTACTACGGCAATCCAGATTACATGTTATTAGGTTTATTTTTTATCCCATAGGACTCGAGTTTTTAACGTTGATCATTCCCCATCCCTTTTTAGATAAGAAATTTCATAGATGACATTAGTGTCTTGTTTCTGTAGGGGGGCTATTACCGGCGTATTGAAAATTCAGTGATAATAGCATTTGCTGCCATTGGTCTGTTCACTTCGGCTGCTAGCATGTATGCATTGAAGCGTTGGGGAAAGCATCCATATCAAACCTGGCAAAAGCAGTAAATTGTTCTCACATTTCCAGCTTTTGTTTGAAGTTGGTAGAATCTATTCAGGACCATCGTATACTCAAGCTTGCAAGACCAAGTTATGGGATATCTATTTGTTTGTGCTCATCGATTATATTCAAGTTCAAGAAACTCCATAGTCATCCCATTTCCCTGTTTCTGGGTAATGCTGGTAATTCCTGTTGATGAGACGTTAAATCATTGCGAGGACTAGAGGACTCTTCATCCAGATTTTAGTGTTGATGGGGTCAAGTAGCTGCCAAAGGTTAACCTTTTAATCTTCGAGTCAATATAGGTTGCAACCTTAAGAACGAACCGCATTTTGTTCCTTTGGGATCCAAGAGCAATTAAATAGTTGGAATGCATTTTGAAATATTCTTTTTGTTCCTTTGTAGACTCTGAATGAGATGATATTAGGTTGTGTTTTCTTTTGGACATTTGTACTTGATTTCTGTTAACTATTGAATGACAAAGGTTTTATTTTCACAAAACTTTAGTAAATATAATGGCTAATAATTCATTCCTCTTTATACATGTTCAACTATAGCAAGCAGTTGAACTCAAAAGCTAAAATAAATAAAACGACAATTGATATACCAATCAACATCAATAATTGATGTCAAAATAGATAATTATTCAATCTATTCAATAAAGGTTTTACATTTTCTTTAAACTATTATTAGGTTGAGCATTTCCTTACTCTTATTTTAGGCTAAATATATGTTTTAACCCTTAATATTTGGAGTGTTTTTTTTTTTTCTTTCAAGGAAACGGTATTCTTCCATTTAGATCATATTGTTTAAATATTTTTAATTTAACCTCTTATGTTTTAACATTTTTCAATTTAATTCCTCATCATTGATCAATATTATAATTGATTGATGATAAACTTACCTGGCATAATATAATTGACAATTAACCTGATAGGAAAAGTCATCTAGGAGAAGAAACTCAATTTATATACACCAAGTGATATGCCATGTAAGTTTATTGTCAACCAATATTAACATTTACTCATCTTGAGAGACTTAATTGAAAATTGTTAAATTTAAGAGCCTAGATTAAAACTTTTTAAACAATAAAACTACATTGAAAAAACACTTCAAACATCAAAGACTACTCTAATATGCTATTTGGTCAGGTGCAGAGGAAAGGAAGGGAATCAAATGTGTATAATGTCAAAACTCATTTTATCATACAGATAACATGATAGGGTCGAGATTTACGAACAATGCATCGTGTGAGCAAATAATAACGCTCAATCGTCCTGTATTTGATCTCTGATCCACTTCGTGGCTACCCATTTCTGCCCTTTGATCACAGGACAGCTTCCATGAAGTGATGTCTACAAAAGCATCCAATAAATGACAAAGCCACAAGAAACAATTACAAGCACAAAGACGGACAGAATACAGAAACAATAAATTGCCCACCAAATATGTTTTGGAAAATAATTGCTATTAGGATACACGTTCATGTTTTCAAATGCAACGATATGTATGATGTAAAGATTAAAGTAACTACGTTGTCCCAGAAAAAATGATGAAAGTAACTACCACTTAAAATATTAAATAGCCTACTGCACTAAACGTTGCAAGGTCAGGTTATCATATAGAATAAGTCCCCAACAAAATGAACGGCCATCTTCTATCATCTTCCCAACACTATTTCACTGGGTTTGGTCAGATGAAGTTCATCAGTTTTTTTTTTAATAGTTTAGTTTCGTAAGGTTCTCTTAGTTACTTGATACAAATTCAAAATTTTGTAGTATCAGTGCTCAAAAAAATTAATATTTATTTTTTAAAAATTAATATTTTCGTTTTTCCTAAATAAGATAAGTCCCCTCCCGATATCTCCTGTATGTGTCATCACCAGGACCAGCACCAGCACCAAAACATAAAAAACTTAACAAAGTAAAAATAAATTGAATGCTTAAAATACGTGTCCGAAGCATGTCTATATCCAACGCCTCTACATCCTGCTCAAAATAAGCATCCACGCTTCCTAAAGAAGACCATCTTACAACAGCTTTGTGAAAGTTCAACACAATTCATAATGAATGGCGTTGGCAAAGAATATCTAATCTAAGTTAGTGAACAAATATGTAAAAAGTAATTAGTCTGAAGAAAGTGGCAAAGATTTTAGTAATCTGAAAGGATTTGATGGATCCTTAATAGAGAAATAGTAAGAAACTATTATTAATAAAAAAAAATTATTGGAAATATTATTAGGATATTAGTAGTGGCAAATTGTAATTCCCTGATAGTTTGTTAGGAGGTGGTTATAGATAGAGTTAGGGAGTCTAGAGATTCAGCATACATAGTCCATTGTGGAACCAATTTGAGACAGAGATGGTCCTCTCAAAAGGCTATATCAATGCTGGTTTTCCATTTTATATTGCAATGAAATTTTAGTTTTTTTCAATATTGGGATCCTAACAATCCTCAGTTTCAATATGTTTATGTGGTGAGTACCATATGATATTAGTTTGTAGTTTTGAACTACTAAAAAAAAAAGTTTGTAGCTTTGATATAGACTACCGTTCTTTGTTACAAACATGCCCATATCTTTTTCATGGCAGAATTAGGCTCCTATTAGCAAACCGAGAAGTTTCATGCTCAAACGAAGCATGTATGCTCCCTATTAACACACATTGTTCAAGAATACACATTAATAATCTATACAGCACGCTTGTTGGCATTGAGATCTTCTTTAGGCTTTTGGTTATTTGGAGGAGTTTTTCGTTCCTTTTTAGGTTCTTCTAGTTTGTTAGTTGATCCTATTTGGTTTATTTATTTCGGGAGCGATTGTTTTTTCCCATTTTTAATTGACTGGAATTTTGTTTTTTTCTTTCTCCTTTTGGAGGTTGTTTCATCAAACATTTTATATCTTTTCAATGTTTTCAATATGTATCTTGTTTAAAAATAATAATAATCCATACAGCATTCAAATAAAAACCATCATATCCAAGCAACAGAGGATAGGAACAGGAACACTAACCGGATCAATTGTACCATTTGGGAAAACAGAATAAAACAGAAGTCCATCACCTTGGCGTGGCTTCACTTTCAAACCAA
Source organism: Luffa acutangula (assembly GCA_036850905.1). Lineage (NCBI taxonomy): Eukaryota > Viridiplantae > Streptophyta > Magnoliopsida > Cucurbitales > Cucurbitaceae > Luffa > Luffa acutangula. Next base: position 55,707,227 of record CM072087.1, on the reverse strand, counting down.
TACATCTTTGGTAATCATAGGTTCCATCCATATTCAAGCCGTTCTGCCAATCAAATATAGTAAATACTCTATTTGACTCATATTCAGAAGATGATGGGATGTAAAAGATATCAAGAAAAAGGCCGCGTCGTTCATGTGGTCTTATGGTTTTACCTCAAATGGAAACATGGTTTCTCCGCCTTCTTCAACATCAGTCAAGTACAACAAGAAGGAAGCCACCTGATTTTTTGGATGCAAAAATGTCAGTTAGGCAAAGTAGCGCAACACTATCTGTTTTCTTTTCTTTTTTTCTTTTCTTTTTTTAATTTTTTTTTTAATTATTGGGAGGGTCATGTTTGTGTAGCGGAACTCTTATAAATGCACAAAAAAAAAAGATTGAATCTGAAATTATCTGCTCAATTTATCCAGATAAATCTTCGTTATTCAAGTCATTGAGAGATCACCAATGAAAAAGCAACTAGCAACATTTCTTTTTATAAGAGAAAAGCAACTAGCATCATGTAATCCACAGAATCAACTTTTAGCACTGTCACTATTAGAATTGACATTAAATTGCATTTGAGAACTATTACTGCAAACGACATGCACCAGCTTATGCTTGCATCTAACCCTTATCAATTATGTACATCTGTAAATGTGTACGTGAATGAACAAAGGAAAAAGATGATATATCTACTTTGTACCCTTTGGCTCTTCTGTGGCCCATATTCAGAAGGATTGAACGCATCATAATGAGAATTATACTTCTGCCCAATCTCATAACGCAATATATTAAATGCCTGGAACACAAAATCCTTAATCCATTATAAAACATCTGGGAAACAAGAAGTTAGATAGATACCTTTTACAGACGCAACAAAACATACAAAATCAAGTGGAAATGACTGCACCATATAACCTGTACATTAACTATAAAATGAAGCATTGTTGTAGAAAATATCTCTACAAACAAAAAAAAAGAAAGAAAGAAACATAGATATAGAGCTTCGGGTGCATCAAATGAATAAAATACAGTGATTAGTTATCAGGTTCTGGTTACCTGTTCTTATTATGTACCTTGGTCTTTAATAAAAAAATGTGAAGAGTTATAATACTAATTCTCTTTTGAGTTATCAAACTTTCATTCTCCAGAAGTTCAGACAAGAAACAAAAAGTTCAAGAAATTTTTAATCTCAGCTTAAAAAATAGCCAACAAAATCTGACTTAAAAGGGGGCACGTAGTAGAATTACATAATAAAGCCCATCGATGACTATAAGAAATGGATGGGTCAAAATCCCATGTCAAGCATTAAATTTTAAGAAGGCCCAACTACTATAAATAGAGATGGAAATAATAAGCCAGTTAGGAAATGACATTAGAGGTCAAGCATACCCTTTGATGTTTCTTATAAAAAAAAAAATAGGAAATGACATTAGAGGTATTCACAGCAAGCAAGTTAGGAAATGACATTAAAGGTAAGTTTATAGTAACTTGCTAATGGTTTCATCTTCTCCAAGGAATTGAAAGAATGCAATCCACGATACTATCAAAATTTTACATCAAATATATTCAGGATTCTAGAACAAAATACTTAGAAAAGTTAACTCTTATGGACAATACACCAATAGAATTCTACAATCATAATACCTCTCCATGCATCCTTGGAAGCATAGTTGCCCTCGCAATTTTTTCCTCAATGACACCCAGAGTCCCACTTTCATCTTCTGAAGCACTAAAGAAAACTCCAGAACTGCTTGGGACAGAAAGAGAGAATCAAATTGAAAATTTAATCAAACACCTTCACAAAATTCTATGTTCCTATAACCAGAGTCTAACCAAAAACTTAGAAGATCAGGTATTCCTAATAGTAGAGCCTTCAATTCCTCATAGGAAGTAATAGAACTTGTCCATTTTCACCCATTCCCATGGCTAACTCAGAGGTTCAGACGAATTAACTTGTAATTAATTATACCAATTACAAAATGCAATAAAGAAAATACAACGGAAGGATGAATATTTTTTTAGATATGAATCAATTCCACTGATAACACATTTGGAAATCCCCTAGACCAACGCCTAGGAGTTAAACAGGAACTCCAATCAACAATTATAGGTAAGAGTAACCAAAGACTCGAACTGAAAAAGGAAGACACAAAAAAAGGAAGTATGTATAACAATGTTGAAATCTTAAAATCTCAATTGAATTGATAACTTCGCAGACCATAGTAAATCGCGTATTTAGACAGAAGATTATAATTGGAAATCGGATGAAACCTATGTTGAGGCAGTTCAAAGAACAGTGGATGAGAAAATTAAAAATAAAACCAGAATGTCGTTCCAAGAGAATGCGAGAATAACACATACTAATCCCACAAATACTTTTTGCAGACAACCATCCTCGATATCCCCATGGTCTAACCGCATGAATCACCTCATCGAGCATATATATTAACTCCATGCTGAGAAAAAGATAATTAATAAAGTCATATGTGCCAATACATGCAGGCAGAAGATACCTTGTTCGGATTCCTTTCGTGTTCGCTTCGGTTTCTCCCTTACGTAGAGCCAACGTAGACGGCCTAAGCCTCGGTCTCGCCATATTAACTATGCTTTGGCATTGCTCGGCAGTTGCAAACTTGGGAAAATAAAGTGCGCGAGGTCGCCAGCTCAAGACCTACATTTAGGAAAACCTTAAATTAGACGTGAAATAATTTAAACGATAAATCATGAATACTGAAGGTCGAATAACCAGTAAGCAAGGTTCGTTCGTCGATCAAGTACATGACGATCCTAACATGAACATCTCATTCTGAGTGACATTGCGGTGAAACTATGATACGAGTGGGAAAACAAGAATTAAAACCAAACGGAGAGCACCTGAAATGGAATCGAAGAAATGGAATCGTCGCCGTTCTCTCCTGAGGGCATCAAATCGAACTCGCCACCATCGCTGACCGATTGAAGCAACCTCGGCCTCGGCCTCTCGTCATCTACATCCTGTTTATTCGTCCGATAACAATGACATAGTCGGAAAATTATTACATTAGCATTAAAGAGACGAAATCTAAGACTGATTAGAAACTTGAAGCACACGGATCAACCTGAGAGAGGAGAGAAGAGCCGAAGAATCCGGCGAGGAAACAAAAAAGGCATGAAACGAAGAAAAGTGCCGGCAAACCTAGCTTCGATCTCAAGCTCGAATTAATTTTTCCGCTTTTGCCTTTCATCTTCCGTTCGTTTGATGATTTGATGAAATCACCGATCTCTTCCTTGTTTACTCCTATTTTACGATTTCGGAAGCCTATGGCTCTGGTCAAGTTGGACTGGCTTCGTGCTTTGACGCTCAGTCAACCGAACAAAGGTTAAAAAAGTCTTTTCGCTTGTCGAAAGTCGTGTGACGGGGCGGGAATGCAATTGCCGCCAGTTCATGCACCCTGAAATATTTAATTGATTAATAAATATTTCTTTTTTTTTTTTAATTCGATTAATCAATAATGTTGATGGTTTCTTAGATGGATTATGAAAGTGAGATGAGAATGAGAATGACTCTGTTCTTTTTCCCGAAAAAGGGAGAGGTAAAAGTCTTGCCTAAAATTATATTCAAATCTTTATTTCTCTTACGTCTTTACCGTTTTTTTTTTTTTTTTTTTTTTTTTTTTTTTTTTTTTTTTTGAAAAAACGTCTTTACCGTTTAATATTGCATTCTCAAATTTTTATTTTTTTTTAAATAATTGCATTCTCAAATTAATATAATATGTATATATGACCTCTCTAATTAGTCATCTATAATCTATGTATATAATTATAATATACATCAAAGTGCCTGAAGTAACTTTGTTTATATGATATTAACTTTGATTTTTTTTAAATACCTAAGTTATCTTTTACGTAAATTTCATTCAATTATTTATAACTCTCATTATTAATTCTATTATTATTTATGATTAAAAAAAAAAAATTAGTAATAACAATGTCAAAGTGAGTATAGCTCAAGAAAATCAGGGTCTCTTATTACAGCTGGTGGGAAGAAAATCTTTGGTAAGAGATAATTGATTACCTATCTTTGTGGAATCGGATTTGTCGGATGTTGTGAATGCTCTGAACTCGTACTGCGTTGAGCTTTTAGAAGCGAAAGTTATGATGGTTGAGGTCGAAGAATGCGTCAAAGATGTTGGTGTCATCGGCTTCACCAAGTGTCATAGGTCAAGCAACAAGGTTGTGCACACTATAGCTAGAAGCACGACTTCTCCTTGGTTGGTCGGAGCATCATCGTCCACTGAAGGAGATGATCTTTTTGGGCAGTTCCCCTCTTCCATGCTGGAAGAGCGTTTTGTGTTTTGTGGGGAGTCTGTTTTGCCGGTTTGGCTTTCCTCGATTATTGTTGAGGATTTGGTTGGTGTAACAAACTCTTTTCCTTTTTTTTTTTTTTTTTTTTTTGACACAAGAAAGGCATCAGCCACCTAGATAATAAGACTCAATACTAAGCAAACAGACCGTTGGACTCCCCTAAACTGGCTCATATTCACCAACAAAACTCCACACACTCATAGACATAGATCCCTATAGAGCTTTAGCAGGCCTGGCAAAATAATATCACACTATGCTCAACTCGCCATCAGCCGAAAACAGGTCCTCGAAATGCTGTTTGAAGGAGCACACCACAAGAACTTGGCAACACCAGGACCTCCAGCCGACTAAGAACACTAGTTGGAAATCCCCACACTGCCATGGACCAAGCTAGCCACCAACTCCACTTCGGGCCCGCTCACCCAAACATGAAGGAGCTCGCAGGCTCCTAGAAACAACCTGCACAATTACCCACAGAATGAAGCAACTAGCACACATAAAGCCTCAATCAATCTAGAAAGGGAAAGACAGAAACAATCTAGGACAATTTTCTCATCCAACCCAAGTTAGTAAACCATGAGCAACTCAAGCAGCATAATGAGTCCCAAAAGCAGGATCAGAAGATGGACATTTGTCATGACAAAGCCCCATACAACAAGTGCTACACATTTGCCTAGGAGAAGCATACTGCATGATAACAGAAATGAAACAAGTCAAGGTTTACCGGAGAACTCTCGCGTGAGTGTGTGATAAAGCCTTCCCTAGAGCCGCCCTACTCGCCCTAACAAGATTTATAAGCCCCCTCCACCCATCTTCCCCCTACACTGGAACAAAGGCTTCACTCAAACGACTGAAGAGATCAAATAGGTTGCTAACACACCACCCATAAACCCGCCCAGACAACAATCTCTTTTCTTTCCACACTTTTCGCATTCTGATTTTCAGATTCATTTTCTTTCCCATACTTTCTTTCTTTCTCAACTTTTCTTTCTTTCTCAATCTTTCTTTTCCTCAAAATTTTCTTTTCAAACTCACTCTTTCATTTCTTTTCGATCCTTCCTTTTATTCACACCCCAGGCAAGGAACTAGCTTTTGCACTGCAGAGTAGGGACCCCTAACCCGAGTTTAACTCTTGGCTGGCCTAACTGAACACACTGCAGGCAGCTCTTTTCACCCCTTATTTTGCGCCTCGTGCAAACAACTCTAATCTGCATCCCAAACAGACTTTCTAGATCCACCCTATATCCTATCGAGGTGACAACAGACTTAAGGGACCCATAAAGCCAACCTAAGCTTTCGAGACTAGCAAAAAGAAAGACCAAGTGCATAAGGGAGCAAGAATAGACCAGAAACACTCAAAACCAGATTCATATTATGCTACCTGCCAACACCTCAATCCCAGGCAAAAGTTAAAGCACACCTGCACATACAGGGATTATCCCCAACAAGTCCCACAACCAAACCCCACCACCAGGCATCAAAACCAGACATGATCCAAGAAGAGGATCACTACACAGCCGCATGGCTTCAAAACCCGTTCTAACAGAGAGGAACCGAAACAGAATCATGCAAGTAAACAATCTGACGTAACAGAAACATCTATACTTGGACCAAGGCCCACTTGCATGCATAAATTGCCACCCCCAACCAAAACATCATACAATGCCCCTATTACATAACCTAACATGCAACCATAAGAACAAAGTACAAAGACAACAAGTGTAAGGGAAAACAGAAACCTTCCCTGATTAAGCACAGCGGATGGGAGAGACTGCAGTTGCTTAGATCGAATACCTTTATCGCACAGAAGACTTCCTTACAAGGAAGACACAACATCACCCCTTAGAACATCAGAAATTTCACTCGGCCCTTCTTCAAGCCAAACACGGTCAGCATAAAAAAAGGCCAAGCTAGCCAGAGCATGCGCCACCCTGTTTCCCTGGCGTGGCGAAAACAAAACCTTGCTATTGTCCCAAGGATGGAGGACCCTTCGGACGTCATCCATCAACCGCCCTACTTCCGACACATCCTGCACACCACCATGAAGAATTCTGACTAGTCGCAAAGAGTCAGTCTCCACCACAAAATCAACAAACCCCAGCTGACGAGCAAGCTGAACCCCTTTATACACAGCCCAACCCTCTGCCAAATCCACGCTCCAACACCTCTGCAAGCTCAAACAGGCCATCATAAAAATCTCGCCATCAGCCCCACGCAGTACACAACCACCTCTAGCCTCCCCTGAGTCAGGCCTGACAGAAGCATCGACATTAAGCTTCAGCACCCCAGCGGTTGGCGGCCTCCACCCACAGTGCTCCTCTTTGTCCCTTTCCTGATCCTGAAAACAGTCCCCCGATAGGCAACGTCTCCCACCAGCATGGAAAGCCCTAAGATAGTCATTTGAAGAGGCCCATAAATCCCGACCATCTGATTGACCGCCCCAACTCAGACTGTTCCGAAGGTTCCATACGGACCACCAGAAAATAACCACAAGCTCAAAATCTGGCCCCGGAAGACTATCATTCATCGCCCAAATGACTTCCTCAAACCGGAATTGGGAGAAGGACCGATGGAGAGGGGCGAACTTGGAGCACGCCCACATACCTCCAGTCACAGGGCAATTCCAGAACAGATGCCGACGATCCTCCATATACTCATCACACAAAACACACAGGCTAGAGACATTGATGTTACGCTTGAGAAGGTTTGCCTTAGTAGGCAAACGGTCATGGAACAATCGCCATAAGAAAAACTTATGCTTACCAGGCACATTCAGCCTCCAAAGACCGGACCACCACGCACGCATCCTATCCGGATTCGAAGATGAAGGTCGGTCCTGCACAGCCAACATATGAGCAAAACGATACCCACTCTTCACAGAAAAAGCCCCATGCTTCTCAAAGTGCCAAATTAAGCGGTCTTCCCCCAGACCATACCGTAGCAGGATTCTCAAGATGGCCGCACAATCCGACTCATCGAAATGGGATCTGATCACGACCTCATTCCATCCTCCCGATGCAGCGAATAGATCACTAACTTTGCTAGTAGCAGGAAGCGACGGGACCAACTGTATTCGGAGAGAAGACTCATTCGACAACCAGTTTGAACCATAAATAGGCGTAGACCGCCCATTACCTATCCTCCAATGACATCCTCGAACCAAAAGCTCCCGCCCCCATAACAAACTGCGCCAGACAAACGACGGTCGCGACCCAGGACCCGCCTCCAAGAACCCTGACTGGGGAAAATAACGGCCCCTCAGCACCGAACACAAAAGAGAAGACAGATCCTGCAGGACACGCCAACACTGCTTAGCTAATAGGGCTTGGTTAAAAGTGTCATGTCAACAAACTCTTTTCCTAACTAATGCATGTCTTATTTAAAAAAAAATGAGTATAGTTCAAGTAATTAACATATACTATCGATCAATAAGTTACCGTGTGAATCTCTCACCTCAAAATGTTTTTTAACTAAAAACAATAACAATAATAATACAAATTCTACTTCTATCTCTCTCCTAAAAAAATTTATTTGATGTATCCACCCCTCTTCGACTCTAAAGTTTGTACTAAAAAGAAATATAAGTTTGTATGTTTATCTCTCTCTCTCTCTCTTTTTTTTTAGCAAATGTTTATCTCTCTCTCAACTCACACTATCTGTGTCTCTCTCAATTCAACCTTTCTCTCTCTTCCACTAATCCAAGTTATTCCGTCTCATATTAACTCCAACCAAATTACTCTAGTCTAAAATAACAATTCAATAAATCATAATTTCAAAAACTAATTATAAAAGGCTGTGTCGATTTATTTAAAAAATTAATTCTAAAACTTATGACTCGTACTTTTTAATTATAACTAACAGTGAAAGTAAAAAGAAAAACTGAATTTTAATAGTTACATGATTTTTATATGATATAATTAAATGAATTCACAAAATCGTCAAAAATCTAAAAAGTTTGAATATGAAAAAGGAAAACATATGTGAAAAGTTTTGGCCCATTTGATAATCATTTAGTTTTTAAAAATTATGCTTATACACACATACTTCCCACCTATAAGTTTCTTGGTTTTAGTATCAACCATCTACCTTGTTTTCAAAAACCAAGTCCAATTTTGAAAAAAAAAAAAGTAGTTTTCAAAAACTTGATTTTGTTTTTAAAATTTGGCTAGGAATTCAAATGCAACCTTAATTAGAATGAAAGTCATGGTAGGAAATTTAGGAGAAAACAAACCTAATTTTCAAAAACAAAAAACAAAAAATCAAATGGTTATCAAACGGACCTTTGTAAATTTATTTCTACAAAGTAAATATATACTTCAACTTTAATTATATTTAATAATATAATTTCAAATGTTTTGAAAATTTTATTATGCTACAAAATAAATTTAAAATATCATGTGTGACGTGGTAAATACTATTTATATTAAAGCATGCCATAACAAGTTTAAATTATTATTTTGTAGTAAATATAATGAACTTAAATATGTTGTATTTTCAGTAAAACGTATGAAGTTTTTTTTTTGAAACATTTTTTTTAAACATTTTTTTTTTAACATTAAGGGTGGTGGGATTTTTAAAACCTCCCTCTTGGTCGTTAGTATATGTTTTGACATGTTGAACCATGTTTAGGTTCCCTTACAAAATGTATGTTGACATTAAAGTATTGTTTTACAATTGCAAAGACAGTAATAAACTCTATACATTTCATTTTTAGATACATTAATAAGAATTATGTTGTAAATTTAAATTAGGCAACAAATTGAAAAAAGAAAGAAAGTAAATAATGATTTTTCATGCAGACTAGGAAATCATAATAGCAAATGTGGATCGAATACTAATACTTTACTGGACACGTGCGCTTGGATATTAATTCTGATTCGAACCATAAATATAAAATGTATTTTTTTTAAAGAATATTTTGTGAATCTATCACAAATTTGAAAGTAAAAATACTAAATCGTTAGGTACTAAAGTTGGGGGACTAAATTGTTTAAAATTTGAAAGTGTAAAAACTAAATTGTTGTATACTAAAATTCAATGAATAAATTATTACTTTTATAAATGTACATGGATCAAAAATATTGTTTACGAAAAAAATAATAGTAAGCTGGTTTTTTTCCCTTTTCAATAACAAAGACAATTACTATTGAGTAATAGTAAACTTAATCATCCCTTACCATGTTACTGAGATTAAAATGATAGTGTCACAAATAAGTTGTCTAGTTGTTCCTCTGTTTTTAATAATCATGTTCCCATGACTTGCAAAAAATCGCCTAAAATAATGTATCCACTTGATTATTTTGAGCACAAATTACAGCTTATATATGCTCCAACACTAGATGGATATCATGTTTGATTGATCAAAATATTTACTTAGAAAGAGGGGGAAAAACCATTACAAAACATAAGCCTAAAGGATTCATTAAAAAAAAAAAAAAAAGCATGCCCCTATTTATTCCCCATCACCTAGATAACCTTATTCAATCGTCGATTGGATGAAAAACAGACAATGGAAGAAGGTTTTTTTTTTTTTTTTTTAAGTACCAATGTAAAGAAGTCTTACATTCAATCGTTGAATGTTCATCAATAAAATATATATATATATCAACAAAGATAAGTCTTTTGTTATATAAGGTTATATGCATACTTTCCTTTCATTTTAGACGAGAGTAATTGTTGGTTTCCATCTTTAAAATATCTGGTTCATGTTGCAATCTCGTCAAGTTTCCATCCCTCTCTAACTAAAAGAAAAACTCAAAGGAACATCAATTATTTCATAAAGATGGTATCTTATCTCTTCACTTCCAAATCATCACTAGTTTGTCATAGAAAAATCCAATGCATTTCTCAAAACATTTACCTTGATTGTCAATCAAGTACTTAATCCAGGAAAAAAAAAAAAGCAAAGGAACTATATAACTTTTCTCTTAGAGTATAAGATTCTGAACGAGGTAACACGGATTTAACCTTTTTATCTTTAACGGCTGAACTTTGCTTGATTAATTATTTAGGGTGCAGCCACTGACTAGGAATTAAAAGGATATTGCCCTTTAGAAACCAGTGGCTGCGTTTAGACTCTGGACTAGTTTTTTCAATATGCAAAAAGCCCCTTTTAGATAATTAAAAGAACTCCCAAAATCGTACACGATCTTTGGCCATACTTAAAGTACTTCCAAAAAGTCGTTCTCAACCGTATAATAATGCTAATCATGAAGATGATTAGCTCATACAGAGATATTTTGTTGTGCTTGGTATATTCATAATAGGCCAAATGGAAGAACTGACCTTCTCGCTGTAGAACTTATCACGCCTAATAATTACTGTAGCATTCATCACGCCTAATAATTGAAGCATTGTGAACAAGGACCAATGTTCTTCCTAAATAAGTTTCTTGGACCAATTGAGAATCCTAAAAAGTTGGCCCTTGATAGTATCCCTGATTCTTTGTTTCCTCATCCTTGCATCTTCGATATCAAGTGTTCTGTATGCAAGTGCAATTAGATACATTGCTGGATGAAGCCGCCTGCACAGATGGTAGACAACTTAGTTTGCAACGACGTTGACAAAATATTAATTTTGAAAGACAAAATTGTAGGAGAAATGCTCAGCAGCCTCCAATGCAAAAGTCAGAATATATGCATCTTTGGAAAAATGCTATTAAATGAGAGAACGGAAATCATAAATTGATTCAGAATTTGAACCAACCGAGATTAAAGTGCACAATTTAGACTTAAAAAATGAAAGCAATGATGAACACTAACCAAAAGATTCATCCAATAATTACACCAACAACTTGAAGAGATGGTGATTTTCACAGTAAGATGAGAAATCGACATGCTAAATATCAAAATTCTAAACCTGACACGTTGTTTATCCCGAACAAACTAAAGAGAGTGTGGGATATGGTCTTCAATAAAAACGAAGACAAACTCCCGATTATCCTATTAAGTCATTCTGAGTAAGTAGAAGCTTTAACAATTAAAGGTTTATTGGTATACTCGGTATGAACTTACTCTTGACATTGTTCTCGATCATCAAAGCCATCCCAAAACCTCTGTGATGGAACTGTTCGGCCTTTATTATTTTTACCAAATGTCTCGACATACCAGCCCCCTGTGTCATGCAGGCCACAGCGAGGCTCAAACAGCCAAAACCTAGATAGAAGAGTTTAGATGTTAATAATAAGAACAAAAATCAGGAAAAGAGATAGGCAAAATTCTTAAGATGACCGTTTCTAATCCACCCATTTTTATGTGACATCATGCACAGCAATGGTATGGTGTAAGCTATGAGGACTTTGGAGAGACGGGTGAATATACGTTCAGTGTGGGGTGAGTACAAAATAACTATACTCTAGTGCTACCCAGTTACCACCTAACTTCCTATCCCATATGACATTCCTTCTATCCCTTTTTTCCATCCTAAAGATTTAGGCAAAATGACTGCCCCACAACTCTAATGCCTAGCAGTTCTAACAAGTAACAACCTTTACTTGCCAAGCTCACACTTCTCTCGTGCCATAAGTAAAATAGATAGGTGGTGGCTTCACGTTATAGTCAACAATGACCTTGGTTGGCCTGAGAGTTTGTCCTTAACATGACTTGCTAATCTACCACCTTAACTCTCTATTAGAAAAAGGGAATATGGAACTACAGCAAGCCCCTCACAAGATGGAGACATCTGCATAATGCTCATAGACAAGCATTTTTGTTTCCCAGAATCAAGGACCACCATAAGGGGAGGGGGAAGAATATCCCAAGTTATACCAATTCTTGCTATCTTTCTTTGTCCTAATTAATACACGCATTCCATTTTCATCAAAATTCCAAAAAGTAGCTAAGATTTCAGTAACCCAAACAGTGTTCCTTTCACAAGCCTGCCAGGCTGCCACTGAGTAGCTATGCTAAAAACGTTTAAACATAAGGGTTTTTTTTTTTTTAAAAAAAAAAAAGGTTTGCATCCACGTAAGAAACTATGGAAGCCACTGACTAGAAGATGCAAAGTGGTCCAACTATAGAGATCAAAGAATCTCCCTTCCCAAGGTGTCTACATATTTCCTTCCTTCTAAGAGAAAGAAAGGCAAAAAAAAAAAAAAAAACCAAATTGAGGCAGTCTACCTTCGGAAACAATTTACAAAGACTTCTATCTTGTCGTGAACTATAAGTCCCATGCAGTTTGTTATTTAAGGCACACTTACTCTTGCTCATGATAATTGACAGCTAGAACTTTTTCCCCTTTACAAAATCATTTAGATTTTATTGAAAGGTTCCCGATCCATTTCAAATCATGCATCAATTTTTTAGTGTCTCAATCACAGTGAGCTGAGTGAGTGACAACAAACCATTGATCTCCCTCCTTCCCACGAAGAGTCCCGATCTTGCATTGCAGTTAGGAGTTTCCCCGTAAAACTATCAGACGACTACAATGTCATTTAAGTAGAAAGAAAGAGAATTTTTACTTAGCCGACTGCCAGTAGCAGGACCAAACTAACAGGATCACAGAAAATGGGGACACCAATCCATAAAATTCTGGAGATGCAAAACTCACTTGCTTGGTGGTAAACGTGCTCGGCTGCATCTACACTCACAGACAGAAACTTTTTCTCCTGTGTTGTACCAGTGCATGTGTTTCACCTATAAAATTAGGAATCAGTATATATAAGTATCAAATACCTAAATGGACCAGTAATCAAGCACACATTCAATTTCCATTGAAACAGCAATAGGTTAATCATGAACGAGTCATGCAGCTTACACCTTTTTGTAAAATATATTTTCCACAGTATCATTCTGGTATTGCCATCGTGTACACAGTTAAATGGATGGTAAAACACAAAACTCTATTATATCTTATCCTCTCTTCATTCACCATAGAAGGGATGTGCTCTTGACATGACATTGGCATTTATTTTACTGTATACACAAAAATACATCTGTACTACACAGAATAATCACATAAATGTAAACAAATGCATCCTAGGATACTATCTGGGTAGGCAATACAAGGATAATGAAGTCAAACAGAAAAATTACCAAACATACACCTGAGGAGCCTTTTTTTTATTATCAACTTCAAGTATGTCATCAAGCACAGAAATGAGAAGAAATAATACAATACTCTTTCTTTTTTCCTCTCTCCTGAGTACCATCTCCACAACCAAACCACCATTTCCTTCTACAATACTCGCAAGTTCAAAACTTTTCCGAGTATTTAAGATCCACAGAAGTGATCCAAGGTATCTTGAACACACCAATTGGCCAAGTGCAAAAGTACATAAAATAAGATTATGGCAAACATAGAAGAAAAGAAGACAAAAATGTATATTAAAAAAAAAACGCACACATTAATTTACTGACTTCAAGGCAATGCAATAGAGGCTACGTAAACACCTTGATGATCCTTGGCTTCTATGGGATACAAGTTATATCAGAAATAGCAGACAAAAAAAAATGAAATGTAGAAAAATGTAACATTTGAAGCAACATTAATTTATATGGACAAGTATGAAGCAAATAAAAGGATGGGGGTAGCTAAAATGCTATACAGACCATCAATGTTCGATGTTTCATTATCACATGTGTTTTTGTGCCACGTTTATTGTAGACAGAGCAGGATCCTTCTTCTTCAGATGTACCTAAACCAAAAATAGTACCCAAGGGGATCTTTGGCTCAGCAACATCCCCCGAAGAGAAATCTATGGAACATCCATCACTGGTATGCATGGATTCATCATTGGGACTAAGAAAAACATGTATTTGATCTTGATTATCTTTATCCTCCATGCTCTCACTATGAAACTTTGGAGGCACTCTAGAAGCCCTAGCAATTACTTTTCCACAAATATGCAATTCTAAATCTTTGTATGCATCTGATGCATAATAAGTTGAAGCCTGAAGAGGTTCAAATTCTTCATCTCTTGTCAATTTTGTGCAGCTGCTTGCATTTTCAATGATTTGAGAAATGTCTAGACACCCAGAAGTTGAAGAAATAGATTGTCCACTGGGGGCAGAAGGCAATTTAGGGACATCATCGGCAAAACAGATCATCCCAAAAAGATCACGCCCTGAAACCAAGTGCAAAATCTCAGGAGTTTCATAAGTTGACCTCTCCTCGGCTTCAAAACAATCAGGAAGAAGTTCCATTGACTCGATGGTAGGACCATAGAAAGCAATATGCATAGCTGAGTAGAAATCCCTCTCAAGATCATCAAAATAGTCCGTACCAACAATAACTTTCCTTTCTGATAATATCTCATTGATAAAAAATCTATAGGACTTCAACCATTCAACAACTTCCATCTGCTTGAAGGTTGTCTGATTGGATTTATATACATATGATATTGAATCGTAGCTACGGTGTTTCTGAATTAACTTTCTCTGAGCTATGAGAAAACTGTCATAATGTGCCCTCTTCTCTGAATCTGAAAGGATCTGCAATCCATGATCGATTATGCTTTGATGTCAGATTACCCTGTATATCACAAAGCAGACAAAAAGACTAAACATTACTATTAACTAGTGTTTATACTTGCTAGCTCTGTAGTGAAGCATAGAAGCAGTACCACACTTTAGAAACAAGGCTATCTACGGTGGCATTGCACACAAGTTATGAAAACATGACTTCTTAAACAAGCAGGAAGGTCGTTGCACGTGTCAGTGAACTAACTATCAAGCTCTATGAACAAGTCATGTCATTCAAGAAAATGCAACAGTGAATCTTAGTTCCCATACGTGACTCGGGAGAAAAATTGTTCTTCAAAATCCAATATTCGGTCTCAACAACCTTTTTATCACAACCCCATAGGTTAATATCACCTTCTATGCTAATGTCATTGCGAACCTTTTCGAACTCAGATAATTTGCTATTCTAGTTTTGCCTACATCCCAGTCTTCGCGACAAAATAAGATTTAGGTTGAAAACTATTACGGATGGTTGTAATACGAGCTACGAGTAAATTACATTCAATTAACAAACGGACCAGAGATATTAAATTGCTTAAATTGGCTTCACATGTTCCAAACTAAGAAAAGGAACTATTAATACAATTAAGATCACAGCTATTTATCAAGTGAAAGAAAGATAGAATAAGAGTACTGCACATAAGCACCTCATACGCGGCAAGGATTTGCACAAAACGCTGGGAAGCATAGGAATCATTTCTCGACTCAGCGAGGTCTGGGTGAGTTTCCTTCGCCAATTTGCGAAAAGAAGCTTTGATTTCATCGCTTGAGCTGGTTTCTGAAACTCCTAAGATGTCGTATGCGTTCTCTCCAGAAAATTCAGATCGAACTGAGTCACTGCCGCAGGTGAACAACCGAATTTCATAACTGGAATGACGTAACATTAGGCGATAAGAGCTAGCCTTGCCTCGACTTTGTAGAATCGAAGCAAGAGATAGTGCCCGCCGGCGGCAAATTCCGTCGACCGAAGTGACTTTCAAATTCATTCTGATTCAAATGTTGAACCACGGAAAAAATAATCACAGTCGCATCGCGAATTGTATATGTTTGCAATTGATGACCTGTGCCGTGGTCAGGGAATCAGTAGACCGTGGCGCGAGTCGGGACACTCTCTATCGGGTGAAGATAAACTAGACAGTTAGAAATGGTTAAATTACAGTCTAGTTCCGGTATTTTCACGTTTGTATTTTGTTTAATTCAACCATACTTGGAACGGAGAATTTAAAACTACATTTGTCACATGCCAATTACAATCTTAGTCTTATATTTGGTTCATAAATTTTAGAAATATCTAATAAATCTTGACACTCCCAAATTTCAATATATCCTTAAACTTTAGAAAGTATCGAGTTTTTAAACTTTTAATGGTCGAGCACATCTCTTGATTTTCAATTGTATTTAATAGATGCCAACATGAGCGTAGTTCAACTGACATAAAAATTGTCATAATGATCAAAAGGTCTGTACAATACTCTCATACTCACAAAATGGTTTATTTATCAATCTCATTTTATAATAAGTCATTTTTAATGTTCGCCGAACACTAAAAATTTGTTCAAAATGATTTATCTTCAAAATTAAACACTTGAAAAGTTAAACCAAACACACCCTTAAGTTAAACCTAAACCCTAAATTTATTAATTGTACAAAGTTTTAGGTGCGTGGGTATATAATATATATAACTATTTCACTTTTGTTTTTAAAATTCATTTGTTCTAACGTCTAATTGGATTGCCAACTAAATCTCCCCATTGGGCTCTGTAGGCTCTCTAACTTGCTCTTGTGGGTATTTCGTGGCCCACTTTCACATTAATTGGGCCCAAGACTCGGCCCATTATATTTTAAAAAAGGAAAATCCTTATAAATTATTTTTAAAAAAATGTTCATAAATATATTATACTTTTTGTTTTCTATTTAAAATTTTAATGTTTTCAAAATGGAGTAAAACATTTTTTTTCAAGTATGTGTGATGGGAGATAATGAACCTTTTATCTCTTAATTGAAGATACAGCTTTTGTTGATTGGTAAAAAACAAAAGTTTAGATAATAAATGTTATTTATTGCAGTGACATCTCAATGATAGATGTCATGTTTTCTCATTTAAGAATGAACTAAACTTTCCTGCATACGGGTATGTAGGGATTTTTCTACATACTCCATTAAAATCTCGACAACTAAGAAAGAAGAAGAGAGAAAATGAGAAAAAAAAATTATATTTCCTAGTTGTCAACATTTTAATGGTAGGATGCAGGGAGATCTCTATACGACCTTTAATAACAACAACCATATATTTATTCTCACGGAAAGAAAAATCATAATTTCCCTTTTCATTGGGTTTTTTTTTTTTTTTTTTTGGTGACAATTTAATTTGTAGATGGTGTAGAATTTACAAGTGAGGAGAGATTATAACTTAAAAAGGAGTACCTATGAGCAAATTTACCCAAGAAAAATAAAGAAAGATGTTTGAAATATCTTCGATTCAACTTTGATCCTCCATATATGAATGTTAGATTCCCTCGTTGTATTATTCAGAGAGAAAATTTTAAAATCTTGACTCTTTAGAGCTATATGTTCTTTCTAGATCATAACATTTTCTATACCGTCTCTTCAAAGAATATGCATTTGGAGTCCTCCACTCATCCAATCACTTTATTTTTCAAGACTTTCCTCGCTTCATTTCTTACCTTATAATTCTTATCATGATAAAGTAATAGAGTAACATGTTAATTTTACAGGACAGTATAGACAAAAATAATGACATGATATATATAATATGTATAGCAATAAATTAAAAAATTTACTGAAATAACATAATAAAAATCGAACTCAAATTTAAATATAATATGTGCGTGTGTGTATATATATATAAAAGCCAAGTCTATGGTTTTTTGTTTTTTGTTTTTGTTAGCACATCTATGTTTTTTTTTTTTTTTTTTTTTTTTTTTTTTTTTTTTTTTTTTGAAAGAAGAACATCTATGTGTTAGTAATAGAAATAAAAGTAGTTTAATTTCTTAAAAATACATATTATATTTATGCTACACAGGAAAATTATATGTGCACTATTCACATACTGTTATAAATACTTTTCATATGTAATAAATTTTAAAATTTTGTATAGTCATGCATTTTTCTTCGAACCAATTACGAATATATATAATCTGTTAACTTGAATTATTATGTTATGAAAGTCATGGACATTGCTTATTAAACTAGTTAACTATAATTAATAAAAATCACCAACTGGATTGATTAATCCTATCTAATATTTTGTTCTAACATGCTATAACACTTAATTTATATTGAATTTGTAATTTTCTTAACTATTATTATTATTATTTTAGTAAAAAAAGAATATACGTATGTTATGTAGAAATCTGACTCCAGTATATTATGTAGATCCCCGGCTTGTCACACACATCATGGATAAGGATAGCGTTTGTGAACGAAAAAGAAGTAAGGAAAATACGTATTAACAGTAAAATTTAATTCGGCCATATGCCCATATCTGAACTTAAAAAAACAATAATAATAATAAATCCCCAATATTTTTTTTTTGTTTAATGATAATAATAATAAGAAGAAGAGTAGAAAATATAATAATCTACAATTTTCACCATTTAATACAACAATAACAATTGTTGGTGGGCTGAAAGAGAAGGTTGGAACTGAAGTAGCCCAAGTAGCCCAAGGGCAGATGGGACTTTCCGATCCGACAAGCAACGAATTGAACCCCATTAAATTGTCATATCCCCAAATTTCTCTTTTACTTAATTGACATTTGCAAAAATCCAAAATTCATGGAAAACACTAATTGCTATGGACTAACCACATGGATGGCCAAATAAAAAACGTGGTTTTGAAAAAAGTCCAAAATTCATTTTCGTAGAAAAAATGTCCAAAGGGTAAAACGGGGAAAACACTAATTGCTATGGACTGACGAAAATGCTCCTGAATTTTAAAACACAGTGTACTCCCTACTTTCCAACATATTGTCGTGGGGGTGCATCTCTGAACAACAAATCTAACTACAAAATCGGAAATAACGTTCGTTTTTTTTTTTTTAAAAAAAACAAACTGAACACTATATCCCCAAAAACAAAAAAAATGTACATGATTTCCAGATTCTGAATGAATCGCCCCAAAAAAATTCATTCAAAAGCAGTGTATGTACCTAAAAAAAAAAAAAAAAAAAACTCCTATGATGTTACGCGATTGTACGGAATACTATAAACACACTGTATGCATGTCTCTCCCCCCCGAATTGATGTATGTGCCCCAAAGTCTATATATATATATATATATATATATATATATATAATACTTTGTATGCGTGTTTCTTAAACTTAACTTTGAACGTTATCTAAAACATCAAACCTGGGTTTTTCTCGATCAGGGCAACGGAGAAAGCAGAGATTAGTGCACACGACGCTTTGGGTGACCCTGATGGCAGTAAGTGCAAGTTCCTGCCCCCTTCATGCCTTGTCATAACTGATGTTGACATCGTGTTTCCTCCTCATATAGTTAATAACATCACGAGGGCGACACTGGACCTTATCGTTTACTTTTAGAAATGACTTCACACACTCCCCCACAAGCCACGTCGTTGCTTGCATGTGGTCATTTTTTACCATGTCTAGTGGGCATTCATGTTTGTCCACGAACTTACGAACCATCCACAAACCCCCGTCCAAATGACGAGACGCTCGGATGTACCAACAACACGAAACGTCCTTGCATTCAACCACAAACGATTTCTGGTTGGACTTAATGGTCCGTAGCTGGAAACTGTTTCTTAACGCAAGCAAGTGTATTGCTTTCCTTAACTGGTCTTTGTCTTGAAACACCGAGTCTTCCATAACAGATACTGATCCTTCATCGTCGACGTAATTAATAATTGTTTGGTGATGTTCTGCTGCAAAGTTAATCCGTGATTTCCATCTTGTAAATGCATTGCATTCCCAGCGTGTGAATCTACCTCACAATGGTCAGCCACAACGCATATGCATGTTAGAATGAACCAAGTAACATCTCTATCGTCGGTGATCCGGATTATATTAGACTTGTTGATACCATTCTTGTACATGGTTAACCGAGTGATCATGTGCTCGCCCGATGGAAATACCTTGCTCCGGATGCATTCATTGAACTCTGGTATTGTGCATCCCTCCGGTACTGGCACACTGTCGGACTTAAACCTATTGTACCGATTGTTTTCATCCCACCTCCCATTGAATAGAACCACCACATTCAGCAAACCAACCGGTGGCGTGGAGTGCATCGGGTGTGATGTGAACCAAAACGTGCACAAATCTGAAGCCCCGAAAATACCTGTTGTATATTGAGCATACAATGTGCAGCCTCAGTAAACCGAAGATGCAACACCTGGAAACTGAAAATGCTTTGATGTCAACTGAACGATGAACTCATCGATGGAAGAAAAAATCTAGATTTTTTATATCTCCCTCGATTAATTATGAGAAAAATGATATTTAGTTATCTTAATATTAATTTAATATACGAAAGTTTGTTAGTTTAAATTTGAAAACGATTTGAAAAATCTAACAAAATAATTTGAACCAAGAAGAATGGAAAATCTGTTTGGGAGGAAGTTTGGATACACCAGGGCCCCCTCCGATGTTTGAAAATGCAATAGGGGTAAATGTGGAAAAAAAAAATATTGATGGTGGTCACGCCTATCTCATGTGTGGCCATATTTCGTTTATTTTTTTCTTTTGGCTATTGTTCACACGTAACTTCGGGGATGGAGATACGTGGAATAAATAATATATTGTATTAATGTTGTATGCGTGTGGGTGTACAATCTCTAACTTTAATCCTCTGATTCTCTCTCTTAAATATATAAACTTTGGCCTCTAGCTTGTTGCTCTTCTTGGGTCGGTTTGTTGGGCTTCTTAGATGATCAACTTGCTAGGTTGATGATCTCTTGAATCGGCCTGTTGACTTGATGATCTCTTGGATCGGCTTATTGGCTTGTTGATCTTCTTGGATGATCGGTCTGTTAGGTTGATGATCTCCTGGATCGACCTATTGGACTTGTTGATCTTCTTGGATGATCGGCCTGTTAGGTTGATGATCTCCTGGATCGACCTATTGGGCTTGTTGATCTTCTTGGATGATCGGCCTGTTGGCGTGATGATCTCTTGGATCGGCTTGTTGGCTTGTTGATCTTCCTGGATGATCGGCCTGCTGACTTGTTGATCTTCTTGATCGGTCGGTTGGCTTGTTGATCTCTTGGATGATCGGCCTGCTGACTTGTTGATCTTCTTGATCGGTCGGTTGGCTTGTTGATCTCTTGGATCAGCCTGTTGGCTTGATGATCTGTTGGATCGGCTTGTTAGCTTGTTGATCCTCTTGGATGATCGACCTGCTGACTTGTTGATCTTCTTGATCGGTCGGTTGGCTTGTTGATCTCTTGGATGATCGGCCTGCTGACTTGTTGATCTTCTTGATCGGTCGGTTGGCTTGTTGATCTCTTGATCGGCCTGTTGGCTTGATGATCTGTTGGATCGGCTTGTTAGCTTGTTGATCCTCTTGGATGATCGGCCTGCCGACTCTGGACTCTTGGCAGAATGCTCTGGACTCTGAGTTCTCTGACTCTGTCTCCAAATCTGAATCCCTCCAAAATGAATGGTGGCCTCCTCTATTTATAGAGTTTGATGGACCTCATATGGGCTTGGGCTTGGGTCCAATTGCCACGTGGCATAATCTGATTGAACTTGGCTTATGTTATCTGATGGATCACTAATAGACAAGTGGCATTCTTTGATTTGCCGAATTTTAATGTCTATTAATTTAATTTAGGCACACGTGTAAATGTGTAACTGGTCCCAAATTTATTTTATCATTAATTTATATTAATGACGTGGCAACTTGTGATTGGCCGAAATTTCTCCTTCAACAAATGCCCCCTTTTCGAGATTTAGGCACAAGTTATGTGTGAGTGAATCTCGAAAAATATATTTTGGAATTAAAATGCAAGGTATTTGTTCTTGACTTTGACTCCATTTGGTGCGTCAATTTAATCAAAATATGAATTTTGGTCAAAATTTTGATTTTTTTTTATTTGGCAGCAAACTTTGATTTCAAGTTTGGGCAAAATTTGGTTTATACCCAAATTTTGATTTGAGGTAAAATCCTACCCAATTTTAACTCGCATTTGGAATAGAATTTGAGGTTTTGACTTTGATTCATTTGGGATAAAATTTGGATTGTGCCAAACTTTTGGCTTGAGGTAAAATTCTATCCAATTTTAACTTGCATTTGGAATAGAATTTGAGTTTGGGACTTTGGTTGATTTTGGGTTTGACAAAATTTGGATTGAGAATAATATGAGTTGACCGAATAGCATATATGTATATATTAACAAGCAAATGTTAATCAAAAGACTTGAATGGTCTATTGGTTTAATAGCCAAGCTGCATATTTAAAGGTCATGGGTTCGAGTCCCAAAATTGTTAATCTTAAATTTTAAGATTCATATTTCTCATGAGAGCCTTTGAACCTTCGAACTTGGAGGAAGGAACTGTGGCGATGCGCGTGAGAACCTTCGAACTTGGAACCTTCGAACTTGGAGGAAGGAACTGTGGCGATGCGCGTGAGAACCTTCGAACTTGGAGGAAGGAGAACCGAGAACCTTCGAACTTGGAGGAAGGAACTGTGGCGATGCGCGTGAGAACCTTCGAACTTGGAGGAAGGAACTGTGGCGATGCGCGTGAGAACCTTCGAACTTGGAGGAAGGAGAACTGTGGCGATGCGCGTGAGAACCTTCGAACTTGGAGGAAGGAGAACCGAGAACCTTCGAACTTGGAGGAAGGAACTGTGGCGATGCGCGTGAGAACCTTCGAACTTGGAGGAAGGAACTGTGGCGATGCGCGTGAGAACCTTCGAACTTGGAGGAAGGAGAACTGTGGCGATGCGCGTGAGAACCTTCGAACTTGGAGGAAGGAACTGTGGCGATGCGCGTCTGTGGCGATGCGCGTGAGAACCTTCGAACTTGGAGGAAGGAACTGTGGCGATGCGCGTGAGAACCTTCGAACTTGGAGGAAAGGGGAACTGTGGCGATGCACGTAAGAACCTTCGAACTTGGGAGGAAGGAACTTTACCGAAGCACGTGAGCACCTTCAGACTTGGAGGAGAGAACCTTCGTACTTGGAGAGAAGGAACTACGACGAAGCAACTTGAGAACCTTCGAACTTGAAGGAAGGAACTGCAGTGAAGCAACGTGAGAACCTTCGACTTGGAGGAGAGAACCTTCATACTTGGAGAGAAGGAACTGTAACGAAGCGCGTGAGAGAACCTTCGAATTTGGGAGGAAGGAACTGCAGCAAAGCGCGTGAGAGAACCTTCGAATTTGGGAGGAATGAACTTTACCGAAGCACGTGAGCACTTTCAGACTTGGAGGAGAAAACCTTCGTACTTGGAGAGAAGGAACTACGACGAAGCAACGTGAGAACCTTCGAACTTGGAGGAAGGAACTGCAGTGAAGCAACGTGAGAACCTTCAACTTGGAGGAGAGAACCTTCATACTTGGAGAGAAGGAACTGCAGCGAAGCGCGCGAGAACACCTTCGAATTTGGAGAGATGGAACTACAGCGGCGCGCGTGAGAACACCTTCAAATTTGGAGAGAATGAACTACAGCGGAGCGTCGTGAGAACCTTCGAATTTGGGAGGAAGGAACTGCAACGAAACGTCGTGAGAACCTTCGAACTCGGAGAGAAGGAATTGCAGCGAAAGCGAAGGAACTGCAGCGGAGCGCGTGAGAACCTTTTGAACTTGGAGAGAAGGAACTGTAACGAAGCGCGTGAGAGAACCTTCGAATTTGGGAGGAAGGAACTGCAGCAAAGCGCGTGAGAGAACCTTCGAATTTGGAGAGATGGAACTACAGCGGCGCGCGTGAGAACACCTTCAAATTTGGAGAGATGGAACTGCAGCGGCGCGCGTGAGAACACCTTCAAATTTGGAGAGAATGAACTACAGCGGAGCGTTGTGAGAACCTTCGAATTTGGGAGGAAGGAACTGCAACGAAACGTCGTGAGAACCTTCGAACTCGGAGAGAAGGAATTGCAGCGAAAGCGAAGGAACTGCAGCGGAGCGCGTGAGAACCTTCGAATTTGGAGAGAGAAGGAACTGCAGCGGAGCGTCGTGAGAACCTTCAAATTTGGGAGGAAGGAACTGCAACGAAGCGCGTGAGAGAACCTTCGAATTTGGGAGGAATGAACTTTACCAAAGCACGTGAGCACTTTCAGACTTGGAGGAGAGAACCTTCGTACTTGGAGAGAAGGAACTACGACGAAGCAACGTGAGAACCTTCGAACTTGGAGGAAGGAACTGCAGTGAAGCAACGTGAGAACCTTCAACTTGGAGGAGAGAACCTTCATACTTGGAGAGAAGGAACTGTAACGAAGCGCGTGAGAGAACCTTCGAACTTGGAGGAAGGTAGCAACGGAGAGAAGCGCCTTCGAACTTGGAGAAGGAGCAGTGGAGAGAAGCGCCTTCGAACTTGGAGAAGGAGCGAGCGAAGCGCGTGAGGGAACCTTCGAACTTGGAGGAAGGAACTGCAGCAGCGCATGAGAGAACCTTCGCACTTGGAGGAAGGTAGCAACAGAGAGAAGCGCCTTCGAACTTGGAGAAGAAGCAGTGGAAAGAAGCGCCTTCGAACTTGGAGAAGGAGCGAGCGAAGCGCGTGAGGGAACCTTCGAACTTGGAGGAAGGAGCTGCAGCAGCGCGTGAGAGAACCTTCGAACTTGGAGGAAGGTAGCAACGAAGCGCATGAGAACCTTCGAACTTGGAGGAAGGAACTGTGCAGCGAGAACCTTCGAACTCGGAGGAAGGAACTGCAACGAATCACAGCGCGTGAGAACCTTCGAAACCTTCAAATTTGGAGGAAGGAACTGCAGCGAAGCGAGTGAGAACCTTCGAACTTCGGGAGGAAGGAACAGTATCGAAGCGCGTGAGAACCTTCAAATTTGGAGGAAGGAATTGCAGCGAAGCGACGTGAGAACCTTCGAACTTGGGGGAAGGAACTGCAGCGAAGCACGTGAGAACCTTCGAACTGTGAGGAAGGAACTGTAGCGAAGCGCGTGAGAACCTTCGAACTTGGGGGGAAGGAACTGTAGCGAAGTGCGTGAAAACCTTCAGACTTGGAGGAAGGAACTTCACCGAAGCGCGTGAGAACCTTCGAATTGGAGGAAGGAACTGCACGAAGCGCGTGAGAACCTTCGAACTTGGGGGAAGGAATTGCAGAGCGAAGCGCGTGAGAACCTTCGAACTTGGAGGAAGGAACGCAGCGAAGCGCGTGACCGAAGCGAAGCGATGTGAGAACCTTCAAACTTGGAGGAAGGAACTACAGCGAAGCGACGTGAGAACCTTCGAACTTAGGGGGAAGGAACTGCAGCGAAGCGCGTGAGAACCTTCGAACTGTGAGGAAGGAACTGCAGTGAAACGCGTGAGAACCTTCGAACTTGGAGGAAGGAACTGCAGCGAAGCGACGTGAGAACCTTCGAACTTGGGGGGAAGGAACTGCAGCGAAGCGCGTGAGAACCTTCGAATTTGGGGGGAAGGAACTGCAGCGAAGCGCGTGGGAACCTTCGAACTTGGAGGAAGCACCTTCCATTCGCTGTGTTGCCCCCACTAGTGATGAATTTCCTCAATTTATATCGTCGTGCTTCAATATTTGTTGCACTTTCTTTTTTTTGTTTGCAGAGACTGAACTTAAAGTTTTCTTTAAGCTGCCTACGTACCCTTTGAAGAAAAAGGATCAAGTCATAACGTAGTTCAAAATTTTTTTGCACTCACCTTTTAAGCTCGTGTGGGCTAGGAGCATCATGCAGTTTAGGCTCTTGCGATAAGGAGCTTTTACATTTAAAAGCTCTTATCTTTGTCATGGTCTTGATCAGATCCTTCATTTGCAGGATTGGTCAAGATAATGAGATTTGGCTTCACCTTCAAGGAACCTTCCGTATTTATGAGAACAGAAAACTTCCTCTTCATACGTGACGAGATGCTACTATGAAGCTTCTTGTCACTGTTTACCTCATCGAAAAGTTTCAACTCCAAGTTGTTCATCTTTCTTTTAGGTTGATCGTTTGTTACTTTGAGGCGATCAAAGACAGATGTTGAAGATCGACTTTTCTTCGATGTGGAAACACTTAGCCTTTGGAAAGCTGAAGGTCGAGTGAAGGTGGACACCGAACATTGATTTTCTTCTTCTGTCGCGGCCATACTCATTCTTTGGAATACTGAAGGACGAGTAGTTGGAGGCTTGATGCGATCGAAGACGGAGGTCCTTTGTTCACCCTTCTCAGAATTGTCAACTTCTTCTACGTCGATGCAGTACGAAGTCGCAAAGTTCTTTTTTTCCTTTTTGTGGAAATTTTTGGAGAAGATCTCCTTCACAGTCACCGGTTGTCGAGGTTGAGAAAACTTTTTACTTCTCTTCCTCTTGGGTTGAAGTTTCTTAGGATCCTTCTTTCTTTGATGCTTGCTCTTTCCTTTGATTGTAGCAAGATTTGATTGAGCTACTTCATCAAGGTCGAGCTCAATTTTGCCTTCCTTAGCCAGCTTTAAAATTAAGTCCTTTAGGACGAAACATCTTTCCACTGGATGACCAATAACTCGATGATACTTGCAATACTTGGGATCATCGACTTTCTCCATCTCTTCTGGCCGTTTACACTTAGGAAGCTCTATCAGTTGCGCTTCCAATAGTTGTTCCAACATATCAGGGATGTCGGCATCAGGGAAAGGATATATTTTCTTCTGTCTTTCCTTTAAAGTTAAGTGATGCGCTCCATTTGTTTGTCGCTTTTCTTTTGACGACAACTTGGGAAGGGTTATGTTGACGACCATAGATTCTTCTATAGTCTCTTCGTCGTTTCTTCCTTCTTTTCTCATGTTAGGGAGGAGAATGTCTTGGTTTTCTCGACTAGCAATACTTAGCTCCATATCGTGGGCGCGAGTTGCTAGTTCCTCAAAGGTGCGAGGCTTTATACCTTTAAGGATGTAGAGGAGTTCCCAGTGCATGCCTTGAATGCACATCTCAACAGAAGAGAGTTCAGTGAGACGATCTTTGCAATCTAGACTCATGGCTCTCCAACGATTTATATAGTTAACAACGAGTTCACCTTTTCGTTGTTTAGTGTTGGTGAGCTCGAACATGCTAACGGTTCTTCTAGTGCTGTAGAAGCGATTCAAAAACTCTCTTTCGAGTTCCTCCCAACTGTCTACTGACTCAGGTTCTAGATCAGTGTACCAGTCAAAAGCATTTCCTTTAAGTGTTCGAACGAACTGTTTGACTAGTAGATCCCCTCGAGTACCAGCGTTCTCGCATGTCTCAACGAAGTGGGCAATATGTTGTTTAGGATTGCCTTTTCCATCAAATTGTTGAAATTTCGGTGGCTGATACCCGATTGGCGTTCTCAAATTATCAATCCTCTTAGTATAAGGTTTGGAGTACAAGAGGGAATCTTGAGTAGGTCCACCGTACTGAGCTCTGATACAGTTTGTGATCATATCTTGGAGCTGTTGGATGGATAGTGAAGCGACCGAAGCAGAACATTGTGGATGATCATCTTGCACTATAGACTTTCCTTTGTCGTGATTTTTTACGACTTGGGTTTGACTTGATTCGGCGATATGTTGGTTCTCAATTTGGCTCTTTAGTTGCTCAATTTGAGAATCTTTTTCTTCAATCGCCTTCATCAAGTTGTTGATGTGTTCTTGCATCTCAGCCATTCTTTCTTCCATAGTTCTTGTCTCAGTCATCATAACAGTCACTACGTCAGAATCAGGTTCAAACAAAGGGTTATACTTGACAAAAACTTGTCATTAGTATATGCCCCCTGCAAGGTTGTTTCTTGGCCTGCAACGACAGAAGCTTTATCTTCTTGCAACGTCAGTCCGTTGAAGCAACGATGGGCAGTAGAACCCATGTAAGACTTGTTCATGACAACGACCATTGAAGAAGTTTTGAACGACATGTTTATACTTGTGTTTTGAGATAAGAGAGAGAGATGAGAGGTAGAGATGGTCCCACTGGGCGTGCCAATTTGTTCACACGTAACTTCGGGGATGGAGACACGTGGAATAAATAATATATTGTATTAATGTTGTATGCGTGTGGGTGTACAATCTCTAACTTTAATCCTCTGATTCTCTCTCTTAAATATATAAACTTTGGCCTCTAGCTTGTTGCTCTTCTTGGGTCGGTTTGTTGGGCTTCTTAGATGATCAACTTGCTAGGTTGATGATCTCTTGAATCGGCCTGTTGACTTGATGATCTCTTGGATCGGCTTATTGGCTTGTTGATCTTCTTGGATGATCGGTCTGTTAGGTTGATGATCTCCTGGATCGACCTATTGGACTTGTTGATCTTCTTGGATGATCGGCCTGTTAGGTTGATGATCTCCTGGATCGACCTATTGGACTTGTTGATCTTCTTGGATGATCGGCCTGTTGGCGTGATGATCTCTTGGATCGGCTTGTTGGCTTGTTGATCTTCCTGGATGATCGGCCTGCTGACTTGTTGATCTTCTTGATCGGTCGGTTGGCTTGTTGATCTCTTGGATGATCGGCCTGCTGACTTGTTGATCTTCTTGATCGGTCGGTTGGCTTGTTGATCTCTTGGATCAGCCTGTTGGCTTGATGATCTGTTGGATCGGCTTGTTAGCTTGTTGATCCTCTTGGATGATCGGCCTGCTGACTTGTTGATCTTCTTGATCGGTCGGTTGGCTTGTTGATCTCTTGGATGATCGGCCTGCTGACTTGTTGATCTTCTTGATCGGTCGGTTGGCTTGTTGATCTCTTGATCGGCCTGTTGGCTTGATGATCTGTTGGATCGGCTTGTTAGCTTGTTGATCCTCTTGGATGATCGGCCTGCCGACTCTGGACTCTTGGCAGAATGCTCTGGACTCTGAGTTCTCTGACTCTGTCTCCAAATCTGAATCCCTCCAAAATGAATGGTGCCCTCCTCTATTTATAGAGTTTGATGGACCTCATATGGGCTTGGGCTTGGGTCCAATTGCCACGTGGCATAATCTGATTGAACTTGGCTGATGTTATCTGATGGATCACTAATAGACAAGTGGCATTCTTTGATTTGCCGAATTTTAATGTCTATTAATTTAATTTAGGCACACGTGTAAATGTGTAACTGGTCCCAAATTTATTTTATCATTAATTTATATTAATGACGTGGCAACTTGTGATTGGCCGAAATTTCTCCTTCAACAGCTATGTTTCATTTTTCGCCCCCCACTAAACTACCATATCTCCAAATTTCTCTTTTACTTAATTGACATTTGCAAAAATCAATAATATATCAATTTATTCTGAAATTACTTTATTGTCCCCACCTTCCCTTAAAACGACCGTTCCTCAATTTATATCAGGTATATTCACATTGCATTAATATGCACTGCAATTGAATCAAGATTATTTCGAAAAATTGACATTTACAACCCCAAGAAGTCAAAGGGTAAGACCGACCTTGTAGCACCCTCTAACAATATTTCCCTCAATCCAAGAACCATGGGTCTCCTTCCATCGTAATTATGTACATGTTTGGAGAGTAATTTTGAAATAGTTAAAAATCACGGTTGTAGTATTCAAAATCAAACTAAACACATATTTTCGATCGTTTAAAATGATGGTATGAAAATTACTTTTAAAAGTATGAAACCAAACATTATTCAATGAATCTCGAATGATTAAACACATTTTTGGGAATGATAAGATTACTCACAAAAATGTATTTATTCATTCTATCAAACTTTACTTAATTAGATCACAATATCAATTCATAGAGCTTGACCACATGTGACAATAAGGGAACCTCGTCAATTTTGTTCAATATTTTAAAGATGCATACTAATGTAGTTAAGATTAAGCACGACTTGTTACTACCTACCAAACAAATTTCACATGGGATTAACGTAGTTCACTTTCTATCTGAACTCATACATTTCTACGACTCTATCTATAACCAATACAACATTTTGGTAATATCCTTCTTGACGCAAGGTAAGAAAGACGTACTCCCTCGAGGAGTTTAGATGATTATTATTCAATATATAGAATAAAAAGAAATCACAAGATGGAGATCAATATATTAGTTCATATCATTAAAAGTTAATTGAAAATCCTAGAGAAGACACTAATTTTGATCCAAATTCATTTAATTGTTGAACCAACACGATCATTCTCATTGAAATTGGTAAAATAAAATTAAAAAATTTTGGGAGGTAGGAAAAAGGTGTGAAAGTAGCTTGAGATTCCCGATGTGGTTATGGCAACCAGAGAAATTTGAGGAATACTGCCAAAGAAAAGATCACAAACAGATGGCCATTTTAGTTGAAATGGGTCTGTAATTTCCACTTCAGAAAGCCCCAAACGCAACTCATCAAGTACGTCAAAAGCGACGTGTAGGTGTAGAGACCCACTTCTTTCTTCCACCGCAAACCCAAACCTCCTGTCCTGTCCTGCCTCATGAAACGACGTCGTTCAATCCTTCCAACTTTGCAACGAAGTCCACATCTCGCTCTTCAAAGTATGCACGTGATCCCCGGCCCTACCCTTTTTTTTTTTCCAAAATGTATTTGGAATTTGAGAATTTACATTTTCTTGGGATTCTTTTACCCCAATTCCCAATTATTATTATTTTTTATTTATATAATTTAGACTTAGAAAAGGGAGAGTGTAAAATTGATTTTTTTTAGGTTGAGGGTACATATCAATTATGAGCTATGCTCGATTTGAGCAATGTTGAATTTTTTTAATTGTAATCGTAGTATTCTCAAGAGAAATAAATATTGGGCATGTACCTTTGAGGGAGTTTTTTTTTTTCCCAAACTTTATGACTAGTTGGCAACGTGTGAAAATCAACTTTTGGAAATGAAGAGATTCGAACCTTTGACCTATTGATCGATGGTACATGTTAATTACTGTTGTGCTAAATTCGTTTTAGCGATTCAAACATCTTGTTTAAACACATATTAGATGAAGTTTCATATAAATTAAAGGTCAAATTAAAAAAAACGCTTTAATCAAAAAATTAAAATTCAAAAACCCGTATGGTGGAAGTATGGTTTAATTGACTTGAGATCGAGAAAATAGAATGGAAACAAAATAAATCAATGTTTAATTAAATTTATTTCCAAATACTGTTAGTTTGATTTGATGTAGCTACCAAATTGACTATCATAGTTCATTATTCAATTTTGTCTTAAATCAATCTCAAGCTTTGGTCCCACTTTCTCCTATGGGAGAAAGAAAATTTGCCAATTTTAGTTTTTATGGAATGAACTGGCACAATGGCCCCTCTTTCATAAGTAGCCCAAGAGCTAATAGTATGTGAAAATGAAACCCACACACCAATATAAATGGAAACTTTTAATTTATAATTATAAATTAAGAGAGTTAATCCTCCAAAAAAAAATTAAGAGAGTTATAAAACAAAATAAAAAAAAAATCATTTAAAATAATTTAAGATTTATTGCTATTGATACTATTATAGGTAATTCTGGACCACTCTGATGCACAAGTAGCTAACGGAGACAATTAGACAGGACCGGGAAACCGATCCAGAGGAAGACCATACCAAAAGGTCGGGTCAACTTGGCCCAACCATTAAGATTGCTTGCATGGGCCGAGCTCGTTCGTCTCCGTTCGGTCCCTGCTGCCTCTGACCACCCCAGTTCGGTTGGTCCCGAAACGCCTATGAATTCTTAAAAAAACCTAGGAGCACGAACATGTATTTAAATCCCTCTTCGCCACTGAATAAGGGATCCCGAACTCTATTCTCGACTTCTCCTCTTGCTCTTTAGCTCTTCCATCAGTTTTCTGACTTAAGCATCGGAGGCGGTGTGACAAGCATCACACCGGTGTGCAGGTTTACTCTTTTGCAAGCCACGTCTTCCTCCTTTCCTACAAATTTATTGTTGGTAGACGGAAAGGTCTGAAGAGCGTTCCTCTCGACCAAATTTGACCATCAACAAATACTACATCTATATTGACTATATGTTGTTGATACATATATTTTACATTTCATCCACCTTTTAATAATATAATGTAGTAAAAATATGTAATTGAAAATTAAAATTTCCCATCCTATACGATATAATATTCCTTACAGAATCATTCAAAAAAAAATCCTTAAAGAAACACAAAAGTACAAAAATCTAATTAAGAAGCCAAAGCGCGTACCTCGAAGCAATTAATTAGGTTGTTGACTCTAATTTATTCTTGAATTATATGTAGATTACTTTTTGTAAAGATTTGCTCTCGATGATAATAATAATTATATTATAATAATTAAAGGACCGAATTTCAACGATAAATAGCTCCCACTGATCACCAACATCTTAAACAAGCATTGAAAATGGTAAGACCGAGTGGCTTGGCTGTGACTATGGCTGGGCAATTAATATATTATCATAAATAGAAAAATGAAAATGAGGTTGAAATTTGGCCGCTTATTTGGGAGTAGAAATAATGAGATGGGATTATTAAAAAAAAAAAGAAAAAAGAAATAATGAGATAGGTTTCCGTGCGTTCAAGTCTCACCAACCAACTGGAAACACTATCCATCGCTATCAGACACAACTGACACATACCCGTGAACTAGCCACGCTTAAACGTCACCATGAATTTCCTCCTTTTTTTTTTTTGCTCTAATAATGTAAGTGACACTATACGATGATGGTACCTTTTTTTGTTGTTAATTTTAAACTATTGTAATTTTATCTCCAACATTTGATTTGTGATAAATCCATTGAACAAATCTGGACATATTCGATACTAAGTGACAATAAGATCATTCCAAGAAGTAGACAAATGGATAGAATAGCATGACATACAACTCATCAAAACCACTATACCATCCTAATTTATGTAGTTTTATACTTTTGTGTCAATTCGAGCATAATCGGTTAGATACACATTCATTATCATTTTTAAAGATCGATGTTTCAATTCTCCAACGGTTGATCTAAGCAAACTTTCTACTTTTGTTATTGTTAATTAACCAACATTTTGTTTAATAAGTATATTACGTTTTTGTGTCGACTAGAATAATAACATGAAAAGAAAAAGGTAAACAATTTTTAATAGTTCATCAATATTTGGGGTGAGATGATTCGAACCTTCAACTTCCTTAATTGATGGTACACGTCAATTACCGTTGAATTATTATTACTTTGACAAAGGTAAACAGGTTTTATGATGGAGATCGTGCGATTGTATCGTGTATTAGAGTGCCTTGTGACTACCAACTAAATATTTAGTTAACACGTGAGTTGGAGGGATGGGAGATATACTGAAAACATAGAAAATGTTGTTTTTATAATTTTCAACAAATCTCAAAATAAAATATAGTTCTGAAAATAAACTTGCGGTTAAATTAATTTGATTCAATGAATCTGAAAAACAAAACAAGATTTAAATTGCATGCCTCTTTAATTTTTGTATTGAATTCGTGGAGTTTTATTGGGTAGTGGGGAAAAAGAGAAAAAAAAAGTATTAAGCAGTAGAAAGGTGAGAGTAGGAGGGAAAGAGAAGAAGAAAAAGCGGTTGAACACGTGATGAAAGGAAGCAGTAACTCCTCCGCCAGTAAGCCCTCCACGTTCGTTGAGAGCTGTCGCTAGGTCCTCCTCTTCCGTTTTGGCTCCACGCAATTATTCACAACCACCCACCACCTCCCCATTCTCTCTGCTTCTTTTCCCCCTTTCTCTCTCCTCTGCCTCTCCGTTTTATAATACTCCACGCCCTCGCTTCTTTCACTTTGATGCTCTCTCCTTCTCATCACTGCAGATTCAATGGCGAAGCCGCTTTGGATTTTTCTACTTCTCTGTTTCTTCTCTGGGCCATCAATGGCTGCTCCAGAGAAGAAGACTTACATCGTGCATATGGCCAAGTACCAAATGCCGGAGAGTTTTGAGCACCATTTGCACTGGTATGACTCGTCGCTAAAATCCGTCTCCGATACGGCGGAGATGATCTATGCTTACAACAACGTCGTTCATGGGTATTCAACCAGATTGACGCCGGAGGAAGCTCAGCGCCTGGAGTCCCAACCTGGGATTCTGGCTGTGGTGCCGGAGATGAGATATGAACTTCATACCACTCGTACTCCTCAGTTTCTTGGACTTGACAAGAATGCAGATCTGTACCCTGAATCGACCTCAGTATCGGAGGTGATCATCGGAGTTTTGGATACCGGGGTTTGGCCGGAGAGTAAGAGCTTCGACGATACTGGGCTTGGACCGGTGCCGAGTAGCTGGAAGGGTGAGTGTGAATCCGGTACTAATTTCAGTGCGGCGAACTGTAACAGGAAGCTGATCGGAGCGAGGTATTTCTCCAAGGGCTACGAGGCGACTCTCGGTCCGATCGATGAATCCAAAGAATCGAGATCTCCGAGAGACGACGACGGCCATGGAACCCACACCGCAACCACTGCCGCCGGTTCTGTAGTGGAAAACGCCAGCCTATTTGGCTACGCCTCTGGCACCGCCCGTGGGATGGCTGCACGTGCGAGGGTCGCTGCCTATAAGGTCTGTTGGGCCGGCGGATGTTTCAGCTCCGACATCTTGGCAGCCATTGAAAAAGCTGTGGAGGACAATGTTAATGTCCTTTCCATGTCGCTCGGCGGTGGAATATCCGACTATTACAAAGACAGCGTCGCCTCCGGAGCCTTCGCCGCCATGGAGAAAGGCATCCTCATTTCTTGCTCCGCCGGAAATGCGGGCCCCAGCCCTTACAGCTTGTCGAATACGTCTCCATGGATCACAACCGTCGGTGCCGGAACATTAGATCGCGATTTTCCGGCGTACGTCAGTCTCGGCGATGGCAAAAACTTCTCTGGAGTTTCTCTCTATCGAGGCAAGCCATTGCCGGGAACTTTGTTGCCTTTTATTTACGCTGCTAATGCGAGTAACTCTGCTAATGGCAATTTGTGTATGACCGGTACTTTGATCCCTGAAAAAGTCGCCGGAAAAATCGTGTTCTGTGACCGAGGTGTAAATCCTAGGGTTCAGAAAGGGGCGGTCGTCAAAGCCGCAGGTGGAATCGGAATGGTATTGGCCAACACCGCCGCAAACGGAGAAGAGTTGGTGGCCGACTCTCATCTTCTGCCGGCCACGGCGGTGGGTCAGAAATCCGGCGACATTATACGAAAGTATCTGATTTCGGGGGAGAATCCGACGGTGACGATCTTATTCGAAGGTACAAAATTGGGGATCGAACCGTCGCCGGTGGTGGCGGCTTTCAGTTCCCGGGGACCAAATTCGATCACTCCTCAGTTGCTGAAGCCCGACATAATTGCTCCTGGTGTCAACATTTTAGCTGGATGGTCAAAATCAGTGGGGCCGAGTGGTTTAGCCATTGATGACAGAAGAGTGGATTTCAACATTATCTCTGGCACCTCCATGTCCTGCCCCCATGTGAGCGGTCTCGCCGCTCTAATCAAAGGGGCTCATCCCGACTGGAGCCCGGCGGCGATTCGATCGGCGTTGATGACGACGGCCTACACAGCCTACAAAAACGGCCAAAAGATCCAAGATACCGCCACCGGAAAACCGTCCACGCCATTCGATCATGGAGCCGGACACGTCGATCCAGTATTGGCCCTCAATCCGGGTCTTGTTTACGATCTAACGGTGAACGATTACCTGAACTTCCTCTGTGCACTTAACTACACTTCGTCGCAGATCAACTCACTGGCGAGGAGAGATTTCACTTGCGACTCCGGGAAGAAGTACAGTGTCAACGATCTCAACTACCCTTCATTCGCCGTCGTTTTCGATGGCGTATTAGGCGGAGGTTCCAGTGTAGTCAAGCACACCAGAACTCTTACAAACGTCGGCTCTCCAGGAACATACAAAGTCTCAATCTCGTCGGAGACCAAGCTGGTGAAAATCTCCGTCGAGCCAGAATCTTTAAGCTTCACCGAAGCCAATGAGAAGAAGTCGTACACAGTCACATTCACCACCGCAACTGGTTCGGCGGCGCCGCCGAGTGGGGAGGGGTTCGGTCGAATTGAGTGGTCGGACGGGAAGCACGTGGTGGGAAGTCCGATTGCGTTTAGTTGGACGTAGGAGCCAATGAAGAAGATGGGTCTTGTTGAATTTCCATGGCGAATGCCTCGATCGGACCTGAAAGTTGAAAGTTAATGTAATATTTGTTTGTCGAATTTCCAGCGAGAAATAGAGCTGGATTTATTGTTTTAACGTTTCGTTCTTCCAGAAAAAGAGAAAAGAAAAAAGAAAAAAATTGATAATAATAGGAAATCGCTTTTAGTGCTTTATTTTGAATTTTCTGTGTACAGAATTGATAATTGCTCGTGTGTCTGTTGCACTCGCTTCAATTGCTGTGGAACACAAGTTGATGTTCAAGTTGGGTTGCATTTCTCTCTTCTTCTTTGCCTAAGCGTCTCTCTCCATTCATCATATTTTACTTCATTTTTATTTCTTCCAAATTGAGTAATATTGAAAAAAATAATTTTGAATTGAAATAAATTGCGATCTCATTTCAGACGATTTCTATCTATAATATATATTCTTTTTGGAACATTTGTAGTTAAATGTGAGTGTTTTTATGATTTGGTGATGTTTTCGCAACGATTTTGCAATTGCTTTAACTAAAAAAAAAAGTAAATAAATAAAAATCAAATTTAATGGTTAAATGGATGAATATAAAGAGACTTTTTTCCACTTCTTTTGAGTACAGGCTAATATTGACTCACGTACCTATGTTCAGTGGGTAAGAGAGTGGGGCTTCGCCTAGGAATTAATTTTGATGTGTAGTATAGTATTTAATGTGAGATATTTATTTTGGTGGACTTGTTTCCGAGACGTGCCTTCTAAGAAATCTATAATATAATATAGCAGATTCTAATTAATAGTATCATGTGTCGCAAATTTTTCCTTTTTTTTTTTTTTTTTTTTTTTTTCGCTCCATGTGTCACAGAGTCACATGGGGTCATGCCATATTCATAATTATCTTCTGTTGGGCCGGTTGCAAAAGTAGCAAAATGACCCAAATTAATTGCAAAAGCAAAAGTAACAGCCCACAGAAATATTTGCAAAAATGTCAAAATCTCAATATTTGAAAAGTAAATTACTAAAATGTCCATCACTGATAGAAAACTTTCTATCACTGATAGATTCTATCAGTGATAGGAAAACTTTCTATCACTAATAGAAAACTTTTCTATCAATGATGAAAACTTATAGAAAATTTTTCTACCACTGATAGAATTTATCAGTGATAGAAAGACTCTATCATAGAATATTTCTATCAATATATATATATAAATTGATGAGGAAGAAGAAGATGCATGCGCCAATGAGTTTTTCTATCACTGATAGATTCTATCAGTGATAGAAATCCTTCTATCACTGATAGAAACTTTATTATATTAGTGATAGAAACTTTCTATCAGTTATAGCAAATTTTTCTACCACTGATAGAAGGACTTTCTATCAATGATAGAAGATTTCTAAAAAAAAAAAGCATGACGAGGAGGAAGAAGATGTGCGTGCCAATCAAGGGGGAGAGACAATTGAGGAATATAAAAAATTAGTTCAAAAATTTTGTCATATTTGTAAATATTTTTAAAAATGGTTATATTTGCTATTATTTATCCTCATGTGCCACCCATTACAATTATCCTTTTTTAAATTTATACTGGATTTCTCCGTTCAAAAAGTGCCCATATATTAGTCAGCCCACGGCGTGTAAGCCCATGGGCCACAACATTAAACTCTTTGCTAACGTTCTAAGAACCTAAACTGAAGTTCGACACAGGCACTTTTCATCCCTTCAATCTTCTGAAAACAACACCAAGGCACTCAATGGTGTGATGACCCTCCAGATAATATATCTATGAGATTCAATTTATTAAAAATGATGCTTCCTTCTTTCATCTCACAAGGAAGATTCTCCAAAACTGTTAAGGCATGGTGCTCCAGTTTTTAATCCCTTTTGAATGATTTTTAAGTGTTCGAAAACATTTTTTTTTATATATTTTAAAATTATTTTTAAGCACTTGAAAAGTTATCCTAAATATGTCCTTCATCTGATTTAGCTAACCATGGCTCTATTGTCTGAAGATATATAACTCTAATTTTCATGTGGAAAGTGCCCTGTTTTGAGTGGAAACGAGATGGGAATAGAGAAATTTGATTGTGTTGTAGTTTGGGGGACAAGAACGGGAATGGCCTTAACCAAATTCCTATTCTCGCCATGCTCCATTGACACCTCTTTTTATTGTTTTTTTTATTCTTTTTGACATTCCGGCAAGTGTTAGGAATCGGGGAGTGCGACTAAAGTTCACATTGGCTAGATAATAGAATGATCATGAATTTATAAGGGAGGACAAATATCTCTATTGCTATGAGGTCTTTTGGGATAAACCAAATACAAAGTCACGAAGGCATATATGTCCAAAATGAATAATATCATACAGTTGTGCAGATATGTGTGTTGTGGACCCTATCAATAGGATTTTTTTTTTCAAAGAAGAATAAAGGATTCTCTTTTATCTAGGACATCTCATATCCTTCTACATGGTGGTGACATGGGGCAGAGAAAAGAAGCAATAAGATATTTCTTGTTTTTGGCATAGCAAGACACCTAACGATCGAGAGGCTTACACCACTCAGTTATTAGCTTGGACAATTTTTAGTTGTTGTACAACCAATATGTTGGAGTAATTAATTTTTAGTTGTACAATATATTTGAGTGAAAACGAAAACCACATAAAAAGTAACCCCATTAATCTAAAATCACCGTTCAGATCAGATCTAAATTGGAAGTAGTCCACGCAAGCTCGGGCAAGACACGTGTCAACGAAAAACACGCTAGAAAATACAGGTGGTGTAAAAATGTCAAGACACAAGAGCTTCAAAAGCCATATATATGTGTGTGTATATAATCAAATCAAACCCAAGAAGGACGAATAAGAACGTTGTCGTTTTGGAAAATGGATAAGAGCGAGGCGGATCAGCCGCAGCGGCAACAACCGGAGAGGAAGAGCGAGAGGGAAGTGGAGAGATCGGAGGGAATTCCTTTGGAGAGCAGTCCGTACGTGAATTACAAGGACTTGGAAGA
Source organism: Luffa acutangula (assembly GCA_036850905.1). Lineage (NCBI taxonomy): Eukaryota > Viridiplantae > Streptophyta > Magnoliopsida > Cucurbitales > Cucurbitaceae > Luffa > Luffa acutangula. The sequence continues at coordinate 55,668,316 of CM072087.1, read as the reverse complement.
TTACAAAAACCAAGCCTACGGAGCCCAAGGCCATGTCCAGCCCAAGCCCGGCCGCGGCGGCGGGGGTGGCGCCACCGACGCCCCTACTCTCTCCGGCGACGCTGCTTCGTCGCTGATCAACCGCCAAGGAGTGCCCTGAGAAGGCGTAGAGATGGCGACATGTCGCCATCATTTGTTTTCCTGTTTTTTTGCCTTTTTATCTTCGTCATGCGTTAGCATAGCAGAACATGTGCGTTTACTTGATTATCTACAAGTAGGCAAAATAATAAATTTTGTGTAAAAAACGTCACTGTTTAATTTTTTTCCAAGTACTGATTCGGGGAAAATTTCTTGTCCTAGAAAAAATTTCCCCTAATCTTCTGTCAAATCTATGGAAGTGATCTAAAAACCATAGGGAGTCGAGTAGTGTAAATTTATCACTTCTTATTATTTACTTTTACAAATTTTCTCTCGTGTTATAACTAACCCACCCTACCCAGCTAAAGGATTAGAAATTTTACACTATATAAAAATACAAATTTTAGGATTTAGAACAAATTACGGATATAATTGCTCGCGAAATAGTTTTTTGAATTTTGAACTTAGATTTTTTTTATTTTTTTTATTAAGTACATCAACATTTGGGCGGGGATTCTCGACCTCATGCCAACACCGTTGAGCTAGACTCGATTTGACTTCAAACTTAGATTCTCGCTCAAGGAGCAATAATTTAGAGAGATTTATTGTGATACAAGAAATTAATATGAAAGGGTAAAATTATGAGAGTAATACACCATCATTAGGATCAATAGGCGAATGGAAAGGGGGAAATATTATTATTATTATTATTATTATTTTGGAGAAGAGATCAAATATTACCTTCACTATAGAAAGTTAGAAAAATGATCATGGTTGGATCGATGAGAACTTAAGAAATTATTAAAAAAACATCAAATTATATTAAAAAGAATTAAGTTAGAAGATGAAATTTAAATTTTAGGAAATTACTATATATTTCTATCAAGTTGTACACCTTGGCCAAAATTAACTGTTAATTATCAATGAACTTCTTTAACATATAGTGAAAATTAGCTAATTTATATCATTTTCATACCACAAGTGTTTTTCCACTTGATAAAAAATAATCGGGATTCGGGGCAATCTTGAAAATGACAAACTCTACAGACTATTCAGCTTTGTTTTTCTGTGAATGATCATGAAATTAGTATTAATTTTTTTTTTAATACAAAAATAGTCATCTTGTTAAAAGTTACAGATAGGAAATAAAATGGTAAATTCATAATCATACATCATCCATGTAACATGGAGTTTCTAGAATAACATGACTATATTTGATTACATGTCAATCTCAAAACCAATTGACAATGGATTCAATCTCAAAATCAATTGACAATGAGGAGGTGACACCAATCTTTTCAATGTGAGATTCTCAACACTCTTAATACTAGTTTGGAGAAAGAAAAAAAAAAGAAAAAAAATACAATTCAAACTTTTTTTTTGTGCGAAAGAAATACGTTACTTTAACTTTTTTATTAAGATTATAACAATTGTCAAAAAAAAAAAAAAAAATTAAGATTCTTTTCTAACTTTTTAATTAAGATTATAACTAATCTTTTCTCTCATTAGTTCCATCAACCATGACATCATTAGAAGGCTGCTCCTTTCCTCTATTTCTTTTTTATTTCTTAAAATTTCATTCATTGTGGAAGCTAAGAACTAGTCGTGTGAATTGTGAACGTACTCATCTTGTACTATATTTCCTTCTCCTTCTTCAAATGTTTAAGTTTAAACATTAATCCAATAAATTAAATTAGTTTAAACATCAACATTTATTCTTTACCTTTTTTCCTTTGATTCTAGAAAATATTGTTTAAATTTCTATACTTTAGAAAATATGGACGCTTGTATACTGTTGATATGCCTTGAATCTGATATGAAGCGCTCCGAACGACCCAGTACGGGGGTCTCGCTGACCGGTCAGCGAGTTGGGGTCCAGGGGCGAAGCGCCCGGTGGGGGTTCGGGGGCAACGCCCCCTAAGCTAAATTATGTATAGGGATTAGATATGATATTTCGTTTTGGGCTTTTATCTTGGGCCTATTATGTTAGGGTTAAGAGTGGTGCCATATATAAACCCTCTTAACCTATTTTTTTTTTTTGCTCTAATCTCTCTGTATTCTGAATACTCCTCACATAATAAGATCGTTCTCTCCCTCTGCCCGTGGACGTAGCTAACACACCGTTAGTGAACCACGTATATCCGTGTGTTGTTTCTCTTCGCCCTTTCGTTCTTGTTACGTTGTTACTGTTTTCGTCATAACATATACATAGGGGTATAAAAAAACTAAATTAACCCATCTTCCTAATCAAGTTTAATTCAAACTTTAAGGTTGAAAAGAGAATAAAAAATTCCTTGGTGAAGTAGTCATAGACTCATAATATAAGCTAATATATATATTTCTTTTTCAGTAAAAATAATAGATATGTTATTGCATATACAATTCTAGATTTATTAAAAAATCAAGTTAAAAAAAAAAACCATCTTCGATTTAAAGTCGCGATAATTACACCAATACTAATCAAAGCAGCTAAATAAATTATCAAAATAAGCTTCATAAGTTTAGATAGTTTCTTGTTTTCATGACTTTTGAACATGCCTTTTCTAAGTCACTTGGTTTCAACTTTCAACCTTTTATTTTAGAGCATATCCTTCTTTCTACCACCTCATTAGTAACTTTATTGATCAGGTTAAAAAAAAAAAAGGGAAAGGGAAAAAAATGTGTTTGAAATCAATTTATGATAAGGAAGAGGAAGACAGCCAAAGAAAACTATTAGCCAATAGCCATATAAAAATAACATAAACATCTCTTTTCCCAAATGGGAATTAGAGATTAAATCCAAAGTCTAAAGTCCAAAGTGCTCTCTCTTTTGTCTGATTTTTCTTTCCTTCCTTTTGAGAATGCTCCACTAAATTCTCAAAGCTGATTTTCACTGTCTCCAATTTCTCTCTTTTAGCTTCCAAAATAATCACTTTTTGCAGAAAAATCCTCATTTTCCCTCAACCCCACTTCTGCATGCATACAAAGTCATTTAGCAGAGAAAGACAAACAATTAATTAACAATTCCATCTTGATCAATAATAATAATAATAATAAATTAACAACTCCCTTCAACTGGTAATGCCCCAATTACTCACAACTTCTTCCCTTTTCTCTGGAATTGAATCTTTTTCCCCTTTTCTAACATTCAAAAAGGCGCCATTTTTTGGGTCCATTGCACTTCTTTTAAGCCCTTTCTAAATTTCTTTCCTTTTTTTTTTTTTTAATCTTTTGTTGTTTGAATGATCTTGGATGTTCCACATTATTAAAGTAAATTATATTTAACTTCTTAATCATTAATACATATATATATAGAAACCAATCAATTCCATTTGCTTTTCAGTGCTTCCAAAGGCTTCCCCTTTATATTCTGTCTTCCTCTGTCTTCACATTCCATCTCTGTTTCTCTCTGTTTCTGGTTTCTTCTGTAGTTTAACGAAATTCTAATTCACTATTGTTTTTCCCTTCCCCACAGGTTCTGGAAAACAGAATTGACCATTTGAATAACTCTTTCTCTGCAACTTAGACCCGAAAATGGCGAGCAACTTTGCCAAAGAAAGATGGGGCGATGGTGGATTTTACATGGAGCAACCCGATCATGAAGATGAATCTTTATCCTTATGCGATCTTCCCATAAATCTAATCGAGAAAAAACCCAGAGCCGTCGAGACCCCCATCGCCGCCGTCGACGAAGAATTCGATTTCGGTTCTGTAGGCGGTTTCAGTAATTCTGCCGCTCAGCCGCCGCCGCAAATGTGCTTGGCCGACGAGGTGTTCTATAAGGGCCAGATTTTGCCTGTTCGCCTCTCTGTTAGCTCCGACAACAGCTCCGCCGGATTCTTCCGCCGGCACGGATCCGGCTCTGGTTCGATCGAGAAATTCAGAAGTACTAATAGCAGCGGAAGCAGTAGCAGTAGAAGCCAGAGCTCTTCATCGAGCGTAACTAACAATTCCATAACGAGCACCTCCGCCGCTAGAAACTCGCGTCCCAGAGTCCCGAATTTATTCCACTCCCACCCAAGCCCCAAGCCCCAAATTCAGGCCTCTCCGACCACGTTCCGACAGGCGAGCACCGGCGGACGGAGCCAAAAATCCTCCTCCACGTGGGACTTTTTCCGGCTAGGAGTAGTGCAAGCGCCGGGAATGGAACTGCAGGATCTCAAACACCGGAGCAGCACGAGGAGGAACTCCTCCGTCAGTCGGAGCAACAGCGGGAGGGCATGTATTCCAGGCGCCGGCGGCAGCACGAGCAGCGTGAAGGAGACGATGAGGAGACCGCGAGCGAGAGTGTCGGTAGAGAGGAAGAGCGGCGGGATTCTAAGCGGAGTTGGGTGCAAGTGTTCGGTGGAGTCGACGGTGGCGGCGGCGGTGGTGGTGAGGGGGAGGAACGGGAACATTAAGAAGATTCCGGCGCAGGCAATGGCGATAAGGGAAAAGGCGATGAGGGAATTGAGGATGAAGAAGATGGAAAAGGAAAAAGAGCAACAGGAAAAGTTAGCGTTGTCTCGTCATCGGACGTTTGAATGGGTAAAAGAGCTCTCGCATGCAACCTTTCCTTGTGAGCCTTAGACTTTAGCCTTACAAACCTACATTACAACTCATCAACAATGCCACGCATGCTTCTAACACTTAATCTCTTTCTTTTTTTCTTTTTTTTTTTTTTAATTCTCTTTGTTAAAAATATTCAAAAAAAAAACCTCTTTTCTTTCACTTAATGATAGTAAATTATAATGGGGAAGCCTTGTTTATGATTATGGGTAGGTTAATACAACGTATAGTTAGTTCTTTTAGTTGGGTTATTTTGGATGGTTATAGTTTGTCTTTTTTCGTGATTTAGGTCTTATAATTTCAATCTTTGACATTAAAAAGTTCGTCTTGAAGCAATAATCTATACGTGGGATAGAGTTAAGTGAAGGAAATGAATGGATCTTTAATGATGAAAGTTCACATAGTGAAATTCTTAACTACATAGGTTTAGTCATGACATTTTTAAAAATATGATTGGCCAAATCTTTATAATAACAAAAATATTGCACAAGAATCTTCTCAAAAAAAAAAAAAAAAAAAAATATTGCACAAGAACTAAAATGCATACATTGACAAGAGATGCATTGTTACTTTATTCATACCATTGATCTAAGCTTGGCTAACTTGAAAAAGTATGTCATACAATACTTTTTTAAAACATTATTCTAGTATTTGGTAAATAAGCTTCAATGACAATGTAATGTACATGTATAGGGGGATAAAATTTGAGTTTCTATGTGATCATAATATTCAATTTAATCATCTGTTAAAATTTGTGTTATTTAAATGTCATGAAGTTAAGCTAACTGGACAGTATGTTTCTTCATGAGTTGTAGAATTAGAATAATTATCATATGGTGTGGTATCTCCCTCAAATGAAGAATTCGAGAAAGAACTCTCTCGTCTTTCAAGAGTGTTTGCTCTCCCTTCTCTCTCTTGAAAAGTATCAAATTTGAAACAAAAGAAAAGTGTTTTCCCAGCTCCAAGGAAAAGGATACAATTTTCCTTTGCTTCCTTGTTGCGAATAAAATATAAGAAAATGACTTAATGCATTATTTTAAATCCTCATTTTTCAAATTATAATAATTCCACGAATTGCAAAGACGATTCAAATGAAAGGACTAATTTAGTATTTGCAAGTTTACGAAGATGAAAGATATCTAAAAATAATTTAATAATAATTTAAAGGTTAAATTACAAGTTTAGTCACGGAACTTTCAAGATTGTATAAATTTGATTTATGAACTTTAAAAAATGTCAAATACGTTCCCGAACTTTCAATTTTGTATCCAACAAGCCCTTGTACTTTAAAAGCATCTAGTAAATCTTTGAACTTTCACTTTTGTAACCAATAGGTCGCTAAACTTTCAATTGTGTTTAAAAAGTCTTTAACTTATTTGACATATTTTTAAAATCAAAGGTCTACACAAAATTAGAAGTTTAGAGTCTTAATAGACATAAAATTAAATTTTATATCCAATAAATTGATTAGTTTTTAAAAATCTCAAATATGTCAATGACCTATTAGACACAAAATTGAAAGTTTAAAAATCTACTACCCATTTTTAAAGTTCAGAGACCTATTAAATACAAAATTAAAACTTGAAAGACTTATTAAACACCTTTTAAATTAGCCTAAAAGAATGACTAAACTTGTAATATAACCTAGTTCAAATTACAAATTTGTAGAGATACTTTTAGTCAAATGTCTCAATCTCTAAAGAGAGAAAAAGACAAAAGAGTATATATATATATATATGTAAAAGAGGAGGAATAATTACTATTTATCGAGACATGAAAAGGCGACCATTTAATTACCATATAGCCTAGTGAATATTAGGCTATATCATATATTAAAAGTTAAAAAATGATTGTGGTCCAGAGGGAGAGGGTTGAGCATTGCCAATGCCCAATGGTGGTAGTCATGATTAAAGTGAAATATGAATATGCTTTATGGGTGAGGGAGCCAATGGAGAATGGAACTGGACAATGCCATTGGATTATTCTCGTACTGTTCTAAATTTTCTCATTGCAAATGTCTCTTTTAAAAGCAAATTTTGCAATCACTTCCTTTTCAGCAAGCTTTTTTTAGGTAGTCTAAGATTTGGGAGCGTCTCAAATCCCTTCAGCAGTTAGTTTCTAAACTTGAAGTTCATGATACAATGTAAAATTTGTATCCAAATTGCACATTTGACATTATTAGAACCCAAAAACAATCAAAATAAGTTTTAGACTTGGGGATGTTTGTGCTACCTTATACACACTTCAACTAATCTAATCTCACGAGACACCACCTAGCCTTGCTGAGAAAGGACTAGAATATTAAATCCTAGGTAAATAACCACCATGAATTGTGAACTCATTCTCTCTAAGTGCTTTATATTCCCATGGCTCTAGTTGACCACTGGATCAACTCATGATGGTCAACTATTAGGATTAATTAGCAAACTAAAAGGGAATTCAAAAAATAAAATAGGCAACAAACAAAAATAGCAATCTCTTTTAATTTAAAAAAGTTAATCCTCGAGACAAAATGAATTAATCCTCGCAGTCATCCAAAAATAACAATCATAAAATGAATTAATCCTCAAAGTCAATCCAAAAATATATATATTGTGCCACATCAAACCTTTCAATGAAGTAAAAGCTTTCTTTCTCGAATATCCCTGCTTTCCATTGGCACAGTCTTTATTCTTGGATAATAAAGAGAATAAGACCAACAGCATAATAGAAAACAATCAAAGCATAGGAAAGGGTAGAAGATCCAACCATGTTTCAAGTTTCAAACTTTCCAGAAACAATAAAGAACCTCCACTTGGCTAAAGAGATCACGAACTGCATAAATTCAAGCTGGCGAATCAAGATCGTGGTTTACTTATGTGGGATGATGTAAACATGAATGTTGGCTATTCAATTAACATATAAATCATGATGAAAACGAGTATAGCAGAACGAGACCATATAAACTGAGTGCTTATGTTTCAAACTAATATCCTTTTATGGGAGTGGCTGATAGCAACCTAGCAACCCTTATTCAGTTCATGTATCCTAAAGAAGACATATCTAGGTGTTGTGGCCAACTTTTTCGTTGTGATGGCGGCAAACACAATACTTAGCCTGAATCTACGTAAAAGAGGCTCCAGTAAACCGAGCTTTACTAATATATTTAGCCCCCAGACAATCTGGCAAAGAAAGAGTCTATAGAAGGACTCCGCCCAAATCTTGTCTCCATGTAATGATAAAAAGCAAAATCCATTGAGCAAAAGAAGTACACACCAAGTACGGGGCAATACACCTTGGTTAACTCATATGGAAGAAGTTACACGTTTCTATCTTTTGGTGTGCACAAATGGAAAAGATGAGCTTTCCTCTCTCCTCTCTCCTCTCACCTTTCTCCCCTACCGGATTCTGATCTAACAGCCCCGACCACCATGAAAACCACAGAGACTCACCCGGTACAACCATGGAATCATTCTACCCGATCTATCTCCATCGATAGGAAAAATTTCACAATAGCTTTTGATGAACATTTTAGAGGAAGTAGAGCCAAGATCACTAAATATAGCAGATACTCATCTCATTCGATTTCTCTTTCTTGGAAATCTCTAAAATGGCTTGCCTCATCTTTCAACACCATTGTTCACTCACCATGTTCGCACAAGTTTTTCTCGGACTTAAGGAGCAACAACTATACTCTTTGGATCGAAAAGTTGAATAACAAGAATGGCTTTTTTGTTGATGTCAATCAAGTGCAAAATTCTGGTAATCGACAAAGAATACTTATCCCATCGGAAAATAACAAACAAGGATGGTTTTCCTTCTTCTCGTTAATCTCCGATTACCCTGCTGAAGCCCATCGACAACCCACAAAGCCAACTCCTATATCATTCAAGGACATCCTCCAATCAAAGCCACCAACTGCTACCATTACTCCTCCCTTGAGGGCTCCTCCCTTGAAAGAGCCCTCGAAGGAGCCTTTAGCCTCCACAATTGATGAAGAATGGCAAGAGATAATTGTTCTCCAACGAAGCAATCTACATGATGACTGGCCGAGCATTCATCAATCACTTGTTGCCGGCCAAGTACTTCGATGCAGCATCAATCCTTTCCAGGCAAATAAAGCCATGCTCCATGTTTATGATCGAGCCATTGCTACAAATTTATGTGCTCTCTCCGATTGGACGCTTATTGGTAAGCATAAGATGAAATTTTATCCTTTAACCACTTCTGCTGCTCAACAGGATATTTTGACACCATCTTATGGAGGTTGGATTGAGATCTCTTCTCTTCCCCCTACCTTATGGACTGAGCGTATTTTTCGTTTTATTGGGGATTCTTGCGGCGGCTTTGTGGAGACTTCTAACCTCACCAATCGGATGATAATAGCAACTGAGGCTAGGATAAAAATTCGACCAAACTCTTCTGGTTTCATTCCCGCCGCCGTTAAACTACCAACAGACTTGGCCGGCGATGAACTCACTGTGCAAATCAAAGGCATATCCGGCAACTCTCAGAGAATCGGCCTCATTAATGATGGAATACCTAATATGGTATTTCAAGATTCTGAATTAAAGAAGAAAGAGGAATCGGAGAAGGAGAATTCGAATTCTAATTCGAAAAGGCATTCATTAACGGCAAATATGCCAAAAATCACGGTACCAGACGATACCACCTCATCACCGCCTATATTTGGAAAAATTGACAAAGGAAAGACTCCTCTCCCTGAATTGTCGGTTAGTCAATCATCTGGGCCCACAGTTTTTAAAGTCGGTCACATTTGCTCTACATCAAGACAAATTTTGAATGTTGAATCTGATACAGAAGCTTTCCTCTCCAGCCCATCTACAAATCCTACGGCCCACAACTCAGTTCAAGACCCAATATCCCCCCGAAATCTGGACCTCACCATTTTTGAAATTGAAGGCCCAATTGATGCTTCACTAAGCCAGACGTATCAGACTTCCCCTTCCCCGATTGACACATTGCCTCCACTACAGCAGAAGCTTACCCATAATACTTCCTCTCCCAAACTATTGGAACCCCCACAAATCCCACCCTACCCTTCCCCACGGCCTTCACCAACACCAAATATGAAGTCTCCAACAAATACATTTCCCAATTGCCTACAACACTTAGCCCCCATCTTAAGTAAGCATGGCCTCTGTATTATGGCTATACCGACAGTACCAAAGTCAAGTAAAAAGAAAAAATTGGCAACTACAGGCAAGAAACCTAAACTACAAAGGGAGGTTCAGAATCTTCATTCAAATATTCATTATGATAAAACATCCACCTTGGCTTTAATGGAAGGGACCGAGAATATTATATGAAATTTTTAACATGGAATGTGCGTGGATTGGGGTCATGGAAAAAAAGGGCTTTAATTAAGAAAACTATTCAGCAACAAAACACAGACATTGTTCTTATCCAGGAGACTAAAAAATCATTGATTTGCAGTCGGATTATTAAATCTCTTTGGAGCTCTTCTCATATTGGCTGGACTTCTCTTGACTCAGTGGGCGCCTCTGGAGGCATTCTTATTATGTGGAGCGAACCAAAATTTTCAGTAAAGGAGACTATTCAAGGTCTTTTCTCTCTCTCTATTCATATCTTTATGGCTGATAATTTCTCTTTTTGGCTATCGGCTATTTATGGCCCTTCTAGACATGCTGATAGATCAGAATTCTGGAATGAACTACATGACTTGGCTGGATTAGGTGGTGAAAATTGGATTCTTGGAGGAGATTTTAATGTCACCCGTTGGTCATGGGAAAAATCGCATGGTCGACCAGTGACTAGGAGTATGCGTATTTTCAACCAATGGATTGCTGACTATCATCTTATAGACACTCCTTTACAGAATGGTTGCTATACGTGGTCCAGTTGCGATGAAAATCATTATTGCTCATTGATTGATCGATTCTTAATGACGGATACTTGTCTCAATAAATTTGGTGTAGCTCGTTTTCTTCGACTTGATAGGGTTACATCGGACCATTACCCTTGTACTCTATCTTTTGGAGATCTCTCTTGGGGTCCTTGCCCCTTTAGATTTGAGAATTCTTGGTTGAAAATAGACTCTTTTAGTGGTCTTATGGATAATTGGTGGTCTCAAAACACCATTCAGGGTTGGCCAGGCCATGGGTTTATGATGAAGCTTAAAGGGTTGAAATCTGAGCTCAGGAAATGGAATTTATCTCAGCGCTCATCTGCTGCTCAATTTTCATCTCTTGTTTCACAGTTAAAATTGTTAGATGATACAGAAGACATGGTTCCTTTATCTACGGAACAAATATCCTCGAGAAGATTATTGCGTGAACAAATTGAGGATTTATCAGCTCAAGAACACATTTATTGGCATCAACGCTGTAAATTGAACTGGTTAAAAGAAGGGGATGAAAATACAAAATTTTTCCATAGAATTATGGCTGCTCGTAAAAGAAAGAATTTCATCTCAGAGATCTTGTCTAGAGAAGGAAATAGCCTCTTTACAGATAATGACATTGAAGCGGAGTTCCTTGGTTTTTATCAAACTTTATTTACAAAGGACCGTGGCACTAGATTTATACCAACTAATGTTGATTGGTGTCCAATTAGTGACTCGCAATCGATGGGATTGGAGGCGGTTTTTTCTGAAGATGAGGTTTATCAAGCGGTTAAATCTCTAGGCACGAGTAAATCTCCAGGTCCAGATGGTTTTACAGCAGAATTCTTCAAATTTTCTTGGCATACCATCAAACACAATATTATGACTATGATGGAGGATTTCTATAATACAGGTATTATCAATGTCTCTTTGAATGAAACTTATATCTGCCTTATTCCAAAGAAATTAGACGCTAAATCAGTATCAGACTTCCGACCGATTAGTCTAATTCCATGTGCATACAAGATCATAGCTCGAGTTTTGTCCGATAGATTGAAAATGGTCTTGCCATCCACTATTGCGGAAAATCAAATGGCCTTTGTGGCTAACAGACAAATTCTTGATGCTTCTCTTATAGCAAATGAACTGATTGATGATTGGAATTTATCTCATAAAAAAGGTGTGGTAATTAAGTTAGATCTTGAAAAGGCTTTTGATAAAGTCGATTGGGATTTTCTGGATGCAATTCTTCAAGCCAAGGGTTTTGGATTGGTATGGAGGAAATGGATATATGGATGTCTTTCTAGTGTTAACTACTCTATCATTATCAATGGAAAACCACGAGGCAAGATCATTCCCTCTCGAGGCATTCGTCAAGGGGACCCCCTTTCCCCCTTCCTTTTTATCTTGGTATCAGATTGTCTAAGTCGTTTATTATCTCACAGTGCTAATATGGATCGAATTGTCTCACATCCAATTGGAAATTCACATCTTTATGTGAATCATTTACAATTCGCTGATGATACTTTATTATTCTCCATCTTTTGTAAGGATGCTTTGGCCAACATGTTCGATATTGTTAAAATTTTTGAGCTAGCTTCTGGATTGAATATTAATTATTCCAAGAGTGAGGTTTTGGGAATTCATTTAGAGGAGTCAGAATTGGATTGGTTGACAACTACGTTTGGCTGTAAACAAGGAATTTGGCCTTCTACTTACCTTGGGTTACCTTTGGGCGGCAGTGCTAAAACTATTCCTTTTTGGCAGCCTGTGATTGAAAGAATCCAACATAAACTTCATAATTGGAAATATTCATATATTTCGAAAGGTGGTCGACATACTCTTACTCAAGCAGTTCTTTCCAGTATGCCAACATATTATCTATCCTTATTCAAACTGCCGGGAAAGGTTGCAAAAACTCTTGATAAGTTGTTTCGTGATTTCTTTTGGGAGGGATCTAGAAGTGATGGTGGTATGCACAATATTAACTGGGCAACAGTACAACTTCCACATTTGATGGGGGGTATTGGTATTGGTAACTTTCAAAATCGCAATCTTGCTCTTCTTGCAAAGTGGATTTGGAGATTTTTACACGAGGAAAATTCTCTATGGTATAGGCTGATTGTAGCTAAATATTATAACTCTGAGTTGCCTAGTCTTTGGCCTAGCATTATTCAAAAAAGTTCTCACAAATCTCCTTGGCGATTCATTACGTCTACTATTGACCTTGTATCTTCACGTGTTAAAAGAAGGTTGGGTAATGGTCTTGATACTTCTTTCTGGCATGATTCATGGTTAAGTTGTGGTATTCTGGCTACAAATTTTCCTCGCCTTTATCGTTTAACAGATCGTCCGAGGAGTTTGGTTGGTGAAACATGGATTGCTTCTCAAACAACATGGGATCCGAGTCTTCGGCGTAATTTAAATGATGTAGAGACAGAGGAATGGATGGCTTTATCACTTATTCTTTCCTCCATCAGCTTACAGAACTGTACTGATTCCTGGATTTGGCCTTTGGAATCGTCCAATATTTTTTCTGTTAAATCTCTCATGGAAGACTTAGTAGACTATCCGAATATGGCAAATGATCTATATAAGGTCATTTGGACAGATTTTTATCCAAAGAAGATCAAGATTTTTTTATGGGAGCTTAGTCATGGTGCTATTAATACTGCTGATCGACTTCAACGACGAATGCCTCATTTTCATTTGTCTCCATCTTGGTGCATAATGTGTGCTGCTAGTTCAGAACATTCTAGGCATCTATTTGTTCACTGTACCTTCGCATCCAGATATTGGTCAGAGATTCTAGATGCTTTTGGATGGTCCACCGTTTTTCCAAATTGCATTAAAGATGTTCTTACTCTCATTTTTGTGGATCATCCATTTCGTGGAGAAAAGAAGATCTTGTGGCTTGCTTTGAACAGAGTTTTCTTCTGGTTTTTATGGGGCGAACGAAATTCTCGAATTTTCAGGGATTCTTTCTCTTCCTTTGATAAATTTATGGATTTAATTCTCTTTCAGGCTTTGTATTGGTGTAAACGTAAACACCCTTTCTCTTATTATAGTTTATCCTTTTTGATTTCCAATTGGAAAGCTTTTATGTAATTCACCCTTTGGTGACCGGAGTTTTTCTCCTCATTTCATTCATCAATGAAATTCGTTTCTCTTCTCAAAAAAATCTTTTGGTGTGCACAAGCTTCTGTCCCCTAAACTTAGCTTTGTTTGAAGGATGAAGGATCCAAGTCTAGAGCTCAAATCTCCCTCCCCAAATGTTACACACTCACCAAGAGATCCTAACATGCATGTTCCTCCTGTCTTTAGTATTAAAAAAAAAAAGTTTCTTCTGTTTTGCTTTAATAACATTAGAGATAAAAACAAAACAGAACAAAACACTGGAGATAGAAAACAGGAAAGACGGACCTCGAACTTGAGAAAACTTTTAGCTTCATATCAGGAAAGCTTCGTGCAAATGATCTTCCTTGATGCACAGTGCACACTAATAAAAGGCTACTACCTGCAAACTAAACCACAGTGTTACAGTCTAACCTATCAGAGTTCAACTCTCCTTGATGTTAATGCAACTCTTGCTCCATTGTCACAAAATGGAAATCTCAAATGCCCTGTATATTTCGGTAAACTAAACAATAGCAGCATAGAGTTTCAGTCCTTCCAGAAACTTCTTTAAGGCCACCTCATAAGGTGAAACTGCTTTCTTGGATGCCATGAATAGTGAAAAGCTTTTATCAATGGTCAATATGATCCATTAAGAGTCTACTAATGCCTTACTTCATTTTTTTAAAAATTAAGGCCACCTTCCACGTTTTAGAAATATTGTTTCACAGTAGCAATTACAAAGAAGTTAAATCTTGAATACACCAAATAAAAAATGCTAGCCAAGACAGAACCAATAAACCAAACTACCTTAAGATGGAGGCTTAAAGAACTACTTGATGGTATAAACTCATTAAAAAAATATTGAAGTTCGATAATTAAAAAAAAAAAAAAACTCTGTGTTTTTTTCTTTTGGCTCCGACCATCAACCTAAGTTCTCTTTATGTTCCTCTCAATTCCCTCATCTTGAATGATGCCTGCCTATCTATAGATGATTTGGACATTTTCTCATTGCGTTAGGCTGGCGGTGGCTGGTTTACTTATTGAATTCAGCCCTGTGGTGGAATGCTTGAAGTGCTCTTTATTGGATACAGGAGTTTTTAGATTTTTTGGCCGAATTCATTTCTGTAGCCTCCAATGAGAGTTTCCTTCAGCACAATTTTTATGTAACTATTCTACATCTTCTTGTGGTTGCCAATTAAGGAGCTGTTTTTTTTTTTTTTTTGGCTGTCATGCTCTTAGGTGATACCTTGTTGTCCTACCCGATTATTTACACCCTTATCCAATACAAAATATCCCACAAAGTAAAATCCAACTAGGATGGAAATACTCTTGATGACAAGCTCAATAAGTCGAATATACAATCTGCAGATGTCAAAATATAATCCAAAACGTCATGATTCCTTTACAGAGGATTTACGCATCTTTAAAATTTCACTAGATGAAAACTAAAACGTTATGATTAGGAAAGCCACTCAATTTTAAAAAAAAATACTAATTGAGCCAATGAATGAAAATGATCGACAGATATTTAGAAAGAATCAAACGCATACAAAAGGTTTTAGAAGATGGAGCATTGCTTATTCCCAATTTTATTGGCACAACACCACCCAAAAACAACAATGATGCATTCATGTAAGAACTAGTTTCATACTTCGATCAGATGATCAAAACTCATTTAATTGCTAAGTAATTTCAGTTCCCCGAATAGAAAACCACAAAATTTCAACATAAGCCAATGCCTACAAGTCAAGAAGTAACAAGCACTTCTTCAATAGTATGTCAAAAGCAGAACCTGACTCGTAAATCTTCCAATCAATCATCATCCCCCCTCTTCTTTGGCTTCCTGTAATTTTCTTCGATGTGCTTGGCCATTGCAAGCCCAGTATTGGCGAGCTTCCTGATGTTGGGAACGTTGTAATTTTGAGCCACGTAAATCCCGAGCACAGAACCCGCTAGAAAGGAGAAGCTACTTCTGAAAAAGCCCATCGGCGTCCTTCTCTATCGCCGGAGCCTGAAATTATCAGCAAGTGGAAAAACGATGGTGCAAAATTAAACGAACTCTAATATGCCCAACAGAACACACATTTCCAGCGACAAATAACCAAGCAAGAGATAAAAGAACACGCGAAATATGGTTCTTTCGGTCTACATCCACTTTGAGACGCAGCTTATAAGAGATTTATTAACCAGCATCAAATCACCAACACAGAGTCACAAATTTACCCAATGTAAAATACCTGAATCTTGACAGATTTGAGCTTCAAGCGAAATCCCCACGCTAAAATCACCTCACAAGTTAAATTAGTTGTGACTAATCAGAGCCCACCGTGAAAGACAACCACAAACACTGTCCGATGCCGTCCGAATGGCAAAATCCACACCCGATTCAGTCACTCTAACTGAGACCCGCCTGCTCTAAAACGAGACCCAAAAACAGCGCTACCAGCCTCCTGAATCGATACCCAAGGCAACACTCCGTTGAGAAACCGGTCTCTGAACCGAGACCCACGCGGAAAGACCAAACCAACGTGAAGATATCAAAAAACGTGACCGGCGGCCTCTCTTATCTCTGCCTTCTCTGCGTTTGAAATCGCGAAAGTAGCCCTAGGAAGATGAAGACTTCAAAATTAATCCAAATTTGTGGGGGTTGAATTTTGAAATTAACCGTTTTAGGGCACTCACTAAATCAGCTCAGCCACTGAGACTTGTACGCTCTTCCCTCGTAGGAGCGCGCTCAAACTCTCCTATTAGGGCTTATAGCTTGCACTCGGCCGTCGTCAGTCTCCCCTAGCCGATCTCTCTCCCTTCCACTTCCAGACAGCGTTCCCGTCGATCTCTCTCGGTCTTTCTCGCTTCTTCCCTCTCTCCATCTGTCCTACAATTTATATGGGTGCGACTACAAGGCTTTCTTGCTCTGCACGGCCCGGAGTTTTGCGGGCCAGTTATATAACTGCAATTTCCGGAGATTGTAGGGGTTTTATGTAAAATTTAAAAAAAAATGAAAAACTAAAAAAAAAAAAAAAAAAACATAGAAGATTATGGATGAAATTTTATAGATTTTCGAAGATTATGGAGGAAGATTGATATATATATTTTATATTATTAAAGTCTCTAAATTTTTTTTTTTAAAACACATCTTATTCTTCTTCTCAAAAAAAAAAAAAAAAAAACATCTTATTCTTAATTAGGGGTAGGCAAAGCGAACTAGTTATACTCGAGTGAGTGTTTATGAGTAAAAGTTGATTATTGTGCTTTGACTTTTTCCTTTTGGTATTTTATTTATTTATTTGTAGTACAACCCAATATGGAGTATAAATTTGATGTCTTCCCACTAAGTTCGAGTTGATAATTTGGTATTTATCAATCCTATGAACATTTTCTCATTTAAAGGTGAGGATTTACACCTTTGATCAGTTTGGTCCTATATATTTCTCCCGTGGAATAGTTTATAAGTTTCAAAGAGATTGAATTATAAGAATTGTATATATTAGAAATGCAACTTTGTTTTTTGTTTTTTTTTTTATTCGGGCATAGCTCAATGGATAAAAACACCCATTACCATCTCAAAAGACCATTAATTCAATCTCTCACTCTCACCATGGTTGAACTAAAAAAATGCAACTTTTCTATTGTTTGGGTTAATTATCTCGTGAAATCTTTTACACATACTAATATCAAAGATGAAATATACCCCACGATAATATGTTGTCTAAATAAAAACAGGCATGGCTACGATCAATACTTTAATTTTATGGTCAAACAATTTAGGGTGATATGAAAATATAGATACTCACATTTCATTCACTTTAAGTAGGTACTTTGAGTAGACCTAAAGTTATCTAATGTTAATTGAATGGTTTTATGTCGGACGTTTCGTTGATAATAAAAAGAGAAAAACAAAGGTGAAAAAAACAGGACTAAAGTAACAAGTCATTCTTTACATTTTTATGAGAAAATTCAAATTAAATTACAAGCTCAGTCACGAAGATTGTGTTAATTTGATATCAAACTTTAAAAACGTGTATAAGAACTTTAAAATTTGTGTCAATTTAGTCATCGAACTATAAGGGGGTGTTTGGGGCATTGAATAAGTTATAATAACCTCAGTTATTATAACCTATTCAGTGTTTGGGGCATCAACAAAAATAAATGGTGAGGCGGGTTATTTTTACCCCCGATTATTTTATCCATTCTCTACAGTAACCATCATTCAACCCACCCGATTATTCTATCCATTTTCTACCGTAACTCTCTCATCTCTTCTTCCATGCGACTCCTTGACTTTTCCGCCGACCGCCGGCCACTGTCAGCCGACAAATTTTTCGGTGACTTTTCCGACAGCCGCCGACAACTTTCGGCGATCGCCGACGACTTTTCCGACCACCGATTTTTTTTCTTTTTTTTTCTTTTTTCTTCTCATTTTCATTTTAAAAAATATAAAAAAATAAAATGAAAATAAAGAAAAAAAACATCGAAGGTTGCCGGAAAAGTCGTTGACAACATCGAAGGTTAACCAACTTAAAAAAAAAACATTGAAACAAAATTGTATTTACCATACTTAAATTTATTTCAAATGATTTTATTGATTTAAAAAAAAAAACTAATATGATTTTTGAACTAAACTTTAAGTTAACAAATATGACTTTTTTTTATACCAAAAATCAAAGTGAATCGTATGTCATAAAAAAAATTAGAAAAAGAAAATAGTCAGTTTGAACATTTGATTCAGATCAGCACTTCAAACACAAACTATTTTATTCCAAACTAAAATAATCTGCACCACAAACACGGATTATTATAACCCGAGACTATTATAATCCTCAGATTATTATACCACTAGATATTATAACCAATTCAGCGCCCTAAACTGCCCCTAAAAAAGTGCCTAATAGATCCCGGAAGTTTCAAGATTGTGTCAATTTAGTCAATGAACTTTAGAAAGTATCTAATAGATTTCCGAACTTTCAATTTTGTGTATAATTTGTAATTGAACTTTAAACAAATATCTAATAGGTCCATAAACTTTCAATTTCGTGTTTAATAAGTCATTGACATATTCGATGCTTTTAAAAGTTAATTTCGTGTTTAAATAGAACCGTAAACTTTCAATTTTGTATCTAGGCTCAAAAGTAAAAGTTTAAAGGTCAACTTGAAACTTTTTAAAATTTAGAAATCAAATTAACACGACTCTTAAAAATTATTTTATGGAGTCGTCACCATCACAACACGACTATCTTGGATATATGTTGAATGCGAATTAAAAAATCAT
The DNA here is from genome assembly GCA_036850905.1 of Luffa acutangula. NCBI lineage: Eukaryota > Viridiplantae > Streptophyta > Magnoliopsida > Cucurbitales > Cucurbitaceae > Luffa > Luffa acutangula. The sequence goes on along the minus strand of CM072087.1, from coordinate 55,649,441 downwards.
GCTCTTAATAACTATGATTAACGTGGAAGTTTAATACCTTAAAAACGATTTCTACTTATTACCTTAAGCTTAAAAGTCCCCAACCAACGCACGTAATATGAAACAACTACAATGGAAGGAGTATATTGGAAAGTTTTCCCACTACTCAGACAACAATATCATGATGGATATGCCTGAGAACCACCGGGATCACAATGTCTGGCGAGCTGAGCTGAGGCAAGTGCCCCTCCGATTCCATGACCTCGACGATGGACTTACCAGCGAGATTCTGCTGCAGAAACTCGGACACCACCACCGGCACCGCCATGTCCTTGGCGCTCTGCAGGATGTGACACGGCACCGTAACCCGCCCTAAAATTGGCCTCGTATCGATCTCAAATATGGTCTGCATGATGCTGAGTGCTATGTCCGGCCTCATGTTGAAACACGTCCGGCTGAACTCCTGCACCGCCCCTGATTTCATGTCCCCGCCCACCGCCAGCGGCGCGAACCCCGAGCACCACGCTTTGTAATTCGACCGCATCGCTTCCAGTATCTGGTTTATATCTTCCTCCTCGAATCCTCCGTAGTAGTCCACGCCGTTCAGATACCTACACCCTCGATCAATCCACATAAAAAATATATTATACTGTTCCTTGATTTGGCTTAATTTCAATTTAATCATTTTTTTTTTTTTGTTAAAAGTCATTACCGTAGTAGTACGAGAAATGATTTATGAAAGTTCAACACAATCAATCACAAGAACCAAATTATCAAAACATTTGAAAGATTGAAAGTAAGCCCTGCCGGCCAATCTGACTAAAATCATATGGATTAAAATACTAGATTAAAACTTATAAAACTACTTGGACTTAATCAACTTTGTAATAATTTAAACCCATAAAGTATTGAATGGTCATGTCAAGTTATACCTGGGGGAAGCGGCGAGCAAAACGAGCTTAATGAAAAGGTCCGGGCGAATAATGGAGGCGATGACTCCAATCATGGCGGAGAGAGAGTGACCGACATAAACACATGAAGTAATTTGAAGATCTTCTAAAATGGCGAGCAGATCATAAGCCCAACCCTCGATCGTGGAGTATCTGTCGAAATCAAAGTAATCGGGGTTGGTGGTTCCGGCGCCCATGTTATCGAACAGGACGATTCGATAATCGTCGAGTAAGTGAGGGACCAAGTGCTTCCAAACCGACTGGTCGGTTCCGAACCCATGGCCTAAGACGACGACTTGTCGCCCTGAACCAAGAACGTTGACGTTGTGAGCTTCTTCTACCAAACCCATGAGTATTTTGCCGGGTCGCGTCGTCGTCGAGTGGTGATGTTGTTGAGGAAAGGCAGCTGCAGCGGCAGCGTTTCTTGAGTTGAAGTCGAGCGTTTTGACAGCTGTTGGAGACGACACGTTTCCCGTATATGGGTATGGTATGAAAGTTTGACGCTGTACTCCGAGCCAGTCGCATGCATGATGACAGCTGCCCTTGTGAAATTTCTTTTTATTGGAATATATAACATCGTTTTCTTTTTTGTTTTTTTTTTTAAAGAAAAAAGAAAATACGTATTATTACGCCACTGGGAATAAACAATGAACGGTCCAACTCGACCCAACTACAAATCCATCTTAGAATCTTCTCAACCCAAGTTTCACTCAATTTCGAAGTAAGAGTGTATCTAGCCACTAGGGGTGTTCATTTGTCGGTCGGGGTCGGTTTTAGGCTAAAACCGACGCCGACCACCGAAAAATCGGTCGGTCGGTTTTCGTTGTTGTCGGTTTTCTAGAGGTTCGTGACTCCGATCGACTGAACTCACGGTCGGTCGGTTTTTGTCGGTTTTGTAGTTCCGACGAAATTTAAAAAAAAAAACGAAAAAAAAGAGAGAAACATGAAGAAAATAAAAGAAAAAAGGGGAAGGGAGAAGAAATCCAACAATGAGATGGAGAAGAGAAAGAATGAGAGAGAAGGAATAAGAAAAAAAAAATGAAATGAAGAAGAAAAACATGAGAAAATAAGAAAAAAAAAGAGAAAAGAAATAGAGATGGAGAAGACGAAGATGGCGGACCAGCGGGGAAGGTGGCGGTGCAGTAGCTGTAGACTACGGTGGGAGGTGGAAAGTTTGAGAGAAGAGAAAAAATGAGAAGGAATGAAGAGAGGGGAAAGAAGAGAGAAGAAGATGATGCATTGGGAAGAGAAGAGAGAAGGAATGATGACATAGGAAAAAGAACAGAGAAAGTGGTGATGGCATTGGGAAGAGAAAACTTGGAGGGAAGTGAAAGGAGAGAGATAAAGATAAAAAAAATAATTCTTTTTTAAAACCAAGGTGGTTTTGAAAAAACCATTGGCACCAAAACCACCCATCATTAATGCAATCTGAAAATTTAATAACCAAAATTCGTTTTTTCCTTCCCTCCCATATATTTCGGTCGGTGAGTCGAAAATTTTGAATTTTTTTCTCCGACCAACCTAACGGTTTTTTGAAATAAAAAACTGACTCCGACCGACATGCCCTCTAAACCGATCGACCGACGTCGGTTCGGTCGGTTTTGGGCGGTCGGGTCAGTTTTCGGGGTTATGTTGAACACCCCTACTAGCCACCTCATGTGTTACTCTATTACATTGTCTTGGGATAAAATGGTAAGAAATATCACTAAATGAATCTGTCGATCCCCAAATAATTCCAACGGTTAAATTATTAAAAATACCCCTAGACTATAGGATAAGTTTCAATTATACCCCTCAAGTTTCAAAAGTTTCAATTGTACCCTTCAAGTTTCAAGTTTGTTTAATTTCAAAATTGCCCTTCAAATTTTTTTTCGTTAAAAATTTAACGGCATATGGTTTTTTCTCTGACCTAGCAGAATATGTCGTGTAAAAAAAATAAAAATAAAAACCATTGTGCAACCTTTGAAAAACTATATCGAATCCTGACTTGTTCATCCCATATCCCTCCATGGCTACTCCTTTCATGCCACCGTCCAAAATCTCAATTACACTCGCTTTCATCTCTATCTTTTTAAAGTTTTTTGTTCATTCTTTCTCAAAACTTCCATGGCTACTTTGTTCCTGCACGTAAAAAGAATTCAACAATGCAAAATCAATGTACCAAGTCAATTGTCAACTAACAAGGTCACTTCACTTTGCTTCACTCAACCATTTTACAAACAAAAAAAAAAACTCCATTTCTTTTTGTGTCAATAACCATAAAAACTCACCAAAGTTGCATGGCAGCAAACTTTAAAGAACCATTGCACAAGAAACTACGTATAAAAGCACACACATAAATCGTAAACCCCATTGTTGCAAATGAGACGTGGCAGAGTGGTGAATCTGTACACACAATACATAACGTGGCAGCACCAAACGTAATTGACATGCAAAATTCCCAAATTCGGCCAGACGAAAGAAAGTAGATAATCAACCTAATTTCTCTTATGAAGGGGAATTCTCTTCCAAGATCAAAGAACAAAGAAGGAGATACGAAGGGAGGAATAAGGAGACAGAGATTTTAGAGTGATTCGACCAATTTGGCTTACATCCACTATGAAGGAGCAACAATAGTTTTTATTTAAGTTTTTATTGAGAGAATAATTTTACAACACACAAATATGTACTTGATCTCCCACCCTCTTTGTATGTGTATATTTTCAAAAGACATCAATCTTCCTTTTCATATGGATACAACGATGTGTTAAAGTAGGTAATTGAATGCAGTGGGTCTGATTTATTTCATCTATTTTAACTGCATTTTCACCCACCTCAAAACAAAAACACCCACCAAGTGTTTGTAAAAATTCCCAAGTGAAAGATGTTAGGAATCTACAATCTCCGCTCCATGATCAGTGCCCTAGCATTTGTCACCGTGTGAATAAGCTCCCTGATGGTCTCGCTATCTCAGAACGACGACATGGAAGGTTGCATACCGGTGGCGCAGGAGCTATCACCGTGTTTAGGATTCATCAAAGGCAACGCCTGTGGGTTTGCGTATGGGTTTGTTCGTCCAAAATTTATTCCTTTTACTTTAAAGTTGCCACGATAGTTTTTCTTTTTACCAGATATATTATGGATCTTTTCCAAGTCAGACGACAAAAATCATTCGCGGTTAAGTTTTAACGGAAAAACATTTGAAGGGCGATTTTGAAACAAACTTGAAACTCTTAAAACTTGAGGGGTTAAATTGAAACTTTTGAAACTTGAGGGGTATAATTGAAACTTACCCTATAGTCTAGGGATGTTTTTAATACTTTAACCTAATTTCAACTAAAGCTTCCATGTTATTCGAAGGAATAACTCTTTTTGTCAGGAAGTTGATGCCACCTCGCAGTCAGACTCCACAATCATTTTTGGGCAACCTAGGGCCATTGCCCTTTGATCCCTTCACAAATTACGTTTAGTTCAACTAAAAGAACATCCATGTGATAATCGAGGAAAACCGAAGAGGCAAACATGATATCTCCATTAGGGGCTGTTTGGGCGCTGAATTGGTTATAATATCTGGTGGTTATAATAATCTGACAATTATAATAATCTGTGTTTGGGGTGCAGATTATTATAGTCTGAGATAAAATAATCTGTGTTTGAGGTGCAGGTTATTTTAATCTGAGATAAAATAATCTGTGTTTGGAGTGTTGATCTGTTTTAACATGAGGTTCTAAATCAAAGGTTCAAACTGACTGTTTTCTTTTTCTAGTTTTTTTTTTTTTTTTTTTTTTTTTATATGATATACAACACTTTTATTTGATTTAGGGTTATGTTTTTTTTTTTTTGTTACAAAGCAAAAAAGTTTAGGTTTTGGTATAGAAAAATCATATTAGTTAACTTTTAGTATTGCCAAAATAAAAATTGTAAATGTTTAGTTCAAAAATCATATTAGTTTTTTTTTTTATCAATAAAATCATTTAAAATAAACTTGAGTGTGGTAAATATAATTTCGTTTGAATGTTTTTTTTTTTAAGTTGATTAACCTTCGATGTTGTCAACGACTTTTCCGGCAACATTTGATGTTTTTTTTTTTCTTTATTTTTATTTTTTATATTTTTCAAAATGAAATTGAGAAGAAATATGGAAAAAAAAAATTGGTGGCCGGAAAAGTCATCGGCGACCGCCGGAAAAGTCGTCGGCGGTCGTCGGAAAATTAGTCGGAAACTTCGCCGACTGACGGCGGCCGGCGATCGTCGGAAAAGTCAAGGAGTCGCATGGAAGAAGTGAGGAGATAGTTACTATAGTGGGTTGAATAATGGTTACTGTAGAAAATGGATAAAATAATCGGAGGTTAACCACCTCACAAATTATTTTTGTTGGTGTCCCAAACATTGAATATGTTATAATAAGGGGAGTTATTATAACCTATTCAGTGCCCCAAACACCCCCTTAGAGTTTTTGTATATCACCCCAAGCCCTATGACGGAAAAGATGGATCGCAGGCTGCATCCGAATTCACTTTCCAATAGGTATCTAAAGAAAATATTATTTCAAAAAAAAAAAAGAAAAGAAAAGAAGAAGTATCTAAAGAAAATATATAAATGAACTGGATTGAGAAATTTTGGGAAATTGTCAAAATTAACCCAAATAGTTTTTGGGTTTTCAAAATTAACCTATTTTTTTAAAACTTGTTTTTTTAACCTTGTTGATGTCATCTACCCTTGTGCAATTACCAACATACCCTTGAATATAAAAGGTAAAACAAAAAACCATCCAGCATGTAGCTCTTGCTCCCCTCTCCTTTCAAACCTCATTTTCATATATTTTTTTTCTGCTATGTTCTTCTGCTTAATCCAGTTTTTTTTTTAATCATTTTAATTTTAATTTTATAATAATAATAACAACAATAATAATTATTATTAGTTTTTATTCTTTCTTCCTCACTTCGGTTTGTTTTTGTGTCCAATATTAATAAAATTAAAAAAAAATGATAAAATTGGTCATAAAAAATTTACAAAAAAAAAATTGTCTTCAAAATTTTTTAACTAAATTTTGATCGGAATTTCTTGGTTAAAAATTTGTGTCCAATATTGTTATTATTATTATTTTTCTTCCTCCGATCCAATATATTTAAAAAAAAATAGGTATTTTTAAAATTTCGTGATTGATTTCTGGGTTAGTTCGTCCAAAAAAATTCTTGGTTAAATTTTTCTTTATTTCTTTTTTCATATACATAATTTTTTTCCTTTTTTTTTTCTTCTTTTTTTTTTTTTTTTTTTGCCCAACATTAATGAATTATGAATAAAAAGAAATGTGAGTTTGATTAAAAATATATATATAATTTTAAAAAAACATGTGCCTTCAAAATTTCTTGAAGAAATGAAAGAATAAACCCAAAAAGAGGAAAGAAATAGACATGAGATAAAAAAAAAAAAAAAGACCTCCTGGAAAATTTCTTGGTCGGGAAACCGACCAAGAAATTTCGGTCGTCTGACCAAGAAATCCCGGTCGGGATTCATAATTTCCCGATCGGGATTCATAATTTCCCGGTCGAAATTCATAATTTCCCGGTTGAAATTCATATTTTTTTTTCCAGATTTTCATAAAAATATTTTATACAAACTCCTTATTATCCAAAACATGTAAAATCATCCTCAAATGTACTTCAAAAAAAACATTGACAATATAAAAATTTTGGAGTGAGTCTATCCGTGTGCTCGATTTCACGTGTTTGATTTTATTCTTTTAAAATACTTTGTGGGTCAAATGGTTTGTTAGGTTTGAAATTGGTTAGTTGAGTTGGTTGGATTTAATTCTTATCATTAATGAAAATTGAGGGAGGATAGGAATGACTTTTTACATTATGGGTCCCACCAAAAGTAGTTAACTTTATATAAAATAGGTTAAAAAAACAAGTTTTTAGAAACTAGGTCAATTTTGAAAACCCAAAACTTATTTGGGTTAATTTTGACAATTTACCAGAAATTTTCTATAAAAAAAAAGATTAAGAAATTTTAAAATAAAAAGATTGAAGTTGGCCATATTTTGCCAACGAAACAGAAAACAAAAAAGACCAATCAGAATACAACACCCCCCCCCCCCCCCCCCCCCCCCCCCCCCCCCCACAAAACCAAACTTAGAGCGAGTTGTCGTTTTTCCGGTACACGTCACCTTACCCAACCAATAATATGACGGCAATGCACTTGACCACACGTGTGAAACGCACGTACATTAGCGGCGAGTGAACACCGTTCTTCAATCGATATATCCTCAACGCCGTTTCCGAGAGTCTCAGTTTTTTCCCGTTTCCCGTTTCCAGCTCGATACAGGTCGACTATGGGCGCTCCGATCATCCCATTCCACACTTGTCTTTGAAGAGCAAAGCAGGGGGGCTGGTCGATATATACGAACAGCATATACAAGAACAGAATTCGCCATCGGCTGATCTCTAGAAGTTTCCTCCGTGGAGCTGAATTCATGGCTCCGGCCATCTCCGAGAGAGTCGAGCTCGCCAAGTTCTGTCGCTCTAAGGACTGGTCCAAGGCCATCAGAGTCCTCGACTCGCTCATAGCCAAGTCCTGCACCGTTCAAGACATATGGTCTTGTTCCTTTCTTGCTCACTTCTTTTTGACTCGCTGTCTTTCGATTTCGTTTCTTGTTTGATTGAAAGGACCAGTGAGTTCATTCAAGCCTAATTATCGAGATAACGGTTTTGCAGCAATAGAGCATTCTGTTACAGCCAATTGGAGCTGCACAAGCATGTAATTAAGGACTGCGATAGGGCGCTTCAACTGGATCCCTCGCTTCTTCAAGCTTATGTGCTCAAAGGTACTTATTGAATTAGCTCTCTTCTCTTTGAATTTTGAGCTGATTCTGATAACTCAAATAAAAAATTATAGCCGTAGCCTTAATTCTTACACTCCCGGAGCTCACTGGAATGTCGATTTGAGGGCCTTGGATTTTAGTAATTCCTTTTCTTTATTTCTTACACCTTTCGAGTGAACGAGAGCAAGAGATGAAGTTGAAGAGATTAACACCTAGATGAGGCACTAACCGTGCGTCTTCCAAACTGGGCACTGCAGCATCCAGTGACAAAAATTGTAAAGGAACGTAGGGCCGGGGGGCTGGGTGGGTGGGGGGAGGGATTCATTGGTTTTTTCATTTTATAGGCGAGGATGTGTCCCAACTTTCAGGGACCTTATAATTTTCAGGTGGGTTCTGTGATGTTGGCTTCACAATTAATGTTAGAGTTGCAAACCTTGTTGGTGTAGCTTGTTATCGAACAAAAAGAACGTACATGTAGCAGAACTGCCTAAGTAACATATATTCGGCTCTACTAAATTCCAACAAAAACTTTGCTGCTCTGCAATGATACTGGATAGAGAGCGTTTAAATTCTTACATGTCTTTATATTTAACTCACCCGGGGGGGGGGGGGGGGGATGGTAACTTATGATTTTTTGTTTGTTAACTTTCTTTTTGTTCCTTTCTGAAATAAAAATATTTGGAGGTTTATGGACAAATTTGTTGAGCTCAGTCTGGGATTCTTGTTGTTTAGGTCGTGCATACTTTGCCTTGGGAAAGAAAGGGGACGCTCTTTCTATATGGGAGAGAGGCTACCAGTATGCTCTGTGTCAATCTGCAGACCTGAAGCAATTGCTAGAACTGGAAGAGCTTCTGACAAGAGAAAAACAAGACAAAAACAATGTGGAAAATGGAAAAGTGGAGTCTGGAGTTTCAACCGTTGTTCTTGAATCGGGAGTTACACCTGTTAACACAAAACTTAGTGAAAGAAATAATACTGAAGATAAATTAATGGAACACCCTGATTTCTGCATGAAGCCAAGTGATACATCTGAAGTTTGCAGCAGTTCAAGTGACAATCTTGCTGTATGTGAAAGCGGAAGTGAGAAAGTTGGTCAGAACGGAAGCATTAATTGCCAAAGCAATGGGTGCAATGACCATGATGATAGATTAAGTGACGATTCCAAATTGCACGATTTAAGAAGTGATATGTCTGAGTTTTGTAGTAAATCCAAATTAACGGCTTTTCCTAGCAAATCAAGTGATTCCACTGACATTTTAAGTAAGCCAAGTAAAATGTCTGATGCACGATTAATAAGTGATGAAGCCAAGAGAACCAAGAAATTCTCCGTTGCTAAAATTTCAAAGACTAAGTCAATAAGTGTAGATTTCCGACTATCAAGAGGGATAGCTGAGGTGTCTATACTATACACTTCTATATCATGTAATGTGTTTTAGAAGAAAAATATTCACTGGATTGACATTCTAATCTTTGGCAGGTCAATGAAGGGAAATATGCTAATGCTATTTCTATCTTTGACCAGGTAATATCTGGTTCTTAGTAAGTGGTTCCTTCTCCTTTCACCATTTGTTATATGTGAATTTATGGCAAATGGGTTGGGGGATAAGCCTAACTGTCAACTTCTTGAGAATGTTAAGGACTATTTTAGTTTTCCACAGATATTGAAGGAAGATCCTAGTTATCCTGAGGCATTAATTGGAAGAGGAACAGCTTATGCATTCCAAAGAGAACTAGATGCTGCTATTGGTGATTTTACAAAGGTATGTGGATGATAAGACATGAAAGGGAAATATAATTTATTATTGACGAAACTTTTATTAATCTAATTACATATCAGGCTTTAGAATCAAACCCATTTGCTGGTGAGGCATGGAAACGAAGAGGGCAGGCTCGGGCTGCATTGGGGGCATCTGCTGAGGTAAGTTCAGTATAAACTGTTTGATTTTATGTCTTGGTCAACAATCCTTTTTTTGGTTAATTTAAGAATGATCTCATGATCAACCATACTTTCAAGGTTAATGCAACCTTTTCCCTGAAGTTAGTAGCCTATTTGATTTTAGTTTTTTATTATCTTTTTTATGCATGCGGCATGCCATATTACCATTCGCCAGCCTATGGCAGGGAAAGGGATGATAATTTAGAAAATTAAATATTTATATACTTCTGAATTTTGGGTCATCATGTGTTAAAGTTAGGTGATTATAAGGAGCCATCCCCAACTTTATAATTTATGAATTTGAGAAAATTTGAAACACCTTGGGATATAGTCTTCAATGCATTTTGAAAGGCACCATGAAAACCACAATTGCATCCAATGCCGTCAGGATGGAACCTATATATACTAACAATAATTTGATACCACTGTTCAAATGTGTGTGAGGTTCTAAGAGAACACCACAACCATTTGGATAAAAGCACATCATTCTTGGTAACAATATTTCGATCCCCATAATCTCCCCCTGAATAGCCGAGAGACAACGTTTCAACTGACTGAATGGTCCTCCTCCATCACACCTCTGGTTGGACCATATTTTTGCCAAATAATATCTTCGGTATTCTTGATTCAAGGACATCCCTTCCATGGTGTGAAAAAGACCTTTTGGCTAGCTATCAATCGAGTTTTCTTGTGTTTTCTTTGGACGGAGAGAAATTTACAGGGATGTTTTCTCAACTTCTTAAATTTTTTCGATTTGATTTTGTTTCATGGTATGTATTGGTGCAAACATAAATACCCCCTTAAAGATTATAGTTTTTCTTCTGTGATTTTCAATTGGGGAGCTTTATTGTTATATACCTTTTGGTGTTGGGAGCCTAATAAGCTCATTTTATTTCATTTATCAATGAAATTGTTTCTCTTCTTAAACAAATTCATGAAGTTTTATGATCGAGCATTAGTAGCTTAGCTTCAATTAGATTTTGCTCCCAAGCAATATCTCCTTAAATTGCTAACAATCTCTTGCGTGTTTCTATATGTTTAATACACATTAATTTGTTTTTAATTCCTTCTTGATTTAGGCAATTGAAGATTTAACCAAGGCATTGGAGCTTGAACCAAATTCTCCAGATATTTTACATGAAAGGGGTAATCTGTCTGAAACTTTTTCTCATTACATCACTTCATTTTTTTCAGTTTGTAGCCAATAAGTCTGTTCCATGTTCTTCAAAGTTTTTATCACTTGAATGTAGGAATTGTTAATTTCAAGTTCAAGGATTTCTATGCTGCTGTGGAGGACTTGTCTGAATGTTTGAAGCTCGATGGGTGCAATACATCTGCATACACATACTTGGTGAGTCTCATTCTTTCCAGATCTGAATGAAATTGGAGTCTGGCATATAATTATGTACTTTCTTCTGGGAAAAATCCTCACTGTCTGGACTAAGCAGTAAATTTGGTTCCCAGGGCTTGGCATTGTCTTCAATTGGTGATTACAAAAGGGCCGAGGAGGCACACTTGAAATCTATTCAATTAGATAGAAATTTCCTCGAGGCATGGGGCCATCTAACTCAGGTACTGATGATCAACTACTCTGTTTTACGTAGATGAATAGACTATTTGATCATGTACTACATAAGGTTAAAATGGTACTCCTGGCTTCCAGTTACTGGCAATGCAAGGTTACATTGATTGATACTGAATTATCTTTGTTCACCCAGGCTTGCGAGTTTCTCTTTGAACCTTCTACATATTTTGAATACAACATTTTAGCCTTTTGCAACGATTGGTAGAAAGTACTTCTTTACCAATTCTTGAACATGTCAGTGTGGAAGTTATTTGTTCTATATGATAGTTTAGCTGCACTTTCTTTACTGAGGTTTCCTTTAATGCGAAGTCCTTGTAATGTCAATTATTCTCTCCATGTTTGAACCCACGAGCTACCTATCAATAAGCCCTCTATAAAGCCAGAAAAGTTCAAAATTGTTCACATGGTTCATCAATCGTAATACTTATCCCTTTTGTTTATCATTGTTGCCTTAAAAGGGTAGCATGAAAAATACTAAAGCTGTTTTTTTGTGGTCTCTGAGTTTCAAAGGCCTTCCCAGTCTAAATTATATTCATTTTTTTTTAATGCATGATACAAGCACTCTGATCAATGTGTGTAATATCATTAGAAATTGTAACTGCAAACTGTTTCTTTTTGGGTTGCAAGTTGGATTATTTTTATTTTTGCATATTCTCTGCTTCCCCTGCCCTTCTTGTTCTCATTTTATAAGGAAACTAGAAAGTATGGTTAATTATTATACTTAATTATACAGTTCTATCAAGATTTGGCAAACACAACAAAGGCTTTGGAATGTCTTCATCAAGTTCTTCAGATTGACAGCACGTTAGTTTTGTTTCTTGTTCCATTCTAACCATGCTTTTTGTTGTTCATCAATATTTAGCTTGTTTATTTTCATTAATACCCTTTTCAGAGTATTGTTTTTTTTAAAGGAGGAACCATATAAAAAGTTATAATGTCAAATTGATAGGTTTGCCAAAGCATATCATTTGCGCGGGCTATTGTATCATGGGATGGGGGAACACAGGTATATGCTCTGCCTCATCGATCTTTTTAGAAATTTTTGGAATTGATGTGAAATAGTTATTTTTTTTTTTCCCTTCAATATTTTCAGTTTTAAGAGTTCTTTTTGGATGAGAAAACTTCTTTCATTAAGGATAATCAAAGAGTACAAAAAGATCAAGCATAAACATGGGTCAAAGCAAAGAAAAAGAGACACGAGAGAAAAAAATTACAAGAGAGGGTTCCAATAATCAAGGATAAAGAAAAACAAACATATATATGAAAAAAAAGCTCCAACTAATAAAAATGAATATGACAAAAAAAATTTAGAAGGCCAGGAGACTTTTAATCCTCCAATTCCTTTCTAACAAGGTATTTCATGAAACTGTCAGGAGACTGTTTGCCACAAAAATTTATCCTTCTTTTAGAAAGTAAGATGAAGAAAAGCTTCTTCCAACATGGCGTGACAAGAATTTTGCGAAATCAATCTAACCCAAAAGCTGAGAAAACCTCCCTTTGCTAGCACATGAACACCTCCAAAAATGACGATCAAGGTCCTCTAAGACTTGCTTTTAGAAAACACGCCACTAAGGCCCAAGAATGAAGGAGGAAAACATGGAACCCCTAGTGTTAATTCTCCCTAATGCTACCAAACGTTCTGTTTCCCTACTTTTCCATGTGAATTTCGTAAATTTCTCTAACCTAGCATAATTGTAAAGAGGGGCTTCAGAAGCAGATAGAAAACATAGAGGAATATCACTTAAAACAGATTAATTTAGGGTAAGCCTATCACCTTTATGAAAAAAAAAACTTTTCTTGGGCGGTAAGATGCTTTTGGAACTTTACCTAGATAGGGTTCTAGAAAAGAAGTAAACCTCAATCTAGCATATGCATAAATGTAAGCTTCGTTCTAGGCTTTATCAACTATACCCTTTCATAAAATTCATCGAACACCCTAAACCCTAAACATTATAATCTTCCATTCTTTTTTTTTTTTGTGGAAAAGAGCCATGCATTATCCAAAGTTGAATACCACCCATCTCCCCCAATGTAAAGGCATGTTCAAACAATACCTCACCCTAACAAGTATTGGCTGCCAATCTAACCATAAAAAAACTCACTACTTCCCTCTTAATCTCATGTCACTGTCTTCAGAAACAACTCATTTGTCAAAAACGAAGCTAAATTCAAATTTTAACATTTTTTTTTGAAAGTTAACAATCCTGTGGAAGAAAGAAGTATTGCAATCCCCTTTCTTAACCCATTTAACTTGGACTTTTGCCTCCAACTCACCTCATCCCTATGCATTAAATACCTTGTACCCCTAAAAGCCTCATCTTTTCTTCTCTTTGGGCTGCAGTATCGATACTACTTCCTTCTGATAAATCAAAGTCCCTCATCCTATTCACAATTTCCTCTTTCCGAATCTGAATATCTCAAAAGACCGAGACATTCCATCCCCTAAGGAGGAGAGAAAGATCTTTCTTCAGTTGTGCTTCTACTTCCTTCCGATAGATTCAAGACAGGAAAGTTTATATATTTATTGAGCAATGACTCTATATATTAAAAACCTTCCTAGAAGCCAGAACCATTCCATTCTTCCTGGCCACCAAACGGGAAGAAACTTTTTCAATTGGTATGTTGCCACCACATGTTTTTTTAGCTTGAATTGATAGGGACCCCAATATCGAATAAAAATTGTAAGAGCCCACATAGACTTAGTGAACTAACTCCATTGGACTTTTCAGTAAAAAATCAATTATCGTTAAAATTGCTAGCTATACACCAACATCGTCCACACAATCCTAAGAGACTCCTCAACTCTTGCCAGAAAATGTCCATCCGTATACCTTGAGGGCCCATAGGTTCTCATGAGCCACCACCCCATTGCTGCTTCTGATAACGAAGGGATTGTGATTTTTAATTTGATTTTCTGTTGGGAATACAATTCCTTCTATGCTTAGGGTTAAAGCTTTATGATTAAATGTTGTTCATATACCGACGATTGATAATTATATGCAATTTGATACTATTATATTTGAGACTTGAGTTGTTACTTCTACATTTCAAATTTGTACTGTTTGCTAATTGGTCATATGATGCAATTTTCTAGTATACGGCTTCATGTCCTTGCGTGGTAAAGTAGCTTAAATTCCAATAAAAAAAATAAAGTCAACAAAAACAGATGGTGGAAAATAAAGAAGGTACTAGGTGGTACGGGCAGTTTACCTATTTACCAACAGACTTACTGAATCCTAAAATATGAAAATCAATTATCTCTTAACCTGTTGTGGCATGCCAGCTTTCAGTTTTTAACTTTGTATGTGATAACTTGAAATTTCTAGGCATTGAAAATAAATGTGACACGTTGTAAGATTGTTTAGTCATCATGTTACTTGCATCTTTTCTAATTTATTACCTAGTTCACACGTGCAGAAAGGCTATCAAGGATTTATCTATTGGGTTGAAAATTGAGAACGCCAACATTGAGTGTTTGTATTTGCGAGCGTCCTGCTACCATGCTATTGGAGAATATGGATTGGCGGTACAATAATGAATTTCTTTATTTCATTTTCAATTGATCTTGCCATTTTGTCTTATGGTGTCGTGTTTATGGCAGGTCAAGGACTATGATGCTACCTTGGATTTGGATCTAGATTCCATGGAGAAATTTATGCTTCAATGCCTAGCATTCTATCAGGTTGATTTCTGGATGAATCTAGGGATGTCAATTCTTCCCAGAATTTCCATGATCACATTGTAGAAATAGGTGGCGATCTCTTGTTTTCTACCTAGTGAATAGGAAAATGGTGAGAGAGTTATTGGTTTGAAAAGATTATAAAGAATTAGATTAGACACCCGTCATATGCAATTTCAATTCTATTAAGTTCGGTTGCCTTTATCCTCACTTGGGATATGGGTAGAATGAGGTTGAGACGGACATTAATACGAACATTACCTTAGAACCCTTGTCTCTAGCTTCACGAAGTATAGACATTAATGAGGTTATGCATTTGATTGGCCATTTAATTTGAGTTCAAATGCGTTAATATCTGAACTCGGAAGATTTATATTTAATATACTAAGGTTTTCAATTTTCTAATTTTTTTTTATAAGAACCAAGACTTCTTATTGATTGTCTACAATTTTTCTTTGTTTTCACTCATTGCAGAAGGAAATTGCTTTGTACACAGCATCTAAAAGCAATAGTGATTTTTGTTGGTTTGATATTGATGGGGATATTGATCCACTCTTCAAGGTGCAGTTCTTTCTGAACTATATTTGGTTATTTTATTGTACTAAATTATTTCTTTACGTCTTCTTGTCATGCCTTTGAGCATGTTTCCTTGTCAGCTTCAGTAAGTTGCAACTTTTTTTCTTTTTTTAGGAAACACAAACCATTTCATTGATGTATGAAATAGATACAAAAGGAAGACCTATCAAGGATAATTACAAAAAACATCTCCAATAAGATAAGAGGGAGGATAAATCATTATTACAGAGGGGAGTTGCTACTCCAAAATAAAGCAAGATAGGATGTAGAATCCATGAAAGCAACTATATTTTGAGACTTATCAGTGAAGATTCTGGCCTTTCGCTCCAGCCAAATATTCCAAAAAAAAAGCGTAAATGAAGTTGAGCCATAATAATTTCTTTTCTCTTTCAAAAGGATGTCCAACCAGAGAGAGGTTTATGAAGGATAGGATGTCACCCGATCCAACAAAATTCCAACCAAATGCTTGTTGGAGAAGGTCCCAGTAGGCGGATGCAAAGGAGCATTGGCTGAAGAGGTGAATCTGTGATTCTTGAGCCTTGTAACATAAGCAGCAACAAGAAGGAGATATGGTCATCCAGGGAAGCTTTCTTTGAATAACATCAGCCGTGTTTATGCAAGCATGGCTAAGCTCCCAAATAAAAAAACTTGACCTTTTTCGGCATTGGCCCTTTCCATAACTGACTGTATAGAGCAGAGTTGGTGTGTGGATCACGGGAGGCCAGCTTTTTAGTGAGAGAGCTGGTGGAAAAGTCTCCAGATTTTTCGAGGGTCCAGGACCAATAATCCTCCTCTGCTTTGAAGGTGAAGGCAGAAAGTTGATGGGATAATGTGGCCCATTCGCTGGTTTCACCTTCATTAAGATTCCTTCTCAAGTGTAAGTTCCAAGCTCCGGAGGAAGAGTTCCATTGGTCAGCAACGAAAGAATCCTTTTTCAACGATAATCTGTACAACAGAGGGAAAGTAGATTGTAGGCCTGCGGATCCAAGCCAAATATCTTCCCAAAACAAAGTTGTCTCCCTTACCAACTTTAATATCAATATTGTTGGGAATCAAAGGCTGCAATCTGTGTATAGCCTTCCATGGGCCTTTGGACGAACTCAAGGATTTTTTGCCTGGCTTGAGGTTGTTTTGTGAGACACCATATTTGATAGCTATAATCTTCCTCCATAAAGCATCATTTTCTTTGTAAAATCTCCAATTCCATTTGGCCAATAGGGAGATGTTCTTGTTGTGTATATCATATAGGCCCAAGCCTCCCTCCTCGATGGGGTTTTTTAAAAGGGACCATTTAAGAAGATGGCTACCTTTTTTATCCAGCCTCCCTCTCCAAAGAAAATTTTTGAATAGTTTTCCATAAATTTTGTGACCTTCATTGGAGCCAGAAAGATGGAGAGATAGTATATGGGGAGATTGACTAGCTTGAATGAGAGTGTGTCTACCCCCTTTGGAAATGTTTGGCCCCCCCCCCCCCCCCCCCCCCCCCCCCCCGTTATTAAGCCTCTTTTCAACTTTTTCGATCACTGGAGTCCAGAAGGCCTTAGAACGAGGATTGCCGTTTAGAGGGAGCCCAAGATAAGTGATAGGCCAAGTACCAAGCTTGCATCCGTAGGAAGAAGCTAAATCGGCTGCTAGCTGTGGATCAATACTGAGGCCAAAAACTCTGTTTTTTGGCCGTTTATTTTCAGTCCAGAAGCTTCTTCGAAGGAGCGAATGATTCTGAAGAGATTATCAATATGGCTTTTTCCAGGGAAAGAAAATAATATGGTGTCATCTGCAAATTGGAGATGGGTAACAGAGATGGCATTTGGTCTTTCTCCCACATAGAAACCCTCGATAGAGCCCATTTTCTCTGCCTGTATAAGCATTCTGCTAAGACAGTCCACGATCACGATGAATAAAAATGGAGACAACGGGGTTACATTGTAAGTTGAAACTACTGTTATGGTTTCAGAGAGGATTTTGTGATTTGGCCTTGTGTTAAAGATAGTATTATTTGCTTCCTTCATGTAGCCCTTGCCGTTTATTAATTTAAATATACTAGAAAAGAGATTGTGAACTAGTTTTTATATTTTGGAGTGCAAGAGGAATCTATAGAAATAAACAATACCAAATTGTCCAAGTTTGGTACAGTGGCTGCCAATATATCAGGCAAACAATACCAAGCTACGGCAGGAATGGAATATCCAACTTGCTTCACCCCTTTTTAAGAGGGCAGGGAGATCGTTTTGGTCTCCTGTGGTGGAGAAGATGAGGAGAAGATTAGCCTCCTGGAAGAGGGGTTTTTCTCTAAAGGAGGTAGGATGACCCTCATTCAATCTGCCTTGAGCGAGATTCCTATTTATTTTTTCTCCTTGTTTAGGGCTTCGAGCTGTGTGTAGGACTCTGGAAAGACTCATGAGGAATTTTTTATGGGAGGGTGTTGATGAGGGGTGGAGAGCGCATCTCGTTAATTAGGATGTGGTGGGAAAACCTATGAGCTGTGGTGGGCTAGAACTAGGTAAATTAAGGATCCGTAACAGAGCTCTGTTGGCTAAATGGCTATGGTGGTTCCTCTCGAGTCTACATCCTTATGACATCGTATCATTGTGAGTAAATATGACATTCTCCCCCATGAATGGCTATCGAGAGGGGTTAATGGTATGTCTAAGAATCTGTGGCGAGAGATTGCTAATGAGCTCCCTTTCTTTTTTGGGTCTGGTTCATTTTCAGGTAGGGGATGGCAATAATGTTTATTTTTGGGAGTACAAGTGGGTCGGGGATAGTTCCCTCTGCTCTAAATTTCCTAATCTCTATCGCTTGTCCGCGATGAAAAATCGATCGATTGTCGATGTTCTTAATCATAGTGGGACCTCAGTGTCCTTTTCGTTGGGTTTCTATCGAGCTTTGACCAATAGGGAAACGATGGAGGTTATTAATCTCTTGTCTTTGATTGGAGATTGTCAGTTTAGGGTGGGAAGAAGGGTTGTTCGTTGTTGTAGTCTATCCTGCTGTGGCTTTCTCTTGTCGTTCCCTTTTTCGATGGTTACTCAACCTTTCTTCCCCTAGCGAGTCAGTCTTTTCTATTCTGTGGAGAGTGAAAATTTCGAGGAAGATAAGGTTCTTTATCTGCCAAGTTATCCACGGAAGAGTTAATACGATTGATAAACTCTCGAGGAAGATGACATTGTTGGTAGGTCTCTTTTGTTGCATTTTATATTGGAAGGCGGAAGAAGGTTTGGACCATATTTTATGGAATTGTGAGTTTGCTTGTTCAGTGTGGGGCTTGTTCCACAATGCTTTCGGGCTTCAGGCTAGTCACTTCAAAGACTAGAAGGAGATGTTCCAGGAGTTCTTCCTTCATCCGCCGTTTTGTGATAAAGGGAGGTTTTTATGGTTAGCTGGGTTGTTGTTGTTTTATGGGGTCTTTGGGACAAGAGAAATAATAGGATGTTTCGTGGTCTTGGGAGGGGTCCTTTTGATGTGTGGGCCCTCACCAGATTCTATGTTTCTCTCTAGACCTTGATTTCTAAGCATTTTTGTAATTATCCTCTAGGCACTATTATTATTTTTTTTTATTGGTGGCCCTTCCTTTAAAAGGGGTCTTTTTGTGGACTATTTTTTTTTTTGTATTTAGACACTACGAAACAAAGACAAAGATTCGAATGATTAGGTGAAGTAGTCTTTTCACTTGCAATATTCTTGTATTCCTTCATTTTTTCATTAAAAAAAAGAGGGCAAGGAGCGAGGTTTCAACAGTCATTTGGTACAATGATTTTAGAACATTACATTAAAGAATAACTAACAGCAGAACTGTAGCAGATATTTTTCATCTGTGGTATATTTAATTAGTAAATTCTATATTCTTGCAGTACCTCCTCCTATTAATTTACATTTTGATTATCTTTTAGTATACATAATATGTTTGCATCATAAAGTAATATATGATGCATGCCTGAGGCTGAAGTAACGGAAATTTTTGCATCTCCTATCAGTTTGTAACTTTTACTCAGTACAGTTTAATTAATAGGGAATGTTTCTAATATATAATACTGATTTGAGATTCTATGCATCCGTGCTTTCAAGTTTTGACACAATTTCTTAACTCTCGTGGCTATTATGTAATATTTTTGCATATTAGGAGTATTGGTGCAAACGATTGCACCCAAAGGATGTTTGCGAAAAGGTTTTCAGACAACCTCCAATACGTGAGTCTCTGAAGAAAGGTAGAGTTAGAAAGCAAGAACATGGGATGACAAAGCAGAAGATATCTCTTCTATTGGCTGCCGATACTATTGGGAGAAAAATTCAGTATGATTGCCCCGGGTTCTTGTCAAATCGGCGTCAGGTGATTCATTGTGAAGAATAAGCTTGAAAGTTATTTAAAAATATCCTACAGCATGTCAGATGTTCCAACCTATTCCACTAAAAATTCATCTTATACTGATTTCCAAATTACTCTAGCATAGTGTACCGTTGTTTATTGTTTCTTGAAAGTTTTGAACATCGAATAGAAGAAGAGATTTTGTATTGTGTTATCTTCATGTCTACTTTCACTCATTATAATTAGTAAGATATGACTTCAATGTGCCTTTTGCTACTACCATAGGGTTTTATTGTAACCCATATGTGTATGTGACAAGAATTACTTAAATTGGTTAATCTTTTAGATAAAGATGACACCATGCTTGTTAGGTTGACTGTTGGAAATCATTTTTTAAGATAGAATAGTAAATAATATGAAGTTAATGCTCATCTTCGGTGGTGGAAATATTGTTTGACCTTGACCTCCTATTGTTTATACATGGATGTGCTGGAGTTGATACCACAACCATCAACTAAGTAGCTGCAGAAATTTTTTAATCTTGAAGTCGAATAACATATTACATTCAGGTTTCTAAGAAAGTAGTCTCACTCATTTGAAATTTAGAAATAAAATAAAAAATTTCAACATCTAGATTCAATTATATTCACCTAGTTATGTTTGTGCATATCTCTTTTCCTTATTTCATATCTGCATTTTGCATTCTCCACGTTTTCTACTTCCAGCATCATCTCTTGTTTGTCATGTCTTTTCTCTGGATTAATTAAAAGAATCTCTTGTTCCAAAGAAGTATTAAATCTGATATTTCTGTTTACCAGCATCGCATGGCAGGATTAGCTGCCATTGATGTTGCTCAAAAGATTTCAAGGACTTGGCGTTCATTGCAAGCAGAATGGAAATGTTCCAATAAAAGCACATCCAAGTATGGTAAAAGAGCTCGGAGAAGAGAAAGGCCCAGTATATCCAGCCAGAATAGAGGTGGTGCTGGTTGTAGTACTAGTGGTTTTTCAGAAGCCTCTTTAAGTAGCCATCTGGAAGATAGATTATCTGGCCATAATTTTATTTCATGGCAAGATATTTACTCATTAGCTGTCAAGTGGAGACAAATTTCTGAGCCTTGTGATCCTGTTGTGTGGATTAACAAACTTAGGTATTCCTTATCAAATGAAGTCCTATTAGACCTTGTCCCTGTCATTTGTTTGCACTTAATAAACAATATTTTATTTTAGTAACTAGATTTTTTTTTTTTAAATTCATGTTTTGATGTGTGAATGTGGGACATCAAATTCATTGTTATAGCCCTGTCTAAATTTTGGATGTTATGTTTTTTTAGTGAAGAGTTCAATTCTGGATTTGGATCTCATACACCTATGATTCTTGGGCAAGCAAAAGTGGTTCGGTACTTCCCAAATTTCGAGAGGTAAAGAGAAAATAATGGTTTCTTCATGCAAATATCGTTGGGCTTCACTAATCATTGTTGGTCCCACAGGACATTAGAAGTGGCAAAAACGGTCATTAAGCATAAATCCTTTGTGCACAACAAGTCAGACATGATGGTGGACCTGAGTGGAGATGGAAAATTACAAGATGTGAGTTTTTTTTGCTTATTTAATTTGAAAAATTACCAAATTGCTCAACGGGATTTCTGATTATATCACAGTTTTTCTCAACTGAAATTTTAGAAGAATCCAGTGAATATTTTCTTATATCTCATTTACAAGATATAATATTTTTGTACGTAAATTTCCTTTGTCATGATTTGGGAACAAGTTTTCTGTTTTGGATGGTATTTCCTTTTATCATGTTTAAGTTTGCATAACCTGGTATCTCCTTGTATGAGCCTGCATGCCAAAGGTGTTTTTGCATGGATCCAGGACGTTGCAGTTTAGGAATGATTATTATATTGAGCTTTGTCGCCTCTTTGGAAGTTTCTCATATTTTATGTGCTTAAAAATGAACAGGAAAAACTCAGAACGATGTTTAGAATTTTAATAAGATATTCGTGGATTATGAACCTCTGTCTTTGAAGAGTACAGATGTT
This sequence comes from Luffa acutangula, assembly GCA_036850905.1. Lineage (NCBI taxonomy): Eukaryota > Viridiplantae > Streptophyta > Magnoliopsida > Cucurbitales > Cucurbitaceae > Luffa > Luffa acutangula. Next base: position 55,627,591 of record CM072087.1, on the reverse strand, counting down.
TCTGGTTGAGTGGATGAAACATGCATCGTTTCCAGTACCCAAGGATTTCTCTTACAAGTCAACCCATCAATTCTTGTCTGTGATATTCTTTACCTATAGGTTTTGGGTGGTGTTTTTCTTTTCCCTTGCCTTAGACAACTTTTGTTTACTTGTTCTCACATCAATTGGTTCTTTGCCTCAGCATGTTTTGCAATGTGAGAACACATGTCACATGCGACCAATTAGCTTTGGATGGAAGGAAACAATTTTGTTGGATAAGGTTGTTAATAATCCTGTATGCCATTGCTTTAAATTGATGGTTAAAAGGATACCGATCATATTGCATCAATTGGATAAACACTCTACTGGTGATACCCCCTGAATAGTTTACTCTATCCTTTTATCTAGCCCCTTGATTGCATGCGAGACTCAAAAACTTCTCTCTCTCTCTTCCCTTATCATTTAGAGTACATTCTCATATCATTTTTTTTTTGTTTAATTATTATTTTTTTAAATAAGAAACTGAGAATTGTATTGGATCAAAAAAGTATACAAAAGATGGGAGATGGGAGATGGGGTGTCCCCCGAAAGCCAAGGAATTACAAAAAGACTTCTCAAATGGCAATAATATGCAAAAGATCATAATTACAAAATTCTTTATAACGGATGCACCAAAAGGAAGAAACTTCCTTTATTTATTGGATTTGTTTTCGTCATTTCCATTCTGGCAGAAAATTTCTGCCTCTTTAGATAACGCGTGTTAGTAATGTTAATTTATTGCAGATTATGCAAGCGAAGTCGTGCTCTGATCTTTATAAAGTGGTTGGTGAGGATTTTTGGTTGGCTACTTGGTGCAACAGTACTGCTTTCGAGGGGTAATCTAATCTGCAAACAATTGCCTTGAACTCTTTAAATGTCTTCTAATGCCTATTTTCTGTTGTTTCATTCTCGTTTCAGGAAGCAACTTGAAGGGACACGGATTACACTAGTAAAGATGTAAATTAATCACGTCTTTACTGCTTTATCTGCAATTTTTATGATTTATTTTATCTCATTCTAAATTTTTCCCTCTCGAATATTACTATTTCAGGGGAGAACGTGGATTTGATTTTGCCATCAGAACTCCATGTACACCTTCTAGATGGGAAGAATTTGATGCAGAGATGACGATGGCATGGGAAGTATGTTACTCAAACATCTTGTATGAGCCCGTTGTTGTTGATGTTAATGATTTCCCGATCAGAGAAACTCTGAATTTTTAGGATGGGAAAAAATATTGCAAAATGGGTATAATTTTAGATTGTGGGAGACGTGTGAGTGAATGCTTTTGCTTTGAGCCTCTTTATAGCAATTGGACTCAACCAATGCCATGATTTTACTCTCTCAACCACGACCACCTTTCAAGTTGGTGTTGATTTCAGAGCTGAGCCTCTCCATTACCCGCAATCGCCGGGGATTACTTTTAGCATTCCTTTACCCTTGGTTGGTCTCTCTACAAGTGTCCCAATACCCAATGGCTATCTTCTGTGTCGCTATACCATCAAGTCATTTTCCCTTCAACCAAGTCTTGTTACTGATTATTGTAGCCATGGTTTTGTGCGTATCATCGAGAGCAACCAACAGACAAACCACAATTTGAGTCAGATGCTCATGCTCTGTACCATGTTAGTATCACCGATTACCTATTTACCCTAAAGAAATATAAAGCAAACCTGTCCCCCACAGTCCAAGAGCTCATGCAACCCTCTTTAACTCCAACAAGAGATTCCCTACAGTAAACTTCTCCGACATTCCCTACAATTAGACATTCTCTCTTTTCTAACAAACTTTCACTTACCTTTTTTTACCCTTTCTAGCATGTGTGTGTTAAAGACCTTGACATTTCCCTTTCCCTTTTTATGTAACACACACAGCTTAGAATTTTCATGGAGTAGGCCATCCTAGAAGTATGGATATAACTTTATTTGTATTTGTTACACTTGTGGGAAAAAAGGAAGATATTTATACCCATTTGTAAGTTTGTTTTTCGGTGCTTGGTATACCTTCTGAATTTTCATGATCTTCAGCAATGCTAGGAAACGTTTTCTATGGGAACATCATCAGAATTCTACGCTCCAGGGTCTGATATCATGTTTTAACCAGTCTGTCCCCTAACATTGGCAAACTGATTATAAGAGAATGATAGGGCCAGATATATTAAATATTAACAAAGGATACTTGCCAAGGAATGATTGAGCTTCCATACCTCTCCCAGAATACCAGACTATGCAAACCAACTGGATACCCTCTCTCATCAGCTCTATCAAGCTAAATACTCTTAACTCTTCACGATATTCCCCATTTGCCTACGTCAGTACATTACTTACAAGTAGGGCCCACATGCTAACTAATAGCTGCAATCTATGGTCCCCCTCCTCTGACCCTTTCTGCTAGTACACATTAATGATTGGTGGCATATCAGAGAGAAAGAAAATGCTCTCTTTTTTCAGTTAGAACTATATTTGGAATTTTTATAATGTTGCTAACATGCAATGACTTCAATGACACAAGTAGAACTTTTATTGGGGAACAACAACATGGTGGTTCGTTCTACCTTCCTAGTATGGCATCACATTTTAACCACATAATTTTCGAGTAAAAAGTTGTGAGGGAACACTTTACATGTCAGAGAATTGGAATTGAATTTGATATCTCATCTGGGCCTCCGATTTCTTAACTCTGATTTCTATTTGGCTAGACAAGCAAACACTACATGTTGAAAGCCAATATTCTTTTTTATTTTTCAATAATGAATTAAAGTCTAATATTCTCACGACTTGATTTTTCAGACCATATGCAATGCTTATTGCGGAGAAAACTATGGATCTATGGATTTTAGTACTCTAGAAAGTGTGAGGGATGCAATTCTAAGGATGAGCTATTACTGGTATAATATTTCTGCAGTTGTGGTTGTGATTCGATTGTCAGTTCATCAGGGCTCTAAAATCTTAACTGCATTTCATTTTAGGTACAATTTTATGCCACTATCAAGGGGCTCTGCGGCTGTTGGATTTGTTGTTTTGCTTGGATTGCTGCTTGCAGCTAACATGGAGTTCTGTGGGAACGTTCCGCGAGGACTGCAAGTGGATTGGGAAGCCATGTTGAATTTCGATCCAAATTCTTTTGTTGATTCTGTGAAGAGTTGGTTGTATCCATCTCTCAAGATGACAACATCGTGGAAAGAATATCCAGATGTGGCATCAACTTTTAAAACAACAGGGTCAGTTGTTGCTGCTTTGAGCTCTTATGATGATTGAGCTCCTCAAGATTTAACTAAGGTGAGTTAGAATACACATGTAGGTTGTGTTCCTTTAACTTTCCGTTGGCAGTTTGTTATATTTAAAGTTTAGTTGCAATGGACTTGATGGTAGTTTCCATGATGTCGCATTTACAACAGTGGTACAACGATTTAGTTAGGCCCCGTTTAATAACTATTTGGTTTTTGAAATTAGGCTTATTTTCTCCCAATTTCCCTACCATGGTTTTCATCCTTGTCAAGGATACATTTGAATTCCTAGCCAAATTCCAAAAACAAAAACAAGTTTTTGAAAACTACTTTTTTTTTTGTTTTAAAAAAGTGGCTTGGGTTTTAAAAACATGGAAAGAAGGGTATTAAACAAACAAAAAAAACTTGTAGGTGAAAGTAGTGTTTATAAGCTTAATTTTCAAAAATCAAATGGTTATCTCCGAGCGCTGTCTGTTTATTGTTTTTTCTTCCCGTTCTTTTTGTGTTCTCTTCCATTCCTTTTTTAAGTTGTTTAGAGGTGGAGCTCTATTAGAAACAATAGACGTTCTTACATCTGCCCCTTTTATTTCTGTCTTCTGAAAGCTGAAAGTCTCTGTAAGCATGCCTTGGATATGTTTGTTTGAAATGTTTCAACTATGAGGAATTGCAACCTTTTTCTAAATTCATCTATTCTAACCAAGATTCCAAACTGTAAGATTTCTGACCAGATTTGACAATGATGCAGGAGTGATTTTGTAATTTAGACTCGTTTCTCTTGGATTTTAATCAACCGTACCTTCTGCATCAATCAAGTGGACATATGGCTCACAGTCACACAGGCATCTGTTGCTAAAACTGAAAGCACATACACAAATTTGATCGTTAACCCCTACAGCAGTATAACATTCTGAACTCTCTCTCTCCTCTCTTTTTGAGTTTCCCTTCATTTTTCTCTGTAAAATTCATTATATTAACATGAAATTTTCTGTTGATAATAAAATATCCAGCTGTATTCATGTATAAGCATCCTGTTTAGGTCATATGATTCTGGTGTCTGCTTGTCTATTGCTTGGCAGATCTTTACAGGTATGGTTATTAGCAAACTCTTCGTGGTTCTCTCTCTCTCTCTCTCTCTCTCTCTCTCTCTCTCTCTCTCTCTCATTATTGTTTCACAAAATGTTGAAATTAAAGCTTGGTTTTTGGAAATATATATTTACGATTGAAGAATATTGTGCTTATAATGTATTAAGTATACCTTCGCAAATGAAAATATAGTAATCTCTTACGAACTTGCATCCTTTTTTTACATGAGAATTAGTCATTCCATACTATTCTCTTATTGCATATCTTAGAGAACATTACATAGTTTGTATTGATGATCGGCTCCATATCTTTATTTTATTGATTGTAGAGTATCCAACTTCAAGTCTGTTGATTGTAGTGATTCTAAGACTTCAAATGAGCATCAATGAACACCTATATTGAAAATTTTAATAAATTTAACTCTTGGTATTCTCTTTTTTAGACTTCACTTCCCTTGTCAAGTTTTCATGTCTATCATCCCATGTGGTATGTTCTCGGGGACATTGGCTTGAATTTTTTTGCTTTTCAGTACTCAAATTCCTGACTCAAGGTCACGAGCACCTGTAAGAGGCATTTTCACCCACTGTATAGAAACTTAAATGACCATTATGGTTTATCTCAAATGGAAGAACTTAACTTTTTTTTTTTTGTTTTTTGTTTTTTTTTTTTTTTTGAAGAGAAAGTTATTATGTCGGTATGATGCTATCTTCCCAATTGCAGGTTATGTCATATCAATGTTCTCTTGATATCATTAGGTTTTTTCTCTTTAAATGAGACCACTGCTTTCATTTAAAACGAGATCGATGTTTTAATCCTTTCATGATGCAATAAATTCATACTAAAATACGTGTCAATGATATCTGAAGACAGAGATGTTTGTAAAAAGCAAATTTTTGTGTTAAAAAAATAATGGACAAGACTACGTAACCACATAAGAAAAGTCTAAATATTATATGAACAAAACTTCCCTGCATACCGGTATGTAGGGATCTCCCTACATACTCCATTAAAATCTTGACAACTAAGAAAGAGAAAGGGAGAAAATGAGAAAATTTGAGAATTTTTTTTTATCTCTCCTAGTTGTCAACATTTTAATGGTGGTATGCAGGGAGATCCCTACATACCGGTATGTAGGGAAGTTTTTTCCATATTATATTTGGTATAATTGGAGTGGGCTAAAAAGTCTATAAAGTCTATAACCTCTTGAAGCCACAATTTTGTCAATTATAAGATATTGGCAACGCTGGAATTCACTGATTAGACTATTTATGGTAATTTTATATTGTTTTTGTTGGATATGCCCTACATAATAGCTTGTATTTTGATGTGAAATTGAAATATATGTGTTAGGTAGGATTTGAAATCTGATTATCGTTTTGAAAGATTTTTTAGGTTTCGTCTTCATTCAGAGTCTCTCCCATTTGCATATAAAATAGGATTATTGCAACTTTAACCAACTTATGCATTTTACAACACGACACAAGTGTTATAATCACTGTCAAAATTTTAAAAATATGTGTAGTTGGTCAGTTCTTTTTATACATTTTTAATTTAATTTTGAACCTCAACGAGAGGCTCTTCTTCCCCGGCCAATATGAGGTTTTGTACTGTAGTTCAAGGAAGGTTTGTCTTTTAGAGTTTTCCTCATTTTTTAACTATGCTATTTTAATAATAATAAAAAAAAAAATCCTGATGAAAACTGAATTAATTAATTATTCTATGCAAAATTAAGTTTTCTTGGAAATTTTATTTAAGTTTTGTCAATAAGAGACAGGTTTCAAAATCTATTTTGTTTTTAAAACTCAGGTAAGACTTCGGAATTTGTTTTCAATAAATAGAGAATAATTCTTTTTAAATACCGTTTTCTTGGAAAATAGTTATAAATTAGTCTTTAACTCGATTAATCCATTTATCCAAATTACTTTATATAATTTAATTTCAGATACACATTTAAAAAATCCAGAATCTACTTTGATTTAAGAGGGATTTAAAAAAAAGAATAATAAAATAGTATTTAATTTCAGATACGCATTTAAAAAATCCAGAATCTACTTTGATTTAAGGGATTAAAAAAAAGAATAATAAAATAGTATTTTTCATTTTTTAATTTATTAAAATAAAAATATATAAAATCATAACAATCACAACATACATATCATACTTAAAAAATTACATAACATACAAATGGGTATCCCATATTACCATTCCATAATATGATAATTGTAATGGGTGGCAACATGGGGTAAATAATGGCAAATATAGCAATTTTTTTTAAATATTTGTAAATATGGTAAAAATTTTGAATTAATTTTTTATACTCCTGAATTGCCCGCGCGCGCATCTTCTCCTTCCTCGTCAGGTTTTTTTTTTTGTTTTTTTTTTTTTTATTTTTATTGATAGAAATATTCTATCACGGATAGAAAGTCTTTCTATCACGGATAGATTCTACCAGTAGTAGAAAAATTTTCGATCAATGATAGAAAATTTCTATCACGGATAGAATAAAGTTTCTATCACTGATAGGGTAGAAACATTATCTATCAGTGATAGAAAGTTTCTATCACTGATAGAATAAAGTTTCTATTAGTGATAAAAAACTTTTCTATCATAAAAGTTTTCTATTACTGATAGAAACTTTTTCTATCACTGATAGAAAGCTTTCTATCAGTGATAGAAAAAGTATCAGTGATAGAAAGACTTTCTATCAGTGATAGAAAGTTTCTATATCACTGATAGAATAAAGTTTCTATCACTGATAGAATAAAGATTCTATTAGTGATAGAAATTTTTTCTATCTTTTTCTATCAGTGATAGAAAAACGGATTGGCGCGTGCATCTTCTTCTTCCTCGTCAATTATATATATATATATATATATATATATATATATATATATATATAAATCTTCTATGATAGAAAGTCTTTCTATCACTGATAGATTCTATCAGTGGTAGAAAAATGTTCTATCAGTGATAGAAACTTTCTATCACTGATAGAAAATTTTTCTACTACTGATAGAATCTATCAGTGATAGAAAAACTGATTGGCGCGCGCATCTTCTTCTTCCTCGTCAATTTTTATATATATATTGATAGAAATCTTCTATGATAGAAAGTTTCTATCACTGATAGACAAGCTTTCTATCAGTGATAGAAACTTCTATCACTATCAGTGATAGAAAAAATTTCTATCAGTGATGGACATTTTAGTAATTTTACTTTTCAGATGGTGAGATTTTTCCATTTTGCAAATATTTCTGCGGGCTTACTTTTACAATTAGTTTGGACAATTTTGCTACTTTTGCAACCGACCCTAAAATTAATAGAGGAAGTGTAATCAACATGAGTATAGTTCTACGAACATAAAACTTGTACTTATGACTTCGTTTGGAATCGCAACTCTACATGTTTTTTGAAAAAAGTATAAAGTATAATAAAGGGTTGAAACACATCATTAAAGCTTTTCAAACTAAAAAGAAAATCTCAAGGAAATTTATAATTTATCAAAAAAGATCTATTGCGTTTCTTTATTTTATTTTTTCAGAACTTTTTTTTGAGAGATAAACAAAAGTGTATTTAACAATCAATATTTTTTACAATAGTTGGTTTTTCTTTCATATTTACTCTAAAACACAAATATAATTGAAAATTATTATTAAAAAACACAAACAATTAAAAATTATTCGTGTTTTTTGTTTTAAAAATCTTTAAGAAAATAGTGTTTTTAATTGAATTGAAAACTATTAAAAATCAATATTGAAACTTTTATTAATTATTTTGATGTTATGTATGTAAATTATGTCTCGTGCTTTGACCCATCTAAGTTTAGCAACCCAATTAGCAACCCAAAAATAGAGGATAATCCATGGTGCTCTCGCGAGAGTCTAAGCCGGTGTTGAAAAGGTCTTTTGGCAATATGAGTGTTTGGACATATCTATTCTCTATTTATACATATTATTTTTGTACTAGCTTATCCGATGCAATTTATGCATGGCGAAAGTGCCCCCTATCATGAAGGTGAGATTTTCTAGGTGGGTCGCTTATAGCAAGACATTGCTTAGGAGTATAGGTTGGAGCTTCAAAGTGAACATTCTTACTAGAAAAAGGAGAAAGAGCTTTTTCACTTGCTTACTAGGGTTGACAGCTAAATTCAATCCTTCAAGATCCCATAACATAAGAAAGTTGTGGAGTGCATAAGCCCCTTTAGAGATAGGAGCCAATTTCTTAGGAAAGTTATTAGGTGTTCTTGGTGCAATGAGACTCCATTTTTAAAACTGTCGGATGTAAATCTTCAAATTTGTTTGTCTCTAATAACTGTTGGATACAAAATTGAGGTATTTTTACCATTTCTCTTTCTTACATCCAACGGTGCAAAATTACTAGCCTCATTGCACCAGGATCACCTAAAAATTTCTCCCTTTCTTGTGGTAGTCATTTCAAATGACCAAGTAGAGGATGACAACCAAAGAGGTAACGCCTTCTTGACCCAACTCACCTGCCTTTGAAGCTAGAATGCCTTTTTTGAAATAGAATAGAGGAGTTCCCCCCAAGGAATCGACCGGGTGAAGGGAAGCTTTATAGGAGAAAGGAGGAAAAGGTTGGTATATCTAGTAACTAAAAGCTAGATAATGTCTCTCTAACTAACTCTATCCTGGTCACAAGGTCAATAATATGTCGGGTCGGTTCTTCGAATAAAAAATAATTTGTACCTCCATTGATGTTGTGAAAATTTTAAAGGGAACAACAAAGAATTTCTTTTCTCAAATTTGTATATAAAGATAACATCGTCCCAACCAACAGCCACAACATTTCGGATTGCATGGGATTGGGAAGGAGAATTCAAACTCAATCCTATAGACTCGTCCTAGATACCCAAACGTATTATTCCAATTTTTTTTTTAAATAATTTTTGTTTTTGAGAGAGAAACCCAAAACATTAAAAATGTGGAACTCAACAAGATTTTAGAATCAATCATACCCAAAATCGGATTAATTACACGGCTTTCAATCTCAAAACATCCAATCCAAGATCATCACATCATCTTTTCAATTTCGCCTCCATTAATATGTACCACTACAAACTGCTAAGAATTAACAAAAACCCATTGATCAGTGGCCATCCTTCTTCTTCTTCATCTTCCTCATCAAGATCCTCCCATCTTCACACTCCGCCATTGGCAAATTTCGAACAAGCTCTTCATCTCTGTCGAATGTTCTTAATTTCACAGAACCAAATACCCACGTCGCATTCATCTGCTTGTTGATCATCCGAGCCGCATAGTACGGGATCTTGTGCTTCAACTTGATTCTGCAGCTGACAAAAAGCAAGCAATCCATCAAACTCTCTTTAGCCAATCCCATCGTATCATAAGCCTGCGACCTTCTCCAAAGGCTTCTACTGTGAGGACTCCCCTGTTTCGACAAACACAGAGCTCGAGTCGTGTCACTGATGGCGGCTTCTGGGTTTCTCAGCAACAGAAAACATTGAGCTCTGTTGCTATAAAGTACCAGCCTCTGTTTTCTCATTTTGGGTGTGCATATATTCAAAGCTTCTGTGTATTTCATTGCAGCCTTTTCAATCTCTCCACTCCTAAATTTGTGATTCCCCTGTTTTTTGAGAATACCCACCAAGAGTTTCCTTTTCTTCAACTCTTTCTCAGACATCAATTTCTCTTTCCTCTTCTTCTCGACTTTCAGCTCCCAAATTTCCACTAATGCTCTCTCGGCTCTCTCACTGTGAAGCTTCTGATTTCCGTATTTGATTTTGTGGTAATCTTGCAACAATGCTCGTGTTAAACTGTCTCCCAATTTTGGCCTCTTTTGATCACTGCCAGTTTCGAGCTCTACCAAATCAACAAGAGAAAAAACAGAGGTTTCGAGAACTCTGTATCGGGTTTCTGGGTCTTTGATCAAGCTCAAAAGACATTCAATTGCCATAATCTGCCATTCATCTGAGGATCTTGCAAGAACACACAGAGATTCCAAGACTTCCTCCAAATCCGCCACAGTTTTTCTTCCAATCTCTGTTTTACAGAGAGTTCTAAGAAGCCCAATTCCACCAGGGGCTTGTGGGTTTATCAATCCACCCCAAATTTGACACAAATTCTTCAAGAAATTCCTTTTACAGATTAAATTCAGATGGCTTTGTTTTCGCGCGAAGCAATTGAGAAGATGAATAGACCAGCATTGCGTTTGAATGGCCCATTCCTCTGCTTTTCTGTTCTCAATTTCGACCCCTCCAAGGCCTCTCGTGAGCAAATCGCGTTGATATTTCAATCTCTGTTTCAGACAGAGGAATTGGGTGTAGACATTTTCGACAAATGTTGAAGAAATTTCCATTGCCAATTCCACAACCTCGCCTCCTATTTCAGCAACCGATTCGAAGGTCTTCTCATGGCTTGCCAAATGACCAAGCGCTCGAATCGCCACTCTCTGTTCGACCCAGCTGATTTTTCCTCTCAAAAGCTCCATCAATGGCGGAATCACACCAGATTCAACAGCAATTTCCGCAAATTCAGCTCTGTTCATAGCGTAAGACCCAATGATATGAGCTGCATAGTAAGGAATATAAACGTTCTGGTCTCTAAACAACCATTCCCTGTCACTGATTCCTCTGCAAATAAGCTTCGCCATACACTCGAAAATCCCAAGCTCAGGAAATTCCGGGTTATCGGGTCGGGTCATGGCGATGTTCCAGAGTCCACTCAGTGCAAGAACGGACTCTTGATCATCTCTAAGAGGCATTTCTTTGAAGCATTCGGTGATTTTGAAGGTTCTGAGAAATGGGTCTGGTTCGTTCATCGTGCAGAAGAAGCAGAAAGGGATGGCGCAATCAGGTGATTTGGTGGGACGATCTTTCTTAGCCTTTTCCGCCATTTTCCTGTGGCGAAGAGCTTTCATGGCGGAAGATTAGAGGTTGCAGAAAGAGACGAAGGGTTGAAGAAGATCAAAACTTGGGCGTGAAATTGAAAATGGGATGATTCTAGTTTCTAAAGAGAGAGTGAGAGGGTGTGGTCCAGGTTATTGCTTGAAAATTCAGAACAAACTTTAAAGAGAGTCTAAAAAATTGGAACATTCTTACCTTTTGTCAGCCCACAAACTCCCAACTGAAGATTTGCATCGTCTTTTAAGCATAATCCATTCATCTTTTTGTATTTTGTGTTAGGTCTTAATCTACTATTCATTCAATTTCGGATCCGTGTGTGGAATACCTTTTAGTTTATTTTTTGAGAATGTATTTTTTTTTTTCTTTTTGCATTTTCTCGTAAGGTATTATATATTTAAAAACTTTTTTCAAAATGTTTTATTTCTCCATCTAAATTTTTAATAAGTCATTTTTTAATGGTGGCAAACACTAAATTTTTTTTTAATTAAACACTTAAAAAGTTAAACCAACATACATTTCATTAGTTTTGGTTATTTGATCTTTGAGAAAGATGAGACCATCTTCGATATGATACCTCATTATTAGCGTCCAAAATTGACAATGAAAAAACATAGAAGTAAAAAGTACTTATTAGTTGTCACCGCGATGAAGAGTTAAATTGGGAACTAGAGTAGTTGATTTAATTTAAAATGTGAAATTGTATTTGACTTGGGTTTTGGAAAGGTTTATTAGATTATGTGGGTTTCATCTCAAAACCAATCGACAACGAGTGAAGTAACCCATCTATCTTATAAATTGTGAGTTCTTCACTTATCTTTTCAATGCATGAACCTCAACAAGGTTAATGTTTTGTAGTGTGAATACCAAATGCTAAACTTGGTGGATGGCCTATGATTGGAGAACAACGTTGGATTTTTGGGGAAAAAAATTAGTATATACTTTTTTCATTTATTCAGCAATTAACATGTCATTTAGTGATATGTTATTTTATTCTAAAAGTCCTACATCATTTTTAAATGCTTCTTTTATGACAAACAATAAATAGAAGGAACATGGAGAATTTTCCATACTGTTGCAGTATTAGAAAATTTTCAGGATTTTGACATCTCACTTGATGACCGATGAGTTGAACTTTTCAATATAGTTTGATCTAAGAAGAACCAAATGGTACTTACTCTAAAGAGGTAGTACTTCTAATATATATGCATCTGAGAAAATAGGCTCAGGCATATTTCAATTTTCTCACTTTAAAAGTTGCATGGTAGACTTCCAAATTAGACTAAACTAATAATTCTAGTCCCAACAAAAATATTGATTGAATTATCTACCCACTAACCATTTAAATTGATTTAGTAGAAGTTCAAATAGCAAGGACTTAAAAAAGAGAATATAAAATTGAAGATAAGAATAAACTATATTTAGACTACCTCTAGAAAGTATCCCTATACTACTACAACTCATTACTACACACTTAACTTTCAGAAGAACTTTTAAAATGTCTCTTCAAAAGCTGTACTATGAATCTTTTTTAGTTAGTTCAAACAAACTTTGGAGATGATCTAATTCTAATAGCCTCATTTTCCTCATGGTTGGCACAACCATTGAATTAAAAAAGGAAAGATGCAAATTCTAAACAATGACTTTCCCACATGGTTCAATGTACCAACCATGCAAATATGCAAGAGAAATATGCAATGATCAACAAAAACAGGGAATAAACGGGGAAAAAATGGGAAAGAAATATTATATTGCAACTAGGTTTTTGTTTGATTTTATAAACTATAGCCTTGCAAAAAGTAGGAAATTAATAACTAATTAAGAACGAGAGAAAGCTCGTGAAAAATGAGATTTGTAATGATGAATTCCATTTTCTACCTTTAGAGACACCGGAAGTAGAAATTTTAAAGTGAGTTTGGTATAACTTTTTAAAAAGTGAATGACATTTTACACTATTAAAAATAATAAAATATTCAAAAGTAATTAAAAAGATTTATAGAATCCTTAAAAAAAATTGGTTGCTTAGTTTCATCTACAAGTACTTATCTCACTCTTTCAAAAGGCAAGAATGTCATCTAGTAACAAAATCGATCCAAATCCATGGGCTCGAGAAGTAAAAGATAAAGATAATGAAAAAAGTCAAATCGAGTTTTTTTTTTAAAAAAATAAATAAATAAATAAATAAATAAACCTAATATACATACATATAAATTATTTAAAAGAAAAAAAAAATTGACATGTACAATGGGGTTGGGTCTCAAGAAAATGCGGCTGCATGCACCTTTAACTATATTCATAAAGGTACATATATATGAACCCTAGGCATTAGCATGCTCTCTGCCTGATTATCATGCAGGTCTTATTTCATATGTTCTTTTAAACACCAAGAAAAAAAAAAACTAAAACAATACTTGATTGCATACCAGTATGTAGCGATCTTTCTACATATATCCTATTAAAATATTGACAATTAAGAAATAGAAAGGTAGAAAATGAGATTTTTTTTTTTTTTAGTTGTCTACATTTTAATGGTAGTATATAGGGAGATTATGCAGCTAAGATTTTTCTCTTTTTTTATTAACTTCTTTGGTTGTATCAATTTTGACTTGAGTTTTCAATTTCATCATTTTTTCTTTTTCTATAGATTAGTTTTGTTTTAGTTCACCAACTCGTGGAAGTAGAAATTCAAACTTTGACCTTTTGGTTGAAGTTATGTCTTTGTAGGTTGTGAAACCTTCTTAGGCAAATATTGATTTTTTTTTTCTAACTTTAAAAAGTATAAATTTGTTTTCTAACATTTTTCTTTATTTTATTTACTTTAAAAAAAACGTAAAATTCTAACTACGAATTGAAAATAATAAAAAAAACTATATATATATATATATATTTGTCTTTTAAATTTAGCTAAATTTTTAATTTTTTTTTAAAAAAAAAATTGAAAAGCTAAGAAAACTATAAATATAATATTTTTTTTTTTTAAGCTTTTGAAAGATTATTGATTTTGAATTTATTGAGGCCTGTGATGTTGAAAATTGTCTGCACCCAGAGTAGCTCTACGTACCCTAAACCTTTAATGGCAGCAGCTTGCAGATAAAACACTTCCAAACATATACCCTTTTATATTTCTTCTCTTTGTCCCTCTTTTAATGGAAAGTTCTTTGGATCATAGGATTCAAATATTTGTTTCGTTCCTTTTTTTTTCTTTTTTTTTTTATAATATTGGGTCGATGATTTAAACGATGGATCTATTGATCATTAATACAAGCTTTATATCAGTTGAATTATGCTCAAATAATCTTTTTCTTTCCTGACTATATATTTACTTTATTCAGCTTTTCAAAATTTGATAATTGAAGTTTAGGAAAAAAATCATAAAAAAAAAAAAAAGGGTCAAAATTATACTTTCTGTCATGTCTATTGGTTTGTCATTTCATGGGCCGAAGTCTGTATGAAAGATCCATTGATCCAGTCCAATTCAGGCCCAAATGTAAGGTTGGAGCAATTAAGGCCCATAAGTTCTCGTGATGATAGTTTTTTTTTTTTTTTTTTTTTTTTTTTTTTTTTTTTTTTTTTTTTTTTTTTTGTTCAGCCATCGTGGAATGGGATCCAAATATCAACTATAGGGATTCCAACTTCAAGAGAAGAAAAATGTGTCTTAAAAGTATACTCTTATTACCACTTCAACGTTAAACCTTTGACCTCTTGAATGAAGAAATTTGATTTAATCCATTAAAATATGTTCAATATGATGTTATATAAATTTTTATTATTGTTATATTTTAAATTTTCATTAATTCTGCATAAAAAAAAAATCATTAATTATATGAAACTTTACTCTAATTGCTTCAGAAAAATATTGATAAGGGTTTTTTTTTTTTTTTTTTCAGATCGCAAGTGATTGAAAATAGTAAATTTGCAGTCCAATTGGCATCATATGATTTGCTATTGCCTTAACATTTGATTTTAAGTAAATCGTGACTGTTTTTTTTTTTTTTAAATAAAAAAAAACGGTCAAAAGTGAAATGACGTTTTAATTATTGATATTATTCATAAACAAATCCTCAGAATAATTTTTGTTGGACATTTTATCAACTTTTTCCTTTTTTTTTTTTTACTTTACTCTTATTTACTGGAGGCTCGGGATTTTCATTAATATTATATTCTTTTAAAGTAATTTAAGAAGTAAGATAGTTTAGAAATTGGTTAAAGTTTTATAATATTCTCCTAACTAGATCAATTTTAAAGAAACAATTTTTATAAGTATAATTTTTCAGAATGCAGATTTTTTTTTCTTTTTCTTTTTCTTTTTTAGAGAAACTGACATCTTTGTAATAAATAAAAATTTTAAAAATAAATGGTCGTACTTCTTAAATTCATTTTTTTTATAATTATATTAGAAAAATGCTGCTGGAGGCACGTGACTGCAGTGGAAATGTTACTTTGGTAAGTGTTCCAATAATAACAATTTAGGATGAGTTTTGAAAAGCAAAAAAAAGAACAACAATGTCTGGAACTATCAGTAAATAATAATAATAAATTAATAAATTAAATCTAAAAAAATTAAAACTGAACATAATAATTAGGACAAATTGCACAAACCACCCCTGAAGTATGGTAGTTGTAACAATTATACCTCTAAACTTTCAAATGTGAAAATGAAACCCTCTAACTTTCAAAAAAGAATAAATTAGACCCTTAAACTTTGACTGGTAAAATTAAACCCTAAACTATCACAAATGTAAAAATGGGATCCATATTACTCTATTTCTCTCTATTTCTCTCTCATATTTCATCTTCTCTCTAGCTACTTTCCGTATCTTCTCATTCCACTCTACCTTCTCTCTCCCTCCCTTCTTCATTTCCCTCCCTTCAGTAGTTAGCCTAAAAATGCAGCAGATAAAAGAGTTTGAGGTTATCTTCCTCTTCCTGATGACTTCCAACTCTCTCTTCTCTACTCTCCTCCACCATTTCATGCCGATTTCAAGCTTTCTCTCTCTAGAAATTGGTTGGGCAACATGACTTTGACCATTTCGTACCGATTACAAGTTCTCTCTTTTGAGATTATTTTGATGCTGATTTGATAAAAATGTAATAAATTTTAGTTAATATTTTCAGGAGTATTAACTTGTAAAATTACATAAACAATCATCCATTTTTCTTTTAGGAAAAAAAGACATAAGTAGGGTGGTCTAATGGCATTTCATGGACAATCCATTTTGTAATTTTTCCATCAAGAATCTTTCATTTTCCTAGCGAAGATTCTGAAAAAAAAATCGAATCTCAAAGAGAAAGTGATGGTGAAAAACTGGAGAGAGAGATTTTCTTGAGAGAGAAAGCTTGAAACCCTCAGTAATGGTGGAGGAGAGTAGAGAAGAGAGATGAAGGGTAGTTTACTGATGGCTACTCCTTATTTGCTGCATTTTCAGTGTACACCCTTAAACCCAAAGATGAGGAAGAATGAAAAACTGGATCGAGGAGAGAGATAAAGCAGAGAGAAGATGAAATATGAGAGAGAAATAGAGTAATATGGATCCAATTTTTACATTTGTGATAGTTGGAGGGTTTAATTTTACTATTCAAAGTTTAAGGGTCTAATTTTTTCTCTTTTGAAAGTTGAAGGGTTTAATTTTTACATTTAAAAGTTCAAGGGTGTAATTGTTACCATTACCATACTTTAGGAGTGGTTTGTGCAATTTGCCCTAATAATTATTATTACTATTATAAGGAGCTAGAGAGGATTCCCAAGGGAGCTCACGAGTGACGTTTGAATGGAATTCTTATTTCCTTATTTTTTTTTAATAGGGCCGGTTGCAAAAGTAGCAAACCGGCCCAAAAGAATTGCAAACTTAGCAGCGGTTAAAACTATTTGCGAAAATGGCAAAATTTTAACTTTTGGAATGTGAATTTACCAAAATGCCCTTTTTAACCCTGGGGCGCTGAAAATCTCTTCTATCAGTTCTCCGTTTTTTCTATCACTCTTGGCTATCGTTTCTATCAGTATTCTCACCTTCGTCTTCTCCGATTTCTATTAGTCTTCTCGCCTTCGTCTTCTCCGCTTTGTTCGCACATTCATCTTCTCCGATTTGTTCGCTTTCTATCAGTTTCTATTAGTTTCTATCAATTTTCTATCACTGATAGAAAAACTTTCTATCATTGATAGAAAAGTTTTCTATCACTGATAGAATCTATCAGTGATAAAAAATCTTTCTATCACTGATAGAAAGCTTTTCTATCATTGATAGAAACTTTAGTTTTCTATCACTGATAGAAAGCTTTTCTATCATTGATAGAAACTTTAGTTTTCTATCATTGATAGAAAAGTTTTCTATCATTGATAGAAAAGTTTTCTATCACTGATAGATTCTATCAGTGATAGAAAAGCTTTCTATCATTGATAGAAAAGCTTTCTATCACGGATATAAAGCTAGCTTTCTAGCTTTATATCCGTGATAGAAAGCTTCACTGATAGAAAGCTTTCTATCAAGTGATAGAAAACCTTCTATCACTGATAGAAAGCTTTTCTATCAATGATAGAAACTTTAGTTTTCTATCACTGAGCTTTCTATCAAGTGATAGAAATTTTCTATCACAGTGGTAGAAAGTTTCTATATGATAGAAAGCTTCACTGATAGAAAGCTTTTCTATCACAGTGATAGAAAGCTTTTCTATCAGCTTTGATAGAAAGTTTTCTATCACTTGATAGAAAACTTTTCTATGTATCATTATAAAATCTATCAATGATAGAAAACTTTTCTATCAAATGATAGAAAGCTTTTCTATCAAATGATAGAAAGCTTTTCTATCAATGATAGAAAGCTTTTCTATCAATAGCTTTCTATCAGTGATAGAAATCTTCTAGAAAGTGTCTTCTATCATTGATAGAAAATGTTTCTATCACTGATAGAAAGTTAATTCTATCAGTGATAGAAGATTTCTATCACTGATAGATTCTATCAGTGATAGAAGATTTTCTATCACTGATAGAATCTATCAGTGATAGAAAAAATTTTCTACCACTGATAGAAAACTTCTATCAGTGATAGAAAGTTAATTCTATCACTGATAGAAAGTGTTTCTATCACTGATAGATTCTATCAGTGATAGAAAATTTTTTCTATCATCTTCTATTATTGATAGAAATAGAAAGTTGTTTTTCTATCACTGATAGATTCTATCAGTGATAGAAACATTTTCTATCAGTGATAGAAGCTGATAAAAAGTTAATTCTATCAGTGATAGGAATCTTCTATCACTGATAGAATTAACTTTCTATCACTGATAGAAATTTTCTATCAGTGATAGAAAACTTTTATCACTGATAGAAAGTTAATTCTATCAGTGATACTTTCTATCACCGATAGATTCTATCAGTGATAGGAATCTTCTATCACTGATAGAAATTTTCTATCACTCTTTCTATCAGTGGTATAAAACTTCTATCAGTGATAGAAAGTTAATTCTATCAGTGATAGAAGATTTCTATCACGGATAGAAAGTGTTTCTATCAGTGATAGAAGTTTTCTATCACTGATACTTTCTATCAGTGATAGAAGTTTTCCATCACTGATAGAAAGTCTTTTCTATCACTGATAGAATCTATCAGTGATAGGAACACTTTCTATCAGTGATAGAAAGTTAATTCTATCAGTGATAGAAAGTTAATTCTATCAGTGATAGAAAGTTAATTCTATCAGTGATAGAAGATTTCTATCATTGATAGAAAGTGTTTCTATCAGTGATAGAAAACTTCTATCATTGATAAGAATCTATCAGTGATAGAAAACTTCTATCACTGATAGAAACCTACCAAAATAAAAAAAAAAAGGAGAGAATTCCACGCCGACCGGAAAGAAGAAGCGCGCGCAATCCAAGGGCAAAATGGGGATATGAAAAATTAATTAAAAAATTTTGCCATATTTGCAAATATTTTAAAAAATTGCTAAATTTGCCATTATTTACCCTAATTTTGCCACCCATTACAATTATCATTTTTAATATTTATTTATTATTATTACTAACTATACTTCTTGACTGCTTCTCACTACTAAATCTTTTATAAATGCAAGAGAGAAGAAGAAAAAAGGGAAAAAAATCATTTTGGGAAAAATACACTTTTGGTCCCTGAGGTTTGGGTTAAGGACACTTTGGTCACTGAGTTTTCAAACTCAACAAAAATACCCCTGAGGTTTGAGATAAGAAGCAATTTGGTCCCTACCATCCATTTTACCGTTAAATCTAACGGAGAGCTGACGTGGCACAATTATTTTAATTAAAAAAATTAAATTTAAATTTTTTAAAATAAAAATATATTAAAATATTATTATTTTATTATTTATTTTTATTTTCCCTCCATCTCCCTTATTCTTCTTTCTTCTTCAACCTCAACTTCATCTTCAACCTTATCTTCTTCCCTTCATCTTCAACATGTTGCCGGCGGCCGACAACGACTTTTTTTTTTCTTTTTTTTGTTTTTTTTCTCATATTTTCTTCTTCTTTTTCTCACTTTCCACAATTTTTTTTTATTTTTTTTATTAATGGTTGCCGGAGAATCGAAGGAGGGAGGACCTCCCTCCTTCGATTTTTCGGCAAGAACCGAAGGAGGGAGACCTCCCTCCTTTGATTCTCGCCGGAAAATTGAAGTCTTCAGCAACCATTTATAAAAAAGAAACTGTGGAAAATGAGAAAAAGAAGAAGAAGAAAAGAAGGGAAGAAGACATAAGATGGAGAAGAAGAAGAGTTGGAGAGAGGGGGAGAAAGAATAAAAGTTAATAATAAAATAATAATATTTATATTATTTTAATATATTTTTATTTGGAAAATTTAAAAAATAATTTTTTTATTAAAATAATGATGTCACGTCAGCAAACTGTTAGGGTTTAACGACAAAATGGACGACAAGTACCAAAGTGCTACTTATCTCAAACCTCAGGGGTATTTTTGTTGAGTTTGAAAACTCAGGGACCAAAGTGTCACTTAACCCAAACCTCAGGGACCAAAAATGTATTTTTCCCAATCATTTTTAACCCTAAACTTTGGGGTTGTATCAATTTTAACCCCAAACTTTCAATTTCAACAAATTGAACCCTAAACTTAACAAGTTGTATCAATTTTAACCCTGAACTTCCATTTCATCAAATTGAACCTCAAACTTATCAGATTGTGTCGATTTTAACCTCAAACTAACGTACGTGTTACAATATATACCTTTGGTTAACTTTCCATTTGAACCACCGTACACAATTTATTATTTCTTTTTTTTTCCTTAATTCACATGGTACCAATTGGTTTCTTATAAATAAAATATTGGAGAAACTTTATTTTAGATGACTTTTTTTTGTTGTTGAGAATTTTAATTGTGAAGGCTTTTTTGCTGGTATTTAAGATTACGAAAGCAAAAAAAATTTGGACTTCAAATATTTGTTGGTTTGTTTTTATTGTTTCTAAGAATTTTGTGGGATTTTTTTTCTTCTTTTACGGTTTTTTTTTCTTGCTAATTAGAAGAATATACAAATGTAGAAAACGAAAATAAAGAAATTTCGAGTTTTTTATTTATCATATTTGCTAGATTTTTCTTGTTACCAATAACTTTGTGATTCTTTTTTGGATAATAATGAAAAGAATAGTCTGAGATATTTGATTTCTTCTAGTTTTTCCAAAAAAATTCTTACAAAACACTCACTCAAGTGCAATGTGAATTAAAAAAAGGAAAAGGAAATTGTCAATTACATGTTTGAATAGCAATTCAAATGAAAAGTTGATCAAAGGTCTACATTGCAACATTTATGCAAGTTTGAGGTTCAAATTGATACAGTTTGTTAAGTTTAGGGTTCAATTTGATAAAATTGAAAGTTTATGGTTAAAATTGATACAACCTAGTAAGTTCAGGGGTCAAAATTGATTTTTTCCCAAGAAAAAATAAGATAGAATTTTCCAAAAAAAAAAGTAAACATTTATTAAAAACATAGCGTTTGATATTTAGGAAATTACTAGGTTAAAATATTTATGTACTCTTGTGGCTTGTTCTATTTTAGTTTCTGTTATAAGTAATTTTAGACCACTCCGAAGCATATGGAATTCGTGACGACAGTATGACACGGGTTCAAAAACAGGATCAAAAGATGAACTCCGGAGGAGAAATGGGCCAGAGTGTCGGGCCGAGTTCTTTCGCCTCTCTTTGGTCCCTGGTGCCCCTGGACGCCCCGATTCCATCGGGTTTAGCCTGAATCATCTCTGAAAGCCTAGAAACCCTAAGGCTATAAAAGGTATTTAAACTCTTCTTTGCCATTGAAGAAGGAGTCCGGAAACTTATTCTCTAAACTCTCCTTTTGCTCTTGCTCTCCTCCTTCAGCTTTCTGACTTTAAGCATCAGAGGCGGTGTGGCAAGCACCACACCGATGTGCAGGTTTTCTCTGTTTTGCAGGTCACGTCTTCCCTCCTTTCATACAAATTTACCGTTGGTGGCACGTGAAGGTCAGGTGAGTTCCTCTTGTCCAGATTTTGCCATCAATAGTTTTTGTATTTTCAAATGTCAAAAGTTAGTTCTCGTACTTTAAATAAATCTTAAAATTAGTACTTTCATTAGATTTTTTTAGTTTATTGTTAACTTTTTTCAAAATAATTTATTCTATATTAGTCTCCTCTATATAAATTTTAAAAATATATTTACTTGACATCTTTTTCTAAATGAAAATTATGATTATTATTTTACCCGGTTCCAATTTTTTTTTTTAAAAAAAATCAAACTAATAATAGGACTCACGTTTAGATTTATTGAAAGTTGATGTCAATTTTAAACAAAAACAAAATATATGCAGATAGCATTAAATAGTAATTACGGAAGTCTAGTTTTTTATTTTTTAAATTTGATTTTATAATGTTAATTCCATCCAAATAAATATAATACTTTTTTTAGACTAAATAAATATAATACTAAATCATATCAAATTAGAACAAGGAATCTTATTCAAGTGTTTTATTTGGTGAGAGTAAAGTGTACAAGGTTATTTACCCAAACACCTTTTTTAAGTTAAGAATCATGTAAACACATAGAATTAAATATTTTAGATTGATGTATTATTATTAGCTCCATCTTCAATAGTATGATTCAATAATTCTGAACAATTATTAATTCGTTTACACAATTATGAAAATTATATATTATAAGTATGATGTAATAATTATAAACAATTATTGAGTGATCTTTGTTAGGTGTTTATTGTGAAATAACAAGACTATCTTTAGAAATTGACAAAAAAGAATTATGCTTCACTATAATATTGCGTCAAAAGTAACATCAAAAGATGCGAAAATAAAAGAAAAACAAAGGAAAAAAAAAAAAAAATCACTTGATGCAAAAGAAAAACCAAGATACAATTTTTGCTTTTAGAATAATTTTCTTTAAAATAAAAACGACAGCTTTATCTTCTTTTTTTTTTTTTTTTTCTCTCTCTCGGAAAAGCAAATAAGATGAATTGAACAAGACTCGAGTATAAATATTCAATTAACACAAAGTATAAATGAACAAAAGGTATTTTGAAAAGAGACTTGAAAAAGGCTCCAAACAAGTATAGGAGAAAGAACATTCCTAACCAACAAGTGTGACTTTTATGAGGTGGATGAAATTATGTACTTTGACCCTCTTTGGTACTCATCTTCAAATTTTATTTGAAACAATAATCAACACTTATGATCAAGAACAAAGAAGAGATAATTACCTCTAGATCACTTTTAATTAAAAAAGTTAGATCGGTTTAATATGTCATCAAAAATATGTTTTTTGTTTTTAGATTCACTGAATCAATTGATTTCGATATTTATTTGATGGATTTGTTTCTTAAAACTGTTATTAGATTACAATTCAGATCATGGAAAATTTAAAAACAACTTTTTAATAGTTTTTTAATAGTTTTAGTGTTTTCATATCGTTAAATTTTAAATTTGAATATGTGCAAGTTGCATTGAAAATAATAAAAACGTTGATAAAGATACTATTTCAAGTTACATTTTTTTTTTTGTTTTGAGAAGTATTTCAAGTTACATACTCATTTTATTTTTTTTTTAAATTAAAACTATATATAAAATAATGTATTGTAATTTATTTAATATTGTGAAAGAAAAAATATGCAAAAATTATAACATGGTTTATGAATATATAAATTATGTATCTTGTTATTTCAATTGTCATATCATCATACACTAGTTTCGAATACATGTAGCGTTGGAGTTAGTTGAATTTCTCAAATGTTTTACTTGTTATAAAGGTTAGTGGATAAGTCACAATAAATGTTTATCATCCGTAAATATAGTAAAATTATAAAGGTAATGAAATATATCAAATACTTATATTAGCAATAGATTATTTTTAATTCGATATTACAAAGCAGAAATTATTAAAAGTTAGAATGAGGTTACTTGTGATTAAAAAAAAAATGAGGTTACTTGTTGATTTACATATTAGAATAAAACAGGTTGTGATCAAAGATTTAACTGTTGATCTTGACAAAAAAATATATATATTAAACTTTAAAATTTGTGGGATCGTGTGCTAGATAATTTTATTTTTTTGTTTTATAGTAATTCGTGTTAATATCCTAGGGTAATTTATTAATCTTATTCATAGCCTCTTCTTTTTAAGCAAAAATTCATATAACAAAATTAATAATAATAAAAAAAAAAAAGTATATGGATTTTCTTTTGGTTGAAAGGAGTTGAGTATTTTCCATACTTGGGAATATACTGTCTATTTATTTATTTATTTTGGTAAAATATATACGGTCATTTTAGAAATATACATAGAATAGAAATGCAGTTTTTGTTACCATTTCTTTTTTATATTTGGGAAGAAGATTTTAGTGGGTTATACTTATTCAAAAAAAAAAAAAAAAGATATTAGTGGGTTATAATTGCAAGGCACGGTTTTCTAAGGCGGTGGTAGTGGGACAAAACAAATCCAAGCGACTGCTAAGTCCCCTTGGTAAATTTCTTCGCAATAATTGCCGCGACAGTTCACGTGGCCAACTGTTATTGGATTGTCGAAAATGGCAAGGGCCCCACTCTCAATCATCCAGCTGTATCCAGTCCCCCTCAGGCCTCACCCTCACCCTATCAAAATCTCCTTCAAACCAAATTATTGGATCTTAAAGCGCGTAATTAATCCCCCAATTACCTGACCTGCCTTTTCCACACCTTCTTTGTTCGTCTTCACTTTTCTTTTCTTTTTTTTTTTTTTTTTAATTTATTTTATTTTGAAAAAGAATTTTTTTTATTTTTATTTGGAAAGTATTCACATGTCCACTTAATTTTAAGTTAAAAGACTCCAATTCAAGTATAAATCAACTAGTTTTTTTTTTTTTTTTTTTTTTGACAACATGTGGGAGTCATTAGTATAAGTATTATGTCAGTTGAGCTATGTTCATGTTGGCAAATCAACTAGTTCATACGTTATAATTTTGATTTAAATATTAAATGTTTGAATCTTTATTATATCATCAATCTAAACATAGTTGTTTTTTTTTTAAAAAAAATAAATTAAACATAACTTATTGAATAAGGCCAAAGTGAGTATAGTTTAATGATGATTAGCATGTACCGACAACTAAAAGTTAGAGCTATCCTAAAGAAAAAAGGTTAGAGCTTTGAATCTCCCACCCCAAAAGTTATTGTTATTGAACCAAAAAAAAAAAAAAAAATCATTAGATAAGATAACAATTATCGTCCCAAATGTCGATTTGATACCCCACCCTTTAATTATTGAATTAGAAAAATCTTTTTTTTTTTTTTTTTTGAAGAAAATGAATTAGAAAAATCTTCATTATATTCATACTCATAGTTTAATGGGTTAGATATTATAAGATTCCATCTCAAAATCAATTAGCAATAAAAGGGAGTGACTCATGTATCTTATAAATTATGAGGTATTCACTTATATTTTCAACGTGGGATCATTACATCTTTAACTAAAAAAATTAGAGAGTATGATTCATTTCTGCCATTTGTTTCTCATTCTCATATATTTGTCCAACTTAAAAAAAAAAAAAAAAAAAAAAAAAAAAAAAAAAAAAAAAAAAAACTCATGGGCTTTCGACAGTCTGTTTAAATCTCCCATATTATACCGTTCTTTTGTTTGATTCCCTACGTGGGCCCTTCTTCTCTCTCCCAACGGCTAGTACAGGCCCATTAATAGTGGGCCCCTTTTGTCTTACCAGTCCTGTTGCCTTTTTTATTTTTTATTTATTTATTTTTAATTAAAAAAAATTCCTCTGGGGTGTTACTTACGAGTCTTTATATACACTATTACACCTCGGGCTCGTAAACATTCACTTCATCCTCTACACACGCTCACACAGTAGATATGGGGAGACAGTCCGTGATCGCACTCATTCTGATCTGCGCCGTCGTCGCCGGTGTCGGTGGCCAGTCTCCGGCTGCAGCTCCGACTACTACTCCGGCGGCTACCGCGCCTGCAGCAGCTAAATATCCACCTCCAGCCGCATCTCCTGTAGTGCCACCGACAAATTCATCCCCCGCCGCCGCTCCCCAAAAGCCGGCAACTCCAGCACCAGTCTCCACGCCGCCTGCATCTGCGCCACCAACGGTCGCTCCCGTAGCATCCCCGCCGGCCAGCACTCCTCCGACTGCTTCCGTCCCCGCTAGCTCTCCACCTGCTGCTTCCGTTCCGGCTAGCTCTCCACCGGCCACCGTTCCAGCGAGCTCTCCGCCCGTTCCAGTTCCGGCGAGTTCTCCACCTGTTCCCGTACCGGAGAGCTCTCCTCCAGTACCAACTCCGACACAATCTCCTCCCGCTCCTACAACCGCTCCCGAAAGTGCTCCTCCTGCTCCGGTCGCATCTCCTCCCGTTGAGGTCCCGTCGCCGGCACCTAGCAAGAAGAAGTCGAAGAAGCACAAGGCACCTGCTCCTTCACCGGCGTTGCTTGGTCCGCCTGCGCCTCCTTCTGAAGCCCCTGGAGCAAGCGAGGAAGGTCCTTCGCCCGCCCCTTCACTGGATGACAAGGTAATTTAATTTCAACCCAAATCTCTGCCATTACTGTCTAAAAGTTTACCTGCATTGTCAAATCTGCTCAAGATCTGCAACATTCCTTCAACATTCCGTCATTATCGATGTCCATAGCCCAGATCTCACTAGAATTTTGATAGAAATGGCGCATGATAGTGCTCTTAGGGTTGTCTCTGTCGATGGCCACATTTGCACTTGATAGCAGAGTGACTGAGCTTAATGCCACGCGCCACCGACACGCGTGGATCTAGCGCGTAAGAGGCCTTGAGTTGAGATAATTACCATGGTTGAGTCTAAGATTAACCCAAGGTAAAGGAAGAGAACAAAACACGTCAAAGAAAAGAATCGAAATGTCAGAATGTCAGATCACACTCCGCTCGAGAGTAATAAATTTCAGACCAGTTTTTTTCAGATCACACTGAGCCATACACGTTAAAAAATTAAATCGATTACAGCTTTTAAACATAACATTTTCTTTAACTTAATAAAATTCATAATTTAATATTGAAAAATTCCATGGATCTGTATTTTTGTTGCAGAGTGGAGCTGAAGCGTTGAGGAACATGCAGAAAGTGGTCGGAAGCTTGGGTCTGGGATTGGCCGCCGCCGCCGTCAGCTTCATGTTCTAGAGAGGGAGTGAGAAGGAGAGAGAGATGTGATCGTGCTTCATTTATTATATTTAATCTCTTTTTTTTTTTTGGTTAAATTTTCCCCCATTGTACTCCATATCATAAGAGGTGCTTTATTGATTGAATTGATTGATGAAATTTGTTTTACAAAATTGAGCACTGAGGTGTTTGATTTCATGAACATTTTGGATGGAGATAGGATTTGGCGTATATGATTTGTAATTCTTTCTGTGGAGGTCCTGGGACTGGGGAAATCTTTTATTTCATTTGAATCCTTTTGTTTTCTGTAATTAATTCTCTTTCATTTCTCATCTCTACATTTTTATGTCGATTTACTTTTACAATTTCAGGCCAAGATATAAAATTGTGTTGCTTAAACTTATTGCAAATATGTTCAGTAGATTAGATATGAAGATATCACTTTCACAAAAGTTAATTGTTAGATTCGACATAATCTGATTGTTAGATCCGAAATAATATGGTAAAATAAATAACAAGCGTTTAGGTTTATCAATATAAATATACAAAGTGTAACTACGATAGCTCCACTCCTCGCTTAAAAGTGGGTCAAAAAATGGAATTTAGTGAAAATCAAGTAGTTACTTTTAAATTACAAGCAAGACATATTCTCTTAATTGAAGACTCAATTTGATGAAATATATGAATAAAGTATGAATGTTTTTTTTTAATAATTATTATTAACGAAAGTTTAATCTTTTCAGTAGTAGTCCACCGACAGGATGAGCGAAGTGAGGGTTTATTTGTTATTATTATTTTTTTTAAAGGATTAAAGAGTGAAAGAGACAGCTTTATTTTCGCCCATTGGGGAAATTGGGAATTAAAGGATACGATGTTTGGTGGTGCATCAGAAATATATTTTCTTGTTGGGAATTACCACAAATAACATTCATGTCGGTGGCACATGATGGTAGTGGTAGGTACATAATATGTATATGTATAATTCATAAATAATTTTGAACATTCGTGTGGCTTTGGTTTGTTTCTTTTATTAAAATTGATTTTCTGTATGAGATCATGTGCATCAATGCTGTTAAAATTATAATATAAATCATCTAAAAGAATTGTGAATTTATTTTAATTTTAGTGTCAAATGAGTAATAACAGCGATTTTAGGACTTTGAAAGCTTTTCTTTTTTCTTTATTTCGTTCCTCCATCAAATTGGTTCTTGTTACATTTGATAAAGTTTTGGTACACGTGGATCGTGTTATGCGTGACACATGTTTTAATAGTTGGAAAATTTTCATATAGATGTTCAAATTGTTAACCCATGTCACACGAATAGTGAAGAGTTCAACAACATGTCGAGTGAATATTTAAACTTCTAGCCTTTTGATCGAAGATATTATGTCTTAACCAATTGAACTATGTATCAGTTTGCGTGGACGAGAAATTTTGTTTTGTTCACTGTATTGGAAACTAAATTATATTCTACTTAATTTCCAAGTCACAGATTTAACTTTGAAGAGAAAGAAGAAAATTGGCAGTGTGGTCTTTCGGCCATGCTTTTGCAAGCTTTTTCCATGGTTAAGAATAAGATATTCCCAGAACCAAAGTATAAAGCAATAGAGACAAAAAGAAATGATGTAATAAAAGAGGCATCCAACTTCCATACTAAGGAAAGAATCCAATTGCCCTCCAACCTTCAACTTCAATATAATCCTCACTTTTTTTTTTGAAATGAAGTTGCTTCCATTCTTGAGGCACTTTCACTCTTCAATCATATTGATGGATCTTGTTGACCCTAGCAAATTTGTTCAAACACCGATTCGTACAGAGGTGAGTCCTTTTCTACAATGGCACACCCTTGGTTGAGCATTGGTCACATTGAACATCACTCTATCAACCATCGTGCTTGTCCATATCGTTGGTTTTGCCTCTACCTATGAGTTCCTTTGTTTCTTGAGAAATGCTACTCCTCCAAGTCTAGATCTAATGTCCTCAAATTACAATATGCCATATACACAATAAAGACATGATCTTTATTAAATCTATTGAACAATATACCCATTGGATTAAGGAGATTATTGACTGTCACTGCATCTATTTCTCTTGGTTCATGCCTTTAATGGTTTTCCCTTGAATATAACTCCTTTTGGACCTCCATCAGCTACTTGAGCGATAAACTATCCCTTAATGCTAATAACTCTTGGTTGTGCAACAACGAGAGCAACGCCCATATGACTAAGACTCTGTTACAATTGGCAACTTACTACCTCTAAATAATAAACCACTGCCATAATGTGTAATATGTAGAGGTTGTATGTTGCTAATAGTGACAGATTCTTCACGATTAGTGGTTTGTGAGACTCATATTGGTCAACTCAGTAGTAATATGGGTATTGCACTTGCTATCAGACAACCAAAAGTTATTAGCATTAGAAGACGATGAGAACATAGCGTTTATCATCATTACAACTAATTGTACTAGAGGACGTTAACCTTTGAAGGCAAGATTAGTTCTATTATAACAACCGGACGCACGCACTGTTCTCGAGTCTTGAACAAATTGACAAAGGATCTGAACTGAACCACCATTGCTAAACCCAAAAGAGACCCTCATACTCAAGATTGACTCCAAAATCCAGACTCAAAATTTGGATTGTTTGACCCAACCTACCCATTAATTGGAGAGAGATTGTTCTGATGTGCCAAGCCCACGTGTGTTGGAGTTAGGGAAAGGATCGTCTAGGCTTTGGTTGAACAAAGATGGGTCATGTCGCCCCATGAATAGATGAACAAGTATGTGAGTTAGGGTTTCCAAAGGTTCCTTTGAAAGTGGCCATGGTTGTCAGGATGGGATATGCAACTACGATTTAGGTGAGAAAAGTTCTCTTTTGCCCCAAAGTCTGGCATGGAGTTCTTTGAGGGATAGTGTATCACTCTGGGTTCAGATGGAGGTTCGAAAAAGGTTGTATTTAGGAGATAACTCATTCAAGGTGTGAACCAAGACATTTTCAACATCAAGAGAAATAGGTGCAGTGGTTAATTTAACAATAATCTCCTTAATCCGATGCGTAAAATATTCGATAGATTTAGTGGATGATTTCTTTAGAATGGATAAGGCATATTGCAATTCAAAGACATTAGATAAGGATTTGGAAGAGTAGCATTTCTCAAGAGATGACTATAATTCACAAGCAGAGATAAAACCAATGTTATGTGCAGTGCAATGGTTGACAAAGTGACATCAATCAAGGTGACTAATGCTCGATCAAAGGTGTGTCATTGAAGAAAATAACTCGTCTCTATAGTAGCTGTGCTAGTCAGTGTTTGAACAAATTTGTAGGGGTCGGTAGAAATCTATCAATATGATTGAAGAGTGAATTGTTCATAAAGAATGGAAGCAACATGATATTTCCATAAAACATGATTAGTTGAATCAAGATGAATGTGCACACAAGGTTACAAAGATTGCATAGTAAATAGAAAGGTGCTGAAGTAGCAGGGGTGTTGGCAAGCGAGCACTAATTGATCATAGTTCATTTAAAATGATAAAATACAGAAGTACAATAATTGATCAAGTCCCATTTTATATTTTTCGATTGTAGAATCGAGAGGGAGGGGAAAAAAGTTCAAGCCTAAATATACAATTTCATCTCCCATTTTTCAAGAACTCGATTTTATATTTTATATAAAATTTATTTTCAACCAAATTTTGTTGTCACAAAATATTACATTTCATTAACAAAGTAATGATATCATATTCAAATATATTTTTTAATCAATCGAAATATTTCCATTTATAATATAAAAAATCTACCCACTTAACATAACACAACTTGCCCAACTCAAAATGAGTTGCTAAAGTAGAAAGTGGACCCATTAAAATTACTAACATGCTAACCATTGGCCACCACCTTAAGAATTGTCACTTAATTATTGTGGGTTTATTTAGCTGATAAAATTTTAGTATATAGAATAATATAACATAAAATAAGTTCAAGTTCAGAATTTAAACAAAGGTTAAAATCTAGCTTTCCTTTCATCTATAAACCTTACTCTATTTCAAGTTTGATCCCTAAAGATTTCTACTTGAATGAACATTTGATAGATTGAAAGCCTCCTAACTAATCCAAGATCAGATCAATACATCAAAACACATTCCCATAACCCCCATAAAATACATGCATAGGGACACAAAAAGAAGTTGCCAGTGTCCTTCCTAAGAAATATAGACAAAAATAAATAAATAAATAAGTGCAGACAGCTCATGCTCCCAAACATACCTAAACCATACATCTTTACACTCTAGTTGGAGCTGTAAACCATTCTTATAACCATTTTGCCATGCCTTTCCCTCATGGGTCATCCTACTGATTCATACCCCACTTTTCAATTAATTAAACATTCTTTACAGACCTCTTCCTCTTTATCATTCCCAACCTCCACTTACCAAGTCTATAAATACCAGATAGAAACTATTGAAATGTCAGTAGAACACTTACCTTAAAACAGAAGGAGAAAGATGGAATCTGCTTCTGTCAGTTTGGTTGTTGTTTCATTGATTCTGAGCTCCTTCCTCCTCCAATATGCCATTGCTGATTCCTCTACAACCTATGCTCCAAGTAAGATAAATGCTTTACCATTAATATCATAACTATTTGCAATGAATATACAACCAAGAGACTAACTGGTTTATTGTTTTTCCTTTTTCTTTTTCTTTCTTTTTTTTTTTTTTTTTGGAAGGTGTTTGTGATTCAAAATGTGGGGTAAGATGTTTGAATGCAGGGGTGAAGGACAGGTGCTTGAAGTATTGTGGACTCTGCTGCCAACAGTGCAATTGTGTGCCCTCTGGAACCTATGGAAATAAGTCGGAATGCCCTTGTTATAGAGACAAGTTGAACTCCAAGGGAAAATCTAAATGCCCTTGATTTCATTTTTCATATATTTTCCCTCCCTTGAAATCTGTCATGTTTTCACCTCTCAATCACTCGAATCAAATATCTTTATTCACTGTGTTTTTTAAATGTGGATGATATTCTGTGTCATGAAGAAATAAATTCATTGAATCAAACTGAAACACATTAAAGGTAAGACCATTACAATTCAAAGTGAAAACACTCTAACTTGTTAGATTAAGCCCATATTTAGAGGCATAGAATCAAACAGAAAAGGGCTTCCAGAATTAGGCGAAAATTTTTCCTCTCAAGAAGCAATGAAAAATAATATTTCATGTCTGATGCTTCATCATGAAGATGGATCGTCAACACTGGGAGTTTTGTTTGACAAGGATCGCACATGGAAATAAGCTCATGTTCATTTCAATGCTTGAAAATTTAGACAGATAAGTTACCCATAAGTTATACAACCTTTTTTATGACACAAAGGGAAGAAAAAACAAACATCACATACCAAAAAAGAAAAATCCTGAAACCTCTGCCATTTTTTCTTTTACCAGAAACAATAACTTTCCATTGATCAATCTTCCAAAGATCAGAACAACAAAGACTTCGTTTGGTACATTGGAATCCAATTTTTCAACATGGATGATGGAACAATAAAAAATCGTCCATCCTCTATTTTGCTCTCGTTTTGTTTTCTTTTTGCACCTATATTTATTGAACAATAACCCATATATATGCAGCATCTGAATGTAAATACACTGACAGAATCCAAATATATTGAACTATAAATGGTAGAATAACTACAAGATAACTCAAGTAACGAGGTATTTGGAACCTCCCCTCTTGAGAACTCTAGCCTTAACCACTAAACAATTGCCCCATTCTTCCTCCCCCCTCATTCTATTTACATTTATTATCAATCTCCACTGACAGCTCCTTAGCTAAACACTAACATACCCTCAATCCTAATACTATTCCCACTTCTATCCATTGCATTTTATCATACACAATGAAAACAGCTGCAAGAGCCAAACCTTGTTTAAGAATGGGTCACTTATATACTTCTAGAATTGTCATACGAGCTTATTTCTACTGAAGCAGCTGAGTAGTGCCCGAGCCTGCAAGTAGCCAAAATTTCCTTTTTAAAATCTATTGTGAATTAGGAAAACACAATTCAGTGCAGTCACGTACCTTTTCCTTGGCCCTTGCTGTGCCTGATTGTGACAGTGCCACTAATGGTGGGATAGCTCCCTCTCGGATTGCCATGATGCAAAATCTACTAGCGATTGCACAAAGCCACAATAATGCAGCAGCTGCATACTCTTTTGCCCTGGCAGAACCTAACTCAACAGTGTCAACCAACAAAGCAATACCACCCTCGCGTACAATTTCAATCCTTCCTTCATCTATTGATGCAAGATTTGCCAAAACAACCACTGCCTTCTCAACCATTCCAGTAGCTGGATCCATCAACTTCACAAGATACTTAATAGATCCGGCCTCCACAATCTTGGCCTTGTTTTCGGAAAGCAAGGACAAATTAAACAGTGCAGTGGCTGCATCTTTCTTTCCCCTAGGCGTGCCATTCCTCAACAAGTCAACCAGAGGCCCTATTGCCCCAGACCTTCCAATGTTAACCTGGTTATCATCAACCACTGAAAGACTACCAAGAGTAGCAGCTGAGTTCGCCTTTGCCTCTGGGCTCCCAGTTTGAAGGACGTGAATCAAAGGTTCAATTGCATTGGCTTGAACAATGATAGTTTTGCAATTATTGTCAATTGATAAGTTCACAAGTGCTGTAACAGCATTCTCTTGAATATTTTTGTCCGTGGAATTTAGCAAATTGACCAAAAGGCTAATTGCCCCACAGTTTGCAATCACTCTCCGGTTTTTCGCATCAAGCTTGGTAAGCAACCGCAGTTCAGCTGTAGTAGTTCTTAGAGTTTCAAGCGAGTCGCTCGTCAAGTCATCAACCAGCTCTTGAACTTTGGCTTTGATGCCAGTGTGATCAGATCTAGCCTCCAGTACAGGAGAAGAAACTATTTCAAGTACAGCCCTTTCAGATGGTTGTTGGCATGATATTTGACTTTGAGCTTTTGCTATCAACATTTGAGATAAGAATTTTTATTTCTGTCAGCAATAGGATCGAAGTTGAGTCAGTTGATGGCTCTGATTTTACCTCCCAAGTATCCTTAGTGCTAGCTATTAGCCCACTGACACTTTGCGGGTCTGATTTTTGTTTCTCTCACCTTATGTCTTAATATGTTTTGTGAAAAATAAGGAATAGCTTGATCTTGATCCAGAGGCAGGTCTAATATCCAAGTATCTGAAGAATCCACAAGGCAGAGGAATGTAAATGATTAAACAAACAAACCATTCTAGAAAACATTATGAACTCGTAACTTACAAGCTATAAACACTTGGTAATTGCTGCCAGATTTTCAGCAGTTCTCACGTTATCAATTGAAGAGTAGATACCATCATATGAGACTATTTTACAGTTTTTCTCGAGTGTAAAAATTTCCAAATCTTCTTCAACGTTTAATAAAGTTTCAGAATAGTTGTTTTCTAAAAGCCGTAAACAATCAATCAATAGTCCAGCCAAGAAAATATGAAATTGAGAATATCAGAAGCCATTCCTTCATCAATTTTGTTATCTTTCAGCTTTTTGGTTATAGTTTGTTCTGAAAAGCGAAGACCCAAATCAAAGACACTTTTAACACTGATATCACCATCATACCTAATTGAAAATCAGTAAGACTGTAAACCAGAAGGAGAGAATAACAACCAAATGTTCTAATTTTATTTTATTTTATTTTATTTATTATTATTTTTTTAATAATAATAACACCAGCTTTCATTGAGAAAAAATGAAAGAATACAAGGGCATATAAAAAAAGTCAGCCCACAAAAAGACCCCCTTTAAAGGAAGGGTCGCCAGTCCAAGATAATATACAACCTAAAGAGTAATTACAAAAAGCCTTAGACATCGAGGCCTAGAGAGAAACATAAAATCTAGTGAGAGCCCATACATCGGAAGGACTCCTCTCAAGACCTCGAAACACCCTATGATTCCTCTCACCCCAAAATCCCCATAACATAGCACACACCCCAACTAACCATAAAAACCTCCCCTTATCGCGAAACAATGGATGGAGGAGGAACTCCTGGATCATCTCCCTGTAGTCTCTAAAGGGTCTCGCCTGTTTGTGACGCCCGAGGTTAGGAGGGGTACATGAATGAACTGAGATCACATCCGAATGAGAGGGATCCTGAGGACATGGAAACGGTCAAGATAAAGCTTAAAAGAATTGATAGGTACTACCTATACCAACAAGGTGCACCTTCCTTTTCGGTGGCTCAATCATAGGAACTTTGAAGTTAAGCGTGCTTGGCTTGGAGTAGTTCTATGTTGGGTGACCTCCTGGGAATTTTCCTAGGAAGCATGTGAGTGAGGACAAAGCATGCTAGAAGGACCCCGTGTTGGTTTGTGGGGACAGTCTTCACTCTTAGTAGCGGTTTAAGACGAGTATGGTAACGTCGCCAGGCCGTAGAGGATGTAGGGGAATGCCGGGGCCGTGAGGTGCCGAATCCGGATTCCGAATCCTAGGCCTGGGGCGTTACAGATGGTATCAGAGCGAAACCTCTCCCAGTAGGATGTGGTTCGGGGACGAACCAAGGCGGAAGCTGGTGGGCATGTGACGCCCGAGGTTAGGAGGGGTACATGAATGAACTGAGATCACATCCGAATGAGAGGGATCCTGAGGACATGGAAACGGTCAAGATAAAGCTTAAAAGAATTGATAGGTACTACCTATACCAACAAGGTGCACCTTCCTTTTCGGTGGCTCAATCATAGGAACTTTGAAGTTAAGCGTGCTTGGCTTGGAGTAGTTCTATGTTGGGTGACCTCCTGGGAATTTTCCTAAGAAGCATGTGAGTGAGGACAAAGCATGCTAGAAGGACCCCGTGTTGGTTTGTGGGGACAGTCTTCACTCTTAGTAGCGGTTTAAGACGAGTATGGTAACGTCGCCAGGCCGTAGAGGATGTAGGGGAATGCCGGGGTCGTGAGGTGCCGAATCCGGATTCCGAATCCTGGGCCTGGGGCGTTACACTGTTAGCCCAAATGAATTGTGAAACAAATCCCATATCGAACAAGCAAACTCACAGTTCCATAAAATATGGTCCAGATCTTCCTCCGCCTTCCGACATGAAATACAACAAAACAGACCAACCAACGAAGTCATCTTCCTCGAAAGCTTATCAATCGTATTAACTCTTCCGTGGATGACTTGCCAGATAAAGAACCTAATCTTTCTCGAGATTTTTACTCTCCACATAATAGAAAAAACCGACTCGCAAGGGGGGGAGGGATTAAGAAACCACCGAAAAAGGGACCGAAAAGAGAAACCCTCAGATGGGCTAAGACTCCAAGAACGAACATCCCTTCTTCCCACCATAAACTGACAATCCCCTATCAAAGATAAGAGATTAGTGACCTCCGTCGTTTCCTATTGGTCAAAGATCGACGAAAACCCAACGAGAAGGACAATGAGCTCCCACTCTGATTAAGAACATCGACAATCGATCGGTTTCTCAGAGGACAAGCGATAGAGATTAGGAAATTTAGAGCAGAGGGAACTATCCCCACCCACTTGTCCTCCCAAAAATAAATATTACTACCATCCCCAACCTGAAATTGAAGAAGACCCGAAAAAGAAGGGAGCATTTGGTTGTTCTATCTTGGAAAGCCAGAATATCATTATGGAAGAAAACATGAAACGTGCAATAAAAAAACATGGAATACTTCTTCGTAATAGCATGGAAATCATCAGAATTACTAGCAAATAAACGCAGCTATTGACAACTCACACTTACTTAAAAGTGTTTCTTCACATACAACCTCCTATGGTAATTATATCTAAACAAAATCAAGTAGTCCTAAACCCATCTTATCAAAAGCACATCAAAGATTAAAATTCCAAGAAAAGGCCATATGCCGAACTAATTTGCTCGCATGTGGCAGTTTTTCTTCTTTATTCGAGCTGAAGTAGAAGTTCTTGAACTCAATTATCTAGCGTTACAAAAACTCAGCAGAAAAGACGCTTGGCGACCGATTATAGCACCATCGATAAGATTTGAGATATGGAGATAATAATTCGGAGCAGCCAAGGCAACAAAAGAGGGAAAACTTCAAAAAGAAAACTAAACTCGATGAAGGAAAAGAAATTAGAGGAGAATAAGAATTACCCAAATTAAAACGAAGTCCTGAGAATAGGGAAGAACTTTAGTTTGCAAGACTTTATGATGCTGACTTCCTGAAATTCGTGTTCGCCTTCTTCCCCTTTAAGAAATATACAATTGGGTGTGTTGTGTTCATTGATTATAAGTAATGGACAAATTGCCGCCATTGCTCGGCGGGAAGTGGGGACAAGGACGCCTACGAAGGACGCACTCGAAACACACCCCACGCCCCAACCACCCCCACCACTGAGTGATTTTTAAAGATGTGAATCGCCAAGTTTTTGTCATCATCTCCGATTTCTCTACATTAATTTGGTTAAAAATCACATCTT
The DNA here is from genome assembly GCA_036850905.1 of Luffa acutangula. NCBI lineage: Eukaryota > Viridiplantae > Streptophyta > Magnoliopsida > Cucurbitales > Cucurbitaceae > Luffa > Luffa acutangula. The sequence goes on along the minus strand of CM072087.1, from coordinate 55,590,300 downwards.
TCGACCTCGTAACAATTTAGTCCAATTTTGATTTGTAATCATTTATACTTTCAAATTTGTAACAATTTAGTCCTTGTACTTTCAAATTTATAACAATTTAATCCTTACTGCAAAAAGAAATTCATCAAAATTATATGTTTTTTTTTTTGTTGAGGAACATCAAAATTATATGTTGATTTTTTATTATTTAATGATTAACCTTTGTAGCTTATAAATATATCATGTCCCAAATTAGTTTGTTAATCTATCTATGTAAGAAATTTCATTAAATTTTTAAGTTAGTTTTCACGATAGGGACTAAACCATTATAAATTTGAAAGTTCTAATTATTAACTATTGAAGTTCAAGGTCTAAATTGTTACAAAAATTGAAGGTACAGAGACTAAATCGTTACAGAGACTAAATCGTTACAAAATTAAAAGTACAAAACTAAATCGTTACAAATCAAAGTTTATGGACTAAATTGTTACTTTTATGAAAGTTTAGAAACAAACAATGATTTTTAACCTTTCAATTTCAAAAACAAGCTAGGATATTTATTTTTCAACCAGGCATAAAAAATGACTTGATGCAATATTTGCGGGCACACACACAAAGTTAAATTACAATTTGAAGTTTATTGAAGTTGTGGTGTCTAATAAGTCTAAACTATATAAATATAATAGATTTAATAGTTTTTTAAACTTTTACTTGGAAGTCATTAAACTTTAAATTGTGTGCTAATAGGTTCCTAACTAATTAGTCATTAGACACAAAATTGAAAATTTGGAAATATTAGAAAGTATAAGTTTTTAAACTTCACGAACCTAAACATAAAATTGATGATTTCTAAAATTTATTGGACACTTCAAATTTTAGAAATTTATTAGTCACATCACACAACTCAAAACCCTAAAAAGCTTATTAAATTTGTAAATTTTTTTTTTTTTGAAAAAACTAAATTTGTAAATTTAACCAGTCTAGCAATATGATATGTTAACATTATAGAAATGCATATTATAAATTAAAACAAATACAAGTATATAAATCAAATATAAAAAAAATTGATAAACAGATAAAGTATAAAAATTAAAATTAGTATTTGTTGCAAAATTTTTTAGGATCGCATTTGCAAAAAATAATAATAACAACATTAATCTTGGTTTTTTTTTTTTTTATAATAATAATAATTATTTGATTTTTAAAATGAAGATCTAACCGTTCACCACATTTTGTCGCAAATCCCAATAAAATTTTTGATTGGTCAATGTCAACCAGATTGATTGCAAGAATCACGGGATCTGCAACATTAATGATCTTACATATGATTTTAACCAATCTAGTTTTGATTGTTTAGCAAACAATTGAGATAAATGAGAATAACAACATATCTGAGTTTAAATCATAATAATCTAGTTTAGCTTCATGCTCATACTTCTAAACAAACTATTTTGATTTCTGAACTTTACATATAAGAATTATATTAATTAGATCGTTCAGATTAAAATGGATTCAAATCAAGCAATACAAGTCTAGAAGTTACAAGCTTAGTGGAAAAACAGCCCTAATGGATTTACATCCTAGTGTTCACTAATTTCCAGTCCCTCCCAACCTTGGAAGCAAACATAATTCTTGTCTGACTAAGTTGATACCGATGACATGACATCGATGATGGAGGATCTTTCACTGTTTGTTGATGCTGAGGGATCAGCTCTTGTTCATCTTAGTTCTTGATATTTAAGGCACAGCAACCATCAGGTACCACCTAAAACAAAATATCATTAATTCATCTACACATTTGTTTCTCTAATGATGAAGTAATTAATGAGAAACTACAATGAAGTAATTGATCCATGTCATCTGTTTAACTAACACCAATAGTTGGAAACTAAAAATCCAATCAGCCAGAGATAAGTACTGGGGCAGTAGGAGCTTCAATTAATTCAGTAGCCAATAAGGATAAAAGCTGCCTAGCAGACAAGGGTTAAAAATGATATACATGATTCATGCTACCCCAAAAGATCAGAATTACAAGCAGAAGTCTTTTTCCAACACATATAGTCATATAGATAGAGAAATTTTCAATATGAAACAATAAAAATGAAATATTAGTTGGAAATTACTTCTGGCCTTTTTTCTTTTCCATTTGTTTGAATGAGTTTTACTGCATTTCCATCATCTATTTACAAATCGAGAAAATATTCTACACAGGTACCTGATGTAACATTAGTGTGGCATGAAAATTTACATGCCCGACATCCAAAGTTTATGTCACGGAAGGTCCCACATGCTCAAAGATTAGGGGTTTTCAACATTACTATGTGCATGCTTTCTGAAGATGTTAAGCAGTTCATGAGCCTCAAAATTAGTGTTTTTCAACATTACTAGGCACGTGCTTTTTGAAGAGGTTAAGCAGGTCCTGAGCCTGCAATATCAATTTTATTTTTGAGTTAATAATCTTTTTCAAAATTGGAGTCATAGAAGGAGAGAATCTATCACAGTGAGTACCTTATCCTTGGCCCTCGGAGTTCCAGATTGTGACAATGCCACTAAGGGTGGGATAACTCCTTCTTGGAGAGCCATTATGCAAAATTTATTAGAGGTTGAGCAGATCCGTAATAGTGCAGCTGCTGCATTCTCTTTTCCTCTGGCAGAACCCAATTCAATAGCCTCGACCAACACGGGGATCCCACCCTCCCTACCAATTTCAACCTTCCCCTCCTGAATTGTAGCAAGATTTGCTAGAACAGCCACTGTCTTGTCAACCATTCCAATTGATGGATCCATCAACTCCACAAGATACTTAACAGCTCCAGCTTGCACAATCTTGACCTTGTTCTCAGCAAGCATAGACAGATAAAACAATGCAGTTGTTGCATCTTTCCTTCCCCTAGGAGTCCCATTTCCTAGCAGTTCAACCAGAGGCCCAATGGCCCCAGACCTCCCGATCTTTGCCCTGTTTTCCTCGACCATAGCAAGGCTAAAGAAAGTGGCAGCTGAGTTCTCCTTTGCCTCAGGGCTTCCCGTATCAAGGACGTGAATCAGAGGTTCAATTACATTGGCCTGAGCAATGGCAATTTTGTGGTCGCTATGGATTGATAGGTTGAGAAGTGTTGTAACAGCGTGCTCTTGGATTATTGCATCTGTAGAATACAGCAATTTGACCAAAAAGCTGATTGCTCCATGTTCTGCAATCATAATCCGGTTTTCAGTGTTAGGCCTTGCAAGACTTCGGAGTTCAGCTATTGCAGATCTAATAGTTTCAAGTGAATTGCTATTCAAGTCCTCAACCAACTTTTGAACTCTGGCTTCAACACTTCCAAGATCAGATCTGGGCTCAATCACAGAAGAACAAACAATTTGAGGAAGTTTGTGTGGCTGTTTGCCAATTATATTACTTTTTCTTTCCGCCGACAATCTGAGTGGAAATTCTGGTTCAACTTGTGAGACGGATGGAGTCACAGAAGCTGGTCGTTCTGATTTTACTTTCTTGGAAGTATCCCTGGTGAGACCAGCTGATCCAATTGATGACACTGATGAAGTGGTGTAAGATGTATCTCTAGATATAACTTGTGCAGAAGTAGGATTAGCATTAGAGTCAGAGAAAACAATATCATGAACTTGAGATTCTTTATTGGACGTTACATTGGGATGATCTTCTGAGCTTGTAACTGGCAACCCACCAAAATTCAACTTGTTCCCATTTTGAGCCACAGCATGTCGGGAATTGACAAGTTGAGAACTAGGACGAGCAGGAAGATGGCTCCTATCACCTAAACTCGAGTTTTCCTGAGTCACAACCAATTTCGCATTGTTGTTTATCGTATACAAACTTAAAAGTTGTGCCTTTCTATTGTAATTTGGTATTGTATTAGTGTCTACTATTGGAACTGAGCTACAGCTTCGGGATTTCTCAAGTGTAATTACACGCTCAATCCTGTGAGTTATGCGATGCACTTCATCAACATGTTTAGCTTCTCCTGTTGTTTGGACTTGTTCGGCATTCTCTTTCAACTTCTCAAGAGCTGGAATTTCCATCAGAATCTGCTGGTTTGTCTTCGAGCTTAATTTGTCTGGAATTTTTACCAACAATTTTGTATTTGGTCCAACACTCGCCTATTGATCCTTCAGCACACATTTAATTATGGTGAATAGTTGCATGTGCCCTCCCTATCCTGGACAAATTACTGCAAACCATTAAAGTGAAGTGAGGAATCATAAGGTCATAGGTTGACAACATTTCTCACTAGAAATTCAATATAAAGATGCATAAAAGCACTACATGCATTCCAAACCAACATTATGAGATTTGACAACCATCGACGGATGGTTTTCACCAGACGAAAGCATAAAATACGTAGGAAACGAACCAGAGAAGTCGTGCATCGAACTCGATTAGTAATTACAAGATAAAAGGTAAAATATGAAATTCCTCACTACCTCAAGGGATGTTGAGCCGACTTCAAACAAAAAGCTGTTCGTTGGAAGACTCTAGCCGCAGGAAAGTGTCCCAGATTGATCAATAGATCCTGAATATTAAAGATTCTCTTTGCAAAACCTAGATAAATGCAAACGAGAAGTGGTTAGAAGCAATCATCACTAACCAAAACTTTATCAGGAGTTGATTCCAATTTAGCCATCCGTTCCAATTGTAACTCATGCCTCAGATCCTCTTTCTTTTTCTTTACTAGGGCTAGGGTTCAATTCAAACTATTACAGCTCCAAAGTTTACGCGGAAACACAATTCTGGATATTCAATTGCGGAAATTCATTGTAAGTTTCGATCAGAAGCATCATAGGAAAAAAAGGTACAAACGATCGGAAGCTCGAGGAAGAGACAAGAAAGGCAGAGAAGGAATCAACCAATTCTAAAGAAAGAAACAAAAACCACCAATCAAATGGAAAAAGCAAAAAATCAAAACTCGTAGGAGAAGAAAAAAAGAATCAAGGAAAAGAAAATTACATGGAAAGTGATAGAAGAGCGAAGCGCGTCTAGTAGTCGTTGTCACGGAGTTTGTGCAGAACATTAAGCGTAAGAACTCAGGTTGTTCCTTCCCCAGCGATTGGATTGGCTCGCAGGAAGAGAAACTCTCTACGGAAGGAGGAAAACTGTGAAAATTGTTGGGTAACGTTTTGATGAATTTGAATTTGAGTTGTTTTTGTAGTGAGAGAAAAGTGATTACGTCGCGGCGGTTGCTCCGGCAGGAGGAGGAGGAGCATTGACGGAATCGTCAACGCGTTCATACTTTTGGTTTTGGCAAAACGACGGCTCGTGCGTGAGAAGAGAGCGCAGTGGTTGGACTGAATCGCATACGCTTTGGCTTATTTGGTCCACACTAAGTCAACAATCAACAACTCCATTATCTGTCCTTCACGCCCCCGCTGCGCGTCCATAGAATCATACAATCCAACTACACTACAAACAACAGCCCATTTCAATTTCTTTTTCCATTTTTCCTTTAAAATAATTTATAATCAGATTGGCAAAACTATTTAAATACATATACATCAATATCATTCGCCTATAATAAAATTGGTGAGATTATTTAAATATTAAAACAAGTACATGCCAACAGATTTTATTATATCTACGTGTCAATTTGAATATACCTTAATCGAAGAAAAGAGAGATAGCGCTCAATATTATCAAAATGTTTTATAATCTTCTTTGTATTTTGAAAGTTTAGACTAAATACACATTGTTTTCTATTTGTTTGCTTTCAAGTTCTAAAGTCAATTTTGAAAGAAAAAAAAAAGAGAAAAACAAAAGCAAGTGGTTTTATTTATTTTGAAACTTGGTTAAAATTGAAGTGTGTGTGTGTTTTTTTTTTTTTTTACAATATGTGGAGAGGGGGATTCGAACCATAAACCTTGTGGTTATTAATACAATGTTATGTCAGTTGAGCTAAACTTTTGTTGACAAATTAGAGTGTGTTTTTATGAAATGTTGTATATGAAATAAATTAGGAGCAAACAGACATAAGTTTTTTAAATAGTTAATTAGAAGCGAAATCGTTCCGACCCATGTTAAATTTTCATGTAATATTATATATTTAGAAAAACAAGGAGAAAAACGATTTTTGCTTCCTAATGATTTTGAAATAAAATATAATAAATTAAAATTTTAGTCTAGTAGATTTTAAATTTTGTATTTATTTATCTTTTAATTTTTAGAATCTAATCTTTGTTTTTTTCAACATAGTTTCATCTCAGTTTCTACCGCAAAAAGTATTTTGTATTTATTTATCTTTTAATTTTTTTAATCTTTTTTTTTTCTTTTCAACATAGTTTCATCTTAGTTTCTGACACAAAAGGTTATTTATTTATTTATTTATTTATTTATTTTTTTAAGTTCTTCTACCACAAAAAATGTTGACTTTACATTCTATTGATTAATTTTAAGATTTGATGTGACATTTGAAAGTATTTATTGTTATTATTGTTGTACAATGTTGTTCAATAAATATACTAATTTAAATACATGAATGATTTTTTAAAAAATAACAATAAATATACTAATTTAAACACATACATTATTTTTTTTTTAAATAACTTAATTAATTTCAATATTATAATTAAACATCCAAACAAATATAAAATTTTGAAATAATCGTGCACATTTGCACTATTTATCATCACATGGTTATGGTTCGATGGCCCACCTTAATATTATTAAACTAAATATATATATATTTCAATTTCAACCAAAAAAAATTACAAAAACCCAATTAGCGATCATGTCGAACGGAGGGCAATTTGGGAATATCAAATCCCTACAAAAATATCTCACCAGGCCCATTATAATCATGGGTCGGGTCCGACGTGGATTTAGAGCTGGAATGGTACGACCGGTTGGGCCCAGCTTGATCCAAATAGGCTGGTATATTTGTGAGTTGATATTTTTTTTTATAGTATTTCTCAAAATGTGTTCAAATATATTTATTTTAGGGACTACATAAATGGGTCCCTAATAAGACCTACCATAATTTATGAAATACTGCTATAAATTTATGAAATATTGGTGGTAAAACAACTTATCCATTTATCTTAAGGTTAAAAGTTTCGTCCCTAAATTTTAAAGTATACATCTATTTGATCCACACACATATATATATATATTTTTAAATTTAATGATCTCTAAATTTTTAATTTTATATCTAATAACTTATTGGTATATTAAAAAAAAATTTAAAAAATAATGAATCTGTTGGATATGAAATTGAATTTTATGTCTAACTATGGAACCCTCAATAATGTTGCAAGTTTAAAGTTTTCAAAATGAGGAAGAAGTTACATGTAATGGAGTCATAGATGTGTATTTACACGAGGATTAACGGAGGAAATGCACACTCGAATGGTAACTTGCTCACCTCAACCTCGACCACCTTGGCCCTGACCCGAGGTGAGCATTTGGACTCTTAGCTCGAACATCGTATTTCTCTCAGTCCCATTAGTTACTGAGTTATGTTAGACCTCAGTTTTAAGATGAAGAAGAAAAAGAAAAAAAAAATCTTCTTGGATAGGGTTGAGATAGTAATTTCATTAATGAAATGAAGATGCCCTTTTGAATCCCCATCGAAAAATGGGCAATTGTCATAAGGGGAATTGTGCTAAATGGCTACAAAAAAAAAACGGGCTTGATTTTTGGCTACGGAAGTTTGGTCTTTGCAGGCGTGGCTACCGGAATAATAGGAACCGTTTTCCTAAATGTTTTTGGACGTTTTTACCCCTGGTATATACGGCTATATACAGACGGCCCTAACGTCCGTTTTTGTTACACGCACGTTGCTCGGCTTTTTCTTGCACGCTGGGTGTATCCCGGTTTACACGGGATTTGGTCCCTTTATTGCGCTCTGGATGTATCTCTATTTACACCAGATTTTGGGGGACGGTCTGTTGTGATCTGTTAAGGACTACCTACTGTTTAGGCGTAGGTAGTTTCCAACGATTATTTATTTATTCCTTCACATTGTTGCCCCTCATATAAATGTCATATTGTATTATCTTTTTGTTTTATATCACGATCACATTGCGACAGTAATTTTTCGTCCTAATCTAACATGGCAACAGTTCAACAGGTCACGATTTTGTTTGGTGGTGTCTGGAGTGCTGGGGGTATTTACAGTGATTTCAAGTCCGGAAGCGTGGATGTTAGAATTGATTCGAGTCTCCAAGAGTTTAAAGTATGTCTGGCGAAATACCTTCAGCTCCAGGACGGTAATATGATTACTCGGCTAACACTCTTCAGGAGCTGGTCGAATAACCCAATTAACATAATCATTTCTGAGGACAGAGATGTTTTTTGGATGGTCAACGATTTTCAAAACGGTACATATAGGGGGTGCTGTATAGTCGTTGACACCCCGGGGGTCAATACTAGTATACACCCTATGGGGACAGACGCGGGGACATCCCCTAAAATCCGTTACCTTATTGCAAATATAATGGAGGGGGATGGAAGAAACGAACCCCTAAAATCTCGGGATTGCAAGGAAGAAACGAACCCCTAAAATCTCGGGATTGCAAGGAAGAAACGAATCTTTCTGTTGCAAATATAATGGAGGGGGAAGGAATCCGTTACCTTATTTCAAATTTTTTGGTACAGGCCTCGCGTAGAAGAAAAAAGGGTTGAGCATGCAATACGTGTTCGTCGGCGTACCGGATGAAGGTCACGGGGACGGCAGGGGGGGCGTCGACGTGATGCGAGAGGTAGGTAGCGATATCCACTATGGTTGGCGGTGGGATTGCAGGTTTTTTTGTGTCATGATTACGTTTCTTTTTTGTTTCTCAAATTTTCGGAGGTTTTAGGTGCAGGTAGTAAATATGCAGATGGACAGGAATGTTGTTCCTGACCAATGGAGTTCAGAGGTGTTTCTCTCTACTGACGGGGGTGGTTGAACTTTGTACTCATTGTCCGACAAGGTATTTACTCCTATTCTCGGGGAACAACTAGGGTCTTTGTACTCATTGTCCGACAAGGTAGTAAATATGCAGATGGACAGGAATGTTGTTCCCGATCAACATTGCAGCAGATGTGTCATAATTCTGGTTTCTTAATTTTTCAGAGGTTCTTAGGTGCAGGTAGTAAATATGCAGATGGACAGGAATGTTGTTCCTGATCAATGGAGTTCAGAGGTGTTTCTCTCTACTGACGGGGTGGTTGAACTTTGTACTCATTGTCCGACAAGGTATTTACTCCTATTCCCGAGGAACAACTAGGGTCTGGTACATTTGGGTTTCAAAATAGTTGTGTGTCTTTTTTATTTTCGGATTTTCAAACCTCCTAAAATGTCTCCAACTATTTTTAGGGGTGTTTTTTTTATCTCTCTTAAACTCTGATTTTGGTTTTAAACGTTAACAACACGTTAGGAAGTTTGTTGAGGGGCATTTTTGTCTTGTATAATTAGGGAATTATTAATTAATAAATGGTTTAGTCATCTATTTAATTTACAAACGTTTGTAGCCATTTTTCAAGCCACCTTTTTATTTGTAGCCATTTTTCTTGTTGCCCCTTGTCATAATTTCACGAGGCCCATTCCAATCATAGGTTGGGCCCAAAGCTCAAATCGTACAATCGGTTGGGCCCAGTTTGATCCAAAATGGCTGATTATTTGTGCGGTAGCAATCCGTCGTCTTTTTCTTCTCGTTTTCTTCCCTGTAAAAGATGTAGTTACGTCGCTTTCAAACATGTATTTTTTAACTTTTTTACCATAAATTCTATTTATTCAGTCCAAACGTACATCAACATTTGAGAGTGTAAGGATTCAAACATCTGACCTCATAGTCGAAGGTACATGTCAATTACCGTCGATGATGATGTATTAAAAAAAAGAGCAAATATTTTTAAAATTATAACCTCTGGTACAACTAAAATAGAACAATCAACATTATTCTTCAAGATAAATATAAAATATTGATTCTGTTATTCAATATATAATTTATTAACTTAGATCATGTTGGATAACCATTTTGTTTTTTCATCTTTTAAAATTATACTTGTTTTTTTTTTTTTTTTTTTTTTTTAATTCCAATTTCCTTTTTATCAATTTCATTTTTGTTGATGAAACATTTGAATCTTAACCAAATTCCAAAAATAAAAGTAAGTTTTGATTATAAGCTTAATCTTCAAAAACTAAATAGTTACCAAACGAGACTAATAACTAGATTCTCGGTAGCTAAATCTAGAATAATGTTTCATTTGTGAGATTCAATAAAACTTGAAGTCATTTTTATTGATGGATTCCTTAATTTTGTTGAGGTAAACTATATCATTTTTATTCTCCATTTAGATGGATTCTATCATTAATTTTTTTAACGAAAAAAATCTTGATTTAAGTTTCATTCATATAGAAGTTTTATTTAAATTTAGTTTCTATGGTACTTTTTTTCTACCTCCACGATTAAAACATTAATGTTTTTTTTATACAACAACTTAAAATTTGTCAAAGTGAACATATCTCAACGGTAATTGATATGTGATCTCGACCAAGAAGTCAGAGGTTCAAATTCTCCCACTCCTAATAAGATTTTTTTTTTTTGGAGTCGGCAATGGAACAGTAGGGAGGCACACAATTTGAAATTCCAAAAAGGTAAAAATGAGAGGTCTCATTCAGTGCTAAAAAAGACATCAAAAGGGAAGGAAAGAAAAACAAAGCAAGAAAAAGATCTGGAGAAAGGGTCGACAGTGGTAAAAAATAATTTACATAAAAGAACACAGAAGACGACAAAACATACTTTGGCTTTTTACAAAACAGTAATTGCTGTTTTTGTACTGTCGAGCTCAAGTGTGGGTTCCATTTCTTTCTCCTTAAAAAGAATGTCCAACTTCAAGGGAACAAAGGCTTCCAACACTGTTCTATATGCTCCCATTATATAAATTCCAACTTTAATATTCTTTTTAAGTAAAAGAAAAAACACAGACAGATATTAATTAACATGTGAAATTCATCTTCATCTCTTTTTAATCCACTTTTCATTTCAAATCTATGGTCTGTTTTGGTTTTATATCGGTTGAAAGTAAACAAAGCTAGTATTGAGAGACATCCTTTAATTTAAATTCAATACTGTCTATTCTCTTATCGCTCTTTCTCTTTTACTTTGTTGTCAAAAGTGCAATCAATATCGATGAAAAGTGTGAAAGAAGTAAATGAAAATATTGTTGGTCAATTTTGAAAAAAAAATAAATAATTAATAAATTTGTTTAGATTTCATATCGATCAAAGATGAACAAACATATAAATATATATATAATACCATGTGAAAAGAATAATTTGTTATATAATACCATGTGAATAGAATAATTTGTTAAAAATTCATAGCGTTAAAAGATAGACTTTGTTGGGGTAAATTTGAAGTTAAATCATGTGTTTGAGACAATCGAACATTTAAAAGCTATTACTTTAACATAGTTAAGTCACTTTGAGGAACAAGGTGGTAAATTTCAAAGTTTAATTTCATTTTAAACTTCTTTTAACAACTTTTAAGTACTTTTTAGGTCATTATAGTCACCGACCTTCTTGTCCTTTGTCGCTTATTGGCATTTCATTTGCCTCCTTAACAAGTAAGAACCATATAAAATATATATTTCATCTTTTGAAAAATTATTAATTCAAACATATAACTAGTGTTTGAATTTTAAAGTTTCTAGAGTAATCCTAATTTCTAGAAAATTATTTTTATAAGTAAAAAATATATTAAGTACTAATTAAATCTTTCTTCAAACCTAAATGCATTTTTAGTGCCTTTTTAATTATTTTCATAAACTCAATCTAAATATCTATTTTCATTGCTAGTGTTGATGTCATTTTAAGTTTAAAAGTTTAATTTTATCCTTTATATCCTTGGTATGCTAAAAGCCTTTTCAATTTTAAATCTTTATTATTATTAAATGTAATTAACAAAAGTGATGATGTGATATCAAAATACAATATTTTATTAATCTAGCTAAAACATATTCTATATATTTTAATTTAATAAATCGAATACGTACGTCCACCACACTCATAAAATTATGCATGACTTGACTTGCAGTAACTTATCCCACTCAAAATGGTCTCTATCCATTACAAATGTCAAGATGTTGAGTTGATTATCTCGTTCAAAATTACCTATATTAAAAGACAGGTTAAAGGATGTAAGAGAAAAATCGAAAAAGTGACATATACATTTGGGGGACATATTTACAAATTAATCCTAATAAAAAATACACTTAATTATAAGATATTGGAAAAGCTATCATCTTTTTCTTTTTTTGAAGTAAAAGCTCTCTTAAACACACATTATCATCTCCTACGTTGTTATGATTTGATTGGTGGTATGTGTGAAACATACGTGGGTTCAATTACCGAATTGTTTTATTAGGTAATTTTTTTAAAAAAATATCTTAATATATTATTATGGGATATGTTGTCACCAAACCCTTGCATAATTAAATACAATTAATTAAGGCCATTTAGATTAGGTTTTTGAATAATTAATTTGGTTTGATTAAATGTTGAATGATGAGTGGCTAAAACTCTCTCTATCTCATGAATTTGTTTTATCCTCCCAACATTTAATTTAAAGACAACAAACACATGCACCTAGCTAAGAATCAAACTTGACGTAACAAACTCAACTAATCTCTCGAAAAGTTAATTTTAATTATTTAGTTAATTATCAGAAAAAGACACAATTATTTAATAGGCCTAGAGCTTGTCCATCCTTTTAGTCAATACGCATTCAAATTTTATTGGCCAATGGATACAAATAATTTCCATTAATCCTTAAATGCGAGGAAGTCTTTAAAAAGGATAAAAAAAGAAAAGAAAATTACTTGTGGAGGTTGCAAACTTAAAAGTGGACTAAAATTGATTAAATCAAAAGTAAAAACAAGACACATAGCAACACATCTAAAACCAAAATGAGCCTAGCTCGTAATTGGTATGTAGCCTCGACCAAAAGGTTAGAGGTTCTAATCCCTCAACCTCAAATGTTGTTGACCTAAAAAAAAAAAAACACGCACACTTGTACTCGTTTTATTGGATAATGATTTCATTTTCTGTTATTTATTTTTAAAAATCACACTCGTTTCTTCACAAATTCTTTGCTATAGTTTTCATCTCTATTATAAAAACAAGTTTTTAAAAACTATCTTTTTAGTTTTTTTAAACTTTTTTAGAAAGTAGATGACAAAAAAAAAAATGGTAGAAGTTTTATTTGGGAGCTTAACTTTCAAAAACCAAAGTGTTATCAAACGGACTTAATTAACCTAAACTCAAAGAACATTCGTTCCCACTAAATAAATTAATGTAACAAGAATCCAGTCAAAATTGTTAAATCACGCCAAAATCAACCTAAAAGTTTAAGATGATGGGTTAACGTAAAATTAATCTTGTATCATTAGTTTTTAACACTCATCCTAACTCGTGTGCTTGAAAATTTTTAGAATACCCAACGAATGAAAATCAATATTAATTGGAAAATAAAGGAGTTTAGACACCGAATCTCCTACTCTAATATCATGTCAAATCACCGATCAACCCAGTAGTGATCTAACAAATTAAAAACTAGATCTAAGTGGATGAGTTACATTAGATGGGTAATAATATATTTAAACGAATAAAAAGATAACGTGGGAAACAGAATAAAGATGAGTAAAAAAGTAAAATAATATCATGTGAAAGTGGAAGGCGTAGGGAGTTGGAGGAGAGAGGAGAAAGAGACAAGAGAATGAGGAAGGAATTGAGGGAGGCCGTAGAGAAGCGAGCAAGGCGGGTGCCTCCAAATGGAAAAGGGCCAAAAGGAAAATTGATGAATCAATAGGCCTATGCCTGCTATTTTCCACACACACCAAAAATATCCAAATTAAAACATCCTATTCCGACACACACAAGGAATATGTTTCCACGTGCGCTAAGTTCCATGCACATACCCTCTTCTCCTTATACTTCCAACTACAACTTTAATTCCTATATTTCTTTCGGGTATTAGATAACACGAGGTTCCATCTCAAAATTAATTGACAATGAGAAGAGTAATTCATACATCTTATAAATTGTGAGGTATCCACCTATCTTTTCAATGTGGGATCCTCAACAGTAGAGTCGTGTATGTTGAGTCGTTAAAACTTTAAAAAGATTTTTTAATGTGTTCGTGAGTTTTTAATTAAGTTGTATTATCTATCAGGTTTATGCACTCTAAAAAGTTTTCGATAGATCTTACCGGTTTTAATTTTGTGTTTTATAATTTTCTATTGTTAACTATGTCGTTTTAGTCATAGCAAGTTTGTTTATTCACAAATCACAATCTTCCTAAAAGCTTTTTAAAATTACAGTCCAACGAAAAGTAGTTTTTAAACCTTTTTTTTTAAGGAATAATGGAAAAATATGTATTTTGTGAAAGAGGGTAAAAACATATAAAACGAATAAATTATGAGTAAAAAAGTTTAATTTTAAAAAATATAAAACAAAACGTAAAATTCAAGCCAAATGCTAATATATTCATCACTTTAGTGCTATTTAATTTCTCAAATTTTGATGAAAAAAAAAAAAAGACAATATAATTTGTAGATAGACGATAAAATCTGAAAACACAGAACATGTCTTAACGTCTTTTAAAAGTAGCATTCAGCCTTTTGGAATTGTATCCGAAAAACAACTCTCAAATTCCTGACATATTCTCTGTATTTGTTGTTTTTTAAAATAAAGGTACTTTATGTATATTTAAAAAGTTTGTTAAAAACTAGTTTCCTTTATATGTAATCTACTCCACCTTTTAAAAACATTCTTTAATTCCTAGCCAATTTTATTAAAACAAAAAATGGATTTCTGAAAGATACTTTGATTTTAGTTTTCAAAAAAATTAGCTAAGACTTCAAACATTTAAAATAGCAAAGTAAAAAAAAGGAAAAAAATGTGATAAGATCAAGCCAATTAAACACATAAAAAAACCGAAATTTAGGTAGAAAATGCTCAAAAAAAAAAAAAAAAAAAACTCATTGAGAATTAATATTGGTTTTACCACATATTCAATTTTAGAATTTAATATGGGGAAATTGAAAGTTGTTAGAATTGCTTTCACTAGCTAAACTAAGTATAAGGCTTAACAACAACAACAAATGCTTAGCTCTAAAACCCTAAAAAAAAACTCATTACCTGTTTTAAAGTTGAAAATTATTGTAGTATCTTTTCTCCACCATTGTTTAATTTTTTTTAAAATATATTTTCTTTTAACAAGTTACAGAATGATTATGAAACACATCTAAAATACTCAAGATGAGGGAAGAACTTTATTCATTTAATTATGAATAAATACAAAAATAGATACATGCAATGCATCTAATGAATTGAGGTGGACAAGTCTTTGTGATAGAAATATGCAGTGTTGGTTCCTTTGTGGAAATAACAAAAACAACAACAAATATATTTCATAAAGTAATTATTTTCCACCAATGAAACCCATATTTAATTTAAAACAACACACTTTAATTTCAACAACTTTTCCTTGCTTTTTAGTTATTATTATTCTTTTCTTTTCCACTCTCTCTTTACTCTCAAAAGGAAAGGAAAAACAGAAAGAAAGCCAAAGACAAAAAGATAATGCAATAGACCAACAGACACATATGTAAAAGAACAATTACATCATGAAGCCCATATTTTAGACATTACTCAGAACCTTATTACACAGACACACTACATCAACTAACCCAAAAAAAAAAAAAAAAAAAAAAAAAACCCTAAAATCAAAGACACTTCTAAAAGCCATATGCATAATCCAACAAACTCAAACTCTATCCTTTTTTGCTTGGCTGCTACATCATCATCACATACAATCTTTTATACATATGGGTCTTTTTCCTTTTTTTTTTTTCCTTTAATGTGAATTTTTATTTATATTATTTTTGTTGGTTGATTTCAACGGCGTCGTTCCGGCGTCCAGTGCGGCTTCGATGGGCTGAAGTGCACTGAAGTTACCCTAGAGTCGAGGAGTTCGACAATGGGTGTGAAGTTTACGCAGCGTGGCGCTTTGTACTGATTGATCGACGCGCCCCTTGAGATCGCGTAGTCCATTAGCTCTTCAAACGTCCCGTTTTTCACCACCCTGATCTCCAGCGGTCCGATCGAGTTATCGGCAACTCGGCCTTGGCGGTACACCGAGTTCAGGCTCTCTTCCATGGCCAGGCAGCACTGGTTTAGAATCTCCTCCGGCGGGGAATTTGCAGCGTCCTTCACATGAAGCTCCCAATATATGACGTAATGTCCTGGGATTGTTTTGGTGTCTGCGTAGCTCGTGTATTCCACCACGCTCGTGTTGAACTCCCGCAGGAGAGATGAAGCGTTCTCGATTGCCTTCTGGAGCTCCGCCTCGTCAGTCTTGTCGGCATCGATGCTCAGCAGAACGTTCTTTCGCCTCACGAATCGAAACTGTGGGGCCGCGTTGTGGAACCCAGTTACCTGTAGGATGTCGCCGACGCGGTAGCGGCAGAGTCCGGAGTAGGTTGTGATGACGAGCTCGTACTCTTTCCCGACTTCCACGTCAGCGAGGTCGACGAGTCGAGGCGGGGAGTCGCGGGAGAGGGCTGGAGGGGACGACGTGTCGTGCGGGAGGAATTCGAAGTAGCCCATGTTGGGCATGATGGTGTAGGTTACTTCCGAGGGTTTGCACATTGGCTTCAAATTAACTCCGAAATAGCACTCCGAGGAAGCGTACATGGTGCAAGCCATGGGTAATCCCCCGCTGTAAAATTCCAGCGTCGGAATGTACTGAGCCATCGCTCCCGTCACGATCACATCCAGGTATTTTGTGTTTGGCCACATTCGTGTGACGATTCCTTCCCATTCCTCTGTGGAGCACTCCTTCGAAATGAATTCGGCCAGCTCCGGATTTGGGTTTGTCAAGTATTTGGAGATTATGCATTCACGGAGAGAAGGGTCAGTGATTTTCGGGTTAAGGGTTCCGGTGGAGATGTCGTGTGCAAGCTGCTTCCAGTTGAGCTGGAGGAAGTGAATGGCACGGAGGAGGCCGGAGGCGAAGACGGCGCCGACTCGGAGGACTTGGCCGCGCATCAAGAGGCCACATAGCATCTGAGTGTACATGCTTTGGAAGGAATCAGCGCAAAGAATGGCCTCGTTTGGGCTGGTGTAGTCATTGAAAGGGTCGTAGGGTCTAGTCTTGAAGATGTCGCTCTTGTAGTAACTGGTGAGCACTGGTCGAGCCACCAGCCCTCCAGGGGTCTTGGTTTCGGCCTTCACGAATAAAAAGTAGAGCCCTTTCCCTTTGTCCAACCCCGGCACGTACCTGAAAATTTTATGAATTTGTCAAAATGAAATTCTTGTCCTGAATTAAAAAAGTGACTGAATTGAAATCGAAATTAAATAGAGAGTGAATTATATTCTTACAGATTCATGATGGGCATGAGAAGGCTGTAAAGTAACTGACGACGTTCCATTTCTTCTTTAATCGTCGGCATCAGTTTTCTCTCCCCAGCCGATGTCCCAGAACTGCAAATTATCAAAACCCCATTTATAAATCTCAATAAAATCGACCTTACTTAACATACTGTAGCTTAATTAATTTGTATATGTTGAGATTAAAAGTTATCACCTGGTAAGAAACTCAGAAATGGGATGGGATGAAAAAATAGGAGAGCGATCGCCATTAGCGATGCGTTGGATGTCGGGCTGGAGATCCTCGTAAGTAACCACCGGGAGTTTGGACTTAAAGGTGTCCCGGTCGGTGGCTCCATTGAGGCGGAAGCGGGTCACGTACTCAGTGTGGGCGTTCCGGGTCAGAATCTCGGCCAAGACCCTCTGTTGAACCGAGTCGGTATTTGTAGTGGTGTCGTGTATGAAACGAAGGGCTTTGGCATCCTTGTCGCATGGCGGCGGCCCAAGAGGAGAGGAAAGCTGAGAATCAACGGCCATTAATTTTAGATTACGAAGAGAGCAAGAATTTAAAGAGAGAGAGAGATTGCAGTAATGTTATAATGGAGCGGTGAGTAGAGAGTGTGGAGAAGGAGAAGGATGAAGGAGGCTTTATATAGCGAAATGGAAGGGGGAAGGGTTTTAGAGGGAATGGTAACGCTGTGAGAGCCACGTAAGAATTCACGTCATGTGGAGAAGGAAAATATTTGGAGGTGAGAGGGGTGCATGGAGAAGGGACATGTGGGGCCAAGACACGTAGGCATGTTGAGGGAGGGGGAGGACAGAGGGACCCACATGTATGTGCCAGGTCAGATATGGGTTTGTCTGGGATTTGTTTATTGGAGACAACGACGGCTGCCGGCGGAAGCAGCCAATTTGTAAGCAAAGGGGGAAGACGGACAAAGCTGTGGCGTTTTCATCTTTGCTTACACCAATCTCACACTTGTTTTCCTTCGACGCCTCCACTGTAAACAATATTTATATTAAAAAAGGTTTATTTTTTATGAATGGAATTCTAGGTTTTATTATAAAGCCTCTATTTTTTTTTCTTACCCCTATTCTTTTCACATTTTTTCCCTCTTGAAGAGCGTGAAAAGTTCTTTTTTTTTTTTTTTTTTTTTGGGTAAAAGGTAAATATAATATGAAAAAGAGGTTAAATAGTGAGTAATATAACGGAGTCAAATTATTCAATACAAGAAAAATAAATAAATAATTAACAAAACTTTATTTTATACAAATTGGTCGGAAACAAAGGAAAGTTAATTAATCGTGATGTTTTTTTTTAATAAAAAAAGCAATGAATGAGATTACAATTTAGAAATATAATGCAATAGATTAATTGGCGATAAGATCATTATGGGAATTATTCAATTATTATTTGGTGCTGTATCACGTGAACATGACGTTGATTATCAATTTTCTTTTCTTTTCTTATCCGATTAGAATTTTAGTTTTGAACCTGTTGTTCATGTCTCAGCATTTAAAAAGAAGAGGGTAGGTAAAAATTTGGCTTTCTTTTTGTTTTTGTCTTTTTTATTTTATTTTATTTTTAAATTAAACTTCTGACAGTTGCATTGCAATTACATAGTTTTCTTCGCCAACTCATGGGGATTTTCTTTTTCAAAAGTTAATATAATTAATTTTAAATACTGTTTAAGAAACTATTTGATGATGTCAGTAGAGTTTTTCCCAACCAACATTTTCCTTATTAAGTCCACACATAAATATTTGTAAAAGGTTTTTTCCCCTTAAAGAAATTGGTTGGAGAAAATTTTGAAACTAACAAACAAGGAGTCATTTTTTATATTATATTTAATAAATACCCAAATCTTAATAAAATTAACCAAAACGTTAACGTGAACATAACTTAATTGATTAAGACATATATTTTCATAGATCATAGGTTCACATTCCCTCATCTCCCCATGTTATTAAGCTCATTAACCACAAGTTAATTAGATATTATACTTATTTTTCCTTTCAAGTAATTTATTTAATTGAACAAAAAATATTATTATTATTATTTTGAGAAACAACAAAAAATATTATTAAATTTGGCTCAATTATTAAAGTTAATGTGACAATAAACCGGTGTAATTAGACCGACTATGAAGGTAAATAAATTTCTTTTCCTATTGTCCTAAAAATAATTCTGTTTTTTTTTTTTTGAAACAGTGGGTGAGAGTATTTGAACCACCGAACTCTTGGTCATTAATAGAAGTTTGATACTAATTGACACTATTAATATTTACTTAAAGTTACGTTAAATTATATTTATAGTTTCTATATTTTGATTTTTTTTTTTCCTTTAGTAAAACGTAAAGTTAAATAGTAAAATCTGAGAGAAATTAAAGAAAATGCAAAGGAAGCTCGATGTATTTACCTTGAGCCAGTGGCTCTTGGGCTAAGTTTATTTTATTTTATTTATTTATTTATTCAGAAAGAGGATACTTTATTGCAAAAACTTAAACACTTTTCGATTGGAATTAATGGGGTCTAATCTGGGCAAAAATAAAATTAAGATAAAATTACAAAAAATCCAAATGTAAGCAAAAAAAAAAAAAAAAAACTCACTCGTAGTTTCTATTTTATTAAATAGCAATACGTTATTCTATAAAAATATAAATATGTTAACATGTTTCACAAAATAAATTATTTAAGTATGAAATTATTAAATAAAAACACTGTAAAATGATGAATTCAATTGAAATTTAGCAGTACGAGAATAAAAAAAAAAAAAAAATTGACATATGATAAACTATAGCGTAAACTTTTGAATTTAGTATAGTTTAATATGATATAGACAAGGTTCGAATCTTTCCACCTCCAAATGTTGTTGTACTTAAAAAAAAAGGAAAGAAAATATATACGAGTTCGTGTATTGTACTAATTTATAACTCCCACTTATCAAATAAGTTTAAGAATATGAAACAGAAGTATAACATATTTCAACTTAAAAATCTTTTAGACCTTGGGATTAGTTTTCAAACTGAAATTAGACTAGTAAGGTTGATTGTATTTAAAAAAAAAAAAAAAGAAAAAAGAATAATTGGAAACCCTTGTCTTCACCAAGTCAAGATTGAAGTAAAGAAAAAAAAAACATAGAAGTCATTTTTTTTTTGACAATATGGAGGTGGGGGATTTGAACCATAGACCTCGTGGTTATTAATACAACTTTATGCCAGTTGAGCTATGTTCTTGTTGACAAAAACATAGAAGTCATTATTGTTCGAAAGTGAGAAGAGGAAATTAAATCAAATCTACCAATGTGATGATGTCTTAAGAGGTAAGTATTATCCAATATGCTTTTATCATAGTCTACATCTACATGGATCTAATTAACCTTTAAATTTTGTTTGGTTTATTTTTGACATAGGAATATATTCTGTTCATTTCTTCTGCTAAAATAATTCCACAGACAAAAAATTTTCCTTTATTTTGCATGTATCTTGATAAATATAAATGTTTCAGCCATCCATCAATAATATCAATTACTCACGATTTTTTCAAATTAGCCTTTTGAATTATTTTTCATATTAAACTCACAATTTTTTACTTTAAATTATACTAAATCTCTCTTAATCAATTTGATTGCTGAGTCTTTGTTCTCGAAAATAGGAAAACAAACTAGAAGAAAATGATAATGTTTGTTGGTTTATTTTGAGCTTTGAACTATTGTTGCTACTTCCAAATTGGCCATTGCCTCAAATTGCTTTTCAAAGGAAAGGAAAATTTTAGGGTTAAATACAATTCTTATTTGTTGTTAATGAAAAAAGTTACGACCATTCAAATTTTGGCTAAGACAACCTTTGTACCTTTTTGCGAAAAAAATGCTTTAGTTTTATAAATAGTTTTGATTGTGTTTGCTTCTACTTAGAAAATCTAACATTTATTGCGAAACCCTAAGTTTTGTTTCTATTGCAATCTAGTAGTTAATTAATTTATAAAATCCAAAAAATCGTAACAGTGAAAATACTTATACAATACAAGATTATGATGGTGTTGTTCTCTAAAAATAAGATGATTTACTTTACTCAACCAATATATATATATATATATATATTAAACAAATAAATTGATCGAGAAAGAAAATCCATTATTATATCTCAAGTTGCAATAAAATAATTGATAAAAGTTGAGTGCCACGTGTCCCATATAACCAATAATTTAATTAACCGATAGATAGGACATTATTGAATTTCATGCACATTCATGACCCACAATAGTTGTACCTTCCTAGTTCCTATTGGAGACATTGACACGTAAAAGGTTATTTGGTCAATTAAATTTAGAAAAATATTTCAATACTATGGTATTTCTTTCACCCACAACATTAATAAATTAATATATCACTTAATCATGTGTTAAATTGTAAACGGAAGAAACAAATACTTTCTTAATATTGGAATTTATAAGCTTTCCATTAACATGGTCTTTATCGGTATTAGTATCAAGATATATGGATGCATTCAAAATTATCTTTTTATACGTATAAAGTGTTGAGTTTTCCTATAATATAGCAATGTGTTCAAAATAATTTTCACAAATATGAATTTAAGCCCCCGACATAAAATTTTGAATCAATAACTGTTTAAGACGTTATAAGTTTAGAATCTTCACTTTCACATATCACATAATATTCAATATATATATATATATATATATATATATATATATATATATATATATATATATTAACTATCCAATGTTTACCTTTTTTCTTTTTTTTTTTTTTAAAAGAAAGACTTATATTAGCGGAATCAAATACGTGTTTCATGGATACTTTAAACTTTCAATTCTATTTATATATATATATATATATATATATATATATTAATTTTTTCTTTAAATTCTCTAGCAATTTTTTCATTTGAATTGAAATGATAAGATTTTTTGAGACAGCAAAAACTTTGAAAACACAAGCAATAAAAGATAACCAATAAACCAACATTATATATATAAAAAAGAAAAATAAATAATAAAGAAAAGAGTTGCGTAAGAAAAACGTTTTAGAAATAGAGATATGGGGTTTGAAAAGTCTTTAACATTCCCAGTCAAACAATCCACTGGGACTGGGCCGACCTCTTGTCGAGCAATTCTGCAACATCGAAGCTGAATATTCAGAGAAGATTAAGAAGAATTAATTATAATTTTGGCAACCAAACCCTAAATAAAGTGTGAATTAATTAGCGTTGAAGAAAGGTGATGGAGCCAATGGGGGTTCTTGCTTAGTTACCATAAAACATTCGGATGGTCAAAGGGATTAGCTAATTAGAAAAATCAAAGGTTTGTACTAAGAGCAAATTATGTTTTTGTGTCGCATTTACGAATTCCAATAATAGGGTTTTTTGGTTGACTTTTAAAAACACACATCTTTGCTTTAAAATCAAAGCCATCCCCATGACTTTGACAAGGTTTTGGTCGCTTTGAATGATTAATTAATGCATCTAGAAGCGTGCGAGTTATCCACAATTATATTCCAAAGTCAGAAACACAAATGCCTTCTGTTTTTCTTCTATGGATTGAGATGGATTCTATGTTTGACATTTTCTTTCATCATAATTTTCTATTTCTACCTCTTTGACAGCCATTTTCTTTGTTTTTTCTTTAAAAAATTATGTTTGTTTACTATTTTTTTTTTTAAATTTAAAAATGGTTCTTTGAAATCAAGGGTACTCTAAATTTAATTTTGTAAGGAATATTACAACTGAGACGGGATGGAGATTTGAAACCCATGAACTATTTATGTAGGAAAAAGTTATTAAACAGATCTTCTTTGAAGGGCCAATTTGAGAAATATAAATATTTGCAAACAAATTTTTTTTTTTTGAATGTCAATAATGCACCAAATTGTCAAAAATTGACACGATTTTTGGTTGTTTTCTGACCTAATTTTTTTTCATTACAATGAATAATTAGTTCAGTTTGTCAAAACTTGTTCCCACGTTCTACCTAGTTTGGTAAATTTTATGTTTTCTTACCTAGACGTGAGACATCATTATTATGAATGAATGCCATTTATTGTATATAGTATTACAGTTTGTAAAATTATCCAAATAAAAAATACTGAGTAAATGAAATTTCAGTTGATATATATCTGATTTTTAGGTTCAATTATACCTTTTGTCTCCAAGCCTTCATGTTTGTATCAATTTCAAAAGTTTGAATATTACCTTTTTACCTTTAATTATTAAGTTGCAGTTATTTTCTTGTTGATCAATAGTATATTAAATGTAACTAAAAATTGATGTGATGATTGTAATGTTGATGTTGGGAGTATGATCAGAATTTTACCATCGCTAGAGAAAGAGAAAACTATAAGGGAAAATAATGGTTAGAATAATCCACAAGCAAGTTCACGAGAGTTTATGTCTAAAATGGATAATATCATATTATTGTAGAGATGTGTAAGTTTTCTTATCCTTAACAATTATTGGCGTATTAGAGTCATGCTCATGACTTAGCCGTTTATGTGTGGAATCTTCAAGTGACGAACAAAGGTGACGAGCCTTGAAAAAAGTAGTCATGTATGATCTGTGACTGATCTATATCTAACAACAAGCGGTATGCTTTGGGGAGAAGTTGACCCGGATAAAAGCGATGTGCTCGAGAGAGTAGACAAATGATAAAACCGACCAAATTTCCACATTGATTAAGAAACGGAAAAGATCACATGAGTATAAGTGAGAGACAAAGTATCGGTTTAGAATGAATTTTCAAGTGCTTAAAAACCGACCCAACATCTTTATTCGTATAAGACATTTGGAGTAAAACCGATAGCAAACTAGAATGCCTTATGTCCAAAGTTGACATTCTATCCACCATCATACAGATATAGAGAAGTCCATTATTCCTAAGGGCCCGTTTGGTTTAAGGTTTTATAGATGCCTGGGAATACATGATGCCTGGGAATACTATGCCTGGGAATAACATTGCTGGGAATCAAAGATAACTGTGTTTGGTTGTGTATGGGAATGTCATCAGGATTTTATGAGAACAAATTATGTCTGTATTTATTTTTTAGAATTAATCTGGTAAACTTTATGTAATTTTAATAAATTAATCAATAAAATAATCAAAATTAGTTCAAACTATTAATAAAAATTAATGAAATAATAATCATGAAATAATTTTAATGGGATAAACTATGTTAATTTAACAACTTAAAATTATTTTTTTAATAAATATTTTTAACTACAATAATTTAATATATTGTATCCATAAAAATTAATTAGATAACTTTTCAAAAAAAAAAAATTAATTAGATAAATATTTAATAATAATATAATTATATATTTATTATAAGGAAATCCAAAAAAAGTAATTAATGGATTATAAATAATCGATAAGTAATTAATTATAATTATTGAAAAATTAATTTAAATGATTTTAATTCAATAATTAAATATATTTTCGATAATATTAACTAATTAATTATAATTTTAGTAATATGTAATTACCATCCCTACAATAAACTTGGACTAAGTATTTGTTTAAAAGTCCTAAAAAAAGCATTTACTTAAAAAAATTAAAATTCTTGACAAACTATTATTTAATCTAATTAAATAATATATTATATTATTTTTAATTTAGTATCCATTAGTTAATTAATTAACTATATTCAAAATAAAATTGCATATAAAAATAACAAAGAAGAGATGGGAAAAGAGAAAACCCATGCTTTTGCAAGGGCATAGAAAACCCTTGGTTATGGGCATAAATGATGCCTGGGAATGAGTTATTTCCTGGGCCCACCACAGAAATCTTGAAACAAACAAGGGTATTATAAACCCTTGCCCATTCCCATCTCCAGAAACCTTGTACCAAACGGGCCCTAAGAGTTAATGCAATGAACAATTTTTTAACATCTCTAAACGACGAAGATTATTATGTGATGATCCATGACTTAAAGTACTGAGATGGAATTAAAATATTGAAAAATATAGAAATGGAATCAACAAGAATATGAAGCATGGAATCAACCATGCACAATTTTTTAACCTAATTTTATTGAGATGTCTGATTATAGCTGCTAAAAAACCATTATTTTGAAAAGTATTTTTGAAACGTATAACCACCTTGTAAAGAGACGTGAGTTGTAACGTAGGCTTTTTTTCCCAGTTATAGAATTATTTTGTAAAGAGATTCTTAGAATAGGGTCCATCTCAAACTAAGGCTCTAACGATATGTTTCGTTTAACTTTTCAATTGTTTGATTAAAAAAAATCATTTTGAAAAAAATTCCAGTGTTTGGCAACTACTAAAAATGACTTATTAAAAAGTGAGATTGAGAAATAAACCATTTTGGAAGAAATACTTGAAACTTCAAAAAGAGTTTTTAGTATATATAATAACTTGGGTATAAAAACACTTATGAGAAAATGTAACCAAATATACGAGTGTTTAAATTCCAAACAATTTTCATAAAAAATATTTAAAATAAAATGTATTCTTGAAACAATCGGGTTTTTCAGAACAAGTCTCGTAACCTTGTGCAACTTTGGGAAGATTCTCTATCGCTTGCGGCTTTTTAGTCTACCAAGTCTAAATTTTACATGAATTATGATTTGACACCCATTGCTCTTAATTGGAAGGTTTTTTTGTAATCTCTCTTTGTATGTTTCTCACATACATTGCCTTTTGCCGCTAATATAAGTATCTTTCTCAAAAAAAAAAAAAAAAATATTCTTGAAACACATTTAAACAAGATATTCCAAATGGACCCTAAATTTAGGGTAAATTGTGTCTTCTTTTTCTTTTTGGAAAAAGATACTATTATCAAAAGCTGCAAGAGACAATGTATGTGAGTAACATACAAAGAGATATTACAAAAACGCCTTCCAATTTAAAGCAATGGAAGTGGTATCATAATTCCCGAATAAATTAGATTTAGTAGACCAAAATGCCGCTAACGAGATAAAGTTTTCCCATAGCTGCTCAAAGGAACAAGCCTTGATTTGAATTTTGAAAGATCCGATTGTTACGCTCCTTAGGGTAAATTGTCTTTAAAAAACAATTTTAAATAAATTTGTTGCGAAGGACAATTTTGTGGTTAAATTGTTAATGTCAAGAATACTACTATTTTAAGTGAATTTTCTCTTGATGAACGGTCGTTTTGAGAGATGATTTATTTCAATATCTAGCATAAGTATTCTATTTTTATCTACATGTTTGAAATATTATGAATTTTACATTTATTTGAAGAATATATATATTGTAACCTGGACATATATCTATAGATTGTTTTCTTCCTCTTTTTACGACCATTATTTTTTATTTTAATTTAAAATTAAACTCTGCCCTTAAAGTCTAACGTTTAAATTTATGTGGGACAAGAATCCAACATCAATTAGAATATCTAAATGTGGATTCGATCCATTCATGATCCTTCAATTGATATTATATAATTATATATGAACAATAATTGATTGAATAAACTTTCTATAAACTTTGAAGCTTCATATAAAATTGTCTTCATTTCCCTATAAGTTGTAAAAGATTTTTCTTTAATCAACCCATGTGTTTACTTTTTACACACCTTTGAAAGTGTCGTATAGTTCGACATAATTATTAAATATCGACAAAAGAACATCATAAGTAGAAAAACATGCTAACCCTATTTTCCTTTCACTCAAAAAAAAAAAAAAAAAAAAAAAATCCTACTACCGGAGAGCCTTCATCTAACCTCTCATTTGTACATAACTTTTCCTTGGTGTTCCAATCAATGAATTTTCTTTTTTAAAAAATTTATTTGAATCAAAACAAACCTATAACGAGGATCTAATCATCTAAGACATACTTTTAGTATAGTAGATGGATACAAATTCATAAATATAAAAACAAGTTAGTCCCATGTTGAGGCTCACATGCATCAATCTGACTACCCTCAATAAACACCAAAACTGTCCCTATTTCAATATAAAAATCATACAAGATGGAGAATACTTTACGTGTACAATACATGTAGCTAGATTCTTCAAAAGGGTATAGTCATTTTCATATATATTTGGTCAAATCATTA
The DNA here is from genome assembly GCA_036850905.1 of Luffa acutangula. Lineage (NCBI taxonomy): Eukaryota > Viridiplantae > Streptophyta > Magnoliopsida > Cucurbitales > Cucurbitaceae > Luffa > Luffa acutangula. The sequence goes on along the minus strand of CM072087.1, from coordinate 55,562,899 downwards.
AAAAAAATCAATATATATTTATATATAAACTTATTACTATTCATATTTATAAAATTAGCTCGTGGGTAAGAAGTTTTTGTCTTGATGCATATATGTGGTGCATGAAGTAGGCTTGGAGCTCATGAGGAGGATAAAATGAGACAAATTAATCCGTCAAAGATAATTTATCCTTCAATCACGCGTGATAAGAGTGGTGGGCACTCTCCCATTGTCTTTTCTACCATAATATTTAATTTTACAACTCTTACAAACTATTTGACGAGGAAATACAATGTTTTGAGAGTCAACATTTGACTCAATTATTTGAGTTGAACAAGATAATTACTATGGTTAAATCTCTCTCGAGTTTCACTATATTATATGTATGGTTTCTAAAACTGTATCTCATACGGTCTCAAGGTAACATCTACTTAAATAATAATTGAGTTTAGTTGGTTCAAAACACACACGTGTTAGAAGTGGCAAAGAAGCGCACGTATCGGAGAGCTCATGGAAAAGGGAGGTAGGCTAGGAGGATAGAAAGGTAGAAAATGATGTTTGGGGTTTTAGGTATGTAGTCAACGACAAGAATATATTTAGAGTGACAATTGGGACAAGCAAGGATCAAAATAAAACCAGACAAGACATATGCATGCACTTGTATAAACACAACAAAATTACAAAGTCTTTACTTGTTAAGGTGAAAAGGACGAGAGATGAGGAAGATGTGTTGTTTTCCTTTGTCCAACAAGGCGCCCGTGTGTTCACTTTGACTCGCACAATAAAACTGCGAAAACCAAAAATGATTTCCACAAAACTTTAATTTTCGTCTCCAGCTGGTGCTTTGCTATGCCTTGTACTGTGAAAACTCTATCACATTTGATTCATTGCTTCTATTCGTATAACCAGCTGACATTGTGAACAAGATATCAAATTAATGTAAAGGTGGAAGATCAAATCTTCAATCATGATAAGTGTTTTATTCATTCAACTATATTTGGATTGACGGTATTTTAGTACTTTCCCTTTGCTTTATTATTATCATTATTATTACCCTTCTATGTAGATACTTTTTCCATGAGTTCAATTTTCATGTAAAATTATGTGTTCTTTATGTACTTCACTAATTTTTCCCATCTTGCCATTCATATTCTAGCACATCACAAACCTTTTCGGCCCAATTGTTGGTTATGAAGTTTTGTTGAGGATCTCACATGAAAAAGATCAGTGGAGACCTCATAATTGATAAGATGTATTGGCTTACTCCACTCATTGTCAATTGGTTTTGAGATAGAACCTCCTTGAGAGACATGTTGAGGATCCTACCTTGAAAAGATATTTGGAGACCAAATATCGCCTTTATTATTAAAAGTGTTCAAAATGAAGGGCAACAAGATTTGTGTCACTCCAAGAGAATATAAAATAATAAAAATAAAATAAGTTTAATTATGTCTATATGCTTATTTAGCTTAGCAACTTTAAGTCCATGCATGTTTGTGTGTCTGCATTAAAATAAATCGAAGTACTTTCTTTAGGGAAACATTACTATAAAATGGAATTAGCAAGAAATTAAAATGAAAAAAATATAATAATGTCTTGATAAATTAAATAAAAGATAGATCGACTCGTGAGCTTATAATGTTTGGAGTAATTAATGAAGATAAGGACGACGAAGACTTCAAATTTTCTGAAATCCCTCAATCCCTTTTCACGTGCTTTTCTTTTTGTTTGTGATATGATATTATTGTGATGCTTCTTCTCTCAAATATCAAAATAATCGTGGAACATTTTGTCAATAAGTGGGCCCAAATGTAATTAATCTATTTAATTACGATAATTAATACTCTCCCACCCAACCAAAAGATAAAAAATTAAATATTTATATTTTAAATATGCATCTAAAATTTTTAATGATGAGAGTGAATATTTGAATCTTTAATCTTTTAGTTAAGAATACAATCGATTTACATTTTAACGATGAAATAAAACTGATATTTGTATTATTGGTTGAATTATTATTTGTTTAGAGATTCGTAGCTAGACATGAGGTGTGCTTTTTAAATGAGGGAAGACTCAATTTAAAGGTTAGTTTTTGTGATTGTGTTGGACATTTGTTTGTATATATGTGTTTTTGTTATGAATTTGTTTAGGAATTTATTGACTCATCCAATTAGGTATAGGGATCAAATTAATAATTTATTTAAATAATGAAAACATATATATTTCATAATTTATTCCTCACCCACCACATTAGAATTTGGAAAATTAGATTGGATTGGGGATAGCATTTTGCTTGGCTAAAATGAGGCAAGTTCCAAAACTTTTATGACAATGCATTGTATCAGACCAACAAGCACAATTGTCAATCCCAATATAGGTTGGGATGGAGAGAACCAATCCATAATTTTCAAAGTGGAATCAAATTAAGTTTAATCAACCATCAAACCCGTTCCCTTTGGATTATACTCTTTAGCATTTTTAGGGTTTCAAATCGCTTTCGTGATCCTTGTCGAGGTATTATAGTATATTTTTATATTTTCATATCATATCGATGTTTGTCAACACTTTTAATCTTTATAAGCATTCAACAATATTTTCATAACATTTATAAGAAAATATATTGCCTTCTTCTCATATTTGATTCTAAACACTAACCATTGTAGTATAATAAAAACTCATAGTAAAATTTTCATAAATTCAAAATAACACGGTGTAACGGTGTTGGACACGTTTATTATGTATATATCGGTATTGTTGTATGATAATGAAACAACTACATTACAAAACTAGGGGGGAGAAAATGAAAAATACAATAGAGAGATAGCTTTAAGCTGCAAGCCCTAGCTCTTGGCCAGCTACAAAGAACAGGTCGGTGGTTAAGTAAATGCCTTGCCCTTCAATTGATTGCTTTATGTGTTTGATAATGGTCTTCAAGAACCCTAAATATTCCCTCACCTTTATTTTATCATATATATATTTTTCTATCACAGCAGTTTTGTTATCTTAAAAAAAAAGTGTCTCCCCATTTTTTAACGTAGTCTAGTTTCATTAATATTAGGTATAGGGATATGTCTATAACAATTCCTTTGTATGTCTATATTTTTCTACATACCCAATAAGTTACATAGAATATATCAACCCTAATTGAACAAATCGATTGGTTATTAATTTGTCGTTTATTTTCAAGATAATGATAAAGCATGTATAGATAAGACTAGAGAATGATCTAACTAAAATTGTTCGAATGATAGTCTTTATCAAATAGAAGAAGTGTGCTATTTGTTAAGGACACATTACAATTTATCTCTGTTAAAGAATTGATTTGAGATGAATGAATCACTTCCTATATATAAAATAAAATAATTAGCAACCAGTTTGAAATCAATTGTGATTGACACACTCTAATTTAGGTTTCTTGTTTTGGTCAAGTACTCTAGTTAAGTCTAAGTTGATGGGTAACATGGCCGATGTTTAATGTTATCGTAAAAATTAAAATAGTGGCTAATTAGCCTCCACGCTGTGTTTAGTGTAGGATTAAGTAATCCTATTATCTCTTTCATGGTATATTGTTTATATTTTCTTTTTGTAACCTTCCCTGTAATGTGAATCTCATCCCATTTTAGTCCTTGCACTTTGAATATTTTGTATTTGTATTAGCCTTTTCTCTATAAATATTAGAAATATGTTCACATTATGTCTTTTCTTAACATTAAAATTATTAGGATTATTTAATCAAATTTTAAAAATTTAACTTCAAACGAACGGTAGGACTAAATTGAAACTTTATTCAAAGTATATTGGACTAAATTTGAAGTGGAATGAAACGAAACTAAAATGGCAGGACTAGGATGATATTTTAACCTTTATTTATTTATTTGAAAATCTTGCATATATATTATTAATTATTACGGAACATATTCGTTGAATTTTTCTCTCTCTTGTCGGCTGTAGTAATATATATTTGGTCGATCCTTCATTTTCTTCTTTTTTTTTTTTTTTTTTTTTTCACTTCACCGAAAAATCAACTTAATTAATCATTTCTTTCCATTATTACAATTGAAAAAATATGTGCTTTCCCTTTGGTTTCTCTTTCCTTTAATTAATTGTGTCGTTCTCCATCCTCCTATTCCTTATTGGGAGAAAGTACAAATAGAAACTTAATTTGAAGTTGTTGTAGGTTTTGGTTAAATAGGCAATTTAAAATTAGAAAATTAGAAATTTAGTCTTTTTTTTTATAGATATTTATTTTCTATAAAAGCTATTGCGAGTATGGCATTTTTTAAAATTTTATTGACGACATAAGAATTTCTTTTAAATCACTAATTTCTTTTTCCTTACAATGTAAATAAAACAAAAAAAGAATGATTTTTTCTTTAAACTAGAATATTAAATTTGTCTTAAAATTCTTAGTTATTTCAACCCTTTTTTAAATTGAGAATGACACAATAAATTGTCAAATATGCATGTATTATAAAATTTGATCAACTTTACATGAAATTTAATAATGTAGAAGAGATAAGAGGAATGTAAAAACACAATTGATTTAAAAATTTGATGTACGAAAATAGAAATAAGAAAATATAATTATATGGATTGATGTGAATTTTTTTCCTCAAACCTTGCATTTTCCATTTTTTTCATTCTAATATGAACCCATAGAACAAGAAATAACAAAGGTGAATTACAAACTATGAAATGGAACCCAAAATATAAAAAATAAAAATAAACAATTAAAATGAAACAAATAAAAAAAAATATAAAATTGAAACAAAAAGGTATGTTTCTTATAAAAAAAAAAATCAGTTAATAATTTAAGAATTACCAAAATTGAAATCCGACTGAAGAATTAAAAAAATCAATAATTAATAGAATATCAGAATTAAATAAGAATATTTTGAGAAGAATAAAAATATATTTAATACATAAAATCTTACCATTGATAATTTTAAAAGAGTTCGACATATTTGAAATTAATGGGTTAAAAAACTCTATCCACCGTAATTTCTGAAACCTATTATTAGGTTCTAAACAATTGGTATAGACAAGGCCCATTAAGGAAGAGAAGCCCAACGTTTGTGGTTGATGGAATTGGTGGTCTGAGGCCCACACGAGGCCCATTTATAACTAGTATTTAAAGTTGGGTTCTGTTTGATTATTGGAAAAGGATAATCAATAGACAATCTCGCCATGCATGCTAAAAATTTTAGGGATCGACAACGCACTAAAAATATCCAAAAACATCCCATTTTGACATGCACAATATATTTCTACATGCTCTAGAGGATAAATATTTTGTATGCAATTTTCATTCTATTTCATTCTTTTAGATTCAAATGAATTCAAAGAATATATATTGTATTTCAAAGAATATATATTGTATTTCCATGAACTTGCAATGTCGTATCAATTAGGTCCTTAAACTTTAAAAATGTCCAAAATTTTAGTTTTGTATCTAATAGGTTCATGATATATTTTATATTTTTAAAAGCTAACCAATCTATTATTTATAAAATTGAATCTTATGTCTATTGAGACTCTACTAAATTTTCAATTCTGTATTTTTAGTAGGACTTGTGGATGAGAAACAAAGTTGAATAGGTCAAAGACTTATACAAAATTGACACAAAAGTGAAATTAGTTTAAGCAACTATTGGATATTTTTTAAGGAAAAAAACTTGGTTGCATACCGGTATGTAGGGATCTCCCTGCATACCACCATTAAAATGTTGACAATGAGGAAAGATAAAAAAGTTTTCTCATTTTCTACATTTCTCTTTCTTAGTTTTCTAAGGATTTTAATGGGGTATGTAGGGAGATCCTTACACACCGATATACAATTAAGTTTTGTTCATTTTTTAAAGTTTAGTTCTATTGGAAACAAAATTGAAATTAAAGTTCGAGGATCTATTTTGAAACTTTTTAAGTTCAAAGAATAAATTGACACAATTAATCATAAAAATTTAGAGACTAAACGTGTAATTTAACCTATTATTTTTTAAATTAAATAATGAGTAAATCAAAAAATAGATAAATGCAATGCACCCAATGAATTAAGTGGACATGCAAGTAGGAATTTTTGATGGAAATATGATGTAGTCTTTGTTTGATTGTCTTGGAAACAAACAACAATAGATCAAAGCTATCTCATAACGTAATTATTTACCTTACTCTAATCTCAAAAAGGAAAGAAAGCCAAAAGACAGAACATGAAAATAGACCAACAGACACACATGTAAAACAACAATTACATCATGAATCCCATATTTTAGTTAGACGTTGCTCAGAACCGCATTACACAGACACACTACATCAACTTGGAAACTTTCCAAATCAAAGACATTTATAAAAGCCATATGCATAATCCACTAAACTCAACTGTCTACAACATATAATTTTTTTTTTAAAAAAATAATAATAATATTATTATTTAATAATTTGTTAAAACTTGTTGGTTGTTGAGTTCTTCTCGGCTCTCAACGGCGTCGTTCCGGTGTCCATTGTGGCTTTGATGGGCTGAAGTGGGCCGAAGTTACCCTAGAGTCAAGGAGTTCAACAATGGGTGTGAAGTTTACGCAGCGTGGCGCTTTGTACTGATTGATTGACGCGCCCCTTGAGATCGCGTAGTCCATTAGCTCTTCAAACGTCCCGCTTTTCACCACCCTGATCTCCAGCGGTCCGATCGAGTTATCCGCCACTCGACATTGGCGGTACACCGAGTTCAGGCTCTCTTCCATCGCCAAACAGCACTGGTTTAGAACCTCCTCCGGCGGGGGATTTGCAGCGTCTTTGACATGAAGCTCCCAATAAATCACGTAATGTCCTGGGATTGTTTTGGTATCTGCGTAGCTCGTGTACTCCACAACGCTCGTGTTGAATTCCTGCAGCAACAACGCCGCCTTGTCGATGGCCTTTTGCAACTCGGCCTCATCTGTCTTGTCGGAATCGATGCTCAACAAAACGTTCTTTCTCCTCACGAATCGGAACTGTGGGGCCTCGTTGTGGAACCCAGTTACCTGTAGGATGTCGCCGACGCGGTAGCGGCATAGTCCGGAGTAGGTTGTGATGACGAGCTCGTACTCTTTCCCGACTTCCACGTCAGCGAGGTCGACGAGTCGAGGCGGGGAGTCGCGGGAGAGGGCTGGAGGGGACGACGTGTCGTGCGGGAGGAATTCGAAGTAGCCCATGTTGGGCATGATGGTGTAGGTTACTTCCGAGGGTTTGCACATTGGCTTCAAATTAACTCCGAAATAGCACTCCGAGGAAGCGTACATGGTGCAAGCCATGGGTAATCCCCCGCTGTAAAATTCCAGCGTCGGAATGTACTGAGCCATCGCTCCCGTCACGATCACATCCAGGTATTTTGTGTTTGGCCACATTCGTGTGACGATTCCTTCCCATTCCTCTGTGGAGCACTCCTTCGAAATGAATTCGGCCAGCTCCGGATTTGGGTTTGTCAAGTATTTGGAGGTTATGCATTCACGGAGAGAAGGGTCAGTGATTTTGGGGTTAAGGGTTCCGGTGGAGATGTCGTGTGCAAGCTGCTTCCAGTTGAGCTGGAGGAAGTGAATGGCACGGAGGAGGCCGGAGGCGAAGACGGCGCCGACCCGGAGGACTTGGCCGCGCATCAAGAGGCCACATAGCATCTGAGTGTACATGCTTTGGAAGGAATCAGCGCAAAGAATGGCCTCGTTTGGGCTGGTGTAGTCATTGAAAGGGTCGTAGGGTCTAGTCTTGAAGATGTCGCTCTTGTAGTAGCTGGTGAGCACTGGTCGAGCCACCAGCCCTCCAGGGGTCTTGGTTTCGGCCTTCACGAATAAAAAGTAGAGCCCTTTCCCTTTGTCCAACCCCGGCACGTACCTGAAAATTTTGTAAATTCGTCAAAATTAAATTCTTTCTCTTGAATTAAAAAAGTGACTGAATTGAAATCGAAATTGAATAGAGAGTGAATTATATTCTTACAGATTCATGATGGGCATGAGAAGGCTGTAAAGCAACTGACGACGTTTCATTTCTTCTTTAATTGTCGGCATCAGTTTTCTCTCCCCAGCCGATGTCCCAGAACTGCAAAATCACAAAAATAAATTAAAACCCAACTTTAATCTAAAAATTGAACTTGGTACATTTTAGTTTAATTACTTATATGTTGGAATTAAAAGTTTTTACCTTGTAAGAAATTCAGAAATGGGATGAGAAGAAAAAATAGGAGAGCGATCGCCATTAGCAATGCGTTGGATGTCGGGCTGGAGATCCTCGTAAGTCACAACCGGAACTTTGGACTTAAAGGTGTCTCGGTCGGTGGCTCCATTGAGCCGGAACCGGTTCAGATACTCCGTATCGGCGTTCAGGTTCAGAATCTCGGCCAAGACCCTCTGCTGAACCGAGTCGGCGTTTGTAGTCGTCTCCTCTATGAAATGGAGAGCCTTGGCGTGAGGAAGCGAAGAATTGGAAACAACGGCCATTGTCAAAGAAAGCAAAGAATTCTTCTACTGATATGGCAGTGGATAAATGCTTAATTTGCGAGTTGTGAGTTGTGAGCTGTGAGGAAGAAGAAGAAGAAGTGAGGTATTTATAGACACCACAGTGATTGACACGTCAAAGTTGACGTCATGCGAGAAAGAGAGACATTTGGGTGGAGAGAGTGCTACGTGGAGAAGGGGCAGGTGGGGCCGGGACGCGTAGCCATGTTGTGGGGAAAGGGGGACAGGGGGCCCACTTGTGAGTGCCAGGTCAGATTGGGTGGCCTTTACAGCTGGAATTGTCTGAAGGTGACAACGACGGTGGCCGGCGGAAGGAGGCAATTCGTAGGCGAAGGGACGGCGGGCGACGGTGTTGATGTATTAATGTGGGGAAGCTCTCGTTTTCAACCAATCAACGCACGTTTCTTTGAACGTTGGTTTTCAGTTCCAAACGCCTTCCCTGACGTCTGCAAGTTCTCGCTAATCATTTTATGCTTACGTGTACATAAACATGTTTTCATTTTCAATGCTTCCACTGACTTGTAGAAACTGAGTACTACCTCATTATTGTCTAGCCTTTTGAAGTCCATCAATTTTTCACTAATATAATTTTGAAAATTTCAATTCTAACTCCAAAATTTTTAAAATAGAATGTGTGTGTATATATATATATATAATTTGAGCATAAATCTACTATATTGTATCAATTTTTACTTTAAACTTTTAACTTTATTAAATTGTATCTCAAACTTAGTTAAGTGTTGCAATTTTAACCATCTAACAAGTTCTGGCTTCAAACATCGTTTAAAAAAAGTTTCCAATTTTCTTTTGTGTTCAATGAGTTATAAACAATAGGTACGATATGAAATTGATAACATTTTAGAGAAAAATCACATTAGAACTTTTTTTTTTTTTTGTTTAATTTATGAATTTTGACAAATTTATTTCAATGGTCAATTTGTTCATTGGTTATAAACTTATCTTTATGCAAAAATTTACTTTATTGAAATGGATGAATTTATGAATATTTTTACACTATATCTTATTACAAGTAGTGGGTGAATTAGCAGACATTGAATCGGAAAATTTACAATACGAATTTAAGTTTAGGGTTTAATTTGATGAAAGGGAAAGTTTAGGGATCAAAATTGATTTATTCTTTTAACCCATTTTTCTAATAATAAAAAGAAACCTTTAGGAATTTCAGTTAAAATGTTGAAGGAAACCATAAGATTGAGGGAAAATTTAAAATAACAAGAAAAAAAAAGAATACCGAGTACCGACTATATTATTTGTTGGATGCAATTTGTACAATTGTGTTAAAACATATATATTAAAAATAAAAAGGACCATGCTCTAGTTGTTGACTTAACCAACTTGAACTAAATTGATCCAATATTGTGAGTCAGAATTGTTGAAACACACAGTAAGATTGATAATTGATAGGAAAAAAATATGTATACATACATCTTTCTTTCCCTTTCTTCCTCTCTCCCTCTTCTTCTTTTTAAAGGTGAGATTTCTCATAGTAATCGTTCAATTTATTACTACTCTTGTCCAAACACGTTTAACTATAAGTTTCTGATGGGATCGTATTAATATGGATTACTCCCTAAACCACATAGGATTAGGTTGCCTAGATTTAAAAAAAAAACTGTATGATTAGTCTAGATAATCTAGATTTAGAAAGTGATCAATATTTAAGGTGTAGTTTTAGGAACTCTAAATTTATGAGACATTTAATTGTTGGTTAGATTTTAGATTTATTTAAATTTTCTATTTTAATTATGTACTTTTTAAAAATAAAATATATTTTGTTATTATATAAGTATAATTAAATTAAAAAAAATTATTTAAAATCTATTTTAGAAGGTTTGAAATTCCCATAGGGTTTTTGGTTGACATTTAAATCGCACGCGTTTGTTTCATGTTCAAAAATCCTCTCCATGACCTTGACCAAAGTTTTGGTGGCTTTGAATGATTAATTAATGTGTCTTCTAGAAGCTTAGATGGGTACCCCAACATCATCCCAAAGTCGACAACACACGTGCATTTTGTTTCTATTTTTATGGGTTGAGATAAACCTCATGTCCACCTCTCTTGTTTCATAATAGTTTTTGTTAAATCACCAATAAACTCAAAAATTATAAGTTTAGGGATGAAATAATATTACAGAAGTTTAGATGAATATTCGTAGAAAGCTAAATAAGAAGAAATCAATATCAATTGGGGATGAAAAAGTATTATAAGGGTTCGAAAGCATGACCTCCTGCTCCGATAATACCATGTTAAATCACTAATGAATCTAAAAACTTAAGCTGATATATTATGGTAATAGTTTTGAGCTCGTTCGATAAAAATTTGGTTTAGTTTTTTGAGTTTTTAAAAACATTTTTAGTCTCTAAAGACGTGTGTGAGAAACACATAAAGTGAGGAGGTTACATGAAAACACTCTATTTGACAGCTACGCTGAAATTTATTCTTTTTCCTACCAATTTTTAGTATCTTTGGATACGAAAAGAAATGGTCATGTCTTCAATGACTATTAGAAGGCTTAAAGCACCTACATGAACATAATTTAAGGAACAAAACTTGACTGCATATCGGTATGTAGGGATCTCCTTACATATTTCATTAAAATCTTGACACCCTAAAAAAGAGAAGGTAGAAAATAAGATTTTTTTTTAATCTCTTCTAATTGTCAAGATTTTAATGGTGATATATAGGGAGATTCCTACATACTGGTATGTTCCTAACTCAACTTAACCAATTAAAACGAAATTATACAATTGATCGAATTTATTGAACACAAATAGAAAGTATTATAAAAGAGTATTAAAATAGAGAAGTTATCACATAAACTTGATAGAAACCAACATTATTAGTGTAGCCAATGTAGTGGGCCAACCTCTTGTCGAGCAATTGTACTAATTGATGCTGAATATTCAGAGAAGCCTAAGAAGGATTTAAATGTTTGCAACACAAAGCCCCTAATTAAGTTAATTAATTAGCGTTGAAGAAAGGCAAACAAGGCTGGCTTTGCAAATTTGCAATGCTATCCAACTGGGTTTTTGATTTGACATTTAAAATACACGTTTGCATCATCTTTATTTTTTTTTTTTTTTTTTTTTTTTTTTTTTTTTTTTTTTTAAAAAAAACCCTCTTCCATGGCTTTCATAAAGGTTTTTTTGGTTGCTTTTAATGATTAATTAATGTATGTAGAAACTTAGAAGGAGTAATTAACCTACCATCCTCCCAAAGTCAACAACTCACATGTGTGCAATTTTTTTTTTTCTTTTGTTATTATTCTTATTTTTGTTCTATGAGTTGAGAACTTGGAGAATTGATATGAGATTTCTATGTCTACATTTGTCGTAATTTTGAATTTGTTTGACGAGGTTTATATTTTTAAAAATTCTGCATGTAGGTCCAATTAAGGCGATAGATGCCAAATCACAATTTGTGAAAAATTTAGATTTGGTAGACCAAAGAACGGTAGACGAGAGAGTATCTTCCTAGGACTTTTTAGTTTTCAAATTTTGACTTGTCTTTTAATTTTTTTTTTTAAAGATAGGTAATAAAACAAAAATCAAAACACTTTAAATAGAAGTAAATTTTATAAACTTAGTTTTAAAAAAAATAAAAAAATGATTATCAAACCGAACTAGGTTTGTAATGACCACACTACATTGTAGTTAACCCTGTCATGAATTGTGTGGTCTCTACACAACATGCTATCCACTGAAATAGAGAGGCTAATATCATTTCATAAAAGTAATAACCACACTAAATAATTTCATTGGTAAAGATTAAGATTTCTTACCTAGTAATGTAAAAAAGTGTGTTTGAGATAGCATTTGAGAAATAATAATATTTCTAAGGTGTGAAGTCTCTCTTTTTAATACCTTTTCTTTTGACTAAGAAAAAAACCACCGACGATGAATTTAATCCAAAAATGTATTAAAATTTTAGTAACTTTTGGTTGAGATTTTGGAAGTGGCAAAGAAGCATACGTATAGCCCATAGAAAAGGGCAAGGGTAGAAGAAAATGATGTTTAGGTTTTTATGGTAGTCAAATTAATGAGCTTTCACTTGACTTTCTTCTTCCTCACACAAACTGCAAAAGCAAAACCAAATATGACTTCCAACTTCTCTTCTATGGCTGGTGTTTACCATTTGGACAATATTTAGCTACATTTCAATGTTTAGGAAGCACTAAAATGTCAATAATTAGAAGAGATTAAATAAAAATATTCATTTTCTCATTTTTAGTTGTCAACTTAATGGGTCGGGAGGAAGAAGATCTCTATATGTAATCAAATATATTATTCTTTCTAATATGTATATAGCGTCCCTCACAGTCATAAAAAATATTATTATTATTATTATTTTTTGAAACTATAAAAAATATTATATTATATGAGCTTCCATCTCAAAACCAATTGGCAATGATTGGAGTGACCCTTGTAGCTTATATATTGTGAGGTCTCCACTAATCTTTTCAATGTGGGACCCTCAACAAACAATAAAGGGAAGAAGAAATATGTCAAATAGGGCCAAAAAAAAAAAAAATCACCGACTTGTTTAAAAGAATCCATATCAACAAAGTTGAATCAGCAAGAAGTTAACCATTTTACTCAATTAGCCATCAACCTTTAGTCGGGTGATTTCAGAATCAAATAGAATTGAAACTAAAAATTCACCAATTTAAAAACCAAAAGTGTAAATTTTCCAAAAAATAATCTATATTTCTACAGTGAGCTACCATTAGAATTTGAAGAAATTACATGGAATTGTGGATAGGGTTTTGCTTGGCTGAAAATGAGGCAAATTCCTAAACCATTAGAACAAATGCATTGCATCAGACCAACAAGCTCAAGTGTCAATCCAAATATAGGTTGGAATAATTGAGAAAACCGCTTCATAATTTCCAATGGGAAATCAAAGCCTAATCATCCACCAAACCACTTTTTGGATTCTACCCTTTGGCACTTTTTAGGATTTCAAATCGCTTTCATGATTCTTGTCATGATGTTGTGTTGAAAATTTATATATTTTCATCATGTCTGATATTGATTTCAAATCACCCTTCACTTTTAAAAATTTCTTTGATGAAATTTTACGATATAATTATCATGAATATAACAAATTCTAAACATGTATAGAACAACAATAATGTAACCAAAAAAATCCTTATAATTATTGGTAGTTTTTTCAATATCGTTATAGAAATGTTGTTACTAAGTACTAACAAGCATTATTTAAAAAAACTGACAAGAAAGAAGAAAAACAGAAAGAAAGATTATTACATCATTATCTTATTTTGATTAAAAAAAAAAAAAAAAGATTCCGTAGTTAAAGGTAGGTCTTGTCAATAATTTTTACAGTGCTATTGGTTTTATCTTAAAAATGTGTTTGACCATTTGTTACCTTGTCTAATTTCATTAATATTATTAGGTTTCAGTAGGACGACGTCTACTACATGCTTGTATCTTTTCTCTACAAAGTCAATAATTTACATTCAATATCAACCTAATTGAACATATTGATTAATGTTCTTAAAATAATGGTGGGTAATTATTAGAAAAGAAAATGGGTAATTAGCCTCTACTGTAATTAGTATAGGATTAATTAATCCTATTATACATTGTATATATTATTAATTATTAGGGAACATATTCGTTGAATTTTGCTCTCTCTTGTCGCCCTAAAAGAATATTGATTGCGTCAAATCCTTCATTTTCTTCTTCTTTTTTTTCTTTTCTTTTGAATATACCATCAAACATCAACTTGGTTAATCATTTCTTTCCATAATTATATTTTGAATATGTGTGCCTCCCTTTCATTTTTCTTTCCAATAATTAATTGCCTCATTTTCTACCATTTCTTTAGATATTTATTTTTATAAAGTAACCTTTTTTTTAAACTCATTTAATCACTTATTAACTTGGAAAAATAGGAATCCGTTCATTTCTTGCTTTTTACAACGGGAATCCATTTACATAATTGGTGATTTTTTTCCTCAATAATATGTTTTAATCAATTGAGTTATATTCATGTTGACTAATTAACAAAAATAATTATTAATTATTAATAAGTAATCTAGATATTGACTGAGAGCCAAAAGCGAGCATAACTCAGTAGTAATTGACTCGACCAAGAGGTTAGAGGTTCAAATTTCCCACTCGGTTGTTTAACTAATATATATAGGATAATTGTAATGGGTGGCAACATGAGGGTAAATAATAGAAAATATAGCAATTTTTAAAAATATTTGCAAATATGGCAAAACTTTTTAATTAATTTTTATATTCCTGAATTGCCCCTCAATTGGCGTGCGCATCTTCTTCCTGTCAGTTTTTTTTTCTTGATAGAAACCTTCTATCAGTGATAGAAGGTTTCTATCAAGAAAAAAAAAACTGACGAGTATATATTCCTATCACTGATAGATTTTATCAGTGGTAAAAAAAAATTCTATCAGTGATAGAAAGTTTCTATCACTGATAGAATAAAGTTTCTATCACTGATAGATTCTATCAGTGGTAGAAACACATTGATAGAAACTTTTTCTATCACTGAAAGAATCTATAGAAAAAGTCTTTCTATCACTGATAGATTCTACCTTTCTATCACTGATAGAATCTATCAGTGATAGAAAAAGTTTTCTATCAATGATGGAAATCTTCTGTCAGTGATAGAAACTTTCTATCACGGATAGAAAGTTTTCTATCAGTGATGGACATTTTAGTAATTTTACTTTTCAGATGGTGAGATTTTGTCATTTTTACAAATATTTCTGCGGGCTGTTACTTTTGCAATTAGTTTGGGTCATTTTGCTATTTTTGCAACCGGCCCATATATAGAGAGAGATTTAAAATGTCATAATAATTATTAATTGATTGTGGTTACACTTTTTTGACCTTTGAAAATATGAAATAATGTAATTTGTTTTTCTTACGAAATAATGTAATTTGTTTTTCTTACCTTCCTTAATCAAAACTAGAATATATTTTTAAAAAAGAATATATTTTGCCAGTATAGCTTAAACACATATTTTTTACTAAAATGTGTTGAAATTCTCATCTTGAAATTAAAAAAGAAAAAATCATCTCTCTCAAGAGACAAATTTAAATTACTAGAATATCAAAATTGTCTCAAAATCATATAATAATTTTCAAATGAAAAAAGAAGGTAATTAATAAAAAAATACTTCCAAAATAAATTTTATTATTATTATTATTATTATTATTATTATTATTTGGGGAAGACTTAAAGAAATATGATTTAAAATCTAGTTTATATATGATGCAGGCAATCCTTCTCCCCCAACAAGAGTATAACTCAACTGATATATAAGTGTATTTTTTTTTTTGATAATTATATAAAGTGTACTTATGATCAAGA
This sequence comes from Luffa acutangula, assembly GCA_036850905.1. Taxonomy (NCBI): domain Eukaryota; kingdom Viridiplantae; phylum Streptophyta; class Magnoliopsida; order Cucurbitales; family Cucurbitaceae; genus Luffa; species Luffa acutangula. The sequence continues at coordinate 55,547,060 of CM072087.1, read as the reverse complement.
AGTTATGAGTTTGAATCCCCAACCGATATTGTTCAAAAAAAAAAAATCTCCAAAAAGTAAAATAAATAAAAATTGTTGTTGATAATCAGTAAAGACGAGGCCCATTATAAGGAAGATAAGCCCAATGTTTGCGTTTTCAATGATGGAATTTAAGGTGGTCTGATGTCCACACACTATTTTGGCCCATTTATGAGTATAACTAGCATTTTTAGCTATATCTTGTTATTCAAATAATTTTTTGGTCATTGCTTCATTTGCATCTATAAAATTTTATTTGTAAAACTTTCATAGGGAGAAAAAATTTCACTTTAGTTTTGAAAATTAAACCCTCACACTTTTTTTAAAAAAAAAAAAAAAAAAAAAAAAAAAAAAAAAAACTTCTAGGGTAGGTAGATTTTTTAATTTATATCCTACATACGATTATTAAGAGGTATCACATTGAATTATTTTTCTTCATGGTCTCCCTCTCCCTCTCCATATGCAATGTATTGTTACAATTTTGTCATGTTTTCAATGGCCAAAAATCAATATATTTCTAAGGTTATAAAAAAAATTCCAATTGTTGTATAATGAGCTTAATTTTTATCACCACAAGTCCAAAACTTTGTTGCTTTTTTTTTCATTGGTTTGAAGTTTTAATTTCTACATTAAATGTTCAAGGTGCAATTAAAATAATTCATTATAGTTTAAGAGTGGTTTCTACCAAAATATATTTAATTGTCATTGTTAAATACAATAAGTGGTCTATCAAAATATATATATTGGTTCCCACGGTCCAAAAACCTTTTTCTTTCTTTAATTCAACATATTTGTAAGGTAGGAGAGAATTCAACGACTTTTGAAATGGTAATTGGTGACTTAACCACTAAACTATACTTGGATTGACAAAAGTTGACTAGACTAAATAATTATTATTAATACTTTTACAACATCAATCCATCATATCACATTTCATTTTTTAAAAATCATTTTAGTGAATAAGCATCAATTACCATATCAAAAATTAATGGTTTCAATTCTCTTACCCTGCGATTTTTGGACTAAAAAAAGCAAAAAGAAAAAAAAAAGGTCATTTATTTTTTTTAGTCTCTCTCACACTATTGTCCTTCTCCTTCAATTACCATATCGAAGATCAATGTTTCAATTCTCCACTCTGCGATTGTTTAACTATTAAGAAAAAAGCGAAAAAATAGTGATTGATTTTTATTTTAGTCTCTCTCACGTAGTTAACCTTGTCCTCCCTCCTTTTCTTCCTCCAATGATCTCCCTGGATTGGTTCATCTTTCTTAATTTCATTTTTTTTTTAATTCTTTAAGCCTTGAGATTTTATTTTATTTTTATTTTTTTAAATCAACAATGGTAGATGTATCAATCTTTGAAATGGCAATGAGTGTCCTATTCATGAAATTATACTCATATTTGCTCAAACCTCGAGAAGTTTGATGTTTATTTCACAAGAAGAATTTAATCTTACACTTGATAATTAATAGAAGCCCTTCGAGCAGTTTTGTAAAGTATTTAATTCTTATATGAACATAGCCCATTGCAAAAGTGAGTTGTAAAACAAAGCACATGATTGAAAAGACTCACTAACTACAACTCAATTATCAATCATATATCAACCTTTTCAAAAAAAAAAAAAAAAAAACATATATCAATCATATATCAATTTTTTCCATTACACAACTTTCTTTATATATACACAAAGACGGAGGATTCAAATCGTTGACTTTTGATTGATGATATATATTTTTTATTTATGTTGAAATGGACATTTACATGTTAATTATCAAATTGCATCTTACAAGTTATTTGTAAACAGTGTAAATCATTACTCATATATATTTTATAAAATGGCCCTAATTTTATCAATTGGTATAAAAATGGACACATGTGGTTCATACTATACATGCCACAAATTTCAATTCTAAAAAAACGATAGTTCAATAAAATGGTAAAATTACGTTGAAAGAAAATCACAGTAATGATGTTTAAAATCATTTAATTTTTATTTTAATATAGGAGTTTGCAATGCATGAACTACGAGAGTATAATTCACAATATATGTATTCAATTTAAAATACCTAAATTATTTATTAAAATTCAGTAAAAATTAGAAAAACTATTTATTGAAAATTTTGGAAAAAGTAAGCTATATCTTAGAGTTATTCGATTCTTCATAGATTACAACATGAAAGGAATATATATTTATGTGATGTAAGAAATTAAAAGAAAAGCTCAAACACCAAGTTTCTTATTAAAGTTTTTTAAAGTACATGACCTATAAGAATATATTACAATACCAACTTTTCAAGATAATGAATAGGACCGTCACAACTTCAATATGTTTCTTTTCTTCTTTTTTAATACAACAAAATGGAGAGTGGTGATTTGAAGTTTCAACCTCAAAAAAATAGGTAAATGTCTTGATTACTGAATTATGCTCAAATTCGTACGACCCCATATCATGTCACAGACTCACAACTACATATGTGGAGTCTGAGATATTTAACAATTTTTTACCTTGGTTTTCTCATTTATAGTCGGAGGTTCAAATCTAGCTCGTTCATCGACTCTTGATTTTCGACTCTCTTAAACCGGAAGCTTCCGGGCCAACTCGAGTCCATTTCCATGGCATCTTCCCTTCTCAAAGCTTTTGGCAATGGTGTTTTGTCAATCCCACCTCTAGTAGGGTTATGGGGAAGGGAATGAGGTTTAATAGCAATTGAAGCAACTGCATAGTTGAGAGAAACCGCCATTGTTGATAGCATCATCATCTTGGGATCAGATTGGTGCCTTTTAGCGGCTCCTCTCTCTCTCTTGTGGGCGTTTTGATGGCCTCCCAAAGCTTGCGAACTGTAAAACTTCCTCATGCAGAAGTTGCACGAGAACAGCCTGTCCTCGCCACCGACCTTCGGTTTGGTGTCGGAAACGACGGTGGGTGTCGGCGGGCGGCCGTGGGTACTGCAGGGGCCTAAACTCAGCCATTGGCCTAAATTATCATGTGGGTTGGATTCACTTTGGTGATGATGTTGTTGTTGTTTGTAGGGAAAATTCATGGCAGAAGCTAAGTGATGAAGGAGTTTGAAAGGTGCATTGTTGATTGTGGGAGTTAAATGATAAATATATATGGGGAAGGAACTTGAGAATAATGTATGGAAGAGGAGCTTGAGTTACAAGTGGAGTTATTATTGTTCGCTAACTTTAAACAAGAAAGCTAGAAAGAGAAGCTTTGTACTATCATTCAATTATGTACATCTAAGAGACAAAGATTCCACATTTCAATGTTTCATTGTCGCTCTTTAAGCTATTATTCTCTCCTTCTCTCTCATCTAAATTATTATTCTACATTGTTCCAAATTATATGCTCCAACTAAAAAAGAAAAGATAGAAAGACCTATACAACTCTTTGAGATAATAAAATGTTTTTTTGGAAATAATTGTTTGGTTTTTAGGACAAGATGTATTTTTAAAATCATATCAAATCTTAAATTTAGCACTTTAATGTGTATGGCACACACACTTTAATATCATGTTAACAATTTAGTATAGTCCAAATTAGAATATCTTCGTTTACATTTAATTCAAATGCATGAGTGGATAGATGCATCTTTAAATACATGAACTTTTAGATACATGAATTTCTAAGTACATGTAATGTATTCAAGCACATGAATGGTATGTGTACATGTGTACTCATTTATTTAGAGTCTTTTTGAAGTGTTGGTTTACAAAAGAGATCGTGTTCCTCATGTGTAACTAAACAATTCAAACAAGAAAGTAAAGTGAACCAAAAGGTGAGTTATTCAAGAGAACAATTTTCTTCTCTTGTGAGAGTTCCCGAGTTTTACAAGAAAACAAATTTCTTCTAATTTAGAGTTTTATCTTGGACTCATCAAAGCTTCCAACATATTGGTTCATTCTCTCCCTTCTCAATTTTGTTGTAGATTCTCTAAATATTAAGTAAAGGATGAAAGAGAAAGAGAAAGAGAAAGAGAGGACACTTTTGATATATATCTTATTACAGCCAGTAAACAAAATGAAGAGCAAACTGTTAAAGAGTACATGCTATATTCTTTTCTTTTTTCTTTCTTCTTTTCATGTTTTTTAAACTAATTACATGCTATATTCAACTCCATGGAAATTAAATGGTAGGATTTCTCAATAGTCCTTTCTTCTTATATCCCTTTTCACTTATGGGCATGTCAAATTGTCAATGCATGGTGACAAAACATACCTAGCTATGCAAGAGAATTGGAGGGTGCATGTCTTGTCAAATGGTACAACTAGACTAGGTGCCATTGAGGTTGTCATGTCCACATTTTCCAACTGGATTTGAGTGTTTTAATGTTTTGGTTTTGCTAAGCATATGAGAGAGAGAGAAAAGAATAATAGAGAGAGAGAGAGAGAGAGACAACAACTATTTGTTTTTGGGCAAACATGGTGGGCAATGGAAGTATAGATTTGATGCCAAAGTTCTTTTCTTTTGGGATAAATTGGATTTGATGCTCTCTAAGTTAATAATGGGTGGCATGAGGATTGAGATGAACCCAAACTTCAATTTTAGATTTCATTGTTTGTCAATTCCATTCCGAATTAATCTGAATAATTTTTATGCAAACTTTAGAAAAAGAATCAAAACTCTCCCTTTTCTAACACTAAGCTTGAAGAACAATCCTTGCAAAGTATCAAGTTTATTACCCATTCTCTCAAAGACTAGATGCATGAATAATTACGTTTCCATTTCTAATAAACAATAAATAGCAATAAGACAAAATGAGTGTAGCTCATATGAAGAGATCAAAGATTGGAATCCCTCCATCTTAATAGATCTTAGTAAGAGAATAGTCCACATATTATTATTAATATCATCTACTTTGAAACCTTTAGTTCTCCTATCCAACTCGCTCGCATAATTCAATTAAGGCATTGTGACAGTAATATTTTTTTTAAAAAAAAAAAATTATAAAGTGGTGCTGTGGTTTTGTTTATGAAAATTGAGCATGTGCATTTCTTCTCATTTCAGCCAAAGAATAAGTTGTTAAATGACAAATTGGAAGCTTTCTTCTGTTTTTGCTTTTTCTACATTCTTCTTCTTCACACTTTTTTCTTTGTAACTAGTCTTTTCTAGTACTTTCACAAACAATTGAAGAGCGAGTGTACTTTTTCATAAGACTTAGAACATGTAATATGAAGTAAGATAAGGATTAAAATGTCCGAAACAAAAGCATCCAATGTCCCTGGAATACCCTAAAAAGAATATCCAAATAAGTGAACTTCAATAATTCTCAATTTAATGTTGGGTTTGTATTCCGTCCCAGTAATAAATAAAAGGGTATAGAATATGGATGATACTTGGTGCACTAATTTCTTTCAATGTTGTGTTGTTGTCACATATATAATTGCATCTGGTTCCATTACATTAATGACATCGAAACTTGACAAGACTAAGAATAACAAACGGCTTCCACACACAAGTTCTATATTCTAAAAGATTAAATTCCAATCCTTTGCTACTTTGCTAGGGTACTTGAAAAGCTTTTCTTTATAATGCTCTGAAAATTCAGCTAATGCCTTTATTGCACAAGTTCATGAAAGGTAGAGACTGGGGTTTTATTGAAGGAGCCCAATATTATATAAAGGAGTTCTTCCATTTTTGAGAAAAAATCAATTTGTATCGTATCTTGAATTAATGTATCAATTAAAACCCTAAACTTTTTAAAGTAAATCAATTTATATCATCGGTTGGGAGATTGTGTTTTAAAATCGTCATGCACGATAATTCTGATGAATTGTTTTACCTAATCAAAAGGTCATACTTACTACTTAAATAAGGTTTTTTTTAGTACAATCATATGGGGGAGTGGGATCTAACCTCTTTTGGTTGATAGTGTATGTTTTATGCTAGTTGAACTATATTTAAGATTGACTGATCTTAAATAAGTAATTGAAAATACATGAATAAGAGCAGATGAAAATTACTCAATTCCTTAATATTGTGTTAATCATTTAAAAGAAGTCTTACACTTGTGTGAGAATTATGCATTAAGGATTTTCAAACGGAATCCTAACTGATGGTATAAATGACTAATTAAGAGTTTAATTGAAGTTTAGGAGTATGAAATTTCCTTTTTCTTTCAACCTCAAATATGTAGAAACATTTTGTCAACAAAAGCATAGCACAACTGACATAAAACGGTACTGATGACCATGAGATATGTGGTTTGAATTCCCCCACCCCACATGTTGTCAAAAAAAAATGTAGAAATAACTTTGCTTTGACGAATAGAGAAAACGATGATGTAAGGAAAAGTGCAAAAGATGCACATGGAAAGTTGAAATAGAAATTTGAAAAAAAATAATTATTTTCAACTAAATCATTTTTTTTTAAACATTGCGAAAGAAAATTAATTTACTACGACATAACTCAATGGGTGAATACATTATATCATTGCCAACAAGAGCTTAGTTCAACCGACATAACCTTGTACTAATAACCACAAGTTCTATGGTTTGAATCCTCTCCCCACATATTGTAAAAAAAAAAAAAAAAAACATTATATCAACTATCAAAAAGACTAGAGTTTCAAATCTCCATTACTAAATTTGTTGAACTAAAAAAGAAAAAATAAATAAAATTTTCTAAGTGAAACAATTTAGGCATCGTTTGATAACCATTTGGTTTTTGGTTTTTGAAAATTATGCTTGTTTTCTCTCAATTTTCCTACCATGGTTTTCATCTTTGTCAAGGATGCATTTGAATTCCTAGCCAAACTCCAAAAACAAAAACAAGTTTTTGAAAACTACTTTTTTTAGTTTTAAAAATTTGGCTTGGTTTTTGAAAACATGGAAAGAATATATTAGGAAAACAAAGAAATTTGTAGGTGAATGTAGTGTTTATAGGCTTAATTTTCAAAAACCAAATGGTTATCAAAAGATATCTTAGTGTTACTGATTTCTAACTATTTTTACTTGATTTTTTGGGTTTACATTAATCCTTCCTCAGTAAGAAACACATGAATTTGAACGTTTGGAATTTTGGATCATGCAAATGGTTAGTTTGATGTTTTAATTGATTCAACCCCTAAATTTTAGGTGTGTAATTTTTTTTTAAAAAAAAATCTTGATTATCAAATATCAAGAAAAAAAAAAAGAAAAAAAAATCAATTTATACCCCTAAACTTTGAAGGTTGTATCGATTAAAATCTTAAACTAATAATTGTATCGATTAAAACTATATCCACCCTTTATTAGATTTCAGTTAAAAAATTTTAGTTCAAGTGATCATTGTCGATGTCGATTGGAGCCTAAACTAATGCCAACCATTAACACGATTTGAGTTAGTCGGTTGTAGTCAATTTTAAAGAGGATGGTTACACCGACGGACCAACCTACATCGAAAGATCGGTTGGTTTCTTGACTCCCACTAGCAAGAAAAAAAAAAAGAAAGAAACCAGGAGAGAAGAATAAAAAGTGCAGTCAAGCACGAAAAAGAAAAAAAGAAGAAAAAAAATCGAAAAGAAGAAGGAAAAAAAAATAGAAACAAAGAAACGGAGGAGACGAGAGATGAGAGATTATTCATGTTATTATCATTATTATTATTTTAATATTTTAAGTTCCATTGAAACTTCAACTATTGGAGAGACTAATCAATCTCTCCAAAAGTTACGGTGGAATTAAATGTATTGCAAATTTGATGATGATCGGTCGGCTTAAGTCTTTTTTAGACTTGTTGATCTTCGACCAAATATGTCATCAAGCAACGACGGAGCTACAGTAGGTCTAGGGGGGCTCGAACCCCTCCTGAACTTTATTGTATATTAGGTTAATATTAAAAAGTTCACCTAAATAATCAAGCTTTTTCCTTGCCTTGTTTTTTTTTTTTTTTTTTGAAATGACACCCTACACACTTAAACTCCAAAAATTTCGCAGGTAAATCAATTTAGATCTTCTCCGACAAAATTGAGAAGATTTTTAATTGGTTGACACTCTTTAAAATTTGGAGATACACACTAACTTTAGCTTCTTTTGAGTCATATTTCAAATTTATTTTTTCTTTACACATTATATTTCAAATTTTCTTTATTAGCACTTCGAATCTTCAAAAAAAAAAAAAATAAAATAAAAAGCGACAAATGCAGGGAAAATATCCCATTGAATTGAACTTCCCCTGCTTTCTCTGTGTCTAACGATAAATCAAAGCATGAATTTCCATGGCGCCAAATGCTTGAATTAACAGCCAGACAATGTCATCTTCTTCCTTTTTCACTGCTTCACCTCCATTGCCGCCGTCAATTGTCACCACTAATCGTTCATCTTTCTTACCATCTTCTCCTTCCACCGCCACAACCTCCGATCGGTTCCAACAAGTAGAAAGGTTTGCCTTACTAATCGATAAATCGAAATCCGTCGACCGCCTGCTTCAAATCCACGCTTCTCTTCTCCGCCATGGGCTTTACCACAACCCCATTTTAAATTTCAAGCTCCAACGCTCCTACGCCACTCTCCGCCGCCTTGATTACTCGGTGGCCGTTTTTAACTCCTCCCATGAACCCAATGTCTTCTCGTATAGTGCAATTATTCATAGCCACGTACAATGTGGATTATTTGACCGAGCTCTCGATTATTATTTGCAAATGCTAACCCGTGGTGTCGAGCCCAATGTTTTCACCTTCTCCTCAGTCTTGAAATCCTGCTCGCTCGAACCGGGAAAAGCCCTTCATTGCCAAGCAATAAAGCTCGGGTTTGATTCTGATTTGTATGTGAGAACGGGTCTGGTGGATGTTTACGCGAAAGGGGGTGATGTCATCTGTGCGCGCCAACTGTTTGATAAAATGCCTGAGAGAAGTTTGGTCTCTCTAACGGCCATGCTTACTTGCCATGCGAAGCTGGGGGAGCTTGACGAGGCACGGGCCTTGTTCGACGGGATGGAAGAGAAGGATGTGGTTTGTTGGAATGTGATGATTGGTGGGTATGCGCAGAATGGTCTTCCCAATGAGTCTTTAAAGCTTTTCAGGCGAATGTTGGTGGCGAAAGTTAAGCCCAATGAAGTAACAGTTCTGGCTGTGCTTTCGGCATGCGGGCAGCTTGGAGCCCTCGAATCTGGAAGGTGGGTTCATTCATACATTGAGAATAAAGGCATTCGGATGAATGTTCACGTGGGCACCGCGCTGGTTGATATGTATAGCAAATGTGGTAGCTTGGAAGATGCACGTTTGGTATTTGATGGGATCAGGGATAAGGATGTGGTTGCCTGGAATTCGATGATCGTTGGGTATGCCATGCACGGATTTAGCCAACATGCATTGCAATTGTTCGAGGAAATGACTGACAACGGATACCAGCCAACCGATATCACTTTCATTGGCATTTTGAGTGCCTGCAGCCATGGCGGCTTGGTGGCGGAGGGAAGGAGTTTCTTCAGTTTGATGAGAGATAAGTATGGAATTGAACCGAAGGTCGAGCATTATGGATGTATGGTTAATCTTCTAGGACGTGCTGGACATCTTGAAGAAGCATATGAACTTGTGAAGAACATGACAGTTGCAGCCGACCCTGTTCTGTGGGGAACGTTACTTGGGTCATGTAGACTTCATGGTAACATTAAATTGGGAGAGGAGATTGCGGAGTTTCTAGTTGACCAGAAGCTTGCAAATTCAGGGACGTATGTTCTTCTTTCCAATATATATGCTGCAACAGGAAATTGGGAAGGGGTTGCAAAGATGAGGACATTAATGAAAGAGCATGGCATTGAAAAGGAGCCTGGTTGCAGCTCAATTGAAGTTAACAATAAGGTGCATGAATTCCTTGCTGGTGAGAGGAAACATCCCAAAAGCAAAGAAATCTATATGATGTTGAATGAGGTAAATAGTTGGCTCAAAGCTCATGGATATACACCTCAGACTGATATCGTTTTACATGATCTCGGGGATGAACAGAAGGAGCAATCGCTCGAAGTTCACAGTGAGAAGCTTGCTATTGCCTTTGGGCTTATCAGTACTCAACCAGGCACCACCATCAAGATTGTGAAGAACCTCCGAGTGTGTTCAGATTGTCATGCCGTGATGAAGTTGATATCAAAAATCACTGGACGTAAAATCGTAATGAGGGATCGGAATCGGTTCCATCACTTCGAAGACGGATTATGCTCGTGTGGAGATTATTGGTGAGCTGATTTGGAAACTGTGTTATGATCAATTCATGAGGATCCTGTGACATTCGCTATAAAAGTTGTTAATAACGTGAAATGTTCCTATCAAGTATCCTCAACTGAAATTCTCGAGCTATCTGAAATTTGAATCCGGATTCTATAGCTATTAGTTTAGAATACGGACAAAGGAACTAATTCAATTCCACCAGACTTGCAAAACACTATATGAAGTGAGATTCGAAGCATCAATCTCTGTAAATTTGGAACTATATTAAGTCAAGTGCAGCTTTCATTTGAATATATGGAGGAATTGATGGAGACAAATGAAGCATCCTAACAAACATACTGTTGCAAGACAACAATCAGCTAAGAATTGCTAACCGCAGTTACAAATGCTGTACACAAGTCAATGAGACAATCCTAACAAACATACTGCTGCAATACAACAACCAGCTAAGAATTGCTAACCACGGTTACAAATGCTGTACACGAGTCATTGAAACATTGTTGAAGCAGGGACAGTTATCAATGGAGTGACAACTACATAGAACAGTATAAATTGACATAAAAAGTTAAAGTCTAAGGTCTAGGTTAGAGAACAACGCCCTCCACCGGATATAAGTTCTCTCCACCATCAAAAGAAAGAAAGAAAATTAAAAAGCTATTCCTATTGGCACTTCTCAAAATCTCACATTCTGAAATCTAGGACACAAACAGTGTTGTTGGCAAAACAGGCTGCAATTTTATCACCTTCCTTGTTCCAGCAAACTTCAAATATACCCCCGTTACCGGTATATGTTTTAACAATCTTGCCTTCCTTCAGTGACCATATGTGCATTGATTTATCAAGAGATCCACTGGCCAAGTACTCACCATTTGGGCTGAATGCAACAGAATATACAGGTTCCCTGGTGATTCAATCAAAAGAATCAGTAGACAAATCCAATTTTCTTGATGATTAGGTACACATATATGCTTCGACGCTTCAAGAATCTTAAACATATTTGACAATCAAGTATGGTACCTATGTCCATTTAAACTGTAGATGAGTTTCCCGAGTTCTACATCCCACAGCTTCACTGTTGAATCAAATGATGCACTATAAAACAAGCAAACCATTAGACCACCAGGCACATTTACAGATTATCATAGGTTAAAAAAGAGAAGATATCAACACGGCTAATTACCTAGCTAACACTAACTGCTGGTTAGGATTGTTTGTACTCGGTCCAGTGGGACTCCACCTTATGGTATATATCTCCTGAAAAAAAATACTGACATTATAGTCTAATTGGAAGAGGAATATAAATTCAAACACATTAAACATGAAAATTGGACTAACCTTGGAATGTTCCCTCAGATCATAAACATACTTGTCCTGCTTCATGCTCCATATCTGCATCAAACTTTCTGGTGAACACAATTGTAAAAAAAAATGCCAAGAAGCCAAATACATGCAGCATGTAACAAATAAGTGGCATGTGTAATACACATCCTTTTCTTGCTTTAGTTTTCATTTCAAAAATAAAAGTGGAGACAAAGTAAAATTCAACTTAGAAATTAGTTGCTAATGAGCCACAAAATTGGACAATATAAATAACCTTCGCTGTGATATCATCAGAACACGAGGCCAACAATGATCCTGTGGGATCCCATTTGACACAGTTTACTTCACCCTGCAAAGTTGCAACACCAAATTAGTAGAACAAGAGAATTTAGTCACCCCCCAAGAACATGTAACTTGCATGCTTCCAATACTTGAAACAAAATTAGAAAATAACACTGGCCTCAATAATGAATTTAGACCAAAGTCAATCATACTTATGACTCACTATTCAAGTAGATAAAAAACTAGTAATACCAAACATTTAAAAGAGGGAAGTGGAGAAAAAAGGAACCTGATGTCCTGCAAAAGTTTTAATAGGGCGAGTCTCTCCAATCTTGCATACATATATCATATTGTCTGTGGAACTTGTTGCAAATGATACATTGTTGCGCCAATCAACATCAAGTGTTGGACCTAAATGTAAAAACAGCATCATTATGGCAATCTTTTTGCAAACGTTCTTTTTCCTTCAGTAACATTCAATGTATTGTATACAACCTGAATGAAATTCAAACTGTTGCTTCCATTCCTCTGCCTTCACATCCCAAACAATAGCAGTTTTGTCACAGCTTCCAGTGAGAAGATAATCACCTTTCTTGTTCCACTTTAGAGAAAATATGGGTCCTTTGTGCTTGCTTAATGTGCTCCTTAACTCACCTAGAGCAGAAGTAGAAAACAATACAACCATAACGAAATGCACAGAGAAATCAGTGCAACAAAGTTCAATAAAGAGAAAAATGATTCCAAATAGATGTGTTGCATTAAGGTTGTCTTAATTCTCATTTCTTTTCCCTATCAAAACTTCTTCCGTGTGTATGAAGTTACAGATCTTGGAAATTATTTATGGGTAATATGAGAAGGATATTTCTGTGAAATTATTAAGCCTTTATTTGGCTAGTTAGTAATCCACATACTACACGTTAAAGGGATATTATAGTTGAATGACGGACTCACAGGAAATGTAGAAAAAATTATTCATATCAAAAGAATGAGTACAAAGTATAGCAGCCTTCTAACCTCTCCCTTCCCAAAAACTTCATCCATCCCATATATCTAATAAGCTTACATTACAACTTATATGCCTACATCAGAACATCCATGCAGTGTTCATCTATGTTTCCTTTCCATAGTTTGTTGAGCTCTTATTAGCTGAAACCTAAGATCATCCAAGATCACATTTCTTTCTTACAAGTTGCAACTCGCCAACTGAAGGAATCGATAAAACAAATTTCCCATGCCAGATCAGAGGGGGGAACGAGTTTGGGGCTCTTCCATATGTCAGCTAAAATGGAATGACTTTGGTGGTGGCATGATGCGAGGTATTGTACTAACATTTAACCTTAAGGTACCCATTTAGCTCACATTCCCAGTTTCTAGTACCCTTAGATTTTCAGTTTGAGGGCAAAACCTGTACATCTTTGATTACAAATTGATTCACATTTCCCTATAGTGCCCAACCGTCTGCATACTATGAAATATTACAGTTGCCTGATTCTAGAGGTAAGAAGTCCTCCACCCCCACAAGTTTGTAACTACTAACTAGTAATAGTGTCCTTTAATGGTCTTTACTTAACCCTAACAATCCTCCATTCTTCTCCCACGGTAGCTTCAAATCTGCAGACAAGTTTTCAACAACGAAGTTATTGGATACATCACACCATCACCTCAAGTTTGTTACTAGTAATAGTGTCACTCCTCAACAGACCCCTTCTCCTCTTCAATGGTCTTACTTGACCCTAAGGTCCCTAACAATCCTCCATTCTTCTCCCAAGGTAGCTTTAAATCTGCAGCCAAGTTTTCAACAACAAAGTTATGGGTTGCCCCACACCACCAATATCCATAAAGCATCCCCTTTAACATTATTGTGTGAGGCGGAGTAATGCCTATGAAAAAGTTAATGAGAATCGTGCTACCTCCAGCAACACTTCCTTGCCTCTGTTTCTCATTCCTCCACCAACTTTTTCTATTTCTTCCAATACCAACATAATCTTCCACCTTCCTCCCTTCCATAAAGTTGAGTGTCTGTTAAGTGCTTGTATATTGTGTCTCTATTGGCATTAAGACCGGGCCGTGCCCCAATCAAATTGGTCTTCCTAGTTGACAGGAAGGTGTCCCTGTTGCCACGTATTGTATCTGTCTAGGCACCAAAGTAGATCCTTAAAAATACCTTGAAGTCGACCCCACATTTTTTGTTCCTCTGCTTGACCAACTTATCCTTTCTCCATTGGTTGGGCCAGTTTCATAACTAAGGCAAGGCCATAGGGTTCTCTCATCCAGAACCCAAGCAAAATTTTTGGGTTAAATCCCCCAACAAAGTGGTCCAGTGGTTTGACATTAATATCAACTTAGCACCTAGACCAGATTTAGAAAGAACAAATGGGAAAATCTTGGTACCTACCTCTCGCTTTCCAAGATTGCATGCCCCCACAAAATCAAGACAGAGGACAATTATTGAGTCTTGATCTAAGGATAACCGAAGTTGGAACCATTGACCAGGAAGAACTCTTCAAAATGATAAGGTGCTCAAGCGAACAACTATGCTCCGCATTATCAAATTGACTGTCTCTAATTTCAAGTATGATCAGGTTTGGTTGCAAAACATTGGTTCTCTTCCAAATCTGTTCGTCTTTCAATGATGCATTACAGAATCTCAGTCCAACAAGATCTTCAATGTTTGATGCATGAACTTGCTGATCACTGCTTGTATTTCTTCATTGTGCTAAATGAGAATTTCCTATCAGGTTTTATCACAACTGACCTCTAGTTCAAGAACTACTTGCATCTACTTTAGTAGGGTATAAAGCACGAATATTTTAATTCCAGTAACGTGTTTATATCCATGTAAAATGAATTATATACTGTACTCCATCGTTCAATCTTCAGTAATTCTTTTCTTCACAAAAATAGTGTACAACGTTTGGCCTCTGTTCAAATCACAAAGATTTCTCTTTTTTTTTTTTTTTTTGGATAAGAAACTTGAATATAATCACAAAGATTTCTCTTGTAATTATAGTCTTTCTACCATTATTAGAAAATTGGAAAAGCCTTTTTGTGATAGGTCTTCTTTGGGGGTATCATCTATCCCAGCCCTTAGACTATCTTGGTTTCTTGCCCTTAGACTATTTTGGTTTCTTGCAATATATATATGTCTGTGAGTGTCCAAACCAACTTGTGCACAAATAACTATTCTTATTGAACAACCATCTGGCCCTAGTACATTTGGTAGCTAAGAAAACTCATAAGATATTAAATTCTAGATAAGTGGTCACCATGACTTGAATTTATTCCCTTAACCTTTATTATTTACATTGGAAAATATTGACCATTCAATCCCGTGGTGGTTAACACCAAAATATATATATTAAGAGTAGATAAATTTGAATAAACTCGTTCTTTAAAGATAAAGATTGTACACACTAATTGATATACAATTTTCTTTTCTCATCAGACATAGAATCATTTAAACAAATACTTGGTTCTGGATTTCTTTAAAGCCTTTATTATAAGATACAAGACAAGATCAGTTTTGGATTTCTTCAACTTCCTGCATGTTATATACGTTATTCTTCCTTTCGTCTTATATTTTAAATATAAATGTCATAATTTAAAATACAAATAGTTTGATGGCTATTTATTTAAATGTTCATATGCTCTATTTATTAAACTGTCATAATATGTTCGTGTCATAATTTTTCAGAAAAGGCATGTTGATGTGTTTGTGCCATTTGGTGCATTTGATGTTCATGTTCGTAATTCTTGGCTGCTATGTTATCTTAATTATAGTTCACCTTCTAAAGGTAAAAATATAAGCAGCAAATTTATTACAGAGCTTACCGTTGGTGCTCCAAATTCTAGCTTGTCCATCATATGAACCAGTAGCAAGCAGGGTCCCATCTCCCTACATGATGGCAAAAGCTATAGGTTTATGATTAGGATAATAAAGGCGCAAGTATTCGCAACTAGCAGTTGATGCAAACCCAAATACATGATTTTGCACGTTTTTACAAATTATTAGATTTAAGAAATTAAGGAATTGTATAAAAAACAATCTTAGAATAAAAAATCATATAAATATATGTGCATTCAAATAAAGAGATAGCATAGACATGAGACGTCATCCTCTTTTTCCTTTTTTGGGTGGGGATGGAGTTGTCATTTGCATATTTGATACAATAACCATCACTTGGCTTCCAACCCCACCCCCATGACATCCCAAAAAGGAAACGTAAAAGCCACCATTAATAGATTTACACACGCACATCTCCCTCAGTAGCACAACAAAAGCCACAAAAGTGGTTTATTTCTTTCGAAGGCTTAAGCAGTGTTTTAAAAGGCGAGCGCAACCTTAGCACCTCGCTTCGAAGCGAGGCGCAGTGAGGAAGGCGTGGCCAAGGCGCGCGCCTTCCTCGAAGCCCCCGAGGCGTGCGCCTTTGGGGCTTCACATTTTTATATATGTTTTACATTTTTTTAAACTTAAATACTTGTTATGAAACTAATTTTAAATTTATTCAAGGCATATATTTTAGGGTGGAGTATTGACATCATCATGCTTAGTCATTCGGAATGTCAGAAGGCATATTAACAATAATAAACTCACTGTTTTTTTGTGGAGTATTGACATTTGACTCTATGTTGGAAGGCTAATATTTGAACCTTATTTATCTTTTATCTATTTTTCTTGGTTAAAAACTTAATTACTTGCCATGAAAGTGTTTTATATACATGAATATATTTTTGTAAGTTTTTTCTATATAGTGCACTTTAAAGAAAAAAGCTTGCGCCTTTTAGTGCGCCTAGCGCCTAGGTCCCAGGAGGCCATTGCGCCTTAGTGCGCCTTGAGCCTTTTAAAACACTAGTCTTAAGCACACTTGTGCAAAACACTTGCACCATTAAAAGACCGAGGACAAAATGGGTTCATAAAAATTCTCCTCCATAGCACCAAATACATTGAACTACAGAAAGATCAATGAAACATAACTACAAAAAGAAACAGTAAATGAAGCAAACACAACCACTCAACCAAATCTCACAGAAGAAGAATAGAATATATTTTAAAAGATAATGCCTACAAAATGATATCCTATTACTAACATCCTGTAGATGGTTCTAGAGGTGAGAGCTCACCAATGACATACACGTGTGAACAATTTTAAAAAATGTCCAAAAAACTCACATTCCAATCTAGTGTAGTCACATCTTTGCTCTTCTCGTTAGTTCTACCCTTAACATGCTTCAACACCAACACGTTTAAAGGACCACTTTGAGTTCCAGACCTACTGCTACCATCTGCTATTGTCCAAATGCGTGCTGTTGAATCTCCAGAACTGTAATTGAAGTAAGAATCTAAAAGTAAATATATAAAGGATATATAGAAGCCTCATGATCAAAGATGACCATAATATACGGATCTTGCTAATCTAGGAGGAGGGAGACAAGTCAGACTATACAAAGATTTCTAATATACATTCTGAATAAGTATCCCTTCTTTCAATTACAATTGGGACACAACACGTTAATGCTAGGCACAAAATAGAGATTATTCATGTGCAAAGTTAAGCACAAGATATCGTCCCACACAATTTTAGCAACCAAATAAATGATTTCAATAGTTCTTTTTAAACAAACATCCTGCTTCAATTCTACAAAAGTATGAAAGTACGCACAATACGTCATCCCATGCAATTTGCCACTTCACAAAAGAAAGAATTGAGTGTTATAACTTATAACTTACATTTCACCCCATACAAAACATAAAATTTCATGTGGTGGTACAAAAGCTAAAAGAATAATGTGATCAATGTAACAAGAGCCATTAATATGTAACCCCATAATATTTACGAGGAAAAAACAATTTAAATATTTATTGTGTGTATCAAACAGGAGGGGCCTACCCTGATGCAAGAAGAGAACCTGTTGGATTCCATGCACAGGCACAAACCTAGATGTGGAAAGCAACAGATCGTCACATAGGCATACAGCTGGAATAGAAAAAATTGGGGATAAGGGAGAATATCAAGTATCAAACAATTCTTTTGAGGAGAGAAAAAGATTACAGAATAAACAACAAAGACTAAAAAAATGTTCCCACCTCAGAAGTATGTCCTTGCAAAATTGTCACATCAGAACTAGAAATTTCACAGGACTGAGACGTTGAGGTCGTAGATATATCCATTGGTTCTGGTCCTACGAAATAGAACAGTCAATACACACATTCAATCATCAAAAAGCTCGGATCATTGGTGATGAGGGGAAACTACAGAACCCATTCTCTGGTAAGGCAACAAAACAAAAAGAGATCCACTAGAAAGTAGTTTAAAGGTTAAATTACAAGTTTAAGTCTCTAAACTTTAAAAAGTGTCTAATAGGTCCCTAAACTTTCAATTTTGTGTCTAATAGGCCACTTTGCTTTAAAAAGTGTCGAATAAGTCCCTAATCTTTTAGTTTTGCATCTAATAAATCCCTAATCTTTCAATTTTGTATCTCATAGGTTCTTGACCTATTCAAAAATTTTTTAAATTCACAAACCTATTGACATAAAATTGGAAGTGTAATGTTCTATTAGACATGCAATTTAATTTCATATCTAATAGATTTGTTAGTTTTAAAAAATGTTGAATACATGAGGACCTATTAGACACAAATTGAAATTTTAGAGACCTATTTGACATTTTTAAGGTAGGGATTTATTAGACAAAAAATTGAAATTTCAAGGACCTATTTGATGTTTTTTTTAAGTTTAGGGACCTATTAGACACAAACATGAAAGAATGACTTCATAAGAACCCACAGATGACTTAATAATGCCAATCAAATGTAACAAACACACACAAGGACTAAATTACCAGCCTAGAAAAGATATGTATTTAGGTCAAACTGTTTAAAAAAAAAACCAGAGAGTATCTGAAAAACACAATAGAAGAAAAGGCAATCATAAGTAAAAGCATTCTATTGAAACAACATATTAGTAAATTCATGGATACAAACATGGACTACAGAAAGCCATCTAAGGAAAAGATACCTCCAAAAACTCCATTCTCTCCTTGGTTCGCATGGACCTTTTCATCTTGATCCATAACCATATCTCTATCTGTGAAATCCTCATGTTGCTTTTCTCGTTCCTTATCCTTTTCTACTTTATCCCTATCCTTATCATGATCCTTATCCCTTTCAAGTCTTTCTTTCTCCCTTTCAAGCCGTTCCTTCTCTCTTGCACGTCCACGTTCAACTTCACTTTCACGCCGTTCTTTCTCTCTTACACGTCCTCTTTCACTTTCAAGTTCTTTATCTAACTCTTTATCTTTCTCTTTATCTTTCAGTAAACTCTTCCTTTTATCTTTGATTATTTGACGCAATTCATGGACATCTTTTGTAATAAGGTCCAAAGGCTGTAGGAATGAAAAATCTTCATCTAGATCTGTGTCATTCTGACAAGATTAACACAAAATTTTCTCAGGTTGCAAGCCTGCATAGTTCTTAAATAGATACAAGTATACAAAGTAAGGAGAAAAGAAGTTTGTTGTACTTACATTACTCAAGTTAGCTTCCATCTCCAAATACTGAAGCCCTTTCTGTACAACAGTAATGAGAGCACCAGGTGGAACCAAATTGCCATCAATAGGACACTTGTTAATGCCAGCTTCATATCCTAAAGCAAAGGCTGAATGTATAAAACCTAAAAAAGAAACGGACAACAAAAAGAAAATATTAGAATTTTCTTTCTTTGATATAAGATTGGTAAAAAATTCAAAATGAACAGAAAATGAACTTTCAGAGAGAAACTAGCAATGAACTCAAGATTTCCAAACATATGTACAATTGTTTTTTAAAAAAAAACTTATATTTAGAAGAAAATCATTTTCAGGATTGAGACCTATATACCTTGACATTGTCAGATAGAATTAATTGAAAGATGGAAGTACCTAGAGAAACTAGATGCAAGTGTTTCTCCTTTAGGGCAAATTAGAAGTGTTTGGAATGACCGAATGGAAGATGCTGGGCGGTCCTCAGAAGGTATTCTAATTATATGGAGTCTCCAACGTTTCCCAGTTTAATGGTTATTTGGGGCTCTTTTTCCATCTCCTTTCATTTTCAAAATCAGAGGATTCAGGCAAGATGAACCACTGCAGTGTATGGGTCACAAGGTATAGGGGGAGGGACCTGTTTCAGGAGGAGTTGGGAGGTCTATTTGAGTTGTGTTGTCACTGTTGGAGTTTTGGTAGGAGTTTAGAGTGGGTCATTAAGGGAAGTCTACAAAATCTACATAGAGATTTAATGGTTTCATTAAAGAGAGCTTTTAGATCCTCACCCTCACTTAGTGAGGGTACATTCACATGCTCCAATATGCATTCAAATTTGGTGTGTTTACTGTGTTGCAAGCTTTAAAAAAAAATTATTGTCTAGAAGGTGGATGAATCTTTTTGAGGGGCCAAGGTAGGTGTTATACTCTAGTTTCACTTATAACCATTGGCCTAGTACCCTTTCAACAGAGGTAGCTAAGTTGATTTTATCCTTTCAAAACGAAACATATTTGATTAAGCACTTTGGGTTCAAGCACTCCCTTTCCGTTGGGTGATCAAGAAGAGAGGAACAGAACCAAGAAGGGCCAGACTCTTCAGTAATCTAAGGTAAAGCACCTGTAAATCATTATTCACACATCTTACTACCTCCCAGCATACATCGCGGTCCTCTTTTTGGCTGAACACTAGAAGGTGTTGGTTTGAAAGGAGGTTAGATTCTTTCAGTGGCTTGTGGCACTTAAAAGAACCAAAACTGTCAATTTAATCTATAATTTTTACTCCTTAATGCCCCATCTGGTATGATGTGTTCTTAGCAAGCATATATCTAAGGCTGATAACATGTTTTGAAGTTGTTTTTTGTTGAGAGGATTTGGTGGGGGTTTCTTCAACCTTTTAGAGTGTCTTCTGTCCGCACATATCCCTTCTGGGGGGAAATGGAGGGTCCTTTGGAAATCCCCTTTTCTTGCTATTATTTTGAACATCCAGTTAGCACAAAGAGGATTTCTACAAATCTTGAGAGCCGCAAGGAGACGTTCACACTGTTCCTCACTTTAATGCATAGCTTTGTGCTTTTGGTTCTGATCGTTAAGCATTACATGCGAGAGTTTATTTGGTTATCCACTCTCCAGATTCAAGTACTTCAAAGTAATTTCTGGGTACGAAAATGAAAATAACATGTACTTCGATTTCAAATGAACTAAAATGGCTGGCAAAGTCATAATCTATAACTCTGGTTACCCAGATTATTTTCATTGTCCACACCAAGCAAGCAAATTGGAAAGGGCGCCAGGCTCGTAGCCGAAGTTAGTGCTTCACTCGCGTATGCAAAACCTAACCCCCTCTAGAACTCACATACTGACACTACATCAAAATACCGAAAAACCTAACAGAGCCACAGGGTATGCAGAAAAAATAAAAGAAAGAAAGAAATAGAAAGTTCAAGTAAACCTAACCTACCAGAGTTGCATTGATCTACAAACTTTAATTATACGAACACTAAATTTCTTGCCCTAGCTAGCTCAAAAACGAACCCTCGCCGCTACGTTTCTAAATAAAAAAATCAGCTCAACGTTTCCTTCTGCAATAAAAGCGAATTGAATTCCAAAAACTTCCCCATCTACCTAAGCAGAAGAAAAGGCAGCAACCGAACTAAAATGAAATTCCAAAAAAAAACTTAAAATGAGTTAGAAAGAAGAAAACCACCTGATTCCTGAAGGTAGCGAAAGACGAGGTAATTCAATTCGACGGAAGTGATGGATGTCATGGCAGCAGAAACACCGGCTGTGAGGCCGGAGAGAGGCTAAACGATCATGCGGGCAAGCTGGAGGAGATGAAACAGAGAGATTTTCAGTACGGGGACTTGGAAGGAAGAAGGAAACGGAAAGCCCCTTTATGTTAACGGGAAAGGAGAGCCGGTGAAACTGCAGCTTTCAGCCTTTCAGGGTGCCGAATAACTCGTAGAGAGAAGGAAACCCACGGCTTAGTGTCGCGTTAACGAGAACCGTCAATGACATTACGCTGCGGCGTCGTTGTGCCTTTGCTTAGATGACCGTCCAATGCTATTTAGCCATCTGGCACTTATTGTCCATCTGTCATTGACAGCTGGGCAACCGTGACTGCAAATTTTATTTTTGTAATTTATTTCCTAAATTTTTAAATCCCTTCCCTATCCCTATTTTTAACCAGAAAAAAAAAAAAAAAAAAAAAAAAAAAAAAAAAAAAAAAACTTCTTTTCTTAATACTTGGTCATATTTTTATACTTCCATTTGATAAAAATAACCTAACGCAATATTGGATATATGAATATTTAGATAAATAAAAATAATGTTTAGAAAATCGATGATAATAGCTAAGATAGGATCGGTATAAATGCAGAAAATTTCTAATACTGAAAATTTTCCATACTACCTCCATTTATTGTTTGCCATGAAAGAATATTTAAGAATTGTGTGGGACTCATAGAATATAATATTATATAATTAAATGCTCATTAAATGACGTGTCAAATGCTGAATGGAGGGAGTAGGTATAGTACTAGAAATTTTCCCGTATAAATGGTAGAAATTAAAACGAAATTTCTTCTAAGTTAATCCTGTAAATTAGTTAAGACACCTATTCTTAATTAAAAAGACAAAGATTTGAATTTCACCTAATTTTTTTTTTTGTGTTTGATTCCTTTTTATTTAGGATCTTTTGTCAAAAGTTGAAGATTGAGCTGGTTTTCTCCAAAGATTTGTTTTTAGTAAATTTTTATCTTAACTGGAAATTTGTTTCTAATGGTTGTTTGACTTTTTTCTACGTGGTTTCTTTAATTGGTTTCTCTTTGTATTCTATTTTTATTTTATGTTGGAATTGTTGGTCTTAAAACACCCTACATTTCTTTGAAAGAAGGGGCAATTGCATAGATGACAAATTGGACCAAATTAATAGCAAATATAACACTGATGCAAACTAATTACAAATATAGCAAAATTAATTGTACAATATCAAAAAGCTGTTGTCAGATACTATGCGTGTTTATCACTGATAGACTTTGATTTCAAAGTCTATCAGTGTCTATCGCTGATAGATTTCGATTAATCAAGTAACTATCACTTATAGACTTTGATTAATTAGAGTCTATTAGTGATAGTCACTGATAGATTTTGATTAACAAAGTTTATCAGCGATAGACACGGATAGACTTTGAATAATCGGAGTCTATCGCTGATAAACTCTGATAATTTAAGTCTATCAGATAGACACTCAGATAGATTTTGCTATATTTACAATTTTTTTACATGGTGTTATATTTGCTATTAATTTGGTCTAATTTTCCACCCATTGCAATTTTCCTAAAAGAAAGAAAGAAATAAAAAAGTTTATTTTAGTGTGTGTTTGATTTAACTTTTCAAAGGTTTAATTTTGAAAAAAAAATATATATATTTTTAAATAAAATTATAGTGTTTGACAACCACTAAAAATGTCTTATTAAATAATGAAATTGATAAATAAACTGTTTTGAAAGAAACACTTGAAAGTAAACTTTTTAAAAACAATTTTTAAGTATGTAATAGTTTGTGTTTAAAAATGTTCAAGAAGAAATATAACCAGACATATGAGTGTCTAAATTCTGAACAATTTTTTTTTATAAAATGTTTTAAAAAAATGCATTCTTGAAAAACACTTAAATTAAAAGATATTCCAAACGAATCCTTAGTTTCGTTTAATTAGTTATTTATAATCATTAAAAAAGAACTGAGATGATTTTTTTATAATTGATTGATACCTACCTATATGTTTGAAATCATATCTTGTAGGTCATACATTGAATATTAAAAACAATTTTTGATTTAGATTGTGTCATGGTCATTGATTCCTTGAGGAACTCCTCTTCCTTTTTGAATGAGATTGGTATTTGGGTTGAAAGAAATCTCCAGAAGCTCTCCACAATTTCTTTTTGTTTTGTTCATGTTAAATGAGATTATAACCATGTGCTAATGCATTAGCTTTTTTTCTCCTTTTCAACTTTTGTCTTGGTTTTTTCAAAAAAAAAAAAAAAAAAAACTTTTGTCTTGGTGGTTTGATTTTTTTCAACTCGGTTTGTTCTTTTTTTTTAGTTCAACAACAATTGAGTGTAGGGGAATTCGAACGTCTGATCTCTTAATCGATGGTACATGTCGTTATGCTCACTTTGACAACTAGTTTGTTTCTCTTGCTAAAATAGATTTTCAGTTTGTTTAGATATCTGTTATTAATATAATTTATCTTCTTTCAACAAAAAATGAAAAAACAAATCTACAATAGACTAAGTAATTTTTTTATGCAAAATTTTAATACTAAATTAAAATAGATAAAAGTTTGATTGATTGAGATATAAACTTTAAATTTGTTAAAAAGGACAAACTTTTTTTTAGAGAAAAAAATATATAAACTTTAATTCTTATAAACTAAAACATAACAAAAATAAAGATTTGCTAAAAAAGTTTATAAACTTTAATTCTTAAAAACCAGAACATAATAAAAATAAAGATTCAACGCCAATACATGTTATCAATTATCAAATTTCCATACCTCACTTTAGTTGTACTATACTTTTTTTTTTTTACAAATTGAATATATGTAGATCATATTTTTTTTTTTTTTTTTTGACAACATATAGAGGTCATATTATTAATTGTTCATACAATAATTTGATTTTTTGATCGAAAATATTGGTGGTGGTATGAAACGATGATTGGAATAACGTTCAAGCAGAAATATAAAAATTAGTTTCGAGTAAAATGTCATATTTTGAAAATGAATTCAAGATTTTTGTTAAATTGGTATGGAAGTAATAATATATTTTCAACCGAAATCAAATTATTAGGTCAGTCACCAAACTTCGAGAAGTTCATAGATACCTAAATTTGTATATGTTTCAATCACGTCTTTTTTTTTTTTTTGACTAAAGTTTCAATCACGTCTTTTAATCGATACCTTCACTATAATAAATGTTCATTTATTTACTTTTTTACAATATGTGGACATAAATGTTTATCAAATAATACTATGACTTAAATGTTGAAGAGACATTGTTAATTAGACTAAAGAATTTTGATGAAAAAATATTTTCATAGCTAAGTAGATAAATGACCTATTATCTTAGCTTCGTAAGAGATGTCAATTTTTTGTCGACATGAGCTAGTTGAATCATGATTGGTGTCTACTCATTTTCTTGTGATTGGAAGTTCAAATTTACCCATCCCACATTTGTTGTACTAAAAAAAAGTTTCAAAGTTCAATTCTCACAATTGTTGAGCTAAAAAACATGCTAACATTTAGGCCCAGTTTGATGATCATTTTGTTTTTTGTTTTTGGTTTTTGAAAAGTAAGCCTATAAACACTACTTCCATTAATAAGTTTATTTGTTTTGTTATTTACCCTCACCCATGTTTTCAAAAACCAACTCAAGTTTTGAAAACTAAAAAAGATAGTTTCCAAAAACTTGTTTTTGTTTTGGGAATTTGGCTAAGAATTCAAATGTGTCATGGACAAGATGAACCAAGGGTAAGAAATTTGAGAGAAAACAAATTTAATTTTCAAAAACCAAACACGAAATGGTTATCAAACGAAACTTTAATAAATGAAATTTCAATAGCATGACTAAAATTTTTACGAGCAATAAGATATTAGTGCATAATTTAGCCTGATATGTACATCGACCATCAGGTCATAGATTCGAATTTCTCACCCCTAAATGTTGTTGAACTAACAAAAAAGATATTAGGATTTGAATGTATGATTTTAGGGCGAGTACTCGTAAATTATCATCTTAATTCTTATAAATTTAATGTATAATCATGAAGTTAAATATATGGTTAAGATTATAGCTTAATTTTCAACCATAAAGTTAGAACTTGGACGATACTCAATTGACTCTCTTTAATCTGGCTGCGCAGTCTCCTGAAAAATGGTCAAATTAAACATGTTCAAAATAAAAAATCTAAGGCTTAATTGAAAATTCTCTGCAAGAAAGAGACTGGGGAAAGTGTCCCGAATGAAATCAATCACGCAATCTCCACTATATATGCAGACAGAAACCGAAGCCCAAACAATCACATTAACAGAGCTTAACTGAAACGCCATGGAATTAGACACTTACTTCCTCTACTCTTCCCTCTCGTTTCTCTTTCTTCTTTTCGCTTTCAACCTCATCCGTCGATCCCTTCGATTTCGCAACAACTTACCGCCGAGTCCGCCATCTCTTCCGGTCATCGGCCATCTCCATCTCTTGAAAAAGCCACTCCACCGGAATTTCCAGAACCTCTCCGCCAAATATGGCCCTGTTATGTCTCTCCGCCTCGGATCTCGCCTTGCAGTCGTTGTATCCTCTTCGTCGGCGGTGGAGGACTGCTTCACTAAGAACGACGTCGTTCTCGCCAACCGTCCTCGCTTGCTAATCGGCAAATACCTCGGCTACAACTACACTACCATGATTGGGGCTGCGTACGGCGACCACTGGCGGAACCTCCGCCGAATCGGCTCAATCGAAATCTTCTCTTTGTCTCGAATCAACAAATTCGCCGAAATTCGGAGGGACGAAGTGGAGCGATTGGTGCGGAAACTTTCGAGCAATTCGATCCATCAATTCTCGAAAGTAGAAATGCAATCGGCGTTGTTGGAGCTGACGTTCAACATCTCGATGAGAATGGTGGCCGGAAAGAGGTATTACGGCGACGAGGTGACGGACGAGGAAGAGGCGAGGCAGTTCAGGGAGTTGATTAAGCAGATTGTGGCGCTGGGAGGAGTATCAAATCCAGGGGATTTTTTGCCCATTCTGAACTGGATTTCGAAGGGTTTCGAGAGGAAATTGATTCAATTTGGGAAGAAGATGGATGCGTTCTTGCAGGGGCTGATCGACGACCACCTGAGGGAGAAGGAAGAGGGAAGGAACACGATGATCGATCACCTGCTCTCTCTGCAAGAATCGGATCCTGCTCAATACGACGACCAAATAATCAAAGGATTTATACTGGTAAACATAAACATATTTCTTCATTTCTCTAGCTATGCAGTTTCTCATCAATTTCATGTTTGCTTTAAAACTTTTTAAACATATCACCAAAATTAATTTTGAAATATCACGACCGTGATTTCGAATATGAAAAAAAAAAAAGAAAAAAAAAAGGTGATTTTAACACTTTCAAAATCATTTCCAAACATGCACTTAGTCGACTGAGCTCATTATGACTTAAAGTGATTTGGTTATCCATTCAACTTAGAATTACTCAAATTTTCAAAATTAAATTTAATATAACTTTTGTGATTGGAAATAATATCAACTTTATTAGTTTTAAAACATGGACAAAGTAAATTAAGGATAAGGTCTCAAAAAAAATTAAATTAAGGATAAGTAACAAGTTTAGTTGAGATTATTGTTCAGGAATTGGAAAATAAAGTTTAAATTCTTCATTGTCAGAAAAAAAAAAGTTTAAATTCTTCGTATAAATTTTAAACTAATTTAGTCCCTTTTTTCTTTAGATGAAAATGATTGAAAACGATTTAAGAAAATAAAATTACGAGTAAGTAAGATGTTATTTTCATTTTAGTACCCACAACTGTTTAGGGCAACTGTTGGGTTGAGAATCCCCCCCTTTTGAAATACTCCTTCGAACTATAGACCTTGTGATTATCAATACATGTGTTATCTTGATCATGGAATCATATTCGAGACTACATGTGTCAAAATTACTGCTATGTTTGCTTTGGCTAATTCACCTTATTTGTATTAAGTATATATTGTATCGATTGATTTGTAGGTGTTACTAACTGCTGGGACCGACACATCAGCTGTGACAATGGAATGGGCCTTGTCTCATCTGCTGAACAATCCTGAAGTGTTAAAGAAAGCAAAAGACGAACTAGACACTCAAATTGGACAAGAACGGCTCGTTGAAGAACCAGACATGTCCAAACTACCCTATCTCCAGGGAATCATCTCTGAGACTCTTCGATTGACTCCCGCCGTTCCAATGTTGCTGCCCCATTATGCAGCCAATGACTGCACAATAGGTGGATATAACGTGCCACGTGACACGATGGTACTAGTTAATGCATGGGCCATACATAGGGATCCAAAGGAATGGGAGAATCCCACAAGTTTCGTACCAGAACGATATGAAAATTCGTCAGACGAAGTTAAGGTACACAAGTTGATACCTTTCGGAGTAGGGAGGCGAGCTTGTCCTGGGTATGCTATGGCACAAAGAGTGATGGGTCTAACTTTGGCAACACTGGTTCAGTGCTTCGAGTGGGAGAGAGTTGGAGAAGAAAAAGTGGACATGCACGAGGGTGCTGGTGCCACAATGCCCAAGCTTCTGCCATTGGAGGCTATGTGCAAAGCTCGTCCCATCGTCAACAACCTTTTTGGTTGAGAAATAATTGTTACAAGTTTATAATTAACGTATGGCCTTTGTCTTATACTTACTCATTTTTCTTAGGCATTGTTGGGCTATATCATAGCATAATAATTAAAATTATTAATTTATTCTATGAGCATGTTTGTAGGCCTAATTTAGGATGGAAGTAGTCATGAATGTTGATGATCAAATTTCGCTAGGCAAATTACCTTCGCTCCACGTGATAATCGACAATGAATTTGTTTGAGAGCGGGGGAAAGACGTGACCTGCAAAACATAAACCTGCACATGTGGTGCTAGCCACACCGCCTCCGATGAAGTCGGAAAACGGAAGGGAGAGTTAGAGATAAATACCTGCTCGTGTTCCTAGGATTTTTAGGAATTCAGAGGCGTTTCAGGACAAACCAAGCGGAACCGGGTGGCCAGAGGCGGTAGGGACTAAACGGAGCCGGAGGGACTCGGCCTCGGCCATGCCCGACCCCTTAGGTCTTGGCCCGTCATGTTTGCCGGTTTCGTCTATAGGATCCATCTCCCAGCCTTATTTCTGTCTGGTTGTCATCGTCAGCTCCTTGTATACCGGAGTGGTCCAAAATTACCTATAACAATAAACTACGTTCAATCGTTCATCTGGACTAATTTACCTCTTATGTTAAAAATCCACTTGTGTTTAAGTATAGAATATATATATATATATATATATATATATATATATATATTTTGAGAATTGAAGATTACTCAATTGACCATGGCTACAGTGACTGAAAAAGAAACATCCAATGCCTTAATTGAATATCCTAGAAAGTGATTCACTAGAAAGTATCAACCAAATCGTCCACGCCCTTTCGTTTTCAAATCTCACCTATAAATTAGTTAACGCCACTGCCATCCTCAACCAAGATGCACTCACGAATTTAACTAACAAAAACGCCATGGAAATGAACCTCACCTACCTACTCCTCCTCTATGCTTCCCTCTCTTTTCTCTCTCTTCTTTTTGCCTTCAATCTCATCCGTCCATCGCTTCCCGTTCGCAAAAACTTGCCGCCGAGACTCTTCGGTTGACTCGTGGCGCTCCAATGTTGCTACCCCATTGTGCAGCCAATGACTGCACAATAGGTGGATATAACGTGCGACGTGACACAATGGTACTGCATACACAGGGATCCAAAGGAATGGGAGGAGCCCACAAGTTTCAGACCAGAGCGATATGAAAAGTCAGAAGTGGAGGTACAGAAGTTGGTAGCTTTCGGAGTGGGGAGGCGAGCTTGTCCTGGGTCTGCCATGGCACAAAGGGTTATGGGTCTAACTTTGGCAGCATTGATTCAGTGCTTCGAGTGGGAGAGAATTGGAGAAGAACAAGTCGACATGAATGAGGGGACTGGTGCCACAATGCCCAAGATTGTGCCATTGGAGGCCATGTGCAAACCTCGTCCCATCGTGGAAAACTTCTTTCACTGAGAAATAATTGTCATAAATTTACAAATGTGTGCTCTTTGTTTTATATTTTCTTGGCATATTATTTAGTTATATAATGCAATGGTTAGAAATATTATAGGACATTTTGGTAATCATTTATATTTCATCGTGATTGTAGAGATAAATAAACAATATCTGTGGGAATCAGCTGATTATGATTGTAGTCGAGCCTTAGTACACACATCATCAAAGAAATCTCATTTCCATTCCTATTTATTCCTTCTCATTGATTTTTCATTGCAATTGTGAAGCTTACTATATTCACTCAGTATAGTAAACACAACCTAATTAATCAATCAATCACAAATCCCAATCATAAGTAAACACATGGTACCTTAAGTTTTCATAAATATCTCAAGACTACCTTTGCAAACACACACATATATATATATTGACTTGTGTGCTAGCATGTCATCCAATCAATAAATATCTAGATAGAAAAATATCTAACAACTCATGTGTAGATGAATTAGATATCAATTTGTTTGTTTGTTTTTTTTTTTTTTTTTTTTTTTTTTGAGATAAGATATTGAGTATTTGATAATGATTTTTGTTCAAATAAATTATCAATTTATTGATTATAAAATTTAGCAACTAACAAATATAGGAAAAATTATTAAGTGTTCCCCATGGAATGAGATCCATTTTTTAAAACCGTCAGATGTAAAATATTCAAATTTGTCTACCCTTAATAGTTGGTTACAAAATCGAGGCATTTTTGTTATTTCTCTCTCTTACATCCAACGGTGCAATACTAAGGATATCATTACACTAAGAGCACCTAAAAAATTCTCCAAATATAGATATTAAAAGCTACAAAAACTATTCTTTGAAGAATATTTTAAAAGAATATATAGATATTAGAATCATATCGACTAGAGCGAGAAAAATTTGGTAAAGCAATTTGTTCTCTATAGTACTACTAGATTTATTCTACGTTAGTCATATTACTTGCATTCAAATTTAATCTTCATACCATCAATAAATCTTAAACTTAGTCCCTAGTATAAGTTTATGATTATTTAAAAAAAAAAAATAGTTCCAATATTTCCCCAATAAATTTTGGAAATATATGGTATTTTTTGTGAATAAAAACTATTATCATTATTCAAGTTCAATAAAAATTAACTTTAATTAATAATAAAGTCTAATTTTAAGATTTCTTGAAAATACATGAACCAAACTAGTATTTTAACCACCAATTATTTAGGACGTTTCTTTTGGATGTGAAAACTAGGTGGAGGCCGAGGGCACACTTATGTATTAAACTTTTGTAGATGATATTTACATCAAAATTTTCACATGTTTATAGGTTTAACATCATGAGAGGTGAATAGACATTCCCATTATACTAAAAAAATTGATAAAAATATGAACAAAATAGCAGAGGTGACTAATTTGGAAATAGTAATAATAATAGGGATGACAAAAATCCCCATGGAGTCGGGTCCCCACAGGGTCCCACCCTGAACTAGGTGGGGAATCCCCGGTTTGATCGGGTATAGGGGTCAAATCGGGAATTTTGTTTCGAGTCCACGATCGGGGACGGGGATGGTATCCGCACCCCGTCCTCGTCCCCAACCACGCCCTGAATAATTATTTATTTATTTATTTTAAAAAATACATAATATATATATTATAATTATTTACAATAATAATATTATTATTACATTATATTTCATTACTAATAACATTTTATAATTTTTTTTTTAATTTTTAAGTTTTGGCTTATTGTATTGTTTAGTTTATATTGTTCTTTTTTTTAAATTTAATTTAGGAGTTTAAATTTATAATATAAAATATTTAATAATTTAAAAATTAATTATTTAAATAAACAATTAATTATAATACTAATCTTGTAAAAGTATATATAGTTTTAATATATTTCTTAATTTTTAATTAATTTTTATTAAAAAATAATTTTAAAAAAAAACTAAAAAAATTGGATTTTTTCATGCGGAGCACCCGATCCCTAAACGAGGATTCCCCGAAATAGGGAATGGGGTGGGAACAAGGATGGGGAGTGCATCCCCGGCCTCGCCCTGTCCCGTTGCCATCCCTAAATAATAATAATATTTAAAAAAAAATACAAAATATGTATTTATTAATTTAAATCTTTTTCTAAAAAATATCCATCAACATTATTTTATCGATTCTAACTTTTTATGACCTATCCATTCTCCATAGCCACAAAAAGATTCCAGAAGACTTCACCAAGTCTTTTTGGACTCAACTCTTTTGCTTTTTTGTTTTATTTTGAGAAATGAATTCTTTTATTTTCTTCTTTTTGAGAAGAGAAAAAATAATTCTTTTGCTCTTGAATGTCGTCATCACTGAATTTGGGGTCCTTGATCATCTTCTCCTGTGGCCAGTTTCTTTATGGAATTAATTTGTAGCCAATTTGCAGATGTTAGGTGAGCAATTAATTTAACATCACATGGGGGTTGACGGGTTGAATTGTTCAGATTTTGTCTTCTCTTCCCCGTGACTCTCTTCTTCTTCTTCATCCTCATTTCACCTTCCATTCCAATTTCAACTGAAACATTTCCTGAAAATGTTTTCGAGCTCTGATTTCCATACCCTTTTCTCTTACCTTCTCCTCTCTCTCCTCTTCTTCTCTCTTCAGGCTCAACCATACACTCCTCCAGATAAGTATTTCGTCAACTGTGGATCACCGACCACCGTCGTCGATGAAACTCGCCGGAATTTCATCGGCGACTTGAATTCCGGCAATACTTTCAGGTTCACCTCAAAGAATTCTCGAGAAGTCAACCATTTGAACAACTCTCCATCTCTGAATGACTCTGTAAGGATCTTCAATCAGGCAGCGTTTTACGAATTTCCAATCGACCAAGATGCTTTTCATATTGTTCGCCTTCACTTCTCCCCTTCCAATTTTCTCTCCGATTTATCCACAGCCCTTTTCGATGTTTCGGCTACTGGGTTTTTCCTTCTGAAAAACGTCAACGCCACCAGGGAATCTGCTTCAATTAAGGAATTCTTCCTGAGATTACCGCCGGGGAAATTTCAGATTAAATTTTTGCCGAAATCTTCATCTATTGCATATGTAAATGCCATCGAAGTGTTCCCCACCCCACCAGTCTTTATCCCGTCCGAGGCTCTGCAAATCATCTCAGATGGAAGAAACAACGGTACGCCTAAGGATTTACCTTCTCTAATTTTGCATACAATTTACAGAGTCAACGTGGGCGGTCCTGAAATCTCCCCCGCTAACGACAACCTATGGAGGAACTGGGAACCGGACGATGCTTATCTGCTGAATGCGAGCTCTGCAACCAACAGAGAATATTCACAAACACTCAAGTACTTGAACGAAAATGACAATTATTATGCAGCCGATCGCGTATACACAACGGCCAGGGAGTTGAATACAAATTCCAGAAATATAGCGTGGTCTTTTCCTTCAAGACCACGTACTCTCCATCTTCTCCGGGTTCATTTCTATGATTTCATCGCTATAACATCCAACGGTTTTCTTTTCTTCAATTTGTCTATTGGCAATAGCTTCAGTACGAAGATTGACTCTTCTGGATATGGACTTGAGAGTAATTATCCATTTCACTTAGATTTCTTGGTGGATTCTGGTGAAAGTGGGTTCGTTGATGTCAGTGTTGTTCCTCTGGGTCTGAATGAGAGTGGACAGCCCACCGCTTTTTTGAATGGGGTTGAGATTATGGAAGCCACGGATGAACAGAGCAAAGATCCTGACATCAGAGACGAGCCTCAGGGAAGTAAGAACAAACGTGTGGGTCTTTCTGTGGGCTTGGCTGTTGGGGGTTTTAGTTTGTTCTGCGTTTTGGGCTGTGGAATCTGGTTTTGTCTGAAATGGAGGAGGCCAAAAACTGAGGACGAAGCTTCACACACGCACACACAGTGGTCTCCATTGTCTGTATTTGGAGGTGGCAGCACTCACAGCAGGTTAAGCAGCTCCCCTATCCCTAACTTGAATCTTGGGTTGAAATTTTCGCTTGCTGAAATCAAAATTGCCACCAACAATTTCAACAAGAAATTCCTTGTTGGTGAGGGTGGTTTTGGGAAAGTCTACAAGGGAGTCATGAGGAATGGCATGAAAGTAGCTGTGAAGCGAAGTCAGCCTGGGGCTGGACAAGGTATTTCAGAGTTCGAGAGAGAGATCACGATCTTGTCCCGAATTCGTCATCGACATCTCGTTTCGTTTATCGGGTATTGCGACGAGGGACTCGAGATGATTTTGGTTTATGAATTCTTGGAGAAAGGAACTCTGAGGGAGCATCTTTACAACTCGAAGTTGCCTCTGCTGCCTTGGAAGAAAAGGCTTGAAATTTGCATTGGTGCAGCTAGAGGCCTGCATTACCTACACAAAGGTTCGGCTGGAGGAATCATTCACCGTGATGTCAAGTCAACGAATATTTTACTTGATGAGAACCTTGTTGCAAAAGTTTCTGACTTCGGTCTTTCGAGGGCAGGTCCTCTTGATGAAACTCATGTAAGTACAGATATTAAGGGGACTTTCGGCTATCTCGATCCCGAGTATTTTCGAACCCAACAATTGACAGAGAAATCTGATGTCTACTCATTTGGTGTTCTTCTTCTAGAGGTTTTGTGTGCAAGACCAGCTTTGAATCCAACACTTCCAAGAGAGCAAATAAATCTAGCAGAATGGGGATTGAGATGCAAGAAAATGGACTTGCTTGAAGAGATCATTGATCCCAAATTGGAGGGTCAAATTGATCCAAACTCCTTGAGAAAGTTTAGTGATACAATAGAAAAATGCTTACAAGATGATGCTGCTAATAGGCCTACAATGGCAGATGTGTTGTGGGACTTGGAGTATGCATTGCAACTTCAACAAAGTGCACACCCAAGAATGCCACATGAGGATAGTGAAACCAATGCCAATGGGGTCTCTTCAACAACTATTCAACGTTTCCCTTCTATTGGTTCTTCGATTCTAAGGGATCATCCAGATATGAGTCAAGATCTAGATACTCACTTAACTGTTAGTGAAGTTTTTTCTCAGATGAAGGCAGGTGATGGTAGATAAAAATGTTATGGTATAATCGGGTTTTTGTTGATGTAAAAAAGGTATGAGATTACAAATTTATCCTTTCACACAAATCACTGTCAAAAAAGAAAAAATGATTGCCTTCTTCACTATATTAAAAATTTATACAATCTTATTATGTCTTTGTTTACCTATTGAATTTGATATAGTTAATTACTTTAAGATCTTCAAAGACATCATCAGTTTAGTGTAGTTGAACTTGATATTTGGATCCATAGTAAAAGCTTATTTTTCATGAAAAAAACAATAGTAATATAATGAGATTTTTGTTGATGTAAAAGTAGCACACAAAAATATATATTTATCTTCTCACACAAACTGTTACAACTTCTAATATGATTGTGTTTTTAAAATTGGTACCTTTTTGCATTAGACAACAAAGATAGGACAATGATATTTCCTTATCCCATTCATCTCCACTACAAAAATAAATGAAGTAAAAAATTAACAGGTGAAAAATGGTCGATGTGTACCTGTGAAGTCCGACTTTGTTTTGATTCACAGGTACACCCATTTCATCACTCGTCGGATTCGATTCTGAATTTTGTATTGATTTTTCTCTTCTTCTATTAATTGAACGCTATTTCTGAGTTGAAGAATTACTGCGGCGAATTATTTGGTTCCCTACAATCAAATTGTTATGTGATTTCAGAATACAATCAAGCAATCCAATGTCGCCGATATGAAGACGAGCTACATCTCGAACGTCATGTCGAGTCATTCCATTTCCTCTATGGCTGAATTTGTCTAATTTCTTCTCTTCCAGCGCCTTTACAATCACCTCTGCCTCCCTATTTTTTCTCTTTGTATTTTGGGACTATGAAGGTTAGAGACCAACAAGCTTTTTGGATGGGCCATGGTGATGATGTGGCAAAACTTCCTAGGGGTTTAAAGTGGTGGCAAGAAGTCAACAAGGGACAGTATAGTGGCAAGTTTTATGGATTGAAGTATCATCCAAAGGTAATGAAGTTCATTTAAAGAAATAAAAAAAAAAAAGAATTTAACTTTGTACTCTGTAATTGGAATCCTACGTTCTTTCTTTGTTTATTATTTTGCATAAATAGTTAATTTCAGGTTGAAGATTGACCATATTTTCGTTTCGGTTCTGGAGAGTTCCACCTTGACATTGTTTGAGTTTGTCGAACTTTAAGAGATAAATCAAAATCCAACATCATGATGTAACGAATTTGTTGACGACCATTACTGGTGTGCTTTCTAATGTGAATCTGTTCAAGGAATGTTAGTTCTCTTATGGCGTTGAATATGGATATCAAAATATTTTTGAGGTTGGTAGGTTACACATATTTTAGTAGACATAATATTTTTAGTAGAGCTATAGAATCTAAAATAGAAATAGAAATAAAGTTGAGAGTAAGGAGTTGCAGTGTTGCGATCTCTGGGGCAAAGAAACAAAAGAGATTTCTTTCAAGGAATTTTTCAACTGATTGATTTCTTCAGCAATGAAGGAGGTTTGTCACGTTATTGATTATACTCCAAAAAACCAAAATAATAATAATAATAAATAACACCATAAATAGTAATAACTTTGCTAAGGTTTTCATTTAACTTACATAAAGTCGAATATTAGGTACCACATAATATAAACGAAGCTACATTTTCTTTGAATGGGGATCAAAATTGACAAAGCTGAAAATTTAAATAAATAAAAAAAAAAAAAAAAAAAAAGATTGTTGACTTTTGTGGAGCCTAAACACAAAATTATGTCTTAGCATCAGTATCAACCAATACAAATCTTGACCTAATTCCTATCCTAATTTGTGTCTTTTTTCCTTTCATTCCTTGTAATATTTGTGTTTATGCACTTGTGGAAAGTTAATTTAGGTCCAATTAAAATCATCAAATTTTCAATAAGAGATTGAATTTCAAAATGTATTCTCTACTGCAACATTCTAAAATTAAAGTCACAAAAAATCCAATGCTATCTCCATTAAAAAGTTACAATAATTATGTGCCAAAGCTAGCTTAGCTCAGCGGTAATTGACATGTATCATCAACCATGAGATCAAAGGTTCGAATAACAAATTAAAAGATGTATTTTGTATAATAGAGAGAGACAACAATATATAAAATTTAAAGATTAAAGTATATGGTTTAAAAGTTGAAGAAGAAGCCAAAGCGAACATAGTTGAGCAATGATTGGCATGTACCTTGACCAAGAGATCAAAAGTTCGAATACTCACACCCCAAATGTTGTTGAACTAAAAAAAGAAGAGCAATTTGCAAAAATCGCCCCTAAACTATGTTGATTGTTTGGATTCTACCCTTAAAGTTTTAATTCTAAAAGTTAGACCCTCCAACTTTCATATGGGTAAAAATTAGGTCCTTTTGTTAACAAGATGGATGAGAGAGAAATGTTTTTAAAATTTTTATTTTTCTTTTTACTTTATCTCACACCATTCTCTTCCTTTCCAAAGAAATTCCTTCTTTTTCTTCAAAAAAATTCATTCTCATTACCAGAAAACTATTCTCTCTTCCTTCTTTCTCTTCCAATTAATTCAACAAGAATCCAAAAACAAAATTTGAACAATGAACAATTTCTAATTGAGCTTTTCTTGAAAGAAATCGTCAAAGAACTTCAATACATCGAAAAATCAATCGCAAAATTCAGGGCCAAATGTTCGAATCCTGTTTTTCATGAGTTTGAAAAATTCGTTAGAGACCCATTGAAGAACGAATTTCTACTGGTTTGGTTGGCAATACAAATGGAATAAAAATGGACAGAAGAGTGAATAAGATGCATAGATTTGTTGGGCTCATGACGAAGTTGTCGATGGAAATGGAGATTCCAGCGGAGTTTGAACGGAATTTGAGCGGACGACGTCGATTTTTTCCTTCGCTGGTGGTGGCTGAAAATCTTTCAAGTATCGGAAAAAAAATTTGTGACACTGTCGCCATGTTCAGAGCTTGAAATTGATGACACCTTGGAACAAAACGTTTTATTACATTTTTAGACTTTTCATGAAGTGCTTGGAGTTAAGGAAATGCGGCGGAAGAGAAAGAGGGAAAACGAGAGAGTTTACTGGTAGAGAGGAGATTTTTTTGAAGAAAAAAAAAGAATTCCTTGGGAAGGAAGAGAATGGAGAGAGATAAAATAAAAGAAAAATAAAAATTTTAAAAACATTTCTCTCTCATCCATATTTGTGAACTATAGTTAACCAAATGACGTAATTTTTATCCATGTGAAAGTTGAAGGGTCTAATTTTTACAATTAAAAGTTGAAGGGTGGAATCCAAACAATCAACCTAGTTTAGGGATGGTTTTTGCAATTTGCCCTAAAAAGAAATAAAACAAATCTTTTGCCTTATTCAAAATAAATCTCGAAATTATTCAAAAAGAAATAAAACATCTTTTCGATATTTACAAACCAGTCGAGAAGCTCATCCATTTGACTTCACTTATTTTCCCCCTCTTCAATGAAGTAATTTTAAAATAATTTCGATTAATTATACATGATGGAAAAAAGAAATACCCTAAACAACTAAACAAGTACATTGTATTTAAAATTAATTAGTTCATAAGATCTTTGAGTAGCTATCATCAAATCTGCCAATAGTTGAAGGTATTCTTGTTATTCTATCTTTATAAAAAAAAAAAAAAAAAAAAAAAAAAATCCACTTAGTCCCATGGTTAGTTTTTATTAAATTTGTTTTTTTTTGTCATTGAATCAAATATATCCAAATAACATGTTTTTTCTTCAACATTTGCAAAGATGGAATCAAATCATCAACCTTTAGAATGTAATACATGTCAAGCAACCGATACTCGAATTGACAAACAACCAAACAACTACTTGAATAAAATAAACACAAGTTACAAAACACATACGTTTTACCAAGAAAAAAAAAACTTAGAACATGTCAATCTATCTATCTAAGAAGTTATGAATGACATACTTGAAAGTGATTTAGAATTGGTCAAAATCATTTTTGTCATGTCTAGAATCTCTAAAAATGATTTCAATCTTTTGAAAATCACTCCCAAACATGTTTTGATACTATTTTTTTCCTATTTTCTGAGAAATCTAAGACTATAATAATTAAACTACACAACCGCTAACACATTAAATACCAATTATTAATTATATACATACCTTTAAATCATCCAACCATTTTGAATCAAAAGAGGTTGTGGATGATACGACGAGCTTTGCACATGGCTTCCAGTGGCACTGCTTTGGGCATAATGACACCTCTTACCAGCTCGGTCATGTCCACCTCCTCTTTGTCAATCCTCTCCCACTCGTAGCACTGAATCAGCGCCCCTAGAGCCAAACCCACCACCCGCTGCGCCATGCCTGACCCTGGGCAGGCTCGTCGTCCAACTCCAAATGGAACCAACTTGTGCACCTGATCACCTTCTGATTTTTGGTGTCTTTCTGGTTTGAATTGTGTGGGCTCTTCCCATTGCTTAGGATCTCTATGGATAGCCCATGCATTCACCATTACAATTGTGTTTTGTGGTATTTCGTACCCGCTTATTGTGCAATCGTCAGAGGTGAGGTGTGGGAACAACATTGGAGCAGCTGGGTTTAGCCGAAGAGTCTCAAAGATGATTCCTTGAAGATATGGTAATTTGGACACGTCTGATTCTTCGATTAGTCTTTCTTGTCCAATCTGAGTGTCGAGCTCCTCTCTAGCCTTCTTGAATACTTCGGGATTGTTGAGCAAGTGAGCTAGAGCCCATTCAATTGTCACCGCTGATGTGTCGGTTCCTGCTATTATTAACACCTGCAAATATACGTAGCTATTGAGTAATTCGATGCAAATATATATTTTGAAAAAAAAATTATAATTTGGATGATTTGTTCTAAATTTTGTAATAGGAAAAAAAAAAACGAGTCTGATATATGATAATATTTTGTTTAAAAACTATTAAGCCCAACTCTCATTTTGTCTGTGAAAAATCATAATTCGAAAGTAAAATACATTAAAATAAAATATTGAAGGTAATGATAGATATGTGTATGTTCTTTTCATCCTAAGTTATTGAGATGTTTGGTTAATTAATCACAAATTACATTCAATTTGTTTCAACTTAAATTAATTTTAGAAGGATTCAACTTATAAAATACTAAAAGAAAATTGAAGGACAATTTTTTTTTCTTTGAGATCAATTGATGCTCAATATTGAATCTAGCTAGACCTACCTGTGATAATATAATTATCCCACAGTTCAATAATATTATAATTCAAAAGAGATCGTAAGAGTAATAGTCTTATAGATAAATATTAAAAATAAAAAAAATAAAAAAAAAAACCTTCACGGCATACCACTGAGATTTTAATGAAACATGTAAGGAGATTCGTGCATACTAGCTAAGTTTTGTTCTAAAAATTATATTTAAAAAATGAATAAATCCACTGAAAAAGAGGAAAAAAAACAAATTAAAAAAGGAAACCGTTTACAAGTCAAGTCACAACTACAAGTACGGGCTACAGTGCATTCACTAGAAGACAAACTACTCTGCAGTATACTCCTTCCATAAAACTTAAAATTATTAATCCTTCTTTATCTATTAGTTTTCCTTTATAAATTTTGAAAATATTTTATTGTATAAAATTTATTGTGATTATTTAATCAATTTCTATATTAATTAAGTTTATATAATTTTTTCTTTCAAAATTAAATTATGAAGGTATGGATTCATCTTTCACCTTTGAAACTAATTTTCAAATTTATAGAAATTACATAGATTAAAATAAGGCATTTGAAAAGACACTCTAAATTATAGGAACAAAAATGATTCTTTTTTTTTGCTGATAAGAGAATTTGAAAATAACAAACAATCAAATCTTTTTTCTTACAACAGATAGAGATGTAGGATTCAAACCATAAATTTTAAAATCATTAGTATGTTTTATGTCAATTGAAGAATCCAATCTACGCTGACATGTTGGTAGCTATCAACCTATCGGTTCTTTTTTTTAAGAGAATCAACATATCATTAATACTATAACTTTTTTGTTTATACGGGGGTGTTTGGGACAATGGGTTGTGAAGTTAGAGTTGGGTGGAGTTAATAACTCTACCCAACTCGTTTTTTGATCAAGGATCCAATTGCGAGACCCACAAATTTATCAACCAATCACTACATTATTGTGGGCCCCACAAACTTTTTAACTCCAATTCCACTATTTTATTGTGGGTCCCACAAA
This sequence comes from Luffa acutangula, assembly GCA_036850905.1. Classification (NCBI taxonomy): domain Eukaryota; kingdom Viridiplantae; phylum Streptophyta; class Magnoliopsida; order Cucurbitales; family Cucurbitaceae; genus Luffa; species Luffa acutangula. The sequence goes on along the minus strand of CM072087.1, from coordinate 55,506,192 downwards.
CTTATTAACTACTCCAAACAAAACAACTTTAGGTTTCATAACTCAACTCTTGTCAAACACCTCCTAATTTTTTTTGTAGGACATTATAACTTTTTAGGGAAAATTACATTTTTAGTCCCCGAGTTTTAAGGACTAGATGTGTTTGGTTCCTAAGTTTTTCAAATGTACCCTTTTAGTCCCCAAGCTTTTAAGAATAGGTTTAAAAGGTCAATTGTCACTAACAAAACTGTTAAATGCAAACAAAAAGCTTATTGGATTTTTTAGTTGTTCACGTGGCTGTTGACTAGACTTTAAAAATTGTCCGAGTAGACTTTTGTGTTTAAACTAATGCCAAGTTTACAGTAGCCACGTCAACAACTAAAAAACTCAATCAACTTTCCGTTTACATTTAATAGTTTTGTTAGTGATGAGGGACCTTTTAAACCTATTCTTAACAACTTGGAGACTAAAAGGGTACATTTTGAAAACTTAGGGACCAAATGCATCAAGTACTGAAAACTCGAGAACTAAAAGGGTAATTTTCAAAAACATTTTCTGTGGCAAATGTTATGGTCCCATGTGGGATGTTAGATTAGCCACTTACACGTCATCTAATGAGCATTTAATGATATAATATTATATTCCATGGATCCTATACAATTCTTAAATACTTCTTTTATGGCAAACAATGAGGGGAGATAATGACCGTGGTTGTGTTTGTTGGTCGACAATGACCGTTAAGCTTTTGCCCTTGTGGCGTAATAATATGAGGTATTTTAAAAAAAAAAAAAACAATGAGAGGAGGTAGTATATAAAATTTTTCATACTAGGTAGCAGGTAGAAATTTCATGATTATCTCTCCTCAGGGATTATCCCAAACAAAAGAAAAATCGTCAAATTCGTGAGGGAAAAATAAATAAATAAGTGAATCGAAATGAAGATGAAAATGTAAACGAAAATGAGAAGAGAGTGAGAAATTACGAGAATGAATCCTTTGATTAATTGATCTCCATAGTAGGCAGGCTCCGATTCCTGCAGAGAGAGCAAGTGATCGATCAATGTGTTCCTTCCTTCTTCCTTGTTGCTCCGATGTTCGTCGATCAGTCCCTGCAAGAACGCGTCCATCCTCTTCGCAAGCCTCGAAACCTTCCTCTCGTAACCGTTCAGAATCCAATTCAGCATCGGAATGAAATCTCCAAGATTCGATACTCCTCCCACCGCAACAATCTGTTTAATCAACTCTCTCGACTGCCTCGTCTCGTCCTCGTCCGTCACGTCGTCGCCGAAATACCTCTTTCCGGCCGCCATTCTCATCGAGATGTTGAACGTCAGTTCCGAAGTCGCCGATTGCAAATGTACCTTCGAGAATCCATGGAGAGAATTCCTCGAAAGCTTCCTCAGTAACCGCTCCACTTCGTCCCTCCGGATTCCGCCAAACTTGTTCAGGCGAGACGTCGAGAAGATCTCGATCGCGCCGATTCGGCGGAGGTTCCGCCAGTGGTCGCCGTACGGCGACGCCACCATCGTAGTGTGGTTGTAGCCCACGTGTTTGCCGAGTAGCGACCGGGGACGGTTCGCCAGAACGACGTCGTTCTTAGTGAAGCACTCCTCCACCGCCGACGACGACGATATGACCACCACGAGGCGAGATCCGAGCCGGAGAGAGATCACTGGACCATATTTTGCAGAGAGCTTCTGGAAAGTTCGGTGGACGGGGACTTTGAGATAATGGAGGTGGCCGATGATCGGAAGGGAGGGCGGAGTCGGCGGTAAGTTTGTGCGACGGCGGAGGTTGAAAGCGAAGAGGAGAGAGATAAGCGAGAGAAAAAGGAAAAGCAGAGAGAAATCTGCCATACTTGTTACTTTTGTAGTGTATTCGATTTCCGATTTGGGAGTGAGGATGAAGACGGGGCCATGGTGGGCTATATATACTGAGGCCACACCACAACACTCACATTTGCAGTATCCTCCAACTTTTTATATTCTTTATTAAATAATTCTAATTTTCATTAACAAAATTTTGTTGTATACTGGTGGTATGTAGGGATCTTCAACATACTCCATCAAAATCTTGATAAGAAAGAAGAAGGTAGAAAATGATTTTTTTTTATCTCTCTTAATTGTAAGATTTTAATGGTGATATGTTCTAAAATTACCAATTGACAAATTTAGTAAGAAAAAAACTTAGGCTACATATTATGTAGGAATAGAAAGAGGAAGGAAGAAGATTGAGATTTTTTTTTTAAGTGTAATAGTATTTGTTCATATAAAAAAGAAAGTAGTAATTATAGTTTTCTAAATTTATTATTTTTTCTGCCAATTGACCCTAGCTAAGGTATGGATAATATTTTTCTCTATTCAAATTTTGAATCTTCATCTGTCCATATTTGGAATGTTATATATATAATTTGGAAATGTTTGTTAGTACTTTGGAAAATTTCTTTTACAAACCTATGATTTTGATGGATGTCGCTCTTCCAACTAATTGAAGCTACTAATCCAAGGTAACCTAATCCAAACTTCAAATTTTGATGTGATCCCTTTTGAATCTTCAAGAGAGGAGAATCTTTTCTCTTTTTTATTTTTTTCCCTTTTTGATAATAAAAATAAATAAAATAAATCTTTTGCCTCACTTTTGCATTACTCAAAATAAATCTCGAAAGTCATATAACTGCCCTACTCGAACAATTTTTATTAATATTTTAATTTTTAAAATTTATTATTAAAATATAGTAGTTTTGAAATTTATTATTTAAATATTTTTCTTTTAATTTTTCAGGTGTAGGTCACCTCTCAAGAGACGACCATGTGTGTCTGCAAGAAGAGACAACATGCAGATGTGGCAATAATTAAAAAATAAAAATAAAATAAAATTGTGAAGGACGTCCACCACATGTGTTTAATGTAAAATGGAAGGTTGATAGAGTGGTAAGGAATGCAATCTAACCTTGTGTTCTTGTGTTCAATCCTCAGTGGCTGCACTGTAACTTCTTTTTTTTTCTTTTTTCACTGATATTGAAATTTATATACCAAAAAATTAATTTAATGTAGAAATTGCACATTCTTTTTGTACATTTTTATTTTTGAAATGTTATTTCATGTAGAAATTGCACATTTTTTTTGTATAATTTTATTTTTGAAATTTAATTTAATGTAGTAATTGCACATTTTTTTTGTATATTTTTATTTTTGAAATTTTATTTAATGTAGAAATTTCACTTTTTTTTTTTTTTTTTTTTGTATATTTACAAACCAGTCGAAGCTCATCCATTTGGCTTCACTTATTTTCCCCCTCTTCAATAAAGTATTTTAAAAATAATTCCGATTAATTATGCATGATGGAAAATAGAAATACCTAAACAACTAAACAAGTACATTGTATTTAAAACTAATTAGTTTTGATAAACTTTCATTTTTATTTTACTTCAGTCATAGATTAAAAAAGATAATGGTTGTTACACTAATTTTTTTTTTTTAAAACAAAATACGAAATTTATTTACGCCACTTGGACAAAATGTGAATTATTCATCTGGGTATTTGACCAACTCACAAGATATTGACATTTGAACATTTCGCAAATTTGACTAGAGAATCAGCCATTTTATTAAGCTCCTAGGAATAAAAGAGAATTCAATGCTTCCAAAAACAATTTTTGTAATGAGATTGTCTCATAATAACCATTAGACGTGCATTAAAAAAATCACGTCGTTTTAATAACCAATCAATACAAAATTAAGGTATTTTTACAATCTCTCTCATACATTCAACAACACATAATTGCCAGGCTGATTGGTAGTGACCTCCTGAGAATAATTTATCTTCAAATAAGTGCATGAATAACACGTTAATGACCAAAAATTTGTAAGTATAGATACAAGTGGCCAGTGGGTGTCTATTTTTTTTAAGAATCTTCAGAAACTAAATAATAGACTACTTGATAGATTTTTGAACAAACTCATAACAACCTTCATTAAAAGGAGTGAAATGCAGTTCACGAATATGAGGGAACCAAAACAAGTGTCCATCTTCCAGCGAGGAAGAGTCCCTTGAAATTTGAAACAAAAAAACTTACACCATTGAGAACAAAAACCGGCTGCTCTACCAACAACACAGTGGGCTACTCAATTTTCCTAATCCTCCCTACCACACTGATTGAAAAACGAATATAAATTTTAAACGAATATACTTTTTCGTAAGGCTAAAATAGAAAAACGAATTAAAACGATATTCACATCATTGATGTCATCCTTGTTTTTTGGTTTTCCCATCTAATTTTTGGATAAGGTTGAAAATTATTCACAAAAATTTATTATTGTTCTTAAACTTACCTTATTTTATTTTATTTTATTTCAATATCTAAATTTTATATTAAAGACTATATTAATAATTATCATTGATTTTTTCCTACTTTAAACAAAATTCTTTATGTGAAATTGACATTTATCCGCTTATGTAATTGGAAAAAGTTAACTTCTATAAACTGAGAGAAGAATATAGCGAGATAATACTCAATTGCATTAACCAAAGATTCAGGTACCAAAGCAAGCACCCTCGACCAAGAGGTCAAAGGTTTAAGTCTCCACCCCCAAATATTGATGTACTAAAAAAAACTAATGATTCAGGAGGATACACTTTATACAGCTGAGGAAAATCAGCATTTTCCTATCAATAACAAATAGCTAATAATAATAATGTAATACTAAAAAAAATAATAATAATGTAAAAATACAAATACAGATGTACACAGAAGATTGGAGGATTGCATAACAGAAGAATCAGCAATCTAGTGAAATTGTTGATCGAACCTTCTGGATCGTTGAAGACTTGGGCTTCTTGTTTGTGGGCTGACTAGAGCAGCCTGTATTATCGTGGCCCATGCTTTCATCATCCTCCTGTGTAAGGCCCAATAGCCTGTTATCCTCAATAGAAAATAGCATGTATTTCACGAATTTTTTAAACTATAAAAAAGGAAAAAACAATCTCTATTAAACTTTTTATTTTGGGTAAGACTAAAATAAAAGCATAATTCAAATGATAATTCACGTGATTAATATTATCATTGTTATTAATTACTTCAACCTTTCACGTCTAATTTTCAGATAAGGTCGAACATTATTCATAAAAGTTTAAATTTAAAAAGTAAAATTATTTTAAAAACGATATTTTAATTATATTATAATTCTTAAACTTACACATTTATTTTATTTCAATTCCTAAATTTTTATCTAACAAATATTTTAATCATTATCATTGATTTTTGGTACCTTAGGAAAAAAAAATAAAAGATGAAAATGACTTTTATCTACTTATGCATGAGTCTTGAAAACTATATGTAATACCTAGAAGTGAATTGTGAAAAAGTGTATGATTTTTTTTTTTTTTTTTAAAAAAAAGAAGAGTATGAATTTTTATTAAATAATCAATGAAAAAATGATGACCATGATTAAAAAAAGGAAAATAAATGTTTAAAAGAAAGACTAAAAATGAAAAGGTTTATTAGTATTAAAATCAGAAAACAATAGAGACAAAAACAAGGAGATGAAGCAAAGTTGAAGTGAAATTGATATACTGATTTTTTTTTTTTTTTTTTTTTGAAATACTGATTTTAATGCAAGAGTTTTAGAGCGTCATGGAATACGTAATTGAAAGTTGGATTTAGGTGACGAATGGAACGACGTCGCTTCACGGCACCATCCATTATTACAGCTTTGTCGCTGTCGGCATGGACCCGCGATGCGACTCTGTCGGCGGCGTGCCCGCTGCCCCTCGATCATCAGGCGTTGGAATTTTCTTTCTTTCTTTTAAAATTTTAATTTTAGTTCAAAATAATGGGCTGTAATTTATTTTATCCTATTTTAATTCATTTATTTTCAAATATCTAATTTTATTTCTTATATTTTTATGTTTTTGTTGTATGAAAATTATTATTATTAATTAACCAATTTTGATAAATATTAATTTTAAACTTGACAACTTTTAAGTTTTATTAAAAGCACAAGAAACTAAAATTAGACATTTGAAAATATACTATTAAAATGGAACATAGTATAAAATAGTATCTTAACCTAAATTTTAATTTGAGTTATAGATTTAATATCTATATTTATTTTAAAATTTTATTCTTCAACTTTATTTCTTTTTAGTTCAAAAACATTTGTGGGTGAGAGGATTGAAACCATTGATCTCTTGGACAAGGTATATGTCAATTATCGCTAAACTATACTCGCTTTGGCTTCTTCTTAAACTTTTAAACTATATACTTTAATTTTTAAAATTTATATAATGTTGTCTCAATGTATTATATAAAATACATATTTTATTTATTTTTTCCTTTTTTTTTTTTTTTTACAGTTACATCTTTTAATTTGTTGGTTTGTAATTACTAGATCAAAAAACATTATCCAATACTTGATATCTACTTCATAAGATATATGTGGTGATAATGATACGTTAGAAGTTAGAACAAGGTCCGTAATATCTATGAATATCTACGAAAATAGTTGTAATAATAAAAATAAAATCAATTCATTTAAGGCTCGTTTGACAACGTTCTCGTTTCCTGTTTCTTTTTCTTGTTTCTCATTTTTTAAGAAATAGACTTGTTTGATAACTCATATCTGTTTCTTGTTTTTAAATTTTTAGAAACGTTTCTAAAACATAGGCCAAATTTGAGAAACTACAAAAAAGTTGTCTCTCAAATTCTGTTTCTGTTTTTTTTTTATCTTTAATGCATGTACCCATCTCTCCCTCTCATTCCTACACCAATCTCTTCTCTTCCTCTATTTTTTTAATCACTTCATCGATTTTTTTGTAAAAAAAAAAAAAATCATTTTTTGTCATTTCTTTCTCTTTCATTCTTTTTTTTTATTATTTATGTTACTTCTTACATTTTTTCTTTTTTTTATCACCTCCGTCGATCTATGGCTATCGCCTGCCGCCGACCTCCACCGGCTTGGTCACCATCGTTGATCTTTGACTATCGATCGCAGTCGACCTCCGCCGACTAGCTGCCACCGTCAACCTCCGACTATTGGTTGTTGCCGAACGACCGCCTCCATCAACCTCGGACTACTAACCGTCGTCGAATTCCATCGACCGACCGCTATCGTCGACCTCTGACTATCGATCGTCGCCGACCAACAACGTCAACCTTTAACAACCTATCGCTGTCGACTCCACCAACAGACCACAACTGTTGACCTTTGACTATTGGCTACCGTCGAACGACCGCCACCTACCACCTCCGACTACCGATCGTCGTCGTCATCCATCGATCGGCAACCATCGTCGACCTCTGACAACCGGTCGCTACCGACCGCTACGGTCAACCTTTGACCGCTTTCAACCTCCGTGGACTAGCCTCCACCGACCAATCGCCACCGTCAACATCTGAATACCAGCCTCTGTCGACAGGCTGCCATTGTCGACCTCTGATTATCGGTCGTCGCTGACCTTCGCTGATCGGCCGCCATCGTCGACCTCCAACTACCGGTCACGGCTGACCGCTACCGTTAACCTCCGACCGCCGTCAACCTCCACTGACCAACTACCACCGTCACCTCCGACTACCGGCCACCATCGTCAATCTTCAACTACCGGTCGTGGCCGACCACAACCGTCAACCTCTAACGATCGGTCGCCTTCGACCTCCGTCGATCGACCGCCACCGTCCACCTCTGACCACAAATCTTCGCCGACCTCCGTCAATTGGCCGCCATCGTCAATCTCCGACTACTGGTCGCGCATGATCGCTGTTGTCGACCTTCAAAAATCGGCCGCTGTCGATCTCCGCCGTTGACCTTCGATTGCCGGCCTTCGTCGACATTCGTCGACCGACCACCACCGTCCACCTCCAACTACCGATCTTCGCCAACCTCCACTTACCAATCGCGGCCGACTACTACCGTCGACCTCTGACTACCGGCCACTCGTTGCTGTCGACCTTCGCTGACCGACTGCCACCGACCGGTCGCCATCGTTGACCTCAAAATACTGGTTGTCATTGACCTCCAGTGATAACCTCTGACTACCAGTCGTCGTCGACCTCCGCTGAATGACCGCTACATGTCGACTTTTGACTACCAGGCGCCATAGTCGACCTTCGACTATCGGCCTCTGTCGACTAGCCGCCACCTTCGACCTGCAACTACTGGTCACTATCATCGACCTCTGACTACCAGGTGTGGTCAACCGCTACCGTCGACCGACCGCCACTATCGACCTTTGACTACCGGGCGCCACCGTCGACCTCCGACTATCGGATGTCGTCGACCTCGGCTAACCAGCCGCCACCGATAACCTCTAACTATAATTTTAGTGTATGTTATATAATTTTTATATGATATGTACCAAATTTTATTTCAACTAAAAATCAAGAAACGAGAAATAGTTAGCAAACACATATTTTGTTTATGTTTCTTTTTTTAGAGAAATAAGGAAGAGAAATAGTTATTAAACATGTTTCTGTTTTTATTTCTTAAAAAACAAGAAACATGAAACAAGAACGAGAAACGAGGAATGAGAAAGTTATCGAATCCTAAATATCCAGAGGTTTCTTTTGTTTTCGTCCAATTTTGTTTTTAAGTCCCTTAATTTTAATGTAACAACCATTGTCTTTTATAATGTACGACTGAAGTAAAATAAAAATGAAAGTTTATCAAAACTAATTAATTTTAATTTCAATGTGTTTAGTTGTTTAGGTATTTCTTTTTTCCATCATGTATAATTAATCTAAATTATTTTAAAAATACTTTATTGAAGAGGGGAAAAATAAGTGAAGCCAAATGGATGAGCTTCGAGTGGTTTGTAAATATCGAAAAAGATGTGTGAAGGGTGGGGGCAGATATATGACTTTTGAGATTTATTTTGAATAATGCAAAAGGGAGGCAAAAGATTTATTTTATTTCTTTTTAGTTTTTACCATAAAAATAAAAATGTTTCTCCTTTCTTCAAGATTCAAAATGAAAATGAAAATGGATGTACATCAAAATTTGAGTTTGGATTAGGTTATCTCGGATCAGTAGCTTCAATTGGTTGGAAGAGCGGCATCTATCAAGATCATCATAGGTTGTAAAAGAAATTTTCCAACGTACTAACAAACATTTCTAAATTAATATTTCAAATATGGACAGATGATGTTCAATAGAGAAAAACATTATCCATACCTTAGCATTGAGATAGGGCCAATTAGCAGAAAAAATAATAAGTTCTGTTGAACATTTTATTAAAATGTTGATAATTTAGAGAGCAAGGTTGAAAAAAAAAAGAAAAACAAAATTTGATGTACGGTGAAGAAATGCCTACAAACGAGTCTGTGCTTTCCTTATTTCCAAAAGTTAGGATTCTGGTAAGGAAACCTAACTTTGAAATCATTAGAATCTTTTTTTTATAATTTTTACAAACATCATTTTTCCAAAAAAAAAAAAAAGAAAGAAAAAAATTAAGAACAGCAATGAATTTTTTAATCTAAAATTGTAGTACCATTACTAAAATTGTCAGTTAGAAATTTTGGAATTCTTCTGGAACGAAATAAAGAAATAAAGGTTAGAGTTATTTAATAAATGAATATAAAAAGTTAGAGGATACTGCAAATGTGAGTGTTGTGGGTGTGGCCTCGATATATATATACCCCACCATGGCCCCGTTTTCATCCTCACTTCCGTATCGGAAAACAAATACACTTCAAAACAAGTATGGCAGATTTCTCTCTGCTTTTCCTTTTTCTCTCGCTTATCTCTCTCCTCTTCGCTTTCAACCTCCGCCGTCGCACAAACTTACCGCCGACTCCGCCCTCCCTTCCGATCATCGGCCACCTCCATTATCTCAAAGTCCCCGTCCACCGAACTTTCCAGAAGCTCTCTGCAAAATACGGCCCAGTGATCTCTCTCCGGCTCGGATCTCGCCTCGTGGTGGTCATATCGTCGTCGTCGGCGGTGGAGGAGTGCTTCACTAAGAACGACGTCGTTCTGGCGAACCGTCCCCGGTTGCTACTCGGCAAACACGTCGGCTACAACCACACTACGATGGTGGCGTCGCCGTACGGCGACCACTGGCGGAACCTCCGCCGAATCGGCGCGATCGAGATCTTCTCGGCGTCTCGCCTGAACAAATTCGGCGGAATCCGGAGGGACGAAGTGGAGCGGTTACTGAGGAAGCTTTCGAGGAATTCTCTCCATGGATTCTCGAAGGTACATATGCAATCGGCGATTTCGGAACTGACGTTCAACATCTCGATGAGAATGGCGGCCGGAAAGAGGTATTTCGGCGACGACGTGACGGACGAGGACGAGGCGAGGCAGTCGAGAGAGTTGATTAAACAGATTGTTGCGGTGGGAGGAGTATCGAATCTTGGAGATTTCATTCCGATGCTGAATTGGATTCCGAACGGTTACGAGAGGAAGGTTTCGAGGCTTGCGAAGAGGATGGACGCGTTCTTGCAGGGACTGATCGACGAACATCGGAGCAACAAGGAAGAAGGAAGGAACACATTGATCGATCACTTGCTCTCTCTGCAGGAATCGGAGCCTGCCTACTATGGAGATCAATTAATCAAGGGATTCATTCTCGTAATTTCTCACTCTCTTCTCATTTTCGTTTACATTTTCATTCATTTCAATTCATACTTGTTTTGAAAAACTAAGTCCAATATGCTATACCAAGGAGAGATAATGATGTCAGAACCGCAATGTGTGTAACCTACCGTCCCACGTGGAACGATAACATTTCCCAGAGAAAATGTTTTTAAAATAAAAAATACTATTTTTTTTAAAACTAAAATACATTCTTTTCTTAATTAGTAATAACAGTTATCATGCTGTAAAAAAAATTAAAAACAAAAGGTTATAATAAAAGTTATCAGTTCAATTGACATAAAACATACTGTTGCTCTTAAAGTTTATGATTTAAATCATACATCTCTACATGTTGTAAAAAAAAAGATTTGATTGGAAAAATATGATTTTTGTTCCTATAATTTAGAGTGTCTATTTTCAAATACTTAATTTTAATCTGTAATTTTAATAAATTTTAAAATTAATTTCAAAGGTGAAAGATGAATAAATATATAAATTATTCTTTTCGTTTTCAATTAATTTTGAGAGAAAACTTTATATACAATTAATTAATATAGAAATGAGTTAAATAATCACAATAATTTTTATACAATAAAATATTTTCTAAAGTTATAAAGAAAAAACTAATAGATAAAGAAGGATATATATTTTTTTTTTTTTTGGAGAAAGATAAAGAAGGATTAATAATTTTAAGTTTTATGGAAGGAGTATACTGCAGAGTAGTTTGTCTTCTAGTGAATGCACTGTAGCCCGTACTTGTAGTTGTGACTTGACTCGTAAATGGTTTCCTTTTTTAATTTGTTTTTATTTCTCATTTTCTGTGGATTTGCTCCTGTTTTAAATATAATAATTATCTACAAGACTATTACTCTTATGATTTTTTTTTTTTTTTTTTACAACTATTACTTGTGAATGAACAAAACTTTTCGGCATGGATCACCCTACATATCCCATTAAAATTTTGACAACTAAGAAAGAGGAAGGGAGAAAATGAGAAATTTTTTTTTATCTCTCCTAGATAGAATTGTGGAGTAAATATTATCGCACGTGGGTCTAGGTTTAATATTGTCCGTCAATTATAATTTTTATTACTAATTAAGAAAATAATGTATTTTTAAATAAAAATATTGTAATCAACCCCATCGAAATATTGGACTTTTTTTTTTTTCTTTTACAAAATTTAGAGTAAATCGTCCAAATTATAATTTCGTTTTTAAAATATATATTTATATTGAATTAAGTTCAATAGCTACACATATTTGCAGGTGTTAATATTAGCAGGAACCGACACATCAGCTGTGACAATTGAATGGGCTCTAGCTCACCTTCTCAACAATCCCGAGGTACTCAAGAAGGCTAGAGAGGAGCTCGACACTCAAATTGGACAAGAACGACTAATCGAAGAATCAGACGTGCCCAAATTACCATATCTTCAAGGAATCATCTTTGAGACTCTTCGGCTAAACCCAGCTGCTCCAATGCTGCTGCCACACCTCACCTCTGACGATTGCACAATAAGCGGGTACGAAATACCACAAAACACAATTGTATTGGTGAATGCATGGGCTATCCATAGAGATCCTAAGCAATGGGAAGAGCCCACACAATTCAAACCAGAAAGACACCAAAAATCAGAAGGTGATCAGGTGCACAAGTTGGTTCCATTTGGAGCTGGACGACGAGCCTGCCCGGGTTCAGGCATGGCCCAGCGGGTGGTGGGTTTGGCTCTTGGGGCGCTGATTCAATGCTATGAGTGGGAGAGGATTGGCAAAGAGGAGGTGGACATGACCGAGGGAAGAGGCGTCACCATGCCCAAGGCAGTGCCACTGGAAGCCATGTGCAAAGCTCGTCATATCATCCACAATCTTTTTTGATTCAAAATGGTTGGATTTACAGGTATTGTATATAATTAATAATCGGTATGTAATGTGCTAGCGGTTGTGTAGTTTAATTATTATAGTATTAGGTTTCTCAAAAAATGGAAACAAAAAAAAAATAGTATCAAAACATGTTCGGAGTGATTTCAAAGGATTGAAATCATTTTTTAGGGATTCTAGACATGACAAATGTGATTTTGACCAATTCTAAATCACTTCCAAATATGGCATTCATAACTTTTTAGATAGATGGATGAGCATGTTCTAAGTTTTTTTTTTTTTCTTGGTAAAACGTATGTGTTTTGTAACTTGTGTTTATTTTATTCATGTAGTTGTTTGGTTGTTTGTCAATTCGAGTATCACTTGCTTGACATGTATACCATTCTAAAAGTTGATAATTTGATTCCATCTTTACAAATGTTGAATAAAAAACATGTTATTTGGGTATATTTGATTCAGTGACAGAAAACAAATTTGATAAAAACTAACCATGGGACTACGTGGAAATTACTTCGTTTTTTTTTTTTTAAGATAGAATAACAAGAATACATTCAACTATGTGGGAATTGATAGCAGATTTGATGATAGCTACTCAAAGATCTTATGGGCTAAATTTCTGCTTGGGCGTGAGAGTTTAATTTTGAGATAACAACATAAATAAGTCTACTTATAGATTCACAGTCCACTTTTGTCCAATATTTATGTATTTTTCACTTTTGTCTAGCAGCTGAAATTTCAATTTCAAAAGATGAAGCCCAATTAGCAACAAGCTCTTATGTGCATGCCACCAAAAAAAAAAAAATCAAGAAAAAAAGAAACAGTTTGAATTCAATTTGGAGAAAAATCTTCCTTCTGATGTTTCTCTATTAAATACAAAATTCAACTAAGCAGCAGCTCCAACATTAAAGGTTGACTCCATTTTTCCACAACTAAAAGACTTTTCTTATCCTTATTCTCTACAACCACAAGCGTCTCTGTCTCTCTTCTCTGTGTCATTATCATTGAAATTAATTGATCCATCAAAGTAGAGCAGATAATTTCACATGAGGGTTGAGGGTTTGGGCTGGACTTGCCCAGACTTTGTCTTCCAACCTCACTGCGCCTTCAATGGCGTTTTCCCTGTTCATGCAAAATCTTTTCTCTCACCTTCTCCCCTCTCTCCTCCTCTTCTCTGTTCACGTCTTCTCTCAGTCTCCGCCGTACAATCCTCCCTATAAGTATTTTGTCAACTGTGGATCACCGACCACCGTCGCCGACGACACTGGCCGGAATTTCATCGGCGACTTAAATTCCAGCGTTACTTTCACGTTCACTTCAGGGATTTCCCGCGAAGTCAACCATTTGACGAACCCTCCATCTCTGAACGATTCCGTGAGGATTTTCGATCAGCCAGCGTTTTACGGATTTGATATCGATCAAGATGCTGTTCATATTGTACGGCTTCATTTCTCCCCTTTCAATTTTCCCACCGATGTATCCACAGCCCTTTTCAACGTTTCGGCTTCTGGGTTTCTCCTTCTACAGAATTTCAACCCCACGAATATCCGCAGCAGTTCTGCTTTAGTTGAGGAATTCTTCTTGAGCTTAAACAGAGGAAAAAGATTAAAGGTTTATTTCTTACCCAAATCTTCATCAATTGCATATGTGAATGCCATTGAAGTGTTCCCCGTCCCACCAAACTTCATCATGTCTGAGGCTCTGCAACTTATCACAGATGAAAAAAAGGACGATACACTGGTTTTACCTCCTCCATTTTTACATACGGTTTACAGAGTCAATGTGGGAGGTCCTGAAATCTACCCCCGTGGCGACAAACTCTGGAGGAAATGGGAACAGGACGACGCTTATCTGCTGAATCCAAGCTCTGCAATCAACAGCAGCCCCCGTACCGTGAAACCCAATTACTTGAACGAAAGTGACGATTATTTTGCCCCCGATTTGGTATACAAAACGGCCAAGAATATGAGTACAAATTCCAGCTCCCCGATTCGGTGGTCTTTTCCTTCAAGAAAACATACTCGCCATCTTCTCCGTGTTCATTTCTATGATATAGTCGGTGCGGCCGTTAACAATTTTCTTGTCTTCAATTTGTATATCGGTAATAGCTTCAGTAAGAAGATTGACCCTCAAGTTTCCGAACATGGGGCGACTTTTCCATTTCATAATGATTTCTTGGTGGATTCTGGTGAAAGTGGGTTTGTTAATGTCAGTGTTGGAGCTCTGGGTAAGAATGAATCTTATCAGACCGATGCTTATTTAAATGGGGTTGAGATTATGGAAGTCATGAATGAAGATAGCAAAGATCCTTACATCATTGAGCCTGAAAAAAAGAAGAACAAACATCTGGGTGTTGGTCTTTTGGTGGGTTTGATTGTTGGGAGTGTTGGTTTGTTCTGCATTTTTGGTTGTGTGATCTGCTTTTGTCAGAAATGGAGGAAGCCAAAAATTGAGGAAGCTCCGCTCACGCACACAAAGTGGTCTCCATTGCCTGTATTTGGAGGTGGCAGCACTCACAGCAGGTCAAGCAGCTCCCCCATCCCTAACTTGAATCTTGGATTGAAATTTTCGCTTGCTGAAATCAAAATTGCCACCAACAATTTCAACGAGAAATTCCTTGTTGGTGAGGGTGGTTTTGGAAAAGTCTACAAGGGAGTCATGAGGAACGGCATGAAAGTAGCTGTGAAGCGAAGTCAGCCTGGGGCTGGACAAGGTATTTCCGAGTTCGAGAGAGAGATCACGATCTTGTCCCGAATTCGCCATCGACATCTCGTTTCGTTTATCGGGTATTGCGACGAGGGACTCGAGATGATTTTGGTTTAAAGGAACTCTTAGGGAGCATCTTTACAACTCAAACTTGCCTCCTCTGCCTTGGAAGAAAAGACTTGAAATTTGCATTGGTGCAGCCAAAGGCCTGCATTACCTACACAAAGGCTTAGCTGGGGGAATCATTCACCGTGACGTCAAGTCAATCAAATTTTACTTGATGAGAACCTTGTTGCAAAAGTCTCCGACTTTGGTCTTTCGAGGACAGGTTCTCTTGATGAAACTCATGTAAGTACTGATATTAAGGGGATTTTCGGCTATCTCGATCCTGAGCATTTTCGAACACAACAATTGACGGAGAAATCTGATGTAAGGTTTTGTGTGCAAGACTAGCTTTGAATCCAACACTTCCAAGAGAGCAAATAAATCTAGCAGAATGGGGATTGAAATGCAAGAAAATGGACTTGCTTGAAGAGATCATAGATCCCAAATTGGAGGGTCAAATTGATCCAAACTCCTTGAAAAAGTTTAGTGATACAATAGAAAAATGCTTACAAGATGATGCCGCTAATAGGCCTACAATGGCAGATGTGCTGTGGGACTTGGAGTATACATTGCAACTTCAACAACGTGCGCACCCAAGATTGCCGCATGAGGATAGTGAAACCAATGCCAATAGGACCTCTTTTTCAATGGCCATTCAACGTATTCCTTCCATTGGTTCTTCAATTCTAAGAGATAATCTTGATATGAGTCAAAATCTAGACATCCGCTTAACTGTCAATGAAGTTTTTTTTTTCAGATGAAGGCAGGTGAAGACAGATTAAAATGTTTATAATATAATGGAATTTTTGTTTTTAAGTTCAACAATATGTGGGGGTGAGAATTTGAAGATCTCACCTCTTGATCAAAGGTCAAAGGTATGTACCTTAATTAGTTGGCAATTGTGCATGTTTTGGTTGATGTAAAGAAGGTATGAGATTATGTAGTTATCCTTTCATAGATGGGAAATAGTGTCTACTTTACTCTATTAAAAGCTTATTCGTCTTATTATGTCTTTCTAGTATCTTTACCCTTGAAATTTTGATGGCTAACTATTTGAGGAGTGTAGTTGAACTCTATATTTGTACACATAGTCTTAACTTTTATGGGAAAAAAAATAATAGTATATAATGAGGTTTTTTTTTTTTAGGAATGTATATAATGAGGTTTTGTTGACGTAAAAGTAGACACAAAAATACATATGTATCTTCTTACACAAACCGTTGCAACTTGTAAGATGATGGGAAATGAAGTTCTATGATATGAAATTGAGATGAGATGTGATTGTGAAATTGAAAATTGTTACTTGGCGGATGAGCAATTTTGTCTTTTACTCCACAAAAGATTTATCTAAAATATATTTTTGTCCTTTTTTTTTTTTTAAATACTTCTCTTGGAAAAATCTAAGGCTAATAATTACAGGGACAATTGCAACAACTTATGCTTATTGGTCAACTAACATAAAGGTTTGTATTAATGATCAAGAGATTTGTAGTTCGAATCCTCCCACCCCACCTGTTGTCAAAAAATATATATCTATAATATATTAAAAAGCTACAATCTTTGAAAAACTTTTTTGGACAATTCTATCCTTCCTTTAATTAATATATTTACAAAATCTACCGTTGACAATTAATCACAAATAGTAAATTAATTAATTAGGTATTATTTATTGTTTATAAATATAAATGGTTAATTATCAACTATAATAAATACATATAAATTAAAAAAATTAATACAAAAAATGTTGTCTTTTTATCTCCCACGAACTTATGGATTGATTATAGGATTTCAAAGAGTTTTGAAAATTTATTACTTTTATAACTTTTTCATACACTTTAATTACTCTTTAATTGAATTTATTAATATATTGCTAATTAAATAAATTTAATATAATACCTTAAATTCAACATTTTCTAACGAAATTAAAAAAAAAACATTTTCTAATTAATTAATATCTTTACAAAATCTACCTTGACAATTAATTACAAATAGTAAAATAATAATTAAGTATTATTTATAAATATAATTAATTAATTAGGTATTATTTATTATTTATAAATATAAATGGTTAATTATCAACTATAATAAATACATATAAATTAAAAAAATTAATACAAAAAAATGTTGTCTTTTTATCTCCCACAAACTTATGGATTGATTATAGGATTTCAAAGAGTTTTGAAAATTTATTACTTTTATAACTTTTTCATACTCTTTAATTACTCTTTAATTGAATTTATTAATATATTGCTAATTAAATAAATTTAATATAATACCTTAAATTCAACATTTTCTAACGAAATTAAAAAAAAAACATTTTCTAATTAATTAATATCTTTACAAAATCTACCTTGACAATTAATTACAAATAGTAAAATAATAATTAAGTATTATTTATAAATATAAATGATTAATTATCCACTATAATGAATACATATAAATAAATAAATAATTATTACAAAAATGTTGTCATTTTAACTCCCACGAACCTATGGATTAATTTTAGGATTCAAAACTTTTGTAACTTTTACATTTTTTTTTAGATAGAACTTTTACATACTCTTTAATTACTCTTTAATTGAATTTATTATTTATTATTAATACACTGCTAATTAAATAAATTTAATATAATACCTAAATTCAACATTTTCTAATGAAATTTAAAAAAAAAAAGTATATAATGAAATACACTTAATATTGATACATCTAGGTTATGTCAACTATTATATAATAAAATATTACTTTAAATTTGTTAGTTTTATATTATCAATGATGTGTGTAATTTTTTTTAGACAAGTACAATATTTTTATTTTAATATTGAAATTGATAAAATAATTTTAAAAATGACTTTAAAATATAAAATGTTAGTTTGTTTTATTTTCTAAGAAATTAATTTTAAAACTCACACCATACCATTTGATTACAATTAATTAAGGATTAAATTTTAAAACTTGGAATTTCTAAAGTTTTGTAACATTCTTCTACTCCTACAACTATATAAGAGTTCTTCCCTACCCATTTTCTACAACAAATTTTGAGTCTCCACTCTCTCCGTTTGTTTTTATTCTTCCCTCAATTTCCTCTCTCAAAATTTATATATTTAGATTAGATTAGATTTAGATTTAGATTAGATACTTGAAGATCTAAACTCACTCTCAACATTCGAAGAGAATGTAGAAAGGTTAGTACATTACCAACAACACCATGCAAGGAATAGTTGTGCACAATTGTCCGAATCTTTTGAAACATAACCATGGTGGTTAAGGAAGATGAACTATCCTAATTTTGTTTTTGTTGTCTTTTATTTGTGTACCGTAGAAAATAAAAGTATGGTGGAGTGTAATAACACAATTTTTTTTTCTCTCTATGAATATCAAATCTCCACTTTCTTAGTTTGTTTTTATTCTTTCCTCAATTTCTTCCCTCAAAATTTCTATATTCAGATTTAGATACTTGAAGATATAAACTCAGTGAAGAGGAAGATTCGAATACAACTAGAAATGTTAGCCCATTGCTAACCACACCATGCAAAGAATAGTTGTGCCCAATTGTACGATTTTTTTTAAACATAACCTTTCATGTTGAAGAAGATGGTTAAGGAAGATGAACTATTTTTTTTTTTTTTGTCGTCTTTTATTTGTTTACCGTAGAAAATAAAAGAATGGTGGAGCTTAATAACCCACGACACAATTTTTTTTCTCTATGCAAAGCAAAGTACCAACTATATGTTTATAGTTTATTTCATTAATTACATTTTATAAGAATATGCTTTTATTTTTGTGAAAAATGTAATATTTAAACACAAATAACTACAACACAGTATTTAAATTAGTCAAATAATGTTTTACTAAATAATATATGAGAATACCTGTATTTTTTTTATAAAACAAATAAAAAAGTTGAAAATTACAAATAACTTGATAATTTATTAAATCTTACAATAAACAACTTCAATGGATAGAAAATTAAATAGGATGAATGAAGATTTAAATGCACTTATAATTACTATACCTAAATGGAAGGTAAAGAGGTAGAATAGGAAGAGTTTTGCACTCATTTATACAAATTTGAAGAGACATAAAGGAATTTAAAATGAAGTTTTAGAATTTTAAAAGTTTTTTTTTTTACTCATCCATTGAAAACATTTTTGGACTATTTTACCCCTTTCGTCATATCTTAAATTTACAAATCAATTATAAAGTTTATATGGTTCATTTAACTCATAAAATAGTATTTAAAAGGCTCAAATATGAAAAGTTAGTTACTAAATTTAATAACAATTATTTTAATTTAAAAGATGTTAAGAGGTTAGAATCTACAATTTCAATAAATTATACTTTTAATTTTAATCATAAAATATCATTTTAAAGTTTAAATTTAAATTATGAAAATTTCTTCAAATTTATAATATATATATATTAAAAGTTACAATTTTGAAAATACATTTTTGGACCATCATGACCCTTTTATCAATTTTTAAATTTACTGTTTTGTTTATTTATTTTTAACTATTTATGATTTTATATTTAATTGAAATTAATAATGGAATTCAAGAGGACCAAGGTTGGAATTTTACAAGTTTCTAATTTACTCATTTGGTGTATATAAATGTAGCTCTCCTGCACCTCTTCTCACAACAATTTAACCCTTTTAAGAGAATGAGTTGCCCATGTACGAGCCTGGAGAATAGTGGAAAAGAAATCATTTGAAATATAATTGGAAGATTGATATCATACCAATTGATGATCAAGATCAAGCTTAGCTTAAGCTTCAAATTGCAAGTGACATTAAATTTGAGTATAGAAATGTTTTCTTTAAAATAAAATGATATATCTTTTAGTATAGAAATATATTTTTTCAAAATAAACAAAAAAAAAAACTAATTTAAAAAATTATAGCAATTAATTGACAATATATTTATTTTTTCAAATAATTATTTTGAATAATATTTCAACTAAAATATTCAATATTTTAAATATTTTAAAATTTATAAATACACGTGCATGGCACGTGGTAACACACTAGTTATATATATATGCTTATTGTAGTTGAATTGTATGTTTTGATGTGTATTGAAATTGTGTGTGTTTTTTTAGTTCAACAATTATAAGAGTAGGGATTGAATCACCTATACCTTCGAAATGATAATTGGTACCTTTATCCATTGAGGTATACTCGGATTGAGTGTATTAAGATTATAGTTAACCCCTTTTGTAGCGGGACAATTTAGAAAAGGACAAAATTTGCCTTTTTTGTTATAATATTTAGTTTTTTTTTTAAAGTTTAGAAAACAACCAATTTTAAAGTTTAAAAAACAACCAATTTTTTTTTTTTTTTTTTTTTAAGTTTAGAAAACAACCAATTTTTCATTTAGAAATAATATTTAGTTATTTCTATCACCGTTTAATTGTCACTGTCACTTTTTTTGGTAGATAGCTATAACTGTTGATTTTTCTTTTACTTTTTTTTTATTCTTTTTTTAAACAAAGCTATAGTTGTTGATCTATGTTGATATCATATTGCCTATTTCATCGGGTTAATTGGAAAAAAAATACAATTAAAAAAACAAATTGGCAAAAGCACGGTATTCTGAAAAAAATTGGGAAAAGCAAGCATTTTTTTTGTCATTATTGGAATCCGTGGGTTGAAGCCACGGATTCAAGAGTTGACTGGTCAAATTTGACCAGTCAGCCCCTGAATCCGTGGCTTCAACCCACGGATTCCACTTTTTAGGTTTTTTTTTTTTTTTTTTTTTTTTTTGGTTTTAATTTCATTTTTTTTATTCGTGGCTTCATTCTTTTTTTTTTTTACAAATTTTGAAATTTAATTTTTTATTGTAATATTTTGTTTTTTTAATGTTTTTATTCTATAAATCAAATTAATTGGAATATTATAATCGATAACATAATTATAATTGGAAAATTATTCTTCTAAATTTACAACATTATTGATTTCATATTTCGATTCATAATTTTTACCAACTATTTTTTAAAAGAAATTATACTAATAAAAATCGATAAATAAAAAATTAGGGGACAAGAAAAATTGTAAATAAGAATAAAAATATATTTTTTAAAAAAACATCTAAGAATAAAAACACTCTCATTTCTTCAAATTTTTTTTTTAAATCTAAGAATAAAAATTTCAAAGTTTTTTTTTTTAAATTTAAGAAGCCGATAAATGTATATTTTAGGTCTTGTTTGATAATAATTTGATTTTTAGAATTTGAAAATTAGGCATATAGACACTATTTTCACATATAGGTTTGTTTGTTTCGTTATCTACGTTCCACAAATAGTTTCAAAATTCAATCCAAGTTTTGAAAATTAAAAGAAAATAGTTTTCAGAAACTTGTTTTTTTTCTTCATTAATATGAATAAAAATCTATAGTCAATATGAAAACCAAAAAATTAATGTTTCAAAGGTTCGTGAATCCAATTTAATACATTGGAATTTATCGCCTTCTTAATTAAAAAAAATCGAAGAAATGAGAGTGTTTTTTATTCTTAGATGTTTTTTAAAAAATCTATTTTTATTCTTATTTATCCCAATTTTTCTTGTCTCCCTAATTTTTGATGTATCGATTTTTATTAGTATGATTTCTTTAAAAAAAATATTTGGTAAAAATTATGAATCGAAATGTGAATTGCTTGAAAATGTATCAATAATGTTGTAAATTTAGAAGGATAATTTTCCAATTATAATTATGTTATCGATTATAATATTCCAATTAATTTGATTTATAGAATAAAAACATTAAAAAAACAAAATATTAAAATAAAAAAATTAATTTTCAAAATTTGTAAAAAAAAAAAAGAAAAAGAAAAAGAAGGAATGAAGCCACGAATTTAAAACAAGAATGAAATTAAAACAAAAAATAAAAAACTGAAAATTAAATATGAAATTTAAACAAAAAAAAAAAAAAAAAAAAACCTAAAAAGTTAAATCCGTGGGTTGAAGCCACGGATTCAGGGGCTGACTGGTCAAACAACTCTTGAATCCGTGGCTTCAACCCACGGATTCCAATAATGACAAAAAAAAGGCTTGCTTTTCCCAAATTTTTTCAGAAAACCTTGCTTTTGCCAATTTGTTTTTTTAATTGTATTTTTTTTCCAATTAACCCCTATTTCATCCATTTCTTAAATAATATTCAATTATTTCCCTCAAACACTAAGCAAAAGTATAAACTTTGTATTAACGACCCAACAAAAATAATAATAATAAAATAGATAAATAAATCTCTCCATGGAATACCAATTGTCTACCGCAACATATCAATTATTCAACTTCTGCAAAAACAAAGGTTCATTCAACTAGATACTTCAAAAAAAAAAACAAAAACAAAAAAAATCAAAAACAAAAAAAAACAAAAACAAAAACAAAAACAAAAAACAAAAAACAAAAAAGACAAAAAAAAAAAAAAAAAAGTCCATTCAACTAAATTTTATCTATCAAATATATTCGTCAACATTTTTTAACGGTATTAACGAAAAAAAGAAACTACTATATTTTTCAAAATCTTACTACCTTAAAAAGTGGCTAAGGAGAACAATCATTTTTAGACTATTTTACCCTTTTATCAAATCTTAAATTTACAAAGCATGCCACTAATAACTATTAAATTTATATATTTAATTTAAATCATAAAATAACATTTAAAATTAAAAAAAAAAAGTTTAAAAAAATTAAAACAAAAAAGAATTACTAAAAGAACAACTTATATACACACACCTTCCTAAAGAAAAAAAAAATCTACACACCCACGTAGGTACTGATAGTTTCTATTATTTTTAATTAATTATATATTTTTAGAATTGTTTTATCACTTATTATTATTTAATTACAAATGCACAATTAAATTAACATTAATTATTTAACACCTTTTCACATTCTCACATTTATATATAACCTATCCATGTAGGTTTTCTTTAATTTAATAAATACCAAAGGTAAATATTTGAGAGGTTAGAATATGAAAAGTTCTATATATTTATTTCTATAATTTAATTACTAAAATTTATGAGTTTATAAGTATATTTAATGGTGAAATTTCAAAGGTTTTGTAACTTTTATCTCCTACAACTATAAGTAGAGCTCTCTTCAACATTTGTCTACAAGCATTTGAATTTTCTCATCTCATGTGTAGGTTTGTCTTGCTTTGCCTTATAATTTTTGTTTTGTTTGGATTATTTATTTATTTATTTATTTATTTTTAAATAATTGTTTGGATTACTTTATCTAACATTCATCTTGGTTTTTTTTTTTTTTTTTTACTACAATAATGTTGATCCTTTGTAAATTTGTAATTTAAGAAAAAACTTGAAGATATGCGAAAACAAAAGCTTGAAGATGATATTCTACCAATTGAAGTTAAGCGTAATTATGTTTTGAGTGTATTCTTTCTTACAAATGTATTTAGCTTCTTTTATTATAAATAATAACAGTTATGAGAAAAAAATGAATATATTCATTGATTTTCTCTTTAAATTCTCAATAATAAAAAATGATATATTTTTTTTTTATTATTATTATTATTTGAAAACATGTGGGGTTGGAGGGATTTAAACCACAAACCTCTTGGTTATTAGTTCAAATTTGATGTTAGTTGAACACTCACGTTGGCAAAAATAATTTTATTATTATTATTATTATGATGATGGTGGTACATATGTTTTATTTTGTAAGTATTAGATAAAAATCAAATTAGTACTTTTAGAAATATTTATTTCTTGAAAATAAATGAGATTTCTATTTGGTATAATTTTTCAAAGTAATAAATAATACAATTTTTTAATATATAATATATCTCATTAAATACATGATACTATCTTTTATTAAAAATAAATATTTTTAATGATATAATTATTAATCATCCAAAATTTTATATTAAATTGAACGATTTTTTGTTAAGTTGAATTACGTAATAATTATAACTACTTTTTTTTTGAACAAGTAGTAATGATAACTACTAATCATTCATCATTTTAAAATTATAGTATGAATATGGATTTTTTAATATAATATTAACCTTCGTATTTAAGATAATATATACATTGTCCTTATTTCAAAAATGTAAAATACTAATGAAATTAAATATCTTCCTACCTCTCCAAAACTTTCATTTGCATTTCATTTCTCTCACTCCCTTTCCACTTTTTTTGAAATACTTTATGAAATTCTTCAAATTCCACTTTTTTCTCGCTCTCATTCTTCTCATTATTTTCTCTCAGACCCTGAGAAAGTATAATCTAATAATTATTTTCTTTTTTTAATGTGAATCTAAAAATTTATGAGTTTATCTTTAAATTTTCTTTTTCTTTAAAATAAGTTTATCTTTAAATTTTATGAATCTGTCTTTTATTATAATTAATAATGAAATTTCAAGAATTTTGAAATTCTCTGTCTTCTACGACCATATAAATAGCTTTCTCGACTCGGGATGTGGAAAGATAGAATATTACAATTTTTGTCAATATATTCTTAAAAATGAATGGTAAAATAATTTATGAATTTATCTTTAATTATATAATGAAAATTTAAAAGTTTAAGAATTTTAATAATTTTGAACTTCATAAGTTATTAGTTCAAATTTTATGTTTTTTTTTCCCTTTTCTCCGTCAGTTTTATTCTCCCTTAAGCATAAAAAAGTCTAGCAAACTATTTTTTTTATAAATTGCGAAATAGTGTTGTTTGAGAAATCATATATTACTTTATAAATCATTTAGTCTATTGAAGTATAAATGATACAAAAGTTAGATACATGCTCAACGTTTTTAAAAAAATAGTATTAATATATGGTAAAATGAAATGATAATATCATAAAATATGATAAAATAATTGGAAATATCACGTGCAAAGCACGTGTTAAAAGACTAGTACTTTCAAAAGCTATCACTTTTTTGATAATATACATACTTTTAGAAGTACAATTTATACTTATCTAATAAAAAAAGAAGTACAATTTATAATATTAATTTTAAAAATTCCCAAAACTAGTTTGCAACTTAGTTACAAATTTACAACCTTAACTAAATAATCTTTTTTTTTAAAAAAAAAAAAAAAGCTATATGTTCAACTTTATATAACCTAACAAGTTCTTTTTAATTTTAGATGTTGAAATATTATATTACAAAAATGTAGAAGAAAGAATTGTATATTTACTCAACATATACCGTGAAACCTATTCAATCTCTCAAATTTATATTATAAACACCACTAATATAAAACGCAATTGTGATGTGCCTTTGCTAAAATTTATTTAATTAAAATTTTTAATCCAATCATCAAAATTTTAAATTTATCCAAAGATATTTTGATTTTAAATTTGTTAAATATTATATCACAAGGTAGAAGATAGAAAAGGTAAATTTCGCCAAACTCAACTTGCATAAAGCTTGTTTGGTCCGAGGTTCAATCCCCCACCCCTACATATTGTCAAAGAAAAAAAAAAAAAGATAAATTTCTTTACTCAATTTTTAGAAGGTATCTATTCAATCTCGCCAAAAGACTAGATGATGCATAATCTATCTAAATTAGTTTTTCTTTAAATAAAATTATTTTTGTAGGTAAAATTTTACAATTATTTCATCTTAGTCTCTATACTTTTAGATTTGTTATTATTATTATTATTATTATTATTTTTTGTTTCTAAACTCTCCTGAAATGTCTCTTTTTTATTTGAACTTTAAAAAAAATAATATTTTTCATACCTACCTTTTTTTTTAATAGGTAACTAACTTCACTTCAATTCTAGTTATCAATTTAGATATGTATTGGTACCACATAAATTGGATAGAGACAAGTATTGGGTGAACATATTTAGTAAAAAAATAGTAGTACAAACTAAAATATTTATTTTGTAAGTTACCTGAACTAGAATATATATTTTGAAAGTTTCGAAACTAAAATCTTTCCAATTGAAACTAAAATAAAATTCGGACTAAAAGGAGAAAGAAAAAAAAAAAAAAAAAATCTCTACCATAAGAAAATTTCATGTACATAACCCAAAAAAAACAAGCCAAGATTTGGCAATATGAAATGGGCAAAGAATTAATATGTTTGGTTTAATGGCCAGCACCCTTCCTGCTCGGTCCCGACGCCAACGTAAACACTACGCCACCGCTGCCGTCTTCGCTCCGGCGGATACCGGAATCGCTCGGTGGCGATGCGGCTGTTTCCGGCTTATCGGCAAGAGCAGAGCCGCTAATAGGGTGGCCCTCTGTTGAACCGGATCGGAGCGGTCTACAGTGTACGAGAAGAACGAAGCGTGTGGCGGCGATGAGCAGCATGACTAGAAGTAAAGAGGAGGGTGTTATCTTGGCCATTCGCCGGAGATATTAGATTCGGCGAGTAGCACCAAAAAGAAAAGGAAGGATTTGGTTTGGTTTGGCATCTCTCAGTTTGCATTGAATTTTGTGCTTCTTTATATAAGGCTTCGGTGAATATGGGATGGGTGCCCATGGACGGTGAACAAGCTTTCTCATGTGGGTCCCTTTTCTGGAGATATCATTTGACTCTAAAACCACTTTTCCAAAATTTTTTAATTTTTTTTTTCTCTTTTTCTTTTTCTTTTTCTTTTTTCTTTTTCTTTTTAATGGATCGGTTAAAAAACCTTATTTGATATTGTGTTTCTTCCGGGAATATGGCACGTGAGGTTGAAAATTCAAATCTTCAATATTGGGAAAAGTTACTAATATCTTAATGGTTAAGTAAGTTGGAATTAGTTTTTTTTTTTTACCAACAAAAACTTAACTCAACTGACATAAAGTTGTAGCCAACAAAAGAATGGAAGTCAGGTGAGTTCTATCCGACCAAATTGACCATCAAAAAGGTTTATCATTAAATTTGGTATAGGAGTTTATCCTTAAATTTGGTATAGGAGTTTAAACTCATCCTCAAACTATATATAAAATTTTTATTTTGATGTTTGCTACTAAAGTTGATTACTGAGAACCTATAGTATATATTAAAGACCCATTTATTGCATTTAAAAGAATTGTTATGACACTTTTATTTTAAATTACACATGTTGAATAATGTAGTATAAAAGTCGAAAATAGGTGATCAATATTTTTATCAAATAACGTGATTTTTTTTTTTTTTTTTTTTTTGAAAGGAAGAAATTTAAGGTATGAGAATATGATTTAAACGTTTATTTCTCTGTTCATAAATTCTTAAACATTACCAAAATTGAGGATCTCAAAGTAACAAAAGAGCAACGCATGATTTGTTAATTTACATGTCCAATGGTCGTTGAAAGTTGGTTATATTTCTACTTATAATAATAATAATTATTATTATTAGCCTGATATTTGAAAGTCTCATTGCAAAATTTAAATTATCCAAGCAACCAAAAATTCTTTCTATATGCGTAAGCATAATTGAGTATTCATTTATTATTTTGCATCTATAATTGATCGAATATTCCAATCTGTATTATTGTAGTTTTTCATATGGGAGTGAAAGCTTTTTTCTTGTGCATTTTATCCCCATCGATTTAAAGAAAATTGAATAATGAAAAAGATTGTAACGAGGGGAAAAATAATAATGTATATAAGTCTCACCTTATTTTTTTTTTAGAAAAAAAATAAATAAATCTCACTTCCGTTTTCGACATTTTGTCTTATTTTTAAGACAGACGAATGGCAATTTTCCAAAAAAGAAAACAAATTAGATTTGTTTGAAAGCTATTTTTTTTTTTATCGAAAGAAATATAGTTCTTATCAAACAAATGCATCTTTAAAATATTGTTTTTTAAGAAGTAAGATTTTGAGCCTTGTTTGTATGATTTCAAGTGATATATTTGTTAAATATTTGTTATATCGAATTATTTTGCGAGGAATGCAATTTCTACATATAGTCTATATATTTTTCTTTTTTTCTTTTTTTTTTTTTTTGAACAAACTACATAGTCTATATATATGATTTATCTCGGTCATTTGAATTTTTGTCTAATTGTTGTTATTCTTTAATAATGTCTACCTGACTTTACTTTAATGAGATTACGTTATTTTTAGTTTTTTTTAATTAAAAAAGAAAATAGTATCCGAGTTTTCAAGGTTAGAAAAATTGACTGGCTAAATTAAAAATAAGAAAAAAAAGTGAGTTATTTTTTTTAAAGAGTAAAGAAGAAGAAGAAAGAAAAAGTATTTGAATGGATGGAGAAGAAAGAGAGGACAGGATCGAAAGATAAAAAAAAAAAAAAAAAACACAGAAAGAATGGTAGTGAGAAGAAAGCAGGGTGGTCCAAAAAGACAGGTTCCCACGTGTTAGTTTGGAATTCTCTTCTTCAATGTTGGAATCAATTTTAGTCTTTGGCTGTCACCAAATTCCATCCGTTTAAGTCAATTTACTTCATATTCTTAAATTGGTGGATGCTAAATTGCCAATGCAACTATTTTATTAAATTAATAAAATTTCGATAATCTAGAATATATTCCATTTTCTGACTTGTGATTCACAGTAAAAGATTCCCTTCTTTTATTCAAAATTTAATCTTCTTTGTTTGGAAGAATCCTCCTAGAGAACTGGAGACCCTTGTTTCTGCCAATACCAAAAAATATAATAATAATAATAAAGGTAAGTCTTTGGTAGAAAGTGTTGAGAATGAATGAATAGCCCTTCAAGAGAAAGTGCAGAATCGTTGTATTCTTAGATTTTTTTAGGCATAATTTCATAAAATATACCAAACTATATATATATATTTTTTTTGGTTAGGTAAAATCTTTTCTCCTGTAGTTTTAGGTGGGATTTAGTACGCGTGTACTAATGTCAATACAAAATCTAAAATTAAAATTAAATATAAACAAAAACACGAGGTATAGATAATTGTGTCTTTGTTTAGTACACATGAAAATACAGATTGTTAGGGATAGGATTAGCATGACCACGTGGACTCCCTTAAAGTTACGTTTGTCAATGCCATGTTGTTGGATACTCACTAAGGAGAGTTACCAAGTCAAGGTAAGGCTTAAAAGCGAAGCAACACCTACTTAAACCTACTAAGCTTGTTCCTAACCGAGTTGAGGTGTCTACGACCATCAATGGAATCGACCTTGTTATTATGTCAAATATGGATCTATAAGAGACAACGTGAAATTTTATAAATATTGAAACTCATTCCATTATCCATGTATGTGCAATATTATCATAGTTCAACTTAATTCCACTTTAGTCTAAGCATCAAGTATGTTGGACATAACACCACAAACGAGTGTTAGTCATTCCAATATCTCATCTCACCACCTTAGTCTTTGGCTTATGTGAACTTGTGACTCAATTCTTGTATTAACACAAATTGTAAAATGAAGATTTTAATTTTTAATTATTATCTTATAAATGAATTGATTGTTTGTATATCATAAAATAAATTTAGGCAAAAAAAAATACTTGATACCTATTTAGTCTTTGAAATTTTACGATGAATAACTTTAGTTAGTGAGATTTGAAAAATGGTTTCTTCATAAAATGACGATGGAATGAGGGTAAGGAGAAAGGGGGAAAAGGAAAATGAGGGAAAAAAAGGAGAAGAGAGTCCAAAATGGAAGAAAAGGAGATTGCAAAAACACAGAGGAGAAATTAGAGGAAGAGAGAGAAACAAAAGGAGTGGGATAAAGGAAGAGGGAGAGAGAGGGGAAGGGGAAACCAAACAAAAAAACAAAAATAAAAGGAAAAACCACCTAAACTTGTAATAAAAGTTTGACACTTTTATTTAAAAATTATCACTTTAACATGTCATATTCTTTCAAAGTTTAGACACTAAAATTGGACTCATTTAAAACTAAGATCAACCATAAACTAGAAACGTTATTTTTCCTACGAGAAATAAGAGAGGAAATGAAGACAAATTTTTTTCTATTAGATAAACACGGATGGAGACAAAAAATACATTTGATAAACTTCTGATCTCAAGAGAAGGAATATATATGTTAATTTCTACTAAGCTATGTTTATGTTATTAGCTCTTTTGTCCTATGAACATTCCTACTCCAAACTTTAGGAACTAAAAATGTATTTTTACCTATAAATGTTTTAGTAATAATTTTGTGGGGATGTAAACATCTGACTTCTTGGTTGGAAGTATAAATTTTATGTCAATTGAACTATGTTTGTATCAACGTTGGATGAAACATCCGGTACTCAATTTAAAAGTCATCATTGTTTTTTTTTTTTTTTTTTAAATAAAAATCATCATTGTTTAATTAATTGAAGGTTAAAATTTGATAGCCAATAGTAACATGACTTTTCAAAATTCATTGTCGCCCATCCCATTATCAAAGGTGAAATAGGGCATTGAAAATATTCGTTGGGTTTGGCCCAGGAAAGGAATATAAGGTGCGCCGA
Organism: Luffa acutangula; assembly: GCA_036850905.1. Classification (NCBI taxonomy): domain Eukaryota; kingdom Viridiplantae; phylum Streptophyta; class Magnoliopsida; order Cucurbitales; family Cucurbitaceae; genus Luffa; species Luffa acutangula. The sequence continues at coordinate 55,475,613 of CM072087.1, read as the reverse complement.
CTTGTCGTCTGGAAAGTGGAAACAAAGCAATGGCCATAGGGCGACAGGTGGAATTAGTATTCGCAAACCCACAACATACGGAAAAAACCTGGGTCAAGTGGACGACTAATGAAGCGACGAAGGGAACGAGATCAAGGGTGTGTTTGGTTTAACTTTTTAAGTGTTTAATTTTGAAAATAAATCATTTTGGAAAAAATTATAATGTTTGACAACCACTCCAAATGACTTATTAGAAAATGAGATTGACAAATAAACCATTTTGAGAGAAACGCTTGAAACCAACTTTTTAAAAAAGACTTCTTAGGTAAACAATAACTTATGTATAAAAACATTTATGAAGAAATACAACTAAACATATGAGTGTTTAAATTCTAAACAATTTTTATAAAAAATGTTTTTTTAAAAATACATTATTGAAAAACATTTAAATTAAAATGTATTCCTCCAAGATTTTGCTCGTCCTTGGTCCTTCAGCAGCATTTGACAACCCTATCGCACGTCACGTGCGTCCATTTTTCTGAATGTTGTTGGGAAAAAAGCCCATTTCTTAATGGGCTTTAAGTGTTTTGTTTCGGCTAAGTGGGGTAAATTTCTAAATTTTAAAAGGATAATTGTAATGGGTGGCAACATGAAGGTAAATAATTACAAATATAGCAATTTTTTAAAATATTTGCAAATATGGCAAAATTTTTTAATTAATTTTTTATATTCCTAAATTGCCCCTGTGTGCCCATCTTCTTCTTCCTCGTCAGTTTTTTTTTTTTTTTTTTACTGATAGAAAGTCTTTTTATTACTGATAGATTCTATCAGTGGTAGAAAAATTTTCTATCAGTGATAGAAAGTTTCTATCACTGATAGAATAAAGTTTCTATCACTGATATTTCTATCACTGATAGAATAAAGTTTCTATCACTGATATTTCTATCACTGATAAATTCTATCAGTGGTAGAAAAATTTTCTATCGGCGATAGGAAGTTTCTATCACTAATATTTCTATGACTGATAGATTCTATCAGTGGTAGAAAAATTTTGGGTAAAATACCTTTTTGGTCCCTCATGTTTCAGGTCAGTTTCCAATAGGTCCTTAAGTTTCAAAATTGAACAATCAAGTCCCCACTGTTTAGAAAATGGTTCTATTGAGTCCCTGGACCGTCAATTTTTTTAACGGTGCTGACGTGGCAATTAACGGATGCTGACGTGGCATGTTTAAAAAATAAAATAATATTTTTAAAATAATAAAATAATTAATAATTAAAAATAAAAATAATAAAATAAAATAATAAAATTTCTCTCTCTCCTCTCTATTTTCTTATTCTCTTCACCGGCGTCGCCTCCTCCCCTACCGCCGCCGCCGTCGCTTCCCCACTGCATCAAACCTCCTCCCTTCTCCTCCCTCGCCGTCGTCGCCTCTTCGCCGAAGCCTCCTCCCTCGCCGTCGCCGCCAAATCGTCGAAGCCTCCTCCCTCCTTCCAAACGAACCACCCGTCTTCCACCTAAATCTAACCCTTGCCGCCGCCGCCACCCCTTTCCGCAACCCCTTGCCGCCGCCACAGCCACTACCCTCCACCACCACCGAATCCCCTTCTTCCTCTCCGCTCCCTTTCTCCTTCCCCACCCCCGAATTCACATCTTCTTCAACCAAACCTTCCCCCACCCCTCCAATCTTTTTCCTCATCAAACCCACCCCTACTCTCATCTTCTTCTCCCTCAATAAACTCTCTCCAACCCTCCCCTCTTCTTCCTAAAAAAAAAACGCAGCAGAAAAAAAATCCACATAGGAGAAACCTCCATTTCAGATCTGAGAGGGAAAAAAAAAACACAACAATCACAGATTCACAGGTTTCTCTTCCATTATCGTCGATGTCGGATTTGGAACGCCGGCGACGGAAGTTTGAAACACAGGAGAAATGCCGGAGATAGGAAGTTTGTTCGCCGGTGACGGAAAAGAAAAAAGAAGAAAAATGAAGAAGAAAGAAGGGAGGGGAAACAGGGGATGGGCACGGGTGAAAGGGATGGGAAGGAGAGAGAAAGAGTTTTTTCTTTTTCTTTTTTATTATTTTTATTTCAAAAGTAGTATATTATTTTTTTTATTATAATATTATTTTAATTTATAAAATTATTATTTTATTATTAAACGTTGCCACGTCAGCACCGTTAAAAAAATTAACGGTGGAGGGACTTAATAGAACCATTTTCGAAACAGGAGGGACTTGATTGTTCAATTTTGAAACCTAGGGACCTATTAGAAACTAATCTCAAACATGAGGGACCAAAAGGGTATTTTACCCAAAAATTTTCTATCAGTGATAGAAAGTTTCTATCACTGATAGAATAGAAGATTTCTATCACCAATAGAAACTTTTTCTATCAGTGATAAAAGATTTCTATCACTGAGATAGGTTCTATCAGTGATAAAAAAAACTTTTTATAGAAAATCATAGAAAAACTTTTGATAAAAAATCTTTCAATCTCTGACCACCCATAAAAATCTTTCTATCTCCGATAGAAATCTTTCTATCACCGATATAATCTATAAGTGATAGAAAAACTTTCTATCACCGATAGAAAAGCTTTCTATCAGTGATACAAGATTTCTATCACTGATAGAAATTTTTACTATTCTATCCGTGATAGAAAGATATTCTATCAATGATATAAAACTCTTGATAGAAAATCTTTCAATCCCTGATAGAACCTATCGGTGATAGAAATCTTCTATCACTTATAGAAATTTTTTCTATGAGTGATAGAAAAAATTTCTATCATTCATAGAAAATCTTTCTATGAGTGATAGAAAAACTTTCTATCTCTCTCACTGAGACTGATAGAAAAACTTTTCGTGAGTTATAGAAAATCTTTCTATCACTCATACTTTTCTATCAGTGATAGAAGATCTTTTGTTTCTATCAGCGATGATGATACATGGTGAAATCGAGCATTGAAAAATAAAGCAAAAACGAACGATTATAGAAATCAAACACTGAAAAGCAAAAACCAAACACTGATAGAAAACCAAATAACAACAATCAAACACTGATAGAACACCGAACAAGTGATAGAAAAATATCTATCGCCGATAGAATCTATCAGTGAAAGAAAATTTCTATCACTATAGAATCTATCAGTGATAGAAAATTTCTATCACTGATAGAAAATCTTTCTATCACTGATAGAATCTATCAGTATAGAAAAACTTTCTATCAGTGAAAGAAAATTTGGAGGGGTATTTTAGTAAATGCAACACACAAACTATTAGATTTTGCCATTTTTGCAATTTTTTTTGTGGGTTGCTAGATTTGCAATTATTTTGGCTCATATTGCTATTCTTGCAACCGGCCCATTTTAAAATATTGTTATTTCAATATAAATTTATGAAAATCATTTTTAAAGATGTATTACATAAGAATATATGGTAGTTGACAACTGTTTTTTTTTTTTTTTTTAGGAAACCAACCTTACTTGATACCTGTTTTGATTTTTAGTTTTTAAAAAATAAAATTAGAGAGGTGAAGAGATGTTTTAGAGAAAGAAAAAAAAATGTGTGGAGACATTAAAATAAAAATTTAGGGATATGGATATTAATATTATCAAAAGAAATGATAAACTTAGTAAATTTAGAAATATGAAAGAAAATATTTAAAGAAAGAAATGTATTAGAGAGAGAATATTAGTTAGACTCCATAAAAGAAAATATTGGTTAGAGAAAAAAAAAAACTTAGGAAGGAAGAGATAAAAAAAAAGTTAAATAAAAAGAAAAGTTTTTTTTAAGATAATAGTAAGGTTAAGAGTAAAAGATATTGTTAAAGAAATAAATATAAAGGAGAAAAAAAGATTGTAGCAAGAGAAAATTTAAGGATATATATATATTTTTTTTCAAATGAAAAGTTGAGCATAGATAGAAAAGTTAGGAGAAATTTTAGAAATTGAGTTAAAAGAGATAAAAGGTTAGAGAGAGAAAATTTTGGAGAAAAGGAAAGTATGTGATTTCTAGAGAGAGAACTTGGAGAGATATGTTTAAAAATGAAAGTTAAATATATATCACAAAGATATCAGTAGTCTGGAAGGATGTTGAGGCATTGGTAGAGTCCACGTGGTGTTTGGTGCCGTTTTCTAGTGAAATTTCCTTTAATTTTTGTCCTAGGCAACGTAACAATGCAGCACATGAGATAGCTAAATATGCAAAAACTCGAAATGTAGTGAGACTTGGATTGGAAATTATCCAAGTTGGATATGTGAGCAGGTCGAGAATGACCTTTCAATTTTTGTCCAAATGGTGTAATAATATGGTATTTTATTTTAAAAAAATGATAGTTAAATAAAACAAACATTTAGAGAGAGAAAAAAGTTGTGAAAGGATAAAAATTTGAGGGACAAATAAAATTATATGAAAATCAATATTTTAGAGAGAGGAAGCTAATTTGAGTGAGAGAGAAATATGGTGGAGGAAGCGATACAGAGAGAGAAAATAAAGTTAGATTTTTTTTTTTTTTTTTTTTTTTGAAAATAAGAAAATTTGGAGAGATGTATCCCAGTGAGAAAAATGAGCTTGAGAAGAAAATTTAGTTTTTGAAAAACGGAAATCTATTTTTAAAAATAAATAAAAACACAAAATAAAACTATTATCAAGCACCTCTTAAGTGGTTATCAAATAGGATATATATATTTTTGTTTTAGTTTAACAACATTTAGAGTAGATGATTCGAACTCCTCACCTTTCAGTCAAGAGTTTTACAGAAATAATTTATTAGGTAAAGAGATGATCTTATTAATTTACACATGTGAGAACTTGGTTTGGTCCTCCATATCCTCTTGATTTTATTTACTTTTAAATATTCTCTCTTCCATTATGCCTTTTTATTTAGTTTTTTTTTTCTCTCCAATTAATGTCTTTCTAATACAAATAGATTAGGGGGAAAAAAAGTTGACATTAATTATAGAGAGAATAAAAAAGAGGAAAAAAAAACTAAAACAATGTTGTTACATGATGGTTAAAACTCAAAACTAAGACCTATAATTTACCAAACTAACTCCATAGCCATCACACAACATAATAGATAATTAATCAAATAATTGGAAGAGATGGTTTCAATATAATTGACACAATCGTCTTCAACATGTGAGAATAGTATGATTCAAACATTTGATCTCTTGATCGATGATATATGTTTAATCAATTGACTAAGCTTAATTGAAACAACAATATTTGACAAAATAATTTTTAAAAATACAATACTCCATGCAAAAAGTTTGGAAAATAGGATTTTCTTAAGAGTATGTTCTAAAATAATAATTCATTCTTTTTAAATCCTGATTAGCTTTGTGGATAAGAAGAAGAGTTTTATTTGTAGTTGTAAATTGTAATCCCGATTAGCTTCGTTAGAGATGTGACATAATTAAAACTCAACCATTCGTGGCAATTGAACTAATTAACTTGTCGTCAATATGAACACATCTCAACTGACATAAAGTTCGAATCCCCTATTCTATATGTTGTATAAAAAAATAACAAAAAAAAAAAGTCTCGTTTGATAACCATTTGGTTTTTGGTTTTTTGAAAATTAAGTTTGTTTTCTATCAATTTCCTTACCATGATTTTTATGTTTGTGAATGACACATTTGAATTTCTAGTCAAATTCCAAAAACAAAAGTTTTTGAAAACTATTTTGTTTAGTTTTCAAATTTTGATTTGGTTTTTTAAAACATGAGAATAATGTATGTAACAAAACCAAGAAACTTAGTGGTGGATGTAGTGTTTTTAAGCTTAATTTTCAAAAACCAAAAACCAAATAATTATCAAACGATGCCTAATTAACTTGTCAAAGGTTCCAACACCGTCACACACCAACTGTCCATTCATGCCCAACGAAGTTATTATTCTGTAATTTGGATCGAAGAGCACCTTCGTTGGATCGACAAATAGTTAAGAGAAGATGAAGTTCATTTACTCTCACCCTAGGTTCTTTGGATTGAAGAGCACCTTCTTTGTACCAATCTTATGATTTTTAATAAATTCTTAAATTTTTAATTATTTTTTTTAATGATCTTAGATTTTCAATTTTGTACCAAATAGATATCCATATTATTAATTTTGTTGATACGACACACATCAATTACATTATTTGAAAATTACATGATTGTCTAAATTTCAATAGGTTCAAACATTCACGGCCTAAACATTAAACTTACAAACAAATACACACTAGACACAAAATTAGAAAATCCAGCAAACTCGTTATAATTTTCTTTTGGTATGGGAACTAATTAAACTTACACTTCACAAATATCTCTGTTATAGGTAATTTTGGACCACCACAGCGTACGAGGAGCTGACGAGGACAACCGGGAGGAGATGGGACCAGGAAAGGGACCCAGAGGGAGACCATACCGACGGGCCGGGCCAACGTGGCCCGACCCGTACGGTCGGCCTCGGCCTTGGGCCGAGTCCGTTTGCCTCCGCTCGGCCCCTACCACTTCCAGCCTGCTTCGTCCCAGAACGCCTCCAAACCCTAGGAGTCCGAGCAGGTATTTATACCCCTCTTCGCCATCGAAGAAGGGGGCCGGAAATTCTATTTTCAACTTCTTTCTCTACTCTCTAGCTGCTCAGTTTCCTGACTTAGGCATCGAAGGCGGTGTGGCCTAGACCACACCGGTGTCCAGCGATTCTTGCTGGTCTTGCAGGTCACGTCTTCCCCAACTTCTACAAATTCACTGTTGGTGTCACGTGAAGGCTAAGTGAGTCCCCTGTCCGGATTTTGGCATCAACAGTTGGGCCGTCTGTGGGGAAAAAATGCTTGCCAGTTCGGATCGCACATCGGTGGTGGTCTGCAGGATGGATCGGGTTCAAAAACCAGAGGGAAGCCTCGGGTATGAGAAAAAAGCGTCGAGCCAGACTGGGGTCGACGTCGGTATGGAAAAGGCCGACCCTAACTTCGGAGACTGTTGTAAGGATCTGTGTGCCCACGATGCTATGGACCTAACCCAAGAGGACAACCAGCAGAATGAGAGAGAGAGCCGGGAAGCTACTATATCCGACCAGCATCAAGAAGACAAAGGAAAAGGACGTCGGGTAGAAGATGTAGGCCAGATCCGACATGAGCACTCCTCGGCCAATGGCCGAGGCCGAGCAGAAGCCCAATCGCAAAAAGGCCCGCAGAAGTTCGCCGCTAAAGACAACGTTGGGTACGTACACAGGGAATAATGTCAGGAAAAAGTCAGAGGCTCGGGCAAAGTCCGAGGCCGACCAGAGGCCAAGGAGCCACAGGGCTGTGCAACCAAAAAGCCAGATTCGACATGTATACACCACTAACAGCTTCGTTTGAACAGGTCTTGGCCGCAATACAGGACACAAATCTGTTGAAACGCCCATAAAAGTTAAGATCAGACCCCGACATGAGGAAATAAACAAATACTGCATGTTCCACGGAGACCACGGTCACGCAACCCGGGAATGCATACAATTGAGGGACGAGATAGAAGCCCTAATCCGAGAAGGTTACCTCAAGGGGTTCGTGGGGAACGACAGTAGCAAGAGGCCACTGCCAGCAGATCAAGGTAAGGGTGGTGCCAACCCACTGTTCGAGATACAAACAATTTTAGGAGGACCATCCGAAGAAGGTGTAGGAGCAGCGCATGGCGAGCAAAAAATGTCGAGGGAATGTTACTTTATGGCGCTCGGGAACATCGACAGGAAGGCTCAAGCAACGTCGGCCTCGGGAGAAGGTCGAGGCCGAGCCTTTGAGGGGTTAAGCTATCCCCTTCCAATGGAACGTTGATTTCCTTTTCTTATGTCCTTTAGTTTCCAGTTTCTTGAAACCTTGATCGACTTTCTTTCATTTCAATAGCATATTACTCAGGAATGTAATTGATCCATTTGAAATAAATTACTCTGAATTTCGTTTCAAAAGTTTTGACAGCGCTTGCAGAGAGACTCGGGAAATTCCCAGGCCTCCCCAAGCTTTTCCCCAAAAGAGTGTACGCACCCCTGGGAAGACCACAACACTTGACCTGTTATCGTAGCTGAAGCGGTTCGAGCCGAAAGGGAGACGCTCTGCACATAATTCGAGTCACGGACTGAGTACACAGATGACACAGAGGAGTTGGTCGGCCTCATGCCAAGGTCGAGGCCGACCACCTAGAGGCTAAGGTCGAACACCACCTTCAAGAGCTCGGTCACAAAGTAAGTCTTTCCTTACTCAAAAAAATGCATGTTTCGCGTATTGAATACATGTTTTTGAGTGGGGGACTGGGAATAATCATGGTCATTAGTTATATTGCAATGATTTTTTTCTGGCTATATTTTCAAGCTTCAAGCTTTTGATTACAGTTGATATGAATCATGGTGTTCCAAGTGCCCGTATTTTGAAAACACATTTAATATCTAAGTAATCAACTTTTATTTGTAATTTTGTAACTTTTGGGCTTCCAAAACGTGAGTTTCAAGGTTAGATTAAGTGGGGAGTTACTTTGTAGGCCAATTATGGTCATGAATGCTTTGTAGCTTTTATTTTGGGGATTTGAAAGGGTGGAGGTTTCATTCACACAATGGCTATAAAAAGCCTCATTCTAGTATGTAAAATTAAGATTTGAGATGAATGAAATATGAACTCTCATATTTGAGACTTTTTCTAGAAAACCCTTTTCTAGGATTCTTGCAATTCTTGTGATAGATTGCATGTTGAGCCATTCAATCCGGCCTTGATCAAGTTTGATTGTGGAATGACTCAATCTAGAACAAGATTTCCAATCTTGCTTCTAGATCATTGATCATAAGAGGTAATCAATTTCTAGCCTTTTCTCTTGGTTGGTTCTAATTTGTGTAAGGAGGTGTTAATCTCTTAGTTTCAAGGGTTCTTGCTCCTCAATAGCTTGGATCTTTGGGCTGAGAATTAGGGTTGCTTTATCAACAGTTTTTCCCTTTGAAATACTTTGTTGTTTGATACGCCATCAAAATTGTGTGGGAGTATGATAAAAGGCAGTTTGAGCATACTTTGTTCCCCGACTGAGTGTACGCACCCTCGGAAATAACACGACGCTTGAAGAGAGGCCCCGGGAACTTCCCAGGCCTCCCCAAGATTTTTCCCTAGAAGAGTGTTCGCACCCCTGGGATGACCACGACGCTTGAAGAGAGGCCCTGGGAAATTCCTAGGCCTCCCCAAGCTTTTTCCCCCAAAAGAGTGTACGCACCCCTGGGATGACCATGACGCTTGAAGAGAGGCCCTGGGAAATTCCTAGGCCTCCCCAAGCTTTTTCCCCAGAAGAGTGTACGCACCCCTGGGATGACCACGATGCTTGAAGAGAGGCCCCGGGAACTTCCCAGGCCTCCCCAAGCTTTTTCCCCAGAAGAGTGTACGCACCCCTGGGATGACCACGACGCTTGAAGAGGGGCCCTGGGAAATTCCTAGGCCACCCCAAGCTTTTTCCCCAGAAGAGTGTACGCACCCCTGGGATGACCATGACGCTTGAAGAGAGGCCCTGAGAAATTCCTCTACCTCCCCAAGTTTTTTCCCCAGAAGAGTGTACGCACCCCTGGGATGACCGTGATGCTTGAAGAGAGGCCCGGGGAAATCCCAAAGCCTCCCCAAGCTTCCCTCAAACTTCTCAAGCCATGCAATGAAAATGCTTGTCCTCATGCCAAGGCTAAGGCCGACCATTAGACAAGGAATGAGGCTCGACTGAGTCCGGTAGTCACTTCGCAGACAAAGTATCCGCACATGAGTCCAACTATGAGGCAAACAAACAAGTGATGGAGAAGCGAGACTCGACCTCATGCCAAAGTCAGGGTCGGCTGCCTCAGCTTCAAGAATGAACTTTGTCCTCAAAAGACCATGTATGACATTATATTCTCTTACTAAAAAAAAGAAATGCAACTCTTTAAATCTGGAATGCATATTTTGAGTGGGGGCTCGGGAAATTCCTCGACCTCCCCAAGTTTTCCCTGACTGGGTGCACGCACCCTTGGAATGGAAAACAAGCAAGCGAACAACACAGAGGAGCTGGTCGGCCTCATGCCAAGGCCGATGCCGACCATCCAGAGGCCAAGGCCGAGCTCCGCCCCTAGAGGCCCAGGTACGAAGTTAGTTTCTCCTTACTCAAAAAATGCACGTCCAAGGTATTGAACGCATATTTTGAGTGGGGGGGTGGGAGTAAGGACAAACCGAGTCCATCATAATCATGGTCATGTTGCGATAATTCTGATTTTCCTTTCTTACTTATTCAAGTTAGGATAACGTTATGAATATCAGTGGAGCTATTGGGGCAATTACTTATTTTCATTTTGTATAACACATGTCCACAACTTTTCTCCATGGTACAATGTTGACACTTGCAAATTTAATAAAGTTCTTTATACCGTATTTGTGCAAAGCATTTTTCCATAGGATGTGGTGACTCTTGCAGAGGCCAAACTTCCGTACTTTCCCTTGGAAAGAGACTAAATTCTTGCAGAGAGGTTGACACATGCCCTCAACCTCCCCAAGCTTTTTCCCCAACAGAGTGTACGCACCCCTGGGATGAATCCAATACAGAAGAAATGCTCAGCCTCATGCCAATGCCGAGGTCGAGCATCCCAGTTCCAAAGCCAACCCACAGCCGAAGCGCTCAAAGCTGCAAGGAGATGCTTAAGGTAGGGTCAGGCAAGTCTACACATAAGCCTAGCTGTCGAGCAAACAAACAGTATAGAGAAGCTGGTCAGCCTCATGCCAAGGTCGAGGCCGACCATCCACCTTCAAAAGGCCAGGTATGAAATTAGTCCTTCTTACTCGAAAAAATGCAACGCTTGAAGTAATAAATGCCATTCCATTCCTTTGTTGTAATCATCGTGCAACTCTTCCATTACTTTCCAGTAAGGACTGATATATGAATGCAGGGGACTAAGTGTTGAGCTGACAGAGGCCAGATGCCAAGGCCGATCCAAGCCTCCTCTCTCATTTTTTTCTTTTGCAGAAATTAACTTTTCAATGTAGGATTGTGAAGGCTTCTGTTTTTTTCCTGTTACTATTTATGGATAAGCCCTGGATCTGGAATGAAGCACTCCGAATGACCAAGCACGAGGGTCTCGCTGACCGGTCAGCGAGTCGAGGTCCAGGGGCGAAGCGCCCGGTGGGGGTTCGGGGGCAACGCCCCCTAAGCAAAATTAGAAAAATGCTCGGCCTCTTCCCGAGGCCAAGGCCGACCAGTACCATTTTTGCAATCCCTCACCTTTTTTCATTTCCATTTCATCTAACCCCTAGTCAGGGAGCGTCTACTTCTATCCTATTTTGCAGGATGACAACAAAAGCTACACATAAGCCAATCCAAGGCAAGGGTCATTACTCTTAAATCGGGCTTAAGGAGCTCACCCGATAACGCTAAGCCGCACCTGAATCTCAATTCAAGAGTGGAGGCTTAATGTTATAGGTAATTTTGGACCACCACAGCGTATGATGAGCTGACGAGGACAATCGGGAGGAGATGGGACCAGGAAAGGGACCCAGAGGGAGACCATACCGACGGGTCAGGCCAACGTGGCCCGACCCGTACGGTCGGCCTCGGCCCGTTTGTGCGGGCCGAGTCCGTTTGCCTCTGCTCGGCCCCTATCGCTTCCAGCTGCCTCGGTCCAGCCTGCTTCGTCCCAGAACGCCTCCAAACCCTAGGAGTCCGAGCAGGTATTTATACCCCTCTTCGCCATCGAAGAAGGGGGCCGAGAACTCTATTCTCAACTTCTTTCTCTACTCTCTAGCTGCTCAGTTTCCTGACTTAGGCATCGGAGGCGGTGTGGCCTACACCACACCGGTGTCCAGCGATTCTTGCTGGTCTTGCAGGTCACGTCTTCCCCAACTTCTACAAATTCACTGTTGGTGTCACGTGAAGGCCAAGTGAGTCCCCTGTCCGGATTTTGGCATCAACAATCTCCAAAAAAGAAAATAGAATAAAAACGTATAATTTAACTTTAAAACCAGTGTGTGTACACGAACAAACATTTGAATATACCAAATGTAATTCTCCTCTCTCACTGTCCATAAAATTCCAGTCAAACAAGAGGAGGCTGCGATTGGAGAGAAACATTTGGAAGTCAAGCATGACGTAGCCATCGAGTTGGCACTGCCAAACTTGCTGACCGACCCTGCAGCCTCTAAATTAGTTCAAAAAAAAAAACCCAGGATCAACCCCACCAACTTTTTCCAAATGTCTCACTTCCAACTTGGACTCGCAACCTTCCCATATATATTTTTTTTCTCATTCAACGCCGAAGAAAATGGAAACTTGGAAAACTCTCACTTCCTTTTTCTAAACATGCATGGCATTGGCAAGAACAAGAACCTCCCTCGATCTTTCTCATTTTATCCCTCCTCCCTATAAATACCACTGGAACTTGCCCCATTATTTCACAACACATTGCATTATCTGTTTACACAAACTGTTCCTTCTATCTCTCTAGCTTTGGTTTTTGTGGGTTTGCCATTATGAGGAGCGTGGGGAAGATCTTGATCGGCTTCATTCTGTTGGCTGCGCTGTTGGGCAATGGCGGTTTCGTTGTGACGGAAGCCAGGCCTCTGAATGTGATGGGCTCGGCGGCCATCGCTGGGGATTTCTTTGAGGGGCTTTCTCTCGGAGCCATCAAACAGTCGGGCCCGAGCCCCGGCGGCGACGGCCACAAATTCGTCAACTTTGACACGTTTGGAGGTATCAAGGATTCTGGCCCCACTCCTGGCGATGGACACAGCCACGTCACCTCCTTGCACCACTGAGGATGGACGGTGGAGATCGAGCCAGGTTCGCGCTAAGTGTAGATTAAATAGACATTTCAAAGTGGGCGGAAAGTTCATCGGCTTATTTATTTTGTTCTTTTGTTGATTTTGTATCATTTTATACACATTTCTGTCGGTTTTATTATTATTATTTGGGGGGTGCTTCTATTAATCTAAAGTTGATCTGTTGGAAAATCTTGTCTGGTGGGGATTATTTTAAATCTTATAAAAGTTCTAATTTAAACATTTAATTTCGTTTAATGGTTTTGTTTTTATCTCATTGTTTTGATTTTTTTTTTTTTTTGAGAAAATCATTGTTTTGATATATTTGTTTGTGTTTAATAAAAAACATTGTGTCAATAAGCAACATCCGTGAGGTTAAAAAAAAAAAAAAGATATTCTTGAATGTTTGGTGAAAGTGTATGTTTGGAATGATTTTCTAAGTAAAAAAATGTTTTTAAATACAAAAAAAAAAAAAAAAAACATTTCAAACAGGACTCATACAAAAATTTTGTGAAGGTAAGGATTGTTTTACGATAAAATGAAAAAAAAAAAAAATTGTGCAAGGTTTCCAGACTTAAAATGAAATATTGCACTTTAACAAAACAAAAATAAAATAAAATATTGCACCATGGTTAAAAATACTGTTTTGAATATAATGTGAAAATGAAATAACCGATAACCTAAAAAAAGAATTGGGATTAAAAAAAAAAAAAAGAGTTGACCATATGGTGATGATACGAGCTTTTACACTTTTCTGAGTTTTCTCCCACCCATCTGTACTACAAGTAAATTCTCACGTGTTTGTGATTTTTTAAATTATAATGGTGTTATTTGATGTATTATCGTTTTTTTTTAAAGTTTATTATAATTGTTTAAAATCTATAGTTTCTTTAAACGTAATTTAATAAAATAAATAAAATGGAAATGTAAATTTTGGTACTAATTTAAAATTTGAAATCATAGAATGATTTATAGACAAGAAACCAAAATGAAAATATAAGTTTTGAAAAATCATCATAATAAATAAATATGATTCAAGGATTTGAACGTGTTTTAATATTTAAAACCAATCTTAGGTAACTATGTTTAAAAATTATAACTGCCTACAACATGAGAATTGCTCAACTGACATAAGACGTGTATAAAGACAGACAGGTTTGTGGTTCGAATCTCCACATCTCCACATGTTGTCAAAAAAAAAAAAAGTATAACTGCCTTCTATCTCAACTGTGGTAAGCTTTTGTACCATTTTACAAATAGGTGTTTGAATCCCCCACCTCACATTAAAAAAAAAAAAAAAAAAAAAAAAAAAAAAAAAAAAAAAAAAAAAAAATCTCAAATCTATCCATCTCTTGTTTGATAGGATAATCAGAGAACTCAATTTTGATTTCAGGTTTGTTTCCACCTAGTTTTGTCACATATAGCTTTTTTAAACAAAGTTTTTCATTTTATGATGAAAAAATTTGTAGAAAGATAGAAAAGATGAATATATGTTTTTTATCCCAAACTTAACTTTAAGTTTAAAGGTATTTTGAAACTTTTTGAAAGGTAAAAAGTATTAATACGATTTTTTAAAGTTCTAATATGTTATTGAAACATAGTTAGTTACAAATTTGAAGTTTTTTCTATGATTTAGCCTTTACGATACTCAAACGATATTTTTTTTTCCTTCACTTTTTTTAAAAATGTCAAATGATCTTTTTAGGGTCCGTTTGGAATACATGTTGATTTAAATGTTTTTCAAGAATGCATTATTTAAAAAACATTTTGTATAAAAATTGTTTAGAATTTAAACACTCGTATGTTTGGTTACATTTCCTCATAAATGTTTTTATACACAAGTTATTGTATTTTTACAAACTATTTTTTAAAAAGTTGATTTCAAGTGTTTATTTCTAATAGCGCAATTTATTGTGCTATATTTTATATGATTTTATCGTTAGTCTCGGGTACTTTTTGGCTAATTTTATGTCTATTTGGTTTTGTTTTGTATGAATCAAGCATTTCAATGGAAATCAACGTTTCTGAAGATTATCGGTGAATTAAGAGCTGAAAAATAAGTTCGGGCCAAGAAAATAGAAAAATAAGAACAAATTTAGGCCTAGCGTTGAGACGCTAGCCCTTGGAGCGTCTCAACGCTAGGTAAATGGTTGGAGGCGCGCGAATGGAGACGCTGCCAACTTTCTAAAAGTAATTAGGGCTTACATTGACACAACGTCTCGACACTATCACGCAGATTTGCCCCTATTTATAGTTTGCGATGCCATCTGATTGGGGGAGCTGTTTTGGAGAGAGAAACACGACTTCTAGAGAGAGAAACAGACATAATAGAGAGAAAACGCAAGGAACTTGATTTTGGGAGCTTGGATCGGGAGGATCGTGACGGAAACGCACGGGAATCACGGGTAGCGAGTTTACTCGTTCTCCCTTATTTCTCGTACTTATTTCTAGCATGTTTGGGACTAATTTCGCTTGTATTTTAGAGACCATGTGTAGCTAGATTTCGTTTCTTAGGGGCTTGATGTAGCCATTAGTTTGCATGGATTAATTTACGGTTTTTTAGGACGTTTCGTAACGTGGTTTATTTATGCAATCATATGCTTAGTGCTTATAATCCCTTGATCACGAATTGTATGATTTTCGTTTATGAACTAATTGCTCAAGAGAGGGTAGTTTAGATTAGACCATCAATTGCATAACTTAGGTAATTCGTTAATCGGGAGATTTGAGATTGCTTGAGAAACCATCATGAGGATTGTTTTTATTGCTTATGCATATTGTTGAAATTAGATAGGGATATCAATTTCTTAATTTGCATAAAGGATTAATTGTACTCGGGAGAGGCTTTAAATTATTCATAATCCTTGGTTTATGAACTTGCTACGAATTTGTTCCTAATTATTCTTTAAATTAATTCATGCATGAAATCAATTCTCTAAGGCCTTCTCCATTGAATCTCCATATTTTATTGTTTTGATTAGTTTTTCATTGATTTGCACATCTGTTGTTTCTTTTCTCTAAATCACTATATTATAACTTGGGCCCGTACGGTTAGCAATTTGCGTATCACTTTCAAAATGATTTATCTCTCAATCTCATTTTCTAATAAGTCATTTTTAGTGGTTGTCAAACACTACAAATTTTTTCAAAATGATTTTTTTTTTCAAAATCAAACACTTAAAAAGTTATACCAAACACACCTTTAATCTTTCTCCATTTCCGATTATCCATTTTTTACAGTTGTTTTTGACTTTTATCATTTAAGACATACGCCCTGAGTTAGAAGTTGGGAGCTCGGAGAAAAAGAGCAGGAAAATGGCGACACGAGGTGAAAGCAAAACGCTCCGAGTTTTTTGTATCGCTACGGCCGATACGAAGCTTGAGGAGCTCCGATTCATTTCCGATGCTGTTCGATCCAACCTCAATTGCTTCTCTAGAGGTTCTTCTTTTAAGGTTACAATTCTCGCACTATTGTTTTCAATGTATGTGTTGTGCACATTTTTGTCATAAATTTTCTCATGCATTGTTTCGTTTTTCGTGAATTCGGTCGAGATTATGGTTTCAACTCCGATTACCTAAACTATCGGAGGTAAACGAAGTTTATTCAATCTCCAAATTTGTGTTTATCGTAATTCTGCAAACTGAAACAAAAGGGAACAAAAAGAGGGAAGAAGGAAGTAATTCTTACTCATCTAAGGTTCTAAGCGAAGTCGTTGTCGATTTACCATTCTCATCGTTTTGCTATGTGTTGACTGTGTGTGGTTATGGAAATGGCAGGTAGAAGTGGCGGTTGTTGATGTTTCTACCGGCCATCAGAATGGGATCAAGAGTTTGGATGATTTTATGTTCGTGTCGAGGGAGGATGTTCTCGCTGGAAATCATCTTCCCGATGACCGGGGAAAAGCAATCTCTGTAATGAGTAAAGCACTCGAATCTTTCCTTAGTAAAGCCCAGGAGGATGGGGTTATTGCTGGAGCTATAGGACTTGGAGGCAGTGGAGGGACGTCTCTCATATCCTCTGGGTTAAAACCTCTTCAAATTGGAATACCTAAGCTTATCGTCTCAACCGTTGCTAGTGGTCAAACAGAATCTTACATCGGGACATCCGATCTGATACTTTTCCCGTCTATAGTGGATGTGTGTGGGATTAATAGTGTCAGTAGGGTGGTTTTATCGAATGCTGGTGCTGCATTTGCTGGTATGGTGGTTGGAAGACTTGAAAAGTCTAAAGATTCGCCTAATTTCAATGAAAAACCAACAGTGGGTTTAACAATGTTTGGGGTTACAACTCCTTGTGTCAATGCTGTCAAAGAAAGATTGCTTAAAGAAGGCTACGAGAGCCTTGTTTTCCATGCTACTGGGGTAGGGGGCAAGGCAATGGAATCTCTGGTCAGAGAGGAATTTATCCAGGTGCTTTATGAAGAACATGATTTATTTGAAGTAGCAGCATGATATAATCTGAGTGCCAACTAGGAAAACATAATGCATGTTTAGGATCCCAAAACAGATGGGCTTGTCTCTGACTGTCAGGCATCGGCTACTGATTTGGTTGCGTTGTAACTTACAGGCCATTATAAAATTAGAAAAAACCATTGGGAATTGTTTTCTTAATTATAAAAAATATATATTTCGTATAAGAAAAAAAAAAAAAAAACTTGGCTGTCGGTAAAAGAAGTATAGTAGACTTGGGTGGCCTTACATTGCTCCCGATAATGTTTACTTGTATTTCTCTTAATCCATCGAGGCATGGATTTCTATAATATTATTATTGAATGTAAGAAAAACGTGACGATTCGTAGGATGTTTTTTTATTCCTCTCTCTCTCTCCTCTGTCCCCCCCTCCCAACCAATTGGAGATAATTTGATCACGAGTAGGTTTCTTTGTTTATTTATTTTTTTTTCTGACCATTTTCTTCAATATCACCTAGGGAGTCTTGGACATCACAACAACAGAGGTTGCAGACTATTTAATGGGAGGTGTCATGGCTTGTGACAGTTCCCGCTTTGATGCCATTATAGAGAAGAGAATCCCATTAGTTCTAAGTGTAGGAGCACTGGATATGGTAAACTTTGGATCCAAAGATACAATACCTTCTAATTTTCACGGAAGGAATATATATGAACATAATAAACAGGTGGTTCTTCTATGCGACTCTATTTTGCTTATTTGTTCTTTGACAATTTTTTTTAATTGACTTTCGCATTATAGTATCTCAAATTAACTCTCTGTCTCACTATTGTTCAATTTCGGAAGTAAATTAGCATCCCCCACTCTTATGATCAGATTTGTAAAAGTTTTTCATAAGTGTCCCCATGCTAGCTGGAAGCCTGGAACTAGTTTCTTTCATTTTCTTCATGTTTCTCTTCATCCACACTCAACAAGGAAGCTGCTTATTTTTCAGGTTTCTCTGATGCGAACAACAGTGGATGAGAACAGAAAAATTGCTCGTTTTATAGCTGATAAGATGAACAATTCATCGGCAAAGGTTTGTGTGTGCCTGCCACAGAATGGTGTATCTGCTCTGGATGCACCAGGGAAGCCATTTTATGATCCCGAGGCTACTGGTACTCTTATAGATGAACTTCAGAGGGTTATTCAGTCAAATGATGATAGGCAGGTACTTATAAAGTTATTATAATCAAGTTCCCATCGTTGTTGACTGATCCCCAACAGTGCGTTGTAAAATTTAAAGCTATTTTATGATACAGGTGAAGGTGTATCCTTATCATATTAATGATCCTGAGTTTGCAGAGGTCTTGGTTGACTCATTCTTGGAAATTACTTCAAAAGATAACAAGGACTCGTCTGTCCCAAAAATTGTTTTAGCTGAAAATAGTCAAGACCTTCGAAATGACTCCATTTCCGAGTCCAATTCATCTGCTCATCAAAACATTATATACAGTCCTAGTGACTTCCCAGAGGCAAGACCAGGTTATCACCAATGTCATTTGCTTGACCTTTTACTGTAAGAAAACACACTCAATTTCGGTATTTAGCATTTCAGGGCGGCTTAATCTGACTTATGTTGATGTGGACACATATCTTGCAATTGTTAAACAGAAACTCTGCAAAGAACACTTATGATATTGGAGAACCTGAAAGCTCAAATAGTCGAAGGAGTGCCCATAATAGGGGCTGGTGCAGGGACTGGCATATCTGCCAAGTTTGAAGAAGCTGGTGGTGTTGATCTGATAGTAGTCTACAATTCAGGGCGCTTTCGCATGGCTGGGAGGGGTTCTTTAGCAGGTTTACTGCCTTTTGCCGATGCCAATGCCATAGTGCTTGAAATGGCCAATGAAGTATTGCCTGTAAGTTCTATCTACATGCTGCATTCACAAAATTAATTTAAGGAATTGATATCTACAAAATTTTGTTTTACAAGCATTATTTCGATGTTAAAGAATAAATTGTATTACTATAATTCCATATGCATGAATATTGGAAATAATGTTTTGTTGTCTAGAAGTGAATTCGGTATATTGATAAAGTTGGAATAGCTTTGAAGTCGAAAATGACTTGATGTGATTTCTTTAATCAAGCATCTATAAATATGTATAGGTGGTAAAGACAGTTCCCGTGCTTGCTGGAGTATGTGCTTCTGATCCATTTCGTCAAATGGATTACTTTCTAAAGCAGGTGGAGTCAATTGGATTCTCTGGAGTGCAGAATTTTCCAACTGTTGGATTGTTTGATGGTAACTTCAGACAAAACCTTGAAGAAACAGGAATGGGATATGGGTAGGCTGTAGGTTATGAAACCAAACATGATTCCCAAACATTTCTTCAATATTTCATCTTACAATCTTTTTAATACATGTTTGGATTTTATTTTTATCAGATTGGAGGTCAAGATGATTGAGAGGGCACACAAAATGGGTCTCTTGACAACCCCATACGCATTTAACAAAGATGAAGCCTTGGAAATGGCAAAAGCCGGTGCAGATATTATAGTTGCCCACATGGGGCTAACTACCTCTGGATCTATTGGAGCCAAAACTGCCCTATCAATGGAGGAAAGTGTACTCCGTGTACAGGCTATAGCAGATGCTGCTCACAGGATCAATCCTAACGTCTTAGTGCTCTGTCATGGAGGTATTATTTATGAACTACATTGTTGATTGATTTGATTTTAGAATTTGGCTAACTTGTTTACTGCTCTGAAATTTATGAACGAAGTTCTATAATCCTATCCCTCGTACCAACACTCAGCACTTAGAGAGAATATATTATATGCTGGGATTATGTGGTAATACTTACAAATATTACCACAGTTTGGTAATAAATGCTGAAAGCTCTCTCCTTTGGGGGAGTTTCAGGACCACATCTTTGGGGAGGGTTGGCATTTGGCAGTGCTAAAATGATAAATGGACTATATGTATATATATCTTAGATGAGAGAGATTGTGTAGAAAAGCAGTGAATGGTTGTGTGTGTGAATAAACATAGCAGAATTGTTGGAGAGGAAAAGTAAACCTATGGTATTACGGACTGGGGCAGCCTAGCATTTCTTATTTCAAGCTAATGGTTATTGGTTCCACAATGCATTCCTTATAAAAGCTTTAAATTTCCATGTGAATTTGAGTTGTCCAAGCCCCATGGATTGGTCTATTATCCTAATGTGCACAATAAACCAACAACCCCTTCACTCTTATCCATATTGACATATGGGGACCATCTCCCATAATTTTTTTTTCATAAGCGTAGAAGGTTTATCACTTACATTGATGATGACACCCATACATGTTGGCTTTATCTTGTTAGGTATAAATCTGATGGTTTAAAAATTTTTAAGCAATGTCTACATTCTTAATTTCAAAAGAGGATTTTCATCTTCAAACAGATAATGATTCCTCGAAGTTTAGGCTATATCTCCTTGAAAATGGTATTGTTCACTAAAGTTCTAGCGTTACCCCCCAGGAAAATGGGGTGGCATGCACGTTCTTTTTATATTTAACCGAGTGTTCCAAAAACCTTCTATGCTGATACATTCTAAATAACAACACATCTAAGAAATCTTATGCCCTCCTCGAATCTCGACTAAAATGTAACACCCCTAGGCATACCTAGGGCCAACAAAAAATGTAGATGAGGAAGTGCAGATGGGCTTACCACTTGGCTTTGAAAGAAACTCGAGGACAAAGAATCTGTGTAAATTAAAGAAGTCGCTTTATGGGCTTAACCAATCACCTTTCACAAATTCTGTATTGAGACTGGTTGCAGGTAGAGTTAGGAGATCACACCATATTCTTTATGCATGGAAAGGATCACACCATATTCAATAATATAACATAGTTCTATTTTTTGTAACTACTCTAACTCTACTTGACCTTTGTGTGACCCTTCCCTCTAGGAAAAGGGACACCTTGACCTTTTTTCCTTTGGGGTATTTTGTGTGGTGAACTACTAGAGATGATAATTAATAGCAAGAAAATTTGTAGATAATCTGTAGATAATCTGTAGAAGCCTACATGACAGTTTGAAAGTAAAGATTTAGGGAAACTCAAGTACCTCTTCAGAGGAAGTATGCTTTCATGGAATCTACATCATATTCAGCGCTTTATTGGAGTAGTCACTCCCCCCCTGTGATTATAGTTTATCATCACTTTTATCTCATTGGAGATGCCTTTTGTAACTACTCATGATAGGTCTTCCTTTTGTATCTATTTCATACATCAATGAAATGGTTTATGTTTCCTATAAAAAAAAAAAAAAAAGATATGGGAGATTGGTGGAAAAACTCATTTATTTCATTCACACTAGATTTAGATACTGCATTTTCTTTAAATATAACGATTCATGCATAACATACATCTACAGGCAATTACTAAGATTGAGATGTTTCATATTTGAAGAAAACCCAAAGTAGAGGACTTTTGTTTACCAAGAACGGTCATCAACAATTGAAGGATACACTGATAATGATTGGGGAGAATCTTGTAGATAGAAGTCTTAGCATTGGCAGGCTATTGCAGTATTGCTTGCTTGGAGAAAACCTTGTTTAGTTTAGACGTCAGATCTATTGCCCAAGGTACTATCATATAATAGAGTTGCAAATAATGATTGAACTGCCAATAAACTGAATTACGATAATAATATTGTAATTACTCTAACTCACAATTCAATTCAACAAAATTGGACAACTTATGTTGAGATTGATCATAATTTAAAGGAAGGAGATTGGATATCTGGTGTAGCCGTAAATACTCTTTTATTGGAATGAATGAATAATGCCTTAATTAAAGAACTCCATCCTTTAAATAGGCATGGAGGCTAACTAACTAACTAAATACACATGTGCTTGGCACATGAATACATAAAATAGAAACTAAATAGAATACACGGAATGGGCTACACCAAACATCCCTCCCCTAAAAAAAAAACTCGTCCTCGAGTTATTGTGCTAGCGTAAATTCGTCTGGAGGGTGAAATGAATACAAATCAGCAACATTAAATATAGGATTAATGTTGTATTCTTCCGGTAGTTTGATTTTGTAGGCATTTTCTCCATATCTTTCCAATACTGGGAATGGTCCAAGCTTCCTTTTCTTGAGCTTGTTATACGTGCCTGCTGGGAGCCTGCTTTTCCTCAGATGTATCATCACGAGATCTCCTACTGCAAATTCTTTGAACCTCCTTTTCCCATCTGCAGCTTCCTTGTACCTAGCGGTTTGTTTTTGAATGTGGTCTTGGACTTGGTTATGTAAATCCGTGATTCTGGTAGCCATCTCCTCAGCTTCAGTACTAAGATCAACCGAAGAAGGAATATGAATTAGATCAAATGTTAGTCTAGGAAGTTTTGTATAGACAATTTCGAATGGAGACTTCCCTGTTGTTCTGTTCCGCATGTGGTTGTAGGCGAATTTGGCTTGTGCCAAGGACATGTCCCACTGTTTTGGTTTGTCCCCACTTAGACACCTTAATAGGTTGCCCAAGGTCCTGTTTGTTACTTCCGTTTGACCATCGGTTTGAGGATGGCTTGTAGTGCTGTACTTGAGTTTTGTATCGAACTTCTTCCAAAGGGTTTTCCAGAAGTGTCCTAGGAATTTCACATCCCTATCGGAAACAATGGACTTTGGTATGCTGTGAAGTCGTACTATTTCTTTAAAGAATAGGTTTGCGATGTATACAACATCTGACGTTTTCTTACATGGCAAAAAATGAGCCATTTTGCTGTATCGGTCTACAACCACAAAAACAGAATCATATCCACGTTGGGTTCGTGGGAGACCGAGGATGAAATCCATGGAAAGGTCTTCCCAAATGTTTTCGAGGATGGGAAGAGGTGTGTAAAGTCCTGTATTTTGACTATGTCCTTTAAAACTCTGGCAAGTGTAACATCGTGCTACGAAATTGGTAACATCCCTCTTTAATTGCGGCCAAAAATATCTGGTCTCCAGAATCTATAATGTCTTGTCTCGTCCAAGATGTCCGGCTAAACCTCCCGCGTGAGCTTCTCGAATTAGCGCTTCCCTTAAAGATGAATGTGGTGCCAAAATCTGTATCATCAACATATGTTTCCGGTAGGTGGTGCTATTATTTCTCCTTTTAAAATGGTCAAAAGGCTTTCCTTCCGGCTTAATGCATCTGCCACTTTGTTAGTAATATCGGACGTATGTTTGATCACAAAATCAAATCTTTGAAGAAATGATAACCACCTAGCATGCATTCTACTGATGGTTTTTTGAGAATTTAGGAATTTTAAAGAAAAGTGATCTGTAAAAAGGACAAACTCCATGTTTACGAGATAATGCTCCCACTGTTTCAATGCTCTTACCAAAGAATATAACTCCTGCTCATAAGTGGACCAGTTTTGTCTTGAGGGGCTTAGTTTTTCACTAAAAAATTCGATTGGATGGGAATTTTGCGATAAAACAGCTCCTATACCTATGCCGGAAGCATCAACTGCCACCTCAAAAGGAATACTGAAATTTGGGAGGGCTAATACGGGGCTGCTGGTAAGTTTTTCCTTGATAATACCGAAGCTTTGTTGTTGTTCAATTCCCCAAAGAAATTTCCCCTTTTTTAGGCAATTAGTTAGGGGTGAAACCAAAGTACTAAAGTTTTTAATGAATTTTCGGTAAAAGGATGCAAGACCTAAAAAGCTCTGTAATTCCTTGTTGTTTCTAGGTTCCTCCCATTCGTTTATGGCCCTAATTTTACTAGGATCCATACTCAATTTATTGTGTCCTATGATGTATCCTAAGAATGAAATTTCTTTAGTGGCAAACAAACACCTTTTTAGATTTATAACCAACGAATGTCTCTGTAAAGTGGCAAATAGAGTTGCTATATGTTTCGAATGGTCAACTAAAGTGATGCTATAAACAAGTATATCATTAAAATACACCACAATGAATTTATTTATAAATGGAAGTAATACCTGGTTCATAAGCCTCATGAAGGTGCTTGGGGCATTTGATAATCCGAAAGGCATTACAAGCCATTCAAAGAGACCTTCATTGGTTTTGAACGCGGTTTTCCATTCGTCACCCGGACGGATTCGGATTTGGTGGTAGCCACTTTTTAAGTCAATCTTGGAAAATATTGTTGCCCCTCCTAACTGATCCAATAAGTCACCAATCCTTGGAATTGGAAATCGGTATTTCACAGTAATCTGATAGGCCTCGAATAACAAAGGTGTACGAGCGTAGGCGCGTGAGGAAAAGAGAGAGTGAGGAATAGTGTTTTATTGTTAGTTGGGGGGCCCACTTGTGTTGTCTGTACGTGGGTGTGAGGGTATAAATGTTTGTTGTGTGAGGAGGTAGAGCATCTTTTTTGGCTATTGTGAAGTGTATTCTCTGATTGAGAAACTTGGGAGAGAAGGGGAGCTCTCGAATCTTCCCCCGGTTGATGTTGATAAATAAAATTGGTGGCTAAGGCCTAACAATTTTGGTATCAGAGCACTTTGCTGGGGAATGGTGGGAAAGATGGAAGGAAGGATTGTAGCGTTGGAGGAGAAACTATCGGAGCTGACCGTGAAACAGGTTGACATGGAAGTAAGCCTGGGAACACAGATCGCAGAGGTAGGTGAAGCACGAGCAAATGTTGATGCGAAATTGGACTTACAGTTCACGATGATTCGAGAAGAGATGAAGGCAATGTTTGTTCGGTTGGAGGGAATGGTGCGTCCTGAGAGAGGGTCGCCGTCGTCGGAAAGGACAGTAACTGATAAGGGTAAGAGAGTGATGGAAGACGAATCGGGCCAGAAACGAGAAGATCCCAAGGGAAGCAGTGAATCAATCGCAAAAGGGAATGAAGGATTTCAGGCACCTAGCAATCGAGAAATTCCGTTGTTCGATATGCGCCTGAGGAAATTGGAGGTTCCTATCTTCAAAGGTGAGGAAGATGAAGACCCGGATGGATGGTTGCATCGGGTGGAAAGATACTTCGTGGTGAATCGTCTATCGGAGAAGGATAAACTTGAGGCCGCCGTGATGTGCTTGGAAGGGGAAGCCCTGTCGTGGCATCAGTATGAAGAAGACCGATCACCGATGAGTAGTTGGCAAGAGTTCCGAACGTTGTTACTGGAAAGATTTCGACCAACGTCTCAAGGGGATCGATTTGCCCGTTTGATGCGGTTGCAGCAAGAGACCACGGTGAGAGCCTACCGCCGGCGGTTTGAACAGTACGCCGCAACCCTAAAAGACGTTTGTGAAGGCGTGCTGGAAAGTAAGTTCGAGTGTGGGCTGAAGGAAGAAATTCAGAGTGAGCTGCGTAAGTTTCAGCCCGTGGGCTTGAAGGCAAAAATGATTAAGGCCCAACTAATTGAGGATGATAATAACGTTCAACACAAAAAAAAGTTGGGCCAAACGGCAACTTCAAGCCCAAAAGCCAGCACGCAGTTGAGTGGGTCGAATAGCGGGTCAAGTTATACAAGTGGGTCGCATAACTCAGCTGCTCGAACGATTTCGCTAAATTATAATCGTGGAGCAACCGGGTCATCGACGACAGTGACCCCAGCGCGCGATTCAACAGTGAAGACGGGAGGAACGCCGACGGTGAGGCGAGTGACGGACAACGAGTTGCAAAATAAGAGGGAAATAGGGCTGTGTTACAAGTGTGATGAGAAATTTTTCCCTGGACACCGCTGCAAACGGAAGGAACTGCAAGTTATAGTCGTGCAAGATGAAGAAAACGAACTCACCGAGGAAGAAATTCAGGTGAACGAAGTGGAGACGCTAGAACCGATTGCGAGCGAAGAAAAATTGGTGGAAAACTCAGAAGTTGCGGCCTTATCGCTGAACTCTATGGTAGGGCTAAATTCACCGAAAACCATGAAGGTTCGTGGAATGATCCGAGGCCACGGTGTGGTGGTGCTTATTGACAGCGGCGCTTCCCATAATTTTATTTCGTCTGAGGTTGTTCAGCAATTGGGGCTACCAATTTCTCCATCCTCCAACTATGGTATCATCTTGGGTACCGGAGGGTCGATCCCAGGAACCGGAATTTGCAAAGGTGTGGTTCTAACAATTTCTGACTTGACTATTATCCATGACTTCCTTCCTTTGCCCTTGGGTAGTGCAAATGTCATTTTAGGCATTTCTTGGCTGGAGACTTTGGGCAAAATTCAATTCGATTATCGTCTGTCTATCATGGATTTTCAAATTGGGGAATGGCTGGTTCAACTGCGGGGTGACCGTAGCTTGGTAAAATCCCAAGTCTCTCTCAAATCGATGATGAAGACGTTTGGAGTAGACGACCAAGGGGTTCTTGTAGAGTTGAGTTCCGTGGAGGCAACTGAGGAAGCGGACAAAACGGCACCAACCCCATTGAAACAATTGGAGGAAGTGCCAATGGAACGCAAGAATGTGTTACAGAAGTTTGCGTGGGTATTTGAATCGCGAATGACGCTGCCGCCGTGTCGAAGTAGAGATCATGGGATCGAGCTCGAAGCTGGGGTGGGCTCAGTGAATGTCCGGCCGTACCGGTATCCCCAATTTCAGAAAGACGAGATCGAACGCTTAGTTCAAGAAATGTTATTGGCAGTCATTATCCAACCAAGTAGGAGTTCGTTCTCAAGCCCAGTCCTGTTGGTAAAGAAGAAAGATGGAAGCTGGCGGTTTTGCATAGATTACCGCGCATTGAACAGAGTAACGATTCCGGATAAATACCCCATACCAATTGTTGATGAGCTGTTAGATGAATTGTTCGGTGCCGCTATATTCTCCAAGATTGATCTGAAGTCAGGATATCATCAGATTCGTGTTCGGCCATCAGATATTCACAAAACGGCGTTTCGTACTCACGAAGGACATTACGAGTTCTTAGTCATGCCTTTCGGGTTACGTAACGCGCCGTCTACGTTTCAGTCAATTATGAACGACATTCTCCGGCCATTCCTGCGCAAATTCGTGTTGGTCTTCTTTGATGATATTTTAATATATAGCCGCAATCTAGAAGACCATCTGCTCCATGTATCCCTGGTACTGCAAGTTTTACTTGATAATCAGTTTGTTGCAAATCTTAATAAATGCCAGTTTGGAGCTACGAAAATTGAATACTTGGGACACTTAGTTTCATCCAAGGGGGTGGCAGCGGATCCTAAGAAAATAGAGGCGATGCAACGGTGGCCAATTCCCCGAAATGTCAAGGAGCTGCGAGGCTTTTTGGGACTCACTGGGTACTACAGAAAATTCGTGGCCAATTATGGAACCATAGCATTTCCTCTGACTCAACTTCTTAAAAAAGATAAATTTGTATGGAGTGTGGAGGCTGAGAACGCTTTTCAGAAATTGAAGACGGCCATGGTTTCTATACCCACTCTAGCGCTGCCTGACTTCTCAAAGGAATTCGTAATTGAGTCTGATGCATCTGGGGTGGGCGTTGGCGCGGTCTTAATGCAGAACCAGCGACCCTTGGCGTTTTTCAGTCAAGCCTTGCCCCCATTGCACCGCCATAAGGCTGTGTATGAGCGTGAATTAATGGCAATAGTGTTTGCGGTACAAAAGTGGCGACCTTACCTATTGGGCCAACGGTTCATCGTGCGTACTGACCAAAAGAGCTTGAAATTCTTGTTGGAGCAGCGAGTAATTGGCGGGGATTATCAGCGTTGGATAGCCAAGTTGTTGGGATATGATTTCAGTATCGAATATAAACGGGGATTGGACAACAAGGCGGCCGATGCGCTGTCCCGTTTACCTCCAACATTAGAGCTGGGACTCCTCAGTGTGGTGGAAGACATTAACACAGCAATTTTTGAAGAACAAATAAGAGAGGACAGCACCTTAGAAAGCATTCGCCAAGCTCTTCAGTCGAACATGCCTGCTCCAGTTGGATACACATTACGTGGGAATTTGTTGTTCTACCAAGGAAGGTTAGTGCTGCCTTCAAATTCCCCAACAATACCTTTGCTTCTTCGCGAGTTTCATAACAGTCCAGTGGGGGGTCATCATGGGGCTTTAAAGACATACCAACGTTTAGCTAAGGAAGTCTATTGGAGAGGAATGAAGGCCACAGTACATACATTTGTTGCGAATTGTTCGGTATGCCAACAAGCCAAATATTTGACTCTTGCTCCAGCCGGCCTATTACAAGCATTACCCATTCCAGACAAGGTGTGGGAAGATATTTCCATGGATTTTATCGAAGGCCTGCCAAAATCAAACATGTATGATACTATCCTAGTGGTTGTTGATCGTTTATCAAAGTATAGCCATTTCATTTTGCTCAAGCACCCATTTACTGCTATTTCGGTGGCCGAAGTTTTCATTAAAGAAATTGTCCGTTTACATGGGTGCCCGCGTAGTATCATATCAGATCGTGACAAAATATTTACAAGCTTGTTTTGGGACGAGTTGTTCCGGTCGCTAGGCACTCAACTTCGTAGGAGCACCACTTATCACCCCCGACCGATGGTCAAACGGAGGTGGTAAATAGAAGCGTGGAATCATATTTACGTTGCTTTGCAATGTCACACCCCGTTCAATGGTCGAGATGGGTCGCCTGGGCCGAATTTAGCTATAATACGTCCTTTCATGTGTCTGCTAAGATCACCCCGTTTGAGGTTGTTTATGGCCGACCACAACCTCCTGTTATTCCATATACGGCGGAATCATCGGCTGTGGCAGAGGTTGACTCTCAACTCCGAGACCGAGATAAGATGCTTGCAAAACTAAAGGAGTCCTTGGCAAGAGCTCAACAACGGATGACTAAACAAGCTAATGAAAAGCGAAGGGATGTGCAATTGGAGGTGGATGACTGGGTGTATATCAAGCTCAGACCCTACAGGTTAGCTTCATTGGGAAAGCATAAACATCCTAAACTTGCCCCAATGTTCATTGGGCCATTTCAGATACTTGGGAAGGTTGGTGCAGTTGCCTATCGGGTTGCTTTACCCAAAGATTCAGGAATTCACCCTGTATTTCACGTATCAGTGCTGAGAAAAGCCGTGGGACAGAACCTACCGGTATGCCCCATGCCCGCCCATCTAAAGAATGACCTTACCGTGCAGATTATGCCCATGGCGTTATTAGGGCTTCGGAAATCCTTGTTGGGGGATGCCTCCTTAGAGGTTCTTATTCAGTGGGAAAACACTTCCAAGAACGATGCAACATGGGAAGTAGCGGCAGATATTAGTACACAGTTTCCTGAATTTCACCTTGAGGTCAAGGTGGCTTCTTGGGGGGCCGGTATTGATAGGCCTCGAATAACAAAGGTGTACGAGCGTAGGCGCGTGAGGAAAAGAGAGAGTGAGGAATAGTGTTTTATTGTTAGTTGGGGGGCCCACTTGTGTTGTCTGTACGTGGGTGTGAGGGTATAAATGTTTGTTGTGTGAGGAGGTAGAGCATCTTTTTTGGCTATTGTGAAGTGTATTCTCTGATTGAGAAACTTGGGAGAGAAGGGGAGCTCTTGAATCTTCCCTCGGTTGATGTTGATAAATAAAATTGGTGGCTAAGGCCTAACATAATCTTGTTAATTGCTCGGCTATCCACACACATACGCCAAGTACCATCTTTTTTGGGAGTGAGGAGAGCTGGGACAACACATGGGCTGAGGCTTGGTTGAATATGTCCTTTGTCCAGCAACTCTTGTATTTGATCATGAAGTATTTTATATTATGCTGGGCTCATTTTATAATGTGGAAGGTTGGGGAGTGTAGCGCCGGGAAGAAGATCAATAGAATGCTGAATGTCTCTTAAAGGGGGAAGTTCTGTTGGGCGGTCAACGATAGCCTTGTGTTGTTGCAGCAAGGTTTAGACCTCGTTTGGAATAACATGGTCAGAAATAGAAATATCAAAGTGTTTAACAACAAAGCCAAGAATATGTTGCTGTTTTTCACAGAGAAAGTTTTTCCCAGAAGATAAAGTGAAAAGCTGACCTTTTTTGGTTGCTGTGGCATTGCTGGAAATCTGTTTTGTTGGGTTAAGTGGGAGGAGAACGATTTTCTTTCCCATCCAAAGGAATTCATAGGTGTTATCACGACCCTTGTGTACTGCTTGGACATCATATTGCCATGGTCGGCGAGGAGGATATGACACGCATCCATGTCTAAGACGTCACAAATTATCTGGTCCTTGTAGCTTGCTCCAATAGACAAAGGGATAGTGCTGGTGTGTGTTACTTGAGCCTCTCCCCCTTTCTTGATCCAACTCACCTTGTAAGGTGCCGAATGAGGATGTAAAGGTAGGTTTAAGGAGGTTACCAATTTGCTTGCCACAATGTTCTCGGTACTCCCACTGTCAATAATGACGTTGCAAATTTTCCCATTGATGGTGCATTTTGTTTTAAAAAGAGCGTGCCTTTGATAACTTGGATCTTTCTTGGGCGCTAACAACAGTCTTTGAATTACTAAAGATACTGGTTCCCCTTCATCTAGTTCAAGAAAGTCTATGTTTTCCTCCGAATCAATGTCGTCCCTTTCTTCCACATACTCAACGTTATCTGCAATTGTGAGAGTTCTTCTTTGTGGACATTCGTTTGATAAATGACCAGTTTGGTTGCATCTAAAGCACTTTCCCAGAGTAGGTCTTGAATATGTATTTGTAGGTCTTTTTGGATTTTCTTGATTCTTGGTATCTTTTATTTATTCCACTGTCAATTTGCTTTCCTTTTGAGTTTGCCGACGAGAATTGTTGTGGACTTCAGTCACCCGCAATAGGTTTGTTGATTGTGCTGGTCTGTTCCCCCGTAGCTCTTCTTGAATATGTTCTTTTGAAGCGATTGGCAATCTGTTCTTCAATTACTGCTGCAGCGGAGATTGCTTCATTTAGGTAGCCAATCGGATACAAAGAAAGTTGTTCTTTAATGTCATTCCGAAGGCCTCCTTTGAATCTTGCAACTAGGTACTGTTAGTTTTCTCCCAGATTTGTTCTTGCCCCTAACCGATGAAATTCTTCTGTGTATTCCATAATCGAGCGAGTTCCTTGTCTGCAATTTTGGTATTGGTCATAGAGGATTTGTTCGAAATTCATAGGCAGTAATCTTTCCTTCATAAGTCTTTTCATTCTTTCCCATCGTCAGATCAGTCTTTTCCCATATCTTTGGCGATTAAGTTCCTACTGATCCCACCATGCTTGGGCTCCTCCTTTTAATTTTAAAGCCACTAACTTCACCTTCTTGGTTCGGGTGTGTTCATGTAACTGAAAAAATTTTCAACATGTCTAACCCATTCTAGGAAGGCTTCGATCTCCATCTTCCCACTGTAAGTCGGTATATCAATCTTCATTTTAAAATCATTGTCTTGCTGATATTGGTACCTATGATATTGCTGCCCTTCTCTCGGTGCTTCTTGCAGATATTGATGCCGGTAATTTTGTTGATTTTCCCTCGGTGCTTCTTGCTGATATTGATATCGAAAATTTTGTTGGCCTTTCTTGAGTGTTTCTTGGTAGTCATAGTCTTCCCCACTAGAATTATCATCGTTCCATTCAACTTGCTTTCGAAATAAAGGATTGTACTTGACTTCTTGCTGCCCCGTGCAACGTTCTTGATAGGATCTTGGTGCAAAATTTGTTTCTTGAACAAATCTCTGCTCCATAGCTTGCCTTTCTTGCCATTGTCTCGGTTCAACTTGCTTTCTGAAGTCTTCTCCTTGATGATCTTGTTGTTTCCTCTCCACATTTGTGTGAAATCTTGGTTCAAAAATTTGCTGATCCGAACTGCAGCCCATCCTTTTGCAGATCATTTCCAAAATTTTTTTAATCTCGCCCACATCGTTTTTCACTACTTTCATATCTTGTTCAACTGACAGAAGCGTACAGTTGTTGATTGTGGTGAAAGGACGGTGGTAGATTCCGTCTCTTTTCCAACCGAGGAAGAGTCGCCCATAACGTTGGTCGACACTTTCTTGGTTGCCATAAGATTGCCCAAAATCTTATCGCTCTGATACCAAACTTGGTGTAGTCGTAAATACTTTTTTATTGGAATGAATGAATAATGCCTTAATTAAAGAACTCCATCCTTTAAATAGGCATGGAGGCTAACTAACTAACTAAATACACATGTGCTTGGCACATGAATACATAAAATAGAAACTAAATAGAATACACGGAATGGGCTACACCAATATCTTTTGATCTGCACTCTTTTCATTCCCCCATGGAAAGACAATCTTCAGATATCCTAACATAAAGTCTGCGAAAGTCTGAGTCTCATCCTAATGCAAGCAACCAACCCTAAGGCAGTGTAGAAGATCATAATACCAAGTATTTAGAGTCCGGATCATTTGGTAATAAATGTAGAGTGTTAAACAGCTTGGTAATACATGCAGAATACTATGACATCTTTGGCATAATTAATTCCAAGAAGTCAGGGGTACAGTGAAGCCGATAGTTGGCTAATTTTTCTCCTATTAACTTCTGTATTTATATTGATTGTATACATTTTGAGATAATTCCTCTCAATCCTCTTAGGACTGTAAATATTGGATGGTTGCCTTTTATGTTAAACTGAAAATGCATCCAAATGAAAAGATGTACAATTCCTTCTATATTTTTTTTTTTTATAAAGAACCAACCTTTCATTGAGAAAAAATGAAAGAAACAATTACTTCAATATTAAAAATTACCTAATGGTACTCTCAGGTCCTATATCAGGCCCTACTGAAGCAGCATTCATTCTGAAGAGAACCAGGGGAGTTCATGGATTTTATGGTGCATCGAGCATGGAGAGACTACCAGTCGAACAAGCAATAACTAGCACCATCCAAGAGTACAAATCAATTTCAATGAGATAAAATTTGAGTGCGGTCCTTGACGAGCTTGATACTTGGAATGTATATTATATATAGTACCGACTTCTATGTCGTGATGGGGAAAAGTGTAGCAAATTGTATCTTTTACCTTTGATTTGTTTCAGATTTTTTTTTTTCGTTTACTACTTTATAAGTATCAATTTGGGAAAGACTGTCCTACATTATCTTAGATAGTGTAGATTCAAACTTGGACTGGAAGAACCGTCCTATTCAATTGCAGATTATTTCTCTTTCACGATAAAAAAAAATGAAGTGCTAACCGTCTCTTGCCATTGCACATGTTATTCTGACCTTAACCAAGACGGAGCAAGATGTTTTCGCTTTTGAGGTTTTGATGCTTAGGTTTCTCTAGTAGTCTTCTTCGTCATCTATCAGTATGGGAGAAAGTTTCTGATATATTTGTTTATATGAAACTGGCTCTTTTTGTTAACGTGCTTAATCTGTGCAGCTTCCTCTCAATCTTCTACTCATGTAAGAACGACGCAAGTGTAGATGAAGATCTCGCTTTGAATGATGTTACTGAATCGTTGATTATAAGGTATGTTCTACATCTTCGTATCATTTGATAGGAAATTTCATGCTTCACTCTTGGCCTTAGTCAGTTTAGAAATACTTCTAAGGTGGATAATCCACTAAGATATTTTATTATAGTACTTTGGAAAAACATTAAAGAAAAAATGTACTTTTCCTAGTGATTGTATTCTGACATATGAACCTAAAATTGTTATTTAACCGAATACGATAACCAACAGAATTCGTTAGCAATTACATTGTAACTTAGATGATGTATGGTCAATCATTTTACTATTCACTTGAATTTCATGAAAAAAGATAATGTGCACGTTAATTATTAAAATGATGCTAAGTTTAAACTATTATTTTTTTCTTTCCAATTTTTATATTAGGCCTCATGTAAAGTTTTCTTTCTAATGTGTTACTAAATTTTAACAGAAACAATCAATATACTAAAAATTTAACATCACTGGGAAGCTATATGTTAATTGTTATTTATGTGTTAAACTGAAATAGGTCTAGAATTTTAATTCTTGGGAAAATCATCTGTATTCAGGTTAAATTACAAAAAAAAAAAAAAAAAAAATCAGATTCCAATGATTATACATGATATGAAACCCAAAAATTACATGTATAAATAGATATACACACACATATATATTCTATTATTTTTACTTTCAATTATATATTTAGCAGATGAATGGGCAATTTCATGTTTAATTTTGGGCCGGTTGCAAGGATAGCAATATGAGCCAAAATAATTGCAAATCTAGCAACCCACAAAAAAAAATTGCAAAAATGGCAAAATCTAATAGTTTGTGTGTTGCATTTACTAAAATACCCCTCCAGATTTTCTTTCACTGATAGAAAGTTTTTCTATCACTGATAGATTCTATCAGTTAGAAAAATTTTCTATCACTGATAGATTCTATCATGTGATAGAAAATTTTTCTACTACTATAGATTCTATCGGCGATAGATATTTTTCTATCACTTGTTCGGTGTTCTATCAGTGTTTGGTTGTTGTTATTTGGTTTTCTATCCGTGTTTGGTTTTTGCTTTTCAGTGTTTGATTTCTATAATCGTTCGTTTTTGCTTTATTTTTCAATGCTCGATTTCACCATGTATCACCATCGCTGATAGTAACAAAAGATCTTCTATCACTGATAGAAAAGTATCAGTGATAGAAAGATTTTCTATAACTCACGAAAAAATTTTCTACCAGTCTCAGTGATAGAGATAGAAAGTTTTTCTATCACTCATAGAAAGATTTTCTACGAAGGATAGAAATTTTTTCTATCACTCATAGAAAAAATTTCTATAAGTGATAGAAGATTTCTATCACTGATAGGTTCTATCAGGGATTGAAAGATTTTCTATCAAGAGTTTTCTATCATTGATAGAATATCTTTCCATCACTGATAGAATAGTAAAATTTTTTATCAGTGATAGAAATCTTTTATCACTGATAGAAAGCTTTTCTATCGGTGATAGAAAGTTTTTCTATCACTTATAGATTATATCGGTGATAGAAAAATTTCTATCGGAGATAGAAAGATTTTTATGGGTGATCAGGGATTGAAAGATTTTTTTATCAAAAGTTTTTCTATGATTTTCTATAAAAAGTTTTTTTTATCACTGATAGAACCTATCAGTGATAGAAATCTTTTATCACTGATAGAAAAAGTTTCTATTAGTGATATAAATCTTCTATTCTATCACTGATAGAAAATTTTTCTACCACTGATAGAATCTATCAGTCATAGAAATATTAGTGATAGAAACTTTCTATCGCCGATAGAAAATCTTTCTACCACTGATAGAATCTATCAGTGATAGAAACTTTCTATCACTGATAGAAAATTTTTCTACCACTGATAGAATCTATCAGTAATAAAAAGACTTTCTATCAGTAAAAAAAAAAAAAAAAAAAAAAAAAAAAAAAAAAAAAAAAAAAAAAAAAAAAAAAAAAACTGACGAGGAAAAAGAAGATGGGCACACAGGGGCAATTTAGGAATATAAAAAATTAATTCAAAAATTTTGCCATATTTACAAATATTTTTAAAAATTGCTATATTTGTAATTATTTACCTTCATGTTGCCACCCATTACAATTATCCTTTAATTTTTATTAATACTAGTTTTGTGGTTATTTTCATGGGAAGTTTTATATTTTTTTTTTTTTTTTGACAACATGTAGGGTGGGGGGACTCGAACCACGAACCTTTTGGTCGTTAGTACAAGAGTTATGCCAGTTGAGCTAGGTTCATGTTGGCTACATGGGAAGTTTTATATTGAAATGGATATAATGTAATAAAAGTTTCATTCTCATACAGTTTCTTGGTGCAAGGGCCGTGTTTGAAGTGACATGTATATCATATATTATTGAAAATTTAACATTATCAAGCATAACACATTAATCACAGAGATTAAAGAAATATACTTCGATGTTTAGCAAAAATAAACCGTAGAGTCAGAAAGATGGAGAATCTAGAATTCTACTTTATAGGTCTGCAAAACCAGATCTTATGGAGTGCATGCCAAGTAGGAACTCTTAGTTACCTTTACCTTATAGAGTGAGATTTTTTTTTTTCTCTTCAAATTATTTGAATTCTGTATAGACTCCAATAATAGTTCTTTATCAAAGAAGATAAGATACATCATAGAGTAAGGAGTTCCCAATGCAGGCATTGCAAACTTCATTTTTTTTCTTTTTTTCTTTTCTGGTTTGCTTTTAAATGAAGCATAAAGGGTGGGTAATTAGAGGCCATGACGATACATATTATCACCTGCTTCCTCAAATTTTAAGACATTTAACCTATCCTATTATCATGCTTTAGAATCGTGTCACTTCTACCTATATCTGAGATAGAGGTCTCACATCTATGCGTATGTCCTATCTTACAAGGTCTTCAAAGTAATGGGACAGCCGCTTCTCAACCTAGGGATATGTGCCTTCTTTTCAAGGCAAGGATCTGGATCATCAACCGTCCACCTAAACAATACAATAGCAAAATAATTATGATAAGGATGAGAAGAAGAAGAATCCTGAAGATATATCATGGAACATGATGAAATGTCTGCTGCTTTAGGAATGTAGGGACTCACTTGTACCCTCCAGTCATTCTATGCAAGAAGACCAACATTGTTAATTTGGCCATGTTAATTCCTAGGCAGGTCCTGGGTCCAGATCCAAAAGGTATGAAACTGTATGGCTTTTGAATTTCCTGGAGTTATTCACCATAAGTGCATGAACAATATATGTTTAGTCATCGAAGATAAGGAAAAAAGAACAACAAACAATGATTGATTGTAGGTAGATACATCAAATCTGGAAGGGTTGAATTGCATGGGGTCCTTGTACAAATCTGGGTCATAATGAATGCATGTTGCATCAATGTTCACATGCCATCCTTTCTTTATTTCAAAACCTGCATATCACGTGCAAAATGAGTTGGATGGGGTTCCTGGTTCCCTCTGTCGAATCAATTTATTCAGATACTGCACATCAGGTTCACATGACATCCCTTCTATCTATTTACCAATAGAATATAATGTTTTTCTTTATAACGTATATGCGTATATTTCTAAAAATTCTACAGGAATCGTCTTCCTTGTCTACGGTAGAAAACCTTACTCATTTGCTTCCTTTAGTGAAATATCAAAAAGAGAGAGAATGAATATAATAGGAGAAACGTGCCTTCTAATCTGCAATCCCTTAGTGCCACACGAGGAAACCACACCAAAACATTGGACATTCTCAACGTCTCTTTGACGACCTGCAATATACATGAATTAAGCTGTCAATGGCCACTTCATACACTGTGCATGGAATTGTTTGCAATCCGAAGCACTCTATATACTTCTTATAAATGAGAAGAAATTTAGGTTGCTTATAACCTTTGAACCATAGTACATTTTGTTAAGATCTTCAAGGGAAAGCAATTCTCCATCTTCCTTCTTTCGTAGAATTGACAATTGTTCTTCCTGGAGATTTGAAATGGGTTTTAATATTCACCTCACACGAAAAGTTTGAAGAGTCGTGGATTATGGGTAACATTTATTAGCATTCTTTCAAAGTAACTTGACAGGTTTTGGATCTTACCCGCAGTCTTTCTTGGGCCTCTCTGTTCTCGTCCAGGAACTTGATACTCCACATCATAGCAGCAGCTGTAGTGGTTTGGCCTGCAATTATGAGTGTTAAAAGGTTATCCATTATCTCTGAGTCATCCAGCTTTTCATCAGGAGGATATGAATCTTTCTGCAACATTGATTGCAGAAAGTCTTCTGGTGACTCCTCTCCCCTCCGCCGCCTGGAAATTATCTCTCTAAACCTTTCCATGAGTCGGTTTCGTGCCTGCTCAACTTATTGGTAATTAGTATATAATATTACTAAAGTTGAATGATACCTCGTTAAATTGTATTATACACTTAAGTTGGGTGCCTATATCTTGAAGTTGCTGACTGTACCTTGATGCCTTTGTAGTACCTAGTTCCTGGAATCATGAATGGGAAAGATAACATGGCATCAGAGACGGCTATACAGTCTTTTTCAATCTGTCTGAGCGTAGATTCATCTCTTAGACTCATTAGCATATTGCACATGGAATCGAATGTTATCTGCAAATCACACAAGATAAGATATGTTGGTCACTCACCCATGTCAAACAGAAAAGTTTGAGAAATATGACTATATTTTTATTTTCTATAACCTTCATGCTAAAATCAAGAAGTACAAAACTTTTCCCATCTTTTAGTAGTTTCTTTAGCCTTTTGGAGAGCATGTCGTCAAATTCTTTAACAAACTTGGACAAAGAAGTCATGGAGAAAGGATCAGCTAGGAGACGCCTAATCCTCTTGTGGTTCTCATGGGAAACGCATAGTAAACTCTTCTCTCCAACAGCATCTGCCATGGATTTCACATACCCCTTGTTGAATTGGACAAAATCTTTGGCAAATATTGCTTTTGCCCCTTCTGTACTTGGAACAAACACGTGGATCTTTCCAAATAGCCTTGTCTTGAACCACCTACCATGCCTGGTTAGTTTCATCAGTCATCAATTCCATGTTCTAAACTGTCCGGGAGGTATATTTTAATGTTTGTTTATATGTATGTATGTATGTATACATGTATGTATGCATACATGTATGTATGCATGTGTATTCATGTACCTTCCCAAATACATGCAACTCATATCAGTAGTCAAGGTGTAAAACTTCAATGGAGTTGACTCATATACGATGATAGGCAAAGTCTAGTTTTGTAGCCAAACGTTTAAAAGTCGAAAAATTCAGAAAAATGATCCAAACTTGATGATCTCGAATGAGGAAGAATTGGAATCATATTTAAGGAATATTAGAAGTCATACTGACAATAGTTCTTATGTAAAGAATATCCATAATCACCATGGGGGAAGGAACCACTAACCGTAACCGGCGGAGCCTGACAAAGTGGTAACACCCTTTGGTACTGTTATTGGCAGAAAGAAAAGAGAAGGTTTCCCCTACAAAAGGTAACCCCAAGTGACCAGGAATTCCCCCAACATTCTTGCTCCTCAACCTCCAGCAAACTTTTGAAGTTAACACTAGAATAGCAATGGAAAGAACTGCTGCCACTGCAGTGTCAAAATAATTTTGAGCGAAGAACACAAGTTCTTCCTTCCACAACATCTTCAATTTTCACCAACAAACTCTATTGACTATTGATGAAGACAATGAATGGTTCCAATGTGGTGGGATTACTCTTCCAATATGCTACAATATATAAATATAGGGAGGAATGACCAAAGTCTTCAACAAGATAAGATTTGGTATATATTTAAATGGTGGCCAATGCATATCCTTGGATGCTTAGGCACGAGAATGGAAAGATTCATACCAGAAAAAGGACACATTATATGATATCCAACCGTGTTTAATCTTCAATTCAAGTTGGGGTCTATTATGTTGTTTTCCGATAGAATATATTTATCATATAGTGGACAAAATGACCAATCACTTTCTTTTATAATTATGATTGTGATATATGGATTTGATGTTTATATGGGGTCAAGCTAAATGCTTCTAATATATAATTAAAGACTCCTTAGATGCCCACCAACATTATATATTTGATGGAGATCAATCAGACTATACTTGTGGATTGAGCATTTATATTTGGCTTTAATTGTTGATTTGATCGTAATTTACCATTTGTTTTGGTCTTCTGTTTAGCTGTCTTTCATTTTAGGGTAATTTTGTGGCACTGATAATTAGGTTTGACAATATAATAGCGATGAGGTTATTGTTGTCATGATTTGATTATTCCAGAGTCCTCTTATCAGAAAACATTTTGGACTTGGTTAAAATGGGAATTGCTGAAAACTGTATTAGGTGGAGATTTAATTCTAAAACTAGGCCAGGCGGAGTGTGTGATTTAATATCCATACAAGTTGGAACGCCAAAGATGAGGTGTTATCTCGACAGTGGTAAAGGGTTTGCCTTTTTCCACCCGAAACAGAAAAGTGAAGAAGGCTTTTTAGAGTTGATTTTGAAAGGTGAATATGAATAGATCTTGAAGAGGTGGGTATTGACTGAGAGGTCCTTATTATGAGCGCTAGTGGGAGTGGGAATGGGAGTGGGGGAGGTTGATTGTCCTTGGAAATTCCGATAGAAAATGGAAATGGAAGGGACCCACTTTGAGAATTTAAGGATCATTGGGAAAACCCACGAGGTAGGTCTGGAGAGTGTCAGTTCAGGTGAGGTCTGTATGAGTACTTTACATATGAAAATGATGGAAGAAGAGGAACCAAAAGGCCATTAAAATGGATGTGTAGCAGCAGCAGCAGCACTTTGTTACCAAAGTGCTAACGTAAGATGATAACAACTCTGAAAGTAGACTGATTAGGACAGGTTGGAGTTTTGTGGCCGGCCATGCCCATAACACCTAGCTTTGCTCTTTGTGTTTCCTTTCAAGGGGTCCCAACTTCCAACCCAAATTTACATATTTTTTTGAGGTTCAACCTTGTTGGATTTCCTGTCTTTCATGTGCTCATCCCAATTATTCTCTCTTTCTCTCTCTTACATGTGCTCATCCCAATTATTCTCTCTCTCTCTCTCTTCTCATTGTGAACTTCCGCCTTCTCCATTAGAAAGGATCAAATTTTCCCTCACAATTGTTTCAAAATCTAATTTGATATATGGTGTCTTTCATTTCTTGTACGAATGATTCAATCTTTCTGTGTGTGTGTGTTTGCTGTGACTCTTGATAAAACGATGGGACAATTTGTTCTAATCTTTAATTATCTGAATTAGAAATGATAAAAGCTGATTTGGAAATATTTATTGATTCTTTTCCTCGATTTTTTTCCTCTTTTGTTTTAAGGATATTTGAAGGTATGTTCTTCCCAGTTCCCAATAATGGTAATTAGTTTTGCAGTTTTAGCCAAATTTAAGAGAAATTTGCCAGACCTACGTTTTCTTCCCCCTCTCCCTGGAGTTTAACTAGGATATTTAAAATATTTTTAAAATTTAGATTATATATAAATTAATTAATATACAAAATGTTTCTTACTATCTCGCATAATTTTTCATCCAGGAAACTAAAGTTTTTAAGTTCCAAAATTATAATTAACCGTAAATTTACATTTCATCATAATAGAGTTCAAATATCATTCAATCGTTAGAGTGAGCATAGTTTAGAGGTTCAAATCTACAAATAAAAAAATATCAAAGGTCTTGTACTTTATATCTCATTTCATTTTAGTTTATGTGTTTTCAATCTTTTTCATACATGAAAAAAAAAAATAAGGAAATCCAAAATTCATGGACCAAATCAATATTGTAACCTTCTGTTTAATTTTTGACGATTTTTCTTTTAAATATATCCTAGAATACCATTTAAATTGAATAACAAAATTATTGTAACATTGTACTACAAAATATTCACTCTAATTTATCTCTTTCGCTTATTGTTGTCATTCTAAAATTGTTAGATCTTCGTATGATATTTTGAATTGATAATTGTTCATTTCCTCTTTCGGTAAGTAATTAACTCTTGTATTGTTAATTGTTCATTTCCTCTTTCAGTAAGTAATTAACTCTCATATTGACAATTGTTCACTTCCTCTTTGAGTAAGTAATTAACTCGTATTGATAATTGTTCATTTCCTCTTTCAGTAAGTAATTAACTCTCGTATTGGCCGTGTCTATAAACAATTGGTGAATAATCAATATCGGTATCTTGCAATGTTGAAATTAAGTGAATATATTATTCATTTTTAGGATTATACTCTTTATCACCACTTTCAAGTTAGGTTCATAAATTAAATTAATCTTTTACCGAGTTAAGCTAAAACTCTATTGAGCATTATGATATCATGTTGGGTACGTTTATTTCTTTTAATAATTAGGTTGGACGAGTTCTTGAGTTAGGTAAGAATAAGACCAATACTTAACATTAAAATATATTATAATAATAATAATTTTCAAATGACATTATATGCAAGTTTGTATGTTGTTACATCTAATTCTAATTGATGTTAGTATAATAATTAAAATATAATAAACATAATTTATATATTTTCAATTGACAATGACTTGTTTTTTTGTTGTTGAGTCTTTATTATCTCTCATATTATATCCTTTCCTTTTGTGGTGCTCAATAATATGCTTTTGATTCTCATTGTATCAATCACAAATTTGGTTCAACTTTAGATGATTGCTTTATAACTTTCAAATTTTCCTTTTTTTCATTATTTCTTTCTTTTATCTTCTTGATCTTTTTCATTATCAATAGTTGGAGAATCATATCATGTACTTGTACTGATTATTCTCCTTCCTCTTTCACTATTGACACCATCATCTTTCTTTCCTTTCTTTCCTTCTTTGTTTAGACAAAAATAACAATAGAAATACAATATTTTGATGCACAAATAATTTTCCTATAACGATTTTGGAATCAAATTTGAAAATTATACTTTTACCTCAATAATTTTTAAAACTTGTTTCCATTTGAAAGTATGTTTTCTATTTCCTTGCTATTAATCTATTATGTTATTACTTATTAGTCAAGCATAAATCATCGGAATAAGGAAAACTCCTTCACGAAAAAGAAAAATATTTTAGTCTAGATATCTTTATCTTTTAGCTGGCTTGTGGTTTTGTTACATTTTGGAGGGAATTCAATTTAGGGAAAAAAAAAACATTTTGGAAAATATAGACATTTTTTGGGGGGCCGGTTGCAAGGATAGCAATATGGACCAAAATAATTGCAAATCTAGCAACCCACAAAAAAAATTGCAAAAATGGCAAAATCTAATAGTTTGTGTGTTGCATTTACTAAAATACTCCTCCAAATTTTCTTTCACTGATAGAAAATC
Source organism: Luffa acutangula (assembly GCA_036850905.1). Taxonomy (NCBI): domain Eukaryota; kingdom Viridiplantae; phylum Streptophyta; class Magnoliopsida; order Cucurbitales; family Cucurbitaceae; genus Luffa; species Luffa acutangula. Next base: position 55,432,822 of record CM072087.1, on the reverse strand, counting down.
TTTCTATCACTGATAGAATCTATCAGTGATAGAAAGATTTTCTATCAGTGATAGAAATTTTCTATCAGAGATAGAAATAGAAAGATTTTCTATCAGTGATAGAAATTTTCTATCAGAGATAGAAATTTTCTTTCACTGATAGATTCTATCATATGATAGAAAATTTTTCTACTACTGATAGATTCTATCGGCGATAGATATTTTTCTATCACTTGTTCGGTGTTCTATCGGTGTTTGGTTGTTGTTATTTGGTTTTCTATCAGTGTTTGGTTTTTGCTTTTCAGTGTTTGATTTCTATAATCGTTCGTTTTTGCTTTATTTTTCAATGCTCGATTTCACCATGTATCACCATCGCTGATAGAAACAAAAGATCTTCTATCACTGATAGAAAAGTATCAGTGATAGAAAGATTTTCTATAACTCACGAAAAGTTTTTCTATCAGTCTCAGTGATAGAGATAGAAAGTTTTTCTATCACTCATAGAAATATTTTCTATGAATGATAGAAATTTGATAGAAAAAATTTCTAAGTGATAGAAGATTTCTATCATTGATAGGTTCTATCAGGGATTGAAAGATTTTCTATCAAGAGTTTTCTATCATTGATAGAATATCTTTCTATCACTGATATAATAGTAAAAATTTCTATCAGTGATAGAAATCTTTTATCACTGATAGAAAGCTTTTCTATCGGTGATAGAAAGTTTTTCTATCACTTATAGATTATATCGGTGATAGAAAGATTTCTATTGGAGATAGAAATATTTTTATGGGAGATCAGGGATTGAAAGATTTTTTATCAAAAGTTTTTCTATAAAAAGTTTTTTTTATCACTGATAGAACCTATCAGTGATAGAAATCTTTTATCACGGATAGAAAAAGTTTCTATTAATGATAGAAATCTTCTATTCTATCAGTGATAAAAACTTTCTATCACTGATAGAAAATTTTTCTACCACTGATAGAATCTATTTTCTATCACTGATAGAAACTTTCTATCACAAACTTTATTCTATCAGTGATAGAAACTTTCTATCACTGATAGAAAATTTTTCTACCACTGATAGAATCTATCAGTAATAAAAAGACTTTCTATCAGTATAAAAAAAAAAAAAAAAAAATTGACGAGGAAGAAGAAGATGGGCACACAGGGGCAATTTAGGAATATAAAAAATTAATTCAAAAATTTTGCCATATTTGTAAATATTTTTAAAAATTGCTATATTTGTAATTATTTACCTTCATGTTGTCACCCATTACAATTATCCTTTTTTGGGAAGCAAGCCACGTAGTTCGTTTTGTCAATTGGGCTTCTGACCCACGTCTAAGTAATGGGCCTATACGTTTTGTTGGGCTTACAACATTCCACAAGCCACGCTCCTCTATGTATTTGGCTAATTTGACATCAGAATAGCTGCAAACCTAACATAATTGAAAGAAAATATTACAAATTGTGAGCTAAAAAAAATAATTATATTTTAGCAGAAAAAAGAGAGAGAGAACATTAAGATCCGATTTGATTCTCATTTGGTTTTTGATTTTTGAAAACTAAGCTTATAAACATTACTTCAACTTCCAATTTTCGTTGTTTTGATATCTATTATCTTCTCTTGTTTTAAAAAACCAACAAGCTTAGAAAACTACCAAGAATATTCAAAAACTTGTTTTTGTTTTTCAAATTTAATTAGAAATTCAAATGTGTCATTAACGAAGTTAGAAATTATTGTAATGAAATCGAGGGAAAACATACATAATTTTAAAAAACAAAAAATCAAATGGTTATCAAATAGAGTTTAACTTTTATGAAAAAGAAAAAGATCATTACATTGCTGTCAATTAATATATAACTCGACCAATCAACCTAGAATGCTATATTTCATTTTATTTTATTTTTTGAACAACCTAGTATCCTCTATTAGTTAAAGCATTGTAAACCTCTCTGTCCTCTTCTAAAAAAACAAATATTTGAGTTTCCATTCCCCCTTATTTGAACCAAAAAATATCGAACATTGTTAAACTAAAAAAAAAAAAAACAACAATTTTTGTTCAAAAAAAAAAAATCATTATTATTATTTTTAATCTAAAAAAAACAAACTTAATTATCAATTATTAAGTAAAGTGGTAAAGTAAAACTAAGAGAGTGAGGGGGAAAAAAGGAAAAAAAAAAAAAAAAAAAAGAGCGGCGATGGCAGTTCCCGCTCTATTCCGCACTCGTCAGAGCGCCACGCGAGCTCACGAGGAAGGACCCGAGGCTGGAGTCTGGCTGGTTCGCTTGCTATCTCTGAGTGCTCGACAATGGTAAACTCCTCCAAGGACGACGCAGCCACCGACGGCGACATGTCCAGCGGCGATTCTCCACCCTCCAATTCCAGCCTCTACTCCGAAGGCGAGAAGGTCCTTGCCTATCACGGCCCACGCATCTATGAAGCCAAGGTACCTTTCCTTCTACGCTCTTTCTCACCAATTCGCCTTTCGATTTATCTTTCTTTTTTTTTTATCTAAACTTCTCTGAAGCATCGAATTGGTAGCTCCCCTTTCGGTTGGCGTATCTGGTTTAGAGAGGAGAATTATAAGAGAGGAATAATGTTTGCCTAACCTAATTCAATCGTATCAGTTCTATCCTTTGCGTTTGGTTATTAGATTTCTTATGCTTGTTTTCTCGCTTATGAGCCCGGAGAAAGAGAAGTCCGTACGAAGGTTCAATTAGCCGAGGCTGGTGTTATGGGGATACGAGGGCTATGAAAAATGATATTTGTGTATTAGAACATAATTTCTAACTTTATCAAAGAAAGAAAAGGATTTGGATCAAGTATAGATGATAGCAAGATAGAAAAAAATAGAGGAATAAGAATAATTTACCTCAACTTCATAATTAGTTAGATAATTAGGTAGCTTCCTCTTTCTGGACGATCTTGGAATCTGTTAGGTATCTAAGTAGTTGGAGAGCCACACCCCAAAAGCCAGGCGATTGGGGAGGGAGAACCAACCACTTATATACCCCATTAGGAGCCCATATCTTCCCAATGTGGGACAAAGACATCCCATACTGCCTTGGTCCCTAACAAAATCATAGCTCTAGTTACCTCACTCCCATCTTGCTTAATGTGTTCGTTGAGGGAGAGATATTACTTCTCCTCTCATTGGATGCAACATCTCTACAAAAAAGGTGCAATATTAGTTGTACTCCTATGAACTTTCTTCTTTCTTCTCCATACACCTTGTCCTTGCTTGTGAGTGTCATAACCAACAAAACTACAGTGCCTAGCCTTTGGATTCAACTTGTGAGCCTCAATAAAGGAGACCCTATGAGTCGCTAGCAAAATTTTCAAGTTTTCTCTCAAATTTTGGAACATGCTCATAGTTACCTTCGGTTGGTAGACCTCTACGTACAACAACAACATCTAGCTCCCTCTTACATGTTTTTCTGGTGTGAAAATGAGCATAACTCAATGGCAAAGCCACTGCCAAATAATTTCCCTCACATGTGTTGTAATATTCTCAAAAAATTGATTAGAGCCTTCCTTTGGTGAAACAATGGGACCTTGAACGACAAATTTCTCCCTTAGGTAGATTTTATGATAATGTTTTTGTTTAGGCTGTGAGCTGGTGAAATGTTTTTTCTCCCCTTCCCCAGATTATAGCTTAAACAACCTTTTGTTCAATTGATATTTTCTTAACTCGGGTTTTTCCTCTTTTTGTATATTTCATCATATTGTCAATGAATTTTTTTTTTTTTTGATATCCGTGAGTGTCCGGGCCAGCTTACGCGCACCTCGACTAATCTCACGGGACAACCGCCTGACCCTACTACATTTGGTTGCCAAGGAAACTTGTAGGATATTAAATCCTAGGTAGGTGGCCACCATGGATTGAACCCATTCCCTCTAAGCCCTTTATTTTTTTTTGGTCCTTATTGATCATTAGGGCCAACCCATGATGGTTCAATGAAATATTTGTTTTTTATATAAAAATACACGAGAATGTAAAAAATAGAGCAAAAGTCTAAGGATGCCCTTGGGAGGTATCTTGAAACAATTGGAGTTTCCGAGTCCCATCGTGGAGAACATTATGGGAAAAGTCAATTGATGAAAAAATTGTTTGTGAAAGGGGGTGATGACTTTGTGTAATGCAATATGCACGAACCTTCTTACCTAGTATATGACTATCTTTCTAATGCTGAGAAAGGCACTTTTACAAATTGAAGGAATATGAGGAGTTAGGTGGTCTAAAGACAACTAACACATTGCAAAAGAAAAGTGTGTTCACGTTTGTGTTCCACTAATGATGTGTTCCACTTTTCTACAATATCATCCACAATAAACAGCACATAGTGGAAGCCCCCGCAACTAGGTGTTTTTCTTGGCCTTGTAAGATCTGAGCTATTGTAATGTTGCACATAATGAGATTTTCCATATTGAAAACCTGGACATACTGCACCAAGGTGAATTTCCTTAAAGTTAGTAATGTCATCAAGGAGTTTCTTTGTTGAATATTATTTCATAACTATGGGTAACCGACACGCCCTGACGAGCATGTCAAAGTGTTGCATTTGCATTTCACCCCACCATTTCAACAAATGCATCACTTGTTGATAATTTATTTATTACAATTATTTTAGTTATTCGTGAGTGTTTAGGTTAGCTTACTTGTACTTTGACTAATCTCACAAACAATTGCTGGTCTCTACAACATTTGATTTTCAAGAAATTCCTAGAATTTTAATATCCTAAGTAGGTAGTTGCCATGAAATTTTAACTAATTTTCCCCAAGTCCCTTATTCTTATTTAACTTGCTCTGTGGACAATTCATATAAATATTCTTTTCTTCTCCTAGTATCAAAACATTAGCTTCATTTAAACTTTTTTAACATTAGAGAGAATGTGGACCTCATTAGGCCAAAACTAATGTACCTGCTGGCAGATCATTTGTTTCACTAATGCTTTATGATTTGATCCGTGTTTTTAAAAGCTCAAGGCGCAATAGAAGAAACAAAACCCTAAACGCAATATGTAAGGTTTTTTAGGTTTAGGGTTAGTTATTTTTTTTTAATTTTTTAATTTTTTTTTTTTTACTTTCCTGTTAATCAATGAAGAAGCTCTAAGGTGCAAGGCTAACACCTTAGGGATTCATAGGAAGGTGCGGGCTTAATGCACGCCTTCTTACGTGCGCCTTGCACCTAGACTTGCCTGAGTGTGCCTTTTAAAACACTGTATTTGATAACAAGTTTTCTGACTCATTAATAGATGGTTGGGTTGCCCACCCTTGTAATGAAGAAATAGAGGATGTAGGCTGTTTTTGCAAACCAGAAGTAAGAGAATATCCGATCGTACATCAAACACAGAGTTCTCCCTTTATAGTTCTGAAATTTCAGCCCACAAAGACTGAACTTTCTAAAAATACCCCTTCTTGTAATATTTCATCGTACCAATGAAATATTTTGTTTCCTATACTTTTTCTTTCAGAAAATAATCCAAAATTTTCAGGTTATCTTAAGCCATCATAACCAGTTCTTGTTCTTAAGACTGAAAACCCCTCCTTTTGAGTAAATATTCTCTTAAGTATGACAATTTTTTTGTTTTGGAGATTGTATAGTACTTACTTGCTTAGTGTATGCTAACTAGACAAAAGCAGAGGAAAGGGAAGAAAAAAACAGGGTGTACTGCATACTGCAAAAGTCATATAAGAGAAATATATATAATGCATAACAACGTGGTAACATCACTCTCCTAAAATCTCCTCGACTAACTCAACATGCATCTAAATTGAACAAAAGCACATAAACAACTATCATGTAAAACTAAAAATTATGACTGATTTCTACAAAACAAAAGGGAGCAAGTTGCATTAACTTGATTCTTCACCAGGATTCCCATTTTGTATTATCTCACTTGAAAAGGAAATTGATACTGTATTATTCCATATCCATAATGATCAAACAAATAACCATCCAGTTTATGCTTTTACTTTTCAGGTTCAAAGAGTTGAGCTTAGGAAGAAGGAATGGAGATACTTTCTGCACTATCTAGTAAGTTTGTTTTCCATGTCTTGCAGTTTTCCTTGCTTAAGTTCTTCTGATTTTGAATTACAATCTTAATAAAATCTCTAGAGGAATCTGTGCTGCCAGCATAAAAAGCTGAAGTGACTGGATGTGTTAGATATAATTCAAATCTTGAGTATGTTTGTTTAAGTTAAAAGTTCCTTCTCATGTTATTGACCACTTCCGATTTGTCATTTTGCAGGGCTGGAATAAAAAGTGAGTCTCTCTTTCTATTTTATATTAGAATCCTCTATTATTTCATTCACTCCATCTACTCTGCAGTAAGTTGCCTTTTTTTCCCCATCCATCGTGTGACTTCTTCTAATTAGGCTTTATATTCTAGCAATTATGCTTGACCTTGTGCTTTTCTTTCCTTTTTTTAATTACTAACTTTCGCAATATTATTTTAAATGAAATGTAAAACTTCCTTAAGAATGATAGAAGTATAAAAGGATTGGGGAGACAGAAGGTCTATTTTTCCATCACCTTGCAGCTTTGCTTATAGTTTTTGGGGAATGATGTTCTTTTCCTTTGGTTGGCAAGCCCCTCTCCCCAACAATCTGACTGCTCTTCTATCGAATATCTTGATGGGCCACCCTTTTAAGAAAGAAAATGAAATCTTATGGCTACAGATCAACAGAGCTTTCTTTTTGGAGTTTATGCATCGGGATAAACAACCAACCTTTCAATGGCATATCTTTCTCTTTGGATAGATTCACCAATACAGTCCTCTAAATGCTTTGAATTGGTGTAGATTTTACTATTTCTTTGCAAATTATAGACTAGTTGATCTTTTTAGCTAATGGAAGGTTCATGCAACTTTCAATTGCTTGGGGCTTCTCCTTTATGTAAGAACGATGTGGTAAGCTGATTCTGAATTTTGATTGTACAAGACATGTTAGGAGAGAGAACCATGTATTCCATCTTTGACGGTATCACTGGCTGAAATTCCCACAAGCATAAAGATCAAAGAAACAATTTGCAGGTCTTACGGTGCTCATTCCCTTCATCATTTTTGAAGATCTTTGAAGCTCAGAAGGAAGTCATGCTATTGTTAGATTGTCTAGCAGCATCCCCAAATTGAGGACCTTGAAGAGGGATTTTACTGTGAATCACCAAAAGTATGACGAAGCCTAATCTCTTGTCCACACCTAAAGAAGGCAAAAGTCCAATCCGTTGAAGCCTGAAGGTTGAATCAGGTTAAGACATTCCTCCTTCTCCCTCAAATTCCCCCTCAAATTAAGGCCGAAGCTCTCTTTGAGGGGGATTAATACCATGATGGACTTTGTCTAAAGATCTTTGCCTATAATTCTGAGTCCACAATGGAGAAAGAGAATTTGGCTTCTCCAATCAATGTTCCTTCTCACCATCATTTGTGACATTCCAAATGAGAGAATCTTCAAGTAAAGGGTTTTGGTAGGAGGTTTTAGGGTGACCGATTGACAATTGGAATAATTTCTCTTTATTTGGTGCTAGTTCATAGAGAAAGGATAGTTACAAATATTCAAAAGGTATTTTCTCTCTAGAAAACACAAAATGATAGCCACCTTTCTCCTCTAACTCCTGTCTTATACAGTTCTTATACCCCATATCTATTCACACATATCTTCCTTAACATAAGTTAAGTTACAAGTCCTTTGAATGTTTGAGCATGTTGGGTGGGGTTGTCAATTCGCATCAGTGATTTGGGATTTTTTTTTTAAGGGCTTTTTGTATGCATATGGCTTGCAATAGTTCATGCAGACTAATTTATTTGCTATTTTTTGGAATATTTGGCTTGAGTGAAATAGGAGGATCTTCTTTAGTGATAAGGAAAGTTCTTGAGAGGGGGCTTGGGCCTTGGCTAGGTTCAATTTCCCCCTTTGGGCTTCTATTACTAAAAATTTTAGTGATAATCCTTTAGCTCACGTTCTTTTAAATTAGATCCTCTTTCGTTAAGTTTGTTTTGTTTGTTTCTCTAGGGTTTTTGGTTTTTTGTTAGCTTTTCTGGCTCATTTTGGCTTGGGATTTACTGGACATGGTTGGAATGATGAGCCTTAGGCCAACTTCAATTATGAGATGTGGAAAATGAGATGTACGGATGTATTATCTGGCAGATACTTTGCTAGAGTTTCACCCACTTGTCTCTGTCTATCTTTTTTTGTTTTATCTTTATAGATTTTTTTTACACCCACTTGGGTGGTTACTATCCTAATATTTATTTCGTAGATATATCTCCATGGAATTGTTGGTAACATGCTTCATATATTTTTTTTTTTGAGAAGGGAACAAATTTCATTGATAAATGAAATAAAAGGAGTAAAACTCCAACACCTAAGAAGGTGAATTACAAGAAAGATCTCCAATTAAGAATTAAAGAAAAAAGACTATAATCAGAAAATGGATGTTTGCATTTGCACCAATATAAAGCATAAAAAAGGATCAAATCCATAAAGTTATCAAAAGATGAGAAAGAATCCCTGAAAATTCGACCATTCCTTTCGCCCTAAAGAAACTAGAGGTAACATGCTTCATATAATAGCATAAATTCGTATGAAGAATGAAGGCCTTTCAAAAATAATTCTTTTTTGCACTGCATATTGGTTGCATGATTTTATCTGCATGAAATAATTTTAAGGACAGAGGAAGCTTGTGCTTTATGAATATTTAATAGTGATTAGTTTCTAAATCTGATGTTATTAGTTCCCATTATTTAATTTCAGCATTTCCAACATTTTACATCTGTATCTGTTTTTCTTAGCATGGCATTGTGATTTTGATTCCTGAAGGGTTGGATTTTCAGACCCAATTGATAAATTTGGGTGCAGGATTTTACTTTTGTTTCTGTTTCCAGATTTTTGTAAAAAAATATTTGAAAATGGAAGTCTTAAGCTTTCAAGTTTTTCCTTTTTTTTTTTTTTTTTTTTTTTTGAGAAATTCAAGTTTTTCCTGTATTGGTTACTTGATCTCCCACCTTCACATTTTAAAGCCTTCTCTTGATCCCCCTGTTTGGAAAAACGTTGAAGTTGTGTTCTTACCCATTGCAATACTGATGGTAACCTCTAAGAAATCATCTGCCGAGAATGCTTTAGAATTTTCCTTTCAGTTTGTTTCATTTTTCTTTTCAAAAAGCAATAGAGAAATTATTAGCTTTGACTGGATGTCTAGCATCTTTTTATGATAGTTAATATCATTTTTATAAAAGCAATACAAAAGTGATTACAATGGACATCTTGCTAACAGTTGGGACGAATGGGTAAGCGTAGACCGGTTGATGAAATGTACTGACGAGAACCGTTTGAAGCAGCGAGCCCTTGAGAAAGGGTACGTAGAAAAGAGCTCAAAGTCTGGACGATCTGCCCAAGCAAAGCCAAAAAACTCGATTGGTAATTTTCGAATTCTTGGTTGTACCAAATTATGAGTCCAAAATCAACATCTTTGACTTTGTATTATCTTTTTATGCATCTCTTACTTCGCTAGACTTGCCTATGATTCTAATTATGATTAAAATTGTCTACAAAGAAGGTATCTGTTTTTCATTTTTTCCTTCCAATTTGGATAATGAGGCACCAGCTCATGAAATGAGTTACTCCCCTTGTCACTTGTTGGTTTGCATGCACATATTTTACCTGTACCAATCTTTTTGTTCATAATAATTATTTTGTATTTTTTCCTTCACTGCATAATTGCACATGTATAGATGAGGTGTTTCAACATGAAAACATTTAATTATTTTTTTTTGTGCATTGTATCTCTAAGATTTGGGTTTGAGCACTACTTCACTACGATGGAATTTAAGGTCTGATGAAGTCCTTTAAGACTAATGGGGGTTGCAAACATCCCTCCCAATTAGTACAGATTTCACTAGGAGAGAAATTACAAAAAAAAATCCCAAGATTGCACCAATTGGCTGCATTATACAAAATAAGATCAAATGAATATGATAGTTCCTATCCTTGCCACTAAAGATTTGACGATTTCTCTGAAGCCATGGGATAGAAAGGAAATCCATTCGCTGTTTTTTTTTTTTTTTTTTTTTTTTTTTTTTTTTTTTAAATTTAAATAATAATAATAATAATATTATTATTATTATTATTATTATTTTATTTGAAGGCTTTTAGATCAATGATGATAATGGCAACTTTTTTTTGGGGAGGAGAACTAGACTCTGGTACATATTGGTACGCATAGGAACTTGGTGTATTATTGTCAACAATGAAGGTATCATCAATATCATCAGTAATAATGACATATCACAAAAATTCACATATGGATGTGATAGTAATGTAGAAATAATAACAATATGTCTGTAATCGAGGATATTAACAACATTTGCCAGAAGCAGAGGGTAGCTTTGCAGCACCAAACTGGTTCCTCAGTAATGCGGTGCATTTTGCACCCTGTAACAGTGGGAGTTGGTTTGTGCTGCGGGGCAAGCTCAATGGAATCTATGTCATTTTAGAGATTTTGTTTTTTTTGGAGAAATGTGTGGTAGCATTGTAGCATATGGCAGAGAACATCTTCTGAGGGTTGGGGCTTGTGTTTGAGATAAAATAGAGAAAGGGTAATCTTTTTTGTATGACTTGTAAATGGTCAGGCGAAGTGGCAGAATGTAGTCCAGTTAAAAGGGTGAACTTGCATAAATCTCATAAATCTCAATCTATCGCATTTTCTTCTTTTGGTTATGTTGTTGTTTGTTGTGCTGGTGGAGGGAGGGGGGACATAGCCTTTCAACATTTGTTGCGTTTATATTATTAGTTATTGTGCCTGAGATTTATTCAAGGTGATAGCAGAGAACCAGAACATTCTGGAAATTATCCAGAGAACCATATTCCAATGGAGCATTTCTGTTAGAAAACTTTAATATGAAATATTGTTAGTTTTGAGATTTTTCTTGTGAGTCGGCTAAAGCTTTGATTATGAATCATTAATGGTTATAGTAATATTTTTCTTCATTTCCTAATTAATGATTTTTTTTTCCTTGTAGATGCAAAAGTGGAGAAAGAAGACCACAAGAACAATGGTATTATATATTTTTACGCTTTTCTTAAACTCTTTCTAAATCGTTCTTTGTTTGAGTTCAACTACCCTTCACCTTGTTGCTCAAACAATGAAGTATCATTATTTTTTAGTTGACCTCAAAGGTGCCACTTTGTACAACAAATATATTGAATGGTAGATTTAGGCTGGATCTTGGAAACTTTTTTAGAAGATCACACTGGCATGACCTGAAAACTGACTTGCTTCAGTACCTTGATTGAGGGACACATTTGAAATGGAAGTTTGGACAGCTGAATTTCGATCAAAACATCTCTTAAAACTTTAGAGTCACTTATCAATGTCGAAGATGAATGTATTTTCTCATCTCAAGACTTTTGAACTACCAACAGCCTTTCAAGTCCACAAATTGAAAAGAGCATCATTTGGAGCCATTTTCCTTTATTCTTCACACACTCTGAGTGGAGGGGTAATCACCCTGAAAATTATTTGTTAGAACTGGCCTTATTAAATTTTTGTCCCCCCTCCCCAACAAAGTTTCTCTTCTCTGTTTCTACACATAGGAATGTGCATACAAATTGTACATAAATTACAATTATCTTTTTTTTTTCCTGTTTTTGTGACTATAAATATGTGCTTGTAATACTTTTATTGTTCTGTTGATACTTGTTGCAGCACCAAAGGGAAAGAAACGAAAGAATGACTCAAGCACCAAGGTTGGTTTTATGTCATGAATAGTGCTCCAAAGTTGTTCTAATTATGTAAGCAAATGTTTCAATATAAATTTGTTCAAGCTAATGTATGTAAAGGGCTTACTTTTAGCTTCATCTTTCTATAGATTGAAAACCAAGAAACTTGAGTTATGGTTTTGGAAAATAGAAATCAAAGTAATTAGGTGAAGACTTTTATCCATTTGTGCAATGGAGTACATTTATCATTTTCATAAACTTGAACAAAAAGGAGTTCAGGTTTACTTTTTTCCTTTCCTTCATAAATGATGGAATTGATGCTGAACTTTTATATTTCTATGTTGATTCAGTATTGTCATTATGCTTGTGTGTGTGTATCTGTAGTATATTATATCTTGTCACTCGTTTCAGTATATCATATCTTCAATTGTTCTCAATTTTCTTGTCACTTGTTATGTTGCCATTATATTTGGTTAAATATGGTTCCATGGTATTTGGAAGGACAATCAATCCGTAGAAAAAGTTATCAAGATTCAAATACCTTCAACACTAAGAAAGCAACTTGTTGATGATTGGGAATTTGTTACACAGCAGGATAAGGTACATATCAACCGTTTGTTCTCTTTCTATTTATATTATCTTATGGAATAGGACTCTTATTACAGTGTAGTACTTGGTTGTCAGAAGGTGTTGATAGGTGAAATTTGTACATTTGATGAAATGATTAGGAAATGTTCCTAGCACTTACGGTCAACAATTGTCATTATACCAGGCATTCTTCAAGTTCACTTTTGAAAATTCCATGTTATGTGGGATACCTTTTTTTTTCCTTCTATTTGACATGGCAGTTCACAGATATCTTCTAATCCAGTTCAATTTCCTCCATTTTTCCTTTTTACTTCTTTTGCATTAAATCAGGCTCTTTTTGTCGCAAAATTGATATAGTTGACATTTTACTTTCATGCAAATTAAATGGTCTTTAACAACTTATTTATCAACTATCCAATTTTAACTTGATGTTTAGTTTGATAAATTGAATCTTTCAAGCATTTGTCTTGTCCCATGAATGCATTAGAGGCTTACTCCTTAAGTTATCCATGCATCTGTCTAGTTAGCATATTGATTTTTCAGATGATTCTGCCAGCTAGTCAAACTTCCACGCTCACCTACAGTTGATGATATTTTGACGAAGTACTTGGAATACAGATCCAAGAGGGATGGCACGTAAGTTGGCTTGCACCTTACTAAGACTACAAAATGACATGAATCTGATCATAAATTCATAATTGAGTGCTTTGGATTTAATTTTCTTCCTTACGAGCGTCTATGAATTTTATACTAGTCTTGTATTGATAACTACGTATTTTAAACTGCTTAATAATTTTGTTAAATGCTTGACTGCTGAATGGTGCCGGAAGTTGACATGGGAAACTCCCTGGATGATTGGTAATAGTTTTATTTTCTTAGATTTTCTTAATCACATTAATCCAAACTGATCATATAAATGTTTGGAACTGGACTATTTGTAGCATCTTTGGTGCTGTATGGTATCAAATTTTCTCTAGGAAGAAGACCCTAGCCCTTGGAGACTCACTATAAGGAAAAATCTTTAGGAAGAGAGGGAACGAGTGAATTTTATAAACTTTCACATTTTTTGGAGGTTGTTCTTTAGAAGGATGACAGGAGAAGCTGGATTCTTATTATTTTTATTTTCCCTGTTATATCACTTAATAGAGATCTAATCTAAAATGGTTCATAATTCATAAAATTCATCATTTTTTCCTATTAGTTCTAGTTCTAGTATGTAACACTCAAAATTAATTTGTGGATAGGCCCGAGCATTTCTATCCTATCCTGTCGTTCAGATGAAATCTGAGCAATTACTCATGCTTACAAGACTTGACTTTAACTTTTTATTCTTCATTGGTATAGAATTACTGACTCGCTGGGAGAAGTCTTGAAAGGAATACGATGTTATTTTGATAAAGCTTTGCCTGTACTGCTCTTGTACAATAAAGAGCGTGAACAGTATCATGAATTAGTAGTAGATAATGTCTCTCCATCAACCATATATGGTGCAGAACATCTGCTACGACTCTTTGGTACGTTGAGGATTGCACTTCCTCATCCTCGTCTTCATCAGTTTCCAATTTTCCATAATGTTCATTCTGAACACATTTTTTATATGATTTCTGATTCGTTCAGTTTATTTATTGTTCTTACAGTTAAGTTGCCAGAGCTTTTGGCATATGTAAATATTGAAGATGAGACACAGACCCGGTTACACCAGAAGTTGCTTGACTTTCTGAAGTATCGTCTCAAACCTTACAAATGTTGTCACTGTATTTACTTTTTGGAATGTGTTAGAACAGTGAGAAACTACACTGGCACAGGCATGCTCACAAATCGTAGATGTATTCCTCTCATTTCCAACATGTATTTACCCCATAATTATTCATTTAGAAATAAGGGGAAGGAAATCCTTATAAGTTATATCATCTTCATTATTAACTTTTATGGCCATATACCAATTTTTCTAGATCTCTGTCTTATATTCCATTAAAAGGAATGTTAAGAACTAATAAATTGAATTAATTTCGGTTCTTTATTAGCCTGGTGATGTTTGATTAACTTTTATCTTGGATGTAGATTTCTACAGAAGAATCAGAGTACTTTCTTCGTCTCGGCATATGAGGGCAATAAAGGTACTGAGGGAAAGGGTAAGGGCAAAAATGACTGACAGCGAATCCTTGTTACATGGCATGTACTCCTTCATGCTTGCAATTCATAGTCTGGCATGGACGTACCAGATTTTCATGATGCATGCTGCCTTACATTGTCAAACCAATCCTCTTGTTGTAATTGTACAAGCCATTTTTTCTTTCTTTCTTTTTTTATTTTTATTACCTCTCTCTCTCTCTCTCTCTCTCATTAAAGAATGATCTGTTCATTGGTAATTGATATTGATTTGGTGCATGCACTGTCTATTCAAGAGTTCTACTTGTTGAGTGGCTCAAGTGCTGTCCACTATACTTTTTAGGTGAGTAAGCAGTACCAACTGAGAGCTCATGCGAAGTTGTCGAAATGAACGCTAAAACTGTATCGAAATTCACTCAAAACTATTTTGTGAATCATTTCTTGTACCTTTTCAATCTATCTATGCTATTATTCACTGTGAAATTTTACTTGTTCACCGAATATATTACTTTGTTTTTTTTTTTTGAAATATAAACATAATTTTTTTTTTTTTTGAAGAAAACTGAAATTCATTAAGAAGGAGTACATGCCATGTGTGTTGATGTATGGAGTTTTAGTTTAATTTTAATAATTAAATACTCCTTTTTTTTTTAGTTCTATAATCAAAAACTCCTGAATGTATGTGTTTGATATTTAATCCAGTTCGGCTTCTTCAATTATATACTCGCTTTTTTTTTAAAAAAAAAAAAAACTTTTCTTTGTTTATTGAGACATAATTTATTTCCAATTTAAGGTCGGTTGTTTACACAAACACTATAATTGTTTGCATTTATGAGTTGTAGACTGAGAATGTGGTCAGTTTCATAGTTGGATATGTAGTTACATTACACAAATGGTAAGATGATCGAAAAGTTGAATGGGATAAAGAAAGAGCAAGTACCTATGTAGAGAACCCACAATTCATAGTGGAATCAGTTTCATAAAGTTTCAAGTTCTTGTCGTGTTTCATGGGGAGAGAATAGTTTGCAAATCATGCATAAATATTCAATGCCTCTGGTCTCACACTGTGAGTCAATTAGATTTGTGTCATTTTCGATACATAATGATGCTAATTGCTAGCTGCGAGTCAATCGGATTTGTGTTATTGCATCCATCCTAAACCCACTTGACTTGTCTGTGAATAAGAAATTCCAACACCGACCTTCGGTTGAGGGCTTTATACACTGTATATTGATTATATCGATGAAACAGTTATAACGATGCTTTAAAGTCGTCTCGTTTGATAATGATTTAATTTTTTTGTTTTTGAAAATTACACTTGTTTTTTCTCAATTTCCTTTTCGTTGGTTTTCATCTTTTTAAGAACACGTTTGGATTCTTAGCCAAATTCTAAAAACAAAAACAAGTTCTTGAAAACTACTTTTTTTAGTTTTCAAAAGTTGGTTTGGTTTTTGAAAATATGGGAAGAAGTAGATAAAAAGACAAAGAAACTTATAGGTGAAAGTAGTGTTTATAGACTTATTTTTAAAAAACCAAGTGGTTATCGAACGAGACCTTAAGTTTCAAGATGTTTCCAGGAAATTTTTTAGAATGATGATAGTTACCATCATATGCTTGGTTGGTTGGTTATATATTAATAATTCAATGGTTCTATCGGATAATTTCTGGCGAGTAGGTATTGGTGAAAGTTTAATGACCGGTAAATAAGAAAAATTTTATTTTTCTTTTAGCATAACGGATTGAACTCACTCCCATTCTTAAGAAAGGTTATAGGTGTCTTTATTCATTGAGCTATGCTTAAATTTACTTATATATAATCAAGTTGTGTGCAACTAAACCCATGTAGAAAGTCACATGTTCCACATTATGTTATATAGTAATTTAGTTGATGCAATTTTTAAAACCAGTATTATACTCTGGTTAGATTACACTGCTTTGAACAAAATAGACTTATAAGTGACTAATGCACAAACTTTACCACCTCTGATAGAAATAAAAAGAGAGAGATTCTATTATATTTGACACATAAGAAAGTTTTGACTACTCTCACAGGGCCATGAGGATTACTCTTTGAATTGTTTTCATAATTAAATTTTTTAATATTCTAGATTATACATCATTCTTAAATAATGTCGATATGACCGATAATGAATGAGATTGATTTCTATACTACATAAGATTGGCTTCCCTAAAGGGTGCTATAAAGGTGAACATGAAGATGGATCACACAAGGCCATGTTGTTTTTAAGTGGTAAGATTATTTTTATCAAAAATCCATTTTAAAATATATTGTTCTATGCTTGATTGAGGTCTATCAGGTTCTGCAGGTCAATGTGTGGATGGGGCAAGTGTGCTCCTATTTTCTTTGCTAATTTGCTTTAATTTGATTGTAACATTGCAGGCCTAGAATGCGAGGATGGGAATTGACTTGGGGTGAAAATAAGTCAGGCTGGAGCAGAACTTCTTGCAAGTATGGGATTACGATGGTTTTTGTGAAATGAGTTTACTAGCAGTGTAATAATTTAGTCCATTTAGGTTGTCTGCTTAGATTTTGGTCCTATTCTTTTATCGATTGTAATGTATCCCAAAAAAAAAAAAACTTTGGAAAACTGTGTGCTATTGAAGAAATGATGTAAGCTAATTTAGCAAATTTAGTATATACGTTGTCATTCTTCTAGAGTTTGTTAGGTACAACCATTATGTTCCAAAAGGTCATTAATGTGACCAACTGGCTCTCAGCGACAAAACTAGAATGCATTCTGCAAGCACTTTATTTTTCTTTTTTTTTTGGGGATAAAAGATATTTTTATGATATTAGATAAAGATTTCATCCTAAAACCAATTGATCTCATATATCTTATAAATTGTGAGGTCCATTCATCTTTTCAATGTGGAAGATGATTGATTTGAGGCTGCGAGGTTGAATTTTATTTGTTACAATTCTAGATTTTTTTTTTTTTTGTTTTTTTATATATAAAAAAAAAAAGCAACGGTTCATTAACCAACAAAAAAAATCAGAGTCAGGAACAAGCATCTCATTAATGTTCAAGGAGGATACCAACTTGGAGGATCAGAGGACCAGAATACACAAAGACCTTCCAGCATAGAAGGAGTCTCTTGCTCCTCAACAGAAAAATTCGACACAGAACTGCGAAATGTACCTTCGTGAGCGATGGAATGAGCCACCTCATTCTGAGATCTAGGGCAATGTTTGAAAGAGAGCACTCCTAGCTTTGGAACCAAGCCATTGATGACTTCAACTAGATTCTTGATCTCGGTGATGTTGTCATCTTCTTTGTTCAAGCAACGAACAAGATCGAGGGAGTTGTCATTTTCTTTGTTGCAATTCTAGTTCATATATTATAATGTTGGCCTCTTAATTACTTTTACTTTAGTTTTTATTTAATTAAATAGTATTAGGAGGTTGTTGTGAGGGAAAAGCTAACTTGGTGTGGAACATTACTTGTCTATATGCCAAATATAGGAGATTAAATCCATGCCTTCAAAAGTATGAATATTCAAATGAAACACAAATATTGCAATCAAGATGGTACTACATATACTTCTTTATCACTAAATTCCTTTTTGTCAGATGGAAGTTTGATTTTTTTTTTTTTTTGTAGATTTATATTATAATCCCTCTCTAATTCAATCTCAAGTATTTAAATTTGATTTTAAAAAAAAAAACTCAAATCAATCTTCTTATTTCTAAAGAATGGCCAAGGGTACATGCGAATGGACTTGATGGATTTGACAAACAATGAAAGATACCATGAAGTCATATTTTTGCAAGAAATTGTATTCCAAATTCTCAGTGGGATTTATTCGAAAAGAGTATTTAACAAACACAATACTTCACAAACTTATCCAAAAAATATTGTTAATTTTAGGAATGGTCTTCTCAGCAAGCAAGCAATTTCTCAAAGTGGGATTTTAATGATTTTGTTTTTAAATATATATATTATCCCCCACAGGATTGCCTTCAACTAAAAAGAAGATTCCACACCATCTTATTTCCAAATAAACTCCAAAAAGAATATCCATTTGTTAAAAAAAAAACGAATATCCATTCAAAAATTCCCTCAATGCAATTGCTTCTAGTCCATGGCTCAAAAAATCCGTTGTGGCCATTCTCCATTTCCAGACAAAGAAGACGAGTGGAAGAAATATGTACATACATAGAAATTATGAACATTCAGATCGAAATCAATTGATTTGATTTGGTTTTTGTGTGTTTTAAGATTATGTGGTCTTTAAATGAGAGACAAATATCGTCAAGAATGAAAGCTAAGTTCCGATACTCCCAATTTTAAAAATCCCAACTTTTTTTTTTTCAGTTTTAGGGTCCATCATCTAACTTCACTTTACTACCTCTCTTCGTTTTCCTGTCTGTAATGGAAGTGGGAATTTCCCCTTTTCTTTTTCTTTCATTCCCTTCTCTGTACATTGACTAAATATTATTTCCTTCAAAAAAAAAAAAAACAACAACAATTAAAAAGAGTTGAAAATTGGAAAGAAACCAAACTCCCAGATTTTCTTCTTCTTCTTCCCCCACAGCCACAACACATTTTCTTACTGTGTTTCTCATTCTTTCTCTCCAACATTCCCGCTCGAAGCCCGAGATGGAAACTAACTGCAATTATCACTCTAATCTTCCCTCCAAATCCAAATGCTAATCCACAATTTTTCGTTTTAAGAGTTCAAATCTTGATGTAAATTGCAGTTAGAAGAACTTAAAAACCAACGTTTCTAATCCCACCGGCTTTTGCCTGCTCAAAACATCCTCTTTCTCTCTGCTCCGACAACCCTTCCATATAGCTTTTCACCTCCGATTTTATCATTTCTTGCATCACCGCCATTAAATCTGCACTCAAAAATCCAAACCCATTCGTTTTCTCGCCCGCCGTACCGCCTCTGCTATCTGGCTGCGCCCTTGCCTGCTCTGATGCCGCCATGCTCTGTATTTGAGCGAATGCCGCCATCAGTGGCACCTGCGCCGCTGACCCACTTCCGCTTCGGTTCGTACCGTCGCCGACTCCAGGGAGGGATAACGACAGGGATGTCGGCGGGTCGGTGGCGGAGGACGGTACCGATTCTCCCGGAGGTATAACGCCGCCAGTTCTGGCTACGGGGCGGTAGACGGTCGAGGATACGACAGGAACACTAGAGTCGCTTATGTCAGATCCCGATGGACTACCGGGGTTCACGTAGAGCCCGTTGGAGACGTTAACGGCGGCGCCGGCGCTGACCGATTTCTTTAACGGCTGGCCGTTGAGATCCCCTTCAAACCCCTCATTCATCATCGATGAACACTTTCGCTTCAGCGTCGAATTCCAGTGATTCTTGACGGCGTTATCCGTCCGGCCGGAGAGAAGCCGAGCGATAGTAGCCCATCTGTTGCCGAAGTTAGCGTGAGCTCTGATAATGGTCTCGTCCTCCTCCGCCGAGAAGGGGCGGTGCTCCACCTGCGGCGAGAGCTGATTGCACCACCGGAGCCGGCAGGACTTGCCGGAGCGACCGGGAATCGATTTGCTGATGAGGGACCAGTTGCGTGGGCCATGCTTCTGGACCAGTCTCTGAAGAGCGTCGTCTTCCTCAGGGCTCCATGGACCTTTGATCCGATCCATCTCTTTACGGGTAACCGCCATGAAAGATTAGCAACAGAAGGGTTTAAAAGAACATGAAAATTGGGGAATAAAGGTAAAGGTTTGATTTGAAAATTGAAATTTGGGTTTTAATGGCGTCGAGCTGAGGCCTGGTTGTTTGGCTCGCTCTCTCTGGTTCTGTAGGGTTAATGGAGCAGGGGGAAGAAGAAGGGTGGGGTTCTTATAAAAGGGATGAGACGGGCAACCGACTGAGCTGGTAAGCTCGTTTTAAAGGAAGTGAGAAACGGTCCGGTAAGTGGCACCGCTTCTCCCCACTAAGCGGTTGGGCGTTGCGGTTGCGATACAGCTGGCAACGAACACGCGTCGGGTTTTTACCTGCATTAAATTTTTAAGAAAAACACTTCTTTTTAAATCTCTATCTCTTTTTTTTTTTTTTTTTTTTCTTTCAGTTACTTTCTCTGTTTCTGGAAAAAATGAAAATTTGAAATTTGAAATGATAACGCTCGTTGAAGGAGCGTGAGCGGTACGCTCTGCAGCACACACCTTGTGGTGCAAGTCTTTCTGTGCCTCCGGCCTCCAATTATTAACACCTTTCCATCTTCTATCCTTGCCGTCCACTTTTCATTTTTCCCTCTTCTTCATTTCCACGTGTGCGTAATCTCGCTTGCCACGTCTTCAATCGTTTAACCTTCATTTTCTTTTAATTCGGGAAAAATAATTTAATCCTATCTTGGTCACCGGCCATTGCCGTTTTCTTCTCTTTTTTTTCTTTCTTGTCATGATTTTTTAGTTAAATTAGAAAGTTAGTTTTTAAATGTCTAATAAATTCTTAATTTTTTAATTTTACATGGGTTAGATTTTTGTCATATTCAACCTTTCAAACAAAAAAAAAAAAAAAATGTTGACAACATAATAGACATAAAATTGATAAGTCATGGTCTTATAAAAAAAAAAAATCAATTTTGCATTTAAGGGAATTTTTTACGATGGTTGAAAATAATAAATATTTATAAGACACAATACTTAAAAGTTCAAAAACTTATTATACACATGTAAATTTTATGATATATGTATATTTTAACATATTTTTCAATCATAATTTCAACATAATACTACCCTCAATAATTTACATGAAATATTATCATGACTTTGCACGAGAAGGTTTTTGTTATGTATATAATTTGCGTAGGATTTTACACAAAGGGTCAAAAGTAACATTAAATAGTCATTGTGACGTCTTGAAACTACATAAACCAAGATAGACAAACATAAAATTTAAACCAGAAAATCATTACATCAAATATTTGGTTTCTTAAATTTAATATTTAATGTGTCTGTAAAATAAAACATTTTTTTATTCAAGTATTACATCAATAATGTTCAAAGTAGTGTAGTATATTCATTTTGGGAAAGAAATCATACTCATCTGAATTTTATATAGTAATTTAGTAATTATTTAAATATATTACTTAGTATAGAAGAGTTCAGTGTCTCGATTCGATTATGGTAGATAAAATACTTATTTAATTACCATTAAAAATGGATAGTTTAATACACACTTAGTTTCTTTAAAAAAAAAAATTAAATTGCATCCATCGATTTTATAAGTTACCTCACTAATTAGACAAATAAGAGAACACAATTCTTCAGATAAATCTCTTCCTTTCCTTTACTCAAACTATTTAGAGTGGTAGATATACTAATAAATAATGCATTTCTTAAGTTTGATAACTTGAGAGTGGAAACATAATTCTAATTTTTAAGAGAAATGTATAATTTCTTCTTGCTAGTTGAGCTATACTTAAATTGGTGGTTAATTCTCATGAATTACATGTGTTATAGGTAATTTTGGACCACTCCAATGTACAAGGAGCTGACGAGGACAACCCGACACAAGCCTAAAAATAAGACCGGAAGATGGATCTTGAAAGCGAAATGGGCCAAAAGGTCGAGCCAAGGTCGGAGGGACCGGGCCTTGGCCTGGCCGAGGTCGACCACTCAGCCCACTTGTGTGGGCCGAGTCTGTCCGCCTCCGTTCGGTCCCTCCTGTCTCTAGTCGCCCCGGTTCTATCTGGTTCATCCCAAAACGCCTCTAAATTCCTAAAAACCCTAGGGCAAGAACAAGTATTTAAACACTTTTTCATCATCACTAAAGAAAGGATCTCTAACTCTATTCTCTACTCTCTCCTCTTGCTCTCTTGCCCTCCTCCTCCTGTTTTCTGACTTAAGCATCGGAGGCGGTGTGGCAAACACCACACCGGTGTGCAGGTTTTCTGTCTTACAGGACACGTCTTCTCCCTCTCAAACGTTGGTGGCACGTGAAGGTCAGGTGAGTTCATCCGACTAAATTTGACCATCGACAACATGTGAATAAAAACAACTTGAAAAGGTTAACGGTGATCACTTTGACGACGTTATCTAGAATGATTTTATGATATATGTCGGATGTTATTCATAAATGTAGAAATATCTGACCATTTCATAAAGTTATTCCGAAAAAATAAACCAAGTAGTAAAACGAAATCCACATTTTTTTTTTTTTTAGAGATGAAATCCACATATTATTTTCATGGACGAAAAGAAAAATAATATTGAATGAAACATTCTCAAATAAAGAGTAGGAGCCAAAGCAGTAGCAGTGATGGGAGGGGGGGGGACACACAGGACAATTCGCTCTCCCAGTTTGACTTACACAACCAAACCCCATGCCTTTGGGTTTCTCTATTGGATAAACTATTCATTAAGGGCCGTCTGGCCCACTCTGTTGGTTATAATAGCCCCGCTATTAAGGGCCGTCTGGCCCACTCTGTTGGTTATAATAGCCCCGCTATTATAACCAACCCAGTGTTTGGGGCACCAACAAAAATAAGGAGCGGAGTTGGTTATTTTTCGCTTCGTGTTGCTACAGTAACCACTATTCAACTCACCAAAATTATTCTATCCATTCTCTACCGTAACTCTTTTCTCTCTTCTTCCATGTGACTCATTGACTTTTCTACCGAGGACCGACCGACGACTTTTTCGACGACCACCAACAACTTTTCCGACGATCGCCGTCGACTTTTCGACCACTTTTCCGGTAATCACCGACGACTTTTCCGGCGACTTTTTTTTTTTTTTTTTTTTAAGAAAATCTTCTTCTCATTTTCATTTCGAAAAATATAAAAAATGAAAATAAAGAGAAAAAAAAAGTAGAAGAAAATAAAAGGAAAAAAGAGGGAAAAAATTTCGATCGCCGAAAAATTTGTTGGTGGTCGTCGGAAAAATCATAAAATTTCTAGGGAGAGTTAGATACTAGATTGTCTTTGTACATATATATAAATATGGAGTTTTAGTACATAATTACTTTTGATAATGAAGTATATGAACATTTACCTTCATCGTACCATATTTTTCATTCCAAATTATACTTATCGTATTTATGTTTACCGTGATAATAATAATTTTTTAAAAAATACTACTCAAGTTTTTATTTCATGTGATTTCTATTTTATTTGATTCTTTTGATAATAAAGGTGTTGATGGTCGATTTTGGCCAGAGGATCTCACCTGACCTTCACGTGCCACCAACGGTAAATTTGTAGTTGAGGGGGGAAGACGTGGCCTGCAAGACAGTAAACCTGCACACCGGTGTGGTGCTCGTCACACCGGCTCCGATGCTTAAGTCAGCAAGCAGAACGGTAGGGCGTGGAAAAGTAAGAGCAAGAGGAGAAAGCAGAGAATAGAGAGTAGAGTTTAGGGATAGAATTCGGGATCCCCTCTTCAGTGGCGAAGAGGGATATAAATACCTGTTCATCCTCCTAGCCATTTTAGGGTTTCGGAGGCGTTTTAGGTCAAACCAGGCGAAACCGGGGCATCCAGAGGCGGTGGGGACAAACGGGACCAAACGGGCTCGGCCCGCACGAGCGGGCCGAGACCATATGCTCGGCCTCGGCCATGGGCCGAGGCCGAGCAGGGGGTCGGGCCGAAAACCCGACCCCTTCGGTCCTGGCCCGTCCCATTTGCCGGTTTTGCCTCCTTGGTCCATCTTTCAGCCCGATTTCTCCCCGGTTGTCCTCGTCAGCTCCTTGTATATCGGGGTGGTCCAAAATTGCCTATAACAAAAGGTAAAATGAGTTTTGAATAAACATTTACCATTTTTATGTTGGAAATACATAAATGAAACAAATATGGTTTTTCTATATGAAATCATAAAAGGACTTATTTTGTGAAAAACCCATGACTCTAAAACAAAGAAAATCAACCTTTACTTTTGGTTATTTTTGTTTCCTTTTAAGCTAAACACATAATTTAACCCCTTACCCAAAACTTTTATTTTTTTACAACTAAACCTTTTTTTTATTATTAATATTTGAAGTACAAAGTTGTATGAGGAAAATAAACAAAAAAAAAAAAGTCAAGAAAAAAAAAACAGTCAACTTGAAACATGGATTATTTGAACCCAGATTAAAATAATTTGCATCCCAAAATACTGCACCCCAAACACAGACTATTTTATCCCAGACTATAATAATCTGCATCCCAAACACATACTATTTTATCTCAGACTATAATAATTTGCACCCGAAACACAGACTATTTTATCCGAGACTATAATATAATCTGCACCCCAAACACAGACTATATAATCCCCCAGCTATTATAACCCTCCAGCTATTATAACCAACCCAGCTCCCAAACAGCCCCTAAAAAATACATTTCTTTGTTTTCTTTTATTAGTCGTAAGTCTATAGTATACATTTTTTTCAAAAAAAAAAAAAAAACAAATCTATAGTAAACATTTAAATCAGTTCAACTTTAAATTTCAAAAAAACAGTAAAAAGAAAAATTCATAATTTTAAACTTAAATTACAAATTTAGTACTTGAAAACTTTTATGTTCGTGCTTTGAATAGATTCTTCAACTTTAAAAAATTATCTAATAAATTTCATAAACTTTGAAAATATAAAATAGATCTCTCCGTTGTAATAGATTCTCAACTTTTTAAAGTTCATAGAGTTATTAAATACAAATTGAAAATTCAAAAACTTGTTAGAAGTTTGAGAATCTACTTAACCTAAATAAGAAAAATTTAGAGACCTAGACTTGTAATTTAACATTTTTTAATTAGTTGAATTCTTATTTTTCTAAAATCGTTGAGAGATCGATCCTAAGTTTTTACCTAACGAAACGCTACACTACTGTTGCAAATACGATATTAGGTGAGTTAGTTGTTATATGTCATTTTGGACTACTTTGATATGCAAGAAGTCGGTGAGGACAATACCATACCAGCCGTTGATGGTCAAATTTTGCGGAATTAGCCCTTCGCTTCACGTGACGATCAACAGTGAATTTGTAAACGAGCGGGAGAGACGTGACCTACAAGATGAGCAAACGCTGCACACCGGTGTGGTGTAGACCACGCGCACTCCGATGATTAAGTTAGCTTGGCCGAAAAGCACATAGAATGTATTTAGGGATTGATGTTTGCATACCTGAATGCGTGAGCGGTCTTCCCTTTTATAGATTTCCCCTTAGGGTTTTCGTCGATGCCAGACTTCAGATGATCTTCGGGCCTTTGGCCCTGGTCGGCCTAGGCTATGGTTCGAGGCCGACCTTATCCTTCTAGGGTTGTCAAGAATTCGAAGGTGTTTCGGGACAAACTAGGCGAAATCGGGCCGATCAGGGACATCACGAACCGAAGGGAGGTGGCCAAACTCGGCCTGCGCCAGCGGACCGAATGGTCGGCCTCGACCTTATGCTGAGGCCGACCATATTGGCCCGACCCTTTGGTCCGGTCTTCCTCTAGGTCGGCTTTCTGGTCCCGCTTTTGCCTAATTGTCCTTGTCAGCTCATTGTGTGTGTCTGTGTGGTCCAAAATTACCTATAACACCAGCCAAATGAGACAACCAGGAAATAGACTCCGGAGGAAAAATAGACAGAAGGATTGGGCTGAGGTCATTATGGACTACTTCGATATGCAATGCCGAGGCTGAGGTCGAGTCCTTTCCCCCCTCGCGCTCGGTCTCTGATGTCGTGGGTCAGTCCGGTTTGACTTGGTTCAGCCATGGATTGCCTCTAAACGCCTAGACTAAGGCAGGAATAGGTATATAAACCCTTCTTTGCCATCGAATAAGGGATTCTGAAAGTTATTCTCTAAACCCTACTTCTTCTCTTGCTCTTTTTCTCTCTCCTTTCAGCTTTCTAACTTAAGCATCAGAGGCGATGTGGCACCACCAGTGTGCATGTTTTACTGTTTTGCAGATCACGTGATCTTCTCTCCTCTCATACAAATTCACTGCTGGTGTCACATGAAAGTCAGACGAGTTATGTGGGTCCAAATTTGACCATCAACATTAATGTTATTTATACAACTTATTAGTTGATGTATTGTGTCGCAACGTCATCGCGACGCGGAGCGGCCGACATCCTTTCTTGGGTTTTTTAGAAGAAAATTGGAGTCGCCACCAATCATTGAGGGTGTGATTGGTCACCTTTAAAATAAAAAACAAAACTAGTCTTAGAAAACCAGAAATTAGGTTCGGGAGTCGTTTGAGTGTAGGGAAGGTATTAGCACCCTACAACACCCGTTTAAGAAAACGATTACCACAGTATCTTAAATTGTCCAATTAAATGAATAAAAACAGTCCTTTATTTTTATTTTTCTTAAAAAGAATGATAAATATGAAAATAAAACTCAAAATGCAATACTGAACACAAGATGTCTCATTCGTTTTTACCTTAACTTTAGAAATAAAGCAAGGATTAAACATTATGAGTTGGATATCCAATTTAATATAAATCATGCCTAATCTCCCTTTTAATTAAAGGAACATGGGTGTACATGATTATGTTTACTAAAAATATTTTTTTTAAAATAAAACGGATGTAAAAGAAGAAAAAAATTATTCAAAGAGTAAATTCTTTTAAAAGGGAAAATGAGAATTTTCATACGCCTACACGGGAGTTGGACTCCACGAAGGCACATTACTCAGTTCCCATAATCCCTTTCAAAAGAAAATCAAAACAATAACAATAATTGAAATTGACAAAGCAGAATTAAAGATTAGAATAAAGCAATTTGGAGAATGAAAGGGAAAAACAAATGAATTAGAAAGTTTAAAACAATGAAGTTGGCAAAGCGCAAAAGTGAACTAAAACGAGAGAGACATTAAAAATGATAATGATAATGATGATAATAATAATCATAATAATAATAATAACAATAATAACTAAACACAAAAAAAAAAAAAACAAAAAAAACAAAACCCCACCTTTTTTACTTCTCTCTTTCTTCTTTTTTCCTTTTTTCTTACCCAATGTTTCCTCTCCCCGTATACTCCTTCCTCCCCCTCTTTTTTCCTCTTTTCCTCTTCCACTTTCTTTTCTCTCTTTTTCTATCACTCTCTAAGCTAAACTCTTGCTCAAATGCCTAAACTCTCTCAAGCTCACTTTTACTCTAAACTTCTTCTCTTTTTTTTCTCTCCTTTTCTATCACTCTCTAAGCTAAACTCTTGCTCAAATGCCTAAACTCTCTCAAATGCCTAAACTCTCTCAAGCTCACTTTTGCTCTAAAATTCCACTCATTCTTCTTGTCTTCATCCTCCATCTCCCCCCCTTTTTATACTTGAAGGGTTACTAAATTAGGGGGAGGATGGATGAGAAAATGGTGGTGAAAAGAAAAAAATAAAAAATAAAAAAAATGAGAGCCATGGAAAAGCTTTTGAATAGGTAAGTTTCCCATTGAATAGGAATGGGGAAGACCAAAATAAAAATAAAAATTAAAAAAAAATAAATAAAATAAAATAAAATAAAATAAAAATAAAAAAACGAATTTTTGATAAAAATATGTGAAAAGGAGGGTTTGAACCACAGACCTTGTGATTATCAATACAATCTTATGCCAATTGAGCTATGCTCTTGTTGACATACAAGAAAAAACAAATTGACCACCAAATATTGGAAAACTTCAAACATTATTACTGAAAATCAAGCCGGACCAAATACGGTGTCTACATATTGAACAAATTTTGAATATTAAAATTGATTAGCTAAGTGAAGTAGAATGGTAAAAAATATAAATGGATTATAAAATAAGATGAATGGATTTGAATAAGAGAGGAGAGAACTTGGGAGCGAAGGAAAAATGGAGAGAGATAAGGACTGAGAAGGAAGGGAACAGTAAGGGGTGGGTGAAAAGAAGGTCTCTGACTCCCACTCGCCCACTTTGACTGATTTCGCCAGCCTGTCTACCATTTTCATCATCCACCCAATTCCCTTTATTTATTTATTTATTTTAGAAAATAATAATAATAATAATAATATTTGTTGCGTTGCCAATTAGAATTACCAAGTCTTTATTTAATATTTGTGAAGTTTAAAAGGAAAAAAAGATATGATGATGTGGCAGAAAACGACAATTACGGACGCCGAATCGGGGAGCGAATAATTATTGCTGCATTTGTGTCAGTACAGGCTGTAAGCCCTGCCAATATCATCACCTCCACCACTCTCCGCCCTCCACGTACTTAACTAACTTTCGCCACTTTTTATCCCACCGACACCCGCCGGTCATCATAATATCTTTCCACTTTACTCGAACTCTTTACTCCTCTTGTACGGTACTGTTTCCTCCACTCATCTCTCTCTCTTCAAATTTCATCCCCATGTTTTTTTTTTTTTTTTCTTTTTTTCTTTTGTAATGAATAGATGTTTTAACCAAATGGAGGGAAAAAATCAAATAAATCATATAAGGGACATATTTTGATTGAATTTCAAACCACTTAAGCATCTTTTCAGCCTTCTCAACCAAATTGTCCACCTTTTACTCGTTAGTTTGGTTATTTATATATAATTCTTTATATTAAACAATATGAAAGTAAACGAGTGAAGAAAATGACAAAACAATTATAGAATTAAACGAAAATAAATACGGAAAAAAAAAGTATAGAGAAACTCTATCCACTAATAGCCTCGTTTATATACAAATATCATTATAAATATTAGCAAGTTGATATTTTAAAAAGATATAATTTGATTTTGCGGATATCTTTGACTAGAGGTCGATTTGTCGTTGAGAATTGAGATTATGTGCCGATTGCGCCCAAGTGAGGAACGACAGCAGCTTGGTTTAAACTCTCATCGAACAAGATATGCAATCATATTTTAGGTAATATATGTTACAAGTAATCTACATAATGGGACCTTCAAGATAAGAGAGTACGACCTTTAATTGGATCAACACTTTAGTGTATAAAATAAATATCTATTCATAATGTTCATTATTAAATTATAAATTTTGTCCAGTATTCTGTTTTTGCTTTTCTTTTCTTTTCTATTTATTGTTTGTTTTTTGTTTTTTGTTTTTTTTTTTAAGTTCACTTCATCATGGTCTGTATATATTAATTTTTAACATTTTAACATCAATTTTTTTTTTGGATTAATTACACAAATTGGCCAATAGTAGCCTATTTATTTCAAAAGTGTCTATTTTGTTATAATTTACATTTTTTTCAGCTCACAATCGGATATTAAAGGAGTTTAAAAAACTCATTTACGTATTTATCCTTACCGGTTGACAGAAAAAAAATATAATACTAAAATAAATTAATAAGATAAGAGTTACCAAATTAAATAAGGGCATTTAGGGAAGAGTATAAATTGAAATAATGCATGAAATTTCACCATGGATAAATTTAGGGTGTGTTTGGTTTAACTTTTCAAGTGTTTAATTTTGAAAATAAATCATTTTGAAAAAAATTATAGTGTTTGGCAACCACTATAAATGACTTATTAGAAAATGAGATTAATAAATAAACCATTTTGAGATAAACACTTGAAACCAACTTTTTAAAAAAGACTTCTTAGGTAAACAATAACTTGTGCATAAAAACATTTGTGAGGAAATGCAACCAAACATATGAGTGTTTGAATTCTAATCAATTTTTATACTAAATGCTTTTTAAAAAATTCATTCTTGAAAAACATTTAAATTAAAATGTATTCCAAACGGACCCATAGAAGATTTAGACAAATTTGAAATTAATGGGTTTAAGGAGTCTATCCACCATAATTTCTGTATTTTTATTATAAGCCCATTTGATTGGGTCACCAAGGCCATTTATACAATTTAATGATTATTATTTGAATTACTATCGTGGTATAAAATTTTAAAAGTCTTTTTCCTAAATATTACATCACATGTAAAATGAAAAAGATTCAAATTTACAATAGTTAAAAGAATTATAAATGTTCAACAACCACTCTAGTTGGGTATAAGTAAGAAAATCTCGAATGTATTTTATTAATTTAATTTTAACCAATATGAACATGTCTTAACTTGTCAAACCATCGGTTGTCTCACTTATGAATTAAGAGTTTGAATTTTTACACTTACATTTATAATACCACATTAAAAGAAGAAGGGAAAAAAAAAAAACAAACATAACTCATTAAGTAAGAAATTAAAAATATATTTATGTGGTCCATGGAGTTAACCATTCAATTCAATTGTAAATGACACGGTAAATTGTGTTAGTATCACACATCAATTTTTATTACTAATTAACTAAATAGTTAGCATTTAAGATGAACCAATTGGTAGGAAAATGACATTAAAAATATTTAAACTAGTGAAACAAATGAAAACATAGGGTACTAATAAAAAAAAAAAAAAACATAGGGTCCACCATATTATTAAGATTGAGAAAAGCCTAAAATTTCATTTAAATAAAGATACACAGTTTACTTTGTAACAAAATTGTGTATTTATAAATGCGTAAAGTACGAGATATGTTTTCTAAATTATCCAGGAAACGTTGCAAAAATGAAATATAAAAAGGATGTGTCCTAAAAAATAATAAGAATAATGTTTGGGGGGGAAAAAGAAAAAAGAGGAGCGGTAAGGTAGAAAGGCAAAAAAGAGATGCGGAGAATCCAAGTAATTAGTTTTGTAATGGTAATAAGGGGGCAAGACAGCTGGAAAACGTCCTAACTACTGAACCCGCACTTTCTCTTTACGGTTTTATTTTATTTATTTTTATTGTTTATCTATTGCCTTGACACGTGCTTCTTAACAACTCTCTCACGTGTTCTGCTCAGCCGTACAGGACACCCACGTGCGGCTTTGCGCCCTCTCAGGCGGCACAGCAACACGCTTGCCATTTTTCTTTGCCCACGAGGACATTAAAGTAATTCCAACCACCAGGGATCTATTTGCCATTTGGCACCGCAATTTTTATTTATTTATTTACTTTTTTGGTAATATTCTTTATATATATATATATATAATCAAATATAATAAATTGTGTAATTATCTCCCTCGGATCTAAACTCAAGCAGCCATCAACCACCATCACCACACATGTGCTTCCTATTTTATTTCTTATATTTACTTCATTTGGACCTTTCTAAACATTCCATTTTAGTTTTGATTTCTTTTTAGAAATCTGTTTTTATTCTTGTTACTAAATTTATGTATATCCATTTAATACAAATTTTTCAACCTTTGTTTTTCTCAAACTATAAATTCATTGATTTTATAATTTTTATATATGGATGGGTGTACTTCTAAAATTTACTTATTAGACTACCCTTTTTATGAATTACAATCTAAAAAAATTAAATACAGATTATACAACAGAGATTCTTGTACCTAAATTCAAAATTTCACCAAAATCATGGTCAAATATTTCTTTGCTTCTAAACTAACCAAACAATTAAAGAATATCAATAGGTTGACAAGTAATTAGAAGATTCTACCATAAAAGTTTAAATAATTGATTAATAACGACATAATTATTGTCAACAAAAACTTAACTTAATTGGCATAAAGTTGTACGATAACCACAAGCTTTTGTATATATAAATATGGTTTTTTATTAAAAAATTATATAGATTTGGGTTTTTTTTTTTTTTTTTTTTTTTAAGATTAAACCTTTTTAATACGTTCAAAATTTGGAATATTTGGTCGGTAAGAGAATATATTTAAAAAATAAGAGAGAGAGAGATGGCACGTGGGAAGGAACGGTCGAGGAGGTTTCGTCGCACATGTACGGAGGTCGGTATTGGGAAGCAAAACCGTTTGACAAAAAGAAAAAAAAATGATTTAATATAAAGACGGTGGTGGGTCCATTGTATTTCCACATCTTCCAATAAGATGACGTAGAAAATTCTGTGGGGGACCAGAAATGTAGCACGTTTATTTGATTTTGGCTTTTCTGAAATGATTAAAATAATATGAAATATTAACTTTCCGACCAAATTTTACTCCCTTACCCTGTCTGTTCTGTTCGGTAAGACGTTTCAAACATAATCTTCAGCGGTGCGTTTCACCTTTTAAGATCACGACACATTTCTGATTTCGCCCTCGCTAAATTCATCGACCATATTCTTTTATAAATATAAATATACATATATCTTCCATCTTTATATATTTTTATTTTTTATTTTAAAAGAAAAAGCCTGGCATTCGGTTTCAAATGTTAATTTAATTTCATTAATAACACATTCTAAACAAAATTAATACGTTTATATTTTTGTTAAAATACAAATGTTGTTGCATTATATATATATTTAACCTTTTGTTTTTATTATTATTTTTTAGAACCAATATACCATCTTTATTCAACTACATATAGTTCAACTTATTAAAAGTAAAACACATATTATCAACTAAAAAGTAAAAGATTTTAATTCACATCCTCACATGTTAGGGAACTAAGAGAATTGTCTATCTAACATTTAGTTACTATCCTTGTTTTGGATGTAAATCAAAAAGCCATTTCGAGTTTGATTTGAATGGAGTTCTAACTATAAAAAGTACATTAAAAAAATCAATTTATTGGGGAGAGGATTTCAAAATCACTCCC
This sequence comes from Luffa acutangula, assembly GCA_036850905.1. NCBI lineage: Eukaryota > Viridiplantae > Streptophyta > Magnoliopsida > Cucurbitales > Cucurbitaceae > Luffa > Luffa acutangula. Next base: position 55,399,966 of record CM072087.1, on the reverse strand, counting down.
AAACGTGTACGTAGAGACGGTCTTAGAAGCTATTTGGATCTCTATTCCTACGTTTTAATTTTATAAGATATTTAGGGCTTGTAATACATTTACTGATTTCATAGCTAAGAGAGCGAGAGAGCTGAAGATGAGAGAATCTTGAGTTTTTGTATACCCAAGCTGGCTTGTGTTGATGGTCGAGTTTGAACTTTTGTTTTCTACCCTTGTGGGGTAATAATATTGTACTTAAAAAAAAAAAAAAGTAAATTAAAGAAAATGATCAAAATGATAACTATGTGATTGAAAAATCTTGTTTCTTCTCTTCTCTATTTTTCTTTTCCTAACGAAAGATGTTTTACTTTTTTCCATATCAAATAAGAAATTATTCAATAGATTTATTTTCTAATAGACTTTCTGTTCGTCTGAGGAGATATGCGAAGATTTTTTTTTTCTTTTTTGGTAAAAGACATGCGAAGAATTAAATCTCGCAATCCTTTCAAAAGGAATATGTATCCATTGCATATAATTCTCAACTTCTTTGGAAAAAATATTAAATAGTAACAAATTATCGACCAAACAAAATGACAGAAGTCAAAATGCTAGGCAAAACTTTTTCAAAGAGAAAATAAATCAATATTAAAAATTTTAAAAAATAATAAAATAGCCCTTTTTATTTTTTGTCCAACTACACAATCATTGAAGGTTGAACTTAACACATTGAATTAACTTTTAAAAAAATAAAAGAAACTAATATTTAAAACATGAGTTTAAATAACATCTTTTATATTTGACTATAAACATAATCATTCCAAAGTTGAATTTTTATTATTCTACTAACCATTTTCTTATGCAAATCTATGGTCCTGATGCTATATTGCTATATGATATGTTTCAGCCTTAAATATATAACATACCAATGGGTAGATGAAAAACTATACATAGATGATTATCTCAACATCAATCATTTAGACTATATAACATTACAATTGATTATCATCACTTTAAACAACAAATTTTTGAACCAATATGATATAGTTATCACCAAATGGAACATGTCTGAACTGATTAAGATAGTATAACCTCAATTGAAAGGCCAACAATTTGGATAAAACAAAACTACAACGTAATTATCTAAAATAAAATGTAGTTAACACTAAAATTTGTAGTTTTGTCCCTTGGAATATTGATAGTATTTAGATTATGCTAGCTCTTCTAAAAACTTGACTGTTGTCTCATAGTCAACATATTTCTTTTGATCAAGAGAGATTTATCAATCATTTCTATCTATGCTACTGTTACTGATTGGTTAAGATAGAAAAGTTTATGGTATAATTGACAAGATGATTAGAAATTTAATAGTTTTTTTTTTTTTATTGAAAATCTTAAGAAAATCTTTAAAAGTCAAAATTTTCAACCAATTAAATTTCACGTGAACATTATTAAACTTATTGTTGGGAGTGTGACCAAAATCTCACATCAACTAGATAATGGAAAGATCAAAGATATATGAGTGAAGGACGATATTTCCATTGTATGAGATCTTTTGAATGAAACAAAAAAATAAAGTCAATATTATATCATTGTGAAAATATGTGAATGGACGTTCAGTTGTCTACTTCCAATCAACTAAATTGTTATGAAAAATTAAAATATAAAAGTATAATGAAATATGCATGTTAGCGAAATATATATAACCATGCATGATTATTGTACAAGAATTGTGAATTTAAGATATAAACAAAGTAGTAGAATCTTTGCCTTTGAATACTTTGATTCTATATTAATCTTATAATTAAAGTAGTCCATTAGTGATTAATATATCCTACTTTTCTATATAATTGAAGGTTCAAATCTCCGCTCACATGAAATTCTAAAAGTAATTAAATAATAAAATATACTACTTTTATTTTCTTTTTCAAGTCTATGGATGTATTAAAATTTTATTTTTTCATTTATCTAAATAGTATTTAAAATAATTAAGTATTATCTTTTCAACCGTAAAAAAAAAATAATGATGTGCCGACATGAATATAGCTCAATTGACATAAATTTTGTATTGATGATCGAGAGTTATATGGTTCAAATTCTTCACTCATGTATTGTTAAAAAAAGCGCACTCATAAAATTTTGTTCCAAATAATATACAATTGAGATTCATTTATAGTTGCTTGTAAATTCCTACAATATTCTAAGAACCCAAACCATAGGAGGCCAATTTAATATAGAAGCTTTCTCATTGGGTTTAAAGATTAACCAGTTAAAGGCAACCCAATTTTATAATTTGCAAATAGAAAAGGCATTCAATGATTTCCTTTGGACAAAATATTTTCTTTGACCAACATTTATTCTAATGAGAAAATTACAACCACTTCATCATATTCATAATATTAAAATATTATACAAACATGACACATTCACAATTTACTTTTATAAAAATAATATTTATATGATCCCATCATATTTACCATGTGGAATACATTTTTCTTCAATAGGTGAGAATGAGACGTAGGCCTCCATCTCTCTAGAGCTTCCTTTAATAATTTGCGCATATACTTTTTAATGAAAATGATCTCAAACTTGCTAAAACTCGAGACCAAAGTGTTGAGGTTTCGTAGTTTGATGTACATTATTTTCACCGATACATATATATCTTTGGGTAAAATACCTTTTTGGTCCCTCATGTTTCAGGTCAGTTTCTAATAGGTCCCTACGTTTCAAAATTGAACAATCAAGTCCCTACTGTTTAAAAAATGCTTCTATTGAGTCCCTGGACCGTTAACTTTTTTAACGGTGCTGACGTGGCAGTGACGGTGCTGACGTGGCATGTTTAAAAATATTAAAATATTAATTTTTAATTAAAATTAAATAATAAATAATCTAAAAAATAATTTTAAAAAAAATATCTCTCTCTCTCTCCTTTCTCCCCACTCCCCGAAACCCCCATCTCTCTTCCTTTCCTTTCTTTCTCTTCCTCCATCCTTCCTCTCTCTCTTTCCTTCCTTTCGCCGGCCGGTTGCCGTCGCCGCGCACACAGCCCATGCCGCCGCTACCGCCGTCTCCTCTTCTCCCTGTTCGCCGCCGCCTTCATTGCCTAGAGCCACCTTCAACAAACCCTCCTCGACCTCTCAAACCCTCTCCAAACCCCCATCTTCAAAAACCCACAAAAAAACAAATCTGAGCAAACAAAAAAAAAAAGAAAAAGCCTCCGACCAGATCTGAGCAAACGCGAGACCCACGCCTACAGTTGCTTGAAATCGTTGAAAGACTCGTCAAAAAACACCCCACGAACTGTCGTCGTACCATCGTGTGCTTACCAGAGAAGCTGCTGCCACGACAAGAAAATTGCTGCTGCACTGGAACTTGGACCAACACCGTCTGCAAACGCCGCTGCACCGTCAGGACTCGCCGGAAAAATCGCGTGAGGGAGCTGCAGGTCGGAGAACGTAGGTGACGTCGGAGCTCATGACTGGCGGCTGCAAAACGAGGGTGAAGACCTCCTAGGCAGCTGAACTTGTGAGAAGGAGAAGAAGATGACTGATTTTTGACTCGCTAGGGCTACGTGCTGGCTGATTAAAACTTAATGGGTTGTGGCGGCGAGGGCTTTGTGGCGGCGACGGGAACCGGCCGGCGAAAGGAAGGAAAGAGAGAGAGAGGAAGGAGAAGAGAATCTGAGAAAGAAGGAAAAGGAAAGGAAGATAGGGGTTTTCGGGAGGTGGGTAGAGAGAGGAGAGAGAGTGAGATATTTTTTTAAAAATTATTTTTGAAATTATTTATTATTTAATTTTAGTTTATTATTATTTTAATTCAAAAATTAATATTTTAATATTTTTAAACATGCCACGTCAGCACTGTCACTGCCACGTCAGCACCGTTAAAAAAGTTAACGGTCCAGGGACTCAATAGAAGCATTTTTTAAACAGTAGGGACTTGATTGTTCAATTTTGAAACATAGGGACCTATTGGAAACTGACCTGAAACATGAGGGACCAAAAAGGTATTTTACCCTATATCTTTTTCATTTGATCAAGCTCTGGATGCATCTTTGTATAACTCTTTCGTACTTTTCCTATCATTTTTTTTTTCATTATTATTCAATCTTTAGAAGTAGGATCTTAATGGGTAGTTTTTTTAAAAATTCTAAGAATATTTAATTTGGCTCACGATCTTGATAAATTTAGATGTGTAGAAGTTTTTGAAATATTTGGTTCGCATCTTAATGTGTGTGGATATATAAATTATCAAGCTGGAAAATGTTAAATTTGAATTAATTTATTGTTAAATTGTACAAACAAATTAAAACTTTTTTTTATGAGGGATTATAAATTTGTAAGGTAGAAAATATGGAGCTAAATATTATACATATCACAAAGAGACGAATTTTACATTTTTTTTAAACAAAAAGTAATATGTATTAAAATGCCACAAGGGCAATCAACAATCGGTCAAAATCGACCAAAGAACAAATCCACCTTGGATATTTCCAACCCAAGTTTAAGAAGCATCTAACACTCTAGCACTTTTAGCAATACAATCAGCTATAACATTAAATTTTGTTTTAAAATTTAGAGAAGAAGAATATCAATCATATAAAATTGAATCTAAGACAGACTATATTTAGACATAATTATTACTTTTTTTTTCTTTTTTTTTTTTTTCTTTTTCTTTTTGCCTATAACGTTCAAGTCATAAACCAAACACCCAATTAATTAAAACCAAAAATCAAGCAATAACGGTGATGATAATTTCCCATTACATAGTTTCGTTTTCATTAAATAGTGTTGAGTGTTTCTGGGCCTTTGCAATTATACGTCTCCATCTAACTTTTTTTTTTTTTTTTTAAGAAGAAAATTAAATTCATTGCGCTACAAGGACAGAAACGGATTGATCATTCTCGACTACATATACAATCCACTCAGGGATGATGTCAGACCGGCTCTCATTTAAAAAAGAAAAAGGAAAATATTATATTTATTTTCTTACAGATTAAAAAAGGAAGGAAAAAAAAAAAGAAAAACATTTTTGGTATACTTACACTATCAAATTCTACAAAGTTGCAATTATGAAAGTAATTTTTAATTATTTGGAAAAGTTAAAATTATCGTTTTTCTTTAGTATATCAACATTTGAGAGGAGAGTTCGAACCTTTGATCTTATGGTTGAAAACACATGTCATCTATCGCTGAGTTAAGCTTGCTTTCACGGAAAAGTTAAAATTATCGCGTTATATGATATTATTATAGTAGTGGACACGTGCGAAACGAGGATTCCTTCCTATCTACCCCGGCCTATAACGGACAAATTTGACAGTTGTATTGTAAAACCTTATTCGACACGTGTCATACAAAGAAACCACCACGTCTTCTATGACTGGATTGCTCAACCCCAGACAAAGGAGTCCCAGAGCGTAGTCATGTCGGATGTTTCCATTTATCCTCCACGTCATCACATTTTTCCCAAAGTGGACCCCACATTTTTGTCGGTTCTATCCGACGCAACGATAACTAAGTCCACTATTTTGATAAATAATTAATGCAACTTCATAATGATAACTGCGGAAAAATATATAGCTATGTTGAAATTTAAAAAGTAAAATTTTATAGGACTATGAAAAAATACCATATATCCATACGATGAATTTTTGTTAAATTATACAAGATACCACTGACATTTTAAATAAGATTTAATTATATCTCTAATTTTTAAAATTTGAGATTTATTCTAAAAAATACATTTGGAGAGTTTTTCGTTAAAATAAAATTAAAATTGATGTGACAACTAAAGTCTAAAAATAAAGAGACATACATGACATCATCTACAATATAATTTAAATAAATTAATATGTCAGTCGATGTGTATAAATTGATTATGTAAATAATTTTAACTGTATATTTTTATAGATAAAGTAAATTATAACAATGACCTTAATCTTTTATATGATTGTAAATAATATCTATATCAGTTGACACACCAATTTTCATCATTTATTTTAACATAACATTTCAAAGTTCAAAGGTATTTTTTGGAACACAATTTAGAATTCAAGAGTAAAAATTAAACTTTTCAAAATCGCATAATTGACACATATCCTAAAGTTTAGAGATATTTTGTATAACTTTCATATATAATTATTTAATACAATTAGACTTTGTATCATTTTTAAATAATGTTAATGTGACTGACAATAGAGTAATATTCATACTTTGTACTATTGAAAATTTTTCCATGTGAGAGTGCTTTAAAATTTGTCTATTAGCACAACGAAACACTATAGACTTTTTACAACTAAAGAGGGAGGATTTTTCTTTCTTTTTCTTTTTTGAGAACGCCAGGTGGAGAGATTTGGATCACAAATTTTTTGGTCAACTAATAAGTTTATGTCAGTTGAGTTGTACTCTCGTCGGTAGAGAGAAGGTTGGAATGAAACACTTTTTCTTTCGTTATTTACGTGTAAAGATTTGTGCCACTATGTACTCAATGTATATGTATGTGTGTGTATATATATTTGTGCGGCTAATATATATATTATAAATGGACTTAGAATGGTTTATTTTTTAATGCAATAGATACTCCAATATAAAATTTCTTACTCCACATCATTTAACTTGTAACAAAAATTGTAGTCTCAAAAAGCAAAAAAAAAAAAAAAACTTGTAGTAAAAATTGTTAACTTAGGGCCCGTTTGGTAACGTTCTCGTTTCTTGTTTCTTGTTTCTAATTTTATTAAGAAATCTAAGCATTTAATAACTATGTATGTTTCTTGTTTCTCATTTTTTAGAAACACTCCCAAAATTTGTTTAGAACTTTTGGGAACAACTAAAATAGTTTCTCCTTTTTTGTTCTTGTTTCCAATTTTTTCCAAACATAAATAAGAATATAGGTTTATTATTATTGAATGTATAGGTGTTATGGTCATGAAATTCTATTTTTCTTTATTAAAAATGAAGAAACAGAAACAAGAAACGAGAACGTTATCAAACGGGCCCTTAGTTTCTAACTCCAATGAATTGTTACTCAAAAAAATAAAAAAATAAAAAAAAACCTCCAATGAATTGATATTAGTTTTTTTTTTTTTTTTTAATAACTTGAATATTTAAATATTCATCCTATATTTATAATTTTATATTCTAAAACGATAACGTTCTAACTTTTTAATTAAAAAAATAATTGAATAGAAACAACTTCTAAAAAATCTCTCACTCTAACACCTTAAATTTTAAAGCTTTTTACATGAACATTCTTTTAACATTTACTCCCAATAAAGATATATATTCGAGAAATTTGAATGCATAAGGAATAATTTTCAAATTTCAAAAGTTTCTAGTAATTCTTTTTTTTTTTTTTTTTTTTAAAAAAAGGTATTGTAAACAACAAAAATTAAAAGATGGCTTATATTATCAAAAATAAATTTATATATTTAAGGAAAATAGTGAAAGGGATAAGCATGGGAAGGCCACGTCATGTGATTCGCTAGCTGTAACGCATTTACTTTTGGTGATTAAGTCATATGTGATTGGGTAAGAGGCTAGGAGTAGGAGGAGCCATAATGGACCTATTAATTAGTGTTCAATTCTCATAATTTTATATGTTTATGCACAAATCTCTATAGATTTATTTTTGTTAGTTTCGTTTTTTTTTCTTCAAAAAGAATATATAATATAAGCAAGTTTAGCTTTCTTTTTTCTTTTTTCTTTGGGAAAAATACACTTTTGGTCCCTGAGGTTTGGGTTAAGTGACACTTAGGTCCCTGAGTTTTCAAACTCAACAAAAATACCCCTGAGGTTTGAGATAAGGAGCATTTTAGTCCCTGCCGTTAATTTTTCTGTTAAATCTTAACAGTTGCTGACGTGGCACTATTATTTTAATAAAAAAAATTATTTTTTTTTAATTTTTTAAAATAAAAATAATAAAATAATAAAATATTAATATTTTTTTATTTTTTTATTATTTTTCTCCCTTTCTCTTTCTTCTTCTTCTCTTTCTCAATATCCTTCATCTTCTTCCTAACTCCGACGACCGGCCGCCACCGCCCGTCGCCGCCGGCGACTGTTTTTTTTTTCTTCTTCTTCTCTTCTTCTCTTTTCTTCCCCATTTTTCTTCTTTTCTTTAAAAAAAAAAAAAAAAATCAATCGCCGGCGGCGGCGTGTGGTGGCCGCCGATCGCCGGACTTAGGAAGAAGAAGGAGGAGGAGGGAGAAGATGGAGAAGAAGGAAGATGAAGAAGAAGAAGATGAGAGAGAAAGAGAGAAAGAATAAAAAAAAAGTAATTAAATATTAATATTTTAATATTTTAATATTTTTTATTTAAAAAATAAAACAAAAATAATTTTTTATATTAAAATAATAGTGCCACGTTAGCAACCGTTAAAAGTTAACAGAAAATTTGACGGCAGGGACCAAAGTGCTCCTTATCTCAAACCTCAGGGGTATTTTTGTTGAGTTTGAAAACTCAGGGACCCAAGTGTCACTTAACCCAAACCTCAGGGACCAAAAGTGTATTTTTCCCTTTTTCTTTTTATTTTGTTGGACTATTAGTACCAAAACACAAACATTATTAAATTGATTTTAAATTTACATAAACTTTTTCAAAATAAAAGGCTTACTTCTAGGTTACAGTGATTGTTATAATAAAACCTATAGACTTGGATAATTAGAAAATTTGAATTATATTGTTTATTTGCAATTAAAATCTTGTGAGTGTAATTATAACATTTATCATTATCATTTGAAAAACATACAATAAAAAATGGGGCTTTAGTTATTTGCTTGGTAGGTTATTTGAAGAGTCCTTTGAAATTAATTCAACAACATTAATAAATTCAATAATTAATCAACAATAACGGTCATTAACTAAGTGGGTAGTTAAAGAAGTTTAAATTTCTTCCCCTTTGTGAGAAAATACCTGAATTTTTGTTTATATTTAAAACTTTGATTAAAAGGAGACATTGACATCTCCATTATTGACTACACAAATCTCTCATTGTACTTAAAGAAAAATCCATCCAAATATAATGCAAAACATAAGAAAAATATTCAATTTAGACAATCTCCACTAATGCAATTTCCTTTTCATTAAGAGGGTTCATTAATTGATTGCTATAAGAACCTAATCAATAAGTCTCCCACTAACAAACCCAACTTGGTGTTAAATTCAACTAAATATATCCATATATGCATGCATTTTGGAAATCTTCCCTTTTCTTATTACAAACTTTGGAGTTGTAAGCCATTATTATTTTGTCACATATATACATATATAATATTTTTCCTTGAGTTACTTTAACATTTTTTTTAATATTCAACACATAACTTTAAATCTTATTTTTTAAAAGAGTTTGTGGGTGGGTCAGTAGTTAAGTAATATTTTCTACTTTTTTGTGGCTTTTTTTTTTTTCAAAAGATTTAAAATGAATATAAGTTATGAATTAGTAATTGATAAGTAGGGGTAAGTAGGGTTGCCAATTGGAGAACACGCTTAATAATTTAATTTTAGGTAAAAGTTTGATGAAAACGCACTTTTATAAAGTAAAGTCTAAGCTTATGATTAATTAGGATATATATGAAGATGAAAGTTCAAGGATAGGAGGATGGGGTTTTATTTGGCAATTGTGTGTTGGTTTCTTTTTGCCTCAACTCACCTCCAAACATGGGGGCTTTTTCCCATCATCAATACAATCAAGGTTGTGTTAGCTACAATTCAACCAACATTTGCTTCCTAATTTCCTCTTTGAAAATATAACTTAATTAGCGCTAGACAGACAAGTTCATTGTATAACCTATTTATACATAGGTAACAAATAAACGACAATTGAATTTGACTATTTAAAAAACATATTTAGTGGTATTATTGATTACAGACTCATATATTTCTTATACGGTGGTGTAGTTTACTAAATGGAAATCAATTAACTTATAGATTTGAGGAAGATCATGAACAACTTTAGGATCACTATGTATATTATTTATGGTTATGATATTTAACACACTTTTGACCAATATATGTTTTTTTACCAAGTTGGGAGGGTTAGTTGGATTTTTTTTTTTTTTTTTTTGACAACATGTGGGATGAAAGATTTGAACCATAAACCTCTGTCATCAGTACAAACTTTATGTCAGTTGAGTTATACTTATGCTGGCAGTTTGAGTTCAAGTTACATATAATTGAGGAAAATTGTAAATCACAAAGATCCTCATCTTGCAAGTTCCGCTTTAATTTATAATCTATGATCGAGGTAATCTTGCAAGTTCTTCTGTGATATTGTTCTTGAACAAGAATGTTAAATATTCTTGAATAATTATACATTAAGGCCTAGTATAATTTTTCCAACAAAAGGTTTTGTTTTGCAGGTTTCTTTGTCTTTATTTTTCTATACAATTTTCCAAAAATTGTATAGATGTAACATGCAAAATTGTTCATTGGTCCAAGACCTTGTAATTTTTTCTAACCATTAGATCTAACGCTGGGATTATTTGTATAAATGGAAGTAACAAGATTTATCCAAACCTCAACCTAAGCATAACACAATTTGATTAAGACATATACACTCTATCAAGAGATTTAAGGTTCAAACCTCTCACCCTATCTATGGTTAAACTAAAAAAAAAATTATATAAAGTTAAGAATAAATTTAATTGAACTAAAAAAAAAGAAAAAAAAATTAATTGTTTAGAATATATTCTCAACCAAAGCTACACAATAAAGAGAGTTGAGAAATTGGACTTGAATTAGGCAATGCTTTATCGAGAATCTTTTAATAGGTCCTACGATATCTATTTCCATCACATTTAAGTCTCATTCAAAGAAACTAAAAGTCCTAAAATATGACATGTATTTTATAACATTTGGAAAAAAAGAAGAAGAAGACGAAGAACGTTTCATCAAATTAGAGAAAAGTTCATCTTATCGACTCAAAATTTAGTTGGATTAGATAAATTTGAATTTCATTATAAATCCTAAATTTGAATAAGTGGTAAAAAGTTACTTATCTCATCCCAATAAATTTTTTTTAAAAAAAAAATTAACCTAAAACTATTGTAAAAAAAAAAAAAAAATGAAACAACTGAAATCAAACTATACAAAGCATTCAACCTTAGCCACAAAATATTGAAAAGCAATCATAATCAAGTAGTAAAATACAACCACCCAAAGTTCCACCCCAAAATACAAGTAAACAACCAAGAAATTAAAATCAGAATAAAATTTTTTTTCGTCCAATCATAATAACAGTCACAATCTAACAACAGAATCTCCAAAACAGCTAAAGTTCAAACGAATAGATAATATTCATTTGACAATTTAATTCAAAATAGGAATCAAAATTGACTCCATTTCAATCTGTTACTTTATCTTTTTCCTTTTTAATTTATGATTTGTTGCATGCAAAAAAAAAAAAAAAAAAAAAAACTAGGTCTTGGGCCTAAAAAAACAAAGCTTTCACTCATTAACTCCCCCAACCCATCCAATACGCATTGAGAAGTGACATTGGAATTGTCAAAAAGAGTGGTTCCCCAATGTCCCCTTCTCTTCTCTTCTCTTCTTATGCCCACTTGTTAGGTAACAAGTCACTATCTAATTTCATACTCCCAAAACCACATCCCCATTTTTGTTTTCAAATCTGATTTTGTCCCAATACTTTCAAGTAATCTCTTTATGGATTAAATTGTTGTTCACTGATAAAATTGTTAAAGAACTAAATCATCACAGACGGAAGTTCATAAACTAAATTGACACCGAATAAGAATCTAAGGGTCTAAAAAGTGTTTTTTTAACCATTTTCTTTCCATCAAGTGATGCGTTCACTTCAACCCCACAGATCTGATTTCGAATTACAAAATGTGTACATTAAATATTTCTGGGGAAGGAAAGAGGCAAAAAGAGAATAATATTAATAAGGGATGAGTTTGGGTGAATGAAATGGGTATGGGCTTATGGCTGTGTGTGTATGTGTGAATGGAAGCAAAGAATTCGGCTCTGCATTCCAACTGTCCATCCTTTGTCGTCTTCTATTCTGACTCCTCTACTGCCTCTCTTCACTTTTTGTTAGGTTTTGTTCCCTTTGTTTTTAATTATTCTTTCTCATTTCTCAATCCCTTTCCAATCCCAGTTTTACAGAGTTTTAACATTGTTATTATCTACTTCTTTAAATTAAATTTTACTAAGTTTTTTCAACTTTCCATCCCTATTTAATCCATCTCTCATATATATATATAGATTTAGTTTAATGTGCCAACATGAGCATAGTTCAACGGATATAAAAGCTTGTACCTTCAACTACGAGGTCAGGGATATTCAAATTGGTTTTTTCGAAGTTGCATTATTTTTTTACTCATGTTTTGTCCTATTTGAATTTTTGTTCTCAAAACGGTTTTTTTCAATAAATAGCAGGAAAAATTACATGTTACCGAGTACAAGTTTATATTTTTCATGATATTTCAACTTTTTTTTATAATAATTATAACAAATACAACATTAGGATATATCAAGAGTTTCGGTACAACGTCACATCTACTTTTAGAACATGTCATACCAATTTTTTTTGTTGGTATAGAAGACTAAATTGACGTATTTATAAAAATATAATAATTAAAATTATAAAGATGGAATGATTAAAAATAACAAAGTATTCTGACTATAATATATTAAGTTCTTTAATTAGTCATGGGGCCAACATTTTCTTGTGAAAGTAATTGAACCCTAACTCATTAAGTATATTATTAATCTTTTTTAGTGTTTTAAAATGATCTCCCAACACAACCAAAGAGTGCAATTGGAATTTCTACAACTTTTGCCAAGTGGTTGACTAATGTTAAATCAATCATCATGGTTATAAAAATAAATAAAAATAAGCTTGAAAATCATGTATGGAATATATTATATGTCATCTTTTCTTTACCACTAATAAAATAAACAAAAACACCAACATGAGTTGACATAACTCTTGTACTAATGATTAAGAGGTCTGTGGTTTGAGTCTCCCACCCCCACATGTTGTCAAAAAAAAAAAAAAAACAAAAACAAAAACAAAAACTAGATTTTAAAGAGGTAGCCTCATTGCACCGGGAATACCTAATAATTTGCTTTGTTTGGAAAAATTAATAAGTGTATTTAAAACATTAATTCAATTATTCCTCTTTACCATCATATAAATTCATTTTATAAATGACCATGGTTCTTTTTTAGAATAATGAAATTAATATTTCAAAGTACAAATTCACCTTGAACTTTTTAAAAATCATTTGAAAACAACAATGGAAAACAAATTTTCACAACAACTACTAAAAGAAACCTTTTGAAAATAGAGAAAATAAGTGATATGATTGTGTGGGGAAAGCATCCCACTCACCAATAATTCCCCATTTGGACAGGAAGAATTCTTATGCTAACAAATTCAAAGTGGATTTTAAGACTAAAAAGTATTTTTCATTTGAAAATAAAATACTGTGAATTTTTGCCTTGTGGAGCATATTATTTGAAGATTCAAATGCACAATTGACCATATATATCTGTGAAATTTCTCACAACCTTCATAGTTGAGTGTTGAATTTGAATTTGAAAATTATGTCCATTCTCTATTTCCCTTGGCAGTCTTTAAACTATAGCTTTTTGATATAGTACCATGGGGTTACAAAGTTTTTTGTTCTTTCTTTACAAATGTTAAAGCAGATGATACAATGTATTGGGGTTTTGTCCAAACATAATGTAATTTTAAAATAGGGTTGTTTTCAAACTAGTTAGAAAAATTATAGTATAGTTTTGAGAACTTTTTTTAACATATGTTAATTTTATTATTATTTTTTTAAATATTTAACATATGTTAATTAATCCTAAAAAAATCCAACAATCATCATAATCGTTCATCTAGTTTATATTTTTTTGTTTCAAATTGACCAAACTATAATTTGAAGCCAAGAAAAGTTATGGGAAAAACACCATCGTGTAAAAAAGAAAAGTACATAGATAGTCCAAATATGGACCCTATATTTCATAAATGTCCAAGTTTTCCATTTTTTTACACAAAAGGCCTAATGACTCAATTTTTTTTCATAAAAATCATGGTCCTTTTACGATTCAGCCCTCATATACACTACTGACTATTTAAAAAAAATAATAAATAAAATAAAACCAAAAAAGGAAACAAACTGTTTCCTTTCAAATTGTATTTTCCAAACCGTGGGTGGGAGAGGGTGAACGAGGAAGGAAACAAACTGTTTCGTTCACTCTCTCTCCAAACCGTATGAGAGAGAGTGAACAAAAAAAACCCACGATTTATTACCTATAAAAAATAATAAGGTTTATATAATATAATTATAAGTATATATTTACGATACAATATACCGTCTGATATATATTTATCATTTTGGCGTTTTACTTATAAATTGAATACACAATGATGAATATATAATATATAATAGATTATGTATATTGATTATATATTATAATGCATGATATATATTTATTATTTAGAGAATTATTACATTCTACAATCAATTGAGTGATAGTCTTGTATATTTATATCATTTCTAAGTATATTATATATATATTTAGGGATAATTAATAATGAATAAAAATATACTGTATAACGGACGGTACATATATATACCAATTCATATATATATATATATATATATATTATAAACCATGTACTATATAATTATTCAATATTTTATATATAAAATAATCTCGTATGCCTTGTGATTTGCACGGTTAGAAGGAGATATGTTTTCCTTTTTTTGAGGTGTGATTATGAGGAGTGAGGAAGTTTTTTTTTTTTTTTTTAAAAATATCACGCACTATTTCTTTTTGGGTACAAGTTGGAGAGTTTCTTTTTTTAGGTGTGGTTATGAGGAGAGAGAGATTTTTTTTAAAAAAAAAAATCTATCCTTAAAAATCATATTTGGAAAGAAACGTTTCCTTATTTTTTATTTTTTTATTTTAATTATTATATTGACTGAAATGAGATATCCCTTGGAATATATTAAATATTAAAATTGAAAATGTACTATAAAAAAAATGTTTGTAATGTGTACGAACGATATGTCTCCTGGAATATATAAAATATAAAAACTGAAAACGTACCCATGTTCAAACGACTGCAAAACGGAACGTAAAAACTGAATACAAATTGTCGGAAACCTACAGAAAAAACATAA
Source organism: Luffa acutangula (assembly GCA_036850905.1). NCBI lineage: Eukaryota > Viridiplantae > Streptophyta > Magnoliopsida > Cucurbitales > Cucurbitaceae > Luffa > Luffa acutangula. Next base: position 55,384,841 of record CM072087.1, on the reverse strand, counting down.
ATACAACCGGGAAAACCACTGGAAAAAATACCACGAACAAGAAAAGTTCCGATGAACAGTATGCAGTCCGAAACCACAGAAACCGAGGAGGGAAAAAAAATATGAAAACCATCGCAACCGAAAGTGGGAGAAAATTCTGCCGAAAAAAAAAAAGAAAATAAATGGGAAGGAGCTGGAAATAAAACCAAAACGAAGGACATACGGGGAATGAAGGACATACGGGGAATGAAGACGGGAATGAACATTCCTTAATTTAGGGGATTTGGTGAAAACTAACTTTCCTAAAATGAAGCATATTCGGTTGCTTAATTTAGGGGATTTGGTGAAAACTAACTAAAATGAAGCCTATTCGGTTGGCTATCTATGGAATATATTATTATCATTTTTAATATTATTTGAGAATACATGATAAGAACAAGGGTATAAAGGTAAGAAAATATATCCGAAAATCTAATATTTTAAATATCGAAAATTTTGGACATATGTGAAAATATGTCTCCAAAACGGTCTATCCATCAAAATTTCTCTATTTTATTTTCAAATTAGAATTTTGGGCTTGTTTTGGGCCTACGAGAAGAGTTTCTAACTGGATCCCTTTTTGGGCCAAAACCTGGCCCAAGTTCTACCCTTCTTTAATGAATCGGCCCAAGAAAAGAATTCGGGAGACAAGTATCAGCAGAAATGGCAGTGACAGTATCAGTTTCATTGTTCTCTCCGTTTCTTCGATCGATCCCAAATTCTAGACCTTCTACCGTCACGTTGATTCGATCCTCCTCTTCTCCGGCAGCATCGCCGTCGTCCATGGAGACTCATCGGGAAGCGAAAAGAGTAGTCGTTTGCGGCGGCGGAGTGATCGGAGTCTGCACGGCTTACTTCTTAGCCAAGAAAGGGGCGGCAGTTACTCTCGTCGAGAAATCCGCTGTCGCGTGCGCTGCTTCAGGCAAGGCCGGTGGCTTCCTGGCTCTTGACTGGTGCGACGGCGGACCCCTATCTTCCCTCGCTCACGCAAGCTTTAATCTCCACCGCTCGCTTTCACAGGAACTCGATGGCCCTAAATCGTATGGCTACAGAGCCCTAACCACTCTCAGCCTTACGATTTCCGAATCGCAAAACCCTCCCACTCCCTCTACGTCCACTTCCAAATCCACCGGCGATTCCGTCGTACCTCCGTGGGTCGATGGCCCTGCTCGGAATACGAGAACGATCGGAAACACGGAAACGACGGCACAAGTGCACCCGAAGCTCTTCACTCGGACTCTCATATCGAATGCAGTCGAAAATTACGGCGTAGAGGTTGTGATCGGGAAATTGGAGAGGGTTACGTCGGAGGGCGGCAGAGTTGAATCGGCGGTGCTTGAGGACGGCCGTGTAATTAACGCCGATGCGGTGGTTCTGGCATTGGGACCATGGTCTGGGAAGTTCGAGACGCTGTCGTCGCTGTTCAGAGTGTACGGCCTCAAAGCGCACAGCATAGTTTTGGAACCTAAAGAACCCGAAGCCATAACGCCGCATGCTCTATTTCTAGGTTACTATCCGGCTCAGGGAGGAAAACCCATAGACCCAGAGGTGTATCCTCGTCCCACTGGTGAGCTTGTTTTCGGATTTCGCGTTTTTCTTACAGTTTTTTTGGGATTCTGATTTTGAATGTGAATGGGGTTGTGATGGGCAGGGGAGGTGTATTTGTGCGGGATGTCGGCGGTGGACGAAGTGCCGGAGGATCCAGAGGAAATTGCACCCAATCCTGAATCGATAAGCGTTCTAAAGAGAGTTGCGAAGACTGTGTCGAGCCGATTGGGGGAAGGGGAGGCGGAAGTGAAGGCGGAGCAGGCTTGCTTCTTGCCGTGTACGGATGATGATTTGCCGGTGATGGGCGAGCTTCCGGGGGTGAGTGGGTGTTATGTGGCGACTGGTCACAGTTGTTGGGGAATTTTGAATGGGCCTGCAACTGGGGCGGCCGTGGCTGAGCTTGTTTTGGACGGAGAATCCGCCATTGTGGATCTTAGTCGGTTTAGTCCCGCCAGGTTTGTGGGAGGAAGAAGAAGGAACCGTTGATAAAATGGATAGAGGTTTGCTTTTCTTTTTTTCAAGTTTCATGAAAGGCAAATTCCTTTGTATAGTCCCTTCGTGCAGTTTCTAGGAATGGCTCTGTGTGTTTCATTTTTTGTGTATTTTCGTTCATAAAACACTTTTGGTAAGCAACCATTTATTTAATCTTTGACTTCAGTAAAGCTTTAGTTGGTGTAGTTAAAAACTTGTCAGGTGTAATGTAACAAGGTTTCTTCCTTTGCGGAAAAATAAGTGAAACTTTTTTTAAAAAAAAAAAAAAAAATAGTTTTTATAATCCTTTTCGGTCACAGGAAGGTGATCGGAAAAAATCCTTGAAAGAAAAATATTTCGGCAAAATTGTCTTCCGGTCACCGGGAAGAGCGAATAGGCCATAAAAACTGTTTTTTTTTTTTTTTTTTTAGTGGAGGGGTTAGTTTTCTACAATCCAAATCATTTTGAATCATTTCAAACAATTACCCTGGGGATTACATGTCTATTAGGATTACCTGTCTTTATAAAACTAATGTGTCTCATGATAAAAATTGATATTTCACCTCAATACAATTTTTATTATTCAATAGAGATGAGATCATTACAAGTCTTAAACTACACCAACTATGTTGTATACTCTAAAGTTTAGAAACTACTAAATTGCTGCGGGAAAGTAATTAAGTTAAATCCCGACTCTTGAGGGGTTTTTTTTTAAAAAAAAAAAAATTGAATCAGATCAAAGGTACATACTTGCTTTATGAGTTGAGCTATATTCATATTGGTTTTGAAGTTTTGAAATTGAAAGTGAAATTGATATGTAAATTTAGAATTTTTTTTTTAATTTTTTGAGTTCATTAATTGAGGAATAAAGTAGCCTTTAAACTCAAATCTATATTTATTGATACTTTAAAATTTATTTCATTAATCCAAGCATGAGTCACTTATTACTTTTCTCATGTCAATCTGTGTATGAGTAAAACTAATTTCTTTTCACCAAATTTAAATTTAATTTTTTTTTATACTTAGAATTTGAAACTAAATCAAGGAATTAATGATTTGACTCGCTCTAAAAAGAATAATGGATTACATTAACTTTTGAGATTTTTTAAAATTAAGGTATAGAAAATACTCTCGCACTTTATACCTTATTTCAGTGATATCTGCGAACTCTAAAAAGTTGTATTAAAACGTTTGACCTTCAAAAAAAAAAAAGTTTAAAAAAAAAATGCTCTTGCCATTAGTATATGGATGGAAACCTTTAATTTACGCCCCCATCACCTCCCTCTTCCATTTCCTCTGCTTCAATATATGGTCTAATACTTTCCCATTTCCCCCTCTTGTTCTTCAATTTCTTCTTAATCCTTTTAACTCCAAAAAAAAAAAAATAATATCAATAAAAAATTGAATACTCATCTCCACACATTGTGAAACTAAAAAAAAGGCTCTTATTTAGTTAATTATGTTATTTTATATAGACATTACTTCATATTTATAAAATAATAAGAAATAAACAAATAGTATATAGAATTAATGTTAATGGGCTTAGGCCCCAAAATGTTTCTGCTTCTGGTGGATTGAGGGCCCAATAGCCCATATAAAGGTGGGGCGGGCGTTCCGGACGACGTGACGTTTAATTTTTGAATTATTGGAATTCCCGCTCCTCCTCCCATTTTAAATTCCTCTGCACAGAGAGCCGTTGGCAACCGACCCCAATTCGATCGTCTTCACGCTGCAACTCCGGACAGAGAAATTGTTTCAAACTCAAGAGCCGACGACAGATTCTGAGGGAGAAATTCAGAGCCCTAAGAAATGGCGACAAACATTGGGATGATGGATTCTGCTTATTTCGTTGGAAGATCGGAGATCCTCGCGTGGATCAACTCCACTCTTCACCTTAATCTTTCCAAAGTCGAGGAGGTTTCTTCCACAACCCCTATTTCGATCCTTCTTTAATTCTTATTTGTTTCGAGCTTTTTGGAAATCTTGTCTATTTGACCCTTATTATGGGTTCTTGAATTGCAGGCATGCTCTGGTGCGGTTCATTGCCAGTTGATGGATGCGGCTCACCCAGGGATGGTGCCGATGCACAAGGTTAACTTCGACGCGAAGAGCGAGTACGAAATGATCCAGAATTATAAGGTCCTCCAAGATGTCTTCAATAAACTGAAGATCACCAAGGTATCTTTTTTATGAATCGTTATGTATACTACACAGATTGATTCGGTTTCTTGAAGAAATGTTCTGACTGATTAGGATTTTCTCTTTGATTCTTTGCATGTGCTGTGTACTTGATCTGTATTTGGTTACTGTTTTCATTGAAATGTTGTAGCATATCGAGGTGAGTAAGCTTGTGAAAGGAAGGCCCCTTGATAATCTGGAATTCATGCAGTGGATGAAACGTTATTGTGATTCCGTTAATGGAGGCGTTCTACAGAGGTAACTTTGCTTATTGCCTGCTACAATTTCAATTATGATTCATAATTTGCTCTAATTGCGCTAGGCCTTGAGATACTCTGAATCCGACCACTTTTGGATCAAACATGCAAAATTTGATGATTTAAACAATGTAAATTCACAATGGTTAACCGTCAGAAAAGAGATGCTCATAAAGGAGAAGTTGGTATATTAATGTCAATCTGGATTGTTGAATTGCACAACAGTAGTTCTTATGTTGATTGTTCAATTTTTGTCATTCTTGTTAGTTATAATGCTTTGGAAAGGAGAGAAACTTCCAAAGGAGGAAAGGAGGCAAGCAAAAAAAGTACCACATCACATTCTTCTGCAAAAGGCTCAACAGCTGCATCCAGGCCTCAGACCTCTCAGAATGCTCGGAAAAATGATGCGTCCGTAATTTCTGGAAATCAGACAGCAAATGTTTCAAAACCTTCATCTAATGGATTAACTGTAACTGCATATGATGAACAGGTAAATTGATGCTGCATGAATTTGATTCTTGGCACACTAACAACTTGAGAGTATATACTTACTGATCTAAAATGCAGATCACAACATTGAAACTGTCGATCGACAGCCTGGAGAAAGAAAGGGATTTTTACTTTGCAAAACTAAGGGATATTGAGATACTCTGCCAGAGTCCAGAGATTGAAAATTTGCCTGTACTTTTTTCCAAAATCTTCACTCTACTTTCTATCTGCATTTTTTTAAGTATACTAGAATTTCAAGCCCAAGAAGTGAGCATTTCCATTTACATTCGTTTTACAGGTTGTAGGAGCTATAAGGAAGATACTGTATGCTGTAGATGATGATGCATCAGTGGTGGCAGAAGCTCAAGCTATGGTGTCCGCTCACCAGAAGGAAACAATAAGCCTCTTGAGTCCAATTGCTGAAGTTTCTTCTGATGAGAAGCTAAGTATAGAATCCCAGAAGAGAAAAAACATTGTCAATCTTGATGTAGATGTTGCTGGCATAATAACTTTGTCTCCCAGGCAGAGGGTATCTGATGCTTCTGATGTTCATTGCAGTGGGTCACCCCTTATGACCTACTAACCAGAGAACATTTTTTTGTAACCGTACAATCCAACTAGTATGGTTTTCCACAGTTGGCTGGCCACCGTGTTATATATCTAGAGTAGCTCTGATGTAATTCTAAGCTCCTGCTTTTTCAGATGTTTCTTCATGTAGTTTTTTTCTTTTTATGTGGAAGAATTGTGCTGAAACAAAACCCCTTTGGATACAATATACTCAGAATGTTTTGCTCGTCAATTTCTATGTTATGCTTCTACTTCTTTTGGTTTTCTTCAGTTTGCAATACTCATGAGATATTTTGGGGTAACTGGTGGGTCTATTTGAGTTGGGTTTTGACCAAAACCGAAGCCAAATCGATATGTTGGTTCATGGAAAGAAGATTCTTAAGCATGTTGAAACAATCGAACCGATCAAAACCAACGAAATTGACCAATGACTAGCTAAATTCGAATCAAATCAATTGGAATCGATAATATTTATCCCTAACCAAATTGATCGACCTATGCCCAGTATAGTTCAAACTGACTGAATTATATAGTTTGGTTGATTTTGTTGGTTTTTTTTTTTTTTTTTTGAAAAATTGATTTTGTTGGTTTTCTTTATCTTTTACTGGCAAAATCTAATGAGTGGTAAAAAAGTAGCTTCAGAAAGTAGTAGTATCATTTGATTATACTTTTGTGCGTTGGAATAAGAGGCACGAACTTACATTTGAGATCCAAACGATGCCTATTCCATTGCTACTTGGCAATTGAAGAATCCCACAAACGAAGGGCTCTGGCAAAACCACCAATAGTCATAGAAAACTCAGGCCCTTTATTCCTGAAGTCTTATCAGAATCCAATTCCCTTCGCCTTTTAATGACTTTATCATCCTCTGTAATGTTCCTTTGACGCTGAAGCCACGCGACTCAACTTTTATTTGTGTTCGCTCTTCTTCCTCTTCTCACTTGCGAAGCACAAGAATTTGTCGAGGTGGTTCATATCAATCAGTTGATTTTGTGGTTTGAAATCTTGATCGGCAGCCATGGGAGTGGCCATATCTCGGCTTGTGAGGATGCTGTTTGCGAAGAAAGAAATGAGGATTTTAATGGTGGGTCTTGATGCTGCTGGAAAAACGACCATTCTGTATAAGTTGAAGCTTGGAGAGATTGTCACCACCATACCCACCATCGGTATCTGCTTTTTCTAACCCCCCCCCCCCCCCCCATATTTCTATGGTGCTTTCCTTCTGTTCTTGCCATGTTTTGATCATCTGTTCTTATTTGTAAATGAATAAAGATCAGATCTTTCTTAATCTTCGATAATATTTTTGTGACTAACATATTTCTGCCTTTCATTTTGTGTTTCTAATTTGAGAAACGTGAAATGACTGAGTCTTGACGCTAAAACAAATATTATTTAACGAGTCACTAGTTAAACAGTTAATCTTTTGCCAATATAAGAGGAACTAAGACATTTATTATCTTTCTCGTAAGGTCGAATGTTCAAATCTCACCTTTGTATTACCCAAAGATAATAGTTTGATCTCGTGATTATTGTATACCTTTTAATGTTCCAAACTTAATTGTAAAAATTTTCAAATACAGGGGTGTATAGTTATTGAGATGGTTAGGAAATGCTTTTAAACATTTAAAAGCAGCTTTGCTATAACTAAAAGCACTTCCGAACATACTTTTAATACTTTTTTTTTATCGATCAGGTTTTAACGTCGAAACAGTTGAGTACAAGAATGTTAGCTTTACAGTGTGGGATGTTGGGGGCCAAGACAAGGTACTTTCTTAGTTTGATCATTTCATGAACATGCTCTTTACATATTCCATAAACCCAATAGAGAGCTTTGATTCATTGCTCTCTTGTTGATGCTATGCAGATCAGACCTCTATGGAGGCACTATTTTCAGAACACACAAGGTCTTATCTTCGTGGTGGATAGCAATGACAAAGATAGAATATCAGAAGCCAGAGATGAGCTTCACAGGATGCTCAGTGAGGTGCTTAATTCTATATGCTTCTTTCATGCTCTCTCACATTTCACTTGGCTTTTACACTTAACTTTTCCTTTTCTTCTCCTTCAAGCATGAACTCGTTGATGCAACTGTGCTTGTGTTTGCTAATAAGCAAGACCTTCCAAATGCCATGACTGTTGCCGAAATCACTGATAAACTCGGCCTTCACTCACTCCGACATCGTCGCTGGTACGTATCTCTCTCGAAAATACTATCATTGGTCTCCTAAATTTGTGATCATTTCAAGACCTTATTCACTATGATGGCACCTTGATAATTTCTTGAACAGAAACCTAACTATAGCCGAGGTAGAAAGAGTTTTTTCTTACTTTCTTACGTGGTTTGTGTTCGTTGTTACTTTGTTGTTATCTTGTTCACTATATACGTAGATATTACTCAAATTCAATAAAGATAGACCAACTCAAAGACTTTGGGTAGATTATTCTTTTTTAAACTTTCTACCATTTTGAATTTTATTGAAACATAGAGAGATGAGTGATGCAGGTACATCCAGGCTACTTGTGCCACTTCAGGCCAAGGACTGTATGAAGGTCTTGATTGGCTGTCTAGCAATATCTCAAACAAGGCAAGTTCCATAACTTATCTGGTTTCCTCTTTGTTTCCTTTAAATTTAAACTTGATTTTTTATTGGACTGGATGAAGAAACAGAATATATATATATATATACACACACACTCAAAACTAATGGATGTTTTTTAAGCTTTTGCTGCAGGCCTAATCCCAGTTGTTTGAATGAACATCTTGGGGGAAAGCTCTTTAAATGAAGTCAGAAGGAACCTAAATATGTAACTGAAATACCTGTGCTCTCTGATCTGCAGTGATTGAATTCTCATGTTTTTATGTAAAGTTTTGGTTTGAGATCCAAGAAAGATATGAACAAAACGCAGTGATGAAACCTAAACCATGTAAACGATAATAAAGAAAAATTCACAAATAAATGTAATTTATAAATGTGGATCTTGTTGTAACGTGAAATCCATTACGATTTATCAGAGTTTTCTGTAATCTTCGTTGGCTCAGAAGGATTCCTTGTCCACCCTTTTGTGTTCTTTCACTGTTAAAGGTTTTGTTCTTGTTTCTTATAACCGAGATTGGTGCCCCATGTATTCTTGGAAGAATATTGTTATTAATCTTACGAACTATCATGGGAAACTCAATCAATACAAGTATGCCAAAAAGAATGGGGTCCGAATAATATAAGGAACTCCAAGAAAAAAATGAATAATTTAGACCAAAAAAAAACATTGACGACATAGTACTATTCGTTTTGATGTTGTCGAGTTGTCTAACTCAACAATGAGAGAAAAAAATGAACTGCTCATAATCTCCTTGGAGTTTAAATTTACCTGAAGTTACCTTATACTAAAAAGCCCCATCAAATTTTTCTTCAATTATGGGACTTTGATAAGCAGGTACTGTTTGAAAGCATATGTAGATGACACAATGAAAACCTCCAAGGTTTTTGTGACAAAATTCAATTCCTAGTTCCGATTCTCAATTCTCAATTGCCATTCCAATTTGCTACTGTGGTTTTGATTCCCATTTTACTATGTTAAGAATTGAAAACGTGCAGACCAACCTCTGGTTTCTGGATTTACAGCTTTGAAGAATTCCCCATGACCCGAAGAACTGAGCAGTCAAGTTTCAGCTGTCAGTTTTTACAGCATGATTTTGACTCCCTGAAGCTTCACTGTCATCAAACTGTTTATTGGAGAACCAAACAACATCTCTGGCAAGTCTACAACAGTTATATCCTTTTAACAATTAATTAGGCTGCAATTAAAAAATTAAATGTGAGACCAAAGAGGTGGAGACTTAAAAAGTTTATAATTTCAGTCCTCGAACTTTGTCGCTTTTAAAGTTCTGAACTTTCTTTCAATTCGTTTTAGTTTGTCTTTTTTAATGTATCTACTTACTACCACGTTACATGTTCATATGTGCAACTATTTTACAAATCATGTAAGTTTTTAGTTTACTTTCCATTTATTATTTAACTATATAGTGAACATTAGAGTCCAAACTGATACTTATAATATGAAGACTCAAGTATAATATAGAAGCAAAAATCCAAATATAAGAGGGAGTGGAAAAGAGACAACTAGATTTGAATTTACAATAATATCATATCAGATTGAAGGTACTATATCCCAGGTGGAGTACATGAAAAGACTACTCATAACTCAACATAGAAAACCAACCAAGATCTTCCCTTCTCAACCCCCCACTTCTTTCTCCCTACTCACCAGTGAAAGAATTAATAAGCTTCTTCAGAGCATTGATTCCTAGTCTCATCAGTTTTTTCTTTTCTTTCCCGAAAGGCTGTGACAACAAACAACATTGGACATCATATTACATAATGCATGTGAAGATACAGTTACTGTGTGAAGAGAGAGTCCTCCTAGAACAATTTCAAGAGTATTGCTTCAGCAGAAGGCTGGTAGGAAGTAGGAACATCAAGAGAGATTTGGCTAAACAAGCACAATTTCATAGGCTGATGGCGCGATCTCTCAACGAGGAGTTTCAGGCTAGGGTGAGATAGATGGTACCATTTGCCATGAATCATTCGAGGAATCGGAGATGAAGTATCCGTCCATAACATCGCATGGGCTGCCTGGTCCACACATTTGCTTGCTTTTGTCACTTGGATTTTGTAAATTGCCATGAATGCCCAGTGTATCAAGGATGAACTTATAGCATTCATCTAGGTGATTCTGTAAAAATGTCAACAAGTTTCAGCTGGCAAGAATTTGGCAATAGACTGCAGTATAAAAACAATTCAAATAACTTGAGAACAGAAACATTCAGACATTCACCCATGTTGTTCAATACCTTATTAATTTTAAGTACACTGAGGAGCACATTCTGGTATTCCAAGAAATTATATGGCTCAATCTCACTAATGATATGCAATATTGTTGCAGTGGCCAAGACGGAAGGCATGTAGCACAAGAATCTATGATCTGGCATCGAAAAAAATTAATGCTATTAAGAACCCAATCATTTCATTATGAAATATTTCTGTGAGATAAGCAAAGAACCAAAGGTTAAGCACTAAAAATAAGAGATATTTTAGCCAGTTACCAGCTATGATAGAGAGGATAAGGCTCTGAAACCTCCCAAGAACTTCCCAAAGCATATGGTTCTTCAGAGGCAGCCTCCTGATAATGTGATGAAAGAAGGAAAAGGGGGTTACTGGATGCATCTTCCATTGAAGGGCTGACAACACCAGCAGCTCCATTCTTTGGATGGTCTTGGGTTCAAGAAATGCAAACTTGGATTCTACCACCTAAAACAGAATACAACAATGCCAAGTTCTAAAATGGGTTTGCAGAGCAAGAGACCAAGAAACTACTTCACTGTGGCATTTAATCAAATACTTGGAAGATTAAATTTGTAATCGAAGACTTCACACATACTTGAAGGTCCAGGAGAAGGGGGACCTCGGTCTCCTCCACCTTGGCAGCCAGCGAGAGGCAAGCAACAGCCGCAAGCTGACTCATCCATGGCTTGTCCCTCTGAAACCTCACATTGGAAACGAATCTATCGAAGTAGTTAACAGCAAGAAGAGAAGTCAAAGCAGAGAAAGCGTAGTGATGTTTGACTGTAAAAATCCAGGACAATGCCTCATTCCGAGCCTCAATTAGATACCCATCAGAGCTCACAGAAGCATAACAGACATGGGTTTGCTCTTCTTTTGAAATTAGAGAGCGCAGCTCGTTATCATCCCAAAGTGGGTCGTTTTCCACCAAATTCAACGAGAGAAAAGGCTGGTCTTTTCCCAGAGTTTCCCAGTATTCAGAATCTTGATCGGTCCCATTTCCATCCAAATCCTCATCGCAGCAGAGTTCTTCACAGAAAAGGGCATCGAGAACTAAGGACTGGGTTCCAATCTCCTGAAGTTGGGGTTCATCGTGGAGAGCCATGGGGGGTTGTTGGAGTTGGGGGAAAGCAGAAAAGGGTATTTCATTTGAAGAAGGGGAAGAGGAAAGAAGAAAAGGGAGTGGTCAAAGGCATATCCATAGGCGTATCCGTTAGTCCGATTAGATTGAGATTGAGCAGAGGAGAGAGGAAGAGGGAAAGAGAGACAGTCCCAGAATGAAGCTAACAAACAAAGAGGTTTTATGGCGAGAAGGTTGCACGCCTGTCGTCTTTTCACTTTTTATTTCTTGGGGGTTTGGCTTTGGCTTTGGCTTTGGCTTTCGAGATTTAAAATAAGCGAAGGAGAAAAGGAAAACAAAACACAGCAAAGAGAAAGAAAACAAAGAAAACACTTTTTGGAGTTTGGCGCCGATAATGAAACGTAACGGTAGACTGCACACTACTCCACTCACCTAATGCCCTCACTGCCTCCCAAATTTCTATTTTCTTTTCTTTTCTTTTCTAACTCATATATATACACACAATCTCTCCCTTCATTTTTCTTTTTTTCTTTTTTTCTTTTTTTCTTTTTTAATGTTACCTTTCGTTGTTTTTTAAGTGTGTAATGAATTTTTTAATTAAAAAATTTTTTATAATGCCACTTGGGCAATAGACGAACGGTCAACTTCGACCAACGGTTCAAACCATTTCGGTATATCATCCGACCAGAACTCATTGATTTTGAATGTTCTAGCTCTCTTGACTACACAATCAGCCACATTATTACATTTTCTAGAAATATAGGATAGCTGGAAATTAGAAACACACAATACTTTTGAATTTTTTTTTTTTTTTTATTGTGTTACGAGGTGTGTTTAAAGTTTGTTGTAAAAAAAGAGGAAGTACTAATGAAGTGAAGAAAAAAAAAGTTATTGAACTATGGAATTGGTTTCAATTATACCATTACTTTCAAAAGTTTTTTTTTTAATCCTTGAAATTTGAATTTTGTTTTAAAACAACTCTTGGAAGCATTGTTTTCGTAAATCTATGTACGAAATGACATGTTTGCACATGTTTACTGTTTATGTAAACATATTTGATCTTATATATGAAAAGAAAAAAAACACATGCAAACACATTCATTTTTCATACATATATATTTTTAATGGAAAATATCTTTGAGGGTTATTTTGAAACAAACTTCAAATTTTGAATACTGAAATAAAACTTTTGAAAGTTGATGATATAATTGGTAGTGGAATGACATTTTTTTTATAATTTAACAAGTAGAGAATTTTGAAATCAAATTTGTTAGGATTGTTTATTTATAAGAAAATAAATATCAAATCACTCACCACTAACTAACACCACTATCTTGAAAAATCTCAAACTAAAAACCTCAAACCCTGGATGTCTAAAAATTCTCTAACTACCTGTCTCCACTAACCCACTAACTGTACATCCACTCACTATCGTGGGACTAAGCATAACTCCTAAAAATAAGCACGACAATGTAACTCAAAAAGTTTGCACCAATTTTTTATTTTTAATTTTTCGTTAATCTCGAGAAACATGAATAAATGAAACGTGAGAAAATTGGGGAAAAAAGAAAATGTTACCCGACAGTTCTTTACTTTCTACATATGCGATTTCTATTTTCAAAAATTCGAGACATACTTGAAAAATATCCTCGTGTGACTGTGGATTAGGTTAGCCTCAAGAAAATTATATAGCTATCGTTTTGTTTTCTCTGATCTTAACTATTTTAAATAAAATTTTATTCATTATTGATGAATGAAAAGTATAAACTCTTTAGTCCAAAAAAAACACACTGTTGTAAACTATATTCTATAGGTTTTGTTTTCTTCTTCCTTTTTTATAGAAAAGATAATTTTGATAGTGCATTGTTTTTTTATTTTTTTAAAACTGAATAAACATATTATTACTCCACTTGGATTAAAACTCGATCCAACTACAAATCCATCTTGAGGTCTTCTTGACCCAAATTTCACTCAACTTTGATGATCTGACATATCTAACTAACTCATGAGCAACTCTATTACAATGCATAGGGATAAATTGAAAAGAAATATCCCTAAAAGAAACTATCAAGCTCCAAAAAAGGACTCCACCAATGCTTTCACATCCTTCCATATTGCTTGTATTTTTGTCAAAAAAAATTGATAGTCATCAAGCAGTCTGATTCCACTATTAGCTTGGCACACCCCAATGCCAAAGACAACTAAATGGGCTTCCAATGCGACAGTGCATTGTTTAAATAGATAAGTTGGGAGTAAGGATGTGTTTAGTTTTTAGTTTATTTGTTTATCTTTGTTTCTTGATTAATTGAGGAAAAAAAAAGTTAATGAACTAAGAATTTGTTTATCCGCCACTCTACATATTGTTAAAAAAAAAAAAATCATCCTATGCATAAAAAGGAAGAAGAGAACTCAATGGGAACATTATATTTATAGCTTTTTCAAATTTATTTTCTAGATTAAACTTGTAATTTAGTAACAAAAGAAAAAAGTAAAAGTATATTTTTAAGGAAATAATATTTTACACTTTTAGCCACCGGTTTAAGTGATTCGTTGATGTTTGATGTTCTAATCAATCCTCACGCGGAGAGTAGCATCCGTACTGAGCGCGCTTCAACGTGGCAGTTTTTTAGTGCGTAAAAGATCCGATTGGTTCAGGGGCGAGTGAATCACGCGCGAGGAAGCGTTGACCGTGCTGGAAAATAGAAAGCAGACGTTAGGACACGCGCCACGCGCGAAGGTTGAGAAGTTTTGACAGTGGTGTCGGGTGCAGTATAGTGATGAGGTTGAGATTGAGAATCCTTGTGTTGTGTTATGTTATGTGTACCATGCTTTGTATTGTACACAAGGATACGCTCCTGCTTCCAACTGTCTAAAGTTAACCTCTAAAATAGGTCAACCACTTTCATCTTCTCACTCATCATTGTTTTTTTTCATTATTATTAACGACTCATTTTTCCTTTCTTCACTTTTACTTTTACATTTCTTTTTATTTCGCTATTATTTTCATTTTCTTAATTCATGAATAATGGACTTTTCAAAATTGTGTTGATGTGGACACTTGTTGGAACTGCATAGATTACCTAAGCCATGTCTTCTGTGAGTAGATATTAGGGCATGAGTTGTTCTTTGAATGTTCAATTCATACATTAAAACCAATATTTTGGGACCATGCTCATTCATTTTTTTTTTAAAAAAATTAGCCATTAAAGTAGATGTTTTGAAAGTTAAAAAATCAAAATAAAATTCAAACTTTGTTAAAAAAAAACGATAGTCAATGTCACACATTCAATAAGTTTGAATGTAAATGAATTAACCAGATAGGTATATGGACTTAAGTGTATAATGGATTTCTAAACTTTTAATTTCGTGTTCATAAGTTCCAGACATTCAATTTTGTGTCTGATCATAGAGATCTATGAGAGACATGTGATTGAAAGTTTAGGTCTTTATTAGACATAAATTTGAATTTTAAGGGTAATGGATATATTTTATAACTTAAAAAAAAATGTTGGATGTGTCAAGAACCACCTAATCGACAAAAATTGAATATTGAAATATGTATTGTACAGTTTTAGCATTTAAAAACATATATTAAGTTAGAGTGGGGCAAGCAAAAGATGGGTAGGGAAGGGAATGGAATAGAAATAGAAGAAATGGGAAGCTTTTAAGGAAATGGTAATGTAATTCACGAGAAGCACGTAGCAGACTGCATCATCAGGGTAGCTTTAGCTTGCGGCCCACACCGGCCTTTGTATCCTATAGCGACTGCTCACAGACAGATGGGATGGAAGAAGAAACCCACCTATAGTTTTGCATTTTGGTTTACTATTGACAAAATGCAACCTAGTAGGTTATGTCTTAATTTATATGTCTATCTTAGTCTACTAATTTGTTGATTTTGCCAAAACAAAAGAAGAAAATATTGCATTTGCCAACAAGAGTTTGGCTCGACTGACATAAAGTTATACTGATAACTACAAGTTCTGTGGTTCGAATCCCCCTCCCCATATATTATCAAAAAAAAAAAAAAAAAGATGTTGCATTTAAAGATTATGGCAGTCGTAACTATTCAAAACGACAATATTCATTTTGTGTATTTTTGAAGATAAATACACTCATGATTGGCTATTACCAACTTTTTTAGGTAGATTGTCATTAAGATATACTAGCAATGTAAATAAAATCCCGGACTTTTTAGAAACATAATACAGAAAATAAAAAGAATTAGAAAAAGAGGAGTCTTCCAAAATTATTTCGTAAAACCATGTGTCGCGCCTCTTCAAGAGGCGCGACCCTCCTCTGCGCGGGACCCACAAAATTTTTTATTATTATTTTTTCTTTTCTTTTTTAATACATAAAATAAATAAATATTTATTTGTTTTTTTTTTTTCAATTCACCAATAGAGATTGCCTTTTTTTTCTTGTTTAATACATGAATCAAATTTATTTATTTATTTATTTACTTGCATTTTTTCAGTTTCACCCACAGAGATTGTCTTTTCTTTTCTCTTTTAATACATAAATTAAGTTTGTTTATTTATTCATTTATTTGCATTTTTTTCACATGGTTTAAAGTTTCCTTGTTATTTTTTTAAAAACAGATTTTGTAACTTTATAGGAAAGATTTTGTTGATTAAACAAAAAGCAAAAGTTTATGAAAATCTTAAGTAATATTGTAAATTTAATGTTATTAGATTTTTGAAAAAGATTTTGTAAATTTATTGGAAAGATTTTATTGATTAAACAAAAAGACTCTTTAAGTTATATTGTAAATTTAATGTTATTAGATTTAAAAAAAAAAAAAGATTTGGTTGATGGAGAATATTTGAACAAAATTTTAATAAGAAAAAATTGAGGTTGATTTTGTTGACGGTAGAATAACGAGAAAAGGAAAATGAAGGAAGAATTGAAACATTTAGTTATTTTTCAAAATCAATTACATTTTCCTATAAATTGTAAATATAGACAACAAGAAAAAGAAACGCAAACTTTAAAACATGTAATTTATAAATATATATTAAAAAAATACAAACTTTAAGTTTTTTTTTTTTAAAAAAACCTAATCTTTAGGTTCAGAATTTGGAAAAGAAAATTGAAAACTAATATTTATTAAAAAACATAATCATTAAAAATTTGAAAAAAAATGCAAATAAATAAATAAATTTAATTTATGTATTAAAAAATAAAAAAATAAAAAACAAGAAAAAAAAGCAATCTTTATGGGTCGAATTGAAAAAAAAAATCAAATAAAATAAATAAATTTATTTTACATATTAAAAAAGAAAAGAAAAATAATAATAATAATAAAAATTTTGTGGGTCCCGCATAGAGGAGGGTCGCGCCTCTTGAAGAGGCGCGACACATGGTTTTACGAAATACTTTTGGAAGACTCCTCTTTTTCTAATTTTTTTCATTTTCTGTATTATGTTTCTAAAAAGTCCATAAAATCCCACATTGACTAGATAATTTAAAAAGAATATCTTGTAGATATGTGGATGATCCATTGTCCCTACCAAAAATGAGACTTTTTGGGTATACCAATTGAGCTACTTTCAGGTTAACGTTTGCTCTTAACTTATGTTCACTTCAGTTTTACTTGTAGTTTTCTAATGGTAGCAAATCCATGTACACCCATAAAAGTTACATGATTTTGAACGTCTAAAACAAAAATTTTATAATAGGTAGGATCCAATGCCTATGGGCCCACATCCCACGTAAACCTTTTGGTGCCACATGGATCAAACGAGCAACTAAACCTCCATTGAGGCCTTTACGGAGGATCGGGTTCAAGAAGTGCAACCAAATAGAGACAGGGCAAACAACATACTAAGTATTGAACATGGTATAAATTGAGTTGATCGAGGCATGCATCATTCCTCTCCTTAATTTTTTATGTCATGTCCAATACGACATGACAAATAGGATGGTGAGGTAAGACATAAATAGAAGGGATCTCCCTTTAGGAGTATGCAAACTACCCTAGCTCCAACTCGACATCTCTCTTTAATCCAAGCATTGACGACTTACATGAATTGAAGGGTGTGTCGAGGACAACATTACACTAGTGTGAGTATTTTCTTTTGGAAGTCTACTTGGATGTATGATCATATACACCTCACGACTTAGAGCTACATGGATTTGCAGTCAGATTCTCGTATCAACTTTCTCTAGTGAATGAAAATCTACTGAAAAAATGCAATTTAAAAAAAAAATACTTTTCTATATAATTGGAACACATCAGATCAATTTAAGTTTGTATAATCATGAAGTAATGACAAATATAAAAAGACTGAAGGGAAGTTAAATTAGGATCCATATACGATCATCTCAGTTATAAAAACTCGTATAAAACATCTAAAGCTTTTTTAAGTTTTTCTATCATGACGACTTTCTTTCCTAAATTTTCAAATTTGAAATATTATGTATATAAAAAAAAATATACAATAGAATGTAAATTCTTGCTCCTCTTGAGACAAGTTTTTTAGTGCTACCTTGAATGTGTTGAATATTCTCTTAAGAGCTTGATTTGTTTGCACTTTGCAGTGTTGTTTTAAAACTTGTTTTATATGGTTTTGTTTTCAAATTTATTATTGTCTAGCTATGATTGATTATTTGTAAATAACATCATAGTCCACTTGAAATCAATATTTATAAGTTCGGGTTTTTTAATTGAAGGATAAATAAAATTATTCTAAAAAGTAGAACACAATGAAAGCAAACTACTTGAAACAATATTGACAAATTATTATTATTGTGATTTATTTATTTTAGTTCGATATTGACAAATTATTACCTGAACTTTTATTCAAATATCATAATTGATAAAACTTCTTCTGAAAATAGTTCATCGGGTGAAATCATAAGCCAATACTTACCTACGTCACAACTTTGATATATTATTTTATTCTAATGGGTCCTATGCATCATCCCATGTGGGTTATATATTATTATAACATTTGAACTTTATTGAAATTTAAAGTGAGACATTTTCCACTTTTTCTCTTTAGAATAGAGGACAAAGTTCACCAATAATGTAGTTAAAAAAACAAATGACAAAATTAGAGTAGTTTTGAAAACATTAATTTTAATAATGTAAATAAAAAAATAAATTATAAATTTGAGGTAAGAGAGAAAAGTATTGACAAATGTAGAGTAGTTGGTGCCAGAAATGAACTCGTGTACCACGGACGCGATTTAGGGTGGTCTACGTGGCGGTGATGAGGTGGTAAAAATCGTGTACGTACACGAGTTTATTTCCATATTTAGAAATCGCGTACCACGTACACGATTTCCATATTTGGCAATTTCTATATTTAGAAATCGTGTACCACGTACACGATTTCCATATTTGGAAATTATTTTTTTAATAAAAATATTTTTTCCTTTTATATCCTATAATATGTTATATATTTTTTTTTATATATTTGTCTGTGTAAAATTAAAAAAAAAATTAAAGAGAAAACATTAACTAACATATAGATCATATAGTGTGTATATATATATTTTTTGCAAGTTTTAAATAAGATATAAAACAAATGGTAAATAAATAAAAAATGAAAAGAAAAAGCAAATAGCCAGTTTTGATCCCTAGCACTCTAGAACCTTTGTTAATATTTTAGCCACTGAACCAAAAGAATGCATTGAAGTATGAGTTTAAAAATGTTTTACTTATTCTTACCAAACTCGTGTACATGGTACACGAGTTCGACGTGGAACTCGCGTACCTCGTACGCGAGTTTTGTGTTTCTGGTGCGAATTTCTCCACGGTGGCACTACTTGGAGACGTGGCATGTAAATCGTGTACACGGTACGTGATTTACACTTGGAATCGTGTACCAAGTACACGATTTAGCAAAAACGTGACCAATGTACACGATTTAGGTACCCTAGATTTGGAATTAGTTTTTAAGCTACCCTAAATTTGTTTTTTGTTTTTTAAATTACATTATTTTTAAAAAAAATCCTAGAATAGACATGTGTAAAATTTTGACCAATACAAGAAGTTACAATTTTTTTTTTTTTTTTTTGAAAAAACAAATGTATTGTATTAACTTTTGTGTCGGAATGAATAGTGATTACGTACGTTGTTTTTTTTTTTTTTTTTTTTTTAATAAACAGTGTGTGTTTTTATTTTGGATAATTATAATGGGTGGCAAAATTAAGGTAAATAATGACAAATTTAGCAAAATTTTAAAATAATTGGACAAAATTTTTAAATGATTTTTTTATATTTCCAAATTACCCCTGGAGCGCATCTTTTTCATCCTCGTCTGTTTTATATATATATATATATATATATATATATATATATATATATATATATATATATTCTATCAGTGGTAGAAAAATCTTTAATAGAAAAAATTTCTATCATTGATAGATTCTATCAGTGATAGAAATATTTCTATCACTGATAGATTCTATCAGTGGTAGAAAAATTTTCTATCATTGATAGAAATCTTTCTTTCACTGATAGATTCTATCAGTAGTAAAAAAACTTTCTATCAGTGATAGAAATATTCTATCACTATTGAAACTTTTCTACCAGAAACCAAACAACATGATTGCAAACCTTGTTCAAGTAATTTTTTTTTTCAGTTCGTAATGTTCATCTTACTATCACTTGTTACTGATGGAAGATTGAAAACTAAACAACATGATTGAAAAACTTGTTTATGTAAATTTCTTTATTTGGTTTATTATGCTCACCTTTCTATCACTGATAGAATTTCTTTCTATTACTGATAGAAAATTTTCTATCAATGATAGAAAACGCTCTATCAATAATAGAAAGTTTCTATAAGTGTTGGTGTTCTGATATCATATTGTTTTGTTAGTTGTTTGGTTATTGTTGTCATTCTATATGTTTTTGTAGTTGTTGTGTTCTATCATGATTTTTCTATCACTGATAGAAGCTAGTTTTTTCGTTATTGTATGTTGGATTTTTCTATCAGTGATAGAAAACTTTCTATCAAGTAAAAGTTTTTCTATCAGTGATAGAAACTTTTCTATCACTTATCATTGATAGAAAAATATCTATCATTGATAGAAATCTTCTATCAGTGGTAGAAAATTTTTCTATCATTGATAGAAAAATACCTATCATTGATAGAAATATTTTCTATCACTGATATAATCTATATGTGATAGAAAAACTTTCTATCATTGATATAAACTCTGGAGGGGTATTTTAGTAAATGCAACATGCAGACCATCAGATTTTGCCATTTTTGCAATTTTTTTTTTGAGTTGCTAGATTTGCAATTATTTTGACCCATACTGCTATCCTTGCAACTGACCCTTTTTATTTTTATATTTAAAATCAATGATTTTTTTCCCAATATGAATAAATATTTTTTTTTTATTTAATCCAATGACTAGGTATATACAATGTATATTTTTCAATTGCGCCCTCTAGCTTTTAAAATGTTAGGCTTGGATTTTATTTTATTTTTTTGAAAGACTTTAGACTTGGATTTTGTGTTTATGGTATTGATTTTTTTCAATCAAATTATTATTATCATTGGTAAACATAAAAAAATGACGAGGTAGAAAATTAAAATGATCTTAATGAAGTGGTCAATTGTTAGCTGTAGCAGTGCTTTTATTAGGTCCATTTTCCACAACAATAATCAATTTGTGACCACACTGTTATAGGTAATTTTGGACCACCCTCATGCATAAGGAGCTGACGAAAACAATCGTCCAAAGATAGGGCTAGGAAACTGACCTAGAGGAAGATCGGACCAAAGTGTCCGGCCAACTTGGCCGGACCCATATGGTCGACCCACTTGCGCCAGTCGAGCCCGTTCGCCTTCGTTCGATCCTGCCTTTAGTCGTCCCGGTTCCGCCGGGTTTGTCCCGAAACGTCTCTGAATTCCTACAAACCCTAGGAGAATGAGCAGGTATTTAAACCTACCTTCGCCACTTAATAAGGGATCCGAACTCTATTCTCGATTTCTCCTCTTGCTCTCTAGCTCTTCCATCCGTTTTTTGACTTAAGCATCGAAGGCAGTGTGGCTAGCACCACACCAGTGTGCAGGTTTATTGTCTTGCAGACCACGTCTTCCCCCTCTCATACAAATTTACCGTTGGTGGCACGTGAAGGTTAGGTGAGTTCCTCCCGACCAAATTTGACCATCAACACACACCATCAAATTAAAAACATAGAGTAAACTCGATTCAATTCAATTCTATTAACTTTTATTTCTATTCAATTTTAGTCATCTAGCTTTCAAAATCTATTTTTTTAATTTTTGAACTCTAAAACAAAGGTTCATCTCAATACTTGCTTTTATTTTATCCCATAATATCTGTTTGCAAACCAATCAATGTGGCTCAAATATAGAGAACGTATAACAATACTGTCATAGTACCCATTTCCTTTGTTTATACAGTGAAATTCGCTTCACAAATAAAGATTTTGTGTTGCACATCCCACACCATTATAAAATAGTGTTGGTCTAGTCAATGATGAGCAGTACTAAAATTTCTCTCTTCCAATGCATGTACACGTCAACGCGAAAATTACACACATTCAAAATCTCATCATCCATACGTCAGAAACAAAATAAATACAACGATCAAGATAATTCCTTTGTTTAGATTCGATGATCAAAACAAACATTTTCAATTTCATAAGTTTTTTCAAACAAAAATTCAATAAGTTAAAATGAAACGAATTCGAAAATGAAAAGGTAGTTTGAAAGTAGGAGGCAGGCATGGTTTGACTAATGTAAAAGTAAAAAAAGATGAAAGTGAAAGTGATTTAAACGATGAAGAACTAATAAGGAAGTTGGCAGTTAAAGGATGAGGAAGAGGCGACGAGGAGATGAGAGGAGAGGGAGGCTCCTTCGAAAGAGGGAAAAAAAATCTGCATAATAAATGTGCCGTCTTGTCGGGTGAACACAGACGGCGTACGGCTTTCTCTGTGAGTTTTAATCCTATGTGCTACCATCCACCCTACCACTCTGTACCTTCCCAAAATACAACTCCTTTTTATTCTTTTTATTTTGTTCGCCATTAAATCCTCTTTACTGTCACCCCCATGCCAAAAGCGACCAAGGGCCCAAACCAACCCATTCTCCTCTCCCAATATTTGCCTTATATATACACCCTTTCCCATCATTCATTTTTTCCTTTTGGATTATTTTTTCAAAAAAAAAAAAAAAAGATTAATTTATTCTTCTACTTTCCCCTTGAATAATAATAATGACTTTTATTAAGTAAAATAAGTTCACTATGGCTTAACTTATTTAAGCATATAACATCCATCTAATAGTTAGAGGTTTGGTCCTTTTTTTTACACATGTTGTTGAATTAAAAAAAGGAGTTTGATATCGTGTTAGGTTAACTCATGCATTGTTGGGTTTTGATTAAACTATGTTTGTTCATCAAATAAAATATTTATATATGATAAACAACATCTAATTATATCGTTGGTACTGTTTTTTTTTTTTTTTGAAATATCGTTGGTGCTGTTATTTTAGATAGGTTAAATTATAAGTTTGATCTCTGAACTTTCAAAGTTATGTCTATTTGGTTCCTGGAATTTAAAAAATATCAAATAGGTGTTTGAACTCTCAATTTAATGTCAAATAAGTTGTTGAACTTTCAATTTTGTATCCAATAAATCATATTAGACACTTTTTAAAATTCAAGTATAAAAGGACACAAATCTAAAAGTTGAAGGAGTAACTTGTAATTTAACGTTTTGAATATAACAAATAATTAAAATAAACAACAAAATGGAAGGCAAAATTTTCAATTTGTCATAGTAAACAATAATCCTCACATATTAATAGCCTATGTATTGGTTTCATAAGTTAGACAAAGACATTTTCAAAAAGACAAAAAAAAAAAAAAAAACGTTAGACCAATACATAATCCAAACGCATGACAAAATGATTACAATTTGACATTATTATCTCTTTCAGTCCGCTCACCTTTCTGTTCATACGAAGTCATGTTCAAGCTTGAATAACTTTTTGTAAGTGAATTTAAATTAATGATCTTATCAAATATTACTTATAAGTAAATTATTAGAATTGATATAATCATTTTAATGTTTTTTTTATTACAATAAGTGTGATGGAGAGTGTTGATGGTCGATTTTGGTCAGAGGGATCTCACCTGACCTTCACGTGCCACCAACGGTAAATTTGTAGATGAGGGGGGAAGACGTGGCCTGCAAGACGGAAAACCTTCACACCGGTGTGGTGCTAGCCACATCGACTCCGATGCTTAAGTTAGAAAACGGAGGTAGGAGGGCTAGAGAGTAAGAGAAGAGAGTAGAGAGTTCGGGTCCCCTTCCTTAGTGGCGAAAAGGGGTATAAATACATGCTCATGCTCTTAGGATTTTTAGGGATTCGGAGGCGTTTCGGGACAAACCATGCTGAACCAAGGCGGCCAGAGGCAGTGGGGACCAAACGGAGCCACATGGACTCGGCCCGAGCGAGCGGGCCGACCATGTGCTCGGCCTCTGCCGAGGGTCGGGCCAAAAGCCCGACCCCTTCGGTCTTGGCCCGTCCCACTTGCCGGTTTCGCCTCTTTGGCCCATCTCCCAGCCCGATTTCTCTCCGGTTGTCCTCGTCAGCTCCTTGTACATCGGGGTGGTCCAAAATTGCCTATAACAGGGAGATTTGAACCAGACCTCATGGTCATTAGTATAACTTTATGTCGGTTAAGTTATGTTCTTGTTGGCTAATCATTTTAACGTTTGATTATACACGGTCAAAAGTGATTTTTGAATAATTAAGGATATATAATTTTTTTTTTTTTTTACAATATATGAAGAGGAGGATTCAAATCATAGACCTTGTGATTATCAGTACAAGGTTATGTCAGATGAGCTAAGCCCTTGTTGGCAATTAAGGATATGTTTGGACTTTGAAATTACTTTAGAATAAATGTTTTAAGCTTAAATCATAGTTATTTTTGTACAAGTATTTAATTTTAATTTATTTTCATATTTTGGATATGAGTTCTCTTAAATAAATTTAAAAAAAAAAAAAAAAAAAACTCCAATTTTATGGGATGAAGTTGGTTTGATGTTCATCGAGATATATATAAGTCTTTTTGTTTTTTTCCCATGTTTCAAGAAGTTATAATATTGTAGCTAATTATAGAGAGTGTAAACCACGGGCTTGTGTTGCAACTCTAGGATTGTGATTACGGCCAAACATGATTTCAAGTTTGGAATTCAAAGTCATCCACCAAGCACCCCAAAGTGTAAGCAAAGGTTATAAAGAGAGGAAACGACGAGGAGAGAAATAAGCATTTAAAAGAGATAAAAATTGAAGGCTAAGGAAAAGACTCATAAAAGAAAAGAGGTTGGAGACGACAAACAACTTTTAGAACGAGTGAATAACGTTAAAGAGAGAACGTTTTAATAAAGGAAGAAAAATTCAAAGATAGAGATATAAAGCTAGAGAAAGATACAAATAATTTAGGGAGAAAAAACTTTTAAAGAGAGGAAAAGAAAGTTTGCAAATAAGATTGAATAATTAGACCGAGAAAAGTTAGAGAGACTCAGAAAATGGATTATAAAAACTTTAGAGAGAGAACACTAAAAACCGAAGACAAATAATGATCAAGAGTGAGACCAACATTTTAGAAGGAAAAAAAAAAAAAAAAACTTTCGCATGATTTTAAGACATGAGAAGGGTGAAATAGGATAATATGTTTTTCAATTTGAAGTAATAGTCAATTTAAAAACATAATCTCTCATGATTTTTTACTTTAGATAAAAAATCACTTTGAAATCATCTTTCCACTAATCGGGAATCACTTTCAAAATCATTTACCTATATCCAAACATCACCATTTTTTTTATATAGAATTGATTTTGGATGACAAAAAAATGAATTTGACCATTCAAAAATCACTTCAAAGCATGCTTTTGTAAACAAGTAAGATTCATTTTTTGCCGAAGCGAGCATAGCTCAGCGGTAATTGGCATGTATCCTTGACCAAGAGATTAGTTGCAGATATAACAAGTTTTATAAAAAAAATTGTAAATATAGCAAAATTTTTAAATCGTTTGCTTAATTCTCATTTTGTCTTGGTTTTGATTTCTATCACTGATAGAAATTTATCGCTAATAGAAACCAATAGTATATTTGATTACGTGATAATTTTGTACATATCTTTTGTTTTGTTTTTGTTTTTTGTTGAGGTCTCCCATTCTTTAAATTTCAACTTATGCTATGTGTTTTTCTTTTATTCCGATTCAATTTACATGTTGATCTGCTTCGACATCTATAAAAACAAAATCGGTGACATGAGTTTTAGAAACAAAAATGTAGTTTTCTATCGGTGATAGAAATAACTTTTATCAGTGATATAAATAACTTTCTATCAGAAGATTTATATTTCTGATAATTCTATAGGTAGATTTCTATTAGAGATTTTATATCACTAATAGAGATCTACAAGGGATAGAAATCTTTTATCATCTAATTTGAATAATTACAACCAATCATCTTACTAAATCTATTGATAGAAAATAATAGCAAATTCCAAATAAAATGTATAAGTAACGGATAGAATTCTATCACTGATAGAATCTATCAATGATATACTTGATAGAAATGGGAAGAATGAAAAAAAATGGGCTAAACAACTCCAACCAATCACCTTATTAAATCTATCAGTGACAGAAAACAATAGCAAATTTCAAACAAAACGCATAAGTAATTGATAGAATTGTATCATTGATAGAATCTATCAATGATAGACTTGATAGAAACAGGAAGAATGAAAAAAAAAAACGAGTTGGATGGATTGGGTAATCATGTCTGATGGGCATTTTAGTAATTTAAATGGGTTGGATGTTAAATTTTGTTATTCTTGCAAAGAACAAAACTTCCTTCCATACCGGGTATGTAGGGATCTCCCTACATACCTCATTAAAATCTTGACAACTAAGAAAGAGGAAGGCAGAAAACGAGAAAAAAAAAATTATCTCTCTTAGTTGTCAACATTTTAATAGTGGTATGCAGGGAGATCCCTACATACTGGGATAGGAAAGTTTTTTTTTTTTTTGCAAATACTTTAATATGTTGCTAATTTTGCTATTATTTTAGTTGGGTTTACTATCTATGCCAGCAACCTATTTGTCAACGTATTTGGGCCGTTTTTCTGGAAGGAATCGTGGGCCGATTTTCAAAACTGGACGCACCTTTGGATGGATGGAAATTGGGTTGGGTCAACATACGTGGAGATTGTTCGTTAGGATCAAAATGGGCCGAGAGCCATGGCCTTATAAAACAATCGAATATGATTTATTAAAAATAAACTAAATTTATATATGATAGTTTGTTCCTAATCCACTCCTGAAAAAAAAAAAAAAAAAAAAACCCGGAGATTTTGTTCCTAGGTATTTTAAATTTAATCTTTTTTTTCCCCAATAATCGAAAAGTTTAAACATACTCTCTCATATATTTATATTTTTAAATTTAGTCATTCACAGTTTTTTTTTTCCCAAAAAAAACTAGTCTTTCAGAGTTGATGTCAAACTCAATGAATTGAAAAAAAAAAATGGTCATTTGAGACAACAAAAATCAAAATGTATACTATTTTTCTTGTTTATATTTTTGTTTTAACATAAATTTGAAGAGTAAATGAAAAAACTTTTACCAATTCATTAATCATGGTGTTTTTTTAGTTCATCAACATTTGGGATTGGGGGATTGAAACCTCTAACCTTTTGGCGAACATACATGTCAATTATCGTTGAGTTATGCTCGTTTTGGCATTCATTAAGTATGATGTTGGATAAATACATTCATTATTGATAGTGGACTAAATTGAAAACACTCTAACATAAAACGTTTAAAAAAATATCAAAGTCGAAAACCTTTTTTATGACAAATATTAAATAAACAAAAAATCCAACCTTTCAGAATTAAACCACACATATAGCTTATTTGAGGGGAAATTTTTAGGTACTATCGGTGCAATGAGACCCGTAGTTTTGTACCGTTTGATGTAAGAGAAAAATAGCAAAAGTACCTCAATTTTGTATCCAACGATTATTAGAGGAAGAACAAATTTTAAAATTTACATCCGACGGTTTAAAAAATGAGTCTCATTAAACCGGGAACACCTAATAATTTTCTATTTGAGACCATCAAATACCATAAAAAGGCATAGTTAAAAGAAGTCAACAAAAATATATTTAAAAAAAGTCAATTTTTTTAAAATCAAAATAAATGCAAAACTATTTTTAAAAATTTATTTTTAATCAATCATTTTTAAGGGAAAAGTTCAACTTTTACCTTGAGTTATTATATTATATTAATCTCTACTGTAAATTTTCAATTTTATCAAATTAGACTCTACATTTAGTCAAAGATTACAACTTATACCCAATATCTAGTTTTTGCTACTCCACCCACTTTTAACGAAAAAAAAAAAAAGAAAAAGGTAAAAATCTTCATAGACTCATTACTTTCAATAATATAAAGTTTTGAATGAAATTAAATTTGATTAATGCAAAAATTAATCATTGAATAATTTTGCCAAAACCTAGTTAAAATAAGACTCTTTTTTCTTTGAAATCTCATCAAACTTGTACCATACAAACATCTTATAATCCATCGAAAGCACAAAAGAATGTTTTTTCAATACGAATTTTCAAGATATAATACCTATCTATCTGAAATTGAAAAATTTATAGTTAAAATTGATACAAAATACAAGTTAATGAATTCAGGGATAAAAATTGATTTTATTATCCTAATTTCAGAAACTAAACCGAAGGTACAAATCCATTAAAAAAAAAAAAAAAAAGGAAAAGAAAGTCCAAAAAATTTAACAGAAATATATATATATATATTGAAATAAACAGAAATATATTTAGGTTTACATTTAACGACCCCAAAAACCCGACCCTAGTTCCGGTTTCTTCTGCATTCACAATCAACAACTCTTCGCAGACATAGACAGACACCGCGGCGGGAACGCACCCATTGTTCCAATCCTCACTCTCTTCGCAGTTGCAGTCGTACTTCGAATTCCGAAGGCGTTTTCCAATGGAGGACAAGATCGCTACAGCAGAGAAGAAGGTAATCTCCTTGTTCTTCAAGTCACCTTTATCACTTATATGCTGTTCTTCAATTGTTTCGCAGAGTAGACACTTTGTATTTTGTTACTTCTCGACGTAGAATCCGATCAAAACTTCACATAGTCTCGGGGCTCTGTTGGTTGAAGGAGCAACCTAGGAAATATCAGTGGAAGTGTCTTGAATTTGTATAAACAGCTATTTCCC
Source organism: Luffa acutangula (assembly GCA_036850905.1). Classification (NCBI taxonomy): domain Eukaryota; kingdom Viridiplantae; phylum Streptophyta; class Magnoliopsida; order Cucurbitales; family Cucurbitaceae; genus Luffa; species Luffa acutangula. The sequence goes on along the minus strand of CM072087.1, from coordinate 55,356,122 downwards.
CCTTGTTTGCTTTGTAGGTGCTTGTGGAGATGGTGCGGTTGACCCAAAAGCGAGGAATGAAAGGTAGTGAAGGAGACTGGAAGGAGTTTCTTAATAGTCATGACCCTAAGTTTGGGGCTAGCATGAGCGACCCGTCTAAGAGGCCCAATGATTTGTTGATTGCTTTTCTCAAGACGTTTAGTAAAGAGGATGATTTGATGGTAATGAATCGTTTCTCTGTCTATCACAAACGCCATGTGATGTTTGTGTTTACTGTTTCCCAAACTAAGAGTTTCAAAAATCACGTGTATGTTTTTGTTACCAGTTTTTGGACAAAATACTCCAGTGTAACGAGAAGCGCAATTTTGTGAAGCAAGTATCGCAGAAAACTTCAGACAATGAATCACCTGAGCAGGTGGGGTTCTTTTTGGTGGAGGACCAATACCTACAGTGACGGATTTTTTTAATTTGGTTATTTTTATGTTTTTCCTTTCATATTTTTCTGAAAGTAGTCAACATGTTTTAATGATTTCACCACTTCCTTTGAATGTTTTTCTTAATAGCTATTTTTCCTTTCATATTCATGCTACTTTTGCAACGTGCAAAACTTGTGACCGTTGATTTTTGAGTTTGAGCTCTGTCAAATGTATAAATGAAACCATAATCTGTTTGTCTCGGGTTATTACCATGCTCATTGATTGCATTCGGTTTGATGGTTCCAGTAATTATTATGCAAGTCCATTGTTTTCATATTTACCAATCAACTTATCTGTGTTTATTGAGTCGACTTTCCTTGTATTTTGTTTATTCTCTTGCAAGTCTTTTTAACCCATGATATTGGTTGTGCAGAGGCTGGTTCGGATTACACTTGAACACCCACAGTACCCATTGGAATATTCATTCCCATCCTACGATAAGGTAGGATGTCAACTTCTGCTGCTGCTTTGTTTTGTTAATAGACTTTAAAAAATTTGCCATTTTAATATCTCATGTTTTTTCTTTAGTTACCAATTGATTGCCTATCTGTCTGGTGCATTTGTGTTTGACTTCTGGATTTGATTTTGAAGGGATGGGTTGTTACAAAATTCAGTCAAAAGTCTAAAGCACTGAAATCAAATTCAATGTATGCCATTGATTGTGAGATGGTTCTCTGTGAAGATGGAGCTGAGAACTTGGTGAGGGTTTGCGTGGTGGATCGTGACTTACAAGTATGCTCTTGACCTTTCTGTCTTCTTGTAGCCTCTATGCAAACCTTCCTTTATAGTTCACAATTCACATACACACACACACATAGAAAAACAATGGTTCCATTTGTTTGCCGGTGGCACAGTAGGGCAGTATATATATGATCTCATAGCTTTTAAGTTTTATCAGACCTTTTATGAGACCCCCTCTTGCTCAATTTTTATAGTGAGTTTAGTGTTCTCTCTGCAGGTGAAAGTTGATGAACTTGTAAATCCTAGGAAAGCAATTAAGGACTACAGATCCGATATAACTGGAATTTCTCCTGGGGATTTGGATGGAGTTGCTTGTTCTTTGGTTGATGTACAGGTATTTGTAGTTTGTTCCTTATGAGGACAGTTTTTTCTTCCTTGAACGTGTATGATCTGATATTATTTGTGCAAATTGTAGAAATCCATTATGAAATTGCTGTCACATGGAACTATTTTGGTAGGCCATAGTCTGAACAATGACCTGCAAGGTAATCGTAAAATGATCATTGGTGTTTGTTTTCCTTTAATTCTTTAAGGGCCATATTTTTATTTCAGTTTCATCTTAGCTTCTTCAAAAGTTTCAATTTCATTAAAATTTATGTGTTAAGTTTTTTGAATCAACTTCTTAATGTGACTAGACATAATAATTTATTTGTAAGTTGACGATGTTAGGACAAAATTGAACTTATATTCCCCCCCGGTTCTTTATACCAAAAAAAAAAGATTCTCACATTTAATTATGTGAAATTGAATTATCATTTTATTCTATACCAAACGAATGTGTTAATTTCTGAACATTAAATTGATGTTTGGCAAAAATCCAGTAAAGATCAAATGGATAAAATAAAATATCATGTAATCAAAATAAGTTAAACTTAGAGATTGTACAAGGGTATTTCAACAAAACAAAGTCAGCCATGTATGGGATGCTATTGGAATGCACAAGCATATAGATTCCCATGTTAAGCATCCAAGTTCCTTGCAGACAAATGGCCTGTTGAAAAGTGTGCATATTGCTTCTCCCTGACATTTGTTTATTTTTTGTCCTTTGTTCTTTTATTGCTACAGCACTTAAATTAGATCACTCGAGGGTGATCGACACCTCATTCATCTTCAAGTATTCCAATGGATCTATCTATAGAAGGCCGTCTCTGAATAAGCTGTGTAAGGCATGTGTGAGATAAATGTTTTTTATAGTTCATGTTATTTTCACTCTTGCACAATGTATTTTTGTTTCTGCGAGGGCTTCTATGTGCCTAATTAAAAGCATTTGTCTCTTTAGATGTCATTATGTTTTTTCTTTTTCGTTTTGACAGTCTGTCTTGGGCTATGACCTTCGGAAGGAGGGTGCTCCACATAATTGTCTAGATGATGCTCGGGCTGCCATGAAACTTGTTCTCGCAAAGCTAGAGAGCAAAGTTGATGATGTGATTACTGAAGCTAATGAGGATGTAAGAATAGGGATTTTCCAACCCAATCACAGTAAAGCTTACGTTGTATGTGATATGCTCATAGAGTAATGTTGATTTTTCTTTGAATACTGCAGACACCTCAAATTGGTATGGAGAAGTTACTTCTTCATAGAATACCAGTTAATGTATCAAGTGAAGAATTAGCTAGAGTTATTCGTGGCGACTTCACAATTGAACTCAAGGTTGACTATGTTCTGTTCAATTTGTATGCAATCCGTAGATATGCGTTACGATTAATTTTTTATGATAATTTCCATGTCATATACATAGTTGATAATTTTGATATATGATGGATCCAATAAAAATATCATGCACATAGTTCATTACTGTAGGTTGAGGATCCAATTCACTTTTGATGACCTCATATTGAATGAATCATTTGTGAATTAAGAAAGTTGAGCGGCTGCGGTGGGGGTTGAGATTGGAAATATAAGTTAGCGGACGAGTTAGCACGTAGTAGATTAGTATTGCCTCTGGATGAAACCTGAATTTGGATGTTGCGTTTTGAACGGGGTTGGGATTGGAAACTATAAGTTGAGGGGCCGAGTTTGGCACCTAGTGGATTAGTATTGCCTGTGGATGAATCCTGAATTTGGATGTTGCACCGTTTTGAACTACTTGATTTATCATTTTTTTTAGATAAGCTTCAATTTTCTAGTAACTGGACCAATCAGTTTAACAAGTCTACCAGATGTCTAGGATGTTTGACTGCACGATCCTCTTCCTGTTATTCTAGCTACAATTGTTTAAAAATGTGTCCATTATGCAGTGTTTATATTCTTCTCCACCTACTATCTTTTACACATGAATTTGATGTTTTGATGATTGATCTTCCAACAGCCACCTAAGAAGGGTCAAGGTGGGGATATATACTCAGCATTTGCCATTTTTAAGAATCCCAAAGAGGCACAGCAAGCATTTGAACAGATTGAAGGTAGCCCAGATGAGGTAACAAAGAAAGCACATTTTCTCTATTTTTATGAGATACGATTTATTTTCTTCATTCGTCATGCATTCTGCATTCCCTCAAGTACTGACACACATTTCTCTCATACTATGCCATATCCATACCAAATTAGTTGATCATATTTCAATACTGGGTAATTGATGTCCTGGGGAGAATTTTAGCATGTAATTTGCCCGCTTGTTTTTACTGATTAAATTCTCCTATCCTGCCATACAATCAGGACTCATCTGGACGGCCACAAAAGCTCATCAGATTTCAACGTTCTGGGTCCATTGTTAGTATCTACGTCCGCAAAATGGGACAAAAGGATTTTGCTGAGAAGTTCTCTTCTAAAAAGAGAGATCTGGAGGTGATTGAGAACTTAGTCATGTCCAAAAAACAGAAGACTGACCAGAAAATTGAAATGGAGACTATTTCAAACTCAAGTAGATGTTGCGACCATGTGGAGGAGCTTGAAAGATTGAAGCAAGAAATGAAACAAAAGGAGGATACAAGTCACTGTTGTGATCACTTGAAAGAGGTCGAGAGCCTGAAGGAAGAATTGAGAAGGAAGGACTATGAACTTAGTATCCTGCGTAAGGCTATCAGTATTGTGAAGAAGGAAAACAAAAAGAGAAAAGGAAAGAAGAAGTAAATTTTGCTTTGAATCGAATTCCCTTGCCATCTCTAGCCTTGGTTCTGCTCGTATTCCTCATCTGATTTTTATTTCAAAGGCACCGGTGCCCTGTTCTTGCAGTGAAATTTGAGAGGGCTTATGGTGAGATTACCAGATCAGCACTGACAACTTCCATCCTTTTATTAAGCTAAGACTCATTGGGACCAGCCGAGAAACTAATTCCCTGCCATGGAGCGAATAATCTCACCTAATTTATCGGATTTGGTGTTGTAGATTGTTACATAATACCAATCTCGTGGGGACAAGAGGAAAAGAGCTTCGACTTCCTTGTGTTGTTACTGAAGAATGGTTTCATGTTGTGTAGGTTTTCCCCCTAGTGCCTCAATGGCCCGAGAGGTTAATTTTGTTTCTTTTTGCGCGTCAAGTTCATTCATTTTTCAACTTTTCTTTTTATTAGTTAAAACTTTTCCTTGATGTCTCGGTTGTCTAATTCGTGCTCGATATATATACTTTTATCGACACAATCTGTCTTAGCTGAATTGCATCAGGGAAAGCCAATGTTCTAGATGATTGATAAGATGTTCTATATGGCTATATCATATTTTACATGTGAGATTATTCAAGTTAATTAGATGTACTAATTCCTGATTTGAAATCTCCGTGAAAAAGCAATTGTGAAGAGTGAAGACACCGAATGAAATGATAGATAGGCAAATTTTTTTTTGGGACTCGATGGACGGGCAACTTTTGATAACCATAAAAGTTAAAATGCGAGTGAGCCCTTACTTTGACAACTATAAAATTAACTTCTGGGAAAAAGAGAGAGAGAGAGAGAGAGAATCGCATTAAGAAGCACAATGATTTGAACAATACAAGTAATTTCAGTTCCATTCTCTCCACCTTGAGAGGGGGCGGTTTAAAACATGGGTGTATCATGAGAAAAGGGAAAAACAACCAATTGAAAGCTGTCGTTACCTTAAATTTCAGCTTCTGGTAAGTCAACTTTTCCTGATGTAAGTGGTTCTAAGCAATGGTCAACTCATGCTTCATTCACTATCAAAGTCTTCTTCATCCCCAAAAGTGAAAACTGACGCATCAGCTGCTATTGCCTTGAAGTCACTTGCCCTTACTGAATCCAAATTCGGGGTCTCAAGGCTTGACGATTGTATCACGCTATCAAAGTTTGGTTCTTTTGGAGCATTAGTTTGTGTGTTTTTTTCATTCCCGAGTGACAAACGGCTAGTTTCATGCGCTAAACTTCCAATTTTTTCAGAAGCAATTGCTGTTGATGAATGGTCAGCTTTTGCAGTTCCAGTACCAGAAATTGATTGAGCTAGACTGGTCTTCGGGTCACTATTTTCTTCATCACTATCAGAGAATACATTGTCATCATTTTCTTCAACCTCGGGAATTTTATTTTTGCTAGATTGGGCTTCAGGACCTGATGCCCGATCGTGAATAGAGCGACGATCAGATCCTTTGCCAGCAGAATTAGTTTTCAATCGTGTTGGCAGAGTACCATCATAGTCAATCATCACAACTTCGACCTGGAATCCAGGAGTAGGGAGTTTTCTCTGCAAATGATGACACCACATAGCGCAAAAACAAAGGGTGTATAATTCAGTGATGGATTATGTTAAAAGATACTACGATCAGTGTCAAAGTACTTGAAGCATAAAGAAAGTACTGGTAGATTGTGTTGAATACCTTATCAAAGCCATCAAGATCTGTGTCACTCAATAAAAATTTGTTTTCTGTCATTGTTGTATTTAGCCAGCTAGCAAAAGTAAAGGGTAAAACAAGGTTAAAAGATCTTCACAAGACACGGCACGATTTACTCTCTATGGAGTACTAGTGGAACAAGACAACGGTATGAAAGAAATTCATGAGCATTGACTTTTTTCAAGAGATTTTCATAACTAATAAGCAAAATTGAAGTAAAAGGAAATTAACTAACCAGTAAAAATCTCCATGCCGGTCATGAAAATGAATCTTGAAGTCCCCAGACAACTCTGTTAAACCAGGCTCACCTGGCAGTGCAAAGACCACAAATCCTTTCTTTGGCGCCCTAATCCAGAAATCTTCTGGCTGCAGCATAAGTTGGAGAGCTCAGATTAGAGATTCAAATCATCCTAATATGTCATAAGGGAACTAAACCAAAGGGTTGAACTTCAAGAACGCTACCATTAAATCCTTTGTCTTTGGATGCTTTCTTGTTGAGAATAAAATCTCTGTAGATTATCAAAAAACTTTGGTAAGAATTATATATAATATATCGATATAAGTATTAATAATAAGGTATCTTTGAAATCCATAGCCATCAAACCTAAAAGGTATTTTTTGAAACAACATAGCTTGCCAAAATGGCATCATCAAAGTTATCAGTGAAAGAAAACAAATGATTACAAACATTCATCAAATAGATATACAGACAATCCATTACATCTCTATAAAAAGGCAGAGGCTGTATTCAGACTAAAAAAATGGAAAAGACTGCAGATTCATGTAATGACATACACTTGTGAGAGATGTTCTTTAAATCCCTCTCTTTACACTTAATACTTGACCATAAGGAAACAATTTATATCATAATAAACTATATCTAGGACAGAATAATTGCAAAAGACTGACAAAAATAGCCTTGCTAAGGAGAAACGAGACGTTAACTAATATTGCATAACCTTGTAAAAAGAAGATTTATAATATAAGGAAAACAGCGGAAATTTCCAAAAGTACCACTGTGATTTGATATTGTAATGGAAGGCCTGACCCAATACGGGCACTTGTGAAGCCGGAAACCTCTCAGCATGCACCTGTAAAATTTCAACATGAGTAAACTCTAGGTGGATCATAATTATGTTCCCCGTGATAAGTATCAACAACACACCTCCGTCCAGGTGGAGTATTTCCGTTGAAATGTGTTAGAATGCGCTCAAAATACTTGACATATCTCTGTATCAAGTGGCAACAGAATAAAGTTAACCCAAAAAAAAGAAAAAAAGAAAAAAAAAGGAATCTCTATGGAATTGAATGACTAACAATCTGGCTAGGAAGAACCAAAGCCTTTCCATCCACGCATCTTTTCTGATTATAATAGTCAATTGCCTCTGCTGATGTTTGGAAGAACTGCATCCAGATGGGAAAAGAAGATAGTAATAAACAAGCCCAAAGATGAGGTAAAATTGAAAACAAATCTACCAATCTTATGGGGAATAGACTATATAAGTATAACCTAACCTTTAGGAATAAAAGGAGGCTGCAAATCATTAGCCCTGTTCTTGCCATACCAGCTTTACAATGAACAACAACCACATTCTCGATATCCTCCTTTAACCATGCATATGCACTTTGACAAAATAATTTTATGAGATGGATAGGAGGACAATTATGATCATCAAACGGGAAATGTGCAACCTGAAATATCCAAATTTTGCAAGTTGAATAAATAATTAATTGGAACAGTTTCGTTACTTTTTCCTGCCTTGATAAATAAGCATCCATCATTTTTCTGTCAGTCCATTATTCAAAACCACCCAGAAAATGAGATTTGTAGTAAATATTTGTTACTCAAAGACAGTTCTGTTATCCTTCCTATATTCTACAGAATAAATTATTTTGGTTCAGTGGATCTTATACATCCCCCAAACCGAAATATGTTGGAACAGTTGACTGTTATTAGATACACAAACAATGCCAAATATAAGTTCTTCAGAACAACCAGAGGGAAACGTAGCTTATACAGTTTTTGTTGTACCATTTATTATAATTGAAATTAGCGAGAATGCTCAATTGAGGACCTGAAAAGTAAAATCTTACCTTCCCCTCAAATAATGAGGCATCATACAAACGCTCTGAGCAAAGATTGTAAACTTTGTATTTTCCCTGCAAATAAATGATGACTTAACTTGTGGACATATCCAAGTAATGGGTTAAGAGAATAGGAAGAGAGCAAGATGAGCAAGAGGTAGACAGGCACAGTATGTAATAATGCTGATCGTAACCCTTTTCTTCCTGTAGAGTCTCCTGCTGCGTGGGATCATAAAATACCAGAAAATAAGTGAAACTAAATTTTACCTTATGATGAGTTTCAAAAAACTTGATCACTTCTTCCATATGATTTCTATAAAATCCCTACAACAAAATTTCCAATTATACGTATTCAAGATGCAAAAATGATCTCTTTCACTAAAAACATAAATGCAAATGATCTAAATTTATCTGAATATTTTTCTCTTACCTCGAGGAATCCAAAAAAACCAGAGCTCATGTGACCAGCAGGAAACCCCATAGCAATTATATTTTCAGTGATATATGTCATATCCAAATCAAATTCTCCTTCCTGTTTAGGCAATAGATTTATTACCATATTCAGTATATGAAAAAAGAGGAAAGTTGGAAAAGCATTTTTTTTTACTATATGAAAAAAGAGGAAACCGTCCAGTTACAAAAATTCTAAACATATTCAGTCATTTAATTATCTATAAAATGCTCATTTGTCATATCCATGATGCATTAACATTGGTTTAAAAGTAATGTAGTATTATAGTTTATAACATGAGTAAAAAAAGAAATATGAACAGGGCATAAAACAAATACAACAAGAACAATAAAATGGAAGAAAATATAGAACATATGAACTACCTGATATCTTCGTTTGTTTTGGGAGACAATATGGCGTGCCTTTACCTGCATAGCCTTTACTGCATTCTGAGATGTGTCAACTAAACCTTTTGTGAATGATTCAAAAACACCAGATTGCGTTGCTGATGTGGTATCTGCTGCACCATCATTTCGTACAGGAGACATTGAAGGTATCCGCAATCCAAAGCCACTACTGAAACGAGCAATTGCTGACATCCCAGCATTTCCTGCCTTGGAATCATTTTCTGCTGCTTCAGGTGGTTGTGGATTTCTAAAACTCTTAGCCCAAGATGAGATTCCAGACGGAGATAAAATAGATGTCAAATTGTCTCCTTTACTATTTTGCCTTTGGACAGTTGGAGCTGAATTGTTAGCTGCAGATTGTGTTGAACTATTAGAAGTTCCATTATCCATTTTATCATACGAATAAATCAGGATCAAATGCTGATCTTCTATCCTGGATGAAACTGAACTATGTGGATCTCAACTTCTCAAATAGAAACCATGATAACCAGTAGAGATATCCACAGTGAAGTTGAAGTTGTTTGCAGTTAGTCTTTACATCCAAGCTGCAATACATATATCTCCTATGAACACACTTGATATTTTTGCTCATGCCAGATGCTAAATTGAGATTTAAGTAACAATTGTGATTCACGATATGACATAAGAAAAACTGATTAAGAAATCTCATAAAACAATTTAATTATATAGCCCTGTACTCAATGACGTGGGTATGCATTCTGTTTCTGTATCGACCACTGCTGAACAGTGGACCGGCATGAATAAACACGATTATGTTTATTCACTGAAACATTTGTTTTGGATCAAGCTACTGAAAATCCACCATCCCTATCGACCTATGGGGTGAATAATGAACTTCTTCTTCTTTTTTTTTTTAATAGCAAACTGAATAGGCCATAAAAGAATATTTTTTTCTATCATGAGCACCCCTTCATTTTCTAGCTATGCATAATCTTTTTTGTGCATCCAAACAAAAATAGCAAGACCTTTTGAATATTGGCAAGTCAAACATGATATTGCTCAAATAACCGTTCTCCATTAACAGCTACATTTTATTCATACCTCCAGTAAAACCTTTCGGTACAATTAATTACACATGCTCCAAGGAAAAAGGTGCCGAGCTCGAAGTAAGATTCAGCAACCAGATATTGAATAAAGCACCATGTCAAGAGAGAGATACAGATCTGCAAGTATACACGGGAAATTGGCACGATGAAACACAAATCTAATCGCGTGAGTAACAAATCATGCAGGATGTGTACACACATTACATTACATAAGCAAATGATGAATTCAAAAGGAAAATGCAGGCCAACTTACAGAGACGAATTAAAAATTTCGGTTCGATCTCATCAAAGAAATGATTGGGAAGGAACCGAAGAAGATGAGGCGTCCAATTAAGATCTCCGCGAGGTCGTTTCTGTGTCAAAGTTCGAAAATGGATACGAGGGAACTAGAAATTGTTACTGGAGAGGACGAAGGAATGATTAGAATTTACAGGTAAACAACTTTCATAAAATTGCAGATCGATGGGTTATTTCAGCTTCGTTTAATCTGTTTGGATGGAAATGGATGATTTAATTCAATTTCCAATTTCCAACTGAGTTTTTTCATCTCTACATTATTACGACACGTCGTATTTGGTAAATTGACAATTTGAATTCCGAGACAGGTTGTAAAACCATAGTAAGAAGAACACAAAAATTTTCCCCTTTAATTAGTATATTTTATAATTATAACTATTTGAATTTAAACTTTTGGGCAAATTGCAAAAACCACCCCTAAAGTATGGTGGTTGTAACAACTACACCTCTAAACTTTCAATTGTAAAAATTAAACCCTCAAGCTTTAAAAATTGTAAAAATTGAACCCTTAATCTTTCAATTGTAAAAAGTAAACCTTAAACTATGATAAATATAAAAATTGGATCCATTTAATTACTTCATTTTCCCCTCACATTTCATCTTTCTCTCTCCTCCTTTCATATTCTCTATTCCTCTCCTCCTTCCACTCGCTCTCTCTCTCTAAAGAAGAAAGTTGCAGTTCCACAATTTCAATTTCATCGTTATCAAGTGGTGCTCCAACAACCAGCATGGCAGAGCTTCGTCGGCACTGGCCGGAAGTTACCAGAGATGGTGAATTCGAGCCGTAGCTTACAGAGCTTCAACAATATCAAGAATTGAGAGGATAAAAGTGATCTTATTTCGCTGATTAATGAAGCTTAATCCTCTCCTTAAATACAAGTTTAAAAGACAGTTATTAAGATAACTAAATGAACTGTACATAAACGAAAATAACAGCTTGTAATAACAGCTATATGTGATATGCCCCCCTCAAGATGGACAATGAATGTTCATAATTCCCATCTTGATCATCAAGGATTGGAGAGTTGGTCCCAACGGCTTTGTGAACATGTCTGCAAGCTGTGAATGAGACCGGATTGGTAATAGTTTGATGATCCTTTTCTCGATATGATCACGAACGAAGTGACAATCTATTTCAATGTGTTTAGTACGCTCGTGGAATGTGGGATTATTGGCGATGGAGATGGCAGCTTGATTGTCGCAGTACACCAAGGCAGGAACAGCAGTTGGCACCGAAAGATCCATGAGCAAATGGGAGAGCCAAGTGATTTCGCTGCAAACGCTGGCGAGGGCACGATATTCGGCCTCAACAGAGGATCGAGAAACTGTTGCCTGCTTCTTTGTCTTCCACGTAATTAAGGAGTCGCCCAAGAAAATACAGAAACCAGTGACAGACCTTCTGGTATCTAAACAGGATCCCCAGTCAGAGTCTACGAATGCCTTGAGCTAAAAATTATTGGATGCCCTGAGCAAAATGCCTTGTCCAGCGTTACCTTTTAAGTAGCGTAACAGGTGGTGTGCAGCTGCCAGATGATGTGAGAAGGGTCGAGAGATATATTGACTTAGTTTGTGGACAGAAAAACAAATATCTGGCCTTGAAATTTGAAGATAAAGCAACCTCCCGATCAACCTACAGTAACCAGAAGCTTCATCAACATTAAGAGGTATCCCAGAAGATGCTGAAAGTTTGAGATTGGGAACCATTGGATAGGAGGTTGGTTTTGCCTCTAAGAAACCACTGTCTTCAAGTATTTGGAGACAATATTTCCTCTGTGACAGATAAATGCCATGTCCAGACCGTGTCAACTCGAGACCTAGGAAGTACTTGGCGTTGCCAAGATCTTTCAATAGGAAATTAGACTTGAGAATGGCCTTAGTAGCATCAATGACAGATGGAGATGGTCCAGTAATAAGAATGTCGTCTACATAGACCAACAATGCCACGAAGTTTGATCCTTTTCCTTTTGTGAACAAGGAATAATCGGTTTTGGACTGAATGAAGCCGTTTTGGATCAGAACAGAGGAGAACTTGAAGAACCATTGTCTTGAAGCTTGTTTGAGGCCGTATATTGATTTGTTCAACTTGCAGGCAAGAGGAGCCTTAGATGATGTTGTGAGATCCGAGTAATATCCCATGGGGATGCTCATATATACTTCTTCAAACAATGCACCGTTAAGAAAGGCGTTGTTTACATCCATCTGAGTGAGGGGCCATTTGTAAGAGGCTGTGAGTGACAACAAAAGTTTGACTGTTGCAATTTTTGCGACTGGAGAAAAAGTGTCTAAGAAGTCAATCCCCTCTTGTTGGCTGTAGCCTTTCACAACAAGCCTCGCTTTATACCTATCCACAGTACCATCTGCCTTATACTTGACACGATATATCCACTTGCATCCCACTGTGTTTTTACCAGGAGGTAAAGGAACAATGCTCCATGTAGAGGTCCTTTCCATCGCCTCAATTTCTGCATCCATAGCTTGTCTCCATGGTTCATATTTCACGGCCTGATGGAAATATGAAGGTTCATAAATGGTGGAGACATTGAGAATATAGTTTCTGTGTTCTGCGGCAAGACTGTCATATGATAAGTAATTACCAATAGAATACATTAATGTGTCCTTGGGCAAAGTAGAATGAGACAGTAAGTGGCAATGATAGTCCCGGAGGAAGCCTGGAGGTCGATGACTTCGGGTGGAACGTCTGATGGAAGGACTGATATGATGGTCTATGGGATTAGTTATTTCAGCAGAGGAGATATCAGTTTCAGCTGCAATTTGGCCACTGTCACCAATTGGTGAGGGTAAATTATGATCTTCAACACTGTTTTCATTGTCTTGAACTATGTGTTTGAGTGGATCAGATGATAAGAGAGGATCCAGAATGGGGTTAGGCAAGACATGATCATCAAATAAAAGAGATATGTCAGCGTCAGAAGTGGTATTCTGAGTATGAAAAGGAAACTGGTCTTCAATGAAAACTACATCGCGTGAAATAAAAGTCTTTCGTTGAGTAATGTCATACAACTTATAACCTTTGACACCCGGTGGATACCCAATAAAGATTGCGGGAAGTGCTCGGGGATCAAACTTTGATCGATTGCTTGACAATGTTGAAGCATAGCATAAACACCCAAAGACTCGTAAGAACGAGTAGTCAACAGGCATGTTATATAAAATGGAAAAAGGAGACTTATTTTCCAACAAGGGAGCATGCGTACGATTGACTATATAACAAGTTGTTAATACACAATCACCCCAAAACTTGGTGGGCACTCTAGATTGAAAGAAAAGGGCCCTGGCCACATTAAGGAGGTGTTGATGCTTTCGTTCAGCCACTGAATTTTGTTGTGGAGTTTCTACACACGAGAACTGATGTAAGGTTCCCTTAGAGGCAAAAAACTCTATAAAATGTAGCTCCGGTGCATTATCTGATCGGAAGACCTTGATAATCTTTGAGAATTGAGTGTGTATTAATTGAAAGAAACGTGGAACAATGTGGACAACATCAGACTTATTTCTCATCAGAAAAATCCATGTATATCGTGAACAATCATCTACCCAAGTCAGAAAATATTTATGACCAGCATACGTAGGGGTTTTGAATGGCCCCCAAACATCACAGTGTATGACATCAAAAGGAGAAGAGGCAACATGATTATTAAACGGGAAAGACAAACGCCGTTGTTTAGCTAAAGGACATATGCGACATGGATTACAATTAGGAGACTTAGTGGAAATATGTAAAGAATCCTTCATAGTAAGCAGTCGCTGAGAAGAAATATGTCCTAATCTATTATGCCAAGTAGTAAAGGTAATAGCAGAACATGCAGCAACAACAAATGATAGTGAGAGCTTATCTGGTGGTGTAAGTATATAGAGACCATTCAGGCAACTAGCCTTGCCAATCGTCATCAATTGGTGTTTGTCCTGTATGGCGCAAGAATCATCAGAGAAGTTAATACAAATGCTCTTATCTTGCAATAGACAACTCACGGAAATAAGGTTGTAAGTGAATCTTGGAACAAAAAGAACATCCCGCAACAATAATTTATCAGAGAGTCGAATGTCTCCAATAAATTCAACAATAACTCGAAATGAGGTGGGGAGAATCACTGAAACACCATAGACTCGTTGCAAATTATGAAATAGACCATGTGTATGACAGATGTGTCGTGAAGCACCAGAGTCTAATATCCAATTATCTGTTTTAGACATAATTGGAGATGAATGTGTCGAGTAAATACCTGCAACATGAGCGATAGACGAAGCAACAATGATTGGTTCAGTATTTGCTGCTTTCAAATGAGAGCTTAGCATCTCCATCAGTTGAGTATACTGAGTAGTGCTAAGGCTCGAGAAAAAATTTGGCTGTGCCTGGGAGACAACATTAGCTTCGGCTTGTTTTGTGACAGGCGCTTCAGAATTAGAGGCGTTGGAGTTGCGGAACTTGAATCCTGGAGGGATTCCGTGAAGCCTATAACATTTGTCAACGGTGTGACCTTTTACATTGCAATGAGAACAAACAGGTCGTTGATTTTCCTTCTTCCGCGATCGATCATTGCCTTGTCGTCTTGAAACTTCAGCAGCTAGGGCAATGAGATCTGTGATGTTCAATGGTTGTCCAACAGATCGCTGGTGTTCCTCCTGAACGATTAATGAGAAGACCTTAGTGATATATGGTATTGGGTTCATAAGCAGAATTTGAGCCCGTACACCAGCATGCGAATCACTGAGCCCCATTAAGAAGATCATTACAAATTCAGACTCTAAATGATCGACAAAAAGCTTTATTCCATCGCATGAGCAATCATAGTTTGGGCGATAATCGCACAGGTCCTGCCAAATTGTTTTCAACTTAGTGTAGTAAGATTCGACGGACAAAGTACCTTGGCTCGTTGTTACTAATTCCTTTCGCAACTGATATACATGAGGTCCATTACTCTGCTTGAAACGATTGTGAAGCTCGTCCCAAACAGCCTTGGCTGAACCTGTGTAATTGATGCTTGCGGTGATTTCTTTGGACACTGAATTGAGGATCCAAGAAGTGATAATATCATTATTGCACTTTCAAGCTGCGGATATTCTCCCTTCAGGTTTCTTGATGGTTCCATCTATGAAGCCCTCTTTGTTCTTCCCTGAAAGAGCGATCAACATCGTCTTGCTCCAAGAACCATAGTTGATGGCTCCTGTTAATGGTTGGGTGACGAGAACAGCAGAGGAACTGTAAGAATGATGGAGATTAAAGGGGTTGAGTTGCGCATCAACCGCTGAGGACTCATCGATATTCGCCATGGAGAAATCGCTAGGCGGAGAGGAAATCGATGAAGGATTGAGCGGGAACTGGGCGCGCAGTTAAACCTCTGATACCATATCAAGAATTGAGAGGATAAAAGTGATCTTATTCCGTTGATTAATGAGGCTTAATCCTCTCTTAAATACAAGTTTAAAAGACAGTTATTAAGATAACTAAATGAACTGTACATAAACGAAAATAACAGCTTGTAATAACAGCTATATGTGATAAGCAAGAATCTAATGTCCAGCTTCAAATTCAAGAAGGGGTCCACGATAGCGGCGAACACGGAAGAAAAAGGGAATGGGAACGAATGTGTGGTTTGTTTGTCGGCGTTTTGAGGATGGGGAAGAGGTGAAGAAACTGTCGAGATGCACTCACATGTTCCACGCCCCTTGTATAGACATGGATTTGAACTTCAATCTAATATCCCAGCGAAATCACAACACAAGTTGCATCGGTGAAATAACAGACCCATTCTAAATCAGTCACCCAAACAGGCGTAAAGTAGCCTCTGAAACCAAATGCTGCTGCGATACCGAGACCCGCTGACGAAACCCATTCAGCCTCCAAATCCGAGATCCACACGAAACAGAGACTCACACCGACCACACAAAACAGAGACTCACACCGACGAAGAGACCGTTTCTGAAACAGAGACCCAAACCGGCGTGAAAAACAGACCCACGACAACTTTAGATCGAGACCCACTGCCGTGCTTAATCAGAAAGCCATACAGACAGCGGAAAAAACAGACCCACTCCCTCATATTTCATCTTTCTCTCTCCTCCTTCCACTTTTCTCTCTCTAAAGAAGAGAAATGAAATAATTGAATGGATCCAATTTTTATATTTATCATAGTTGTAAGGGACGAGGACACTCCACA
This sequence comes from Luffa acutangula, assembly GCA_036850905.1. Taxonomy (NCBI): domain Eukaryota; kingdom Viridiplantae; phylum Streptophyta; class Magnoliopsida; order Cucurbitales; family Cucurbitaceae; genus Luffa; species Luffa acutangula. The sequence goes on along the minus strand of CM072087.1, from coordinate 55,339,669 downwards.
TATCTCCACAATGGTATGATACTGTCCACTTTGGGCATAAGCCCTCATGGCTTTGCTTTTGGATCACCCCAAAAGGCCTCATACCAATGGAGAACTTATCCTCCCTTATATACCCATGGTCTTCCCCTTTTCTAGCCAATGTGGGACCACTTATCCTCCCTTATATACCCATGGTCTTTCCCTTGTCTAGCCAATGTGGGACTTTGGTCGCATTCTCCCACAATCCTCCCCTCGAACAAAGTACAACCGAGCCTCCCCTCAAGTCGTCATTTTTATCCGTCCAACACTCCTATACCAAGGAGTTTTTAGAGTCTAACGACGGATCTCCAACATGACTACGTTTTCAAGGCTCACAAATTCTTTGTTCGACACCCGAGGAGTTTTACGACACGACTACGTCAGGGGCATGGCTCTGAATACCACTTGTAAGGGACGAGGACACTCCACATATCTCCACAATGGTATGATATTGTCCACTTTGGGCATAAGCCCTCATGGCTTTGCTTTTGGATCACCCCAAAAGGCCTCATACCAATGGAGAACTTATCCTCCCTTATATACCCATGGTCTTCCCCTTGTCTAGCCAATATGGGACTTTGGTCGCATTTTCCCACAATAGTTTAAGGTTTAATTTTCACAATTGAAAGATTAAGGGTTCGATTTTTACAATTTTTAAAGTTTGAGGGTTTAAGTTTTACAATTGAAAGTTTAGGGGTGTAATTGTTACAACCACCATACTTCACGGGTGGTTTTTGCAATTTTCCCTAAACTTTTTAACCTTTTATTGGATTTTTTTTTTGAGGGGACCTTTTATTGGAACTATAATGTTTTAAATAGCTGTTATTTGGTCGAAGTGAGCATAATTTAACGGCAATTAGCATTCCAAGAGGTTTGAATCCCCACCCCAAATGTTGTTGTACTAAAAAAAATATAGTTGTTATTTGAATATTTCACTTTTTATTGAATAACTATTTAATAATTAATATTGAATTAAAAAAACTAATGATTGTGTTTTAGAACTAAAATTTGTCGGTTAATCTGGAGGATAGTTCAATGGTTCACTCCTCTCTAATTTTGAAATGGATTTCGTTCAAACAAACATTATACTCAAAAAAATAAAAACAAAAAAAAAGTAACAAAATCATGCTTCTAAGTTATCAAAAAAAACAAAAAAACAAAAAAACAAAAAAACAAAAAAACAAAATCATGCTTCAAAAGTATTGGATCCTTTTTCTTTTAATTTGATCTTTATAAAAGTTTAAATTTAGTCCTAAAATTTATTTTTTTTTTCCAAAAAGCGTCATTAAACTATGGATAATTGTAATGGGTGGCAACATGAAGGTAAATAATAGCAAATATAACAATTTTTAAAAATATTTGCAAATATGACAAAATTTTTTAATTAATTTTTTATATTCCTGAATTGCCCTTGGCGCGCATCTTCTTCTTCCTCGTCAGTTTTTTTTTTATTGATAAAAAGTTTTTCTACTACTGATAGATTCTATCAGTGGTAGAAAAATTTTCTATCACTGATAGAATAAAGTTTCTATCACTGATAGATTCTATCAGTGGTAGAAACATTTTCTATTAGCGATAGAAAATTTCTATCACTAATAGAATAAAGTTTCTATAACTACTTCCTATCAGTGATAGAAAAACTGATTGGCGCGCGCATCTTATTCTTCCTCGTCAATTATATATATATATATATATATATATATATATATATATATATATATATATATATATATATTTTGATAGAAATCTTCTATGATAGAAAGTCTTTCTATCACTAATAGATTCTATCAGTGGCAGAAAATATTTCTATCAGTGATAGAAAATTTCTATCACCAATAGAATAAAGTTTCTATCACTCGTATTTCTATCACTGATAGATTATATCAGTGGTAGAAACATTTTCTATCAGTGATAGAAAGTTTCTATCAAGAATAAAGTTTCTATCAGTGATAGAAGATTTCTATCACTGATAGAATCTGATAGAAAAACTGATTGGCGTGTGCATCTTCTTCTTCCTCATCATTTTTTATATATATATTTACAAAAATCTTCTATGATAGAAAGTCTTTCTATCCCTGATAGATTCTATCAGTGATAGAACATTCTATTAGTGATAGAAAGATTTTCTATCACTTTTCTTTCTATCAAAGTTTTTCTATCAGTGATAGAAACTTTCTATCACTTCTCTTTCTATCACTAATAGAAAGTTTTTCTATCCGTGATAGAAACTTTCTATAACTTCTCTTTCTATTAGTGATAGAAAGATTTTCTATATAGGAAACTTTCTATCAGTGATAGAACATTCTATTATTGATAGAAACTTTTCTATCATTGATAGAAGATTTCTATCACTGATAGAAGTGATAGAAAATCTTTCTATCATTGATAGAAATCTTCTATCAGTGTAGAAAATTTTTCTATCATTGATAGAAAAATACCTATCATTGATAGAAATCTTTTCTATCACTGATAGAATCTATCGGTGATAGAAAATTTGTATCACTAATAGAATCTATCAGTGATAGAAAAACTTTCTATTAGATAGAAAATCTGGAGGGATATTTTAGTAAATATAACATGCAGAACATTAGATTTGGCCATTTTTGCAATTTTTTTTATGGATTGCTAGATTTGCAATTATTTTGGTCCATATTGCTATCCTTGCAACTGACCCTTAAACTATCCTTTATATATTAAGAAAATCTACTTACAACAATATTTAGGTTGAGAATAGAGATTTGATTCTTATTTTATGTCACTCGAACTATACCCATCAAACCGTTACTCACTATTTTTTATATATTCTTTTTTTATATATTAAAAAAAGAATATTGACTTGAAGCGTGAAGTCAAGGATCGGTTTGATTGAACCGGGTAGTAAGGAAAAAAAGAAAAGAAAAAAAAAAAAAATCGAGGGGAATGAGGGCGAGAACAACGGCCAGTTCGTCAACCCTACATTGGCAAATGGCAGAAGAGAGATAATTACAGAGAGAAAGATAGGAAGGGGAAATTCATCAAATCTAAGCATATAAATTGGAGGACGACGGTTGCCGATACTCGTGGGTCCTGATGGAAAGTGTACCGGCTGGCGTTGGTCTCGGCGCCGCCGAAGATGCCTCTTCTACCACTCTCTTTTCACGGTGGAGCCATGCCGTTTCCCGGCGGTATCAGCACCTCCTCGATAGATGTACCCCATACATCTTCTACCGTTGGATCGCCTGCTTTTTCATCGCCTCTATCTATGTTCTTCGTGTTTACCTCATCGAAGGATTCTACATCGTCTCTTACGGTCTCGGAATTTACATCCTCAATCTTCTAATCGGGTTTCTCTCGCCCCAGGTGGATCCTGAGATTATGGATCTCCAGGACGGCCCTGCGCTTCCCGTCAGGGAATCCGATGAATTCCGCCCTTTCGTTCGTAGGCTTCCGGAGTTCAAGTTCTGGTGCGTCCAGCTTTTTTATTGCTTGCATTTTTTCTTTATCCCATTTTTAATTTGAGCCTTCGCAGTGTCTTTCGATTGAATACTTTCTGATATATATCTGTACGATGCGATCGGGAATTGGTAGTGCAATTATGAACTGTTGAGGTTTGCTTAAGCTTTAGGATATGGGTAATTGTTGGATTGGAGTCACGAGCTCGTATAGTTCTCCGTAAATCATTTGTTAATAATTGGGGGTCGGAATTCTTTCAACTTTTCACCTATAGAATGTGGATTTGATTAGGATTGTTGCTGGATTTCTAGACGATTTTCGCGTTTGGTAGTTCATATGTTTGCTAGGTTTGATCTCATTTAGTTTTCAGCCCAGAATTTCGACCTTTTCAAAATCTGACTTGTTAAACGAGATTAAAGTCGTGTGGTGGTGCAATCAGAAGTTAGTGAATATTCTTATATTTATTTGAACTTCGAAATGTAAAAGGTTTGCGCTTTGGGTCCTAGACTCCTAGCCCTAGCGAGCTTTTGACCTATGCTGGTTCATTTAAGAGGACCTTCTTTGCTCCCTCGAACCTCCGCCCAAGAAGTTGTTTGATCAAGATGGCTGTCACTTGTATATCTTTGAATGGAAGAGGGAGAAATTAAAAAAATACTTTTTAGCCATGTATTTAATGGAAGATTGACAACTACATTGAATAATTTCTCTGCAAGGAAAACCAAAAATGAATAGAAAACCTTGGTGACATTCTTTGTAACTTTAACCAAGTTGTTTGATACTTATGGTAAACACCTAAAAGATTCCTAAAGCTTAAGATGTATGATGTTTCCTGTTAAATATATTGTCTCAATTATTGAACATATTAGTGATAGAAATAGAACCTCGGGATTCTGATGTTTCTTTTACAATGCTTGTAACTGTTTACAATTTTGTTAACTTTGTTCTCAACCGTCATCGGCTCATCTTCCACATATATACAATTTCCATCAGCATTGCAGCTATTGGATGGGATCCATCTTTTAGCTGTTAACCTTGAATTTTATACCCAAAAACAAAAACACTTGGAAGAAAGTTTCCCATAATGCAATGTTAGCAGTCAAATCCTCTGTTTATTCGCATATGGATGGCCTGTATTTAAAGGTTTAGTTTTTACTCAACTGAATGCCTAATCTACTAAAATTTCTTTATCAAGAAGAATATCTTACATCAAATTTAATTAAATAAAAAGAAGATTCCATAGACTTGGATTGGGCTTTATCCTTAATATGGAGCTATTTAAAGAGAAATTATTGGAAGAGATCGTTGTAATGTAGGTAGCAGCTTTATACCATTGGTTGTATGTGAGAGAAATTACAAAGATATTTTGAATCAGTATTAAATGGTTACTAGGGACATACAGATTTTTGAATTTGTATGTAACAATTATTAGGATAGCTACATTTTAACGAACCTTATTCAATAATTTTTCCTCTTTAAGCTTATAGATCAAAATAAGTATAGAAAAAAAGGCTAATTTTTGGTAACGTTCCCTTCCTTTCCTCTTTGAAGGTACTCTATCACAAAAGCCTTCTGTATTGCTTTTCTGATGACATTCTTCAGTGCATTTGATGTACCTGTATTTTGGCCTATCCTTCTATTTTACTGGGTGGTGCTGTTCACTCTCACCATGAGGAGGCAGATATCACACATGATCAAATATAAATATGTCCCGTTCTCCTTTGGCAAACAGGTAATTTTTTTTTTCAGTCTCTGTTTTCTCAGTTTTCTTGGTCTTCTTCCATCCTTCATGTCCATGCAATTATAAACTAAGGATTTTCTTTATTTCTTAATAGCGATATGATGGAAAGGGTGCAGCTTCAAGCGACACCAAGAGCCTCCTGAAGGATTAAACTCTTTGGGTAGATTAATAGTAGTAATTATTTCTGTTAAGTAGAAGAACTAGTAAACTTTATTTATTCTGCTGTATTCTTGTTCACAGTTAGTTCTACATGAGGAGAAGGCCGTAAGAGATAATTGTAATGAAGATAAGTTAGGCTGATCATCTGCTGGTTCTTCATTTCCCCTGATCTTTGTTCTTCGTTGGATGTTCCTATGGAAAATCAAGTTTCGGGAAGATGGTATGGTTGCTGAATTTTCCCCTTCTCTCCGTGCCAGAGATGTTCCAGTTGTAAAGATGGAAAAATTACTATAATCCCATCATCTGTAGGAAAAGCTAATTTAAGACCATCTAAGTTCTTTTAACATTTTGCATGGGGAAGAAGGAAAAAATAGGGGATAAAAGCCACTGGTTTTGTTAGCAGATGAACAATCTGAGATTTTTCCATAAAGATTTTTGCAGATTTGCCTGCTACATCTCTCTCCCTCTAATTTCAGTATATTTATGTTCTGATAGTGGCTATAAAACAAGAGTTATTACATCATAATCTGGCACTATTCATTAGTACATCTCATTGCCAACGTCTGAGTTGGTAATTTAATTTGTCAATGGCTCAGGAGTCAGTACTGAAATTAATGCTGCAACTCTTGCATAAAACTAGTCTAGAATTTATGGGTGCAATTAGTAACTTTGATTTCAGGTTCTGGAATTTTATATGCTCTCCCAGTTCCAGCTTTCCAAAAACTTGATCACAGGGGCTCCTATACAAGTTCTCGTGTAAAGAAGCAAAAGTAAGCAACTTTTCTTGACATCCGAAGTTAAAAGATTAATCATGGTTTAATGCAATACATAAATTTAAGAACAAAGACTAATAAAAAACTTAGAATTGAAAATATCATGGGCAACATAAAGTAACCTATGAACGAGTGGATCTGAAATAAAATTTACGCCATCAGTTCAATTAGTGGGACCATGAAAAAACACCACCAAATTCTTCTTCTCATAAAGGCAGCTCCATCCACAACATAATCAAAATGAAAACTTTCGTATTACAAAACCAATGGTACATTTCCGTCAGCAATTTGAACTTTTGAAAGAAATAGGAAACCCAATCAAAAAACAGAGAGAAGAAGAAACAATTGAAAAACAGAAACTTTTTGAGGGAGAGAAAGTTGAGGGTAGCTTCTGAGTTCTGTGTCAATTTGGGGGCTTGTAGTAGCTGTAAACTCCATAGAAGGTCTGTGCAAAGGTAAGCAACAGAAGAACCACGGCTGCAACCAAGGAGATAATGGCCCATGGATTGCTGAAGTAATTGTGTTTCAAAGTTGCTCTCCAAGCATTCCATTTATGGTTGTAGTAGCGATTCACATCCTCGGACAATTGGGAGAGATAGCTATCATTGATGTCGTAAACTACCTCTTGACAGAGACGATTGAAGAGCTCAGCAACCTCCTCATCACTGCCAAGCCAATGCTCGATTATTCCACAGTAATGGAGGTAAGCAACATCTTCATGAGAATCGATTAGATTGTCCATGAAAACCACATAGGAGGTTATGTCATTGCTGCAATCAAGATGACACTGCTCGAACGCTATTAGATTAAGAAACAATGACCTAGTTCCGTCGTGAATCAATAGCCGTGGAATTTGCATAACTCCATTATTGAAATTTATGTCCCAAAATCGATCGGTTTTCTTCTTCTGGAATCTGATCCCTGCCTCTTTCAGCTCTTTCACACAGTGTATCAATTGCTGCCTCCGTTTATCGGCCACCCGATTCGCATGAGACCGCCGTTTGATCCAAACTTTCGGCGCTAATTTCGGGCCTGACCGCAGCAGACTTCGCCGGAAAACGTCGAGGCAATGAAGTCCGCCTTGATAACCAAGCGGGTCAAAGGCGGTTGCATTTCCGATTGATGATTCTAATTTGTTCAAGCTACTTTTGGTTAAGGGCTCATCGTTTGGGGTTAATGGATCGAAGAATCTGAGTGCCAATTCCGCTACGAGCGCTTTCTGGTAGTTCTCACCAAGTTGAAGCCCTAGCAGCCGATCCAGTATAAACAGGGGAAGCTGATTTTCAAGCATTATCATATCCCTCTGAATCGAATGCATTGAGCCGCGCATTGCGAAGATCGGATCGTTTCGAGGATACCCAAGTTTTGTGAATCCTTCCGCAGCTCCTTTGAAGAGTTCGAGCACAAAGCAACCATCGAGCACCATCATTTCCACAAATTCGTTGCTGCTAAAACTGAAGGGTCCTTCGTAACAACTACGGGCTTTTTCTTCAAGTTCTTTCATGGCATCCAGATAAAGGTTTATGTCGTGTTTTGTTCTATCAAGGATGTGGTAAAGCGACCGCCATTTATGGCGTTCCATTTGCCGGAGCCGCCGCTTTCCATGGTGGTAAGGTCCTAAAGAGAGAATCTGAGGAACAACAGCTTTGTCGTCTCCATCTTTCAGGTAGTGGGGGACCTTGTAAATGCAGAGCTTTGCCCATGAGCTTTCAACTTCATCTTGATGGGCTTGGTCAAGCTTTTCCTTGATGGAGATAACCCATTCTGACTCAGGTGATTCGAGGTCTTCTTCAAGCTTCTGATCTTCATCTTCTATTATAACATGATGGGATTCTGATTGAATCTGCCTATGCTCCTGAAGCTGGAGTTCTGGTCTTCCATGAGAATCAACAGAGTTGGCTGAATTTGAGTTTCTGGGAAGTCCAGATTCTACAGTTTCTCTGAGCTTGAGGGTGATCAGGTACCAACTCAATAGCTCTTTGTTGAACACAGCCACCATTCTTACCACAAAACTGAAATTCTTAAACTTTGACTGGCTTTTGAACAACTCTTATCCCCCCAGCAAATGAAAACACTGTATTTCTTCAAAGACAACCAGGACATAATAATTAAGAGAGAAGGTAATGTGCAAAAGCGAAACGTCAATTCTAGAAGGGAAATATCCAAATTATTTATAGGTTTCCAATAGACGTGAAGCAATAGAGTTCATCAAAACGAAATGGACCCATTTACTTGGAACAATGAATTTGAAGTAGATGTTTGGTGTAAATGTGATTTTCATAGGAAAATCAAGTTGCCAATTGCCATTTTTTAAATCCCAACTCTGTTCTTCCTTGTGATGTTTTAACAGGAAGTGCACGATTCTTCCTCTCTCTCTCTCTCTCTCTCTCTCCTTTTACCTTGTATTATAATAATATCATATGCAGAAATGAAGCTTTCTCTGGAATTCGATTATTTAATATTGCCACCATCTTGCGGATCCACAGTTGACCCCAATGATAGCATTAGGTGGAAGCAATGGCCAAAATCATGATAGGAAACTTGCTTCATTATCATAATTGTTTTTGTTTTTGTGACAACACAAATAGACAGCTCCATCTTAAATGCCACAAATATCATTGAGCTGTAAAAGAACATTGATGTTGAACCGAATCATTTACAAGAAGCACATTTAGATTTCTAGTTATAGCAAGCAATAGGCCAAACTTCAGACCAACAGGAATTAAAACATCCAGACATAATCAACTTCCATCAAACTAGTAAGTAACACATGTCCCAAACCCTCTTTCCATTTCACCTGTTTTTGTTCTCGTCCATAACTGCCCATGAAGTTTACATTCAAGCACTGCTGATCTTGTTCTTGTCCTCAGCACTTTCCAAACCTAAATATGATCCTGTTGGGTTGCTGCCATTCTTAACAGGGTAAGAAGCCTCCATTGCAATCCCACACTTTCCATTGGCAGTGTGCTTCACATTGCGCTCTAGCTTGAAGTAGCCATCCTCACCCCATCCTGTGCCCCATGAGTTCCTTACAAGCCAATAATCAACTCCGTTCTCCGTGCCATATCCAACGGCAACCACGCCATGGTCGAGAGCCGAGCCACATTTACCAGTAAATACACCCTGAAAAGTTAAATTAAATATGATCAATCACAAATATCTCCATTCGCATGAAGTCTTTATGAATAAGAAATGATCCTTACCGATTGGTAGAGTTGCATAGCCAAGCCACTAGCTTCAATGGCGACGCTCACTGGCTGATGAGCAACGGCCTTCTTCAATGCTTCCTCGTCGTTAGCAGGGACATCCTCGTAGCCGTCGATGCTAACAACCTTGGAATTTTTCTGAGAAAGATGTGATCCAATTCCAGGAAGGAAATTAACATCTGGCCAAGTAAATGTTGAAAGAAAAGCATATAAATGGGACGAGATTCTTACCCTGGTAGGATCGCATTGTCCATCGGAGGCCTGATAAGGGTAATCTTCCTCGGTGTCCAAGCCGCCATTGTCGATGATGAACTGGAAGGCATAGTCCATAAGACCTCCATTGCAGCCTGAATTGTATTTAACGTCACAGCTAACAAGCTCTTGTTCTGAGAGAGAGATGAGTTCTCCGGTGACGATTTGGTTTATGCCTTCCACAGCTGCTATGGTCGAGAATGCCCAGCAGCTTCCTGTTTTCCCCAAACATAAAGGTCAAACATTTCGCATTAATGGGCTCAATGGTTTCCAGCAGTAATTACATTATGTTCCATATTGATTTATATTATATTATAATTCATTTTCAGTGCAATACATTCATGAATCTCAACAGGCATAAAGCTGTATTAATGATCAAGAAATCTGTAGTTCAAATCTCCCATCCCACATATTATAGAAAAAGAAAAAAACATCCATGAATAATACGCTAATTCGAGCATAAAAAATAAGTTTTATCTTGTTATAATCAAATATTTTAATTCATGCAACTTATATCTTTTGTACAAGATTTTATAATTTAAATAATTAACTCAAATTATTATGAGAGGGGATTTATTTATTTTTCCACCTTTTAATTAAGTTGGTAACCTGAAATTAATACGATTAATTATAATTTTTGAAAATTTCTGGTGGATGAAAGATATATAAGCATGAAACAAACGTGTACTAAAATTAAATTATCAAATATTAGTTACTAAAATATCTGAACAGTGAAGTTGTAAAAGCATTAAAAACAAGTTGATTCATTCAATGGAAAACACAGTTAATTACTCTTTTTTGAAGTTTGAATTCTAAATAAGCTTTTTCCGTTATCTAATTTTCCAGCTTTTTTATGTTTTATTTTTTAATTTTTATTATTGCATCAATGCAAGATACACTTTGCCCCTCTTTTTGAGTTCATTTTGCCCCTCTTCGTGTAATGTGTATATGTGTGTGTATGTATGTATATATTATCTATTTAAGAAGCTTTTACTATTTAAAATGAAATCATTGCAAAAGAAAAAAAAAACATATCAACAATGTTAATGTTACAGAGTCTCTATTAAACTTTTTTTTTTTTAAGTACTCATCAAGCTAATAATATAAGTAATTATTTGAAGGTGGTAAATATACGTACTTTTCTGCCAAAGTTGAGTTTAGTTCAGCAATAACTGACATGTATCGTCAACTAAGAGGTTAGACATTCAAATTCAAATCCCTCCTCCTCAAATGTTGATATACTAAAAAAAATAGACGATTTTTTCTACTTGCTTTCAATATTAAAAAAACAGAAAATAGATTAATATATGTTGTTCTCAGGTGTATTAATTGATGTACCCTGGCCATCATAATCCCCCTTGTTCTTCTAGTTTTTTTTTTTTTTTTTTTTTTTTGAAAAACCCCTTGTTCTTCTAGTTACTAATAAGCAATATATATTTCTTCAAAAAATAAAAAAAAAAGTAATATATTTTTCTAGTAAATATCAATTCCAATTTCCAACATAATAAGATATAAAAATATATTTACAACTGAAGTTTCGAAACAAATAGATTTACAACTGCATTTATTTTGAAATATTATTTAGAAAAACTCTTTATATTCCCAACAGCAGTTGATATATTTAAAAAAACTCACCGCAACTTCCTTGATTTTTGATTGGGGCAACGGCACCTTTAGCCCTCCAATCGACGGACTCCGGCAACCGATCGCCGTCGTTGAGGGCGTACCGGCGGCTGGCCCTCTTGGCCTTCATGACTCTGCGAGCAGGGTGCGACCTGGTCCCCAAATACACGGCCCGATACTCATCGTTGGTCAAATCGGCGAACTTATTCAATCCAACCTTATACGTCCGATTCTCGGAATTATGTTCATCGATGAAGTTGAGATTGTCCTTGAAGATCTGAAACCTCTTCTCCCGTTCTTCGATTCCATTGTAGGCCTTGCCGTGCTTCGCCAGCCACAGGTCGTAGATTTCTCTCACCTCGGCGTCGCTCCGCCGGCTGAGGGCGGAGGTGGAGGCGGAGGAGAGGGCGGAAATGGAAAAGAGGAAGAAGGAGAGGACGGCGAGCAAAGTGGTGGCAGCGGCCATGGCGAAGGTTGCTTGAAGAACAGGGAAGATTGTCGATTCCGAGTTGTGAAGAAAGTGGGGAAGTGGCGATGGGTATTTATAGGAGCTGAAAAGTGAAATGGGTTTAATTAAATATTAATGATAAATAAATGGGGTTAGTGCTGTGTCAGAAAAAGATCAATCAATTATTCACCGAAAGTTATTTTTTCTATGCTGTGAAAATGATGTTTCGATTTTTACACTCTATAAGTCTACATATATTTTTCTTCTTCTTTCGAATAATTTTCAAGTATTTTTTTTACAGTTCAACAAATATGAGATGCGGATGAATCAAGGAAAGGTAAATTTTAAATTTTGATATTTGTAAGATTATTGCTTTTAACTTTTACCTACAATTTTAGTAAAAATAAGAGCTTAAACATACATATTCCTATAAAAACACTTTTAATTGAAATAATAATAATAAAAACTTTAAAAATATTTTTTTAAAAATCCTTGCCAGAAAGTTTTGTTTCGATTGTTATTCTTTCTTTTGAGGGATGAAAGGCGAGTATTAAGTTTTATAGAATCTGAGTGTGGAATAGTTTAAAAACAGAAAGTGACAGGAAAAAAAGAAAAAGGAAATATATTCTTTGTGTTTGGAGTGATGATTCGTGATTATCTAATTCTATGGAATCTCAATGAGATTGGACAAAATATAGGGAATTCAAATTATAAAGTGATAGAAAAATTATATAGATTTACAAAAAAAAGGTTTGAACTAATAAATAAGAATTTGATATTTCTAATTTAAATGGCAGGTCATCACCATAAATTTATACACTCGTATGATTAATATTTTGATATTTTATTAATATTCAATACTTTCTCGACATTTTGAAAAAAAAAACTAAAATATTAATGTTGAATAACTTTCCATTTATGAAAATATCGGTAGAATAACTAATTTCAAACACCCATCATTTTGATTTAAAAAAAAACCACCCATCATTTTGGTAATTCTTCAAATTATCATCTTCCCATTAGTTAAATTTTAATGGAATCAGTACAAATTTAGTTTTACTATATCGTAGTGCATCTAAATTAGATTAGTATATGATATACAAAATAGACAACCTTGGCTAATTTAATTACAATATGATTTGATTTGATTTTTTTTTTTTTTTTTAAAGAAACAGTGGATAGAAAGTAAAAGGTGAGATGAGATTTGGAAGTGGGGTAGGGCAAGTGGAAGCTAGCAATGGGATGGCTGAATCAGGGGTTTGTGTTTGTTTGTCCATTGCTCAACCTCAAGTGAAGACAACCTCCATTAATAATGGAACTTCAACTTCTAAAGTGTATTGTCAATATCACCCCTCCTTTCTTCATATTCTTAATGCCCAACTTCTCCTTTTCTCTTTTTTGTTCTATGTGTGTGTGCAAATAATATTCATGCATCTTTTCATTTATTCTACACACATTATATATTAATTTATACTTCATCACTATCTTTTTTTGAGATCAAACGTATAAAGGTGGAGAGATTTGAATCTTTGACTTTCCATCAATAGTATATCCGTTAACTGATTGAGTTATACTCAAGTTGACTACTTCATTTACTATTTATTATACAAGATTGTATTGAATTTAAAGGAGAATAATAGAGAAAGGAGATTGAGATTTACACGCCATGCCGACAATTTCATATTTAGGTATTGTGTTTTGTAAACTCTACTGTTTTGTTTTGTTTTTAAATAGTAATTGAAAATAAGTGGATTTGAAAGTTGAATTGGGAAATGAAAAAAGAGATTGGAAATTCCAAGTTGAGGGCGGTAGATTAGATTTTGGTAGTTAAAGAATTATTATATTTTGCAACCGATTGAATGAGAGTGTGGGAGAATGTGCCACCGGACAACATCACTTCACTGCCATTTCCCATACACCAGGAGCTCTCATCAGTGATCACGATTCCCTTCCCTTCCTTTTTTTAATTCCCATATTCATTATCTAATTTTGTTACACTTTGGATAAGTTTTCAGTTTTCTATTCTTAATATCTAAATTTATATGGTTTGCATTTTAATCAATCTCTGTGTTTTTTCTTCTGGAAGTTCATAATTCATAAAAACAAATATTTACTACCTTTCATGTCCAAAATGATGTGGTTTGGTTTTTTTTGTCATAAGAAAGGGTGATTTACTATATCTTCTTAAAAGAAAACTTCACACTATGATACTTATCTATTCTATTGAATTTTTGCATTACTTTAATAATAATGATATTTACACACATTTGAATGGAACTTAAGTTTAAAGTAAAAGGTAAGAAAAAATGAAAGTATATAAAGGCAGAAATATAATTAAACATTGAAAATTAAAAGAGGGGCGAAGAGTTTGATAATTTTGAAAAGAAAAAGAAAAGAAAGGGTAGGGAGGATTCGTGACTCCTATTCCCAAGACGCTGAGAGAAGCAGGCAGTGACCATTCCTTGAACCCAAAAAACACCAATAAAGTTTCTTTGAATGCATTTTATAAATTATTATTATTATTTATTATAGGCGTCTTGTCTTGGGAATACAAATTTGAAGCTGCTTCTGGATCACCCATCCTCTCTTCTCTCTAAAATATCATTCCTCATTCATTCTCTCTCTAAAATCTAAATCTCTCTGTCATATCATGTGATATGATATTCCCAATTGGAATTTCATGCGCATTCCTCTGTCATTTTTTTTTTCTCAATTGTTACAACATTTTTGTGTATTGCAAGTTGAAGTTGTTCCATGAATAAAGAACGCAATCTTTATGAATTTATGGTCACATTGAATAAATTGGAAGCAAAGGAGAAAATGACTGCCTTTCTTAATTCTGACCACATTGAATAACACACTCAAAACTCATAAAGATAAAGTTATTATTAGCAATATGGTTAACTCATGTTTATTATTAGTAGGGAATGATTTTTTAATCTCAATATGTGATTACCAAAGTTGTCTGTGGTAAGGTATAAAGATTATGGGGGGGAAATTGCAATAGAGAATCTAATTACATTGGACGAAGCATCAAAATTGACAAGGTATTTAGCATAATGGTCAATTCAAATTGGAAGACTTTTCAGCAATTTTTCTTTGTGTTTTGTTTTATGATATGAAGTAGGCAAAAGAACTCACAACTCCTATTGAGAGCATCATGTATAAAATTTTGAAAGATATTGAATACAAGCTTTCCTGCCAGTAGCAGGTAGAAATTCCCTTCTCCATGACATTAGAACATCAATCACCCCATAAAGAAAAAAAAATATAAAAATTTTTAAAGAAGAAAAAAATTGTAACTGAGTCTGAAATCAAAACTGAATTCTTTGTATACATGGGCCTGTTATGAAACCTGCCTGTCCTGATTGATATTCCCATTGAAACCTTTATCTGCTTCAAAAACCATTTCTTCCCTGAATTCTTATCATATCTAATCTTTAAACAGCAGAAAGATCACGGACGTGTTATGTGCTGATTTTCTTCAGTTCTCAGAATGTCTCACTGAGGTTTGAGTATCGACAACTTTTTGTTCGTGCCGCTTTCTCTTGCTTCGAGAACTTCTTCTGGATCTGGATGAATGGGGCTTTGCAGGAAGCTTGGTTGTTTCCTCATGGTTGCCCGTCACAGCTTTCTCATCAGTAGGGAGTTCGGGAGGAACATCCGGCCATGGTGTTCGTTTTGCAGGCACAGTAATCTCCAAAGGAGGGTCAATTAACCACCTATATGAAGTAAAAATTGAAGCATTAAGTGACATAAAAAAGCTAACATTCAACATCGAGGATAAACGAAGGATGTCTAAGGGGAGGATCCGACATCCCAGTGAAATGGCCAACAGTACTATTAACTTTAGAATCCAAGCAAATAATCTATGTGAAGATATCATAGACATATATGCAAATGAGAACATAGAAGAGGAAGGGGAAATTAGAAACAAAGATAAGAGTGGATAGTGCCAGCATAAATAAACTACCCAGGTAATAACCCGAAACTTTCTTTGTACATGAATGTACTAGAACTCCTTGTACCAGCCAAATTATAGTGAATTTGGGTGTTTGTTTAAGATTATAGTGAAAATGAAGATGAAACAAGGTAGGTTAAAGTGGATTGGGCTGCCGAACAGCACGGAATCACCACATTTCATAGTCAGAGCGCATACAGACAGGATGATCATTTTATGACTAAGACCTTTTAGTGGGAACATCCTTAGGTCATTAAGGCAGCAGGGTGAGCATCCAAGTTGTTGAAACATTGGGGGAAGTTTGGAAGTAAGTCAAAATATCTCAAATGGAAACTTTGTATTGCAACCGAATCTCAAATCCCGATGACCCTAGCTTCCTAGACTGTTGAAAAACAGAAACAATACGAGGTTCCCTGAATCCACATGAGGTCTGGAATCTCCTAGAAAGAAGAGGATTCTTGTTCTATAGTTTTATAAAGGAAATTTGCCAGAAAGAAAAATAGAAATCTTAAACGACTGCTTATTAAATTACCAAAAGACCACACAAACCCAAACTATTGCAAAATTATCTTGTTTTGGTGAAATTACACCTACCATGACTTGGATAGAATAAAAATGGTATTTTCGTTAAATTTTATTAGATTTTGGGTCCTAGGGATCAAATTCTTAAAGAAAAAAAAGAAAGCCAAGTGAAAAAACATGTCCATTTTACCAGTTTTGAGATGTTTGTAGATACCGCCTCCAAGGTCATAGGTTCAACTCTAAGGTGAAAAACTTGATCATTTAAATCTCTCGTTGACTCACATGGGTGAACTTAGGGAGGATGGAAGAAACCTCCCTGGGAATTAGTAGGGGTGGGGCAAAGCCTCTCCGGAATTAGTGGGGTGGGCCGGCCATGAGGTACCCTGGGGCCTGGACTATAGGAAAAATGTCTCGTGAGCGAAATAAGCAAAACCAAATGGAAGAAAATGTATTTAAGTCACCAGAATGTGGCCATAATGATGAGCAACCGTTCATGGAAAAGATAAAGGCAAGAATAAGAAAGTGGTCGTGGTTTTTGTTCAAATAGGTGCTAGGAATGGTTGTCAAAACTCAAAATAAAAAGAGAGGACAAAATGGGAAGAAAATGTTTACTAGGTAAGAAGAATTTCTAGGTGAGTGCTAGTGATTCTAATTTTCAAAACGTTTTCTGAATGCAAAATGTTAAATAGACCAACATTTGTATGAATACGAGTTTAATCTATGATAGATTTAAAAGAGGAGTCTATAACCTTGCTTTCAATAGAACGATAAAAAGATCAAGAAGATTGTCTTCATGGTTTCTTCGAGTTCGAACACTAGGGCCATCTCGGACACGTTCATAAATGTCCAAAGTTTGCTGGGAAACTGAGGGCTAAGGTTATGATATCTTAGAAACTAGGATAACCGTGTCTATTTCTCAGAGGAACATTGAAATAATTGTTTGAGAAAAAAGAAATTTTTTCTACAACAAGAATAATCTTAAAATACTATGAAAATCTAAAATAAAACTACTGAACGTAAATATAGTAACAGAATAATCTTATATTTTGTTGGATATTTACACAATAATATGAACGTGTAAAATTTTTCTACTATTTTAAATAAATAGATTAATCTTTTATTTGTAAGAAATTTATTTAATAATATGAACATCTGAGAAATGTATACTCTGTTAAATAAATGGTATAAAAGAGTATACATTTTATAAATTAATTATGGAAATTAGTAAAAGAAAAAGAGAAGGCAAAAATGGCGGAAGTTTTCTGCCTGTAAGACTAATATGGTTTTGGATAGAGGTGGAACTAATCAGCTAGGCTGCATAGGCACAAAATCCACCCCCCCCCCCCCCCCACAAAAAAAAAGAAAAAAGAAAAAAGAAAAAAGAATCCAAAGAGCCCTCAAACCTTTTGACTCTCCAACACTGATTTGTTTTAATGTCCTTGAAACCATTTAGTATTGGTGACGTGATATAATTTACATGTTAGATGGACCGATCAATTTACAATTTTGCACACAAGAATTTGTATGATCTAGTACCTATATTTAGCAGCATACAATATCATTAACAATTGCATCAAACTAAAAAACAGATCAACCACCTAACATCAAAATCTATCGCCTCCAACATTCAGATGAAGTGGCCTTCTAAGGATCTTCAAATTTACGAGTAAGTTGGCCATTTATAAGAAGTATTACTAGTAAACGCCAAACAGTTGTAATTTTCATAGCAAAAAAGAAAATATCATGTAGAAGCTAAAACTAGAGATAGAACATAGATAAGCCTTCAAATCTAGAAAAAATGAAAGTTACATAATGAAAAGAAAAAACGAAACGCATCATGACCAGTCAAAATGTCAAAACCACTTGAGATGCTAAATCATGAATCGGAAGAGGTGGTCAAGACATCCTTAGAGGCTATCGAACACATTAAAATAGAGGATCAGATCGGATATGAACAATCTCAACATGCATGTTTTGTTTAACGGAGATGCATGTTTGATAATTGCATCTCCCAATTCAGTAACACGATATCAAGTAATTCTTATGTTTTTTTAATGTTCCTTTTTGTGGGCTCGTTTTTTTGTATGTCCGTGTATTCTTTCATTTTTTCTCAATGAAAGTTAGTTTTTCATTAAAAAAAATGTTATTAAAATTTCAACCCACATTCAAAACAAATTGGCCCAAAAAATGCATATTGTTTCCATACATATTTAGGCATACATAACAGTTTGATGAATTTCATGTAAGTAATAGGGAGGAAGGCATCAAACAAAAGATGGAGGAAGAAAATACTAACCCGTGAGGAAATTTGCTATCGAAACGAGCTTCAACTCTGAGCCACCAGAGCAAAACTTGGCGGCCACAACTTCCAAGCGGCTCAACCATCGATGTATCCTTCAAAAGAAATAGTGGACTTTCTAAAGCATCATCACCAACCTCCAATGTATCAAACTCATTGACCCATTCTGGCTTATCTTCTGCATCTTTCCATAGCAACTTGGAATTCAACACAAACCCAGACCACTCAAGCTTCCTAGGAAGAACTGACGTCTTGTCACCAATGAATTTAGCACTCTTTCCAGCATATGGAAGCGCATTGAAGGTGTGCCAACCAACCAACTTATTGGAAGAATTGCAAGCAGGACCCTGGACAGGAATTGGTGAGTTCTCCACCTCCTCTGATGATTCATCTTGTTTATCAGACTGAACAATAATTCCAACAGACAGAGCACCGAACCACTTCACGTTCTGGATCTCATCAAAAAACTCCATACTATGCATATTACTGTCATCCACAAATATCACAGTTCCATCCAGCATCCTTTTGCTCACAATTCTGCATCATTTCATACCTACAGAATCAAATTCATATTCTAAAAGCAACCTAAAATGCTCAGTCATATTAAGAGAAAACGGTGGCTAAGAAATACAATATCATCATCACGCACAATCTTTGATCTTTTTACCTTTTTTGCCCCACCATTAATAGCTTACTAACTAAATCATATACAGTCAAATCGTACTCGAGCACTCAGCTTTGTTTAGAAAGAAACAGGAGCATCTAACTAACTTCTTAATTCTTCGAAAAATAAGCAAACATCAAGCAATTAATCGAAAAAAGCAGGTATGGGGAAATAACCTCAAGGCATGAAGCCTCATCTGAGCCTCCATTCGATGCCTACCCTCCCAAGAACTCGGCATCCGCTGATTGAACCCAACGTGGATAGTCTCCAGCCCAGACTTGGCAAGAATTGAAGCAGTTTCGTTGGTGATTCCACCGGCCTCCACCACGATCCAAACAAGCTCGTGAGGGACCAACATCAGCGAGTGCATAACACCAGTCATGTGGAGCGCCTGGAAAGTCCGCACATAAGTTGGCGTTATAGCAATGATCTTTCGAGGATTCTTGACCCCAAATTGACGCCTCTGTTCCCTCTGTACCGTCTCAATAATTTGGTGAGCCTTCATGACTTCCGTAGGGTTTGGATGCGGCCACGGCCTGATTCGGATCCCATGCCTCCCCACGACCACGCGGCTACTCGAAGCGGCAATGGGCGTAGGCGTCGTCTTATTCACAGGAATTTCAAGATTTACAGTTGGATTTGGAAGCGAAGTAGAGTGAATGTTCAGGTCAGTGGCGGATCGAAAAGGAGTCAAGTAGAGGTTAGTAGTGGTGGAAGTAGAGAAGAAAAGGAAAAACACAAGACGAGAGAAGCGAAATCCAAGCACAAGACTGATGAGGCAACAAAGCCCATGAAGAATCAGCCAGAAAATCCCAGCCGGCGACTTGATTGGACTATCCGCCGAGGAATCCAACGGCGATCCTCTGAAGCTATTAGCCCGACGGGCAGCATAGGTCTGCTGCAATGCAGAAAGCTTCATATTCTGGGTTGGCCCCCACTAACACTAACCCTCCCGTGGTTCCAGCAGAAGAAGGAATCAGAGAAATCGCGCAAAAGGGTCTATTTCTGAAGTTGCTTTAAAGCCGAGATTGGAATTGGCTTGCAAAGATAGCAAGAGATGGAGAATGGGAATGGAGGTGCGGTAGTGGGTTGGAGGAGGAGAGAGCTAAAGGGATTGATTAGAGGTGAATTACTTTGAGTTTAAGGATGAAAAGCTTTGGGAAATGTCTTTGTCTGAGTCTTCTTTGGCGCACACACAAACGCGGTGAAGAAGGCGATATTAGGCCAATATGAAAGGGCCCCAGATGCTCGACGAAATGCCCGAAAGGGACAGCAATACAAATATCGAATGGATCAGTAACAATTAACAAAACGAGATCATGAAATTAAATACAGAAACAGGCAGCTTAGCTTCAAACGCAAGCCTAGATCATCATCAATGGCTTTGGCTGGCTGCAGTTGGTTTGGTTGACGCCGGATTCGGACACTACAAAAGTAGAATTCAACGCATAAGCTTCCAACCAGTGGTTGACAGGTCGAGACTTCTTTTTTTTCCTTATACCCACCCATCTAAGAATATTTTAAATCTCTTTTCACCTACTAACCAATCAAAGTGGTGGGAGTAAAGAATTGAATTTTTTAGCTCTTCCCAGCTTCACCAAATTTCACCAATTAAATCATTGCTCAACCATGCATTTGCAAATCCTTCAAATTAATCACAGGTTTTTCTTCTTTTGAAATACTTTTTAGCTTGCTTTTTTCTTCATAATTCCTCCTTTTATTCATTCATTAATTATTACTAAATTCATTTTAGGAGAAGAGTAGAATAGTTCGCAGATATTTTTAATTCATTTTTATGACACAAAGGAATGATTTGCCGTCACTGTTCTATATGGACAAGTTAACTATGATTGTATTGATTATACTAAACAGATGGTTTACAGAATAGAAACAAATTCAAATATTGGAGTTCTTTAATTTAAATAGACTATTTACACATTGTTTCAAAAAAAAAAAAAAAAAAAGACTATTTACACAGAAAAAAAAATAGAATATTTACACAAATAGTTTTGGACTAAAGTCTCGTGGATAAATAATTTTAGACCAACCCAAACTATAATTACATGAAAATATCATATATAAATATTATGACCCTTTTTTTTTTAATATACCATTAATATGATCAAATACATCACTCATAAACCTAATATAAACTTTAACATTAATATATCAATATAAAGTATATCACTAATGTATCATTTTTGTATCATTAATAAAGTACGCACCGATATTTCAAATATAAAGCATCTCTTTTATTCGGATCTGTGATCACTGGTCAAGAGTACATGTCAATTACCATTGAGTTGTGTTCATTTTGACACCATTTTTGTATTGTTGATAAAGTATGATATGCTAATATAAAGTATGCGGTGGCATTATATTTGTGCAACTTTGTAAAATATTTTATTATGTGATAAATATGCTATTCTTTAGACAAGTTCTGCTATTACCGTAAATTTTTTTGTATAAATAAATTTATCTTTTGGTGAAATTATCAGTTAGATAGACAATTTCACAAAGTGTACTATATTTTGTACTTCAAAGGATCATTTCTTTGTTTCCATAAAAAAGAAGCTACTTTTTTAACTTAGTTTCCAAACTACTAAATTCTTTTTAAGGTATTTAGTTTTCACAAGTTTGGTTTGTTTGCTCTAAAAGTCCTAAAGTCGAGCCAAACTAGTTTATTTTGTGATATACTAATTTGATACTCGCACGAAATGAAACAACAAAATTATGCAAAAACTTACCTATAGAGCTATATATGCACATAAAGAGGTAGACTTACAAATCAAACACAAGATACATTGACTCGAGTTTCTAGAAATCATTTTCTTACCCAATTCATATTCCAAATATAGATTATACAAACAAAATCTCCAACCAATTAAAATGAGATTTTTAAAATATAAATGAAACACACACTTTATCAAAAGTTGATAATACATATGTGTATATGCAGATGCTAAATATTTCTATAGAATTCTATTATGAGAAGTTGGAGAGTCATACAAGTAAATGATAAGGTTGAATTGAATGGACACAGGAAGAAAGTAGTAAGAAATTTGTTAGTCAAGTTGAGGAATGATGTTGTAGGCTCCATAAAGATTATAATCTCAAAATAAACCAACCAAAAAATGGAATTTGCAAAAATTACAAGCAACCAATCATAAATCATTTTTGCTGATTTTTTAAGCAATTTCTTAAAAAATAGGAGACTTGGACAATTGTGATCAATGTGAGAGATCCAAAATCACAAACCCACCAATATTAAAAAGTTCCCAAAATAAACAAAAGGATTTGGTAAAACCATTACATCAATTTATTTGCCTTTTGTTTCCTTTGAAGTAAGGCAACCAATATCCATGCAATTTATTTTTCATTTATTACCTTTTACCATGTCTTTTTTTTAGAGTTGGAAGAACAAAAGAAGAAATAAATCAAGTTCAAACCATCATTGTTTTCTAGATAAATGGAGAGGAAGGTTTTCTCTTCTTAGGCTATATAACAAGTTCATCAACAACTCCATTACTCATTTTTTAATGTGAGATTATAACTGTTTATATTACTCTTTTTCTTAGATGTTCTTGGTATCTTCTATTGCTATTATAAGACTTTCAAATTCATTAATTGCCATAAAGAAAATGAAAAATCATTATGGAAATCTTCGCTTAAATCAGTCTAAACTCTATCGTTTACCATATATTTGACCATGGTTTTTTTAGTTGTTCTTTTTCTTAAAAAATATATGAAATTAGAAAAAAAATGTTATATTAAATCATCTATTATTAGGTAAGCTAAGTATATTAGAATGATGTTTTTTTCAAGTAAATAAATAGCACGGTACTGAAAAAATAATTATGTTTTATTTTATATCTATACTAGTTATATTACATATGGTTCACTTTTATCAAGTTTGAAATGCCGACACAAAGAAATTGTTAGGTAGATTTACCAATTTGTGCATATCTCAACAGATTAAACATATACTCTTGACTTAAATATCAAATATTTAAATTTCCACCATCATATGCTATTGATTTTTTTTTTTTTAAAAAAAAAATTATTGTATATACCTAATTAATAAATATATATGTATCCAAGAAACACGAATCTTTACGAAATATTGGTCATAATCAAATATTTACAAATATTATATATACCTGTTTTTATTAATCTTATTAATTTACTAATATTTTCTTTCATGATTTGTCCCTAATTTAACTTTGTGGTAATTTGCTAGGTTTTGGGTATTTTAACTTATTTCCTAGTATATTTATTTAAATATCTTTCTCTCACCTTTTTCCACTTTATTTAAATCTATATCTTCTTTACTCTTTATGACCTTTTTTTCCTTGCATTACAAGTTTAATCTTTAGACCTTCGATTTTGTGTCTGTTTGATCCCTAAATTTTAAGAAATTTTTATTAAGTCTTTGAATTTTTGATGTTATGTTTAATAGGTTATTGAACTTCTCTCTTCAAAAAAAAATAAATAAATAAATAAATAAATAAATTATTGCACTTCTAAATTTGTGCCCAATAGATTCTTGGACTATTTAAAACTTTTTAAAATCAAAAGATTTATTATATATAAAATTGAATTTGATGTCTAACATGACCCTAAACTTTCAAGTTTGTGCATAGTAGATCCATGAATTTTAGGAAATGTCAAATAGGTCAAGGATCTAATATAAGGATCCATGAACCTATTGAACCTATTGAACACAAATTGAAAATTTAAGGATCCATTAAACACTTTTTAAAGTTCGGGTATTAAATAGATACAAACTTAAAAGTTCAAGACCTTGTACACATTTTTTTAAATTCATAGATAAAAAAATCGGGACTAAACTTGTAATTTAATCTATTTCTTTTACACTGCCAAATCTCCTTCTTCTTTCTTTATTTTTTACTTTTTCCTACTATTTTTTGTTTGCATGGTTGAATCTTCATTCTTGTATCTTTATTTTTTTAACTGCTCTATTTCCTTTCTCTCTCTGTTATATACATTTCCTGATTATTCCTTTCAGTTTTTTAAATGCATTCCATTTTTTTCATTTTTTAATAAAAAGTCAAACTTAAACTTCCTTGTTATTATAAATAATTAATATATTCTATGTTGATGGTCGATTTTGGCCAGAGGATCTCACCTGACCTTCACGTGCCACCAACGGTAAATTTGTAGTTGAGGGGGGAAGACGTGGCCTGCAAGACAGTAAACCTGCACACCGGTGTGGTGCTCGCCACACCGGCTCCGATGCTTAAGTCAGCAAACAGAACGGTAGGGCGTGGAAAAGTAAGAGCAAGAGGAGAAAGCAGAAAATAGAGAGTAGAGTTTAGGGATAGAATTCGGGATCCCCTCTTCAGTGGCGAAGAGGGATATAAATACCTGTTCATCCTCCTAGCCTTTTTAGGGTTTCGGAGGCGTTTTAGGTCAAACCAGGCGAAACCGGGGCATCCAGAGGCAGTGGGGACCAGGCGAGACCGAACGGGCTCGGCCTCGGCCCATGGCCGAGGCCGAGCAGGGGGTCGGGCCTAAAACCCGACCCCTTCGGTCTTGGCCCGCCTCACTTGCCGGTTTTGCCCCCTTGGTCCATCTTTCAGCCCGATTACTTCCCGGTTGTCCTCGTCAGCTCCTTGTATATCGGGGTGGTCCAAAATTGCCTATAACATTCTATAAATACAATTCAACTTAATATAGTCTATGGACAACTCATATATCCTTTAAAAAAAAAAATAAAAAAAAAATAAATAAATAAAAAAACTCATATGTTCTGATATGTAAAAAGATTACAAGATTATTACACACCCCTTCAAACTTTTCACTTTTTATAAACATAATGTTGCACTATAAATAATAAGCATACTACTATTAAGTTTCCAATTTTCCAAACATCCAAACTTAAAACCCTTGTTTAAAAAAAATTAACGACGATGGTGGAGAATATCAAGAAACTTATCCCAGATGCTAGTCGAGTTTCATTTATGTTTATTCCTAGGGAGAATAATGGACCGACAGATTTTATTGCTAAATCAGCTCGTAGAGAGAAATGTAATGAGGAATGGGTTTATTTCATTCGATCATGTCCTTTGTTGGATGATGTTCGTGTTTTGCCCTTTGTGGCAGTTAGTTATAAGAGGTATATTTCTTTTTCAAAAAAAAAATTAACTATAAAAATCAATATATACCATAAATGATTGCCATGCCTTACAAATTAAATATCATTTCAATTGTATAAATAATTGATATACCTTATTTCAAAACAAAAAAAAATTGATATACCTTATAAATCAGTGTCCTTTCAAATTGTATTAATAATGTGTATACCATAAATCATCCTTTCAATTGTGTATTGTATGAAATATATATATCCTTTCAATTGTATATATATTTTGAAAAAGTAATTTTTTTTACCACATCAACATTTGGGGTGGGGGGATTCGAATATTTGACCTCTTTGTCAATTACCGCTGAGCTATACTCTTGTATATATATATATATAATATATATATTTGATATAATTAATATTTTTCAATTGTACGTAATTGTTACATTATAAATAATAAATACACTCTATAGTGAAAAACATTTAAAAAAAGGTACGGAATCTTATATTATATTCCAAAAATGATTAAAAAATATAAATAGTTGCATGCATCATAACTTTGATCAAAATGTTAGAGTTTAAAACTTTCGTTCTAAATGACCTAAAAAAACACTAATTTATCTGATATAATTTAGAAAACAAAGGAAAACAAAATTGGAGAAAGAATATGGATTTCGAGTGTGTATGCAGAGAGAAAAGAAAAAAAAGAAAAGGAGAGAGAAATAATATATATATATATTTTTTTTTTTGAAAAGAATATAGATTTTTTTTTTATTTCTCTTTCTTCAATATTTAAATAAAAAATCTTATATCTCAAAATGTAAGCAATTTGCCATTTTTTTTTCTAGTAGTGTTTCATGCGTTTTAATATAGTTGTTTATTTTTTTATGCACACATAGATCATAGGTATAATTTTGTAATATTTTAGTGGCTCGATATAAGTTTGTAATTATTAGCATTTGAGGATGAATCTACGTAAATACCCCAAATATAATTTTGTCGGGTAGATACTTACCGCAAAAAAAAAAAAAAAAAAAAAAAAAAAAAAAAAAAAAAAAAAAAAAGTCGGGTAGATATTGATAAGTAAGTCCGAACGTGGGCCAAGCCCGGTATTCAGGATATTGGGCTACCAATTTACATGGGCCTCTCAGGTCGGCCCAACCCATAATTGGAGGGCAAAGTCCAAATTAACATAGTTATAGGAACTTAACGGACAGAGTTGGAAAGATTGGAGAAGGGGGGTGAATTGTTTGGGATTGTTTTGAGAACAGCAATTTTTAACTTTGGGGAATTGTGCTAAATGACTAAAAAAAAAAAAAACATTCTTGATTTTTTGCTACGGAAGTTCGGATTTTGTAGGCGTGGCTACCGAAACAATTCAAGCCACCTATTTTTCAGGCTTAGGCATTTTTGTCTTGTACAAATAGGGATTTATTAATCAGTAAATTATTTAGCCATCTATTTAATTTATAAACGTTTGTAGCCATTTTTCAAGTCACCTATTTATTTATAGCCATTTTTCTTGTTGGCCCTTTAACTTTTACAATTATTTTTATTTTTATGAATTATAATTCAATGAGTTGTAATTTTTTTTTCCTTTTTTTTCTTTTTACTTCAAAGCACTATTTGCAAAAGGTGATTTTTTCCTTTTCTTTTTTTTTAAACCATTTTAGAGTAGTGAATATTTTATGACATGGAGTTGATAGTTACAACACTTATAAAGAAATTAAAGAGAAAAAAAGATAATGTGTATTTAATAGTCATAGAAAAGAAAAGGTTAGATAATCAAATAAATCTAACTTTGAAGGATGAAAATAGAACCTTTTAAATTATAGTAATTAGATTAAAAATAAGAATAAACTAAAAAAATCCCATATTTTTAAACTCAAAAGAAAAAAAAAAGTGTAACAAGTCATTTCTGTCTTTAAGAGTTGAAATAATTCACCACAACACGAGGTAATAATTTGAAGTAAGAAAGTTTTTTTTTTTTTTGAAAAAGAAGTACTTCATTAACTAACTGGGGCTGGAACAACCTAACTCCTCCCTCAACAGGGAGGACAATAAATTTGGGAGAATACCCTCCCTCCACAAAAACTCACCTTCTAGCATAGAAGGATTACAAAAAATATCAAAATCATCACTAACTAACACAGCAACATCACGAGACACAGTAGTCGTCTCCGGCATGAAGCCGGCCGCTGCTCGCGCAAGGGAATGCGCGATGAAGTTGGCACCTCTAGGGCATTTTGAGAATGATCTAACCCCGGCCTCCAAAGCGAGGCTCTCGATTTCGACCATTACAGATTTGGAGTCTGATAACTCTTCACATTCGAAATTCAGCGCTTTAATCACTTCTGAGGCATCCGATTCCACGATCATGGGCGGCATCCTCTCCAAGGGCTTTTCCAGGTAAAATTTTAGGCCTTCTCTGATTGCAGCCATTTCCAACGTCTTTATCGACCAAGGCCGGTTTATCTTCTTGCAGCCAAATTCGATTGGAGATCCTGATGAATCACGGACAACCCAGCCGATTCCGCCCCTTGCTGAAGCTGAATTCCATGAGGCGTCGGCGTTCAGCTTCACCCAATTTTCAGGGGGGGGGGGAGACCAACGAACTTGATTCACAAGGCTCTCCAAGCTTGACTTCAGGGTTCCCTTCGCTCTCCTTCTTTGCTCTGCAAGATTCTTCTTAATAATTCTGATAGCCTTGTTAGGCTCTGCTGGACTGTTGTCCATAGTTGCATGATTTCTGAGATTCCATAATGACCAGCTAATTATCGCAGCTGATTCTCGATCCTCTTGGCTCAACTCGATTGATATCCAATTCCACCATTGCTCCATCGCATCTCTGCCCCTGAAATCGAAATAGTCTTTTGTAAGCTCAGGGAAAAAATAGTCCCAGATCGATCTAACCTTTTTGCATCTCCAAATGGCATGAATCGTGTCCTCCCTCTCTTTCCTGCACATAGAGCAAAACGGATTAATATCTAAACCTCTGGATATTAAATTGCTTTTAGAAGGTATGATATTTTTCACTAATTTCCACAGGCCTATCTTGGTTCTCGGGAGTACATTAAGGTTCCATATACTTTCCCAAAATCTCTGTTTTTCCTCCCCCGAAGTGGATGCTTCATTGGCTCTAGAAATTTTTGAGGCCAAATGGTAGGCACTTTTGACCTTAAAAATTCCCTTTGAATCCAAAGCCCAAGTTATCTCGTCTTTAGAAGGGGAAGTTCCTAATGGAATGGCTAAAATGTCTTCCACATCTCGAGGTGTAAAATTTCTTCTGATCAAATCTTCATCCCATTCTCCATTGTTTTTTATCAAGCAGCTGACCTGCTTCCCTTTCAGCCCTTCAGCAACCGAACAAGGGAACCTATTCCCTTTTCTAATTAACCAAGGGTCTTCGTCTATATAGATGTAGGACCCGTCACCCACTCTCCACCGATAGCCTTCCTTAAATAGCTCCCTTCCCCAAACAATACTTTTCCAAGTTAGGGATGAGTTTTTTCCTATAGGAGCTTTTAGATAGTCTCCCTCCCTGAAATACCTGCCTCTCAAAACTTTGAACAGGAGGCTTTCAGGATCTCTAAGCAGTCTCCAACTCTGTTTAGCTAATAAAGCTTGGTTGAATAGATGGATATCCCTAAAGCCCATTCCTCCATCCCTTTTACTTTTACACATATTGCTCCATTTTGACCAGTGAATCCTTTTCCTGTTTCCTGTTGATCCCCACCAGAATTTCGCACAAAGCTTTCCTATTTCCTCGCACATCCCCTTAGGAATTTTGAAGCAACTCATAGTGTAGGTAGGAATTGCTTGTATAATCGCCTTGATGAGAACTTCCTTTCCCCCAGAAGAAAAGAGCCTCTCGCTCCACCCTTGAAGAATCCCTTCCACTTTTGATTTTATCTTCCCAAACAACTGAGCTTTGCTTCTTTCACTCTGCGATGGCATGCCAAGGTATGAACCCAGCGATTTTGTTTGCTTTATTCCTAGGATTTCTCCAACACTTTGTGCTTCCCAAGGCTTCACATTTTTACTCACCATAAACATGGATTTATCCAAGTTTATGGCTTGCCCCGATGCTCTTTCGTATTTTTTAAAAATTTCCTTGATTGTGAGACACTCACTCCTGCTTGACCTACAAAAAAGAAGACTGTCATCAGCAAAAAATAAATGGGATAATGGGGGGCAGTGTCTATTTATCTTGAAACCAGCAAGATTTTTTAAGGAAACTTCCCTGTTTAGCAGCCCTGAGAAACCTTCAGCACACACTAAAAATAAGTAAGGGGATAGTGGGTCTCCTTGCCTAATCCCTCTGCTGGGAATGAATTCCTCCTGGGGACTCCCATTGATAAGAACTGAAAAGGATACCGTTTCCACACATTTCATGACAGAGTTTATCCATCTGGGGCTGAAGCCCAACTTGGCCATCATTTCTCTTAGAAACGTCCATTCGACCCGGTCATAAGCTTTACTCATATCTATCTTTATAGCCACTTGTCCGACCTTTCCTGATTTCTTGTTCCCAATCGCATGAATGCATTCAAACCCCACTAGCACATTATCTGAGATTAACCTTCCTGGGATAAAAGCTGCTTGTGTAGGAGATATTACCCCGTCGAGCACTTTTTTGAGTCTGTTAGCTATTGTTTTGGCTATTATCTTATACCCCACGTTGCATAGACTGATTGGCCGAAATTCTGCCATCTTCTGGGGGGAGTTCACTTTAGGTATTAGAGCAATGACTGTCTTGTTCAATGGTCTCAAGTCCCCATCATCGTTTAGAATTTTCAAGCATACTTGCACCGTTTCCTCGCTCACTATATCCCAGTAATATTGGTAGAATGCTGCATGTATACCATCTTGACCTGGAGCTTTGCTTGGATTGAGGCTTTTGATTGCAACCTCAATCTCCTCTCTAGTATACGGTCTGTCTAACTCCCTTCGTTGCTGATCAGAGACTCTAGGTTCAATGCATTCAGTTATTTCTTGTATGCAAGAGTCCTTCGGGTTTGCTGATTGAAAGAGTTCTCTAAAGTAGTCAGTAGCAACCGATCCAATCTTGGCTTCCTCTTCCTCCCAAACCCCTTCTTTCGACCAAATCCCTTCAATATGATTTCTCTTCTTTCTTTGGGAAGCTTTAGCGTGGAACCACTTGGTGTTTTTGTCACCGCTTTGAAGCCACGCTTCCCTAGATCGACTTCTCCAGAAACTCTCTTCTTCTTCGAGCAGTATGTCAAGCTCCTCTTCCGCTCTGCTAACCTCCTCCCAGCTGTCATTCGAAACTCTCTCAGAAAGCCTTTGAATCTCTTCTTCTTTTCTTCCTATGGCACTTCTCAAACTTCCTTTCAGCCTCCTTTTATTCCAGCAATGCAGTTTATCCAAGCAGGCCATCAAATTGTCACACAAATTTTGGGCTTCCGGATTTGGATGATTGATCCAATTGACTCTGACGATCTCTTCAGCTTCCTTCAATTTAGTCCAGCCCTCTTCGAACCGCCGCATACCCCCCGCCCTTCTGAATCTAACTGTTTCCTCTGAGAACTCCCAACTCACTACCAACGGCCTATGGTCAGAGTTTAGGAAATTGAGGTGGTTCACATACAGGTTTTTAGAGCACAAATCCATAGCTTGATTCACTAGCATTCTATCAAGCCTTTCAAGGATTCGTTTATCCTTGCACCTGCCTCTTCTCCAAGTGAACTTCCCACCTTTAAAACCGATGTCCTTCAACTTGCAGCAGTTAATCGCATTTCGGAACAACTCCATTTGACTCTCATTCCTCCTGGCTCCCCCCGATTTCTCCTCATTCGACATAATCTCGTTGAAATCCCCTCCAACAATCCAAGGGGTATCCTCATTCTCGTAGAGCTTCTCTAAAAGGTTCAAAGAGTGGATCCTTTTATTTGTTTCCGGGTTACCATAGAACCCCGTGAATCTCCACGAGCCCAATTTTTTCTTAATAATAGCATCTATATGTCCCTCCGAGAAAGACTTGATACTCACATTCACTTCCTCTTCCCAAAGAAGCATCAATCCACCACTGCTGCCTTTGCAAGGGACACAAAAGCAATTTTTAAACATCAGACTGTTTTTAATTCTCTCACTCTTCTTCGCATCACATTTCGATTCCATGATGAATACAAGCTGGGGTTTAACACTTTCCACTAAGTGTCTGAGGTTACGAAATGCTCGGGGATTCCCCAACCCACGAGCATTCCAGCTTAAGATTTTCATTGCGTCCGGCGGGGCTGTTCTTCAGCCTCCGCCGATATCCCTTCGACTTTTTCGAAGTATGTGGGTCTCTGTTTCTTGATTTCTGCCTCATCTTCCCTTTGCTCCAGGCCGTGTTTTTCTCCTACTTTTATTTCCTCACACTCTTCCTCCATTCTGTCTGGCTGACCTGGCTCACTTCTAGCTAGTCTTTTCCATTTTTTTGAGACTTTTTTCCTTGGGCTGGGATGATTTGGATTTTCTCTTTTATTAGTGTTGCTGATTGCTTTGTCAACTTCTTGATCTTTTGACTTTTCCTTTATTATCAGACTGATTTCTTTTTGTGCATTTTTTTCCTTATTTTCTTCAGCTGGGTCCCACTTCTCAATATTTTCATTTGGTTTCTTTGTTGTCCACTGGATGTCCTCTTTTTTACTCCCTGACCGACAGCCTTCTTTTTCCAGCTCACACTTTTCTCTTTCTTCCTCAACGGCTCTTTGTCCTGTCTCTGCTTCGTCTGACACAGTTAGGCCTTGTAATGATGGTAATTTGTCCTTTTCCTTTTCCCCCTCCACCGCTTCCCCACCCCTCTGTGACTCCGGCGCCTGACTGTTTTCCGGTGGGGTTCCTCCGTTTTCCTCGGCACATGTGTGTCTCTTCTCCTTCTCATTATTCGCTGGACTTTCTTTTGGTTTACTGCTGGTATTATTTTTTTCTCCGTTACTTCCAGATTTCCCAGTGTAGGTCTCTCTCAGCCAAGGGCCATATTGGCTTTCCTCATCCCCTTCCTCGTCCTCACTATCATCGTACTCGCAATCCTTCATCACATGGCCCACTCTTCCACACTGATAGCAAAAGTCTGGAAGTTTCTCTATGGTAATAGGTACCCATTTTTCTTCTGCCATAGACCCGACCTTGATTCTTGTTAGTCTTCGTAATGGCTTTGTTACGTCAATTTGGACTTTAGCTCGCAATGATTCTCCCCAGATCTTTCCTTCTTCTTCTTCATCAGATTTGATAAAAGTGCCCACCGAGTTAGCCAACGCCTTTGCATATTTCCTGTTCATACAGACCACAGGCAGCTTATGAAAGTGGAGCCAGAAGCTCACATACCTGAATTCTAACGAAGCAATCTCCTTGTCTCCTTTAACTTCTTCGAAGGCCAGCACTGCCTTATCGTAAATCCACGGGCCCCCTTCCAGAACTCTGTTCTTCGATTTACGACTCTTGAACTTGCAGATGTATAGATTCTTCCCCGACTTCTTCATCTGGAATTTTCCTTCAACCCCCCAGATTTTTGGCATAAGTCGCTGAAAGTGTTCTACGTTCACTCCCTTTGAGGTTAGGAGTTTGCAAGCTACCGTCTTCTCTAGATCCTTACCTGTGGCATCGATATCATCATCCTCCACCTCTACGAGCCCCCCTTTTTCTTCGTCTGTAATTTTCATTTTCCTTAGCTCCTTGAGAATCTTCTCCTCCTCGCTCCCTTTCACTGTCTCCACCGTCTGACTGGGTTTCTCCATACCTATGATCACCTAGGATCCCACCAAGCAAACTTAGTTGCCCAAATGCTCATGTGCCAAACTGCTTTCCTTGAGAGAAAAGAAGCTGACCAGAGCCCTTCAACTTCCTTTTGGGTTTGTTTGAAGTAAGAAAGTTGGCCCAATTGAAGTTCCATCAATGGGTATTTGGTAAGGAGGTTGAAAGTCCATGGTTGGACATGCCTACCATATTATAACTTTCCACCAAATAAATTCTTTCCTTCATTCTAAATAAAAATCCATAACAAATTAGTGAAAATTGTTGCAACAATTACAAAAATGTTACTCGACCCCACATTTTAATTTGCTCTTGAAAAGTAACATCATTGAATGTGTCAAGTTAATACTAATGTTAAAACCCGTCAAAGTCAATGCATATATATATATATATATATATATATATATATATATATTTCATTTATGGTTGAAATGACTTTTGAATTGACTTGTATAAGGTATTGTATCAAAATCATCTTTACCATCAATAATTTATAATGATCTTTTAAATTAATGAATTGATGAGTTATTGAAAGCGGGAAAGATGATCATAATTCATAATGCTTTGGAACTATATAAATTGTATTCTCTTAAGAAGGAAAGACAAAGATTCAAAGGGGATTAGAGCTATGCTGATGACATTCAAGACATTAGAACTTCAAGTACCGAAGACTCAAACTTAGAAGGTGAAGGAGTAATGACATAGTAACCAATCTAGCTCGTTGGACACTAGATTCCTTCCCTTGCAAATCATTGGAAGATCAACACATACACTTCATGGACTAACTCAAATGGGAGAGATGGACTAAGGTGGATTATTAGCGACATATACGATATCCTTGTTGTAGCTATCACCCATTGCATCACTAAGAAATGACTTATTAAAGTTCTGGAGGCACAAATGATAGTAGAGAGACTCAAATGGACTACCGATAGCATTACAAAGAAGATATCGACTCTCCCTCCAAATCAAGTCAAACTTGCTCTCAATCTTCCAATTAGGAGTGCAAGTGAAAACCGAAAAACCGACAAATCGAACCAAACCGAACCGATCCATTGGTTTGGTTCGGTTATTTAGCAAAAATCTGGACATCTCGGTTCATTTTTTTAGAAAACCAAATTTTTTCGGTTCGGTTCGGTTCTTACTTGAAAAAATCAATAAAAAACCGAACCGAACCTACTATATATATACCCCTTTAAAACAACCCTAACCTTCACTTCAGTCTTTTAGTCTTCTCCTCGATTCCAGCCGCATGCATCTTCGATCTTCTCCTTCTCGATTCCAGTCTCGTCTCTACGGTCTTCTTCTTCTCCATCTCTTTGGTCTTCTACATCTTACTCTTCTTCTCCTTCTCGTTTCCAGCAGCACGCGCACAAGATACTCTTCTCCTTCTTGATTCTTCTGTCGGTTGGTCCTCGCCGTCCGAAGACTGAAGCGCGATTCCAGTCGGCCACCGAAAAGAAGATCATCCTTCACCTTACCGTCAGTCGTTCATCACCTTCACCGTCCAGCTGATGCCTTAGACCCATGCAGTTCGTTGCCTCATCTGCTTCAGTTAATCTCAGAGTGCATGTCTGATTGTCTCCCTAAGTTCATCAACGATTGTCCATCAACCGATTGCCGTCGAACAGATCGATTAGTTGCCGCCGTCGAACTCCCACTTCAAGGTAGCTTTAGGGTTTTTTTTTTTTTTTTTTTTTTGGAGTACTGTAGCTTTAGGGTTTTTAGATTAATGGGCTGGGCTGAGAAGAAATGATGATTTTTTTTTTTAATTTTTAAAGGCAATCTGGATTATGAGCCCAAAACCGAGATCCAAACCGATCCAAACCCGAACCGATCTAAAACCGAACCGACGATTTTGTCCCTTATTGGACATTGGTTCGGTTCACCATTTCATCAAACCGAAAATGTCGGTTCGGTTCTCGGTTGAGCCCAAAACCGAGAAAACCGAACCGACTATCACCCCTAGTTCCAATGACTAAATCAATACAACAAAGATCTCTTGAAAGTTTGGGAGATATGGAGCATGCCAAATACTTTATGGGTGACATCATCATTCCAATACACATAAGAGATTGAAATTCAATTGCTAATAGACTCATTGAAGGTGACTTTCTTAGGTAGTGTATATGAAAGTTGGAATTTGATTTCTCTAATTTTATCTTTGTTGCTTATTTACGAAAAAATTATTTACTCATGCTTTAGTTAGTTTTTTTTTTTTTCACATTAAAAAGGGAAATATTGAAACATTCAATTTATTAATTAATTATTTGTTATGCACATTAAATTTTTCTTTGATGAGAAAGTATAAGCCAACACAACAATCACATTTAGTCACATACATTTTTTATGTTAATGAAGAATCTTCCTCTCATTTAAGAACACTTATTCATTATTGGTTAAATAATTGTGATTATTTAGTTGGAAAATAAGGCGAGTTTAATTAGATTACACTAGTACATATAAATAATACATAAGTTAATTGACATGACATGTCAACAACCAAAAAGAGTTTTTACTTCATTTTTTTTTTTAAAAGAGTTTTTACTTTAAAAAAAAGTTCTCAATAAAAAGAAAGATAATTTATATAGAATTGTTGTTGTAGTTTTTTTTCCCTCTCTCTCCTAAACAATGATTTCCTTATACTTAAATATCTACATTAGCATTAATTCCTAAGTTATCTACATTAGCATTAATATCTCAACTTAGAAAATAATTGTTTATATATATAGTAAAATTGTACTAAATATTCAGATAAAAATTAAGGGAAAAAAATTACAACACATCTAATTTTTAAGTTGAATTATCAAAATTGGGAAACTAGTACGAAAGTTATAAAACTATTTTAAGTTATTTCAATTCTTGAAAAAGTTTTGAAGAATAAACTAATCAACTCATACGGTGATTAAGAATATTATATTAACTATTTGGGTTAAATGAAATAATTTTTTTTAAGTACAATAAAGGCAGAATATTTGAACTTCCAACTCTAAAGAAGGAATACACGCTAATTACTTTTTTTTTTTTTTTTTTAACTTTTTACTTTTGTGTCAATTGCTTCCAAGTCGTAGGGATAAAAAGAGGAACTGGCCTTGCTGAAAATAAAAAGCTTATAACGAATGTCTCAATAATTATAGTATTGAATACATATAATATTACACTTTTTTTAACCAACATATTATATTTGTAAGAGGAGGGGTACATGAATGAACCGATGCCACATCCGAATGAGAGGGATCCTGAGGACATGAAAGCATGATCAAGATAAGATTAAAAGAATTGATAGATACTACCTATACCAACAAGGTATACTTTCCTTTCCGGTGGCTCAATCATAGGAACTTTGAAGTTAAGCGTGCTTGGCTTGGAGAAGTTCTATGTTGGGTGACCTCCTAGGAATTTTCCTAGGAAGCATGTGAGTGAGAACAAAGCATGCTAAAATGACCCCATTTTGGTTTATGGGGATAGTCTTCACTCTTGGAAGACCAGGTCGCAGGGAAATGTCGGGGCCGTTAGGTGTCGAATCTGAATTCTGAATCCTAGGCCTGGGGCGTTACAGATGGTATCAGAGCGGAACCTCTTCCAGTAGGATGTGGTTCGGGGACGAACCAAAGTGGAAGCTGGTGGGCATGTAACACCCGAGTTAGGAGGGGTACATGAATGAACTGATGCCACATCCGAATGAGAGGGAGAATTAATAGATACTACCTTTACCAACAAGGTACACCTTCCTTTTCGGTGGCTCAATCATAGGAACTTTGAAGTTAAGCGTGTTTGGCTTGGAGAAGTTCTATGTTGGGTGACCTCCTAGAAGCATGTGAGTGAGGACAAAACATGCTAAAAGGACCCCGTGGTGGGCCTGGGGCGTTACAATATTACACTTGAGTATAGTTAAATTAGCCAATAAATTGTCAACATAAACCTAATTTGAAAGTTAAGATATCTACTATTATTAAGTTCAAGATTTAAATCTTCCCCTTTCATATTTATTATATCCTAAGAAAAATAGGTTTGTTAATTTGAATTGTAATACTTTGAAAATTATATATTAAAATAATATCTCAGTGACCTTATGCACTCCATGTCTTGGAAAAAAAAAATTAATTGAAAAAATAAATGCAGAGTATATGGAAGACTAGTAGTCAAAGAAAGATCAAGTCATTCAAAATCACATGCTTGGTTTTGAGGACAATGCCAAATTCGGACATCTAGTTTTAATTGATTCTAGTGCAACCTTCCTTGTGTCTCTTTTCTTCCTCTCTCTCACCATAAATTATTGAATATGACCAACATAATATAATTCGTTTTCTTTATATACTAACAATAATAATAATATACTTTTTTTTCTTTCAAAAAATAATATATGATTCGTGGTTTAGTGAATATGTATTATAAAGTTCATCGTCGTTATTAAAATTTAAAATAAATAATGTCAATTTACTCTCTTAAACATGTGATAGATAAGTAAGCAATAATTATATTGCTAGTCTCTCTTTATTTATATATATAGAGATGGAAATACTCTAGTTGGACAAGGAAAAAAAAAAAGAATGGAGAAAGCACCAAAGGAAAACAAATAGAGAGAAAAAACTCCAAAGCATACTTTAATAGGATTGGAAGTAAGAACAACTAATTCAGGTAAAAAAAATCACAGATAAACGTAGATTCGGGTTCAAAAGAAATTCATGACAAAGTGAAATATAGCTATAAAACTAGTATGAATTATGTATCTTTTAAATAAGCATTTCACTTCTATGTGACTTGTGCAAGTCAAATAGAATCTCATTAATTATGTCAGATAATTATTTTGACTCATAAGATCCTTAATTTTATATCAACATTAAGTATGTTTTTCATATAATACGAGAGAAACAACTATGATTCTTAAGGGCTTATTTATTTATTTTTTATTATTATTATTATTATTTGTCCACACAAAATACTACAGAGTCTCATTTTGAATCATCCAAATATGATTATTATCAAATCCATTTTAAACAATTATTTAAATTGAGTTTCAATTTCTAAATCTTCTATCAAACACATATAGTTGGAAACATAAAATACAGTAACTTTGTTTTCAAATGAATCCTTTATTTTTAAATTTTTAAATTTCTATTTGTGAGATGATCAACCAAACATATTTTTAGTCTCCGGTATGCTGTTGTTAGGACCTTTGCTAATTATTTTTGCAGAAAGGAAAATTATACAGAAATTATTGTAAATAAAATAGGCAAAATTTGGAAGTGAATTTAATAGTTTGTCAACTTTTTACCGCTTGATGTTACAACCACTACCCGATGGTCCACCCAATTAGTGTAGTTTCCTATTTCAATTTTGACTCGTTTTACTTTAATGCGCTCTAAATTTATTATATTTATTTAATATTTTAATTTTGAACAAATGTTATGCAATTATTTGTTTCTTAGTAATGTAAGCCACTTCTTTCTCAAAAAAAAAAAAAAATAAAAAAAAAAAATAAAAAAAAAAATTGTAGGCCACTTCTATCGATTTAAAATCTCATTGTATATTGATAATTACTTTAAAAATCAGCTTAGACATAGCATAGTTGAAATAGTTAAGGTATTTATTTGATCAGAGGTTTGAATTCATCTATCTCGATTTATTATTGAACTAAAAATAATCTTAAAAGTGGTTGAATCTATTGTATTTATTTTAGAGGTGGATATAAAAACTAATTTTGTTTTATGAAAAAAAAAACAAACAAAAGTGAGTAAAATCATAATCAAATACAAATAGTCGTATTGGTTAAATTTATCAACTTTATAGCATAGCCATCATAAAGAAGATGACTAATTGGACAAATATCACATGATTATTAACTACTCTAAAATAACAAAGAGATCCATTGTTTAGATAACTAACAATATTTGGTCAAAATATGCATCTGTTGGTATTACTTGAGTGCATATCCCATAACTTTATAGTTTATTCTCGACTCAAGATAAATCTTAACCAAGAATTTCAAAGAGAAAACACGATTCAACTATGTCATTCACTTTCTTCGGAAAAAAAAAAAAAAAAACTATGTCATTCACATTTTCTACCATAACCAACCATAAAAGAAGAGTTATTTCTACCTCTTCTAAATATTCCTAGGTTCATAACCTTATTTTCATATTTTATTAAATTATTTATTCTAACCTGATTATGAATCTATGATACACGGTTGTAAAATTGATTTTAGAAATACAAATATGATTTCTTCAGAAGAACAAAGAAATGATAAATTAAAAATAGTACAAAATTGATTATTATGGAGCAGGGGAACAAGAAAGTCAACTGAAGGGTGCTGTATTTGACAGGGAGTGAGTTGGCATGGATCGATCACACGTGGCCATATTTATAAGTAGTCAAAGATCAAACGGCTAGGATCACATCTTTGACCTAATCACCATGTTTGTCCTTTTGTTCTTTCCCATCTAGATTCTAGACCAGATTAACTTTTGTGGCCCCCACTTTAACTGCAGGTCAAGGTTCTCGACATCAAGCATCGGATTCCGAGTTTCTTTTTTCCTCCTTTCAATTTTATTTTTCTGCACATTCATCCATAATTTTGGCACTTTCGTTTTTTAAACTGCGTCTTTCATTTTTTTTTAAAACTTTGAATTATACTAGAAAATGAAACTTGAGAGCAAATAAATTTATCTTTTAGGGGCCGTTTGGTGCGCCGGAATTGAATGAGTTTGGAATGGAATGGAATGGAATCTGATGCCCATGGGAATATTTTGCTGGAATCATGATTCTCATGTCTGTGTTTGGTGCATTGGATTTGAGTTGGAATTAATGGAGAGAGAAATAGTGGGACCCACCAAAATTATGAAGAAAAATGGGGAGAGAAATAGTGGGACCCACCAAAATGTGGTTAAAATAGAAAAAGAAATTGTGGGTCCCATCAAAATTAGGAAGAAAAATGAAGAGAGAAATAGTGGGACCCACCAAAATGTGGGAATGGATTGGAATCCACATGCCCACCCTTTCATTCCAACCCCGGCCAACCAAACAAGGGCATCAATTTCCATTCCAATCCAAACCCATGAAACAAACAACCCCTTAAGAACAGGATAGTTACAAAACGCCAAGGTCGTCATACTCTTATACTACTTTTTATCATTAGTTGATGTAACATATATATTACCCATATTAATTTAGTTTGATGAAATAAGTACAAATCCAAATTTTCAAACACCATTCTGTAATAGTTTTTTTTAGCTTCTTAATATTTTCTCTTTCGAATTCGAAAATTCAAAATAAATTATCTTTTAAGTATATGCATGTCCTACTAAGAATATATAGATGTGTGAATTCAAATATTATATATGAAAGAGAAAAATACTTGGTATTGACAATAAAAATGAGAATGAAGTAAAGAAATTGAAGATAGAGATAAGAAATAATATTGTAATTGTTGTGTTGGATGTTGTTAGAATTTTTTGTCCGGGTCTCCCCAGTGTTAACTGTTAATTCAATTAGGTTTGTGAAGGAAAAAGGATTGAAGGTTTTGTTTTTTTTAGAAAGATGAGGAGGAGGAGATTGGAATGAGGACAAGTAATTTGAGTTCACATCTAAAAAAGCATTAAGTGAAAGTGTTTTCTTCGTACCGACTACTACTAGAATTCAAAATAAAGAGCCTACTACAAGGATCCGATTCTATCTATTTTTTTGCTGTCCATTAGTCAACAGCCGACGATGCATGTCTAATGGGGAACTGAGCTCACTAACCAAAATTACTAATTTCTCCCTTTATCATCCATCCACCATCCACCATCCACCTACCTGTCTAATGTAATTAACATTAAAAAAGAATTTTAGTCGACACAAGGTTAAATGTTTTGAGACTATTATATTGGTTTTGTTATGAGTTTGAAAATTAAACATTTAAAAAAAAAAAAAAAAATCAAAATGATATATTAGAGAGACATGTGGGAGTTGAATGGGTAATTTTGTAATTTGATAAAAGAAAGCAAATAAAAAAAGAAAAAAGATAGTGCGTAGCGTGAGAGGGGTGAGTGAGGCAGTGGGTGTATTTGGACTTTAATGGGAAATTGAGAAACCATTTTGACCAGAGAGACTCTGTTTCTTCTCCTTTATCAATCAAACGTTAGTGTGCTTAATTTGTTTACTTTTGCCAACTCTTCTTTATCTTTTTTGCCCTTTTTTCTTTCTCTCAGGCCCAAGTGTTTGATGGGTCTGTAGTGTAGATATGGCCGTGGAGCTCGTGCACCACGCCCATCCACTCTCCTCCACCCACAACATGGAAGCCAACGCCGTTCAAGAAGCCGCCTCCGGCCTCGAAAGCGTCCAGAAGCTCATCCGATTGCTCTCCAATGCCCACCAACACCAACAACACCACTCCTTGCCTTCTATTCAATCCCCCAATTCCAATTCCAATTCCAATTCCACTTCCGCCCTCGATTTCCCCACCGACTGCCGCGCCGCCGCCGATGCCGCCGTCTCCAAGTTCAAAAAGGTCATTTCTCTCCTCGGCCGGAGCCGGGTCGGCCATGCCCGCTTCCGAAGAGCTCCTCTCCCTCTCCCCCAAACCCCCCAAGTCCACTACGCCACTCCGATCCAGCAGATCCCGCCCCATCGCCACCACCCCCCCGGCGACCTCGATAAGAAGGAGCCTCTGACCACCAGCGTTAATTTCTCGTATTCCTCCGCCCATAACTCCTTCATCTCGTCGTTGACCGGCGACGGCGACAGCAAGCAGCCCTCATCCTCCTCCGCCTTTCAGATTACCAACCTCTCCCAGGTCTCCTCCGCCGGAAAACCCCCTCTCTCTACTTCTTCCCTCAAGAGGAAGTGTAGCTCCGATAACTTGGGATCCGGCAAGTGCGGCGCTGCTTCTTCCTCCGGCCGATGCCACTGTTCCAAGAAGAGGTTTCTCTCTTTTCTCTCTCTCACTCTCTCTCTCTCTCTCGTAGCCGTAGATTTAATTATTAGAAATTTAATTTAAGCTGGAAAAAAGAAAAAAAAGACTATAAAGATGAATAAATTTTGGATGACAGAAAACTAAGAGTGAAGAGGGTGGTGAGAGTTCCGGCGATCAGCTTGAAAATGGCGGATATCCCACCGGACGATTACTCATGGAGAAAATATGGTCAAAAGCCAATTAAAGGGTCTCCACATCCAAGGTACGTTTCCCCATTTTGTTGACTTTTTCAAACTCCACTCGCTATGTTCAACTCACTGAGTAACATTTAATAATAATAATTATTTTTTATTATTATTAAAACAGGGGATATTACAAGTGTAGCAGCGTGAGAGGATGCCCAGCCCGGAAACACGTAGAACGGGCCGTAGACGATCCGGCGATGCTAGTGGTGACCTACGAAGGAGAACACAATCACACCCTCAGTGTACCCGAAACCTCCAATCTCATCCTCGAGTCCTCGTAGAACATCGTCATCGTCGCATTCATCTTAATCTCGAAGGAGATCCGAGGGTCAGTTTTTTTCCACGTTATTTATCAATATATATTAATGTCTTCTCTCCCTCTCTCTCTCTCTTTTCTTGAACGATGTGAATTTGTCTATTATTATTAATATTAAAAAAGAAACAAAAAAAGGAGGTAAAGATTGTGGATTTGGTATTAGTTGGAGTAGGATGCCTTTTTCCTTTTCCTCTATTTGGTTTTTGTTATTCTTTTTCCCTTTCCAGTTCTTCTAATTTCTAATTTTCATGCCAACTTCCTTTTCTCTCTCCATTTCTTAACAAAAAAAAAGGCTTAGGGGATTGCAAGATTCAAACATGGATATTAGTTATTTCTTTGGAATTATTTTTTTCGTTGTCTATCATTTCTAATAATAATTTTCTTGTGTGGAATAAGGTGAAAATTTATAGTATATTATTGATGTAGCGTGATATGTAATTCATTAATAAATTGTTTTGTTGACAAACTAAAATTTTTATTAAAAAAGTAATATTTGTAGAAGATGTGAGATGTAATTAAAATATGAATGAGCAATAAAATAAAGAAGAGAGAGAGAGAAAAGTAAAAGTAGATGGGTCAAAGAATTTGAAACAAGTGGACCATAATGTCGTCCTTCATTTCAGAAGGTTGACTAAAACCCCC
The DNA here is from genome assembly GCA_036850905.1 of Luffa acutangula. NCBI lineage: Eukaryota > Viridiplantae > Streptophyta > Magnoliopsida > Cucurbitales > Cucurbitaceae > Luffa > Luffa acutangula. The sequence goes on along the minus strand of CM072087.1, from coordinate 55,296,611 downwards.
TTTGATTTAATATTTGACCCGTTTATCCTCTTTATTGGAATTAAAAATTAATGCACGTCTAATTCAGTTTTCAAGATTTGCTCACACTAGAAATCAAATTGAAGTTGAGAAACATGAAACATGGTTGGCAAATGGAATAGGGAAGTAATAGTAATAGTAATAGTGTAGTGTGGAAAAAGAAAGGGGGAGAAAAGTCAAAATGGGTGGGTGAGGGAATTGATAAGTAATACGAAAAGTGGGGCCTCCATTTGATGGGTTTGTTTAATTGAGCTTTACCTTGCCTTTCTCTCAACGTCAACTTTTCTCTCAATTTTGGTCCCCTTTCTTTCTTTCTCTCTTTTTATTCATTTTTCCTTCCACACTCCATCATTAAAATCACACTTCTCTACATTCTTCAATTTATTCCCAACTCATTGGATTCAATTTTGTTTTTGTATGCATTCTACAATTATACATTATAAACATGACACAAACGATTTGAGACCATAATCTTTGAGAGGACGTTTTTGCACCTAACCATTCTGGTTATCTTCCCGTTGTAATATTTAATATGATATTTACCAAAAGATTTGTGGTTTGAATTCTCTTCTCCTACATGTTGTAAAAATAAAAACAAAAATTATACCGTTAAATATCTATTATATCTAAAAAATTAACGAATTCTAGGTCTGGAAACAACTATTGATTTTTGTCTTTTCTTAAGAATTTTTTTTGTCCCCTCTAGAAAGAAAGATGTTGAGAATGTATATATTAGAGAGATGAAATTATTGAATTCACTAACTTAAGCTTTTAAATTTTAATGATATATATAATAGCATATCAGAATTAGGTTAAAGTACAAGTTTAGTCTGTGAACTTTTACGCTTGTGTCTACAAGGTCCATGAACCTTAAAAGAATCTATTAGATTTATAAACTTTCAATGATGTGTCTAATGTCTCTAAACTTTAAAAATGTCAAATAAGAAGAACTTTCGATTTTGTATACAATAGGTCATTGACATATTCAACATTATAAAAAAAAACAAAAAAAAAAAAAAAAAAAAAAAAAAAACCTAATGAATCTAATAGACATACAATTGAATTTTGTGTCTGATAGGATATTAAACTTTCAATTTTGTGTCCAATTGATTGATGAATTTAAGAAAATGTTGAATAGATCAATGATCAATTAGACACAAAATTGAAAGTTCATAAACCTATTACACACCTTTTAAAATTTAGAGACTAAGTTGTAATCTAAACTTAAACTAAGATAGCTTCTACACACCCAATACATTGTGTTTGCTTGCTTTGAACGAATTTTATTTCTACAAATTGATCCTATGATTTCGGTATGAATTTGCCTTTTGTTTCAAACCAATATAATTTGGTATAGATGATAAATTGGTGAAAAGTTAGTGTGATTTGAATCTAAAAATGATAATAGGTGGACTCAATCCGCAATATACAATTCTACCGACCTCTATCTTATCTTTTTCTTTAAGGATTGAAAGTTTTTCCAATTGATTCAATTATTTGTATGAAGTCAAATGATATTTTTTCTCTCTCTCATTTTCGTCCTCGCCTCAATTATAACAATCAAACTTTTTTCTATTTCATGATTGTGAGCTTTTGTCTCAAAAATAAATTGTCTATTCTCAAATTTTAATAAATATATGTTAGTGGACTTGGTTTCAAATCTCCCCACAAATTGATTTATCGATCAACTATTACACTATATGTTTGGTATATGATTCCATTTTAAGATCATCTATGAACAAGTATGAATTTCTATTGTCATCCAATTTTGACAAAATTGCTTCTAACTTTTAAGAATGAGATTAATGAATTCTCATTAGAACTTGTTTTGATTATGAATATATACACTTCCAAATGTCTTTGAATTCCCACCCAATGAATTTGAATTCTGTGTTCGTTTTTCTCCAACAGGAAAAAAATTAAAACTGTTTAATTTTCACATTTTTTGTGATGTTTCAGTTTTCAAATTGCATTATGATTAATTATTTGTGAAACAACTGAGGCTTGAGCCAAAGGAATTATTGGGAGTCAAATCAACAATTATTTTTGCTTATTTGTTGCGCAATTGTCTTCTTGTTTCTATTGAAATATGTGGCGTTTTGTTATCAAAAATCAAAATTGTATGGGACGGAAACCATTCCTTTTTTATTATTATTATTTTTAACCTAGTAATTAAATTAAACAATTTTATTTAAGAAAACTTTATACAAAAGGATCCCCTCCTACATTAAACAATCTCATAATTCATAACTTTAGTCAATGTTTATTTTTGGGAATCTAAAATGCTCATCTTTTGAGCATTTGGATATATATTTTTTTCTTTATTTGAGATTTTTATGATACTCTAGTGCACAATAGCTTCCTCTTTCGGTAATTTTGGAGATATTATCAATACTCAACAATAGACCAAGAAAGAGAGGGGAGAGTGAATAAATATTATTGATATTTAAGCTCTAATTGACATATATTTCTTCTTTTGAGGTTGGAGGTTCAAATCTCCATACCTCCCGTTTGTGCTAAAAAAAAATTACATATTTCAATCTAAAAAAATTATTTAGGATTTCAATATATTTTTATGCTAATTTCAAAGATTAAAACCAAAATATTTTAAAGTATATAAGGAGTAAATTGAATATTTCAATGACTAAATATATGTTTCAGATCCTAATGTTTTGATTTTTTTAAAAATATAATTTAATCTCTTATGTCTTAACATTTTTCAATTTAGTTTTTTACCGTAAATAAATGTTAAAATTGGTTGTAAATAAGCTATTAAACTTATATGACATAAATTATTTTTTTTAAAGTAAATTGTTGGAAATTTAGATGAAAAATAAAATTTTTGATAGAAGAAAGTTTCTAATTCCTCATTCACTAAGTACTGTAATGTGTAAGAGATGGATAGAAATTTTGAGTTTTCTTCTTTTCGATGATTAAAACAAATTTATACATACATAGGATACTAAATTTGAAAACTTTTTAAAGGACAGAAACCAACTTGAAAAAAAAAAAATACTCAAACATTGGGTTTAAAACATATAATGAACATATCTTTAAATTTAAGGTTACTCGTTCAAATAAATTAAAAATATATAAAAGTTAATGACAAATAGAAATATAGAATTCAAAACCTGAAATTTTTCCTTTTATAAATGGATGTCATCAAATTGCTTAGATAATAAGAGTTATAAAGTAAACATGAATTTTATAAACTCATCCAATTATTTCATTAGCACATGCCTATAATGAAAACGTATGGAACTTCTTCAAAATGTGAGTGGATGGGATCAAAGTAATATGAATGTGGATACGTAATTACATAAAGACAATTTTAAATAGTAGTTATTATTATTATATACATCGTGTTGATGGTCAAATTTGGACAGACAGAACTCACCTGACCTTTACATGCCACCAACGGTGAATTTGTTTGAGAGAGGAGAAGACGTGACCTGCAAGATAGTAAAACCGACACACCGGTGTGGTACTTGCCACACTACACCTTTAATGCTTAAGTCAACAAGTTGAACGATGGGAAGCAAGAGGGCAAGAGTAAGAGGAGAATCAGAAAATAGGGTTCGAGATCCCTTCTTCAGTCACGAATAAGGGTTTAAATACATGTTCATGTTCTCGGGTTTCTAGGCGTTCGGAGGCGATCCAGGGCTGAACCAAGTGGAACCGGGGGGACCAAGGGCATCAGGGACCGAATGGAGGCGGAAGGACTCGATCCATGCAAGTGGGCCGAGTGGTCGGTCTCGCCTTCGGGCCGAGTGGTCGGTCTCGCCCTTGGGCCGAGGCCGACCATATGGGTTGGGCCAAGGCCCGATCCCTCCGACCTTGGCCCGACCCTCTGGCTTGTTCCTTCTCCGGGGCCCACTTCCTAGTTGTCTCCTTGGACTGGTATTGCGTTGTCCTTCTCAGTTCCTTGCATATCAGGATGGCCCAAAATTACCTATAACATACGGAACTCAAAAATGTTATTGTACAAAAAAAAAAAAAAAAAAAACAAACAAAAAACAAGTTTGAAAGTCAATGAAAACATAGCTCAATTGGCATAAAGCTATTTAAGAAGGTTTAAATTGCGATCGCCAAAACCGTGGAGGCGTCGGATCGATCCTTTGTGACTCATGCAATCTATATGGGCTTCAAGAAGATCAATACAAGCTGGTCCGTCAAGCAATTAGAGATGAAAGCCATTTAAGAAGGTTTAAATTGCATACCTTCCATTTGAGCAATTCATCCAGATTTTGATCATCCCCCCAATGATTGAATCAGATGTCGTCGGAGTTGCGAATTCTCAACAACGAGGATGAAGATCTTTCGGAGATTTCGTTCCTCATGGAGGAGATTCATCGCGTGGCTTCTTCTTTTGAAGAAATCTTGTTCGAATTCAATCATCCAACGAAGTTTTGAAATCCTCTTTCACAATGGAAGATGGTGTGGGTCAATGTTTTTTTTTTTTTTTTTTTTTTTTTTTTTTTTTAATGAGATGGTTTCACTAGACTCTTTTATGCTTTAATGAAGTATTTTCTTTAAAAGGAAAAATACACTTTTTGTCCCTGAGGTTTGAGTTAAGTTTCATTTTGGTCCCTGAGTTTTCAAACTCAACATTTTAGTTCCTGAGATTTGGATTTCGTTACACTATTCGTCCCTCAGTCAAAATTTTCGTTAAATGTTAACAGAAGCTGACATGGCAATAGTTTTTTTATTTAAAAATATATTTTTTTTCATTTTTAAAAATAAAATAATATATTAAATCATTTTTTATTATTTTTTCATTTTATTTATTTATTTTTTTTTCTTCCATCTTCTTCCATCTTCTCCTCCTCCCCTTCAAACCCTAATCTCCATTCACTTACAGTAGCCGTCGCCGCCCGCCACGCCGCCGCTGGTACCAACGCCGGCGAAACCGCCATTTTCCATTTAATTCTCGTCCTTCTCCTCTCCTTTTTCTTCTTCTTCTTCCCTTTTCCTCCCCTTTCTTCTTCCACTGTTTTTTCACAAAAAAAACGAAGAAATCGAATAGAGCAAGTGGGCCACACCGCCGAGGGAGAGAACAGAGGCCCGAAGAAATCGAACGGGCACGCGAAGAAATCCCAGATCTGCCGAAGAAATCGAGGAGAAAACTCAGATCTGATGAGGAGAAAAACCAGAATGGCGACGAACGACTGCAAGCCGGCGACTGCGAACCCATATCTGAACAAGCGGCGAACGACCTGCAAATGAGCGGCGAACGACGTGGGTGAGGGTCTCGTGGGATTTCGACTGGAGCAGCCGTGGTGGAGAAGAAGGAGAAAAGAGAAAGAAAGGGGAGGGTCGCGGTGGAGTAGAAGAGGGTCATTCGATTTCTTCGTTTTTTTTGTGAAAAAACAATGGAAGAAGAAAGGGGGGAGGAAGAAGGAATAAGAAGAAAAAGGAGAGGAGAATAAAGAGAAAAAATGGAAAACGGCGGTTTCACCGACGTTGGTACTGGCGGCGGCGACGACTACTACTGTAAGTGAATGGAGATTAAGGTTTGAAGGGGAGGAGGAGAAGATAGAAGAAATGGAAGAAAAAAAAAATAAATAAAAAAAGAAAATGAAAAAATAATAAAAATGTTTTAATATATTATTTTATTTTTAAAAATGAAAAAAATATATTTTTAAATAAAAAACTATTGCCACATCAGCGTTCTGTTAACATTTAACGGAAATTTTGACTGAGGGACCAATAGTGTAACGAAATCCAAACCTTAGAGACTAAAATGTTGAGTTTGAAAACTCTGGAACCAAAATGAAACCTAACTCAAACTTAGGGACCAAAAGTGTATTTTTCCCTTCTTTAAAATACAATTTGACACATCTTGTCTCATTATTTAATTTTTTTTAAAAAAATAATAATGTATTATTTACGCCACATGGGCAAACAATTGAATGTCTAGTTGGACCTCATTACACAGCCAGCTTGGGAATTGACCCACCCAAAATTACTTTAGCTGATCTGGCATATTTAGCCAAATAATCTGCCACCTTGTTACACTTCCTGGGGATGAATGAAAAATTAACAACCTCAAAAAAATTATTTAATTACTAACTACTATTCATATATTAATTAGAGATGGTAGACATATTTTAATTATCAAATAAATTTATTTTTAGAAAATGTGAATAAAATGAAATAAATGATAAAATTATGACTTTACATAGAAATTATAATTATTGCAACTATACATGAACAAGAAGATTAGCAATAGTACATCATTGATGCCAAAGCATTAATTAGAGAACAATACTTGACATAGTTTGAAAATTTAAGGCTGAGGTATAATAATGTTGGTTCCAAGTATAAATAAATGAGGTGATTTTATGTTTCATGACTTTTTTAGAATTCCATTTTTTCGAGTTCAATAACATTTGGAGGTGTGAGATTTGAATCTTTGGATCTCTTCATAGTACATCATTGATGCCAAAGCATTAATTAGAGAACAATACTTGACATAGTTTGAAAATTTAAGGCTGAGGTATAATAATGTTGGTTCCAAGTATAAATAAATGAGGTGATTCTCTTATGTTTCATGACTTTTTTAGAATTCCATTTTTTCGAGTTCAATAACATTTGGAGGTGTGAGATTTGAATCTTTGGATCTCTTGGTTGATGGTATATGTCAATTACTGTTTAGCTATGCTCATCTTAACATTTTGAGGGTTTCCATTATACATAATAAAATTGCCAAAAGTTTCGCAATAAAATCCAAATAAATATTGTTGTAGGGTTAGAGACATAACATTAAATTAATAAAATCAATTTTTTTTTAAAAAAAAAATAAAGATAAATATAAATTTTCACAAAAGACTTGAAGTCCTGTCTTAATATTTGACTTTATTTGTGTGCCTCTGGATATTAAAATTAATTTTACAAATGTTTAGTGAAACACCATACTTAACTACTATATTCAAATTGACTAAATGTGAAAATGAAACAACAACGTATTGATGTAACATTTTCTTTCATAAGTTGTTGGAGTGGAATTGAATAATTTTTTTATTAATAAAAAAAAACCTAAGTATAGTACATATTTCATACAAGTTGATCAAATCAAAACAATCAATGGTCAAACTCCACATAATAAACTGAATTTTTCTTATGCAAATTAGTCAGAGATAGAAAAGATCTAAACCTTTTTGTTTAACAAATTGAAAGCATATTTTAAACCAAGAGATTGTTCAGTAATTAAATTACAGTGCTAGATCATTCAAAACACAAAATTAAATTACCGAATTGAAATTCTTGTTTTGCATTTGAAGAAAGAATTATTTTTACAAGTCCCATTCTCATTCTCCAACATATATCCAACCCCAATTCCAAATGTTCAAAAAGGAAAAAGAAAAGAAAAAAACTAATTTGAAAATAACAATCAAAACGATGTTTTTGATAACATAAATAGAATTACCCAAGTCCCAGCCCACATCATTTACCTCTCTCTCCCACGTCCCACCATTCTGTTTTAAGTTTTAACCAACGTAACTTGTTCAATTACTAAACAATAACAACGCCACTGTCCAGTGTTATTAGCAAACGGAGAAACCCCGCTACGCCCTCCACGCCGTCGTATTATGACAAAACTGGAAACAGTTCTCATCCATCCTCTCCACAACATAATGTCCAAGCGTATCGCTCGCCTCCACCAAATTCTCACTGCACAAAAATTCCTCACTGCAAACCCTCTCCACTTCGCCGTAAAAATCGTGTACGAACACGTGCGTTTTGGGGTTCCCTCCCTTTTTGCTCCTGGCCAGAACGCCGGCCGTGTAGATGGCGGACATCCGGCCGGGCGCGTCGGGCCAGTCTCCGCGTGGGCCATCCACGAGAATGACGTCCCAGTCGACTTCGTAGACGTGGTTGGGAAGGTCGTTGAGGCCGAGCCTGCAGTCGGAGAAGAGAAGATTCTGGACGGGACGGCACTCGTTGCGTATCTGTTCTCGGACGGTGGTGATGAGTTCGTTGAGTTCGCTTATCTTGGTGGTGTACTGGACGTCGTAGGCGTCGATTTCGGGGTGCTTTTCCTCGATGAAGGCGGCGTAGTAGCGATTCTCGTCGATGAAGACGGTGCGACCGTTGTGGTTGAGGGCCTTCCAGAGAAGGGTCTCTTGGGTGAGTCCGAAGATGAGGAAATTGCAGGGGGTGGAGCATTTGCGGAGGACGTCGGAGATGGGTTTGAGCTCGGAGTGGGTCATGTGGAAGGAGTCGTTGGACTTGGAGGCGTAGTAGAGAAGGGTGTTGATGACGGTGGTGGGGAGAGAGGTGGCGGGGGAGGAGGAGGAGAGGAGGGAGGCGGCGGTGGAGGTGGCAATGGGAGTGGAGGCGGCGCGAGTGTAGACGAGGAGGAGGAGGAGGAAGGCGAGAGTGAAGAGGGAGAGGAAGGCGAGAAGCCAAATCTTGGAGGAGGTGCCCTGTTTTTGGATGTAAGGGTGGAGGAGAATGAGCCTGGTGTTGTTGGGATTGGGTTTCATTTTTGTGTTGAGACTGAGAGAGGAGAAAGAGCTAAGATTTGGATATTGAGATGGAATTGGATTGGTGTGTTGAGAAATTTGGGGTTGGATTATAAGCAAGTGTTGCTTTAAGCAAACAGGGCAGGGCAGGGCAGGGCAGGGGGTTGGCTATAGGCTTTACAATCAGCACATCGTAATCCAACCGAAACCTTTTTTTAATTGAAGGAATGATGGTTTACTTTATGAGTTGGGAGTAAAATTAATGTAAATTGTTTAAGGTAGATTTAGAGGGTTAATTAATTGGTTGAGAAGGGTTAGAGATGGAGAGGTGGGTGAGGGAAAATGAGGAATGATGAAAGGACAGAATAACTAATTACAATTCAACAGTCGCTTTAGCTTATTGCATGCAGTGTTTTACTTCTCAAGGAACCTCAATGGAAAGAATCATAATCTAAGCAATATATTTATCTTCTTTTGAGGAGACCAACCACCTGTTTTTTTTTTTTTTTTTTTTTTTTTTTTTTTTTTTTTTTTAATTATTAAAAAAAAAAAAGTATCGTAGCTCTTCCATCTCATCTCATCGGCTCATCTCATTGTGCACGTTTCTTATATATATATTCCAACCTCAATTAGAAATGACTGTGGCTTTTTTTTTTTTTTTTTTTTTTTTTTTTTTTGAATTGATGTGTCTATGATAACGTAAATGTTATGTCTCTATATTAGGTAGAGAGGAAAATTTGAAAGATGTATATCTTTTTAATGGTACGTTTCATACTTATAAGAGGATAAGAGTGACAGTCATGTTGAATAATTTTTCTCTTGTTAAATTATTAAAAGACGGTTATATTTTTTTTTCTAATTTAGAAAGAACAATGTTTGACTGCAATGCTAGTATTTAGGAACCCCTACATACATACTCCATTCAAATTTTGACAACTAAGGCCCCATTTGATAACCATTTCGTTTTTTGTTTTTGGTTTTTGAAAATTATGCTTGTTTTCTTTAAATTTCCTCACCATGGTTTTCATTTTTGTTAAAGGCATACTTGAATTCCTAACCAAATTCTAAAAACAAAAACAAGTTTTTGAAAACTACTTTTTTTAGTTTTCAAAATTTGGCTTGGTTTTTGAAAACATGGAAAGAAAGTAGATGAAAAGCCAAAAAAAAAAACTTAGAGTTAGAAATGGTGTTTAAAAGCTTAAAAACCAAAAACCAAAAACAAAAAATCAAATGGTTATCAAACGTGGCCTAAGGTATCCAACCAAGTATTATTCTTTAGGAAAATGAAATATATTCCAAGTTTTTTTTATGTGGTTTATTATTATTGACTAAAACTTATTAATTGCACCTATGTGTTTATTAATTAAACGAACTAAGACTCAAAACATGATTAATGTCTATTTTCATTTTAAGAGGGTTTAAAACTGAACTAAGTTGATAGTCCAAATTAAGTTAAACTAGTTTGGTTTTTTAAAACAATTGAATTATTATGGACGAATATCAGTATGAATAAATAAAGACAGTTTCTGACATAGCTATTTGTTAACATGAAATCTAAGATGGAACGGATAAGTCAACTTAAAAGAACAAAATATAACTTGCAAAATAACTTACACCGATATGGTGTTGTGTCCAATACACTCCGTTACTTAAGTTAAAACTTATACCAAAACGATGTCAAGTCATACTAGAGCAAAGTTGTGTACCTATACATGAAGGTAGGTTCCAATATTCATAACGCATCACCATTGTCATAACATTAGTTCGTATCTAAACACATATAGCTCAACTTGCCCTGTCATTGGGCTCGGGTCGTAATTGGAGGTGCTCGACCCTTCCACTTTTCCTTGGATCATTTGAGTGACCCTTAAACATGGACCCACAAGAGGGAACCATTTGAAAGGTCTTTTTCTCACCCATTACATAAATTGATAAAATAGTTCCAAATATTTTATAGGGTAAAATACTCTTTTGGTCCCTACTGTTTGGAATTCATTTCTAATAGGTCCCTAGGTTTCAAAATTAAACAAAAGTCCCTATTGTTTCATAAATAGTTCTATTAAGTCCTTCAACCGTTAATTTTTTTAATTGGGCTGACGTGGCACGTTAAAAATATTAAAATATTAAAATTTAAATTAAAATAATAATAAAATAATAAATAATAAAATTAAAATGTAATAAAATAAAATTAAAATTAAAAAAAATCCATTCTCTCCCTCTCCCCGATTCCCATTTCCCCATTTTCCTGCTTCTTCTCTCTCCCCCTCCTCTTCTCTCCCTCTCCTTCATCTTATCACCGGAGCTCCATGTCCGTCGGATCGTTGATGAACGACGAGATCAGAATCTCATTTTTCGACTGAAAAGCGTAAGCATTTGGATTATCATCTACAATCACTACTCTTCTCAAATCCCGCCCAATGTCAGACAAATCCTTCACCTATTTCCCCTTCACCTCCTTGCAAGAATCGCAATACAATCTGTGCGAAATCACCATTTTTTTGTCCAAATGGTTCAGCACAAGCGACGCGTATTCCTTCAACTCGACGGTGAACACCACGATTTCGAATCTATCGGCTAGGGCTTCCAAAAATTGGTCAACGCCAGGGCGTTTGAGCACATAGAAGTTGAGTACTTCGCTGTCAACCCTCGGCCTGACTACGAAATCGAATTTCTCCGGCGAAGGGTCGAGTTTGGAATGGACAAAAGTCTCGTCGAGGTCGAGGAGAACGATCCGCTTGGCCGGAGAGATGAGAGGTGGAAGGAGGCAGTTGTTGAAGACTAGGGTTCGGACTATGTCGGGTTCAGAGGAGGAGGTTGTGGATGGGGTTTTCCTCCAGGGCTTGTAGCCTTTGTGGCGGTTGAGGGTGGTGATACAGGCCAACTTGGAGAAGATTTTGAGAAGACGACGGTGGCAGGTGAAGAGAGAGCGGTGGATAGTGGCGACGACGGCAGACATGGAGCTTCGACTATAAGATGAATGAGAGGGAGAGAAGAGGAGAGGGAGAGAGAAGAAGAAGGAAAAAGGGGAAGGGAATCAAGGAGAGAGAGGGATTTCTTTTATTTTATTAATTTTTAAATTGATTATTTATTATTTATTATTTATTATTATTTAAATTTAAAATTTAATATTTTAATATTTTTAATGTGTCATGTCAGCACCGTTAAAAAATTAACGGTGGAGGGACTTAATAGAACTATTTTCGAAACAGTAGGGACTTGATTGTTCAATTTTGAAACTTAGGGACCTATTAGAAACAGACTCCAAATAGTAGGGACCAAAAGGGTATTTTACCCTATTTTATATAATTTAGCCTTTTTTATGAGTGGTTATTCGCTTAATTGGTAAAAGTGGGTATAACTCAGAGGTAATTGACATCTACCTCGACTAAGAAGTAAGATGTTTGATCTCCACCTCCAAAGTTGTTTAACTCAAAAAAATATCGCTTAATTCGTTGTTTGTGTAAAACAAATTTACATTCAAATCAATATCCGAACCAAATATTAGGTTTTAGGACTGAAAAAAAAAACCCAACTATATTTACAAGATGAATGATATTTTATAAGTTGTCTAAGGTCAAGTTCAAGCGCTACTACAAAATAATCACTAAAACGAACTAATTGGTTTGTTTAGTTTGGTATTTTAGAACACGGTTTGGGTTGATTTTTTTTTTAATGAAAATACGTTGATTTCTTTTCTTAAAGTAAAACAATTGAAGTAAAAAAAAAATCCAAAAAAAAAAAAACTGAACAAATTACAATGAAAAGAGCTAAGCATTAAAAAAATTCATTGAAAAATAACTATATAAAAGTACTAAATTTCTAGAAGGAAAAAACTTGGTTGCATACTAATGCGACCATTAAAATATTGACAACTAGGGGTGATAAAAAAAAGTTTTCTCGTTTTCTACCTCTCTCTTTTAGTTGTCAAGATTTTAATGGGATATGTAAAGAGATTCATACAGTAAGAAACTTAAATAAAAAAAAAAAAAAAGTTATTGATACATAGATATTATTGGTAGAAGTCTTGTAGTTGACAATTTTACATAGTTGGATGTATGAGAGAAACTACACAATTAGGGGTGATAGTCGGTTCGGTTTTCTCGGTTTTGGGCTCAACCGAGAACCGAACCGACATTCTCGGTTTGATGAAATGGTGAACCGAACCAATGTCCAATAAGGGACAAAATCGTCGGTTCGGTTTTAGATCGGTTCGGGTTTGGATCTCGGTTTTGGGCTCATAATCCAGACTGCCTTTAAAAATTTTAAAAAAAAAAAATCATCATTTCTTCTCAGCCCAACCCATTAAATCTAAAAACCCTAAAGCTACAGTACTCAAAAAAAAAAAACCCTAAAGCTACCTTGAAGTGGGAGTTCGACGGCGGCAACAAATCGATTTGTTCGACGGCAATCGGTTGATGGACAATCGTTGATGAACTTAGGGAGACAATCAGACATGCACTCTGAGATGAACTGAAGCAGATGAGGCAACGAACTGCATGGGTCTAAGGCATCAGCTGGACGGTGAAGGTGATGAACGACTGACGGTAAGGTGAAGGATGATCTTCTTTTCGGTGGCCGACTGGAATCGCGCTTCAGTCTTCGGACGACGAGGACCAACCAACAGAAGAATCAAGAAGGAGAAGAGTATCTTGTGCGCGTGCTGCTGGAAACGAGAAGGAGAAGAAGAGTAAAATGTAGAAGACCGAAGAAATGGAGAAGAAGAAGACCGTAGAGACGAGATTGGAATCGAGAAGGAGAAGATCGAAGATGCATGCGACTGGAATCGAGGAGAAGACTAAAAGACTGAAGTGAAGGTTAGGGTTGTTTTAAAGAGGTATATATATAGTAGGTTCGGTTCGGTTTTTTATTGTTTTTTTCAAGTAAGAACCGAACCAAACCGAAAAAAATATGGTTTTCTAAAAAAATGAACTGAGATGTCCAGATTTTTGCTAAATAACCAAACCAAACCAATGGATCGGTTCGGTTTGGTTCGATTTGTCGGTTTTTTTGTTTTCACTTGCACTCCTACTACACATATTTTGAATTTGTATCTTGTGAATATTACCAAACATATAAATTTTAGATTTATATCCAATAGTTATTATGGGATAGCCACATTATGTCAGTTCATTCAATAATTTTTTTTTTCTAATGTTAAATGATTAAAAAATGTATGTATATAAATTGAAAATAAATCTCTTCTAAAAAAAAATTGAAAATAAATCGATCTATTGAAAATAATTTTTCTAATTTGGGCCTACAAGTACAAATGCTTGCAGAAGTCCATTGGGCTGTAAAGCATCTAACAGGATTCAACTCATATTTAGCATAATTTTAGAAAAATATATAGCATGTCAAAATTTTGCTGAATTCTACTCTTATGTTACACATTTCTATCTTATTTTTTACGTGCGTTAAAATACGAAAGAAAAAAGAACCTTTAAAAAAAAACATTATGAACAAATTTAAATAGGACCACCTAATATATATATATATATTTTAAAAAGATCGTAATATAATATTTTAAAGGCTAGCTTTTAAACCAAGGAAAGAAACTTCCGGTTGCAAAAATAGGACCACCTTGAACCTGAGACAAAATGAAAGACTAAAGAGGGGACCCTTTAGTACTAAACAACATGATTCTCCGTCTTAAAACACAAAAGAATTAGAGAAACTTGTTCATTCCAAATATCGAGGACTCAAAATTGTAAAGATGACATCATTCATTGCTTTCAATTATAAGCTCTTTCACTCTTTGTTCTTGCATAATTTCAAACATTTCTTCTACAAACATAAGTGATGATGGGCGAGGTTGTCTTTTCCTTTTAAAAACATTTGATCGGTTGAGATAGCAATGGACATTCTTTCTATAATCTTCAAAACATTTGTTCATATATATATAACTGCAACGAAATTCAAATTATTCTAAAGAGATCATCATTGTTTCTCCTTTTTTTTTTCTTCCTTCTTTGTTTCAACTTTAAAAAATTTGAACGTAAAGTCTTTGGAGTAGTCCAGCTAGATTCTAATGAGACCCTAGTATAGTGGGACAATACACATTAATATATCTTTATCTAAATTTGAACAATAAGATAATGCAAGAATATTTTGCAACCAAAAAGCATGAGAGAGAGGGAAGGAAACTGGTTTGAGAGTGCAAGGGAAAAAAGAAACAAAAAAGAAAACATCAAAGTGTCAATTTTTTTAAGTAAAAGCAATAATTGATTGATGAATTATTTTCTTTTCTCTGCATAGCGTCACCATAATATCTAATAATTTGGAAATAATTTTGCAGGTTTTAATACGCGAAATGATTATTTCTATTAAAGTTAGCAATATTAAATTAAACAGTCATCCCATTTTCTTTGAACTTTTAAATAAAAGTTAATATGAGTTATATATTTATATTATATATTTCCAAAAGATTGGTTTAGAGAGTCAACGGTAGCCGAAGGCATGTGTGACTTTTGGGATTGGATTGGGCGGAGAGAAAGCTAAAGGGATCTCTAGGCAGGCGCCTACTTTCATGTTTCCAAACCCTAAAGTTTTGGCAACATATTTCATCTTCTAATTTTTTTTAACTGATCTTCTTTTATATAATTAAAGTTTTTATTATGGGTAAATTATAAGTTTAGTT
This sequence comes from Luffa acutangula, assembly GCA_036850905.1. Taxonomy (NCBI): domain Eukaryota; kingdom Viridiplantae; phylum Streptophyta; class Magnoliopsida; order Cucurbitales; family Cucurbitaceae; genus Luffa; species Luffa acutangula. The sequence goes on along the minus strand of CM072087.1, from coordinate 55,281,488 downwards.
CTCATTTTGTGTCTAATATTTTCATACGTAAATTTTGTCACTTAATATGATTATATTATTATAACTTGATTTTTGGTTGTGTGAATAAAAATCAATAGTAAAGACTCATGAACAAGATAGATTTTAATATGTATCAATCATTCAAATATGACTTTTAAAAATTATGCAGATCTATTTTTCTCATAATATATTTTTAGTCCTATTTTATTTTTTTTTATTTTTAAGAATTGTAATTAAATTAGTTGTACAAATTAATGTTATACTGTACCTATATTGATAATTATAAAAATACATTTTAAAATTATTTAGCTTAAAAAAATGGGATACACAGAATCAACTTTTAGAAAGTGGCCGTGTACTTTGTGTTGTATTTGAATTGACTGTGCACATACTCATTATCTAATTTCGTAAGGAGAAAGGAAAAAACAAAATCTAAAAGAATACATTAAATTTATATTGTAGAAAGGATGATTAGAGAATAAAGATGAAATCATATTGTAGAAAGGATGATTAGAGAATAAAGATGAAATCATTCTTAAATTATTATAAATATTTTTTCTTTTGACAAATTCAAGACAACATAAAATAAGATTATTGTAATGAATTGTGTTTACTTCAATTAATTTTTGTGGGATGAGTTATGGGTATGATAAAATTGTCATTATTTAAAAGATGAGGATGGAGGGTTTTGGGCAAAGCATGTGGTTGCAACCTAGATGAAGTTTTTCATAATTTTTCCATAAGGACCAACCAATTATTTAATATATTTACTTCCTCATTGTCGTGTCCTTTATTCTTATTAAAGTTTTCCTTTTCCATGTCTTGATTTTTATTAGTCACACTTTGTCAATTAGTTGATTAACCATCCCCAAAAGGATTACAGAGAGAGAGATCTTTATGTATTTTTCAATGGTAGATCAGTTGGAGATGGAAGGAATTAACCTAGAAACTTCTCAATTTATTGGATTTTGAATTTTTTTTTTTTATAATATCTATGATGTGGGATTTGATTTTCTGACATCTTGATCGAGAGTACAAATTTTATGTCAGTCAAACTATGCTTTTGTTGGATGATTATTGTGAGAGTATCCCTATGTTGTCATGCTCTCACGTGATTATAAACTTTATATCCATCAAGTTACTTATACATTATATCAAGTCAGCGAGTTACGAATATGGACATTTTCTTAAGGCTATTTTTTAAAGTATTTTATGTAATTATTTTATTAATATTTATACAAAATTGATATTTTGTTGGTTTTTGATCCAAAGTATACGGGAGAAGTAGTCAAGTAAACATTATTGTAAAGGACGATTGCTATCCCTTTTGGTTGTTGGGAATGTCAAAATTATGGATGAGATCTCGACCATAGGGATGCTAAAATCTCATGCAACGAGATTAGAAAACATCCGGGTTTTTTTAATTATTATTATCATTGTTTTTTTTTTTTTTTTTTTTTTTTTTTGAGAAAACATCCGGTCCCTATTTCAAATAGGAGAAGACACAATAATCTATTATTTATTTGAACATTAGAAACAAGAATGAAGGAATATATTCTTTTGTACCAATAATTCAACCCAAACTTTCCTAACCTTTCATCGTGATACTTGAAATCCAATACTTATTTTAATTAATATTTTTAGTGATCTAACATAATTGTTAACGTTAGAAATTAGAAATTATGTGAATTTTTTCAATTAAATAATATTCAATTATTATGTATAAAAAAAATTATCTTTAAGTAACATATTCATCCAACAAATTCCGTAGGCAATTTCTATCATCGTCTTCCCTATTGACAAGAGTTTCAATGAAAATGGAACGGTCTCTCCCAAACTTATAAAAATGATAAAGATATTTTAATATCATAATTAAAGAGAATGATGGCATATTGTGCTCTTGTAACTTGCAAAATTTTAAAAATAATCATATTGTGTCCTGTTTTGGAAATAGTTTTAGCATCCATATAGCTACTAAGTCTATAGATCATACTTTAATTGAACAATTGAATAATCCAAGAAAGAGTTTGTTTGAACAGAAGAATAATCCCAAAAAGTGAAATATATCAGAAAGTTAAATCCATAGGCAATTCTCTACTTGGGTATGATGTGCTCTTAAAGTATGCCTCAAATAATTCTCTATTATTGAGAGGGCTAAAAAAAGTAAATTCACTCTAAAAGAGGTGAGTGTGAGTAAATCTCAAAATTTAAAAACTTAATTGATATGAAATTCTTTTCAAAAAAAAAAAATTGATATGAAATTTAAATTATGTCTGGTATGTTTTTAATGTTTTACATTTTAAAATACAAAATCATATCAAAAATATAAAAATTTTATCAATGGATTTCGAGTTATAAACTCGTTTAATTTGTTTTAAAATTAAAAAATAAAAAATATATAATATAGTTTATATAATATTGTAAAATAATATTTCTAACAGAAAACATGTTCAAAAGTTAATTAATATTTTTACTAATTAGATGCACTCAACTTCCAATCTAATTTGTATATTAACTGTTAGGTAATCCCAAATTCTGTATATATGATTAGTTAAATTTTATTTCATTTTCTTAAGCAGTGTCTTATTAATGTAAATTGAGAGACAGGAATAAAAATAAAAATAAAAAAAAATTATGGGGAATTTTTTTTTTTTTGAAATTTGGAAAGTAGCATAGAATCACTTTTTCCTCTTTCTTGGCAGAAAAATGTCATTTCTTTTTCGAACTGAAGAAAAAAAAAAGATTATTACAAAAAAAAAGAAGAAGAAGGAGAAGAAGAAGAAAACAACTCGAGGCTTCAGTGAGTGTAGTGGATGCGTCCGACGTGGATGTCTCATTTATATTTTCCTGTTATTGGATATATTTTATTTTTGGTTATTTAAAATTGTTTTTTTTACAACGGTTATTAAAAAAAAGTTAAAATATCATTTTGATCACTACTTTTAATTTCATTCAATTTCAATCTTCTTACTCTTAAATATTAAATTTTAGTCCATGTTTTTGTAATAAAGCTTAAAATTGTTCTACATTATCAAAATCACAATAATTTTCATGCAAGAAAAGATCTAATGTGAATATATTTCCAAAATCTATAGAGGAAAATATAATAGAAATTTATTTTGTTTTAAAAAAGTTAACAATAAATCAATAAGGACCAATTTTAAGCTTGAATCCATATTTCCAAATGTTGGGACTAAAGAAACTACATTCGGACAAAATACGTACACCCTCCTTCCCATGAAATGTAGTTAATGACTTATGTTGATGGTCAAATTTGGTCATAGGAACTCATCTGACCTTCACGTATCACCAACGGTAAATTTGTTTGAGAGGGGGGAAGACGTGACCTGCAAGACAGTAAACCTGCACACCGGTGTGATGCTAGCCTCACCGTCTCCGATGCTTAAGTCAGCAAGCAAAACGACAGGAAACAAGGAAGTAAGAGCAAGAGGAGAAAGTAGAGAATAGAGTTCGGATCCCTTCTTCGGTGGCGAATAGGGGTATAAATACATGCTCATGCTCCTAGGGTTTTTAGGAATTCGGAGGCGTTTCGGGACGAATCAGACTGAACCGGAGTGGCTAGAGCCAGTAAGGACCGAAAGGAGGCAAACGAACTCGACCTGAGCAAGCGAGCCGAGTGGTCGGGGTCAAGGCCGACCATATGGGTCGGGCCCAGTTGGTCTGGTCTTCCTCTGGGTTGATTCCTGGTCCTAACTCCGCCCGGTTGTCCTCGTCAGCTCCTTGCATGTCATGGTGGTCCAAAATTACCTATAACAACTTATATAACTTGTTTATAATGAAATTGAGAGTTCAGACTTTTATGGAAATTTGTAAGTCTTGTAAAATTGTTGAAGAGAAAATCACATTATTTGTGTTAAATTTGGTGAATTTTTAGAGATTATTAACCGCTTTTTTTTTTTAATTAATAGGCATAATCGAATGTAAGAAAAATTACAGTTGAATCAGAAAAATTAAAATTTTAAGATAATACATAGTGACAGGTTTGTGAGTAAAAATTAGATTATTGTTATTAATAGTTATTTGTTTTTTCAAACGATCGTTTTTTCTTTTGAAGGCGCACAAGATTTGCAGATAATGATAAAATGTGTGTGTTTTTTTATTTTTGAGAAATAATGATAAAATGTGTTGTTTTCACTGTTCATAACATTGACATCTTGAAACCAACAAAAATATAGTTTAACTGGCATAGAGTTTTAATGATGATTGCGAGATATGTGATCTAAATTTTTCCACCCACATATCGTAAAAAAAAAAAAAAAAAAAAAAAAAAAAACATTGGCAAAAACATTGACACTTTGAAGCGCGCGCGTCCCTTTACGCGTCACGATTACGAGTGAACAGATTGAATTTCGAAAATTTTAAGAATTATGTATATAGTAAAATACTAATTTGGAATCGTAAGAGGGCGTCCAAATAAAGGGAACGGCTCTTCTCAAATAATAATTAAAAAAAAAAAAAAGCTCCCCGTATTTTGGGGTTTTTTTTTGAACTATTCTAAATTAATTAAATATTTTACGATTTTTTTATTTCTATTTTACGATTTTTGTAACCATTATTTCAAGATCTTGAAATAGTTACAACGTGACCTGAGAGAATAAAATAGTTTTTTTTTTTTTTTTTTTTTTTTTTTTTTGTCTTTCTTTGTTGAGTTCAAACTCACAAAGAATTCAAACTTTCCACTTCTTAGTTGATGATGATGTTAACTATCATTAAACTCACTTTGACATAATAGTATTTTTGTTGTCAATTTATAATTTAGTTAAAAAGGTAACTAAAAAACACAATCAACTTTAAACAGTGAATTTATATATATATATATATATATATATATATATATATATATATATATTATCAAAAAGTTAGATGATCAAATCTTTCTACTCTACATGTTGCTCATTAAATATTTTTGCCAACATAAATTGAACTTAGTAATTGGATTGTAAGTTTAAATTTTCGCCCCACACTTATAATTTGTATTCATACTTTGGTGATACTTCAAAAGGAGATAAATACTTCTCATGATGTTGAAAAAAAGTGGGTTTTAAAGATTTAAAAAACATTTATAATAATTTGATGGGTGAAGTATTTAGATTTTCTTTTTAATTTCAAACTCCTATGCGTTTGAAAAATATTTTGTTTTTAAAATTAAACTTATAATCACTTCTCCAATCTCTAGGTTTTTTTTAATCTACCTTTTACAAATATTTTTAAAATCCAAACCAAAGTTTTAAGGTTAAAAAGAATTAGTTTTAAAAAACTTGTCTTTTTTCTTCTTGAATTTTAACCAATAATTTAAATGTGTTCTTAATAAAGATGAACATAATTGTAAAAAAATCATGGAAAAACAAATACAATTTTCATAAACTAAGAACTAAAAACAAAATGGTTATCAAACCAAAGTGTTTATTTAAAGTACCTTTAAATTTGTTAATATTTTTTCTTTTAATGTAAACAATATATAACTTTTCCTTTTTGAAGTGTGAGTACATTTAAATGATATAAAAATGATTTGGTAGTTTTCTTTTTTGAGCTGAAAAAATGATTTGGTAGTTTGAGTTTACTTATCACGTATATTTGGTACATTATTAACATCCACTAAGACATAACTACCTTGGCAATGGGTATTTCTTTAGTATATTCGCGGCAAACTTTATCCTTTGTATGCTTAAATTACATGCAACTGTATAAATAATTAACTATTTAGTACAACGTCTAGCAACAAATAGAAATAATGTCTCAAATTAGAACAACTTGTTAGTATATTTTTTTTGTTCTTATATCAAGTTTTTTTATTATAAAAAAAATAACAAAACAAAATCAATTTACAACTTTTTTATTCTTCTTGATGGAATGTATTGGTGGCTCACATGTCATGCACTATTTTGATTCAATTTAATCTTTTTGACCACTTTCTTTTTTCCTTTTTTCTAGTGTATTTTTTATCGGAAAAACCTTTATCATCCTAAAATTCAAAGCAACTTAACTTATTAGTAATCCACTTGAAGACGAAAATTTGAAACTATAACTTATAATAACTGCATGAGGAAGATTTATTATTTTATTTGATATGAATTTATGAAGGAAAAATAAGTATTTGCACATTCATAAATTTAAAAAGATATGTATTGAAGGTTTATTTATTTATTTTTTAAAAAGATATGTATTGAAAAAGGAAAAATAGTAAAATAATTCATACAAATGGAATTTCCGTTGAAGTCATTGGGGTCAAACGCTTGCCAACAATTTTCGTCCATCCCCTACGACCCACCTCACGTGATTACCTCCAGAAAGTGCCTCTTACAAAAAGGGCCAGCTGCTCCGCATTACTCTCTTTTCTCTCCACCACTTCCTTCTTTCTCTCCGCTGCTCCCCTCCCTCTCCGCCGCCGTCTTGGCTGGGAGCTCCGGTCGAGACAATGAAACCCAATCCCTCCACATTTCTCCCGTCCCTTCCACTTCTCTTTTCTTTCTTCGCTTTTGCCGCCTCTGGATTTGCCTTTCAAATTCCGCCGCCGACGCTTGTCCCACCGGAAGACTTGCTGTTGCCGTCCGACGCCGTCGCTCTTCTTTCGTTCAAGTCTAAAGCCGACTTGGACAACAAGCTTCTTTACACTCTCAATGAGCGGTTTGATTACTGTCAATGGCAGGGCGTGAAGTGCGTCCAGGGTCGTGTTGTTCGACTGGTTCTTCAGTCGTTTGGTCTCCGTGGGATATTGGCTCCTAACACAGTGTCTAAGCTCGACCAGCTTCGGATCCTCAGCCTGCACAATAACTCGCTCGAGGGACCCATTCCTGACCTATCCGGACTCTTCAATCTTAAATCTCTGTTCCTTGGCCGAAACTCCTTCTTTGGGACTTTTCCGCCGTCGATTCTCACTCTTCACCGGCTTCAGACTCTTGATCTTTCCAATAATAACTTCACCGGTCCGATTCCGGTGAGGCTTTCCTCGTTGGACCGGCTCATTACGCTCCGGCTCGAATGGAATGGTTTCAATGGAAGTATTCCGCCGTTAAATCAGTCGTTTCTTGAGGTCTTCAATGTCACGGGGAACAACCTAACCGGGCAAATTCCGGTGACTCCCACTCTGTCGCGTTTCAACACGTCATCGTTTTTCTGGAACCCAGATCTCTGTGGCGAGATCGTCAACAAGGCATGCCATTCACCTGCGCCATTCTTTGAAGCTTCCAATGCCACTGCACCATCTATCCCTTCCATCCAAAATGCAGAGTCACAGGACGTAGTTCTCTCTCCAGTCTCTCATGTTAAGCACAAGGAAACCGGTATGATTTTGGGGCTTTCAGTCGGGGCCGCAGTTTTAGTCGCAGGTCTTTTATGTTTCTACGTAGCAGCCAGAACCCAAAGAAGACAAACTGTATCGAAGCCAGCAATGGCGCAGTTTGAACCCGAAATTGCTTATTCCACAGCTTCCGCAATCGACGAGCGAGTCGAAGGAAAGGGCGAATTTCAAGCGAAATTGAAAGAAATTGAAGAAATTCCAAAAGCCCAGAAGAGTGGTAATCTTATATTTTGTGAAGGGGAGGCAGAGTTATTCAGCTTAGAGCAGCTGATGAGGGCTTCGGCCGAGCTGCTCGGTAGAGGCACAATGGGAACTACGTACAAGGCAGTGCTCTGCAACCAGCTAATCGTAACGGTGAAGCGTCTTGATGCTACTAAGACCGCCGTGACGAGCAGCGAAGTGTTCGACCGGCATTTGGCCGCAGTGGGTGCGCTTCGTCATCCCAATTTGGTGCCAGTTAGGGCCTACTTTCAAGCCAGGGGAGAGAGATTAGTGGTCTACGATTACCAACCTAACGGCAGTCTTTACAACCTCATTCATGGTGAGTAAGCGTATTAAGCATTTACTGTTGAATTTTCTTTCTGGGTCTTAATCAATTCACGAGTGCGTTCAAGGTTCACGAGTCGAATTAAGAAATGTTCGACGTCGGTGGGTCCGATTGGGGTAAAAAATAAACGGAGTTGTTTTCTTTTTTATTCTTCGATTTGTGATTACACGATTATTTATGGTATAGTAGATCTCTGTCTGCCATTGGATGAGTCGGTGATGCTGGTTCTGCCAAACTGTTGCAGCAACAGCTCTGGTTTTTTTAATAATGGCCTTCCCGGCTGTATGTGCGATTTTGCCAATGCTGGCAATGACGCCAAAGAATGGACCAAATCCTTGCCTGGCTGTAAATTCAATCCAGATTTCAGTATATTGGTAATTGGTGGATAATAGTGGGTGTACACGTTCATGGCCCCTTTTTACCCTCTTCCAAAAAGTTGCAAAATTGTCTTGCATTGCAGAATACGAATTGCTGCTAGAACGTTGCATCTGGGAAGTGTCCAAATGACATTTCGGAATATTTGTCTGTGAATAATTCCCGCATTCCACTTCTGGCCTCATGTTTGGTTGGTTACTTTCAATGCGATGGTTTTTGATTGGGCTATATTTTAGTTTGAGTTCATTTCTATTTTGATGCATCACGGCCCCTTACCTTCGGCATTTGAATTCTTTATGATCACCCATATTATTATATCTAGAACTTTGTAGGAATGTTAATCTAGTCGTCATTGTGAAGTTTGGGAGGAGGGGGAGGGGGTTAAACTTGTGATTCATGCTCCAATTGAATAGTTGCGCAAGCTCTTCTATTTGTAAATTGCGCTTTTGTCCTTTTAGTTTCATTACTTATAAGTAATAACCGATTGTATTGGTGCGTAGGTTCAAGATCAGCAAGGGCCAAGCCTCTGCACTGGACATCATGCTTGAAGATTGCAGAAGATTTAGCTCAGGGCATTGCTTATATACATCAAGCTTCTAAGTTAATCCATGGCAACTTGAAGTCTAGTAATGTTCTCCTAGGAGCAGACTTTGAGGCCTGTCTCACAGACTATGGCCTTTCCGTTCTGGCAGAGTCCCCTGAAGATGCAGATTCTTCACGCTACCAAGCTCCTGAAACTCGCAAGTCCAGCCGCAACGCCACCCACAAGAGCGATGTCTTTGCCTTTGGCGTGCTCTTGCTGGAGCTTTTGACAGGAAGACATCCTTCACATCATCCATTTCTTGAGCCAACTGATATGCCAGAATGGGTAAGAGCAGTTAGGGAAGATGATGGTGGGGATAGTAACCAACTTGGAATGCTTACTGAGGTGGCTAGCATCTGTAGTACTACATCCCCTGAACAGAGGCCCCCCATGTGGCAAGTTTTGAAAATGATACTGGAGATAAAAGAGAGTGTCATGATAGAGGACAGTGAATCTAGTGGCTTTTAACAGTTCTTTGACAAAAATAGTAGAAGAAGAGGAACTTATCAACTGTATATTTCGTTCAAACTCACTCGGTCAAGTTTTTCGACAGCTCGGTCTGAACAATCTATGTCTAGGCTTGAGTACAAGGATACTACATGAGTTTTTCAGGAATTCCAGATTACAGAAAACTTTATCCGACCATTTAGGATGCAATGTCTTCGACTTGAAGATAGACTGGGCAATATCACAGAGAACTGGAGCTAATTAATATGCAGGCTTTAGAAATGGCCTTGTGAACTCAGAATAACAGAAACAAGGAAATTGTAATCAGTATCTACAAGTTTTTATTGCAATGAAACAAGATTTTAATTGTTTTGTGGAGTAGGGTTTTGCTCATTAATGTCCTTTAGGAGGGAACTGGAAGTTGGTTGTGTTTGTGTGGACTAGATGTAAGAAAATGGTATGACCATTTTGAAACTTAAAATGTAGTGTCAGTGACCGACAACTGGGTGTTATTTCGATCTCATCCCTCCTAAATTCAACCGTCATTGATGCAAATCCAACAGACATTTGCAGGCTTCAGTTTTATGATGATGGCAAAATTCTAATGTAAAACTTTAAAATGGATGGTGTGAAGGAATTTATACTATATTGTTGTCCAAGCAATTTAATTAGCTTCTCGTCAATTGAAAATTTATACTTAATATTTTATAAAGTTAAAAATGTTAAAGCGTTGATAGCAGAAAACACTCTTCTTGCTGATCATTGTTAAAAGATTAGTGAAAATTTATTGGGTAAGTAATTTGACTTGGTTATTTTTTTATGGATTAGAAATAGATGTTAGTGACATTTATTTTGGAAAGATGTTGCTAAATGACTTTGATTATAGAAACTTTTAAGGCTAGTGGTTCATTGATTATTTATTTTTCTATAAAGGGAAAAATACACTTTTGGTCCCTGAGGTTTGGGTTAAGTGACACTTTGGTACATGAGTTTTCAAACTCAACAAAAATACCCCTGAGGTTTGAGATAAAGACCATTTTGGTCCCTGCCGTCCAATTTTCCGTTAAATGCTAACAGATTGCTGACGTGGCCAAATTTTTTTAATTAAAAAATTAATTTTTTTTTAATTTTAATATAAAAATAAAGAAAAAACAATAAAAAATAATAAAAATATTATTATTTAAATTATTTTTAAAACTTAACTCTCCACCCACTCCTTCATCTTCTTCCCTCAACCCCTCCATCTTCTTCTTCACATCTCCGGTGGCCGGTCGCCGGCGACTGTATTTTTTTTTCTTTTCTTCTCCTTACTTCCTCTCTTTTACCCCATTTTTCTTCTTTTCTTTAAAAAAAAAATCAAGAGGGAGGAGGGACCTCCCTCCTCCTCCATTTCCGGTCGGAAACGGAGGAGGAGGGGCCTCTGGACGGGGAGGGAGGAGGGGCCTCCCTCCTCCTCTTGTTCATTTAAAAAAAAAATTGAAAAGAAAAATGGGATAAGAGAGAAGAAGAAAAGAGAAGAAGAGAAGAAAAAAAAAAACAGTCGCCGGCGACCGCTGGTCGTTGGAGTTAGGAAGAAGAAGAAGGAAGATGAAGGATATGGAGAAAGAGAAGAAGAAGAAAGAGAAAGGGAGAAAAAAGAATAAAAGAATAAAAATATATTAATATTTTATTATTTTATTATTTTTATTTTAAAAAATTAAAAAAAATAATTTTTTATTAAAATAATAGTGCCACGTCAGCAACGGTTAAGATTTAACAGAAAAATTAACGGCAGAGACTAAAATGCTTCTTATTTTTGTTGAGTTTGAAAACTCACGTACCAAAGTGTCACTTAACCCAAACCTCAGGGACCAAAAATGTATTTTTCCCTTCTATAAATTAAATACATATAATGTTTCTTAGTTCTATTCATGGAATATAATAGAAACACTTGATCCTACGTACAATTTTTCTATTGTTTTCGCAATGTATTCTCATTCATTTTTTTGTTAATCATATCAATGCTTTATGTTGTTAACAAAAACATAATTCAATTGACATAAAGTTGTACAATTAATTAAGAGGTATAGAGGTTCAAATCCCCCACTCCACTTGTTGTAAAAGAAAAAAAATGCTTTATGTATTTATATTGAGGCCGGCTATCCATGAGGGCCTAAAGTTGGTACATGACTTAGGATTTATGAGCATCTCTCTAATGGTTTCTAGATTTTCAATCAATCAGCAGATAAATATGGTACACCTTTTTTTTTTTTTTTTTTTTTTTTTTTTTTTTTAAATTAACCTTTAAAATCATATTCTTTCATACAGAAGTTGGTGCTAAAGTCAAAAAGTAATTGTACAGAAATTGTCCAAATCATGAATATGGTTGATTAGGAAATGTTCATCCTCTGTTCCCATCCTCACTCCAAACGGCATTTTACAGGGCTGAAAGCCAAAAATTCATTTTAAATTTAAAATCTTAAAAGTTCCAAAAATTGAGAAGCCTAAATTTGTATGAAAATGAGCTCGGGGATGCTTCAATTTAATTTGATATATATATATATATATATAAAATGCCTTTTGCTTTTGCTTTCAGTTCCAATTTTCCAATGACACAATACTAAGTTGTTAAAAGGAATCTTTTTTGGGGAGAGATGTATGATTATCTATCTTGTCAGAGTTTGAAAAGACAAATAATGTGTTGTATGGTCAAAAGTTCACACTCAAGAATATGGTAAACGTTGAAATGAGTATGAATACGAGGGATGATTTGAGCGAGAATTGCTTCATTTTTCTGGGTAAAATTGTAACCATTTTCTCAAAAGAAGAAAAAAGAAACGGAATCGATTTCATTTCCATGCAATAAATCATAGAAGAAAACACATTTCATCACCAAATTTTTTAAAAAGTGAGTGGCCCTCCAAAAAGGAAATGGTAACTACATAGACACAAATAAAAAAGATAGGCACTTGTAACTAGACCTTGAAATGGTTAACAAAATTGTAAAGAAAATTTGCCGTGAGTGAAAAAAAATAATTACAAATATAACACAATGTAAAAAAAATTGTAAATATAACAAAATCTATCCGAGTATATTACTGATGGACATTGATAGACTCTAGTTAATTAGAATATATTTGATAGACTTGGCAATTAATTTTGATATACATACAATTAATTTGCAACTGTTCTATATTTGCTATTAATTTGGTTCAGCTTACTATCTATGCAACTGTAAATATCTATAGAATATAATGGGCCATGAAATTGGGCCGTTTGGAGTTCAGCGTCTAATCTGAGCCCATTTGAGCTCAATGCTTTATCGCAATCGAAGCAATCCGACCCAAAATGCAGGGCTTGTAGCTCTCTCTCTACTTCGTCAGAGAGAACAGCACTCCGATGGACGACATGGCTAGCTACTATCCTCCTCCACCGCAACCGCCACCGCCGCAGCCTTCTGGTCTTGAAGCTCCTCATTATCCCTATTACCAGGACTACCAGGTGCCTCCTCCTCCTTCTTCAGCACCGCCGTCTCAGCATTACCTCGCTCAACAGCCTCCCACCTTCGCTTCCTATGCCTTACCTTTTTTACCTCACGCAGCGTCCATCAACGAGGTCCGAACCCTATTCATAGCTGGCCTTCCCGAAGATGTCAAGCCCCGAGAAATTTACAATCTCTTCCGGGAGTTTCCAGGATACGAGTCCTCTCATCTTCGGAGCCCCACGCAGACGACGCAGGTGTTGTATTTTCAAAAATTGTTGATTCTTGTGCCATTTTTCTTTTTATTCTGAATGCGAATAGTCTCTAATCTGAGTGTCTGGATGCTCACACATGTGAATGCTCTTAGGCTTCTAGAGTCTGACGTCTGAGTTAACTCGTGGCCGTTCAGTTGGTTTAGTATCGAAGATGGGATTAACACCGGTTCATAGACGATTTTGGTTAGGTTACTGTACGTATTTGCCTTATATAGAAGATCGTCAATGAACAAAATTAACTTCAACCTGGTTTATTCTGGTTCATTTAAAATTCGTCTTGATCAGATTTTTAAATGTTAATTTTGAGAAAGGAAAATTGAGAGAGAAGACAAGAGAACACAGCGAATATCTTTCTTAATCTAGTAATACATCGTGGTATTCTGTTTATATTAATGAACATAAATAAAAAAAACTAATTTACTCTCGAGAGAGTTAATAATCAAATCATGAAAAGGCAAACCAAAATTCAGATGAAAAAAAAAAACGAAAAAAACCTAATTCAGAAAACATACTTTAACAGGCCATCAAACTCACCAATGCCTAATATGAGATTGTTAAATAAACGATGAATGTGGTGTGTCAAATTCCAATGTGGTGTGGCCCTTTCTCATCTTCAATTCGCTAATGATACCATTTTCTTCTACTCTGAAAAGGAGGACTCTTTTCTCATCCTAAACCATATTAGTATCCTTGTTTAAGGGTGGTGTCAATGTAATCTCAGGTCCTGGGATAGTCATAGTGGTAATATGTAACAGCTCTGGATTTTGACTAAGTTATAAGCTATGGAGACCACAAACTGGGAGATTAATATCTCATGTTTTATCGAAAAATTCTATGCTGTAATCTCCAGTTTCAGATCCAGTTAACATTGAAAGGTTGGGGACCTTTGCTTGTAAAAGAAATTTTCAAGCGTTACACAATTCTCTGACCAACAATCTGCCATTGCTGCAATAAATTGTAATAATTTAATGCAAGTATCCTTCAGACACATGTACTAAGCCTATGACTGTCACTGTAACTACTAAAAGCTTGAAGCATTCTTTTTCCACTCTCTAATGAAATATCATATGTAACAGTATACCTACCACAGTTATGTTGATGGTAGACCTTATATTTTATTCATTAGCATAATGCATGGATTTTCTTACCATTTTTTTTTTGGGTGTGGTAACAGCCATTTGCATTTGCTGTATTCTCGGACCAGCAGTCTGCCATTGGTGCAATGCATGCAGTAAATGTGAGTACTTGTTCCTGCTTCTGTATTTTCTAAGTTCTTTGGTTAAAAAAATCATATCAACGATCAAAGGAAGTACGCAAAAGGAACGTGAAAGAAGAATTTAGCCCTACCCTGGAGGATACTACACTTCATCTTAAATCAAAACAGCTAGGAAAGCGGAGCCACTTCATAATAGTGACTACAATACATTATGAGATTGAGAACTCTCGTGCAATATAGAAAAAGACTTATTCCTCTTTTCCTTCTAATTGGCAGCCCAGACAGAATTCAGAGACCTCTTTTATCCAATTCATTTTTCTTTCTTCTGAATCTTTGCTTTCCACTGATCGTTCTTTTTAAGCTGCTAGTAAGAATTATAACAAGGGGTTAGAAAGTGTTTCCGGTCTCCTCAGCAGCTTGTAAGATTAGAAATTGAAAGGATAAAGAAATGCTTGACGTAACATCTTAAAATATGATTCTTTAGCCTCCTCACTCTCTAACTTTTTTTTTTTTTTGAAGAGAAACATAATTTCATTGATAAATGAAATAAGGATACACACCTATAGGTGGATTACAAGAAATTATTCCAAGTAGCAATCAAAGAAGAAAGGCTATAAGAAGCAAAAGGGTGTTGACATTTACACCAATACAACGCATAGAAAAGAACCTTTTCAAAAAAAGAATCAAAGGTTGAGGATACATCCCTAAAAATTCTTCCATTTCTTTCGTTCCAAAGAAACCAAAAGAAGACTCTATTAAAAGCCAACCATAAAATCCTCTTTGTTCCTTGAAAAGGATGACCAACAAAAATAGACGCCAGAAAGTCATGAATGTTATTTGACATCGGTAAATGCCATCCGAAAGCTTCAAGCATCAAATTCCAATACTTGGTAGCAAAAGAACAAGTGACAAATAGATGACCCGTATTCTCCATAATTGATGAGCACATAACACACCGAGATGGCGAAAGGGAAAAATGAGGCATTCTACGTTGAAGACGATCCGCTGTATTGATAGCCCCAAGACTAAGCTCCCATAGAAAGATTTTTATCTTTTTAGGATAATTATCTTTCCATATCACCGAATATAAATTATTCAAAGTAGTATTAGAACCACCCAAAAGATCAACCATCAAGGATTTAACAGAGAATAATTTGGATGCTTCAAGGGGCCAAGACCAAGAGTCATTCATATTCCGAAGTCGAATAGGAGACAGAAGATAGGATAAATTTGCCCATTCAATAATCTCAAACTCATTAAGGTGACGACGAGGACTCAGATTCCATGCTGATTCTGTAGAGTTCCATACTTCTGCAACCCTGGCCTTTGGATTGGTAGTTAACCGATAAAGGCGAGGGAAGAGATTTGAGAGAATCACTCCATTCAGCCATGCATCCTTCCAAAAAAATGTGCTACAACCATTACCAATAATTCGATGAATACGACTAGTAATTTGATCGATAGTAGTACAAATAAAGCGCCAAGGAGATTTGAAAGATCCCCTTTGAATGGGAAAAGGCCAATGTCTAACAGAAAATGTGTTCTAATAGTGGACTACTTGAGATCATTGTGGGTGTCTGTGACGCGCCTGTTTTGTAATTATTCTATAGGTCTTATTTTGTTGGATTGGAGTCCCTTTATTCAAGGGGATTTCATGTTGGGGGCTTAGTTTTTCTTTGTTTTTTTTTTTGGTATGCTTTTGTATTCTTTCATTTATTCTCAATGAAAGTTTGGTTTTTTATCAAGAAAAAAAATAGTGGACTACTTGAGATATACCTAGCCATGGTATCAAAAGATTTATACTCCAAGTAATGTATCACATTAAAACAATTGGTTGCTCTTTGTTGCAGGGCATGGTGTTTGATCTTGAGAAGCAGTCAGTTCTATATGTTGATTTAGCTAAATCCAATTCAAGATCTAAAAGGACAAGGACAGGTATATATCTTGATGGCTGTATTCTTATGAATTTATATTTTTTTATTTTATTTAGTGGCATAACTAGTTTGGAAATTTTCTTGATGCGTTCATCACATGATTAGAGGATGAAAGATATGGATCAGATAAGAAAGCTAAAGTATCTATGTTTTCAAGGAGCACTCCTGATCCTGGTAAGATGATTGCTTGGTATTATTTATGCCTGTAAACTATTTCTTATAGAAGCTTTTTTTAGTTAACTAATTAATTAATTAATTTAATTTCCTGTCCTCTTGATGGCCCTTATGGTAACTATTATTATGATTTATTTTAATGTATAAATCTGTCCCCTCTGATTTATTTGAGGATGATTATGTGCTGCTTGTATAACCTCTTGGAGTAAGAAGTAATTAATTAGTCACGCTGAGGACACATTATTCTTAAAGCTCACTTCGCACATGTTTTGCACGCTTGGGCACTAGCAGGTCTTGGCAGCACTCACATGTCTGGAATGGGTAATTCTGCTTTCAGCACGATTGGTTATCCATCTGCACAAAGGTCATCTGCACTACTTAGCACATCTTTATTACTGAAATGGTTAATTACAAGCTTATGTGAAGCTTATACATTATTGTATAACAGTAATCACTAGCAGAAAGTCCAAGGGCTTCAGTAAAAAGCTCTTACTATACGCCCTGACGCCTGTGTTAGGTTTTTACCTTTTGTTTACTTGGTTCATTATGTTGTTTTTTCTAAGTTCTAACTAATTTTTACTTTCTATCATCAGCCATGGAAGCTTTGATAACAAAATTGTAAATGATGCAGTGGCTGCAAATGTGGTAAGGTCACTTTTTGTTACAATCTGTGATTCTTCAGTCCATATAAGCTACTTACATTCTCTCTTTTCTGTCCCAAAAGCATTATATGATCAATAACTGAATTACTACCCTAATAAAAGAAGAAAGTAAATATCATACCTAAATATAGCAAATTGGGATAACATTTCAGAGTATTATCTAAAATTGTTTTAATGTTCATTTTCTATCCACTTGAAATTGACTATGCATTTTACAATAATATATGCACGTACTCCTTTGTTAACTCTTTTTTAGGGGTTGGGGGGGGTGGGGGAAGTATGGGAATAGGGGTGCAGGGGAAATTAAAACTGGCGTAGACATAAAAAAAGTCGTGTTGTGTTTAACCATAGGCAGTAAATGTATTGAACCATTGAGTGCATGTATTGCATTACAATTCTGCCGTAGACATAAATAAACTCATGTTGTGTTTAGGCGAAAAACATCTGAGTTATGCTTGAATGACCTTTTGTAGCACAATGTAATTGGTGAATCCTGTTAAGTTTGGCTGAATTATGCTTCATTTCCAGACTCCTCAAAATCCTCCATGTCCAACACTATTTGTGGCAAATCTAGGGCCAAGTTGCACAGAGCAAGAGCTTATTCAAATTTTTTCAAGGTTGGTAATTTTACTGTACATTATTTGGGTTATGTTCTCTGAACATCTAAGAACTTGCACTATCTATTTATTTGATTATTCCTTCCCAGATGCCCGGGGTTTTTAAAGCTGAAGATGCAGAGCACGTATGGGGCCCCGGTAGCTTTTGTTGATTTTCAGGTTAGAAGAGTCCTTCCTCCTCTGAATATTATTTCTGTAGTTGATGATAAATCTTTTCCTACATAGTAATGAAATTTATGAATCAGACATTCCATTCTGTTTTTATTTGCGTTAATTATGTGCAGACTCTCTGCACTACCGACATTATCACCCTTATGACTTCGAATTCTTACGGATTTTTATATCCCTGACCACTCACAAGAAGTGTTGCTTTTTTGATATTCCAGGGAACTATTCTTTTTTATTTGAAAGAGACCGGTACTCAAGGATATAAACTCCACAAGGGAGTGAAATAAGAACAAAAACCAAAAGGAAACAAAAGGAACAAGAAAGCAACCCAACAAACAGTGATAAAAGAAAACTCTTATAAATAGCAAGAAAAAAACTAAACAGCAAGCAAATGCAAAGGAAAAAACCCAAGGAAAAATTTGGAAGTTGCCTTTTGGTCTATTGCTTAAATTGTTTCATGTCCAGCCCATCAAATCTTTTAGATGGTAGAGATTTAAAGCCATAAGTTTTTTTAGATGGAAAAGGTATCTGCGTATTCCATTGTTATCTTGTGTGCAGGATACTGCCTGTTCAACTGGTGCACTGAGCCATCTGCAAGGCACAATTTTGTACTCATCACCTCCTGGAGAGGGCATGCGATTGGAGTATCCTTCTACAAGATTGTTATTCTTTTCAACTGTACTGCTACATCATGTCTTCAAATGTTTTGCTTAACCCAAAATTTAGGTACGCAAAATCACGAATGGGTATGCGAAAGAAATTGAAATGAAAATACAATACTCGTGGGCACAACTGGAGCCAAAAAGGATAGAAGAAAGAAAAGAGAGACCCTCAGGCCATGTTCCCACATGAATTTATGGCCAGAAGAAGTGCATTATTTGTACTCTATGTAGATGAGTAAACTAGCAACATATGCCATGCCCATTTTTTTTCCCTTGTATCAAATGCTTCCCTTCTCAGTCATGAACTCTTTAAATTTCTTTTATATCTTCAGGAGGGTCCCATTGGATATATTCATTATTGATAAGAAAGCATTTTTCAACTTGATGTCCAGAGAAAGGATAGGAGTCATGTCCTGCTGGAACTCGACGTAGAAAAAGCTGTTCGAATATGTACTGTGATATTATGGTCTGTCCACCCGATGGCAAATTGCCAAGTAAAATTTTTTGGTAAATAAAGTTGAGATATTCTTACTTAGGTGTGGGTGGTTGGAATTGGATAAGTTGGTTCAGTTTTAAAAATTAAATTGATGGACAAATTGTGCAAACCACTTTTGAATTATACGAGCACAAAAAGAACAAGAAGCCTCGTTCTTGGTTTGTTGCGTGCATCCAGATTCCACTGATTTGGATTCTCTGGTGATCAACTTCTTCACCCATAATTTCTGGAGCTTCATTGGATTCTCAGCCAGAGTGCTGACTTTAGCCATTCTTTAATATTTATTGGGTCGCCATTGTCAAAGATGACAAGCTCAAGCAATTAATGAATATAATAACATGTGAAATTTCAGTCTTTTCATTTTCTCAATCTAATTGTAGAAAATTATTGTTCAAATTAAGGTACACCTTTCTCCATCTCCTCTTCCCTTTTGTCGTCCCTGTTTAAGTGTTCATTACGTAAAAAGGAATCCAATGAATGTTATCTTCCACAAAATTAAATGATCCTTTGAGTTTCAAATGTAAGAGTCTAGTTCTTTTACCTATAAAAGTTTTAGGGTTATTTTAACAATTAGGAGAATGTAATTATTACAATTCCCATAATTTAGCAGTGGCTTCAAACTTCAATTTATACGTCTACCGTGATTTTGTAATCTCCCCATTTTGGGTGTGAAATTATTGATGTGTGCAGGGGATTTGTAGGAGATAAAATTTCCTATACTAAGATAGCATGGGTACTATCATTTATTGGAAGCCACAAAATTCATAATGTGAACCGAGGGAGTAGGTGTTAAAGAAAACACTAGAAATTCTCGGACAAATAGTATTTTAAAGTTAGTAAATAGGTAATTGAAATGGACCCGGACAATAGTACTGCTCAAGTTAGGGGCTAACTATATTTGGAGTTCAAACAATGGCAAATCAACGATTATTTAGGGTGTTAGATGTTTTGTCTTGGTATCGAACTTGTTTGTCGCTTATAATTTTATTGTGGTTGAACACTGATTATTTATTTGTTGGTTATTGTCCAACTTTGTAGCTTCATTTTGAATGGAATATTAATTTCACCCTTTATAGGTTGAAGTTCAATGAAATAAAAAATTCAAGATCGAAATTGACTAAATCAAGCAGGGATATGATTTTTGTTTTTAAAATAATAATAAAAAAAAAGGTATAATGTAGATCAACTGAGCTAGCTTTGACATTTGACACCCATTGTCTCAACTTTTCAAAACTTGTGCACTTTATGTTTCACACATGTGTTTTATAACCAAAATCCATTGAACTGAACTACGAGATTTCTAACACATTTTTTTTTTTTTTATAAACAAAAATTTAAGAATATTGTGATTGATTAGCTTCTGAAAATTAAAGTTATTATCAATTTGACATCACTTTTCAAATATAGATTATTTTTTCTTAGAAATAGCAATTCCAATTATCATAGTCATCTGAAAATATTTTCTTTTTTAAATTGAAATTGAGAGAAATATCTAAAGAATCAATGTTTCATGGGAAGGGTGAGGTTGTGTTTGGAAGACAAAAGTATAAAAGTCAATGGCTGAGACTTTTTAGTGGCTAAGTCCTTTGAGAGACAAGATTTGAATACTAGTGGGATGAGTCAAAAGCATTGAATTCAGAATGTAATATTCTTCCCCAAATATTTGACCCTTTTCACTCTAATTATGATTTTTGCAATTCTTTATCTACTTCTTACGTAATTTATATTTCATGTCTGATGAGTTCTTGGAAATTTCAAAACGGATTTTACACTATTAGCATCTTAATTTACTTTTGTTGTTAAGACTTCAAAACTTAGAACATGACACTTAAACAAATTTAATGTGAAAACTCTGCTTACATTAACCTAAGAGATATTAATTTTCAAAAAAAAAAAAAAACCTAAGAGATATTATAATTTTTAGACATGGACTCAATTTGAAATGATTTTCTCAAATGTTAAAATTTTGAAGTGCTTCAATAAAATGCTACTAAATACTTATAAGATTTTTCAAATTCTTAACCAAAGATTAACAATTTTGAAAAATTTGAGGCCAGGGTGATAACCTTGAAATGTAAATCTTTTTTTCCCAAATTTGAAAGTTCAAAGTCAAATACATTGAAGCTTTCATAATTGAGGGCCCTTTTGAAAGCAATTTCTTTAAAATCCAACCCATAACTACTTTATTTATTGCTTTCTATTTTTCGAAAATAAATAAATTTCATGTCGATCCTTTTGAAGGCAATTCATTTTTTTTTTCTGAAATTATAAAATTCCAAAAGTATATTAAAAGAAAGTAGCTTTCAGATTTCTTTTTTGTTTCCAATTTTTAAATAAAAAAAATAAAAAAAAATATTTTTGAAATTAAAAAACATACCTACCTATTGTAGTTAAAAAAAAGTCGAATTAAATTATAAAATGTCAACTGCTTAAAAATGAGAAAGAAAAAAAGAAACTTTCATATCACACTTTGTCATATTTTCACTTTAAGGAATCACAATATCAGATGATAAATATGTGATGTAGTTGTTCTACATTTCTCACCAAGGTTACCTTTATTTTCCCACTTACCACACTATACTAGTTTAATTCCCCTGCCCTACTGCTCCATCTCTCTGTCTGTCTCTTAAGTTTGAATCTTATTGTAATGCAGCTAGCATTCCTACAATTGAACTCCCTTTACTTTACAAACAAAAAAGAGACCATAAATAACTTTACATTTTGTATTGTTTACATTTCTTGTTATAGTCACTTTCACACACATGACAAAAACTTTAATTTTAGGGAGAATTACAAATAATAGAAACAAAGAAGTAGGTTTTTTTTATCACCAACATTACTAAGACGATTGAGTCATTTCATATTTCTTACCTGGTATGATACTTTCACCTTAAGCAATGACATTTTAAGTGCTTAAAAGCAATTTTTTTTTTCTTTTGTCATGATAATCTCCTACCTAGGATTTAATATCATATGAGTTTCCTGGTAACTAAATGTAATAGGGTCGAGGTGTTTGCAAGCTGACTTGGACACTCACGAATTATAAAAAAATAAATTTGTTTTGCACTTAAAGACATTTTTAAGCACACGAAAAGTCATTCCAAGCAAACCTTAAGTTTAAATAATATGCATAGTTTAGTTTTGTTCTCTACTTAAAAAGTCTGAGTAGTAGTATGGAGGATGCCATTTATATGCATGTTTAGGATGTTCCTCATTTTTAATGGATGGAGAATATTTTCTTATTTCTAACAATTTTAGGTTACTAGTATGTGTCCCCTTAGAAAATAATTGAAACTGTTATTTATAAGCAAGGTTGCGAGTTGAAGCAATGTAGGCACATGTGACATGCCAAAAGTTTCCAGAATTCTTACCATAATTTATGCTACTCAATTATGAATTCTCCTTTCGTCACGTAACAAAATTGTCTATCAAAGTGTCTTGTTAGCTTAAAAGAACAAATGACATGGGCTGTTGAGTAAGTTACTAAGCCTAATTTGTTATTAAAGCCTCTAATCATATCAGCTTTCTTGGGTTTAGTCATTTCATTTCAATGGTTTGGGTAACTTTTCAACTCATTAAAAAAAAAAAAAAAAAAAAAATCCAATCTTGGGATTTTGTTGGATTTTTTTTTTTCAAATGTCTAAATTTAGGGTATGTTAGAATACCTTTAATTTAAATGTTTATCAAGAATGCAGTTTTTAAAAAATATAAAAATTGTTTAGAATTTAAACACTCATATATTTGATTACATTTCCTTATAAGTGTTTTTATACACAAGTTATTGTATATTTAAAAACTATTTTTTTTAAAAAAAAAATCGCTTTTAAGTGTTTTTCTCAAAATGGTTTATTTCTCAATCTCATTTTTTATAAACTCATTTTTAGTAGCGGTCAGACACTAGATTTTTTTGTCAAAAATTTATTGAACCATATCATTGACGATGTACATTTTAATTTAATTTTATGGTTTAGTCCATGCTACCCATGTAAAAATTTATTGAACCATATCATTGACGATGTACATTTTAATTTAATTTTATGGTTTAGTCCATGCTACCCATGTGCTTGGATTATATGTCCAAAAGACTCTAAACTAAGTCAAACTAAAAGTAGTACTAAAAAAAAGGCAAACTAAAAGTATCTTCTATTATATTAGCTATAGATAAAAAGATGGTGAGATCTTATCATCTTTTCAACGTGTGATCATCAATGTGACCTCTCAAGATGGTGCCTCTTTAGGTTCACCAATCTTGAGTCAGATTTTTTTTTTCTTAGACCAAATACATATTTAGATTTTATCGGTTTTGATACTATATTAAATAAACATAGGTTTCTATTTCAGAACTAGTTGACAATGAGAAGAGTAATCCATGTAGAGATCTTTTCATCTTCTCAATGTGGAACCATCAACATCTTGATCAAGAAGTCAGAGGTTTGAATCTTTCACTCTCAAATGTTATTGAGCTAAAAAACCAAACTAAAATTTATGGTCAAAACTTAGAAGTTAAAATATCATTGAATAATAATACATCATATAGCTTTTCAAAATAACAACAACAACAATACGTCATATTATATTATAATTGATTTTGTATCTTTTAATAAAAACAAATCACGCAAACACCCGTGAAAATATTAGAAAAAGGACACTCATTAAATTAGATTAGACATTAAAAAAAGCCAAACAAATTGAATGAGATCAATGTTTACATTACCTCCTATACTCTTATTGGAATAAAACTTAATAGAGCTTCAAATTAACAAAAATAAGGGAAATTTCAGCTTTATTTTGATATTGAGTGGAGTGAGTTGATTTTAACCACTTCTAATCTCATCCAATTGAACTATAAATTTGAATTGATAGCAAAATCTATACATTTTCAAAACTAAATTTAAATATTACAAAAAAATAAACTAATAAATCATATAGATTCACCTAAGAGAAGACTTAAATCAAGTAACAAAAAGATCTGAAGTTGTAAAGAACTAAAATTTAAATTTAACCTTAATAAAATAAGATATCTTTTATGAAATTCTTGGAATTTTGGTCACAAAAAAAAAAAAAAAAAAAAAAAAAAAAATTCGAGTTAAGGACAGGATGAGAAAGTGAAATACCGAAAATGGCCCTGAATTATGGACAACAGAAGCAGGGATTGGAAGAACAAAGATGTCCTTCCACTTCCACAGATATCGTTATCGTGTGGATGAAAAGTCAATCGCGCCTCCCAACGGTTTCCCCCCACCGACCACCGACCGACCTTCCCCGCTACTTTCAATTTTTTATTTTTCTACACACTACTCTCTCTCTCGTTTTTTTTTTTCTAAAAAAAAAAATTATTTTTAAGAATATTTTTTAATATGTTTTTCATTCTCACCTCTTTACCTATTTACCATCATGGATTTCTTTACGTTTCAATATTTTCTTCTAATTTTTATTATAATTTACATTTCTTCTATAATACATAAATTTAATATTATAAAAAAAAAGCATATATGATCACATATTGGTTAGAAGTGATGTCAAAATACCAACCAACTGACATAAAATTGTATCGATAACCAACAGGTCTGTGGTTCAAATCTTCTTATTCTACATGTTGTTAAAAAAAAAAAAAGAAACAAAAAGAAAAATCCAATCACATCTTTCTTAGTGTTATATAATTAAATATGAGTCTTGATTCAAACCTATGGTTTATAATGAAAATTACTAAGTTGAAATTTAACTTTTTTTTGGTCTTAAATTTTCACTCAATTTTAGTTTGTAACAATTTAATCTTTGTTATTTTAAATTTGTAACAATTTAATCTCTAAACTTTAATATGTAACAATTTAATTTATGTGTTTTAAAAATTGCAACAATTTAATATCTAGGTAAGAAATTCCATCCAAATTAAGTGATCATTTTTGTTATGTAATGACTTACTTTTTATAGTTTATAAACACATCTCACTTCTAATTAGTTTATGGATTTATATACGTAAGAAAACCAATCAAATCTTAACAATATTTTTTTTCACAATATAGACTTGTTATAGGCTTTAAAGTACAAATACTAAACTGTTAAAAAATTAAAGATGTAGGAACTAAATAGTTATAAATTAAAGTTTAGTGACTAAGGGTGTGTTTGGTTTAACTTTTCAAGTGTTTAATTTTGAAAAAAAAAATAGTGTTTGGCAACTACTAAAAATAACTTATTAGAAAATGAGATTTAGAAATAAACCATTTTGAGATAAACACTTGAAACCAACCCCTTTAAAAAATTTTTTTTAAGTATATAATAACTTGAGTATAAAAACACATATGAGTAAATATAACCAAACATATAAGTGTTTAAATTCTAAACAATTTTTACACAAAATGTTTAAAAGAAAATACATTCTTGAAAATCATTTAAACTAAAAGGTATTTCAAACGGGTCCTAAATTGTCACTTTCATGAAAGTTTAGAAACTAAAAGTGCTTTTAAGATCAACCATGACAAGGACAAGGTAGTAAACCATGCATTCATTGAACTTTAGAATGATAATAGTTGTTTTATTAATCAAGGTAGGCTCAATTTGACACTTAAAATGGAACTTTTTTTTTTTTTTTGAAAAACTTAAAATGGAACTTAAGATTTAGTAGTAGTTGAAAAACTAAAATTATGTTTTTTAAAATTGAGGTTCTTTTTTTATGTTTTTCAAGATTATTTCCTATCAATTCCCTTTGTTTGAACTTCCACTTTATAGAAATACTTGAGGTTTTAGTAAAAAAAAAAAAAAAGAGAAAAAGAAAAAGAAAAATAGTGTCAATAAATAGATGTTAACAATATAAATAGAAGATTAAATTTACCACAATTCATCTATATACTGTTCATTAAACTTTTAGTTTGGATGGTAATTTAACACTAATAAAATATATGTTTTAATTTTTATTTACTTTTACTTTGTTTTAGCTTTTAAGAGGTACTTAGAATCTTTAAAATATCTTTTAAAGTAAATTTAAAAAAAACAAAACTTTATTTCTGCAATATTTTAAAAGATAGAGAATAAAAAATTTAAATCTCCGTCAAATGAACTTTTAAGAAACTAAGGTAAAAGGGTGAATAAAAATTGTGAATAAGGCCTGAATTTTAAAATAGGTAAAAGCCATATTTAACAGATTTGTTAAATTAAAATAATATTCAAACGTGAATTCAAAACAATAATATTCCACTAATAAAATTTTTAAATAATATATTTTACTAATGAGTTAAAAAGTTAATAAAATATAGCACTACTGACATAAAACTTTCCTTCTAAATCAGAAAGTCGCGAGTTCAAATCTCCAAACTTATGTAAAAAAAAAAAAAAAAAAAGAGCTAATAAGTTGAAAAAGCTACGATTTTAATAAATAAATTAAAAAAATCCCATATAACCCTTTGATTTAATTACTAAAATAATAATAATCTTAGGTGTACCATCAACTTTAACAATGAAAGTGTAAAGTAATAAATATTTTTTGAAGTCCACTTCACCTTCCATACAAAATGACAGTTCCACCACCCCTCCACCACCGCCACTACCACCAATTACATTAAATAATTGAATAAAACAAAATTTCATACTAAATACATACATTTTTTGAATCTGACTGGTTTTCTTTAATGCACATCATATATTAAATGATAAAATCTGAGTATGGTTTGACTCTCAACATTTTATTTTAAATTGTGTTTAAATAGACTATTTTCTTTCATAAAAATCATATAAATATTAGGAAAACAATAGATTTACATAATTTTTTAATAGCACAAATCTTTTGAAAAGATAATCAAATCAACTAAATTCATGTTGAAAATTTAAATATTTAATGAGATAATCTCAAAGTATACTCTTTTCATCTTAGATAATTAAAAAATGAATATTTATGTTGGAATGGTTGAGCTGGAAGAAAAATAGTTGCTTGTGATATTATTTCTAATTTTCTACTTTTTAAATAAACATTTAATTTAATGATAAATTCTTTGCTTCGTATTAGAATATGGTCTATGTTTTATGTGGAACAAGAGAGATTCAAAACTTCTAATCTTGTGGTCGAAAATATATGTCTAACCTAGTTGAGCTATGCTCACATTAATAGTTTTATATGAGTTTTTTTTAAGACGTTGACAATTAAGAAAGATAACAAAAAAAAATCTCATCTTCTCCCTTCCGCTTTCTTACTTGTCAAGATTTTAATGGGGTATGTAGGGAGATCCCTACATACCGGTATGCATGCAAGTTTTGTTCCTTGTTTTATGTTTTTTAATTCAATGAGTTCAGTGGATATACGTTTAGCAAATATGTTTAATGAAAACTGTTTTTGGATTCTGTGATCCAAATGGTAGAAATTCTGAAAACAACAAAATTTTATGTGTCAGTGTGCAGATATATAAATCCATTATTTAAAGATAAGTTGTTCATCACTGGACCAATGAGACTAGTGGGTATAGTAGTGACAATGGACATCAAAAGGTAATGAACATTGTTTATGGAGAATAAATAGGTAGAAAGCACACAGACTTACTAAGACATTGAAGGCAATAGACAGAAAAGGCAAAATAAGAACGAGTTTAACAGTCTTTAGTGGTTTGGCATACCAAGAGTCACTCGCTTCCATTGGACGAACATCAAATCACTTTTCTTTCCTTCTTTATGTTTTTATGGTAAAATGAACCTGCTTATCACAGTTAGTTCAATTTTCTTTCATCCTCCTCTCTAGATGTTGAATTTGAAATTTTAAAATGCAAAATTGTATTAATAAAGATAAAAATATTTAACAAATATATAATATTTTTTGCTATAAATTAAATTCATATTTTTTAAATTAAAATACGAATACTATAATATATTATAAAATATATGATATTTTAAAACAATAAATATACAAAATTTATAAGATATTCATATATTAATTAATAATAATTTATATTAAACTTGATATTTAGTTGGTAACTATAACTAGTTTTATGGTTAATATATTATCAAGCACATTTTGAAACATTGTTTAAATTAGGATCCAATTTCTAAATTTGCTACCAAAAACATATTTGAAAACATAAAATATAACTTTATTTTCATTTAATCTCTTGTCTTCAAATTTCTATTTTCAGATTTCCCTGCCAAATACATCTTTAACTTTCATTCAAATTAAAATAATAACTATTTCCGACATCGTTATTAATTTGCCATCAATTGATAACATAGGAATGAAGTAAGTTCAAATATGATAATGCATTGACATGAATATGGTTTTAGTAACTTTAGTATATGCATATATCAATACATTTGAAAACACATTATCTATTCCTTCAAAAAAAAAAAAAAAAACATTATCTGTTTATTACACATGGATGAACAAAATAACAAGATTGTCTAAATATTTATGTTTTAAAATAGACATTTTAAAGTTTTTAGGGAGTAAATTGAAATAAATCTAGAAAAATGATTAAAATAAAATTTAAATTTAAAGATATATAATTAAAATCTCAATCAAACATTATAAACTAAATACAAAAAGTAGTTTTCTAACTTTTATTCTTCAAATTTAGTCCTAATAAAAAAAAATAGTTTTCAAAAACTTGTTTTTGTTTTTAGAATTTGACAAAGAACTCTAATGTCTCCCTAACAAAAATGAAAATCATGGTAAGGAAATTGAAAGAAAATAAGCATAATTTTGAAAAACCAAAAACCAAATGATTATCAAACGGGACCTAAACTATTCACCTTTGAGATAGCAACGAATGTTTTATTTACTAAGCTATAGTTTAGTCAACATATGATCACTGAAGCAATGAATTTATAAACTTTTAATTTTGTATCTATTATGTTCATAAATTTTCAATTTTAAGTCTAATAGATTCTTGAATTCTTCTTTTTTTTTTTTTTAACAACACGTAGGGGTGGGAGTATAAATTCTGAAACTTTAAGTTTTGAGTTTAGTAGGTAATTGACCTTTTCAATATATATTTTTTTTAATTTATGAATAATTAGAAACAAAATTCAATTTTATGTCAAATGTTAGTTTTAAAAAAACATTAGATATGCTAGAATTATTATTTATTATTATTTTTTTTTTTTGAGAATGATATGTTAAGGATGTATCAAATATAAAATTGATAGACATAAAATTAAAATTTAACCTTTCATGTATAAAAATTTTCATCAAAACTAAACAATTTGGAGACCAAATTAGAAAAAAGAAATACCAAATAAATTATATATTTAACCAAAAAGCAAAGCAGTGAGGTGAGAGTCGACTGAAACGTCACGTGACATTCCACAGTAACAAAAAGTTTATTATTTTTTTTTAAAGAAAAAATGAATGTTTTATCGATGATTGAAACCATCCAAATACGAACAATAATTTTAAAAATAAAGCTGTGGATACATTTAAAGTAGTAGCACAGGGCCAATGTAATGTATATTCATTTTTATTCACGTTGTTTTGTACATCTGATCTTATGATACAAAATAATAAGAAAAAGTAGGTTAGAATTAAATATCTAAAATAAATAACATTAGAAATTTTGAAGAAAAAAAAAAAAAGGAAAATTACGGATAAGAAGGTGAGATTTTGTCGGTGAATTTCACTTTGGGCGCACATAAATATAAACCTTTTATTTCTAATTTGTTCAGATACGGAAAAGAAAAAAAAATCAACGTGGAGGCTAATTGAGATGACAAACTCGGTGGCAAAGTAGTAGTAGTAGTAGTAGAGCAAACAAGGCGAATGGAGACTGCAAAACCCAAACCCAAACCCAAACCCCTTTCTCTTATTCCTCAAAATTCAAACCCATAAGAACCTCAATCGGATTATTCCCCTTTTTCATGAAGATTCTGATTTCGGCTTAGCCAAACGGAGAGCTCAGATTTCGGATTCGGCGGCCATGGACGGCGGAGGAGAGCCAGGGCGGGACGGCACCAGAAAGAGAGGCGTCGACAATCACAGGCCTTACAAAGGGATAAGGATGAGGAAGTGGGGGAAGTGGGTGGCTGAGATTCGAGAGCCCAATAAGCGCTCCAGGATTTGGCTCGGCTCTTACTCTTCTCCTGTCGCCGCCGCCAGGGCCTACGATACGGCTGTCTTTTACCTCAGAGGCCCCTCCGCCAGGCTTAATTTTCCAGAGTTGTTGGCTGGGGAAGGCCGCGGAATTAGCGGCGGCGGCGGCGGCGACATGTCGGCGGCTTCCATACGGAAGAAAGCGACGGAGGTGGGGGCTCGAGTGGATGCTCTGGAGAGTTCGTTGGGTCAACACCAACACAGTCACAACAATCGGAGCCATCACCATCCAAACGCATCGGCGTCTCCGCCAGAGATGAAAGGGTGCAGCGGGTTTTTGGATCGGGTGGATTTGAACAAATTACCCGACCCGGAAGAAGAAGAAGCCGATGGGGAGTTCGAGTGGGAGAGACACTGAAAGTGCAAGTGGGGATTTCTCTCAAAGAACACGCGCCGCCGAGGTATGTGACGGCCAATGGTCCTGCCCTTTGTGGTCTGATCATTTGCTTCTCTCTGTTTAGCTGCCTCCATTCCATCTAGGGTTTTTCTTTTTGTTTCTTTTTTCTTATGAGTTTTTTTTTTTTTTTTTCCTTTTTCTTTTACCAAAAAGAAATTTTGGCCCATGTAGAAATATTATGAATGAATGTACATTAACTTAGGAACCCAGTTTATGATGATGATGATATTGAATTTCTTCCTTTTGTTTAATTGGAATCAAGTTTAGAAACCCGAAAAAATAAAAATAAAAAGGAGGACTTTTTTCCTCCACTTTGTTGACAAATTATGAAGGATGGATGGGCGTGAGAAATCAACGAGGAATTTATAGGGGAGGAGAATGAAGAATTGATTTTCTCGAGAAAGGGATGGAAAAAGAAAAAGTATTTGCAACTATTTTAGAAGAGGGAGGGCCGAGGGGGCAGCAGGGGCCTACAAAAAGCAACCAGTTGGGGCTCCCTTCCACCCTCACTCACTAACCACTAAAGCGATAAGATTTTTGGAGAAGTTAGGTATTTTCTGGTTGTCTACTGTTTCTTCATCATGATTATTAATGTGATCCATTCCAATATCTTCGTCGTGTTTGGTACCTCTATCTCGGGTTTTGCTAAGATCAACTGTAAATTCAAACATAAAAATAGTCGTTAAATGTTCTACAAATGTTTTCGATGTTGTCCCCATAAAATGTAGGTAAGTTTGGACAGTTGATTTAGAAATGTACAAAAAAAGAGTGCAACTTGAGATGGGAGATGACATGACGAGAAATAGTGTGGGGTTGTGGAATTGATGAAAATGGAATTCTATGCTTTCAAATGATGATGGTTATATGTATATGAAATATTAAATATGCCACAAAAATTTAAATTTGAGAAGTCAAATATTGTTAGAATGGTAGGGACGAGTTGATAAAATTAGTAGAGAATAATAAAGAAGTAATAGCGTGGGGTTGGTGGATTATTATTGTAAATTTGTAATAATGGATGTATTGTGTTTGTTTGGTTCTCAAGTGGTTGAGTTGAGTTTTCGATGAATTAGTGTTGTAATTAGCGAAGGTAGTCAAAAATTTGGTTGGAACACTCAAGGAACGAATAGAAATGAGGAGCTTGGGTTTTGGTTGTTTTTTAAATCTTAGCTGTTCTCCATATCTGCTGTGTTTAGAAAAACAGGAATTGAATGTTTTTTGTTTGCAACAACTTTAGCGATGTTATTTGAGTAGAGGACAATGTTTGGTCCAGAAATGCCGGAGGGATAACTTTAACTTTGTATAATATTAAAAATTGGTCCTTGTTGGGGTTGGGATGTTGTTTGGCTCAATTATTTCAATAATTCGTAGGCTTTATTTTATTTTATTTTTATTTATGAGAATCTGATTGTTTGATTGAATGGAACTGGAGACAAGGGTCCAGCTCCAGCCGGACGCTAAAAAGAAGCGCCAGTACAGTCGGTAGGTGGGTTGTGTGCCTGGTCCCAGCCTTTGTAGTTTCATACCCTTGCCTTGCTTACAACGATTTCTTTACCCACTCTCTACTTTCATTTTTTTAAACATTTGTTCAATTATGTATTCAATAAACTTACATGCCATGACACGATATTCAATGAATATTCAGAGAAATTTTCAGGAGAAACTCAAAATTCTACTAATTTCTTTGAAATTTTCAAACTAACTTTAGCATCAACCAATTTTAATATTTACTAATGGGGAGATACTAAATTAAAACAACATGGGACTGAATTGAAGAAAAGAAACATCCAAGTTGTTGTAGGTAATTCTGGACCATTCCAAAATTCAATGAGCAGACGAAGACAACATGACCAGAAAATGGACTCCAGAGGAGAAATAGGCCATGCTCGACCTTGGCCCACTTGTGCGGGTTGAGTCTCCTCCCCTCCGCTCGATCCCTGGAGTCCTTTGGCTGTTTCGGTTCAACTTGGTTCAGTCCAAATCGTCTTTCCACACCTAAAAACCCTACTAAGCTAACTTAGGTATAAATACCCTTCTTTACGTTTGGAGAAGGGTTCGAAACCTTAATTCTTGTCACTCTTAACTTCCTATTTGGCTGACTTAAACATCAGAGA
Source organism: Luffa acutangula (assembly GCA_036850905.1). Lineage (NCBI taxonomy): Eukaryota > Viridiplantae > Streptophyta > Magnoliopsida > Cucurbitales > Cucurbitaceae > Luffa > Luffa acutangula. The sequence goes on along the minus strand of CM072087.1, from coordinate 55,248,984 downwards.
GTAGGTGTGACAAGCACCACACCCGTGTGTAGTTTTTGTTGGTTTTACCGGCCACGTCTTCTTTCGTTTCTACAAATTCACTATTGGTGTTGCGTGAAGGTCAGAAGAGTCCCCTGTCCGAATTGTGGCATCAACACAAGTATTAAAGGCTAAAACATATGTCAAAGCCATTAAAAATTTAGTGTTTTTTTTAAGATAAAAATTTAGTGATTTCGTATTCATATAATTAGTGGTTGAATAATATGAGAAACTTTAAGGCCATTTACACAAAAATATTCCAACAATTTTAATTTTATTTTTCATTAGAACCGTAGATTTGAACTTTCCACTCTTGCGTTATATAATATATTCATCTCGGTCCAAACAAATTACTTAAATGAGAATAAATAAGTCTGTCACTTAGCAAGATATTTTAAGAGATAATCGGTGTTAATGGAGACAAAGATGAGTTAAAAAAGAGTACTTAAAGATAATATATTAAAAATAAAGGGCAAATCCCAAAAAAGAAATGATCATAGAATGGGGATTTGGTGTAATTAATTTGGATGGATTGTAATGTTTCTTGTGTTGTGTTGTCCCCTCGTTCCAGATCATCAATCAAGGTTTAGGGCTGATCCAAAAATTGCAAAATTAGCCGAATATGGGAATTTTCCAACCGACACATCAAATTTTGGTATACAAAAAAGTAATCGCCCTTTTCTTTTCTTTCAATTTGGTGAAATTCAATTTAATCTTTCAACATCTACCTCCAAAACAAACCAGGCTCTTAATCAAGCAATGCCTTGGAGCGATATGTACCCTGCCAAGGCTACTAGTTTATAGCTGCAAAGGTAAATTTGGTATATAACATTGTGGCCCCAAATAAGTTGAGATTTGAGAAGCTTAGCATAACAAAATAAAAGAGCTGTATTAACTCGTAACAAAATATTTCTTGTTATAACATTGGTTACTTAGAATTAAAGATTGTTACAATTGGTTTTGCTTCTACTACAAGATCAAGATCATGAGAAGTTTATCTCGAGATCTTGGACATTTTTTTTTTCTTTTTCTTTTTTCCAGCGGATTCAGATGTAGTGCATAAATGAAATTAGTTGGGTTCTTAAATTAGTTTATGAATAATAGGTAAGCTTTGCATATTAGTAAAACATAGGGAATTTTATTTTCAATTATCTTCCAAATATTAATAAATATAGGTAAAGAAATATTTGTGGATAATTAGATTTCGTCCTATTGTCACCAAGCTAGATGTTTATAAGATCATAGGTTCATCTATGGTCCCCACTTACTCTAAAATATCAAATATTTTATAAAATCTTCAGCAATAAATATCGGTTGATTGTGAGATCAGATTTTTTTTTTTTTTTTTTTTTTTTTTGACAATAGAAATGAATCTCATTGATCGCAAATACAATTGAAATGACATTTGCAATGAGCAACATTACTCATTGATTTTAACCATGGTGGGAAATCATTTACCCACAAAATGGACCTTTGAGAGAACAAGGCGTCTTTAGCAAGACGATCAGCTCTGGAATTCCTAGATCGAGAAACAAAAGAAAAAGTCAAAGAATTAAAACTTTCTCTAAAGCCTCTGATATCTAGAACCCAGTGATAGACGTCTGAGGAAATGTCCAACTCTCCATTAATCATTCGAATGGCATTGAGCGAATCTGACAGAACATGAGCTTTCGTAATTTGAAATTGCTGCAATAGCTTTAGCCCATGGAAAATAGCTTGGCATTCTGCTGCTATTGGGGAAAAAGTGGTAGGAACATAAACTTCAAGAGCACCCAACATAACACCAGAAACATCCAAAACCAAAGCCCCATAACCCGATCCTAGTGCATTCGGATGAATAGCAGCGTCTGTTGACAAAGTCACTCCTTGCACATGTTCTATTTCAACAAACTTATCTATAGTCATGTCGTGATTGGAACTTTTGCTTCCGCGTCTATATTCCTCCCAATAGCTACGAATCCATTCACAACGTTGAGTCCAACTTGGAATAGGAATGTTGTGGAGAATATTGTTCCGATCATTCCAAATGGACCATAAAGCAATACAAGCTTCCCCAAACAATTCCTCTTGCACATGCAATGCTAAATATGATATGCGATCAGCAAAATTGTTTGCAACCGCAATACTACTATCAATCCGAGGAAAGATAAAGTTACAAATTTGTGAAGCGCGCGCACAACCACATAATGCATGATCAACAGTTTCATATTTCAATTGACAGATTTGACACATGGGAGATAGATTAATACCTCTCTTCCGGAGACTAAAGTTTGTCGGCAAACAGTCATGGTAAGCTCGCCATATAAAAAGTTTAATTTTAGGCGGAACTTTAGCTTTCCACAAAGTGCGCCACCATACTTTCTGAAGGTTATCACTAGACGAACCGTTGCATTGGGCACTGATGATTGCTGCTTTATAACCACTCTTTACAGTGTAGTCGCCAGTTGAAGAAAAATGCCAGATCCATTCGTCACAACGATCTGTGGAGCTAATCGGGATAGTAGAAATGATATTAGTGTCCTCCGCTGTCACAAATTGCCGAATTTTCCCTACATCCCAAGTGAGTGAGGGAGATATAAAGTCAGCAACTGACATGGATCCCTGAAAAACTACTCCAACTTCCTGTAATGGTTTAAAAGAAGACTCCCTAGGAATCCATGGATCGTTGAAGAAATCGATAGAACGTCCATTGCCGACTCGTTTTCTCATGCCTAACTTCAGGAGATCACGAGCCCATACAACACCTCTCCAAAAAATAGAACAATTTGCTAGAACAGGAGCTTCAAGGATCGAAGTGTTCTGGGCATATCTACCAGAGATAACTCTCGATACAAGAAGTTGGGGATTTGTAAATAATCTCCAAACTTGTTTTGCTAACAAAGCTTGATTGAAAAGACCAAGATTTCTAAAATTTAAACCACCCAATTCCTTCGGGAGACACAGTAAGTCTCATTTCTTCCAGTGCATCTTCCGATGAGAGGAAGTTGAACCCCACCAAAACCTCGCCATCATTTTGTGAATATCATCACACAACGTAACAGGAAGGCGAAAGCAGCTCATAATAAAGGTAGGAATTGCTTGAGCCACGCTTTTTAGAAGGACTTCCTTTCCACCAACTGAAAAAAGATTACCTTTCCAACCCTGCAAGGTCTTCCAAATTCGTTGTTTAATGTCTTTGAAATCATCCCTGCGATTTCTGGTAAAAGCTGAGGGAACTCCCAAATATTTTCCTAGATGATTAATAACTGGTATATTCAAAATGTTTGAGAGAGTAGAGCGGAAACCATCCTGAACATTTGGAGAGAAATAAAGTGCAGATTTTGCAACATTAACCATTTGACCAGACGCTAGCTCATATGTTTTCAAAATAGATTTCAGAGCCCAAACATTCTCAATTGATGCTTTGCAGAAAAGAAGACTATCATCAGCAAAGAAAAGATGAGAGATGACTGGGCAATGCTTACCCACTTTAATGCCAGAAATATGATTTCGGGATACTGCTCCTGATACCAAAGAAGAGAAAGCCTCTGAACATAAGAGAAATAAATAAGAGGAAAGAGGGTCACCTTGTCTTAATCCACGCTGAGGAGAGAAACTACCAGTTGGGACGCCATTTAACAGAACCGAGAGCTTAGTGGTAGAAATACAATCCATAATCAGACTTACCCAATGAGGATGAAAACCAATCTTTATCATCAATTGCTGTAAAAAACTCCATTCGACCCGGTCATATGCTTTACTCATGTCTAATTTAAGAGCAAGCCAGCCTGTCTTTCCCTTTTTTCGAGATTTAATAGAATGGAGACATTCATGGCCAATAATAATATTATCAAAGATAGAGCGACCAGGAACAAATGCAGACTGATTTTCAGAGATTATATCTTGAAGAACCCATTTCATTCTATTCACCAGAACTTTAGCAATTATCTTATACGACACGTTGCATAAACTAATGGGCCTGTAGTCAGATACCTGAGCCGGTTGTTGCACTTTTGGAATGAGAGCAATGAAAGTCTCATTCCAATCACGTACAGATCTCCTTTGATTGAGAATATCCAAGCAATTATGAATCGTTGTATCTCCAATTTCAGACCAAAATTTTTGGTAAAATAATGCTGGAAAACCATCAGGACCAGGACTCTTGGAAGGATGCATTTGTTTAATTGCACAGACAATCTCATCCCTCGAGAATGGAGCTAGGAGCTGCGTATTCATCTCGCTAGTAACCTTGGTGGGAATATCCTTTAAAGCTTCACAAATGACAGAGGATGTTGGATTATTGGAGGAAAAAATATTGGAGAAATAATTAACAAAAATTTGCTCCATATGATGTCTATCTGTAATCCATTCACTAGTATCACTCTGGATTCCCGCTATCTCATTTCGTTTTTTCCTCAAAGACGCTCGTTTGTGAAACCATTTTGTATTTTTATCTCCCCACTTCAGCCAGCACTCTCTTGATCTTTGTTTCCAGTAAATTTCTTCACTTTCCATAGCTTGATCCAATTTGTCTTCAACTTGTTTAATTAGATTGAAATCCCAAGGTGGCAATTGTTTATACAAATCCTGTAACTGGGATTGGAGTTTAAGAGTATCACGACGGAGGGTAGCATAAGTGCCTTTACCCCAACGTTGAAGACCAATTTTACAACGATACAAGCATGATTCCAACGTTGGATACACTGATTGGTTGAGGCCCCAATTACCATGCTCCATAATGATTTTCCTGCATTCCGATTGATAAGACCAAATTTCCTCAAAGCGGAACACCCGATTCCTTGGTGCTTTAGAGATAAATGGGCGAGACTCGGGCGATTCAAGGAGAATAATAGGTCGATGATCCGATCTTGCCCAATTTAAATGTTGAACCATAGCATTTGGGAAAAGAATGAGGAATTCTTCGTTAACCAAAAACCGATCAAGACGTTCATTAATTTGAGTATTCGCTTCTTGACGATTGGACCATGTAAAGGGATCACCAAAATAGTCCAGATCTTGAAGGCCACAATCATCAAGAACTTCTCGAAATTTATCCAAAAAGGACTCTCTCAATGGTCTACCACCCACTTTTTCTTCATGGAAAAGAGTGGCATTAAAATCTCCGCCAATAATCCATGGTGAATCATCAGAGTTATGTAATCGGCGAATCAAATCCCAAGTGCGATGGCGATGACTCGTGTTAGGATCACCATAAATTCCAGAGAAACGCCATAATTTAGAGTTCCATTTGATTGATTAGGTATGCATAAATTAGTCCTGCACAAATATAGATTAAAACTTACTATTACATTTAAACCAGAGTAAACAAAATGGAGGTTCGCACACTAATTTTATTTACATAACCTTTGCTAAAAGTGAAGAAAAAAAAAAACAGAAGAAAATAGGTTAAAATCTATTTAATATTAATATGTAGTGTTAGTTCTTCAAAATTTAGGGTGTGTTTGGTTTAACTTTTCAAGTGTTTAATTTTGAAAAAAAATCATTTTGAAAAAATTTCTAGTGTTTGGCAACCACTAAAAATGACTTAATAGAAAATGAGATCGATAAATAAACTATTTTGAGAGAAACAGTTGAAACCAACTTTTTTAAAAAGAGTCTTTATCATCCAATAACTTGTGTATAAAAACACCTATGAGGAAAATGCAACCAAACACATGAGTGTTTAAATTCTAAACATTTTTATACAAAATGTTTTTTAAAAAATGCATTATTGAAAAATATTTAACTTAGAATGTATTCCAAACGGACCCTTAGTACAAGTCGGAAGATGTGGGTTTTATGGTGGGCTTAGTGCTGTGGGCTTGATATGGTGGGCTTTATGTTTAGACAACTAGTCTTATAACTCAATCTCAAGTCCAGTCCACTTCCAAGTTACAATCAATACCTGCCCAGTCAGTATACACATCACTTTTTTTTTTTTAGTTCAAACAACATATGGGCGGAGAATTTGAACGTTTAAGTAGTAGTTGTGTTATGCTCATGTTGTTGTATACGCACTTGTTTGAAAGTAACCTTCTTAACCCTTTTGATTTGATTGCCAAAATAGTAACTACATTAACCAAAATAATAATAACCATATGTGTAAATTGTAATTGATTATTAAAAAAAAAGATATGGAACTAAAGGCTTTCCGTAGTCTTCTTGATTTTTATTCCTTAATCCTATTCCTCGAACTATTATATTCATTAACACTTTGGGATTTTTTCAAATATTGAAAGTTAATGTAATATCAATATAATGAAAAAGTTATGAATGTAAATTATAAAAATTCACTCATTACTAATTCCAATGTCATAATTACAGTTATTGTTACAACATGTGGAGTAAAAGATTTGATAATCTCTTGGTAGAGGGTATAAGTTTTATACCAATTCAACTATGCTATTGTTGACAATATCATATTTATAGTTGCAACATACCATAGATATCCTAAAAAGTAAGCCTTGTGATATGTACGTATATATTGAAAACAATGCTCGGTCTTAACATTTAAGACCGAGCATTGTTCGTAACAATGAGAATTTTTTTTTTATCTCTCCTAATTGTTAACATTTTAATGATGATGTATAGAGAGATCTTTATTGGTAACAATCAAGTATATTGTTCGTAACTATATATATCTATATAAAAGTTAGTTGTTGGTCATAATCAATTTCAACAAACGTAATGTAAAAGATAAAGTTAAAAAACTTTGCAAACATTTTGAGAAGCATCTTTAAAGGTAATTTTTGTTAGTTTACTTTTAATTGGTTAAATAAAAAGTAACTTTAGGTCATTGAAAAAAAAAACACGTTTAAAATGCTACAACTTGATTTGTTTAAATTTGACTTACCAACATATTGAAATATACCCTCCTAAAAAAAAATATGTAAGCGCATTGAGTGTGTTTTAGAAACCTATTATTTAGAAAGAAAAAATAAATGTTGAACTGCCAACCATCATCTAATCTCGGTACCTTTATGTCATAACGGGAGTAAATTGAATTTGAATAGTAGTAAAATTAAAGGTAAGAAAACGGTGTGGGTGAAAAAAAGATGGAGTTGAATAGGATTGGATTATATAGTGGAGAATAGGGAAAGGGAAAGGTAGCAATTAGTGTGAAAAAGTGGGGGAGACATTAGATCCCCACCATGTAATTGTTGTTCTAGGAAATGCCTTATTTCCTCGTATGAATCAAGAGGAGTGAAAGAGGCTTTGTTCTTGTTTTTGTTTCTGTTTCTGTTTCTGTGTTCAATTATGAGAGCTAAAGGAAATGGAAGCTAAAGGGCATGTGAAATTAAGAGCAAACAAAAGGTGTTGCCTAATTTCAGCACAGAGGCAATGGCAAAGGCCAAAAGCCTTTGGCTTTGGAGGGGTTTTCCTTTTAAATTTTAATGATGCAAAATGGGTGGTCCCTTCCCTGCCTCTTCTTCCACCTTTTCTTTGTAAGTTTCACAAAACAATGACAAAATTCAATCTAAAAACAAACCAACCTCTTATTGATTGCCTTTTCCCAAACCACACCCCCCTTCACTTCTTTGCCTCCCTCTCCTTTCTCCTTTAATCCCTCCCCTCCCTCCGAATCTTCATAAATTGTCTACTTTCAATTTAAGTTACCATGAATTTATTTCTCGTTTTTTTTTTCTAAAAGTACCTCATATTAATAGAGATGTTGTCTTTATTTATATATCATGGATCTTTTCTCTTTTGATCGATGTGAGACTATGTTCGCATCTTCAACATTTTAACATTTGTATTTACTTATAAATAGTCTCTTTTTCATCGAGTGTATATATATCAAATTTAGAAATTGTATTCTAGAGGCCAATTTGGTAATGTTTTTATTTTATTTTATTTTGAACGTGAGAGGAGATTTATTTTTTAAGTTGAATATTGACATCTAAAGCTGGTCTAGGTCTATGTGAGGTTTTGTGTGAACTATTTAATATATTAAGTTTTTTTTTTTTAAAAAAAAAAAGGAAATGGTGTTGATTTCTTTTTATTATAGAATCTTTTCTTTTTACATATTTTTAAAATAAGAAGTGTACAAAAAGTATTAAATGCATTTGGTAGGTTAGGTTTAATTATATTTATCAAAGTTATTTCTCACTCTTTTTTTTTTTTTTTTATAACATATTCAATTTTTCTTTTTGCAATAAATTCCCTTCTAAAATTGCAAGTCATTATGATAAAACATTAACTCATTAAGTTATATTGGTTTGTAATAAATAATATTGAATAATTATTATGGATGTGTATGCAAAATTTCATACTTAAAATGCTCATTTTGTTTTAGGAATACTTAAAATGCTAATTTGTTTGTAATAGTTTTTATAATTTTGAATGCTTTAACTTAATATGAATACATAACTCAACTAGTTAAAACATATATTTTCAACTAATAGATTAGAAGTTTGAATTTTCACCTCTACGTATTAAATTAAAAAATCAATTTACATATTTTATTTAACCTCCAATTGAGTTTTATTACAAATTAGGTTTGATTATATTAAATTATAAAGAGAGAGATATTGACCCAAGTAATATTAAATGCTAATGTTAGACAAGTATTTTGTCGGTAAGGATGTCAAAGTTATATATAAAGTTGGAGACTTCTACCAATTCACCTCAAAAGGGAATGCAAGATTTTCACTTAAAATTGAGACCAAATTTAAGGATGAGATTTTTTTTTTTTTTCCATCTATTTAAGGAAGATTAGAAAGTATGATTTCTCAGCTTAAACCCCAAAAATTATTAAAAATTATTGATATTTTATATATTTTTTATATGTATATTAATAAACTATATATTTTTACTACCTCAACAATTTAAAGGGCCCCACTTTAAGACTTGTTGTATTTCAGTGATCAATTAATACTCATTTAAATTTGAAAACAACTATTTTTCAAAAAAAAAAAAAATTGATAAACGACTAAAATATATTTTTTCAAAGTAAGAAGAAACTATTGTTTGCTTATTAAGATTTGGATTAAAAAAAAAAAAAAAAAAAAAAAAAAAGATTTGAGCTTAAAAGAACTAACCCTTTCAACATTAATTTTTAGAATCAATGATATTCAAAAAAGCTTTCCTTGGAAACAAATTCTCTTAACTAAATGTATGCAAGCAATTGAGAACTGCAGAACTTAATAAATCTTACATTGAATTTGATTTGAAATCAGAAAAGTAGGAACATCACATAAAGAGACATTCATAATAGTGGTACTATGAAAGTACTCAAACATTTGTACTATTCTTCATGGACTTGAATATCCTATTGGATGATTTCTCCATTATTTATCTTATCCAAAATAATAGATATTATAGAAAGTAATTGAAAAAACTTTTTCCAACTCCTTTGAATCATGGGTTTTATTTAGCAGGTATAGATATTAAATATGCCATATTTGAATGTACAGAAGAATTCAATATCAATTTTTGTTTTTGCAAATTTTACTCGTGGGAGAAATTTATGTAGCCAATCGATCAGATATGAAATAATAAATTATTTTTTTATTATTTAATATCAAATATAATTGCAACATCTTCTATTTGTAATGGAATATTGAGTAAATAATTTTAGTTCGTCCAATATAATTATGTATAAATTTTAATTATTTTTGCAAGAAAAAAAATGCCAAATAAATTTTTGGTTCCTAATGTTTCGGGTTGGTGTCTATTAGGTCTCTAGATTTCAAGAGGGACATTTTCACTCTCTAAAGTTTAGAAAATGGTTTGAAATAGTTCATAAACTATTTTGACCCTTACTTGACGACTAATGATAATTAAGATGATTTGACGATTAAATTATTGACCGTACATAGTGTGAATTGAAAATAATATATTAATATGTTAAAATCTTTTTGGTGAGTGGATGTGTGAGTTGACAATTTTCTTTCCTCTCTTTCTTCTCTCTTCTTCTCAGCAAACTTTGCTAGCGTCCACTCTTCTCTTTCCTCTTCCATCAATGTATCTACCATTGCCACTTTTTGCAGTCCAAATCTCAAAAAAACGAAGGGGAGTTCCCCTTCTATATTTGTTTTGAAACGAAGAGGAAAACTTCTAGATATGGTGATCAGATATGTTCTTTCCCTTTGTTTCAAATTTGGGCTATGGGATTCATTGTCGATGACTTCTCGTGACAATGACAATGTCGCACGTTTGTTGAGAATGAGAGAGAAGAGTGGATGGCAATCTTGTTGTTGTCGTCGGTCCAGAGGAGAAAAATGAAAAGAAGATAAAGAAAGAAAGGAAATTATCAACTCACACGTTCAATTACCAAAAAGATATAATTAAATTAATATATTTTTGCTAAATCATCTAGTACAGTTAGCAATTTATCACTAAATCATCTTACTATTAATCAAGTAAAAATATCTTTTTTGATACCACAAGAAACAAATAGTGAAATATCGACATCAATCTCAAGTTTTAGAAGACCAAAAATGTATTTTTCCCCAAAAAGGAAAAAGAAAAAAGGGATAGGCACGTGATTGTCATTGTGCATTCAATTAAACACAACTGGCCTCTCCAATAATGCAAGTAATTTCTTGAATTGGATATGCATACTATTCCTGTATATAACACTTAGCTGGTGTCCATTTGAAAATACCCAAGAATTATTATGCAACACCAACAATATAGCCATTGTCCTAATGAAAATATTTCACCAAGTCCAAGGACATTCATCATTTATTTTTGGCTAAATTACAAAAAAAAATAACTCTGAACTATGAAGTTTGTTTCAAAAATGCCTTTAAACTTTGAAAAGTTTCAAAAATATCTCTAAACTTTGAAAAATGTTTCAAAAATACTCTTGCCATTAACTTTTGGATGAAAACCGTTAAAGTTTCCGTTTCAAAAATACCCTTAAACTTAAAAAAATGAAAAATGAAAAATACCGTTATTGAAAAATGCTTATTCTCCTTTTAACAGTTTTCATCAAAAAATTAACGACAAAAGTATTTTTGAAATATTTTTCAAAGTTTAGGGGTATTTTTGAAACTTTTCAAAGTTCAAGGGCATTTTTGAAACAAAACCATAGTTCAGGAGTAGTTTTTATAACTTAGCCTTTATTTTTCACATCTTGTTTGGAGGGAAGGAAAATCTCAAACAATTCCTAGAAAAATTCACTATATCTTTTAGTCCAATATTCTTACACCCATTCTATATATTTTCATAAATAGCAACGAGTTTCTATTTAAATTTAACACCAAAACTCTTTTGGCAACTTTCATTTATGAATCAACAACAAAACTGTTATTAGAACTGATTTAATAGATTTGTTTTAAATGATACTTCTAATTTATATAAACGACCATTTATAATTTCTCTAGCCCGTCCTAGACTAGATCTTAATTTTTTTTTCCTTGTTGATTTGATATTTTAGAAATAGCTAACTAATTGATATCAATGGTATTCATAAGTGGTTGGGTTGGGTTAATAGAAATTTGGGACCCAACCTAACTATTTGAATGGCTAATTTTTCCAACCTTAATTATCCCCACCCCACTCACCTAGAAAGGAAAGGAAAAAAAAAAAAAAAAACTATGTTGCAATAGATTTACCTAAAGTAATTGTCTTTTACTTACCTATTTTCAAACATGGAATTAAAAAGAATAATAGTTTTATGTTTCCTTTATATATATATAATTTGAGGGCTAAATAAATAAAATATTATTCTCTAGAAATTGTATGAGAAAATTGGAAAAAAAAATATTGAGTTAAATAAAACTAAAATAGATATGATATATCTATAAAATTGAAAATTTCACAACTAAATGAAATAATTTATTGACAAATTGGGATTGCCATCAGTATTGGAGATGAAAAGAAAGTATTACATTAGTTAAAAAGGGAAAAAAAATTGTATATAAGTAAGAACCACAATTTTACTAACATTAGCATAAGGATTTTTAGTAAAATTCAGATAAAGATCATACTGACTTAATAGCCAATATAAAAGATATGTTTTCTTTTGGTCAAAAGTAAACTCACATCTCAATCTATATCTAAATTTATTAAAATTTTAAAACCATCAAAAAGAAAGAAAAAAAAAAAAGAAAAAAAAGAAAGAAAAGAAAAGGTTAATTCTCCAAAATGAGGTTGACTAAAAGTTGGGGGTTTTTATCCCCTTTATTTATTCGAAAATGAGGACAAGTGTCATTATTGCAAAGGTTGCGTTCTTATCCCAAACCAAAACTTTTGAGAGGCACACATGAAAGACAGGTCTTGTTATTCATAGAGTTTGAAAACAAAAGAATTGTCCTTTTCCTTTACACAATCAACCCATCTTTATTAAACTTCTTTCTTTCATATATGTAATATGTATTTTTGGTTGGTGGATTTCAATCCACAAACTTCATTTTTCCCCTTAATTTCCTCCTTTGGATCCCTCCTCTCCAATGGGATCACTCATTCTTTCTTCTTGATTTGTGCAAATACGTAATTCTCCCTCCAAACGTAAGTCTCAAACGAGAAGCAATTATAATCAATTAAGAAAAAATCGGTATATCACAATTGTGGTAATTCATTTTCAAATTTACAACAATAGTTACATATTAGTTTAACGATGTACTACAATATTTGGCGTTATCATGTTTCTAAATCATTGCATTTTAACAAAATTTAAAAAATTCTAATTACATCTACTAGGTTTTCTTTTTAATGAAATGAACTTGAGATTTGAAATCAAGAAACAAAATTGTCAAATATTATTTTGAAATTATATAACATGGATTAAGACCTAATTACAAGCTTATCATTTAAACATTTTTCATAGAAAAACTCATCACACAAATTAAGCTTTATAAACTTTTTTTTAGTAACTAATGATTAACTTAAATGTTAATCAAGGGAATCATAATAACCCTTGATTGATTGATGTGTTTTCTACATTATTCTACATTTTATTGTATTTGTAACTATTTTTAGTTGTTATATATATAATATCAAATCTTTATTAGCTCCACAGATTCTTTTGTATTAATTATGAAAATTTTTTACATGAAGCAAGGTAATTTGTACCAGAATTGAAAGGTAGGTCAAGGGTTCCAATTTTTAGGGGAAAAAACATTTTTAACCCAAAACTTTGGGGGTTGTATCAATTTTAATCCTAAATTTTCAATTTCATCATATTGAACCTCAAACTTAGCAAGTTATATCAATTTTAACCTTAAACTTTCAATTTCATCAAATTGAACCCCAAACTTATCAAATCATATCGATTTAAACTTCAAACTGCATAAGTATTACAATGTATATTTTTAGTTAACTTTCCATTTGAACTACCATACACAATTGACTATTTCCTCATTTTTTTCTTTATTCACATTGCACCCGAATTAGTTTCTTATAAATAAAATATTGGAGAAATTTTATTTTTAGATGATTTTTTCTTGTTGTTGAGAACTTTGCGAAAACTTTTTTTTTTCTTGCTGCTATCTAAAATTACGAAAAGCAAAGCACTTTGGAAGTTTTTTTATCTTCAAATATTTAATAGTTTTTTTTGTTGTTAAGAACTTTGTGGGCTTTTTTTTTTCTTCTTTTACCGTTTTTTTCTCTCGCTAATTAGAATAATGTACAAATATAGAAAACAAAAACAAATAAATTTTGAGTTTTTTATTTCTCATATTTTTTGGATTTTTCTTGTTGTCGATAACTTTGTGAACTTTTTTTTTTTATAACAATGAGAAGAATAGTATGAGATATTTGATTTCTTTTGATAAAGAGTATCTCCAACAAATTTCTTACAAAACACACCTAATAACTCAGGTGCAATGTGAATTAAAAAAAATGTCAATTACATGTTTTAATGACAATTCAAATTAAAAAGTTGACCAAAAGGTCTACATTGTAACAGTTATGCAAGTTTGAGGTTCAAATTGATACAATTTGTTAAGTTTGAGGTTCAATTTGATGAAATTGAAAGTTTAAGGTTAAAATTGATATAACATGTTAAGTTCATGGGTCAAAATTGATTTTTTCACCAATTTTTACAATATTATCATGATTGACACATTGTTCGATGCATTGAGCTATGAAATTAAAGTACAATAATCATCCAACTTTAGGAAAGACAAATGTGTGGACATGCATACCACCTTATTTAACTCATTTAGAAATTGATGTGATCAAATTTTCATCTAATTAAACCATACCTTACGCTTTTACTAAATTTGACTTGTCTTTACATTTTACTTTTGGTCACAGCCAAGTCCCTTTTGTGACATACATACATACATTTATACTTATATATCCAATCCAACAATTTTCTCACACATTTTCCTTTTGTAGATTATTTTTGTCCAAATATATTCCTTTGAGTAAATGCATCAACAAGTAATCTTCAATTAGTTTGATTTTTAGTTAAGTTTTATATCTTCTTTCATTAATACAATATTTGTGTTATAAGCCTTCTTTTAGTTTAGATTAAAAAAAGAAAATACTTCAATTTTCGATCATTAAAGAGAAGTTTCTTTTCGTATGAGTTAATCTAACATGTTCATTGATCAGAAAGAAATCCTTCCAACTTGCTAGCTTGATGTATTTTATTCACCCACGACTAATGACTTTCCAATTAAACTAAAAGTTAGTATTTTATTTGAAAAGCAGGTATACTTCGTTCAATGATCAAACTATTTTTCAATTCCATTAAATCCATTATAATTATACATCAATGACGACCCTGATCCAATAAAAATACGACATGTTTGCTTGCGAAGACCGTCAAGTAAAAAATTTGTTTAATATGAAAAGAAAATCAAGATAAATGTGAATCGGAACATCTAAGCAAAGAAAGAGTTTAGGTTAAAATTAGGATAAGAGAGAGGAAGAGGGTAGAGAGGAATAATGTTGTGGGCCTGGTGGGCAACCCCAAGAAAGTGAGAGGTGGGCCTGGGCTTGAGGAGGGGGGCCCACTTGGAGGCAGTGTTTCCAGTTGCAGAATCCACCCTCCAATCTCTTAGCCTCGTCCCCATTCCATTACGGGAAGGTCTCTCACACGTTTCTCACGTGACTTAGAATTGAGGTATTTGGGTTCGAATTTTTCGTTGTCGGCTACTGATGACGTGGCGTCTTCTTTTGGCTGACTTAGGTTTTTTATACGCTCTCTTCTTCATTTCAAATAATAATTAATTCCCTCTACCTTTCTAATCTACTTCTTTATTTTTTATATTATTGTTAATCCAAATTGGTTCTTCCCTCTTTTAAAAAACTTTTGCGCCAAAAAGATAGTACTATAATTGATTGATATAAATTTATAGATAGAGCATCTAGTCCCAACTCATTCTCTCTATTGTATATTATAATTTTTTTTTTGTTCATAGAATAGTGAAAAATTATTGTGATTATGAGTAATAATTCACCAGAAAACAATTAAAGAAATGGAATATAATATTTGTGGATGATGTCAAGGATGATGTTATCTCTCTAAATCTTATAAATATATTGTTTAGTTTTATCGTATGGTCGAGCTACCTTTGAGGGATTTTGAGTTGAGTGTTATGTTTACGCGACTTTTGTTGGGTGCTTACTACGCTCCTGTCTTTTGTTTGTTTAAATAATAATTCTTTATTCCCTAATACCTGTCTTATCTATTTTTAGTGAAACAATATAAAGAAACTTTTTTTCTATTTATTTTTTTAGAATGGTTGTGTTTCTTTATCAAGTGAGTCAATTATGGGTTACCTTTTATTTTAATGCTTTCTTCCAAATGAATTTAATATATTTTATTCATTTGGGTTCATGGAGACTTTCAAAAGAATTTGGACATATTAGTACATATATATTTATATATTTTTTTTATTGTTTAGTGGGATGTGAGAGCAATATGTCATTTCACTCTCTCTTAAGATGTTATTTGTTTGTAATTACAATCTCTCCCAAATAGGTGCATATTAGAACCAGGCATGAGATATATAAGATCTAATAATTTCTTTATTGAAAAATATATCATAGTCGAAATCTCGCCATGAGATTTAATTCGTAGTCGGATAATTTTTTTATTTTTTATTTAATTAAGTTAAGGGTGGGGACACAAAATGAATTTAGAAATTTTGCATCCCTGTTCCGAAAACTAGTGTAACTTTAAAATGTGGCATCTTTTGTTACATAGTTCATATGTATGAGTTTTAGATATTTAGGAAAATGTTGATTAAATATGTAAAACTTTGAGGTGGAGGGGATTAAACTTGTACTCTTATAATTTATATCTCAATATATAAAATAAAATGGGTGTAGCTTAAAATGCAATTAAGAAGGTAAAATGAATTATGATATGGTAGTTAAGGTAATGATTAAAGGTTGAGAATAAGAAATGAGAAAAAAAGTAAAAGAAAAGAAAGAGAGGTGAGATGGGATTGGAAGATTGAGGAATTCAATGATTGCACAAAAGCAAGAAATGTACAAGTGTCGAGTTGGATATATTTAGCAGCCGTGTTGCCAAATGGGAAAGAACAAAAATACAACACAGAGATTAAAAGAGGAAAAATAAATTAATATTTAATAATAATAATAATAAATAAATAAAATAAACCAAAAAAAAAAAGGAGAAAAAAGATAGAGAGAGGCGCGTGGGAAAGAAATACGAGGAAGAAAAGAGAGAGGAGGAGGGCATTGATGGGAGGGAAAGAAAATAGGATGTGACTTTTTTTTTTTTTTTACCCATATATTCTCATTTATTTTTTTTCTTATTCTCATTCCAAATCCCTCCCCCATCAAAATTTATACTCTTCCCTTTTTCTCCTTTCTTTACAAAATGTAGGTCGTTGTAAACGTTTTCGGCTTTGATAAATTATGAAAAACCCTCACCATTTTTTTTTATGCTTTTCACATTTTTAAAATATACATGTATAAAATAAAATGCACAATGGACTTCTTACCATTTCAAAAAAAAAAAAAAAAAAAAAAAAAAAAAAAGAAAAAAAAAAGAAGAAATACTACTTTTTTAATTTTCAAATATTAGTTTTGACTTGTCAACTTGAACATTGTTTAGTGTATAAAACACTTATTATCATTTAATAAGTCAATGTTTGATCCCTCATATTCAATTGTTAAACTATAAAAGATCAATGATTAAATTACATAACCTCAAAAACGATGATGTAACATAAGTTTCAAAATAAAATTTCAACATAAATTGGATTTACCTCGAGAGATTGAAAAATTTCTATTGAGAATGAGATAGAAATGAAAAATTTTCTCTATATTTAATTTTATGGATGGAGAAAAGTTTACACTTAACATATCTAATTTGTTGGTTGAACTAGAGTTAATGTATTGCCTAAGTAAATCTAGATAATATATTTTGAGGGCTGCGATTATCAAAATTATTGATAATAGAAATATTGAATCAAAGACGTGAAATATTCCAACTATATATATATATTTTACGTTCAACAACATTTGAGGTGGGGAGATTCGTAACCTCTAGCCTCTTAGTTAGAAGCTATGCTCACTTTGACAACTAAAATTTGTATCTTTTTATACCTAACTAAATGTGGAAAACTATCATATTTAAAATATTTTAAGTTCCCAAAATACATACTTATACGTATTTTAAAAGCCTATTAGCCATATTTAGAACTAACCTAACTACAAGAATGCAAGTGTAACACCCGAGTTAGGAGGGGTACATGAATGAACTGAGGGCACATCCGAATGAGAGGGATCCTAAGGACATGAAAGTATATTTCAGATAAGCTTAAAATAATTGATAGATACTACCTATACCAACAAGGTGCACCTTCCTTTTCGGTAGCTCAGTCATAGGAACTTTGAAGTTAAGCGTGCTTAGCTTGAAGAAGTTCTATGTTGGGTGACCTCCTGGGAATTTTCCGGGACAAAGCATGCTAAAAGGACCTCGTGTTGGTTTGTGGGGACAGTCTTCAATTTTAGAAGCAGTTTCAGACGAGTATGGTAACGTGGCCAGGTCGCAGGAGAATGTCGCGCTTGGCTCTCTTAGCAATAGCATCAGCTATCGAATTACACTCTCGAGGAACATATGAAAAAGTCAATTCCTCACCAGACAAAGACCTTCTTCTAATGATATCCACCAGAGTTCCTACTTCATTCCAAATTTCCGAGTCTTGATTCAACAAATTAAAAGCTTGCAGACAGTCTGTCTCCAAAATCAGATTGCCCCCACCCAAAGAAGATGCAAACTCAACCCCTTTCCTAATAGCCATCAGTTCCGCCATGGGAGGAGGGAAAAAAGAGTCTAGATATTGACAGCAAGCACCCAAAATTATTCCCTTATCGTCTCGACAAATCACCCCGATGCCAGTAGATGAGGCATCCCAGGCCGCATCAACATTGATTTTCCAGAAATGAGCAGGAGGAGGAGACCAATGCTGAGATCTGGAGAGACGAGCCAGGGAAGAACTAGGACGATAATGGGACTGACGACGCTCTTCGGCCCGATCAATTTCAGCCAGGTAATTCAAAATCCAACTACTACGAATTTCTGGAGGGGGA
The DNA here is from genome assembly GCA_036850905.1 of Luffa acutangula. Classification (NCBI taxonomy): domain Eukaryota; kingdom Viridiplantae; phylum Streptophyta; class Magnoliopsida; order Cucurbitales; family Cucurbitaceae; genus Luffa; species Luffa acutangula. The sequence goes on along the minus strand of CM072087.1, from coordinate 55,230,516 downwards.
GTTTTAGTACCATGAATATGCTTATTTCTATCGCCCCAGATAGCCCAGCTCGTCACTGCTACCAACCTAAGCTCATCTTTTGGTAAGGCATCACATAGGACAATCCACCTATCTTCAAAGCAGTTATTGAAGTCTCTATCTAGTAAATCATGGCGAAAAGAGAGCTTCCAAATATCTTTAGCTTTTGGGCAAGAAAATAAGCAATGGTCTATGGACTTAGCTGCCATAGAACACATAGGGCAACCTGTGAATATGTCCATTCCTCGGAAATGTAAATTAACCCTAGTAGGGAGAAACCCCCTCAGAGCTTTCCAGCAGAAGAACTTGACCTTTGAGGGAACTTTAAGCTTCCAAACAATATCCCAGATTTTGCCCATAGAATTACTACTCGAGGAGGCCCTTTCTATTTTGTTGTTCATAAACAAACGATATCCACTCTTCACCGTATATTTTCCATATTTGTCATAATGCCACATGAAACTATCCAGCTTCCTTAAATCAATAGGGATCCGCTTGATAAGATCAAGGTCATCGACTTCAACTGCTTCCGATAACAAAGACTCATTCCAAGCTCGAGAGTCAGTGAGAAAATCTACAACCATAGCCTGAGAATAGGAAGGGTTCAAGCACAAGGGCTTGAATAATGACTCTCTTGGAATCCACGGGTCCTGGAAAAAAGCAATTGATTCTCCATTGCCCACCCTCTTGTGTATACCTTGACTTAGAAGTTCACGACCCCAAAGTAAGCTTTTCCAAAGAAAAGAAGGGGAATGACCCAATTGAGCCTCGAGAATAGAACCCGAGGGAAAGTATTTGCCCATTAGAAGCCTGGAAACCAGAGAGTTGGGAAAAGCCAGAATCCTCCACACCTGTTTAGCCACTAAGGCTTGGTTAAAACCTTCGATGTCACGAAAATTCAGACCCCCCAAAACCTTCGGAAGACAAAGATTCTTCCATTTGCACCAATGAATTTTCCTCTTCACCTCACTCGAACCCCACCAAAATTGAGCAAAACAACGCATAATCTCCTTACAAAGATTCCGAGGGAACTTGAAAATACTCAGAAAATACGAGGGAATGGCTTGCCCGAGGGCATCTATTATTATTTATTCTACCATTTCTTTTCTTCTAAATTCATTTTCATGAAAAATGATTTATTTAGTATTATGTAAAGTTAGTTATGAGTGATGTAATTATCGGGAACTAATATGTTTAATTTTGCCAATTTAAGTAGATAAAACACTAATTGCTTTTTTTAAACTTGAAGGTTTGATCTTTTACCTCTACAATTGTTGAACTCAAAAAGAAAAAAAAAATGGTCTTCTTGTTAACCGACTCTTTTGAGGTGAAATTCTCTCCCAATTTATTTGAATAGGGTGGAGAATTTCCATTTGAAATGAAAATAGATTGGGATTTTTTTTTTTATTGATATATTTTAACCTTTTTTCAATAGGGAAGGGAATATATTTTTTGGTTCAGTCTCTTCCCATCTTCTATATCAAAACTTTAAATATTATTAATATATTTTATATAATAATAGAAAGTATGAAATATTGTTGTTAAAAACTAACAATTTAATCTAATAGAAAATTAATTTTCTCTAATTGTTAGGCATATGTATTTATTTTTAATAAAATATAATTAAATTTATAAATAAAAATTTAAAGAAACTTTGAATGAGAAACTGAATCCTCGTGAAGGGACTTAATTAGGATTTCAATCTGATTCCTCAATTGTAGAAAATTAGGCAAGCGGTTCAGAATTCTTTTCAAAATTGGAACAAGATGACATTTGTGATCTTCCCCTATTCTATTCTATTGTCATTCTTAAAGAAAAATAGGTGCAATTTCTATTGAATGGCCCCCACATCAAAGAAAACAGTCTCAAGGTTTTTTTTTTTTTTTTTTTTTTTTTTTTCTTTTTCCTCTCTATATTTTTTTCTTTAAAAAAACATAAGTTTGAAATGACTAGTACTAAAATTTGATTTCATCTGAGTAGATAACTTCTCGCTGTAGATTTTTACTGATCACGGAAATTTGTAAATAAAAAGAATAAAATTTTATGATTAAATTGCAATAGAATATAAAGATATATTTACAATTACTTACTAATAAATGTCAAACCTGTTGGGGATCCCACATTGGAAATATTGGTGGAGACCTCACAACATATAAGCTACAAGGGTCACTCCACTTATTGTCAATTGGTTGGTTTTGAGATGGAAGCTCATATAATATAATAAAACCAACTCGTCAACAAGAGCATACATCAATCGGTATAAAGTTTATGAGCCAACCAAAGTATAATTCAAATAGTTAAAACATTGTAATCTTTATATATATATATTAAAACATTATATATTCGTTGTAAAAGTCAATTGTCATAATTTTTTTTTTTTTGAAACATTTTTCATAATTCCTACTCTCACATAGTTAATCTAACAAACAAATTGACTTAAAAAAATATAGAAAAAAAAATCCCATCTTTGCTAGTTTTCCGATGTTATATTAACATTCCTTACTTTTTAAAAAAAAAAAAAAATTATTATTATTATTATTATTATTATTATTATTATTATTATTATTATTATTTTGAATTCAAACACTTGTTTCATTGGTACTATACATTGAACTTTAAATTTGGGCACATGTTTGGCACCTAAAATTGGATTCAACATTTTGGCCAACAAATTCAATATGCCTCGCCCTTAAAATATTTGAGAATTCATGAAGTCCCAGATTCTCTTTTTCTTCTTCTTTTTTATAGACTCGTTTGAGAATTTTAAAACCAATTCTATGAAATAAAAAGTTAAAATCGTACAAATTGATAAGGGTAAAATTTTGAATTTCAAAATAAAAGCATATACTAAATTCTTAAACTTATCTGTTTACTTATTATTTTTTTTAATGTAACAAAGGAGAAAACTTTAAGTTTAAGCCTTCAACATATTGTTTTCTTTTTCTATCTATTTTCTATGATAGTCCATGTATTGAATTGGAAACATTACGAGCCAAAAAGATTTTACTTTCATCACTAAAGCACCGTTTAATAAATATTTATATTGATATACAGTATTCTAATTGATTTATTTTGTTATAATCTTCTCTTAAAATCTGTTGCATTTGTTATATTCTGTTATGGTGGTTATTATCATAACTTGTATATATATTTGTTGGATTCTTAATGAAAGATATGAGGAGAATTTTATTCTATTCTGTGTAAATTGGCATGGTATCAGAGCCACGTGACTAGCGTCTTATTTCTCCACGTTTTTTTTTTCTCGTCAGCCTCTCTTCCACGAAGCATGACGACCAACGCGACTGATTCTGCCCTAATTTCTTCGAGTTCTTCGTCGAACTCGTCTGTCTCTCTCCTCACAAACATTTGTAATTTGGTTTCGGTTCGTTTGGATTCCACGAACTATGTCCTCTGGCGATTTCAGATCTCACCACTATTGAAATCTCACAAACTTTTTAAGTACGTTGATGGTACAATCAAGGCTCCGGATCAAATTGTTCGCATTGAAGGCCAGCCGTCTCGCATCAATCCGGAATATGAGTCTTGGTATGAACGCGATCAAGCCTTGATCACTCTGATTAATGCGACGTTAACACAGACAGCGCTCTCCTATGTTATCGGATGCCAGACTGCTAAAGAAGTTTGGGACAAATTAGAGAAGCATTTCTCCTCATCCACTCGAACTAACATCGTTGGATTGAAGACAGAGTTACAGAGTGTTTTGAAGAAATCCGGTGAGTCGATTGATGTTTATGTTCGCAGAATCAAAGAAATTGTGAATAAATTGGCTGCTGTGTCCGTGGTCATTGATGCTGAGGATCTGATCATCTACACTGTTAATGGCCTACCTTCTTCGTATAATGTCTTCAAGACGTCTCTTCGCACCAGATCGCAGTCGTTGACATTTGATGAACTTCACATCTTGATGAAGACTGAGGAGACTGCTATGGATCAGCAATTGAAAGTTGATGAAATCTCAAACTCCACTCATTTGGCTATGGCTGCAACCTTTGATTCCTCTGGAAGAGGAAACTGGAGAGGCAGAGGTCGAGGCACTGGCGGTCGTCCTGGAGGCCGTGGAGGACGTTCTGGTGGTATCTTTTCTTCTCCTCAAACTACTTCTCCTTCCACAGGTCCGTTTGCTCCTCCTACCTTTGATGGTAGTCGTCTACCGAGTAAAGTTACTTGTCAGATTTGTCAAAGGTACGGCCACAATGCGTTAGATTGTTACAACCGTATGAACTATTCATACCAAGGGAGGCATCCACCTGCAAAGCTAGCAGCAATGGCTGCCTCAACCTCTACTAATCAGTCTGCCTCAGGTCTGATATCAAATCCTCCTTCATCCTCTGACTCTCACATTTGGTTGTCTGATACAGGGTGTAACGCACATTTAACTAATGATCTTGCAAACCTGGGTGTTTCTACTGCTTACAACGGTGAAGAGAATATTACTGTTGGGAATGGTCAGTCAATCTCTATCTCTCATCAAGGTTCTGGAGTTTTATCCCTTCCTAATGCTTCCTTTACATTGTCCAATCTTTTTCGAGTACCAAATATCTCAACAAATCTTCTGTCTGTTCATCAATTTTGCATTGACAATAATTGTCGTTTTCTTTTTGATTCTGACTCCTTTACAATCCAGGACAAGTCCACGGGCAAAACTCTATTCCACGGACCTAGCATCAATGGCCTATATCCACTTACTGCTTCCTCACCTTCGGCACAAGTATCTCTCACTGCTCAAGTAGGTGTCAAGGCTTCCACCACTGTGTGGCACGATAGGTTAGGCCACCCCTGCTTATCTGTTCTAAAAAATGTCTTGTCTTCTTCTTGTGTTCCTGTAATTCATTCGAATGTTGGTATCTGTAAACACTGCCTTGATGGCAAGCTCTCTAAACAACCCTTCCCTCTATCCACTTCTATCTCTTGTAAGCCTTTAGAACTTTTACACAGCGATGTATGGGGTCCTTCCCCTCATAAATCAATAAATGATCATCGCTATTATGTTTCATTTGTAGATGACTACTCACGTTATACATGGCTTTTTCCTATGTGTTTTAAGTCTGATGTTTTTCCTGTTTTCAATAAATTCTTGCCTTTTGCTGAGAATTTACTTGGATCCAAATTAAAATTCTTCCGTAGCGATGGTGGAGGTGAATACTTTAGCTCTAACTTTCAAAATTTCCTCTCAACTCGTGGTGTTCTCCATCAAAGATCATGCCCTCACACACCCGAACAAAATGGCATCGCCGAAAGAAAACATAGGCACATTGTCGATATGGCCTTATCTCTTCTGTCAAAGTCCTCCGTACCTTTGCAATTTTGGTTCCATGCCTTTGCCACTGCCACCTTTCTTATAAATCGCCTACCCTCTCCAACTCTTGGTAACAAATCCCCTTTTGAAGTCCTATTCAAACGGTCTCCCGATTACTCATTCCTTCGAGTGTTTGGTTGTGCCTGCTATCCTCTTCTCAGGCCATACAACAATAGCAAACTTCAACCTCGTACCATTCAGTGTGTCTTCCTAGGCTACCCTCTTGGCTATAAGGGATACTTGTGCTATGACCCATCTTGCTCTAAGTTCTACATATCTCGCAATGTTGTTTTTGATGAACAGACTTTTCCCTTTGCCAATCTCTCTCAACCATCTCAATATTCTTCCCTTCAATCAACCACATTCCCTGAACCATCTACTGAAACTGAGTCTGACTTAAACTCCCATATTTTACCTTCTGTTCAGCTGCCCACTGTTTCTTTGTCAACTAATTCCTCATTCCCTGAACCATCTAGCTCAGCCATAAGTACCCTAATTACTCCCGTGGCTGAACCTTCGACCATTTCAGAATCTGATCCTGCCTCATTATCTGCTGTCTCTCCCAGTTCTCTACAACCTCCTCCAGAACCTTCATCCACTGTGACTGATCATTCCACTGTAACTAATCTTCACCCAATGCAGACTCGATCTAAATCTGGTATCTCCAAGAAACGTGTCTTTATGGCAAATGTTTTCCCTACAGCAGTTGAACCGAGCTCATTTACACAAGCAGCCAAATCTAAGGACTGGCAATTAGCTATGGAGGATGAATATACTGCTCTTCTTAAACAAGGAACTTGGACTCTCACTCCTCTTCCTTCTACCAAGCATGCCATAGGGTGCAAGTGGGTTTATAGAATTAAACGGAATCCTGATGGGAGCATTGCTAGGTACAAGGCTCGGTTAGTTGCCAAAGGCTTCCATCAAGAAGAAGGGGTAGACTACTTTGAGACTTTCAGTCCTGTAGTCAAGAAGCCCACCGTGCGTATTGTTCTCTCTATAGCTGCGTCTTTTAAGTGGTCTCTTAGACAACTTGATGTCAAGAATGCATTCTTACATGGTGAACTACAAGAGGAAGTCTATATGCAGCAGCCCCAAGGATTTGTGAGTAAAGAATTTCCATCTCATGTGTGCAAGTTACATAAGTCCCTCTATGGTCTCAAGCAGGCCCCTCGGGCATGGTTCGAGTGCTTCACTACCCATCTTGCATCTCATGACTTTGTTGCATCACAAGCTGATCCTTCATTATTTGTGCGAAATGTCAATGGTTCGCTCACTTACTTACTGCTCTATGTTGACGACATTATCCTCACAGGTAATGATCCTTCCTACATTAATGACCTTGTCTCTAGGCTCAAACAGTCCTTTGATATGACTGATCTCGGAGCATTGACTTATTTCCTCGGTCTTGAAGTACAGTCAAACAGCAGTGGTATTCTTGTGTCGCAAACCAAATATGCTTCTGATTTGCTAAATAAATTTGGTATGACTGCTGCTAAGCCCTGTAACACTCCTTGCTCTGTTTCTTCACTAACAATAGCATCTCCGTTGTGCAACTCTGATGATGCCAAGGCTTATAGAAGCATGGTTGGGGCCTTACACTATCTTACCTTTACACGACCAGATATTTCCTTTGCAGTTAGTCGTGTTTCTCAGTTTATGCACTCCCCAACTCATATGCAGCTGGCTGCGGTTAAAAGAATTTTTCGATATATCAAAGGAACTCCATCTGCTGGTATTTTGTTCAAGTCAAGCTCTCTGTCGTTGGTTGCATTCTCGGATTCTGACTGGGCAGGCTGTCAGAGTGATCGGCGCTCCACCACTGGATTTGTGGTATTTCTTGGTAGTAATCCGATATCTTGGATGTCCAAGAAACAGTTAACAGTCTCTCGAAGCTCCACTGAGGCTGAGTATCGAGCTTTGGCCACTGTGACTGCTGAATTGTCGTGGATACGCCAATTGTTGAAGGATTTGTTCATTTATCTGCCTACTGCTCCTCTATTACTCTGTGATAATCAGTCGGCGATACAACTTGCTCGTAATCCTGTGTTTCATGGCCGGACAAAGCATGTGGAAGTTGACTTTCACTTTGTGCGTGAAAGAGTTTCGTCCAAGGATCTTCAACTTCAGTTCATTCCCACTGTTCAACAGCCTGCAGATCTTCTTACCAAGGCCTTATCAACTGATCGGCTTGCCTTTTTACGCTGCAAACTCATGCCTGCTTCGGCATTTGTTTGAGGGGGAATATTGATATACAGTATTCTAATTGATTTATTTTGTTATAATCTTCTCTTAAAATCTGTTGCATTTGTTATATTCTGTTATGGTGGTTATTATCATAACTTGTATATATATTTGTTGGATTCTTAATGAAAGATATGAGGAGAATTTTATTCTATTCTGTGTAAATTGGCAATTTAGGCCCCGTTTAATAAATATTTAGGTCTCGTTTGATAACTATCTGGTTTTTGGTTTTTGGTTTTTGAAAATTATATTTTTTTTCTCTGGTTTTCATCTTGGTCAATGACACATTTGAATTCCTAGCCAAATTCTAAAAACAAAAACAAGTTTTTGAAAACTATTTTTTTTAGTTTTCAAAATTTTATTGGTTTTTAAAAACAAGGAAAGAAAAGTATTAGAAAAACAAAGAAGCTTGTTGGTGGAAATAAGATTTTATAAGCTTAATTTTCAAAAACCAAAAACAAAAAACCAAATGGTTATCAAACGGGGCCTTAGTTTTTTATTTTTAGTTTTTTGATAGTAGTGTTTATAGACTTGATTTTAAAAAACCAAATGGTTATCAAACAGGACCTTTTGGTAGTAGTGTTTAAAGCCAATGTGAAGTATCAATTATTTTATATATATATATGTGTGTGTGTAGTGGACTAAATTGTCAAAAAAAAAAAAATTATATACACTAAATTGTTACATATTAAAGTATAGATATTAAATCGTTGAACTAAAAACAAAAAGGAAAAAAAAAACTAAATTGTAAAGTACTAAGACAAAATTGTTACAGGTAAAAGGCAAAAAAAAAAAAAAGTTTTTTTTTTGACATAGTTGCGTTTTATATATTACTAATTCAAATTTATATAGTTTATGGACTTAAAATTTTTAAATATAATACATATAATTTATGGTTTTTAAAGAATAATGTATGATTGATTGAATAAGGAAGTTTATTGTAACCATTAGGAGTGTGAGAATGTTGAATAAATCAATAGTGAAGAATAGTTATTAAGTAGATAATTATGACAAAAAAACATATACTGTAAAAGACAAATTTAAATGTTGCTTTAATGTTGAAAAGGAAAAAAGAAAGGAGTTTGTGCCCAAATTATAAGCAGACAACCTTTTCCCATTCGATCTGTCCATCTCTATTTGAAGACAATCTTCCAGTTTTGATTTCAGACAACCTACGGTTCAGGATTTTTTTCAAAAATAATGTGCAACAATAATCATCAGATATTTTCTTCCTCTCAATTTCCTTTTAAAGAAATTTCAAGATAGTTATTTTTTTTTTTTAATTTTATAACGGCCTACTTTTAAACAGAACTTCTTAAAGGGACAGTATGGATTGTGTAAATAGAAAACCTCTCTATGTTAATTAGAAATTTAAGGTTGGTCGAGAGTAAAAAAAGTGAGAAATTAAATTAATATGCAACCATGAAGACCATCCAAAACTATCTTAACTTGCTAATTGATTGATTGGTTTCATAACCTTAATTAGTAACTTTTTTAGTTAGGGTTAAGATTGGAATTACAATCCTTAGTTAATTCTTTTTTTTTTTTTTTTTTTTTTTAGAATTGAGATGTAATGTAATGCCTATTTTCAGTTAAATTCATCTCTGCCAAGTGCCACGTGGCTCCATTATTGAAGTTTTTTTTTTCCCGTTCATTATTGAAGTAATTTTCACTCACAACGTTTCTACAGAGAAAAAACTCCCCACGTTAAGCTCAAATTAATTACTTAAAACAAGTAGAAGATTTTTGCATTATTTAAATATAAAATTGATATTATGAATTTACCAAAATGCCCTTATTGCTGGTGATCAAACTCTTAACATTTTCTAATATTTTTTTTACTCGCAGTGAACTATATTTCGATTTTGATTATTGCGAGATATTATTATTATTATTATTTTTTTGAGATAAAAAGATTTCATTAAAGGGGGAAAGAAACGTTACAACTACCCTTAGAAAGAAGGGCATTAAACCAGGAGGGGAAAACAGGATGCCAAAAAACAGAAACTTCATCCCGCGAGGGAGAGAGATCCTGGTCCCACAAACAAAAGTATCTCGAAGCAAAACGAGATGAATGGTGGGCTACTGAATTTTGTAGCCTAGGGCAATGATGAAATTCTACTTTGCCCATTTCGTTACAGAGGGAAGAGATGGCGTCAGTCACATTTTTTAGCTCCGAAAGATCTTCCTTCTTCCCTTTAAGCAGATCGATTACATCCATGGCGTCGGACTCCACGATCAGGTGAGGATGATTCTCCTTGAATTTTCGATGGATGTTTGATAGGCCTTCCCAGATCGCATAAGCTTCCATCGATTTGATTTGCAATTTCCTGCTAAAGTGTTTCAGCCCAACTGCAATCGAGGATCCGTCTGAATCACGAATTACCCAGCTAATACCTCCCACGTCGTCTTTATCGAACCAGGCTGCGTCAGAATTCATCTTCCAACAGCCCTTGGGCGGCTTTTTCCACGAATCTTGATTCAGATGGCTCCCAGATTTCCTTGCTGCTTCGTGATTCTTTCGATCAAAAAGGGCAGGTGTGGGAGAAAATTGAGAAATCAAGGATCTTGCTTGTTATAAGGTGATGATCTGGTTTCTGATTTTGGTGGATTCTGGTATTTCTAGCATTCCAAATACACCACATTGTTATCACTGCTTTGATTTGGTCTTCTTTGTCTGTATTTTCTACAATCCACTGCCAATAATCCATAGGAGTCCAGCCATCCCTGCGCAAATTAAACAACGTTAGTGATTTGGGGATAGTATTAAGCCATATCCTCTTGGAGAATTTACATTCGCAGAAGAAGTGGCTAGAAAATTCCTCCTTTTTCCTACAAAAAGAACAAGAAGAGTTTATGTCAATCCCCTTTTTTTTTATGTTTGCTTTGTTAGGAACAATGTCGTTTAGGATTTTCCACGCACAAGCTTTGGCCCTCGGGATTACGTTAAGACTCCATAGACATTTCCATAGCTTGGATTGGTTGCTATGATCTGAAGAAGACGCCTCACACTCTTTTCTCTGCTCTAGAGCCAGCTTATAAGCACTCTTTACAGAAAACAGACCTCTTTTGTCCCTGCCCCATATGATTTCATCCCTGGATTCCTTGATTCCCAAAGGGGTGCTAAGGATATTGTCAGAATCATGGTTGATAAACAAAGAAGATATCAAATCCTCTCTCCAATTGTTATCTTCATCGATAATATCCTTCACTTTTTTTCCTTTTAGAATCTCAGGAACTAGACACGGCTTGTAGTTTCCTTCCCTGGCTATCCACGGGTCTTCTCCTATGTCAATGTATCGTCCATTGCCCACTTTCCATCTATAGCCTTTTTCAAAGAGATCTCTGCCCCAGCATAAGCTTCTCCAGGTCATAGATGGGTTTTTGCCCACAGGAGCCTTGAGGAAATTTCCATCCTTAGAATATTTGCCTTTTAACACCTTAAAAAGAAGGCTATTGGGGTTTCTTATGAGACGCCAGCTTTGTTTAGCCAACATCGCTTGGTTAAAGGCTGAAACTTCCCTAAATCCCAAGCCTCCAGCTTCCTTGGTCTTACAAACCTTCTGCCATCTCATCCAGTGACTTTTTGTCTTCTCCCCTAGCGATCCCCACCAAAAGTTTGCACACATTCTGTCGATTTCGTTGCAAATACCTTTTGGCAATTTGAAACAACTCATTGTATAAACAGGGATGGCTTGGCCTTATTCTGCATAAAACACAACTGGACAATTTTAATGAAAGTGAAAAAAGTGATAGGTGTTATAGGGTAAATTGTCCAGTTGTGTTTTATGCAGAATAAGGCCCAAACTAGTCAGGCCCGTAGTCAGAAGAAGCTGAACCGACGAAGCGGAGGGTCGGAACTCCCTCCGACCAATAACGACTCACCTCGGCCTCGGCCTAAAGGCCCGGGATGACCAGGAGATCGGCAGCTGTACAAACCCTAATGGGAGCTTATAAAAGAGGAAACAACACACATATTCAGGTACGCCGAAACATCACTAAAAACACATTCTGCGTGTTCCCTATTAAGACTAACTTAGGCATCGGAGGTTGTGTGGTTTACACCACACCGGTGTGCAGTGCTCGTTTGTCTTACAGGTCACGTTCCTCCCGATCATCTACAAATTCATTGTTGTTGGTCACGTGGAACGAGGGACAAATTCCAGAGCGAAATTTGATCATCAACAATAGGTATAATGACTATCCTAATGATTTGACAGAGAATTTTAGAGCACTGCATCCATAATGGAATTTCAAATTGAATTATGAAGTTGAATCCAATTCAATTGGTTAAGATATTATATTTTTGAGTTTGAATCTCCAAATCCAATATTTTTCCAATAATTTCTTAACATAAAATATAATCAATTGTTAACATTTTTATTGAATAAAAACAATTTAATACATTCCAACTTGCCCATTCAACACAACCATGTTTGTTATTTGTTTCAAGCTCTTCATTCAAATAAGTAAGAGTCTGTTTGGAATAACTTGTTAATAATCACTTAAAGAAATCATTTCAAACATGTCCTAAATTCTTAAGAAAAAAAATATATATAATCCTTCACAATGAGCGTGATCTTGAATCATCGAACGATAACATTTCATATCTGCGTTGCACTTTACCATCATGGTTGTTTATTAATTTTTAGAGTTTTTTTAACTTGGCAAGAATGTTTTAGATACAAATTAAAAATATAGTGACATATTTGACACCTTTGAAAGTTATTTAGAGATCAAATAGACTGAAATTTCAAAGTTCAGAAACTAAACTCGTAATTTAACATTATTAAGTCACAGAGACGAAATTCTAATGGAGTGAGTACTCGATAGACTATTTAATGAGGTTTTATTAAGTTATAGAGACAAAATTCTAATTTTAAAACTATAAGGCCTAAATTATAATTTTCTTCAAATTATAGAGACCAAATTTGTAATATCACCTAAAATTTAACTATCTATTAAATTTTACAGCCTAGTTAGGACTAATAAAATTAATATAGCACAGGGACTAGCGTTGCAATAGTTACGATGATATTTATAAATTAAAACAATAAAGTTAGTCATTAAAAATCAAAACTCTACCAAACAAAGTCTTCTCTTTATATAATAAATAAATTAATAGTCAAAATTGACAACAGCCTAGCATTTAATGTATTTATTTATTCTTTTAAAGTTAAAAATTTAAATCTTCCAACAACGTTGTAGGGAAGAAAAGGTTTAAATCAATAAAAATAGTTTTAAAAAAAATCTTAATGAGAGTTTTTAAAATGCAATCCAAAATAACTTGAAGGAGGTGAAAGCAAAATATTTTGAGATTTTTTTTTTGAAATTATACAAAGTAAAAATTTATATAAAATATTCACAAACAATTATTACAATGATGCCAATTAAAATTCCGACCATCATAAATACGTTAATCAACCATTATTAATTATTAAAAAATAAAAAGCAACTTGTTTTTACTGTGAAGTCAAATCATTGATATTTTTTAAAAAACATTTTTGTTAGATTTACTTTTCAAAAAACTAAATATACATTAAAGCCAACATAGCTTAGTCACATTGACATCTATGATTGATGGGTTGTTGTTGCAGTTGTTCCAAAGAACAAAATGACTATCAAAACGTTAGAAAGTTGAATTTTTATGATCCAAAAAAAAAAAAAAAAGAATTTGATTTTTTTGTTCATTTAAAATAATTATAGAGGAATTCCAAAAAACCGTCCAGGAAGTATATCCCGGTTAGGGTAAAAAAAAGAAAAAAAAAATGGTGTGTGTGTGTGTGTGTGTTTTAAAATTGGAAGAGTGTAATAGGAAGTGAGTTTGAGGTGAATGATGAATGATTAAGTAGATATTTTAGGAAATTGAGTAATTAGCTATCTTTCTTAGTCCTTCCGCTGTCTATTTCCATTATTGGGTAACACAAATGGAGTATGAGAGAGAAGGAAGAGAGAGAAAAGCTTTTCGATTTGGCTAACGTGGGAAAGTTGTGTAAGAAAGAGATGGTTCTTTTTTTTTTTTTTTTTTTCTTTCTATCTCAAATTTGTACCTGATGTTTTCCTCTGAACCCACCAATAAGAAAAAAGAAACAAGCTGGTAGATGCAAAGCTACAAAGATAACCCAGCCGGGAAAACTGAAATAAATAAATTGGTTTAGGTTTACACACTTTACACAATCCCCCCTCTCCCATTTTTCTATTCTATCAAATTTTATTATTATTTTTTTAAAAAAGAGAGAGAGAGAGAGAGAGAGAGAGAATTATGAGGGATTTGAAAGAAGAAGGGTATTAAGGTTGGATGGGGGTGTGAGGCCAAAAGGAAACACAGGAGAAAAAAAAAAAAACACAGAAAAAGGAAAAAAGGAAAACTCGGGGCCGGGGGGGTTCTCGTATGCTGTAAAGCAAAGGAAAAAGAAAAAGGGGGCAAAGAGAAAAAAATGTGGGATCTGAACGATTGTCCTGAGGAGAGGGAGGAGGAGGAATGGGAAGCGTGTTCGGGAGACGAGAAAGGGAAAAGGGTGGGATCGGTTTCTAATTCCAGTTCCTCCGCCGTGGTTGTGGAGGATGGATCCGATGACGAACAACCAAGCCCCAACCATATGGATATGCTCATGCAAATTGACTCTACTCCCACCCCCGTCGTCACTCGCCAGTTTTTCCCACTCGACCAACCTCAACTTTCTCCTCCCTTTCCATCTACTACTACCACTTCCGCCTTCCCTCCAGCTCACTGGGTTGGGGTCAAATTTGCCCATCCCGATCCCCTCGCCCCCAATAATTCCATCAACCCCACCGACCTCTCCCACCCCATTAAGAAGAGCCGCCGCGGACCAAGGTCCCGTAGCTCTCAGTACCGCGGCGTCACTTTCTACCGGAGGACCGGCCGCTGGGAGTCGCATATTTGGTTTTTTTCCCTCTCTCTCTCTCTCTACTGCAATTTCTGTTCCCCAAAACCCACTTCTGTTTTTGGAATTGTGCAACCAATTCAATTGGATTCAATTTTTATTTTCTTTCTTTTGTGCAGGGATTGTGGAAAGCAAGTTTATCTCGGTATGTTTCGTCTGGTATTGGTTGCTTTTTTTTCTTTAATGTGTTTTTTTGGGTATCATTCATTTCTCGTCTTCTAACAAAGAGATGGGATTTTTCTCCTCCGCCTCGAATGAATTGGTTACAGGTGGATTCGATACGGCACATGCAGCTGCTCGGTGAGCACTCTCTCTCTCTTTCTCTTTCCCTTAACGCTAATTGAAAATTGAAATGGGATTTTTTTTTTTGTTATTTTGTTGTTGTCCAGTGCTTACGATAGAGCGGCCATTAAATTCCGAGGAGTTGAAGCGGACATAAACTTCAGCATCGAAGATTACGAGGAGGATTTAAAACAGGTCTTCAATTTTTGGATTTCGCTTCTTTTTTTTTTTTTTTTAATAAATAAATGTTAATTATAATTATACATCCCCTATTGCTTGGTTTTCCATAAATATATATTAATTAAAATGAAATGTTATTATGATGATGAACAGATGGGAAATCTAACGAAGGAGGAATTTGTGCATGTACTTCGCCGACAAAGCACTGGGTTTCCCAGAGGAAGCTCCAAGTATAGAGGTGTAACGCTTCACAAGTGTGGAAGATGGGAGGCTCGAATGGGCCAATTTCTTGGCAAAAAGTATTCTCCCCTTCCCCTTCTTCATCTTCCTACCTCCATTTTCCTTTTCTTTTTTTTTTTTAATAACCAATAAAAAAACCCATCCCCAATTTTTATTTTTCCCTCGATTTTACAGGTATGTCTATTTGGGTTTGTTTGATACGGAGATTGAAGCCGCAAGGTCAGTTTTTTTTTATTTTTTATTTTCTTCTTTCTGGTTTAAGTTGGACAGCGAAGCAAACTAGAAGCTGCCATTCATGTCGTTTATTATTATTATGTTTTGAATAAAAATTTTAATCCGGTGCACATGTTGATGGTAACGATAGGGCTTATGATAAAGCTGCAATCAAGTGTAATGGCAAAGAAGCTGTCACCAATTTTGATCCCAGCATCTACGACAATGAACTGAATCCGACAACTGGTAAAAAAATTTTTTTTAAAAAAAACACAGACTATTGTTAACACATTTGTTCTAAATGATAACTGTAGTCAAAATTTATTTTTTGAAATTCACATTACACAGATTCAATTGGCAGTTTGGGGGATCACAGTCTTGATTTGAGTTTGGGAAATTCAAGCTCAAAGCAAAACGACAGCCCAAATGCCTCCATAGATCCACACCATTCTTCTTCAGCTTCTCTATCCATGGAACCTGACTGGCAACGCAATCAAGGATTTAGGCCTCCACCTCAGGTTCTTTCAAATTTCCAAATTAAGCTTATGGGTCCTTTTTGTTTCTCCCAATTTAATGAATTTGTGGCATATATATTCATATATAGCTAAATTTGCTGCAAGAGTCAAGTGGAGGAGGAGGAGGAGGAGGAGGTGGGAACAAAAATTACAATAATGCACTTGCACAGAGAAGAAATAGTAGGTACCTGGAGAGTGAAACCATGCAGCTGCTGAGCCAAACGCACATTCAATCTCCAGCTTCGTTTGAAATGCAAAGACACGGGCAATTCAGCCGGGCGGCGGCTGGTGGAGATCAGCCCCACTCTCAAATATTGCTTCAGAATCACCACCCGAGCCTCAATTATCAAGTGGGTATACATAATATAAATAATGCATGCGTTTGTTTGGCAAGATCAGAAAAGGGGCCATCTCAAGTTTGTATTTTTTTTTATTTTTTTGAAGATTCAGTTTTCGAGCAGCAGTAATGGAAGCCGAATAGGAAGTGATCTATCACTGTCTCTAAGTGATCATAATCAACTTCTTCAATCGGGGCCATCTCAAGTTCTTGCAACTGCTGCAGCATCATCAGGATTCGCACCCCAGATTAGACCTTCCAAAAATTGGCTGCAGAAGAATGGGTTTCACTGTCTCATGAGACCCTCCTGACATCGACAATATATTTTTTCCCCCTTCTATTTGCCTTGCCTTGCCATCAGCAACAATCCCCCACTCTTCCCTTCCGAAAGAAAAAGAGAAAAAAAAAAAAAAAAAAAAAAATCATCAAAGCTTAATTTTGTTACTTTTTATTTTTAATTTTTCTTTCTCCACTTCCCGATGAGAATCTAGAAAGAAAGGGAAAAAAAATGAAGCCCCCTCCCAAAAGGAAAAAAAAAAAAAAAAAAAGTGTAGTAAAAATTTAACGTAATGGGTGGAGAAAAAGCTAGAATTTTTCTGACCGAGAATTCAATGTGCATTAGCAATTCCCAATTCCTTAGACATTTGCTTTGTTTTGCCTACCTACTCTACATTTACCCTATATTCCAACGCTCTTTTTGAGTAATTTTATTTTAATTTTTTTGGTTGGAACTGGAAGGGGTAGTGGTGTAGTCTCCAGTAGTGTGGCGTTATTTGCTGCTTGCCTACACTTGTAGTTGTAGCTCATCAAATTGAATGATCATTTTCCAACGATTGTCATTTTCTTTTTATTGGGAGAGATTCCGTTTTTAAAATTAAAAAAAAAAAAAAAGAAAACAAAGAAAAAGGTGTATTTGGGGTTAGTTTTTGTAGGAATGGTGGGGTGTGGGAGACAGAAAAAATAAGAGGGTTATAAGAAAATATATATATTATATATATATATATATATATATATATATTTGTGTGTGTTTGAAGTTTAAAGGAGTGTCTTGGAAATGTCACTGAATGGCGATGAATAGTCACCATCATGGTGTCCTTTGAATCAATTCTCCCTCAGCCAAAAGCAGTCAGACACTGCTATTATGACGACTGGTTCCTTTCATCCTAGCCCAAACCCACCACCCCCTTCTAATATTTACCACACTCTAAACTATTAATTAAAAAACCAATAACCAAAATCCAAAAATCCAACCTTTTTTTTTTTCACTCTCTTTCTCTCTCTCTTCTCTTTACACCACTACCATTTTTAAATATTGCTCACTTTTTCAACATTATTATTCTTAAAAATGGGTCGTCCTCTTGTTTTCAAATTTCACTGGGTTTCAACTTTCAACTTTGATTGAATGAATGATAATTATGATCTCAAGAAAGGGAAAAAAAAAAAAAGACAAAAAAAAAATGGGCGTTTTGAGGATGGATGGATGAGATTGAGAAGACTGATTTTGTAGAATATTTTTTGGTGATGTTTTCCCCATTGGGTAAAAAAGGGGAGAAAGTTGGATGTGTATTTGTTAAGTAATAATAATAATAATAATAATAATAATAATAATAATAATAATAATAATAATAATGTTTGCACAAGGCTCAGACTTGCAGTTGAATCAGAGAGTGAGAGGGGCTGTACAGATTACAGAACATGCATGTGAAGCAAGAACCTAGGAGCGAGAGAGCGAGCATACGAGGAAACAACACATTGTCAAATAATACAATACAATCGATATATGAATGAATAGTTAATAATTTAAAACGGAAAAAAAAAAAAAAAATGAACTCAATTTGATTAGTTCGATGAGAGTGGGATTATTCAAAGCAAAACAAAGCCTAGCCTGTTGGGATTATATAATTGAATTGAATTGATTTGTAAAGTTTGGTAGAAATAATGGATATAATATTGGTTGCAAATTTCGTCACTCGGTCCGTCATCACTCATTATTTTAAATCCATTGTGTGATTAGTATAATATAAAGTCTGAAAAGGGTAGCACCACATCCTGTCATTTGTGGGGGAGATTTTTTTAATGATAAAAAATGATTAAATAGGTAGTCAACCAATGGATTTGAGATATGATTGTGTCTTTTTATTTAAATTTAAATAGAAGAGAGAGAGATGAGTGATAATTAATTAATTAGTAATTAGAATTGAAATGAGGAGTTAATGTTGTGTCATGTTTGTGTGTGTGTGTGGACGAAAGAAGAAAAGGGAAGAGGTTGGGGGTTGGTTATTACTAAACTAATTAATTTTGAAGTAGATTTTAATTTTAATTTTGAAGGAGGGGATGAAATAATAATTAAAGAGAGGTAGGTTAAAATAGAAGGACTGGTCCAGAGTAGCATATTCCACGCGTCTTTCATTCAAGGGGTTCAGAAGAGACTTAGCTTATTAGCCCACTCTTTCTCTTTCTCTTTCTCTTTCTCTTTCTCTCTGTTATTTATCAAATACAAGGGAACAAACTGGACTCTTTTTCTCTCTCTACATTCTGATTCTACACAATGACATAACATGCCCAGTTTTCTCTCTCTTACATTTTATTTATTTTTTTTTTTTTAAAAAAAAATTGAGTTTGCATTTGCATCGAATCTACGAAACACTGGCTTTGCTCAGATGTACACAGATTCAAAAATCTCACTCTACCTATGGGGCTATGAGTTAGCTAGGTTTTACCGTTGAAAATTATTGTCCCACAG
The DNA here is from genome assembly GCA_036850905.1 of Luffa acutangula. NCBI lineage: Eukaryota > Viridiplantae > Streptophyta > Magnoliopsida > Cucurbitales > Cucurbitaceae > Luffa > Luffa acutangula. The sequence continues at coordinate 55,211,522 of CM072087.1, read as the reverse complement.
CCACAGCCACAGCCAAGAGATAACAGAGCAGCGCTGCATATATATCTGAAAGAGAAAGACAATCCCCATTGGGGAAAAGTTGAAAATTAAAAAAACTGTTCTGTTGGGAGTTGGGAAAATGCTGGTTATTTATATTTTAAAAAATTAGAGAGATAGAAGGGATTTCCATAAATGGGATATTTTTGGACAGTTGGAATCTTGATTTTATTTATTTAGGTGAGGAATAGGAATAGGAATAGGAATAGGAATAGGAATTAGTGGGTTTGTGTATTTGCATAATTTGGTGTAAAAGAAAAAAAAAAAAAAGAATTGAGGAATTAGTGTAGGGAAGAGTGGGGATTTTGTTAGATCGCTTTCATGGTTTCCGTTAGAGGGAGGGTTGGATAATTTAGGAGACTGTATTTCCATTTATGGCATTTCATAATTCATACCCCTTCCGCTTTCCCCTCCTCTATACACTAATTTACTCTGCTTTTCCTTTTTCTTCTTTCCCAACCCCACTCCCTTTCTCTCACCTCTCCTCTCTTCCCTTTCTTTTTTTTTTTTTCTTTTCACTTTCTTTTCATTTTATCTCTATCTCCTCTCTTATTATTATTATTTTATTTTATTTTATCTATCTCTCCCCCTTCATAATTTTCCTCTCCATACATTTATATCTTTATAAATAAACAATATCCTATTACACTTTCTCATGTAATTTCTTTTACTCATAATTCTCTTCATTACTCAACCAAAACCCAATTCCCCACCATTTTTATTATCCCCACTATACCAATTTACATACTACCCTTTTTCCTCTCAAATAATGTATTTAATTTCCTCAGCATCACTCAATGGATAATACATCAATTATCGTCTCAAAACTGCACAATGGTTGAATTAATTAAAAACATATATTCAATTCTCTCTCTTTTACTTATTGAAAAAAAAAACATGTATGAATTATTGTGTTAGCTAACATGGTACATATAAGTGCAAAGCTTGACTTGAAAAAACTTAAATAAAAAATCAAAATCATCATCAAATAAATTAGATGATGAATTGATTTAACTTTTTGTTACAACGTATCTATGACGACAAATAGAGTCACGAATAAAAAGACATTATTAAAATTTCCAGATTTTGTTGATTTTAAGAATGAAAAAAAAATAAAAAGGAGAAAGTATGTTTGGACATGAAAAAACCTAACCAACAAGTTAGAGAGAGTATAAATGAGACTAGAGAGCTGGGGGCATCTTAAAGTGAAGGGAAAAAAAGGGAGTTTAGGACCACAAAAAATGAAAAAGTAAGTATGTATAAATTGAAGGGTGTAGGTATGTAGGTAATCTAGGTGGCTTCTCCACCCACTTTGTGTAAAGGAGATAAGTTCTCTTGGAAAGGGATTGCTTCTCATACCTATCTTTCATTCATTATATATATACACATAATATCTATACATTTATATATATCATTCAAAAATCTCTTTCTCTCTCAATCTTACCTTATAATTAAATAACCACTTGTTGACCAAACTCATTAGATTAATCAAATGCTAGCCCAAATTATGCAATTATATGTGTACATTATAAGCAAAGATATATCACCACTAACTCCAAAAAAGGAAACCTTGCATTCAATAATATTGCACCCACTGGACCACATTATTAGGTTTCTTCTATGATTTTTTTTTTTCTTTCATATATTAATGAAACCCGTCCTTTTCTACCCTAAATAATTAAGGTCCATTTGACAGTGATTTTTTTTTTTTTTTTCTTTTGCACAATTCATGAGTTTGTTTGCCTAAAAAAAAAAAAATTGTATCTTTCTGTTTTTCTTAATTTTTGTTTTCTTGGTCAAAATACAGTTTTTTGAAAACTAATTTAAATACTTTGAAATGCTATAAAAGGGATAACATTTGGGGGAAAAAGAGACCAAAACCAGGATGGATAGATAAATTTGGTATGTGTGTGTTTTAATCTATGCAAATACAATGTAATCTTCAGGTTGTTTGAATGGTCTCCTTTTAAATTTTTCATAGCCTAGTCTGAAATATTGAATTCTAAAGTTGTGCAATAAAACAATAAAACAATAGATTTTGTGGAATGGTTTTGGGCATATTATTAACAGTAAAGGAAATTATCATGTGTTTGAAAGATTTAGAAAATTTTTATGGTAAAGTCAATGGGTGTCATCTTATACATATGAATTGGGAGTTAGGACCACAAGAAGAAGATGGTGAACAAAATTAACCCATCTATCTATCTATCTTTCCCATTCTTTATGTTTACATTTGCCTGATGTCAAAAGTCATCTACAAGTCATTTTCAACTTCTCTATTCATTTATAACATGGACTTTATTACATATCTGTTGGACTGCAACCCAAATTTTTGGGTCTTTTTCTTTAAATTCAATTTTAGTCCATTAATTTATGCATTTATTACCTTTTAGTTTGTAATCTTTAAAAAAAGAACATTATTTTAGCCCAACCTATAGATTTTTTTTTTATAAAAAATATATATAATTATTTTCATCTAAACTTTTAAGATATCTATTTTTTATCTTTTGAGTTTTCAAAAATTACTATTTTGGTTAAATGTATCCACCCACTACACGTCTAAGCCATAAACCTATGAAATTTAATCAAGACGTGTGAATGTCACACAATAGTACACACATATTCGGAATAATGTCATCTATTTGTTTAAATAATTGTCAACAAACTAAATATCGAGGGCCATATTAGTTATTGTAAAAATATCTCTAAAATTGGTATTTTGGAAGTTCAAAGACCAAAATAGAATAGACTTGAAAGTTTATAGACTAAATAGATAATTTGAAAGATTAAATACTAAAATAATTTTTTTAAAAAAGAAGATACTAATTATTCAGAGTAAAAGGTTAAAAACAACTAATTCATGATTATAGGTTAATATTTTTGCTTTAGGGAATAATATATAAACAAATGAATATAAAAAAATATGTATTCTATTTCTTTTTCATTCTAAAAAAGTACTTCAAATTTCATCATGTAAAAAAGGTTATATGCATAAAAAATTATCTTGTATATTTTTAAAAGTAGATAAAACTCCCTTAAAAAAAGAAGAAGAAAAAAGAAAGACTTACAGAGGCAGTCCATAACCATCTCAATGAGAATATTGAAAGTTTTTTGGTAGTAATTCTTTGACTTAAACAAACAAAAGAGAAAAGAGAAAAAGAAAGTAGAGAAAAACAGTGCACAAGTAATCAAGTGACAGACACAAGTAAACAAATTAAAGCAAATGATATTTAGTTATTTTGAAGTATGTTTAATTACAACTTCCTCCTTCAAGGGAAAAAAGGAGGCTATTTTCCCTTTTTAGAATGTAAAGTTTGTAAAGGAGGATAGTCACCCATCTTTAAAAACAGGTTTTTCTCGACTTAAAAGTTGATTCCATGAATCTAAAGATGCCTAAGGCAAGTCCAAAAGAAGATGGACATGAGATGCATTGTCTTTCACAGATGCTCTTTCTCGATATAACTAGAACAAGATGACAGAAGAAAATGGATAGAAAATGACATTTATCACCATTTTAGATACAAAGAGCTAAAAGTGGGTAAAAGAACATTAACTCGATCGATACATATAGTGATCTTGTTTTTACACGAAATGATCATATAGTGGTCAAATTTCACTTGTAATCAACATGATATATATTATGTTCAATCACCCTGTAATTAATTATGAAGATATAATAAATGACATAGAATTAAAGTCGGGCAATAGCAATTTGTATAGAAGAAAGATAGATGTGTGTTGTGTGTGTGGAGTTGCATGTGTAGTAAAATTGAATAATATGGCAGTGAAAATTGAATAAAAATAAATGTTGTAGTGAAGTATAGTGACAGTAGCTAGGGTATATGGCACATGGTATTATTATTGCTTGAGAGGCAGAAAGAGAAGGGCTATTCCATTATACACAAAACACAATCCCTTGATATGATTTCCATTATATTTGAGTTTCCCAACTGAAGACTTTCCTGTTTTGGAAAGTTTGGCAGAGTGGGTTTGTTGAGATTTTAAATTAGCTCTGAGTCTGGACCAACCAATTGTTTCCTCCTTTAATTTAATTACATCCTTTAATTTAATGCCCAAAAAGCAGTACAAAAAGTTTTTATGTAACCAATTGCACAATTAGCTTCATTTTTATCCCTTTTTGCCTTTCCAATTAATTCTACTTTCCTATTCTATTCTATTTAATTTAATTTAATTTAGCTGCTTCCATCCTTGGGACCAGAAACAAACTTTGGTTTCATTACCTGTTTCTCATAAAAATTGCTTTTTTATTGTCAATATTAAAGATCATCTTACTTTCCCATTGAGTATAGGGTGATTAAGATTAATTTGGTGTAAAAAATTTGAAAATTTTCTACCCTTGATTTGATTAGATTAGATGGAAATAGGAATTTTCTTGTTTGGTGTGTGAATGAAAGTAAGTTTGTGTCATATAAGGAGTGCAGGAAGGTAGATGGTACATCTGTTGGTATTGGATTAAAGCTGTCAATTGTTTACCTCAAATGAGGAAACTGGCTAGATTTCATTGTGCATTCAAGTCATAAAAATTGAATTCACCTTTTTCCTTGTCTAAATATAAACATCTGCACCTATTACTTTCCTTTATGATTTTTCGGCATCTAAACAGTGAGATTCCATTTCATTAACCATTTCTTTTTCTCCTTTCATTTTTTTTTTTTTTTTCAAATTATGTCTCTTTACACCTGACAATTTTCTTTTTTTTTTTTCTTTTTTAATTAGTAGCCAAACTTTCAAAACTTCGATAAAAAAAAAAAAAAAAAGGTTTGTTTTTAAAATATAAAAGCTCAATATGGTTGAATAATATTTTTTTTCGTGTGTTTCCGTGGATGACCTAATTTTTAAATAAATGAAGCTATTTCTTTTTTCCAGACTTATGGGGGGTTTTTGAATGATAAGTCTTCACGCATGTGCCATCCAATTACAATTTTTCTAAACAATTTTTTAGAAAAAAAATATATAATTCTAAAACACAAAAATAGAAAATTATTCGTTATACAAGCCATGTGATGTTTCTTTTTGTTTGGAATGAGAATTCGAATTTCAAACCTTAACAAATAAATATATAATTCCTTAACCAATTGAACTAGGATTAAGTTAGCTTTTTGACATACCATTTCAACATTATTAAGATTACAAAAATATCATATTTATTGAATGTCAACAATAATTTGTTGTAAAAGTACAAATCAAAGCAATCTTTAGATGTATTGGAAAAAGAAAATTTTGATCTTTAGATTTTTTTTCTGTCGATCTAAGTACAATTCAATTGACATAAAGTATGTGATTTTGATCAAAAGATCGGAAATTCGAAACTCTCCTCAACTACTTATTGAATTGAAAAAAAGATTTTTTTTTTATTTACTACAAATAATTATTCATTCATAGAATATTCACAATAGAGTTTTGCCAAATTTCCACCCAACAATTCGATATTAAGCTTGATCGGTAATCAAATTAATCGGTCAATTTCAAAATTATTTCAGATTGAATGGCTTGCCATTCAAGGGATAATGATAAATTAAAAGTTCATCAATGATTTCTTATTCAATGTAGTTATCAAATTATTAGTGGACAATCATTACATTATTAGTTTCGTATAATAAATCTCATAAAATTCGGTCAATATAGGTGTGTTCAATTTCAAGTGGTGGTTCTCCACTTGGAGGCCCAAAATACAAAAGCCCATACACAAAAAGAAAATCTTTTTTTTTTTCTTTTGAGTTCACAGAAAATAAATTCTAATATATATACACACACTAGACATGTTTTAAAATTCATACAATGGATATATAGAAAAAAAAAAACATTTCATATATCAGATATATTAAATATTTCAACATAGCATGTACATATATTTTGAATCCCCTCGTAAATTATGTACTTCTAAATTGTTATCAAATCAAACTTAAACATTGTCCAGAATAACAATCGAGTTTCTTTTGGTTGTCATCAACCTAAGCATGACTTAAATTAAGACATATGTCATCAATCAAGAGGTTAGAATCTCGAATCCTCCCATGTTGTTAAAACTTAAGTTTTTTTCTTGAATTAAAACTTAAGTTAAAAATACTAAAAATAACAATTAATAATAATAATTAAAACTTCATAATCGGAGATGAGAGGTTAAAAACGTGACTTTAAAGGCACAAAACAAGAAAATAAAAGACAGAATTGTTTGTTGTCAATTGGTTCCTTGCCATAATTTCCTTAATCAAATAAAAGAGAAAAATACCTTTGGTCATTGAGTTATGAGGAATGCGTTTGGTCCATGAGTTTTCAAAATAGACATTTTTAATCCATGAGTTTTGAGAAATAGGTTTAAAAGGTCCCTATATTTTCAAAATGAACATTTTTAGTCCTTTAGTTTTGAGAATTAGGTTTAAAAGGTTCATCATATTATTTTTTCAACTTTTAAATTTTTTTAAATTATTTTTTTAATATCTTACGGTTTTTTAAATTTAAAAATTAAATTTTAAAAAAATTAAAAAATAATATGAGGGGCCTTATGCTATTTTTCAATACTCAGGGACTAAAAATGTTCATTTTGAGAACTCAGTGACCAAACACACCTATTCTTCAAAATTGTGGGACCAAAAAGATATTTTTTCCCAAATAAAATAAAACTAAGTTTTCCTAATTAAGGCAGTGAGAGTGAGAGGATGCATTACGTGTTTGTAATTTTGGAAAGAAATGCGTTTTTTTTCATACTCATTGTTTGCCATTTGAGGTTATGGACAAATTTCCCCGTCAATGTTTTGATGTAATCCAATTTGTTTGATTCCTTTATTTTCCTCTAAAGAAGGAAGGTTCTTCAATTCCCATCCTTTTCTATTTTGGAAAAACCATGAGATAATTAGTGACTGATATACCATGGAAAAACTAAAACAACATAACTTTAGCTTTGAACAAGATAATTGGATAAAAAGAAATTCATTTAATTATTCGATTCTCAAATGCTTTTCATGAGAATTAATTAATAAAAAAAAATAGAATGTTTTTGACGTCTTATTTTCTCTTTTTTCCTAACTTGCTCTTATATAGCAAGTTTTCTTTTCTCAACTTTCTCTTTTTAGTGACGACAAAGAAATCATTTGACTAATGAGATACCCTTTTGAAATGGAATTAGCACTAGTGATGGAATAATGAGAAATTCTCAAAATAATTCTCTCTAAAATTTCCTTTAGTATTTAATTATTACTATTACATATATCTAGATTAACAATTTATTAGTAAAATTCAGACCTATAAAATTGATTATTTACACTAATAAATACTTTCTAAAAATGAATTTCTATCTTTGATCTATTTTGACATGAAAATATATATGTAACTGTTAAGATATTAAAGAGACGTGTTCAATGTGGCAAGCCAGAATCGACTTTTAACCAACAAGTTGACGTCTGGACAAAAGTCCTACAGTTTACTGAATAGTTTGGGAAGTATGCCAAGAGAAAAAATAAGAAATAAAACATTTCCATGATTCAATTATGATCGAATACGAAATGACCAGATACAAAGTTACTAGGGACGATTTATTAGCTTGTGGTTGAGAGGTTGTCCTTGCAGAGGAGGACCATTCACCATGTGCCCTGCAACAAGTGTTTTGTCTATTAAGATCGAGACATCTTTCTCTTGTGTGTAAACTTAGCAACATTGATGAGCTTCTTTCTGAGGGACATGTACATGCACTACATTCTTTACAACAAGTTTATTGTAGGGTAGCTTGATTGCTCCGACATGCTGGATCTTAAGTCTGTCTCCATTGCCTGCAATAAGTTTTTCTAGCCCAACATATTCACCTTGCATACCGAGATTTCATAGCTCGATACGATTCAATCAATTACACAAACACTACAGGATAAGTGCATAAAGAACAGATTTTGAAATGCTAGTCTTCCTTAATCGTCGAAGACACAAGTGAAAGCATATCACCTTAGCTAAATCTCATCAATCTTTTCTTGATTGATATAATCATTCTTCACATTTTCTCAAAGCTGCCAGTTCCATGAATCTTCTACAGGAAAACTTGTAACCATATTTTGTGTGTATAAAGTGAGTGCGTAATTTCACTAGTTCCATTTTACACTACTATTAACTGAAATCATTGATCATAGACATGTTGACAGATTAACCATAATATAACTTCATATATAGTGTGCGCTTACTAATGTAACACTAATCCCAGGAGGAAGGTCAACAATTTGAATTTTGGCAAAAATTGGCAGCACAAGTTCATCTTTGTGAGCTTACTTCTTCTATAAACACTTCGAGTCCAGTTGGCTTCGACAAAAATCTGGCCTTACATAGACGTACGAGGGGGAAACCATCACTCTTCATTTTTCCAATAACCACTGGCATATTCTAATGGGAAAATCCAACCACCAATGAGTGAAGGTTACACCATCATCTATCCCGAACTTGAAGACATCAGTTTGGTATAAATTACGGTAATGTAAGAGCAACTCCTTAAAACATAATGAGGAAACCCTGCGAAGAAAATCGGGTCATCCATATATGGACATGCACAATGCCCCAGAATTATGGGAAAGTGAAATAAAGTATAAAAAACAACAGATTCACGATATAAAAACATTTGTATTGAATACTTTGGGTTTTCGTTTTTATTTGTTTCACAATACTTGAGGTTTGAACAAAGAAAAAAAAAATGGTATGAAAAACTTCAAACTTCTGGATGAAGCACATTTTATGCCTGTGTAGTGGTAGAGAAATAAGATAACATTTTGAGATAAGTTCGCCGATCTTGAGTCAGCTGGAACTAGACTCAAGTTGTTTATGAAGCACCGACATTCAAATCACTAGTTTGGAAATGAAGGTTAATAACAAATATAATAGTCTTACTGTTCTTTCTAGTAATTAGTCTTTGTTCTCCCTTTTGGGAATGCTCCGTCATCACGTTTTCGATTGTACTGTACCCACTTTTTCCAAATATAGTTGTATCCTTTATCCAAAACCACAAAGGAGGGAAAAAAAAAATCCCTCCAAACAAGCAAGATTATTGACATATCAATCACAAAACGAAATCCCATAAAAGAAACATTGAAAAAGAGGTAGACTATTTTATTTGTGACTAACCTGTGATTCCAAACTCTCTTTAAGCTGCAGCTAAAATGCCTCCTGCTGAAACAAAATAGAGTGATGTTCTCATTACAAAGTTACTGAGAAATAAATGAGACAGAACATTAATCTATTAGATGGCTTTCATACGGCCAGATGAAGATCAAATACAAAGAGCTCCCAAGTCATGTGGCAGTCCATCAGATGCGGAGGACACTTCAACTTTAGCAGATCCACCTTTCTTGCCCATCTTCCTTTCCTTTCTAGTCTTCTTAGAGTCGATAGTTTTGTTCCTGTTACAAGAGCAGCTTCATATTATACATAAATTCCCTTTTAATAACTCAATTTCATGTCGTCACTTTTGATGCATCAGGAGGAGATGACAAGTAGTCTAGTAATGATAAGTCTATAGACCCAATGGCAAACCAGAGAATTCCCGGTTGCCTTCAATTTTATTCACTGCCTTCCAAATTGGAAGGCAATATATATCTCCTTTGAACTCTTTATTTACTTCATATGGAAGTTCTATAAACCCAAGATTGATCTAGGATGTTTCTTTTCATTAATTAAAGGCAAAAAGTAGTAAATATACTAGCACTGAAATCTTAGAAAAACATAAAAAGACGAGAATCATACACTATATACTTGCCAGACGAACTTGCAGCAACTGATCCACAGCAAGCTTTATGTTTCTTTTTTGAACCGCATGGGCAGACTTTATTCCTTGGGATCCTCTGATAAGGGAAGGGGAGAAATATAAGCAAATACGACTGCTGTACTCAGAGCAAGAGGGTTGGAGGACATCATATTTATCGAAGACAAAATTAGTTGCATTATGGTCTAAGACTCTAAAAGAAGACCTTGTCATCGGATTGAGAGCTGCTACAGTTGGAATGTTTAGTGTTATGATTAGATGAATCAACTTTGTCGTATTCCTCTTCTGTTTGGTCTTCCAATTGCTCATAACCTTTTTTTACATCAACACCTGAACATTTGCAGCAATCTTGATGAATTTCAAGGAAATAATGGAATCCAATGATAATAGGAATATTGAGCAAAAGCGTTGTCTCCCAAAAAACGCAATTCCTTTTCTGGCATTTTACTACAGGGGAATGAGTGCCAGGTGAAAGGACAAATAAGACGTAAATTTATCCACCTTCATTTATGTGATAGACAAAAGTCAACTACTACATCTATTGGAAGTAACAAATTGAAGTTTTCTGAAACCAAGACCAAACAGAACCAATTCAACCCAATAAAAAATATAAACAATACGAAGCATAAGAGGGCATAACTCCAAACCAAGAATCATCACTCATTCTCTGGGAAGCATTAACGCTATCTGCATTCCAAGTTTTTCGTCACAAATTCCATGTTATTATAGAGTAGATAACCACAGTTTTCTCAAAGTGCATATCAGTCTCTCCACTAGCTTAGGAAAAAACACTCTCTTCCACTTTTTGTGGCATTAGAGCACAAGTGATTAAAATATTTCAACAAAATAACATTTAGTATTGTGTCTGCTAAGTTTTAAATTTTTCTAGAAAGGAGGAAAATCGATGATCCAACATTACCAAAAGAAGAATCAATATGATACAGAGTTGATTCAGTTGGCTCTTCATTTTCCTCTGCTGCTTGTTCTGCCACGAGAAACTCTATTGCAGCATCAACATCACCATCGACTTGGACCAAAACCTGCCACCATATGAAAGGAGCAACAACTCCTAACTAAATAGTAAATACATTGTAGGAAAATTAATTAGATGGACACGGGAAACCAACAATTAGCACTATCTAATCACCTTTTCAACTTTTTTAGGATTTTGACAACCACTGCCTGCCATAACTAATTTGACATTTCCAGGAGTAATAGCACTTCCACCTCTCTTTTGAGAATTAGTAGCCATAACTTTTGCTTGAAGTGAACTGGCTGAAGGAACAGCATCACCCTTCGCTTCCACAGAAAAACAAATAATTGGCATACATTGCTTTTAATTTTTCAGTTAAAATAAGCATAATTTCTGTAAGAAATTTATATTTGGGGGAAAAAAGAAAAACAGAAACTGACTTTGATTATGATCGGCCTGGCTGGGCTGGCACATGTGTCTTCCTTCAACCGCACACTATTGTAATGTTCCTCATCATGATAAGACCTTCAAAATTTTCAATCAGAAGTCGGACATGCACGCCAAATCATTTAGAGATATTGGTAGATTTTAGAACACTAACAACCAGATACACAACTAGATGAAACACAGATAATATTGACGGTTCATAGTCATACTATCCCACACTATGATGATACATATAACATCAATGATAAATGCAAATCATAAAAAGATGATTTTCAGATACCAGCCTTAACATTGGTGTTCTCAAGCTTAGATATGCTGTGATGATAAAATAAACTAGAACCCTATGAACTCCCATTTCAGAACCTTTTTTAGTCACGTTAACTTTCTCTTTCTTACTTATTTTAATATCCAAAAACAAAGTTTCTTGTATCATTTGCATTTCCATCTCATTTCGCCAACAGCAGGTCCTAAGAGTTTTACTAATTATAAATTACTGGTCTTATCATAAACTGCTCAGTAGAACTATAAATTTACGATTGTATTTTGTAATTAATTACTTCAATGCATGTGTTTCCAAATATCATATACTTTAAGTTTACATAAGAAGCTATAGCATCTATTTGAAGGATATCTCTTACCATTCACATAAATACAGAAACAAACACATTGCACCTAATTAGCTTCATATTCAAATTTCATTATACCTATTCAATAATTTAGAGGAAAATTTATCGGCAAATGTACAATATAAACCATCCAACACTTACAAGTGAACCATACAAGCTTCTCGATCCTCAAAATTACGTATGTACCACCGTGGTGATGACATCTATACATTTACAAGCAATCAGTAAACAATGGTCCTGGCCAACTAATATTAATTCATGATATCTACGTAATAGCCAGTGACAAATCTAGAACGTAAGTTGAGGAGGGACGGATATGCATAGTTATAATAATTAAATCCAAGTAATACAAATTTACACACATATTAGATGAAGAAAACCTAACCTTCAGGAATTTGTAGTTGATGTCTCATTTTTATCCTAATTTGTTAATGGTATCACAAATAAAAATACTAAACATAATACCCAGCCGGCCAGCCGTAATGAATTCCAGGATAGATACCCAAATACAGATCCTCTTAAACTATTCGTAGTAGTTACAGCATGAAAAGGACCCTTTTGATTTGCATTTCAACATGGTTATCTAGCACTACATTTGTCATCATACTAGCCCAAAGAATAGACTGTGGCGTTGGTTATTCAATTTGGAAGATAACATGGATAAGTTTGGGATGCAAAGACTCACCCGATGAATGCATATATTACTATGAGTAACAAGAGAAGCAGCCTGCAATTCTAGATGTCCAGCCCAGGTACCATCGTTTTCCATGGACTCGCAATATTCATCAAATGGGACATCATCCTCAATAAATGGCTCAAACATTTCACGGTTCTTCTGTTAATGACATTTTATGATTCATATTAGGATATAAAGGGGGGGCGGGGGGATGCAGACAGAATTAATCCACGGAAATTTTGCAAGGGATTAACATCAAAATCATGGATGGTAGACCAAAAGAAATTCCACATATTTTTATTTCTAAGCAGATATTGTAATGAGCAGTGCATAAGGAATAATTGTTACTATTAGAGGTAACAACTAATAAAACTGATATAACAGCTGATAACTTCCTAACTAAAACATAACTTCTTAATTCTGTTAGAGGTTAAAAAAATGGTTATGTACATGTACAATACCAAAGTTCGTATGAAAAACTAATTCCTGATACATACCAAAATATATTGCACAACCATCTTCCGATACTTTCCATGTTCCTCTTGATCCCCATCTAACTGATCTGCAAGGGCCCTGCAACTTATTGAGATTATACAAGAGGAACTTTAAATAAAACATAAGTGAAATAGAAAATCTCTTGAAAACATGAGCATTAGACAAGTCAAATGATAAGCATGCAAACCATATGCAACAAAATGAATGAAATTCTCAGAAGTTCAGAGTTCTATGCATTATGCTGAATATATATACATTCATTGAAGGAAGAGGTACAAATGAAACGACCAATGAGATATGACATGTCCCTAGCTAAAGCTATCCTCGGGCAATTACTAGTAATATATGATTCTCAACAGGAATAACATGCACTCATCTAATTATTCCTGACCTGAAAAAACAATTACCATCTGCAGTCACTTGAACAATTTGGAGGCCCAATAAGTCAAGCTGGGTACGAAACTGAGAAATGTCAGGTGACTTTCCAGGCTTTTTGTTCTGCCAATCAAAAATGTTTTCATGGGAAAACCAGTATTAGAGGAAATTATGACCATCCAGCTTAACATCAATCTCGAGGCAAGCATTGGTAGAGACTGTAATGTACAAAGCGAACATATTGATCTGCCATTTTGGTGCATTGAAGCTTACTTATTTGTTATTACGTCAAGAATTGGATCTTTCCGAAGGAATGGAATTTGGCTAGTCTTCAGCCATCAACTAATGTTACCGGTTATCACAGAAGCATCTCGCAAAGGAGTATTCTTCCCTTTAACTAACCTCAAACTTCTTCCTAAACAACAATCTTGTGTGTGTGTGTGTGTGACTATAGCATTGCAATTACAAGGATGGAGATTCAAACCTTCGACATTTAGAAAAGGCTACCAGTGACTTAACCATTCAGTTGTGATCATTTGGCTAAACCTAAAAGCTACCAGTACCACTAACCAACCGCAAACAATCATCATTGCTAAACTACCACGAAAGCTAAAAGTTCTAACCTATAAATTAGAGTATGTTTAATGTTTATAAATTTTTTCTTAACACTCCACAAACTAACAAAACTCACTATTAATATCAAATAAGAAAAGAATGATATTGTAGGATATTTGAATTCAAAAGTCCTTGCTGTGACACTACATTAAAGTATCACCAAACCCAAATGAAAAGTTATGACATATTTAATCTTTCGAACATATTATTTAACAATCACTAATCTAAACAACAAGGATTAACCATGATAAAACTGATATCTTGCACAATTATGATCAAGCTAGTTCAGAAATATTGGGGTAAATTCAACCCGAATCATAAGTTCGGATGAGGCAGCAGAAGCACATAAGTGGGCACTGATTAACGAATCCGTGTAAGCTTGCATTAGAAATAGAATAGAGCTGAGCTAAGAGGTTAAAGAAGAAAATCAGGGTTGTTGTTGTTCACTGTGAAAGAAAGCGTAAAGTTGGGAAATGAGAGACAGAAGGAATTACTTGTGGGTGTCGCTTAGAGTTGGATTTTTGGTGCTTGGTTTTAACCATTCCCACCAAATCTGGAACGACGCTTTCCGCGGCTTGATGACTGGCAGCAAGTGCTGTGTCTGTTGGATTCCAAGAGACTTGGCCAACAATTCTTCGTTACTGACTTAGGCGCCGCCGTTCAACGGAAATGGCCCGATCCCTCCAGTCTCTAAAAATTCTCTACGATGCCAGAACAGAACTCAGAACATATTATTATATTATCGTGCGATTTTGGGATGTTTACCGCAAAGAATAAGATTAGGGGCGGTTTGAAAAATGAAAACTACTACGAATTTTGAAATATAAAGCTACCTTAATCAGTTATTTGAACACTCCGCTCAAAAAAAAGATTGGATTTCATATTTTTTATCTTTTCGATTATGTATTGGGTATTAGATTTAGAAGTAAATCCAAACCATGCTAGATAAGGCATCAATTATATTTTCTTAAACTTAAAATCGTTCAAAATGCGAATAAATTTGTAGCAACCGACTAAATATTTGATTGATTCCTCAACTATTATAGATTTTTTATGAAAATATTTTATGTTATAAATCTTGTACGATTATTATTTTGTAAATCCACATTTAAAATTTGAATATGAACATATTAAAAACATAAAATATTGGATTTAAAATGTTGGATCACATAATCCAAAAATGGTTTTAAAAATAAATCTATAAAATGAATATTATCTATTTGATTTAATTAATTTGAAAACAAACAAGAGAATTTGAATTGCAAACCAAATAAGTCCTAATTTTTTTTTGGGTGATTTTATTTATTTCTTTTTTCCCCCTAATTGTGAGGGTATGTTTGCACTTGAAGTTAATGCTAACATCAATAAAAAAAAATCATTTTAGGCTAAATATAGGATTTAGTCTCAATACAAATATATTTTCAATTTAGTCTCTCACTATTGGTGAATGTTAAAATCGATAAACTTATACAGTATAATAATTGGTGAAATGGCAGAAATTCAAAATAAGGAAAAATGTCATCAAGGAAAATAAAATTCAAAATTGCTATCAATGCCTTAGAATTTTGGAAGAGGAAATAAAAACTTTCCTTTCTTAAATGATTTTTTCATTCTTTAATTATTATTATTATTTGTCAACTCACCAAGTATTATGTACCATCAACCAATTTAACATTCACAAATTGTGAAAACCTAAATTGAAAAATGTTAAAACATAAAGGATTAAATTAAAAAATTTTAAACAATATAGACTAAATTGAAAAACACCAAAACATTAAAGACTAAAACGTATATTTTATTGACAAAAAAAAAAAAAAGACCAAAACATATATTTAATCTATTGTATTTATTTACTTATTGTAATTCAAACAAAAAGTGTTTAAGATTCAAATTTTTAACTTTACCTAAAGAAGGTTATTGGTGTCTTAACTAGTCAAACAATACTCAAATTTTATTATATATATTTTTTTTTTGATAATATGTGGGGAGGGGGGTTTAAACCAAAGACCTCGTGGTTATTAATACAACATTATGTCAATTGACCTATGCTCTTGTTGGCCAAACAATACTCAAATTAATATCTTTAATTTCTTTTTTTTTTAATTTCTTAGTTCAACTATTGTGGAAGGATGGTGATTTAACTATCCATCTTTAGGATGAGAACATATGCCTTGTCCGTTAAGCAAGGTTTTCTTTTAGCAAAAAAAAAAAAAAAAAAAGACGTTATAATTCATTATTTTCATGAGATTTTTCTATGGTTTAATTTAATTTCTTTTAACATTATATTATTCCTTAAACCAGTTCATCTATGTTCAAGTTATTACAAGGTTATATACTTGTTTTTAAGATGTTGGATAAGGAGGATAAAAAAGTTTCATCCGAGCTGCCAGACTTGTTTGTATTATAGTTAATTTGTAATTGTGACTTTTAATGAGACAACGACTTTGTGATATTCTAGAAATTTCGGTGAAATGTGTAAGAGTTTATTAAATTTCATTTAATTTCTTAAATTGTTACTTCCTAAGACATTAATTAGGTTGACATTTCCAGAATCTTCTTCAAACACCTATAAATATTGGTGTTCTCTACAAATTGTATAATCAAGTTCCAATATTGATTATACTCAATTAAAGAGGTTTCTTTCCATATCTTCTGTCGATTCTAAAACCATGTGCAATGCGGTGTTTACACTCAATTTGTATTACCATAATTATCAGTATTGTTATTTACTTTACATAACCAACATTTGGAAAAATATTAGAAAGAAATGCAATATATTTCAACGAAAATTAAACAAACTATTTAGAGAGAAATACATTTCATAATTCACGTGAAGGTCCTTTGAGAACTTCTCTATACTCCTTCCATCTTTTCTACAACTAACCTTGTCGTTGTATAATCCATTTTCTTACAAAATTGTCCATCGTGGAAACTTGACCCAGTAACGAAATGGTTATCTTCATCCTATTTATTTGGTCCAATTTTAAACATATTTAACCTTCTTTTAATAATATTTACTATTTTCCTCAAGGTAAATCCAACTTTTTAACTTAAGAAACGAGAGAGAATGAGGGAGGAAATAATTCGGTTATTCCTTGAAAAAGAAAGCTACAGTGCCAGGATAAATAACAAACTATAGGACAGCTGTAGCAATCTAAGAGGACAAGAGTAAAATAACAATTACATTAGAATTAGACAAGAAATAACCAAGATTAAACCAATATTACAGACTATATTTTATCATCCCCGCAAGTGAAGCTGGTTGAGCAAGAACAGAGAGCTTGGTTCGAAGACTTTGAAAACGGGATGTGGCCAGCGGCTTTGTGAGAATATCAGCCAACTGGTCCTCAGATGGAACGAATCGCACCAGTAGCTGTTTCCTCATAACCTTTTCTCGGATAAAATGCCGATCAATCTCAATATGTTTGGATCTGTTGTGAAGAACAGGGTTTGCCGCAAGGTATGTGGCACTAATGTTATCACAGAGAAGCAGTGGTGCAGACGAAAGAGGGAAACCAAGTTCATTCAACACAGATTGAATCAAAACTAATTCAGCAGCCGCATTGGAGAGGCCTCAATACTCTGACTCAGCGCTCGAGCGGGAAACTACCTTTTGTTTGGCGGAAGACCATGAAACGAGATTATTACCCAGAAAAACGCAATACCCACTTGTACTTCTTCTATCATCAGAGCAATTCGTCCAGTCGGCATCAGTGTAACAAGATAAGGACAAGGGTCCGGAAGAAGTGAAAGGTAGCCCAAGATGACCAGTGCTACTGAGATATCGAAGAATGCGTTTTACAAGATTCCAATGAACCGTAGTCAGGGCATGTAAAAACTGACAGGTCTTGTTTACCACAAAGTTGAGATCTGGTCGGGTCAAAGTTCAGTATTGTAGAGCCTCTACAATGCTTCTACACGGCTTTGGATCATCTAACAACTCACCATCTCGAGCAGACACAACGGTTCCAGCAGTCATCGGTGTAGGAATGGGTTTGCAGGATAACATCTCAGCTCTTTTGAGTAAATCAGAGAAATACTTGTGTTGACATAAGTGCAAAGAGTCTTTAGTTCTAGTAACTTCAATTCCAAGGAAATAAGATAAATCACCAAGATCCTTTAAGGCAAAAAGATTATTCAGAGAAGAAATAAAATTTTGTATGAAACTAGGAGAGTTGCCCGTGACAATGATGTCATCAACATAAATCAACACAATAACAATAACTGAATTTCTATTCAACACAAACATAGAGGTATCTGACTTGGAAGCTACAAAATTCCAATCTAAAAGGCAAGAACTTAACTTCATGAACCATTCACGTGGGGTTTGTTTTAGTCCATAAAGCGCATTTTGTAGTTTGCACACATGTGTTGGTCGAAGAGAATCAACAAAACCAGGTGGCTGACTCATGTAGACATCCTCGTGAAGATCCCCATTCAAGAAGGCATTATGAACATCCAGCTGCTTTATGACCCAATTGAACCGAAGAGCAAGAGTAAGCACAATTCTAATTGTGGCAGGTTTAATCACAGGGCTGAAAGTTTCGAAGTAGTCAATTCCATGTGTTTGATCAAACCCACGAGCCACAAGTCTGGCTTTATATCGTTCAACTGAGCCATCGGATTTAAGTTTCACTTTGTATACCCACTTACAACTGATAACAGTATATGAAGAAGATGGAGGAACCAAAACCCAAGTGTTGTTTTGAACCAAAGGATTGTACTCACGTTCCATAGCTTCTCGCCATTCAGCAAGTTTGACTGCCGTTTTAAAATTGGGAGGTTCAACTGGAATGGAAGAAGAAGATAACCAGCATTTAGGTTTAGTTATACCAGCTTTGGCACGAGTGATCATGGGATGGATATTAGAAGAAGGGACAAGGGAAGGTGGCAGAGGACAGGATGTAGGAGCAACATTGGATTGAAGGGAGCTGGAGGTAGGAGAAATAATAGGAACAGGAATATGTTGATGATCAGAAGGTGTAGAAGAAGAAAGAGATAAAGACTTTGATGAAGAAGAGACTTCAGCACACGGAGAAGAGATGGGGGAAGCCATGACACCAACAGAAGCAGGATGATGGGAATGGTGGTGAGCAGAATCGGGGGAAGCAGCATTAGATTTAGACAAAGAAATCGATGAAGAAGGTTGAAACACAGTAGGAGAAGGAGGAGAAGCAACAATATGAAAGGGTAAGGAGGAGAAGCACGAATGATCAGGGAGAGGACTCTTGACAAGACCAAAAGTAAAAGATGAACTTTGACAAGGAAAAACAAGCTCATTAAAAACAACATGACGAGAGACATATAACCGGCCAGGCAAAGGGTCAAGACATAAATATCCCTTATGATTATTACTATAGCCAACAAATAGACACTCAGTGGAACGAAAAAGGAGTTTATAGAGTTATAAGGTCTCAAAAAAGGAAATCATGCACAACCGAAGGCTCTAAGCAATGAGTAATCAGGAAGTTTATGATATAACATGAAATAAGGACTTCTATTATTAAGAACAGGGGTAGGCAATCTATTAATTATATATATTGCGGTTTGAAAAGCAAAACTCCAAAAAGAAAGAGGCAAAGAAGAATGAGCTAGTAAAGAGAGACCAATTTCAGTGATATGACGATTTTTCCGTTCAACCCTCCCATTTTGTTGTGGTGTATATGGACAAGATATTCTATGAATGATACCATGTGCCAATAGAATTTTCGAAATTGATCTATATTCACCACCACAATCAGTTTGAAGGCTTTTAATGGGAAGACCAAATTGTGTCTCTACGAGTTTCTTGAATGTTAGAAAATAAGGTAAAGCCTCATCTTTAGATTTGAGTAAATACTTCCAAGAAAATCGAGTGAAGTCATCAACAAAGAGTAAATAATATATAGCTCCATTAACAGAAATTTGTGGGGAAGGACCACACACATCAGAATGTACCAACTCAAAGGGAAAAGAAGACTTAGTTTCAGCTAGGGAAAACGGTAAACCATGTCTTTTTGCTAACTGACATTCATTACAAAAATTATTGACACTAGGACAAGATAAACCACAAAGAGACAAGACTTGCTTCAAGGTAGATGTAGCAGGATGCCCCAAACGGATGTGCCAATTTGGAGCAGCTTTAACCGAAGACACAAAAGCAACAGGAGAGACATGACTGGAAGACTTAGTCGATGGACTGAAAGAGGACAACTTGTAAAGGCCATTTTCAAGCGAACCCCGAAGAAGGATAGTCTTGGACTAGAGATCCTTAACAAGAAAATATGAAGAATAGAATTCAACAAAGGTCTTGTTATCTTTACACAAACGAGCTACACTAATAAGACATTTAGTAATAGCAGGAGTGTGTAAAACAGTATGCAACATAATAGGCTTAGAAACAGACTTTAAAGAAGAAAAACCAATACTAGAGATATTGAGCTGCTTACCATTCCCAATTGTGACCTGTTCACCACCATTATAGGGCGTTGGATTGCATAGAGAAGAGGCATATGGTGTCATGTGGTGTGTGGCCCCAGAATCAAGATACCACGGCTCATCAGGGTGTGAAAAATCAACAGACACGGTGGAAGGTAATTCAGAAACAGGGGAAGATGGAAGAGATGGAGAGGAATGGATTAATGCTTGAGGTGAAGGTGTTTGGTATGCAAGATTGGTTCGATGATGGCAAATAAGGGCAGTGTGCCCGAATTTACCACAGATTTGGCATTGGGGCTTTGAACTATTTTGTCTGGGATTATGTTGAGAAGAAGAGGTCCACTTAGAGGGAGACTGTTGTGGTTTGCCTAAAATGTTGGTTTGAACCGTAGGAAGAGAAGCAGGGGTAGAAAAGGGAAACGAAGGGCGAGGTATAGAAGCTGTAGAAGATTGAGAACGATTAAAGAAACGGCGAGGAGCTTGCTGAATGTTGAGATAACTAAGGTTTGCTTGTGCAATGTTCAGTTGATCAACAGAATTCTGCTTTTCTAGCCTTGTTTCATAAGACAATAACAGGCTACGAATATCCTCAAGAGACCGATTATCAGGTCGATTTTGAATAGAAGTTACAAAAGCATTGTACTCACTACCTAGGCCATCTAGAATATGAGCCAATAGGAGTGAGCATCGGTCGGTCGGCATCGGTTTTGAGCAAAAACCGACGCCGACCACCGACATGTCGGTTATGATCGGTCGGTGGTCGTCAGTTTTGGGAGCTATTATGGAACCGACCGACCGACTATAAGAAAAAATCGGTCAGTTTCGGTCGGTTTTAGGAGTTCGTGTGGAGAAGAGAAACAATCAGTGTTGATCTACAATAGCTCTAGCAAATATGAGAAAGAAAGAAAGAACTAGCATAGAAGAAACGGTTGGGAAGAAACAGAGAAGGGAAACAAAAGAAAGAACAAGATTAGAAAGAAATAATAGGGAAAAAAAAGAAAAAAAAACTAGCATAAGATAAGAAAGAACGAAATTTTCGTGTTCTTTGTTTCTCATCTCCGTTTCCATCTCTCATCTTCGTTCTTTCCACTGGTTTCAATTGAATCCTCGGTTGTCTTCTCTCTTCCATGGCCGTTTTGATTGAAAAAAAAAAAGAAAGAAGGAAGATGAGAAAAAAAGAAGGAATATGAGATGAAAAGAAAAATACAAAATGAAGAGAGAATTTCGGTGGAGTTCACACACCTGAAAAAAAAAATGGAAAGAGATGAGATGCTAAAGGAAATTCGCAAATAAAATTAATATTATAAAAATTAAAAAACAAATAGGTAATGATTACCTATTATAATAGGTAATCATTACCTAAAAACCAGTCACTGGTTTTCAAAAACCAGCGGCTGGTTTCTCAAATTTAAATGAGAAAACAGCTGGAAAATTGGGAACTGGGAACTTGGGAAGGCGCGCGTATGTATATATATATATATATATATATATATATAAATATATATATTTTTTTAAAAATTATAAGTATCGGTCGGTTCGGTCGGTTTGAGCTTTTTTAAGCTCGCCGACCGACCGACTGATCGGTTTTTCTTGTAGAAAAACCGACTCCGACCAATCCTTTATTAAAACCGACCGACCGAGGTCGGTTCGGTCGGGCGGCTCGGTTTTTCGGTTAAATTTGCTCACCCCTATGAGCCAAATGATCCCGGTAAGAAATTGGTTCCCCTATAGCTGAGAATTTATCAATAACATCCTTAATTTTTGCTAGATATTGACTCACAGAAATTCCATCCTTTCTAATCTTCCGTAACTGAGCTTTCAATCCCATGATACGAGCAGTTGTATTGGAATCATAAGAACGTTTTAACGCATTCCAAATTTCAGAAGCAGTATTAAGATTAAAAATCTCACCCATATTTTCCTCAGATAAAGACAAGTAAATCCAACACATTATGAATCTATTGTACCTTTCCCAGCCGAGGTAATCTGGATTAGGTCGAGTCTGAGCTTGATCAAGAAATTGAGGCGGGGTCGGAATCGTTCCATCAAGAAAGCCTGATAAGCCGTTTGCCATAACTGCATTGAGAAGCTGATTCTTCCATGGAAGGAAGTTGTTGACAGTGAGCTTAACGACAAGGGGTTGGGGTAAAGTGGGATAGGGATTGGGAGAAAAGAAATTTTGAGTTGCTGGAAATGGTTGAGATACCGAAAACTGTGTTGGAGCTGGAAAAGTTTGAGGTTGTGGGAATAAAGGTCGAGGATAAAAGGATTGTTGTTGGAATTGAGGATTTTGAGGATAAGGGTTCTGAGGATATGGGTA
This sequence comes from Luffa acutangula, assembly GCA_036850905.1. Lineage (NCBI taxonomy): Eukaryota > Viridiplantae > Streptophyta > Magnoliopsida > Cucurbitales > Cucurbitaceae > Luffa > Luffa acutangula. Next base: position 55,188,794 of record CM072087.1, on the reverse strand, counting down.
ATTGAAGAAACCAGGTGGAGGAGTAATCGCAGGGGTCTGAGGATTCAGCTGGAGAGGAGCTTTACCCTTTTGATTTTGGGAGGGAGGGTGAGGGAGATTTTGGTTCTGAAAAGGAGTCGCCACTGGAGTGGTTATCGGTGTATTTGGAGAAATTACTGGAGTAATCGCCGGAGCTGTAGAGGAAGAAGAAGAAGAACCTTCCTGAGTCGTCATGGTTGCTGATTTTGGGATGAGCACAGTAGCTCTGATACCATAAGAAACGAGAGAGAATGAGGGAGGAAATAATTCTGTTATTCCTTGAAAAAGAAAGCTACAGTGCCAAAATAAATAACAAACTAAAGGACAGTTGTAGCAATCTAAGAGGACAAGAGTAAAATAACAATTACATTAGAATTAGACAAGAAATAATCAAGATTAAACCAATATTACAGACTATATTTTATCATAACTTCATTGCATATTGAATTATTGACTTTGAATCTATCCGATCACATTTATCTTAATTCAACAACAAAATAGAATATATACAAAATGAAGTATGAGTATACAACAAATAACTCAACTTTTTATTCAATTACATCGAATGACATCAAATTTTCATACAAATTTGTATAACTCAATTGATTAAAACATTATAACTTTGACCTAAAATTCAAAGGTTCAAATCTCAACTTGTACACGTCATTAATTAGCTCCAAATTTTAGGGTAAACAAACTAGATTGGTGATGAGTTTGTGGAAAAATTTCAAGTACTACGTTTTCCATACTACATCCATTCATTGTTTGTTATGAATGAAGTATTTAAGAATTGTGTGGGATCCATATAATAAAATATTATATAATTAAATGTTCATTAAATAACATGTCAAATGCGGAATGGAAGTAGAATGAATTTTACCTGAGTTTGGATCAGCTGACACGACGACACAAAGTAATCCCATCTCCCACTGCAAGTTGGCAAATCTCAATCCTACAATCAGCCGCCAATGTTTCGTTGAACTCCAAGAGAAAGTCTCTGGAATACTTGATGTACTCTTTAAGAGGGGCATCCGGCGGCGCCGCCACAGACCCCGCCCACAGAGTGTTGTCATACCCGATCAAGCCACCAATCTTCACAAGATCAATAGCCCTCTTGTGGTAATTCAAGTAATTATCCTTGTCAGCATCCACAAAGATAAAGTCAAACGTCCCGTGATATGTTCCCTGCAACATTTTACCACAAACACAATTATTTCATTAATCAAACGAATGATATAATAGAGAATTTGTTACATAATTAAGTTTAACTCGATTTAATTACCTCTTGGATCATTTGGTCGAGAACGGGCATGGCAGGGCCTTCTTTGAAATCAATCTTATGAGCAACTCCAGCCTTTTGAATTATAGGGAGACCCAGTTCGTAGTTTTCACGATTGGTATCCATAGCCAATATCTGCCGAACAAAAACAAATATGATTAAATTAAATATAATTGTAGCGTAACGGTTTGGTTAATATAAAGTTTAGTTCTTCATGATTAATTAGCCCACGCCCACCAACCTTGCCATCATGGGGAAGGGAGAGCGCAGTTGCAAGCAGAGAGTAGCCAGTGAAAACGCCAATCTCCATCGTGTTCTTGGCGTTCATGAGCTTAAGAAGCATGCCGAGCAGCTGCGCTTCATCTGCACTCGTTGTCATGACGTTCCTGTTTCATCAATTTATTACCAACTCCAAATTAATCCTACTAATTTTGATTACAACAGGAAAATCCCATTTAATTAAGAAGCTCTGCCTCTGACCATGGGTGTTTGGCGGTTAATTCTCGGAGTTCTTTCAGAGCTTCAGGCTCTCTGGGATATACGCTGGTTCGAAGTATGTACTGATAAATACAAAATGCATATCAAAAGATTAGAGAATTTAATGAAAAGATAATTCAGGGACGGGAACGTATAATATATCTAATGCAAATTTACTTGATAAAGAGCATCGCTCTGTAAGAGAGACTTATGCCCGCTTTGCCCATGTTCATGAACTTGGGGCTGACCATTTGAAGCAGCCATTTTGTGGCCAAATGAAATTAAGCGAATTGATGGCTGCACGTTTTAGCTTGCATTGACAATTGCCAATGCCATGTATTTATATAAAGGGTTTGAGGTTGGTGAGAGCGGATGAATTTAGAAAGTTAATTCTTTGTCTTGGCCTCTTCCATTCATTTTGTATCATTATTTTGGGAATGGTACTTTTTAGCAATCGCCTTAATTAATTAAATGACAAAGGTTATTAAAAGTTGTGTTGCTTGGTCTACAAGATTTATTTGGTGGTGTCAAAGTGGGCTTAGTTCAGCGGTAATTGACATATACTTTCGACCAAGAGGTAAGAGTTTGAATCCCCCACCCCAAATGTTGATATCTCAAAAAAAAAAAAAAAAAGTGTGCTTGTGGTGCCAAATATTTAAGGCTATATTAAAAATTTTAAAAATTAACAAAAAAAAAAAAAAAAAAAAAAAAACTGAAACTATGGGATTTGTTTCAAAAATACCCCAAAACTTTAAAAAATGTTAAAAAAAATACTCTTACCATTAAGTTTTAGATGGAAACCGTTAAATTTCTTCTCAAAAAAAAAAAAAAAAAAAGATGGAAACCGTTAAAGTTTCAATTTCATTAAAACTCTTGAACTTTCAAAAAATTCAAAAATACCCTTGTTAAAACACATTTCTTCCGTTTTTCTTTCTCCATCTACAAATTCTTTCTCCATAAAAATTAGTAAGAAACTTTACTTATTTGTCATGTATTCATAGACCAAGAGTCTTTTTTTTCTCTTTCAACATATTGTCCTAAAAGTTTGACTAGATTGTTGTGTTGAAGCTTCAAGATGACTTTTGCTTAGTTCTTAAATTCTTCATGTCATTGATTTAATTTTGTTAATAATCTTTTCAATGTTATTTCCTCATTAGCCACTACCCATTAGCTTTCCCTATATGCATTTTAGGAAAAAATAAATGAAAATATTATTATATAGTGGTTCTCACACTTCTTAAATGTTAATAACAACAAAATCCTATATAAAGTTTTTTATTAATTAATCTTGTAAACTGAACCCAATGTCTGTAGTCATCAAAACTTCTCTACTTATCACTACATACACAAACAAAGAAAAAAAAAACAAACAAACAAAAACTATGTTTTTTTCTTCTACTTTTCTACATTTTAAAAAAGAGAAAACTTGATTTCAAACTCTTTCAGTGTTATGTGCAAGCAAAATTTTGCATTAATTTTCCCTCAATCAATAAGTATTTTTTTTAGGATTTGATAAAAATAGATCAACAACAAAAATAGAAAAGTGGGAATGATTTTTGGTTTTTGTAAATAAATAAGGAATTAGAATAATGTCAATAATGGATAGTTGAGACCAATTCATCTCTCCAAAGTTTGAATGTTATTTTTTTTAGGTTATGAATGGAGTAGAAGATTGAGAGTGTGTTTGGTTTAGCTTTTCGAGTGTTTAATTTTGAAAAAAAATTGACAACCACTACAAATGACTTATTAAAAAATGAGATTGATAAATAAATCATTTTAAGAGAAACAGTTAAACCAACTTTTTTTAAAAAGAGTGTTTAGTATACAATAACTTGTGTATAAAAACACCTAGGAGTAAATGCAACAAAACATATTATAAACAATTTTTATACAAAATGCATTTTTGAAAAACATTTAAATTAAAATGTATTCCATGTTAAGAGAGCACATTGAGTTGTTAGGTTTATGGCTTCAACTGTATTATATTTTGTTGATTCTGTCAGTTGTAAATTAGTTATTATCTTGTATTCACTGAGATTCTATAAATAGGAGTCTCTGCATTTTTTGATCATTAATGAGAAAGAATTCATCTGCTGTGGTCACTGCTGTCTTTTTCATATTCTTTAGATGGTATCAGAGTCCATTAAACCCAAACGGGTATTCGGTCCAATAAAAAGAAATTGGGATCCGATCCAAGAATGGTGAACCCAAAGAGGCACCATCTTGAGGGGGCATGTTGAGGATCCCACATCGGAAAGAATGGTGGAGACCTCACAACATATAATCTTCAAGGGTCACTCCACTCATTGCCAATTGGTTTTGAGATGGAAGCCCATATAATATAATATGGAAGCCCACTCATCTCAATAATCTCTTACATGTTCCTCACATTACTAAAAATCTTATAAGTGTGAGTCAATTTGCTAGAGACAACCATGTTTATTTTGAATTTCATCCTTTTGTTTGCTTTGTGAAGGACCTTTCAACTGGCCGAATACTTCTCCAAGGCAAACTGGTTGATGGGCTATATAGCTTTAATCTGGAAAAGGCTGATTCATCTTCTCTTCATTCTTCTGGTGGTCATTTGTCTTCGGCCATCTCTCCTCAAGTATTGGCTACACATATGTCTTCTACTTCCAATACTTGTAATGTACCCTTTTCTTCTGCTTCTTGTACTTCGTTTGATATGTGGCATAATCGTCTTGGGCACTCTGCCATAGCCACTGTTAAAAATGTGCTTTCTTTGTGTAATATTGCCTCATCTAATAAAAATCCACATTTATGTCATGCTTGTTCTGTGAGTAAGAGTCATAATCTACCTTTTTCCCCATCTACTACTGAATATAATGCTCCACTTCAATTAATAGTAGCTGATGTTTGGGGACCATCTTATCAAAGTTCTAGAAATGGTTTTAAATACTATGTCAGCTTTGTAGATGTTTACTCAAGATATACTTGGATTTACTTTCTAAAATCTAAGTCTAAGGCCTTTCAAGCTTTTCTACTTTTCAAAAATCATGTTGAAAAGCTCTTTAGTCAATCTATACTTCGCTTGCAAACCGATGGTGGTGGTGAATTTTGTTCGTTCATCCCCTATCTTAAAGCCAACGGTATTGAACATAGGTTGACTTGTCCTTATACTTCCCAACAAAATGGGATAGTTGAAAGAAAACATAGGCATATTGTAGATATGGGTCTTACACTCCTATCTTATGCTTCTCTTTCTTTGGAATTCTGGGATGATGCTTTTTCCACGGCAGTCTATATTATTAATAGGCTACCAACTTTAGTTCTTAATCATGTTTCACCCTTGGAGAAGCTCTTTGGCATAAAACCAAATTATACATTCCTTAAAACTTTTGGTTGTTTGTGCTATCCTACTTTAAGAGCCTATAACAATCACAAATTAGATCCCCGTTCAACCCCATGTCTGTTCCTTGGCTATAGCTCCTTACACAAAGGTTATAAATGTCTTTCTTCATTTGGAAGAATGTACATCTCAAGGCATGTGGTGTTTGATGAATTTGCCTTTCCAACCTCTTCCTTTTTGAATAACTCTGTTTCAAAATCTCTCATATGTCCAATGGTCCAAAGTAAACTACCTATCTTACAGCCCACTCCTTTAACCACCAGTCCCATATGTACCTTGTCCTATTCTGACACTCAGCCTTTATCACAGTCCTTAGCCCAGCCTATTGCGTCTGCTTTACCTACCACATTGACTGACTCTTCTTGTCCTACCAACTGTAATATTGAGCAGTCCCCTCAATCTCAGTCCTCTAATTTTTCAGCCTCACCATCCTCTTCCAGCTTACCTACAGACTCACATTTACAACCATTGGACTCATCCTTACAGCCTTCGGCTACTACAGGTTGCTCCAATATTTTGTATAGCAAAAATGCTCCTATGCTCGAGAGTTCCTCTGTTAAAAATACTCATGCGATGGTCACTCGTGGGAAAGCAGGGATTTTTAAACCAAAAGCTTACTTGGTTGAATATGCAGAGATTGAGCCACCTACTGTTAAAGAAGCATTGAAGTGTGAGCAGTGGGTTCAAGCAATGAAAGATGAGTACAATGCCTTGCTTGTGAATGACACATGGTCGTTGGTTGACATACCAGCTGATAAAAAGGTGATTGGATGCAAGTGGGTCTTCAAAATCAAACGAAATTCTGATGGTTCCGTGGCACGGTACAAAGCTAGGCTTGTGGCGCAAGGCTTTCATCAGCAAGCAGATCTAGATTACACTGAGACTTTCAGTCCAGTTGTGAAGCCAACCACCATTCGAGTGCTGTTTACTCTTGCTCTAGCTAACGGATGGAGTTTAAGACAGGTGGACATCAACAATGCTTTTCTTCATGGTTTGTTGACTGAGGAGGTATTCATGAGCCAACCACCTGGTATGATTTCTTCTACCTATCCTAATCGAGTATGCAAGTTAAAGAAAGCATTATATGGGCTGAAACAGGCTCCACGAGCCTGGTTTGAAAGACTTAGCTCGTTTTTGTGTAGTCGTGGTTTTGTCCATTCAAAGGCTGATTCCTCACTGTTGGTTTATAAGAAAAATGGTTGTTGTTGCTATGTTCTTGTGTATGTGGATGATATTGTCATCACAGGAAGTTCATCACTTGCCATTGATCAGCTTATACAGGCTTTGAATCAGAAATTTTCGTTGAAAGATCTAGGTCCTTTGAGTTATTTCCTTGGTGTTGAAGTTTCTGTATTACCTACTGGTGGCTTGTTTCTTTCACAGCAGAAGTATATTTCTGATCTTTTGTTTAAAACAAAAATGAATCAAGCTAATCCTATTGCAACTCCTATGATTAGTGGTTGGGTTCTCTCGGCTCATCAAGGAGAAAAATTTTCTGATGTGAAGTTATACAGAAGCACTGTGGGGGCTCTTCAATACGCTACTCTTACTCGACCTGAAATAGCGTATAGTGTAAACAAGGTATGTCAGTTCATGCATTCACCCACGATCATTCATTGGCAGGCTGTCAAACGTATTCTTAGATATTTGAAAGGGACTCTTGATCATGGTTTAGTGTTCAGCAAACCAAAAGAGTTGTTACTGACAGGATATGCTGATGCGGATTGGGCATCTGATCCGGATGATAGGAAATCTACTTCAGGCTTCTGTGTATATTTTGGTGGGAACCTGATTCAGTGGACATCAAAGAAGCAAAATATTATTTCCAGATCTGCACAGAAGCTGAATATAGAAGCCTTGCTCATGTTTGTGCTGAATTAGTGTGGCTCAAGTCTTTATTTTCAGATTTGTGCATTTCTATACTTTATCCCCCAACTGTTTGGTGTGACAATCTAAGTGCAGTTCATTTGAGTGCGAATCCTATTCTTCATTCTAGAACTAAGCATGTTGAGATTGATATATATTTTGTTAGAGATCTTGTGTTACAAAAACAACTTAGGATATGTCACTTACCATCTTCTGCACAGTTAGCTGATGTCTTGACTAAGCCATTATCAGCTGTTAGATTTCTTCCATTAAAAGGCAAGCTCAATGTCCATTCTTCATTGACCATTGGCTTGAGGGGGGTGTTAAGAGAGCACATTGAGTTGTTAGGTTTATGGCTTCAACTGTATTATATTTTGTTGATTCTGTCAGTTGTAAATTAGTTATTATCTTGTATTCACAGAGATTCTATAAATAGGAGTCTCTGCATTTTTTGATCATTAATGAGAAAGAATTCATCTGTCGTGGTCACTGCTGTCTTTTTCATATTCTTTAGATTCCAAACAGACTCTAAAACTTGTAATCCATGAGGAAAAAAAATACTAAGTTTGACAACCAATGAAGTTATATTCCATGTAAGTTAAATGACCTAAATTTTATGAATCTCACTTCTTTGATTCAATTTATATTTTTAATATTCTTTTTATTAAATTTGCAAGTATTTTCGTGTGATTTTTTATAAACCAATTGCACAAATAAAATATAGAAAGAGAATTCAAATTTGTATAATCGATAGTAAAAAGAAGAAGAAGAAAATCTCAAAAAAAAAAAAAAAAGTTGTATTGGGCCAATTTTAGCCTATTGGGTTTAGGTATTAGTGATTCTATGGATAGAATATTCAAAATTTCTCACATCTTTAATGAAACTTTTTAAAAGATTCCAGTACAATTAGACTTTGTGTATAATCATACCTAAAAGAAGAACGAACAAAAACAAAAACAATGCAATAATACGACATACGAATAAAAAATGTCATGTAATACAACCATATATGGTTTGAATTTTCATTAAAGGGAGCATAGTTCCATGGTAATTGATATATATCTTCGATCAAGAAGTTAGAAATTCGATCATTTTAAATGTTGGATAACAGTGGTAGTTAACCACTAAATATTAGTTAAATCTTAACTTTTATGACATGCCAACATTTCTATAGGTTGGTGAGTTTGATACCCAATATATTAGGGGTAAATTGATATTTCAAAAGCAGAATATATATTGTTATAGGCAATTTTGGACCACTCCGATATACAAGGAGCTGACGAGGACAACCGGAGAGGAATCGGGCTGAAAGATGGACCAAGGGGGCAAAACCGGCAAGTGAGACGGGCCAAGACCGAAGGGGTCGGGTTTTAGGCCCGACCCCCTGCTCGGCCTCGGCCCATGGCCGAGGCCGAGCACATGGTCGGGCCGAGGCCTACCCTCGGCCCGCTCGCGCGGGCCGAGCCCGTTCGGTCTCGTCTGGTCCCCACCGCCTCTGGGTGCCCCGGTTTTGCCTGGTTTGACCTAAAACGCCTCTGAAACCCTAAAAAGGCGAGGAGGATGAACATGTATTTATATCCCTCTTCGCCACTGAAGAGGGGATCCCGAATTCTATCCCTAAACTCTACTCTCTATTCTCTGCTTTTTTTCCTCTTACTCTTACTTTTCCACGCCCTACCGTTCTGTTTGCTGACTTAAGCATCGGAGTCGGTGTGGTGAGCACCACACCGGTGTGCAGGTTTACCGTCTTGCAGGCCACGTCTTCTCCCCTCATCTACAAATTTACCGTTGGTGGCACGTGAAGGTCAGGTGAATTCCCCTAGTCAAAATCGACCATCAACATATATCTAAAAAATCAACCAAATATTAATAATAATAATATTTAACTTATTTACAAACCGTGAAATGTTTATATGTGAATTTCTTTACTTTTATATTATTTTAAAAAGATATTTAGAAGCCAATATTTAATTGACGTTTTTATAATGTTTTAGAGTAAACAATTATCTAATAAAACTTTCTATTATAAACAACACACCAATTAAAATTCAATTTTCGACCCTGTAATTATTGAACTACTAAAATATAAAAGGAAAGTATTTAAATATCAATTTTACTTATTTGTATATCTATATATATACAAAAAGTAGTAGTTGCCAAAGCATAATTGACATATACTCTAGACCATGAGATCATAGGTTTGAATATTTGTATATCTATATATATACAAAAAGTAGTAGTTGCCAAAGCATAATTGACATATACTCTAGACCATGAGATCAGAGGTTTGAATCCCTCACCCTCAAATGTTAATATACTAAAAAAAAAAAACAAAACAAAAAGTAGTCCTTATAGAGGTCATAAGGAAATCAAAGAAGTTGATAAAATTATTATTATCTTAAAGAAAAAGGGCGTGGACGATGGAAAACGGAAAAGAATTGAAACGACGTCACAGCAGCCGTATGTAACGAAATTGTTATTTTAGCAATATCTTTTTCGAGGCACAGAAACAAAAATAATAAAACGTGGCAAGATGCTATTAGGCAAAAGGATATCGTGGCGTCGGGACCACAGGAGTATCAACGTCTCTATCAAGTGACGCCATCACACATCGGATCAACGTCTAAACAGAGGCCAGTCTTCCCGGTATCATTACTCTGTGATTTGGATGTGGACACGTGTCCAGAGGATAGAATGATTGAACCCTCGAGATTTGCATCTACTATTTCATCCGACGGCCCTCCATGTTCCGGGACTCCAATTTTCATCACTTTCGGTATCTGATTTGATTGGTGGACCTTCACTTTTACAAAATGGTATGTTCCCAAGGTATTTAATTCCACGTGTCAGTGTCGTCCCATTGTTTTATGCGTTTTCTTCTTTCACCCAAAATAAACCTCCTTTTATGATATTTAAACATAAATAGTAGGTTCAAAATAACCTAATTTATAAAACATGTATTATGTTAATAATTAGAATTGCAGACATACAAAATCTTCTTTAGTGTCTCACTCGGTGAAGCATGAAAGTGTTTTGGCAGTATGTTTAGGTAGATGTTAAACATGAAGTTAAAATATGATACAATCTATCTGTAAAACAGAGAAAATATTGGATGATCTTCCTTGCTTTCATTCACAGAATATTGTCCTTTAAGTATACATTTGAATGGCCTAAATTAAGGCAAAGAATAAGTAGAAATAAATGTGTACAATCTTTACAATTATGGAGCTACAATTAAGACAAGATTGAGGGAGATTATTTTGCTCTAATATGCCCCCTCAAACTGAAGACTGATATGAAGTCAGAAGTTTGCGCCTGAGAGATGAAAATATATGAGCAGAAAGTGGTTTGGTAAGTAAATCAGCAAGTTGATCTTTGGATGAAATAAAACGTACTGATATATCTTTTCGAACCACTTTCTCACGAACAAAATGGTAGTCAATTTCGATGTGCTTCGTTCGGGCATGGAAAACCGGATTATTGGCTAGAGAAATTGCCGATACATTGTCACACCATAGAGTTGGAGGAGTAGTCAATGGTATGTGAAGATCACAGAGGAGTTGTCGTAGCCAATACAAATCTGCTGTCGTTGTTGCTAGTGATCGATATTCAGCCTCAGTTGACGATCGGGAGACTGTTGGTTGCTTCTTAGCTGACCAGGAAATGGGACTAGATCCAAGAAAGGCAATGAAGCCCGATGTAGATCGACGGTCAGACGTATCACCAGCCCAATCAGAGTCACAGTATGCAGTGAGTGACATATCGCCTTTGCGAAATAAGATCCCAAGTTCCTTTGACCCAGAGAGATAGCGTAATATACGTTTGACAGCCGAGAAATGAATAGTTGTAGGACGATGCATGAATTGACTTACTCGGTTTACTGCAAACGTGATGTCAGGCCGTGTGAATGTGAGATACTGAAGTGAACCAACCAGCTGTCGATAAAGAGTGGCGTCATTGAACAAAGGTGCGGAAGCATATAGATCAATGGAGGTAGACATAGGAGTCAAACAAGACTTTGCAGATGTCATGCCAGAAGTATGAAGAAGATCATTGAGGTACTTGGCCTGATTTACAAAAATGCCATCCGTAGAGGAGTGCACTTGTAAACCAAGAAAGTAATTCAATACTCCAAGATCTGAAATCTGAAATTCAATAGCCAATTGCTTCTTCAAGACATTAATATAAGTAGAGTCAGAGCCAGTGACAATAATATCATCCACATATAGCAACAAATAAGTCAATGATGTTCCAATTGAACGTATAAACAAGGATGGATCAGCAGTGGAAGCAATAAACCCCAAGGTTAATAAATGAGATGTGAAACGATCAAACCATGCTCGAGGTGCCTGTTTAAGACCATATAGACTCTTATGAAGTAAACAAACATGTGTGGGACATGATTTATCTAGAAAGCCAGGAGGTTGAGACATAAACACTTCTTCTTTGAGGTGACCATGGAGAAAAGCATTTTTCACATCCAACTGATTTAAAGGCCATTGATACTGAGCAGCGAGAGCAAGAATTACCCGAATTGTAGGCTTTTTCACAACTGGACTGAACGTTTCCTCAAAATCAAAACCTTCAACTTGGTGATAACCTTTTGCAACCAAACGGGCTTTATATCGAGCAACAGAGCCATCAGGGTGGTATTTAGTTCGAAAGACCCACTTGCAACCTACAACATTCATAGAAGGTAATCGAGGTACTAAAGTCCACGTACCTTGGTCTTGAAGGGCATTGAATTCTTCACACATGGTTGTCCTCCATTCTGGATACTTTGAAGCTTCAGTGTAAGACAAAGGGTCAGTGGGGACAGAAACCGTTGTGGTGGATAAAAATGCCTTAGGCTTGAAAATTCCAGACTTAGCTCGAGTTTGCATACAGTGAGTGTTGGTAGTTGGTAGAGAAAGACCAACAGACAGTGAATTCTCGTGAGCATGTTCAACTGGCGGACTTTGGCTTACATTGTCTGCAATCTGACAAGTAGAATCAGTACAAGTAATATTATCGTGTAACTCAACTATGGGTGGACCAGAATCGTTAACAGTGGGTAATTGGCTAGGAGTAGTAGGAGTGGCAGGGGATGGATTTGGAGGAGCGGGTGTGGAGAGATTTAGAATGGTGAGTAATGAGTTTGGGTCACTAGTATTAGAAGATGATGACATGACGGGTGTGGTGGAGGGTTGGGCAAAAGGGAAAATTGTTTCATGGAAAATGACATGGCGTGAAACTATGAATTTCTTTGTGAGTCGGTTGTAGCAAATATAACCTTTGAAATCAAGAGGATAACCAAGGAAAATGTGTTGAGATGTTTTAGGCTGAAGCTTATGGTTAGTGGTTGGTTTTAACAAAGGATAGCATGCACACCCAAAAACTTTTAAATGATGCAAATCAGGCGTATAACCAAAAAGTGTCTCAAATGGTGAAGACATATTGAGAGAAGAGGAAGGCATTCGATTTATGAGAAAAACAGCAGTGGAGAAGGCATAGGGCCAAAATTCAAGAGGAACGGAAGAATGGAACAATAATGACATTGCAGTTTCAACGATATGACGATGTTTACGTTCTGCAACCCCATTTTGTTCAGGAGTATATGGACAAGATTTTTGATGTAAAATTCCTTTGGATTCAAGGAAGGTACGAACAGAATTATTTGTAAATTCGCCACCACCATCAGATCGAAAAACTTTTAACTTTTTGGATAAAAGATTTTCAACAAATGGTACAAATTTATGAAGTATGGCAGACACATCAGATTTATAAGTCAAAGGAAAAAGCCAAGTGAATTTACTAAAATTATCAATAAAACTGATATAATAGCGATATCCATTGAAAGAGGTAATTGGAGAAGGACCCCATACATCACTATGAAGAAGTTGAAGATGTGCAAATGAAGTTGAAAGCGATATAGGAAATGAAAGCTTAGACATTTTTGCTTTTAGACAACTAGAACATTCATGAGTAGAAATAGATGAAGATAAAGACAGACCAAGACGAGAAAGACTAGAACATAAAATTTTAGGAGCAGGATGTCCTAACCGATGATGCCACAAAGAACACTCCTGTTTTGCATGAAAATTAAAATTTTTGGGGTGCATACTGGAACTGGATAGAGCAGACGGACTTGGAATTGGGTAGAGGCCATTGATGCTAGCGCCAGTATAGAGGATTTTTCCAGAGACTTTATCCTGAATGAGGAACCAGTCAGTATCAAAGATAAAAATGCAATTATTGTCATGGCAAAATTTATGGACAGATAAAAGATTAGCAGCAAGATGAGGGGCATGAAGAATTTTAGAAAGTGTGAATGTATGAGATGGAGTAGAAAGAATACCACTACCGGTGTGTTGAACATTTAAGGATTGACCATTACCCACTGTTACAGATTCTTCACCATTGTAGTTGTTCGATAAATTGAGATTGGCCAAGTCATTTGTCATGTGAACATTGCACCCACTGTCAGACAACCAAAAATTATTAGAATTATCAGAAGAATTCTCTGGGTTCATTGAATTTACCGTCATTGCTGCCAATTGAGCCGGAGGATGTCGGCCTTGGTAAGAAAAATTCATCCGGTTGTAACAATCGAGTGCGCTATGTCCAAATTTTGAACAAATTTGGCATGAAATTCGACCACCATTATTTTGTCCAGACCCAAAATTTTGCCCAGATCCAATTGAAGAATTTGAGTTAAAGCTTGATCCAAGAATTCCACGTGCATTATTATATCCAACAACATGTGAATTTTGTCCATGATAATGTCTGATGTTGGGCCCATAAGAATGCAAATATTGAGGCCCAGATCCATGAACAACAGATTGGAAATTAGGGCTATTATGTTGAGGTTCCAAAACATAATTGGAATGCGCCGCACGCCCTCTACCTTGTTGTCTCCTTCCTCGCCCGCTGTTACTGTGTGGAGTAAATGAAGATGGTTTAAACGCAGTTGTCGAAGTTTGCTGGAAAGCTGCCATGGCCGTCGGTAAGATTTCGGTTTTCTGAGAGTTTTTCGTCGTCTTTTCTTCAGCAACAAGAAGGGCATGGAGTTCCTCGAGAGATAGAGAACCACTCCGAGTTCGAATGGAGGTCCGAAATGCACTAAAATCGTCCGGTAAGCCGTTCAGCGTGTGAACCAAGATTTCCTCCTCTTCGATCGTAACAGAAGCTGCAGCAAGCTTATCAACCAAATCTTTGATTCTGCAGGTATACTGATCAATGGTTTCAGAAGAAGATTTCTTGATAGTGTAAAGTGCTGATCGTAAATCAAGAATATTGGATCGGGTTTTAGATGAGTAACGTTTTTCAAGCGATGACCATAGATCTTTTGCAGTGGCAGATCCAACTACATGAGCAAGGGCAGAAGGAGATAGAGTGGCGTTGATCAAAGTAAGGAGAGCTTGATCTCGAGAAATCCACTGAAGGTAATCACTACTAACCTCAGTTGTTTCTGTACCGGTTGATGAACGAACTAATTTAGGTGGACAAGGAAGAGAATCATCAATGTGGCCAAATAGGGAATGTGCCTTCAAAATTGAGGATACTTGATATTTCCACAAGACATAGTTTGTAGAATCGAGACGAAGAGGAACCAAATTGCAAATGTTGGATAGTAGGAACAAGGGAGAAGACATTGGAGAATTTGTGGCAGGAGTTGCAGAGGAGGAAGATGCCATTGAAAGGAAAAAAATAGGTAAGCTCTGATACCATGTAAAACAGAGAAAATATTGGATGATCTTCCTTGCTTTCATTCACAGAATATTGTCCTTTAAGTATACATTTGAATGGCCTAAATTAAGGCAAAGAATAAGTAGAAATAAATGTGTACAATCTTTACAATTATGGAGCTACAATTAAGACAAGATTGAGGGAGATTATTTTGCTCTAACAACTACACATTAGTAATGTGTTTGAAATGAATTTTCAATCTTTTCATGACTCTATACTATCAATTAATTTTAAATCAAGATTTTTTTTTATTGTTACTTGAGCATAGCTCAACTATTTAAGGTACATACTCTCAACCTAGTTCAGATGGTTAAGGTATATATTGTCAACCAAGATATACTAGCTAGTATACACATAGCCATTAATTGTCGTGCATGGTGTAAAAATTAGCAAAGTTTTGTTGTAACACTACATTGATAGTTTGTTATGCCTATATATTGGATTCTTTGATATTGTTTAATCATTGATGAAAAAAAGGATTATACAAATTTTTGTTGTAACACTACATTATATTGTTAATTATTGTTTGTTATGCCAATATATTAGGCTATTTGATCCTGGTTAATCTATAAAAAAAAATGTCAGAAGTGCAAATAAGGTCCCACTTTGACTAAAAAGAAGAGTGATCGTGGATTTATAGGGTTAGAACAATTATCTTTATTAGTGTACAAGATTATACCAATTTCATTTATATTTGTAAGTGTTGTTATGATATCAATGCATTTGTAAACACCACATCCTTTCTTTCTTTATTCTTTTACAAAATTTTCTTTCTTCATCGGAGAGGTTCGTTCTTCTCCTTTCTGATCAATAATATGCTACTATATATGTATATGTAAGCTTACTATCGACCAATTTTAACAATCACCTACCTACTGTAAAAGATTAATTTGGAAAATATAAAAGTATTAAGACAAAATTGAAAAAAAAGTCCAAATATATAGAGGCTATAATATTTTTAATATTAATATTATTATCGTTGATTTTTTTTTTTAAAGCTGCTCAACTATTTTGATTGTTGATATTGTTCAAAGTTAATGTCGCATTTAACTAGTGTCTTCGTTTATAGTCAAGTAGAGTTTAGTAAGAAAAAGGTATGTGACAATAATTTCAAATTTGTGCGTAGTAGGAAAAAGGCATGCGACAATAATTTCAAATTCCTTATTCAAAGAAGGCGAGTAATGATCACTCTACCATCACTACGTACAATTGTCAATTTACTACTACTAATAATAGGGACATGATGCTAGAGGATACATGTCGTTTGGTAGTTTAGTTGAAGGTGAGTGATGATATTGGAATGTGTAGATGATATTTTACCTAAATTTAGGATGGAAAAAATTGTAGACACCTAAGCGAGTTATTGTTTTAAAAAGAATTACTAGCTTTCTTCACATGAATATACACGAGTATAACATTGTACTTGATATGAGTTGTCTCATCTACCTTTTGCTAGACATTGTAATAGTAGTAGTATCGAGAACATTAGTTGTATTAAGGACTATGGTACTCATGATACCATACCCCATGGGGATGGGTCCGGATAAGTGTTGTGGGTTCAATTGTTTTCAAAGTTGATGAAGGGTAGAAATTACAGGCATGGAAGGAAATGTGTACCTGTCCTTGCTATGAAGACAAGAGACAGGAAGAAAAAATGGGGAATTTTGAAATCGATTAAATTCAAATCTAAATTCATTGTATCTCTCTCTTTCATTTACAAAGTGCATCTAATAGCTACCACCATTTTATTTGACCACCGCCTGTGCTCTATCTACTCTAGACACTTCTAATCTCTACATTCCCATTCATATCACAACCAACAAAGTTTTCATGAAATTTGTACAATGAATCATGAAGCTTATTTTTAAATTTTCTTATTTATACAGTAAGACAATAATATTTATACACGAGATAAGATAGCAATTATTCTAATATGCTGGCCCGTCAATTTTTCTATTGATTTTAATAGATAATTCGATTCGAAAGAAAAATATATATAACAGCTGCATAATCTAAATTGTAATATAATATAGTTTTTTTTTTCTTTAAGACAACATACATAAAAATTAAATAAAACTTTAAGTGGAAAAAAAAAAAAAAGCTGATCTGTTTAGAAAAATTATTTGAAATGTTTGGTGGGGTGGGGCAGTTGTTGATAAAAATTGCAAGGACAATTGATGGGGTGTTATCTAAAATCAACATCCCTGTGAAGCCAGCACGTGGGGATAATATGTAACCTTCCTTGTTGGAGGAGTTGGTGCCAAGGGTTTATCTACCAGGATTAAGAAATAAATACTCGACCCACTAAATTTGGCATATTTCAGTAGATAACATAAAGTTTCATCTCAAAATCAATTAACAATGAGTGGAGTAGTCCATCTATCTCTATCAATCTTTTTAATGTGGGATCTTCAACAAATAACAAGAAAAATCACTGACAAGTTTATTAGTTCTTAAACATTATTAAACTAAGCCTTGTTTTAAGAGAGAAACGAAATATGTATAAGCATATATTGAGAAATAATTACATAAATGAAGTTGAAAATTCAAAAGAATATTGTGGAATGTTGTGGGAATTGTAGACATTGTAGATGAACAAAATGGGAAACAAAGATTATGGAGAAGAGTTATAAAAAGAAAACAAAACAGAAACGTGCAGGTGTAGTAGGTAAATTAATTATGAATTAGATGGTGGGGGACACGTGCGAAGGGTGAGAAGTGGAAATTGGGAGTGAGGTGACACGTGACAGAAGACAGACGACAGAAGCAGTGGGTGTTTGGAAAGGAAAGATTAGAATAATGAATGGGATTACTGAGTATCATTGACGGTCCAATTATAATTCCCTTACTGACAATTTTCAGACCACGCTGCTCCAAACCTCATCTCCCTCCCCTTCTCTCTCTCTTCTACTCGCTATCTCCGCGCGTCTCCTTCACCTTTTATGCACGCACCCTCTCCAACTCGTTATTTATTTATTTTTAAAATCTCCCCAACTCGTTAGTTAGTTAAGATTAAATTACAAATTTAACTCCAACTTCTCAAAATTGAAATATTAATATTGGGAGTACGACTCTAAACACGTTGGTTTGTGACAAAAGTTCTACATTGACTAGATAAGAAAGATATAATGTGTACATAAGAGAGGAAAATTATTCTCTCCACGGGTCTCAAGCTTTTTGGGTGAACTAAAAACAAAATCACAAGAATTTGTCTAAAGTGGACAATATCATATTAATGTGAAAATATGTGGAGTATTGGTTGTCTTTGAGAACTAGCCAAATGGTCCAAACTAGAAATGTTTTAACATGTTATCTAGTCGACTGAGGTGAATAAATAGGGCACGTCGTGAGCTTAATGTATATAGCAGACTTCCAAGACTCTAATTATTATTATTAAGAAAGTTTACCAACTAGATGTACTTAAAAAATGATACCAAATTTTCAAAAACTTTCAATTTAGAGCTTAGTAGATGTTTGACCTATTCGATATTTTTTTTTTAATGTATGAACCTAAACTTTATATCTAATACAACATCAACATTTCTAGTTGATGAGATAAAGGATCTAAACTCGTAATATAATGTTTTTTTGTTTGTTAAATTACATGTTCAGCCCTTGAACTTTTAGGATGGTATCAATTTAGTCCTTAAACTTTAAAAAAATTTAAATAAGTCATCGAACTTTCAATTTTATTTCCAATAGGTTCTTAAACTTTAAAAAGTATCAAATAGGTCTTTAAATTTTCACTTTTGCGTCAAATAGGTCCCTCAACTTTTAATTATGTGTCTAATAAGTCATTGACCTATTCAACATTTTTAAAAATCCACAAGCCTACTAGATACTAAATTGAAAGTTTAGAGTCTCAATAGATATAAATTTCAATTTTGTATATAGTAGATTGATTCATTTTAAAAAATAGACATACAATTGAAGGTTTAAGGACTTATTAGACATTTTTAAGGTTCAAGGACTATTAAAAACAAAAGTGTAAGTTTAACGGCTTGTTAGAAACTTTTTAAAGTTGGGACCAAATTGATACAATTTGAAAGTTCAGTGACTAAACTCGTAATAAAATATTTTTTTAAGTTAAAAGTTCATTTAGTCCCCAAACTTTCCAAATGTCAAATTATATCTATGAAATTTTTAGTTCAATTTATTTTAGACCATTTTAGTTCTTATCTTAATTTTTATTTCAATACATTAATGTACGTATATTAATGTGAGCATGTATTCAAACTATGTGAATTAAAATGCTACGGATAAGCAAATTTTGGGTGAAAATAATAGTATAATAAGAAGTAAAATTTTTGTTTTTATAGAAAGTTTAGGTGTCAACAAGAGCTTAGATCAACTGGCATAGGATAATTACAAAGTCTGTGGTTCGAATCTCCTCCCACATATTGTAAAAAAAAAAATAATAATAAAAGTTTAGGATGTTATAAATAATATACTTTTCAGAAACTATTTTAGAGAGTTGAAAGTATGATTTTCATTAAAAAAAAAAAAAAAAAAAAAAATTATGATTTAAAGAAAAAAAGGAAGGAAGGAAAAAAAACAAAAAAACAAAAAAAAAACGTAACCCGCCCACAATTTCCGAAACAGTAGTAGTGTCGCGGAGAGATTACAGGGATACAGCGCCGAGCAACGGAGCAGACGATGCTCAAGCTCAACAAAGCCAATCGCCAATAGCCATTACTGTAACATATCAGAACTAACTTAAATCCACAACTTAGAAGAAAATTACATTGCTCTGCTTCGCCTCCTATCCTCTCCCTGTAGAATGGACCATTCCATTTCCAACAAATGCGATCAAAATGCATGTACTTCTTCAACGTGGATTCCCCCCACCGCCGCCGCCGTCTCCTCCTCCTCCTCCCCTCCAGACGAAATCTCTCTATTTCTGCAACAGATTTTGCTACGTTCCTCTTCCGCTACTCCCCACTCCTCTCCCTCCATCTTCTCCGAGCTCACCTGCAACATTAGAGCCTTCACCCCCCTGTCCCATAACATTCCCCCTTCTTATGGGCCGCCTACTGCAGTGCCCGACGAGATCTCCGCCGTCGATTCTTCAGAACAATTTGCAAATTCCTCCTCATCCAGTGTACTGTATGATCCGTTGCGCTCTTGTCCCACGCCCACTGCTCCTAATGCGTCTTCTACGTCGGTTGGAGCCAGTGATCACAACGAAAACGATGAGTTCGACTGCGAAAGTGAGGTATCTACTTCATTCCACTTCTGGGTCTCTTCTTCCCTTTCTTGTTTTGCTTTATGCTGTGGCCTGTTCTTGAAAGTTGAGGTTGTGGGATGGAGTTCTTGTTATGCAGTCCTTGTGTTTGTGTAAATGTGTAGGAGGGTCTGGAGCCATTGGTTGAAGACCAGCCTACAAAGCCTAATCCTCGCAGTTCTTCCAAGAGAAGCAGAGCCGCCGAAGTTCATAATCTCTCTGAAAAGGTACTTCCTTTTCCTTTTGTTTTGCTTTCAGTTTCAAACATTATAATCATTGTTTGGTTTTGATTGCTTTCCCGAGCAGAGAAGAAGGAGCAGAATTAATGAGAAAATGAAGGCCCTGCAAAATCTGATCCCCAATTCTAACAAGGTAACACCATTGAATTCCAAATTTGGTTGTCGTTTGGTTTTGATTTCTTCCCCCTTCTTTTGAGTTTTGTTCTTCATCGCATTGCGGGGAACAGACAGACAAGGCCTCGATGCTGGACGAAGCAATTGAATATCTGAAGCAGCTTCAACTTCAAGTTCAGGTGGTTGGGTGTCTTTTCTAATTACACATAAATAATTACATTCTCCAAGCTCATTTCTGGTTTCATTCACATCAACCAGATGCTGTCGATGAGACATGGCTTGAGTTTACATCCTATGAACTTACCTGGAAGTTTGCAATATCTCCAACTTTCCCACATGAGAATGGACTTTGGTGAAGAAAACAGGTCACTTCCTTCTGGCCGAGAGAGACCAAACCAGATTTTTCTGAGTTTGCCTGATCAAAAGGCTGCCTCCATCCATCCTTTCATGTCAGACATTGGAAGAACTAATGTAGAAACTCCATTTGAATTGGTCCCGCCCGTCCAGGCTCACCTAGTCCCCTTTTACTTGAGTGAATCTTCCAAGGTAAAACTTTACCATACTTGATACGTTGAAAAGTGAAGTCTAAGCAATAGAAATCGATTTTCAAATCCTCTCTCAATAAAAACTTGAACTGACAATGCTTGAACTTTTCATGTTGGATTTGAAGGAGATTTGCAGAGATGTGCTGCGAGATCCCCAAGTGAATGTGAGCCAATTGGAGATGACTCCCTTCGGTGCGTAATCTGATCGATCGACGTTCCACAGTACTCCATTTCCATGATTTGTTCCATTGATTTCATAAGACTCAAACAAATTTGATTGTTTTTATTTTGTTTGTTGCAGTGTCACGCTCCTACAACATACCAGCGCCAGATTTAGAAGAATTACAGAATGGCGTCTCAATAGAACCGTGCATCATTCAAGGAAATCGGTCAGGTGTGCTTCTAAACACTCCAGAGCACAGCCTTTTGAATGGGTAAGTTTACTGAAATTAATTCAACTTGGTTGGTTTTTGTTTTTCTGTCATTTTCCTTACTTTTGGTTCACATGTTTTTCCAGCATTGACACAGGAAGACCAACTGAAACAACAGAGCTGCAATGACAAAGATCGTTGACTTTTTCTGTCACCCTCTATATTCTCTTCAAATTATTCACAAGCATTGGCAAAATTACTCTGAAAATGGGGAAAAGTTGTTGCATTGAGCTGGTTAATTACGGAGAGGATCTGCACAGTTTTCTCCTCTTGTACAAATCTGCATTCAAGTACTCTGTGATTTTTCTCCATTATTATTTTATGGGTTTAATCGTTTTTTTCATCCATCTTCTGGGTTTAGCCACGTTTCCTATTTCTAATATATATGTTGGATTTGGTCTTTAGATTACATATGATAATACTACTTTCAGTCGTTTATTTATTTATTTATTTTTTGAGAAAATTAAAAAGCATAGTTATAGTTTCTTTGTTTTGTAATAGGCTTTTAAAAGCATTTTTAAAGTTTTAGTCCAATCATGAAAATTATTTAAAAAGTAGCTTGCATTTTTTTTATTTAAATAATTTGACTAAAATTTTAAATTTGTTTAAGAAACTAAGGAAATAAATTGTGGACAATTGACATACATAAACTTAGTTTTTAAACCTAAGCTAAAAAATAGGCCACTTAAACAAATATACTCCCTATCTAAAGATCAAAGGTTTAAGTCTCCTGATAAGATTTTGAAGATTGTTTTGCTTGTGAACTGATGTTAATAAACACATATAGGATTGGAAGTTGGAGTAGGATTGCAAAATTCACTGAATGGGCTTTTAATAATGTGTGCCAAGTATGGGTTTGGTTCTGCAAGAGGAGAGAAACAAGCTGTCTCCTAAATAATTTAATATATGTTTCGAGAAAAATAGAGAAATAGAAATGTCCCGAATAGTTGTTCTTGTATAGAAAGGAAAAATAATATTCTCAATTTATGAAAATTCATGCTTAATGCTAGAATTTTTGTTCTGAATATCTATAGTACTTGGATGATAATTATTGAGAGAGAGGCCATTGGATTCCCTTCATTGTCCCAAAAGAACAACAATCCCACTCTAAAGAGTTATTGGTCTTTCAATCCTCATTCTTCTTTTCCATAAATTAAGGTTTGTAGGGAGAAAGGCAGTGCAAAGCCCTCAAAAAGAAATTTTTTTAGCACACCTATAAGAACCAATTTTCCCAAGCTATTCTCGACAGAATAAAGCCCACTTTTTTTTGTTATCAACATCAAAATGCCATATTATCTTGTCTACCCATCACTGTTGTACCCATACTGATGCTCATGATTTGTTTGAAATCATCCTCGAAAAAGTGCTTCTTCAACAGATTTTCATCCCAGCCCCTTTATTTTGATAAAAAAAAAAGACAACCAATGTTTAATCAACATGTAAAGGAAGGGACACAACCTGTAGCTGATTCCACTTTTCTTCACTGATTTTCTATCCCCATTAGCCTCTTTTGCCCCAATCAATTTCTGCAATTGAGAAAATACTTTTTACACTCAGTCAAGTCAAGAATGGAATCTGCCTTCGATAAACAATATTATCTTGGATCGATTATTAAAGATTTTGATTTTAGAACAATTCGAAATAATCATTAAAATTTAAAAGAAACTTTGAACTTCACAGTATGAACATTTCAAAGTCTTTGCTTCATAGCATGGGCATGCCATAAATTTTTAGAGCATTCAAGGTAGCAACCTTTTGACATGGCATTGGCAGGCTGAGGCTCTACTTCTTAGTGTACTTTATGAATTATTGTACGTAATAACACGTCTTTGGTGACGCTCAAGGAAATATGATTACGAAATTATATGCTACTTTTATTTTTAGAAAGTTAGAGACAAATGAAAAATATAGGAACTTGTCACACAAACTTGTTACCGGTTAGAATTCAAAATCGTAAAGGAGCATAATTATTTACCAATTATCGTTGAGTTATGTTCACTTCAACTATAATCTTTCTTCACGTCTTCTTCTGTGGAGTAGCATGTCTTCTTCTAAAAATATATTTCATCTAGTGTAAATGAGTCAAAACTTTCATTTTTTTTTTACATTAATCTTTCTACATGTCTTTTCCAGAATCTTTTGTTAACTAGAAGAACAATTGAGAAACTAAAAAGGACAGGTTACTAATAATGATAAAATAGAAGACCATGTCTTCTTTACAGTAGCTGGCAAAACGAAAGAGAAAAAACAATTTGATATGTCAGTTAATAATATTCAACCAAATGTTCCTAAAAAACAGTAATTCAAACTTAAACCTAATTTAAGAATATAATATGTTTGTTGAAAATTGAAATATTAATTTAAAAACATCATCCAAAGATTGGTCAAAGACTGAAAAACTCAATAGTTTTGAACTGGGTCGATTGAAGTGGGCTGAAGCAGTCCAATCTAATGATGATGGCGATCCATAGTTAGCAACTCTGTGAATCTTGAGTTTACTATTTAGGGGAAATTGGATCCGCTCTCTGACTGTTTGTAAGTTGTGAAATCAATATTCCTGCCGTGGATGTTCAGTCAGAAAATTATGAATTTAATGAGTGCCATTTCTCTCTCACTCTCACATGGCAGGACAGAGTTTCATCAAGTGTTTGTAAATACAAGTCTTACCCGCGTAAATTTAGTGGGAAGCCCAAGAATAAACCAGTTTCGGATTGCGATTTTATTTTATGGATTCCAAAAGGTCCCATCATGCCAGCTGCTTCTTACTCTCCCACTCTCTCTCTCTCCCTTTACTCATCTTTCTCTTTCACTGCCTCTCGTCTCTTGCAGCTCTGATGTGACCACCGACTATAAATTTATCCCTTCGATTCTTTTCGTCTAGGGCGGATGTGCAGAAGGAGCTCTGCTCTGTGTTCCTGGCGATAACAAATCGGACAGATTGAATGAATGTCTGATCACAAATCAGGCTCCATGACCGACCAGCTCTCCAAGCAGACCTCTATTTTTGGCCTACGCTTGTGGGTTGTTCTTGGGGTTTGTGTTGGAGCCGCTTTTGTGCTTTTTCTGTTTCTAATTTCTCTTTGGATTGCCTCCAAACGCTCTCGCAGGAAGATTTCTCACAGACCCACAATTCCAATCGTCTCCAAAGAAATCCAGGAGATCAGAATCGATCATGCCCTCGCTCAGAACCATGAACATAAGCCTAGTAGAGCCCATTTTCAGGTCGACCCTCTTCCGGAACCGGAGCCAATCCCCGGAATTGAGCGGCAAGCGCTGCTTTCGTTGCCTCAGGAGGAAGAGCGAGTGAATAGGATTCATATTGAGATAGGGAAGGATCATAGGATTTCATATCCTGAGCGACTTGGTCGGTCGTCTTCCTCACAGGGCAGTGGAGAGGGCCGATGTGGTGGCGATCAGTTGCCTATGGTGGTGCCTGAAGTTTCGCATTTGGGTTGGGGGCATTGGTACACTCTCAGGGAGCTCGAAGCTTCCACTAATGGTTTTGCACCTGATAACGTAATCGGTGAAGGTGGGTATGGAATTGTTTACCATGGCATTTTAGAGGATGGGACTCAGGTTGCTGTTAAGAATTTGCTAAACAATAGGTACTCTTTTTTTCAGTCTTTATGCATTTATTTCTTCAACTTTAATTTCCTCTGTCTTAGTTTGTGGATTGGGACTTGCATTAATGAATCATTTGTTTTTGTTTTGTAGGGGACAAGCCGAGAAGGAGTTTAAAGTTGAAGTTGAAGCAATTGGACGAGTCAGACATAAGAACTTGGTTAGATTGCTCGGATACTGTGCTGAAGGTGCTCATAGGTACTCTGTTTTTTGCCCAAATACCTTTGCTGCCTTCTTTTTAAAGCTTGCCTATGGTTCTAAAGACGAGACTATTTATTTTCCTTGTTTGCTTGCATTCAATCTTTTATGTTGGTTGTTGAAAGTTGAGTCCTAAAATCTGCCTTTTCTTCTCCATATGATGTGATAGGATGCTTGTATATGAGTACATAAATAATGGAAACTTGGAACAATGGCTTCATGGGGATGTAGGATCTTTCAGTCCTCTTACCTGGGAGATTAGAATGAATATCATTCTTGGAACCGCAAAAGGGTATTTTCTAGCTTCAACTCAATTCAAGAAGTTTGAGTTTCTCCATCCTGCGGGCCGGCCTGAATTACATTCTTGGCATTAATGTTTTATCACTTGCATATATAGGCTAGCTTACCTTCACGAAGGTTTGGAACCAAAGGTTGTTCACCGGGATATTAAATCAAGCAACATCTTACTCGATAAGCAATGGAATTCCAAGGTTTCAGATTTTGGGCTTGCAAAGCTACTATGCTCTGATAACAGCTACATTACAACACGAGTGATGGGGACATTTGGGTACGTACACGTATCTTTGGTTGTGTCTAACTTTATTGTGAGTATCTCATTTGTAAATGTAGAGTTTGTAACGGGATTTATATTACTTTCCAGCTATGTAGCACCAGAGTATGCAAGTACAGGCATGCTAAATGAAAGAAGTGATGCGTATAGTTTTGGAATACTTGTTATGGAAATAATCTCAGGAAGGAACCCTGTTGACTATAGTCGCCCTCCAGATGAGGTATGCTCCATACACTGAAGAAAATGCATGATTAAGTGCTGAATAAACTATTCTTCAGATCTCCCTTTTCCTTCTATTTGGTTATGAGTTTGCAGAGGTTAAAATTTTCAGGTGAACTTGATTGATTGGCTTAAGAGAATGGTCAGTAACCGGAATCCAGAAGGCGTATTGGATCCAAAGCTCTCTGAAAAGCCTACTTCAAGAGCATTAAAGCGGGCTCTTCTTGTTGCATTGCGTTGCGTGGACCCAAATGCTCAAAAGCGGCCAAAAATGGGACACATTATTCATATGCTTGAAGCTGAAGAGGCTACCTTTAAAGGGGTATGAAACAAACTCTTCTTGAAGTTCATTTATTGTTTTATGCATATCTTGAATCGTTTTATTAATACTTGGGATGTTAGGAGTTGCACAATTCCCACATGTAATCAATGGATCCAGCAATTGTCAGTTTCAAGTAATGAATGAAAAGATAACTCTGAGGTGGCATGTAATTAATTTTAGCAAAGCATCACTAATATGCTAAGGAAATCTTAGTCCTAATTTGTCAAAATACAAATCTAGTAGTCATTTAACTCACCTTTTCATGCTAGTCATCGTACTGTAAATTGTTTTTCCCTCGTAAGAATTCATTAGATCACAAGTAAATTTCTATACATGATCGCTCCTTGCTTGTGCTTTCTAGTGAGACTGCAACTGGGAAATAAAAAATATGCTTCAGTCGGGAATCACAGAACCTTTATTCATTGAATGCTCCATTTATCATTTCCAACCTCTCGAAGTTTGTTTCATGTTGATCATTAAACCAAGCCTGAAATTTTGCTTTAGGATCGCAAGGCTGGAAAGGACCCAGAGAACTCACATTCAGACAATGTGAAGGATGGTTTAAATGAGAGGCAGGCGACAGAATTAGGTGGCAGCAATGGGGATGAACTCGATACTCGACAATGAGAAAAGTCGTTAGCATCTGGGCAAGTAGCAGTCAACTTTTCCAGCTCGGGACACCCGAAAAGTCATCCGCAAACTGTAATGCCAGGTCCTTCGTTTAGAAGCTGTCCTACACGGCCACACCAATGTCAATCCCAATATGTATAGTTCGTTTTTGCTGTCTATAGCTTCCATTGCAGTCCTTATACCATTGAAGATAAAATCAATTCATGTCTCTGTCAATGCCCCTCCAAAGATGGTCTTCGAGCATAAGGTATATTGTTATTTTCTTACATTGTCTGCTCCATTCCCTTACTGTTCAAAATCAGAAATTTGAAAATAATAGGAAAAAGTTCAACTAGAGCATCCACACTTCATTTATAAACATTAATTTCAATTCATAGCTTATAAAGTTGTATCCAGTTTATTGTAATGTATGAATGTGATAACAGTTTCCTGATTGGGCCTAATAAATTAAGCGGTCCCTTCGGCTCCATGTAACATGAATTTTCCATCATTTTCTCCTAGGAAAGGGTAGCAAAGCTTTAGCTTGATGTAACTTGACAGCTATGATGACTAGTCTCTCTCTAAAAACCTGTGGGCTGTGGGTGATAAAAGTGGTCTATTTCTACATCGAAATGAATTTTTGAGCATCCCCTTTTGACGGATTTGGACCCTTCTCATTGATGATGATTTTAATGCATTTATAACTAAAGCATTAAATGCTATGCCACTTATCCATTATCCAGCTGTATGCATCATTGGACATTGCTGTTATTTCTTTTTAGCAGATATCAGGATTGATAAAAGTGCCAGTAAGAAAAGTATCTCGTATAAAAAATAACCACTTTCCAGAATCATTCTTAAATGTATTTGATTTGAACATTACAATCTGCATACGTAGTAAGGAGATTGGGCCCAACAAACTGGTTTTCAATATCGTCGGAGGGAAGGGAGACTATCAGAATAATGACTAATTGTGGCGTAATAACAGTGTTATGGCCAAAATTGCTCCAAGCAACCACCTGAGCTCGACTGGTCTGCCGTAAGAGTGTGTGTCACTGGAGTCGCCTTGCACTGGAGGACTTCCCAAGGCGGCTGGTGGAGGGGGAGAAATCGGTGGGTTATCACATACGCCTGTTGTATTTCCCTGCATATCCATTCAATTTTTCATTAGCCAACCACCTATTTTCAAATAACAATACTTAGTTACATACCGATGTGTAGGTATCTTCTTACACACCACCGTTAAAATATTGACAACTAAGAGGGAGGGGTTGAAAATATAAATTTCTTTTCTGTGATAGGCATCTATTTCTCTTCTATTCAAATGCATTTTAGTGTATATATTTAACATCTACACGTTAGTGTTATAATGAGGATATAAAATAGGTTACAAACCTTGCAATAGGCAATATTCTTACACCCGCAAGTGAGATGGCCATTGGCTACATCCACAGCTTCTGGAGCACCTCCACCATCGCTTTTCTACAAGCACAAGTAGAGAAGTACGAATAATATATAGAAGAGATTTAAATCACATTGTTCAAAATCTATCCTGAGCAAATGATATGCAAATTTAGAGTTGCGATACTGTAAGCTCGCAGGAAAATGATACCTGATAGAAATCTACAGAAATGAAATTTGGCCACCGTTTGCCGGCTGCTTGATGGCAAGTATTCATCATGCTAATTAATGAGGCTGAATTTTCCGAGCAAACGGCTGATGTGTTGGGATTAGTTTTAAAATAGTTCATGAGGATCAAGGATATGGTCGTTGTATCCATTGGAGGCGACTCTGCTCTGTTTGGACAAGATCCAGGCTTCATTCCTTCATCCCCATCTGAGAATGCATCCCCACGCTTTCGCTTGTTAAGTGTCATAAGACTCATACCAACACAAGTATAATGAACATTGGAATGAACTTACATTGGCTTTCGACGACATAGCGCCACTGATAAGCGATGCCATCCGAGGCCTCTTTTGATTCTTTAGAGGTGAAAACAACCAGTCTCTCGTTTTTCTTCACCATATCATCCACGGTTGGCCAATTCCCACCCTTTTGGGGCATTTTGGAAATTGGAAACCGATACTTGTTCAGTCCAGAAGCATTGAACACCTTGCTCAAGCCTTGTGGAGATTTCACGTAGTCTTCTATGAAGATTGTGACGATCTCTTCTGGGTTTGCTCCCAAAAAAGTTTCAATTTCTTTCAACACATTGATCGCCGGTTGCTGGAAAGAAATCAACAATATCACTTTCTTAAAAGAACTACTTCATTCTTATTTTTGTTAACCAGATAATTGAACTAAAAAAAAATCACTTATACAAACTTAGTTATTACCTTATCATTAGTTTACCTTCCACTAAATTGGGTCGTTAGTTTAAGTTTAACAATTATGAATTTAAAAAAATAGATAATAATGAAGAATTAAGCAGAGCCCTTACAAATGAAGTGACATTCATACACTGGCCACCGAAGGAGTGGCACAACCAAACGTCATTCTGAAAGTCGTACATATCCAACATTAGCCCACGAACTCCATTCTACAAATTCATAATTAACCGTAAGAAAAATCAAACCACAAATTCTGCATCAAAGTTAATATTGAAAAAAAATATGTATGGAAAATGGTAAAGATTTGGTTGGGTTTGTTGGAATATGATTGTCGGTTACTAGGAATAAATGAGGGATGATGCTTTGATCTTAAGCCAAAGCACAAATGGAATAATTTAAGCATGTGACAGCCACCAATTTCTTTATCTTATCGACCACAGAGATTTGCTGTTTGGGACAGTCCACCTACCGTCGCTTTTCCGCTTTAAAAAAGATTATTCACATCAATAATGTAAGATTATTCCATTTGATTAGAGTTCTTGAAATCAAATTTCTTTGCCCATTCCATTAATATATATCTTTTTAGCTACATTCCAAATTACTAAAAGCAATCCCATCGAAAACCATTACTTTTGATTTTTAAAATTTTTCAAGTTTACTTTAAAAGAAAATGTTTTAGTCCTAATATTGAGTGTTTTTTAAATTTGTCCATGATGTCTTTAAAGTTTCAATTGCATTCTTTATGTATTTAATTTAAAAAATCAAATTTCTGTAATCACTAAATATTTAAAAAAAAAAAAAAACACGATATATGAATTTAAAAATAGTAATTCTATCGTGAATCATGGTTAAATTTCTGTAACACATCAATTTATTGAGTCAATTAAAAATTTAAAAAACATACTACAATGAACTCAATTATCAAAGTATATATTGATATCATTATATCATTATTTTGTTAACTAATTTTACTTTTTGTGTTAATAAAGACTCAATTGAAAATATTCCAAATAAAATGGGGAAAAAAAAACATATATTTAGGCTTAAGAAAAGGGTAGAGTCTAAATAAGTCAACAAACAAAAATCTTTTTATTTCGAGATAAATCTAAAGATCTAACTTTCTATTTTAAAGAACAAAAAAGGCAAAAAGAACAGCGGTATATAAAAATGGAAAATCGTTGTAAAGGCAAAAGACAAGAATGAAACCGCCAAAAGCGGAAGAGCTTCAAGGAGAGCGTCAACTCACATTCAGTTGACTGGTGACCGTATCTTCCTGATTGGTGGGCGTCAGTAGGATCGATCCCGTCGCCGATTTCTCGCCGGAACGAGCGAACGAGTTGTGAGTCGTAAGCCATGAGTAACGATTGAATGGCAGCCCTTTCACCTGAACGAAACAAAACAAACAAAACACACCGCTAATTTCTCCAATCAAACAGGCGAAACTCAAAATCGGAGGCGATCGTCGAGACTGACCTTCGATGTTGGGCTAATAGGCTGGATGCGAGTACATCTAGGGCGCGTATTTCCATTCGCAGGGCAAGTACTACAAAGCAGACCGGAATCGCATTTGTCGCCGGAGGAGCAAGTTTCTCCGATCTGAAAGGGAGCAGAAGGTTAGGTCAATGAAGGAAGAGAGACGAGATTTGTAGCAATCAACAAAAATCGAGAACGAACTCGAAAACCTTGAGAGTGGAGGAGAAGGTGAAGAAACAGAGCGAAATAACCACAACTTGAAATTGGAAACTAATGGCTTCCTTGAATCCCTGCCATTGAAGAACAAGTTATATTGGAATGTAAGAGAAATTCGAGAGAGAAACAGAGATAATGAAGAGATAGCCATGCCTGCATTTCTGGGAAGCCTTCAATGGAGGGAGTCCCTATTACGTAGCGTCTCGGGTTTCTGCAATAGCCTTTTTGTCTTTGATTTCGTAAATAAATCACAGAGGCTGTTCCTTTTTCTTCTTTTTTTTTTTTCCCTAATTTATTTTTATTGTCTCGTGGGTGGTTGAATTTTATGTCGCTCTAGAAGAGCAGCGCGTTCGGTAGAAACTGGAATCTATCTTCGCCGCTCTTTCTAATTTTATCCAATGCCTTTAAATAATCTCTATTTTCTAATTTTACTATTAAACATGTTTCTTATATATAGATGCTTCAATATGTTCTAAATATAATTCTCTTAAAATAAAAGATTGTTATGATGGCAAGAGAATTTAATAAACTTTAAGGCAACGTTTTGAAGATACATTAGGCAAGAGGTAAATTAGGGGCTACTTATTAAGTATACGTTTATATTCATCCTATTTTAGTTCGTTAATGTTCTAACATTTTTTTTTCCAATCTTAAGATTGCACGTGGGTTAGTAAAAAAAGTTGTATAATTGAGTCTGAAAATACTTGAATAATGATCAACATGAGTATAACTCAACTTATATAAAACTTTACGAATGACCAAAAGATTTGTAGTTCACATCTCCAACACCGTGTTGTCAAGAAAAAGAAAACACTCGAATAATATAATCAATTTATTTATTTAACAAAGTGCATTCTACATTTGATGTGTTTACTAATATCAACTATTAGCACAATTCCAGTCCAATGTAATTTTGCTTTGAGTATGTGAAAAACATACTAGAAGATGTGAACTGTGTAACTTAAAGAAGTTATAAGGCACATTTACCACAAAATTGTATAAACCGAATTACAAATTACAATAAATTTACCATCTATTTAAAAATTCATAAAATGTAACAAGTGTATCAATATTAAAACCTCTAGCCATTTGAAGAAGTTATCGTCCTAATACAGGGAGGGAAAAAATCATCACTGACTTCTATAAAATATACTCAATAAATATTTTATATCAACATGAATAAAAGAAAAATCGAACATATAGATTCTTCATTATCAAGAAATGGTGATATCTCATGTGACTTAATTTAGTAATGCCAAAACATTGACCAAAATAGTATCATCTAAGGCTAATAGTACTTTCTAAATCTCGCCAAGAATAATCGTTTTTTTTTTTTTCTAGAAGATCCGTTTTCTTTATTTGAATGGAGAGACCATGATGAATTGACTAATTATTATATTCAGTATAATAATAGGCTTCTTGTTGGAATTAGTCAATTTTACATCAATAGCTGAGATTGCTGAAATTCGAGAAAAAAAAACCAAACATTGACCATCCAAAAAGATGTTCCTTTGTTGGGACAAGTATGGAAATCTAAGTAGTACTCCCTATTTCAGACACAAAGTCTAATTGGTGTTTAATATCTAATATTTACATGTGAAACCTCTGTATGAACAAGAACATTTAAAACCGTGCTTCTTCCCGAGCAAGAAATGCCTCAGACAAACAGCCATGTCATATGAGCCCGTTCTCTCCTGTGTTGCTTCGTACATCCAGAAAATTGGAAGCGAACGTATCACTATTGAAACATATCTATACTCAACTACAGTCTAGAGAATGGTTTATCATATTTCATTCAAATACAAATGAGAAACAGTTCAAAAGGTTATGTTTTTCCCTGTTGCTTCTGTTTACCAGGAGCAGAAGATGCTAACTTTACATTGACAGGTACAGTAAAATCAAAAGAATCTTGGGTTGTCTCCCACATTATTTGCTTTATACTTTTATCTACCGCGTCTGCCTGATATTTGAGCAAAAAAAAATATTGAATTGAAAGCTTAGTGGAAAAAATGATGTGAATACAAGATTTGAACTTAAAGTTAACATATTAAGCTTAATATTTGTAACTTCTCCTTTACATCGTCAAAATTGTTTTGTTGGAGCAGATCAGACAGTCAAAAACATCATTCTATGGGGCCATCAATCCTTCAATTGTGTAGGAAAGAGATTTAGCCCAATCAGCTCTTAGTAATAGAGTTTGTAGTGTTTCCATCACATTATAAGCAGGATCAAGTTTCCGCTGCCAACCCTATCCAAATGACAAATACAAGTAATCACAGAAAAGTATCAGTCAGTGCTTGCCAATTGGGTACAGTCATTTGACCATAAAATAATTCTCGCAAACTTTAAAATACATCCTAAAAGGAAGGGGGAAAATTCATAGTAAAATGCAATCTTGTCTATATAGAAAAAGCAGACTGAAGTTACCTCAAGAACCAATGTCGTCACCATCACAGTGCAGACATTTCCATCGATGTTTACTCTGTAACGCCTCACTTTCTCCAGTAATTGCTGCATGGCTTCAGCAGGATGAACTAGATCACCTTCTGGAGTAGCCCAGAAAGCAAACGCCTTGGTCACTTCCTGCAAGCAGATGATCAGAAATACTCTCACAAAAAATAGAATCAAACCTACTGAAGAAATTAAGGAGGTAAGCTAATCTCAGATTCACATAGGAGCCACCAATAAACTAACAGCACGCATAGTAACGTTTCCCCTTCTTGTTTTTTTATTTATTGTCTATTGTCTATTTTCTTTTAAAGAAACACAAAAACATGATCAATAATTGTTTCTTCTTTCTTTATTAAAAAAACAAAAATAAGTTTGAGAATCATTTCTTATTTCTTGTACTTTTTTTTCCTTGGTAACCTCTTATATTAAAAATTCTAAGAATACAAAAATAGGAAGTTCTACTTGAAAATCAAATATTTAAAAACAACTAATTCAAAAATTATTATGTCATTTTACTTTCAATTGATATATATTTTTTTTATTTTACAAGTAAGAACCAAAAAACAGTACTTTTCATGCTTAAAAAATTAACAAGCAAGAAACCAAAATTTTATGTTCCAAAAATTAGAATACAATTTAAAAGTTCCTTAAAACTGAGAAAGAAGAGATAAAGAACCACTACCAAAACAAATGTTTCTAAAAAACTGGAAACAAGAAACAAGTGCACCAAACAACCCTCAAGAGCCCACCTCCGAATTCCACAACCTAAACCACAATTATTCTAAAAGCTTATAATGTCACCCATTGCTTACCTCAATAAATGCCTCTGGATCAGGGCAATTTTGTTGTTTTGCTAATTTAAGGGCACGTTCGGCAACAGTACGGCCATCTCTACGAGCGACTGCCTTAAAAAATTCCAGTAAATTTACTCTATCATTTCCAGAAAGTTCAGCAGTCATGCCTACATCAAGGAAGACAACATGAGGCTTTGATTTGAAGAGTCGCTTCCGACGGGACTTTTCATTAGACACTCTGACAAGGATATTTCCAGGATGCATGTCTGCATGTATAAAGTTGTCCACCTGAAACAGAGAAGATTGATCTCCTTGGAATCCACGAAGTGCAACACTCAAATAACTAAAGAAGCCATCTCGGAATTGGATAATAATTTAAAATGCAAACACATCGAAGAAATTACAATTTCTGACATTAGACGAGTGCACGTGGAGGTAAAGATAGAACAGAATGGTTTTTTAGCAAATAAATGAAAATCATTTAAAAGAAGGAAAAACAATCAGGATGGCTACTGTAATAATATAGAAGTTATATTACCAGAAGCATTTTTAGAAGAGCATGTGTCCCAATGTGTGCCAATGCTGACTTGAGTCTTTCATATCCTTCAAGCTCATCAACATAGTGCGAAACACTTTCCCCTTGTTCATAAGTTTCCACTAAAACAGCAGGATGAACAAGTGGATACACGGGTTTAGGAAATGAAACATCTTTCCACTGTCTAAAATTATAAATAAAGCGGCTCAAGTGTGCAGCTTCCCTAGCAAGGTCGACTTGAGACATCATAAAAACAGCAAATTGTTGCACACTTTCATCCAGTCTCAACCACTTGAGAGTAGGAATGAACTTTGAGATTTTTGCTACAAAATCAATTATAATGAAATCTCTCCTAATCAATTCCCCAACGCCAGGATGTCTGACTTTTACAGCAACCACCATGGGCTCCATTTGTTGACCAGGGTATCGAAATTTCAAAGAAGCTCGATGTACTTGAGCAATACTTCCAGATGCAACAGGTTGCTCTTCAAAATTCTCAAATATCTCAGAAAGCTTTCTACCAAATGCCCGTTCTATAGTTTTCCTCGAGTACGCAAAGCTGTGCTCTGGAGCTTTAGTATGAAGCTTTGATAACTCTATGCATAAATCTCTAGGGAAGAGATCTGGCCGTGTTGCTGCCCACTGACCCCATTTAATGAATGCAGGACCACCTTTTTCCAGTGAACGATGAACAACCTGAAGCCAGAGTCTCCTGAAGCGAAATCCAAAAACATCCGCAAACGGAGCCATCAATATGCTAGGTGAGAACAAGATTGCCAAATAAAGGGCTCTAAATAATAATATAATGCCTTCTAAAGTAGAAAATAGTAGTGAAATCAAATAGGCATGTCCATCTTGTGCACGGATGTAGAAAGAATTGTGAGATGGATAGTGGTCTATGTTTGAGAATGTTCTTTGGGCACATGCTAGCTCTCCGCATGTAAAAGCAAATATACCAGGAACTATCAGGTGAGAACGAGACATGGCCAAGCAGAATGCTCGAGCAACTTCGTTTAAGGTGGGAAAACTACGGCCATTGGAAGAGAATTTGCAGGAAAGCCTTTTCCAAACAAATTGAGCATGATGTTTAACGACATTACTGGTTGTCCAGATACAAAAATTTCTAGAATTCCTAGTCCAGCTTAAACTTCTTGTTCTGCAGTACAACAAGGAGGAAGCATGTCCTCTGGCTAAAAATCTATGATGCGAGAACAATTTAGTGGGAAAGAGAGGCTCTACTGTAACAATTGTCCCGCTGTTCCTCACTTCTAAATGTCTAAGTCTGTGGCTTGTATGAAGTGAACGCACTGCCTTCCTTATGTTCCCCAACATCAAATATCTGCAGTTATTAAAATTACTTTAGCAGAATATACAATAACTAAAATTTGATATTAAACAAACAATTAATAATAACTAAAATTTGATAACAAGATATGTTGGGTTTAGATAGGCAGTTGCTTGCACAAAAGTTCATGGGTATAAGTTAGATTAATAAATATCTAATCAGAAAAATTAACGTTTGCAATACATTCCAGCAAACTACATTTTCCAAATTAATAAATTATGTGTGTGTGTAGCCTCGGTAATTTGGATTAGCTTTCTGCCCTTTTTTCTCCATAATTTCGAATCTCAAAATTAATTCCTATAGTTTCCTATAGTTTATTAAATACTCGCTTTTAGTCTCTATCATTAAATGACTAAGCCCCGTCACAAGTACTAATGTTGCAGATTTTTTATTGACGTGGCTTTTTTAGTTGTTCTCTCTTCCAACTTGATTTCTTCCCCCTTCTCCTTTTATCATTTCCACGTCATCTTCTTCCT
Source organism: Luffa acutangula (assembly GCA_036850905.1). Lineage (NCBI taxonomy): Eukaryota > Viridiplantae > Streptophyta > Magnoliopsida > Cucurbitales > Cucurbitaceae > Luffa > Luffa acutangula. The sequence goes on along the minus strand of CM072087.1, from coordinate 55,152,343 downwards.
GTCTTCTCACCTCTCTCTTTTAAATCCGGAAAAATTATGAGTTCTTTCCCTTTTTTCTTTCACTTCTCAAAATAGATAATCATCACTCTAAGACAAGGTTAAAACCTGCAATACGGTCCTTATGCAATGCAATTCAAGCTTGTAGACAATGAGCTTAACAATTAATAGCAACTAATGACTAAATCCCATGCAGTGGAGACCTTAACAATTATTTATAGCAGAATACGTACAAAAAGATTAATAGTGAACAAACTCATTTTTAAGTAGACCTTAGTCATTTAACTCATTTCAATCTAAGCAGAGCTCAACTAGGTAAGACATTACATATCTGTCCTTTAAGGCTAAATATTCGAATCACTATCCCTACGTTGTTGAATTCAGAAAAGAAAAAGGATTTCATTACATCCATACTAAGTATAATTTTCTTTAACAAGTTTCTAAGTAATAACTCTAAGTAGTTTTGATTTTCCTTATTATTATTATCTTTTCGGAGAATGTCTAAGATCATATGATTTTCCTATCATAAAGCAAAATAATTCACTCTCAATACTATTCTAAAAAAAAAAAAAATCACTCACAATGGAAAATATTTTACTTGGATAAATTATAGACATTCTAGCTTAAGATTTAGGTAAAAAAAGAAAAAGATTTGCAAAACTACAGTTATGAACGTTTTTCAAGAAATAAAAATAACTTTAGAACTTAAATTACCTGTACCTATTTGGTCACAAAAATCTTTATTTTTTAAAGTGGTAGGCAACTGATATCTGAGGGGCCATTTATGCTTCAAGAGCGAAAATCATTATCCCTCATTGTCATATTATTTGTCCTAAAAACGCAAGGGATGTTAGTCTGATTCGACTCAAGTTTTCCTTTAACATTATCTTTCTATCTGTATATTTCTGATGAGTCCCGCACTTGATTTAACTTGAGAATTCACATGTTAGTATACAAGATCAATCATATAACACCTCTCCAATAGATTTTCATTCTAGATCTCCCTCACTGTCATTCTCATTAAGTAAAAAGAAATTGATAACAAGAAGAGGACTCGTTGCCCGAATGCCTCACTGCCAATTATATTCAATTTGTAAATTCGAACAGAATAAAAACTAGAAGGCGACCAAAGCCAAGCTGGAAGTACCCAAATTTGAACAATAAAAAATCGTTAAAATAATCAACAAGTAACTTCCATCTTAAAAGAAATCAAGGGGATGGGGGGCGGCAGAAAGAGGAAGGTGAGCATTGAGAGGGCATAAATCAAAGAAAACGAAAAGAAAGAGAATGTGATTAAAAATTCAACCTTACCGAGGAAGAGAAAGGAAATAAGGGATGGGAGGCGAGAGCCTTGAGTCTGCGAGCCGCAAAATCGATCGATCGGAAGGGAGAAAGAGCGGGGAGGAGGCCGTGAACAGGTGACGGTTGGTCGGTTGGTCGGTTGGTCGGTTGGTCGCCGGCGATGGGTGGTGGATTTAAGAGGGCTGAAGATCGAATCTGAGATGGAGGGAGAGGGGCGAATCGCGAGTGATATAGAAAGAGGGAGGGCTGAACTGAAATTGAGAAAATTAGGGCTGCATTTTGGAAGGAAATATAAAAAGATAACTGACAGTATCGTTATATTACCGCCGTCGTTAACTACAGAGTTTTCACAACTGACCTGGCTAAGGCTAGATATACAAATAAAGTAAATATAGAAATTGTAACAATGAGCCAGATTTTACATCTATGAAATAGTGGATTTCTTTATTCCAATTTTACCCTTATTCCAAGTGGTTGTTTTTTTCTTTTCTTTTTCTTTTTCTAATGTGTGGAGTGGGAGATTAGAATTTCTGTTATTAGTTGAGAGTTCATGTTTTATGCCGGTTAAATTATGCTCATATTGATAGTCACTTTTGTGATAATAACAATTATAACCTGAATGATAGAATAACATTTTCACGTGATAGAATATTTTGTATTATAGACAAATATAAGAGTTTGTATTTTAGTAACATAGGTACAACAATAATATATTTATAGAGATTAATGTGGTTATTGTCCAACCAACTCCAAATGCTAAAGTGAAATTAGGGTACAAAATGTTACAATGTACCTCATGTGTAAGGTCTTCTCTTCTATTTGTAAAGAGAGTTTGTCGAGGGTCTTTGATGATTGACTCAGAAAAATGAAGGAACCTTTCCTTATATATATATATATGTAGCTACCTTGGCTAGGCGGGTTGGGTCAATTCAGCTCTTCCCTTGGCATTGTCGAGTCATCAATTCCCTAGAGTTGTTTGTCTTAGGATCTCACTTGATTCTCATAGTCATAATTGAACTTGACAATTTTATCCATAACATTAGGTATATCAATTATATGTGTTTATCATTAATGAAAAAAATAATATATTAATTATATGTTTTATATTAGTATATCAATAACAGATTTTATCAATGACATATAAATAATAATTAATTATATACTTTTACATTAATATAGGCCATATATTTTATCAATGATGTAAAGATGACATATGAGTAATATGTAACAGAAAATTAAAATTGCATATTTGCAAATATGACCAACTTATATTGTTATCCATCTATTCGTGAGGGCATTCTCAAGGTATGATTTAATTGGAGGGACTTTCCAATATATATGTGCTGCTTAGTTTGAATTACTTACACATTTGTTCATTTGAACGGATCGATTTTTATCAATTATAAGACATATAGAAGAGGACAATTGGAAATTAATGTAAGATATTATACGTCAATAATCTTAAAGATTAGATATTCGAATCCATGATCCCATTTGTTGACTTAAAGAAAAAGATGACCTTTTAAATCCGAGTAAAAAGTTATAATTGTGTTTTTTAGTAGTAAAAAAAATAATCATTACGACTGAAATAGGTCGCAAATCATTTTATATCCACAAATTTTTTTTTAACATAAAGAATATTACATATTTTCATAAATAAAAACTTTTACAATGATTTTTCTTCTCCACTTAAAAATTTCACACTAGTTTATATATGTATATATATTTTTTGGATGCTTATAAAGTGTGACATATGGTGTGACATAAGTTTTTATATGTATAACCATATAATATTTGTAGGTATAATGTCAACTCTCTATACTATATCATGTCAATTTTGTTTGTTTATATTAATTGAACCATTAACATCAAAGACTAAATTGATATATTTGATATTGTTTAAAAAAAAAATTGATATATTTGATATATTTATGTTTTATAGATGTGGGTTGACTAAAATAAAATAAATGAGAATCATGACATAGAGATGATGAGACTAGAAGTGATAAACACGATTAAAATTCTTATTTAACCCATGTTTCAAAAAAAAAAATATTTAACCCATGTAAACTGGAACTAAAATTAGACACAAAAATTAAGTGAAAAAAACTTCTTTTTATTATTAAAAAAAAAAGGAAAAAAAAAAAAGCTATTATTGGGCTGACCCACTTTTAAGAATGGCAGCCCAAGCTCAACTAGGTCCAGACCTTGAGGCTAGAGATCTAGATGCGATCTACCTGTTTCCTGAAAAAATAATAATGATAATAACAATAATAAATAAATAAATAAGAAAAAAAAAACAATAAACATTAAAATCTACACATATTTTTGAAGTCCAAAAAAGAAGAAAATCTACACATATTTTTAGGTCGGTGTGATATTATTTACCTCTTATGGAAGTATTTTGCTCACGTGTCAAGTTTGAGAGACATATGCTTTCGAGCATTAGTGTAAATTTAATTTGAAAAGCGAGCCAATATTAGAGATAGAATTTGTTTTCTCTCAGAAAAAAAAAAAAGATAGAATTTGTTTATTTCAGGTAAGAAGTTTGGTAATCTAATATATTATATAAATAGGTCGCAATAACTCAAATTCATGCCACCTATATTTTTTACATTGCATACTAAATTGATCGAAGTCAAACATAGATTTGTTTTTTTAAACAAAATCAAGTATTAGAAACATTAAGTCAAATCAAGTATAACTTAACTATTAAAACATTAGACACATTTGTTGTAAAGTCTAAAAATTCAAATCCATATTTCATATCTTAAAAAAAAAAAAAAAAAAAAAAACAACAACAAATCCAAAAGGATAATTGTAATGGGTGACAACATGAAGGTAAATAATTGCAAATATAGCAATTTTTAAAAATATTTTCAAATATGGCAAAATTTTTTAATTAATTTTTTATATTCCTAAATTGCCCCTGTGTGTCCATCTTCTTCTTTCTCATTATTTTTTTTATTTTTTATTTTACTGATAGAAAGTCTTTTTATTACTGATAGATTCTATCAGTGGTAGAAAAATTTTCTATGAGTGATATTTCTATCACTGATAGATTCTATCAGTGGTAGAAAAATTTTCTATCGGCGATAGAAAGTTTCTATCACTAATATTTCTATGACTGATAGATTCTATCAGTGGTAGAAAATTTTTCTATCAGTGATAGAAAGTTTCTATCACTGATAGAATAGAAGATTTCTATCACTAATAGAAACTTTTTCTATCAGTGATAAAAGATTTCTCACTGATAGGTTCTATCAGTGATAAAAAAAACTTTTTATAGAAAATCATAGAAAAACTTTTGATAAAAAATCTTTCAATCCTTGATCACCCATAAAAATCTTTTTATCTCCGATAGAAATCTTTCTATCACCGATATAATCTATAAGTGATAGAAAAACTTTCTATCACCGATAGAAAAGCTTTCTATCAGTGATAAAAGATTTCTATCGCTGATAGAAATTTTTACTATTCTATCAGTGATAGACAGATATTCTATCAATGATAGAAAACTCTTGATAGAAAATATTTCAATCCCTGATAGAACCTATCAGTGATAGAAATCTTCTATCACTTATAGAAATTTTTTCTATGAGTGATAGAAAAAATTTCTATCATTCATAGAAAATCTTTCTATGAGTGATAGAAAAACTTTCTATCTCTATCACTGAGACTGATAGAAAAACTTTTCGTGAGTTATAGAAGATCTTTCTATCACTGATACTTTTCAATCAGTGATAGAAGACCTTTTATTTCTATCAGCGATGGTGATACATGGTGAAATCGATCATTGAAAAATAAAGCAAAAACGAACGATTATAGAAATCAAACACTGAAAAACAAAAACCAAACACTGATAGAAAACCAAATAACAACAATCAAACACTGATAGAACACCGAACAAGTGATAGAAAAATATCTATCGCCGATAGAATCTATCAGTAGTAGAAAAATTTTCTATCATATGATAGAATAAAAAAAAATTCTATCACTGATAAAATCTATCAAATTTCTATCACTGATAGAATCTATCAGTGATAGAAAAACTTTCTATCAGTGAAAGAAAATATGAATGGGTATTTTAGTAAATGCAACACACAAATTATTAGATTTTGCCATTTTGCAATTTTTTTTTGTGGGTTGCTAGATTTGCAATTATTTTGGTCCATATTGCTATCCTTGCAACCGCCCCAATCCAAAATAGTCAAATCATCCAAACATTAAATTATATATTTTGCACAACTTAAACGAGATCTATGATTTTAATATCAAACATGCATGATTTGTTAAATCAAAATCAAGATTGGGTAAAAAGAAATAGAATGATAGTTTTTTTTTTTTTTTTTTTTTTTGTTTGAAAATACGAAGAGACGATAGTTAAAACCAGTTGCACACAAATAAGGTTGGTTGGATACATAAGCAGACACAAATCACAAAACCCCCTCGTTATCAATCAATCAGATCATATTCATATTAAATAATGAACGTACCACAAAGAAAGGACGATTGGTTAGAAAAAGGCCCACCTCAAGCAAGGCCCATGAATCTCACAAAATCTTGCACTTGTCTGTCTCTAATCACTCATCGCCAGATCTGTGCTTCTAACTCTGCCCCTCCCAAGTTACCAGCTTCTTAATTAGAGCCCTTCATTTCCAACAAAATGCTTTGGTCACAGTAAACAAATCCACACACCAACGTGCTTTCCCAATACGTACGCTTCTGCAAGATTCCTAATATATATATATATATATATATTTAGATTTTAGTGAGCCTGAGCCATCAGCCATCAGCCATCCCATTAAAAATCCCACCCTTCTTCTTCTTTGCTTCTTCTCTGCAGATTCTTTCACTTTCTTTCCCATTGATCTCTTACTTGAGCCACTCGCTAAACCTAATTTCGTTAGTTTAGTCCACAATGTCGGTGGTGCTCGCCAAGACAGACTCGGAGGTGAGCAGTCTGACGCCGTCGTCGCCGACACGGTCGCCGAGCTCGCGGCGCCCGGTGTACTACGTGCAGAGCCCATCACGGGATTCGCACGATGGGGAAAAGACCACGAACTCGTTCCACTCGAGCCCAGTGCTGAGCCCAATGGGGTCCCCCCCTCACTCACACTCCAACTCCTCCTTGGGCCCCCACTCACGTGACTCGTCCTCCACCCGATTCTCCGCCTCCGTCAAGCCCGGATCTCGCAAGGCCGCCAATCACAAGATTCCCAAGCCGTGGAAGCGCTTCGACGCCATTGAAGAAGAGCGCCTCCTCGAGGACGACGGCGCCTCCGATGGCTTCAGCCGCCGATGCTACTTCCTTGCTTTCGTAATTAGTTTTGTGGTTCTTTTCTCTCTGTTTTCTCTGATCTTGTGGGGTGCGAGCCGGCCTCAGAAACCCACCATTCGCATGAGAGTAAGTGCATTTTCATTTTGATTTAAAAGAGTAATTCTGGGAATTGGATTGATCATTAATGTGGGGATTTGGATTTTACTTTTTGTTGGCTTGGCAGAGCATTTTGTTTGACAAGTTCGTGATCCAAGCGGGGGCAGATTTTTCAGGGGTGGCCACGGATTTGGTGACGATGAATGCGACGGTGAAGTTCGTATTTCGAAATACGGCCACGTTTTTTGGAGTTCATGTCACTTCCACTCCGCTTCAGCTTTCGTATTCCCAGCTCACGCTCGCCTCTGGAACTGTATGAAATCGCTATCATTCTCAAACTCTTTGATTACCTTGCACCGTTTTTCTGATGCGCTTTGTGAATTGTGATCCATCTCTTTGTCCCTTGCGTTGACAAACCAGACAAGGAGACATTGTCTGGCTTTTAAAATATAATTAAGATATATGCTTTGGATTCAGTGGATCTATTTGATGAATACAAACATTAAATTCAGGCTTATTTGTTACTATTTTATTCCAATAATTAAGACCATTTGATATTCTATTATTATAAAAAATTGTGACTTTGTTTACTTCCAGATTTCCCCTTTATGTAATAAGCCTCTTTTCAAATGTTGTTAATATTTTAAAAACTATAATAAGACAACTTATAAATGTTATGCTTATTATATGGTTTATAGAGAATCTCTTCAATTATTAGAAAAATACATCACCAATTTTTTCTTTAAAAGAAAAAACAATTAGAGAAGTTGTTGAAACTTGTTTTCATAAAATATTTTATTCTAATATGGAGTACTTTTTAGGTATATATATTAACTTTCTCTAAAGAAGTGTGTGTTTTTTTTTTTTAAATAACACTCTAAAGAAGTTATACATTTTTTAAAAAAATAAACTTGTTATGAAATGAGATGTAAGAAAATAATATCAAACGTGTTTAACAAGCAAATAAAATAAAATTCATTTCTTGTTAAGCAACTAAAGGTGGGGAAATGAATAAGTGATAATTTATTGAAAAAAATAGAATATTAATAAAGGGAAGTGGTTGGAAATGCAGATGCAAAAGTTCCACCAAGCGAGAAAGAGCCAGAGAGGCATAACGGTAACGGTAAAAGGAAGCGGCATTCCGTTGTACGGAGGCGGGTCCAGCCTGAGCAGCATGAACGGAAAGCCGATCGAACCGGTTCCCCTGAACCTTCAATTCACGGTCCGGTCGAGAGCCAACGTGTTGGGGAAATTAGTGAAGCCGAAATTCTACAAGAGCGTGGATTGCAGCGTGGTGATGGACCCCACCAACATGAACAAGCCCATCCCCCTCAAGAATAAATGCACGTACCGCTCATCAGGTTAAAAAAATTTCACAAAAATATCTTATTTATATTCACATATGATTGGTGTTAATTCACACATAATATATATTTTATGATTTTTTTTTTTTTTTTGGTTATTATCTGTTTGGAAGAGAAGGGGATTGGATTGGGTGATATCCCCATTTTGACCCTCCATGTTCTCGAATGGCTTACTTTGAACGTTTGAATGAAATGGAAAAAGCTTTTGGAAATCCACCCTCTTTGAATTGAACTCTTCAGCACAATGAAGCTTCCTGGCTCGCTTATATTAGATTAATCGGATGATCCATTTTTATTTTTTTTCTTTTTGAGTGTTGGTTGGTTTGGTGGTACCAACTTGTCTCATTCTCTACACTTCATTCCAAATATATATGAATTCATTATTACAGAGTTGCTTCTTGCCAATGTTTCTCTGTAGTTATCCAAGCCCCAATTAGTTTTACTTTCACACCTTAACCATTTGAATTTTTCCTTTTTTAATCAACATGTGGACTTTTCTTTACCCTAACCACTTCAAACAAAATAGGGATTGCTTTGCTTGGAATATATTATTCAGCGACTTGTGTTTATTTAAACCATTCATTCTTAGGAATTGAATTTCTTTTTTCTTATGAAAAGTGTGAACTTCAGAATATTGATTTTTAAGTTGACTATATCCTTAAGGTTGAATTGTTATTTTTATTTATTTTTTACTTTTTGAAAAAAAGGTTGAATTGTTATTTTAGTCCATAGGATTTGACTTAGTTTTAATTTAGTTTATTTGGTTTTAAAATTTCAATTAGTGGCTATTTGGTTCGATTCCTCCCTCTCTCTCTCCCTCTCTCGTTGTAAATAAAGAAAATTGTAAAGGTGTAGACAATTTATAAAATTTCTCCCAATCGAAAGGTCAAATGGAAACTTTTAGAACTATTGGAGATCAAATTGAAATTAAGCTCAAATGATATAGAGACTAATTTGTAGTCTATCTAAATTTTTATCTTTATAATTTATTCTATTTTTCTTTATTAAAAAAATATCTAGACGTTATGATTATTATAATAAATAAATTCTACTCGATTAATAAACTAGTCATTTTTTAATTTTTTTTTTTAAAAGCAAATTCATTAAAACGCCAAAATTGGAAAACGAAAACCGACTCAATTGACGTACCTTCCATTTATATTCTAATTTCGATTTTCGACTGAGTTCATATAAATTGGCTAGAATATTGGTCAGTTTAATTAATCTTTTTTGAGAAAGATCTTCTAAAGATATTTGATCCTAGAATGATATTTGATAAAATCTTAGATTCTTACCCTCAAAATCAATGAACATAATAAAACTTTTCACGTTTATGATTTTGATTGGAAAGTAATGATTATATATTATTTCATATATGAACGAAAAAATTGGTTTTTATGTACAGTGGACCACACCACATTTGGTGTGTATTCATCCATCAACTCAACCGTGTGTGCACCTATCTATCTATCTATCTATCTTCACCAAATCTCCTATTTATAAAAATCAAAATTAATCAACAAATCAAATGAATCTTCCACCGTTCATTTTGATTGAAGATCTTCCAAAAATTAATTTCTTCAACCCCAAAATATCCCTCCGTCTTTTTTGTCCATTGCCCAATCGAACCCTGATTACTGATTACCAATCATCTGACGGTGACCCAACTGTCACTGACGGACCAATCAGCTGTCCCATTGTCCACTAGCTCCAGCAGCCGCTCCGTCGGGGAAGACGACCACGAACACGACGAATCCAACCAAAATTTTGATTCCTCTTCAAATCTCTGATCGACCTCTTGTGAGTGAACCGATGCCCAATCTTCGAAATCGAAAGGGCATCTCGGCGACGTTGATGGTTCGTCCTTGTCCGTCAATGGAACAGAGCTGCCGGAGTCTGCCATGAACGGGTGATTTAAAAGCATCTCAGCCGTCCATCTCTTTGCAGGATCCTTTACCAAGCATTTACCCAGAAAATCTTTCCCTTCCTCGGATAGATCTTTAGGAATTTCCGGCAATTCCTCTCCGATCCCAATTTTGAGTAACAGAGAATAGATGTTGGATTCCGGCAGGCAATTCCAGGCCGGTTTTCCGGTCAACATCTCCACCACCGCGCATCCGACGGCCCATATGTCACACGGCGACTCGTACTCGTTGTCGTTGACCGATTCCGGCGACATGTACAGAGGAGAGCCTCTCAATTGAAATCTCCCCTCTTCCTCTGTTTCTGCTCTGTTTTCTCCCGCCTTCTTCGACAATCCGAAATCAGCAATCTTAGCATCACCGTCACCAAACACGAGAATATTCCGAGGCTTTACATCGCAGTGAACAAACCCTTTCCCGTGAATATACCGAAGCCCTTCGAGAATCGTCCTGGTGTACCGCCGAACCTCAAATTCCGGCAGCCGAACACCGCGGCTCTGTATCCTGTCGGCTAAACTCCCACCACTGGCATACTCAAGAAACAAATTGTAAAACTCCTGGCCGTTCTCGACGCTGCAGCTCTCACCAAAACAGCGAATAATTTGTGGGCAATCGCCCAAAAGATCCAAAACTTGCTTCTCGTTCTTAAGCGAGGCAGAGCAGAGAGCTCCAGACGATTTAACCGCCATTAATGGAGGAAACCGAGCTCCACAAGTCTTCGAAGGCATCGCTAAATTGATCGTCGCGAAACTGCCATGTCCAATTTCATCTCCTCGAATCCACTCCATGGAATTCATCGGCGGCTCTGGGAAAAAAAATCGTAGTTTGCAAGAAATAGTTTGGTTGAAGTGTTGTCAAGGGCGCTCTTTTATAGGAAAAAAAAAGGGCGATTGAATTGGAAAAAAGGAGGAGAAAAATTAGAGCACGTGATATTAACTGATTAGCTTAGAAATTGCATGCGGACGGGAAGTTGTTTTCACATCTAGAGAGAACTTTGTTAAACGTAAGGCAGTATTTTAGAAACGTGGTTGATATGGTGGACCGTCCAAGATTTTTACTGAACCCCACGCGGATTTTAAAAGCGATGGCTCGGCTCGTGTGTGTAAAGTATTTATTATTTTTTATTATTATTTTGATTAAATGACTAAACTGCCACCGGATTTGTTAGGTGCATTAGATTTATAAATTATAATTCATTTATGGGTACCTCTTTGTCCTATCCCTATACCTGTTAGGCTAACACCATTATATATATTTCCTTTTTCTAATTAATGTTCTTATTTAATTTAGTCTTTATCTGCAATTGATGCTCTATTATGTTTCAGTAATAACTAATTGTTTTTTTTAATAAAATCCAAATTTTCATTTTTGTAATTATTTGTATATATCTTTAAATACTTTAAAGAATGAAGTCCCATTATTTTCTTTTCCCTTTCATTTATGAACCTTTAATTGCATACCACACTTTTAAAAAAGACTAAAGATAAAGGTTTTAGCTCAAGAAAAATGAAAGTAAAATAAAACAAAAGCAAATAACTTTGGTAACTTCTTAATGTGAAATGAGTTATAATATAAAATTTGATTTGACAAGATCATGCACAATAATGTGAGATCTACCCAAAAAAAAAAAAAAAAAAAAATCATAAACCAAACCCTTTATTATTGAAAATTTTTCCCCTTCATGGATAAAAGTAATTTGCAATGGCACTCCTTTTTATACTTTGCATTAAGGTTAGTTCTTTTAAAATTTGCAAAGTACAACTTTAAATTTTTCTAAAGGTCAATCAATAGTTATGATGAATAATAACTTGATGTCATTAAGAATTAGTTAGCATTAAAAATTACTTGCATCTTAAAGTATTATAGTTGCCCACATATATACTTTGAAATAGAGTAAAAAGAAATAAGGAAATGAAGGTGAATTGTGACATTCATGTAATGCCAATAGCTTAAAAGGAAAGTGAAAAGGGAGGTCTCCATTAAAAAGCCCTATTGATTGAGTTTGAGTATTCAAAAAGAAAAATAATAGCAGCCCCACCATATAAATCTACTTTATACTCATTCTTTCTTTTTTTTTTTTTTTTTTCCTTTCCTTTTACAAAATCATCGCTATACATGCCATCAATTATTGGTTGCAGGTGCTTTGCACATTGAGGTGACAAAAGAGTAATATATTTTATTGTAACTTTTTTTTTTGTCCCATTACATATTATTTTATTGTTTATGAATCTAAGATAGTAAATTGAAGAATAAGTAGAAATGAAAAATGTTTAGAATATGATGATTTGGATGCACCAACTCCCCCATCAAATATAGGCATCACCATCACCATATATTGAAGTGACGTGTGTGATGGTATTTGTAGCAAAAACTAAATATAAAAGTATATTACTCAAAATTAGAAAATGTGAGGAAAATACTTTAAAAGTTTGTCAACTTAACATCATACTAGAAGAAATAGAAGAATTAAATCTATAATTAAAACTCCGTTTGATAACCATTTGATTTTTAGTTTTTAGTTTTTGAAAATTAAAGTTTATACACACCTACTTTCACCTATAAGTTTCTTTGTTTTAGTATCAATCTTCTTTTTTGTTTCCAAAAACCAAGTCCAATTTTGAAAAAAATAATAATTTTCAAAATTTTGTTTTTGTTTTTAGAATTTGACTAGGAATTCAAATGGATCTTTAACAAGGATGAAAGTTATGGTAGGAAATTTAGGAGAAAAAAGTATATTTTTCAAAACCCAAATGGTTATATCAAACGGAGCCTAAGTTAATATTTTTAAAATTTTCCCACGATATATACAAATTCAACTTGTAAATTTGTAATTAAAACTTAAACGGAAGAAATCGGTGACGTCTTAGAGAAGTCGATTTGAATATAGTTTAGTAAATGAGACACTCATTTCACAACCTTCTTTAAAGTTGAGGGTGAATTAAAAAAAAAAAAAAAAACATTCAACCCATGAAAATAAAGAAATATCAATCATGCATAGGTCACTTTTCCAAATATTTTATTTATTGATATAATGTCATATGTTGTTTTTTTGGAACATAATAATATTATAATATGTTAACTTTCCTATTTGTTTAGTATCTCAGATTCTCCATTACTGATTCGATCGTCAAAGAAGAGATAAGTTCAGCAAGGATGGAGAAGTTCTGGCAGCCTGATTTTTGTAAATTAGATTTTCATTCTTAATGAAGGAAGGGCAACTTTGTTCTTGTTATTTTTTGGTTACATTCATAAAACTTATTTAAATAGTTGCTATTGATATGTGCACAAATTTTTGGTTGATGTTGTACCTTGAAACCATTTTATGTATGTTTTACCATGTTTAACAATGAGATAGTCATACAATTTCATGGGAACATAATTATATACTTTTGACGTTTGGATAAAAATTTAGAGAAGATTTGTTTTCCTACATCTCCATTTACATGTACATTATTGGTGGAATACAATCCATATATGTTTTCAATTCAAGACAAATTCCATGTATAGTTGTCTCTCCTCTATTCTTGGCATTTCCCTTCTTTGTATATATAGTGAAATACAATTTTGTTACTGGTTTCTTGGCTTCAAAGAGCCTAATTTTTTTCTTATATATAAAATTCTATATTAATGATGGAAAACATTCATAATCATATAACACACTTTTTAAAAGATGAGTGTTGTAATAGTAAAACTTTAATTAGAATGAATTAGAGTATATAGGATACTAACATGAAGCAGACTTGATTAAAAAGAAGAAGAGTTTGACAAGAGAAAAATGGGTGAATTTAGCGGCCCACGAATGAAGCATTTAAAAAAAATGATGAGAGCGAGGAGTAAGTTGAGTTTTGTCGGCGCGGAAGATTGGTGAATGACATAATCACATGATTCACATCATAAGGATATGGACACGCCTTCTTCGTTAATGGGTCCATTGACAGCTACACTCTACTCTACTTTAATCACCACTCACTCTTTCACTCTCTACACACACAACCTGTTTGACAAAATGCCTCACCCATCATTTATTCTCTACTCCACGTATTTTCATTCTTAATTTTCTCCTTCCCTTCCCTTCCCTTCCCTTCTTGCCAATATCTCATCTTCTTTCCTTTTCTTTTTCTTCAACTTTCGTCCCTTCTTCTTCCTTTTCACAATCAAATCCCCAATTCAATCCCAAAAGTTCATAAAACAATACTGCAAATATAATAATAATAATGTGTGAACGTGTGTGTGATTTTTGAAACTCATTATTCCACCACCTACGATCGACGTGTGTAACGAACGAACAATATATATACGTGTTGCGGTTTGGTTATATGTCTACGTTGTTAATAGTTTATCTATTATTAGCTAGGAAATCTATACATAGTCCTCTATCTAGACTGAAAATTGAAGAATGCCCCAATAATTAATTAGTACAGCTATCAAACACGGGGTACTATCCCTTTTAACTTCTGTAGGGTACTCTTATGAGTTATAAGTACAGGAAGTTCCCATTAATAATTAGAAATGCCTATAGGAATATTTAAAGTTGAGGGAGGGGAAATTAAAAGGGGAGGGCCACCCAGCAGAGGCATATATTTTGACAACACGTGGGGTGGGGTGGGGTGGGGTGGGGTGGGGTGGGGTGGGGAGACATACCAACCATGACTATTATAATTATAATTATAATTATTTTGAGTGTTGAAGCAGCGAAACTTCTTCTTCCCACAGCATCACCGTCGTTTTTATAACCCCAATTAAATTAATTAACTAATTTCAATGGTCAATTAAACTTTGTGATTAACCAATTAATTAATTTATTTTATATAGCTCAAGTCAAAATTGAAATCCTGCTTCTCTCTAGTCCTTCTTCCCATTGGTTTCACACTATCCATGTCCAATTTTGGTGGGCTTTTTAGTTTATGATGTATATATTGCGTTTCTGTGAAGCTACTTTTAATTTTATGATGTCAATTTAAAGATGATGATTGGGTGAAAGAGTTGAAGTTTCTGCTTCGTAGATGGGAAATGAACCAACCCATATTTCTGTTGGTTTTTCTTTTTTTGCGCTAAAATCATGAATGTCCAAGTCTATCTCTGCTCTTTACAAAATTATGAAAAATATATACAGTTCAACATCACATTGTCAAACTTGGCTAGCTTCATACTTACGGTGAAATCCGGGAAAAAAAAAAGAAGGGTACACCTGAAATTTCAAAATATTGATGTTGACCTGAATTAACCGTTGACCCATGGTCAATTTCTTAAGATTTTGAAACTATGGGGTTTGAGACAAGTGATGACCTTGGTCTGACTATGATTATTATAAAATAAAAATTAAATGTTACTGATCAGAAAGATGCGGTTGGACTTGGAACATACCTGAAAAAGAAATTTTGTGACCCAAACATTCCATGGATGGACTCAATTACATAAATCTACAAGATTAATTATAAATTTGTAAACATAAGAGACGTAAATAAACCTAACCTATAGACAAATTATAATTTAACCAAAAGTTAAATTATCAACCTTCATCCCTACATTCCAATTAGAAAAGAATTGATAAATCTGAAGCTTTCTGTGCTAATATATATGCAGAGAGAGAGAAGAAGAATCCTAAGATTTTCTAGTGTGTATTTGAGTGGAAGATCAAGACTAGAAGGTCACAGTTTCTATAATCTATTTTTTAGTTACACGTCTCTTCACCTACAAGAATATCAAATATATAATGGATCCACATTATAATCGTTATCTTAATTAAGAACTTGATCTTGACAAATCAATTTTAAACGAAAAATGTGTTGGATTTTGACATAAACAATACATAACTATTTTGTGCTTAATCTATGATTCACAACATAAATTAATACTCTAATATTTTACACGTTATACAAATGGCAGTGGTCGCTGAATCTGTTGAGATCTGCTTCGAATAAATATAAAAAATTGTTTTGTTTTGATGGGCCACGCGATTAACTCGTGCACAAAAAACAAATAAAGCCTTCATCATAACATTCACAGAAAAATAATATTGTTGTCAAACAGAAAAATAAAAGAAAAATATAGACAAGTGTTGCCATTTTATCCTTCATTTCATTTCTACTTAATTCAACCACTAGCTTAAAAAGAGAAGATAAACAACTCATAAAACTCACTAATTTTAATAACAAAAGAAAAATCAAATCTTAAATAAAAAATTATAAAATTAAACTTGATTGATGTATAAGATTTACGACAGAGTAAATCTAAGAAAAGAATAATAATAATAAAATAAACACAAAAACACAGCTATACTATAACATTGTTTTTCTTGAAAAAGAATTATCAAATTAATTTTTTATGATACACATGAAATACAGATAAGATTTTTTTAAAATAAAAATACATTTTTTTTTTGAAAAGAAAATAAAAATACATTAAATGCTAAAAGTTAAACACTTATTCAAGTTTAAAATAAAATTTATCAAAATTCAAAATTCAATACGATAAAATCGAATAAAATTAATATATCATAAAATTAGGTGGAAAAGGTGTTTAAAGCAAAAAAAAAGAAATCTTGTTCGGCGATGTATAGATTTGTTTTTTTTTTTTTTTTTTTTTTTTTGAAAAAACGATGTATAGATTTGTTGGGTCTGGGAGATCCACTTGATTCATCCAGATCAGATGCAAAGAACCTATTTCCGGAGCCGCCGGTGCGTGACTGCACAGGGCGGCACCAGTCAATTTCGTTATTGACCTAATCGACTCGTGAGCCGACGGTCCACATTCATATCTCCTAACCCAATTGGTGTGACCCACATAAGTCCGTTTCGCACAAGTTTCCTTCGGTGGGTGGGGCCCTGCCGGCGACTCTGCCACCGTGGCCATGGCTGGGTCCCACCGTCCCTCCGCCAGCCGTGTTTGATTTTGACTCCCTCCATACCCGCCGTCCACGTCGCTCTTCCTCTTCTCGCCAGATTCCCTCCGCCGTCTCCTGTTTTATTTTTAATATTATTTAATTCATCTTTTGAGATTGCTCATAAAAAACTTTTGGGAATTTATTGAAAATAATTCATAAACTGTATGTTTCTTTTTTTTTTTCCTTTGGGAGGAAAAAAAATGAATTAAATATATTTATTTATGGGAGATTATTGATATTTCTAGTTGGGACAATGTGGTATGAGGAATAAGTGAGAGTGACGGGGGTTGTAAATTAATATTTTTTGAATTACCAATTGATTCAAGTAGTTTATTTGTAGTTCACCAAAACCACAAAATAAAAGAAAAATAAAATTAGGGCGGCTGGTCAACTTCTAATATTCGTACAATTTTGTAATTGACTTTTATTCGTTTGCAAGTGTGGTATATTTAAGACAACAACTTTCCACCATATTAAGATGACGTCAATGCTTACCTAAATCTCGCATGTATGCTGCTGCTCTGCCCCTTTGCCTTTTCATATTTTCATTTTCCACCATATATTTCCCAAGGCTGGAAACTTTTCGCACATTTTAAAACATAGCAACAATTCTTTTAAACTACTTAGGAAAAAAAAAAAAGAGCAATCTTATTGCCTTTGAATTTTGTAACAATTTTATAATCCTGGAATAGGAAATCATTAACGTCATGATATGGATTTTTTTAAAAAAATATATTGTGTATAGCCAATTGGTTGGCACAAAAGAGTAAAACGGGTGCGGATGAAGAAATTTGCAACTCCTAAATCAATTGAAGCAATCAAATAAATGCATATTTAGGAGTGATTTTGAAATGACTAAAATCACTTTTGTCGGGTTCGAAACCACCCAAAACATACCTTTAATTATTCATCATCAATTTCATGTGTTATTTTACTCTTTTAAACATGATTTTCTTATCATCAAAATTGATTCGGAATGATTTTTAATTAATACCATAAAAAATGGTTTTAACAGTTTTAAAATCACTCATAAACATACACTTAGTCATTAACCATCGCTACAAGTGTGCGATACGAAGCCTCAATCAAAGAACGAGAGAGCATACTTCGTTTCTTTGCTTTTCAAGAAACAAAAGCCTCCCAAAACAAAATACAAAATCAAGGCAAGAAGTCCAATTGGTCTCAGATAAAAGATGTAACTGAAGAGAAACCCTTGCTACAAAAGCCTGAGAAAACTCTTTAATTGATGCTAAAAAAGTTTGCTGCCACACGTGTGAACAAACCCCTCACTCTCACACTTCTTTTATCTATTTAGCGCACGTGACTTAATGGAGAAGAAATTATATTTAAAGAGATTGAACCGTCTATTTGAAATATCTACTGGTTTAAACCTTTTTCAAAAAAATATTTTCAATGAAAATATATTTTTACCTTACATTTTTTTAAGTGTTGTAAGCATTTTTTTTTGTTGCACTCTATTAAAAAAAATCATTCTATTAATTATAAATCTGTTTTTTTTTCCTTACTAAATATTTTGAACCCTTTCTGTTAATTACTTAAAAGTCAGTTTTGGACGATCAAGTTCTTTAGCCCCGTTTGATAACCATTTGATTTTTTGTTTTTAGTTTTTGAAAATTAAGCTTATAAACACTTATTCCATCAATAAGTTTCTTTGCTTTCTTATCTATTTTTTAAAAACCAAGCTAATTTTTGAAATTTGGCTAGGAATTTAAATTGTGTCATAACAAAAATGAAATCCATTATAAAGAAATTAAAAGAAAACGTATAATTTTCAAAAACAAAAAATTATAGTTATTTATTTATTTATTTTTGAAGTAGAAGGTGTAGTTATTAGGTTAAATTATCAAAAATACCCCTAAACTTTAGGGTTTGTTTCAATTATGCCCCTAGACTTTCAAAAGTTTCAATTATGCCCTTGAAGTTTCAAAATTGTTTCAAAACTACCCTTGAAGGCTTTTTTTTTTGTTAAATTCATGGATGTAAAATGACGTGTTTGCATATATATTGTTGCTTATATGAATAGATTTGAACACATACGTGGAAAAAACGATAAAAACACATGCAAACGCATCAATTTTTGTCGATAAATTTAACGGAAAATGTCTCCAAGGGTAGTTTTGAAACAAATTTGAAACTTCAAGGGCATAATTGAAACTTTTGAAAGTCCAGGGGTATAATTGAAACAAACCCTAAAGTCGAGGGGTATTTTTGATAATTTAACCGTAGGTATTATTATCTTTTTGAAACGAGAGTCCATGAAGAATTAGTGCAGAAATGTTGGAGTTTGTTCCACATGTTTGACGCAGTAAGATACGTGAGATTCCATTTTCTTTTTATATTGTCGAGGGAATGAGGTTGAGGTGTGAGATAATAACATAAGATTTGTCCTCGTGTTTCTGGGTCACGTGGCCTTAATAGTGGTCCGTGACAGCGTGTGCGTCATCTTCATCTTTGGGCACCGGCCCATCCGCTAAAAGCCCAACGTCCTGTAAAGGATACCCAATTAATCACCAGCATTTATCTTATGTTTTTTTTTTCTTTTAAATAAATAAATAAATAAATCTATCTTTTTTCTTCTTCTTCTCTTTTCCTTCTCCAGAACTCAACTAAAGCATTCATTATTAAATGATGTACAAAATCAGAAAAACTATGGGAATAAAACCCGAAAATGAACACAAAAACATGAGGTACACTTGTTGGGTTTTTGGCAAAATATTAGAAGTGCCTTTGTCCCACATCGGAAAGGTTCAAGGAAGTGATGAGCTCCAAGTACTATAAAAGGAGCCTATGGCTTTGGTTTCAAAGCATCCCATTTCAGAATCACTTTAAGCTTGTATACTCTAGTAGTGTGAGTGATATAAAGCTTTGAGAGAGTGTGTTCTTGTAATTGGGGTCGGAGAGAGAATTCTGTGTGATTGTAACAATTTTTCACATAGTGGATTTCTTTCTGCGAGTCGTGGTTTTTTCTCCACTTTGGAGTTTCCACGTAAATTCTTGTGTTTCTTATTTTGTTGCTTTATTTTAATTTCTCTACTATTTTCTGCTTATTCCTGCGGTAGAATTGGGGTTTTTTCCCAACATAGTGGTATCAGAGCTTTAGGTTTGTAGTTTCTTGATTTCTGAGTATGCTCCGGTGGTGCTTCTGACAGCGGTGAAGGTGGTCCAGTGGAGTCCAGTGGTGGTTCCAGCAGAGGTTTGAAGAAGTCCAGCGGCTAAGAACATTCTGGCAAATGTGCATGGAATTTCGACAGCCAAAGAGCTTTGGGAGAAGCTTGAAGCAATGTATCAGGCAAAGAACATCGCGAATCGGTTGTACCTGAAGGAGCAGTTTTACACGCTGCGAATGGAGGAAGGTACGAAAATCTCAGATCATCTGAGTGTTCTCAATAGCATCATTTCGGAGCTGGAGGTGATCGAAGTTAAGATAGAGGATGAGGATAAGGGAGGATAAGGCACTCAGGCTTATCTTGTCACTTCCAACTTCTTATGAACACATGAAGCCAATCTTGGTGTACGGGAAGGAAACTTTAAATTTTGCTGATGTTACTAGTAAACTCTTATCAGAAGAAAGAAGGTTGAATAGTGAAGGTTCACAGGAGGATTCAACACTAGTAGCTAGCAATTGGAAGAAGAAGAAAGAGTCCATGCAGAAGAAAGGTTGCTGGGAATGCGGGTAGTCTGGACATGAAAAAGAATTGTCCTAACAGAGCAGGTTCGTCAAAGGGCTCTGGGTCGGATGCTGACGTTGTCTCTCTTGTCAGGGGAGACAGTGAATTCCTCTGAAGAAAGATAGAATTCATCCTCATGGTGTGTCCGCTTTACCATAATAGAGGATGTGATGTTAGCGGTTCCACAAGTTTGCACACGGGCATTGGCTTGACAGTTATGCAAGGTGTGTGGTGGAAGTTATGTCGATGGCTGAAGAACTTCCAGGTGAGCCAAGTAGGTGGAAGTTGCACCATAAATTTCTGCAGGATTTATCGACATGTGACAAAGAAGAAAATTCTTGGAAGGTGATGTCC
The DNA here is from genome assembly GCA_036850905.1 of Luffa acutangula. NCBI lineage: Eukaryota > Viridiplantae > Streptophyta > Magnoliopsida > Cucurbitales > Cucurbitaceae > Luffa > Luffa acutangula. Next base: position 55,131,455 of record CM072087.1, on the reverse strand, counting down.
AAGTGGTCTATTCTGTATGGTGGGGTAGGTTATAGTTCTCTGATATGAGAATTATGATTGTCGGTGAAGACAATGATTTGTAGCAAAAGTTGTGGATTCTTCAAATATCTTGCCAAGGTGGAATTTGTTGGGTTTTTGGCAAAATATTAGAAGTGCCTTTGTCCCACATCGGAAAGGTTCAAGGAAGTGATGGGCTCCAAGTACTATAAAAGGAGCCTATGGCTTTGGTTTCAAAGCATCCCATTTCAGAATCACTTTAAGCTTGTATACTCTAGTAGTGTGAGTGATATAAAGCTTTGAGAGAGTGTGTTCTTGTAATTGGGGTCGGGGAGAGAATTCTGTGTGATTGTAACAATTTTTCACATAGTGGATTTCTTTCTGTGAGCCGTGGTTTTTTCTCCGCTTTGGAGTTTCCACGTAAATTCTTGTGTTTCTTATTTTGTTGCTTTATTTTAATTTCTCTACTATTTTCTGCTTATTCCTGCGGTAGAATTGGGGTTTTTTCCCAACAACACTAAGGTTTGAATCAACCATATGCACGATTCTCTCTCAATGTGAAAAGACAAAATTAGATAATGAATATAAACAGGAAACGATTTGAACTTACAACTCATCATAGTTGCAGTTATAATGGAATTCAATTCATATATGCTTAACTAAGACATTAATTACTTAAGCTTAGTTCACTTCAATCATTTTCAAGGTGGCTTTCATTTTTGAAAAATTCTCAGGCATGATTATTGGCGACACTATGCTTCCATTTCCATACATGTGTTCACGAACACCACCAAGTCATCAAATAATATTGCTCAGTGTTGAGTCTTGGTTACTTGTAATTGTCACAAAGGGTGGCTCTCTAACAACGGTTGGGAATTGGGGAGTCGACCAAAGTCTCACATTGGTTAGATAAGGAAATGATCATAGGTTTAAGGAAAGACAAGTATTTCTATTGGTATGAAACCTTTTGGGTGGAACCAAAAGCAAAGCCTTGAGGGCTTATGCCCAAAGTGAACAATACCATACCAATGTGAAGATTTGTGTCGTGTCCTCATCTCTTACAACAACTACATGCTATTAAATTGAGTAGAATAACATTTCTTTGACATGTTGGGCCTTTTTTGTTCTAGGATTCTAGCAATGATGTGAATAACTTGATAATTTGACTATAGAGCCCTATGGATATATCAATCCCATAAACATAAATACCAAAATTCATAAATTGACTATAGAGCCCTATAATTACTGTTTGTTTTATTTTATGCTTAGATTTAAGTTAAATTTGAATTTAAGATATCTTTTAAATTTGATTTTCTTTATTTTAGCTTACTATATTTGAAATTGATTGTATTTAATTTAAATCATGGAATCGGTTAAAAAAAGGGCATATTTCTAGCAAATTAGTTATTTTATTGATTGAGGGTATTTTGGTAAATCGATAATTTGAATTTATTAGTATGAATTTATATATATGTATCAAAAGTAAAATCTATAACTTTAGACTGAAAAGAACTCAATTATTAATTTAAATAATTCTATAAATTTTTTAATTTATGAAAATATCTATCAATATCAATGTTTATGGATATTAAAATTCCAAACTAAAAAATTAAGGCCCATTTGATAACCATTTGGTTTTTTGTTTTTGAAAAATATGTTTGTTTTATCCTAAATTTCCTATCATAACTTTCATCCTTGTTAAGGATCCATTTGAATTCCTAGTCAAATTCTAAAAACAAAAACAAGTTTTTGAAAACTATATATATATATATATATATATATATATATATATATATTTCAAAATTGGACTTAGCTTTTGACAACAAGAAGAAGATTGATGCTAAAATAAAGAAACTTATAAGGTAGAAGTATGTGCGTTAATTTTCAAAAACTAAAAACTAAAAACTAAGGGGTCGTTTGATAACCATTTCGTTTTCTGTTTTCTGTTTTTGTTTTTCATTTTTTAAAAACAGGGGTGTTTGATAATCATTTCTGTTTTTTGTTTTCTGTTTTTTAAAAACGTTTTTGAAATTAAATTATAAGTAAATTTCAAAAAAAAAAATAGTTTTTAAAAACAGATTTCTGTTTTTCAAAAACTCATTTTTCTTTTAATGCTTACTTTTCTTCTCTTTTACCTATCTTTCTCCAACAAATTCCTTTCTCTATTTTTTTTTCTCTAAAACCTTTTTTACTCTATAAAATTTATTTTTCTCTCTCTAAAATTTTCTCTCTCAAAACTTTTTTTTTTCTCTAGCTATTTCTAAAAACTTATCAATAATTTTTCTCTCCTTAATTAACATGTTCTAATTTTTCTTTTGAAAAAGAAAGTCACCAAAATTTTCTATCGCTACAACTTTTCTTTATTTTTCTCAATTTTTGATATTTCTTTAGCATATATTTTACTCTTAACCTCATTTATTATCTCTCTAAACTTTTTTTATTTAATTTTTTTAATATAAATTTTATCGCTTTTACTCTTGTTTTCTACTTTTCCTCTAACTAATATCTTTTCTCGAGTCTAATAACTAATATTCTTTCTCTAAATATTTTCTTTCATCTCTCTAAATTTTCTATGTTTAACTTTTCTCGTCTTTCCAAAAAAAAAAAAAAAACTTATCTTGAAAACATTTATATTTGTGTCTCTAAATTTTAACCCTAAACGTCTCTACACATTTTTCTCTCTCTAAAACATCTTTTCATCTTTCTAATTTTTAAAAAACTGAAAACCAAAAACAGTTATCAAACAAGGTTGGTTTTCTGTTTTTTAAAAACAGAAAACAAAAAACAGTTATCAAACATATATGGTTTTTGTTTTTAAAAAGCAGAAAACCAAAAACCAAAAACCAAAAACAGAAAAACCAAAAACCAAAAACTGAAATGGTTATCAAACGGGGCCCAAATGATTATCAAATGGGACCCTATAAATGCTTGTGAGCGATGTTGTGGGTGGGTTGGCTCCCTAAGCCCAACCCATATTTGAAGCATCGTATTCTCAAGTTCGAATTTGACTTGGTTAATCCATAGGCCCACCTACTCTACACCTCTTCTCGAGAAATTTTTTTAGTACTACCCAATACATATTTGTTCTATTCAACATTTAAAACGTCATTCAATAATACATCTTATTCTTACACGACAAAAGGGGAGTTGAATTTGAGAGATTTTAGACCTAAAATCGATTGGAGACCTTCTGTGGGAGCTGAAGCAAGGCTAAGGAGCGGGAATTACTCAAGAACGTGTGGAGGTCGTGATGTGGACGTGCGGTTTTCGACAGAATTGAGTTTTTCCTTATCTTTTCCACTCTAGTTAGTTTTGATGGCCTTTTCATATCAAGCTTATATTGTAACGCCATGTATGAGTAGCTAGACGTGTTTCTTAGGAATTGATATAGTCATTTATGATTATGGATTGATTATTGAGATGTTTTGTGCTATTATTCTATTTATGCAATTATGTTGAAATGCTTTCACTTAATTGACCCTAGTTGAATGATTGAAGTGTTGAATCTTGCTCGCGAGAGAGGATTTAGTATAGACTTTACTAATTTCATGACTAAAGTAGAATTCTAAGATCGGAAGATTTAGAATAACTTTAGAAGTTGTTAATAGAACTAAACACAAACATTGCATGCTAATGAACTTAGATAGGGATATCAAGTTTATTGTATGCATGAGAATCAATTATGCTCAGGAGAGATAGTTGTGATTTACGGTTCTTAGACTTATTAATTAATTGCACGTTACAAATTCATTCCCTTTAATTGATCCTGATCTAAATTGATGAAATCAATTCCCTAAGAATTCTTCCAATTGAATTTCCAACATTTAGTTTGCATTACCTTTGATTCCATATTATCATTCCTTTTTTATCTCTAAATAAAATTTGGCAAAAGTGTTCACTGTAATTAGTTTAACTATAAAACCAATCCAGATGACGACATTCAATTTCATATCACTATATTATTATTTCACCCGTACACTTGCGGCGTGGTTAGCAATTTGCGCATCAGCTATGGACGAAGGTATGTGGGCGAGCAGGGCTTCGAGTCGTGTTCGACGCGAGATGTGAGCGATGACCGTTCTAGATCTGGGTGAGCAGGGCTTCCAGATTTGAGCGAAGACGAGTGTGTGGTTGCCACGAGTGTTCCAGATTTGGTTTTTGGGCTTCGACGAGTGGTGTTCAACGACAGATTCGCACGCGAGCTGCAAATGAATACAGGTGTGTGGATCTGAAGCCATCAGGTTGTGGGTATTGTCAATTGAGGGTCGTTCGGAGCTCAGAGCTCCTGCACAGTGAATGTCTCGTTTAGAGATCGAGGGTCGTTCACGCCATTTTTGGGGAAAAAATGTCGTCGTGCGTCGTTTGGAGCTTCTACACAGTGAAGGTCGTCGGCACACAAACCTTTTTTTTTATTAAAAAAATGTAAAGAAAGGGAAAGAAAAGAAGAGAGAAAGGGAAAAAAATCTCGCCGGCAGTCGGCCGCCGCCTGCCGGTGTTGAAGAAGAAAGAGGAGGAGGAGGAGGAGAGAGAAAGAAAAAAAATTAATATTTTATTATTTTTATTTTAAAAATTAGTTTTTTTTCAATAAAAAATAGTGTCACGTCAGTAAACTGTTAATTTTTAATGGAAAAATAGATGGAGGAATGAAAATGAAACTAAAACCAAACCTCATGGACTAAATGTTGAGTATGAAAACTCATGAACCAAAATGAAACCTAACTCAAACCTCAGGGACTAAAAGTGTATTTTTTCCTAAAATTTTTAAGTTGTTAAAAAAAAAATCCAATACATTTAATTAGGGTTAGATTGAAAATTTTAAAAGACTTAGAACCAATATAAGAATTATCTAAAATATAATTTAGTATATTTAGCCTTTTTTTTAAAAAAAAAAAATTAGTAGCAATATCTTATCCTTAACAAAAAGTTAGATTTGATTTTATAAAATTTAAATAAAAGAATCTGAATTAATTTCCATAGCTCTTTGTTACTAATAAAGAGGTATGATAAAATTTTTAGTAGAAGAAATGTGGGATTTGAATTTTAACCTCAAGGAAGAGTATAGACTAAAAATTGTACACAGTAATAAATTTAAATGGAAAGTATACACTAATACAACATTTGAAAACATTGGAATCAAATTAAATATATAAACTGCCCATGTTACATCATAAAATCTTCATTGATATCATAAGAAGATTGTGTGGATACTATTAATCATTGTCAGAATATATATAGAAAATTTATCAAGCAATATGTTTTCTAAAAAGATAAATAAATAAAATTAAGGAATATGTAGAGACCAGAGGGGAAGAAGAAAAAACATTTTGGCTAAATTATAAAAAGTACCCTGAACTATAGTGTTTGTTAAAAAATGTTTCTAAACTTTGAAAAATTTCAAAAATACCCTTGTTGTTACTTTTTGGATAGAAACCGTTAGAATTTCAGTTTAAAAAATACCCTTGAACTTTTAAAAAAAAAAAAAAAAATACCCTTATTGAAAAATGCTTATTCTTTTTTCCTCCCCCACTTTAAATTCTAACGGTTTTCATCCAAAAACTAATGGCAAGAGTATTTTTGAAACATTTTTCAAAGTTCAGGGGTATTTTTGAAACTTTTCAGAGTTAAAGAAAATTTTTTATGCAAATCTCATAGTTCAGAGGTATTTTTTTATAATTTAGCCAAACATTTTCTAATAAGGATGTTCTTGATTTTTTTTTTAAAAGGTGAGTGATATTAATAACATCATCTCGAATATTAAATCATTAACCAAAGGTGAAAGCATGCATCAAAATAGTTCAAACATCTAATAAAAAAAAGGTTCAAACATGGTTGAAACTAATGTATATTGTAATCAACGTTAGGTTAAAAAATATTTTGGACTCAAAACTTTTATAAAAGTAACAATTTAGTTCTTAAATTTTAATTAGTTGGTAACGATTTAGTTTATATACTTTCAATTTTGTAATAATTTTTTCGTAAGTGTAACTATTTAGTTGCCCGTACTTAAAAAGTTGTTCTTACATAAAATTTAGTTGTTCGTACTTAAAATTTATAACAATTTAGATTCTATCATAAAAAATCGTTACAAAATAAAAAGCTAATTCTTAATTTTGATCGGATTTCACATGGTAAAGATTAAATTATTTATTTATTTTTTTTAAACGAAGGATTAAATTATTATAAATTAAAAAGTATAAGAACTAAATTGTTATATATTAAAATTTAGAAATTAGATAGTTACTAAATCACTAAATTGTGACAAATTAAAATTTATTATTTTCAAGCTTAGAAATTAAAAATGTTTTTTAATTAAAAAATTAATTAATTTTTTTATTGTTTAATAAAACTTCACGTCCGAAGCAAATATATCAATAGTCTGAAACAAGCCAGCTAGCTGTCAGGGACGGGTAGGCCCTAACTTCCAATAATTTAAGCTGTCGTGACATAAAAAGACGACACATATCATTATGTCTATCATTTCTCACCAAGGTGATTGTAGTTCAACTATAAAAAATAATATTAAAAAAACTCTTTCAAAAAAAAAAAAAAAAAAACTCTTAATTTATTCTGTTAAATTAGATTTTCACTTTAAAAAAATTATCTAATAAAAATTTCAACTTTTAATTTGGTTTGGAATAGAGTTTTTTTTTTTGAATATTTTTTTTATATACTCTTAAACTTTAAAAATGTCATAAACATTATAAATTTTATTTGGTAGGTTCCTAATATATTATTTGCCATTTTATAAAATTACAAATATGTTACTTTGGACATAAAATTAAATCTTTTGTGTCTAATAAAGTTCTCAACTTTTAATTTTTTTTATACAATAGATCAAAAACCGATAAAATACGAAATTAAAAGTTCAAGAACATAATAAACCATGAATGGAAAGTGTAAGAACTTATTAGATATAAAATTGAATTTTGTGTTTAATAAGGTCCTTAAACTTTTAATTTTTTTTTTATATAACATATTTATGAATTTAAAAAAAAAAATGTCAAATAGGTAAAAAATGGAAATTAAAATTAAAAAAAAAAACATTGACAGTGGACTGACAGTTTAAAGATGGGTGACTATTAATTATTTAATCTTGTTTTTATCCAAATGTGAGAGTAATTGAGAGGGCGGACCAAGGCTTGGGCGCATTTAATAATTAATTAATAGTAGAAAGCATTGTACACAGTACACATGATTTTCTATTTTTATTGTGGAAATTAAAACAGAATGAAAGGATTGTCATCTATTTATTAGGGACAAAGCTAGAGATCTGAGATCTTGATTGTGAGCCATGGCTGACTGTAACAGAGGGTTCTCCAACAGCTACATGCTGCTGGAGCCGGAAAAAGTGAAGTTGTTGGACCTGTTGCGCCTCTTATTTTCCAGTAACCTCAAGAAAAGGAAATTCGTAGATTCCAGTAACGCCAGAGAGTATAATTTCCGCCACAGATTCTTCATCTCTCTCTCTATTATCGTCCTAAAGCTCCTCCGATTCTTTCACAAACCGCTCGCCTTCTTTGGCTTCTACCTCGAGTTCTGGCTCAACTTTCTCTCCGCCAACCGCGGCTTTTCCGGCATCCTCCTCAATATCCTACGATGTAAGTCTCCGCTCATCTTTTTTAACAAATTTAGTAGTTCATAGGGTGTGTGTATTAGAGCATAATATTTTTTATCCCTCCTTTGACTTTTTAACAAATTTTCATGTTCAATAACTAGAAGGAGTAATCAATCTAAACCTAACTTAGATTTAGTTTGGAATTGTTGTAGTTTTTGAAATAATTGTGGTAATTCTCTTAAAAAAATCTGCTGTAATTTAATGTTTGGTAAATTTCAGATTTAGAAATGCAAAGTGAAGTAATATTTGGTAAATTAATATTAAATTGTTACGAAATAGTTATGGTGACCAACATAACAAACATATATTTCAATTAAACATGAGATTAGTTTAATATTTAACTTCAAAAGTAAATTTTATATCATTTATATTGCAAATAATATTTTATTTACTTTGAATAAATTAATAAAAATATCAAGAGAAAAACTTCTTTCAAACAAATCTAATTTTAGTTTAAATAAAAATAAAGAAAAATTAATTTATATAAATCACAATCAACCAATTAAATTTAAAAATAAAAAGGTAAGGTGAGATAAATTTTGAAGAGTAATAATAATATTTGAAAACCAATAAGATATGGAAGGATAAAAAAGTAATTTTAAATATATTTTTTTTAAAAACTTGTTTCAAAAATTATTATTTTTTAAACAAACATTTGTTCGTTATACCTAATCTTTATGAAAGCCAAATCTTAAAACTACTCCAGAAGGTTTTGGATATATATGGGGTGGAGATTTCAACCTTAAATCTCTTAATTGTTGATTTTTCAAAAAAAAAAGAAAAAAATCTCTTAATCATTGATATAAATTTTATGACAGTCGAACTATATTCATATTGGTGAAACCAACGATTAAATTTTGGAATAACGGTAGAACATGTTTTAAAATTGAAAGGCAACTAACCTCTTGGTGGTGCACATTGTTCAGATTGAAATCTCTTCAGTTTAATTCCTGACTTTTTGATCAATGATACATGTCAATTATTGCTTAGCTATGTTCATTTTGACATTAAATAATAAAATTTTTTTAAATGATTTTGATCCACTTCGTCAACTGATTGAAACAGATGGGTTGACTAGATTCACAAAAATTATACTTTCTCTCTCTTCCATAATGTATATTATGTTTGTATCTTAATATTCTCGATTATTTTAAGAAATTCAAAAAATTTAAGTTATTAGTAAATGTCGAGCAAGGTTTGAAGGGTTTTGCCAGCAAGAGCATAACTCAATCGGTATAAAGTTGTACTTATAATCATGAGATCTATGGTTCGAACTCTCCACCCCACATATTGTTAAAAAAAAAAAAAAAAAGTTTAAAGGGTTTTTTTGAAAAAGGTAAAAAAAAAAAAAGATGAAAAAAATTGGAAAATTGTCAAAATTAACCCAAATAGTTTTTGGGTTTTCAAAATTAACCTACTTTTTTAAAACTTGTTTTTTTAACCTTGTTGATGTCATCTACCCTTGTGCAATTACCAACATACCCTTGAATGTAAAAGGTAAAACAAAAAACCATTCAGCATGTGGCTCTCTTGCTCCCCTCTCCTTTCAAACCTCATTTTCATAATTTTTTTTTTCTGCTGTATTCTTTTGCGTAATCCGTGTTGAAGGAGAAATTTTGGCCAATCACAAATTGCCACGTCATTAATATAAATTAATGATAAAATAAATTTGGGACCAGTTACACATTTACACGTGCGCCTAAATTAAATTAATAGACATTAAAATTCGGCAAATCAAAGAATGCCACTTGTCTCATCAGATAACATCAGCCAAGTTCAATCAGATTATGCCACGTGGCAATTGGACCCAAGCCCAAGCCCATATGAGGTCCATCAAACTCTATAAATAGATGAGGCCACCATTCATTCAGGGGGGATTCAGCCAGAGGCAGAGAGGGCAGAGTCCAGAGCATTCTCCCAAGATCCATAGTCGTCAGAATCCAAAGAGTCCAGAGAATTCAGAGATCCGAGATTCAAAATTCAAAGGATTCAAGACTCAGAAGATTGGAAGACTAGAAGACTCTAAAAAGAGATCAACAAGCCAACCGACCGATCAAGAAGATCAACAAGTCAACAGGCTAATCATCCAAGAGGATCAACAAGCTAACAAGCCGATCCAACAAATCAACAAGCCAACAGGCCGATCCAAGAGATCATCAAGTCAACAGACTGATCATCCAGGAGGATCAACAAGCTAACAACCGATCCAACAGATCATCAAGCCAACCGACCGATCAAGAAGATCAACAAGTCAGCAGGCCGATCATCCAAGAGGATCAACAAGCTAACAAGCCGATCCAACAGATCATCAAGCCAACAGGTTGATCCAACAAATCAACAAGTCAGCAGGCCGATCATCCAAGAAGATCAACAAGCCAGCAGGCCGATCATCCAAAAAGATCAACAAGTCACAACAGGCCGATCCAGAAGATCATCAAGCCAACAGGCCGATCCAAAAGATCATTAAGCCAGCAGGCCGATCATCCAAGAAGATCAACAAGCCAATAAGCTGATCCAAGAGATCATTACGCTAACAGGCCGATCCAAGAGATCATCAACCTAGCAGACTGATCATCTAAGAAGCCCAACAAACCGGCCCAAGAAGAGCAACAAGCTAGAGACCAAAGTTTATATATTTAAGAGAGAGAATCAGAGGATTAAAGTTAGAGATTGTACACCCACACGCATACAACATTAATACAAATCAAAGTTTATTCCACGTGTCTCCATCCCCGAAGTTACGTGTGAACAAATTGGCACGCCCAGTGGGACCATCTCTACCTCTCATCTCTCTCTCTTATCTCAAAACATAAAAGTAAATATGTCATTCAAGACTTCTTCGATGGTCGCTGTCGAGATCAAGTCTTATATGGGTTCAACTGCCCATTGTTGCTTCAATGAACTGAGGTTGCAAGAAGATAAAGCTTCTATCATTGCAAGCGAAGAAACAACCTTGCAGGGGGCATATACTAATGACAAGTTTCTTGTGAAGTATAACCCTCTGTTTGAACCTGATTTTGACGTAGTGACTGTCATGATGACTGAGACAAGAACTATGGAAGAAAGAATGATTGAGATGCAAGAACACATCAACAACTTGATGAAGGCGATTGAAGAAAAAGATTCTCAAATTGAGCAACTAAAGAGCCAAATTGAGAACCAACATATCGCCGAATCAAGTCAAACCCAAGTCGTAAAAAATCACGGCAAAGGAAATACTATAGTGCAAGATGATCAACCACAGTGTTCTGCTTCGATCGCTTCACTATCCATCCAACAGCTCCAAGATATGATCACAAACTGTATTAGAGCCCAGTACGGTGGACCTACTCAAGATTCCCTCTTGTATTCCAAACCTTATACTAAGAGGATTGATAACTTGAGAACGCCAATCGGGTATCAGCCACCAAAATTTCAGTAGTTTGATGGAAAAGGCAATCCTAAACAACATATTGCCCACTTCGTTGAGACATGCGAGAACGCTGGTACTCGAGGGGACCTACTAGTCAAGCAGTTCGTTCGAACACTTAAAGGAAATGCTTTTGACTGGTACACTGGTCTAGAACCTGAGTCATTAGACAGTTGGGAGGAACTCGAAAGAGAGTTTTTGAATCGCTTCTACAGCACTAGAAGAACCGTTAGCATGTTCGAGCTCACCAACACTAAACAACGAAAAGGTGAACTCGTTGTTAACTATATAAATCGCTGGAGAGCCATGAGTCTAGATTGCAAAGATCGTCTCACTGAACTCTCTTCCGTCGAGATGTGCATTCAAGGCATGCACTGGGAACTCCTCTACATCCTTCCGTCGAGATTGGCTTGATGATCTGTTGGATCGGTTGTTAGCTTGTTGATCCTCCTGGATGATCAGTCTGTTGACTTGATGATCTCTTGGATCGGCCTGTTGGCTTGTTGATTTGTTGGATCGGCTTGTTAGCTTGTTGATCCTCTTGGATGATTAGCCTGTTGACTTGTTGATCTTCTTGATCGGTCGGTTGGCTTGTTGATCTCTTTTTAGAGTCTTCTAGTCTTCCAATCTTCTGAGTCTTGAATCCTTTGAATTTTGAATCTCGGATCTCTGAATTCTCTGGACTCTTTGGATTCTGACGACTATGGATCTTGGGAGAATGCTCTGGACTCTGCCCTCTCTGCCTCTGGCTGAATCCCCCCTGAATGAATGGTGGCCTCATCTATTTATAGAGTTTGATGGACCTCATATGGGCTTGGGCTTGGGTCCAATTGCCACGTGGCATAATCTGATTGAACTTGGCTGATGTTATCTGATGAGACAAGTGGCATTCTTTGATTTGCCGAATTTTAATGTCTATTAATTTAATTTAGGCGCACGTGTAAATGTGTAACTGGTCCCAAATTTATTTTATCATTAATTTATATTAATGACGTGGCAATTTGTGATTGGCCAAAATTTCTCCTTCAACAATCCGGTTTTTTTTTAATCATTTTAATTTTAATTTTATAATAATAATGACAACAATAATAATAATTATTATTTTTTATTCTTTCTTCCTCACTTCGGTTTGTTTTTGTGTCCAATATTAATAAAGTTTAAAAAAAACGATAAAATTAGTCATAAAAAATTTACAAAAAAAAAAAATTGTCTTCAAAATTTTTTAACTAAATTTTGATCGGAATTTCTTGGTTAAAAATTTGTGTCCAATATTGTTATTATTTTTTTTTCTTCCCCCGGTCCAATATATTTAAAAAAAAATAGGTATTTTTATAATTTCGTGATTGATTTCCGGGTTAGTTCGCCCAAAAAAAATTATTGGTTAAATTTTTCTTTCTTTCTTTTTTCATATACATAATCTTTCTTCTTTTTTTTTTTTTTTTTGCCCAACATTAATGAATTATGAATAAAAAGAAGGGCTGGTTGCAAGGATAGCAATATGGGCCAAAATAATTGCAAATCTAGCAACCCACAAAAAAATTGCAAAAATGGCAAAATCTAATAGTTTGTGTGTTGCATTTACTAAAATACCCCTCCATATTTTCTTTCACTGATAGAAAGTTTTTCTATCACTGATAGATTCTATCAGTGATAGAAAGATATTCTATCAGTGATAGAAATTTTCTATCACTGATAGATTCTATAGTGATAGAAATTTTCTTTCACTGATAGATTCTATCATATGATAGAAAATTTTTCTACTACTGATAGATTCTATCGGCGATAGATATTTTTCTATCACTTGTTCGGTGTTCTATCAGTGTTTGGTTGTTGTTATTTGGTTTTCTATCAGTGTTTGGTTTTTGCTTTTCAGTGTTTGATTTCTATAATCGTTCGTTTTTGCTTTATTTTTCAATGCTCGATTTCACCATGTATCACCATCGCTGATAGAAACAAAAGATCTTCTATCACTGATAGAAAAGTATCAGTGATAGAAAGATTTTCTATAACTTAAGATTTTCTATAACTCACGAAAAGTTTTTCTATCAGTCTCAGTGATAGAGATAGAAAGTTTTTCTATCACTCATAGAAAGATTTTCTATGAATGATAGAAATTTTTTCTATCACTCATAGAAAAAATTTCTATAAGTGATAGAAGATTTCTATCACTGATAGGTTCTATCAGGGATTGAAAGATTTTCTATCAAGAGTTTTCTATCATTGATAGAAATCTTTTATCACTGATAGAAAGCTTTTCTATCGGTGATAGAAAGTTTTTCTATCACTTATAGATTATATCGGTGATAGAAAGATTTCTATCGGAGATAGAAAGATTTTTATGGGTGATCAGGGATTGAAAGATTTTTTTTATCAAAAGTTTTTCTATGATTTTCTATAAAAAGTTTTTTTTATCACTGATAGAACCTATCAGTGATAGAAATCTCTTATCACTGATAGAAAATGTTTCTATTAGTGATAGAAACTATTCTATCAATGATAGAAACTTTCTATCACTGATAGAAAATTTTTCTACCGCTGATAGAATCTATCAGTCATAGAAATATTAGTGATAGAAACTTTCTATCGTCGATAGAAAAATTTTCTACCACTGATAGAATCTATCAATGATAGAAATATCACTAATAGAAACTTTATTCTATCAGTGATAGAAACTTTCTATCACTGATAGAAAATTTTTCTACCACTATAGAATCTATCAGTAATAAAAAGACTTTCTATCAGTAAAAAAAAAAAAAAAACTGACGAGGAAGAAGAAGATGGGCACACAGGGGCAATTTAGGAATATAAAAAATTAATTCAAAAATTTTGCCATATTTGCAAATATTTTTAAAAATTGCTATATTTGTAATTATTTACCTTCATGTTGCCACCCATTACAATTATCCTAAAAAGAAACGTGATTTTGATTAAAAATATATATATAATTTTAAAAAAAACATGTGCCTTCAAAATTTCTTGCAAGAAATGAAAGAATAAACCCAACAAGAGGAAAGAAATAGACCTTCTGGAAAATTTCTTGGTCGGTTTCCCGACCAAGAAATCCCGGTCGTCTGACCAAGAAATCCCGGTCGGGATTCATAATTTTCCGGTCGAAATTCATAATTTCCCGGTTGAAATTCATACTTTTTTCCAGATTTTCATAAAAATATTTTATACAAACTCCTTATTATCTAAAACATGTAAAATCATCCTCAAATGTACTTCAAAAAAACATTGACAATATTAAAATTTTGGAGTGAGTCTATTCGTGTGCTCGATTTCACGTGTTTGATTTTATTCTTTTAGAATACTTTGTGGGTCAAATGGTTTGTTAGGTTTGAAATTAGTTAGTTGAGTTGGTTGGATTTAATTCTTATCATTAATGGAAATTGAGGAAGGATAGGAATGACTTTTTACATTGTGGATCCCACCAAAAAGTAGTTAACTTTATATAAAATAGGTTAAAAAAACAAGTTTTTAGAAACTAGGTCAATTTTGAAAACCCAAAACTTATTTGGGTTAATTTTGACAATTTCCGAAAAAAATTAGGCAAAACTAGCCCTTTTCAAAGTATTTAGAAAAACCATGTGTCACGCCTCTTCACCCCCTCTATTTTTTTTAATTTTAATTATTTGTCAAATCTCCGTCAAATCAATCGGTGTGTTCAATCCATTTTTTAAAATTTATTTTATTTTGTTTAATAATTATAATAAATTATTAATGACAACATAATAATTAGTTTTTTTAATGATAATGTTTTTTTTTTAATGATTGATTTTTCTTTAAATTTTGAAGTTTGCATTTTTTTAAATAAATATTTTACTATTGAGTTGTCCTAAGTCTTTTAACAATATTATTATGAAGTTAAACATACTTGTGATTTTTTTAAAAAATAATTACAAGAACTTTTATTTGAATTATTTTTAGAAAGAATTATTAAATATATTTTAAAATATTTTAACTTCACCTCAATAATTAGATTATCAATTTCTACAAAAACAACTATTTTTTTTAAAGAAAAACCCGTACTGATTAGCAATTTTAGTACACTACATAAGTAATTAACCATTTAGTCATTGCACTTTCAATTTTTTAACCGTGACTTTACTTTCATGAAAGTTTAGAAATAAAAATGGTTTCTTAATCTTAATATTTAATTCAATAAAAATAAAAGGTTAAAGTTTAAATTAATTAAAAAAAACCAAACATTTAAATAAAAATATATTTTAAAATAAAAATAAAATAGATATCAATCACATAGGCTAGTCCAATAACATCGAGACATGGAAGGCTATGGAGTAAGAGTTTGAATTTTATGGTAGCCAACTATTTATGATAAATCCTAACGTCTTTAGCTACATGTGAAAAATCAAGCAATCAACATCTAAGGATAAAATCAAAATTATCCAACTAATTAATACTAAAAAGGATGTTTAACACAATTTGCCCAACCTAAGTAAAACCTCTAACCTCTTGATCGAGAGTATAAACTTTATGTCAGTTGAGCTATGCTCTTGTTGACATATTATTAAGTTCTTTAACATTTAACTCATTCTTTCGAGACGCACTAAATTTAAAGATTACTTAGTATGCTAATTTCAAATGAAGTTGAATTTGGAGGCGTAGTCATTAAACTCTGATAGAGTTGACACAAGACCTATTAAATAAAAAAAATGTATTACACACTTTTAAAAATTATAAGATCAAAAGGTAAAGGGATGTATTTGAACATTTTTAGAGTGGTAGATATTATCCTAAAAGTTTAGAAATTAAAATATTAACGAATGGAAAATATCGGTATGTAGGAGTGTATATACCACCATTAAAATGTTGCTATCTTTCTCTTGTCAAGACTTTAACGGGATAGGTAGAAATTTGTATGCAACGAAATATTGCTATTTAACTGTTTAACCTTATATGTATGTGTCTTTTTTATATGCAGTGAAGTTGATAATACCGGACAGGTCATCGGCGGAGTACTTGTCGCTGATTGGTCATTTGGATAGCAGAGCAACGTTGGACAAAAGTATAAACCCCGGCGATGTCAACTACTTCGGGGCTCTCTGCATGATGGCCTCTAAAGTGGTCTATGAGAATGAAGCTCACGTTACTCAAATTGTTAAGGATGTCTGGAAGGTACACTACACTCGTACTCCACCACTTACCACTTTTATATTTAAATTATTTTCTCACTTATTAACTCATTTTTCCTTTTAATGTTTTGTAGATGGAGTTCTTGGGATTTTTCAACTTTTGGAACGGTAATTTTTCCTTTTCCATTTTGCTAGTGATCAGAAGTGCATAAATAATATAATGATATACTTTTAATTAATTATATTGTATAAACTAGATTATCAAGAAACATGCTCTACGCAAGCGTTCATGATGCGGGATAAAAAGATTGATCACGACACCATCATCGTGTCCTTTAGAGGCACAGAGCCCTTCAATGCCGACGACTGGAGTTCCGACTTCGACATCTCCTGGTACGAGATCCAAGGCATCGGAAAAATCCATGGCGGATTCATGAAAGCACTTGGCTTACAAAAATCCATTGGATGGCCCAAAGAAATAGAGCGACAAGATAGAAGACGGCCTTTGGCTTACTATACCCTGAGAGAAAGGCTTAGAGAACTTCTCAAAGAAAATAAGCGAACGAGGTTCGTAGTGACTGGGCACAGCCTGGGCGGCGCTTTGGCTATCCTATTTCCTTCTATTTTGGCCTTCCAGGAAGAAAAGTTACTGCTGGAAAGATTAGAGGGAGTGTACACATTTGGACAACCTCGTGTTGGAGACGGCAAATTCGGAGAATTCATGGTGAAATCACTCTCGCAGTACAAGATTCGTTACTATAGATTCGTTTATGGTTTCGACATGGTCCCTCGGCTGCCCCTTGACGACAAGGCCTTGATGTTCAAACACTTCGGACCTTGCATTTATTTCGACTGGAACTATGTTGCGCAGGTAAAAGCTAACATTTTTATACATACATATTGAATAATTCAGCGTGGGTTTTATTACTTTAGTGGTAATTTTTGTGGGTGTGGGCAGATTCTTGAAGAAGAGCCATTCAAGAACTATTTCTCGATAGTGGGAGCCGTTCTGATGAGAATCCATGCATGTTTCGAGATAGGAAGAAGCTTTACGATTTCGTGGAGAAGGGGAAGGGAGTACGAGGAAAAAGTGTTTTTGAGAATCGTGAGGTTGTTTGGATTGTTATTGCCTGGAATTCCTGCTCATTGTCCCCAAGATTATGTTAATTCAACTCGCTTGGGTTCAACAGATGGTCTTCACAGCGAGTACGATGTCCAAATTCAGTAGGTCTTTTTTTTTTAATTAAAGAAATAATTGTTGTGTTAGATGATGGTTTATATGTGAGTGAATCGAACACTCCCGAAAGAAAAAAGAAAAAAGAGTGACTGATTTAATGTACTTCGTATTACGAAATTATCTTTTCAAAGAGGTGTACTTTAATTCGTTTTGGTTTTTAAATCGACATGTTTCTGGTCAGCTTTTCTGATCTGAGTAGTAGAACTGAGAAAATTAATGCAAATGGATGTTCTTAAAGTTGTCTTTCAATGGTTTGTACAAGTACGGTTACGGAATAATAATTGCTGATAGGTATTTAAAGTGAGAAAAGCGAAAGTTGAGCAATTACTAATTAGGATGGTAGTTCTCCCACTTCTCCTCTCTGCTCATTTCTTGACATTTTTCTTCTTCTTCATATTATTTATTTTTTTAATACACAAGAAAATAGAAGAAATTAAAGGAGGGAAAGATCCTTAAAATAGCTTCAGACACTCCCAGAGGCTGTTCTTGTACCCAAAAACACCCATAGAAGTTGGTCGTCTTTGCATGATTAAGCGATATATTATGAGTGACTATGTAGCTTCTAGAGCAAAAACGAATCCTCTCACAAGCTCCCGTCAATGATAAATGTGAATTTCATCCACTATAGGTTGTACTTCATTGTTAAAATGGTCTCTCTCTTCAAAGAGTTTCTAAAGAATTAATGAATCGGTTCCAGCTCACAGTGATCAAAGCCCCGACTCAAGAGCTGTCTTAATATCTCTTAGTAAAGCATTGGCCTCAATGGGCTCCATGGGTTCAGTAAGCTTTTGGACATGTTGAGCTTCTAACAAGGTTTCACATCGATAGAATTTCTGACAATCGCATGCAACAAATCCCGCAATGCCAAGAGATAGCGAGGCATCCAAATTTAGCTTGAAAGAGTCACCGTCAGGAGGCATCCATCGATCACTCTTGTGGGCATTCAAAGGTCTTGTTAAAAGGGTCTACAGGAATTGGTCGAAAAGGTTGTTTCAATCATGAAATTTCTTGATTCACATAAGCATCCATTTCGTCAATGAACTCCAAAGTCTGTTGGATAGGGTCATGATTCTGCTTCTTATTCTTCTCCAACAGGTTGATATTTCGCTGTTTCCAAATTCCCACTGATATATGTGCAAAAATGTGCATTTCCATTTGATCCTAGTCCTGAGTAGGGAGCCAACTTTTCCACTTATTTATTTATTTCCGTGGATGTTTTTGCAATCTCAAAGAACATGAATTCAGTTTCATTCGCATGCCTACGAAGATGGAGAAATGATTAGATGTTCCTGGTCTCATTATTCTCCAAAAGATGAGCAAGCCTCGCTTTCAACAATATCCTGCCTTTTTAAATTTTCCTTTGTGGGTAGAGCTACAATGCAAGCACGCCATAGACAAATTTTTGTTTTTGAAGGAACGTTCAACCTTCAAAGATTCTTCCACAATTCCAAGCTCTAAATTCTATAGAAGAGGATGCTTATCATTTTCTTCTGCTTGGGCAAACTTATTAACCACTCCAAACATAGTAGAATTAATCTTTTCAATCATATTATTTAAATTTATATTATCATTTGGTTTTCTACCATATAACTACTCGATTTTTTTTTTGGCTAAATTATAAAAAATATCCCGAACTATGGGATTGAAAAGTTTAAAAAATACCCTTGAACTTTTAAAAATGTTTCAAAAATACCCTTGCCGTTAATTTTTGGATGGAAACCGTTAAAGTTTTGGTTTCAAAAGTACCCTTAAAAAAATTCAAAAATACCCTTTATTGAAAAACAATTCTTCTTTTTTCCTTCTCCCTGTAAATTCTTCTTACATGAAAATTAATGCAAAACTTTACCTATAAAGGTTGTGTGCAACACAATACCATATGAAAACAGACTTTGAAATCAATTTTTCTCTTTTAAAAAGTGTAAAGAAGATAAGTGTGAGAAAACAACATATACATGAATATATATTATTTCCTTTTTGCTCTCTCTATTTGTGTATGTTAGTGATAAGAAGAAGAAGTGTTCATATAAAACTGTGGGTTTGGTCCAATTTATAAGATTAATTAATCAAAAGTTTTATATATGATTTTGTTCTTATTAATATTTAAGAAATTTTCATGGAGGAATAATTTAGGATGAAAGAAAGAAAAAAAAAAAAAAGCATTTTCCAATAAGGGTATTTTTTATTTTTTATTTTTAAAGTTCAAGGGTATTAATGAAACTGAAACTTTAACAGTTTGCCTCCAAAATTAACGGCAAATGTATTTTTTAAACATTTTTCAAAGTTCAGAGGTATTTTTGAAAGTTTTGAAAGTTCAAGGACATTTTTGAAACAAACTCCATAGTTCAGGAGTATTTTTTTTATAATTTAGCCATTTTTTTTTTAATTCAACGAATGCAAAGTGATATTAAAAAGTAATAAGCAATTTACCCATATTCGTTTTTTAAGTTCAACAATTTGTGAGACAAGGATTTAAACCTCCTATCTTTGAATCAAGGGTTATAATGATTTATCCAATTAAACTTTTCTCAAGATATGTAATAGGATAAACACTAGTTTATTTGCATAAAAAAATTTATATGGTATGTCACGTCTGCACAAATGCTATATGCATATGATAAACCATTTTTGTTTGTTACATGTGGGAATTTCTATATAAAAGAATCTAGAAATAATGAATGATGAATGGTCCACACGACCTTTTAAAAGAAATAAAAAAACATGGTTCATCCAGCCTGTTCTGAAAAGAGATGGTTCACTGTTTCAAAAAAAAAAAAAAAAAAAAAGATTATTATTCGAAATACGGAATGGCGTAAGCAATGAAGCAACAATTAGAAAATCGGAGATATTGTTTGAAGCCTCTGATATTTCATATATATACATCAAAATTAAGCTTATCTTCACCAATCATTCTTTATGGCAATTATTTATCTGAGTTCGAATGCAAGGACCCCTACATGAATATATCAAACAAAAGAAGGTGCAAATTTTTTTCTTCCCTCTTTAACATAACCTCTGATATTTTGAGACGAAACTCTGATGGCGACCTAGAGAGAGAACGTTTTTGTTCGTTAACTTTAATTATTTGGTTATTTAATCTTTTGTAACATGTATAGCGTAGATTCGATTTTGATATATATCTTGTTCTAAAAAAGCAATGTTAGAAAACTTTGACTATATATTGCAAAAAATTGGCTTTCAAAATTCAAATACACTCCTAGTTTAACCACTTTTTTTAAAATTCTATTCAATAAAATACTTTTACATCTTACAATTTTTCAAAATACTATAAATAACATTTTTTTTAAGTTGCACTACATTCAAACGGTGATTAATTACAAAAAGGTTTTTATTCATCGCTTTAAATTCATTTTTCGATAATATATATCCCTAGATTTTCTTCAAAATAGATTTTAAATTAATTAGTTTTTATTTATTAAGTTTTTTTTAATGTACTTTTGATCATATAAAATAATTGAAGAAGTTATACTAAACACACGTTTTAAATTATTAATATTTTTATTGGTACTTTAAAAAAAAAATCTTTAATTTTTTTTTCAAAAGATATTCCGACACACTAGTTTATTTGTTAACGATGGATTTACGTTGAGTCCATGGTTCTCGAGCCCTCCTGAACTTTTCGATGCTTGTAAATTAGTATTAAGTGTCACATCTTGTTTTTTTTTTTTTTTTAAAAAAAGGTATCACGCCTAGTGTCACAACCATACTAGTAAAGAGTAGGTTGTGACCCTCACTGAGCAGACAGTGAAGCGGTGGCACGTCGAGTGTCGTCCATCGGGCCATGTCAGAGGGCCTAGAGAGAGAAGTGTCATGATGCGATCGAGGAGGACGATGCATCATCCAACACACCAAGATGAGTGGGCATTGATGTCACAAGAAGGCATAAGCATATTGAGAAGCAACGGTGTCGTCAGACGCGTC
Source organism: Luffa acutangula (assembly GCA_036850905.1). Taxonomy (NCBI): domain Eukaryota; kingdom Viridiplantae; phylum Streptophyta; class Magnoliopsida; order Cucurbitales; family Cucurbitaceae; genus Luffa; species Luffa acutangula. The sequence goes on along the minus strand of CM072087.1, from coordinate 55,110,165 downwards.
AGTGGTATGCTTGATGGGGGCCAGATGGGGCCCCGGGCCATGACCTCGGAAGTCGGGGTTCCGTCGTGAGTTTTGACGAGCGGCTCTGGAGTTAAGTGCATATGAGTGAAGTATGCAAGCCCGCAAAGTTTCGTGTCAATCGGATACCAGACGGGCGCTCCACGTTGGCGTATGACTCCTCGTGAATTTGATGTGCAAGGGTGTCAGACCAAATATGCCTCAGAATGTACTATAGGGGGAGGCATGGTGTCAGCTCTCCACCACCCCTGGGCCCTGTGGCTTAAGTGAGCTACCCCATGGCACATGCGTGTGTCATGGTGTGGGCGAGCGTTGCAGGACGAGTGTCTTGGGCGTCTTCCTTTGGGAATGGGTTTCCAAGGACAGTGTCGGGCGGCACGGGTGTGCCGACATTGCGCCCCCGCCCATGGGCTGGAGGTTGCACCATATGGCCGAGTTGCGGCACGCTATACGAAAATGACTCGGCATGTCTCGGAAGAGTTCATGCCTCGATATGCCCGGATGGATGGATGTCCGGGAAGCCCCGATTATAAGTAAAGCCCATGGGTCCGTTCTCGAGAAGCAGGTCCGAGCGAGCGGTTAAGTCAGATGACATCCCGAGTCTCGGGATGGCATCGTGAAGCATCAGTGGAACCCGATAGTTCCCGGTTGGCACGGTATTTGCCCGAAATGTCCCGGTAAGCATTATAATGGCCCGATAAGCCCCGGTAGGCGATGAAAAGCCCCGGTAAGCGTTATAATGCCCCGGTAGGTCCCGGTAAGTGCTGAAATCACCCGGTAAGCTCCGGTTGAGCGTTTTAAGGCCGTTTTGACCCGTTGAAGGGTCCAAACACATCCCGGCGAAGTTCCGGATCGATGTAGAAGCGTGTGGGCCGTGTTATCGAGATGGAAGATGATGAAATGAGATGCGACGTTGCGTTCAGATGACCTTGGCCTGATGTAGAGGCAAGGTTGAGCCTTAGGACTTGGCCTAGAGTAGAGGCAAGTCGGCTAGAGTCGCAAATGAGTGAAAATACACGTACGTGCGACGTGTATTGGCCGAATGTATTCCGCTGCAAGATGATTTGAGTTCGGTTGAGGATGAAGAACCTCGCCTAAGGTCCGATGAAGCACCAAAGTCCCGCGAAAAAGTTATATGGGTTAGAGATGACCCTTAAGGCTGGCCATGGTCGCGTGTAAGATCATGGCGCCACACAGTTAAAAAGGTACGACCGTGACACCTAGCTTGAGTCTCGAGAAGAGTTCAAAGAGGACCACAGAAAGTCAATTTTTAATAAATATAGGTAATAATTTAGAAGGAGTATTCATTTTCTCAATAGTGATAGTTTTTTTTTTTTTGAAAAACTCAGCAGTGATAGTTAATTATTTAGAATCAATAAAAAGCATTACAAATTTTCAATTAAATAATTTAATTCGATTATTCATTTTTTTTAAAAATAATTATAGTTAATTATTTAAAAAAACTATAATAATTAATTTAATTATACTTAATTATTTAATTCAATTAATAATTAATTATTTAGAGTCAATATAATTAATTTATATTATAACCAAAACAACATTAATTCAACTTTTTAAATAATTACAGTTAATTATTTAATTCAATTAATAGTTAATTATTTAGAAACAATTGATGGAATGGAATTCCAAATTCCGTTACAGCGGAAGCAATTGGACCGTTCGCAATCTAATTTCGTTTAACAAAATACCGGATACATTGGCAAAATTCAGAATTCATAATTCTACAATTTAAGGTTAAGCAAACTTACTATCGTGGGCGACTCTGAATTCAAGAACGATTCTGGATTGTGCAGGGACCAAATGTGTGAATCTACCATTTGAACACCACCACAAGGGCTTCCCCGCTATCCTCTGAGATTGGGAACTTGGTTGTGGGACCACGATCTTGAGAGGGAATATTTTACAGAGAATAACTTCTCTGTGTTTCTTGTTAAGAGAAAAAACTCGAGAGGAAGAGTTCAGAGAGATATCTTCTGTAGCATATCTGTGAAGATTATGACCCCTCATGCATGTGTTATTCATGTGAGGGATGAGATCTAATCTCAACCGTCCACCTCATCATAAGGTTATTAATTAATTAATTAAAATTAATTAACTATATGCTAACCAATTAATCATATTAATTAATTAAGCATATTTACATTTAAATCATATTTAAATACAATGCCCTCACATAATATACAGTTTTAATTAAACTTAATTAAATCACATTTAATTAAATTAATTAAACCACACAATTAGTTAATTCATAATTAATTAATTCTTCGATCAATTAAACATCACATATATTTAATTAATCAAACATTCGAATCATATTCAAATGTGCATCTCTCTTATAACCTATAGTTTTAATATAAATCATATTCACATTGAAATTAATCTATAGTTTTAATTTAATTAAATCACATTTAACTAAATTAAATTGAACAATTAATTAATTCAAAATTAATTAATTTTATAATTAATTAAACATCTACCATATTTAATTAATCACATATTAGAATCATATTCTAATATATATCTCTCATATGATATAATTTAATTAAATCACATTTAATTAAACTTTAATTAATTAATTCATAATTAATTAATTAATTTACTAATAAATATCATATACTTAATTAGCTATATATTTGAACTCTTTCAAATATATTATTCTCTCAATTAATAAAGTTTAATCTCAAATTAAACTTTATATTATAATGTATCGCAATACATTATATTAATTGTATCTCATACAATTAACTTGATTCCCAAGATGAATTTGAACTATTCAAATTCTTTCAAGATAAATTGTTCTCAATTACTCTTTATGAGCTAGCAGGGGGACCTAATGGACCTACAGATCAGAAGCTCCAATGATATGAGATTAACTGACTAAACTCATTAATCAAGTTAACCAATATTCATTAACTGTGGGTCACTCCACTAAAGACCCACAGTTGCACTCTTCTCACTGTAGAATATTTCTGTGTCCACGGATATTAACCAATAACGGTAAGTCAATCCTTCACGAGTGTTCGTAACTACAGCTGGGTCAAATTACCGTTTTACCCATGTGTTACCTCTGGCTCCTTAAGTACCAGTGCTCCTCTAATGAACAACCTGTTTATGGTCCAACCAGTAAACAGAAAGTCCCTCTCGGGCCAATGAGAGGGCGGGATCCCTTTGTTCAAGACCCGGAGTCACCACTTAAGGGAACACTCATCTACTTCTCCTAGAAGCGGGAAGGAGTGTATTCCATCTTGTGTTGTCATGTCCCCAGCCCCTCATTCGGTCTTGTCCCCAAGAAGGTAGGCTTATTGAGTCGGCGTGCAGGCCACTCTCACCCGTACTAATCAAAGGACAATCCCTCATGAGAAGGAGTTCATGACACACTCAGGATTAAGACTGAGTTACCTAGGTCATCCTATTGAAACAGTAACCTAACTAGTTAACGGTGTTACATCTAATGGTTTACTATTTCGTGGTCCGGTCTTATGCAAACTCATTGCATAGGATACCCCCGCTCGCATGTCTCCTATATGGACGCCTTGGATCAATACGTCTGTATCGAATACAAAGAGGGCCGTATCACATAGTGTTACTAGGATAAGGTACCCAGCCTTATCCCTGTACTATAGACCGTTTAGGTTGTTACTTGAACACTGATCCCCGTATGTCCCCACATACTAGTTCAAGTTACATATCAACAACCTTGGATCTTAGTTGATTGGATTTGGGTCATATTGTGCAATTCTAGACTTAATATGACAATAACACTTTATTGCACAAACCTCAATAACACTTTACTGATACAAGTGTATAATTCGTTAATCATTCACTATCTACGAGTTTTAGGACATAAAACCCAACAACAATATAATTAATTTATATTAACTAAAAAAAAACAATAATTCAACTTTTTTTCCTTCTAAAAATATCAATTTTTTCTTTTAACCAAATCACCTTCTTCCGTTTGCTTATATTTATTTTGTGTCAGATTATCGTTAATGTTTCAAAATTATACAAAATTTCTAGAGTTGCAATAATGACACACCTTAGAGATAGCTGTCAAGAACGGGTAGGTCCAAGCTTCCAATAATTTGAGCTTTCGTGAGAGTTTTAAAATACCAGGACACCACCCTAGGGTATACTAAAAAAAACAAAACCTCACTCTAGGGTTATTTAAGTAGGTATCTTCTTTCACTATTTTAAAGTTGATAATAAGGAGATATAAATATGTATATATTTTTTATTTTTTGCTTTTTTTTTTAATTAGTTGTCAAATTTTTAAGAATACTAAATGTAATTATGGCAACTATTTTTCTTTTACTTCAGCCAACTACTATTTTATTATTTTTTTTTTTTTAGAAAACTTCAGCCAACTATTATTGATCTATTACAACGTTCCATATGAAAAAAAAAAAAGTTTGTAACACATGATTTTTTGTTATATTGAGGATAACAGTAACACACACACACCAGACGATTATTAAGTATTTATTCGTACAAGCTGGAAGTTTAAAAGTAAAAACCCAGCGAAGCGTGGGAAGATTTAGTTGTTCCATTTATCGCAGCCCCCAAGAGAGATCTGAGATCTTGGTCATCAGGCATGGCTGCTGCTAGTGCTTGTAACTGTAACAAGGGCTTCTCCAACAGCTATTTGCTTCTGAAGCCGGAAGAAGTGAAGTTGTTGGACCTGCTGCGCCTCTTGTTTTCCAGTAACCTCAAGAAAAGAAAATTCGTTGATTCGAGCCATACCAGAGAATACAATTTCTGGCACAGATTCTTCATCTTTCTCTCTATTGTCGTCCTAAAGCTCCTCCGATTCTTCGCCACTCCACTCGCCTTCTTTGGCTTCTACCTCGAGTCCTTTCTCAACCTTTTGTCCCTCAACCACGGCTTTTCCGGCCTCCTCCTCAATATCTTACCATGTAAGTCCCCTTTCTTCTCATTTTTTTTTCTTACATACTTCAATTAAAGACATATGTTGTTCATCCAGAGATCGATCCAATCTCTCACTTCTTCGTGTTTATGTGTTTTTTTATTATTTATTTATTTATTTATTTAAATGATGTTCTTTTCTTTGTTCAAGTTGCAGTTCGTCAAAGTAGAAAAATGTACTATCTTCAAAAAAAAAAAAAAAAATAATAAAAAATAAAAAAATAAATAAATACTCCGTATCTAGAACTTTTTTTTTTTATTATCATTAAGAGAAAAATACATTTTTGGTCCTTGAATTTTGAAAAATATGTGCATTTGGTACTTAAGTTTTCAAAACAGATTTTTTTAGTTATAAATGTTGAGAAATATATTTAAAAGTTCCCTAAATTTTTAAAATGAATAGTTTAGTCCTTGAATTTTGAGAAGTCAAATTATTTTTTCAAAATTTTTAAAATAATATATATTTTTATTTTTCTATATTGAATGGTTTTTGAAATTAAAAAACTTTAATAGTATTAATTTTAAAAAAATAAAAATAATAAGACAAACATTTTAAACTTATTTATCGAGATTCCTAGACTAAAAAGACCCATTTTAGAAACTTGGAGACCTTCTAAACCTATTTCTCAAAACTCAAGAATTAAAAATGTCTATTTTGAAAATTCATGAACAAAATGCACCAATTTCTCAAAACTTAGAGACCAAAAATGTATTTTTCCTAATTTTATTTATTTACTTACTTTTAAAAATATCTCCCTTTCTCTCTTCAACTTGTCCAAATATTAATGTTGGCCAGCAAGAGATTTTTGTTGGCATCTCTGGCTTAACCAATCAATAAGTAAAATATTATTTGTTTAAAAGTACTGATAAAATAATTTCTTATTACTTGACTAGTCAGCAGAGAAATATCTTCATACTTACTGTATATTATTTAAGGATTGCATGGCAGGTTAATTTTGAACATGTTCAAACACAATGAACATAGTTATGAGTTAACACAATGAACTATATATTAAAGATTTTTTTTATTTCTTTTTTTTTTTTTGAAAAAAGATCTTTTTTATTTCTTTGCTATCAAAGATATATTAAAAATCTATTAGAACTTCTTAAAATACTAAACTTCTATAAACACAATCTTTAAAAGTTAGACATATTTGGATTTTGAAAATTAGGGGATATAGTCCTACAATTTTAAAAAGTAAATTATTTCTGATTTAAGTTGTCTTGGGATTGATTTTAATTAAATGAGATAGATGTAATTAGAAAAGAATCTTAATCGTTTTATGCGTTTGATAAAATAGATTAGATTATAAATTAATTTTAATAAAGGTATTTTTTTCAACTGTTGATGTGCAAAATCTAATAATGACAACTTTTTAGCTTTTTTTAAAAATTACACTTGTTGAGACATAATTCACCATTAATCATTTTTTTTTATTTGAAGTTAATTTCTTTTGTTCTATTATTTGTCTTTATTTTTTTTTATTTAAATTGAAATAACTTTTTTTTTCAATATGACTTGTTTATAGTAAATTATATATATATATTTTTTTATCAAAATATAAAAATATCCTAGATTAAACACAATATTAAATTTTAAATTCATATGAAATTTAAAATTATTATCTTACAGTAATTTTGAAATTATCTTATAAAAATTTCAAATTAAATATGAATGGAATAATTATACCTATTTTGGTTTAATATTAATTTACCAAACATCTTAACTTGTTTTTTCATCTATAAAACTAAAATTTACCAAACACTAATGTACTTTCTAATATAGTTGATTTTCTTAAGAACACATTTGACAACAATTACTTTAGGAGCTACCGTAATAGCATAATGAATTAACACCTTGGAGAAAGGACGGAAATAAATATGTATATATATTTTTTTGTTTTGTTATGCAGTGAGGGTGAAAATACCGGACAGCACATCGGCGGAGTACCTGTCGATGATTGGTCATTTGGATAGCAGAGTAATGTTAGACAAAAATATAAAGCCTGGCGATGTCAACTACTTCGGGGCTCTCTGCATGATGGCTTCTAAAGTGGCCTATGAGAATCAAGCTCACGTTATACAAACTGTTAACGATGTCTGGAAGGTAAATTAGGATCCACCACTTGCTACATTTTGAAAATTTGGAAATTTTTTTGAATGAGCTGCCTGCTAAAACATAATAATAATGTCTTAACCATTCAAGGCAACCTTAAAAAGAAATATATTTAGTCTAATATAGGCAGAACAATGTTATTTTCTCTCTCATTGATTGATTAATTTGTTTTCTTTTAAACATGTAGATGGAGTTCTTGGGATTTTTCAACTTTTGGAATGGTAAGAACATATTCCTTTTCCACTTTGCTTGTCCACTTAAGTGCATAGATAGTATAATTTCGGGCAACCAATATTTGGTTGGCGACAATGATGTTTTAAATGGTATTTACTAGATTATCAAGAAAAATTCTCAACACAAGCATTCATGATGCGCGATAAGAATGTTGATCACGACACCATCATCGTGTCCTTCAGAGGCACAGAGCCCTTCAACGCCGACGACTGGAGCTCCGACTTCGACATCTCCTGGTACGAGATCCAAGGCATTGGAAAAATCCATGGCGGATTCATGAAAGCTCTTGGCTTACAAAAATCCATTGGATGGCCCAAAGAAATAGAGCGACAAGATAGAAAACGGCCTTTGGCTTACTATACCCTGAGAGAAAGGCTTAGAGAACTTCTCAAAGAAAATGAGCGAACGAGATTCGTAGTGACTGGGCACAGCCTGGGCGGCGCTTTGGCTATCCTATTTCCTTCTATTTTGGCCTTCCAGGAAGAAAAGTTACTGCTGGAAAGATTAGAGGGAGTGTACACTTTTGGACAACCTCGTGTTGGAGACGGCAAATTCGGAGAATTCATGGTGAAATCACTCTCACAGTACAATATTCGTTACTACAGATTTGTTTACGGTTTCGACATGGTCCCTCGGCTGCCCCTTGACGACAAGGCCTTGATGTTCAAACACTTCGGACCTTGCATTTATTTCGACTGGAACTATGTTGCGCAGGTAAAAGCTAACATTTTTATACATACATATTGAATAATTCAGCGTGGGTTTTATTACTTTAGTGGTAATTTTTGTGGGTGTGGGCAGATTCTTGAAGAAGAGCCATTCAAGAACTATTTCTCGATAGTGGGAGCCGTCCTGATGAGAATCCATGCATGTTTCGAGATAGGAAGAAGCTTCACGATTTCATGGAGAAGGGGAAAGGAGTACGAGGAAAGAGTGATGTTGAGAATTATGAGGTTGTTTGGATTGTTATTGCCTGGAATTCCTGCTCATTGTCCTCAAGATTATGTTAATTCAACTCGCTTGGCTTCCACAGACATCTTCTTTTCTCCTCCCAAAGGTCGTTTTCACAGCGAGTACGATGTCAAGATTCACTAGTTTCTTTTTCTTTTTCTCTTTCTTTTTAATAATAAAAGTAATAATTGTTGTGTTTAGATGATGGTTTAAATGTAATGTGATGAATTGAATATTCTTCAAAAATGGAAGTGACTGATTAAAATGTACTTGTATATTACGAAAGTATGACTAAATGTACTTGTTGGTTTGTGATGAACATGTTTCTGATCATCTTTTTTTATCTTGAGTTTAGATCTGAGAAAATTGCTCCATTGGATGTTCTGGAAGTCGTCTTTCAAGGGCTTGTACCAATTAAGGACTATAACCATTGCCAATATGTGTATTCAACAATACATGGCTGCATACACGAAGGGTGGCTGGAATCTCCAAACCCACCTCCTTAAAATCTTGACAACTAAGAAAGGGGTAAAAATATATGAACAATACTCGGTTGCTTACAGGTATGTAGGAATCTCTCTACATACCCCAATAAAATCTTGACAACTAAGAAAGAGAAAGGTAGAAAATGAGAAAAAAGTTTTATTTCTCATAGTTGTACGTACGTATTTTAATGGTGGTATACAGGGATATCCATAGATATTTATGAGTTTTTTCTTCCAACTCATTTAGGGTGCGTTTGGGGCACCAAGTTGGGAAGCCCGAGTTCGCCTCGTTTCTCTTTCCTTTCTCTCATCTCATTTCTCTCTTGGTTCTTCGTTTTCGCGTTTCCCTCTCCTTTCTCTACCTTTTCGTTTCTCTTTGGCTCTTCGTTACTCCCTGACTTATGAAACTCGAGTTCAACAGTGATTGTTTCGTGCAGTTGCGCGCAAGAAGAAATCAAGAGGGAGAGAAAGGGAAGAGAAAGAAAGAAAAATTGAGAGAGAGGGGGAAAGAAAGAGAGGGAAGAGAGAGTGAAGAACAATTATGGACTTGTTCGAAATCTGAGTTTTAGATTTTTTTTTTTTTAGAAAACGGAAATAAAGGGACAGGAAAAAAAAGGGAGAAAGAAGAAGAAGAGAAACATGTGTGATTTTATATGCCAACTTTTAAATATTGGACTTAATCACCGTTTTAGAACCTAGAGTTAATTAAAAAAATGAATTTAATCAATTTGGAAGAAATCTAGTCTTCTAAGTTAGGACAATTTAAAACTGAAATGAGTGTCATTAATTTTCAAAGAAATTGTTCATTTGGAAAAAAGAACACCTTTACAAAGTTTGACTTAGTTTTTTTAAAAGTAGAATGTAACCAATTTTAATTTAATTTGGAAAATTTATATATATAAAAAAAAAAAACAGCTAGCATAAATTTAGATTTTACAAAACTCTGCTCTTTAAACACAGACTTAACAACTCTACATTTCAAACATAGACTTCACAACTCTTCAGACTTCACAACTCCAGACTTCACAACTCCACCTCGTTACTCCAAATACCCCCTCGATGAGTTTCTTTCTTTCTCCTATCATTAATTTTCTTGTCATATAATTGCTGGATTCTTTTTAGTTCAATAAATGCATGAATTACACAAACTTAACCTTATAAAAATGTGTTGTATAGTTCATAGAGGATAATACACCAATTACAATTTCAAAGGTCGATGGTCAAATCCTCTCCCAACAATGGTTGAACTCAGAAAAAAAAAAATGAAAAGGTAATGAATGCTTCAACCTCAAAAGATGTTTGTTATGATTTTTGTTTGTTTGTTTTTTTTATTTAATGAAATAAGACATGTTCAGATTAATATCATGTAATTGCTTGTTTACAACATAAAAATTCATATATAATGTATGACAGCGTGAATGACTTGATAAATATATATTCTTTCCTAAAAATTAAAATTAAAATTGATCAATATAGGTTTTTTTTTTTTTTCGAAAAGGAAATATCGATTCATTTATAAAATACCTTATGTGTAAAAAAAAATTCGACAATAATTAATGATGGATGGTCCACGACCACCAAACGGTTTCAAAAGATATGGAAGACTGAATGGAAAGCAATAAATGAAGCAATATTATTTGGAAAACTATGGGAGATATTTATTATTTATACACAAAAGGAAAGCAAGCTTATTTTCAACCTAATCTATTTGTGTGAATTATATTATTATAGTTCAAATACATGGACCCCAGATGAATATATCGAGCTAAAGAAGATGCAATTATGTATCCATGTGCAATGAACAAATTTAGATATGTGATCAGCGTCTACTCAAAAAAAAAAAAAAAAAAAAAAGATATGTGATCAGCGAAAATAAAAAAAGAAAAAAAAAATCCAAGAATAATCTTTAATGGGTTGAGTTGATATTTGATAAAAGATCTGTTGTATGATTGTCGAGTTTCTAGATTTGTCCATCTTATTAATTAATGTGAAAAATCAAATTCTATCCAATCATATGATATTGTGATCATGTTTATTTGAATTGTTCTCCCCCATTGAAAAGACAAGTGGAGACCTCACAAGTATAAATGAGTTACTCAACTCATGTTGTGTAATATGGTATCAGAGTTCATGAAACTCAAACGGGTATTCTGTCCATGAAAGAAAAAGTGATCCAATCCAAAAATGGTGAACCAAAAAAGACACCATTCTTGAGGGGGCATGTATACAACTTTATGCCAGTCAATTCGGCTAATTAAATATATCCATGTTAACAATAACAAATTTTCGATATTTATTATTCCATCTATGTTTTATATAGGTATATTTTGTCCTTTAACTTTATCATTCTAGTCTACATAATGTGATTGTTTTTCTAGTACTTTTTAAATGACATGAATTAAAATCACATACAATACCATGCATATGGACTTCACAAGGAAGAACACTCGGGCTGGAACGCTTGTTCTCGAGTCTGAAGCTTCAATTGATTCTTGGAGCTTGAAGTCTTCCAGTCTTGAAGGAGTCTTCAATCTTCAAGAAGTGTTGAAGTCTTCTAGTCTTGAAGGATCTTCTTGGGCCAATTTGGTGAGCTTCTTGGCCTGCTAGGTTGATGATCTCTTGGATCGGCTTATTGGCTTGTTGATCTTCTTGGATGATCGGCCTGTTGGCGTGATGATCTATTGGATCGACTTGTTGGCTTGTTGATCTTCCTGGATGATCGATCTATTGACTTGATGATCTCTTGGATCGGCATGTTGGCTTGATGATCTTTTGGATCGGCCTATTGGCTTGTTGATCTTCTTGGATGATCGGCCTGTTGGCGTGATGATCTATTGGATCGACTTGGTTGCTTGTTGATCTTCCTGGATGATCGATCTGTTGACTTGATGATCTCTTGGATCAGCCTGTTGGCTTGATGATCTTTTGGATCGGCTTGTTGGATTGTTGATTTGTTGGATTGGCTTGTTAGCTTGTTGATCATCCTGGATGATCGGTCTGTTGACTTGATGATCTCTTGGATCAGCCTGTTGGCTTGTTGATTTGTTGGATCGTCTCGTTAGCTTGTTGATCCTCTTGGATGATTGGCCTGCTGACTTGTTGATCTTCTTGATCAGTCGGTTGGCTTGTATATCTCTTTTTAGAGTCTTCTAGTCTTCAAATCTTCTGAGTCTTGAATCCTTTGAATTCTGAATCTCGGATCTCTGAATTCTCTGGACTCTTTGGATTCTGACGACTCTGGATCTTGGGAGAATGCTCTAGACTCTGCCCTCTTTGCTTCTGGCTGAATCCCCTCCACAGTGAATAGTGGTCTCCTCTATTTATAGAGTTTGATGGACCTCATATGAGCTTGGGCTTGGGTCCAATTAACACGTGACATAATTTGATTGAACTTGGCTTATGTTATCTGATGGATCTAGTAGACAAGTGGCATTCTTTGATTTGCCGAATTTTAATGTCTATTAATTTAATTTAGGCACACGTGTAAATGTGTAATTGGTCCCAAATTTATTTTATCATTAATTTATATTAATGACGTGACAATTTGTGATTGGCCGAAATTTCTCCTTCAACATTAGTATTTCATGTTACAAATTTATCAGCTTATTTTAGTTTTGTTAAATTAAAATATGCATAATATAATATATTATAAATTAATGAAATTTTAAAATAATAATTAAACAAAATTTATAATATAAAACATGTTCATAAATTAATTTATAATATTTGGAATTCAACCTAATATTTAGTGGATTACTCTGACTATAACTAATTTATGGTTTATAAATATATTATTGGATACATTTTGAATAATTGTTAATTGAGACATTTTAAAATTTGTTATCAAACACATATTCAAAAATACTAAAAACATAAAATACTATTATGTTTTTCTTTCAATCCTTTATTTTCAAATTTTTATTTTCATATTGCTAACTAAACACACGCTAAAAAAAAAAAAAGTGTAGAACTTGCATGGAGTGTGAATTACAAATGGGAAGTGGAGAAGGTGAGAAAGTTTGGACTATAGAGGATGGATTAGACTGACACTTACCATTTACTTTTTCAATTTTGTAATATTTTAATAATGATTGATGGTTAATTTAAAACAATCATCAAGCATTAGCACATAGCATACATGCAAAGTGCAAACACTTGTTTTAAATTTTAATTTTTATTATTTTAATAATTTATTTCAATGTAATTTTGATGGTTAATTAGAACCAAAATTATAATTAATTTAGAAATATGGAAAAAAATTAGGGCCGGTTGCAAGGATAGCAATATGGGCCAAAATAATTGCAAATTTAGCAACCCACAAAAAAAATTGCAAAAATGGCAAAATCTAATAGTTTGTGTGTTGCATTTACTAAAATACCCCTCCAGATTTTATTTCACTGATAGAAAGTGATTTTCTATGAGTGATAGAATTTTTCTATCACTGATAGAAAGATTTTCTATGAGTGATAGAAATTTTCTATCACTGATAGATTCTATCAGTGATAGAAATTTTCTAATAGATTCTATCATATGATAGAAAATTTTTCTACTACTGATAGATTCTATCGGCGATAGATATTTTTCTATCACTTGTTCGGTGTTCTATCAGTGATTGGTTGTTGTTATTTGGTTTTCTATCCGTGTTTGGTTTTTGCTTTTCAGTGTTTGATTTCTATAATCGTTCGTTTTTGCTTTATTTTTCAATGCTCGATTTCACCATGTATCACCATCGCTAATAGAAACAAAAGATCTTCTATCACTGATAGAAAAGTATCAGTGATAGAAATATTTTCTATAACTCACGAAAAGTTTTTCTATCAGTCTCAGTGATGGAGATAGAAAGTTTTTCTATCACTCATAGAAAGATTTTCTATGAATGATAGAAATTTTTTCTATCACTCAGAAAAAATTTCTATAAGTGATAGAAGATTTCTATCACTGATAGGTTCTATCAGGGATTGAAAGATTTTCTATCAAGAGTTTTCCATCATTGATAGAATATCTTTCTATCACTGATAGAATAGTAAAAATTTCTATCAGTGATAGAAATCTTTTATCACTGATAGAAAGCTTTTCTATCAGTGATAAAAGATTTCTATCACTTATAGATTATATCGGTGATAGAAAGATTTATATCGGAGATAGAAAGATTTTTATGGGTGATCAGGGATTGAAAGATTTTTTATCAAAAGTTTTTCTATGATTTTCTATAAAAAGTTTTTTTTTTTTATCACTGATAGAACCTATCAGTGATAGAAATCTTTTATCACTGATAGAAAAAGTTTCTATTAGTGATAGAAATCTTCTATTCTATCAGTGATAGAAACTTTCTATATAGAAAATTTTTCTACCACTGATAGAATCTATCAATCATAGAAATATTAGTGATAGAAACTTTCTATCGTCGATAGAAAATTTTTCTACCACTGATAGAATCTATCAGTGATAGAAATATCACTGATATAAACTTTATTCTATCAGTGATAGAAACTTTCTATCACTGATAGAAAATTTTTCTACCACTGATAGAATCTATCAGTAATAAAAAGTCTTTCTATCAGTAAAAAAAAAAAGAAAAAAATAACTGACGAGGAAGAAGAAGATGGGCACACAGGGGCAATTTAGGAATATAAAAAATTAATTAAAATTTTTTGCCATATTTGCAAATATTTTTAAAAATTGCTATATTTGTAATTATTTACCTTCATGTTGCCACCCATTACAATTATCCAAAAAATTAAACAATAATTCAAAATATGGTTTTTCATATGAACAATTAAACATATGCTGTCTATAAGAATTACATGAAAATGACAAGAATACTAAAGCACCAAACGTAAAAAAAAAAAAGGTTTATTATTTAGGGCATATAAGAGTAAAATGATCATGTTCAAAAAAAAAAAAGTTCAATGATCGGTTTACGAATTTTCATATTTTATATACATATACAAGGATTAAGAAAGGAAATGCCAAATTGCTTAAAAAAGAAAAAAGGAAATATTGATTGCGAACGAAAATTTCAAAGTTTGATTTTATGTCTATTGAAATATTGAATGTTAAAAATCTTAAGAAAAACACAAAATTTTTAAGTTTAATTTTTTTTGTGTGTGTGTATTGAATAAATGAATTTTTAATTGTTCTTCAAAAAGTCTGTAATTTTATTATTTTTATTAGTTACATCCATAAACCTAAATCATATCTATATATTTATAGTTATAGTGACATCATACATCATTGTGAATGTACTTTCAATGAGAGAGGGAGAAAAATAAAAATTAAAATCAATTTACAGAATAAAAGAGGTACTACGTGTGAGATAAAAATTACTAATTTATTTTCTATATATGAGAGAAGCATGGGTTCTTTTTATTGAGATTATGTTCCAACTTTTCTCTTTGGTAAAAGTCTGTTAAACACCATCAAAACTAGTTTATATTTTAATTTAATATGATTTTGATAAATATTTTTTGCGAGAAAATACTAGTAAAAGTTTTTACAAAGTACAATGAAACTCAATTCCTGTTCTGGTGAAGTGGGGTTGGAAAGCTGAAGACGACCACGGGGTCTGTGTCCGACTAGACTTAGAGATATAGGCCTTTAAAGAAACACTATGATCCAATGCAAAACTTCTCACATCTTGTCTGTTATGGGTAATTTTGGCTTAGCAGGTGTGCAGGAGAAGAAGGATCACAGGCCCAGTCGAGATCGGCCCAAGGGAGAAGAAGTCCACCAGAGGGGGAGTTTCACCCCATCCTCGGCCCAAAGCCGAGGCCGAGGGTCTGGTCGGCCTCGGCCCAATGCCGAGGCCGACCAGGCTAGTCCGCCCATCTGCGGTCAGGGTCACCCGGATCCGTCCCCCTGGGCCCGGTAGCAGGGAGTCGCGTGAGAGGACAGCGCGAGAAGGGAAAACCCTAGCAAGAGGAAGGGTATAAAGTCTTAGCGATGACCCAGGGAAGAGGTAACTGATATCTAAACTCTAAACTCCATTAAACAAGGTTTTTGGACTGGGAGACCGGCCGGAGATTTTCCGATCACTGACTTAGGCATCGGAGCGCGTGTGGCAAGCACCACACCGGTGTGCAGTGCTCACTTTCTTTCTTTGTAGGTCACGTCTTCTCCATATCTCAACAAATTCATTGTTGGTGTCACGTGAAGGGCAGGTGAGCGCTTGGCCAGATTTTGGCATCAACATTGTCCATTGGAATTGTTATGACTGATCATTTTACAACATTTCTAATAAATGTAGCTACACTAGTTTGTTCCTAGATTAAAAATCCCTTCCCCTCCTATATATATATTAGTAAAAAGAAAATATATGAACTCTCAGCCAGTGCTGGACAGAACTCTCTTTCAGCCTTTTCTACCTACATATGAACTGTCAATTAAACCTGATATCACATTGGGCGGCAATTCACAACATGTCCTGCTCAAAAACCATAAGCCAGCTATAATTTCTTATTCTACAACAATTCTACAGTGCAAGATCCTGGATGATACAGAACCAATCAAGCTAAGCTAGTGTAAATTTCTAAGACAGACGACGAAACTACTAGATGCTACCTTGTGAAATCAGGAAGCATGGCAGATGAACCAACGCTTGAGGGAACCGATCCACACGTGCTTGTGGAACGGGGAGAAAGTTGTTAGTGTTGCGAACTCTCTGGTTTTGATCGCCTGGAGACGAGTTCCTCATTTTGTGTGCTTTCTCATATGTGCCTTCCTCAGCTTCTTCAATATCTTATCCATTGATGATGATCTTGCCTTTTCAAGTTTCATCGGAATCAACAAGCTTCATCATCAGTGAACCACTAAAGCCTAAATCCAACCATAAAAACAATCAACCTGAGTCTTGTTCCGGAATCAAACAGCTATAAACTAGCCTCAAACAACACCAAAGCACTCAAAAGCAAGCAAAATAAACGTCCTACACGACTACAAAACTAGAACTCACAAAAGTAGAACCAAATAAGTTAATAAAGAGTATTCATTTTACCATTTATTTAAGTTCAAGATCAGTTCAATGAAATTAAAACTTCAAAATTAAATTTTATTCATTCAAACAAGAACAAGAGTGAAACACAATTTTTTCCCTAAAATTAACTCCACCACTGAAAGAACAACGAAAAGAATACTTACTTGGAAACCTGAATAGCTGCCTCTGCAATATCCAAAGTTGAAGCTCCAGCCTCCGTAGCATTTTCAAAAATTCAGCGAACATGCCCTTTTCTGCATTACTCATATATATTTAGATAAAAGAAAGAAACTCAATCGTTCTTATAGAATATCCCCACAATTAGAATTGGTTATGATTTATAAATAAGTATAATTACTAAAACAATTAGAAAGTGAACTACAAGAAGAGCATTGAAACATGGGCATTAATTCAAATTGTGAAGGATTTAACTTTGCTTACTTTTTTAATTACCAAAAAGTATAGCAGACTGCTCTGCTCAAAAGAGCACAAGCACATCCTTCAGAGTTCATGGCAGCATATGTACCATTTTCAATACAATAAAGTGACACAGGTATTGTCAATACTAAATAAGAAGATAAATTAAAGCCGTAAACAACTTTTATCTAACAACTTACTCCAGAAAAAGGTGAGATGGTTTTTGGTTCTTTGTCCTGAAAGTGAAACAGCCCACCTCCAAAATTTACTCCATAACTATTCAAGTAATACACTGCCTTTTGCCAAGCACACGAAGATAACTATTAGCTAGAGTACTAAAAAGAGAGAGAGAAATACCAAATGAATTTCAGGGAGAAGGTACAAGAATTGTAAAAATAGACAACCACCCTCTCCCATGCCAGAAAGAGAAACGAAAAAAAAAAAAAAAAAAAAAAGCTCCAAGAGAGAATATACAATGTCCTTAAACAGTTAAACTCAAAGCAGTGATCAGGGAAAAAAAAAAATCGAAATACCATGCCCAATCCAATGTCCTTAAAAATCATTTCCTTTTGGTAAGTTATGTTTCATTTGAGCTCTCATCTTCTCTGGAAGTGTAAACTTTTGAATCATCAAGTTTTCCTTTACTTAAACCACGAGGAAAATTGTCATTCTTTGCTAGCCTCGAAACAGTAAAAGAAGAGTGAATGCTATCTCTCTTTCTTAGAAGTTCATCTACCTACAATGGAAAAGTTACAATAAATCTAGTGTTGTGCAAATAACAAATAAAGTTAGACAAATTATATTAAAAACTAGAAGGAAGGAAACAACTATGAAGAATCAAATTGTCAATGTCCTTAAACAGTTGAATCAGTCTCAGATTGTCATAATGCGAAGCTGGGAGACTTGTAAATAAGCAGCCAAAGTAAAATTTTAATTTTATTAGTATAAGAACACCACAAAATGAACGAAGATAAGAAAAAACCATAGAAAGATCCATGACCATCTTCTGGCAAGGTCAAGAATAGATCATTTTCAAACATTAGATGGAAAGAATGGGCATTGAGCTTATTCACTATTTAAATCCCAATCAGAGAAGTGGTACCCCAAAATGAAGAAAAAGCTAGAGACTTCAAAGTAACAAGATAATTCGAGTTAATTGAGTTCTGATTTAAGATAGTCCATTCCAAGTATATAGTTGCTTACCAGGACACTTAAGAAAGAAAGCAAAAGCTACAAGAAAATTAACTCCGAACTTTTTGTTCTGGTGCAGGTTTTTCAGAATTGAAGAACCATTTTACAAAATTCAGCTAGACCACATCAATGATTTAGTCATCTTAAACGTGGATAAAGGAACATTGCCTCGAAGGTGGCATTTGTCCTGAGACTACCAATTTTTGTCTCTATATCTAAACATCAAGTAACTTAAATATGCAAAAATGTTAACCAAATATTTTCCAGGACATTCCCTAAAATAAAACTTTCAATTAGCAGCCAAGTTTCCAGCATGTGGTTCTGCAGCACAAAGTACAATGATAACTACATCAAACCATTACACTTTTCCCCTTTGATGATTGCTGACAAAAAGTATAAACCATGAGAATTTGACCTTCTGCTACTATCCAAGATGAGGTTGTCTTAGAATTTTACTATCATCCGACAAGATCCCAAGTCACAAAGAGATAATCTTGAAGAGAATGTTCCTCTATGTGTAGTCATTCTATAAAACCTTATTATTTAAAATTTCATTTTACTGAAACAACAACTCCTTACTTAGCATTTAAAAGCATTCATGTAGCAGCACCTCAAACACAATATGAACCCTAAGTTATAACCTCACAAGTCTCATTGTTTTTTTTTCAAATCATACTACCCATTGTGATATCCAACATTCCAAATTAGTAACACAGCATACACAAAATGAAACATTCAAATGAGCATCCTAAAAAGATAACAACTAGTAACATAATAAATCAAATCATTCTACTTAGTTAATTTTACTTCATCCTTCTGATAATGGAATGTCTATGTAACCGGCCTTATGAAACAAGATGTCGTCAAATTGTTGGAAAGGGACTCCAGACTCTCAAACATAATTCCATTGTTAGAAAGAGACTACAAGTCCAAGCCCGACAACCAACACATTCCATCCTTAACCCTGTCCTTTTAATACAAATCATCAACCAATATGCATTTTCTCTTCCAAAATTTCCACTGACATTTGTTCGAACACATTGTACCTTCTCTAATGCTCTCAACTTCTTTCCTTCCTCTCTCTCCATTTTCAGCATCAATACTAGAACGCATAAACAAATAGAATTTAAAGCTGAAGAATACATAGAAAAGAGTCCGAATCAACCACCAAATTCACAGAACACAAACCCAAACTCAAAATCAAAGAGAATTTACAGCTAAAGAATCAAAATACTTGAAGAAATTTGAAAAAACGTGTTTGAAGAATAAATGCACAAGAAGTAGAGTGCAAAATCGAAAAAAGAATCGAAGAGAATACCACTTTGTGTGTGCGCTCTTGCTTGAGAGGAGGAGAAAGTTGAAGATAAAGCCCTAAGTTGAGAGGAGGAAACGATAAAAAAAGAAAAACAGAGGAGAGTAGAGTGATGCGAAGGGTGGTGACGAGAGGGTGATTGAAAGGGAGGAAGCAGTCGAGGTCCGATCCGCTGAAGCGTGGCGTTGAGACCGTCGTCGTTGGGCCTTCCTTTGTACAATAAGTAGCACGACGTTCCGATTGAGGTTCTTAAGTTGGTCCATCTCGATCGCAAGGTTGGTTTTCTTTCTTCTGTTACTGTTGTTGTTTTTTTCATGGTGGTGTTGATTCAAAGGGAGAGACACCTCTGCAGTCTGCACTCACAAATGCCATATCCATATAATAAACCTTTTTTCTTTCTTACATTACACGTGGGTATTTCTAACATCACATACCCACAAAACATTATTGTTTGAAATACGGAATGGTGTAAGCAATGAGGCAACAATTACAAAATCAAAACATGTAACACATGATTTTTTGTTACATAACACTAACACGTACACCACAAGATTATTAATTATTTATTCGAACAAGCTGGAAGTTTAAAAGTAAAAACCCAGCGAATCGTGGGAAGATTTAGTTGCTCCATTTGTGGCAGCCCCCAAGAGATCTGAGATCTTGGTCATCAGACATGGCTGCTGCTAGTGCTTGTAACTGTAACAAGGGCTTCTCCAACAGCTATTTGCTTCTGAAGCCGGAAGAAGTGAAGTTGTTGGACCTGCTGCGCCTCTTGTTTTCCAGTAACCTCAAGAAAAGAAAATTCGTTGATTCGAGCCAACTGAGAGAGTACAATTTCTGGCACAGATTCTTCATCTTTCTCTCCATTGTCGTCCTAAATCTCCTCCGATTTTTCGCCACCCCACTCGCCTTGTTTGGCTTCTACCTCGAGTCCTGCCTCAACCTTTTGTCCCTCAACCACGGCTTTTCCGGCCTCCTTCTCAATATCTTACGATGTAAGTCCCCTTTCATCTCTTTTCTTTTTTTTTTTTCCTTACCAATCTTAACTTACTTTAATTAAAGACCTATCTTGTTAGTTCGAGAGATCACAGGTACAAATCTCTCACTTTTTCTTGTTTGTACTTTTTAATTATAAAAATATGAGGTTCTTTTCTTGGTTCAAGTTATACTAGATTTCTATATACACAATCTTTAGAGTTAAGCATATTTGAATTTTGAAAATTATGGTATATAGACGTTGAAAGTTGAAAAAGTAAGATCCCAGATAATCATTTAGTTTTTTTTGTTTTGAAAATTAAGCTTAAAAACACTATTTCAACCAAACTTAATTTTCAAAAATAAAAAATCAAATGGTTATTAAACGGGTCTAAATTATTTTGAGATTGATTGTAAATGTGATAGATGTGATTAGAAAAGGATGTGTTAACCGTTTTTATTAATTTTAATAAAAATACTTTTTCTTTTTTTGAAACTTAATAAAAAATACTTTTTCAACCCTTGATTTGCAAAACCTAATAATGGTAACTTTTTAGCTTTCCTAAAAATTTGGTTTATAACTAACTATTTATCTTCTTAGACTATAGTTGTTGAGACATGATTCACCATCAATATTTTTTTAAAGTTTATTTCTTTTGTTCTATTATGTTATATTGAATTGAATTTATTTGTCTTTATTTTATATTTAAATTGAAATAACATTTTTTCTCAATATGACTTGTTTATATAGCAAAATAATAATAATAATAATAATAATAATAAAATCAAAATATAAAAAATATCCTAGATTAAACACAATATTATATTTTAAATCATATAAAATTTAAAATAGTTATCCTACAATAGTTTTGAAATTATCTTATAAAAACTTTCAATTATATATCATTTGAATAAGGGAAAAATACACTTTTGGTCCCTGAGGTTTGGGTTAAGTGACACTTTGGTCCCTGAGTTTTCAAACTCAACAAAAATACCCCTGAGGTTTGAGATAAGGAGCACTTTGGTCCCTGCCGTCAACTTTTCTGTTAAATTTTAACAGTTGCTGACGTGGCACTATTATTTTAATAAAAAAAATCTATTTTTAATTTTTTTAAATAAAAAATATTAAAATAAATTTTAATATATATATATATTTTTATTTCTTATTCTTCTTCTTCTTTAAACCAAACTTGCTCTTCTTCTTCAATCTTCAAACCAAACCAGTCACGGGTAGCTTGACCAAACTAGCCACCGGCAGCCGCCGGCCGGTGACAGATTTTTTTTCTTCTCTTTTTCTCTTCTTCCCTTTCCTTCCTCTCTTCTTTCCTTTTCCCCTTCTCTTTTCCTTCAGCGAGTTCGTGAGTCGCTCCGATGAGTTCTTGGTCGCGAGTTGGTACGTTCTCGTCTTCTCGTCTAGGCTCGACGGCGGCGTTCCAGATCTGTGGATGGTAGTGCTCCAGCGTGTCAGATCTGAGGTCGCTCAAGTGCACCATACCAGATCTGCTCGATTCTCCGTCGCGTGGGTTACTCCACACACATCGGTGTCGATCTGGTTTGCAGGTAGGAGGAGTAGCTGCAGCAGACTGTCGTTGTCCGATTTCTCGTTCCTCAGGCGCCGTCGATTCAGAAACGAAGGAGCAGCTCGCGCGCAAACCCATCGTCGAACCCATCACTTGCAGATCTGGAACTATCGTCTCTCACAGCTTGCCCCGCGAAGCTCTCCTCGCTATACCTTCCCCCATCGCTCACAGTTCTAGTCGATGTAATCGAGGATGATCGATGGCTCGCAAATTAGATTTCCACCATGGATGAGCATCAAGATCTTCTTGTGGACAGGATTGTAGCGCAAATCTTCTCTTTTCTGGTTTTTTTAAAAAGAAAATGAACCGAGAAAAAGAAAAGAAGAAAGGAAGAAGAAAGAAAAAAGAAAAAAAAAAGTTTTCGCCGGCCGGCGAGTGGCGGTCATCGGTGGCCGGCCGTCGGCCGGCGACGTTAACGGTGGGAGATGGTGGTAGCTGGTAGGTTGGTGGTGATGAAGAAGACGATGTTGGAGAGAAAGAAATAAATATATTATAAATAATAATATTTTTATTAATTTTATTTTAAAAAATTTAAAAAGAATTTTTTAATTAAAAAAAATAGTGACACGTCAGCCCTACATTAGTATTTAACGGAAAAATGGATGGAGGGACCAAAATGAAACTAAAACCAAACCTTAGGGACTAAATTGTTGAGTTTGAAAACTCAGGGACCAAAGTGTCACTTAACCCAAACCTCAGGGACTAAAAGTGTATTTTTCCCTTTGAATAATTATACCTATTTTGGTTATTATAATTAAGCTGCAACAATTTAGAATATTAATTCTTTTAAAAATAAATAAATATTAATTTACCAAACATTTTAAGGGTGTGTTTGGGATTGTGGTTGGAACACGTATAATCTATTTTGAAGAAATCCTAACCGTTTTATGTGTTTGGCAACAATACAAGTTTTTTTTTTTTTAATTTATAGAAAATCACTTTTTAAATCCTTTGATTTCTAAAATCTCTTATGAGTAGCTTGTGATTTTTTGTTTTTTTTTTGAAAAGATGAGTAGCTTCTGATTTTAACTTCCCAAACAATTCGGCTTCTTTTTAACTATTTCGCAAAATACCCATTAGATCATTCCGTATTTTTTTTTTCATTTCCTCTTTAACCTATTGAAACTTCTTCAATAGATTTTTTTTTTTCAATCTCTAGCCTAGACACATATCAAAGCTTAGTATCAAAGGGGAAAATTTATGCGATAGTATGGAAAATTTTCCATACTACATTTTTTTTTAAAAAACTACTTTTTTTTTTTGTTTTTTGTTTTCAAATATTGGCTTGGTTTTTGAAAACATGGAAAGAAGGTAGGTGAAAAGCCAAAGACACTTGGAGTTGGGAGTGATGTTTATAAGCTTAAAAACAAAAAACAAAAAACAAAAAACAAAAAACCAGTGGCGGATCCAGAACTTTATGTGAGGGGGGTTATATAGAAATAATTTTGGTCTAGTCTATGCTTAAAATTGATCCCTAACTTAAGTTTTTTTTTTTTTTTTTAAAAAAAACCCCTAAGTTTAAGTTAATTTTTATCAAAATTTGTTAAATAATAGTTTTCATACCATAACAGACATGATGTGTACATATTTATAAAATTTATAGAAAAAATACTAATAGAGTTAGAGACCAATTTTTTTTAGAAAAATTAACAATAAGCTCACTATAGAGATTGATTTTAAACTTTATTGAAAGTATTGGACTAAAATGAAACAAAACCCAAAATACAATAACCAAAATAATATTTTGAACACATTGATATATGTTAATATCAATTAGTATAATTTCATATTAAATTTATTAAATTATAAATTTAGTCATTAAGTTTTCAATATGATGCTTGATGAATCAGTGATTTTAAAAAGTTTCTATTGAGTCTCTAAACTTTCACTTTTCTATCTAACAAGTTTCTGAATTTTTAATTTTGTATCTAATACAACTTTGAACTTAAAAACAAACGGTTTATTAGTTTATTTGGTCATAGATCTATTAGACATTAAATTGAAGACTTCGAAACCTACTAAATATAAAATTGAAAGTTTAAAGGTCAATTGCACGTTTTTTTTTTAAATTCAAAAGCCTATTAGTAAAATTTAAGAATATTTTTATTGTTCCACTTTATTTGACTTAAAATAAACATAGTTGAAAAAATAACTCTAATGACGTATATTTGTTATTGGTTTATAAATACAAAAACTAAATTTAAATTTAAACTATTTTAAACCTATGAAAAAAAAGCTGAGAAAAACGAGAAAGAAAAAAAGAAAACGAAAAATAATAGATTTGAAAATTACGCATACACAGGGTTTGAACACGGGAGTGAGAGGTCTTCAGGAGGGACCGAAGCCACAATGGCATTTTAATATGGAATTAAGATCCCATTTATAATATAAATATAATATATAAAACAGTTGAGGGGGGCTCGAGCCCCCCTGGGCCCGTGCTACCTCCGTCGCTGCAAAAAACCAAATGGTTATCAAATGATGTTTAACTAATTAACTTATTACAATTCATATTGAATATCAACATATCAATAATTAAAATAATATGTCTACTTTAGTCATATAAATAATTATTTAACGTTTAAGAATTGTATGCTCTAAGGTACAATACATCTACAAGTTTTATGAGAACTAACAAAATAGATAATATTATTTTTATTTTTGTCTTACATTTTGTTTGTACTTAATTGAAATAACATTTGTTTATTATAATATAATAGTATAAAATAATTATTCTTTTTAGTCTTTTGTCCTATAATTTAAAGTAATAAGAAAATTTAATTTGTAATTTAAACTACAAAGGTCCCGTTCGATAACCATTTGGTTTTTGAAATTTAAACTTATAAACACTACTTCCACTTACAAGTTTCTTTGTTTTTCTAATACGTTCTTTCCATGTTTTCAAAATCCAGGTTAAATTTTGAAAACTAAAAAAAAATAGTTTTCAAAAACTTATTTTTGTTTTTGGAATTTTGCTAGGAATTCAAATGTGCTCTCAATGAAAATCATGTTGGAGAAATTGGAGGAAAACAAACATAATTTTCAAAAACTAAAAATAAAAAACTAAGGGGTCGTTTGATAACCATTTCGTTTTCTGTTTTCTGTTTTTGTTTTTCATTTTTTAAAAACAATGTTGTTTGATAACCATTTCTGTTTTTGGTTTTCTGTTTTTTAAAAAAGTTTTTGAAATTATAAGCAAATTTCAAAAACCAAAAAAAGTAGTTTTTAAAAATAGATTTTTGTTTTTCAAAAACTCATTTTTTTTTCTAATGCTTATTATTTTTTCCTCTTTTACCTATTTCTTTCCAACAAATTCTTTTTTATATTTTTCTCTCTCTCAATTTTTTTCTCTCAATTTTTTTTCCTCTAACTCATCTATTTCTAAAAATTTATCCATATATAACTTTTCTATTCCTAATAAACATATTCTATATTTTCTTTTGAAAAAAAATTTCCCAAAATTTTCTCTCGCTACACCTTTTCTTTATTTTTCTAATTTATTGTTATTTTTTCTAGCATAACTTTTACTCTTAACCTTGCTATCTCTCTAAAATTTCTCTTTTTACTTAATTTTTCTATCTAAAATTTATCTCTTCTACCGTAAGTTTTTTTTTTTTTTTTTTTTTTTTCTATAACTAATATCTTTTATGGAGTCTAACTAATATTCTCTCTCTAAACATTTTTTTCACGTTTCTAACTTTTCTATGTTTAACTTTTCTCTCGAAAATATTTATATTTGTGTCTCTAAATTTTTTTCAATGTCTCTACACATCTTTCTCTCTCTAAAAACATCTTTTATCCTCTCTATTTTTTTAAAAATTGAAAACCAAAAACATCTATCAAACAAGTTTAGTTTTCTGTTTTTAAAAAACAGAAAACAAAAAACAGTTATCAAACATATATGGTTTTTGTTTTTAAATAACAGAAAACCAAAAACCAAAAACCAAAAATAAAAAACTGAAATGGTTATCAAACGGGACCTAAATAATTAACTTATTAAAATTTATATAATGAAAATTAGCATATAAATAACTAAAATAATATATAAGTCTACTTTTGTCATTATTACTAAATCACACCACTTTCGTTTGAATTTACCAAACGTTATAAATTGTTGTTTTATGTTTAAAATTGAAATTTACGAAACCCTAATCTGATTCGTATAACAGTTGATTTTAAGCACAGCTACTAGCAATTATTTTAAAAGCCACAACAATTCCAAACAGAGTCTTTTGTTTTTGGGAAAAATACATTTTTGGTCCCTAAGGTTTGGGTTAAGTGACACTTTGGTCTTTGAGTTTTCAAACTCAACAAAAATACCCCTGAGGTTTGAGATAAGGAGCACTTTGGTCCCTGCGGTCAATTTTTCTGTTAACTTTTAACGGTGGCTGACGTGGCACTATTATTTTAATATAAAAAATTATTTATTTTATTTTTTAAAATAAAAACTATTTAAAAAATAAAAAATATTAATATTTTAATATATATAGTTTTTATTCTTTCTCCCTTTCTCTCTCATCATCTTCTTCTTTTCCATCTTCTCCACCTTCTCCTTCCTCCTTCTTCTTCTTCCTATGCCCGACGACCGGCGACCGGCGACCACCGCTCGCCGCCGTCGGTCGTCGGCGACTGTTTTTTTTTTTCTCTCTTTCTTTTTTTTCTCTTCTTTCTTCTTCTCTACATTTTCGCAACATACTAACTTAATGAAGTTGAATGTTTGAGCAATGTGAATGGATTTAACAGGCTTGATGGAGAGAGATTGTTAATGAAGTTGAAAACTGGCGAATCTTGCAATAAAAATCCTACAAACAAACAAACAATTACAAACCCAGATCTCAAAATTTGCACAAAATGTAACCCCAAACCCCAAAATTCAGAAACTCTAAAGATGGCCAAAATGGAGTTTCAATTACAGAGGAAGGAAAAGAGAAAACCCACATCCCAAATTACACCAGAGACCCAAAAAACAGAAGAAAAGAAAAACTCAATCGAGAAAATGGCGAAAATGGAGATGAAATTGCAGAGGAAGAAGAGAAAGAGAAATCCCACATCCCAAATTACACTAGAGACCCAAAAAAAAAAACAAAGGAAAAGAAAAACCCAATTGAGAAAATGGCGAGAATGGAGAAGAAATTACAGAGGATGAAGAAAGCAAGAAAACCCACAACCCAAATTACATAAGAGAGCAAGAAAAACCCAATTGAGAAAGTGGAGTTGCAGTTACAGAGAGAAAAGGAAAAGTTCCAAATCCAAATGGGGGAAGAACTGGAAGGGTTTAGAGAGAGACCTCGAATTTGGAGAGAGGAGGAGGAGGCCTGGTGGGGTTCTTGTCGGGCGTGGAATCCATTGTTGAGGGAACTCAGAAACTGGAGAAAGAAAGCGGAGGTCTCGTCATGAGCGAAGAAGCAAGGCGTTGAAGATGAAAATTGAAGAGAGCGGGAAAGCGAAAGAGATAAACTAGAAGGCAACATTCGAAGGCGGTGTAGGTAAGAAGAAGAGAGGTGGAGGACGGGGCGGCGGGGCTATTGCCGGCAAGAAGGGAAGGGTGGGGGAGAGAGAAGAGAGAAAGAGAAGAGGAGAAAGAGGGAGAGAGTTCGTTTCGTGGATGGGGAGAGAAAAAGAGGAAAGAAAAAAAAAAAAAAAAAAACCAGTCGCCGGCGGCGACGAGCGGTGGCCGTCGGTCGCCGATCGCCGGACATAGGAAGAAGAAGGAGGAAGGAGAAGGTGGAGAAAATGAAAAAGAAGAAGATGATGAGAGAGAAAGGGAGAAAGAATAAAAAAATATATTAAAATATTAATATTTTATATTTTTTAAATAGTTTTTATTTTAAAAAATAAAATAAATATTTTTTATATTAAAATAATAGTGCCACGTCAGCAACCGTTAAAAGTTAACAGAAAAATTGACGGTAGGGACCAAAGTGCTCCTTATCTCAAACCTTGGGGGTATTTTTGTTGAGTTTGAAAACTCAGGGACCAAAGTGTCACTTAATCCAAACCTCAGGGACCAAAAGTGTATTTTTCCCTTTGTTTTTTTATCCATAGCTAAAATTTACCAAACAACTAATATATTTTCGAGTATAGTTGATTTCCTTAAGAGCACTTTCGACAACAATTACTTTAGAAGAAGCTACACAATGGATTAACTCTTTAAGGAAAGGATTGAAATATATATATTTTTTTGTTTTGTTATGCAGTGAGGGTGAAAATACCGGACAGCACATCGGCGGAGTACCTGTCGATGATTGGTCATTTGGATAGCAGAGTAATGTTAGACAAAAATATAAAGCCTGGCGATGTCAACTACTTCGGGGCTCTCTGCATGATGGCTTCTAAAGTGGCCTATGAGAATCAAGCTCACGTTATACAAACTGTTAACGATGTCTGGAAGGTAAATTAGGATCCACCACTTGCTACATTTTGAAAATTTGGAAATTTTTTTGAATGAGCTGCCTGCTAAAACATAATAATAATGTCTTAACCATTCAAGGCAACCTTAAAAAGAAATATATTTAGTCTAATATAGGCAGAACAATGTTATTTTCTCTCTCATTGATTGATTAATTTGTTTTCTTTTAAACATGTAGATGGAGTTCTTGGGATTTTTCAACTTTTGGAATGGTAAGTATTAGATTAATTGTAAAGAATGAGTTAGTTGGTTATTTTGTTATTTAAGTTATGCTTTATCTTGTGTATTATTGGTTATATAAAGCCCCCATATTCTGAATAATATGATATGGTATGAGAGATCTTTTAATCTTTTCTTGAAGATCAGACTTTTTCTCTTTCTTGCGCGTCATTTTTTTTTCTCTTTTCTATGGTTGACGAAATTGAGCTTCCTTCGATTCCTTCACCTATTACCATACCTATGATTTTTCAGCCAATAAATCCCTCTATTGTCAAACAATATGCTAACCCATATTTTCTCCATCACTCTAATAGTACTAGTTTGGTACGGTTCTCGTCTCCGAGCTTCTGACCGAATCGCACTACACGCTATGGAGTCATGCGATGCTTCTTGGTTAACCGAGGAAAATAAGGTTGGTTTCGTGGGTGGTACCCTGTTTAGTATGTCCTTTAGCTAAACAACATCGCTTATCTTTCAAGTCTCATAATTCTCTTGTTGATCATATGTTTGACCTTGTCCATTGTGACATTTGGGGCCTGCATAGTTCTGCAACACACTCTGGACATAAGTATTTCTTAATCAGGGTCGATGAGTTTTCTCGGTATGTGGCTTTTCTTAATGAAGAATAAATCTGATGTTCTAACCATCGTGCCTCAGTTTTTCAAATACGTCGAGACTCAGTATGATGTTCAAATTAAGAAGTTTAGATCAGATAATGCTCTAGAGTTGTCTTTTACTAATTTTTTCCTATCTAAAGGAGTTGTCCACTAATTTTCTTGTGTAGAATCTCCTAAACAGAACTCGGTAGTCGAGAGAAAACATCAACACTTGTTGAATGTCGCTCGAGCACTTTTCTTTCAGTCTCGGCTTCCTGTACAATTCTAGGGAGATTGTGTTTTAACGGCAACCTTTTTTATCAACAAAACTCCTTTTTCTATCTTGAATTGACAAACTCATTTTTTCAAATTACACGACAAGTAAGCTGATTATTCTCTTTTAAGAGTTTTTGGGTGTCTTTGCTTTGCTTCAACCTTGTCCTCTCATCGGTCAAAGTTTCATTCAAGGGCATTTTTATCTGTTTTTGTTGGATATCCTCCATGAGTTAAAGGCTACCGATTATATGATGTAAGGAACAAGGGTAGTTTTCATTTCAAGGAACGTTGTGTTTCATGAATAGTCTTTCCTTTTCATAAAATAACTTTGCAAAATGAGGTTATTGATCCATTTCCCGATTTAGTTTTGCCAAAATCTTTTGATTTTGCTGGTGTTCCAGAGGTGTTACCTACTGTGCAAAAATTTCAACCTCAAACTCATATAGGAGATTTTCAATAGCAATCTTTTGGAGTTTTTGTTTTACTAGAGACCTTGACTGAGTCTTTGTCTAATGATAATATTACTGATTCTCCTATAAACAATGAGTCTCTCATAGTAGAACCAGTTGCCTCAGTCGAGCCAATAACACGAGAGAAATCTTGTGAACAAGTTGTTGCTCCACGACGTTCTTCAAGGTCAATCAAGCAGCCTTCTTACCTTCGAGATTATCATTGTAATCTGCTTCATAATAGAAGTACTGAAATACTTAAGACCAAGTTTCCTTTGCAAAATTATCTTTAATACGAAAAGTTGTCTCTAACTTTTAAAAAGCTTTTGCCTTAAATCTATCATCCACATATGAACCCCAATTCTATCACCAAGCTGTCCATTTTCAGCATTGGAGAGATTCTATGAAGGTTGAATTACAAGCGATGGAGTCCAATTATACCTGGTCTGTTGTTCCTCTTCCTCTAGGACAACACTTCATTGGGTGTAAGTGGGTATATAAGGTAAAACACAAAGCTGATGGAAGTATTGAGCGTAATAAAGCGCGCCTTGTTACCAAGAGTTATATTCAACAAGAAGGATTAGATTATGTTGAAACTTTTTCTCTAGTGGCAAAATGAGTAACTGTTAAAGTGTTATTAACCATTGCCATATTCAAAGATTGGCCCCTTGTCCAACTTGACGCCTTTTTGCACGGAGACCTTTTTGAAGAGGTATATATGAACTTACCTCTTGGATATAAACTAATTTCTAATTCTTCTTCTCAGGAGGAGCGTTTGGTATGTAAGCTTCACAAGTCAATATATGGCTTGAAATAAGCTTCTAGACAGTGATTTGACAAGTTCTCGAGTGCCTTGTTGAAGCTTGGTTTTAAATAATCAAAATAAGACTACTCCTTGTTTGTATGCGTGGTTCTAATTATTCCTCCTTCATTGCTCTCCTTGTATACGTCGGTGATATAATCATCAATGGATCCTCTGTGTTGTGAAATTGAGAATCTCAAGAGACATCTAGATTCTCTGTTTTAAGTTGAAAAATCTTGGTTCTCTCAAATACGTTTTTAGGTCTGGAGCTTGCTTGGTCTTCAAAGGGAATTTTTCTTTCCCAACGAAATTATGCACTGCAGTTAGTTGAAGATGCTGGTTTATTGGCTTCAAAATCTACAACATTGCCAATGGATCCAAATTTAAAGTTACATGCTAACGAAGGATCGTTATTAACAGATCCCACTGAATATAGGTGTCTCATTATGGTCGTCTTCTTTATCTCACGATATCACGTCCTGAATCACTTTTGTAGTACATAAATTGAGCCAATTCGTTGCTCAACCACGACAAACACATCTTTCCACTGCTCACATTCTACTGAAATATCTGAAAGGATGTCCTGGAAATGGTGTTTTTCTACAGAAGTCTTCCTCTTTCCAAATTCGAGCTTTCACTAATGCCGATTGGGCATCTTGCTTAGACTCTCGAAAGTCCACCAAAAGATTATATATCTTTTTAGGGGAATCTTTAATCTCCTAGAAAAGCAAAGAAACAAATGAAAGTCTCTCGGTCTTCGGCTGAAGCAGAATATCGACCGCTTGCAGCTTACAACGAGTGAGCTTATTTGGTTGAAGCAATTGTTGACTGATTTTTCTAGTTTTTTCTGATAACACTACTGCAATTCATATTGCCACGAACCCGGTGCTTCACGAACACACCAAACATATTAAATTAGACTGTCATTTTGTACGGGACAGAATTGTTAGTGGTGAAGTGAAGCTTCTTCCCATTCTGACTCATCATCAACTAGCAGACATTCTTACTAAAGCTCTGCCTTATTCCTCTTTCTCGATGTTACTATCCACGATGGGTGTAAAAAACATATTAAGTCCATCTTGAGGGGAGTATTAGATTAATTGTAAAGAATGAGTTAGTTGGTTATTTTGTTAATTATTTCAATTATACTTTATCTTGTGTATTATTGGCTATATAAAGCCCTCATATTTGAATAATATGATATGCAAGTTCAAGTCAGAACATATTCCTTTTCCACTTTGCTTGTCCACTTTAAGTGCATAGATAATTTCTCTCTTGGGGGCAATCAATATCTGGTCGACGACAATGATGTTTTAAATGGTATTTACTAGATTATCAAGAAAAATTTTCAACACAAGCATTCATGATGCGCGATAAGAATGTTGATCACGACACCATCATCGTGTCCTTCAGAGGCACAGAGCCCTTCAACGCCGACGACTGGAGCTCCGACTTCGACATCTCCTGTTACGAGATCCAAGGCATTGGAAAAATCCATGGCGGATTCATGAAAGCTCTTGGCTTACAAAAATCCATTGGATGGCCCAAAGAAATAGAGCGACAAGATAGAAGACGGCCTTTGGCTTACTATACCCTGAGAGAAAGGCTTAGAGAACTTCTCAAAGAAAATGAGCGAACGAGGTTCGTAGTGACTGGGCACAGCCTGGGCGGCGCTTTGGCCATCCTCTTTCCTTCTATTTTGGCCTTCCATGAAGAAAGGTTACTGCTGGAAAGATTAGAGGGAGTGTACACTTTTGGACAACCTCGTGTTGGAGACGGCAAATTCGGAGAATTCATGGTGAAATCACTCTCGCAGTACAAGATTCGTTACTACAGATTTGTTTACGGTTTCGACATGGTCCCTCGGCTGCCCCTTGACGACAAGTCCTTGATGTTCAAACACTTCGGACCTTGCATTTATTTCGACCGGAACTATGTTGCACAGGTAAAAGCTAACATTTTTATACATACATATTGAATAATTCAGCGTGGGTTTTATTACTTTAGTGGTAATTTTTGTGGGTGTGGGCAGATTCTTGAAGAAGAGCCATTCAAGAACTATTTCTCGATAGTGGGAGCCGTCCTGATGAGAATCCATGCATGTTTCGAGATAGGAAGAAGCTTCACGATTTCATGGAGAAGGGGAAAGGAGTACGAGGAAAGAGTGATGTTGAGAATTATGAGGTTGTTTGGATTGTTATTGCCTGGAATTCCTGCTCATTGTCCTCAAGATTATGTTAATTCAACTCGCTTGGCTTCCACAGACATCTTCTTTTCTCCTCCCAAAGGTCGAATTCACAGTGAGTACGACGTCAAGATTCACTAGTTTCCTTTTTTAAAAAAAAAAAATAAATAAATAAAAGCAATAATTGTTGTGTTAGATGATGGTTTAAATGTAATGTGCTAAATTGAATATTCTCCAAAAAAAAAAAAAAAGGAAGTGACTGATTAAAATGTACTTGTATATATATTATGAAAGTATGATTAAATGTACTTGTTGGTTTGTGATGAACATGTTTCTGGTCATTTTTTTTAATCTTTGAGTTTAGAGCTGAGAAAATTGCTTCCAATGGATGTTCTCGAAGTCATGGGAAAATTTCTATTACTATTTTTCATACTACTTTTATTCATTTTTTTGTCATGAAAGAAATATTTAAGAATGATGTGTGACTCTTTGAATAAAATATTATATCATTAATAATCATTAAATGACGTGTCAAATATACTACATAGTATTAGAAAAATTTTCCTCTTTCAATGGCTTGTACCAAGGACTATATTCATTGCCAATAAGTATTCAACAATATTATGCATGACAAGCGGTAGGAATCTCAAACATACACACCTCGTTAAAATCTTCACAATTAAGAGAGAGGTAGAAAATGGAAAAAATAAAATGTATCTCTTCTAATTGTCAACATTTTAATGGTGGTGTGTATAGAAGTATCATGGATATTTATGAATTCTTTCTTCCAACTCACTCAATGAATTTCTTCTTTCTCCTATAGTTGGTTTTTCTGTCATAAAATTGTTTGATTCTTTTTAGTTCACAATGCATTAATCAACCAAACTTAACCTTATAAAAATATACTAAATGTCAATTCAAGTATAGTTAAGAGAATAAGACATCAATTACAATTTCAAGTGTCAATGATCTAATAATCCACCACCCTAAAATGAAAATGTTCATCCTAAAAATATGTCAATGATCTAATTGCTTGTTTTACAATTACATAAAAATCTATATATGTCAAAGTGAGCATAGTTCTAATGGTAATTAACATATACCCTGACCGTCAGGTCAGAGTTTCGAATCTCCCACTCCAAAGGTTGTTGAGTTTAAAAAAAAAAATTATATATATGACAGAGTGAATGAATTGATAAATATATATTCTTTCCTAAAAAAATAAAATTGATAAATATAGTTTTTTTTCCCTTTTTTGAAAAGGAAATATAGATTCATTTATAAAATACCTTATATGTAAACAAAATTCGACAATAATTAATGATGGATGGTCCACGTCCACCAAACGGTTTCAAGAGATATGGAAACTGAATGGTAAGCAATAGATGAATCAATATTTGAGGAAAAAACTTACTACAAATAGGTAGATTTTCGGAAAAATTTCTAGTCCTACCACCATTCAAATGTTGACGACTAGGAGAGATAAAAAAAATTTCTCATTTCCTCCCTTCCTCTTTTTTAGTTGTTAAGATTTTTATGAGATATGTAGGGAGATCCTACATATCCATATGCCAAGTTTTGTTCTTGGGAAAATTATGGGATATATTTATACACATAAAAGGAAAGTAAGCTTATCTTCAACCTATATCGAGCCCAACTGAATAAATCGAGCTAAAGAAGTTGCAATTATGTTTCCATGTACAATGAACAAATTTAGAGATGTTTTCGGTTAAAAAAAGAAAAAATCCAAGAATAATCTTTGATGGGTTGAGTTGATAAAAGATCTCTTGTATGATAGTCGAGTTTCTAGATTTGTCCATCTTATTAATTAATGTGAATTAAAATCAAATCAAATCCAATGATATGATATTGGGGTCACTTTATTCGAATGAGTTAAAAATTTATTATTAAAATAATGAACCAGAAATACTTTAATAATGAAATCAATCTGCCAACAAGAATTTAGCTCCACTGACATAATCTTATACTAATAACCACAAGGTCAAAAAAATATTGTAAAAAAAAAATCAAATCAATTTGTCTAATTTTTAAATATAGATTAAAAATTAATTTTGTTTCTATACTCTCAAATTTGCTTCAATTTAGTCCCTATATTTTAATTTAATATGATTTTGATAAATATGTTTAGCGAGAAAATACTAGTAAAAGTTTTTACAAAGTACAATGAAACTCAATTCCTGTTGTGGTGAAGTGGGGTTTAGAAATTAAAAGGGAAAAGCTGCAGACCACGGGGTCTGTATCTGACCAGAGATATAGGCCTTTAAAGCAGAATAATCCAATGCAAAAAGAGAAATTTTGGTAGATAGACCGTTTTGGAGACATATTTTCATATATGTCCAAAATTTTCGATATTTACAAGATTAGATTTTCGGATATATTTTCTTACCTTTATACCCTTGTTCTTATCATGTATTCTCAAATAATATTAAAAATGATAATAATATATTCCATAGATAACCAACCGAATATGCTTCATTTTAGGAAAGTTAGTTTTCACCAAATCCCCTAAATTAAGGAATGTCTCCTTCATTCCCCGTATGTCCTTCCCTATGTCCTTCGTTTTGGTTTTATTTCCAGCCTCCTCCCATTTATTTTCTTCTTTTTTTCTGGCAGAATTTTCTCTCACTTTCGGTTGCCCATTATCGATGGTTTTCATATTTTTCCCCCTTCTCTGTTCTGTGGTTTCGGACTGCATACGGTTCATCGGAACTTTGCTTGTTCGTGGTATTTTTTCCAATAGTTTCCCTGTTGTATTTATGTTTTTTCTGTAGGTTTTCGGCAATTTGTATTCAGTTTTTACTTTCCATTTTCCAGTCGTTTGAACATGGGTACGTTTTCAGTTTTTATATTTTATATATTCCAGGAGACATATCGTTTTAGTCAATGTAAGTTTCGTATACAGTACACATTATAAACATGTTTTTATATTTTATATATTAGGAGGGATATATCGTTTTAGTCAAGGAGGTAAGTTTCGTATATATTTCGTACACATTATAAACATTTTTTTATAGTACATTTTCAATTTTAATATTTAATATATTCCAAGGGATATCTCATTTCAGTCAATATAATAATTAAAAAAAAAAATAAGGAAACGTTTCCTTCCAAATATGATTTTTAAGGATGGATTTTTTTTAAAAAAATTCTCTCTCCTCATAACCGCACCTCAAAAAAAAGGAAACTCTCCAACTTGTACCCAAAAAGAGATCGTGCGTGATATATTTTTTTTTGGAAAAAACTTCCTCACTCCTCATAACCACACCTCAAAAAAAGGAAAACATATCTCCTTCTAATCGTGCAAATCACAAGGCATACGCGATTATTTTATATATAAAATATTGAATAATTATATAGTACAGGGTTTATAATATATATATATATATATATGAACTGGTATATATATGTATCGTCCGCTATACAGTATATTTCTATTCATTATTAATTGTCCCTAAATATATATATAATATACTTAGAAATGATATAAATATACAGGACTATCACTCAATTGATTGTAGAATGTAATAATTCTCCAAATAATAAATATATATCATGCATTATAATATATAATCAATATACATAATCTATTATATATTATATATTCATCATTGTGTATTCAATTTATAAGTAAAACGCCAAAGTGATAAATATATACCAGACTGTATATTGTATCGTAAATATATACCTATAATTATATTATATAAACCTTATTATTTTTTATAGGTAATAAATCGTGAGTTTTTTTTTCGTTCACTCTCTCTCATACCAAAAATCATGGATTTTTTCCTGATTGCACGTCCTTTCCTTCCTCGTTCACCATCTCTCCCCCATGGTTTGGAAAATGCAATTTGAAAGGAAACAGTTTGTTTCCTTTTTTGGTTTTATTTTATTTATTATTTTTTTTAAATGGTCAGTAGTGTATATGAGGGCTGAATCGTAAAAGGACCATGATTTTTATGAAAAAATATTGAGTCATTAGGCCTTTTGTGTAAAAAATGGAAAACTTGGACATTTATGAAATATAGGGTCCATATTTGGACTATCTATGTACTTTTCCCATGCAAAAATTCTCATATCTTGTCCATTGGCATTGTTTGCCCAATTCTTTTGATTTGCAGAGTTTAATTATCAACCACTCTTAATCTGTGTGAGTGATAGAATTAGTTTGCGTGTATCTCAACTAATCTTTCTAATCTCATCAAACGATTGATCATCTTACAACATTTCTAATAACTGTGGCTACTCTAGTTTGAGCACTGACTTCTAAAATTCTTAGATTAAAAATCCCTTTCCCTCCTATATATATTAGTAAAAAGAAAATATATGAACTCTCAGCCAGTGCTGGACAGAACTCTCTTTCAGCCTTTTCTACCTACATATGAACTGTCAATGAAACCTGATATCACATTGGGCGGCAATTCACAACATGTCCTGCTCAGAAACCATAAGCCAGCTATAATTTCTTATTCTACAACAATTCTACAGTGCAAGATCCTGGATGATACAGAACCAATCAAGCTAAGCTAGTGTAAATTTCTAAGACAGTCGACGAAACTACAAGATGCTACCTTGCGAAATCAGGAAGCATGGCAGATGAACCAACGCTTGAGGGAACCGATCCACACGTGCTTGTGGAACGGGAGAAAGTTGTTAGTGTTGCGAACTCTCTGGTTTCGATCCCCTGGAGACGAGTTCCTCATTTTGTGTGCTTTCATCTGTGCCTTCCTCAGCTTCTTCAATATCTTATCCATTGATGATGATCTTGCCTTTTCAAGTTTCATCTGAATCAACAAGCTTCATCGTCAGTGAACCACATAGCTTCTTCTAGTTCGAGTACTTTGCTATTCTAATTTGACCAGGACCAACATAAATGACTGTATTTTTTTGAATTCAAATGAACTGTTGGGGAAAAGAAATCCACAAATAAAGGAAGCTGCTTTAACCTTTAACCAGGACCATACTATTCTAGGATTTTTCTATGTTTTCTCTCCATTTTTCCCAATAGAACAGAGTGAAAGTTGCAGATTTTGATGCTAAAAGCGGCCCTAACCTCGAGTTTGCGTATCGCAGCTTCAGCTTTTGCCTTCTGCAAATTCTCCCATGCTGTTATCTTGGCTTCTTCTCTCTGCAACCTAAACATTACATTTCGAGTTAGCAGAAACTTCTTTGACATAGTCGACGAGATTGTTGACAATTCCAGGTAATGACAATATCTTGATATGTACTACAGATTCCAAAACTTTTCAAATAAGAGTGGATTCTGCTGTCAAAGACAAAATTATTTCCTATGAAAAACCAGGCATTCCGAGCCAAGGATGTATGATAGCTAATCAATTTTACAAGTGATTGGATGCTTAAAACCTTTTAGGTATGTAGATAAAATATCAATCTAAAAGAGATCTGAGATCCAAGATCAAGCAATGTTGAAGTTTAAACCTTGTGAAGAAAAAGTTCGTTCTTTTATTCATGTACTTAGTGGAGTGAGCTAAATGTAAAGCTTTAATTCTATTGAATTGAATCTTGAACTTGAATGATTAGTGAAATCAATATTTTCCTCTCAAAAACTAACCAATAAATCACTTAAAGTCCAACCAATACAACAACTAAAACCCAGTTAAAATGCCTAAATCCAACCATAAAAACAATCAACCTGAGTCTTGGAATCAAACAGCTAAAAACTAGCCTCAAACAACACCAAAGCACTCAAAAGCAAGCAAAATAAACGTCCTACACGACTACAAAACTAGCACTCACAAAAGTAGAACCAAATCAGTTAATAAAGAGTATTCATTTTACCATTTATTTAAGTTCAAGATCAGTTCAATGAAATTAAAACTTCAAAATTAAATTGTATTCATTCAAACAAGAACAAGAGTGAAACAAAAAAATTTCTCTGCAATTAACTCCACCACTGAAAGAACAACGAAAAGAATACTTACTTGGAAACCTGAATAGCTGCCTCTGCAATATCCAAAGTTGAAGCTCCAGCCTCCGTGGCATTTTCATCCGAGTTTCCAAGGTGTGGAAAGTCGTCTTTGGTCAATCTGAGTTTATTCCCTTTGAATCTCTGTATCACCGTGGCTCTCTTGTCTACCTCAACATCTCTCACTTCTTGTTTAGAACAATGGTCGCTCTCCTTTCCAACCATAGATTGGTGTGTCGAAGGAGATGAAGGGGAAAGTGAACCATTCCCCTGAGGAGATGAAGGTGTGAAATCTTCAGGGCTCATTTGGGTAGCCACATTTCGTTGCGAAACAACGCCTGAATCCATTGCCTCATCGGAACCACCATACTTTTCATCTGCAAATATGATCCAAGTGCCACAAAGAACATCTTAAAAACCACCAATCTCCAACTCAAAAACAAGGTGTAATCAAACTATCTTCAATGTCTCAACAAAATGGATCTCAAATATTCAACTCTTCAAGAATGAACATGAAGAGACAACTTAATCCCAACCAAACAATCTAACATTATTATGATTTAAACGGATGTGAAAGTAAGAGAGACTTGATTTTACACTCAATCACTGTCGCATAGAAACTTTACAGTACTTGACATCAACAATTAATACCAGCATCCAACCTGAGTATCATTTAATACTAAAGACAACAAACTTCATCTCAGCCCAAGTTAAACAGATTACTTGAAGACTACCCGGAAAACAAAGGGAGAAGAATAAAGAGATACCTTGAGAGCTGGGCAGTGGCGATTCGTTCAGTATATCTGACCATCTGGGAGCAGAGGCTAATCGTTGAATGGTACACTCTGGATAAGATTGTCCCCTATCGATGCTACCGCCATAGCAGATAGAAACCCCATCAGCCACCAACACTCCAGTGGAAAGAGCGGAGCCTAATTTGGAAGTGGCGAAAGCCCCATTCTCGGGAGTTGGAATTGCGGGTGAATAATTGGAGTAATTAGAAACTCCAGGCGACCCAATAGGGCCACTCTTGGACTTGGGTCTTCTCTGTAGGTGAGACTGCAAACTCCTGCTGAAGCCATTGCCCATAACAGGGCTACTAATCCATCGCTCGGCGTCCTCCCATTTGGAGGGCAGTGTCCTGCCGTAAAAGGGCGTCAAGGCGGCGACAGAGGCATTCCTCCGGCGTGTGTTGGTATTAGGCTGAGGTATTCGCTCGGAGCTCCAACCCCTTTGGTTCATGACATTGATTTCCCAGTAATTTGGGAGTGCAGGGCTTGGAAACGCACTGAAATTGTGGGAAGAACTGCAACTTTTTTCCCTCATTATGAACAGTACAATACAGTAACAGTAACAAGGGTCTTTGCGTATTGCTTTTTCCCGACGTCCCTATCGAAAGAATTTTGCTTTTGACACTATTCTTCCGTCCATTTTTGTCAAATACAGCTGTGGTCTGTAGGGGGTTTCGGAAACTTTTTCTCTTTCCTTCCTTCCTTTTGGCGGGAGGCTAGATATACCGCAGCGAGCCTAGCTTTCCTTTGGTTTCTATAAATTCGAGCCTTTGGAATAAAGGGTCGTCGAGCAAGGACACGGCCAAATTCAGAATCACATCAGATTTATTAGAATGTATGAAAGTCGACGAACTTCGCATTCAAGATGATGGCAATGGCAATGGCAATGGCAAGCTTCAAAAGCACTTTTACGAATTTTGAGATGCTTTTTTGTTGTCCTTCATCTTTGCCTGACGGGTTGATTGATCATTCAAGAGATGGCAATTTTTCGATAGCAATTTTTTTTTTTTTTTTTTTTATAACTTTAAGAAGATCAATTTGATTGTAAATCGTGATACCTTTTTTGTTTTGATCGATATTTTTTAGAAGAAATGGTAATTTTATTTTATACATAACTTCTTAGAGATTTAAAGTTACGATGTACAAGTGCTTAATATCTAATTGTTGGAGTTAAGCCAAATTAGAAGGTGCTTTGGTAAAGGAAAAAGACAATGGGTCATTGAATTTCGGATAAAGTGGAAGATTCAATCGATACAAAGAAAGATTTGTTTTTTTGGTTTTTTGTTTTTTGTTTTCTGAAATGGCAACTCTGCTGATGCTTTCGGTGCAGATAAAAATGAATTATTAAAATAGTAAAAGAGCCTTCAAATATGGCTTCAGTTGCCTGATTCACATGCCATTGTTCTTATTTTTCTTCTTACTGTACATTCATATGCTTGCACACAATTTTTCTTCTTTTCTTCTTTTGTTCTTAAGGAAACTTACAAAGTAGGCATTTTAAATTTAATATAAATGTAATTAAACACTTACTAGAAATAATAATAATAATAATAAAAATTGTTGACTTCTTATTAACCATGGCACTTGGATAAACTTTATTTAGTATGTAGATATCTTTCTATACACCAACATTAAAATGTTGACAACTAGGAGAGATAATTTTTTCTCATTTTCTATCTTTCTTTCTTTTCGTTGTCAATATTTTAATGAGATGTGTAGAAAGATTTTTGCACACTCACTTAACGTTCTTACAACAATATAATTTTTATTCATTAAACAATAGCATGTGAATAAGTTATCTTTAGAAGATAATCGAAAAAGTTGGAGCTTATTTGATTAAAGAAAGTTTAAATTTTACAATGGAATAAGTAATTAGAATGAATATAAAAAACAACTCTAGAAAATTTATAAAAATATTTTTAAAAAATTAATTAAAATGGACTGATTTCCATGTGCAAGTAAAGACATAAAGTAATAGAGCTAACTTGTCATGACCACTCAACATATACTATCATCAATCTCCATCAATGTTGTCTATGTTACCTATAAGAATATTGTTGTGTATGTTACCTATAAGAATATTGGTAAGTAGGTAAATATCATGGAATATATACTTTAGCAAATAGTCCTTTTAACGTTGTAGCAATTATATATCAACAAATATAGGTAGACAATGTTGTGAAGCTTTTCATTGATGACTCAATTTTGTACTATTGTTTCTTGTATGTGATTGCCAAACTCGCCTAGAAAGAAAGAAAAAAGAAAAGGAAAAAAAATCTCTATAATCGTGTGAGAGAAATTTTGCACAAAATAAACTTCTAAATTTGTCAAAAGACATAATTGGAAGGGCTAGCCTATTGAAACCATGTGCTAACTCATAGGAGAGATCTTCATTAGAAAAAAGGTTAAAGTTTACACAATTAAATGCCATTGAATTTAAAGTAAGATTCAATTATGTCGTATCAGTTAAAAAAAATTATTCTTACTTGTGCCTTTAAAATCGTTAAAAAAACAACCATTTTGTCAACATTTTTAGTAAAATGAAGATTAAGATGTGACATGACACAGAGTTGTAAAATAGAAGGTATATCATATATGCAGGTTTAAGTGGTACGTTTAATTATACTCCTAAACTTTGGAGAAAGCTTCAATTATGTTCATGTTGTTCCAAAAGTTACATTTTAACTCCAT
The DNA here is from genome assembly GCA_036850905.1 of Luffa acutangula. Taxonomy (NCBI): domain Eukaryota; kingdom Viridiplantae; phylum Streptophyta; class Magnoliopsida; order Cucurbitales; family Cucurbitaceae; genus Luffa; species Luffa acutangula. The sequence continues at coordinate 55,067,605 of CM072087.1, read as the reverse complement.
CTTTAAAATTGTTCCAAAACAAACAAGCTATTAATTTTCATGTTAAAATGAATATGAAAATTAAATGTGACATGGTGAGTTAAAAAAAATATCAAAGAGTCTTAGTGATATTCAAAATGACATAGTTTGAGATAGAAATAATAGATTTTTTTTTTAGATAACAGTAAAATATTGTTTTCACCCTCTCATATTTAAAAGACTTCATAGGAGATGAGATAAAAAAAAAAAAAAAAAAAAACGCAAGACAATTAAGCCTATGGTCCAATATTGTTTGATAAATATCATAAATTTGAGAATAAAAAATGTCTTTATTCTCAATTTTAACAAAGAAGCTTATAAAAATGGTTGTTTTGAAATAACTTTACAATTCTCAAAGAGTTAAAATGAAACTATTGAAACAATAGAGACACAACTAAAATCTACTCCAAAATTAGACATAATTGAAACATGTCAAATATTTGTACCTCTATTTTTATTACTCATGGTACTATACCACATTTTTGTCCTCTTCATATATTTTAACAGAAAAGTCAGAATGAAATGGTTGTTTAAAAATGATTTTAAAGGTTAAAGGGAAAAAAAAGTAACTTTATAACAACAAGAACATAATTAAAATAGCCTACGCTAAATAACATGAATATTTTGTATAATTTTTCCTCTCTAAAAAAAATGTATAATTTAACTTTATAAAGGACAAAAAAAAAAAAAAAACAGCCCAAATAATATTAGGGAAGTTATAGTATGACACTAGTTACCTTCAAGTATGTTTGATTTAACTTTTCAAGTGTTTAATTTTGAAAAAAAAACCATTAAAAATAATTATAGTATTTGACAACTACTGAAAATGACTTATTGAAAAATATGAGATTTTGAAATAAATCATTTTGAAAAAAACCATTGAAAGCAAATTTTTAAAAAAGAATTTTTAAGTATATAATAACTCGTGTATAAAAACACTTATGAGAAATGTGTAACCAAATGAATGAGTGTTTAGATTCTAAACATTTTTTTATACAAAATGTTTTTTTTAAAATTATTTTGGAAAAATACTTAAACTAAAAGGTATTCTAAACGGGCCCTCAATTTTCCTCTTTAATCCAGTCATGAACACATCAAGATCCGTGATTTCAAAGCCTTGCTAATATCACGCTAGTATTATACCATAATTAATATAGTTCTAAACAAACTAGGACTAGTTAGGCCAACAAAAACATAGTTGAAGTGACATAAAACTTGTACTAATGACCAAAATGTCTGTAGTTCGAATCTCTCATCTCCACCTATTGTAAAATATATATATATATATATATATATATATATATATATATATATATATATCTAGGACTAGCTAGAATCATAATGGTTTTGGGATAAAATGGTGCAAAGATAATAAAGCAACAAAAACTACCTAAAAAACACTAACTTGAGCATATGAATGCTAGGAGCGCTCAACTAATTAAAGCATATATTGTGAGCACAGTGACAAGCAACTGAAGACTGTGGCCAAATCACTCGAGGAATGCTAGGAGGGCATATATCCAAACACAAACATTTATATCCTAAGTTTTTAACTCTCAAATATTCAATATTCATACTAATCCAAGTCAAAGGATTTTTTTCCTAGATAGCTCTCAAGTACTTAAAAGAGTTTAAAACCCATCAAAAACAAGATTGTTAACATTTACACCCACCTGTTTTTCAAAAAAAAAAAAAAAAACACACCCACATGTTTTTTAGAACAAACTTGGAAGACAACAGAAATAGTGAGAATATTCCATTAATAGATTTGAATTCTCAAACTAAAAAGGAGACTACTAGGGAGTGAAAGGTATAATTGAAAGAACACTCATAATTTTTTAACTTCTTGTTGGTTCCTAAAATTAATCCTACGATATTTCTTACTAACACTAATAATACTACCATGTTGTATTAAAAAAAAAAAAATACTAGCATGTACCTTTTGAATTTTTCTTTTATCATGTGTACAATTTAAACATCGTGCTACCAAAAGATACTAGAATCCATGCTAGTAGACACCATTAATATATATTCACTTTCCAATAAGCTTCCTTAGGAGAAAAAAAAAATAAATAATTCAACTTTGGTTGATTCTAATTAACATATAGTTTTTTCCATGGAAAAATAATTTAATGGTTCATCTTCATCTGGTGTTTGAGCTTTTTCCCTTTTTCTTCTTCTTCTTAATATTAATATTATTTTAATAAAGTAGTGTGTTTTTGAAGGGGAAAAAAACATAAAAGAGGACAATGGATCCAAGGAGATGATAGGTAAGATTCATGCATCCCTTGGGGAGGGGTTTGGTACATGTGCAATGTCTATTCTCTGTTCTCTATAAGAAACAAAAATCATATGACTTCAATTATTATTTCATTTTACAAACATCCCCACCCTTCCAAATGCCAATGCCCCTCCTTTCTCTAACTCTATATTATATATTTCTTATTTTTTCTCTCCAACTTTTTTTATAATTTTTTGTTACACTTCATTATATTAGCTAGGGCTTTCTTTCTTCTTCATCTTTAACTTTTACTTTTTTGTTCAATCATTTGTATAAAGCATTCCAGGGGTTATTATAATTTTGTGAATCATATCCACTTTTTCACATTATCCACTCTTTTTCAAAAGATGTTTTACTTTAATCATAAGTTGTACTTGTATGTAGTCTGTTGATTAGTTTCTTTTTTAGAAAATGATTGACTCCCAATGCTACAGTATGATAATGTTTGATTGTTTTCTAATCCTCCGTGCTAATTCCATAAATTTATTGTCTACATTTTTATCTCTCTTTAAATTTTCACAACTTCTCCTACTTGTTTCTTTCTACAAATAACCAATAGAAGTACTTTCAACAAAAATCGCTTTATTAAAAGTAAAACTCAACCCAAAAGGAAACGAAATTTCTGTCAGGAGATTCTCGAGCTTGCTTGTAGATTGGGCCCGATCCAAGCCTTCAACAGACTGGAAGCTCTGGCCCAAGTCCCCTCCCATCATAATTATTGAACACTTGGAAGTATGACCTTTTCATATTAATTAGAATGACAATAATAAATTAACAATTGATTAAACTATACTATAATTAAGAACATATTATCTGGCAAATAAAATGATAATAAAAACAAAAACACATTAATTATCCTAACATCGTACAAAAGCATCCGACAATTCCAATTTCCACCCAATATACCTTTGTTTTGTTTTTAAAAGAAAAAAAAAAAAAACATTAATCAATAAGCATGCCCCCTTAAGAAAACAATTGTTCATCTATTATGAAACATGATCCTCTATGATTAACATTTGTACGTGCAATATTCATAATAATCCCAAAAAACGCATGCTGGCAAGTAGGGACGATGCCACTTAAAAGATAATAGCCATTCCTTCCCACAATTTTTATTCTTTAAATATTTCATTTATTGTATCAATCAATTTATACAACTGCCCCCCTATCCAATCTGTAAAATTAGAAAGAAAAAGATTTTCATTTCTAAATTAAGTTATCATTTATGTTGAGTGAAGTTTTGGGAGGAATGTTTGCTTTTCTTTTTCTCTATTGGAGGATCAAGTTAAAATTTTTATAATTATATACTTTCTTGAAAATTAATTACATGGTTTATCAAATTAAAATTTTAGTTTCATTATAATTATTGGTCTTCTTGACTCCAACCCTGCTGACAAACTGCGAAGACTGGATTATGATTTATGATTGGCTCATCTGAATTTGATTCATCAAAATAAATGAATTTGACAGAAAATCAGGGATTTGATATCTAATATTAAGATATAAAGTTAAGGTCTTTTCCTGTACCTTAAAGTGTGATACAAAGGATTTGAAGCAAAATTCCAACACAACACAGTCTGATCTATCAATACACTCTATTACCCGGATCTGACCTAACAAGACAAACTTGATCTGGATCACAATTGGAGGTCAGCCCACAAGGAAGGCCCATTGGCCCATACCATGTCGCCTCCTATCACCTATAATTCTTCATTCTCCCACATTCCTTAGGCTCCCTTCATATCAAACTCAAACTAGGGAAATTCTCTATTTAAGTTTTTTTGTTTTTTAAATTAGATATTGTTAATGCTCTAACTAGTTTGAATTATGTTATGTTACATACGTCTTCTATCATAGTGACATAGAAAAAGAAGTTATATAAAAATATTCTAAATAGTTTCAGGTAGAAATGGAGAATTGAATGTGTGTATTATTGTCAATAAAGTAAGACTTTTTGATTCAAATTATGAGTAAACGACGACTACAAAGTACCATTTGAAAATTGAACTATAGATTTAATAATGTTAACATATAAAAAAATGTTATTGAATATTAATATTTCTCTGTGCATGCCAAAAAAATTTCTATGCATCTTCGTCCTTGACTGCAATTAATAGAAGAGGACAGTGGCGATCACGTGGACTGGAGGAGAAGTAAGAAATTGTGCGGTGGTGTCCTGGCACGTGATGAGTAACGGTCGGGTCAAGTGGTGATGGTGGAAATTGGAAAACGACCGTTGGAAAATTAAATACCACTTCCTTGTAAGGGGCTGTTTGGCTCGCTTAACCTCAATTTATTTGATATTAATTAACAGATTAAGAATAAAATAATGGGATCTGATTCATCCGTCCAACTTGGAAAGAAAGCACGACGACCCACCGGCCAGCTGAGGCTCTTTTTTTTCTTCTTTTGCATTGCATGGGAATAATAATTGAATTGCTTAAAATAATGGAAACAATTATAAGAAAAAAGATTAATAATAAGTTGACTATTTATGAAAGGGAAGGAACATAGGAAGTTGATATGAATTGGAGGTGGCGAAATAATGATTTCCAACTATTTCAATTCGCTTTTGAAATGGCCTCTCCAATAAGCTTAGCTGCTTGTAAAAACATCCGACTTTATTAAAAAAAAAAACCCATATGTTTATTATTATTTTTTTATTAGACCCACCTGCCTAAAACATTAAACAATTGATGAATTTTTCTGTGTGTTAACCATATAATATGTGGGGGTGGCAGGCCCAAATAGTAATTTGAATAATGCTGTATACTCTGAAAGGGGAAAGGAAAACTGGAAAAGTTAATTTGAATGTGATTTAAAAGGGGAGACTTCAAAAACTCCAACCACGTGGCCGGAAAAATCAAAGAGTTCTCCGCAAAAGCAGGTGGTGTTCTGCCACTGTTGAAGGTTGTGGACGTCGTCGTTCTGACCACATCCAATTTCGAATAATTGCTTACATAGCATCAATACATTAATTAATGGTGTGGCGTAGGCCTATCCTTTTAATTATTTGAGAGAAACTTTTTCAATAATAAAATGCACCAATTTTCATTAGGTTCTGCAACTAGAATCATTATCTATGTTGTTGCATTACTATTTTAATTAATTAGGGTCTCCTTGGATCAATTTAATGTTATTGTGAAGATTCATATGTGATGGTAATATAATTTTTCTAACTTTTAATCTCTTGGATCATGATACAAATTTTATGTTAGTTGAATTATATTCATGTGTCATACGTTAATGATACAAATAAAACAACTGACATATCAAATTATTGTCATCTCTATTTCTTTTTCAAAAAATCAAATTACTACATCTTGTGCATTAGTTTTATTGTTTAGGTGAAGGTGATATTTAGCATTTAAAGAATAAGATATGATAATTAGTCATTGTTTTAATTCGTGAGAAAAACATTATATTTGGTCATATTTAATTATTTTTATTCAATAATTTGTAGAATATAATGCAATAATTGAAATTGATTGGTCCAGTTCTAAGGAATTATTCATTTTGGACCACTTAATGATAATGAGTAATTTTAATATGTTCAGCAACTAATTTTCTCTTATTTTCTCTTATTTTCTCTCTCCCTCTTTTTATACTTTCAAGTTTCAACTCTTTGAAAGAGGATAGCACAGACTTCCCTTTTCCATTGATTTATAAGATCAGTACTTTTTTTTTCTTTTTTTTTTTTTTTAATTTTACAGTATTCCATAATGTAATTTCAACAATAAGTTAGACAATATTGATCATGATATTCATCAACGTGGCGATATCAACCATAAAAACCTATAATTAGATTATAACAAATAGAAACAAAGAATTAGATGGTTAAAGTAGCTAACAAAATTGTTGTAAAAAAAAAAGTAGTCACTCCAAATGTTTATATATATATATAGAGAGAGAGAGAGGGGTTGAAAATTGAACCATAGACCTCTTCGTCATTAGTACACATTTTATACCACTTGAGCTTTGCTCATGTTAACCTATAATGTATTTTGTATTCATTTTTAGTCAAAAAAAAAAAAAAAAAAAAGTTAATTATGATAAAACTTAATTGTTTAATTTTTAACAACAGTTTTTAAAGTCGTGTGTGTGTGCCCCTTTTGTGGAAGATCCAGCCTCCAGCATTGAGCTCTAAGAAAGTGGAACTAAAATTAATTAATTCAATTGAAGTTAAGAATGATTAAAATATAGGTGTAGGTAGGAATAAGAAAGTTAGAATTGTGGAAGAAGATTAAAATATGTAATCCGCGAAATTGTGACCACCGCATGCCAATAAATACAATCAGAGACAGCTTTTGTGTTTCCATTTCTCAATACCATCTGATTTTGCAGTAGGAAGTGGGATGCAAACCCAAAATCTGAGATTTTCTCGGGAAAATTTTACCCAGAAAAAGAAAAAGAAAAAACACACAAAAAAGGAAACGAGAGCGAAGGCACAATGAAGAAAGAAAGTTGGCTCATTTTCCCAGACGCCAACCACAGCACAAAACTAAACACATAATCCAAAATATAAGATTTTTCCTTTTAATTTCCATTCGCTTAACGACGGACCCCCTTTTGGTTGCATGGAATATCATGATTTGCTGTCCCACGCCACGCCCAACCCCTTAACCCTTACTCCTATCAACTTTTTCATTCATTTTCTCTGCTTCTATTTCTGTTCCCATTTTCGAATTACATTCCAGCCAAGACGGAAGAAGGGACCCATTCCTTAACGTCTTTTTCCATTTCAAAATTCAATTATTTCCCTCACACGTGTGTTCCACCTTCCTTTACAAACCTGATACAGTTCAGCTACACCGTACACCCCCCCCCCCCCCCTATTTCTCTTTTCATTTTCATTATATAATAATAATAATTTCATATAATATTTCTTCTTTTCTCATTTATCAACATCATTATTCATATACATAATACATCAACGGGATTTTATGTAATGTAACTTTGACCGTTCGATTGGTTTTACTTTTCCCTAATAACATCTTTTTTTGTATATATATATAAAATAATAGTAATGACTGGAGGGGAGAAAATGCAAACCCGAGACCTTGAAATTTTAAAAAGAAACAAAATGAGGAATCTGGGCAGATGGGGATGCCCGTACTATGACCGAGTAACCGACTCCGCCAGTTTCCCGATTCTTTCCACCAGTTCTGGGGACAGCTTCTTTGCCGGTTTTCGTTCCTTTTCGGGTCGATGATCGAACCCCAGAGCGTACGATACTTCTTCGGAGCTCCATCCGGCTTTTCGGAGAAGGTCCGAAAACCGATCCGTTTTTAGAAGCAGAGCGTCTAGAACCGCCTGGTTGTCCACTAATACCATCGCTCCTTCGAAGAATCCGGACGCTGAGACCTCTACGATGTCTGAGACGTCCGTTTCGCTCCATCCGCCTTCCCTCAACGTCGATCCCATTTCTTCGATGTATTCCTTTACCCATTTCGGAATTTCCGACCTCGGCATCTCGAATACCCTATCCGGCGACGAAGACGACGAGGAAGACGAGTTTCTCCGGCGACGATCCACGACGGCGTCGCTCCAGAACTCCACCCACCTCGGCGTTCTTGCTCCAGAGTCCAGGCTCCGCCGGGAGAAGTTAGAGGAGGAGCCGGCAGATTTTTCACTAATGGACCTTTGCTTTTTGAGAAGGTGGGTATCAGATTCGGAGCTCCGAAATAGGAATTCCCGCTCGAAGAAATCGGATAGATCCAAACCGCAAAAGGAGATCCGATTCTCATCGACTGAGAATATTGGGTTCCCGGCAAGAGAAGGGTTGCAGGGAATGTAGCAATGATTGAAGAGGGGAATCAGAAGGGGGGCTCTCTTCAGAGCATTTCTCGCGACCCGTAAGGCCTTTTCCGGGTCTAAGGGCCTCGGACCCCAAGACTTGGACCAGAAGGTATTCTTGGCGATTTGGAAACTGATGGCCGCAATTGGAAGATCGAGCGTCGCTCTAAGATGCTGCCTGGCGCCGGAAGCCCGCCAATCGGGGAACCCAGGGCCCACCGGCAAACCAGAGGACAGTACAGCTCGGAGATCAGGTGGGAAAGCAAACCCAAACTCGGCCTCGGCTCGAGCGAACTCGGCGACGGAGAGCCCCGGTTGCACCTCCACGCCGGTGTTGCGCAGATGGGTAATGACCTTCTCAGCGAGAGAAGAGAAGGAGAGAAGGCCGGCGCGTGCGGGGTGAGAAGGAGTGACGGCGGCGGCGCGGGCGGAGAGGCGTCGGAGTCCGGCGATATGAGCCGGATTGAGACCGGCCATCCTGCGGTCGACGTCCACCATTGGCGGGCAGAAGAAAATGAACCAGTGATGAAAAGAAGAAGAAAGAGGGATCAGAGGAAAGGCTCTGAAGGCAGTGGAAGAAGAGAAGAATTTAGAATGTAAAAGAAAATGAACTACTTATAGAGGCGAGGTGTGTTAATGGAGTGGACCCCACCTCAGATTTTAAGCGAGTGGTTTTCATCTTCTTTTTTACTAATGGCACTTCTTTTTTTTTTTTTTTTTTTTGAAAAGTACTAATGGCACTTCTTGTTAATATGGTTGTTGCGACTCTTATATGAAATTTTTTATATTCCCAAGTCCACCGCAGTAATTTCACTTCTTTCCCACCGCACACTGTGCATTTTTTATTTTATTTTTTTTGAGGTGTGTGCATGTAGGATATTCTATTTTCTCATATATATTGCACTGCAATAAACAGTCTTTTATTTGAATATGTAGGCAAGATGCACCAATTTTAGTATACTTGAGTTAGTTAAAAGTATATATTTTTTCCATCCTAAGTACAGTTGTAATAACAATCTAACAAGTCTAGGTTCAAATTCCCTCACTGAATACTCAAATATTTGTTTTTACATATCGAAATTGAACCTACAAATATCAACTTATAAGATAAAATAAAAACCACATTTTAAAATTAACATATCAATTAATTATTTTTCCCGGAAATTGGTATTATATAATTTATGCCATTTTACTTTTTATAAGGTAAAAATTGGAGTTTTTCTTTTTTCATGTGCACAATCACATGTTTCTTGAAAGATGTTTTGTTTATTTACATAAAATCAATATTCTCGTACTACCAAAACCTTCCATTTCTTAGTACGGCATTTTAAAAAAGAAAAAAAAAAAAAAAACAGAGAGAGAAATAACTCACTAATTATATTTACATGAAAATAGGTGGGAAAAAAAATAAAAGAACACTTCTACGTGAAGCACAAACTAAACGAACAAGAAACATGTGATTAGCACGTGAAGTCGTCCTATAAAGGGAGGTGGAATTATGTCACTTTCACACATAACTACAAGAAGATATGTTTATTTGATAAACAATATGGTTATTGGATTTTGAAAATTACCCTTTCCAAGTAAAAAAAAATATGAATAACTTTATAAAATGATTAGATAAATAACGAAAATTTCTTGAATATAAATTTTACTTAATAGTTTCTTAAGAAGGACTTATTGACTCTAAAAAAAAAAAAAAAAAAAAAAAAGAATGATTTATTGAAAAAAAAAATAATAGGGTAGACAACAATATCAAAATTCGAATCTTTTTATTTATAATTAATTAAAAAAAACTAATTGACATAGACCTTGCATAAAATAAATTATAAAAAAAAAAATATTTCTTGATTTTTAATTGAACTAAAATTTTTATTTATCTAACTCTGTTTTCTTTTTGGAAATATTTGTACAATTTAAAAATAATTTTAAAGATTTTAAAATAATTTAGGCTAATTTATTACCTTAGTCCCAAACTCTTTTTTGTGTATACTAAATCTTTGACACATTCAATGTTTTTTAAAATCGGAAGATTTATTTGAATAGATCAATAACTTATTGAACATAAATTAAAAGTTGAAAATTTTATTATGCATAAAAATTGAAAGTTTATAAATATATTAAAACATTTTTAAATTTTGAAGACTGCCTATTAGACATTTAAAAAAGAAATAGAAATCCAATAGTCACAAACTGAATGTTATAATTATTTACTGTTTCACTTGAATATGAAAAAAATGACTTGTCAAAAAAATGAGATTGAGAAATAAACCATTTTGAGAAAACATTTGAAAGCAAAATTTTTAAAAATATTTTTTAAGTATATAATAACTTGTGTATAAAAACATTTATAAGTAAATTTAACCAAACATATGAGTGTTTAAATTCTAAACAATTTTTAAACAAGATGTTTAGAAAAAAAAAGTATTTTTGAAAAACACTTAAACTAAAAAGGTATTCAACCTAAGTGGTTGGATGTATCTTTATCATTAAATTACACCTGAATACACATTTTTGCATAAATAAAATTTGTTACTTTAAAATGTTAATTATTAATTATTTTTTAATACTAATAAGTAGCAAAATAAAATGAAGTTAAATTGATGAATTAATTTCAAAATCATGCAATTATTAACTCAACTTTAGAAAAGGGTGCATGAAATTAATTAATTAATTCAGATATTAAAAAATTATTAACCAGAATTACTTAATAAATTATGAATTTTTAAAAATTAAGATATGATTTCTCTATTCTACATTACAATTGACAAACGAACAAATCCATTGTTTTGACTTCTGAAAATATTCTTTTTCTTCTTCCTTTTTTGTCTTTTTCTTTCTATCTTCTTCTTCTTTTGGAGATGTATGAACCAAAAGCTAAAACACGTTGAATTAATTAATTTAGACAAAAACATTTCAAAAAAAAAAATAGACTACAATAAATTTTAGACACTTTAACTATTTAAAAAGTATCCTTTTAAATCAATAAGACTAAAACCAAACTTGATTTGATAATAACATTCATTCACTAGCATAATTTCGTTGAAAACTTGTCATCACCATCAATAGGTTTTAGCATTAACATAGGGATGAAGTGATCATAAGAGATTTGTTTTCTATCTTTTGAATTAACCATGATTTAGAGCAAAAACAAACAACATGCATGTGGAAGGAAAGAAACAAATAAGTGTTGAATCAAAAAAGCTTTCAAGAAATATATAACACAAACCATTGGTAACTATTCTTTAATATACTTTTTTAATATTTAATATGTTGATGATTTTTAATGATATTTATTGGTTACAAATTGATCTTACTTACTAAAAATTTAGCTTTTAGTAGTCTAGATAAATAGGTGATTTTTAACCCTTATTGTATTGCAAAATATGTGTTCCTATTGCAAGTTGCACAAGGAAGAGGAAAAAGATGCATGGAGCAATAACTTACATAGAATAGATCCAAACTTAGGGTGTCTATGGAAAGAAAGTATGATGGATTAGATTTGTAGGGGGCTTTTAGCATATGGACCAAATGTGTGTAATAAATACAAAGGTCACCAACCATTTTATGAAGCTACAAAAGTCTAATGAAAAGTCACCATTGTTTTGCTAAAGTGGAACCATATGTCCACTCTAAAACCCATGCTTTGGACTATGGTATGCTCTCACATGTCTTTATCCAATAGGTTTTTCTAGCCAACCAGATGAGATTTGGGTCCATTTTTTTCCAGCCCCAAACTAACAATATATAGTTATCATTGTATTCTTAATTGAAATGCAATATGTGGTCATCTCAATTCTTTAAAAACTTCATTAACTCGACACCATATAGAAGGATCCAAAAGACGATCAAACAACTAAATTCAAGAAAATTTCACACCCTACCTCTAATTCATACTTCATATGCAATTAAAAGTGGATTCCAACCATCTTATATAGATGATTGATTAAAGGAATTGAAAGAGGATTTAAAAGGAAAAGAAGGTTTTAGTGGGGGGGGTGGGTTTGATTGAAGTGAAGTGTTTGGAGAATGGGGAGACATGGATGCATAATGTTGTGTGGTTTGTTTGTGATAAGTGAAGGAGTCAGTGGGAATGGTTGCTTCAAATGCAAAGGGCAAAGCAAAGGACCACAGGGCTGAGGTTGAAAGGTGGTGTTGGTGTTGGGATGGCGTGTGTGTGTTATTATGAGTAGTGAGTTTTCGCAATAAATTCAATTGAGTTGCTAAGTAAAGGAATTGAAGCCTCACCACACGTACACAACACAAACACTCATCTTGAGTTAGACACATTATTGGCTTATACTGAAAGAGGGAGTGGCTAGTGTAGTGTAGTAGGACTTTTAATTTTCCAACCAAAATTTATTTTCTTATTACAGATACTCAACATTCATATCTACTTTGCTCCAGTGTGATCTTATTGCCACATAACATTTAGATTCTCTCTATTTTCTTTCCAATTCTTCTTTTCTATTTTAAACCAAAAACTTGTTTCATGTTTTTTTGGGGTGAGTCAATTTAATTAACTTTCAAGTTTTAGTTTTATACAACTTTGAATTTCATCCTTGGTTAGCTGAATTTCTTTTGTTATAGATCTTTATGGCTAAATTAAATGTGTAGTTTTTTTTTTTTTTTTTTTTGGGAGAGATGAAGTTCAGTGTTCTTATTGCTAAGTTTGTTGATTTTTTTTTTTTTTAAAAAAAAAAATTGGTTAGAATATTTTGTTGGTTAGGTTCCAGTCATTATTAATTGATTTTATTCTAGTTTGTTAATATTTTGATTTTTTTAAAGGGAATATTAGTTTCACCACCGATTTAAGTTTAGAGTACAAATAGTTTGATGAAATTAAAATTTTATACTACAAATTAATTAACACATTAAAACTCAATACAAAATACAATTTTTTAAAATTATTTAATGGTTTAAAAAAAAAAATTATGAACCTATAGGCTTTTTATTAAAAAGAAAAACAACAAATATCAACTCATTAATCTGAGAGGTATTAGAGAAATTATAGCATGGACATCGTTTAATTCAATTCGTTAGGATTCAAAATATACTGTCTCTTTAGTCATAAATAGTGATAATTATTCATTGTTGAAGAAGATGAAGAATCAATTTAGTCCTCCCCTTGTAAATTTGATATCCAAATATTTCGAATTAAATTGCATTTATTTTTAGTTTTCTTACCTGCATCAATATTTCTCGTAATTGTTTTTTGAAAAAGAAAATTGAATGTTGTTGAATATAATATGGATCCACCCATTAATAGATTCTCTAACAAAGAAATAATGTACTTTCCCCTTGTTTGATTTTCTTGTTTAATTTTCTTTTATTCTAGTCTCACACGACAAGTAGATTAAATCAGCAATCAAGTTTTGTGCGTTGGTTACTGTATGCAAGTAATTTTCATTTGCATTATCGCTTTCATGCAATGTTATGAAAGAGATGGATTGTGCTTAATAAAATATTAACTAAATTACAATCTTATCTTACTTTTAATCTTATTTTTAGTGTCATCTATTATTATTGATGATTTCTTTAGAAGTTAAAATACATTATATTATAGATAATTAATAAAATTACGCATATTAAAAATATAGTTTAAATTGTTGCAAGGGACACAACAAATTACTATCCCATGTGCCTCACTAAATAAACTTATTTGACAATTATTCCTTAGCTAGGTGCCTTCATATCATGTGTGAAATGATACTTAAACACCAACTTTTAAGTTGCTTAAAATTTTAATTGAAATATAATATAACTAATGGTATAGAGGTTAGAGCTATAATAATAAAGTAACTTGAATAATAATAATAATGAAAAAGAAGAGAGACACAACTCTTTGTAATCGAGAAAAGTAACAAGAGAGACACAACTCTTTGTAATCAAGAAAAGTAACTTGAATGATCAATTTAACGATGTGGACATTAATAATTATGTAGAAATTAAATTGTAAATAGTTTGAACTTTTGAATATTGTTTTTAAAGGTATGAAGGAGAGAGATAAATAAGAAATAAAAAAGTGAAAAGTTAGGGCACTCGTGTGCGGTGATTACTTTGGGGTTGGTACCCACTTTTACCAAAGCCAATCATAAAATGTTATGCACACGCACTGTTAAAAGCCTATAAATTAATTTATGTGAGAGCCTGAATACCAGATAGGGATTGAGTACGCATCTCTTCATGCGTGTCATTAAAGATGAACAAAAAAAAAAAAAAAAAGTTTTAAAGTTTATTTATTTATTTTAAAGAGTGCACTTTGCTTTACACACAGCCTGCTTCAAGTTCAAGGCATGTAAAACCCAAAGCAAAAGTTAAGGTTGCTCACTTACATAATTATGTTCTTTAAAAAAAAAATAAAAATAAAAAACGTTGCAATTAACACTCCTCAGCACATGTAGGGTCAAAAATTAATTACAACACCACATAAAGATAGATTGGACCATCAGACTTTTTACTCCCCTACAATATTATGTCTAAACTCAAAATTTATGTTTCACGAATTCATGTATACTAATTTTTCTTTACCTAAATACATGTTTAAAAAAGTTTTAATTAGTTGGCATGATATGTTTTTCATGAGATTGAGAATTCATTTGTTGAATTATTTCTTTTTTGACAATATGGGGTGGGGGAATTTGAACCACAAATCTTGTGGTTATTAGTACAACTTTATGTCAGTTGAACTATGCTTTTGTTGGCTTTGTTGAATTATTTATGTCAACTTGCTAAATATATCGTTAAAATATAAGTAACCAAAATTGAAACTTATAAATAATGGAACTAGATCGAGAGAATACTCGAATATGAGGAACTAAAGCATGTGTTGATCCTAATAATTTTAATATTTAAACATATGAAAAACATTAGTGAAAGGTGTGAAATTTATGGAAAATCCAAAATCTGAGATGCCCATGAAATTGGAGGTCCCCCCCCCCTCCCACTCTCTCCCTTTTCATTTCTCCCAAAACACACTTTACAAAATGACTGTCTTTGCCCTTCCAATTTGAATCCCAAAATACTCTTTTCGTTTTTATATTAAAAAAAAACTTTTTTTAAAAGAAAAATGCACGTCGTGTCGTGGAACAAAAAAGTTAATTAGTTATATCAATGGTCTTATCAGTTTTCAAAAGTCCCATATTTGAACAGTTTTAGAAGCAGCACCTTTTTGTATTAAATAATTTTAATTATCATCATATGATATGTATATATATTAATTCTAGGCAATAAATAAAATGTCTTTAGAAACTCATTTTTGTTTTGATATTTGTGATTATCTAAACTAGCTCATAATTTGTACCACCCAATACTTAGTTGATTTGAAAATTTGATGGTAAGATTTTAATACTTTAAAAAGTGGGTGTGGGCAATAATAGAGTTTGGTGTGACATTGTTTTGAATTTCAGTGGCGAAGCGATTTCATAAAGTAGGTACAACGATTATATTAGTGGTGAATATATAGAGAGCTAGGTTGGTTAGTTTTAGGGACAGGCATGAGTGTGGGATATGGGTGTGTATTGAAAATGCTAAGAAAATTACTCCAACAAGAAGTGGAAAAACAATGGAAGGAACATTCCATGCAGAAGAGAGTTTCAAAATTCAAAAAGCTCAATGGTTTGGCTGTCAAAACGATGCTGTTTAATTAAGTTGTACCATCACCCTCAACACCCACTTACTGCACGTCCCATCTCCCCTCTCTTTCTCTTTACTTATCATTTTCTTTTCCCCTTTACACTTACAAACTTACCTTACCCAAGTACAAAACTACAACTTTAATTTAGTTTTGACCAACCTACATTGAAATAATTAACTAACTGTTTACTTTTCCCATAAAAAAAAAATATATATATATATATATATATATATATATATATATATATATATATATATATATATATTATTTGTTTAACTGAGTCTTTTTATTTTAAACTTCAATGGAATCCAAGTAATGAAGCACTACAACGTTGCATATTATACACACATATCCAAGATAAAGCATGCTAATTTGTACGAGGATTTTCTTATTCGAAAATTGAGTTAAATCTTGAGACTATCTGGGAGAGAGAGAGAGAGAGAAAAGGTTGGGATAAAAGCTCTCAAAAAGCTGATTCTCTGTTGGCCACTCAAGTCATGTATCTTGCAGAAATAATCTGAAATATCATAATTTAACTTAAAAGAGAATCTTTTTTTAAAAAATTACATTTCTTTTGAAGGATTTAAGGGAATCTAATGCAAGAAGAAATTAAAGCTTGTGATTTGGCATCATCGCTTGACTTTGCTGCACAAACAATAATAATATTTCATGTGTTGTAACATATATAAAAAGCATTTTTCGTGCATATCAATCATATGCAAAAGCAATTCATGAAATTTGAGTCTAATTTCATTGAATGAAAGAGAGGCATAATAGAGGCTTTCTTTAGAGTTCACACACAACAAACATGCATCAAATGACACTCAAAATTAATCACAATGTGGTCTTATCTGTTCGCATTATCTGTGAGCCTAAATAAGGTTTGTTTAATGGGAAATTAAGGTTATGGGTATCTAATTTAGTTTTGTTTATGAACGAAGAAAGAATTTGCTAGAGAACTGTGCCTTTGACTTTGGTATAATGGCACCTTTGTGCAATCACTACTCTTTTTTTTTTTTTTTTTGACAACATGTGTGGGGTGAGGATTTGAACCATAAGTTGGTCTTTGGTATAAGTTTTATGTTATTTGAGCTATACTCATGTTGGCTGCAATTACATCACTTTGTTCTTTTTCATGTTTTTGTTTTGATGTTGCAATGTATAATGCTCTTTTGCCATCACATCCACAGTTCTCGAGACATCTATGGATTTGGATTTCATGTTTTATTGGAATTGATTTTGGGCTATATTCTTTTTGCAAGATAAAGTCGGTGTTTCATTTTTGGAGAAAAAACATCAATTTAAATTATCGTCATTATTATTTTGTTTAGTATTATACAATTTGAACTCTAATAACTGTACTAATGTCTACTTGGTCAATTTACATGTCGACAAATAGATATTCCACCATATAGCAGGAACTACTGCGTAATATAACGAAAAGAAAAAAAAACCAACAAAGTGGAAATAAAAGGAAATTTGTATAAAGAAACTTCTAAATTCTAATGAATGAAATGAAAATTGTTTCCCATATTTATAGGAAAATAAAAAAATCAACCACTAACCGACTAATTAAACCACTACCCTTAAAATTATGTTTAACGAAACCCACTGATCCACTAACCGATGAATCCAAACTTGGATAGAGACTTCAACAATGGTGATCAAGTAGATTCTTCCCCAAAATAAATATTATGTTGTTGCTTTGTTAGGTGGACTGAGTTGGGCTGATTATGCATGTGTATGTGCCTATCTTTATCCAGATACTCAAGCCACTAAAAAAGGGAAGACATGTGTTGATGATTTCGTAATTTTCCATGTTTTTTTTTTTTTTTTTTTGACAACGATTGAAGAGTTGGTTGTTTCAGTTACCATTTCTATCTTTACTAACATAGCCTTCACTTCCTTGACTTTAACTTTGCTTTTGAACATTTCAAATCCTCTTCTGCTTTGAAATTTAATGAAAGGCTCTTCTTTTTCTTCTTTAGAAAAAGTTCCAGCTTGTTGTTGTTACAAAATCTATCCCAATAATATTTTTCGTTCCAGAAAGGAATTTATACGGATGAGGAAGAATAGAATAGATGGCTCGATTTCAAACGTAAATTGACCGAAATGGCCTTGAACTGCCGTCAGTCAAGGCGGCTTCAAATGGGCCACCATTTTTTTGAATTTTTTCCCTGCCAATAATCCCCTTTTTCTCATTTGCGTCATATTCAATTTCTTTTTCCATTCACGCAACAAAATTTTGCTATTATTAAATTATAATATAAAGTAATTTTATTAATACAAGGAAATTATATGCTTGGCGAATTTCCCCTATATTTTCCTACAATTTGGTGGCCAACCTTGCACATCTTGATTGCTTCTTGGTTGCTATTTGGACCTAGGATTCTAATTTTTTTTTTTTTTTTGAGATAAAGAGACCTAGGATTCTAAATATTCCCAAGCGCGCACACATATATATATTTCTAACCTAATTTAATAAGTGTTTCAAGAGAATATTTAATACCTTTCAAGAATACAGTATCCACCCTTTTACCCCTAATTTAACACTCAAACCAAAAAAACAAATTGATCAATTATTTATTTGTTGTTAATAGTAATTTCTTCTTCTTCTTCTTCTAGATAGGAAATACTGATGTTTTTTTTTTCTTTTTTTTTTGAGAAGGAAATAGTGATGTTTTTTAAACCATGTAAAAGTAAACGGTCAAATAATTTCTTTTTTTAAGCTTATATACATTGGACTTTTGAGGCACTTTGTCTTATAGTGAAAAGACCAAGTCCAGTTATATAGAAATGACAAGATTAATATATGATAGTTTATTACAGCATTATTTCTCATAAAATATCAAAATAATAAAAACCACACTATTATTTTCAATAATGATTCAGTTATACCCAACAAACTATTTTTTTTTTTTTTTTTGAGAAGACCCAACAAACTATTAATCATACATATCAAACCAATACGCAACATAAACTTGATTGTTGATCTAATACAAACTCCTATAAAACTACTGAAAAACACAAACATGGAATTTCAAGAAAATTTCCCGAATTTGAAAAAAAAAAAAAAAAAAAAAAAAAGAGAATAAATAAACGCGCACGCCAAAAAGAAATTCCGTTACAAAACAAGAACGCTGCTGAAGCAAACCCAAACAAAAATGGAAAGCATATTATGAGCATTAATTGTTAGCAAATTCGTCGAATCGTTTTGTTGTTGGATTGTGCAAAATTTTCGGAGATGATTTATGCAAAAGTTGATCACATTCAAACTCAAATTTCCTTAGCAAACAAAGGGAATTCTAATATTCTTACTTTCCCGGAAAAATGACGAAGCAAACTTGGAAAAAAAGGCAGAACGGCGACAGGTCAGCATGACGAGGACCAACCAAAGTTGAAGTCTTTCCCCTCTGGCCCACCACCACCACCCTCAAGCCCACGCTCCCTATATTCCTCCTTGTGGTCCACTCCCTTTAGAAATTCCCCCATTACCATATCGCTCATCCAATTGCTCTCTCCGGCGAGGTCTCCGGACCCCCGGCGGTGCACCCATGTTGGAACCTGCCGATCGCCGCCCACCACCTCCGCCTCGCCCTTTCCCACTCTACAAGCAGCTCTCGTGGTCGCCGGACGCCGACCGCGAAGAGGCCTGGCTCCGCCGCAAAACCCAAAGCAAGATGCGCCGGAGCAAGAGCGTGACCGACGACGACCTCGAAGAACTCAAAGCCTGCGTCGAGTTGGGTTTCGGATTCAACTCGCCGGAGGTGGACCCTCGACTTTGCGAAACTTTTCCGGCGTTGAGCTTTTACCACGCCGTCAACAAGCACTACAATCACTCTCTCTCGAACTCGTCGGCGTCTCTCTGTTCTTCCCCTGTTTCCGGCTCTGTTTCTCCGTCTGCCCAGAGCAGTCCCGCCGCCATAATCAGTCACGGTATGTTACTTTGCTTACAACCTCTTGTGAAATTGAATGGTGAAATTTTGAAGGAGTCTCACGGTTTTGATTTTGCTCTTGTGTGTTTGGGCGTTGGGAAATCGCGAACTGGATTTTCAGGGGAGAATCCGCAGACGGTTAAAGCAAGGCTGAAACAATGGGCGCAGGTGGTTGCTTGTTCAGTACGGCAGTATTGATTACAAAATTTGTATTAAGTTTTTGCTTAGACTTTCTTTTCTTTTTTTGACTTAGACTACAAATTCTTCTTTTTTTTTTTTTTTTTGATCAGGGACTACAAATTCTTCTAATCAATACATACACTACACATTTAATCCTCAGTTACCCAAATTTTTGTTTGAATTCTCTGTTTCCGAAATTGTGTTGTGAAATCTATATTATATTCAGCGAACAATAGGAATCGGAAGAATGTGGAGGCAGCTGGCTTTGACAGCATCTTCCACACGCATCCTTTTCACATTATCTGTTGGAATTGCTGGTTTTTCAATTCAATGCGGGAACGAGATTGTAAATCTCTAGTTGTGGATTTTGAATTTGAGGATGAGAAGTTTGACGGTATTCGATGAGAGTAAATTGCAAATGGATATTATTGATGGTTTGTTATTCATGATTTCCTTTCCTTTTTTCCAATATTGCCTCAACTTTTCAAGAAGATCTACAATATGCATATCAAGGTGTTTTTTTGGGGGGTGGGATAAATAAGGATTGAAAAATAGTGTTTTGGAAATTTGTGTAATAAATAAAGCGTTCACGGAATCCTCTTTGATGAGATTTATTCATGATGTTTGTGCTGTGTCAAAAATTTTCTTCAATACAAAATTGTAATTTGTTATCATTGTGAGTAAAATTCTTAAAGAATTACTCGTCACCCATAAGAAAAATAAAATGTTAAACTGAACAATGAAGATTGTTATTATTTGACCAATTTTAATTTGCTCAAATTGATAGAATGAACACAATAGTAGACAGTACATATTCTAATTAAGTAGAGCTACGTACGTAGCTTAGCTAGAGAATAAGCATATGAATCCGGACAAGTGTTCTTATGAGGAAGCTTATTAAGGTCCACATGGTAAGAGGAGTATTTTTTCTCAGTTCAACAATATCTAAAGTGTGGAAATTCAAACCTTTGATTTCTTAGTCAAGGTACATACTTATTATCTTTGAGATATGCTCACTTAAGCAACTTTTGTAAGCTTGTTTACTTTGAATCATAAAAGATTAAAATTGATTTAAATATGTGAATGAGATTCATTGGAGTAGATTACTTGAATGTTGATTGTTTAACGTTAGTGACAGTATCTACTTCAGTAACAAACCATAAAGGAATTGAGAGGTTCATTGAAACAGTGTTGATTGCTTATATTAATTTTAGTATGCACTTTCGAATCGAAACAACAAAAAAATTTACCATGTTTTGATATTCGATGAATGTCCAACACATGGTGACATCTAAAAATTTTTAGAAACTAAAATTCAAGTACTTTTCATGGTTAAATTTATTCTTTCAATGTCAACTATAACGTGTACCCAATTAGTTAAAATATTATTTATTCAACCAAAAGGTCAAAAGTATACTGTTGAACTGAAAAAAAAAAAAAAATCATTCTCTATCAATCACATATGGAAGTTCTTACATTACTCTTCCATCATGGCAAAAGTAGGCAAGTATTTGAAGCAATCATTTTCTCTCTTTTAGTTTATAGGTGGCTTAATCTAGAATATAGAATATAAAGTAAAGTAATCGCATCTCTTCACTAATTTCATGAATCGTGTTAAAACCATGATTCTACACAAATAACTTAGATTTAGATTAGATTTATTTTATTTAAAAAAAGGGTTGATGTCAAAATTCGGACCTGATCTTCACATGCCACCAATGGTAAATTTGTTTGAGAAGGAGAAGACATAGTCTGCAAGACAAGGAAACTTACACACCGGTATGGTGCTTGCCACACCGCTTCTGATGCTTAAGTCAGTAAGGAGATAGATGGGAAGCAATTAGAGAGCAAGAGTAAGAGGAGAGAGTTCAGAAGTAGAGTTTCGAGATCCCCTCTTCAAGGTTGAAGAAGGGTTTATATGTTTTAGGATTTCTAGGTGCTTGGAGACCGATTTGGGCTGAATCAGGGCAACCAAAGGACACCAGGGACAAAGTGGAGGGGGAGAGACTTGGTCCACACGAGTGGGCCGAGCATGGGATTGTCCCCAATCCCTTTGACTCACCTTCCTTCGGGGTCCGCTTCCTGGTCCTGTTTTCGGGTGTTGGAGATATGCTCAAATAAGAACTGAGTTACACTAGCAAACTGATTACACCTTAACTGGATACTAACAATTACAGTGGAAATAACAATACAAACACTGTATATATGACAAATGTTGCGAATATATTGACAATAAATAGTCGAGGCACGCTTACAAAGTGTTGTCCTGAAGACAATTATTCGCTCAGCACGGGTTGCTAGCAGACTACAGCAATCGTCTCAGCAGGATACCAACGACTAACTCCGGTAGAACAACAACCTCGAACTACTCGGATCTGGCAGAACTCTTGGATACTTGCTCTCGACTCAAGATCAAAGGAAACAAAGAAAGAAGGAAGAATGCTCCAAATGGAATGTGATGATTCAAATGAAGAAACAAGTTGCTATTTATAGGCTCGCAACTTAGTAACTCCAAAGAACTAAAGTAAATGAAATTGAAACATATGAAAAATGTAACTCAATTGAGTTATAAAATCAAATTTAACTTTCATATGTTAAATTTGTAATTGAAACTTCAAATTGAATTTGATGTTTCAATCCATCTTGAAATTCTGGAAAAATTGAATTTAAACATCTCACTTTCTTTCACATTTATTTGTATAAATATCCAATATCGGGTTGGTGTCGTGTTGTCCTATTTAGTCCTTGAATTGCGGAATGATCTAGAATTACCTATAACAACAAGCATTAGAAATACAAACATATGTGTAAGATGATGAATTAACCATTCAAAGTAATAATAAATAAGTTTTGAAAATAGCTTACAATATGCATTATTACCATATCTCCAGATTTGTTCTCCAACTTTTAATACGAGTAGTTGCCTTTGATATCTCATCGAGCTCAAAGCCATGTGCACAATTCCTTTAATGGATGAATTGAATTGACTATAAAGAAAAACCATGAATGATGTACGATGTTAAGGTATGTGACACTAACACGTTGTAAACTTCAATTTAAAAAAATAATAATAATAATTTGTAAACTTGTTTGTTAGTTAGAAAGAGTTTGTTTTGATATGATAATAAATAAAGTAATCATTTTAGTCCTATCTTTATTTTCATTTCTTTGTGGCCAGAAGGTATCTTTTGCGTCTATTTTATTCTTAGATTTGTATATTTAGTTTAACTTATGCATCTTATAATCTATATTTTCCTTTTCTTCTTAGTGTCTCTGTATTATTTTTCAATAAATTTAGGACAAGTTTGATAACCATTTGGTTTTTGGTTTTTGGTTTTTGAAAATTAAGCTTGTAAACTCTACTTTCACTTCCCCCACATATTTTTCTTTGTTTTTCTAATATACCTTCTTTCCATGTTTTCAAAAACCAAGTCAACTTCTTAAGGTTTTTGAAAACTAAAAAAAAAAAAAAAAAAAAAAAAAAAAAAAAAAAACTAAAAAAAAAAAAAGTTTTCAAAAACTTGTTTTTATTTTTGGAATTTAGCTAGAAATTCAAAGGGAAAAAATCATTTTTAACCCTAAGCTTTGGGGGTTGTATCAATTTTAACCCTGAACTTTCAATTTCATCCATTTGAACCTTAAACTTATCAAATCGTATCGATTTTAACCCCAAACTTGCATAAGTGTTATAATGTATACCTTTGGTTTAATTTTCCGTTTGAACCACCGTACGTAATTGATTATTTCTTCTTTTTTTCTTAATTCACATTGCACCTGAATTGGTTTCTTATAAATAAAATATTGAAGAAACTTTATTTTAGATGACTTTTTCTTTTGTTGAGAACTTTGTGAGGGCTTTTTGTTGCTATTTAAGATTACGAAAGCAAAGAAATTTTGGAGGTTTTTTATCTTCAAATATTCGATGGTTTTTTATTGTTGCTAAGAACTTCGTGGGATTTTTTTTCCTTATTTTAATGTTTTTTTTTCTTTCTAATTAGAAGAATGTACAAATCTAGAAAACTGAAATAAAGAAATTTTGAGCTTTTTATTTCTCATATTTGCTGGATTTTTCTTGTTGTCAATAACTCTATGATTTTTTTTATACTAATGAGAAGAATAGTCTGAGATATTTGATTTCTTAAAGAGTTTTTTCCAACAAATTTCTTACAAAAAGACTAACTTAGATACAATGTGAATTAAAAAAAAAAGAAAAAAAAAAAGAAAATTGTCAATTATATGTTTTAATAGCAATTCAAATGAAAAGTTGACGAAAGGTCTACATTGCAACATTTATGCAAGTTGGAGGTTCAAATTGATACAATTTGCTAAGTTTGGGGTTTAATTTGCTAAAATTGAAAGTTTATGGTTAAAATTGTTACAACGTGCATAGTTCAGGGGTCAAAATTGATTTTTTCCCCAATTCAAATGTGCTATTGACAAGAATGAAAACCATAGTAGGAAAATTGGAAGAAAACATACATAATTTTCAAAAACTAAAAATAAAAAACCAAATAGTTATCAAACCGGACCTTAATTATTGCCTTTAGAAAATTATCAGTGTTTGATCTCGAATGGTTTATCTTTTGTGTCATATATCTCATATTCTATATATATTTTTTTCTCTCTTGTCTTTTTCTTGTGTTATCATTGTTCCAATAAATTTAGTTATAGCCTCCAACATTTTCTCTATCAAATTTCTGTCTTTTATTTGTAACTTTTTCCTCTACCTAATATTTTCTCTTTTAGCTCCCTTTCTTTTGCTCTAAAATTTTTGTCCCTTCTCACGAATTTTTTTGTCCATCATGTTTTTTCTAATTTTTTTACCCTCTTTCCCAAACATTTTTCTTTTCCTATATATTTCTTTCGATCTAACTTTTTCTCTCTTTAAATGATTTATCTCTTTCTTTCTTTCTCTTCTAAACTTCTTTTTTTTCGTTATCTAACTTTTCCTCTCTTAAATTCTTGTTCCTTTTAACAATTTCTAAATTGTTGTTTCTCTTTAATATTTTCTCTAACTTTTTGTTCCTTGCTCTTTTTAGATTTTTTCTCACCAACAATTTTGTTTGTAGTTCTAAAACTTGTTCTCTCGAATTTTTTTTGCCCTTCTAAGTTTTTCTCCAAAATTTTTCCTCTCTTACTTTATTACTCTCTAAAATTTTTCTCTTATTGTAATATGTCAATTCTTTTCTCTTTTGAATTAGAAGAAAAAGGAAATATAAGGTAATGTATGAGAAATGAGTAAGAAGAAATAAATAATATCTATCTTTTTTTTGTTATACATTAGTAGTTTTTTTTTTTACAACATGTGAGGTGAAAATTTGAACCTCAAACTTCTTGTTCAAAGATACAAACTTTATGCAGTTAACTAAGCTATCCTTCTTGTTGGCTATATATTAATAATTGATACTTTTTGTTTAGCATGTTTGTAATATATTTTATCTCATTTACTTTTGTAATTATATTGAAAATATTTTAAATAAATAGTTAACTATAGTTTTAACTGATTGATGTGAATATTATGATTTTGAAAGTAAGAAGACCACTCACTACCATTTCTTCTCTCTATTTTTAGAGCACGTTAGGAAATGGTTGGCAGACTGTTAATGGGCCTAGATGGAAAGCCCAGTTGGATTGAATTTTAAGAAAATTTACAAGCAAAGATGAGCAACACAGTGGGTTGCTGTGTTGGAGCTTCTATCACAGTGGCTAAACTTCACAGAAAGGAGATCAGAGGAAGTTGTATTGAAGTCATCTTTTACATTAATTCTTTATGGGTCACATATTTAAATGGGAATTTTTAATGGGGGGCAAAAACTGTTCTCGAGAAATAATTTTGCAAATATGACATTTTTTTTTAAAATCATTTGCTTCCCTATTTAAAATATTATATCCGTGATCTTTTCTTAGACATGATTATCATTTGAACACGTTTATTTGTTATTGATACATAATTCTTTTTTTCTACATTTGAGGTCGGGAGATTCAAACTACAGATGTTATCTCTTAATCATTAATTTAAAATCTTTGTGTCATCATATTGCCATAGAAAACAAAATTTTATAAACAAAATACCACTAATAACCATTAATAAACGAGCAGGTGATTATGCAAATAATAATCAATAGAAAATAAAATCACATATTACAATAGTTTATTTTTACACCTCGCATATTACAATAATATGTATGCATAATATGTATATCATTGATAGATTTAATACAAAAGAATGTGCACCAAAAAAAAAAAAAACTTGACTTTGATTAGTCTTTTCTTTCGACGAAAATTATAAAATAATATTTGCATAGATCGAAATAATCAATGATTTACATCTAATGGTTATTTACTTGAACCATTAGTTAATATATACAAGTCACTAGTTTATTGCATCACATGCTAAAGTGAGTGAGCATAGTTCAGCTGTAATTGATATAGACCCTTGACCAAAAGGTTAAAGGTTCAAATCCCCCACCCCAATGTTGTTGAACTAAAAAAAAAAAATTACTGCAACATATATTCATATCGTAAATTAATATAGAAAATGAGTGACTCTTTAATAAACATACAACTAGAGAAAATGTGTGATTGCATATAAAACAATTTGGTTCAATATTATTAGAGTTGATTATTGTTAGTTCAATTTAATATTCTACTAAAATTATTGAGTAGGTAAATTAATGGTTCACTCAGATGTAATCTGATTTATAGACATCGACTATTTGTATTAATTAGAAATATATGCTATTTGATATTTTTGAATTTTCATATGTTTTAATTTAAGATTGATTTTTTTTTTATTCAACAACATTTGGAGTGTGGAATTCGAATCTCTAATCGGGTCAAAAGTATATGTCAATTAATTGAACTATATTCACTATCAACTTTTAATTTAACTATGTTGATGCCAAAATTTGGCCAAGGGACTCACCTGACCTTCGCGTGACATCAACGGTAAATTTATTTGGATGGGGGAACACGTGGCCTGCAAAACAAGAGAAACTAAGCACCGGCATGGTGCTTGCCACACCGACTCCGATGCTTAAATCAGTTGGGAGATAATAAGCAAAGCAAATAAAGTAATAATATAGAGGAAGAAAATAGATACCAAGTGGAGTCCCCTTACCTTGGGATGAACCTCTTCTATTTATAACTGAAATTAGGGTTTCCTCTCTTCCTTCTAGGAGAAGGAGTAGCCCTAGAGATTGACTAAGGCCCATTGGGCCTCCGTGGGCTTGTTTCTCCTCTAGGCTTCTATCATTCTGACTTTCTCAGAGTTAGTTGATATAAGTCAAAACACCTTAAGCTCAATTTAAGAGTATAATTCTCCCATGTGCCAATTTGTTATCTTGCAAAAAAGACTCTTATGGTCTTTTATCATTCGCTTTGCTTGTATGAAATATCTTACGTTTTACTGCTTTGAAGCTCCCTGCACCTTTTCCTATTGATACGGCTCCATTCTCGAGGGTTCTGTAGTTGTCATTTGCCCTAGGAGTATAGGCGTTGCCACTCCTACAAGGACTTTTTTCTCACGTCGTTTGCCCTAGGAGTATAGGCATTGACGCTCCTACAAGGACTTTTCACCATCTCATTGCCCTAGGAGTATAGGCATTGTCACTCCTACAAGGACTTTTCATTATGTCGTTGCCCTAGGAGTATAGGCATTGTCACTCCTACAAGGACTTTTCATCATGTCGTTGCCCTAGGAGTATAGGCATTTCCACTACTACAAGGACTTTTTCATCATGTCGTTGCCCTAGGAGTATAGGCATTTCCACTACTACAAGGACTTTTCATCATGTCGTTGCCCTAGGAGTATAGGCATTTCCACTCCTACAAGGACTTTTCCTCATGTCGTTGCCCTAGGAGTATAGGCACTGCCACTCCTACAAGGACTTTTCCTCATGTCGTTGCCCTAGGAGTATAGGTATTGCCACTCCTACAAGGACTTTTCGTCATGTCGTTGCCCACTTTTCGTCATGTCGTTGTCCTAGGAGTATAGGCATTGCCACTCCTACAAGGACTTTTGGTCCAGCTGCTCGGGATTTCTGCATGTCATGTTCCCTCGTGAAACAACGTTAGTAGACAACATTATTTTGATATGGGAAAAAGACTAATCATTGATTGAAACATAATTAACTTGCAAATTATGAATAGTTTGCATTCAACAAATCAATAGATACGCATAGTAATAAGAATAGATATTTAGTAAATAAGGGTAGGTAGAGAACATACCCCCCATGAAATATTAAAGACGCTTTGTTGGGCTAATATGAGCTAGATCTTCAAACCACTTGAATTTTTCACCCCATATTGTTGAACTCATAATTAGAAATAAAAATCTTTGTGATATAAAGATGACATAGAAGAGTTTTTATGAAGTAAATAAATAATTTATTTATAGCAGTCTACCTTAATTTTGACTTTTCATTTAGTCCAGGTAATTTTTAAGACTAGACTAAACAAACTTAAATGGCAGTTTGAAATATGACTAGCCAATATGACTAGCCGATCTATTTGTTCATTGAATAAATGTCCAAAATGATAGATATCAACAAAATATCTTCAAGAAATATCTAATTATAATTATAAATTAGAGAGAAAATCAAATATTTATCCAAGTCAAACCAAAAATATAAATACTCAATCTCTTCAAATATATTCCACATACAAACTAACAATTATGATTTTGGCAAATAGTTAATTAGTTTTAATCAAATTAGAATCAAATCTCATGCAACCAAATCAAATCATATATATATATATATATACAAGTTTAAATCTACCACTTTTGGATATAGATAATTTATCTAAACACAAATCTAAACTTAATTTGAATAAGTTCTAATCTTGCATTTAAACTACATAAATCTATCTCTATCCATTTTTCGAATCAGTTTTGATATCGCTGAAGCAATCATATTATTCAATCTTGTTCCAATTCTAGGCATTAATAGTCAAGGCATATCAAATAATATAGAGGATAGTCAACATTATCATCAATAGATCTTGTTAAACTCCTTTGAGGTGTGAAGCTAATTCCACATTCATGAGTAAAGTGCTTCACATTTAATTTTCTCAAATTAATTAAACAGATTTCTTAGGAAAATTATCAAATTAAGCTCATAATATTATTACTAAATAGCAACGTTAACGATCATATTTGCTGAGATGCATTTATTTGTTCACTCACACAATTTGACCTTTTCAAGCTCTAATAATCATAGATAAACCAGATTGATGGTCGGTCACGCACCTCAACTCTTGATGTTTGTGTAAATATTGAATTCAAGTCAAAACCTTCACAATCCATCAAACGTCTGGAGCCGCCATACATCCTGGCACTCCTGTAGTTTCTTGTTCTCCTTGATCCAACAACAGTATTTATTTGGATGTGCTTGCCACACCGACTCCTGACTCCGAAGTCAGTTGGGAGAGTAAAGTAATAATATAGAGGAAGAAAATAGATACCAAGTGAGTCCCCTTACCTTGGGATCAACCTCTCCTATTTATAACTGAAATTAGGGTTTCCTCTCTTCCTTCTAGGAGAAGGAGTAGCCCTAGAGATTGACTCAGGCCCATTGAACCTCCGTGAGTTTGTTTCTTCTCTAGGTTTCGGTCCAAATTTACCCATAACAAACTATATTCACTATCACTTTGACAATTTAAGATGGAGGTACAATTATGTCACATTTGTCGATATTTCTATCTTGTGCTAAATTAGGTGCTAAATTAACTATTATTTTGGATTCATTAAAAAGAAAAAGTATTATTTTGGATTAAATTATGGTAGATGTGCAATTGGACCTTTTAAACTGTGAACCTTCCATTTGCCTCTCAAATTTTAGTAAATTTGTTTTTTAGAAAAAAAAAATAGTAAATTAATTTAGCTTCACAAGATTTTGTCAATAACTGTAAATACCCTTGTAAAAAAGAAAATATAGATTTCATAAAAGTACCTTATATAGTCTTAATCATGTTGTTAACCGGAACAAAAGCTTAAAAAACCTGCTAACAACGAGTTTGGCTCAATTGGCATAAAGCTTGTATTCCGATTAAGAGGTCAGAGGTTCAATCCTCCACCTCACATGTTGTAAAAAAAAGCTTAAAAAACCTAATAATAAATAAATAAATAAAATTTTAATTAAAAATAAATCAGCTAAAGAGAAAAAAGTGTTCCTCAAAATTAACCATAGAATGACTCCGAGAAGAAGAACAATCAAGTTGAAAACCTTCCATCATAATGATTAAACTAAATTCAGTCAAGTTGAGATGCCCAATTTTGTGTATGAATAAAAATAGTAAACATTAAACAAGCTGGAAACTGTTGCTTAAACAAAGGTTGAATCTGTTTTTTTCAAAAAAAAAAAAAAAAAACAAAGGTTGAATCTGTCTAAAGTCAACTTTACTTATGTAGATTTCATATGAGACTTTTTTTAATGAATCAACGTCAACTTTACTTCTGTGACCATCGGATTAATTAAATTCACATAAATCATAATGACTTCCTATGCTTATAAGTGAGAGTAGAAGTTTTCTCCCAACAAAAAAAAAAAAGGTTCCTTCTCATTTTTATTCCTAGAGTTAATTTCAAATTAATTTTTGAAAGGAATGACGTTCTTATATAAAATGGCAGGGACTTCTTTTTTTTTTTTTTTAATGTATAAATATTATTTTATCTTTATTGGTTAATTCTTATTTTGAATCTTCGTGTTTATATTTTTATTTATTCGTAAACTTATACATTTCATTAAAAGAAAGCTTCGGGAAAAAATCCCATTGGAAGTGACATTGTTTTAACTAGTAGTTGATTTTCTTTCTTAAAAAAAAAAATAATAATGATCTTGAATTCTTCAGTCATATGGGCCTGAAGATCCATTCAAAGCCAAAATTCCAGTGCAAGTTGAAGGAAGAATAGTTAAAAGAATTCTATGTTGCAAATTTCAATGATTTGATTAAAAAAAGAATGGGAAAAGAAGAATAAAAGGATGTTGGTTTAAAGTCAAAACAGCGAATATAAATTATTGCACATATGTTTCACATTTGGATCAAAAGTTTTGGTTTTGATTTTTGAAATTGGAGAGAGAGAGAGAGAGAATTTGAATCTGCAAAAATATCTAACAATCAAACTCAAATGTCAGCCTCTCAAGATCAAGACTGCTTCATATGTTTTGTAAGCAATTTCTATTTTGGAAAAATTTATCGAATTAAATGCGCGCCACTCCTTCGCAGAAAAAACAAGCACACCTCTCTTTAATTTTATTTTCTGCCAAAATGGTTTTCTTTTTTATTCTACACCATCATCTTTCAAAAGTCAATTTCCTAGTTTTGATATTTTTGTTCTCAAGTTTCTTGCTCGGATTTGTTTTTTCTGTATTTCTTTTTTAAAAATATGAGCTTATAATTGTGACGTAAGATTCTGAGCTTTCAATTTATAAAAAAGGTGTTAGGATGAACACAACTCAATTTGATATTATTATATTAAATGGACTTCAAGATGGTGCCTCTTTGGGTTCACCATTCTTGGATCGGATCCCAATTTCTTCTTATTGGACAGAATACCCGTTTGGGTTTAATGGGCTCTGATACCATATTATATTATATGGGCTTCCATCTCAAAACCAATTGGCAATGAGTGGAGTGACCCTTGAAACTTATATGTTGTGAGGTCTCCACCAATCTTTCCTATGTGAGATCCTCAACAGATATAAAACTTGTACTAACGACTTAGAGGTCTATTGTTCCAAATACCCCACCTCACATGTTGTCAAACAAAATTATTATATATAAAAAAAGTAGTTAATATTATAGTCAATTCAACTATTAACTGTGTTTAGATGGATAACAATGAATTTCTATATTATTTAGTATTTTGATACTATTTTATTATTATTATTATTATTATTATTTCTCTATATGTAAATTTAAAGTTTTATTGGTAATAATTTAGAAAATTGGATATGTTTTCTTTTTTTAAAAAAAAAATTGGATATGCTTGAATTATATGGTCTAAACATTTGAATTATATGTATATAGATAATTAGATAGTTTGATAAGAAATATTATTTTGTTTTTAATGGGAGATTTAAAAATTTTTTCTTTAAAAATAGATTTTTAAAAAGAAATTAATTATTTTAAATGAAGATTTTATGTGAATAATTAACTATCTAATTAAAATTTAATTAATATTTCTTATGAAAAGTTAAATCTTTTGAAAATTTATCAAAAGAATTATTTAATTTAATGAAGACAAAAAAATAAATATATAAATAAATAAATGGAGAATAACTCCCCATGAAGAACACGATCCTTGATCCATTTCTTACGAAATTTAACGAGAAATTTTGCAGCGTTGGGAATTGAAATGGGAGGCAGGGACTGGGAAGTCATCCTTGTCCCCGCCCTGTACGTCGTGTGGACATTCTTAGACTCAACTTTTAAACTAACTCAAAGATCAATTCAAGCATAGTTCATTAGATAATATATTAATTATCATCCTATATTTCCAAAAAAACATAAAAAAAATTACCATCCTAAAAGTTGAGAGTTATCCACCCCTCCATAATTATTGAACTCAAAAAGAAAAAAAAATATATCAACCATTGCATGGCAATAATTTTGTATTCTTAAATTAAATAATCTTTGATGTTAGGAGCTTCAAATTGATTGAAGTACTTTTCAGAGTGATGCACAATTAAGCTTCCTAATCTTAGAAGTTATTTGGTGTTCATCTTGTATAAAGTTAACTTAAATATACAGGTGGAGCAACACTCAGATGAATGGTTCTTTAATATTTTATAAAGTAAAATTCAAATTAGTTTGTCATTAATGTTTATGGACCACTTATTGAAAACCCTTAGGGACTGTAAATTGTTTTGGGATGAACATGTATAT
This sequence comes from Luffa acutangula, assembly GCA_036850905.1. Classification (NCBI taxonomy): domain Eukaryota; kingdom Viridiplantae; phylum Streptophyta; class Magnoliopsida; order Cucurbitales; family Cucurbitaceae; genus Luffa; species Luffa acutangula. The sequence goes on along the minus strand of CM072087.1, from coordinate 55,034,871 downwards.
ATTTAGGGAAAAATTCATTTTTAACCCTAAACTTTAGGGGTTGTATCAATTTTAACCATTAACTTTCAATTTCATCAGATTGAACCCTAAACTTAACAAGTTGTATCAATTTTAACCCTGAACTTTCTATTTCATCAAATTGAACCTCAAACTTATCAAATCGTATCGATTTTAACCCTAAACTTGCATAAGTGTTACAATGTATACCTTTGGTTAACTTTTTTTTGAACCATCGTACGTAATTGATTATTTCTTTTTTTTTTCTTAATTCATATTGCATCTGAATTGGTTTCTTATAAATAAAATATTGAAGAAACTTTATTTTAGAAGACTTTTTCTCGTTGTTGAGGATTTTATGAGAGTTTTTTTTTTTTTTTTTTTTTTTTGCTGCTATTTAAGATTACGAAAACAAAGAAATTTTGGAGGTTTTTTATCTTCAAATATTTGCTGGTTTTTTCTTGTTTCTAAGAACTTTGTGGGATTTTTTCCTTCTTTTAATGTTTATTTTCTTGCTAATTAGAAGAATGTACAAATCTAGGAAACGAAAATAAAGAAATTTCGAGTTTTTTATTTCTAATATTTGCTAGATTTTTCTTGTTGTCAATAACTCTGTGACTTTTTTTTTTTTTTTTTATGATAATGAGAAGAATTGTCTGAGATATTTGATTTCTTAAAGAGTTTTTCCAACATATTTCTTACAAAACACTAACTCCGATGCAATGTGAATTAAAAAAATAAAAGGAAATTGTCAATTACATATTTTAATAGCAATTGAAATGGAAGTTAGTGTTTTGTAAGAAATATGTTGGAAAAACATTAATCTTCGTAATAAAAATACATATGTCCGAAATCGTTGAGTAGAAAAATATTAATGGTAAAAAGTAAAATATAGCTTGTTCCTCCAACCCCATTTAGGATATTATTGTGTATAGCTACAAAGACGTGAATCAATTGTTTGGTCAATCTTTCTTCATTTCCATTTATTCAACGGCTCTCCCTTCCTCTACGCGTAGCAAACATTCTACGGCGTTGCTACATTGAATTTTCATTTTTAGTTTCATTTTCTTTAGGATAAACATTATCGTTTGATGCTCTCTTTATTGTTTTATAATAAAGTTTCAAATTATTTTTTAATTCCTTTTGGTAACAGTCACTTCATATCATTTATATTGAATAATAATGTCTTTTTCTTGGACCAATACGCAAACATTCACCAAAAAAAATCTTCTCTTCTCTTCACCCAATTCATCACTTGAATTTTTGCCTTCCACATACCCCTCTGTAACTTTTATGTACATTTCTTCCAAATTTTCTTTGTCCATTTATACCTCCGTATCGTATATAATTAAGATGAATCCATTCTCATCTTATAACTAAAGGGTTTGTCTCTCCTAGAATCACTCTCTAATTCTAAAATCAATATCAATAATTTCTGGAAGTAGATATTGTAAGTTGCATACGGTACTAAGATGGATGCTGTCACCCACCTAAAAAATAGGTACATACCCGGCCCGGCATACCTTGATGTATTATATAATAAATAAGTTGATAAAAGATAAAAGAAAAGAAAAGGGTGATATTGAGAGTGGTAGGTGGATTAGAAATTGAAGGATGTTGGTTGTATACTTGTCAAAAGGTTAGGCAGAAAGTACAGTAGAAAAGGAAAAATCGTCAAAGAGAGAGAGAGAGAGAGAGGCAGCCTCTGGGCATTCAATTCCACAGAAGAAAGGGCAGCGTGGGTGTGGTTGAGTTTGAGTTGGAATTTGATGCCCATCCCATTGACCTTACATATATATATAATATATATATATAATAAAAACTTGATTGATATTTTTCCATTTCGTAATTCCACTCGGCTCTCGGCTCTCGGCTTGGCTGTTTCCTTGGATATTTCCTTTGATGGGTTATTAGTCAAAACTACGACCAAACACATCGCCAAAACAACGTGCTTTCCAAATCCCACATTCACACAATCCTCTGTCTGCTATTTTCATTTTCACCGTCCATAAAGTTTCTCTCCTCCTAACATTTTCTATTACTACTTTTATACAAATACACATAATTATTAATTAATGCCTTCAAATATATTCTTTCTTTGTAGACACATTACATAATTTAGATTTCTTAGGTTCAAAGATAATCTCAAAAGATTATATTTATTAAGAAATAATTACTTGTTTTGGGGGATAGAAATTTCATTGTTTAATGGACATTTTATAGAGACCAAAATGTTGTTCAAATTAGAATATAGACGCCAAAAATATGCTTTACCTGTGATGATATTAATAAAAACAAGTGTTTGATTAAGAAATCAATTCAAGAGAGTTTCTTATGAAAACCTCGTCTAATTATCGTTTTTTTTTTTTTTTTTTTTTTTTTTTTGTATATTCGTATGCCAAATTTAATGTTTTTATTATTTACTTGTTAAAATAATTATTTAAAAGATATATTTTATTATTAATTTAATAAAGAATTTTATTATTAATAAAGAAATTTATTAAATATATGTACAAAATCACTTTAAAAAATTAGAATTAAAGAACACACTAGCCACCGATGCAAACCTACCTTAGCTGTTGAGGATCCCACATTGAAAGGATGAATGGGGACCTCATAATTTTTAAGATATATGAGTTACTTCTTTCACTGTCAATTGGTTTTGAGATGCACCTTCATGATATCTAATATGGTATGAGAGTCATAAAACTCGGAAGATTACCTAATACTACCAAGTCACGTGTCTCGTAATCAACACAATAACGACAAGAATGCTATCCGTATCTCAAAAGACGTTTCAAACTTAGATTCTAATCGGGATCTAGATGCCGCATCATGTCATTAAATTTCTCCAAGTCAAAGCGTGCTCAACTAAAAAGTTTCTAGCGAACGGACCGTTACTAAAAATAAGGAAGTAAGGTTTGTTAGTATAAATAGTATTTATCAATTTACTTTTTTTCTTTACCAATTTGTCTCAAGATCTCTCTCATTTTAATACGGTATGAATTCATTTATCTATCCAATAAATGATAGATTTATAGGTTGGATAAGTCATTGATCACATTACATAAAGTTAAAAAAATATTTGATATACAAAAATGGATTGAAGCTACCAATTTGAACATAACTCCATTAGTTGAGAAAGGCTTTCATATGGGAAAAATTTATAGTACTATAATAGTATGAAAAAATTTGCATCCAGTTTCTATTCATTGTTTGCTATACATAAAAGAAGCATTTTAAAAAAAGTGTAGGACCTATTAAATAAAATAATATATCATTTAATGGCATGTCTAATGTTGAAGGTAAAGAATAAGTACTGAAATTAAAAATAAATAAACAAAGAGAGTGCATAAAAAAATACCAATACTATCTATTTCAACATAGTTCAACTAGTTAAGATGGTAAAATGAGTATAGATTAGTAATTATCTTTGATTAAGAAGTCAAAAATTTGAATCCCGAGTCCACTAAATAAAAGTTGAACGAGAGAAGGAATACAAAGAATATGAAATTAATGAAAAGAAAAAAGTGCATGTATGTAACGGACTTTTTTTTTCCTGACGGTATGGGTATGGTAACCAAATTATGTATTAAGACGGTTACGGGACGCCCTGTTTGACAAGTGTGAAGCCGGAAATAGGCCAAACAGGATCCTTATCTAATCGTTTTAGGAAGCACCTACTTTTGGAAAAATCACTCTCTTCAGCTTCGGCATGTTTGTAAAATGTAAGGATACGACAAATGAAACGTCTACTTACTACGCACTAATGCAATGCCCATCAAATTACGCAACGCAACGCAACGCAACTATTATCATTTTCCCAACTACGATAATATTCCATTCCAATCTTTATTATTATTATTTTTTTTATTTTTTTAGTACATTCTTTAATTATTTCTTTATACATTCGTTTCCATTTCCATAGTTGTTTATAAAAACAAAAACAGGATCCGTTTCATGCTTTTGGACAGTTTAGACACGGATTAAGCAATACCCCCCATCAAGTTTGGTTCTCAAGATTGTGATTATCCTAATTAAACTTCAGTTTTGTTTTTCTATATGGTTTAGTTAAATATCTCCCTCACTAAATTCAATCTTTACCTACCCCTATGGAATATAACACACACCTCCTTGGGTTTTTTTGTTTCATTTTATATTTTTTTAAAAAATGTAAATTTCAATTTTATGATCACCATAGAATTAGAATTTACCCGAACTTTATTAGATCTTTCGTGACAATAATATAATTCATACCAATATTATTAATAATTTAGAATTATGGAAATTCAGACGAAAATTGTTAGATTTATCTCTTATCTTTTACGTTTACTGATAGGGAATTACCGGACATCCACATATCTCCACAATGGTATGATATTGTCCACTTTGGGCATAACCCTCATGGCTTTGCTTTTGGTTCACTCCAAAAGGCCTCATACCAATGGAGATACTTGTCCTCCCTTATATACCCATGATCATCCCCTTATCTAGCCGATGTGGGACTTTGGACGCACTCCCAACAATCCTCCCCTCGAACAAAGTACCACCGAGCCTCCCCCCTCAAATAGTCATCTATCCGTCCAACTCTCTAGGCTTCACCGCTTTAGCGAGAGTTCTTGCTCTTATCTAGGACGACTCCTCTTCTCCGGAGTATACCCGCCCACCCAGAGCTCAACCACGGACCTCCACCATGACTATTAAGGCTCACAACTTCTTTGTTCGGAACCCGAGGATTCCACCCAACACGGCTACTCCCGGGGCATGGCTCTGATACCACTTGATAGGGAATTACCGGACACCCACATATCTCCACAATGGTATGATATTGTCCACTTTGGGCATAACCCTCATGGCTTTGCTTTTGGATCACCCCAAAAGGCCTCATACCAATGGAGATACTTGTCCTCCCTTATATACCCATGATCATCCCCTTATCTAGCCGATGTGGGACTTTGGACGCACTCCCAACATTTACATTTTTGCCGTGTAAAGACTCATGTGAAGATAGCCGAGATGGAGTTAGGTGAGAGAGATGAAGAAAAATAAAAATAAAAATAAAAAAGATGTAACGTTCCTCTCCTCCACGGCAAGGCGTTGGCGGTCATTCTCTTTTATTTTTCTAATTGGAAAACGCTGAAAAAGAAGAAAGAAAAAAAAAAAAAAAAAAAGAAGGCAACGCGTTCACACTTGAATTTCCAAAAATGAAAAACTTGCATTACAATATAACAACACGCCTCCCCTCACCAAAAATAAATATAAATAAATAATCTCTCAAAAAAAATAAAAAATAAATAAAAGAGCGTATTAGAAGCTTCGCGGTATATGAGGCAGATCCAGCTTGGAAGCTTAGGTTGTTTCGAGAACTCTCATTATTAAAATAATCAGAAATCCTCAATTTTCAAAAAGGTGGCCCTTTCTATCTCTATCTTCTTTTTGTGTATATGTTTCAATGCTTTAGAATTAGAGGGCTTTAGTGGAGGAGGGCGGACTGGTTCTTTCTGTTGTTTTGCTTTATTGGCAACAAAACACCTTCTTTTCTTTTTTTTTCTTTTTTTTTTTCTTTTTTTTTTTAATTAAAAAAAAAAAGAAAGAAAAAAGAAAATAATAATTAATCTACGATGCGGTTTCTGAAGACTTCTAGAAGGAAGGCCACGTCACTTTCTGTGTTTTCCTTTCTCCTTCTTCTTTAAAAGGAATTCTTACAGGAACTTGGAAGAGGATTATTATTATTAGTAGTAGCGTCCGGTCCAATCCAATTCCCACCGATCCTCTCCTCCGATTTGTAGTTATGGTCCATTTCTTCTCTCCATTCCAGCATGGAATTTTACAGGCCTCCTCTCCCTAACCCCGTTCGTTCTCTCTCCGGTTTCTACTGCTGGGATTGGGAATTCCTCACTGCTCTTCTTCTCTTCAGCTCTCTCATCTGACAATCTCTTCTTCACAATCATCACCCTACCTCCAAACCTTCTCTTACGCCTTTTGTCAGATTTCATCAATGGCACAGAGGTCGCTTCCGGCGCCGTTTCTCACCAAAACCTACCAACTGGTCGACGATCCTGCCACCGACGACGTCGTTTCCTGGAACGAAACTGGCTCCACTTTTGTCGTCTGGAAGACTGCCGATTTCGCTAGAGATTTGCTTCCCAATTACTTCAAACACAACAATTTCTCTAGCTTCGTCCGTCAGCTTAATACTTACGTAAGCTTCCGCCCCCCTCTCTGCAATTATTTCATCTACTAATTATTGCCTTTTCCATCCTCGATCCAAACTACTTTCTCGGAGTCGTCTATCAGTTTTAATTTGCCCACTAGGTACAAACCCATATCATCAATATTATTATTACGACAAAATATCCATTTCTTCTACTGCTGTCGCCTCTTCTTCAAATTTACTATAAGTTTTAGTGTTGTGGAGACGAGAAATTGGTGGATATTATTATTATTATTATTATTATTATTGTCTCCATTAATTTCTTATTTACCTTGTGGCTACACTTTGGGTGGGATGATCTTGGAAAGAGAGAATTTTAATTTCTTATTACATAGGAAAATTTCATATTCTAGAATGGTACTGCCATACCCATAAGATAAAATAATATATATCATTGAGTGAGTGACGTGTCGTATAAATATATAATATAAATATAGGAAATAGGTGGTTTGGTTTTTCCATCCAGCATCCAGCAATGCTGAAATAGATGATAGGTCGTCCTACTATTTGCCTCACCTACCGTTGTTAAAGAATTAAGGTTTCACACCGGCGTCAATGTTTCTTTCTTTCATTCTTGTGCGTGTACCGTGTGAAATCCGGAGTAGTTGAGGGCTATAAAGGTCTTTTTGCATGTTTCATAATTTTTTTTGTTTTCATTTTTTAAACCATGCGGTGACTGTGAGCGGTACGTCGTAACCTACCAATAATAGGGCCCCACGAATTTAGATGCGTACAAAAGTCGTCAATTTCACACCGTGCAGATGCATCTAGCGACTTCTTCACACACTTTTTTTTTTTTAAAAAAGCCACGTGTTGGGTCATGCATAAACGCTTCTTTTTCTTTTTCTTTTCTTTTTTTTAACCGACGCAATTAACCACAAGGTTCGTCCGTATACGGAATCTTTAGAAATTAATTAATCTTGCTTTATTCGAAATCAGGGATTTCGGAAGATCGTACCTGACAAATGGGAATTCGCCAACGACAATTTCCGACGGGGTCAGAAGGAGCTTCTCTCCAAAATCCGTCGCCGAAAGACGGTGATGATGTCTCCGCCGTCGCAGACTCCTCATCTGCCCAAATCCAGCGGAGGAGGCAACTCTTCGCCGTCAAACTCCGGCGAGGACATCGGATCGACTTCCACTTCGTCGCCGGATTCGAAGAATCCGGGATCGGTGGAGATAGGAACCATGGCGCAATTCGCCGATCTGACGGAGGAGAACGAGAAATTAAGAAAGGATAACGAGATGCTGAACACTGAATTAGTGCAGACGAAGAAACAATGCGACGAGCTCGTGGCTTTTCTGACGGACTATTTGAAGGTGGCGCCGGATCAGATCAACCGCATATTGAAGCAAGGGAACAATCGCGGTTCCACTCAATGTTGCGAGGGCGCAGATCTGGAAGGCGACGGTAAGATGGTCAACGACGACGAAGAAGAAGACGACAACGACGACGACGATGTAGATAACGGCGGCGAAACTCTGAAACTGTTTGGGGTTTGGTTGAAAGGGAAGAAGGAGAAGAAGATGAAAAGGGGGCGAGACGAGAAAATGGGGTGCGGTAACGCACCACATGCGAAAGCGATGAAGTCGGTTGAGATGCACGCGCCGTTGATGACGAGCAGCAATCTCTGCAACTGACGACCGAGCGCGTGCATGGCAAACACCAGCGGAATGAGACGACGCCGTTTCGTAGAAGTTATAATATAAGTAGTTTCTAGAGAGTTCAAAGGGACTCGGTTCGTGGAAGCGTTCTATATAGCAAAGGTTTTTTAAATTTAAATTTAAATTTAAATAAGATAAGAGGGAGAAAGAAATTAGGAATTGTAATAAAAAAAAAAAAAAAAAAAGATTGGATTGATATGTGGGGTTCAATGTAAAAATGGGTAGTTTCTAGAGAGAAGATGCAAGGGTGGAGATCAAAGGTAAATGGGTGTCCATCTCTTGACTAAAAAATCTTTGCAATGTTTCAGAAGAACATCTATTTTTCATACCTTTTCTTGTTCCTTTCATGGGATGCAAAGAATATCTAACTCTATTCCCCACACTTTAGAAGTGAAATCATATACCTTTACATCTGAAAGCAGGCAGAGTAATAGAGCATAAACATGATAAGATAATTTATAATTTAGAATTAGTGAACAAAGAGTTTGTTAAGATCATAGGAGTTTTAAGATATTTACTCTTTTTCTTCTGGGAAGTTAATAGGTTTGAGTTCATAATGTTGAAAGGTCCAAATTTATAGTCTAACCCTCTACATAGCTCAACTGGTATAAAGCTGATGATCAAAAGATCTATGGTTCGAATTTCTCCACCTTAATATTGTCAAAAAAAAAAAAAAAAAAAAAAAAAAAAAAAAAAACTCTAGATCTAGGGATTTGGCATTCTTCTGCCTCTTCTGATTTGGTTACATTGTCATATATATTTGTCATCTTTATATTAATATATGTCCTTTTAGCTTGTTTTGTTCATTTACATACTAAGCACGTTTAAGTTTGAAATTTATAGGATTGAGTCATCGAAAAAGAAGGTTAGCATTTTGTTGGTATAAATTGTTACTATCAAATTCTTTTAAACTTATCTTGAACCATACTTTTATATCATTAGGATCTCTCTCATTATAACTTCAGTTCATTCGTGTACCCCTCTTATATTCAAGTGTCACTTGTCCACCAACTACTGCATTGGTTTATCCTTGAACCATATAGTAATGAGAGAGGTTCTTCTAATATCATCTATAACGTCCCAGACTCAAGATTTTGGATTAGGACTCGAAATCCAGGTTCAACACCTAACAGCCTTGACATTCTTCTCCAACGTATTCACATTACCACATTTGTCTTACATGGCTTCTGAGAATGAAGACCATCTTTATAGACCAATATGGATCCCCCCTCCCCTTTTGGAGAGAAAAATATTATTAGGTCACAAGTACAAAAGAATAACAATAACAGTTACCATTGACCAAACTTACCTACCAATTTGGGATATTAACTACCGAAGACTCACTGATCTTAGATTCTCTAGCTCTCTTAGTGATAAAATCTGCAATTACATCACACGCCCTTGGAATATAGGCAAAATTAATTTCTCTAAAAGAATGGCTTCATACCCAAATAGATTCTAAAGTTGCCTCCACTTCCCCTGCATACTCTGATTTTTTTAATATCAAGTGTAAAGCTAATACACAGTCAGACTCCACCATCAGAGAATTGCATCTCATCTCCACTACCATCTGAAGCCCTTCCTGAATTGTCATTAACTCAACAATTGGGATTATGTAATCAATGTCATGGAAATTTCCAGCAGCTCCTCGAAAAATATGGATCCTCTTAGCAAGCTTTTTCTTCACTAACATGCTTTCTAGAAAACTTCGGTTTATAGATATATGGGATTTCTTTAAGAAGAAGATTTTTTTTTTAAGTTCAACTTGTAGGTGGGTGATCCAACCATTGGTCCTTAGATGGTAATGTCTAAACTTATGCTCCAATTGGATGAAGGAAAGAAAGAAGGAAGGAAAAAAAAAAAACATTTGTAGCAGTCAAAATGTACCTTGTGGGCAAAGCCTTAATTATAAAGTGACCCAACAAAGTTAGGGTTGAGTGTTAACCCAAATGATTTGTACTCAATCCAAATAACTGATGGGCCAACCTAGTTGGGTCCGTTAAAATTGAACTTTTGGGCTAGTCTTCGGTCTTAGTAGTTGGCCTACCATGAAATTTGAACTACTACGTTTCCAAGTTCTTTTACATTTTTTACTTGCTCCTACCTTCCAACAATCATTGGTCCATCCATTGGGAATATAAGTTCATCACTTTTTTTGTTTATTATTATTATTTTTTCTTTCAAAAACTGCTCACAACATGCAAGAGTAAGTTATTTATGTTGTTTATTGCAATGGGCTAGAAATCTAATAATGGAACCATGCATGTCCTTTAAACTCCTAATGTACAAGCTAGGCCAAGCCCTTAACAATTCTTAGTTAAACATTTGAATGCTTACCATTAACAACCATGATCGATTGAAAAAGGGGGAAACCAGAATAGCTCGAATTTAATAGTGTGTTATTGATGAATGGCCAAAGTTTTTATATGTTGCAAATATGCTCATTCATATAATTAAGGTGGAGTATTTCATTATTTTAATGTGACTAAATACATAATCTAAAGGAATTCTAATATTATGCAGTTCAAAATTCAAAAGTATATAGTATTCTAACTAAATAATCTAGAAAAAGAAAAATAAAATCATGAAAAAGAATTAAATCTCACCCAAAAAAAAAATAAGTGGTGAAAAATGGTGTGTGTGTGTGTTTTTTTTTAAATTAAGAAAAAAAAAAACGGAGGTGAAAAATGGTGTGTGTGTGTTTTTTTTTATTTAAATTAATAGTGTTATTGGTGAATTTGGACAGAAAGTCAAGCCTAGAGGAGAAACAAGCCCACGGAGGTGGACCTCAATCAATCTCTAAGGCTACTCTTTCTCCTAAAAGGGAGGGGAACCAAATAGAAGAGGTTCACTCGAAAGGGGGACTCAACTCGGTATCTATTTTCTTTACATGATTACTTTATTTGCTTCGTTTATGATCTCCCAACTGACTTAAGCATCGGAGTTCGGTGTGGCAAGCACACGCCGGTCTCTTGTTTTGCATGTCACGTCTTTCCCATTGGCCACGTCTTTCCCATTCAAATAAATTTACGGTTGATGTTACGTGATCGGGTTAGTCCCTTGCCAAATTTTGACATTGGCGCCGTCTGTGGAAAAGACAAAATTTGTTCACCACTGAAATTACACGATCAAATACAAGCCGACCTCGATTCAAACCCTTTACTGAAAAATCCAATTGGAGCGTTTCCGACCCCCACTTGACTGCAATTCACCTAAGACGGGTCATTCACGCGCAATACAAAAGGAGCGGAAGACGATGAACTTCCTATCAAACTCGCTTGGCAGAATGGCTCCTATCACACGAGTTGAGAGAGAATGATAAATTCATCTTATTTACTAATAAGGTAAACTCTCCCTTAAATACACATAAGATCAGTTATAATATTAACTGATGATAACAGAAATAAAACAAACATTATATACAATATAAGTAATACACCCCCCTCAAGATGGACCACAGAAATTAGTAATGCCCATCTTGACTAATAATGGATGAAGAGATGTTCCAAGAGCTTTGGTGAACATATCGGCTAGTTGAAGATTAGATCGAATGGGAAGAAGCTTCAAGGTGCCATTCACGATCATATCTCGAACAAAATGACAATCAATCTCTATGTGTTTTGTGCGTTCATGGAACATGGGGTTCGTAGCAATGGCAATGGCAGCACGATTGTCGCAGTAAACCAGTGCTGGGGCTGGAGAACAAACCTGGAGATCAACAAGTAAATAGGACAGCCACTTAAGTTCACTAGAGACAACAGCAAGGGCCCTGTATTCTGCTTCAGCAGATGAACGAGAGACCGTTGCTTGCTTTTTAGTCTTCCAAGAGACGAGAGAAGGACCCAAAAAAATACAGAAACCAGTCACTGACCGACGGGTGTCCAAACAAGCGCCCCAATCAGCATCCACGAATGCCTTTAGTTGAAAGTCAGAGGAACATTGAAGTAAAATACCCTGGCCAGTCGTCCCTTTCAAGTACCGCAAAAGATGATTTGCAGCATCAAGGTGAACTGAAGTTGGTTTGGAAATATACTGACTCAACTTATGGACAGAAAAGCAGATATCTGGACGAGAAAGTTGCAAATACAAGAGCCTTCCAATAAGCCTGCGATAATGAGAAGCATCATCCTTAGATAAAGGCATACCAGAAATCGCAGATAACCTGAGATTGGGAACCATTGGATATGCAGCAGGTTTGGAGTGAAGAAGACCAGAATCTTCAAGTATTTGCAAGCAATACTTGCGTTGAGAGAGATAAATGCCAGATGAATGGCGAGAAAGCTCCAATCCAAGGAAATATTTTGCTTTGCCAAGATCCTTAAGGAGAAAACTCGACTTCAAAAGATCTTTTACAGCAGCAATGGCAAATAAGGAGGGTCCAGTAATAAGTATGTCATCGACATACACTAGTAATGCAACAAATGTAGGTCCTTTACCTCGAGTAAATAGTGAGTAATCAGCCTTGGACTGTTGAAAACCATTTGCAACAAGCACAGAAGAAAATTTAAAAAACCATTGTCTTGATGCTTGCTTGAGGCCATAAATGGACTTGTTCAGTTTGCAAGCAAGGGGAACAGCAGAGGAAGACTTCAGATCAGAATAATATCCTAAAGGAATGCTCATATATACTTCTTCGAAGAGGTCCCCATTAAGGAACGCGTTATTCACGTCCATCTGGGAAATCATCCATTTAAAAGAGGCAGCAAGCGTAAGAAAAAGCTTAACGGTCGTGATCTTTGCTACAGGGGAAAAAGTATCAAAAAAATCAATGCCCTCTTGTTGACTGTAACCCTTGGCAACGAGCCGGGCCTTATAACGGTCTACGGTACCATCAGTTTTATATTTAATCCGATAGACCCATTTACATCCAACAATGTGCTTGCCAGGAGGTAAAGGAACAATAGTCCACGTAGAAGTACGTTCCATTGCACGAATTTCAGAGTCCATAGCCTCCTTCCAATGATCAAATTTAATAGCTTGATGGAAGTAAGATGGCTCATAAGCAGCAGACACATTCAGAATGAAATGCTTATGTGTTGTAGAAAAATGATCATAGGACAAATAATCATCAATAGGATATAAGCAAGCTGAGTTGCAATGGTACTGATTGAGAAAGCTTGGCTTGACATGGGGGCGAGTGGACCGCCTCAAAGAAACATGAGTAGATGGCTGATTAACAACCTCAGGATCAACCAAATCAACCAAATCAGGCTGAACAACAGAATCATGTGCATGATTAGGAACATCAGTTTGAGCGTCAGGGTCAACCAAATCAACCAAATCAGGCTGTACAACAGAATCATGTGCATGATTAGGAACATCAGTTTGAGCGTCAGGTTGTGCTGCAACAAAATCAGCAGATGAATCTGGAAATATCAAAGGCTCATGATGTTCTTGAGAATCCAAAAGATTATTTGCTTCATGTAAAGCAACTGGATCCACAATTGAGCATGGCAAAACATGATCAGAGAATAAAGTATCTATGGCCTCAGTGGAGACATCAGTTGAATGAAAAGGAAACTTATTCTCGAGGAAAACAACATCCCGAGATATGATAAGTTGTCTCCTAACGATATCATACAATCGATACCCTTTAACACCATGCGGATAGCCAAGAAACACACAAGGTTTGGCACGAGGATCAAACTTTGAACGGTTGTTAGCAAGCGTAGAAGCATAACATAAACAACCAAAGACTCGGAGTCCAGAGTAATCAACAGATCTTTTGTGCAAGAGTTCAAAAGGAGTCTTATGCTTTAACAAGGGAGCTGGAATCCGATTGATGAGGTATGTGGCTGTTAGCACACAATCACCCCAGAATCTGAGGGGAACTTTGGACTGAAAGAGTAAAGCTCTGGCAACGTTAAGGAGGTGCTGGTGTTTCCTTTCAGCCACAGAATTTTGTTGGGGAGTTTCAACGCAAGAGAATTGATGAATTGTTCCCTTTGTAGCAAAGAATTCCTTAAACTGAAGCTCAGGGGCATTGTCCGAACGAAAAACCTTAATGGTTTTATTAAATTGGGTAAGGACAAGCTGGAAGAAGCGAGGTATAATATGGATAGCATCAGATTTGGAATGCATTAAGAAAGTCCATGTATACCTCGAACAGTCATCGACTAGTGTCAAAAAATATTTGTAACCAGCATAAGTGGGGGTTCTAAAGGGTCCCCAAACATCACAATGGACAATATCAAAAATATCAGATGCAACATGATTGTTAAAAGGGAAAGCAAGCCTCCTTTGCTTAGCTAAAGGGCAAATATTGCATGAATTACAATCAGTAGACGAATGAGAAAAATGTAAAGTATTTTTCAGCAAAGACAGCCTCTGAGGTGAGATGTGTCCAAGACGATCATGCCAAGTACTCATACTAACAGAACATATAGTTTCAGAAAGTAAACAAGGCTTATCTGGAGGAAGCAAAATATAAAGGCCATTAGAAGACTCAGCCCTGCCAATCATCATCAAGCGATTCTTGTCCTGTATGGTACAAGAAGATCCAGAAAAGTTAATATCCAAGCCTCTTTCCTTTAGCAAACAACTTACGGATATTAGGTTATAGCTAAATTGGGGAACAAACAGAACATCCCGCAGCAACAAGAACTTAGAAACCTGAATATCTCCCATAAACTCAACACTCATACGATAGGTAGTGGGAAGAACAACAGTAATTCCATAAACCCGACGCCAATTTTGAAACAAAGAAAACTGATGACATATGTGTCGAGCTGCACCAGAATCTAAAATCCAAGCATTAGAATTATGCACAGCAGAGGAGCAAATACCTGCAATGTGTGCAGTTGAAGAAATCGCGTTTATAGGCTCGGTTTTGGCTGCCTGAAGATGGGTGTTAAGCATTTCGATCAGCTGACTGTATTGAGTTTGGTTGAGGCTTGAGAAAAAATTTGACTGAGGCTGAGTAACAGCGTTTGCTTCAACAGCCTTAGTAGACGAAGCTTCAGTATTCCGGGACCGGTAGCCGGGTGGATAACCATGTATTTTATAGCATTTATCCACTGTATGACCTTTGACATTGCAATGAGAACAAACAGGCCTTTGATTATCATTTCTCCTAAAACGATTATTATTTTGTTTCTTGGAGGCTTCAGCAGCAAGAAGAGTAACCTGATCATAGGAGGTAGATGGCACAAGATTACCAGCAATTCTCTGACGCTCTTCTTGTATAACCAGTGAAAAAACCTTAGTTATGTCAGGAATAGGATTCATTAAAAGAATCTGGGCGCGAACGGAGGAGTATGAATCGTTGAGTCCCATCAAGAAGATCATCACGAACTCAGACTCCATGTGTTGTATGATTGGCTTAATTCCTCCACAGGAACAGTCGTATGTAGGACGATAATCAACCAAATCTTGCCAAATTGTCTTCAATTTGGTATAATAGGCCTCAATTGACATAGTACCTTGAACTGTGGTAACTAGGTCTTTGCGAAGTTGATAAATGTGAGGACCGTTACTCTGCTTGAAACGAGCATGAAGTTCATCCCAAACAGCTTTCGCAGATCCGGCATAATTGACGCTCGCAGCGATCTCCTTAGAAACCGAATTCAAAATCCAGGAAGTGATGATATCATTATTACACTTCCAAGCAGCAG
This sequence comes from Luffa acutangula, assembly GCA_036850905.1. Taxonomy (NCBI): domain Eukaryota; kingdom Viridiplantae; phylum Streptophyta; class Magnoliopsida; order Cucurbitales; family Cucurbitaceae; genus Luffa; species Luffa acutangula. The sequence goes on along the minus strand of CM072087.1, from coordinate 55,019,382 downwards.
ATTTGCCTTCTGGTTTGGAGATGGTGCCGTCAACAAAACCTTCTTTGTTCTTCCCTGACAGGGCGATTAGCATCGCTTTCCTCCATGAATTGTAATTACTCGCACCAAGTAGTGGTTGAGTGACCAAAATTGCAGAAGAACTGTATGAATGATGAAGATGAAACGGATTCAATTGTGCATCGACCGCCAAAAAATCGCTGTTTCCCGCCATGGATCGAAGAAGAAAACAACGGAGACGAAGGAAGTGCGCGAAAAAAAAAAACTCGCGAGAAAACGTAATCAACGCTCTGATACCATATCACACGAGTTGAGAGAGAATGATAAATTCATCTTATTTACTAATAAGGTAAACTCTCCCTTAAATACACATAAGATCAGTTATAATATTAACTGATGATAACAGAAATAAAACAAACATTATATACAATATAAGTAATAGCTCCATTGTCGAATCCTCTGAGCATCGAATTTCGTCCACCAAATCAATTTGAACTTTGGCACTTGATTTTTCCATGCACAATGCACACAGTGCACCGACGAGGAGTACGTGTAACTTTTTTTCAATCCTTCTGTGAATGAATTGTTTAATCATAATGCTCTTTTCAGTTAAAAAATAGAAAGACAATAAAATATAGATAAGAATCAGGACTAGTCAAATTTGATTTTCTTGATTTTATGTGGCTGTCATTGATTTTCTATCTTCAAAATTGGATGTTGTGACTATTTTATTTATATGTTATTTAAACCCAATTAAATAGGTTGAAAAATTATTTGAATCAGTAGCAATTGTTTTAGGCTTCAACTTAAAATGTTTTTAATCAAGCAATGAGATTGGCTTAAAAAGTAGATAAGGATAAATCCATGTAGTTTTAAATGCTTAATATTAGAAGTAATTAGTTTAGATTTGTGTTTGGATAAATTATCTATATCCCAAAGTTGTAGATATATATATATATATGATTTGATTTGGTTCCATGAAATTTGATTTGATTCTAGATTTTCAAGAAAAGCTAATTAACTATTTGCCCAAATCAAAATGATTAATTTGAAGGGAGTAATACCATGCATGTTTTCGTCTTCTTGTTTCTTGGTAAAGCAATTGGTTATCATAAATTCTTAATAATCCTAATTTGCACGTGGAAAAACTGGAAGGAATTTTGATTTGGAGAGTGGGGATTATAATTGTCAAATGGTTAAATATTTAGCATGTGGTTATTGCTTTTAGATATATTGTGAGAGGAAGGGTCAACATGTTCTCTATGTAATTTTAAATGCAAGGTTAGAAGTTATTCAAATTAAATTTAGATTTGATTTGCTCTCTAATTTAGGATCTCAACCAAATATTTTGTTGATGATATTTCTATAAATTGATAATTCATGCTTTAGATTGAATTTGTTTGATTTGATCAACTTGAATTGTAGATTTGACGTGTATACTGTGTAATTTTAGAATCTCGATTCGATATTTTAAGAGGAATATTTGTTTCAATTGATAATTCATATTTAATCAATAAAAAAATCAGATTGCTTACTAAATATCTATTACTCAATTCGTAATTGCGGGTTCTGATACATTCTTATTACTTTATGTGTATCTATTGATTTGTTGAATGCAACTATTCATAATTCGCAAGCTGCTCATGACATACTTATGTTTCAATCAATGGTTAGTCTTTTTTCCATATCAACATAATGTTATCTACTAACGCTATTTCATGAGGGAACATGACATGCAGAAATCCCGAGCAGCTGGGCCAACAAAAAGTCAACTTATAAAAAGGCCCTTGGGAGTGGCAACGCCTATACTCTCAAGGTTCCTCGTGGGAGTGTCAACGCCTATACTCTCCGGGGTTATCAACTCATCAAAAGGCCCTTGTGAGTGGCAACGCCTATACTCTCAAGGTTCCTCGTGGGAATGGCAACGCCTATACTCTTCGAGGTTATCAACTCATCAAAAGGCCCTTGGGAGTGGCAACGCCTATACTCTCAAGGTTCCTCGTGGGAGTGGCAACGCCTATACTCCTCGAGGTTATCAACTCATCAAAAGGCCCTTGGGAGTGGCAACGCCTATACTCTCAAGGTTCCTCGTGGGAGTGGCAACGCCTATACTCCCCGGGGTTATCAACTCATCAAAAGGCCCTTGGGAGTGGCAACGCTTATATACTCTCAAGGTTCCTCGTGGGAGTGGCAACGCCTATACTCCCCAGGGTTATCAACTCATCAAAAGGCCCTTGGGAGTGCCAACGCCTATACTCTCAAGGTTCCTCGTGGGAGTGGCAACGCCTATACTCCCCGGGGTTATCAACTTATCAAAAGGTCCTTGGGAGTGGCAACGCCTATACTCTCAAGGTTCCTCGTGGGAGTGGCAACGCCTATACTCCCCGGGGTTATCAACTTATCAAAAGGTCCTTGGGAGTGGTAACTCCTATACTCTCAAGGTTCCTCGTGGGAGTGGCAACGCCTATACTCCCCGGGGTTATCAACTTATCAAAGGGTCCTTGGGAGTGGCAACGCCTATACTCTCAAGGTTCCTCATGAGAGTGGCAATGCCTATACTCCTCGAGGTCAACAACTTATAAAAAAATGTCCTTATAGGAGAAGCAACACCTACACAGGGGGCTTCAAAGCAGTAAACCACACTTATAGTTGAGACCAAGATGTAAAATATTTCATACAAGCAAAGCGAATGATAAAAGGTCAGAAAAGTCGTTTTTGCAAGATAACAAATTGGCACAGGGGAGAATTATACTCTTAAATTGAGCTTAATGTGTTTTGACTCATATCAACAGTGGCCACCACTGAATCCCAATTCAAGAGTGGGGGCTTAATGTTATTGGTGAATTTGGACCTAGCTCTAAGAAAGTCAGAATGATAGAAGCCCAGAGGAGAAACAAGCTCACGAAGGTCCAATGGGCCTGAATCAATCTCTAGGGCTACTCCTCCTCCTAAAATGGAGGGGGTCTGAATCAATCTCTAGGGCTACTCCTTCTCCTAAAAGGGAGGGGGAAACCCTAATTTCAGTTATAAATAGAAGAGGTTCACCCCAAATGGGGGGACTCAACTGGGTATCTATTTTCTTTCTCTACATGATTACTTTATTTGCTTCGCTTATGATCTCCCAAGGTGTGGCAAGCACCACGCCGGTGCTTAATTTTCTCTTGTTTTGTAGGCCACGTCTTTCCCATTCAAATAGATTTACCGTTGATGTTACGTGATCAAGTTAGTCCCGTGACCAAATTTTGGCATCAAATAGTACATTATAAAAAATTCCTAGTAAATAGTAATAGTGAGGTAAATTATATAAAGAAAGTGAAAAGAGTAAAATACATACTCAAGTGGAAATAAAAGCTTCGGAAAATGGTAATTGTAAAGAATATGTGTATTGATTACATACATTAGTTTTAAAGAAAATATTGTAAAAAATTTAAAATTATATCTGTGCTGGATAATTAGGTAAACAGGGTCGGTGCTGCTGTTTTTCGTAGCCACCACCGACGAGACGCAGACGCAGACGCAGACGCTGACACACAGCCCAATTGATGGTTCGTTGTTGTTCATTGTGTTTGTACCATCGCCATTTATGCAAGTAATTAGGAAAGTATCTTCACAAACTAAGGAACATGAGAGAGGACCACTGCACTTTTGTCGGACTTGTGTAAGCCCTTTCTTATTTGTTGAGGTTGTTATGATTTCTTCCTTTTTTTTTTTTTCTTTTTATGTTGGTTAAGTTATTTGAAGTAATCTTTAATTATTGGGTTGGGTTCATTTATACCCTTCAATTTTCAAAAGTTTCACTTTAATCCTTGAAGTTTGTTTTAAAACGACCCTTGGAGACGTTTTTCATTGACAAAAACTGATGTGTTTGCATGTGTTTTTATAGGTTTTTCAATGTATGTGTTTGAATCAGTTCATATAAGCAATAATACATATGTAAATTAAATATGTCATTTTCTGTCCATGAATTTAACAAAAAATAAAAAACCTTCAAGGGTAGTTTTGAAACAAACTTCCAAATTCAAGGGCTAAAATAAAACTTTTAAAAATTCAAAGGTATAATAGAAACTAACCCTTAGTCAAGAGGTATTTTTAATAATTTAAACTTTTATGTAGGTTTATGTTGAATTATTTGTTATTTGGCCATGTTTTAAATGTATTTACTCTTTTTTTCGATTAAAAATTTTCAATTGATTATTGAAGATTTAAAGAAAAAATATACTTTTGGTTTCTAAGGTTTGAGTTTGGTTGTATTTAGGTTCTTGAGTTTTCAAACTCATATTTTAATACCAAAGGTTTGGAATAATAGTTTATTTGGTCTCTATCATTAGTTTATTTTGCTACTATAGCTAACGAAAGTCGACATGACACTTTTTCTTATTATTATTTTTTAATTTTCAAAATGAAAATAAAAATAAAAAATTAATTTAATTTGTTTTTTCCTCTTTTTTCTTTCTTTTTCCTCCCTCTCTTTCTCCCTTCCCATCCTTCTCCTTGTCCTTCCTCCCATATGTGGTCACCGTCCGCAATTGTCTTCAGGTCTTCTTATTTCTTCCTTTCCTTTTCTCCTCTACTTCTTTCTCTTTCATCATTCTCCTCCTTTCTATCCTTCCCCACATCAGTAATTTTTTAAAAAAAAATGGAACGAACTAGATTTGGATTCATTCAAAATTTGCATTTTAGTCTAAATCGAAGGTGAAAATCCCATCGTTTCATATCAGAATGGTCGTTGGCAGAAGAGAGAAAGAAAAAGAAAAGAAAAGAGAAGAGAAAAAGAAACAAGAAGAAAGAAAAAATGGAAGAGAGAGGGAGAAAGAGAGGGAAAACAAAGAAGGACAAATGACGATAGCGGCAAATAGCTAATGCGTTCCACATATTAAACAGGGTTTTATGGTGGGTCTGCGACTCCTGAACACCAAAGGCATCCTTGGAGTAATCTCTCGCGTAGTTCCTACCAGGTGGAGACGATAGGGTCGGTCTATGAATTTTCCTTCCTTTTACCGCATTTCGCTCAAAGGGTTAGGGAGATAGTACATCAAGTTATTCGCAAGGACCAACTTGATCCTCTTCCCCAAGAATCCCATATGAAGGAACCCTAAGAAAGTCGTCGACTCCAACTATCGTCCATGTATGACCCATACTAGATCTAACCAACTGTTCATCCTACCTCTTCTACATTCTTAATCATCCATCTTTGTCTCAGTAGAGTCTTTCAGTGACATGTATGTTTCAATCTTTTTCCCCCGTTACTTAGAAAAAGTGAGCCACCGGTTCAAGTATAAGATAGAAGTTGCGGTGGTGGTCAAGGTGTGAAGGAAAGTGCGGTGGTGGTCAAGGTGTGAAGGAAAGAGAAGGAAGAAAGAGAAAAAGGAAAAAATATAAGAAAAAAGAAAGAGAAATATAAGTTTTTAATATTTATTTTTTAATATTAAAAAGATAATAGAATTAATATATTTATGCATGCCACGTCAGTAAAAAAAATTTAGAAAAATGTCTAGTCAACCTTACCTAACAAAAAAAGAAATAACAGAATGATCCAAAGTATTAATGGCAGGGACAAATAAATCATTTCTCTAAACATTATTGGTTAAAATGTCAAGTTTAAAAAGTCATGAATCTAAATACAATTAAACTCAAATCTCAAAAACCAAAAGTGTAATTTTACCAATATTTAATTAGTATATTAGATTTAGTTTACATTTTATTATTCTTTAATCTATACTATATATATCTAAAATATAAAAGGGGCTAAGAGGGGAGAATTTTTCATTTCCTCTTATGTCCTTACTTTTTAAGTAAATTCCTATTTTGTCCTTTGCTAAGACGCTACCCTTCAAGTATAAGTGTCCATTCAATCCAATAGGTGCAATTAATGTCCATGGGATGCCTCGTGTAAAGATGGTTAAGGCCCCGTTTGGAGTTGCGTTTGCTAGTGTAAAAGGCTATTATGGGAGAATCTTAACCGCAAAAACTGTTTGGTAAAACAGATTATTAATTAATCTATCGATAATCATTTTTTAGTTTACTCTATCGTGCAAAAGCTCTTGGATACCAGCTTTTAGATTTAGCTTTTCTAAAAATCTATCACATTTTCTAGCGATTTTTAAATTTCAAATTTATCCCTCTTATATATATTTTACATATGCTCACTTTCATATGAATAAAAATTTGATTAATTCAATTTTTATAATAATTATTTTTCTTACATTTTTATCCAATATTTTAGATTAATTAAACATAGTTAGATGCAATTTAAATTATACAAACTTTTAAATAATTATCTTATAATAAATTGTAAATTAAGTATTAATAAAAAAATATTTGAAATAATAAGACTATGATCCTTATAATTAAATCCTAAAAATTTAGTATTAATTTACCAAATACTGGAACTAGTTTTTTCTAATTTAAAATTGAAATTTACCAAACACTATTTTACTTCATTTCAAAGCTGATTTTTCTAAAAGCAAAGTTACCAGCAATTATTTTGAAAGCTACTGCAATCTCAAACTAAGCCTAAATGTCAAACTATATGAAATTTTATCAATAGGTACAATTGATGTCAACGGGATGCGACTGTTCATGTGGAGATGGTTACATATTTAATTGTTGTATCTATTCATGTATAGGTGCGATCCATGTATAAGAAGAAAATATATAATTGAAAAAAATGTCAAACTATTGGAAAGTTTCTTATTTTATAAGAGAACTCAAGATTTTCAAAAAAAAAAAAAAATACACACTTGTGTTATTCGTAAGGGAAACACTATTGAACCGTGTCACAATAAGGTGTTATTTTGGTTGTGTCCAATAGGTACAATTGAAGTCGACGTGCAACTGTTCATATGAAAATGGTTATTCGTGCAACTATTCATATATTTATTTGTGTATAGGTGTGATCCATGTATAAGAAGAAAATATAAAATTGACAAAACCTTGAAATATATAATTGATGTATTTTGGTCGTGAACCATGTCACAATAAAATCTTGAGAATTCATATATTTTGATCGTGAACCGTGTCACAATAAAACCTTGAGAATTCAAAATTTTATTTTTGTCGATAAAGAAGTATTGTTATCTATCATTTTTTATATTTATAATGTAATCAAATGTTACTTACATCCACATCAATTCTTTGAAGTAAATACAATTTTGGATAAATCATAAATTCTTTTAAGTAAATATAATTTTGGGAAAAATACACTTTTAGTCCCTGAGGTTTGGGTTAAGTGACACTTAGGTCTCTGAGTTTTCAAACTCAACAAAAATACCCCTAAGGTTTGAGATAAGGAGCATTTTAGTCCCTGTCGTTAATTTTTCTGTTAAATCTTAACAGTTGCTGACGTGGCACTATTATTTTAATAAAAAAAAATTTTAATTTTTTAAAATAAAATATTAATATTTTTTATTATTTTATTATTTTTTCTCCCTTTCTCTTTCTTCTTCTTCTCTTTCTCCATATCCTTCATCTTCCTTCTTCTTCTTCCTAACTCCGACGACCGGTCGCCAGCGACTGTTTTTTTTTTTTTTTTTCTTCTTCTTCTTCTCTTCTTCTCTTTTCTTCCCCATTTTTCTTCTTTTCTTTAAAAAAAAAAAAAAAAAAAAAAAATTAGGACCTCCCTCCTCCCTAATTTTTTTTTTTTTTTAAAGAAAAGAAGAAAAATGGGGAAGAAAAGAGAAGAAGAGAAGAAGAAGAAAAAAAAAAAAAACAGTCGCCGGCGACCGCCGGCGGCGGCGGGCGGCAGCGGTGGGCGGCGGCCGGTCGTCGGAGTTAGGAAGAAGAAGAAGGAAGATGAAGGATATGGTGAAAGAGAAGAAGAAGAAAGAGAAAGGGAGAAAAAATAATAAAAAAATAAAAAAAATATTAATATTTTATTATTTTATTATTTTTATTTTAAAAAATTAAAAAAAATAATTTTTTTATTAAAATAATAGCGCCACGTCAGCAACTGTTAAGATTTAACAGAAAAATTAACGGCATGGACTAAAATGCTCCTTATCTCAAACCTCAGGGGTATTTTTGTTGAGTTTGAAAACTCAGGGACCTAAGTGTCACTTAACCCAAACCTCAGGGACCAAAAGATTGCAATACACATTTTAAGATCTTAACATTTTAAAATTTGTATTTAATAAAATTTAATTATATTCCCAACAAAATTAGTTGTTTAAAATTATAGCATCGAATTTCAATAATGTGCCTAAGAGATTACTTTTGTTTGTTGTATTTTGAATTTAGAATGCTTGATTATAGCATAAATGATTTTCCAAGAGTTTTAAACATGGGAGTTTATGCTTTCTTTAGTACTAGAACCCAAGTTGTTTATTTTAGGGAAAAATAAACTTTTGGTCCTTGAGGTTTGGGTTAGGTTTCATTTTGGTCCATGAGTTTTCAAACTCAACAATTTAGCCCCTGAGGTTTGATTTTCGTTACGTTTTTTGTCCTTCCGTCAAATTTTCTACATATGGTTGACGTGACATTAGTTTTTATTAAATAAATTTATTTATTTATTTATTTATTATTTTTTAAAATAAAATAATATATTAAATATTTTTTATTATTTTATTATTTTTCTTTTATTTTCTTCATTCATCTCCTTCTTCCCCAAATATCAAATCCTAATAAAAAAATTGCACAAAACCGACGGGACCAAAATGAAACTAAAACCAAACCTCAGGGGCTAAACGGTTGAGTTTGAAAACTCAAGGACCAAAATGAAACCTAACCCAAACCCTAGGGACTAAAAGTGTATTTTCCCCTTTTATTTTTATTTCTTATAAGATAATTATTAAACTTTGAAACTTTTATAAGATAACTATTAAACTTATTGTCAAAGTTTACATTTAAAAAAATGTGTTATGTATGTGTGTGCCACTATTATGTCTGTATACGTCCTATATAATAAGAAATCTTTTATTTTTATCTCTATCTTTCAAAAGTTTATGGTAATTAAAACAAAGTTATATGGTATTTTTTTTGTTACATTACATATACTAAAAAAAACTACTATTTTCTCTTATTTTAATTTAAGACTATAAGATTCCACATGCATTGCACGTGTTACTTGACTAGTATTAAAAAATAAATCTTAAACAAGTTAATTTACACTTGTGATTCATAACTATTTTCACTTAGTTCCATTTAAAAAAAAAAAAACTCCAAAATTATCTAAATAAAACTATTCTTCTCTTCTTACTTTATTTATTAAAAAAAAAAAAAAAAAAAAAAAACTATTCTTCTCAATAATCCTACCAAAGTAATAAGAAAAATTCTCATGTAATTCTAAACTATCCATACTCATGAAATTTGCTACTATCCACTTGATTCCAACATCTCCCTCTAATATTGCATTAATCTCTACCTTTAAAAAAAGTCTAACAACTATGAGAATGACGAATTAACAATTATAGAAGCTTAATAGCAAAAGCTTTAGATTGAAATAGGTACATTATTTAATTGTAAAAAAAAAAAAAAATAGATACATTATTTGTTTAGAGTTTTATTTATTTATTTATTTTTACAATATTTAGAATGGAAAGATTTGAATCAAAGACCTTTTGATTATTAATATAAATTTTATGCCACTTAATCTATGTTCATGTGGGGTTTATAATTTATTCAACCTAGAAAGTTTAAAAGTATAAATTTATTTTTTCTCTTTAAAAGTTTTGCAAAACGACTATTGTTCTTCAAGGGACGACTTCGATCTCGCTCCAATTTTTCATATAATATTCTTAACGGAAAAATACACTTTTAGTCCCTGAGGTTTGGCTGAGGTTTTATTTTGGTCCCTAAGTTTTCAGACTCGACAATTTAGTCCCTGACACTACAAGAAATAAAAGATACAATAGCTAACAAAAAAAGCTATAAAAGACCTATTATAGTCTTTTTCGAAGGTCCTACAGCCCATGTTATTAAAAGTCTATGACTTTTTATAGCGTTTTTGTAGAGCTAAAATGAATGCTATAATAGAGTATGGAGGTATAGCTTATATACATTGCTACGAAGACTTTTTATAGCATTTTGTATTAAAGTTATAATTTGTTTACATAGCTAAAATATTGTGCTATATTTAACATATAATAGCATTTTTTTAATGCTATAATATAATCTTTATAGCTTTAATATTAAGTTATAACAAAGTTTTTAATGTTTTCTAATTGCTTGTAATTATTGTAATAACCATTTGGTAGCATTCATTTTAAAATATTAATTTCATTTAAATTAATTAAATTTTGATAAAATTTACTTCAAGTGCTCATTTTTAGCTAAATCCACACACAAGAAATAATTCATAACACGTTAAATACCATGATTTCCATTCATAATTGAAATTTCATAATCTATTTACATTACAAAATAAGACATTCAATAGTTGCCTAGAATAAAGAAGTTATCCAAATAATACAAGATGAAGTATTCATTGGATATAATTTCCAAGAACATATACTAGTTCATAAAATACAAAAATATTGCCAACGAGTCGATAAGCCAGTCAAGACCTCAAAAAGATCGCCAACGAGTCCATAGTCAGCAACCTGCATATTAGAGTTTACCTTCCTCTCTTTGAATTCTTCATGGACGAGGATTCTAAGAGTTCACATTCTCTACATCCTTTGAGCAGCTTCCTTGGCAAGGAATTTCTCATCACAAAAAGCTTCAACTTAGCAGGCTCCAAGGAATCATAAACTTTAACCATATCTATAACTGGAAAGTTTCTTTAATTACTTTTAGCTACCAAAAGAGCTAAGTTTCACAAGACCTTAGAGTATTAGGCAAACATGTACCATAGAAATCTTTGATAGTTGCCTTTCTTCCATGTGCAGATATATTAGGCCTTCCATCTTTGTAAACCTGAACAAAGCCAATGACAGACATCATGTGACAGAACAAAGACAAACTTAAATATATGTATATAAACAGAAAAACAAAGCCACTTCTCCAACAAATGATCCAACATTGAACAAGTCAAGAAAAGAGAAACCAGTCTTGTAAACAAGTATGTGGAAGAAATTAAGGTATCTGGGAAGTATACAAGTGCATGAAAAATCCACCCATTGCATCAAAAAATGAAAGAGTGGGGCAAATTGATTGTAAACCAATTTCATTTGGAGATATGAACCATGTTTGGTTCTTGGAATTGCAGCAACCCTGTAAACCCAGAAGTTAGAATTGGAAAAATCAGATAAAGAAACAAATTAAGTCAAACCTATTCATCGAATTTTCTATGAACAGAGAAGATAAATAGTGAAGGGAAAAGGGATACTCACAGAGCATTGGCGCGATTTACATCTTCTTCGAGGATTTTTAGAGAATCCTTACAAGAACTAGAAGACCTCGATAGTCGATAATACATAATCCGACGAATTGAAAAGGAGCGTAATGAGCGATAACATATTTGTCGTACTGGATGTCGTCGAAGAAGGGGTAGAAGTAGCAAATGGCGGAGATGAGGCTGTCGGGGCCGTCGGCGGAGTTGTTGTTGTTGTCGCTGGAGGATCGGACGGTGAGGATTGGTCGTCGTCGAGTTCTGAAGTGGATTTGGGATGTGAGGATTCTTCTGCTAGGGTTTGAGAGAGAAGAAGATGGTGTGGTCGCTGTGCTCGCCGCCGATGGTCAGAAGGAGGAGAGCGGCGACGTGTTGGGCGTTCGGTGAGGGAGAGGAAGTGACGACAAGAGACATGGAGAGGAACGAGAGAGATGAGGGCAAGCCTTTGTCTTTCAGTCGAGGGAAAGACACAGAGGAGCGCGAGAGAGATGAAAGTTCACGCGGGGAAAAATGAAAGGGAAGAGTCTTCAAAAATTTTGAGTCCTTTACACACACGCGGGCCAATCTTTTTTTTTCATTTTTAAAATTTTTTCTTTCATAGCCTATTTTGAAAAATGCTATAATAAAAAGGATAATTGTAATGGGTGGCAAAATTAGGGTAAATAATTGCAATTTTAGCAATTTTTTAAAATATTTGCAAATATGGCAAAATTTTTGAATTAATTTTTTATATCCCTATTTTGCCCTTGCGCGCGCATCTGGTGGTCTCCTCTATTTTTGTTTTGGTAGGTTTCTATCTGATAGAAAGTTTTTCTTTCACTGATAGAAAGTTGAGAACTATCTTTTCTATCAGATAGAAAGTTCTATCTGATAGAAAATTTTTCTATCACTGATAGATTCTATCAGTGATAGAAAAACTTTCTATCAGTGATAGAAAAACTTCTATCACTGATAGAATCTATCAGTGATAGAAGTTTTTCTATCACTTTCTATCAGTGATAGAAGTTTTTCTATCACTGATAGAATCTATCAGTGATAGAAATCAGTGATAGAAACTTCTATCACTGATAGAATTAACTTTCTATCAGTGATAGAAATTTTCTATCACTGATAGAACGCTTTTCTATCACTGATAGAAAATAACACTGATAGAATTAGCTTTCTATCAGTGATAGAAAACTTTTCTATCACTGATAGAAACGTTTCTATCACTGATAGATTCTATCAGTGATAGAAAAATTTTCTATCAGTGATAGAAATCTTCTATCACTGATAGAAAATTTTTCTATCAGTGATAGAAACGTTTCTATCACTGATAGATTCTATCAGTGATAGAAAAATTTTCTATCACTGATAGAATCTTTTCTATCAGTGATAGAAAACGTTTCTATCACTGATAGATTCTATCAGTGATAGAAATCTTCTATCACTGATAGAAAAATTTTCTATCAGTGATAGAAAGTTAATTCTATCACTGATAGAAACTTTTCTATCACTGATAGATTCTATCAGTGATAGAAAAAATTTCTATAAATGTTGTATTCTCATCTAAACCTTCCCTAACAAGATTTGATCGAAATACAAAAAAAAAAAAGGAAATTGCTGGGATAGGCACTTTCCCCACCCCGGAAAGTTGTATAAGTTGGATTACAATCGACGAATCCCAACAAAATCCACACTCAGTTGTTCATTTCTTCCCCCAAAATCCCCAAACCAAAACCCACAACAATAATAATGAGCTCCAACAATGAGCTTCCTCAATCTAACTCCGCCGTCGCCGAGCAACCAAAGAAAATCAAACGCATCAGAAACAATTCCAATTCCAATAAGAGTAGTAGTGAGTCGAACAACAACAACAACAACAATCACCCAGTGTACCGAGGCGTCCGCATGAGGAATTGGGGCAAATGGGTGTCCGAAATCCGCGAGCCTCGCAAGAAATCCCGCATTTGGTTAGGCACTTTCCCCACCCCGGAAATGGCCGCCCGTGCCCACGACGTCGCCGCCTTCAGCATCAAAGGCTCCTCCGCCACCCTCAATTTCCCCGACCTCCTCCACCTCCTCCCCCGCCCCGTCTCCCTCGCCCCTCGCGACGTCCAAGCCGCCGCCGCCAAGGCCGCCCACATGCACAACCTCGACCTCGACGACCACCACTCCCACGTCGACGACGACCTCACCGAGATCATCCAACTCCCCACCCTCGGCTTCCGATTGCCTTCTTCTCGTGTTCCTCGTCAATCGTGGAGGATTTGTCTGTATTGGTGTAATGTCGCTGGATGGAGATGACCGGAAAAGTAGAGAAGAAAATAGAAAGGGCATTTTAGTAATTTTACCTTTTAGATGGCAATATTTTGCCATTTTTGCAAATAGTTTCAATGGCTGCTATTTTTGTAATTATTTTGGGCCGGTTTGCTACTTTTGCAACCGGCCCTAATAAAAAGCTATAAAAAGGCTTTTTTTCTTGTAGTGTGAGGTTTGATTTTAGTTTCATTTTGGTCCCTCCATCCATTTTTCCGTTAAAAAGTAACGGATGGTTAACGTGGCAATATTTTTTATTTAAAAAAATATTTTTTTAATTTTTAAAAATAAAATATATTAAATTTTTTAAAATTTATTTCTTCTCTCTCCACTTCCTCCTTCCTCTACTTCTCTTCACACCTAATAACCAACCTTCTTCTTCTTCACATCTGTTGGCGGATCGCCGTCCGCAGATTTTTTTTTTCTTTCTTTCTTCTTTTTTCCCTTTTTCTACATTTTCTTTTTTATTTTTTTAATAAAAAAGAGACCCTCCTCCCTCTCCCTTTCTCTTCCCCTCCCCTTCATGTGTCGCGAGCTCCCCCCCCCCCTCCCCAATTTTTTCTCTCTTTTTTTCTGCTTTCTTTCTCTGTCCCTCACCATCTCCTTCTGACCCCTCTCGCCGTCTCTCTCGTCTTTTTTTCTGTTTTAAAATAAACAACGAAATTTGGCTTGTTCCAGCTGGGTTTGAAGGGGAAACCCCCTTTTTCTTTTCCTTGGCGGCGCGAGATCGACGGTGACGAGGAGGCATGAGATCGGAGCAACGAGGCGGAACGAGGGCACAAGGTCGACGGTGACAGGAGGGATTCTTTTTTCCCTTTCCCTTTTCCTTTTCTATTAAAAAAAAAAAAAAAGAAAATGTAGAGAAAGGGGAAAAGAAAGAAAGAAATGAAAAAAAATTATCACCGGTTGCCGCCGGCATATCAGAAGAAGAAGGAGGGAGTGGAAAGAGAAGAAATAATTTTTTTAAAAAAAATTAATATATTTATTATTTTAATATATTTTATTTTTAAAAATTAAAAAATAATGTTTTTAAATAAAAAAAAAATATTGCTACCTCAACAATCTGTTACTTTTAAACGGAAAAATGGATGGAGTGACCAAAATGAAATTAAAGTCGAGTTTGAAAACTCATTGACCAAAATGAAATCTAACTCAAACCACAAGCATTAAAAGTGTACTTTTCCTTATTCTTAAAATAAGTTTGGAGAAAAATAATTTTAAAAGATAAATAAATAAAATAAAGCCCCAATATCGCATAAAAACTTTGTGGTTTTAGATATAGAACAGAAATGGGAGTGGCTGCGCTGTGGCACGTGATTATATTTTATTTATTGTTTCGGAAAGTTGTGATTGATATTTAGCCGACCATTGTTCCAAATTAAACTCAACACCACGATAAAACACCGCAATAAAAACATGCGGTTAATTTATTTTAAAAAAAAAAACATGCAGTTAATTAAAGTAAGGAAGTCCTTTTCAGGAAAAAAGAATGCAAGGAAGTACAACGGATTTTTTTTTTTTTTAAATAAAGTACAACGGATTAAATTAGGACTGAAAGAAAAATGTGGATCAAGATGGATAGAAATTTTGTTAAGGTTCAATAATCATATAATAGGACTTTTGAAATAATAATTGGTGTCTTATGATTATTTTGATTAAATTATGGTAATTCAATCCTTCATTATATAAATTCAATAATGATTAAAAAGAAAAAAGCAAGTTTAAATACTTCCATTCCTCTACTTTAGTTTATTTTGTTTCTTCTATTTCTAAAATTTTTAGTTTAGTCCTCTACTCTGTATGTTCATATTCTTCTATACTTTTAAAAGGTTGATTTTAATTTTTGAACTCGATTGATGTTTACAAAATTTTAAGACAAATTTTATATACGATATTAAAATTTGTTTAATATAAATTGTGAATTTATTTAAAAATAAATAAATGATCTAATATAATGTTAAGCTAAAATTGTATTTAATAAATGAGATTAAAAAAAATAATAAACAACTATTTGGTTTTTAAAATTAAACTTATAAAATTACTTCCACCTACAATTTTCCTTTTTTTAAATACTTTTTTTCCATATTTAAAAAAAAACCAAGTCAATTTGTAAAAACTAAAAAAGTAGGTCTCGTTTGATAACCATTTGATTTTTGGTTTTTGGTTTTTAAAAATTAAGCCTATAAATTCTATTACAACCCATAAGTCTAACTACTTGTTTCGTCATCTACCATCTTTTCATATTTTCAAAAACTAAAAAAAGTAGTTTTCAAAAACTTGTTTTTGTTTTTGAAATTTGGTTAAGAATTCAAATGTGTATTTAACAAAAATGAAAACCATGGTATGAAAATTGGAAGAAAATAAACATAATTTTCAAAAATCAAATGGTTATCAAATGGGACCGTTGTTTTCAAAAACTTTTTTTTTGTATTTTGAATTTTGCTTGAAATTCAAATGCACCCTTAACAAAGATGAAAACTATGATTAAAAAAATGGTAGAAAAGAAGCATAATTTCAAAAAAAAAAAAAAAACAAAACAAAAGTTAAAACCGTGTTGTCGTATTTTAGAAAGTCGAAAATAAACATTTTGAGAATAAATAAACTAAATAAAATGAACAATAGTGGGGATTATAATACCAAAAGTAGTATTTAATTTTAAACACGTGTGAAATAAATTTATAATGGAATGAAAATTGATAATTTAGAAAAGTAAAGGGGCATTTGAATTGGACAGGGTGGTGATTTGTCAGTGTCGTGCCAGCTGCTAAATGGTTGTGGTTTTGTTTGGACTCTGTTGGAAGTTAGAAGTCATCCGCTGCAATCTCAGCAATGACGCAATAATATCCTTTATGTTTCCAATTCCAATCATCTTAAATTTGACCATTTTCAAACTCGTGCCTTCTCTTTAAGCAATGCCCCATTCTTTGTTTTTTTCTATACAAAGTCCAAAAAGTAAATAAAACTTTTTACAAATAGCTATTACATAAAATGTGATCATTTTACATCAATCTCAACATATAGATCATGTTACAAAAATAATATTCATGCTCATTCTTGAAATCAAAGGAAGAACATGCATGTCCAAATTTAGAATAGTAGAATATAAGTAATCAATGAGATGAGTTGTCAGAGGATATAGGAGGGTCCACTGCTTTTATAAGATTTTAAATTTTTATCAAAATTTTCATCAATATTTTCACTTGTTCATGAATTCGACATTAACATAAAGGGTGAATTGACATTTTTATTATATCATAAACAAAATCGATGAAATATGACTAAAATGTCAACAAAATATCACTATTATGACTTAATGTTAATAACAAAAAATTTAGGGTGTGTTTGGTTTAACTTTTCAAGTGTTTAATTTTGAAAAAATTTCTAGTGTTTGGCAACCACTAAAAATGAATTATTAGAAAGTGAGATTAAGAAAATAACAATTTTGTGAGAAACACTTGAAACCAACTTTTCTAAAAAGAGTTTTTAAGCATACAATAAACTTTGGATTAAAAATACTTATGAGAAAATGTAACCAAACATATGAATATTTAAATTCTAAACAATTTTTAAACAAAAATTTATTTACAAAAAATGTATTCTTGAAAAACATTTAAATTAAAATGTATTCCAAAGGGACCTTTAAATTTATTGGAAATATTTATTTGTTAATTTGAAAATTGTTATCCATATTTTATGTTTTAAATATTTTTCAAAAATATTGATGACATCCATCTTTTCATAAAATTGGACTTTGGCATTTTTGTGAACATCAACATTTGAAACATTTGATATTGTTAGTTGTTACAACACTTAAAATACAGATTAAAAAAAAAAAATGAGAGTTGAGCATTGTGCGGAAGTGGACATGTCGGCATCTTGAGGATAACGATGTCAGTACCTTTCGGAAGTGTGGACAACGCCTTCTCCGTCCATTCCAACAAACTCTCTTTCTCTAAGGGGTCGTTTGGTGCGTCGGAATCGAATGGGTTTGGAATGGAATGGAATGGAATCTGATGCCCATGAGAATATTTTGCTGGAATCATGATTCCCATGTCTGTGTTTGGTGCATTGGATTTGAGTTGGAATTAATGGAGAGAGAAATAGTGGGACCCACCAAAATGTGGTTAAAATAGAAAAAGAAATTGTGGGTCCCATCAAAATTAGGAAGAAAAATGGAGAGAGAAATAGTGGGACCCACCAAAATGTGGGAATGGATTGGAATCCACATGCCCACCCTTTCATTCCAACCCCGACCAACCAAACAAGGGCATCCATTTCCATTCCAATCCAATCCAATCCAAACCCATGAAACAAACAACCCCTAAATCTTTTTACATTTTTTTTTCTTTGAAACATTTTTACATTTTTATTTTAACATAATAGTAAAATTTCTGTTTAATTACATTTCTTTTATTTTTTTTTTTTTAAGAAAAATTCAAAATCAACCTTGAATTTTTTAGGTTGTTTCTTGTTACTATTGTAAAAAAATTAAAGATTACTTTTTTAGATTTTAAACTTCATTTGTGATTAAAATTTGAACCTTCTGTTTGAGGAAATGATTGTCTGTTAATTATCGATGAGTTATTTTTTCTTTGGACTACTTTTGAATTTTGAGGTTGTAAGTGGTAACTTCTTACCATTTTAAAACTTTTTTAAAAAAATCAAAGAATTGTTTTTAAAGTTTTAAACTTTATTTATCTTAGAACATTTTTGTGACATGATTATTTTTGTTAAAAAAATCTAAATTTAAATTTAAGAAGAAAGCAAAACTAAATACGTCTAAACAACGATTAGAATTGAGTTATGTTTAGAAAGACTTTGTCTAAACCTATTTAAAGTTGGATTGAAACCCTGGGGACATGATGTAGCCCACTTTAAATAAAGGGAAACTTATATAAATTATTGGTGTGGTTTCTATTTCCTCCTTTTCTTTATTTACTCATATTATTAATTATTATTATTATTTATATATTGGAAGAGGAACTATAGATTCTATAGATCCGACAAGTTCCCTTTTGTTTACATCATTCATGATATCAGAAGAAGAAAAGGACATGACATACTTTGAAATCATTTTACTTCTAAAGTCCACTACCATCCAAAATTTTCTCTTAACCAAGTTATGTTGAATTGTGGAGGGAATAAAATCAAAATATTAATGTCTCGTTTGATAACCATTTGGTTTTTTGTTTTTGGTTTTTGAAAATCATGTTTGTTTTCCTCCAATTTCTCTACCTATGATTTTCATCGTTGTCAAGGACACATTTGAATTCCTAACCAAATTCCAAAAACAAAAACAAGTTTTTGAAAACTACTTTTTTTAAGGCTCCGTTTGATAACCATTTGGTTTTTGGTTTTTTATTTTTAGTTTTTTAAAATTAAGCTAAAAAATACTACTCCCACCATTAAGTTCTTTGTTTTTGTTATATACCTTGTTTCCATGTTTTCAAAAACCAAGTCAATTTTTGAAAACTAAAAAAATAGTTTTCAAAACATTTTTTATTTTTGAAATTTGGCTAGGATATCAAATGAGCCCTCAACAAAGATGGAAACCATAGTAAGGAAATTCATAGAAAACAAGCTTAATTTTCAAAAACCAAAAACCAAAAACTAAGGCCTCGTTTGATAACCATTTCGTTTTTGGTTTTTGGTTTTTGAAAATTATGCTTGTTTTCTTCCAATTTTCATCCCATGGTTTTCATTTTTGTTAAACAAACACTTGAATTCTTAGCCAAATTTCAAAAACAAAAACAAGTTTATGGAAACTACTTTTTTTAGTTTTCAAAATTTGACTTAGTTTTTGAAAATATGGGAAGATGGTAGATGGCAAAACAAGTAGACTTATGAGTTGTAATAGTGTTTATAGGCTTAATTTTCAAAAACCAAAAACCAAAAACCAAATGGTTATCAAACGGGGCCTAAATGGTTATCAAATGGGGGCTTAGTTTTCAAATTTTGGCTTGTTTTTGAAAATATGAAAAGAATGTATTAGAAAAACAAAGAAACTTGGAGGTGGTAGTAGTGTTTATAAGTTTAAATTTCAAAAATCAAATGGTTATCAAATGGGCCTAAGAGTTGGTTGTTGGTTTTTGGTTTTTGAATTTTTAATGTGTTTTTTTTTTTTTTTTGACAATTTTAAAAATGTGCTTTTATTTTAACAATTTCATTATAAAGGTTTTTTCATCTTAAAAATTCTAAAAACAAAAAACACTTTTTACTTTTTCAAAATTTTTCTTGTATTTTGAGAATAATTTATGAAAAATAGAGAATAAAACAAAGAAATTCATAAGTGGAAGTGGTGTTTCTAAGTATAATTTTCTAAAACTAAATGGTTATCAAATAGGATCTAGGTTTGATAACTATTTTAGTTTTTGGTTTTTGATTTTCTATTTTTAAATAATAAAAGTCAAATATGTATGATAACTGTTTTTGTTTTCTTTCTTTAAAAATAGAAACCAAATATGTATGATAATTATTTTTTATTTATGGTTTTTAAAAGGTTATGAGGTGGAGAGAAATGTTTGGAGAGCAAAATATATGGGGGCAGAAAAACAAAATTTCATAGAGAGAAATTTTTTAGATAAGAGAAAAGATAGAGAATGATTTTAGATAGATAAAAAAAAAGTTTAGAGAGATAAAATTAGAGGAAGAGAAAGAAATGTTAGAGAGAATTAAGTTAAAAAAAACAAGCTAGAGTTAAGTAAGAGAGATAATATTAGTTAAAGAAAGAGAAAAAATGTTAGGAAGTGAGAAAACTTAAAGACCAGGAGATTCGTGTTCAAAAAACTCGAAAACCTGAAAAACCTAACCAAACCAACCCAAGACAATATTGGGTTCAATTCATGCGTTCGGTATTTCTCTCGTCAATCTCTCTCTATCTTTTTTTGTTATGTACTGTATCTCGGCGAGGGGACGACAGTGAAATAAAGCTCTTGTTCGCAATCATGTCCTTCTTCATTTGTCTTCTCTTGTCGCAATATCGTCAATCGTTTGAGTCTCTCTAGGGTTGACGTCATATTTGTGTTATCACTTACCCACGCCCTATCTCTTGTTTATCAGCCACGCAACGACATTCTATCTTAGTTTTTTATTGCACCACCATATTTTTGAATCAACCAACCAAGCATTCATGTCGTACATTGCTATTTCAACCAACCAACCGTCTCGGCCCAATCCCATGCTCGGTTGAGGCCTTGGCCCAGGCCTCGACCGAGCATATGGTCAGCCCTTCGTGTGGGTCGAGTTTCTTTCGCCTCCGTTCAGTCCATGTTACCCCGATCCGCCCCAGTTCCACTCGATTCAGTCCGAGATCGCCTTCGAGCGTCTAGAAAGCCCTAATTGAAGACACATGTATAAATAGGGTCTCTCACACTCGAAAAAGGGTTCAGAACTTTAGCTACCAAAAATACGTTTACTGTTTTATCTGACTTAGGCATCGGAGTGCAGGTGGCCTACACCACACTGGTGTGCAGCGATTTTGACTGGTCTTGCAGGTTACATCTTCCCCGTCTCCAATAAATTCAGTACTGGTGTCACGTGCAGGTTTGTTGAGGATCCCACATTGAAAAGATAAGTGGAGAACTCACAAGTTATAAGGTGTATGGATCACCCCACTCATTTCCAATTGGTTTTGAGATGGAACCATGTAATCTAATATCTTATCAGAGCCCATTAAACCCAAACGGGTATTCAGTCAAAAAAAAAGTTATGGTGAACCCAAAAGAGGCACCATGTTGAGGATCCCACATTGAAAAGATAAGTGGAGACCTCACAAGTTATAAGGTGTATGGGTCACCCCACTCATGGTGCAAAAAAAAAAATTGAGAGTTGTTTGGCCAGATTTTGGCATCAACATATATGATCTTTTATCATACAAATCTATTAATTATGAAGATAATAAAGATTCATATACTTATGAATTACCAATACATTTAAAAAAATAATCATCAAGAAAGTTCTTATAAGTACAACACAGATAAATTCAAATTTTTTGATATACTGAAGGCTATCCCTATCAATAATTATCTAGTAGAAGATGATATTATAGATCTGGAAAAAAATCTGGATAGAAAATACTTTGATCGGAGACATTATGCAACCAATTATTGTTCAAATAAAAATTAAGACGTGAAGGTCAATATAAGTATACTTCAATAGATATAAAGTTTGTACTAATCATCAAGATGACATTGTTAAATAAAATTAGGACGTGAAGGAAGAATGAAGTTACACGTGCACCTGCAAAGTAGTAAAGGAAAAAACATGGAGGCGCCACGACAGCAAAAATAAGGTTGTCAAAAAGAAACTAAGGAGGCTCCATAATTGAAAAAGGTCGTGAAACTTCTGTCTGGTTCTGATAACGTCACACATCAACGAAGCTGGCCTACGTGTCCCCATCGCACACTTGGAATCCCAGTTTGTAATATCCATTTCACTTATGGGCTTGACCCCACGTGCCGACCCCCACTCTTTCTGTCGTATAAACCGTGTGTAACCGCAGCTGACTGCCACGTAGACTCTGCCCCCAAAACCTTTATATATATATTCCTTTCCTCTTCGCTCCACTCCACCATTTTCACTTCCAGACATAACCCAACAACACTTACCCACAAAACACACCACCCGTTGACATTCACTCATAATTAGAATGTCAGCTTCTTCCGGAGATTCGGATGCGGCGCCGTTTCGCTCGACATGTAAGCTGGCGCTTGAAGACGAGCACTCCATCATGGTTTCGGCACTGACACACGTGGTCAGCGATGGCAGAATTGGGCTGACCCACACGCAGTATCAGCTCCTATCAGCTTTCGACAATGACCACAATAACAACGACGATCGCAGCACATTTTATTACAGTAACGGCTTTCCCGCCAGTGAGCTCTGGTTCCCGAGTGGCGACACGTGCGAGGTGTGCCGGATCGTGGGCTGCTTGGGATGCAACTATTTCCAAGAGGCAAATAATAATGACAATGATAATGATAATGATAATCAAAATGTGGTGCTGGTGGAAGAGGCCAAGGACGAGATGATTGTGGGAAACAAGAAGAAGAGAAGGATGAAGAGGACATTCCGAGGGGTGAGGCAGAGGCCTTGGGGCAAATGGGCGGCGGAGATTCGGGACCCGAGACGTGCCACGAGGGTGTGGCTAGGCACTTTCGACACGGCGGAGCAGGCGGCGAGGGCTTATGACAGAGCAGCCATTGAGTTCCGTGGAGACAAGGCCAAGCTCAACTTTCCTGCTTCTGATTATCAAACCACGGAGCAGGACGAAGAGGAGAAGCCCAATTTGGAAATCCAGAAATGACGGCGCTTTTTTTAAAAACTTCCGTGTATGGTAATGGAAGCTTCTTGGAAGATTTGGAAGCTTCTTAAATTAATTAATTAGGGGTGTTGGGTTGGGAGGTTTTCGTTTCTAAAATTAGAGGTAGCCTTGTTCTGCGTTTTTTATACTGATGCAAGGGATCTCTACATTAGCTAAAATCTAGGAGTTTTTTAGTTACTATAAAAATAAGTTTTTTTTTTTCCCATTTTTCAAAGAATCAACCAAGTACGGAAGGTTTTGACGAGTCTTATGTTAAATTCAAGTCAAAAATAAAATATAAAGACCTGTGGGACCTTTGTCCTTCCACATGTATCATATAGTCCACACTGGATTTAATTTGTGGACAGCAACGAAGCACCACCTTTATAAATCTTCTGATAGTCTATAGGTGTAGACAGTTGGCAGACGATTTCAGTGTGGGTCTCACTCACAACAAGACTAACTTTTTTTCAAAAATTCTTTTTCTTTATCATCAAATTCAGGTGTAAGTCGTTAGTCAAAGTCAAAATTACGCTAAGTTTATGTGCTATCATGTTACAAACTAAATTATTGAGTAAGCAAGGAGGGAAGAATATCATGTCCAACTCTCAAATATAATATTATGAACTTTTCATTTTAAACTTAAAACAACTACCTTGAACTATAACCACCATAAGGAATCTAGACCAACCTCTCACTCTAATTAGAGTTCATAGGCAAGGAACAAATTGTGATTGACAATTCTGCACACTATTTAGTTCTTAAATCTCTTGCACCATCACAATGTTCTTAAGCTAATGAAACCCGACATCTTTCTCGAATGAGAAAGTAGTCAGAACTCACGCGTGAGGGTGACAACAATGTTTGTGTCAAGTTTTACCATAACTTCTGGAGATGTATGCTTCAATCAAAGAGAGGAAAACTTCAGTCTGTTCGAGGTGTTTCTGATATGCTAAAACACAAGAGACTTGGCTTGGCCATCCATTCTTCGATGAATAGATTTAAATGCACAAAATATAAAATAGAAAGAAAACTTGGAAGTAAAAAAATGACTTCAAAATTAGGGGACAGGCCCAACCAATTTGATCATTGATAGCATTGCAAATATTACCTTAAAAATCAGCAATATGAATACATCAGTCCCAATAAATAATAAAAATTTTGAAGCCGACTAAAACTTCATATCATGATTGACGATGCCCTCTGTCCTGGCACGTCGCTTTGGAAGAATGAAACCAAATTATCCCTTTAGTCTGGAATGGCATCCCATTCAAACTGCAGTTGGTTGCAGTCACCACCAACGTTCATTGGCCATTCATCTATAATGGATGGGTCTCTACAGATGGACTAATTCCAACACACTTTACTAATGCAACATAAACAAAACGAAACCCGAAATGAAAAAAGACAACCAAAACTTTGATTTCTGGACCGAAAACAATCTGTTCAATGCAAATCCGAAATCTAGGCAGCTCCCTTTCTATACTCTGAGATTTCCGCTCGATGGTTGCTTGGCCACGTAAATTTGCTTCATCTTTGCAGAGGAAAAGTTCTTTTCAGCTCCAGACTGGTTTCTTCCCATGAACCCAGTTCTCCGGTGGGGCCATTCGCTGCCACCTGAACTATTCTTTTGAGAAGCACCACCTCTCTGATAATTGTAACCAGAAGAATGACTGTATTGCTGGGCAGATATGCCCTTATGCTGAGGCGACTGAGATTTTAAATTGGTGCCTGCATTCTGGCCACTGTTGCTGCTACTGCAATTCTGAATACCAGTCTTGCCAGCATCAGTAACCGAGTTCACCGGTAAGCTGTTAATGTCAACATTTGGCACTGAAGCCCCAGAACTGACACAACTTGAAGCATCAACTATTCCAAGTTCATCTGGAAGTTGGGTGACAGTTGCATCGGCTGCCACAGGAAAATTACGCTTTTGGTCAGAGGCTACAGAGGGTTGCGATCCAGGAAATCTGTTAACTGTAAATGACGGGTCAGCAGATGACGCATGACTGAAATGAGAAGGAAGTACGCCCTCCGCCTGCTGCTGCAAAGGCATAGACAGAGGCACAGACTGAACAGAGGATACTGAAGAAGGCCAACGAGCTTGGACTGACATTTCAGGAGAAGCCTGCAAATATTCAACAGCAAACCATCATTGAACTTTTGTAGCAGAAAAAAATTTGATTAGTGCAACCGCCAATCTATGCATCTACTTCATTATGTAGGGCCAGAGATACTGTGTACGAAATATATATAATCCTGGACCAATAAGTTCAAGCTACATTTCTTCTAACTCTGTCTAGAGACCGTAACACAAAAATGTTCTCCCTCACGAGCTACTCAACAACAAGGCAATGAAAAGAGAATAAAATAAACGAACTGTACCTGGAATGGAGAAACATCAAACATAGCTAATGGAGAAGCCATCGGCAGCAGCGGTGAACCAGGGGCAAGATGCTGGATTGGAGGTAAGTTGGTGGGCATGCGTTGAGCCGAAACCATATTTAAATTTTTCTGATCCCCTTCGACACCCAAAGAAGAAGGTCCAGGGCCGTGCTTCCAGTCATGCTGTTTTCCAGAAGGAATATACGTAGCACCCATGAAACTCAAGCCAACTTGCCCAAACTGTCCAACAGGTGCAAAGTGATTGTATACAACCATGTGTGGAGGACCTTGGACCCCTGGGATGCCTCCAGGACTTATGAATGGACCAGTGAAACCAGCAGGAGGCCCATAGAATGAATCAACACCAGAATGGCACTGTTTCCAGGATCCAAGAGGGCCAGGTGCTGGTGGACTGCTTTTTTGGGTTTGACCTTGGGTGGTGGATACCGACTCGTCATGGGGTCCAAAAGTAAAGACAGGACCTCCCAACATAGGATTTATCTCATAAAAGGGAAATTGGGAAGGTGAACCTCCGGGGAAATGTGAAAGCATTTGGCTTGAAGAATTCTGTGGACTTGGCAAAGTTGGCCAAAGGGAAATTGGTGGGGTCTCAACAGACAAATCTGCAGGCAAGGCCACGGTAAGAGAGTCATCCGCCCTTGTTTTGCTAGCTAATTGCTGATCACCAGCTGAACCTGCAAAAAAGAGTAAGAATCGAAGTCGTATAACCAAAAATACAAACAAAATAAGAGGTAATAAAACTAATCATCGTACTTGCACCACAGCTTCCACTACCTGCTGTTATAACGTTAATATCTCCACCACCAAAATTATTGGTATCAGTCACAGAAACAGAGCATGTGCCAAGTCCATTGGTGACTATCTCATCACTACTGATAGCTGCAACAGCAACGGCAGACGCAGCTGCTTCAGCTTCAGCTTCACTGTCTTCAATATGAGTACAAGATTCAGAGTGATGTTTCTCTTTCTCGAAGAAAAGATGACAATCATTCTCAGCACCAGAAAGTTTGTGGGGAATTTGGATGTCTGAGTGACAGAGACCTGTGGGGCCAATTCCAAGCAAAGTGGCACAGCTTCCAGGAGGAAGAACTGTTGGAGATGTGACTGCACCTACATAGATAATTGAAACGAGAAAATTAGAATTAATAAAATTGAACAACTAACAGCTGTGGTGGTTTTGATACATGCAACTCCATCGCTACTCACCAAACTGAATTTTCTCCCCAGCAAGCAGAGAACTGATTGGATTAGCAGCAGACGAAAATGACCTATCCCTTGCTAAGATAGATGGTGATGGCACGTTAGGATCACCAGCTAAGCTAGAATGATCTCCTACCGAGGGATGTAAATCAAACTGAGCAGGCTTCATAGCCTCATCAAGTTGGGTTTGTGTCAGGGCCATAACCTGCCAATGAATCTAATCAGTTTAAAAGTCTATCAGAGACTATAACATATAAAACAAGTAAAAGCACATTAGAAATATAAATCTAAGTACAATCATCTTGAACTTAGATTAAGGTTTAATCCTTCTTGCGCTCAAATTGAAATAAACACGATACATCAATAGAATAAAGGTTTACTGCAGTAACGCAACAATATTAAAATTGCCATCAAGATCCAGAGATGCAAGCAATGAACAAATAAAAATCAACAAGGTCAATATCCAAACCCCATATTAACATCCAGAAGAATATTTAATGAACAAAATAAAACTCAACAAGGTCAACATTTCCACCTCGGTACCTGTTGATTTATACGTGAATTGCCCCAGGAAGTAAAAGATGTTTGAACGTTATCCAAAATATCATTCTTCTTATCAAACATCAAGCTTGACTCGAGATTTCTTCCATCACTAGTTGCCAAAGCAGGGGCACTCGTCTGGATAGACCTAAAAAATAATATAAAATATTGGCTCAGATCTCAAAGAGGATGCATGTAAATTCCTTCATAATGAATACCAACCTAGCAGTATGTGATCTTTCGGTCTGGGAATCAGATTTCAGAGCAGGAGTCCCAATTGGGGCCAATGGTTGAGTTACTATTGGAGAACTAAATGCACCAGACACCACAATATTTCCTGAACCACGTCCATCAGCAGCAACAAAATCAGATCGAGTTCTCTTTACAGTTTCTGCTTCCTTAGCAGCATAAACTTTACTTGAGTGGACCGAGGATAATACACTTTTTGAAGTAGATCGACTTTTCCGTGGGACCTAAAAGAGCACTCATCAAATTTATTAAACTATAAACTTGCAGTAACAAAAAAAGTAAATAAAAAACGGAAGGAAGGAAGGAAGGAAGGAAAACGTATAAACCTTAGAATTGTGGGACTTCGCCTTTATCTCTTTCTCTCTTTGTTCACGCCTATCATTCAGCATCTGCCTTTTAGATCGAACCTCAATGAAATCATCCTCATCACTGGGAGCCTCTATGCCAGGTTGCTCAAATACACGAATGATGCCACTCTGCAAAGGGGCATCAACATCCTCCCCAGAACAAATATTCTTTCTGAAGTTACCTTCACCAGAATATTGGCTTCCCTGGCTCTTGCCTAAATATTCTTTTTTCGCTCCCCTTTCAGTTCTGTTCCCAGCATCAAGCTCTAGAGAAGTACTCGCCCCAGAGCTTAATCCTTCTGACTCTAATGCTCTTTTTGATGGCTTATTAGATATGACAACCTTCCTAGTCCCATTTCTGGCAGAATTGACCACACTTCTTCCACTAATAGTTGGCTTATCATCAACCTCTACATGGTTTGTAGAAACTTGACTATTAGACAATTTTTTGTCCACAGTTTCCCGAACACGAAACTCCGTACGTGGAGGATTGCGCCTAGGCCGCCTCTGAAATCCACCAGTATCTAAGCGAGTAGATTCAGAACCTGGGAAGGGCAATCTAGATCCAGAATTTTTAACTGTAAATATATATTTTTTCCCTCTTCCACCAGGAAATTGGCCACGAGCTTTTAACCCACTCAAACCCTTATCTCTTGAAACAGAATCAAATGGCCCCATCCCATCCTGAGCTCGACCTTCAGATTCCTTTCCCCTTGATACCACGTAATGATTGTCTGAAGTTGAAACACGGTGCCTCTGATGTTCTGCTTGAAAACCTGGTTCAGATCTGGAATTGTTCTCATCAATACAAGAATTTGCAGTTTGCTCCTGCTGAGTCATAACTTTGCTTTCCATACTTTCTGCCAACGGTAATGACTTTGACTCCCCTGATGAATTCACATTCAGAGGTCTTGACACAAGGCCTTGTTGATTATCCATCAAAAAAGGCAACACATCATTTTTCCTAGAATTATGAGCACAGGTTTCCTGAGAAGTTTGAATGGACAGACCATCTCCGGGGTTTTTATTTAAAGGAAAACCAGTTTGAACAGGGGGGGGAACAAAGGTCAGCGGTTGAGGAGCCAAAGGCAGTACACCTTGGGAGACAGAAGATGTATACCTTAGCTGCCCAAACTGGAATAGAGGGGGCTGTGATGAATGCATGTGAGTCATAGATGGGGTAATCTGAGGATGCAAATGAAGAGGCATCTGTATAGAACCTATCTGTATGGCTGGTACAGGAGATGGAATGAGAGAAGGACCTGAGAACAACCCAAACTGGAGCTTAACAGGAGGCTCAGCTTGACCTGAAAGGGCAGCATTCGGCACAATAACTTGACCAGATGAAGATTGTGAAACCATTGAAACTGAAGATGAGATTGGCTGTTGAACAGACACACCAGATCTGCTAGAAGAATTTCCTTGCTCGGTAATTTCAGGTTCTGGCAATGTTTGGGCAGTTTTAGATTGCATAACCAAGTTCTGCATTTCCTCAGGGTCAGGGATTCTTACTTGAGAAGAAGCATCCACGTATTGGCAGACTTTGCTATCAACTTGCAAGCCTTCAGAAGAACCCTGCTCTTCCCTGATGCAGTTTGAAATTTCTGGTGTGACATACATATTTTCCTCATTTCCTGAAAGTTTTTCAAACTCGTCATTTAGCATCCCCACTTCAACGCCTTCATTAAAACCTAATACCAAGTTATCTAACATGTGGGGTGACCCTTTATCATCTAAATGCAAATCATCAAAATCTTGTGCAAGGTCAATGTTCTCATCCTCTCCTTCATGGACTTCATCTTCTTCCTGATACCCATCATCGTCTTCATCATATTCTTCCTGTTCCTGTACATGCTCATCTACAACAGCCCATTCATCTTCATCACCTGTAGACACCCTAGTTGAGGTAATCGTGATATCTTTCCCAGCCTTGGCCGGTACAGCAGATTCATTATCCTCTATCGACAATGTGCCTTCTCTGCTAGCTGATAAAACAGGAGAATCTCCAGAATCATCCAAGTCCTCGTGAGATAAATGAGTTGGAGAGGTTGGGGGACTAAATACAGAAAGGGTTGACTGTGAGTCGCACCGCAGTGTTGTGTTGCAATCTGGTTTCTGCTCCTCGTTCTCAGCATTCTCTAAATTAACATCGATTATCTCAGGAAGTGTACGGTTTTCATGATGAATATACCCTGTCTGAGCAGAAGAAACATTCCTTGCCGGATGGTCATATTGTATCTCACTTTCTACAATATCCCGGGAAACAGATTCATATTCACCCCGGACAGAAGATTTCTGTATAGAAGCTACAGAGGGAGGAGGAAGAACCCGAGGTTGCCTTTGGGAATAGCGTGACCTTCCAACAGAATAGGACCCATCAGTCTCAGAAATTGGATTTACTCGTTCAGGGTAAGGAAAATAGAAGTTGTTGCGACCACCCTCCTGCCTCCATCCATGATCACCAAAATTCTCAACATTATCCTGAAACTCTGAGTCAAACTCTTGGCTCCTGTTATAATGATCATCACCCCCAGAAAAGTTAGGTCTCTGCCCTCTTAGCTGAGAATAATCATCAGATTGTGGTTCTGTAATACCTCTTCTATGAGATATCCTAGAAGTCGCAAATCCAGTCCCCCCATAGAACTCTTTCCTAGAAGATGCCCGTCCACCAATTGATGGCTCCCGCCTTGGACTGTTGTAGCCAGTACTCTGGTCCTGTAGAACAAATTGAGAGCCACTTCCTCTTTCATAAAAATCTCTTCTCCATGAATTAACAGACTTCCCTCTGTCCACGAAGGCAGGAGAAGCATCTCTAGAAAATTGAGATCTAAGGCCCACCTCAGAGGACCTATTTATACTAGAGGACTCAGAAGAAGCTGATGTAGTGATTCGCTCCACCATCTTTTCACCATCTTCCCAATCAACTGTGTCCGCCAACCTGGAAACATCTTTTACAACACTGGGAATCTTCTTTTCAGGAATATCTGAAGTTGAAATACTTGATTTCACAGCTTCAGCCTGCCTCTTGGCCATCCTTTCCTCTAATTCTAAAAGCTTCAGCTTCGCAGCTTGCTTTCTTCGCTCTTCCTCCAGAAAAATCCTCTGTTTTTCTTCCTCTCTAGCTATCCGAAGTTCTTCAGCCTTTTGGATAGCCTCCAGTCGTTCTTGTTCAGCTCTCCATGCTGCTTCTCTGGCTTCTTCTTCAGCTCTTCTCTGCCTTTCTTCATGTTCCCTTGCAAGCCTCTGTCTCTCTTCCTCTTCTCTCCTAGCTAGTTCCAGAGCTCTTTCTTGTTCCTCAATAATTCGCTGTCGTTCCTGTTCTTGGATCTGTTGAACTCTCTCAAGCTCAGCCTCAAAAGATTCCCTAACAGGGTCATGAAAATCAGTCTGCTTAACCACATCCTTCTTCCTTTTAACCACCCCAACAAGACCAGCAGTAAAAGGATCTCGTCCATCAAAGCTAGAGGCTCCAAAATCTTTCATAAAAGGATCTTCCATGTAAGGTTTCTCAATCTTTGCAAAAGAACGTCTATCCCTGCCAAAATTCAGCAACGGCTCATCAGCAGGAATTCGTTTTAAACCTGAAGAGTACGACAAGTTTGCAACTGAAGTATAGTGTGTTTCACCCCTGTACCTATTGTGTTGCTGACTACCATACTTGTCTCTAATAGGCCGATCTGGTTCCTGGGAGCTATAAGATTCTGTTGCACTATTCCAGGTTTGCCGCCCTATCTGTCCAAATCCAGTATCTCTCCTCCCATCTTTATGAGCATGTTCTCGAAAATGTGAAACATGCATGTTATCAGCATTTGTTTCACGATCAATGTTAGAAGGCCTTGCTGCAATATCATTTCCACCATCTGAACCAAATCCATCTTTTGGAATATGATTGTTTTTTCGAAAGTTTCCTTCCCAGCCTTCTCTACTGGGCGTTCTTGCATCCCGACCATAAGGGTCCACTTTATGAATGTCACTGGAATGAAACTTACCAGATTCATCATCCCGCAGATTCCATCTCTGAGAAAAATTGTGAATGGGCTTGTGGGGAAGAGCACTAACGCGAGGCATATCAAAGTCCCTCTCCCAATAAGCCTCACTCTTTGAGTGGCCTCGATCCCTTCCCCTGTCAATCAAACCATGGCTTGTATCACGTTCATCGTCAGCCCAGTCTGATCTTGGATTCACTGAGACCAGTGGTAAAGGACCTGGGAAAATATCTTCTTGCTTCCGAGATAACTCTGCTGATTGATAACTCCCCGTACTGAAAGAGTCACCATTTTTTGCACTTTCACTGGGAAGACTTTTTTGTGATGACTGAAATTTCGCACGGTCATCTGTACTTGAACTTAAATGAGAAGTATCCCTCTGTTCTTCATATGAACCTTCAGCCGCATGCTTCAGTTTAGAACTCAAACTATCTTTCTGTTTCTGAGAAGGCGCAGCTGCAGATGGTAAAGTTGCTTGCAAAGAAGGGAAATCCTCACCTCTCAAAACTGGGGCTTTTTCAACTGCAGTAAGCACCTGAGAGGGAGCAGAAGTAGACACAACTGGCCCTGTCATACCCGCACGAGCAGAAGGCGGCATATACACACTGCTCCCACCACTCACCCCATCAACACTTCGCAAAGAGGGATCAATTCTATCAACAATATTACCACCAAGCCCTTCTTTCTCTGGCAAATCGTTGGTGCGCGGCTTTGTCCAACCCATACCAGCTGAAGTTGGCCTCTGTCCGTTTCCCAAAACCCCTCCACCAGTTGGGCCAGCACCTGTACCCAAAGAATCGAGTCTCTCGTGCTCCTTTCGCAATGAAGGTAGATTCAAGGGGGGTGGAACAGAAAGCTTCGGCCCAGGTTTCTGGGAACTGCGGGGCCTCGAAAGGACCACCATTCCTCCTCCGGCCCCATGACCACCAGGTCGCGTTCGATTTGATCCATAAGAATTTGAATGAGATGAATGATGATGATGAGCCTGTCCATACGATTTGTTGAGATTCACGGACACAAACTTGGTCCCGACGCCAGGATTAGCCATCGCAGGGTGCACCCCAAAACTCTAATCCGCTTGGCGGATCCCGATTCCCGCCAAAGCATCAAAAAACCTAACTTACCGTTCTTTTCCGACAGAAGCAACTCAAAGATCCCCCTTTTCACAGATCTTAAAGCAGATAATCGATCGCAAAATTAAAAAAAAAAAAAGACTAATAAAAAGAATGATAATGATACGCCCAACGGACTCTCCCTATCCCTGATGAATGAAATTAAAACAAAAATTAGTACGTAGTACAGATTTAGAAAGCTCGATACAACCGATCTAATAAACCAATCAAATGAATAAGAGGGCCAGAAGTTGCCGCCCAGCTATTAGGGTTTCAGTGCAATGCTATCGTAATATCAGATAGGAGGAGGAGGAGGATCAAAGGGCAGATAGTTGAAGGAAGAAGTTACCTCGAGCAGTATGTAAGTTTGAGAGATTAACGTGCGCCGGGAGGAAGACGTCCACAGTACGTCAGATGAAAGAAACCTACTCTAACCAGGAGGAGGAAGATGGGGGTGGAGAACAGAAAAGAGGGAGAGAGCAACGAATAGGCAAAACCACGAGAACAAAATAATGAAATACTTTCTCTTTTCTTTATCCTTCCGCCCTTTATTTTACTTTCATTCTGATTTTCGCCCCCTCAGTTTCTATTTATTTTTTATTTTCCTCCTTCGATTTTTAGAATTTTCATTTACATCACGTAACATTCTTTTTTTATCAATATCCTACTTTAATTCTCAAAAATAATTAAAAAAAAAAAAAAAAGATCTTACTTTAGTTTTTATATTTTAAAATGGTGTGGTTTTTTATTTCCGCAGCATATAAACACAGAGCATAGTTCAACTAACATAAAGCTTATATTAATAATAAAAAAAATTGTAGTTTGAATCTCCATATCCCACGTATTAATTAAACAAATAAATTTTATTATTGAATTGTTGGTTTTTAAAATAGGTCAAGCTACCATGTCGGTTCTTAAAATGTCTTTTTAATTCATAAATTTTAAAATGTTCCAATTTAACTTTGTTAAATTAATACTTCCATAACACTTATTCAAACAAAAAAAAATGAATACTTGCATAACACTTATAGATTATGTAGAACAAAGTAAAAACTAAAATGTGTCGCATGTACTTATTTTAGTTGTAGTACTATTGGATAGTACATCATTCACCATTTGACACGACTCTAGATAATAAATTATCTTATTTTATGAACTTCTTGTAATTTTTAAATAGTTATTTGGGCCGGTTGCAAATCTACCAAATTGGGCCAAAGTATTTGCACATATAGCAGCCCACAAAAGAATTTGCAAAAATAGCAAAAAGTTGTAGTCTGAACGTCAAATTTACGAAAATGCCCTTCTTTGTTTCTCTTCTTCTCTTCACTCTCCCCACCTGAGACCCCCGCCATTAAAATGAACTCATGCCCTTCTTTGTTTCTCTTCTTCTCTTCACTCTCTCCACCTTCAACCCTGCCATTAAAATGAACCTCACTCCTCCACGAAGGCTCCTCTCCCAGAAATCGATGCCGATTGAAGTCCGTACCCCGTCGGACAATCGGTGGAATTGGTTCGGCGAAATGTGGAAGCAGAAACCGCCCACGATGAAGAGGACCACCGTCGCCGTTTCGATGGCGGCGCTGCAACGAATGGGGGCTCTCTACATGCAAGGTACTTGAGCCATGGCGGACCTCCACATAGACAGCGAGCTCAACTCACCCGGAAATCAAAGAATCCAAGGACTTGAAATTGTCGACGCCATTAAAACCGTCGTCGAGGCCGAATGTCCCGGACTTGAAATTCCGCAAGAAATTCGGAGAGCTCTCGCAGTTGATGGAGATTCCTGTCCTCAAAGGAGAAATCGTGCTGCCCACAAAACGCAAATCCGGCAAAGGGAAGAAGAAGTAGAAGATTGTGAAGAGTTCAATTGGCCTGGTAATCAATTAAATCCACAGTGCATATGGAGATTTTTGGTTCTTATATTGCATTATATATTCCTGTAATTTAGCACAATCGAGACTAATTTGTCTGAATCGAACTGTTCGTTTCTGTTAGTTGCCTTGCTGAATGTTGATGAAGAGTCTGATGGGTTCTGCTATAGAATTATTCCACTTTTTACATTTTTTTTCTCCAGGACAGTTCAGATGTTCGATAGATGTTTGGTGGTTGAGAAAAAATTCATAAAGGAAAAGAAAGTTAAAGAGAAATTAGAATAGGAATTGATGGTGATTGACGGTACAAATTCAAGTTTCTCGTGAGTTGCTTGTTTTTGAATTTTGCTTCTATGGATCTTTAGCTTATGAGAGGGTGCTATATGAAATTGCTACAAGTTTCTGGAAGTATTAAATGCAGAGTGAAAAAAAAAATAGAAACTTGCCCGATAGATTCTATCAGTGATAGAAATACTTTCTATCAGTTCTATCACTGATAGAAAACTTTTCTATCACTGATAGATTCTATCAGTGATAGAAAAGCATTCTATCAGTGATAGAAAGTTTTCTATCACTGGTAGAAAGTTAATTCTATCAGTGGTAGAACTTTCTATCAGTGATAGAAGTTTTTATCACTGATTTCTATCACTGATAGAATCTATCAGTGATAGAAGTTTTTCTATCACTGATAGAATCTATCAGTGATAGAAAAATTTTCTATCAGATAGAAAGTTCTCAACTTTCTATCTGATAGAAACCTACCAAAACAAAAATAGAGGAGAACTTTAGATTCTAATACAACATTTATAGAAATTTTTTCTATCACTGATAGAATCTATCAGTGATAGAAAAGTTTAATCACTGATAGAAAAACTTCTATCACTGATAGAAAGTGAATTCTATCAGTGATAGAAGTTTTTCTATCACTGATAGAATCTATCAGTGATAGAAACACTTTCTATCAGTGATAGAAAGTATCACTTATAATTTCTATCAGTGATAGAAGTTTTTTCTATCACTGATAGAAAGTTTTCTATCAGTGATAGAATCTACCAGTGATAGAAACACTTTCTATCATTGATAGAAAGTGTTTCTATCAGTGATAGAAAACTTCTATCACTGATAGAAAACTTCTATCACTGATAGAAAGTATATCACTGATAGAAACTTCTATCACTGATAGAAAACTTCTATACTTTCTATCAGTGATAGAAGTTTTCTATCACTGATAGAAAGTTTTTCTATCACTGATAGAATCTATCAGTGATAGAAAACTCACTGATAGAAACCTACCAAAAAAAAAAAAAAAAAGAGAGAAGTCCACGCCGACCGGAAAGAAGAAGCGCGCGCAATCCAAGGGCAAAACGGGGATATGAAAAATTAATTCAAAAATTTTGCCATATTTGCAAATATTTTAAAAAATTGCTAAATTTGCCATTATTTACCCTAATTTTGCCACCCATTACAATTATCCTAGTTATTTTATATCAAATGACAAATTTATATAGTATGGATAATTTTGTATTCTTGATATAATATTATTTCTGCTAATTATGACAAATTTATGACTTACAGAACCAAGTTGGTTCAACATAACATCAATGGAAGGGAGAGAGAATCAAAAGACACCCACGGTTGGTAGTAAAAGTAGAAAATCTTCTCCCTAAGTGGTTGTTGGTTTTTTGGGAATCTAGATAACCGGAATATTCAGATGCTTGGAATTATAGATACCCGAAAATATAGATGTCCAGCATTTTAGATAACCGTGTTTGGTTTGAAGGAATAATTTATAATAATATATGAGAATATTCAGATAACTATGTTTGTTTTGCAGGATTTTTGTACAGGAAAGTTCTTAGATCATGTATAATACCAATAATGTCCTTACTAATTTTTAGCTAATTTAGCTATTCGTTTAATATAGTTTAGTATTATTGTTAAGAGAATAAATAAAAAAATAAATTAAAATATTATTCAATATAACTATAATTGTTCAGATTATTGTTCAGATTTGACCAGTCAACCCTTGAATCCGTGGCTTCAACCCACGAATTCAACTTTTAGTTTTTTTTTTTTCTTTTTTTATATATATATATATTTCAGATTTCATTTTCTTTTTTCTTTTTTATTATTATTTTTTTATAATTTCATTCTTTTTTTTAAAAAAGAAAATTCTTTTCTTGGTTTTTTCTTTTTACAAATTGTGAAAATTAATTTTTATTTTAATTTTTGTTTTTTTTTTTTTTGGTTTTTTAATGTTTTTATTATATAAATCAAATTATTGGAATATTATAATCCATAACATAATTATAATTGAAAAATTATCCTTCTAAATTTACAACATTATTGATACATTTTCAATCACTTCACATTTCGATTCGTAATTTTAACAAATATTTTTTTAAAAAAATTATACTAATAAAAATCGATACGTCAAAAATTAGTGGGACAAGAAAAATTGGGATAAATGAGAATAAAATTAGTTTTTTTTTTAAACAAAAAAAAAAAAAAAAAAAAACTAAGAATAAAAACACTATCATTTATTCGATTTTTTTTTTTTAATCTAAGTATAAAAAATTCAATATTTTTCCCTTATATTGAATAAAAATCGATACACCAAATAGTTATCAAAATGATAGAGTGGTTGTGGTCAAGTTTTTTTTCCTTATTAATTTGAATAAAAATCTTTAGCCAACTTCTATTAGTTGAGTCATCCGTAGCTGTATTCAAAACTGATAGTAGATATACTGTTTAATAACAGTTGATTAATTAATCATAAAAGTATTAAAAAATATTAGTAAATATGAAAACCAAACAATTAATGTTTGAAACGTTCGTGAATCCAATTTAATACATTGGAATTTTATCGCCTTCTTAATTAAAAAAAAAAATCTAATTTTATTCTTATTTATCTCAATTTTTCTTGTCCAACTATTTTTCGATATATCGATTTTTATTAGTATAGTTTCTTTTAAAAAAATAGTTGGTAAAAATTACGAATCGAAATGTGAAGTGATTGAAAATGTATCAATAATGTTGTAAATTTAGAAAGATAATTTTCCAATTATAATTATGTTATCGATTATGATATCCCAATAATTTGATTTATAGAATAAAAACATTAAAAAACAAAATATTAAAATAAAAATTAATTTTCAAAATTTGTAAAAAGAAAAAACCAAGAAAAGAATTTTCTTTTTTTAAAAAAGAATGAAATTAAAAAAAAAAAAAACGAAATCTGAAATATATAGGGGCAACCAGATAAATGACCATTTTAAAATAGCTGTTTTGAAAAAGGACCATTCGTGTTTAATTCAACAACCAAATCAATAACATAATTTCAAATTAAATAATTTAAATTTAAAACAATAAATTTAAGTTCAAATAAGAGAGAATAAATTTAAAACAAGAATTTTAAATTCAAATAAGAGAGAAAAAGCCGGAGAACTCAAAATTTAACCACAGTATATTGGATTCAATCAAAAATAAAAAACAACTAATAACTTACATGTTGCAACTAGGATTAAATAAAAAATGAAGAACAACTTCATGCATCTAAAAGCTCAAGAATAAAATGTCAGTGATAACATTTGGTAGACATCATTAAGTGTTGCACCTAAAACATCATATAAAAAATAAAGTATAATATGGAACAATTTCAAAAGCAATTCACGGATCCAATTTCAAAAAGAGAAAATAAAAAGGCTCATCAATCCCATTAACATCACTGTAAATGAGAAAATAAAAGCAATTGACCGAAAACTCTTCATATTCTCCCTTTGAAACCCTCATTTCAAAAAATCAAAAAAGAAAAGAGAAACCGTACCGTTCTTCGAAAGAAACCCTTTCAGCTTCTCGATTCTTCGTTCCTTCGGGAAAGACCAAAACTGATTCTTCTTCACATTCCTCGTTCCTTCTAGCAAACCCCATCATTCTTCTTCTTCGATCCTTCTTCTTCAACTGATTCTCCTTCAATCTTCGTCTCGAAACCAAAACCCTCAACCCGATTCTCAAACCCCTCGACAAATTTACACTGTATTTACAGAGACATTCAAACCCCTCGACAGATTTGCACTGTATTTACACAGACACTCCACAGATTTACACTGTATTTACACAAACACTCCAGATTTACACTGTATTTACGCAGACATTTGAGGGAACATTCAGAAGCTCGAAGAGGTTGTGTCGACATTCCAGGGTATGCATGCTTCGATTCTTCCTTCCAAATAGGACTAAAGCTATGACCCACCATTTTAATAAGAAAATGAAGGGAGAGATAAGACAAAGAGGATTGATTCTGTAACTATCATTCCTTGATTCATGGAATTGGAGGTTACAGATTTTCATTTTTTTTTTTAAATATCATCAGATAAGGTTGCACAAATATAGGAGAGACGTGGGGAATGACTCAAGGGTAAAAATGGAAGTTCTAATCCCACGAAAATAGGTTAGAAAACCGGTTTGGCCATTTTTCATTAAAAAATCCAGTTTGGCCATTTTTCAGAAATACCCTGTAACTTTTAACGGTTGCTGACGTGACACTATTATTTTAATATAAAAAATTATTTTTGTTTTATTTTTTAAATAAAAAATATTAAAAAATTAAAAAATTAATATTTAATTAATTTTTTATTCTTTCTCTTTTTCTCTCTCATCTTCTTCTTCTCCATCTTCCTTCTTCTCCATCTTCTCCCTTCTCCTTCTTCTTCTTCCTAAGTCCGGCGACCGGCGACCACCACACGCCGCCGTCGCCGCCGGCCGCCGGCGACTGAATTTTTTTTTCTTTCTTCTTTCTTCTTTCTTCTTCTTTCTTTCTTTCTTCTTCTCTTCTTTTTCTTCAATGTTTTTTTTTGGCCCCTCCTCCTCCGTTTCCGGCCGGAAATGGAGGAGGAGGGAGGTCCCTCCTCCCTCCCTTTTCTATTTTTTTTTTTAAAAAAACATTGAAGAAAAAGAAGAGAAGAAGAAAGAAGGGAAGAAGAAGAAAGAAGAAAGAAGAAAAAAAAAAACCAGTCACCGGCGGCGGCGTGTGGTGGCCGCCGGTCGCCGGACTTAGGAAGAAGAAGAAGGAGGAGGGAGAAGATGGAGAAGAAGAAGATGAGAGAGAAATAGAGAAAGAATAAAAAAAAATAATTAAATATTAATTTTTTAATTTTTTAATATTTTTTATTTAAAAATAAAAAAAAAATAATTTTTTATATTAAAATAATAGTGCCACGTTAGCAACCGTTAAAAGTTAACAGAAAAATTGACGGCAGGGACCAAAGTGCTCCTTATCTCAAACCTCAGGGGTATTTTTGTTGAGTTTGAAAACTCAGTGACCCAAGTGCCACTTAACCCAAACCTTATGGACCAAAAGTGTATTTTTCCCTTTTTTTTTTAAGTGGAGAAAAACATAGTTTTGGTGATGTCAAGTTTCTATCACGAACATATTCCCATGATTTTATCATATAGTCATGTAAAGATATTTTATCATATAGTTGGCTTGTTTTGTTGGTCAAGGTGGACCGTTATTCTGTTTGCCCTTGAGGCGTTATAATATTTTCCTTTTTCAAAAAAAAAAAAAAAAAACCATACATAATGTTAACCAACAAAATTCCATGTGTTATATATTCAAAATTATAAAACCAAGGTCTCGCTGTGTTGGATTAAATTTGAAATTTGTACTTTTTGTTTATTAATAAACTTGCATACAAGCTGTACATTCTTTTAGCACTTTTAAAATATTGTCAACACAGTATTTATATATATATATATATATATATATATATATATATATTGTCAACACAGGTGTAACTTGGCAATCAAGCCATCTACATCTCTTTTATTGATGCCAAAAAGTTCAATTTTTCACATTCATATCTGTTATACTAAAAAAAAAAACATTTTAAAAATCTTAAATGAACGTTTATTTGAAAATATATGATTTTAAGTGTGAATTTGATAAAAAAAAATTTAGGTTAAATTTGAAGTTTAGACCATTGAGTGTTAAAATTGTATCAATTTGGTTTTTGAACTTTGAAAAGTGTCAAATAATTTCTTAAACTTTTTCATTTGTGTCCAATAAGTCTCTCAAGTTTCAATTTCGTGACGAATAAATTCTTGATTTATTTGACATTATTTTTAATTCATAGACGTACTAGATACAAAATTTGAAAATTTGAATCTCAATAAATATAAAATTCAATTTTATATTTAATGGATTGGTTAAATTTTAAAAATCTCGAATATACATAAACCAATTAGACATTTTAAAGTTTATAAATCTATGGGAAAAATACACTTTTGGTCCTTGAGGTTTGAGTTAAGTGACACTTAGGTCCCTGAGTTTTCAAACTCAACAAAAATACCCTGAGTTTTGAGATAAGTAGCACTTTGGTCTCTGCCGTCAATTTTTCTGTTAAATCTTAACAGCGGCTGACGTGACACTATTATTTTAATAAAAAAATTGATTTTTTAATTTTTTTTAAATACAAAATATTAAAATAATAAAATATTAGTATTTTATCTTTTTTTTTAAAATACTTTTCTCCTCTTTCTCCTTCTTCCTCTTCTCCTAACTTCTTCTTCCCAACTTCATCTTCTTCAACTCCGGCGGCCGGTCGCCGGTGAGTTTTTTTTTTTTTTTAATTTCTTTCTTTCCCTCTTCTCTCTTCTCTATTCTCTTCCCTTTCTTCATCTTTTCTTTTCTTTTTTTTTTAAATATAGAAGAGGGAGAGGGAGGGAGCTCCCTCCTCCCATCGCCGGTGCCGGAAAGGGAGGGAGGACTCCTCCCTCTCCCTCTCCCTCTCCCTCTCCTATATTTAAAAAAAAAAAAAAAAGAAAATGTGAAGAAAGGGAAGAGAAGAGAAGTTGGGAAGAAGTTAGGAGAAGGAAGTGGGGAAGAGGAAGAAAGAGGAAGGGGAAAAGTATTAAAAAAAGATAAAATAATAATATTTTATTATTTTAATATTTTGTATTTAAAAAAAATAAAAAATATTTTTTTTTAAATTAAAATAATAGTGCCACGTCAGCAGCTGTTAAGATTTAACAGAAAAATTGACGGTAGGGACCAAAGTGTTACTTATCTCAAAACTCAGGAGTATTTTTGTTGAGTTTGAAAACTCAAAGACCTAAGTGTCACTTAACCCAAACTTCAGGGACGAAAAGTGTATTTTTTCCTAAATCTATTATATACAAAATTGAAAGTCCTAAATTGACACAACCCTAAAAGTTAAAAGACTAAACTTGTAATTTAACTAAAATTTTATATATTTTTTGTTGTTAAAAAAAAAAAAACTGTGTACTTTCATTCAGTTGATAAATAGCTTTTAACCTATAAAGATTTAATCATTTTATTTTAGTACGTAGCAATTTGATCTCTACAGTATAAAATTTTAATCTCTTGTTCCCACCATTTGCACTTTATCAACAAAATTTAGCAAATAACAACAAAGCATGAAAGAATGGCATTATTCTCTAACTCACTCATTAAAGGGATGAACTTAAGATAAAATGCTACCTTGGTAAAGAATCTTCCTTTTTCTTTATGCGTTGTTAAAAGAAATTATTATTTTTTTAATTGTTAAAAGAAAAGTTAAATTTTAAATTAGTTATCAAACCTCTAAAATCATGTGTCCTTGACTTTAAAATAAATATAATGAGTCCTTAAAATTTCAAATTTGCATTTAATAAGTGCTAACATGAGCATAGAACTTGTACTAATGACCAAGTATGTGGATTGAGGAATTGAAGTTAAGAAATCTGAAGTTGTCTTAGGTAGTCTATTGTAAGAGTTTGGGAATAGTTAAAATATATATATATATATATATATATATATATATATATATATATATATATATATAAGGTTGGAAATTCAAACCTCTCACATTAGATTGAGACGATAATGTCTTAATCAAACGTATCATGTTTAAGTTGGATCTAAGCAATCCAACTGCAGGCTCATGGAAACTTAGCTGTGACGCGTCGTGGTCAGCAACTCGAAAGATGGGCGGTATTGGATGGATCCTTAGGGATTCGTCTGGGAAGCCTCTGATTGCTGGTATTAGATGTATCCGGAGAGAATGGAAAATAGCGTGGCTTGAAATCCAAGCGATTTGCGAAGGGCTTCTGTCAATACCGAATGAAACTCCAAAAATTCAAGTGGAGACTGATGCTGTGAACGTGGTTCGTCTCCTGTTAGACGAGGGCGAAGATCTTACAGAGATGTCGAATTTCTTAGCTGATGCTCAATCTTTAATTAAAGATCATAATATTGAGGAAGTTAGATATATTTCTAGGGCTCACAATAGGATGGCACATTTGTTGGCCTCTAAAGCTTGTGACCTTCAAACTTCTGAAATTTGGTCCACTGAATTTCCAGAATGGTTAGTTGCTTTTAATGAGTGTGATACATGTATTGGGGATCATGATAGTGGGGGAACCTGGCCCACCAGTGATTTCCTTATGGGAGCAATTGCTCAATCCTAATAAAGTATTTTTCTTCTAAAAAAAAAAAAAAAAAGTTGGATCTAAGCAATCCATGAATTTTAAAAATATATAGCATGCCCTTAAACTTTGTCCATACGATCATAACTCGATGGTTAGGACATCACTTCGTTTTTTTAAGATTGAAAATTCAAATTTTTACTTCTACATTTGTTGAACTAAAAAGACAGTGTCTCATAAAACCTAGTTAAATTCCATGTTTTCTAAATTTAATAGAATTATAGATACATTTGTGAACTTTTTTCCAAGTAATAAAAAGGGTCAGTTGCATATATAATAAAATGGGCAAAAATATTGGCAAATATAGCAACCCGCAAAAAAATTGAAAAAATGACAAAATATTTTCTTCATATCGTTTAAATTACCAAAATACCCTTTATATTAGGTTTCTATCACTCATAGATTATATTTCTATCCATGATAGAATCTATCAGTGATAGAAATCTTTCCATCACCGATAGATTCTATCAGTGATAGAAACATGTATCACCGATATAATATATGAGTGATAGAAGGTTTCTATCACTGAGACGATATAATCTATTTGTGATCAAAACCTTTTACCACGGATAGATTATTAATGATAGAATTCTGGTAGACTTCATCAGTGATAGATTTCTATAATAGAAATATTTTTCATATTCTATTAAGTGACAAAAGATTTCTATTCGTGATAGAAATCTTCTATGATACGGTGAAGAAGATAGAAATCTTTTATACCTGATACGGTGAATAAGTTTTTCTATCAATCTATTAATGATAGAAAGATTTTATATTAGAATTCTATTTTTCTATCATCGATAGAAGATTTCCATCGTTAATAGTATATCTGATTTTCTATCACTGATAGAATCTATTAGTGATATAAATCTTATAGAATATTTATATTAGTGATAGAAATCTTCTATAACTGATACAGTGATTCCTATAACTAATATGATGATAGAAGATTTTCTATGAATCTATCGGATAGAATTATATCAAAACCAAATTTTTTTCTACCATTCTTCCTCTACGTCTTGAAATTAATCTCAAAATCAATATACAACATGATAACTTATAATTAGCAATTCATAATAGAATTAGTAAATTAGAATCAATCAATAAAGTTTGTCTCCAACATGAAATTTATCGTTGTCGTTAACCAAAACAGGGACAAAGCGGGAATTTAAAAAAACGATTTAAAAACTTTGCCATATTTACAATATTTTATACAAATTGTTATATTTGTCATTAACCTCTCAACTTTTGCCACCAATTACAATTATTCTAATAAATAACCAATTATACAAAAAAGTAATTAAAAGAGGAAGACTTTTTTTCTTTACATGTAGCATATCAAATGCATATTAGACACTTTTAAGTCAGTAGGGTGGGGTTGACAGAAGCTAATATTGAGAGAAATGAAAAGTAAAGGAAATGGAGTTAGTTTTTCCTCATACTCCTCCCTCTTTTCAG
The DNA here is from genome assembly GCA_036850905.1 of Luffa acutangula. Classification (NCBI taxonomy): domain Eukaryota; kingdom Viridiplantae; phylum Streptophyta; class Magnoliopsida; order Cucurbitales; family Cucurbitaceae; genus Luffa; species Luffa acutangula. Next base: position 54,974,864 of record CM072087.1, on the reverse strand, counting down.
TTGAAATCTTTAGTTGCATCTTTTCTTATGATAGTATAACTTTTTTCAGCACTGGTAAGTTCCAAAACTTTAAAAAAGAAAAAAGAGGTCCAAGATTTTAATCTACCAGGAAAACAAAAAAAAAATAGTAATCTTAAGAGAGTTGATGTGCACCCAAGAATTATGAATCAATTGAAATAAGGGACTCTCTCTTTGAAAACAAGAACTTTTCTTGCTCGATCGTCTTTAATTAATTATGAATCAAGGTTTTTTATGGTGTATTTTTCTAATATCGTCAGCCGCTTCGCTTTACTAGAAATAAAATTGAATTATGTTGTAAAAAAACTGAATTAAAATGTTTTTATAATTCCTTCGTCCTTTCAATTTATTTTTCGTTTATCTCTCTTGAGACTTTTTTTTTTTTTCCTTTTCTTTATCTATAATGAAAACGTCGTATTTATTGTTCAAATAAAAAATTAGACGTTCGAAAGTGAAACAAAAAAATTACAAGACACAAAATTGAAAATTTAGTGAATTATTAGATTTTTTTTTTTCAGATTAAATAACTTACTAAACACGACTTAGAAAATTCTAGCACCAAACTCGTAATTTTAGAAGCGAAGAAAAGAAAAGAAAAGAAAAAAAAATCATCCAGTTCCTCGAGGAAGGTGGAAAAAGGAAAAAGAAAAGAACTTCTGGTTGTCCATTAGCTCACATTCACAAGTCTCACCAGGCAGAACAGAAGCACGCGAGGTGTGTCTGCAGGAAAGATCTCAGCCCTCAAAGTCGGAAGCAGGCAGGCGAGAGCGCTGTGCTGCAGCGCAGCGACCATGGCAATTGATGCAATTGAAGCCTTCTCGCCTCCCTCTCACTCAACTTCCCATTTCAGGTATTGCCTTTTGCTGCCTCCCCCTTGTTTGTATTATACAAACTTGTCTCTCGATATTCATCGATCCCCATTTTTTTTCACTTTCTCAGTCAACAGCGCCACTTCTATGTTGCCGTTGACAGGCTCCAGTTCAAGATGGTCCCCTTCTCTCAATCTTATGCTCTTACACATTTTTGAGATTCCAATTGCAATGTTTGGTTGATTTTTTCTGTTGGGTTGTACTCTGATTTGTCAACTGTTTTCTGTTACCCTCTGTTCGGGCAGGAAACGTTGGTGGGGTTGTTGGACGTGGCCGGTCGCCGTCCGTCCTTGCCGATGATTGTGTGTTGTAGTTCTCGTGACGAGCTCGATGCTGTCTGCTCCGTCGTCTCCAACCTTCACTACATCTCTTTGGCCTCTTTAGTACGTTATTTTTTCCCAATAAAGTTCTTCTAGGTGAAATTCGTGAAATCGGTCTAGAAATGCCCAAGCCTGAGCCGGATATATGCATTCTTTTGTGTCACTTAACGAATAATTTCATCTCGAAGCAACAAGTTGCCTGAATTTATCTTCATTGCATGAATTGTCAATATGGTATGACGCTTGGATCATGATTCGTGACCTTAGTTTGAACAGATCAGTTCCATAGGTTGTATTGTTAATATTGGTCCTGAGTTCTATGGATAAGAGGCTTGGATTGGTAGAGTGCTATCAATATAATGGTGTTGTTAAATCCTCTATAACTTGAGGGTTAATCTCTTGTATTAACATACTCTGGATGATAATAAAGTCCTTTGAATAATAATTCTTGAGAATTCTCTCCTTGTGATTTAGGCTACATCACTTGTCTTAATTCTCTTTTTGTTAAAAGCTGGTAATTCACATGCCTCAGGCTCTGGGCGAGTTTTAATTAATTGAATATCAATTGATTCGACATAAGGTCACCCTAAACTGGCATGCAATTCACTGTGTTCAGGTCCTCCACCTTACAGTTTTGAATACAGCTATATTGTTTTGACCCTGTTTGCAGTCATTTGTTGTTTCTGTCGTTTGTTCATTTACTTTTACTTCGTGGTTCTTACGGGTTACTGTTTTAGGATCAAGTTTTTGCACTCGTTTTTACTTCTTTTTGCAAGGGCAAATTACCCCTTTTTCATTTGAATCTTACGACGGGTACATTTTGTCTCTTTCCTTCTTTAGTCAATATGTTACACATGTTGGCATGCATATGGGGTAGCCACCATACAGTGATTGCTCTGTGAATGGACAAGACTACTTCCTGTATGACTTGTATTGATGTCGTGTATTTATTGCTTTTCATATTCAGTACAGTGACCTTGCTGAAGCAGACCGTGCACTGATTTTAGAGAAATTTCGGCAAACAACATCAAGGTGGAGCCAAAAGTTCAGTTCTCTATCAGATGAAAAATGTGAGGTTGAGGAAGATAGTGAAAAATCTCACATGATTGTAGTAACAGACGCCTGCCTTCCACTTCTTGCTTCTGGGGAGTCACCTCTTTCTGCGCATGTTTTGATAAATTACGAGCTACCAACAAAGAAGGTGTAGTTTTCAGACTACTGGATTATATTAGCTGATAGTTTGTAAAAATCTGTATTAGACCATATCAATGGGTATGACAGCAATGGTCAAAAAATACAATTGTTTTTGCCGAAATATTACTGTACTTCTTGTCTATGTGTTGCTTATACTGTGCATCTGTTAACATTCTTCGACCATTCAAATGGCAGTTGTATGTCTGAATTTCAAACTTCAATTTCTATTAATAAATTGCATGATTGACTCTTCCTATTGCTTGATGTGGTACTGATATTTCTTAAACAATCTCCTAGAAGGACTGGATATTTGAAAAGTTGTATGAAGTATATTCATAAACAGATTTTTATCATTTCTCTACTCTAAACTTCATGTGATTTTTATTGCAGGAAACGTATATGAGGCGCATGACTACCTGCTCAGCCTCAGGTTATTCTTTTATATTGCAAAGGATTATAATATATGTTGTGCAGTTTAGGCTTCTTCATACACAAGAGCTGCTTCCTTTGCATTTATACGCAGATGGGATCTTAATCAACATGGTTGTCGGGGGAGAAGTGGTAACTCTAAAAAGCATTGAAGAAACTAGTGGCCTTGTTATTGCTGAGATGCCCATTAATGTAAGTTTATTACTTGCTTTGATCTTCATGTGTCTTAGATGGATAAAATTTTTGCTAATGAAATCAGTCCCAAATAATTGTTCCCGAATATTAGTTGGCTTTTTTCCTATAACACAAAAAAAATTGAATTCTAGTGCTGCTTCTGTGTTTTAAATTTATACAACTGCTGAAGTTGGAAAGGGTCCGTGTTGCAGATCTCTGAAATTTTGTGAGGATGTCTGCTATGATGGAACATCTGAAAACAACACATAAAGTTTGCCTGTTGTATTCATCTTTTGACCCATAACACTTGATTACAGTGACCGTGAAAAGATTGTCCTGTTAGACCATAACGATCTTGAATCGCGTCATCTGCTCGATTAAGGTGTTTTCCTAACAATTGATCCTGTCAATAATAACTTTTGTTGGTTGATGTGTACCCATGCGAGAGTTTGCCAGTTTAGTTTACTGAACAAGGGCTATTTACAGTGGGAATGGAACGCTGAGATATCCTTACTGTGATTTTGGGTCATGTTTGATTTTTCCATGAAAAGATTTAGTAATTGTATGAGTAATCACGATAAAATAATTGAAGTTAACATTGAAAGATTTAATGTGGAGTTGGTAGCAAGGATTTAGGATTTTTAGAGATCCTCTGAGAAGTTTAGACCAAGCTTCATACGGCTAATCTATATGTAACACAATATAATAGGAATGTCATTACTCTTTAGGGTAGAATTAGGAATATTGTTAAGGGTTTTTTTTGACAATAAGGATATATTAGTAATTAGGTAGAGAGTTTGTTATGGTATTTTGTTATAAATAGAGGGAGTGAAAAATGAGGAAATCAGGTCATTGTGTAGGCCCATAACCATTTGGTTTTGGTTTTTGGTTTTTGGAAATTAAGCCTACAAACTCTACTTCCATTTGTAAGTTTCTATGTTTTGTTATCAACCTTCTCCCATGTTTTCAAAAACCAAATCAAGTTTTGAAAATTAAAAAAAAAAAAAAAATAGTTTTCAAGGACTTGTTTTTGTTTTTGAAATTTGGCTAGGAATGTAAATGTGTACTTAACAAAGATGAAACTCATGGTAAGGAAATTAGGAGAAAACAAGTATAATTTCTAAAAACCAAAAACCAAATGGTTATCAATTAGGCCATAGTAAAATGTAAATTAGAACTTGAGTGATCTCAAGAGATGGAGGATCCAAGTACCTCAAGTTACTTGATTTTTCTTGTAGTTTGATTATCTTTTACATTGCAATACACTTGGGTTCTATCAATACCTTTGGGTTGTTATCTTAGTGTTGATGTTAGTTAGTTTATAATACCATTCATGACAGTGACCGTTAAAGTATATAGATGAAGTGAAAAGAAGAAGAATTAAAGGAACCATATTGGCACAGATATAAAAGGATGAGCAAAGTGTATAATTTAACTTTGAATTACCCCAACTAGCCAACTCAATGATTATGATATCTTTATTTTTCTTGAAGAGTGGGGAGTTTAAATCTACATTATTGTATGTGTAATGTAATATTTAAAAGGGAAACTTTAAATCAAATTTAATTACCTAGTATTATTTTAATAAGTTAAAGTACTAAGATAGATAGTTACTTACCTTGATTGAATTCATTGAGGGGAAAGTTTTATGACGTTCTTACCGTGTTGAGCTCTTCTCTCTATGCTCAATTTGTCTCTCCAATAATCTAAAAATGATGGAAATGTACTCTTTTTAATTAGTAGGAGAATAGATTATCCACTAATAAACATAAAAAGGAGCCAAATTTTGTCACTAGATTATGTGATGTGCCTTCTGAAGACCAGTTGTTATTTGTTGACCTGATTTGAATAGAATCCACCACATGTCTCCCCTCAATATTAATAGGAATACTCTTGACCCATGTGAGTGACAACCATGGCGTCTAACACCATTTTATGGTAATAAGATCCTTAAAATCTCTGTCACATGCTAAACACAGTGAATTTAATGGCTACATTGGTAAAAATAATAATAATAATAATAATAATAATAAAATAAGATATTCATTTTCCAACATCCATCTTCTTTTATTTTGTGTTTATATAATAACGAGACCTTTTAGAATAATCCCAAATGGTAAGATAAAACCAACAAATAATCAGCACTGCTGTAGAAACTAGAAATGTATGGACTTGATAGAAAAGACAGAGTTCATTACAGTGAGCTGCTGCTTTGTTTAGTTTTAAAAAAAAAGAAGGCGAGTAGAAGGCTTGTCCTTGTCTGGTCTAGTTAATTAATTGTGATTGTAGTTTGTATTTAAAAGAAAACAAAGTCCTTTCACATGGGTCCATTGGCATGGCCATTGGCCAGCTCAAACCCTGTTATTTCTACCTGCTGGTCAAAGATTGCTTCAAAAGCCTACTTAAAGAAACATAAAGAAAAAAAATATTGCTTCAAAAGCCTTGCAACGATAAGTATTTCAAGCTCACATCCACCCACCTTCTATCTTAATTTATTAATTAGGATTGCTTTATTTATTTATTTATTTTTTTTAAAAAAAGCATAGGATATTCAATGCTTGGAAATGTTTTAAAGATTTTGTTTCCCCCCAATCTATGAATTTATGTTCAATTACTCATTAAATTAAACGCATTCCTAAAAATTGATTTAGCTATTATTGTAGCGTATATATTGAGCCACCTTACATTACAAAATTCGTATAATTGAATACAAATTTGATTATTAAAATGATATGTTAGTATCAACTACTTTAACCTACAAAATTAATTAAAAACTTTAGTACTGTATTTATATTAGATCATATTATACCTTTTCACTAACAACTTGGAGTTGATATTGGTTGTGTTCACATCATGTCGCTTTGGCCGAGTGGTTAAGGCGTGTGCCTGCTAAGTACATGGGGTTTCCCCGCGAGAGTTCGAATCTCTCAGGCGACGTAATTATTAAATATTTTTTCCTAAAAAAAAGATATTGTCCCACATGTGGTATACCTTTGAACAATTTCACTATTATTTAATGGATGATTGTTTCTTTTCAAAAAAAAAAATAATAATAATAATTACTAGTGGGGATACTGTCTCACATGTGGGGTTGTTTCTTTTCAAAAAAAAAAAAAAATAATAATAATAATAATAAAAATTTATTTGTTCAGTTTTCACTTTTTGAAAAATTTCACCAAATTTCAAAACTCAAAATTAAGAATTTGAAAGTTGTTTTCTGAATTCCTGAAATTTGATAAATATTTTCAAAACATATTTACAGAGAAGAATAGAAAAGAAAAGAAAAGGATAACAAAACCAGCCCTACAAAGTTGGGAAAAAAAGAGGAATAATAATAATAATGCATCTAGAGTAGATGGATCCAACGCTGACCGACATATAAATACAAGTACACTGAAGCATGCATCTCCTGCCCTTTGTGTGTGTGTGTGTGAAATGGGTTGCTTGGACACGTACAACAGCCCAGATCAGAAGGGACACTACCCTCCGATGAGCCCCCGACTGTCCTTTTCCAACGACTTCGTCGAATCCCATCACCCCACCACTCAAGATCAAAACACGAACACCCCTCCAAATACTTCGCCTAATTCCGACGACTTCCAATTCTCTGCAGTCACCAATCCCAGTAACCACACCATGGCCGCCGCCGACAAGCTCTTCTTCAACGGCAAATTGCTTCCCACTCTCAGAGACGAGCTTCTCCTTGACCACGACCACGACGACGACGTGTCGTCCTCATTCGCGCCCCCCAAAGGCCTACCGAAATGGAAAGAGTTTCTGAGCCTCAAGAGATCGGTTGATGGGCGCTGCACGCCCACCGCCAACAACCAACAAGGCAAAATGCCCAAGTTGGCCCGCGACGACAAGTCGGATCCTGTCCTCCCATGAATTCCCACCTCACAAACTAGATCAGTGCCGCTTACCTTTGTTTTATTTTGTTTTAATTGTCGATTGTTTTTGTTTTTGTTTTTATCGAGATTGGTGTATCAGCTCAGCTGTTGTTTCTGTACAAATTCGTGTATTGTGTGTTTGCAGTTAATTAAAGACTATTTCTTTTGATCTTCCCCTTTCTCTTAACTATTTATCTTTCAACAGTTTAATTTAATTAATTAGTAGAAGAACAGAACGTTTGCTTTTCTCTTTTTCTTTCTAAATTCTAAGTAGATCTCGAAACTTGATGAAATCGAACAACAATTACCAATCTCATCTTTTTAACATTGAGCACTCATTTTAACTCTTGAAAAGCTGCATTGATGGTCGATTTTGGCCAGAGGATCTCACCTGACCTTCACGTGCCACCAACGGTAAATTTGTAGTTGAGGGGGGAAGACGTGGCCTGCAAGATAGTAAACCTGCACACCGGTGTGGTGCTCGCCACACCGGCTCCGATGCTTAAGTCAGCAAACAGAACGGTAGGGTGTGGAAAAGTAAGAGCAAGAGCAGAAAGCAGAGAATAAAGAGTATAGTTTAGGGATGGAATTCGGGATCCCCTCTTCAGTGGCGAAGAGGGATATAAATACCTGTTCATCCTCCTCGCCTTTTTAGGGTTTCGGAGGCGTTTTAGGTCAAACCAGGCGAAACCGGGGCATCCAGAGGCGGTGGGGACCAGACGGGACCAAACGGACTCGGCCCGCCCGAGCGGGCCGGGGGGCGGGCCCGGCCATGGGCCGAGGCCGAGCAGGGGGTCGGGCCGAAAACCCGACCCCTTCGGTCTTGGCCCGTCCCCTTTGCCGGTTTTGCCCCCTTGGTCCATCTTTCAGCCTGATTACTCCCCGGTTGTCCTTGTCAGCTCCTTGTATATCGGGGTGGTCCAAAATTGCCTATAACATCATGCATGTTTCAATGTCTATGGTGGCTTTGGTTTAATTACATTGTTCTAAATTGTTTTCGAGATTCTTTTGAAAGGATCTATTTTCTAGCAAAATTACGGTATTTCTTAATACAATTATGGCTTAGATTTGTTTGTTTTTTTTTTTTTTCTTCTTCTTTTTTCTTTTTACTGCCCTGAAAATAGATTCACGTGACACTTTTTTTTTTTTTTTTTCCCTTCCATCTACCGCTCATTCAATGAAAATATTTCTCTGTCAACGCGAATTGATCAAGTTTTTTGAGAGGTAGAGGCGAGAGGAGACGATAAAATGAATGGTAGACAAATTTCTAGTAATAGGTCAACAAAATTTCCAAATCTGTGAGTAAGTATTATTCACATTTTTTTAAATGAAAATTTGACACTTGTTTGGACGCAATGAACCAGTATAGACCACATATGTTTTAGTTTTTAATGTTAGAGTATTTTTTTTTATTTAGTCCCTCATGTCTAAAATAATTTCAATTTAGTCCTTCTATGTATTAACCTTCTGTAATTTGTGTTAAAATTAGCTTATGATAAACATATGTAGCATAATATTTAATACATTGGCTTAAATATAGAGGATAAAAAAATCATTGGAAAAGAAGAAATTCCGAACTTTGTACCAACTTTTTAGAAATTTTGAGGATAAATAATTAGAAACCTTTTTCTCTTACATTACCTTTCTTCTTCATCTACTTTATTTTTGTTTGGTTTAAATATTAATGTCATGTAAATTCAACATTTCAAAATAAATAGATAAAAAAAAGAAAACAACACATGAATTGCGGGAGAAAATCATTTTCATTTTTTATGGGAATGATCACAATTCAAGCCATATATAAAGGCATGAGAAGAAAAAATCCTACAAAAAAATCATGGGGAAAAATAAAATCGAGAACCTTCTGCTTGCCCTAACCTAGATACAATCAGATGAGATGGGAAAAGAGCGGAAGTTTTCAATGTGTTCACCATTCTTGGATGAGATCTTAATTTCAAATACCCGTTTGGGTTGAATGAGTTTTGATACCATATTATATTATATGGGTTTCCATCTCAAAATCAATTGGCAATGAGTGGAGTGACCCTTGGAGCTTATATATTGTGAGGTCTCCACCAATCTTTTCAATGTGAGATCCTCAACAGTAATGAATTGGACCAAAACAATGGCCTGAGTAATTACAAAAATACAATAAAAAAAAAACTAAATAGATTATCAACATGTAAGTTTATTATCAGTCAATTTTAATATCTACGAGATTAGATTGAAACACATGTTAAAACATAAATAAAAACTAAATGAAAAAGAACAAAAAAAAACACTTGACACGTTGGGCTAAAACAATCTAGCCTTGAGTTTTAACATTCTCAAAATAATAAAGTTTTTTTTTTAATTAATTTATTTTTTTTTATTTTGTTTTTTTTTTAAATTTTTTTAAAGTTATAAAATAATAAAGTTATAAAACCATTGTTTGACCTTTTCACATTCTCATGCTATTGAATTTAGAATAATTGTTTTCACTAATCAGATATTTCCAATGCTCTAGCTACTACTCTGTTGTTAGACTAGAAGATTTCAATTTTGTTAATCTCATTATAGTTTGAAATCTCCATGGTCTCTTTTTTTTCAAAAAAAAAAAAAAAAAAAAGAAATCTCCATTGACTCTAATAAAAATCGTCCACATCAATGTGATGTCATTAATATGACAAATTTGACACAAAAACTTTATTAATTAATTATATATTATAACAGTGGCGTGCAATCCATGATCCATGACTATAAAAGCTTTTGTATAAAGTTTTTTTCCAAACAAGTTTGGTATGCTCGAATTGAACTGTAGTAACAACAGGTTTTTTGCAAATTAAGTTTAGAAACATAGTTTTCAAAACAATTGAATTTATTTTTAGACATGATGCCACCATGCACTTAAATCATCATCGTTGAATATCTCCATTTGTTTTTGAAAACGGTACATATAATACCACAAGAAATTGAAAGAAAAAAATTGAAAAAGAATTACCATTCTTTTAGCCAAAAAATGAAGACCCCAAATTGAATTGAAGTCGATAAATCGTGAGATAGGATGGTGAAAATATCGCGATAGGCAAATGAAAAATCAGGTAAGGTCTCCGACAGGTTGGGTCTGGAAGAGTCTTAACCCGTAATTTACACGTGGCATTTAATATAGCCTTCAAATTCCATTCCTTTTGCATCTCAACATCGCCGCCTTTGGCTTTGGTCTGAGCGCACAAAGTTTCCCACCAAGTTAGCGAGCGAAGGCAGACCAGACCCTTCTCTTCCAAATTGCAACTCCTCATATCCTCTAATCCACAAACTTTCACCCTCTTCCTTCCAAATGGACTCGTCCACCCCTTTGAACTGGGAAGCTCTCGATGCCCTAATCATCGATTTCGCTAGATCAGAGAACTTGATTGAGGATTCCTTTTCTTCTTCTCCACCTTCTTCTCCTTCCCCTTCCCCTTCCTCCCTTTCCTCTTCCTCTTACCACTCCAGGCTTATCATCCGCCAGATCAGGCGCTCTTTGGAGGCCGGTGATATTGACTGCGCCATCGATCTCCTCCGCCTTCATGCACCCTTCATTCTCGACGATCATAGGCTTCTTTTCCGCTTGCAGAAGCAGGTTACTCTAATTCTGCTCTCTCTCTTCCTGCCTACCTAATGTTGGATGTGCAACTTTTCTTTTGATTTTTCTTGGTTTGGCTAATTACGGTATGTTTCCATATTCGATCCTGCTGCATTAGGAATTGGAAATAAAGAAAAATACAATCCATTGTTTTTGCTAGCTAAACATCCTAGTCAGTGGAACATCCTTTCATGTAACTTTTTTTCAATTAATAGTTTGGTGGGACGTCTTAGTTGATTCATTTCCGTTTCTGTGTTTATTGTGTTCAGAAATTTGTTGAGCTTTTGAGGAAAGGGACTGCAGAGGATCGTGATTTGGCCATTCAATGTATCCGGACGGCGCTCGCTCCTTGTGCCCTTGATGCATACCCTGTAAGCATTTTACACTTTCATGGTTTGCCTTGAATTGATGTTTTTAAGAAATTATTCTCTGGTTATCGGATCGAGCAAAGAATTATTGTCTTTTTGAAAGGAAGAAAATTTTCGTTGAATTATGAAAAGTACAAGAGGAAGTGCCACAAACCATCTTTTTTCGACTCTAGATGCGTAATAAAGAAGTAGCTGTAACTCAAAAAAGGTGACGAAAGAAAAAAGAGAGACAGCACAAATAGAACCCAAAAGTCTAATCATCTCTCAGAAAAGAGCACCATAGAATAACTTTTGACTGCATTATCACATTGTAATTGTTCCATAATGTCTTGAATCCTTTGCGGAACAAACCGCTTTGCTATTTTTAAATCAGATACTGCAACTTTTCTTCCTATGATTTTGGCTGACTTCTCTTTTATATATATTGAAGGAAGCGTATGAGGAGTTCAAGCATGTTCTTCTTGCCTTCATTTACAACAAGGATAATCAAACATCCCCAGTGACATATGAGGTGGATAATACCATTTTCTCTCACATCCTTTTTATGAGCATATTTTTAACTTGACACATTTAAACTGGGCTCTGTCTAGGCTCAGGCCCTTATGGCATTTTATAAGTCCAGTACATATTTCTTTTGCCCAGAAAATATGAGTTCCCTGGTTCCGGGTGTGTAGGCCGTAGGGTATGGAAATGTCCTGCATATTGTCAAGGTGTTTGAATACTATGAGCATAGGAGTTACACAGGATATCTAAATCTTATAAAAAATAGTTTCTTTATTTGACAAGCATAGGGTGGATTTTGGAATCGTCAAGTTCTTTTGTTCAATGGACTTTTTTACATGGAAGAGATGTTATCCTTTGGGAATTCATGACGAATAGTTTATTTTATTTAAAAGAACATTGTTAATTTTTATTTGAGATATGAATCCACGACCCTTCAATCATAGTTGCTTTCCCTATCATGCGTATGTTGTGTGTGTGTTTTTTTAATCTTTGAGTTAAATATGTTGCAAATTTATGCTTTGGAGTTTGAACTACACGATTCTCAAAGAACTTTTTCAAACTGGAGACTTTTAGTTTTAGGTGCAATATGTTCTTTTTCGTTGGTCTGAACAGGGTGAAGGTCTGAAGTGCATTTAAGTTTGTCTGAAAGTGCGTTTTCTCATGTTTCAGTGGTGTGAAAGGAGGAGGTTTGATATTGCTGGATTAATGTCCTCTGTCCTACGAGCTCATATGCAGGCATATGATCCAGTCTTCTCTATGACTTTGAGATACCTGATAAGGTGTTTTCTTCTTCTTCACCTTTCCTTCCCTTCCCTTTCCCCAACACACACACACACACAAATAATGGGGTTGTACACTTGTTAAAAGTTTGCATTGAATGTAAAATTCAAGTTATTTTATTGTTCTTTGCTCTTTCTTGCAGCATACATAAAGGTTTTTGCTTTCGTGAAGGTGTGTCATCTCCCATATCAGATCTCACTGAGAGGTTGCTTCTAGATGAACGTGATCCACCTGCCACACCCAAGGAGAGTCTGTACGAAGCACCTCCATTTGATGAGGTGAGATGACTGAATTTTTTAATAAAAATTCTAATTAAAAAACTTGAGCTTCTAGTTAGTTCATCTAGTGGTGTGGACCATGTGGTACAATGTGAGAGTTTGCCCTATTTGCATGTGTATGGTTACTTACTGACTATCAAGCGTTGTTATTTTCTTCGCCTCTTATTTTTTGTGCTTAATATGAGTGCAGGTGGACATTCAAGCTCTTGCACATGCTGTAGAGCTAACAAGACAGGGGGCAATTGATAGCTTGAGATTCACCAAAGGTGATTTGTTCCATGCATTCCAGGTTAGCATCTACTTGAATGCTTACAATTTTTCCTTTTCTGTTTAGTGTTGCATTAGACAGTATGAACCATAAGTTTATTGGATGGCGTGCTTCTAATTTATACTAGCATGGGACTCAGATAGAGTGGTACTGAGTCACTGACTTGGTGGGTTGGTGAATGGAGAGTGGTCTTCATATTGGAACATAAGATTGATGGGAACATTGCAAAAATATAGGCAGGAACAAGACCATAGTTCATTGGAAAATTTAGTTTATGTAAATCCGTAATGATTTTGGAGATAGTTTATTGTTTGTTCTGAAAATTTAGTTCTTTTGAAAATTTTGTTGAAATTTGCCCAGAGTTCAATCTTTGCCCTTTATCTCTTGATTTTCTCCAACATGTAGAATGGTTCTATTCATTGTATTAATATTTATCTTTTCTTTAATTATTTTAAATATTATATTATATACAAAAATTTCTTGATGTTTTTGTGATTATGACCAGAAATTCCAGTCATCCCGGCATTTAAAACAGTATTGTTCATTTTGTTTCAGTGTCGTGATGGGTCTCATTGATTATATGAGTTTTTACATACATATCGCAGAATGAGTTGTGCCGGATGAAATTGGACCTTTCTGTACTTGATGAGCTTGTTCGTGAGTATTGCATCTACAGAGGAATTGTGGATTCTGGTCGTGGAGCTGTCCCCGGTAAAACTCATTTTGATTCCTGATTTTTATCAATAAGCTTTTATGCCTTTTAAACCTGTTTGTCATTTCTTGATAATCAGGGATGCAGAATTTCTCCAGTTCATCAAAAGTTAATCAATCAGAACTGGAGTATTGTTCATCAAGGAATTGTTCTTTTGAAGTGGACTATGCAACCAGTAAACTTTCAGATGGTGAAATTTCTGTCAGCAATTCCCGCGTGGATAGTTCTCCTGAGAATATTGCTGATGTGACCAGTTCACAAGGTAATGAGATTGAATTACGATATGCATCGGAGCCAACGTCCAATCGAGAAGATTGTAGCACTAGCGATTCAATTCATGTGGGAAATTCAAGAACATTACAAGTAAACAAGAATCGTGGGATTGTAGAAAGGAGCAAGCGTAAGAGATGGAGAGGAAGACATGATGATAGAGAACTTAATGATGTGTCTAACAGTGGATGCAGTAAACAAGAACTTAGCACTACAACAATGGCCAGTACAACCATGTCTAAGGAACAACAGGTACATCCAAACTAATATTTTATTCCATCTAATGAAATGATCTGACTGAATTGTGTTCTGCAGAACCTTGAAAAACATTTACCATTAGAATCTACTGGCAAGGAGGATAAATATGAGATTATCTTGGGCATTAGAGAACTGGCAAGTAAAAGGTTGGCTGCAGAGGTTGTGGAAGAAATTAACGCTCTGGATCCAAACTTTTTTGTACAAAATCCTATTTTCCTATTCCAACTAAAACAGGTAAATTGATTGTAACGAGGTTTAGTTTGAGTTTTCCTTTTATACTCGTTTTTCTTACTACACTGTTAGCTAGACACTATTGATTGAAGTTTACATGAGTATGCGGTTTGAGGAGAAAACAGTGTATTCAGTATCTTTAACATTGAAAGATTTGAAAATTCTTGTTGAATTATTGATTATTTCTTTGCAATTTATTTGAGGACGTTCCTGTGGCTTCAGGTTGAATTTTTGAAGCTGGTCAGTTCCGGTGATTATTCTAGTGCTTTGAGGGTCGCATGCACTCACTTAGGCCCATTAGCTGCTAATGATCCTTCCTTGTTGAAGCAATTAAAAGAGACGCTATTGGCTTTGCTCCTGCCCAATGAAGATATTCTTGGGAAAGGCTTCCCTATAAATGCTCTTGCTAATTCTCTTCAGGTATGGGGCAACTTACCTAATGAGATGCCACTATATTCGAATAGACAAATGTTATATTTTACTAATCATTAGAATAAACAACATATTCATTGCTTATAATAAGTATGTGCTCACTGATAAACCTCCTATTAAGCATGTATATAAGAGGAGGCGTAGGAAGATGGTGGGGACCAATAAGTGATCGGTTAAGCTGGTTGAGTCTGTTAATAGAGTTAGTTAGGTAAGTGTATATTGTCTGGAGTATGTGCTCACATTCTTTGATCACTTTTTTAATTATCTAATGAGCTTTGCGAGCTTGGAACTTATATATTTTTGTGCAAGTTAAAAGTGAAGAAGGTGTTGCTTCTTACATTATGTAAATGTTGGCAACTTTTGTGGAAGGGAGGTGAATCCATGTTGCAATCCTTGTTGCCACCAAATTTGTGGAGAGTTGGAAGTGGAAAAGAAAGAGAGATTTCAACAACAAGTTTACATGTACGAAAAAGTTGATTGGAATTATCTTTGACAGAGAAAAGGAGGTCTTTTGGTTCCAAGTAGAGGAGTAGATGTATTTCTTTTGTAGGTTACTCTTTTTTAATGAATGATAAGCATGACAAAGAAGCCGAACCAGTTTGAATGGTGTTTGGCTGACATACTTTCGAGTGTTATGATTGTTTCTTCCCACTCAATCAACCTTCATTGATTGAGGGAAGATCCTTTTTAGTTTATACTCTGTGTGACCAAACTGAATTACAAATTAATCAAAAAACTGTTGTGATAGAGTTACTATTTCATTCAATCTGCAAAAGTATTGGCTTTTCTGGTGTGGAATTAATTTCTACTTGTTGTAAGCATTATTTGAATATGCTCGAATTAGAAAGACTCTTGTTGCACAGTTATATTTTTCTTTATACATTAAACCACATTTACATACTGGTCACAAGCTAAAGAAGTGTTCTTCAATATAAATCATTATTTTAGGTACATATTCAACCATTTCTAGTGCTGATACCTCTGGGTCTGACACTTATATGTTCTCTTATTGATATGGGTCATGCAAACTCGGGATGTTTTCATGAACAGTATTTTAATCAAAATTATTTCTTTTAGAAAAATACTGGTTTGAAAGAAATAAGAGGACATTCTAAGGAGAAGAGACCAGCCAAGAGACTATTTAGGAGCTTGTTAGAGTCTTTGCTTCTAGCTGCTGTTCAATTTCAAGTGATTTTTGTAATTCCTCTTTTTTTCATATTTTTGCCAATTCGGAAGCTTTTTTGTAATCCCCTTGGCTTGGTGGGGATCATCCCTCGTATCCTCCTTTTTGTTATCCTCTCTTTGGTAATGAATTTGAGTTTCTTATTAAAAAAAAATCAAAATTATTTCAATTATAAATTCACAAAGTGTACCTTTGATTCAATTAAACATGTTTTTCCAAATGATTGGTTAAGATTACTTAAGTGAGAGAAAGTGCATGCATGTATGCATTGGTAGAGAGAGATTAGTAAGAAAAAGGTGTGCAAAGAGGGAAAGAGTTAGTGTGTGTATGAAGAGAAAAGTTAATGAGAGAATGTATATGAAGAGAGTTATTAGACATGGAGGAAAGGTGGAAGCCTTAAACCTAGGCTAGGGGAGCCTCCTCCCTCTTTTCTATTCAATTATATAATTGATTCTTTCGTTGGGGAACGGAGGAAGGGGGACAGTTTCCAGTACTACCGTAGTATGGATACTCTCTCCATTTATTGTTTGCCATATCATCATCCTTTGAAAAATGATGCAAGGTCTATTAACATTAAAGATATATTTATGAAGGCAAATTTGTAGTGTGAACAAAGGGGGTATGGTACTATGGTAGTACTAGAAATTTTTCCCAGAGGAAGGAGGTCAAACAAAGGGCATTAGAGTTGGAGCATAACGCATCTTCCATGTGCTGGTGGGTTTCTGTGGGCAGGAAAAACTTTCCTTTCCTTATCTAGTTTTGCTTCTTAGTGGAAATTTGAACATTTTCTCTGGGAGCTATTGGAGTGGATGTTTGCTTGACTGACCTAGGAAGAAAGGTCCCGTCTTCAAAGTAGGTTGACCATTGCACCTCCCTATTCTGCTTCCCCACTATTCTCTCTAATGTACCCTATCACAACCTATCTCACTAGAGGTTTCTCCTGATGAAGGTAAAAGGATTAAGAAAAATCATTAGGCTTCATTTGGAAGGATCTAATTTTGATGGTGGTAGTCACCTAATGATCTAGATACCATTGAAGATTGTATTGTTTCTTTCTAACTACTAAGATCAGAGCAAGGCCCTGGCAGCACTTTCCTAGTAGATTCTAGCTTTTCACTTGAAACATCAGTTCTTCTAGGAATCAAATCCACAATATCCTCAAAACAAGCATTGCGGCCGAAAATCTTTTTTTTAAGGAGAAGGACAGGCACCCTTTAGTTGCAAAATCACAATGAAGGAATAGGTGATTGATAACTTCTTCCTTTCTGCACAAGCGATCAATCTGATGAGGACTAGGAAGGCAAGGAGTTCTTCTTTGCACTCTATCTTGAGTAGTGAGACTCGTATTGGGCTATGAACCAAATATGAAAAGCTTGGAACTTGGAATTTTGCTAAAAGGGATCTATATTTTCTAGTGTATCATAAATATTCGACGATTTTAATTTGTTTGGTTCCCAAGATAGACTGGGCAAAGAGATTGAGCCCATCTAGGTAGATTAGTGTGCCTAACAGTTTTTAGAATCTCCTTTCCAATGTCCTGACTGGATCTATCCTTGTTTATGAGTCCTTTCTTCTCTTTCATCAAAGTCTGATTGTCCGTCCACTGATCTGGTCTTGGGATCAATTTTGGGATATCTTATTGTTTTAAAGAACTTGATGTTTTTAGAGCTCTTATTTTGACACTCGAGGTTGAAGAGGGTAGGGAGTGCCTGCCAGCACTAGGAGCAATTCTTGACAGTTGCTATCTATATTAACGAAATGCACCATCCTAAGCAATTCTGGGATGGAAGTGGTTAGAAAGGAATTCTGGGATGATAGTGGATGGTTCTGAGATGGCGCAAGTATTATAATAGTTACTACCTAAATCAATGAGGTTCACCTTTCCAAGCAATTCTATATTGGGTGACTTTTTAGGAAATTTTCTTAGAAATCATGTGGGAGAGTACAAAACACGTTGAAATGATCCATGCTGGTTTATGGAGATACTCTTCAATCTCCGAAGCAGGTTAAGACATTAGGTTGAGTTCAAGACATTACGTGGCATGCCCATATAGGGAATGTTGCAGCCACAAAACTAGGTGCTAAATTCAGATTCTAAATATTGGGTCTAGGATATTTTAGCTGCACGTTGAAATCATTTTTTGGATTTCAACGACCAAACACCTTTTTTGATTTTAAACAGTTTTTAGATGCAGCTTTATTTTTCTTGTTTGTAATGTCCATTTGTAGACCACAAACCGTATGGGACCACTTTTTCTAATACATACTTTCTAAATATAATATAAGATAGTTATATATGGGAGTAGGTAAAAGAATATGATAATGGCATTAAATATAGACTTAATAGGAGATAAACCTTATTGCCTCCAAAATTTTCTGTCAGGAAGAGAACAAAATACACTATGCATTCTGTTATCTGCAAATATTCAGCAATATGACACAAAATTTTACATTTTGGACAGGTTGCTTTTGGTAGGAGACTTGGTATTGAAGAGCCCCAACTAATGAAGTTGATGAGAGCCACACTTCACTCTCATAGTGAATGGTTTAAACTTCAAATGTGCAAGGATCGGTTTGAAAGTCTTTTGAAGATTGATTCCTTGAAGGAAGTTAATCCGCCTTCACTCTCTACTTCCGCTGGGCTATTGAAATCAAATTCAGATAGTTGCACCCATGGTTGTTCCCAAGTCCCAAAATCTCCGGGTGCAAGAACCTCAGAAGACGGTAGCAGTCCTATGCAAGCGTCATCTAGAGATGGTTGTGATGAAAATGCAATACTTAAAGTCATGGTAAGTAATTTCAACTTGAAAAACAAACCTTTATCATCCCGTGTGGTCTGGATATTTTTTCCCAGGGCTTGTACAAATTATATATGTTTGGTAGAAAATACGGTTTTCTAAACCTTTTATTGTAGGCTTTCTGCATATTTATGATGCGAAATTTTTGTGCATGGGTTCAGGAGTTTCTTGCTTTGCCTAGGGCTGATGCCATTCATCTTCTTGCACAGTATAATGGAAATGCAGAGATGGTCATCCAGCAAATATTTGCATAAATCGGCATGTAAAAGTTGTAACTTTATGATGGGGTTCATTTGTTTATTATTTGTCTAACATTATTTCATTCATTTTGTGTACTTGTATACTTGTATACCAGCTTTGTATATGCTAGAGCTCCAAATGTTGTATAAAACGTCCGTCCAACAATTATTATTCCTTGGTGTTCTCTCACTATATTTATGGGGTTGGTGGATGTGTAATCGAGCAGTTCGGGAATATGTAACCAAGGTTTGAATGTGCACAAGAATAGATTTCAATCACACCAATTGTGAAGTAGGTGTTTATTCAATAACATATATTTGATTTGTGGGAATAAGATCTGTTGAAGTAAATTTGAAACTTTAAACTATAGTGGTTATTTGTAGAATTAAGTTATTAGATATCCACATATAAATTTGCTTGATATAGCAGATATCAATATCTTGAAAATCAAGAAACTAGCTGAATGTGGATGGTGAATTATTTATACATACAGTAAATTTCTTGCTAGTAATTTACCATATATTTCGATTATTTTGGTAGCATTTTCTATGTAGCTACAATTATTATATGTACGTGCATTTATTTGTTCTTTTTATGATTTATATACTTTTTGTCATTATTATTATGATACATCTAGAGTCTAGATACGATTTTATGATTTATGGATTCTGACATTTTTTGTTTTTTAAGAAAAAGGAGGATGGCAAGAGGATCTTTGTAGATTGACGGCTTCCCAATCTATTATTTTGTATCCGAAGGAAAACTATATAATCTTTCTATGACTATTGCTTACAGTTTTTAAACTTAAAAACCAAAGGGATTATTTGTGGAAATTTGGAAATTTGAAAGACTAAGTTAAAAACATGCCAAGCAAAGTAACACACTAAAGTTTATTTATGTTAAGCTAAGTTTATAAGCAACCATAAAACTAGAAATAACTTAGGGTTAGATATTAAATCACAAACCTACAAATCAAATGTAGAAATTAAGATTTAAAGCTATATATATATATATTGTTCAACCTAAATGGAAATTACAAAATTTTAAGTTCTATGTATTTCTCTTCTTATTTAATCTTGTGGCCGGATTAGGAGAAAATTAGCGAAGCACTTAAATTGAAATTAGATAAAATTAAAAAAAGAAAAGAAAAAGGTGATATATAATTCAACTACTAGTGGAGAAAAAATCTAAAGCGATATTGGTTAGGTACTAATGCTGATTTAGTCAACTGAAAAAATGATGAGAAAACGATTGGTGAAAGTGTAATTAACTTTTGCTTTTATATATTGATTGAAATTTCTAACACACGTAGATAAATACGTGTTCTGATTTAGTGTTTTTCAGTCTAATTTTATTTCCATCGTTATCCATTATTATTTGATCAAAGTATTTATAAAAAGTAATATAAGCGAGCAAACAAGAATTGAGTACTCAACAAAAAAATTGGATTTTCTTTTTAATTAGTAAAAAGAAGTCAAATCATAACCAAATCTTCTCCATAAATACTTTAAATGATTTCTTTTTTTTTTTTTTTAAATGCTTTAAATGATTTCTTATTTCATGAATTAGGAAAAAACCTATTTTAGTTCTTAAATTCAATATAACAATTGGTTTGTACTTGCCACTAATACCTTAATTTTTTTTTTTTTTAAAAAAAAAACTTTCATGTTCTCCAATGACAAGTATTTTAAATCAGATGTGACAACAAATTTGAAAATATTTGACTTGAGCTTATTATTGATTACACTGCAAAAAGTTTACAATAAGAATGAATTTAAATAGACATAGAAGTTCGAAACCACGATATAATATCGAAATGGTTTAAATAATAAATGATAGTTCGAAAGTTTAAATCTCTTATATATATATATAAAATAAAGTAAGTGGTGGGGCAAATTTAGGCAGATGAGCCCATAGCCATGATTTCCATGAAGCAAAAAAGCTAAGGAATAAAACAAAAGTGTACATACAGAGAAGAAAGGCCACCCTCTAAGATTCTCCAAACACACATCAATTTAAAATAATTATTGCAATCCATTTCATATGGGACATATTTATTTAATTCTACCTCTCTTTCTTCTCTTTTTTTGGGAAAAAAATTATAATAATTCAATAGTCAGAACAGAAAGGCAAATGGGTTTCCACTTTATTTTCATTTACATTTTGATGATCATTTCAGCGTGGGATGCACGTTTTCATCTGCCTTCCAATTGTCTTCGTTTTAAAGCTTCAATTTTAAGGCACTCCTAACATTTTTGCTTTATTTCGTTAATAATTTAGCTATAAAAACATCATGGTTCCTTTGAAGAAATCAACTTAAAATTATTTCTATGAATTGTGTGATAAAGACCATTAATTAAAAGTCAATGTTGACTGATGAGTATAATATTTTTTTTTAGAAAAATGAAATGCTGATCCATGCATTTGACCTAGGAGCTTATATATTATTAAAAATTTAAATTTGAAATTTGAAAAATTAAATGCAATTGACAAATTGGCTTAGAGTTGAATAGAAAAAGAAATTTATGTCACGTATGTTATCATTTTTCTATGATATAGTATATCATAATTAATGTCTTTATACATGGAAAGATTCGATTAGATTATCGGTTGTCTTTATCGTGTCATTCATAAAGATCAAACATTGTTTTTTGTTATTAAAATAATGTAACAAGTTGATTCAACTGTAAATTTTTAGAAAACATCATCAGAATTAAATTTGTTTGAGAATGCCTATTGAAGTAATAGAGGAGCAAAATATGTTTCAACATTTAAACAGTAAAAGCGAGTCAAATTCTATGGGTTATTAAGATGTTTGGAAAAGTGTGGTTCCAAATTCCAAAGAGAAGATGGGTCCAAATGAGGGGCCATTTCTCAATAGATAAACTTGAAGAAATTTATTTGAAATTTACCAAACAAACTTTTAAATGATATAATGATATCAAAACCATTTTTTAAAAAACTAATTAATTCATCTATTTACAAAGACAATTTAGAATGGCTGGTCTAATCAAGCAATCAAACCTAACCATTTTTTTCATAAGAATTTTAGGTGACTTAACAATCATTTTGTTTTTAATATTTTATTAAAAAATAGAACTTGTTACCCTAAAATTACATGACGTAGTAATTAAAAATAGGATCATCACTTAATAGGAAGTGTTGATTTTAAGTAGAACATATTTCACCATAGTAACAAACCATACTAATTAGATATTATTTAGAAAAAGTTGTTGAAGAAAGGAAGTGTTTTGTGAAGCACTCAAAAGCTTGAGAATGATCATTAGAAGAATTGCTTGAGAGAGAAGGATGTTGTGTTGTGTAGTGTAGGCATTCATTGTGAATGATGGTTGGTGGGCATATACCCATGAGGCTCCCTGGTCAACCTTTTCAATATAAATTTATGTGACAAAATTTTTAGCATAGATTCCTATGAATGACATTCAAATTTGTTGTTTGAATTGTAGAGTCAAATTATCAATTAAGCTTGATGAGACTTATTAGTTGAAGTTTAATTGGAACTCGTTATTTGAATTTCATTGGCATAGTGACATAAGTTCTTTTGGCGTTGTAAAACATGGACATAGACATGTTAAATAGGTACAAGAATTTAAAAGGAGTGAACACAATGATATTAATTAGTAATTATAGTGTTGTGCTGTGACGCAAGTAATTGTACATTGAAGTATGAGATAATATGTTTTTATTGCTCATGAAATACATTCCAACAACCAACAAGGACTGTAGTACAAACATGATTCTTAATGGTTTCTAATGTGTACTTGGGGTGGGGGCAAATTGTGAACCATGCACTATACTAAGAGTTTAAAAAATCAAATATTAAGCCCTAATGGGTCCATGACTAAAAATAAGGTCTTGTAAGCATTGTCAAGGTAGAGGCTTGAAAAAAAATGCAAGAAAAAAGTTTAAATGGGGCCATGACTAAAAATAAGGTCTTGTCTGATAAACTTTAATTTAAAGGAAGTTGGATATATGTAATTAAAAAAGAATATATTGTGTTGTGTATAAGTAACCAAAATTTACTTGGTGATAGATTAACAATCCTATGTCTTAAAGAAAGAATGAGTACACTAACTTGTCTTAAATGTGTAATAATTTTTTTCTCTTATGACATACAAAACAAATTAACCTGACAACATATTTCATATCAATAGTCTTTTTAGCTGCATCCACTTAACTTGATGCATAGATTTTTTGAAAATTTTCATATGAGTTCATGACAACATCTTTACAAATCTCGGTCAATTCTAAAATTTAGAGAATTTAAAATCCAACATTGAAAAGATTGGTGGAGACCTCACAATATATAAGCTAGAAGGGTCACCCTACTCATTACCAATTGGTTTTGAGATGGAAGCCTATATAATATAATATTTATCATGACTCTTCATTTAATTTTTGATATCCGTGAGTGTCCGGACCAACTTACGCGCACCTCGACTTATATGACATTATTTTTAATTCGATATTATCATGACTCCATTTATTAGCTAAACTTCTAATGTGATAAAAAATCTTTTTACTTCACTAAAGATACTTGATATAGTAGTACATATTCTCATCTTATAAATAGGAGTTTCCAACAAAACTTTGTTATTTTTAATTTGATATTATCAAAGTTGCTTAGGAGATATCATCATATTATAAAATATAAGTTGAACACTCCAACCATCACTTGCTATGCTGCAGGCCATTGATTGAAAGCTACTTTTGGCAGGCCATTAATTAAAATAGATTTTACATAATAGTAGATTTGAACTAAATAACAATTACACTGTTGTCAAAAAAAAAAAAAAAAAAAAAAAACAAACTAAATAACAATTACTCGTCATGTGAGATTAAATATTTTGCAAAATGACAAAAATACAAAAAAACAGTGTATTGATGATATTATCAATGAAAAACCATTTTTTTTAGGGCCGGTTGCAAAAGTAGCAAACCGGCCCAAAATAATTACAAAAATAGCAAACATTGAAACTATTTGCAAAAATGGCAAAATATTGCCATCTAAAAGGTAAAATTACTAAAATGCCCTTTCTAATGGGTTTGCCATCTTCCGCCTGGTAACTCCGGTGTTCAGCCTCCCGACGGACATTATTCGTTCGTGATAGTGCCGGCGTTTGGCTTCTCTGCCACATTCCCGGCCTCCAGGTGATTTTTTCGTTCATCGTATCATTGAAAGTTTGAAACCGTCTGTTTTAGGTTATTACGCTTCTTGTTAATCTGTGCATGGCAATGCCACATTGTTCTGTTGATTTTCTCGATGATGCAAGAAGATGAGATGACGATCGTATGGAGTTTTTGTAGTTTGAGTTGTGTAATGGAATGCCGGACCAGATAGAAGGCTGATCGTATTTGGCTAAATGGAAATAGGTGGAACGTGAAGGAACTGTGATTGTGTTCTTTAACTTTTTAAAAAGGTTAATTAATCGCTGACAGTTCATCGTATGGAATTAGCGTTTTGGCCCTACCGAATGAGATTAATATGATTGTTTTAATTAGTCAAATCTTTTTGTATTCATGATTTTTGTTGGTATTCTATTAAGGAGAATTATTAAGGAGAATTATGCTGCTTGTTCTCTGTTGCTAATTAATAAATTTCTAACCACATCACATGCACACCAATATTCTGTCATTCAAAGAATGTGGTAAGTTTGAAACGTTTTCCTTTGTTTCTTTCTCATTGTCTCGTGAGAATCTCACGCGGTATTGGAAATCGATAGCTTTAACTTTCTATCACTGATAGAAAATTTTTCTATCACTGATAGAATCTATCAGTGATAGAAACGTTTCTATCAGTGATAGAAACGTTTTCTATCAGTGATAGAAAAATTTCTATCAGTGATAAAAAAGTTTTCTATCACTGATAGAAAAATTTTCTATCAGTGATAGTCTGATAGAAAATTTTTCTATCACTGATAGAATCTATCAGTGATAGAAACGTTTCTATCAGTGATAGAAAAGTTTTCTATCACTGATAGAAAAATTTTCTATCAGTGATAGAAGATTTCTATCACTGATAGTCTGATAGAAAATTTTTCTATCACTGATAGAATCTATCAGTGATAGAAACGTTTCTATCAGTGATAGAAAAGTTTTCTATCACTGATAGAAAAATTTTCTATCACTGATAGTAATTCTATCAGTGTTTTTTTCTATCACTTCTATCAGTGATAGAAAAGCGTTCTATCAGTGATAGAAAATTTCTATCACTGATAGAAAGTTTTCTATCACGGATAGAAAGTTAATTCTATCAGTGATAGAAGTTTCTATCACTGATTTCTATCACTGATAGATTCTATCAGTGATAGAAAAACTTCTATCACTGATAGAAAGTGATAGAAAAACTTCTATCAGTGATAGAAAAACTTCTATCAGTGATAGAAAAACTTCTATCACTGATAGAAAGTTTTTCTATCACTGATAGAATCTATCAGTGATAGAAGTTTTTCTATCAGTGATAGAAGTTTTTCTATCACTGATAGAAAGTTTTTCTATCACTGATAGATTCTATCAGTGATAGAAAAACTTTCTATCTGATAAAAAAATTTCTATCAGATAGAAAGTTCTCAACTTTCTATCTGATAGAAGAACTTTCTATCAGATAGAAAGTTCTCAACTTTCTATCTGATAGAAGAATTTTCTATCTGATAGAAAGTTCTCAACTTTCTATCAGATAGAAAGTTCTCAACTTTCTATCTGATAGAAGAACTTTCTATCTGATAGAAAGTTTATCTATTCTATCAGATAGAAAGTTGGATAGAAAGTTAAGAACTTTCTATCTGATAGAAGAATTTTCTATCTGATAGAAAGTTTTTCTATCACTGATAGAATCTATCAGTGATAGAAAAACTTTCTATCAGATAGAAACCTACCAAAACAAAAATAGAGGAGACCACCAGACCACCAGATGCGCGCGCAAGGGCAAGGGCAAAATAGGGATATAAAAAATTAATTCAAAAATTTTGCCATATTTGCAAATATTTTAAAAAATTGCTAAAATTGCAATTATTTATCCTAATTTTGCCACCCATTACAATTATCCATTTTTTTTATGTATATCAGTAATATGTTTTATCAATAATAAAAATTAGTTTATTTATGATAAAAAATGATACATCAAGTATATCAATGAAATATTTTATCACGAGACAAATATACCAGTGTTATATAAAAAAAAAATGCCATATTTACTAATTACTTTTCATTTTAACAAATTTGCAAATACGTTCTCTTAAAAAAATTATAAACATGACAACTAATTTCGCCATAAATTACAATTTTACTTAAATATATTTCAGCAATTAAATTCTTGCAATATTTCCAAAAACGAAGTTCTTTCATAAGTATAAAATTTATAGGAAAAAAAGAGTAAAGATGGGATGCCACGTTCGACACTAAATTCAAGAGAATCGAACTTATATATAAAGACCTGAATTCTTTCAATTTTCTTTTGCAGAAAAATAGAAAAAGGAAGAACAGTACAAGGATAATCGAGCATAAAAATATAATTTTCAGTTTTAAATAATTGGAGGGATCCTTCGAGGCCACTGCCTCTCTGTACTGTCCTTTTTTTTTTAAAAAAAATATTAAAAAAATGATTCGTTGCATTAATTAAATCAGACTCGCGAGCATTAAATTTAAACCCAGGTTATCACTGTTGCAAGAAGAAATTAATACCGAGACTTTGGATGATTAATTTATGTCTATTTTAAGGAAAAGGCATCGCTGGGCAGTCGAGCAAAGGCGTAGTCTTTTTTCATTCCCACATTGCCCCACCTTACTTCTTTGACGCGGCTCTGCACTTTGTTTTCAGTTGTCGCTTGGTTCAATTTCACATTACATTACGCTGTCTGGGTCTACGACAATTTTTTTTTTTTTTTTTTTTTTATCAAAGATTAGTGGGTTTTTGCCGGAAGGTAACAGCAGAACTTGCACGGAGACGGAGTATTAACAAATTTTCTATTTTGTTTGGAATTTGAAAACAGACCGAGCCCATCAAAATTACGCGTCAGCTCAGCTTGTTTCTTCTTGTTTTGTGCGCATCACGTGGCGAAACTGGCTTCTTCGGCTTAAACCCAAACCAAATGTGCCTCTCTTTGAGTTTGAGTTTCTTTCTCGCCTGTTTTTGAAGCAAATCGGCAGCTGCTGGGGCTGCTGTACAAACAGGGTCGACGGTTTTGAGCTGAAATCTGTACTCTGTTTCTTTTTTAGCTGTCTTGTGGCACCCATGGCGGAAAATATCTGTTTCTTCAACAAGGTACTCCATCTTGTTTCTGCACTTTACCTTTCGAAATCGGTTTTCTTTTGGGTTACAGCGAAGTTTCTGGTTTCGCTTCATGCAGATTCTGGGTTTCGAAAGATTTTCCTTCCTAGGTTTTTTGTAGTTGGAGTGTTTGGTTGTTTTGAGGTTAAGGACCTTCTTTTCTTCGTTTCTGGAACAATCTGCCTTAAAAAATGTAACCTTTTTTGTTCTTTATTTCGTGCAGCTTCCCTTGTGATTTAAGGGTATTTGACTTACTGTAATGTATTTTTGCAGTGTGATGGCTAGTCTTTTGCATGTTTCTGTGTGGGGCTTTGAGGTTCAGCTTCTGGGTTTCGGTGGTTGGGGGTTGCATTTACTTTACTATTCTTTAATCCAGTTGATATTTTCATTCTATGAATTGTTTCTCCTTCGATAATTTGATTTCAAAATTGTTGCTGTAGCCATTATTTTCACATGGAAATGTTTCCACCTAAACTGTAGATGCAGTTGAGTTCTAATGGTATGCATTATTCATTACTTCATATCATCATGTTCCTGCATTTTAATCTTCATTTTCTTCTATATTCTTTGATAATTTCATCAATTGGATTGAGAGCTATTATATTGAGACAATAACCTATGTTCTTTTCCTCTTTCATGGTTTTCCAGGATGCTCTGATTCTAAAACCTCCCAAGAAATCTCCTCTGTTGTTGAGAATGGCCGTTTTGATGTTTGCAATGGTCTGTAGTGTTTATATATGCTCAATCTGTGTGAAGCAGTTAAATACTCACACCAAGGCGAGACTTTTGCGGGTTCAAATAGCTGAGTGTCCCGAGCTGAGTATGAGACTAAAGAAAGTTCCTCGCGAGCATTATCCAAGACCCAAAACTTTTAGCAGGTATTTGAAATTTATGCTTCTTCCTCATGAATTTGAAAGTTTAAGATGACTAAGTACTTGCTTTTGTGTTCTATCAGGGAGGAATGCTTAAATAATCCAGTAAGATTCTTTGCCATCGTTTCGATGCAGAGGTCAGGAAGTGGATGGTTTGAGAGTCTTCTGAATAGTCATGTTAATGTAAGCTCTAATGGAGAGGTGTTTTCTGTTTTGGATCGACGAAGAAATATTACCACAATAGTACAGACTCTGGATAGGATTTACAATTTGGACTGGCTCAGTAGTGCTTCTAAGAACCATTGTTCTGCAGCAGTTGGCTTCAAGTGGATGCTTAATCAGGTAAATAAATGTCTCTGTCTGAGGAAGTGAACATCTCTTCTGAGGTTTTCAGCTGTTACTTTTGTTTACCATGACCGTGGACATGCTTTGATTATTAGTAGGCCCTTAGCTCTATAATCGTGGACATACTTTGATCAGAGGACTTTTAATACTTTTTTGGATAGTGTCAAATTAGCCATGGGAGGTAAAGGGCCACACTTTGTTGAAAATTCCTTTCCAAAATTAAAAAAAATGCAGCTTTGCAGTATTTACTTTATTTTGAAGCATACAAAAGACAGGCCCTAGAGGAGTAAGGTTACAAAAGGCGACTCCGGTTGTTGACAATTAAAATAATGGAAGACCACAAAAAGCTATATTCACAGAAATCCATATGGGGACATTAAAGAGAGCAGTGCTCTGAAATACCCTCCTCTTATTCCTCTCAAGCCAAAAGATTTCAAAGAGCTGCAAAGAAACAATCTTGCGACAATAGCATCAAGATTGATTTTGAGAATTTGCAATTCATATCATACTTTTGAATGAACAAGTATGGATTGGAAATTTTGAAGGGCGTTGTAGCAACTTCTTGTTTTTCTTTTGAATCTATAGGTATATATGCCTAAACTGCATCATCTTTGAAGCTTCCTTATGGAGTTCTACATTGTAGATGCTTGTTTGGTGGCTTCTTTGAGTCTATGTACACTTCCTCCTCTCCACCCTTATATAATCAGGAGATTTAAGTCCGCCTTTCTCTTTCATAAACTGCATAATTTTTTAAGCATCCTTATGGAGTTCTACTTAGTGTTTTGACTGCGGACTCTCATTTGATGGATTAGAAGAGCTAACTTATTTCATTTTGTTTGAATAGGGATTGATGCAGAATCATGAAGAAATAGCAGACTACTTCAACCGGAGAGGTGTTTCTACAATTTTTCTCTTTCGAAGAAACCTACTACGTCGGATTGTATCTGTTCTTGCAAATTCATATGACCGATATGCTAAGATGTTGAATGGAACCCACAAATCACATGTACATTCTTTAGAAGAGGTTTCTCTCCGTCTCCCTCTCTCTTGCTATTGTTTGATTTTCTTTCTTTGTTACTCGTGTCTTAAAGAGATAGTTGATTGAACTTTCTTTCAGGCTGATGCACTTTCTAAGTATAAACCTGTCATCAATTCTACATCCTTGATCTCTGATTTGATGGGAATGGAGGCAACAATTGCAAAGGCTTTAGAGTACTTCGGTAACACGAGGCACCTCATTTTGTACTATGAGGATATAGTCAATAATCGAACGGTAAGAGACACAATTGGAAACTTAGTTGTGATCATAATTACCCATTTTAGAGTAGCTTGGCTATCTTGATTATGAGATTGCCGCACCCCAAAGGTTTGAAAATGGTTTAAGAAATCAGTCTGACTAAGCAGAATATTACAGAATCAGTGTGTAGCCTTTCATTTCAAATGGGCAAATGAAGTAAGGTTTAGGTAGTTAGCGAACTGTCGAAGTTATTCCCTCTATACGTCTCACGAGTTCGGATGACCACATTGTAATTGAATTCTTTGATGAGATTGTTCATTGCAACTGTTTCTTGCAGAGACTGAAAGATGTACAAGAGTTTCTTAACCTGCCACCAATGGAACTAACAAGCCGCCAAGTTAAGATACACAAAGGAAACATGTCCGATCACATCAAGAACTGGGAAGATGTTAAGGTAACTCTTAATGGAACCGCTTACGAGCATCTTCTTCGTGCAGATTACTGAGCTACAGAGAGTTCTTTTGCTTGACTTGAAGTTGAAGAGGGTTTGAAAAGCTGCCAGTTCTCTTGACAAAGAAGCTGAACCAGTTTGAATAGTGTTTGGCTGATGTTTCTTTGGAGTTTGTGACAGTTTCTTCCCTTTCAATCAACCTTCATTGATTGAGGGCCGCCCCTTTTTTTGGTTTATACACTGTTTGACCAAAATGAATTGTAAATGTAAGCTAACTGTTGTGATAGTGTTATTATTTCATTCAATCTGCAAAAGTATGAGCTTTTCTGGTGTGGCTTAAATTTCTACTTGTAAGTAAATATTTGAATTGGCTCCAACTAGAAAGAATCTTGATGCACATTCAGATTTTTCTTTATACTTTAGACCACCTTTACATGCTGGTCACAAGCTAGAAAGTATTCTTCAATAGAAATCATTATTTTAGGTACAAATATTCAACCATTTCTTGTGCTGATACCTCTGGATCTCACCCTTGTAAATAGGCTATCAGTATGTTCTCTTGTTGACAAAGGGCCACGCAAATTGAGGATATTTTCATTAACAGTATTTTAATCAAAATTGTTTCTATTATAGGTTCAAAAAGTGTTCATTGATTCAATTAGACATGAGTTTTTTTTTTTTTTTCCTCCAAAAAAGAATGCTTAGTTCATTAAAATGAAAATGATTAAAATGTATATAAAGAGAGAGATCAGTAAGAAAAGTGAGTGCAAAGAGCAAAAATAGCGAGTGTATTATAAAGAAAAAGGTGTTTATTAGAGAGAAGGTAGAAAGTGTGTCAGGAAAGGAAAGATGTGTTTAATTTTGCAAAAAAAAAAAAAAAATCGAGCTAAAAATAGCTAAAAATGAGATGAGAAATAAACAAATCTGAGAGAAACACTTGAAACTAAATAATTTAAATTTTTATACAAAATGTTTAAAAAAATACATTCTTAAAAAACATTTAAACTAAAAGGTATTTCAAATGGGTACTAAAGATTAGGGTGTACGGATATGCCTTATGCAGGAAGTGTTTTTAATTGAAACATGTTATTTTACCTCAGAAGAAAACTAATTAAATATTTCACTTAAAATACTTAAAATACTTGTTATCTATTTTTAGGATTTCTTAAACAACTCTTGATTTTTGGAAAAAATAAAAAACGCTTAACTTTAATTTTTATTCTTTTACCAAACAATATCAATTTAAAACAAAAACAGTTCTAGTCTTTTACAAACTCATGGAGCCCAGTGGCTTGATCTTGGATTGAAATATGAATTGGTTGGGGATGGGTACAAGCCCAGTTAAACTCAATGAAACATACAAGGCCCACTACTGAGTATAGTAATCAAACTCATGGCCTATCCCTGGCCTATCAAAGACCTTAAGAAAAGCCCATTATACCTTGATCATCACTTCATTGAATAATGTGTCTTTTTAACAAATGAAGTAACATATTTTTTACTTTTTTTTTTTTTTTTTTTTTTTTGAGAGACTAATGCATATAGATCCACTCCTATTTGAAATTTTGGCTTGACTATGGTGTTTTTTTTAGTTCAACATTTAGGGTGAAAATTTGAACTTCCTATCTTTTAGTCAAAGATATAATGATAGACCCCCTGTTCATTATGTATATAGAAAAGACGTAAGAAGAATAAGGGTGGGGACCAATAGAGATTTGTTAGAGTCTGTTATAGGGTTGTTATGAATGCCTATAAAGTTAGGAGTATGCAACAAAAGGAGAAGGCACCTTTTGTCTAGTGAAGTGTAAAGAGGTAAGTGGAGAGATTGGGGAGCTCTCGAACTCTTCCCAGGGTGTGTAACTGTTCTTCTTTCATAAATAATATCAAGATCTTATCATTTTGGTATCAGAGCCAATTTTTTTTTTCGTACTCCCTGTTTGACGATGTCTACTCGTATGGAAGCTCTGGAGGCGAATCTCGTGTCTCAAGGGAAGGAAATTGCGGCGATTCATAATTCGATGGAGAACTTTTCAGATATGGCGCTGCAGATGAAAGAAAGTTTTTCAGCAATGGCGGCTCAATTTTCCATTAATATAAAGAGGATTGTATATTGATTTGACGGGACATGATCATCGACTCTTTAAAATACAGTATAAATATCAATAAAATATTAAAAATATCAAGGAGTATTAGAAATGTGAACTAATATGAAAATATATAAAAGAATCTTCCGTGAAAATTTGAAAACTGATCAACACTTTTATCACTTTACTCATAAGCTTGGAGTTTTGTGGGGGTAGAAAAAAAATTGCATGGAAAACGTTGGAGTTTGTGGGGGTTAATCACTAATTACAGTCAATAAGATAAAGCAAATTCCAAACACACCTTAATTATTTCTCAAATGAGAATCTGTTTGCCTCTCTTGGTATATTTATTCAAATTCACATAACTGTAACCATGCTTCACATCACAATCACCATTACTCCAAGCTAAAAGTCAAAACTTTAATATGCCCAGAAAAAAACAAGAATTTCTTTCTTTCTTTATTTCTTTTTTTTTTTTTTTTTTAAATGAAAAAGTGTGTCTCTATTAATAATCAGCAGTCAACCCCTAGGATTCACAACTTGCCCTATATAAAACCCTTCCCTTTTGTGAGAGATGAAAAGTCAAAGATCAGAACTTAAATTAAATTAAACCCCCCATTAACAATTCTAATTACTTTTTGCCAATTGGGAGCTGAAAAAGGGACCTCCACTGCTTAATTTGGTGGGCTCACAATAACTCAGACTACTCTTCAACTCTCCTATAAATAGCCCTTTAATTTATGCTTCTTTTGCATATACTCTCTCTCAAGTCTTAACCCTTCTAAGATCTCATCTCACAGCTTTGGCTTAATTGGCTTTAGTTGGAACTCATTCAACTGCAGCCTTTTTTCCTCCTCTTCTTCAAATCCATGGCGCCAACCAAGCCAAGCTTTGCTTTTCTTTTCATTGCCCTTATAGTTTTATCTCATGTTATAAATTCTGCCTTGAGCAGGCCACTGAAAACAGACACTAACGACCAACTCTCCGAGATGCCTCCAAAAGAGGGTCATTTCCAATTCCATGGTCAAACTGTGGATGAAGGAAAAGGGTCCAACGCCGCCGATTCTACTCCGAACCCGAACCCGCCCGCTGCAGTGGCAGGTTCGTCTCCGGGCCGGAAGGTGGATGACTTCAGGCCAACCACCCCCGGCCATAGCCCTGGCGTTGGCCATTCCATTCAGAACTAAAGCTGCAATATTATTCTTATCCGTCATTTCTCAACAAAGAAAAAAGGAAGTAGATGAAATGATGCTGCATGGGTTATAATATAAGCTCTATATTATTTATGGATGCAAAAATTGAATTTGTAGTTGATATAGATATTGTGCTGTATTATTATTATTATTAGCTATTTCTATTTGTCTGTGAAGCATTTCATGTCGGGCCGGAAAAAAGAAAAGTCGGTCTCGTGTCATATGTGTAAGTTTTATAGGGAGCCCTATGAAGTTTATGTAATTACGTGGATTGCTTTCATGAAAAAAAAAAAGGAATGTAAAACCTTTATATATTTTTCAATTGAAATGGAAATTTGTGTCCATTTATTTTAGTTTATTTACTTTGTTTATAGCTATCTAATGTAATGGAAACAAATTTGAGGGCATCTTAGATCGATCGTATAGCTGCGCAAAGAAGAAAGGAAAAGAAAAACCCTAAAAGAGAAAAGATCATGAAGGGAGAGATAATAATATTTGTGATAAGAAAATTTGTTTTTTTCTTGAAATTGAAATTGTTTGCTGAACTTCAAACATTATTGGCGATTGGAATATAATAAAAAATTAGCTTTTACCCAAGTTCTTCACTTCATTACGTAGTCCCATTTTTATTTGTTCATTTTTTTCAAAGGTGATATAAAGTCAATAAATATTTCTCTGTTGGCGGCCTAGGGCAGCTACATTTTTCATACTACCAAGGTGCTAAGAGAGATCAAATTAATGTGTGTGTGTGTGTATATATAGTTATTTTTATATATTCAGAACCTATGCTTTTCAATTGAAATTAACAAACTACTGCTTCAAATAATTGATAAGAACTATTTTAAATTATTATACTATTATTATTTTTTTTAAGAAAATGTTTATTTGGTTGGCATCTAAGCTGCTACTGAGTCCACTCAATTTAAGGAAGTTGATTACCTAGTCGAGATCAAAGAAGTAGCGCAAGCATTAGTTTACAGGGTGAGTCACAGTTCCAATAGTAAAGGAATTCGAACCATAACGAACTTGGGAGATGTCTAAGGTAATCACTAGTTCATTTCAAAATATTTTCACTCTTTATTTTCGAGGATACTCTAAAGTTAAAGGACGACCTAAGATTTAAAATATGAATAGAAACCTTGTTAAACTATGTGGTCGACCTAGGATTTAAATATGAATAGAAACCTTGTTAAACTATGTGGTCACATCGTCGAGATTAAAAAAAAATCCTATTCTAGTGTAAAGTGTTTGACATTGTCACATACGTCATTTCACTTATATCAACGGACGATTATTCATACTCTTGTTTAATTGACAAAAAATATCTTAAATACATAAAACTTCAATGATGTTTTTTATTAAAAAAAAAAAATTAAAAAAAAAAGAAAAAGAAAAAGGTTTTTTTTTTTTTTTTTTTTTTTTTTTTTTTGAGATAAAGAAAAAGGTAAAATTGAGTGAATGCAAACTGATAAATTTTTTCATGACAAAGAAGTTAAATGAGAGAGAATAATTCCACATATATGTCAAGAACATTGTTTCCGTCCATTCCGAAGAATATAACCTTAAGAGTATTTATTAAATAACATTACAACAACCTACGTCCTACATATCTTTACAATTGTCTTGCTTTTTAGATTCTACTAAAAAATTCTTTATACCAATAAAAATGTTACTTTACTTATATTATACTAAAGATCCTCACTTCTTATATTGATATAGAACGAACTTTGTATCCCTAAACAATCGTCTTTTGGAATATATAAAGGACAGTTAATGGTTTAATTTGTTTCAAATACATATAGTTTAAGCATTTAAAAAATAATTTAAATAACAAATTTCTTTAATTCCACTATATTCAAAAGTGATTTTATAATTACAAATATGTTTTTTTTCCTTACTACATATTTGAAAGATTTTTTACGTTAATTCAATACTTTAAAATACTTTTTATTAACTGTATTAGGATTAAAAAAACACTTTTAATCATCTAAAATCATTTAATAACGCTTATATTAAACACATTTTAAATTATAATTTTTTAAAGGTGTTTATAGAAAAATTTATTTTATTTTATTTTTTTAAATTCAATAGTCCAAACGCTCTGTAACTATAAGAGTCTTCACCAATAATCATCTATCGAATATCACTCTTGAGAAATTTGCTCTTAGCGATCCTAGCTTCTCTTTCTAGAAGCATAATAATAATTTCTTAAAATATAACTATGGATTGCATTAGGGATAATTTACATTGACTCTAATCTTTTCTAGCACAATCTGACCCTATTACTTTTTTTGGAAAAAGATATGGATGGATATGTAAAGAGACATACAAATTAAATTAAAGGGAGAGACTAGAGGAAGACTCTCCCATTTAAAGCGATAGTAGAGCTCTATTACATGTATACCGATATTTTTTGGATAAACGATGCTCATCACTTTTTTTTTTTCATCCTAATTAACCTTTAAAACTTAACAACTTTTTTGTTCCAACTCTCAAGAATTCCATCCACACATGACTCTAACACCACTAATTTCAAACTCTATTCAAAACGTCTCATATTGATGAAGAAGCTTTCCTTGCTTAAATATCTAAGGATGGTCATTCTTTGCTTCTAGACTAAAATAGGACAACCTCCCCATCATACAATATATATAGGGCCCGTTTGTTAACATTCTCGTTTCTTATTTATTGTTTCTAATTTTATTAAGAAATCTAAACAATTTAATAACTATGTATGTTTCTTGTTTCTCATTTTTTAGAAACACTCCCAAAATTTGTATAGAACTTTTGGGAACAACTAAAACTAGTTTCTCCTTTTTTGTTCTTGTTTCCAATTTTTTCTAAACATAAATAAGAATATAGGTTTATTATCATTGAATGTATAGGTGCTAGAGTCATGAAATTCTATTTTTCTTTATTAAAAATGAAGAAACGGAAACAAGAAACGAGAACGTTACCAAACGGGCCCATATATGCCTACTTTTCCTTTAATAATATAAAGTGACAATATATGATAAAGAATCATAAAACTTGGCTGCTGGCTGCTGATCTTTTTATGAAAGAATGGTTAGGAAAAAAACAGAAAAGAAAAAAAAAATCCAGCTGCAACTCCATGTAGTCAAGAATTGTATTCTATGACGATATTATTGTATAATTTATATATATATATATATAGTGATTAAAAGGACGACATGATTAATGGAATAATGACCCTTTTGACAAAGGAAAAGACCTGAAAAATGAAAATCTTGAAAGAAGAAAAGGTGGAGATTTAAAAGTCATAATCTTTGAGGGTTTAGGAGAGATCCCTTCCACCAAATCGCACCGCCCTCTAAGCTCTGCCCCTCGCATGCAAACCTTTTCTCATTTCTTTATTCAATTAACCAAAAACCCTACTTCACAACAAATGCTTTAATTTTCCCTGTGCGTGCTCCACAGCTTGGCACTATATATATTATATATTATATATTATATATTATTCAATTAATATTATTATATAGAGAATCACAATCTTCCTTTTTCTTTTTCCATTTTTTAATGCAGAAATTAGTGGGAGAGAGGCTTCCATATATTGAGGAACCAACCGAAGTGGGCTCTATTGGGGGAAGATTCTGTAATTCATTTTAGTTAATTATAATTTTTAATTAGGTCTAAAACCATGGGATGGCTGCTGCAACAGAGACTTTCAAGTTTCAAGTGGACTTGAGGCATGGCACTAACCTTATTAATTTGAGAGAGTCTTATGATCATCATCATTAGTTTTTCTTTTTTCTTTCTTCTATAAAAAAAAAAAAAAATTAAAATTAATTGACTATTTGATTTGAAAGTTATTGACACACTTTGTGACAGAATGAAGTGGTGTGGACCCTTTTTTTTCTCTTCTTCTTTTGGCTGCTTGTAATTGTGGTGGCTTTGACTTCATTTCCCATTAAATTATTCATTCCAACAAATGTAAACCATTAGTTATACTATGATATGATGTACATACACATGTAATTAGTATTCATAACCCAACATATATATTTGTATTTGACAAAAGTCAGTGCACATTCATCTTTTGTACAAAAGAAGCAAATTAAGTCAAATTTGTTGCAAGAAAATCAAAGGATATGCCATTACTTACATTTGAAATCATTTTATTTTTGACTATATATGCATTTATAAAGTTCCTAGGCTACAAAAATAATGGCAGTGCATAAACTTTTCCAACTATAGCCCGATTCATACGGAGTTGTATTGTTTGTTTGCCCCAACTAGCTAGCTATAGGGGACTAAAAAGAAAAAGAAAAAAAAAAAATAGAGAAGGGTTTAATTTGTTGAGGTATATTCGATTTAAAATAGACAGACAGAGGTGGGTTGACTCGGTAAAGTGAAAGTGTGAAGACATTATAAATGTAAACGTTTTTAAGGTTGTAATGAATTTGTAGTGTTGGAGTCAAAAGTGTTGCATTAAAATATATGATATTTATGTGAATAAATATATATTCAAAAGAGCACACGAGTACTTACATTAAGGACTGCTGAGATTCGGTCAAATATACAATTTTTCTGTTTATATGTAAGCCGTCCATTGCTATAATAAAACCAGCCTTTTTCTTCTTCTTTTTTTTTTCTTTGCATTAGTGGTAGCTGGTTGAAAAAGAAATTATAGTATTTTATAACCTAATATTTTTCAATATTCAATCATATCTATGCACTTGGCTTGTACAACTACTATCAACTACCAAAAGCACTCATTTTTTTTTTAATAAAAATATTGAAAATATCTGAGAAATATTCTAGGGAGGCTTTGCAAAAAAACGAAAAGCTTATTGGTTTGAATCAATGTAACCTCCTTCCATCTATACTCCATTGCAAGAGTAAACTATTTCAAACCAATTCAAGTTTAGCTCCACCACTGGAATACCGATGGTTAATTTGAGTATAGTTCAACCGGTAAAAACATTATTTATTTATCCAAAATGTCAGAGAATCGAAACCCACGTATTATTGTACTAAAGAAAGAAGACAATAATTTTCTCAATAAAGCAAAAGTTTGGTTTCTTGCCCCCACAAATTACAATGTTATAATCGGAGAAAAAAAAAGGTTAAATTACTATTTTTGTCCATTAATTATCATGTTTAGGTCAAACAGGTCCCTAAACTTAATGTCTAATAGGCTCATGATTGTGTTTAATAGGTCCCTACATTTTCAAAACTGTCTAATAAGTCTCTAAATTTTCAACTTCATTTCTAATAAGTTTTGAATCTTTCAATTTTTTTTTATCTATAGATCATTGACTTATTAGATATTTTTAAAAAATAATAAACTTATTGGACACAAAATTGAGAGTTTAATGTCTTATTAGACATGAAAGTGAAAGTTCGAATATGACTTATTTGATATCATCTTTAAAGTTCAAGTAATTATTAGCTAGACACAAAAGTGAAAAATCAAAGATTTTGTTATAGGCAATTTTGGACCACCCCGATATACAAGGAGCTGACGAGGGCAACCGGGGAGAAATCGGGCTGAAAGATGGACCAAGGAGGCAAAACCGGCAAATGGGACGGGCCAAGACCGAAGGGGTCGGGTTTTCGGCCCGACCCCCTGCTCGGCCTCGGCCCATGGCCGAGGCCGAGCATATGGTCGGCCTCGGCCCGGGGCCGCCCCCCCCCCCCGGCCCGCTCGCGCGGGCCGAGTCCGTTTGGTCCCGTCTGGTCCCCACCGCCTCTGGATGCCCCGGTTTCGCCTGGTTTGACCTAAAACGCCTCTGAAACCCTAAAAAGGCTAGGAGGATGAACAGGTATTTATATCCTTCTTCGCCACTGAAGAGGGGATCCCGAATTCCATCCCTAAGCTATATTCGCTATTCTCTGTTTTCTGCTCTTGCTCATACTTTTCCACGCCCTACCATTCTGTTTGCTGACTTAAGCATCGGAGCCGGTGTGGCGAGCACCACACCGGTGTGCAGGTTTACTGTCTTGCAGGCCACGTCTTCCCCCCTCAACTACAAATTTACCGTTGGTGGCACGTGAAGGTCAGGTGAGATCCTCTGGCCAAAATCGACCATCAACAGTTGGCGCCATCTGTGGGGAAGAAAGCCTGTTAATCTGCACATCGGTTATTCCATGAGTAAGGGTATGGAGAAGAAAGACCAAGACGTAAACATAGAGAATTTGGATGGTGACCGCCACCAGCGGAGGTCACGTGACGATGACAGCATCCGGGGGTCACCGAGACAAGCAGGCCGAGGCCGAGGCCGAGGCCGAGCAAAGGATGCCGATACCAAGATTGCCGCCCTTGAGGATGAGGTGAAGGGAATGAATCGGAGTTTATCCAGAATACTCCAAATCCTGGATAAGCCCGACCCTAGCACCAAAGTCCATGAGGGGAGCTTGATTAGAGACCCGAAGAAGGGGAAGAATCCAGTCGAATACATGGATGAATCAGAGACAGAATCCAGAAGGAAAGAAGACCAACAGCGCAACCAGCGAGGTCAGGGGGCTCAACCTACAGGTCGAGCAATTTTGAGGAGCCCAGCACCAAGCTACGGTCATACCAAGATGGACCAGAGGAATCTGATCGAGGATAAGAGCAGAAGTGCCAAAACCATCGAAGCGGAAGCCAGGGCTGCCAAGCTCGTGGCCAGTGCAGCCGAGGCCGAGGCTAAATTGGCCGAGGCCGAGGCCAGAAAAGATGATCTCCTTATGACGACCGAGCTTCTGGACACCCAAAAAGAACTCGGAAGTCCTCAAGGAGACCTGCCGAAGCTAAATGACTCCAAGCCAAACAGCGACTACCAGACGAACAGTACGGAGGCTGGGGCCGAGGCCTACCATGCAGAGGTCGACCATGCCAAGGCCGACCATACCGAGGCACCCCGAAGATATTCATCCAGATCGATTTTGACAAGATTGAAGACACCAGGAAAAGAATGTCGTCATCCTGAACTACGGTCATCCTTTGGCCGAGGCCGAGGCTGACCCACAGCTATGGTCATCCTGAGGCCAAGGCCAACCCTAGGCCGAGGCCAACCCTAGGCCGAGGCCGAGACCGACCCACAGCTATGGTCATCCCGAGGCCAAGGCCAACCCTAGGCCGAGGCCGAGACTGACCCACAGCTATGGTCATCCCGAGGCCGAGGCCGACCCTAGGCCAAAGCCAACTCTAAGCTACGGTCATCTTTCGGCCGAGGCCGGGCCGACCCACAGCTATGGTCATCCCGAGGCCAAGGCCGACCCTGGTCCAAAGCTAAAGCCGATTATCCAATACTTCAAAAGTGACCCGAAGATCGCATCATCCAGACAAATCAGATTGTCAACGCAGTTGAACAGAAGAAAAGATCCAGATCGAAGCGAAGGAACCAGGTACGAGAGACAACAGATTGTTCGAGGCTAAGGCCTAAGCCAACCCTAAATATGGCTGAGGCCGAGGCCGACCCCAGACATGATCAAAGCCAAGACCGAGGCCGACCTGAGGCCGAGGCCGACCATGACCATGGTTGTGACTGAGACCAATCCTGTTATTGCAAGCAAGATCGAACACCTGTGAGCCTGAGTCTTCGAGCTTAGCGTTCACACCTCCACGCTCATACATGCGAGCCTATAGTGCCCACGCTTCAGCGAGCCTATAGTGCCCACGCCGACATGCGAGCCCATAGAGCCCACGCTTCAGCGAGTCTATGGTGCCCTCGCCCACATGCGAGCCTATAGTGCCCACGCTTCAAGCGAGCCTATAGTGCCCACGCCGACATACGAGCCTATAGTGCCCACGCTTCAGCGAGCCTATAGTGCCCACGCCGACATGCGAGCCCATAGAGCCCACGCTTCAGCGAGCCTATGGTGCCCACGCCACATGCGAGCCTACAGTGCCCACGCTTCAAGCGAGCCTATAGTGCCCACGCCGACATGCGAGCCCATAGAGCCCACGCTTCAGCGAGCCTATGGTGCCCACGCCCACATGCGAGCCTATAGTGCCCACGCTTCAGCGAGCCTATAGTGCCCACGCCTACAGGCGAGCCTGGACTGCCGAAGTCTACCTCGCCTCATCCAGAGTGAGACATGTGAGCCTGGACCGACGAGTCTACCTCACATCCTCTGGCTTGAGCATCTTTACACCGGGCGAGCCTGGACTGCCGAAGTCTACCTCGCCTCATCCAGAGTGAGACATGTGAGCCTGGACCGACGAGTCTACCTCACATCCTCTGGCTTGAGCATCTTTACATCGGGCGAGCCTGGACTGCCGAAGTCTACCTCGCCTCATCCAGAGTGAGACCATGTGAGCCTGGACCAACGAGTCTACCTCACCTCCTCTGGCTTGAGCATCCTTACACTGGGCGAGCCTGGACTGCCGAAGTCTACCTCGCCTCATCCAAAGTGAGACCATGTGAGCCTGGACCAACGAGTCTACCTCACCTCACCTAACATGAGTCCGTACACTTCATTTAAGTCAAGCTCACCCTGCAGAAGCCAGGACCGAGCACCTCTTGCCAAGGCCGAGCACCTCTTGCCGAGGCCGAGCACAAACTTTAAAGGTATTCTCCTATTTACTCAACTATACTTTGTGTTTTAATAAAGTTTTTCTTGAGATTGGGGGCTGTAAAGGGGATATGCACTCCCTATTAAACAAAAAGCAAGTAACAGGGAATATGCACTCCCTATTAAACGAAAAGCACCCAGGTTTAAGCTAACCTATGTATACATGTTCAAACCTATTCTCTTGTTATTTCCCTACAAGGACTAACATATGGATGCAGGGAGCCAAATTTTAGGCTAACGGGGGCTTGAGACCGAGGCCGACCCTAGCCTTTTCCCTAACTTTTCTCTTGCAGACACGAACCTGAAATGAAGCACTCCGAAGCAAAATTACAAAATATGATGCTCGGCCTCTTCCCGAGGCCGAGGCCGACCAGGCAAGCAGAAAGGGAGATAGCTGTGCTCGGCCTCTTCCCGAGGCCGAGGCCGACCAGCACCACTTTTGTAATCTCTCACCCTTTTTCATTTTCATTTCATCTAACCCCTATTCAGGGAGTGTCTACTTCTATCCTACTTTGCAGGATGACAACAAAGCTACACGTAAGCCAGCCCAGGGCAAGGGTCACTACTCTTAAATCGGGCTTAAGGAGCTCAACTTATAGCAATAAGTCACCCC
Organism: Luffa acutangula; assembly: GCA_036850905.1. Taxonomy (NCBI): domain Eukaryota; kingdom Viridiplantae; phylum Streptophyta; class Magnoliopsida; order Cucurbitales; family Cucurbitaceae; genus Luffa; species Luffa acutangula. The sequence goes on along the minus strand of CM072087.1, from coordinate 54,932,442 downwards.
GAATCCCAATTCAAGAGTGGGGGCTTAATGTTATAGGCAATTTTGGACCACCCCGATATACAAGGAGCTGACGAGGGCAACCGGGGAGAAATCGGGCTGAAAGATGGACCAAGGAGGCAAAACCGGCAAATGGGACGGGCCAAGACCGAAGGGGTCGGGTTTTCGGCCCGACCCCCTGCTCGGCCTCGGCCCATGGCCGAGGCCGAGCATATGGTCGGCCTCGGCCATGGGCCGCGGCCGCCCCTCGGCCCGCCCGCGCGGGCCGAGTCCGTTTGGTCCCGTCTGGTCCCCACCGCCTCTGGATGCCCCGGTTTCGCCTGGTTTGACCTAAAACGCCTCTGAAACCCTAAAAAGGCTAGGAGGATGAACAGGTATTTATATCCTTCTTCGCCACTGAAGAGGGGATCCCGAATTCCATCCCTAAGCTATATTCGCTATTCTCTGTTTTCTGCTCTTGCTCATACTTTTCCACGCCCTACCATTCTGTTTGCTGACTTAAGCATCGGAGCCGGTGTGGCGAGCACCACACTGGTGTGCAGGTTTACTGTCTTGCAGGCCACGTCTTCCCCCCTCAACTACAAATTTACCGTTGGTGGCACGTGAAGGTCAGGTGAGATCCTCTGGCCAAAATCGACCATCAACAGATTTGTTAGACACTTTTTAATGTTTAAAAACTTACCCAACAAAAACATGAAAATTCAAAAACTAAACTTTATAATTTATAATTTAATGAGACATTCTTGAGCAAGGAAAAAGAAGAGGGAGGAGGACATCAAGTCTTCAAGCTATCAAACTTTATTTTTCTTTCGCTTTCTTTCCCAAGTTCTTATATACTCATGTAAATCTTTAAAATTTTTCATCTAATTTGAGATCAATTTTGAAAAAGGTATTTTCTTCAAATTGCTTCTGTCTAAACAGAATACAGCGAGAAAGGGAGGCTTCTACATTAAGTTTAAATTTAAGACATCCTTCCTTTACTTATCATAATTGGAGTGGAGTGAAAATTTAATCAAAATAAAGGGTGTGTTTGGTTTAACTTTTTAAGTGTTTAATTTTGAAAATAAATTATTTTAAAAAAATTTCTAGTGTTTGGCAACCACTAAAAATGACTTATTAGAAAATGAGATTGACAAATAAACCATTTTGAGAGAAACACTTAGAAACCAACTTTTTCAAAAATACTTTTTAAGTAAACAATAACTTGTGCATAAAAACATTTTTGAGGAAATGCAACCAAACATACGAGTGTTTAAATTCTAAACAATTTTTATACAAACGGATCCAAAATCAATAGAAATAAACGTTTCATGCTATTTACTGGAAATTGTTTGATAGTAGAATATCTAAAATCTATTTTTAGAAAGAGGATATACTTTTATTAGAAGTATGTTATTCGAAAAAGATAGGTTTACGTATAAAAGCTTTCCAATTTAATGCAATACTAGAGACATTGTAATGAGCAGAGAGCTATGGTTTTGTAGACCAAAGAGCAGTTCAAGACATGATGCCATCCCAAAGCTAACTCGGGTTTCTACACCTATTTTTCAAGATCCTTTTATTCAGTTCTTGATCCAAAGATTTCACAATGTAGCATAATCAGAAATTTATTTGGTATTTGTGAAATACCAAGAAAAAAAAAAAAACAGTGATTATTTTTTTTATATTAGAGAAAAATATTGACAGAATAAATAAGAGAGATAATAAAATTGTAAAATAATTAATAAAAAGGTTGTTGTCCCTAATAGATATGAAAGAGAAAGGTTCAATGTTGTAAAATAATTAATGTAAAGATAGTGGCGCTATATATATAACAAAGAATGAGAATGTGATTGAGATTTTTGAAGAGGAATGGAGATACGCCCTCTTTAACAAAAGTGATTTCCAAATTTGTGTGGGTCTTACCTATATAATCAATTCCACAACCTATTATATTCTTTTGACGTAAACATGGCCTAAGTTTATAAAGAACAATACAACTAGCTAGGGTTTTACAAGTGCCAAGGCACTCCAATTAAAAGATAATGTGATTAATCATATCGAAAGCTAATTATAAAAGTTGTTTGTGAGATTCTAGTATTGAGAAGAGTCAAAGATCTGAATAAAATATGCAAATTACCATAATTTATGTATATAAGTTTATTGAGGAGTCATGTCTACTACGCTAAAATTTACTCTTCATTTGACATGGTAATTAATTTGGCTTGTAAACACGAGAGGTGCGCTACAACCTAGTTTGAGGTGTAATGATTAATTCTTAAATAGTGCGACATAAATTCATCATACACAGGCAATAGTCTACAAATAGTACAAAATCTCTTGATTTCAAACTTCATAAATAATGTAAATTATTTCGAAATGTGGTTGAATATATATCAACTATAAAGTCCATTTTTTTCTCAAAAAAAAAAAAAAAAACTATAAAGTTCATTCCATTAAGTTGATTTTGTTAATGTCAACCTCGAAACACCCTGTAGATGGGGTCATCGAATACAACACATACATACAAAAACAAATTCAGCACACAATTTTTTATTACCAACTACCTAACGCACACATGATTGTGAGAATGTTAGTGTTGAAAATTTTATTATTACATTACAAGATCTTTGATATTAAAAGGCAAAAAGAAGGATTTATTAATAATAATAACAATGGAAGGAAGGGGTGGATCTTTTGGCGTCCTAAGCAGTCGCCTACCCCTAATAAACTTTTTTGCAGCCTTCACTTCCAAAATTAATTGAAATCTCAACCGATGGATCACTCTTTTTTTTATTTGGAAAAAAAGACTCTTCAAAACGACAAAAGGAATCGTTGATTCAGAAAGCTATAAGGGTGCAGGTTGAAGAAAACAGTAGTGAAGCATGTGGTGGTGTTTTTGTGTTCTAACTGTTAACTTTAGAGAGATGCAGATCCTTTTGTCGTAAACTCTAAACTTAGGTTGCTGAAGAATGTGTATTGTATTAAATTTGGTCGTGGGTTTCTGTGTGTGTTTTAATAATAGTTATGGGGTTGTAGCTTCTTCACTTTGTTCGAGAACTTTTCGGAGGGGAAAACAAATTAAAAGAAAGAATTTTTAGGGCTTTGTGAGTTAGGTTTTGTAAGAACCAACTTGCTCATTTCTTAAATAATAAAAGGGATACCATGGGAAGGAATTCATTTTGCCTCGTACTTTCTCTCTCCATATATTTTATATGCCCTTTCAGCAACTTGAAAGTGTATTGTATTTGCATGGGTTCAAGCCCCTTCAAACCAAAAATAATAATAATAAAATAAAAATCTAAATGAAGTGTCAGTGAAGGAAGAAAAATATAACTAATATTTTAAGGTGTATATATAGAGATGTTAGACAATTATACCTATCAAAACCTTACCAAAAGTAAAAATTAGAATAAATTTAAGTGCATGCATCGTCAATTTGAGTTTAACCAGTGAATAAGATACCAATTTATCAACTCACAAAGCTGATGGTTCATTCCTTGTATACTCCGCAATTGTTGAATTAAAAAAAATATAAGTGCACTTTAACTAACAAATTTAGATGAAAGTTGATAATTTTTTTTAGAAAGAGGAAACTTCATTAAGAGCACATGTGAGGAACATAAACCCACATCATAATTCGCAAAAAAAAAAAAAAAAAAAAAAAAAAAAACTTACAATTAGAGGATTAAAAAGCAACCAGGAGAAATAGAATCGTCCCATAATTGAGTTAAGGTGTTGGCCTTCCCAAAGTTGATGATAATTGTCTATTGAATGTCTCAATTTTAGAGGAGTGAATATACAATTGCTTCTTGGTATAATATGTCTTGAGAACATTAATTATTTATTCAATTTCATTATAATTATAAGTGAAATTTTAGAATACTAAATGATTGACAATTTCAATAAATTTAATTTTTTTTAACTGATGTTACAATTGCATGTTCAACTAATAATATGAAATTTTCTTTTAAAATTTTACCTAAGATATTGAAATTGCAAAAGAATGTAAGGGCATAAAATTAAAGCTCAATATTTTTAAGAAGGGTTACACATAAATTACATTTCGATAAATAATTAAAAATTTCAAACTCTCTTATGTTTGTAATTTTTTTAGGTTAAATTATAATTTTGTTATTTATGATTTGGAGAAAGTTTCAAGTTGGTTCCTATGATTTATTAATAGTTCTAACAATTTTGACCCATGATTTGGGCTTAGCTTCAATTTAATGTCCATATAGTTTTAAAAGTTTAGAAATTTGATCTCTTTAATTTGAGTTTAGTTTAATTCGGTTTATGTGGTTTAGTTAAATCTTACAAGTCATTTGTAAATCGTATTTTACCAATTTGAAAATTTCACCTATTTTCTTTTATTTTTTTCTCAACCATAAACCATGATTTAGCCAACTAACAAAGTTGACCAAATAGAAAACTAAATGGAGAAAAAAAATGTCAATATGATAACACTTAGATGATTTGTGAAGTTTGACTAAAGCATATAGAGGCCAAATTAAAACTTTTAAAACCAAAGGGACCAAATTTGTAATTTAACATTTTTTTCATTAATTTGAGTATGATTTGATTCTAAATTGCTATTAAAAATCTCTTAAAAATATATTTTTTTAGAAGACTTCAAATATTCTTTTTTTTTTTTTTTTTTTTGAAACAAAGACTTCAAATATTCTAAATCATAGAAATATTAAAAATTTATAATCCACTTCTATTGTGAGTTTTCAGTTCATTTAATCTTGGGAACTTGTGTGTATTTCAAGAAAATCACGATTTAAAAAAAAAAAAGAGGTTGACAATTATTCTAAAAAAAACGGTTTTCTTTTTTCCGTTTACAGAATCAATTTTATCGTGACAATAGCTATATAGTAAAAGTAAAAAGATATACTCACAATCAATGAACTTGGAAGAAAAAACGACTTCAATTATGTTCTAATGCAATTAATAAATTGTAATATAAACATGCCATTTTCATAAATACTTGGAATACGAGAGGTAATAACATTAATAGTAAGATTTTGTTTTGAAACAACAATAAAAATAAATAAATAAATAACTTATTAGTGGAGAGTACATTGTAACTAGACACCCACATACCCTTTGATTTGTCTAGCTTACCATTCAGTTTCATGGCCCAAATTCACAGCTCCAATCTTATTATTGTAACGTGATATGTGGTATTTTTTAGTTTTACCCCTAATAAAACATGCACTCAAATATTTATTCTTTAGTACAACATTAGGTCGTATAGAGTTTAGAACTTCTGACTTCGAGAGTCAATAAAAGTCTTATCATATGAATAGAAGATTTATTCTACTTTATCATTCAACTTCTAAATTCTCCATCAAGTAATAAAAACGTTATCGATCTGATTCCATGAATATTAATCACAATTAAATCACTCTCTAAAGAAGAACCAACAATTCTAAGATGTGTCAAATCTATAAAAATCAACAAAAGGGCCAAAACGTGATAGAACCCAATAGATTGAAACACGAAATCCAAGGGTTGGGACGGTTTGAACGCCAGGCACTGCCTCTTCTCATTCATAAAAATGGGAAAAGGCCAACTCAGAGAAATATACGAATTCAGAGGCTAAAGAGAAAAAGGCAAAAAAAGAAACACAAAAAAAACACAAAAGGCTGAGCAAGTAATGGCGGCCCGTTGGTTTGAAATCTTCAGAAATATATTATTCTTTTTAGCACTGCAAACTCTGTACTTTTTGTCACTCCTTCGAATCTTCCCTAGTGTTTGGGACACACTCCTTTTTTTTTTCTTTGAATTTGTTATTAATTTCTTCCCTTCTTAGAGATTTTTGGCCCTTGAAGAGACCTATAATGAACTCTATAAATACCCAAACAAACTCAAGGGATTTGTACGAGCTGCCCTACCAATCTTTCTTCTCTTAAACCAACCCCTTCTCTCTCTCTTAAGTCGTCTCAATCTTTTTTCTTTTTTATTTGAAATAATGGGCAGTCGTCGGTTCTTAACTTACTTCTTTGTATTCATGATTTTGTCTCACCATCTCCTTCTCATTGAAGGAAGGAAAATGAAAGTAAAGAAAAACCGTCTGCGCTGTGGGACTTGCATGAGTCCGGACAGTGCAAAGACCATAACAAAATCAGACCAAGCAGATCAAAAAAGCATTAACAATGAGATCAAGAAGCAGCAGCTGCACCACAGAATTGCCGATGGGTTTGTGGATGCCTTTCGCCCCACCACGCCCGGCCACAGCCCTGGCGTCGGCCACTCCCTTCAAAACTGACCACCAATTCATTCAATGTCCTCACCTCTCGCCTATGGGCACTTCCTTTTATTTTATTCCTTCTCTTTCGTTTTATCCCATGTTGTACCCTTAACTAGTTTGTGTTTTTCATCTTCTAGTCTAAGCTTTTTTTGTAATGTATTTTCCAGCTTTCCATTTTCGTGCTCACATATATGTGTACGTCAAAATTGTCAATTGTACTATTATTATTATTGAATTATTGTAAATTTAATCTTTGATTAAACTTTCAACTCTCCTTTTTTTCGTTCTAGGTTGAAGCTAGCACCAAACTTGAATAGTTTAAACTATTGATTTAGGATAAGATTTATGTTTTTGATTTATTCTCGAACATGAATAAAGAAGATGTCGGATTTTGATAGGGCCCAGCTAGATAGCTAGGGTTGAGAGCACCATTGAGCTAGGGTTGATAAGCATGTGAGGGTTGCATGAATATTTGCATATATGCTGAAGTTATTAGCTTCCTTCTGTTTTTTCTGCGTGTCTATCCTCATCTTTGTTAGCTATGAATTGATTTGAAAGAATATATTGAAGGGAATATACTGAGCATGATCCTCGACGATATGAGGTTCTTAATGAAATTATATCTTACCATGCACGAGCTAGAGAGAGATGTTATTTTTGTTTGTTCTCGAAAAGTATAAGTTTATGATACAACCACTCTTCATTATTTATGCAGATTATTAACCATTTCAACTGTCACATTCATTCCATATCTCCAACACTATTCCATGTCAAAGAGAGCATAGCTCGACGGTAATTGACATGTACCTTCAACTAAGAGGTCGGAGGTTCGAATCTCTCCACTCCCAAATGTTGATGTACTAAAAAAATTTAAAAATAAAATTAAATAAATAATCCATTGTTAATTAATGGTTCGGCTAGAAATTGAGTTAATAAAGTTGAAAGTTTGATCTTCCACCTCAATACATGTTGAATTTAAAATATATATTGTTTCTAAAATATCTATTTATTTTAAAAAAATCTTTTAGAATATTTTTTCTTACCTCTTATTTAGATTGATAATCAATTCTAACTTTAAACTTCCCTTCATTAAATTCAATCATAAACTTGATTAAGTAGTTAAATTAATATTCCTTATAATAGTGTTGCTGATTGTATAGCTAAGAGAGCTAGGGGAGGTGAAGTTATATGAATCCTGGGTCTATTTATTCTCGGGGTGGATTTGTGATTTGGTCGAGACGGACCGTTTATCTTCTTTTGTCCATGTGGCGTTATAAAATTGTTTTTCTTTTATTTATATATATATATATATATATATATATATATATATATATATATATATATATCACTGTAAGTCAAGTTTTTTTTTTTTTTTTTTTTTGTTAAGACGAACTTTATTCCAAGATTACATGAGATTTCTCTAATGAAGTCTTTTAAGAGGAAGTAATAAAAGATACATGTGATCCCACATGCATAAACACAACATCACGATTCCCTATAGAAAAGAAAATTTGTTTGATGAGATAGAAATAAAGCTATCAAACTCTATCAAGATAACTAAACCCTAATATATCCATAAAAGGGTAATGGTCCATGAAAGATTGTTGTAATTTTGAGATTTTAGATAGTTACGAGTATTTAACGTAATGGGCTCTATACCATGTTATATTATATGGGCTTCCATCTCAAAACCAATTGACAATGAGTGAGGTGACCTTTGTAGCTTATATATTGTGAGGTCTCCACTAATCTTTTCAACGTGGGATCAACACTTCTGGATAGTAACTTATTGATTATATGACTAAAAACAATCGAATTAAAAAGACATCTAAGATTTCCACACTGTCATCAATCACTTAGTTATTTCTATACTATCATTTCCCTGCTTCTCCTTGGCATCCTCAAAAGTACAACAATCATTTTCGAGAAAGATTGAAGATTTCATTCAAGAATATGTTACTCTGCCTCTCACAGATACCTGAAATATCACATGGACAAATGTCTTTGGATTGATGATTGATTCTTTGGAGTATTTGCCTGAGCCAAACAGCCGGATTTTCACTTAATTCTAGTAGGTTTTCGATGCAACTTTGGGAGGACGTTGTCACCAAATGCTTCGTTTAATTTGGTCCTCTAAATCTTCTTTATAATTATGATATTTCTAGGATAGTTCTAAATTGGACTGCTTTTATCTCACTTCTTTTTACTTGTATGCTTCTCATATACATCCACGATGGTCATTAACCTCTCTCAAATTTGGGAGGATATCTTATCTTCTGCAGCTTTTTGGTCCACTACTTCTTCTCTTTTTGACAATTATGAAGCCGCATCCATAGCTCTTAACTGGATGGCTTTCTTGTAATCGATATTTGTATGTTGCTCACATACGTCCTCAATGAAGTATCTTTTTTCTAAAAAAATTATACTTAAAAATCAATACACCTAACAAATTCTACCTTTTTTAAAAACCAAAGTTTAACTTATACAACTATAATCTATTGCAATGTCCATGTCATAGACCATGACTAACGCCTATTGCAGTCTATTATTCTAGTTGAAAATCTTAACACAAAATTCCATCCGTCCATTAACTCAGTTCTTTTAATATACTTCAAAAAAAATTCTTTTATTTTTTTTGGTTTAAAAAATAAAACTCGTGCATTGCACGTGAGAGAAAGTGCATGATATATATTAAAGCAAGCATGCAGAAGAGAGAGAAATGGTTGGCATGGAGGCAATAAAGGAAAAATCCAATTTTGGTCACTGGAAGACAAAGCCATTGAATAGAGTCGAGACACATGCAAAGCACTTGGAAAGTAATTGTTTTCCAACATAAAATTCAGTGTGTCATTTAGTACATTCATTGGGCCGCCATTTACTTTGCCTTTTCCAAATATAATAATAATAATAAATATCCATTAAATATATACCCTTCTGGGTTTTGTCTTCTGGCAGCTGTGTCAGTGTGTGTGTGTGTATAAAAATATGTCCAACTTGGCTCCTAAAAAGACATTCTTTTTGACGTTTAATACAAAGAAACAACTGGTTTTTGCATTAAATTAATAGAACATCATAAAGAAATGGCACAGACAGCAAACACACCAACACAGCGACTTTCCCTAAGCCTCGGAACTCTCTCTCTCTCTCTCTCTCTCTCTCTCTCTCTCTCTCTTCCACTTGACATTTTAATTTAACCTTAATTTTGGGTAACCGCCAGAGAATCTGCTTTCTTTTACTTTTTCTTTCTCTGCTAATCATCATTCAGCTCGCAACCACTTTAATTTCTACTATTTTCTTTTTTATTATATTGAGTTCATTAAATTTATACTAGTTTTCTTGGCTGCAGCTATGTATTTAATAAATCAAAGGCTCTAACTAAGCATCAAAGTTAGGTTTGTGTCTCTAAAAAGATTATTCAATATGATTGTCACTTTTATAATCATTCTCTTTTTAACAAATTAATAATAATTTTGATCTTTTTTCCTCATTTCAACATCAATCAATTGATGAAATGAAATGGGTAGGCATCATTCAGTCATTTATCTGAAGGGATGGAAAACCCTTTTCTTCTTTTTGCAAAGTTCATTCTTCTTCAAGATTTCGGACAGTGGAGCTTTGGAACTCTCTGATTTGATTTCATTTCAATGAATCCAGGAAAGTTTCTCAATATATATACCCATTAAAAAAACATATACAATATAACTTAAGGAATATATGTAGTTAGTTATGCAACTCTGATTTGATCACTTGTGAAAATTTTGTAATAGTCACACTAGTTGCAAACTTATGATATTTTCTTAATAGAATAAATTCCACTATACCAACAAAGGATTATACTTAAAAAGTCCACAGACCCATTACACAAAGATCCAGAGCAAAACGAGCCCATTCATTAGGGTAGCCTTTAAATAAAAATAAAATAGTAATAATTATTATCATCATCAATATTATCAGATTTTCTCTAGCTTATAGTTTAAAAAAAGCAAAAAGACAACTTACAAACTCGAAGTCTAAAACAGTCCAACCAAATGAACGGCACAAAATCGATGGAGAAGATAGTGGGAATGTTGTTGGGAGTGGAAGAGGGTGCATGTGGAATAGTGGAAGAAGGACACTTTGAAATATATATCAAAAATAAAAATACAGATATTTATTTATTTATTTATTTATTCTTTAAAAAGCTGACGAATATAGCCCTAGAGCTCTTCGAAAGGTTAAAAGAGGTACAGTTGAAAGATCTGAAACTGAAGGAGAGGGTCCAAAAGCTTTGGAAAAATCTCTTAAAGTTCTCTATAGCTAGCTAGCTACTTCGTACTAGACTACCCTTAACTTTAAAGGTCGACCAACTTAATATTTAAAAACATTACATTATATAAATTCAAAAAGTGACTAAAGAAAGTTAGGGATATGGGCCACGGGGGAAGGGGGGCAGCCAGAATATAGACAACTAAACATAGCTAAAGTGCTGCATATTTTCTTTTATGGGTTGCTCTTAAATAGTTAATATAAGCCATCCATATTACTAATACTATTTCTCTTTCTTATTTATTATTATTATTTTTATCCAACAAATAACAGACCCATATACTCCCAATAATTCCCAATTCACCACATATATATAGAACGTTAGGTCCAAAGCTTTTTCAGTACACAAAAAGAAAACCTCCCTTCAACTTCAAACAAGCTTCTTTCTTTTCTTTTTCTCTTATTCTCTCTCTCGTGATATATATAAACGATGAAGACTACTCAAAGGCTTTCTGGGGTTTGTGTTTTCATTCTTGTTTTGGTTTTATGTTTAAGCCACGAGAGTGTTTACGTAGAATGTCGGCATCTCAAGTCCTCGAGATGCAAAAAATGCTCGAAATTGGTCAGCCCGCCGCCGGCCAATCTGAGTGAAAAGAAGGCCGCCGGCGATGTGGGTTTCGCCGGAAGTCGTCAACAATTTAAGACGAGCAAAGCAGAACAACTACAAGACTATCGTCCCACATCGCCTGGGCACAGTCCTGGAGTTGGCCACCATATCAACAACTGAAAAGGCTTCTCTTTCTGTGTCCTGATTTTACATCATGCATTCCATTGTTTTCTCTCTCAGAAGAAAAAAAAAATAGCATTTTCTTGTAAATTTGTGACTTAAACATGATCTAGCTTTCATAAACCACAAGGAATTACTGTGTGCTTAATTAATTAAATGGTATTTATCTTTGTTATTCTTCCTTCGCTTGTAATCTAATTATTCATCATGCGTCCATTTGGGCGTCGCTCTCTTGATTAAGAACGAAACCCAAAAAAAAAAAAAAAGATAATAAATATTAAACCATTACGAGAATCAAAAGCTTAAATAGTTAAGTTTATGATAAATGTAAGCCGTCCAATATATTCTTTTAAGTTTTAACACCGGCCATTCTTTCATGTGTTGACTTATTTTTGATTCATTACGTTTTTTTTAATACGTAAATTATTATTGACGAAATCATGGAGAGTAAATAAAACGGTAGGTTTTGAACTCAAAAAATATTACTAGATCCAAAAGTAAGTACTGTTCTTTATTTATTATTTCATTTCTGGTATCTTGTTTTTTATTTTTAAAAATGAAAAGAAAAAAAAAAATCTTTAATGATTATTTTAACGATGAACACACTTTGTTGATAGAAAAAACAAATAAAACAAGTTTGAAAAAGTGTGTGGGAGTCTTGTGAGTTAATATAATAATATAATGAATTTTAAAATAAAGGGATTGAATCTTAAAAAATGGTGAGTGGAGGGAAATGGTAGGTGGAGAGATTGAGAAAAATTAGTTTAAAGGTCGTTTTTTTTTTTTTTTTAATTGAATAGTGGTCGTTAAGTTAGTTTATCCACACCGCCAAGAACACACTTAATCATGCGAGGTCCACGCCTGATTCTTAGTTCATTAAATTATCAAAAGCCTAAATTAAATAAGCATATCTTAATTCCTCTCTAACATTCCCAACTATATATTACTTATTCCTACATTATTTATACAGTACGAATAATTAAATAAAAGTAAGTAGTTTTTCTTACATAAACATCTACCTAATATTTATTTTACAGATAGTTTATGAGAGATGATATCATAATATTGTTTTATGCAAGAACTGAGCAAAGATGTGAATAAAATATTATTTATCCAAAAAAAAAAAAAGATGTGAATAAGTTGTGCACTTCAAATTTGCAACAACATACTAAATAATGGGAAACCCCTCAGCAACCAATTTTCAATGTCATATTGTCAAATCAATTTTTCGATTTTTCAAAATTTTTCATGCATTGATTTAACCATCCATAATAATAATAAAAAGCAAACTCACAGTGGTTATGGTTCGAATCCCCCACCCCTACATGTTGTTAAAAAAAAAAATACTCAATCTTAAATTATACAAAATTACTATTGGATTTTTTAAATCTCTATCTCTATCCCTAGCCATCTGTCTATGGAATAGTTATTTCATCCACTTTAGAGTTTAACAATAATTGGGAATGAGGGATTTGAACCTATGACCTATTGATCGAGAGTGTATATCAACTACCGTTGAGTTATGCTCACTTTGACATTTCATCCACTCTAGAGAGGTAAAGAAATGGGTGAACAATATATCCAAGAGTGAATCTGGAATTTTTTTTTCCATTTCCCTTTTTTCTCTCAAGATGCTTAATTATTTCATTTGATGGTACAAGAATGGTTTTGGCCCCACCAAGGAAGACAGAGCTCGTGGAGTTTTGATCGTAAAACATGCAAGTTGAAGCATGTGCTCTGTTTATTTAGGGTGTATAAAAATGAATAAATATATAAATATGCATACACATATTTGATTCCCTTTAATTTTAATTTTATCTTCGTTTAAAAGGAAATTCAATTTTGCCTTCATAATCCCCTTTTTACGTCACTTGATAATTAGTAGTTTATTTGCTACATGATTAACTTTCATTTTTTTTTTTTTTGTCCTTAAAGAACTACATTAGTAGTTTATTAATTAGTTACAAAATTTAAAAACTGTCATTTTAGAGTATCTATTTGGTTAATCCTGCGGAACATTTGGTTGACAAAAAGAGGAATAAATAAAATTTCACTATAGTAATTGAATTGACACAACTAAGGTAGTTAGGGTTGGTGTGTATAAAAAAATAATAATAATAGAACGATATTTTTTACCTTTCACAAACTAGAGTGTTCGAGACCACGAACATTAACACAGTTCAACTAACATAAAGTACGTATCGTTGATCAAGAGGCAAGAGATTCAAATCATCTGTTCCACATATTGGTAAACTAAAAAAATAGAACCATTATTTAAAATGAAAATGTTTAATTTACAATATAAATTAAATAAACCTTAAGGTTCTGAAAACAAAACTTGATTTTCATTTTAAGAAAATATCATTAAGCTTGCAACTAGTATATAAGGATTATATATATATATTATTTTATAAAAAATGGTCATTTATGACGACACCACTAAAAAGATATAACCCAAAAAGAATTTAGAAACAATGATCCAAACAGTATTCTTACCGAACTTTTGCTTTTTTTTTTTTTTTTTTTTCTTTCCAAAAAAAACATTAGACTTTTGAAATACCAAGCATTTAAAAAAAAAAAAAACAATGAGCTTAGCTTAGGTTGTTTTATTAAACTTTCCCAAATAAAAGCAAAGGCATATGTTGGAAAACATACATGTTAACTTGAGCCAAAATCTGACTTAAAGTTATCATATCTCAAATGATTGGATAGATCATAATGTTGTGATTCTTTAGATTGTAAAAGGAAACAAAGGGAATATAAGAGGCCTTCTTGGGACTTTACCTGCAAAACACCACTATTTTTGTTCACTGAATATGTATTATTGTCCATCAATCTAATAAAAAAGAGTATGATATTCTCTCTCTCTTGGGTATATGGATCCTCAACATTAGATGGCTATTATTCTACAACCAAATTTGATGGGCTAACTTGAGTATAAACTATATGGTTCATAAAGTAATGTTGACAAGCAATTTATTGTTATTTATAAAAAAAAACAATTGAAAGTTATATTTAAAGTCAAAACACCCGTCTAAACATAGTTGAATTAGTCAATGCATTATTTTACTTTCCTAGAGGTTGGACTTCAAATATATATAATAGTCAAGGTCAAAACAATTATAAAAAGAGTCTAAAATCAGTTTATTTCAATCTAGGTTATTAGCATTACCATATTTTAATTATTATGTTATAAATTTTTGTTAGTGGTATCTTGTTTCGTTGACATTTTCACAATATTTTAGAACTATCAATATCGAATCATTTGATTTAGAGAATATGTCGATAAAAAGTGAATTTTGTAGTCTCTAAGCATGGAAAATGCTGAGTTTGTTTTAAACTGAAAAACTTATATTAAAAAAAAAAAAAAAGTTGATATTTTAAAGTTTCTTTCTAATATACAATGAAGATTTAAATTAAGAATCATGTTATAATTTAATAATCTAGGGTTTGTATGGTAACCGTCTTGTTTCTGATTATTTTTATTTTTTTAAAAAAGTAATAATAATAAGTTTGCTGATAGTTTTGTTTATTTTAATAATCTACCACTAATAACATTTTTAAATTTCTAACGGAAATTTTGACCTAAAAGACATAATTTTTTTAAAAAGTAAATGAAACTAAAAAATTTTAGTACCCATTTGATAACCATTGGGTTTTTGGTTTTTGGTTTTTGAAAATTATGTTTGTTTTCCCTCCAATTTATCTACTATGGTTTTCATCTTTGTTGAGGTCACATTTTAATTTCTAGCCAAATTCCAAAAACAAAAACAAGTTTTCGAAAACTACTTTTTTTAGTTTTCAAAATTTGGCTTGATTTTTGAAAACATGGAAAGAATGTATTAGAAAAACAAAGAAACTTGTAGGTGGAAGCAGTGGTTATAAGCTTAAATTTCAAAAACAAAAAAAAAAAACAAAAATCAAATGGTTATCAAACGGGACCTTGGTTTTTTGTTTTTGGGTTTTGAAAATTATACTTGTTTTCTCCTAAATTCTTTTCCAAATTTTAAAAACAAAAACAAGTTTTTGAAAACTTTTTTTTTTCCAAAATTAGATTTGGTTTTTGAAAACAATGTGAAAGATTGATACTAAAACCAAGAAACTTATAGGTGTAAGTATGTGTATAAACTTTATTTTCAAAAACCAAAAATCAAAAACCAAATAGTTATCAAACGGGGTCTTAACGAACAAGTTTGACTTTTAAAAACAAAATTGTTATGAGAGTGAACTTAAATTTTAGAATTTAGGGATATTTTATTTAAAAATTAATACCTATGGGTTGGTTTAGAATGAGTGGATGGTGGTTCATGAATAAACAGAACGTACGGGAATAGAATCTCATTCCCATCATCTTTTCATTAATTCCAGGTAAAATATGGCACAGGCTTACGTTCTTTGAGCAAAGCTATGTCTAAAAAATAATAATTAAAAATAAAGTTACATTCCTTAGGTTTGCCAACATATATCCTACCTATAAATATCCATCAAAACAAATATGTCACTTTCATTAATTGCTCATAAAATTCAATTAATGTTAATTCAATTGATAAAGACCATTCAAAATTCGAATCCCACCACTATCATCTATATTCTTTATAGAAAAAGAATCATTGTCAATTTTAAACAAAAGCATCTGCTATAATATTATAATTAATAGATAAATTTAAAATAAAATAAATAGTTGAATAAATCAATTGTATATATATTAATAATGACAAAACATATTTTCAAAAAAAAAAAAAAAACAAAACAAAATAATGACAAAACATTGATTTAACGAAATTATGTTTTGATCAGTGAATTATTCACCAAAATATATATGTATATAAATCACTAATTCTAACTTACCCTTCATTATTTTTATTATTATTATTATTTTAATTTTTGTATGAGGTTTCTAAAAAAAAATCTATTAAAACATTCTGAGTATAAAATATCACACTTAAATAAAGAAAAGTTTCACAGTAGAGGTTGAAAGAATAAGATATGATAAACAAGTTTTTGTTTTCGAAAAAGAAAACTTTTTTTTTCCTTCTCAAATCCATATGTTTTGGAAAAACAAGGTATTGGGAATTAAAAAAAAAACAACAAAAAAAAAAAGGTGTCAAGTGCTAAATAATCAGCAACAAAAAGTCTCATCAGAGTAAATAAAAGTGAGATGAGATTCCATAAGAGAGCAAATAAAAAGAGTTTTTATTTTCTTTGTTTCTTTTTTGGTTGGGTTGGATTTTGATTAATTAGATTGATATGCCATATGCTTTTGATGAGAATCTGAGATGACATTTTTTGGCTGGCTAGCTTCCTAGCAAAAACTCTCACAACCATGTGAATTTGTGCCATTCCACTGCCTTTTATCTCTCTATCATTTCATTGCTATTTCTTTTCAAAATTAAAAATATTAAATCAATCTCAAGTCTAAAGTCTGAAGTCTAAACCAAACAATTTTTTTTTTTTTAAATTAAGGTTTAAATCTACTTTTTCATCTTTAAAATTTTCTCTCATTTCTAATTTAATCCTAAAATTTAAAATTTAAAACGTTAGGTGAAATTTAAGAACTAAAATTGGTTTTTAACATAAATTTGATATTTCTAATGTATTACCCGTGGAAGAAACTTAATTGGAAGAAATTTCAAATAACAATATTGTTTTAAATATATGAAAAATAAACTAATTAAATTAGGGGCCATCAATCCATATAAGAATTTATCTTTCTTTTGAAAAGAAAACAAGAATCATTGAAAAAAAAAACACATAGCTTTATAGATTCTCAATGCAAATTAAATTTATGGATACCCTAGATTTTCTTCAAAGTTCATTGCATAATGGGGAAAGGAAGGAAGAAGCCCATCAATACTAACACAGGCCCAAGCCCAAGATCCAATGGCTTGAGAGTCAAAATAGAAGCCTCATTTTCATTTGGACGGGTGTCCAACTGTTTTTATATAGAGTAATTGCAGTGGGTGGCAAATTAATTATCTATAATAGAAAATTTAGCACCAAGTAAAAAGAATTGCAAATATGGCAAAAAAATTAGAATATTCCCATTTTACCCTTCTCTTCCTCTCCCTTCCCACTTACCCTTTCTTGTGTATAGGATTTTTTTTTTTTTTTTTATGAGCGGTTATGATTTTTTTTTTCTTTTTTTATAATGAGCTATTACGATTTTTTTTTTTTTTTTTTTTTTTTTTTTTTTGCATTTATGAGAGTGGAGTTCTTGTGTGATTAATATGATTTTTCCCTCCTAGCAGTATTGTTATGATTGTTTCTTCTTCTTTAAATTATATATATATAATATATATTTTTTATAATATGTGGGGATACAACTTTATGTCAATTGAGCTAAGCTCTTGTTGGCCTTCTTTTTAATTCAAGAGTGCCAAGAATACAAAAATAGCAATTTTGGTGAGTGTTTGTATAGGTATATCAAAGTATATCACTGATATACTCCGGTTAATCCTAGTCTATCACTAGTCGAAGTCTATCAGGGTTATAATTGATAGATAATGAAATACAAAGAATACAAGAATAGCAATTTTATGGTGGTGGTCACGGAACTTGTGTGTTAGGCTTTAAAAATTATATTGTTAATTAAGAGTCGCTTGTTTGTAATAGTTATTTTTGGATTTTATGTTCCAATTACCACAAGAGACTTAAAATTTTTGTTCAATTTATGATTGTAGTTTAATAATTTTGGATGGGCTTCTAATTACCGAGATGAATTGCAATTGGAAAGTACTTTACTTATAGATTTCAATTAAATTGATTTCTATCAATAACAATCATTGGTAGACTTCAATTAATTGATAATTAACTGATTTCTATCAGGGATAGAAACTGATAGATTTCAATTAACTGATTTCTATCATCGATAGAAAATGATAGATTTGAATTAAACTAATTTCTATCAGTGATACAAGTCAATAAACTTTAATTAAATTTATTTCTGATTGAAACTGATAAACTTCAATTAAATTGGTTTCTATCGGTGATAGAAACTAATATAATAGTCTTGAATTGAATTGATTTCTATCGGTGATAGAAACCGATAACCTCGAATTAAACGGTTTTCTATTAGTGATTATCACTGATAGACTTAATTTAAACTGATGGATAGAAATTGATAGCCTTGAATTAAACTGAACTAATAGCCTTGAATTAAATTGTTTTCTATCAGTGGCTATCACTTATAGGCTTGAATTAAACACGATAAAAACTTATAGATTATAATTATCAAAGTCTATCGGTGACACACACTGATAGACTTCGATTAATCAAAGTCTATCAGTGTCTATCACTAATAGACTCCGATTAATTGAACCTTATCATCAAAGTCTATCAGTATTTATCACTGATAGACTCCGATTAATCGAAGTCTATCAGTGACTATCAATAATAGGGACTGATAGACTATTGGAGATACTAAGGGTATTTTCGTAATTTAACGTATTTTTTGCTATTTCCACAAATAATTTTATTTTTTTGCTAATTTTGCTATATTTTTGCCGGTTTTTGCTATCTATGCAAAGCCCCCTTTTATATACAAATTATATTTAAAAAATAAAATCTTAAATCTTAATTTTTTTTTTTTTTGTATATATAATCATCTTTTAAAAAAAACATATTAGACAACTAATTGAGGGGTGCCCCTCCTTTCTTTGCTCACCTTTGGGCAAAGTATTTGGTTAACAAAAATGATCTTTTCAAAAGGATTGATTAAAAATGTTCATCCAAATTAATTACATAATCTAGCAGTGATGTGATCACGCCACTTGGTTCGTTTCAAGTAGTTCTTTCAATGAACTACTCTCAATAAATAAATAATGTTGATGTCAAAATCTAGTCAAGCCACTCATCTGACCTTCACGTGACACTAGCAGTAAATTTGTTGAAGACGGAGAAGACGTGACCTGCAAGACCAGTTAGAATTGCTGCACATCGGTGTGGTGTAGGCCACCTGCACTCTGATGCCTAAGTCAGATCAAACAGTAAGAGTGTTTTGGTAGCAAAATTTTTTGAACCCTTTTTCGGATGTGAGAGAGCCTAATTATACCTATTTATACCATTTTTCGGAGGCGATCTTGGAATGAACCGAGTGGAATAGGGGCGGAGCGGGACAACATGAACTGAACGGAGGAGAAAGGAACTCGACCCACACGAGTGGGCCTAGCATGTCGGTCCAATCCCTTTGGCTCGCTCTCTTTCGGAGTCTACTTCTCGGTCAAGCCTTTTAGTCCTTAGATTCTGGGGTGGTCCAGAATCACCCACTACAAGTAAAGTTTATTTTGTTGGACAATTCCATCCTCACCTTTCCTTAATTTATATTCAAAATGAAATTGCATATCTTTCCATTAATAGTCATGAAAAAGGAGAAATGAAATATTTAAAACTGCAGTATTTTATTTAGGATAATTGTGATGGGTGGCAACATGAAGGTAAATAATTACAAATATAGCAATTTTTAAAAATATTTGCAAATATGGCAAAATTTTTTAATTAATTTTCTTTATTCCTAAATTGCCCCTGTGTGCCCATCTTATTCTTCCTCGTTTTTTTTTTTTCCTGATAGAAAATATTTTTATTACTGATAGATTCTATCAGTGGTAGAAAAATTTTCTATCAGTGATAGAAAGTTTCTATCACTGATAGAATAAAGTTTCTATCAGTGATATTTCTATCACTGATAGATTCTATCAGTGGTAGAAAAATTTTCTATCGGCGATAGAAAGTTTCTATCACTAATATTTCTATGACTGATAGATTCTATCAGTGGTAGAAAATTTTTCTATCAGTGATAGAAAGTTTCTATCACTGATAGAATAGAAGATTTCTATCACTAATAGAAACTTTTTCTATCAGTGACAAAAGATTTCTATCACTGATAGATTCTATCAGTGATAAAAAAAAACTTTTTATAGAAAATCATAGAAAAACTTTTGATAAAAAATCTTTCAATCCTTGATCACCCATAAAAATCTTTTTATCTCCAATAGAAATCTTTCTATCACCGATATAATCTATAAGTGATATAAAAACTTTCTATCACCGATAGAAAAGCTTTCTATCAGTGATAAAAGATTTCTATCACTGATAGAAATTTTTACTATTCTATCAGTGGTAGAAAGATATTCTATCAATGATAGAAAACTCTTGATAGAAAATCTTTCAATCCCTGATAGAACCTATCAGTGGTAGAAATCTTCTATCACTTATAGAAATTTTTTCTATGAGTGATAGAAAAAATTTCTATCATTCATAGAAAATCTTTCTATGAGTGATAGAAAAACTTTCTATCTCTATCACTGGGACTGATAGAAAAACATTTCGTGAGTTATAGAAAATCTTTCTATCACTGATACTTTTCTATCAGTGATAGAAGATCTTTTGTTTCTATCAGCGATGGTGATACATGGTGAAATCGAGCATTGAAAAATAAAGCAAAAACGAACAATTATAGAAATCAAACACTGAAAAGCAAAAACCAAACACTGATAGAAAACCAAATAACAACAACCAAACACTGATAGAACACCGAACAAGTGATAGAAAAATATCTATCGCCGATAGAATCTATCAGTAGTAGAAAAATTTTCTATCATATGATACAATCTATCAGTGAAAGAAAATTTTTATCACTGATAGAATCTATCAGTGATAGAAAATTTCTATCACTGATAGAAAATCTTTCTATCACTGATAGAATCTATCATTGATAGAAAAACTTTCTATCACTGAAAGAAAATCTGGAGGGGTATTTTAGTAAATGCAACACACAAACTATTAGATTTTGCCATTTTTGCAATTTTTTTTGTGGGTTGCTAGATTTGCAATTATTTTGGCCCATATTGCTATCCTTGCAACCGGCCCTTTTATTTATTTATTTATTTATTTTGAAACCAAACAGCGTCACTTAATTACCCTAAAGGCTAAAGCTTTTATCATTGATTGGCAATCAAGTTTGCTTAATGATGAAGGATTGTATAAGATATAGCATGAAAATTGATGTAAGTTGGGAAAGATGATAAAATAAAAAGTGGGTTGGAAGTTGACAACTTAGAACATGCCTCACTCTATGCACATCACAACATGTTTTATTTAAAAAAAAAAAAAACTTGCCTACATTTATTTCTAGAATATATTAAGTTTGAGAATGAGTGATTTAAATATTTTTTACTGACTACACTTGTTGATGGTCGATTTTGGCCAGAGGATCTCACCTGACCTTCACGTGCCACCAACGGTAAATTTGTAGTTGAGGGGGGAAGACGTGGCCTGCAAGACAGTAAACCTGCACACCGGTGTGGTGCTCGCCACACTGGCTCCGATGCTTAAGTCAGAAAGCAGAACGGAGGGGCGTGGAAAAGTAAGAGCAAGAGCAGAAAAGAGAAAATTGATAGTAGAGTTTAGGGATAGAATTCGGGATCCCCTCTTCGGTGGCGAAGAGGGATATAAATACCTGTTCATCCTCCTAGCCTTTTTAGGGTTTCGGAGGCGTTTTAGGTCAAACCAGGCGAAACCGGGGCATCCAGAGGCGGTGGGGACCAGACGGGACCAAACGAGCTCGGCCCGCACGAGCGGGCCGAGCATGGGGTCGGGTCAAAAACCCGACCCCTTCGGCCTTGGCCCGTCCCTCTTACCGGCTCTGCCTCCTTGGCCCGGTTTCCAGCCCGATTTCTCCCCGATTGTCCTCGTCAGCTCCTCGTACATCGGGGTGGTCCAAAATTGCCTATAACATTAAGCCCCCACTCTTGAATTGGGATTCGGGGTGACTTATTGCTATAAGTTGAGCTCCTTAAGCCCGATTTAAGAGTAATGACCCTTGCCCTGGGCTGGCTTACGTGTAGCTTTGTTGTCATCCTGCAAAGTAGGATAGAAGTAGACACTCCCTGAATAGGGGTTAGATGAAATGGAAATGAAAAAGGGTGAGAGATTACAAAAGTGGTGCTGGTCGGCCTCGGCCTCGGGAAGAGGCCGAGCACAGCTATCTCCCTTTCTGCTTGCCTGGTCGGCCTCGGCCTCGGGAAGAGGCCGAGCATCATATTTTGTAATTTTGCTTAGGGGGCGTTGCCCCCGAACCCCCACCGGGCGCTTCGCCCCTGGACCCCGACTCGCTGACCGGGCACCCGGAGCGAGACCCCCGTACTGGGTCACCCGGAGTGCTTCAGATCCAGGGCTTGTCCATGAAAACATGCAAGCACAAAAGGTTTCGAGCTCCTGCATAGAAAAGTTGTTTTCTACAAAAGAAAAGTGAGGGAAGTGGCTAGGGTCGGCCTCGGCCTCAAGCCCCCGTTAGCCTAAAATTTGGCTCCCTGCATCCATATGTTAGTCCTTGTAGGAAAATAATAAGAGAATAGGTCTGAACATGTAAATTTCAGTGGAACATGCTAAACATAGGTGCTTTTTGTTTAATAGGGAGTGCATATCCCCTGTTACTTGCTTTTTGTTTAATAGGGAGTGCATATCCCCTTTACAGCCCCCAATCTCAAGAAAAACTTTATTAAAACACAAAGTATAGTTGAGTAAATAGGAGAATACCTTTAAAGTTTGTGCTCGGCCTCGGCAAGAGGTGCTCGGCCTTGGCAAGAGGTGCTCGGTCCTGGCTTCTGCAGGGTGAGCTTGACTTAGATGAAGTGTATGGACTCATGTTAGGTGAGGTGAGGTAGACTCGTTGGTCCAGGCTCACATGGTCTCACTTTGGATGAGGTGAGGTAGACTTCGGCAGTCCAGGCTCGCCCGGTATAAGGATGCTCAGGCCAGAGGAGGTGAGGTAGACTCGTTGGTCCAGGCTCACATGGTCTCACTCTGGATGAGGCGAGGTAGACTTCGACAGTCCAGGCTCGCCCGGTGTAAAGATGCTCAAGCCAGAGGATGTGAGGTAGACTCGTCGGTCCAGGCTCACATGGTCTCACTCTAGATGAGGCGAGGTAGACTTCGGCAGTCCAGGCTCGCCCGGTGTAATGATGCTCAAGCCAGAGGATGTGAGGTAGACTCGTCGGTCCAGGCTCACATGGTCTCACTCTGGATGAGGCGAGGTAGACTTCGGCAGTCCAGGCTCGCCCGGTGTAATGATGCTCAAGCCAGAGGATGTGAGGTAGACTCGTCGGTCCAGGCTCACATGGTCTCACTCTGGATGAGGCGAGGTAGACTTCGGCAGTCCAGGCTTGCCCGGTGTAAAGATGCTTGAGTCGGTTGCCTTGTGCACACTCCTGAATACTGAACTTTAATGGCGAAACTATAAGGCTATTAATTAAACTTTCACACTTTGAATGAAGAAAAAACATTGAACCTATACTAGAGGCAGCAACAAAGTAAACAATGTCTAATTACATGATAGAATGCAATAAACAAAAAACCCTAAAACTCCATAAGTTCATATTCAGTATTGGTGGAAGTGTGTGCTGCTCGGCCTCGGCTCATTCTCTGGTCGGCCTCGGCCCTCTGTGGCTTGACAGCTTTTAGTGCGGTCCAGTAACACTCCCTTGATTCCTTCTGCTCTCCCCTGACGACTCCCACACCGTTCGGAGTTGGAAACTTCAGTAACTGATGGTAAGTTGAAGCTATGGCCTTCATCTCATGCAAGGTTGGTCTTCCTAGGATTGCATTGTAGGCTGACATACAATCCACAACTAGAAAGTTTATCATCTTTGTCACTGCATTCTGTCCATCCCCAAAGGTCACAGGAAGTTCTATGCTACCTTCTGGGGTCACTCTCTCTCCTCCAAATCCTACAAGTGGGGTAAGGCTTGGCTTTAAGAGTTCCCTCCCTAACCGCATTGCTTTAAAGGCCGTTAGAGAAAGGACATCAGTCGAGCTTCCCCCATCAATTAGGATCCGATGGATTTTCACATTGGCTACAATTAGAGTGACCACCAGAGCATCATTATGTGGCTGATGAATGCTCGCTGCCTCAGCCTCAGTGAACTCCAAAGAGGGGTGTGCCTTTGATAGATGGACAGAGTACATACCTCGATATTCTGGTTCGGACCTTGCTTCCCTGACCATAGCTTTCCTCTTCCTGCTCGAACCTCCTCCTGCTGGTCCTCCAAAGATGGTTCTGATCTCCCGTAGGGGTTCTTCTTTGTCTCGGCCATCTTTGGTAAGGCTCGGCCTCGGCCATCCGTGGTCGGCCTCGGCCTTTGGCTCACCGACGAACTCTTTCAAATACCCATTCTGGATCAGTGCTTCGATTTCATCCTTCAACTGAATACAATTCCTGGTTGAATGCCCGTGGTCCCGGTGGAAAAGACAATACTGGCTCTTGTCTCTTCTATCGGCACTCGACTTCATCCTCCCTGGGAATTTCAGGAGGCCCGTATTTCGGATCTCCATCAGTACTTGCTCCTGCGGAACAGCAGTTGGGGTGTATTTCTCAAACTTACCGAAAGGAGGTGCTCCTTGGTCTGGTCGGCCTCGGCCATGGTCTGCTCGGCCCCGGCCTCGTTCGTCGGTCCGCTGCCTTTTGTCCTTTTTACTGTCATAGCTAGATGAAGAAAACCTCTTGTATTCTCGTTCTGACCTTTTTGACTTCAGTAACTCCTCTGCGCTCATATACTTTTGTGCCCGGGAGACGAACTCCGCATAGGTTCGAGGCTGGCTCTTACCTATTGAATTGAGCAGTCTTTCGTCTTCCAGACCGGCTGTTATGGCTACCAGGGCTGCTCCCTCGCTGTACCCCTCAACCTGTAGTGCCTCATCATTAAAACGAGTTATGTAATCACGCAAGCTCTCACCTGGCTGTTGTTTGACCGTCAAGAGGTTGATGTGAGGCTTGCGCTGCTCTCTAGCTCCCATGAACTGTGCAAGGAATGCTTGGGCTAACTCTTTGAAACAGCTGATGGATCTCTTTTTCAGCCTCTCAAACCAGTGCCTAGCTGATCCTGTCAGGGTGAAAAAGAATGCACGACACCTGATTGCATCTGAGACGCCGTGGAAGTCCATCCAACTTCTGTATGCATTTAGATGTTGCACGGGGTCTTTCTTGCCATCGTACTGTTTGAATGTGGGTACCTTAAACTTTTGAGGCACCTCGGCTTTCATGACTTCTTCTGTGAAGGGCGGATCGACTTGGTCGGCTAGTTCCTCCAAGTTTTGATCTCCAAAGTTCTTTGACCTCTGCTGGTCTCCCTGAGGATTTCCGAGCTCCTTTAGTGCATTAAGAAGCTCGGTCTTCCAAGGGAGGTCGTCTTTCTTGGCCTCGGCCTCGGCCAACCTAGCCTCGGCCTCGGCTGCTCTGGCCTCGGCCTCGGCAGCCCGGGCTTCAGCTTCGGCGGCTTT
Source organism: Luffa acutangula (assembly GCA_036850905.1). NCBI lineage: Eukaryota > Viridiplantae > Streptophyta > Magnoliopsida > Cucurbitales > Cucurbitaceae > Luffa > Luffa acutangula. Next base: position 54,906,907 of record CM072087.1, on the reverse strand, counting down.
GGCCTCGGACTCGGCAGTTTTGGCACTTCTGCGCTTCTCAACGATCAGATTCCTCAGGTCTGTCTTAGTATGACCGTAGCTTGGGGTAGAAACTGTGTAGTGACGCCCCTTAAGTGTGCTTGACTCTGGGCTCCTCAAAATCGTGCGATCAGTGGGTTTGAGCCCCCTGACCTTGCTGGTCATGCTGTCAGTCTTCTTTCCTCTTGACCTCGTCCCTGACTCTGCAGTGTGCTCCATAGGCTCCTTCCCTTTCCTCGGGTCTCTAATCAAGCTCCCCTCATGGACTTTGGTGCTAGGGCCGGGTTTATCCAGGATTTGGAGTATTTTGGATAAACTCCGATTCATTCCCTTCACCTCATCCTCAAGGGCGGCAATCTTGGTGTCGGCATCCTCTGCTCGGCCTCGGCCTCGGCCTCGGCCTGCTTGTCTCGGTGACCCCCGGATGCTGTCATCGTCACGTGACCTCCGCTGGTGGCGGTCACCATCCGAATTCTCTATGTTTACGTCTTGGTCTTTCTTCTCCATACCCTTACTCATGGAATAACCGATGTGCAGATTAACAGGCTTTCTTCCCCACAGACGGCGCCAACTGTTGATGGTCGATTTTGGCCAGAGGATCTCACCTGACCTTCACGTGCCACCAACGGTAAATTTGTAGTTGAGGGGGGAAGACGTGGCCTGCAAGACAGTAAACCTGCACACCGGTGTGGTGCTCGCCACACTGGCTCCGATGCTTAAGTCAGAAAGCAGAACGGAGGGGCGTGGAAAAGTAAGAGCAAGAGCAGAAAAGAGAAAATTGATAGTAGAGTTTAGGGATAGAATTCGGGATCCCCTCTTCGGTGGCGAAGAGGGATATAAATACCTGTTCATCCTCCTAGCCTTTTTAGGGTTTCGGAGGCGTTTTAGGTCAAACCAGGCGAAACCGGGGCATCCAGAGGCGGTGGGGACCAGACGGGACCAAACGAGCTCGGCCCGCCCGCGCGGGCCGAGGGTCGGCCTCGGCCCATGGCCGAGGCCGAGCATGGGGTCGGGTCAAAAACCCGACCCCTTCGGCCTTGGCCCGTCCCTCTTACCGGCTCTGCCTCCTTGGCCCGGTTTCCAGCCCGATTTCTCCCCGATTGTCCTCGTCAGCTCCTCGTACATCGGGGTGGTCCAAAATTGCCTATAACAACACTAAAAGAATTATTTGATGAGGATTACAGTTAATATTGATTCAAAATTTATAGATCCAAACAAATTTGAAGATCTATTATTGAAACAAGATTTAATTAAACTTTAAACAACCCACCAACCACGCTTAGACTTTTTAATAAACTATTATATCGAAGATTAATAAGAGAATATGATTTTGAAAATATAGTATTCTTTACCTGAGCAGATTAAAAAATTTTGTGCACTTGTAACAATGATGGCATATCTCGACTTCAGTGAATGACCTGAAGTCAAAATATTAGACTAAGAAGGAAAAATCTAACTTTTTCAAGAATACCAAAGTTCAGTGTAATCTTACTTCTAATTTAGCATTGAAATTCGAATAGAAATATTGAATCCAATTGACGTTCCCCAATGAAACAAAGTTTCCAAAGAAGTGGATTCTTTGAACTTGGTAGAAAAATCAAATTCAAAGTGAGAAGTATAATTTAACTTGATTTCGACCTTTTTTAATTGACAAGAGGCAGCACTTTCTATCTATTTATTACATTAAAAAAAAAAAAAACTTATTTTCTTACCTAATCTTATAAATATATGTAATAAGGATCTTATTTTAATCCATGGTTTGAATTATGACATTTGGAAAAATATAAATATAATTTAAAGATTTTTTTTTTTAAAAAAAAAAAAAAAGAGAAGGAATTAGAGACATCTTTTGGGAGGATATATTTCAAATTTATACAACTTTTTATATAAGTTTATAAACATATATATTTCATTTCATATAAAACAAATTCTAGGAGGCATGAAGGCGTCATGATCAATAGACTACAAATTTGATTATCTTCAAGGTTAGGTTAATGAAGCTCAACCACTTAAGTTACCTTACATTCATTCATGTACTTGGTGTCTATGGGAATGTTAAAATGAATTAACAAAGTTTTTTCTTTTTGTCATCTTTTATTTGTATCTTCTTTTTAACTAAGAAAAAAAAAGTAGGAACCTGATTTCAAAAATTATTTGTAAAAGTTTAATTAAAATTATAACTTTATAAGATATCTTTAATTAATTGTGTTATTTTAGATTTATCATTTTATTATAATTTAAATTCTACATGCGGGTTAGGTGGACAAATTTTATTATGAAGTAGAATGAGATGTACTATTAATTATTGTGGAAATTATATTGAATAAGACTTTGATTTTGAATCCAAAAATAGAAGTAAAATACATAAAATCAATAGAGTATTCAATGTTTAAAGGATCATTTGGCTAAAAAAGCTAGAATGTTGAAATGTAATGAATCCTAGGTAGAGCGTATCCGGATTAGGTTGTTGGTGGAGAATGACCATTTCTCTTTGCCATAGTGACGTAATAATATTGATATTTTTTTGAGGTAATTTGGCAAAGTCGGTTTTTTTTTTTTTTTTTTTTTGGTCTTCTTTTTATATGCTTACTCAATGGAAGTAATCAAATAGTAGGTTAGAGACAGATATTTTACAAATTTATTTTTTTCTTCTAAATAATATTGAAAATGATTGTCTTGACTTTATACTTACAATTTGAGAAATGAAGCCAAACTATTGAATCACAACACTTGACCTGAAGATTCATGTTTCAACTACCTCCATTTACATGTTGTAAGGTATTTGATTCATTATACTTGACTTTATTACAGCATTGTATTATAAAGTTTTTAATGAGCCTGCTAGCTGTATAGACTTCCTTTTTCCTACCCCATTTAATTTGTTGCCTAATTCATTAGTTAGATTAGACTTTTCTTTTCTCACACGTATGAAAGTCTTTATGGTTAATTAGTATGGTTAAATGCTCTTTGACAGTATACATTTTATCTTCATTTAATACTATTGTTGATGGTCAAATTTTGCTTCGAGAATTTTCCTTCGCTCCACGTGACGATCAACAGTGAATTTGTAGAAAAGCGGAAATGACGTGACCTGCAAGACGAGCAAATGCTGCACACCGGTGTGGTATAGACCACACACACTCCGATGCTTAAGTTAGTAGTGATCAGAGAAATCGTAGAATGTTTTTAGGATGAATTTTCGATATTTGTGTGTGTTGTCATCTGCCATTTTTATCAATTTTCACCTAGGGTTTTCCGTCGCCGCCATCCTGCATCCCATACTCGGGCCTTCGACATTGGGCCGAGGCCGACCATCTCCCTCGGCCTCTCCCTTGGGCTGAGGCCGAGGGATCAGGTCTTGGGCCGGAATGGATTCCAGCCCCTTTTCTTCGTCGATTCGGGGTCACTTCTTCTGTTTTCGGGCCTGATGAGTTTGGGTCTTTTCGAATAAAAATATTATTGGCTAATTTTACCCGTAATAACTATATTATCCTCAATCAAAAGTTATATGTTTTTCTATTTACTTTCATTTTTTTTAGAATTATTTACTTTTAATTTGAATGTTATTGATATGTATATATATATATATATATATATATATTTTTTGTTTTGGAGAATTGCCCAGCTTGGTGGATATTGTCCACATATTGGACATAAGTCCTCATGGTTTTGCTTTTGGATCACTCCAAAAGGCCTCGTACCAATGGAGATATTTGTCCTCCCTTATAAACCCATGATCATTCCCGTGTTGCACTCTCTAATTCCCAACAATCACTCCAAAATGTCTCATACCAAAGAAGATATTTGTCCTCCCTTATAAACCCATGATCATTCCCGTGTTGCACTCTCTAATTCCCAACAATCACTCCAAAATGTCTCATACCAAAGAAGATATTTGTCCTCCCTTATAAACCCATGATCATTCCCTTGTCTAGCCAGTGTGGGACTTTGGTTGCACTCTCTAACTCCCAACAAGGCCAATGACATGTTGACACAAAATTGAAAATTCAAGAACCTATGAAATTGAACTTTAGCTAAAATAGTTAGATATAATATAAGCATATTTGTTTGTGAGTTTCAAGTTAAAAAATCCTCTCTATAATATTATCGTGTAATATACTACTCTGTTAAGGATCCCACATTAAAAAGTGGAGACTTCACAATTTAGAAGATTTATGGGTTACTCGTTTTCTTGTCAATTTGGTTTTGAAATAGAACTCCATGTAATCTAATATATTGTCAAAAAAATCACAATCATGTATTATATGTGAGGAAAAAATATGTATGTGTGTGTATATATATTATATATATATTTTGAAATAATGTGTGTGTATATATATAAACTAAAAAAATATATTTCAAATGGGACTCTTTTAGGATCCATAAGTTGGCTAAACTCTTCTTAAAAAAAAAAAAGTTGGCTATACTTTTTTTCCTTCTTCTTTTTCTTCCTCTAAATCAAGAGGAGGGTTCTTCAGTCCGTTGTTCTTTTGTCCGTAAATCTGTCCTTTCAAGCTAGAAATGCTAAAATGGTGGATAGGGCCAAAAATAACTTTTTTTTTTTTTTTTTTTATTATTATTTCAACAACTTAAATCGTTTTCTATCTAAAAAATCTAGAAACACCTTAAAACAAAAAGAATCGAACGACCAAAACACACCTAAATATATTCAACTATTTTAGGGTTTTTTTTTTTTTTCTTTTTTTGATAAAAATTGTAGGTTTGTTTGTAAACAAACCAAATCAAAATATTCATGGAAAGATTTTTTTTTTTTTTTTTTTTTTGAAAAATGAAAAAGCATTTATTGTATTTATAGATGGATTTAAAATTTCATACCATGTATTTTAATCTGGGAACAACTCTACTTTCTTTGTTTATTTTAGTTGAGAAAACTGATACCAGCTCGTGATTCTTTTTCTTATTGAAGTGTGCAAAAATTTTCAACTAAACTATAAATGAAAGCTAAGACATATATTATAGTTTGATTTTCTTTCCCTATACAAAAACCATATTTATAAGTTCATGAAACTTTCATAATTATATAAATGAAATGTTATTAGTGATTCACAAAATATTAATTATTTAAGTGTTAAAGACCAAAGGTTTTGGAGTAGCCCACTGGTTGTTAAAATAGGTATTGGATTGTGCATGACTCGATGGATCCCTAATATGTTTCGGAATCCAGAAAATAACAAGTAATTAGGGGATCAAGGTTTTGGAGGCTAAAGCAATTTTTGAAGGAATCAAAGTTATTTCCAATATCTGTATTCAGAAGAAGATCCCAATGGAATTCGAGTCGGACTCTTTGGAAGTGATCAGATCGTTGAAAGGCGAAGATGAAGATCTCATAGAGCTGAAGCCGGTTGTTGAAGAAATCCTCTGCATCTCTTCGAGGTTGGAGTCGGCGATTTTTTTGAATTGTAACCGCCATGCCAATGCAGTAGCCCAGTGGTTGGCAAGGAAGGCGACTGATTTTTGTATCTCCGGTCAGGCGAATCCCCATTTGAGGGATTGTGGGCAAGTTTTTTGGGTTCCTGACCTTCCCCATGGTTTCTCCCTCCTTTTTTATGAGGGTGGTTGTATTGTTGGTTAGCCTTTAATATATTTTTGTTTAAAAAAAAAAGGTCTTTTTTTCTAGAACATCAAATCATATATATAAGAGGGGATTAGAACCTAATGACTTCTTAGAGGAAGTTGACGTGTTTCAACTACTAAGTTATACTCATATCGATAATAAAACTCGATAAGTTAGAAAATTTGACAAATAATAAAATAGTGTCAACAAAATGAGAATATAATATTGATAATTAGAAATTTAAATTTATTTTAAAATAGTGAAATATTTATTTGTTAATTTAAATGTTTTATGATTTTTTCTAGAATTATTCATTCACACTAACATTATTTTATCAATGTTCCATCGCCATTGCCTAAAATTAAAACCTTGATGAGCATAATGCTTTCTATCTTTCCGTACAAAAATTAAAGCTCTTAAAATAGGATAAATCTAAATCTCATTGGCGATTGGGTATGAAATGGGCATATGCTTTAAGAAAAGAAACACATATTTCTACATAATGTAATGACCAATCATTAGCTCTAAAAATAGGAATGTGCATTGATGTCAAACTCATACACAGCTTTCTCATGTATTAATCAATCAGTGAAAGTAGTTGCTTAAGCATTCTATGTATTGGTAATTGTTGATGGTCGATTTTGGCCAGAGGATCTCACCTGACCTTCACGTGCCACCAACGGTAAATTTGTAGTTGAGGGGGGAAGACGTGGCCTGCAAGACAGTAAACCTGCACACCGGTGTGGTGCTCGCCACACCGGCTCCGATACTTAAGTCAGCAAACAGAACGGTAGGGCGTGGAAAAGTATGAGCAAGAGGAGAGAGTAGAGAGTATAGAATATAGTTTAGGGATAGAATTCGGGATCCCCTCTTCAGTGGCGAAGAGAGATATAAATACATGTTCATCCTCCTAGCCTTTTTAGGGTTTCGGAGGCGTTTTAGGTCAAACCAGGCGAAACCAGGGCATCCAGAGGCGGTGGGGACCAGACGGGACCAAACGGGCTCGGCCCGCACGAGCGGGCCGAGGCCGAGCAGGGGGTCGGGCCGAAAACCCGACCCCTTCGGTCTTGGCCCGTCCCATTTGCCGGTTTTGCCTCCTTGGTCCATCTTTCAGCCCGATTTCTCCCCGGTTGTCCTCGTCAGCTCCTTGTGTATCGGGGTGGTCCAAAATTGCCTATAACAGTAATAATAGAAGAATATCAAAACTAATAATTTGAAAGCTCACTTGAATGAAGAAAACTATTCAAAAAGGACCCTTTGAGAACTCAAACCACAAAATTTGATAACTTTAAATTCCTTTTAAAGCTAGTATTATATTATATGGGCTTCCATCTCAAAACCAATTGACAATGAGTGGAGTGACCTTGAAGCTTATATATTGTGAGGTCTCCACCAATCTTTCCGATGTGGGATCCTCAACACCTAGCAAAAAGCTTTGTGACAGTGTCAAAGCAAGCATAACTCAACGGTAATTGACATATATCATCGACCAAGAGGTCAAAGATTCGAATTCTCTCATCCCAAATATTAATGTGCTAAAAAAAAAAAAAGCTTCGTGACCGATAATAAATAATAAGTTTGGTAACTTTTCAATGGAAGTGAGTAAATATTGATCCAATTAAATTTGCAAAGTGCTCTTATTTATCTTAAAATAATTTTAGTTATATAACACACAAGATATTAAATTTTGTCAATTTGAACATAGTTTAGTAGATAAAGTACCAATTGTTGATTCCAAAATTTGGCCAAGGGACTCACCTAACCTTCACGTGACATCAATGGTGAATTTGTAGAAACTGGAGAAGACATGACCTGCAAGACCAGCAAAAACCGCTGCACACCGGCGTGGTGTAGGCCACACCGCCTCCGATGCTTAAGTCAGAAAACGGGAGGAGAGCAGAAAAGTAAGAGAAGAGAGTCGATAATTCAGTTCGGGTCCCCTTCTTCAGTGGCGAAGAGGGATATAAATACATGCTCATGCTCCTAGGGTTTTTTAGGAGTTCGGAGGCATTTCAGGATAAACCAGGCGGATCCGGGGCGGCTAGAGGCTACAGGGACCAAACGGGGCCCGCCAAAAGCTCGACCTCTTCGGTCTTGGCCCGTCCCGCTCGCCGGTTTCGCCTCTTGGGTCCATCTTCCGGTCTGATTTTTTCTCGGTTGTCCTTGTCAGCTCCTTGCGCATCGGGGTGGTCCAAAATTACCTATAACATCAATTACCATTCCAAGAGTACTCAGTAGTTCAATCTCCCCTTAGTGCAATTATTGAGCTAACAAAAATACTAAAATTTTTATTATTGATTTTCATTTTAATCGTTTGGATAATTTCTATTCAGAGAGTTCAAAATTGTTACCATTATCGGGCCTTTATATTATTCTTACATGAAAAACTCAAGGTTAAAATACTATTTTTTAGTTGTGTATATTTAGTGACCTTTTCTATTTTACTCTAAAATTAGTTTATACACTTTTAATAAATCTTAAAATTGGCCATTACATTAATTTAGGGTTAATTTTTGTTTTTAAAAAAAAAATCTTAAAAACTGGTTAAATGAAGTTAGTCCTTTTGAGTTCTTCCTATTAAAAATTGGAAAATATATTCCTATTTCGTTTTTTCTGGAAGGGAGCTTATTATCATATTTTGCTAAGTCGGATAAAAATGAGCTTCAAATTAATAATGATGAGTAATTTTAAGATTTATAACAAATATGCGTATTAAATTTGGACATTTGATTTTTTTTTTTTTTTTTTATAACCTGTACATATAGAATTATAGGAACCAAAATAGAATAAACAAAGTACAACGACCAAAATGCCATTTTAAACCCCAATTAATACGAGGAGTCAATTATATATTTTTCAGGTATGTTTATCATGACGAGATTTATGAATTTTTTTTTTTTAGAAGACGAGATGTATGCAATTTAATTCATATTACATTATAAAAATGATACTTTTTATTTTATAAAAATTCACATTTAAATTTAAAAATAACAAGTAAAACTGATTTATTATTAATCTAAATGTGAAAGTGTCAAAACGAACATAGTTCATAACTCATAATTTGACATATATATTCGATCAAAAGATCGGAAGTTTGAATCCTCGGAGATTGATATATTAAAACAAAATCTAAATAAGAAAGTTTGGAACATAAGATTGGAGTCATAAATGATTGAATGGAGGGGATGGGAATAAGGGGGAAAATACAAACTAGAAAGTACTTTTGGGGTAGGAAGTGGGTCCCAGTCCAAGCAGAGGACCCGGGACCGTGTAGTCCGCCTTACTCTTTACGCTGTCGAGGAGAGTGGGGGCCATAACCAATCTCCGTCGTTCGATACCCTCAAATGTGGGACCCGCCTGTCTTCTTAGTCCTTCAAATCCAACGGTCCTGAACGCTCTTACTTTTCCAGACAAATGACTCAGATTCGGACAACTGGACACACGGAATCTAGGGGATTGTGACACCGCCGCCAACTGTCCTACCGTTCTTTAACGTTTTCCGTTTCTTAGATTCCCCGTTACCCCAAGCCGTTGTTATTCCACCCTTCCACCTAACCCCTCTCTGCACCGCTTACGCCTCGCCTTCGCCTTTCCCATCAAAATCACAATCTCTCTCTCTCTCTCTCTCTTTCTCTCTCTCTTATTTTTTATATTTAAGATTTAAATAAACTGTAAAATTAAATGTTCGGTAGATGTCAATCAATTATAACTAATTAATTTGATATAATGAGCATTTACCAAAGGGTTAATGTTGTAATAACAAAACCTATTCAACTAATTTCAACCAATCCACTAATACGTTTGGTTCATTTTTAAGACCCAAACAATATTATTAATTTTGATTTTGATTGTTTCTTATATTATCACTATTTTGAAAAGCAAGGTAAGGTTTACATAATCAAGTAAGGGAAAATTACCTTTTTGGTCCCTCAGTTTTGAAGGATAGGTGCGTTTGGTCCCTGAGTTTTCAAAATAGACCTTTTTAGTCCCTGAGTTTTGAGAAATAGGTTTAAAAGGTCCCTAAGTTTTCAAAATAGACCTTTTTAGTCCTTGAGTTTTGAGAAATATGTTTAAAAAGTCCCTTATATTATTTTTTAAATTTTTATAAATTAATACTTTTTAATTTTTTTAATTTAAAAAATCATTCAATATTAAAATATAATAAAAATTATTAGTTTAAAAAAGTTGAAAAAATAAAACTAGGGACTTTTAAAACCTATTTCTCAAAACTTAGGGACTAAAAAGGTCTATTTTGAAAACTTAGGGACCTTTTAAACCTATTTCTCAAAACCCAGGGACTAAAAAGGTCTATTTTGAAAACTCAGGGACCAAACGCACCTATCCCTCAAAACTCAGGGACCAAAAAGGTAATTTTCCCATCAAGTAATTATTTATGAAGACAAAATTATATTATAAATGAAGATAATAGATAGTACGAAAGTATTTAATACTTTTCTCAGATAGGTAATGTTTATTTTTAAGTTCAATTGATTATATAAAATGTCTACTTATTGAGATTTTAATTGTATGTATATATATTTAAAAATATATATATATATTTGAATTATATTTGTATGGTTTTTTATTTTTTATTTGACCACTTCCGTAAGGAATTTGCCATCTTTGTTAAAGCCACTAGTACTATGTCTATGCTAGTATCAATTGAATGCAACTAGAAAAAATCAATGAGGAAAGTGGTGGATATGTTTCTTTTTTTCTTTATTAAACCAAAAAAAAAAAAAAAAAAAAAAAAAAAAAAAAAAAAAAAACCTTCGCGTGTAAGCTTTGTATATGTATATTTGTTGGTCCCACTTGTCACGACCCATTTATTTTACGAATGAATATTCGATGACGTCCAAACTATAATAACTATATACCAAGAAAAATTGTCAAAAAATAAAACTATATACCAAGAAAAGAAACTGTTTTTTTTTTTTTAATAACATATGATGGGTGGAAGATTTAAATCATAGATTTTTTTTTTTAATTATCTGTACAAATTTTGTGTTAATTGAGTTATGTTCGTGTTAACAAGAAAAGAAACTATTAACATTTATAAAAACAAGACATTTCCTGGATTTATGTAAGAATTCAAAGATATTGGAATTTTAATTAATTTAAAACGTGTATACCAAATTCAAATTCAAATTCAAAATGGATCAAGTAAACCGATATAGTTACACTGTTATTATAGGACTGTTTACCTATTAAGAGAATTTTGTTATACTATAACAACACTGTCACACTATGATCCAAATTTTGTATTACTTTTGAAACAAATCAGTATTTTTTATTTTTTACAATAATAACATATAATGCTTGAAAATGATACACGAGATATTGTCAATAGTTTTCATTTTATTGTTTTAGAAATGTTATTTATAACCTATATTGATTTTCTGTTGGTATTTGTATAATTCTATTTTCCATAGCCACGAAGATACACATCAGCAAGGCCGCTTTCCACGTGTCACGTTCACATCGAAGCAACGTGCGTGTACGTGTCGAACTTAAAGTTTGAGACTACCGAAACTACCCTTGGTTCGTCGCATTGTATTTATTATGATGACTGATTCCAAGTTTCTGGAGGGTAAAATTTGTAGGACAACAACGAGCCAAGTGCGTCTCATTCCCATGTTCTTTCCATAGATCGCAAAAGTCAATTCATAATTAATGTATTTAACTAATTCAATATTAATATTCATCTATGAAAATAAACTATTTTATAAAAGGGAAAATTTGTAAGAATCCTTTCTGATAGGTAGTTATTATATAATTCCCAAAATTTTAATTTAATCCATTATATATTACTTGATTGTTTGGGTCTTTATGTTGACGAGGATAAAATGGTCTTTTATCCTCGAGCATTAGAGTAATTTGTCTTGATCATTCTTTACATCTCCCAAGGTCACAAAATATTAAACCCTATTGTTTTATGGTTCTTCCAAGTTTTAAGCCTTCCCACAATTTTATGAGTTTAATTTTGTTTTTCATTTTAATTTTATGAGTTTAATTTAAAACCCTATTATTTTATGGTTCTTCCGAGTTTTAAGCTTTTTCCACCCTTTTATGAGTTTTATTTTGTTTTTCATTTGTTGTATTCATTCTTGAGAAGCACCACTTTGTCAGGTTCAAGTTTCTACCTATGAAGTGTGTTAGATAAAATTTGAAAAAAGAAAGATGAATTAAGATGAGATAAAAGTGACTAGAATTTCATTTATTATAAATTTACAACGTCTAATAAAATGTAAGTAAAATATTTATGAGTATCTTTTTCTTCACAAAAAACCAAGACTAGTTTATCTTTCGTATAAAGAATCTTAACTTGGGTATAAAATTAACTCAATTCAAAATAACATAATTTAACATTTAAAAACTATATATTCCAACCTCTCACACTTCATTTGATCTAGATTCACTCACATTCACTTTTTTTTGTTCTTTGTTGAAAGCTTTCTTGCTTGTTACAACCTTACTTCAATAAGATCTATCTTTTTTCTTGTTCAAAAGCTTTATTTATATTTTGAGTTCTAAAATAAAAAACTCTTTTGCTCATCTAATGTGTATCAATTAGTAAGCAATCATGAGATATTGTATGACCCGTACTTTCATATTGAAGGTGCAATACGAAATGAATCAAATTGAGTTAGGTTTGTTCAATTCATAAACAATCAGTCAACTCAATTTTATAAAATATAAAACTAAAATACTATATATTAATTTTCAATTAAAAATTTTCAGATGAAATTGATACATCATACCAAGTTTGAGGTATAAAATGATTTTTATTTTTATTTTAAAAAGAAACCACTCTATCTTGAAAATATTATACATGGTTTGGGTCATATATTCAATTAAATACTGGAGTGTTTATAGAAACATTTTTTTTTTTTGAAATAATATAGAAACATTCTTTTAAAGTATTGAATCGCTACTAATAATTAAGCCCAAAGGTTTAAGTTCATATTACATATTTAATTCTTTCAATTATATCATTAAAAATAGAAGGTGGGAAAAGAGAGGCTAGATGATGCTTTCAATTTCTTTTAATAATTTGTTTTTGGACTATGACAGATTTGAAAATGAGAATCAACCCAAGAGAAGAATAAATAGAAAAAAGCATTTAAACAAATTTACTTCCAACAATTTAGAAGAAAATAGGATCAGCTAAACACTAGATATAAATTCAACAATTCAACGTACTAAAATTTTCAAACTTGATTAGATTTTCTCAATTATAGGAATAAGATTTTGTGAATAGCCATTTAGAAAAATTATGATTTGTCGTCAGATTCGAGAAAAATATTTGACTAAAACAATCATGTGTGGAAGAAAGAAGAAATGATTTTCACTCACGTCATATTATTAGAAGAACAATTTGATTGTCTAAAAGATATAGTTCACCATTTGAAAAAGATGGAAGACTTGATTAATGATTTTGATATAATTTCTTTCAGTTTTATTAGAAGAGAAAAGAACATTGAGATCCACTACTAATTCAATTGAGTTTGTAATTTATGATTAATGGGAACTAATTACTATAATTAATAATCATTTTTCTAAATTTAGATATATTTTCTATTATTTTACAAACTATTTTTATGGAACCTCATTAAATTAAATCACACATCAGCCAACTAATACTGCTTAAAGGAAAACATTCAATTCAAGTCCCAACAATTTTAAATTTATTTTTGTTGGGTCAAATATTTGCAAATCAAAATTAAAATTATCCAAAAATGTGTGTCCGGTCAAGTCTAAATTTGCCAACCAGACATGACCTTAGACGCAAATGGAATCGGGCAGCGAGCGACGCCGTGAATCATCGGGCGGCGCGATGGGGGGTTTTTTGGTAATTTCATAGCGACAAAGGCTATTTTTCACCTTTTAATATGTTTTTCTTTTCCCTTTTTCCAGTTTTCGCCGGGAGCCATTCGTTTGGTGTTCTGTTTATCAGGTGTGTGCTTCAGAGAAAAGACGCTGAGCAGAGAACCCAACACAATTTCGAACCAAAAAAACCCTAAAAAGGAAAGTTCCATCCATTGGAACTCAGATGGTATTTCTCTGTGCTTCTTCATGGAGTTTCAAGCCCTAAATATCAGAGCTCCAACCCACTTCTCACTCTCTTTTACCCGGTAAACTTTCGCTCTTCATCATCTGTTTGAGCTCACTCTTCTTCTTCTTCTTCTTCTTCTTCTTCAACTACTACTACTACTTTCTTTTTTCTTTCTTGTCACCCACCTACTTTGCTTCCGATGTTTTCAGAAACTGGAAAGAAGGATTGTTCAGTTATCAGTTGATTTCTTTTCCTTTTCTGGTTATTCCAATTTGTTACTTTTTTTCCCCCTTAGAACGTCGTATCCATTTTACAGAAGCTCTTGTTTTGCGATTGCTTGTTGCTTCCGAATGCTTCTCTGTGGAGTTTAATCGTTTTGTGTATGTATTTTTCATCTGAAGTTATTCCGAGCTTAAAGGATGGCTTGGGTGATAAGTTGGCTTGGTAGTTTTAGCTAAGATTGTTTGTTTATTACGGCTTGCTATTTCTGATGGTGTTGATTGATTTTTTTTGAAGGGTATGCTATTCTGATTTGAAGTCCAATCTAATCTATTAATGGTTCAAATTAGAACCGTATCCATGATATTCGGAATCAAACCATCCAGTGTTTAATCGCCTTTTGTTGCATTCGGAGATTTTTTTTTTTTTTTTTTTTTTTTTTTTTTTTTTTTTTTTTTTCTTTTTATCTAACTTGAAGAAGAAAAATCTAGGTGATCAGATTTTTATCTGTCATTATAGCTGCGGTTGGATATTGTTGACCATCATGTTGAAAGCGATAATCTTGGACATACACATACATGGACATTTTTCCTTTTAACTCTTTTTATGTTCTCCTCTACGCATGGCATCGTCTGGCTGATGAATGACTAGAGGAAACAATTGATGAAAAAGTAGAGAAATGAAAAACCATCTGACTGTATCTTTTCAATTTATGAAGTCTGATTTTCGTTGTTACTAAACTTCCCTGCGCTTTTTGTGTATGTTGGACTGTGCAAAATTTTGCGAATGACTGGAATATACCCTTCTGGTTAATTCAGGGGACTGTTTCATCCAGACTTTGGCAGTGCAATCATTTCTATTCTAGTTCTGTCGTGTGCTTTCTTTTACCATGCTACATGTGGACAATGCTTCATTTCTGAGCTGCAATCAGTGTCAAATGAAGGCTCTGGATACTACATGAATAGTCCTGCCAATGGCATCCGTAGCACCTTTCCTGCAGATATTAGCTCAGGCGGCAATCCAACAGCCCGCTTAAGTTTTGAAAGTGTTTGTACTGACAGTCGTTTATTTTGCTTTCCTTCAACGCTACCTGACTTTTCATTTAATGAGAAAGGGATAGATGTAGAAACGTCTTTGAGTCAGTTTGATGGTACACCAGCACCCGTTGGATCAACTCAAGATGACCAATTGGCTGCAAACACAAGCCAGTCATCAGATTATGGTATGTTTGAATTATTTGAAGGTGGGATAATTTCATGTTCTTTAAACTCAAGACAGGGTGTTAATGAGCTTTCTTCCATACAAAAATATGATAGCACTAGTAATTTTGATCTTTCTACATGTAGAGGGGATCCTCATTATCAGAAAAGCCCGAGTTCTACACAAAAGAAAAATCTTGATGTTACAAATTCAGATTTTTCAGATAGTTCTGTATCTCCCTATGTAGATATTAGTCCTACTGAGTTGGATTGGGAACATAAGTTTTTATATTTACCTTCTTTAGCTTCAATAACTGTGACGAATACATGCAACCAAAGTATTCTACATATCTATGAACCATTCAGCACTGACTCACAGTTCTACTCTTGCAATTTTAGTGAGGCTCTTTTAGGACCTGGTGAAGCAGTTTCTATTTACTTCGTTTTCTTCCCAAAATATTTGGGCTTGTCCTCTGCCCATCTGATTTTGCAGACAAGTTTTGGTGGTTTTTTAGTCCCGGCTAAAGGCTTTGCCATTCAGTCACCTTATGGAATCCAGCCTTTGTTAAGCCTAAATATACACTCAAGTGGGAGATGGACTAAAAATTTGTCTTTATTCAATCCCTATGATGATGTTCTCTACGTTGAGGATTTAACAGGATGGATATCAGTTTTTAAAGAGGATAGATGTTACCATACAGAAGCAGTTTGTAGAGTAGATAGATATCAGGTATTTGATGAGCCAAAGCCATCAATTATCAAAGAAGACTTGGTTGTCCAACATAGTCATATAGGCTCACCTTTGTTGTCTATGAGGCCGTATAAACAGTGGAAGATAGATCCTCACAGCAGTGAAACTATTATAGAAGTGGACTTGTCATTTGAATATGGCGGGACAATGGTTGGCACATTTTGGCTGCAGTTATTAAGACCTTCGCAGGATAAGCCTGATGTAATTGCAGTCCCTCTTGAAGCTGAACTTGAAGGGGGGTCAATTCATGATGATCATAAAGGGTCTGTATTTGCATCTTTTGAGCCTTTACTGTACCATGGAAATGTTTTTGTTGCCATCGCCCTGAAGAACAGTGCTTCTCACTTGCTTAGTGTTCTTAAGATTATTGAAGTGGCTGAAAGCAAGGTTTTTGAGTTCAAAAGCTTGGAAGGCTTGCTACTTTTCCCTGGAACTGTCACACAAGTTTCTTTGGTTACTTGTAATAAACAACATGCTCACTTCCACAAGTGCTCACCTGAAATTTTCAACATGTATAGTAAATGTAAATTACTTGTGTTGACAAACGAGTCAACTAGTTCTCATATTGAAGTTCCTTGCAAGGATATATTCATTCTATGTTCAGAATACTGGAAGTACTCTTCCATGGAAGATGGAAAGCAAAATGAACACTTCAAATCTGGTAATGTAAGAACAGGGTCTTTGGCCAATCATGTGCGGTTACAGTCAGAAATCAAGGTATACATTTTTTTTAAAAAAAAAAAATTATAAAAACTATAATTTCTTATGTTGGGGGTTCGTTGGCACTCATTTCTCATGCTTATCTAATAGTATAGTTGCTACTATGACTGCACTCTTTACCTGTGTATTTTATTGGCATTCCACTTTAGCATATTTCAGTAGGATATTGTAAAATCAAAAGCAGTAACCTTTAAGTGCATTAAATGTTTTTGCAATTAATTTGAATTGAAGTTTCTTTCTCTTTCAATTTTTTTAATTGGCTGAATGTACTTTCTTATGAACACTTATCTTCTCATATTACTTGCTTTCTGATTGATTGGGCCACCTCATCAACTTAATGACATGGTTCTTGTAGTTTCAACCTTTTTCCAAGTCAGTAATCTAGGTTTTCAATTTTATTTTTTCCTCCTTATAACGGGAGGCAATTGTGAAGCTTGGTAACCAAGAGCTACTAAGGACTTAGATTTTGATAAGCAAATGACGCTGGGATTTTATATTTGAACCTTTGTTTTTTAATCATCATTGTTGTAGTTGTTGAGTAGGACAGGTTGAGATATTGTCCTCTCCTCCCTCCCCTTTCACTCCTTGCATACGTTCATGCATTGATTGTATATACTTGCATAATTAGCATTTCATTTGGTGATTTGCAAAATGATCAAGATGCTTCTTTGAATTTTAGGCTGTGGAGAGAGCAGAAGCAGATGAATTGGTGCTTGAAAATTGGGTGTCTATGGGGACCAGAAGGTCCATGTCTGTGCTTGATGAGCACGAGGTATTCTTTCCCATGGTTGAGGTTGGAAGTCATTCTACTAAGTGGATAAATGTGAAAAATCCAAGCAATTGGCCGGTTGTAATGCAGCTAATCATTAATTCAGGTGAAATTATTGATGAATGCAGAGAATCCGAAGGATTTATCCACCTTCCATCTGGTGGTTTGATTCACAATGACTCTACTTTGCCGAAGAAGTATGGATTTTCACTAGCAGAGGGTGCAGTTACAGAGGCTTATGTTCATCCTTATGGGGATGTGCTTTTTGGGCCAATATTTTTTTACCCTTCTGATCGATGTCACTGGAGAAGTTCAGTTTTGATAAGAAATAATCTATCCGGTGTAGAGTGGTTGTCATTGAGAGGGTACGGGGGTTCATCTTCTCTGCTTCTTCTCGAGGGTTCAAAGCCTGTTACGAGTATAGAGTTTGAGCTTGAATCCCCAATTTTGCTCAACATCTCCCCTTCAGAAAGGTCAGTGCATATGGAAGAGATAACCCATGCCTGTACATTGCCATTATCGAAAGAGTTCTATGCCAAGAACACTGGTGACTTGCCATTAGAATTCAAGAAGATTAAAATATCAGGTACAGAATGCGCATTAGATGGTTTCTTAGTACATAATTGTAAAGATTTTGCCCTCAACCCTGGAGAGTCAAGAAAGCTTACAATATCATACCAGACGGATCTTTCTGCCGCTGTGGTGTATAGAGATCTTGAACTGGCCTTGGCTACTGGTATACTTGTAATACCCATGAAGGCCAGTCTCCCCTTCTATATGCTCAATAATTGCAGAAAATCAGTGTTGTGGACACGACTGAAGAAATTCTCCTTCGCTGTTCTCCTAATTGCTTCTGTAATGTTCTTGTTCTTCTGTTGGATTTTGCCACACATGATATCTTTGAGCTCTCTGGATTTCTTATGCATATACAGTTCTACAAGGAGTGTAGAGGAGACTTGTTCTGTGCATCATAGTGAGAAAAGCAGTCAATTCTCGGATGTTTGGTCTGTTTTGGAAGGAGAAGGAGCATCACAATCCTCCCTGCAGTCAAAATCTCTAGTAGTTGAGAATACTGATGCCGTGGAAGCAGCTCAACCAAATTACCTCACAGTGAAAACTGGGAAGGAGAGGGGGAGGCGGCGAAAGAAGAAAAAGGGAGGTGGCTTGAAATTAGTTAGTCTATTTGAAGTTTCCAGTAGTCAAAGTGGTAATTCTACGCCTTCGTCCCCTCTGTCTCCCACTGCTTCTGGTACACCGAAGCGTACATGGCCTATGTCTCCTGATGTGAACCAGTCCATTGAGGTGAGTAGTCTCTTTGGTCGGGTGGTTGACGAAACCCAATGTCAAAAGGCACGAACACCTGAACCTACTTCTGTCATGAATGCGCCAAAACCTGAAGTTCATGTGAAGAACTGCATTGACAACTTGGTTTCATCTTCCAAACAGACTCCTTCAGAGTCGAGAAAGAGTTACAGTAAACCAATTTTGCTGCCTTCAGCTACTTTTCCTTCTGCTGGCAGGCCTGCTCCAAACGTCATATGCTCTCCTGTTGTTGCTTCAACCTCCAAAATTGCTCCGCATGCTCGAGCTCCTGGCTCTAAACTCTTCAACCAAAAAGCTTCTTTAGAAGGGGACGGTAAGTCTGGGATTCAGGATAAATACAAATATGATATCTGGGGTGATCACTTCTCTGGACTTCATTTGATTAATAAATCAAAAGATGTCCCTTCCATGATCCCCAGTGCCATAGAAAAGGACTCTGATAGCTTTTTTGAAACGAGTCCTCAAACTCTCATTGCTAAGTCCCAGCCAATGTCTGTAAGTTCTTTTTATCAGTATCCTCAAGTTTAATCAATTAATAGCCAAAAAAAAAAAAGTCCAAATTTTCCGTGGCTTTTTAAAATATTTTTCCTGGCCATTTGGTTTCAGTTTTTCCAAACAAGACCCAGGTGTAGATGAGCAGAGTTTCTTCTTTCATTATCATTGCAACTCAATAGCATTATCTATTACAGGATGACAAATTTCTCGTTGGGGGTTGGCCGAGACTAATCCTGATGGGTTGGAGAATTGAGACTAATCCTGATGGGTTGGAGAATTTTCAGTTTGGATGGGGTTAGCCTTTTTCTTGAACTAATTTTTGGATTCATATTTCAAATCTTAACTGACCTCTTTTCATCAACAAAATTTTTTACTTCAATATATTTCAAATCCCAACCTGTATACATGTATATGTACATATTGGGAAGTTTTAATCCTTATGCTTCAAACTTTAGTTTTAATCTTACTCTACACAATTTAAAAGGTTTTATTCTTGCCTCTGACTTTTGATTAAAGTTTACTATGGATCTATTATTGGTAAAGAATGGTAGGAATCCTAATAATACCACAAGTTTTTATTTAATTTTAATTTTATAGATGTATTTTCTTTTATTTGAATTACTTAGTGTATCAAGCGACATTGATTGAAAAACATGAATTTAAGTTGGTTAAAAAAGAAAATTTGTATTGTTTTTGAGGTTCATTGAACTCTTTTGACTCATTTTCAAGTGCTTGTTACTTATGGTGGACAAAATCAAGAAGTTAAATAAAGAGTTGGTGGGAAAAATTTCTTGAGAACCTTCAAATCTACTTTGATTTCTTGAAAATGAGGTGCAACAAGGATGGAGATGAATATGAGGTGAGAACATGATTAAGTACTTTGTAGGGTTAATAACAGAGAAATCATGCTTGAACATACCATTCGTAGTTATCATTTCTTATTAGGCTTGATTTTGATAGTTTAGTAGATCTTGGAAGTAAGGATAATGACATTTAATTTTCATTTTTGTTTTGTTGGATCGAGAATCTAGGGTCCATTTCAACTAATAAATAACTAAACAAATCAAGAAACCTTCATCTTTATCGATTATAACAAAGTGAACTCGTTGATCAATGTTGAGCTTCTGCACTGACCACTAGTTGTGCCCGAACACTTGATAAATCAATGATATGGTGGTTGCACTACTATAATAGAGTTGCAATTCACTTTTGAAGAATTAATGATTGTTAATCATTTAGTTTGATATTGGTAAATCATCTTATCATAGAAAGTCATTCTATGGTTGAATACACTGAAACATGTGTTGAGATAATTGATGGTGTGGTAGTGTTAATCAGGCAAACCAATCATTTGATCTTCCTAGATGTTAACGATACCCTATCAGTCCATTACAAATA
Organism: Luffa acutangula; assembly: GCA_036850905.1. NCBI lineage: Eukaryota > Viridiplantae > Streptophyta > Magnoliopsida > Cucurbitales > Cucurbitaceae > Luffa > Luffa acutangula. The sequence continues at coordinate 54,886,384 of CM072087.1, read as the reverse complement.
TTTGTTTTTATATTTGTTTTTACCAAGTAACAATTTCATCGAATGGAAATATTTGTTTTTATATTTGTTTTTACCAAGTAACAATTTCATCGAATGGAAAGTTTGCTTATTACGATTTTTTCATGAGAGTCAATTCAAGACATGTAGATGTTGTAACTAGGTTATAGGAGATGTATGGGAATGTCAAGGTCATCGAATTCAGATTCTAAATCTTGGGCTAAATCCAAAATACTTAATACTTGAACTTCATTTAGGGTAGGCCAATGTACAAAATCAATGTCTAATGTCAGAACTAAACTAATAGTATTGAGTAACGTTCTTGACATGGATAATTTTTCAAAATATCAAATTAATTGCAAGAGTAAATTGTAACTAATAATTTACTCATCAAATACTTCATCCTTGATGCCTATGACACCCTTGAACCCGAACGAACCCCTCATCAATATTTGTAGTTGTAGAAAGAGATGAGAAAACAAGTTGACATGGGTCAAAACTCCATCGACAAAGAAGCGAAAGCGACGAGAGAGAAGAGAAGATGGCCCTCAAAACAGATGTCCAAGAAAGAAGATAAAGTGGAAACCTCTTTGCATTGCAATGCATTTACTCTGAATTTCAATGGAAAAAAGAAAAAAAAGGAAACTTGGAGGGACCATTTTATAATATAGTTTGCCTGAGGAGAGCCAAGGAAAATGACTTTGCCAACCCAGCAACCAAGCCAAGTGCAAACTCAATCTTCCATTTCTGCTAAATTCTGGAAGGATATACAAAGCTTGGTTTGTTCAATTGATTCAGAATAATGTAAATGTAAAGTTGGGTTAAGTGGGTGGGCCCAATAATATGTAAAAGTGGTCCAGTTGAAAGAAGAGAAGAGAAAGGGTGCTGTCCAATGGACCACAAAGAGAGGCAGCCAGCCCATAGACAGGGCCTGGGCCCATGATGGGTATATTTAACATCCATGGGTTTTCTTCAGGGATTCATGTGTAACAATAATGAAATGTTACTTTCAATGACAAAAAGTACAAGTTCCCATTTTGTGTGCATTTCAATTTCTCTTCTTTTGGATCAGTTTCCATGCCATCTCATCTGCATTTCTCAATCTTATCAACTACCAACTACCATCTAACTCACCATTCTCAATTCTCAACTTGTAAATACACATAATAAAAGAGATTCAGATTCAATTTTGCTTAATTAAATCTTTTTTCTTGGCTATATGATTTTTGGAGGATAGGGGGGAAAATGGCACAAGAATGAAAAACTTGGCCATAGCATAATAAAAGATTTAATGCTGTAAAAACAAAAAATTAGAAATACTAAAGTGTTTTTTTTAGTTGAAGATATATATGTCTTAGACCCATAAGTGTTGATATAGTTAAATTTAATATAACCCATCAGCCTAAGCTTTTGATGTTTGAATGATGATGGTATATAACATGGTATTAAAGTAGGAGGTCCTATATTTGACCCCTGTAATTTCATTTTCTCCTCTAGTGTTATGTCCTAATAAGTATTATAATGTCTTGGTAAATGTACACCCTAACTTTTTGGCTGAGAGTATATGTTTCAATTAGTTGACATGTGTTTTAACCAATTGAGTTAGGCTCAGGTTGGTTATTATCAATTCAATTAGTAATTAATGAATTTTTTAAACATATTTTGTAATTTTTCTTTAAGAAAACACTAAGTTGTAGTAATTTTCCTACAATTACATATTTGCACATAGTTTAAATTACAGCGATTGTCAATTTAATGGAGTATCAAATATTATGAGATTGGATACAACTGTGCATACATGTGGGTGGATATACATACATACACACGAAATTATTTGAAGTACTTTTCTTAAGCTCAACAAATGTGAGGATGAGACATACGCCCAACCTTTGACATCGGTAAAGATTAGATACTTTAACTATTGAGCTATATTTGCTCAAGGTTAGGATTATTTGAAGGACACTTGAAATGCAAGAAAGAATGAAGAATATTTTTATGAGGGAAGGAAATAAAAAGAGTGGAGGGTTTTTTTTTAAAAAAAAATTGCATGTGAGTTTGCTTTTTGCTCTTTTTTACAATTAGGGCATACAAATAAATGCTCCGATAATGTGTTTGCTTTAGCTTTTGGCATCACTTCTCACTTTCGTTGCATTCACAACCAAACATTTTCCTTTCAATTATTTTATGAATTAATTGGGGACCAGTCATTTTTTATTTTTTTATTTATTTTTTTTAATATGGAAAAGGAAAATAGAATCTAAACTCTCTCTCTCTCCCTCTAAATTAGTTTTGATCTAACTGGTTCGTGATCTAACTTTCTATTTTAGTCAATTAATTTCTTTACTTTTAATGTTGTTGCGAGAACTATTAAATTTCTCTAAATCTGAACTAAAAAAAAAAAAAAAAATCTCTAAACCTAAATTACCAGCTAACTAATCACAAAGTGAATATAAATGGGCAACTTTTTCTTTAATAAGTATTGTCTCCTCTTGATCCGATCTCTATATATCTAATTAACTTTTAATATATTTTAAAAAAAAGTGTAATATATTTTTTTTTAAGAAAAAGAATAGGAGAAGCATTTGAAAGAGAGAGGTTGTAAAAAGGGATCTGTTTGCATTTTATAACTTATTTGCTGGAAAATATGTTTTATCCCTGATTTCTCTACTTAATTATCATTTATTTGGCATAATAAGTTTTACTTTAACCAAAAAATAAATTATGACAATTGAGTTTTGGTGTGTAAAAAATTAAATTCACTTGTGCAGGTTATTCTCCGCAAATCTAAGGAAGAATTTGTACTAAAAAAAAAAAAAAAAAAATCTAAGGAAGAATAACTTCAATCGTTCTAAAATACATGTCCTTTATAAAACATAACAGGAGGAAACATATTTTCTAAAAAATTAAAATTAAAATTAAAATTAATACTAAACTTTTGTTGATTTTATTATAATGTAAAATTAAGTTTTCTTAAGTTGATTTTTCTAAAATAGCTTCAATCTTTGACTTGAGGTGTTTTTTTTACTCACTTTTTTATTATTAGCTAATTTTTCAAAAGTGAACATAAATAAACCGTCTTATTTAAAAAATATGGAAAGTCGATTTGGTACTGAGGTAGGACCTAAATTATAAATAATGAACATCGATCTTAAAATTACAGAATACCAAAACTATATTTCCTTAGCTTTTCTTTTGGCTACTTACTCCTTTATATCACAAAAGAAGAAGCTATTATAATTGAGATGCAGAGGAATTGAGAGATGATAACAAACTTAGGGTAATAGGATCACTTTTTTTTTCACAATATGTTTATATTTTAACCAAAAAAAAAAAAACATAATTAGAATGATTTTGTAAAATTAAAGAAAGGTGCCAATATTGATATTCAATATATATGTAGATATGTAGTTTTTTTTTTAAAAAAAAAATTGTATAAAACTAGGGTAGTTCTAAACTAATGATAAAAATAAGGTTATTTAATCGAGGGAACAAATGCTTATTTGTATAAACCACTTTCAAGCTAACTAGCTAAGTGCTATGATTTAGACGACCTAAATCGCATGAGAAGATTAGAATGTAAACTTAAATCACAACCTCATTATATGATTTTACGATAATCATGTGTCTAATATATGTGATTATAGTGATGATAAATAGGTACTTGACAGAATTACTGCTACTTTGAAGACCATTAATCAATATAATTCTAACAGAATATGCAGAGCAATGATTTTGGTTACCTTTTTACCTTTATCTTTTGTCTATATCTTTATCTTTTTGTTTTCCTTTTCCTCTTCATACAAATGTTTGCATTGTGTTGACCTTTGACCATCTAATTTTTCCAATATTTACCTTTGAAATCTAGAACAAAAACATTTAGAATGAAATTATAAACAAAAACAATTTATAACCACCCATCAGAAGGAGAAAGGAAGATAGAAGTAAATTATTGATTTAGAAAGTTTGATAACTCAACTTGTAATATAATCCATTTTAAAATAATAATAAAATAGTTCAAAAATATGTTTAAAAAGTGCTCCATGGAGTATATGGACCTCTTTAAACCTCACTAAAGCTAAGCGATTTACGCCAATTGACAATCCATGTAAGCAAGAAAATTGTGTCATGTTTTTCTTTTTATGTGAAAAAAAATTGTCCTATTTTTGTCATTAGTTTGAAAAAGAACCTTAATATTTATTTATTATTATTTTAATTTAAACTAGCTTTCTAAAGGTTGAGTTTCAAAACGACCCCATCTTTAGGATTTTTTGTTTTAATTACATTATTTTTTAACTTTGCCTGATATAGCTAGCCAAAAAGGGACAAAAAGAAGAAATTTGAAAAAAATTGAATTCCATTAACATAATTATGGAGTGATTGTTATTCAAATTTGGAAAGCTTGAAAATATATAATGAGATTGGAAATCCTAAGGTTAGGATTATAGTATATAAGAATGCGCTTTGTTTTTCTAAAAAATTTTTAGATACCTTGGTTGCTTAGAGAAAGAAAAGCCCTTAACAGCTCTATACCTTATACATTAAAATTCACATATAACGAATGCTAAGGTTAAAAAACACATTTCCTTAAAAAAAAAAAAAAAAAAGTTAACAAACACATTTTTCTTTGACAACATATGCGATTTGAGGATTCAAACCACAAACTTCTTGATCATTAATACAAGTTTGATGCCAATTGAGCTATGCTCGTGTTGACAAATTAAAAAACATATTTGTCACTAAACTTTTGCAAAAATAACAATGTAACAATTTAGTCTCTGAACTTTAGCATGTAATGATTTAGTCTATATACTTTCAATTTTATAACAATTTAGTTCCTAAACTTTAACATATAACAATTTATTCCCTGAATTTTAAAATTGTAACTATTTAGTTCCGGTTGTGAAAAATATTATTGAGATTTAATGGGATTTTTTTTTTCATATATAGATTGATAACTTGATTAGGACCATGTATATGTTTTATAAACTCCAAAGATTAAGTTTACATAATAAAATTTAGCATTTAATTTTGATTAAAATTTTCATGATAGGATTTCTCAAAAAAAAAAAAAAAAAATCATGATAGGAACTAAATCATTACAAATTTTAAAGTATAGAGACTAAATTGTTACATATTAAAGTCAAGGGGCTAAATTGTTACAAAATCTAAAGTAGGAGGACTAAATCGTTACAAATTAAAGTTCAAGGACTAAATTGTTACTTTCATGAAAGTTTAGGGACCAAACGTGTATTTTAACCTAAATGTTAATCTTAACTAAATCATACATCAATAGTCTATTTTATAAGTTCCAAAGTTTAGATTGGATGCCAACATAAACAAAGTTCAACTAACATAAAATATAGACTTTCGACTAAGAGACCAGAAGTATGTTGTAAAAAAAAAAAAGGTAGAGGTTCGAATTTCTCACTCCACATATTCGAAAAAAAAGGTTTGAATTGCATTTACCACATTTGTAATTAACGACATATTCTAAAAGAAAAAAAAAAAAAAACAAAGTAAATACTCTCCTCTAATTTGATCTAGAAAATGAGGTAGAATGCAAAAATTTGATTATAGTTTGGTCCAACATAAGACATCAATTTATTTATTTATTTTATTTGAGTTCACATTTATTATTTTTGTTGTGAGGTTATAAATTTGACTCTCATTCTCACATTTGTTGGGAAAAAGAAAACTTAGGATTCCAATATTAGATTAGAAGGACATGTCCTCAATTTGCTCACCGGAATTGCCAGATCAATGCTGGGTCCGCTGAGGGCAGTTCGCGCCTTCCATCTAAATATCCACATTTTCTTTTTCACTTTTAAGGCACTAATTATTAATAACATAATCATTCAATATAAAAACTTGAATATAGTTCAATGATTAAAACATTTATTATCGATCAAAAAGTCAAAGATTCAAATAATCACCCCACATGTTGATGTAATATGTATCAATCAATTTTTTTTTTCTTGTTTAGTATAACCAAAGTAATGAGTATCTTTATCCACTTAATTATGCTTGAATTGACATGTTTCAACTAAATGAGTTATGTTCAATTTGATCCAACATATATCCATTTAATACTTCAATTTGAGTTAGAAAGGTTCCAACATATATGTTAGAGGTTAAATATATCAAAGTGTTCCTTAATCTTTAATTTTGATCTTTAATCTTTCAAAATTCTCAATGTTATTTTTAGTGTATTTAACCTTTTCAATGAAGTCATTTTATAAAAATAGTATATAAATTTATTAACAAAAAGTTGAAATGTGAATAAATTATTATTTTGGTAACATAGTTGAACATATAGATGGCATTCAAAGGAACTATTTTGCTAATGTTTTTTTTTTTTTTCAAGTTCTGGGTGAGAGGAGTTTGATTGTGTCAAATAAAATACGTCCAAATATATTAATAAAATAAGAATTTAATAATAGGTAAATTTCACAACTTTTTTTTGAAAGGTCTAATTGAGAATTTTTAATATAAAGCTTAGAATTTAAAAATGTTGGAAACTAAATTTAGAATTACCTTAAAAGGTTAGAGACTATCTAGTATTTATCATAAATTTAATTTCAAAACACAAACAAAATAACCTTATTTACAAATTACAAGTAATATATATATATATATAATAGATTACTTTTTTGGAAAAAAAAAAAAGGGATAGATTACATTGTTGTGCGTAATTTTGACAATTTAATAACTTGAAAACAATTTAAGGCAGTTTGTTGATTACGTACGCAGTCGGTTGTCTCATTTTTACTTTCTTATTTTAATTATATTTTATTATGGCTAATCATTATTTGACAACCATGGTTGAACTCATAATAATAATAATAATAATAATAAATAATTGACAACCATAATTTTTTTTGGTTAAACTATATTTTTGTGATTTTGTCTATATATTTTTTTAAGTACATATCCATTTTATTGATATATTTTTAAATTTAGGGAAAGAAAATCTCAATAGTTCTTAGTATCAACGAGTATATAAAATATATATATATTAATTTTTTCTATTACTACCTCAATTTTCATCAACCCTATGACTTATGTCATAGTTCTATTGTATCTATTATATTGATCATCACTCATTAATATTATTTATCATACTCAAAATTTTAGTGTGATTGTTCCCCTTCGGTTTATTATATATATATATATTTTAAATATTAGATTACAATTATAGAGGTCCTTACCATTTACGAAAAAGTTATTACCATCATTCAAGCTATGCTCAATTTATTTTATTAATCTAGTAGCTTTGGTTGCTAATGAGTCTTGAAATTCTTATTGACGTATTATTGAGTATCAAGTTAACCAATTGGAAACATAATTTAACTAATTACAACATTACTTATCTTCCCTTTATTTGTTGAACTAAAAAAACACTATTTACATTCCACAATGTATGAATAACATTTATAAATGGTGGAGGATGTTATAATTAAAATAAATTGACCGAACTGAAAATTTTCAAAATATAGAAAAGAATTTGACCCAAACATGAACGACATAGCCCTATTTAAAAAAAAAAAATACGAAAAGAAAAATCTTTGCTTGAATATATTCAAATCTCATGGTAGCCCCTATAAATTTAGGCGATCATGATTGTCAAATTTTTTTTTTCTTTTCACAATTTTGAAACCCAAAAATTAAAGTAAACATATCAAACTTTAAAAAAAGTTAAGAACCCTTTTTCAAAAAAAAAAAAAAAAAAAAAGTTAAGAACCAGTACAGCAAAGAAAAAAAAATCACATCTAGTATAAAAAATTTAAAAACAAAAGCCAAAATTGAACCTTTTTCTTAACATTTAATGTAAGTCTTGATCTTGGTCGGCCCTCCAAAAAGCATCTTGATCAATAATTAAGATAGAACTAGAAGACAGACAATGATACGATAATTAAAAAGGTTAAGAAATTAGAATGTGACTTGAGATGTGATGAGCAACAATTAGAAAGATAAGAGTGAAAGTGGTTTAAAAGAAAGTGGTTTAACTCAAAAAAAAAAATAAAAAAGCAGAAAGATGAGATTTTGAAATGGGAGCGTAAGAGTTAAATGCAAACAGAAACAGAGGCTCTCTCTCCCTCTGCTTTGGGACACCAAAAGCGCTTCGGACAATCCCTCCTTTGTCACTCACTGTGCGCCAAAACACCTTCCGACAATTCCATCTCTCTCTCTCTTTTTCATTGGCACGCAAAAGTTTATAAATTCATAGCAAAAGAAAAAGATGCTCAACAGTTGCTAGGCTCTAAACAAAAGGAGGAGTCTCAAGTTTTCTATGTAATGCCATAGCCATAGCCACTCTCTCTTTTTGCTTATTACTTACTTCTGTTTCTGTACTAATATATTCTCAAACCCATGTTATATTTTAGCCTCTTTGTTTATTTTAATCGTCTTTTTTTTCAAGATTTGCAGTTGGGTTTCGCGTTGTGTTTGCTACTTCTGTAATCTCTCTTCTTGGAAGGCGCTTTTTCAGCTCGAAACCTCGTCGTTTTGTGTATCTTCTTCTGCCGGCCTTTTACTGCTTTCTCCTTTCACTCTCTTCGAGATTCATACACTACAACCCCATTACATTACTTTTCTAAAACGCACACTATATTTTTGCAGCTGATTTTCGATTTCTGGGTCCTCTGTTTTTTAGTTTCCCGCTCTATATTTTGTACAAAAACGCTCTCTTTTGGGTTTTTTTTTTTATCTATTCTGATTCATTTCGGGCTTCTTTTTTTTTTTGGTTGTGGGAATATTTATTTTTGGTGGAATTCCGTCTCTTTTCCCAGCAAAAGCAAAAGCATGAATGCCAGAGTCCGCGGCAGCATTCAAACCGTCAAAGCTCTTAATCATGACAAGGTAAATTTCATTTGTTTCTTTTTCTTTTTCTTTCTTTTCTTTCCTTTGCCTTTTTTCTAGTGGAATGTCTTATTCGTTTCAACTTTAGATTGCTTTCTCCAGAAAATTGGCCTGCACTTCGATTTATTTGGTTTTAGGCTTTCGCTTGATTAACTTCCAAGGTTTTTGAAACTACCCATCAAATTTCTTCTGCAATGATTTTGTTATTCACACGACAGAAATGATTGCTGCTGGCTGTTGTTCTTTCTGATGCACATTTTGTTCATAAACGTTTGTGATTGTATTTTCTTTGCTGAATTTGGATAGAAGGTGAAGAAGTTAGAGAGTGGGAGGAGCAAGACGATGGGGAATGACAAACCTGGGACTATCATTAATCGGCGCAAATTAAACAGAGAGAGAAAAATAGCATTGCTACAAGATGTAATTATGTTCTTCTCCAACTGCCATTTTAGGGGAAATGCCAGTGTTGAACTCGTTTGATGGTTTTGTAATTTTGAAATTTGCAGGTTGATAAGCTGAAGAAGAAGCTCAGACATGAAGAGAATGTTCATAAGGCATTGGAAAGAGCTTTTACTAGACCTCTAGGAGCTCTTCCTCGTCTTCCTCCATATCTCCCTCCTTATGTTAGTACAACCTGCAAATTTCACATATCACTTCCTCTTTCTTTCTTTTTCATTCTTTTTTTTTCTATTCTTCATAAAAAGAATGGAAAAGGGTTGGACTGAAAGCACTTAGAATTTTGAAATTTTCTTTTTCCTCCCTTGTTGCAGATACTAGAACTTCTTGCTGAAGTAGCTGTTTTAGAGGAAGAGGTTGTTAGGTTAGAAGAACAGGTTGTAAATTTCAGACAGGGACTTTATCAGGAAGCTGTATATGTATCATCTTCCACAAGGAATTCGGACAATTCCACAGACACAATGGAGCCTATCTCGACCAGAATTTCGAAGCATCGGAGGACGAAATCGTATTGCCAAAATGAGTTCAATTCTGCAAACTCAACAGCCAGGCTGCAGCCTTCACTGGCCAGAAGTTCTTCGAGTCGGAAGCTATTGTCGAACGACAACTTCTTCGATCGGAATGGTTATTGTTCTAACAGGTTTGCCAATGGGAAACATGTTCCCGGGAAATCGAGTTCCTTTTTGTTTCTTCCAGAAGATGGGCTGGGAAAAGAGAATCAATCCTATGCAAATTCTGTGAAAAATAAGCCATCTCCAGAAAAGAAAGTTGAGAGAATTATAAGCCCATTGAAGAAGTCTCCTCTGAAGCAAGAATTCTTGGAGAAGAACTCAAGTCCTTTGAAGTTTCAGGTTTCTGTTTTTTACCATAATGAATTTATCTTCAACTGAATAAATTTCAATTTACTCATTGACTTGCTTCCAATTTTCCAGCTGGAGTTTAGATTAGAACGAGAAAGAGCAAAGGACAATTCATCTAGTTTATCTGATGATATAGAGGCTAGTAGCTCACCAAACAAAATTTCTGAGGACATTGTGAAGTGTTTGTCATCCATTTTCATAAGACTGAGTTCATCAAAGGACAAAGCTATGGACTCATCAGATACTCATACATCAAATGGATCAGCAGAGTTGCGAGATCCTTATGATGTCTGTTCAGATTTCAAACCTAGGAGCATCGGTCCCTATAGACATCTCTGTGCAATCGAAGCTAGTTCCATGGATCTCAACCGATCAACTAATGCAGTTTTTCTGATTCATAGGCTAAAGTAATTTCTCTAGATGTCTTTTCTTGCCTGAAAATTTCTGTTGATTTTGTTATCTTAATGAAGCAATTCATTCTACTGCACAGAAACTTGTTCCGGAGACTCGCTTCGGTGAACTTGGCAGGTCTTAACCATCAGGAGAAGCTAGCTTTCTGGATCAACACCTACAATTCCTGCATGATGAATGTGAGTTACTATGATCCATTTTATATCAGGAGGATTACAACATAAAATCTTCATCTACCTGTTAATTAGAGTCCTAAATCTAGAAACTAAGACAACTGCATTGTGTGACTTCAGGCATTTTTAGAGCATGGGATACCTGAGACTCATGAAAGAGTTGTAACATTGATGCAAAAGGTAAAATCAGTATGCTATCTTGTCTGCACTATCTACTTTACCATCAAATGGACATTTGAATTTCATAAAGTTTCTCAAAATTCTCAACTCTAACTGTAAGCCTAAGCTCGGTCGGATTCTTGTTGTTCATTACATTCAAACTGAAAAAGTTTCTTCTCATGTCAGGCAACAATTGTTGTGGGAGGACACCTTCTAAATGCAATAACAATTGAGCATTTCATCTTGAGACTTCCTTATCATCTGAAGTTTGTAAGTGTATCATTTCCAACTCCATTGAACTTTTCAACACACTTAGAATTCCCAATAGTCTTCTGAAGTCTTTCAAATTTTGTAAAGTCCAATGCTAAGTTGTCGATAAACTTCAGACCTGCCCGAAAGCAGTAAAGAACGACGAGATGAGAGCACGCAGTGTGTTTGGATTGGAATGTTCTGAACCCTTGATTACATTTGCACTCTGTTGTGGAAGCTGGTCATCTCCCGCCGTGAGTATGCTACATTTACACCTGCATAAACCTGCTAGAGTTTTTATTTCGAACTTCATCTCAAAGATCTCTTACCGTCTTTACTTATGTACCACTACCATCTCCACTTTAACTCACAGCGCATCGTCTTTGATACTAAATTTGTTTTGAATCAAATTTCTGAAGTTGGTTTTTACTGATCTATAACTTGTGTGAAATGAAGGTGAGAGTGTACACAGGATGTAAAGTTGAAGAGGAGTTAGAAATAGCCAAGAGGGAATATTTACAGGCAGCAGTTGGGATTTCAAAGACAAACAACAAGTTGATGATTCCAAAGGTTTTGGATTGGTATCTACTTGATTTTGCAAAGGATTTGGAATCACTTTTGGATTGGGTTTGCTTGCAACTTCCAAATGAGCTGAGAATTGAAGCAGTTAAATGCCTTGAGAGGAAAGGAAGAGAGCCTCTCTCACAATTAGTGCAAGTAATGCCATATAATTTCAGCTTCAGAATGCTCTTACAAAGATGAAAGAGAAACTTTTTCATCTTTTATTTAATTATTATTTAATTATTTAATTATTTAGTTTGTGTTTCAATCCTCTAATCCTCGAAGTTCTTTGAATGTTGAAGAGTGTGCTGCCGAGTTTATATACTAAACACAGAAGACAAAGTTACCACATAGAATAAAGATGCATAGCCATTAACTTGGGAGTTTTGGGCAGTTTTTAGTTTTTACTCAATTTTTTTTTGGTTATGACCTTGTATTGATTATGGGATTTAGTTGAATAAAAGTTTAGTTGGTTTTTTTTTTTTTTTTTTAGTTCAACAACATTTGGGGTGGGAGGATTCGAATTTTAGACCTCTTAATCGATGATACATGCTATCGAGTTATGCACACTTTCGCGACTCATTTTGTTTTATGTAGGGAAGAGTTAATGCGGTATAACAAATTTCTTTACTGTCTTGACAACATTAACTAAATTTGAAAATTGAAAAAGAGTAATTTCCGAAAAGATATATATATATATATATTTTTGTTATTTTAGAAATTTAGACTCCGTTTGATAATTATTTGGTTTTTGAAAATTATATATTTTTTTCTTCTCAATTTTCTTACAATAATTTTCATTTTTTTTCGACACATTTGAATTCTTAACCAAATTCCAAAAAAAAAAAAAAAAACACAAGTTTTTGAAAAGTTTTTTATTTTTATTTTTTTAAACATGACTTGGTTTTTTAAAATATAGGAAGAAGGTAAATAACAAAACAAATAAACTTATAGGTAGAAGTAACCCATAGTTTAACATTTGACCAAATTGACTTGCCCAAATCCATCTATCTACTAGATTGGAAATGAGTCTCTCTTTTTGGGAATTATTTAGATTTTTATTTATTTTTTAGTACATTAACCTTTGGAGGTGAGAGATTCGAATTTTTGACCTCTTGGTTGAGATTACATGTCAATTATCATGACTGGCTTTGACAGGACTTCTTTAGATTGGGTTAACACTTGTGTAACTTATAATTTAGATAATTTCATTTTAAAAAATAACAATTTTTTTTTAATACATATTAACATAAAAGTGAAGTGAATGATACTATTTTGGAAGATTAATGTCGCATGACTCACTTTGTTTTGTTATTTATTTATTATTTATTTTTTTAATTGTTCAACAATAACATATATGAAAGATGGAACCATCAATCTTTGAAATAATAATTAGTATCTTATATAATGAACTATGTTGGAAATAGTGTATCTATCACTAGTTTAAAGGGTTTGACTGTTAACATGAACATAGTTCAAAGTTTGTGGTTCGAATCCTTCATGTCAAAAAAAAAAAAAAAAAAAAAAAAAAAATTGGAAGGACTCCATCTAAGATTCTGATCGAGGTACATGGGCTTATTGTTGGAACCGGGTGACTGGTGAGTCGATTCAGTTCAAACTCAGGCTTACATTTCCGCTGGACCTAGCCTAATGATAATACTGCCCTGCGCTCATGTGCTTATGATTTTTATTCTTTTATTTCGTAATCATCAAATCAATGACTTCTTCAAATTCCCACTATGACATTAGCAAAAAAAAAAAAAAAAAAAAACCATTATGATGGGGATGAATATTTTATTTTCAAATTTTCTTACAAAATTAACACGGTTCGATATTATCTTTTCCAACTACTTTTCTAAATTTTCACAAATATATTCATATTTATAACACCTAACATACTTTTGAGACTAGTGTCTTGTCTTCAACAAAGCAATACTGATGCATTGTCGGTCAATCATTCACTCACGAACTTCTTTTCTTCGTATGAAAAGGGGGACTCCATTATGGTGTTCACCCACCGGCCACCGATACATAAAAATCCCTAACATGGTTTATTCTTATGCTTATATTTATATGAAATACAATAATTCTTCTAATATTTTTAACTACACTCCTTCCCTTTTCTTAGTTTTTCTTACATCCAACCAATCTCTTCATATTTTCACAATAATAGCAGAATAATATGCTCTTGATCAAGGTTCTAAATGTCAACCTTGACATTGAATTTTAATATTTTATGAAAATGTTTAAGAAAATATCAATAAAATATTGATGTCCATGGACATTTTTAGAACATTTTTAAAAATAAAAAATCAAAAATAAAATATTTAAATTAACAATTAAAATGTAATGTGTAACTTAGTGATATTTTGTTTATAATGAAAATGTTGATTCACCTCACCTAGGTAAATATGAAAATGGTGATAGAAATCGAGATCTGTGATTTGAGTTCTCCCACCCCACATGTTGTCAAAAAAAAAAAAAAAAAATGGTGATAGAAATCTAATACCTTACCCTCCTACCCAAAAGACGTTATATGAAGTTGTATTCTACGTGTTGTGTGACAGTCCAAACATGTGTCAATTTGGAGAGGCCATTTTGAGGAAAGCCCAATCGTAAAGAAGTGAACAATAGGCCCAAGGAGAATGAGGGTCTGAGGCTGAGGCTGTTGACCAAAAGAAATAAAATAAAGGGGCAACAAGAAAAATGGCTATAAATAAATAGGTGGTTTGAAAAATGGCTACGAACGTTTATAAATTAAATAGATGGCTAAACAATTTATTGATTAATAAATCCCTATTTGTACAAGATAAAAATGCCCTTCCAACAAACTCCGTGTTCTTAACGTTTAAAACCAAAATCAGAGTTTAAGAGGATAAAATACACCCCTAAAAATAAGTTGGAGACGTTTTAGGAGGTTTGAAATTAAAAAATCCCTAAAAATAATTTGGAGGCATTTTAGGAGGTTTGAAATTAAAAAATCCCTAAAAATAAGTTGGAGACATTTTAAGAGGTTTGAAATTAAAAAATCCAAGAACACAAAACTATTTTGAAAATCAGTCGATGTATGTTACTACAGGAAATAGTTGTTCCCCAGAAAAAGGAGTAAATACCTTTATTGGGGAAGGAGTACAAAGTTCAACCTCCCTCAGTAGAGAGAAACACCTTCGAACTCCATTAATCGGAAACAACAGTCCTGTCAATAGGAAGATTTACTACCTGCAACTAAGAATACCTGAAAATTTTTAAAAACAAATAAGAACACAGTAATTATGAACCTAGGGGTGATACTCAGTTCGGTTTTGTCGGTTTTTGACCAAACCGCGAACCGAACACATCCAATCGGTTTTACAAAACTCTCAACCGAACCAATGTCCAATATGGGACATGTCCAATGGTTCGTTTTTTCTTCGGTTCGGTTTGTCCAATGGATCGGTTTTCGGTTTTGGGCCCAATGTGGGCTTTTTTATTTTTTTAAAATGTCTCATTTTCTCTCCTAATTTCAACTCATTTGTTTTTTTTTTTTTTTAATTTTTGGCCCAATTACCCATTGTACCCCATTTTTTCAATACAAACTTCAATTAATTAATTTATTAAATACAATTACTTAATTTTCTCAAACTAATCCATGAATAACAATTTTTAAATATTTGATTTTAAACAAATATACATAATAAAGATAAACATACAAATAATATCATAATTTATACTTTAAATTACATAGAAAAAAGAGATTTCCAACCAATTTAGGAAAAAAGTGAGATGTGGGGAGAGGCAAGATGTAAAAGGTTAGGATATTTTAAGTGGTATATATATAGTCGGTTCGGTTCGGTTTTTTATTAGTTTTTTGAATGAAAAATCAAACCGAACCGACAATTTTCGGTTTTCCCAAAAAACAAAATCGAGATGTCCATATTTTTTCAAAATAACCGAACCAAACCAATGGTTTGGTTCGGTTCGGTTTGTCGGTTTTTTGGTTTTTGCTTGCACCCCTAATGATACCTTACCTGCTGCAATTATGAGCTGTCATAACACCGCCCACCCTCCCACCAGAACCGCCTTCATGCACCAGCCCGTCCGTCCATCTTCATCTTCCACAACCTTCCATTCCAACCATTTTCCACCCCTTGAAAGACTTAATCCTCCATTTCCCACCATTTTCCACCCCCAACACAGAGTGTATCCCAATCCCTACCTCTCGCATCGCTCCGACGACCCACATCCGCCGTGCCGACGACCTTCTTCCGCCGTGTCGTCGAGACTCTCGCTCGCCCCACATCCTCCATCGATTCTCCTTCTACGCGAGGACTGTACAATTTCTCAAAAATTCAAACCAAGGTAACAACTTCATTCCCATTCCTTTATATTAGCAACAAACTGATACATTCCCCCGAGATTTTAGGGATTTCGTTTCTTCCATGCATTTCGAGAATATTACGCTCGATTGTAAGCAGAGACAAAAAAAGACTAAGCCCATGGAGGTAAGACTCTGTATTTACTCTTTAGGTTGTGTAAAACATGCTATAATTACCCCATTGTGAATTACAAATTAGAGAATTAAACTCCCTAATTAACATCCAGGATGCGAAGAGACCCAAAGGGAAGGACAAACGGACAAAAAAGGATGAAAGTGAGGAGGTCGAACCCACCAGAGAGGTATGTACTGATAAATACTATTCCATCATTGTTGCAAACTCCTCTGGAAAGTATGTTGTGGTGTGGTCATATGAAAGAGTGTGAGAGGAGTTATATACCTCATGCACCTTGCAATCTATGTATTGGCAAGCCTGTGTACATTGTCTGCCTGTGAACGTGTATGTATTAGTATATACATCAATGATCTCACACATTTATATACGTATGATATGTACAACTACTATCTCGTACATCTATATGCATACATGCTCGTACGTACATGTGTTTGAACAGTTATATACCCTTCATTGTCTGCCTGTGAACGTGTATGTATTAGTATATACATCTATGATATCGTACGCCTGTTGTCTGTGTAGATTGAACTGTTACATACAACTATGGAATTGTTTGATTTTTTTTTTTTTTTTGGTAATCCATTTGTTGACTGCTTCATGCCGTTGAAAAAGATAATTTTTTACCGTTAGAAAGTCTAAGCCAGAAAAATAGGTAAATCAGGATAAAAAAAAAAAAAAAACCGCCAACCGATCCCATGTAAGTAGGGATCCATCCACCACGCAAAAAGGGGACGTTTGCAACAAAAAAGACTGTTAATGACGTTTGTATATAACCGTATATACCAGGGGTAAAAACGTAAAAAAAAGCAAGGAAACGGTTCCTAAAATTTCGGTAGCCACGCCTACAAAATCCGAACTTCCGTAGCAAAAAATCAAGAATGTTTTTTTTTTTTTTTGTAGTCATTTAGCACAATTCCCCTAAAATAAAATAAAATAAATATCCGAGGTGGAATCTAGTGACATCAACCTCAAGAAAAAGGAAAGAGAAGAAAATCAATTACTTTTTCAACCTCGGCACGAACCCATTACCCAGCCAGCTATTTAGTCCCATATCCCAAGCCCAACAGAGGGAAAAATGAAAAATAGAAATCAACTTCAACTTCAACTTTATGGAGTCACAACAACATCATATTCCGTTCCCATATGATATTGATATTGATATTGATATTGATATATCCCACAGGCCACAGGCCACAACAACATCAAATAATTATATAACAGAAGAATCCTCCTAACCTTTAACAACCTACCTCTCATTTGCAAATCATTATATATATTATATGTCCATTACATTAGATTAAATTAGGCTGAGGCTCCGTCAGCCGCGCCCATGTGAGCACATTTATTTTTTCTCTGGGGAGGCAGGAGCCAGCCGTACGTATTGGATTTCTTGTCAACTTGGGTCAGGTGGGACTGCCACTGGGACTGGGAGAGACTACACACCGCTTTTAAACAATCTCTTCTCCTCATCTAATTCCCTAATAATAATTAATTCTCACCACCTCTCCTTCCATCTACAAATAATAATATATATACATATTTATACATGTCAATAGAATTTGTTGAAAATGACTACACAACTCTCTTGCTGTATATTGTCTTCCTATATTATTATCTCTCTTTCCATCCATTTCTCCATATCTCAATCTCAAACTTGACCTCTCCCATGATTATTTTTAAAGATCAAAATCACACAAGGGGATCAAAATAATATATTCAAAGAACATTAAAGATGGAACGTCTAGAATGGGAATAAATCGAAAGAATAGGATGAGCGAACTGGTTGGTTTGGAATCAATGCAATTCCTTTTCATTCTTTTTACTCTGGAATATATTAGGTATAGACTTACTATTAATGCTATATTTAGTTTTTTATTAGAAAAAGAAAAACAATAAATTTAAATTTAAAGAATAATAATAGTTTTGTAATGATGATGAATTGTGTGTTGACCCAACTTCGTCCAGTGGACTTTGAGAGTTTACTTATTTAAGATGGAAGAAGTTGGAAAATGGTATATGTAGAGGTAGAGAAAGAAATGGCATTGGAGAGTGGAGAAGAATAAAACTTTTAGAAAAAGAAAGGAAGTAGAAAAGGGGGTTTTGTGGTAATAGAGAAAGAATCCAATGGGTTAATTGAAAGGGCATGGTTGCAAATACTAAAAAAGAGAGGAGAGAGGGTTCTTTCTTTTTCTTTCGATGATTGAAATTAAATCAAATCCCATCTTCCAGTATCTTTCCTTTCCTGGCTGCCTCTTTCGAATAGGAATATATATCATTCAATTCCAACACACACACACACACACACACTGTCTAGCTGGAGTTCTTATCAACTCCCATCCATCTCTCTTTTCTCTCTCTCTCTCTCTTACACAATCTTTTTCTTTTTTCTCCAAACATCTTATTTAATTTTATATTTCTTTGGATTATATAACACAACTCAATTCTAAATATTCTATATTGCTTCTCAACATTCAATAATCTCCACACCTAATGGATGACGTACACAAACAATGTTATTCATCTAATTCCAATCTTGAAAAAATATCATGGTTTCATGTTGTATATGGTTAAAATGATGATGGAATTGTTCCAGTATTCCTTTCTTTTGAATACTTCTCAAACAAACATTCCTTTTTAAGATATGACTTAAATGGGATAAATGACCATGTTTCACCTGTTTGGAACAAAAATTGAAAACTAGTTTAAGTGACAAAATGATAGATGAACATAAATGTGGTTGAATCATGCATCTGCCTTACAAAAATCAAATACTATTATTTAAATAACAGTCTTAATTAGACTTAATTAATTATAAGACAAATAATTAGTCAAACTTTATTAATTTAATATCATAAAGTAAACATAGTTTACCGTAACTAACATGTATTGTCGATCAAGAAGTCAAATGTTCAAAACCTCCATCCAAATTTTTGTAAAGAAAAAAAAAAGATATATATAAGGTAAACATTGCATTTCATACATAAATGCTAACAAGCCTTTTTTTCATTTTAAAAAATAGAATCAATATGCTAGGTGTATTTATTAATGTAAATGGTCTAATATGTTTGATTTTGTAAAATGATAAGAAATGTTACATTGATATGACATGTCCGTTCAATGTGGCAATACAACTAACCAAAAATCATTACATTGCATCGCTAATGTTAGGAAGGAGGTATATACGACTACGTTTCATAGTTCCTGAGGATGGTAAATATGTTGGTTTATTTTACCACTGTAATTTCAAGTTGTTAGGGTTGAGTGTATACGTGTCTCATTGTGTAAGGATGAGAATCTTTTGCTGTTATTTCCATTCCTCTATTTAATTCATTCTTCTGTATAGCATTCTATTCATTCAATATACAGGAAAACTTTTCTGAGATTTTTTCTCTCCACGATCCTTCTCTAATTTGTAACTGCCAATAAAAATAGTCATGATGTAATTGTTGGAGGTGTGACCAAAGTCTCACATTGGCTAGATAATAGAAAGATCATGGACTTATAAAGGAAGACAAATATCTCCATTGGTATGATGTCTTTTTGGGTGAACAAGCTACACAAAGACTTTTCCACATTCCAATTCTACACAAATAAATAATTTGGTTTTTTTTTTCTCCTTTAAGAGAAAACAGAAAAAGAAAATAATAATAATAATAATAAATGGGTGAGGTGATTGAAAGTGGAAGTGAGGAGAGAATTGAATTAGAAAGGGTGGTTGAGGAGACGGAGAAGTAAAGCGTGAATGAGTGGTTGGTTGGTACCAAAAGTTGTTTTCTTGTTCCGTCTATTTTTAGAATCTCTTTCTCTCTTCTTCTAATTTTAGAATCTCTCTCTTCCATTTTTAGAAATTTGACTAATCCATCCTCCCACATTTTCTATTCCTATTTATTTATCATCAATTTTCATCCTTCTTCAATTACAAAACGTATTATATCTCTAATTTTAACAAAAACAAAAATACAAATTTAATTCAAAAAGAAAAGAAAAAAAAAAAATCTCAGTAGGCCTTAGTAGAGGAAATGATAACATGACAAAAATATCAGTATAAAAATAGTGTGAGTGTGGATGGTTATTTAGTAAAATATTGGTGAAAAAAAACAAAAAAAGAGTCAAAATAGGAAATGAATAATTGGAGTAAGATTTAGTAGCAGGTTGAAACTGGAAAGAAGGGATGGGGAGGTGTTGGTAAGCATGGAGGCCACGTTGGCGGTCCAATCAGTCGCCACGTGGAATAAGTATTCATCGATCAGAACTCTGCCGCACCATTCACAACCCAATAATCACATCATTTAATGCCCCTGCCGGATTTTTTTTTCTTTTTCTCCCTCTATTTCTTTTCTTAACCAAATACATTTTTTTTTCTTTTTTTGAGAAGAAAAATTAAATAGTTACACTTACAATTTTTGGTTTTAACGAAACCAAGTCTTTATTGTAAGTATTTTTTTTTTAATTAATTTACCATTCCATTTTAGGAACGTTTGTCAAAAAATGAGAAGAAAATACATGGATTTTCCAAAAAAAAAAAAAAGAAGAGGAAATCGAGAAGATGATGAAATGACGGGTAAAGTTTTGATGTACGATTGAAATATCTGTAGTTTCATATGCACTTTTGGCTAAATAATAATAATAATAATAATAGAACTCAAAAGTTTTATAAAAGAAAACAAAAAGAAAAAGATAGAAGAAAGCCGAAGGAATATTAGCTAAAAACTAGAGCCAAAGAGAAGGAGTTGCGTAAGGGTAATTAACAGTCATTTTAAAATGAATAGTATCAAATGTATTGTTCAAAGGAAACACAAAACTATAAAATCATTCAACATTTAGGACCACTTCGACTCGATCGTGATAATAATAATATATATATATATATATTTTTAAAAAAATAAGTTTGTTTACTTTTAAGTTTTTATATGTTATATATTCGGGAACATAATTATAATTTATAAAACTAACCAAATTTCTAAAAAACGAAAGGCAGTTATAAAAATCAATGTTTGAATCTATAATTTGTAAAAGTAATTAGCATTGCACTAAGCCATTAATCTTTTTGTTGATTGTACTCAAAAAAAAAAAAAAAAAAAAAAAAAAAATTGTGTTGAGTTGAGTTGAATCACGTTTCTTCCGTATAGAGACATGTGTTTGTATTAAATGTTGGTGCAGCATTGGTGTTTGTGTAGCTCATTTCAGTCTTATTCCCATCACCATATATCTTTCTCTTTTTCTCTTCCTTTCTCATTTACTTCAAATCTTTTGATACATATTACAATACTTTTAATATATGAATAATCAAAACTTGCACTTGCATTTGAGGACTTTTTTTTTTTTTTTTAAAAGAACATCTAACCATACATTCTGTTATAAATTTTGGGTGTGAATAAATATTAAAGTTTCTTTTTTTCTTTAGACCCTTTATAAAAAAAAAAAAAAAAAAAAACCAAATGGAAAAACAAATAGTGAGACATATTTAGGATTTTTTTTTTTTAAAAAAATAAGAACCTTTTTATTTATTTATTTATAAAAAGGAAGTTATTTATCCATTTGTAATTGGAGAGAGAGAGAGTGGGAAGGGGGAGAATGATAATGGAAGGTCCGGCAATGGGGAGAAAGTTTTATAGAAAAAAAAAGTGAAATAGAAAGAACCCCATAAACCCCAAATCCCAAATCCCAAACCTCTTCAAATTCAGGCAAATCCAAACCCCAATGAGAATGAACTCAGATAGCGATAGAGAAGATCTTCTATTCTATTGACTCATGTTTCTTCTTCCTTCTTATATAAATTCCTACATACAAATTCTTTTTCACATACATTTTTATTTTTCTCTTCACCCAATTCTTCTTCAATTCTCCCCTATTTTCTTTAGCAAGTCGACAAAGAATTTGGCTTTCTTGGTGGGTTTCTTCTCTAATTAACAATACTCCTCGTCTTCTTCCATTCTGTTGTGCCTACTCTATTTCCAACGATGCGCAACATGGGGAGCTCAAGCTCTGCCCGAGGCATCGCCGCCATTGTGGGTGTTGGCCCCAAGCTCGGCCGTTCTATCGCTCGCAAGTTCGCCCACGAGGGCTACACCGTCGCTATTCTCGCCAGAGACTTGGGTATCTCACTCAATCCATCACTATATATGTTCCAATTCGGGATGTGGGGGATTCGAATTCGTGTCTGATTTTTTGCAATTTTTCAGGTAGATTATCGAGATTTGCGGATGAGATTGCGAGAGAAGAGAAGGCCCAAGTGTTTGCGATTCGAATAGACTGCTCGGACTCGAGGAGTGTGAGAGAGGCGTTTGAAGGTGTGCTGTCGCTGGGATTTGTTGAGGTTTTGATTTACAATGCGAATCAACAAGTTTCAAGGCAACCCACGAGATTCATCGACGTTCGTATTGAGTCATTTGAGAAATCTCTCGCTGTTTCATCGGTGGGCGCTTTCCATTGCTCCCAACAGGTACAGGGCTCTCTCCCTCTCTTTTACTTGAATTCGATAAAGCCCTAGACCCACCCATTTCGTTCGTTTTCCCAGAAATCAAACAAAACATCTTCAGAATTTAGTGTAAGAAACAAATTCGTTTGGAAAAATTGTAGGTTCTTCCAGGGATGGTGGAAAGAGGAAGGGGCACGATTCTCTTTACAGGCTGCTCAGCTTCTCTGAATGGCGTTGCTGGTTTCTCTGACCTTTGTGAGTTGCACTACGCAGATTCTGTGTTTCTATTCTATCTGAGATTAAGAAAGAAGGGAATCAAATTTTTTTCTGTTCTGAAGATCTTTTTAGTTGCAACAGGGAGAGAATCCTCGTGAGGTGTTTCTAAAAAGTTAGAGATATTTTACAATCGAAAAAACTATGTACATAACAAAACCGAGATATCCCATCAATCTGCAAAACCCTTTGATAACACCTAAACGAACATCTTACATCCATGATGAATGAGGAAGAGGAGGAACTAGAAGTTTGATTTTTCTTTCTTTGGTTTGTGTATGTGGGTACGATTTGGGACAGGCTGTGGAAAATTCGCATTAAGGGCACTATCTCAGTGCTTGGCGAGAGAGCTCCAACCCCTGGGAATACACGTCGCTCATATCATAATCGATGGAGTCATTGGGCCACCAAGGTTTGGAATCCGATACTCCATTTTTTGCCGAAGATTCCTGTTATTTTCTCACCATCCAAACAGAACTCCGAGGAGATTCTCGAAGAAGTTGGAGTTGATACATATGATAATGTTGAAAATTTTTGTAGGACAAGCCCGACATCTCACAGGGGAGGATCGTCCTCGTCATCGTCTTCGTCGTCAACATCATCCGTTGGATCGCATTTACAGAGTGGAATTGGAGATGGGACTATGGACCCAGATGCGCTGGCTCAGACTTACTGGCACTTACACGTTCAGGACCGGACCGCTTGGACCCAAGAAATTGATCTACGACCTTCAA
Source organism: Luffa acutangula (assembly GCA_036850905.1). NCBI lineage: Eukaryota > Viridiplantae > Streptophyta > Magnoliopsida > Cucurbitales > Cucurbitaceae > Luffa > Luffa acutangula. Next base: position 54,862,744 of record CM072087.1, on the reverse strand, counting down.
ATCCCAGATTGTTCTAGTTCCTTCTTTTTTTTTTTTTTTTTTTTACAGAAAAGAAAAGGAAAGAAACAGCATCATGATTAAAAAGAAGCAGTCGTATTCTGTGGTTGACCCACATTTTTATATTCTGTCACAAAACCCAAACCCAATCATTTAGCTTCACAGATGTGTCTTTCTGAATCCCCCACCTGCCGGTCAAAATCCAAGCTTTATCCTTCTCCATTGTGAAGCAGGAAGGTTAGCGATTGATTGTGTGTGTTAATGGGTAATTTGGGGTGAAAACTTTATGGTTTTTGGATTTGTTTGTTATTGGGAAGGTGAGTGCTGGGTTTTGATTAGTGGTGTTGGTCTGGTTGTTGTTGTGTATATAATGTTGAAGATTGGATTGATTCTTGCTATGAATGATTGAATGGGTTTTTATGATAATTATGTTAGTGATCGTGATGTGATGTGATGTGATGTGATTGGATCTACGTCTACCTGTCCTGCTTTGGGGGGTGGGGTTCTGTGGATCCATTCGTGTTCTCAAATGGGACACTCCTTTTCTTTGATTTTTTCTTCTTCTCTATTTAATGCTCTGTTTTTTTGTTTTTTAAAAAATCAAATCTTTAAATTGAAGGTGGGTTGATTTTTTCTCTCTGGGTTCGTGGTTCTTGAAGATGACACATCGATGGGATGGTGTTTACTGTTTTTGTGGGGTACGTACGGTAGATTTATTCTTACAAAAGTACTGTCCGGTTAAAACACAAGGAAATAGAAATTATTATTTTTAATGTTACCTAATGAGCTGACGTAGGCACAGTGTAACTCACTAATAAAAAAATATATACATTTTTTACCACATGTGAGATCCAGAGATTCAGACTATAGTCATTAGTACAACCAGTTAAGTTATAATTATATTAGTACTAAGCAAAATATTTGAATAAAAAGAAATGCAAAAAATAAAATCTCAACTATATATGGAAGAAGGGCTATTTCTATTTTTTCTCTCTCATTTTGTTAATTGATTTGTGTGATTGTTTTCCTTTTTATTTACTATTTTGGTTTGGTTTTGCCTTTGAAATCATCCAAAAGTCCTCGCACCACCAAAAATATTGCTCCTCATAATCTTCACTTTTCTAACTAATATGTGACTTTATTTGCATTCTCAACCTTATCTTTCTAAATATTTAATTTTGATTTCTTCAATGAATGGTTTTATCCTTATTTATTTATTTATTTATTTTTATTTTCATTGTTGACATAACACTGCAATTTCAATTGAGACTTTCTCCAACCCGAAACTATACATTTAATATTTGTGGAAGATTATATAAGTTCGTTCAAATTCATATGAATTAAATTTTTGTATTTTAATAAAAATGAGGGTGGAGATTTGAACTTACAACTATAAGAAAAGAAGTATGTCTTACTTGAGTTCTACACTCTGTCATAGAAATTGAATCGTGAAAATTTTGTTTAATTTTTTTTCATAATTATGAGTAAATGGTACATTCTTATTCACTTTTTATTTTCAATAAATTGATATATAAATAATTATAATCAAATAATTTAGTTTAATGGCATAATTTATCATTATATTTAATAAATTAAAGTATATTTATTTTATTGTAATACTTTTAAATTTATTATCATGGACTATATACCCTATTGGCTAGGTTATAGGTTTCAATTATAGTTCAACTTTAAAATCTCGTGCATCGCATAGTAAATCTAATAACCAAGAACCTAGCCAATATTCTGAAAAGGAAAAGTCTATAAATATAATAAAATTATGTTGGAAACGTCAAGTAATTCAATAGTGAAAATAATCATTTTACTATTTTTGAGCTAACATAAGTAGTTCCACCAATATAAAACTTGACCAATGAATGACCAAAAAGTTTGTGGTTCGAATCCGTCCATTTCCATATGTTGTAAAAAAAAAAAAAAAAAAAATAGATTTATGATCTTTTTTGCAAACAGTGGAAGCCCTAGTGTGAATAACCATGTAAAGAAGAGAGAATTCAACAAGATCGTTTCTTGGAGAACCGACATGTCGTCAGACATGCTGTAATATAATCTTCTAATCATCTGAAACTGAACATATTTTACAACACCTGTACAATAACAGTGGAGCCTATAAACTCCTAAACTAACCTTCATCTCCATTGTCGTATGGATGTGTAGTAGTTGAGATTTTTGCAGTCCCTGCTGCTTGAAGATGAGCGATCTCGCTGAGATCGGCAACGATGGCAGCTCCGATGAAAGATTATGGAATTGGGGGACACCGAATCTTTTAGCCACCTCTCATTCTGCACTTAACCAAGGCAGAGGGCAATCACATTTTGAGATTTCTAATTCAATACAACCTATTATTGACGTCTAGCAGCCCGGCTTGATGGCCCATGTAATAGTTTGACAAAGCCAAGGAAGCTTAGCTTCCCGTCGGTGTGTCTGATCCAATCTTGAAGAACTAAATGAACAGGGACCGAAGGGCCCAGACCAAGTTCCTGAAGAGTCAACAAGATCATAAAGCGAGTTTCAGCAGATGATGCTGGTTAAGAAGTTTATATTTCTATCAACAGAATTCTAGATTCTCACATTCAAATATTTTATCAAACTGGTTATAATCACAACACGTAGTAAAGATGTGATTGATTGAACGTACCGAAGCTAGTTCCTCGATCATGATTGGCCTGTTTCCATCCTTTTCAAAAAGTTCATAGGCACTGCGAGCCAGTTGTTCCCAGTGACTAAGATCCTCCAGTTGACGGACACTAAGTGTAGCTGCGCAAAACTCCTCAAAGTCCATCCTTCTGAATTGCAACGCATTAAGCTGCCAGGAAAGAGAGGTAATATGATTAAGATTTTATTAAGCTACAAAGACATTTTACGCCATGAATACTCCAAGTAGCTTACTGATGCTAAAAAGTCGATAATTCGTGATTGTTTCATTGCCTCCGTTCCGTTTTTCATCAAGGTCTGGACAGAGTAAAACAATTTGATCTCAGAAATAATAATAATGGAAGAAAAGGGAAAGACGAAAGAGAAGATGCAAACCTCTTTTATATTTTCCAAGCTTATAGTGCCATTTTTGTTTGGTTTCAGTAATGCAAACTGAATTTTAAAATAGCTGAGTTCATCTTCAGACAATGTCTTTGACAGTGCCTGCACAAAACCATAGGAAAGAAACAATAAAAAACAAGTGCAAGTTTATGGGGGGAAAAATGAGTAACTATTACAGAGAAATGACCTAGAACAGAAACAGACAAACAGAGAACACATAAAGAATTGTCGAAAGTGATTTGAAGTAGCTTTCTTAGAAAGAATGTCTATGGCTCCCAAATTATGGTTCATTGTTCATCTGGGTCACAGATATTTTCGGAAAAGTTAAATATTTTATTTTCATAATTTTACCCCATAAGATTACTGTGTGCTAGTCAGGTACACCTGAGTGATTCACTGAAATATCCCCCGAGTACTTATTACTGCTAGAGTAAATAGCCAAAATTTGTTAACTTAAAAACCACAGTTTACAACAATGCAATTTAATTTGACTAAAATAAGTTATTGAGAAATTCCTTCCTTAAAAACTTCAATCTACAAATAATGAAAACGAGAGTTCGAAAAACCACCAATATATTTCAAAGTCGGCATTGTATTCTATGACAAGATTGCAGCCTAGAATTTCAACACATGTTCAAACCTTTAGATGGCGAAATTATCTGGCAAGCAGATACAACTTTGTGCAGTACAATTGACATGGGTCTCTTTACATATTAGGATGCTAAGAGAAGATTTTCTCTAAGTTAATCTCCATGAAGGTTTTAACATTTGATTGCTGAGTTCTGTTTAATCTAGTTTTGACACATTATGTTCTCAACCTCAAGAAATAGCCACGGGAGGAAAAACAGAAGAAAAAAGTTACTAGAATTGAATGGCACGGTACACACCTTTAGAGCAGCTTTTCTGAGAGATGATGAACACATATAAACTCTCATAAGCTTAAGCAAATGTACATCAATAGGAATTTTTACTTCTTTAGAATTTTTAAACCAAGGATGACCTGCATGTAAATACTCTAGTTGATAAGAAGTAGAAATCAAAGGGAATAAAGAACTTCAAAGTTTAAGGTTACTCACTTAGAGCTTGAGCAGCAGTCATTCTTTTCTCTGGGTCTTTATTCAAAAGGCGCTTAACAAGATCTTTAGATTCGGGAGATAAAGATGGCCAAGGTGGATCGTCAAAATTTGGATCAGCTTTCAAAACAGCCTTAAAAATGCCAGATTCAGTCCTTGCCCAGAATGGACGGCTGCCACAGAGCAGAATATATGCAATCACACCTATACTCCAGACATCAGCCTCTGTGCCATAAGATCTACGTAGAACTTCAGGAGCTACATAATAAGCACTGCCAACAATGTCATTGAGCCTTTCATCTGCAAATAAATCACAAGATCACAATTATACAACAATTTCAAGAGCCATTAAAAGCAAAATCAGTTTTTCATGTATTTGGGAAAAGAAAACAAACAAACAAACAAACCTGGTTTTACAAAATCTGATAAGCCAAAATCTATGGCCTTCAATTGTGAACTTTCATCCTTTGACACATATAAAAAGTTCTGAACAAGCAAGCAGCTATATTAGGTAACAATTTGTATGAAAAATATATATATATATACACATCATGATAGCTAGGGGAATAGAGAACTAAATATAAACAGTTTGTATAACTAGTTAGTCTTGAGAGGCTGAGAACTAAATATTATGTTACAGTTTCCATCAATAAGCGCTCGATTCAATGTTACAGTTCCCCTCTGGTTTTGCAAACAATATAACTCCAGACAGATTCAATGCAAAATTGGCATCTGTTTACCTCAGGCTTAAGATCCCGGTGCACCACCCCTTGGAGATGGCAAAATGCAGCTACATTGAGGATTTGTATCAAGACTGATCTTGCATCATCCTCTGTATATTTCCCACCTCTGCAATAATGCAAAAGGAAAAGAAAACATCATCAGCCAGTCAACTTCAAGTCTTATAAAAGGCCCAAAATCCATAAAGCAGAATGACTCGGTGGTGATAATGCAGGAAAAAAGTGATGCAATTGTTACCTGGAGAGTATTCTATCCAAAAGCTCTCCTCCTTCACATAACCTGAAAATTGGATAGAACATAAGTACAGTCACTCAAAATAATCTTCGCTATGAATTAGTCACGGAATTAAAAGAGGTGAGAAAGTAATATGCAGAACATAGTAACTGTCCCACAAATGCATGTATTTATCATAAGAGTTAAGAGCATACTCCATCACTATATAGACATTGTCATGATCTTCAAATGCATCATAGAAATGTACTAAATTTTTGTGTCCACTCAAAGCTTTCAACATCTTCACTTCCCTTCTTACATCCTCGATGGCAATGGCAGTGGTCATCTGTCAACCAGATCATGGAAAACAATTAGTTAATCAGAAACAAGTAATAGGAGCCCAATTCAAAAGGATGCTACAGATTTCATGGATATAAAAGATCAAAATATTATATTATATTCTACTTCAAATAAGATATAAATTGAACATTAATATATTTAACAAGGGGTTCAGAATACCCATCTCTTTTAAGTTACAAAGAAGAAAATTGAAATAAAACTGTTTGTGGTGGAAAACCCATAATCAAACTATTAGTTACCAGTGCACAAAAAGGTTTCTGCAATTTCAAGTTCTAGACTTCTAGTAGGTTTGGTGGAGTCAACCACCGTGCACAGCATCACACTAATGTAAGTTTCAAAATTTGAAAATTCAAATGCATCTCGAAGTCCATGGTTTGCCAAGCAATTAAGACTCATGAGACTGAAAGAATTGATCTATGAAGTCAACTCTTCAAAACATCTAAGCTTTCCAGTTTCCATGACATTTGGATCTCTGTTAAATGATGTTTCTGATTATTAGCTATGGCGGAGAAGCCTGAACATGCTAATGAGAACATCACAACAATGTTTCCAGATCTCATCAACATATCCTCAGAAACATCAAGATTAATCAGTAATTCATCCTTCTTACAGCAATCAGAAACTCATAAAGTAGGAGAAAAATTCAGTACAAACTGGGGAAATATACCACACCTTCGCTTTAGGGATGACTTTCACGGCGACTTGTTGCCCCTTAAGTTCCCCTTTCTTGACCGTCGATCTGCATGTGTGGCCAAAATGCCCCTTCCCAACCTCTTCCCCAAGCTCATACTTGTTCCTAAAATTCTTCGAGAATCCAAAGCTCTTGTCGAGACCAGGCCCTTCAATCTCGTTCCCCTCTGGAATCGAGGCCTCATTCGGCTTCACTGAGCCGTGCCGTCTCGCCAGTACAGCCATTATATGCTTTGCAGGGGACGGCGGCGGAAATGGCTTCCTGAAAAAGCGCTTGGGCGTCGAATTAGAGCTCAAATTCGCCGGAGATCTCAACGGAGACTTCTTCGAGAAGAGATGGTGAGCCGGACTCGGACTGAAAAAGGGGAAGTAGGGCGACTTCTTAGCAATCTCCAACTCGAAATGAATTGTCTCTCCGTCCCCCTCATTGCTACGATTTTGGCTATCGACTGTGGGCGGATGTGGCTGCGACGGCGGGAGACCATCAATCGCTTGAACTGAACTCCCCCTGGCCGGAACAGCCACGACCGTCGTGGACGACGGTTTGGATACACAGACACCCATCGATTATTAGGCCCTAAAACGCCCAAAATCAAACACTGAAATCGCGACACAGAACGTCAGAAAAGATAATGCAGATTGGAAGACCGAATTCGAAACTATAATGTTCACTTGCTGAAGAAACAGAAATCTAAATATAGAAATGAAGCTCTTATTTCTCTTATGCTGCCAGAGAGATGGGAGATCCAAATCAGAAAGGCCCAACGACGATGGCCTTCACTTTTCGATTTCGACCCCAAACGAATTAAAGAACAACCCCCCAAGAGCAAAAAAAATAAAAATAAAAATGAATTAACATTAAAAGAAACTCAGATGAAACATTGAATAACGTGACACTGAATCAATCCATCGGCTTATATTCTCTTTAAACTAACTTTGCCCTTGGGAAGACAAGGCGCTATTTGGCTGGCCGAGAAAATCAGAGGTCAAAAAACTACGCCATTTTAAATTTCGGACACGTGGCACAAATCTTGGTGGTCCATCTGTCTGCAATGAAATCTGATTTCTTCGGGATTAATTTAAACATATTTTATCGTTTAATTTCGGGTAAGTACAATGCATTACAAAATAAGGACGGAGTTGGAAGGTTCGTTAATTTTCCGATTTATATATATTTTTAATATTAGTAATTATTAATAATTAGTTGCCAAAAAGGGCTGCCGCTGTGGCTGTGCCCCCCCCCCCCTCCCTCCTTTACCTAATAAAACGAATACTTTGTTTTGTTCGTTTGCTTGCTATACAAGCATGCATTCGTTTTTTTTTTTTTTTTTTTTTTACAAGCTGACTTTTTAAGATTTTAATTTGAAATTGTTAAGAACTGGAAAAGAATTAAGATTTTGGGAAAATAAAAATGAAGCGGATAATAGAATTTTTATTTTTTTGACAGAGGAAAGAAACGGTAATACCTAACAAATACCTGCAATAGGGGAAATTGGGAAAGACCGAGTAATGGCTTTGACCATAGTTGGGGATGCAGGTTCCATCCCTTTGTCGGGTCCAGCTCATTTTTTTTTTTTTTTTTTTTTGGTGGAAAAAAGTTGAATTACCGTATTAAATAAAATAAAAAAAGGATGGGAAGAATGAAAATCGTAAAAAAGAAAAATAATGAAAATTAGAAAAGTCAACCCGACCGACCAGAAGAATAAAAAAGTTTGATCCTATGGATTGATTCAGTAGGAAGGAGCAAATCCAATTAGGTCATGTGGGCCATCTTCATTCTGATTCCTACCACACTCTAACTTCAATTTTATTTTCCATTATTATAATGTTTTCCTTTAATGCCCAAAATATTCTCCCAACCCTTGTACCCATATTTCATAGAACTAGCTTTATATATTAAAATAAATTGATTTTGGTCCCCAATTTAGTTTGGTCTCTGAATTTTTTTCTAAAAATAACTATTTTGGTCACTTCCAATGCATCCCCATTTTGGTTTGTATAATTATATGTTTTCACCTATAATCCACTTACACAATGCATGTTTCAATTAATTTTGTGCCTCCTACCTAAACAAAAACATGCCCACATAATAAACATATTCAAAGCCATTTTATCTGTATTTGTACGTTTATATCAAAACAATTACAAAATTAAAATAATGATTTTAAAAAAAAAAAAGTTTAAGAATTAATATAGATATTTTGAAAATTTATAGACAAAATCCAACTAAAATAAACATTTTGAAATCTTATATTTTTAAAAAATTTAGGAATTCAATTAAACAAAATGGTAATCTTTACTCTTTAGGCACCAAAACTATATTATAATTAAAAAGATATTTAGTTAAAGAAATATATATATATATATATATATATATATAAAAGAATTACAACATTTTTTTTCCAATTAAACGATTGTATTTTTAAAATATAATGCAATGTTTGATTTCATAGATGATTGCCTTTTGAAATTAATATATAAAAAAAAAAAAACAAACAAACAAACAAAAGAAATACATAAAATTCACCCATTGAAAAATAAATAAATTAGTGCCAGCTCATTTTTCTACAAACACAAGACTTTTTGTGATAAAATTTGTAAAATTGCCTTTATTTTATTTCATTATCATTATTATTTTGAGTATTAAAATTTCCTTTTCAAACATCTGAGGTTCTAGTATATAAGAATATAACAAAAGAATACATTCTTTTGCCAATCAATAGTGAAGATTGAGGAATCAATTTATATATATATAAATATCATGTTGCACAATTAAGGGCCCGTTTGATAACGTTCTCGTTTCTTGTTTCTTGTTTCCAATTTTATTAAGAAATCTAAGTATTTAATAACTATGTATGTTTCTTGTTTCTCATTTTTTAGAAACACTCCCAAAATTTGTATAGAACTTTTGGGAACAACTAAAACTAGTTTTTCCTTTTTTGTTCTTGTTTCCAATTTTTTCCAAACATAAATAAGAATATAGGTTTATTATTATTGAATTTATAGGTGTTAGGGTCATGAAATTCTATTTTTCTTTACTAAAAATGAAGAAACAGAAACAAGAAACGAGAACGTTACCAAACGAGCCCTAAATTAGCAATTTCAGCAACTTCAAACTTTTTTTTTTCGAACGAACAAGCAACTTCAAACAAATTAGCTAATTGAGACCTTTTTAAAAAAAAAAATTAATAAGTTAATAAAAAGAAAGTCCAATTTTGCATGTATTAGTGTATATAATATACATATCTATGGTCAATTATTGAGCAACTTGTAAAACAACAAAAATATTTTAGAAGCTCAATTAATATGTATGGTATTCTTGGGATAAATACTTGGTTGTATACATAGAATTTCTTGCTTACTATTCACCAATGTTTTATGAACATGTGGATTTTTTAATCTATTTTTATTGAAGGTTAAAATCTCAACAAAATCTCATGTATCCTTAAAACATTAGTTCATATGGATGGTAAGCACGAAATTCCACTAGTATGCAACAATTTCTTTTATTTTCATTTTTTTTAAGGGTAACACAACAAGTTTTATTATGTTCCAAGTACTCAACTTTAAGCGAAATAATAGAGGTTCAAGAATATATATATCTCAAATATTTGGGAAAGATCGATTTCTTATATATTTACAAATTATTGTTTTGGCCATGGTTGCATTGCAATAATGAGAATGGAACTCCTTTCTAAATAAAAACACCGGTTAATTAATGTATAGCTTCAAGCATGTTTACCTTATATATGAATTGGAATCAAGAAATGACTTTTAAAAGGGCAATCTCATTCTTCAAAAGGGTGATCAACTTTTAATGAGTTTTTAGTACAATAAATTTAGAGGTGAAGATTTAAACTTTCCACATCATAGAAAAGAATAGATGTCTTAACATTGTTGTATGTTCATGTTATTACTTATATAAAAAAGAATTATTCAAATGATGAATAATGTTGAAGAGGTTGTCATGTGATGAGATAGTAGATAAAAGTTGTTATGTTTCTAAATTCAATCGAGATAAGTTCAAACACACTCTACTAAGTAGAGAATTATATTAAACTTTGATTTGGACACACATAGTACAAGTAAATGTATCCCATACGCAAAGCCTAAATCTAAGTAGCAAACATTTTAATTTAATTAGACTATATCATATAATAGTCACATGTTCCATTCGGAAGAGACCAATTTTAAAAGGCATGTGACACAAATGGGTTGAGATAAGTCTACTAATTACATTTCTATTTTTCTTTTTTTCTTTTTCTTTCTTTTTTTTTTTTTTTTTTGAGTACATCAACATTTGGGGGTGGGGGGATTCGAACCTCGAACCTCTTGATCGAAGGTACATGCCAATTACCGCTGAGCTAAGCTCGCTTTGACATTTCTATTTTGTTTTCTTTGAACAATGGTTTTGTATTTATTATATGGTCCTTTGGAGTCGAATAAAATGACATTAAAATTTTGATATTAAAATTTATTGTATCTTATTTTATATTACGATCTAAAAAAATTGTATCTTATTTTATACTATATTTGATTTGTTAAAAATAGACTTGGTGTCATTTGTGGCTGAAGAAATTAGAAGTCAAATCAATAGAAGGCAATGATAACATCATGCCTTACAACAAAAGCATACCTAATCAAAAACTTTGTCTAATTATTAATGTGTGGTCCATGTCAATTCCTAATTCTTGAAGATTTTAAAATTTATTATTGTTGTTATTTTTCTAAGCTACCTAAAATTAAAACATGAACTGTGTGAGTTACATGTGAAAACAAAACTATTTTGTGTGATTTTCATGATTGAGTTGGCACACATGTCAATTACAGTTGATTTATATGCTCATTTAATTTTGACTTAGGTTTGGATGTTAGGACATTGGGTTTTGGTAGCTTTATGGTGATCATTATGTTGTAATTGTTTGGTTTATGTTTTATGTCTAAACTCCAACTCTTTTATAATTGAATTTTTGGATGTTTTAGGGGTTGGATTTTTTCTTAATATTTGTGAGTGTCGGGATCAACTTGCACACACGTCAATTATTCTCACAGAACAACTGTCAAACTCTTCTATATTTGGTTATCAAGAAAACTCGTAGGATATATTAAAATCTAGATATGAAAATTCATTATTTTAGGTCCCGTTTGATAACCATTTCAGTTTTTGGTTTTTGGTTTTTGGTTTTCTGTTTTTTAAAAACAAAAACCATATATGTTTGATAACTGTTTTTTGTTTTCTGTTTTTAAAAAAACAGAAAACCAACCTTGTTTGATAACTGTTTTTGGTTTTCTGTTTTTTAAAAACAAAAACCATATATGTTTGATAACTGTTTTTTGTTTTCTGTTTTTAAAAAAACAGAAAACCAACCTTGTTTGATAACTGTTTTTGGTTTTCAGTTTTTTAAAAATTAGAAAGATGAAAAGATGTTTTAGAGAAAGAAAAATATGTAGAGTCGTTGAAATAAAAATTTAGAGACACAAATATAAATGTTTTCAAGATAAGTTTTTTTTTTTTTTTTTTTTAAAGACGAGAAAAGTTAAACATAGAAAATTTAGAGAGATAAAAGAAAATATTTAGAGAAAGAATATTAGTTAGACTCGAGAAAAGATATTAGTTAGAAAAAAATAGAAAACAAGTAAAAGTAAAAGCGATAAATTTTATATTAAAAAATTAAATTAAAAAAAATAGAGAGATAATAAGGTTAAGAGTAAAAGATATTTTAAAAAATTACCGATAAATTAGAAAAATAAAGAAAAGTTGTAGCGATAGAAAATTTTGGTGACTTTTTTTTCAAAAGAAAAATTAGAACATGTTAATTAAGGAGAGAAAAGTTATTGATAAGTTTTTAGAAATAGACAAGATATAGAGAAAAAAAAAAATTTGAGAGAGAAAATTTTAGAGAGAGGAAAATAAATTTCGTAGAGTAAAAAACGTTTTAGAAAAAAAAATAGAGAAATGAATTTGTTGGAGAAAGATAGGTAAAAGAGAAGAAAACTAAGCATTAGAAGAAAAATGAGTTTTTGAAAAACAAAAATCTGTTTTTAAAAACTTTTTTTTTTTTTTTGTTTTTGAAATTTACTTATAATTTCAAAAACGTAATTTCAAAAACGTTTTTAAAAAACAAAAAACAAAAAACAGAAATGGTTATCAAACACCCCTGTTTTTAAAATGAAAAACAAAAACAGAAAACAGAAAACGAAATGGTTATCAAACGACCCCTTAAATAATTGGTTAAAGTTGAAATATTAAAGCAACATCTAAACATTGCGAGTGGACTTTACACAAGCATGAGGTTTTGTTTAAAAAAAAATAACACAACCATGTGTTGTTTTACCAATTCAAAGAAGGGAAAAGAAAAACAATATATAAAACATAAAAGAATAGAAAACAATATACTTCGTGTGCAAGTTCATGGCCTAGGCTAGATATCCTTTGACATTTTAAGAAATTCAAACTTTTATGAGATCCAAATTATAACAGATCATGCTATTAGGTTCATTCAACTTTTCTTTTAAAAATTAATTTATTATTATTATTTTTTTTTTTAGTGAATTCTATTCTTACTACTTTTTAATTTACATATTCAAAGTATATAAGTATTCATTTGATTCATGTTGAGAAAGCGACTCAATTTGAAAAAGCTACTTGTACGATAGATTTATGGTTATATTATAAAAGAGTTTCCTAATAAAAGAAAAACTACCTCCCTTGAAGTCGAAGGTTCAAATCCTCATTATTCCAAATTTGAGATTTGTAGCTTGTAGCTCAGTACCCGACATAAAATATGTACCTTCAACCAAAATCAAAATAAAAAAAAGAATAATAATATGATTGGTTGATGTATTTTATTCAAATAGTGAAAAGTATTTCTTTAAAAATTTAAGCCTAAATGATATTAAAGTGTATTGGAAGAAAAGAAGTGAATTTAATTATAATGAGGAAAACAAATAAATCTTAAGAAGTGCATTTCAAGGAATATGAAATAGCTAGACAACATCATGGGAAGCCCTCCAAATATGAGTTGGTAACTTGGAAACATAGATGTTTCAAAAAAAAAAAAAAAAAAATCTTGGAAACATAGACCATACCCTACCAACTTCAAAGAACTAAATTTTTATTGACGTGTCATATATAGTTTCACAAATATTTAGATAAATTCAAATCTTCAACTAAAAAATTTGTTTTGAAATATAATATTTAAAATTTATTTTGAAATATAATATAAATATAATATAATGGATTAAAACTTTTTGTATCTATTTAGTCTCTAAACTTTAAAAAAATGTTTTATAATATCTATGAAATGGTTTCCATCTCAAAACCAATTGCCTCAATATGCCTCCTCAACATGGTGCATCAGCTTTGGGTTCACCATTCTTGAATCAGATTCCAATATTTTTTTTTCTTGGATCGAATACTTGTTTAGGTTTAATGGGCTCTGATACCATATTTGATAACATGAGCTTTCATCTCAAAACCAATTGGCAATGAGTGGAGCAAACCATCAATCTTATAACTTGTGAAGTCTCCACTAATATTTTCCATGTTCGATTCTCAACAGTATCCAAACTTGCAATTTTGTGTCTAATATGTCTTTAAACTTTAAAAATATTTAATAAATTCTTAAGCTTATTCTTAATAAAGAGCTTAGTAAGCAATTAAGTGCCAATTAGTACGTTATTCAGTTCCTTCTTTTGGTTTGAAAAAACAATGCTCCAGGTGTAAAATGACCCCGTTCTTAACTCACCATTAATCCATTGGGAATTCAAACTAGTTGATTCCCCCTGGGGGCTCTAGCGAAGCGCTATGCCGAGGGGGGACAGGACAAGAAACGGCTCCGAAGAAAGCTATTTTTGATTCCCAATGTTTCTCTACACCCAACGAGATGCATCAACCTCGAGATGCTTTACTCCTAACCCCACAAGGTTCTGAGACGGAGCTTAATCTGAGTCTCAGTTAAGAACGAATAGATCTTTGACATAAATGATTTTTTTTTTTAATTAACCATTAGACATAATATTGTTTTTTTTAAAAAAATAATATAACTCTCGATTTTAAATTTTTGTATCATATAAAATCCATAAAAATTTTTAAAATGTTAAATGGGTTAATGACATATTAGATATAAAATTTAAAATTTAGAGATTTGTTAGACACAAAATTTAAAGTTAAGATCTCGTTTGATAACCATTTGATTTTTGGTTTTTTTATTTCCAAAAGTTATGCTTGTTTTCTCTCCATTTCCTTACAATGGTTATTAGACACACATGAATTCCTAGCCAAATTCCAAAAAAAAAAAAAGTTTTTGAAAACTATTCTTTTAGTCTACAAAACTTAACTTGATTTCTTAAAATATGAGAAGAAAGTAGATAACAAAATAAAGAAACTTATAGTAAAAAATAGTGCTTATAAGCCTAATTTTAAAAAACCAAATGGATATCAAACGGGGGTAACCAAATGGTTATCAAATGGGGGCTAAAAAACATGTTATACACTTTTTAAAGTTTAAGGATCCTATTAGATGCAAAATTGAGAATTCAAAGATCAATTATGCACATTTTAAAATTTAGGGATCAAACAGGTAGAGACTTGAAAGTTTAAAGACTAAACTTGTGGTTTTGCCTTTATAATTCAAGGGATAAGTGTTAGATTAATATCTAGTAATCTAATAAATTTGCCTTTAAATATATAAAGTAATTTCGTTGTAGTCTAGTTGGTTAGGATATTCGGCTCTCACCCGAAAGACCTGGGGGTCGATTCCCAGCAACGGAAATTTTTTTCCTTTAAAAAAAATTAAATTTGGAAGAAAAAAAAGTTAAAATTTTAACCTAACTCGAAACAACTCGATTTTCACCATAAACTTTTACTTCCATAAAATTGAACCTAACTCGAAACAACTCGATTTTCACCATAAACTTTTACTTCCATAAAATTGAACACTAGAATTTAGAGGAATGTTGTAACTTGTTTGTTGAATTTCTGTTCAGTTGGCTCACTAATTTTTTTAAAAAAAAATTAAAATTAAAAAAATCTTCTTAAAACTCCCTAGTCTCAATTATTTTTTATATAACTTACACAAAATTAAGCTCAATTAATGTATAAAGTCAACTAATAGATATATCTCTCACAACTCATAAGTTTCAATAAAACTCCACCTCCTAACAACATCATAGTTTAACTGACATAAAGCTTTATCTTCGATCAAAATGTCAGAGGTTCAAATTTCCATCTCATATAATGTCAAATAATAATAATAATAAATAAAAGTCCATTCGATAATAAAAATGGCAACGATTAATCAAGTTGAATATCCTCGACGTAAGATTTGTGTATATTTAGGATAAAATTTGATATAGACTGATTCTGAATTTTCTTATATCATTTATTGATATCAACCCCCCAAAAAAGTATAATAAAAAAAAACTCCCAAAAAAAAAAAAGAAAAGAAAAACATTTTTGTATTGATGACGAAATTATTTTAGGATAATGACATAAGTTCTTACAAGTGCATGAACCAAACAATGGAGCATATGATGACGTAATCACTTAATGAAAAGTGATGGCTTACATCTTCCTCAAAGTGATGATATATATCTCTCAACTGCTTTCCCCAACTTGAAATTTTTCCATTATAATTTATAATATGTATGTATGCATGTCTGTGTATATATGTGAACCAAAATGATAAAAAAAAAAAAAAAAAAAAAAAAAAAAAAAAAGATAGTTATTAAAACATCTCTAGGTGTGTATCGATTTTAGTATGTAATCTTTTTTATATAATATTTCTATTGTATGAATAATTTTTTTAAATCTCATTCTCATTTTTTATTGTAAAATTAAAACAATATATATTCGACATTATATTTCTAATTTGTCTCTTGATTAACTTTCTTGAGTTCTGGGTTGATTATTTTCCAGATTGGTTGTGTTTGTTGGTCGAGAATGACCGTTCTTCCTTTGCCCAAGTGGCGGTTTAATAATGTAGTATTTTTTCGAAAAAAAAAAAAAAAAAAAAAAAACTTTCTTGTGGGTCATCTTTGTTGCCCTTGTGGCGTTAATAAAAGTCTTTATTTTCAAAAAAAAAAAAATGTTACAAGCAGTTCAATTTATTTTATTTTTTGCTATCATTGTTGTATGAAACTAATTGAATGATTTTACCTAACAAGATAAAATAAACTAAAAAGAAAAATAACTTACAAGATAAACTAATTATAAATATAATTTCAATAGTTAAAATTTACTCTACAGATTTTTAACTGTGACATTTAATCATGATCACTTAAGAGTTAAAAAAAAACAAACAAACAAACATAATTTTTATATTATTCTAATGTCCTTGTTGTTTGTCTTATTTGATTATGGACCAAACTGATATTTAGTTATTTTCTTTTCTACAAGTGGAGTTTTGCTAAAGAAATAAGTTGTTTTAGGCGGAAGGGGAAACAAAAGTATGAAAATAAAATGTGATTTTATACGAAAATGACGAATTTGAGAAAATTAATTGACATTGATGTGAAAACAACCTCCTTTGACATCTAGCTTATTTATATAATATATATTCGATTGTTCTTGAAAATTACTTAAAATATTAACTTAATGCACTCATCTTATTATTTTTAAAAGAACAAAAAAACAATCTTGTTTTGACATACTCACCATCCAAACAAACATAAATTTGACTCAAATCTATACTATAATGCTTATCCACGAGTATAAAATTATCATTTTTCTATATTTCTTAGCATCTCTTCCTGAGATTTCCTTTTGTTTTACTTTTTAATTAAACAAATTTCTTACTTCAAAAACACACTGATTTTGATTTGACTTTCTCTTTCTATCTTTAATCATAATTTCTTGAAAGGTTTGGTAGTAGAGAAAGCCAAAAATAGGAGAAGCTTGACCTACCACCAGTAGGCCCAGAAGAAGCAGAGATATTGGGCCGAACACAGGCCCAAACCCAACCCACTCAGTCAAACCAAACTCTAGAAGAATGGCAGTTGATGAGAAAGTAACAGCCAAAGAATGAATATCAGTTGCCAATAACAGCCAATTTATTATCAAAAGAGAGTTGAGTTGGTCAAATTTACAAAGGCATATTATCTTCTAGTTCACGACCCTGCAGTTCTTCCTAATCTCGCCATTTTGGCCTGTAAGGATCCCAGTATTGGCCAGCTTCACCATTGATGCTCCAAAGTCCCTGTAAAACAGATATGGGTACCTGCTGTAGTTCACCACCAAAGGAGCAGTTGTATTGTCTTTCATGAGGGCTTGGTCTGACTGCAGAAGTCCCAACTTGTTCACCAAGTTCCTGTAATACACATTGTCGAACCTGTTGGTCGTGTAGGCGTCCAAGGGAGCCAGGTTGTTGTTGGAGTCATCTTGATTTGGGCAGGTGCTCTGTAAGTTCTGTCGTAGCATCACGTCGAGTTCTGGATCGGGATTTCCAGAGCCGTCGAAGTTGAAGATCCTATGCTTGAACATCATGCACCGAGCAAATCCAAAAGTGTGTGCACCTGGACATCAGTTGTGCATGATGGTTAAAATAGTTTTTGTAGATCTAAAGCTCATAGGAAGTACACAGATGGGGTATGAGAAAGGTGACCTGAGAGCACAACAACATCCTTTACATCAAGACCTTTTGAAGTGAACTTTGCAACGATATTCTCCAATGGCTCCACTGGTGATGGCAGCTGATTGGCTTCACTCTCGCTCGCTGTCGTGCCATCTCGGCGACCAAGTGGAATGGGCCAAAATGGTCCTCCAGCCTGAAAAGGAAAGGTTCAGAAAGATACAAAAGCATGACGTTTGAGAGAGATTTGTAAACCAAAAACTTGCTTACAAGGTAGACGGCCTCTCTAGCTGCTAGAGTTACTATATCGGTACATGAGACGATGGATGGGCAGGCTCTCTCTAAAACAGCCTTTATATTATCAATGACCTCATAGCCTCGAACTGAGTTCATATTCGGCAATGCATTTTTCTCCCCCTTAAATGTGCTAGTGTCATCAAGCAACAATGATCCATCACAGCCCTACAGCAGAAAAAGAAAAAAGTTTACCAACAGTTAGTACCAGGACAATAGTTCTGTTTTTCTTCTTAGACCATTTAACTTCATTTCTGATAAAAAACATCGAGGCTGTTTAGCAGCTACTTTGGGAAACAAAATTGTTTTTGTTTACGAAACTGTTTGGCTTGAAGGGTTGAGACTGCTATCCACTTGTAATCATCATTTAAAAGCCCATAATATAGGATCGAAAAAAAGCTTTATTTGATCACCCTTACTCCTGGGTAGAAAAGGAAAAAGACTAAGAAGAGATAAAAGAGAACATCTTTTCAAAGCCAGCCCTTTAAAAAAAAAAAGATAATAATAAAATTCAAAACAACCATTGGACACATGCTTAAAAAAGCAGAAAATGATTTTAAAAAGTAACTCCATGGTCATCCAACTAGTAACTCAATATTATATAAAGATAAATCAATTACGTTGACAAAGCAATCATGAAAATGAAGCCTCAAGAGAGAAGCAGCCATCCTAGTATCATTAGAAACTGCCATCCAGACGCCATATCTGACAATCCTTAATAGGTTGGGACAAGAGGCCTCATAAAACCTATAATCAAGTTGTGAGGACACGAGGAGCTGATTGAAGAAAAAGAAGCTTATAAGCAAGAAAACAACAAGTTTGGAGGAGTTATCCTTCATGTCTTCGAAATAGCTCTGAGAAAGTAGTAGAAACTATAAATGATTGCAAATTGTATTGCTATTAGTGTTCAATGGCAGCTATTTATATACAACAAAAGGAAGCTAGGAGTTTGCAAGAGTGATCATTTTGAGCAGTTCTAATCGGATTAGTGGCTCAGCCACTCAAAATATTGTTTTTGGGTTGAGTTTGGTACAACCTCACCAATTTGTTAGAGCTAAGCAAGGCCCCATCTCGTTGAAAATCAGAATTACGATAGTGGTAAGGTGATGCATATCACACTTTCATGGCACACCATTTCAAGGCAAAATATATATATAAATATATAACAACTAATGTACAACACTCCCAAGTTGACTTAATTCCTCTCACGAGAAGAAAACCCTGCACTCAAGGCTCACCTTTCTTTATTCGTCTCCAATAATGGGTTGCCACCAAATGCCTTTCCATCAGTAAGCAGTCCAATAGTGGAGGATAGGGCAGGCTTGTTCTGCCAGGAATCATGTTAAAAGAAGAGGAATTTTCTATTAATATATCGACTTTAATTAATGGGGAGGCAGAAGAATATTGATGATTTCATTGAATATGTATATAATGACCAAAAAGGAGTTCATGCCATGCAGAGAAAAGCTAAAGAAATAGTCGTCTATGAACCATTAATGCAATTTAAAAACTGGGAATGTGGGAGTAGATAGCTATTTGAGCACCGGACCTAATGACTTCATTTACAACTTTAGCACAAAGTTCTTATCCAACTTGGCTATTATCTTTCTTGCTGAATCAGACTCTACCAAGGAAACCATAGGAAATATCTTTGCTTATTCTCCGAGCAATATAGACCACAGAAACCATAAAGTCCATTTTTCTGACTATGATGTATGCTTCAATATGAAGAATTGAAGAATATTATATAAACTTTCACAAATCTTCATCGATTTAAGTGAAGTATATGCATAAAGTTTAAAACTTTAATCCATACCTTTTTGTACATCATTCATGAATGTCTGTGTAGTATATAAATATAATCACATAATGTGAAGTAAGCTAAATACTTCTTTATGCAGCCAAATTTAAAAAGAATGTTATTTCAGATTCAAGAATATTTGCAAGTATCTTTTTGAGAAATCAAAGTCCCATTTGCGATTTTAAAAGAAGAGGAAGGTTGAAGAATGGCTCCTTTTGATCAGTAAAATAGAGGGCTCATTGCTTCGGCCCCAATCAGACTCTCAGAAGAGGCCTCTCGACCCAACAGGCTCTTTTCTTGCAAGTCTCTACAAAAGGGAATGTAAATCATTGTGGATAAACCTAGTTAGAAGCTACCTTTGGACAACTTGGATAGGAACTGCACTTACTTATTTTGTATATAGCACTAGCAGCCACTTGGTTCAAGCTAGATAAGTTGTTTTGTAATTACACTCTTGGCAATACTTGTGCTAATGGGAAGGGACTTTTGTAAACCCCATCAATAAATTTCATTACATAAATGAAATTATATTCTCCTTTAGAATTCCATTTGCGATACATAGCACTGATTACTTTTTTTTTTTTTTTTTTGAAACACATACATAGCACTGATTACAAACTTTGCGATTTTCTATTATTGAATTATTGTTTTAGTAGGTAAGCTTCTAAAGTGTAAAGGAAAATCCGACAACTTCTGTTCTTCTAGATTCAAGGGGCATTACGCTTTATTGATTTTTAAGTCACCCATTCCAAGGGCTTCTTTCTTTCTTTCAAACTTTTTGCTTTTAGACCGTAGCATTAGGAATTGTCTGGAACCAACTCGGTTGAAAATTCCGCATTTAATTTGAAAAAGTAATGATTGGAATAACCTAATCCCTAATGGAATAACTGAGTTTAGAGGATTCACCGATGTGAAGTGCAGGAATGGCCTTCGCCATGACCTTATGATCGACGGTCGCCGGAGAGTTCGCAGTGCAGTTGATGAAAGTGGCCCTCTTCTTATGATCGCCGGTCAGGTCGGCGATGTCTTCTGTTCCGTCATCGGGCGGGTTGATTATGGCGTTCGAAATCCAACGGCGGTTTCACTGTAGTCGCACCGCCGGATTTTTTTTTCTTTCTTTTTTTTTTTTCCGGAAAGTCGAATTTTTATTTTAGAAGTGTCTTTTTTAACTAAAAATTAAATACTAATTAATATGTATTTTTTTAAAAAAAAATACTAATTTACATGATTATTTGTTTTTTTTACAATATGACGGGAGAGATTTGAACTACAAATCTCATGGTTTTCAATACATCTCATGTCAGTTGAGCTTTGACAATTTATATGATTATTTGTTAATAAAATTTAAATTCCATACAATACATATTGAAAACATTTCATAGTTTTGATGTTAACATATGCAACTTGAAGACTTCTAAAAAAAAAAATGCAACTTGAAGAAGCACAACTTCAATGAGGTGGCTCATGTTTAAGCAAGAAACTTTCTGTCCCATCATGTGATGGATTTGATTTTTCAACCTAAATTGTTTGCATGTAGTGAAAAATGATTGAGCTCATCTTAGAGATCTTTTGGTCACTAGTACAAGTTTTATACCGATTGAACTATGTTCATGTTAGCCATTTTGACGATAATTATAATATTCATGAATATTTTAGGCTAAAATCTAAGTCATCTTTGAATTTTTAAATTGTAAAATATTTCAATTATGGACAACTTGAACTTAACTTAATTGATTAAGACCTTGTAATATGAATGAAAAGGGTAGAGGTTAGAATCCTCACCCCAAATATTTTGGAATTAGAAAAAAGTTAGGAGATCATGAATAGTATTTCACAAATAGGATCAACACTGTCGATTGTATTGACTAAACAAGTAGATTAGATCCTTGTAAGTGATATTTAGATCAAATTATTGTTGTTTCAAACACAAACTAACAAGTTATCAAACGACACTAATACTAATTAGTCCTCTCTGTGTGTCCCCAAAGAAGCTGAAAAAGAAAGGGAAAGGGAGATGATAGAGAAATATATGGAGAGTAAAACAGTTGAAAGAGATTAACAAAGTAGGAAACACAAAAACACATTTTTCCTCTAATTTCCTCTTCACTACTGCAGTAAAGTTAGGTCTGTCTCTGAATTTTCTGCAAAAAAGATGCAATTATTTTTCCCATCTAACAGTCACAGACACCGAAACAGCACAAGAAATCAAAGCAGCTTTCCGAGCAGTCATAGCAGCAAGAACAACTGCTTCACAATAACACCAATTAATCACAGTCACACACACAACAAACCCATCAAAAGAAAATTTCAAAAAATACAGAGAGAGGAATAGAAAATTTACCACTCATTGATGGCTCTATCTTGCTCATCTTGATCAGTCCCAAGGTTCTTGCTGGAAACCTCAATGGCTTGTGGAGCTGGAGCTTCCATCTCTCTGTTCCTCTCTTTCTTTTTTTTTTTTTTTTTTTTTTTTCTCTCTCTGTCTCTGTTTCTGTTTGGAAATTGAAAATGGTGTCAGCAAAATTGGGTCCGAATGGCAACTTCTTCACGTGGTACAGCCACCACTGCCATACAAATCACTTTCTTTCGGCGATTGAGTTGAAAAATGATATGGAAAAAATTAACAAAAGCCAAAAAGACACTCTTTTTATTTTTCTTTTTCTTTTTTAAAAAATATATATATTTAGTAGATTGGTCCTTCCACAGTTCCACTTAAATACGGCAACGCAACTTTGCAGAATGTGATTGGTAGAACAGTAATGACCAAACCACCAGTTTCGGCTCCCTAGACTTGGCCTAATTCGTCAACCAAAACCATAATAATGTTAACACTAGCATTTGAATTTGTGTTCTTCACTACTAAACTTGTTAGGATTAGTCTGTCACTCTGTATTAACATTAAGTTGAAACAATTAGAAAATCAACAACAATAATATTCAATTATTTTTCCCCATCAGCTATTTAAGAGATGATTTAATTTGCATACACTCTTCTTATTTACTTTCTGTATGTTTAATTATGCAAGTCTCCTGATTTCTTATATAAATTTAAAAGAAAATTGATTTTTCTTCAAAAAAAAAATCCCTTATTTAAATATCAAGTTTATAGTAGATACTTTACTGACAACTTTTTGAGAAATTTAAGGTTTAGAGTTCGTCATCAAGTATTTTAAATCTAATTTTGGTGTGCCAACATAAGCTATGTTCTCATCAATTAAGAAGATATCTTTACTTTCTTGAGGTTGTAATTTCAAATTCTCCACCCACATAGGGTGATTCTCAAACAAAGAAATGAATCTTGATCATTACGAAAAAAGTATTTAAAGTTTAAAGAAAAATAAAACATAGGTCAATAAGAGATGAGATATGAAAGTTACAAGAATTGAAATAGGTTCAAAACCTAATTAAAAAAAAAAAACATGCAACCAATTTGTTCGTAACAAATTTTGATAGCCAACGTTTTGAAATGAAGATTGAAAACTTGTACAGAAGTGGAAAACAAAGAGAGAACATTTGATCACAAGACATGTTATAGAATGCAGCGGAAAGAAGAAAAAAGAATAAAAAAAAAAAGTATGTCCATTGGAATCAAACTAAGAAAAATTCCAAGGAACCGCTGTTGGACCATATGATTCCATTATCAAACGCCTCTAATATCTACAAATTCAGTTTGAAGTTGTACATGGAAGTGGTGATTTCCCCCTCAGCACCACCAAGGAATGATCAGTGGATGTTGCCATTATTGAAGCTCTAAAATGGGGAAAATAACAGCATACAAAATTGTTTTTCAACTCCCACTACAGAGTAGACTTCCAGACCAGAAGCTTTTTTCATTTCAAAAGGAAAGAAATATTAAAAGGAGGCAAGAACCTACATATGTAAGTATCAATCTATGCCAGAAACTCACCTACTAGACGCAGCATCTGAATCTGGCTTCTTCTCATGAAGCTCATTTTTTTGCCGATACTTTGGCCACCCCTGCCAAATGCTTGTCGATTGAAGGTACCAAGCAAAGCCGGAGGGAAGCATGGCACAAATACTTCCCTTCCCATCCATAGGCTATATTAGTGTATGGTTCTTCTTATTGGTTTGATTTCCAGCGCCAAGCGCGTTTGCAGGGGAACCGAGATTATGCACATTGTGAACTGAGCGTGGAGGAGATAATACTGGAAGAGCCTCAAGGGTAGAACGGGGGGAATAACGAGACATTACTGTTAAGTCAGAGGTTTCATGATGAGATAGTGGGCCAATCACACTGGGAAAGAAGAAAACAATAATGTATGAAACTAGAGCCATGCAGAGCATTATATCGAATGATTAACATTCATGGTCCATTTACAAACGAGAACTGGAGAGCAAGCGAAAAAGAAACTCTTGCCTCTCAGCTGCTAACTTTCCCTTGAAATTTTGTGAGCTTGGAAGCAAGGAAGACTGATCAAATTTACTTGAATAGTGTTCACTTGGACTATAGCATTTATCCTGGCATCATAAACCACATTTTAATGAAAAATGACAAGTAGGGGGGAGGAGGGTATTGCATCTATGTTATGTTTACCATCAAATTTGCTCCAGCAACGGCCTGCAAGCAAGATGGAGCATCTGGATGCTGCAAGTTTTTCATAAACGGATGTTCAAGCAGCATGGCAGCAGTCGGCCTCTCTGCAGGATTTCTCTGAAAGCAACATTTTAAGAAATCTCTGGCTTCATATGACAATGATTCAGGTATTGTCGGGGTATCTCGCATGACCTTAAACATAGCTGCAGCCTGTATTAACAGATGAACTTGTAACCACCAACCAAAAAAAGTAAAATCTAACGAACTCATAAAAAGTAACTACCAATTATCAGTTCAGTATGCAAATTAAACGTTCTGTTATAATGTCTTTTATACGCTAAGGAATACCGATAAGCTTATAACAGTTACAAGATAGACATACACTAACTAATGTTACACATATACCTGCTCTAAGTGGGAAAAAGCACAGGAGAGGAAGGGAAAAAGCTAATATACCTCGTAGAATTACCTAATAAATTTTAGAGTTTCAAAACAAGTATCAGTATTCAAAGTCCCTAGTCCCATACTGTAATGCAACCAAGCAACCAACATATCTTGGTGCCTTGGTGGTGCAGATATAAGTTCTTCCATTGCTCAACTTCCACCAAATGGCATATGAGTAGAAAAATGAAAATTCTATCTGGGTAGATGCAGCTATAAGTACACGCCAAATAATCCAACACTTACCCCTTCATACTCGCTCCAAGGTGGCTTGCCAGTGAACATTTCTATAATAGTGCAACCAAGGCTCCAAATATCAACAGCCAGAGCAAGATCAGAGTTGTTATCTTTCTGCATCACAGATAGAAGGAGCTGCAGGAGAAAGACAAATTTCAATCACATCTGACATCCCTTATCACTAAATAGCCAATCCAAGTAAATAAAGTTATGTAAATGAGCTAAATATTTCAAGTGATCGCTGTCCCTAAGAGAAACCATAAGTCATTAACACATCAAAGGTAGAAACGGAAAGATACCTCAGGAGCCATCCAGTAAGGACTTCCCTTTAAAGAGAGATCAGCAACTTGTCCTGTAAGCTGTAGAGATATATATCAGCATCATTCATGTCTAATCCTGAAAAAGGAAAAATTCTATCTCCTAAAGCAATTCAAATTAACACCAACGGAAAGTCATACTAATGTTTACAATCATGCAGCAATGAATGTGTAAGTATCATCCAAACAAAGATGACTTCGTTTTCCCCAAATTTTAACAAAACAAAACAAGAGTTGACTATAGAAAGTAAAATATACACCAAATCTATAGAGATAAAATGTATGGACATACTGTGACAAAAAGACAGAAAGAAGAGGGAAAAGCGTAACAGATACTAAAAAGAAGGGGGAAATAGTAGAAGGCACTTGGCACTCAATCTCAGACTTACATGTTTAGCCATTCCAAAGTCAGCAAGCTTGACAACCCCACAAGAGTCCACAAGCAAATTAGCACCTTTAATGTCCCTGTACAAATGAAAAGTTAAGTCTCCAAACAGATATAACATATAGACATAAAATAAGCTTATAGACCATTGTTTGTAATTATTTCTTCCAAGATTAAACTAACTGAAGATAGAATCTAAAATATTCAAATATTTCTTTCTTATTTTCGACAGAATATTCATGGTCATCTTCATTTTACAGGTCAACCTTAAGACTTTGTATTAAACACATCAATACATATGTTCCCCACCGGTGTATAGTTTTTGTGCTGTGCAAGTAGGCCAACCCTGAGAGGATGTGACGAGTAAAATTCCGAACAACAGATTCTGTCATGGCTCCACAATGTTCACGGACATATTTATTAATTGAACCAGGATGAACATACTCCAGGTATATATATAATCTATCTTCAACCTACATGGACCCCAGAGTAAGAATTATATTTAGTTAAAGATTATAAAAACAAACAACTTTGAAATGTCGTAACATGCAAGACAATTACTCACAATGTCACTGCCATAGTACTGGACAATATTTGGATGCTTTAGCTGGCTCAGAAGCTTTATCTCCTGTGACAGTTAGAAGAAGAGAGGCAAAAATAAACAAGATCAAGTTTCATCCTGCCATCAGAGGACAAATTTGAAGCTATGGCAATTTAAAATAGCAGAACATTAACTCCATTTGGATGAAGAATGCTGATGGCAGCATTTAAGGATAACATGAGCCAATTTAAAGGCTGCCTCAATAAAGAATAAAGCATAAGTTATAGAAAACTTTTTTTTATCATTTTCAAAAACAGGTTTTAGCAAGTAGGACGTCACATAGGAAGAAAGAGATGAACCATGAAACTCATGAGTCATGATTAGCCAATGCCAAATGATACGAAGAAAGAGATGAACAAAACATAGACCTAGAACTTATTATCTTCATATCTTTTTAATGAGACTAGTCCATAAAGTTTGCAATTAGCAGCAAAATCTCGTAGGGAGGATCATTTTAAGGCACCGCAAGTATACATAACAAGGATACAAGTCATATAACACCAAGTATTGTGCTTAGATTCACTCAACTATAAATCACACCACACGTGTCACGGGCTATGAATAAACAAATTATAACAAAATTATTGGGAATGTGTAGTTTAATTTATCATCTTATTTAGGAAATCAAAATTATAAATACAAAAACTGTTCTTTGATGAGAATCAAGATGTTTAAAGCAAATGAATCCACATCTAAAAATTCAACTGTGCATATGTTTATTCTAAACTTATTTACCAGCTTAAAGAAGAATCTGTTAGCCAAAAGGTTTGCCATTAACATGATAACAATTGAAAAGGACATCTGACAATCATATAAGAAATATCCTCCAGACACAAAAAACTAAACAGAGTGTGCAACTGTGCATATTACACAGTTTACCACAGCTCAAATAAATATTGGAATTACCTGTTCTAATTGCTTTATACATTCAGCAGATTTTGGATCGTCAGGAAATAATTCAACTTCCTTCATTGCACATAAAGATCCATTTTCTCTTCAGGGGAGTAAAAAAAACAGAGTCAGTCCGCAGAGGCAAATGACAACAACAGAAGATGCCAATGAAACTGAAACTCATATTACCTGTTGCTTGCAACATAAACACTTCCAAATGTGCCCCGGCCAATAAGCTTTCCTTTCTGCCATTGATTTTTCATTGAGATTGACTCAGTTCTAGTGTTAGCTTGTGGAATTGGGGGGGTTGGTGAAGGCATTGGGGTTGATGGTGAAGGCATTGGGATTGATGGTGAAGGCATTGGGATTGATGGTGAAGGCATTGTGGTTGATGGCATTGTGGTTGATGGTGAAGGCATTGGGATTGATGGTGAAGCCATTGGAGTTGATGGTGAAGCCATTGGGGTTGATGATGACAGCATTGGTACTCCAGGAGGAAGAGGTAAAGGGTGGACATTGATAGGACAAGCACCTTCACGACGTGCACCATGTGTTTCAAGGGAAATCTTGGTGTGCAATGGAGATGCAGCTCCTGTTGGACTTCTGGGATCTCGGTGGGGACTTCTACCTCTTGGGCTATGCATGGGAGAACTCTCACAGCTAAGAGTGGAGCCATCAAAGAATGCAGGAGGAACCCCCCGCATCATTGGTGAGGCTGGCAGCTCAGGTGCAGACCAGACGTAATTTCCTACTGGAGTTGCATAATGAAAATTTGGCAGCTCAGGTGCAGACCAGTCTTGATTTCCCACTGGAGCCACATGATGGAAATTTGAAAGGTTACCGGAACTATTTCTTTGGGGACTGAGCGTTGGACTTGCATAAGGACTAGTAGGAGCACTCCTACTGGGAACATCAATCCAAAAACGGTTCCGAGATCTTTCAGGATATCCTGTTGCATCTTGATTCACCCTCTGAGACGACCTTGTCTCAACCTGATCTTCTTTCTTTTGGTTCTCCCGGGAATCAAATAGACTGGTTTATTAAATTTAAGAACAAGTGTTGGTCATAATAACAAAAATAAAGTTATAATGGAAACTCAGAATAGGATTCAATATCAACTTGCGTTGCCCGAACAACAACACCTTACTGACTTACCCCCTCCTCTAATTAACATGAATGAGACAAGAAGCATATGACCAGCGCGCTACTTATGACACTTGTACGAAAAAAAACACTGTTTTTACTGGACTTTTGAAACACCAAATGCACGAATAAACACGAGAACACAACACAGACGCGCTAAACAACGTAAACATGACGGTTAAGATTCTAACAAAGGGGTTAAAACATCATTGAGTGCTACCCTTCATAAAATTCCAAATCATAAACCCACAGTAGCTTCAAATTTTCTTGAATGTAAAAACAGAGATGTCAAACTCATGAAGCTAAGAGCATTAACTGGGAAATGGAAAAAAAAAACGATCAAATACGACATTCAACAATAGGAGTACAGAGTAAGAAGAATATTCCAGTTGGGCTACCTTTTAACCGGAGCGCTAGTGGAGGCCCCGCCCCCAACTTTTGGAGCAGGAGCAGTTCTATCTCTATCTACATCGCGCTCATCCCCGCTTCTACCACGCCAAAGCTTAGGCGACGGAAGAGGGCAATCCCCGTCTCCAGTGAAAGAATTGGAATTCGAAACCCCTTCACGACGCTGAAAAACGGGAGAAACCTCCGGGAGCGGCAAGGGCACGGCAAGGTCATCAGAGGCACTCGGCGATCGCGACAAGGAGACGGGCTCGGCGGAAGAATCAGACCATTTAGCCAAAGAAGCAGCGTTGCGTTCACGTCCGCTTAGGTTCCGTAGCTTCCTATGGCGCGAATACTTAGAGGCGCCAAAACGCCAAGCAATTCTCCGATAACTATGATTGTCAGAGGCAGTAGTGGCGGAGGTTCTGGAGGGAGAATCACCAGCGGTGGCAGTGCCCGGAAACCTCACCATGGAGGAAGGGGTAAAGGAGATGTTACGCAACCAACGCATTGTGAGCAATGAATCATTGTAATGGTATCATGAAAGGGAACGACATGGAAGAGGAAGAGGGAGAGGAAGAGGAAGAAGAAACAGAAGAAGATGAACCAGAGAAAGCAGAAGAGGAAGAAGAAACAGAAGAAGAAGAACCAGAGAAAGCAGAAGAGGAAGAAGAAGAACGCGGTTTGCAACTTCCCTCCACGCCAAACGGGAAGGGAGAGTCCATTTGAGAGGTCAAAAATGGCCCCTTTCTCCTTTCTCTAACAAAGTCAAAAGTCGTCGTAACAGGCTTACACTTTCTACACAACCGGATACATACAATACATCCATTCCATACATAATAATAATTCACATTTTTTGTTTGTTTGTTTTTTATTTTCGTTACTCTCTCTATTTTTTGTTTGGTGAATGTCAACCTCCTCCAAGCCAACATAATCTGATTATAACTGATTTTTTTTTTTTTTTTTTGGTTTTTCACTTTTTTAAAAGTAGTAGTAAAAGGATATTCATGACAGTGGTTTAATTTAATTAGGATAAGATGTATTTTTTTTTTTTTTTTTACTTCATTCAAAACTTGTATGATAAACCAAACCTATTTTTTAATTCCATTTTGGATATTTGGACCATTTGTTTTTAAATTAGTGAAATAATAATACTTTCATATTCTTTCTACCTAACTAATTTCCTACTTTGAATTCGTATTTTGAATTCAAAATAGCATTTCAATGTAAGAAATAAGGATGAAATAAGGATGGTTTGTTATGTCATTCAAATTTTGTTTCTATATATTTTTTTTAATTCTCAAATTTTATTTCTATATTTTCAACTTACTAAATCATGAGTGAATATGTACTGTTTCTTAGTGAAAACTCTAAAAGAATTTTCTTTTTAATGTTTTCAGTGTTTTTTTAAGGGCCGGTTCCAAAAGTAGCAAACCGGCCCAAAATAATTACAAAAATAGCAGCCATTGAAACTATTTGCAAAAATGGCAAAATATTGCCATCTAAAAGGTAAAATTACTAAAATGCCCTTTCTATTTTCTTCTCTACTTTTCTGGTCATCTCCATCGACATTACACCACGATTGACGATGAGCTCACCGATCATGGAGGCTTCGAGAAGGCGATGAGCCAAGAGAATCTCGTCGGTCTGGTTGAGGACGCCGGCCTCCGCCGCTCGCCGGCGGATTTCCGTGGCATTGTAGAGAGTGGAGGCGAAGAGCACAAGCATCGTGGTGGCGACGGTCTTGACCACCAAAGGTCCTCTCCCCTGCTTCAATCTGTAATTTAACTTTAAAAATCACCCGTTCTATTTGGGCAGCCGCTCCGCCCTGCTCATCGACGCCGACCAGGTCGAGAAATTCCGCAAGAAATTCGGAGAGCTCTCGCAGTTGATGGAGATTCCTGTCCTCAAAGGAGAAATCGTGCTGCCCACAAAACGCAAATCCGGCAAAGGGAAGAAGAAGTAGAAGATTGTGAAGAGTTCAATTGACCTGGTAATCAATTAAATCCACAGTGCATATGGAGATTTTTGGTTCTTCTATTGCATTATATATTCCTGTAATTTAGCACAATCGAGACTAATTTGTCTGAATCGAACTGTTCGTTTCTGTTAGTTGCCTTGCTGAATGTTGATGAAGAGTCTGATGGGTTCTGCTATAGAATTATTCCACTTTTTACATTTTTTTCTCCAGGACAGTTCAGATGTTCGATAGATGTTTGGTGGTTGAGAAAAAATTCATAAAGGAAAAGAAAGTTAAAGAGAAATTAGAATAGGAATTGATGGTGATTGACGGTACAAATTCAAGTTTCTCGTGAGTTGCTTGTTTTTGAATTTTGCTTCTATGGATCTTTAGCTTATGAGAGGGTGCTATATGAAATTGCTACAAGTTTTTGGAAGTATTAAATGCAGAGTGAAAAAAAAAAATAGAAACTTGCCCGATAGATTCTATCAGTGATAGAAAGTTATTTCTATCACTGATAGAAAATTTTTCTATCACTGATAGAAAATTTTTCTATCACTGATAGATTCTATCAGTGATAGAAAAGCATTCTATCAGTGATAGAAAGTTTTCTATCACTGATAGAATTCTATCACTGATAGAAAGTTAATTCTATCAGTGATAGAACTTTCTATCAGTGATAGAAGTTTCTATCACTGATTTCTATCACTGATAGATTCTATCAGTGATAGAAAAACTTCTATCACTGATAGAAAGTAATAGAAAAACTTCTATCACTGATAGAAAGTAATAGAAAAACTTCTATCAGTGATAGAAAAACTTCTATCACTGATAGAATCTATCAGTGATAGAAGTTTTTCTATCACTAATAGAAAGTTTTTCTATCACTGATAGAATCTATCAGTGATAGAAAAATTTTCTATCAGATAGAAAGTTCTCAACTTTCTATCAGATAGAAAGTTCTCAACTTTCTATCTGATAGAAGAACTTTCTATCAGATAGAAACCTACCAAAACAAAAATAGAGGAGAACTTTAGATTCTAATACAACATTTATAGAAATTTTTTCTATCACTGATAGAATCTATCAGTGATAGAAAAGTTTCTATCACTGATAGAAAAACTTCTATCACTGATAGAAAGTGAATTCTATCAGTGATAGAAGTTTTTCTATCACTGATAGAATCTATCAGTGATAGAAACACTTTCTATCAGTGATAGAAAGTATCACTTATAATTTCTATCAGTGATAGAAGTTTTCTATCACTGATAGAAAGTGTTTCTATCACTGATAGAATCTACCAGTGATAGAAACACTTTCTATCATTGATAGAAAGTGTTTCTATCAGTGATAGAAAATTTCTATCACTGATAGAAAGTATGATAGAAGTTTTCTATCACTGATAGAAACACTTTCTATCAATGATAGAAAGTGTTTCTATCACTGATAGAATCTATCAGTGATAGAAAACTCACTGATAGAAACCTACCAAAAAAAAAAAAAAAAAAAGAGAGAAGTCCACGCCGACCGGAAAGAAGAAGCGCGCGCAATCCAAGGGCAAAACGGGGATATGAAAAATTAATTCAAAATTTTTGCCATATTTGCAAATATTTTAAAAAATTGCTAAATTTGCCATTATTTACCCTAATTTTGCCACCCATTACAATTATCCTTTTTTTAATTTTAAAAATGCAAAATTACACTGGAAATAATTATTTTTTTATAAATATAAAACTTCATATTATAAATTCAATTCATGTTTGTCAAAATTTAAACATGTATAATATAGTATAATATAAACTATATGATATTTTAAAATGATAATTATACAAATTTTATTATATATAATACATTAATAAGTTAACAACAATATTTAAGAAGTCTAAAAAAATAGTGTGTGAAAAAAAAAATCTAGAAAAATAGTTGAAAGTATCATATTATTTATCATTTGCCAAACTTTTTGAGGTAAAAATGTAACATTTCACAAAAACTAGTACTTTGATATTTTTTTGAATTTAACTATATATGTCTATAAGTCAAGAATATAATACAGTTGAGACACAATAAGAAAAACAACATAATGATTTTTTTTTAACCAACTTCAATTGTTTTGTAAATATTATTAGCAAGTAAACAAGAGTTTAAATTTTATTTTCCCAATTGAATTTCAATGCTTTATTTTATTTCGACTTTCGCACTTTAAGTATTTTATTTTAAATTTTAATAAATGTTCATTTTGATCATTACCTTAAATTTTTTTTTATTATACTCGATCAGTAAGAATTTTTCAAATTTATAAATATAAGGAATAAGACTCAAATTTCTTATAACCTGTCAGAGACACATCAAAGTTTGATCACTTGAACTAGAGTTTACATGATGAAATATCTCTAAACTACGTGAAAGTCTTTTTTTTTTTTTTTCTTCCTTTTTACTAATTGAGAAAATCTGAAGAAAGAAACATAATAAACATAATTAATAAAGTGATTTCTTTAAGCATACCGGATCAAATAAGAAATGGAATTATATCAAAGCTTCACTTGATAAATACCTATTGATCCAATGTGAACTTTTTTTTTTTTTTTTTTTTGAATAGTGATCCAATGTGAACTTGAAGAGCCATTTCACTAGAAATATAATATATGGAATAAAATCAATCTCGTTGACCAAAGTTATAGTGGACTTTGCCGGCACATGATTGCTTTGATCTCCTAAATTTATCAAGTCATCTTAGTTAGGACTTTATAAACACACTCAATATGTATATATTTTTTAATATTATTCAAATTGTATATGATTTCCTTTCTTGTTTGATAGAATAGATACATTGAATTCATGTCATCTTTGATATGTGAAGTAAGAAGATGAAAATCAATCTACGATATTCTCGTAACATAAAAAATATATAAATATATGGGAAGATTTTGAATACCCGATGCCTTTTATAAAATTATTTTTTATGTTGAGGACCTGTTTGGATTTCTTTTTTATATTTAATTTAATAAGATAATCTTGATCAATAATGTACTACATAATACATATGCATTATGTCATTTTTGTAACAAGTTTATTATTGTTGTTGTCGTCATCTTAGTTCAATAATACATGGGGTTGAGATTTGAAGCTCTAACATCTTGATCGAGAATATGTCTCAATCAGTTGAGTTATGCTCAAGTTGGGAAGTTTTCTGTTTTTTTTTTTTTTTTCTTCATAATCTATCATTCCTATTAATATATCATCATCATTTCAACATCTTGTGGTATAAACTTAATTTTTTTTAAAAAAAAGTTAAATTACTATTTTGGTTCTATATTTTGAAACTTGCTATATTTTTTTTATCTTTTTGAATGTATAGATGCGGTGATTATACTTTCAATAAAACTTAAAAATTTACACTAGTGGATGATATTTTATTTAGAAATTTAAACAGTATATTCCCATTGCGCTCTTCTTAGGGCAAAGGTTTTAAACTTTTATTTTTGCCAAATCAAATGGAAATTAAGGAGGGTTTAAGCAGAAACATTGTTGTTTTAGAGGGAAAAAAAAACCTATTTACAAAGAAGCCAGTGACTTTTTAAACTACTTTTAAAATGTGGTACTTTTAAAAGGTTGTTTTTTAAGTATATGTGAATATATATATATATATATATATATATATATATATATATATATATATTGACGTCAACAGAGAAAAGAATATTTTGACGTCATATATGAAATAAAATTGCAAATGTTAAAAAATAGGTTTAAAATCACTTTTTGTCCCTAAACTTTCATGAAAGTAACAATTTGGTTATTGAACTTTGATTTGTTACGATTTAGTCCCTGTACTTTCAATTTTGCAACAATTTAGTCTCTAAACTTTAATAAGTAACAATTTAGTCCCTATACTTTCAAATTTGTAACAATTTAGTCCCTATACTTTCAAATTTGTAACAATTTAGTCCTTGTTGCAAAAAAATCATCAAAATTAAATGTCGATTTTTATTATTTAATGATTAAACTTTGTAGCTTATTAACATAATAGGTCCCAAATTAGTTTATTGATCTATCTTGGTAAAAAAATTCATTAAATCTTTACTTTAATTTTTCACGAGAGGGACCAAATCGTTACAAATTTGAAAAGTACAAGGACTAAAGTGTTACAAAATTGAAAGTACAGAGACTAAATCGTTACAAAATTGAAAGTACAGAGACTAAATAATTACAAAATTGAAAGTATAGGGACTAAATCGTTACAAATCAAAGTTCAGGGACTAAAATGTTACTTTTATGAAAGTTTGGACTAAAAATAATTTTTAACCTAAAAAATAAAAATTGAAATTGAAAATAACCCAAGATTTAAGAAAGAAAAAATTATAAATTGAATATATATTATATACATAAAGCCCCAGCTCGGTCGGCAAAATTGTCGGAGCGCCTGCAAAGTGCAAATTAGCTAAAGGGATTGGACAGCGTTGAGTCAACGTTCCACAGAAAAGTTAAAACTGACATAATTTTCAATAAAGAATTATCCAATTGGAGAAACGTGGGCCCATTCTCCACGTGGCTACCAACTCAGAAGTCAACTGTTCTTTTAGCTTAGGAGAGCAGACCAGACACCATGCATTTTATTTTTTATAACTTTAACAACCCTCTCAATTCCTAAGTCTCTATAATTTAAACATTTTCAATTTCATCTTTTATAGTCTAGTCATCTCTCTCCAAATATCTTTATGTTTACCAAATACTGAGTTTTTTATGTGACATTTTTTTGAACATCAACTCAAAAAAAAAAAAAAAAAAAAAAAAAAAAATGTCAAGTTGGAAAACGATAAACTTGTAGAAGACTAAAATCATAACTTAACCTTTAATAAAACTCAAGTTCTGTAATCACGGAATTTTATTATTTGATAATTAATGAGGAATTGATGTTAGTTAGGGATGGGTCAGAATCAAAAGGAAGATGGAAAAGTCAAGTCCATTTCCGTCCAATCACATTGACAGACCTTATTCCAAAACTCAACATTAATAAATCAATACAATTATTTTTTTAAAAAAATGAGGAAATTTCAAACTTCATTGTGGTCTTACAGAACTTAGTTTAGTTGTTATGTTGGGATGTCTCGCCACATAATCCTAAGATTTAGATTTGATGTCATTCGAATCAATTTTTTGTTTTGAACAAGTCCAGTCTTTCGGTCTACGGGCTTTAATTTAATATATTTTAATTTTTTTATTTACATTATTCATAGTCAACCTAATTCATTTACTAATATATCAACTAAAATTCATAATTCCAAAATTCAAAACTCAACAAGGAAACAAGAATACAAGACAGAGTTGTAGTTTTCTAAAACTTTTTTAAAAAAAAAAAAAAAAAATTGTAAGGAAAATCCATAATGTTAATAAAAGAAAGTTTAATGGCAAAACGAGTCTGCACACAGCATGTGGTATACAAGAAAACATTAAACTTCATGTTCCTGTACAAATCTTTAAACATTGCCAGACTAATAATTAAAAAAACTCCATTAACTTATAATTTTATTCTTAAAAGACAACCTATGAAACAAGATTTTCTAATTCTAATCCACCATTTTTAATTTAAAAGGAGACTGCTACATGCAAACCTAAGTACAACCATTATCTGTTACTCCATCAAAACAGCAGGCAGCTTGATTAGTTGACCTTCATTACTGCCCTCCTCAAAATCCCTAGCCACAAGATGAGAATAATCACACAAAAACCATATTTCTCGTGCAATTTAACAGCATTACTAAAAATCTTTTATGCAAACCCACTTTCTTAAGTTTCTACATTTTCAATTTTATAAAAGTTATACATACCTCAATCCGAATCAGATGAAGATTGTGCATATGGATTTAGCGCCAAAACCATTTTCGAAAATGATTCTTCCATGTCTTCCAGTTCCTCTTTTCCAAACCCCCAACTCCTAAGTAATGGGGCCACAGATGAACCTTGTACAGTTCCATGTCTATGAAGATTCGTTAATCTCCTCTCTAAAAATGGCAGTATAGCGTTACTGGACCGTAGCCGAGCTGCCATAGGGATGGAATGCACGTCAAGGGATCCCCTTGATGAAGCACCGGAGACTGAAGTGGCCAACAATTCACCATGTTGGCCAACCAGGTTCCCAAAGATTGAAGGAAACGGCAATGGTACGGGCAGAGGACATTGAGCTGCTGATAGATGGCAAAGCATTGGCTTTTCTGTTGTACCTTCATAAGCAGCACAAATTTGATCCTTTAATTCGGAGACTGTAGCCCGATCCCCTCCTAAAAGAAGTAAAATTGAATTAGAACGAGAACATAACAGCATTTTAGTTTACCAATAGATTGAGATGTATAACATATTTTCCATATTTTCCTTCTATACAAGATAGTTTGAAGACACGTCTTCAAATGCAGAACCAGTTCATCTGGACTGAGCATTATAAGAATACCTGGTGATAATTTAATGTAATACCTGATCCAAACACTCCGTGCATGGTCATGAATTCCAATGCCAGCAAATCTTCTGCATCCTCTGTTACCTCCGGTGTCAATGGCTGCAAAGTTCCCAACAAAGTTTGGCCAAAATGTTTCCCTGTATTACAAATTGCAGAAGACTGTGACCAATGATAAAAAGTTCTTCTCTGCAAGTAAGAAGAAATGGAAGAGTATATACCAGAGAGAGAGGGTGCTGGCATTGCAACGTCCAAAATGGCCACCATATTTTGCCTACCTTGCCCAGCTAACATCCGTACCATGTCATTGATATGAACTGCACCGGAAACGTAACATGAATCTGTGGTTGGTCCATGGGTTTCCATTCTAAAAGGAAGACCAATGGAGTGTAAAGCAGCGGCATATACAGCACTACAGTGGTAAGGCTTCTGGTCATCAATGTGTAAATGCATGGTAGCTTTGCCTTGACAAATGTAAGAATGATTATCAATATTATGTCAGAGAATTACGAGAAAAAAGAAATAGTCGGGTGCAGAATTCAAATATTTAAAAAAGAAAACAAAAAGGAAAGGAAGATACTTAGACAGAACCTCCACCAGAACAAATTGCAAAACAGAGCTGGTATTTATCATCCAAAGGAAAGAGCTACTGCTCATGATCAAGATCTTAGCATGTATTTAGTTCAAAACAATGAATGACAAAAAGGAATTGTTTCCCAAAGCAATCTTGAAACTCTTCAGCAGCTATGAAATGTCATATATAAAAAAATAGGGACAAAAATTATAGGCAAGAAAATTTTCCAGCCAGTGTCACATACTTCTGCTCAAACTTGGCAAACCAACTGGCACAAAGAGCTGACAGAAAGATGATAGTCTTGCAAATGAAACTGCATCATGGAGATTTCTAGAAACTATCTGCCTCTTATTTTCACGATGCGGGTTAGAAGAACTAGGACTTCGAACGCTATAAAGTAAAACTGGGGTATTTGAATATTCATCTGCAACACTCTCAAGAAAATCCCCAGCTATTGCCGAAAATCCCCCCGAGTCATCAACTATGAACTGAAAACCCTACAAGAATCAGGAAAAGACCGTTACTAAACGAGGGAGAAAAGTACAACCATCCTAGCTCAAAATTTCTATTAAAGGTCTCATCATATTGGATGTAAAAGATCAAATATAATAAAGACCCGGTGGCATAGGGAGTTTGCAATGAGGGTTGGAAAGGAGTAAAAATGAAGTACCAATATTTAATAAGTGACCACAAAACTAACAAATACGATATAACAGTGCAATTTGTATAAGTCTAAACTCGATTCTAGGTCATATGAAGAGTAATCGTAGATTTGAATCCCACCCTTGAACACTGCCACCATGGAAAAAGATAAAAAATAAAGATGATGATAAGATGAAGATAAAAAAGAACACTCATGAATTTGTTGATGGCAATGGCTTCCTACACTATAATGTCCATTTCTTTCATAAAAAAGGGGGTGAAAAGAAAACCATAATGCCCATTTCATTGCAAAGAACTGTATCACAAGGAAAAGTAATCTAAAGCATCAATGTCTAGTATTATACATTCAAATTCATTCTAAATGGTGTCCCAAAAATTCTGAAATTGTAAATGTTCAAGGAGATTCCACACGTTTGATAAAACAATCCACTCGGGTGTATAATTTGCACACATTGGAGTCACACAGAGAAAAAAGGATCACATTTCCTTGATGTGATAAAAAACTCAAAGCTTTTAACAAAACAAAGAGATGGCGTATACAATGCATGAGAGCAGTGGCCAGTGTGGGTGAAAGGAAAGTTTGGGGTGCTGGGGAATCTGAAGAAGAATTTTTATATATATATATAAGATGAAGAAGAAATGAGCATTCGACACATTTCAATTAAAATTATTTCTAATAACACATACTTGGATATGATCACATTCCTCCACAAAAAAACGAAGTCTCTCATCGATATCTTCACCTTGCGAACTCCAAGAGAATGTTTCTTTTCCAATTCCATAATTGTCAAACTCCTGAACATCGACCCACGATCCATTTATTTGATATAAACTTTGAGGATGATAGTGAACCTTAGAGAAATCTGTCCAAAAGGTGACATCTTTTTCTAGACATTCAACTATATCTTTATCCTCAATTTCTCTTTGACCACTATTTCTGCCATTCATCAAGTTCTCCTGCTCTTCTTCAGATAAACTTTGCAAGAACAAGTTTTTCTTATGCGGTTCACTATGATGAGTGGAAACATTACCACGCCTGCATAATAGAAAATACACATTCAATTTCTTCAAGCATCATAAATTTATTTCAAGATTCCACTCCAAAATTAGATAATGAAGCTTTAAATACATGAAGTTTACAGACCAGATAGTGCATTGCCTGATCTAAGAAACAAAATCTACATCATTATGCTAGAAGGCTAAGAACAATGTCTTAAGACTAAATATAGGAACTTTTACAGAAGTTCTGGAGTTCATTGGTTCATTGCACTGCAATGCTGTACGTAAAACAAAGTCAATTCATAATGTAAGGATATCCTTAGAAGTCTGAACTTTCGATCTTAATATACATACATGCATCTATCTACACACCGATACCAGCCTAAGAGCAATGTAAAACCATAAATCTAGGAGATTCCAAAGTCAGCTAGAGAAATCGATTGCAAACAAATATCTCCCACATGCATTTTAGACGTAGAAGTAGAGTAAATGGGAATACATACATGCAGGCACATTAATGGACTATAGTGATGGGGTTTTTAAGTGTGAGGGAAGAAATCTTCAATAATGAAAATCTCACCATGTGGCAATATCAGATGG
The DNA here is from genome assembly GCA_036850905.1 of Luffa acutangula. Taxonomy (NCBI): domain Eukaryota; kingdom Viridiplantae; phylum Streptophyta; class Magnoliopsida; order Cucurbitales; family Cucurbitaceae; genus Luffa; species Luffa acutangula. The sequence goes on along the minus strand of CM072087.1, from coordinate 54,822,757 downwards.
TGAATGTGCATCGTCATTATATAGAGTGCCACGTGCACTTACAGATCCTAAGCCTCCTGCATATTATAACTCAATTAATTTATGTAAAGAAGAAAGTCCATTTCAGTCTCTACAGAAAGCAAGACTCTTAAGACTTAAAGGAAGCAATAATAATAATTTTTTTTTATGAATATAATAATAATAAAAGATATTTTCACAGCCAAAAATGAAGGAGAAATCAGTGGAGTATGGAATAAGATAAGAATAATCTGGATCCTACAGAAGTTACAGCCAAAAATAAATATTCACCAATCATAGCACATCATGAGTGGAAGAATGCATAGGCAAATAATTTACTAACAGGGAATCAGGGGGATGGTTAGCAACTGAAATTTTGTATTAGCATCATTAGACTTGTCTAATACCTAGGAAAAATCAAATTACATAAAGTTGCTCGCAAGTATTGATTACAGAATGATACCTTTAAAGCCAACTGAGACTAGACGTGGAGTATACGTAAGTACACCCTGCAATTATTTGGGAAAAAAAATGAAACAGATGGACAAAATACAGAACATTAACTCCATTAGTGAAGAAAGTTAATTTAGCTAGAAACAACCTAGCACAAATTTGCAACAACTTTAAACCGTATAGTTGGTTAGGAAAATATGATCATCTATTCGACTATTCCATAAATAAGAAACAAGCATGAATGATTATAGACAATGTAAACTTAGACCTGGATGTACTTTGTCTGAAAATGAAGTTCTTAATCAACACATTAAATAATCTTCAGTTACATTAACTAAAAAGAAGAGGGTTACACATTGTATGTTGATTAGTAAGTTTACTAGAGTGTGAGATGTGAAGTGACAACTCCAAAACTTACAACATAATGTCAAATATTCCACCTGTTGTGTCTCACCAGAACGGTAGAGTACGTCCATATTAAGATGTTGGTTCTTAAACACAGCATCTCCAAGAGGGTCCGAAGCCAGGCCAATCAGCTCATCCTTCCATCAAGATTGACGTAAATTTAGCTTGGCATGATTAAAGTTTGAAAAGAAAATAAATACACAATTTATCCCAATGGTTGGGAATCATTCAAGTAATACAACTTGAAGAAGAAGCTATGCTCAGTACTGGCAAATTGAAACTGCCAGTATCAATTCCACCAATACTCATAAATACACGTAGTGGATAAGAATATGGTAGTACGGGGAGGGCTCTACCTGAAAGTTCCAGAAATGAGAACCAACGAAGTTCGCAAATTCTCCAACTTGAACTGTCACGAGTTCCCTCATAGTTGCTGCCACAAACCCCAGAAACTAAATCAGAGAATTGGGTGAAAAAAGACAACCCATATCTGAGGAAGGTTGAGCTAAGGTAAGAGAAGGTCCAGGAGTATCTAAGAATGTTGCTATTTTATAATGGAGTAATCAAGACTGATATAATTACATAACAAGTGCAGTTAAAAAGAAAGAAACGGAGCCGAAGTTTTCTGACCTGCGAGCTCAGAGTGATTTTATCACCGATTTTTTAAACTTTGTCGCTAGTGTAAGAGCGGCTAGAGGAATAGGAGGAAGCGACCGGCAACGGCGGGTACTTGGAAAACCAATCGATCGGTCAACTGGTGCGTGAGAACGAGATTGAGAGATGGGGGGATTGTGAAAGATTGAATGTGAACCCGGCAACTAGAAATTGCAGAAGAATGCAAGGAGGATGCAGAATAGGGCGTGCCGGCGCAGTTGCAGCAAATAGAGAGGGAGAGTAGAAAGAAAAGGGCGATGGAGGCATACGATGTACGGTTGCGGCACAGCAAGCCACTGCGGCGGAGGGGGTACCGTCGGACGGCTGCTGCGGAGAAGGGTAGGGGTTAGGGTTTTTATTTTTTAAAAAATGTATTGTTGTTATTATTATTATTATTATTATTAAACTTTTTAATTCTAAACCAAAAAAATAATAATAATAAAAAATTTAACACAGCTTACAGCACACACATAATTAAATACATGGAAAAATTAAGGATAGTAGTTTTTTTTTTTTTTTTTGGGCTAAATTATAAAAAAAAAATGCTCCTAAACTATAAGGTTTGTTTAAAAAATGCCTATAAACTTTAAAAAGTTTCAAAAATATTCCTAAACTTTAAAAAAATGTTTCAAAAATACCATTGTCGTCATTTTTTGGATAGAAACCATTAAAAATTTCAATTTCATTAATATTCTTTAACTTTCAAAAGATTTTAAAAAATAACCTTATTAAAAAATGTTTTTTTTTCCTCCTCTCACCGTAAATTCTTCCTCTAAAGTTTTATCTATTTTTCATGTATTCATACACTATGGGTTTTTCTTTTCTTTCAACATATCACCCCAAGAGTTTGACTAGATTTTTTGCAATGGTATTTTCAAAAAGGTTCCCATCCAAAAATTAATTACAAGGGTATTTTTTAAACGTTTTGTAAAGTTCATGGGTATTTTGAAACTTTTTACGGTCCAAGGGTATTTTTTAAACAAACCTAATAGTTTAGAGGTACTTTTTGTAATTTAGTCTAGTTTTTTTATATATATAATAAACCAGGAAAGGAGGGAGGGAGGTGTTTGTGGGTTTTTTTTTTTCAAGAATTAAAAAAAAAAAAAAAAAAAAAAAAACTTAAACTCGTCCAATTTTATCTATTTTTATCTTAAACTTCCAATTTCATTATTTTGCACTCCAAACAGATAAATCTTAAACTTAAAATTGAAAAATTATTACCATTTTTACTTTTAAATTTATTAATAGATTTTCGTTTGAAACATTATTTAAAAAATTCATTTTTATATCTTCTCAATAAATTAAAGACATAAGTATGGTACAAAATTGATAAAATAATAATAATAACAACAACATAAGAGCTATGTTTTTATTAGAATTGTCAAAATGAGCATAGCTTAGCGGTAATTGGTATATACCTTCGACCACCTGGTCAGAGGTTCAAATCCCTCACCCCTAAATGTTGTTGAACTCATATATATATATATATATATATATATATATATATATATATATATATATATATATATATATATATATATTAGAATTTGTGAGTTTTGGCAATGTTATTTAATGGATTAATTTGTGTCCTAATCAAACATAAAAATGTGGAAAACTTAATATTATTAAAATTAGTGAGTTTATGGAGTTTTTCGTCTATTTCGTCTGATTTGAACTATCAGGTTTGGGCCCGTTTGGTAACGTTATCGTTTTTTGTTTCCGTTTCTTCATTTTTAATAAAGAAAAATAGAATTTCATGACCCTAACACCTATACATTCAATAATAATAGACTTATATTCTTATTTATGTTTGGAAAAAAATTGGAAACAACAACAAAAAATGAGAAACTAGTTTTAGTTGTTTCCAAAAGTTCTATACAAATTTTGGGAGTGTTTCTAAAAAATGAGAAACAAGAAACATACATAATTATTAAATGTTTAGATTTCTTAATAAAATTAAAAACGAGAAACAAGAAATGAGAACATTACCAAACGGACCCTTTGTGTCTAGTAGGTCATTTGATCTTTAAAAATGTCAATAGGTCCCTAAACTTTCACTTTTGTATCTAATAGTTCTATGACTTATTTGATTTTTTTTTTAAAAAAAAAAAAACCTTAAATGATCTATTCGATATACAATTGAATTTTAAAAGTAGTCTCATTGTTTTTGTTTTTGGAATTTGGCTAAGAATTCAAACGAATCCTTGACAAAGATGAAAATCATTGTGAGAATTTGAGAGAAAACAAACATAATTTTAAAAAACCAAATGATTATTAAAGACCTTAATTTTTAAAAAATTGGTTTTGTTTTTTAAAATTTGACTAGGAATGCAGGTAAAATTTTGAAAGTTAAAAAAAATAAAATAAAATAATAATTGAAAACTTGTTTTTGTTTTTGAAATTGAATTAGTTAGGAATGCAAAGTCAGAACTATTGAAAGAAAACAAATATAATTTTTAAAAATAAAAAATTAAATGGTTATCAAACCGAGTCTTAAAGTTATATTAGACACTTTTTAAATTTAATTTAGAAATTAAATCGATACGAATTTAAAAGTTAATGGACTAAATGTAATTTAACTTTTATTTTTCATTTCTTCTCAATGTTTCAAACGATAAATTTGATTTTTATTTATTTAAAAGGATAATTGTAATGGGTGGCAAAATTAGGGTAAATAATGGCAAATTTAGCAATTTTTTAAAATATTTGCAAATATGGCAAATTTTTTGAATTAATTTTTCATATCCCCGTTTTGCCCTTGGATTGCGCGCGCTTCTTCTTTCCGGTCGGCGTGGACTTCTCTCCTTTTTTTTTTTTGGTAGGTTTCTATCAGTGATAGAAGTTTTCTATCACTGATAGAAAGTATAAGTGATACTTTCTATCAGTGATAGAAGTTTTCTATCACTGATAGAAACACTTTCTATCAATGATAGAAAGTGTTTCTATCACTGATAGAATCTATCAGTGATAGAAAAACTTCTATCACTGATAGAATTCACTTTCTATCAGTGATAGAAGTTTTTCTATCACTGATAGAAAGTTTTTCTATCACTGATAGAATCTATCAGTGATAGAAAACTTTTCTATCACTGATAGATTCTATCAGTGATAAAAAAATTTCTATAAATGTTGTATTAGAATCTAAAGTTCTCCTCTATTTTTGTTTTGGTAGGTTTCTATCTGATAGAAAGTTCTTTCTATCAGATAGAAAGTTGAGAACTTTCTATCTGATAGAAAGTTTTTCTATCACTGATAGAATCTATCAGTGATAGAAAAACTTTCTATCTGATAGAAAATTTTTCTATCACTGATAGATTCTATCGGTGATAGAAAAACTTTCTATCAGATAGAAAGTAGTACTTTCTATCTGATAGAAAGTTTTTCTATCACTGATAGATTCTATCAGTGATAGAAAAACTTTCTATAGTGATAGAAAAACTTCTATCACTGATAGAATCTATCAGTGATAGAAGTTTTTCTATCACTGATAGAAGTTTTTCTATCACTTTCTATCAGTGATAGAAGTTTTTCTATCACTGATAGAATCTATCAGTGATAGAAACTTCTATCACTTATAGAATTATTTCTATCAGCGATAGAAAACTTTCTATCAGTGATAGAAATTTTCTATCACTGATAGAACGCTTTTCTATCATTGATAGAATCTATCAGTGATAGAAAAAAACACTGATAGAATTAACTTTCTATCAGTGATAGAAACGTTTCTATCACTGATAGATTCTATCAGTGATAGAAAAATTTTCTATCGATAGAAACGTTTCTATCAGTGATAGATTCTATCAGTGATAGAAAATTTTTCTATCAGTGATAGAAAACTTTTCTATCACTGATAGAAACGTTTCTATCACTGATAGATTCTATCAGTGATAACTTTCTATCAGTGATAGAAGTTTTTCTATCACTGATAGAATCTATCAGTGATAGAAACTTCTATCACTGATAGAATTATTTCTATCAGTGATAGAAAACTTTCTATCAGTGATAGAAAACTTTCTATCACTGATAGAACGCTTTTCTATCATTGATAGAATCTATCAGTGATAGAAAAAAACACTGATAGAATTAACTTTCTATCAGTGATAGAAAACTTTTCTATCACTGATAGAATCTATCAGTGATAGAAAAGTTTTCTATCACTGATAGAAAAAATTTTCTATCAGTGATAGAAAGTTAATTCTATCACTGATAGAAACTTTTCTACCACTGATAGATTCTATCAGTGATAGAAAAAAAACCCCAAATTTCCCCGACCTCCTGCTTCTTCGTCTTTTCATTTCAATTCAGTTTTCTTTCACGTGCATTTGAGACATTGTCCATCCAGTGTCCTTGTCTCTCTGTTCAATCATTGGATTTTGATTTTGATTTTCAGTTTCTTAATTAATGTCTAGGGAATTCGATTGGCTTGCCTGCCTTTCACGCGGATGGTGGAGGTCGCTAAGATGTTGTATATAGTGGTTCTCGATTATGAAGAACAAGAAAAGAAGGAGAAGGAGTCTTTCCGCTATACTCGCGCCGTTTTGCAAAGCACTCTGCAGCTTATGGGTTGCAAGGCACGACATGCTTTCAAGGTGCTTCATCTTTAACGCCTTTTTCCCTCGCCCCTCGCGACGTCCAAGCCGCCGCCGCCAAGGCCGCCCACATGCACAACCTCGACCTCAACGACCACCACTCCCACGTCGACGACGACCTCACCGAGATCATCCAACTCCCCACCCTCGGCTTCCGATTACCTTCTTCTCGTGTTCCTCGTCAATCGTGGAGGATGGAGATGACCGGAAAAGTAGGGAAGAAAATAGAAAGGGCATTTTAGTAATTTTACCTTTTAGATGGCAATATTTTGCCATTTTTGCAAATAGTTTCAATGGCTGCTATTTTTGTAATTATTTTGGGCCCGTTTGCTACTTTTGCAACCGGCCCTATTTAAAATCCATAAGGTTGTAAACAAGATTAGTAGTTGAAAATCATTTTCATTTTTTGAAATAATTTATTTTCAATTTCAGATGACAAACAAAGCATCAGTGATTCTACAATTTCTGGATTCTCCACTCCAACTCAACCTAAGCAGTTCGATTCAATTCCTTTTTTTTTTTTTCTTTTTTTTTTTTGTGTAAAATTATGAAAATCGATTGGTAGAGAGGTAGAAACAACGTAACATGGTTCTTTTCATTTTTGTAAAATTAAGAAAATCGATTGGTTCGATTGTATGAGAATAAAAATAATATATCGAACCAACAGAATATTTTGCTAAGAACCCAGCCGAACGCATGGACAAAGTATAAAAACCTATTTCTTTTTTGAGAAAAGAAAAACTAAATACATAAAGAATAAAAACCTATTAGAATCTTTTTGAAGTATAGCAATCAGTTAAGGGACCTATCATAAATTTTAAATACAGAGATTAAATAAACTAAACAAAACAACCATCGACATAAGTCGACAAGAGCACAACTCAATTGACATAAAGTTGTACTGATGACCATGAGATTTGTGGTTCGAATTCACACACCCCCACATATTGTCAAAAAAAAAAAAAAAAAACAAAAAACCACGGACATAAACATACCTTCAACTGATAGCACGATTTATTGTGCTATATTTTATATGATTTTATTGTTAGTCCTATGTACTTTTTGGTCAACTTTATGTCTATTTGGTTTTGTTTTGGAGGAATCGAACATTTCAATGTAAATCGACGTTTTTGAAGATTACCGGTGAGTTAAGAGCTGAAGAATGAGTTCGAGCCAAGAAAAGAAGCGAAGGAAACAAAATTTGAGGCCTAGCGTTGAGACGCTAGTCCTTGGAGCGTCTCAATGCTAGGTATATGGCTGGAGACGCGCGAATTCGAGGCAGCGTCGAGACGCTACCTCCACAGCGTCTCGACGATGCGAAGTTTCCAGATTTTATTAGGGCACGCGTGCAACAGCGTCGCAACGCTGTGTCCTCAGCGTCTCGACGCTGTCACGCAGAATGGGCAGTATATATATATATTTTGCGATGCCATCTGATTGAGGGAGCTGTTTTGGAGAGAGAAACATGACTTCTAGAGAGAGAAAACAGACAGAACAATGGAAAAACAATGGGAGCTTGATTTTGGGAGCTTAGATGGGGAGGATCGTGACGGGAACGCAAGGGAATCACGGCTAGCGAGTTTAATCTTTCTCCCTTATTTCTTGTACTGATTTTTAGCATGTATTGGACTAATTTCGCTTGTATTTTAGAGACCATGTGTAGCTAAATTTCGTTTCTTAGGGGCTTGATGTAGCCTTTAGCTTGTATGGATTAATTTACGTTTTTTTAGGATGTTTCGTAACGTGGTTTATTTATGCAATTGTATGCTTTTTGCTTATAATCCCTTGATCACGGATTGTATGATTTTCGTTTCTGAACTAATTGCTCGGGAGTGGGTAGTTTAGATTATATTATCAATTGCATGACTTAGGTAGTTCTTTAATCGGGAGATTTGGGATTGCTTGAGAAACCGTTAATAGGATTGATCTTATTGCTTATGTTTGTTGTTGAAATTAGATAGGGATATCAATTTCTTAATTTGCATAAAGAATTAATTGTACTCGAGAGAGACTTTTAAGTATTGATAATCCTTGGTTTATGAACTTATGAATTTGTTCCTAATTATTCTTTAAATTAATTCATGCATCTAATAGGTGAAATCAATTCCCTAAGGCCTTTCTCCATTGAGTTTCCATATTTTATTGTTTTGATTAATTTTTTCATTGATTTGCATACTTCTTGTTTGTTTTCTCTAAATAAAATTGGGCGAATATACTTGTAATAATTAGGGGAACTAGAAAACCAATCTAGAGGACGACATTCGATTTTTAATCACTATATTATAACTTGGGTCCGTACACTTGCGGTTAGCAATTTGCGTATCATCAACTCAGAAGTGAGAGGTTTTGAACCTCAAAAAAATTAAAATAATCCATAAACTTATCAAGTTATTTCGTGTTGGACCCTAAATTTAAATAAATATAGCAATTTTTACTCTCAATTCAATTTTCACTAATTCATCCACTCATTTTAACCAAAAAAAAAAAAAAAAACTGTGTAAAAATATTCTTAAATTCATTAATGTCAGTAAATAAAATTGTGTACAAAGAGAAGTTTATAAAAAAAAATGCACAAATTAACATAGTTTAATTTGTATGTGCTCTAGTTTAGACATTTGTATGGTCTAAACATTTTTTTTTTAAAAGGGTATGGTCTAAACTTTAATTATTGTCATCATCTCATATTTCATATTTCATGTCCAAACTCCCTCAACTTGATTGTTCATATTATTAAATCTATCAAATTGGTTGAGTTTATGTAGTACATTGTACACATAAAGAAAAAGTGATGTTGTACTATAAATGGATGAGCTTGAAATAAAGGTTTGAGCTTCTAGGTTTTTTGACAAATTTTAGCACCTCACTTTTCAAATTGTGAGCATCTTGTCTCAATATCTAAAATAAGATTTGATGACATAGCAAATAGAAAGTTTGTTCCTTTTCTATATAGCCTACAAAAACGTTACTAACCACTTGTGGTTAGCCTACCCATTAGATTATATTACTACAATGCCTGATAAAATTAGTGATTAGAAAAAGAGAATATACTAGCTAATTTGGACAAAACTTTAGTGATTATTATTTTCATCCTTATCATTCTATAATTTCAATTGATTCTTGTTGTAGGTACTAACATATGTGACTTTCCGTACGATGAAATCAGGAGAAGTGTCTAATGCCTAGGTGTTGGGTAACAACATGTTGAGTCTAGATAGATTGCAATTCGACACATAATCCGAAATGATGCCTTTCATAAATTCATATGATCGTCGTCGAGGTTGGCATATCGTGATTTCAGTTACTAAATGATCTACTAAACCACTAATGAAAATTACATGAGGATTATCCTATTTATTAGCTATGATCACTTCAACACGACGCTAACTTAAGTTTGGAAGGGTGTTTGGCAAAGTTCTACTTCACGCAACAATAACAATTCCTAATATACTTGTGAAACTTGTAACATACACATTGAGAACACTTGAAACGTATTTTGGTATATAAGTTAAAAAATGAATGGAAATAAGGAACAAACTGTTAATATAACTTGTCTATCCAATCCATCATTCTAAAAATTCTTAAAATTAAACTAACAAAATACTTGTAAAGAAAACAAATTTTACATATAACAACATGATGACAATTTAGAGAGTATAAATCAAACTCAATCTTAAGACACATTCATCTCAAGAACAAAATAACTCCAAGCTTCCATTTGATGCTAAAAGAAAAGCCAAAAAAAAGTTGCTTTTATGTATGCAATGATGCTATATTCCATTAGCAATTGGGAGAAGATGCCACCCACGTGCTTGGCAAGTGCTCATCCACCACATGGTTTAGTTGATAACATTGTGAGAATCCACGTGAGAAGCAGCTTCTCTTATCACTTCGTCAATGGAGCAGAGACCCTTCAGATAATGGTGGGTAATTTCTGTGTGTCAGTTGTCAGTTCCACTGCAATCTCTCTTGTTTTTAATTCCCAATTCTCAAAATATTATCTTTACTAACATCATCTAAAGAGTAAATGGTAATTAATTAATTTCCAAATCCAGTTAAATTGGTATAACATATTCACTCTTATTTCGAGAAGTGCCATCATAAATCTAATGCCTTTTCCATTAGTTATTGGGACATTATTAATTTATTATGGGACATATTGATATTGATGTTTAAGTACACATCCTATTTAGTGATGAGTTTGTAAGGTAGATATCATTGAATAGTACCTTTTAACGAGGATATGAGTACGGGGCTTCTACAAAACATTACTCCTTGACTCCAAGTTTGGATCCTCACCCTAATTGTATCATAATAAAACAAGAGACATCATAAATTTGTTTATTCCATTTAAAAATATTTTTATTTTCAAATGCATATAAGAACGGAACATTGATTCTTCTACCTTTGAAAGCTTTATCCCTTCCATAGCCAACAAGCTAAGAAGCAAAAAGTTCATTAGATCAGCTTAGTATGATTTTCAATCAAGAAAGTCGATCAATTTCATTTAAATCGTAGTTGAAAAGTAGATACTTGGTACAATCATTATGAATCGAAAAGGTTATTTGAGATGGAGTTGAATTAATATTAATTAAGAAGAAATTGAATATGGAGAGGTGAAGGAAAGAATTTGCATATGAAAAAACTGTGGTCGGAAGAAGAAGAAGAAGAAGAAGAAGCGGATTTGAGAGAGAAGATTGTGATGTGCTGTTATTTCCTACAATACAATGCATTGATCAGAGGCCATTACGCCGATCTCTACCAACGTTGAAAAGTTACAAAAACTTCCCTTGAAAAAGATCAGTTTCAAAAGTAACATCCTCATCATCCCAATACAATACTAATACTTACTACACATGAACAAAGAAAATGAACAAAGAACTTTGTAACTTACAATTATACCTTATTCTTTTCTGTCTACAAAATCAGAAATTTCAGATTCCCCATTTTGTATCCATTTCTCTGCAAAACTTGTTGGAACTCAAACAATCTTCTTCAATCTCTCTCTCTCACACATCTCCATGTTTCTGAATCCTTCCCTTCCAACTATGCCCGTCCGATTTCGCATCTTCTTCCCCTTCCATACTCTCCCCTTCTGTCATGGACAGTGCTTTTCCAGACCCTCCGCCCTGGAGTGGCCCATCTGGAGATCCCGCATGTGTCACGCTTGTCTTTGAGTGGTGCTCGCCGCCGTGTTCTTCCGCCATCCACCCCTCGCCCCCTGAAGTCTCCGCCGGGGCCAATTTTCGAACGTGAAGCCTGTATTTCTGTTCAAAACGTTTCTGAGGTTAGAAATTCAGGATTTTAAACGAACCCACAAATTTGTTTTTTGTTTTATTTTTTTGTTAATCGTACTTGTAAATGGCTTTTCACTTCGTCGTTGGTGAGGCCGTCCACTTGCATCAATTCCCTTATCTGTTTTGGTGTTGCCACTGCAAAATTGAAATAGATCGATCAATAATTAGATTCTTCGATTTGAAAGTTCTGATGGTTAAAAGTTGTAAAACTTTCGAACCTTGAGATCCGCCGAGTCGGTGCAGTGCGTCGACGAAGCGCCGGTGGAGTTCCGGCGACCAGCATCTTCTCTGTTTTCTTATGGTCTGTTGCTGTTGGGACAATTTTGTCTGTCCTTTCACTTGCGCCGCCGGCGAAGACAACCCAGAAACAGCAGCTCTGCCGCCCCGGCTGCCGCCGCCGTTCTTGACGGTCAAATTAACAGGAAAGGGATCGGAGATTGGGGTCATTAGAGTAAGTTTGGGGACCTCTGAAAACGCTACATCTTCTTTTGTTGCCCTTTTAACGAAACTGTTTTGATCTTTAAACAATTCGAATGCTCTTCGTCTTTTTGCACAATCCCAGTTTTCGATTGGGTTCTGTGGCACAGACCGATCGTCTTCCTCCCCATTCTGTAATAAAACCGATTTAAATCTCATCCCGAAAAACCCACATCTCAAAAAGAGGAATAAATTAATAAATAAATATCTGTAAAAGTTAATTACCAAGCTCATATTCGATTTCTGATTGGGGATTTCGTCATCAAAATTGAAATTCGTGCTCCACAATTGAGCTGAACTCAACCACTTCTTCTTCTTCCTCTTCTCGCTTTCCCCATCGGCTTCATCGGAACTTCCCTTCAACGGAATGAACTCTTCAATCACCGGCTGGTCCTTCAACGACTGAAACTGCAAGACCTCCTCTTTCAATCTCAAAATAGCTGCAAACCCACGAATCGAAACGTCAAAAATCCGAATACCCATATTCTAAAATCCTCAAAAGAACAACAGATCAGAGAATCCAAAGAGACCCACCATCTTGCAAGAGAAGAACACAGAGAGGAAGCTCCCGTTTAAAAGCATCGATCTTCCTCATTTCATCCTCCAATCTTTTGACATAATCATCGAGCTTCGAGCGTTTAGTAAAGGAATCGGAGATGGAGGAAACTTCGAGGAGAATTTCGGGTACGGTTTTGGGTAAGAAGTCCAAAGACAAATCTAAGCTGAGTTCCATAACCAAATTACTCTTGAAATCACAGGCTGTGTTTTGAGTATGTGTGGCGTTGAATTCTCTGTATGTTTTTCTCTATCATTTGCAAGAGAAAAAACAGAGAATGGACAAAGAAACAGAGAGGAAGAGTGTATTTATAAACAGCGCAGATTCAGGAGGCTAAGATTCGATTGGGGAGTTTTTTCTTTCTTTTTTTTTTTTTTTTTTTTAGGTTATGGAACGAAATCGGGTCGTCGCATATAGAACAATAAATCGGCGACTCGGGGGAATTTAAATCGAATCGGCCAGGTCGAGTTGCCGAGTCTGGTGGAGTTGGAATCTTTGGATTCCAAAAAATCGTAGTCATGCGGCGAATTGTTTACTGTTTTTTTTTTTTTTCTTCTTTTTATTTATTTTTTAATTACTGTCTTAAATTAACGTGTCTCTTTTTCAGATTTCCAAAAAAAAAAAAAAAAAATCTACTAGATTCTTCGGTGGGTGGGTGCGCCAGGGGAGGAATCGTGGGCCGAAAGCAACGGTGTGTCTTTGACCTACACGTAATTGTTTCTATCACTTGAGGGTAATTTTGACATTTTTAGGATTTGCAATTTACCTTTTCTCAATCTTTTCATTTTATCTATTAAATAAATTATTTGTGAAAGTGGCTTTTTTTTTCAACAACATAGGATTATTCAAATCTCTCTCTCCCTTTTTTTTTTTTTTTTGAAATAGTGATTATTAAAATCTTTGACTTTGGTGGATGATATATGTCAATCATCATTGAATTGTGTTCATTTTGACTAGAAATTATAAGTTTAGTTCTTTAGATTCAATTTGATAATTATTTGGTTTTTAGTTTGTGAAAATTATACTTGCTTATGTTTTTTCCTCCCAATGTTCTTACCATGATTTTCATATTTGTGAATGACACATTTCAATTCTTAGCCAAACTTCATAAACAAAAACAAGTTTTTTAAAACTATTTTTTTTTTTTCAAAATTTGACTTGATTTTTGAAAACATGGAAAAAAGATAGATAGCTAAGCAAAAAAAACTTATAGGTGAGAGTAGTGACTAATAAGCTTAAATTTTGAAAATAAAAAACAAAAAATCAAATGGTCTCCTTGGGAAAGACATTCAGTCCATCAGAATAGAAGTTAAACAGGTTATTTATGCACGTCGTGTCTTTTATATGAAAATAGAGGCCAAGGGCCCATTCCCTTAACTCGTACCGTTCAGAATCTAACCCCACAAGAAATTGAGCAAAAGGCTATCGAACTTAACTTTTGTGATTATATCTATTATACCAATCAACTTTAAAAAAATTTGAAAGCTTAAAGAGTTTTTTTATAATAGGAAATTTTAAAATGTTTCTTAAACTTTAAATTTTGTGTCTAATAAGTTCATTTATTTTTAAAAATGTCCAATAGCTTAATGACTTGTTACACACAAAATTGAAGGTTCAAGATCTTATTAACTACTTTTAAAGTGTATGGACTTATTAGACGTAAATTTAAAAGTTTCTAAAGTTTATTAGACATTTTGTTTTAACTAATTGACAACAACAATATTAACGTGTGTTAGGACATTTTTTTTTAAAAAAAAATTATGGGGTATGTATTGATAAATGATACCACATAGGTTAACTAACAAAAGTATTGAATGAGACCTTTCTTTTTTCAGCAATAATTGACAAATGTATATGTAAAGAATGCCAATTGATACATTACACGTGAAATTTTCTTAATCAAAAGAATTCTAATGGTTTGTTCATCAAATTTTATGATAGCCCTCTATTCAATTCTTCATTTCTATTCCTCTATTGTTACTTTTTCCATTCCCTCTCTACTTAAGGTCAAATATTATAACTTTATTTTATTTTTTATTTTTTTTTTTTAATTCTTATTCTTTAATCTGTTTTTTTCACTGGGTTCCTTAATCACATAGAAAGTAGAACTAGTTTTTTTTTAAAGAATATATTTATTATTATTAAATGATCAATACTGTTGCACGGTCCTATCTCTTAGATAGTTTTTAGGCTAAATTTCATAATTAAAGTTTTAAATGTTGATACAAAAATTTGACTTACACAAATAATCGAACTTATTCCGATGATCTTTCGATTGTCTGTGCAAAATATATAAAAAAAAATGAAATTAAATAAAATGTCGACGTAGTGTTTGTCCAACACACTCTCAAAATTAATTTCAAAAAAAAAAAAAAAAAAAGAACACACTCTCAAAATTGATCAATTAGGCCACCTATTTAATTCTTCAGGTGGGTTGAGCTTTTAAAATTAAATATAAGTATTCGGACAATTAAAATATTAATATTATATTTTTACACACTAACTTGGGCTTCCATCTCAAAATCAATTGACAATGAGTGGAGTGACCCTTGTAGCTTATTTATTGTGAGCTCTCCACTAATCTTTTCAATGTGGGATCCTCAACATGCCAATTTCTTTTTATTGGAACAAATACCCGTTTGGGTTTAATGGACTCTGATACCATATCAACATATCAAGAAAACAGAGAGAAGTCTACAAGAGAAACCCTTCCATCGTTATTCATATATATCAAGCTCTCATCATCTTATACAGAGTAGGAAGGGAGAAAAACTCCTGTACAATATCTTAGAAAAATAATTCCTCATAAAATAATAAATCTTAACTAACATAAACTGAATAACAAACTCACGTGAGTTCCACATAACTAGTGAGCTATCCTTACAATTAGAAGAGAAAATGTTAATTGTCTTATATGGTAAGTAAAAAATATACATACGAGTATTTGAGACTAGATTGAGAGATAAAATTGGAATAATGGACTACGATTGAGCAAATAGATTGTATTCCTGGTCCCTATTTATTTTCCTCTTTTCATGTGACATCCTATCTAAAAAGACAAGTAAAAGTATGGAGATATATTGTGATTTTATATTTACCAGTTCATTTATATTATAAGAGTATCTAAATTCTTCTTCATTTTTGCTATAATATGACATCCAAACATTAAATTAGTCTTAATCAAACTTATTTTATAAATCAAAGGTCTTAGATTTTCAACCCCACCACATCAATTTAGATTAAAAAAAATATGTTAGTCAAATGTAAATCAAAATTATAAACAAAACAAAGCATAAGGAGTTAGAGAAAGAGAGAGAGAGGGAGAGATGAATAGATAATCCAAATAATTTGAAAAGGATATAATAGAGGTTAGGAATGGTGTTAGATTCTGCTAACATTCAAAAAAAGAAAAAGAAAAAGAAATGGAGTGAAAATGAATGGTGGAAAATGGTTTTGGTG
Organism: Luffa acutangula; assembly: GCA_036850905.1. NCBI lineage: Eukaryota > Viridiplantae > Streptophyta > Magnoliopsida > Cucurbitales > Cucurbitaceae > Luffa > Luffa acutangula. The sequence continues at coordinate 54,806,873 of CM072087.1, read as the reverse complement.
ATTCCAGTATTGAGTTGAAAAAGTATGGCTCAACATTTTGTGGGAGAAGAGAGATGGTGACATCGATTGAGATTTGGGCACGTGGAGAAGGGATATTTTTAAACGGTCGGATTTCGTCTGCTTCAACAATTTGTACGATCTGATCTGCCTTTTTCTCATTCGTATAAGATTCCTTCTCTCTCATGCTTACACGTGTCTTCCGGATAATAATATTAGATCTCATTCTTTTATTTTATAATAATAATAATAATAATAATAATTTTGAATAAATGAAGATGAGGTATCTTGGGCATTCATTGGCTGTGGTTCCTCCCGCACAACACATGGTAAAAGATGCTTCTTTTTCTTTTATACTAAATAATCATACCCATTCACTCCTCACTCCAACCCTTTCTTTTCTATTGTTTTCCCCTTCCATTTCCTTTTTTTTTAATAAACTTTCTTTTTTATTCTTCAATTTTCTATTCCTTTTCCATTCTTTTTTTTTTCCTTTGTAATTCTTTCAATTATATATTATTTTTCAAACTTCTAATATTTTAATTTAGGTTATATATCTTAACTAATTGAATTATACATCGTTGATGTCATTGTAGAAGTAATAATATGAATGCACTACAAGACATTAGGTTTCTGTCAACGAAATCAAAAAACACGTTTGAAGAATTTTTGTCAATGTCGTTTACAACAACGAAAAGAGCGTTGAAACAAAGCAGACGGCAGAACCTCTACCGATGTGCAATTTCACCACGTCGTCAGAACAAGCCTCTTCCAACACTTACTTCACCACGTCAACAAAAAATAAGCTGTTGATGCGTGCTTTCTATACGTCGAAAGAAATAACAACTGCGGATGTCGTTTCCATTGGGTTGTTTTTCACATTTCTAATCAATTTGAAAGGTAAGAAATATGCATATAAAATGACCAACCTAAATATAGCTCAACTTGTTAAAACTAGGATGTTCAAATCTCCCATCCCATGTTGTTGAACTAAATAAAATACATATCAAATTTGAAAGTTTGAGTACTAAATTTGAGATTTTAAATTTTAAAATAGTAATATATGAGAAGTGGATAAAGTTTAAAGAGGAAACTCAAATCATTCAAAAGCCTAGGTCTCATTTGAGAGTCATTTGGTTTTTAAAAATTAAGCTTGTTTTCCATCAATTTCCTTTCGATAGTTTTCATTTTTGTTAAGGACACATTTGAATTTCTAGAAAAATTTTAAAAACAAAATCAAGTTTTTGAAAACTACTTGACTTGATTTTTAAAAACATAGAAATAAGGTAGATAACAAAACAAAGAAAGTATAGGTAGAGGTAGTGTTTATAAATTTAATATTTAGAAACCAAAAACCAAATAGTTATTAAACTAGCCATAGGAATTAACCTAAATAAAGTTCAAAGTTTGAGAGCTACCATTTTATTTGAATTGAATCTATGGGTATGCATATGATTTTTTAATTCATAAAACTATTCATATTTTCATAACGACATGATGTGACCTTTTTTTTTAGGGAAATTGCAGTGGGTGGCAATTAGGATTTTTCTGATTGCAAATATAACACAAGGTAAAAATAATAGAAAATAGGTTAAATTATCAAAAATACCCCTCGACTTTGGGGTTTGTTTCAATTATACCCCTGGACTTTCAAAAGTTTCAATTATGCCCTTGAAGTTTCAAATTTGTTTCAAAACTACCCTTGGAGACATTTTTCGTTAAATTTATCGACAAAAATTGATGCGTTTGCATGTGTTTTTATCGTTTTTTCCACGTATGTGTTCAAATCTATTCACATAAGCAACAATATATATGCAAACACGTCATTTTACATCCATGAATTTAACAAAAAAAAGCCTACAAGGGTAGTTTTGAAACAAATTTGAAACTTCAAGGGCATAATTGAAACTTTTGAAAGTCCAGGGGTATAATTGAAACAAACCCTAAAGTCGAGGGGTATTTTTGATAATTTAACCTAGAAATTATGACAATTTATTAGAATAAAATTTCATAATTCATGTTTTACCCCTGTTTTATTTTGAATTGTGCGCAAATTCGACCCATCTCCATATAATCCTTTTTATTAGTGTCTATCACTGATAGACTTCGTCGATTAATTGAAGTCTATCAGTGACTATCAGTGATAGACACTGATAGACTATCATGTTGATAGACTCACTATATAATCCTTTCTATCAGTGTCTACTAATAGCTCACATTATGAGCTATTTTTTCCGTTATTTTATTGTTGGTCTTAGAGATTATTTTGGCCAATTTCATACTCTTCTACTTATATTTGTGTAGGAATCAAGTCTTGGAATGAAATTGTGCATATGAAAGTTGTTTGAGTACTTTGAAAGACTTTAGAGCATTTGAGTTGAAGGAAGGAAGAAAGAAGAGCCACTTGAAGCCTACAACAACCAACATCTCGACGTTATTGCTGCAATTAGATCAGCCATTGCACTCGAAGACAGAGCATTGAGACGCTACACAGATTTTCCTTTTTTGTTTGAGGCAGTTTAAAGGCAGCGTCGAGACGTTGTCCTTAGCCTCTCGACTCTACCGCGATTGCTATAAAAAGAACGTGATTTCAACCGTAAAGGGGAGTTCAATTGGAGAAGTTTTAGCCTAAATTCAATTCAAGACACTTTGGGAGAGTTAGAGGAAGAGTCGGGAACGGGATTCCAAGCAAGAGCTCGTAGAGATCGTGATGGGGACGTGCAATCAACACGGGATTCGAGTTTTATTCTTCTTCCCTTTATTCTTGTATTGATTTTATGAGTTTTTATTCAAGCTTAGTTTGTAATTGCAAGACCATGAGTAGCTAAGTTTGCTTCTTAGGGATTGATGTAGGCCTTTGGTTTATGAATTAGTTAATTAAATGTCTTTTTTGCTATAATTTCATATATGAATTTATTCACTTAATGCTTTTGATCTACTGACCATAGATTGATTGTTGTTTGTTCTAAATCTTGCGCTCGGGAGAGCGGATTTAGATTAGCTCTTAATTGTATGACTAAAGTAGTTTTAAGATCGAGAAATTTAGGACTGCTTTAGAAGTTGTAAAAAGAATTAGACTTAAGGTCTTGCATATTAACGAATCTATATAGGAATATTAGGTTCTTGATTTGCATGAGAATTAATTGCAAGTTACCATTTACATTCAATTGATTAATTTATAATATCAATGGGTGAAATCAATTTCCTAAGAGTTTTCTCCATTGAATTTTCGAGCGTTTTAGTTTTTGTTATTTTTATTTCATCCTCCTTGATCTCTAAATAAATTTGGACAATAGTATTCATGGTAGTTGAGTGATTAGAAACCCAATCATGACATCCATAATTAATTACACACTATATTAAAACTTGACACGTACACTTGCGGTAGACATTTTTGTGCACATCCTCTATCACTGATAAATTCTGATTAATTTAGTGTATCAGTGACTATCAGGGATAGACAACTGATAATCCTTTCTATCATATAGCTACGGATAGAAAGTGTATTTTTGTAACTTAACATCATTTTTTGCTGTTTTCGTAAATAGTCTTACTTTTTGCTATTTTTGCAATATGTTTAGCGTTTTTTTGCTATATGTGCAAATGTCCATTTTTTAAACCTATTGTTGGAATTTTTTTTTTCCTAACTAGAATATTTATCCAAGTCATGCAAAATTCAGGGACAAAAGAAATAAATTCCTTGACCATCAATGATTAAAACCAAAATTTTAATAAAATGGATTTCATGATTTATTATTTTAGACATTAATTGACAAAAAAAAAAAAAAAGATAATAAAAGCAAACAAAAAAGTATTGGAAAAAGTAGGAAACTGTAGAGCTTGAGAATCTCACAGAGAGCCCCATAATCCGTTGCTGTCTCCTTAGCGAATCTCTTATCAGTCCTTTGTTTTTCAAATAAAGCCCTCATATGTTTAAAATATATATATATATATATATATATATATATATTATATAAAGCCCCAATATTGTATTATTGTATTTTAAATATCCATAATTACATATAATAGACATCGAGTATATTCTTCCATTTTTAAAACCCCTCCTTAGTAATACCCAAATTTTAATTTGGATTCTTTTCATTGTCTCTCTGTATTATTGATGACAAAAAGATTCTCATTAATTTTTCATGTACAGTGCAACCGGACAAAAGAAGAAAGGAATAATATGAATAGTTTTAATTTTTTTTTTTTAGTTTTTAGTATAAAAATAAAGTTCAAGGTACAAATTCTTATACCTACATTTTTAATTTTATATTCTAAAAAGAAGATGTTTGTCATAGTTTTATGTTTCTTAAAACTATTTTTTGTCAACTAATAGGTTTTCTTTTTACTTGTAATTAAATTTCTAACATTTTTTTTTTAAAAAATTCCAGCCAACCTTTTAAATACTAAACAAATAGAGCTGTTTCATACTAATTTTTGTTTATATTTTTAAAAACTCAATCCTTGTTTTTTAAGTTTTTATTTTAATACCATTTGAACTTTTAACTTTTTTTTTTTTTTTTTTTTAAAAAAAATGTTATAAGCAGCATGTAACCCATAGGAATTCAAATGGGTTCTTGAAATTTTTGCTTGGATTTCAAATATATATCTTTTCATCATATTTGAGAATGAGTTAAAAACCTTTTAACTTTAAAAAATGAATATAGATTTTGTTATAGGTAATTTTGGACCACTCCAATGTAAAAGAAGCTGACGAGGACAACCAGACATAGATAGGGTCAGGAAACCGACCCAGAGGAAGACCAGACCAAAGGGTCGGGCCCATATGGTCGGTCTCTGCTTCGGGTCGAGGCCGACCATTCGACCCGCTTGTGCGGGCGGAGCTCATTCGCCTCCGTTTGGTCCCTGCTGCATCTGCCCGTCTCGATTCCACTTGGTTCGTTCTGAAACGCCTCCAAATTCCTAAAAACCCTAGAAGCATGAGCAAGTATTTAAACCTCTATTCGTCACTGAAGAAGGGATTCCGAACTCAATTCTCTACTCTCTCCTCTTGCTCTTTTGCTCTCCTCCTTCCGTTTTCGGACTTAAGCATCGGAGACGGTGTGATAAGAACCACACCGGTGTGCAAGTTTTCTGTCTTGCAGGTCACGTCTTCCTCCCTATCAAACAAATTTACCGTTGGTGGCACGTGAATATCAGGTGAGTTCCTTCAGACCAAATTTGACCATCAATAGATTCTTTAAAGAAAAAAAGAAATGAATATAAAAGGAATATGTATCTTAATCGTCTTAATCACTAAATTATGTTTTATTTGCCAAAATATTTCTAAAAAGTTGTAACGCCCCAGGCTAAAATATTAATTAAAAAAACTTAAATCATTAAAAATACCTTGGAAGGATTGCCAAAATATTTTTAAAAAGTAATATTAATTAAAAAAACTTAAATCATTAAAAGTACCTTTGAAGGATTAGTTTCAATAATATTGTCAACCTTGAAAGTCTTCATTTTGAGCTTTGAAGTTTGAAATTTATTTGGGGTGGGACCTTTTCTCTAGAGTTTTTGTTTTGTTTTTCTTGAGTTTGATTTGGTTCTGTTTTATGACTTGACCTTGGACGGTGAAGGTTTTTTTTTTTTTTTTTTTTTTTTTTTTTTTTTTTTTTTTTTTTTTGGTATTTTTTTTTAATATATTCTCTTTGGAAAAGAAAAAAAAAACCCAACTGTATCTAAATTGATGTAAGTTTTTTTTTTTTTTTTTTTTGAGAAGATAAATTTATTTTTTATTCTTTTCCATATTATCAATAGATGATTTTGATCCTACTTATTTACTTTAAAAAGCATAAGGCTAATTTGATTAGTTTAGGTTCTGATAAATGATAAGGTTTTTAAAAATATTATATTGTTTTTTCTAATTTCCTTACCATGATTTTCATCTTTGTTAAACACACATTTGATTCTTAGTTAAATTTAAAAAATAAAACAAGTTTATGAAACTATTTTTTTTTTTGTAGTTTTTAAAACTTGACTCAGTTTTTGAAAACATGAGAAAGATGATAAATGTCAAAACAAATAAACTTGATAGTACTATTGTTTATAGACTTAATTTTCAAATACCAAAAACAAAAAATCAAATGGTTGTCAAAACGTAACCCAAACGATTATCAAAAGGTGCTCCATTATGTTGTAAATTGCTTCATACTATCTTTTGTTTCAAAAAGAGTTAGTAGGATTTAGGCCATTTAGTTAGACAAAGATTCTTTGGACTTATTCAAACATTTGAGAGATTTTCAATGAAAATTTTACTTATTGAGTGAACATATCGTATACCTAGTATTTGCATTATGAGAGAGCCTAAAGAAATAATAATAGATATAGACTAACAAAGTTAATCGTGTCCCCAATACATATACTTAAAATTGAAATCAATATCCATAACGGGTGATTTTGAGAGAGAAACCCGTCTTCATTTAAAACATAAAACATGCTTAGCTTTAAAATAATCCTTTCTAATTTTAGTTAGTAGGCAAGTTCTAACTTTTGCTAAGCTCTAGGTTAAACGGGTATCTAAAAGAGATTGGTACAACATGGCTGACAATTTCATACCATTGGATATAGTAGAGAGAGAAACAAAGAATTAAACTGATACAATAATAATGCTTATAGCCAATGTTTGTATATTGTGGAGAAGTCAAATATAGATGGGGTTGGAAGTGGAAAATGATAGATTTTAGGAATAGAAAATAGAATGATTGGGTTTTTGGCATCTAATGTAAATCATGTATTAGATTATATGGGCTTCCATTTCAAAACCAATGGACCGAATACCCGTTTGGGTTTAATGGGCTCTGATACCATATTAGATTATATGGGCTTCCATTTCAAAACCAATTGGCAATGAGAGGAGTGACCCTTGAAGCTTATATATTGTGAGGTCTCCACCAATCTTTTGATCCTCAACAACATGCTTGTTATGTAAATGAGGAGGCGTGAGAGTGAATAGTTTATTAATGAACAGAAAATGATTCTGAAAGGATTGAGAAGCATTGGCTCTCCTCTTACACCTTACAACCATAACCTTTTTAACTCCATTATGCTCTGTTTCCCCAAATTTGGGTTTCTCATTACATTTCAAACTACTCTCTACCATTCATTCATGCTGCCCTTTTCTTTTTTTTTTTTTCTCTCTCTCTCTAAATCAATGGCTCTAACAGCCCCATGAGTGGACCCCATGCTCCATTGATTTGGATTTTGATGCACTTCAAATCTTTGAACATTTATTTATTTTGTGAGAGAGAGAGAGCTTAATGGGACAACAAACCCTAGAATCTAATGTGGGGTACTTTCTCTCTGCCAATGTCCATTTCCCTCATGCAACTAGTTTCGATTAACACACTTTAGTGTACTTTTTTTTCTTCTTTTTCTGTTTCATACTTTGTAATCCAAAGGGTTAAAGTGTCGATTCTTCTCGATGAAGATTGATCTACTTGAAACGAGATGAGAATCTCAGATTTAGATATAAATTGGAGTTGGAATATATATATATATATTCATATATTTTGAAGAGAATTGAAGTTGGAATAGATGGAAGGAATTTTGTCCCTCTCTTTTAATTTTGGAGATGTATGAATTTTGAAATGATCTAACTGGTTGTTGTTGATGTTCTAGTTTTGTTGCCTCTTGAGTAAAATTTTCTTATAAATTTATGTTTTTTTTTTCAATCAGAAGTCGTATGTATTTATATTATAATGTTTGCACTGTATTAAAGAAAACAATTAATCTTGAATAAACAAAACTTTGTAATGGAGATAGCTTTCTTCCTGAACTTTCATCTTTTGTTCATATTTAACAAAGGTTTTGCTAGGAATAATGATTGTTTTAAGAATTCTACTCAACCTATCATATTAACACTCTAAAAACTATTAGATCTAATTTTCAACAAAATAATTTTTTTTGCATGCTGATATTGTAGAAGCTCCCAACCAAAGATTTTTTTTTTAATGAATCTATAAAGCCTACTAATTTTTTTTTTATCTTATATTATAAATAAATTAAATAAAAGGGTGGGTGGAGAAGATCATATGTACCAGTGAGAAATTAACTTTTTCTTTCTAATAAAAACGATGGCATTAATATATAAGGTTAATTAATAGGGAAATGTACTAATTTATGACCTTTATCTATCATTCATCTTAAAAGTTGAATAAAGAAAATACCTTTTGTTCAATATTATGTTTGAAACTTTGATATCCCTCTCACAAAAATTTACACATGTTTATGAAATCAACCATTTAAAATTATCATCGTACAAAAAAAATGCAATCTAGTTCAAAAGACAATGCCATTTCCCTTTTTGCATCTCACTATTTAAAAAGGAGAGATAAAAGATGGGAAGAACATGGAGTGCATAAACATGAAAACCAATGAAAAAAAAAAAAAAAAGGAAACCCAAATAAAATAAAGGAGAGATGGTTTGAGAAAGGTCCATGAAAGGAGAACATTTGGCAAAAGGATTGAGTTGAAGCTGATCAATTCCTTTATTGGGATTTAAAAAGAGTTTGTGGTGGGATGGGATTAAATATCTTTCAATTGTGCATTCACATGTCAAAAATTAAGATGAATGAAATTTTAATATATTTGACATTAAAACTTCAAATTTGTGTAGACAACTTTTTGACTTCATAAAGGATGGAGAAAAATTCATAGTTTAATCTTATGCTTAGAACAAGTTTGACTTTACTTCTAAAAGAATACAATATGTTTTTAGGCCATTAAAAATATTTTTCATTTTTTTTAGTGTTCGGTGCCATAAAGGAAAAAATCTAGGACTTATTTAGTACCTATTTCCTTTGTTAATTCACACTATAAATTTATCTTCATAAATAATTTTCTTAATGTTGATAGAGACCTGACATGAATCATTCTTAAATAATGTTAATGTGATTGATAATGAATAGAAATAATATCTCTACTACCGTGTAGACATATCATATAGGAAACTTTTCCAGATATATAAAGGTTTTAAAAAAAATTAAAAACACTAAAAAATTTACACTAATATGTCTTTAAGAGAAGTATTTTCACTTAAAAATACTCCTAAAATAAAATTTTCATTGGAAAGCAATTTATTTTGTAGAATATTATAACACATAAATATGAAGATTTAAACGTACAACATTGGAAAAGAAACGAAAGTGTCATCCTCTAAAAAGATTACTTTTTATGAGTACATATTTTTGTACTTATATTTGAATATTTGTTTTTCTTTGAATGGGGGCATTTTAGTGTTAGATTGGACATTGATTGTGTGGTTGAAATTGATTATTCTGGTAGTGGGCATTTTTATAATTGAAGTTTGAATGTCTAATTTTCTTTAGATTTTGGGTAGGATTTGGACGATGTTTTAGTTGTATTTTAAGCTCTACTCATTCAAGCTCATAAATTCAAATACATAAAAGATCAAATAACATGCATCGTAGAGATCTACTACTATTCCAATACTTGAATGTGTTACAAATCCAGTATTAAACCAAATAATCTAAGCTGTTTAAAATAATTCGATAAACACTGGAACATGGAACCCTTATTAACACATTAAATTAAATGGGTAAACAAATGAATTATATGTAAGGAAAGTTAATTAAAGAGAGTTTGGTGAGAAAGATGAGAATTGGGTTATGTTGGAAAAAGCAAATGGATGAGGAATGTAAGTGGGCAACAAAACAAAAACAAGACATGAACGTTTCGCCACATATGGGTTTGGGTGGGACGTGGGTGGGGTTCCCATCAAACAAAACTTACTCCCATTCCCATGTGCCCCAATTACTTCTATTTCTCTTTCATTTTTTAGTGCTCACTGTCTCCCCTTTCTTTTATTTTTTCTTTTTAATATATACAAAAAAAATACACCATTTTATTTTTATTCTCTCCTTTTCTTTTGTGATAAATCTACGTGTTTCCCACTCCAGATTTCTACGGCAAAGAAATAAAAGGGATCTTTTTATTCATTTTTCTCCTTTGCTTTTTCTCGCAACCATTTATCTTTGTTGACTAAGTTCAATTAACGAAATTTAATAATCATTTTTATCTTTTATATATTCCTGTCTCTCCTGATTTCACAGCAGCAACACGATAAAGGATTTTAAATTATTTATTTGACTCCGTTTTTTAATCTTGTATGATTTGATGATCCCTTTAAATAAAAAAAAAAAAAAAAAAAAGTGCTCTTGAAAGTGTAGGAAAAGTGCCTTTAAAAAGATGTTCTTTAACCTTTTGGAAATTGGGAAGATGAATTAACAATGGATAAATGTTCCATGTTCAAACTTTTACAGAAAATTATTCTATGTGTGACATGATGTGATTGTCATTTTTGAACTGTTAAATATACTAGAGTGAAATTATTTTATAGTAAGTTATATCATGATTGTCATTTGATATAATTTCACCAATTTTTTTATATATATATATTATCATAATTTCAAGATTGAACCATTTCAAATTATATTACAAATATTTGTGAAAATAATTTCTATTAACCAATTTGAGTCTAGTTTCCATGATCTATCTCTATCTCTCTTAAAAGTTCACAGTTTGAATCTCCACTAATATCAAAGTAAGCATAGCTTATCAATAATTGATACATACTCTTTTTCTTGAGATCAGAACATTTCAAATCTTCATATTCTATATTTGTTGTGCTAAAAAACCTCTGCTCATGTTTGTGATGTTGTAATATTCTAAAAAGATGAAAAGTTCAATAAGAAAATAGAAGATGGACACCTAACAATGGACTATATTTATCTTTGGCCCATTATTATCAATGAAACCCTACCATTGGCTAGTCCCATCCAGTAGCCCAAAATGAAATAACATGGGTAGGGATGTTTATTTGCCCCGCGAGAACGGTCCCGTGGGGACTCTCCCATAATGGGGGTGGGGAATCTCTGTTTAAGTGGGAAATGAGGGAGGGAGTGGGGAAAAAATTCCCCACGAGCTAAAGGGGAACGGGGACGGAGAATGTATTCCTCATCTCCGTTCCCCACTCCCCACCTCATTTACTTATTTATTTATTTATTTATTATTATTATTAGGATATTTGTAATGGGTGGCAATATCACCCTAAATAATAGCAAATATAGCATTTTTCAAAAATATTTGCAAATATGGCAAAATTTTTGAATTAGTTTTTTATATTCCCGATTTTTCCCTTCAATTGCGCGCGCAGCTTCTTCTTCGTTTTTATTTTGTTTTCTTCGACTCTGATCAGCTTCTTCTTCTTTCTTTGAATCGTGATCAGTTTCTTCTTCTTTCTTCTTTCTTCGACTCGTGAATTAGTTTCTTCGTGATCGATTGTTTTTGGTTTTACGGTTTTCACTTTTGGTATCCGTAATTCATAGTCTTCTAAACCATAAACACTAATTGAAAACATCAATCCCTAAGACAAACAACTAGCAATTCATAGTCTCTAAACCATAAACACTAATTGAAAGAAAAGCCATAAAAACTACAAGAGTTAAGGGAAAGAAAAGGGAAAACTCGAATCCGTCGAAACCGGCACGTCCCCGTCACGATCTCCACGTCTTCTCGCTTGATTCCCGCTCCTTGGCCTTGCCTTTAGCTCCCACAAAAGGTCTCTAGTCGAAATTAGGGCTAAAATCTAACCAATTGGCCTCCTCAAATCCGTAGCTGAAAATAGGAATTTATAGAAAATCTGCGGGTAGCGTCGCGACGCTGTCACAGCGTCTCGACGCTAAGGAGATAGCGTCTCGACGCTGTCTCTGTTGCCGCCCAATTCAGAAAAGGAAAGACAGCGTCGAGATGCTCCAAGAGCAGCGTCCCGACGCTAGCCTACGGATGGCTCTCTTTTGACTTCTTCTTGGTTGAATCTTTTCCGTTCTTTAGCCAATTTTCATGTCCCGAACACGTATTTAGCTCCAATTTCTCAATTTAACTCCGAAACATGATTCCTACAAAAAGAACATAAAATGCATAATTTTGGCCAATTAAATATAAAAGACTAGCTTAATTAATTAGGGAAACATAGCTAGCTATGCTCGCTATCAGTATCGACGGATTTCACGGATTTCACTTCTCCCCCGTCGACGCCTCTTCCGTTCCAAAATATCACAACAAATCCGGTCGCCTCTTCCGGTCGTCGGATTTCAGGGATCTCGTCGATTTTCGGTTTGGATTTTATCGAAAGGATCTTAACGCTTTGGATCTCAGATTTCACCGATTATTTGCAGGTAAATAGAAAAGTAAATTTGCAAGTCTGGTTTTCATCTTTAACATCTCGAAAATCCGTGATAGAAAGATTTCTATTACTGATAGAAAGCTTCTATCAGTGATAAAAGGGATTTCTATCAGTGATAGAATCCATCTATGATAGAAAAACTTTCTATCACAGATGGATTCTATCAGTGATAGAAGATTTCTATAGCAAATTTTTTAAAAATATTTGTAAATATGGCAAAATTTTTTAATTAATTTTTCATATCCCCGTTTTTCCCTTGGATTGCGCGCGCATCTTCATTTTCTTCTTTCCGGTCGGCGTGGATTTCTCTCCTCTCTTTTTTATTTTGGTAGGTTTCTATCAGTGATAGAAAAACTTTCTATCCTTTCTATCACTGATAGAAAGTTTTCTATCACTGGTAGAAAGTTTTTCTATCAATGATAGATAGAATTAACTTTCTATCAGTGATAGAAGTTTTCTATCACTGATAGAATCTATCAGTGATAGAAAGTTAATTCTATCAGTGATAGAAATCCTATCACTGATAGAAAGTGTTTCTATCACTGATAGAAGTTTTCTATCACTCTTTCTATCAATGATAGAAAACTTCTATCGGTGATAGAAATCTTTTATCACTGATAGAATTAACTTTCTATCACTGATAGAAACTTTTTCTATCACTATTAGATTCTATCAGTGATAGAAACACTTTCTATTAGTGATAGAATTTTTCTATCACTGATAGAAAACAGTCTCTGAGACAACGGTGAGGGGAAGATGAACTTCTCCAACGTCTTTCCGGTACGTGGACTCGTCTTCTCCCACGTCTTTCCGATACGTGGACGACCGCGAGGTCCGCCATGGCTCGAGTACCTCGCATGTAGAGAGTCCCCATTCGTTGCAGCGTCGCCATCGAAACGGTGGCGGTGGTCCTCTTCACCGTGGGCAGTTTCTACTTCCACATTTCGGCGTACAGACTTCAATCGGCGTCGATTTCTGGGAGAGGAGCCTTCGTGGAGCAGTGAGGTTCATTTTAATGGCGGGGTCGAAGGTGGAGAGAGTGAAGAGAAGAAGAGAAACGAGAGAGTGAAGAGAAGAAGAGAAACAAACACTGGTTAGGGGGGCATTTTCGTAAATTTGACGTTTAGGCTACAACTTTTTGCTATTTTTGCAAATTCTTTTGCGGGCTGCTAAATGTGCAAATATTTTGGCCCAATTTGATAGATTTGCAACCGGCCCTTATTATTATTATTTCTCTCTATATATAAATTTAAAGTTTTATTGTTAATAATTTAGAAAATTGAATATGTTTGAATTATATGGTTTAAACATTTGAATTATATGTATAGATAATTAGATAGTTTGATATGAAATATTATTTTGTTTCCAATAGGAGATTTAAGATTTTTTTTCTTTAAAAAGAAATTTTTTTTAAGGAAACTAACTATTTAAATAAAAAAATTATCTGAATAATTAACTATCTAATTTAAAATTAATGAATATTTTCCATGCAAAGTTAACTATTTAAATATTTATCAAAAGAATTATTTGATTTAATGGAGACAAAAAAAAAAGAAAAAAAATTAAATGGGCGGGAAACCCGATCGCTGCAAATTCCCCATGGGGATGGGGATTGAAATGGGAGGCGGGGACGGGGACGGTGAAGCCATCCTCGTCCCCACCCTGCCCCGTGGACATCTCTAAGTGGGTTGTGTAGGCTCAACTTGGTATACGAAATAAACTATTAGAACATTATTTCATTATTTGTTTATATTTATATTTTTATTTTTATACAACATATAATGTCAGATTTGAATCTCTAACCTCTTGATCGATAGTACAAGCTTTATGTTAGTTGAGTTATGCTCTTGTTGACAATTTGTTTTGATTTAATTAATTAACCTAGTGACTTTAAAGTAAATGAAAAAAAATTCAATGATTCAATAAGAGAAACTAAATTAATAAGGCTACGTCTGATAACCATTTCGTTTTTTGTTTTTGAAAATTAAGCCTACAAACACTACTTTTACTCACAAGTTTCTTTGTTTTGTTGTCTACATCTTTCCCTTGTATTCAAAAACCAAGTCAAATTTTGAAAACTAAAAAAAGTAGTTTTCAAAAACCAGTTTTTGTTTTTAGAATTTGGCTAGGAATTCAAATGTGTCCTTAACAAATATGAAAACCATATAAAGATATTAGGAGGAAACAAGCATAATTTTCAAAAACCAAAAACCAAAAACCAAATGGTTATCAAACATGACCTAAGTTTTCTATAGTCTGGTGAATCGACTTAATTCTTTTATAGATCAATTCAAATACTCAAGACTAACATGAGCTCAACTAACATAATGTCTCTACCCTCAACCAAAATGTCGAATATTCAAGTCCTTCACCCTATATATCGTCAAAAGAAAAACAAAAAAGAAAATCAAATACTGAAGATAAAAACCAAATTGTAGACTTTTAACATTGACATTCATCAACGAAACAGATACAAGTTTTTGAAGTTTATCCAAAATTCAACCCACTCAGTTTCTATTTTTGAAATTTGAAAGACTTCCATTTTTTTGCTCAAATTATTACCTCACAAACTATGGGGGAATCTTCGATCCCACACCAGAGACGCATAGAACTTGACCACTTGAACCAGACTTGTTGACAAGGAAAATGTATACTTATTCTAAACTTTACACAACAAATAAACAAACAAATGTATTAAATCAAAGAATGGTTCATAAACCTAGCCATTCCAGGTTGGGTTCTTCCTCTTGCACTTCCACTGGTCGGCGGGCAACCTTTTTCAGCCACTCTGCAATCTCTCCATCACATAAAAGCTTCGACTTTTTCAGATTTCTGATTGATTTTGGCAGCAAGCGCAAACTCGAGCAGTGCCTCATGTCAAGCTTTTCTAATTGTTGCAATTCACCAATCTTCTCAGGAAGCTTGGCAAGATCATGACAGTGAGATACATCAAGAAGGACTAGTTCCCGAAGCTTCGTCATCGACTCTGGCAACTCTTCTAGATAAATGCAAGATCTAAGCCTCAGTTTTTTTAGATTAATCAGCTTTCCAAGATCTTCTGGCAAGGAAGATAGTCCATGGCAATTTGTAATGCTCAGCTTCTGCAAGTTGACAATATCACACAACCCATTGGGGACTGCACTCAAATCGCTGCAGAAGTCTATGGAAATCTCAAGCAAGTTGGGCAACAGATCCGAGATTTGGGTTGAAAAGTTCATGAAAGTTTGACCAAATTTGCACATAACGAAGGATACTTTCTGCAGATTTATCAATGGTTTCAGGTTTGGATTACTAAAGAGAGGATCTGAAATCCGCTCGAACCTGATTCTTTCAAGACTTGGTAGGCAGTTTAGTGGTTGATTATCTTCACTTTTCACCTCAGTTAGAAAAGACCCAAAATTTGTGATTATCAAAGCTTTCAATTTATTCATTCTCTTGATGAACCCAGGCAAGTTGTAAGTTCTTGACTGAAGATTAAGAATTAGAACCTCCACTTTAGGTGCTTTCATGTCAGGCCAACTTGATGAGAATCTCTCATCTGCAACATCCAAAATCCCTTTGATTTTGAAGTTGTGAAAGTGAAAAAAAAGAAAAGAAAAGAAAATGGAATATCACAGAGAGACAGAAAGGAGAGAAAGACCTGTAGTTATGGATATAAGGCGGGCATTGGAGGGATGCTCCTCTTGTTCAACCCACCATTTGGGAAGATTATTTCCATTAATATCCAAGAACAATCTGTTTCTTTGTTCTATGGACTCCACATTCATCAAGTGGATAGCCAAATCTCTCAGACTATCATGCTGAGTGAAAAAGTGCTCTTCATAGAAGTCGTCATCAACTGTATACTTTCTGATGAATAATCCCACACAACAAATCAGTTGCTATTGTCTTTACATCAATACAGGTAATCATATTAGCAGTTGGAAAAACATTCGATATTCGGGCACGAAGTAATTCAATCTTTTTAGCAAATACAGTATTTACCTCATTGTGACAGAATTAACTAAACTTCGAGAGGATAGTTCGTGGAGAATGACCATTGCTTCAAGTTCATCTTGTTTATGCAATACCGTGCAAATGTCAATGAAGGTAGAAGCAGGAATTCTCTGGTCTTCACGAAAAGAACCTAAATCCATGAAACTCTCCTTAGTTACCGTCTCATCATCCAAAACATCCAGACTGCTCTGTAGGCATTCAAGAAGTTCTTTCTCAGAATCAAACAGGGAGCCACTTCTAGACAATTTCCTCCCTGTCACTTTCCAAACCGATGTCGGTCTGTGGGAAAGGGACCTTCCGATTACCTTCAGAGCAAGAGGGAGTCTCTTGCATCCCCCAATTACCTGAAATTCGATTTCAAAGAAATCTTCAAATTTGCTGTTTAAAATTACACAGACATAGACATCTCACATGTAGAAAAAGGAGAGAGTAGACATATACATAGCAAGGTAAAGAAATAGAGCTATCAGATTAGAGAATTATTGCCTTTTCTACAGTTTCTTCATCAGGGAGCTTAGAACTTCCATTCTCCAATGATGCTGAGCGACGAAAAAGTTTTACTGCATTCTCACGGTTCAAAGGTTCCAAATAATAAGACTCACTAAATCTTGGGAAAGAAGACCTTGAAGTGACCAAGATCTTGCAGCAAGGCATTCGAGAAAGCTTATCAAGAAGGTATTCTGATTCCAAGTCATTCCACACATCGTCTAACACAATCAGTATAGGATTTTGACTGGTTTGCTTCAGGCACAGTTCTAAATAGCAGAATGTACGTTCATTATCATTTTGCAAATCAGGTAATTGAATGCCTCTAAGGCTTTCAATTATGTTCTTTAAGATGAGCTTCAAGTCTGGTTTTCTTGAAACTGCAACAAAGAAGATCTTCTCCCGGAATATATCTATCAAAATGCCAAATTAGAAAGCTCCATTAAGAGATGCATTAAGTTTCATTATCTCGCCATGAAATTAGCAGCACCCAATTGTTCAATTGAAGTTCATTCACTGATCTCAATGGACTTTTTGTTTTTTTTTGTTTTTTTCCCCAAAAGAGTGATGTTGGCGTACCTTTGACTTCTTTGTCGTGGCAAAACTCCAAGGCCAGTGTGGTTTTTCCACAGCCTCCAGGAGCTGTCACCACCAACATTTGGACCCCATTTTTTAGAAGTTTCACCTTCAACTCCTGAACTGGCTTCTCCAACCCGACAGTTTCTTCTCGCAGTTGAGGAACCAGACATGGCGGTACAATCAAATCCACTGGCTTGCTCGGCCCACCTCCGTTATCTAATCTGCACAGAATCTCCATCATTTGGTTCATCATCTTCAAGTTCTTCTTCTGGTCTCTAGCCATCTGCAACCACAAAATGTCCATGAAGCTTCGAAGTGCAGTATCCAAGTCCCGAAGCTTTTTGGTGTAAAACGGTTTCTTCAGATAATCAAGATTCCCAAATTTCACATCGCCGCACTGGAGAAGCAGGCGCTTCCCTTCATCCATTAGATCCCTCAATTTCTGTGTTTCTTCTTTTGGGTAATCCAAGTACTCATTAAGCTCGTCAATCTGCTTCAACACAGGGCTTATCGCATTTAGCTTGGAACTGATATCCTTAAGAACAGGACTGAACTTGATGGCACTTTCGCCCAAATTCAAGATCAATTTGAGCAGCTCCCCAGCTACAGCGCCCAAAACAGCTCCACCCACCAATTCCGCCATTTTTTTTTTTCTGGGTAAAAAGTAGCGAT
Organism: Luffa acutangula; assembly: GCA_036850905.1. Classification (NCBI taxonomy): domain Eukaryota; kingdom Viridiplantae; phylum Streptophyta; class Magnoliopsida; order Cucurbitales; family Cucurbitaceae; genus Luffa; species Luffa acutangula. Next base: position 54,788,932 of record CM072087.1, on the reverse strand, counting down.
AACTAATGGCAATACCTTCACCAATCAGCGAAACCCCTTTCCTCGATTTGTAGTCTTTGAAGCTCTGGGTTTCATCGAAGCAATGCGGCTAGCAAAAGCTGAAAATTATTCGAAGAATTCGAATCTTGTGGAACTTTCTGGAAATGGGAATGGGTCGCAAAAATTAGAAAAATTCAATCGTGATGGGATGGAAATGGGATCCTTCCACCATGTGTCCATGTCTTGAAGCTAACTGCGTTGATAAGCAAGTATCTGTTTTTCTTTGTTCTCATTTTGAGCATAAATGCGTTCAGTTTGATGGATTAAACATCAGAGTCAACATATAAAGATGTATTTGACTTCTGGGTAAATCAATATTTAAGTCGTGCCATAGAAATATTGACGATTTTTTTTTTTATTTAATAACATCTTAGTGGAGGAGAAATTTTTAAGTATTTCTCGTGCAACAAAGTTGGTAGTTGTGAGAGAGAAATGACAAAATTATCTCGATTTTGTATCTAACCATTATTAGAGACAAACAAATTTGAAAATTTACCTTTGATGATTTTTAAAGGAGGTCTCATTACACCGAAAGCATCTAATAATTTTCGATAGTGGAGGGTTCAAACCTAATGTTACTAAGGAAAAAAAAATAGTGTTACTAATATTAATATAATATTCGTTTGTCTTAGAAAAGAATCTCAATATATTTGTTTTTTCTTTTGAAAAAGAAAAGAATCTCAAGAGGGAAAAAATTTTACTTTTGACTCTAAGCTTGTGGAGTGATATGAAATTTCACTCCAAACTTTCAATTTTCTCAGATTATACTTGAGATTGAAATGAAGATTGCAACGGACCTTAAACTTTTGAAAATATTGCAATTTCCAACTTTCTAAACCCTAACTTGTCACAGCCAAGCTGTGGGCTTTAAGGCTGTGAGCCACCACGATAATTAGCCTTTCAGAGGTGGCCATCCATCGCACGGTGACACGGAGGGCGGCGGTCGGTGTGAAGCCCCCCATATGCAGCAGTAAGAAAGAGAAACCATGAGCGCTGTTATGTGCTGAATTTTCAAACTTTGGTGTGTGTGGGTGTGGTGGATTCATGAACTAATTAATTGCTACCATTTAGAGTAATGAGTCAGAGATGAGGGATTCGAAAATTCATTGCAGAAAAGGATGTTTTGTTATTGGTTTTCCACAATCTAACTACTGCCATAATTAAGTGAATCAACAACTTGAGTAGGAGAATTGTAGGACAGTGCTTTTATTGAGCATTATTCATTCTACAGTGAGTGCATGTGGTTGGTGTTCTTGCAGGCATTTTTTGACGTAGTTGTAGTTCCGCAAGTTCATGAACTGAAATTCTTGGTTAATATCAACACACATCACCTTAATTAATGTTTTCTTTATCAGAATTCAGAGCGATTCGTCCCAACTGCCTTTTGTATAGGCTGAAATGGAATAACTACCTGTTTCACAACAAACAATAAATATTATTATTCAACTAACATAACACAAAACATGTTTAATTAACCTAATAACTTCCTAAAATTAAACTTAAATAACTAATTTAAACATGTTTTAAAGACCTATTAACCATTTTTTTTTTGGAGAAGAAAAGACCTATTAACCATTTGATCGATATGGAGTTAATGACAATTAATAAACCTATCATAATTTCTTTTAAAGGAATATATGCATAAAGACTTCAACATGAGCATGACTCAATTAGTTAAGAAATTATATTCTCAATCAAAAAACCATATGTTTGAATCTCCACACTCACATGTGATTTGCACTCAAAAGATTGAAGAAAAGAAAAGGAAAAGGGTAAGGACATAAAGAATAAGAGTTTTTTTTTTTTTTTTTTTTTTTTTTTAATTTATTTATTATTTTTTTTTTTTATGAGACGTAAGTTGATGTGCTTAGAGATTCATATGAATCTTGACTAGTTTATATTGGCATTAAAAAAAAAAAAAAAAAAAAAACCTCTAGGTTAGGAAATATTTTATATAATAAGAGATTCATTTCGCTATCTTTAGATTTCGTTTAAAAGAAATGTTCACTTAACCTAAAGAAAACTTTTAAAGCGGCAAAATTGAGTGATTGAGTGATTGAATGATTATTCGATATAATAAAATGAGTCAAACATAAATAAAGGGAAAAAATAAATGAAAAATACATTAATATTCTCACCACATCTAAATGTAGCACCTAACAAATAAAATAGGTGGTGATTATAGGTTAAGGAGTAACCTATCAAATAATTACGTAAAGGAAATTTGAATCATTTTTTTTTTTTTTTTGAGAAATGATTTTGAATCAAATTAATCAAAGATTAATGACATAATTAATATAATTAAGTGAGAGTAGACTTGTCATTAGTGATAGGGAGCACAGAGATGTGAAAATATTTTTCCAATAATAAGATAGAGATGTTGTAATGATATAAAATTACAAAATTAAATCAGATATCATCTTCCATGACCGTCGAGCATAGTTTAGTGGTAATTGATAATGTACCATTGACCAAGATGTTAGAGATTCGAATCCTCACCCCAAATGTTGTTGAACTCAAAAAAAGGAAAAAAAAAAAACTTCCATGGCACGATTTTTTTTCCTTTTTAAGTCTGAAGTTTAAGAAAGAAAAATGTAAAATATTGAGACATTTTTTTATTAATATAATGATTTTTAAAACTATTTATTAAAATATTGTGGTTTTAAAATTTATTATATTAATATTGTTGGGAGTGCGACCAAAGTCCCACATCGTCTAGATAATGAGATGACCATGGATTTATAAGGGAGGATAACTATCTCCACTAGTTTGAGACCTTTTGGAGTGAACCAAAAGCAAAGCGACGATTATTAGTGCAATGACGTGGCCAAATAGATTTAATATATTAAATAAAGTTTCAAACATTTTGTTGCCAAAGTGGCTGAGCTCCCCCTCTTACATACAATTTGAATTAGATTTTCTTTTAAAGTAACACTTTAGTTGGATAATTAAATTTAACCATTTTCAAGTTATAAAATAACCAAAAATGTATCATTGGAACTCTTGAATACAATTTCAAAACATTGCAACAAAAAAAACTGCATTCAATTTTTTTTTTTTAATAAAAAAACTTGTTCTTTTTCATTCAAGAATCAAACGCATCTGATATCATTGAACGTTTAGTACCATATACCACTATGACGATGTTCATGTTCTTTTTCTCTGAAAAGAAGTTGATATAATATCATTACTGAGAGAAAAAAACAAAATATATTAAATACGAACAAAGAAACGAATGTAGAACAAGAGGGAGCAAAGTCCCATCTGACTATGACGAAACTTATCATTTCCTTAAAATTTTAAAATATAAAATTTGACCCAGTTATGGAAAAATTATTAGGCGTTTCCGATGTAATGAGGCCTTTAATTTTGCACCGTTAGATGTAAATCTTTAAATTTTTCTGTCCCTAATAACCACGGGATACAGGATTGAGGTACTTTTTCTATTTTTTTCTCTTACATGCAACGATACAAAATCACGGATCTCATCGCACCGAGGGCTAGTTATGACAGCAGAAAGTTTTAATGGAATATCAAGGAAGAATGTAATGATCTGTACGAAAATGAATCATTTCATCTGAATGCTTCAACATTAAGACACCATGTAGACTCAATATAAATAATCTATATAAATATAGAAGAAAGCTATGTCATAAGTTTTCCTAACTGACTTCCAAATTTCACAGGGAAATTCCATAAAAAATAAAATAAAGACACCTTCTGTGTAGTAAATATCTCCAAATTTGAGTATACAAAAGCAGCAATATGAAATGGAAATTTGATTGAATTGACCAACGCTTAGGCACATGAGAGAAGTGGTGAAAGGTTTCAGCCACGGACGAGGTTTTACACCGACCGCATTATTGCTCCTAACTCGGGGAAATCTTGTAGGCATTCTACAGCAGCATTGTAGTTATTGAAGAAGCCCATGAACCAAAATTCATAGTTATCACAAGAGATTATCTGTATGTACTTTTCAGCAGGATTATTCAGTACACTTGAGGTGGATGGATTAACTGCCTTTAGTTTCTGTAATGGGATAACTACCTGGTTTCAACATAGACGAAATATATATGTTCAAAACCACAAACATGATATCTAAACAAAATCTGGTGAGACCCAACTTGGATTTTCCAGAACCCCATTTTGAAGATGTAGACCTGAAATCTCATCTACTAGAAAGTAAATATATATATTATTCCTAACAAACAATGAAACACAAACAGGAGAGAGTTTCAGTTATTTTCCCTAATTTCCCAGTTACCCATGGTCTTCACTTAGGCTTGCTAAAAATCTTGTGCAAAGATATGAAGAATTATATTATTGGTTTGCATTTGCAAATGCTTAGCTAAAAATACCTTGTAATAGCTCCATTCCGTTTTCCCCTCAGACTTGTACGAAAGAGGATTGTCGCTGCAGTATGCAAGCTTTGCCGTAGATGCATATAATACACCCATAACAGGACCAGCAGACGTGGACAAATAACATGCAAATGAATTCTTAAGTTTTTCCTCAGCCACTGTACCAAAAGTTTGATGAAAAATCTTCTCATATCGATCTTCTCCCAATTCCTTTATCATTCGACTTGTTTTCTCTGATTCTACAATGTATGTAAACACGCCATTAATTTCTCCATATATCCTATTTAACACTTAACACTATGATATTAATTAATGTTTGCTATATGCCTTTTAATTAAGTGTTTATAGAAAAGCCCGTTTAAAATTTTCAATAATCTATATGTTTATAACCACATATTTTAAGACATCTATCGGAGTAACAACAGAAGGGAGGTTTAGTGGAGTATTTTATATAGCTTTGAATAAAAAGTTGGGTAGAAAGTTTTCTTATACCTACCTTCGTTTGAGTCGTCCTTCTCCTTTATGTGTTCTGCAACCATTTCCAATGTAGGTCAATGTTAATTAACATGTACTCTCGACCAAAAGGTCAAAGATTCGAATTAAAATAAAAAGACAAACTAAAAAAAAAAAATTCCCCCCTCAAACAACTCGTTGGGCATGCATTTTAGCTCATGAGCACAGCAGAAATATATATGTTGAGAGTTGAGAGAGTGAATATATAAAAGGCAATAGAAAGAGAGAAGATAATTATGAATTTAATTTGTGTACCTTTGAGGTGCTTGTGGTGGTCAAACTGTAAGGGCGGCTTGGTTTCGGGAGAGGCAAGATTTGCGTAATTAGTCGTCCCCATAGCTTGTAGTATTTTAATCTGTTGTACATTCAATTGCAATGACAAACGTTTTGAGGCCGTTTCAAGCTCAGCATCCAAATTGCGAAGCTTTTTGGTGTAAAATGGGGTCTTCGGATACTTGAAGAATCTACTCTCTTTGACAGCGTCGCACTTGAGAATCAGTTGCTTCCCTTTATTTATTACTTCCCTCAAGTTCTTGATGTTTTCTGGGCAATCGAGGAAGTCTCTGTTAAGCTTATCGAGCTGCTGGATCACAGAACTTAAACACTCCAACTGCCGCTTCGTATTTTCAAGAACAGGTTTGAAATGAATGGCCTTTTCGATCAAATTCACGATGGCTGTAAGCAGCTCTCCTACTACTGCACCCAAACCAGCCCCGCCCAAAGCCTCCGCCATTCAGCCCCCTCAAAATTGAACCTATAACCCCTCACACCTCAAACATCTATTATTTATAGTACTGAAGAAATTGTTGCGTTCTTCCAAAAACAAAACAAAACTAAATTACGTCAAGTCAATCGGCAGAGACGCCCAATACAAACTTAACATCCAAACTGCGTACAACTCGGTTTTCCCAAGTCTTTTTTTTTTTTTTTTTTTTAATTATATTTTAAGAAAAAATACGATGAATACGAAGAATGGATCAACGTTTAGGGAAGTCTATGTCAAGCTTAACTAACATCCATTTTTCTCCCACCACCGTTATTGTCCATTAGACTGGGTATATGGAAATACGTAGGTTACTTCTTCCTCTTTTCCCATCACAAATTCTTGTTAAACATGAAATTAGTTCAACAGGGTTGATGGTCAAATTTGGTCGGGAGTAACTCACCTGACCTGCCACCAAACGATAATAATCACTTTTCAATTTAATCTATAATGCAAAAGCTGATACATATGACTTTTAAATTTAGCTTTTCTAAAAATCTGTCACATTCTCTAACGGTTTTCAAATCTCAAATTTATCCTCTTATATACATTTTCACATATATTCTCTCTCATATAAATAAAATTTTGATTGGTTCAATTTTTATAACAATTGTTTTTCTTATCAAATACTTCAGATTAATTAAACATAATTAGATGCAATTTAAATCATATAAAATTTTGAATAATTATCTTATAATAAACTATAAATTAACTATTAATATGAAAATAATTGAAATAATAAGTATGTTGGTCATTATAATTAAATCCCAACGATTTAGCATTAGTTTACTAATCACGGTATCAATTTTTTGTAAAAATTGAAATTTACCAAACACTATCCTACTTTATTTCAAAGATGATTTTTCTAAAAGCAAAGCTACCAACAATTATTTTTAAAAAGCTAGTACAATCCCAAATTAAGCCTTAGTTTGAGATTGTTATAACTTTTAAAATAATTACGGACAATTATAAATTTAAGAAAAAAAAGTAACGAATATGAAGTAAATTAGTGTTTGATAAATTTCCATTTTAAACCTAAAAATGCAAGTTCATCGATAGTTTGGTAAACCAATGTTGAATTGTTTTGTTTTAGCTACAATGGTGCCCAAGGGTAGGAATATTATATTCAATTATTTATATATATTGTTATTTAATATCTAATTTATTATAAGTTAATTGTTTTAAAATTTATATGACCTAAATGGCAGATTGTTTTGTTTAATCCAAATTAATTGATAAAAAGTTTTAGGAAAAACAATTGTTATAAAAAATTGAATCGATCAAAATGTCATTCAAATCAGATATCAAGTATACACGTGAAAAAAAAAAAAAAAAACATAGAGGATAGAATTGAAATTTCTAATCAACTCTTGTCTAAATACTATCGATGGTATAGTAATTATATATTTAGTAATTCATTGGACATGTGTGAGAAAACTTTTTTCTAACAATTTCTTAAACAAAAATCTAGAGAAAGGTATAAATTGCAAGACGATGAATGGATCAAAGTTTAGGGAAAAATCTACATCCATTATTACTCCCAAGTTCCGTCACTGTCCACTAAAAAATGGTATATGGAAATACATAGCTTACTTCTTCCTCTTTTCCCATTTTGACTTTTATTCCCCAATTCTCTTTTGCATCACCGGTAAAACAACAACAAAACCCGAAAATAATAATAATAATAATAATTTAAAGTTAAATCGAGTGATTTTAGATTATCAAAAGTGATTCTTTTTAATCTTGATAAATAAGAAGTAGTTCAAAAAAATTGGATTAATTTAAAAACCTTCTCAGAAGAAATACTTGAGATATAAACTATCCAAAAATAACTGAAAGTGCTTAACCAAAAATCCATGTAGTAAGAAAGAAAAATATATTTATAATTGATAGAATATTTTTTAATATAGAGCATCTAAACAAAATTGTTATTTCAAACAACTTTAAAAAAATATATATAATTTATAATAACATATTTTTATTGAAAATAATTTTTTCAAAAGTGTTTAAAGCTATAAGGATATTCTATTTGCCTTTACATTTCAAAGTTTTTTTTTTTTTTTTTTTTTTTTCAATTACTATTTAGTATTTCAAAGTTGTCTGGTGTCAGCTGATAGGTATCTTACCTAGAATGAATTTCTTTAATTTTCTAACCGGGGACTTCAACAGATGTAATTAGACATTTTTTTGTTTGATTGTTCGTTGGACAAGGAAGGAAATAATAAAATTTAAAAACTATTATATGTTTGTTACCATAATAAATTTATTATTATGAAACAATAATAAAGAATATGTTACCATAGATTCAAGAAGACCGCAGCAGCTATAAGGTCCGAGGATTTCCAAGCTACGGCCGCGGAGGCTCTGTGACTTGTGAGCCACCGCTATCACCTTTTTCCTCAGCCAGAAATGGTGGCTATTTCGTCTCTAACAGAGGTTGTCCACCACCGTGACACAGAGGCCGAGGGTCCCATATGCACCAGTAACAAATGTTTCATTTTCAAACTTTCGCGTCTGGTGGTGGATTCATGTGCTACTTGACTAACGAGAAAGAGATCGATTGAGAGAATTTTATTCAACCCTAATTGTCCATGTTCCAACGTTGGTGTGTGTGGTGAGATTCTACCTATCAATATACAAAAGTATTCGTTGAATGAGAAATTTTGGCCAATGACAAATTGTCACGTCATTATTTAAAATTAATCACGAAATTATAATTAATTAAATTTGGGACCAATTATAAATTGACATGTGTACCAAATTTAATTTGAAGACAAAGTTGGCCAATTATAAATTTTTAGGGCCAAATGTCCCTTTCATCACTTAATTAAAAATAAATTATTTTGATGAGATTAATTGATTTGACCAATTAATTAAAGAAAATAATTAATTGGATCAAATTTGGATCTTTTAAATATTTGGGTCATATATGGTTTTGGGTACTCAATACCAATAAAGCCTAAAGCCTAAGCTCAAGTTGTTAGGCCCAAAAGTCACCAGGGCCCATCCAGCGAGAACTCTATAAATAGAGAGGTTCTCCACCATTTCAAGGGTTCAGAAATTCTACACCCTCACGAAAACAAGAGTTCAGAGTTTCAAAACTCTCAAGCAGAACTAGAGAATTCAGAGAGACTCCACCAAGTCTGAAGACCAAAGAGACCGAAGAAGTCTAAAGACCAAAGAGACCGAAGACTCTCTGCAATCCATAAGTCCAAGTGTACCCTAGCACTCTTGAAGATCAAAGACTCTTCAGGACATCAACACTTCTTGAAGACCCAACACTCTTCAAGACTTCAACATTCCTTGAAGATCAAATGCTCTTCAGGACATCAACACTTCTTGAAGATTGAAGACTCCTTCAAGACTGGAAGACTTTAAGTTCCAAGAATCCATTAAAACTTGAGACTCGAGATCAAGCGTTCTAGCCCTCGAGTGAAACACACTCACACACATAAGAGAGAGAATCAGAGGATTAAAGTTAGAGATTGTACACTCACACGTATACAAACATCAATTCAATATATTATTTATTCTATGTGTCTCCATCTCTGAAGTTACAGTATTTTTCTTGTTTTTCTATGTATTCCAATATTAGAAGTGGGAGTGCAACCATGATTTTCTTCAATTAAAAATAGAAGGTGTAAATAAAATATTGTTAATATTATTTAATCATTCCATATTAGAAGTAAACGAAAAAATAAAAAAGAGAAAAGTAATTATATATATAAAAGTAGAAAAGGGCAAACTAAAAAAAGAAAGACTTGAGGAAAAAAGAAAATTTCCCCTCAAACAACTCGTTGGACATTTGAGCTGATGAGCACAGTGCAGAAATTTATATGGTGAGAGTTGAGAGAGTGAATATAAAAAAGCAATAGAAAGAGAGAAGAGAATTATGAATTTAATTTGTGTACCTTTGAGCTGCTTGTGGTGGTCAAACAGTAAGGGCAGCTTGGTTAACTCAGTACTAAAACAGTAGAGTAGAGAGGAAGAAAGAAAACAGTAGAGTAGCTTGTATTATTCAATATACTGTGTTTGACGAATACACATAAATAGGTTAACCACGCATAACAGAAAATATACGATGAAAATAAGGGAAATAGCGTAGAAGAAATTAAAGACAAATAGCATTATTGTATGACGCAGAGGCATGATTTGCGTAATTAGTCGGCCGCGCATTCAATTGTAACAAAAAATGGTATGAGGCCCTTTGAAGTTCAGCATCCAAATTGAGAAGCTTTTTGGTGTAAAATGGGGTCTTCACATACTTGAGTCTATTCTTTTTGACAGCATCGCACTTGAGAATCAGTCGCTTCCCTTTGTTTATCACTTCCCTCAAGTTGTTTGTGTCAAGCTTATGGTGCTCCTCGATCACAGAGCTTAAACGCTCAACCTCCAGCTTCGTCTTTTCAAGAACAGGCTTGAAATGAATGGCCTTTTTGCTCAAACTCACCATGGCTGTAAGCAGCTCTCCTACTACTGCACCCAAAACAGCCGCGCCCAAACCCACCCCCATTCACCCCCTCAAAATTGAACCTACCTATAACCCCTCACACCTCAAACATGCATCATCTATTATTTATAATACACAAGAAATCCTTCTTCAAGTCATCGGCAGACACGGAATACAAACTTTTCTAACACCCATTAATTAAGTCTCCTCTCTCGCTTTTCCCATTTTGTCATTATATCAATCTAAGAAATTTCCATGTTTAGACTTTTTTTTTTTTTTTTTTTTTTTTTAATAACATTTGAAGGTAGAGAAATTTGCAGTACCCTTTTGGTCATAAGCAAATACTCAAGTTGAGCTATGTTCATGTTGACGAACATAGACTTAGTTTGTCGACCACTATGTTTTAGAAAAAATGAGATGAATATGAAGTAAATTCTTGTTTCATAAATTTCAAGTTTAAATCAAAAAGACAAGTTTGTCCTTAGTTTGGTAAACCAATATCGAATTGTTTTGATTTAGATGTACTCACCTGACTCAAGGGTAGAGATATTAATTTTAATATGTCATTGTTTAATCTAAATTGTTTGATAAAAGTTCAGAAAAAAACAATTGTTATACAAAATTGAAACAACCAAAATTTTGTTGATATAAAAGAGAATATACGAGGTGAAAAGAAATACCTACAGGATAGAATTTAAAATTTTGATTAACTTTTTGTCTAAAATGCTATATCAATCACATACTTTAAATATACTAGTTAAAAGGCACGTGCAATGCACATGGTTAAAAATCTTTAGAAATTAAATTTTGATGGTGAAATTTTAAATGTTGAATGAATACATTTTTCATTCTGTTTAAATATTAAATCTTTCATTTATAATTTTTTTTCAATAAAGAAAGAAAAACATTAATTTTTTTCCATAGACTATATGTGAAATTCTAATTATATTAATTATTTATGTCAATATTTTATGAAACATAATAGTATTTTGGAAAAACAAAGACACTACCTTAAACAAGTTATAGTCATAAACTGCTACAGTTGATCAAGGTGACCTCTACTTAATTTATGTTGTCAAGAAAAAATATGAGAAAAAATCATATTATATACATAAAAATCCACGCACAATGTTGAACATGTATGTCAAAGAAAAAATAAATCATATAACAAACACTTACAAATAGTATAAAATCCATCAAACCACAAACACTACCAGTAAAATCAACCATCAAAAAGAAAATCTCAATATGAAATTTCATGCAACTGAAAAAAAAATATTTCATCAAAATTTCATAATGGAGTAAATTTTACACAGAGGTAAAGTGCAGTGTGTTTTGGGTAACATACACAATAATAAAAGATAAAAATTAATTGCAATCTACAATTTTATAGTAAAGTGTTTTTAATCTGGCACCCGATTAGTGTGGAAGTTGGGTCCCCCCTTATTGCTCCTTTTACCCAACAGGAGGTTTTCTCTAGCCTGGATCTCTTGGGAACAACAAGGCTCCTGGTCCGGACGGTTTTACGTAGGATCAAATTCTATAAGAAGTTCTGGAACACTTTCAAATCCTCCATCATGTCAGTGGTTCTATGACTTTTTTACGAAGGGTATCATCAACAAGAACATGAATCAGACGTTTAAAGCTCTCATTCCAAAGAAGGCAAATTCTATGAAGGTCTCTGACTTCAGACCTATTAGTTTCACTTCATCCTTGTACATGAAGGTCTCTGACTTCAGTATTTTCTCCTTTTCTTTCTTTTTTGAATTTGTCATAGCAATTAACTGCGTAGAAATAATCAGTTTTCCTAAGTCCCCTCTCTCTCTCTCTTTTTTTTTCTTCTTTTCCCATTTTGTCATTAAAAGCCACAGAAAATTCCATGTTTTGGATTCATGTGCCACTTGACTAACGAGAAAGAGATGGAGAGAATTTTATTCTTTCTTAATTGCCCACGTTTCAAGGCTGGTGTGCGGTCAGATTCCTACCTATCAATATACATATATACATAAGTATTTTTTTTTTTTTTCTATGTATTCCAAATATTAGAAGTGGGAATACAACTAACCTATTAAATATGGTCAGTTCAAGTGTTAGATGTAATTAAATTTAGGACAAAAAATATATTTATGTACTCCTAAATCTTGGAAGTTATATATCTATAAAAATTATAAACTAATAATTGTATCAATTTAAATTATGAACTTTTCGGGTGTGTTTGATTTAGCTTTTCAAGTGTTTAATTTTGAAAGAAAAAAACATTTTGAAATTTTTTTTAATGTTTGACAACCACTGAAAAAGACTTATTAGAAAATGAGATTGAGAAATAAATCATTTTGAGAGAAACACTTTGAAACCAATTTTTTTTTTTTTTTTTTTTTTATATTTTCTAATAGTTATTAAATATAAAATTTAATTTTAACATATACATAAGAGTCGCGTGTCCCAGTTGATGTGGTGCACACCATTGAATACATGTTCCCTGATTTGAATCCGTTAAAATAGGCAGTTTTTATTTTTATTTTTCTTCTTTATTTTTAATTTGAACCTCCTTTCTTTTGTTTTTATTTTTTATTTGAACCTTTTTTTTTTAAAATATATTTTTTTCTTTTCATTTATCAATTTTCACATCAAACTTCTCATCAAAACACTACAAATTCCCAAATTCATTTTTACTTCTAAAATTATTTTTAATTAATTATTTTAAGTTTACTTTTTTATTATGTTATTATTTTTACCATCTATAAATACCTTCATTTCATTTCAATTTCTTACCACCTAAATTTTAAAATTTTTAATTCTCCAAAATTCTTCCAAAACCATGTGTGTTGAGCATATTTTCAGGTTTTCGACAAAACTGAGTAGACATGGAAACTTAGGATTTGTTTGATAGACAATTCAGATTTTGTTTTATGTATTTGGATTCATTGAATTCAGTCCATATGCATTTGACATGTGTTTTTAAAAATTGTTTCGGATTCTCTTATCCAAATAGTGGAAATTCTAAAAACAATCTTTTATGTTTTCAGTATATCCAGATTTTGAATTTGAAATTTTAAAATACAAAATTAAATTTAAAAAAAATCATAAATATAATATTGAAAAAATACACTTTTGGTCCTTGAGGTTTAGGTTATGTTTCATTTTGGTCCCTAAGTTTTAAAACTCGATATCTTAGCTCTTGAGGATTGGATTTTGTTTCATTTTGGCCCCTCCGTCCAGTTTTCCGTTAATTACTAACGGATTGTTGACGTAGCACCTTTTTTTATTAAACAATTGTTTTTTATTTTTTTCAAATAAAATAATATTAAATTAATAAAAAAATATATTAAATCAATAAAAAAATTGGACGAAGGGAATAAAATGAATGAAATCCAAACCTCAATGACCAAAATGTCAAGTTTTCAAACTTAGGGACCGAAATAAAACCTAAGTCAAACCTCACAGACCAAAAGTGTATTTTTCTCTAACATGAATTAGATACCTAATAACTCTCTTTTAATCAGATAAATATAACAGAAATAGCAACTAAAGGATATTGGTGTAAATTTAGCAAAAATGGGACAAATCACACATATTAGTGATTATAGTTAATCAGAACATCAAATTAATCAAATCACATATATACGTCAATCTGAATATAACTTAATTGATCAAGATATATATTATTGATTAAAAGGTGAAAAACATTCAAATCCTTGTCTTCAAATGTTGTATTGAATTGGTCTTGGAATTAACGACTTCAAGCATGTAGAGATCCCATGTTATAGTAAGAAAAATAAATTTCACTTTATTATAGAAAAAGACATTTTTAAAGGGTCATAGAAGAAAATAAAGAGCTTAGAAAGAATGAGTTCGAACACTCAAGGATATCAGATATAGAGATAGACATTGTTTAGGTCTGTTTTTCTTTTATTTGCAAAGGTTACTTTTAGGCATAATTTTTGGCTATGTGGAAGAGGCATTGGAAGAGTTGTTGTGGCTTAGAGAACATGGGCATATGATCAGCTCCTTCAATCTCCATCACATTTTGAATGTTACTGTTTTGGATCATCCATTCCTGATATTGCTTTCTAATCCCCTTATCTTCACTGCAAATCACATACACTTTTGTCACTTCTCCAAACTTGTCATCCCAGAATTTCTTTGCTTTCGACAGATTTTCTTGAAACACTGGACTTGGTCTCACCAAAGTCTTTGCAAGCTCCAAATCCTTTTCGTGTACAAATTAATTATATTAAACGCACACACACATATATCTATATATGCCTTTGAAGAAATTGAAACATACAGGAAAAATTGAAAATTAAACAAGATCAGACCTCAATTGGGGATAACTGATAGAGGTAGGAGGACATGAATTTGGGGCCAAATAGCATTGAAGTCAAAGGCTCGGTGGTGCTTCCATTCGAACAAATCTCCATGTCCGACATGTCTTCTTTCTGGTTTTTCTCCCGATGCTTGCATTAGAAACCAAAATTTGTTAACAAAAAAGTTACCAATGATTAAATTATTATTCTATTAATATATTTAGTCACGTAGTCATGAAACACGATTTCCATACTAGCAACATCCAGTCATTTCTATCCAAACCAAGTTAATTGGATAAAGTACCAATTATCATATGATCAGAAGACAAAAGTTAATGATTCTATTCAAAGTCTCCTCCGTGGTTAAACTCAAAAAAAAAAAAGGATAAAAAAACACACACATACATGCTCATATGATCTAATATATGAATTAATGAAACAACAATACTTACTCACGGATCAATATATACACTTCTACTCACCACCATTAAAAATTTAACAGCAATTTATTTGTTTATAAGAAAAAAAAGATCTCTTTCTCTCTCCTCTTTCCTCCCCTAATTGTCAAAAACATATAATAGTGATAACTCAATAAGTAGGTTGATAGATGGAAAAGGTAAATATATATATATATATATATATATATATATATATATATCTTTTAAAAAAAAAAAAGAAAAAAGAAATATCTCTCTTTTCTTTCCCCCTTTTGGCATTCCACTTTCCTAGTGATCAAAAACATAATAGTGATCACGAGGAGATGCTTATTGACCAACGAGGAGATAAGTATTACTCTTAAGAAAATAATAATTATACAGTTAAATTATTAAAAATACACCTGAATTATAGGATTAATTTCAATTATACCATTGAACTTTCAAAAGTTTCATTTTAATTCTTGAAGTTTGAAGCAAACTTTCTTCTCTGCATGTTATAAACAAAATAACCTAATTGAAAATTTAAAAAATAAAATAGAATGAAAGCAAGAATGATCTAAAGCATTATAAAATAATAAGCAAAATAACATTTTTAGTTCTTATACTTTAAATTTTGAGATTTCGAATTCATATAAATTAATTAATAAACTAAAAAAAAATTTAGGGAAGGTTCTCACGTCGCTTCGCTGCAGTTCATTTTTCCAAGTTCAAAGGTTCTCACGTGCTTCGCTACAGTTCCTTCCTCCAAGTTCGAAGGTCCTCATGCTACGCTCGGCTGCACTGCTGCGCTACTTCCTAAAGTCCAAAGACGTCAATTGTCCTCACGCTGCGCTGCTTCATTTTCCAAGTTCGAAGGTCCTCATGTTACGCTCGGCTGCACTGCTGCGCTACTTCCTAAAGTTCAAAGACGTCAATTGTCCTTGTACTTATGTTGAAAGGCGTGGCGATGACATAAGTCCAAGGACATGTCCCAAAGCAAGGAACAAGTCCCTGCACTCGTGCTGAAAGGCGTGGCGGCGACACAAGTCCAAGGAACATGTCCCAACGCCAGGAACAAGTTTCTGCACTCGTGCTGAAAGGCGTGGCGGCGACACAAGTCCAATGAACATGTCTCAACGCCAGGAACAAGTCCATGCACTCGTGCTGAAAGGCGTGGCGGCGACACAAGTCCAAGGAACATGTCCCAAAGCAAGGAACATGTCCCTGTACTCATGCTGAAAGACATTGTACCTGCAAATTGAAGACAACAAGGATATGTATGCCTAAAAAAAATCACTTACCTACGTACTTACCTTTTGGATGGTGGATGAAGGCACTGTGCTTGTAATTGAAATATAGGCAAGGTGTAAAAAAAAAAAAAAAAAAAAAAAAAAAAAACGAAAAAAAAAACGAAAATTAAAAAAAAAAACGAAAATTCAAAAAAAAAAAAAAAAAAAAAAAAAAAGGAAGTTTCCTACTTGAATCCTCCCTGCAATTGATGTGTGCTCTTCCCTACTGAGGTTCAACCTTATTTATAGAATGAAAAGTTGGATTCAAATAGATAAATCTTATCTCCCACGACAATCTCCAGCAATTTTGGGATAAGTTCAAATATAAATCTTATCTCCAACGGCAATCTTCATCAATTTTGTGATGAGTTCAAATATAAATCTTGTCTCCAACCACAGTCATCAACTTTGAGTTGGGTTCAAATTTTAACCCAAAGATATGAGATTTGATTTAAATCAAATTGAAAGATAAAAATTTGGAGATTTTGTTTCAAATTTTAATCCAAAGTATGAGATTTGATTTAAATCAAATTGGGAGATAAATTCAAATTGATTTGATAAACTCCTAAATAGATTTGGATTGAATTCAACTGAATTTGAATATAATTAAACTCTTATCCCAAATCAAAATTTTTAAGTTCCATATGAAAATTTTATTCCAAATTCCCACCAAATTTTGGATGCAGCCTTAAATTTACTTAAATTAAATTTTGGGCATAATCCAAATTTTATCCCAAATGAACCAAAGTCAAAACCTCAAATTCTATTCCAAATGCGAGTTAAAATTGGGTAGGATTTTACCTCAAATCAAAATTTGGGTATAAACCAAAATTTGCTCAAACTTCAAATCAAAGTTTGCTGCCAAATAAGAAAAAAAATAAAAATTTTGACCAAACTTCAAATTTTGATTAATTGGCGATAAAATGTCAAATAAAAAAAAATCAAAATTTTGACCAAAATTCATATTTTGATTAAATTGACACACCAAAGGGAGTCAAAATCAAGAACAAATATTTTGCATTTTGATCCCAAAATATCTTTTTCGAGATTCACTCACACATAACTTGTGACTAACTCTCGAAAAGGGGCATTTGTTGAAGGAGAAATTTTGGCCAATGACAAATTGCCACGTCATTATTTAAAATTAATGACAAAATTATAATTAATTAAATTTGGGACCAATTATAAATCGACATGTGTCCCAAATTTAATTTGAAGACAAAGTTGACCAATTATAAATTTTTAGGGCCAAATGTCCATTTGATCAATTAATTAAAAATAAATTATTTTGATCAGATTAATTGATTTGACCAATTAATTAAAGAAAATAATTAATTGAATCAAATTTGGGTCTTTTAAATATTTGGGTCATATGGTTTTGGGTCAAATATAAACCAGACCAAAGCCCAATAAAAGCCCAAGCCCAAGTTGTTAGGCCCAAAAGTCACCAGGGTCCATCCAGCGAGAACTCTATAAATAGAGGGGTTTTCCTCTATTTTAGGGGTTCAGAAATTCTACACTCTCACAAAGACAAGAGTTCAAAGTTTCAAAGCTCTCAAGCAGAACCAGAGAATTCAGAGAGACTCCACCAAGTCTGAAGACCGAAGACTCTCTGCAATCCACAAGTCCAAATGTTGAACACTTCTTGAAGACCAAACACTCTTCAAGACTTCAACACTTCTTGAAGACGAAACACTCTTCAAGACTTCAACACTCCTTGAAGACCAAACACCCTTCAAGACTTCAACACTCCTTGAAGATCAAATACTCTTCAGGACATCAACACTTCTTGAAGACCAAATTCTCTTCAAGACCTCAACACTCCTTGAAGATCAAAAAAACTCTTCAGGACATCAACACTTCTTGAAGACTGAAGACTCCTTCAAGACTAGAAGACTTCAAGCTCCAAGAATCCATTGAAGCTTCAGACTCGGGATCAAGCATTCCAACCCTCGAGTGAAACACATTCACACACAAGAGAGAGAATCAGAGGATTAAAGTTAGAGATTGTACACCCACACACATATTACATCAATACAATATATTATTTATTCCACGTGTCTCCATCCCCGAAGTTACGTGTGAACACCAACACCAAGCTCCGTGGCAGGTGTTGCCTTGTAAGGTGGGGTTAAAATATGCAATGAAGTTCCACACAATGCACGTGCAAGTATACACGGCCAGCAGCAAGTGATAAGTATATTAATATCGTCTCCACAGGGATTAGAACAAGAAAATTCCTATGTTCAAACTTAATTTCTAGCAAATTCAAGATGGTAACCGATAAATTTTAGTAATGTCTAAACTAAGGTGCTTTGATAAAATAAATTGCAGAAACAAACATAAACAAGTAAATGCAGAATGCTCAATGAAACGAAACTTGCAACAAGGTTAATAAAGTAGGCTCGGATTAGGAACTATTTGTATCTCTCTAAACATTGAATGCTGGAGCAAGAACTTTGCTCTCTCAATCCACACAGCAAGTTCTCACAGAATCTTCCCATATCTCCTAAAATAGCAGATTAACTCCCATTAACCCACTTCATTTTAAACATGATGTATTATGTGCATTAGGTGAAGTGTTATCCCTAACTCCTTCACTTAGCTAGCTACTAACCCTAACAAGGAGCTAATGTGATTTTGAGTATTCAGCCACCCTTGTTTTTCCCAAACTAAAGATGACAGAGCAAAGAAATGGTTGGTCGGACGAAATCTTTGCTTAAGCAATAAACACCCTCAAAACCAGATAAGAAAGCCAAGGAGCTCAGCTCCAATGTTTAGATTAATACAAAAGTATCCTAATCCTCACCTTAAGGATTTTGTTACAAGTTGAAAACAAAATAAAATAGCCAGAAAAAGTCATAAAGAAAACTAAACACAGCTACACAAAGTTCAAGAGAAGAAGAAAGAAAAATAAAGGAGGAAGTAGCCGGAAATGGAAAGGTTGCTGAAGATGCTCCTTCCAAATGTCAGCTTCTCCTTCTTCTATGGAATCTCCTTCTCTTCCCTTCTCGATTTCTCCACTGCTGTCTCTTAATGTCTGTATTCTTTCTCTCCCTTTTGGTTTCTTCTCCTTTTTATACCTCCTCAAAAAATGTGGTTGCCCTAAAAAAATATACTCCTCTCTTCATTGAATTCAGGGCTACATTAGCTTCTTTTCAGCAAGATGGCAGACTCCCATTGGATGGAAGAGCTGATTGTAATAAAAAGTGCCAGCTCATTTAATGAATTGATTTTTCCCTCATGTGAATCACGTGCGAACTTTGCTCCAGAATTGATCCAGCAATTCCATCTCCAGCTCCTCAATCACTTCAACTCTACACATGCTGCCTTTAGTCTGCTACCAAAATGACTTTATGGATTTGCACTATAAGTACACAAAATTTAATGCATTTCACCTTCAAAACAGTAGCAAGATATTAACTATTTCCTCAAAGATGATTCAGACCAAAGCATGAGATTTATAAAGGAAAAACACCAAAATATGCTAGCCAATTACCCCATATTAAAGAATCCAAGCTAAAAGATAAGGTAAATAACTCTTATACCAAGAGTTATCAGCAGGTCCCATGCACCAGTATGAAATGTTGTTGTTTTTTGTCGTCAGCCATGGCCGCTCGCTGTTGACTGGATCATGAGCTTGTTGCTGCCACTTATGACTTAACCCACAGGAAGAAATAAGGAAATTTGGAAAAATTTGTGGCTGAAAACGACCATGGTTTTTGATAAGGAGGCTAGTGTTATTACTCCATTCTAGTTTTTTGGCTTGATACACAAACTCTAAAATACCGCTCAATTGATGGCTAGGATTTTGCCTACACATATTTATAATCTTGTGGCTACAAATGATTTCAACATACAAAATTTTCTCTAATATTCTACCCAAATACTAAGTTTATATTTCAACACGTTATTCTAAGTTTGGATTATCCACAACCACATATTCAAATACGAAATGTCAGACGAAGTAGAAGGTCGTACTCAGTGCTAATTGTTAATGATGTCCTACATAGTCGTGAATTAGTGACAGCAAGATTTAATATGAATTAGGGTAAAATACCTTTTTGGTCCCTCATGTTTCGAGTCGGTTTCTAATAGGTCCCTACGTTTCAAAATCGGACAATCAAGTCCCTACTGTTTTGGAAATATTTCTATTGAGTCCCTCTAGGACTGACATGACAGTTTAAAATAATAAAATATTGATTTTTAATTAAAATAATAATATAATAATAAAAAAATAATAATAATTATTATTAAAATATAATAATAATAAAATTAAAATTAAAAAATAATTATTATTATTAAAAATCTTCTCTCTCTCCTCTTTCCCCACTTCCCTCTCTTCTTCTCCCCACCGCCCCTCATCCCCCACCTTCTCTCTCATTTTCTCCCTGCCGCCGAAGCTCCTTCCCGTCGCCGTCGGAGCTCCTTCTTCTTCAAAATCCAAACCCCTCTTCTTCTCACCCTCTATTCCTCTCTTCTTCTTCAAAATCCGAATTCGTAGTTTTTCGTTTCGCACAATGCGTTGAATTCTAGTGGATGTTTAGGTTTGTGTGTTTTTTTTTGTCATCCTTGTAATTTGATTTATGGTTGCTTGATTGGGGAGGTTTCAGAGGGCCAAATCTTGCTGGGTTGGATGTGTTGGATTGGAGCTTGCGTAGTTGGGGGAAGTGATTTTGAGGTGCATTTGATCGATTAAGGGCTGGATCTCTTGGTGTATGTTACGGTTGTAGCTCTAATCGAATTGGTAAAGGTGTGAGTTCGGAAGTGTTTTCGGGTTTCTTTAGTGGGAAGCGGTGTGAATTCGGTCGGGGCTATTAGACAGACAATACATTCAAGGATTCTGGTGATGTTGGTGATCATGGGCATGAAGTTGTAGGGGAGAAGAGTTCCGTGGAGCATCCAGGAGCATTGGGGGCACATGCAGAAGAGAAGGCTTCTTTGGTTTCTTCTAACTCTGTCGGATGCTTTGATTTGTTGGAATCGGGTACTGATGGTATTGGATCAGAATCGACCTCAGATCCGTTCGGATTTTGCACACATGAGAGGAAGAGGGGTTCAGATTTTGAAGAAGGAGCTCCGGCGGTAGCGGGGAGGATCTCCGGCGACGACGGGGAGGAGCTCCGGCGGCGGGAAGAAAATGAGAGAGAAGGTGGGGGTTGAGGGGCGGCGGGGAGAAGAAGAGAGGGAAGTGGGGAAAGAGGAGAGAGAAGATTTTTACTAATAATTATTATTTTTTAATTTTAATTTTATTATTATTATATTTTAATAATAATTATTATTATTTTATTATTATTTTAATTAAAAATCAATATTTTATTATTTTAAACTGCCACGTCAACCCTAGAGGGACTCAATAGAAATATTTCCGAAATAGTAGGGATTTGATTGTCCGATTTTGAAACGTAGGGACTTATTAGAAACTGACTCGAAACATGAGGGACCAAAAAGGTATTTTACCCTATGAATTATGAATACGTCCTTTATTTTTTTTAGGGAAAAATACACTTTTGGTCCCTGAGGTTTGGGTTAAGTGACACTTGGGTCCCTGAGTTTTCAAACTCAACAAAAATACCTCTGAGGTTTGAGATAAGGAGCACTTTGGTCCCTGCCGTCAAATTTTCTGTTAACTTTTAACGGTTGCTGACGTGGCACTATTATTTTAATATAAAAAATTATTATTTTTTATTTTTAAATAAAAATATTAAAAAATTAAAATATTAATATTTAATTTTTTTTTATTCTTTCTCTCTTTCTCTCTCATCTTCTTCTTCTCCATCTTCCTACTTCTCCATCTTCTCCCTCCTCCTTCTTCTTCTTCCTAAGTCCGGCAACCGGCGGCCACCACACGCCGCCGCCGGCCGCCGGCGACTGAATTTTTTTCTTTTCTTTATTTCTTATTTCTTCTTCTTCCCTTCTTTCTTCTTCTCTTCTTTTTCTTCAATGTTTTTTTTTTTTTAAAAAAAATAGAAAAGGGAGGGAGGAGGGAGGAGGAGGGAGGTCCCTCCTCCCTCTTGATTTTTTTTTTTTAAAGAAAAGAAGAAAATGGGTAGAAGAGAGGAAGTAAGGAGAAGAAAAGAAAAAAAAAATTACAGTCGCCGGCGGCCGGCCGCCGGAGATGTGAAGAAGAAGATGGAGGGGTTGAGGGAAGAAGATGAAGAAGTGGGTGGAGAGTTAAGTTTTAAAAATAATTTAAATAATAATATTTTTATTATTTTTTATTGTTTTTTCTTTATTTTTATTTTAAAATTAAAAAAAATTAATTTTTTAATTAAAAAAATTTGGCCACGTCAGCAATCTGTTAGCATTTAACGGAAAATTGGACGGCAGGGACCAAAATGCTCCTTATCTCAAACCTAGGGGTATTTTTGTTGAGTTTGAAAACTCAGGGACTCAAGTGTCACTTAACCCAAACCTCAGGGACCAAAAGTGTATTTTTCCCTTTTTTTTAATTATTATTATTGTGGAAGAAAATACGGTGTTTAGTAAAATAAGAAACCAATATTTCTATTTAATTAGGGTAAAAACTTGGTTGCATATGCATCGATACATACCACTATTAAAATATTGACAAGAGATAAAAATTATTTTCTCATTTTTTACTTTTCCCTTTTTTAGTTTCAAGATTTTAATGGAGTATGTAGGGAGATCCTTACCTATCGATCAACCAAATTTTGTTCATTTAATTAAACTAAATGCAACTACAATAATAGCACTCCAAGGTCATACCTAAATCTCTCTCCTCCAAAACTCTTGGTTGGAACTTTTACTTTTAAATTTAAAAACTCCCAGAAAGATTCCGAGGTATATATAGAAAAGAAATCGTCGCAAGGTTGAGACCACGCTTGAGGTAGAATAGAGCCTTGGCACTACCCATATAACACATCAATTACATATTGCCTTGACTCAACGAACAAAACCAAGGGGGTTCGACATGCATTTTTGCTTGGCGTCAATTGTGGTTTGGCGTGCTTCATATCATAGCGTCGAAACACTCTTGACAACGTTTGAACGCTACTCTTACAAACTTTGTGGCGTCAATTGTGACTTAGGTTTCTCGACGCTACCATCTCAACTCTTAATTTGTCTTCAATAATGTCTCTTCTAAATCTTTGATTTAATAATTTGCGTCAAATTTATCCATTCTTTTCTCAATAAATTATCCTTTGGACACCTCGTTTACATGCTCTGTTTTTTAAAAAATAAATAAATATGTATGTAAAGATGGTCAATTAAATAGCAATAATTAAACCATAGAAATAGCTCAATGTGTGAGCTACCAAACCTTTTATTTTTCATTCTTCTCTTCTCCCCAGTGTATTTATTAGTGGTTGGGTTTGTATTGGGTTCTTTGCGTTACTTGGGCCTTGCATCTTCCAGTGTTTTGTTGGGTTCAGATTTTTTTTTTGGGGTGGAGGACTCGAATCTCTGACCTCATAATCGAGGGTACATGTCAATTACTGCTGAGCTAGACTCGCTTTGGCCGGGTCAGACTTTTTAAAACCCTATTTATTAAAGAAATTTTCATATATAACCCTGAATTCTCTCTTTTACAGTAACTATCCATAAGTAATTTGTAATTAAAAACGTTACAGATGTATTATGGTTTTCTTAAAATAAAAAATAAAATTGTTTGTTTTCTCATATAAAGTCGAGAATTATTTTAAAATTAAAAAAATGGAATATTACACTTTTGGTCTTGAGATAGATAGCATTTTGATCTATGAGTTTTCAAACTCTCAACAATTTTATCCCTAAAGTTTGGATTTCGTTACAATCTTCGTCCCTACGTCCAACTTTCTGTTAATTCTTAACCTGGCATCGGTTTTCGTTTAAAAAATATATTTTTTTAAAAAAAATTAAAATACAAATATATTTTTATTATTTATTATTTTTTCTTCTTCCTTCTCCATTTCCATCTTCTTCTCCTTCCTCCCACCAACACCGCCATCAACGATCATAGCCGCCAGCCGACTACCATTACTGTTGCTCATCTTTTTTTTTCCTCCATTATTTCTCCTTCTTTTTCTTCTACCTCTTTTCTTCTCTTTTTTTTCTTTCTTTTTATTTTTCATTTTTTAAATGACAAGAAGAAGAAATAAAGAAAAAAAATGAAAAAAAAATCAGTGACCAACAACAACATGACAATTGCAGTGGTCGAGAAAAATAAAAAATATTTAAAATATATTTTTATTTAAAAATATTTTTAAAAAATAATAAAAACCAATGTCATGAAAATTAACGGAAACTTGGATGGAGATATGTAACGAAATCCAAACCTCCTAGATAAGATTGTTTAGTTTGAAAATCCAAAAACCAAAATGTCATCTATTTCAAAACTCAAGGACCAAAAGTATAATTTTCCCTTTAAAAAACGTGAGAGTAGAATCTATAGTAGTTTGTGATTATTTTAATTTTATTATTATTATTTTTTGATAGCGAAGGAAAACCAGAAACTACAAAGTAAAATCCGTAAAAACAAGAGAAGAAATCTGGGCAAGAGATTCCCCCAGTCAAATCGTATCCACACCAGAACGCACAACCAATTGAACAAGCTCATGCGCCACTTGGTTTCCTTCTGGTTTAGAATGCGACGCACCTTCAAAATTCTCCCCTACCAAAACACGTCGAACAACATCCATTAGAAGACCCAACTCCAAAATATCCTCGGACATATTATATAATAATAGATTGATTGCTCGAAGGGAGTCAGATTCAATCCATAACTGAACAAAACCATGACCAATAGCTATCAAAACACCCTCATAAATGGTCCAACCTACTGTATTGCTTTTCTTTTTTTTGCAGCTTTTCACGTGAATACAATTTTCAGAATTTAGTTACACCAAAATTGCAAATCCAAATTAATTAAATTTAAAAGGATACTTTTTTTTTTTTTTTTTTTTTTTTTATGATTGTTTGAGAGTGGAGCTTGAAAACAAATCTTTTTGCTTTTTTTTAAAGAAACAAAGTTATATATTTTGTTGTGGGCTATTCTGGACCACCTAGAATCCAAGGAGATAGCGCAGCGCCTCACGGAGAAGCGGACTCTGGGAGAGAGCGAGTCGAAGGGATTGGGTCGTCTCGACCCACTTGTGTGGGCTGAGTTCTTTCTGCCTTCGTCAGTCCCTGTTGCCCCGGTCCACCCCAGTTCCACTCGGTTTAGCCCTAGATCGCCTCCGAGCACCTAGAAAGCCCTAACTGAAAACACAGGTATATAAAGGGGAGTCTCCCACACCCGGAAAAGGGTTATGAAAATTCTCTACATAAAATATTCTTATGTTTTGATCTGACTTAGGCATCGGAGTGCAGGTGGCCTACACCACACCGGTGTGCAATGGTTATGACTGGTCTTGCAGGTCATGTTTTCTCCATCTTCAACAAATTCACTGCTAGTGTCGTTGAGTTGCATGACCAGATTTTGACATCAACATATTTGAGTAACTATTGTTTTCTTTTATTATATGTTATTTTTAAAATTTAAAAAAAAAAAAAAACAAAAGTTAAAGTTATTTTTCATTTAATTGTACAAGACAAATTAGTGTCAAAATGAGTATAGCTCATTAGTAATTGACATGTATTCTTTCAGTCGAGGGATTCAATATTTTCTACCTTTGAAGGTTGTTGAAAGCAATATACATACAGACAGATTGGTTATAACCAACTATTATTGAAAACAAATAATATGAATATAATATAAAAGAAATACAATCAAACAATGAAACAACATAAGATGATTAAGGTGAAGGAAGATTCATGGTTTGGTTTTTTATATTGGATTCTTTGTAATTAAAAAAAGAAAGAAAAGAAATGTGTGATTTTGGAATAAAATGTGAGACGAGATTTAATTAATAGTTAGATTCGGTGGCGGTGCGTCGTTTGATGGGCGGAGACAAACGGCCAAAGCGGGAAACCGTGTGGGGAAGCATTACATATTTGATATTACACAACACACTACCAACCAAATTAATATCCATTTCCCCTCCGACATCTCACATGTCTCTCATCCATCCATATATTAATGTTTCATCTTTCCAAAATTCAATGAATTGAATAGTTGGTTTTAAGTTTTTTAAAAAATTAATAGTTATTTTGAGGTATATTTCATATTTTGTTTTTAAATTCTTTTATGGTTTTTTTTTTTGTTTTGTTTCGAAAAGCAATATTTACTATTTAGACTGTATGTAATTCCGTGACTTAAAATGTGACAATTTTGAAAACAGCCTTTACATATTTTAAGATTTTTTCCTTTTATTCTAAATAGCCTACGAAACACATTAAAAAGGGAAAAAAAAAAATGAAATATGACTTTGATTTCTTGCTTTTCAATTTTTATTTATAAGATTAGGTTTTAAAAGTCGAAGTTGATGAAAATATTGAGATCTCAATTTTAGAGAAATACCAATAATACATCTCAGGTCTACCGATACTCTTGGAAAATTATAAATATAAGAAATTCATATAAAAAAAATTAAATTGATAGATAAGCATTTGATCCCCTTTAAAAAAGTTTTAATTTTTTATTATTAATATTAAGTACCATATTTTGTTATATTTAATTGATTTTTCTGTGATATAATGAAAATATCGATCCATCCCACATAAACGTCAAACCTATAAACAAATGGATATCTTTTACATCTCAAAATTTAAAATCCTTGTTGAATAGACACCCATAGAGTTTTTGTTTTGAATTAATTTTTTTTTTCTCTCTCCATTCAGCTGAAGAAAAAAAATGCATTTATAAACAAAGCTTATTTTTTAGGCGGTCTATTATTTCTACTAATTTGTTTATATTAGATTTAATAAACATAATTTCTTGGAGGAAATTATAAAAATAGGGAAAAAAAAAAAGGCATTGTATTTATAGCAATCAATTTTTAAATAAACCATGGCATGGTTATCTAGAAAATAAAAGTGGTGACATTTTTAAAAATAATTTTTTTATTATGTCAGGCATTAGTTTTTTTCTTAAACTCAACCACATGTAGGATCTCTACCTTTTTTTATGGAAGATATAAGGTTTTAGTTAATCGAATTTTTCTCAAATTAGAAATATAGACACCCAATTAGATAGTAAGTGTGAAAGATAAACTCATCTAGTCTAAAGGTACGGTTTCTTTTGAAAATCACGTTGAAAATCAAATTTGTACTTTCAAAGATAAAGAATAAAGAATACCTTTTAATAGTTGAAAAAAAAAAAATAATAATAACTTTTAATATAAAATCACTTATGTGGTAGAATATATTATTCCAAAAAACAGAAAAATAAGAAAATACTTTCTCAATTAATTTTTTAGTCAAAATTACTTCTTAAGCACATCTTAAATTTTCCCATATAATACTCACAAATTAATATATGGACAAATAAGAAAAAGTAGAATAACAAAATATAATTTGCAAAATAACTTTTTTAAAAAATAGACCTAAACAACACCTAATATTGTACTTCAACCATTCTTTTGTGTATCCAAAAACAAAACCATTCCTTTGATTGTCTTTCATTTTCTATCACCACTTAAATCAATCTTCTCTTTAACAGAAGAAGATTCAGTTTTTTTTAATAGTACAATATTACATTACATTTATAAGATAACTCATTTTCATGGAAAAATTTGGAAAGCAAAGTCATTTTCCAGACATCTTGCATCACTGTCCAATGTTATCCATTCTTATAAGCAGAGAATCAAAATCCTGCTGGACAAAGACAACAAAAAAGGAAGAGAGAGTCAAAAAGGAAAAGAAAGGAAGATTAAAGCCATAGCTAACAGCGTAATCAGGGGAAGTTTTTGGTCCAAAAAAAAAAAAAAAAAAAAAAAAAAAAAGAACAGAGAGAAATAATTAATCTACCTTTTGACACTCATTCATTACTATCCAACTCGCTTCCAATTCAAGCGATTGGCCTTCTCAATTATGAGAAAACGCGTCAACAGCACCCAATACTCATAAAGTTACAACCTTTACCACATATATACTGCTCTACTGTCCAGTTCAAATTTCAATACATTAGTATTTTTAAAACTCAAATTGGATTAACAATTTAATATTATTACAATCCACAGCCACTAGTGTAGAGTGCTACATTTCTGAAAAAGATTGGTGAAGGTGAAGAAGCTTCGTTCTCTTCCCGCCCTGTCTCTATTTAAGGCTTTTCACCCACTCCAGTTGTATTCAATCAGCTTCTAGCTGTTACCCACCGACCCTAAAAGGGTTTTGAAATTGGCAACAAATAAGCCTCTCTTTAACCTCTAACTCCTCTGCATTCTCTCAATCCCTAAGAATCTGATTGAGGTATCTTTTCTTTCAACTCTGTGTTCTTAATTTTGCCCACATTCTGTTCATGGGGTTTTCTGATGTAGTGCCATTTTGCAGATTCAATGGAGAAACTGGGCTTGCTTCGATTGATTTGTGCAGCTTTGGCTTTGCTGAGCATTTCATTGGTGAATGCTGATAACCCATATAGGTTTTACACTTGGACAGTTACATATGGGACTATTTCTCCTCTGGGTGTTCCTCAGCAGGTTGGTTTACTGCTGTTCTGGTTTCAGAACTAGTTTTTACATATTATTAATGGTGGTTTTGTTTGTTTAAATGGTTCCTCTGTTTGATTTTTAAAGGTAATCCTCATAAATGGTCAGTTTCCTGGCCCCAAATTGGAAGTAGTGACCAATGACAATATCATTCTCAACCTTATCAACAAGCTAGATGAGCCTTTCTTGCTTACATGGTGAGTTGCTGAATCTCATTCCTTGTCTAGCATTCCAATTTGGTTTCATAGTTTCATTCAGACCATGCTGGTTTTCTGAGTATGTTGTCAAGCTATTCAGTTAACTTTTAAACTGTTGAATCCCATAATGTCTTTAAAAATGGCTTGCTTTGGGCTTTAGTTTTTCCAAGTGTAGTTGTGAGTGTTTGGAAGTGCTTTTAAATTTGGTCTTATTTTCTGTAATGTTTGTTCTATCTTAAGGAATGGGATTAAGCAAAGGAAGAACTCATGGCAAGATGGAGTTCTTGGGACCAACTGTGCCATTCCTCCAAACACCAATTATACCTATGCCTTCCAAACCAAAGATCAGATTGGATCCTTTGCATACTTCCCTTCAACTCAATTTCACAAAGCTGCTGGAGGGTTTGGAGCCCTGAATGTCTACCAGAGACCTCGAATTCCGATTCCTTATCCTATTCAAGATGGAGACTTTACTCTACTTATTGGTGATTGGTACAAAACCAGTCACAAGGTAACTTAAATTCATCCATTCTCTGCAAGTTCATGTTAATGAAGAGAAATATAATGTTGTTGATGTATTGTCTGTTTATAGACTGGCTTTTAAATGTGCGCTTGTGTAGTTTTGAAGGTTCAAACATGGTAGTTTAAGATCAAATGCCTTTAGATTATATTATAAATTCTAGGATACAAGATCTAAGTAAGGTCTAGTATTAATGACAGTTCTTTGTATGGTCAATGCTTATATTTAGTGATGTTAATGTCGGTTTCTTTACTTTTCAGTCCCTGCAAGAATCACTAGATGCAGGAAGTTCTCTTCCCTCACCTGATGGTGTCCTTATAAATGGCCAAAGTCATAGTACTTTCACTGGCGATCAAGGTTATTTTTGAAACTTATCTATTTTGTTTCGTCAAGTTTTACGCTTTCCCTTTTTCATTAAAGTTTGTAAAGCAACCTAACATTGTCTCCTGCAAATATTTCAGGTAAAACTTACATGTTCAGAATTTCAAATGTGGGTTTGTCAACATCCCTTAACTTCAGGATTCAGGGACATAAAATGAAGTTAGTAGAGGTTGAAGGATCTCATACTCTCCAGAATTTATACGACTCGCTTGATGTACATGTCGGTCAATCATTATCGGTTCTAGTCACCTTAGATCAGGTCCCAAAGGACTACTATATTGTTGCATCGACACGGTTCACTAAAATTGTGCTCACGGCAACTGCAGTATTGCACTATTCAAATTCCAACTCACCTGTTTCTGGACCTGTGCCTGCTGGTCCTACCATCGAAGTAGACTGGTCTGTGAAGCAAGCCAGAACTTTCAGGTATGTCGAAAAGATGTAACGAAATGAGATTCCTTTTTATTGATATCGACAACGAGACTGATTCTTTTCCATTGATCTCTTGAAGGTGGAACTTAACAGCAAATGCAGCCAGGCCAAATCCTCAGGGCTCTTTTCATTATGGGAAGATAATCCCAACAAAGACAATCGTTTTGGCGACATCTGCTCCTTTAATCAACGGAAAACAGCGATACGCCATTAACAGGGTCTCCTATGTTAATTCTGATACCCCTCTAAAGCTTGCTGATCACTTCAACATCCCTGGTGTTTTCTCTGTAGATTCCCTCCAGAGCCTTCCCTCTGATGGCCCTGCCTTCATTGCTACTTCTGTATTGCCAACAGCTCTCCACGATTTCGTCGAAATTGTTTTCCAGAACAACGAGAATACCGTTCAATCCTTCCACCTTGATGGTTATGATTTCTGGGTGGTTGGGTAAGTCAAATGTGCTGTTTTCTGCTTCTTCAATGTTCCATGTGCAAATCTTGACATTTTTCCTTTGTTGGCGATATGATAGGTATGGCTATGGACAATGGAGTCAAGCCAGCAGAAACTCCTACAATTTAGTAGATGCTCTTACCAGACACACTGCACAGGTAAACTAACTCTCCCGAAATGCGAATGAACTTGGTTTCAAGTGTCATTGTCAATACCATTATGCAGTGACAAATTCTCTAAGAAAATGGATCCATTCTATGACTTCAATATGCATCTGCTCTGACATTTCGAGCTATCTCGTTCTTTTTTGATAAATATCCTTAGAATCTACAAAGTACTCCCCCCCACATGTAAACTGTCCTGAGCTTCTTGTGTGGCTTGTTGGTGTTGCAGGTGTATCCTAATTCATGGACAACCATATTGGTGTCATTAGACAATCAAGGGATGTGGAACTTGAGGTCTGCAATCTGGGAAAGACAGTATCTTGGCCAACAGTTCTATCTCAGAGTCTGGACTCAAACTCAGAGTCTTGCCAATGAATACAACATCCCTTCGAACGCCTTGTTATGCGGCAAGGCCGTGGGACGACATCCGTGAATCTTGCATCGGCGATCTACTTTTAGTCATGAGAGTTTGACTACATAACATGGAGAGAAGATAAGATAGGGGAAATAGAGTGAACCAAGCAATGCAAAAATTTAGAATCATATTTACCAGCTTGTTATTCTTTCAATGGCTTGGGAAATTTTACATGTATTGTTCTTTGAAGTGGCACAATCAAGTCATGCTTCTAAATTGTTCGTTTCACTATTGATTCATATACATATAGATTGACAAAGTGAAGGAACTTGCATATGGAAGTTGGCAGTAGAATTTGGCATAAGTGGTGTAGTTAGCCCAAAAGAAACCTGGACTAGGTAACCCAACAAACATGGTCTCATAGTAGCAAGGAATGGGAGAAAAGGCTATTTTTATTAATAAGGTTTTTTTTTATATATATTATATTTTTTTTTTACCTTCTAGGTGAAACACAAAATAAAGTTTTGGAAAATATTAATTTACCAAATTCTATTATTTTTCACTCTAAATTTATAATTTAATTCATTGGAGTCGTAGACTTAAACGAGTGTTTCAATTTTGACCCTTTATTCAAATTTCACCAGGCTAAAAAAAGCAAACAAATATCTCTTGAAACTCATGAATTTTTTCAAAAAAAAAAAAAAATAATTATCATAAAATGTTTGATTAATCTACAAGATTTTGAAGGGAATAAAACTCATAAATTTCAACAAAAATCAAACTTTCATACTATTTTTCTTTGAAGTTCTATCAATTTTGTTGATATGCCTTGAATCTGATATGAAGTGCTCCGAACGACCCAGTACGGGGGTCTCGCTGACCGGGCTTTTATTTTGGGCCTATTATGTTAGGGTTAAGAGTGGTGCCATATATAAACCCTCTTAATCTATTCTTTACCCTAATCTCTCTGTATTCTGAATACTCCTCACATAATAAGATCGTTCTCTCCCTCTGCCCGTGGACGTAGCTAACACACCGTTAGTGAACCACGTATATCTGTGCGTTGTTTCTCTTCGCCCTTTCGTTCTTGTTAAGTTGTTACTGTTTTCGTCATAACAAATTTCAAGGCTTAAAGGGATCTTCTAATTCATAACTTGTTTACAACCACTATGTGGATTATTCGAGGGATATCTCGCAGCTTCTCTCATATTAGGGTGGATATTATTTTGTTGTTGAGGCTTTTGGTCTTCATCTTCTAACTCGTTTTCAAATTATGATGCACATTCTATCTCTTTAAATTGGATGACTTTTCTGTAATCCTCCCATTTATGTTTCTCACATGTCTCTTAATGAAGCATCTCTTTTCTTAAAAGAATTTCGTATTTGATGTGTTATATAATTCATAAAAATGCACATAAGAATGTTTTTTCTTTTATATTTTTTCAAATAATACAAGTCTATTCGAAGATAATATTGTCAAATAAAATAATAATAAAAAAAAAATCTAGTAGAAGATAAAAATTTGCAACAGTTTTTTGAGCTTTAGACAAAAAGTGAAACATTTATTAAAGTTTAATTAAGGTGCAATATGATGAGCCAACCAAAAGCATATAGTTTAATTGATTTAGATATATATCATCGATAATAAGTCAAATATTTCAATCATCACTCTCATTTGTTGTTAGACTGTAAAAAGAAAAGAAAAGAACAAAAAAAAAGTGGAATGGAATGAAGCTTATTTTTTTTGTTCTTTTACTTTAGGAACAAGGAAAAATTACAAAGATACTATTACAACAAGTTCGTCCCAATAGCTAACATTTATAGTTAACACTAATTAATTTAAGACCTTAACAAACAGTCGAGTTATACTTAGATTGACATTCCATTGGAGTTTTGAATGAGAGTAAAGGAAAATTCTCAATGAGATGTTGGGAAGAGGAAGTTATGTGTTGAATATTCAAATCCCTTTTGTTTTTGTGTGAGCTTAGATTCAAAAAAAAAAAAAAAAAAAAAAAAGCTTAGGTTCCAAGTGGGGTTAGATAGATGCCTAATTTGTTGGGTATGCTCTATGGGCCCAACCCCTCATACTTGCATGTGGCCAACTTGTAATTTGGAATTGGGACCAATAATTTCTTTTTTCCAACACTACTTTTTCACTAGGTTTACTTGCAATATGTATTGGGGGAAAATTTCGAGTACTACGGTAGTATGGAAAATTTTCCATACTAGCTCAATTTATTGTTTGTCATGTAAGGAGTATTTAAGAATGATGTGGGACCCATAGAATATAATATTATATCATTAAATACTCATTAAATGACATGTCAAATGGTGAATGGAGGGAGTAAGTACTACCGTAGTACTAGAAATTTTCCCATGTATTGTATACTAGTGGTTTCTGAAAACTGTGCAAGAATTGATGGTAACACGTTGGATCTAGCATAATCAAAATTAAATATTATAAACATAATAAATACAAAATAATTAGGGCCAATTGCATATATAATAAAATGAGCCAAAATATTGGCAAATATAGCAACCCACAAAAAAAATTTCAAAAATGACAAAATATTTTCTTCATACCGTTTAAATTACCAAAATACCCTTTCTAGGTTTCTATCACTATAGATTCTATTTCTTTCAATTTCTATCACCCATAGATTCTATCCTCTATCACCAATAGAATCTAGTGATATAAACTTTTTACCACTGATAGATTATTAGTGATAGAAATCTGGTAGACTTCATCAATATCTATCAATGATATAAGATTTCTATTATAGAAAGATTTTCTATCACTTACCAAGTTATAGAAAACTTCTATAACTGATACGATGAAAAAGATTTTCTATCAATCTATCAATGATGGAAAGATTTTCTATCATAGAAATCTATATTTCTATCATTGATAAATATATCTAACAATGATAGAAAGATTTTCTATCATTGATATCTATCTTCCATTTCTATCACTTGATAGAATCTATCAAGTAATAGAAGATTTCTATCCGTGATAGAAATCTTCTATAACTGATACCGTGATTTCTATAACTGGTATGGTGATAGAAGTTTTTTTTTATCACGGATAGAATCTATCAGTGATAATAGAAGATTTTATATCAATCTATCAATAATAGAAAGATTTTCTATCATTGATTTCTATCAGTGATAGAATCAAAACCAACTTTTTTTTCTACCATTTTTCCTGTACATCCTGAAATTAATCTCAAAATCAATACACAACAACTCAAAAATAACTTATAATTAGCAATTCATAATAGAATTAATAAATTAGAATAAATAAAGTTTGTCTCCAACATGACTGATAGAATCTATCACTGTTACTAATAGATTCTATCAATGATAGAATCAAAAACCTAAATAGGGACAAAACGGAGATTTAAAAACATTGTCATATTTGCAATATTTTATAAAATTAAGGTTGCTACATTTGTCATTAACCACTCAACCTTTACCACCCATTACAATTATCAAAATAATTATAAATGTAGCAAAGAAGTAAAACACATCTTCGTCAATGATCAGTGATTACTGTGATTATAATCGATCAAATATTTAGATAGAGAAGTGATATCAAATCTAATGTGTATATATATATATATATATAGATTATTGGTGTGGACTTCAAATACATATATGTAATTTTTTTGTCCCTCAACTTCAATAAATTATTTAAAGGCACTTTTTTTTTTTTTTTTTTTGAAAAAATTAAAGGCAGTTAATGACTTATTTGTTAGCATAATAATGATTGTACAAAAACTGATATTGTCTACTCAATGGGAAAAGTTGACAGGACATATTAACTATTGAAGACAATAATCATTAGGATGCATTTAGTCATGGTAGTTGAGATACTTGAGAGTCATGTATATATATATATATATATGTTTGACAATCAAGTAGTGCACTACATATATTAAGTTAAGATATCCACATGTATTGGAAGGATTGATTGTAGAGTGATGCTCATTAAAATATATATAATAAAGGTGGTGCAGCTTTATCATCATACAAATTTTCAAAATAAATGTATATAGCAACCTATAATGGAAACTAAAGTTTATATAGCTATCACCAACTGAAATAAACACAATCACTTCTCATTTTTCTTTATTGATCATGTGAAAGTTGTTTTTTTTTTTTTTTTTTCTGAGCACTTGAGGTTTTTTTTTTTTAGTTCAACAATATGTAGAATAGAGATTCAATTCTTTGATTTTTTTTATTGAGATTATAATATCTTAATCAATTACTATAGTCAATTTACAACGTTAGAGGTTATGTACCTATCTTTTTTAGAAAAGCGTGACAAAGTACTCTTGAATAACATGTACCAATTAGTTTAATGAGGGTGATATGCTTATATTAGAATTTTACATATGATTTGTCTTCATTAAAGCTCAAATGAATTTAGTATTTTGTCTAGGGACCAAAACAGTAAAACAAGCATCCTAACTTGAAGATATGATTCAAATCCTATATTATAGTATATATTGTTTCAACTAACCAAAAGAAAGATAATTCAATTTGTTACTAATATTTTGTCAATATTTTTAAGTCATATATGCATCTTCATCTAATGCATATAGCAAATAATTTATTTTTGCTTCATTTTTTAATCACTTAGGGAGTGCAAATTAACTAATCACTATGGTTAAAACATTAAACTAATTTACGAACTAGAATTCAATAGTTTAGAACTTTTGATACCTATTTGATTTTTTAAAATTAAGTTAGTTTTCTCACAATTTACTTAGAACCGTTTTCATATTTGTTAAGAACACGTGTATTACTAGCCAAAATTCAAAAACAAAAACTACTTTTTTTAGGGGTCGTTTGATAACCATTTCGTTTTCTGTTTTCTGTTTTTGTTTTTCATTTTTTAAAAACAGGGGTGTTTGATAACCATTTCTGTTTTTTAAAAACGTTTTTGAAATTATAAGTAAATCTCAAAAACAAAAAAAAAAAATAGTTTTTAAAAACAGATTTCTGTTTTTCAAAAACTCATTTTTCTTTTAATGCTTACTTTTCTTCTCTTTTACCTATCTTTCTCCAACAAATTCCTTTCTCTATTTTTTTTCTCTAAAACATTTTTTATTCTATAAAATTTATTTTTCTCTCTCAAAACTTTTTTTTTTCTCTAGCTATTTCTAAAAACTTATCAATAATTTTTCTCTCCTTAATTAACATGTTCTAATTTTTCTTTTGAAAAATAAAGTCACCAAAATTTTCTATTGCTACAACTTTTCTTTATTTTTCTCATTTTCCGTTATTTCTTT
Source organism: Luffa acutangula (assembly GCA_036850905.1). Taxonomy (NCBI): domain Eukaryota; kingdom Viridiplantae; phylum Streptophyta; class Magnoliopsida; order Cucurbitales; family Cucurbitaceae; genus Luffa; species Luffa acutangula. The sequence goes on along the minus strand of CM072087.1, from coordinate 54,752,470 downwards.
AGCATATATTTTACTCTTAACCTCATTTATTATCTCTCTAAATTTTATTTTTTTTTAATATAAATTTTATCGCTTTTACTCTTGTTTTCTACTTTTCCTCTAACTGATATATTTTCTCGAGTCTAATAACTAATATTCTTTCTCTAAATATTTTCTTTCATCTCTCTAAATTTTTTATGTTTAACTTTTCTCGTCTTTCCAAAAAAAAAAAAAAAAAAAAAAAAACTTATCTTGAAAACATTTATATTTGTGTCTCTAAATTTTTGTTTCAACGTCTCTACACATTTTTCTCTCTCTAAAACATCTTTTCATCTTTCTAACTTTTAAGAAACTGAAAACCAAAAACAGTTATCAAACAAGGTTGGTTTTCTGTTTTTTAAAAACAGAAAAACCAAAAACAAAAAACTGAAATGGTTATCAAACGGGACCTTAGTTTTCAAAGTTGGTTTTGAAAACGTGGAAAGATGATAGAAAACAACACAAAGAAACTTATAGATGGAAATAGTGTTTATAGGCTTACTTTTCAAAAACCAAATGGTTATGAAATGGAACCTTAGGTTTCTATTTTTTTTTTTTTTTTCATTTGGGTCTTTTGTTAAATTTTTATATATGATTTTTACTTGAAAAAAGCCACATTTGAAGTTGTGGTTTTAAGCATATCGAGTGATTCGAGTCTGTATATCAGATTTTTTTTTGAAATAAACTGTATATCAGATTTTATAGCAATTGGTATAAGATCAATCTTAAATGGATTATTTGTATATAAAACAAATTAAGCAAAGTTTAAGAATCAAAATGAGATTATTTAAAGAAAATATTTATAACACAAGAATTTGAATCTAAGTAATTATAAAACTAAAAGAAACCAGCAAAGTGAAAGGCTGTTTAGTGTTGATTAGAATAATAATAATGAAGGCATGCATAATGTAGGTAGAAGCCTAGATATAAAATAGCATGGGAGCATAATATTTAAAGTAGAAAGTAGATTTGAAAGCAAAGAGACTGAGACATATAATAAAGCAAATCTGAGAGAACAGTGAGAATCAGAGAAGATGTTGTTGAAAGAAAACACACACACACACATCCAACACTTTCTTTATTTCCCAAAAGGCTGCTTCTATCTCTCTTTTCTTTCACTCTCATTCACTTCCTCCAAATATGAACTTATATCAACCAACCAAAAAATTTTCACTCCAATTCCTTCTCCATTTACATTTCTATTTTCACAACCCTTCTCCACTACTCCCTTTGTTATTTTATTGTTATTACTATTGAACTAAACAAAAGAGATCTGTTTTTGAGGAAACCAAGAAAGAAATCTCTCTCTCTCTCTCTCTCTCTTCATTTTGCAAATCTTGGTTGACTAAATGTTGTATATGGAACAGTGACCTACATGTTGAGTTTTGGTTAGTGGTTTATCATTTCTCTATACTTTGATTTAATAATGAGAGGAAAAAAATATGTATACCTCTCCCTAACTAAAAACTCATCACAGCAATAAGATTTGGAACAAAAGGATGAGAGTTGTGAGAAACATACAGAAAAGATTAAAAAAAAAAAAAAGAAAAGAAAAACAAGTTAATTTAGAGCTATAGAGGAAGTATTGTAATTGACAAACAGTTTTGATTTAATCAATCAAAAAGAAGTTAAGACAATAACATCTTTCCAAAGTTGTGTGCTTCGCTATTGGATTTTTATTTTTTTAATATTTTGCTGTTCCTCAAAGAGATGGAAGTTTTCAGCCTAGAACTAATTTTAAGAATATACATGTGTATTAACTACAAAACAATATTTAGGTTTGATGGTAAAAAATTTAGAATTTAACTTTTTTAGTGAAAGAACAATGAGCAGATCATCACTCATAAAAGAAAACATTTACTTTATACATGTCAAATAAAATCTAATGTACTCTCTTAATTATCTTGAATTAGAGGTCCACACATTTAGGTTTTATTTCATGTTCATGGGGGGAAATGTGTGATTTTTTCTTTTCTAATGAAAGTACAAGTAAAAGTAAGAAGAATTTGAATGATGAATTGAACTTTAGTGTGTTTGAAATTTAAACCTTTTTAACAAATAAGCTCTTTGTTTAACCCCCCCCCCCCCCCCCCCCAAAAAAAAATGTAGGTACTAGCAATAAAGGTAGATTCCAAGTAAAAAAGGAAAAAAGAAAATCTCTTAAATATAATATCATATGCATAAAAAGATGGTATAAGTAAATCTTAATCCTTTCTAAAAAAATAATAAAAAAATAATAAAAAAAAAAACTTAATCCCATGAAATTTAGAAAATTTCCATCATATTGTCTGAGTTCTGAATACATCTCCATTAAGTTAATTTAATTTAAACAGAAACTCTAATTAATTCCCCAAAAAAGAAAAAACACTGATGCTAAATAAGCCATTCATTTCGTACACCACAAACCCAAGAAAAAAAGAACACATACAAAAACAAATCCTAATATGGAAAAGAGAAATGGCCAAATTAGGGGCAAACAAAACACAGTCTTTTTTTTTTTTTTTTTTCTTCTTGTTTTTCAAGGATATGCTCCATTAGCAGTACTAGCATGAACATCAGACCAAGAAAAAGCTGGGTTCCAATAACCTGTCGTTTCGCCGCCGCCCACCGGAGCCGCTTCCAAAATCGCCGCCGTCGCCGCGGTACCCACATTCGTGACCCCCACCGATCCCTGGTGGCCGCTGGTGAAATAATTGCTCGACGACGATTTTAGTTTCTGATACAGCTCCTGAATCCCACCGCCGCCGCCGTGGACCTGATCGCCGCCGCCGTGGGCAAACCCATTCTGTTGGTGAAGAACTTGGCTCTGATTGTTCCTCCAGTAAGAGCTGCAGAGCCCCAGAGAAGAAATATGGTTCACCGGATCAAAACCCATCGTCCTGGCATGAAACGGCGTCGTCGGGGCAGCAGCCGTCGGCGGCGGCGGGTCGTTGATGACGTGGGATCCAGCGAGACTACTAGGGTTAGGGTTTTGGTTCTGGTTCTGGGTGGCGGATCTTAAAATGGCCAAAAGATGAGAATTCTGCGGCGACCCCCACAGAATTTGCGTGGGCGATATAATTTCGTGATCCAACGGCGAGCCATTTCCAAACCCGACCCGACCCAAAATCTCAGACGACACGGTTTTCATCTTCCCAGCGGCGGATTTGCCGACGGCGGCGGCCACCGTGGCCGTGGCGCTCTTGTTCTTGCGGCAGCCACCGCCGATGGGGACGTTCCTGAGGGCCCCACCTTTGGTCCAATAACGGCGACATGTCTTGCAAAAGTGGCGAGGTTGAGTGAGGTTGTAGTTGTTGTAGTAACAGAATTTGGTGTTTGAAGAATCGCATCTGGGGCAGCGCAAGTTTTGGCCTTCGGAATTTGAGGAGGTCGTTGAGGTAGTAGTGGCGGCGGCGGTGGTAGTGGTTGTTACAGTGGTGGCGGTGGCGGCGGCTGCAGAGAGGGAAGTGGAAGGGGAAGAATCTAGAATTGAACCATTGATGGAGATTTTAGTGTCTCCAGCAGCAGCTAAAAGACCTGAAACACCAAATAGTTCTTGGATCATTGTGTTTTTTGGTTTTGGGTTGGGATTTTCTTTTGGATTTCACAAGAATCCAAAAACAAAAGAAAAAAAAAAAAGCAAAGGGATGGAAATGTGAGTCTTTTTAGTTAGTGGGAAAAAGAAAAAGAAAGTAGGTTTTGTTGGATCAATGTTTTTGATTTGGTGATATATGAGAGAGAGAGAGAGAAGGAGAGAGAAGAAAATGGAGGATTTTGAGGAGAAGGGTGGCTTTTGAGAGTGGAAAGAAGAGAAGGGGTTATAATATATAGGATGGATATGTACAAAGGGGAAAGAATGCAAATTGTTTTTAGGTTTTTCTTTTTATTAGCAAGTCTATGTTGGTTTTGTAATTTGGTACCAACTGATTCTTGTAGGAAAAACATATCCCTTTTTTTTCCTTCTTTTTCTTTTTCCACTTCTCTTTTGTTCAACATGTTTTTTTTTTTTTTTTTTTGGAACTTTGATATGCCCAAATAATGCTTCTTATTGTTTCCTGTCATTTAGTAGTTCTTCATTATTTATGATGACATATTTTAAATTAAATTTAAGTTGACCTTCGTTTAGTATAGCACTATAAATATAGTTGTCACTTTATAATTATTAATTAGTTACATGATTAAAAATATTTTTTTGTTCTTTTTTTTTAAAGGATTTTATTCTCTTACGCTCACCTCTCATGGTTTTAAGAGTTCAAGACTACTAGCTTACTATGTCAACTAAGAGAGATGATATGGATTAAAAGAAAACACTCGAATTAATGTAAGTTAATTAATGTATAGAAGTAGATACATTTGAGATATATGAGAGCAATATTACTTGATATGATTGAGGCGAAGATATCACCACTTCAAAAGTTCAACATGACCCTGACAACTTATTATCTTAGTGAGGTAAACAAACGTCTGAAAAAAAAAAAAAAAAAAAAAAAAGTCACTATAAATGTCCAAAGTATTCTTGTTGTTTCTCTCTCGTATACATCTAACGGTGCAAATTGTCAGCCACATTATGACAGCCTTCCCAAATATAATTTTTTCCTCCAAAAAACACATTTATTCAACCTAAGATAGTGACTTAAGTATCATCAATTTGTTCAAATAGACAAAGACACACTTCACAAACCTTTCAACTAACAAGCTTAATTGACTCAAACTGAGTAGGCTTGCTTGACCCAAATACTCATAAAAAAATTATTTTCCATAACTAAGTTTTCCATCCTTACAAGTCAATCTCAAATGCTTTTCCTCTCAACTAATTAATTTCATCCTTATCCTAAACTCATTTACTAGATAACTCTCTGACCTAATAACAATTTATACTTACATGAAGGGAATAGGGCAACAACTCAAGTAGAACAAATATAGAATCTTTTGCAATCCTAGCATCTCAATTGAAGTACACTTGTGCTTTTACCATATTACTACTGAATCGATCATTTGAGTCACTTTAAAACCCACCATACTGATACAAATTGAATATTGTGAAAGTAATAATATAAAAGTGTGTGAGAGATTATGATATTGGAAATATGGGTAAATTAAAGGGCTCAGTGTCCCTAGCCATGACCCCACAAATTAAAGGCATCCCTCCAGAGGGGGGGCTTCAAGTTTGCCCTCCACACACACCCTAAAAGCAACCAGAAGCTGCTGCATGCTATGGGCACTCATCGTCTGAGCTGCACATTGGAATCACTTTTAATAATCCTTTTGATCATCAAATTCATTTACACGTGTGTTCAACAAATGAATCTGCCTCCATTAATTCCACCACTTCCCTTCCACATTCCTCTCTTTCTCTATCTCTCCCTTTTTTTTCCCCCAAAAAAAAAAAAAAAAAAAAAACACTTATTTCAGTCATCAATGTTTTCCTTAGTTGGGTTGGTTTTTCTTTAAAAGATTTGTTTTTTCCCATGATTTTCGTAGTGGGGTTTTAAGCTTTTATATGATTATTATTAAGTTTTAGGTCTTTTATAAGTTGAATTTGAGTGATCTAGAGAGCTATAATATAGAAGATGATCATCGTACAAGAAAATGGGTTGTTTTTTATTCACTATTAATCTTTTTAATTTTGGATAAGAGAAATGATTGATGGTTAGTTTGGTGGTTGCTTTTAATTTTGTTCAATATTCATTAATTTTTTTTAATTTAGTTAATTCTATAGGAAAGCTTTGGTCATAAAAATATAAAATAGACGTGTGGGATTGAAACGTTGATTAACAAAAGAGAATCAATAGAAAGATTTTCCAAGTGCAATTTACATGTCCAAAAGTGGATGTGTTCTCATTAGATATATAGACCAAAGTTGACTACTGTTTAATTTCACTTAAAAAAAAAAAAAAAAAGTGTACTGTTTAATTGGCTGATTTTAGTTCATATAGTGACAGAGAAACATTGAAGAAATTACTTGAAAACAACAATTCAAACACATGACTCAAGACATTGACACATGAGAAACATTGATTGATGATTAACTTTTTTTTTTTTTTTTCTTGTTCCTCTGCATTTCAGACACTGTTTTACCTAATAATATTTTCAACGTAAGACAAATTTTGAACTGAAATTAATATGCAAACTTTTCCCACGTAAGCCATGTAGTCATTCTTTATAATCTTTCTATATTTGTAATAAAAGAATCTAGAACAAATATGAAAGAGATAATTGAACTAGAATGAATAGTTTCATTTCATGTTTGTTAGGAACCTACTTATTGAGAATAAATTTATGTTAATCAAACTAACGAAATCAACTTAATTTCATCATTTTCTCTGATTTCATAATACGCTCTCCATGACCTTTATTGATAATTATATGCAATTCATGATCTCTAAACTTGTAGGTTTGTGTATAATCGATTCATCATCTTTAAAATGTGTCGATTTGGTCTTTAAATTTACAATTTTGTGTTTGTTGGTCCTTAACATTTTCGACATTTTTAAAAATCAATAGACCTATTAGACATAAACTTGAATTTTGTGTCTTATAAGATTGTTAACATTTTCCATTTAATGAGCAGGTCAATGACCTATTAAAAACAAAACTTAAAGTTCAATTGACCTATTAGACATAAAATTGAAAGTTTAAGAACTTATTAGATGTATTTTAAAATTCAATGACCTATTAAGACATAAAATTGAAGGTCCGAGGAAATTTAACTTTAAATTTTATCTTAACATTAAGTCTTGTACAACATTTACACTATCAAAATCACATATTATGAAAAGAAAAAAAAAAACTATGGAGTTGGTTTGAAATTTTATTTTCCAAATTGTTTTTGACAATTGGGCTTAAACTTTTTTTTTAATCATATTAGGAAAAAAAAACTTTTAAAATACAATTATGTGAAAAAAAATAGAAATATCATTTTTGTTCCTTACATTAAAACTAATTTGATTTTAGTTTCTGTACATCTATCTAAATATTCAAATGTGATCTTTATGCCTTCAATAAATCTTTAAATTAATCTTTTTTTTTACAATAATCTTAAAATTAATCATGGTTATTAGTTTGTAGTTAACTTTTATCAAACTTAGTCAAATAATAATAATAACAACTTTCATTTTTTAAAAAAAAACATAATGCGAATATATATTTTCAAAATTTACCGATGAAAGATTAATAGAAATTAATTTTTTTAAAAAAATATTAACCATAAACATAATAAAATACTAAGATTAAATTTAGACATTTGAGTTATAAAAAAAAAAAAAAAAAAAAAAAAAAAAAGTAGCGAACTCGCTGATTCTGAGTCATCAAAAAATATCTCCAAACCGCAGTTGAGATTTGATTTTCATTTAGAGAATTGAACGAAATTGGATTTTAGTTATTTGAAGTTGTAGAAAAGGTCCAAATTTCACTCATGATATATAAATATTAAGTACAAATTGCAACAACAGAAATTTTTATAAATTCATGATGGTGGGTTTTTATTAGTACATCAACGTTCGGGAGTGGGAGATTCGAACATCTGACCTCTTAGTCTAATTATCTATGCTCGTTCTGACCCTTCATGATGGTGGTTGTTGTGTTGGGTTGAAGGCTTGAAGCTGACATTGACCACTCATACTTAAGACACACATAGAATGCGACACGTCATCAATTTTTTTTAGTCTTATCTTACCATTTTTTTTAATTTATGAAAATCTTTGTTTACCATAAATTTAATTGTGGTTTTAGAAGACAATGAACTTTTCCATCACTACGCAATTTTTGAATTAAAAAAATAAATAAATAAAAATGAAGGGCCTACATGTCTGAGATTTGTGGGTGTTATGGTCAATTTCTTGGTTCCAGATTGTTGATAGATATAATGATACCAAAGTTCAAATCTTATCGCTTAAGTTACACGACAATTTTATTAATTTTGCTTAATTATTGCCTTTCTTGACCCTTATGTAATTATCCATATAAAGTTATTTTGTACTATTACTCTGGATCTCACATATTGACTTTACTTACCCTTTTTTATTTTTATTTTTCTTCCCAATTATTTTTTGTTTTATTCCAACCTATCCCTCTTTCAATTGTCAACCTACACATGATTCAAATAATAAACACCAATGTTTATTATATATATATGAATCTATTTTTCCTTATTGTATTGTAATATTATTCCTTCCAACCACAGATATTTATTCCCCAAGTAATCTCACTTTGCCCTTTAATCTTTTTCATAAAAAAATGCAAAGCACCTCTCTTTAATTTCTTTGTACATGTTTGAGATTGATTTTGATATGACTAAAATCACTTTTGATATGTTTGAAATCACCTCGAAACATACTTTTAATTATTTAAAATCATTTAATATTTGATTTTACACTTTTAAATGTGATTTTCATATCATCAAAATTGCTTTTGATTTTTCTTTTTCTTTTTTTTTTTTTTTTTGGGAAAATGGATACTATTATTAAGCTATATGTGAGAAACATACCAGGGAGAGATTACAAAAAGCCTTCCAATTAAGAGAAATGGAAAACACATCATAACTGGAAAAAAAGATGTGAAGATGAAGACCAGAAAGCAGCAAGCACTAGAAAAATTGTTTTTAAATTGTTAAAGACATATTTCGGAGTGATTTAAACTATGACAAAAGTGATTTCAAAATCACTCTCAAATCTGCATTAAGTTAATTGTGTCATCGTTTGACATTGTTTTTCACAATGATATATTATTGTTTGTTTATAATAGTTATGTATCCTCAATTTTGATATAATTTTGCCAATTATGACAAAAAATTGATGAATTTTAACAGTAGAGTGTTTAAGAAATAAAAGATGGAATAAATTTTTTTAACCTTGTTTTTTCTTTGAATTCAATAACGTATGAGATAGGAGATTCAAACCTCCAACAATTTTAGTCAAGAACATAAACCTTTTAACTTATTTAGTATTTTTGTCAATAAGAGCATAGTTCAACTGACATAAAAATGTACCAATAATCATGAGGTCTGTAGTTCAAATCCCCTACCCCACATACTGTCAAAAAAAAAAAACTTGTATTTTTCGTTCGACTTCACACTTTCTTAATTTAGTTTTAACACATTCAAATATTTTATTTAATTTCTAAATTCTGGATAAAAAAAATTATTTTTACATTAAAATATATACTATATTCTGCAAAATCTTGTTTAAATATTGTGGTTATATATATAGACTTTATGTTCCAAGTCACAAACCTCCATTTTGTCAAAAAAAAAAAAAAAAAAAAAAAAGAGAGTCACAAAATCAGATTGGTATTAAATTTAAAACCGGTAAGACTAAATTATAGTTTCAATTTAATAATTTATTAATAAATATCAAATATTGTAAGGAAAAAACCTTAAACTTGACATATGTGTATTTTTGTTTTTTTTTTGAAACAGACATATGTGTATTAATTTTACCGTAAACTTTCAATTCTGTTAAAAGCCCTACCTTTGTACAAGGATCGAAAAACCAATCTCGCCAATTTCACCATCATTCAATGTCGACTAACTTTACTAATAAATTTAACAAAAAAAAAAAAAAGTAAATATATCTCACAATTCACTAATTAAAAAAATAAAATAAAAAATCAACCACAAAACAAAATTAAGTTCGATTAATGCAATAAGATCGATTAATGTAAATACAATGTAGTTTTTCTTTACTCATCAATTTCATATATCAAACATATATTTTATAATTATTCACTAAACACACATGAGAATATACCATTCTAAATATTTTTCAAAGGAACGATAGTTTATTAAAAAGTAAAAACTGCAATCATTATTCCAATTTCAGTTAAATACTACAACACTTATTAGAATTTAGATTTAATTTGACGGAATTAAGAGTTTAATGCGTCAAAATGATTTTTTTTAAAAGAAAAAAAAAATCAAAGAAAAGAAAATGTAAATAGTAAAATAGTAGTAAGGAAATGAAGGCGTTGAAGTTGAAAGAGAGAGTGAGTGATATACATATACCTGAGCCTGAGCGCGCGTGCCGTCCGGAGCGGGAGACTTTAAATCAGAGGGTACCCCCTGCCCGTCTTTGCCCCTTCCGGGCAGCGCAAAACGACGAGAGCTTTCGATCCTCTGAATTCCTGACGGTGTCGGGCAGACCCTCTGGTCAGTTTGGGCAGTCTGTGTAGGGCACCCCCCCCCCCCCCCGTCCCTCGATCCTCGGGCGCCCTTCCTTCAATCACCTCCTCCAGTCTCTTTCAATTTGCCAAATATTTAAGATTCTTTTCCACTCCATTAACCGAATCTTTCTGAAAATTCTTCCTCTATATACTGTTTGCCCTTCTATTATTTCTTTTTCTTTTTTCTTTTCAAACCTAATTAATAAGCAAAGGACCCATTTACATAATGTATACAAATATTATTCCACCATCATTTCTTAAGATTCTCTCTACTCCCTTCTCATTAATAATAATGTGTTGGAGGACAATAATTAAACTCCCGATTGATGTGATGCTAATGTAAATTAGTGCAACTATAATTCAATATAATATAATGTGTTTGATAGCAATAATTAATAGCTAATGTTGATTTGATGTTCATAATGTATTTCAAACAAGTATGATGGTTTACCAATTTTGTTTTAACCTGATCATGGAGTTTGTTGATGGTCGATTTTGGCCAGAGGATCTCACCTGACCTTCACGTGCCACCAACGGTAAATTTGTAGATGAGGGGGAAGACGTGGCCTGCAAGACAGTAAACCTGCACACCGGTGTGGTGCTCGCCACACCGGCTCTGATGCTTAAGTCAGCAAACAGAACGGTAGGGAGTGGAAAAGTAAGAGCAAGAGGAGAGAGTAGAAAATATAGAATAGTGTTTTGGGATAGAATTCGGGATCCCCTTCTTCAGTGGCGAAAAGGGATATAAATACCTGCTCATCCTCCTAGGGTTTTTAGGGATTCGGAGGCGTTTTAGGTCAAACCAGGCGGAACCGGGGCGATCCGGGGCATCAGGGACCGAAAAGAAGTCACTGGACTCGGCCCGCGCAACCGGGTCGAATGGTCGGCCTCGACCTTTTGCCGAGGCCGACCATATGGGTCGGGCCACGTTGGCCCGACCCTTTGGCCCGGTCTTCCTCTGGGTCGGTCTTTTGGTCCTACCTCTGCCCGTTTGTCCTCGTCAGCTCCTTGTGTGGTCCAAAATCACCTATAACATTAAGCCCCCACTCTTGAATTGGGATTCAGGTGCGACTTTAGTGCTATCGGTTGAGCTCCTTAAGCCTGATTTAAGAGTATAACTCAGTTCCATGCCGACTTATGTATGATTCCTTGTTATCCTGCAAGATAGAACAAACTGGACAAGGTAGACACTCCCTGAAAAGGGGTTAGGTGAAATGGAAATGAGAAAAGTTGAGAGATTACAACAATGGCTCTGGTCGGCCTCGGGAAGAGGCCGAGCACAACAATCTCCCCCTTTAGCTTATCTGGTCGGCCTCGGCCTCGGGAAGAGGCCGAGCACAGCAGTTTCCCGTTTTAGCTTGTCTGGTCAGCCTCGGTCTTGGGAAGAGGCCGAGCACAGCAGCTTCCCATTTTGGGTTATCTGGTCGGCCTTGGGAAAAGGTCGAGCACAGCAGCTAGACCCTTGTACTTGGTCACTCGGAACGCTTCATTCCAGATCCAGGGCTTATCCACAAGTAAAAAATAGGAGAAGCAAAAGATTTCACAATCCTGCATTGAAAAGTTAATCTCTTCAAAAGAAGAATGAGGGAAGAGGCTAGGGTCGGCCTCGACCTCGGACCTCTGTTAGCTCAAAATCTAGCTCCCTGCATTCATACGTTAGTCCTTGTAGGAAAATAATGAAAGAATAGGCTAGAGCATGTAATCATTGGTTAGACATGCCAAACTAGTGTGCTTTTTGTTTAATAGGGAGTGCATATCCCCTTTGTAGCCCCCAATCTTAAGTAAAGCTTCATTAAAACATAAAGTATAAAATAGGGGAATACCTTTAAAGTTCGTGCTCGGCCTCGGTAATAGGTGCTCGGCCTTGGCAAGAGGTGCTCGATCCCGGCTCCTGCAGGGCGAGCTTGACTTAGATGAAGTGTATGGACTCATGCCAGGTGAGGTGAGGTAGACTCGTTGGTCCAGGCTCACATGGTCTCACTCTGGATGAGGCGAGGTAGACTCGGCAGTCCAGGCTCGCCTGATGTAAAGATGCTCAGGCCAGAGGAGGTGAGGTAGACTCGTTGGTCCAAGCTCACGTAATCTCAATCTGGCTGAGGCGAGGTAGACTCGGTAGTCCAGGCTCGCCTGGTGTAAAGATGCTCAAGCGAGAGGAGGTGAGGTAGACTCGTTGGTCCAGGCTCACGTGGTCTCACTCTGGATGAGGCGAGGTAGACTTCGGCAGTCCAGGCTTGCCTGGTGTAAAGATGCTCAAGCCAGATGAGGTGAGGTAGACTCGTTGGTCCAGGCTCACATGGTCTCACTCTGGATGAGGCGAGGTAGACTTCGGCAGTCCAGGCTCACCTGGTGTAAAGATGCTCAGGCCAGAGGAGGTGAGGTAGACTCGTTGGTCCAGGCTCACATGGTCTCACTCTGGATCAGGCGAGGTAGACTTCGGCAGTCCAGGCTCGCCTGGTGTAAAGATGCTCAAGCCAGATGAGGTGAGGTAGACTCGTCGGTCCAGGCTCACATGCAGGTGTGGGCACTAAGCTGAAGAGCTTAGGCTCGCAACGTAGGCGTGGGCACTATAGGCTCGCTGACGCGTGGGCTCTATAGGCTCGCATGTAGGCGTGAGCACTATAGGCTCGTTGAAGCGTGAGCACTATAGGCTCGCATGTGAAGCGTGGGCACTAAGCTGAAAAGCCTTCACATGGAGGTGTGAACGCTAAGCTCGAAGACTTAGGCTCACAGGTGTTCGATCTTGCTTGCAATAACAGGATTGGTCTCAGTCGCAACCATGGCCATGGTCGGCCTCGGCCTCGGGCATGGCTCAGGTTGTCCTCGATCATATCTGGGGTCGACCTCGGCCTCAACCATGTCTGGGGTTGGCTTCGGCCTTGGCCTTGAACAATTTGTCGCCTTTCATATCTGGCTCCTTCGCTTCGATCTGGATCTCGTCTCGTGTGCTTGCATTGGCAACCTGATTTGCCTTGATTACGTGATCTTGGGGTCACTTTTGAGGTCTTGGATAGTCGGCTTCGGCTATGGCCTAGGGTCGGCCTCGGCCTCGGGATGACCATAGGTGTTGGTCGGCCTCGGCCTCAGCCAAAGGATGACCGTAGCTTAAAGTTGGCTTTGGCCTAGGGTTGGCCTTGGCCTCGGGATGACCATAGCTGTGGGTCGGCCTCGGCCTCGGCCAAAGGATGACCATAGCCTAGAGTTGGCTTTGGCCTAGGGTCGGCCTCGGCCTCGGGATGACCATAGCTGTGGGTCGGTATCGGCCTCAGCCAAAGGATGACCGTAGCTTAGAATTGGCTTTGGCCTAGGGTCGGCCTCGGCCTCGGGATGACCATAGCTGTGGGTCGGCCTCGGCCTCGGCCAAAGGATGACCGTAGTTCAGGATGACGACATTCTTTTCCTGGTGTCTTCAATCTTGTCAAAGTCTCTGTTTGTTGTTGATTTGTCCTCCAAAGGTGGTTCTGATTGCTTGTGGGGTTTCCTCCTAATCGGTCTGGATGAACACCTTCGGTTGCCCTCGGCATGGTCGGCCTCGGAATGGTCGGCCTTGGCCTCGGTCCCAGCCTTCGCACTGTTCGTCTGGTAGTCGCTGTTTGGCTTGGAGTCAGTTAGCTTCTGCAGGTTTCCTTCGACAGTTTGGCACTTCTGCGCTTATCCTCGATCAGTTTCCTCAGGTTTTTCCTACGACTGGTACTCTATTTTGGGCTCCTTAGAATTGCTCGATCTGTAGGTTTGAGCCCACTGACCTTGCTGCTCATGCTGTCAGTCTTCTTTCGATTTCTGCGGTTGGCGGCAATTTTTCGAAGTTTTTAGGCTTGGATTTCGGTTTCACTTTTCCATCTTCTTACTCATTGAACGACCGATGTGCAGATTAACAGGCTTTCTTCCCCACAGACGGCGCCAACTGTTGATGGTCGATTTTGGCCAGAGGATCTCACCTGACCTTCACGTGCCACCAACGGTAAATTTGTAGATGAGGGGGAAGACGTGGCCTGCAAGACAGTAAACCTGCACACCGGTGTGGTGCTCGCCACACCGGCTCTGATGCTTAAGTCAGCAAACAGAACGGTAGGGAGTGGAAAAGTAAGAGCAAGAGGAGAGAGTAGAAAATATAGAATAGTGTTTTGGGATAGAATTCGGGACCCCCTTCTTCAGTGGCGAAGAGGGATATAAATACCTGCTCATCCTCCTAGGGTTTTTAGGGATTCGGAGGCGTTTTAGGTCAAACCAGGCGGAACCGGGGCGATCCGGGGCATCAGGGACCGAAAAGAAGTCACTGGACTCGGCCCGCGCAACCGGGTCGAATGGTCGGCCTCGACCTTTTGCCGAGGCCGACCATATGCTCGGCCTCGGCAAAAGGCCGAGGCCGACCATATGGGTCGGGCCATGTTGGCCCGACCCTTTGGCCCGGTCTTCCTCTGGGTCGGTCTTTTGGTCCTACCTCTGCCCGTTTGTCCTCATCAGCTCCTTGTGTGGTCCAAAATCACCTATAACAGAGTTCATTTGAATTGATAAGTTCAAATATTACAAGTACCAAAATGAAAACAACTTTTGAAAATGGAAAGACCAACTTATCACACAACTCTAAAAATGTAAATATGAGATTTGTTTTAATTTCTTTAGAAGTAAAGATAATTTAACAAATAATTAGGTGATAGGATTTTTTTAGTACAACAAGTGTGGAGTGGGGATTTGACCTTGACATTAAGGAAAGGAGTAGATACCTCACATGTTAAGTTGTACTCATGTTGACTATTCCTCATAGGTTAAATTTATTAATTGAATGAAGAAAGGGGGAGTAATATATGTCATACATTAATCACAGTAACTTAACTAAAAAGCAATTAAAACATTTGTTTATGCATACGGTCAAATATCTTAATTTTTATTGCAGTTATTTGTCTAAATTTCTATTGATTTTCACCCTATTCAGATTTGTCATCTATATTTCGAAAAAAATTCGAACCTCTGACCTTATGGTCTAGGGTACATGCCAATTACCGTTGAGCTAAGCTCACTTTGGCGGCACTCATGTAACTTTAACGTGACAAGGCCTACTTTTTGAATTCAACAATGGTAAGATAGAAGCTTAGACCTATATATATATATGTTTGGATTAACACATAGACCATTTCTATAAAAACCTATATATATATCAAATAATTCAAGCTCAAATAAATTACTTAAAAATCATTCA
This sequence comes from Luffa acutangula, assembly GCA_036850905.1. NCBI lineage: Eukaryota > Viridiplantae > Streptophyta > Magnoliopsida > Cucurbitales > Cucurbitaceae > Luffa > Luffa acutangula. The sequence goes on along the minus strand of CM072087.1, from coordinate 54,737,121 downwards.
CATATATTTTCAATTACGAAAAATAGGATTATCATTTCTTTGAAGAAATTCTTGTGTGATTGTCATAATAATTTCATTGGGATATTGTAAAATAAATATATGGATGAATTTGAAAAGGTGTCCACTTATTTAAACGTTGATTTCATGTACATGAAGTGAAAATGAATTAGGAGATAAAAGATTATATTGGAATAAAAAACAAAAAGTAATAATAATAATATCAATTGATTGATTGATTAAAAAAAAAGGAAGAAGACAAGGGACCAAAAGTAAACGGATCTGTAATTTAAAAATAGGCAAAGTAAATTAGAAGAACTATTTGAAATTGACCTGGTTTGTCTAGATATGGCTACTTGCCATCTAAATGTTAGGTCTTGGGAAAAGATTTCTTAGAGGCAGTTGTTGAAAATAGAAAGAAAAACAAAGATTTCCTAATAACATTATTAAATGTTCTCTTCCAATCAGAAATTATATATATTTTTTTGTTTTGATTTGTACTCATTTTTTTTCTTTGGACTATAATTGAAATTTGTAAAAGATTATCTTTCTCACAAAAAGATAAGTAGAGAGTGGAGATTCTCAAGAGGAATTATTTGATGAGTGCTTACAGAAATTCTTAGTGCACTTCAATAAGACCATCTTTCTTGCAGATTTTTGTTTTTTATTTAGTGTTTGTTTTATTTATTCAATTTTATGTTATTTGACAAAAAAAAAATGCTTTTGAAGTTGTAGTTTAATTTTCCATACAAAAAATAGCTTTTCGAAGGCTACTTTTAGTTTTCAAATTTTTATATTTGATAAAAATTTTGAAAATATAATTAGTAAACTAGCACAAATTGTTTCCTCTATTCGTGTTTATTTAAAATATTATTTACTATGGTCATTGATAACTCAGTGTTCTTTTAATCATATACATTTTTGACATATAGAATTTTCTTTTATAAAATAAAACCTCACTTTCACTATAATACAAAGAGAGAGATACCAAATGAATAGTGATCAAATAATTGAGATTGAGTAGAATTTTAGCATAGTAATAAAGAAACAAAAAAAAAAAAAAAAAGAGGCAGAAAATTCTACTATTCATCCAAATAAGTAAACATTATGGTGAAAAGAAACATCAAATTATCAAATCTATGAAAATAATTGATTGAAAGATTTTAATCATATGTATTTTTTAGTACATTCTCAATCATCCCTTCATTTATGAGCTAAATTTTCCAACAAACCAAACAAATAAGGTAAATATATATATAGAAGGAGAAAGTAATCTAACACTTAAAATATTTGAATTTACGACAAATTATATACTCTAAGGAGGTGTTCATACATGAATTCGACATCTTAAACTCGAATGTGGGAGTTAAATGGAAGGTTTTAAATAGACAGAGTCTGTAAAACCTATAATTTGAGTGAAATTAAAATTGATTGAAATACTATCGAAACCTATGGATTCGTGTAACAAACCTCAGTTTGACTATCCACTAGACAAATATTGATTGATTCACTAACATCTTAACGAAATCCACTGGAGGCAAAAACGTCATCATATTGGAAACACTTGCTAATAATAGTAGTTATAATTATGAGTAAATTGAATAATTAAGGGAATAAACTAAGGAAAAATAAGGTTAATGATAGATAGATAGAGAGAGAGAGAGATTGAAGTTGGTGGGTGTGGTGGTGGTATGAAATGACGTGACAACAATGCATGGGATGTGATAGAATCCCACATTCTATATGGACCCCTTCTCCTGTCTCCCACTCATACAGCAATACTCAGCTTTTTTTCCTTTTCATTTTTGTTTTTAATTTTTTTTTTTATAAAATTAAAAAAAAATTAATTTAAAACTCTCTCTCTCTCTCTCTTTTTTATTTTTCAATACTCCACCAATTGGCCATTTCATTTCCTATACCTCTTCATTTGTCCACCCCAATCAATACCCTCAATCATTCTCTCTCTCTCTCTCATCTCCTAGGTCCATGTCCCCATCATCCATAATTTTCTTCTACTTCAAATGACCCATCCCACCAACCGAGCACAACTCTCAACTTGTTAAATATGTTACAAGTTCAAATCTTCATCCTCACATATGTCGTTAAACTAAAAAAAGAATATCAATCTAACCATAGTTCAATGGATAATATATAATACATCTACTGTCATTGCGAAGGTTAATGTTTTGATCCTCACCTCTTTAAATTATTGAACTAAAGAAAAATTTATACTTCTAATGTATGTGTTCTTTCAAGTATTACTTTGTAATTCTTGTATTTGAGTTTTTTTTTTTTTTTTAATCGTGATTAATTTGTTTTACTTTTTGGTATTTGGCTTTTATGGTTAGATTCGTTTGTCTTACAATAATGCGATAAAACTATGAAGAAAATAAAATCTTAATAAGTTTTTGTTTGGTAAACGATGTACTTTTGTAATATTGAAAGTAGAAATCTATTTTATTCTTTTTTGAATGTCGTAGTGCACTTTACACAGAATTCATTACATCATAATTCATTTTGTGTGTATAGTCCACTTGATTTGAAAGTTTCATCCAAAGTTTGAAATCTTCCTACTTTTATAAGAAAAATTTGCTTTTAAATTTTATATTCAACATTGTTTCTTGAGATGTCAATACATTTTTTTTTTTTTTTGTTCTATGTGATCATTATTTCTAGAGTTGAGATTTATTGATATATAATAAAAAATAATAATAAAGATTTGTGCGCCCATTATATTTCAAAAATTTATTTGAAGATTGCCAAAAGATACCACGTAAAGACAGATTTGGATCACTGTCAACTATATATTAAAAACAAAATCACGAAGAAAAAAAAAAAACTCGAGATATTTCAATTTTTTTTATTTAACATTTGTATTTTTTATTTTCAATTTTTCAAAAACAAGCTATTATATTCATTGTAGTATATTCCATAATTTTCATTTCAAACTATTTTAGAACACATGTTCAAACAACATTGCTTAATTAATGTCTCTTTTCTATTTTCAATTTCCAAAATCACTGATAAAATTCCTATTCTTTTTTTTTTTTTTTGTTTAAACAATAGTGTAGGGTTGAAGATTCAAACCTCTAATCTTCCGTTTGGGGTTATAATGTTTGAACGAGTACTTAAGCTATATTCAAGATTTATTTTATGTAGTAAAAAAGATGTATTTGTTACTCGTTTAGTAAATTACATTATACTACAAATAAGTGAGAGAAAATTTAAACCAACAACAGCTTGAACTACATTTCGAGATCTAAAAGAGGATGGAACTAAAACCAAAACATGATCAGTACTAAACATTAAAAGAGATGAATGGTTAGAAGTTTGAAATGAATTGGTAAAAGGGAGAATGTTGTGAAGTGTGTGTGGGAGAGGGGAGAGACCCCATAGATGGTCGAAATCAGTCTTTCAAATACAACAAATATTCGGTGTGTGTTGGGAGTGGTTTGAAAAAACCAGAGAAACAAACAAACGCAACTACAACTACAACTTAAACCCTTTCAATGCACAAAGCTTTTTAGTCTTTTAGGATTTGTAACCATTCTATCTCTTGGGATTCTCATCTCTCTTTTCCAACGTACCACCTCGATTTGACATTTTTTCTTCTTCTTTTCTTTTTTTTCTATTTCCATTCAATTATTCAATCCATCACAATAAAAACAAAACAAAACCAAACCAATCCAGTTTTTTTTTTTTTTTTTTTTTATTATTATTAATTATAATTTTGTTGGTGTTTTTATTTTCCAACATTCCCTTCCTCTTTCAATTTGCCTCCTTTGTCCTTTTGACGATGCGTTTCCATAATGTCAACAACACAAAAACAACCCAATCCCTAAATTCTCTCCCTTTTTTCTTTCTTTCTTTCTTATTATTTTCTAATTTCTTCATTTCATTTAATTTCTTCTCTCTTACACATCCATCGTACAATGTTTTCATTTCATTCAAAACACAGACCCCTTTTACTCCCTTTGTTGCTTTCTTCTTCATTGTGTAAATAAATTCCTCCAAAATTAACTAACTTGTAGGTGAAAATGCCTTAAATAACCAATAACCCACTCACCACTCAATAACTTTACTTATATCAATTATTTCTCTCTATTCATTCTTTTTTTTTTTTAATCTTGCCCTTTTCTTTTGTTGGATTTCAAAAACACTTTTAGATTATTAATTAGAAAATAAATAGATAAATTATTGACCATCACTGGATAGTTATGAAACATACTTTAAATTTATGGTACTCAATCACTTTAAACTTTTAAGTCAAATAATGATTTAACATGTTTCATATAAAACATCCCATGCAACTTTTAACTAGAAAAACAACCCGTCTACAAAATCTAACTAAAATCCAATAACTGTCATTAAAACACAAACTAAACACACGTAAAGCATACAAGATTTCTATTAAACCCACTCCCCAAAATTAAATAGCACAAGTCAAAACAAAACGTTTTTTCGCAAACTTATAGGAATCTAAACAAAAACATATAAAAAGTGTTAATTTCTGCTAAACTGAGAAACCCACCTCTTTGATGTCATCACCCAACTCAAAAAGTTTAAGACGACACATATTAAGATATATTCAAACCAAAACGGAGCAAGAATCAAAATATGATTTAAAGAAAAAAAAAAAAAAAGGAATATAATGGTGGAAATGGGTTAGGAAAGATTTAGAGGATATATCCAAACGTGACAAAAGCTGGAAAATGGACAGAATCGTCCTTGCAGGACGACCCATAGATCTATCATGTCTTGCCTCTCCACACTAAAAGCTTTTGCATGTGCCCTGCTCCTTCCCTTTCTTTTTTTTTTTTCTTTTTTTTCTTTTTTTTAAATTTATAATATATAATATCCAACTATTTACTTACTATATAATATAATTGTATTAAAAAAAAAAAAAACTGAGTCAGAAAGAATGAGTTTTTCTCTGACACAGAGAATTCTTACTGACAACCTAAGGAGCCCTACCATTCCCCAACGTGTCCCCCAAATAATCGAATTCCCTTTCCCTCTTTACCATCCCTTCTCTCTCCATCTATTCTAATATTCCCTTTTCCTTTTCCTTTTTTTTCTCACCAAAATTATTCTAGAAAAATGAAACGTCATACATAATTACGAGGGAAACAATGAGAGCTTTATGTTTAAATTGAAGAGTTTGGCCGTTCCTAACAGCATAAAATATAAGCAAAGTGAAAAGAAGATGTCATAGAAACTCTCAGGTATGAGATTTGATTACACGACAAGGACTTCAATGTCAAGGACACATCACTATTACATTTTGAAAAACAACAAACTATAACAAAAAAGATTATACCGAAGACCAAGAATATATTTTGACCTGGTCTATGTATGATATACAAACAAGTAATGGTTTTGTGAAGTTTCAAAGATTGAAGAAGTAAAATCACCAATAAGAGAGCTGCAACACATTATTATTTGAATTTTTTTTCTTTCCTTTTGAATCAAAATTCTTTTTCGCCTGTTTTTGTACGTAAAGAACTTTTATTTATTTATTATTTTTTCTTTCTTTTTTGTGTACGTAGTGAATTGGACATTGAAGAGAGAGAGAGAGAAGGGGACATAAATACAAATTTATGACATAATAATGAAAACAAAACATTATCCCAAAACGAGGAGTCAAATATTGGCATTGAAAACGTAAAGAAGAATTAATAATTTTTTAAAAAAATAAATTAGGGCATACATAGAGGCAGGCAGCCAATCATATCAAGAACAAAAGGAATCCAATCACAGTCCCCACCTTCACATTGTCTTATTAAAACTCACTGTACAAAGAAAATCCACTGCCCATTCACAATTGGGCCCACCTCTTCAACTTCCACACCACCCCTATTCTACCATTATCTTTCCAATAAATATATATATATATATATATATATATCTATATATCTATATTATTTTATCATTTCAATTTCTTTTCTTTTCTTCCAAACCTATGTAAATTAAATTAATTATTTTATTTCCAATCTAATGATTACAATGTTGTTTCACATTCAAGCTAAATTGCTCACTTTTTCTCTAATGTTGTTATTTTTGGATAATGACATTCCAACTTCCATATTTATTTATCACCTCACCACCATGTGCTCACCTTTTCCCTCTTTCTAAAGTTTTTCTTGTATAATTATTTTTAAAATTATACCTTTAATCTAATCGTGTTTTAAGCTCTTAATTTCTGTAATTTGAATATTTTCTTTATAAAATATTTTAGCATACAATTTAATTCTTTCGTTATATAAATCATATAAATATTTTGTCATCTAGATGTAAGATTCAATATTATATATACATCAAGAGGAGAGATTAAAAGAAGCTGGTCAATTTAAATTAAGCAACAAATGAAGTATCATAGTCGTACGTTAAAGAAATTAGATTTAGAGCTCCAAGATGCGGCATTGATATATAAATACAATAATTCTCTATCAAAGTTAGAAGTTGAAATTTAATTCATATTCCCAGATTTGTTGGAATAAAAGAACAAACATTGTCAAAGTATTAAAGGTTTAATTTACTTACAATTATGGTATAGAATTATGAGAATAATTGTCCTCTATTATTATTGTTAAGGGTGACAGCTCCATGACTCAAAAACAACCATACATGGCGCAGGGCCCCCATAACCAACACCTTTCAAAGTTCAAACACCCCAACAGAAGCCGTCTCACACGCCCCACTTTACTTTGAAAAGAAAACTTAGAGAGGATATATACACTTTTATTTTATTTTTATGTACTCCATATACCCTATGTCTATGCCTATAATGTGCCAGCTACAAGCCATCTTTCGTTCGATCGATCTCATCCATCGTATCCAACGCCTTTGATCGTCTCCCTAATATGAATAAATGCACGGTCTATATCTAGAATGATTGACATTGACTCGTGGTCTCCACATGTTTGTCATACTAATGTTTCATGATTTAGTCGTTAAGTTTGAGTTTGACTTTACTATATGTATAATTACTTTAGAATGCTTTGTTGGTAGCGCTTGATCGAAGCTTGACAAGAGGCTCTCTCATGAGAGTGTGAATCACATACTAAACCCTAAATAGTTATGTGATTTTTTGTTTTCAATTTCCTTATTTGCAAAACCATAGAATACCATAAATATGAAATGTGTCATCCATTAAATTTTGGTTAAATTATACAGAGAATGCTCATGAACTTTGTGGGATATGTTCACTTGTCTATGTCTTTTTTTAAAGATCAATTATGTCTTTGTTAAAACGTTTTGAAGTTTCATTTTATTTTTTGAACTTTGAAATTGTTCTAAAAAAAATCCTTCCAGAGTTATTTTTCTTCATTGAATTAATGATGGATGCAAATCGATATGGCAACTAGTTTGTAAAAATTAAAATGTATATATGATATCATCTAATATATCATTCATATTATTAGTTTAAAAATAATAATAACATCATTCACATAATTGATTGACATGACAATTGATGTGTAAAAATCGATTACATGAATGATTTTGTTAATGATGTCAACAATATATATTTTGAGTTGAGACAAATGTTAACCATGATCTTAATTTTAGATTGAGATGTAAATAATATTAGGTACATCTTTTAAATTTTTACACCATACTAGATTGTCATATCAATTTCCATTCATCATTTTAATAGGAAAACTATCTTAAAGAAGAAGAATTTTAGAGTTAAGGATTAAAAGAAAACTGTCTAGAGTATAGACATAGGAATTTTGATGTACTGTTTAACTTTAGAATTAAAAAATTCCTACTCTGCAAATGCACTTAAAAGTTATATTTTTCTACTAATAAATACAATTGATAATATAGAAAATGAACTAAAAAATGATAATATAAAAAATGAACTAAAAAAATGATAATATAAAAAATCTCCATTTATGGGATTTATATAAAAGTAATCTCCATATGTGCTTCCAGTACGATAGAGTCAACAACTTAATAAGTTGTTCAAAAAAAAAAAAAACTTAATAAGTTTTACAACAACGGTTCAGATGTTGTTTTGTTTTATTTTTATTTATTTTAATGAAAAGAATACCGGAGAATTCAAACCTCTAACCCTTCTGTATTATCATCTACTAAATCAAAACATTCTCCATTTTTACTAAAAGTCTTTAAAAATCATAAACATCAACAAAAATCAAACATTGTGTTCAACAAATGTTTAAAACTCACAATTTTCAAAAAAATCCAACTCACGTGTTATTGTTCTCTAAAGTTTCATCAATTTACTTAATATATGTTTTGTAATTAATTGAAGACACATAAGGTGTCCATGATAATTTTTTTTAACAAATTTTCGAACAAGATTCTATCAGAAAATAGAAATTGAAATACTTATTAATTTCTAGGTTAAAAACCACTTTTGGTCTCTGAAATAATTTCATGTAAGTAATAGTTTAATATCTTAATTTTAGTTTGTAATAATTTAATCATATACTTTCAATTTTATAACAATCTAATCATTTTTTTTTATAGGAAATAACAATTTAATCCTTGAACTTTAAAATTTTTAACAATTTAATCTCCTATCGCGAAAAATATTATTAGATTTAATGGAATTTCTTATATATGTAGATCAATAAATTGATTGGAAACCAAATATGTTTATACACTATAAAGATTATCGACTGTCGTTACATAATAAAAAAGCTAATTAAATTGTAAAAAAGGGACCCTTGAACTATGAGGATTTTTTTAAAAAAATGCCCATGAACATTAAAAACTTTCAAAAATACCTCTGAACTTAAAAAAATGTTTCAAAAATACCCTTGCCATTAATTTTTGAATGGAAACTGTTAAAGTTTAAGTTTCATTAATACCCTTGAACTTTAAAAAAAAAAAAAAAAATTCAAAAATACCCTTATTGGAGAATGCTTCTCCTTTTTTCCTCCTCTCACCGTAAATTCTTCCCTTATGAAAATTAAAGCAAAAATTTGCTTATAAAGGTTGTGCGCACACGCACGCACCCAATATTACCCGATTAATTAATCAAATGTTTTATATATGATTTACAACTAGTTTCGTTTATTTTTCATAAAATGAATATAGAGAAAGCTAATGGGTAGTGGATGGTGAGGAAATAATATTGAAAAGGCTATCAACGGAATAAAGTCAAACATGTGTAGAATTTCAAGATCGAAACAAAATTCACCTTGAAGTTTCAACATGAAAATTTAGTCAAGCTCTTGGGATGATGTGTTGAAAGAGAAAAAAAAAAAACTCCTAGTCTATTAATACATCACAAATAAGTAAATCTTCTCATTAATTTTCATAGAGGAATAATTTATGGTGAGAAAAGGGAAAAAAAAGAAGCAACACTTTCCAATTAGGGTATTTTTTTTAAAAGTTCAAGGGTATTTAACGGTTTCCATCCAAAATTTAACGGAATGGTATTTTTGAAACATTTCTTAAAGTTTAAGAGTATTTTTGAAACTTTTTAAAGTTCAGGGTGTTGAGGATCCCACATTGAAAAGATAAGTGGAGACCTCACAATTTATAAGATTCATGAGTTATTCCTCTCATTGTCAATTGGTTTTGAGACTGAACCTCATGTTATCTAATGTGGTATTAGAGCACATTAAACCCAAACAATACAAGGGCATTTTTTAAACAAATCCAATAGTTCATGAGTATTTTTTTTTATAATTTAGCCTAATAAAAATTGACACCTAAATTTGATGGAATCTCTCATGGTAGTGATTAAATTGTTACAATTTTAAAAGTATAGGAACTAAAATATTACATCTAAAGTTTAATGACTAGATAGTTATAAACTAAATTCATTGACTAAATTGCATACTTTCACAAAATTTTATTTTAGGAACCTAAAAACATTTTCTTAACTTAAATTTTAAGATAAATATTGTTTCACTTATCAAAGTTTAAGATGCGATTTCATGAGATTAAGTGTATATTTGAAATGACTTTCTAAGTGTTCAAAAATACCGTTTTTAACACTTAAAAACACTTTTGTAAACCCTTAAAAAGTCATTCCAAACAGGTCTTAAACGTTTAGGGTAAAAGTTAATACACCTAGTTAAACATCTATTTGAAATGACTTTTCAAATATTCAAAAATAATTTTTTAACGACTTAGAAAAACGTTTTTAAACATTTGAAAAATCATTCTAAATAAATATGTAAAGCTTGAAGAGAAACTCAATTCACGATAACGCACCGTTTTGCATACCTCTTCAAAGGTCCAGTGGGCTTGAAGTACAACCCGAACCATTTTGTATGGCTCTAAGGGGCACTACATTTGCAGTTATTAATCTAAGAAATTTTTAGTCAAAGAAATGTAAAAGATAACCAACCAATTCTTTTCAAAAAAAAAAAAAAAAAAAAAAAAAAAAAAAAAAAAAAAAAAAAACCAACCAACCAATGGTCTTTTCTTCTTTCAATTTTTAAATGAAAAATGACCAATGGTAGATTGAGTAGATAAATTATTACTAATTGATAAGTCATTGGTTTATTCGTCAAATTTTAAATTTTAAATGATAAATTATAAATCATTGATTGAATTTTTTATTATTAAAAAATAATGATACCATCGTTTATGTTATTATTTTCTTTTTAATGAGAATGACCAATGGTGGATTGAGTAGACTCATTATTAATAATTGATCAAAATGTAATTGATAACTTATACATTATTATTTGACAATTTTATTATTAAAAATTATTTTATCGTCTATTTTCTTTTTAAAGTTTTAAACCTATTTAGGATGCATTTTTTTTTCCTTTTAGAAGCATTTAGGATGCATTTAATTAGTGGCCTGAAAATAAAATTTTAAAAAAATAAGAGATTTAATAAAAATCAGTTGCATGATGTGTTTTTTTGTTGTAAAAAAAGTTGTATGATGTGTTTTCAAATATATAATATAAAATTTAGGAAAAAAAATACATTTTTGGTCACTGAGGTTTGGGTTAGGTTTCATTTTGGTTTTTAGTTTTCAAACTCGACAATTTAGTCCTTGAGGTTTGGATTTTGTTTCATTTTGGTCCATCCATCCACTCTTCCGTTAACTTTTAACAGTTTGCTGACGTGACACTTATTTTTTTTTTAATTTTAAAAATAAAATAATTTAGAAATGATTTTCTTTTTAATTTTCATTTTTCCTCTCAATTTTCCGGCGGTAAGATGTGGTGGTGATGGTGGTTGAGTAGAAAGAAGAATATGGTGGTGGGGTTGTGAAGAGGAAGAAGAAAAAAAGAGTGGAAAAATGAAAATTAAAAAGAAAAAAAAATATATATATTTTAAATTATTTTATTTTTAAAATTGAAAAAAATAATTGTCACGTCAGCAAACTGTTAAGAGTTAACGGAAAAGTGGATGGAGGGACCAAAATGAAACAAAATCCAAACCTGAGGGACTAAATTGTCGAGTTTGAAAACTCAAGAACCAAAATAAAACCTAGTCCAAACCTCAAGGACCAAAAGTGTATTTTTCCCTAAAATTTAGAAATCGGGCTCAAAGTGTGTGTCTAGCATATATTTACTAACTATTTTCCAAAAAAAAATTAAATATTAAGTTAATCTAATTTATTAACATATTTTATGTCACAACATTTTTAATCTTTTAGTTTATTTCCTTGACAATTATTTTTTTTTCATGTGGGGTGGGAGATATTTCCTTGACCAATTACCACATGCCTTATGAAAGAATGAATCTGATCTAAATACTAAAATAATAATAATACATAAATTTTTGTGGATGAAATTTTAACTATTTTTTAATTGAATGTAGCATTTACACAATCAACATAAAATAAATATATATATTTGTTCTCAAAATATATATATATATATATATATATATATATATATATATATTCAAATATGATAGATAGTTTGAAATTTAATAGAAGCTCATGTAGCGTTATAATATTATTTCCTTTCTAAAAAAAAGAAATTTAATAGAAGCCCTCCTTCAAAAGAAGAAAAAAAAAAAAAAAAAGAGAAGAAATTTCATGAAAGTAACACAATTTTTTTTTTTTTTTTTTTTTTTTTTTTTTTTTTTTTTTTTTTTTTAAGTAACACAACTCTAACCAAACCGTATTCAAATGCAATAAACATAACAATAACAATAATAATAATAATAATAATAATAATAATAATAAAAAAGTCATTTATGCCATAGTTGAAAATAAATAAGAAAGAAAAAACTTTTGAAATACATATAATTTTTTTTTGGACCGATATAAAATTTATCTTATCCAATATCCACTGAAACTTATCATTATCGACTAAACTAAATTTTCACATCTTGAGGGCTAAAATGTAATTTGTATTTTTTATATATTTTTTAAATGAAGGCTAAAATGTAATTCTTTTTTTTTTTTGTGAAAAAGGCTAAAATGTAATTCTAGTTATATTAATGCCATCAACAAGATTATTATTATTATTATTTTGAGAAAATCAACAAGATTATTTTTATCTGTTGTAAAAAAAAAAAAAAGATTATTTTTTTCAATTTCCCAAAAAAAACTATGTAACAGAAAAAAAAAAAAAAAGCTATGTAACAAAATTTTGACCATTCTTTTTGTCTAAAATAATATGGACAAATTTTATAGAGAAATAGTTGACAAAATAAATGAATCTTAGAACAGTATGGTTAGAAAACCTTCGCCTGGAAGTCTGCCCAGAAACGATGACTTTGTAATTCAGAAACCTAGGGTTTTACTCCCTCGATCAGACTGCGACGGGAATCTCGCCATATCCAAGTGCAATGAATTGTGAAGTCTGCCAACTCAAAGAACTGGTATTCTGTTCTTTTCTCCTCGCGTAATTTTGTATCTGAATTGAAAGTTTGTCATTTTGATCATTGGCGTCGTGTTAATAGATTCGAATTGTGGTTTATTCTATGTAGGAAGTCGAGCAGTTCGAGATACGCGAAGTTCTGCGCTGTGAGCTACACTTCTATGCCTTTGGGCTTATTGTCTAAGCAAATTATAAATTTTATAAACTGCGTAATTGGAAGATCTTTATCATATATTATTATGAAGTAGTTGTAGCAGATAATTAATCGTTCAGCATGGCTATCGTCTTTGCTCTGTGTGATATGATCAAGTTCAGTTTAGACTAATCAAATGAGTGCCAAAGTTTTGGGAGAGAAAGAAGTTTTTGTACACCATCATGTTAATTGTTAGGTCCCGAAAGCTCTACTGTACATTTTCATTTATATGTGAGACAATATGGTTCAATTTCTCAGTCCACTGTGGAAAAGTTTAGATACGCTCAGATGAGAGTGAGGAGGAAACGTTTAGGCTTTAGTTGATCCTTTTTCTTTTTTAATCCTATTCCTGCTTAAAGTACAAAGTACACTCAGCAAAATCTGACATGTAGTTAAGGTTACTTAGTATACTAACTAAACCAAGAAACAAAAACTGGAGCAACATCTAAATTCAATTAACAATAAATAGGAAAATCACATCTTCAGGGCAGTGAGCGTCCATTTGAGTCTGTTGCAGAAGCTTGATTGGCATCATTAAAGCTACCAACTCGAGGCTAGAAGAAGGTTGCTTGTAGTTAAATTAGTATGTGGGGCAGAGGTGCTTGTTATAGTTTGTTAAAATGGTTAGGAAGCATCGTTACTAGCAAATTGTTAAGTTGAAAGGAAAAGAAAAAAGGCGCAAGGTTTCCTAATACTTCCATTATCGAGGCTCTCAACAATATGGTAAGAGAGAAAATTAAATCTACATCTACAAGAAGGAAAATGGAGGATGAGGACATCTTCTTTGGCCTTTCAGATAGCTCTGAGGTGAGTTTTAGTGGTGATGATAATTTCAAGAGGAAAGAGGCTGTGGAAGAGACCTTTAGTCTGGATGGGAGGCTTGGTTGCCTTATTCAATTCTTCTAGTTTGGAAAAAGTGTATTGCTGCCCTGCCACAATATAGAGTTTGTTTTCTGTCTTCAGATACTCTGGTGAAGGGGAATGTCAAATCTTTCTAGGAAGAAGGTTAATATCTTAGGGAAAGATGGTGCAGAGTTTCCAAAGAAGGCTGGAATCATTTTAGTTCCCATTCAAGGCCAAAGGAATGTTAAAAAGACAGCTCTAAAGGGTGAGAAAGAAAAAGCTTGAGAGGCAACATGGAAGGTGTTAGGAAAAGGAAAAAAAAAAAGAAGTGTGTTTTTGGAGAATCTAGCTTCTTTCAAGAGTTGGGTTGGAGCTGTTTTTGGTATTCTTGTTCAGTCTGGGTCTCCTCCTTTCAACTTGAAGTCTGGGTTAGATTATTAAAGTTTGGGCTTTTTGGTTTGGTTGGTGCTATTTTGATGTTATCGAAGTTGGTTTCCTTATTTTCAATTTAGTAAAGTTGTTTGATTTTGGGTTTTTGCTCATTGTGGGGGCAGTGGTGTTCAATGTATCCTTTTTGGATTTTTGGGCTGTTTTTCATATTTACGAATTGGAGTTTCTACCTTTTCATTTCATCAATGAAAACATTGAAAAGTATTATTTCAAAAACCAGCAAATCATTATAAATAAAGTAGGTAATGAGGAGGAGGGGGCATTGAGAGTTTTGTATTGAGCTTGTTTTAAGGGGAGGGAGGGGAGGCTTATAGGTTCCTCCAATTACCCTGAGAAATATCTTTCTACTCGTTTGTTGGTTCAATATATTTTAATGGTTTTTTTTTTTTCATAAATAAAAAACCTTTAAAACAAGGAAGCTGTGAAAAAACTTCTCCAATTGATACTAATAAGAGGATGGCTATATTTACGCAAGAGATTAGAGAGTACGCATCAACAGGATCTTAATAAGTTAATTTTCTCCCATTGAGTTTCCTGATCTATCATCTTATCTTGAAAAATTTTATCTCTCCTTTCCAAAGGGGTGGTCTTCATGGCCGCATACAAAGAAAAAACCATAGCCTTATCTTTTATGGAGCCACGGAGGAGCTGTTGAAAGCATTGGTAAATATGTTTAGGAAAACACCGCGTCACACCATTTAAATAAATTGCAGTGGACATATATTTTGATGGTTAAGAAATGTTGTTCCTATTATAACGATGTGAGACTACACGCTCAAAGTTTTTTGCGCAATTGACACCATGGTTTATTAACCATTATGCCAAAACTTCCTATTAGGCTCTTCTTTCCCTCTTCCATCAGAACTTTCTCTGGTTGCTGGATCTATCTAATTTTTTGTATTTTTAATTGTTCTATGGAAAACTCGAGGGCTAGATTTTTTTTTTCCCTGAACTTGTGAAGTGGTTTGTATAGCCAAGCTGACCTCTAAGAATGCTTCATATGACTTCTCAATTATGCCTAGAGGTAGAGGAAAGGATTCTATTTCTTCAACAGTTTGATCATCCTTCAAACAGTGATTCTGTTATAGTTTCTTGTAAGACCTTTTCAAGTCATGACCACACGTTCAGTTTTTGGGTCACTTCCATTCACTCAGATGTGGACATGAAATATCAAATTGAAATTTGAAGCCACTGATCTACCAGTACCATGTGTTTTATTTTCCGCATGTACTCATTTGTAGTAGGCGTACCTTTTTCTTTTTTCCCTGGAGCTGCAGTTCATGATATTATAACTTTCATCAAGAAGAAAATAGAGTCCTAGTACGCCCCAAAACTGGATCCACTTTGTCATAACCTACTAATCTTGCTGCTTCCAATCCTGGTAGTCTCGATGACTATTTCTTTATACTTAATTTTCTGCAAAAAGGAATGGTGGATGAACCAGATTTTCTTCTCCAGGAATGTACTTCTGTTATGCATTACCTTTAGTTGTTGTCTTGACCTATTGGCTTCAGATCAAGACATTATTATCATCAAACTTCCTAGGAGATTTATTTTGAAATTTGCTGGAGCAAATTTGAAGTTAGAGAGCTTGATTCTTCATAGCTGAAGAACTGGGAGTTCTCGTTATGTTCCGTACGGTGCTCAATTCTTGTCAATTTTTATCCATTGTGTTATTAAGCTAGCCATCTCCACTCAGCATTTCATTCATAACAGTTGTGTGGTAGCTCTGGTATGAGTCAGTGTGCAGAAGAATAGTATAAAAATACAGTAGCAGAGAGTGAGAGAAAAAATTGGAACACAGATTGCGGTGGAATGTGATTAACTTCCGGGCAGACTAATTAAATCAGTAGCTAGAACTAAAGACTCAACCAACTAATGGACTCTGTTAACTGTACGATTACACATTTTTATCCTTACACAACTGAACCTATATGGCTTAGAAAATTAGGTTTCCTCGAGTTTTTAGAAAGAATCTATTTGCTTCACATGTTTAAGTTGAGGTTGAAAAGCGAACTAGTGTATATTTTTTCCAGGATTGGCAGATTATTATGTCTCTGATACTCTGTGGATGTGTGCTGTGCCTATGTTTATGGGTTACATGATTATATTGCCTCATAGCATAGTTTGCCTTTTGCTATATTTGCTATTGAGCTCGAGAAATCTTTTGGTTATTTAATTTCATTGGAAAACTACTATTGTGTTTGTTTATATATGATAATGCTCATTCAACACTGCTTCAGGCATACTACACACAATTGTATTTCATCGAGCTTTAGGTCTTGTTCGGCCCAAAGACATTGATTTGGAGCTTTTTGATATTACTTATGTAAGTCTCAACCCATCAATTGATTAGTTCTTCTGTTTGGAGGTATTTTCAATATTTGAGTTTTTATTTTCAGTTTCTGATGAGTAAATATGAAATTTGAGTCCACATCCTGTCTTATATACTCTCATACAACCCCACAGCTTTCTGCTTAAATCTTATTAAGATTTTGGCTTATTAATTAAATAGGTGAAAACAGAATTTCCTTTTCTACACGTATGGATTGCTTATATAACAATGATTGAAAAGATAACCTTATAGAATACATAACCAAGGATTTTCAACAATAAAGCTTAAGGGATGACACAAGAAGTCAGAGGGAAGGGCCAAAACCACTCAAATAGTCCTTGTGAATTTATACCAAAACAGTCTGCAGTAGGCTGGTAAAGAAAATAATAGTTAGAAAAAGTTATCAAACCTGGCATAACTATTCCTTCGCCCTGTGTTCTCGAATGCATCTTGGCCATGAAGCCGGACACCCTCCCTATGAGTGGGCTTCCTTACCATTGGATCAAGAAGTGATCTGTATAGAAGACTCCTACCACTCACTGATGTAGGTCAAAAAATGTTTATATTCAATGTCTCTCCTGATATAAAAAATGGCCCAGAAAAAAACTAGTTCTTCAATAGCTCGAACATAAATTGAATACCATGAAACATTTTTGTACTGAGATATTATTTCTTTTGTAAGAAATATAATTTCATCAAAGTGAAAACCCAAAAAGAACAAGATAAAGGAGTTACATAAACCTTCTCCCGCTGGCACAGATTGTAAAAAACAATTATTACATCTCAAACATATCTGAGTCTATTGTTAGACCCCCAATCATACATACATATGTAAGGAGGGGTAGAGGAGGGAATTCACCACCTATGTAGGCAGGCGGTTAGTGAAAGGGGAGTACGTGTTTTGTGAGTAATACGTGTTTTGTTGTAATGTAAATATTAAGGGGCAGACGGTGGGTTTAGCGGTGAAAATTATCTTAGATGAAGGGTAGTTTAAAAGAAAACCGGTTGGAAGGGAGTTGGGCATGAAAGAATGCACTTTTGTAATCTTTTTCTTATCCGCGAGATAGGAAGAGAGTTCCCCAAAACACCTCCAAAACTTGTACTAGAATCTTTTGTCTGTAAATAAAAGTAAGTTGCAAGCCGGTATCTTTACAATTTGGTATCAGAGCACGTCACCCTGGGAAAGACACGAGGAATGGCGCACAAACAATTGGAAGAAAGGATAGCTGAATCTGAAAAGCACATGGAAGGTATGAAAGAAAAATTTCCTGAAATAGAGAAATCTGTAGCTGAACTTAATAAAAGTATGGAAAAATTGTTCAACAATCTTGAGGACCAACGCTTACTAACGATAGAAAATCAAAAGGCGTTAGCTAACTTACTACAAAGTGGGTTTAAGGTGAGCCCAAGTGTAGAGAAGGAAGTAGGACAGAAAAGAAAAATCGAAGAAGATGTGAGTGCTTCTTCCAGTAGAAAAGAACCTAGAGGAGAGGAAAATGTCCATGAAAGGCAAAAGTTTAAAAAGGTAGAAATGCCAACCTTTGAAGGAGATTACCCAGATGATTGGATATTTCGAGCGGAACGATATTTTGACATCCACCAACTCTCCGATTCAGAGAAGATAGTGGTTTCCACCATTAGCTTCACTGGAACAGCCTTAAGGTGGTATCGATGGGCGGAAGGACGGAGTCCTTTCCTGAGTTGGAATAACCTGAAATACCGAATCTTGGAACGCTTTAGGCCTTCACAAGAGGGATCCCTGTGTGCGAGATTCTTGGCCATAAAGCAGGAGAAAACAGTAGCCGAATTTAGAGAGAAATTCGAATCCCTAGCAGCTCCTCTACCCAACTATCTGAAGAGGTGCTTGAAAATACTTTCCTCAATGGGCTCTCCCCTACAGTCCGGTCAGAAGTCCTATGTTTTGAACCTATGGGCCTAGAGGCCATCATGAAAACGGCCCAAAGAATAGAGGATAAAAATCGGGCCGCAGAATCTAAAGCCCAAACGAATCATGGACGAACCTGGAAGTTCCCTACCGTAAACCACACAACCCCTTCCAGATTAATTGAGAGTAACCCTATTAAAACCATAACACTACCCAATAACACGTCTAATCCACCGAAAGACTCTCCACTTAAACGTCTGACAGAATCTGAAATGCAATTAAGGAGAGAAAAGGGATTGTGTTACAGGTGTGATGAAAAATACCACGTGGGACATAAATGCAATGGCAAGGAGTTAAAAGTCTTACTGGTAGCTGATGAAGAAATAGAAGAAGAAACTCCCCATGCAACAGAAAATACCGAGTGCAGAGTAGAGGAAGTTGAAGACGCTCCCGTAGAAGTCGACATGGCCGAGCTATCCATTAATACGGTGGTCGGTTTCTCTTCGCCTGGTACGATGAAGATTAAAGGTAAGATTGAAGACAAGGAAGTGGTTATCTTGATCGATTGCGGAGCTACACACAATTTCCTCTCTCAAAAGTTGATCGACGAGTTGAAGCTTCCGGTGACAGAGACGATGAACTATGGGATCATCATGGGAACAGGCACCGCGGTAAAGGGAAAAGGAATCTGTAAAAAAGTAGTCATCTCCATGCATGCATTAACAATAGTTGAAGATTTTCTCCCTATTGAATTGGGAGGAGTGGACGTCATACTAGGCATGCAATGGCTACGGACTTTGGGAGTAACAACCATCGACTGGAAAACATTAACCATGGAAGTGGGGACAGGCGACTCCAAGGTGACGATTAAGGGGGATCCATCCCTATCCAAGACAGAGGTTTCACTCAAACAGCTCAAACGTTCGTGGGGAAAACATGATCAAGGTTTTCTGATTGAATTAAGGGCCATCACAGCAGTCGTGGGCGATCCAGCAGTCTATGATGCTATTCCCCCCTCACCTAACCTTCCAATCGTGGATCAATTATTGGAGCAATACGATGACGTCTTCGCGGAACCAACACAACTTCCCCCGCCAAGAGGGGCGGACCACCGAATACCGTTGAAGACAGGAAGCCAACCGATTAACGTTCGACCTTACAGGTACCCCCATGCTCAGAAAGAGGAAATCGAAAAGATGATAAGGGAAATGCTAACGGCAGGAGTTATTCGGCCAAGCACCAGCCCCTTCTCAAGCCCAGTACTATTAGTCAAGAAGAGAGATGGAAGTTGGAGATTTTGCGTTGACTACCGGGCTCTAAATGAAGCAACTTTACCAGACAAATTTCCCATTCCAGTGATAGAAGAATTACTAGATGAATTACATGGAGCACGAATTTTCTCCAAATTGGATCTAAAGGCCGGATATCATCAAATTCGGGTGCACACCGAGGACATCCCAAAAACGGCCTTCCGTACGCATGAAGGTCACTACGAATTCCTGGTAATGCCTTTCGGACTTACAAACGCCCCATCTACTTTTCAATCCTTAATGAATCAAGTATTCCGACCCTTTCTGCGTAGATGTGTGTTGGTATTTTTCGATGATATTCTGGTCTACAGTCCTGATTTGGAAACTCATCTTACACATCTTGGAGCTGTTTTGAATGTAATGCGAGATAACTTTTTAAAAGTGAACTTGAAGAAATGCGTGTTTGCAAGGGATCGTATAGATTATTTGGGACATTGGATATCTGCCGCTGGGGTGGAAGCGGATGCCGATAAAGTTAGAGCAATGGTAGAATGGCCAAGGCCCAATAATGTTAGAGAATTAAGAGGATTTCTGGGGCTCACGGGTTATTATCGAAAATTTGTAGAGAATTATGGAGCAAAGGCATTCCCATTGACACAATTGACTCGAAAAGAGGCGTTTGAATGGAATGATGAGGCCCAACAGGCTTTCGACAATCTAAAACGATCAATGATCACGTTGCCAGTACTCGCCCTTCCAGATTTCTCCCAGCCGTTTATTGTTGAAACGGATGCATCAGGAACAGGTTTAGGAGCGGTCCTAACACAAAACCAAAAGCCCATAGCATACTTTAGCCAATCCCTATCTCCCAGGGCCCAAGCTAAATCCATATATGAGAAAGAATTAATGGCTATCGTAAAGGCAGTACAGAAGTGGAGACCTTACCTCTTGGGCCAGCGCTTCCTAATTCGTACTGATCAACAGGCCCTAAGGTTTTTGGTAGATCAAACCGTAATCCAGCCCGAATATCAGAAATGGATATCGAAACTATTGGGTTACAACTTCGAAGTTCAATACAGGCCGGGATTGGAAAACAAGGCCGCAGACGCCTTATCACGCCTTCCACCAGTAGTTCATCTAGCCCCACTGACAGCTCCAGCCATTCTAGATGTACAAGTTATCAAGAGAGAAGTGGCCCAAGACCCAAGATTGCAAGAAATCGTTCGAGACTTGTTTATAGATCCCTCACTTCACCCAAAGTTCTCACTACATCAGGGAACATTGCTGTACAAAGGAAGACTCGTAATGTCGAGTGAATCAAGATTAATTCCGGCAATCCTACATTCCTATCACGACTCAGTAATAGGAGGGCATTCAGGGTTCTTGAGAACCTACAAAAGGATCACTGCCGAACTATACTGGCAAGGCATGAAGGGAGCAATTAAGAGATACGTGGACGACTGTCAAACCTGCCAACGAAATAAAGCAATGACTTTATCGCCAGCAGGGCTCCTACAGCCTCTACCAATTCCAGAACGAATTTGGGAGGATATCGCCATGGACTTTGTGGAAGGATTACCAAGATCAAGAGGACATGATGCAATATTAGTGGTGGTGGACAGATTGAGTAAATATGCGCATTTCCTTCCCCTGAGCCATCCCTTTTCGGCAAAAAGTATAGCAGCGTTGTTCGTCAAAGAAATTGTACGATTACATGGATATCCCAGGTCAATTGTGTCTGACCGAGACAAGATATTCGTAAGCCATTTCTGGGCAGAGATGTTCCGTTTACAAGGAACTCAACTTAGAAGAAGTACGGCTTACCACCCCCAGACAGATGGACAAACCGAAGCCGTCAACAAATGCCTCGAAACCTACCTTAGATGTTTTTGCAGCGAGAGACCCAAGCAATGGGAGCAATGGATATCGTGGGCTGAATATTGGTACAATACATCGTACCATTCTTCTCTGAATACGACTCCATTCAGAATAGTTTATGGCCGCCCTCCGCCCACGTTGTTATTCTACGGGAATAAAAAATCCAATAACGCCACTTTGGATGAGCAGCTAAGCATTCGTGACAAAACGCTTGATTTACTAAGAGCGCAGCTTCTCAAAGCACAGGACAGAATGAAGAAATATGCCGATCAACGACGACGAGAAAAGACTTATGAAGAGGGAGAATGGGTCTATTTGAAAATTCGTCCATATCGCCAATCCTCCTTAGCCCATAAAAGAAACGAAAAGCTCTCTCCTAAATATTTCGGACCCTACCGCATTATAGAAAGAATTGGAGCCCTGGCCTATCGTCTAGATCTACCCGAGGAAGCAACAATCCATCCTGTTTTTCATGTATCTCAACTCAGGCAGGCAATGGGAAGTCATGAGAATGTAGAAAAACTTCCACCAATGCTCACGGACGATTATGAATGAATTGCTGAACCCGAGGATGTGATGGCCTATCGAACTAATCCAGTCACCAATGAATGGGAACTTCTAGTACAATGGAAAGGTCTCCCAGAGTTTGAAGGCACGTGGGAGTCCTTAGAACACTTTCGCCAGCAATTTCCAACCTTCCCACTTGAGGACAAGGTGGCTTATACCCCCGGGGGTATTGTTAGACCCCCAATCATACATACATATGTAAGGAGGGGTAGAGGAGGGAATTCACCACCTATGTAGGCAGGCGGTTAGTGAAAGGGGAGTACGTGTTTTGTGAGTAATACGTGTTTTGTTGTAATGTAAATATTAAGGGGCAGACGGTGGGTTTAGCGGTGAAAATTATCTTAGATGAAGGGTAGTTTAAAAGAAAACCGGTTGGAAGGGAGTTGGGCATGAAAGAATGCACTTTTGTAATCTTTTTCTTATCCGCGAGATAGGAAGAGAGTTCCCCAAAACACCTCCAAAACTTGTACTAGAATCTTTTGTCTGTAAATAAAAGTAAGTTGCAAGCCGGTATCTTTACATCTATCCATCTCTTTCTTTCTAACTAAATTTCCCATAGGATAGCTCTATTATCATCAAGCCATAAGACCTTGGATTCCTTTTAAAGGGGTGGCTGCATGAGGAAGAAATTAAACACAAGTAATCTGTCCATTTCTCCCCTTCCCACATAGAAAATTGAGAAATAGCTAACCTTTCTATAGTACTTGTTCTATCAAAAATGTTTTCAAAATCCCTTTAATTTTTCACGTTATTATTGTGAACTCCAATATACCTTTATTTGAGCGCTGTAATGGATAATGAGATTACATAATATAGGACTTGATAAATATTAACCTCGTCTTTAATTGTAATAAACCTGAATTGCCCATTGCCCATTGTTCTTTTCTTTCTTCTTTCTCTTCTCAACCCCTATTGTATGCCATTATTCTTAAATCAGTGATCTTTTTTTTTTATTTATCTTATATCTATTCCTTATTCTTTTCCTTCAATCAATTTCACTGAGGCTTAACTTGAACTATTGAAGTGCATTTGAATCTCAGATGTGCTTCCAGTCTTATGGGTCTGCAGTGTCAGCTTTTTATTTTTATTTTTTTGGGGCTTCTACAATTCTTCTATTTATTGCTGTATAGGTGCAATGTGGCGACATTGAAGTTGAGAAGAAGATAGACGAGAAGATTGAGCAGTTCATTAATTGGGTAGAGAAACACCCGAACAAGAAAAGCCAGGTTTTAAATTGCTGTTGAATTTTGGCTGCTGTAATTTTCATGTAAAGTTTTTGACATCATGGTTATTTCCTGCTTTTCCTTACTAGTATAAGTAATTAATTCCCCATTTTGTTGGTTGCAGATATGTTTGTCCTTTTATCAGGAGAAAAATAAACAGGCCTCTTGGTTCACTAACAAAATTGAACGCCTATATTGGGAACAATGGTATATCAATTTACATGTGGCTCAACACACAAAAATACCTTCTGGCAAGACTCATCAACAGAAAAGTCTACTTGACCCAGGAGGTACTATTAATTTTTGCTCTTTTTTTTTTTTTTTTTTTTTTTTTTTTTTAATTATTATTTTTAACAGTCACAGTCTCTCAGTGGTAAGTTGTTTCTACTGAGCTTGCCGTTTCTGCGCAGAAAGTGCATTGGAGGAGAGAAGCATTCGCAGGACAACACTGGAAGCTTCTCTTCGCGAGGTGTTGTTTCAAGTAATAAAATTCGTGAATGAAAAGAAGGATCACGTTCCTAATATACCAAATGGCGAATGTTTTGTTACATTCCCCTATGAAATAACAATTCCTAGGTGAGTTGAACCCATGAAACCAATGACTTGGCTTTTTTAACGATTTACCCTCAGTTTCTGTAATCTATATCATATGCTTTTTCACTCTCCAATTCTCTATTTTATTGCTTGAGTTTGGTGAACCTTGTTATCTTTTAGATTGTAAAAGATTATTACTTGATCTTGGAACATGCTGGGTGCTTTCACGTTTGGAAAAGATTATGTATCCTCTGATAATGAAGTTTTTGCTTAAATGAAAGACATTTTGATTGCTTCTTCATTTTTTTCCAAAAGATAACTTGTCTGATAGAAGTTTGTTTTCCTACTGACATGAGGCTTTATTATTTGTGTACAAGTCAACGAGTTTGTATGGATTGAAAATCAATTAAAAAAACAAAATGTCTGAGTGGAGGTGATGGTTTCTTCCTCTTTGATGGTACCACTTCATTGACGGGCTTATTATTAGATTTCACACACTCTCTTTTTGTTGTCAAGCATGTGAATGGTTGCAGAGATAAGCTTTTGTTACTTTTCAATGGACTTCCAGCACTTCGCCGCAAACCTCCTTGATATTCTTTCTTTTTTCTTTTGGTTGCTAAAGTGTGGTTGACTAGCCTTCATGTCATGCTTTCGTCTTTGCATTTCAGTTGACTATCATTTATATTTTGATTTAGAATGCTCTAAAGGTCATGGCTTATAGTGTGCATATTTAATGGTATGTTGCCAATGCTCAGTTCATCAGATTCTGCATTTGGAATGGACATGATCAAGAGGATGCTGCAGACTGGACACCCAACTATGCTGAGCTGATAATCAAAGCTTAGAAGAATCTACCACATCTTGTCTATAATCTTAGAAGGTTCCCTTTCTTTTATATGCTCTCTATGGATTATTCAGAGTCATATATATAAAAGAAAAATGATAAACAAAGTAGCAGAGTCGAGGAAAAGATCTAAATTTTCCTATAACATAAGGGAATCAATCCTTCATGCATGCACATCCCCTATCCATGTTAATAATACTCTGTCTTCTTCCCTTTCTATTTCTTTTTAACTTAATCCTATTGTGAATATTGACAGCAACAATGTATATACCTATTTTCTGTCGAATAGATCCTACTATTAATTCGGTCAGTTTAATACCTTACATGTTATGCACGTAGTACTATTTAAAGTTTATGAGATTGATTTCGAGCAAAAGTTTAAGCATTTTGATGGCGTAACATAGACCTTTAAAATAATGGTGTGTTAAAGCCATGTGCCTATTAAAGTTTAAGGATTTTTTTTTTTTTTTCAAGTATAATAACTAAACCGACGAGATTCTAGAATAAAGTTAACAGAAATTTTGGTGATTTTTTTGGGATGATTTGCTCGATGAGTTTTATTTATTTATTTATTATTACTATTATTATATATTTTTACATGTGACAACTTTAAGATGAGGGCACAAAAGTAAATGAGATTATCTATTTCAGTCCATTTATTAAAAAGCCTAGACATTATTGTTGAAAATTAATGGATAAAAGGGACGGGTTTGGAAATGATTATTCTTTTAAGGTTATTTTTGCAGTTAACCCTAATTTTTATAACACAGAAGGAGATTCCATATTTCTATATGTACGTTTCACTACTTTATTTTTTAATCACCAAACACAAAGATTCATCAAAGACGCTTGTCAAAAGTTACTCTTCTCGAGGATCTCACACTAAAAAGATAAGTGTAAACTTTCCATAAAATTCTTTGTTGCCTCTATTCTACCACCATTATTAATGGTATATATCTAAATAAATAATATGGATTGCTAACTCGCATCCGAACAATTAGTAAGCCTTGTTATATTATAATTGTAGGCATCATTTTTTCAACACTCAACCACGACATACATAGTATTTTAAGCGTATATCTTCTTTACTTAATGGAACCCATTTGTCAAAATTTCCTTATATGAACAGACAAAAAAAGCCCCGCCCTTAAATGAACAGCTAGTCGCTCTACAAACTTAATTTTCCCTTTTCCCTACATAAAAACACACACCCACCTTCCCTTCAATAAATCAAGCAACAAAGAAGCCATAACAGACCTCAAACCAATGATTCATCACTTTCTTTTGGTTCATGGGGCCGGCCAGGGCGCCTGGTGCTGGTTCAAGCTTCTCGACCTCCTCCGCTCCGCCGGCCACCGCGCCACCGCCATGGACCTGGCCGGCGCCGGCGCCGACCCCACAAAGTTGGAGGATCTGACCTCCATCCACCACCACTCTCGGCCACTGATGGACTTCATTGAAGCTCTTCCTCACCAAGAAAAAGTGATTCTTGTTGGTCATAGCTATGGCGGCCTTGTAATCTCCTTGGCCATGGAGGCCTTCCCACATCGGATTCTTGTCGCTGTTTTTGTCACTGCTTATATGCCTCACTTCCTTTCTCCTCCCTCAACTATAGTGCAAAAGGTAAAAAACATATTATTTTACTTATTCATTAGTTGCTTAACCTTTTTTTTCTTAATTTATTTCGCTACTAATTATCTACTTGTTTTGATTCATACCCAGTTTTTCAAGAGCATTTCTGTGGAGTCATTATTGGATTGCAAGTTCATATTCGGCGACGACCCAGAAATACCTGTTTCTGTTGTATACGGCCCCAACTTTTTGACACACAAATTATATAAAAATTGTTCCAGGGAGGTGAGTGCTCTAAATTTTCTCATTCAATTGCTTTTTGGGTTTGAAAAAAGTTGTCCTTCTTTATTCTTTAGAATTAAAAAAATTCAGTAAAAACATGATTGGTTAACCTACTCTTTTTTAAGGTTGTCTTTTTTTTTTTTTTTTTTTTTTTGGAGTTATTTCATTTACATTATTGTGAATAGTGATTTGAGGTGTACGATGATGTTAATCTTTGGCATTATGCAATCTTTCTCCTACACTTTTTTTAAGGTTTTTGGTTCTTTTATGATTATTATTTAGGATTTGGAGTTGGGGAAATTGTTGGTAAGGCCATTCAAGATGTTTTTTGAGGACTTGACCAAAGAATCCATTCTAACCGAAGCGAAATTCGGGTCGGTGGATCGGGTTTTCGTCGTGTGCGACGGAGATGAAGTTATGGAGAGCAAATTCCAGAGGTTGATGATAGAGGAATTCCCACCAAAAGCTGTGAAATGCATCAATGGAGGAGGCCATATGGTCATGCTTTCAAAACCCACACAACTTGTCCAACATTTGATTGAAGTTGCTGAGAGTTTTAATTCACCAAATCAATATAATGTGACCATCAAGTCTTCAGTAGCTTTGAGAAACTAGCTGCCCTCAATTAATGTCTCCATGAGCATCCAAAAAGAAAGTCAGTTAAGATGGACACAGCAAGTTTGTCAGAAAAATGTAATGGCTTGTTTGCTGGGCATAAATAAATTCAATTGCTTGCAAAATCTTTGTAAAGTTGTGCGACCATTCATAACCTCAATACAATGTCGGTTGTTTTAAAGAATAAAACATTGGTAAACACACAGAAACTAAAAAGAATCTAAAGGGTATTTGTGAGAACAACTTTTTTAATAAAAAAAATGTACTGACCAATAATTTTTTACAGCAACATCTAGGTGGGTTCATCTAGTGTTGCAAAAGATCTGATTAGATATTTGAAAATGACATCCTCTATGATAGCGAACATAGCTAGCTATTTTTCTCTTATTAATTAAGCTAGTCTTTTACAATTATTTGTCCAAATTTATGCATTTTTATGTTTTACTTGTAGGAAGTATGTGTTTGAAGCTTAATTCATCAATTGGAGTCAAATGGAGCTTCCAATCTAAAAAAAAAAATTCATAGCGTCGCGACGCTAGGACCAGCGTCGCGACGCTATCGACAAAATTTCCAAAAACGCGGTATCGCGACAGCGTCGCGACGCTGTCGCCAGATTTTCTATAAATTCCTCTTTTCAGCTACGGATTTGGGGGAGCCCAATTGGTTAGATTTTAGCCCTAATTTCGACTAGAGACCTTTGGTGGGAGCTAAAGCAAGGCCAAGGAGCGGGAATCAAGCGAGAAGTCGTGGAGATCGTGACGGGGACGTGCCGGTTTCGACGGATTCGAGTTTTCCTTTCTCTTTCCCTTACCTTTTGTAGTTTTTATGGCTTTTCTTTCAATTAGTGTTTGTAGTTTAAAGACTATGAATTGCTAGTTGTTTGTCTTAGGGATTGATGTAGTTGTTTTAGTTTGTTGAATTGATTTGTGGTATGAATATGCATTTATTTTACCTATGCAATTATGGTTAAATGCTTTCAATTACTTGATCACTAGTTGAATGATTTGAGTGTTGAATCTTGCTCAGGAGAGGGAATTTGGCCTAAGACTTACTTCATTTAATTGCATGACTAAAGTAGAAATTCTAAGTTTGTGACGGGATTTGGAATAACTTTAGAAGTTGCTTGAAGAACTAAACTCAAAGCCTTGCATGTTAATGAACTTAGATAGGGATATCAAGTTGGTTGCATGCATGAGAATCAATTATGCTCAGGAGAGATAATTGTGATACAAGGTTCCTAGACTTAGTAGAATAATTGCATGCTAAATTCATCCCATTAATTAATCCTCAATCTTAATCAATGAAATCAATTCCCTAAGAATCTTTCCATTTGAGTCTCCACTTTTATTTTATGCTTTTTGTCTTAGCTTTAGATTTATCTTTATCATTGAGTTTTGCTCCCTAAATAAAATTGAACAAAAGTATTCGCGATACTTAATTTGCTAGAAAACCAATCCAGAGGACGACACTCGTTTTACACGAAAACACTATATTATTACTTGACCCGTACACTTGCGGTAAGCAAATTGCGTATCACTATACAACTAATGTTGCACAACATCTTACTGTAAAAGAATAAAATTTGATTGGACACCAAAGAATTAATTTTTAATTTACTTGGTTTTTTTTTTTTTTTTTTTTAATTTTAATTGATGTATTGATATTATATATATAATAAATAATCATGAATATGCCAATGCCATTTTTTTTTTTGGATTAAAAATCACTTTTGGTTCTTAACTTTCATGAAAGTAACAATTTAGTCTCAAACTTTAGTTTATAATGATTTAATTTCCATCGTGAAAATTATTGTTAAGATTTAATGAAATTTCTTACCAAAGTAGATCAATAAACTAGTTAGAAATTAAAATTATTACAAATTTGGAAGTACAAGGATTAAATTTTTACATAATAAATTGTAGAGACTAAATCATTACAAATCTGAAAGTACAAAAATTAAATCATTACAAAATAAAAAGTTCAGAGACTAAATTGTTAATTTCATGAAAGTTTAGAGACAAAAATATTTTTTCAACATTTTTTTATTGAATAAAAATAGACACATGAGAAGGTATATATTGGAGGGGGCTTTTTCCTTTTTCGCATGATCAAATAATGCTTTAACATTGTACCAAAGACATACACTCAAAAAGAGAAGAAAAGACACCAACGACATGAGTATAATTCAACTAGCATAAAATTTGTATTAATGGCCAAGTGGTCTATAGTTCGAATACTCCTATCTCCAACATGTTGGAAAAAAAGAGAGGAAAAAAGACAAGACTAGAAAAGAAAAAAAAAAGTTGCCCAAAACCCATCAACTCCATCACAGTTGTGGTTGTGCTGACTCCAATACAATAGTTGAAGTTGACAAAAGTCATATGAAGATAGGATAGTAAGCATAATCTCAACCACCCCACTACACGAAACTAAAGGTCGAAAGTATCAGATAAAACTCATAAATAATAAGGATACGTTTTTTAAAGTTAATTTCTTTGCATTTTCCACATGAATTTTTATAATGTTTCAATGATGTAAATTAGAAAACAACAAATTATCCATAAGGGCTAACAAAAGTATGAGAATGGGCAAAAGTGGATGCATATACATACATTGTGGTCCAACCATGCGTCCACATATGCATGATATTGACATCCATGCTTATATATAAGTGAAATTGATAAAGCTAACCCAAGAGAATAGTTGAATTGACACAGAGTTTGTACTCTCGATCAAGAGGTTTATGATTCAAATCTCCTACCCTACATGTGTTGTATAGAAAAAAAAAGTGATAATGACAAGACATATAAAATATATGGTATCTATTTTGATACATAGGGATTTGAACCGCAAACCTTGTGGTTATCAATACAAAGTTATGTCAGTTGAGCTAAGCTCAATCTTTAGATAACCATATTTATTTTGTTAAAATATTTATAAGGGTGTTTGGAGAATATTTAGAAAGTAAAATTTAGTGTCTTAATAAAACGATGTAGTATTTCCACAATACACTTATACCTATCATCTGATAATTTATATATTAATTTAATATAATTTAAATTTATATAACATTTTTGTCCTTGATAATTTAATCTTTCCTTAGTCAAAAAGAAGTTTGAGAATTCTAAAATCAAATAAAATATATTTAAATTCTTTTTAGATTAAATATTTAATTAGTTTTCTTTCGAAACTTGCAGAATTAAATAAACATCTCACTTAAAAAAAAATCTGTTTTTAATTTTTTAAATTCTATTATGAAAATGTCAAACTCATTCTTAATATAATTAAGATGCCACACACAAACATGATAATTAATGAATGGAAAATACTTA
The DNA here is from genome assembly GCA_036850905.1 of Luffa acutangula. Taxonomy (NCBI): domain Eukaryota; kingdom Viridiplantae; phylum Streptophyta; class Magnoliopsida; order Cucurbitales; family Cucurbitaceae; genus Luffa; species Luffa acutangula. The sequence continues at coordinate 54,706,542 of CM072087.1, read as the reverse complement.
ACTAGATATATATGGTTCTTCGTACATACCATCATTAAAATGTTGACAACAATGAGAGATAAAGAAGTCAAAAGTAAAATTACACCATGAACGTAGATAATATCAAATTATATTATTGTTGTAATATTGTACCATCGTCGTAACATGTAGAATGAGTGTAATTAATAAACAAAGATGGGGCGGCGACAATAATTAAGCTCAGCTCATCACAATCCATCCACTCCGCAACACAAAACTTAAAAAAATACACCATCCTTTCTCTCTCCATTGTTCTTCCCAACACAAATATGAAATTAATATATATATATACACAAATTAAAAACAGAAGAGAAGATCCATGGAAGTGGAGCCGGCGGCAATGGCGGATAACAAAAACAAGCAACATTTCGTAATGGTGCATGGGGCCTGTCACGGAGCTTGGTGCTGGTACAAGCTCAAACCACTCCTCGAGGCCGCCGGCCACCGCGTCACGCTGCTCGACATGGCCGCCTCCGGCATCGACCGGAGGCCACTCGAAGAAGTTCGGACGCTTTCGGAGTACTCAGAACCACTGTTAGAGACGGTGGCCGCCATTCCTGGCGGTGAAAAGGTGATTTTGGTGGGTCACAGCCTCGGCGGCCTCAACCTCGCCCTCGCCATGGAGACCCACCCGGATAAGATTGCTGCCGCCGTCTTCTTGACTGCCTATGTCCCCGACACCGTCCACTTACCGTCCTACGTTTTAGACATGGTAAATATTAAATTATAATTTTATTAATATATATCCTCACGCACCAACCTTTTAGTCATTAATATAAAATTTATGTGACAACATGTATGGTGGGTATGCTTATATTGACACATGTGTAGTTGAAAATGGTAAATTTTATATTGATGAATAGATGGAATTGTGAAAATTTGTGTTCCATGAATATGTGTTCAACAATTTTATTACCAAAGCTTTTAGTTACATATAGGTGTATAGATATCTTCCTACACACTACCATTAAAATGTTGACAACTAAGAAAGAGAGGTAAAAAATAAGGAAAAAAATAATGAAATTATTGTCCTTTAATCAAGAATTTTCTTAAAAGTTATCTGCTTGTAATGCAAGCACTCGGAGAAAAACCACATAGAAGACCTGATGGATGTGCAGTTTTGTTCAAATGGAAGCACCACCGAGCCTTTCACTTCAGTGCTCTTCGGCCCCAAATTCATGTCCTCTTACCTCTATCAGTTATCCCCAATTGAGGTCAGATCCTTTTGCCTAATATAATTTTCAATTTTCCTATACGTTTGGTCACTTTCTTTTAAAGCCATATACATATGTTTAATTAATTTGTTCACGACAAGGATCTGGAGCTTGCAAAGACTTTGGTGAGGCCAAGTTCGGTGTTTCAGGAAAATCTGTCGAAAGCAAAGAAATTTTCGGACGACAAGTTTGGAGAAGTGAGAAAAGTGTATGTGATTTGCAGCGAAGATAAGGTGATTAGAAGGCAATATCAGGAATGGATGATCCAAAGCAGTGGGATTCGAAATGAAGATGTGATGGAGATTCAAGGAGCTGATCATATGCCCATGTTTTCTAAGCCACACCAACTTTGCCAATGCCTCCTCCACATAGCCAAAAAATATGCTTAATGCATGCCACCAATCTTTTTCTCATTATTGCCACAAATGCATTTTAATTTTCTATAATGAAAAACTAATATATTGGGCTCAATATTCATCAAATCATCAATGACGTGTGGATCGTATTGGGTATAATAACTAAATTAATTAACATAGGGAAATAACATGAAAGCTTTCGTTTAATGGTTCAGCATTATTATGTCTAAATTAACTTTAAAAATTTCCCCTAACGTCCACGACTTTGAATTACATAAGTTGCTAATTACTAGTTATGTGGCAAATGTTTATTAGAATGTTCAATTATCTACCACGTAAAAAAAAGACAACACTTAGCTAGATACCCATAAAAAAAGAACACTTGAAAACACGAGAATGAAAGATATAATTTTAACTTTTTTTTTTTTTGTAAAAATATTTTTAAAATTTAAATTTGAACCTTTAAAAGTAATGATGGATGCATTTCAAATGAATTTTTTTTTTCCAAAAACATTTCAAATGAATTTTGGACTATTAATATTCAACTTGACATGATGGCATATGCACCAACTCGAGATAGCATTAAATGTAATTATTTGTGTTTTAATGAGGGTCAGAGTTAAATTAAAATGTTTTCTTGTTTGTATTAGAACCAGAAGTGTGACAAATTCACAATTATTGTAGGGTCCAAAAATCTCTCATGGAAACACATGGTTTATTTCTTTACTTTTTTGAATTCAAACACTTTATTTTATTTTTTATTTTTTTTTTTGACGGTATGTGAGATGGGAATTCGAACCAGACTTCGTGGTTATCGATACAACTTTATGTCAGTTGAACTATGATCTTATTGGCTTTTGAATTCAAACACTTTAGATTATTTAATTTCTAGAAAGTTGAATTATGGAAACACTTTGGACTATTAAATACCATTGATTTCATTGAAATGTGGCATATTTTCAGGAAAATGGATAATTGAACACAAACGACGCAATTATTGATTTTAATCCATCGTTAGAATAATTGGGTCACAACAGCTCCAAAAGGTCAACATTATTTTTTAATTTTTTTAAAAATAAAACTAATTATTAGTTAAAAATTAGTAGCCTCATTTCAATTTAATAAGTTGTAATCAATTAACGTCAAAGCGAGCTTAGCTCAACGATAATTGTTGAAATTGTGTGAATCTTGGGTGATTTCATTCCCAAGATGAGTTGTCTGATCTAGTCGTTAGGGACCTCGGAGGTGAATACTATTTTTTTTTTTTTTTTTTTGAAAATAATGTGAATACTAATTTAATAGTATACTGTTATGGATTGGAAATCTAGACTTACCTTATTGTCAAAAGGTTTATTGAATTCAAAATTCATAAAGTTGAGATAAGATTTGGAGTTACTTATTTATTTATTTATTTATTTTTTGAAAAGGAGAGAAAATTTATTTAGATGAAAAACATATGATACACTTTATTTTCGAAAAAAAGGCGGAAAGCCACTGATTTCGATGTAAGGATAAAACCGACAATTTGGGTCAAAAGATAGTCACGTTTTTTTTTTTTTTTTTTTGGGAAATTGTATTGTATGGCTAAATTAAAATAATGGTTTTGAAATTTGACTAAACCCTATAGAATTATTAAAAATGGTTAATTTGTATTTTTGAATAATTTTACTTTTTTTGTTTTCCATTTTTGCCCTTCTATCATATAATTATCTTTCTATTACGCTCTTAGGTTAACAAAATCAAAACAAAATCTTATATTTTTTCAAAAATCTTTTTTAAATCAGAAATTATGTCTGATAACCCTCTTCAAACCCCATTTTACAAAAATGTCTAAGATAGGAAAATTTTGCTGATTTAGAATTTTCATTTTTTTTTTGTGACAAATTTGCCCTTTTTAGTTTCCCCTCTCATCAATAAATTTGCTCCATATTATCTCTCTTCATTCATTGTTATACCTTTCTTAGCTTCATCTCTCATCAATAAATTTGTTCCATATTATCTCCCTTCATTCATTGTTATACCCTTTTTGGCTTCATCTCTCCCCAATAAATTTGCTTCATATTATCTCTCTTCATTCAATAATATCCCACCAATTTTTTCTGTTTTTGAGGCATTTATGGAATTTTTAATAAATTCATTTTTGCCTTTTTGCCTTCCATTTTTCGAACTTTTGGGATTCATTTTTCGAACATGCATTCTCTTCTTTTTTATATTTTAACTTTCATTAAATTACATATTTAACTTCCAACTTTTAAATTTTTTTTTGTCTTTTATTAGTACAACAAATTTTGAGGGTGGGAGATTTGAACTTCTAATATATAAATTTCTAATTATCATTGTTTGCAATTTTTTTTCTAATATATATAATTCATATACATCGGGATATAATATGCATACAGAACACTAAGACATATATTCATGGAAACAATCTCAACAATCATATATATATATATATATATATATATATATATATATATAGATATATATATATATATATCAACATACAATATATAATCAGTATAATAAAACTATACATCCGTATTTATCATATATCAAATATTTGCAACTTTTTTTTTACTCTAACTATAACCTAATATATATAATTCATATACCCTGAGATATAATATGCATACATATATTCATGGAAACAATCTCAGCAATCATATATATATATATCTCCATACAATATATAATCAGTATAATAAAACTATACATCTGTATTTATCAGATATCAAATGTTTGCAATTTTTTTTTTACTCTAGCCATAATATATATAATTCATATACCTGGGATATAATATGCATACAGAACCCTAAGGCATATATTCATGAAAACAATCTCATCAATCATATATATATATATATATATATATATATATATATATATATATATATATATATATACATACCATATATTAATCAGTATAATAAGACTGTACATCCGTATTTATCAAATATCAAATGTTTGCAATTTTTTTTTACTCTAGTCATAACCTAATATATATAATTCATATACACTGGGATATAATATGCATACAGAACACTAATGCATATATTCATGGAAACAATCTCATCAATTATGTATATATATATATATCAACATTCAATATATAATCAGTATAATAAAACTATATATCCGTATTTATCCGATATCAAATGTTTGCAATTTTGTTTACTCTAGCCATAACCTAATATATATAGTTCATATACACCGGGATATATTATGCATACATAACATAAAAAGATTACCCAATTTCACAAAAAACGAAAAAAAAAAGAAAAATATTAATGGGAGAGAGAAATATTCAACCATTATTGATGAGAGAGATGTTTGACCATTATTGATAGGAGAGGGAAAATGATCATTATTGATGGAGGAGAGAGAAAATATTCAGCAATTATTGAAGAGAGATGAAACAAAGGACTCTTTGGTAAAATTACCCTGACTTTCATGTAAAAAATGAGGCCCAATGTCTATTATTGGAAAAAATAGTGTAGTTGACAAATTTGAGAATATGGGATCCATTTTAGGCTATCCATGTAGTTATCTCTTTTCAAATTCACTCTCAACATTTTAAATCATTTTCAAATCCCAAACAATTTTTAAATTTAAACATTCATGATACATTTCACAATTTATAACTTGTTATCAAAATTTCACATTTTCTCATTTAAGCCGAAAGCCCACGTTAGAAGCCCACGCTAGGTTGAAGAAAGAAGAAAAGATGTTTGAGTTTCAAAAAAAAAAAAAAAAAAGAAAAAAAAAAAGAAAGTTTGACCATTTATAGGAGATTACTTGCCCAAGTTTCTTTACTTCTTTTTTTTTTTTTTTTCACACCATATCTCTCTCTTTCCCCTCACACGCCTATAATATGTTTATTATTTTCTTCTCTCTTTTCTCTTCAATATTTATTTATTATTTTTAATATTGAATGACTTTTAAATTAAAAGATAAAAAATTTTAATTTTAAAAAATTAAAAAATAATACGAGACACATTAATGAATAATAGACTCATGAACTAAATTCTAATGGTACTAAAAAATTAAATTTTAATAAAATAAAATCATCAACTACATTTATTATTATTATGTTTTTTTAGTAAAACAAAATTTGGGATAGGGATTCGAATTTCTGATCTCTTCATCAAGAGTATATGCTAATTACGGTTGAGATATGCTCTCTATAATTTTTTTTTTATTTTTACTTTTTACAATAATTAATTATATATATTGATGTTGGATATGTCTTTTAATCGTGTAATGAACATGAATGTTTTTTCAATATGATCGTTATAATGATGGTTCATAGCTTAATTTAATCTCAATTAAAGTCTATTAATTTATATAATGATTTTTATCAATTTTGATGGTTTTTTTCAAACTTTTGGTTAACATCTGTGTTGACATTTAATTTTTATCAAAATTTATTATACCACGCCCGCACATGACATTTGCATATGAATATTATTTAATTGTTTAGATATAATAAATTACAGTAGTTAAAATAACCAAATCAAGTCCTAATAAATTAAATTTAACAAGAAAAACCCACAATAAAAATCTCATTCACTAATCCAAACAATATTCATCACTTTTAATTATTTATTTGATATTTCTCAATTTTTTTGTCATCCACATCAACATTTTTGTAAAATCAAGACACTAACATTTTCATCGACGTCTCAAAACCTTAGCGTTGTATGTACTTTATTTTATATGATATTTCATTGCATTATCATTCAATGTGTGTCATTATATCTAATTAAATCTATTTCAAATGATAGTAATCATTTCAAAATTAATAAAGTTCTAAAGTCTATTCAAATTAAAAGAAAAAAAGTATGAAAAAACATTTATAATTAAAAGACTTTTTCTAAAGAAAATTAAAAGAATTAATCTATATAATGTAATAACCTTGATAAATTTTGCACAATATACAAAAATCCTTTTTTTTTTTCCTGAAAAGATGTAAAACCCTATATTATAATCCTCCAAAAAGGAGAGAAAAATAAATATACAATTAATGATATCAATTTGCTATAACCAATTTCTAAAGATTCTATATATATATATTTTTAAAAAGTAGATATTTACAATCAACGAATTCATAAATTTTCTTTCAAAATAAATGAAAGAGAAAGAGAAAGAGAAAGAGACGTGACATTTCTAGTTCATTTCAAGCCATCAGCCATCCATCAGATGATCCATTATTTCTTTTTCTCTATTTTCTTCCTTTCTTTTTTTTGAAAGATTCTCTATTTTCTTCCTTTCTATCACTCTTTTCTCTCTATCTTTTTATATCAAATGTTATTTTCAAAGATCTAATTATTTGATACTCTTTCATTTTATATTTAAACCGGTATGATTTACTTTTTTGTTTTCTCGTAAAAAAAAAAATCAATCTAATACAGCCAAGTTGTCATTATATATTTTTAATGTTTTTTTTTTAAAAAAAAAAAATCTATAGAGGATATAAGACCATGTCCACAAAATCTTTCAACATATCTCTTGCCATGATTGCAATTTTGCATCTAATCACAACAATGGCAGATCCAGAAGTTTATAGAGCTTAATATATTTTGATAAAAACAAAAATATTATTGACATTTTTTAGGTTAAAATATAATTTTGGTCCATATACTTTAGGTCTCATTCCATTTGAGTATGTGTACTTTTAAATGTCCAAATTTAGTCCATATACTTTCAATAAATCTTAAAATTAGTACGTGATGTGAATATGTTTCCAAAATTTATAGAGGGAGGAGTTTTGACGGGTTCGACCACGAGCATCGGTGCACGGCAGGAGGAGCTTGAGGCATAATTGCCCATACGACAAAGAGCAATTTTGAAAAATAATGTAAATTGTTTAGTATTAATAGGATGTAGTGAAAAGTTCAGAGGGGTCCAAGTCTTTCTGAACCTACCGTAGCTGCGTTGCTGAATCACAACGATCAATACACCAATAATTTAGCTTTGTTTTCTTCCTCATCTTTACATTTTTACATTTTTCCCTTAACCTACATTTTGAAACTGTTAAATCAAGTTTTTGGATTCATGGATGATTTAACATGGTGTCAAGACAAAAGATCCAATATTCAAACTCCTATAACATCATTTTCTCTCAAATTAATATTGGTTGAGTCTTCTCCCAATTTTCAAACCCACATGTGAGAGAGGGTTTAGAAAAGTATTTGATATATAACCTATCAATTTAAATATTTTGGTTGATTAGTAATTTAATTTATTAAGGAGATTCAAACTTTTAACGTTTGAGTTGAAGATATATATGTCTTAATTGGTAAAATTATACCTAAGATGACTTTTATTGTTTATTGATTGGTCTCAAAATTCTTCTCTGAGCATAGCACGTTTTTCTTTTAAAAAAAAAACATTTTTTTCTTTTATTTATTGATTTGTACTTTTCTGTTTAAAAAAAGTAAAAAACAATAAATAATTTGATTTGTACCTTTTCTGGGGAAACAAAACTAAAAGTCAATAAATAATTAAAAAATATTTTTTAAGGAAAAAAACACATGTTTATATTCGGGGAAAAAAAAACACAGTGAATCTATTAGTTGGATTCATTACCTATGGAATCATAAAATAATGGTTAAATTATCAAAAATACCCCTCGACTTTAGGGTTTGTTTCAATTATACCCCTGGACTTTCAAAAGTTTCAATTATGCCCTTGAAGTTTCAAATTTGTTTCAAAACTACCCTTAGAGACATTTTCCGTTAAATTTATCGACAAAAATTGATCCGTTTCCATGTGTTTTTATCGTTTTTTCCACGTATGTGTTCAAATCTATTCACATAAGCAACAATATATATGCAAACACGTCATTTTACATCCATGAATTTAACAAAAAAAAAGCCTTCAAGGGTAGTTTTGAAACAATTTTGAAACTTCAAGGGCATAATTGAAACTTTTGAAAGTCTAGGGGCATAATTGAAACAAACCCTAAAGTTTAGGGGTATTTTTGATAATTTAACCTAAAATAATCCAAAAGATAATGACAGTATAATATCCATGATTTCCACACACCAAAACTTTCATAAATTTGCAATTCAATCCATTTCTTTTAGTAATCCAAATAAAGTTGAGGAGTAAAATAAAAAAATTCTAAAAGAAGTTACATAAAACAAATAATCAAATTTAAAATCCAGAGAGAAGCTGAGAAGAAGGTAAACGTTTAAAAATAAAATAAAATAAAAAATTCTCGAAACTAAACCCCCAACTAATAATAGTATCAATTTAAATCGGAAGAGTCTATTTGAGACACAAGATTTGATATAATCCATTAAATTGTGTGGTCCAAATCTAAGCAGACAGCCAAGTTGATTTTATCTAATATTCAGCTAGCTTTCAATTCCACGATTATCTTAACTTCAACTAGCTACTAGTTTTTGCTTCGAACCGGCTCATTTTCAACTCAAATCGATCCCGAACCCATAGATTAGGCCTGCAACAATATTACCGTCAAATTAAAGCATTTTGTACATAGAATTCAACGAAGATAAGCAATTTAGGAGGAGATAAACATAAATAGATTTGCTCTCTATCAAATCACCCCAACCTAAATCTTGCTAGTCCTCGAGCAAGCCTAAAACTATATAATATGAATGGAAGAGATTCAAATGTTAAAATTTATCATGACCAAATCCCTGTGCTACAAATGTTAAGTCTTTGCCTAAGAGAAGCTAATGCATGCTAACAAATATGAGACAAATCAAGACTTTTCCAAGAATATTCTCACATGTGTGTGAAGTCTCTCCTAGAGCAGCCTCTATTAGCTCAGGAATGATTTATAAAACCCTCCACCTATCTTCCCCTACACGGAACTCAGGTCTCGCTTAAAAAGCTAAATGGACCAAATAAGGATGCTTTTATTACCTAGATTCCATTTTATATATTTTTGGATTCAGTAAGTACAACTTATATACATGTGTTTTTTAAAACTGTTTTCAAAATTCTATCATACAAATTTTGAATTTGAAATTTTAAAATGCATAATTATATTAAAAAAGAAAAATTTAATAAATATAGTATTTCATATTTTAAATCTAACTCATTTTTGTTAAATTAAAATACGTATAGTATAATGCATTATAAAATAATAGTTATACAAAATTTATAACATGAAATGTGACCAATAAATTAATTAATAATAGTTTATATTTAACCTAATATTTAGTTCGTAACTATCATTTTATGGTTTTTAAATACATTGTCAAACACATTTTGAATAATTTTTTAAATTGGAATCCAATTTTTGAATACTATGCTACCAAAATACATATCTGAAAACATGAAATACAACACTGTTTTATTGAATAATTTGTTTTCAAATTTTTGTTTTTAGATTATCAATTAAACACATCCTAAACTTTCATAATTGTATTAATTTAGACTCTCCATCAGTAATTTAGAGTTATTTTCACTTGATTTGTTTGCGAATTTTTGTTTTCAGATTATCAATCAAACACATCCTAAAACTTTCATAATTGAATTAATTTATACTCTCCATTAGTAATTTAGAATGATTTTCACTTGATTTGTTTTTAGATTATCTTACCCATCCTAAACTTTCATAATTGAATTAACTTAGACTCCATTAATAATTTAGAGTTATTTTCACTCTTGATTCCATTAAAAATAAGCTCAAAATCAACTAAGTAAAATTATTATAATTCCAAAATCATATCAAAATAGGAAGAAAAAATATCATATAATTCTATCAAAATAGGTATCGAAAAATAGAGGATTATGAGAAAAAAATATGTGAAAAGCCCTCATATTAATGAAAAACAAATGCGAGTATTTTGATTCTAACCCTCTCAAATTAATTTTAATATTTTTTTTTTTTGAGTACATCAACATTTGGGGGTGGGGGGATTTGAACCTCTGACCTCATGGTCGAGGGTACATGCCAATTACCGCTGAGCTAAGCTCGCTTTGGCAAATTAACTTTAATATAATCCTTGCATTTAAAATAGTTTTATACACTATTCTAAAAAAAAAAAATAGTTTTATATACACATGTGAAAGTGATGTATCAACGATTTTAAAACAAAATACTAACAAAGGGTCTAAAGTTGAATCACCTATGAAAGTTTAGAGTTTTAATTGGTATAGTACAATTATTGGTTTGAGGTTTTAATTGATAGACCTCTCCAAAGTTTGGAGGTACAAATTAAATTTTTTCCCAAAAAAAAAAAAGTTACTGCAAACAGTGGCGGATCCAGAACTTCATTTTAGGGGGGCTATATAGAAATTAAGAAAAATATCAATTTTAACCCTAAAACTGGTGTTCAATTTTTACCTTAAACTTTCAATGTCATCTAGTGCACATTGACCTGGATTAGTGTTGCAATTTTCACCTTACCTTTAAAAAGTGTTGTCAAAGAATTTAATATAAATATAAATATAAAAGAAAATGAATGACAATGAAATAATAAGTTAGATTTTTTTCTCTTTGTAAAAAAAAAAAAAAAAAGTTAGGTTTTTTTCTCTTTTACCAATTACCAGAATTATACATTTGTTTCATGCTATTCAATTTTTTTTTAAAAATAATTTATTGAAATTTTAAAATAATGTTATTCATTTTCATGTGTTTTTATCAAAATAAAAAAATGCAGGGTTGAAATGGAAAAAAAGTAAATAAATAATTAGGGTTTGACTAAAAGAAAATAATAAAGAAAAAAAGGGTTAAGGATGCAGGTTAATAAAAATTCAAAAGAGTTATAAAAAAAGAGTAAAAAAAGGTTAAATTATCAAAAATACCCATGAATTATGGAGTTTATTTCAATTATAAAATTTTCAAAAATTTCATTTTAACCTTTGCAGTTCAAAGTTTGTTTCAAAACAACCCTAGAGATATTTTTTTGTTAAATTTATTGACAAAAAAATGATGTATTTGTATGCATTTTTATTGTTTTTACCACGTATGTATTCAAATCTATTCACATTAGCAACCATACATATGCAAAAATGTTATTTTCGATCCATAAATTTAATGAAAAAAACCTTCAAGGATCACTTTGAAACAAATTTCAAATTTCATTGGCTAAAATGAAAATTTTGAAAGTTTAAGAGTATAATTAAAACAAACTCCATAATTCAAATGTATTTTTTATAATTTAACCTCAAAAGACTGAAAAGTAAAAAAGAAAAGATTAAAAAAAATGTTCGTGAAGAAAATCTGAAAAGGTAACAGAACGACGTGTACGAAAAAGATTGAAAGAGGAAAAAGAAAAAAAAAAATCGAAAAAGCACGTAAAAGAAAAACAAAAAAAAAAAAAAACTGAGAAGGAAAAAAAAACGCGTCAAATTAAAGAAAACTGAGAAGGAAAAAAAAACATTTCTAAACTCGAAATAGCAGGGGGCTAATTCCACTGAGCCTGCTGTTCCGAGTTTGGAAATGTTTTTTTTCCTCAGTTTTCTTTGACGCGCTTTTTTGTTTTTTTTTTCCTTCTCAGTTTTTTTGTTTTTTCTTTTACGTGCTTTTAATATAACATTTACATTAATCCAGTCATTCGGGTCAGGGCGTCGCAGGGGTAATTCCACTGAGTCGAATGACTGGATTAATGTAAATGTGCCGCATTTAATATAACAAGTAAATCATTCTTAAGTTGAGGGGGGCTCGAGCCCCCTTGGGCCCTACATAGACCCGTCGCTGACTGCAAACATCCAAGAGCAAGCATTTGTATCAATATTCATCAAGATGACGAGGCAAGAAATGACCTGCAAGAGAAAAACACACATCGATGTAACGTTGTGTCCCGTAATCTAGGATGTTTAAGTTAATGCTTAGACCTAAAACAACAAACTAATTACCATTCAACAGAGTAGAAAATCATTATCCAATGGGTCCTTACCACGAGAAATGTTGTCTTCCACTTCCACCTAACCATTATTGATCTGTACTTCAGTAAATCACTTTTCTTCTGTCTTTACCCCAAACTAATTCTCTTCCTTTTACCGGCTATGGGCCCCTATTAACAAATTCACTCGTAAATTCACTTTCAAATCAATACACATGTTCAAATTGGATTCTCTTGCTTTACATCTAGTGGGGGTGGGGCCTTGCATTTACGTCTCTTCTTAAAGGGTTTGGCTGCTCCTCAAACTTCTATGTTTAGATCATAGACCATTGACTTACAACGGCAAAGCCTAATTCCCAAGTCCTCTACGTTCAACCCCTACATTGCTCTCTAACTCTAACACAAACCTTTCTATATAGTTATTGAAAGCTAATTTTGGAAGACCCTCAAGTCTCCCAAATGGAGCAAAAGCATTTTGTATTCGTCCATGGAGCTTGCCATGGAGCCTGGAGCTGGTTCAAAATCAAACCACTACTCGAGGCCGTTGGCCACCGCGTAACGCTGCTGGACATGGCGGCGTCGGGCATCGACAGGAAGGCTATCCAAGACGTGCACTCGATTGTAGAGTATTCTGCGCCTTTGTTGAAGACCATGGCCTGTCTTCCTCCCAATGAAAAGGTGATATTGGTGGGTCATAGCCTTGGCGGCATGAACTTGGCCATCGCTATGGAAAAGTACCCGAACAAGATTGCTGCTTCTGTTTTCTTGACGGCCTTTGTCCCTGATACTCACCACAAGCCTTCCTATGTATTGGATAAGGTACCTCTGTTACGAAATTTTAGTCTCCAAACTTTAGAAATTTTTAATAAACTTTTCAACTTTTAAGTATGTTCTTGTAGTTTTAGTTCTTAAATTTTCAATTTTGTATCTAAAAAAGTATCTAATATCTGATAAGTTTAAACATAAACCAAACAGATAGACACAAAATTGATAAAGTTTAATTCGTCCATATTAGAATCTTATTAAAATATCGGATATGAATTTATTCCAAAATTTTTCAAAAGTAGAGGTTGAATAATGTCCTTTCTCTTTCTTCTCTGTATGACCCAAAAGATAAATTTTCTACCTGAATTTTCTTGTTGATGCAAGTACAATGAGAGAACCCCCATGGAAGCATGGCTAGACACTCGGTTTGATCCTTATGGAAACGAAGCTGAGTCTTTAACGTCAATGTTTTTTGGGCCAAATTTCATGGCCAAAAAGCTCTACCAACTCTCTCCTCCTGAGGTCTCTCTCTTCTTTTACCTGTTTTGTCTGTTTGTAAAATTGTTTCGTACATAACACGTCCATGTCGGAACATTTTATTTATGATTAATTATGATGGAAGGATCTAGTGCTGGGGCTGAGCCTGATGAGGCCGAGTTCACTGTTCGTGGAAGACTTGTCAAAGGCAAAGAATTTTTCAAAGGAAAACTATGGATCCGTCACAAAAGTATTTGTCATTTGTACTGAAGACAATGGAATTCCCAAGGACTTTCAGAAATGGATGATCCACAACGCTGGGATCGAAAACGTGATGGAAATCGACGGCTCTGATCACATGCCCATGTTTTCCAAGCCTCGCCAGCTTCTCCACTGTCTCCTTCAGATTGCTATCAACTACGCCTAATCAAAGTTTATTCCAACCCCTCTCCGAAATAAAAGGGCTAATTTCTCAATCTCTATGGTACCTAAAACTTTATGTTATAATACACTATGGTTTTGATTTAAATGTACTCAAAATAATAATAATAAGGTTTTGTGTAATTCTCTCTTTCTGAGTTCGGGTTTGTGATTTTATGATATGGAATTTGTGTGTAATTTGGGGTTGTTGCGAAAGGGGTCTAAGTATCAATTTGTTTAGTGATGTAGATCTTTTTCTTTTTCTTAGATCTTCTCATGATATAATTTAATAAGATATTTGTATTTTATAATAATGTTGAACAAAAGCATGGTTTTTTAAATTGATATATATAAGGAAATTAGCTAAAATATATCTAATCGAGTGGGCAACGTCAACTTTATTGTTTTTTTAAGTTAAAAAACAATTTTCATCTCCAAGTGGTTTGGACTGTGAAAGTAACCATTTAATTCTTTAAACTTATTTTTCATAAGTTTCAAATTTGTAACCATTTAATTTTTGAACTTTATTATATAATAATTTAAGTCTCTATACTTTCAGATTTGTGACAATTTAGTCCTTACACTTTTAAATTTGTAACAATTTAATTTCTATCATAAAAATTTCATGATCGATGTTGGTTTTTTTTTTTTTTTTTTTGAAAAAAATAATATTGTATTATTTTCGTCACATGGGCAAAAAAATTGATTGTCCATTGGACCTCATTACAAAGCTAGCTTGGGTATTGACCCACCCAAAATTCACTGACTCTAGCTGATTTGGCATATTTAGCCAAAGAAACTGCCACGAAAGAAAAATCAACTTCCTCAAAAAAAGACTTCAACTCCCAAATCTTTGCAACTTCAGCTTCCACATCAGCCCAAACCACCGAAGAATTTTTAATGAACTTCATCGCCATTAAGCAATCTGACTCAACTAACAATTTAGCTACTCCCATTCTTGAAGCAAATCTCATCCCTTCGAAAATAGCTCTCAGTTCAGCCCTAAGAGGGTCAATCCAAAAATCAAAGAAAATGGCCGAAACAACCATGATTTCACCCTTCAAATTCCTGAAAATTAGCCCCAAACCAGTCGAGGAAGGAGAAGAAAGGCATGCAGCATCATCAGAATTGAGCTTCCAAAAGCCGTCAGGAGGAGGACGCCATGCGATAGGATCTCTTGATTCATGAGTACGAAGGCAGAGATTCGACTTCGATTTGGCCTTTCTCTGGAACTTGCCTTCCTAAAAGATTCAAGGTAATTCAAAATCCACTTGCTTTTAATAGTCACCAGAGTAATACTTTCACCATGGACTAACTTGTTCCTGTCATTCCAAATCGTCAAACAATTTAGGCTTTATAGCTTATAGAATATATTAGGTCCCTAATTACTTTATTGATCTACCTATATTAGAAATCTCATTAAGTCTTAACAATAATTTTCATAGTAGGGATTAAATTGTTACAAATTTTAAAGTACAATTACTTAATTGTGTTGCAGGTTAAAATTTGAGAATTAAATTATTACAAAAAAGAGAGTACATGGACTAAATTGTTACAAATCAAAAATTTAAGAATTAAATTGTTACTTCCATCAAAGTTGAAACCAAAAATGATTTTTTTTTTTTTTTTGGTTGAAAACAATAGGTCATTAGATTTTACATTGTAGGAGATCTATATATAGTTTTAGAAACTGCATAAAGATGAAGAATTGAAACATACTTGATTGATAGTCAAAATGAACATAATTCAACAATAATTGATATTTACTCTCGACGATCAAGAGGTAAGAAATTCTAATATATCTCCCTCCAAATGTTGTTGAACTAAAAAAAAAAATTGATCGGTAAGCAACCAATGGGTCACTGTGAAGCAAGTTGTGCAAATTGAAAAGTGAGAAGAAATATAATGCCAAGTGAAAGACTTTAGAAAGGTTGTCTCACTATAAGTCGATGGGCCTCAAATGTTGTAGTGTAGGCCATGCAATTATGAACTGACTGATTGCCAGTGTGCTACACATGATTTTTTATATATACAAATGGTAATCAAATATATATATATATATATATATATATATATATATATATATATATATGTTTTTCTTTAAGAAAGAAAAAAACGTGATTAATAACTCATTAATATAACAGCATTTTATGATTAAACTTTTTGTATGGAACTGCCTGTCCATGCCAATAATGGATAGATCTTTCTTCTCAACTCTTCTAAGACCACCATTTTGAGTTTTCCTCGCATTTTGTAATTTTTTTATTTTATCTTCTAGACCAGTCAAATCAAACCCCTTATATCTTCTCTTATTGTTGAACTCAAAAAAAAATAAAGGGTAAAATATCTTTTTGGTCCCTCATGTTTCAGGTCAGTTTCCAATAGGTCCCTAGGTTTCAAAATCAAACAATCAAGTCCCTACTATAATTTAGTCCCTCCACCGTTAATTTTTTTAACGGTGATGACGTGGCAACGTTTAATAATAAAATATTAATTTTTTTAAAATTTAATTTTTTTAAAATTTAATTTTTAATTAAAATAATAAAATAATAAAATAATAATAATAATAAAAAAAAAAAAAAAAAAACCTTTCCCCAACCCTCGATCCCCCCTTCCCCTTCACCTTCCCCTTCCTTCCCCTTTCCCTTTCCCTTTCCCTCCTCGCCGCCGGTGAGAAGATGATCGTCGTCGCCTCCGCATTCTTCATTTTCTCACCGGCGACCGGCCTCCTACTCCTTTTTCTCCTGGTCCCATCTCCACCCGATTGACCTCATCAGCTCCTCGTACTTGGTGGTCCAAAATTACCTACAACAGTCGTCATCTTCTTCTTCCCCTCTCTTCTTTCTTCTACCTCCTTTCCTTTCTTCTTCTTCTTTTTTTTATGTTTCCATTGCCAGTGAGCTTCAGTCTCTTCTTTCTTTTCATTTTCTTCACCGAGCTTCATATTCCTTTCGCAGGAGGAGAAAATTGTTATAGAGGAGACCAGTGAGCTCCATATTCCAAATAGACAACCACAATAATTCGATTCAATCCATAAACCAAAGAAATTAGGGCAAAAACTTCGAAAAAAGATGCAGATACATCTGCTAAGAGGATCTCAAACCCTTAAATCCCACGATCAAACCAAAAAAACAAACCCAAAATTCCCCTCAATGTGAAAACAAAGCAAATCGAAACAGAATCACAACAAATCCAAAGCAAATTGAAAAAAACTAACCCAAGATTTATTATTATTAACATAATTAAAGATTGTTTTTTTAATAAATAAATGTCATGTCAACCTTAAAAAAGATTTTAAAAAAATAACAAAAATTTGGATAAAAAGTCTAAAATGCTACTAAATACAAACCTCAAACTAAAATGGTTGAGTTTGAAAAATCAGGAACTTAAATGAACTAAACCCAAACTTCAGGACTAAAAATGTATTTTTTCTTTTTTACTTTTTTTTTTTAAAAAAAATTGAATTGAAAGTTTAACTTTAAAAGAAGTGGTTCACACATCTCTTAATTATCCTCCACAACCGATTTTTTTCCCTTTTTCCATATTATGAAATGTTGCTATCATCACTCGTGAACTTAGCCCAATTCGGAGCTATGCTGAACAACCATCCACTCTTATCTGTCCATTTTGTATTTTTGTTGGAAAACATGCATCTACATGGTGGCCATGGCTTATCTCAAAAAAAAAAAAAAAATGGTGGCCTTGGCTTGCAGTTAATGTGGAAGAAATTAGTACAAAAAAGAGAGACAAACAATTAGAAAAACGAAACTTTTGTTAAGAAAGTATAAGGTACTTTCAAAAAAGAGAGAAACAATTAGAAAAAACAAAACTTTTGTTAAGAAAGTATAAGGTTGGACACACTTTTGAAAGAAAGACTCCCGTACTGTTAAGAGAGCACATTAGTGAATTAGTTTTATTGCTTCAACTGATTTTATTCAATTTGTTTTTCAGTGGTAAAGAGTAATTATTTTGTATTCACAGAGCCTCTGTATATGGGAGACTCTGGTTTTGATCACATTAATGAGAAAATTATATTTTGTTGTGGTCATATTTGATTCTTTAAACTTTAGATGGTATCAAAGTTCTAAAGGTCTAACGACCGATTACAAGCATTTTTTTTTCCATGATGGGTGATTCAACTTCTGAAAGTCAGATTTCAGAGATCGTAACATCCCAAGAGACAAAGTTCATGAATCCTAGAAGCAAAACTTCAACACCAAAGTTGGATGGAGAAAATTTTTTGATGTGGAAATTTCAAGTGCTAATCACTCTAAGAGGTCATGGATTGCAAAAATTTATTAATCCCGATTATGATGTTTCTACAAAATTTTTGAATTCCATTGATGGGTCGTCTTCCGCAAAGATTTCCAATCTTGAATACGAGTATTCGACGACTCGTCAAGATAGTCTAATTACAGCCTGGTTTCTTGGTTCGAGGTTGACGACAAGATTCTTTCTCGGAAACTTTAGACGCACTCTCTCACTCATTTGCTCTCCCTCACTTTTGATACTTTCTCCGACTTGGTCTTGTGCGACACACTTCTTATTTATAGGCATAAGACCCTTAAACTCAAGCAAAAGAAAATGATAAGATGATTTTAGAGCTTCTTTTAGATATCTATTTACAATACTAAGATAAATCTAGATAGGAGTACTAATCGACTTAAACAATTTATGCAGAACCTTCTCGATATATAGTTAATGTTGCCTTTTATTTTAACAATTAATTGGCAACGGAACAAATCCTTGTTGTCAACCTCACTTTTTTTTTCTTTTGGCAAAACCCTTTTTTCTTCATTTTTCTACCAAATTTTTTTGTTTCTATTTCTTTCCATTACTCTGTTAGAATAATATTATGCTGAAGTTAGTTTATTTGTTTTCTTTTACTTGTGGTTTGTGTTTAGTCAAAGTGTATTAATTTGTTGCCTTTTTCTAGCCTTAAGCTTAGTCCCTTTATGTCATAACTCAACTGGAAGTTGTATTGATAACGTATGTGGTTCAAATCTCGCAACTCATATTTTCAAAAAAAAAAAGAAAAAAACTTAGTCCGTTTATTTTTCTATTCGGCTACATGAACCGTAAAGATTTCTTACCTCTTTGTCTTTCTTCTACAAATTAAAGAAGTTTGCAAGTTTTCTTTTTCCATATATACTCTGAGATTCTTTTTTACTGATAAGATTTTTTTTTACCACGGGGGCTTTTTTCTTCCTTTATTTGAAGTAAAACCATTCATTCTAAAGATCGTGGTGGCAAAAAATGATTACTTTAGAGTATGTTGGTAAAAACTAGATATTTAGATAGGTGATTGTGTTGTCCTAGCTATGATTAAAAACTTTGTTTTATATAGTTCTTTTTTTAAAAAAAAAACTTTGTTATATATAGTTTATTTGCTATATTATTTCGTGACAAACTGCGAGAAATTTACCAGGTAAAGGAACTTTCCCGCTACACATTTTGAACTTTTGGCTATGTATCTCATTGTCACAATATTTTCTTTTCCAAGTTGCTTTTATATGGCAATAATTATACAAAGACAAAATAGATTTTCTGGAAATTTTTGTCGTTACAAAATCAATTATTTACATATCACTCAATGAAATTTCACTCTCAATCTCTCTCTCTTCATCTCTTAAACCTCACTAATTTCTGATTAAAATTAATACAGACTTATATTTAAATACATGAATTACATTTAATTACATATTTTGAATCTCTTTTTCTGAACAATCTCTTCTCTTTTCTCTTGATTTGTGTTGTGAGGGTCTACTACGTCTCCGATAGTCATTTAGTGAAAGGAAAAAAAGACCTGTAATCACATGGAGCAGAAGCATTTTGTGCTGGTTCATGGGGCTGGCCATGGAGCATGGACATGGTACAGGATCAAGCCGCTGCTCGAGGCGGCCGGCCACCGTGTAACCGTGCTGGACATGGCGGGAGCTGGGATCAACAGGAAGGCAATCCAGGAGGTTAAGTCGGTCGTAGAGTATGCAGAACCATTGTTGGAGACCATGGCAAGCGTTGGTCCAAATGAAAAGGTGATATTGGTGGGTCATAGCTTTGGTGGCATTAGTTTGGCTGTGGCCATGGAGAAGTTCCCTCAGAAGATATCAGCTTCTGTTTTCTTGACTGCCTTTGCTCCCGATACTCAACACAAGCCTTCTTATGTCGTGGATCAGGTACGTGTATGTATGTATGCAAATATTCTCCTTTCGTAAATTAAAGTATAATAAGAAGGATTTTTTAACATTTTTTATGGTGTTTGTAAATATGAAAGTTCATCGAGAGCGTTCCAAAGGAAATTTGGGCGGATACCCAGTTTTGTTCTCATGAAAATAGAGTTGATGGACCTTCAACTTCGTTTTCGTTTGGCCCCAAATGCCTGGCCGACAGTGTGTATCAACTCTCCCCTCCTGAGGTTTCCCTCCATACATTTCTCTGTCTTTTTTTTTGTTGTTCTTTCTAAGGGATTTTAATTTTTTTTTTTTTTTTTTAACCACAATGATTAATGAAAATTAGGATGTAGCTTTGGCGAAGGCTCTGGTGAGACAAGCGTCACTGTTCCCAGAAGAACTGGGAAAAGCAGAGAAGTTTACAGAGAAAAATTACGGATCAGTTAAAAAAGTGTACGTGGTTTGCAATGAAGACAAGCTTATCACGCCGGAGTTGCAGAAGTGGATAATTCAGAACTATGGGATTGAAAATGTGATGGAAATCGAAGGAGCTGATCACATGGCTATGTTTTCAAAGCCTCTCCAACTTTTCCAATGTCTTCTTCAGGTTGCTCGCAACTACACTTAAATATGAGCTCCCCTGCCCCTTGGCCTTGTATTGTAATAATAAAAGCATTTGAATCTTTCACCACAACTGTTTATGTGTTAATCCGAGGTAGCTTTCGACTACACTTAAATATGAGCTGCCTCTCGTAATAATAGAAGTCCATGACTGCATTTGAATCTCTAACCAACTGTGTTATTTACGTGTTGATGAGATTTTCTACCAAAAATGTGTTTAATTGTATATTTGAAAAATTGGATATGTTGTCTAATATATGTAGGTTGCTATTTGAGGTAGGATGTAAAAAGGGAATCAATGATTGGGTATGTGTATGTGTATAAGTCCATGAAAGGAAAATCTTTTTACCATGTTTTAACATAAAACTTCATTTTTTCTTTTAGTTAGAAAATGGGGGGATTGGGGATCAAACCATGTTTTATTTTGGGTAGAAAAAACTAGAAATTTAGATAGGTGGTTGTGTTAGCCTAGCTAAGATTGAGAGCTTTGTTTAAGCATATTTTATTTCCTATATTTGGTCATTTCCTTTTGTCACCATTGGAACCACTCCGATGTACAAGTGGTTGACGAGGACAACCCGACACGAGCCTAGAAATAGGATCGAAAGATGGAGCTCGAAGGCGAAACGGGCCAAAAGGTCGAGCCTTGGCCCGACCCATATGGTCGGCCTCGGCCGAGTCCGTCCGCCTCCGTTCGGTCCCTTCTACCCCTGGTCACCCCGGTTCCACCTGGTTCAGCCCGAAACGCCTCCGAATTCCTAAAAAGCCTAGAACAACAAGTATTTAAACCCTTCTTCGTCACTGAAGAAAGGGATCCCGAACTCTATTATCGGATTCTCCTCTTACTCTTACTCTCTTGTGTTTTCATCGTTCTACTTGTTGACTTAAGCATCGGAGGCAGTGTGGCAAGCACCACACGTGTGCAGGTTTATTGTTTTACAGGTCACGTATTCCTCCCTCTCATACAAATTTTCGTACGTGAAGGTCAGGTGAGATATGTCTGTCCAAATTTTGCCATCAACAATAAGAATCAAAATGATTTTTTTGTCTAATTCAAGGACTAAAATACACATTTTGAATATTGAGAAATGAAAATGAAACAATCAAATATCAAAGTGAAGATTGTGAAAAGACAAAATCAAAATGGAACTTAAACCTAATTTATAATACACAAAAAGAAAATATTTTCAATAGACATGAGTGTTTATTTTAATGTAGTTAGAAAGGGGGTAATTTCTCGAATAATGTAATTTAAAAAAAAAATGACAAATCTAATGTAGTTTTCAAAATAAAAATATTAATAATGCAATTAAAATAACAAATTACAAAGGTGGGGTGAAGTTTGAAACTATTGACAAAATTAGGGTAGTCAACAATCGTGTACCTTGGACACGATTTCCGTTGGATAAAATCGTGTACGTGGTACACGATTCCAATAAGCATCGCGTACCAGGTACACGATTTACGTGGTAACAATCGTGTACCTGGTACACGATTTTACATTACACTCGTGTACCTGGTACACGATTTTGCATTGAACTCGTGTACCAGGTACACGAGTTTACTTTTTTTTTTTTTTTTTTTTAAAAAAAATTTTTTAATTAAGTATGCAATTTTGTATACCACATTTAAATATTTTCATATTTAAAATTTATTTCGAAGTAAATTTTTTTTTTTTAATAATTAATGTAAATAGATATTTTTCTAAAATTTCACTGACAACAATCTTCTGGAATAATTTCGTCTTTTAAGAAAACTAGTACAAAAAATAAGTAAAATCCTAAGTGCCACAACGACGTGGTCTTCTCTGACGAGCTCCACGACGAGGTTGAGGCGCTTCCATGTGTGATTGGTGATGAATCACATCATCAATATCTTGTTGAGTTATGTCACCATGTCCAGAACTTGAAGCAATGTCTGTCTGATCTGCTAGTGACTGAACTTGATGAGCTAAAGTGTCATCATCAACTATAGGAGGTTCTTCATCTTCATTCTGCTGTGGAATGTCTGCAGCCTGTTGTCGACGGCGTCTACGACGAGCACGTGTCCGATCAGTGTCAGCAACAGTAAGTCTCCTAGTTTGTTGAATGATATCAGTTATGTTCGTGACGTATTGCTCACACATAGAACCTAACTGTGGTATATTTTGCTCCACAGAAAAATGTTGCACATCTCGAACAAAGTTATTCTGCAAGAAGAAAATAATTAAAATAATAAAAATATTTGTAACTGAAATTCAATAATAACAAAATCAAAGTATATACTATACCGTGCAAGCATAATAAGCACCCTCACGCGTGATATACCTCCTTGTGATTGAATCATACCAGTGTAAGTAGTCATCCGACACAACTGGCATGTCTACTATGTCGCCCAGGACACAATGATCACGGCGTGCACGCCACAGTGATATATATGATGCATGATGATGTCGCCAATCGTGATCATGCTTACCTCGCAAGTCTAACTGATGTAACTCTATGACTGTATCGCAAAATGGCGGCACCATTTGTCGCATTCCAAATTGTCTTAGCACTCGATTTGGGTAATGCCACTCTACAATATGAAAACATATGAGAGGGCTTACAGTTAACCAAATCTCTCGTCCATTACGACAATAGTCTGGTAGTAAAGCCATAATCTCAGGTGTGTATGGTGTCCATGTGATCTGAAATTTATAAAACAATAAATTTATTAATGTACATTTTTTTTTTAAATAAGAAAAAATTTGATTACTGTTTTACCTGGTTGGGCATAAGACGGTCAAATGTAATACGATACATGATCAACAAATTTGTAGTTTGCTCAGATGCAGCCAAAATCCCATTCCATCTACATTCAATACAATTAAAGCATACTTTTATGCAAATTTATGATAAATTTTAATTATACGTAAATTTAACATACCGAGCACTAAGTGGGCGTCCAGCATAATGACCAGGGGTCGGCAAGTCGTGTAGTGGTCGGACAATAGAAAACCGATCGAACGCCCAAACTTGTAGTAGTATTAGTGGACCGGCTATCTCTAATGCACTGGCACTACTAGCTCGACATAATTCTCTATACAACCATGCAAGACATGCACTACCCCAAGAATATTGTCCAACTGTCTCGAAGTTTTCTAAAAGTGGAAGAAACATGAGATGAACAAGTGTGTTGGACTTGTCAGCAAAAAGAAACCCTCCAATCAATTGCATAATAAAGGCTCTCGCATGCCTCTGTATTGTGATCTCGTCGGCATTGGGGGGCAACTCTGCAAACTGTGCTGCCAACCATGGAATGCTTAATCTAGATCCATGCAATTCAGGGGGTCGAACTCCCAAAAAATCCTCACATACCTGACCCCAATTATACTGTAATGAACCAGTTACAGGTTCTCCATCTATAGGTAATCCGAACTGTACTGCAACATCTTGAAGTGTAACCGTACACTCTCCACAAGGCATATGAAATGTATGGGTTTCTGGCCTCCATCGCTCAACCAACGCAGTAATAAGATGCCAATTTAGTTGCATGAACCCAATCTGTGCAACCCCCCAAAATCCAGCTTGTTGTATGTAAGGCACGATGCGTTGATCTATATTGATATTTCTGTTAACCACTGCCTCTCTTCTTCGACATTGCAAGATAGTAGTAGATTGATCATCCCATATCGACTGTGAACGGTGCGTACGTTGTAAATATAATTGTCTTGGGTTAATTGGCCCAGGTTCCATATTTATACTGAACATTTAAAAACACATAAGTCCATTAGCAACTACAAATCAAGATTCATTACAAAGAAAACATAATCTATTATAAAGTCTATTACAAATCAAGATTCATTACAAACAAACATAATCCATTACAAACAAAGAAAACATAATCTATTATAAAGTCTATTACATAATCTATTACAAACATATATGTGTGAAAATATCTGACGGTGGCTCCTCATTTGGCTTTCTAGGGGGATGATTAATATTAACATTTTCTCCAAATAATTCATCAACTTCTGTCTCTATATCACTATCCCCACCATTTCCAGGTTCAAGAATCACTAACTTCTCACGAGCCAAAGACATATTTTACCAATTTGACTATAACTGAAAAAATTAGAAAAATAATAATTAAATTTTATTTTTTTCAACAACATGAAAAATATGTCACACTAATCCGGAAAAAATCAAAAAAATAAGTAAACAAGTCTAAAGAGGTTCAACAAAGTATATCTAAGTCCAAAAGATCAAATCAGTCCAAACACGATCCATAACAGTCCAAAAACGACCCAAATCAATCCAAAAACAACCCAAATCGGGTTCAAAATATACCTAAAGTAATATATATCTAAGTCCAAAA
This sequence comes from Luffa acutangula, assembly GCA_036850905.1. Taxonomy (NCBI): domain Eukaryota; kingdom Viridiplantae; phylum Streptophyta; class Magnoliopsida; order Cucurbitales; family Cucurbitaceae; genus Luffa; species Luffa acutangula. The sequence continues at coordinate 54,681,337 of CM072087.1, read as the reverse complement.
CTCAAACGGCCCAAATCAGTCCAAAAACAATCCAAAACAGTCCAAAAACAAACCAAAATCAATTAAAAAAGGACCCAAATCAGTCCAAAAACAACCCAAATCGGTTCAAAATATACTTATAAAAATATGTATCTAAGTCCAAAACGCAAACAGCCCAAATTAGTAAAAAAAAACGACAAAAATCAGTCCAATAACAATCAAAATCAATCCAAAAACAACCCAAATGGTTCCAAATAATACATAAATGTTTGAAAGCACTAAAACAGTCCACAAACTAAAAATCTATCACTAAAATCATCCACAAACTAAAAATCTAAACTAAAACAATGTTTTTATATGAAAGAAAGAAAAAGAAAATATACCAAAGGCGTTTTTCGGCGACGGCGGCGTGAACGGCGGCGTGAACGGCGGCAGCGGCGACGTGAACTGAGGCGGCGGCAGCGGCGGAGATCGACGGTCGGCGACGGCAGCGGCGGAGATCGACGGTCGGCGACGGCAGCGGCGGAAGAAGGAGAATGGAAGAGAGAAAAACCGAGGGGGGGGTCTTGCGGCGCTTTCACGAGTGGGGTGGGGTAGGGTTTCATGGACCACGAAATCGTGTACCACGTACACGATTTCATTAAGTTAATCGTGTACCGGGTACACGATTTCATTAAGGAAATCGTGTACCTGGTACACGATTTCGCTGGCGTGCGACACATCAGCGCCAAATCATCGCCCAACCTGGTGATGTGTTCCTTGTCAGCGTGCCAACATGGAAGTCGTGTACCTGGTACGCGAGTTATCCTTTGAATCGTGACCACGGCCCACGACTTATGGAAATCGCGGCCCACGTACACGATTTATCTACCCTATTTTTGGAAATACTTTCAAAACTCCTCTAAATTTGTTTTTTTTTTATTAAATTACATTATTAATAAAAAAAATCCGTTAGAAAGAACCAAAATGGTTTTTTTTTTTCTTTTTTTAAAATGACCAAAATGGTTTTTTAACACAGAGCCTTACAAGCAAACAAATCACGACAGCGTTTGTCAGCCTAACGTCCTTGACTCGGCGAAAATTTTAATTGAGATCCCGTGGTTGTTCAACTCTTTAATTTTTTTTATCCAAAAAAAAAAAACATTCTTTAATTTTAGTCTTAATTTCGAGGGTTGACAATTAATTTAATTTTAAGCTACAACTTGCTGTGATTCACATGTTTATTTTTTTAAACAAGCTGTGACGGTTCACATGTTAGAACTTAGAACTAATTTCTTTTAATCTCTATAACAAAATTATTACAAATATTATTCAATAGCTCAGAAATCTTCAAATCTTTTTTGGCTATCACTTCAAAGTTTTATTTCTATACTCAAAACCTTTTTCACAATTTGTCTCAAAGTCTACAAGAGAAATATGCAGAGGACGTTGGCATATATATCTTTTGAAAACTATACTTTAATTTCACACCTTCCATATATAATTAAACGTTGTTATCATATTTTTTTAACGAAACTGCATTAATCATTATCAATATCATATCATCTTAAAGAGTTCCAATAACTACAGTAAATTTATTTTACAGTACGTATTCATTGTACCAAACTGCAAGGAACATCACTAGAGAGTACACCAACTTGCCGCCACAACTTAAATTTTTTCTTGGCTATGTATCTAGCTCAATGTCAATAATAATAATAACTACAGTGAATTTATTATATAGTACGTTCTCCAAAGTTGCTTTCATGGCAAATAATAATGATGTCATAGGGACGTCAAACAGATATTCAACTAAGTTTTGTCGTTTACAAATCTCCAATTATATATTTAGATATCTCAACAATCTCTCTCTCCTTTCATCTCTCATAACAAGCTATTTGCAGAAAGGAAAGTGAAGGGGCCTGTAATCACATGGAGCAGAAGCATTTCGTATTGGTTCATGGGTCCTGCCATGGAGCGTGGACCTGGTACAAGATCAAGCCGATGCTCGAGGCGGCCGGCCACCGCGTGACGGTGCTGGACATGGCGGGGGCTGGGGTCAACATGAAGGCAATCCAAGAGGTTAATTCACTTGTAGAGTATTCAGAACCATTGTTGGAGGCCATGGCTTGTGTTGGTCCAAATGAAAAGGTGATATTGGTGGGTCATAGCTTTGGTGGCATGAGCGTGGCTGTGGCCATGGAGAAATTCCCTGAGAAGATAGCAGCTTCTGTTTTCTTGACTGCCTTTGCTCCTGATACCCATCACAACCCTTCCTATGTCCTAGATCAAGTATGTATATATATAAAAATCAAACTTAGAAATCTTCATTTGGGTGGACAATATCATATCATTCTAAGGTATATAGCAAATTTAATTTGTTGTTTGTTTGTTTACATATGCAAGTTCCACGAGAAAGCTCCCAAGGAATTTTGGGTGGACTTCCAGTTTTTTTCTCACGAAAACACAGTTGGTGAACCTTCAACTTCATTTATGTTTGGCCCCAAATCCATGGCCAAGAACTTGTATCAACTCTCCCCTTCTGAGGTACGGTTCTCTCTCTGTTTCTTTTTCTTTTTAAAGGGAATTTGAATTTTGAGTGGAAGAAGTTGACAATCATCAAAAAAAATATTAGGATCTGGCTTTGGCAAAGACTCTGATGAGACCAGGATCACTGTTCAGAGAAGAGCTGGCGAAAGCAGAGAAATTTTCAGAGAAAAATTATGGATCAGTTAGGAAAGTTTATGTGATTTGCAGTGAAGACGAAACGATCTCGAAGCAGTTCCAAAAGTGGATGATAGAGAATAATGGGATTGAAAATGTGATGGAAATTGAAGGAGCTGATCACATGCCAATGTTTTCAAAGCCTCTCCAAGTTTTCCAATGCCTTCTTCAGGTTGCTCACAACTACGCTTAAATGTCAGATAATGTCCTTTGTAATAATAACTTCATATGGATTTGGCGCTGCATTTCAGACTCTTGTACACCTCTTAAACTCTTGATAATAATATCTAAGCACTACTATTATATTTAAAGGTTAATTCGAGCATAGATTAGTGAATAAGGTATTTATTGCTCGAAATTTTTCTACTACTACTATGGGAGAGAGAAGTTTGGAAAAATGAAAAAGAAAGAAAGAAAGAAAATGGAGGAGAGAAGAGAATAAAAAACTTATAAAATTTAAAAAAGCAATTACTCTGTGCACATGCACAATGCACATTTATTTTTGGCTACATGTATGCACGTGGCTACCACATTTATTTTCTTATTAATAAATTAAAATCGATTGATTGATTGGTTTTGCCTACTTTTAGGTGAACCAACCATTGGTTGGTTCACCAATTGAAAAAATCAACCCCAACCGGATGTGGTAAAAAAACCGACCGACCAACGTCAGTTTGATCGATTTTGGTCGGTCGGGTCAATTTTCGATCTAGTTTTGAGACATTTTTAACTTTGAATAATAATTACCTTTATTTTAAAAAGTAAACATCCACAAAATCAATATGGATTTGTCAAAACTCATCTCAAAACCAATGAAACAATAGAATTATTCTTCATTTATAATTTCACTGTTGAACCAATAAAAGGTTTACTTGTCATTTTCGTTTATTTCATTATCACAATTAGCAACGCATATAACACTCTAATATCTTCATCTATGTCACTCTCTAATATCTTCATCTATGCCACATCATCAATTACTCTGTTTTTTGAGATACATGAAGTGAAAATACAAACCTTTTCGAGAGGAAAGGATATTAACGTCTTTACAAAGGTATTTTTAACTATCACATTAGTCACTCTTTAAACCATTACGAAAATGAAAAGTCATTGGTTTTATAAGATAATGAGTATAGCAAACGTTAAAACTTATCATCCATTGCCCAATAATAAATGAATAAGTTCGACTACCCCAAATAATAAGCTCAAATCAGATATCGATGGAGAGAGAGAAACAACAAAATTTTTGTTATCAAACGAAGAATAAATTCTTCAAATGTCTAAGATTTTTATTTATTAGAGATGTATAAGGGTGCTATAGGATTTCTACGGAAATAAAATTTAAGATTGAATTAAGAATTTACTTGGTAACAGATATGGTGACATGACAGAGATGAAGCTCTTGGAAGAATTTTGAGATAAGAAAAATCTCTTTAAAACAAAAACAAAAACATGAGCTTGGAGGAGGATGTTAGTGGAGTGCCACCATATTCGAGCCTGCTTGGAATGGTCAGTTAGTGGAGCGATACCAAGCAAATGCATCTCCTAACAGACGCACTAGATGAGCAATAATAGTGAATTGCAATGTGGATGGACAAGATGAGCCCATATAAATGTCAAATTTTCCACAAAGAAATAGGAGATTTGAATGAAATAATTGAAGAACAGAAATTTCCACGAGTGTCACATCAGTTAAAGGGGCCTAAACAAAGGGATGAAAAATCACCAAAAATACATCACAATTAAATTACAAAATGCCATTACAGCGAGGACATGATATCAATTAAAAACGAGGCTCAAAGAGGGTGGAAAATCATCAAAAATTCAGTACACAAATTACAAAGTATCATTTCAGTCAAAATCCTTCAGAAAGTCGATTAAACAATTTTAAACATGGTGTAGAGACGATATAAATACCCATTAGAAGGTAAACTTGCCAATCCTGATGGCGGCTCCAAGAAGAATGAATATCCGATCATCACTCGAGCTTTTGAACATAAAGGCTCCCACTTGAGCATATTCTTCTTTCCTGAAACCGCAAGTCAAATTTTTTGTACAGCAGGCCATTTAAAATGACAAGATTAGTGTGTGATTGGGAAGATAAATCACGCTCCTATTCCCCCGAATCGATCGCATCACAAGAAAAACAAGTCCTTTTTCTTCAAGTTTTTCATATGGAAACATCGTACCTATGTTGTATTCTACAAAGTTACAGAATTCTGACGTCACCTCACCGCCCTCTTTTAGAAAGTAATGAGCCGTAGCGGGATGTTCTGTCTTTCAGAAAATACTGGAGCCATAGCGGGGTGTTTTGAGAAGACATTCCAATTTCCTTCAACTTTGCAAGAAAGGAATACCCATAAGCTTTTTTACTGCATGTAGAATGATCTACAGCTGTCGATGGCTAAGAAACTTGGCCTTTCCACGGATATATGCCCATGTCTTGCATAATCTTTGGCTATTTTTTCATCAGTTGTTACTTGTAGCTTGTGAAGAACTCACATGGTCAATCGTGACTATTAGCGTCGGGCAGTTCGAGACTTTGGCTTTGACGATTTCTGCAATAAAATAAAATGGGTTATATATAGTTTCATGTGCCAAGAAAATATACTGAAACTATAAGCTTGAAATTTTATATTTTCTACATAAACACGCAAACCCATACATCCCCAATGGCCAATAGATCTTCAATTCACAAACGGAGGTGTCAAAGAGAGCATGAACGTTACACCTTAAGCTAAGACTAGTAGTGCTCCAAACTTTCATAGAAAAGAGTAAACCAAAGAACAAAACATGATATGAGAAATTTGAAATTTTTATCTCACCGAAGTTGCCCCAAAGCTAGCCCCAGATCCTGTTGCAGCACCTATGAAAACAGTACAAACCATCGTTACAAACAGATCCAAAATAGCAACCACTAACTAGGGAACGTACTAATTAACATTAAGTAATGGCATATTCCTTCTACATCAGGTCAACAAAGAACTCAAATCAGACATGTTCTTGGTAGTAATAACGTCCACTCTTCAGATAAGGAAACCATGTCAAATAATTTGATCTCTTCACCAACAACCACAACTGTTTTAAGTTAATTTGCATGTGTTTCGATTAATTTTATCTACATCTAACTTTCTAATATTTGAGAAAGACAATGCTAGTTGATGTCCTAATTTGCATTTGCTACCATCAAACTTTAAACCCCATACCATACAATTTCTCTCATCAAAACTTATCTTATTGACTGTTGGGCCACGACATGGTGATTCTAAGAATTATATCACATATTAACAATTTGCACAGAAACAAGCCTGTTCAAATGCAAGGCAACAACCATTGATCAAAAGGGTCTCGAGATGAATACAACTTCAATAGACTGATATCAAGCACTGTGTAAATAATAATAACAAAATTGCAAGTTGCAAAAATAAGTTAAAACAATTTTTAGAAAGGGGCTACTAGGATTGAAAATTCTATTAAAAAATCAAATGACAAAATGCTATCATATTATGCAGAATTAGTTGATCACTAGCAAAAAGAATCAATACTAATAATATTCTATGAGGATATGGTACGAGTTAAAATTTATTTTAACATGTTAAAATAGCTGGAGTTCAAATTTATTGTAACATTTTGAAATAACTGAAATATCTTGAAAGATACAAGATAGAAGCACTAAAATAACTCTCAAATATTTCAAGGTAATTGGGGTCTCCCTCTCTTAACATCACGAGTCTAAACCAACTAAACCAATGTCTACTTTCCTCTCCTCCAACTCATCTATTTATATCAACACCTAATAACAAACTCCTCAAGTTAACTACAAATATTCCCTCGATACCCTAACAATATCTGTAACTATCTAATGGCATTTCCATCACGTGGATCATCATTTCCTTGACAATATATTAATGTGAAGTTTGTGGTATTCTAGATTCTTTTCCCAAAAACATCCCAAATAAAAGGTTTTCTGACATTTTGGCATTTCCATTACATGGATCATCATTTCCATCACAATATATACCCTGGATACCCTAACAATATTTCTATCTATCTAATGGCATTTCCATCACATGGATCATCATTTCCTTGACAATATATTAATGTATTTTTTTGGTAAGGACAATATATTAATGTGAAGTTTGTGGTATTCTAGATTCTGTTCCCAAAAACATCCCAAATACAGGTTTTCTGACATTATGGGATAGACAAAGATAACAAGTAAGATTAACTATTACAAATAAGCAATTAGTTCAGTACCATGCTTAAGAAATACATGCAAACAAAAAATGTCAAGAAATTACCAGAAGCAAAGGGTGTCGAAAATAATGAATTTCCTGCAGAAGCAGATTGCCCAAAAGACTGAGCAGTACTGCCAAAGGGAATACCAACAGAACTAAACAATGGTGCAGAAGACGAGCCAAAAAGTGTTGTCGGAGCTGTTGCACCAGACGAACTAAACAGAGAGGATGTTTGAACAGATGCTGTTGGTGTCATGAACAGAGAAGATGATGTAGTAGATGGAGCAGAAGGTGTACTAAAAAGTGACAATCCACCTGCGGAAGAAGCTGGAGTAGCTACTGTAGATGATTGTTGTGCTGTTGATGCACCATGATTACCTGAGCTGGCAAGTAATCCAGCAGCTTGAGTTGATGGTTGTGAATTAGCAGGCAAATGTAAAGTTGGATGTACCCTCTTAGCTGCTGCTTCTTGGCGTGCAGTTTCCCTCCGATCAGCCTCAAGAAATGGATCACTTCCATCCCCTCTGCGACGCTGATCAGCAAGATAAGCTGCCTTCATTGATTCAATGTACTGATGAATATTCTCAACCTACAGAACAATTTTTAACATGCCGTTAGTTATATGAATGTGCATATGTATGTAGTGCATCCTACTGTCTCCTGTGAGATCATGTGCATGTGAATATGTATTTTCACACCCTCCGAAAGAATAATAATTTAAGCCAAACTAATTTAAACAACTCTAGACTCTGTTTCCAAGCATGCTATACTAATTTAAGCCAAACTCAATACCAAAGAGCAACCTCAAATTTACATTACATTACTTACAATCACTCTCCCCTAACCAACTTATTATAATCCCTATCAGAAATCAAGATCTCTTAAATAATAAGAACCAGTTATTTTGACATCGGTGACATACATCAGACAACCTAAGAGGAGAATATCTGAATCTATAGACAAACATTTCAAAGTGGTCCACTACATTATTTCAAATTAATGCCCGTTAAGGACAAGATTCCTCCTACCTTAGCAGCCACGTGAACAAAGAATTCGTGCACATTTGACATGATTTTAGGAAGCGAATGAAACAATGAGGAGCCAGAATTAGAAGCACTCCGATTAGATTCTTGGGCAAGGAGTTGCTCTAATTCTTCAATCCACTGACGGCATTCACTGAGATACTTCTCAAATCTTGAAACAGTTTGCTGCAAAAATGGAGATGGCTTTCTTGGAAGCCCACTGTAGAAATCAAAAACTGGTACAATCGAGGTAGATGTTGGTTGACCACTGGAACCTAAAGGTGATGTTGTTCCAGGAACCTGTGAAGGGGCTGTGGGATTTGAAGCACCTCCAGCACTCTGATGAATGAACCTTGGGCGTATCATCATGAAAGAACGAATAGCAACTTCTGTATTCCAAAGCATCCCTTTAGCAGCAGTCATTAGCTCTTGAAGCAGCACTTTTTGATGTTCTGTAGAGGTACTAATTCCCCCAAGTTCCTGATAAGGAATATGTAAGTATTTCAATAACCCCATAATTTTACAATTTAAAAATCAATATGTACGTATCAAAGTTGGGATGATGCAAGATAGCATCCTTGTGGTTGATGATGTGCAATTCAATACTAGTACTCCTACTCTAAAACAAATAATTTCTCTGAGATGCTTTAAAGGCTGAACATTAAGATACATGTAGTAAACAGGTTTCATGTGAACCTTTCCCCCTTCCGCTACAAAAGGAAGAAAATCACCTCTTTCGACAGAAAATGAAAGGATAGACGGATCACTCCCTCCATAGTTTTTTTTTTTTTTTATCCTTTTGAACAAGATTCCTCCTTCCAAGTCCATAGAAAAGAGTGGCGAAGTAAAGATTCTTCAGGTAATCCATATGTGGCTAACCATCTTTCTTCCAAATAAGATATCACTTATTAGTTCATTAGAATAAAGTAAGAGCCAGAGGGAAACATGTTGAGAACCACTAAATTAATTTAAACAATTTTCTTCGAAATCCAACTTCCAATCCATTTGCTCCTTGTTAATTTTTCACTTCCCATACAGCAAGTATTAAATTAATCCTGAGACAAAAGGGAGTTGTAAAAAAAGATAAACTAAATAATCCCAAATGTTAAAGAAAAGATAAGAAGCAAGCCTTAGGTATACTGTCGAATATCACATGTGAACCTAAGACGCCAAACAAGCCATACCAACCGTCAATTACTCATACGGCATCGTAGTAACATAAATGTGAAAAATAGATCGAAGCTGCAAGCATTTTCGCATCCATATCTCGGTACACTCAAATATATTATCAGTATGCTCAATTATCCAAAAATTATTCGAAGTAAAATCGAAAGGAGATGAAAAGCAATCTGATAAATGTCAAAAGCAACCTGAACAATTCGACTGGCATCAAGCTCAAACCCATCGTTAGAGACTGAAGAATCGTAGAGGCGACTACACTGATCCAGCCTCTGACTTTCATCCCGATATTCCAAGATTCGTTCCCTGTAGCGACACAGAATCTAAATAGCCATATAATATGGAAAATTATAAAGCATTCAAACCCTAGTTGCAAACAAGAAGATGTGGATGCATAAAAGAGAAAGGTTGATGCTAAATAAAACGTCCAAGAATCTTTCTTGAGCAAAAAGAAACATTTCTGGCAGAAAACCTCGAAGACTCGAAATATTATTCTTGCCCAAGATCTTTCAAACTTCTGCCCAGTACAATTAAGCTAAAAACAAGACTTCGAAACAAGTTTCAAAGAAAGTAGAAAACCACATACTCAATCTGAAGGAGAATTTTCTGCGAATCAGGATGGAGATCCGCCCACTTAGTACCATAACTTGCAGGAGCCTTATCATTAGTAAAAATGAACAACTGTTGCTGCTGTTGTTGCTGTTGCTGTTGCTGTTGCTGCATTAACTGCTGCTGCTGCTGCTGTTGTTGTTGTTGTTGCTGCTGCTGCTGCTGCTGTTGCAGTTGAAATTGTTGCGTCTGCTGGGAGAACAATGGGCTGCTCTGCTGAAAAAGTTGCGGTTGAGATTGTGGCTGCGATTGAAATAACTGTTGTGGCTGCTGTGGTTGCGGAGTTGAGAACAGAGAAAACGCCATTGTGATTCTGCAATTGCTTCGTGGGAGTGGCAAGCCACTTCGCCTACTTGAGTCTGGTTCAGTTCAGATACTTGATTTGGGAGTGGGAAATGGTGAACCCTCTTCCTAAACCCTAGAGAGGGAAATGTGAGAGCTCACCTTCGTTTCAAATTTTCTCATTCGCCCAAAAATTTTCAGTCAGCACAATGTTTCTCGTCTTCAATGGATCTGGCTCGAACCTTCAATGGGCCCAGCCCATATGTGAGCCCTTTTTCTGATTTGGCCCGGTACCTTCCATAAAGCTTCAACTTTTCGAAAGAAAAAATAAAAATGAAATATTTTAATTCTTAGTCAGCTTTCAAAAAAAATATATACTTTTTTTCAAACGTTGACTAAATAAATAAATTCATCCATGGTAGAAGTGTTTATAAGTTTAATTTTCAAAGATAAATAATAAAAAAATCTAATGATTATCAAATAGGGTAGAGTTGATTTTAACTTTAAATTGGAACTAGAAGTTCAACATTAGATGTTTGAATACTAAACATGGTTGAACTCATAAAATATGAAAACATTAAAAACTTAAGCATGTGAATCCTCATTTGATAACCATTTATTTTTTTTGTTTTTACTTTTTAAAATTGTGTTAGTTTTCTAACTATTTCTCAATAATGATTTTTATATTTCTTAAGAAAACATTTGAATTATGAGTTAAATTCCAAAGACAAAAAATAAGTGTTTAAGAACTACTTTTTCAACATTCAAAACATCGGGTCTGAATGAATGTTCTTATGCATAAACTTGAAAGTGTCATATCTATTTAGATTTTATATATTTTTAGGAAATTGTGCATTTTTGGTCTCTAGGGTTTGGAATATATTGCATTTGGGTTCATTAGTCTTCAAACTCAACAATTTTACCAATGAAGTTTGCATTTGGTTTCATTTTGGTCCTTTCATCAATTTTTCTGTTAAGTACACACATTTGCATTTAGTCAAATTAAAAAAAGAAAGACAAGTTTTGAAATGTTTTTTTAGTTCCAGTTTGATAACCGTTTGGTTTTGGTTTTTAAAAATTGAGCCCATAAACACTACTACCAATTATAAGTTTATTTATTTTGTCATCTACCAACTACTCATGTTTTCAAAATCGAGGTAAAATTTAAAAAACTAAAGAAAGTAATTTTCAAAAAATTGTTTTTTGTTTTTTGGAATTTGACTAAATTCAAATGTATACTCATAACAAAGATGAAAATCGTGGTAAGGAAATTATGAGAAAATAAACATAATTTTCAAAAACCAACATCAACAAGACTTTAGTTTTCAAAACTTGACTTGTTTTTTTGAAACATGAAAGGTGGTAGGTGATAAAAAAAAAATAAATAAAAAAAAAAAAAAAAAAACTTATGAGTGAAAATAGTGTTTATAAGCTTAATTTTCAAAAACTAAATACAAAAATCAAACTTGTGAGTGAAAATAGTGTTTATAAGCTTGATATTTTGTGTTTTGCTTTCACTTGAATAAGTAAAGGTTATTTGAAAGAAAAGCGAGCATTTAGACACAACTAGTTTGAAACTACGTGTGTTGCACGTGTTATAATACCTTTTAAGTATAAGTAGTTAATTAGAAAATTTGAAATATGACTTGATAAGGTACCAAAAAAATATAAAAATGAATAAATACACATGAATTTATAATTATTGCAAAAATTGATATGTATGTGACCAAATTGAACCATTCTAATAAAAATGGTTTATAACCAATATCATGGATATAAATCAAATATAAAAAATCTCACCCGCTTAAACATTTTTTTAAGATTGAAGATAATGAAAAGTCTTTTAAATTACCTAGGTAAGCATTTATATTTTCCAAAATCTTAATTTTGTAATCAATTAATAATTAATAATTCAATTAAAGTTATGTTTAATCCAACTGTTTTTTTTTTAATTGTTTAATCTAACTGTTAAATGAGCATTAATTAAATAAAAATATAATTTTCTTCCTAACATCTTGTCTAAAAAAAATCTCAAAAATATATGAAAAATTTTGAAGGTTGAAGAGAAGCATAATGGAGAAAGATTGATTTTTTTTTTTAAAGAAGATAATAGTGATCGATCTTCTTTCTCATTTCATAAAGAATAAGAAAGACAATACTAATGAACTCACACGTGTACTCGCTTCTATTAAAGAAATAAACAAAAAATATTTTTTATTCATATGAAACTCTTAGGGGTGACGAAAATATAATATAAACTAATAAAATCTCGATATGAAAGAAAACTAACAAAATCTCCTACGGATACATTAGTCTACTTGAAAAAGAAATAAGAAAAAATTATATATATTTACACTCAATGAAAATGTTATACTCACATCAGTAAAGATAGAGTAGGAATAATGGGTTTCCTCCCACTTGTTGATGTTTGGTACAATTTTTTTAATTTTCATGCACCACAAAAGCTCCACCCCGTCTCTTGGTTTAGACCACTATTTATAGGGTTCAAGTGAATCGGGTGGTTATGATAAATCTTTTCACATTAGAAAATTTGAAAATTAAAAACAATTAATTTGATTTTTAGTTTTTGTTTTAAACAAATTTTTAATCTTATCAAAGATGAGATTTATTTATTTTTTTTTAAAAAAACAACACAAACGTGGGAATGAAGATGTTTTTTTAAACCAATTCTTAATCTCATCAAATAAAAAAAAAAACAACACAAACGTGGGAATGAAGATGTTTTTTAAACCAATTCTTAATCTCATCACATATGAGATTTTTTAAAAAAAACTAATTCTTAATTTTATCAAAGATGAGATTTTTTTTTAAAAAAAGAAAATAACAACCTAACGTGAGAATGATTTTTTTTAAACGTGGGAATGAGTTTTTTTTATAACTCATTCTTAATCTTATCAAAAAAGAGATTTTTTTTTAGAAAAAAAAAAAAAAAAAACAAAACCTAAACGTGAGAATGAGATTTAAAAAAAAAAAAAAAAAAAAACAAAACCTAAACGTGATAATGGAGATTTTTTTAAAAAAACCAATTCTTAATCTTAAATGTAGGAATGATCTACCGTGGGAATTTGAATAATAAAATATTGAATAATTAAATAGGAAGGACAAATAAGGAATTTGAAGATTAAAAAGGGGCTTAAAAGGAAATCAAAAGTTTCTCCCCTTAAGCGCCTTTTAAAAAGGGGCTTAAAAGATGAGATTTATTTTTTTTTAAAAAAAAAACAACACAAACGTGGGAATGAAGATGTTTTTTTAAACCAATTCTTAATCTCATCAAATAAAAAAAAAAAACAACACAAACGTGGGAATGAAGATGTTTTTTAAACCAATTCTTAATCTCATCACATATGAGATTTTTTTAAAAAAACTAATTCTTAATTTTATCAAAGATGAGATTTTTTTTTTAAAAAAAAAAATAACAATCAAGTTCGTTCCAAAAATAGTTCAATTTACTCCCTCCACCGTTAATTTTTTTAACGGTGATGACGTGGCAACGTTTAATAATAAAATATTAATTTTTTAAAAATTTAATTTTTAATTAAAATAATAAATTAATAAAAAATAATAATAATAATAAATAAATAAATTTAAAAAAAAAAAAAAAAAAAAAAAAAAAAAAAAACCTTCCCCCAACCCTCGATCCCCCTTCCCCTTCACCTTCCCCTTCACCTTCCCTTTCCCTTTCCCTCCTCGTCGTCGTCGGTGAGAAGATGATCGTCGCCGCCTCCGCATTCTTCATTTTCTCACCGGCGGCCGGCCTCCTACTCCTTTTTCTCCTAGTCCCATCTCCACCCGGTTGACCTCATCAGCTCCTCGTACTTGTGGTCCAAAATTACCTATAACAGTCGTCATCTTCTTCTTCCCCTCTCTTCTTTCTTCTACCTCCTTTCCTTTCTTCTTCTTCTTTTTTTTATGTTTCCATTGCCAGTGAGCTTCAGTCTCTTCTTTCTTTTCATTTTCTTCACCGAGCTTCATATTCCTTTCGCAGGAGGAGAAAATTGTTATAGAGGAGACCAGTGAGCTCCATAATCCAAATAGACAACCACAATAATTCGATTCAATCCATAAACCAAAGAAATTAGGGCAAAAACTTCGAAAAAAGATGCACTGCTAAGAGGATCTCAAACCCTTAAATCCCACGATCAAACCAAAAAAACAAACCCAAAATTCCCCTCAATGTGAAAACAAAGCAAATCGAAACAGAATCACAACAAATCCAAAACAAATTGAAAAAAACTAACCCAAGATTTATTATTATTAACATAATTAAAGATTGTTTTTTTAATAAATAAATGTCATGTCAACCTTAAAAAAGATTTTTAAAAAATAAAAAAAAAAAAATTGGATAAAAAGTCTAAAATGCTACTAAATACAAACCTCTGGTTGAGTTTGAAAAATCATGAACTTAAATGAACTAAACCCAAACTTCAGGACTAAAAATATTTTTTTTTCTTTTTTACTTTTCTTTTTTAAAAAATTGAATTGAAAGTTTAACTTTAAAAGATGTGGTTCACACATCTCTTAATTATCCTCCACAACCGATTTTTTTCCCTTTTTCCATATTATGAAATGTTGCTATCATCACTCGTGAACTTAGCCCAATTCGGAGCTATGCTGAACAACCATCCACTCTTATCTGTCCATTTTGTATTTTTGTTGGAAAACATGCATCTACATGGTGGCCATGGCTTATCTCAAAAAAAAAAAAAAAAAAAAATGGTGGCATTGGCTTGCAATTAATGTGGAAGAAATTAGTACAAAAAAGAGAGACAAACAATTAGAAAAACGAAACTTTTGTTAAGAAAGTATAAGGTACTTTCAAAAAAGAGAGAAACAATTAGAAAAAAAAACAAAACTTTTATTAAGAAAGTATAAGGTTGGACACACTTTTGAAAGAAAGACTCTCGTACTGTTAAGAGAGCACATTAGTGAATTAGTTTTATTGCTTCAACTGATTTTATTCAATTTGTTTTTCAGTTGTAAAGAGTAATTATTTTGTATTCACAGAGCCTTGTATATGGAAGACTCTGGTTTTGATCACATTAATGAGAAAATTATACTTTGTTGTGGTCATATTTGATTCTTTAAACTTTAGATGGTATCAAAGCTCTAAAGGTCTAACGACCGATTACAAGCATTTTTTTTTTCCACGATGGGTGATTCAACTTCTGAAAGTCAGATTTCAGAGATCGTAACATCCCAAGAGACAAAGTTCATGAATCCTAGAAGCAAAACTTCAACACCAAAGTTGGATGGAGAAAATTTTTTGATGTAGAAATTTCAAGTGCTAATCACTCTAAGAGGCCATGGATCGCAAAAATTTATTAATCCTGATTATGATGTTTCTACAAAATTTTTGAATTCCATTGATGGGTCGTCTTCCGCAAAGATTTCCAATCTTGAATACGAGTATTCGACTCGTCAAGATAGTCTAATTACAGCTTGGTTTCTTGGTTCGAGGTTGACGACAAGATTCTTTCTCGGAAACTTTAGACGCACTCTCTCACTCATTTGCTCTCCCTCACTTTTGATACTTTCTTCGACTTGGTCTTGTGCGACACACTTCTTATTTATAGGCATAAGACTCTTGAAACTCAAGCAAAAGAAAATGATAAGATGATTTTAGAGCTTCTTTTAGATATCTATTTACAATACTAAGATAAATCTAGATAGGAGTACTAATCGACTTAAACAATTTATGCAGAACCTCCTCGATATATAGTTAATGTTACCTTTTATTTTAACAATTAATTGGCAACGGAACAAATCCTTGTTGTCAACCTCACTTTTTTTTTCTTTTGGCAAAACCCTTTTTTCTTCATTTTTCTACCAAATTTTTTTGTTTCTATTTGTTTCCATTACTCTGTTAGAATAATATTATGCTGAAGTTAGTTTATTTGTTTTCTTTTTACTTGTGGTTTGTGTTTAGTCAAAGTGTATTAATTTGTTACCTTTTTCTAGCCTTAAGCTTAGTCCCTTTATGTCATAGCTCAACTGGAAGTTGTATTGATAACATATGTGGTTCAAATCTCGCAACTCATATTTTCAAAAAAATAGAAAAAAGCTTAGTCCGTTTATTTTTCTATTCGGCTACATGAACCGTAAAGATTTCTTACCTCTTTGTCTTTCTTCTACAAATTAAAGAAGTTTGCAAGTTTTCTTTTTCCATATATACTCTGAGATTCTTTTTTACTGATAAGATTTTTTTTTACCACGGGGGCTTTTTTCTTCCTTTATTTGAAGTAAAACCATTCATTCTAAAGATCGTGGTGGCAAAAAATGATTACTTTAGAGTATGTTGGTAAAAACTAGATATTTAGATAGGTGATTGTGTTGTCCTAGCTATGATTAAAAACTTTGTTTTATATAGTTCTTTTTTTAAAAAAAAAACTTTGTTATATATAGTTTATTTGCTATATTATTTCGTGACAAACTGCGAGAAATTTACCAGGTAAAGGAACTTTCCCGCTACACATTTTGAACTTTTGGCTATGTATCTCATTGTCACAATATTTTCTTTTCCAAGTTGCTTTTATATGGCAATAATTATACAAAGACAAAATAGATTTTCTGGAAATTTTTGTCGTTACAAAATCAATTATTTACATATCACTCAATGAAATTTCACTCTCAATCTCTCTCTCTTCATCTCTTAAACCTCACTAATTTCTGATTAAAATTAATACAGACTTATATTTAAATACATGAATTACATTTAATTACATATTTTGAATCTCTTTTTCTGAACAATCTCTTCTCTTTTCTCTTGATTTGTGTTGTGAGGGTCTACTACGTCTCCGATAGTCATTTAGTGAAAGGAAAAAAAGACCTGTAATCACATGGAGCAGAAGCATTTTGTGCTGGTTCATGGGGCTGGCCATGGAGCATGGACATGGTACAGGATCAAGCCGCTGCTCGAGGCGGCCGGCCACCGTGTAACCGTGCTGGACATGGCGGGAGCTGGGATCAACAGGAAGGCAATCCAGGAGGTTAAGTCGGTCGTAGAGTATGCAGAACCATTGTTGGAGACCATGGCAAGCGTTGGTCCAAATGAAAAGGTGATATTGGTGGGTCATAGCTTTGGTGGCATTAGTTTGGCTGTGGCCATGGAGAAGTTCCCTCAGAAGATATCAGCTTCTGTTTTCTTGACTGCCTTTGCTCCCGATACTCAACACAAGCCTTCTTATGTCGTGGATCAGGTACGTGTATGTATGTATGCAAATATTCTCCTTTCGTAAATTAAAGTATAATAAGAAGGATTTTTTAACATTTTTTATGGTGTTTGTAAATATGAAAGTTCATCGAGAGCGTTCCAAAGGAAATTTGGGCGGATACCCAGTTTTGTTCTCATGAAAATAGAGTTGATGGACCTTCAACTTCGTTTTCGTTTGGCCCCAAATGCCTGGCCGACAGTGTGTATCAACTCTCCCCTCCTGAGGTTTCCCTCCATACATTTCTCTGTCTTTTTTTTTGTTGTTCTTTCTAAGGGATTTTAATTTTTTTTTTTTTTTTAACCACAATGATTAATGAAAATTAGGATGTAGCTTTGGCGAAGGCTCTGGTGAGACAAGCGTCACTGTTCCCAGAAGAACTGGGAAAAGCAGAGAAGTTTACAGAGAAAAATTACGGATCAGTTAAAAAAGTGTACGTGGTTTGCAATGAAGACAAGCTTATCACGCCGGAGTTGCAGAAGTGGATAATTCAGAACTATGGGATTGAAAATGTGATGGAAATCGAAGGAGCTGATCACATGGCTATGTTTTCAAAGCCTCTCCAACTTTTCCAATGTCTTCTTCAGGTTGCTCGCAACTACACTTAAATATGAGCTCCCCTGCCCCTTGGCCTTGTATTGTAATAATAAAAGCATTTGAATCTTTCACCACAACTGTTTATGTGTTAATCCGAGGTAGCTTTCGACTACACTTAAATATGAGCTGCCTCTCGTAATAATAGAAGTCCATGACTGCATTTGAATCTCTAACCAACTGTGTTATTTACGTGTTGATGAGATTTTCTACCAAAAATGTGTTTAATTGTATATTTGAAAAATTGGATATGTTGTCTAATATATGTAGGTTGCTATTTGAGGTAGGATGTAAAAAGGGAATCAATGATTGGGTATGTGTATGTGTATAAGTCCATGAAAGGAAAATCTTTTTACCATGTTTTAACATAAAACTTCATTTTTTCTTTTAGTTAGAAAATGGGGGGATTGGGGATCAAACCATGTTTTATTTTGGGTAGAAAAAACTAGAAATTTAGATAGGTGGTTGTGTTAGCCTAGCTAAGATTGAGAGCTTTGTTTAAGCATATTTTATTTCCTATATTTGGTCATTTCCTTTTGTCACCATTGGAACCACTCCGATGTACAAGTGGTTGACGAGGACAACCCGACACGAGCCTAGAAATAGGATCGAAAGATGGAGCTCGAAGGCGAAACGGGCCAAAAGGTCGAGCCTTGGCCCGACCCATATGGTCGGCCTCGGCCGAGTCCGTCCGCCTCCGTTCGGTCCCTTCTACCCCTGGTCACCCCGGTTCCACCTGGTTCAGCCCGAAACGCCTCCGAATTCCTAAAAAGCCTAGAACAACAAGTATTTAAACCCTTCTTCGTCACTGAAGAAAGGGATCCCGAACTCTATTATCGGATTCTCCTCTTACTCTTACTCTCTTGTGTTTTCATCGTTCTACTTGTTGACTTAAGCATCGGAGGCAGTGTGGCAAGCACCACACGTGTGCAGGTTTATTGTTTTACAGGTCACGTATTCCTCCCTCTCATACAAATTTTCGTACGTGAAGGTCAGGTGAGATATGTCTGTCCAAATTTTGCCATCAACAATAAGAATCAAAATGATTTTTTTTGTCTAATTCAAGGACTAAAATACACATTTTGAATATTGAGAAATGAAAATGAAACAATCAAATATCAAAGTGAAGATTGTGAAAAGACAAAATCAAAATGGAACTTAAACCTAATTTATAATACACAAAAAGAAAATATTTTCAATAGACATGAGTGTTTATTTTAATGTAGTTAGAAAGGGGGTAATTTCTCGAATAATGTAATTTAAAAAAAAAATGACAAATCTAATGTAGTTTTCAAAATAAAAATATTAATAATGCAATTAAAATAACAAATTACAAAGGTGGGGTGAAGTTTGAAACTATTGACAAAATTAGGGTAGTCAACAATCGTGTACCTTGGACACGATTTCCGTTGGATAAAATCGTGTACGTGGTACACGATTCCAATAAGCATCGCGTACCAGGTACACGATTTACGTGGTAACAATCGTGTACCTGGTACACGATTTTACATTACACTCGTGTACCTGGTACACGATTTTGCATTGAACTCGTGTACCAGGTACACGAGTTTACTTTTTTTTTTTTTTTTTTTAAAAAAAATTTTTTAATTAAGTATGCAATTTTGTATACCACATTTAAATATTTTCATATTTAAAATTTATTTCGAAGTAAATTTTTTTTTTTTAATAATTAATGTAAATAGATATTTTTCTAAAATTTCACTGACAACAATCTTCTGGAATAATTTCGTCTTTTAAGAAAACTAGTACAAAAAATAAGTAAAATCCTAAGTGCCACAACGACGTGGTCTTCTCTGACGAGCTCCACGACGAGGTTGAGGCGCTTCCATGTGTGATTGGTGATGAATCACATCATCAATATCTTGTTGAGTTATGTCACCATGTCCAGAACTTGAAGCAATGTCTGTCTGATCTGCTAGTGACTGAACTTGATGAGCTAAAGTGTCATCATCAACTATAGGAGGTTCTTCATCTTCATTCTGCTGTGGAATGTCTGCAGCCTGTTGTCGACGGCGTCTACGACGAGCACGTGTCCGATCAGTGTCAGCAACAGTAAGTCTCCTAGTTTGTTGAATGATATCAGTTATGTTCGTGACGTATTGCTCACACATAGAACCTAACTGTGGTATATTTTGCTCCACAGAAAAATGTTGCACATCTCGAACAAAGTTATTCTGCAAGAAGAAAATAATTAAAATAATAAAAATATTTGTAACTGAAATTCAATAATAACAAAATCAAAGTATATACTATACCGTGCAAGCATAATAAGCACCCTCACGCGTGATATACCTCCTTGTGATTGAATCATACCAGTGTAAGTAGTCATCCGACACAACTGGCATGTCTACTATGTCGCCCAGGACACAATGATCACGGCGTGCACGCCACAGTGATATATATGATGCATGATGATGTCGCCAATCGTGATCATGCTTACCTCGCAAGTCTAACTGATGTAACTCTATGACTGTATCGCAAAATGGCGGCACCATTTGTCGCATTCCAAATTGTCTTAGCACTCGATTTGGGTAATGCCACTCTACAATATGAAAACATATGAGAGGGCTTACAGTTAACCAAATCTCTCGTCCATTACGACAATAGTCTGGTAGTAAAGCCATAATCTCAGGTGTGTATGGTGTCCATGTGATCTGAAATTTATAAAACAATAAATTTATTAATGTACATTTTTTTTTTAAATAAGAAAAAATTTGATTACTGTTTTACCTGGTTGGGCATAAGACGGTCAAATGTAATACGATACATGATCAACAAATTTGTAGTTTGCTCAGATGCAGCCAAAATCCCATTCCATCTACATTCAATACAATTAAAGCATACTTTTATGCAAATTTATGATAAATTTTAATTATACGTAAATTTAACATACCGAGCACTAAGTGGGCGTCCAGCATAATGACCAGGGGTCGGCAAGTCGTGTAGTGGTCGGACAATAGAAAACCGATCGAACGCCCAAACTTGTAGTAGTATTAGTGGACCGGCTATCTCTAATGCACTGGCACTACTAGCTCGACATAATTCTCTATACAACCATGCAAGACATGCACTACCCCAAGAATATTGTCCAACTGTCTCGAAGTTTTCTAAAAGTGGAAGAAACATGAGATGAACAAGTGTGTTGGACTTGTCAGCAAAAAGAAACCCTCCAATCAATTGCATAATAAAGGCTCTCGCATGCCTCTGTATTGTGATCTCGTCGGCATTGGGGGGCAACTCTGCAAACTGTGCTGCCAACCATGGAATGCTTAATCTAGATCCATGCAATTCAGGGGGTCGAACTCCCAAAAAATCCTCACATACCTGACCCCAATTATACTGTAATGAACCAGTTACAGGTTCTCCATCTATAGGTAATCCGAACTGTACTGCAACATCTTGAAGTGTAACCGTACACTCTCCACAAGGCATATGAAATGTATGGGTTTCTGGCCTCCATCGCTCAACCAACGCAGTAATAAGATGCCAATTTAGTTGCATGAACCCAATCTGTGCAACCCCCCAAAATCCAGCTTGTTGTATGTAAGGCACGATGCGTTGATCTATATTGATATTTCTGTTAACCACTGCCTCTCTTCTTCGACATTGCAAGATAGTAGTAGATTGATCATCCCATATCGACTGTGAACGGTGCGTACGTTGTAAATATAATTGTCTTGGGTTAATTGGCCCAGGTTCCATATTTATACTGAACATTTAAAAACACATAAGTCCATTAGCAACTACAAATCAAGATTCATTACAAAGAAAACATAATCTATTATAAAGTCTATTACAAATCAAGATTCATTACAAACAAACATAATCCATTACAAACAAAGAAAACATAATCTATTATAAAGTCTATTACATAATCTATTACAAACATATATGTGTGAAAATATCTGACGGTGGCTCCTCATTTGGCTTTCTAGGGGGATGATTAATATTAACATTTTCTCCAAATAATTCATCAACTTCTGTCTCTATATCACTATCCCCACCATTTCCAGGTTCAAGAATCACTAACTTCTCACGAGCCAAAGACATATTTTACCAATTTGACTATAACTGAAAAAATTAGAAAAATAATAATTAAATTTTATTTTTTTCAACAACATGAAAAATATGTCACACTAATCCGGAAAAAATCAAAAAAATAAGTAAACAAGTCTAAAGAGGTTCAACAAAGTATATCTAAGTCCAAAAGATCAAATCAGTCCAAACACGATCCATAACAGTCCAAAAACGACCCAAATCAATCCAAAAACAACCCAAATCGGGTTCAAAATATACCTAAAGTAATATATATCTAAGTCCAAAACTCAAACGGCCCAAATCAGTCCAAAAACAATCCAAAACAGTCCAAAAACAAACCAAAATCAATTAAAAAAGGACCCAAATCAGTCCAAAAACAACCCAAATCGGTTCAAAATATACTTATAAAAATATGTATCTAAGTCCAAAACGCAAACAGCCCAAATTAGTAAAAAAAAACGACAAAAATCAGTCCAATAACAATCAAAATCAATCCAAAAACAACCCAAATGGTTCCAAATAATACATAAATGTTTGAAAGCACTAAAACAGTCCACAAACTAAAAATCTATCACTAAAATCATCCACAAACTAAAAATCTAAACTAAAACAATGTTTTTATATGAAAGAAAGAAAAAGAAAATATACCAAAGGCGTTTTTCGGCGACGGCGGCGTGAACGGCGGCGTGAACGGCGGCAGCGGCGACGTGAACTGAGGCGGCGGCAGCGGCGGAGATCGACGGTCGGCGACGGCAGCGGCGGAGATCGACGGTCGGCGACGGCAGCGGCGGAAGAAGGAGAATGGAAGAGAGAAAAACCGAGGGGGGGGTCTTGCGGCGCTTTCACGAGTGGGGTGGGGTAGGGTTTCATGGACCACGAAATCGTGTACCACGTACACGATTTCATTAAGTTAATCGTGTACCGGGTACACGATTTCATTAAGGAAATCGTGTACCTGGTACACGATTTCGCTGGCGTGCGACACATCAGCGCCAAATCATCGCCCAACCTGGTGATGTGTTCCTTGTCAGCGTGCCAACATGGAAGTCGTGTACCTGGTACGCGAGTTATCCTTTGAATCGTGACCACGGCCCACGACTTATGGAAATCGCGGCCCACGTACACGATTTATCTACCCTATTTTTGGAAATACTTTCAAAACTCCTCTAAATTTGTTTTTTTTTTATTAAATTACATTATTAATAAAAAAAATCCGTTAGAAAGAACCAAAATGGTTTTTTTTTTTTCTTTTTTTAAAATGACCAAAATGGTTTTTTAACACAGAGCCTTACAAGCAAACAAATCACGACAGCGTTTGTCAGCCTAACGTCCTTGACTCGGCGAAAATTTTAATTGAGATCCCGTGGTTGTTCAACTCTTTAATTTTTTTTATCCAAAAAAAAAAAACATTCTTTAATTTTAGTCTTAATTTCGAGGGTTGACAATTAATTTAATTTTAAGCTACAACTTGCTGTGATTCACATGTTTATTTTTTTAAACAAGCTGTGACGGTTCACATGTTAGAACTTAGAACTAATTTCTTTTAATCTCTATAACAAAATTATTACAAATATTATTCAATAGCTCAGAAATCTTCAAATCTTTTTTGGCTATCACTTCAAAGTTTTATTTCTATACTCAAAACCTTTTTCACAATTTGTCTCAAAGTCTACAAGAGAAATATGCAGAGGACGTTGGCATATATATCTTTTGAAAACTATACTTTAATTTCACACCTTCCATATATAATTAAACGTTGTTATCATATTTTTTTAACGAAACTGCATTAATCATTATCAATATCATATCATCTTAAAGAGTTCCAATAACTACAGTAAATTTATTTTACAGTACGTATTCATTGTACCAAACTGCAAGGAACATCACTAGAGAGTACACCAACTTGCCGCCACAACTTAAATTTTTTCTTGGCTATGTATCTAGCTCAATGTCAATAATAATAATAACTACAGTGAATTTATTATATAGTACGTTCTCCAAAGTTGCTTTCATGGCAAATAATAATGATGTCATAGGGACGTCAAACAGATATTCAACTAAGTTTTGTCGTTTACAAATCTCCAATTATATATTTAGATATCTCAACAATCTCTCTCTCCTTTCATCTCTCATAACAAGCTATTTGCAGAAAGGAAAGTGAAGGGGCCTGTAATCACATGGAGCAGAAGCATTTCGTATTGGTTCATGGGTCCTGCCATGGAGCGTGGACCTGGTACAAGATCAAGCCGATGCTCGAGGCGGCCGGCCACCGCGTGACGGTGCTGGACATGGCGGGGGCTGGGGTCAACATGAAGGCAATCCAAGAGGTTAATTCACTTGTAGAGTATTCAGAACCATTGTTGGAGGCCATGGCTTGTGTTGGTCCAAATGAAAAGGTGATATTGGTGGGTCATAGCTTTGGTGGCATGAGCGTGGCTGTGGCCATGGAGAAATTCCCTGAGAAGATAGCAGCTTCTGTTTTCTTGACTGCCTTTGCTCCTGATACCCATCACAACCCTTCCTATGTCCTAGATCAAGTATGTATATATATAAAAATCAAACTTAGAAATCTTCATTTGGGTGGACAATATCATATCATTCTAAGGTATATAGCAAATTTAATTTGTTGTTTGTTTGTTTACATATGCAAGTTCCACGAGAAAGCTCCCAAGGAATTTTGGGTGGACTTCCAGTTTTTTTCTCACGAAAACACAGTTGGTGAACCTTCAACTTCATTTATGTTTGGCCCCAAATCCATGGCCAAGAACTTGTATCAACTCTCCCCTTCTGAGGTACGGTTCTCTCTCTGTTTCTTTTTCTTTTTAAAGGGAATTTGAATTTTGAGTGGAAGAAGTTGACAATCATCAAAAAAAATATTAGGATCTGGCTTTGGCAAAGACTCTGATGAGACCAGGATCACTGTTCAGAGAAGAGCTGGCGAAAGCAGAGAAATTTTCAGAGAAAAATTATGGATCAGTTAGGAAAGTTTATGTGATTTGCAGTGAAGACGAAACGATCTCGAAGCAGTTCCAAAAGTGGATGATAGAGAATAATGGGATTGAAAATGTGATGGAAATTGAAGGAGCTGATCACATGCCAATGTTTTCAAAGCCTCTCCAAGTTTTCCAATGCCTTCTTCAGGTTGCTCACAACTACGCTTAAATGTCAGATAATGTCCTTTGTAATAATAACTTCATATGGATTTGGCGCTGCATTTCAGACTCTTGTACACCTCTTAAACTCTTGATAATAATATCTAAGCACTACTATTATATTTAAAGGTTAATTCGAGCATAGATTAGTGAATAAGGTATTTATTGCTCGAAATTTTTCTACTACTACTATGGGAGAGAGAAGTTTGGAAAAATGAAAAAGAAAGAAAGAAAGAAAATGGAGGAGAGAAGAGAATAAAAAACTTATAAAATTTAAAAAAGCAATTACTCTGTGCACATGCACAATGCACATTTATTTTTGGCTACATGTATGCACGTGGCTACCACATTTATTTTCTTATTAATAAATTAAAATCGATTGATTGATTGGTTTTGCCTACTTTTAGGTGAACCAACCATTGGTTGGTTCACCAATTGAAAAAATCAACCCCAACCGGATGTGGTAAAAAAAACCGACCGACCAACGTCAGTTTGATCGACGTTGGTCGGTCGGGTCAATTTTCGATCTAGTTTTGAGACATTTTTAACTTTGAATAATAATTACCTTTATTTTAAAAAGTAAACATCCACAAAATCAATATGGATTTGTCAAAACTCATCTCAAAACCAATGAAACAATAGAATTATTCTTCATTTATAATTTCACTGTTGAACCAATAAAAGGTTTACTTGTCATTTTCGTTTATTTCATTATCACAATTAGCAACGCATATAACACTCTAATATCTTCATCTATGTCACTCTCTAATATCTTCATCTATGCCACATCATCAATTACTCTGTTTTTTGAGATACATGAAGTGAAAATACAAACCTTTTCGAGAGGAAAGGATATTAACGTCTTTACAAAGGTATTTTTAACTATCACATTAGTCACTCTTTAAACCATTACGAAAATGAAAAGTCATTGGTTTTATAAGATAATGAGTATAGCAAACGTTAAAACTTATCATCCATTGCCCAATAATAAATGAATAAGTTCGACTACCCCAAATAATAAGCTCAAATCAGATATCGATGGAGAGAGAGAAACAACAAAATTTTTGTTATCAAACGAAGAATAAATTCTTCAAATGTCTAAGATTTTTATTTATTAGAGATGTATAAGGGTGCTATAGGATTTCTACGGAAATAAAATTTAAGATTGAATTAAGAATTTACTTGGTAACAGATATGGTGACATGACAGAGATGAAGCTCTTGGAAGAATTTTGAGATAAGAAAAATCTCTTTAAAACAAAAACAAAAACATGAGCTTGGAGGAGGATGTTAGTGGAGTGCCACCATATTCGAGCCTGCTTGGAATGGTCAGTTAGTGGAGCGATACCAAGCAAATGCATCTCCTAACAGACGCACTAGATGAGCAATAATAGTGAATTGCAATGTGGATGGACAAGATGAGCCCATATAAATGTCAAATTTTCCACAAAGAAATAGGAGATTTGAATGAAATAATTGAAGAACAGAAATTTCCACGAGTGTCACATCAGTTAAAGGGGCCTAAACAAAGGGATGAAAAATCACCAAAAATACATCACAATTAAATTACAAAATGCCATTACAGCGAGGACATGATATCAATTAAAAACGAGGCTCAAAGAGGGTGGAAAATCATCAAAAATTCAGTACACAAATTACAAAGTATCATTTCAGTCAAAATCCTTCAGAAAGTCGATTAAACAATTTTAAACATGGTGTAGAGACGATATAAATACCCATTAGAAGGTAAACTTGCCAATCCTGATGGCGGCTCCAAGAAGAATGAATATCCGATCATCACTCGAGCTTTTGAACATAAAGGCTCCCACTTGAGCATATTCTTCTTTCCTGAAACCGCAAGTCAAATTTTTTGTACAGCAGGCCATTTAAAATGACAAGATTAGTGTGTGATTGGGAAGATAAATCACGCTCCTATTCCCCCGAATCGATCGCATCACAAGAAAAACAAGTCCTTTTTCTTCAAGTTTTTCATATGGAAACATCGTACCTATGTTGTATTCTACAAAGTTACAGAATTCTGACGTCACCTCACCGCCCTCTTTTAGAAAGTAATGAGCCGTAGCGGGATGTTCTGTCTTTCAGAAAATACTGGAGCCATAGCGGGGTGTTTTGAGAAGACATTCCAATTTCCTTCAACTTTGCAAGAAAGGAATACCCATAAGCTTTTTTACTGCATGTAGAATGATCTACAGCTGTCGATGGCTAAGAAACTTGGCCTTTCCACGGATATATGCCCATGTCTTGCATAATCTTTGGCTATTTTTTCATCAGTTGTTACTTGTAGCTTGTGAAGAACTCACATGGTCAATCGTGACTATTAGCGTCGGGCAGTTCGAGACTTTGGCTTTGACGATTTCTGCAATAAAATAAAATGGGTTATATATAGTTTCATGTGCCAAGAAAATATACTGAAACTATAAGCTTGAAATTTTATATTTTCTACATAAACACGCAAACCCATACATCCCCAATGGCCAATAGATCTTCAATTCACAAACGGAGGTGTCAAAGAGAGCATGAACGTTACACCTTAAGCTAAGACTAGTAGTGCTCCAAACTTTCATAGAAAAGAGTAAACCAAAGAACAAAACATGATATGAGAAATTTGAAATTTTTATCTCACCGAAGTTGCCCCAAAGCTAGCCCCAGATCCTGTTGCAGCACCTATGAAAACAGTACAAACCATCGTTACAAACAGATCCAAAATAGCAACCACTAACTAGGGAACGTACTAATTAACATTAAGTAATGGCATATTCCTTCTACATCAGGTCAACAAAGAACTCAAATCAGACATGTTCTTGGTAGTAATAACGTCCACTCTTCAGATAAGGAAACCATGTCAAATAATTTGATCTCTTCACCAACAACCACAACTGTTTTAAGTTAATTTGCATGTGTTTCGATTAATTTTATCTACATCTAACTTTCTAATATTTGAGAAAGACAATGCTAGTTGATGTCCTAATTTGCATTTGCTACCATCAAACTTTAAACCCCATACCATACAATTTCTCTCATCAAAACTTATCTTATTGACTGTTGGGCCACGACATGGTGATTCTAAGAATTATATCACATATTAACAATTTGCACAGAAACAAGCCTGTTCAAATGCAAGGCAACAACCATTGATCAAAAGGGTCTCGAGATGAATACAACTTCAATAGACTGATATCAAGCACTGTGTAAATAATAATAACAAAATTGCAAGTTGCAAAAATAAGTTAAAACAATTTTTAGAAAGGGGCTACTAGGATTGAAAATTCTATTAAAAAATCAAATGACAAAATGCTATCATATTATGCAGAATTAGTTGATCACTAGCAAAAAGAATCAATACTAATAATATTCTATGAGGATATGGTACGAGTTAAAATTTATTTTAACATGTTAAAATAGCTGGAGTTCAAATTTATTGTAACATTTTGAAATAACTGAAATATCTTGAAAGATACAAGATAGAAGCACTAAAATAACTCTCAAATATTTCAAGGTAATTGGAGTCTCCCTCTCTTAACATCACGAGTCTAAACCAACTAAACCAATGTCTACTTTCCTCTCCTCCAACTCATCTATTTATATCAACACCTAATAACAAACTCCTCAAGTTAACTACAAATATTCCCTCGATACCCTAACAATATCTGTAACTATCTAATGGCATTTCCATCACGTGGATCATCATTTCCTTGACAATATATTAATGTGAAGTTTGTGGTATTCTAGATTCTTTTCCCAAAAACATCCCAAATAAAAGGTTTTCTGACATTTTGGCATTTCCATTACATGGATCATCATTTCCATCACAATATATACCCTGGATACCCTAACAATATTTCTATCTATCTAATGGCATTTCCATCACATGGATCATCATTTCCTTGACAATATATTAATGTATTTTTTTGGTAAGGACAATATATTAATGTGAAGTTTGTGGTATTCTAGATTCTGTTCCCAAAAACATCCCAAACACAGGTTTTCTGACATTATGGGATAGACAAAGATAACAAGTAAGATTAACTATTACAAATAAGCAATTAGTTCAGTACCATGCTTAAGAAATACATGCAAACAAAAAATGTCAAGAAATTACCAGAAGCAAAGGGTGTCGAAAATAATGAATTTCCTGCAGAAGCAGATTGCCCAAAAGACTGAGCAGTACTGCCAAAGGGAATACCAACAGAACTAAACAATGGTGCAGAAGACGAGCCAAAAAGTGTTGTCGGAGCTGTTGCACCAGACGAACTAAACAGAGAGGATGTTTGAACAGATGCTGTTGGTGTCATGAACAGAGAAGATGATGTAGTAGATGGAGCAGAAGGTGTACTAAAAAGTGACAATCCACCTGCGGAAGAAGCTGGAGTAGCTACTGTAGATGATTGTTGTGCTGTTGATGCACCATGATTACCTGAGCTGGCAAGTAATCCAGCAGCTTGAGTTGATGGTTGTGAATTAGCAGGCAAATGTAAAGTTGGATGTACCCTCTTAGCTGCTGCTTCTTGGCGTGCAGTTTCCCTCCGATCAGCCTCAAGAAATGGATCACTTCCATCCCCTCTGCGACGCTGATCAGCAAGATAAGCTGCCTTCATTGATTCAATGTACTGATGAATATTCTCAACCTACAGAACAATTTTTAACATGCCGTTAGTTATATGAATGTGCATATGTATGTAGTGGATCCTACTGTCTCCTGTGAGATCATGTGCACGTGGATATGTATTTTCACACCCTCCGAAAGAATAATAATTTAAGCCAAACTAATTTAAACAACTCTAGACTCTGTTTCCAAGCATGCTATACTAATTTAAGCCAAACTCAATACCAAAGAGCAACCTCAAATTTACATTACATTACTTACAATCACTCTCCCCTAACCAACTTATTATAATCCCTATCAGAAATCAAGATCTCTTAAATAATAAGAACCAGTTATTTTGACATCGGTGACATACATCAGACAACCTAAGAGGAGAATATCTGAATCTATAGACAAACATTTCAAAGTGGTCCACTACATTATTTCAAATTAATGCCCGTTAAGGACAAGATTCCTCCTACCTTAGCAGCCACGTGAACAAAGAATTCGTGCACATTTGACATGATTTTAGGAAGCGAATGAAACAATGAGGAGCCAGAATTAGAAGCACTCCGATTAGATTCTTGGGCAAGGAGTTGCTCTAATTCTTCAATCCACTGACGGCATTCACTGAGATACTTCTCAAATCTTGAAACAGTTTGCTGCAAAAATGGAGATGGCTTTCTTGGAAGCCCACTGTAGAAATCAAAAACTGGTACAATCGAGGTAGATGTTGGTTGACCACTGGAACCTAAAGGTGATGTTGTTCCAGGAACCTGTGAAGGGGCTGTGGGATTTGAAGCACCTCCAGCACTCTGATGAATGAACCTTGGGCGTATCATCATGAAAGAACGAATAGCAACTTCTGTATTCCAAAGCATCCCTTTAGCAGCAGTCATTAGCTCTTGAAGCAGCACTTTTTGATGTTCTGTAGAGGTACTAATTCCCCCAAGTTCCTGATAAGGAATATGTAAGTATTTCAATAACCCCATAATTTTACAATTTAAAAATCAATATGTACGTATCAAAGTTGGGATGATGCAAGATAGCATCCTTGTGGTTGATGATGTGCAATTCAATACTAGTACTCCTACTCTAAAACAAATAATTTCTCTGAGATGCTTTAAAGGCTGAACATTAAGATACATGTAGTAAACAGGTTTCATGTGAACCTTTCCCCCTTCCGCTACAAAAGGAAGAAAATCACCTCTTTCGACCGAAAATGAAAGGATAGACGGATCACTCCCTCCATAGTTTTTTTTTTTTTTTTATCCTTTTGAACAAGATTCCTCCTTCCAAGTCCATAGAAAAGAGTGGCGAAGTAAAGATTCTTCAGGTAATCCATATGTGGCTAACCATCTTTCTTCCAAATAAGATATCACTTATTAGTTCATTAGAATAAAGTAAGAGCCAGAGGGAAACATGTTGAGAACCACTAAATTAATTTAAACAATTTTCTTCAAAATCCAACTTCCAATCCATTTGCTCCTTGTTAATTTTTCACTTCCCATACAGCAAGTATTAAATTAATCCTGAGACAAAAGGGAGTTGTAAAAAAAGATAAACTAAATAATCCCAAATGTTAAAGAAAAGATAAGAAGCAAGCCTTAGGTATACTGTCGAATATCACATGTGAACCTAAGACGCCAAACAAGCCATACCAACCGTCAATTACTCATACGGCATCGTAGTAACATAAATGTGAAAAATAGATCGAAGCTGCAAGCATTTTCGCATCCATATCTCGGTACACTCAAATATATTATCAGTATGCTCAATTATCCAAAAATTATTCGAAGTAAAATCGAAAGGAGATGAAAAGCAATCTGATAAATGTCAAAAGCAACCTGAACAATTCGACTGGCATCAAGCTCAAACCCATCGTTAGAGACTGAAGAATCGTAGAGGCGACTACACTGATCCAGCCTCTGACTTTCATCCCGATATTCCAAGATTCGTTCCCTGTAGCGACATAGAATCTAAATAGCCATATAATATGGAAAATTATAAAGCATTCAAACCCTAGTTGCAAACAAGAAGATGTGGATGCATAAAAGAGAAAGGTTGATGCTAAATAAAACGTCCAAGAATCTTTCTTGAGCAAAAAGAAACATTTCTGGCAGAAAACCTCGAAGACTCGAAATATTATTCTTGCCCAAGATCTTTCAAACTTCTGCCCAGTACAATTAAGCTAAAAACAAGACTTCGAAACAAGTTTCAAAGAAAGTAGAAAACCACATACTCAATCTGAAGGAGAATTTTCTGCGAATCAGGATGGAGATCCGCCCACTTAGTACCATAACTTGCAGGAGCCTTATCATTAGTAAAAATGAACAACTGTTGCTGCTGTTGTTGCTGTTGCTGTTGCTGTTGCTGCATTAACTGCTGCTGCTGCTGTTGTTGTTGTTGTTGTTGCTGCTGCTGCTGCTGCTGCAGTTGCAGTTGAAATTGTTGCGTCTGCTGGGAGAACAATGGGCTGCTCTGCTGAAAAAGTTGCGGTTGAGATTGTGGCTGCGATTGAAATAACTGTTGTGGCTGCTGTGGTTGCGGAGTTGAGAACAGAGAAAACGCCATTGTGATTCTGCAATTGCTTCGTGGGAGTGGCAAGCCACTTCGCCTACTTGAGTCTGGTTCAGTTCAGATACTTGATTTGGGAGTGGGAAATGGTGAACCCTCTTCCTAAACCCTAGAGAGGGAAATGTGAGAGCTCACCTTCGTTTCAAATTTTCTCATTCGCCCAAAAACTTTCAGTCAGCACAATGTTTCTCGTCTTCAATTGATCTGGCTCGAACCTTCAATGGGCCCAGCCCATATGTGAGCCCTTTTTCTGATTTGGCCCGGTACCTTCCATAAAGCTTAACTTTTCGAAAGAACAAATAAAAATGAAATATTTTAATTCTTAGTCAGCTTTCAAAAAATATATATATTTTTTTTTTCAAATGTTGACTAAATAAATAAATTCGTCGATGGTAGAAGTGTTTATAAGTTTAATTTTCAAAGATAAATAATAAAAAAATCTAATGATTATCAAATAGGGTAGAGTTGATTTTAACTTTAAATTGGAACTAGAAGTTCAATTACGTAGCTAATTGGAGCATAGCTTATGTATATCTATTTTCAACATCAGATGTTTGAATACTAAACATGGTTGAACTCATAAAATATGAAAACATTAAAAACTTAAGCATGTGAATCCTCATTTGATAACCATTTATTTTGTTTGTTTTTACTTTTTAAAATTGTGTTAGTTTTCTAACTATTTCTCAATAATGATTTTTATATTTCTTAAGAAAACATTTGAATTATGAGTTAAATTCCAAAGACAAAAAATAAGTGTTTAAGAACTACTTTTTCAACATTCAAAACATCGGGTCTGAATGAATGTTCTTATGCATAAACTTGAAAGTGTCATGTCTGTTATAGGCAATTTTGGACCACCCCGATATACAAGGAGCTGACGAGGACAACTGAGGAGGAATCGGGCTGAAAGATGGACCAAGGGGGCAAAACCGGCAAGTGAGACGGGCCAAGACCGAAGAGGTCGGGTTTTAGGCCCGACCCCCTGCTCGGCCTCGGCCCGCTCGCGCGGGCCGAGCCCGTTCGGTCCCGTCTGGTCCCCACCGCCTCTGGATGCCCCGGTTTCGCCTGGTTTGACCTAAAACGCCTCCGAAACCCTAAAAAGGGGAGGATGATGAGCAGGTATTTATATCCCTCTTCGCCACTGAAGAGGGGATCCCGAATTCTATCCCTAAACTCTACTCTCTATTCTCTGCTTTCTCCTATTGCTCTTACTTTTCCACTCCCTACCGTTCTGTTTGCTGACTTAAGCATCGGAGCCGGTGTGGCGAGCACCACACCGGTGTGCAGGTTTACTGTCTTGCAGGCCACGTCTTCCCCCCTCATCTACAAATTTACCGTTGGTGGCACGTGAAGGTCAGGTGAGATCCTCTGGCCAAAATCGACCATCAACAATGTCTATTTAGATTTTATATATTTTTAGGAAATTTTGCATTTTTGGTCTCTAGAGTTTGGAATATATTGCATTTAGGACCATTAATCTTCAAACTCAACAACTTTACCAATGAAGTTTGCATTTGGTTTCATTTTGGTCCTTTCATCAGTTTTTCTGTTAAGTACACACATTTGCATTTAGTCAAATTAAAAAAAGAAAGACAAGTTTTGAAATGTTTTTTTAGTTCCAGTTTGATAACCGTTTGGTTTTGGTTTTTAAAAATTGAGCCCATAAACACTACTACCAATTATAAGTTTATTTATTTTGTCATCTACCAACTACTCATGTTTTCAAAATCGAGGTAAAATTTAAAAAACTAAAGAAAGTAATTTTCAAAAAATTGTTTTTTGTTTTTTGGAATTTGACTAAATTCAAATGTATACTCATAACAAAGATGAAAATCGTGGTAAGGAAATTATGAGAAAACAAACATAATTTTCAAAAACCAACATCAACAAGACTTTAGTTTTCAAAACTTGACTTGTTTTTTTGAAACATGAAAGGTGGTAGGTGATTAAAAAAAAAAAAAAAAAAAAAAAAAACTTATGAGTGAAAATAGTGTTTATAAACTTAATTTTCAAAAACTAAATACAAAAATCAAACAATTATCAAGTGAGACCTAAATAGTTATGAAACAAGACCTTTGATATTTTGTGTTTTGCTTTCACTTGAATAAGTAAAGGTTATTTGAAAGAAAAGCGAGCATTTAGACACAATAAATATAATTTTAGAAGCTACTTTTTGTTAGCTCTTCAAAATTGAGTATGTTTAAAAAATAAAAAAATTAAAAAATTAAAAAAAAAAAAAAAAAACTATGGTTTTAAATATTTTTCATACAAAGTAGATTATATTTACTAAAAACAAATAACACCCAAAACAACAAATTCTAAAATAAGCCTTTTAAATACTATACTATCAATGTTTTATTTTGGATTAATTTACAAGTTTACTTCATAAACTCTCATATTTGTCTTTACATTTTTTTTAAAATGTATACAATAGATTTTTAAACTTGTAATTTTATGTCTAACGGATATGTTAATAATGTTAATAATCTGATATAAAAATTTAAAAATCAAATTCAAAAGTATGGTAGACACTTATACAACTTAAGGATTTAATAGACATAAAATTGAAAGGTTAAAAAAGAAAGAAAGTTAAAAGACCTATTACCTTTGTTTTTTTTAAAAAAAAAATGTCTAAAAAGACCATCAAAACCTTAAACCTACCAAACTATATATATATGTATATATATAAACATATCTATATTTATAACAACTACCTATTTGTTCCTAAATTAAATAAATTTTCAAAGTTACGGATAAGCATTTTTCTACAAGGCAATAAACAAATAAATGGATTGTTGACATTACAGGAAACAAAAAATACAAATGGTTTCTTCTCGAGGTGCAAACAGAAAATATAAATTAATCAATCAACTAAGTTTTTGTATAAGAAATAAAAATAGAATGATTGAAAAAAAACAATAATTTTTTTTTAGTACAATAAATTTTTAATTCTCTTGGAAGTAATAATGAAACCTAATAAAACCTTATGGAATTAAAAGAGGGTATTTAAATATCTGGTCTATAAAGTTCAAAACAATATCATTGAGCTGCAGGTCGACCAGTCGATCATTCTGCGTCGACTGTCGATTAGCTGTCAACTGCCGTGAAGAATTTTTCCAAAACAAATTAATTAGTAAATTATGTGCCCCCATTATGGAATTAATTTAACATACCTTTTTTTAACTTTTTCAGTCTAATTCTAATAATTCATTCTCCATTAAATGCCCACAATAAATATATAAAATTTGGCTTCATTTTGTTCGTAGCTCATCGTACAAACAACCCTCAAGTGTATTATTATTACTCGATGATAATATATTAATAATACACTTTAATCCTTTTTTTTTTTCTTCTTAGTTCACATTCACGTGCTTGAAAATGAGTATTCCAACCTCTAATTTATAGACTAAAATAATTTAGTTTGCTTCATTCCATTTAGTTCAATCTTAAATTGATGAAATAAAAAGGAACGGATAATAATTGAATCAGTCTTATTGTTTAAAACTAAAATTAAAAGTCTCAGTCTTATTATTTAAAACTAAAATTAAAAGTCTCATTTGATAGAGTGTTTTCTTTAATTATGTTTATTTACTTGAAATAAGTTAGTTATGATATTGTAAATTTTATTTATGGTTAATTCTGATTATCTTTACTCTTTAACTTTGGTTTTAAAACATTATTTCCATTTTTCTTCTCTTTACTATTATACTTGGGTTGCAAATTTAAAATAGTGTGAGACAATCACTTTATACTCAATATTACAAACGAAATGCTGCAACAAATTATTTCAAAAAAGCATTTATTTTTAAGACAACCATCGCAAATCATAATTGACCCAATAAATTCATTTATTTGGTCATGATAAATAAATGATGGATCGAAATTCCAAATTGTATTGGCTCATCAACACTACTAATCATATGTATCAAAATAACAATTCAAAATTACTAACACATGTACATGGAACATGAAAAGGCAGCCCTTTTATTTAGCTTGTAATTCTGTAAATAGTTGTGAAAACAATTCAAAATAATAGTTGAGAGGGAAGTTTGATCAAAACTACAAATGCTTGAAAGCATATAATAAAATAGATCCACATAAAAGGAATGTGGAAAATCAATGGTGCCATAACTAATCTACCAACTTCTCATTAGTTGTTGAAATTAATATCACAGTCGTTACTTTAAAAATAGTGGTAAAAAACAAAAACAACAATATAAGCTATGTCAAGACCTTCCACTACCTCCTTGTTTGGGAGTGATTTAATTTTGAAATGGTTAAAATCACTTTTATCATGTTCAAAATCACTTCAAAACATGCCTTCAATAATTCAAAATCAATTTTGACGATATGAAAATCACGTTTAAGAGTGTAAAATCAAACATGAAATTGATTTTGAATAATTAAATATATGTTTTAGAGTGATTTCGAACCTGATAAAAGTGATTTTAGCCATTTTAAAATCACTCCCTTCTCATTGTCATTGAACGTATGTGTTGATGCCAAAATTTGGCCAAATGACTCACCTGACCTTCACGTGACATCAACGGCGAATTTGTAGAAACTGGGGAAGACATGACTAGCAAGACCAGTAAAAACTGCTGCACACCGGCGTGGTGTAGGTCACACCGCCTCCGATGCTTAAGTCAGAAAACGGGAGGAGAGCAGGAAAGTAAGAGAAGAGAGTCAATAATTCAGTTCGGGTCCCCTTTTTCAATGGCGAATAGGGGTATAAATACCTGCTCATGCTCCTAGGGTTTTTTAGGAGTGCGGGGGTGTTTCAGGACAAACCAGGCGGATCTGGGGCAGCTAGAGGCTACAGGGACCAAACGAGGCCCGACGGGCCGAGGGTCGGCATGAGGCTCGGGCCAAAAGCCCGACCCCTTCGGTCTTGGCCCGTTCTGCTCGTCGGTTTCGCCTCTTGGGTCAATCTTCCGGTCTGATTTCTGCTCGGTTATCCTTGTCAGCTCCTTGTGCATCGAGGTGGTCCAAAATTACCTATAACCAAGGTATCAAATTTCCGTCGACATTTCCAAGGGGGGAAGTTTCGATCTTCCCCCCATGTCGAGAAATGTCGAGATGTCGATGAAATGTCGAGAAATGTCGAGTTTTTTTTATTTACAATTTATTTTTTTTAGTTTAATAATTATTTTTAAGCTTCATTTTTTGTATGTCTCCCTTGTCCTAGTGGATGTATGCGCGCTTGGTAAATACTGCTAGCTGGGTTTGATTATAATTTTCAAATTCTCAATTATAATTTTACATTTCTATTATTTTATTGTTTTTATCATTTATAAATACTCTCATTCTATTTCAATTTCTTCACACCACAATTCTCAAATTCTTCCAAAATATTCTTCAATTTCTTTTTTAAATTAGAAGTTCTAGACTTCTAGCTCTAGTTATCTATCTTCACGTGTTAAGTTAAGTTTAAAGTTTACAATGTTTCTGTACAATATTAGTTAATTTTTGTTTTATTAATTATATAGTTATCAATTATCATTAGTTAATTTTTCTAAAAAAAAAATTATCATTAGTCAATTATATAGTTCCTATATACTTCTTATTTGTAACTAAAGTCTCATTTTATAATTCAAATAATTTATATCAATTAGCATTATTTTAATTAATAGGAACATCCCATCGACATGTTAATATAAATATCATAAATAATTTTCATCAACTTCCATATTGCATTTAATATAATTAAGTCACAATTAAATTTGCATTTAATAATTAAAACAATTTTCATCAATTTTCATATTATTTTCAAAATTCCTGCACATATCGACATTTGAATCGAAAATTCTATCTAAATATTATCTTACTTTTTAGATATGATGATAAAAAAAAAAAAAATGGTCAATTATAGTCTAACTAAGTCACAATTAAAGTTCCATTAACTAATTCAAACAATTTTCATCAATTTTCACGATTTCCGTAAATTTTTCCGAAATGTCTCTCGACATTTACATAAAATCTGAACCTCGACATTTCTATCGACATCGAAATTTTAAACCTTGTCTATAACAGTATGAACTCAAATGCACCTCACGTGTAAAACACACATACCTTGGGTAAACTTTTGGGAAACATAGATATCTATGTTTGTACTTGACACTCCTTCGGTGAATATAAGTGTCTCGAATATGTGAAGTGGGGTAATGACTAATTATTTCATCACTCATGTTTATAAAAAGCATTCATTTACACACAAATTAAAATATATTTCTAATAAACATACCTACAATGTCATGTATCTACCTATATGTTCATGAAAGATCTTAAACGAAAATACAACCATCTGCAAAATCTTTATCATCCAAAGTGATAAACGCTTTTTTTACCTTTTTAGTTGTTTTATTCAAATAACACTATAAACCGAAAGGTAAAATGTTTTTGCCAAAAATATACTTCAAAACTACAATTAAATAAATGTTCTGATATTTATGAATCTGACAACTTGTACCTATGAAAGGAGAGATTTTAGTCATTTATGGTATAATATAATTTTGCAAAAAAAATTAAAGTTTATAATGGAAACTTGAATCAACAGTGAAACTTTTTTTTTTTTTTTTTTTTGACAATATAGGGTGGAGGATTCGAATCAGTACATCTTTATGCCAGTTGAGCTATGCTCTTGTTGGCGAATCAACAGTGAAACTGTTGGTATAACATATGTAACATAAATCTACCCTTCATTATTTAAAGCAAACTCTGATAAAGGTAAAAAAAAAAAACATGCAACTTTAGTTAATATACAAATACTATTTTTTTTTCATATATTCTTACAACAATTGAGGAAGGCATACAATTTTATGCCAAATAAAGCCACACAAAATATTAAAACAAATACATTACATTTATCGGATGCGTAAGTTTTGTAATTTCTTTACTGGGTCTCAACAATAACTTACTTCTCCATAATAAATGAAAAAATTCTAAAATAGTTGTGAACATCTGACAGCCCAATATTCAGAACTAAAACTATATGATTAAAATTGGGAGAAATGGTGTATATTTTTCAGTTGTAGAAGTTCATATTTGAGCCAAAAACAAAAAAGAGAAAAAATTCTAATTAAATTATACTAGACTAAAGGAGGGAATGTTAGGAACTAATTAAATTACAGAACATATATTTATAACAAAGAAGAAGAAAATTTCACACAGCAGAAAGTTCCCAGACACCAAAAAAGAAAGAAAGAAAAAAGTTGTACTTCTCTTCCTAATTCAAAGTTTCTAATTTTACTCCCCCCATGACACAGAAATTTAACCTTTTTAACCCACATTTTTTCACTAACCTAAAAAAAAAAAAAAACTAAAAAAAAATAATATCATTTGAGCCCATTCCCCGGAGTGGAAATTGCCAATTCCGGCCAAGACAAACAATCAGCAGCCCCCACAAAACCGGCGGCGTCTCCATTCTCAAACTGCCACGTGTTCGCCGCCCCGCCGTGGCCGCCTACCCCAGCGCCGCCGTCACCCAGCCCGAGAAACGGCCAAGCCACCCTAGAACTAGCCGCCCCATAGCCCACATCCTCGAACCCCGACCCGAGCCCGAGGCCGAACCCGCCCAAACTCCAAAACCCAGGCGCGTGAGTGTTCAACAACGACGTAAAGCTCCCACACATATTCCCACCGGCCTTCAACTCCCCCCCGCCGCCGCCGAACTGAACCCCCCCACCATGGCCACCGACGAGCGGCACCAGCACCGGAGTCGCCGGCAACGGATGATGATCCAACCGAGAAACAGAATTAGTCAACGAGCCAGACGAAGAAGAAACAACCGCAGCCGCCGCCGCGGGAATGCAAGTACGAGAGCGCTTGGCATTCTTCCTGCTTCCACCGCCAACGGGAATGTCCCGGAGGGTCCCACCGTGGGTCCAGTAACGGCGACAGGACTTACAAAAGTGCCTGGGCTGAGAGAAATTATAGTTATTGTAGTAACAGAACTTGGTATTAGTAGAATCACATCGTGGGCAAGGAAGGTGCTCTTGCTCCGGCGGAGGGCAGGCCCCGCCGGAGGCGATGGGCTTGGTGGCGGTCTTGCGGTGGTCGCCGGCGTCGGAAGGCATGGAGAAGAAAGAAATTAAAAAGGAAAAATCAAAGGCGAAGAGATGGGAAATGAAGAAATAAAAGAGGAAATTGAAGAAAGAAGAAGGCAGAAGAAATGAAATGGAATTTGGAATTGGGAATTGGGAATTTGGAATTGCAGAGGGAGAGAAAGAGGAGGGGGAATTATAAGGGGAAGAGAGAGAGAGAGAGAGAGAGAGAAATGGGTAATGGGTATGAAGAGAGAGTGAGACAAAATAGAGAGGCAGAATAAAAACAGCTTTTAAGAGAGTGTTGTGTTGTGTTGAGGACGACAATATTCAGAAGGCTCGTCGTTGCGGGTCGGCTACGTAGGCCTAACCCTATTCTTCTTTTAATCTCTCTACTGTACCTCTCTGATTCTGATCAGCAGCGCCAGCGCCAGCTTTCTCATACTTCTTTTTTTATGCTCCCCCCCCAGTCACCCTTAGGCCTTGCCCTTCTCTTCTTCTTAATATTATTGCTCTGTTTTCTCTCTACCACAATTTCAACTGCAATATCACAATAATGAATGTTGTGTACTCCAACTCTCTTCATATTTTATTTTATTTTTTATATTTAATACTATCCCACTTTCTTTCCTCTCTAACTTGGTCTATTCCAATATTTTGACTCCTCTCTCTTCAAATTTTTACTATAAATATTATGTCTCCATCCAGTTTTATGTTTGGTAAGAAAGGTTAAAAAACATTCTACATTCTCAATATACATGGAAGTAACAATTTAGTTTTAGTTATTTCAAAAAAAAAAAAAAAACAATTTAGTTTTAGTTGCTCCACTTCCAAATTGGTCACGATTGAGAGGCAACAATTTAGTCATTGTATTTTAACAGTTGTGATAATTTAAACTTTACTATGAAAAATGTTATTAAATCTTAATGAGATTTTTTTTTCTTTTTTAGAAGAAATAAACTCATTATGAAAGAGCATTTGCTTTCGATGGGATATCGCATGTGAGACTGGATTTCCCACCATTTATAAAAACTTAGAAACTAAGGCTATGTTTGATAACCATTTGGTTTTTGAAAATTAAACTTATACACACGTACTCCCACCTATAAGTTTCTTGGTTTTAGTATCAATCTTCTACCTTGTTTTGAGAAACCAAGTCCAATTTTGGAAACAAAAAAATTGTTTTCAATTTTTTTTTTTTTTTTTTTTTTTTTTAAATTTGGAGGAATTCAAATGCAACCTTAACTAGGATGAAAACCATGGTAGAAAATTTATGGTTATCAAACGAGACCTAAGTTATTACGTAATAAAAATTGACATTTAACTTTGATGTGATGTTTCTCGGTAGAGATTAAATCAACACAAATTTTAGACATTTCTATTTTCAAAAAATGAAACAAAGAAAAAAAAATGAACGAGTCAAGATCATCTAAAGATAAAAAATAATAATAATAAAGTTATAAGAATTAAAAAAAAAATGTAGTAGGTCTCTAAATTTTCAATTGATCATAAAAATGTCTAATGATTTCATGACTTATTAGACATTTTTAAAATTTACCTTCGAATTATATACAAAATAAATTATATCTGATAGGATTGAAATTTGTCGACTTTTTAATTTTATATCCAATAAAATTGTAAAATTTTTAAAATATTTAATAAGTTAATAGATTAAAAACCTATTAAAAAAAATTTTAGTCCTACAAATAAAGAGGTAGCGATCCAACCTTCAATTTCAGTAAAGATAACAAATGTCTCATCTGCTTACCTTCAATAAAGGATAACTCATTTAGATTAATTATTTCACTTTTTTCATCCGAATAATCTATCACAGACATAAGAATGAACATTAAAACCATGTCCCCATATATATGATAAATTCAACATGTGTTTGTCACGTAGGTTTCAAAAGCCTAAAAATATAAGGATAATTGTAATGGGTGGCAACATGAAGATAAATAATTACAAATATAGCAATTTTAAAAAATATTTGCAAATATGGCAAAATTTTTGAATTAATTTTTTATATTCCTAAATTGCCCCTGTGTGTCCATCTTCTTCTTTCTCGTCATTTTTTTTTTTTTTTACTGATAGAAAGTCTTTTTATTACTGATAGATTCTATCAGTGGTAGAAACATTTTCTATCAGTGATAGAAAGTTTCTATCACTGATAGAATAAAGTCATGATAGAAAGTTTCTATCACAAGTTTCTATCAGTGATATTTCTATCACTGATAGATTCTATCAGTGGTAGAAAAATTTTCTATCGGCGATAGAAAGTTTCTATCACTAATATTTCTATGACTGATAGATTCTATCAGTGGTAGAAAAATTTTCTATCAGTGATAGAAAGTTTCTATCACCGATAGAATAGAAGATTTCTATCACTAATATAAACTTTTTCTATCAGTGATAAAAGATTTCTATCACTGATAGGTTCTATCAATGATAAGAAAAAACTTTTTATAGAAAATCATAGAAAAACTTTTGATAAAAAATCTTTCAATCCCTGATCACCCATAAAAATCTTTCTATTTCCGATAGAAATCTTTCTATCACCGATATAATCTATAAGTGATAGAAAAACTTTCTATCGCCGATAGAAAAGCTTTCTATCCGTGATAAAAGATTTCTATCACTGATAGAAATTTTTACTATTCTATCAGTGATAGAAAGATATTCTATCAATGATAGAAAACTCTTGATAGAAAATCTTTCAATCCCTGATAGAACCTATCAGTGATAGAAATCTTCTATCACTTATAGAATTTTTTTCTATGAGTGATAGAAAAACTTTCTATCTCTATCACTGAGACTGATAGAAAAACTTTTCGTGAGTTATAGAAAATCTTTCTATCACTGATACTTTTCTATCAGTGATAGAAGATCTTTTGTTTCTATCAGCGATGGTGATACATGGTGAAATCGAGCATTGAAAAATAAAGCAAAAACGAACGATTATAGAAATCAAACACTGAAAAGCAAAAACCAAACACTGATAGAAAACCAAATAACAACAACCAAACACTGATAGAACACCGAACAAGTGATAGAAAAATATCTATCGCCGATAGAATCTATCAGTAGTAGAAAAATTTTCTATCATATGATAGAATCTATCAGTGAAAGAGAATTTCTATCACTGATAGAATCTATCAGTGATAGAAAAACTTTCTATCAGTGAAAGAAAATATGGAGGGGTATTTTAGTAAATGCAACACACAAACTATTAGATTTTGCCATTTTTGCAATTTTTTTTTGTGGGTTGCTAGATTTGCAATTATTTTGTTCCATATTGCTATCCTTGCAACCGGCCCAAAATATAATATATAAATATAAACAAATGTTAAAAGGTTGGATTTAAGGTGACCAAATTATTGGGGAAAAGAACATGCCACCTACATATATTTTCTCTGTGCACTATACAATTATTTCATACACATATATAGCTCGAATTCATTTAACAAATCCCAACCCTATTTGGTTCACAGAAGCATATGAGATTGAAAAGTCTCCGCATTAATTATTTGAATACTTTGGATGTGACATTATTTGTATAGTTTGGATGTGCAATGTACAAAAAGAAAATAATTATATATAAATAAACAAACATAGGTACACGTGATTTACAATATATAATATATGAGATAAACAAATTCATTATTAAAAAAATATATATATACAACAGAGTGAAAATAAATATGGTTGAATAATAGTTGATATGTTTGTTAAAAAAAAATAA
Source organism: Luffa acutangula (assembly GCA_036850905.1). Classification (NCBI taxonomy): domain Eukaryota; kingdom Viridiplantae; phylum Streptophyta; class Magnoliopsida; order Cucurbitales; family Cucurbitaceae; genus Luffa; species Luffa acutangula. The sequence continues at coordinate 54,637,325 of CM072087.1, read as the reverse complement.
TAATATTGTTCAAAAAAAAAAAATAATAATAATAGTTGATATGTTTGAATTGTACGCTATTTAATTAGTGAATCAAATATCTTTTTTAGAATAATAAAAAATAAAAAGAACGAATGTGTGAATATCTGTGTAGCACTCTTATTTTGGTGAAATTGCGGCCATGCATGGATATAATTTAGATTGAATTTAATCCTTGTCAAACCTTGTTTTTTTCTTTTCGAATTCATTTATTACGAACGGTGTGGATTTTTTTTTCTTTTTTTTTTGTTTGGTTTTGTTCGGTTGATTTTGGACCACTCAAGAATTCAACAAATAAGTAGAAAAACAACACCAACACAAAAGCTTAACCAGGAAACAGTCTCCGGAGGAGAGCGAGCCCAAGGGATTGGGTCGTCTCGGCCTCTCGACCTTGGGCCGAGGCCGATGGTCCCTAGTGCCTCTGGTCGCCCCGGTTCCACCTAGTTCAACTCGAATTGCCTCCGAACGCCTAAAAACCCCAGAGGAGGAACATGTATTTAAATCCATTTTCGTCATTGAAGAAAGGGATCTGAAAACTCATTTTCTGAACTCTTTCCTCTTAGTTTGCTCTTTTGCTCTCCTCCTTAGTACCACACCGGTGTGTAAGTTTATTGTTTTGCAGGTCACGTCTTCCTCTCACATATAAATTAACCGTTGGTGGCACGTGAAAGTCAAGTGAGTTCTTCCTGTTCAGATTTTGACATCAACCGGTTTCATTTTTTTTGCTGCAGGAATGTATGGTTACTAAATTAATATCTCAACCGACTTCATGGGCTTCGCCGACTCTCATCAAATATATAGCCGTACGCAGCATTTCCTCATCTCATACCAATTTAATTTTGTATAGTTGTAAAAAAAATAAATAATTTATATAATTTGTTTAAAAAGATAGTCTATTTATATAATTGTAAGTATAGGAATGGAGCTTGAAATAGCGTATTATTGGCATTTACCTAATTTCAAAATTATGAGTGATACTATAAATACTATAGTTTTATAAATATGATATCTTTTCTTAATTTCTCTCTTTTTGACGGAGATTTAAACTTTTAATTTTTTTTAGTACAAAACTTTTGACTTAAAAAAATATACTGGTATCTTAATTATTAAATTAGGTTCCTATATTAACTTTTACTTTAAAAAAATATATAATATAATACTGGATCATTATCTATCATTGGGTTGCAGATTGATCTGACTCCAGCGCCACCCCCACGAAATCTTTTTCTTTGCTGCCAAAATTCCAAGTTTCTTTCTTTGACTTTTCCCGCACGATATGCCGACGACTTACTACTGGGAATCGTGGGTGCCGTAGAGCTTCTCATAGAAATGCAAAAACGTATCTCGGTGAACTGACCGTACCCCAAACCGAGCTCGACTGAAAGGAGAGGAACGAAGTAGCTCGACTGTTCAATGGTGATTTTTTTTTTGGTAGACTATTTTTAATATTATTAGTTTATTATGTTATATTGAATAAATGAACAGAATTTAACATCTTTTTCATCGGATTGAAATAAGCCATACTCGAAATTAAGTTGGAATTCTTATTGAATGGTATATGACAGACCAAATTTATTCCTTCAATAAATTATTGAATGTTGTTTTAATTATTGTTCAACTTTTTCCCATAGGATATTGAAATAAAAAATAATAATAGTATACGATATTGAGTACTTCTTTTTGAATGAAGTAAGATAAATAATTATAAGTTCGATAGTTGCGTTATTTACAATTGAGAATTGTACGGGCAATTAAATTAATGTCTTTTTAATCCCTTGGCACGCACATTATTAACAATGTATTTGCATAAATGAATAGTAATTAGTATGTATTCTCAAACAAAGGTTCGAATCTCTCCCTTCAAATATTGTTGAACTCAATATATATATATAGTTAATTGTTTTCCATATTATATATTTTGATAAATTTGAACACCTTTCCGAGAATTTAAACATCCAACCTTAAAAGAAGAAACCAAAGTGACCATAGTTTGACGATAATTAGCATATACTATTGACCAAGAAGTTAATTCACTCAAATATTGTTGAAAAAAAAAACTTTAAAAAAGAAAGATATAAGGGGCCGTTTGTTTGACGGTAATCCAAGATATCCATGGAATGGGCATCTGGATTACCTCGTTTGTTTTGTGGTAATGTTGGATGCCTAGGAAATTCGAGATGCCCATACGGGAGGCATCCGAGGAGCTTTTGATGCCCTCGTGAGAGATGTGTTTAAAAAATTCCCATGTTGAGGGCATCTTCAGATGACATTTTTACCCCTCTATTTTACAATTTGTATTTTTATTTAAAAATAAATTAATTTATTCATACACTAAGAAATAACCATTTGTTTTTTAAATTTTACATTAAGATGTAAAATAAATGATAGTTATATTGAATAATATTTTAATTTATTTTTTATTTATTCTCTTAATAATAATACTAAACTATATTAAACTAATAGTTAAATTAGCTAAAAATTAGTAAGGACATTATTGGTATTATACATAATCTAAGAACTTTCTCGTACAAAAATCATGCAAAACAAACATAGTTATCTGAATATTCCCATATATTCTTATAAATTATTCCTTCAAACCAAACACGGTTATCTAAAATGTCGGGCATCTATATTTTCAGGTTTCTATAATTCCAGGCATCTGAATATTCCGGTTATCTAGATTCCCAAAAAACAAACGGCCCCTAAATGTTTTAACCATTGTACTATGCTCATATTAACAAATATTTACTTTTTTCAAAAAAAAAAAATAACAAATATTTACTAATTAGTAAAATGCACACACACAAGCACATTTTATTTTGATTTTTTAAGGGTTTTCTTTTTTGAGTTTCGTTTTTTAAAGTATGTTGAACTATAACAATTGAAGTGACACCAACAAGAATACAGTTCAACTGGTATAAAAAATATGTGCTTATGATCAAAGCTCACAAGTTTAAATCCTCTGAACCCTATATGGTTGAATTTATAAATTAAAAAAAAAAAATTGAAAATGTGACATATGAGTTGTTAAACAAATTCATAACAAGATCAATAACATACTAAACGAAAAATGGACAACCTCTTACAAAATGAACATAGCTCCAAAAGTATATACATTTATTTGAAAAATTTTGAAGTGTAAGATATAATAACTAAATAAATTCAGCTCTAAAACTTCACATGCCAAAATGTGAATTTAACCCATTAACAATTTAGTAACAATTCTTTTGGAAGCATGTAACCAAGAAAACAAAAACAAAAATCCAAAAATCACCCCTAAAAAAAAATCAAGTGAGTCCCACAATAATGCCACGTGATCTAATCCAACCACAATCTACATATATTTAATTCCACTTGGTTGAAAGGAAAATACAAAAAAATAAAAAGAAATGATAAAAAGTGGGAGAGATAAAATGAAAGAGAGAGAAAAGCGACAGAATCATGTTATGTCGGGCAGCGTGGGGAGCAATAATTGGGTGTTTCCCCTCTGATTTCGGCCGCGTCATGTCCGCATCAGATTCCTCCTCCGTACTCTCTCTCTCGCCGGATTTCTCGCCCTTTACCAACCGTCGCAATGTGACTGGTAGTTTTACACCGTTTCCTATCAGACCAACCGCGTCAATAATTTTTACATCACCACTAAAACAGGACTATCGAACAACATATATCTCCACATAAACCCTCATGGCTTTGTTTTTGGACATCCTAAAAGGTTTCATACCAATAGAGATACTTGTCATCTCTTTTGTACCAATGATCTTCTCTTCATCTAGTAGACTTTGTGTTGATATGTCTTGAATATAATCTGATATGAAGCGCTTTGAATGACCAAGTATGGGAGTCTCAGCGAGTCGGGGTCCAGGGGCAAAGCGTCTAGTGGGGGTTCGGGGATAACGCCCCCTAAGCTAAATTATATATAGAGATTAGATATGTTTTTTCGTTTTGGGCTTTTATTTTTGGTCTATTATTTAGGGTTAAGGGTGATGCCATATATATACTCTCTTAACCTATTTTGTCATAATCTTCGTAATCTGCATAAGTTGTACTTCTCATAATAAGATCGTTCTCTCCCTCTGTCTGTGTACGTAGCTAACTCACCGTTAGTGAACCATGTAAATTTGTGTGTTGTTTTCTTCGTCCTTTCATTCTTGTTACGTTGATTTATGATTTCTGTCATAACACTTTGGTCGCACTCCCAACATACTGTCTTGACCTTGTTCGCTCGACGTTCAGGGTCCAATGGTTCTCATCGTCGTCCTCGTTCATCACTAGTTTAGTTCAAGCACAAGAGAGAGGAAGTGAAGTAGGAAATGGGGTTTTGGGTTTGGTTTTTGGTGTTTGGGGCATGTTGAAAAAAGGCAAAGAAAGAGAGGAAATTAAAGGATTGTCTAAACCAACCAATCAAATGTCGCTTTCAGAAAATGCAAAAGAAAGGAAGAGTCCAAAGGGGCAAAGCAAAAGACTTGATGTTGGGTGTTGGGTGTTGGGTTTGGGTTTGAGTCTGAGTCTGTGTGTATTCGGTGGCTGACTGACATTTCTTCTTCTCTTTCTCTTTCACTTTCACTTTATCATCGTTTTTGTTTTTGGCATTTTCTGTTCAAACATTATTCCTTATTTGGATTTTCTCTTTCTCAATTCTCTTACATAAAATATGCTTCTTTCAACCTCGCTAGATCGTCTCCCTTTTTCGGATCTCCACACACTCCACCTACCATTTCTTATTAACTTAATTTATTTATAAAACTATGATATTAAAGTGAACTATTGGTTATTTTTTCCCCCCCCTGATAAAAGTAAATGATGGTTTTGATTACTTAGTTAACATTGTTCAGAATTGAAAAGGCTCTTTTTTCCTTTCTATAAGATATTTGGAAAGTTCTTTTTGTGTACGGATAAGAGTTACACTAAACTTGTCAGATTTGGAAGTTCAAGCTTTAAATATCGTTATATTAATTGCGCAATTAATTCCAGGTGATCTAAGATTTTCATAAATACTTCCCTTACCTCACTTTCCCAACATAATCATCATATTCTAAGTTCTAATGGTCGTTCTTTTTCTAAGGCAAGCCACTGAATTACAAGAAATTTGAGCATAGAATCTGGGAAAATGAGCAATAAAAATGTCTTGGAATTTTTCATCCCAGGTAAGATCGTAGGCTTTACCTATGGATAAAAACACAAATGAAGGTGAGGGTATCATTTATTGGTAGATGAATATTGCAATCCACATGACAAATTGGGTAATTTTTTAAGAACAAAACTTGACTGCATACCGGTATGTAGGAATCTCCCTACATACCCCATTAAAATCTTGGCAACTAAGGAAGAAGGGAGAAAATGAAATTTCTTTTTAACTCTCCTAGTTGTCAACATTTTAATAATGGTATGCAGAGAGATTCTTCCATACCAGTATGCATCCAAGTTTCTTCCATTCTCTAAACTACTTACGTTCTCATGCCTTAGAACAAATTTCTTCTCATTCTCACACAAACAAAATTCTTTCTTTTTTAGAAAATAATAAAAAAAAGTATTTAATGTAAATACCCTTAAAGGTGCTACAAAGTTGGAAGTCTATCATTTTCTCAAGGGATGTTATCTTCCATGTAGGTTAGTTCAAGAAAGAACCAAGATAATGTTTGACTCAAACTTTAATAGATCTAAGTTTATAACTCTTGAATTTTGAAAAACTTAACTCTGTGGAACTTCAAGCTTAAATTAAACCATCAGAAAACTTGAGTTTGTTTAACTGCATTTTGTTTTCAAGTTTATGATTTATGAAAGTTAATGTATAGTGTACAGTTTCATAAGCATAAGTTTACATGATGAAGTTAACCAACTTGTAACTTGTGGTAAAAAAGCTCCCATACCAAACATAAACTTAACTACTTAATTCACCAGTCGAAAGTATGAATCAAACTCAACACAGTAAAAAAACCTGACCCTTACTATCAAGACAACAACTAAGATTATCTTACAACAGTACTTTGTTTCTTCAGACTATAAAAATCATTGCTCCCAAAAAATAAATCATTGTTAAGAAAAGTAATACATCTCACTGTCATCTCAATCAAAATGATAACGAGAGAACGCAAAAGAATTCTCATTTTTTAAAAGAAAAATACATGGCACAAAAATAATTTAATTCAAAGTTCTTTTCTCTCTCTCTTTTTTTTTTCTTTTTGATAAGACAGGTTCGACGAGGAAAGAAATTATTAAAGAACCAAAAAAAGAATTGAAAATAGAAGATGAATGAGATATCCTCTCGAATTCTGAAGGAAATCATGAGAAAAAGCTCTTCAATTGGCCGAACAAAATAAGAAATAAAATCTGAGACAGAGAATAAGTCTGAAATTCAAAATTTTTGTCGCAATGTTATCATTACACGGCAGAAATTACTTGGTTACTGACCAGAAATATCGCTGACTGAAGAAAAGAATAAAATCAGAGAATGAGTACCAAAGAGGGGGCAAATTTTCTCACTGCTTGATATGATGTTTTCCTTTCCATATTTTCATATTGAACGCCGCTCAAGGATGTTGGTTTCATATAGAAACCAACGCCAAGGTTTAGTTGCCTGAATGAAAGAAAATACTGTCAGCAGAAGCAAGGGTGGCTGAGTACCATCCAGCAGCCTGATTATGAGCAACAATTTTACACAGGATTTGAACTAGATTTGTAAACATGCTGTGGCAAAGAAAACGAATTAAATTGCCAAGCCCATTTCTACATCTGTCACCACGTTATTTGGGTTTTACAGGAAAGGTATGCATTTAATTGCATGTTTCAATTCATACATCCCTATAATTTATGTTAGATATGAACAGGGTTTTGACCACAGAAAAATACTACTGCGCATCTACTCTTTCAACATCTCATTACTCCTCTTTTCTGGTCAAATAAAAATTAACCTTCTTCCACTCACCTGGCTCTCCTTTTTGTCTGTTCCCTGTTGAGATTTGTGTACCTAAAAAAAACAAACTCAGATTACTTCAAGATTTAGATTTGTATTTTTTTTTGGAGTGGAAGAGGAGGAATTACTCAAGGAGGCTAGTATAATGAGACAGACAACTTGATACCGCTAGATGTTGGAGAAAGAAACTAAAAATGTGGCAACCACATTGAATAATTTTCTAGGAGGGAGGTATATGTGAAACATGAATGGTTTTTTTATATTTGATGAAAGTTGTTTTTTTTTTTAAATAATTTCAAAGGTGAAGAAAAACACAATTTAAAAGAGATAAATGGGCAGTATCAACAGTTCTCATTTAGATAAACATAAAACAATAATTTCTAAAAGTTCTGCTACCACTACCACTATCCTTCATCCAAATGGTTATTATCTGTGTTTTTCTATTTCTTCTGAAATAGTTAGATACTAAAAATACAATTGACAACAAAGTACCAGGATTTTTTTTCTTTCAATGAGAAACAGTGATTCCTTTAATTCATTGATGAGACAACAAAGTACCAGGATGTTATAATTGTATCAGTATTCACCATCAAAATTCACCATCAAAAACCAGTAATAGAAGCCCAGCGAAATACAACTGGTGGAAGACAGACATACAGCTAATTGTGCAAAGGCATATTTTGCATTTCATTCGAACTCTTTTTTGATTTGTGCTTTGATTTCTTCTCCCTTTTTTTACTCCTGCAAAATTTGAATGGAAATTGTAATTAGCAGCTGGGAAGAAAATATAAGACGTACTAGACTAAGCAAGAGGTAGACTAATTCTATTTAAGGTATCGCAATATTGTATAAAATACTCGTCATTGGAGCCCAGTCCCCAGCAAGATCTTAATTTTCTGTTTATGTGCTTTAAATCCTTTTCTGACGGAAATGCATATCTATTAACCTGAACAAAAAGCACAACACAATGGCACATTAGAATGTAACCAAAAACCACAAGTTCAAATGAAATACTAATATAAAAGTTCCAAAAGAGGAAAGAATGAGCTAAATTTATGTCTTCCTACTACTACTACTACAGCATAAGTTTTAGACTACTGATTCAATCAGTTAAAAGAAAAGACAATTTCATACCCACGAGTCAATTGAATTTAAACACTCATAGAGCTCGGAAATTGTATGTGCAGAATTCTGGCGAGAGAGAATACTATCCAGGTATCTACACATAAACTGAAAAGAATAAGTGAACCATTGCATATAGGGGATGGAAACAACAAAATGTTGCCAATTAGAGATGGAAATATTTTTTTTCCCTTTATTAAACACGAGCAGCTTTCAATAAATGAAAACATAAAATCAAGATGTTAACAGACACCAATGGAGTCAAATTATAAAAAGGGCTCCAATTGTTAAATGTTAACAGACACCAATGGATGATAACAAAATAATTCTCCATCATTTCACAATTTTTTTTTAATAAGCAAACCAGCTTTCATTAAATAAATGAAAGGACATTAGAAGGCCAAAAAAGACTACCTAACCAATACAAGAACTCCAACAGAATTACAATCTCTTAACGAAATTTTCTAAAAGCGACAAGTGTGTAATAGCAAGTCCACCCTTGTAATTTTTTATGAGATGGAAATTTTTAAATAACTCAATGAATCTAAGTAGAAAAGTTTCAACCTTTCAAAGTCAATAACTCCATGAACTTCATTTGATCTGCGCACTGCAGCCAATGCTAACTGCATGTGATCGATAAGGTTGAATTAGATAGTACATAATAAAGTTATCAAATTCAGATCAAATTATAAAATCTAATTACTAAATAGGAACTTAAGAGGAATGAACGAAGACAACCTCTAACAACATTTTACCTCCCTGAAAGGTCATATTAATTGAGACACCCCCCCCCCCTCTCTCTCTCTCTCTCTCACACACACACACAGTAGCCTTCCACCCTCCACTTTCCTAAGATGAATTGACAGAATGAACCTAATTCCTACATGTTGGTATATCATGTAAGTCATCAAGCAAATTTACATATAACCCACTAACCCAGCCATTCCTCCCACCCATCCTTGCTAAAATAAACTGGCAGCATGAACCTATTCCTAAATTGTTATAGCAGTTCAGTAAATACATCATACTGATTTATACACAATTCAAGCCAAGGAATTGCAAGAAAACCCTCGGCAATATTTAAAGATAAGGAATCAGTAGGAAAAGAATTTAGCACAAACTCCCAAGAAGAAACCACAAAACACAATAATCTCAAAAAAGAACTAGTTATTCCCTATCATCTCCATGGAAAATTCTCTTATTCAAATGATTATTTAAGATACAAACTCTCATACTTGAAGGGATTGATGTTGTGGTTTGTCAAATACACTCACTAGGTCACAACCAATGTTTTAAAAGGCTCAAGGCACACTAAGGCGCAATGGCCCGTGGGCCTAGGCACGGGCTTTTTTTTTAAGGCGCACTATATAGAAAAAAAAAACTTACAAAAATATATACATGTATATAAAACACTTTCATGGCAAGTAATGAAGTTTTTAACCAAGAAAAATAGATAAAATATAAACAAGGTTCAAATATTAGTCTTCCAACATAGAGTCAAATGTCAATACTCCACAAAAAATAGTGAGTTTAGTATTGTTGATATGCCTTGAATTTGATATCTGACACTCCGAATGTTAAATTTAAAATTACAATCATAACAAGTATTTAGGTTTAAAAAATATATATATATAAAAATGTGAAACCTTAGAGGCGCCTAAGGCGCGCACCTTGGCCGCACCTTCCTCACCACAAAGGTGCGCTAAGGGGGCGCCTTGTGCCTAGGCGCGCCTTTTAAAACACTGGTCACAACTTAGTTTTGCAACTTCTAAAGATCGGTAAAATCCAATCGTGACAACTATAAGAACCGAACTTCTTTTTTGAACTACGAAACGGAACATCATCTAGCCATGTATTGAACTGAAGAAATGATTGGCCAAGGGTAAATTCAAAAGTTTAAGCTCAATCCTGTAATAATTCAATTATAGCACCAGGACATTTAAAGAATCAACGAAGAAAGTTTCAAGTCCTAAAGAAGAAAATTGTGTACTGGATGTATGATAGAAAATAAGCACCTGCCCAGGAGGGAAGAGAAGTGGGGCATCTGTTAACATAATTTTATCAACCTCTATTGATGCTGTTTCCTGCAGAAGCCACAAAAAAAAAATCAACGCAAAATTAAATTTTTTAATAAAGAGCAAATTTTATGTGAATACAATTATACAATTCTGTTGAAAATGCATGATATATATAATAAAAAAAATATATATCAAACAATGCTAAAAGAAAGAAACAAAAGAAAAACATTGACATCTCCTTCACGTAACTATGTTACAAGTATGTCAATACACAACGAGCATAACTCAACTAGTCAAGGCATTATAAACTTTCCTTCACGTAACTATGTTACAAGTATGTCAATCCCCGCCCCACCGCTTCCTTGAACATTTTTTGGAAAAAAAAAAAAAAAAAAAAAGACTATGTTGCAAGAATACATGAGCGCAATTTTCACATATGTAACAAAAGCTTATTAAAAAAATTCTTCGTGTAAAAATAAATATGGTAAAAGAAGGTAGATCTATCAAAATATTTAATGTTTTTACTCAAAATACACTTTTCATCTCACTCTATTTTCTTCCTACACATACTTCTAATGATCCCCAAAGAATCCCTGCAGACCTTACATCAATTGAAGTTGAGAAAGTTGTAAAGCTATTTTTAAGAAAAGAAAACATTACTCTCACTAGGCGCTGTTTTAGGGGCTTGACCCCTAACTGCCCCTTGTTTTATTTATCAGATCAATGCATTTATTTCTTATCAACACATGCAAAGATTTCTTTGATCACATTGACTGATTGACATGATATTCAGAAAAAAAGCACCAAATAATTCTGACTAACATTGAAAATTGAAATTAACAGCAGATAGAGAAGAAGTATCTGGGTCTCCATGGAAAGAAATTTCACAAATTTAAAACCAGTACATTGCTAAACAGGTTGGCTATAAAAACTAGAAGAACGGACATACTCATACTACAGTATATCAATACATTGAACAATGAACCAATTACCTTCAGCATTTGAAGCATTTCAGCATTCTCATGGAAGAGTTCCTGAAAATATGCACCATTTATCACCAAGTGCAACAACAATGAAAGAGAAGGAAAAATTTTAACCAACTTTATAAGAAGGTAAAGAACACCCAAGAAAAAATAGATGTATTTTGTTTAAGCATTGCTTGGAGACCCACACAAAAGAAAATTGACCATAGTTACCTCCATATCATGTACATAGCCTTCAACTGACCGGTAAGGTGCATAAACAATAAGATCGAATTCCAGACTCTAGAAAAACAGAAAAAGAAATAAGAGAGGATACATAAATGGTGGGAAAAATAGAGGGGGAAAAACAAGCAAAAACAAATGAAGTAAACAAGATAAGAACAAGTTATGTGGCACATCCATGCCTGATAAACTATCATCTCATAATTGAGAATAATTTGATGATCCTGTGAAATCCCCTTACCAAGCTCCTCAGCTGAGACGTGATTTTCTTCTATCTTACAAGCTGCATAAATGCAAGTTAACCTGTGTAGGAGACGGTTAGCCACATCCAGAAACTACTCTAGGGCTTATATGATTGATAATAGTGACAATGAGAGGGAAACAATTTGCAGGGAGCAACACTTCCTAAGATTAAGTGTAATAACAAATGTACATCCCACGTCCAAGCAACTTCTCTAGAGCTAAGCAATTCAACTACATCCATACATCTAGATGCTTTTTGCAAAGTCAAATTACTGTAACACAATAAATGAAGGGAACTTCAAGCATATAGGGCAGATGTGCATCTAAACTCTTACATCACATTTTTGGGATTATGTTGCATCACGGACCATTGTAGGTAGAATCTTTTAAAATATATAAGAGCTGTTGCCTGCAAAGAGTTGACAAAACTAAAGTTTTTCAATATTTGAAACACATAAGATTCTTTAAGGGAAAGAAATATAGGTCATTCAATCAGCTTATCTTATCTGAATACCTGGATTTTATGAGGAAAATGAAAATTGTTGCATACTTCTTGAAGTTTGTTTTCGTAAAATACTCGCATAAATTGCTCTTCTTCAATACTCAAAGCTTTGGGGCGAGAGTGTTTGTCAGCTGACATTAAAAGAAACTATCATACCAAAAGTTGGTATTTAGACATTAAGATTTAATACTAAAGTTAAAGTTTTAAGTCTTGCAAAAGAGCAGTTACAATTATCTTTTGAATTATTCTGAGGGTCTGGATATGACAATGATCCATCAGCATCTACTTCCATTAGTGCTGCTCCAAACTACACCAAGAGGCGAGTTAGTTGGCAGAGATAGTAATATTAAAACTCATAAACGCAGAAGCCAAATGCTTTTATTGGGGGCAAACACATGAAGTGAAGAAGGGAATTGCCATCAGCAATTTGAAGTTTAGGGATGAAATGAAGCATGATTGTGATTTTTTTATTAAAGAAAACAATAAGTACAGTAGACAAAGCTGATCGAAGTATCGTCCCATTCTATCCATACCTTCTCCAGAGCTTCGATTGCTCTCTGGTTAGCAGCTTTGTACCTGCCAACCTGTACAACACAGGAATCGAAATGATCGTACTTTCAATCATAACAGTAAGTTGACAGTTTAGATACACCATTGACTCTGCATCGAGTCCTAAACACCAGTTAAACGCCTCAAAAGCCAAAACTCGTCCAGATATTTACCAAATAAAGTTCGCATGAGAGTTGTCATCTGGAAGACCACATGCTCCACTAAATTTAAAATTAATTCTCTATTCCACCTTTCTAATTTGTTACCTCCTCCTTAAGTCATAGAGCAGATATCAAAAAAACTAATGCGTCCAACTAAAGCAATTGACAAATAAGACTATACACTTGGCACAGTTACCGTAGAAGTAAGAAACTCCAGTTGCTTCATAAAGCAATCTAAATAAACAAAATATCCTCAAACGAGACTATGTATCGTGGAGATTGAAAGGGCGCAAATGAGATAAGGACTTAGGACTACCAACCTAATTGTGAAGACATGTCTCAAATAATCAATTCTAAGATTACTCGAACTTCTTTTGATCGGAAGCCAGCAAGAATATAGCATCAGTAGTACTAGTAAATATCATTTCCCAAACCGCCAGGAGAAAAGAGGAGGAAGAGAAAAGTACCAGCTCGTGAGGAGTCAAGATCCATTTGGCTCGTTGAGTCGAGGTCTGGAAATCGGCCATGGCTACTCAGAAACCTTAGTGCCACCGCCAGTCAAATCACAGCAGCCTCTATACAGATTCAATTGCTTGAGGAAGTAAAGAAATAGCTGGAATCTGCTATTTCAAGTAGCGTCAAACGAAAGTTGAAGAGAGATGAGCAGTATGAACATTACCTATGATGAGTGAGGGGCTCGAGAGAGACGAGAAATGCAATCTTGTGTTCTGCGAACAATGTGCGCGGCGTTGGGCCAGAGGGGGCGCACCAATTTGCTTTCGTACAAGTGCCGTCAATTATAAAAGGTTAGTCTAATAGGTTTTTGCTGTCGTGCGGCTGCAACAGAGCAGGGGCGGCGTGCCGGCGCGGTTCAGCAGAGACGGAGATAGGAAGAGGGCTACGCCGACGGAAGTGTGCCGGTCGGCGACTGCGGCGGAGAGGGCGTGCCGGCGTGGGTTGTAATAGTGACTAGAGAGATATGGAGAAGAAGGAAAAGGGGAAAAATAGGTGCAGAAGGGATGATATGGTTTAGTTGATTTTCTTTTTCTTTTTTTTTTCTTTTTTTTATTTCCTTTTCTTTTTTCTTTTTTTAATAATTAATAAACATATGATATGGAAACGAAAGAGGGAGGTGGGGTTGTTGGGTTTTTCTTTATTATTATTCTTGTTATTTTTAAATACACAGTCGTATAATTGTAAATTTGTTCTATTCTTTTCACTTATTTTGTAGCATCCCAACAATAAATTATATTTCTAATAATATGAAATTCATCGAAATTCATTGATTCTAAACAAGATTAAAAAAGTAAAATTGAAATTAAAAAAAAAAACAACAACAACAAGATTAAAATTTTAAAAGCATTTTTTTAAATCTTGAAATCTTAAATGCATTAAGATTGTAGTGCAGTGATTTTTTAATTTTAATATTTAATAAGTGATTAATGTGTTAGATATCTTTTAAAAAAATCATGGATGTATTAAATACAAAATTTAAAGATCCATCTTTCATGATTTTTTCAAAATATTAACATACAAGTTTGAAGTTCAAACTGGTTAAAAAAACAAAACAAAAGTGATAGTTTATAATCCATGACACTTTTAAAATTCATAGATCTACCATACACAAAATTAAAAATTTTGATATAATTAGACACTTTTAAAATTTTAGAGATTTATTTGACACGATGGTAAGAGTTTAACGATTATACCTTTTTTTTACATAAATGATTTCACTCAAATCAAAACGTGTGACTACAATACAAGCTGAATTACAACCACTACAAATATCACCATTTGAACCAAACAAGAAAAGTTGAAAGCCAACGGCTAAAAAAAACTTCTTTTGCCCGTTTGCGAGCTAAAGCATTTTCATCTCTAAATGTGTGAGTAAAGGATAATCCTTAATTTCGTCGTTTATCATGAGCACTGCAAGGAACAAATTAGAATTGATTGTTGCTTCTTTGATAGTGAGCCTCTAGAGAAGCTGGAGTTCTTGATGAACAACCATGACTTCCACTGCCAATGGAGTATAGGGAATTGATTTGAAAATAGATATGATGTCAAGATAGTATTACTATATCATTTCACCAAAATGTCTATACCCAAAATTGCATTTTAAGCATTGTTGGTAGCATAAGTATAGACATTCACTTAATCATTCATTGACTACGACACATGAGGTTCCTAAAATTGTGAGTACTTTAATAATCTTTTTAAATATTTGTATGTACAATTAATTAAATTGGTGTGTCATCTATGTAAGACTTCATTTATATGCTATTCATGCTGACTTTATAAATCAATTTACTTTAAATAAAATCATAGTTACGTTGTTGGAATTAGGATGTTAACTTAATATTTAAATTTACACGTGAACTTTGATTGTTCGAATTAAGGAGGAGTTGTGAGAAAGAAAAATTGTGTAATGGAGGGGTAGTGGACAATGGTGTAATTATCCTCATTGTTGAGGGTAAAAAGTAAATAAATAAATAAAAGTCAAATGGAAGCCATGAATACCAAGGACCCGTTTGGAATACATTTTAGTTTAAGGATATCTTTAGTTTAACTTTTTCAAGTGTTCAACTAAAAAACATTTATAACAAATTATAGTGTGTTTGGCCACCACTAAAGCGGCTTGTTAAAAAAGTGAGATTGAAAAATAAATATTTTTAAAAAAAATACCTAAAAAGTAATTTTTCTAAAAAGAATTTTAAAATAACTTGGGTAAAAAAAAAAAAAAACACTTATGAGTAAATATCACAAAACATGTGAGAGTTCAAATTCTAAACAGCTTTTATACAAAATATCAAAAAAAAAAAAAACATCGTTGAAAAACATTTTTTTTTTGATATAGTTGAAAAACATTTAAAGTAAAAGGTATTCAAAATGGACTCTAGTGTTTTTCAAAAATGCATTTTTTCTCAAACATTTGGCATAAAAAAATATTAAGAATTCAAACACATTGTTTGGTTACATTTCCTCATATATGTTCTTATATACAAGTTATTATATACTTAAATAAAATAAAAATTTGCTTTCAAGGGTTTATTTCAAAATGGTTTATTTCTCAATCTCGTTTTTTAATAAGTCGTTTTTAGTGGTTGTCAAACATTAGATTTTTTTTTTTCAAAATTAAACACTTGAAACCAAATACACCTAAGGAAAAATCCAAATCTTCAATTGGCACAAAAATAAAATAAATAAATCAATTCAAGTATATTTCAAGTGGTGAGACATATGTGGTTCTCCACTTATAAGTTTGAATCATGTTTTTTTTTTTTTAATCACTTATTTTTATACAATATCATTTAAAAAAAACCATGCATTGTGTAAAGTGATCACATTTTAAACAAATTAATCCAGACGTAATCATAATTTTAAAGTGATCAAATATTAGTGCCTATCCCAATGAGCTGTAAGTTTAAAATTTTCCATCCATATATGTAGTGTTATGTTATTTTTTCAAAAGAAAAATAAAATAATAACAACTAAGAAGCACATAAGACACTTTAGACTATGTTGTACGAAAAAAAAAATAAATCATAGAGTCCATAATTAATTGATAAAATTATCCCATTATCTATTAAATTTTTTTAAATTGTCCTTAGTCTCTATTATTTTCACACTTCACTTTGATCATTCAAACACGTGTGAGATATTTATTTACATGAATCAGAAAAAATCACCTTCTTGATATGTGAAGATGACCTAATTTCTTTTTACACTCCTTATATTAATACAATAAATCAAATTAAGTAATTTATTTATCTCGGTATTGTCCATAAGGATCATATGGTCAAATTTGTTATTATATTATTCTGGTCCATATACTTTAGAATTCATTCCATTTTAGTTCATGTACTTCCGGATGTCAAATTTTAGTCTATACATTTTCAATAAATATGAAAACTAATCTATTATATATATATACACACACATTAACTTTTAAGTTAATTGTTAAAAATTTAGATATAATAATAATAATAATAATTTATATTCAAGAAAAAACACATTGTGGGTGTCTTTCCAAAATTTATAGAGAAATGTTGATGAGAGACTAAATGTTTATTGAAAAAATAAACCATAAACTAACGATAGAGACTAATTTTAAGATTTACTGGAAGAGTACGAAGACCAAATGTAAACATTTGGAAGTCAAATAGAATAAATTCTACCAAATATTTGTTGTCTTAAAATTTTAAGGTAACAAAATTTAATCAAATCAAACGTTGAATTAGTCCTAAAATATTTACATAAACACATCTAGAATAACAATAACCAATTCCTATATGTACTACCAAACTATTTTATCAATCAACTTTTTTTTTTTTTTGAATGATTAAAAATTTGATTGACCTCCATTCTGGAAAAAAAAAAAAAAAAAAAAAGGAGGAAAATTTGGAAGAATTCCATGTTCAAAAAAAGCTCATCAACATCAGTCAAAGGCTCCATGGTTTGAAAGTAATGAACCTGAAAAGCTGTCGGCTTTGAAACCTTCTTTGGGTGCCTGCCTGCCTATGACCATAAATCGGACAATTTTCAACCTGAAAAGTAAGGATCGTCTCCTCACTTTAAACAGTATAAATAAATATAAAAAGAAAAATGGTTCAATTTTTTAAATGTATATTACCAATCTTTTTTCTTTAATCTAGAATAATATATTATCAATCTCTTTTTTTTTTTTTTTTGGAAAAGATATATTATCAATCTTCTTATTTAAAAGAAAAATGAAAACTAATGTAGACCTCTCTTTAGGCACATTTATATCGAGGACGACAAGGATGTCCTTTCGAAAGTCCATGTGAGAGGCAATTGCCTTCCTAAATTTGTTGTAAATTTTAAAAATTATATAAAATAAATCAACGAGTCTAATTTGTCTCCTTCGATTTAATAATTTGAAATAAAAGTAGGTAATATTTTGCCTCTCTTTCTTGTTACTGTCATTTTTTAAAATCCTACCCCTTTCAAGAATAGTCTCAAATAAGGTGAAAAGTTTAGTAAAATTATTTTGTCTTGGTATAAAATTGTCATATACGTTGGAACATTTATCCATTGCATATAGCTTTTACATGGAAAGAGTATAAAAAAATACATTTTTCAAGTCTCTCGAGTGGAAATTAGTATGATAAAATACATTAACCATATTTGGGGTGAGACACGTTGGAATTAGTGACATTTAACACCAAATTAAGATTGTGTTTGGTTTGACTTTTCAAGTGTTTGCTTTTGAAAAAAAAATCATTTTGAAAAAAAAGTATAGTGTTTGGCAACCACTGAAAATGACTTATTAGAAAAACGAGATTGATAAATAAACAATTTTTAGAAAAACACTTGAAATCATTTTCTTTTTAAAAGAGTTTTTAAGGGTCCGTTTGGAATACGTTTTAATTTAAATGCTTTTCAATAATACTTTTTTTTTTAATATTTTGTATAAAAATTGTTTAGAATTTAAACACTCATATGTTTGATTGCATTTCCTCACAAATGTTTTTATACACAAGTTATTGTTTACCTAAATTTTTTTTTTTTTTTTTTTTTTTTTTTAAGTTGGTTTCAAGTGTTTCTCTCAAAATGGTTTATTTATCAATCTCATTTTCTAATAAGTTATTTTTAGTGGTTGCCAAACACTATTTTTTTTTTCAAAATGATTTGTTTTCAAAATTAAACACTTGAAAAGTTAAACCAAACACACTCTTAAGTATACAATAACTTGTATACAAAAACACCTACGAGGAAATGTAACCAAACATATAAGTGTTTAAATTCTAAACAATTTTTATAAAATGTTTTAAAACAAATGTATTTTTTAAAAACATTTAAATCAAAATGTATTCTAAACAGACCTTAAATTATATCGACTTTACTTTCCACGTGTGTGTATATATAATGTGCTTCAAAGTATATAAAAAAGATATCTATCTCTTTGTTGAGGATTCCACATCGAAAAGATTAGTGGAGATCTCATAATATATAAGCTTCAAGGGTCACTCCACTCTTGCCAATTGGTTTTGAGATGAAAGCTCATATAATATAATACTCTTTAATAAGGATGGTAGAGTAATGCTTATACAAACTTATATCTAAATAATTTTTTTGTTTGAAAAATTTTATCTAAATAATTTAGATGCTATACACTCTCCCATCTAAATATTACTTGGACCTAAGTTCAGAGTTAATGAAATCTCTTTCCTAATAAATAAATAAATAAATAATAAAATCTCTATTTAATGGTTCTATACTTAAAGCACACTAAAAAGTCATGATGCAATGTTGTTCTTAGCTATTTAAAAAATTATAAATGTCGAAGTTATATTTCTTTCACCAACATATTGGAGGACGAGAGATTCGGACCTCTGACCTCTAAGATTCGGACCTCTGACCTCTTAGTCAAGAGTATGTGTTAATTTGAACTATGTTTGGCATGTCGAAAATTTTACCATTGTGAATTTCTTTTATACTATTAATTTTTTTTTTTTTTTTTTTGACAATATGTGAGGGTGGAGGATTCGAACCACACACCTCGTGGTTATCCGTACAACTTTATACTATTAAATTTAGTTATCTAAATTCGAAATTTCAATATTTTTTAAGGATTACATAGTATATCTGTTATAAATTTAAAATAAATGTATTAACAAAAGTAAATGAAACAAAAGGAAAAGAAGCACTTATCCAAATATATATTAAAAAAACAGAAAATAAATTTAATGCCTGCAATCATACGTTTTTCATTTGAGTGATAACAAATTTGATCACTCAGTAAAATCACATTGGATCAAAATGGTTCAAATGCATGAAATTGGACCGATTCATGATTTTCACAAAATTAGTTCCATCTAAACCAACCACCACTTTTATTTTTCAGTATAATGAGTAAGGAGCTGTTCAAATTTATTAAAAAAAGGCGATCTTCAATTTCATTTAAAATATTCATTCAAAATCTCATGATCATTTTTTCATATTTAACATTCAAGTTGCATATAAAATATAAAAACAGTTAAAACACGACACAATCCAAGTTATCTCAATCATTTCATTTCACAAACAATTTTTCACTCGCATATTAAAAAAAAAAAAAGAAATGAAGCCAAAATCATTGAGTTTTAATTATGATTAAGCAATTTATCGAAATGGAATCTTCTCTTCCACTTGAAAAGGGAAAAAGAAAAGCAACAATAATATGATATGATTCATTAGCATTTATTTAAAAGCTCGAAACAGAGGAAAATGGGAATATATTAAAAAAATGGAAGTTATGATGGGAAGAAGTTAAAATGGAGATATCTAATGAAGAAGTTAGTGGCAGCCTGGTTGGACTTGGGAAACAGCTTAAATATTTTGACTTTTTTTTTGCTGCTCAAAGCCAAAGCCAGAGGCAGAGAGCTGTATTGAACAAGAGCCCTTTGTGCTTGTGGGTCTCTACCACACCAACACAGCCAAAAGAATAATTGTATAAAATAACAAAAGTCCTAATAAGAACCAAGCAATTATCTCTGTCACTCCATATAATATTATAAATTTGCATGAAATATAATATCATCAAAGCCATTTGGTTTATCAAAGTCAATTTGTCCTTTCTTACTGTTTGCCAAGAGAGGTAGCGTAGAAGATTTAAGAATAAGGTCAGAGAGAGAGAGAGATAGAGAGAGAAAGGGATTATACAGATTGGTATTTTTTGGCTTCATTTCGCTGCTTTTGCTCTGAAGGGAGACTATTTCTGGTGAAGAATCGCTCGTCTTTTTCTCTTTCAATCTGCAGCAGAAATCGGAGATTGGCCCAAGAACTTGCTCAGTTCTTTGAAGCTATTGTTGCTTTCTTGGTGGTTTTCTTGTCAATTTCAGCTCTGATTCCTGTTGGAATTTCGCTCTATTAAATGCTTTTTGTGTATAAATTGAAGGATCTGGATTCTGGGCTTTTAGGTTTTGACCCTTTGATTTTTTCTCTGTGGGACTCGCCTCGATATTTCTGGTCTTTGTCTTGACTTTTCTATAGAGAATGTCAATTTCGAGTTCATTTTCTAACATTCGATGGGAACTATCTGTGTTCGATGGCTTTAGTTGAATTCGTAAGAGTTGGGGTTTTGGATTTGTAGTCGAATTGTCCTGTAATCCCTTCCATTTCTGGTATTTTTTAAGTGGGGTTTCTCTGATCTGTTTCAAGATCCTTTCTGATTGCCTTTTGGGGGTCTAGGGTTCGGAACTGAATGATTCTTTTTCCAATTCCTTTTCAAGTTTGATGGGCTAGGAACCCCCCCTTTGTTGTTATTCCTGTTCCAAATTTTTGCTTCTTAATTTCTCTGGGTTTCCTCTTGAAAACGAGCTTAAATGCATCTTTCACTATGGAAAAATCTGTCTCATTGCGCTGCTGCTCTATTAATGGACAAGAAGAGCCGAAGAAGAGATGGGTCTGCCACTGGACATGACTCCAAGAAAAACTCATCAATTCTTCGAAAACTGCAAGAAAACAAGCTCAGAGAAGCTCTTGAAGAAGCATCTGAAAATGGGTCTCTCTTCAAATCGCAAGATATTGACGAATCCGAGTCAATCGGCGACCAGGAAGACGGCGGCGGCTTGGGCCGGTCGCGTTCGCTCGCCAGACTCCACGCACAGCGGGAATTTTTACGCGCCACCGCGCTCGCCGCCGAGCGCACTTTCGAGTCCGAAGACGCCATTCCTGACCTCCATGAATCTTTCTCCAAGTTCCTCACTATGTACCCGAATTTTCAGTCCTCCGAGAAGATCGATCAGCTGAGGTCCAACGAGTACTCGCATCTTTCTTCAAAGGTATGCCTCGATTACTGTGGTTTCGGTCTGTTTTCTTATGTTCAAACACTTCACTATTGGGAGTCCTCCACATTTAGCTTATCTGAGATTACTGCGAATTTGAGTAACCATGCTCTTTATGGAGGAGCTGAAAAGGGAACTGTTGAACATGATATAAAGGTTAAGATTATGGACTATTTGAACATTCCTGAGCATGAGTATGGCCTTGTGTTTACTGTGAGTAGAGGGTCAGCTTTTAAATTGCTTGCTGATTCATATCCTTTTCATACCAACAAGAAGTTGTTGACCATGTTTGATTATGAGAGCCAGTCTGTGAATTGGATGGGTCAGTGTGCTAGAGAGAAAGGTGCGAAAGTGTATAGCGCCTGGTTCAAATGGCCATCCCTGAAACTCTGCTCCACTGATTTGAGAAAACAGATTTCAAATAAGAGGAGAAAGAAGAAGGACTCTGCTACTGGCCTTTTTGTGTTTCCGGTTCAATCTAGAGTGACGGGGGCGAAGTATTCGTATCAGTGGATGGCTCTAGCACAACAGAACAACTGGCACGTGCTGCTTGATGCTGGATCTTTGGGTCCTAAAGACATGGATTCGCTTGGACTGTCCCTTTTCCGGCCAGATTTCATTGTTACGTCTTTCTATAGAGTTTTTGGGTTTGACCCAACCGGTTTTGGATGTCTACTAATCAAGAAGTCAGTAATGGCAAGTTTGCAGAATCATTCTGGGAGTACGGGGTCAGGAATGGTGAAGATAACTCCTGAATATCCTTTGTACCTGAGCGATTCAAATGATGGTCTTGATGGATTTGCTGGGATTGAAGATGATGGAGTCTCTGAGAATGTTGATAAAACCTCTGAAACACGCCAAAAATCTCAGTTGCCTGCTTTCTCGGGTGCGTTCACATCTGCTCAGGTTAGAGATGTATTTGAAACTGAGATGGACCATGAAAGTTCTGAAAGAGATGGTACAAGCACTATATTTGAGGAAACGGAGAGTATCTCTGTTGGAGAGGTCATAAAGAGCCCGGTATTCAGTGAAGATGAGTCATCTGATAACTCATTGTGGATTGATTTAGGCCACAGTCCACTTGGGTCAGATAATGCTGGCTTCAACAAACATGAAATTGCCTCCCCATTGCCTCCATATTGGTTTGCATCTCGAAAGAATAGGCGACAATCACCCAAACCAACTTCGAAAATATATAGCAGCCCACTTTATGATGACAAAGAAGTAAATTCAAGGCCAGGTGATGAAAGAAATATGCTGTCGTTTGATGCAGCAGTCATGTCAGTTTCTCAAGAGCTCGATCGTTACAAAGAGGTTGGTGGAAGTAAAGATTCAGTCATGAGCCCTGCCTCACAGAGTGGTAAAAAGAGTTTGGAGCATACGGATGTGTTGGAGGTAGACGAAACTAGCAAAGCACTTTCAAATGGTATGTTAAGTTGTGATGTCAAGAGATCTCATCTTGGCAATTCAACTTCCGGCTCACAGCACCATAACTTAGAGAATGGTCTGACCTCTGAGATCTGCCCAGAGATAAAGGAGAGTGCAATAAGACGGGAAACTGAAGGTGAATTTAGGTTGTTGGGATGCCGAGGGAATAGATTTGGCGGTGGGAGGTTTTTTGGAGTAGATGAATCTGAACTGCAGAACAAGGGAAGAAGAGTCTCTTTTGGCATTGAAGACAACGGTAAAGAGCACCAGAGCTGTAATTTGGAGCCAGGTGAAACGTCTGTGACTAGCTTTGATGATGATGAAGGTACCAGTGAAGGTGAATATGGTGATGGGCAAGATTGGGACAGGAGAGAACCTGAGATAATATGCCGCCATATTGATCATATCGACTTGTTGGGTCTCAATAAGACTACTCTCAGACTAAGATTTCTGATCAATTGGCTCGTGACGTCACTACTACAACTTCGGCTACCTGATTCTGATGGAAGCAACAGAGCAAACCTTGTTCAAATTTATGGTCCTAAAATAAAATACGAAAGGGGTGCTGCCGTGGCATTCAACGTGAGAGACAAAGTTAGGGGGCTAGTCAACCCAGAAATTGTACAGAAGCTGGCTGAAAGAGAAGGTATATCTCTAGGAATTGGTTTCCTTAGCCACATACGCATTCTCGACAATCCGAGGCATCAAAAAAGCGGTTTGAACCTAGAAGACACTACCCTTTGCAGACCGATGGAAAATGGAAAGCTTGGTGGAAAGAGTGGGTTCATGCGGGTCGAAGTTGTGACAGCTTCACTGGGATTTTTGACAAATTTTGAAGACGTCTACAGATTATGGGCTTTTGTAGCAAAGTTTCTTAATCCAACCTTTATCAAAGAGGGTGCTCTTCCTACTGTTCAAGAAGATTCAGAAGTATAATACCCAAAGCAGCAGCCGTTAACAGCGTAGGTACAGCTTCGAGATCACATCATTTTGACAAGGGGAGAAGCATCAGAAGGAGATTATTCAAAGCAATAAACTAAAGGGCACCACGAAAACGATGGAAAATGCATTATCTTCCCACCCTTTTCGGGTGCTTTGATCTTCACTTACAGCTCCTCCAGCACAGGCAGATGAATTTGTTGATTCATACTTATTTACTTGGATTGTTCTCTTTTTGAGTTTATTGCTAGATTGGGCTCTGGAGAAATTGTTTGATCTCGAGCAGCCACGGCACTGTGATCTTGCTGGTACATAGCTCTCCATTGAAGCTCAAATTCTTGAATCTGTGTAAAAGAAGTGTAGCTTAGAATTATGCCTGCTGTATTTAGCTGATGCTCAGCAACATTTCCCATTTTCAATTCCCTTTCCTTTTCTTCTGAGTTTGCTGGTATTTTTCCACTGTCAATGGTAGTTAAGTCAATCTGAGAGTAAGGCAGAAACATGTTTGACTTTCTGCTATCTGTTCCAGACGAGAGTGGTTACTTTCTATCTGTTCTACCTCTTCTTTCTGCTAGAACAGTCAAAGGGACCTAGTATTCAAGGGTGAGAATAACTGATGGGAAAACCTTAGTGATGTTTTCTTTTTGGTTGGTGAAGTTAAAAAGTCTTGGAAAAGTAGTAAACTTTGATTGGTTGTTGGAATATGCATGACAAAGTAGTGATATATTATTATCCTTTAGACTTAGTAGTAAAATGTGGCATGGTGATGCAAATAACCATATATCATACCAATCAATACCTAAAAAGACTTGAAGGTCAAAAGAAAGATCACCTCTTTCTTTTGGATAATTATCAGACATGCTAATGGGCCACATCCATTAAAAAGCTTGAGCCATCATTCATGGCACAGCTGAAAGAACTCTTTACACAACTTCAAAATGATGAACCTGAAATCTCCCTTTTCTTGCAAAAACCGATTGAATTGGTTCGGTTTGGTTCGGTTCGGTTTTACCTATTTTAGAAGGAAAGTATATATATATTAGTGAGGTTGGTTATGGTCGTTGGGCTTTAGTTGACTTTTTGTATGGTTTAGTAACTTCCTAAATCAATATGTCAATTTTGAATTTTGTAGATTTAATTTTTTTGGTCAGTTTATGTATATTAGACGTATCAAGACATTGACTTTGACCTAATATCTTATTCCATTAAAAATTCAAAATAGCTACTTGCAAGTTGCACGCTTGTTGCATTATTTCTTATGGAGACTTTTTTATTTTCCTTCTCTAACTCCAAAAATATTTAAACAGGTTTTGGATAAGATAATGAATGAATGTTAAACATTCTCATAAATAAATAGAACAAAATTTTGATAAAGATTTGAAGAGCAAAATTGAACTGGAGTCAATGCACAAAATGTATTCATAAAAAACAAAAGGAAAAAAGATTTTAATTAATGCTCCATTTGAGGTAGGTTGTATGATATGATTTGAAATAAATATGATAATATTGAAGAGGAAGAGATGATTTATTAATGATAATGAAAGTGAAATGGAGATAGAAAGGATTGACATAAATTTTGAATATGATAAAGGGCAATAATGAAGTTGACATGTAAAGATAAGAAAGTGTGATCCCAACATAGAAAGGGACAGAAACCAAATTAAAGGGTTTAATGTTCACCAAAGGCTCATTTGGTTTTTGATTCCTTTTGGTGATCAGCCAAAGTCAATACCCCAATCAACACACAGATCACCCACAATCTCTATCCTTGACAGCTACCATATGGGAATATTTTTTTATCTTCTTCAGGCCCACTTTATATTATACAAAAACACACATTTATTGTTAGACAATTACTTATTATTCACATAAATTACTTGATAAATATGCAGAAATATGGTTTTTTTTTCTTAAATATGAATGAAACAAGAAGTAAGAACTTGGAGGTCAAACATACTTACTAATCAAAATATCTTTTAATATCAATTAAGGGACCGTTTGGAATACCTTGTAATTTAAGTGTGTGCTTGGTTTAACTTTTCAAGTTTTTAATTTTGAAAAAAAAAATTATAGTGTTTAGCAACTATTAAAAATAACTTATTAAAAAATAAGATTGAGAAATAAATAATTTTGAGGGAAACAATTGAAACCAAATTTTTTAAAAAGAGTTTTTAGTATGTAATAACTTAGGTATAAAAACACTCATGAGGAAATATAACCCGTGTTTAAATTCATAACCATCCTTTTTCTAAAAAATGTTTAAAATAAAATGTATTCTTGAAAACATTTAAACTAAAAAGCATTCAAAGCAGACCTTATGCGTTTTTCAAGAATGTATTCTTTTCTAAACATTTTATATAAAAAATGTTTAGAATTTAAATACTCATATGTTTGGTTACATTTTTTCAATGAGTGTTTTTATACACAAGTAACTATATACTTAAAAACTATTTTAAAAAAAATTGCTTTCAAATGTTTCTCTTAAAATAGTTTATCTATCAATCTCATTTTTTAATAAGGCATTTTTAGTGGTTGTCAAACACTATAATTTATTTTAAAATGATTTATTTTTTTTTTAAATTAGACACTTGAAAAATTAAATCAAACACACCCTAAGTTTTTTTTTTTTTTTTTTTTTTTGCTTAAATATTATTTTGGTCCTTGTACTTTCGACTTTAGTTCATTTTTATCCCTATACCACTTCAGTCCTTGTTGAAAAGTAACTAATTTAGTTCATATTTGCAAAATCTAAACATAAGTTTTATATACAATGAAACTCTTTAATCAAATTTATAACTATATTTCAAGAAATTTAGTAACTGAAGTATCATTCTAAAATTATGGTAGAAAAAGAAATAGGAAAAAATTGAAAATGAAAAGACCAAATTAGCCATTTTTAAAAGTATTTGAACAAAATGAACGTTTCGAAAGTACGAACCAATACACCAATCTAAGTCATGAATTTCAAAAGAACCGCCTCCATGGACTTGAAGCCTTCTCTTGGCCGCAGTGAATTTCACTAACATTTTCAAACGCCAATGGCTTCTGATTCAAATCTTCGTCTTATCAGTTTTTTTTCACCAAAAGGGAAAAGAAAAATCAACTTCTTTTGGAAGAATCTTTGACATCAAAACAAAGTAAATGCGTTTAAAGTTGAAATAATGGCTTGCTCTCCTCAATTTTAATTTTAAAGATAATTCTGCAAACTACTATTGATCTCAGAACCTGAGTTTTTTTTTTTTTTTTTTTTTTTTTTTTGGATTAAATGGTAGTTGAAGATAATTTAGCCTCGATTAATATTTGAGTTTTTTTTTGTTACAATTAATAATTGAGTTCTGTTTAGAAGTAATTAGGGAAAGGCATTGATTAATCTGGCGATTCATAATTGACATCAGAAGGAAAGAAAATATTGTGACAGTGATATGCTGATGCGAGGTTGGCAGTTGGCATTGGCAGTGGCACACAGATTACATGCCTCATTTCCTCCATCACGTGCGCAAATCTGCATCACTATTCTTTTATAAATTCTTCTTCTTCTTGTACAATAATCTTTCTTTAAAAAAAATAAAAAATAAAAGATATAAACAAATTAACTAGAAGAAGAACCGTTTGATACATTAAAATCCCCGTAAATGATCGAGGCTAAAACAACCTAACTTCTATTTCCATCCAACTACACATTTATATTGCATATTTTAAAAATTATTGTTTAGAAAAAGGGTACTTTCTCAAATTATTTGAATATATATATAAGAATTGTGTTTTGGTGTTGAAAATATGATTTTGAGTGACAACTCTTTTAGCTTAGACTTTTTATTTTTAGTATTAGACTAAATATGAGTGTTTAGCTTAAAAAATGATCATGTATATATTTTTAGTTTTTTTACGTACATCGTAAATAAATGGTGAAAGTTTGAATGTACAAGATTACGTGGAGGTGGGAAGATTCGAACCACGAACCTCATGGTCATTAGTATAAGTCTTATGCTAATTGAACTATGCTCATGTTGGTTTCAATTTAGTCTCTACAACATTCTTTTGGTCGACGAATGTCAAATTCAATTAATGATAAATTTACCCGACATGATAGTCAACCAAAATATAAAAGATAATTAAGTTACCCAAAGGAAGAAAATCCAAAATTTTTGATGAACTTAAAAAATTTAGATGAAATTATCAACTTTATTTCATTTAAGTAAACCAATTTCTCATTTAAATTTTCATCTTAAAAAGTAAAGTTTGTTATCAATTCGAATATAACAGAGTGAAGGATACTAATTATTATCCTAGAGTTCGAAATTTCTCTATTGAGTTTACATTTCGTACATGTTTGAAAGTAATTTTGAAATAGTTAAAATCACTTTTGTTATATTCAAAAATCACTCCAAAATATCATTTTAAATAATTCAAAATCAATTTTAATGGTATGAAAATCACATTTAAAAATGTAAAATCAAACATAAAATTAAGTTAAAATAATTAAAAGAATGATTTTAAACATCGTAAAAAATAATTTTAATAATTTCAAAATTACTTACAAACATATACTTCAAGTGACTAATTTTAACCTATATCAAGTATCAATAAAGCAATATAATTATCAAAGCATAAATAATTAAATCCAAACATTTTTCTTTAGGATAATTGTAATGGGTGGCAAAATTAGAATAAATAATTGCAATTTTAGCAATTTTTTAAAATATTTGCAAATATGGCAAAATTTTTGAATTAATTTTTTATATCCCTATTTTGCCCTTGCGCGCGCAGTGGTCTCCTCAATTTTTGTTTTGGTAGGTTTCTATCTGATAGAAAGTTTTTCTATCACTGATAGAATCTATCAGTGATAGAAAAGTTTTTCTATCACTGATATTTTCTATCAACTTTCTATCAGATAGAAAGTTCTCAACTTTCTATCTTCTATCAGTGATAGAAAAACTTTCTATCAGATAGAAAATTTTTCTATCAGTGATAGAAAACTTTTCTATCACTGATAGAAACGTTTCTATCACTGATAGATTTTATCAGTGATAACTTTCTATCAGTGATAGAAGTTTTTCTATCACTGATAGAATCTATCAGTGATAGAAACTTCTATCACTGATAGAATTATTTCTATCAGTGATAGAAAACTTTCTATCACTGATAGAACACTTTTCTATCATTGATAGAATCTATCAGTGATAGAAAAAAACACTGATAGAATTAACTTTCTATCAGTGATAGAAACGTTTCTATCACTGATAGAAACGTTTCTATCACTGATAGAAAAATTTTCTACCAGTGATAGAAATCTTCTATCACTGATAGAAAATTTTTCTATCAGTGGTAGAAAACTTTTCTATCACTGATAGAAACGTTTCTATCACTGATAGATTCTATCAGTGATAGAAAAAAAAAACCCCAACTTTTCATTTTTGCTCTTGAATTTCAACAACCCCATAAAGAAAACACACAGAAGAATTAGAAAAATACCAGCATTTCTATCACGGCGAGAGGCTTATCCATACACATTGGAAAGGAGCAGCAGAGATGATCTTGGCTATGTGTTCATATTATTATGAGAAACAAGGAGCAGTTAGAGCCATTGATGGTGAAGCAAGAAGAAGATTGATTGGAATAATCACAACTATGGCAGAGAAGAGTCTCCGATGCATAGCCTTCGCCCACAAGTCGAGCGAAGACGAAGAACTCGACGAATCGAGATTGACATTGCTCGGGATAGTCGGTTTGAAGGATCCTTGCAGGCCAGGAGTTAGAGCAGCTGTAGAATCATGTAAAGTTGCAGGAGTGAACATCAAAATGGTGACAGGTGATAATCTGCACACAGCAACAGCCATAGCAATTGAATGCGGAATACTAAACCTCGAGGACGCTACGAACGACGAAGTTGTCGTCGAGGGCGTAAAATTTAGGCACTTTCCCCACCCCGGAAATGGCCGCCCGTGCCCACGACGTCGCCGCCTTCAGCATCAAAGGCTCCTCCGCCACCCTCAATTTCCCCGACCTCCTCCACCTCCTCCCCCGCCCCGTCTCCCTCGCCCCTCGCGACGTCCAAGCCGCCGCCGCCAAGGCCGCCCACATGCACAACCTCGACCTCAACGACCACCACTCCCACGTCGACGACGACCTCACCGAGATCATCCAACTCCCCACCCTAGGCTTCCGATTGCCTTCTTCTCGTGTTCCTCGTCAATCGTGGAGGATGGAGATGACCGGAAAAGTGGAAAAGTAGAGAAGAAAATAGAAAGGGCATTTTAGTAATTTTACCTTTTAGATGGCAATATTTTGCCATTTTTGCAAATAGTTTCAATGGCTGCTATTTTTGTAATTATTTTGGGCCGGTTTGCTACTTTTGCAACCGGCCCTTTTCTTTATCGTAAAAGAAAAAAAAAAAAAAGAACACAATAGAATTTATTTTTCTAAATTGATGATGATATTTAAGAGGGAAAAAAAAATGTTAAGAAGCGTAATCCAAAAGTCTCCATCCAGCTGCTGGAGAATTGAACAGTCCTAGAAAATCGTACATACGATACGACGTCGAGACCAGCACCAATTCTGCAAAACCCACCGCCATTTTTCACTATCTTCATCTTCTTCAACTTTCACTCTCTCTGCTGCACCTTCCTCCACAATAACACAATGGCTCCTTCTCCTCAGTTTTTCAGAATCGTTTTGCAGAGAAATCTCGAAGACCAAAAACTGGTAAAAAAAAAAAAAAAAACTACACCTTCTACTTCCTTCACTTTTCTTTGTTCATAAGTTTTTCGTTTTATGTAAGCTCGTTCATGGAAAATTTAAAAATCCCATTTCTTGAAGCTCATTTTCATGCCCTGTTTTTGCCCTTTCATCTTCTTCCCTCGACAGAAACAAGGAAGTTGAGACTACCCAGATTTTAAAGTTTTTAACCAAGTTCCGTTTGCTTGTTTACAGATGATTCCAAAGAAGTTTGTGAAAGATAATGGAAACTTTTTGTCGAGCTCCGTACGGCTGAAGCTTCCAGATGGCATGGAATGGAAGGTGGGTTTGACGACGGCTACTAACGGCGTCGTTTGGATGCAAAAGGGTTGGCACAAATTTGCAGAATATTACAGTTTGGAGTTCGGTTCTCTGTTGCTTTTTAGATTGGATAGGCCGGCTTCGACTTTTGAGACAACCATATTCGACCCGACTGGAGTGGAAACCGAATATTGTTGCAATTTTGACGATTCCAGAGGAAAATTTGTAGAGTTTAATGATGATGAATCTGATTCTGATGAGAGTTTAGAGAGTTTTCCCCGTCGTTCGAAGAAGAGGGAGAAGGGTTCAGTTCCCTGTCGTCAATCTCGTAAGAAAATGAGAAATGAAAATTCAATCTGTTCCATCAAAATGGAACCTGAAGAAGGTATCGTAATTTTGAATCTCTAGAGCTATGATTTTGATTAGCATTTTTTAACTGTGTAATTGGAAGCGTATATGGAGTTAGGAAGTGCTTATCATTCACTTGATTTCTCAGCGACAAGCATTCCAAGAGTGTTTTTCTAGCAAAGCACTTCTAGAAAGTGTTTTTGTATCTGCAAAAACTATGGATTTAACTGCTGTAAATACAATCTCTGCAGAGGAAGGATGCGATATTATGCCAATGGCAAGTTCTAAGAAAAGAATTCCAAAAGATGAAGCTGGGGTTTCAAGGAGATGGCAGCAATTATCAAACAAAGCTAAAGCAACTGAAAGATTCAGCTCAAAATCAGAGAAACCTGGCTTCAAAGTTGCCATGAACCAATCAAACGTAGGAGGTAGATTTGACATGGTAAGCTCTTGTTTTACGAACCCCACATGAACATTTTCTCGTTTGATTTCGCTGAAAAGATTGAAGCTTTTCTTGGTTCTTGTAGATCATTCCCAAAGAATTTGCAGAGAAGTATTTATCTGATGAGTTCGGAGTTATCCAACTTCAAACATCAAATGGTAGAAATTGGCCAATTCTGTACAAATGGAGTCAAAATCGAGGAAATTTTGCATACATTTCAAGAGGGTGGAAGCGTTTTGTAAAGGACAATCTGTTGAAAGAAGGGGATGTTGGATTCTTTCAAATGATTGAGGAAGACAAATTTTCATTCACCAAATTACAAGACAATCCTCTCTCAAACAAGAGAACTGCAACAACAACAACGGCAACAACCAGAAACCCCTTCTTCGAAGTGGACATTCACTTCAAAACCTACAAGAATGTAGTTCTGGTAACCAAAAAAACAAAAAAAAAAAAACATTCTTTTTGTTCGGTTCAAAACATGTTCGTGGAAGTTTGAAACCATTTAATGTTGTTGATTGGCAGAACATTCCCATGGCGTTTGCAAAGGAGCATTTTTCTCCAGAAATGCACACTGCAAAACTTCAAGTTGGGAAAAGACAATGGAATGTGACATTGAAACAATATGATAGTTCTGTCAGATTCTCAGCTGGGTGGTGCACATTTTTTGCAGACAATGGCTTGGAAGATCAAGATACTTGCTTGTTTGAGATGGTGAACAAAAAGAACTGTGTTTTTAAAGTAACCATTTTCAAGAACGTTACAAGCTCAGAGTCAAGTGACTGAAGTCTAATGCCAGAGGTTTGGTTTTGTGTTGTGACCTTTTTGTGAAATTGTTGTAGAAATTCAGAATGTTTGAAATTGTATTTAAGGTTGGTTGTCAAGGCAGAGGACAGAGATTTCTTCTTCTTTGTTTGTAATTAGCTAAGCTCTCTAACCACAATGACTGACATTTAGTAACTGATGATAAACTGTTTGAGATATATTTTGATCTGTCATGCCTTTTTTCAATCTATTTATAGTCTGAGTTGAATCTTTTTGTTATTTTTTGAAATCTGCACTAACTTTTATTTTGGGTATATTTTTGTATAGAGATTCTATGGCTCTAATGATAAGTATTTGATGTTATATTGTGTGATTAACTGGTTCCACCTTAATAGGGATACTATGATAATCATTTTTTTTTATACTTGATTTGAGAAGGTTGGTGCAAAGGCTTCATCTTGAAGAAATTGGAAACTTTTGGAGATGGTGACTAAATCTAAATGTTTAAATTCTAAACAATTTTTATACAATTTTTTTTTTGAAAAATGTACCCTTAATCCAATATAGTTTTCACACACGAAAAAAAAAAAAAAAAACCCTTAACCAATATACATTACTAAACTAAAGGAAGATTTTCCCCACGAAATTACTAGAAATTATGTGAGGAAAAAAATAATTTTCGCCCTTGCATAGGGGAAAAAAAATTGCAATCTCAGATTGAAAAGTTTATACGGTGGCTGGTGATTCAAATCGCTAGATATATTCAGAGAAACTAAACAAATTTTGATGAGATTTTTTTTTTTTTTTTTTTTTTTTTTTGAAATGAGATTTGTTTTTTCTTTTTGATATAAAATTGGAAGTGATTAATGTGAAGTGACGTGGCTATAATGCCTCTTCGGTTTTTTATTTTCACTGAAAAGAAAAAGAAAAAGAAAAAAACAGAAAATTAAGAGAAAACGAAAGGTCTGATTAGAAGCTCTGTATGTTTCCCAAAAAAAAAAAAAAAAAAAAAAAACAGAAGCTCTGTAGATTCCAATTAAAAAAATGGCTACTCTTCTTTCTTCTTCCATAGTTTTACATTCTCCTCACTTTTTCACCATCATTTTACAGATAAATCTTCAACAAAAAAAACTGGTAACAACTCAAATCCCTCGTATATTTCTTCTATTTCTTTTTTACGATTCCTAAAACTTCGGAAATGGTTGTTTCTAGATGATTCCGGAGGGTTTCATCAGTGAATATGGCAAGTTTTTGTCGAGTGCTGTAAGTTTGAAGCCTCCTGATGGCAAGGAATGGAAGGTCGGATTGACGACGGCTGAAAACGGCGCCGTTTGGCTGCAAAATGGATGGGGTCAGTTTGCAGAGCATTACGGTCTGGAGTTCGGTTCGTTTTTGGTTTTTAGATTCGATGGAAATTCCAGTTTTCACACGATGATATTCCACACCAATGGATCCGAGATTAAATATTTGTGCAAATCTGAGGATTCTGGAGGAGGTTTTGAAGAGGAAGATGATGATTCTGAAGAAAGCTCGGATGGGTTTCCTTTTTCAAGACAACCAAAACAGGAGAAGGCTTCATCATTTTCGTCATTGAAGATGAGAAATGAAGATTTATCTTTGCCCAAATTGGAACCTGAAGAAGGTATGATAATTTTGACTTGGATTCTTCTCATAGCACTGGATATTATACTTGTTGGTAAGTTTTGGGTTGGGATCACTTTTTAGAAAAAAGTGCTTTGATGCTCGACTTGTGAGTGTGTGTTTGAACTGTTTAGTTGAAGGGTTTATAAATTGGTAGTTGTTTGCTTCAAACTTTGAAGAGTGGTAGAATAGTGATTTTGATCCACAATCACTTTGGGAAGAAACATCTCGCTATCTTGAGGTGCTTTGAGTTTAAGCACTTTTCTAAAACGCCATAAACAGAAGTTATTTTAACTCTTACATTAGTTTTAAAATACTTTTTATCATACTTGGATTACATCTAAAAGTGATTCTACTGATCACAAAAACTATACTAAACACTATCTAAATTAGTAATCATCCAAAAGTGATTATAGAAAACCCCATTTTTATTTAGAAAGGTATTTTCCCTTTTCAAAGCACTTTTAAGTGCATTTTGAGTTGTGGCAAAGGTCCCCATTCCCAACGGATTGACTGCCTGCTGTATTGCAATCTCTGCAGAAGGACACGATCTTTTTAGGGACATGCCAAATTCTTCTAAGAACAAAATGCCAAAAAATGAAGATGGGATTTCATTGAGAATGCAGCCACTAGACAAGAAATCTGAAGCAGCTCCAAAATTCAGCTCAGAATCAGAGAAACCTGGCTTCCAAGTTGTCATGAGACAATCAAACGTAGGAGGTAGATTTGACATGGTAAGATCTTGTTCTACAGATCCTCACAAACACTTCCTTGTTTGATTTTGCTGAAATGATGAACCATTTTTCTTGTAGATCATTCCTAAAGAATTTGCAGGAAAATATTTGTCCGAGGAGTTTGGAATGATCAGTGTTCAAACTTCAAATGGTAGAACTTGGTCGCTTGTTTACAGATGGAGTCGAAATCAAGGAAATTTTGCTTACATTTCAAGTGGGTGGAAGCGATTTGCAGAGGAAAATCTCTTGAAAGAAGGGGATATTGGGTTGTTTCAATTGATTAAAAAGAAACAATTTTTGTTCACCAAATTACAAGACACTTCTCCCTCTCATTCCCCTTCACCACAGAAGAAAATTTCAACAACCAGAAACCCCTCCTTTGAAGTAGATAATCACCTCCAAGACTACAGAAATTGCGTTCTGGTAAAGGGGATTTTTTTTTCTAATCTTTTTCAGTTCAAAACATTTTCATTATCTTTACAAATGGAAAATTGAAGGGATTTTATTTTGTTCTATGACACAGAATATTCCCATGAGCTTTGTCAAAGAGCACTTTTCAGCAGAAATGCATACTGCAAAGCTTCAGGTTGGGAAAAAACAGTGGAGAGTGAAGTTGAAACGGTACGGTCAAAAGGTCAGATTCTCAGCTGGGTGGAAAACATTTTACAATGAGAATCACTTGGAAGATACCTCTTGCTTGTTTGAAATGGTTAACAAAAAAGGCTGTGTTTTTAAAGTATCCATTTTCAAAAATATTTCATCAACCTCGGATTCAGACGAGGATTGAATATTTCAACCACAAAAGAAAGCCATGTTTTTAATGTAATGTCAAAGGTTGGGCTTTTGTTTTGGACTGTGTGTTCATCATTTGTCTCTTTGAAATTGTATTAGAAATTTACAGGGTAAAGCTTGTGCAGGCTTTTTGTTTTCTTCAGGGGACAGTTTGCTTTTTTGTGGACAAATCTGATCTGAAGGTTTGAAAATATTGTTGACTTGTATTGTAATAGTTGGGATTGGTTTTCAAGGCAGAGGAAAATATATGTTTCTTTTTCTTGTTTGTAATTAATTGCTCTCTTTCTTCCCAATGATTGACAATTAGTAATTGATTACCAACTATGGAAATGGAACTATATTTAGATTAGATATTAATTAGCATGAGGCAAAGCTCGAACACAATAATGCAATCACGTAGATGACAAAATGTAGCTAATGTAACTATTACCGATCAATTTGGTTTATTCACATGATCAAATATGTTTATACTTGATGTTATTATTGAATTTGTAACTGAGCATGAGTTTGATCAAAAAAAATTTAAACTATAAGGATTTAATTTAAGACTTTATTTCAAAAAAAAAAAAAAAATTAAATTTAAGACCAATAAGTATTTCAAAGATGAAATTGTGTATAATTTGGTATAAATATGATCGAACCTACTTATCACAACAAGAGTTCTTTAAACCCTAAACCCTAATATTGTATGGACTCATATTAAGTTATTAAATAGATATTGATCGAATAATAGTCTTTGATTCTAGAAGATATTATAATCAAATACATATCATATTTGATTGCTCATATAATATATATTTTTTTTAATTTAAATTTTCATTATTTGATTGAAAGAAAATTGTATTAGAAAATATAAATCAGTAAAAGTTAGCACGCTCTTAAATTATAATAATATGGAAAGCATTGAAAAACTAAAAAAAAAAAAAAAGTGGTATTAATTAAGAAAATTAATTACTAACAGTAAAACGAGTAGGCTATCTACATTTATTTATTTAATTTTAATGATGAAACCGCTGGAAATGGAAGATTAAAAACTTAAACCAATATACATAATTAAACTAAGGAAGATTTTTCCCATGAAATTATTAAAAAATAATTCGCCCTTGACCTTCAATCGGTGATTTTTCGCCTTCCCTTCAGGGATTTTTTTTTTTTTTTTGGTATAAAATGAAATTGGAATTTATTAATGTGGAGTGACATGGCTAATGGCTTTTCGGTTTTTTATTTTCTAGGAAAAGAAAAAGAAAAAAAATATATATATTTGAGAAAACAAAAGGTCTGATTAGATTATTCGTACTTCCAGTTGCGAAAATGGCTTCTCCTCTTTCTTCTAATATAGTTTTACATCCTCCTCACTTTTTCACCATCATTTTGCAGATAAATCTTCAACACAAAAAGCTGGTAATTAACAACTCGAATTCCTCATGTATATTTCTTTTTTTTTAGTATCAATTTTAGAGTTTGAAACGTTCTTCTTTTGGTTGTTTCTAGATGATTCCAGAGAGTTTCGTCGGAGAATATGGAAAGTTTCTGTCAAATTCTATAAGTCTGAAGCTTCCCGATGGCAAGGAATGGAAAGTCGGGTTGACGAGGGCTGAAAACGGCGCCGTTTGGCTGCAAAATGGATGGGATCAGTTTGCGGAGCATTACAGTTTGGAGTTTGGTTCGTTCTTGGTTTTCAGATTCGATGGAAATTCTAGTTTTCACACGATGATATTCCACACGAATGGATCGGAGATAAAATATTTTCGCAAAATTGAGGATTTTGAAGAGTCAAATGATGTTTTTTCACAACCAAAAGAAGAGGAGAAGGCTTCATTTACGACCTCTTTGCAAATTCGTAAGAAGATGAGAAAGGAAGAGTTATTATTTTTGCCTATAATGGAACCTGAAGAAGGTATGAGAATTTTGAATACCTAGAGATCGATGTTGCCATGTTGAATTACCAAAGATTATTCTCTTATAGCACTATATATTATTTTTAAGTTTTGGCTTGGCTTCTTAAGAAACTGCTTTTGATGCTGAACTTGTGATTGTGTTTGAAATGTTTAGGTTTAAGTGGTTTTTTTTTTTTTCTATACGAATTGGTAGTGTTTGATTACAATTTTGGAGATTGGTTAAAAGTGATTTTGTCCAACTATTTTTGGGAATCACCAAAATCACTTATGTTCTACCCAAACAAACATAACATGAAAAAATTAGTCTGAGGAATTTTAAACAGGGATAAGATGACCATAATAAATTAGGGTTTTTTTTTTAAAAAAAAAATAATAATAAAAGTTCAAACTTAATAAATGACGTTGTCAAAAAAAAAAAAAAAAAAAAAACTTAATAAATGACCAAAAGCTAAATTGAGAGTATATCTACGGTAATTTAAAAGACGAAAATACCCTTCATTCAAAATTTAAAAACAGTCCCTAAAAGGAAGGAATCATGGAAATCAAATCTTCCAGAATATGTCAGTGCCTATTTAAATAAATTATTTTTTAAAAAAAACATTGTAAATCAAGAAAGGATATCTCACGGAATAACATCAAATTAAAACATCTAAAAAAATCTAAAACTGCATAATTTGAAATGAGAGTGCTGCAATCAACATTAACGTTAGTCATACATTAGACATAAATAACATATAATTTTTTTTTTTTTTTTTTTTTTCCAATTCAACAATTGTGTGATAGGCAAATTCGAACATTTTACCCCTTGGTCAAGGACACTTACTTTATGCGATGTATGTATAGTAAAAATACTTATCCATAGCCATGCAAACACGCTTTTCCCTCAGCAAAGTCCACCATACTTATTAAGGCACCCTAAGAATCAAGAACTATACTCTAGTCACGACTACTGTATTGTTCACTGATCATATGTTATATTATATTCAATGAACACTATAGTTTTCATAATTTGAATGGTTTACTGTTATACTGTAGACGTGGTAAAGGGCAATGCAACATCAAAAACAAAGGACAAAAAGAGGATGAGGGAGGCGAATAACTCTGAAAGAAAGGTGAAAAGGATAAAGAAAAACAAGGTAAAAATAATGGTACTAAGTTAAATTAATACTCGTTTTTTCTATTCTTTGAAATTTCTATAACATTTTAGCTGGTCATCACATCTTGATAGTTTTTCTGTTTTCTTTTTATATGTTAGGATAAGATGCCGAAGTCAAAAACCACACAACCGTTCAAGATTAATTTGCAAATGAGCATGGATGTGATAGATAAAATAAAACAAAAATTGCCCGATAGGGTTATAGCGAGATTTAGGAAAACATGTTTTGGGCACTTCTTAGACTTTGCTCTAACAAACCAAGCTTCACAGCTAATGCTTGATTTAATACAAAGACAATGTAAACCAAATAATCCATCTGAGCTAAATTTCTTGATAGGGGGAAGAGTACTAAAATTCGGACTTAGAGAGTTCGCATTGATTACGGGTTTAAATTGTGGTCAAATACCAGAGATAGACAGAGAGAAGATAAAAGGGGGCCAACATATAAAGAAATTCCTTTTCAATGGAAAGAGAACCATAAGTAGAGAGTACCTAAACATGGGGTTCAGAATGAGTCACTGTACCCTTGATGATGACATGTTGAAGATATCCCTTTTGTACTTCTTAGAAAATTTTTTGCTCTTCAGAAAAGATTATGTGAATGTAAACGTGGACCATATAATAATGGTGGACGATGAGAAATTATTCGATACATATCCATGGGGGAGGTTGGCCTTTGACCTGATTGTGGAGTACATGCACGAGGCATTGTTAAGTAAGGGTGCAACTGGTATATCAGTGGGTGGGTTCATATTTCCGATACTTGTGTGGGCATGCGAGGTCATCCCATCATTGAACTCCACAGGAAATTTTTTTACAAGAAAGATGACTCAACGCGTTCCTAGAATACTCAACTGGATTGCCGATACCCAACCTAAATGGAAAGATTTCGAATGCAAAGTTTTTGAGTCGCCAAAGGTACCAAATAACAATGTGTTTGATTTAGGTTTTAAGTTCATAAATAACAATGCTTACTAACTACATGCATTTGATTTTTAAATGTAACAGCTGGAGATCAGTCCTATTTTAGCTACTGATAAAGAGATGCAAATGAAATATTTTCAACCATTCATTAAAGAGGAGGTACAATTGAGAAGGGAGATGGAGAATCAAATCTCTAACCAATATTTTCTTGAATGGAGGTAGTAGGTAAGGTCTAAAGTTTAGAGGTATAAGTAGACATGTTATTTTTCGTTCATGAATTTAACATCAATTAGAATGAGGTAGAGATATGAGATTAAATCTAAGAAGATCGAATACACAGTAATGTAATCACATTGATGGCAGAATGTAGCTAATACTATTATCAATCAGTTTTGTTTATTCACGTGATTGAATAGGTTTATACTTGATATTATTGAATCTGTAACTAAGCATGAATTTAAACAAAATTTTTGAAAACGTGATCAGGATTGATTAAAAACAGGCGAATGTTTGCAAAAAAAAAAAAAAAATAATAAAAAAAAAATAAAGAGATAGAGAGAGATAAATTAAATAATATTTTAGTAGTTATAAAATATATAATTTGGTTTAAAATCCAATCAAACATACTTATAATCAACTATCATTTTTGCTTGCTTTTTTTTTTTTTTTTTTTCAAATTTATTTTTTCATTAGTTCATTGAAAGAAAACTGTATAATTTTTTTTTTTTTTTGATGAATTATAAAAAATGAAAGGATAATTGTAATGGGTGGCAACATGAAGGTAAATAATTACAAATATAGCAATTTTTAAAAATATTTGCAAATATGGCAAAATTTTTGAATTAATTTTTTATATTCCTAAATTGTCCATGTGTGCCCATCTTCTTCTTTAATAATTTGTTCGCATAAAGTTTAGTTTAAATTTGCATAATTTTAAGACTCAAAACTTTTCGATCAATTTAATTTCACTAAGCTTCGTTGATTTTTAATATCTTTTTCAGGTGAGAAATTTGATTCATAAAAATATTTTAATCTCTTAGAAATAGTTCATCAATTTGACATTAATTTTGGTTTAAAAAAAAATTCAAATAGGATTAAGACTCTAACACTTCAAGTCTTTATGTTGTGTACTTTTGGTTGACCCATTCTTAAACGCGCTAAAACCTTCCTGCTAAAGTGATATGATCATGGCTGAAACAGTACCATTTATTGAATTTTGAAAGGATCATTGAACTTTCAAAATTACAAATTTAGTCTCTAAATTTTTAAACTTTAAAAAATTCATAAATCTACTTGATACAAATTGAAATTTTGAGTTTCCATTAGACATAAAATTGAAATTTATATATAATAGATCAGTTAATTTTTAAGATGTTTAAAGACCTATTAGACACCTTTAATAATTTAGGGACCAAATAGACTCAAACCTCAAAAGCACAAAATTTGTATATTTAATCTTAATTGAATTTAATTATTAGTATGTGAGAGTATACACTACACTACTTAAACACCAAATTAAATAATATAATACTTACCATCATTTTATCAAATTCCATTTCTTCTCTTTTTTTCTAACCCCTTATGTCATTTTCTCCTAATTTATTAAACTTCTCATGTGACTTCTATTAGAATTATTTCTCTTCATTAACTCACTCAGTTACATCTCAACCACTTATTGTACTTTGTACCAAAATATTTTCTTTTCATAATACTCCCTACTTCTTTTTTATAGAGGGTTAGGTTCCCAAAACTTGTGAGAGAAACTATTACTTAATTTTTTTAAGAAAAAAAAAAGTTCTTGAAGAAAAACAAGGCAATCAAGTGCTAACATGAGGAGGCCTATGAGATATGTGCAGAAATAATTAAAAGCATACCTATTTTTAGTACAAAGGTTAACTTGTGATGTTGGAATTCCTTTCCTTGTGCTGAAAAAGGTAATATATTGTAGACAAAAAAGGACATGCCCTTTTGGGTTATTTATTTATTTTAAAAGCAGAAAAAGGGGTCTCTACTCCCCAATTGCATCAAAAGCAATTTCAGTTAAAAATTACATGAAATAGAGAATTGAACCATTTTATTATGTTCTATGGCACAAGATTCATTCTTTTGGGCTTTGCCAAAGAGAATTTTAATGCACATTGTAAGGAAAAACACAAGTTTCTTTTTTCTTGTT
The DNA here is from genome assembly GCA_036850905.1 of Luffa acutangula. NCBI lineage: Eukaryota > Viridiplantae > Streptophyta > Magnoliopsida > Cucurbitales > Cucurbitaceae > Luffa > Luffa acutangula. The sequence continues at coordinate 54,595,575 of CM072087.1, read as the reverse complement.
TCTAATTAAGTTGTTCTCTTTCTCCTCACAAATTAGTATTTTTTTTTTAGCTCACTGACAAATTAATAATTGAATACAAACTGTCTAATATATATACATATATTATTTAAATCTATTTATAGTTTGAGTAGGAAAAAGTTTATTTTGTCTTCATGTATTTTAAAATTAATTTTAGTTTTAGGAACCACAATACAATTAATTTTAGTTGTATAGTTTTTAAAATGGACTAAACAAGAAGCATAACAATCAATAAATTTGATATAAATTAAAGCTAAATATAAAATTTGCACAAAATGGGATAAAAATTGTTATGATATAATGAACAAAACTGTTGCAGTATAACGAATGCAAGTGTTGCTATATAGTCACTATTGCAACAGTTATTTAAATCTTATGACATTTATAGGTATTGTTGCAAAATCGTAGAGGTCAACAAATTGTTGTTATTAGTGACAAAATTCGTTGCAATATATAGGATCAACAATTGCAACGCTTTCAAAAGTGTTGTATTAGAAGATGTCAACTATCACTATATAGTTTAAAAAGTGTTGCTATATATTTCAAAATTGTAGTTATGGTATGAACAATTGCAACGGTTATCAATACTAAAAACTGTTGCATTATGAGAAACGTAAATGTTGCAATAGAGAATAACTATTGCAGCGTTTGTGAGAAATCATTCCAACAATTTTTAAAAATGTTGCTAGATCCCTTGTAACACCGCTTCTGCCAGCGGTTCTTCAACCGCTGCAAAAAGTGTTGCAGTGGTTATTATCCGTTGCGATAGCTTGATAAAACCGCTGCAATAGACCAATTTTTTTTTTGTAGTGTTTTAATTTGTCAGGAAGATTTTACCGTTGCAGTTATATAATTTTTTTTTACGAGGTTATATTTATTATCTATTAAGTGAGACTAAGGTGCTCAGTAATTTAATTCATATCAAACTATGAAACTATTTAGATTAGACATCGGGAGTAAGTCAAAGAGGCTCAAATACAATATTTGATATGCAAGTACATCTCAATGTTGGCCTATTTACGAGTTAAATTATGAGGATTAATTACAGCGGTGTTATATATATATATATATATATATATAATATTAAAGCTATGTGTATGACAAAAATAGAGCTCATGGTAAATATTTTCAATGGACTTGGTTAAATTTGAATAACTGTTATAATTCTTACCTCATGATAAAGCTTTATTCCATTGGAAAATCATTAAAAAAAATGTTTTTACTTACATTTAATGAATTATAAAACTTTGACAAGAAATGGATGACACATTAGAAAAAAAAATGAAACTAGACTGCTTTTTGTTTAACTTTGTGAGGTTGTAGAGATATTCTTAAGACTTAATTTTATGTGAAACTTATTTTCATTACCATTAATGAGTATTTAAGAGATTTATTTATACATTGATTTTTTTTTTTCTCTAAAATCAGTGGATGAATTAACAGAAATTGAATATAAAGTAAAATTTGTAAAAGTTAGTCTAAAATTTAACTCCCTGAGATGAAAATTGATTAATTCAATTTTCCAAGTTGAATGACTATAAATTTTTATTTTCCCCATAATTCTATTAAAAATCATTAGAAAATCCATGGATAAAGACAACTTAGGGGCAGTAGACTAGTACTGGAAAATTTTCCCTCATGTGACTGGATGAAAATTGTACCTTTGTAGTTGTACCAAATTTTCTTTCTTTCTTTTGAAAATTGTACCAAAATATTTTCTTCTCTATACCCACACTTTTCCCTTCAAGCTTCCCTCACATTTGGCTCACAGTAACCTTCTTCTTCATTCATCAAAAACTTCCTCTTTCTTTTTCCATTTTTCTCATCCTCACAAAAATGGCTTCTCCTTTTCCTCATTTCTTCCAGATTATTGTACAGAGAAATCTCGAAGACAAAAAGTTGGTAAGAACCCATTTTAAAGTTTCCATTTTTTCTCTAAAAAAAAAAAAAAACGATTTGAAACTTAGAAGCTCTTTACTTGTTTCCAGATGATTCCTGAGAAGTTCGTTGGTTTATATGGGAAGTTTCTGTCGAGTTCCATTTGTCTCAAGCTTCCCAACGGCTTGGAATGGAAAATCGGACTGACAACCGCCGCAGACGGCACCGTTTGGCTGGAAAATGGCTGGCACCGATTTTCAGAGCGTTATGGTTTGAAGTTTGGTTCTTTTCTGGTTTGTAGATTCGATGGAAAATCCACTTTCCACACTATTTTATGTGACGACACTGGATTAGAAATTGAATATGCAGACCATTTTAAAAAGGAGAATGCTTCATTCCCCTGTGAACCGAAAATAGAACATGAGGAAGGTAACTAAAAAAAAAGTTTTGAATTTTTGACATTCAAATTTCTCTTCATGAAACGTGTTTTTCTAATATAATGTACGTTCATTGATTTGCAGAAGAAAACCCTCTTTCTAACGAGAGTGTTTCGAGGAGAAGAAGTCGGCCATCTTCCAAAGAAGATCTCAGCAACTTGGAATCTGAAATAATGGGTTTTCAAGTTGTGATGAGGAAATCATTCGTCGAACGAAGATTTAATATGGTATATATGTCGTTTTTTTAATCTCAACAAATTACCTATAAAAGCACTTTCTCGTTGGACTGAAAATATTGAAGTCTTTTTGTTTTTGTTTTTACCTTGTAGACTATTCCCAAAGGGTTTGCTAAAAAATATTTGAATGAGCAGTCTGGAACCATAAAGATTGAAAATTCTGAGGGTAAAAGTTGGGCAATGGTATACAAATGGAACTTTAGCCATCAGATAGACTATGCTTACATTTCAAGTGGGTGGAAGTGCTTTGCCAAAGAAAATCACTTGAAAAAAGGAGATATTTTGTTCTTTAAAATGATTAAAAAACACCATTTTTCATTCACAGTAGAACAGCGCTCTCCCTCTCCCTCTCCCTCTCCTCCCATTTTACCAAAGAACAATGTGGCAACTGCAGACACCAGAAATCCTTCATTTCAAGTCAAAATTCCCAACAAAAGCAAGAGCTCAAATATTCTGGTATGGAAAAAAAAAATTCTTTTTTTCTTCACCCACATGAATAATATGAACAAAGATTTAAGCTTTTGATGAGTTTATTGTGTTTGTTTTTCATGGCAGAACATTCCTGTGGCATTTGCCAGTGATCATCTTTCAGCAACAATGCACAACGCAAAGCTTGTAGTGGGGAAGAAGCAATGGACAGTGAAGATGAAACATTACGAGACTTGTACGAGATTTTCAGCTGGGTTGCCCAGATTTTATTCGCAGAACTCTTTGGAAGCTGGAGATTCTTGTTTGTTCGAGTTGGTCAACAAGACTGAGTCCGATTGTGTTTTTAAAGTTAAAATTGTTTATCAGAAACCCTCTATCTCAATTTCGGACTGAATTATAGTTTCTGTTATTGCCCATTTCAAAGTTATTTCTGTTATTGTATATTCAATTTGTTTCATTTTAGTCAATTTAGTGTATGTATTTTCACTCAAACTTAAAATTGATTGGACATTGGTTAAAGAATAATAATAATTTCACCCTAAGAAAAGATACAATTTTAATATATTTCTAAAATTTATAGGAGGGAGATTAATAAAGACAAATTTTGTTTTAGAAAAATGAACAATAAAATTACATGGACCAATGATATGAAGTGATAAGGATTTTTTTTTTTCAGATGTCTAGGGTGTGCTCTTTTGTAATAGTTCTGTGCCTATATAATTAGGGTTTTCAGAGAGTAAAAGAATTATAAAAAATTTCAAAAAACTTTATGTCCATTGGATGACTCTAGAATATTCGCTGTTCAGTTGAGATTTTTTTTTTTTTTTTTTTTTTTTCCAGTCTTCATTTTCTTTGCTGGTAAACCCTAATTGAGCTTTTGAAGCCATGAATTTCACAACAATTTCAGAAGCTAACGGTTTCTGATTCAAATCTTCACCATTTCGGTTTTTGCACTAAAAAAGGGAAAGAAAAAGATGTCTTTCTTGGAGGAATCTTTGACTGGAGAACCATGCCTTTAATTTTAATCATTGAAGACCTTTTTTTAATTAAAAAAAAATCTTTTGGTGGTTGTATTTGGAGAATTGAAGTTCTCTTTAAAACATGTGGCAATTTTTCAAAAAAAAAAAATAAAAATAAAAAAAAAAAAAGGAAAAAAATGATAAACGAAGATTATTTATAGATGATCTTACACGGAAGGCTGAAAACAAAGCCTACACAGAAGGCTTAAAAAAAAAGGTTTTTCTCAAACTATGCAAAAAAAATTTGTTCCTTATTCTCTCTCTCGATCGAGAAATTAGCTGAAAACAAAGGCTACACAGAAGCTGTGGATGAGCTCCCTCATTTGGCTAATCACATTAACATCCAATCTACTTGACATTTCATTCATATGCTGTATCAACTTTTAGAAGTAAGGATTTAGAGAGATAGGGGAAAAAAAAATAGAGTACAAAATTTTCAAATTAAAGCCTTTGTTGTACAAAAATGATGGTTGAAATCAACAGAAAAATGGGGTCTTTATTAAACATTTTGACCCACCTCCACTTGCATCATTTTAGGGTTTGATTATCCATAATTCAGCTAAAGAACAACACAAGATCTTTTTTTTTTTTTTTTAAAAAAAAAAAGAACAAACACAAAAGCTTGAAATTAGGGTTATCAGAAAATCTTTGATTACGTCAGAAGAAGGATTCTTTTTCTGTTCTGAAGAAATGGGGTTTTTTTTTGTCCTCATTCCTTAAATGGGTTTCTCCTTTTTGTTCTTTTTTTTATTCCTCTCCAACCTCTCGTTTTTATCTTATTCTATACCCTTCTCTTCACCTAAATATAACCATATATTACTGTGGGTTATCATCAGCTATATCCAGTTTCAGCTCCCAGACCTCCGCCTCCCTCTCCGCCGCAGTCCCACCTCCGATCAAGGTCCCTCCGGCCGATTTCCTGTTCTCTCAGAAAGAAAACGGAACCATTTGAAATCCCTTTAAGGACTCGAAGACGATCTATGGCATAAAGCTCGAATTCTTCAGGCCTGACTTCCAGAGGAGGAGCAGATCAGCGGTAGAGGAACTGGTTGTGTTGTGGTGGAAGATTTCTTCTGAGAACGACACGGTTCCATCGCAGTCTTCTACTCATCTTATTTCAGCTTGGTGGGGGAAAGAATACCATGGCTTTTCCTTCATTTTTCAAGGTCATTTTGAAGAAAAGCTTGCAAGAACAAAAATTGGTAAATATACTATTCTTTCTAATTTCCTACACTTTTCTCTTCCTCTCTCTCACATATCATAAGTTTTTTTCTTGTATAAATCTCATCCAAGAAAAAAATATATTATTTTTCTTATAAAAAAAACCCATTTTTCAGGAAAAATGTTGGAAATAACTTAAAAAAAAGTTTTTATTTTTATTTTTTTTTTTAAAAAAATCTTTCTTTTTTCGACTGGAAAATGGATGAAACTCGACCGGAAAAAGCATGATTCATATGAATTTTCAGAAAAACAAAAAAATCTGTCTGCTTGATTGTATTTTAAGGTCAGTTTTGACAATTTCCCATTTTTTCAAACCTTAAACTCATTTTTTTCTTCAACTTTTCACTTTTACTATCTCTCCCAAAAGAGAAAGGAAAAAAACAACAATTTGTTTTGCTACTTTTTCAGATGATTCCAAAAAAATTCGTTAAAGATTACGGTAAGTTTTTGCCAAGTGCCGTGCATCTCCAGCTTCCAGATGGTATGAAATGGAAGGTGGGTTTGACGACCACGAGCGACGGCGTCGTTTGGCTGCAAAAAGGCTGGCATAACTTTGCCCAACACTACCGTTTGGTGTTCGGCTCTTTCCTAGTTTTCAGATTCGATGGAAGCTCAACTCTCCACACTACCATATTCAACGTAACTGGAGTCGAGACTCAATATTCTCTCTATTTCAATGATTTTCAAGTGGATCAAGATGAAGGTTTCGAGACCTTTTCTGAACAAGAACGGTCAGATCAGAAGACCACAACTGAAACTTCACTTCCTCCCAAAATAGAACCTGGAGAAGAACAAGGTATGAAATTTTTAATTTTTTTGAAATGTTTTTTTTTTTTCTAAACATATTCTTCACTGATTTGCAGAAGAAAACTCTCTTTCAAGAGAGAGGGTTATTTCAAGGAGAAGAAGTCCGCCAGCTCAAAAAGTCAGCAACTTGGAACCTGAAAAAACAGGTTTCAAAGTCTTGATGAGGAAAACACACGTGGAAGGAAGATTTAACATGGTATGTTTTTTTGTTAGTTTCTTTCTAATCCTTGTTACATTAATTATTTGGGCTGAAAAAATATTGATTGTTTTCCCTTGTAGGGTATTCCTAAAGAGTTTGCAAAGAAGTATTTGAATGATTTTGGAACCATAAGTGTTAAAAATTCTGAGGGTAGAAGTTGGGCACTGGTGTACAAATGGTACCAAAACCATGAAAATGCACATGAATATGTGTATATTTCAAGTGGATGGAAGTGCTTTGCAGAAGAAAATCACTTGAAAGAAGGAGACATTGTGTTCTTTGAAATGGTCAAAAAGGACCATTTCTTATTCTCATTAGAAGAGTCCTCTCCCTCTCCTTCTCCTTCTCCTTCTCCTTCTCCTTCTCCTTCTCCTTCTCCTCCCATCTCACAAAGGAACTACAATGCAACTTCCAGCAGGAATCCGTTCTTCAGAATCAAGATTCAACTCAAATGTCACAAAAACTCTGTTATGGTAAGAAAAAGAAAAGAAAATTAAAGTTGAAAACTTTATTATTATTATTTTGATTAATGTTTGTGTTGCATTGCATGGCAGAATATTCCTACGAAATTTGTGAAGGATCATCTTTCAGCAAGAATGCACACTGCAAGACTTGTAGTGGGGAACAAGCAATGGAAGGTGGGGATAAAAAAGTACGACAATTGTACGAGATTCTCAGCTGGTTGGACCAGATTTTTTTGGCAAAACTTTTTGGTGGATGGAGATTCTTGCCTCTTCGAGTTGGTTCACAAGACCGACACTCGATGCGTTTTCAAAGTTGACATTTTTAAATAATATTAATTTTCTTTTAGTAGGTTTTGGTTGATATATATGCTTCTGATCCGCCATGATATTAACTATTAAGGAGTTGGTTTTGTCGTTTTCAAATGTGGTTTTCTTTTCTGTCATGTGAGTCGTAAATGTAATATGCCTGCTCTGCTCACTGTCTTGCGCACAAGGGTTTATCTCTACGATCTTTTCTGTGCCTTTCTGTACCTTTTCTGACGATGGATTCTTGTAGTTTACAATCAATGAATTCTGTTTCAAAAACAAATAATAATAATAATTAAAACACAACGGTGTGTTTTGGTGATGTGGATAAATCATGTGTCTTTGAATTTTAAAATAGGTTTAATTTCAAGAAAATTTCCGGCCAACAACAGTTTGGCTCGGCGTTCTAATAATTTTTTTCTATTTAAAAAAAAAAAAAAAACAACAGTTTGGCTCAAAAAAAACAAAAATAACAAAAATAACTACCCAATAAAATACAATCATAATTGAGAAGTACAAAATCGTACCTGCCATCCGACCAACAGAAAATCTGAAAAGACAAGGCCATTTTTCTCAATTTTTGATCCAGCTTGGTGATAAAAAAATAAAAATAAAAAAAATCTTTCCTCAGTTTTTGAGGATCAAATGCTCAGTTTTTCTTTTTTGGTAGGGGCTATAATTTGGGCCGGTTGCAAGGATAGCAATATGGGCCAAAATAATTGCAAATCTAGCAACCCACAAAAAAAATTGCAAAAATGGCAAAATCTAATAGTTTGTGTGTTGCATTTACTAAAATACCCCTCCAGATTTTCTTTAAGTTTTTCTATACTGTTAGATTCTATCGGTGATAGAAAGATTTTCTATCAGTGATATAAATTTTCTATCACTGATAGAAAGATTTTCTATCACTGATAGATTCTATTAGTGATAGAAATTTTCTTTCACTGATAGATTCTATCGGCGATAGATATTTTTCTATCACTTATTCGGTGTTCTATCGGTTGTTGTTATTTGGTTTTCTATCAGTGTTTGGTTTTTGCTTTTCAGTGTTTGATTTCTATAATCGTTCGTTTTTGCTTTATTTTTCAATGCTCGATTTCACCATGTATCACCATCGCTGATAGAAACAAAAGATCTTCTATCACTTATAGAAAAGTATAGAAAAGTATCAGTGATAGAAAGATTTTCTATAACTCACGAAAAGTTTTTCTATCAGTCTCAGTGATAGAGATAGAAAGTTTTTCTATCACTCATAGAAAGATTTTCTATGAATGATAGAAATTTTTTCTATCACTCATAGAAAAAATTTCTATAAGTGATAGAAGATTTCTATCACTGATAGGTTCTATCAGGGATTGAAAGATTTTCTATCAAGAGTTTTCTATCATTGATAGAATATCTTTCTTTCACTGATGGAATAGTAAAAATTTCTATCAATGATAGAAATCTTTTATCACTGATAGAAATCTTTTATCACTGATAGAAAGTTTTTCTATCACTTATAGATTATATCGGTGATAGAAAGATTTCTATCGGAGATAGAAAGATTTTTATGGGTGATCAGAGATTGAAAGATTTTTTATCAAAAGTTTTTCTATGATTTTCTATAAAAAGTTTTTTTTATCACTGATAGAACCTATATCAGTGATAGAAATCTTTTATCACTGATAGAAAAAGTTTCTATTAGTGATAAAAATCTTCTATTCTATCAGTGATGGACACTTTCTATCACTGATAGAAAATTTTTCTACCACTGATAGAATCTATCAGTAATAAAAAGACTTTCTATCACGAAAAAAAAACTGACGAGGAAGAAGAAGATGGGCACACAAGGACAATTTAGGAATATAAAAAATTAATTAAAAAATTTTGTCATATTTGCAAATATTTTTAAAAATTGCTATATTTGTAATTATTTACCTTCATGTTGCCACCCATTACAATTATCCCTATAATTTCCTTTTTTGGCAAGATTTTCTGCAAAGAAATCAATATTGATAATAATTTGTTTACTTTATCTGCGGACTCAGTACAATTCAGCTGCTACAAAACAGACACCTTGGGATGGGAATATGGGATACGTTTTTTTTTTGTTATTATTAGAAATTAGAAATTTCTCTTATTTATCTCTCTCAGACCATTTTGCCCTCCAATTTCACAGTGGATAAAATAACGTCCAAAAATACTGGAACTTCTTGCTTTAACCACAGAAGGAAAAAAAGAAATAAAATCAAATCTTTTACCGATCCAAATAATTCCAACTGCCCAAAAAAATAATTAGGTGTTCACAATTTCAAAAACAAATTTTGTCGAAAAAGGGATTATAAAAGAAAGTCTGATAGAAGAAAGAGTTGAGGGCAAAAGAGTCTTCTGCAATAATAATAATAATAAGTTTTCCTCTTTCTATTAGACAGTGGATAATTAAAATTTTCCTTTTTTCTTTCTGGGCAGTTGATTTGATCTCATTGATCACTGTATTTGTTTAAGTGCAGTTGCTCTTTTATATTTTTTGTTTTTTTTTAAGAGATATTTTTTTATATTTATTTATGGTTTGAAATGCTTTGTTATTTATTTTGAATCTTGCTGAACAAAAGTTTTCTTATGATAAATTTTCATTTTAAGATGTATGTATATGTATCAAAATTTGGATTGGACTGTTTTAAGATTTAAGTTAAACACATGCATTATGAACAAAATTTAGATCATAACAATGTTTTATGAATCAATACAGAATATTTCAAATATTGAGTAAAAAAAAAGTGATTTAAATCTAAAATTTGTGTTGGAAAGTTAGAAAATAGTATCTTTTAGTGAACTCGATCGTGTTGTTTTCTTTAACTATTTCTAATGAAAGTGAACCACGTTAACAAAATATAATGTTGAAAGAGTATATATCAAGAGGCTCAAACATGATATCTAAAATAATTAGAATAGATAAATAAATAAATCAACCATGCTAGTTAAATGCCAAGAAGGATCTATATTATTGTACTATTTTACCAAACTACAGAACTATGATCGTTTTTAACCCAAAAAAAAAAAAGTTGAATCACTTTTTCTATCCTTTGATTGACATCTATCAACTCTAAGATCATGAAGAAATACAAAACTGGATGATGTAATAAAAAATGTAGGATATTGGTGTAAACTTGACAATAATATTATGATATAATATATTAGAAAGATTGTTTATTTGAATAAAATAACAATATAATTTGCAAATTTTTAGTGAGGAAGATTTACACATACATATATGTTATAGGCAATTTTGGACCACCCCGATATACAAGGAGCTGACGAGGACAACCGGGGAGGAATCGGGCTGAAAGATGGACCAAGGGGGCAAAACCGGCAAGTGAGACGGGCCAAGACCGAAGGGGTCGGGTTTTAGGCCCGACCCCTTACTCGGCCTCGGCCCATGGCCGAGGCCGAGCACATGGTCGGCCCGCTCGCGCGGGCCGAGCCCGTTCGGTCTCGTCTGGTCCCCACCGCCACTGGATGCCCCGGTTTCGCCTGGTTTGACCTAAAACGCCTCCGAAACCCTAAAAAGGCCAGGAGGATGAACAGGTATTTATATTCCTCTTCGCCACTGAAGAGGGGATCCCGAATTCTATCCCTAAACTCTACTTTCTATTCTCTATTTTCTCCCCTTGCTCTTACTTTTCCACTCCCTACCGTCCTGTTTGCTGACTTAAGCATCGGAGCTGGTGTGGCGAGCACCACACCGGTGTGCATGTTTACTGTCTTGCAGGCCGCGTCTTCCCCTTCATCTACAAATTTACCGTCGGTGGCGCGTGAAGGTCAGGTGAGTTCCCTCTGACCAAAATCGACCATCAACAATATATATAATGCAATGAAATGACATTGGCTTTAAAATAGGAAAAATAGAAGCAATCCAACGTTTTCTAAATTTTAAAAAACAAAAAATTGGTTAGGTTACCAAATAAAATTTTTATTTTTTTTTTAATGAAACTAAAAACCTAAAACCTAAAACAAAATTAATTAGGATAATTGTAATGGGTGGCAAAATTAGGGTAAATAATTGCAATTTTAGCAATTTTTTAAAATATTTGCAAATATGGCAAAATTTTTGAATTAATTTTTTATATCCCTATTTTGCCCTTGCGCGCGCATCTGGTGGTCTCTGGTAGGTTTCTATCTGTGATAGAAAAACTTTCTATCAGAACTTTCTATCAACTTTCTATCTGATAGAAAATTTTTCTATCACTGATAGATTCTATCAGTGATAGAAATCAGTGATAGATCTCTGGTAGGTTTCTATCTGATAGAAAGTTTTTCTATCACTGATAGATTCTATCAGTGATAGAAAAACTTTCTATCAGTGATAGAAAATTTCTATCACTGATAGAAAGTGAATTCTATCACGATAGAAAACTTCTATCAGTGATAGAATTCACTTTCTATCAGTGATAGAAGTTTTTCTATCACTGATAGAATCTATCAGTGATAGAAATCAGTGATAGAAACTTCTATCAGTGATAGAATTAACTTTCTATCAGTGATAGAAATTTTCTATCACTGATTTCTATCACTGATAGAATCTATCAGTGATAGAAAAAAACACTGATAGAATTAACTTTCTATCAGTGATAGAAATTTTCTATCACTGATAGAATCTATCAGAGATAGGAAAACGTTCTATCACTGATAGAAATCTTCTATCAGTGATAAAAAAAACTTTCTATCAGTGATAGAAGTTTTCTATCACTAATAGAAAGTTTTTCTATCACTGATAGAATCTATCAGTGGTAGAAATCAGTGATAGAAGTTTTCTATCACTGATAGAATTAACTTTCTATGGGTGATAGAAAACTTTCTATCAGTGATAGAAGATTTCTATCACTGATAGAACGCTTTTCTATCACTGATAGAATCTATCAGTGATAGAAAAACGTTCTATCACTGATAGAATTAACTTTCTATCAGTGATAGAAAATTTTTCTATCAGTGATAGAAAACTTTTCTATCAGTGATAGAAAAGTTTTCTATCAGTGATAGAAAGTTAATTCTATCACTGATAGAAACTTTTCTATCACTGATAGATTCTATCAGTGATAGAAAAAATTTCTATAAATGTTGTATTCTCATCTAAACCTTCCCTAACAAGATTTGATCGAAACACAAAAAAAAAAAGGAAATTGCTGGGATAGGCACTTTCCCCACCCCGGAAAGTTGTATAAGTTGGATTACAATCGACGAATCCCAACAAAACCCACACTCAGTTGTTCATTTCTTCCCCCAAAATCCCCAAACCAAAACCCACAACAATAATAATGAGCTCCAACAATGAGCTTCCTCAATCTAACTCCGCCGCCGCCGAGCAACCAAAGAAAATCAAACGCATCAGAAACAATTCCAATTCCAATAAGAGTAGTAGTGAGTCGAACAACAACAACAACAACAATCACCCAGTGTACCGAGGCGTCCGCATGAGGAATTGGGGCAAATGGGTGTCCGAAATCCACAAGCCTCGCAAGAAAATCCCGCATTTGGTTAGGCACTTTCCCCACCCCGGAAATGGCCGCCCGTGCCCACGACGTCGCCGCCTTCAGCATCAAAGGCTCCTCCGCCACCCTCAATTTCCCCGACCTCCTCCACCTCCTCCCCCGCCCCGTCTCCCTCGCCCCTCGCGACGTCCAAGCCGCCGCCGCTAAGGCCGCCCACATGCACAACCTCGACCTCGACGACCACCACTCCCACGTCGACGACGACCTCACCGAGATCATCCAACTCCCCACCCTCGGCTTCCGATTGCCTTCTTCTCATTTGTTCCTCGTCAATCGTGGAGGATTTGTCTGTATTGGTGTAATGTCGCTGGATGGAGATGACCGGAAAAGTAGAGAAGAAAATAGAAAGGGCATTTTAGTAATTTTACCTTTTAGATGGCAATATTTTGCCATTTTTGCAAATAGTTTCAATGGCTGCTATTTTTGTAATTATTTTGGGCCGGTTTGCTACTTTTGCAACCGGCCCAATTAATTATGAAGCAAAATTTGGGGGAATTGTGCTAAATGGCTACAAAAAAAAGCATTCTTGATTTTTGGCTACGGAAGTTTGGATTTTGCAGGCATGGCTACCGACATTTTAGGGAACTGTTTACTGGATTATTTTGGACGTTTTTACCCTTGTATTTACGGTTATTTACAGACGCCGTTTACGTCATTTTTGAGGACAGAGATGTGTTTTGGATGGTCAACGAATTTCAAAACGGTACATACAGGGGGTGTTGTGTAGTCGTTGACATCCCGAGTGTCAATACTGGTATACACCCCGTAGGGACAGTTTCAAAGGGAGTAAACTAATCCCTAAAATTTCGGGATTTTAGTTTCTGTTTGTTGCAAATATAAGGGGAGGAAAACCAAACCGTTACCTATTTCATTTTTTTTTGTACAGTCGTCGCGTAGGGGGAGAAACAACCGAGCATGCAAGAGATGGTTGTCGACGCGGCGGATGAAGGTCGTTGGCACGGCGGAGATGGTTCGTCGGCGTGGTATGAGAGATAGGTAGTGTTATTCACTTTGTTTGGCGGTGGGAAATGGTGTGGAATGGAGGGTTCGGGGTGTGGAATGCTCTCAAATGGTGTGGAATGCTCTCAAGGGTTTCTACTTTTGGAGGAAGAAGATGGACGGGTGGGCTGCTGCATGAAGGCTATTCTGGTGGTGAGGGTGGGCGGTGACATGACGTTTTTACCCCTTGTATTTACGGTTATTTACAGACTCCGTTTACGTCATTTCCGAGGACAAATATGTGTTTTGGATGGTGAACGAATTTCAAAACGGTACATACAGGGTGTGTTGTGTAGTCGTTGACATCCCGAGTGTCAATACTAGTATACACCCCGTGGGGACAGTTTCAAAGGGAGTAAACTAAATCCCTAAAATCTAGGGATTTTAGTATCTGTTTGTTGCAAATATAAGGGGATGGAAACGAAACCGTTACCTATTTCAATTTTTTTGGTACAGTCGTCGCTTAGGGGGAGAAACAACCGAGCATGCAAGAGATGGTTGTTGACGCAGCGGATGAAGGTCGTTGGCACGGCGGAGATGGTTCGTCGGCGTGGTGTGAGAGGTAGGTAGTGATATTCATTCTGTTTGGCGGTGGGAAATGGTGTGGAATGGAGAGTTCGGGGGTGTGGAATGCTCTCAAGGGGTGTGGAATGCTCTCAAGGGTTTCTACTTTTGGAGGAAGAAGATGGATGGGTGGGCTGCTGCATGAAGGCTATTCCGGTGGTGAGGGTGGGCAGTGACATGATGTTTTTACCCCTTGTATTTACGGTTATTTACAGACGTCGTTTGCGTCATTTCCGAGGACAGAGATGTGTTTTGCAGTATTTAATTGCAATTATTCATTTGGTGGTGAGGGTGAGCGGTATCTTCTTTTTAGCTTATTTATTTTTGGGGGAAAATTAGTATGTCTTCCGGGTTGCTGGTGTTCTTATTTTTTTGGGTTTTTAATTACTGATGTTCTTGGGTGCAGGTAGTATGTCTTCGGATTGAGAGGACATTTTTTCCAATCAATGCAACCTGAAGGTATTTCTCTCTACTGAGGGAGGTTGAACTTTGTTATCCTTCCCTAATAAAGGTATTGACTCCTTTTTTCCGGGTAGCAACCTTTTCTGGGGTGCAAATTTTTTTCAGTAGTAACACCTACTACTAGTTTTGTTTTTCAAACTAGTTTTGTTTTTTAGATTTTTTATTTTTCAAACTTCCTAAAATGTCTCCAACTTTTTTAGGGGTATATTTTATCTCTCCTAAACTCTGGTTTTGATTTTAAACGTTAAGAATACGTTAGACAGTTTGTTGGGGGCATATTTGTCTTTTACAAATATGGATTTATTGATCATTAAATCGTTTAGCCATCTATTTAATTTTTAAACGTTTGTAGCTATATTTCAAGCCACCTATTTATTTTTAGCCATATTTCTTGTTGCCCCCAAAATTTGAAAGGGTGGGGTGTGGGCTTGGCTTTTGATGGGTTTGACTTCAGAAACCAAGCCCACATAGTTTTTGTTGTTTGTTTTTGTTTTGTTTTTGGGAAATCAAGATTTACACTGTATTTTTTAAAAATTGCCAAATAGATTTTTTTCAATCAATTATATGGTTCCGTTTGATAACTATTTCGTTTTTTGTGTTTGGATTTTGAAAATTAAGCCTATAAACATTACTTTTATCTAATAGTTTCTTTGTTTTGTTATTTATATTTAGAATTTGGCTATGAATTCAAGTGTGGTTATCAAACAGGGCCATTCAATGATCAGAGATTGGATATACAAAAAGAGACTTTTAATTTAATTTGAATTTAAAAAACAGGGGAGTTGATTCTTATGTTTACTGCCCAATTTGTTTTAAATATCTTAAATCTACTAACCATAGTTTGTTTACTTGTGATCGAGCTACAAAGATTTGGAGGAATATCTGTATCTCAAAACCAATTAACAATGAGTGAAATAACCCTTGTAGCTTATAAATTGTGAGGTCTCCACTAATCTTTTTAATGTGTATGGGATCCTCAAAACAATGTTGGTATTGCTTTGGATGTTAATTACTCAGCTCCACTAGCTGAGTTGATGGCAATATTTGAAGGTGTACGCTTGGCAGCTGAATGTGGGTGTGGAAAGTTGGTTGTAGAATCTGATTCCATGACAGCCATCAATTTAATCATATTGATTATTTGGGAGAAGTGGAAGCTATTTTAAACCAAATTTGGGCCTTATCAAGTTTATTTAGGGAAATAAAGTTTCATCATACTATGAGAGATTGTAATAGCATTGCATATTATATTGCTAAGAGAGCTAGAGTGTTTAAAGCTAATGAGTCTTGGGTTGATAATTTCCCACACTGGCTTGTTTTGTTGGTTGAGGTTGATCGTTCTTCTGTTTGCCCTTGAGGCGTTATAATATTTTCCTTTTTTTAAAAAAAAAATATTATACTAAACATAATATTTTGGTTTCAATTTCCTTCGGGTATTTATTATCACCGAAAAAAAAGAAAAACCCATTTGAAAGTCACGATTATAATATGTTATAATATAAAGAACACCATTGAATAATTATGTGGTTAGTTTCAATTATACTCCTTAATTTTTAAAAGTTTTTTTTGACAATATGTGGTGTGGGGGTTTTGAACCATAGATCTCGTGGGAGTTATGCTCTTGACAATTTTTAAAAGTTTTATTTTATTCCTTGGAAGTTGGAGTTTGTTTCAAAATGACTCTTGAAGACTTGTTTCTTTAAATTCATATACAAAAAAAAAAAAAAAAAATGACGTGTTTATATTTATATTGTTGCTTATATGAATAAATTTAAACACACGCATACAAAAAAACAATAAAAACACCTGCAAACACATCATCTTTTGTCAATAAAATTAACAGAAAATGTCATCAAAAGTTGTTTTGAAACAAACTTCATATTTCAAACCCTAAAATGAAAATTTTGAAAGTTCAGCTATATAATGGAAATTAATTCCATAATTTAAGGATATTTTTTACCATTTAACCTAATAGAAATGGTCTATACAAATGGAGTATTAAGTATGATTAAAAATAAGTAAAAGTAAAACAATAAAAATTTCCCAAAACCCTAGAAAGATACGCCCCACTGCGAGCCGGAATTTGCATGCATGTGGTGTCACGTATCCATGGTTCTGCTCTGTGAATTTTGGAGAACCAAATCTTCTTAAATTCCTCTTTTTCTTGCTCTTCACTCCTTCGTTTCTTCTTCATCTATGATTCTCACGCTTTCTTCCGCGGATTCAGTGCCAAAATCTTTCCCCTGTTCTTCGAATTGTTTCCGATTCCTCTTTGATACTTGAATAATGAACCACAGTACTGAAGCCGCCTCTAGTCTTGAGTTCTTCAAGGTGTTTCTTCCCGATTCCGGCTCTCTGCATATGGTAACGTTTTTCTTTCTCTTTCCTTCTCTGCTTAATCTGCATTGTGCCCTAACTTTAATTAAAACTTCTGGGCTCCTTTTTTCCCCCATCGTTTTCTTTATTCTCAGTATTCTTACGATTTTGATTTTGGGGTTTCGAAACGCGAAGATTTCGAGGCTATTTGAACCATGGATCTATTGGTCACTAGTACAAGCTCTATGCAAAGCGATGTTCATGTTGGCAGATTTCGAGCCTATTTGAGTATGGAGGAACTGAAGAGGCTTCACTGAGTTCTGTTTTTTTCTCAATTCAGTTGATTTGTGGATTTTGACTGATGGCTCTGTTTCTTGTTCTTAATTGGGGAAAAGAGAACGTTTGGGATTGCTCTGTTTTGGGTCTTTGACCGTTGTTGGATTCTGCATTGCACATGCACAGAACATAGTGCGGAAATCTACTTAATATTTACCACGAAGACTCGGTTCATATTAGAGATGCATCTGATTCTTGTGATCTCTCTGTTCTGACATGCTTGAGTTAACTGTTTAGTGCTAGTCATGTCGATGTTTCTCATGGACAACAACAAAATATCGTGAAAATGCTGGCGAAATAGCAAAATTGTAGAGAGTCATCGACAATATATTGATAATATATAAATATTCAGGAATAATATATCTTTCTTGAAATATCCCTCGACATTGAGTTAATATTTTCATTGACATTGGCGTTGAGGTTATATATTTCTGTGGAAACGGTTTTGATCTTTGTGGACCAGAGAAGAAAAAAGGCTTCCATGATTCTCGAATAAATGATTGATTTATCCTAAAGTGACATTATTGATTAGTTTTGAAAACAAACTATGTTTAATAAAACGAGATGTTGAGTGTGAGATGATTTGTTTTGTTTTGTTGTATGCTTGCACTAATTTCATTATGGATCTCTTATTTCCAGAGCATACCGCCGGCTTTTGTGAAGCATTTAATTGGAACCTTTCCAAAAAAAGCCACCATCATAGATCATATAGGAAAATCATGGTGTGTTACGTTGGAAAAGCTAGATGGCGTCTTATGTTTCAAGAATGGCTGGCAGGCTTTCGTAGATTACCATTTTTTGAAATATGGAGACTTTTTAATTTTCAAATATGACGGGCATTGTACGTTTGATGTTAAGATATTTGGTAAAAATGGATGCAAGAAGGCAGTGGTAGTAGAAGCTGCTCATTCTGTTCCAGTTGTGGAGGCTGTGGTAGCAGAAGCTGGTAATTCTATTCCAGTTGTGGAGGCTGTGGTAGCAGAAGCAGGTAATTCTATTCCAGTTGTGGAGAGTGTGGTAGCAGAAGCTGGTAATTCTATTCCAGTTGTGGAGGCTGTGGTAGCAGAAGCTGGTATTTCTGTTCCAATTTTGGATGCTGTGGTAGCAGACGTCGGTTATTCTCTTCCAATTTTGAAGGTCAAAGAAGAGCCTATGGTTGAAATTGAAAAAGAAGATGTCCAGCCTTTAGTTTCCAGCAAGAGGAAGCAATTACAAGTTGGGTCAGGTGAGACTTCTTGTTTTACTTGTGTACTCAACTGAGGGCCTAGTTTGTAGTGTTTCGGATTCTTGTTATTTATTTATTTCTATTTTTCTGTTTCGGGGAAACAGGTTCTTTTGGTCCCGTCTTCTTTATCTAGTTTCTCATTTTTTGAAACATGTGGCAACGTCGTATCTAAAATTTGAAAAAAAAAAGGGTTTCTTGTTGTTTCTTGTTTATTGTTTTCAGCTCATAGATTGTATGTTCAATGCAAAAGTATAAAAAATGGATTCTTAAAACTTATTTCAAGTGAAGCTTCTCCTTTTCTTTAAAGAATAAAAACAAGAATGATTTCCAAACATATTCCTCTTTTCTTCAAGTTAAAAAGAGAAAAGAGATGTGATATGGTCGTGAAGCAAGTTCTATTCCTCCTAAAAGTAAGAAATACAACACATGAATCAAAATATAAAATGGTTTCGAGATAACACTTATATTTTTCAATCCCTCCTTTCATATATTATCTCTTGGTTTGATTTAGAATCCTCTCAACTTTGCTTGTAGTGACAATTCACAAACGAAGAAAGGCTCCAAAACGTGGGAAACCTCGAAATACCTCGAACTCCTCAGAATATGTTGTCCCAGAAGGGCCTTTCTTTGAGCGGACGATGAAACGCTGGTCAAATAAGACAATCGTGAGTTTACTCTCCAAACTTCTTTTCTTGTTAAGAACTTTTGATTATAATAAATACTGTTACCGATGAGAATCTTGCTAGCTACCTCATAGTAAGCAGATGCCAGATGCAAGTATCCCTGTCATAAGTGAAATTGAGCTGGATGCTGCATTGAGTGTTCAGTTTCTCGTAATTTGATTATGATGTAACCTTTATACGAGAGCTAAGACTTCCATTTTATTCATGAGGCCCAACATTACATGTGCTATCAATATAGAAATGATGAGAAAATGACACGGCAAGGATTTAACTCAGATCTCCAACGTTTAATATTCCAATGATAAATCACTGCTAAACTCAAAAGCTTAAAGTTTGACAATTTAGATTCTATTTTCAAAATATACTCTACAAATATCCATTGGAAGGGTCCGTGTTTCCGTTTGTGCAACTACTGAGATTACAGGCAACTGAAGGCTTGTCTGAAACTTTCAGTGATGTTGGAGGGAATGACATTTCTGATGACATGGTTTTGAATTGAATTGCAGTATATTTCTGGACGTGTGGTGAGGGATCAGAACATCTCGTTGAAGCAAAACATAGTTCTTAGAGATGAAGAGGGGAAGTTGTGGCCGGCAAGAGTCTGTAACACCAGCCAGAGCCGTATTTCTGTTACTGCTGGGTGGTCTAAATTTTACAAGAGCCATAAGTTAAGAGTAAATGACAAATGTGAGTTTGAGTTTGTTCTTGAAAGGGGAAACTTATGCCGACAGTTAAATGTCAAAATTACACATCGCTGTCGTGCTCTGCGTTAAACAATGCATTGGATAGCAGAACCAAATCTTCATTGTACAGTGGGTTTCTTTTTTTCTTTTCTTAACTAGGGAAGATCAGATAAGTTCCTCCCTCTCTTTTGTGAAAAAAAAAATTGTTAATCTAAACGTTGTGAACCCTGTCGTGATTTAGTATATATACACATATATATCATGAGATCTTGAGTTTAAATCCTTGCCATCTTTGCATATTGCAATGTCTTTCTCGTCTTCATTTCAAGTTAATAATCCATGTGTTTTGCGCCTCATGAATCAAATTATAGAATTACAAAATTGTTAGTCACTACTTGTTAACAAAAGAATGTTAGTCATTAGAAATAACTATTACATGATTTTAGAGTGTTTACAAGGAAATATAGGAAATTTATGCTCAAAATCTAAGTATAGCACTCTTTTTCAAAGCGCCAAAATCAAGTTTTCCTTTCTTAGGTGCCAAAATATTGATTATTCAATGCTGATATTTTTATCTTATCTAAGTAACATATTTCGAAATTCAAAACCATAACAAATAAGATCCTTGAAATTGCATAAAGCGGAAAAAATTAGATTTTCTTAGAATGTGAAGATACGTAGTATACTTTCCATTTGCATTCAGTATTTCAGTAACCCACAATGATAATTCAAGGTGGAGCCGCCCTTTTTGCATCATATGCCTTTCTTTGAAATAAAGAACTTCATGATCGAACGCTGCAACAAAATTCCAGGTAAATAAGTTCTAGTTGGTTTTCTTCAAATTTTCTTTTGGTATGCTGATTTTACTAGCAAATTCCATAAACCAGGGGAAAAGAACAACTTTCTGACAAATTTTGGTTATTGATACAGTACGAATAAATCAAGAAATGGCAAGATACCCTTACACAGAACAGTGCAGCAACATGATTGGCAGCCAAATTCAATCATCATCTGCAAATCTAGAACCAAAATACATTCAATTTGAGCATGAGGTAGAGCATAATTTTTAAATTCTTTCTTGGGATCTTATTGAAATATATTTGTGCGATTATTCTTTTGACCTTTACATTATTCATAGGAAGTTGATAGTCAAGGAAATGATCAATATTTTGAAGAAGATGACCTTCAAGAGAATAATCAAAGCGAAGGAGTTGATATGGACATGGTAAGAAGTACATAATCATTTACAAATCATGAATAAATGGGATATATAACAATTCTTTAATGACTTTAAATGCAACAGACAGATGAACTACCTATTAGTCAACCACAAGAAATAATATATTTGGAGTATCGACCACTTCATACAGAGAACGAAGACGATAGGAAATCAGCTAATATGAATACTACTGAGGTAAATATATATAACTTTTATTTACCATTATCTGTGACTTTACTTCTTACTTGATGCAAAAATCGAAACAGCTTGGTGGGAATTCATTTGATGAAGAGAATAATATGGAACAGCAAGAACAATCCCCTGCATCTGTCAATGCTACCAGAAAGAAGAAAAAGAAAAAATCTAGAGAGACAACGAGCTTTAGTGAGGTAGATTCTAATTCATAAGTTTATAAGCTTTCAAATTATGTATTATTGATGTGTTATTGAAACATATATTTCATAGCAAGAACAAAAAGAAGAGACCTCGGGTGTTGATACTGATCAAGACTCTAGGAGAGATGTGCGAACAAAGCAAAAGAAGTTTTCAGAAGAATATGAGGTAAAAAAAATGAGTTTTTATAATTTTAATGCCTGTTTTCTCTTAGGGTAAATAATGGGATTTCTTTTTTTAAAAAAAAATGTAAAAGCAGGATGAAGGTGGTAAGAGAATAAAAAGAGCAAAGAAGGGAAAGAAGTCAGGAATTTCTAGTACACCTTCTGATCATGATGATGAGGTGGATGTTTATAAAGTAAGTTGTTTATATGTTTTTCTATTTCATTAGATACTGTATGGTTTTTCAATGTCACTTTTGTTTATGTGACGATGACAGGAGTACCCGTTATTATTACCAAAGAGTAGCTGGTCGACTACTCAGCGGTTAAATTTGCATAGTAAGCTTGATGTTATCTCATTGATAAAGAATATGCTGAATGAAAGGCAGCTGAATAAGTTCAAGAAAAGCTGCTTTGGACATTTCTTAGACTTGAAGATCACCAAGTTCTCGTCCCAACTCTTTTATCATTTGATTAGACGTCAATGTAGTTCCAAAAACCGTAACGAACTATGGTTCAACCTAGAGGGTAGAATACATAAGTTCGGGATTAGGGATTTTGCCTTGATAACAGGTCTGAATTGTGAAGAACTACCAGCAGTCGATATGTCCAAAATTCAAAAGGCTAGATTTAGTAGGAGGTATTTTGGTGATGAGAAAACTATTAGAAGGACAAAATTACATGAGGTCTTTGTAGAAATGGATAAAGGGAGAAATAAAGATGTCATCAAAATGGCGAAGCTATACATGCTAGAGATGCTTATACTTGGTAAGCAACTAAGGACAGGAATCAATCATGAATATACTTTATTGATTGATGACAAGGAACAGTTTGAGAGGTATCCATGGGGGAGAGTCTCTTATGAGATTACACTGGACTTTGTGAAAAAAGCTATAAAAAGCAATGATGCTTCAGCAGTAGGGATCGGGGGATTTCCATATGCCTTACTCGTGTGGGCGTACGAGACAATCCCCTTGCTCTCGATAAATTCGAGTTTTTTTGCAATAAGGATGTCGTTTGGTACGCCTAGAATGAACAATTGGGCCGCTGATGTTCATCCAGAGTGGAAGGACCTTTCAGAGAAGATATTTCAAGCTGATTCTGTGAGTATATGAACATATAAATTCAGTGTACATTGAAGATTGAAAATCCTAACAAACTTATTTGTGGCATGTGTTCTTTTGTTTCTTTGTTAGTTTGAAGTTCAGCCCATTATAGCAACAAAAACTGAATTGGAAATGCCATATATGTCACCATTTGGTGGGGTTAAGCCATCAAAGGAAAAGACAAAGAGCAAGTCACCATTGGATCAAGAACACAACAATGATGCTAGAACCTCGTACAATAAGGATTACAAAAATGGAGAATGTCCACTGTTTGTTTCAATTGACAGGATCCAGAATATTTTCTTGACTAAGATGGCCAACATAGAGGAAAAATTGACAGATTTGGCTTATGAAATAGTTATGATAAAGAATCTTCTTTTGAAAAATATGGGAGAGCGGAGATCCTGAGAAGATGAGGTATAATTTATTCTATGTGATTTTTTTGTATGTATTTCTTGTATACATACATGTAATGTTACTCGTGATTTGAACTTTTGAATCAAATAAAAGCAGGATGTAGGAAACCATGATAAAGAAGATGAGGAAGATGAAGATGAGAACGATTTTTTTGTGTAAAGATTTAATAATAAGGATTGCGATGGTGGTGACGACGACGACGGAGGTTTGCAAGAAAGGAGCTATGAAGCAACTACCAATTGATTCAATAGTCCATCATAACAAAGTACAAGAAGAACAATGTAACCCAGCCTCCCACAGCAAAAGGGAGTAGTTGCATATGGTGTTTATTAATAAAACTTGTGTTCAATTTTGATCTTGATTGTGGTTTATTTACTAATTGATTGATTGATTTGTCTATTTGATCTTGATTTTGTATGGATCTGAAGTGTCAAGAATATTCTTCTTCAGGATCAAATAATTTGTTTTGCTCATAAGGAGAGCCTTCAAAGTATGAATTTGATGGTGACAACATTTATCTATAGCTCATATAAAACATTGAGATTTTTTTTTTTTTTTTTTTTTTTTTTTTTTTTTTTTTTGTGGAGAAGAGTCGTTTAATATGAAGTATATTATAAAATACCTTTTTTTTTTCCAATGTTGAGAGAAAATTGTGTTTATCATCGATGTATAATAAATTTAGTTCTCGAACTATTGTGATTGTCTAATAAATCCTTTAATTTTAAAATGTGGTTTAAAAATATTTGATAAGTTGAACTTTTAATTTTGTGTTAAATAGGTTCTCATTTAAAAAATTGTCATATACAAATGTGAAATTTTAGGCTTCTTTAATCACAAGTCAATCTTTCATCTATTAAATACAAAATCAAAAATTTGAAAACTTATTAGAAGTAACTTACTCTATTTTTTTTTTTTTTTTTTAGACTATACTTATAACTTAACCAATAAGATATGAACAACAAACTTATTTTTCAAAAATAAAATATATTAATGGGAACAATAGGCTGGCAATATTTCAATATTTTAATGTATTACATCTACCAAATTTTTTACCTTTTCTAGTTTATGTAATTTGTACCTCTTTCTCTTACTTTTTACCTTGATATACAAATCTTAAAGAATCTCTGTTAGATCCATCAAAGACATGGTTCTGACCATGACGTAAGTGAATCAATCATACATAACAAAGAAAGCTTAAAGATTCTCATGTAGATCTCTTGTTTTGATTTCGTTTTAAATATACATTGAGAAGGGTTTTTCTTCTAGTTGTTTCCTTCAAGGTCTGTTTATGAAGCCATCTCAAAGAAAAAGAGCCATCAACAAAACAACTATTATTACTTTGTTCTCCTAACCCAAGCCTGCGAACTTGTTTTTCACTTAAGCCTACGAACTTGTTAAACTGACGCATGGAGAACAGCTGTAGCACCCATTTCTGGCTACAAAAAGTCAAAAACTACGTTTCATTTATTTGGGTAAGATCCCATTTTAGAACTTTGAATAAATGTTTTAGAATCCAAAGAGAAGTAAAGTACTAATTTTCAAAGACAATGCGAAAAAACCCTTCTGGGAATGTGGGTGGGAGTTGATATATTTGTAATACTTCAGAGATTAAAACAGTAATTGCTTTCTCTTGACAAAAGCAATCTGACCCACTAACCCAAAGTGTACTGGTTCTTGCAAGTCCCTTTCTGGGGTTCGGCTCATCAAAACAAGACTCCCTCTTTTGATATTTTCGAATTGGGTTTAAGGGTTTTTCGTTGGGCATGGCCAAGAGTTTAGTGGCAGTGACGGATCCCAGCAGCAGAATCTCTTCTAGCCTTGAGTTCTTCAAGGTTTTTATTCCCAGTTCCAGTTCTCAGCGTATGGTATACTCTTTACTCTTTCAATCTCTCTCTCTTTTTCTGTTCTTGGTGGAATTAGACCAATGTTTGTGCTTCTGGACTTTATGGGAGATATTGAAGAAATGGTGCTCTGTTTTGGCATGAGCAGCCATTAGAAGAACAAAGAACAGGAAACCCTTTACCATTTTCGTGTAGGTTTTAACAGAATACAACATTGGGGAATGTTGATAGATTATGATGATATGAGTTTCATAATATTGATTGTGAGTTAAAGATTAGAAGTTCCAGAGAAAAGAGAGGATTGCTGAGGAGTAAGGGCTTCATCGATGGATTTCTTGTTAAAATGCTTTTCTTTTAGGTCAAGAGAAAAACTATTTACTTTTGTCAGCATGGGAAATGGCATTGTTGAGTTCATTGTAGTCTTGTTTCTCTTACCTCTGCTACTGATTATCTTTCTCCTTGATCATGTTGGCCTATGTTTTTATGTGGCATGATTTTTTGTTCTATTGTTATTCTTAATGAAAGGGCTCTTCTATCCAAAAGCAACATAAGAGAAAAGTGAGTCAAACACAACCATGTCAATTAGTTAATATGACATGTTCTAGTTCTAATCATATCAAGATGAGTTAATTATCTCTTGAAACTAGTTGAAGTAAGCACGAGGTTAACTTGAAAAGAAAAGAGAAGAGAAAAAGGAAAAGTTTTGTATTCAGGTTATATATGGATATATTCATCTCTGAAGTACATAAGGTATAGAAGTAGCCAACAACTCTAAATTTTTTTCATGATCTTGTTTTGTAGAGTATACCACCTGCTTTTGTGAAGCATTTTAATGGAAACATACCAAGTGAAGCTGTCATCAGAGATCAAAGCGGAAAATCTTGGCATGTTACCTTGGAAGAACTGATGAACAGTGTGTTTTTCAAGAATGGCTGGCAAGAATTTGTTGACAGCCACTTCTTAAAATATGGAGACTTTTTAGTTTTTCAATATGATGGGAGTCATATGTTTGATGTTAAGATATTTGGTAAAAATGGATGCAAGAAGGAGCTAGTATCAGGAATCGGTAGTCTTATCCCGGAAGTGAAGGTCAAGGACGAGCCCCTATCGGACCAAGATTATAGTACATCCTTAACTCGTTGCAAAAGGAATGATTCAGAAGTTAGATCCAGTGATAGTTCAGGTGACAAGTATTCATCACCACTTTTTTGCTCTATTCCATGTATAGACATGTATCTAAATGCCCTAAATTTTTTGGGTTCTTTACAGGCACTGTCCCTAAATCAAGGAGAAGATCAACAACAAATCTTGCAGAACTTAGTCCCTCTAAGACTCCAAGTCCACATCATATTTCGATGCGACAACTGACCTTTGAGCATATAGTTAAGCATTGGTCACATAATGCCATTGTAAGCTTAGTAATCTGATAGCTTTATTGTCGCATTTTGAAGTTAACAATGATAGTATGATAAAAACAATGAAGGGCAATGATTGAAAATGTAGCTTAAACATTGATGTCCGACACATTCAAGGATTCCATGCAAGATGTTTAAGGGTGCTCGTTTTTATAATCTTATAATTCCTTCACCCCTGGAAATATATCTTCTTTTCTCTCATTAGTGATATAATTTGCAGTTATTATCATCATGGACATCTTATTATTCAGTTTTCACTAGGATATCTTATTAGGTACCGTGCCAGATTGTGGTTCTGTCATGTCTGGATAAAACTGACCTCTGTCTTTCTACTGCTTTTGGTAGTTCTTTTAAGAAATCAGCTTTCACCTGTAGTTTATCAGTTTGAAACTACTGATAATAAATGTAGCAAACCGATAATTGAGCCTGCTGTTTGAAGTTCAATGAAAATAGCTGAGTTCTTGTTTATGGCATCAATTCTTGCTTCGGATTACTTTTACTTTTATTAACTCTAGGACTATAGAGCTTTTAATTGTTCAACTGGCATTAGTGGAGCTAAAATGAAGAGAAGACTGCAATTTTGTCCCCAAGTATTTCCTCTTCTTTCTAAGTTTCACAAATTTGGTCTTTTCTAATGAAATGGTTATGAATGCAGCATATTCCTAAACCGGTGATGGTTGCTCATAGCATCTTGATGAAGCCACATGTGGTTATTAGAGGGGAAACAGGCAGGTTGTGGCGGGTGACTGCTAAGCCAATTAGCCGTTGTCGGTTTGCCTTGACGACTGGTTGGCCTGTATTTTTCAGGGAGAATAGTTTGAAAGTAGATGACATATGTACATTTAAGTTTGTTCTTGATTCGGATAACATTTGCGGAGAATTAATCGTGAAAATCACCCGCAACCAGGAAATAACTCAACATGAAAAATAGGCAAAAATGGTGCAAAAGTGATGGTGCCCTGTATCTTGCATCTTGCATCTGAATCTCCCTCTTGGTTTCTTCTTGTTTGTATAATTTTGGCTATAAAATGTGTAGCTAGCTGTACTGAATATTCAATGTTTAAGTTAATATTTAGGGAGTGGTTGGGATGTATTCTGAAAAAATGATCTTTTACTTCAGTTTCTAAAATTGCTCTAAAGGATAGTTCACAAAACTCTAGTAGAGAATTTAACAAGATTTGAGAAGTTGTATGATGTTACATTGAATGTAAACATTTCAAGTGATGTTCCAATAAGAAAGGTTGCAAGAAAACAGAAGGAAGTTCTGAAAACCTACTCCAAAATAGGCTCATTATAATATTGAAAATTGAACACCATTCTCTGCCACTACTACCAAAATGGTATTTTGCTAACTTACAGCTGCAATTGCTTGTGGAAGGAACAGGCTTATCTTGTTCATTTACAAAGCTATCATATGTACAATGGCATAAATTTCGTATTGGTATAGCATTTGTACCCACTCTACAAGCCACCCCTGTTTCTAAAGAGCATTAGTGAGAAAATGAGCTTTCCTCTGTGCTGTAGACCGAGTACTCACTCAAGCTAAAGTTGGTTCTTTCTTCATCCCACTTCATTATCTCCCTTGCATATTTAAGAGCTGCATCAACACTATAAGGCTCTAAACCCTTCACGGGTGAAACATACAACTTCCGCCCGGTCAATGAGGTGAAGAGCCTTTTGAATTTTACAGCAACATAGTGGAAACCGAGTTGCCCTAGCGAGGGGCTGCTATTTATATTGTTCTGGCTGTTAGAGCGGTTGCGGCTGATCAATGGATGGAAATCATCAAACCATTCACACTGAGTTAATGGTACCCGTTCGATCTTCTCTTCAAACAGATCATATTTGTTCAGTAATACAAGGAAGTCCATTTGATCGAAGGTTGGATGAGTAACCAAGCTTTCAAAGAATTTCCTGCTAAGTAACATCTTATTCACAGAATCCCCATTTCCATCAATGGAAAACTGATCATAGTCGCTCAGAGAGACACAAAAAATAACAATCCCAATGTCCTCAAACATCTCCAGCCACTTGCAATTTTCACCAATTCCTCTTGCATGGGCTCTAATAAGTTGATACCTAATAAACCAATCAAAATGAGTACAATCAGCGAAGATTGGATGGGTACGTTTCACATATGGACATCAATACAAACCAGTTATATAGAGAACTATCTCATTTTTCATATTTTTTCAAAGGACCACATTGAAAAATCAGTTTATAAACCATTACTGATAGATTCAAAGAGCCACCTTTTTTTAGATGGTACAAAAAGTCGCTTAAATAGGGAGACCTATGACTTGTGAATTTTATTATAATGAAGCCAATTGAGAAATAAAAAATAAGAAGTGAAGGAACTGAGCATGCCAAAGCGGCGTAAGGCACTCATACTCAGGAAAGATAAATAAATAGATAAACCTCTAAGTATTATCACTCACCTAAGCAAAGAGTTCTGCTGATCGGCAGTGTCTATATCATCATTGGGTGCAGATTGTGGAAATGAGAAATCTACACAAGCAAGCCCATTGGATGAAATAAGACCCTCTGCATACAGGATATCTGAATCGGAAGGTTCATAATCGGTTGTCAATATGTCTACAGCCTGGAGAAACACGGCATATTAGAATCTATAATGGCAATTATTATATGCAAGATTTACAGGTTCGTTTCTGCCCAGGAAATATACTACATATAAGCAAAGATCAGAAAGGGGTGCCCACATTGCTTCATTAGAAGATGAGGAAAAATAATGATGCCTTTTAACCTCTCAAATGGGAATGAGTTGCACAACACCGATGAAACGCAGTAGAACACTCAGATTCCATTTCAACATAACTATTGTGAAGGAAACAAGAATGGGACATAATGTGAACAATGAATTAGACCTTCAAATTATTATGGAGTTGCCAACTTTTGAGTTTATTAGTAGGAAAAAAAACTACAAAGCCGCAAGACAACGGACTTTAACAAGTAAACCAATATACAAAAATTAATGGAACATAAAAGATTTCCTAATATTAAACAAAATTAAACAAGGCCTTACTCTTTCTAGGAAATAATGCGCAACGTTCGGCAGCATTTCCAACTCACTTCCTCGTTTGTAGGTAGCCTGAATAGCAGCATCATTCCACAACTCTTCAACCAGTGGTGCATATTCTCGGGTAGCTGCAGGAAAGATAGTCTCCAAAGTTCCTGATACCATAGTCTTGAGAAGCCAATCGGAGAATGCTTTTAATCTTGGCCCAATTGAATATATGCTTTTGTCAGAATCAACACTTGAGCTCCCTGCTTTTAGCCAAAAATTCATTTCAACAAATTAAATACCAATCTAGCATTTTATATATTAAGAGTGCTAACTACAAACACCAGCAAAGTCTAACAGTTGAGTAGATTACCCAGCTAAGATACATACAGGAGATAAACAAACAATACGGTGTAAACAATTGGACCACTCCACACTCCAGTTCTCAAAACAGTTTGGCGTCTAATATGGTAACTAAACAGAGCAAGCCACAAAATGTCTGTTTTATGGCTGAAGTTCAACAAATTTTTCATATCCTTGGCTCCAGGCTCAAGATGATCTATTTTCTTTTCCTGATAACCCAGTACTGGGGCCCCACTAAAACTAGTTAGGAGAGCACCCACACCCCACCTGAAGGCTTGGACGTGGGAGACATCTAGAGTTTTCCTTATTAATTTCACTTAAAGGCTCAAACACATGACTTCTAGGATAGGTATTACTCATATTGGGCTTTTGTCGAGAGGCCACCCCTTAGGGAGAGCTGTTGTTATTTAAAAAGTAAATAAAACACTAATTGTGCATTAGGTAGATAGTTGAATGCTAAATTTAAGAAGCCTAAATCAAGTTAACTAAAATTGCTGTTCAAGATAACCAGCGAGCACTTGAACAGTAACATTGTCTAATTCCTTAAATAGATAACTAGACAAGAATCAATAATAACTCCTACCAGCAGGGTCAAATTCATCAGACAGTTTTCTCCTCATTTCAGCCAAACTTTCCTCCTCAAATCGCTCCCGGCCTTCAAGAATTATACCAAGATATCCATACACATTACTCTGGATCTTCAACTTAATAATTTCGCATTCGTCTTTAGAGAAAGGTACATCCTTATATAGAATTTTGGCCTGCAAAAACATTTAGAAAATGAAATTACCAACTCAATTTGACTACCAAAGATTTGCAATCAAAGAGTGCAATGTGGAAAAAATTAGGATAACTAAAGACATCCACAGAGTACACACAGTTATCTCAAAGATAAAATAAATGGAATATGCTCTCTCGTAAGATGACCAACCGGTGGAACATTGCAAAGAGAATCTAGTGATATCAGTATGTGTCTCCTTGAAATTTATTTACCAACATTTCTTCAGAAATAGTTTTAAGGGAGAGAAAAAAAAATGTCTTTTAGCAATTATACTGTTTGTAAAAAAAAATCTAGAAAAGAGACCAAAGAATCATATCATAAAAAATAACCGCACATGAAAAGAAGACATACGATGAATCACATAAAAATTCACCGATTAGAAACTACCTGCTTGAATATAGTACTTGTCCCAGATCCATCATAACCAACTAAAAGGAACTTTTGAAGAGCAAGGTAGTCAGGAAAAGTTCTGTAAACAAGGTTGCTTTCTGGTTCCCCAGAATAAGTTGAAGATTTAGAAGGAACTGGTAGGGATAACAGAGCACAGACAAGCTTCGTTCCAGCCTAAAATGTAATCAAGAAGTTAAAAATAAGTATATGACCACTTAAAGCTACAAATATAAGCTAAAAGCTATATATACTGTCTATTTCTACAAGACAGTACCTTCCCCCATATGTACCCTTTGGTGTTCTTCTGTCCCTCCTCTTGGTATGATCCATCCTCATTTACCCAAAAGTGTGGATTGCCAGCACATTGAACTCCAGCCAACTACAATGATCAAATGCTCCCTTTTAGTTGTAGAAGTTACTTACCCTAGAAACAAGGTTACACTTACAAAATTTACCTGCAGCATCCGGAGCTCTACTTTTGTAATTTCTCGGCCATTTATAAAAATCTGTGTATTTCCATTGCTAGCATCTGGCTTAATTGGGCCACCAACGTTAAGATGAGGAGTAATTATCTTCGAAGGTTTCTGTCCTTCCTGTTAAATAGATTAAAAGTTTAATTGCATATTGAAGAAATATGTTTCAAAAAGAAAGAAAGAAAAAAAAAAAAAAAATTCAAGGTAGCTAGATTCACCTTTCCCCAAAGACCAGAAACTCTATCGTACCAATAATTTCCTGGTTTTAGCTTCTTTGGTGGGTTGGGGCAAGTTTGTAGCATTGTAAGCTCCTCGAAAGATAAAGGTTTCCCGTTCACACAAACGTACTCTGGTGGTAGTTGATTCGCCTCACAACACTTCTCAGCCTTCATAATCTGTCGAATCTCCAACTCATTCAGCAGTCTCTTAAGCATTCTGGAACATTTTCCCAAATTTCCTCGCTTGGACTCATCAATTGGAAAACCTATGCAAGTAACACATTTGCGACCTTCAGGCATTGAACCCATAGCTCTAAGCACACAGTTACTACAATACTTAGCATCACAGACGATGCAGACCTCCTTTTCAGTAAACCGGTTCCCCTTGCAGCATCGATAACAAGATCCTCTCTTTCCTTTTCTTAGTGCTTCTCTTTTCATTCGCAAAGTTTCTGGTTCATCCTGACTATACTCTTCATTATATGTATCAGACTCAGGGTCAAGAAATGTTACAACTGACCGCCTACCATCATCACCTCCCTCATTCACAACTTTCATAGATGAAACCCGAGAAGATGGATAGTCCGTACTCAATGCTGATTCTGTAGAGACCCAGTCAACTTGATTGATATCATTGAAATCTATGCTTTCCTTCCTACAATTAGAAGCTCTCAAAGAACATGAGCTCCGTTGTGATTTATTGAAGCTTCCAGAAAACTCTATCGTGCAAGAGCTCCCAGCGTCACCTAATAACTCACAAGAATTTCCATGACTAATTGATGAGCAGCCAAAAGCCCTCGAGCAGTTGCCAACATCCGACAACTCGCCCGAAACAATTTGCCCATTAGAAAACTCCAAAGCACCTGAACTACTCAAGTCACCAGACAATTGACATCCATGGTTACTCACTGCTCTCTCCTCGAAGGCAATAACAGAAGTTGGTGAAACAGTTCTTTCAGAACCAGAATCTGATTCTTTCGACAGACACCTGCGACTATCCTCAGTACTCTGATCAAAGGCAATTACAGATGTAGGTGAAACCACAGACTTCCCATCAGCAGGTTCCAACTCTTTAGAAAACTTCTTACTCAGAACATCCTGCGCCAAAATCGGTTGAACAACCGGCAAAGCCATTTTATGAGTAAACGGAACCTCAGCTACCACTGCAGCCACCGGAATCCGCTCCACGTTGATCGGAAGAGCCTGAGGAAGATCATACGGCACCGGTGGGCCTTTGTACTCTTTAGCAAACGAATACTGTATACCATCAACAGGATCCGAAACCATTGCCTCCACCAGAGGCATTTCTCTTCCAAAATCTAAGGTCCTAACCCTAATTTCAAGTCTAACCCTATCACCAAGAAAACCAAATAAAGCGGTAAAGTATAGAGCATTTAACGAAGCAACAGATTCCTCTCCCACCAAGCAATTCAAAGAGACACTGTGTAGCTTTGAAAATCTATCAAGGTATATCCGAACCGAACCTTTAGCAGTCTGTAATCAACCAAAAGGGATAAACAGGAAAGAAAAATGAGCCACAAGAAACCACAGAGGTAGAGAAAAGCCACAGAGAGGTGATGGAAACAAAATTTGGGTTCAGAAGCGAAGAGTAAGAAGACAAAAATGAGTTAACAACAACAACTCGCAATAGAAAGATTTAAGAAACGAAGAAATCAGACGAGACAGAGAGAGAGAGAAGATGAACCTGGAAAATCCAAATTCGGTGGGGATGAGAGAACGCACTGTTTGGGTGAGAGGAAAAAATAAGCTTTTGGAAATGAGAGAGAGAAAGTGACAGGAAAGAATAACCAGCAGCTGGGTGTTGGAGCCGGAATCTTTTGTGTAGTAATAAAAAAATATTTTTTTTAAGTTTATATTTCTTTTTTAAATAAGAAACTATTGGTTTCATCCATTTGGTTCTATCCTTTTACCTTTTATCAATTTCTTTTTTCAAAGTATTTATTTTTGTCATTTCACCTATTTGGCCATTATTTATAATATTTATATTTAATCTTTGGTTTTTTTTTTAAAAAAAAAAAAGAAAATATTATTACGCCACTCGGGCAATCAATGAAAGGTCATTCTCGACCAACTTACAAATCTAGCTTGGATAGAAACCGATCTAAGTCTCATTACAATTTGACGTTCTTGCATACCTAGCTATACCATGTGATACCTTATTATTCTATCTATGACAAAAACTGAAATTAATATCAGTAAAATAAGGCAGCATACTCTGTTTAGTCTTTGGTTTTTTAATCTCGTTGTTTTAATATAACAAATTTGAGATGAAAATTTAAGTAGGTTTTTAACTGCTGAGCTATCCATTTTTAATTTCATTTTCTAATGACAACTTCAATATAATATCTCATCTATTAACACTGTAAAAAAATGGTTTTACAGTTGGTTTGGATATAAATTTGTTTAGAATTTCATAAATAAAAATAAAAATAGTCATTTTTTTAATATAAAAATCACAACATCTCTTAAAAAAAAAATAAGGACCAAAACAAATATCTTGTAATCATGAAGTTCAAAATGAAAAGTTGAAAGTTCTAAATGCAAAATACGAATTTATTTAAAAATAATAATAAAAAAAAATTCTTTTTACGAGTATCGGGTTTTGGGTTGGTGGGAGGAAAGGTGAAAGAGGAAGAGTGGGCCCAGGAAAAAGAGTGGTGGGACCCAGTTGGTCCAACAGTGCTTTTGTCTTTTACGGTGAGTTGTTGATATCAAATACGAACAGTGACCAATTCTGTCCTTTAAGCTCCAAATTGGCCACGCCTTTTTCTTTGGTCCTCCTGCCTCACTTTTTTTTTTTTCTTTTTTTTTTTTTAATTATTATTTTGCTCGCTTGGATTCTCTCTCCACGGGTATGTTGTGATCTTTTTAAATTTAGACCACGAATTTGAATGGGAAATATGATAATATTTTTCGATTTATAGTAAATTTGCCCAATTGTCACATTGATTACATTATTGGTACCTCTTTTTTTTTTCTTGTCCTATTAATTAGGGTTGTGTTTTGTTTACCTTTTCAAGTGTTTAATTTTGAAAATAATTCATTTTGAAAAAAATTATAGTGTTTGGCAACCACTAAAAATGACTTATTAGAAAATGAAATTGTTAAATAAATCATTTTGAGAGAAACACTTGAAACCAACTTTCTAAAAAAGTCTTTTAAGTAAACAATAACTTGTGTATAAAAACATTTGTGAGTAAATGAGTGTTTAAATTTTAAACCATTTTTATACAAAATGTTTGTAAAAAATGCATTCTTGAAAAACATTTAAATTTAAATGTATTCCAAACGGACCCTGTTAATGACATACTTTAAAATTCTTAAAAATGGAAATAGAGTATAAAATACACATCACAAAAATTTAATTAATGTTTGCATTATTTTATATAAAAAAAGACTTACTAAGATATTAAAAAGACTTGTCATTAGTTAGGACTTAAGGAGAAATATTATGAGAATGATTGACAGTTAAAAAAATTAACTATTGCTATTTAAATACAATTTTTTTTTTTAAATTTTAAAAAGCATCCAGAAAATCAACTTGATCAATTTATTAGGTTAGTCAGTGTCCAATCTCCAGCTAAATTATAACCATAAACACCATTCATAAGTAAAAAAATCGAATAAAATTAGTTGAATCAAGAGCCGTTGTCATCTCAATTTCAAAAGTACTGATAGCTTAAGATTGCTTCATTAGTAGTAACTACATCTACTATAATAAAAATGTACGTTAAGTAATCTATTGTTACCGTACAAAAACGTTAGATGATCGATCGTAATCTTCCACGTTCATATGCACAAGAAACTAGAGAGTTATGATTGTATTTGTTCTAGTAGTGAATCTAAATATTGTACCGTGTGTATATATAGTATTTACTAACAAACAATACCACCTAACTTAATTTAACATATAATGTAAATGTATAACTTATAATCAGATAACATATTTATAGATTGCAAAAGTAAAACATCATTACGATGATATGGGATTCTAGAAACTCTTGGATTGAAGAATGTCATCATGCCTTTCCAAACATTTCGCTACATTTTGCTATTGGATACCTTTTTTTTTCTTCTTTATTTTTCATTATTCCCAAAAAAAAAAAAAAATCAAATGAGATAGGATAACGAGACTTTCTAAATCTCATCCGACAACCATATGTCATTAGTTACGAGAATTTCGTTATTCCTTATTTTATAAACTCTCAAACCTTATTTCGATTTTTTTTAGAGGAACCTTATTTCGATTTATAAAACAATAAATTTCAAATATTTAAATGATTACTAGTTTTTATGACCTCCTTCCTTTTAGCCTCCAAGTGGACTTCGTGCCCAACAACTCATAAAGCCAATGTGGATTCAACTTTTAGGCCTTATATTTTGAAATATAGAGTGTCACAAACTCCCAAATTCAATAATGCTTGTCAATAATTTGAGTCATTATAATCTAATCCATTCCATTTCTTAAAAAAAAAAAAAACAATAAAATAAAATCCGTTTCAAATTGATTTAATTTTGACCTCCCAAATTAAATTTGGTTAATATATTGAATTTTTTATTACAAGCTTGCGAGCTAGAAGATGACAACAAAATAAGGGTTTCAAAGTTTTAAAATCAATAAATTAGTTTTCTTTCACCGATTTAACTTTGCCCTTGACTGAAATTCTATAGTTATTCTATTGTAATGATATAATAATAAGTGTTGATGGTCGATTTTGGCCAGAGGATCTCACCTGACCTTCACGTGCCACCAACGGTAAATTTGTAGATAAAGGGGGAAGATGTGGCCTGCAAGACAGTAAACCTGCACACCGGTGTGGTGCTCGCCACACCGGCTCCGATGCTTAAGTCAGCAAACAAAACGGAAGGGTGCGGAAAAGTAAGAGCAAGAGGAGAAAGCAGAGGATAGAGAGTAGAGTTTTAGGGATAGAATTCGGGATCCCCTCTTCAGTGGCGAATAGGGATATAAATACCTGCTCATCCTCCTAGGGTTTTGAGGTATTCGGAGGCGTTTTAGGTCAAACCAGGCGAAACCGGGGCAGCCAGAGGCGGTGGGGACCAGACGAGACCAAACGGGCTCGGCCCGCGCGAGCGGGCCGAGGGTCGGGTCAAAAACCCGACCCCTTCGGCCTTGGCCCGTCCCGCTTGCCGGCTCCGCCTCCTTGGCCCGTATCCCAGCCCGATTTCTCCTCGATTATCCTCGTCAGCTCCTCGTACATCGGGGTGGTCCAAAACTGCCTATAACAATAAGTTATAAATAATGTAAATATTGTAGACATGTTGATTATTGTTCAAATCACTGTGTATTTGTTTATTAAATATGGTTAGCCCTACAATGTTATAAGTTAGTCTATTTATAAACTAGTTTCATCCTAAATCATTATTGAAAGAGTGAAGAATGCCTCATAAACCAAACTATCAATAAGATGTTGTCTAATTGTTCAATTAGTTTATCGATACCATAATGTCACACCTTGACTACAAAACCTATCAAATATACAATGGGTAATTAGGACACAAAACTAAGCTAGATGGTTAGCCCCAACACCAAAAATGTTGGAGGTTAATTGGTCAAGTTAGAAAGTTTAACTCATGTGCGAACATAAATTCAATTAGTCAAGACAATACTTAAGGAAGTAAGTAAACATTATTATATAGTTTTTTTTTTACAACACATTATTATATAGTTAGATAAAGAAAACGTAAACATATTGCATATACATTGATAATTTACAAGTAGCTTATAATAATATAGTTAGCTAGATCAAAATATTATTTCAATTGCATCTCATTTCTTAAGTCTTGTTAAACCTACAATGAATATGTAGTATACTTACGAACTAGGATTCCTCCTAAGACATTGAGAGAGTGACGATATCTCTCAAATCAAAGTATCAACAAAGACGATGTCATTTAATTTTTAGATACATGACCTTAACTACAAAATCGATCAAATAATATATCATGAATGATTAAGATGCAAAATGCAGCTAGAAAGCTTAGCCTCAACACAAAAAAAATGAGAATGACCTTTTTGGGTCTTGGAGCTATCTTGGAGAAATTGAAAGGGAAATGTATTTAGAGGTGTTTTCACCTTACAAATATAAAGAGCTATTGAGTAGAGGTAAATTTTAAGATTTAAGTTTAACCACCATATGATCAAGAAAAATGTTTTTTTAATTAGTTAAAAATACTTGCTACTCTTCTAAATATTAGGTCTATAATGACCCACTAGATTTTTTGTTTTTGGTAATTAAGTTATTACTTGAATTTAGGAATGCTTCGGGGGCAAGCTAGGAATGGGGAATTATGACTTTTCCATTCCCATCTTCATTCTTTTCTATGGTGAATTTTTTCATAAAATTTTTGTGGGATGAAGTTCCTCGCGGAAATTATTCACTTATTCTCCATCTACATTTTTTATGATAAAAAAAAATTAAATGCATTTTTTTATAATTAAAGTTCAAATTAAATGGTTGCTTAATGCTAATGTTGATTTGAGCATATAGTAAAAAAAAAAACATGTTACATGTTAGGACATGGATTATGTGTTCCCAAATTTTTTTTGGGGAATGTAGTGAATGCATATTGGGTGGAAAATGACCAGACCTTGAGTTAAGGACAAGTACAGTAAGGTGAATATCAAAACTCTGGTGGAAATGATCAAGGATTGATATGTCATGTGCTGGGTTTAAAAAATGATTGAGAGTTGATATGTCAATCTTGGATGAGATGAGCATTGAGACTATATATGAACAAAAATGTTCAAGGGTCGATGTGATGAATATATACATATATTAATAGAAGACCATTTTTCATTAGTTTTTCTGGGTCTTTTATCTGTATTCTTTTATATTTTGTTCATTTGCCTTTGCCCTCTTAGAAAGCTACACGTGGTTGGTTTTTTTGCTATTTATGAGCCTGTATTGCTCTTGTCACTAAATGGTATCATTCTTTCCATTTTCAATATATACCTGAAATATTTCTATGCTCTCTATTTTCCTTTTCTTCTGTATTTTGATGGTATCAGAGCTCTGAGATTTCTTCAAGCATGTCGACCGAAGCTTCCTCTTCTTCTTCATCAGCTGGTATCCTCACTCCACCGATTGTTACTCCGTCGACACCAAACACAACCCCTGTTGTTACTCCGATTACACAGCGACCTCAGCTTACCTCTTCTCAGTCGTGACCTACTGTTCCATCTTCTCTAAATCCTCAAAATTACCCTAATAATTTTCCCACCCAACCTCCATTTAACCCATACCAATCACAACCCTTCTATTCATCCTCGTCCACCTTTTTCCAACCTTTCTATCCAAACTCATTTCCTCGCCCAAATTTGCCTCAACAGATGCCCTAATATTTTCCTCCACCTCCCCAGATTACTAATCCAATGCCCTTCACCCTAAACCCCTATCCAACCTTACCTCAGCCCCTCAGTGTCAAACTTAATGATACTAATTTCTTACTGTGGAAGAACCAGCTTTTGAATGTCGTCCTCGCTAACGGTCTCCATGGTTTCCTCGACGACTCTGTCCCTGCTCCCCCAAAGTTCCTAGATTATCAACAGCTGCAACCCAATCCTGAGTTCACTACATGGGAAAGGTACAATCGTTTCATTATGTGCTGGATATATTCCTCCTTGTCTGAAGAAAAAATGGGGGAAATAGTTAGTTTAGATACAACCTCTGCCATTTGGAATTCTCTGAAAAGATCGTATGATTCCTCTACCACTGCTCGTATTATGGGTCTTAAAACTCAATTACAGCGTATTAAAAAGGATGGGCTTAGTGTTAGTCAATATTTGTCTAAGATTAAAGAAATTACTGACAAGTTTTCGGCTATTGGTGAGCCTATTTCCTACCGAGATCACCTTGCTCATATCTTGGATGGTCTGGGAAGCGAATATAACGCTATTGTCACTTCTATACAAAACCGGTCTGATAGCCCTACTCTTGAGGATGTTCGAAGCTTACTGTTAGCTTACGAAGCTCGTTTGGAAAAGCAAAACAGTGTGGATCAGCTTAATCTAGCTCAGGCGAACCTTGCGAGTTTTCAGCTTTCTACTAACAGTCGTCGTCCTCCTTCTCGTCCTCAATCAACCACCCAAGTTAGACCTCCCTTCAATCCATTTTCTCCTTCACCTGCTCACTCAAATACTTTTGCACCTAGTCTCCTAGGTAAGCCTCAATCTTAGCCTCTTCAGAAATGGCCTCCCCGCTCTAATACAAATCGACCACAGTGCCAAATTTGTGGTAAATTTTGGCATACAACCCTTATTTGCCATCACCGAACAAATCTCGCATATCAAACCCCTTCTCCACAGGCTTTCTTATCCTCTACTTCAAACCAACTCCCCTCTTTGGACTCTATCTCAACTATTTCCACAGAGGCTTATCACCCTGATGAAAATTGGTTCCTAGACTCCGGTGCAACTCATCATATGACGTCGAACGCTTCTTCTCTTACTCATTTTATGCCGTATAGTGGTGGTAAACATGTTACCGTTGGAGATGGTAAGCCTATTAATATTTCTCTTATTGGTTCTACTTATCTTCCTTCTTTAGCATCTAAACCTATATTTCTTGATTCAGTGTTTCATACTTCTGCTATTATAAAAAGATTGCTCAGTGTTGCTAAACTTTGCAAAGATAATCGTGCTTATGTTGAGTTTCATTCTTCTTTTTTTGTTGTTAAGGAACTTCACACCAATCAAATTCTCCTCAAGGGAACTCTTGAAGATGGATTGTATCGTTTGTCTACTGCTTCTTCGAATCCTTCTTCAAAAATTCCTGTTGTTCAACCTGTTTCTTCTGCTGCTGTCAAGTCTCCTTCAGTTTTTGTGTCTTCGGCTGCTGCTCCTGATTGGCATTTGCGCCTAGGACACCCTGCTGTTGCCACTTTGCGTCTTGTTTTGTCCCAGCTTCATGAGTCTTCTTCTTCGGCTAATAGTGTTTTTTGTACTTCTTGTCAAATGGCGAAAAGCCATCGTTTACCATTTTCTTTAGCTGAGAATAAGTCTTGTAAACCTTTTGGACTATTGCACTCTGATGTATGGGGACCTTCCCCCGTTGTTTCTATTAATGGAGCTCGGTATTTCCTTCTTTTTGTTGATGACTTCTCGCGTTATTCTTGGCTTTACCTTCTTAAGTCTAAAGATGAAACTATGTCTTGCTTTATTCATTTCAAGAAAATGGTTGAAACTCAATTTGAATGTGCTATCAAGAGTCTTCAAACGGATTGGGGAGGGGAATTTTGTACTGTGTCTACTTTCTTACACTCTCATGGGATTCTTCATCGTGTCTCTTGTCCGCATACCCCTTAGCAAAATGGTCGGGTTGAGCGTAAAAATCGTCATGTAGTTGAGATTGGGTTATCCTTGCTTGCACATTCTCGTTTACCATTACAATTTTGGAGTGATGCTTTTCAGACTGCTATTTACCTCATAAATCGTCTGCCTACTCCTGTTTTAAAATCCATTAGTCCATATCAAGCTCTTTTTAAACACGTTCCTGATTATTCTCTCCTTCGTAGCTTCGGTTGTGCTTGTTTCCCTTATTTTCGTCCTTATAATTCTCATAAACTCCTTTTTAGATCCAAGGAATGTATATTCTTGGGTTATAGCTCAAATCATAAAGGTTATCTTTGCCTTGATCATATTTCTGGTTGTCTTTATGTCTCTCGTCACGTTGTTTTTAATGAAAGCTTGTTTCCTTGCTCTAAACAGGATTTCCTTTTTGGTCATGTTAAAAGTTTTTCCCCTGATCAATTTATGTTCTCTCCCTCTCCTTTTCCAATTCTTCCTTCAGTCTTTGTTTCCCCACCTATTATGTCATCTCGTTTCAGGTCTCTTTCTCGTTCTCCTAACTTTTCTTCTCCACGGCTTAATGATGTTCATCACCAACATCCTTCCTCGGCTTCTCCCTCGCCTACTCCTTCTTTATCTCCCTCTGCGCCCAACCCCATTTCTCCTCTGCCATTGCAAACTTCAGCCTCTCATTCCCTTCCTCAGCCCGAAGCCTCCCCTGTATCTACCGTTTCCACGCTTGAATCCCCTTGTTTATCTTCCCCTATTTCCTCCCATCCTACTACTCCGTCTTTTCCTCAACCAACAGTCACCAACATTCATCCTATGGTTACTCGAGCTAAGGCTGGGATCCATAAGCCTAAATGTTGGTTATCTGTCTTTCCTTCCTCTCTGTCTCTTCCTTCTGAACCTCCAAATTTTAAGACGGCTGTTAAATGTGTGGAATGGCGGGAAGCTATGCAACGTGAGTTTGATGCTTTGGTTAAGAATCATACTAGGTCTCTTGTTCCACCTTCCTCAACCTACAAAGTAATCAGTTGTAAGTGGGTTTATAAACTCAAGCTTCGACCCAATGGTGAAATATAAAGGTATAAGGCTCGTTTAGTTGCCCGTGGCTTTGACCAAGCATATGGTATTGACTATTTTGAAACTTTTAGCCCGGTTGTCAAGCCCGCCACGATTCGATTAGTGTTATCTTTGGCTATGCAATTCAATTGGGTGGTTCGACAACTCGATGTGCATAATGCCTTTCTAAATGGCGATCTTCATGAGGATGTGTATATGGTTCAACCAAAGGGTTTTGTGGACAATGCTAAGCCTGATTATGTTTGTAAGTTGCAAAAGACGTTTTATGGGTTAAAACAAAGTCCTCGTGAGTGGTTTCTTAAACTCAGTCAATGTCTTATCAAGTGGGGGTTTTCTGCTTCTAAATCAGATTCTTCCATGTTCATTTTTAGGCAGCATTCTGTTTTAGTCATATTCCTTATATATGTGGATGATATTTTGGTGACCGGTAATTGTCTCCAGCTCATTGACAAGTTTGTATCTTCATTGAACTCTTTATTTGCTTTGAAGGACCTTGGGTGTATATCTTACTTTTTGGGCATTCAGTTCACTCGGTCTTCACAGTCCCTCCACATGAATCAAAGTAAGTATTTCTTGGATATTTTGCAACGGGTTGGTATGCTGGACTGTAAGCCAATCGACACACCTATGGCTGCTGGATCTGTTTTGTCTCTTCATGATAAAGAGCCCTTATCTGATCCAAAGAAATATCGAAGCATCGTTGGTGCCCTACAGTATTGTACTCTCACACGCCCTGACTTAAGTTTCGCAGTGAACAAGGTATGTCAGTTCCTTCATGCTCCAACCTCCACCCATTGGAATGCTGTGAAACGAATACTTAGATACTTGAAGGCCACTATCTCGCTTGGTATTTCTTTTACCCCGTCTACTAATCAGTCCTTACTTTGTTACACTGATGCTGATTGGGCAAATTGTCCTGATGATCGTCGTAGCACGAGTGGGTATTGTGTGTTCTTGGGTAATAATCTTATTTCATGGTCATCTGCCAAACAAAAAGTTGTCTCTCACTCCAGTGCTGAGTCCGAATATCGTGGTATGTTTAATGCTACTGCTGAACTTATTTGGCTTCAATCTGTTTTGTCTGAGATTGGTTTTACTCCCTCTCTGCCTTTGCATTGTGTGACAATATTAGTGCTACTTATCTGGCGGCCAATCCTGTGTTTCACAATCGTTCAAAACATATTGAAATTGATCACCACTTTATTCGGGAATGTGTTTCGCGCCAACAACTTTTAGTTCGTCATGTTTCCTCTGATGATCAGCTTGCTGATATTATGACCAAGCCCTTACCTACTTTGCGTTTTTAGAATTTAAGGATCAAGCTTTCTGTTCACGGTTGCCCAGTTCAGCTTGTCGGGGGATAATAGAAGATCATTTTTCATTAGTTTTTTTGGGCCTTTTATCTGTATTCTTTTATATTTTGTTCGTTTGCCTTTGCCCTCTTAGAAGGCTACACGTGGTTGGTTTCTTTGCTATTTATGAGCCTGTATTGCTCTTGTCACTAAATGGTATCATTCTTTCCATTTTTAATATA
Organism: Luffa acutangula; assembly: GCA_036850905.1. NCBI lineage: Eukaryota > Viridiplantae > Streptophyta > Magnoliopsida > Cucurbitales > Cucurbitaceae > Luffa > Luffa acutangula. The sequence continues at coordinate 54,552,021 of CM072087.1, read as the reverse complement.
CCTGAAATATTCTCTGCTCTCTCTCTTCCTTTTCTTCTGTATTTTGATATATATATATATATATATATATATATATATGTGGACACAAGAAAATGGTTGAGAGCTAAACATCATATTATATTTAAAAGTGTCAAGACTATGGATAAAAATGGTTAGAGGTTGATACATCTCGAAAGAGTAAATCTTGAAGAGTTTGATAGAGATAGAAAATGTTAAAAGAGCTAGAATGTGTTTGAGAGAGCTTTGGAGAATTAGAGTTAAAAGATGAGTATGTGTGCTATGAGTCTTTATCTATGACATGAAATTTGATGTTAAATGGATAAATGTTTTATGTGTTATATCTAATTTATTATATTATTTATGTGAACAAGTATCTTGAATGTGATTAACATGATGTTGTGACACATCTGAGTAGATAGAGGGATGTACAAATGAATTGACACCAAAATCCAAATAAGAAGAACATTCTTGAGGTTGTGTAAACATGGTTAGGAAAAATTTAAAATAATTAATAATTACCATCTTAAAAAAAAAATTACTATCCATACTAACAACATGCATCTTTCTTTTCGTGAGGATCATATGCGTCTCCTTCAAATGGCCAAATATAGGACAAAGGAAAGGGGCTAGAGACGTTTAGGATGAATTTTATTTTTGTTAACTAAAAGACTTTTGAGGGTGTGAATAAGTTACAAATATTTGGAATGAGTTTTTTTTTTTTTTTTTTTTTTGTTGAGTATATCAATATTTGGGGGTGGGAGATTCGAAACTCTAACTTCATGGTCGAAGGTATGCCAATTACTGCTGACATAATATCATCAAAAGCATTAAAAGTATCATCAAAGCATTCTCGAATATAAAAACAACACAAAATCATGGATTTTTTTTTTTTTATATTTGTTTGAAAAAGACAAAATCATGGAATTCTTTATTCTTCTTCTTATTCTTTTCATATAATATAGATGTAGATTTTTATGTTATTTATTTATTACCACTACTATTTTTTGCAACATCTTGCTCGAAGACATTGCAAGAAAACTTCTAATGATTGCTTATAATGGTGTTGGAAATTTTCTTACCATCTATTTGAATCGTCTCTACCTGGGATGAATTTTGCTACAACAATTCAGTGCATTCACACCAAACTCAAGCCAATGTGAAATCTTTAAAATTAAAAAGGAATGTTCATTTGATATCCATTTGGTTTTTTGTTTTTTAAAAATTAAGCTAATCAACATTACTTCTACGGTCTATTATCCATCATTTCTCTTGGAATTCAAATGTGTCGTTAAAACTATCGTAAGAAAATTGAAAGGAAACAAATAGAATTTTAAAAATAAAAAACAAAAAACAAAAATCAAATACCAACTGATCATGTAACTTGTTTGGAATTCTAAAGTTCTAAATCAAAATAGGAATAAAATACCAAGGAAAAAAGAAGTTTTTTTTTTTTTTTTTTTTTTTTTTTTTTTTTTTTTTTTTTTTTGAATAAAGGAAAAAAGAAGTTTTAACAGGGGCAAAGTTGGAACTAGGACCATTTTCTTGCATCAGTCTACTCTGGTGCAGCTGCAATTCTCTCTATTAGGGCTTCCTTCATTGCCTCACTTGCTCGTGGTCTCTCTCGATTTCGACATCTCTCAGTCTCTTCGTTAAGGTTTGTTCTCTTTTCTTTCTAGTAATGCTTTGGTCATTTGTGGCTGCTCTACGGGCAAGAAATGGATTTGTGATTCTTGGGCCTTGCGATTATCCGACTGCTAGCTGCTCTATGTTTTTAGTTTTCTGTTTTTATACTCTGTATTGCAATTGCGCAGTCTAATTCTTGTTTCATATCTTCAATCACAATGCTGAAAGTTTCATCTCTAATTCTGTAATCAGCACAGCAAACTTCTTTCTCTAGTCGGTTTAGTCAGTTCTCGGACTTCCATTTGTCCATCCCTTTTGGCTCCTACATATGAATTTATTGGACAAATTTCCACATTTTTGTTAAGATTTTGAAGAACCAGATTGTGTTTGCTTGAGAATTGTCGCATTTTCGTTTTATAATTAAATATTTGAAGAGTTGACTGAGTTGCTTAGATTTAGATTTTCATCCACCGTCTGTGCAAATCTTTGAGGAAGTAAGTCATATGGGGCTGGAAACCCAGTGATTAATGGGTGAAAATTTATGTGAAAACTACTTGTTATATTTTGGTAATTTATTTGACGATGAAAAATCAAATGCCACATCGTGGTTAGTTGAGGCTAATCTTTTTGCTTTTGTTTGTATTGTCTGATAAATCCAGTGTCAGTGATTTCAGAATCGTAAAGTTGATATGAAATCCAAAGTTGAGGGTTTTTTCAAGCTCCGCTATTTTCTATCTTCTAGGCAAGCATTTGCTTCCATTTTGGGAAACCAACCTCTAGTAGCTTGGCAAAAATTAAGGGTTGTCACTTGTTCAACGGTTTGTGCCAACCAAGTTAAAGAGGTGGGAGAAGGGATGTCAGCACATTCAAATGTCAATGACTCTACCGAAGTTTTCCGGAGATGGGGTTGTACTGACAATGATATTGCACAAATCTTTGCACGTGGTCCTTCTTTGCGGAGGAGTGACTTAAACCAACTACAGAATAAACTCCATCTGCTACAAGGCCTAGGCATCACATCTCCTGACCTTGTGAAGATCATCAATTGTCGTCCCCGGTTCCTCAGATATCGGCTCAACAACAACTTCCATGAGCGGATTGAGTTTTTCTTGAAAATATTTGAATCCAAGGAAGTTCTTATCAAAGCCATTCTAAGAAATCCCTCACTTTTGACTTATGATTTCCATAATAGAATCAAACCTGTAATTTCGATGTATGAAGAAATGGGTCTTAGTAAAAAGGATTTGATTCTCATGCTTATATCTCGCCCCACATTGATTCCAAGAACTTCATTTAATGATGAGAAGATGGAATACATACAAAAAACAGGGCTCTCGCCGGTTGATAAGATGTACAAATATGTTGTTACAATCATTGGTATCTCACGGCTTGAAACCATCCGTCTAAAAGTAGCCAATTTGGAAAAGTTTGGTTTCACAGAAGATGAGATATTCGCTTGTCTTGGACGATCCCCCCTTCTCTTGACTCTATCAGTTGATAAAGTGCAAAGGAACATGACTTTCATCTTGTGCACGCTGAAGTTACCTGCTAAAGTGATTCTTAACTATCCCTTTTTATTATATTTTAACCTGGAAGCTGTCTTGAAGCCACGGGTGCTTCTCTCAGGGAAGATGGAGGAAATGGGTCTGCATCTGCAGATAAAAGGCTGTTCAATGCTCAGGGCTCTTAGGATGACAGAGAAGAGGTTCTTAAAGACATTTGTTAACAGTCAACCAAAAGATGTTGCTGATGAATTGATGGAGTTCTATCAAAGTGCAAAAGGCATTAAGCGTTTGGCAGAAACCTCAAGGAAGAACTTTAGTAGGGGATTTCCTTTCTGAACCTGGTTCTCTTTTGACATTTATGAGGTTAATCTAAGAGATATCTGGCGTGGAGGTTAGGCCAATTTTATGACTCAGTAAGTTTTGAGTTGTAATTGATTCAATCATTTACAAACTAATAATTTTTGTCATGTAGAGCACTTGGGTTCTTGCATTGTTGTATCATTTGTAAGTAAGAATAAAATTCAAAACCCATTTGCGTAAATACCTTTAAGATAGGTTGGAAATGTTTCTCAACTTATTCTATTTGTGCTGTAGATTACCTGTTCTATGTAATAGGTCATCCAGCATCCTACAACACTCCCTCTTCTACAATGGATGGAAGCGAAAGCTGTAAATTGTTTGGAGGATGAGGCGAGAACACGTAACACACTGTATACTTATTGGCACTAATGAACATTGCCTTTTCATACGCTCAGGAAGAGTATGGAGGTTAATCTGTGGGATCTTGAATGGTGTAATAGCATTTTTCAAAAAAAAAAAAAGAAGACTGGATAGCAAAACCAGTGAGCATTTTACCTTCTTATCAAATATTAAATAAGAAAGCTTGTTTAGGATTTTATTTGTAAAATTTTGATTTTGTACAGCAGGGGAACAAGAACAACTCCTTTGGTTCCAACTTGGAATTGCATCAGCTCCCTTCTTTCTTTAGTAAAGAGTGAATATGATGACTGAAAAAGGCAGCTGGCGTTAATGGCCACCAGGTAATTAATTGTTACCACGAGGCTTGCTAAAGTTCTAATGATGAGAAGTCATTTACAAGCAAGGATCTCAAAATCAAAGGAAATTGCAGTTACATGGCATTTAGGAATCAAAAGGCATAATTTCACGGGAAAATGCAGAAAGTTCATTGAACTAAATGATTTTTGATATTTCCATGATATGTACCTTAAAAATCTCTCTGTTAAAACATTATGATCGTTATACAATCTATTTACATATTTTTCCTTTATTATCACTCTATATATCAACTATGATGTAAATTAGTTTATTTAACATGTACTGCTTATTTTGTGATTGTTCTGTGTTGTAGTTGCATTATGGAACCTTCAGTTTTTTTATGACTAGTGGCTACTAGGCTGAGAATGCACTATACCTTCATTCTTCTGACTGGAGGTTTATAATTCTTTCTGCTGAGATTGACACTTCGATCTTCTATTATATCATTAATCACAAGCTACTTCAATGTCTTGAACTTTATGCACATTGCAATTCTCTTTTTCCTGTTACTTTGCAAGGGACAACATTATAACGAATGAGAGGGAAAGAGAGCACCTGTCGCATCCTTGTGATGTGACCTTGTTTCCATCCATCAGTGAGGTCTTATTCGGACACCCTTCAGGTTCAGAAATGAGGAAGTGATCTTTGTTTCCATTAATACTTCGTAGTCAATTCTTTTCTGTAGACCTAGCAAGTCTTATTAATAATTATACTTGTTCTTTCTTATGGCGTGGTGGGATTGAGAAGAAAGGCAGTCACCTCCTAAAATGGTCCAAAATTCAAATCCCAATTGAAGAAGGCGGTCTGGGAATTTACGACATACATAAAAAGAAGGTTTCCCTCTTGGCAAAGTGGTCCTGGCGTTTTTACAACGAACCAAAAGCTTTGTGGAGAAGATGCATTGCCAAAAAGTATGGAGTTGCATTAAATCCTTACAAACTTGGAGACCACTCCATCAAATCCTCAAAAGGCCCGTGGAGATCTATTCATAAAATGCAGCAGCATGTTTATAATTCCATGGAAATCAGAGTAGGTAAAGGTGACAAAACACTGTTCTGGGATGACCTGTGGATTGGAAATGAACCTCTAAAAGTCACATACCCCTCTCTCTACAGGTTATCCCAAAAAAGAGAAGCCCTCATTATTGATCTATGGAACTCTATTGAGGGGCATGGAATCTGCACTTGAGGAGAAATCTCACCGAAGAAGAAATTTTTGAATGGACATCCTTCTCCCACATTCTCTCCTCCTCTCTAAAAGAGGTAGAGGACTCTTGGTTTTGGAAGCTTGAAAAGAATGGACTATTCTCTACGGGATCGCTTACCAAAAAATTGGCCTCATCAACTCAGATTAACAGAAACGATTTCTATATCCAGTTATGGAAGGGTCCCATGCCGAAAAAGGTAAAATTCTTTCTATGGGAGCTCAGCCATGAGTGTATAAATACAGTTGATCTCATGCAGAGGAGAAACCCGGGGATAACCCTCTCCCCAAATTGGAATCGGAATCTCAAGTCCATCTCTTCAGTAAGTGTGGTTATGCAGCTTCTATCTGGGACTACCTTCAGCAGGCCTTTGGATGGTCTTTTGTTCGACCAGGAGACATCCATTCCTTACTTCAATCCTCTCTCATCGGGCATCCCTTTAAAAAGGAAAAGAAGCATCTTTGGAGGAGCTTTTTGTTTGCGTTCTTTTGGAACTTATGACGGGAAAGAAACGCTCGTATTTTCTCCGGGAAAAGTCAAAATATATGTACCTTCATCGAATCTACATCTTATCTAGCCTTATATTGGAGTAGTCACTCCCCCTTTTTGTAATTACTCCCTTACTACACTTATGTCTCATTGGAGAAGTCTTTTGTAATTACCTATGATAGGCTTCCTTTTGTATCTATTTCATACATCAATGAAATGGCTCTTGTTTCCTAAAAATAAAAAAATAATAATAAAAAAAAAAAAATTGTTCTTTGTTTCACCATCAGTCTAAACATGTTGTCCTTTTCTCAATGATTAATGGTGTGAGTTATTTGGCATTCCTAGTTTGATGATTTTGATGTGTAAGGTTGTCATCATTATAAATATCTGGCATATTTATAAATTTAGCCTTTTCTCTTTTTTCTTTTTAAAAATGAAAATTTTGTGCATTATTTCCTACCGTTGATCTGTTTCTCCAGGGATGCGTTTGGAAGCATTAGTAGATTGATCCGTCCCATTGCCAAGCAGGCGGAGTTTTTCCAGGGAAAAGCTTCTTATCAGTGTTCAATTTAGTCTCACAACTAAGATTAAGAAGAAATATCTCCAGTTGGTGAAGATTGAAATAAAAAATCACTCAAATACTCTCTGAAAAGAGAACATTAGAAAGCTCAAAACTTCAGTGTCTGAAGTCTATTCTCTCTGGCGCCATCGTTATACAATCTCAATGCTTTTTTAATCAAAATTCCTTAGTACACAGGTTGAGCTATCAAGCCCATGAGAAAAATACGAGCAGTCGAAGAAATGAGAATGGAAGAAACTCGAAACTAAACTCCTTTATTCAAGGGCATCTCTAAAATGTTCTTCTTTTAGCTTATTTTGAGGGTCTTGAATTCATTTATAACAACCAAAAATAGTTTTAAACCCTGCAACTACGCCACATAAAAGTCAAGCAAATCTAGCAAAAAGAAAAAACTAGGATCAGCATATCTAAAATCAGTCATCAAAGCATAATTTAAATAAATTATTCAAGATGTGAACATGAACCTATGACATAAAACTTACTAATGATAAAAAAAATTTTGTGATTTAAATCCTTCTACTCCACGTGTAAAAAAAAAAAAAAAAACACTAGTCAAGACATTAATTATTCACAACAATACAAATATTATTTAAGCAACTTTTTATAGGGTCAATCTAAACATAATTTATATCAAAAGTTCAAAAACTAAATTTCTAATTTAATATTTAAAAAATATATTTATCGTATGAAAATTGAAAGAGGGATGCGAAGTGGAACCCCCCGCCGCCCTTCTGCTAGAAGTTCGACGCCTCTTGGAATTCAGCGGAAGGTAGAGGCAGCCTAGGCTGGATTGTGCGTGACTACGACGGTTCTCCCATTTGTGCAGGCATATGTCAATCAAAGATAACTGACCGATTAAGATTCTTGAAGCTAAAGCGATGCTGGAAGGTTTTATAAGCTTGCTCGATTTACTTGGGAAGCCGCTGAGAATCGTGGTCGAATCTGACTGCTTGGAGTTAATCAACTATCTGAACCATAAGGAAGAAGATTTGTCGGAATTGAAAATCTTCGGCGAAGCCATTCTCGATTTGGCTAAGACCCTGGGGGTGCTCCACTTCAAGCATTGCCCTAGGATGTTCAATGACGTAGCCCACTTCATCGCGCGCGAGAGTGCTGATATCAACCGTCATTCTGATTTTTGTGTTTTGGGTCAGAGGCATCCTTCCCCGCTGGAAGGTTTTTATCGTTTTCTCTTTGCGTTAAATGAATATTTCTTTCTCCCAACTAAAGATACAAATATATATATATCATCTTATAACTCCATTATTAATCTAAATGAGTTTTATAATAAAAATATATATATATTTACAAAAAAAAAAAAAAAAAAGTTAAAAAGCACTTTTAGTCCCTAAACTTTTATAAAAGTAACAATTTAGTCCCTAAACTTTCATTTGTAACAATTTAGTCCTTGTACTTTTAATTTTGTAACGATTTAGTCCATGTACTTTCAATTTTGTAACGATTTAGTCCCTAAACTTTAATTAGTAACAATTTAGTCCCTGTACTTTCAAATTTGTAACGATTTGGTCCCTATCATGAAAAATTAATGTATAGACCTAATGAAATTTCTTACTTAGATAGATCAATTAACTAATTTAGGACGCCAACAAGAGCATAGCTCAACTGGCATAAAGTTGAATGGATAACCACAAGGTTTGTGTTTCGAACTCCCAACCCCACAATTCTAAAAAAAAAAAAAAAAAAAACTAATTTAGGTTTAATCACTAAATAATAAAAATCAACATTTAATTTTAATGGATTTTTTTGTGACAAGGATTAAATTGTTACAAATTTGAAAGTATAGGGACTAAATTGTTACTTATTAAAGTTCAGGAATTAAATTGTTACAAAATTGAAAGTACAAGGACTAAATCATTACAATCAAAGTTAAGTTTAGGGACCAAATTGTTACTTCTTGGACCGGCCATATATTCTAATCCTTGCACAAACAAAGAGAAGTTTTTTTTTTTTTTTTTTTTTTGGACAATACAAACAAAAGGACTGTAGGAGTTGGAGCGCTTTACAGCGGTCTCAGTCTCTGTCGTTTCCACGCTCATAAATTTCTCCCATGGAAGCAGGAACTGGAAGTGGCGGCAAAAGCTTTGAGTCGGGCCAGATGGAAACGAAGAAGGGAATGCAAATTGAAGGATACCCGATTAAGGGTTTGTCCATTGGAGGCCACGAAACTTGCGTCATTTTCCCAACCCTTAATTTGGCCTTTGATATTGGTCGCTGCCCCCAAAAGGCTATAGGCCAGAACTTCCTCTTCATCACCCATGGTCATATGGATCACATTGTAAGTCCAACTCCCTCTCATTGCTTCAGTTTTCAACTTTTTTATTATCGTCCGAGCTTGTTCCCATGGCGGGAGACCTCATGGTCCATACGATGCAATTACATGTGCAGAGAAGTCGAAGTGCAATTATATGTGGATTAGGGTTTAGGAATTGAAATCGAGTAATTACATGTGCTTGTCCTGCAACTATTTTCAATTCAGTGTTTATTTGAATTGAACACTTGTAAAGTTCAAATTGATCATCGATCGCAGTTCGATTGTAAGCCTTTTTGCGTTTTGTTCTTCTGCAGTTTATCAGTCGCTTTTGTGCTTAATTAATAGGGGGGACTTCCGTTGTACGTTGCTACGCGTGGATTGTACAAAATGGAACCGCCGACAATCATTGTACCAAAATCTATAAAGAATGATGTAGAAAATCTCTTAGAGGTGCACCGAAGATTGGATCAATCTGAGCTGAGATGTAATTTGATTGGCTTGGAAGTGGGTAGCGTCCCTTTTTGAATCATCTTATTTTGTCCAATGAATACACTTTTATCCAATTTCCGTGTTACAGTTTAATACATTCTTCTGTTCATATATTTTGTTTTCAGGAGAAGAGTTGTCATTGAGAAGGGACCTCAAAGTGAGGGCTTTTAAGACATACCATGTTATTGACAGCCAGGTAACCCTGTTTGTTGCTCACATGCTTTGGTGAACTTGTTCATGTCCAAAATTGCATCTAACTGCTACACAATTACTGTGGCAGGGTTATCTACTTTACTCTGTGAAACAGAAGCTTAAGAAAGAGTACTTGGGACTATCTGGCAACGAGATCAAGAAACTGCGGCTATCTGGTGTGGAGGTCTGTCTTGACTCTCAGATTCATAGATTTTTTGGAACACATTGATTTTGAAAACCCCCCTTTTATTTATTTATTTATTTGGAACACTCCGTCATTGCAAAAGTATATAGTGGCTTCCCTGGCCGAACAATTTATCTAGAATTTTGTGAGATTTATTACAGGTGGGTGGCTTAAAGAGTTTGAACATACGAACATTTGGTTGAATTTAGGGCCTTCTCCACTATATTTGCCTTAAATTTCAAAATTTTTATTTCTTGGTTAAAGTTAACAGAGTTTGACATTTTCCTCTGATTATTATTTTTCTTTTATGTGTTTCCCCAATCTTTAAAATTCTCCTCAAGTACATAACTATCTTGGTTATTTTGCTTTGTGACAGATTACTTACACAATTACTGAACCTGAAGTAGCATTTACAGGGGATACCACGTCTGACTTTATAGTTGATGAAAATAATATTGACGTATTGAGGGCAAAGATCCTAGTTATGGAGGTCTGGTACTTGAAGACTACGCATTTCATTGTTGGTCAGCTTAGAGTTTTGCACACTGGAAACCACAAATAGCAGATGGAAGCATAATATATACTTATGGATGCGTTCTAACACTGAAATAAAAGTTAGCATTATAATGGCCAACTTCGTGTGGATATGGGGCTTTTGCATGTTTATGGATTGATATCAGCTTAAACAGTATACTGGGAGGTTGAGATTGGAAAAAATAATGGTTTTTGTTATCATTTTGGGAGAGTGGGTTCTATTGAGGTTTATTCCTTCATGCTGGATAACCATTCTTCTTTTGCAGAGCACATTTCTTGAAAACAGAGTTACTGTGGAGCATGCAAGAGAATACGGACACACTCACCTGTTCGAGGTTTGTTCACTCAACATTGTAACACCAGCTATTGCCATTCAGCAACTTGTATCTCATAATTTTATTTTACATCCTTATGTGCTTCTTATGTTGATGATCCTTCTCCAGATAATTAACCTTGCCGAGAAGTTTAAGAACAAAGCGATTCTTCTGATTCACTTTTCAGCTCGCTACACTACAGAGGTACTTTGATGCCAATTTGTTCACTTTTCAGTTCATCGTGTTTTTATTTAGTTTTCTGGTACAATCCTTCTATCCGAAGACATCCTCTCTTCCCACTTCCATCTTTTAGAGAGGATTTAAGAGACTAACAAGTCCCAGGTTGCTTTTCTGCTGTTTATTTTTACGTTTGTAAGGGACTAAAGCGATACATTTTCTGCTTTTTGGTTAATCAGGAAATTCAGCAAGCCGTAGCCGCTTTACCTCCACCTTTAGCAGGCCGAGTTTCTGCGCTCACGGAAGGTTTTTGAGGTGGAGTGCAATACACTTTTATATTCACAGGTTGTTTAGGTGTTTTAGAAATCATTTTGCTCATTATGCTTTTTATAGAACAAGCATTCAGTGAAAATGTCAACTCTTTATTAAGTTGTTTTGTTGTATTTTTTTAAAAAATAATTTGTTTCATTTTGATTGAATCACTTCATGCAGTTTTTATACTGGCTGGACTTATACGCATTGCTGAACTTTTAAATTGATGCTCTTATTATTCGACTGCATTATTTACCATTTCGTTCTCGCAAATATATCTCCTTAGTAAAAGGAGAAGTTTTTGTAACAGTCAGCCACCACCCAAGTGCAACCAGGGCTGAGGTAGCTTAGAAAGTTTATTTGAACATCTTGAAGCACAATTTGAATTGAAAACTAAAATATAGAAATATGGATGTCACAGAAAACAAGTTAATGATTCTTGAAAACATACCATCATAATCTCACCGTATAAATATAACTTCAATCAGTTAAGAACACAAGATAAGAAATTGTTCGATAACTTGCAAAACAAGATGTTAAAACTGTTCTCAGTTTGTTTTCAGTCTATTCAAAAATTGGTATAAAAAATAACTACTCGACTATTTTAAACTACAAGTCGTCCGTACCATCCAGAAGATCAAGATAAGAGAACCAGAAAAATTACTTAAAATTGGATTAGCCGAACGTGTGTTTTCCATTTTCCTCTCTAAGATAGAACAGTTTACAAAATTGACCTTCAAATGGCCTTCAAAGTTACTGTATTGTTGCTCTCAAATAAAACAAAAAAAGAAAACATGGTGTAAAACTCGAGATATTCAATTTCTAGGCACCCTACACTTCAGTTCTCAAATTTTCTGCTACATTGGCAACATAGCAGCAGAGTTTCGATTCCAAGGCTAAAGAACTAACCAATCCCTCCATGGATTTCAGCTCCTCGTGAAAATCTTTATGCAATACCAATGAAGAAAAGTTCTCGTCCAGCACCAGTCCAAGATATTTGATGATATCATCAAGCTTGGGAACCCAATCACAAGCCTTCAAACCCAACACGGCAGATGATTTTGGACAAGAAACTGCCTGAGGAAATCTCTCATATTTCTTTAACCATTTCCCCAGATACCGAATCAAACGAATCATCTCTTCGCGATTCAACTTATTGAGGGCAGATGAAAGAATTACTTCATCAAGGTTAGGTGATGCCAACAAATAATGCATACACAGTTCCTGAGCTGAGAATCCATCATGTGCTATCATGAGCAGAATTGCAGCCTCCTTTGCAAGATTGGACTTTTTGCCTTTGAGGCTTTTATCACTCGCCTTCTCAATGGCTAACAGTGCTTGGCCCTCCCACTCCTTCCTCACATTAGCCATACTTGCAAAAGCATCTTTGGACGGGCAAAGAAAGTACTTCAAAATGCAAGGTAAATCAGCAGGACCAAAATCTGACGCTTGTTTGATACAAAGACAAAGTAAATCTGACCTCTTCTTCGCCACAAGCTTCAAAATCAGATTCGAATAAGACGAGTGTTTAACAAGCCTATTGACAACAAAAGTCTCCACCAATTCCCAGTCCTCGAAAGCAATACATGTATCCAAAACCAAGTCTGCTACGTCTTTACCCATCAGGAACCCGAGTTTTTCAATCAGGACCTTAGTGTAACAACTATCAGATAAACTAACACCAACTGCAATTCCAACCCTCTCCCTCATTTTCTCAAGAAACACACTTAAAATGTTTATGAACTCGGGCTTAGAAAAGTTTCGGTTTTTGAGTTTCTGCTTGAGATTTTCATGGAATTTTTTGCCCAACTCAATCACCTTGGAATCGGTTTCCGATATTTGCCATCCAACAATAGGATTGACTAGAGAAATGGGATCTGGTTCATCAACTTTGGATTTTAAACTGGTTAGAATATCATCTGGATTGAGGAGAATGGGGTACTCAGACTGGGAAGCGATCGGTTCGGAGATGGCGGAGGCTTTCTTGATGACTTCAAGTAGAGTCATGGCAAAATCTAAAAGCAGAACAAGCTGTAATCTATCTGCAGCGAAAAAAATAAGTTCAGTAATGAAATCTAAATTCTCCGTATTACCACCCAGAAAGGAGGCGGAGCGTTGAATTGGTTCTTTAAAACCCGGGCGGTTTAGAACCCCTTTTATATGCTGTTTTATGTCTTCAAATATATTTTTTTCTCAATCCAATTCCCCTTCAATCTGGTTTTTTTTTTTTTTTTTTTCAATCCAAACTCCTTTTCTCTCTGTCAAGAATGCAACGTCTCAAAACCTAATTTGTGTTTTTCAAGTAAGCAGAAAGACATAGATGGAGATTGGGAAAATACCGGTAACAGCAAGGGAGCAGAAAATCGAGGGAGGCTGTGGCGGCACGAACGGAAGAAGGACGACAGTGGTGGCGGCACGAACGGAAGAAAGACGACAGTGGCGGCGGCACGAACGGAAGAAAGACTACAGTGACGGCGGCACGAGCGGAAGAAAGACGGCGACGCTGAGCTGCTGGAGGAGGACACGGCGTGAAGAAGAAGTGAAGAAGACGTGGCTTAGGGTTTCCTTCTTGTTTTATTCATTTTTATTTTATTTTATAGAATGGGCTAAAAACGTGGGCTGAGCTTTAAAAAAGAAAGAAAGAAAAAGAAAAACGATTGATTTTTTTTTTTCACAACAACCATTGAAATTTATTGAGGTTGGATAGATTTTTCTTTTTGGGAAAAATACCTTTTTGGTCCCTGAGTTTTGAGGGATAGGTGCGTTTGGTCCCTGAGTTTTTAAAATAGACATTTTTAACCCTTGGGCTTTGAGAAATAGGTTTAAAAGGTCTCTAAGTTTTCAAAATGGACCTTTTTAGGCCCTAAGTTTCGAGAAATAGGTTTTAAAAGTTCCTGGTTTTATTTTTTCAACTTTTTTAAACTAATAATTTTTATTATATTTTAATATTGAATGATTTTTTAAATTAACAAAATTAAAAAGTATTAATTTATAAAAATTTAAAAAATAATATAAGGGACTTTTTAAACATATTTCTCAAAACTCAAGGACTAAAAATGTTCATTTTGAAAACTTAGGGACCTTTTAAACCTATTTCTCAAAACTCAGGGACTAAAAAGGTATATTTTGAAAACTCAGGGACCAAACACACCTATCCCTCAAAACTGAGGGACCAAAAAGGTAATTTTCCCTTTCTTTTTTCTTCTTTAACCTTTTATGATTTATGTTAACTAGTTTTTAACACGTGTCATGCACATGATATTTCCATCTTTATTTAATCATATATTAAATTTAATGATGTTTCCTTACCTTGTTTTATAGGGTAAACTTTTTAATTTTAGACTTTCTAAAAAAAAAACTTTTAAATTTTAGACAAAGGCAATTAAGAGAGTAAGAAAAAAAACTAATTATGTAATTATCTGGAATTTAATAAAAATATTTTTCAGGGATCTTGACCTTTTAATATAGTATAGATAGTATAGATATAGATATGAGAATATGATCTTTAAAAAAAAAAAAAAAATTAGGGAGAAACTTTCTATTGGTAAAATTGTTGAGTTTAAAAGTTAATGCAACCTAACCCAAGACAAAAATATTTTTTTCCCATGAATCAATTTAGATCCTTAATTTGAAAATCATCCCTTCAACAATTCTCACACCTGTGTAGGCTTCTTGAAAAATATAGACCCTCCATTTAAAAATTATCAACTATTTGAAACGAAATGTGTAAATTGATGAGTTTATCTGATATAATCATAAGTTTGCACATATGTAAATTACTATTTTTCAAACAAAAATTTATCTAAGGGTGAAAAATTGCAAATTGATACACTAACGAAATTTTTAGGTTTTAATTGATAGAATTATTAATTTGAGAATTTTATTGATACCTTATAAATTGATTTTGGCAGGGGAAGAAGGAAGAGCTGAATTTGGCGCCTAGAAGGAGTTTCCACATGTTAAAATATGGGCTGGGCCTTAGGCCCATGATTACCTGCATAGGCCCATAAGGGAAAAAACAACAAACAAACAAAAAGGAGAAAAAAAAAAAAGAAAAGAAAAATCTTACTACCGCTCTTTCTTCTCCTCTTGTGTCGATTCTATCATTCGAAGTCAAAATTTTCTCTGGCAGTTCTCCATTCTCTCTTGGCCAGATCTCCACCGAGTTGCTGACTGGTAAATTTCTGAAATTCATTCAGATTTTGTAGTTTTTACCCGAGGAAACTCGATTTTCTTTGATCAAGAGATTACTGCTTTGTTTATTTTTCCTCCCTTTCCTTTTCGGAAATATACATATCTTTTCTGCCAGGTTTTCCCCCTGGATTGGGGGAATTGCAATGATAATTTGGGGGGCCGTTGAAACATTAAATGTGTGGATACGACAATTTGGATGTTTAATGATTTTGGAAGTTTTATTTGACACACACACACACTCCATAACGGTCGTTTGATCTCTGATGCCTGTGAATTTATAGATTGTTTATTTATTTATTTTTGAGATTTTAAGTGGCACGAGAAGAAATGAGCTATTGAAAAAGGGTTTTGTGTCAAGATTGTGCTTTGGGTTTTGGACAAATGGCTTGTGCATATAAGAATTACGGGCGTGAGAAAACTTGTTTGGTTAGCTAAGTTTGGTTTCAGGAACACTTTACTTCGACTAAGATGCTCTGTTGGCTCTGTGTTTCTACTATATTTCTGCACTTGACTATAGAGGGGTCCAAGACGTGATCGTCACTGACGAAGAAAATAAAAGCAGACAAGCATTTTGAACTTCTTCAGGAATGTTGTTTAGTTTTATTTCTGATATCTTCATACACGAAGGCTAATATTTGTGGGAGAGCATGTGTCATTGAATTCGCCATTTTTATCACAGTGGTACTAAATGAAAATTTAAGTTTGGAATTTGGGTTTTTGGATTAAATTGATTTGAGACAACGAGATTGCATTCATTGGCTTAGTTGCATCTGCTGTTCTTTTTCTTATTTTCTAAAGCTCGACGGTTCTTTTTTCCTAATCACCTCTCTCCCTCTCTCTCTCTCTCTCTCAAATAGAGAAGGATTATAAACTTAGCTGATGGTATTGGCATATTCGTGTAATTTGTAATCTATGTGGATTCTTGCCGTTACATGGGAATATGAGATGATTTCAAGTCGTAGGAAATTTCCGATAATATCTTTAGATGAGCAGTTTTACATTTTATAAGGTCACGAGGCTAGCCAACATGAGCATAGCTCAACTGGCATTAGGCGTGTACTAGTGATTGAAAGGTCTGTGGTTCGAATCCCTCCATCCCCATGTAGTAAAAAAAATAAAATAAAAAAAAAGGTCACGAGGCTATTTTAGTGATAGAAAAGTATAGTCCATAAAATCTTCTTTCCGGGAGGATTTGGGCCTGAAGTCTTTGATTTTTGGTTGGCGAGGGGTTTTGTCAAATTGAAGTTGGAGGACATTTTGGTGGGAATAATTTTACATGATCTCTGCTTGCTTGCCTTAATATCTAGTGTGTGCTGGTTAACGCTTTTGTCAGTAACCAAAAAAAATTAAGAATCCAGAACAGTATATTTCTTACTTGTCTAGTTATATTTTTAACCCTCATCCGATGTAGATGCTTTATATGAATTATATGATTTTAGTCTATCTTTAGTTGTCATAACTCGTAAATGTGTTTTTTCAAAAAAAAAAAAAAGTCGTAAATGTGTTTTTAACCGTTATTCTTGTCTCACCATTGCATGATGTTTCATTAATTTTGTTTATGGTCTGTTCTTATTTATTTTGTAGAAATCAGAGAATGGCTTCATTCCGTGCATTCTTGAACAGCCCTGTTGGTCCAAAAACTACTCATTTTTGGGGACCTGTCGCTAACTGGGGATTTGTTGCTGCTGTATGTTTGACTTCAATTTAAGCATCAGTTCTACCATGCTTGCTATGTTGCCTATCACTTGATTGGTTTTCTCGGTTTATTTTTGCAACTGTCTTAATTATGGTGGTGGATTCAAACAGGGGTTAGCAGACATGAACAAGCCACCAGAAATGATTTCTGGCAACATGACAGGAGGTTGACCCTATCTACGTTGGAACTCATTTATCTATCATGTCTATTAGTTTGGTCTAAGTGGTAACATCTGGACTTGTCACTGCAGCAATGTGCGTCTATTCAGCATTGTTCATGAGATTTGCATGGATGGTACAACCCCGCAATTACCTTCTTCTTGCTTGTCATGCATCGAATGAGACTGTACAGTTGTATCAATTCTCACGTTGGGCAAAGGCTCAAGGGTAGGTAACCAACTAAAAAATTTTAATTGAACTTTATGGTTGTTTCCTCTATATGTCTGTTATTCTTGATAACTCCACTAATGTCTCTCTAGCCGGAAGGTCTTTGGACAAAAAGGGAAAAAAAAAACGAAAGCTTTGAAATTTGCATGAAAGAAATATGATATATGTTGAGAATCGAGAACTGAAGTAGCTTTTTGAAAATGAGGTGTATGGTGATTTTCATCATCAGTTCCATTAAGTTATCATCTGGCATTGGTTGTTGGAACCTTGTTGTATAGATAACATAAAGTGAAGTGGTAAAGAGCCAAAACATTATCTTAGCTTGTATCTGTATCATGACACGAAATTGTCAAAAAAATTTGTTTTGTGTCACATTGAATTTATTTTGACACTATTAAAACTTTCAAGTATTAGCATGGATTAGCAGCTTAACTTTGTGAGTATGTGGCTGTAAATTGTGGGTGTGAGAGTTGTTGCGTTTCTGTTGGCCAAGGTAATAAGCCTTTTCTTGACATAAACTACATTTTAATAGGTACTTGTCAGAGAAGAAAGACGAAGCTGCATCTCAGTAGTTTGATGCTATATTCCTCATCTTTTGTGTACGTTTCCTGATTTTCTAAAGGATGTAATTGACTATTGATAATCGTTGTGTATGTTATTTGAAAATATGTCGAGGAAACTACTTCAATAACACCAAAACGGAATCGGGAATTTTCTCCCGAGAAGCAATAAAATTTTCAGATTTGCTCATTCTGAGAAAGCAAATGCAAGAATGCAATGCACGAGTACCTTGTAATCCTCAGTAATACTGATTAACCGATATACAAGGCAAATGGGTGAATGTTAGGTATTTGGTTTTAATTAGTAAATGTGTAGTCATATGGGATAGTTGGAGTTTGTTAAGAGGAAATGGTCGATCACCAGTATCTGTAAATAGGGGGGCTGTTTTGAGACGGTTTTATATTGAGCCTGGCTCAAGAGGAGGGTTTTAGTTCCTTGAATTGCTTGGATCACTTTCTTTTCTTCTTATTTTGGTCAATAAATATACTTTATCGATTATCTGGCTACTGTTGGTGAAGCATGGATGAGGATTCCAAACTGTGGGAGATTTCTTCAGGTTCTAGACAAGTCTGGGTATATCTGCCAGTTTATTTGCATGTAGACAAATCTCGACCATTTGATCCTACGATGTTTAGTGCTTTAGATTTTAAGTAGGTGGTTACGATTGTTTGAACTTGTGATCTGAAAGATATCTTAGATGGAAAAAAGGAGTTTGTTTGTCTTAGTATTATGGGAAGGGATCTCCAATGTAAAGGATCCTCAGTGTCCCATGCTCTTTTTATAATTGTTGTGTGTTCAGAGTTCAGAAGTAACCCAATGATCGTCTTGTTTGTAAGACAGGAACTTCTCTTTGATAAATGATTACAGGCTACTAGATAAATATTTACTTATTATGGCATGCATTTCTTTTCTTTTCTATTGGAAATGCAGGGTGTTTTGTGAGAGTAGCCATTTCTCTTGGTTTTGGCTTTCAAAGATTGTGCCATGAGGCATTTGACCTTTTGGATTTTTTATCCTATCAGGAATTTATATAATCCCAAGTGTTATTTGTTTTCTTATGTAAACCATATCGGCCATAAATGATAGAGTTAGTAATTCAATGGAATAAAAAAAATTATTGACTGTGAAGTTATGCATAGTCCAAACAGTTGCTTTTCTTTATCAGATATCTAGATTTGATTCGTTTCTTTCCATTTGTAAAGAAATAGTAAACCTAATGTGAAGGTTAGAATTTTGGATGGTTGAAGGGCATGTTTGAGAGTTAGTAAAGACATGTTTGGAGGTGGTTTTGAACCTGACAAAAGTGATTTTAACATACTTGAATTGTACTATGGGATGTCTACTTTATGCTTATGCTTTTCATATTAAAAGTAAAAAAAAGAAAAAGAAAAAGGAACCTCGATGTCAATATATTCTCCATTAAACTCTTCCATTTTACCCTGAATGATTTTCTTAATTGACAAACTTTGTATTGAATTTCTAAAGTATATAACAGATGTTCTTGATCATCTGGAAAAATAAGATTAAATTGTTTTGCGACTACTAAATGTTGAAACAAATAGGATTAAATTGTTTTATGACTTTATTAAATAGTGTATTTCATCATAATTATTTTTATTTATTTTTTTAAGTTAACAATATTTGGGATAGAGAGATTTGAACTTTTGACCTCTTGGTCGAGGATGTATGTCAATTACCCTTGAACTAGACACATTTTAGCAATAATTAGTTATAAATATGACTTTTAATGGATGATTTGATATTAAACTTAAAAGGCATTGGATGAAAGCATAAATACTCATGATTCACTGGGGCATTTGATTGTGTCAATCTAGGAAATTACAATAAGTTTTGTATTGTTGTTAGAGTGATACAAACAATTATCTACATCTACCGTGGATACATTTATCTTATATTCTTATCAGTTCTTTATTAACTATAAATAATTATTTTCAACAATATTTCAATATTTGTAGTGTTTCGCACTACCTTGTGCCAAGCTCATAACTGAAGGATTCCAACCGTGCATAGTCACTGTATCAATGTGAGTTTCTTTTTCATTGGTCATCTCAATGCATTGGCTCATCACTCGGATTAAGAGCTTACGAGGACTTATAACCAGCTTCTTGCATCAATAGCTACAATCTTGTTATATATGAGAAGAGTGATGGGACTTGGAATACGAGTCTTAACATGATGTGATTAAAATCCTACCTAAGTTAGCAGAGAACGAGTCTTTCTGGCCAAATATAAAATGATACAATAATGATAAAAACCAAAACAATTGTTTTAAAAAAGTTTAGGGGTATTTTTTTTAGGGCCGGTTGCAAAAGTAGCAAACCGGCCCAAAATAATTACAAAAATAGCAGCCATTGAAACTATTTGCAAAAATGGTAAAATATTGCCATCTAAAAGGTAAAATTACTAAAATGCCCTTTCTATTTTCTTCTCTACTTTTCCGGTCATCTCCATCCAATACAGACAAATCCTCCACGATTGACGAGGAACACGAGAAGAAGGCAATCGGAAGCCGAGGGTGGGGAGTTGGATGATCTCGGTGAGGTCGTCGTCGACGTGGGAAATTTTTTCTTGGCTCCAGTCAGATCCACCATCTGCTTGTTGGGCGCCTCCGCCGCCGACGCCCCAGGCCTTGTGTACACAAACATGCGGTAGCACCACTCCACCACCTCCGGGCAAAACGCCTTCAGGTAATACATGCTGTTGAACCACGACGGCTCCGTCAAGTACCGGTCGCCCCGGCACGCACTCCTCACGATCGCCTTTGCGCACGCCTCCGCCGTCTCCACCGGAATCGCTCCCACCAGAGCCTGCCCCCAACAAATTTCCAAAGCCAAATCCAAGTAAACGAAGGCAAAACAGAGCAACAAGTGAGAAAATTTTGACTTACATCTCTAACGTCCTGATGAACTTCCATTTTCCCTTGGGAGTACAAGGCTTTGCCTTTGGTCAATTCAGACTCCACAAAACCAGGCGTCACGATTGTGATCCCAATTTCAGGGAAGGTTTAGATGAGAATACAACATTTATAGAAATTTTTTCTATCACTGATAGAATCTATCAGTGATAGAAAAGTTTCTATCAGTGATAGAATTAACTTTCTATCACTGATAGAAAATTTTTCTATCAGTGATAGAAGATTTCTATCACTGATAGAAAATTTTTCTATCACTGATAGAATCTATCAGTGATAGAAACGTTTCTATCAGTGATAGAAAAGTTTTCTATCACTGATAGAAAGTTAATTCCATCAGTGTTTTTTTCTATCACTGATAGATTCTATCAGTGATAGAAAATTTCTATCACTGATAGAAAGTTTTCTATCACTGATAGAAAGTTAATTCTATCAGTGATAGAAGTTTCTATCACTGATAGATTCTATCAGTGATAGAAAAACTTCTATCACTGATAGAAAGTGATAGAATCTATCAGTGATAGAAAAATTTTCTATCTGATAGAAAGTTCTCACTGATAGAAGAACTTTCTATCTGATAGAAAGATAGAAAGTTTTTCTATCACTGATAGAATCTATCAGTGATAGAAAAACTTTCTATCAGATAGAAACCTACCAAAACAAAAATAGGGGAGACCACCAGATGCGCGCAAGGGCAAAATAGGGATATAAAAAATTAATTCAAAAATTTTGCCATATTTGCAAATATTTTAAAAAATTGTTAAAATTGCAATTATTTACCCTAATTTTGCCACCCATTACAATTATCATTTTTTTTAAGAGTTACTTAAAAAACGTGGACATAATTGAGATAAATCTAAAAGTTCAAAAATTAAAAAACTAAAATTTAAGAGTAACTACCTCTCGAATCTAGAGATCAAAGTCAGTTGCATTATAGTTTTATTAACCAATATATATATTTGAATGAATCAGCCAATATTATTTTTATTTGATAAGAATATTTCAAACATTATTTCTATTTTCTGACTTAAGTAGCTAGTTATGATTTAAAAAAAACAAAAAACAAAAAAACAAACTAGTTAGTTATGTATTTTCAAAAAAAAAAAAAAAAAAAAAAAGTCGTTTTCTTTCCATGTGACACGTAATTTGGATAAAATTGGCAGGGGACACGTGTGGCAAGAGGACGTGCACGTGAGGCTCGTCTCTGTGTCCCCTGGATCTGTCTAGTTAAATCTGTTTGACATTACCCGCCGTTGCGTTCTGCAACTTCACGTCTTCTTCGACAAGCTCACTCTTCTTAACATTCCTATTCTCCCAATCGGACCTTTACGATTTCGCGCTTCTTTATTGGAAAAGGAACCATTGCTTTAATGGAAGAATTGCGATTACGCATCATCATCATGCTGTTCCAGTAACATCGGCTATGGGTTTGTCCAATTTGATTTTACGGAGGCTGGTGTCTCTGCTGCAGCCATGGCTGCTCGAAAACTCGGACCTTCAGCTGAATTTGGGGCTCACTCGTTCCTCCATCGTTGCCCACAAACTCCATTTGAACGTTTCGGCCTTCAATGAGCTATTTGAGGATGCCCCGACAGGCATGTCCTTCAAAAAGGTCACCGTCGACCACTTGAGCGTTGTGGTCACGTACTGGCCCTTCCCGGCCTTCAAGATCACAGTACGTGATGTCCATGTAACGCTGTCTGTCAGGTTAGTCAATTGCTAACGTTGTTACTGTGATCGTCTTAATTGTAGATGTTGTTAAATCCATGGTTTCTGTCGAGTGTGGATCGTTACTTGGTATTTACTTTGTAGGGAATTTAATATGGAGGAGCTTTCGAGAGGAAAACGGGAATCCGACATTGCATTCTCTGAAACTCTGAAGAAGAGTCTTTCTGCTATTGATCCGGAGGTGATGGCATTTTCTTTTTCCATTTTCAGAAAAATTAAGACATTGGATTGTGCTGGAGATTGCGTTTTACGTGGTGTGAAATACTGACGTCTCTTAGCTCCTTATAAGCTTAGTGTTGTCACATCATTGATCTTAGTATTCACTTTAAATAAAACATGTTAATGGTGAAGAGTATTCTTTGCTTCACTTCACTTGGTCGCTTATTTATTATGAGTTTCTATACGACTTAAGAAGTTTGAATTTTGTGTCATTCAATTGCTATCAACTTGGGAATAACTCTAGAAGAAACATTGGTGCAAGGACAGATGAGGCGCCCGGTTGAGTTGCTAAAAGAATCCAATATCTGCAAACTGAATATTTTGGTCGTCTGTTATCTAATATATTTTCATTTTTATGTTTTTGGGAACAGGGGATACCGTGAGTACACTGAGTTCATTTTTGATTGGATTGTTTTTTTAAAATGATTAAAAAAAACAGTAATCCATGTAAGAAACACCTGAAACTATCCAATTAATGTAATCTTTCTTTACAAATTCAATATTTCAAGGTTATGAAAATATGGACTGAGGGTTTCTGAAAATTTGAACTCTACATTTTTTTCCATGAACTAGTATATACTCTTTCTTTCTCTCACTTCATCATTTTTCAAAATTTGGATTTTGCCAAACACAAATGCTATTTTTCATACTTTTCAAAGTTGCCGTGGAGTAAAGTTCTCATAGTTCCTCAAATGTTTTGCCCTTTGATTACTTTTATTGAACATAAAAAATTGTTTACCGCTTGAGCCTTGTGCCTTATTCTAACTACCAGCTCTGAGGTTATTGAATGGGTTTCAGGTTGTTACTTTGCATGATATCATGAAGAGTTTTCTGGACCCACCACCAAGATACCGGTTGAAAACAGCTTCTAGAAATCTATTACTCAAACGTGGTTGTCTACAGTTGTATAATATTAACTTAGTACTGGAGCTCCCAATCTTTAAGAATGTCTTTGAATGTTCATTGAGCATAAAGCATCTAAGTTCCAAATCTGAAGATCAAAATCATGGATGTCTTTATGAGGTCATAAATACAATCTTTAAACCCTTAGCACATAGCTGCCTTATTATCACTGGCAAAGATCTTGAGGTTGTGTTGAAGAGGGAAGCTCAGATTACTAGAATCTTGAATTTAAAAGTTCTATTCAGTTGCTGCAAATTGTATGATCTTCAGCTTGTTGACGTGAATCTTAGAATTCCAGAATTAAGCCTTTCAATTTCTCCAGTTGAGGTCTCTATATATTCAGTATTAAATGGAATGTCATCTAAAGAATACAAGTTTGCTAGAAATGGTAGACAACTATGGAAACTAGCAGCTCAAAGAATTTACCACATTACTTCATCGCCAGGAGTGTCATTGCATCATCTTGTCACTGTTGTCATGCTGTGGATACAATATGTCAATGCCTATGAACTTTTACTGCTACTAACTGGATATCCGGCAGACAGTTTGATGAAGAAATTCACTAGTAAGATTTCATGGGATAGAAAACTCTTCAATTCTTTCAAGAAACATTGGAGGACAATATTGGATATTGAGAAGAAATTACCAATTGAATCCATTGCACAGGCACGAAAAATAGCACGATATAGAGCCATCAAGAATGCTGGATGTGCAGAAGACAAAAAGGAAGCATTTAGCATTGGCCACTTAAAATTTTTTTATCAGATATTTTCAGTGCTTTTATGCATTTGGAAAATGGTTTGCAATATATTTTGTTTCATAGATGGATATATATTTGAAACCTTGACTCAACCACAGAAAAATGATGGATATTTAGAAATTGTACCTCAAGGTTCCAATTCACAGTTTTGCTTTATGTTGAATATTGGAAAAATCTTAGTGTCTATTTATCCCACACATGAAATTCAACCTCCTACAATAGAAAACCTTAAATCAAAGTTTGGGATCCCATCCTCCTTTTTTCATTCATTCTGTTTTTCCTTTGATGCACTCTTAGTCATGCACGTGGTAGACCTTTGTGAACAGTCTTTACTCATATCCTGCGATCAATTCAATGTTACTTCCTTACCTTCTGCGGAGGCTTCCATCAGTAGAGTCAATGACATGGAAAGAGCAAATAACTTGAAATCTATTATTTGGGGTGAACCGGTGCAGAGCTTTTTTCCTTCTGATGGTCGTGAAACAGGTATTGCTGACTTTGGTAAAGTTGGTTGCAATCCATTCCTAGTTAAATATTTGGAGGGGATGTGGTTGAAGTGGAAATCTATACGCATGAATGATGAAGAAAGTGGGATCAAGTATTCAGATAAGCCTTGGTTTCTTTGTGAAATCAATAGCTCATTGACAAAATCAGTTCTTGAGAATTCAAATACTTCATTATGGAAATGCAATTTGGCTCTTGGTAAGCTGAATTTAGCTTTGGGATATTCATCTATATTATCGGCATCTTTGCTCCTTCAATTGATGCAGCATCGTGCTTATTCTTGGACTGAGGATGAGCAAAGTCCTGAAATTTTTTTGCATGCACCAACAGTTACTATAGATGGTAGAGATATCTTTTTGAGTAATAAGTATGAGGGCTGTGCTAGTCAAATGATGACACCATTGCTTGAGAAGCTACCACTAAAACACATTCAAGTTGCAATGCACATTGCTGGTCCTCACATCCATATGGCACTTGAAAAGGACTTCAACGATGGCTACATAATCTCAAGTGAGATAGTTAGTAAGAGTGACCCACTCATTGCATTTGATATACTTGACATTGAAATTGCTGTTTGCCCGGCTTCCAGTTCTGATCTGATATTTCTAACGGAGGAGTCCTCTGAAGCTGATGATAAAGAAGTGGAATATCTTTGTTTGAAAGAACCACATATTTCAGCAAGTGGTTGTGAAAAGTATACATCTCAAGGATTAGTTTCACTCTGTTTCTACCTACAAGCTAAAGGGTTAAATGCTTATATAGTAGACTTGGACGGGAAACAACTGAACCAGATATTCGTTTTTAATCCAATGCTGATCTTATCATCAATTGTCAGGTATGATTATTTTCTTAATCGTCTTCTCTATAAAGTTATGGTGATTCTCTCTCAAAAATTGAGAGCTCTGTTTAAATTGTGGCTCTAATAAACTCAATAAAGAATATCCATTTAAAAAGGCTTCTTAATGAGTGCTCTATTTCACATGGAAAAAAAAAATATTAAAGATTTTCTATTTGCTTTCTTGAATGTACGTACTTAAAACTCATATACACGCACACACATATGCAAGTTTGTGTGAGTGTTTATTTATGCTTATATGTATATTGCATACACCCAGACACTTGTACTGCTTCAACCTAATCAAGATATTTCACCCCCCTTAGTTTTTGTGAGGATATAAAAGGTCTTTTCCTTTCTTGAGCATGATTTCTTGTTGATTTTTTTCAAGCCATCATTTTCTACTCATTACAAGATAACTCAATTATGTTAATGAGCAACAAAAATGAGATGGAAACTTTTCATACAATTTTTTAACAAGAAACGGAACTTTTCATTAATGATAGAAAAGCTATATGAGAGGACATTTGGATTTCTTCAATGATGGCCACTTTTCAAATGATTAGAAAAGAAACCATTCTTCAAAAAAAAAAAAAAAAAAACAAGAAAAGAAAACCAAATGTCATACTCTTAGTTTTGAAATAATGATAATTAATTTAATGTTTTCAGATAACCAAGAAAGAAAATAAAATATCCTACAGTTAGTTTAGAAATTATGATACTTGATTTGCTTCGTGTTAGGAGTTTCTTTCAATGGCTAGATAATTTGTGGAATTTCTGTCAGTTTGAGGTTGGCTGGGGTACTCTGTATTCAATGTGAGATAGGTGGAATTACATGACATATATTTAGATAGCAACATTACGTATCAATATGCAAACATATTATCAATACATATTTTCTTTTAGAAGAATCCAAGGAAGGCCTGGTTTATTCATCACTATATACCATTGAAATGCAATGCAGTTAGGGATGCAAGATTAACATCTAAATTTAATATCAAACTTCCAAACAAAATGTTTTCCTGTTTTATGTTCCCCCCCCCCCCCCCCCCAAAACCAAAAAGGAAAGGTGCCATCTTCCTACATGAACGAAGACTTTCTTTCTTTCTTTCTTTATTATTATTATTATTTAAAGTCTATTATGAATGGAATATTGGTGCAGGAAATATGTTCACTCATTTAGTGAGAATGTCAACGCTTTCTCAGTAGCTTTTGACTGTAAAACCACAGGTTTCACTGCGTTATCATATATGGAGGATTTATATCTTCTCACTCGGGTAATTGTATCTCTGCAACCTTGATGGCCCTAATTATGTCCTTTTTTTTTTTTTGGTCTGGACAACCTTATTTCTCTATACATGACAATTCCAAAATGTGCAGTGTTTCTGGTATTATGGGATTCCAATTCTATTAAGTTATTGAGCTACAATTTCATCTAGTTCACTGCAAGCATGTAATTTTGGCTGAAACATCTATTGATGTAAACTGGGCACCTCTGTTGTGGAGAGTTGATCCATATCTGGGCTATGTAATTTTTTTTTTTTTGGGGGGGGGGGGGGGGGGGGAACTTGGTTTCTTGGAGAAGTAAAAGGAGATGAAAAGAAGGATGTTGGTGGTTAGGAGTAGCATTGAGGTAGCATGTGAAACAACTTCTCATGGATGTGTGAATTACATTGGCTGAAGAACATTTAAGAGGAAATGAGAATTCAGACGTGTGTTTGTTCCTCTTCGCTAAACTATAAGAATAAAACAATTGTCAGTACAATTCATGGAGATTTTCAAGGTTAATACGGCTTTGACTAGTCTGATATGAAGCACAAAAGTCCAAAGAAGGGTAAAAGTTTTCATTTGTCGCTGGCTTTTAGAAGTCTTAACATGGATGATAGGCTTCAAAGGAAGTTTAGATATTGGTCCCTCCCTCCGTTTGGGTGTAGATTGTGGTTGAAAGAGGAGAAAACACTAGATCATTTGTTCCTACATTGTGTTTTTGCTTCTCAGGTGTGGAACCACTTTTTTGGAAAATTGGGAATTTCTACTTGTTTAACAAGGATAGTGGAAGATTGGCTAATGGAAGGCCTAAATGCGTGGAATCTGAAGGGTAAAGCTTAGATTGTGCGGAGTTGTGTTTTTAGAGCTCTTTTGTGGCACATTTGGAAGGAAAGAAATGCAAGATCCTTCAAACATAAGTCTTTACTTTTTGATTCTTTTTGTAATTTTGTACAAAATACAGCATCTTGGTGGGAAGACTCTGATTCTGTAGTTTTTGGGAGGGGGTGTCTTCTAACCCCTGTCAGGCTGTTCTTGTTATTTTTGGAATCGTAATCTTTTGATGTTGATAAGAAAAATTCATGAAGATTTTAATCATTTCTTCAAATCTAATTCTACCTGCAGTGTACAGTGTTATTTATATAGCCTACAGAAAACAAAAACGAATAGCCTCAAATCCTAGAAGTTAATTACAGTCCTAATCTAAGAAACAAGATAATCGAAGTATGGAAGATATGCCAAGTAGCTGTGATTGTTATCAAGCAGTCATTTGGTTGTTTGGTACCTACTATTATGTTAGGGACCAAGGCAGTATGGGATGCCTTTGTCCCACATTGGAAAGATATGGGCTTCTAATGGGGTATATAAGTGGTTGGTTCTCCCTCCCCAATCGCCTGGCTTTTGGGGTGTGGCTCTCCAACTACTTAGATACCTAACAATTGGTATCAGAGCCGGTGGTCGACGGCTTCAGAGAGGAGTGGCGGCGGAGAGGACCGGAACCAGCCGAGTGAAGCGTCGTCGTGCACAGCCGCCGAGACGTCAGCTTTCTGTTGCCTTGTAAGGTGGGGTTAACATATTCAATGAAATTCCACACAATGCACGTGCAAGTATACACGACCAGCAGCAAGTGATAAGTATATTAATATCGTCTCCACAGGGATTAGAACACGAAAATTCCTATGTTCAAACTTAATTTCTAGCAAATTCAAGATGGTAACCGATAAAATTTTAGTAATGCCTAAACTAAGGTGCTTTGATAAAATAAATTGCAGAAACAAACATAAACAAGTAAATGCAGAATGCTCAATGAAACGAAACTTGCAACAAGGTTAAGAAATAGGCTCGGATTAGGAACTATTTGTATCTCTCTAAACATCGAATGCTGGAGCAAGAACTTTGCTCTCTCAATCCACACAGCAAGTTCTCACAAAATCTTCCCAGATCTCCTAAAATAGCAGATTAACTCCCATTAACCCACTTCATTTTAAACATGCTGTATTATGTACATTAGGTGAAGTGTCATCCCTAACTCCTTCACTTAGCTAGATACTAACCCTAACAAGGAGCTAATGTGATTTTGAGTATTCAGCCACCCTTGTTTTTCCCAAAACTAAAGATGACAGAGCAAAGAAATGGTTGGCCGGACGAAATCTTTGCTTAAGCAATAAACACCCTCAAAACCAGATTAAGAAAGCCAAGGAGTCCAGCTCCAATGTTTAGATTAATACAAAAGTATCCTAATCCTCACCTTAAGGTGATTAGTTCATGTTACAAGCTGAAAACAAAATAAAATAACCAGAAAAAGTCATAAAGAAAACTAAACACAGCTACTCAAAGTTCAAGAGAAGAAGATTAGTTCATGTTCCTCAATCACTTCAACTCTACACATGCTGCCTTTAGTCTGCTACCAAAATGGTTTTATGGATCTGCGCTATAAGTACACAAAATTTAATGCATTTCACCTTCAAAACAGTAGCAAAATATTAACTATTTCCTCAAAGATGATTCAGACCAAAGCATGAGATTTATAGAAGAAAATACCAAAATATGCTAGCCAACTACTCACATATTAAAGAATCCAAGCTAAAAGATAAGATAAATAACTCTTATACTAAGAGTTATCACTTTCCGGGGAGGGGCAATTGTTAGGGACCAAGGCAGTATGGGATGCCTTTGTCCCACATTGGAAAGATATGGGTTTCTAATGGGATATATAAGTGGTTGGTTCTCCCTCCCCAATCGCCTGGCTTTTGGGGTGTGGCTCTCCAACTATTTAGATACCTAACATATTATTCTACACTCCCCTTCAAGTTGGTTTGAAGATATCCATCCTTCCCAACTTGCCCATAATTTCCTGAAACTAATATTTTGGTAATACTTTGGTGAGCGAATCAACTAGCTGGTTTTGAGCAGATCGACGTTTGCACAGATTATCACTATTGTAGTTTCTTAGCTTCAACTAGACAATTGTTTGGAGTTTACTTTTGCTATTATATAAGCTAGTTGAGAAGTTCAAATTATGGTTGTTTGCTCAATCATGGTTTCTCCTTGGTTTAAGCTGCTAGAGGCTTTTGATATGACGTGGGTTTCTTCTAACACAGCTTAGCTTCAAGTTCTCTAGGTCACTGCTGGTTAGAACTTTTAGTCCTCAGAAGAAGGCTCCTTGGAACAATGCAGTGACCTCTTTTTTATGGATTGTATGGAACAGAAGACTCTTCAAGGATGAGGAAAAGTCACGTGAGCAGCTTTGGGATGATGTTGTTTTCCTTGTCTTTATGGACTCCAAACACTTACGTGATTATTTCCTATCAATTTTGTTGACAAGTTGGAGATCTTTTATTCAACTCTGTGGTCGTTTGTACATTCCTTTTGTTGGTTTATGTATTTTATATTTTCCTTAATTAGATTTAGTTGCTGTAATTATTTTGCTAAGAAGCATGTATACGGACACAAGACACGGATATGACACGACACGGACACGGTGACACACCATTTTTTCAAAATCTAGGACACGGACACGGCATGAACACGTTTAGAAAAATATACATATTTTTAAAATATATATTGTTTTTATACAAGAAGGAAATTCAAAATCAATAAGTTTATGCATTTGTATGCTTGAAAAAATGAATTTAATGTATTTCACTCTTAAAATTTATTATTTTTGTCATTTAAGCATTGTGTCTATTTAGTATACTTAACAAGGGTTCGAAATGAATCTACAACTAGTGTTTGCCACATATCAATTGTGCTAACAAGTGTCCGATACGTGTCCAACAAATGTTGGAGTGTCCGAGTGTCGGACACGGACACGGACACGGACACGCTAGTAAAACTAAAGTGTCCGTGCTTCTTAGTTATTTTGTAATTTCTTGTGTATGCTTTCCTCTTATGTATTAGGGTTTTTCCTTCCTCTATATAGAGATCCTTTGTATTTTTGTATTTTTGTGCAGTATCTTGAATATAGAAAAATTAACTTTCAGCATGGTATCTGAGCAAAACAAAAAAAATTAAAACCTTAATTTTCTTCCAAACCCTAGCCGCCAGCCGTCTCCATCACAACCGCCGTTACTGTCATTGTCCACCTGCGAGTGCATCGTCGCTGTCATCGTCCACCTTCGACCTAACCCACGAAGACTTAGCTTCGAGCAACATTCTCGTGGAACGACCTATGACCCGCGACTTGCTTCCGATTTGTCTGAAACTTGCTTCCAATTTGTGCTGTCGGCCACTTTCTTCCGCCGTTTGTTGTTTGTCTGTCTACAACTCACATCTGCCAGGCCTTCGTCTTCTTCCATTCGCTTCCGCTCGTGGGTTTTTTGGCCTTCGTGTTTTGCAGCTCGTTTTTTGGCCTTCGTATTTTGCAGCTCAGTTTTTTGGCCTTCGCGTCAGCTCGGTTCTTCCTTCGCCAGGCCTTTGCGTTTGGACAGTGTGGTTTGGCCTTCCTTTCAGTATGGGAAGTGAATTTTTTTTTTCACATATTTCAGGTTGGACTGTGTGGTTCTTTGTGGTGTTTTTGGTAGGAATTGTTTGGTAGGGTATTTCATTGTTGTGAGCTTTTGTAAGCCAGTGTTTCAAGATCAGTTTTTTTTTATGGAATCAACCATATGTCAGAAGACAAATCATTGATGACTAAGGTCCCTGACACACGTTTTCAGTCCCATTCTCAGAATGTAAAATACTGATTTTTGTTTGAAATTTATTTTCATTCATATTGTAAAAGCGAATAAAAATATCTTTGACTTCAGACTTGTTTGTTAACAAATAAACCCAAGTTAAACGAGTATGATCATCAATAAATGCAACAAACCAACGTTTTCCACTATGAGTCAAAACTTTAGAGGGACTCCAAACATCACTATGCATGAAGTAAAAAGGTCTAGAAGCTTTGTAAGGTTGTACATGAGGGTGAATTACATGAAAGCTTTCCAATGAGAAATCAAAAAAGATAAACTATAATTAGAGAAACATTTGCTCCTGTTGCTAAGATTAATTCTATTAGAGTGCTCTTATCTGTTGTTGTTAACTCAGATTGGCCTCTTTATCAGCTTGATGTCAAAAATGCATTCCTCAATGGTGATCTTGAGGAGGAAGTATTTATGGATTTACCACTAGGTTTTGAAGTGGATCTTGGAGTTAACAAAGTTTGCAGGTTGAAAAAATCTTTATATGGACTTAAACAGTCTCCTAGAGCGTGGTTTGACCGGTTTGGGAAGGCTGTTACTATTATGGTTTTCTTTAGAGTCAAGCAGATCATACTATTTTTTATAGACATACCGGAAATGACAAGATGGTTGTTTTAATAGTGTATGTTGATGATATCATTCTTACAGGTAATGATGAGGTTGAACTAAATAGTTTGAAGGAAAAACTAGCCAATGAATTCCAGATTAAAGACTTGGGAATTTTGAAGTATTTCTTAGGGATGGAATTTGCCAAATCCAAAAAGGGCATCCTTGTAAATCAAAGGAAATATATCATTGATTTGCTTGGAGAGACAGGCTTACTCGGTTGTAGGATAGCAGAAACTCTTATTGAACCAAATTTAAAATTGCTAGCTGCCACAAAGGAAGAGGTAAAAGATAAGGGAAAATACCAAAAACTTGTGGGAAGACTTATTTACTTATCTCATACTCGCCCTGATATTGCTTTTGCAGTTTATGGTAAGCCAATTCATGCATACTCCAGGGCCAACTCACTTTGAAGCAGTTTATAGAATCCTAAGATATTTGAAAGGAACTCAAGGAAAATGCATATTTTTTAAAAAGCATGACCACTTACATGTTGAAATTTATACTGATGCTGACGGGGCAGGTAGCACCACAAATAGAAGATCTACTTCTGGTTATTGCTCTTTTGTTGGAGGGAATCTACGTACTTGGCGAAGTAAGAAACAAAGTGTGGTAGCTAGAAGTAGTGCTGATGCAGAATTAAGAGCTTTAGCTCATGGCATTTGTGAAGGTATTTGGATAAAAAGATTACTGGAAGAATTGAGATTTGTTCAAATGAAACCTATGCGTGTTTACTGTGACAATAAGACAACTATCTCTATAGCTCACAATCCAGTCCTTCATGATAGGACAAAACATATTGGAGTTGATAAACACTTTATAGAGAAGATTGATATCGGAGTGATATGTATTCCCTATCTTCCTACATCAGAACATCACTGATGTGTTAACTAAAGGACTTCCAAAGCTTTGACAAGTTGATTGACAAGTATCTCAATTAACTTTCAGCACTTTTCATTGTGAAAGTATCTCTTTTTTGATAAAAGGTCACAAATGATGGCCAGTCAAAATGTACATGAAACTCGAAACATGTGGTTGAAATGGCTAATGGCTTTGCAAAATGTGATTAAAGGAAAACATTTGTGAATATATCATGAAATTAAAGAAGACAAATAAGGAAATTAAAAGCAGACAAAACTGGAGTTTGAAGTCAAAGATCCTTGAAGTTCCTTTGGAATTTTTCAGAGGTGTCAGGTCGGTGCCGTTCAAGACTGGATTTTTATTAAGGTCCTTTGTTATTTAATTCTTTTATATTTCTTGGTTTTTGGGATGACATTCCCTCTTTGTTCTTTCTCACTTCCTCGGGAAATTTGTATCATTTGAGCAATTTTTTTCCTTTTCATTAATTAGTGAGAAGTCTGTATCTTGTTAAAAAAAAAAATTGAGCATGAGGTTCCAGGTTCTTTGATCTGTCGAGAGTGGCTAGGAAAGCCCCGGAGATTCTATGAGAAATTGGAAACGTCGAAGTGAGTTGTGGCTTATAAATAGGAAGATGAGGAGATAACGGGCGAAGGATATTCATGATATTAGGTTCGATTTATGTTCTCTCGCTCCTTGCTCGCGGAGCGGCATACCAGAAAAAAAAAAAGAAAGAAGAAAAAAAAAAGCCCATCTTCCATTAGGCCTTCCTTCGCTGTGTGAATAAGGTATTAGTATGTATGGCCATTCTGGGCGGGTCGCAATAAGTCGCTGGTCGAAGGTTTGGACCAATCGCAATTCATCACCATCTTGCCCGCTTCCAATTGATGACTGGCTATTAAATAAGTGTTGACCTAAGTCCCTATGCTGGGGCTCGGCTCCCGAACCGTACGTGAGCTGCCTCGTACGGATTTCTATTCTTTTTTGGCGGATGTTGTAGAATGAAAGTGATCACTTGGAAGATAGGTCTGGGAGATTTCAAGAAAAGGTTAGTCATTAAGAACTTCATCGAACATCAGTGTCCTGACACTTTCTTGCTTCAAAAATCGAAGTTGCAGCAGAAGATTGACAAAAAGATTATAAAAAAATCAGTCTCTGGGCGCTGTCGTTCCATGTTAACCATAATAAAAAAAAACCAAGGAGGGATTTGAGTGCTTAGCCTTGATCTTGCCTTCGAAACCTAATGATGGAAGAATACATGGGAAGAGAGAGGAGAGGGCATTCTCTGGATAGGAAGTCTTATAGTGAAACAGAAGCTTTAAAGTTGCTGAAACAAAAATAGGTCTGTCATACATATCTAAAGCATGAAAGTTTGTTTCTTGTTTAAAAAGAAAAATAATTAACGGTTGGAATTTCTAATATTTGTGTGTAAATCTTTATTGTAAAATATTTGGTATTTATGGCTTTTATTCATTTCCATATTTGTAATAGGTCTTTCTCCTATATAAGAGGACCTATATTGCACATATTATTATATAGAGAATACATTTTAAACTCTCAAATTCAAGATGGTATCAGAGCGGAAAACCCTACCTATCTCTAAAACCCTAACATTTTAGTCACGGCGGTAAAAACCCTAGCCTCCATTTTTTGAAACCCTAGCCGTCGTCGTCGCCAGAACCCTAGCCACCATTCTTGATTGGTGCATCCTACTTCCAGCGTCAGTGGCTCCATGTTTCTCACTTGACCCATACGCCTTCGTCGTCATAATCGAAGATCTTCGTGTTCAGCTTCGACCATAGCCTTGTGTCGACTGGTTCGAAACCTCAAAGTTGTGCATTCAATTTCGTGTTCGCCGACAATCTCCAACAGAGAGCTCGTGTTTTCGTTGCTGACTTTCGCCATCTGCCATTCACTGGGTATTTGTCCTATTCCTCGATCTCCAGTCGCCGTTCGGAGTGCTGCTCGCACGGAAAGTCACCTACATAGGCTAGACGCCATGGGTCTCGCCGCTGAAACCGTCGGAGTAACATTTGCAGGTCTCGGCGTCTCCAGTCGTCGTTCGCTCGTGATTAGTTAAGGAGCGTGTTTGTTAGCGTACTGTTCGTGGGTCGTATTTCCACCTTTGTGTTCGCTCTCGTGGGTTGAAGAAAACTTGGTTCGGTTCAACTAAAAGTTGTGGTTGGTAAGATCTGGTTCGGTTCAGTTCGGTTCACTACTTGGTTCGGTTCACGATCTGGTTTGCTGGATAATTGATTTATTTGGTTTGGTTTATATTTTATTATTTTCCATTTACTCATTTATTGATATGGAGCAAGTTCATCAAATCCTAAAATTGCTACCAACCAATTTCTCATCTAATAATTCTTGTGTTTCATTGGCACAAACAGGTAATTATCCTCATGCCTTCTCTTGTGGCACTTCTTCTCCGTGGATTATCGATTCCGGAGCTTCTGACCATATGACTAGTAGCTCTCAATTTTTTTCTTCATACTCTCCTTCCTATTCTAATGAAAAAATTTGAATTGCAGATGGCAGTTTTTCTTCCGTTGCAGGAAAAGGAACTATTAAATTAACTGAAAAAATTTCTTTACAATCTGTCTTACATGTTCCAAAATTAGCCTGTAATCTTTTATCTGTCAGCAAAATTTCTCGAGATTCTAATTGTCGTGTTATATTCTTTGAATCTCACTGTATTTTCCAGGATCAAGAATCGGAGATGATGATTGGGAGTGCTAGGATGCTTGATGGCCTTTACTACTTTGATGAAGGTTCTTTTAGTAATAAAATAACTCAGGGTTTCAGTAGTATTAGTTCTCTTTTTGGTAAAGAACAAATTATGCTTTGGCACCTTAGGTTATGACATCCTAGTTTTCCTTATCTCAAGCATTTATTTCCAAATTTATTTAATGGTTTTGATTGCTCCACATTTGATTGTGAAAGTTGCATTTTAGCAAAAAATCATCGTTCCACCTATTTACCTAAACCTTACAAAGCTTCCAAACCTTTTTATTTAATACATAGGGATGTTTGGGGTGCTTCTAAAATTAGGACTCATAGTGGGAAAAGATGGTTTGTTACTTTTATTGACGACCATACTCGTCTATCTTGGGTGTACTTAATGGAAAAGAAATCTGAGGTGAAAGACATTTTTAGAAATTTTTACAATATGATCGAAACTCAATTTCAAACCAAAATTTGCATTTTACACTCTGACAATGGAACTGAATATTTTAATGAATCGTTTGGTGAGTTTTTAAAAGACAAAGGTATAGTTCACTAGTCTACTTGACGAGATACTCCTCAACAGAATGGTGTTGCTGAAAGAAAAAATAGGCATTTACTTGAGGTAGCTCGTGCTATAATGTTTTCCATCATGTTCCAAAATATTTATGGGGCGAAACAATTCTCACAGCTACCTATCTAATAAATAGAATGCCTAGTAAGGTCTTGAACTTTAAAACTCCCATTGATTGCTTTAAAAATGTTTTTCCAAAATCTCGTTTATATTCTGATTTACCTCTCAAAGTTTTTGGGTGTACTACTTATGTTCACATCCCTAGTCACTTTCGGTCAAAACTTGATCATAGAGCAGTTAAATGCATTTTTTTGGGATATTCTTCAAATAAAAAAGGCTATAAATGTTTTGATCCTCAGACAAAAAAATGTTTTGTAAGCATGGATGTGTCTTTTTTAGAAAATCAACCATATTTGACCCAAAGTTCTCTTCAGGGGGAGAAATCAAATTTGGAAGATAACTTTTGGGATGTTTCTACTCCTCTTCCTAACCTTATTTGTCCTGATGATATTAGTCATTTGGTGCCAAGTATAGAAACTTCTCATTCAGGGGGAGAAATACTACGTAATGATCCTGCTGATCAAGTTCCTGAGTTTAAGTTTTATACTAGAAGAAAATTCAATCAGAGGAAGCAAGACCAAATAGTTGATCCTTCACAGAACCAATCTGAGACTTCGACGATTGAAACTGGAAAATCTGGTAATTCTTCATCCATTCCTACTGCAACTATTCAAAATACTTTGCCAGTTGTGTCTGATCTTGATATGCCCATAGCCATTAGAAAAGGTACTCGAAGTTGTACCAAATATCCTATTGCAAACTACATGTCATATCAAAATTTGTCAAATAGTCATAAAGCCTTCACCTCTAGGATAAATGACTTGTTTGTTCCAAAGAATATACATGAGGCTTTAGAAGATCCAAATTGGAAAGTAGCAGTTATGGAGGAGATGAATGCTCTAAAACAAAATGGGACTTGGGAAATAGTAGAGTTGCCAAAAGATAAGAAACCAGTGGGTTGTAAATGGGTGTTCACCATAAAATGCAATGCAGATGGTAGTATTGAGAGATATAAGGCCAGACTAGTAGCTAAAGGCTTCACCCAAACATATGGGATTGATTATCAGGAAACGTTTGCCCCAGTTGCTAAAATTAACTTTATTCGAGTGCTTTTGTCTCTTGCAGTCAATTCAGATTGGTCACTTTACCAACTTGACGTAAAAAATGCATTTTTGAATGGTGATCTCGAGGAAGAGGTTTTTATGGACTTACCCCCAAGTTTTGAAGAAGATCTCGGATGCAGTAAAATTTGTAAATTAAAAAAATCCCTCTATGGCCTAAAACAGTCACCAAGAGCTTGGTTTGAGCGGTTTGGAAATGTTGTGTCCAGCTATGGATTTATTCAGAGTCAAGCAGATCATACTATATTTTATAAACACTCTGAGAATAATAAAATCTCAATTTTGATTGTCTATGTAGATGATATTATTCTCACAGGTGATGATGAAGCCGGTCTAGCTGATCTCAAGAAAAACCTCGCAAGAGAGTTTCAAATCAAGGACCTAGGACCTTGAAATATTTTCTAGGGATGGAATTTGCAAGATCGAAGAAGGGCATCTTTGTGAATCAGAGAAAGTATATTCTTGACTTACTTGAGGAAACCGGATTACTTGGTTGCAAGGCTGCAGAAACTCCAGTTGAACCCAATCTAAAGTTACAAGTAGCAAAAGCAGAAGAAATAAAGGACAAGGAACGATATCAGAGACTTGTTGGAAGATTGATTTATCTATCTCATACGCGTCCTGATATTGCATATGCGGTAAGCATGATAAGTCAGTTTATGCATGCACCAGGACCAACTCATTTTGAAGCTGTTTACAGAATTTTGAAGTATCTAATAGGGACTCCTGGAAAAGGCATTCTATTTGGAAGACATAATCACTTTCAGATAGAAGTTTATACTGATGCAGACTGGGCAGGAAGTACTACAGATAGAAAATCTACCTCTGGTTATTGTTCCTTTGTTGGAGGGAACTTGGTTACTTGGAGAAGTAAAAAACAAAATGTGGTAGCTAGAAACAGTGCTGAAGCAGAATTTAGAGCGTTGGCGCATGGAATTTGTGAGGGTATATGGATCAAAAGGATACTTGAAGAATTAAAGATTCCTTTGAACACACCTATATGGATTTATTGTGACAATAAAGCTGCCATCTCTATAGCTCATAACCCAGTTCTACATGATAGAACAAAACACATTGAGGTTGATAAACATTTTATCAAGGAGAAGATTGAAGCAAATACAATATGTATTCCTTACCTTCCTACATCAGAACAAATTGCTGATGTACTAACTAAAGGCCTTCCAAAGAAGCAATTCGATAAGTTGAGTGACAAGCTGGCTATGGAAGACATCTTTAAACCAGCTTGAGGGGGAGTGTTGGAATTTCTAATATTTGTGTGTAAATCTTTATTGTAAAATATTTGGTATTTATGGCTTTTATTCCTTTCCATATTTGTAATAGGTCTTTCTCCTATATAAGAGGACCTATATTGCACATATTATTATATAGAGAATACATTTTAAACTCTCAAATTCAAGATTAACATAGCTTATATATAATATAAATTACCTGTCATGGGCAAGTAACTGTAGGCAAACTCCACATCGGACAATGTTGGTTGGTCATGACATTCTCCCTCACTAGATAAACTGACCTCCAAGCCATAATAGTTTGATTTTGTGAATCTTCTGCTTTGGTGTTGACAATCATGTGTTTGCTCCCTTCTTATCACAAAATTGAGGAGGTTTTTATACATTAGATGATATTTCCTGCTGGTCTTGCCCTGACCTGTCCAATATTTCATACCCTTCCAACCTATATTTCATCAATTTCCTCTTTTGTTTTTTGGCTGTAGATCAATGGCAAGTTTAGAACTAGATTGGACTCCTCTCCCTCTAAGTTAGGTTATGCTAAAGAAGTTGGATAGATGGAAGAATTCCTATCAATCAAGGGGAGAGTGATTAACTCTTTGTATTTTAAAGTTACTAAACAAAGTTTAACTATTGTCAAATTTATTTTCTTCCAGACTCCATGCTGATTAAAATTCTGTCTACAAATTGTTTGAAGTCATGTGAAGCAGAATCTTGCAATTCATGTTGATTGGATTTTTTGTCTTTCAGTCTTTGTTTTCTTATCTGAAGTATTGATTCTGTCAGGTTATAGGACATTTGTCCTCTGCAATTTCATATCTTGGCTCTGCCAGTTGGCGTCCCCAGGAATTTATGAAACAAACTATCATGCTCGCAAAGCCCATGCCAAAGTTTGTATGTGTGAAAGAAGTCTCGATAAGTTATCGTACTAGTTCTATGATTCATGGGACCTATAAAATTAAGCGGATGGATGTCATTCTTCACAATTCCCGGATGAGTGACACTTTCAACCGTTGTAAGATCTTTTCAAATATCCAGAAAATGGCAGAGGTCAATTCCTCTGATTGTGGAATTTGGATTTCTGTTGATCAAGGAAGAGTGAAGGTAACTTGTGAAGAGGATAAAGTTGATATTCTTATTGGTATCTCTAATATTAATTCAATTATATTTAGGTATCAGAAAAGTGATGTAGATGAATCTGTATTCAAGTCTCTGGGGACGCAATTACTTAATTGTTATCTTTACTTCTACCATCAGATTTCTCTTTCAAATTTCATGTTTACCTCATCTTTGAGTCTTCGTAATGCCTCATCTTCAGAAAGATCGAGGAATACTCTCCACAGTTCTATTTCTAGAAATAATGAATTGAGCGTGGAGAATTCTGATATGACATTTAATTCTGAAGGGTCAGGTGGACAGTCTGTCTCTGTTCAGGCTCTGGACTCTGTTTCCACTTCACCATTTTCAAATTTTCAGTTGCTTGTAAATGTTACAGCTAGTAGGATTCTCATAACGAGGTGCTCAGTGTATGATGTCTTAGTTGGAGCACATCAACCGAGTAAAATTTCATCATCACTCTCTGTCGGGGGAGACTTTCAGACCATCTCTTGGGAGATCCAGGTGATTTTTCTGGGGAGCTTAAAGAATCATTACTTCCCCTTTCTTTTTAGTTGCATCTTTGAGTTTTTCAGATTCATAGAGTTCTTTTTTGTAATTTCCAGTCGTATTTTACTCAATTGTGGCTAGTTTTGCTAAAAAAAACCCGTCCCTATTATGGTAATAACATTTGTAGATGATGAGAGCCTCATTGTCTGATGAAAAAAAGATAGGCATTCTGTCTTAAGAGAGTCTAATAAAATAAGGAAGATATTGTGCTCAAGCGAGCATAGCTCAGCTGTAATTGACATATATCCTCGACCAAGAGGTCAGAGGTTCGAATTCCCCCACCACCAAATGTTGATGTACTAAAAAATAAGGAAGATATTGTTTCTGATATTACAAATGTTTGTTCTCTTTCCAAACTTATATTTGTATGGATTGGGAGGCCTTTACAACTGCCTTCTAGTTGTTTGTGTTAGGTATCCAAACTAAGAAAAAACCAAATACTATATATTGCAATATCGAAACAAAGTTACAATATAACCGATAGCCTTTCGAGAGGGCTAACTCTCTCCCAAAGCTTCATTATGAGACTATACCCAAAATTCTCCACACCTCTAAGGCTCCCTATCTTCCCTATTTATAACCAAGACACTCTAACTAATTACTAATATATCCCTACTCATCTTCCATTACTATTCCCAATGTATCCCTAACCAGTACTCTCACAATACTCTGCCCTTCAAAGACACCTTGTCCTTAAGGTGTGCTTACAAAACACAATCTCAAAATTGGACAACCATTCCTTTTCCAAGAAAAGGAAAATACATAACCAACATTCTTCCAAAAAAAAAAAAAAAGAAAAGAAAAAAGATAAGCATTCTTTAACACAAAACCTAGTAGGTGCTTCGACGGCCATGTGCAACAGTTGTGGGGGCGGTGGTGTGAGGCGGCGTAGGTGAGGAATGAAGTTGCTACCGCTAAGGTTACTCCTTTAGATTTGGGTTGGTTTGTAAATTCAGATTCTGAAGGTAACAAAACCCAAAAACTATCTATTATGTCAAGCTCTACCTTAAAGAGGAAATGGGCTTCAAAAATTTTATAGGGCCGGGTGCAATAGTAGCAAAATGGCCCAAACTAATTGCAAAAGTAGCAGCCCACAAAAATATTTGCAAAAATGGCAAAATCTCACCATCTGAAAAGTAAAATTACTAAAATGTCCATCACTGATAGAAAATTTTTCTCTCACTGATAGATTCTATCAGTGATAAAAAAACTTTCTATTAGTGATAAAAGTTTCTATCACTGATATTTTCTACTATCAGTGATAGAAACTTTCTATCACTGATAGAAAGATTTTCTACACTAATAGAAAATTTTTCTACCACGGATAGAATCTATCAGTGATAGAAAGACTTTCTATCATAGAAGATTTCTATCAATATATATATATATAAATTATTGACGAGGAAGAAGAAAATTATTGACGAGGAAGAAGAAGATGCGCACGCCAATCAGTTTTTCTATCACTGATAGATTCTATCAGTGATAGAAAAATTTTCTATTAGTGATAGAAAGTTTCTATCACTGATAGAATAATGTTTCTACCACTGATATTTTCTATTAGTGATAGAAAATTTCTATCACTGATAAAAACTTTTTCTACCACTGATAGATTCTATCAGTGATAGAAAATGTTTCTACCACTGATAGAATCTATCAGTAATAGAAATATCAGTGATAGAAATATCAGTGATAGAAACTTTATTCTATCAGTGATAGAAACTTTCTATCACTGATAGAAAAATTTTCTACCACTGATAGAATCTATCAGTGATAGAAGATTTCTATCAATATATAAAATAAAAAATAAAAAAAAGACAAGGAAGAAGAAGATGTGCGGAGTAGGGGCAATTCAGGAATATAAAAAATTAATTCAAAAATTTTGCCATATTTGCAAATATTTTTAAAAATTGCTATATTTGCCATTATTTACCCTCATATTGCCACCCATTACAATTATCCAATTTTATATAAATTCAGCCGCAGCCCAGAGTTCAATCCAAAGATTGTGCTTCACTTTTTTCCAACCCATGTTCCCACTTTTTGACACTTCACGTGATAGGCATTTTCTTTTTCCATCTCTCTCCATATTCTGTTTTGATGCCTTCCTCCAACATTTTGAGGCTACACCCACATTCCTTCACCATTGACGTCCACATTCAACAATGTCAGCCACATGTCCTTTCTTGTTTCCATTTTCTTCACTCTTTAGGACCTTTTTTGATTCTTCAGCTACCTAGAAACTTGCATCCGCGTCTACCCCGGGTTCTTCATGGTCGTCCTTCTCGAATCTTCCACCACCTCTCTACCAATTTTGAGTTGGCGCCTCCAAGATTTCTTCTCCGCCATGCTAGCAAATGCCTCCAAGACTTCTTCTTCGGCCAAACCACCTCTCTACCAATTTTGAGTTGGCGCCTCCAAGACTTCTTCTCTGCCCAAACCGCCGACGATGGTCTGTGCCTATCTCTACTTTTGTTTGTCCT
Organism: Luffa acutangula; assembly: GCA_036850905.1. NCBI lineage: Eukaryota > Viridiplantae > Streptophyta > Magnoliopsida > Cucurbitales > Cucurbitaceae > Luffa > Luffa acutangula. The sequence continues at coordinate 54,509,083 of CM072087.1, read as the reverse complement.
CCATTCTTCCGTAGTTGCTTCCACCACATCTTTGTCTCTAACCATACAAGTAATAGTCGATCATAGCCTCTGCCACCCTTTTCTCTTCTTCTCTTTCGAGCCTTGTGACTGCTGAACCGTCCCTCCCTCCAACTTGGCCGAAAATCTTACTTAAAAAATCCAGCATTCGACCTTTCGGAAAACTCTCTAGCCCATTCACGTGATGTTTTTGAGCTATAGTAGATTGTACATCGTCCTCCCTTCTTCGAACTCTGATATCATCTTCCATTTTTAACTCTTTTCATCAGCTTCTTGTTCTTTTCGATTTGTCCCTCTTCTTTTTACGAACGTCATATTTTCTAATGCCTCCTTCATCTAGCTCTTACCTTTTCTAATCGACTTCTTCTTTCTAACTTTGCTCCTCCTTCGAGAATTCATATGCTCCATACTTTTTCGTTTATGTTTTCTCTACTTCTCTTTTTTTCGCTTTTCTTCTCTCTCCATTTTTTGACGCTTGTATTCGTTTTTGCATTCTTTTTAAGATTTGTTGCACTTTCTTGATCCCTTGTTGCATTTCCTTGATCTCCTGCTGCTTTGCTTACTAGTGTAGTTCCATCCTACGAGCCAACTCCATTGTGATCATGCTTGTTCCAGGACGAACATGCTCTGATACCAATTTGTTAGGTATCCAAACTAAGAAAACACCAAATACTATATATTGCATTATTGAAACGAAGTTACAATATAACCGATAGCAGGCCTAACTATGAGACTCAGACTATACCCAAAATTCTCCACACCTTTAAGGCTCCCTATCTTCCCTATTTATAACCAAGACACCCTAACTAATTACTAATATACTACCCTTACTTATCTTCCATTACTATTTCCAATATATCCCTAACTAGTACTCTCCCAGTTTGTCTTTTCTTTTTCTCCCATTGGGAGTTTTATCTTTGTCTTTTTTTTTTCTTCAATTAATTCAGTGGAACTTTTTTTTCTTGTCAAAAAATGGAAGCATGCTTTGATTTTACTACAAGTCTAGGTTTCCAAACTGTCAAGTAATTTTATCAATACACCTACAAATAAATACTACTATGCTGTTGCATCTTGCAAATTACTCAGTTCAAACAATTGCCTTCTAAGTGGATTGAAACATGGTGCTAATTGACAGGGTGGTCTTCTTTTCCTCGAAACAATGACTTTGGCGTTCTTTATCAATTGTTTCGATAAGTACTATCATGCTATAGGGAGTCTCTTGTCTGTGTTGCAATTTTCTGATCAACAAGATAATAAGGCTCAAGAAATGGTGGAAACTAGTAGATTGGAGGATAGTGCTACCAACAATGTGGTTGGCGAGACCACCGACTCTTTTTTAAGAGTCGAAGGGAAACTTCTGGAAGTTTTTATGCTCAATATCTCTAACATTTCTCTTGCTCTTGTCGTCAAAAATGAATCTGGTAAATAATTTTTTCTTTGGTTCTATTTTAATAATATCTGTACCCCTACTTGAATATTGGTCCTTTTATGCAGGTGTAATTTGGGAATTTGTGATTGAAGTTGATGCTGATTTAAAATTTCAATGGGCTGATAATAGGAAAAAACTTGTAGTTAACCTTTCTCACTTGTCAATTCTCTCCCAACAAATTGAAGAGACCTTACAAAACAACATTCAAATTCCTCATTTCTCTTCAAATTTGCCATCCCACCTTGTAGCTAGAGAATCTGCTTCAGGTTCTCAACATGCGAAGGGAGTTCAGACAGATAGTAATGCAAGTAATTCGAAACATCCGGGTTCTGATTTTTCTGGAAATAGTCATGTAGCACCTTTTTGTTTTAGTTGTCAGCATTATATATTGAAGAACTTAGGCGCTTCCTTGTCAATTGAGAAGATCTGCAGTGATCATGTAGGCTTATTAAGTAAATCTTGGGCTGGCAAAGGCTCTATGTCAGGGTTGGATCTCACATTGTCTCATTCTGAAATACTGGTGGGTCCTACATTTCTTCAAAAAGCTTTGCCAACACGTTTTTTCTCTTTACTGCTAAAGCCACCATTTTTAGTTTTAGGTATCTACTTGGGATCCATTTTTTTATTTCTCTTTTGTTTTATTATATAACTATGTAATACATTTTTTTTCTATTGCCTCAGATGACTCTGTTAACCGTTTCATCATTTTCTGGACTGTACGACAAGGAAAAGACAAATAAATTGCATAAAGGGCGATGGTCCATTAGCCAGGAAACTGATCCTAATACCACAGAGACATTTCCCACTGATGTGGAAACCCTTGTTCCTGATGGTATCTTTTTCATTTGAAGGTTTCTAACTAACAATTTACAATTTTTTTGTTATCTTTAAGCTAATTATTTCCATGAACTATAAAGGAGTCATTGTTGCAATCCAAGACATCAATCAGCACATGTACTTCAGTGTAGAAGGTGGTGACGTGTACAATTTGGTTGGTGTTATGCATTATTCTCTTGTGGGAGACCGGGCTTTATTCCGGGTAATTCTGTTAATCTATTTGCTTCTTCAATGTAGGCATGTCTTTTTCCTTTGCTATTAAGATTCCAACTATATCCCTTTTGCTTAACCTTCTTTTTTACTTGACGCTAGTTATTGCATATAGTTTTATTAAGCCATGTCCTTAGATTATGTTGATAAAATATTCTATGGGATAGCTCTTGGGATTTTATAGCTAACTATTAGCTAGCATGGAGACTGTTGATATAGTTGGACCACCTTTTTTAGAAAGGTAGACTTCTCTTTCTCGTGAAATATATGCTGCTTACTTTAGTGGACTCGAACCACAGACCTTTCGGTCATTAGTATTAGAATATGGGCTTCCATCTCAAAACCAATTGGCTATGAGTGGAGTGACCCTTGTAGCTTATATATTGTGAGGTCTCCACTAATCTTTTCAATGTGGGATCCTCAACAATTAGTACACGTCTTATGGCAGTTGTGCTATGCTCATGTTGGCCATGATCCATCTTTATTTACTCTTTATCTCTTTCAATAACTCATCTTCTTTCACCGATTAAGTAGCAGTGATAAGAATTTGTTCCATAGAAGTGGATGAAATATATAAGAAATGTTAGTGTGAGACTTGTAACTATATTTTTTTTAAAATTATTTATTTATTTATTATTATTTTTGAGAACAAGACTTGTAACTACATATGATAGAATACTCAATGTATTTTGCATACTAAAGTCACATATATATAGGTACACATGATAGCCCTAAACTAAAAGAATGTCAAATTACAATAAAGGATAAATATTGATTTTTTTGGAGATTTTTTTTTTATTTGACAAAGGACCTAGTAATGGGAAATTATAATACCAGAAAAATTTCAACTAAAGAAACTAATTATAAAATGAAAGGATAATTACTAATAATTAAAAGATAAAATGATTAATATTTAATCTAAACCTAATCATACTATGTTCTACACTTCCCCGTTCGCTAAGTTATGTATAGATAACAAACCAAGCTTTAAGTTGAGTTCATAAAAGCTTGTCTTGGTTAGAACATAGTTTAGTTCCACTATGCTACTGTTGAGGGGATATCTCATCTCCCCTATTTTTGTATGAGCTTTCATGTGAATGATATATGAACTTGGTGAATAGAATAACATTTGAGAATTCTCTCATAATATTCTGTTATTTATAGGCTTAAACTTTGAGGGAAAAGAGTATAATATTCTGACCTAAATGATAAATCAACCTAGGACTCATTTTTTATTTATTTCTGTATTTGTGTTTTATGATTTTCCTTTTTACTTGAGAGATCACGATAATATTTATTCCCTCAACTTGGCATATCACTATGGATGTGCAGGTTGAACACAGAAAACAGAGGAGATGGTCCTCGCCAGTGTTGTGGTTCTCCTTGATATCATTGTATGCAAAGAATGCTGCAGGCAAACAATTGAGATTGAACTGTTGTCCAGGATCTGGAGTTGTCAACATATCAGGCATTGATGATAGGGATACGGCACTATGGAGAATCTTTTCTTGGATGCCTAGAGGTCAAAAAAGTGATACGGACTGGGAACCATACAACCAGTTTGCTAAAAGAACTTTTTGTCTAGTGAACAAGAACAATGGCTGTGGTATTGCCTTCGTTGATGGGGTTCCAGAGTTTGTCAGAAAACCTGGAAATCCTTTTAAGTTTAAAATCTTCTGTGACTTTCCTACAGTTCGTGGTGTTGATAATATGAACCATTATCTTACTGGGACCCCTGAAACCAGTCGTGAACAAACTTCTCACATGGATGAGAGAATATCTGGAACTGATGGGATGTTTCCAAGCATTGATATTTCAATTTATATTTCTTTCACCGTCGTCCATGAAATATCTGATACAAATGACATATTGCCTCTCATTCGTGGTTGCCTTAGTAACACGAAAATGACGCTACAAATTTCATCAAATAAAACCAGGGTTCTTTGCACATCTAATCCTGTATTATATTATTTTGACGCGCAACGAGATTTATGGTGAGTATTTGTGATGAATGGAAGTATGCAGCTACCTTTGATTCCCACCCATGTGAAGATTTGTCGTTTGGTCCTTCCCCTCGGTTCCTTTTCATAAATTTTTCTTGAATTTGTAATGCAGGCTAGAGATTCTCAACCCAGTTGACCTTTTCCTTTACTACCGTTTCAGTGCTAAAAGCAATAGCACAGAAGCAATTTTGCATAGGGTTCCTGTGCATATGTATTGTAGAATGAAGGAGGTATTATCAATTTCTTATAGGAAACAAAGATTTATCATTTAATTTAAGCAGTTTCTTGACTCTGCAATTAGCCCATTGTTTTTTCATTACACATCTCAGTGATATGTTTGTGTGGTATATTGGTAGTTGGACATATCCTTAAATGAGACCTCGCTGGATTTAATTCTCTTTGTCATTGGGAAATTAGACTTGGCTGGTCCGTACGCAGTGAGAAGCTCCATCATTCGTCCAAATTGTTGCAAGGTTTGCTTTTCAAGATGTTATTTGTTATTGATCTGTATGAATCATTTACTGTATGCCAGCATGATTCCATTTACGTAGGTGCTACTATTATAAAGTCCCAAGTTCCAACTTTTTCCAATTTAGAAGCAAACTATTCTAGGCCATGTTCAAACAAGAGTTTTGCTTTTTCCCATTCTATGATTTGATTGTAATGGGTCCCACAATGCAGAAGCTCCTGATTTTAGTTATAGGTCATTGATCTAACTTTCTTTTTTTTAGGTATTTCCATGTGCTCGAATTCTTTTTATATGTATTTCTAGTCCAATCTAGAAATGCTTCCTTATTTAAGTGTTCACCAAATGTTTGAAGGTCCACTCTCATACGAGAGTCTGGCTGGTTTTGATTTCTTGGTCCAAATCTTGCTTGCATAAATTTTCATAATGCCCAACATATAGTGGTTCTGTGGACTAATCTTGATTGTCATCTTTTCCATTATTCTTTGTGCTCAAGGCAACCTTTCTTCCAAGATTGCTCTTTGAAATTTTCATATATTTCTTTTATTCATCATTTCAAAAGAAAGATTACAAAAATCTAAATCGAAAGAAGAAGTTTAAACAAAGTAAATTGTCTAATCAATCCCTAAAATTTAGGAACAAAAATATGTCATAATAATAACAGAATATGCAGAATATCAAGCTGTATGAAGATATAAAATATAAGACATTATTTATTTCCTTAAATATTAATTTGTATAGTAGTAATTGTTTGTTTAAATTATAAATTTAGTCCTGAACTTTCATATTTGTGTCTAATAGGTCATTGAATTATAAAAAGTATCAAATAAGTCCGAGAGCTTTTATTTTTGTGTCTAGTAGGCCCCAAACTTTAGAAATGTCAAATAGGTTCCTAAACTTGTTGTCTTGTATCTAATAGGTCTATGATATATTCCACCTTTGTTAAGTTAATAAATTTATCAGGAATTAGACCTAAAATTGAATTTTATATCTAATAGAACATTTTTTTTTGAGAAGAGAAACAATTTTATTGATAAATGAAATATAAGCAGCTTAAAAAGCTTTGGAACACCCGAAGATGTATTACAAAAGTGCTCTCTAATAGGACATTAAACTTTCCATGTGAATTTTATAAAAATGTCGAATAGGTCAAAAACCTATTAGACACAAAATCGAAAGCTCAGAGACTTGTTAGATACAAAATCAAAAGTTTAGGGACATTTTTTTAACAAGAAACGAAACTTTTCATTAAATAAATGAAAAGAGGAGTCAGTGATTTCTTCTTCCGGTTAGCTCTGGTTATTGTCACTTCTCCATTTTTGTGGTTAGTTCTGGGCATTTTCTTTTCTCTTTATGTCACATCTTTGGTTATTGAGTTGTTTCATCATGGAAGTTAAGAGCTGCTGCATTCGAAATATATACTTCTGTATTTGGCATGAGAATGACATGTTTTATATTGAGAATTTGAAGAATAATCAGAAGATTCATCTTTCTATTTCTCATTTGTATTGGTTTGAGTTAACCATGGTTGATTTATTGCAATCTCCAGTTCATTTGTTCTTTTGTAAGAAATTAAGAAATTCCGAGGGAACTATTCAATTGTCAAAATTTAGATCCCAACAAGGTTGGTTCCTTGAGTGTTCGATATGGCCTCTCTCAGGTGGAAGGAAAATTCTTCAAGTTCCAGTTGGTTTTGCTAAGAATGGTTGGTCAGTATTTTGGGAAATGGTAAAAGATTTTCTTTTGAAGTATGAGGAAATCAAGTCTTCTCAAGAAGTTTCAAAGCATTTTGAAATTGGTGATACATCATGTTAGAGTTATTATATTAGTATAATAAGTGTAATTATATAGAGTTGTCCTTTATTGTCTTTTTACATTCTCCTACTTAGGGTTAACCTTGTACACTTGTATATATATATATCCTTATGTGAATGGAATATATTATTCAGATTCTCTCAAACCTTAGAGTTTACATGGTATCAGAGCGTTAGGGCAATTAGGGTTTTGTCTCATTGGAGATTTGTTAACGGTTAGGGTTTTGGTTTGGAACACCTTTTGAGAGTTTTGGGTTGCCCAAAACGTTTGCTGCTTAAAACCGCCGCCGCCACCACTAGATTCCGCCGCCGCCGCCGTTGTTTTGGTCTGTCACCGGAGGATTTTTTTGTCACCGCCCAGCTCAAAACGTAGCCTACTCGCCGATCTATTAATCCTCAAAATCCGAAGCCGAAAATCCCAGCGCGTGGCCCTCACGCGCCGCCACTAGCTTCTGCGACAGCCTCACGCGCCGGCGTGTGTGAGCGCCTGCGCCGCCATTTTTCTGCTCCTTTTTAGTGGGTCGGCTCGTTTTGGTCTTCTCCTTCCAGTCGTGTGTTGATTTGGGGCATATCGGGTTTGTTTGGTTATATTTGAAAGCCATAGTTTGTTTGGAGGTTTAGGGTTTGTGTGATTCAGATTTCAGCTCTATTTTTTGGTCTGTTTTTGTTGAGGTTATGGCTGAAAAGAAGGCTTTAGTGCTGTCCGAGATGATTCCAATGGTATCCAAGATCACGAAACATAAGTTGAATGGTTCTAATTTTTATGTTTGGCGGTCGAATATTCACCATTATATTCGTAGTCTTGATATGGATGACCACCTGACTTTAGAATCCCCACCAAAAGATGATACTAAAAAGAGTTGGCTACGGGACGAGTGCAAAGCAAATTTGCCAACAATGATAATAGAACAAAGCGTGAATAGCAAACGGGCTGCACGCAGATGATGTACCATAAATAGATAGCACACAATAACTAGGGTTTGAATGCAAACGAAGCACGAACACAAGTGAGGTGTTGATACATGAATGTTGAAGATGATGATGAAGACGAAGATAGATGGTGAATGAGTTGAAGCACGAACAAGATTTGATGGGCAATGGTTAGGTTGGTACCATTGATGGAGGTGTGTTGTCGGAAGGAGGCTGCAATGAGGGATGATGACCGACGACTAGGGTTATGGCAACAACGTATATGATAGATAGAAAAATTACCGTTGAACCTAAAAGCTTAAGCTTATAATTTACATTAAATTTAATTATTTTATTTTATCAATACTTTTAACACTCTCCTCATGAAAGGCCAAACAAGTGGAATTGATTATTAATTGGGAAGGAAGTGATTTTCCAAGGGTTTGAGCACATGAACTCTTTTTTTTTTTTTTTTTTTGAAAAAGGAAATGAAACTTTTCATATAAATAATGAAAAGATAAATGCTCAAAAATACGAAATCCCCACAGGGAAAATAAAAAATCGACAGCAAGAAAAGCATAATAAAGATAGATTACAAAGGAGAGAAAAATATCACATTATATTTTAACTAAAGATTACACTTGGATAAAATATAAAATATAAAAAGGAAGGTTAGAAAGCAAACTACTCTAATTAATCATTAAACTTAGGGGTTAAAGAATGAAGTGAAAAAGATATAATAAGTCTAGCGTTCCAATAACATCTTACAACAATGCCCTAACTTCTACACTTAATTTCAACAGGGAGTATCTTTGGGAGGAACTAAAAGATCTTCATGGATAGTGTCTTGGAGCCTGGTATTTAGGTTTAGATTTTAATGTTATTCATTGATCCCATCGAAAACCCAATGGGAAGGGAACTCAAGAGTATGAAGAAATTTAATAAGGTGATTGATGGGGTTGAACTTGCAGAAATTCCCGTCTAATGGGGAATTTACTAGATCCAATTAGGGGGAAGAACCGATACAATTATGGATAGACAGAAATTAAGTGCAAGTCTACACAATTTAGGAAGCAAATGAAGTTAGACAAAGTATAGACTGACCTATATTTTCTTCTTTGATCAATGAATGGTAAGTTTTCTCATATGTCCTGATCTGCATTTGCATGACAGGTGGAGAATCGGTTTGGCGTAAACCTTCTCTGTCAATTCCACAACAAGCAGAGTCTGACAATAGGAAGATTTCAATCTGCTTTAATCTCTTTGAGGTACTTTAATCTGTACATATTTACTTCTTAGCTCTTATCTCCTTGCACTTAAATTTTTTTCTAACCTATTTATTTAAAATATTGGATCTAACGGTGATTTGACCTGACATCAGAATATAAATTCATGGATTCAAATTATTGTTTCCTCTCGTTTTCATAGTCATAGCTCATGTATTGGGTCTTTGGGGAGGGAGGGGGGGGGGGGCTTGGAAAGTATCGAAATATTGAATTTGCCATAAGTTATAAGTTCAAGTTTTTAGGTTGTGTGTTACTGCAATTCCCTTGTTGAAAACAATCAACTACCTCCAAAAACTGTAATAAGAAACAACAAGAAGGTCCAGTAATTACATTACATAAATTGATGTGCTTATGTGGCTGGAGCTGGCATGTAGTTGACTTATAACAGTTCAATATATGGTTTAAGTTGTCAGCTATCAGTCTCTCGAGGAATCTGTTTTCCTTGCAGTAATTCATGTAGATAAATAAATGCTTTTGTTTGTTCATTATTGTTTGAGGTTAAATTATCTCAGGGGTATTTCATGTCTATAAGGCACCCAGGATCACCAGACCAACCTCTTGAGAGCGGATCAGTTATTTCAATTCAACTTTGTGAAACTGAAAACTTTACAACTCCTATTCATATTCGCAAGTTACAACCTCAAACATTTGCTTGGAGAACACGTATAAAGTCTGTGAAAGGTATCCTCAATTTTCTTCTTTTCCATTACTGGTAGTTGACTTGTTTGCTTATTATAGTGTTTCCAGAGAAATAAAATACTCTGTATATTTCAAGAATATACAGTCGAGGTCTTTTTATCCAAGAGACAGCCTTGTTACAAATAATAAAAAAAGTAGAAACAAAGATAACATAATTGTACAATATTGACAACTCCCAGACTGTATAGGATTAAATCTCCTAGCCAAATGGGTTTGGCAATAGTATGAAGAAAAAGAGGCTTTATGGAGAAAGGTTTAGATGCAAAGTATGGCTCCTCCTTGAATAATAACAAACCTGGTATGGCCTCTGTTTCTACTGCCTATGGGCCTTGGAAATCCATTTTAAAGCAGCAAACCCTTTCATGACCGTATAGTTTGCAAGGTTGGCAATGGTGCCTCCGCATCTTTCTGGTTTGATACCTGGTTATTGAATGAGCCTTTGGCATATTGTTTTCCCCACATTTTCTCCATATCCTTCTTTGATCAAGCATTGTAAAGGATACTTGGAAAGATAGAACCGGGCATCTGGGACTTAAGAAAGAGACACAATCTGAAGGATAAAGAGGTTGATGAATGAGCTTAACATATGTACTGCTCATCTACCACCCACTTGTCTTCATTACCAGATGCTTCAATTTGAAACCAGGCAGCGAGGGAGCATTCTCTATAAAATCCCTTTCGCTGGACTTGGCAAGAAAAGGATGTTCCTCTAATTTTCTCCTTTATAAATCAATCTGGAAGGACCACTACTCAAACAAAATTAAGTTCTTTCTTTGGGAGCTTAGTCACCGAGCCATCAATACCAAAGACAAGCATGCTTTCATAACCCTATCTCCTCGTTAGCACTCTCTTTGCAAGAATAGTGCTGAGCCACGAAGGCATATTTTCTCTCTTGTTACTACACAAAAGCATTCCTGGAGGACATATTTGAAACCCTATCTCCTCATTGGTCAAGGACTCTTCGAAATGATCATAAGAGTCTTCTATCACTCACTTTTGCAGGTCATCCTTTCAAAAAGGAAAAGAAGACCTTTTGGATGCATTTCATCAAGGAAGTTTTTTCTAGACTACCTCAAATGAAAGAAGCCATAGAAATTTTCAAGGCATAACAATCTTATGATAGGTTTTTTGGTCATCACATGGTGTAAAATGTCTCCTCTTTTTCAACATTATAGTTTTTCCAATGGGAGATTTCATGTAACTCCCTAAGATTGGAGCTTTCTCCCCCTTTTGTAATTTCATTCCATTAGTGAAATTGTTTCTTATAAAAGGAATATTGATAGGTAATATTTACAACTTATTGATAAGTAATATTTACAACTATTGTACTTATCATAAATACTAATGTATTACTTTCCTTTGAGCTTGTTTAAAAATGTCTTCCGTACCAACTTGTCAAATTGCCTCTCTGGTAGTCCCTTAGTACATTAGCAATGTCTATCTTATACTAGAACAGCATGAAAAACCAATGAGCCAAATCAACAAAAACCACTCCCACCGAGCAAGAGAAAAAAAAAAAAAAGGCTGGAGAACTGGTATAGCCTAAGAAGATAAAATCTCCCAAAATCAATCAAATCTTTATTATGAATCAAAAGTTATGAATACAATAGGGAAATTCTCTATTTATATAGAAAATTGGAAAATAAACTAATCCTAATCCTAATTAGACAAGGAAACTAATCCTAATCCTAATTAACCAAGGAAACTAATCTCAATCCTAATTAGTCAAGGAAACAAATTCTAATCCTAATTAATCAAGGAGTTAACCAAGATACCAAAATCTACTCTAATCCTACTACATCAATCTATCCCTTCGAAAAAAAAAAACTCGTCCTCAAGTTTTAAAAAGAAAATGAAGTAGTCAAAACACTTCTTTCGATGGTTGGAAAAATTTCCTACTAAAAACGTTTTCTATTTCGCCATTTTTGGGGCACGACTATAAACAAAATAGTCAATTCCATGAAAAACCCTCTCTTTGGGTTGGATCGAAAAAACCCTCACGACAAATCTTGAAAATATTGAAATGATGTTGAATCGAGAGTATGTTAAATCATTTAGATGTGGGTTCAGAGCATTTGGTTTTGGCTTCCACCTTGTTTGTTCACACCATCTTCTTCATTCATATCACTCGTGCCTTCTTTCCTTTCATCGTGTATGGCTTTGCTAAAGTGTTCTAAAAATATTTAGTTTGGGTTGCATTTGTAATGGGTCAAGAAGAATCACACAACTTTTCTCTTCGAATGCATCTTCTTTTCCAAATGACTTGCCTTCGCCTTCGTCTGATTGGTCTTCGTCTTCGCGTCGATCCCATGATTTCTCATTGTTTCCTTCGCTTGACTTGGATTTATCTTCACTTGTTTTTTTCTTTGCATGTCTGCATTTTTTCACCTTCCTTTGATATGCTTGGAGTTTTGAAATAATTGCATGCTGACTTTGCTTGGACAACTTCTCTCGTATATTGAACTTCTTGACTGAGTCGATCCAAATTGTTAGACATTTTATCCAAAAGTGCTTGGACTTTGACCATTCCTTTCTTGATTTCCTCTAAGAATTCATGATTGATGGAGGGATTTAGGTGTGTTCTTGAATAATTTTCCGTCTCCATTGGTTGTGATCCAAATCCCAAAGTGGATTTTCTCGCTTTGAACATCCTTCTTGTGCTGTAAAATTTCATTCTTGAAGTTTCTTCCTTGTTTCTTGAAAAGAGAATACTCTGAAAGGTACTGTCTTGTAAATGAATGTCGGTTGTTGAACAACGAGCACAACTCACAAAGCTCCCTCTTGCGATCGACGTCAACAAGAGTTTCCTGGTCTTCCACCAGTGGCAGCCAACGTTGGCCCAGAAAATTGCTCTGATACCAATTTGGTGTAGCCTAAGAGGATAAAAGGAGAATTCTCTCCAAGAATCAATCAAATCTTTATTATGAATCAAAAGTTATGAATACAATAAGACAATTCCCTATTTATATAGAGAATTTTAGTTTAGAGTCCCACACCCTAAAATTCTCCTACTAAAATTCTCCACACCCTAAAGGCTCCATAAACTACCCTATTTATAACCAAGGCATACCCAAGGCTCCCTAGCTATTTACTATTATACCCTTACTCCCCTCCTAATACTATTCCCCCTATATACCATACTAATACCCTTACAGAAATTTAATTGAATTTGAATTAATTCAGAGCACTGAGGACCCTCTGTATTTATACAAGTGGGCAGCAACTTAACATCCCAACAACCCAAGATAACTGAATAATTAACTAAGTGGAACAGCTGGGAAATACAAGAAACTACACTAAAGCACAGTAACGTACTAAAGAAACAGAATTAATCAAATACATCACATATTGAGGCTGACAAGATATATTATCAAGGAGAAAATTGACGCAGGTTTAATATGTATTTTTTTTATCTTCTGACAATAAAGCAGATTATTGAAGTTCAAAGCATTTGACTGAAAGTGGATTTAATGGATTTGTGGCAGCATCAGAGATGCTAAACTTTCCGTCTTCGTTAATGGAAAACCTTGAGGAAGATTTTAGCATCACAAGGACTTAGCCAAGGAAATTCACTTTTTCCTTTCCTTTTTCTTGTGGTTAGTGACGTTCTGAGTATTCTTATTGGGAATATATATTCTAAAGGCTTATATGAAGGTTTCAAGGTGACAAGGTGGGCTTCAATGATATTCATATATTCCTATTCTTCAATGAAAATTTTCTCTTCTTGCTAGTGGGGTTGGAGATATATATATGTGCCAAATTCTTTATGGAGAAAGGTGATATCCAGCATCCATAGGTAAAATCTTCATGATTGGCATACTGTTGGTAAAAAAAATTTCAGTCTTAGAATTCCTTGGTTTAAGTATCTCAAACGCTTGTGGGAGTGTGGAGTGCCTTTGTGAGGATACTAGTAGAGATGTATTGGTGATGTAGTGGAAATAGTGGTAGAATATTAGTAAGGGCATAATGGTAATTAGTGGTGGTGTTTTGTTTATAAACAGGGGAGTTAGGTTCTTAGAGGGGGTTGGTTTTTGTGGTATTGTCCATGGTGGGACTTTAGGGAGAGACATAGCCATCTCGAAAGGCTATAGTTATATTGTAGTTTCGGTTCGATATTGCAATATATTAGTATTTCGTGTTCTCTGTGTTCGGGTACTGGTGGTTGACGACTCTAGAGAGGAATGCCGGCAGAGGGGCTGATCGGAACCAGTCGAGTGAAGCGTCGTCGTGCATAGCTGCCGAGACGTCGGCTTTCTAGGGAGGGGCAATTGTTAGGGACCAAGACAGTATGTGATGCCTTTGTCCCACATTGGAATCTCCTAATGAGGTATATAAGTGGTTGGTTCTCCCTCCCTAATTTCCTGACTTTTGGGGTGTGGCTCTCTAAGTGCTTAGATACCTAACGACCTTGCTTATTTCAAAATTGGGAATGGTCAAAGAACTCTTTTTTGGCATGGTTTGATCATGGCTCCATTTTTTTTTTTTTTTTTTTTGAAAAGGAAACAAACTTTTCATTGAAGAAATGAAAAAAGTCTAGTGCTCAAAATACAATGAAATAAAATAAAACAAGAAACGAAAAATACAACCAACAAAGGAAACAACATAATAGTGACAAATACAACCAATAACAAACAGCCAAGACTTAGGCTGGAAAAATGAAAGCATCTCAATTAAGGCAAATATCTTGAATAGAGAAGGCCGAAAAGAGCTTGGACAACGAGCTTCATGACAAGGTTTGAGGCGAGCTGAGTTAAAACGATCCAACCAAGAAAGAGAAGTGTCCTGAAAAACTCTCTGATTTCTTTCCAACCAAATTTCTGATTTTTTTTAGAAGAAAAAATTTCATTGATAAATGAAATAAAGGGAGAAAGGGCTCCCAAGTAGATCATTACAAGAAGGAGGTCCAATTGGAAATTAAAGAAGAAAGACTATAGTCTCTAAAAGGGTGTTTACATTTACACCAATAAAAAGCATTGAATAAAATCAAATCCCAAAAGCAGTAAAATTGAGAGAGACGTCCCTGAAAATTTTGCCATTCCGCTCACACCAAAGATACCAAAAGAAAACTCTATTGATGGCAAGCCAAAGAGTTTTCTTTACACCATGAAAGGGATGACCCACAAAAACTGAAGCAAGGAGATCAAAAATAGTTCCAGGCAAAACCAAATTCCACCCAAAAGCTTCCACCATAATGGACCAATATTGTGATGCAAAAGAACAATGTCCAAAAAGATGAATTGGGCACTCAGCACTTGCACAACACATAACACACCACGAGGGAGAAAGAAGAAAATGAGGCATTTTTCTTTGAAGTTTGTCTGCTGTATTAATTCCACCATGACTAAGCTCCCATAAGAAAATTTTAATCTTTTCTGGGTAACAATCCTTCCATATCATTGAAAAGAGATTGTTCCTGGTCGGACCCTTTGAATGGACTAAATCTTCCATCAAAGACCGAACTGTAAATGAATGAGAGGGATCAAGATGCCAATACCACGAATCTTGTGTATTCCTGAAAATGACTGATGACAGGAGATGTGAGAGACTAGCCCATTCTTGAATTTCCTCATTGAGATTTCGACGAAGCCCTAAATCCCAAGCTTTAGATTCTGAATTCTAGATTTGAGCAACCGTTGCCGTAGTTCTAGAGGATAAACGATAAAGTCTAGGATAAGAGGATCTGATAGATATACCAGCAAGCCACAAATCATTCCAAAAAGAAGTGTGAGTCCCATTTCCAAGCCTCATTTGAATACGACTACCAACAATATCAATGGTGCTACAAATGTGTTTCCAAAGAGATTTCGTTGATCTCCCATAATGGGCTTTGGCCACCAACAAAAACCATCTCTAGAATAATATTTAGCGGTAATTAATTTCCGCCAAAGACTCTCATGTTCATGAAGAAACCTCCAAATCCATTTAGCCAGAAATGCAGAATTTCGAAGCTGGAAATTCCCAATTCCTAGTCGTCCCAAAATATGAGGAAGTTGAGTTGTCTCCCATTTGATATTATGTAATCCTCCATTTCCGGTTGATCCTTCCTAAAAGAAATCACAAATAATTTTATCCAAAACTTTAGCCACCTTTGAAGGTAATTTATACAAAGAGAGATAATAAATGGGCATGCTGGATAAAGAATCTTGAATTAGAGTATATCTACCACCTTTTGAAATGTACAAATACTTCCAACTATGAAGCTTTTTCTGAATTCGTTCAATCATTGGGTGCCAAAATGAGGGTAATTTCGAATTGCCACCTAAAGGAAGGCCAAGATAAGTTGTTGGCCAATCTCCAAGTCTACAGCCAAACTTTGAAGTGAAAACTCCCATATTCTGATCATCAACATTAATCCCCAATAATTCACTTTTACCAAAATTAATGTTCAAGCCAGATGCCTTCTCAAAGATTTTAATAATATCAAAAAGATTATCCACCGCTGAAGCATCAGAAGTAGAGAATAATAAAGTATCATCAGCAAATTGCAAATGAGTCACATGTAGAGAAGAGGTACCAATAGGGTGAGTGGCAATTTTACCCAACCGCGCACTAAAAGACAATAGTCGACTTAAACAGTCAGAAACCAAGATAAAAAGAAAAGGAGATAATGGATCACCCTGACATATACCTCTTGTGGGAATAATTTTTCCTCTAGGCCGCCCATTAATAATAATCGAATAGTTTGCCCTAGAGACACAACCACGAATCCACTTCCTCCACGTATTTCCAAAACCTTTCATTCGAAGAACCGCAACCAAAAAATCCCAATCAACTTTATCAAAAGCTTTTTCTAAATCCAGCTTTATAACCACACCTTTCTTATGGGAGGTTTTCCAATCATCAATCAGCTCGCTTGCAATCAATGCAGCATCCAGGATTTGACGATTAGACACAAAAGCCATATGATTTTCAGCAATTGTGAATGAGATAACTTGCTTTAATCGATTCGATAAGACACAAACAATAATCTTATAAGCACAAGAAATCAGGCTAATTGGACGATAATCATTAACCGATCTGGAATCCACTCTTTTTGGAATAAGACAAATATAAGTTTCATTTAAGGCCACATTAATAATCCCACTTTTGTAAAACTCATGCACTATGTCTGGTGTAGCCAAAAGTTGAATAACCTCAGAATTTTATTATATCCAAAACTAAACAAGAGCTGGCCTTTAAATAGGCTAACAAGGCACGACCAACAAGGCCAACTAACTAACTAACAAGCTAATAAAAAGGCACATGGACAGCACATGACCGGAAGGCTAGAGAAATAAAAATACAACTTAACCGGCTACATCAACTTTCCCCCCTTTACAAAGAACTCGACCTCGAGTTAAATAGCTAAGACAAAGTCATCTGGAGGATGATAAGGAGAAATGTCAGCAACATTAAAAGTGGAACTAATGTTGTAGTGTGACGGAAGTTGAACTTTATAAGCATTGTCTCCGAACTTTTCCAGAATAGGTACGGGACCAAGCTTCTTTTCCTTAAGCTTATTATAGGATCCAGAGGGAAATCGGTTCTTCCGCAGATGTACCATCACTAGGTCACCAATGGCGAATTCTTTGAATCTTCGCTTGTTGTCAGCTACAGCTTTATACTTTGCTGTTTGTTCTTCAATATGCTTGTGAACCTGGTCGTGTAAGTCCTTAATCCTGGATGCCATTTCCTCTGCTTCGGGGCTAAAATTAACAGAAGAAGGAAGTTGTGTTAAATCCATAGTTAGCCGCGGGATATGGGTATAGACAATCTCAAATGGAGACTTCCCTGTTGTTCTATTTTGCATGTGGTTGAATGCGAATTTTGCTTGAGCCAAATTCATATCCCATTGTCTTGGCTTGTCTCCACTTAGGCATCGAATAAGGTTCCCTAAAGTCCTGTTAGTGACTTCAGTTTGACCATCCGTTTGAGGATGGCTTGTCGTGCTATATTTTAAGGAAGTATTAAATTTTTTCCATAGAGTCTTCCAAAAATGACTCAAGAATTTAACATCTCGGTCTGAAACAATGCTCTTGGGAATTCCATGAAGGCGAACAATTTCCCTAAAAAAGAGGTTAGCAATATTTATGGCATCCGACGTTTTCTTACATGCCAAAAAGTGTGCCATTTTACTGTATCGATCAACTACCACCATAACTGAATCATAACCTCTTTGGGTTCGTGGGAGTCCAAGAATAAAGTCCATGGATAAATCCTCCCAAATGTGTTCAGGAATGGGAAGGGGAGTATATAACCCTGTATTTTGAGCGGTCCCCTTGGAAATTTGACAAGTATAGCATCGATTAACAAAATTCTGAACATCTTTTCTGAGTTGAGGCCAATAAAACCTATGTTCTAAAATAGAAAGGGTTTTATCTCGGCCTAAATGACCAGCAAGACCACCGGCATGAGCATCTCTAAGTAAAGCCTCCCGTAGTGAAGAATAGGGTATACACAAGGATTCATTTTTAAAGAGGAAGCCGTTTACTAGATGAAAATCACTTGCTGGTTTATGCTCTGTGCAGTCCTGCCAGATTGAACTAAAGTCCTTGTCGTCTTCATACAAATCTGGGAGGTTGTTAAATGCAATAATCTCACCTTTGAGGATGGTTAAGAGGTCGAACTTTCTGCTTAAGGCATCAGCAACTTTATTAGTAACACCCGAGGTGTGTTTAATGACAAAATCGAAGCGTTGAAGGTAGGACAACCACCTCGCATGCATTCTACTTATGGATTTTTGGGAATTTAAGAATTTGAGGGAAAAATGATCTGTGAATAGCACAAATTCTTTGCAAAGTAAATAGTGTTCCCATTGTTTTAGAGCACGAATTAGGGCATATAATTCTTGTTCGTATGTTGACCACTTTTGCCTAGAGGGACTTAACTTTTCACTAAAATATTCCACGGGGTGGTTGTTTTGGGAAAGCACTGCACCAACACCTATTCCCGAAGCATCAATGGCAATTTCAAAAGGGAGGTCAAAGTTTGGAAGGGTTAGGACTGGGCTAGTTACTAATTTTTCTTTTATAAGGTTGAAACTTTGACTTTGGTTTTGATCCCACATAAATTGCCCTTTCTTTAAACAGTTTGTCATGGGAGCCACGATTGTACTGAACCCTTTAATGAATTTTCTATAAAAAGATGCTAATCCTAGAAAACTTTGTAGTTCCTTTATGGTAGTTGGTTCCCTCCATTCTGTTAAAGCTTTAATCTTAAGGGGGTCCATTTTTATGGTATTATGGCGAATAATGTATCCCAGGAATGATATCTCCTCGACAACAAATAGACATTTTTTTAAGTTGATTACCAGAGCATGTTTGTGTAAGGTAGTGAAGATGGTTCTAATATGGTTTAAGTGTTCTGAAAAATCATGGCTGTAAATTAGGATATCATCAAAATAAACTACTACAAATTTATTGATGAATGGAAGAAATACCTGGTTCATTAATCTCATGAAGGTACTTGGGGCATTAGAGAGGCCAAAAGGCATGACAAGCCACTCGAACAGTCCTTCATTTGTTTTGAATGCCGTTTTCCATTCGTCCCCTGGCTTTATCCGTATCTGATGATAACCACTCTTAAGGTCAATCTTGGAAAAAATTGTTGCCTTACCCAGCTGATCCAGCAAGTCATTTATGCGCGGAATTGGGAATCGATATTTGATGGTTATTTTATTGATAGCCCTGCTATCTACACACATACGCCATGAGCCGTCTTTTTTGGGTGTCAAAAGGGCAGGAACCGCGCAGGGACTTATCGGCTGAATGTGTCCTTTGTCTAGGAGTTCTTGAATTTGCTCATGGAGAATTTGATACTCCTTAGGGCTCATCTTATAGTGTGGTAGATTAGGCAATGTTGCCCCTGGAAAGAAATCAATTGCATGTTGTATGTCTCAGAGTGGTGGCAAAGTAGATGGGTTATCTATAATACTGGGGAATTCATCTAATAAGTTCTGCACTTCACTTGGAATAATATCAAGAAAATTAGCAGTATCAAAGGTTTTAATAACTAATCCCAAGATAGGAAATTGAGTATTAGTAAGGAAATTTTTTCCAGAAGAGTGTGTGAAAAGTTGACCTTTTTTAGTGCTTGTTGTTGGTGTCGTTTGCTTGGAAGGATTGAGGGGAAGAAGAACGATCTTTTTGCCCATCCAAGAGAACTCATAAGTGTTGTCCCGACCTTTGTGGAGAGCTTGCACGTCGTATTGCCAGGGTCGACCGAGAAGTATGTGACATGCATCCATGTCTAGGACATCACACACAATTTGGTCCTTATAGCTTGCTCCGATAGACAAAGGAATGGTACATGTTTGTGTCACAAGTACTTCTCCACCCTTTTTTATCCAACTGACTTTATAAGGTGCCGGATGGGGATTCACAGCTAGGTTCAAAGTGGAAACCAGCTTGCTAGCTACCACGTTTTCTGTGCTACCACTATCAATGATTATATTGCAAATCTTTCCATTAACTGTGCATCTTGTTTTGAACAAGGAATGTCGTTGGTAGCTAGGATCAAATTTAGGAGCTAAAAGGAGTCGTTGCACGACCAAAGACAAGGGTTCACCCTCATCTGGTTCAAGAAAATCAGTAGTTCCCTCCAAGTCTGTTTCGTCACTTTCTTCTTGATACTCCACCGAATCTGCAATAGCTAATGTTTTACTCTGGGGACATTCATTGGACAAGTGTCCGGTTTGGTTACAGCGGAAGCATTTTCCTAAAGTAGGTCTTGCATAGGTACTAGCATTCTTCTTTGGAACTGGATCTTTATTCAATCCCATATCTATTTGTTTACCTTTTGTACCAGCCGAAGAAATCTGGGATGTGTTCTTATCAATTGTAGTGTTTCTTGGGTTAAAGATGTTTGTTTCTCCTGCATTCCTCCTTGTATATTGCCTTTTGAACCGATTAGCAATTTGTTCCTCCGCCGTGGCAGCTGCGGTAATAGCTTCATTCAAGAAAGCTATAGGTTGTAGAGAAATTCTTTCTTGAATATCCATGCGTAATCCCCCTTTGAATCTTGCAACCAAGCATTGTTGATTTTCCCCAAGATTCGTTCGAGCCCCCAATCTATGGAACTCCTCGGTATACTCCATCACAGTGCGCGTCCCTTGGCGGCAATTTTGATATTGGGTGTAAAGAATTTGTTCAAAATTGGCTGGAAGAAATCTGTCCTTCATCATTCGCTTCATTCTTTCCCATTTACGGATCGGTCTCTTCCCAAATCTTTGGCGGTTGATTTCAAGTTGATCCCACCACGCTTGTGCTCCCCCATTCAATTTTAGAGCCACTAATTTTACCTTCTTATTCTCCGGTGTGTTCATGTAATCAAAAAAATTCTCTACATGCCGAATCCACTCCAAGAATGCTTCGATCTCCATTTTACCATTGTAGGTTGGAATGTCAATTTTCATTTTGAAATTGTTTTCTTGTTGATGGTAATGAATTCTTGCATCTTCATTTCGTTCCAGTGGACCAAGCATTGCATTTTCTGGCTGACCTTGCTGATAATAAAGAGTTCTTGGATCTTTGTCATCTTCACTTGAAGAATCCGACCAATCTTGATACCTTCGGTACAAAGGATTTTCCTTTAGTTCTTGATATCTTTTAGGTGCCATCTCCCATTCTTGAAATCTGGTTGGAGCGCCATCTTTAGTTCTTGATATCATGTTCCAATCTTGCGCCATCTTTTGTTCGCCAAAATGTCTATCTTGCTGGAGCTTTTCTCTGTTCTCTTGTCGGCCTTGTTTCTTGCTACACTCTCCTTGGCGATTTTGAGTTTCTCGTCCCCAATTTGTTTGTGCCGAAGGATTCAGTGATAGTTGTTCGGTTTGAAGACCGATCTTTTCCCACATTAGTTTTAGTATGTCTTTGATCTCACGCACGTCGTTTTCAACTGACAGCAAGCGTGCAGTTGTCTCTTGTGGTGAGAGGACGGGGGTAGATTCCGCCTCTTTATCAACCAAAGATGGATCTCCACTTACATTAGTTGAGACTTTCTTGGTTGTCATGGTAGGAGCGTCCCAAAAATCGAGTGCTCTGATACCAATTTGGTGTAGCCAAAAGTTGAATAACCTCAGAATTTTATTATATCCAAAACTAAACAAGAGCTAGCCTTTAAATAGGCTAACAAGGCACGGCCAACAAGGCCAACTAACTAACTAACAAGCTAATAAAAAGGCACATGGACAGCACATGACCGGAAGGCTAGAGAAATAAAAATACAACTTAACCGGCTACATCAATGGCCATCACATCTTGTTCAATAGTACTCCAAAAGTGTTTAAAAAATTCAGCAGTGAAACCATCAAGACCAGGAGATTTACTCGATCCCAAAGATTGGACAACTATATATACCTCATCATCCTTGAAAGGAACTTGTAATGTGGTCGTTTGAGCTTCACTAATTCGACTCCAATCAATGTTGGTTGGGAGAAAGTGCATATCGTGATCTTTAGTGTATAATTTTTGATAAAAATCAATGAACTCCTGCTCAATATCTCCATCGGTTAAAAGACTCACTCCATCACGAGACAATAATTCAGAAATAGAATTTTTCCTTTTACGAGCAGCCATAATGCGATGAAAAAATTTAGTATTCTCATCGCCCTCCTTCAACCAAGTAAGTTTACAACGTTGTCTCCAGTATACATGATCTCTTGCCGTTATATCCTCAATCTCTCTTGAAGAAGATGCCTTTGTGTCCTTTGTTCAACGGATAAGCAGTCATAGTCTTCTATATTATCTAGTGCTTTAAGTTGAGATATAAGCATAGGGAGATTTTCCGTAACTGTCCTGTGAGATTTATTCCAACTCAGAAGTTCGGTTTTTAATCTTTTCAACTTCATCATAAAACCATGACCAGGCCATCCATTGATGGGGTTTTGGTTCCACCATGAAACAACTACAGATTTGAAATCTTTATGAAGGGGCCAAGAATTTTCAAATCTGAATGGGTTGGGACCCCACGATAACTCACCAAAATTTAAGCTAAGAGGATAATGATCAGATGTAACTCTCGGTATAAGAAGGCCTAGATTGCACATATTTGAATATAATGGAATATTTTTATTCTCTCATGTTAAGATTAATATTGGCTGATCGAGTTTTATTCCCTTTAATCAACGGTTTTCATGCATCCTTAGACACACTAAGCATGAGAAAAGCACAAGGTACACCTCACTCACTGTACTTCGAGGAGAAGGAATCCTCGTAACCAAGACTCAGAAAAATCCCCTGTTGACGTGTGTCTGCCTTTCCAAGCACAAGTTCTATTGATCGGGTTTTCTTCCCTTTAATCAACAAAAGGATGCAACATTAGACACACTAAGCATGAGAAAAGCACAAGGTACACCTCACTCACTGTATTTCAAGGAGAAGTAACCCTCTCCTTGTAACCAAGACCCAGAAAAATCCCCAGTTGATGTGCGTCTACCTTTCCAAGATCAAGCTCTATTGACATGTCAAGACCCAAAAAAACCCTCCAGATGCCTGCCCCTGAAAAGATGAAAGATACATTATTAAAGTTGTTAGGCTATAAATAAGGGTGAACTGGAAATGGCACCATTTACTCCACAAAGTACATGAGAAAAGAATGAAAGAAATGTACGATTTTGTAGATTCTGTTGGATTATTGATTTTCCTTTCCTCAATTTGTTGCTAATTGAGGCAAATCTTTCGGGAATGCCACTGAGGATATTCATGTACACTTTTCATTTCTTCCATAGATTCAAGAACTTATCCAGGACCGCTCATTGTGGTTGAAATTTCTCAGCATCCTGAGGTAAAGTTGTCTCACATTTTGAACAAATCGTTTTAATAGATTTCAAAATTCTTGAAGATGATTGCACTTATTTAACCCTTTCTTTCCTCTGCTTTGCAGGATGGTTTGTTAATTGTGGTTTCCCCTGTAACGAGAATACATAATGAAAGTGGACTAACCATGGAACTTCGATTTCGACGAAACCAGCCAAAAGAAGATGAATGTGCTTCTGTGTTTCTAAAACCTGGAGATGTGATTGATGATTCAATGGCAATGTTTGATGCTTTAAATTCTTCTGGTGGATTGAGAAAGGCATTAATGTCTCTATGTGTTGGTATGTCGTATGCCTAATCAAAATATGACCAGTTTTTTCTTTGTGAAATAGAGGAAGTGAAATTTTATGCTGCTGCAATTACATCAAAATATTTTAAGATCCTGAAGTTCACAAAATTTTAGTTACTCCTTTATTGTCTTTCATTTTATTACAAGATAGTTTTTCATCATTATGCTCTCTCATTTGTTACCTCTCCCTTCTATGTCCATGGAAAAAGAATTTGGGTGTAAATTTCTAGGATGGAATTGTTAGGTTAATTGGATTTTGAAATTCCAGAAGTCAGTGATACAAGAAGAAAGTGAATTTACATTTAGTTTATTTCTAAAGCTAAGTAGTTCGTTATGTGCTTCGTGGTTGATTGCTTCTACTTTTTTTCCGTGTCTGTTTGCGAGAGAACAGTATACTCATATTCTTGATTGATTAAAGATACATTAGAGCGTCTGGATATATAAGGGACTGCTAGAACTAGCTAAATTCCTGATGTAATTCCATATGCCCATCCTTTTGATGTGCTTACTGGCTCAGACCATACCTTGCCTACAGCTCTCAACTGACTGCAAAATAGAATTAGGAAAATGGAAACCTTAGCTCCTAAGCTCAGATTTTTGTAATGTTTATTTAGGTAGGGTATATCTCAATTTCTAATAACCAGAGCACATTGGGTTTTGTCCTTTTGTTCTTTCTTTTGGCCTTGTATTTGTTTTCATAGTTTGGCCTAGTTTGGTCTTGTTTTTATTGTTGTCTTCTTCTTCTCTCCCTTGTCGAGGTTGTATTCTTTTAAGCATTAGCCTCTTCATTTTTTTCAATGAAAAGTTTCGTTTCTTGTTTAAGAAAAAAAAAAAAAACCAGGGCACATTGATCTTAAACATTAGTTAGGTGAAACAAATACTACTTCGGATGTGTCCATGCTCTTCATTATGGTTATGTAGACTTCATACACTAGGAGTCTTGTACAATTTTGTTTATGGATTAAGGCAAATTTAATTTTATATTAAGACTTCTAACACTCCCCCTCACTTGTGGGCTTGGAAATTTGTAGAAGGCCCAACTAGTGAAATTCAAAATTAATTGGGGAATGACCTTACAAGTGTTCGAATGGAGTTCGAATATAGGACCAGGTCCTCTAATACCATATTAAATCACCAATGAACCCAAAGGCGTAAGCTGATGGGCTAAATTTTATTTCTAAACTTCAAAAATTGAAATACAACCATCATTATTGTTTTGCAAATTATGGTTAAAAAAATGCTTCCAAAATTTTTTCACTCCCCCTGAGGTCCAGCTTAAAGATATCCATCATGCGTAGGTTATTCTTAGGTATCCAAACTAAGAAAAGACACCAAACACTAATATATTATATTGCAATATCGAAATGAAGTTACAATATAACCGATAGTCTTTCGAGAGGGCTAACTCTCTCCCAAAGTCCCACTTTGAGACAATACCAAAATTCTCCACACCCCTAAGGCTCCCTAAACTTCCCTATTTATAACCAAGACTCCCTAGCTATTTACTATTATACACTTACTATCCTTATAATACTATTCACCATATACGCCATACTAGTACCCTTACAGTTACCACTAATCTTTCTCAGATAACTATTTAAGAAGATCCTTATGTAGCTTTTAAAATATTTATAAAATGTTTTCACTCTACTTAAAGTGTGCTTAATGATATCCATCATTGCAGGCACCAGTAATCTCCTCAAATGATTGTGTAGAAAGATTTTTTTGTTGAAATGTCGGTTACTTATTGTTCTATAGAGATGTCCATTATAATTCTAATAATCGTGATAACATTTAAGCATGTTCTTGGACTGTCTCAATGAAAACTAGGTGGAGGAGTGAACTGCACCTCTCACATCTCTACAGAGCAATAGCTAACTGGCATTTGAACTGAACATTTTCATAGACAATGATTTGGAAAATTATTAATACTGGTAACTTGCGATAATGGACATTTATAGGCATACTTTAAGGGGAATCATAACATTTTGTAAATATTTTTTAAAAGCTACCTAAGGGTCTTCCTGGACAGTTATTTGAGAAGAGTAGTGGTAGAAGTACCTTCGTGGGAATGAAAATTTTGAAAACATTTTTTTACTGTAATATGTTAGCCAACAATGGCTGCTGTATTTCAATGGTCTCAACCTAGTGTATCGGTATACTTAACCAATAAGGAAGGAAAAAACACTAGAAACCACCTGTGTCGCATGTCAATCAAAGCTATTCTTTATAGGGTACAGCCAGTTAATTACAAACTTTCTAGATTACTAGATGAGTAACAAAAGAGCCCTTTATCATTCAATCCCCTTGAACAACTCATGTTATTATATGTCCTCCAAATTTGCATGGCTTGGATAAAAGCCAGCAAATAAGGGACTCCATATTGCTTTTTTAGCTTTTGGGTTTAGAAAACCAGGCACAGCCTTTGGAACTGAAGCATACTCCTGATCACTGCGTGAGAGATGAACTAGTCCTTATTGCCTTAATATTCGTACCTATATATTATTATGTATTTGCTAATTCTAAGTACTTGATAACATGTCTCCTCCCCTGACCCTAAGGCTGTTTCCGTCCTTTTGTTGATAATATATCTTGATGTTTCTTATTCGCCCACCCCCCTCCCCCCCCCCCCCCAAAAAAAAAGAGTACTTAATAACATGAACGAAAGAGTATTCTTCTCTTGTTTTTACCCACTTGAATAGAAGATAAAAACATCCATGATGGACCAGAAGTCTAGCCTTATGTATGTGAAGCCTGTACTCATTGCTAGAACCATCCAATTTTACATAGGTTTTAGTTAATAGTATTAAACTGCATTATATTTTGATTTTCCCTTCATGTTTTCTTGCTCTAAAATTGATGGGTTCAAAACATTTCAGGAAACTTCCTTCTTTCCTTTAGACCAATGTTAATTGATGACCCAATGAATTTTAACAATTCAAGGTCAGTTGAATGGTCAGATGATTTTAAAGGTGAAAAGGCAGTGCATTTGTCTGGAATTTTTGACAAGTTAAGTTACAAAGTCAGAAAGGCTTTAGTTGGATTGGAGAAGTATTCCTTTAGCACAGCAAGTTGTAAGCTGTTAGTTGATGGTGGCCATGAAAAGCACTTGCACTTTCTGATTCAGTGCATTGATGAGGACGTGCATATTATGCGGCCTGATGAACTTGGGCATGCGTTTGATAATAGTCATTCATCCAATGTGCTACAAGTGCAAAAGCAGATTTTTCTTCTTCCTACCGTACGAGTGTCCAATTCTTTGTATTCGGAGATACATGTGCTTTTGAGTGAGATAGGTAAAGTTGAAATTTGTTTCCATTTGGATAGTTTTAAATGATTTAACTTGTCCTTTGATTTTATTGCAGATACTAGTACCATAAATGAGGATTCGCATATTGGAACTAGGGCAACTATATCTTCTGAATCAACAGCTGATTTCTATGTGAACCCTGCCATAATTTTTTTTACTGTTACGTTACCTGCGTTAAATTCAACTTGCAAATCGGTGAGTAGTGGTGATTTTGTCAAGAAGTTACTGAAGCAGAAAAGTGAAGTCCAATCGGTAGACGTTGATCTTGATTTTGGTGGTGGAAAGTACTTTGCTTCCTTAAGATTGGCTCGTGGCCATAGAGGCACATTAGAGGTTATGCTAACATCACATTTTACTTTGTCTTGAAAGAATAAAATATGTGTTTCACTACTAGTTATTAATTACCTGCGGCTATGGGCCCAAATTTTGCAACAGCCCCAACTAAGAAACTGTTAGCGTTATTATGCCTTATTATAGGAAACCTAATGTACTTTGGTCTGCAGGTAACCTAATGCATATTGAATTGCAGGCAACTGTTTTTACACCGTATGCCCTGAAGAATGACACAGATTTTATGCTGCATTTTCTTGCTTCAAATAAGAAAACCCTGTACAGGTTTAGAATGATTCATGAATGCTTACGTGCATTGTTTTATGGCCTATGCATTTCTTTGGCATAATCTACAACAATTGAAAAGCCATGGATATATGCAGGGATGTAGAAGAGAATGGTTTCTGTCCTCCAAATTTAGGAATAAGTTTGCCTCCAGACTCAAGTTGTTCATGGTTCTTTAAGTAAGATAAATTAAGACTCGGAAGTAAAATGGATTATTTTTTCTATTTATTTTCTTGTCTCGCACCAACTACATTTAATCTTCTAAATTTCCATTTCATTACATTAATGACATCAACGTAATATCTTACAGGTCCAAAAAGGTGTTTGTACAGGTGTCAGATAATTATACATCTGAGTCACTACTTGACTTGGATGCTCTATCTGGCTTCACAGAATTAAGCCTGCAAACTCAAGGAGATGGCATAGTATTTAGTATCAAACTTGGTGTTTCTTTGGGATCACTGTTGAGAAATATGCTTTTGCCGTCCCAACTAGTTACTATAGTCCCACGATATGTTGTGATTAATGAATCAAAAGAAAATATTACTGTACGTCAGTGTTATTTACAGGTTTGTAATTCGTTCTTCAGTTTTGAGCAACCTTTACTTTAGTACTTTGGTCACTGTTATTTTTGATGTCTTACAACTTTTTCTTCTCCTTTGTTGCTCTTTTTACTCCTATATGAAGAATGATGAAGGAAGCACAATCCAAGTCAACAGTAAACAGAAAGCAACACTAAAACTGCAGCACGGAATCCAGAAGTCTAAAGAATCCAGTCTAATTGAAAATTTTGTGAAGAAGCATTTAAAATCTTCCGACGATTCATTAAAATTTATTCAGTTCTACCTTACTGACTCTGATTTGAGTTGGTCTGGCCCAATATGCATTGCTTCATTAGGACAATTTTACCTGAAATTCAAAAAGCAGCAAGATCAAGGGGCTATGAAAGGCACAAGTATAATTGAATTTGCTGCAGTTCATGTGGTGGAAGAAGGTTCAACATTAAGTTTACACTTCCATAAGCCACCAAATACCAAGATTCCATACAGGATTGAGAATTGTTTGCACAAGTTTTCTATTACATACTATCAGAAGGTTGTGCTGTTCTTCCATTTTCCTCTCTCATCAATTAGCAGATGGATATGAACTATGATATATATGTTAGTATTCTTTCTATTAATGATAAGATGATTTTACAGGATGTTATGGAGCCTGAGGTTCTAGGATCTCTATGTAGCGTTGATTATGTCTGGGATGACCTGACTCTTCCACATGAGCTAGTAGTCCAAATTAACGGTACTTGAAAATTATTTTTTCTTTCAAGGTCCATATCTTTCTTCTTCATATTTTTACCTTGGTGATATTGATTTGGTTGCTGATTGCCATCAATGCTATGTAGGAAAGAATAAGAGTTTTTTTTTTTTTTTTTTTGGGAGAAATTCCCTGTTTTCTGTTATTTCCAATGACTTGCTAGTTAGGTTAAATAAGAATCAGAAAACGAAAATTAGACATTTGTCGTACTAAACAATCCTCTTTGAAGCATTTAAATCTTTAATTTTATTTGAACTTTGTAGAATTGTTTAGACTACAGATATATTTGAGAGCCCTATGTTTTATGAGTATCATAGTTGTAAATATGTATGAAAACAATGCATCCAAGTATTTTATGTTAAGGTTCTCAAGTATGACTTGATTTTCGGAATTTTATTTGGTTAATGTTTGATGGAATATTTTGTGTTAAGGTTTTGAAGCATGACTTGAGTTTGGGAATTTTATTTGATTAATGTTTTATAGGAAAATTATATATGACAACTTCATATGAACGAAGGAGTTGACTCTATTAGCTAGATGACCCTAGATTTTTTTTTTTTTTAATGAGACCTGGATTGATATCTTGTTACTTCGGATTTGGTGCTAAACTTGCATTATCACTGATCACCTATGGGACCTCCACCTCTTCCTCTAGTGGCTCTAGTGTGTGGTTTACCATCAAGTTTTCAGCAAGGCTCATGAGTATGAGGTTCCTTAAAAAAAAGTCAGACCATAATTTGCCTCTCATCTTTTCTTTTCTTTTTTTTCATTTTTATCTTATTACTCTGTCACGCTGCATTAAGTTTCCCCATCATCAAACTTAGACTTCTGTGCTTGTGCCTTTTTCACCAACCGTGGCTTTTCCCATTGTCATTGTAATTTGACTTTCTGCCTTCTGTCTATTACAAAGACACTATCTTAATTATCTGCAACCTGACTATTTCCAATATTAAGGCTTAATACTAGATTATGATTCTCATTCAAACCATCTAGGAAGTGGAATGCTTGGCCTTTAGCAAGTTTCTTTTTTATCTCTTACTACAATTGTTAGTCAAAGTCTTGGTAAGTTTCCAGGGTTACTGTTACTTTACGTTGTTGCTTCTTCAACTCATGCATCTGGATCTTCAACCTCCAGTGTGTTCATTATGTGTTGGTAATGGTGAAAATCATTGTCACCTTTTCTTTCCATGCCTTTATGCTGCATGCTGTTGGAGTTCTCTCTTCAAGACCTTTAAGTTCTTTCTCCAAGATCTTTAAGATCTAGTGGGTGTTTGATAATGATGCAAGTAGGAACATTTTCCAGCTATGACGTAGGATGGTTTTATCTCCTTGTGGTCATCGTCTTTGGTTTTATGTTTTTAAAGCTTTAATTGCAAGCTGTTCAAAAGGAATCCTTTTTTAAGACTAAAGTTTGGTTGGAAGGATTTGATGCTTCCATCTTTAAATCCTCTCAATGGTGTTCTCTATGCACTTTATTTCATCAATATTCCTCTAGTGATATTTGTATGGGATGTTCTTGTTTTCCCTCACTAGGATTTATGTTTAACCTTTGTTATGCTTCCTTGCACTCCCTTTGGGTGTTTTTTTTCCTTTGAAATTTTTTGTATCTTTTCATTATTTCAATGAGAAGTTTGTATTTTGTTAAAAAAAAGAAGTTATCTTTGATTTTGCCTCGTGACGGATGAGTTGTGGGGCCGTTTGTAATGTAATTCCCACCCAGTGTTAGGTAGAATCCTTTGTAGCCGACTTATATACACGACAATGTACTCTAAGTGATAGAGTAGCGTTGTTGTCATGCATTGTGATTCACTCTTTCATTGCTTCGATGTGTCCTTTTAAAGAAAATCATTTTGGCCTCCAAAATATACTTTTTACTTACCTACGAAAGGAAAAAAGGAAGAAAAGAAAAAAAAAAATCAATAAACTTTAAGAAAAGTCACAAAACATAACCTAAACTAGACATAATAAGTGAATATACTTACCAGTTAAGACCTTGGAAGATGATTGTGGATTTGTTGGAGTGTGATTTTTGATCCATCTAATGAAATAAAGGTTCAGAGATATCTTTTTCACCATAAAAGTGCAATACTCTGTTTTTCACATGTTAGATGTTGATGATTAGATTGTGGAAGGAACTCCGTTTGAAAATGATTCCATTTTGACATTGGGTGGTACATGGTCTCTATTTCAGAATTCAGATTATTGTCTATAAGGAATCTTTTGCCACAGACGATTTTTTTTTTAGATTGACTTTGTGCTCTTGAAATTATTGATAGAGCGCCTTCGTGAAATTAACTTGGATAAGTTGCGCACATGGAAGCCTTTATATAAGTCTAGACAACAAGGAGGCTTGGCACATCAAACAATATCCAACTTTAATGTCCGGGAGATTGTGAAGGTTGGCTATGAAATTTATGCAGATGGTCCAACCAGGGTTCTACGAATTTGTGAGAAGTCCGATTGTCACAAAAGAGATTCAGTGATTAAATCATCTGAAAAAATTCGACTCAGAATTTCTAATATCACAGTTCACTTACTTGAACGGTGGAGGAAGGTCAGTCTTGTTCTCTTCTTAGTCCATCCCTTCTCAAGTTTTCATTTACCCAGTTCAAAATTTCAAATATGTTAAGACTCAAAATTTTTTAAGTGGGTGGTATTGTGCCTTGATTTTATATAATACTATCTATTTTTGCTTATTGATTCTTTTCTTCTATGTGCATCTTTTGTCTAATTAAAACTATAGTCTGAATGTTGAACTTGAAATTTCTCTCTTTCTCTCTCTTGCTTGTTTCTTCTTTTTTTTCTTGCCTTTTTTGAGAAAGGAAACTTCTTGTCATGCTATATGTATTAAAGGAGCATGGAGGAGAATCTGGCTCTTCCCATTTTGTCATCATTCTGTATTTAATTCATTAATTGTAATTGTGTTTTAGCGTGTTTTCCATTTATTTTTTGTTAAAAAACTGTTTTGATCATTGTACTTCAATTTAATACCTAAATTTAGATATTAATTTTTTTTTAATAAGAAACCTCAAAGGAAAATATATTTCATCAACAAAAAGGCAAAACAGCCCAAGGATCGAGGGTGGAGATTACCCCTCTCAGAATCCATCTCAAAAGAGTCTGTCAATCATTAATAATCATTTAGAGGCTATAATTACAAAAGAACTTTTTATGTAATGTAATTGTAATCCACCAAGAGGCAGTATTTTGTATATAGTTACAAAAAAATCCATATGGGAGGACTTATCTACGGGCGTTCTCGCATTCCTTTCCTTCCACAAAAGCCAGCACATCTAGTAATAATCATAGCCTTTCCTTTCATATGCCAATCATGAAGCCCTTCCAAAAGCCAGTCGTCCACCTTCCTAGGGATGCAAAACGAAATCTCTAACAGCCCAGCTACAAAGCACCAAACCTTATAGGCCAATTTACAGTGGAGAAATAAATGATCAATATTCTCACCATCTTTTAGGCATAGGTGGTAAC
This sequence comes from Luffa acutangula, assembly GCA_036850905.1. NCBI lineage: Eukaryota > Viridiplantae > Streptophyta > Magnoliopsida > Cucurbitales > Cucurbitaceae > Luffa > Luffa acutangula. The sequence continues at coordinate 54,476,608 of CM072087.1, read as the reverse complement.
CACAGAGGGAGAGAGACCAATTTTTTAACCTTCCAGTATTAAGGCTACGGTAAGCCAAGGACCACAGGGAAATTTTTACTTTCTTCGGACTTTTATGTTTCCATACCAACCTAGGTAAAGCAACGTTGATTTTAGAGGATTTGACCGAGAGATTATGAACTATAGATTTGCTAGAATATTGTCTTGAACCTTCCAGTTTCCAGGTAATTTTATCCATATCCGAGCCCAGACGCACAACATTAAGCTTCTCAATCAACACCACCCAACTATGAAGTTCTTTGTCAAAGAAAGCTCTTCGGATTCCCAAATTCCAAGTATGATTATCATTGTCCCAGCAATCATGAATGGATGCCTCCCTTTTATTGGATATCATAAAAATATCAAGAAAGCTTTTATTTAGAGGCTGCTCATCACACCAAATGTCTTTCCAAAATCGAATTTTATCCTCACATCTAACTTGGAATTTAGTGAATTGATCAAAGAGAGGATATAATTTAGCAATGTCCCGCCAAATCTTTCTACCTTTCCTCTTAATAACCTGCCTCGTTTTTCGTCTGAAATGGGATACTACATATATACTGGCAATGACTTTCCTCCACAAGGCATTTCCTTCTTGGAAAATCTCCACAACCATTAAGAAGGGAGGTATTTCGGTACCCCAGAGAGCCCACTCCTAGGCCCCATGGCTGGTTGGCAAGGCTATCCAATCCCATTTGACAAGGCTAGATCCGTGTTTATAGATGCCGCCACTCCATATGAAGTCTCTAATGATCTTCTCCATCGACTTAATTACAGATTTAGGACCCTTTAAGAGAGAGAAGTAATATATGGGCAGACTATTAAGAACCGATTGAGCTAAAGTCACTCTTTCCCCTTTGGATAACATCCTCCGATGATGGTTTCCTCTCAAGGGATAGTCCATGATATTTACTCATTATTGGGTCTTTTCAAGAATAAGAAATCCTTTTCTCCTAAAAACGGCAAATGCCATTTATATAGAATGGTAAAAATATTTTTATGAACATATTGTGTTGGTTGTCAATGTTAAAAGTTTATGGTGTTAAAAAATTTGATATGAAAAATAATTGTTGTAAACGTATTTGTAATGGTTATTAAAAATAAAAATATAAAAAGGTGGAACTATGCTAGTTATATCACATGGAATACCTAAATGAATTAGGTTAAGTTATCCTTTTAGTCCTATGGTCTATTTGGTCCCTAACTAGTCCTTAACTTTAAAATGTTTCTTGTAACTTTCAATTTTGACTTTAATAAGTCTCTATCATTAACACTATTACTTAAATGTCGATCTAAATAGTAATTGGCATATACCCTCGATCAAAAGGTCAGAGGTTCGAATCTCACCTTCAAATGTTAGGGTTGTTGAACTTAAATGTTGATATGATAATTATTGAATTACAATTGATGACATGAAAAATCATCACAAGTGAGCCAATCTTGGTCTTTGAATAAAAATGAAAATGTGATATTAGAGAGAGAGAGAGAGAGAAACAGCGAGGAGCTGAAGGTGGTGGCAATTTGGGCCTCTTTGGTGATGAGTTTCAGTCAGTAAGTAGTGACTGCTGTAACTGAAAGTCCTTCAGCTTTAACGTCATGTCGGAGGAACTGATTCTCCCTTATTCACAAAAGGTTGGTTTTTTTAACTTTATTTATGGATTGGATTCAATCTTTTAGGAAGAAACCATATGATTAAATCAATAAGAAAATGGAACAAGAAATAAAATTTTACAACTGAAGAAGGAAAGATTATTATTATCATCCGAATAAATGGAACTGGAACGATAAGGGGGAAAATCAGGAAAATGTCCAGCTTGAATCTTTCCCTAGTTTATCAGAAAATAGTGCTAAAGTAGGCCTGGAGCTGTAATTTCCAGTCCCTTTTTTATATGAGATTTCTTATGCATTTTTATCTGTAATCTGTTGATTTGTAATGCTCAAACCTTCTAATCCGACTAAGTATTTTGAATATCACAGTTCATCCATGTGATCGTATTAATGGGTACTCGAGTCTCAGAATTTGGTTTGCTTTGTTTTCCTAGTCATTCATTATGTACGAAATTGTGAGTATATAAATATTCAACACAACTTCCTGGATTGTATGTTTACGGGTCATTTTTTTGATAGGAGAATGGTTGCAAAAAATGGATTCATAGATTTATTAAATCGACCAACAAATTTTAAATGGGTTGTATTGTTATTAAAAAATTAACATCTTCGACCTTTTAATTTGACTATAATTATAATTAAGGATGGATATGGGGATGAGCCGTCTCATAAGCCACTTGTAGCTGCTAGACTCGAGGACATTAATTTGGACTCTGTGTTCACAGAGCAGCAGAAATATAACCAGATTACTATTCAGGTACTGGTTTCCATTAACCTGATAATATGCGGGTAGTTACTATGTTATTCCGATAACCACCCATTTATTCTAACAACTTCGTAACAATCAAATGCTAATTCATTTATGCAGTCATTGAAATTGGAGGAGAAGAGAGTAGGAGCTACTTTTGCTGCAATGCTTCGTAGGCATCAACTTGATTGGAGTGACTCAAATGATTGTGTTCTCAAAATTGTCTGCGTCCTGAACTCAACCAGCTTTCATGTCAAGCAAGTGAAATACTTTTCTGTTGTTCTGCAGGTAATATCAAGCATAACATTGGCCATACACCTCCCAGGCCTTTTGTAGACCTTATATGCTTAACGATGTTTGCTTCAGGGAATTGGGAATTGTTAGTAACTAAAATTACTAATTTGTTTTGAGTTGGTCTAGTCTTCCTAGTTTCTAGGAAATAGTTGAGTCAAGTCTAAGTTGCTAATTTTGTGGAGTTAGTGGGATTAGTTGTGGAATCTATTTTTAGATTCAAGTTATGTATTTATATGGAGTTTTCTAGAATGAAATTATCACACTTTCCCATTGTTCTCATTTCCTCTCATTAGTTAGATCTACATTGGTATCAGAGCCCTCTATTCTTAAGGGATCTGTGAGTGAGAATCAGTGAAATATCTCCGAGAGAAACTGAGTGATACACCTGTGAGAGTTGTTAGAGATGGAATCCAACAGTCTTTCTTCATTGGCTCCACCTGTGTTTGATGGTGAAAACTATCAGGCATGGGCTATCAGAATACAAGCCTACATGGAGGGTTGTGATTATTGGGAAGCAATTGAGCAAGACTATGAGATTGCTCCACTTCCTGATAACCCAACAATACATCAGATCAAGACTCACAAGGAGAGGGTCACCAGGAAGGCAAAAGCTCGAGCTTGCCTATATGCAGCTGTGTCTCCCGCCATATTCAACAGAATTATGGCCTTGAAGTCAGCAAAGGAGATCTGGGAGTTCCTCAAAAGTGAGTATGAAGGTGATGAGAGGATTAAAGGCATGAAGGTGTTGAACTTGGTGCGAGAATTCGAGAGAATGCAAATGAAGGATTCTGAGTCCATTAAAGAGTACTCAGATAAGTTGATTGAGATTGCTAACAAGGCAAGAGCATTGGGAACCAAATTATCTGACAATAGATTGGTTCAGAAGATTCTAGTTTCAGTACCTGAGAGATATGAAGCAACCATTGCTTCTTTAGAAAATACTAAAGACCTCTCAAAACTCAAGGTGATAGAAGTAGTTAGTGCTTTGCAAGCACAAGAGCAGAGGAGGTTGATGAGACAAGAAGGAAGCATTGAGGGGGCATTGAAAGCTAGAGTGCAGCAGGGAGAAGGTGGAAGAGAGAGGAAGGGGAAATGGAAGAAGGGAAGTGGCAGCAGTAGCTCAGAGTTTGTTGCAAAGGATGCTAGTAGTACATGCAAGCACTGTGGGAAGCAGAATCATCCACATTTCAGATGTTGGAGAAGGCCAGATGTGAAGTGTAGAAGATGTCACTTATTGGGGCACATTGAACAGTTCTGTAAGGAAGCAAAAACTCAACAGCAAGGAGGAGCACATGTTGTAGTACAACAAGAAGCAGATCAACTCTTTGTGGCTACTTGTTTCTCATCAGTCACTCAATGTGATGGTTGGTTGGTTGATAGTGGGTGTACCAATCACATGACAAGTGACAAAGAGTTGTTCAAGGACCTTGACAAGTCATTCAAGTCAAGGGTGAAGATAGGAAACGGTGAGTATCTAGAAGTAAAGGGGAAAGGCACAGTGTCAATAGAGAGTTGTGCTGGAACCAAGTTGATTACTGAAGTGTTGTTTGTCCCTGAAATTGATCAAAACTTGTTAAGTGTTGGTCAATTAGTAGAGAAGGGATTCAAAGTGTTGTTTGAAGAAGGAAAGTGTCTCATTTCTGATTCCAATGGGAATGAGTTGTTCAAAATAAAGATGCAACACAAGAGCTTCTCCTTGGATCCACTCGAGAAGGAGCAGATAGCTTTCAAGTGTCAAGTGAATGACACTGAGTTATGGCACAAGAGGTTGGGGCATTTTCATCAGAAAGGGTTGCAGTATCTGCAGAAGAATGAGATGGCAGTAGGAGTACCAGTTTTGGAGGAGCTGAAAACAAACTGCAGAGCTTGTTTAACAGGGAAGCAAACAAGGTTGCCTTTCAAGAAGTCACAATGGAAAGCAAACAAGGTTGCCTTTCAAGAAGTCACAATTGAAAGCTAGAGTGCAGCAGGGAGAAGGTGGAAGAGAGAGGAAGGGGAAATGGAAGAAGGGAAGTGGCAGCAGTAGCTCAGAGTTTGTTGCAAAGGATGCTAGTAGTACATGCAAGCACTGTGGGAAGCAGAATCATCCACATTTCAGATGTTGGAGAAGGCCAGATGTGAAGTGTAGAAGATGCCACTTATTGGGGCACATTGAACAGTTCTGTAAGGAAGCAAAAACTCAACAGCAAGGAGGAGCACATGTTGGAGTACAACAAGAAGCAGATCAACTCTTTGTGGCTACTTGTTTCTCATCAGTCACTCAATGTGATGGTTGGTTGGTTGATAGTGGGTGTACCAATCACATGACAAGTGACAAAGAGTTGTTCAAGGACCTTGACAAGTCATTCAAGTCAAGGGTGAAGATAGGAAACGGTGAGTATCTAGAAGTAAAGGGGAAAGGCACAGTGTCAATAGAGAGTTGTGCTGGAACCAAGTTGATTACTGAAGTGTTGTTTGTCCCTGAAATTGATCAAAACTTGTTAAGTGTTGGTCAATTAGTAGAGAAGGGATTCAAAGTGTTGTTTGAAGAAGGAAAGTGTCTCATTTCTGATTCCAATGGGAATGAGTTGTTCAAAATAAAGATGCAACACAAGAGCTTCTCCTTGGATCCACTCGAGAAGGAGCAGATAGCTTTCAAGTGTCAAGTGAATGACACTGAGTTATGGCACAAGAGGTTGGGGCATTTTCATCAGAAAGGGTTGCAGTATCTGCAGAAGAATGAGATGGCAGTAGGAGTACCAGTTTTGGAGGAGCTGAAAACAAACTGCAGAGCTTGTTTAACAGGGAAGCAAACAAGGTTGCCTTTCAAGAAGTCACAATGGAAAGCAACTGAGAAGTTGCAGCTCATCCACACTGACCTGTGTGGACCTCAACCAACTCTCTCACTAAATGGTAGCAGGTATTTCATTATCTTTATTGATGATTATACCAGAATGTGTTGGATATATTTCATGAAGCATAAGTCTGAAGTAGCTGAAGTGTTTCTGAAGTTTAAGAGATGGGTTGAGAATCAAAGTGGCTGTAAGATTCAGGTGGTGAGAACTGATAATGGGACTGAATATACATCGCAAAGGTTCAATTCCTTCTGTGAAGAAGTTGGGATAGAGCATCAGCTCACTGCTCCATATTCTCCACAACAAAATGGAGTCAGTGAGAGGAAGAACAGAAGTATTATGGAAATGACAAGATGCTTATTGCATGAGAAGAACTTGCCAAAAGAATTTTGGGCTGAAGCAGCAAACACAACAATCTTTCTATTGAATAGACTACCCACGAGGGTATTGGAGAAGAAGACACCTTATGAAGCTTGGTTTGATACTAAACCAAGACTGACAAATTTGAAGGTGTTTGGCTGCTTGTGTTTTTTCTATGTTCCACAGGTGAAGAGAGACAAGTTGAGTGAGAAGGCCGAACCAGGAATCTTTGTAGGCTATAGCATGGTGTCCAAAGCCTACAAGATCTATCAACCTCACACAGAGAAGATGGTGATTAGCAGAGATGTTCAGTTTTTGGAAGATGAGGAGTGGGACTGGACAAAAGAAGCAGAGGTGAAGCAACAAGAAGTCTCTCTGGATCCTGATGAATTAGTTGATGATGCACCAGTTAGAGGGACTAGACTATTGCAGGAAGTGTATGAAAGAAGTAGTGTAGCTGCATTAGAGCCTGCAGGATATGAAGAAGCTAAAAGAGATACAAAGTGGATGGAAGCAATGAAGGAAGAATTGAGTATGATAGAGAAAAACAATACATGGGAGCTGGTGGAGAAGCCTGCAGACAGAAAAGTAATTGGAGTCAAATGGGTTTTCAAAACCAAATTGAACCCAGATGGCTCTGTGAACAAGCTCAAGGCCAGGTTAGTGGTAAAAGGGTATGCACAAGTCTGTGGAATTGATTTTTCTGAGACTTTTGCACCAGTTGCAAGAATGGACACAATCAGGTTGCTACTGGTTGTGTCGGCCCAACATGGATGGAAGGTGTATCAGCTAGATGTGAAGTCAGCATTCCTAAATGGAGTGTTAGAAGAACAGATCTATGTTGAGCAACCAGACGGATTCATCATTCCAGGACAAGAGCAGAAGGTTTATTTGTTGAAGAAGGCTCTCTATGGGTTGAAGCAAGCTCCTAGGGCATGGTACAGCAAGATGGATGATCACTTGCTGAACCTGGGTTTTGTGAAGAGTCTGAGTGAATCCACACTCTATGTGAAGAAATCAAGTACTACTATTGTGATTGTATCTCTCTATGTAGATGACTTGCTAGTGACAGGAAGTGATGATGTTCAGATAGAGATATTCAAGCAAGAAATGATGAAGGTGTTTGAGATGACTGATCTAGGTCTGATGCATTACTTCCTAGGTATGGAGATTCAGCAAAAGCAGAATGAAATGTTCCTTTGTCAGAAGAAGTATGTAAGAGAGATATTGAAGAGGTTCAATATGGAGGAGTGTAAAAGTGTGAACACTCCAATGATTCAGAAGGAGAAGTTGCAAAAGGATGATGGAGAGGAACCTGCCGACGAGAATGTGTACAGAAGTCTAGTTGGATGCCTCATGTATCTCACATCCACTAGGCCTGACATTATGTACACTGTAAGTGTCCTATCTAGATTTCTTCACTGTCCAAGCAAGAATCATATGGTTGCCGGAAAAAGGGTTCTGAGATATCTAAAAGGCACACTGTCTTTTGGGATCAAATTTAGTAAAGTTGAAAATTTTGAGTTGCAAGGCTACTCAGATAGTGATTGGGCTGGGTCACTGGATGATATGAAGAGCACCTCTGGCTATTGTTTCACTTTTGGCTCAGGGTGTTTCTCATGGTGTTCAAAAAAGCAAGATATAGTGGCTCAGTTAACTGCAGAAGCTGAGTTCATTGCAGCAACGGCAACAGTCAACCAAGCTGTTTGGTTGAAGAAATTGATGCATGACTTGCATCTGAAGCAGGAAAAGTGTGTGAAGGTGTTTGTGGATAATCAAGCCACTCTAGCCATTTCATTGAATCCAGTTTTTCATGGAAGGACCAAACATTTTAAGATCAAGTATTATGTTCTGAGAGAGATGCAGAAGGAAGGAGAAGTGCAGCTGGTACATTGCAGCTCAGAAGAGCAAATGGCTGATATCTTCACTAAGTCTTTTTGTGTGGGTCGTTTTCAAGCTCTTAGGAGCAAGTTAGGTGTTTGTAGTATTTGAGTTAGGAGGAGAATGTTAGTAACTAAAATTACTAATTTGTTTTGAGTTGGTCTAGTCTTCCTAGTTTCTAGGAAATAGTTGAGTCAAGTCTAAGTTGCTAATTTTGTGGAGTTAGTGGGATTAGTTGTGGAATCTATTTTTAGATTCAAGTTATGTATTTATATGGAGTTTTCTAGAATGAAATTATCACACTTTCCCATTGTTCTCATTTCCTCTCATTAGTTAGATCTACAGGAATCATCAATAATGTCAAAGGAAAAAAAGAAAAAAAAAAAAAAGAAGAAGAAATGGCCTCTATAGGGACTTCTGAAAGTGTCATTTACAACCACGTCAGAGTCTACTATTGCATTGACGCTCATACTTAACTCGTAACAGTCTTGTTTCATGAAGCATTAGGTTCTAAACATTGACTTCACAACCACTTGTTTGAGAGAGTAAGATTCTTCCAAGATAGCATTCTAATCTCCAAACTGTCCTCCTCTCTACTCAAGCAATGAACTCCCACTTAACCCAATGAGAACCACTTCCTTCCCCACCCCTTCCTGCAAAGAGTTGCTTGTGGTTTTCTCGAACATGGCATTATTAAAAAGAACTTTGGGAAGGGATAGGAGGTACAGTATAAGCCTACTTAGAACAGTTTGAATCAAGGAAATATCCCATAAACAAGAACACTTAGAGACTGTGATCCAAAGAGTGGCTTAGGAGGACTATCAAGACAAGAACCTGCACCACTATTAGTCATGACAACCTACGAGATTCTTCAACTCTCTAACCTCCTTTTTTTCTAGTGCTCCGACACTTATTAAATGACCTCACTCTTCTATGTCTATGTTAATGTTAGCACAACGATTCACCAGAACTATGAATGATCGCATTTTAGCTGAGAACTCTATAAGGCTAAACCAATTCTCTATTGAATGCTCAGAGAACCACACCCTTGGGAGCCTCTAACAAGCTATAAGAACCTACTGCATTACAGTTATTTGAAATTGAGGCATGAGAGCTCACCTAAAAGGCCAACCCGATGATTGTAGAAACATGAGTGATTGATGAACTGACTACGAAAAGAGAATGTATTACAACTAGTGACAGGACACGCCCAAGACTCAAAACTGGACAAAGGAGGGAGGACACACACCCAACTCACTAACAGGAAAAACCCTATCCTTGGGAAAAAAGAACAAGAGGAAGGATCTTGTCAAAGGAGAATAATACATGGAGCAAAAAGAATAAGGTGATAGTGACAGTAGGTTTATTCCATATTAGAGCTAAAATTAACAAGCCAGGACATCACTATCGAGTCTTCAAATTAGGTGTAAACCACTACCTCCATTGTTGTAGGCATGGGATAGATAGAGCAAGTCATAGTTTAGGCCATCAGCGAGATGCCAGTGATATAATCAAACTTTTTTCTAACATTTTTCATGGTTTGAGACCATTGGAGACAGTTTAGGGCATTAAGTTGAGTGGTTATGTGGAGGGAGATCCTTTTGAATATGTAGAGAAAAGGAAAGTGTTAAAATGTATCAATATAAGATAATTTACCCCATTAGCTTAAGCTTGTCAGTTTAGTAGTGGTTTAATATTGATTTAATGGAAAGATTCTTGGACAAATACCCAGTTCTTTGCTTCTCTCAAATACGGTTAGGTGGGTTAAGTCAGCTGCCAGGTTGAGCGGTAGTTCAGGGTATATTTGGTATGCGATTCAGATTCTCGTTTTTAGATTCAGTTAATCAAATGGATTTAGGGAATATTGGTTTGGTGGATCTGTATTTGAAAACTATTTTTTTATTCTATGATCCAAACAACAGAAATTCATAAAACAATTTATCTTTTAAATGTTTTTGATGTTGCCAAATTTTAAATTTTAAATTTGAATATACAAAATTACTCTAAAAAAGTAAAAACTTGGATAAATGTATTATTTCATATTATAAACTCATTTCATTTTTGTTAAAATTAAAACATGTCTAATGTAATATATAATAAATTATATAAAATTGAAAAATCATAATTATACAATGTTTCTAACATAAAACAGGTTAACAAATTCATTAATAGTATTTGAGATTTAATTAAAAAGTTGGTAACTACCCCTATTTTTGTTGTTCATATATATATTACTAAATCCACTTTGAACAACTTTTTAAATGGGAATCAAATTTCTAAATTTCTGTTTGAAAACACGGAAAAATATACAATATAACTCTATTTTTCATTGAATCCCTTTGTTTCAAATTTTTTTCAGTCTAAATGCACCCTTAGTTTTTCTCTTTTCTCTCTCAATTCTATGTTTTGCTCAAATATCATGTAGATTGGGGAATTGGAAATTACATGTTTAACCCCTATATATTAAGACATGTTGGAAGTAATGGAGAATCGTAGTTCAGTTTTTCTCTTCTCTTTTCTCCCCCAGCTATGTATGTGCATTAATATCATGTATAATTTAGATGGAGAGATCAAACACTACGTATTATAACATATTGTAAGTAATGAAGAGTCCTAGTTTAGTTGTTCTCTCGCTTTTCTCCCCCAGTTATGTAGTGCTCTTATATCATGTAGAATATAGATGGAGAATTGGAAAGTTGCATGTCTAAATGTTGTTCAGATTAAACCATTTTGAAATTAATGGAAGAGTCCTAGCGATTGGTGAAGGGGAATGGAAAACATAACAAACTACCAAATATGCAGATACCAACATCTACAAAAGGATATGCACAAGGAAAGCCGAAGGATAATATTTATGTTAATTATTTTGCATGATAATTCCTATGATATTGTTATTTTACATCAAAAGTTCTTACAAATGAAAATTAATGATAATAACAAATAATTAAATATATTCTTCCAAAAAAAAAAAACAAATTATTAAATATATAGGAAATGATGAATTAAAATTCTAATGGATTCAAAATATAGGATGAAATTGAAGTATTAATTAACTTGGAGGTAACGGATAGCAATTGATGGGTAGAATTGAAAATGGAATTCATTCGTATGAGTAGTATAGATAGGCAATAAGATTCATTAATTTACTACTAACCCGAAAATCTTGAGCTACTCATGATTATTTAATTTATTTTTTACACATTCCTCACCTGTCCATAAGTATTAGTAATTATTGAAGTCCAACATATGAATTAAAGTAAAGGAAGACATAGAATTACTAGAATTTGAATTTAAAACCATATACTCTACTATCATGTTCCATTTGCTACAAATTTAAATTTTGAAAATATCATATTAAGATTGACTTAATTATTTAATTTAGTCTTAACTTTTCTCCCATTACTTAAGTGCACTTAGATTTTCTTAGTGCTTACATCTCAGCCAATTGATTTGAACCTTGATGAGGAGACCTTAATGAGGATTGCTCCATTTTGGAGATCTCTCAACGTCTCAAAATCTGAGAGCCAGCAGTACTATTTTGACCATTTTGAGATCCACCCAATAAAGGTCTGGCTCTATGTTCACTCAAGCTTTGCCTAATCTTGATATTTGACTGGAGGCCGATAATAATTTGATTTATTTATTTCTATAGATTATTGCAAATTTCCTTCCTGAGGAATTATATTCAAGTTATAGTTCAACACAGGAGACCTTGAGGACCTTACTACATAGTGTAGTAAAGGTGTGAGACTTGAACAGTATTGTGCTCTTGATTTCTCTTGCTCACTCTAACATCTGAAGCATTTTCTACTTTTACATGCATGCCTTCGTTGATTTTTTCCCTTCTTTATACTTTGCAGATCCCTCCAATGAAGAATGTGGTTGTCGAGCTCAATGGTGTTCTAGTTACTCATGCTTTGATCACAATGCGTGAATTATTTCTTAGATGTGCTCAACATTATTCATGGTAAGCAGACCTTATGATCATTTTTTTATATTTAATGTTTTACATGCTGTATAAATTAAAGTCACATTTTAATGATCCAGGTATGCCATGAGGGCTATCTATATTGCAAAAGGAAGTTCATTGCTCCCTCCAGATTTTATTTCCATCTTTGATGATTTGTCTTCATCTTCATTAGATGTCTTCTTCGATCCCTCACGTGGGTTTGCGGGTTTTCCAGGTACCCTTTCACTAGTTATTTACCTTGAGTTTCTTACCAATTCTTTAGCTTGAATAAAGAAAATAATTAATTGCCGAATTCAAATTGAACCTACTTTCTTTTAATCTTTCCAATTGTCAGTTGCATTCACGAACAAAGATGATTCTATCAATTGTTTAAAAGTCTATGTTTTGTGAATGTTCAATTGCTGCTTGGCAATTGAGAGCAGGGACTTTCAAGTTTATCAAGAAATTAATTGATGTGAAAAGAGGGTCAGGTACCAAACGCTATTTTGGAGATTTAGGGAAAACTGTAAGTCAAATAGTCCTTGCATACATGTTGATGTCATGGTGATGATAAAATCTAATTGGTTTGAAATTGATTTACAGTTGAGGACAGCCGGGTCGAATGTTATTTTTGCTGCTATAACTGAGATTTCTGACTCTGTTCTCAAGGGAGCAGAAGCAAGTGGTTTTAATGGAATGGTAGATTACCTCTCCATTCAAGTACACGTGTTATGCATTTTTTTTCCTGGCTGTTTGCCTCCTAACCTGAAATAAAGTATCAGAAATTAATACTTTGGTTGTCCCTGCAATTTCGAAGGTGAGTGGATTTCACCAAGGAATACTAAAGATATCCATGGAGCCATCTTTACTTGGGAGCGCTTTGATGCAAGGTGGCCCAGAGAGAAAAATCAAACTTGATCGAAGCCCAGGGGTTGATGAGGTAATGCGTGTGGTGTACTGGTAAATGTTGTATTTCTTGCTCATGATCAATATAGGCAACTTCAAGTTGAATATGCAAGTAATATCTCGTGCAATTATAGAGCTTTGAGACAGGTCATTGTAATTCTTTTACATGTTAAAGAAAATATTTCAAAAGATGTTTTTGTATTATTTTCCCCTTTAATTGCATAATATGTACCACAAGATACCCTCTTCTATACGTGTCTTTTTTTCATTTTCATTGTGCACATATGATATATAGATTTCTGTTAAATTACACTTTTGGACCCTGGATATTTATTTTGTGTCTATTTTAATCTAGAAATTTTCAAAAGTAACAATTTAACCCTGAAATTTTGCAAAATAGTTTGACTTAGTATCCATCATCATTTTGTTTACTTTGATACAGTAACAAATAGTTTTAGGGAATTTTTTTAATATATAAGCATAGAATGTTAAGGATGCTTATGTGGCTTTTTTTTTTAAGGAAATATTTTATTAATTTTTTTAATTAGAAACTGAATTATTCTATTTGTAATGAGCTGGAAATTATAAAGCTCCAACACTTTTGTATTCCTTTGTTGCCCATGTAACTTATTTTCTTGGGTAATAGTGTAAACTCATGTAGAAGAGTGGGTTGTAACTGCCATTTACAGTGTAACTGCTGAAATATGTCTAAACATGTAATTGGGGGACAATTAGAAAAAATCATGGGAGTGAATGAGAGTGTGAATCTCTAGAACTAAAACTCAGAGAGAACTCTTGGGAAATTAGAGGCAGTACAAGGAAAAGTGAGGAAGGAGATTTTCGGAAAGCTTGAGTGTGTAGGGAGGAATGGGGTTTACCATTGAAAACCTTTGAGGAAAGCTTTTGTACGGGGAGAAATGGGGTTTACCATTGAATACCTGTGAAGGAATGAAATCTTGAATGCTTCTCATAGTGGATGTAGGCTATATTGCCAAACCACTTTAAATCTTGTGTTGTTTCTCTTCTTCTTTTGTTTCTGCTGCTGTTTTCTAGGTTTTTTCATGTGTTGTTCTTTTAATCTAGGTTAAAATTACATTGTATTTGTTGTTAGCTGGGTGTTTGTCTCATAACATTATTGATGAAGAGTGGTTTAAGCAAAAAGAGCTTAAGAGCTTATAAGAGTGCTCGCCCATTCATTAATAACAAGATAAAGGATAGTTGCAAAACACTTTGGTTTCTAGGGGCCACAAAGTCATGGAGTAAGTGATTTCTTCAAATCATCTGTCTATCGTGTGCTATATGTCATGCAAAATGTGTCTTCCTCTCAAGCCTTATCACATAGTAAATTGTGGCAATACATAGAAGCCACAAAGTACACTTTTGATCAGAGAGAGATGGATGAGAGAAATCTGGAACAAGGAAGCTTTGATATCTTTATGATGTACCCAAGGAACTTTGAAATCTTATGACCAAAAGTAGGTTGCGACTAGGCAGGACATGGACAAGTGGTTTGCGTTCTCACCTCTCCTTTTGCACCAAGAAGGGCGGAGTGCTTTGGAAGGGTTTGTCCTTTGAATTTTACCAGCTACAGTGATTCCTCTCAATGATAATGACCACAGGAAAATCTTACATTTTTTGGGATGCTTTGACTTCCAAAGGTTCCTCCAAAAGAGAGTGGGCAAAGATTGCTCTTTAGACAAGAGGAAGTTCACCATGGATTTAACAGATAAAATTCCATCTTTCTAGAAGCCAAGAAAGATGGTCTTGTATTCAGTTGTGAGGTTATTTCTCTGAAGGAGAGTGGTGAAGGAGCTCACTGCATCCAGCATCCCTATCTCTGTTTTGGGCACCTAAAGGAAATGGCTCAAGCACTTACTTCTCTGTCCCACTGATAAAATTTTCTACTGTCTTGCTGACTTGATAAGGCAAAAGGTCTAGGAAATTTTAGCTTAAAGCATCCCAACCCTGACCAACTGTCATGCCAAAAGAGAGAGCTAGTTCCATCCCCTGTTTTGATGGTTGTGTGGCTGGAAAAATGTTTGTGAACTTGACATTTTGAACCTAAGGCCTTTAGAATCACGATGGTTAACCTCGTGGCATGCTCCATTCTGTCCCCTTCATCAATCACAAATTCACAACTCTATCACACTGATCCTTATTCCTCCATTTCAGCTCGGAGATTTGTCAGACTTAATTTTCCTTTACCAACATTGAGTTCAAAGTTCAAAAAGCGACTGTTTTATTGTTTTTTCGACAGACAATATGTCATAGAGATGCTAGGGAAAGTGGAGAAGCACAAAAGGGTTTTTTATTTGCTATAAAGGGGGGAGGGGGGATGATAAACCTCCTAGTAAGTATGTGTATAAGAGAAAGAGAGTGAGAAAGGATGGGAGTGGGTAAGTTTGTTAGGGGAGTTATATGTGGGGACCACTTTACTATACTTATATAACTAGTAGATATTCTGTATAGGGCAACTTTTGACTTGTAACTACTTCGTAGTAGAGACTTGAGAGAGATAGGGGAGCTCTCGAATTCTCCTCTTGGCTAGTATTTTACCCTAATCAATACAAGAAGTATCTGGATTCTTTCAGGGGAGGTGTTGAGTGGTTGAATTTCTTAGTGGTTGAAATTCTTATATAATGGCTTAACCAGTTAAGCTATGCTCAAGTGGCAATTATACGAATTACTAAAGTTATGTTTATGGATGAAAACACCGCTACATATTATTTGCTAAATTAGCTCATGTTTTTAATTACTGACATCTACAAAAATTCTTATAAAGTATAATTTTACTTAAAAACAAAAAAGAACAGAAGACCACATGTAATACATGTAGTAGTAAACTAGTATAAAGCCTTACTTTTAGAGATTTGGTTGGAAAGGAATTCAAGAGTTTTTTACAGCAAGAGTCTTCCTTGGTTTGATCATTTTGATGCTGCTTGTTTAAAGGTCTTGGTGTGCTTTTTGCAAGTCTTTCTCTAATTTCTCCCTGAGGAATATTTATGTACATTGGGATGTTTTTATTTTTTCCTTGTAATTTCTCCTTTTTTTTTTCTCTCCTTTGTGGAGGTTGTATTTTTTTAGCATTAGTCTCTTTTCATTTCCTTAATGAAAAGTTTCGTCCCTTTTTTTTAATAATAATAATATATATATGTATATGTATATAAAAAGGGTAAACTAGTATAATTAAGATATTACATTACACTAACATCATTGCAGTGTAATGTTAGGAGAAGCATAAAGATAACTTTTTTTATTCTCAAATTGTATATTTTTTAATGGTAATGTGGTTTATTAAATTCCAGAAAGCCGATATCAGCATTCTGCAAGCATCCTATAGTTGCATAACGATCACTTTTTTGGATTGCTGCAGTTATATATTGAAGGCTACCTGCAAGCTATGCTGGATACAATGTACAGACAAGAATATCTTAGAGTTAGAGTCGTTGACAATCAGGTATGTCTTAGAAGTATACAAGAAAGCTGATCAAGAACTTCTTTCTTTATATATTTTATGACCAAGGAAACATTCACTAGAGAACTTCTGCCCACGACTATAAGTTCCGTTGATGCATGGAAATCTTGATTCTACATAAATGGCCAAGATACATATTACGAAATCATGCCAAACGGAGATATCTTATGACCTGATGACTATCTTGATTTTTCAGACTGTACATGCTTTTGATCCGACAACCCTCATAAATAAGCTTCAGAACTCAAATAATATTATGTATGCATTCAGGTTATCCTTAAAAATCTTCCCCCAAACACACCTCTGTCAAATGAGATTGTGGAACGTGTGAAAGGATTTCTTGTTAGCAAAGCATTGTTAAAGGGAGATTCAGCAATGAGTACTCGCCCTTTTCACCATCTTCGACGTGAAAGTGTGAGCTTATTACTCTGTCTAGTTTCTTGTTTTTATCTTCTGAAAGTGGTATGTGTTGAAATCTATAACTGATCCTGGAATTTATTATTATTATTATTATTATTGACTCATTCTGTTTAATTCTATATGATTTTTCTTATCCATATCTATTTTAGAAGTCTTAATTTCCTTGCAGAATGCTGTAGTTATGCATAAATATTCAAGAGGTTATATCTCAGTACAAATAATTATTATTAAAAATTGAATCCTGCATGGATTCAGATCTCCGAAATCAGTGGAGAGACCATAATAACCAGTACCAGTCCTGGTTCATACTTATCACCTTTTGAATCTTGGATCAAGAAACGTGTAACTTTTTCTTAAACATCACTTAAGTGAGGCAGAAAATGCAGAACTAGAATAACCAAAGAGTTCAAGAGTTCCTTAGCTCGAATTTGAAACTAATGACCTTGGCCTACTGAGGTATGATGTAGGAATATAATGGAGGTAACTTGGTTTATCAAGGATATTGTGCTCTCGTGTCACATTGATTGAGTGACAAATTGGATATTTTAAAAATATATATAAAGCTATTAATAGGGAGCGCTATAAGAGATCGGTTAGGAAATTAACTCATTTATGTCATACCATACAAGAAATTGCATCTTGAGTAAGTATTGCAAGTCAGTTAATTCATTTTCTTAGAGATCTTATAGAAACGTATTTTAAGATCCAGTACTCCGAAACTACACCAATGAAAGGTTTGTTGTCTAAAAGTTCAAAGTTTATTGTACAAGGCTTTACTTGCTAATTTAGATCTATCACTGATAGAAGATCAACCTTAGCACATTTGATAGAAGAAATCTTGTGACTTGGGGAATCAATAAGCCTATAGTAATCACCATTGGTCCAATAATCAAATTGGGTAAGCCGTAAATCAGGATGTTATTGAGTCAAGATTCAAATTAGTCATCTATTTAGGATATTTAATATCCTTTTTCCTACATCAAATGCTGTAGGGTCACACCATTATTCCATGGGATGAATCTTGGCACACGTAAACTATAGCTCAAACACGATTTATTCCACGAAAATGAAAATAGGATGGTCATATGAGATTGAAGTTCTGTATTCCCCTTTTAGTATTCATAAATGTCATCTCTTTCCTCTCATCATATAAATTTTGGCCCTGTTTCTTAATTTCAGGTACATGTTAAAGTCGAAAACTTAGTTGCAGTTACCATGCTATTTATTTTCTTTTATCATCTGTATCATTTGAACTGCTTACATATGGAGTTCAGACAGGGCAAAACCCAGTTACTGACCAATGTTTTCTGCACCTTTCATTCAGGAATGGAAGATTGGACCTACAGTGCGAACACTCTGTGAGCACCTCTTTGTAAGTTTTGCAATCCGTATGCTGAGAAAAGGTGTCACACAGATTGTGGTCAGGATTCCTCGGAACAAAGAATCAGAATCTGATAGTCAAGAAACCAATCTTGCGTTAGTTCCAACAGGCAAGGAACAGAAAGGTAAGTTCATCTGGACTGTGGGAATTGGCAAGTTTGTGCTGTCTGGTATCTTAGCATATATTGATGGTCGGTTGTGCCGTAATATCCCTCATCCTATTGCACGGCGGATTGTAAGTGGCTTCTTGTTGACTCTCCTTGACAATAATGATAAGGAATAATTTTGTTGTCTGTTCTATATCTGTGCATTGTATATCTTTGTCCTGTAGAAGCGTGAAATAATAATAATAATAAAATGTTGAGAGAGGGCTATTCTCATAAGTAGGGTAGATCTCAAAGGTAATTTCCAAAACAAGTTGATTGGCAAGATGAAAAAACTTGAAATATATCATGAAACCTTGTTGATGTGGTCATTTTAAATGATGAGTTAAACACATGTATATCAGAAAAGAATGTCTGGAGGAAACTTCACCCCCATAGGCTGTACAGTAAACTAGAGAAAGGTTGCCACCTTGGTAGGAATGGTCTCTTAATTTCAATTTGCTATTGTTACAAACATTTGGGTTGGTCTTTGGTCATCTTAAGTAAAAGAGTCGGTCTGACCAACTCCTAGGAGTGAGTGAACCGAGCTGAGCATAATTTAACTAGTTAAGACATTATATCATTTTGACCAAAGAGATAGAAGTTTAAAGTTTTACTCCCACGTTTTTTAACTTAGCAGCTAGGAGTCTTTCTTTCGGTGGCATAGGATTAAAACTCGCTCTCTTCCTCTCTCTCTCTATTCGGTATCTTTAGAATATGATAGCATTGATCCTAAATCCTTCAATTTGTGAAAATTTAGATGAAGATGGGATTATGAATATGTTGGAGGAGATTTTATTTTTTATTGTAACGAAGTTTTCTTGTCTTGCATTGTTTAAGAAAAGAAAGATAGGGCCCATTGTTAATTCCAAAACAGTTGAAGGCGGATATGCCCATTGTTTATTCCAAGTGGGATTCAAAATACCACTATGCTTATTGTTTATCCTTAGCAGACTGTTTGGTTTTGGTCGATAGCTCTTTTAAAGTATATATCTTAAGTCTGAAAAACGTAAACATCTGTATCTGTTCTTTCCGAATATTTGTGTATATATTTGCTTTACATATCTTTGCAATGGAAACGAATTGCATTCATTTTTTAATAATAATATTGTCTAATGTATTGATTGTACAAAGTCTAAATCATTGTCAACTTAAGCATAATTCAATTAACTATGATATTATATCTTAGACCAAAAAGTTAGAGGTTCAAGATCAAATCGAATTTCTACCCCACATATTGTTGAATTCAAAAAATGTTATATGATTTAAAGATGTTGTGAATGAATAGTTGATAGTTAATAATAATAAATACTATTTCAACCAATGCTATACAATCTTACCATCTTAAATACTATTTGCTCACATTCGTAAATTTGATAAATAAACAGATCTATGGATGAAATAAAACCTTTCGGATGTACTTTTTATCATTCAAGTTCAAATTTACTTGTAAACATCGTACTTCATAAAAGGAGTCGAGTCGACGAATAAAATTTCATCTTTTTAAAGATTAGATAACCATGAAGGCTATATAATTTTAATATTTCAAATAGATATAATTTTAAAGATACGTTATCGGTCTGATCCCTTCAATCTCCATTGTCGCATTAGCCAAGTAGATAATTCCTTTGTCAGCAAACAAAAATCCAGAAAATTTCAGTATTATCCGCTGAAATATATATACATGTATAAAAGACCAATATAATAAAATAATTTGGTTTAAATCCTATTTATACTTTTTTATGTTTTTTTTTAAAGAACTTATTTTTCTCTATAAAAAGTTTTATGTATTTCAAAACATTCATTGGGGTCTTTCTACTTTCAACTTTTGTCTATGAATTTCGAATGGTGTGTTGAAATTGCTAAGAAAGAAAGTAAATGAACAAAAATAGACATGAAATACAATGATTAAAAAAATAAATGGTTTGAAAGTAAATTAGCTAAAATGAAAGTTTCTAAAGTATTGGAATATTTTCTCTAAAGTTCTCTTATCTACCATGGAAGATAAAATATGGGAAAATTTGTATTTAATACTAAGGTGGTGGCAAAGAAAATTTCATACTATCCTTTATCATTTGGTATGTCAACAATATTTAAGAATGGTGTGAAGTCCAAAATCAATTCCAAAGAAAGAAAAAGAAAATTATAGTACTATAATGATATATATTTTTTTATACACAATTGGACTAATTGGGTTGGGACACATCATTAAATGATATATTTACTTTAATTCATAGACTATACATTTTTTTTTTTTTTTTTGAAACTTAGACTCTATACATTTTTAGATGTTGCTTAATGTGGTAATATTGAATGGAAGTGGTATAAAAAAAACACAGAAAGAAATCAATTTTTATTTTTAAAATTGTTAACTTGATGTAATTTTCACCATAAGCTAGCTTAATTTCATTAAATTAGACAATTTTTTAAAGGATCAAATTAATAATAATAATAATAAATAAAAACTCCAAAAATTCACTCATCCAAGGAAAATCAAGCTCTGCATGTAACTTACAACAAAACTCAACCCTTATACCGTTTTTGTTTTAATACTATCGATTTCGTATCAATTATATGTTACATAATTCATGAGATTCATATGATATTATTTTTTTCAACAATTCTTCAAACAAAAAATATAATTAGAGTAAAAATTGCAAAACTTCTCAAAGTTCAAATAGAAGATTACAACACTTATCAAAGTTTAACACTACAAGAATAATGGTTTTTGCTCACAATCTTTCTCCCGACGCCTTAAAAAGGAGCTGAGAGAAGTGTTGACGGCGTAATTTACGGCGTCGGCAGTAAAATTTCTTGTGACACTGTTAAGTAACGGCATCGCGAGAAAGAAACCCTTCCGACGCCATTATTTACGGCGAGAGAGAGGTGAAGGCTCTTTCGATGCCGTGAAGTGGGCGTTGCGTCAAGAGAGACGGTCACTACCGATGCCGTTAGGTAAGAGAGTTTAAATTGATGAAAGTTTTTATACTAGGGTGGTACTAAAAACTTTTGGGAAAACATGCAAGAAGTTAGGTAAGTAACAAAAAAACCAAAACCCACTGATTTTGTAAAACCCGGGAGACTGGAAACCCACAGAAAACCATTTGCGTTTCGTGTCCTCAAAATCCATTACATTAAAATGCCCACATCATTCTCCTCTCTTCTTCCCACACTACACATTTTTATATATCCAATTTCTTTTCTTCACCTCTCTCTTCAACATCATCAAAAATGGCTTTCATGATTTCCAAACCTCCACCGTCTTTCTCACAGTCTGAGAATCCCAACAAATCGAATCTCAACGGCAACGATGCACTCTCACAAGACCAAAGCAACAACGCCGTCGTTTCCAGCCACCTGCTCTTGAAATCGGCCGGCAAAATGGACAGAGACGTGGTTCTTCGCCGCATTCGTTTCTATAGGCGATTGAAAAAAATGAAAGGGACTTTCGAAGGGCTTGTCGGCGGTGGCGGTGGCTCTGAGGCTGCGAATGCGGCGGCCGAAGAGGCCGAGAGGTTGTGGCTGCAGCAGCACGATGTTTTTTCCGCTCCTTAGGTTTAAATTAATCGAAGGTTCGTTGTTGCTGCGATTTGAAGGCGTTGAGAGAGGAGAAGCGGATTTTGAATCGCGTTTTTGGGGGATGAGATTCTGGCCTCTGTTCCACTTTATCTCGACCGAATTTCAGAGAGGTTTTTGGTTTTAGAGTGATGGAATGAAGGCTGGATTTGAACGAATGGATCAAAAATTTTGTTGCTCAGTTCTCCGATGTAAATGAAAATGTTGAATACATTTCCAATTCCAACCTTATGATTTTTATGATCAAAGTTCAAATTTGATCTTTTCTTCAATATTTTTTTAATTAACACTCTTTTTTTTAAGTTCAATTAACACTCTTTGTTAATAGTTCTTGAATTATAGTCCAATTACGAGTTTACTTCCTAATAGTCTTTCAATTTCAACTTTCCACTTTAATACCCGCAACATATTCAAAATTTTATTAGATATAAAATTGCATTTTATGTGTAATAAGAATCTTTTTTTTTTTTTTTTTTTTTTGAAATAAAAGAAGAATCTAAACTTTCCATTGTGTTTAATATGGTAAATATGGACTAGTTTAAAGTCCAAAGACACATTCGAAATCTAAATAGATGTAAATCTCAAGGTTTTTAGACAAAATTTGTAATTTAATATTAAAAATTTATCTGCATAATATTTTTTATTCTTCTTTTTTATTATTTTTATTATTATTATTATTGTTATTATTGTTATTGTTGTTGTTTTGATAAAGTTCCTTCAGTGTTATATTCGTGATTAATGTGTATATTAGCACCATTCATCGAGTTAGGTAGAGGGATTTTTTTTTTTCTTTTTCTTTTTTTTTTGGATTAAATGATTAAGTTTTTTTTTTTTTTTTTTTAGGTAAATATTAGTTCGAGATATTTGAAGTATATGTCAAAATTAAATTAAATTAGTTCACTGAGATGTGAGACATTTATTCAAAACAAATAAATTCAAGCTTAGTATTGATCTAACTTCTATTTTATTATATATATTTATATATATTCCACTAACTAAATTATTTTTTAATTTCTTAAAAGAAATAATTATTTACCGATTCTAAGAGTTGGTAAATGAAATTGATTTTTTTTTTTAAGTTCAAAATGAAATTGAAATAGGAATGTGTATAAAACACACCCCAATTATTAGGTTAGGCCTAGTCGATTTTGAGCTCAAGCCCATGGATCCAGGGGCAATATTTCTTAGGGAAATCCTCAGAAATGGCCAGAAATTACAGGGTAATTTCGAAAAATGGCCGTATTTTTTTAATGAAAAATGGTCAAACCGTATTTTAACTTATTTTCACTTGTTTTATTCTTCCAATTATACCCCTAAGTTAATTTTCACGCACCATCCTATATTTGAGGAAGCCATTTAATTTTTTTTTTAAAAAAAATCAATTATCCCATGAATCAAGCAATGGTTAGTTACAACATATATATTATCTCTTATCGTTTGAAATTCAAATCCAAATTGCTCCATCGTCTTTTCCAGTAGACTTTTATTTTGTAATCAACAAACCTTATTTTGTAATCAACAAACCAGATTGCTTCATCGTCTTTTCTATAAAGCTATTGATCATAGGTATATTTCAGCATTTTTGTTACTGCTTTCATGTTTTCTGTTACTCCAAAAGTAAGCGTTCAGATTGATTATTGCTTTCATGTTTTCGTTCACCTGAGTTATTCTTTTCATTTGTTGAAAACTCATTTGAACTTTCTTCTGCATCAGTCTCAATCACCTTTGAATCTTCCGTCTCCTACAAAAGTAAATAATTTTTAGAAGAAACCCTTACTCGTTTTCATACACACTGTAATTGTGATTAAACAAAGATCACAACTACAGTGATTTTTCTTCATTTTCTTCAATTTGCATGATAAATTCTAGCTGTAACATGTATGATTTTTTTTATTGATATATTGTATTTTGTTATGTACTCCTATTTTTTCTCCATGAATCGTTATTTGAATTTAGTAACAAATTTCTTAATTAAAATTTTTGTTTTCAAATTATACTTTATAAATTAATATTAGACTTATCTTTTTTATTTTGAAATTATTTTATTGAATTTAACATTAAATTAACCTGTAAATCCTAGATTCTCTCCTTTTTTTTTATAGTATATTTAATTTGCATGATGAATTCTAGCCGTAACATGTATGATTTTTTTTATCGATATATTGTATTTTGTTATGTTCTCCTATTTTTTCTCCATAAATCGTGATTTGAATTTAGTAACAAATTTCTTAATTAAAAATTTTGTTTTCAAATTATACTGTTAAGATAAATTAATATTAGACTTATCCTTTTTATTTTGAAATTATTTTATTGAATTTCACATTAAATTAACATGTAAATCCTAGATTCTCTCTTTTTTTATATAGTATATTTAATTTAAATAATATGGATTTAGATTTCGGTTAGGGTCATTCTTATACATTTTGTTACTAACGGTAAAGATTATTCATATCATAAGTATGTTTCCAGATATTTGTTATTGCTTTCATGTTTTATTTCATCCCCAAAGTAGCGTTTTTGGTTACTGCTTTTATGTTTTTGGCCATCGAGGATTTTTTCTCCCGTTTGAATTTGAATTTGTTGTTTCAATTTCAATTTTCCAGATTTATTTGTTTAATTTGTAGGGTTGTTATTGATTTGGTTGTTGAATTAATATGTAACAATCCTAGATTTTCTTCCTTCCTTATAGTGTATTTTAATTTAATTTATTTCTGAATTAAGATTTGGGTGGGGTATTTACGTCCACTCTGTTGCCAAAAAAATTTACTAAATTTAGCTTTTGGCCATATCTCAAAATGAAAACAGAAATGACTCTTTTTCAAATCAACTATTTTAAAATGGTCATTTAGCTGGTTGCCATATTTTTATTTAGATCCAATTTTGGATTCAGCCTTTAAATTGAATCTTTCTTAATATATATCAATGATAACAAAAAAAAAAATGATGAAGAAATTGTGGTGGTATATATTTTTTCTTCAAAAGAAAAATTTTGTCAATGACCACAAAAATATCATAATTTCTAAGATAAGCTAAATGCTTTATTTTGACCCTTGTACTTTTTTTTTATTCTTGGAATTGAAATAGCATTAATCACAATAGAGTTCGGTACTTTCAAATCCTCCTTAATTAAAAAGGAAATCCAAAAAAGAATAATATCCCCTACAAAAGCCAACATGAGCATAACTCAACTAACATAATGTTGTACTAAAGACTTTGTCAACATGAGCATAGCTCAACTGACATAAGGTTGTATTAATGACCAAGAAGTATGTGGTTTGAATCTCCCCACTCCAACAATGGACAATAGGGAGAACATCGGCCGGAAACTACTCAAATCTCATATTATCCATGTTAGGTTTTATGCTAAAAACTTTTACAACAAAATGTATATTTATTTTAAAATTATGCTTATTTTGTCTCAATTTTCTTACCATGGTTTTCTTCTTTATTAGGCACACATTTGAATTCCTAGCAAAATTGTAAAAACAAAAACAAATTTTTTTATTTTAAGTTTTTAAAAGTTGACTTGGTTTTTGAAAATATGACAAGAGTGTAAATGACAAAACAAATAAACTTATGAATGTCAGTAGTATTTATAGGCTTAATTTTCAAAAACCAAAAATCAAAAAACAAATGGTTATCCACCTTAACTTTTCCACTATTTTCTACTTTCGTAAATATTATTTTTTTTTTTTAATAAAAACCCCAACATTATCCAACAATACATATAAATTGTCACCACACAAATTCCAGAAAGAAGGGCAAATAGGCGAAGGATTGAATTGAAAGGCGGCCATTGGGCCATGACGACCAGCCCACAGAAAGCCCAAATAGACAATCCAATTTCCATCGAATCTCATAGGAAAAAGAAAAAAGAAGACATTAATTTTTATTATTTATTTTTTGAGTTCAAAGAAAGACATTAAATATTTCTCAAAAAAAAAAAGACATTAAATATTAATTAATCAAGTCTTCCAATTAAATTTAGATTTTAGAATATAAAAAGAAATTAAAAGGGGCAGACATCCGTGAACGTGACGGATCTTTCCAATTTCATGTGCCCTTTCTCGTTCTGTAATTTTCTTTTTGGAAAGTCTATCTGTTATTTCTCAACTTTCAATTCACGCTTTAAAAAATTAATTTTTTTTTTTTTTTTTTTTTTTTTAAAAAAAAAGTCACTTTCTCCTCCATCGCTGTTTTCTTCACTAATAAATATATGGAGGATCTATCATTTTTAATACAAATTATTAATATATTAATGCGACGTCGTTTTTTTGTCGAAAATAAAACCAAATAAAAATATAGTCTAATTGAACTGTTAACATCGTTAGTCAACCTGACACACGGCTTGGACACAAAACGTTACCTTGAAAGTGGGTACCAATTTAATGTCTTATATGGACAAAAATTCATCACCTCATTTAATAAGGTGGAATTTTTGTTCCTTTTAACTTTATTTTATTTTATTTTATTTTTATTAGGTAACAAAATAAACTTTAAATCATTTTCAAAAAAGAAAAACGCACCTCTAATCCATCAATTTTTAGTTCATCCATAATTAATTGTTCTAAAGCGGGTTGATTATGTATGCTCATTATTAAAATAGATTAAAGAGAGATATTAGTCAAAATAAAATAATTTCCTGAATATAAGAAATTTATGAATAATGCTGATGTAGGCTAAGTTACAAAAACTAAATCCAGTATTTTGGTAAAGAAATTCGTTGTACTAGTTCCATTATATTTCACCTAATTCAAAATTTTTAATGATTCGGTTTATCTTAACACACCACTCTACTTAATAAAAATAAAGGGCATGAAGTTTGAAAAAAAAATAAAAGGTAGAAACTACAAAATGGAAAGATGATAACATAGAATAATAATCTCACCTCTTTTTCTCAATAGAAGTATTATTACTACATTACATTTTGTTCTTCAATAGAATGTAATTTTATAATTTATAGTATGTCTTAAATAGACCATTTTCTTTGATCAATTAAGTAGAGATGTCTTTATATATTTATTTAATTTACTTCAGTGTGAAATTGATACATTAGTCCTACATTGGTTGTCATGCATGTATAATAATCCGACAAAGCATGTTGGACTTTGTAGAGTGTAAACATCAAGAAGACTTGTTGAAAGGTTGTTTCGAAACACATGCATATTGAAGGAAATGGAAAAATGGAGTAAAAGTGCATACAGCAAAACACAAAACCAAGAGGCCACGAAAAGATAATGCTCTAGGTGCCACCCACGACATCACGACGCTACTATAAAGGCACCATGGCACTAGTCGCCATCTAGTGGAGTCACTTCTCTCATGGTGTGTCATGGCATTGTCCTACAAAACAATGACCCTACTAGTTGAAGTGGAAGGTATTTTACATAGCACCAAGAAGTTAAACATGATTTTTCCTATGTAAACCCTAGTTGCCAGATGACTTTAATTTTGTCGTTTCTTATATGTATGGTCTTATGCTTTAGGTCATTAAAAGAGAAAAAGTGATAGCGAAAAAATTGTGATTACTAACAAAGAGCGAAATATACGCTAGATAATTTAGTTAGTCATTATTGTGATAACGTAGAGAGGACTTTGAATAATGATTATGAACATTTTGATTAAAGGGAAAAATAATAAGAATTCCTATTGGAGCATTTGAGAGTTCATTTAATCTTCACAATAGTTTAGTGGTCTTCGATTGTAAAAATTGGACGTGTAGTCCCAAGTTCACTACAAGAAATCTTACCTTTAGCGACTTTTTTTTGTCACTAAAAGTACAATTTCGACGCAAAGAGTCTTCAAGTCGAAAAAAATTATTGTCACAAAAAAACGTTGTTAAAGCATAGTCGCAAACTAACTTCAACGTCGATTTTTACGAATGTATCACAAAGTGCGACGAAAATAACAATTCATTGCACCTTGCGACGAAACGAGAAAAAGTGTTGCACAGAGCATGCAACCAAAACTGTTGATTTAGTGGCAAGCTATATGTGACGAAAAGCAAGGAGTCGTCACAAGCTCTCTGCGATGAAACACTGAAGTTCTTTCTTGTGGAGTTATTTAGGGCAAACTAGTATAAGTCTATAGTGTCAATTCCTATCCTATCTTGTCTCTTTTGTTTATTTGACTCTGATTTGTCTCAACTTGTAGAAGGAAAATTCTTGAGGCCTTTAATAATAACCTTACCAAATTTCTAGCAAAATATAAAATAATTGTCCTTATCACAAATAAAGGAGGGCGGTCCACCGATAAATCTAGAAATTTTCTTAGAAAGATACAAAATCTTACATTCTAACTTATATATATACCTATAATACAAATCAAAGGGGAAGTTACCCTCCCATTTCATTTTAGCCCCACCCCAAGAATAATGTACTCATACCATACCTATTACAAATTGTAATATTTTCAAATATATATATGGATGTCAGGTTATAAAATTCCTCTGAACAAAATACTTTTTTTAAAAAAGAATATATATTACTATTATATTTAATTAAAGTTGAAAAATGGAAACTTTGGTTTGATTTATAGTTTAGATGCATGTGGATTGAAATGGTGTGTTCAAACATTCTTATCCTTTCCTTCATGCAAAGTCAAAGTTTGGGGAATAATCCGGTCAATAATTTTGGCTCTGGGGGCACTTTTGTCCAATCACATTTTCCGCTTCTTAGATACGGCGGAAGACTTCCGCAGCTGTTATCCGCGCCAGTGTTTTGCATGAGAACGACTCTTTCAACTTTCATTTTCATCCAAATTTACATTCATACCCTTATCTTAACCTTCTCTAATATTACATTTACAATCATTTATTTGTTTTTTTTTTCCTTTTCTGGGAGAAATTATTATATGAGCCTCGAATAATGATTACTTGGTAATGGTAATTTAACCTTAATCAATTTAATTGGGCTAAATATGGAAAAACTTCTAGGTATCTCTTTTTTAGTCCTTAATCTTTAAAATTCTCAAATTTGCTACATAATGTATTAGAAAAATTAATCAAGTCTTTCCATTAAAAAAAAAAATCTGTAAATTTTTTAAAACAAAATATTTATGCATCATTCAAATTCATTTTATTATAATTTTTTGCGTTCTTAATTTTTTTTTTAATTCTATTATTTGTTTTATCAATATACTTGTATCTGACGGGTTGAATTTTTTCGATCGATAACGTGTCAATTCAAAAAATAAACCTCCAAAATATTCACATGTCTTCTAAAAAAAGAGATTTTAAATTATTTTAATTTCAACTTTTTATCCTTTTGTTAAATTTATTTATCAATAGTTTGTTATAGTTTTTGTAAACTAGTTAGAAGGAAGGAAAAAAAATTGACCACACGTGTATCAATTTGGACCTTAAATTTTCAATTTCATTCCATTGAGCTCTAAAATTGAAATAGAATTGTTGCAATTTTTACCTTTGATTCAATTTCTGTTAATTCACCCCTAATTTCAACAAAGATTAGTTTAAAAATCTTCATAAACACATTAGTTTCAATAAAATAAAGCTTTGAACAAATATAAGTTTATAACCAAGGTACAAATTAACCATTGAATAACTTTGCAAACATTCATAAATTCAAAAAAATAAAAATAAAAATCTAGCTCGCATGTCGTTTTTCTCTAAAATTTTATCAATTTCATATATTGTCGTATATTTAGTTTATAATTCATTAATCGTATAAGTGAAAACTTTTATAAGGATATATTTAGAACGAAAATTTATTAGATAGTTAAAATTGCAACACTTTTTAAAAGGTTAAGATTGTAATGGTTTGAAGTATAATTTAATGAAATTGATAGTTAGAAATTGATACAACTCGAGAAATTTAAAATCAAAATTGATTGTTTTTTCTCGAACTAGTATTCAAAAGTTCATTAATGGCATTCATAGTTCCAGTCCTGAAAATTATAATGTTGACTTTGGTCGTTGAACCAATTATCTTGTTGTTGATATATGATTTTTATCTCAATCACAAAAAAAACAAGAATTAAATAATAAATAAATAAATCTTTAGTGTCCTTATCCTTCAAGACAGGGATAGAACTACATTTCTTACAGGTTTTGTGTGGACATGTCAATGGCTAGATTTTACTTTTGTCTATAATATTTTGCCTAATTTAAATTTGATCCCCAAAATGGTCAAAAATTTCATTCATATCCTTAAACTTAATAATTATTGGAAAATTTAATGTGGAGTGGAAGTTCAACCCTCCAACATTTTGTCGGTATTATATCTTTTATCAACATAATTGAGTTTGTGTTCAAGTTGGTTGTTATGAACCAACTCAAACATAATTCAACTAGTTATTATAGTGTTTATTTGCAACCAAAAGATAAGACATTTTTTAATCTCCACTACCACAGGGCCATATATAGCCTTTTTTTTAATATATATATATATATATATATGTGGGGTAAAATACCTTTTTGGTCCCTCATGTTTCGGGTCTGTTTCCAATAGATCCCTAGGTTTCAAAATTGAACAATCAAGTCCCCACTGTTTAAAAAATGCTTCTATTGAGTCCCTGGACCATTAATTTTTTTAACGGTGCTGACGTGGCACGTTAGAAATATTAAAATATTAATTTTTAAATTAAAATAATATAAACTAAAATTAAATAATAAATAATTAAATAAAACAATTAAAAAAAAAAACAAATCAACCTCTCTCCTCTTTCACCCCCACCCCAACCAAAACCCTAATCTCTCCCTCACATTCTCTCCTCTTCTTCCCATATCGTCGGAGCCTCCTCCCGCCGCCGCCAGAGCTTCTCCCGCCGTCGGATTTTCCGTGACTGACGCCAACATCACCACATTTCCGAACACCTTTACACCAAAAAAAAAAACTTTAGAAACTTTCCTCTCTTTACTCTTCCTCCTCCAATGGCGTTTTCCTCTCTCCTTCCTTGTTCCTTCATCTTCTTCACCAAACGGCGTTTCCCTTCTCTCTCTACCAATATCTCTTTTCCCACTCTTTTTTACCGTCTCGCTCCCTCATACCCCCCCCAAATCCTTTCCTCTCCTTTCCCCTTCTCACCGACGATAGTCCGTCGCCGCCCTTCTTCATCTCCCCCACCTCCGAACACCCACAGAGCAAATCTAAGCAAAAAAAAAACCATACTCCCTTTTCAGATCTGAGAAAGAAACGAAAAAAAAAAAAACCACATGAGAAGGGTCGGTTTCTTCAGACTCCAAGACAGGGGCGGCCCTATTAAGTGATGGAGATGGTTCGATTGAGGGCATAGACTTGAGAGAGGCATTCATGGCCTCCTACAGTTGAAGTTGGAAGGCCAAATCGAGGTCGGAGACGAGGGTTTTGGCGGCGAGGAGTTTGGAATGTTGCTCGGTGATTATGTCTTGAAGGTAATCGTCGTCCATGGTGTCCGCCATTGTTGTTGTTGACCGCCAAATCGAGGTCAGATCTGAAAGGGGGGGGTCGATGGTCAGATCTAAAAAGAGAGGGAAAGGGAAGGGAAAGGGGAAGGAAAAGGGGAAGGAGTGGTCGGCGGCGATTCAAGGGGGGTAGGGAAGATTTCTCCTGTTGGCGGCGATTCATGGGGGTAGGGGAGAGAGAGGGATTCAAGGGGGTGGGGGAGAGAGAGGGATTCAAGGGGGTGGGGGAGAGAGTAGAGGGAGTTTTTTTTTTTTTTTCTTTTTTTTTTTCTTTTTTTTTTAATTTTTAATTTTAATTTTTTTAATTTTATTATTTATTTTAATTTAAAAACATTATTTTATTTTTTAAAAGTTGACATGTCAGCACCGTTAACTGCCACGTCAGCGCCGTTAGAAAAATTAACGGTGGAGGGACTCAATAGAAATATTTCCAAAACAGTAGGGACTTGATTGTCCGATTTTGAAACCTAGGGACCTATTGAAAACGAACCCGAAACATGAGGGACCAAAAGGGTATTTTATCCTATATATATATATGTAAATTAGATATACACTTTGTTGTATATCATCTTAAAAATCAGGGCTAAAATTATAGTTTTTTTTTCTTAATATAGATGTAAATTAGATATTCAATCAATTGGGTGTGATAGTCTTTTCCTAACTGGATTTAATAATCCTCGCTAACCGTGTTGACCTGTGGTTGGTTAGTCCACTTCATCAGCTTGCTCTCTCCATCATCCCTCCTTCAATTGGAAATTAGAATGATTGACGATGATTCTGTTCAGACCGAACAAAACTTTGATGTAATATTTGCTTGAGAATGGATATTTAGTCACTCAATACCTAATTGGAAAAACAGTAGCAATAAGATGGCTTTTAGAAGATGAAAAAGAAAAATTAAAGGCGTTTGTGGGAAGTAATTTTAAAAGAGTTTCAAAAGATATATATATAAGATAAAAAGTATATTTGGATGGCTTGTTAATGTAAAGTTAATGAAATGACTTTTATCTTATGGACCTAACTTTGATATTTTTGTTTATTTAGTAAATCACTTTTTAAATTATGTCTCTAAAATTTCAAATTTTATTCTATTAAGCATTTGTAGTTGCACAAGTGCCACATTGATTAAACTAATTAGTAATAATTTGACACAACATAAGAAAAGTTGACACGAAGCGGTGAGTTAATATGATAAAATATGGACAAACAAATCAAGAGATTCTATTTAAAATATATTCAATCACTTGTATTATTATATTTTTTGGCTCGCTAACCCCTATTTTATATGGTTGACATACTCTCTTCTATATCATATATCATCATTTATTAGTTTGATCAACATGTCACATCAATATTTTTATAGTAGTGCGAACAATATAAAACATCCTTTGAATCTTTTTGACAACCAAACATCAATTGTCTCGTGAGATCAATTGAGGACTGCATTAACTAGTATGAACATTCAGTGATAAAAATTAATAAAAATATATATATATAAAGTTATAAACAATAGTTGACGATATGATCCAACATAATAGAATAAATAAAAATGATGGGTGGAAATGCAATTTTAATTTTTTTTAAAAATGAAACCTTTTAAAGTTAAACAAAATTATAAAAAAAAATTAGAGATTAAAGTAAAGAATAAATTGAAAATAAAGGAAAAAGAAAGAAATCAAAAGGTTGGGTGAAAAAAAAAACATGGTGATTCGCATCGCAGAAAGATGGATGATGGATGAATAGCAAAGGTGGTGGGCGCAAGATGCTGTCCACAAAAGTACTTTGTTGCCTTTTTTTGGTCAATTTCTTTATAATTTTTCTCGTTGACTTTCTCTATTTCATTTCCGCGTCCACCAGGGCATTTTCGTCCACTTACTTTCTCACTCCATGCAATTTCCAATTCCCACCCAAAATCTCCTCCTCTTTTGCCGCTGCTTCTAAATTTGGGGCTAACGGTTTGTTTAAAAATACTCCTCAACTTTGAAAAGTTTCAAAAATACTCTTAACTTTCGAAAATGTTTCAAAAATATTTTTTCCGTTAATTTTTGGATAAAAATCGTTAAAGTTTCAGTTTAAAAAATACTCTTCAACTTTCAAAAAAAATTAAAATATACCCTTATTAAAAAATGATTCTTCTTTTTTCCTCCTCCCACCGTAAATTTTAACGGTTTACATCTAAAAATTAATGACAATGGTATTTTTGAAACATTTTTCAAAGTTTAAGGGTGTTTTTGAAACTTTTCAAAGTTCTGAGACATTTTTTAAACAAAACTCCATAGTTTAGAGGTATTTTTTATAATTTACCCTAAATTTTGTCCACTTTTTTTTTCTTTAATCTCTTTTAAGCTTTCATTTGGAACTAAAAAAGTTCAAATAAATTATTTTAAATCATTTGAAATTCAATTCGAGCAATGAATTTATTATTTTTTTTAATCTTATATGAAAGGAGAAAAATTTAGAATAATGTATTTGAAATTTTGTGTTTAAATAGTAAAAGAAAAAAGGAAAATAATATAAAAATTTTACTAATAGAAACTTTTAAATTTAGTTTATTGATTGAAAATAATTAAAATAAGACAAAATTAAATAAGTAATTTAGCTTTAAATTCTATGAAATTTTTGTGAGGTCCAAAAATTTTAGTTGGAAAATTTGTTAGGTAACAACATCATTTGAAATCACTTTAGATTTTAAATCCTATTTTTTCTTATGTTCTAAAAACTGAATTTATTTGAAATCAGTTATGATTGTTAACTTTTGTAAATATTAAAATTAAGTTATATTTATTTTGGTCTTTGAATTTTTAGATTTATTATATTTTAGTTTCTATAGTTTCAAACTATTTATTTTGTCTTTAAACTTTTAAAATAATTAATATTTTAGTTTTCATGGTTATTTTGTTGCATGTTAATAGATCAATAGAGTAATTTATAAAGTGTATATTAATGTGATAATGTGAGTGTTCATATCGGAGGGACGTGTTAATTGAGGTGGATATTAGATTATATAACAATTATAAATAAATATAGTTTTGAAGTTTGAGAACCAAGATAAATCCAATTTAAAATTTTAAACGATTAAGATAGTTACTTTATTGAATTCGAACTAAAAAAAAATAGAATTCCATGATTTTTTGTTTCCTTTATAACAGAATTCCATGACTAAAGATAGACATTGAGTTAATTTTTTTCTTTGTTTTAATTTAATTTTTTTTTTTTTACAGGAAGAAAAATTATTCATAAAAACCAATTAAAAGAAAAAAAAAATATTTATGAAAAAACAAGTATCCGGACATATGCTTTTGTGAATTATTGTTCATAAAAATAAAAAAAAAAAATAAAAAAAATAAAAAAAAAAGCTGTTTTTAAAAAACAGCAGCTTCTACTTTTGGGCACCTGAAATGTGTATATGAACTATTCTCTCCCAAGACACAAGAATTTAGCCGCGATCTAATCAGCGCGTATAAAGTTTTCCATTACTTTGTTGTTTACCTTTTGATATTTATTTATGCAGAGAATTATTATTATTATTATTTTCTTCTTGTTTTCAAAAAAAGAAATTATTATTATTATTATTATTATTTTTTTTTTTATGTTTTCTTTTTGGATCGGAGAAATATATCCTTCTTGGTAAAGGGGCCGCACCCTCCATGGGAGAAAGAAAGATGTTCCCTTCTTTAATAATAATATGGAGGAGAGAGAACTTTTTTAAACGAGAGACAGAGAGAAGAATATTGACACAATTTTATGAAAATAAATTTAAATTTTCACTCTTGAATTTTGTAAGGTTTATCAATTTTCAATTTCATTTGATACAAAATTAAAAATTTACAAATAGAGATAAAATTGTGACCTTTAAAATGTCCCAAATCATTTTGAAAGTATATGTTGGGAATTAGAGAGTGCAACCAAAGTCCCACATTGGCTAGACAAGGGGATGATCATGGGTTTATAAGGGAGGACCAATGTCTCCATTGGTATGAGGCCTTTTGGGGTGAACCAAAAGCAAAGCCATGAGGGCTTATGCCCAAAGTGGACAATATCATACCATGATGGAGATATGTGGGTGTCCGGTAGTCCAAGTTAGATGATGAAAATGTTATTATTGCCATAAAGAAGGGCATTTGATCAGGTGTCATAGACATTACTTTCAAGATTTTGAGGAACTTGAAGGTAACAAGGTTTTGATGGGCAATGATCAGCATTGTCTTGTGAAGGGCATAGGATCTGTCAGGTTGAAACTTTATGGTGGAATGGAGAAGGTCCAGGTCCTGTCTGATGTTAGTTTCTCTTGGACAGCTAGATAAAAGAGGTTTCAGTTGCAAGTTAGAGGGAGGCGTTCTTCGAATTTATAAAGGTTCACTTCTTGAAATGAAAGGTAACCTTAGAAATGGCTTGTATGTTTTGAATGGAACCTCAACTGTAGCTAATTGTGCAAATGTTGTTTTAGGACAAGGTGATAAAGAAACTGTCCTTTGGCACAATAGATTAGCCCATGTCTCTCAAAGAGGCTTAAATGAATTGCACAAACAAGGTTTGTTTGGTAAGTTCAAGCCTTCAGAAATACCTTTCTGTGAACATTGTACTCTTGGAAAGTCAACCAGGGTGAAATTTTCTAAGAGCACCGAGTTATCCAAAGGGATTTTAGATTATGTTCATTCAGATTTGTGGGGACCAGCAAGGGTTTCAACACTTGGAGGAGCAAAATACTTTATGAGTATTGTTGATGATTTCTCAAGAAAATTGTGGGTGTTTACTTTGAAGAACAAGAGTGATGCATTTGAAACCTTTAGAGATTGGAAAGTCCTGGTTGAAAATCAAACTAGGAGGAAAATTAAGGTTTTGAGAACAGATAATGGTCTGGAGTATTTGAATGACAGCTTTGTAACTTTGTGTAAAAAAGCTGGAATTAAAAGGCATCACACAGTTCCTTACACACCACAACAGAACGGTCTTGCAGAACGGTTCAATAGGACTTTGCTTGAGAGGGTGAGATGTATGCTTGCAAATGCAAAGCTTCCTAAGATGTTTTGGGGTGAAGCAGTTTCGACAGCAGCATATCTCATAAATAGAAGTCCTTCAGTTGCCTTGAATATGAAAACTCCACAAGAAGTTTGGTCAGGAAAGCCTCCCAATCTTAGTCATTTGAAGGTATTCGGATGTGCTGCATATGCACATATTAAACAAGACAAGCTAGAGCCACGTGCAAGGAAGTGCATCTTCCTTGGTTATCCATCTGAGGTGAAAGGTTATAAGCTATGGCTTCTTCAACCAGGTGAGGGACGATGTATTATCAGTAGAGATGTAAAATTCGATGAATTTGACATGCCTTGGGAGCTGTCAGGTAGTGTGAGTTTTAAGAAATTTGTTGATAATGTGTCTTCAAACTCTTTTGAGATTGAGTTAGAAAACACACACACCGCCGGATCTTCAAGTGAGCAATCTATTTCCAATAATGAAGCTGCAAGGGTTGATGATCAGTTAACTGGTGAGTCGTCAGAGGAACAACCTGAGTCTGTAGATACTGAAAATGATCAATCAGAATCTCGCTTGTCAGATTATCAGTTAGCTAGAGATAGACAGAGAAGAGTTGTTAGACCGCCAACAAGATATGATGAAGCAAGTTGTGCAGTAGAACAGGGGAAAGAAACAGCTTATGCCTTAAACTGTGATGAAATCTTGTTAAGTCATGAACCTGCAAATTTTGATGAAGCAATGCAGTCGAAAGAAAGTGATATGTGGTTAATTGCTATGAATGAAGAAATGGCCTCATTGATGAAAAATGAGACTTGGGTGCTTTCAGAAAAACCGTCAGATCATAAGCTTGTTGATTGCAAATGGTTGTTTAAAGTAAAACCTAGTATCAGTGGTGAAGACAAGCCTAGATTTAAAGCTAGGTTGGTAGCAAGAGGTTTTACTCAAGAATATGGGATTGACTATAATGAGGTTTATTCTCCTGTTGTAAGACATTCTTCCATTCGTGTTTTGTTGTCTTTAGTTGCTCATTTTAATCTTGAATTAGAGCAAATGGATGTGACAACAGCGTTTTTGCATGGAGAGCTAGAGGAAGAAATTTACATGTCTCAACCCCTTGGCTTTGTTGAGAAAGGAAAAGAGCATTTGGTTTGTAGATTGAAAAAGTCACTTTATGGACTTAAACAATCTCCAAGACAATGGTATAAAAGGTTTGATACTTTTATTATTAAGTGTGGATTTAATAGAAGTGATTATGACAGCTGTGTTTATGTTAAACATGTTTCGAAAGATGTGTCTGTGTTTTTGTTACTGTATGTGGATGATATGCTTATATCTTCTCATGTATATTCTGAAATTGTTGACTTAAAAGCACAGTTATGCAGAGAATTTGATATGAAAGATTTAGGTCCAGCTAGAAAGATTCTAGGCATGGAAATTATCAGAGACAGAGCTGCTGGAAAACTCATAATTACACAACAGGGTTATCTTGACAGTGTGGTTAAGAGGTTTCACCTTAATGTTGCAAAGGCAGTTGCTGTTCCTTTGGCCTCTCATTTCAAATTGTCAAAGCTTCAGTCTCCAAAGACAGACACAAAACTTGCAGGTATGGCAAAGGTACCTTACTCAAATGCAGTGGGTTGTTTAATGTATGGAATGACATGTACTCGTCCAGATTTAGCCTATGCAATGAGTGTTATTAGCCGTTTTATGAGTTGTCCAGGAAAACGTCATTGGGAAGCTGTAAAATGGGTTATCAGATATGTGAAAGGTACTAAGAACTATGGTTTAATTTACACAGTTGGTGAGTCTGATGTTCAGTGTTTAGAAGGTTTTGTTGATGCTGATTTTGCCTCTGATTTAGATAAAAGAAGATCTACATCTGGCTTTGTGTTTAAATTGTTTGGTAATACAGTTAATTGGAGATCTTCACTTCAATCTGTAGTAGCTTTATCTACTACTGAGTCAGAGTATATAGCATTATCTGAGTCAGTTAAGGAAGCAATTTGGTTGAAAGGGCTGATTTCAGACATGCTGGGAGATATAGCAGAACCTATCATACGCTGTGATAGTCAAAGTGCTCTTGCACTTTCGAAAAATCCTTTATACCATGATCGAACCAAACACGTAGATGTGAAGTTTCATTTCGTGAGAGATGAAGTGAACAAGAAAACAGTGAAGCTAGAGAAGATTGCATCTGAAAATAATCTTGCTGATATGTTTACAAAGTCTTTGTCAGGAGTGAAGTTTAAGTTCTTCTGTGACCTACTTAAAGTAGGTATTGGCTAATGTTGCTTGTTGATGCTTAAAGTGCAGGGTGAGTTCAAAATTGTATTTTGCTACTTTATCTGAGGATATACTTGATTCAAGAGGGTGATTTGTTGAACGTGACTCCAGCATATCCATCATTATTGGGCTTAAATTATTATGTTGTAAAAGGCCCAAATATTTTGTCCAAACAATTTTGTAGAATATTGGCCCACATCATTATTTGTTCAGTTATGCTTACCGAGAGCAGTAACGTGGAGTGGTGGTTTTTTGGTGTTTGATGGTACAGAAGCAGTAGGGGAAGGCAGCGGCAGGTTCTTAGAAAAACAGAAGAATTGTGTTCTTTCTTTGTGAAGCAGATGGCTTGTGGGCATGATTTAAGAGAGAAATTTGTCTCTTTGTGAGATTAGTTCTTCTGTATATTTTGTTGGGCTGTGAGAGATTTGTTGCTGGAAGTTTTTCTCTCTTTTTCGATTGTATCTTGTTCTTGGATTGGAGATATAAAAGATTGATCTCGCCTTGCACAGTGGATGTAGACCTCATTGGTCGAACCACTATAAATATTGTGTGTCTCCTCTACTTTTCTATGCTTGATTTAGTTTAGAAAGTGTGAACCTTGTTGAGTGTGATTGTCTGGACTGCTGTATTTTTTAGCATTGTTTGTGTAGTTCTTCACAACAAATGGTATCAGAGCCATGCCCCTGACGTAGCCGTTTCGTAAATTCCTCGTATGCCGAACAAAGAATTTGTGAGCCTTGAAAAACATAGTCTTGGTGGAGATCCGTAATTAGGCTCTATTGGGTAGGCATTTGGCCTAGATAAGAGCAAACTCCTTGGTGAAGCCTTGGTAAAGGAGTGTTTGACGGATAGATGACTATTTGAGGGGAGGCTCGTTCGTGGTACTTTGTTCGAGGGGAGGATTGTTGGGAATTAGAGAGTGCAACCAAAGTCCCACATTGGCTAGATAAGGGGATGATCATGGGTTTATAAGGGAGGACCAATGTCTCCATTGGTATGAGGCCTTTTGGGGTGAACCAAAAGCAAAGCCATGAGGGCTTATGCCCAAAGTGGACAATATCATACCATTGTGGAGATATGTGGGTGTCCGGTAGTCCCTTACAGTATAATAGATAAAAGATGAACAAAATTTGAAATTATATTATAGAGATTGAAATGAATGTTTTGAAAGTAAAATGATCAAAATGAACCAAATTGAATATAAAGTGTAAGGGACTACCGGACGCATATTAGGGAGTAGCCATGTCGGGTGAAATCCTCGGGTGCCGAACAAAGAAGTTGTGAGCCTTAATAGTCAATAGTCATGGAGGAGATCCGTGGTTAGGCTCTGTTGAGCAGGCGGTATAACTTCGGAGAAGAGGAGTCGTCCTGGATAAGAGCAAGAACCCTCGGTATAAGATGAAACGACAACCAAATTAAATATATGTTGACAATGCAGAGAGAATAGGTTGAAAAAGTAAGCTTTAGATGAGAAAGAAAGGCCACTGCAATCCTTTAATTCGTTTATTTTTTAAAACCACAAGCATCAAAGTCTCCGTGTGGATAACACTGAAATTAAGGTTTCTTTTTCTCATACAAATAAATAAATAAAGTTTTCTTTTACAAGGCATAATTTGGTTGCAATTTCGTTACTTTTAAGCATTATCGTGGTCCTCAATCCTCATTGTTCATAGTCTCATCGAATTTTTTAGCATTGACATTTAACTTTAAATATTATTAATAATATAGTTTTTAAATTACGAGGTTTTCTTTAGAATATTGTGATTCGAACAAGAGAGGTGAGGATTTGTATCTAAGTAATAGTTTCATTGATTAAACTAGGTTTTAGCTTTTAGGTTGGAATTAAGGGTCCGTTTGGAATACATTCTAATTTAAATGTTTTTCATGAGTGCATTTTTTTAAAAAACATCTTGTATAAAAAATGTTTAGAATTTAAACACTCATATGTCTGTCTGGTTGTGTTTTTATACACAAGTTATTGTATACTAAAGATTCTTTTTTAAAAAGTTGGTTTCAATTGTTTTTCTCAAAATGATTTATTTATCAATCTCGTTTTCTAATAAGTCATTTTTAGTGGTTGCCAAACACTAGAATTTTTTTCAAAATGATTTTTTTTTTCAAAATTAAACACTTGAAAAAGTTAAACTAAACACACCCTAAGAGTCCGTTTCGAATACATTTTAATTTAAATGTTTTTCAAGAATGCATTCTTTAAAAAACATTTTGTATAAAAATTGTTAGAATTTAAACACTCGTATGTTTGGTTACATTTCCTCATAAATGTTTTTATACACAAGTTATTGTATACTTACACACTCTTTTTTAAAAAGTTGGTTTCAAGTGTTTTTCTCTAAATGATTTATTTCTCAATCTCATTTTCTAATAAGTCATTTTTTGTGGTTGCCAAATACTATAAATTTTTTCAAAATGATTTTTTTTTTCAAAATTAAACACTTGAAAAAGTTAAACCAAACACACCCTAAAGTTTGTGATTGTTTATATATTTCAAGAAGGTAGTTCATATATAATTGATTATAGACATGGACAATACAACTAGCCCTCAATTAGAATTGTTGTTATATAATTTCACTACAAACTTTTTTGTTGGAGTAAATATCTCAAACTTATGAAATTGTTGTAATCAAAACAGTATAACTTTGTTGGTTGCAACTAATCTCCAGTTATAAAGGGTTGTTAGGATTAAATACGAATGTAGTCACAAATTGTTGAAATTATAACCAATCACTAGTTCTTAAGTTATAATGCGGGATTTAATTGCACTAATCATATTTTTAGAGGATAATAATCTAAATGGAAATTTTGAGGTCCGTTTGATAACTATTTGGTTTTTGGTTTTTTTGTTTTTGAAAATTAAGCTTATATATACATATTTTCACAAGTTTCTGATTTTAGCATCAATCTTCTACCTTGTTTTCAAAAACCATGTCTATTTTTTAAAACAAAAAAAAAGTTTTCCAAAAACTTTTTTTTAAAAAAAAAAAAAATTGGTTAGAAATTCACAATCTTAACTATGAAACCCATTGTAGAAATTTAGAAGAAAACAAATATAACTTTCAAAAATCAAAAACAAAAAACCAAATGGTTATCAAACGATAACCAGACTGAGTGTGTGATTGTAAAAATGCAACCGATTGTAATTTTTACAATTTCCTCCTCAAATTCTTTGGATTTCAAGAGCCCTCATTTAATTTTATGACATGGTAATGGTTGCATTTAAATGAATCTATTAGCATATTTAATTGAAAAAAAAAATTGATGACATATCTTTCTCCATAAAAAAAAAAAAAAAAGTTAAACTATAAATTTGATGGAAATTAGAATTTTATTCCTATGGTTTGATAAAACCTCATTAAATCATAGTGAATCCATTATAATTTCATAGAACTTCGTCTCTATCCTACCATGTACTCAATTCACTTATAACGATAGAGATTATTTGATGAAGTTTTATAAAATCGTAGAATGTATCAAAAAAATAAAATAAAATCATATAGTAGAAATTATAATTTTAAATCATAGAAGGACTAAGTTCGAACTTCCTTCCAAACAAAATTTATAATATAACAACAAAGAAAAATGGATGTAATAGGAAAATAAATTAATAATAATAGAGAATGCATATAAGAAATATTCAAAATATGAAGGCTACTTTCGTAATTGTGGTTCAGTCGTGTGAGTGGGGAGAGAGAGAGAGTATTAAAATGATAAAGGGTACGTTGGTCATATTATAAAAAAAAAAAAAGCCTTCGTCAAGACGTTCAAAAGAAGAAGAAGCTCTCTGTGAATTTTTCACGGTTCGTTCTCTCTTCTCCTCAGCTTTCCCTTTCCGTTTTCCATCAAAATCAAGAAGCCTTGCGATTCAGGTCGTTCTTGAGAACGATTTTGGGAATCTAAATTTCTCTTCGATTTAAACCTAATCTATAAATTTTGCCTCTGAAATCGACTTGAATGATCGTGTCGACCTCGTCTCTAACCAGCGTCCAGGTGTGATTAACAGAGCATTTACTGCCATTGAAGAGCGAGGTCAGAGGTAGAGTTTTCAATTCATTAATACTATGACCGTAGAAACTGTTCCTTCTTTTTTCGTCTTTGATTGATATTTGCTTCCATCTGAGAGCATTTATTAGGATAGATGGCTTGCCAACGGCATCGCAGTCCTGCTTTAAATTCTTCATTTAATTTTGGATTTTTGAAATTTCTAGGTTATTTACGAACTCGTCGAGAGAAATCGATTTGAGGAGACGCTTCTTTGCTTTGTTCACACTTGAAAACCTTTCTGAATTTGTCTAGTTTTCTGTTCTAATTCTGCTGATCATTTCCTGTCCGAGACTAGGTATTTGATTGTTTTGGCTTAGTTTTGAAGATAAATCTTCTTTTGCAGGCAGGGGATGATTCTGTTTGTTTCTTATTCAGTTGGAGTAAGTTGCAGTCAACTATGACTTTGCACCGAAGCTTTTTGATCGTTATAATCGCAATTTTCTCGGCCTCTTTAACAATCGCCGAGAAGTTAACGTCCTGCGAAACCGGGAATTCGGCTGAATTTGTACGCCATCCGTTTGGATTCTCAAGCTCGAGCCCAATCAAATTGAATTGCAGCAAAAATGGCGAGACTCAAATCGGCACATTCCAGGTCCGGAACATTACTGAAAGGAGCATCCTCATCAAACTTCCTGCAGAGTGCAGCATCTCTATCAATTCAATTTCAGAACTGTACGGAAAAAACTACATGCCCACTCGCCGCAACAGTCTCATCTTGAATTGTACTGAACAACCTATTCCATGCCAAATACCTGCCAATTTGAGCCAGCATCTGCCGAAATGCAGTTTTAAGAGCAATAATCTCAGCTGCTTCACCAAAACCGAGCAAAATGGGTTTCTGCCCTCTTTAAATAAGTGCCAGTCCCTTTTTTACTCTTTATTCGTTAATTCTACATCAAAATCGGCCTCTTTGTTAGAGTTCGAGGTGGAGCTCGGTGTCATTGAGTTAGAGTGGTGGCTTCCACCCTTGGCTTCCGTACGATGCTCAACAAATGCCAAACGCACGAACATTACTAGCTCGGGCCTCCTAGGA
This sequence comes from Luffa acutangula, assembly GCA_036850905.1. NCBI lineage: Eukaryota > Viridiplantae > Streptophyta > Magnoliopsida > Cucurbitales > Cucurbitaceae > Luffa > Luffa acutangula. The sequence continues at coordinate 54,433,267 of CM072087.1, read as the reverse complement.
TTTCGTTGCCAGTGCATAGAAGGGTTTGAAGGAAATGCTTACGACGACGCCGACAACGGCTGCCGGAAAGGTAAGTCGTAGAGTCAACTCGGTGGCCACATACAATTTATTTTATTAAAATAGAAATTAAGTATGAGTTATTTGAATATTCAACGCATTGGGTTCTTACTTCTTGTTTATTTCTAATTTTTTAGTGGTTAGCCTAATATACCTATCGCCAGGGATAAACTGGGAAAATAAACGACAAAAAACGGCATATGTTAACCAATTAGAGGTCGACACCTAATCCTTTTTGGTCAATGCTACTCTTTCTTGTCGTGGGGAAGGGAATTCACTTGCCTACTTCCGTCTACATTTGATTTGTCTGACGATGGCGAAAATGGTGGTTGAAAACTGTAGCACCTATCTAGAATTAGAAATAGGATTTTTTTTTTTTTTTTCCGAAAAATCAAATAGCTCCAAATGGGTAGAAAGAATAACCAAAGGCTGCTTATTCGCCTTTTCCTTTTTCCTCTCTTTCTCTGTTTTTCATTTTGTTTAATTATATATTTCAAAATTACAATTTTTTCCTTTGAATTCATTTTTTTTATTCCCTTTAAAATATATCTTTTTTTTTTCTTTTGAGACGCCTTTAAACTATTGTTAGTTAATAGGAAAGTCAATTCTGTACATTTCTGAAAAGTTTGGCTATGTGCCATATTGGTGGCTTGAGATGAATCTGATTTTAGTGTGAAAGTCAGAAAATTCATGTAGGTGGGAAAACAGAATGCCATGTGCCCATAATAATATTTAAAGGGAGGGAGGGAGGGAGGATTGTGATGCCAACAATGTTATATTTTTCAAATTGTCTGAATGATAAACAGAATTGGTCAAAGAGAGAATGCAACGTCCATGAATTTTTATGTGGGTTGTTTACAACTATAGCTCATAATATCCGCCATAAATGTTGCCAATTTAGAGTTTAAAAATGCGGTTCCTAGTCTCTAGGCTTCTGATGATATACAAGTCAAAGAGAGATAGATACCATGGAACATTGCTTTAGAGTAAAATTAAAAAGTCATCGAGGTGGTAAGACCTCCTGGTGAGAGAGAGAGAGAGAGCACTTATCACTATTTTATTTTATTATTATTATTATTTTCTGTTTATTTCATTATTTATCAAGCTGGATAAGTTTGCTTATTTTATTCATTTGTTTTGCTGGGTGCTTTGGCATTTTTTACAGTTTCTCACCATTGCAATCCTTCAACATACATTACTGGCCGATGTGGCGGAGGCAAAGTCGTCCCTGCTCTAATTGCAGGTAAACTATACCCTACTTCATTTAAATGTAAACAATATGGCTGATGCATCACTCATCAGATGGTATATCCCATTTCATTAAGAAAAACACAGCAATAGGATTATCTATGGTTCTAACACAGTTACAATCTCAGGTGTTTTTGTTGGAGCTTTTCTAATGGCTGTCCTGACCCTTCTCTGTTACTGCATCCGACGCCGCTCAATGTGTCTGAAAGGTCAGATGAGTGCAAAGCGGCTTCTAAGTGAGGCCGCTGGAAATTCCAGTGTTACTTTATATCCCTACAAAGAAATAGAAAGAGCCACTAATGGCTTCTCCGAGAAACAAAGGCTGGGAACTGGAGCCTTTGGTACAGTCTATGCAGGAAGGATTCATGAGGATGAGTGGGTTGCTGTAAAAAGGATCAAATATAGAGACCACAATAGCATTGACCAGGTCATGAATGAGATAAAACTACTCTCCTCGGTGAGCCACCCGAATCTAGTCCGCTTGCTTGGCTGCTGTATTGAAGAAGGCCAACAGATCCTTGTCTATGAGTTTATGCCCAATGGAACTCTCTCTCAACATCTTCAGAGAGAGCGTGGAAATGGCCTTCCATGGACGACAAGACTCACCATTGCAGCCGAAACTTCTCGTGCAATAGCATACCTCCATTCTTCTGTGCATCCACCAATATATCACAGAGACATCAAGTCAAGCAATATACTTCTGGATCATGGCTTCAAATCAAAAGTTGCAGATTTTGGTCTTTCTAGACTTGGTATGACTGAAATATCACACGTCTCAACAGCTCCACAAGGGACCCCGGGATATGTTGATCCACAATACCATCAAAATTTCTATCTTTCAGATAAAAGTGACGTTTATAGTTTTGGAGTAGTCCTAGTAGAGATAATAACAGCATTGAAAGTGGTTGATTTCACTCGTCCCCAAAGTGAAGTAAACTTAGCTGCACTTGCCATCGATAGGATTGGGAGAGGTGCTGTGGACGAACTAATTGATCCTTTCCTCGAGCCACATAGAGATGCTTGGACCCTCTACTCTATTCACAAGGTGGCTGAGCTTGCATTCAGATGCCTTGCTTTTCATAGCGACATGAGGCCTTCAATGACAGAAGTAGCAGAGGAACTGGAATGCATCAGACGCAGTGGGTGGACATCAATGGAGGAGCATTTTTGTGCAGCATCATCAGCAGGATCGGCTTGCTCATCCCCTCGTAGCGTGAGCGAGAGATCCATAAGTGGCATCACGATGAAGAAAGCCGCGCTGCTTGCAGGACTGGGGAGCCAGAGGTTGGTAATCCCACCGGAGAACAATCATCATAAGGACTATCTGCCTCCTGTAGAGGAAGTTATGGATAGTTCCCCAGTTTCCATACAGGATCCTTGGTTAAGTGAACAAAGCTCACCTTCAACAAATAGTTTATTGGGTAACGTAGCACGGTGAAAAGAACAGGAAAAAAAAAAAAAAAGAGAACAAGAAGAAGAGGAAGCTCTTTTGTAGGATATTTAACCTTTTATACTTCACCATTATTTGTGTATCCAATGGAAAACCTTTAAATTGTGTAATTGTTCTTAACCTCCCTACTTATGGATAGAATTGTGAAGCATTCTTTGCTCATCTATAGGGAATGCCACATGCCAAGCATAGAACATTTCATTTCCTTCACAAAGCAGTGGGATTGGCTGATCTGTTCTTACGGTTCTTTTCTTAACTTATTTCATTTTTCAAGCAGGTACAAAAAGTAAAAAGTAATGAGATTATCATAATGGAGTACAGATTGATCGCAACTCGCAAGCCACAAATAAGAAGGATTCAAACCCCTTGGTACTTATTTTATCATCAAATCCACCCGTAGTTGGCATAAAAGCATATGGAGTACAAAATGTTTTCAAAAAAATGCATTCTTGAAAAACATTTAAATTAAAATGTATTCAAAACGGACCCTAATTTACTATCAAGAGTAGAAATAAAGACTTATTTACTATCAAGAGGAGAAATAAAAATGTTCGTAATAAGACAATAGGAAATATTGTATAAGACGAACTAGCTATATCTGGAATATCTATTAGAGAGTATGCGAATAGACAACTTGACCTAATGCTTTTGAGAAGGAAGGAGAATCTACCCATGACTTCTTGGATCAGCAACTTGGTGCACTTTCCTTGCTTCAGCACTCGAAAACTGTCCTACGACACGAGCATGGGGTATCGACACTTCCCCCCGAGCAAGAGCATCCACATTCTCAAGTAGATATTGTCTTGGAAGTCGGCCAACTACATTGCCCTCTTCATTCCCTTGTTTGTCCAAAAAGGCAAAGTGTGGAATACCCTCAACTCCAAACTCATCAAGCTCCTGCTCCCACTTTGTATTATCAACATTGAGCATAACGAAATTCACACGGTCCCTAGAAGATCAAAGTTGTATTTAGTTTCCTCAAATTTGAAATCATCAACAATTTAGGAAAACCAATTCTGATGGACTTTAGATTACCAAAAAAATCTAATAACCTATAAAAAACAGGTCGTGTAAATGTGGAATAACATTTCCACATTATTAAATACAAACTAGTGAAGAACAAGATCATTACTTGAACTGTTGCTCAACTTTGTATACATCTGGAGCCAATTCCCTACAAACTTCACACCAATCTGCGTAGAACTCCACAACAGTGGGCTTTCCATTTGACAGAGCCTGAATCACAAGTCACGAAAGGATGGACAGTGAACAAATATCAGATAACAACACACTATGAATCTTCTTTTCCTGACCTATAATTACGTTAATTTGAGATCACAATCAGGTAATGCAAAGAGATTGCTAAAACTATGGAACACTTTTGGATTCCAAACCTCTTCATAAGGCAAAGCTGCCGCAGCTAAGTCCTTCAAAGAAACTCCAAATTCCAATCGACTTGACAAGAAGAGTGCCACCGCTGAAATGGTGGAAATGATCGCAATTCGTCTATTGATATCTTTATTGGGAAATTCTGGAAAACCCTCATTACTGGAAGAACTAGCGGCTTGGCCAGTACTGTCATCGACTGATTCGGGACCGTCCGACGATTTTTCCTGGAGAAGAAGCCGTCACAATATGAACTATAACCAGAAAACAACGGTCCTGAAAAATTTTATCAGCTTGTTGATACCGATGAACTATTTTTCATATTATTCGACGAAATTCGAGAAAGTTCACTGATATTTAATCTTGAAGAAACGACATTGTAACGAAAATAGTACTCGATTCTTTCAATTCTCACGAACATATCGAAATAACCAATCAAGAAAAATGGATGATTCTCTATACATCATGGAATAACAACTGGCTTCGATTTCAGGTAATTAAGCCTAATTTTGTTAATTCAATTATTTAAGGCTACTGATATCTTATCAAAAATACCTACTAACACGAATAGAACGCAAGCGAGGAAGAAATTGAGGAATAAGAGAAAGAAATTGAGAAAGAGATGACGAAGAAATTGTAGCGAACCGCGACGGAGGAGGTGTCGGCGGGATTAGGAACTGTTTGGCAGGCTACGGCTGAGAATCTCCGGCGGCAACTTCGAAATCGGGCGGTGGAGGGTTTAAGGAGAGGCTGAGGGATCCGAAAGCAGAGTGGGATTCTGTGGAGAGTGATGGAATCAGAAGCGAAGCGAGCCATTGGAGATTTACAACTCTGCATGAATGCCATTTCGAAATTCATATCAAAACCTGAATTTGGCAATAACCAGATGAGTACTCACAAAAATCTTTTCATTTGACTTTTTGACTTCGCTTCATTGAAGCCAAGTGTTGGCATGGAGGTACAGATATAAGCAGGTGGTATGTAAAGCTTAGATAGCAGAGTTTTTTTTTTTTTTTTTTTTTTTTTTTTTTAATTCATTGACCAAAAGTTGACTTGAAATTAAACAAATTCATACTTACACCAATGACATCGAGCATAGTTTAATTAGTCAAGACCAATGTTTAAAATGTCGATGTCGATGGAAATGTCGAGGTCCTGATTTTATGGAAATATCGATGTCGATGGAAATGTTGATGGAAATTCCGGGAAAATTTACGGAAATCATGGAAATTGATGGAAATTGTTTGAATTAGTCCATGAAACTTTGTTTGTGGCTTAATTAGGATATAATTGACAATTTTTTATCATCATATCTAAAAAGTAGAACAATATTTGGATGAAAATGTTGATTAAAATGTCGATACGTGCAGAAAGATTTGTAAATTATTAAATGAGACTTTAATTTGAAAATTAAAATAGATATGAAATATTGATAGATGAAAAATAACTTTGGATTTATGAATATAAAATTTTACAATGACTAATACCAAAAAGATGATCGTGGACATTAAATAATTGATAAAGTAATAGGTAAAGAAAATAACACTAATAAAGTAAAAAAAATAACACTAATAAACTAATATGTAAAGAAAGATGTAACCTTTTAAAATTAAACTTCTTAACTTAAGAAAGAAATTAGTAATTGAGACAAGTGAGATAATTTGGGAGAATTAGGAGATTTAAGCGAATTTGGAAAAATTGAGAGAATTTGAGAGAATTGAGAGAGTTTGGGAGAGAGTTTGAAAAATTGAGGTGTGAAGAAATTGAGATGAAGTGGGGGTATTTATAGGTGGTAAAAATAATAAAATAATAAAAATGTAAAATTAAAATAAATAATTAAAAATAATTTTTGTGGTAAAAAATGAATTTTGGAATTTGTAATATTCTAATGGGATTGATTTGAAAATTGATAAATGAAAATATAAAAGAAAATGATAAAACAAGGTAAAAAAAACATGAGTTCAAATAAAAAAAATAATAAAAGAAAGAAATATAGACTATAAAAATAAAAATTTAAAAAAAAAAAAAAAAAAAAAAAAAACGGAAACTTGAAATGTCGACATGTCGTCGACATGGGGGGAAGATCGAAACTTCCCCCCACGGAAATGTCGACACTGTCGACATACCGACATTTCCATGAAAATGTCGGTATGTCGACGAAAATTTGATACATTGGTCAAGACATAACATACCTCTCCTAGTTGTTGGAGGTAGACATGTTATCGAGGTGGAAGGAGATAGAGATACTTCTTCATGCTTATCCTTGCCCCTATTTGATTCTTCATCTGTAGTGATCGCACACTCAATTATTAACTTGTTTAGTTGTTTTAATCTCAATTAAGTATTTTTTTTTTTTTTTTGAAAATTTCCAACTAAATGGTTAAATTCTCATGAGAACATTCATTTAAATGATTAAATCTCTATAAGTAATCCTCATTTAAAGGAAACGGGATAGGATGAGGTCGAGACTACATCCTCATTTAGGTAATGAGGGAGTTTTTCCTCACTCACTCTCATTTCCTCACTCATTTCGAGACCTTCACAAGAAATAGTAATGTTCCTAGTCAAAAGTTCACATCCCCCACCCTTAGTTTGTTGAATAAGACAAAAACTAATGGTATTTTTTAACAAACAAAACTTGGCTGCATACCGGTATATGGAGGGATCTCTCTACATACCCTATTGAAATCTTTACAACTAAGAAAGGAAAGGCAGAAAATGAGAGAACTTTTTTATTTTTCCTAATTGTCAATATTTTAACAGTGATATGCAGGGAGATCCCTGCGTACCAGCCAAAGTCTTTTCCTTTTTTTAACAAAAAAAAAAAACGTCAAAATTAAACAATTAAAAAAGTTCTCAATTTAATGGTTTTTTTCTTTTAATAGAGGGGTTGGAAATAGAACCTAACAAAAGTAGAAAAATAATCTAGGGAAGCTAAAACAAAAGAACAATAATACTTCCATGCCAAATTAAAATAAAACATTATGTACCTACTTTTTACCCTACACAACAAATTCATCTCCCAATGCTTCTCATTCCATATGCATCAACAATTTTTTTTATACTCGATAGTAATGTATTTCTCTTGATTTTTTCCCTATTTCCTCCAAAATTTCACCAAACATTCTGTATCTACATTTCTCTTACATTTCAGACGACCGTCCTCTATGTTTTTAAGTTATTAAGGAACAATTTCGAACCTGTTTGATAACTATTTGATTTTTTGCTTTTGAAAACTATCTTTATTTTTTCTCAAATTCCTTACAATGGTTTTCATCTTTGTTAATGACACATTTAACTTATATCTAACCAAATTTCAAAACACAAAAACAAGTTTTTGAAAACAACTTGTTTTGGTTTTCAAAACTGTTTTTATAAACTTGGGAAGGAGATAGATAACAAAACAAAGAAACTTATAGGTGGAAATAATGTTCATAAACTTAAATTTCATAAACCGTTACAAATTGGTGGACATTTTCAACTTTTTTTCTATTTCCTCTAACCACAGTCTACTTTTTCCACCCAAAGTTCATATAGATGGCTATCTCTACATACCTCAACCAACCAAACCAAACCCAAGGACTTCTTTTCTAAGCTAATCATTCACATGACAAATTTATTAGCATGAGTATGATTGTCCATAGTTGTTAGTGAGGACCTACAGCTACAGCCACAGCAAGTGTACCAAATTTTTCATTAGTGTACCTTAATTATTGAAGGCCATTGGGAAAGCCCTCTAATGGTCAGAAAAGACTTTTGTGTACTTTTGTTTGTGGTCAAAGCAGGTCCCTCAACACTACTTTTATATCATCTGTTGAGTCTGAAACTGGTTGATCCTATAGGCCTCATGATGCACAAAGGGTTATTGATCCATAAACAAAACAAGTCATTTTACTCAAAAAGGCCACTGACCAACAAACAAAACACAACTCCTTTATCCCATGCTGATCTTCCTATAGCTCTCAATGAATAATGTTGTTGGTCTATCTCATCATGCTCATACTCTAAGCTGCACCTCACAAATGCACCAAAAAGAAAAGTGTCATCAGAATCAAAAGGCAAAGTCATAAAAGAAAAATGCCCACAAAATGTATGGCTTGGTAGAATGTGCGAAAAAAGAGATGGGTTGCGAGGCCCAAACGGGAGAATATCATGTCAGTTCCTTTTGTGATGATGCTTTCTTTTCTTTTTGAGTAGTTCAACAACGTGTGAGGGTGAGAATTTGAATTTCTTGAACCAAGTTGAACAACGACTATGATCAAGTCAACTGAAAGCCTTCGAGTTTGTAGAGGCAGGCGGACCCACTCGAATGCAATAATGTGGTTCTAGTGTGGCTTGGAAGCAAAGCAGCAAGGATTGTGGAGAGAGTTTCTTGGGAGCATGTGGTGAGCAGCAACCACCAAGCTTAGATGTATGCCAACAGCCAACATCTATAAATGAGGAGCATTGGCATTGCCTGTGGCCCTCCTGGTCTTGACTTTATGCCCCCATCTATGACCGACACACACAACATACACTTTGGCATTAATTTAGTTCTATTCTAGAAACTACCAAAATGTATGTTTCAATTGTACTTAATTAATTATTTTATCTACTTTTTATAATCTTGTCTTGTCTAAATCTTTTTATCAATAGATACAAGAAGAGGAAGAGAAAGAGGGTAATTGAAACTTTGTTAAATATCTTTAAAAACAATACCTTTTCATCGACCGTAAAATTTGAATTTAGTTTCTATTTGGTCTTCAAGTTTTCAAAACTAATTACACTTAGATACTTGATATTTGAATTTAGTTTTTAGTTTTTTGTCTCTAAGATTTTAAAAGTGACATGTTTGGTCTCTAAAGTTTGAATTTGATTTTTAGTTCGATCTCTAAGTTTGAAATTAGTTTCTAAATAGTCGTAAGTAGAGTTTTAATCAATAGTTGATATATAACGCAACGATAACGTGATAGTTAAAATATGTTAACTAGACTTTATCTGTGAAGTAATTGTATCATTCTACGTACCAAAATGGTTGCATCTCTTTAGGTGGGTTTGTTCAAAATTCAAATAGAGAACCAAGTAGTCTTTTGAATGAAAGCAAGCTCCAAGGCCAAAAGGGGCACCCATTGGAGACAATAATCTTATCCAATTTTGTGCTTTGATTCAAAGCACTTTCAGTGGAAAATGCTTCTCTGAAAATGCTTAAAATATGAATAAGATATATATATGTTGACCTACGTGCTTCTTTTGCCATGAAATAGTGAGTATGAATCAAATAAATAAACTAATCAAAGAATCTCTATGTTCAGTTTTTGTGCATTGTGCCCACATAACGCAACTGCATTTTCTGGGGTTTTGTGCTTTTTTGGACGCTTTCCCTCGTCTTGATTTGTGAAGTGCTTTGCCCACTTCAAACTTTTAAATTTAAATTAAAATTTAAAACTGTTTTCGACTAGGTTATGTTACAATTATATTAAATCATTTTTAATCCAGAATACTCCGTCATATAGACGTCCATCAAAACATAACTCAAAATTTGTATCAACGATTAGGAGGTCAAAGGTTCAAATTCATCATCACCACACCGGAAAGGGAGAGAGAAATCTCCAAAATTATTTATAAAAACAATTTCACATACTCGTAAGATGATAAAAATCCTCTTTGTAAAATTAAATTATCAAAAAAAATATTTATTTCCATGTCTTTTTAACAAAAAAAAAAAAAAACATGTTAGAGATTATAAATTTCACTCCATTACCTTTTTATTTTTCTAAAAATGTAAGCATTTTGGAGCTCATACATTTTTTTCTTAGATTACCATTCTATCGAAGTGTATCATTACTTCTTAAATGAAATAAGAACATTGACCATATGTACTATTGCTATTATTGTTATAACTAATATGAACATAGCTCAATTGACATAAAGCTCTACTACCATTGTTATACATAATGATCCAATTAACGAAAGAGTAAAATATAACAAAAAGAAATCAAAGAAATCAGTCAAAACATAGGGGTATATCTAACTTATTTTGCAAACCACAAGCACTAATTTATGATTATCTCTATAAGATAACTAATATCTAGTATATGAATTTTAAATAATATCCTTAAGCTTAGTTAAGAACAAAGATATAATTATGTTAATTAACCAAACAATTATAATTTGATAATATAAATCACTTATTCCCTAAAAAAATATGATTAATTTTGAAGATTGAGAAAACATGTGGGTGATGGACAGGCCTAGAAAGACCTACTAAATTACTGTGTAACAAAAAAATGTCTTATGAGAAAAAAATATATATATATTTGGCATTACATTGTCTTCCTTCCATTCTTAGAGACCAATTGTTTTTCCTATCCAAACCATGTGATTTCAATAATTAGTGGATTCCCTCATTTACCAATCTGCAATCTTCTTTATGTATATAATATATATATATATATATATATATATATATATATATATATATATATATATATATATATATATATATATATTTAATTCAATAAGGATTTTCCACCCCCAAAAAAAGGGAAAATAATTAATGTGAAGATTCACCTTTGAAATAAGTGGGGTTTGTCTGTCCACCAAATGATCTCCTTTTCATTTTATTAAAGTTGAAATCATTGTATAATTATATTATTATATATTACATATGGTTTCTACTATTTATGATTAATACATGTAAGAAAAAAATGTAGTGACATATGCTTAATCAACAGAGTGATTAATGGCCCATGCCTTTCTTATCATCTCACTAAGATGGGCATCATTGCATACCAATAGAGGAGGTCCAATGGTACTCAAAAAAAAGGTCCAATGGTATATTTAATTTAGGTTATATATGTGACCTTTATAGATCAAATTTTGATAATTAACAATTTTTTTAGGGTAAATAATGCACTTTTTAATCTTAACTTAGTTTTTATTTGGTTTTTTTAATTTTTAAAGCTAACACTTTGAGTTAGATTTCAATTTAGTTACTATGAACTTTGATGTTTCAAAAGTGATGTGTTTGGTTTCTAAAACTTAAATTTGATTTCTAAATGGATGTCTAAAGTTTGAAATTTGCTTCTATTGGTTTTGAGTATAAATCATTAAAAATTTAAACTCGTTAAAAAAAACATAATAGCAAAGTCTAGTCATCATATTTAACTTCCTCAAAAAAAAAAAAAAAAATCATCATATTTAACTATTTATGAACTATTTAGAGATTAAATCCAAACTTCACAAGCTAATTAAAAATCAAATTAAAATATTGAGATTAATCATGTCACTATTGAAATCTTATACACCAAATAGAAACTAAATTCAAAGATCATAGTGATAGATTTGAAGAGTTTTGAAAATCTAATGATCAAATTAAGACAAATCTTATGGACCAAAAACATTTTTTTTACAACATGTGAGTATAAGATTCAAACCACAGACCTCTTAGTTATTTATTTATTTTTTATTTTTTGAAATATACAGACCTCTTAGTTATTAATACAAACTTTATGTCAGTTAAGTTATATGCTCAGAGAAAAGAATAATAATTAAAAAGTAATAAAAATAAATAAATAATTTAGTGTAAAAAGTTTTGGGAGACAAAAATTCAAATCCAAAATATTTGGACTCACATATTTCATATGACCCCACTCCCCATATATTGGTGTGAATTGTGAAATATGAAATCCCTATAGTCTCATTTGGGCAGCCTACCATTATGAGTTCCCTCCTGCTGAGGTCACACTCACACTTTGGGGGCATTCATAACTCATACGAGCTGTCCCAAAATATTCTAATGGATTTTTCTTATACTTAATATACTTTTTCAAAGCCAATTATTAAAATTAAACAGATCATTCCCTCAAGATCCCTTCTCCATATATTATTGATTAAAATGTTATTTAAAGTCGGGAAGGTTGAGATTTGTTCTATTTTAATCCACGTATTTTTTAAATTTAATCACTTTATACTTTAGATAACTCTTAAGATTAGGTCTACTACTAGTCTATGATTAACTTTTCTAAAAATAAGTCTCCTTTTATCTTCCCTCTTGTAAATAATTGGACCAGTTGCATAGATGACAAATTGGATCAAATTAATAGCAAATATAAGACAATTGCAAACTAATTGCATATATAGCAAAATTAATTGTACAAGACCAAAAAGCCGTCGTCAGATTCTATCCGTGTCTATCACTGATAGACTCTGATTATTCAAAGCCTATTAGTGTCTATCGCTGATAGACTCCAATTAATCAAAGCCTATCAGTGACTATTACGGATAGATTTCGATTAACCGGGGTTCATCTGCGATAGACACTGATAGACTCTGAATAATCGGAGTCTATCAGTAGACTGATAGGTTATGATTAATTAGAGTCTATGCTGATAAACTCTGATAATCGAAGTATATCCAATAGATTCTAATTAACCAGAGTCTATCAGTGATATACTCTGATAGATTTTACTATATTTGCAATTTTTTTTACATTGTGTTATATTTGTAATTATATAATTCTTATTTGTTACCCACCGTAAATTTTCTAAATAACTTTATCCTCTAATATCAATGGGCTTAAATTTATACTTATTTCACAACTAACCCTTTTCAAATTTTCAATTTTTTTTAAACCCCACTATAAATCCCAAAAGAAAAACCCCAAATTCTAGTGGGCCCCTTATTTTGAGAGAGAGAGAGAGAGCTTACAATGCATATGAGTTTCACTTTTTGAAGATGGGCAGAGTCGGTGGGCAACGTTGAATTCCCCCTGTAGACAGATATTTGGGGCCTGGTTTCAGCTGCATGAATCAATTATAGATGCAAGAGGTGATCCATTACTATATAAACTCAAATCGCCAAAATATTATATATTCAATCACTTACCCAAAAAGCACTTCGCCCCAACTCCGCATACCTAGCTGTTTCTTATGGAAACAAAGTTGATTTCACTTTAAACAATAATGCTTACCCCCCCAAAAAAAAAAAAAAAAAAAAAAAAAAAGGACTTCTAAATTAGTTTCCTTTCATTTTCATATTCTCATTATAAAGATCGATTTACCTCTTTCGTCTTCTTTTCGTCCCCTTCTGAGTCTCAGCTACCAATCGTTTCTATTGTTGCATTGAAGTTGAATTTCATCAGCTTCCCTTTTGTCTCAGTCTCCATTTTTAGTACAGATTAATTATTGATTTCAAAAGTTATGGTGAAAGGGAATCATGAAATGATTTTTTACTTTTTTTTTTTTAACATTTTCATAAATATTTTCAAAAATGAAAATAAGCAATCATCTCCAAAGTCGAAGCATAATCTTTTCTTATAATTGTAATGAGATTTTGGGTCGGAAACTTTTCGATAAGATTAAATCGTTATAAAAGTTTATTTGAATGTTTGATTTGAAAGTTTAGATTTCATTTAGAATTAAAAAGCTAACTGTATTTTTTCCATTTACTTTAGAACTAGGTTTGGGCTTTTCTTGTATCCATTTGATTTTGTAGTTGAATTTGGATGTTTATATGGTTGAATTTGCATCCAATTCTTTAACTAGATTCTTTGAAGGTAATTTGTTTATGACTCTTTTTAGTGTTAAAAAGACTAAAAAAAAAAAAACAAAGAAAAAAGAAAAAAGTGTTCTCTTTAAAAAATACAATTTTTTAGTAAAAAAAAAAACAATTTATGATTATGATCTCATAAATTCGTGGGTAAAAAAATATCCAACTAAAGCTTTTATCAAAGAAAACAGAAAAGGAAAAGAAAAAAAAATAATAAATTAAAGCTGCCATTAATTTTTTAAAAAATAAAAGGTAACCGACCCTCTGGAAATTATGCTGAAACTCTTAATTAGAATTTAGAATAGAAAGAAGAAGAAAAATGTGGAATTATCAGCCTAGGTTTTGGATTAAGAAAGGAATTGAATCAATGAATTAAATTGATGAAAGTCAAAATTGGAGTGGGTGAGATTCTGACCTGATTCGTAGACCAACAGCAACGAAGAAGAAAAAGAAATTTTGTTGAAACCCCATTTGTCCGATCTGAGAAGGGCTTTGCTTTTTTTTTTTTTGTAATTTCCCTTTAAATTCTCATTTGGCATTCGCCTTTTGATGCTCTACTACTACTTGTCAGATTTATTCTTCTGAGCAAAGGAAATCGCAACGAGCTAAAGCGCAACCAAACAATTTTCTCCCCATCACTCGTTGTTTTCTTTTTATCTGTTCTTCGTCTTCCCAAGTGAAGTCCATTTCACCCAAACTAAATTTGTCCTAAAAAGATCTCACTTCTTTCCCTTTGTTTGTTTCTTTGTCTCTTTGTTTTCCCCCCACAGATTTCTGTGCCTTCGAACTTCTCTCGTTTGTGCAAGAAATGGATCTGGTTTTCTAGTTTCAGGGGCTGATTCTTGGAGCCTGTGTACGGAAATTTTCCTGAGAAAATGGCGACGGAAACACAAGCAGTTGCAGAGAAGCCCAGCTCTAAAAGACAAGCATGGTGAGTTCTTCTGTTTTCTTCCCATTTTCAGAGCTTCGGCTGAAACTCCCATGGCAATAGTGTGCTGATTGGAAAGAGGTTTTTGGGTTTTTGTTTTATAGGTTCTGCACCACTGGATTACCGAGTGACATTGTCATCGAAGTGGATGATATGGCTTTCCATCTCCATAAGGTTGCCTCATGAATCTCCTTGCAAAATTTTCTTGATTAGTAGTTTTTTCTTTCCTGTTCTTTCTTTGTCGATTTGGTTGTTTCAGACTGTTCCTCTTGTGTTCTGGCCTTATGGAGTTGTGAATTTTCAGTTTCCTCTAATGTCGAAGAGCCGGAAGCTTCACATTTTGATAACTGAGCAAGAAGAAAACTGCGCTACTCCTACCAGAGAGAATCAAAATGAAACTGCCGAAGCAGAGGAACAGGAAGAAGACGAAGTTGAGGAAGAACACTGCCATATAGTACTCTCTGATTTCCCCGGCGGCTCTGAAATCTTCGAGATGGCATCGAAGTTTTGCTACGGCGTGAAGATCGACCTCAACTCTTCCAATGTCGGTCCTCTCCGCTGTGCCGGAGAATTTCTGGAGATGACAGAAGAGTACAGCGAAGAAAACCTAATCTCAAAAACTGAGAGATTCCTCTCCCAGACTGTACTCAAAAGCATCAAAGAGTCGATTAAAACGCTGAAATCTTGTGAGCCTGTAATGCCTCTAGCCGAGACCTTAGGCATTACGCAGAGATGTATAGCTTCGATCGCTTCAAAAGCGCCTTCATCCGATCCTGCTTTGTTCGGATGGCCAGTCAGTGACGGAGCCAATGGCGCCCAAGATCATTCGAAGCAGATGCTATGGAATGGTATCGAAACCGGAGGGCGAAAGAAGAGTGGCGGTAGGGGAAGCAATGGAGTCTCCTGGTTTGAAGATCTCGCGCATCTGAGTCTGCCTCTGTTTAAGCGGTTGATTTTCTCCATGAGAGATCAAGATGTAAGCTCGGAGATTATTGAGAGCTGTTTAATGAACTACGCCAAGAAATATATTCCAGGTATATCCAGGTCGAACCGGAAGCCATTGCTTCCTTCCTCCTCTTCGTCTAGTATGCCAACGGAGACTGAACAAAAGGAGTTGTTAGAGACCATAATCAGTAATCTTCCATTGGAGAAGAGCTCCAAAACTTCAACCGCAACAAGGTTCCTCTTCGGATTACTGAGAACAGCTAATATATTGAACGCTTCGGAAGCTTGCAAAGCATCTTTAGAGAAGAAAATAGGATCGCAACTCGAACAAGCAACACTCGATGATCTTCTGATTCCAAGCTATTCATATCTGAATGAGACCTTGTATGACGTCGATTGCGCAGAGAGGATATTATCCTACTTCTTAGATGGACACGACGAGAGAAATGCAGTGGTAACTGAAGCTAATCAAGCAGATGACGATAGCCTTAGATCGCCGACGTTAATGCTCGTCGGAAAATTAATAGATGGCTATCTCGCCGAGATCGCCTCCGACGCAAATCTGAAACCGGATAAATTCCACAACCTGGCAATTTCTCTCCCCGAACAGGCTAGGCTCTTCGACGACGGTGTTTACAGAGCCGTCGATGTGTACCTCAAGGTTCGCAAGAATCAATCTCATAATCCTAATCCCAACTCAGCAATTAATCTCAAAATCCTCCATCAGCATTAGTTAATCAAATCTGTAAAATCCTTTTGACAGGCACATCCATGGATCTCGGAAGCAGAACGCGAGAAGATCTGCGGGGTAATGGACTGCCAAAAGCTGACATTAGAGGCATGCACCCACGCCGCTCAGAACGACCGCCTTCCACTGCGAGCAGTAGTACAGGTACTTTTCTTCGAACAGCTGCAGCTCCGTCACGCCATCGCCGGAACACTCATGGCCGCCGAGTCCGTACCGGCGGATACCGGAAGATTCTCCGCCGTGTCCCGTCGCGAAACGGAGGCGGTGCAAGAGGGAGAGGAGATGGAGGATGAAGTTCTGGTTCCGGCCCCGATAGCGCACGAGAGCGGCACGTGGAGAGAGACAGTGAGGGAGAATCAGATGCTTCGCTTGGACATGGATAGCATGAGGACGCGGGTGCATCAGCTGGAAAGAGAGTGCTCGACGATGAAGAAAGTGATCGAGAAGATCGATAAGTCGGGCCCACAAGACGGCGGAGGGCGGTGGCGAGGGTCGTTGATCAGACGGTTCGGATGCAAGTTCAAAACTCAGGTTTGTGATTCGCATGAATCGGCGGTTCTGGATGGCCGGAGAGGACGAAACCACCATCATCAGCAGTAGAACCTGTTGCAGGTGATTCTTCTCCCCTCTCCTTGGGTCCCACATATTCATTGTACGGAAATCTGTAATGGATGCCACGCAGGCTTACTTTTTTTTTTTTTTTTTTTTTTCTTTTTTTGGTTAAATTGGGAGTTTGTACTTTGTAATTTTACAAATTTTGAGATGGGTAAATCAAATTGGTTGCTTCCACGCACCGTTTTGATTCTGGGCACGGCTTTTGAGCGGATGGGTGTATATTAAATTAATATCATCTCATGACACGTGTGCATCTCATTGTATTTGTAAATGAATTGGCTCTTAAATGGCCAATTGCAATGATTTATGCCCTAATTTTGAACAACATTTCTTCAAATGGAAGTCTAGGGTAAGAATTTTAATATTTTTTTTAAGTTCATAATAAAATTTTTTGATAAAAATTTGATTTTTTTAAAAGGATTATAAAAGTTTATTCACTCAAACTAAGGGGTAAAAGATTAACCCTCTATTTGGAATTAGGAAAGTTCAAGAAATAATTTTAAATCCTATGATTTGAAATTCGAGAAATGATTTTAAATTCTTTATCTCGTTTGGAATGAAAAAGATTTAAAATGAATGTATTTAAAATTTTGTGTTTGAATGGTAACCGAAAAAGAAAAGAAAGTAAGAAGTTTACTGATATAGATTTTTAATATTAATTTATTAATAGAAAATTAAAATATGACAGGGTCAAATAAGTAATTTAGTTCTAAATCCTATGAAATCTTGCACAATCCAATGGTTTTAGTTGGGAAATTTTTTTGCGTAAAAACATTCAGATTTCAAATCATTCTCTTTCTTGTGATAACAAACAGGAGAATTGATTTGAAATCTGTTATGATTTAAAATCCCTCAAAATCATAACTTTTTCTAACTAATGTTTTTTGTATTAAAAATATGAATATATATATATATATATATATAAGAATATATTGTCCTAACCGTTTGAGTTTAACAGGACTTTAATGTGGTGTCATAGTAGAATGCTAAAATTTTCTAAATAAGCATAGTTCAACGATAGTTGACATGTTAAGAGATTCTAATATCTTAATTCAAATCATTTTCAAAAAAGTTTTTGCCCCTGTGATTATTAATTGACTTTTGAACTTGTATAAAGTTTGATAAACCATCAATCATCATCCATTGACCTCTAATTTTTCAATTTTTATTTTTCTCCAACCAAAATTCCCTGATTTTGGTAGTAACCAAACACAACGTTAGCACAAATTGAGGCTCTGATTTTGAGTTGGTAGTAAATAATGAGTAAAGCGAGAGTGAAAGGTGTTTATAGCCGGCGCGACTTTTGAAGAACACTTTTAAAATTTTAGGTGTAAAAGCAAGCAAGAAATAGAGGCTCTAATAATTGCATGCTGTTTGTGTTTGGATTCATTCATTCCTCTCTGCCAAAAAAGATGTTACATTTTTTTTTTTTGTTCATCATTAAGCATTCTACAGTCAAACAAAGCCTATCTACTTTCTACCATTCTTGTTTCTTCTTCCTCCCCTTCATCATTATGTCCTTTTTTTCTTTCACTTTTTGTTAACAATTCCTTTGTTAAAACATTTTATTGGATACTTCGCTCTTATAAAAGCAATCATATATATATATATATATATATATATATATATTTATTTGAGTTCAACAATAATTGGAGTTGAGGGATTTTTTTTTTTTTTTTGAAGAATGGGGTTAGAGGATTTGAACCTCTAACTTCTCGATCGATGATACATGTCAATTACACTGAGCTATGCTCACTTTGACAATATAATATTCCTTTTTAAATGTGATTGAGAAATAATTTATATGGTCAATAATTAAATTAGATATTGGAAGTAATCAAAATTGTAATAAATCTAATCCATCTCTTTCTTCACTATGAGTTTCCTCTTTATAAAAAAATAATAACTTTGATTCTTTTTTATATATCTTACTAAATTCAGACTCTAATACAACTAGCTTAATATAATCAACAAATTTAATTTTTCATGTATATTTTATCATGAATGTCTCAATTCATCACTTCTGTAAATCATGCATAAGGAAATTGTATCATATAAAAAAAATTGTTAAAATGAGTAATGATAATGATATTTTAGAAGATTTAACCGAGCCAATAGCATCAAAATTTAAAGCTTAGGCCAAACTATTCTCCGAAAAGACATCTTAGGCTAAAATGGTATTTTACCTTATTTTTACTATATTAATAACTAATGTATTAGGTTTTTGTTGATATGTCAATATTTCTATCTACATTTCCAAAGAAATCAATAAAAATATATATAAAAAAAATAGTATCGAGATGTAACTCAGGGAGATAATATTAATAATAAGTATTTAAATGTAGAATTTTTATCTATTAATTTAAATGTTTTTTTTTAATTTTTGTTGTTTAAATATTTTTTCAAAAATATTCATCAACATCGACATTTTATCAATGTTTCCTTCAACGGTCTCATAAAATTGAGTTCATCAACATTTGGGGTGAAAGAATTTGAACATCTAACCTCTTGTTCAAGTGCACATATGTAAATTACTGTTGAGCTATGAGTTTCATAAAATTGAGATATTGGTATTCTTGTCATAATAATTAATTTCTATTGAAACACTTGTTAGTTGTTAGAACATTCTTTCCCAAGTTTCAAAAAAAAAAAAAAAAAAAACATTCTTTCCCATAGAAAGACACTTTATTTTCCTATAACGAAACAGACGCGGGAATAAGTGAATAACTTGGCTAAAAAAGAGGGGAAAATGGAACTAAGTAAGCCGAGAATTTAGGTTAGGCATTGGATGATGCCTCTCGGTCAAAGCTGGAAACCAATCTGATCCGAAACTTCGTTCCATTTTGCAATCTCTAGCTCTGCTGAAAACAAGGAGTCTGACCCCGTTAAATTTTCCTACAACCCAGTTCCTTGAAACTATAAAAATGCATCCAAGGTGTTTGTATAAATGCCGCACTGACTCTGCAACTTCGAATACTCTTGTTTTGCCTCGTCCATCTCAAAATTTTTGCATTTTTCATTTCCCTCTGACATTTTCTTGGACCCCAGAATCTCAAGCAAAATGGGGAGGATGTCATACTTGGCTCTGAATAGTGATCCGCTAGTAGAGGAGATGATAAATTCTGATTTCATTGAGCTTAAAATTGCAGCCACCAGGCTTATTGAACATGCCACTAAGCTTGGTGGAAAGGGCCTTGGGACTTCGTTTTTCAAATGGCTTGCCTCCTTTGCTGCCATGTGAGTGCTTTCTAATACTATGGACTATATGGAGGAAGAAAAAAACTGGGCTCTTCTGGCTTTGCCATATTTGTTTGTTACAATGTTTCATTACTTCTCTGCTTCATGCAAAGTTGTGAGCTTCTAAATTTCATGTCTTTGATATCATTATGCAGTTACTTGTTGATTTTGGATCGCACGAACTGGAGAACAAACATGCTTACTTCGCTTCTTGTCCCTTACATTTTCTTCAGTCTTCCTCAAGGAATTTTTGACTTAGTGAGGTGACAGTCACTCTCAATTTCTTGATAGCATTTTTTGGCTTTAGCCAATGGTTTTCGAATGTTAACAAATATATTTCCTTTTGGTTTCGTTAAGAGGGGATGCTGGAAAATGGATTGCCTTCGTTGCAGTGGTATTGAGGCTCTTCTTCCCACGACATTTCCCGGGTAAGCAGCATGGTTCTTTGTTTGGTTTTCCACCTGTTCTTATTGATCAGCATCCTATTGTTGTATATGACAAAGGGTTGCTTTGGTTTCTTATGATGCATTTGAACGACTGACAATAAAGAAGCGTCATCAATATTAACTTCAAACTTGTATTAGTTGAAGTGAACACAATTCGATTATCTAAACTCGAAATAATGAATGCTTCATAGAGACTTTGGCTCTGCTCCATCACATGCTAATACAAGGAAAAAAAAATCAGGTTTAAATATGATTTTTCCTCCCTACACTTTTCCCATTTTTCATTTTGATTTCCAAAATTTCAGATCCATTTCCTGTCTCTTTTTAACTTTTGATCCCTCCTTATTCTGATCCTTCAACTTTTAATACCTTAACATTAGTCATTCAACCTTTATAAAACTTCACATCAAGTTCCTACTATATAAATTTTATGATACGGAGAGCCTAGCAAATTTGATCTAAAAACACTTATGGTTGTGCAAACTTCTAGATCGCAAGTGCTAAACCCCCCCAAAACGATCTGATACAACCCAAAGAAGAACTACCTTATTGACCTTGGCCCTTGAAAGGGTGGTATATGATACATATCATATTAATTTAGAGATGATATATAGGTAAAAGGAATTTGTTAGGCTAGTTATCACATCACATTTTGACGCACTTAAAATAAGATTCTTAAAATTAAATAGTATATCCATATTTAATTTGAAAACACAAATCTTTCTTGACACCGCAAGAACCAAAATCATGAGAAGGATTATGATTTTGATTCCTATTTACAACATCAAGGTGCCATTTCTTATTATTAGCTTCGAAACTTGTTATTTAGTTAACTATTCCTAATCTCATTAGTGGCCTTAAATAAAAATCCCTCAAAATCCTCAAATTTTCATATTTCTTTCATGATCCAAACTTGTTATTACTTTACTATACCCCTTTTTTGTCTTCCGAAAAAGCTTTATTTAGTCAACAAGAGCATAGCTCAACTGACATAAAGCTTGTATTCTCGACCATGAAGTCAATGGTTCAAAAGCTTCATTTATATACAGTACAATACTGACATTCTATCATAACTTAGTGGTAAAGTGCGATTGGTTCTAGTAGTCCCTTACGGATTCCTCAGTTTTACTAATATTCTGAACTCATGGACCATGGTTAACATTACTGGAATTGAGATTCTAAAAGTCAAACCAGAAAACTGGATTGAAATACAAAAAATTGAATTGTTGTTGTGCAGATTGGCTGGAGATTCCAGGGTCGTTGATTCTGCTTTTGGTGGCAGCACCAGGATTCTTTGCACACACATTGAGAGACCACTGGGCTGGCATTCTGATATGTTTGTTCATTGGATGTTATCTTCTGCAAGAGCACATTCGTGCATCAGGTGGCTTCAGAAACTCTCTTACTCAAAGCAATGGAATTTCCAACACTCTTGGAATCATCCTCCTCCTTGTCTTCCCTGTTTGGGCCATGGTTGCTCGCTTCTTCTAGCTCTAAACCTCTCTTAAACTCCATTGGCTTCTCATTTCTTCATTTGCACACTCTCTGCAACTGAAGCAAAAATTTTGTAACTTCTTTGTTTCTTTTGGTTCTTTTCTTTTTACCCTCTTTATATATCTATATGAGAAATTGATCATTTTGTTGCAGTTGTCATCTGCTATACTTTTGTTTTTCTTTTTCATTCTTTTTTGGAAATAGTACACGTCTATTTGTATGTTGAGAACACATTTTGTAGGAAGAGTCTCATAAAGTTCTAAGTTAGAGTATGTGTTACAATTTTTTATAATGGGTTGAGATATCATTTTATTTGAACAAATGTTGTGGAAGGAAAGATTATTCGATGAGGCTGTCACAATGTGACTATTTTTTTTAATAACCATTGGATGTGACTTCAAAAATCCACTTGTCCCTAATAATTATTGGATACAAATTCAAAGTACTTTTGTACTTATGTTGTTCTTGTAAGTTCTCTATTCCAAGTGTGGCTTTACTAATTCTTATAAGAGATGTGAAAACTACAATTAAGAGTCCGTTTGGAATACATTTTAATTTAAATGTTTCTCAAGAATCCATTTTTTAAAAAACGTTTTGTATAAAAATTGTTTAAAATTCAAACACTTATATGTTTGGTTCCATTGTTTTTATATACAAGTTATTGTTTACTTAAGAAGACTTTTTTTTAAAAAGTTGGTTTCAAATGTTTCTCTCAAAATGGTTTATTTATTAATCTCATTTTTTAATAAATCATTTTTAGTGGTTGTCAAACGATAGAGATTTTTTTAAAATGAATTATTTTCAAAATTAAATACTTGGAGATGTAAATCAAACACACCCTAAATCTAAAATGCGAATTGATAAATTAGTTAAAATAGCTTGCTAAAATTACGTAATTATTAACTTCAAACACTAGTCTCTACAACTTTAGAGAAGACTCAACTCTAAAATCACTTATCATCGCAAAAGAAACCTCTAATCACTAAAAAGAGTTTAAATGCTAAAATTATTCTCTAAGTCACTCATTAGTGTCAAAGTAGAAATCAAGCAAAGGGTTAAATTACCAATATACCCCTTGAGTTTTTAATTTTGGGCCTAAAAGGTTTTAAACTTTCAATTTTGTACCTAATAAATTTTCAACTTTCAATTTTGTGTCTAATATATCATCAACTTATTCAAGATTTTTTTAAAATCACTAGAACATACTCCAAGAGCATCTTGCCCAAATAATCCATATAGAATAGACTCTAAACTTTTAATTTTGCATCTAATGGACTATGAATTTCTTTAAAAAAAAAATATTGACTACGTCAAACGCCTATTAGACACATATGAACCTATCCAATCTTTTTTTAAAAAAAAAAAATCTATTATAACAAAATTGAAAGTTAAAAAATTTATGACAACAAAAACATAGTTCAACTGGTATAAAGTTGTATCGATAACAAAAAAATTTACAGATAGAATCTGACTACTGCCCCTATAATTTAACCTTTAAAAAAACATGATATTCCCAAAATTGAACGATTAAATTTGATACAAATGCTAAATGTTATGAATTTAAACAAAAAAAAAAAAAGAATAAAAAATTATATTTTTAAGAAAATGAGAATGGTGTAGGTATATCCTAGTAGCGAATGAGGTGTATGCCACGTGGAGAAAATAGAAGGAATGATTGAGCATGTAATCAGCCAATGAGATTCTTCTTATCCAATCCATTATCCTTTTCTAACCAAAGCCACAAATTCATTTTGTCCTCTCCTTCACAAAACTCGTCGTTATAGTTTCAGTTTCAGTATCAGTCGCCGGACCACTCCTTCATTTCTACACTCACACACACACAACACTTTGCACAACAATGGCGGCCTCAGTTCAGGCGGCGGCCACGCTTATGCAACCCTCCAAGTTGGCTGTCTCGGCTAGGACCGCCTCCTCCCAACTCAGATCTTCTCACACCGTTTCTAAAGCTTTTGGCCTTGAATCTGCCGGAGCTAGACTCACCTGCTCTCTCAACGCCGATCTCAAAGACGTTGCTCGCAAGTTCTCCGATGCCGCCAAGATCGCCGGCTTCGCTCTTGCCACTTCCGCTCTTGTCGTTTCGGTATGCCATTTCTTTTGCTCATGGAGATGGATTTTGTTTGTTTTACAGTCTTGTCTGTTATGATTCTCGATGATTTCAATTTGCGTATTGCTGTGAAAGTTAGGGTCGTTTCGATCCAGAGTACGTCAATTTGCCTGCTGTTAGTTTAGTCGCTTGTATTGATTGGTTTCTTTCAGTTATTGTCTGTGATAGTGGGTAATAGATAATCTCCGAATTAGGTTACATAATGACAATTTCTTACCAAAGGAAGGACGAAAATTCTTGATCCAAGTGTACCAAGCCGTTTGTTTCTGTTTACTGCTCAACTTTGTTACTTCTTCAAGATCCCAATTTACAGTGGCCTTACAATTTAGGCTTGATCGAGTGATATGAAGTAATTTATGAGCGAGAGAGGGAGGGAGGGAGGCAAAAATGGAGATGGTGAAATAGAAGCTTATGACAAAAAGTGGAGTTCAAATTATGAGTTCAGTATATGTACTTTTTAAATCTTTTAATTATAAGCTCACAAATCTTGATGTTTGTGCTTATTTGGTCTCTGTACCTTAAAAGGTTATGTTATAAGGTTCTAAATGTTCAATTTTGTGTCTAATAAATTTTACATTAACACTATTAGTTTAATCCTTACTTCATTAGAGTAGGTAAGGATTATGTTAGAAATCAGAACACTACATAACCTTCAAATAATACATGACTAAGTTTTAAATGAGTCAACAATAGGATCTTATAGATAGAAAATTTAAAGCTTAGAAACTGATATGAAACTTTTGAAGTATAAAACTGAATAGACACCATTCTGAAAGTTAGAGACGTATTAAAACCTTTTTAAAGAATGGTAACTGAGTAGATACAACCTTGAAGGTAATGAAAATAAGAGAACATGAAATGTAATTTATCAAGAATGACCTGACTGACACTTGATATATGCAAATGCAATCTTGCAACTTGGTGATCATCTGAACTATTTGATGCATTTTCCTGTCTTTCCAGGGAGCCGGTGCTGAAGGAGTACCAAAGAGGCTCACCTTCGATGAAATCCAGAGCAAGACATATCTCGAAGTCAAGGGAACTGGAACAGCCAACCAGTGCCCAACCATCGATGGAGGAGTCGAGGCCTTCGCCTTCAAATCTGGCAAATACCAAGCCAAAAAGTTATGTCTAGAGCCCACTTCTTTCACTGTCAAGGCCGAGGGAGTGAACAAGAACTCCCCACCAGAATTCCAAAACACCAAGCTCATGACTCGCCTTACTTACACTCTAGATGAGATCGAAGGACCCTTTGAAGTTGGTGCCGATGGCTCCATCAAGTTTGAGGAGAAAGATGGAATTGATTATGCTGCTGTCACTGTTCAGCTGCCTGGAGGAGAGCGTGTTCCTTTCCTCTTCACCATCAAACAGTTGGTGGCCTCTGGAAAACCAGAGAGCTTTGGAGGAGATTTCTTGGTCCCATCGTACCGTGGCTCGTCTTTCTTGGACCCAAAGGGAAGAGGAGGTTCGAGTGGTTATGACAATGCTGTTGCATTGCCTGCTGGAGGAAGAGGTGATGAAGAAGAACTTGCTAAAGAGAACATCAAGAATGCTTCATCTTCAACAGGGAAAATCACTTTGAGTGTGACCAAGAGCAAGCCAGAGACTGGTGAAGTTATTGGTGTGTTTGAGAGCGTTCAACCATCTGATACTGATTTGGGAGCAAAAGCTCCAAAGGATGTGAAGATCCAGGGTATCTGGTATGCTCAGCTTGAGTCTTAGGCCCCTTTCTTCTTTTATGATTTGCTTATAGTTTCTTTGTAAGTTTAAAAGAGAGTTGCGGAACTTTCTTGGAGAGAAACACTGGAAGGGGTTCTATTTTATCCTGTTTGCATATAAATTCTTGTGCCTTTTGTTCACTCTTCTTAAACTTATAAGTTGCTTTTAACAACCCCCATTAGAAACTTCAAAACTTTACGAGAACTGGCATATCACAAGCTTGACAAGCAGTCATAATCTCATTCTTTGCTTGGAAAAGGTACCATTATCATTTCAAAGGTGGATGATTTGATCTCTACCTCGTTGAACTAAAAGAAAAGACAAGTTTCATTCTTAAGAGTTCAATCATATTTTACCAGCATTTTATAGCCATGAATAAAGATGAAGTGAGAAGATTTGAAATCTGAACAAGTTACGTTCTTTTTTGTTTTTTTTTTTAAGTTCAACAATGTGCAAGACAGGGATTCAAACTTTTTTCGAACTTTTGACCTCTTGAACGAAGTTATAATATTTTAAATCAATTGAGTTATGTTTAAGATGATTCCTTTTTTTCTTGATTAGGCTTCAAAACTAAGCTACTTAGACTATAACTGGTGAATGTATGTTAATTTTCATTATGCTTTCGACATGGTCTGCACTTTGAGGTATCGTTTTTTATTTTTTTATTTTATTTTTTTAAATTATGTCCCTTTCTCTCGCAAAATTACAGCCTCATAGAATGTATATAGATGGCCATAAGAAAACCACATATTTCAATTGGTCAATAAAAAAAAATGTATATATCTTTGTATGATAGCCACAAAAAATGGAACCTTGGTATTAAGTGGAGAAGATTGCGAATCCTTGTTGTCTGATCGATACCTCAAATTTATGGAAATCTTTTCGTGATCATGTGTCTCTCAAGTGCCAGCTACTGATTATAAATTCCTCCATTAAATTAATTTTCACTTAGTTGGCATAATAATAACATAAATAATATACCTTTTCAAAAAAAAAAAAAAAAAAAAAAAAAAAAAAAAAAAAAAAAAAAACATATATGCTACCAAATAATTTTGTTATCAATATGCTCAATAGTTTTATCAAAAGGGGCCAAATAGAAATGAGATAGATTTAATGGGTAGGTTTTAAAGTTGAAAAACTTAGACCCTCTTTGATAACCATTTGATTTTTGGTTTTTGGTTTTTGAAAATTAGACTTGCTTTCTTTAAATTTTCTCACCATGATTTTCATTTTTGTTAAAGATACACTTGAATTCTTAACCAAATTCTAAAAACAAAAACTAGTTTTTTGAAAACTACTTTTTTTTTAGTTTTAAAATTTTGGCTTGATTTTTAAAAACATGGAAAGAAAGTAGGTAAAAAACCAAAGAAACTTAGAATTGAAAGTAATGTTTATAAACTTAAAAACCAAAATAAAAAACAAAAAACCAAATGGTTACGGGGCCTAAATAGTCATGATATTAGAAGTTATATTTATAATTTAAATTTGATAATTTTTAAAAAAGTTAACCAATTTGAAAATGTATGCATTTGAAATCTACTTTTTATACAATTTGATCAGGAAAAAAAAGTTTTGAAAATAACAAGACGAATAAAATTGTTGGCATGACTTTTTTAAGTAAAATTATTGTGAAATTGACCCGAAATAAAATTTGATCAAATAATTTTCAGTTTATTTCTAGACTCAGACTGCACACTTTGATTTGACGGTTTTTCTTTTTTTTTTTTTTTCTCCCTCTCCTTTTCATCGTTCCCCAAATAAATAAATGAAGACGTTTCAACAAACTCGTCTTCAACGAGCAAATACTTAAATTTCCAACCTTCATACAGTGAATTTCCAATTCTTATATAAAATTAAGAATTCTAGAGACAAATTGCTGATTTTCCAATAAAGCGACATGTCCAAAATCATCTGAATTTTCTACAGAAATCAGAAAGCCGGCTAATCTGGTTGAACAAGATCGCGGTGCAGCAGCGTAGCCATTACATCCCCTTTCCGATCTTCCATTTTCCGAGAATCCATTTTCTTTCCATCCAAACAAAATCAATCAGTCAAACAAACAAACAAACCCAACAAACCCAATTCCAATTCCTCGATTTCGAGGTCTTGACAGCCAATTTCAGTCGAAAATTCTCGAGTCCTCCCCATTTCTGAGCGATGAATTTACGATCGAGGCGAGTGGCTGCAGCATAGAATAGTTGCAGAGGAAAATGGAGGAGCTGCCGGGGGCATTGGGCACAAGCGCAGGCTTGGCCCTCCGTCTTGGTCAGGCCATCTTTGCCTCGGCTTCCCTCTTCTTCATGTGTCTCGAAATTGAATTCTTCAGCTACACGGCTTTCTGGTAATGAGAATTTCTCTTTAGCCCTGTTTCTTCAGTTCCTAATTTCTCCTATTGGGTTGTTTTTGTTCTGGTTTTCTGATCATGATTGGATTGAGACAATCCTAACTTCATGTAAGTAGCAACTTGTGTTAGTTTCATGGCCTGACTTCAATTTCGATGTATGCATTTTGCAAATTAGTATATCAGATTTTCTGTGGCCTATAGGAATCCTATGTCATGGGGATTGATTAATGGATTGTAGACCACCATGTGTTTTCCATCAAGCTGTGAATTTAGATGCTTTTGAAGTCATAGTGGCCAACTATCTAAGAACTAACCTAGAAGCTTTTCGGTTCCAAATGCTCTGAGTTAAGGTATTTGTCTCATGGGATTAGTCAAAGGGTGTGTGAAAATCAGATTGTTCGCCCATGTTCATTATAGAAAGGGAAGTTAGGGACTGAATTTTGTTTAAAGTTAAGGAAGGTTCATGAACTGTCCACTGATCAGAACGTTTGTTAACTTGAAGTTGAAGGCGATTTTTACTAAAAACTAGGCTTAAAAGTTTCCAACCATTTCTCTTTTCTATTGTTATTTTTAACAGGGTAGAAAGCATTTAAAGATTAGCTGATCTGGGTGGTGCTATTATACTAGGTTACAATTTAGAATGGAAGTCCAACAGCATGTTTCTTAGGAACTGAGATGTTTGGTAATGAACTTGGAATTGGAAAGAATAGCTCTGGATGTCTAGTTCTGAAACTGTTAATATGATGAACTTTCTATTGTCTAAAGGAAAAAATGATTTGCCATCAGTATTACATGGACTGCAAAGGAGCAAGTTCCTCTGATCGAATCGATTTTCTAACATAGATAGATTAATATTGTCTGGTATTCTGGTTATCAGTTGTTAGTTTACATTTTCCAACTGCAAGGAGAAGAATTCTTACCAAAATTTAAGGGCACCATTGGAAGAACATACAGCTACTAAAAGAACTAGAAGGAGTTTTGTTTCATCTTTTTCTCCATTATGTTAAGCGATAGTTTTTTGTGTGTCATTCTTGTGTTCTGGTTGCATCTATTTCTGACATAAGGATAACAACATCGGGTTTAATATGTTTGGAGTTAGAATGATGTTAACGGCGACGATTTCTGTTATTCAGATAAATTTGCATCTTAGGATTTCTGAAAGATGTTCTTCTAGGAGAGCATATATGATGAAAACTAGAGCTAATTTTCTGTTCTTTTTCCCTGATCATACACCTGCAAAATATATGAAGATCCAAAATCTCAAGAAAACTTTGTCATTGCTCATGTTGATTCCCCCAGCTATCTGGTGACAGTCATGGGTTTGATGGTTCCTTGGAGTCTGACATTGGCAGTAGTAGATGGATATTCTGTTTTTGTTAGGTATTTACCTCCTCAAACAAGAGTAACATCAATCATCGTCACCGGAGATTGGGTACGGGAAATATCGTCTAGGAAACAAAATATGACGTTTTTGTTCTTTCTCCTCCTGGTACAAATTGAAAGAAAAACACTTAACATTTGCTCTGTCATAGGTTCTATCATTTCTCTCCTTGGGCGCTGCTTGCTCGACAGCCAGTGTCGCTGATATCTTGCTCAAAGCCGGGGTGTCGTATTGTTCAGCAAAGCTTTGCAGTAGATATCGGCTTTCTGCAGCAATGGCGTTCTTGTCATGGTTTCTTTCTCTGATTTCTTCCCTCTTCAATCTCTGGCTTCTTCCTTCTTTGTAAAGTTGATCTTGTTAATGTCATTTTTGGAGGACTGTATATGGAAAAACAACTGAGATATCAATCTTTGTTTATAGGATCTGATCTTGTTTAATGACACTGTTGCATAAATTTGTCCAATTCTTGAGGATTGGATTGGATAATTGTAAAAAAATTGATTCAATAATCAAAAGTGTTACGCCAGTTTTCAAGATAAATGATTTTACTATTTTGTTTGCTTGTTTTCAATCATCACAATCTGCTGTTATTTTACTATTTTGTTTGTTTGTTTGTTTTTTTTTTTTTTTTTTTTTTAATTCTAGGATTTTAATAATCCAAGTGAACTTTCTTGTATCAACTTTCAAGTGTATATATGTCCTTGAATTTTAGAAATATCTAATAGGTCAAGGACTTATTAGGTTCCTAAACTTTAAATTTTGTGTCTAATAGATCAAGGATTTATTAGACACAAAATTAAAAAGTAAAAAACTCATTAGACACAAAAGTGAAAGGACTAATTTGATACTTTTTAAAGTTCATGGACCAAGCTGATACAAGGTTGAAAGTTCAAAAACTAAACTTGTAATTTAACCAATCAAATTTGAAAAAAATAAATATACCTCGATGAAGTGTATTTACAAAGCGATTTACTAGCAGAATTTTAAATATATTCAATTTAGTCCCTTGCTAGAATATTTATTTAATTTAGTTCCTTGCTAGAATAAATATTTAATTCTACCATCATCTCAAAAAAAAAAAAAATCTCATATCCATTTAGAAAACAATATTAATTATGAATTATTATAGTACATTCTCAAAAAAAAAATTAAAAATTATCACAGTACATTTCGATTTTTTTAATCATATTTTAATAACACTTTTAAACCGTTGGATGATTGATCTACTGCATTACAAATCGAAAGAAAGGAAGTAATCATTGTAGAAAGAAAAGTAAGACAATTTTTCAAAAAAAAAAAAAAAAAAAAAGAGAGAGTAAGACAATCATATTAATTTGGCTTTCATTTGGACTTCAATTCCGAATCATCCTTTTAGATCAAATGCTTAAATAACACGTGTAAAATATGACATTTTATTTTTTCAAATATATATATATATATATATGAGACTATCATTTTTTGTCACATTATGGTCAGTGCTTTTCAGTTTTCTTTTATCTTCATAAAAGAATAGCTTACAAAACTTATTTACAATAAAATAGGGAGACTTAATTAAAAATGGAATATTTGTCCATAAGTTTTTCTTTTTGGTACTTAGAAATGCTGAAGAGCCACATTTCTGTAATATATGTTTCAAATATAAATAAGACTAAGATTCAACATTGCTGATAAGTCAAAGCAAGCTTAGCTTAGCGGTAATTGACACGTATTCTCGATCATGAGGTCAGAGGTATTTTTTATAATTTAACCTAAACACATTATAAAAACTAAATGGTAATAATAATGACTTAGATTTTTATATCCACAAAATTATTCATCACTTCTTACTGTTTAGGAGACAAAATCTCATACAAAATTAAAACAGGATGCTACTTCAAAGTGCCACAATTTAAAACATAAAGAAAAAAAAAAACATAATAATTATGAAATACTGAAAAAAGAAACTGATTAATAGAAGGGAAAGCATGTGGAAATTAAATGATTGATTAGATTAGATTAGAAAAAGAAATGGACAAAAAACTGAGGAAAATGTGGGACAGTCCTGTCGTTAAGGTTGTTCATTGAACTCCATAACTTCAGGGGAATGTCTTTATTATTTGGTACTTTGTATTCGTCTCTGACGGTGGAAACTGCCCTTTTGTGGGACACCCCCTCCTAAATTACGCCCCTCCCAAATTAGAAAATTATTTAATCAAATAAAGTGACAAGGGCATAACTTTTCTATTAATGTATAGTTTTATTAATTTATATAAATGGTGTTCTATTCTAGCCCACCACAAAAATAAATTATTTAGAAAATAAAAGGCAATCCATGCATGAAACCAACTCTATAATTGCTCATTAAAAATACATCTAAATCTATAGATTGTTCATGGATTTTATAATAATATTGGATTTCATTTTTATTAATATTCGCACACTTTAACTAACAAATTTGTAATAGCAAAATTAAACAATATATACACTTTTATTTTAGAAAATGAAATCATTAGAGTATTTATAAATTATAAACCCGACACAAAGCTTTGATTTTTTGCTCTAACATATCACGTGAGTATAAATACGGAAACCGTTATTACGTAAATATGGATTTGACTCTCGAGCCCCACAAGAATAATATTGTAAAGTTAGTGTGCCTGGTTGGTGAGGTATAGCATTTGTTGTGCCAGCAAATTTGTGCCTTGATTTATCCATCATCCATAAAGAGAAAGAAAAATCTATAGCATGTGAAGGGCTTAAAATCCTTCAACATTCACATTTCACAACCATATAATAATTGAGATTTAAATGTAAACAAATTAAAGGCTATGCTTCAAAATGAAGCCTTTTCTTTGGTTTGAAAATCCAAGTGGGAGGAAACTGACAAAACAATTTTTGGAGACCCAAAAACAAAAAAGTAGCATTGCTTTTTTCTTTTTTCTTTTTTCTTTTTCTTCCCTTTTTTTCTTTGTGGGCTCACTAATTTGGTACCAAAAATGAAAAAGAAGTAATAATTTTGCAATGTATAATGGTGGGTTTGATGTATCTCATTATTGGGTGGGATCTAGGGTTTTGGTGAGGGAGATTTTGAGAGAAGCTTCTAGGAAGGGCTTTTTTTCATTATATATTTTTCATTTTAGAAAATGAGTTAATGTTTGAAAGGGTTTTTTTTTTTTTTTTTTGGAGAAAAATTGAAGAGGAGAGATTGCAACTTGGCAAATCCAATTGTTTCATTTTAATATTTAAATTATGATTTAGATCAATTCAAGAATTATTTATTTTTTTTTTCTTCCAATTAGTTAATGAATAAAAAGGGAATTGATAAAATTTTCAAAGATATCATGTATACCAAATAATTGAGATTTATGCTAAAAGGAAAGGAAACTTCCTTCACATGGATCTGTAAATATTTAATAGCAATCAACTATTTATAATGTATGAAAAGGCAAAAACTCCTATTAACTAAGAATAATTATGAGATCATATCCAATATAAATTGTTAAAGTTTTAAGTGGAATGGTCTAGTCTATTTATTTAAAAAATGATTAAACTCTAACTAACACTTAATGGTATTTGTCAAACTACTTCAATATTAAGTAAAATAATGAGTAAAGTGAACAATTTAGAGTGATATTATATTAAGTGAGAAGAAAAAGTGCATCATATTCGACTTTAAGTGAAGGTTTGGTATTTTACCAGCAAATTGTGGTCAATGTCAATTTTGGGGGGTGATGCTAGATGTTTTCCAATCACTTAAAAAAGATTCTATCTTTTTCTTTTTTTTTTTTCTATATCTTTTTTGAGTTCTAATATAAATTTTCTCAAACCAATAAACTTACAACACCGTCACTTCAACAATATAAAAAATGGTTTATTTATAATATGATGGAACTTAAGGAGGAAAAATAATGTTTTAAATCTTATCTTTGTTTCCAAAGATTTCATAATATATTTTGATTCTAAATTGAAATCTCAGTCTTGATTTATTTTGTTCTTGTACCACATGTTTGTTGCCAAATTTCGAACAGGAAAAAATAGGCCTTCATTGTGGTGCTTGTCATACCAGACTCTCGTGAAGTTAACAAGGTGGTTGTACGAGTGTAGCGAGTGAAAAGCAAGAGGAATAAAATGAGAATCAGAGTTATTGGGAATCCTTCTCCAAAATTGAAGAAGAATATTTATACCTTGGTCTATTTTTAAGGTTTTATCCGACGGTTTAAGGTTGAAGCAAATCAAACCAGACCAGTAGAGGACTTCACTAGGCGACATGAGCTGGTGAAGAAGAGTATTTATAGTTTGGTCTATTTTTAAGGTTTTATCTAACGGTTTAAGGTTGAAGCAGATCAAACCAAACCAGTAGAGGACTTCACCAGGTGACATGAGTTGATGAAGAAGAGTATTTATACCTTGGTCTATTTTTAAGTTTTTATCCGACGATTTAAGGTTGAAGCAGATCAAACCGAAACAGTAGAGAACTTCACCAGGGCAGCATGAGCTGGGCGAGGAGGCCACATGATAATAGTCAAGGTCGAGGTCGGGAATTGGGCTCAATTCCCTCAACCTTTCTTTCCTCTAGGTTCGATCTCGTGTTGTCTTTCCTACAGTGGATATGTGCAACCTCAATTTTTCCCTCGAGATGGTCCAGAATTGCCAATAACACCACATATCTTTAAAACAGTATGGTATAAATTTTTTTATTAAAAATATTACAAAGATTTATTGATAAGGATATATTTATATATATATTTTGACTTGGAGATTCAAATTTCTAGCTGCTTTGATGAATAATATATGTGTCTTATTTAGTTAAGTTATACTCATATCAACTATATTAAATTATCTAAAAAAAATAAACTATATTAAATTAATAAAAATTAAAATATGAGAAAGAAAATAAGATAACTGAAATAGGAATTTAAAAATTATTTAAAAAAAAAAGGAATTTAAACAATAATAATAAAGAAATTGAAATGGGGCCGGCGGGCTGAGCAAGTTGGCGTTCGGCCCAGCAAAATCAGATAAGGTTGCGCCATACTCTGTCGGATTGTTGAAGCTGCTTTGTTTTTGTAGATTCCGAGGTCATTTCTTTCACGTGTTTTTTTTTTTAAAAAAAAAAATTAATATTTTTTTAAACGTCATGCTGCCACTCATATGATTACGCTCTAAATCTTCTTCTTCAGTGGCCATTCGCTAATCATTTTCTTAATCTGGCTTTTATTGAATCAATTAACATCACTTTTAATTAATCAGAGATTCTTTTTCTGCCTTCACTTTTATTCTTTATATATATCTTACCAATTCAAATATGGTGTGTAGTTATATGAACTAATTGAATTCTATCTAAGCTGACCTATGCTATTTTTATATTGCAACTCAACAATCAACATCCTCATTTATTTATTTCAAGTATTTACTTTAATTTTTTTTTTTCTGATAGAAGAATGATAATTACTTTCATTATCGTTGTTTATTAGAATAATAGAAAAAATCATTTTTAATTTGTGTATTACGCAAAAGAAAAATAATTTCATTTGAAAATATGTGGAACATACATCCATACTTATCTTTTTTTTTTTTAATTTTTTCAACATGTGAGATGAAAATTGAACCTCTAATCAAAGGTTAAAATGTCAGATGTCGATGGAAATGTCGAGGTCTCAATTTAATGGAAATGTCGATGGAAATATCGACAAAATGTCGATGTCGATGGATATTCCGGAAAAAAATTCAAAAAAAAATAT
Organism: Luffa acutangula; assembly: GCA_036850905.1. NCBI lineage: Eukaryota > Viridiplantae > Streptophyta > Magnoliopsida > Cucurbitales > Cucurbitaceae > Luffa > Luffa acutangula. Next base: position 54,397,896 of record CM072087.1, on the reverse strand, counting down.
TTAAATTAACAAATAAATGTTTTACACTTTTAAAATAAGTTAAAATACTTAAGATAAATATTATCTCCACATTAGTTACACTTTGTTATTATTTTGTTTACATTTTATCAATTTTTTTACGATATAATGGAAATGTCGATTCACCTCGTATGTTGATGTCGAACCCATAAAAATGTGAAAATGTCGATGAAAATGTTGACATGTTGATGAAAATTTAATACATTGCCTCTAATCCATTCGTCAAAGTTATATACTTCAATCAATTAAATCATGCTCAAGTTGACACATTCATATTTATCTAATCTTTATAGGTGATGCCGTTATTTTCTCTCTCTTTACTTCTTTTTGTTGGTATCATATTCATTTAAACTCAATTCTACTTCAAAAATTAACATGATACTTCTCTATATTACAATTCTACTTAATTTTCTTGCAATTCTCATTTTCGTTACGTAAATAGGCCCTGTTAATAATCCTCTCAATCATTTACCATATAAAATAAAAGTAGAAATGTAATGAAATTTAATATTAATTAGAATCAAATGTCTTTCTTGGTCTATATAATATTGCACCATTTTACAAAACCAATGGGAATTCATTTTAAAACCATGGGTGAATTTGTAAATCTAGTTACAAGTATAATATATTCATTTATTTTTACACCATAAGTTCAATGAAAGTGGAAGTAATTAGTCTCAAGACTCTTTTATGCAAATTCTCACGTGAAAATCAATTCAATTTAGTTTTTGTTTCTTCGCCTGTACGATTTTCCCATTATAGCCAAACAATATAATATTCCAAGTTTAATTTTAGGGTTAATTTTGTTATCCACGTTTATTGTATTTATTACTTGTGTTAGTGACAATATGTTCCATTTTCATTTCGGGTTAAATAATGGATCTACTCCTTTTGTTATAAATAAGCAGGATGAAAATATGAAAGATTTTTATTCAGTGTTTGTTCATTAATTGATTTTCAAAAAATAAAAATAAAGTAAATAAAAGAGTGAAATAAAGAAACATGAACTTAGAAACATTTTCAACTTAGCTCATTTGACATGACTTGTCCACGAAGCAATTGTTTGTAGAAAATTCTAATTTTTTTAAAATTAAATTGAAAACTAAATAGAAAACATTAAGATCGGTTTATTATTATTATTATTTTTAATTCTTAAACATGGTTATATTGCATTTTTTTTAATCTACAATTTTTTTTTTTTTTAAAAAACTACTATTTTAGATATTATAATTATTTCGTCACCTATCCACATTAACCAATTTATATGACTTTTATAGTTCAATAATTTATATAATTTCGATTCCTTCCTAACTTATGTATCTCATGGTACAGCTTCTCAAAAAAAAAAAAAAAAGTATCTCATGGTACATAATTCATTTGATAAAAGCAAAAGACCTACTCAATTAAGCTTGTTCAATTGGTAAGGTATGTATATTTGATTCAAAGGTCAAATGTTTAAATCTTTCATTTTTTACAGGTTATTAAATTAAAAAAACAAACATCAAAATGTATTTTTTTTTTTTAGCTTAAAGATTATAATAGACTTTTTTTTAAAAAAAAAAAAAAAGAGATTATAATAGACTTATTCTAAGAAAAAAAGAGAGAGAAATTAAGGTTTAAACTCGAGGAATCTAAAAATTTTGAGTATAAAAATAGATATTTTGAAAATCCCAAATAAGAAATAAAATATTTTTAAAAAATTCCAGACTAAAAATAGAATTTAAACCGTTACCTTTTTACTAAATCGTCGATTTTTTTTACCTCGAGAAAATGAATAATTGACATCGGTAGGTAATAAATATGATGACTAGGGTTATAATTGAAAGTACACAACGCAAATCCCTTCCAACCTGTCACGACCGACTCCCAGCCTGGCAGTCCCCACTCTTATTTAAAAACAAAAAGCTCGGGCCCACGTCACTATTTGACAAATCCTACGTGGCTCACGCTGTTTCAAAACTGTGAGCCCCTTCCTTCTGGGCCCCACCTTCCTTATATATAAATCACAACCAAACGCCTTCCCAAATCCCTAACGCCTCCAAATCCCCCGGCCGTCGCACTCTCTTCCCTCCGCCGCGCCGCGCCGCCGTTAATGGGTATTTGCAGTTCATCGGAATCTGCCGCCGTCGCCACCGCCAAACTCATCCTCCACGACGGAAGCCTTCAGGAATTTTCGTATCCTGTCAAGGTTTCATACGTTCTTCAAAAGAATCCGTCGTGCTTTATCTGCAACTCCGACGAGATGGATTTCGACGACGCCTTGTCGGCCATTAGCGACGATGAGGAGCTTCAACTTGGACAGCTCTATTTTGCCCTGCCGTTGAGTAGGCTGAAGCAGCCGCTTCAGGCCGAGGAAATGGCCGCATTGGCCGTCAAGGCCAACTCTGCGCTCATGAAATGCTGCGCCGGAGATAAATGTGGCCACCTTCGGAGATCGGTGTCTCCGGTGGTTTTCACGGTTGAGGAACTCAAGACTCGAAGGCGAGTAGCCGCCGGCCGTGGAGGCGCCGGTCGAAGAAAAAAGTTCGCGGCGAATTTGACGGCGATTCCTGAGTAGGGTTATTTTTGGAAAATGAGATGGGGTTGTTGTGTAAATAACGGAAAAATAGGGAATGGTTGGTTTAGATCTTTTGATATTTTTTTTTTTTTAAATTGGACATTTGGATCGTTTATTTTTTGAAAAGTAGCACTAGCATAGGACATTCCGAAAATGAAGAAGAAAAATGTTGATTAGCCCATTCTCATTTATCTTTAATGAGAGTTTACATTTTGATGACACCTTTTAGAGGTTATATTACAATTTTACCCCCCATTGTTCAGAAAATATATACGTGGAGAGTCTACCTTCAAAGGACCGGCTTAAGAAATATTTTTTAAAAAATGGTGTATGCTTATAAAAAGAAAAAGAAAAATCTCTCATATTATACATTCTAATTTAAAATTAATATATGTAGATTGATATGAGGGTTAAAGATTATAGATTATTATTATTATTATATTTGTTTGAGTTCAACGATGTGGGATCGGAAGATGTTAAATAATTTTTAAGTATAAATAATTAAAGAAAAAGGTCTACAAAATAATTCTCCAAAATCATGCTCAAACAGCGAATAGGATATTTTTTTTTTTTAAAGCCCCTTTCCTCATTTCTCATTGGATGTAGAGTTAATATCTGAAGAAAAAAAAATTGTTTCTTGCCCACAAATAAATAGGAATTTTTGATCGATATTGAATTGAAAACAAAATACTATTGTGATGGAACATAAATAAGTTGATGAAATGAAAAGCGAGATAATAATTGTATTTTTCGACAAAAATAATTAGAAATAGGAAGATTCAAACTTCAAATGAGATATATGAATAATTATCCTTTTATATACCACAGTAAAATGGAGCTAGCTCTCATTTATTAAGCATGCAATCCAAATTTTGTTCATATTTTATATTTATTATATAGTAACTTTAGACACTTTTTTTAGAAATGTAATTATAGTAACTATTGTTTGTGTACATTCATTTTTCTTTTATTATTTTTTAAAACTTAACTATCCTTCAAGACTTGTACATAGTGTCTTGAAAAAGTGTCCACATAAATGAAAGTGAGGTAGATGGATGTCGATATTCACGTCGATTTGTTTTTAAGGTACAAATTGACAATAAATACCATTTTCAAAAATAAAAATAATAATAATAATTGACAACAAATACCAACTTGCACCGTCTATTCAATCTTCATGAGTTAACAAGATAATTACCATTTATTAAAAAAGAAAATAATCTTTTTCAACAATTGACTTTTCTTTAAGATTTATTTCCTATTTATTTTGAATCCGTTTAATAAGTGTTTTTATTTAATTTTCTGCATTATAAAGTATTTTGATGACAATCTCCCAACTAAAAGGACTAATTATTTTACTTTTAAATTTACATTGAATTATTATGTCAACCTAAATATTTTTAAATTAGTATGCAAGTCAGATGTTTGAATTCTCCTCCCTCACATGAAATATTGTCGACTTAATTTTAAATTATTAAGTCATCAAAATTTTTAAACACTTCCCTCAATAAATATCCAAATTAATTAAGTCAAACTAAGCAAGCATGAAACTGACCCTATGTAAATAAGAGGTTTATTTCACTTTCAAAATTCTAAAGATGTTTACATTTGACAAAGAAATTAAAAATAATATATAATCTGATTAATGAAAGTTAAATGATTAATTAAAGTTATCCATGTTTTAAGCAAATTTGTAACTTTACCAACAGTCATTTCGCAGAAACTTCTCTTTTCAGAGAGAAAATTTGGGCAATAAAAAAGTAATTAATCTAAATGTCATTATAAATTAGAAATATAAAAGCACTTTTTTGGGGAAAAAGAAGGGTTTAAGGGTAATCATGATTTATTAAATGAAATGATTAAAAAAAAAAGCTTATCGGTTTGACAGATCCATCTGATTTGATTTTGATGGCTAATGAAACAAAAATAGATACTGTTCGAATAGATTATTGATTTACGTATATATCACATACTATTATTGGATAAATAAATAAACCATTTACTATAATCCGTATAAAATAATTTAGATCTCATGGCAATGAATTATTGAAGACCGTTTTTAGTGATCTTCTAAATCTTAAAAAGAAAAAAATCATGAGAAACAAAAAGTGCATTTGGAGGAACGTTCACTTTGTGTCAGTTGAGTCATGCTCTTGTTGGAAAAACGTTTATTTCTTTTCTTTTCTTTTTCTAATTCATGTTTCTTATTTCTTAATACTTGTAGCAAAAAAGAAAACATTAATTTGTTTTGATTAATGTTTGAGAAAAGAAAGAAAGTTGGAATGGGTAGAGAAGAGGGAATGGGCAATGGGAGAATATGGGATGTGTTATATATCATTGGAAGAAGTGAGAAGGTAAGGAAAGTGAAAGGGGATAATTGATTCATTAATATTAAGAATGGGAGTTGGCATTATTATGATCTTTTTCATGGTTGGCTTTGTTGGGATTTGGGAATTGGGTCCATTTTGCTTGCTCTTCTTTTTGTAATTTTGGGTTTTGAAGATCATGCCTTCTCATAAAATGACCTTATTCAACTTTGGTCTCCACACATGAATTTTTGGACACTAATGTTTTATAATCTACTGGGAAGAACAGATAGATGTGGACCACTCATCAAACCAACTTGATATTTATATTTATATTCACACCATTCTCATTCAAATTTTATTTTTAGACATAGTAAAAGTAATTACCTCAACAAAAAAAAAAAAATAATAATTAATTGAAATTTTCTAAGCTTGATAATGTTTATTAATATGATTTTAGTTGCAAGTTTAGCATGTGACCAAAATACCATTTGTTGATGGTCGATTTTGGCCAGAGGATCTCACCTGACCTTCACGTGCCACCAACGGTAAATTTGTAGTTGAGGGGGGAAGACGTGGCCTGCAAGACAGTAAACCTGCACACCGGTGTGGTGCTCGCCACACCGGCTCCGATGCTTAAGTCAGAAAGCAGAACCGAGGGGCGTGGAAAAGTAAGAGCAAGAGCAGAAAAGAGAAAATTGATAGTAGAGTTTAGGGATAGAATTCGGGATCCCCTCTTCAGTGGCGAAGAGGGATATAAATACATGTTCATCCTCCTAGCCTTTTTAGGGTTTCGGAGGCGTTTTAGGTCAAACCAGGCGAAACCGGGGCATCCAGAGGCGGTGGGGACCAGACGGGACCAAATGAGCTCGGCCCGCACGAGCGGGCCGAGGGTCGGCCTCGGCCCATGGCCGAGGCCGACCATGTGCTCGGCCTCGGCCATGGGCCGAGGCCGAGCATGGGGTCGGGTAAAAAACCCGACCCCTTCGGCCTTGGCCCGTCCCGCTTACCGGCTCCGCCTTCTTGGCCCGATTTCCAGCCCGATTTCTCCCCGATTGTCCTCGTCAGCTCCTCGTACATCGGGTGGTCCAAAATTGCCTATAACATTAAGCCCCCACTCTTGAATTGGGATTCGGGGTGACTTATTGCTATAAGTTGAGCTCCTTAAGCCCGATTTAAGAGTAATGACCCTTGCCCTGGGCTGGCTTACGTGTAGCTTTGTTGTCATCCTGCAAAGTAGGATAGAAGTAGACACTCCCTGAATAGGGGTTAGATGAAATGAAAATGAAAAAGGGTGAGAGATTACAAAAGTGGTGCTGGTCGGCCTCGGCCTCGGGAAGAGGCCGAGCACAGCTATCTCCCTTTCTGCTTGCCTGGTCGGCCTCGGCCTCGGGAAGAGGCCGAGCATCATATTTTGTAATTTTGCTTAGGGGGCGTTGCCCCCGAACCCCCACCGGGCGCTTCGGAGTGCTTCATTTCAGGTTCGTGTCTGCAAGAGAAAAGTTAGGGGAAAGGCTAGGGTCGGCCTCGGCCTCAAGCCCCCTGTTAGCCTAAGATTTGGCTCCCTGCATCCACATGTTAGTCCTTGTAGGGAAATAACAAGAGAGTAGGTTTGAACATGTATCCATATGTTAGCTTCAACTTGGGTGCTTTTTGTTTAATAGGGAGTGCATATCCCCTATTACTTGCTTTTTGTTTAATAGGGAGTGCATATCCCCTTTACAGCCCCCAATCTCAAGAAAAACTTTATTAAAACACAAAGTATAGTTGAGTAAATAGGAGAATACCTTTAAAGTTTGTGCTCGGCCTCGGCAAGAGGTGCTCGGCCTTGGCAAGAGGTGCTCGGTCCTGGATTCTGCAGGGTGAGCTTGACTTAGATGAAGTGTATGGACTCATGTCAGGTGAGGTGAGGTAGACTCGTTGGTCCAGGCTCACATGGTCTCACTTTGGATGAGGCGAGGTAGACTTCGGCAGTCCAGGCTCGCCCGGTGTAAAGATGCTCAAGCCAGAGGATGTGAGGTAGACTCGTCGGTCCAGGCTCACATGGTCTCACTCTGGATGAGGCGAGGTAGACTTCGGCAGTCCAGGCTCGCCCGGTGTAATGATGCTCAAGCCAGAGGATGTGAGGTAGACTCGTCGGTCCAGGCTCACATGGTCTCACTCTGGATGAGGCGAGGTAGACTTCGGCAGTCCAGGCTCGCCTGGTGTAAAGATGCTCAAGCCAGAGGATGTGAGGTAGACTCGTCGGTCCAGGCTCACATGGTCTCACTCTGGATGAGGCGAGGTAGACTTCGACAGTCCAGGCTCGCCCGGTGTAAAGATGCTTGAGTCGGTTGCCTTGTGCACACTTCTGAATACTGAACTTTAATGGCGAAACTGTAAGGCTATTAATTAAACTTTCACACTTTGAATGAAGAAAAAACATTGAACCTATACTAGAGGCAGCAACAAAGTAAACAATGTCTAATTACATGATAGAATGCAATAAACAAAAAACCCTAAAACTCCATAAGTTCAGATTCAGTATTGGTGGAAGTGTGTGCTGCTCGGCCTCGGCTCATTCTCTGGTCGGCCTCGGCCTGGTCGGCCTCGGCCCTCTGTGGCTTGACAGCTTTCAGTGCGGTCCAGTAACACTCCCTTGATTCCTTCTGCTCTCCCTTGACGACTCCCACACCGTTCGGAGTTGGAAACTTCAGTAACTGATGGTAAGTTGAAGCTATGGCCTTCATCTCATGCAAGGTTGGTCTTCCTAGGATTGCATTGTAGGCTGACATACAATCCACAACTAGGAAGTTTATCATCTTTGTCACTGCATTCTGTCCATCCCCAAAGGTCACAGGAAGTTCTATGCTACCTTCTGGGGTCACTCTCTCTCCTCCAAATCCTACAAGTGGGGTAAGGCTTGGCTTTAAGAGTTCCCTCCCTAACCGCATTGCTTTAAAGGCCGTTAGAGAAAGGACATCAGCCGAGCTTCCCCCATCAATTAGGATCCGATGGATTTTCACATTGGCTACAATTAGAGTGACCACCAGGGCATCATTATGTGGCTGATGAATGCTCGCTGCCTCAGCCTCAGTGAACTCCAAAGGGGGGTGTGCCTTTGATAGATGGACAGAGTACATACCTCGATATTCTGGTTCGGACCTTGCTTCCCTGACCATAGCTTTCCTCTTCCTGCTCGAACCTCCTCCTGCTGGTCCTCCAAAGATGGTTCTGATCTCCCGTAGGGGTTCTTCTTTGTCTCGGCCATCTTTGGTAAGGCTCGGCCTCGGCCATCCGTGGTCGGCCTCGGCCTTTGGCTCACCGACGAACTCTTTCAAATACCCATTCTGGATCAGTGCTTCGATTTCATCCTTCAACTGAATACAATTCCTGGTTGAATGCCCGTGGTCCCGGTGGAAAAGACAATACTGACTCTTGTCTCTTCTATCGGCACTCGACTTCATCCTCCCTGGGAATTTCAGGAGGCCCGTATTTCGGATCTCCATCAGTACTTGCTCCTGCGGAACAGCAGTTGGGGTGTATTTCTCAAACTTACCGAAAGGAGGTGCTCCTTGGTCTGGTCGGCCTCGGCCATTGTCTGGTCGGCCTCGGCCATGGTCTGCTCGGCCCCGGCCTCCTTCGTCGGTCCGCTGCCTTTTGTCCTTTTTACTGTCATAGCTAGATGAAGAAAACCTCTTGTATTCTCGTTCTGACCTTTTTGACTTCAGTAACTCCTCTGCGCTCATATACTTCTGTGCCCGGGAGACAAACTCCGCATAGGTTCGAGGCTGGCTCTTACCTATTGAATTGAGCAGTCTTTCGTCTTCCAGACCGGCTGTTATGGCTACCAGGGCTGCTCCCTCGCTGTACCCCTCAACCTGTAGTGCCTCATCATTAAAACGAGTTATGTAATCACGCAAGCTCTCACCTGGTTGTTGTTTGACCGTCAAGAGGTTGATGTGAGGCTTGCGCTGCTCTCTAGCCCCCATGAACTGTGCAAGGAATGCTTGGGCTAACTCTTTGAAACAGCTGATGGATCTCCTTTTCAGCCTCTCAAACCAGTGCCTAGCTGATCCTGTCAGGGTGAAAAAGAATGCACGGCACCTGATTGCATCTGAGACGCCGTGGAAGTCCATCCAACTTCTGTATGCATTTAGATGTTGCACGGGGTCTTTCTTGCCATCGTACTGTTTGAACGTGGGTACCTTAAACTTTTGAGGCACCTCGGCTTTCATGACTTCTTCTGTGAAGGGCGGATCGACTTGGTCGGCTAGTTCCTCCAAGTTTTGATCTCCAAAGTTCTTTGACCTCTGCTGGTCTCCCTGAGGATTTCCGAGCTCCTTTAGTGCATTAAGAAGCTCGGTCTTCCAAGGGAGGTCATCTTTCTTGGCCTCGGCCTCGGCCAACCTAGCCTCGGCCTCGGCTGCTCTGGCCTCGGCCTCGGCAGCCCGGGCTTCAGCTTCGGCGGCTTTGGCCTCGGACTCGGCAGTTTTGGCACTTCTGCGCTTCTCAACGATCAGATTCCTCAGGTCTGTCTTAGTATGACCGTAGCTTGGGGTAGAAACTGTGTAGTGACGCCCCTTAAGTGTGCTTGACTCTGGGCTCCTCAAAATCGTGCGATCAGTGGGTTTGAGCCCCCTGACCTTGCTGGTCATGCTGTCAGTCTTCTTTCCTCTTGACCTCGTCCCCGACTCTGCAGTGTGCTCCATAGGCTCCTTCCCCTTCCTCGGGTCTCTAATCAAGCTCCCCTCATGGACTTTGGTGCTAGGGCCGGGTTTATCCAGGATTTGGAGTATTTTGGATAAACTCCGATTCATTCCCTTCACCTCATCCTCAAGGGCGGCAATCTTGGTGTCGGCATCCTCTGCTCGGCCTCGGCCTCGGCCTCGGCCTGCTTGTCTCGGTGACCCCCGGATGCTGTCATCGTCCCGTGACCTCCGCTGGTGGCGGTCACCATCCGAATCCCCTATGTTTACGTCTTGGTCTTTCTTTTCCATACCCTTACTCATGGAATAACCGATGTGCAGATTAACAGGCTTTCTTCCCCACAGATGGCGCCAACTGTTGATGGTCGATTTTGGCCAGAGGATCTCACCTGACCTTCACGTGCCACCAACGGTAAATTTGTAGTTGAGGGGGGAAGACGTGGCCTGCAAGACAGTAAACCTGCACACCGGTGTGGTGCTCGCCACACCGGCTCCGATGCTTAAGTCAGAAAGCAGAACCGAGGGGCGTGGAAAAGTAAGAGCAAGAGCAGAAAAGAGAAAATTGATAGTAGAGTTTAGGGATAGAATTCGGGATCCCCTCTTCAGTGGCGAAGAGGGATATAAATACATGTTCATCCTCCTAGCCTTTTTAGGGTTTCGGAGGCGTTTTAGGTCAAACCAGGCGAAACCGGGGCATCCAGAGGCGGTGGGGACCAGACGGGACCAAATGAGCTCGGCCCGCTCGGGTCGGCCTCGGCCCATGGCCGAGGCCGACCATGTGCTCGGCCTCGGCCATGGGCCGAGGCCGAGCATAGGGTCGGGTAAAAAACCCGACCCCTTCGGCCTTGGCCCGTCCCGCTTACCGGCTCCGCCTTCTTGGCCCGATTTCCAGCCCGATTTCTCCCCGATTGTCCTCGTCAGCTCCTCGTACATCGGGTGGTCCAAAATTGCCTATAACACCATTTAATTTGAATAGGATTTTATTATATGAAAAATGAGTTCCCTTCTCTCTTTTGAAATAGTTGTTTATTGCTAAAGTGAGCATAACTCAACAATAATTGATATATACTACAATCAAGAGATCAAACGTTCAAATCTTCTACTTTCAAATGTACATATTGATTTTTTTTTTTTAAACAAAACAATATATATCGATTTAATTAGAATTGATAGATTAGTATTGCTTAAAAAAAAAAAAAAATAGTCAGAACTCAGAAGCCAGCTGGTATATGGGAGTGGATTGGAACCCAATATTGTGGTATATATGAGGGCAAGGTAGTAATTTGGTATATGAGTTTTGGACTTTGTAGTTGTATTAAATATTATTTGTTATATGGGTAGACATATATTCAACAGAAATTTCTCCTAAATTTATAATTTTAAAACAAATAGGTGGTGACTCCAAGACTTTTAAGTAAAATTTTACTAAATCTGAATTTTCGTACTTCTAATTTTAATGATAAAAATAATGTTCACATTCAACCAGAAAGAATTAAAAAGAATTATAATTGTGAAAGGTACTTTGTACAATGACTATTATATTCATAATATTCTAAAAACAGATCAATTTTGTTACATAAAATTTGATTATCTCGAGAGGCAATTTTTTTGGGAAGTGATTATGATCAAACGGTAAAATAGAATCATCAATCTTGAAACTTTCAAGTTAAGTTAATTTATCATATAAACTTATTTTCAAAAAATTATATATATATTATCATATAAAATTTGTTAAAAAAAATTAACATATAAACTTGTAAAATAATTGGGTGTAAATGAGTTTGAAAAAGCCAGAAATTTTCTTGTACTTCCATAATATCTACTCCTATAACCTATATTTACATTAAGAATTTTCTTTCATAAATAATTATTTTATGTTGATGGACCGACACATTCTTAAAACATGTTAATGTAACAACTAATTAATGGAAACAATATTCATACTTCTCTAGCATAGGACATTTTTACCCAAAAAAAAAAAAAAAAAAAAACTGGGAGAAAACATGCATAGATTTCTGCGTCAAATTATGAAATTTTTACCTTTAAAAAAAATAATAATAAATAGAGTACTTCTAGATAAATTTTTGGAATGTTTACTCAGTAGTATTTTGTTTCAAACCATTTTAAACATGTTTAAATTTTTTTAAAATTATGTTCTCTATTATCTAGAAAAACACTGAATATTTTTAAAAAATATTCAACTAGCTAAAATATTTTCTTTACCACTTAAAAATTCATACCAAAACTCTTTTTTTTTTTTTTTTTGAAAAGCATACCAAAACTCATTTTAAAACACAATTTGGACTATAACTCTAAGTTGAAATAATTATTAGTTTTGCATAATAACAAATAATATTCAAAGATAAATAGTTTAAAAAATATCAAAGATAAATGATAAAATTCACTAAATCTAGATGAAAAAATAAAAAGAATAATTGAAGGACCCAACACAAGAAGGACGAATCTTAACTATTTATTTTACTATATAGTTAAAAAAAAATGTCATTTAATAATTATTTCCTAGGATTCTCTCTGTCTGAGATCAAAAAAGAAATAACAATAATAATAATTAGGAAAGGGGAAAATGAATATAAGGGTCAACTTGACATTGACTTGACCAATATTAATTGTGTGCAAGTTGGTGATCCTTGTCTCCTAGGCATATCCACATGCTTTTTTGTCAATAAATTTATTAATTCCTTCTACATGGAAATAAAAAATTGAAAAAAAAAAACCCTCTAATTATTTACATTTCTTGGCCATTGATCTTGCAAATATGATAAAAAGGTATTTTTTGTTCTTTCAACTTGATTTATAACTTTGCATTCCTCCTTATTCTTCTTAAATAGTTTTCACTAAAGAAATATCATAAATATTTTTCATTTGAGTAGAGTAAAAAAAAATGAGGGAAAGAAACGAATCAGAAAATGAAAATGGAAGAAGGAGTGGAAAGGAAAGAGATTGATGTTTGGGCGGGGTTATGGGTGGTGTGTTAGCAACCTATTTGATCCCTTCAGTTGTTTTGAGTGAAGTCTTTGTTCCAGTGTAGGGGGAAGATGGGTGGAGGGGGTTTATAAATCTTGTCAGGGCAAGTAGGGCGGCTTTAGGGAAGGCTTTATCACACACTCACGCGAGAATTCTCCGGGAAACCTTGACTTGTGTCAGTTATGTTATCATGCAATCTGCTTCTCCTAGGCAAGTGTGTAGCATTTGTGGTATGGGGTTTTTTTGTCACGACAGGTGTCCAACTCCTGATCCTGCTTGTAGGGCTCATTATGCTGCTTGAGTTGCTCATGGTTTTACTAACTTGGGTTGGATATGAAAGAGTGTCCTAGATTGTTTCTGTCTCTCCCTTGCTTGAGTGCTTGAGGTTTTATGTGTGTTAGTTTGCTTCATTTTGTGGGTTACTGTGCAGGTTGTTTTCTAGGAGCTTGCGAGCTCCTGCATGTTTGGGTGAGTGGGCCTAAAGTGGAGTTGGTGACTAGCTTGGTCCATGGAGTGTGGGGGCTTCTAATTAGTGTTATCATTGGGTTGGAGGCCCTGGTGTTGTTCAGTCTCCCGTGGTGTGCTCCTTCAAGCAGGTTTTCGAGGACCTGTGTCTCGGCTGGTGGCGAATTGTTTATAGTGTGATATTATTTTGTCATGTCTGCTACAGCGCTGGAGGGATCTGTGTTCTATGATGTGTGGTGTTTGTTTGGTGAATATGAGCCAGTTTAGGGAGGTCCAACGGTCTGGTTTGCTTAGTTTTGGATCTTATTTTCTTGGTGGCTAATGCCTTACTTGTGTCAAAAAAAAAAAATGAAAACTAATTTAGGATACGTTTAGCGTTGATTTTGGATGCGGTTGGAGTGATTAAGAAAGAATCTTAACTGTTTTTAGCGTTTGGTAAAATAGATTATAAATTATTTTTTATAAAAGTACTTTTTTCAACCACGTTCATTTGCAAAACCCAATAATCTTAGTCTTTCCGTTTAACTTCTCTAGAAATCTAATTTGTAACTGACTATTTATCTTATCTATACTTTTTTAGACTTGATTAGTGTGAATCATTTTTTTAATTTAACATGTTTCTATTCTATTATTTTATACTCATTTGAAATTATTTGTTTTTATTTTTATTTAAATTGAAATAATATTTTTTCCAATACAAGTAGCAAATTATATTTCTTAACAAAATAAAACATCTAGGATAAACATAAGATTATATTTTAAATCATATGAAATTTAAAACAATTATCTTATATGTTTCAAAAAAAAAATAATTATCTTAAAATAATTTTGAAATTATCAATTTATTTATTGAAAAAAAAATAGTTAATCTGCAATAATTTAGAGTATTAATTTACCAAACACCTCAAGTTGTTTTTTCGTCTATAAAACTAAATTTATGAAACACTAATTTACTTCGTAATACAACTGGTTTTCTTAAAAACACAGTTAACAACAATTATTTTAGAAGTTACAACAATCCCAAACTAAGCCTAGTTGGGTTGATTTTAAGTTTAATCAATAAAAAAGAACAATATTATTATTTAAAATAAAAAAAAAATAAAAACATTATCAAATAGAAGTTGAATATTTGATATTTTGAAATTAGGGTTGATAATTTAATGGGTGGAAATGTAATTTTGGGAGAAAGAAATCAGAGCCACTGAAAAAAGAGTGCAATGATTCAGAGTGGGTTATGGGTTGGTGTAGCAGTGTAGTACTTGTTTGTTTTGAGGTGCCTTGGCATTGCATAAGGAATAATGTAATTTTTATTATACTCTTTAATTTGTACTTATCTTCTTTTCAATTTTATAGCTTCATTTTTTTTTTGTCTTTGAATTAAATAAAAAATAACACATATATGTGTATTTAAATTTTTAAGTTATTAAGTACAATATTTTGTACTAGACTAAAAACTAAGTATGTATTGGTTAAAATATAAGTTCACAAGGTGCTACATAACATTTCTATTAAATGCACTAAATATGCCAATAAGAGTATAGCTTAACGGGCCAAAACGACCTTAGCTCGGCGGTAATTGGCATGTACTCTCGACCATGAGGTCAGAGGTTCGAATCCCCCCACCCTAGTTGTACGGATAACCACGAGGTCTGTGGTAACACATTAAAGTTCAGGAAAGAAAATGAAAAATGTAATGGTTAGATTAGAGGAGTTATTGAAACACATGGAAAAGTTTTCAATTGGTTTTTGAAATCATTATTCCATGAAGCCTCGCTAAAACATCTCTCTTTTTTCCTTTTCTTTTTCTTTTTTTTTTTTTTTTTTTTTTGAAGAAAATGATTTTATTTTATTTTTTCAAACATAATTCAAAAGATGTTCTCGTTAAATGCTTGCATTCTTTTAGAAAAAAAAAATATCAAATTCAAAGAAAATCTCAAGTTGTCTTATATTAATAAACTCTAGAAACTATAATATTCATTTAAAGGTAAAAAAGAAAAAAAAAACAGTTTTCTCACTATATAGGAAAATTTTAATATGTATTTTAGAAGTGTCATAACTTTTATTTTTTTTTTTACAAATATAAAAAATAATTTTTTTTAATGATATTTAAATTTAAGTTAGGTTTTGATTGTGCTATTTTTGTAAAATTAAAAATTTCTGTTATATTTGAAAAATACCTCATTTTTTCCAGATAATTGTTTGTGGATGGCAGTGTTCAGATTGGATGGAAAGATTTTCCCCCACCCAATTTTAATTTCCGATTATATATTTAAATAATAATAATAATATTATTATTATTATTATACCACTTGTATTGGTATTGCATCCATCTGGGTGTTTTGCAATTCAATGGGTCTTGTACAACTTTTTGGAGTTTTCTGGAAAAAGAAAAAAAGGAGCAAAAGTTTATAAAACAAATAATAAAGAAGAAAAAGAACCCAATCCAGCTGGATTAGCAAATTTATAAATTTTTGGATAAAATAACTTTTTAGTCCCTCGTATTTTGGATCAGTTTTTAATAGGTCCTTAGGTTTCAAATTCGGACAATCAAGTCTCCACTGTTTCGAAAATAGTTCTATTGAGTCCTTGGGCCGTTAATTACTTAACGGAAGATGATGTGGCACCGTTAAAAATAAAAATAATAATTTTTTAATTACAATAATAATTAAAAAAAGAAAAAAAAATTATTTCTCCTATTCTCTCTCCTTCACCCAATTCCTCTCGCTCTTCCCTCCCTTTCCATTTCCTTTCTCTTCTCACCGATTACCATTTACCATCAACGCCAATGCTGATCATCTTCTTCTTCTCGTCAACGATGGTCCAACGCCTCCTCCTCCTCATCTACTTCTTCTTTGAACCCAAACCCACCCAACCCCTTCCTCATCTTCATCAAAACAAAAACTCACCCAACACAAGTGGGTTTCTTTGGCTTCTCTCTCTTGCTATGAGTTGAAATAGTGGATTTTTTGTTCAATCGAAGTCCTTTGTGGTTGTGGCTATGGCGTCGAGTCGAAGAAAGGGTGCCGGTAAAGCCGTTGTGGATGCTGCCTCGCACTGGAAGGAAGGGGTTTTCTTTGTGGTTGTGGGTTTTTTTGTTCTTTTGTCGTTGTGAATTTCTTTGAAAGAAGGGGGTGGCTTGTGGGTTTGTTTTTTATGAAGAAGAAAATGAAGAGGTGGGTTTGTGTTTGAAGAAAAAGAAGAAAAGGAAGGGAGTGGGTTTGTTTCTGAACCCAATTGAGTCAAAGATAAATCCTTAGTTGAGTCAAAGATAAATCCTTAGTTGAGTCAAAGATAACCGAGAATTTATCAAATAAATATAGTCATTTGAAATAAACAAATTTACAATTTGAACAATTAAATTAGGTGATCTACAAACATCTATGAACTCAATTGGACTCAACCAAACCTATAAACATCCTTATCAACAGCAAATAAATGTAAGTCATTGTAAACCAATTAATCTCACAACAAAAACAAGTTGTTCCAAGTAGGATAATACAAAATCTCATCTTCCACTTGCAAAATTTGACCATTTTTCTAAGTGGGGGCTGCACTTTCCTTGCTGTCCCTCCATTCATTTGATTGCATTTCTCTTCATTATTATTTTTTTTTGTTTGGGTTCAACAATATTTAGGACGAGTGATTCAAATCTCTAATCTCTTAATCAAAGATACATTTCAATTACCACTAAATTATGTTTGTTTTAACCATTTTTCTTAATTATTTAGAGGAAGTGACGTTTTCTTCCTGCCACCCTAGCTACTTGCATATAGTCTTCCATTCATTGAAAGAAAGAAAGAAAAAATTGTAATAAGACTTCCAAATTTATTGTATTAAACTCTTGAATTAAACAAATTATGAAATTAATATCTTTTCTTAAACTAAGTTAAAAATGCTCAGAAATGAATAAATGAACTGAACAACAATGAAACCTAAACACTCATAAATTCACATTAAAAAAAGAACACTCAAACTAAAGTTACATAGATGTCTATTGAACCTAAAAAAGCCAAAACTTAGCCACAAAATAAAGTAGATAATATAATACAATTAACTCAACAAGAAAATGTCAAGCCCAACTACAAGCCACATCCAAAAACTGACTGTGTATGTAAAATAGTCTCTTTCAATCATAAAAATAGTGACTAATTACAAATCTTTTAAAAATTAAAAAGAAAAAACTTAGACCAATCGAAAATATTAAGTATAAATGTTGAAGGGAAAAAACAAAAAAGCCCCATATCGAATGGGACATGGTTTGAAAATCAATCCAAGTTTTGTATTATTAGTGACATGACATACATGCATTTTCTTTGGTGTTTGTGTCGTTCTTGGAATCCACCTCTCTAACCTTCTCTTACATTTTCGAAATTATCATTACTTCACCTAGAAGAAATTAAATCCAACAGAAAGATTTATTATTTTCTAAGTCAATACATACATCGATTAATCTTGTTCATCTTCTATATACCTATAAACACTCCACGAATAAATTGTTATACATTTTTTTTTAAGAATGGTTGCTTCTAAAACAAAATTTTGGTCATTTCTCAACCTCTAACCTTCTTTATTGTTGATTCAATTATTTAAAAATGATGATAGATTAGTAGTTTCAATTGTTTTTTCCCCAACAATAGAACTTGGAAGTCAACTCTTTAATTAGTTTAATAATAACTAACAAGATTCATTTATTATTTGAAGGTTTGGATTTGATTGTAATGGTTATCTGATTCTGAAGGAATGGATGAATATCCTTATCCAATGGGAATCTTATGTTATCATTATTGAAGCCCAACAAGAATATGAATTCAGATGCCATTTGTGTCCTTTTATTTTTATCCCTATCCCTCTCTATGATGGCTGCCATTTATGTCCTTTTTTTTTTTTTTTTTTATCCACTTACTTTTATTAGTTTAGGTCTGCTTTGGACGCTTTCATGACTTTCAAGCACTTAGAAAAAGATCAATAATTGAAAAAAGAAAAGGATAAATTACCAGTCTAATTCTCGAAAGATATGTGTAATAGATTCTCAAAGTTTAAAAAATGTCTAACTGATTTCAAGTTGCAGTTTGAAAATTACTGAAATGACCTTATTTTGATTTTAATCAACCTTTTATTGGTTGAGCTATCACAAACGAATTCAACTTTTCAAATTTTGTATAAGTCATAGTTTATAATACGCAATGAGACACTTGCAATTATAGGTTTAGCCATTCAAGTAGTGTTAATAATAAAATAGCTAAAAATTAAAATGATAGCAATTATATAGTCAAACAATGTGTCTAAATAATTTCAAAAAAAAAAAAAAAAAAAAACAATGTGTCTAAATTGAATAAATCAACCATTGATAATGGCAAGTGGATTTTGGGAAATCAGATTTTTACCCTGTGAAGTATTTGACTAATTAATTTTTATTCTATTGCTAAACCTTGAAATATTAATTCACTATTTGATACTATCAAATTTAAAATCTACTATGTTATAAACATTGGATATAATTTTTCTTTAAAAAAAAAACATTGGATGTAATTGACACTTTCTAACAACACAACGAAAATGGCAGCGACTTGCAAATTCGTAGAGAATTTCCACTACAGATGTGTAAAAAAATGCACACAACTGATAATTGGGCCCCAAACTTGGATATTCTCAAGCCCATTACTGACTCAAATTGGGCTTATCGTGGACGGTAGGCCCAATATGGAGAATTGGGCTCTGATTTGCAAACATGTTGAGGAATTGGGTTCAACGTGGAAGGTAGGCCCAATAAAGAGAGGAATTACATCTACATCTATTCAACCAGTTATTCACAAGTGAACTCTTTATATACAAAACTCTATTTAGCTTCTCCCAAAAAATATATATATATTTACCATATTTTTATGTTATTCATTACTATTAAACTTGATTAAACACGCCAACCTAAGCATAAATCAATTCAATTGGTTAAGAAATTACATCCCTAACTAGAAGGCCAAAGATGAACATAATTCGACTAGCATAAAACTTGTACTAATGACCGAAAGGTCTGTAGTTTGAATCCTCCACCCTCCACATATTGTCAAAAAACTAGAAGGTCAAAGATTCGATTTTCCACTCCTACATGACTTCAATAAAAGAACATGCCTGGTATAGTGAAGATTCGAAGTTGACTAAACAATAATTATATCAAATATTTGGAAGCAAGAATTCAATTCAACATCGAAGTAACAGTTCGAGATTCGACAGACTCGAGCATTGTAATGAAATAGATTGATATGGTTTGTTCAATTTCTTCATCATACTTTCTCCCTGGACCTGGTTCTTTGGAGACCTTGTTACTGTTGGGATTTCTTAGACAAACTCTACACTAATGAACTGATCTATACTGGTAAACTATACTGAAGATATTATCATAAATGAACTGATCTTCAAAGTCACATTTATTTACAACAAAAAATTTGAAATCCTAGATGGTAACTAACAACATACACAACATTCATAAGATAACAAAATCTAAATGGAAGAATGCCTCAGATGCTACTGTTTGCTGCTCTTCGCCCGGCCCGGTTTAGTGAACTTCTATGTACAGAAGGAAGAAAATATGTAACCCTTCTATTATCTCTAAACCATTCAAGGAATTGTGTTCATGATGAGCAGAATTTAAGCAGCAGCTGTGTTGGTCAAGAGATCACCTCACTATTTCTCTAGATATCAGATACCGAAAAGTGAAGTTGTGTGGCATCCATTCGACGTTCTTGCGCGACTTCCCGTTTTGACATTTCGTAACACTCTTCCTAAGAGATTCAGGCAAAGCCTTTTGGATCATTTCCATCATACCAGCCGAGCACAATCTTGATTCTTTTGCAAATGACTCGATGATCTTCGGTAAAACGACTTTTTTGTCCTTGCGTACGCCGAATGTGGCTCGGATGTATTCTTCTTTTGCTGTCTCTAGCTCCTGCAGGACTCTTTTGGGAGTGTATACACGAACCTGGAAGATGGGAAAGTTAGAATAAGAACACAGCATAAAGTCTCAAACCTTTAGGACAAGAACACATGTACTTGTTGAACCAATGTAAGAACTAAAGCAGCAAACTTTGCAAAGATGTTTTAAGTACCGCAGGATCGGAATGGCAGCCTGTACAAAGTGCAAAATGTAAAAGGGGTTCCGACCGGTGGATTTTGTAGGCTTGCCGCTTATCTCCCTTTTTGAATTTCGATTTCGAGGGAATAAGAAGAGAGAGCCACTGCAAATATAAGAAACTCATCTCTTTATGTTGATCATAAAAACTAAGAAACTATCTACAACTTGTGGGTGACATTGCTAATGTTTCCCCTTTGGTATACCTGTCCGGGCCGAGGCACTCGGCATCCAAGTATTGAACTTTGTATGGTGTCGACGCTGATTGTTTGACCTCCTATGTTATATGCAGCCTGAATGGAGGAAGAAAGTAAGAGAGTGATAATCATACAGAATTTATGACTCGTAACGGATCAGTGGGACTCAGTGTTTTACCTTCAAGAGAACAAAGATCTTCTTCATATTGTTTTGTGGTATACCATAAGCCAAGTATGCCTTTCAGAAAACAAAATAGATATTATAGTCTGACTGTCTCTGAAGAACTAAAAAGACAGAAAGTTCAAGTTATGAAAAATCATTACATGCATCATCAGAGAATTGTGTACGTTTATCCAGAATGCTAGCTTTTCCTCATGATTCAACTTCCTCGGATCGACTTCCTCTAACTTGGATATAAGCGACCTGTCAACATATCAGTATAACCGGTAAATACAAGATGAATAAAAAGTGATATGAGATATGAACATCCACACGTTGCTAACCTGAAATCTTGTAACAAGTGCTCGACTTCGATCAATTTCTGACTATCCCTATAAATCCATGGCACTTCAACCATTGTGCTGTATGGGCCGCTAAACTCTTTAAGACCTTCCACATGAAAAGGATTATCCAACAGCATATCAAAAGATGGATTATTTCTGAACCCAGGACTCAACATGTCAAACTGATCTTGTGGAGAGAATGCGCTGATTGGCGATGATGACGAAACTGGGGAGGAAAGACCATGGTGTGATAAAGGAGGATCTGAAAGTTTGCAATATATGGCTGATATGCACTTGATCATCTCTTCAGAAAGACGATTGGCGCTTTCGGGAATATGGTCCAGTATTTGAGTACCAAGGTACTCTGCTAGACTGGTTAAATTGGATGAAGCATTCTGAGCAAACTGCAGAAAAGGAACCATAAATCAAGCTAAGAGTTCAAGTTCTCATATTTGATATTGTCTTAGACTCTCATTGCCTCTAGTGAAATGATTTGTGCTAAGAAGTTACAGCAGAACAAGATCTGAAATGAAAAGGTTAAATTGAATTAGACAATTACCTCCATCATGGACATTGGTTGGGATAGACAAGGCCGTACAGCTTGACCCAAAGAATCTTCTGGAAAAGAAGTCCTCTTTGAGCAAACTGAATAATGTGATAGTGATGACTGACAACGACGGACGGTGGAGTCCAACAGCTTGTCTTCACAAATTCCACTATATTTCTCGACTGGATTTCCAAGAGAATCATAGCCAGACTGAACAGCTTTATCTTCCTTCTTCGATGTAATGTCAGGTACACAATTCACAATATACTTGGTTTTTGGGGAGTTAATAGGCGATTTCAGTTTTTCGTCGTTGGTGGATGGAGATGTAGAGGATATTTGTCCATCAAATGCTTTTCGATACAAAGAGAGAAGATATTGTTCTAAATGTGAAACTTCCAGTTCCAATACCGCGATCTCTTTGATCAATTCCGTGGCTGGCTGTAGTCATTAAAGCAGCTATTAATATGTAGCCATAATGTAGATTGTAGCAGGCTTGCAGTAACTTTCAATGTGAATCAATATTTGTTATAACTTTATTTATAGAACCTCACAAATAGCTTTCTTCACCTCTCAAGACCACAAATATAAAAGATTCTGACATTTTGCTAAACCAGAAACTTTAAGGAGTTACCTTGGGTACTTCAATGTCGTCCTTCGTGTTGTCTTGAGAAGAGGACCTATATCCTAATGCTTTTTCTAGTGCTGTCCGAACCTTGAACTGGTCTTGCAATCTCTTTTCAAGCTGAAGAATCTACATTACATAGTTTAAAAGAAGGATGGTCATCATTTAAGGTATTAGACTGCAAAATTCAGCCTTGTTGAGACTATTGTTATGCTTTTTGGTATTGAAACTTGGAAGACCAATGACCAGCTACATTCTAAAGAGAGAATGTCAATAAAAGAATGCTAATAAAAGAACATAAAGTTTATTTTTTGTACCTCTTGTTTAAGAGAAGAGTGTATGTTTGGTTTTGGGAAGTTTTTCTTCTTTGTCTTCATGGATTCCTCGAAGTAGCTCGTGTCCTAAGATCAGATCAAACCCGGAAAACAAACTTCAAATATGATATATTAATTGTCTCTATAATGAGTATACGTTCAGCAGCAGGGTAGTCTTATGAGTTAATATTACTAGACTCTCTTTTGACCAAAATAATAATTGTAATTATTTCCTTTTAAGTAAAAGGATTCTAGTATTATATTATATGGGCTTCCATCTCAAAACCAATTGGCTATGAGTGGGGTGACCCTTGTAGCTTATATATTGTTGGGTCTCCACCAATCTTTTCGATGTGGGATCCTCAACATGCCCCCTCAAGATGGTGCCTCTTTGGGTTCACCATTCTTGGATCGGATCCCAATTTCTTTTTATTGGACCGATTACCCGTTTGGGTTTAATGGGCTCTGATACCATATTATATTATATGGGCTTCCATCTCAAAACCAATTGGCTATGAGTGGGGTGACCCTTATAGCTTATATATTGTTGGGTCTCCACCAATCTTTTCGATGTGGGATCCTCAACATCTAGAAGTTATCTTACCAGCTTCATACGATTTGAAGCTTCAAAGGAGTTATCCAACTGTTCTTCCTCAATAGTATCCTTAACCATGTCTAGAAAGCTGACATAGCAAAAAGAGCAAAGAAGATTAAAATGCAGAAATGGAGAAGACAAAGACCTTGGCCTTTAAATTCTATTTGTTAATACTTCATATAGATAGATTTGAATATACTATGTTCCTTTGATTTCTCAAAAGTCAAAACACAAAAGGAAAGCAAAAGTTTCATTATTCTGCAGCCAATCATTATATCTATCAACTACAAAAAAGTGGTGCAACCAAGATGTATATTAGAAAGATGCAGAATAATAGGTGTGGAGATCCCCAACCAAGCCAAGATTCGATAATTTGCACCGAGCAAGGGCTACAAATACCATATTATCCCGAAATCCATCTGTGATGATCTGTTTCTTTTGAGCCATAAAAACGAAAGGAAAGCTGTTAACTTCCCCTCTACATTTCCTAGCTAGCTCATAATTCCCCAAATCCTAAGTGAAACAGTTAACCAATACTTCCATGTTCTACAATTCTCGCCCATGAACAGAAAAGGTAGAAAGACTGAAACAGTATAAAGATTACAGATCTGAAGAAGCAGAAGAAAAGGAGGAAGGTAACAGGTGAGCTAATTGTCAAAAGTTTCCAAAACCCACCTCAGATAAACCTTTCAACTCCCCAACCAACTATTACCAATCTCAGACAATGGTGCTTGAAGAACAATAAGGAAGAAGAAAAATTACAGCTCTTGGAGCAGAGAAACGAGAACTCTTCCTTTAGACCTCTTATTTCAAAGTTTGGTGAGCCGACAGAAACAAATTGTCAGACTCCTTTACTATCCATCCAACTAACGAGTCTTTCCAGTTCAAGCCCACATCGAGTGTTCAGAACAGAAGGAACAATCATTGCTAACTAACAAAAGCACTCAATGAAACACGGACCAAAAGAAAACAAAGCCACAGCAGTCTCAGAAGCTGACCTCTTGGAACGCTTGTGCAGTGGCATCTCTCTGTTTTGCAGCATGTTCGCACCGGCTTCAGTCTCTTGAAACAGCATATCTGAGACTCAACTCTATCAGTAAATCAGAAGTTAGGGGGGAAAAAGAAGCAGCAAAGGGAAGAAGGAGGAGGCCTGAAGGGGACATTACCATAAACAAACAAGTTGATCACCGAAGGCCAGGTTCAGAGTTAGAAAGTTGAAGAAGAAATGATATCAGAAAAACAGTCGAACACCAAATGGGCATTCAGAAATCACAAACTAAACTCCAAATCCTCATTCATTCTCCATATTTCAGCAGAAAGAGAGCTTTTGCAAGTCACCAGAAAGCTATGATGATACGGCACTTCACGAGCGTGTGAAGAAAGCAAGCAACAGAGCTGAAATGGGGTTGCACAAAACCCACAAATGCGGCTATAAAAACAAAGCTTTTTGACCAATGAGCTTCACAAAGAAGATGATTCACTCTCTGAAAAATCTCGTTAGGCTTTTGTAAACGGAGGGCTTTTGCATTAAAAGGGAAGAAAGCAAGCTGGGAGAAGAGCTTTAGTTGAAGAAGAAAAAGAAAGTTAACAAAAACATTCATGCTCAGTAGACCCCTTAAATGTCAAAGTGTTGTGAAAGTGGACAACTTTTCATGACCCGCAAACCGAAGGTGCATTTACAAAGAGAAAACGTTAAGCTATTCGACTGTTTAGAGGCAAATAAAATACAATAAACAGACAAACAAATAACAATAATTCCAATTTTTCCATTGTTAGTTTCCCCCATTAGACCCCAAATTCCACATTCTCTTCTCTTGTTGGCAAGTCAGTGGGAGTTGGTGACCGCTCTCTCCTTCCTTGTCTCTTTGCTGACTTTATATAGTAATTTGTTTCATTCACATTTGTCTCTTTTGGCATATTTTTTTACAATTTTATTCATTCTTTAACTTGCTAAACTTATCTGTCTTCTGCATTACCCATTTATAAAGCATTCTGATACCATCTGTTTCAATAATTCATTCTTGGTTTCCTCTTCATTGTCTGGAAAAAAACACCAAAACAAAGCTAAACTAAAACCAAAACATGCTATGGCCACATGGGTGGATATCATTTTCAGATTTCAGAATACATCATTGGTGAAATTTTGAGATCCATTATTGGGACAGAGGCTGCAATTTGCACACACACTTTTGGATCTACAAGAACAAAAAAAAAAAAAAAAAAAAAAAACTTTGTTGTCATTTCTCAAGAAAATGAGATTTGAGATCAAACCCATTAAAAATAAAACTGTGGGTGATTTGGAATGTGAAAGCTAGCAAACAAACAGATGGTTGAGGTAAAAGAAAAGTAGGGGGTGACCTCAAAAGGAATGAAAGGGGATAAAGGAGACATTGGATGCTTAGAAAGGGGAAGAGGATTTGTGGGGTTTCTCTTTGTCTAAATGCCCTTTAATTTTAGAAAAATTTGGAGATACCCACATTGTCTTTCAGCATCCAAGAAACTAACTTTTGTCACAGAATCCTCAAGTATTAAATAAAGAAGAAAGAGATCTCTTTTCTTTTCTCCTTTCTTTGGTTAAAAAAATGTGATTTCTGGGAATTGACCTTCTCTTATATCGATACAGAAAATAAAAAGAAGGCCTTGTGCGTGTATTAAGCTGGTCAGGTCTCTCTTTTTGTCGTCATATTCACTTGCTTAGCTAAAAGGAAGACTTTTTTTTTCCCCTTTATTTTCTCTTTTACATCTTAAGAGAGAGTGTGTGTATGAACAGGCAAGAAATAGCAATAGGAAGTAAGAATCTGATCTGTGTTATTGTTTAATGTTGAGAACAAAGTCAAAATCTGGGGAATTGGGCAGTGGCCTCAATTGGGTATTAATCTGATTGGTTAATGGTTCACAATTTATATTAAAACCTGACAAAATTGTTAGTTTTGAATAGTAATTACTCCAAGTCCACATGATAAACTCCTTGCCTTCCACATAAAAGGCTATTTTACTATTACAATTCATATATAATTTTGTCAACTACACATTTCTTTCTCTTTTACCGTTTTTGTTTGTTTGTTTCAGTATTTGCATGATAAAACAAATCAAGGAAGGAAAAATTTGCATTATACTATTATCGTTTGTTTGTTGTAAGCCACTTCACTCGTCGATAGCATTTAAGAATGATATGGAGTTGAACAGTATTAAAATATTAATTAATGGAACAAAATTTATAGTATAAATGGTGGGAGTTTGAATCACTGGAGTACTATCCCTCAATGAAGTCTCTACAAAGTACGTTATTCATGTAAATTAGAAGACTTAATTGATACAATTATAATATTGGGATCAACCCGTCTTGAGTTAGAAGGATTGTGTTATTTATTGGTGTTGATAAGAGAATCTAGGAACAGGTCTACGTAAACTCTTGACCGAGGTTATGAGTCGAGGCAACGAGTTGACCAACAAGAAAAATACTCACATTAGTATGGTGCTATGCTCAACACGCATTGATGCTCAAAATGTTGTCGAACAGGGAGTGGGTAGTATAGTGTGCCTCAATAGTGGGATGAGTCTCGATATTTTATAGAGTCTCAAATGCAGCAAGGATTCCACTAATAGTAGCGAAATCGAGCTCTGTAGACGTATGTTGTCCTTTGGCCTCCGATCCATGTTTCCTCGACTCGGTAAGATCGGTCAACCTTTCATGGGTGTTCTCTGATTAGGGTTGACACAGACTTTTGAATGTCTATGTGGCTCAATTGCCACATGGACCACTAATTCTAGCCCTAACAATTGGTATAAAGTTTTTTCCTAAAATTGTAATCTAGCCTTAAAAAAAGGTGAATGTGATGAAGATGAAGTGATGAATGGGAAAGAGGAGGGGCAAGAGTGTTGGTGAGGCATGTGGTGTGAGCCAATGTGGAAAAAGATAGAAAGGGCATTGATTGAAGGTGGAAAAAAGGTGTGTATAGGTATAGAGTCCCAACATATATGATATAATATTAAAGAAAAGTTGAAAACTTTCCAAATGCATTTGGACAATCAAGTCAATGCCAATCATATCCAGCAAAAGGCATCTCTTTTTCTCTCTCTCTCTCTCTCACTAAAAACTGGATGCAATGTTATTCAAGTTTATGTTTAATACATCCAACAGCATATGTTAATGTCAGAAAATGACCACATAATAGGACATCTTCTTGCATATTCTTACTATCCTTTGCTTCTTTTTTCTCTATAACATATTGGATAATGGATTTTTCTTATTGATTTAAATATGTTTTTTTTTTATTTGTTGTCTATTTTAACCCCTGAAGTTTATATTAGTAAAAGAAAAAAAAAACCCTTAAAATTTATAATATCAATATCGATTCTTAAATTTTTTATATTTTTTTTTGGTTTACTTTTAGTTTAATCCTTACTTTTTAAAATTTATTTTAGTATTCAACTCTAAGTTAAGTTTCATGTTTAGTCATTGCCATAAAAATTTAGGTTAAACTAGTGTTACCATCCCATCTTTTAATTTGTTAAGGAGAAAAATATAAAGTTGGCAATTTTTGTTAAAATAATGTCTAATGTACAAAATAGAAATGAACAGAATAAGTTAGAAATTAAATTTCAAATTTGGTGCTTATAGTTGAGAGTTGGGACAAAGTTTTAATCTGGTCCAATTGTTTTAAAATATTTAATTTAGTTTATGTGGTTTAGACTTAATTTTAATTTGATTCCTATGATTTGGTTTTAGTTTCAATTTTGTCTCTTTGATTTCATTTTTTTCAATTTAGTCTCTATGGTTTAGCCAAATTCCACAAATTGTCCTTAATTGTTATCATAATGACAATTTTTTTTCTCTTAACAATTTTTTGGGTAGTTGTATCATATCATGTATGAGGTAACTTTTTTTTAGTACATCAACATTTGGGAATGGGGGATTCGAACCTCTGACCTCTTGGTTGAGGGTACGTATCAATTACCGCTGAGCTAAGCTCGCTTTGGCATGTATGAGGTAACTTTGATTGAATGAAAAATAAAAGAAAACATGTGAATTCTTCAAACAGATAAAACACGATTTATGAATGAGAAGTATCAACGACGAAAATTGAAACATTTAAAATCATAGAGACCAAATTGAAGTCAAGCCCAAACCAAAAAACTAAATTAATCTTTCAAAACTATAAGAACCAAAATGAAACCTTATCGAGACTAAAGAGAGACCAAGTTTATAATTTGACAAAAGAAATTAAGATAGAGATAGAGATTAAAATTCTCCGATCGGTCTCATTCCGTTGTCATCCCTATCTAGAGCACTGGCCATTGGGAGAGAGGTGAAAAGAGAACAAGTGTAGATTTGCAAATGGCCAAAACAACAAAGGATAGGCCACAGGCACAGTGTGGTTGAATCTTATGGTAAATTCAATAATGTCAAAAAGTGTGTCCCTTTATTGAAGTTTGGCAAATGAAGTTGCTTTTCTTTTTCTCTTTTCTTCTTCAAAAGTCACACACAACACTCTAATCATTCCTTTCTTTCATCCTTTTCTTTTCCTCCATCATTTTCCTGTATATAACAATCTAAAGAGATGGACTCAAGTTTGAAACTACTAATTAATTTCAGAAATTAATTTTCCACTTTATTTTTCATATAGAATTCTTCTAATCTTAAGTTTCTTAAGAAAGTCCATGATAAAAACTGCTTTTTAGCCAAAACCATAGAGACATTTGTAAAGTGCTAGTTTGTTTGATTTACATTTTTTTTTTCTTTTGATAAATATTAAGTATTTATGAAGGTATTGAAGTACCCAATGTAAGTGTAAATTTTATAATATTATATTTATGAGTATGAAAAGACAAATTGAAGATATAACTTTAAGGAATCAATATTAATTAATAATTAATGTGTTTCACTCACTTGAGCTATGTTAAGTCAACCATGCATATGGACAACTTGAACATTGTTCAAGACATATATTATCGATTAAGAGAGTAGAAGTTTGAATTTTCATCTCATATATGTTTAAACTAAAAAAAAAAAAGTCAACAATATAAGTTCGATCATTTTTATTTTTATTTTTTTGTAGGTGGGTTTTAGTACGAGAAAAATTAATAAGAAAGAGCTTAGTGGCTGAACACTTGCCTTGGTTACTCCATGCTGAATTGTGGGAGCTCAATTATATAATTATGTTGTTTATTGTTTATTTACATTTTTTTTTTCTTTTCTTCTACAAAATAATAATAAGAAAGATAAAATATAATTATTTAGCTATTTGATACAAATTAGTTTTTCAATCATTAATAATATTTTGACAGATAAAAACTAATTTATTATTTTCCATTTCCAGTTAACAAATTTTGACTATATCGTACCATATATACGGTATCCCTATCAATAGATACCGAATTATTTTTATGTTAAGAAAATTAATATTACTTTCAAATTCAATTATTTATCTTTTAGTTAATTAATCAATTGAGAAATATATAGATGCATTAAATAATATTAATGGTAGATGCAAATCTATATAATGAACTCTATTTCACCTGTTGATGTGTTTGCTGGAAGTACTTTCATGCTCAAATGGTGGGACCAAAGGTAAGCTAGAATGGTAATAATGAGTAGATAGTGCATATGTGCAATATTCAATTCTTCTTTCGGTGGGATCCGACTAAATATAGATTAAAAAGTTAGGTCAATCCGAACATAACTCATTGGATAAAACACAAATTATTAAAGGTTGATGATTCAATCCTCACCTTTGCAATTGTTGAACTAAAAAAAAAAAAAAAACTGAGTATAACCTCAAACGAAAAATATTGTAGGTATAGATCATTACCATCCACCTCCTAGATTTACTCTAAGTGCACGGTGTAGACCAACTTGACCCAAATTATAGACCGACAACCCGACAACTCTTAGAGTGACTATGTGAAGGAGCATTTTATGTGTGCGTTGCAGCAAAACTCACAATTTGAACCAAAGAATTAGGGTGGAAGTTTAGTGTCTTTAAATATTTTGCTTTACCATGTCAAGTTAGAGTGACTCGTCTTGGATATAGCGAAACAAAGGAGTGTCTTGAGTCATTATGTTGGTTTGAATGATGTATTCGCTTAGTCACACATGACGATTATATGATCCTAAAAATGGTCCTCTCAAATAAGAATAGTCATGCCAAGTAAATGAAAAGAGTCAAAAGCCATACATTTTACCCCTTACTTTTTACCCACTCAATTGGAGAGGCCATATATGGAGTGTTTTGGTAGCCTCTCCAGAAATTATGCATTTTTGACACATTTGCATGAAAGGTGATTGATTTTTCTTGGTGAAAATGCAATGTCAATGATGATTGACATGGGGGACCCTAAGTGTCTTTTATTTCTATACTTCTATAAAAACCTAGGTGTCTTTTATATATTTTTAGACCGACGTGTGATAAAAATATGAATATTATTAATAATTAAAATGGGTCGCACCTAACATATCACAAGAACATTTGAACCTCAAATATAAAATAATTGGATGAGAACAATAGATGCTTTTATTAAGGCTACACCCTTTGATTCTTCATCCACACTCTACTTCTTTATTTTCTCCTGTCTTCATAAATTTGTTGACATATCAAGACTTATTTCAATTAATATTCGTTAGATGTATTATTTAAATTACATGAAGACTTTGTTGAGTGTTTTAAACACTACTATCATTTTTCATTTTCAAGATGTTTTGTCTATTTTAGCTGATAAATTTGTATTTTTTTTTTCTAAATGAAAACAATTTATAAGATGAAAACATATAGAAAGGGGTCGATACAAATTCACAATTCTCGTAAAAGAAAGAATAAAAAACCCACTTTTCTCGTCATAAAGGTACATATGTTACCACTGTTGAGACTTTTTTTTGCTGAGTCTTTTTTTTTTTTTTT
The DNA here is from genome assembly GCA_036850905.1 of Luffa acutangula. Classification (NCBI taxonomy): domain Eukaryota; kingdom Viridiplantae; phylum Streptophyta; class Magnoliopsida; order Cucurbitales; family Cucurbitaceae; genus Luffa; species Luffa acutangula. The sequence continues at coordinate 54,367,077 of CM072087.1, read as the reverse complement.
TTTTTTTTCATTTTGATAGTAAAAGTTAGGTTGAATCATGCATCTTTTTGCATTCATATCTAAATGCATATTCTTATGCAACTTCATGACTGTAACCCTAGTAGTATTGCTTCTTTCCCACCATTATTATATGCATATCATTGAGAATTTGTGTTAGGGTTGAATTTGAGAAAACCATTCCCTACTTTTCCTCTCCAATTTGACTTTGAAAATTGTTGCCAAGCCATCTTTTTTCATTCACATTGGCAGCCTTAAAACATGGTCCCTTTGAAATTTTATATAGTGCATTAGATTGAGTGATTTGATTTTATTCCAATCATTGACTTAAAGCAATTTGCATGACCATTCCATTGCTTGTAAATAAAATAATACTCATAGTATACTAGTTCATGTTCATGGGTATTTTTTTTAGTTGGGCCTTTTCTATTGAACCTTTTTTCAAGCCTACCGAAGAGCAAATGTGGGAACGTACAATTACAATAAGAAAAACATCAGGTCGTTCTCCTAGGACTATTTGTCATTAGAAGGAGTCTAATTATTGATACCTTTCACGATATAAGTAGAATTTCTTTAGTATATAAGTAGAGTTTATGTAGGAAAGATTTTATTAAAAGAAAAGTCAATTGACTATTACAATAGCTAACTACAACATAATTCAAGCAGATAGATATTTATGGTTTGAATCTCCTCTTCCTTAATGTTTAATAGAATATTCTAAAAATGGATTAAACACTAAGATACAATTCAAACGACAATTGTTTTATTTAATTTATTTATAAATTTTTGAGTTGGCTTACAACTCAAAATTTTTTTTTGGAGGATTAAAAAATGGATAGATTTGGTCCTTGCTATAATATTTTTATGATCTTATTAATTTTCTTTATTTTTATGATTTTCTCAAGCAGACGTGACATGATTTATTAATTAAAAAAAATGAAACCTTAGGGTTTTTTTTTTTGTTTTTAATATTATGATGTCTAAGAATGAAATGTAAAATTTAAATAGAAGTGAACGAAATTAGTAACCATAAATACTATTTATTAGAGATAGGTAAAATTAGAAATGGCTATTTAAAAGGAAAAAAAGGGTAAAAGTGGAAATTAGAAATTACAGACATCATCGTGACTGTTGAGCAAAATTGCCTTGTCAAATTGAGTTGTATTTTGGGAGCAATGAGCAAAAAGGACTAAAGATAATGGTAATTACAAGTTTAACTTACGATTATGGAAGTGGTTCCTTTGTCGGATGTTCAGCATGTTGAAGAAGACTCTGATTCTGCAAAGATTTCTGCAACTGCTTCGTTCTATGACGGACAATCAAACAACTGCATCGATCGTCAACAACAACAACAACAACAACAAGCGCCGATGGCAAATGGTGGACTCAATGACTTATCGGTGAATGTTGAGGCCGCACAAATTAACAGCAAATGTGATTTTCAAGGGGCTCCTGCTGATTATTTGCCTGCTTCCGGCCACTGTAGTTCGGATTCATATTCTAACTATCAGATGGATGCCCAAAAAGCATCTTCTGGTTCCCCGGACTCTGAATTTGATGACGCCAACACCGATAATTACTCCACGGAATCGTGTTTAGCATCTGAAAACTCCCGTATAGTTGTGGATACCATTGATGATGAATTGCCTACCAGCAGTAAAGCTGAGGAGTTGTCTGTTTCGGGGCCTGAGCCAATGTGGTTGGAAGGGGATGAATCTGTGGCGCTTTGGGTGAAGGTATCTGCCTACCCTAATGTCAAAGTTCTCAATTTGTTCCTTTACTAATCCTTTTTTTTTTTTTTGGGGGGGGGGGGGGGGTTTGGGGGTTGAGGGGTTTATCCAGTATGCATGTATGTTCAATGTTATTATATATATATATATATTTTTCTTTTTGGGGATGTTAATTCAACAAACTCAAAGTGTTCCTGCATTTGTGCTTTCTGCTATGCTGTCCAAATCGTATAGTTATTATAATGCTGTTAAATGTACTCCAATTACTTCAATTTGGTCATTTTTTACATGAGTCTTAACGTTACATGCTTGCATAGTGATGATTGTTAGGCATAGGCTTCTTTTGAAGTTTAAGAGCTAGTTGCTGACTGCCGTTCAAGTATCTTGCATTAGTACGCGTAGACTTGGTATAAGAGGGACCACCGTCCTGTTTGTGGTCTATATGTTCAATTGTCCTCTAGGTTCCAGCAATTTTAGCAGCTACAGATTTTTATGTCCTCCTGTCCTGCTCACACTTTGTGTGTTTTGATGCATTATCATGTATGCTCTTGGTCTTCGTATATCTTTAAGACCTTAGGCCTTGATCAGTCGTTTTATTGGATTTTTTTGAATGCTCATTCAAATGATTTTCAGGAGGGCTCCTATATTATTTTCTGGAAAAGAATTCATGGAAACAAGTAACCTCAACTGGTTATGAAGAAACTAGAGATGCATAAGATACATTGTTGGAGTTGGTGGAATTCCTGAATGAGTTAGGTTAAGTCATGTTGTCATTGGACTTAGAAGCAGGAAGCCATCTTTGATTTAATTACACTAATAGCTTGTCACACTTTTTTCATCAATGAAAAGGACACAGTACGGAACTAGAGAGGCAAGGGAAATAATCTTTACTCTAAACCACATTTTACGACCATGATTTTGGAAGGAGAACTTCAGTTGTTTAAAAAATGGGTCATTAGTTGAAACCAGAAAATAACTTTTAAAGAATACTTACTCAAACATGCTCAATGATTTTTTGCTCGAAAAAAAAAAACTGTTTTTCAAAATAACTTCCAAACTGCCTATTTTCTTTCTGAACAGCACCCAACATTCCAGAGACTCTTCACCTTATTGATTGTCTCAGAGGTTTTGATCCTTCATTCCCGTTCATTTTGGGTTAATATTGCGATATAGTTATATTGAAAATACCAGTACTTTCGTCTGTTTTGTTATGTTTATAAAATTGCCTTCTGTTGTGTATCAACTAATGCATTATGTTTTGATTTTATTTTCATTTTGAAAATTCTCTCCAAGTATAGTGGAGAGGGAAGTGGCAGGCAGGAATTAGATGTGCAAGGGCTGACTGGCCATTATCTACTTTAAAAGCCAAACCTACACATGACAGGAAGAAGTATTTTGTTGTCTTTTTCCCACACACAAGGAACTATTCTTGGGCAGATGCATTGCTTGTTCGTTCTATTGAGGAATTTCCTCAGCCTATTGCATACAAGAGCCACAAAGCTGGTTTAAAATTGGTCGAAGATGTAAAAGTTGCAAGGAGATTTATAATGAAAAAACTTGCTGTTGGCATGCTGAATATCATAGACCAATTTCACCTCGAGGTTTGTATATGGTCCACACTTCTGTATTCTTTTTATCATTGAAATGAGTTGTGAAGTTACTTGAGTTTTTATTTTCCTGCTCGTTCATTTTTAGCCGTGTTCAATTTGATTGATGTAGGCTCTGATAGAGAGTGCACGTGATGTAATGACTTGGAAGGAGTTTGCCATGGAAGCTTCACGCTGTAATGGTTATTCTGATCTTGGTAGAATGCTCCTGAAGCTGCAGAATGTAAACTTCTATTCTTCTTGATGGTATATGAGATTGAAATAACAAAAATTTTATTTTGATTTCATGGATTATTATTTCCATTTTTGGTGATTGGGAGTTTATGTTACTTGGTGCCTTTTCAATTGAATCTGATTTAGATGCACCACTATATTTCTGGCCTTTAAATACCTTTCGTTGTGGCATCCATTTGTTATGATTATGATATAAATACTAAAGGATAGCATAGATTATTCACAGGAAAGATGGAGGAGAGCTATGTGTTTCCATCTAATAACATGAGTTTAAATATGATATGGCTGACAAGTGTTAGCAATGGCATGGAAAAATAATTCAGGTGTATACAGTTCTCTTTGATTTGGTTTTCTTTAGAATGAAAATCAAACTGTGCTATTCAATTTTCCAGATGTGCAAACTGAATGATATTTTCTTTTTGTACAAACTCTGAATTGATTTTGGTTTTGTTCAAATTGGTTTGGTTTCTGGTTTTGGGCCTCATTCACATATTTGGTTTGAATCTGAAAATGATTCTTTCTAATTTTGGACAACATATAATATATGACTCAGGCATACCTGATCTGTGCAATGCATGTTGGACATTTAAGTCCTATTTAGTTCGTGATTTATAGCAAAATTTTTTAGTGTATATATCTTATAAAAGAAACAATAGGAAAAGAACTTGTATTTATTGTGTTTCTTGAATTTGAAAATGCATTTAGTAGCATACATTGAAAACTGATTTTTGAATTTAAAAATTGGAAAATTGTGTTGGTGTTGAATTTTGGAAACATTATTTATTAATATATTTTTTTGGTAGAATCCAATGTGTTTAAAATTATAAAATTGAATTTTTCCTATTACTAAAATAGATAAAGATAGGTCTATGTTTATTCTAGGGTTTGTCAATGACTCAATGTTTTAAATATGAAGCTTCTTTTTTTTCCAGAAAACCTCACTATGTTTTCATATTTCGAAATATAGAATCTGAAAACATTAGAAGAATGTTCTTTAAAATCAACCATCATGGGTTGACCTAGTGGTCAATAAGAGCCATATGGAAAATAAAAGGCTTAGAGGGAATGAATGAGTTCAATCCAAAGTGACCACCTACCTAGAACTTTTCTTAGGTGACGTTTTTCTCATGAGATTAGTCAATTTGCGCAAGCTAATCCAGATGCTCACGGACATATATATATATCTTAAAATTGGCTCAACTGGATTACTCTTTTTGAAATAATGCTCAAACGTGAACTCAATATATTTATAATATAGGTTCAATATATTCATCCTATATTTTCAAAAACATGAAAATGAAAATTGATGGATCCCAAAAGGCTCCTTACATTTTGAAATTCTGATTCTAGGCTTTTTTGTCTGGCTCAATTCCACATTTTTCTCTGTCACCCATGGTTGGTTCAAAGGTCCATATTTATTCTAGGGTTTGTCACAAACATGCTCAGGAAACTTTTTCTTTTTAAGATCTTCTTAGCTCTCCTATTCCTGTGAACGATCTCTCTTTCGGATAGTGATAAACTATTTGTCACTTTGCAGATGATAGTGCCGTGCTTCATAAATTCAGATTGGCATCAAAATTCTTTGCATTCTTGGGTACAACGATGTCAAAGTGCTCAAACTGCAGAAATTATTGAAATGCTCAAGGAGGTAATGCCTTACTTGAGAACCTGATTTTTTTACCTCCATATTTCTGCTTGTCTCAAACATGTTGTTTTGATGGAGAATGAGGGGGGGAAATGCAGAGATAGCATATTAACTTTATGTCATCATGTTATTTTTGTGGAGAAAGGGGGGAAATTGCAGGACTGGACCTGTCCTTTTTTATTTTGATGGGAAAATGCAACGACGAGCATCCTCACCTAGTCAGCCTTCACACTTAAGATCAAGTGTGTAGGTTCTAAGTGAAACCTTCAAACTAAGTGGGATGAAGGTGGGATAAAAATGAGGAAGAAAGAGCTCACCATGTGCATTCTTGCTTTATCTGTTCAAGACACTTTACAGGAACCTCTTACGTCCTTTTTTTAAAAAATGAACAAAGGAACAGGCCTCCTTGTAGACTTTTGGAAAAAGACCTCTCTTTAGTGCTCACCTTCCTCTTCCTTGCCTACAAAATGGTCTGGACTCTGGATCTCTTTAAATAGAATCTCCACCCTTAAACTAGTATACAAGATCTAAACTAACCTAAAGTTTGATAAGTCAAGATCAGGGGACGAACTCCATGCTAGTAACGACTTGTTAGACATCCATAGAACAGTTACTTGGTCAAGTACCTCACCTCAATCTTCTTGTTATGCGAGTAGTGACATAGGTGCTATTCTCTTTCCTCTTTCCTTCATTTACATACTAAGTTGAGAATACCAGTCTCCTACCCTCCTCCATTGGTTGCTAATAGGTCTATATTGGTTGTGGTCAGAAACATGGTGTTTTATCATCATCAATGAGCATTTTTCTCCTATATTGAAGCAAGGGCACCTTTAACTTCATGAAAAAATCGAAGTTTAAAATCAAATCAAAGTAAGATTGCAACTCCTCCCCAGGTTCCAATTCTGAGATTAGTATTGAGTCTATTGACCATCTCTTAACTTGGCTGAACCACTGAATTAACATCCTTAACGTTTCAAGTTGTCTGGCTACCTCATAACTTCTAACTATCTGTCATCCTCAAAGCAATACCGTTGTTAGTTTCCATGATATCCAACATTGCTTTTATGTTCCTGCCAAACAAACAGCAAGTTGCCCTTGCTCCAAGTTAGTAATGGATAGATTGGGAAAAAGAAAATTCCAAACCTCTGATAACTTGTTTGCAAACCAAATGCATAGATTGTAGATTCAGGGCTAATTTTATAGATCCCACGGTCCTGCCCCATTCTTGATCCCCAACAAAGCTTCTTTTAGATGATTGTAACTTGTAAGCATGTTTGGCGTACAACATCATGTTGCCTTTGCCACATTGCTCCAAATCAGCAACGAATAGATTAGGGAAAAGAGGAAAATTAAACTTTGATAACTTTTACTAACTCCTAATGGGTTCAGGGAAAATTTTTTGTGACCCACACATTCTTGAACCCTTAAAACATGCATATAGCACTCATATTTGACTAGTTATAAGCACATTAAAAAAAAGTTATGATATTCTCAAAAAAGAAAAAAAAAATTATGAAGTTATCTCCAAGAAAACAATTGATAGATGCTTTATTAAATGTTTTATCCTTAACTTTTAACACTTAAATCATGTACTCTTTTGCTAACAATTTTTCTTTTTAAATATTCATGAGTGACTGGACTAGTTATGTGCATTTTAATCGACTTTCCAACCTTATAACATTGGTTTTGGTATTTAGAAAACTCATAAAATTTTGATATCTTAGGTAGGTCATAGGTGGCCACCATGGATTTTGAACCATTCTCAATCACGAGAGTTTTCAACTTCCCTATCTTCAAAAAAATCCTTTGGGTAATAATTGCCATTGCAGTTTCTCTTGTGTGTTATATTATCCGGTTTGGACTTCCAAGAGTTACTTTTGAGTCTTGCGGTCCAAACTTTTTCCCCATGACTAATGAGAAATTTTTATCCATACCCTCATTAGTTACCATGATAATCAATATTACTCCTACCATCTAAATTCTTTAAAAAATATCCTTCACACAAAGCAATAAAATATAGACTATATTACCCATTTAACCTTTAGATTCCACAACCACCCTTAAAGCCCAAGATCTAAAAGTTGAAATTCCCCAAATCACACACAACCACTCTTCAAATTCAAACTTGATTTTCTAATTAGAACTCAATTTGAGTTTCTCCTAATCACGCAATTCAATCTCCAGAAAGCATTCTCTGTAATTTCTATCACGGATAGAACAACATTGATATCGATCCCCACCTGTCTCTCAGTTGATTATGTACATCATCTCAATATTCATATTGATTATACATTTATCTATCAATTATCTATAACTAAATTACATATATTGTTGATATTCATATTAATTATGCATTCATCTATAACAAACACCGATAATTACATATCTATCGATTAATTGTATGGCCCTTTGCCCTCTAAATGTATATCCACAATATTCATATTACTACTAATATCAGCAAATCCAAAAAAATTACGTAACATCCACAAAATTTACCTCCTTTGAAGCAATTGATACTACTATTTTATATTTTTTTTTCATCATTTTAATAAATGCAAATAAACAAGATCAAATTCTTTAGCTAAACTTCCACAAATTTACGTTCCACGTATTTAGCACACCATACAAATAATCACGGTAATTGCTTCATGTTGTTAAGAACGTTAACTCCTTTGCATCCCGCAAGCTGCTAAAAGCTTTAGGCTTTGAATGGAATGGACACCTCTCCCTAGGGTTTAGCATTGCCATTGATTTCTTTATCAAAGCTGTCTTTCTTTATGGAACCTAACCTGGTTTTCTTTTAGTTTTTTGTGGGAGGCTCCCTCTATCTCCCGCCCTAGGTTGTATCTTCTTTCTCTGTTTTCTTAATACATTTCATTTTTTATCCAAAAAAAAAAAAAAAAAAAATCTAACCTGGTTTTCCATTGTGTCCATAATATTGCTGTCTCCTTCCAGCGAAGTCAATTGGCTTCTTGTATGTTGTACTAGACCTTGAAGTTCCTCCATCATTTTCTCTAGAGATGCATGATGTTGCTCTGATCGTGGTAATGGAGGCACATCATCAAATTGCAGAATGCCGACAAATTCCTCCTATTTGTTAACTCGATCTCTTATGGTTTCCAACCTCTGTAATCTTTTACCAGATAAACTATTTTCTTTTGGATTCTGATAGTTTCCCAGACCCTAATTGGGGCTCTAAGACCAAAACTATCGTGGCCTTTTGAAAGGTCGGAATCCCACATTGATAGATTTTTTTTTGTTCTCACCTGGAATGACCCCTCTCTAGCACATGTGACCTCGACTAGATGGTAAGACCTCACCTAGTCAGCCCTCATAATCAAGATCCTTGTATAGATAGGTCCAAGTGGAAGCCTCATTCCCAAGTGGGATAGAGGTAGAGTAAGAGTTAAGGACAAAGAACTTGCCCAGTGATTCTTGCTTTAGCCATACTAGAACTTTACCAGAACCCTTCCCAACCTTTATAAAAACTCTTTTTTTTTTTATTTTTTTTTTTATTTTTTTAATTATTATTTATAAGAAACAATTTCATTGATGTATGAAATTTACAAAAAGGATGAGTAATCCACGATGATTTACAAAAGGCTTTCCCAATTGGTTAAAAGGGAAGAACATGAGTAAGATGTAAAGATACTAGAAGATTTACACCAAGAAATAACATTAAAAATGACAATGTCGAAGAGCTTGACAAAGGGAAGCTCTTTGTCTGTAAAAGCCCTATGATTTCTTTCCTTCCATAGAACCCAGAAAAATGCTCTTATGATATGCATCCATAAAACTGCTTTGATATCCTTAAAAGGATGGCCCAGCAAGATGGAGTGAAGTGTGCTTTTGATGTCCCCTGTGAAGGCCAAATTCCATCCAGAAGCAGAAAGAATTTTTGTCCAAAATCTCCAAGCATCGGGACAATGGAGGAAGCCTCCTTGTAAGTTTTTGGAACATAAGCTCTCACTCTGTATCGCACACTTTCCTCCTTCTCTGACATTGTCATTATAAAAACTTAACAATGGAGCAAGCCTCCTTGTAAGTTTCTGGAACATAAGCTCTGACTTCGTATTGCTCACTTTCCTCCTTGCCTACAGAATGGCAATGGGTCCTCTTCAAATAGAACCCTGCCCCAAGACTTGTTCACAAGATCTAAATTACTTCAAGTTAATCAAAGGATTCAAATATAACCCTATCTGATTAGATTTTTCAATTTAATTAAACTTCTCTAATTTAAATTCCTTATTGTAAGCCTTAGCCTTCAAGAGTTCATGCTATTGGTGGAGTATCCATGGTTTGGCCGATTCCTGATTCTCTTCAACTGCATGCTTATGAGATCTTCCTAGAATCATGGGGAGTTTATTGCAAATGAATCTCCTCATCGGTGGCTTCCTTAATCGTTGCAAACTCTGTTACATTTCCACCTTGTATAGGATCTCCTTGGATTTGGCTTCAAAGATATCCATCCATCACTTATCTCATCCATTTGTGCAAATTATGAAATCCAGCTCTTTCAATCATTACTTTTCTAGCCCACGTGTACATCACATGCTTGTTGCTTGCTCGTCTGCCCAGCCCAAGCCTACTCATAGCTGCCTTGTGTCTCACACCCATGTGTTGTACTTCGTTGTTTACTTGCTTGTTTGCTCCATGCACACTGCCTGCACCTGTGCTGTCATCCCCGGCACTAAGTCAGCTGCTCAGTCTCCCTCCATCACTCTGGTTGATATATAGTTTGCTTCCAGGCACCGAAATTGTGTCATGCTAACCTTCTTAACATGTTGCTGAGCCTCCAAAGTCTACTGCAGTCTTGTTTCACACATGAAACTGTTCTTTGTTTTATTAATAGCTTGACATTTTGGGACTAGTTCGCTAATATTTCTGTCAGCTAGCGTGCTTAGATCTTTAAATATCTTGCATATGGGAAATGTAACTAAAATTGAAATTTCTGTCCTAAGGTTTTGCCTTTCAATAATATTCGTATGCCCCTTTGTAGCAGTTCAAATAGCTCGTTGGAACCTCTTCTTCTTCTTCTTCTTTTAATTTGTGGTGACTTTCTATCATTTCTCTCGAAATGTAGTGTAATTTTGTAGAGACATCATCAACTGCCTAACTTTTTTCTTAATTAGGAAATAGAGAATATGGTATTGAGAAATGAGCTTCTATTATCCAGTACTGATAGCCAAAAGATAATGCTATATCAAAGGTTCAATGACTTAGTTTCTCTTTTGTTTTATAGGAATTGGCCGATGCTATTTTGTGGGACAAAGTGAACTCTCACGGTGATGCACCAGTGCAGCCTACTTTTAGTTCTGTGTGGAAAACCTGGAAGCATGAAGTTACAAAATGGTTTTCAATATCTCCCACCCTTCCAATTTCCAGAAACAAAGAGCAGCAGACTGTTGAAGCTTTTTTAGCTACAGCTCTCCAAGTTAGCAGGAAGAGGCCCAAGCTTGAAGTTCGTCGAGCAGAGGCACATGCTTCACTGGTGGAATCAAAGTGCTCAGATGAAGCTATGGCTCTTGATATTGATTCTGGTTTTTTCAAGAACCGGAAAAGTTTAAATGCTAAATTAGCATCTGAATCTCACAAAATAGAGGCAAGGGAGATTGTTACATCAGCAGGGTCACTCAGTACTGTACCCGGCAGGTTGGCTGGGATTGTAGTTCAAAGTGGAAATTTGAATCTAGCCTCTTGCAAAGATATGGAACTGATGCCTCGTACTGAGTTAGTTGCAGAAAAACCCTTAAATTATGGTAATAAGAACCGACAATGCATAGCTTTTATTGAATCCAAGGGAAGGCAGTGTGTTAGGTGGGCCAATGAGGGTGATGTTTACTGTTGTGTGCATTTATCCTCTCGTTTCACAGGAAACTCTGATAAGAAAGAACAGACTCGTTCTGTTGAATCACCAATGTGCCAAGGTACTACTGTTCTTGGAAGTAGGTGCAAGCATCGATCTCTATTTGGCTCCTCATTCTGTAAGAAACACAGACCAAGGAGTGAAACAAAAATGGAGTCAACTTCCCTTGATAATAAGCTCATTGAGAAGCAACTGGACATTTATAGTGTAGAAGACACCAGTAATAAAGAAATAAAGTTCGATAGAGATGTTGGAAATCCCCTTGGAGTGGATGAGGGTGACGTGACCAATAATGGAAATAGTTCATCTGATAAGCTTGAGCATCATGGAAAAGATTCTATTGCCTCAGAGGTTCGACACTGTATTGGCTCTTGCGAACATATTGACAGCAATCCATGTTTAGAAAGCCCAAAACGTCATTCTCTATATTGTGAAAAACACCTACCTAGCTGGCTTAAACGTGCAAGAAATGGTAAGAGTAGAGTAATATCGAAGGAAGTATTCATGGATCTTTTAAGAGACTGTAACTCACAAGAACGAAAGATACATTTACATCAAGCCTGTGAGCTTTTTTACAGGCTTTTTAAAAGTATTTTATCACTGAGGAATCCAGTTCCTATGGAGGTTCAGTTTCAGTGGGCACTTTCTGAAGCTTCTAAAGCTTTTGGAGTTGGGGAACAGTTTATGAAATTGGTTTGTCATGAGAAGGAAAGATTAAAAAGGATATGGGGATTCGATGCTGAAGAAGCACAACTTTCCTCACCTTCGATGGAAGCGCCAACTTCAGGGCCATTATTAACTTCAGGTAATTGCAATGATGATTTGAGTATCAGATGCAAAATTTGCTCTGAAGAATTTCTTGATGACCAAGCACTCAGTAGTCACTTCATGGATGGTCATAAAAAGGAAGCACAGTGGCTGTTCAGAGGTTATGCTTGTGCCATCTGCCTGGATTCGTTCACCAATAAGAAAGTTTTAGAAACTCATGTGCAGGAGAGACACCATGCACCATTCGTTGAGCAATGCATGCTTCTGCAGTGTATTCCTTGTGGCAGCCATTTTGGGAATACTGAACAATTATGGTTACATGTAGTTGCTGTTCATCCTGTTGATTTTAGATTGTCAAATTCTACTAGGCAGCATAATTCTTCATCTGGCGAGGATTCCCCAGTCAAACCCAAGCAATGTAATATAGTTTCTAAGGCAAATGACAACAAGAATGTAAGTGGTTTACGAAAGTTTAATTGTAGGTTTTGTGGTTTGAAGTTTGATTTACTGCCTGATCTTGGTCGCCACCATCAAGCTGCGCACATGGGGCCAGGTTTAGCTAACTCCAGACCTGCAAAGAGGGGATTTCAATATTATGCTTATAAATTAAAATCTGGGAAACTTGGCCATCCTAGATTTAAGAAGATAGCAGGTGCGTCAAATAGGATCAGAAGCAGAACAAAAGCTAGCATGAAAAAACATATTCAAGCTTCGAAGTTACTAAGCACAGGAAGCATAAACCTTCAACCTCATGTGTCCCAGTTAGCAAGTTCTCGTAAATTGACCCAAGGTTCAACTGTTGCGAAGGCATTGGTTTCTGAGATTCAGAAAAGAAAATTATCACCTACCAATATTGACATTTTGTCCATTGCTCACTCTGCCTGTTGCAAGGTCAATTTTAAAGGCCTTCTGGAACAGAAGTTTGGAGTATTGCCTGAATATTTTTATCTTAAGGCAGCTGAATTATGCAGGGAAGAAGGTGAAGTTAACTGGTATATCAAGGGATTTGTTTGTCCAAAAGGATGCGAGGCATTTGAGGATCCTCTTTTGCTTCCCCATTTGATGCCTCATCCAAATGGTTTTGGAGACCACAAGAATGCACGCACTCTTGATCCTATGAGTAGCAAATGGAAAGCTCACGGATGTAGTTATGCCATCGGTTCTCATATTTCAAGCCAGCAGCTTAAGGAAAAGGCCGTCATTTTGTGTGAAGATATAAGTTTTGGCCAGGAATTAGTTCCTGTGGTCTGTGTAGCTGATGAAGGTCAAAGGAACTCACCTTACATATCTCTAGCTAACTCTGATGGTCAAAATGTTGGATACTCCATGCCTTGGGAGAATTTTACCTATATTAAGAAACCATTGCTTGATAAATCCCTCGCCATTCATTCAGAGGTAGTTTTATATGATTACTTTTTGTTTCAAGACTAATGCCAAACTGATATAAGATTTCAACGCACTTTTTTTTTTCCTTCAATATGAAAATTATGCAGATTAAATGTGAGTTATCTTATTGTGTTGTTGTCCACATATCTGGTCTTCTTTCTGGTGTTTATCATAGTGGTCCTTATGATTTATTCATTTGTACCACTACCATCCTGGATAATGCATATTGTTCTGGCTTTGGTGGGCATTAAAATGCTTTTAATAAATACTTGTGAGCATCGTTTCTGAGTAAACCTAATTATGATTGTATATTTTCAACGTACACAATGTAACTTCACTTTTATATTTGACATTATGCCCAGAGTTTGCAGTTCGGATGTGCCTGCCCTCATTCACTCTGTTCTTCTGAAACATGTGATCACGTGTACCTCTTTGATAGTGATTACGAAGACCCAAAGGACATTTATGGGAATCCCATGCGTCGCAGGTTCCCATATGATGAAAATGGTCGTATTATTCTGGAGGTATGTTTTACATTATTTTCCAGCCAACACAGTCACGTTTCTTGAAGTAACAATTGTTTTTGATCTACTGCCATACTCTTTATATTGTTTATTCCCACCTTCCTCTCTTACTTTGGTTTTATTTTTTTGCTAGTTTTGTTAAGTTTAACTTGATAATTTGATTTACTCATGCTTATTTGTTGCTTGACAACGACAAATTTGTTATCTTCTTCTTTATATGAAATATAAATGTGTCTAAGTGTGCTTTGTTGACATTAAATAAACTTGCAATCTCTTTTGATTTTTATTCATTCATTTGCCGTTGCATCATCTTCTCTGGACCATTACGAAGCTATCGGCCTTGGTTCTTAAAAATCTTTAAAATTTTTTTGTTCCGACCTTGTAATGTATGATTTTTCTTAGATTTAGTATTTTCTTTCTGCAGGAAGGTTACCTTGTCTATGAGTGTAATGAAAGGTGCAGCTGTAGTAGAACCTGTCCAAATAGAGTGTTGCAAAATGGAATTCAAGTAAAACTTGAAGTCTTCATGACAGAGACAAAGGCAATTTCTTCTTTATGTGCCTTATGATTTTTTTTTTCCTGCTAACTTGTATATAACCTTTAGTTTATATACAAAGGCTAGGTTTGGGAGGGGTGATCTCCACGACTCCACCCCGGCCTTTAGGCTGTCCCCCTTTTTTTAAAGTTAATATATTCTCTTTTGATGTTTCTTATCCCAAAAAAAAAATATATATATATATATATATAACCTTTAGTTTCCTAGCTGGTGTTTTCTGTAGTTTCTTATATGAAATTGTAAAAACAATACAGGGGTGGGCAGTGAGGGCTGGTGAAACCATTCTGCGTGGCACATTTGTTTGCGAGTACATTGGAGAGGTGTTGGATGAGCAGGAAGCAAACAGGAGACGTGACAGGTTTGTATGATTTTTTAAACTTCTCTTTAGAATCAGCTTTTTCTCTATATATGATCCACTATATCTTATATTAGGTATTACAGTGAAGGGAACTGCTATTTCTTGGATGTGGATGCTCATATAAATGACATCAGCAGATTAGTTGAAGGATCAGCTAGATATATTATTGATTCCACAAATTATGGAAATGTTTCGAGATTCATAAATCATAGGTGAGCAGAGATTTATGTTCCACATCTTCTTTCCGCTCATTCAGACATTTGGTAATTTTAGCATGTCTTTCCAAATCTTTTTAACCATTTTAAGATCCTCCGATTTGCGAGCAACGACACGTTTGTCATTCCAAAATCACTCTTAAACATGACTGTATTCTATACTCGGGATCATTTCTTTTGAATTTCCA
Source organism: Luffa acutangula (assembly GCA_036850905.1). Lineage (NCBI taxonomy): Eukaryota > Viridiplantae > Streptophyta > Magnoliopsida > Cucurbitales > Cucurbitaceae > Luffa > Luffa acutangula. The sequence goes on along the minus strand of CM072087.1, from coordinate 54,352,003 downwards.
GAAAGCTGCTAGTCAGTTCCTTTAGAACTACTTTTACCACATTATATGCAAAAGACATGATTTATGGAATAGGCTACTGGTTTTCTTTACCTTCAACTTTTTGATGCTAAGATTCTTAATATCTAATAGCATTTAACTGGCTGTTTCTATAACAATTATATTGATCACACATTGTTTTGTGTTATTTTTCTATGTGAAATTTTGAGAGTCAGTTAATGTTGTAGCGTGCATTTTTCCAGAGATGTACATATCCACTTTATTACAATTGAATTTCTTCATCGTTTGCAGTTGCTCACCAAATCTTGTAACTTACCAAGTCCTTGTCGAAAGCATGGAATATCAACGTTCACATATTGGATTGTTTGCAAACCGGGATGTAAGTGCTCGCTTTTATAGTATGATGGATTTCAGCGGAAGGTTTCTAATTATTCAGCAACTGGTTTTAACTTTTGGGATACATATTCCAACCAAGTTTAGGACCTTTCATTGATTTTCTACTTGTGCTCTTCTTTTTATAACCTGGTGAACCTTAACTTGAGATCTATGTTAGGAATCTTATTTCAGAAACATTCTGCATATCTCTCAAAGACAATCTTCATATAAAGGTTCATATAAATGTATTTGTGCAGATAGCTACTGGTGAAGAGCTGACATTCAATTATCGACGCGAGCTATTGCCAGGAGGAAATGGCTGTGAATCTTCAAGTTGCTGAGGCCACCTTATATTATAGCATTTTGAAGAACATGTTCAACCTATCGTTCGAGGGAAAAAGATCTAGAGCTTTAAATTTTGGAACGAGGAGCACGAGAGATTCTGAGAGCGCACGCCCTGCACCTATTGAGGATTATACAAGATCTTATTCCCTCATCTAACCAAGCAACTCCCTCAGCCTGGAAACTGTACTGTTGGAATCAGAGGAAAATGGTAAAATAAATTATCTGTATGTAGGAACTTGTTACCGGTTGAAAAAATGTCGATGCTCTCCAACCTTCTCTAGTTTGTAGTTTCGGATTTATCTTATTTTCACTGCTGGACCAACTTAGTTTAGCAAATTGTAAATGCTTTTTTTTTTGTTCTCCAAAGTTTAAGGAAGTTTTAGGAATAAATATATTCCTTTTCTTTTTAGCTATTGTGATGGGTTGTTTTAAAGTGTATCATAATTCATAACTGTGGCAGATCATTCAATTGTTCATCAGAATAGATCAATTTGATCCATCTTTTGCGTCATAAATTGGAAAATACATGGAACTAAAGCAACCAACGTTGAACAATCTCTCCCTTCTTTTGAAGTTTCTAGAGCAAGATTTGTCCAACATGACTCAAAATTTCATTTCTCCCTTTTGAACCAAGAAGAAGTAAATGGGAAGTCCATAACTAAATGCCACTAGCGTTGTCATTCCTGCAATCACATTTCCATACTGAATATCACACATACATCCCAAATGAAAACGTTATTGAGGCGAAACAAAATTAGTTTCGTTTGATAATCATTTAGTTTTTTAAAATTAAGTGTATAAACACCACTTCTACTTTTGAGTTTCTTTGTTTTGTTATTTACCTTCTTTTCATGTTTTCAAAAACCGAGTCAAGTTTGAAAACTAAAAAAAGTAGTTTTCAAAAAGTAGTTTTTCTCTTTGGAATTTGGCTTACAATTCAAATGTGTCTTTAACAAAGATAAAAATCATTGTAAGAAAATCGAGAGAAAATATACCATTTTCAAAAACCATAAAGTAAACGGTTGTCAAAGGAGACCTAATCAACAGAAATCTGTCTTCAAACAAAAAAAAAAAAAAGTAGAATGAGCCAAGCCTTACCATATGGGAGATATGTTGGAAACACCCTTTTACTTTTACTTGTTCTGTGAACTTTTGTGGATGTTAATGATGCTGCTATCAGGTGTAAAATCATAGAAAACACAACCAACCCACTTCCTGTTTTCTCCCTCACCACTCTCTCACTTAAATCTAGAGAGAGAAACCCTGCAATACCATTCACATAATCCTCTGCCACAACCTTCACCCACAAACATATTCCAAGTCCCACTGTTGCCTTGGCAACATAACCCATGGCTTCTAAGGAGCCATCCCAGTTTAGAAGATTCAAAGCACAACCACAGCCATAAAGTGGAATCCACAAATACCAATCTGTCCACGTCAAAGATTAAAATTTCCAAAAATTATTAGATGTGACCGTCACAATATGACTACCCTCTAGTCATTTCTAACAACGGTTTGAAATCTATATAATACATTCGTAGAACAAACGTGTAGTTTTTATTAAATTTTTTTTGTTTTCAGATCACCATGACAAAAAGCAGATTTCGAAAAGTTTGGATCTTTCATTTCCAAGTTTGTTAATTGAAGGATAAGAAGAAAAGGGTTTGGAGTACCAGGATCATTAAACTGAACAGCTGTGGAATAAGCAAACAGAAACGCCATTAACAGAGAGCAGCTGCGGTATAACTTGGAGGGAGTTGCCATTTTCTCTCTTTTTCCAAAGCTTATCCGATCGAACAGAACAGCAACCCTTTGTGGTCAACGCCAAACCATTTTGAATTTGATTTTAATATGATTAAGTAAACCATAAGTTTAGTCGTATCAGACATGGCTTAAAGTTTCCTTTGTCGGTTGAAAATTAATATTTACTCACATGGGTTTGGTGGAAAGTTGACAACTAATCTTCAATAAGGTTTTGTTAGTCAAAGTTTAATGGGAAAATCTCAAGCTTAAGATTTAGGAAAATCCATGTGAGACTACTTAAAACAAGTTTGTAATCCAAGGCAGCCCAATTAATCTAAATAGATTAGATTTCTCCCAATTCCCATCATACAATTTCTTGAATGCTCAAATAATTATGGGTTTTCATTAAAATGAGGAGTGAGAATAATAACATATGATGATGAGTGAGAAGGTGCAGGAATAATGGGCATGCAATGCCTTATGATTTGGCAGCAAAAACATTATTCTTTTTGCATGGTCCTTGCCCTGTTTTGTTTGAGGTAAAAGATTCTTTTGTCATGTTTTGTAACATTTGCTTAAAAAATACAGATGAATCAAACAACAAAAAAGTTCAACTTCCATCAATTGGAGTAAAGAAAAAAAAAAGGCAGCTGAAGTTGCAGTAAATGTAGCAGTTATACCAAACCATAAGCTTTCTATGGTATGGCTGTAATTTATTTATTTCCTTCTTTTCCCCCAACTTTTCACTGTAATGGTTAGGTCAAGATGTTTAGGTACTTGAATTAATAAATGAGACTGAGATGATATAGTCGTTGATGTAGATAGTAACACGGGAAAATTTCTAGTACTACGGTAATATAGAAAATTTTCCATACTACCTCCATTAATTGTTTGCCATAAAAGAAGTATTTAAGAATGATGTGGGACCTCCCATGGAATAAAATATTATATCATTAGATGACGTGTCAAATGCTGAATGGAGGGAGTAGGTACCACCGTAGTACTAGAAATTTTCCCATAGTAACACAATTATTCTTGAAGAACTAGGACACTTGTATGACTTTTGATTGGCAGTTTGAAATTGTGAATAACTCTATTAATTATGTGAGACTCTATTATTATCATTTATTGAATGGAGTTCAAATTACCTTAATTGATAAGGATACCTAAAATATAGTCTCTGTATGATTTTGAAAGTAAGATACATACATTGAACACAATTCTAACCAAGTAGTTATATTAATATCATCAAATAGGTTGGGGGAGAAAGGCCCATTATTTATGGAGTGACAGCCTCCACAAGCTTTCTTTCTCCATAATGTGGCCCCTTCTACTACCCATGTAGTCCTTTATAATGAGGAGAATAAGTGGAGACAACATACTAATGTAATCCAAGGGGACACCACTTCTTAAATCAAGACCCACCCTAATGAGCACACATGAATGTATAATAGGTCTAGGTCTCCAAAATTGGATGGCTAGATGGTTTTGGAAATAGTTTATCATTTATGAGCCCTTGAGAGTGATTGATGTTGTTGTTCACGATGACCTCTATCGTATGAAATAAAGCAAAGAGCAGAAGGAAAAACTTGATAGAAATAAAACGATAGCTCAGTTGATAGGCAATGCAGGAAATTTGTCTAAGCTTGCAAATATATCATTACACTAGCAAAAGGTTATCATAAAATTATAAAGTTTTCAATAATTAGGGTTTTTTCAATCTCAAACGTATATCTAATGTTTGTCACATATATCGTAATACTTATTCTGTAAACCATTCCTAAATTAGGTCGTTGATAGTGTAACATCATCTATCATGTTAGTAGCGGAACAAGAGATGTTTTGAAGTACGGGAATAAATTCGAAACCCGGAAATGTAAATGAGGAAAGGAATGGTTGGTGTGATGGAATTAGTTAGTTTGCATTAAAAGTGGAAGGTTTTTTTTTTTTTTTTTTTTTTTTTTTTGGCAAATGGGAAAGGCTAAGTTTGTAGGTTAGAAATTAAATGAAGAGTATGTTGAAAGGAAAGGTTTGGCAATGCCAACGAGGCCACGACCTATGAAACATTTGGAGTAGTGAAGCCATTGGCCCATTTTTACACCAATCACTACTCATCCCATCTCTCTCAATTATTCCCCTCCCCCTATACCCCATTTAATTTATTCATCTTTTTATTTCTTTCCTTCAAAAGAAAAAAAAAAAAAAAAATCTATGAACCACCCTTAAATTAAATTTGGTGAGTTCTTATAATTATATTTCAAACTTTTAATTTCAACCATTATCTTTCAAATATATGCGATTAATTCTTATAGTCAATTTAATAGATAAGTTTTTGAGTACCAACTCATCTTTGGTCGATTGAGTTGTTTGTTGTGTGTTTTTATTTTGTATTTTGTATTTTGTATTTTTTTATTTATTTTAATTTAGTCTCTATATTTTTGTAAATGTATCACTTTTGTTAGTCATTTACATTGATATAACATAGTGAAAGTTGTTGTGGTAATCAATAAGTTGTATAGTTTGTATATGTATAGAAAGTTAAGGAATAGTGGAAAGCTTTTCAAATGTTTTTACCTCTATACTTAAGTTAATTTTAACATTAAACAAAAATAAATTGGAAAATTAATACTCTCAACTAGTTAAATTAATTTCTTTCTTTTTTTTTTTTTTTAAAAAATTGTGATTAGTTATGGATATTCTTGTGATTAGATGGTGCTATTTGGTGTGTTTTGGATTTCTTAATTGGGTTTTTGTATATTTTATTTGTTAAGTTTCAACTCTATTCATTTTAGGGCCGGTTGCAAGGATAGCAAACTGGGCCAAACTAATTGCAAATCTAGCAGCCCACAAAAGAAATTGCAAAAATAGCAAAAAATGAAGGTCTGAAACGTGCATTTACTAAAATACCCTTCCTTCCTAAACCCTGAACCCTATCTTCAATCTTCTATCCACGACATTTCATTTTCTATCATCTCCATTTCAAATTCTTCAATCTTCTATCCACGACGTTTCATTTTCTATCATCTCCATTTCAAATTCGCTCGATTTCTGATCAAATTCGTTGTGGATTTGTCGCCGCCGCTCGACCCTCTAATTCCAACGATAACTCCTCTCAGAATCGAATTCTCCTTTCCATCTGAAAACTTCGTCAAATTACGTATCTGAATCTTCACATGATCGTCCGCTCCTTCGTTTTCACTTTCCTCGTCCACCACCAGCAGATGCTATCGGAGCCGATCGCCTACAAATGACCACCAAAATTCCAAAATCGCCAGTAAGATTTGAAACTAAAGAAACTAAAAGAACTATCAAACACAAGAAGATTTGAAGAACTCACGGATACCGTCAAAGTGGTCGGTCGGAACAAGAGAATCTGGAATAATTCTGTTCGGAACGAAGGGGGATTTGAGAGAGACAAAATTGGAAGAGCTTGGCGGTGGTAAACATAAAATAATGGCATCGAATCAGATGAAGATGGAACTGAATGAAGCTGTTCCCAGTTGAAAATTGAAACAAATCGACAATATACTTTTTCCGTGCAATTAAGAGTGACTTCCAACAACGATTTTTTGTTTTGTTTTGAGATTGTCTTTTGGAATAATGTCAAACTTTTATAGACAAATCCACACATGAAGAAGATTAACAAGTTGCTTCTGGAGAAGCATATTTGATAATGATGGTCACTGAAGATTTTTTTTAAACTTTTATTCAGAAAGATTTCTTATTGTGATAGAAAGATTTCTTATCACCGATAGAAAAATTTTCTATTGGTGATAGAAAGATTTCTATCGGTGATAGATTCTATCAGTGAGAAAGATTTTCTATCAAAAGTTTTTCTATCACTGATAGAATCTATCAGTGATAGAAAAAGTTTCTATTTCTATCGGTGACAGTGTCTATCGGTGATAGATTCTATCAGTGGAGAAAGATTTTCTATCACTGAAAGAAATGTAGATTTTTCTATCGGTGATAGAAAGTTTTTCTATCACTGATAGATTCTATCACCTATAGAAAGATTTTTTATCACCAATAGAAAAACTTTCTATCAGTGATAGAAATATTCTATCACCGATAGAAAATTTTTCTATTGGTGATAGAAAGATTTCTATCGGTGATAGATTCTATCAGTGAGAAAGATTTTCTATCAAAAGTTTTTCTATCACTAATAGAATCTATTAGTGATAGAAAAAGTTTCTATCGATTTCTAACACTGATAGAAAATTTTCCTACCACTGATAGAATCTATCAATGATAGAAACTTTCTATCACTGATAGAAAATTTTTCTACCACTGATAGAATCTATCAGTGATAGAAAAACTTTCTATCAGTGATAGAAATCTTCTATCAGTGATAGAAACTTTATTCTATCAGTGATAGAAACTTTCTATCACTGATAGAAAATTTTTCTACAACTGATAGAATCTATCAGTGATAGAAAAACTTTCTATCAGTGATAGAAACTTTATTCTATCAGTGATAGAAACTTTCTATCACTGATAGAAAATTTTTCTACAACTGATAGAATCTATCAGTGATAGAATATTTCTATCTCTCTATATATATATGTATATAAATAATTGACGAGGAAGAAGAAAATGCACGCCAATCAGTTTTTCTATCACTGATAGAATGATAGAAACTTCCAATCACTGATAGAAATTTTTTCTATCACTGAAAGAAATGTAGATTTTTCTATCGGTGATAGAAAGTTTTTCTATCACTGATAGATTCTATCACCTATAGAAAGATTTTTTATCACCAATAGAAAAACTTTCTATCGGTGATAGAAATATTCTATCACCGATAGAAAGTTTTTCTATTGGTGATAGAAAGATTTCTATCGGTGATAGATTCTATCAGTGAGAAAGATTTTCTATCAAAAGTTTTTCTATCACTGATAGAATCTATCAGTGATAGAAAAAGTTTCTATCGATTTCTAACACTGATAGAAAATTTTCCTACCACTGATAGAATCTATCAATGATAGAAACTTTCTATCACTGATAGTCTATCAGTGATAGAAAAACTTTCTATCAGTGATAGAAATCTTCTATCAGTGATAGAAACTTTATTCTATCAGTGATAGAAACTTTCTATCACTGATAGAAAATTTTTCTACAACTGATAGAATCTATCAGTGATAGAATATTTCTATCTCTCTCTATATATATGTATATAAATAATTGACGAGGAAGAAGAAAATGCACGCCAATCAGTTTTTCTATCACTGATAGATTCTATCAGTGATAGAAACTTCCAATCACTGATAGAAATTTTTTCTACCACTGATAGAATCTATCAATGATAGAAAAACTTTCTATCAGTGATAGAAGTCTTCTATCACTGATAGAATTTAATTCTATCAGTGATAGAAGACTTCTATCACTGATAGAACGATTTTCTATCACTGATAGATTCTATCAGCGATAGAAAACTTTCTATCAGTGATAGAAAACTTCACTGATAGAAGAAAGTGAGTAGAGAAATTCGCGCCGATAGAAACTGAGTAGAGAAATTCGCGCCGATCGGAAAGAAGAAAACGAACATGTGCGCAATCCAAGGGCAAACCAGGGATATGAAAAATTAATTAAAATATTTTGCCATATTTGCAAATATTTTAAAAAATTGTTAAATTTGCCATTATTTACCCTAAATTTGCCACCGATTACAATTATCCTTCATTTTATGGCTATGTTCAAATATTTTGTAATGGATAATTTGGACCTTTCTATAATTTTGAATATTTTGTGTGATACATTGAATGGTTCATGAGCAATTTTTTTTTCCAACTCAACTTTAGAGAGAATCAATTTCATGAAAATTAAAGTTTAAGATGGCAGTCAAAATCATAGATTATGATGATTATATTCATTTAAAATTATTTATTATTTCCATTTAAAAACAGAAATAATACCACACTCAATAATTGCACTCAAGTTCCATTATAATTCATCAACCACAAAACCTAGAAATCAAAACTAGAAATAAAAATTCTTTTTTTTAAAAAAAAAAAAAAAAGAGAACAAGTCAAAAAGCTTTCCCAAGACAATGTTTCATATTTTGTCATCTGATCTGTCTGCATGATGGTGATGTTGTCTACTCTCTTTCTCCTTCTCTCTCTAAACCAAATACTGCAAAACTAAAAACAAGTGGAAAAATGAAAAAGAGAGGGAAGGAACAAAACAAGAAAGCAAATATCTTCAAGAAGCTTTGAATTCTTTTAATTATTATCACCAAAAATATGGGCCCCAACATGGAATTTTGACAAGAAATGTTAAAGAAGTTTGATTTGAAATTATAGAAAGCTAATTTTGATTGGAGGAGAGCATTATGAAATTTGAGCTTTGACAAATGAGCTTGCTTTGGGGAAGATGAGGTTGTTCCCAATTATTTAATATCCAAGTTGAATTTGCTTTGACTAAGATTGTGTATCTCAACTCAACAAGCTATTAAGTTTAGCCTTTCAAATTCATTCAAACCCATTAAATTCTTTTGATCCAAATCTCAGTTCCATAATTCAATTTGGCCCACCAAACATCATTAGATTGCTTTTGTTTTGTTTGTTCTTATATGACATCAGCCCTCTTATCTCTAAATCAAAGTGTTTAACTTGATCTTCAAGTTTAACAATCTTGAAATGAGAGTTAGCAAACAAATCAAGTAAGAACAAGGGGCATGCAGTGAAGCTCAAAAGAAGACATTTGCATGTTGTTAGGATTTTTGGACCAACCCCATCATTTTCAATTATCATCAATCCCTTCTATGAAATCCAAACCATTAATCAGTAGCTTTCACTGAGAAAACTCAAAGAAAAATGCTCTGTTTCTGGAGATGCCCTTTTCCTCCATTATTGCTTCCTCTTTGAGCTCTCAACCGAGCAATGCCCTTTTCCTCCATTAACATACAGACATTTTAGCACCGAGTGAAAGCGAAGGGGCTTCTCTTCTCAATTTGGGGCATGCCTAGAATGAATATCCACAGACAAAGCCATTTGGGAACCCAATAAAATTTTAAAGTAGAGTTGGAAATGATGAGGAGGGGCGTGCCTGTTTGATTACTGAGAAAGCTTTGTTGGTGCGTAACAGAGAGAGATTGCAGAGCAAAAAAGTTGTGCAAACAAATTCTGAGAGACCCACATGGAGATACAATCATCAAAAGGGAGATGAAGGCAAATCGGTAAGTGATAAAGTAGCCATGCCCACCTCTTCCTTTCGCTTTTTTCTTTTTTCCCATTTCTTTTTTCTTTTGTGGGTCTTCTGGTTTTTTCTTTAATTCACAAAGTAAAAGCATCTCTTCACTAATTATTCCACTTACAAGGCTTTGTTCGTTGGTTCCCTTGATGCTTGACACCGGAGCTCCCTTTTCAATCATATTACTCTGTCGTCGTTTCGAATAAGAGCTGGGTTTTCTCAGGCTTCTCAGGTCTTCACTTTGGCATTGATGGAATCGCAGTAGAGATTTGATGGTGGTGAGTTTTGGGTTTTTGGGAAGCTTTCAGAATCTCTACTCTGTAAGTGAACGGTGAAATTCAGTATGCGGGTGTTCGAGTTTTTTAGGTTTTCTTCAGAAAGAAATGTATGAGGCTGCGAATCTCTTGGCGATGCTTTAATGCTTTCGATTCTGAAGCTAATTAGCGGCGAAGGGGCTATACGAATACGAAGTGCTTTTGCAGTTCTTCTTCGATTTCATCGTTCTGCTGAATTTAGATCGTCTATCGTCTGATCTGATCTTATCGTATCAGAAAATTGCGAATTGGGTACTTCAATTTTAGTTAGAGTTGCAATTTGTGCATGTGGTTGATCAGTTCAAGGCTTGGAGTCTTTGATTCAGAAAGTAGGAGGCTGTAAGTTTCCATTATCTTGCCTTTCTCCTTTATCTTCGAGTACATATCTTTTTCTTGTGTAGAAAGCTTTTGCGGCTGTCCTGAGGTGGACTGGATCCTTTTGTTCTTGATGATCCATTTTCCCATTGTTAAACAAGCTGCAATAAATCAATAAAAATGGCTGAAATAAGGTTAACTAGATTGGAACAAGGCCAAACCAAGATTAAAAATGTTCCAATTGCTGTAACCCCAGAAGGTTTTTGGTGCTGCCCTTCTCCTGTTGTTTTCCAGAAGACCATCAAAAGTCAAAATCCTCTAAACAAACCCAAACCTACCTCCCCGCCCCCTAAAATCCCTGTCGAGAAGAAACCGACCCCGGTGACTGATAGAAAGCCAGCACTTACAAGATCAAGGTCAGCTGCTGTTTCTGATGACGACCGAAAAGGCAATGCTGATACTTCTGGCTTCAATGCCCCAGAGGTTGTACACAGGGTATCACGGCCTAAGGTTGAAAATATGCCTAGGAAAATAGCAATTGAGTTTGGTGAGCCAGGGACGAGTAATATAAAGGTTGTTTTACTTGGGAAGCAAGGATTTTCGGTGAAGTTGAGTGTTCATAAGAATGTTTTGATGGACAATAGTACTTTTTTTGCCAATAAACTTGCTGATCAAGAAGGTTCCTCTATGGAAATTGGTGATTGTGAAGATGTTGAAATATACGTTGAAACTGTGGGATTGATGTACTGCAAAGAAATGAAGCAATGGCTGATGAAGCAAAACGTTTCTCGTGTTCTGCGAATTCTCAAGGTAAGACGCAGATTTTATAGTCATTGTATGTTATGATCATAAATTTCAAGGATATCATTTGTCCTTCTGTGGGAATGTTCTTATGACGTTTTTGATATTTCATTTGATTGCTTGTGCTGCCTCCTGATTAAAATTTCTGAATCACATTATGATGAATAGGGTCTTGTCCACTAGGAAGACATGAGATGCTTATTACCTGTTGCAATCCTAGTTATCCAATAACAGAAGTTCATTAAGAGTATTGATAGATTTTGGTGGGTATGTCGCGATACAATCATTAAAGAATTAACTGTCACAAAATGAAAATGGTGACAAGCACAAGGTTTTGGGTAGTCTTTACTCTCTAGACCCCTAGGTATGACATAATTGGCCACTCTTGCAACGTAGCTCAAAAGTTTTGAGACCTTCAAAGTACTAAAATTATGATTCTGCTTCTCTTGAATGCTGTTTAGCTCAAATTTTAATACTTCATTCTTCTTAGTATTGGAACAGAAATTTAAAAATAAAGTGGCCAGGTGATGTTGAGTGGCTGTGGTCGAAGGAATGGCATTGCTCTGGCTAGTGGAATGATGAATCATCATCTTCAGTTTCTCTGATATGTATCTTAAGATGCTTGGAGAAGCTATGTGGTGTGTGGATGTGTATGTATGAGAATGAGAAGATGATGACATAAAAGACCCTTAGATAAATCTATCTTAAATTCTTAGTTACAATATTGGGGGTTCTTATTTCCTCCACTCCACTCAAGTTGAAAGTTGCATATATTGTAAAGTTTAGGTAATATTTGATCACTGTTTTCAAGTATTTTAGCAATGCTGGATAATTTAAGTTAGAAAATCATTTCTAATTGTCAAGACATATAAATTAAAGTTTGGGAAATACGTGGGTTACAGGAAAAGTCTTGGGAAAGAATAGTATTAGTGTGGATGTGGCTCAATCTGGTAGTACCTTGCTACTTCCAGGAGACTTAAATTTAGGTATCTAGGGAAAGATTTAATGGGCTAGTTTTAAATTTTGAATGAAATTTAAGGATCTTCACGAATGCTTTGTTGTGTAGTGTTATCTTTTGTTGCCGAGGCAATAGCCGTGGAATATGTCATTGCTTATACATCTCCCTCGCCATTTTGAAGAGACCCTGTCATTGTTTGTTACCATGAGTTCTTCAAGTGTGTGTAATGGACATTGAACTTACCTAAAATGCTTGTTCTGCAGGTTGCTGAATTTCTTGGTTTTAAGTCATGCATGCAGTCATGTCTAGAATATTTGGAAGCAGTCCCTTGGGTTGGTGACGAAGAAGAAGAAAAGGTTGTCACATCCATCCTACGACTTCAGAGTGAGGGCATTGGGGTGAGCCCTGTATTGAAACGAGTGTCTGCAGATGTGTCCAAGCCCCATAAAGATACTCTTTCTCATATCATCGAACTCGTTCTTAAAAGCAATGAGGAGAGAGGCCGGCGTGAAATGAAGCTGGTGGTACTGAGGCTTCTTAGGGAGAACCAGAGTGTCCCGAGCCATGCAAATTCAGCTGACATTTGCAATGAAATTATTTACTCTTCTTGCAGAAGCTGTTTGACATCGCTATTGTTCCTGTTCCAGCAGGCTGCTGAAACAGATTTTACTGACAGATCAGTGGACAGGAAAGAACCAGTGCTGAAGCAAATTACTCTAGAGGCCGATAACCTTTCGTGGCTGCTTGAGATTTTAGCTGACAGGCAAGCAGCTGATGAGTTTGCAGTTATGTGGTCGAAGCATCAGGAACTAGCAGCCCTCCATGCAAAGTTGCCTATCGTTTCTCGTTACCATGTTAGCTGCATAACAGCAAGGTTATTTGTTGGCATTGGCAAAGGGGAGCTATTACCAGCAAAGGATACCCGTAAGTTGTTGTTGCATACATGGTTGGAGCCATTGATCAATGATTATAGCTGGTTAAAACACGGTTGTGGGTCGTTTGATCGAAAGGTCGTGGAGGAAGGAATTGGTCGGACGATCCTCACTCTCCCTCTAGAGGATCAGCAAAGCATTTTGCTGACTTGGTTGGGCAGTTTTCTGAAGGTTGGGGACAGTTGCCCAAATCTCCAAAGAGCGTTCGAGGTCTGGTGGCGTCGGACCTTCGTTCGACCTTACATTGAGACACAAGGAAGCATTCACCAGCAAGATTGCTCAATCACACCCCAGTTGGAGCCTTGAAGATAGTTCACTGCCACCATACATATAATGGAATGTAAGTAAAGATATGTAATGTTCAAGCATTTCTCTCTGAGCAAAAGATGAACAAAACTGACCATTGGTTGGGCAATGTAGCTGCTGTTGAATGAATTTCGAGCTTCGTCGAGAACGTTCTCGAAGAAGTTAATTGCTCTGTTGTGAGTTAAATTTGCATGTAGTAGTAAGCTGGATGTGCATTTATACTCTGAATGCACCTCTGTTTTCATTACTCATCTTTGTTGAAGTGAAAATCAAAGTGTTCGGCTGCTTTTTCCGCTTATGCTTCTTTAAGGGAAGTTATGCTATTGAAAATTACTTTGTAACACCAAGATAGAGCTTATGTTTTCTGTGTAAGTGTTCTTTAAAACTGTTCTATGGAACTGTTAATCTGTTGCCTCCTTAAAATATTAAATTACTGAATATCTGGAATTGTTGTTATCTCAAGTGAAATTTTATTTTAGTAAATTATTGTCCTTTTTGACACGGGAGTGTTAGATTTGAACTTATGACCTCTTGCCATAAATAAAGTATGATGATGAATAAAATAGGAATTCTAAATTGATAAGATTCAGATCTAGGATTGTTGATGCGGATAGTTTGTGTTTGAAATATTGTAAAATTTATTCTCTTATCTTTGAAATTAATATGGAAAAAGAAAGTCTTTGCCACTTCCCCATTCACAGAAAAATTTAACACCTCCAACAATGAGTGAAATATAACTATGACATATCCAAAAGGAGGATAAATAAAAGAATGAAGGACAATTTTGTAGAATTAACAATTAAGAATTAAGTAGTAGATATATATTATTAAAAAAAAAGTAGTAGATATATATAATTTTTATTATTATTAATATACTTAAAACACACATTTTTATGGATAAATATTCTAACATCAAACATTGCTTGTTAGGAGCCAACCACATTATAATAACTTCATTTAATAATTTTTTGCAATCTCGAGATTCGAGAATAAATAGTGGAGAATATGTTTGTAAAGAGAGATTGATTAGAAAAATTTACATAGGAAAAGAGATTAATTATGAACACTATTTGGTTACATACTGGTATACTCATCATTAAAATCTGAACAACTAAAAAAGAGAAAGGTAAAAAATGAGAAAACTATTATGAATAATAACATATTCTTAGATGCCCATAACCCCCAAAAGGTTACAAATCCATCTCTTTAACCCCTTCAAGAGTTACAAATCCCTTTATGTTAGATCTTGTAACTACTAACTTCACAACCCTATAAATAGAGGTTGTAGAGAACATTTGAAAATACACCTCAATTGAGAAGTATTTTTCTCTCTACTTTCTTCTTCTCTCTTATTTGCTCTCTAATTGTTCTTATTGTTGTTGCTCTTGTGTTCTTCTTGTTCTTCTTTTGAGCTAGTTTTATAACACGTTATCAGCACGAATCTCTACCACTTTTCTTTGCTAAAGGTAGGTTTTATTTTGTGTTATGCACGTTCTACCTAGACAGTGTATATGTATTGAATACCTCACATATACACTGTGTATTCTTTGAACGTCGACAATATATTATTCTATTCACATTAACATGTTATTTTTATAATCTTCATGTTATACTTAAAAGTAATTTTTCATTTTCATAATTCTATGATTGAATCCTTATTATTGTTTATGATTCAACATTTGAATTCATTTTATCGTTCATGATTCAACATTTGAATTCATTTTATCGTTTATGATTTGAAATTGTTTATAATTCATCTTATTTTACATGTTAAGTTTAATATTTGTGGCAATGCATATAATTCCAATGCTTTTACCTAATTGATATTAATTATTTTACATCAATCATTTTATGAGTATATTGAATTGAAAATGTTTACTTGTTTAAATATGAAGTGTTTTTATATTGTTAAATCACAATATTGCAATCAATATTTTATAATATGTATTTGATATATATTGCAATTTATTTATCTCTTTCTTTAAATGATTAATATATATGTTGAGAGATATTGTATGTTTAAATTCTTATTGCTTGATAATCTAAAATTTGGTATATATTTGTTATACATGATGCATAAAATGCTATGTACATAACCTAATTTTCCATATTGCTATTATTTATTAATTTTTGTGTTATATACATTATTGTTCAAATTTTCCTTGAATATCATATGAACAATACATATTCATCATGAGCACGTCATATATTAATTCAATATATGTTTTATAGACACAATACAACATGTTTAATTACCTACAATTTTTAGAACGCATGTTTGGTATATTAAATTTCTAATATAAATACACTTCTTTGTATATAGTTTACCATGACAAATCTTACAAAATTAGAGTTCGTAGCTCTTGATATCAATGGAAATAATTATTTGTCATGGGTGCTTGATGCTGAAATTCACTTGGATGCCATGAATCTTGGAGAAACAATCAAAGAAGGAAATACCACTTCAAATCAAGAAAAGGCAAAAGCCATGATTTTCCTTCGCCATCATCTTCATGAGGGATTAAAAATTGAGTATCTTACGATAAAAGATCCCTATATTTTATGGCAAAATTTGAAAGAAAGATATGATCATCAAAAAACGGTTATTCTTCCAAAAGCTCGTTATGATTGGATGCACTTGAGGTTGCAGGATTTTAAATCAGTAAGTGATTATAATTCTGCATTATTCAAAATAAGTTCAAAACTATTGTTATGTGGAGAAAAAATTACTGATGAGGATATGTTAGAGAAGACATTTTCTACTCTTCATGTCTCGAATATGCTCCTGCAGCAGCAATATCGAGAGAGAGGTTTTAAAAAATATTCTGAACTTATATCATGTCTTCTCGTGGCTGAACAAAATAATGAGCTGTTAATGAAAAATCATGAATCTCGACCAACTGGAGCAACACCATTCCCTGAAGTGAATGCTATAACTTCTAATAATCATGATCGAGGTCGAGGTCGTGGTCGAGGTCGTGACCGTGGTAGAGGAAGAAATAACTATTCATTTCGTGGTGGTCGCCATAATTATTCAAATTTCCAAAGGACCACAAATAATGATGATCATAAAGGAAAAGCTCCACAAAATAAGAGTTTTAAAAGTGTTGAAAACCAATGCTTTCGATGTGGTATGAAGGGGCATTGGTCTCGTACTTGTCGTACGTCTAAACACTTAGTTGATCTCTATCAAGCATCATTGAAGAAAAATGAGACAAATGTGGAAGCAAATTTTGCATATCAAGAAGATGATGTATTTGACCCTTCTAACATGACACATTTGGATGTTGCTGATTTCTTTGAAACTCCTGAAGAGAGAATTGAAAGCACTGAAGGAGTAGCAAATACTTCTTTTAACTATGAGAATGTCCAAAATTAGTTTTGATTTATGTTTTAGTTGTTTTATTTTTATGCTTACTAGTTGAGTTTTGAAGTTTTACATTTCAAGTTTTGTTTTAAATTTCCATTCGTGAGACTTATTGTAATCTTTCATTTTTAATGAAGAATCATGGACATTTCTCATATTTTGGCTGATTCAAAGATGAACAATGGAGATTTATGCTTGGCAGATAGTGCAACTACGCATACAATACTTACAGATAGAAAATACTTTTATAAATTGACAATGCTTGAAGCAAATGTCAATACAATATCAGGTTCTGCAAACCTGATTGAAGGCTTTGGAAAAGCAAATTTGATTTTGCCTAGAGGAACAAAATTCACAATTAATAATGCTTTGTTCTCTAGCAAATCAAAAAGAAATCTGTTAAGTTTCAAAGATATACGTTATAATGGTTATCATGTTGAGACTAGTAGTAAAAATAATATAGAATATCTATATATTACATCTACTACTTTACATGAAAAACGTATATTAGAAACACTGCCTGCTTTTTCATCTGGATTATATTATACTCATATACGAGTAATTGAAACATATGCAACAATGAGCCCGAAGTTCATGAATCTAGATATATTCACTGTTTGGCATGATCGATTGGGTCATCCTGGGTCAATAATGATGAGAAGAATTATTGAGAATTCACATGGACATCCATTGAAGAACCAGAAGATTCTTCAATCTAATGAATTATCATGTGTTGCTTGCTCTCAAGGTAAATTAATAATTAGACCATCACCAGCAAAAGTGGGTGTTGAGCTACCTACATTCCTAGAACGAATTCATGGTGATATATGTGGACCTATTAATCCACCAAGTGGACCATTTAGATATTTTATGGTTTTAATTGACGCATCCAGTAGATGGTCACATGTATGTTTATTATCAAGTCGAAACCTTGCATTTGCAAGATTACTTGCTCAAATAATCAAATTACGAGCACAATTTCCTGATTATACAATTAAAAGCATTCGCCTTGATAATGCTGGTGAATTTACATCCCAAGCGTTTAATAATTATTGCATGTCAATTGGGATAAATATTGAACATCCTGTAGCTCATGTTCATACACAAAATGGTTTAGCAGAATCATTTATAAAACGTTTACAGTTAATTGCTAGACCATTACTTATGAGAGCAAAGCTTCCAATATATGTATGGGGTCATGCTATTTTGCATGCAGCGTCACTTATACGCATTAGACCAGCATCTTATCATAAGTACTCCCCATTACAATTAGCTTATGGCCAGGAGCCAAATATATCTCATCTGCGAATTTTTGGATGTGAGGTATATGTTCCAATTGCTCCACCACAACGTACTAAGATGGGACCTCAAAGGAGGTTGGGAATATATGTTGGATTTGATTCCCCATCAATTATTAGATATCTTGAACCCCTGACGGGTGATGTTTTTACAGCAAGATTCACTGATTGTCATTTTAATGAGACAAATTTTCCAACATTAGGGGGAGGAATTAAGAAGTTGGAAAAAGAAATTACATGGAGTGCATCATTGTCTCATTTGGATCCTCGTACAAATCAATGTGAACTAGAAGTTCAAAAGATAATTCATTTACAAAGTATAGCAAACCAAATGCCAGATGCATTTACGGATGCTAAGAAAGTGACCAAGTCATATATACCAGCTGCAAATACTCCATCTAGAATTGAAATCCCAACACAACAAGTTGTCACAACTAATGAGTCTATAGTACGCCAGAAGCGTGGTAGACCAATGGGTTCTAAAGATAAAAATCCTCGAAAAAGGAAAGTAGTAAATAGTCGAAATGACTTAATTGAAAATGTGGATATTCCAGAGGAAACCCTGGACATGACTAACCATAGGAATATCGAAGAGGCTCAAATAAATGAGGATAATAATGAGATTTCGATAAACTACGTCATGACAGGAAAAAGATGGAATCGAATTGATACAGTTATTGACAACATTTTTGCTTATAATGTTGCTCACGATATTATTTATGAAAATGAGGATTCTGAACCTAAATCTGTCGAAGAATGTCGACATAGAAAGGATTGGCTTAAGTGGAAAGAAGCAATCCAAACAGAATTAAACTCGCTTTCAAAACGTGAAGTTTTTGGACCTGTAGTCCGTACACCTGAAGGTGTAAAACCTGTGGGATACAAATGGGTATTTGTACGTAAAAGAAATGAAAACAATGAGGTCACAAGATATAAAGCACGTCTTGTTGCACAAGGATTTTCACAAAGACCAGGTGTTGACTATGAGGAAACATATTCCCCTGTGGTGGATGCAATTACACTAAGATATCTAATTAGCCTGACTGTATATGAAAAGCTTGACATGCATCTCATGGATGTAGTCACAGCATATTTATATGGATCTCTTGATAATGAAATCTATATGAAAATCCCTGAAGGATTTAAGATACCTGAATCATATAAATCCAATTCTCAAGAGTTATATTCGATCAAATTACAGAGATCACTATATGGATTAAAACAATCAGGACGAATGTGGTACAATCGTCTAAGTGAATATTTATTGAAAGAAGGATATCAAAATAATCCAATTTGTCCATGTGTTTTCATTAAGAAATCACAGTCAGGATTTGCTATCGTAGCTGTATACGTTGATGATTTAAACATAATTGGAACTCCTGAAGAGCTTTCAAAGGCGATAGAATATCTCCAAAAAGAATTTGAGATGAAAGATCTTGGTAAGACAAAATTTTGTATTGGTTTGCAAATTGAACATCTAGCAGATGGAATTTTTGTTCATCAATCGACGTATACAGAAAAGATTTTAAAAAGATTTTACATGGACAAGACACATCCATTGAACATTCCAATGGTAGTTCGGTCACTAGATGTGAAGAAGGATATCTTCCGACCTCAAGAAGATAATGAAGAACTACTTGGTCCTGAAGTACCATATCTTAGTGCAATAGGTGCACTAATGTATCTTGCTAATAACACAAGACCAGATATAGCTTTTTCAGTAAATTTATTAGCTAGATACAGTTCTTCTCCAACGAAAAGACATTGGAATGGAGTTAAGCATATACTTCGTTACCTTCGAGGAACGATTGATATGGGTTTGTTTTATTCAAACAAATCGAATTTTGATCTAGTTGGTTATGCAGATGCAGGGTATTTATCTGACCCACACAAAGCTAGGTCTCAAACAGGTTACCTGTTTACATGTGGAGGAACTGCTATATCATGGCGGTCTGTAAAACAAACCATTACGGCTACATCCTCAAATCATGCGGAAATCCTCGCAATTCATGAGGCCAGTCGAGAATGTGTATGGTTGAGATCAATGACTCAACACATTCGGGAAACATGTGGCTTGTCTTCTGACAAAAATCTTCCGACAATATTATATGAAGACAATACAGCATGTATAGCCCAAATAAAAGGAGGATATATTAAAGGAGATAGAACAAAGCACATCTCGCCAAAACTCTTCTACACTCATGACCTTGAAGAAAATGGTGACATCACTATTCGACAAATTTCTTCAAAGGACAACTTGGCGGACTTATTTACAAAGGCATTGCCAACCATAACATTTGAGAAGTTGGTGCACGACATTGGGATGCGACGACTTAAAGATCTCAAGTGATATTTCCATTAGGGGGAGTTGTACTGCACTCTTTTTCCCTTGACTATGGTTTTTCCCATTGGATTTTCCTAGCAAGGTTTTTAACGAGGCAGAAATGTTAAAGTATATGAATAATGTACTCTTTTTCCTTCATTAGGATTTTTTTTTCCCATTGGGTTTTTTCCTAATAAGGTTTTAACGAGGCATATGTTCTATATACAATGGGCATCTAAAGGGGGAGTATTATGAATAATAACATATTCTTAGATGCCCATAACCCCCAAAAGGTTACAAATCCATCTCTTTAACCCCTTCAAGAGTTACAAATCCCTTTATGTTAGATCTTGTAACTACTAACTTCACAACCCTATAAATAGAGGTTGTAGAGAACATTTGAAAATACACCTCAATTGAGAAGTACTTTTCTCTCTACTTTCTTCTTCTCTCTTATTTGCTCTCTAATTGTTCTTATTGTTGTTGCTCTTGTGTTCTTCTTGTTCTTCTTTTGAGCTAGTTTTATAACAAAAACTATTTTATCTCTCTTAGTTGTCTAACATTTTATCTCCCTAATATCAGTATGTTGCCAAGTTTTTTCTATTAATTATAAAAAATGCACGCAGGAAGAGATTTTTTTTTTTTTTTTAAATTTTTTTAGACAAGAAAAAATTTCATTAAAATCAAACTGAAGCCACGTAGGATAACATGCACGACAAATACAATATCCAAAACAGCAAGAGCACAAAACCATGACTTACACAAAAAAAAAAAAAAAAAAAAAAAAAAAAAAAAAAAAAGTTTAAACCTTTCCATTTCCATCAATATGACAGAAAAGAAATCTACTGAAACCTAAAATCCCTTTTCAACAAAAATCTTATCTCAAAGAAAAATGTACGTTACACTCAAACACATAGAGCCCTAATTAAGTTTGGGCCCAGAAGAAGGAAGCGTCAGAGATGGGCCCAGCCCGGGCCGGCCCAGGCAGACAGCCACTGTAGGGCCCAAAAACTTATGACAGCATAATTATTAAAATTTTAGGAAATTGATGTTGGTTTGTTGGTTGGTTGGTTAGTTCAGAATCACGTGCCATGTGCGTGCCTGCGATCCTAAACAAGACAAACAAACCATTCGCCAGATTCAGAACACTCACACACACACAATTCTCTTCAGTCTTCACTTCACCCTTGGTAAAAAAAAAATTAATAATAATCATTGAATTTTTATTATTTCTCTAAATTATCTAATATTTACTTCTCTCACACACACACACAAAACATTATTTATTTCACATTCAATGAAAAGCAAAATTTCTGACCAACCCACATTCCCAAAAAGAGAAAGGAAAAAAAAAAAAAAAAAGAGTGGGCTACTGACATGCATTAATTGAAAAAATAAATCATGAGCAGAAAAAAGAAACGAAGAAAGGATGGTTTTTTTTTGGAAAATTTGAATTCAATGTGAATAAAAAATTGAAGAATGAAAAATTAAAATTTAGAAAAATTCTACACAACAGTGTAAAATTTTAACAAGAGAGATCGATGAAAAAAAAAAATCATAGTTGTCAGCATTTTAATAATGATGTATATGCATAGATATATAGCAAAGTATTGTCTAAAGAAAAACAGTACAGAGAATTAAAGAGAGAAACAGGAAGAGACCCACTAAATTTGGTTGTTTGTGTGTTGTGTCTGAGAAGGGTTGAATGGTTATATCCACTGTGTCTGTCTGTGTTATTAGAGAACACCAATTTTTGCAGTCAATGGTAAATGATTTATTTTATTTTATTTTTTTGGTTCTATTTTCTTTTGTGAAAATCAATGTAGCTATAGGGCTGTTCTCTGTTACAGTAGTACTCTCTCTCTATATATATTAAGCTTCCCAAGGAAAGATGATGTCTGTTTTCAATTGGTATTTTTTATGAGACCAAACTAAACCCCTTTGACATGAAAAACATGGTAATAAATACCATGATGACAATATACAACAAGGCTTTCAGAACTTGCAGCTACAAAACCTATCCTCAATTAATGAAATTGGAAATTTACTCCATTTTAGTTTTTTCGGAAAAAAAAAAAAAGTTCATTAATTTTGTGGGACGATGAAATATTCAAAAGTCTGTCTTTTTGTTTGTATTTGAATTTGATTCGGATTTCAAATGGTCCTCTATATGATCGGTTTACAAAATCGTTGTCTTGTGAAGTCGACTTTTTAGTTTTATAGTCTTGACAACACTTGCGTTTTTAGTACGTAAATAGATGAGATACATGCATTTCCCATCTTTAATTGGTCCATCTTAAACATACAATTATTTAAAATATTTTTAAAAGGACAAATTGCAAGATAAAGAAATTGTAAGCAAACAAAATAATGTATTTTTTAAAAAAAAAAGAAGTAGAAAGCTAAGCATTTAACCTTAGGTGACGAAAATTTAATTAGATTTTAAGTTGAAATCCTTCCAAAGTTATTCCTTTTAGATATATATATTTTTTATATATAATATGAAACTAGACATGTTATTTAAATGGATTAATTATAAAACACATAAAATGATTACCCATAATTAGATGTCACTAATTTAGCAGCTCAAGCTTTTAGTATTAATGATGATTAACTTCTATAAACATCCATCCTACCAAATAAAGATTAAAAGAAAGGGGGTTGCTTAGTGTTTAGGTAGTAATTAAATAGAAATTAATTAACATTTGTGAAATAAAAAACAAAAGTAAGTGGCAACACAAAGACATATTAGGTAACAAGTTGTTGTTGCTTTACATATGATTGTTTTGTGATTTAAGGAAACATCTATGGTGGGTTTGGTGACAGATTTAGATTGTAAAATTATATAATAAAATACCAATCACAACACACATAAATGGCAGTCAAAACTCACTATCTCTATATAGTTTGGTTGTTATAATGTGTGGATGCAAATGGAATATGGTGCCCCAAAAACATTGCAAATGTAGCTTTCATGGAAAAGAACTACCAAATTGGAAAACCCCTTTCAAAGGGAAATTTTAACTGTTCCAACTCTTGATATTTCTTTATATGTTTTTTTCTTGTGAGTGTGACAACCATCTAGTTTCTTATATATTTATGGTTATATTATGATTCATGTACTTGTATCCTTGTCAATTTTAATGTTGTAGTTTTCATATTTTAATTTAAATTAAATTACTGATATATATTGTGCTTTTGTATGAAATTAGAGTTTTACTTTTGGTCTTTATAATATAGTTGATTAATCTACACCTGATCATTTCTAGTACACAATGTGGTTGGATAAATGTAACGAGAATTTATCATTGTACTGATGGTGACATTGATATAGTTAAATTAATGATATAGTACTTTTTTTAGTTCAACAACATTGTCGGAGTGAGGGTTTCAGACCTCTAACTTCTTGTTCGATGATACATGTCAATTACCACTGAGTTATGCTCACTTTGACCTATCATCATATAACTTAGAGGCTAAATAGCTAGATACATTTTATTATTATTAATTTTTAAGAACATGCGAGGGTGGGGGTTTCGAACCACCGTCCTTTTGATCATTAGTACAAATTTTATGTCAATTGAACTATGCTCTTGTTGGCGCTAGATACACTTTAAGAGCATAGGAAACTATGTAATTAATACACACATGTCATATAGTAGGATGTTCATTTACCTATTTGCTAAATTAAAGTAATTAAAGTATTTGTGTTTCATTTATCCCATAAAAAAAAATTCACCCGAATAAGAAAATGTAATAATATAATTTCATTAATAGACTCAAAACTAATAGATAGTCTAATATACACACACATCACATAATAATCTTTTTTACTTCTTTCTTACTAATTAGCCAGATGATTTAAAAATAATAATATCCCATAAAATTACTCATATTTTACCAACACTAGAAAGAGAAAAAGAGAGAGAGAGAGAGAGAGAGAGATAGAAATGTAAGAAAATTAAAACCTACTATACAATTAACAATAATTTAATCAACCCCACAAAGCCAAAGCCCTAATTACACAAATGCAGCTACGTACGTACACTGCGATTCGAACATCATATATTAATTAATTTTCTATAAAAGAGCCAAAAATAAAAATAAAAAAAACAAAAATTAAAAGGGGTGATTTTAATTTGTTGATCATTATCCATATAATAATGGGCGGGAAGAAGTTTTAATTTTCTAAGAGTGACCAAAGTCTCTGAGCGAGAAAGAAGGGTTATCGGCGGCGGAGGTGTTTCCGGCGTGGCGGAGCCCTAAAGTGAGTGACACGTCACCAGTGGGCGCAGCAGTGGTCCCGAACCTTATAAGTGTTGGGCCATTATTCATGTCAGCCGCCGCTGAAACATCCTCAGACATGGTCCCATAATGTTCTCCACTTCCATGTCGCCACACATCATGCAGCTCCGAGTAGTCATGCGCCGCCGTGAACCCCTCGGCCGCGGTGGCTGACGGCGGTGGAACGGAGGAAGAAGTGGCGGTGGGTGTTGGATTGTTATTCTGTGCATTTATAATGAGACTTTTTTGGGCCTTATTGTCTGTGGTGGTGTCGTCTTCTGATGTTTGATGATGATGATGATCTGATTCGACCTTGCCTTCAAGCTGGTACATTTCTTCCACCATTGGTTTCCACAACCGAACTCTTGCATTAATGAACCAATTCGAGACCTGTAAACAAAAAAAAAATTATTAAACAAACAAACAAAACACGTACAATTATGTCAATTCTTTTTTTGTAATGATTTTGTCGTGTTTTATTGTAAGATAAAAAAGAAAAATTTAGTAAAGGTGAGAGTGGGGAAAAAGTTGTCTTAAGGGACACATTAATGGCAGGAAGGAAGGCAGAGGAGCTTTGGAGTTTGGCTTTTCATGCATAGCAAAAAATGAAGGGACGACGTCTTGGGCGGGGAAAAAAAGTAATAAAGGATGGGCAACACAAGATATTCAAAAACACATAATCAATAATACTACATATTGACACGAGAATCGAAAAATTATTCAACGAGGCTGATACAATGTAACGGACTATTTTATCTTATTAAATATATACGACATCTAGGGATTAGATTGTGGTAGAAAAAGTTATGCAATGATGTGACAGTCTCTTGATAACTCTTAGATTTCATTTCTATATACATGTAGCTTAATAACCACCGGACACAAATCTGAAATATTTTTGTAGTGATAATTTTTCATTTATTATGACAACTACTTGGATAATTTTTAATGACGATTATCATTATATTTGGAACATAGGAAGTAGATAGATAAGAGAAATTTGTTCATTTTCTCAACAAAATAAAAAGTGGTCAAAGAAGAGCAAAAAAAAACATAAATCAAATGACAATTCATCTGGGGATTTTATAATCCTCCAACTTTCACCATTTTCACACACAATGATGTCATAAAAAGAATAATATCCGAGAGAGAGAGAGAGAGAGAGGGGGGGGGGAGGGAAAAGCAAAGTTTGAAAATTTTCAATTTCCACTGACATTATTAGCCAAGAGAGTTGTTTGTTTCATTCATTCTCTAAATAACTTTGGGCTTAGCTTTTAAGCTGCATGTGTGTATGTGTGGATGTTTTGGTGTGTAATCTCTGGTGGCAGTACAAATGAAAATGCAGGTTAAAAAGTGGAGAAAGAGGAAGAGAGAAAAAGGCATAGGAACCTGATTTCTGGACAAACCAGTCTGTCGAGCTAACAGAAGCTTGTCTGCGTCGCTGGGGTACCTGAAGAAAAAGACCATCAAATGACAATCAGAGTCCTTGTTTCTTTTGCCTCCCCAAACCCTTTTCTTCTCATCCTTCAAACCCTATTTCTTTCTTTCTTTCTTCTCTCTCTCTCTTTTAGATGTGATTTAACAGTCATTTATGTACCCTTTTCTCTTCCAATTCAGCAGCTATTTCGAGCTAGCTTAGCTAACCTACCAAGCAAGGACACTGAATCACTGTCCCTTTTCGTCACTGTTCATCGATTTTCAATTCCAAGTTAACTAATTTCACACACCCAGATTCTAAAAACAGAAACTTGGCAACACCCATGATCTGAAATCATCCAAAACCTATAATTAAATTAACTGCAAAAAAAACCCAACTTTTTGGTGTAATCAATGATGAATTCTTTGGAAAAAAGATGCAAACTTTCAGCAATAATTTCGAAATCATGAAAAGGGGTGGATCCAGAAAAGTGTGTACGTACGGGTGAAGGAAATGCTCGAAGAGCCAAGCTCTCAGAATGTTGACAGATCGTTCGGGGAGGCCACGCTGTGGTCTCCAAGCTTCTTGTTCCATCATTCCCATTTGATGGAATGCCCTTTGCTGGCGGAGGCTCTGCTCGAGGAGCTTCAGCCTTGGTGTCTCTCCTTTTGTTATTCCTGAGCCTCCGGCTCCTCCTTTCTCTCCCAATGCCTCGTAGCTCTGCTTCAATTGCTCCGCTATGGCGTCTTTTAGGCATCGAAAGTGCCTCGACATCGCCTTCTGCGTCAGCGTCGTGTACGGCGCTGCTGCCCCGAACCCCATCACCAGGTCGAATGAGTTCACTACCATTTGCATTTGCTCGCGGTACAGGTTGTATCTGCGTTCAACCTGGACACATGGTTAAGAATATGAATAAAAGATTAAATTGAGAAGAAAAAAAAAAAATTAATGTTGTTGTGTTGTCACTTTCCTGAATAATTCCACCAGAAAATTTGGAGGAGATTCAAGTTTGAATTGCTACAGTGAAGGGGAAGAGAAGTTTTGACTGTGGTTTAGTTTTTAAATATTTTATGTTTGTTATAAAGTATAAAACTCTTTAAACAACTATCAACTGAAACAAATAGATGGTAATTAAAAACAAATGGAAGAAGTTTTAGAAAAATTTGAATAATTTATATAAGGAGTGATGGAATAGGATAACATAATCCTTAGTGTTTCTCGCCATTGTTTCTTCTCCAAATACAGCCAAATGGACAGGCTTTTTGTTTGAATTTCCTTAACAAAAAAATCCAAAACAAAGAATAAATGAATTAATGAAATCAATTGCTTCTCGAGCTAGCTATATTTGGGTCAACTATATAAATGTATTTAATTTAATAACCAAAAAATTATATACTATTGCTGTTGTTGGTTCGTAAGCCAAAAATTGTAGGTTGCAACTGCATATATCTTTACAAAGTGGGTACCAATTAAATCTTGTAGAAGAAAAAAAAAAAGAAATTAAATCTTGTGAAATCTATAACCCTACCAACCTGGTCGCTGTTTTAGCTTATTATTTTCTGTGGAAAATCATTGATGATCAGCCGGCTTTTCAAGTGATTAAACTTCATTAAATCATGAACTAATCAAATTAACAAACACCCAGAAATTAATTCATAAAAAGATGAAATTTTTATGAGTAGTTTTTTAATCTTGAGATAAAGAAAGTGGTGAAATTGAGAAGGGAAAAAAAAAATAGAGAGAGAGATTCTTGCCTCATCAAGCATGGACAAGAGTTTGACCTTCCTCCGCTGATGCTCAATTCTATCAGCTGCCGATATGGGTGGTTGATCCTTTGATGACGATGAAGAGCCGCCGCCTCCACCGCCGCCTGCGGCTGTTTCAGGATTGGGGTTTGGCTTGATATTGAACTTGTTCTTCTTCAATTGAACCCTCCCAACGCTGCAAAATTCCTCGAGCAATTCTTGAGCGGCTTTGGCATATTTAGAATTCCTCAACACATTTACAACTCCCAAAGACGACCCAAATCCAATTTGAACTTGATGGTTTGGATTAATTTGTGAAGCTTGAAAGCCATGAGGAGAATTCTCTGAATTATTCCTAAAAGAATATTGCAAAATTGACGACGCCGCCGATCCACTTCCTCCGCCGCCGTGGACTTGGTTGTTGTTGTAATTATACAGAATCCCACCATCCCTAATTCGCAAGTCATCGCCTTTCACGGCGGTGGCAGCGTCCTCCAAGTGTTGTAAGGAGGACGAGTGAAGCGAGAGCGAAAGCCCTTGACTTTCGACGACGGTGAATTGGCCGAAAGCGGCCTGATCTCCAACCCCACTGCCTTCAAAGCCGTGGAGCGAGGTCGACGGTGGGTTGGGGAGGAGCATGTGGAGAGTGGAGGAGGTGGAAGGTGGCGACGGGGATCGCGGGGGCGGCGGAGGCGGAGGAGGGTTCATCAAGAAAAGCTGCATGGCGGCGGCGGAGTTGGGGGGGCGTAAAGTTCGGAAATTGTCGGAGAATTCGACGGGGGGCGGGGGAGGGAAGTTGAAGATGTCGGATAACATGGTGCCTCCGGAAGGTGTGGCGGCGGCGTAGACATGATGATGGAGGTGATCTTGGTCGGGGGGTGGAAGTGGATCGGAGAAGGAGTCGGGACGGAGCTTGTCACGGCGGATCTGGTGGTGGTGGGTGGAGGGAATGGATTTGTCCAAGGCATTAGAGAAGGTGAAGATTCCAGGTTGATGAGGATGAAAATCGTGGGACATAGAAGAATTGGAGCAACTAGTTGGCTTATTCGACAAAATTAATGGACCTTTTGCGATTCCCATATCACATAATAATAATAATAATAATAATAACAATAACAATAACGATTGTTGTTGATGTTGTTGTTATTGTTCTTCTTCTTCATCGTCCGATCCAAAATTCCACATAATATAATCCCACCTGCACCGCCAACAAAAACAAGAATTTCCATTTGAATTGAAGAAAAAGAAAAATTGGTAAATTCATGAGAGAGAGAGAGAGAAATTAGTACCTCAAGATTTTTGTTGTTAATTTGATGAAGAAAGGAAGGGAAGGGAAGGGAAGTGAGTGATAGGTGTTTCTTCTTTTCTTTGTGTGTAAGAAGTAAGAACAAACAAAGATGGAATCACAGAGAGAGAGAGAAAAAAAGAGAGAGAGTCGCTGTTGCTGTTGTTGTTGTTGCTGGGTTTGGTCTTTCTTTTTACCAAGCCATCATCGTCACTTTTTCTTATTTATTTTATTATTTTTCCTACTCCATTTGTCTCTTTTGGGTTTTTATTTTTTTTATTTTGAGGAGAGACGAAATAGAGAGATAGAGAGAGAAAAGTTATAAAAATTTCTAACATTTTAACATTCTTTTTTTGAGTATGTGTGTGTGAGGAGCACACTTTCCAATGTATTTTTTCTATTTAATGACATCGATAATTATTTGTTTCATTTATTTCTTTGTCTTTTTCGTTTCTTATATTTTTTTTTAATGTTAAATTACATGTTTAATTGAGGAACTTTTAAGTGTGTCTACTAATTATTCAACTTTAAAAAATATTTAATAGATCTCCAAAACTTTGTTTGACAACTTTATAAAAATTATATTTGTTTTCTCTCAATTTATTTACCATGGTTTTGATCTTTGACAAGGAAACATATGAATTATTAATCAAATTCTAAAAACAAAACAAGTTTTTTGAAACTACTACTTTTTTTTTTTCTTCAGAATTTTGAGAAGAAGGTAGATAGCATAACAAAGAAACGTGTAGGTAGAATTTGTGTTTATAAGCTTAATTTTCAAAAACAAAAAACAAAAAACAAAATGGTTATTAAACAAGGTCAAAACTTTCAATTTTGTATTCAATAAATCTTTGAACTTTTAAGTTTGTATCTAATAGGTCTTAACTTACCCAATATTTTCTAAAATTCACAGATCTACTAACATATATAATTAAAAGTTTAAGATCCTATTAAATGTAAAACTATATCTAATAAATTTGTTAATTTTAAAAAATTTTGAATATATCAAAAACCTATTAGACATAAAAATTAAAATTTGAGAGACGTATTTGACATTTTTAAAATTTAAGAATATATTAGACACTCCCAGACCTAAAGTTAAGATACTAAACTTGTAATTTGATTTTATTTTTATAACACTATTTATTTGGAAAGAAAATTTCGATAGTAGCTCAATTGGTTTAATTTGTTTAATATATTTTCGTTTTGAGTAAAATTTATACATTTTTGGTCGTTCGGATCTTAACTTATTTTCTAGTTGGTCCATTAAGTTTTCAAAACTAACTGTTTTGGTTTTTGAGATTTTAATTTTGTTTCTAGCAAAATGATCTTTTTAAGTTTGAAGAATGACATGTTTGGTCCCTATAATTTTAATTAGCCACTTAAATTTAAAATTGGTCTAATATTAAAAATAAAATCAATTCATTCAAAAATTCGTATTAGTAAAGTCTACTTCTTATATGTTAACTACCACTTCATCATTTTGTTTGGTCAAGTCTATCTAGGAATCATTTAGGGCCCGTTTGATAACGTTCTCGTTTCCTGTTTCTCGTTTCTCGTTTCTTGTTTCCTGTTTCTTGTTTCTTGTTTTTTAAGAACTAGAAACAAAAACGTGTTTGATAACTATTTCTGTGTCCTTGTTTCTCTGAAAAAAGATACAGAAACACAAATGTGTTTGATAACCGGTTCTTGTTTCTTGTTTTTTTAGTTAAAAAAAATTTAGTACATATAATATAAAAATATATTAATTTTCTACGATTATTTTTTTATTTCTCATTTTCTTCCTCATCACTACCACCATTGTTACCGATCATCTGTCGTCGTTGATCATCGACCATCGCTACTGACCTCTGACCACTGAGCGAAAGCTGACAGTCAGCGGCGAATGCTGGAAAAGTCGTCAGCGGGTGGCAGCGGTCGTCGAAAATAAGAAAAAAAGGAAAAAGTTTCGATATACGACAATAGTGGCGGCCGGTAATCAGAGGTCGACGATGGCATCTGGTAGTCAGAGGTCGACTGTAGCAGCTGGTCGACGGAAGTCAGTGGCGATCAATCGGCGAAGGTCGATCAGCAAAGGTCAACGACGACCGGTAGTCAGAGGTCGACAGAGATCGGCAGTGCCTAGTAGTCAGAGGTCAACGATAGCAATCGGCGGCGCCCGGTAGGCAGAGGTCGACGGCGCTCGGTAGTCAGAGGTTGACAATAGTCCGAGATCAACGGTGGCAGTCGGCTGACGAAGACCGGTTGTCTGAGGTCGACGGTAGCGGTTGGCTGGTGACGACAGGTAGTCGAAGGTCGACGATGGCAATCTATCGACATATGCCGGTCGGCGGTGCCCGATAGTCAGAGGTCGACGGTGACGGTCGTTCGGTGGAGGTCGGCGGCTGCCGGTAGTCAGAGGTCGAAGCTAGTGGTTGGTCGGTAGTGCTTGATAGTCTGAGGTCTACGGTAGCAGTCAGTTGGCGGAGGCTGGTCAGCAGGGGTCAACGGCGCCCGATAGTCAGAGGTCGACGATAGTGGTTGGTCGATGACGTCAGGTAGTCGGAGGTCGACGGTAGCAGTCGGTCGATAGAGGCTAGTCAGCGGGGGTCGGCGGAGGTCGGTTATCGTAGGTCGACGGTGGCGGTTGGTTGGTAGGGGTTAGTGTTGGTCGACGGTAGTCCGAGCTCAACGGTAGTAGTCGACCACGACTAGTTATCAGAGGTCGACGACAACCCGTAGTCAGAGGAGGACAGTAGTGGTCAGTCGGCGGAGGCTGATCAGTGGAGGTTGATAGCGGCCGATTGTCAAAGGTCGACAGTAGTGGTCGACCACAACCTGTATTCGGAGGTCGACGATGACAGCCTGTCAGAGGAAGTTGGCAAACAAAGGTTGACGGTAGCGGTCGGCCGCAACCGGTAGTCGGAGGTCGACAGATGTCGGCGACGACCGGTAATAGTAGGTGGACAATGGAGGTCGGTCGATGGAGGTCGACGATGGTTGATAGTCGGAGGTCAACGGTAGTGGTCGGTCGGTGGAGGTCGACGGTAGCGTTCGACCGTGACCAATATTCGAAGGTCGACGGAAGTCAGCGACGGTCGGTATTCGGAGGTCGACTGTGCCGATCGATCGGATGAGGTCAGCGACGGTCGGTAGTCGAAGGTCGACGGAGGCGGTCGGCCGGCAACAGGTGATACTCGGAGGTTGACAGTGGCGGCTGGTCGGCGGCGATCGATAGTCGGATGTCAAAGATGGTGGCCGGTAGTCTGAGATCGTGGAGGTGATAATAAAAGGAAAAAAACGAAAGAAATAACATAAATAATAAAAAATAAAAGAGAAAGAAATAACGAAAAAAGAAAAAAAAATTAAAAAAAAAAGAAAGAGAACGAAATAACGGTAAAAGATTAAAAAAAACGAAGAAGTTGTTAAAAAAATAGAGGAAGAGAAGAGATTGTTGTAGGAATGGTCGGGAGAGATGAATTCATGCATGAAAGATAGAGAGAAAAAAAACAGAAACAACATTTTGTAGTTTCTCAAATTTGGCCTATTTTTTAGAAACGTTTCTAGAAATTTAGAAACAAGAAACATGGATGAGTTATCAAACAAGTTTGTTTCTTAAAAAATGAGAAACGAGAACAAGAAACAGGAAACGAGAACGTTATCAAACGAGCCATTAGAAACCAATTTCAAACTGACCTCTTGAAGACCAAACTTATAATCTTTAAAATCTCAAGGACTAAATAGAAATTAAATTAAAAAAACAAAAAATGTTAGCTTTGAAAACTAAATGACGAACTAGAAACTAAGTCTAAATATTAAAAACTAGTGTATTTTACTTTTTAGTTTCAACTCTTTTTGTCTACATGTTTATTCTCTTTCCCCTAATATATTAAAATAAAATTATAATATTTTTAAAATCATAATAATAATAATTTTTTTTATTAGTTCAACAACATTTGAGGATTGAAAGGTTCGAACCTCTAACCTATCTTAATTGAAGATACATGTCAATTATCATTGAACCATACTTAACTATTGTTCATCTATGCCAAAGCGAGCTTAGCTCAGCGGTAACTAGCATGTACCTTCGACTAAAAGGTCAGAGGTTCGAAACCCCCCACCCCCAAATGTTGATATACTCAAAAAAAAAAAAAAAAAATTATTGTTCATCTATTATCAGAGGGACATTGGATTTTGAAAGTTAATTAAGATAAAACTAAATTTTTCAAATTTATAATTCACGAGTAGTAGAGCTAAAATATATATTAAAAACAAATGCCATTAATATTTTAGTGCTATAACTATGCTTTAATGGATAAATATTAGAACTTGTCAAAACAAAAAAAGGATAAATATTAGAAAATATACATACACAAAAGTTCTTTTATACGATGAACTTGCATAAAAGGTTTACCATCAAATGTATATATCACTTTGTGGTATTTTAATAGATAAATATATTATTTTTCATTTAAAATATTATGTTATAGGTAATTTTGGACTACTCTGATGCACAAGGAGCTGACGAAGACAACCGGACAGAGATAGGACCAGGAAACTGACTCAGAGGAAGACCAGACCAAAGGGTTGGGCCAAGTTATGGTCGGCCTCAACCTTGGGCCGAGGCCGACCATTCGACCCACGCTTCGCCTCCGTTCGGTCCCTGCTGCCTCTGGTCGCCCTGGTTCCGCCTGGCTCGTCCCGAAACGCCTCTGAATTCCTAAAAATTCTAGGAGCATGAGCAGGTATTTTAACTCCATCTTCGTCACTGAAGAAGGGATCCCAAACACGATTCTCTACTCTCTCCTCTTGCTCCTTTGCTTTACTCCTTCCATTTTTTGACTTAAGCATCAGATGCGGTATGACAAGCACCACACCGGTGTGCAGGTTTACTGTCTTGCAGGCCACGTCTTCTCCCCTATTAAATAAATTTCCCGTTGGTAGCACGTGAACACTACAAGAAAAAACACTTTTAGTGGCATATAAAACATGTCGCTGAAACAAAAAACACGTCGGTAAAACTTTCAGCGGCGCGCGTAGCTTTGTCGTTGCATCCGTCGTTGTATTTACGTAGTCGTAAGTATTTGCGACGTATTACTGTAGACGTTGCTGAAAGTCATCTTCAGTGACGTCCACACACCTGTGTAAGCGATAGGTAGGGACGTGGGGACATGTCACTGAAGATCACTTTCAGCAACGTCCGACCCGTTGTCGCTGAAAAAGATATTTAGTGACATTGTTAGCACGTCACTAAAATCGTATACTTTCAGCAACATCTGACCCGTTGTCGCTAAAAAATATATTCAGTGACATTGTCAGCACGTCACTGAAATCTTGTGTTCAGTGACGCAGAACACACGTCACAAAAAATTGTTTATGATTTAAAAAAAAAATAATAAATAGTTAATTCAATTAGTAAACCTGTAAATAAAATAATATTATCATTTTCAAACTAATTAACAATTCTACAATTAATCAAATAAAAAATATAATATGTCAATTTAAAGTTAAAATGCACTACTTCATATATTAACCATAATCAAGAAACATGTCTAGAATCTAATACAAACGGATCATTTTCTAAAATGATCTCAAGTTTAGATGAAGTTTGTTTAACAAAATGATTCACATTACATCAAAATGACTAACAAAAGATCACAAACAAAAAACAATCGACCTACATTCTTCACATTTCCATACAAAAAGGGGGAGCGCCTTGTCAAATCATTCATGCATCCAAGCTGAAAAATAAAAAGGAAATAAAATATGTAAGCATGAGATTAAATAATTGAATTAGAAACGATATAACTCAAATCAAGGTAAACAACTCATCAAAAGCTATAAAACAAAACTTACGACAAGAACTTTCAACATGGAAAAAACATGAACACTACACTTATGAGAAATAATGAACACAAACTTAGCAACATAAGCAACCATCTCTATTCAAAGAACTGAATAAAACAAGTGAAACTAAATTTATAAGAACTTAGTGAAACTAAACTTATCAACATCACAACAACTACACTAGTTAAAATACTTAAAGTGCAAATAGGTATCGACCTTCCTAAACACAACAACTAAATGAAAAATAAGTGAAACTAAACTTTTAAAAACACAATAACTAGTTAAAGGGCCTAAGTGCAACATGTTACATTGAATCTTTGTCAAAATATATCTACATTACATTTGAAGTTATATCTATCGAACATTGTATGAATTCACAAATATCAAATTTCAAGTTTCGTTTGGAACAATAAAATCAACCACAAGAGCTTAGTTCAACTGGCATAAAAGTTGGCATAAAAGTTGTACCGATGACCATAAGGTCTATGATTCAATCCTCCACCCCACATATTATCCAAAAAAAAAAAAAAAAATCAACCATAAGAATCAAAACAAGCATCAATAAAGATTTTGGGACCAAAATGAGTAAATTTGAGTTGTTTCACAAAGAGTTAGGACATCGACAAACCCCACAAATGTTTTTATGTAATTTCTTGTCCATGGTCGAAAAAAGAAAAAAGATTTCGGGACCAAAATTTAAAAGTACCATGATTGAAATAGAAAGAAAGAAAGAAAGAAAAAAAAAAAAAAAAAAAAAAAAAAAAAAAAAAAAAAAAAAAAAAACCTAACAACTTAGGTGGGAAATATAAGATTTAAATTTAAAGTGTTGTTTGAATTTCGATATTTATTAAAATTAGGGAGTAGCAGTTTGAAAAATTGGAGCCGTGATGGTCATTTTAGCAAACGCCCTTTTGGGAAGCGAATGCGGAATATAATAAAAGATGGGGACAGCACAGAGTATTCGCAGAGGCCTTGCCTCCAATTACAATTAGCTTCCTCCTCAATGACCATAATGCCCTAGTCAAAGCCTTCATTTCATCCACGGAAATTATAGTTGGTAAGGTCAGTTTGGTCATTTCGTAAATAGTGTTACATATTAACTAATGTTTTTTTTAGGAGGCCTTGTAAAATATAAGCAAATGAAAATGTAGGTAGAAAGAAAAGTGAACTAAACTGACAGGTATCAGCTCACCAGAAAAATTCAAAATAATTTAAATAAAATAGAAAAAGAAGAAGCCCCTACCTGATTTTTTTAACATTGCTATTTATTGCACTTGGAAATAGTTAGAAAAATAGGAAGAAGAAGAAGAATGATTCTATTTAAAAGAGTGAACCAAACCATTTTATTTTTATTTTTATTTTTATTTTTTTCCCATATTTATTTGATAAGAGTACTTTTTATCTTTATTCTGTGGGTTTGATTACAAATAAGGAAAATATGATTTTAATAATGTACATGATGCAGCCCAAAAATACCTATAATACATGACCATTTGAGTTTTTATTCAAGTTAGTGTTAAATATATAATTATCAAATATATATATATAGAAAAAATTATTCATTGAGATGGACTATCACTTCAAATGGCGTATAATAAAAAAAAGTATTTCACATGATTAAATGTTTTTATCGAAGTCAAAGCGAGCATAGCTCAACGATAATTGACATGTACCTTCGACCAAAAGGTTAGAGGTTCGGATCCCCTATCCCAAATGTTGATGTACTAAAAAAAATGTTTTTATCGATTAAACAATTTTATATGATTCGAATTACTAAATACAATATATGACATTAGAAAGGTTGAACGAAAAAACTTGTTATTATTTTTGGACTTTGGTTAGAAATTCAAATGTGCCCTTGACAAATATGAAAACCATGGTATAGAAAAATTGGAGGAAAACAAGCCTAATTTTATTTTTTTAAAATTTATTAATGCTTTAAAGCTACTTTTTTTATATATATAAAAAATACATACTATAATTTCCATGATTTTGTTTTAATTCTATATAGGAATTTGAACTTATGATTTTTAAGTTGAGGTATAATGTCTTAACTTAATTAGAAAAATATATACCTAACGTTTTAATCAGTTTAGCTATGTTCAAGTTAACAATAATTTTCTTTGATGTTTAGGTTCGTAAAATAATATTTGAGACGAAAAATCAACTTGTTCACACGTGACATATAGCATGGTTATACTTATAAGACAAAGATTGGATTGTTTTATGACATGTATGTGTGATCCGAAAGCCACATATAATCGCTTTTTTAGGGTTTTGAGATGTCCTTACTCTTTTAAGTATGTGGTGCATCCTTTGGTAACTTTTAATTATCTTATATATTTTCATTAATTGATTCAAATATTAATTTTAATCCAACTCCTAAATTTGTAGATGGCTAATATCAAATAATGGTCATGTCCATTTTAAATTATTGTCCTAGGTAAATTTAATGATTTAATGTAATCTCACTAAGTCTTATCCTCTTGTGTGTTGATTTAACTACCTAACCTCAAAGCTTAAAGTGATGAATGAGATTAAATTTAATTATAGGAAAGATTTAATGAGTAGCTAGTGTCATTATACAATAGACTTATACAGGTGTGTTTTTCATTTAATTATTTCTAATAATTTAATATCTTAATCATTTGGGTATATTATTAGGTTGCAAAACTTTACACATGCTATATACAGATAATTTAACTATCTTATGAAATTTAAATTTCTAAAACTTATTTACAGTTTCTTTATTATTATTATTATTATTATTATTATTGTTTAGATTTTATTTGACATTTGGTTTTCTTTTTATACTTCTAAATGCGAAGGGAAAATGTTTAAGATTTTTATAAAATGTTTATACTAAAATTTTCGAAGAGGAGATTTTCTTAGGAAAAAGAAAATTTAGAACCAACTGCAAAAACCGAATTGATGATTGACAGCCTAACCTTTGGAATCTCACGTGTGAACTTTAGGGGGTGGGCTCTTCACGTGAATCCCACCCTCCCTTCACACGCTTGAAAGCCACACCTCATCATTTGCCAATACCTAATTTCATGATTATTAATTAAAACAAAAAAGGGAAATTTTCCATCCTCCTTGTCACGTGCAAAGTCGGTTACGCACGTGTGCATGTCATTTATTGCAATCTCTAACTTTGGTTGGCTGCTTACAGTTTTTCTTTTTCCTTTTTCATTTTTCATGTCCCTTTATTATTATTTATTACCTAAAAGATTATATTAATTATTTGAAAAAATTGGAGTTGGATTGGAAGTGAAACAACAAACAGCTCTTTATATATGGGTAGTTGTAGTTGTTGTTGGAGATTGGATTAAAAAATTGTAGCCCTTTTTGCTCCATTGGCATCCTTTTTTTTTTTTTTTTTTTCAAACAATATTTCTTTCTTTCTTTCTTTCTCTCTTTTTTTTAAAATACTTTTTAACTTAAAAAATAGGCTATATGTATTATTTGGTTCTCAAAGGATATAACACTTTCATAAGTCTACAATTTTTTTATAGTTTCTATTTTATCTTGTATGAAAAAAAATTAATCCAACTCTTAATTGCATAGTATAATGGTGATTTGATGTTTAAAAAATTATATATTCTATATATTGGTCTTATTTTACTATTAATATATATCATTCATACTTGATCATATATATATATATACCATTCATACTATTTTCAAATAAAAGGAAAGAAAAAAAAATTGTTGATCTATTTAATGAGTTGTTAGTTTTAGAACATCACAACGATTACATAGTCAAAGAAAGAGAGTATTATACGGTGAGAGAGTTGTATAAAGAGGAAGAAATCTATTTTAATCGAGATTTTTAAAATGTAAATAATATAGGGTTGATTGAAAATTTTGTTTGAACCAATTGTAAGCTAAAATTATATATATATATATATATATTAAACCTTTGCATATAATGACAACTTTGATATTTTTATATTTTGAAATAGATTCTTATAATGAATGTGATTTATATGATTGAAAGTGTTAAATCACGACGTTTATTATGCTATGTATATAATTAATATAATTTGAAAGTCATTTTCACAACGATATAATTTAAAGGTTTTCACTATTAAAAGATAAGCTTGATGTAATCTATCTTTTAAACATATTTTTATGATTCTGATCAAAATTCTCAAAACTGCATCAAGCAACCTAATAAAAAAATAAAAAAAAAAACTTAAGATACTATAAATATTCATAAGAAAGAAATAATAAAAAAGGAAGCATAGAGATTATAAGTAAAGAAATTTGATATTGATGAAATTAAACTGTATAAAGTAGGTATATATATATATAGAAAGAGAAAATGAAATGTAAGGAGAATATCAAATCAAATAAATTTGGTTGGTTGAGAGATTGGTACAAGAATTAATAATTGAAATGAAAGGCAATAATTAAGCTTTAATTATAATGATATTTGTGTGGGGGGAAGTTGCTGACAAGTGGAAGATTTTGTGTAATGAGATGTTTGGCTGCACAGAAACAAGGATTCAATTAATATTTTTAGAGAGAGAGAATACAAGATAATAGGAACCTCAGTTGTGGAAGATGGAGGATATAATAGGACTATATTAAAATTTCAAAAATAATTCTCTATTTTTGTTTAATAATTAATTAAAAGATTAACTAGACTTTTTTTTTTTTTGGGTTTAAATGTCATTTTAGCTGATTGTGATCTTTGAACCTTTTAAGTTCTTTAACTTTCAAACTATTACCATTCTAGTTCTTCCACAAAAAATCTGTCCATCAGATACTTCACTTCAACCAGTTCATGTGGCTTTATTACATGTCTAGATTAGCACTTTGATATACAAATTTGAAGTCACGTTATTCATTGTATAATCACGATTGACGAAAGAATAGTCCTAAGATCGATAATATTGGTTCTTTTAAAGTTCAAAGCTTAAAATAGATATTTTGAAAGTACGAGGAGCTAGGACATTCAAAGTTCAAGAAGTAATTAAAGTGTGAGAATTTCAATTCCTACCGTCAAAATATAATCTAAAATTTTAAAAATAATAATAATAAATTTCTACCCAAATTAACTAGTTTAGAGACATCTAAAGATAGAAACAAATGTGAAAGTTTAGGTCACATTTGATAACCATTTTGTTTTCAAAATTTAAACTTATAAACACTACTTCTACCTATATATATATATATATATATATATAAAAGTTTCTTTCTTAGACATATTCAACGGTACAAAACTATTAGTCACAATGTGGCGACCTCCTCGAATAATTTATCGGGAGGAAGACATCTAAACCTTGTCGAGAAACTATGGCCAAATTTCATTTACATGGTAGAAGAAAAGCATGCAATCCATTTCTTTGGCTGTCTCATTTTCCTTCTTGGCTTGTTGGATGTGTAACTACAAAGAAAAGTCCTCAATTTACATGTAGCCAATTGACAGTTCTGTTTATTAAATGAAACTGTCGTTTAATTTAAAATTTTAAAAAGAAATATATATATATATTTTAGGATGGGACAAAGTTTTTTTCTTTAAGAAAAAAAAAAAAATATCTGCATTATTTGGAAAAATTATTTGATGGTAGCCCACTCACCACTCACCACCACATTTAAATCTCCAAGTGTTGCATGATGAGTTAACGTCAAAACACTACTTGGAGTTTTATTTCAAACCTATTGCCTTTTATTTTATAACAAAATTCAAATATCAAATAACAAATTTCATTGTTTAAAAAAAAAAAAAAACAACAACAAATTTCATTCGCAATGGAAATGATAATTTTTTTTTTTTTTAAAAAAAAGGAAAAATATTTGTAACTTGTAAGGAGTGTTTTATAAGTTAACTATATGTATATGATATTTTATTATTTAAGACAATATATAATTACATTTAAATGTATTATAATTAGTTTAAATAAATATGACTTGCATGTAGGGTTGAGAGAAAAAATAGGTTTTTAAAATATGACCTTTTGAAAAACAATTATGGAAGATAATTTTGAGAAAATATAACAAAACTTTCCCTTTTAGTGCAAAATAAATTTATAATTCTTCCTCTCATAATTTTGTTTTAAAAAATTAGAATAAATAATCAAAGTGACTATTTTATTTATCTAGGTAGTCCTAACTTTGATTCAACATGTATCAAAACATAAGATCTCAGCCAAGTGCTTGCAATTCTCTAATTATAATAGTTTTTTTTAAAAATTAATTTTAGATTCAGTTCTATTATATTAAATTTAATTTGTCATCATATTTAGTTTTAAGGGAAAAAGAATTCCTATTTACCTTTGTTCTTGTTATTTTTGTAACTTGTTGTAGGCAAGCATATTTAATTTATGTGGATACCTTTTCTTTCTTTTTTATTTTAATTGTGTTAATAAATGCTTCTTTTTTTTAAAAAAAAATAGTTTAAATATTTTGGTGCTGAATTTAAGTGCATTTCTTACTTGCTTAATTTTATGGCTAAATTTGGATAGTTTGTGAATAAACTTGAGCATATCGTTTTTTAATTTCTTTTAGTTAAATTTAGAGTAATTACTTAAATTTAGTGTTTAATTTACGATCAACTTTGTAAGTTGTAAGGTTAAAATCAACTCAAGCAAAGGGTATAAAAGAATTTTCAAAGAGAGAGAAATGTTGAGATTATATGGTGGATTTTGATTATTTGTGCTTTGAAAAAGATTATGTTGGTTAGCTAGGTAGACATGATAAAGTACTACAAATGAGGAAACATAAAAAGCAAAAGAGATTTGTTTTATATCTTAGTCAAATAGATTTAAAATAGAATATTATATGTGTGTGTTAATTAATCAAGTGATTATTAACATATTAAATGGTGCCACATGTCACTAGAATATAAACCATTTTAAATGGGGGACATATATTATAAAGTGTGGAAAAGTAGATAATTCATTGAGTTAAATTATGTTAGTTAGTAGAATAAATTAAATTAAATTAAATTAAATATATCCAAAGTGATGGTATTCAAGTTTGAAATCATGATATTATATTATAATTATAATTAAGAATTGCAACCCAAAAAGAAAAACAAATTCCAATTGCTTGTTTGCAATATCAAATAAAGAAAACAATGAAATGTTTATCTTTTGGGGGAAAAGAACAGTGAGGCTTACCTAATGATGTTATGCTATAACTACCACTTTATATCTTTAAATAAGCTAACCATATGGATACTCTCTTAAGCAACCTCCTCTCAATGCTTCAAATCTCTCTCTCTATCTTTTTTTTTTTTTTTTTTCATTATATTATGCTTCTCTCACCTTAATAAATCAACTACTAATTTTTATTTACTTTATTGAATTGTGGACTAAAGCTTAATATAGAGGCCAACTAGAGCATAACTCAATTGACATAAAGATGTACTGATAACCAC
Organism: Luffa acutangula; assembly: GCA_036850905.1. Lineage (NCBI taxonomy): Eukaryota > Viridiplantae > Streptophyta > Magnoliopsida > Cucurbitales > Cucurbitaceae > Luffa > Luffa acutangula. Next base: position 54,309,788 of record CM072087.1, on the reverse strand, counting down.
GAGGTCTGTGAGGCTTAAACTTGTGTTTTCAACTTTTTTTTTAGAATACAATCATAGTTTCGTGATTAAAATGCATCTACTCTATCTTTTGAGAACAAGAGATTCAAATCTCCACCTTCATTTTTGTTGTTCTTAAATAATTATACATATTTGTATAAGGAAATTGTAAATGTATAATTATAGAAATATTTGGGTTAAGATATCATTTTGGTTCTTGTATTTGAGTTTCATTATATTTTAGTATGTGTAATGTGAATAAAGCTTTAAATTGGTCTATACTACTAGTTTGAAGTTTTTTTTTTTAGCAAAATTGGCTAAATAATCACAATACTTTCATGCAAGAAAAGACGCATGAACATATTTCTAAAGTTTATAGAGAGAAAGCTAATATAAACCTTTTTTTTAGAAAAATATTTTTCTAATATAAAAAATAAATGTTTTATTGTTAACTAGTTAATGATAAACCAGTATTATGGATCAATTTTAAATTTTGTTCAAAGTACCAGGATTAATAAAGTTAAACGACATTTGAAACTATAGAAACTAAAATGAAATAAAATCTAAAGCATAAGGACCAAAATATTATTTTAACCAAATATTTGTTGGATTTAACCAGCTATAACATAACATCTCACATACCAAACGTTCAAAGAAGTGCACAATTTTGTTGTTTTCAAAAAAGAAAATGTAAAAAGTATTCAACATTGATATAATTGTTTTTCTTTTTCTTTGTTTCTTCTTTTTCTTTGCTTTTTATTTATATCAATCTAAAAGTAGCATGCATATCTAAATCAACAAGTATTTAAAAATAGTAAATTATTATAAGCCAATAGTTAATTACTCGTTTTACCTTACATTTTTTTCAAGTAAAAAACATAATAATAAACATGACATCATATAATATATATATATGAAATTAGAACAAGTGAATGCAAGTGTGATTATAATACTTAAAAAAGGTGTATCCAAGGTCAAGAAAAGAAAAAGTATACCAAATGATTTGGCTCCACAACCAAGAGAAAAAAAAAAAAAAAAACCATTATTTATCCCTTTAATTTCTACCATGTGGTCCAAAAATGCGTGTGACAATTCATATATATTTATATATACAATCATAAGAAAAAAATCATTAAAATAAAATACGTGATAAATCAAACTTTGAATTCGTGTGCACACCCATTATTTTATAAAGCATTTAAATGACATTTTGACCATAGGTTTAGTTTGTATAAATTGGGAAGTCGACTTTACCCTAAACCCTACTAATTCCATCTTTTGCCATATATAAATTCAAAGTTTTGATTTTTTTTTGTTTAATAAATTCAAATACAATTTTATAAAAGTTTAAGTTTTAAAACTTGTCAGCAAAACGTCCTCTTGTGTCTTATCAAGATATAAACAATTAAATGAAAGGTTTGAGTGTCAATTTAGAGAAAGAAAAGTATGCACAAAAGAAGATTAAGAAAACTTTTTTTAAAAAAAAAAAAAAAAAAAAAAAAGAAGAAGATTAAGAAATTCATTTTGATGTCACCATCTTTTGAGTCCTAAAAGCTGAAATTTCCAAACTAATTAAAAATGTGAGATTACATGTCGTGTACTAATAAAAAGTATAGTCAATCAAATATGGATTATTTGATTGAAGACTAGGTAAAAAAAAACATTTAACTGTATATAAAATATCTTAGACATTTGTGGATGTGAGGATCATGAATATTCCTTTACTCTTTTCATAATAAAAATATAATTAATAAGATTTAATTCATAAATTATTACCTTGAAATAAATAAATATATATATAATATTGTACTATGTTGAGGATCCCACATCGAAAAGAATGGTGGAGACCCAACAATATATAAGCTACAAGGGTCACCCCACTCATTGCCAATTGGTTTTGAGATGGAAGCCCATATAATATAATATGGTATCAAAGCCCATTAAACCCAAACGGGTATTCGGTCCAATAAAAAGAAATTGGGATCCGATCCAAGAATGGTGATCAACCCAAAGAGGCACCATCTTGAGGGGGCATGTTGAGGATCCCACATCGAAAAGAATGGTGGAGACCCAACAATATATAAGCTACAAGGGTCACCCCACTCATTGCCAATTGGTTTTGAGATGGAAGCCCATATAATATAATATACTACATCATTATTGATTGGTGCAATCTCGAACTTCATTATCAAACAATAATCTCAAGTTAGATAGATTTTATTTAAAAAAAAAATCTATCATGTACAAATATATCAAATTTGATTAAGTTTGTTGTTGACAGATTTCAAATCCAACCCTGAAGTTCATATATATATTTGTCTCAATCGGATATTAGGTTTATGGAAACCTCAATGATTATTTAAAATTTATTAAAAAATAATCTAGCACATTGAATAGATGGCAGCTTAGACATAAATTGGAAAGAATAATGTGTCACATGGAATCATAGAAGCCTAAGATTTTGTTAATAATTGGACAATTAGAGCAAAAAAAATGGAAGAATGTGAATTGATAGGGAATTGTTTTCTTGGAATTTGTGAGCCAACAGCCTTCCATGTCCTTCTCAGCTGAGTCACTTTCTCCATACTATTACACTAACTGGGGGACCAAAATTCTCGGACATGTTTTTTTAAATATTTAAATTTTTTTTTTAAAAAAAAAAACATTAGAATTCATCAGGAAAATTAAGTTGTTTTAAAATAAATTGAGAAATTATGGGCTGGTTTCTGAAAAATAAAAATATAAGATATTGAAAGTACACCGGATTCTTCTAATATGTTTCAAAAAAAAATTATTTTCTAAATGAATTTCAAATATAGTATATGTTTTTATTTTCTTACTTTTCACCGTGGCTTTTGAAAAAATAAAGTATTGATATGAAATATCAAAAAAAGAAAAGGAAAAATGGGAATTTAAATTTGAAAAGAAAAGGTGAAAAGGGGAAAAGAGAAGGGAAAGAAGGAAGGGCAGTGGTATAATATTCGAAGGTAGTGAAAGTTGGGCCTGGCTGGCCTTTTAAATATGGGCCCACGTGGAAAACGACCACTACTTATTTCCTTGAGATGAGGTGGTCCTCAACAGATACATGTTCCACGTGGCATTGCCGGCACCATGTGGGCCATGGCCACGTGGGAACCGTGGTCCAAATGGATTGGCAATTGTTTTCTTCGTGCCACGTGGTTCAAACGTAGAGGTGACAGCCTGTCCTAGCCAACGCCTTTTTTTTTTCCTTCGCAACCCCCCCCCCCCCCCCCCAAAAAAAAAAAAGAACTTTTGAATTTGTCTTTCTGAAATGCACTCGAACAAACGTTTCAGAAATGACGTTTTAGATAGAAACAAGATTTTTATTTTTATTTTCTGAAGATTTCAATTATATATATATAAGAAAGAATTAGATTTTCTCCAATTTTATTCGAGAAATCATTTGATGAGTTAGCTACAATGTGGTTGGTAGTATTGCATAGTTAAATGTATAAGAGAAACAAAATAATTTGAATTTATATCCATTAATTGTTAGAAGGTATGCAAATTTTCATACATCCAACGATTATCAAGAGATAATCACATTGTAACGGTTTTATTGAATAGTGCATGTCTTGATTCCGACATAGCTTGCTTAATGGGCCTGGATTAGCTTTTCAATTGGGCTATATAGCCTAACTTTGGTAGTGTAATTGGGCTTTTGGTTGAACTCAAAAGCAAATTGGGCTTTTTGTTTGTCCCAACAAATTTGGGCTTTGTGGACCACCCAACCCATATAACATTGAGTGATTTTCACAAGTGCCCTTTTCCTTACCCAACTATCAAACTTGTCCATCTATGAAGAGTGAAAACTATTTCAAACGTCCTATCTAACAGATAAATTATTCGATGAGGTTGTTATAATGAGTTAAATGTAAGAGAAAAAAATTGTAAAAATGCCTCAATTTTTTATCTAATAGTTATTAGAAGACAAATAAATATTAAGATCTACATCCAACCGTTTTAAAAGACAATCACATTGTGACGACCTCATTGAATAATTTTTCTTTTTACTTGTTTTATTACAAAATCACATTAAATTATGGTTAGACCCTACATAATCTCTACTATTCATCAGTCCATCACAATCTCATGCAACTACTTGATTTTGTAAATTTAGATTTATTAATCATGGAAGTAATTTTATGATTATATTAACCAAATTATCTTATATCTCCATAATAATATGTTATTATTATTTTAAGAAAACGATATTGTCTATTTTAGACCTAAACTTGCATATTTTTATTTTTAAGTTCTATCCAAAATGTTTTATGCTAATGAATATGTTATTCTTACTTATGTACCTATGATTATTTATTTTCCTAATCAATAAAGGAGCATGTTTGCATCTCAACAAATGAGTATATTCTCCGATGCAAGTAGGGTGTCAAAATTTTGTGAACTCTATCTCAAGTGAGGTGGGGATTTCATGTTTTGAATTAGGACGAGGAAATTTCTTTTTTCATTTTAGTCTTGAGGATGTGAATGAAAAAGTCCTTGTCCTTCACGAACCTAACAAAAGTTTTACAAAAACGGAGATTAATTAGGGAAACGAGGACATGAATGAAAAGCATTCCCCGTTCCAACCTCATCCCATGCAAGACATGAATTAGAATAAAAATACCAATAAAAAAATTTGATGAAGACATTTATTTTTACATTGCAAATTCCATCACTTCATCAAACCTTGGTTGATGAGAATTTACACCCACAAAGAGAAGAGAAGAAGAAGAAGAAGAAGAAAAAAAAAAAAAAAAAAAAAAACTAATAGCACCCACAAGAAATGAAGTTATGGAAAAGAACAAAACAATTATATTCATAGGTATCATCCAGGAACCTTCACAAAACAATTGACCATCCACCAAACCCCAAAGAAGTCTCAAACTTTAGTGGAATCTCATAATTGGAGATCTTTTAAACAACTTTCCCCTTTGAAAAGAAGAAGAAAAATGAAAAAAGGAGGTACAAAGCAACAAATTCCAAGTAGTTTTCTTACCCCACTAGCTTTTCAAAATGCCATCCATTCCATTCAACACAGTCCCACTCCATGGAAAAAGGAAATTATTACTCTCTCTCTCTCTGATTCAGTTTTATAATTTCCTCTTTGATTTAATCACTCATTGGACTGACCTGCATGTTTTATATTTCACTCTCTTCATGAAACTTTTTTGTTCAAAACTTATCCAATTTGTACCTTTGAGATTCCTCTGTTAATTTTTCCTCTTTCCTTCTCTATACTCTCTCATTTCTGGCTGAAACCCTTTTTTGATCATCATCTCTCTTCATCTTAGGATCGATCTTCGTTCAAAAAACAAGGTATGTTTTTGTTTTTTTTGGGTTTCTTTCAAGATGAATTTCAAGTTGAGCAAAAACATCACTTCTTGGCAATGTTTTTGGTTTTCTTTTTCCCTTGTTTTACAATGGCTCTTTGGAAAAGTGGGTTTTGAATCTAATGTCTTTATTATGTGTTGGTTTGTTCTTTATATGGGTTGAAATTGAAGAGAAGAAAGAAGAAACAAGGTGGGGTAATCTAGTATACATGTGCAATTTTGATCAATTTAGATACTTTTTCAGTAGCTTGAAGGGAAAATAGTAAAATGAAAATCAGGGGCTGTTCTTTTTGTTGGTGGGTCAATGTTGTTATTTACTAATTTATTAGGAGATTTTAAGATAATGAGAGAGTGCTAAGAGAGCAATTAGGGCATGATTTTTACTTGAAGGCCATTATTTTTTAAACTTGTTTGAGAACTATTTTAAAATGCTAAACTTATAGATGCAATTAGATCCTTAATTTGGTGATTTTACTTAAAATTTTTAAGTTAATACATTAGTGAACTTTTGCAGGTTGATTTCATTTTTACACTATGGAGTGGACAATCGATATTGGTAGGAGCTTAGGAAGAAATCATGGCAGAAATGGACATGAGAGCCTCTCACTTCTGCCCCTGCTTCTCCGTTCAACTGTAAAACTAAACAACACTTTCTATATACTTTCATTTCTATGATTTCTTCTGGCTTCAAAACAAAATGATTCTCAGAAGGCATTGCTTAGAAAACAACTTTTAGAATCATCTTTCTAAGACACGAGATAAACTCGTTCCTCGTCCATTTTGAGAGAGTCCTCTCTTTTTGTGGTAAAGAAAACAACTTGAAAAACTGTGTTTTAGAGAGTTGATTTATTGAGATTGTCTTGATTTAAGAAGTCGGTTTCGGTCATGATTTTTGTTCACATTCCTCATTCACATCAATGAAACCAAGCAAAAATGACCAACTTTTGTCGATACTTTGGTGTTGGACATGGTGGTTTGTTTTGTTATGTACGATAAATTAAACTGCAGGGTGGCATGGCAGAATATGATCAAGGGGAAGTTGATTATGCTATGGCATTATCACTCTCAGAAATGGAAGCTGAAGAGCAACAAAAATTGATAATTGGTAAGTGTTCATGTTAAAGATTCAAGTTTTGTTGCATATATTAGATTCGAGTTCGATCAAGTTTTTGATGAATAATGTTATCATTTTAGAGAGAGAGCAGATGAAAGCCATCAAAGCTCAAGTTGAAGAAGATGAGCAGTTTGCCAATGCACTTCAACTGAGCATAGTCATGGTGTCTTCTCTTGCAAATGACAGTGCACATGCTTCTTCTTCTAAAGCTGTTTCTTCTCAGCCTGAGGCCTCTGCATCCAAGTAAATCTTCCCACTTGCCATATTTAACTTTTATTTATTCTGGAACGACAGTGTCTTGAGTTCAAATTTCTGCCAATGTCGTTCGGTCTATCTTCATTTCATATTATGGTTTGCGTGTTTAGGCCTCATTTTACTTAATACTTGAATGCACGTATATCTTTAACTTGATCACTTAACCATAGTCTTTTTTAACACATAACATGTTTATGTAGGATTATCTGTGCTGGATGCAACACTGAGATAAGCAGACGTGAACGTACTTTGGGTTGGAATGATCTTGTTTGGCATGTAGAATGTCTCCAATGCCACGCTTGCAAACAACTAATCAAAGATGACAAGGTAACTTTAAAGGAGAGTGGAAATTTTGGACTTTGTTAAATTTGTGGAATCCTAAGTATTACATATCCTTAAATTTGTTGATTATATGTCTGATGCTGTATGACAGTTATGCATGTTTGAAAATCGACCTTACCACACATCTTGCCCTAGGAATATGAATCATCCCAAGTGCTATGTATGCAACAACTTTGTAAGTAATTTCAAATCTTGAATGCTTTTGATATTTTTTAATATTGAAATATGCTATCAAAATACCGAGCATAGTACCATATCGGTTAAAGATGTACAGGTAAGAACAACTCCATTAGTATGAGACATTTTTAGCATAGTGCTCCAAAAACAGAATTATATCTGATATCAAAAATTTTCTTACCATCTTCACCTGCTTGTTCTTTTTCCCTTATGCTGTTGCTGTTAGATCCCATATACTAATAAGGTGGTTGAATTTCGAGAGCATCCTTTTTGGGCAGAAAAGTACTGCCCTTCCCATGAAAATGATGGAACTTCCAAATGTGTTGGCTGTGAAAGATTACAGGTAATCCTCTCTCTCTCTTTCTCCCTCTCAGAATATAAATGTGAGCTTACTCCTTCATGCAGCCAAAAGGGTGCAAGTACATTTTACTCAAAGATCGCAGAAGATTGTGTCCAGAGTGTTTCAGATTCGTGATCATGGACACTGATGAGTGTCAACCTCTTTTCCATGAGATACAAGAATTCTTTGCAAGTTTAGACATGAAACTGAACCAAAAAATTCCATTGTCAATGGTCGAAAGGGAAGCATTGAACGATGCCATGGAAGGGGAAAAGAATGTGAGGACACTGAGGTTGTCTTTTTGGTTCTTCATCGAATGTTATCTTTGTCTAACCATTTTGGGGTTCATTTGTTTGATTCATATAGGGAAACCACCATTTATCAGAAACTCGAGGGCTCTGCTTGTCAGAAGAGCAAACCATTCCCATTGTAAGAATTTCAATCTCATTGTCTCAATTCAACTTCAACAATATATATGAGTGTTCTTTTAGAATAATGGTTTTTGAATTTGGCTGAATTGAATTGATTTGAACGTTGTTAGTAGATTCACAAGGGGAAACATAATGGGATACATTCAATCCTGGGCATGCTCACACAGCCACGCAAACTTGTTCGTACTTGTGAAGTTACTGGTATACTCATTCTGTATGGCCTTCCCAGGTATCATATTTGTTCAGAACATATACTGGAAAGCTTAAAAACCTTTGTTCACTCTTTTTCATATTAACTAATAGTGCACTAATTATAAGTTTAAGTTTTCAGGTAGTCATAGTTTGTTGGGACAATAAACTTTTCTATATCTTCATAATAATATGACATTGTTTACTTTTGGATTTAAGCCTATGTGATTTTCGGCTTTTAATTTCCACTCAAAAGGGCTTATTGTATACTGTTGGGACTATGTTTGTATCTCTAAAAATATTCTGCTGGAACAAAGTACTATTGTTTGATATAGCCATTCATTCATCCACTTTCATATATATTGAGTGCTTGCACTCATTCTAGTTAACTTCTCCTTTTCGAAATACGAAACATGTGGGATATAGTAAGTGCCAATTGATATCCACTCTTTATTGCACATTTTTAATGATCGAACCTTAAACAAAGATCCACCATCCAAATATTGTGCAACTAAAGCATAGCGCTCGACTTTGATACTACTTGTTAGGACAAAAAAGCCTTTACATATCTTCAGAATAGTACAATATATCATCCATTTTGAACTTAAGTGCACACGCCTCATTTGCAACCTAGTTTTCACATGTATATCCTCACATTTTCTTTTACACAGGTTGTTGACAGGATCCATTCTAGCTCATGAGATGATGCATGCTTGGCTAAGGCTTGAAGGCTATCCCAATTTAAGACCAGAAATCGAAGAAGGTATCTGCCAAGTCCTAGCTCATATGTGGCTGAAATCCAAGATCAATGTAGGATCTGAAGCAGCCATGGCTGCTAGTTCATCTTCTTCCCTGCAACCTCCATGTTCAAACAAGCTCAAGCAGCTGAGTAAAATAGAGAAGAAACTTGGAGAATGTTTTATACGCCAAATCGAACTGGATGCTTCGTTCGCCTATGGAGATGGATTCAGGGTAGGAGACCAGGCAGTTTCCCAGTATGGTTTAAAGGCAACTCTTGATCACATCAAACTCACTCGAACCTTCCCATTTTAAACGTAGACAAACCACAGGGATTGATTGTACAACGTTGGTAAAAAGTGAAACGTGTAATAAAATGAATAATCATGCTTAATTAGTCGTTGTATTTATTATTTTAGACATTTTTAATCTTAAGCCTCTGAAGATGAAGATATGAAAATGAATTGTGGGCAACACGTTTTTCCAAATGATTCTTTGACCTTTTCTATCATGCATACTTTTCTCCAATTTTTATAATTTTAGTTACTACCAAACTTTGACTTCTTTTTCTTGGTGATTTATAAAGACTGTTGTTTGAAAAGTTTACAACTTGCTAGTGTGCTTAGAAAAAGCAACTCATTATGAAGTTTTCTTCTTTTTATCTATATTTGACTTTTCATCTGTGATATGATTTTGATCCAGAAAATGAATATGGTACGTTGTAAATGTTTTATTTCATATAGTAATCCACCTTTTTCTAAATTTCTAACCATCTATCCATTATATCATGACAAACTAACCAATATTCGAGTACAAAATTCAGGGACATGATTATTTTGTTAAAAGTTCAGAGAGTTAATAATTTATGGATGAAAAGAGAGAAATTGTCAAAGTTCTTGGTCTATTGGTAGAATGTTTGATGAATGAGTATATGCTACAAGAAGAAAGGTGGGAGAGAGGAATCTCCACAGATAGATAAAGACAAAAAGTCCTTAAAAGTCTAAAGCCCTCGTTATACATCACTGAGAGCAAGAACTCAGATGAAAGATTCACAAATCTTCTAGTTCTCTTCTAACAATCTCTGTTCACTATCTCAATCTCAACAGTCAATCTAATTGAGAAGTTGCAGATTCAGCCATGGATATCATTGTGAAGCACAGGGAATCTTCAGTCAGCAGCAATGGAAGCTATTCTAGTGTGAGTCTTGTACTGTTTCCCTGTTTGCTCTCTTGGAGCTAATTTTTCAGTTGAATAGTAACCAAAATCTAACACGACACCATGTGAAAGTCGGTGAGACGACTCAATAAGTTGTGTGGTTCATTATTTGTAGACAGATTGAAGAGAAGTGGTTTGTTTTTCCTTGAAAGAGCTTCAATATATGCAAGAAATGTGATGTTCAAAGATATGGACGTTATTAGTTTGGCATACAAAAATGAGGTAGAAGAATCAGACAGGATTTACAATGTGGAAAGTGTAAGATCCTATGCTTAAAATGAACCGCTCTGATCAGCTATGTTATGAGTCTGGCTTTGTCACACAGAAGGGTTTGACAATTCCCATGATAAGGAACTGCTCAAAATTCTACAGAGGGTCTGAACAACCTCATCCATGGACGGGCGTTGAGATGGATCCTTGTTCAAGCACCGATCGATGAGGCTCATCACCAGAACAGCAAGTTCAATGGGGAAGTTGCCTTCTAATGAAGGATCCATCAGGTAGCTTAAATACTCCTTGCCATTTTTCTCATCAAGCACCTTCTTTAGAAGTTCAGCCAACTGCAGATTCTCCTTTCGGTGCAACTCCGAAATCTCCTTCCCGGTGAGCATTTCGATCATTAGAATCCCAAATGAATAAACATCAAGCTTTGTAGAGACCAAACCATTTTCGAGATACTCGGGAGCCATGTAACCTCTTGTTCCAACAATGTGCATTGTCAATGTAAACTCGCCTTCTTCCCATCCCGCTGATCTTGCCAGACTGAAGTTTGAGATCTTGCCCCTGAAATCACTATCAAGAAGTATATTATCCATCTTCAAATCCTTGTGAACGTGAGGCGGATTTGTGAAGCTATGGAGATAATTAAGCCCCGTTGCGACATCCACCGCAATCTGTATTCTCTGTGTCCAACTCAAAAACTTGTCATTGCTATTACCATTGGAATCAATCCAGTCACTCAAGGGACCTTTGGCAGCATACTCAAAAACAAGATACCAATTCCCTTCATCGAAACAAACCCCCGAAAGGCGAATCAGATTCGAATGGTTCGTCTTGTTAAGTAAATTGATCTGTTTCGACACATCTCCATTCATCTTCTTAATAGCTGCAGAGTCTCCATTGATCGTGCCATGATAAACAGACCCTTTGATCAGATGGGTTGAACTGAAATTATCAGTTGCTGCCTGCAGCTCTTTAAAGCTGTAAACTTTGACAGATTGAGCAACGCTAGATATACTCTCCAAGGTGATAGAAGAAGATTCTTCATCCAACTTTTTCTCTGATGGCTTCTCATATGATTCAAAGCTATCAATCTCAGTAGCTGAATGCTCAGTTTTCTTCTTCTTCTTTTTCCTTATACACACAAAGAAAACTACAGCCCCAATTGCAGCTGCTAAAGCAACACCTCCTACTACGGCGACGAGGACATAAACCCATGTTCTTTTAGAGGCCGGAGAGGGTGGAGTAGCCGGAGATGGCGGCGGCGGGGGCGGGGGCGGCGAAGGCTCTCTCATTCCAGTGCTCGACGGCTCAGTTTTAAGGGGAATCAAAAGGGTAGTAAAAGGGTTGATAAAGGATTCTTCTGAAAGCTCGTTGGCTTCCAGAATAATCCCATTATCCGCACCAAACGATTCAAATCTTCCAGTGATGTCCGAAACAATATCGCCGAATACAACTAAGTAACTCAAAAGGTAATTGAAACCCATATCAGTTTGATTCTTGGTGGGACAAGCACATCTAAGAGGGACAAGAATCCTTTCCCCACCATTTAAACTCGTGGCATTAAGATTGGGGTTCTGAGCTATAAGAGATTGGCAAGTCGAAAGACCTTGCAGGGTTTCATTCGCAATCCCCACGTAAGTATCGCCACGTCGGGTAGTGAAAGAAACATTTGCCTGAAGAAACTGACCCGAACAGGAACAATCGATTGGAACAAGCACCAATTTCTCCGCCGGAAAAGTGGCCGACTCGCCGACGGAATTGACCCGAGAGAGCTCCGACGGGTCGGAACCCAACAGAGTAGAAATGGTAGAAACAGAGTTGAACGGAGAGCGCGATCTGAAGGTGAGGAACGATTGGCAACTCCGATTGGGGGTGTTGCAGAAGTAACCCAGATTACCAGTTGAATTGTGGGGGTTGGAACAATCGTTGGTGGTCGATCCCACGTAGGGCTGCTGAGAAACAATTAAAGAGAAGAAGCAAAACAGAGAGGCGATGAAGAAATGGAAATCGAAGGAACCCATTGAGAGAAATTGGAGAAACTTTGGAGATGGGGTTCCTTCAAAAACAGTGATTATATACGGGAACGGGTCAAATTTGGCTGCAAGAGACGAAGAAGTCTCCCGTGTCATAAATTTGCAATGAAGGAAGCTGCGCGTTCAATTGAAAATCGTAGCTCGCAGTGCTGTCATTGTTTCTAAGGATGAAGTTGACATTTTGAATATGTCGGGAAGGGAATAGTCCAAAAGCAACGAGATTGTTTATTGTTGTCCTCTTTAGAATAAATTGGTATTAATTAAACTAAGACATTGTTAATTTCGATCTTCTTTCAGAGAGATGGTGAGTAGGTAGAACTGAACCAGAGATCTAGTAACCGTACAAACGAGAAGTCTTAAAGTTAAAAGTGTGATTAATGGAGAATTACTCTCCATTGGCGGCTCCCAATTGCTATGTACCTCAATTAAGAGGTTAGAGGTTCAGATACCTGTAAAAAAAAAAAAAAATCAATATTTTACCATGGAAGTAAGAAAAATGTTCATTGTTAATATTGCATATTTTCTATTAGAATTATTTAGATAGTTGTGTCTATTTTCTTTCAAAAATATCCAATAAGCTTCATGACACAAACACTTCTTGTATGGTTTCAACATCCCTAAATTTGAAGCAAATTCAAGCGAAAACACAAAGTTTAATCCTCTTGTAATTCTATCTTGTGTCCACAACCATTCTTTTTTGTTTTTGGTGTTTGGTTCCCATCATTTTTCTTTTTTCATGGTGCTTTTCCCCTGTTACTTATTTCAAAGATATTTAAAATTTGAGTTAAAGTATTTTAATCAACCAGAGTTTAGTTTTTCTTTATTTTTTAAATGGACTCTTTAAACTTATAGAAAAGTAAAATGCATGTGAGAATAGAATACTCTCAATTTTCTTTCACGAACATTGAATTTTCCATATAGTCAAGTCGTTATCGTCTCCCTCACTGTGGGAGAGAATACCAAGTTTTTAGAAAAATATCACATCGACTCAAAAATGAAATATAAAATCTTCTAATCTCTTGAAGTATAGTTTAAGGAAGGTGTGAACTATGCATCCAATTCTAAGCAACTATTTCTCTCTAACCTTTTTATTATATAATATAATTTAAAGTAAAAAAAAATACAATTTACAATTTAAACTATTTTTTAAATAATTAACTTAATTATAACAATTCATACAATAAATATATCAACTAGAAATAATTAAAATAATATATAGTCTAGTTCGGTCGTTATAACCTAAACCAACAACAATTTCATTTGAATTTATCAAATGTTGTAACCTATTTTTTATTTAGGTTTAAAATTGAAATTGATCAAACACTCATTTGTGATCCAACCTAGGGGAGTTTGGGATTTCCTAAGCTCTCCCCGGTTGTGCTCGTTCATTTTACTAAGGGTCCATTTGAAATACATTTTAATTTAAATGTTTTTCAAGAATGCATTTTTTAAAAAACATTTTGTTTAAAAATTGTTAGAATTTAAACACTCACATGTTTGGTTGCATTTTCTCATAAGTGTATGTTACTAAAAACTCTTTTTAAAAAAGTTGGTTTCAAATGTTTTCTCTGAAAATGGTTTATTTATCAATCTTATTTTCTAATAAGTCATTTTTAGTGATTGTCAAACACTAGGAATTTTTTCAAAATTAAACCCTTAAAAAGTTAAACCAAAAACACCCTAAGGGTCCGTTTGGAATACATTTTAATTTAAATGTTTTTCAATAATGCATTTTTTAAAAAACATTTTGCATAAAAAATGTTTATAATTTAAACACTCATATGTTTGGTTGCATTTCCTCACAAATGTTTTTCTACACAAGTTATTGTTTACTTAAGAAGTCTTTTTTAAAAAGTTGGTTTCAAGTGTTTCTCTCAAAATGGTTTATTTATCAATCTCATTTTCTAATAAGTCATTTTTAGGTGTTGCCAAACACTATAAATTTTTTCAAAATGATTTATTTTCAAAATTAAACACTTGAAAAGTTAAACCAAACACACTCTAAGACTAATTATCTTTCGTCGTTTGGAGGCTTTAGGGTAGTCAAGAGTTTTCCCTCAATAAATAACCATTTCTATTTTTTGTTCTCTAAATTAATTTTTTTTTTAAAAAAAAGTAAAAGTTTTGCATGAGAATTAACTTTTTAAAATTAAATATTCAACACTTTTATGTTATATTTCATTTTAAAATGTTATTTATTGTGCATTTTATAGGTCAATAATTATAAAACAATGCTTTTATATTTATGTTTTGAAAAAAGCTATGAAAAAAAAACACTTGATGTGTTATTTCCAAAATTTAGAAACCATATTAAAAAGATTCTAAAAAAATGAGAAAAGATAAACACGAATAATTACTGAATGCTTATATTTAAGGGGAAAAAAATAAGAAACAAAAAAAAAAAAAAAAGATAAACATGAACATTACTAAAGGACCTCTTATTTTCTTGATCAAAATGTTAAGTTAGAGATTGGAAGATCTTAGCTTTAGAACTTGTCCAATATAAAGAGGTAGAGAAAGTATTGAGATTTCATCCTAATTTCCTTGCTAAAAGATGATTCTTTCATTTTAAAAATGAGAAATATGATTTTAGATAGGAAAGAAATGTCATAGAAAGTACTTTATGACTAAAAGTAAATCTTTAAAAGACAAGATACTATAGGTTTGAATTTCATTTAATGTGTATTCTTAAAAGAAAGAAAGGGAAAAAAAAAAAAAAAAAAAAACTAGAGAGAATAGAGGAGAGACTATAATATCACTAAGAAACCGGAAACTCATCTAAGACTAAAAGAAATCTTCATCTACTTGAAATTGGTTTTTTTTTTTTTTTTTTTTAGTTCAACAACATTTGAAAGCGTGGGATTTGAACATCCGACCTTGGTCGAGGGTACATGTCGTTAATCTATATTCACTTTGATGAAATTGATGTGGTTTTTACCTTCTATTTTTAGAGAAACTTTATTAGTGATAATATAATAATTAATATAAGGAGTGATTGTTAATATTTTCATTTTGAATGACCTAAAAAGAAATTAATTGACCAATCAAAACCTAGAAAAAGAGAAACTTGTCTTACTTGTGCTAGTAAGCAAGAAGAAACTATATTGTTTGTTTTCTAATGTGATTTGTTTTCATTGGCTCAAAAATGCCTTGGAAGGATGAGTGAGAGAATCGAGGGAAGAGAGAGGACACCAATGATGGAGAGGAAAATGGTGTTTGATTTCTCAAGAGAGTAATACTTACCTCATCAATAAAGCTACAATGTAATTCTGTCTTAATAACCGTTAGATGTGGATTTGAGAATCTACGGCCCCGTTTGATAACGTTCTCGTTTCCTGTTTCTCGTTTCTCGTTTCTTGTTTCCTGTTTCTTGTTTCTTGTTTTTTAAGAAGTAGAAACAGAAACATGTTTGATAACTATTTTTGTTCCTTGTTTCTCTGAAAAAAGAAACAGAAACACAAAATGTGTTTGATAACCAATTCTTGTTTCTTGTTTTTTTAGTTAAAATAAAATTTAGTACATATAACATAAAAATATATTAATTTTCAACGATTATTTTTTTATTTCTCCTTCTTCTTCCTCATCACTACCACTATTGTTACCAATCACCCACCATCGATCATCGGCCATCGCTACCGACCTTCGACCACTGAGCGAATGCAGACAGTCAGCGGCGAATGCTGGAAAAGTCGTTGGCACGTGGTGGCGGTTGTCGAAAATAAGAAAAAAAGAACAAGTTTCGGTCGACGATGATAGTGGCAGCCGGTAGTCGGAGGTCGACGGTGGCATCTGGTTGTCACAGGTCGACTGTAGCAACTGGTCGACGGAGGTCGGTGGGGTCAGTCGGCGAAGACCGATCAACGGAGGACAACCACGACCGGTAATCGGAGGTCGACAGAGATCGGCGCTGCCCAGTAGTCAGAGGTCGACGATACCTGTCGTTCAGCAGAGGTCGGTGGCACCCGATAGTTAGAGGTCGACGGTAGCGGCTGGTCGACGGCGCCCAGTAGCCGAAGGTTGACAGTAGTCCAAGATTGATGGTGGCAGTCGGTCGACGAAGGTTAGTAGTCAGAGGTCGACGGTGGCGGTTGGTCGGTGGTTGACAATGGCGATCGATCGACATATGTCGGTTAGTAGAGGTCAACAATGCCCGATAGTCAGAGGTCGACGGTAGCAGTCGTTCGATGGAGGTCAGCGGCTGTCAGTAGTTAGAGGTCGACGGTAGTGGCTGGTCGGCGGCGCCCAATAGTCTGAGG
Organism: Luffa acutangula; assembly: GCA_036850905.1. NCBI lineage: Eukaryota > Viridiplantae > Streptophyta > Magnoliopsida > Cucurbitales > Cucurbitaceae > Luffa > Luffa acutangula. Next base: position 54,293,125 of record CM072087.1, on the reverse strand, counting down.
TCGACAGTAGCGGTCAGTCGGTGGAGGCTGGTCAACAGAGGTCAACGACGCTCGATAGTTAAAGGTCGACGGCGCCAGATAGTCGGAGGTCGACGGTAACGGTCTGTCGGTGAAAGCTGGTTAACAGAGCGGGGGTCAATAAAATCGTCGATCAATGGTGGCCGATAGTCGGAGGTCGACGACTGCGGCCAGTCAGCGGTGGTTGGTCGACGGTAATAAGAGGTTGGTGGCTCCTGGTAGTCAAAGGTCGACGGTGGCAGTAGTTCAGTGGTGGTCGGTAGTTGCCAGTAGATAGAGGTTGACGGTAGTGGTAGGTAGGCGACACCCGGTAGTCTGACGTCGACGGTAGCTGTCAGTCGGAGGAGGCTGGTCAGCGGGGTCGACGGCGGCCGGTAGTTGGTGGTTAACGGTGGCAGTCGTTCGATGGAGGTTGGCTACTGCTGCTAGTCAGAGGTCGATGGTAGTGGCAAGTCGGCGGCGTCATGTAGTCTGAGGTCGACGGTAGCGGTCAGTCGGCGGAGGCCGATCAGTGGAGGTTGATAGCGGCCGGTTGTCGGAGGTCGACAGTAGCGGTCGACCACGACCGGTAGTTGGAGGTCGACAACAACCGGTAGTCGGAGGTGCACGGTGGCAGTCGATCGACAGAAGTCGACGGCGACCGATCGACGGTTGCGGTCGGTTGTGGCCGGTAGTGGGAGGTTGACGACGACAGTCGGTCGACGGAGGTCGGTGATGGTCGGTAGTTTTAGGTGGACGGTGGCGGTCGGTTGGTGGAGGTCGACAACAACCAGTAGTCGAAGGTCGACTGTGATGGTCGGTCAGCGGAGGTCGACAGTGGCTAGTAGTCGAAGGTCGACGGAGGTCGACGATGACCAGTAGTCGGAGGTGGATGGTGGCGCTCGGTCAGCTGAGGTCGATGGTGGCCGATCGTCGGAGGTTGACGGTTGCGGTTGGCCGCGACAGGTAGTCGGAGGTGGACAGTGGCAGTTGGTTGGTAGAGGTCGAGGCGGTCGGTTGTCGGAGGTCGACGGTAGCGATCGGTCGCGAGCGGTATTCGAAGGTCGACGATGACGATCTGTCGGCGAAGGGCGGTAGTCGAAGGTTGACGGTAGCAGACAGCCGCAACCGGTAGTCGGAGGTCGACAATGGTGGTCGGTCGACGGAGGTCGGCAACGACCAGTAGTAGAAGGTGGTCTGTGGCGGTCGGTCGGTGGAGGTCGGCGGTGGCCGATAGTCGAAGTTCGACAGAGGCGGTCTGTCGACGACAACTAGTAGTCGGAGGTTGACAATGACGACTGGTCGGCGACGATTGATAGTCAGATGTCAACGATGGTAGGCGGTAGTGTCAGATCGAGGAGGTGATAATAAAAGGAAAAAAGGAAAGAAATAACACAAATAATAAAAAAATGAAAGAGAAGGAATTAACGAAAAAAAAAAAAGAAAACGAAATAACGAAAAAAAATTAAAAAAAAAAGACGAGGAAGTGGTTAAAAAAATAGAGGAAGAGAAGAGATTGGTGTAAGAATGGGAGGGAGAGATGGATACATGCATGAAAGATAGAGAAAAAAAACAGAAACAGAATTTGAGAAACAACATTTTGTAGTTTCTCAAATTTGGCCTCTTTTTTAGAAACGTTTCTAGAAATTTAGAAACAAGAAACATGGATGAGTTATCAAACAAGTCTGTTTCTTAAAAAAGGAGAAACGGGAACAAGAAACAGGAAACAAGAACGTTATCAAACGAGCCCTACATATCTCCTAATAATAATTATTTTCTCTATTTCTTCGATTGAACTCGCAATTGATCTGCTGAGATGTGAAATATCTGCATTTTGGTTGTTAATTCTGCATTTATTCCTCGCATTCCACAGCTACCACATCACAATCGGCGCCCTACTAAGTTCCAAATTATTCATGTTTTGAGCCATAAATCCCCAAGAGTCCGTTGGTTTCCTATGCGAATTTTTGAGGCGTTAGGGAGGAATACTTTTCAAATTCAAAAAAATCATTTTTAAACCTAAACTTTGGAGATTGTATCAATTTTAACCTTGAACTTTCAATTTCATTGAATTGAACCATAAACTTAGTAAGACATATCAATTTTAATCCTAAACTTTAAATTTCATCAAATTGAACCCCAAAACTTATCACATCGTATCAGTTTTAACCCCAAACATGCATAAGTGTTACTATGTATACCTTTAGTTAACTTTCTGTGTGAACTACCGTACGTAATTGACTATTTCTTCATTTCTTCATAGTTCACATTGCACCTGAATTAATTTCTTATAAATAAAATATTGAAGAAACTTTATTTTAGTTATTTTTTTCTCATTGTTGAGAACATTGTAAGGATTTTTTTTTCTTCTCATTGTTGAAACTTCATTTCTTCATAGTTCATATTGCACCTGAAGTATTTTTACGCAGTTTCTCAGCCCCTCTTCTCTTTCGAATCTCCGACCCACTTTCTTCTAAGTATTATTCTGCAGTCAACATCCGCAGAACTTCTGTAAAATTACATATGTTTATCTACTGCTTTATGTAGATGATATGATACTTGTGTCTAAGGATTATGCTGAAATCTGTGAACTCAAGAAACAGTTGAGTAGTGAGTTTGAAATGAAAGATTTAGGTGCATTGAAAAGAATCTTAGGCATGGATGTTCAGAGAGATAGGGAGAAATGTTTGTTAACCATTTCGCAAGAGAGCTATGTGCATAAACTGCTTGAGAAGTATAACATGTCTGATCGTAAGTCAGTTTCAACACCCTTAGCATCTCATTTTAGGCTTTCTTCGTCTTAGTCGCCTAAAACTGATTAGGAAAGGTTAGAGATGTCAAAAATTCCATATTGTAATGCCGTAGGGAGCATTATGTATCTCATGATTTGTACTAGGCCTGACTTGGGTTACTCAATGAGCATGATAAGTAGGTTTATGTCAAATCCTGGAAAGGAGCATTGTAATGCAGTTAAATGGGTGCATCGATATTTGAAAGGTACGTCAGATGTTTCACTGTGTTCTGGGAATGGTTGTGATCAATCAGCATTGCTGGAAGGCTTCACAGATGCAGATTATGCTGCAGACCTTGACAAAAGAAGGTCTTTATCAGGTCACATTTTTCGCTTGTATGGTAATGTGGTCAGTTGGAAGGTTTCTCTACAGCCAATAGTTGCTTTGTCAACTACTGAATCAGAGTATATTTCAGTTGGTGAAGCAGTTAAGGAAGCAGTGTGGTTGAAGAGAATTGTTGGTGAGTTGCTGCCACAAGAGTTTATTCATGTCATCCGTTGTGAAAGTCAGAGTGCTATTCATCTTGCGAAGAATCCATCTCACCATAAACGGTCTAAGCATATTGATGTTAAGTTTCACTTTATAAGGGATATGGTTTTTCATAATGAAGTTAAACTGGTGAAAGTTCATACATATCAGAATTTGTCGGATATGCTTACGAAGGTTCTCGTAGCTCATAGGTTTAAATACCTGTTAGATGAGCTGAATGTTAAGCGAGGGTGATAGGAAAACTAGAGAACCAGCTTATAAGGGTAAGATTATTCCTGTCATGAGGGAGATTTGTAAAATTGACAAGTTATCTTAAGTAAATTAAGAAAAGGGCAATTTTGTAATTCCATTTATACAAAGGGGCAAGCTTGTCATCTGGCATTCATCTTCTCTTTAGGGCTGTGGTTCACGACAGAATTGAGAGAGAGAAGGAGAAATATTCAGCCGTAAAACAGAGGGGAAAAACTCGCAGATAAAAATTGACGCCGCTGGTCATTTTTCTTCACCGTTTTCGTGTGGGTATCGGCTCAGGTTGCTTCACACTCGGTTTAGAGACCATCCATTGCTAGTTTTTTGGGTCTGGGTCTCGGTACAAAACCGCGTGGGTCACGGTTTCAGCGTGGGTCTCGGTTTAGAGACGGTTTTCGCCGGAGTGTTGCCGTGGGTACAGGTTCAGGAGGTACTATGGTTGGCGTGGGTCTGTCTTGTTCAGCAGTGGGTTTCGGATTGGAGGCTAAAACGTGCAGTGGGTATTTTTCTTGTGAGCTCAAATCTATTGAGGTTTGAGGTATATTTACATTGGGTAAATTTTTGCCATTGATGTACTGTATTGGTGACTTGTTGCTCTTAATAAAACACTTTTAAGCTGGTTCTCAAAGTGGATGTAGACCGAAAGGTTGAACCACTGTATATCCTTGTGTTGTGTTCTTTATGTTGTGTTCTTTATTTTTCTGCTTGATTATTTTTCTGTTGAATCTGCTTTCTGATTGGGCATTACAAGTTCGCTTAAATTTCTACAACTTCAAGTTTTGTAAGTGGCATCCACCCCTTCTCTTTATCCTTCAAATACGCAATTAGTTCATAAGCTTTTACTTCTTTCTCCCAAGTTTTCAAACCCACCAGAAGTAGACGCTTGCAGAACCTTTACCAATGCCCTGGAAACTGCTACTGCTACTGCTACTAGGAATTAGCAAACAAGGATAAAATATTTCAACACCCAAAATCAAGGCAAGCTCAATAGTACATAGTCAAGGATAGATATAATGGAGGTTATCTTTTGTCTCCAGTAATGAATTTTGGGCCGAGGTAGTTGCCAGTTATCTGCCTGCATTTATTCACATTGTTTGGGTTTTACTTTTGTTATACTGGGCTTATCTTCTTCTTCTTCTTCTTTTTTAATCTTTTCTGGGAGGGTTTTGTGAATGCTTTTGCTTTCTTTTTGGTTCATAGCTCTGCGGCTGCCATATCCAACCCTGTGGAGGGACCAATTTTAGGATCTCCCTTCGGTGCCGTTCAATTTTAGTCACTCAATAAGAGGAACTATTTGAGCCAAAGCTTAAAGATGAGAGCTGTCAGTGCTATGCGATTTGCCCATATCTTCTTCATGCGAAATGGTAGTCTCATCACTACTCAGAGGTACCCTTGGGGTTGTGACTCAGTATTTTTCAGCCTTAATATCTTCACGTATCTAACAAAATTGCATTTTTTTTCTTTTCCTTTCCCTGATGGTTGTTGGGAGATATAGTCAGTTAATAATGTTGTTAAGTTAGAACAGTTGCATGACCTGCCCTTTCCTTGATTCTTTATGCTTATTTCTTTTTTATCTATCACTTCTCTCCATGCTTGAGAATGGGTCATTCAGAAGTTCTGTTTTATATAGGGTTCAGCTCTCTTTCCCCAGGAAACTCTTTTCTAGCCAAGCAAAATTCGGTTAGTGCTTCAGTTTGAGACTCCTTGTCATTGACTTGTTTTAGTAATTTTAGTCTCTTGATAAAGTCTTGTGGTCTCTTAACCATGCTAAGTACCGTGTTTTGATGATCTAAATGGCAGATTCTGAGATAGATGGATCAGTCAACTTGAAGGTTGTATCACCAACCCTTCTAACAGCAGAAAAAGAAGAGGCCAAGGCAGTTTTAACCTTGTTTTTAAAGAAACAAGGTCTGAGCAATGCAATTGCTGCAAGAACGATAAACAAATCCGATCTCTTCATCGACCATCTTGTCTTGAGGCTTCATTTGATTCATAAATCTCGGTATCTAGTAGGTTCGACTTCAATGTACTGCTTATCAGTTATGTTGTTACACTGAATTTGATTTAGTTGGATATAGAATGGTGTGGCTAGAAATTATAATCTAGTTCATATGACTGTGCAGGACGAGAGTTGACGACACTTGAGATTAGAGATGCTCTGAATCCATATCTCGAGTCCCTTCTTGAAGGGCATGGGACTCTTCTCGTGCATGCTGTGGAAAAATTTCCAAACCCTCCTATCAAAGAAAAGACCTCTACAACAGTTCCTGTCTCAAATTCAACAATTGACACGAAGAAGCTGAAAGCCATCTCTCGAGTTAGTGAAGTAGGTCCTACTGGAAAGCTCCGACCTCAGATTCTTTACCTGATTGAGCATGGCTTAAATCTTTAGCAAATTAAAGAAATTACTCGTCGATTCCCCGCTTTTGCTTACTACAGCTTGGAGGGGAAAATAAAGCCTGTGATCGAATTTCTTCTTGATCTTGGGGTGCCAAAATCTGATATCCCTGTTATCCTCAACAAGAGGCCTCAACTATGTGGAATTAGTCTGACTGAAACTCTAAAACCAACAAAGATATTCTTAGAAAATTTGGGTGTGGACAAGAAACAATGGGCAAAAGTGATATACCGTTTTCCAGCCCTTCTCACCTACAGAAAACAGAAGGTTGAGGCAACCATTGATTTCTTCTATGAAATGGGACTCTCGGAGGAGAGCGTGGGTAAGATATTGAACCGTTGGCCATACATCATAAGTTATAGCGTCGAGGAAAAACTAAGGCCAACAGCCGAATATTTTCATTCGCTAGGAGTTGATGTTGCTGCCCTTCTTTATCGATCGCCACAGACGTTATGTGCTAGTATCGAGGCTAATTTGAAACCAGTGACACAATTTTTCTTGGAGAGGGGTTACAGCATGGAGGATGTTGTGACCATGGGCTCAAGATTTGGAGCCTTGTATTCTTATAGGTTGGCTGAGAATTTAGTGCCGAAATGGGATTTCTTTCTAACCATGGAGTATTCAAAGTCGGAGCTAATCAAATTCCCTCAATATTTTAGTTACAGCCTGGAGGGAAGGATTAAACCAAGGTATGCAATTATGAAGGAGAGCCAGGTGACATTGTTACTGAACCAGTTGTTAACATTATCGGAAAGCGACTTCGTCAAGGCGGTAAAAAAGAAAATGAACAAGTTACTTCCCAACAACTGACTGGCTTTCTATAAGAACTAGATTAATACAATGGAAGCTTTTATGGCCTATGAGATGGCTGGCCTTCTAAGTAATTCTCTTGCAGTGCCTTGTCTGAAACAAGAGATACAGTGTCTTGGGATGATCGGAGATCTGGCATTTGGTTTGCTTGAAACAAGAGATTAATGTATCATGAGGTTCATTTGCCAAATCTACAGCTTTGATGTTACTGTGAACTTTCATGGATTTTGAAGTGTGGATATGGAAGAGAGAATGCCTTGAGCGAATATGTGTACTTGGCCTGGAGTTGCCTTCTTGATTGATCCATCTCTTTGGCCTGGATTTATTCTTGTTATGTTCATCATTTTCGACCAGTATAATAATTGTAGTATGTAGTCCATATACAAAATTTCAAATAAATGAAATTATGGGGAAAATGTGAATGCTATATTTCTATGTAGAAGATAATCTTTTGATTCTCTGTTTCAGTTCAATGTGGTTGAATTCTTTTAAATTGGCCACTGCTTGAAGTGATTGGTGTGTGATAGAACACTTGGAAACCCTAGACCTTATGAAATGCATAGAAAAAGAGTTGGACTACTACCCAATAGTGAAATCCTACGAATGAAGCAAAAATAGTTGAAAAAAGTAACTTTTTATCTTTGAAAAAATCTAAGTAAAGTTTAAACACTGAAATTCTCAAGTGAGATTTTAAGGTCCCGTTTGATAACTATTTTGTTTTTGATATGAGTTGAATGTTGAAAAATTTGTCAAACATGTTCATTGGTGAAAAACATCTCTAAGGTGATTGACATTTTCTTCTTGTATATTTAATAGTTGATTGGTTTTTTATTGGACTTGTTTAATAGGAATTTATTTGATTTTTTTTTTTTTTTTTTGCCTTTCTGGTATATTCAAGACAAAAATTAAATATAGTGTATTTTAATAACTAAACAAACATATGTAGCCTAAAAGCTTTAGAAAACATGGTGATTTTTTGTGATGAAATGATATGAGTTTTTTTTTTCTTTCTCGTTGAATTTTGATTATACTCTCCTTGACAAAGGAAAGGGCCATAGAAAAAAACTATGATCGCCATCTACATTAATCGAGGTGCGTGTAAGCTAGTCCGGACACTCGCAGATATAAAAAAAAATCATATTAATTATGATTGAGTAGCTTGAAAATATGGTAACATGTCTGTTCACACGTAACTTCGGGGATGGAGACACGTGGAATAAATAATATATTGTATTGATGTAATATGCGTGTGGGTGTACAATCTCTAACTTTAATCCTCTGATTCTCTCTCTTGTGTGTGAATGTGTTTCACTCGAGGGCTGGAACGCTTGATCCCGAGTCTGAAGCTTCAATGGATTCTTGGAGCTTGAAGTCTTCTAGTCTTGAACGAGTTTTCAGTCTTCAAGAAGTGTTGATGTCCTGAAGAGTCTTTGATCTTTAAGGAGTGTTGAAGTCTTGAAGAGTGTTTGGTCTTCAAGAAATGTTGATGTCCTGAAGAGTTTTTTGATCTTCAAGGAGTGTTGAGGTCTTGAAGAGCGTTTGGTCTTCAAGAAGTGTTGATGTCCTGAAGAGTATTTGATCTTCAAGGAGTGTTGAAGTCTTGAAGGGTGTTTGGTCTTCAAGGAGTGTTGAAGTCTTGAAGAGTGTTTTGTCTTCAAGAAGTGTTCAACACTTGGACTTGTGGATTGCCGAGAGTCTTCGGTCTTCAGACTTGGTGGAGTCTCTCTGAATTCTCTGGTTCTGCTTGAGAGCTTTGAAAACTCTGAACTCTTGTCTTTGTGAAAGTGTAGAATTTCTGAACCCTTGAAATGGAGGAGAACCCCCTATTTATAGAGTTCTCGCTGGATGGGCCCTACAGACTTTTGGGCCTAACAACTTGGGCGTGGACTTTTTGGTCTTGGGTTCAACTATTTGGTCTTGGGTTTGGTGATCTCTTGGATCGGCCTATTGGCTTGTTGATCTTCTTGGATGATCGGCCTGTTGGCGTGATGATCTCTTGGATCGGCTTGTTGGCTTGTTGATCTTCCTGGATGATCGGCCTGTTGGCTTGTTGATCTTCTTGGATGATCGGTCTGCTGACTTGTTGATCTTCTCGGATGATCGGTTTGATGATCGGTCTGCTAACATGTTGATCTTCTTGGATGATCGGCATGTTGGCTTGTTGATCTTCTTGGATGATCGGTCTGCTGACTTATTGATCTTCTCGGATGATCGGTTTGATGATCTGTCGAATCGGCTTGTTAGCTTGTTGATCCTCTTGGATGATCGGCCTGCTGACTTGTTGATCTTCTTGATCGGTCGATTGGCTTGTTGGTCTCTTGGATCGGCCTGTTGGCTTGATGATCTGTTGGATCGGCTTGTTAGCTTGTTGATCCTCTTGGATGATCGGCCTGCCGACTCTAGACTCTGGCAGAATGCTCTGGACTCTGAGTTCTCTGACTCTGTCTCCAAATCTGAATCCCCTGAATGAAGGTGGCCTCCTCTATTTATAGAGTTTGATGGACCTCATATGGGCTTGGGCTTGGGTCCAATTGCCACGTGGCATAATCTGATTGAACTTGGCTGATGTTATCTGATGGATCACTAATAGACAAGTGACATTCTTTGATTTGCCGAATTTTAATGTCTATTAATTTAATTTAGGCACACGTGTAAATGTGTAACTGGTCCCAAATTTATTTTATCATTAATTTATATTAATGACGTGGCAATTTGTGATTGGCCAAAATTTCTCCTTCAACAAATGCCCCCTTTTCGAGATTTAGGCACAAGTTATGTGTGAGTGAATCTCGAAAAATATATTTTGGAATTAAAATGCAAGGTATTTGTTCTTGACTTTGACTCCATTTGGTGCGTCAAAGGGCGTTTTGGATGAGTTATCAAACAAGTCTGTTTCTTAAAAAATGAGAAACGGGAACAAGAAACAGGAAACAGGAACGTTATCAAACGAGCCCTATATTGTTTGTTTTCTAATGTGATTTGTTTTCATTGGCTCAAAAATGCCTTGGAAGGATGAGTGAGAGAATGGAGGGAAGAGAGAGGACACCAATGATGGAGAGGAAAATGGTGTTTGATTTCTCAAGAGAGTAATACTTACCTCATCAATAAAGCTACAATGTAATTATGTCTTAATAACCGTTAGATGTGGATTTGAGAATCTACATGTCTCCTAATAATAATTATTTTCTCTATTTCTTCGATTGAACTCGCAATTGATCTGCTGAGATGTGAAATATCTGCCTTTTGGTTGTTAATTCTGCATTTATTCCTCGCATTCCACAGCTACCACATCACAATCGGCGCCCTACTAAGTTCCAAATTATTCATGTTTTGAGCCATAAATCCCCAAGAGTCCGTTGGTTTCCTATGCGAATTTTCGAGGCGTTAGGGAGGAATACTTTTCAAATTCTTTTAGCTGCCTTGCAATTCCAAAAAATAAAAATGTGCTCCGTAGATTCTTCCTTCACCCTGCAAAGACAACAACTCAAGTTAGCCACCTGTAATTTTAAAAAAATATGTTAAAATTGTTAAAAAAAAATATATGTTTTTTTTTTTAAAGTTGTAATTTAATGTTAATTTTTTTTTTAAAAAAATGTTAAATTGTTAAAAAAATATGTTAATGACAATTCAAATGAAAAGTTGATCAAAGGTCTACATTGCAACACTAATATAAGTTTGAGGTTCAAATTAATACAACTTGTTAAGTTTGGAGTTCAATTTGATGAAATTGAAAGTTTAGGATTAAAATTGATATAACCCGCTAAGTTGAAGGGTCAAAATTGGTTTTTTCGCTATGATCTTTTATCACGTGTCCATCTGACCCGTCACTCTCAATCTCATAGGCTTTCTCTTGCACATAATTTAGGTTATTATTTTACCTTCATCTCTTCCGGTCTCTCTTTCTGCTATCTCTGCCCCTCAATTTTAATCTCTTCTTCCAGTCTCTGCTCTAAGTATTTTTACGCAGTTTCTCAGCCCCTCTTCTCTTTCGAATCTCCGACCCACTTTCTTCTAAGTATTATTCTGCAGTCAACATCCGCAGAACTTCTGTAAAATTACATATGTTTATCTACTGCTTTATGTAGATGATATGATACTTGTGTCTAAGGATTATGCTGAAATCTGTGAACTCAAGAAACAATTGAGTAGTGAGTTTGAAATGAAAGATTTAGGTGCATTGAAAAGAATCTTAGGCATGGATGTTCAGAGAGATAGGGAGAAATGTTTGTTAACCATTTCGCAAGAGAGCTATGTGCATAAACTGCTTGAGAAGTATAACATGTCTGATCGTAAGTCAGTTTCGACACCCTTAGCATCTCATTTTAGGCTTTCTTCGTCTTAGTCGCCTAAAACTGATTAGGAAAGGTTAGAGATGTCAAAAATTCCATATTGTAATGCCGTAGGGAGCATTATGTATCTCATGATTTGTACTAGGCCTGACTTGGGTTACTCAATGAGCATGATAAGTAGGTTTATGTCAAATCCTGGAAAGGAGCATTGGAATGCAGTTAAATGGGTGCTTCGATATTTGAAAGGTACGTCAGGTGTTTCACTGTGTTCTGGGAATGGTTGTGATCAATCAGCATTGCTGGAAGGCTTCACAGATGCAGATTATGCTGCAGACCTTGACAAAAGAAGGTCTTTATCAGGTCACATTTTTCGCTTGTATGGTAATGTGGTCAGTTGGAAGGTTTCTCTACAGCCAATAGTTGCTTTGTCAACTACTGAATCAGAGTATATTTCAGTTGGTGAAGCAGTTAAGGAAGCAGTGTGGTTGAAGAGAATTGTTGGTGAGTTGCTGCCACAAGAGTTTATTCATGTCATCCGTTGTGAAAGTCAGAGTGCTATTCATCTTGCGAAGAATCCATCTCACCATAAACGGTCTAAGCATATTGATGTTAAGTTTCACTTTATAAGGGATATGGTTTTTCATAATGAAGTTAAACTGGTGAAAGTTCATACATATCAGAATTTGTCGGATATGCTTACGAAGGTTCTCGTAGCTCATAGGTTTAAATACCTGTTAGATGAGCTGAATGTTAAGCCAGGGTGATAGGAAAACTAGAGAACCCGCTTATAAGGGTAAGATTATTCCTGTCATGAGGGAGATTTGTAAAATTGACAAGTTATCTCAAGTAAATTAAGAAAAGGGCAATTTTGTAATTCCATTTATACAAAGGGGCAAGCTTGTCATCTGGCATTCATCTTCTCTTTAGGGCTGTGGTTCACGACAGAATTGAGAGAGAGAAGGAGAAATATTCAGCCGTAAAACAGAGGGGAAAAACTCGCAGATAAAAATTGACGCCGCTGGTCATTTTTCTTCGCCGTTTTCGTGTGGGTATCGGCTCAGGTTGCTTCACACTCGGTTTAGAGACCATCCATTGCTAGTTTTTTGGGTCTGGGTCTCGGTACAAAACCGCGTGGGTCACGGTTTCAGCGTGGGTCTCGGTTTAGAGACGGTTTTCGCCGGAGTGTTGCCGTGGGTACAGGTTCAGGAGGTACTATGGTTGGCGTGGGTCTGTCTTGTTCAGCAGTGGGTTTCGGATTGGAGGCTAAAACGTGCAGTGGGTATTTTTCTTGTGAGCTCAAATCTATTGAGGTTTGAGGTATATTTACATTGGGTAAATTTTTGCCATTGATGTACTGTATTGGTGACTTGTTGCTCTTAATAAAACACTTTTAAGCTGGTTCTCAAAGTGGATGTAGACCGAAAGGTTGAACCACTGTATATCCTTGTGTTGTGTTCTTTATGTTGTGTTCTTTATTTTTCTGCTTGATTATTTTTCTGTTGAATCTGCGTTCTGATTGGGCATTACAAGTTCGCTTAAATTTCTACAACTTCAAGTTTTGTAAGTGGCATCCACCCCTTCTCTTTATCCTTCAAATACGCAATTAGTTCATAAGCTTTTACTTCTTTCTCCCAAGTTTTCAAACCCACCAGAAGTAGACGCTTGCAGAACCTTTACCAATGCCCTGGAAACTGCTACTGCTACTGCTACTAGGAATTAGCAAACAAGGATAAAATATTTCAACACCCAAAATCAAGGCAAGCTCAATAGTACATAGTCAAGGATAGATATAATGGAGGTTATCTTTTGTTGCCAGTAATGAATTTTGGGCCGAGGTAGTTGCCAGTTATCTGCCTGCTTTTATTCACATTGTTTGGGTTTTACTTTTGTTATACTGGGCTTATCTTCTTCTTCTTCTTCTTTTTTAATCTTTTCTGGGAGGGTTTTGTGAATGCTTTTGCTTTCTTTTTGGTTCATAGCTCTGCGGCTGCCATATCCAACTCTGTGGAGGGACCAATTTTAGGATCTCCCTTCGGTGCCGTTCAATTTTAGTCACTCAATAAGAGGAACTATTTGAGCCAAAGCTTAAAGATGAGAGCTGTCAGTGCTATGCGATTTGCCCACATCTTCTTCATGCGAAATGGTAGTCTCATCACTACTCAGAGGTACCCTTGGGGTTGTGACTCAGTATTTTTCAGCCTTAATATCTTCACGTATCTAACAAAATTGCATTTTTTTTCTTTTCCTTTCCCTGATGGTTGTTAGGAGATATAGTCAGTTAATAATGTTGTTAAGTTAGAACAGTTGCATGACCTGCCCTTTCCTTGATTCTTTATGCTTATTTCTGTTTTATCTATCACTTCTCTCCATGCTTGAGAATGGGTCATTCAGAAGTTCTGTTTTATATAGGGTTCCGCTCTCTTTCCCCAGGAAACTCTTTTCTAGCCAAGCAAAATTCGGTTAGTGCTTCAGTTTGAGACTCCTTGTCATTGACTTGTTTTAGTAATTTTAGTCTCTTGATAAAGTCTTGTGGTCTCTTAACCATGCTAAGTACCGTGTTTTGATGATCTAAATGGCAGATTCTGAGATAGATGGATCAGTCAACTTGAAGGTTGTATCACCAACCCTTCTAACAGCAGAAAAAGAAGAGGCCAAGGCAGTTTTAACCTTGTTTTTAAAGAAACAAGGTCTGAGCAATGCAATTGCTGCAAGAACGATAAACAAATCCGATCTCTTCAACGACCATCTTGTCTTGAGGCTTCATTTGATTCATAAATCTCGGTATCTAGTAGGTTCGACTTCAATGTACTGCTTATCAGTTATGTTGTTACACTGAATTTGATTTAGTTGGATATAGAATGGTGTGGCTAGAAATTATAATCTAGTTCATATGACTGTGCAGGACGAGAGTTGACGACACTTGAGATTAGAGATGCTCTGAATCCATATCTCGAGTCCCTTCTTGAAGAGCATGGGACTCTTCTCGTGCATGCTGTGGAAAACTTTCCAAACCCTCCTATCAAAGAAAAGACCTCTACAACAGTTCCTGTCTCAAATTCAACAATTGACAGGAAGAAGCTGAAAGCCATCTCTCGAGTTAGTGAAGTAGGTCCTACTGGAAAGCTCCGACCTCAGATTCTTTACCTGATTGAGCATGGCTTAAATCTTGAGCAAATTAAAGAAATTACTCGTCAATTCCCCGCTTTTGCTTACTACAGCTTGGAGGGGAAAATAAAGCCTGTGATCGAATTTCTTCTTGATCTTGGGGTGCCAAAATCTGATATCCCTGTTATCCTCAACAAGAGGCCTCAGCTATGTGGAATTAGTCTGACTGAAAATCTAAAACCAACAATGATATTCTTAGAAAATTTGGGTGTGGACAAGAAACAATGGGTAAAAGTGATATACCGTTTTCCAGCCCTTCTCACCTACAGCAAACAGAAGGTTGAGGCAACCATTGATTTCCTCTATGAAATGGGACTCTCGGAGGAGAGCGTGGGTAAGATATTGACCCGTTGCCCAAACATCATAGGTTATAGCGTCGAGGAAAAACTAAGGCCAACAGCCGAATATTTTCATTTGCTAGGAGTTGATGTTGCTGTCCTTCTCTATCGATCGCCACGGACGTTTAGTTTTAGTATCGAGGCTAAATTGAAACCAGTGACACAATTTTTCTTGGAGAGGGGTTACAGCATGGAGGATGTTGGGACCATGGGCTCAAGATTTGGAGCCTTGTATACTTATAGCTTGGCTGAGAATTTAGTGCCGAAATGGGATTTCTTTCTAACCATGGGGTATTCAAAGTCGGAGCTAATCAAATTCCCTCAATATTTTAGTTACAGCCTGGAGGGAAGGATTAAACCAAGGTATGCAATTATGAAGGAGAGCCAGGTGACATTGTTACTGAACCAGTTGTTAACATTATCGGAAAGCGACTTCGTCAAGGCGGTAAAAAAGAAAATGAACAAGTTACTTCCCAACAACTGACTGGCTTTCTATAAGAACTAGATTAATACAATGGAAGCTTTTATGGCCTATGAGATGGCTGGCCTTCTAAGTAATTCTCTTGCAGTGCCTTGTCTGAAACAAGAGATACAGTGTCTTGGGATGATCGGAGATCTGGCATTTGGTTTGCTTGAAACAAGAGAT
The DNA here is from genome assembly GCA_036850905.1 of Luffa acutangula. Taxonomy (NCBI): domain Eukaryota; kingdom Viridiplantae; phylum Streptophyta; class Magnoliopsida; order Cucurbitales; family Cucurbitaceae; genus Luffa; species Luffa acutangula. Next base: position 54,277,952 of record CM072087.1, on the reverse strand, counting down.
TAATGTATCATGAGGTTCATTTGCCAAATCTACAGCTTTGATGTTACTGTGAACTTTCATGGATTTTGAAGTGTGGATATGGAAGAGAGAATGCCTTGAGCGAATATGTGTACTTGGCCTGGAGTTGCCTTCTTGATTGATCCATCTCTTTGGCCTGGATTTATTCTTGTTATGTTCATCATTTTCGACCAGTATAATAATTGTAGTATGTAGTCCATATACAAAATTTCAAATAAATGAAATTATGGGGAAAATGTGAATGCTATATTTCTATGTAGAAGATAATCTTTTGATTCTCTGTTTCAGTTCAATGTGGTTGAATTCTTTTAAATTGGCCACTGCTTGAAGTGATTGGTGTGTGATAGAACACTTGGAAACCCTAGACCTTATGAAATGCATAGAAAAAGAGTTGGACTACTACCCAATAGTGAAATCCTACGAATGAAGCAAAAATAGTTGAAAAAAGTAACTTTTTATCTTTGAAAAAATCTAAGTAAAGTTTAAACACTGAAATTCTCAAGTGAGATTTTCTCAAGTGAGATTTTAAGGTCCCGTTTGATAACTATTTTGTTTTTGATATGAGTTGAATGTTGAAAAATTTGTCAAACATGTTCATTGGTGAAAAACATATCTAAGGGGGTGTTTGGGGCACTGAATAGTTTATAATAACTCCCCTTATTATAACCTATTCAATGTTTGGGACACCAACAAAAATAATTGGTGAGGTGGGTTATTATAACCCCCGATTATTTTATCCATTTTCTACAGTAACCATTATTCAACCCACTACAATAACTATCTCCTCACTTCTTCCATGCGACTCCTTGACTTTTCCGACGACCGCCGGCCGCCGTCAGCCGACGAAGTTTCCGACGAATTTTCCGGCGATCGCCGATGACTTTTTCGGCCACCAATTTTTTTTTTCCATATTTCTTCTCAATTTCATTTTTAAAAATATATAAAATAAAAATAAAGAAAAAAAAACATCAAAGGTTGCCGGAAAAGTCGTTGACAACATCGAAGGTTAATCAACTTAAAAAAAAAAAAACATTCAAACGAAATTATATTTACCACACTCAAGTTTATTTCAAATGATTTTATTGATAAAAAAAAAAAACTAATTTGATTTTTGAACTAAACATTTACAATTTTTATTTTGACAATACTAAAAGTTAACTAATATGATTTTTCTATACCAAAACCTAAACTTTTTTGCTTTGTAACAAAAAAAAAAAAGCATAACCCTAAATCAAATCAAAGTTTTGTATATCATAAAAAAAAACTAGAAAAAGAAAACAGTCAATTTGAACCTTTGATTCAGAACCTCATGTTAAAACAGATCAAAACTCCAAACACAGATTATTTTATCCCACATTAAAATAATCTGCACCCCAAACACAGATTATTATAACCCCAGATTATTATAATTGCCAGATTATTATAACCACCAGATATTATAACCAATTCAGTGCCCCAAACAGCCCTTAAGGTGATTGACATTTTCTTCTTATATATTTAATAGTTGATTGGTTTTTTATTAGACTTGTTTAATAGGAATTTATTTGATTTTTTTTTTTTTTTTTTTTTTTGCCTTTCTGGTATATTCAAGACAAAAATTAAATATAGTGTATTTTAATGACTAAACAAACATATGTAGCCTAAAAGCTTTAGAAAATATGGTGATTTTTTGTGATGAAATGATATGAGTTTTTTTTTCCTTCTTGTTGGATTTTGAATATACTCTCCTTGATAAAGGAAAGGGCCATAGAAAAAAACCATGATCGCCATCTACATTAATCGAGGTGCGTGTAAGCTAGCCCGGACACTTGCGGATATAAAAAAAAAATTCATATTAATTATGATTGAGTAGCTTGAAAATATGGTAACATGTCTGTTCACACGTAACTTCGGGGATGGAGACACGTGGAATAAATAATATATTGTATTGATGTAATATGCGTGTGGGTGTACAATCTCTAACTTTAATCCTCTGATTCTCTCTCTTGTGTGTGAATGTGTTTCACTCGAGGGCTGGAATGCTTGATCCCGAGTCTGAAGCTTCAATGGATTCTTGGAGCTTGAAGTCTTCTAGTCTTGAACGAGTTTTCAGTCTTCAAGAAGTGTTGATGTCCTGAAGAGTCTTTGATCTTTAAGGAGTGTTGAAGTCTTGAAAAGTGTTTGGTCTTCAAGAAATGTTGATGTCCTGAAGAGTTTTTTGATCTTCAAGGAGTGTTGAGGTCTTGAAGAGCGTTTGGTCTTCAAAAAGTGTTGATGTCCTAAAGAGTATTTGATCTTCAAGGAGTGTTGAAGTCTTGAAGGGTGTTTGGTCTTCAAGGAGTGTTGAAGTCTTGAAGAGTGTTTGGTCTTCAAGAAGTGTTCAACACTTGGACTTGTGGATTGCCGAGAGTCTTCGGTCTTCAGACTTGGTGGAGTCTCTCTGAATTCTCTGGTTCTGCTTGAGAGCTTTGAAAACTCTGAACTCTTGTCTTTGTGAAAGTGTAGAATTTCTGAACCCTTGAAATGGAGGAGAACCCCCTATTTATAGAGTTCTCGCTGGATGGGCCCTACAGACTTTTGGGCCTAACAACTTGGGCGTGGACTTTTTGGTCTTGGGTTCAACTATTTGGTCTTGGGTTTGGTGATCTCTTGGATCGGCCTATTGGCTTGTTGATCTTCTTGGATGATCGGCCTGTTGGCGTGATGATCTCTTGGATCGGCTTGTTGGCTTGTTGATCTTCCTGGATGATCGGCCTGTTGGCTTGTTGATCTTCTTGGATGATCGGTCTGCTGACTTGTTGATCTTCTCGGAGGATCGGTTTGATGATCGGTCTGCTAACTTGTTGATCTTCTTGGATGATCGGCATGTTGGCTTGTTGATCTTCTTGGATGATCGGTCTGCTGACTTATTGATCTTCTCGGATGATCGGTTTGATGATCTGTCGAATCGGCTTGTTAGCTTGTTGATCCTCTTGGATGATCGGCTTGCTGACTTGTTGATCTTCTTGATCGGTCGATTGGCTTGTTGGTCTCTTGGATCGGCCTGTTGGCTTGATGATCTGTTGGATCGGCTTGTTAGCTTGTTGATCCTCTTGGATGATCGGCCTGCCGACTCTAGACTCTGGCAGAATGCTCTGGACTCTGAGTTCTCTGACTCTGTCTCCAAATCTGAATCCCCTGAATGAAGGTGGCCTCCTCTATTTATAGAGTTTGATGGACCTCATATGGGCTTGGGCTTGGGTCCAATTGCCACGTGGCATAATCTGATTGAACTTGGCTGATGTTATCTGATGGATCACTAATAGACAAGTGACATTCTTTGATTTGCCGAATTTTAATGTCTATTAATTTAATTTAGGCACACGTGTAAATGTGTAACTGGTCCCAAATTTATTTTATCATTAATTTATATTAATGACGTGGCAATTTGTGATTGGCCAAAATTTCTCCTTCAACAAATGCCCCCTTTTCGAGATTTAGGCACAAGTTATGTGTGAGTGAATCTCGAAAAATATATTTTGGAATTAAAATGCAAGGTATTTGTTCTTGACTTTGACTCCATTTGGTGCGTCAAAGGGCGTTTTGGATGAGTTATCAAACAAGTCTGTTTCTTAAAAAATGAGAAACGGGAACAAGAAACAGGAAACAGGAACGTTATCAAACGAGCCCTATATTGTTTGTTTTCTAATGTGATTTGTTTTCATTGGCTCAAAAATGCCTTGGAAGGATGAGTGAGAGAATGGAGGGAAGAGAGAGGACACCAATGATGGAGAGGAAAATGGTGTTTGATTTCTCAAGAGAGTAATACTTACCTCATCAATAAAGCTACAATGTAATTATGTCTTAATAACCGTTAGATGTGGATTTGAGAATCTACATGTCTCCTAATAATAATTATTTTCTCTATTTCTTCGATTGAACTCGCAATTGATCTGCTGAGATGTGAAATATCTGCCTTTTGGTTGTTAATTCTGCATTTATTCCTCGCATTCCACAGCTACCACATCACAATCGGCGCCCTACTAAGTTCCAAATTATTCATGTTTTGAGCCATAAATCCCCAAGAGTCCGTTGGTTTCCTATGCGAATTTTCGAGGCGTTAGGGAGGAATACTTTTCAAATTCTTTTCGCTGCCTTGCAATTCCAAAAAATAAAAATGTGCTCCGTAGATTCTTCCTTCACCCTGCAAAGACAACAACTCAAGTTAGCCACCTGTAATTTTAAAAAAATATGTTAAAATTGTTAAAAAAAAATATATGTTTTTTTTTTTTTTTAAAGTTGTAATTTAATGTTAATTTTTTTTTTAAAAAAATGTTAAATTGTTAAAAAAATATGTTAATGACAATTCAAATGAAAAGTTGATCAAAGGTCTACATTGCAACACTAATATAAGTTTGAGGTTCAAATTAATACAACTTGTTAAGTTTGGAGTTCAATTTGATGAAATTGAAAGTTTAGGATTAAAATTGATATAACCCGCTAAGTTGAAGGGTCAAAATTGGTTTTTTCGCTATGATCTTTTATCACGTGTCCATCTGACCCGTCACTCTCAATCTCATAGGCTTTCTCTTGCACATAATTTAGGTTATTATTTTACCTTCATCTCTTCCGGTCTCTCTTTCTGCTATCTCTGCCCCTCAATTTTAATCTCTTCTTCCAGTCTCTAAGTATTTTTATGCAGTTTCTCAGTCCCTCTTCTCTTTCGGATCTTCGATCCACTTTCTTCTAAGCATTATTCCGCAGTCAACATCCGCAGAACTTCTGTAAAATTACATATGTTTATCTACTGCTTTATGTAGATGATATGATACTTGTGTCTAAGGATTATGCTGAAATCTGTGAACTCAAGAAACAGTTGAGTAGTGAGTTTGAAATGAAAGATTTAGGTGCATTGAAAAGAATCTTAGGCATGGATGTTCAGAGAGATAGGGAGAAAGGTTTGTTAACCATTTCGCAAGAGAGCTATGTGCATAAACTGCTTGAGAAGTATAACATGTCTGATCGTAAGTCAGTTTCGACACCCTTAGCATCTCATTTTAGGCTTTCTTCGTCTCAGTCGCCAAAAACTAGTTAGGAAAGGTTAGAGATGTCAAAAATTCCATATTGTAATGCCGTAGGGAGCATTATGTATCTCATGATTTGTACTAGGCCTGACTTGGGTTACTCAATGAACATGATAAGTAGGTTTATGTCAAATCCTGGAAAGGAGCATTGTAATGCAGTTAAATGGGTGCTTCGATATTTGAAAGGTACGTCAGGTGTTTCACTGTGTTCTGGGAATGGTTGTGATCAATCAACATTGCTGGAGGGCTTCACAGATGCAGATTATGCTGCAAACCTTGACAAAAGAAGGTCTTTATCAGGTCACATTTTTCGCTTGCATGGTAATGTGGTCAGTTGGAAGGTTTCTCTATAGCCAGTAGTTGCTTTGTCAACTACTGAATCAGAGTATATTTCAGTTGGTGAAGCAGTTAAGGAAGCAGTGTGGTTGAAGAGGATTGTTGGTGAGTTGCTGCCACAAGAGTTTATTCATGTCATCCGTTGTGAAAGTCAGAGTGCTATTCATCTTGCGAAGAATCAATCTCACCATAAACGGTCTAAGCATATTGATGTTAAGTTTCACTTTATAAGGGATATGGTTTTTCATAATGAAGTTAAACTGGTGAAAGTTCATACATATCAGAATTTGTCGGATATGCTTATGAAGGTTCTCGTAGCTCATAGGTTTAAATACCTGTTAGATGAGCTGAATGTTAAGCCAGGGTGATAGGAAAACTAGAGAACCAGCTTATAAACGTAAGATTATTCTTGTCATGAGGGAGATTTGTAAAATTGACAAGTTATCTTAAGTAAATTAAGAAAAGGGTAATTTTGTAATTCCATTTATACAAAGGGGCAAGCTTGTCATTTGGCATTCATCTTCTCTTTAGGGCTGTGGTTCACGACAGAATTGAGAGAGAGAAGGAGAAATATTCAGCCGTAAAACAGAGGGAAAAACTCGCAGATAAAAATTGACGCCGCTGGTCATTTTTCTTCGCCGTTTTCGTGTGGGTATCGGCTCAGGTTGCTTCACACTCGGTTTAGAGACCATCCATTGCTAGTTTTTTGGGTCTGGGTCTCGGTACAAAACCGCTTGGGTCACGGTTTCAGCGTGGGTCTCGGTTTAGAGACGGTTTTCGCCGGAGTGTTGCCGTGGGTACAGGTTCAGGAGGTACTATGGTTGGCGTGGGTCTGTCTTGTTCAGCAGTGGGTTTCGGATTGGAGGCTAAAACGTGCAGTGGGTATTCTTCTTGTGAGCTCAAATCTATTGAGGTTTGAGGTATATTTACATCGGGTAAATTTTTGCCATTGATGTACTGTATTGGTGACTTGTTGCTTTTAATAAAACACTTATAAGCTGGTTCTCAAAGTGGATGTAGACCGAAAGGTTGAACCACTGTATATCCTTGTGTTGTGTTCTTTATGTTGTGTTCTTTATTTTTCTGCTTGATTATTTTTCTGTTGAATCTGCGTTCTGATTGGGCATTACAAGTTCGCTTAAATTTCTACAACTTCAAGTTTTGTAGGTGGCATCCACCCCTTCTCTTTATCCTTCAAATACGCAATTAGTTCATAAGCTTTTACTTCTTTCTCCCAAGTTTTCAAACCCACCAGAAGTAGACGCTTGCAGAACCTTTACCAATGCCCTGGAAACCGCTACTGCTACTGCTACTAGGAATTAGCAAACAAGGATAAAATATTTCAACACCCAAAATCAAGGCAAGCTCAATAGTACATAGTCAAGGATAGATATAATGGAGGTTATCTTTTGTTGCCAGTAATGAATTTTGGGCCGAGGTAGTTGCCAGTTATCTGCCTGCATTTATTCACATTGTTTGGGTTTTACTTTTGTTATACTGGGCTTATCTTCTTCTTCTTCTTCTTTTTTAATCTTTTCTGGGAGGGTTTTGTGAATGCTTTTGCTTTCTTTTTGGTTCATAGCTCTGCGGCTGCCATATCCAACCCTGTGGAGGGACCAATTTTAGGATCTCCCTTCGGTGCCGTTCAATTTTAGTCACTCAATAAGAGGAACTATTTGAGCCAAAGCTTAAAGATGAGAGCTGTCAGTGCTATGCGATTTGCCCATATCTTCTTCATGCGAAATGGTAGTCTCATCACTACTCAGAGGTACCCTTGGGGTTGTGACTCAGTATTTTTCAGCCTTAATATCTTCACGTATCTAACAAAATTGCATTTTTTTTCTTTTCCTTTCCCTGATGGTTGTTGGGAGATATAGTCAGTTAATAATGTTGTTAAGTTAGAACAGTTGCATGACCTGCCCTTTCCTTGATTCTTTATGCTTATTTCTTTTTTATCTATCACTTCTCTCCATGCTTGAGAATGGGTCATTCAGAAGTTCTGTTTTATATAGGGTTCAGCTCTCTTTCCCCAGGAAACTCTTTTCTAGCCAAGCAAAATTCGGTTAGTGCTTCAGTTTGAGACTCCTTGTCATTGACTTGTTTTAGTAATTTTAGTCTCTTGATAAAGTCTTGTGGTCTCTTAACCATGCTAAGTACCGTGTTTTGATGATCTAAATGGCAGATTCTGAGATAGATGGATCAGTCAACTTGAAGGTTGTATCACCAACCCTTCTAACAGCAGAAAAAGAAGAGGCCAAGGCAGTTTTAACCTTGTTTTTAAAGAAACAAGGTCTGAGCAATGCAATTGCTGCAAGAACGATAAACAAATCCGATCTCTTCATCGACCATCTTGTCTTGAGGCTTCATTTGATTCATAAATCTCGGTATCTAGTAGGTTCGACTTCAATGTACTGCTTATCAGTTATGTTGTTACACTGAATTTGATTTAGTTGGATATAGAATGGTGTGGCTAGAAATTATAATCTAGTTCATATGACTGTGCAGGACGAGAGTTGACGACACTTGAGATTAGAGATGCTCTGAATCCATATCTCGAGTCCCTTCTTGAAGAGCATGGGACTCTTCTCGTGCATGCTGTGGAAAACTTTCCAAACCCTCCTATCAAAGAAAAGACCTCTACAACAGTTCCTGTCTCAAATTCAACAATTGACAGGAAGAAGCTGAAAGCCATCTCTCGAGTTAGTGAAGTAGGTCCTACTGGAAAGCTCCGACCTCAGATTCTTTACCTGATTGAGCATGGCTTAAATCTTGAGCAAATTAAAGAAATTACTCGTCGATTCCCCGCTTTTGCTTACTACAGCTTGGAGGGGAAAATAAAGCCTGTGATCGAATTTCTTCTTGATCTTGGGGTGCCAAAATCTGATATCCCTGTTATCCTCAACAAGAGGCCTCAGCTATGTGGAATTAGTCTGACTGAAAATCTAAAACCAACAATGATATTCTTAGAAAATTTGGGTGTGGACAAGAAACAATGGGCAAAAGTGATATACCGTTTTCCAGCCCTTCTCACCTACAGCAAACAGAAGGTTGAGGCAACCATTGATTTCCTCTATGAAATGGGACTCTCGGAGGAGAGCGTGGGTAAGATATTGACCCGTTGCCCAAACATCATAAGTTATAGCGTCGAGGAAAAACTAAGGCCAACAGCCGAATATTTTCATTCGCTAGGAGTTGATGTTGCTGTCCTTCTCTATCGATCGCCACAAACGTTTGGTCTTAGTATCGAGGCTAATTTGAAACCAGTGACACAATTTTTCTTGGAGAGGGGTTACAGCATGGAGGATGTTGGGACCATGAGCTCAAGATATGGAGCCTTGTATACTTTCAGCTTGGCTGAGAATTTAGTGCCGAAATGGGATTTCTTTCTAACCATGGAGTATTCAAAGTCGGAGCTAATCAAATTCCCTCAATATTTTGGTTACAGCCTGGAGGGAAGGATTAAACCAAGGTATGCAATTATGAAGGAGAGCCAGGTGACATTGTTACTGAACCAGTTGTTAACATTATCGGAAAGCGACTTCGTCAAGGCGGTAAAAAAGAAAATGAACAAGTTACTTCCCAACAACTGACTGGCTTTCTATAAGAACTAGATTAATACAATGGAAGCTTTTATGGCCTATGAGATGTCTGGCCTTCTAAGTAATTCTCTTGCAGTGCCTTGTCTGAAACAAGAGATACAGTGTCTTGGGATGATCGGAGATCTGGCATTTGGTTTGCTTGAAACAAGAGATTAATGTATCATGAGGTTCATTTGCCAAATCTACAGCTTTGATGTTACTGTGAACATTCATGGATTTTGAAGTGTGGATATGGAAGAGAGAATGCCTTGAGCGAATATGTGTACTTGGCCTGGAGTTGCCTTCTTGATTGATCCATCTCTTTGGCCTGGATTTATTCTTGTTATGTTCATCATTTTCGACCAGTATAATAATTGTAGTATGTAGTCCATATACAAAATTTCAAATAAATGAAATTATGGGGAAAATGTGAATGCTATATTTCTATGTAGAAGATAATCTTTTGATTCTCTGTTTCAGTTCAATGTGGTTGAATTCTTTTAAATTGGCCACTGCTTGAAGTGATTGGTGTGTGATAGAACACTTGGAAACCCTAGACCTTATGAAATGCATAGAAAAAGAGTTGGACTACTACCCAATAGTGAAATCCTACGAATGAAGCAAAAATAGTTGAAAGTTAAGTAACTTTTTATCTTTGAAAAAATCTAAGTAAAGTTTAAACACTGAAATTCTCAAGTGAGATTTTAAGGTCCCGTTTGATAACTATTTTGTTTTTGATATGAGTTGAATGTTGAAAAATTTGTCAAACATGTTCATTGGTGAAAAACATCTCTAAGGTTATTGACATTTTCTTCTTATATATTTAATAGTTGATTGGTTTTTTATTGGACTTGTTTAATAGGAATTTATTTGATTTTTTTTTTTTTTTTGCCTTTCTGGTATATTCAAGACAAAAATTAAATATAGTGTATTTTAATGACTAAACAAACATATGTAGCCTAAAAGCTTTAGAAAATATGGTGATTTTTTGTGATGATTCTTTCCTTTTGGTTGGATTTTGAATATACTCTCCTTGACAAAGGAAAGGGCCATAGAAAAAAACCATGATCGACATCTACATTAATCGAGGTGCGTGTCAGCTAGTCCGGACACTCGCGGATATAAAAAAAAATTCATATTAATTATGATTGAGTAGCTTGATAATATGGTAACATGTCTTTTGTTTTTTTTATTTTTTTTAAAAATAATAATAATAACATGTCTCTGTTTCTTTTTATCTATTTTTATTGTATATATATATATATATATATATATTTAAAAAAAGAGAAGTAGAGGCTACAGTTCTTTGTTTCCCCCACATATGCTTTCTCCCTCTTCCCTGGGTGCCGCAGCCGCACGTCCGATCCCCCACCACCGTGCTCAGGTTTATCTTCTTCTCTCTTGCTCGCCGTACGATAGCCAAACATTTACCATCTCTCTTCTCTCTTATACATCTGTTCTAAAGAAATTACAGTTTTAATTTCTACAGTATTGATACCAAAACCCCGAGCACAGTACCCGGAACTGGAAGCCGCCTTCCTCTCAGCGCTTCGAAGTTCACTTTCAGATTTCAGACTCAAATTGGCGTCATTTCGCAAACAAGGCCTACCCCAGAAGCTTATCGCCTCTCTTTAGAAACCCCTCCCCGGTTTATGTGTTAAAGCTGATTTCTTTTCTACTTCAAGGAAACGAATCAAATTGGTTCTGGGATAGTCGTATTTCAGAGGTTTGCTTTCTGTAATCTTTGTTCCGGAGTCTTGTGAATTATTTTGGAATTGTTAAGAATTGAGTGAACTGATAAATGTCTACGTGTGTGATGTGGAACAGTGAAAAACTAGGAAATTGAGAAATGGCAAGCCAAGCTGCTAGTTCTTTCAATGGCAACATGAAGGTAATGCTCCTTTACTTTTACACTAACGCATATTACTCCTTGAGAATGGTCGTGTAATGCATCTTGCGGTTCTTTTATGGATTGGTAATTGGCTTCTTGCTTACTGCACACCAAGTGTTTGTAGAATTTATTTGTGGATTTTCTTTTCGTTTTTGTTGCAATCTATGGATGAGATTGTGAAGTTTGACTGTTTATTTTTGTTGTTTGAAGTGCCATTAAGTTGTGTTCGTGATTATGTGTGTTATTTGTCTAGTTGGTTTTGAAGATGATACAGTGTCTCAGCTCTTGTTACATAATCTCATGCCACATTTTGAGAAAATGTCTACTTGGAAACTCAGGTGCACCTATCTATCAACTTTAATTGATAAGAGGCGTTGAATTAATGAAGAAGAAATAAATTTTACATGCTAGGTTTTGATTAGGGTTAAATTCTGGACATTTAGAAATCTTGCAGGCAATTTTATTATAATTTGGACAACATGCTTTAAAATTTAAAATAAACTTTGCCCCCTAAAATTTATGGCTCTTGATTTTATTATGTCTAAACCATGGTAGAATGGCAGTGTAACATTTTGTGTTGTATTTGTTCATTAAGGAAAGTAACATAACCAGGCAGAGTAGTGAGATTTCCTTTTCTTAGATCATTCTTAGTGATATGGACCTTCAACATGTCTTCCCATGGTGTTTTATTTTAGCCATTAAATGATCTTTTGGACTTTGAACATGTCTTCCGACAATGTTCTATGTTAGCCATTAAATGATCTTTTCTCCATTAATTGTCTGCAAATTAAATTATCATATGAATGCCAATTTTTCTGTATATTTAGTGTTTTTTTTTTAAAAAAAAATTACTGTTAACACCTACAAGTTTCTTTAACTTTGGACAAGGGGGATTTTGACATCAGCAATATTAGAAAAAGGAGTCCTCGCCAAGTGGGTTTGGAGATTCTAAAGTGAGGGGACTTCTTGGCATTCCATTATTAAAGACAAATACGGGTCTTGGATTTGGATGATTCGTGTAGAAAAGTTTATATAGTAGCTGAGGAAGCCCTTGGTTTCTATTATTTAAGTTACTTATCTGATTAATTCTGATTATGTCTTCAAGTGGTGGAAGAAAAATCAAAGATCCTTGGTTGCGCGTGGGACCGTTCTACTCGAATCCAAGAGCTTGTGTGCTATCATCAATTATAAGCAGCAACATACTTCTAATTGCCGGTTTTTTCTTTTCTGAAGGAATTTGCTATGTAGGGAACTTTAAGACTGGTCTCATATGAGTAGAGATTTGGATTCCTTAAGACCTACTGTTAATGAAAGGGATGATAAGACAAATTGACCTCTATTCCCCCTTTGACAAGAACCGTAGCATACTTTTTTAAATATAAGTTTTCCCGTTTCTTTAGGTGAGCAAAGCAATTTACCCTAAGCAAAGTTCATATGATCGTCATTCATGATGGTATAAACACTGCAGACAAAACTCAAAGGAATTCCCCTTGTTAATTTGAGTTGTTGCTATATGCATACATTGTGTAGGAGAAGTGAAGACTTAAAAGTCGTATATTGTGTTGATGTACTTCTAAGGACTCTCCAATGATTGAAGAATTATGTTTACATGGATAATAAAGGAAGTTGTTTTAGGATATCGGTTGTTTATTTTAGCACGTTGGTTTCTCTGCTGTTGCGTGGAATATTTGATTGGAAAGAAGGGAAAATTTTATTTGGCTGAAGTAATCACCCAGGAACTAATGTTAAGAAAGAAATAGGAGGCTTTTGTAGCAGAGGATTAAATTTATCTTATTTTTGGGTTTTTTTTTTTAATATTAACCTCTGCTTGGTGTTCTTTGGTTGATTACTTTTGTTATACGAACAAAAACATTAATATTGGTATGCATTAACAATGTCCCAGAAAGCACTTGCTGGTTTGAGACGCATCAATTTGGAAGGTCTGAGATGGAGAGTTTTTGATGCTAAAGGCCAGGTTAGAATGCAATATTAACTCTTCACTAGACATTTGGTTTTGCAGATTTTGAGATACCATGTCCAACGTAGTGATATTTGCCAGAAACAAAAACAGCTGTTCTAATTTTTTTCTTCCAGGTTCTTGGGAGATTGGCATCTCAAATATCTACCGTGATTCAAGGCAAGGATAAGCCAACATATACACCCAATCGAGATGATGGGGATATGTGCATTGTGCTTAATGCCAAGGATCTCTGTGTCACAGGAAGAAAACTCACTGATAAAGTTTATCACTGGCATACTGGGTAAGTACTATATCATTTTGTAGTTTTACTCAAATTATTGGTCATTGGCACGAAATCTTAAGTTTAATTCTTTTTCATTAATTAAGATCAGAACAACAATTGTTTTGCGTTTTGGTGAAATTTAAGCTGCTGGTTGAATCTAAATGGCTCAGTTTCTAGCCGCAGAAAAGTAGAGAAAAAGGATATCATTTAAGTGTAGCTTTGGTAATAATTTATTGTGCACTGTGTTTAATGTTTTGTTTTCAAATATGCGTGGCTTATAGGTATGTTGGCAACCTCAAGGAAAGAAGTTTGAAGGATCAGATGGCCAAAGACCCTACAGAAGTCATACGTAAAGCCGTATTGCGCATGCTTCCAAGAAATAAACTGCGTGATGTTAGTTCTTAAATTGACTTGGTGTTTGACATTTTCTATTACCTAATGGATTAGCTTCAGTTGTTAAAGAAAATCTCCATCCCTTTTCCTCGTGCATTGTACAGGTATTTCATATCTGAAGTTTCATTTGATCTATTACATGGATGCAGGATAGAGATCGAAAACTGAGAATCTTTTCTGGAGATGAACACCCTTTTGGTGACCGCCCACTTGAGCCGTATATCATGCCACCTCGTAATGTAAGAGAGATGCGTCCTCGTGCAAGACGAGCCATGATTCGAGCACAAAAAAAGGCCGAACAACAACAAAATGGTGACAATGATGCCAAGAAAAGTAGAAAGAAAGAAGAGAAGGTAAAAGTGATTGCATAAACAGGACCTGATTTTTCTGTCGTAATAGAGTTTGTGTGGATCATAATCAGCCATGGCAGATCTGAAGTAGTTTGGAACTCATTTACTTGCATCAGGGTTGCCTTCAATTTTTGTTGGGAGGTACCAATAGGCTAATGGTACCAAGTGACTTGGATTTGATATCATTTGTAAAGATATGATGTCATGTTTACTCGATGCTTGAATTTCCATTGAACTTGTTCAATTTTTGTTGGGATTAACCAATTCTTTGTTGGAGATTTGTAGCTTTTGCTTAGATGCCGTTTGATAAGTTATCTATTGTCATTATAATCACTTCAAATTAGGTTTTCTCAAGAGTTAAATGTGCATCACAGAAGAACACGTTTTGACGCTTCCGCTTTGATAAAAAGAATACACAGGGCGAGGGTGCCCAAAAGGCCAAAACAGAGGAACAAAGTTTTAATAAAATGGAAACCATAGTTCAAAAAAGTAAGTGTAAATATGCCCAAAGTGGAATAAAATATTAATTGAATGTCGATTATGTTGTTAAAAGATGAAACATACCAGTTAAACAAAAATCAGAACTTTTGTTTGTACTTTTTGGTTGATTTATTTTATTTTTATTTGGTTTTTTAAAAAAATTATTGATAGCATTACAATTGAGTGATTTGAATTTAAACCTTAGACCTATCGTATAGTTATTGTTATTTTTTTTTTCCTAGTACAACAAATGTGAACTTTTCAATCTCAAAGAGAAGTATACTCTTTAATCGTTGAGTGATACTTATGTTGACAAGGTTATTGTTAATTTAACCATTGAAGTATGTTCCTATCAAATTGAAAATTTGTAGATGATTTGGATTTGGTTGTTCCTTTATTTCCCCATGACATTGTTATCTCAGAGGGTACAACTGTGAGATATGGCGAAAACACATTGGCTTCTATTTCTCCCACATCGACAGTACACCAATGATTGCTCTTGTTTATAAAGTCTGTTGAACTATCAGCTTTCACCGAGCTCGGTAGCGCGGGCTTGTAACTCAAGTGTGGGCTTCAATGTGATGGAACAAGGTAGTGGAATAATGGATTTTGAATGTTGTATCTAACCAGTCTTTATATTTTTTTGTTTTAAAAAAAAATCGTTATATTTTAAAAGTGTTTCATATATAGGTTTTTTATCTTACACTTTTTTTATATAATTGGTTATGAAGGTTGAATTTTGTGTTTAATTGATCTATTATTTATGAATCCATGGAAGTTATAATTTAACGTAAATTATAAAAGAAGCTATTATTGAGTATTAAATATAAACATGAAGTTTCTTACCAATTAAGGGAAAAAGAAAAAGGGAAATTGGGATCCACCGACAGAATTGTTTTTCGAAAAAGAAAAATAAGAATAAAAAATATTTGACGAGAGAGAGAGAGAGAGCAGACCAGATCTACTTTTCTAAAAATTCATTCAAAACCAAAAAGTCAAAAATCAATTTAATAAAAGTGACCAACAAACCGCGTTTTTCATTTTTATCAAAGATTCCTTTATCTTATCATTGCCTTTTTTTTTTTTTTTTTTTTTTTTCCTTTCTTTTTCTTTTTTAAAAATAAAAATTTGAGAAAAAAAATTATTTGAACTTTCATTTTTTTTAGTCATAATTGTAATTCAATATTATAACAAATGAAACTATTTAGTTTTTCCTCTTTTTTCTACGTGTCCAAACAAATATATATAACCCATATACTTTAGATATGGCTAAAATTCATTTATGTACATGTATAAAGAACATAGGTCGTTTATTTCTAACAATCTTATCTTTTATTTTGACGTCGGTCAATCAAAGGTAATGAATATTGTTGATGGTCGATTTTGGCCAGAGGATCTCACCTGACCTTCACGTGCCACCAACGGTAAATTTGTAGTTGAGGGGGGAAGACGTGGCCTGCAAGACAGTAAACCTGCACACCGGTGTGGTGCTCGCCACACCAGCTCCGAAGCTTAAGTCAGCAAACAGAACGGTAGGGCGTGGAAAAGTAAGAGCAAGAGGAGAAAGTACAGAGTTCGAGAGTAAAGTTTAGGGATAGAATTCGGGATCCCCTCTTCAGTGGCGAAGAGGGATATAAATACATGTTCATCCTCCTAGCCTTTTTAGGGTTTCGGAGGCGTTTTAGGTCAAACCAGGCGAAACCGGGGCATCCAGAGGCGGTGGGGACAAGACGGGACCAAACGGGCTCGGCCCGCACGAGCGGGCCGAGGGTCGGCCTCGGCCTGGCCGAGGCCGAGCAGGGGGTCGGGCCGAAAACCCGACCCCTTCGGTCCTGGCCCGTCCCATTTGCCGGTTTTGCCTCCTTGGTCCATCTTTCAGCCCGATTTCTCCCCGGTTGTCCTCGTCAGCTCCTTGTATATCGGGGTGGTCCAAAATTGCCTATAACAAATATTAATTTTCTAAAATCATTTTCACCTTCATTACTTTGTAATTTATTTTATCTCCTACATAAAAATTAAAAGAAAAAGAAGTTAAAATTTTGTGCAAAGGTTGTGATGATTGATATACCTCTAGAGTCGAGTTGTTGCAACTTTCTCATAGTTATAATTTACTAATAAGAATTATACAGATGCAAGGTCAATTTACATATTTAAAAACTCAATCTTTCCAATAAATTCAAATTTTGATTTTTTTTTTTCAAATACAAGATGATCTTTCTTTTTTTCTTTTCCAAACCATACACATACTTATAATGTTAAAGAAATATAGAACCTTGAGACAATAATAATCCGGTAAAGAAAACAATATCAAACATCGAGAAATAATAGTTATATAAAAGAAACTTGCATATAATAAGTCTCCAAATGTTTTGAATAAACGTCACATATAAATTTAATATATTTTTTAAAATAAAAATGGACTAAAAGAAACAAATGGCATTATTAAAAAAATTAAATAGCTTGCTCCACCAAAATATTGAGCTTATATATTTGAATTTTTCTATTCTATATATTTTTCTTATGACAAAATAATAATCCTATACTTTTTTAAAAAATATATCATACAATTTAATAATGACATATAAAGTAGGGTCGGTTGCAAATATAGTAAACCGGCCCAAAATATATACAGATTTAGCATCCGGTAGAAAAAATTGCAAAAATGGCAAAATTTTAAGTTTTGGAATGTATATTTACTAAAATGCCCTTTCTATCTGATAGAAAGTTTTTCTATCACTGATAGAATCTATCAGTGATAGAAAGTCTTTCTATCTGATAGAATCTATCTCTATTAGTGATAGAAGCTTTCTATCACTGATAGAAAGACTTTCTATCAGATAGAAAGTCTTTCTATCAATGTGTTCTTTTTTTATAAGTTGTTTGGTAGGTTTTTGGTTGGTGTTGTTTCGTTTCTCATATTTTCTATCATTGATAGAATCTATCAGTGATAGAAAGAAATTCTCTCTGATGGAAAGACTTTCTATCTGATAGAAATAGAAATTTTCTATCACTAATAAATATAGATTCTATCTAATATAATCTCTTTCTATTAGTGATAGAAAGTCTTTCTATCACTAATAGAGGTAGATTCTATCATTCTATCATATTTCTATCACAGATAGAAAAACTTTCTATCACAGATAGAAAGTCTTTCTATCACCGATAGAAAGCTTCTATCAGTTATGTTTCCGTTTTGCGCGCGCCTCTCGTTTGATTCTGAATTGATTTCTCGTTTTCGTGGTAGAAAAATTGTATCAGTGATAGAAAATTTTTTATAACTGATAGATTCTATCAGTGGTAGACAAATTTCTATAACTGATAGATTCTATCAGTGGTAGAAAAATTTTCTATCGGTTAGAATTTCTTCGAATATATCCTTGAAAGTTTCTATCACTTTTCTATTACTGATAGATTCTATCAGTGGTAGAAAAAATTTCTATCAGTGATAGAGAGTTTCTATTAGTGATAGAAGATTTCTATCACTGATAGAAACTCTTTCTATCACAGATAGAATCTATCAGTGATAGAAAAACTGATTGACGCGCATCTTCTTCTTCCTCGTCATTTTTTTTATATATATGTATATGTTGATAAAAATATTCTATGATAAAAAGTTTTTCTATCACGGATAGATTCTATCAGTTGTAGAAAAATTTTCTATCAGTGATAGAACGTTTCTATCACCGATAGAATAAAGTTTCTATCACTGATAGAAAGTTTTTCTATCACTGATAGATTCTATCAGTGGTAGAAAAACTTTCTATCAGTGATAGAAAGTTTCTATCACTGATAGAATAAAGTTTCGATCACTGATATTTCTATTACTGATAGATTCTATCAGTGGTAGAAAAATTTTCTATCAGTGATAGAAAGTTTCTATCACTAATAGAATCTATCAGTGATAGAAAAAATTTCTATCGATTTTTATCACCGATAGAAAAACTTTCTATCATCGATAAAATTCTTTCTATCACTAAGAGATTCTACTAGTGATAGAAAAGCTTTCTAGATAGAAAACTTCCTATCATTGATAGACAAGTTTTCTATCACATCACTGATAGAAAACATTTAGAAAGTTTCTATAAATGTTGTTTTGAATTTACTGGTGTTTTTCAATAGATTCTATCAGTGATGAAAAAACTTTCTATCAGTGATAGAAATCTTCTATCACTGATAGAATCAGTGAATAGAATCAGTGATAGAAGTTTTCTATCACTGATAGAAGATTTTTCTATCACTGATAGATTCTATCAGTGATAGAAAAACTTCTATCACTGATAGAAAAGCTTTCTATCAATGATAGATCAGATAGAAAGTTTTTCTATCAGTGATAGAAAGCTCTCTGTCAGTGATAGAAATGATAGAAAGCTTTCTATCACTGATAGAAAACTGATAGAAATCTTTCTTTTTTTTTTCCTTCGTTTTTTATTAACTGGTGTTTTTCTATGGGTGCCTATTGTTACTGTTGTTTTAGATCAACTGATGTTTTTCTATGGTTGTTGTTTGGTTCTTTATAAGTGGTGGTCTTTTTGGTCTGTTTCTATCAGTGCTATTGGTGTTTCTATCAGCATTTATCTTTCTATCAGTTTCTACAATTGATAGATTCTATCAGTGATAGAAAAACTTTCTATCAGCAATAGAAACTTTCTATCACTGATAGAATATCTTTTCTACACTGATAGATTCTATCAGTGGTAATTCTACCACTGATAGAATATATTCTACCACTAATAGAATCTATCAGTGATAGAATTCTACCACTTCTATCAGTGATAGAATTCTACCACTGATAGATTCTATCACTTGAATTTGGTTCTTTCTTTGCGGACTTAATAATATGATAGAAAGTCTTATATCACTGATAGAAAAACAATCTACGATAGACAATCTACAGTGATAGAAAGTTCTATCACTGATATAAATTTTTTTCTACACTGATAGATTCTATCAGTGATAAAATTCTACCACTGATAGATTCTATCAGTGATAGAATTCGTGATAAATTCTATCTACCACTAATAAAATCTATCAGAATTCTATCACTTCTATCAGGGATAAATTCTATCAGTGATAGAATTCTACCATTGATAGATTCTATCAGTGATAAAATTCATGAATCAAACTGATAGAAAACTTTCCTAAAGACTTTCTATAGTGATAGATAAACTTTCTTTGGTGATAGAAAAAACTTTTTATCTATGAATTTGGTTCTTTCTTTGCAAACTTAATAATATGATAGAAAGTCTTCTATCAGTGAATTGCTTATTTTCATCCCGAATGTTGTTTTGTTGTTGTGTTAGTTACTGATAGGAAAACAATCTACGATAGACAATCTACAGTGATAGAAAGTTCGATTGTTGATAGAAAGTTTTTCTACAACTGATAGATTCTATCAGTGATAGAAAAACTTTCTATCAGCAATAGAAACTTTCTATCATTGATAGAATATTTTTCTACACTGATAGATTCTATCAGTGATAAAATTCTACCACTGATAGATTCTATCAGTGATAGAATTCGTGATAAATTCTATCAGTGGTAGAATTCTATCACTTCTATCAGTGATAGATTCTATCAGTGATAAAATTCATGATAAATTCTATCAGTGATATAATCTATCACTCATAGATTTTTATCTTCACTAATAGCCTTAGCCTCCGAGTTTGGCTCTCCTACTTTTTAATTTTTTTATTTATTTTCTATCAACTTGGTTTTTTCTACACTGATAGTCCATAACTTTCTATCACTGATAGAATCCATATGTGATAGAAAGTTTTTCTATCATAGATGGATTCTATCAGTGATAGAAGATTTCTATCACTGATAGAAAGCTTCTATCACTGAAAGTGATAGAAAGTTTTTCTATCATTGATAAATTCTATCAGTGATAGAAGATTTCTATCACTGATAGATTCTACCAGTGATAGAAAAGTTTCTATCACTGATAGAATCCATCTGTGTTTGATTACTTTTCTTTCCAGCGAGATCTCTGAAATCCGGCGACCGGAAGAGGCGTCGACGATCGGAAGAGGATTTGTTGTGAGATTTTCGAACGGAAGAGGCGTCGATCAAGAGTGAAAACCGTGAAACCAAAAACAATCGATCACGAGTCGAAGAAACTAATTCATAAGCCGAAGAAAGAAGAAAGAAAGAAGAAGCTGATCACAAGTCGAAAAAAGAATAAAGAAGAAGAAACTGATCACGAAGTCGAAGAAAGAAGAAGAAGTTGATCGCGAAGTCGAAGAAAGAAGAAGAAGCTGATCACGAAGTCGAAGAAAACGGGAAGAAGCTGCGCACGCAATTGAAGGGCAAAACAGGAATATAAAAAACTAATTAAAAAATTTTGCCATATTTGCAAATATTTTTGACAAAATGCTATATTTGCTATTATTTAGGGTGATATTGCCACCCATTACAAATATCCTATAAAGTAATGTTTGGTTGGGCCAAGACAAATAAATGAGAGAGAGAGAGGTTCTTTCAAAATTGTCAAAATCTAAGTTCACATTGTCACTGCCCATAGCCACATGAAGGGAGATTTTATTAATAAAAAGAAAATATTACCTAATTTAATCTTCAAATTGATGATATTAAGAAAATAATTGTACCTTTTCTTTTCCTCTCTCTTTTAAAGAAAAGATTACAACAGAATTAAAAGTTTCAATAAACTGAACCATCACCTTTTTATTTTTCTTTTTGGGAGAAGATTGAACCGTTACTATTGAATAAGAAAAATTCTTTATTTAAAATTAAATATCTAAAAGAATCATGATTTTAAAAATGAATTATTGCTCATAAAAAACTAATATATAAGATTTAAACCGTAGAGTAGCCAAATTGATCTTCAAAAAAGAAAACGGTAAACGAATAGGAAAAATATATATTTTTAATTCATCTCGATTTCCGGAATAAAAAAAAAAAAAGAAAAATAAAATGTGAAAGTCAATGTTACTTTTATAAAAAGAAAAAATCCATGATCCAATTATTTTTATTTTTTATTTTTTTATTTTTTGAGAAGAAAAATCCATGATCCAATTAGATCATAAATAGAGCATCTGGTTTAAGACAAGTAATTAATGTCCCAAGAAAATCTTGCCTTATTGAAATCAAAACCCATCATTTAGATTCAAATTGAATCCAATGTCAAACTTATTTCCCTAACTAAGCTAAAGTTCATGATCAAATTATAAATCCTACTGTCATTTTTTTTTTTTTTTTATTTCAAGTATATCATCTAACTTTCGACTTTCCCTTTAAACTATATATGAAGTTACAATGTTGTCCTTTAACTACATATGAGGCATAGCTCAAAGAGGTACGTGGTTCAAAACCCCATCTAACATGTTATTAAAAAGAAAAAGAAAGAAAGAGGAAAAAAAAAAAAAAGTAAAAAGGTATATTTGAAACTTCCCAAAACTTGAGGATAAAATTGAAAAATAATTGTAGTTTAGAGGCAAAAACTATTATTTGAGCTTTCATTTTCAAATCATGTAAGAATTGCAAGTATTTGGGAGGGTTTGAGATTTCACAAATAATTGTGCATTACATTTGACCATGAGGCAAATTTTGGTTAGTCTAACACTTGCATAAGCATACTATAAAAGACAAGACAAGTGAAGTGATATGATAATTCAATTTGCTAAAGTCTTGTCCTTTAATTTAATTTGGAGATACATTAAAATAAAAATTGATAGCAATTGAGTGATGTGTTATATTCTTATTGACTTGGAAAATTGGCACTAATTGATTAAAGGTTTCTTGTAGAGTCATATTAACTTGTATAATTATTGATTTAAATATTTAAGTTGCAAGATGAAGTTCAATTACATTCCAAGAATATTCCAATTTGTGATGACTTCATAAGGAAAAGGTATAGTATAGATCATATATTATATATCTCATACAATCCAATAGAAATATAATGACCAAGCTATTTTATTATGAATGGAAACCAATGGAAACCAATATGATTGATATCTTTCTCATTAAAAAACAATAAATAAATAACTAAAAGATTTTACAACACAAGGTTAAAAAGTTTTATACAACTAAATCTCACTCAATGAATAAGTAGTTCTTGTGGGTCATAGCGAACGTAACTCAACGATAATTGACATGTACCTTCAATCGAGAGGTTCGAGTTTCGAATCCTCCACTCTCAAAATCTTGTTGTACTAAAAAAAAAAAAAAAGTTCTTGTTGGAGTACATCAATGCTTCATTTGTAAGTTATAAGTAAAACCATCTTTTCTTTTATTTGTAAGGCAATATTCTAAAAAACTTCCTTAAAAATTTAAGTAAAATAGGGTAGACTATTAAAGTTACAAAACAAAAGGAATATTTTAAGAAATTTAAGAAAAAAATGGTTTTATTTAATTAAAAAAAAAGACAACAATGCACATTGACGGGTGGTAGGTATCTTCCCGTACACAAAGTTATTTTGGAATTCAACGATAGTGTATAAGAAGATACATACTCCGTAAATGTAACGATAATCAGTCATCTATCATGTTCCATTACCATAGACTCGGTGAAACGACGTGGAAGAATTTCTACGATTTGTGTTCATCAACGACAACATCCACTACCAAAATTCTATGTAACATAGAAATATGTTTATCTTTAAACTCAAATCCCACATCCCAAACACTTTGCCGTCTAATCTTCAAATCTTTCTCTCCCATCGCTTTATCCCTTACATCATCTTTCATTTAACTTCATTACCTTAATTTAATCAAAAACAACATACAAATCAAAACTAGCTACCAAATATAATACAACCAGCCGTCTCAACAAACTCCTCCATTAAACTAACTACACAAATCGTTGCTTTCAAAAACTTTTTAGTTGAATTATTCCAACATTGTGATGCAACGATCTTACCTGCTCATAATATTAAAAAAGAAAGAGCAAAAAAGAAAAAAAAAAAAAAATTGCATTTTCCATTTTCCTTCAGATTCTCAGAGCTTCAAGCAAGCAAAGCAATGGCAATGGAAACTTTCTTTCTCTCCTCACAATTTATTATTCTTCTTGTTTGCTTTTTGGCCATTCATGGCGGAGCCGACAGTTCAGGCTTCTCATGTTCTGTCGATTCTCCACGTTCTTGTAGTACTTACATCTCGTACTTTGCAAAATCTCCACAGTTTTTGGATCTCGTGAGTATATCAAATTTGTTTGGAGTCAGTGCTTTGGAGATTGCGAAAGCCAGCAACTTGGAATCTGAGAGAGCGCCATTGTTTGATGGGCAGCTTCTGTTCGTGCCTGTAAATTGTAGTTGCTCTGGAAATAGCTTCTTTGCCAACGTCACCTACAAAATCAAGAAGGACGACAGCTTTTTTCGCGTTTCAACCTCTTGGTTTGAGTTTCTCTGCGATTGGAATACTGTCGAAAAAATTAACCCAACTTTGAAACCAAACAATCTGCAGGTGGGCGTTGAGGCGATTTTTCCTCTGTTTTGTAAGTGTCCTTCTAAGAAAAACTCGGAACAGGGGATTCGATATCTTATTACTTATGTATGGCAACACAACGATGAGGTTTCTGATGTGAGTGTCAATCTTAATGTCTCAAAAGAAGCAGTTTTGGAAGCAATGGAAGACCAAAACTTGAACCAATTTGTAGCTGGAACGCGCATATTGATGATTCCTGTTTCGAAACTTCCTCTGCTTTCTCAGTCTTATTCTCAGAGGAACAAGATCAAACACCTTGTGGTCGTGATCGTTGCTGTGGCTTTGGGGCTTAGTTTCTTGCTGGGAGCTTCGTTGGTGGTTTATATTTGCTTTATACACAAGAAAAAGACGCTACCCATCTGGGAAAGTTCCAGTTTTGATATCTCTAATCTCGCGAAAATGAAGATGAAACAGAACAGGGAGCTTCTTCCTCCTGTGGTTTCGGACTATTTAGGAAGGCCGATTCTGTATGACTATAAAGTGATAACAGACGCAACAATGAACTTCAACAAGGGGTTAAAGATTGGGAAATCGGTATACAGAGCGACAATCAATGGACAAATCTCGGTGATAAAGGAAGGCAAACGAGATTCAAAGGAGGAGCTGATGATTCTGCAGAAAGTCAATCATATAAACTTGGTGAAATTGGTTGGCTTCTCATCAGATGATGAGGAGAATTTTTACTTGGTTTATGAATTTGCTGAAAATGGGTCGTTGGATAAGTGGCTTCATTCGCCATCTGCAGCTTCTTCAGGCTCTGTGAACTTCCATCTCACATGGAGTCAAAGGCTGAACATTGCTCTGGATGTGGCTAATGGGTTACAGTATATGCACGAACACACTCAACCAAGCATAGTTCATATAGATATCAAAACCAGCTGCATCCTTCTGGACTTGAGATTTAGAGCAAAGATTTCAAATCTCGCCAAGGCCAGGCCTGCCACTGGCTCTCTGTCCACGAAAGTTGATGTTTTTGCTTTTGGGGTTGTGATTTTGGAGCTGCTTTCAGGGAAAAAGGCCATGGGGAGTAAAGAAAATGGTGAAGAAGAAGAAGAAGAAGAAGAAGCTGGGAAGTTGTGTATGGAGATAAGAGAAGTTTTAGACAATGAAGAGATAAGAGAAGAGAAGTTGAGAGATTGGATGGATCCAAAATTACAGAGCTTTTACCCAATTGAAGGAGCTTTGAGCTTGGCAGTAATGGCGAGGGCTTGTACACAAGATGAACCTCTGTCAAGGCCAAGCATGGCGGAAATCGTCTTCAATCTCTGCGTTCTTGCTGAATCTCCCATTGAAGGAGCAGAAAAATCATGGGTTTCTCTTCTGGAAGCTGATGAAATCGGCCATAGCCATAGCCCCATTAGAGCTCGTTGAGAGCTCGAAACTGTAAATATTATCACACGATCTCACTACATTAATGTTGTAAATTGCAATAACTTGAAGTTTGATCTCACATCTTTCTTATTTATTACGAGTATTAAAATCATTAGAACAACTTTACAGCCAAATCCCACTTCATTTTATCTGTTACATTACAGAATATAAATGCAAACATAATCAATGATCCATTCAAGACACTTTCGAATTTACGTTTAAACTCCCATTAATACGATCCCCATCTTCTTCTTCTTCTTCTTCTTCTTCTCCAAGTAACTGCAATACTCAAAATCAGGAAGAAAAAGGGAAAAGCTCATAAAAACTGTAATAATGAAAGCTCTTGTTAATAGGCTTTCTCTGTATTAACGTACAACAAACATATGGAAAATCTCTCTTTATGGACAAGATTGAGGGACACGGATCTTAAATCTCCTCTAATCTATGTTCATCTTACAGTTTACAGATTAAACCACCGGGAACCGAAACCAACACCAAAAATTTTCTAAAAACATATGAACAAAGAAGTAATGTAATTTCCCCTGTTTTCTTGCATATATTTCTGGGCATAATCTCCGGTTCTGTAAATTGGTTTTAAAAACTAAGATTCAAGAGCGAAGGGTGTGTGTAAAAGATCGTAAGGAGCCCAAAGAGCGTCGAGTGGACAAGGCCGGTTCGAGTCGAGCCGAACCCACGGTTTCCCTTTTCCACTCCAATGCAAGAGACTCACCGGACCCGGGTGCAAATTCCGGCAAAGTCCCCGGAAATTATCACCGCCGAGGCCGTGCTGGTTCCACCGGTGGTCGACCGGGGCTATGAAGCCGGCGAAAACGAGGAGAAACGGCGGGAGAGAGCCGAGCTCGTAGATTCGAATTCGCTTCTGGAGCTCCATCCACTCGACGATCTTGGAGGTGTAGTCGCCGGAGCGCCACCGTTGGAGATCTATGACCATAACCCCAGTGTTGAAGTAACAGGCATTTCTGCCGGCGAAGGTGAGGGACAGAGAGGGGTTGGACCAGAAAGTGGGGGTGAAATAGGAGGTCAAATTGGCGTTGCAATACTCCGGCGCGGCGAGGACGGCCGTTTCCCCAAGTGGGGTGGCGGCGAGTTTGGCAATGTCGTCGACGAGGATCAAATCGGAGTCCAAATAGACGACGCGTTTGACGCAGTGGGGAATCAGCGAGGCCAAATAGTTGCGAGCGTAATTGAGAGGGGAATCGAGGGCGGAGCGGATAGAAGTGGAGATTAAACCGGCGACGGCGGCGGCGTCGAATGGGTAGACTTGGAAGTTGAGGTAAGGGAAGGAAGTGGCGATGGTGAATCGGAGGGCTCTGGTGTCGGTGGAGGCAGAGGAAAGGAAATGGAAGACGATGTTCTGTGGGCAAGAGGAATGTTGAAGAACGGAGAGAATCGCCGCCATTGAGCCCCGGAGATAGGCGGCGTCGAGGGTCATGGCGACGTGGACGGCGTGATCGGAGCAGAGGACGTGATGGGAGTGAGAATGAATGGAGATGCAGGTGGGGGAGTTGTAGAATTCGGGAGCTTCTTTGAACTTGAAGGCGGTGGAGGTGGCGGCGGCGGAGAGGAGGAGGAGGAGGAGGAGGAGGAAGGTGAGGATGTGATGTTGAGACGGCGGCGGTGGGCGAGGCATGTCGCCGGAGAAGAAGAGGGAGAAATGTAATGGAAGAAGAGAAATGTTTTATTAGAAAGCGAGAGGGAAAAAGAGATATAAATGAATGCGAGAGAAAGAGAGGACACTGCCGCGGTTTCTGCGTGCCTTTGAACTTCAATTCAACACACCCCCACGTTGCCTCTCGACTCCACGCCCCTTTTCCTTTTTAATAAATAATAAATATTATATATTCATGTTTATATGTTGGATTATTCTCACTCCCCTCAAATTTCAAT
Organism: Luffa acutangula; assembly: GCA_036850905.1. Classification (NCBI taxonomy): domain Eukaryota; kingdom Viridiplantae; phylum Streptophyta; class Magnoliopsida; order Cucurbitales; family Cucurbitaceae; genus Luffa; species Luffa acutangula. The sequence goes on along the minus strand of CM072087.1, from coordinate 54,250,898 downwards.
TTAATCACTCTCATAAAAACACATAACTATAACTAACCAGCTTTAAGTTCAAACTATAAGCCCAAAATTGAAGCATAGGAATGCTAAATTAAAATTTATCAAACTAATTTTAATTAAGTAATGTTGAACAAATGACTTTAGTGATAAAATAACTGACTTTATTAAGGGCCGGTTGCAAGGATAGCAATATGGGCCAAAATAATTGCAAATCTAGCAACCCACAAAAAAAATTGCAAAAATGGCAAAATCTAATAGTTTGTGTGTTGCATTTACTAAAATACCCCTCCAGATTTTCTTTCACTGATAGAAAGTTTTTCTATCACTGATAGATTCTATCAGTGATATAAATTTTCTTTCACTGATAGATTCTATCATATGATATAAAATTTTTCTACTACTGATAGATTCTATCGGCGATAGATATTTTTCTATCACTTGTTCGGTGTTCTATCAGTGTTTGGTTGTTGTTATTTGGTTTTCTATCCGTGTTTGGTTTTTGCTTTTCAGTGTTTGATTTCTATAATCGTTCGTTTTTGCTTTATTTTTCAATGCTCGATTTCACCATGTATCACCATCGCTGATAGAAACAAAATATCTTCTATCACTGATAGAAAAGTATCATAGAAAGATTTTCTATAACTCACGAAAAGTTTTTCTATCAGTCTCAGTGATAGAGATAGAAAGTTTTTCTATCACTCATAGAAAGATTTTCTATGAATGATAGAAAATTTTTCTATCACTCATAGAAAAATTTCTATGAGTGATAGAAGATTTCTATCATTGATAAGTTCTATCAGGGATTGAAAGATTTTCTATCAAGAGTTTTCTATCATTGATAGAATATCTTTCTATCACTGATAGAAAGCTTTTCTATCGGTGTTAGAAAGTTTTTCTATCACTTATAGATTATATCGGAGATAGAAAGATTTTTATGGGTGATCAGGGATTGAAAGATTTTTTATCAAAAGTTTTTCTATGATTTTCTATAAAAAGTTTTTTTTATCACTGGTAGAACCTATCAGTGATAGAAATCTTTTATCACTGATAGAAAAAGTTTCTATTAGTGATAGAAATCTTCTATTCTATCAGTGATAGAAACTTTCTATCACTGATAGAAAATTTTTCTACCACTGATAGAATCTATCAGTCATAGAAATATTAGTGATAGAAACTTTCTATCGCCGATAGAAAATTTTTCTACCACTGATAGAATCTATCCGTGATAGAAATATCACTGATAGAAACTATATTCTATCAGTGATAGAAAGTTTCTATCACTGATAGAAAATTTTTCTACCACTGATAGAATCTATCAGTGATAGAAATATGATAGAAATTTTTTCTACCACTGATTGAATCTATCAGTAATAAAAAGACTTTCTATCAGTATAAAATAAATAAAAAAAAAATTGACGAGGAAGAAGAAGATGGGCACACAGGGACAATTTAGGAATATAAAAAATTAATTAAAAAATTTTGTCATATTTGCAAATATTTTTAAAAATGGCTATATTTGTAATTATTTACCTTCATGTTGCCACCCATTACAATTATCCTTTATTTAATTAATTAATGTATTCTCTTTTTTCTATTATTATATATTCAACTAAATGATTGAGTTGAGCTCTCCCTCTCTTGTCGAGCCATCCACGTAGAAGAAGCTCAAATTCTTTTCTTATCTTAAAAAATAAAATGAAACTAAATTCAATTTCCACCCTCAACTTTATGTATTATATTCCATAGATTTACATGTATATATGTTTTTGTTAGATACTGTATTGTTTTCAATATTTCCGGATATAGTCGAAATTCACTTCACAACCTCAACTTTATTCATTCCGTACATTATGTATGTAATTGTTTTTTTTTGTTTTTTTGTTTTTTTTTGGGTGCAATATCTTATAGCTAATATAAATTTATCAATTGACTTATTTTTCTTTTTTTATTATTATTAATTTCAAGTTGTTATTGAAAAGTTGAGAATTAATAGGTTGATGATGTTATTATTGATATATATAGCTTAATACAATACATTTATAGATTGTCAAAGTGAACATGACTCAACAATAACTAGCAGGTTGTATTAAAAAGAAAACAATAATTAGCAGGTACCCTCAATCAAGAGTTTAGACGTTTGAATTTCCTACTCTCAAACGTTTTGAACTTTAAAAAAAAAAATCATGAATTTTATTTTTGATAATGAATAAATTTTAAAAAAATGATAACATATTGTATAAATTTCATTCCACAAACGAAAACCAAACACATGCATTTTAAGCACATGAAACCCATTTTTCTACAAATTTGAGTTAACTTAGAATCAATTGTTTTATCTTTCTTTGGAATACCATTAATTTAATTCTCTGTGTTGATTAACACTTGCAGATATGATTATAATTTTTTTTTAATTTAATAATTGCAAGATATGAGAGATCATACTATTATCATATTCATTAAAATATACTCAAATGGAATTATTTTATCAAATTGAACACTTAAATAAACGGTCAAATTAATGTTTTCAATGAATGAAATTACTTTTTTAGAGATCTGTAATAAATGGTGAAGTTAATGTTTTTTTATGAATGCCAAAATTAATGCTTTCAATTAGTTAAATTACTTTTTTTAGAGATTTGAGTCTATGATTAAATATTCTAGTGATCAAGTGAGATTTGTTTTAGTAAGTGCTAGTTTTGACTTTTGATGGCTAGCTATTCATTTTCCTTGGATTTAGATTCACATTTTTTTTTTCATTTTTTGGTTCAACAAATGTTATGGATTGATTTGAACCTCTGACTTCAAAGAAAAGAGTTGGTGTCTTCATTACTAAACCGTGTTCATGTTCAATAATAGTTTTAGGTGATCTACAGGTTTATTTCTAAAACATTTTCAAACTTAAATTTAGATAGAGTACAAGTGATTATCCAATAGAATTTCACAAAGCTTAATATACAAAATTAGTTGTATGGTTACAATCGGTAGATTTGAATTTGGATTATGTGGGAGTAACAAACTTGGATTTTGATTTATGGTCAATAAAAATTTGGTTAAAATAGTATTTTGGTCCTCATACTTTAGGTTTTATTGCATTTTAGTCCCTATACTTTTAAATGTTTAATTTTAGTTCTTTTACTTTGAATAAAGCCTAAAATTAGTCTGTTCACACGTAACTTCGGGGATGGAGACACGTGGAATAAACAATATATTTGTATTTATGTAATATGTGTGTGGGTGTACAATCTCTAACTTTAATCCTCTGATTCTCTCTCTTAAATATATAAACTTTTGTCTCTAGCTTGTTGATCTTCTTGGGCTCGTTTGTTGAGTTTCTTGGATGATCGGCCTGCTAGGTTGATGATCTCTTGGATCGGCTTGTTAGCTTGTTGATCCTCTTGGATGATCGGCCTGCTGACTTGATGATCTGTTGGATCGGCCTGTTGGCTTGATGATCTGTTGGATCGGTTTGTTAGCTTGTTGATCCTCTTGGATGATCGGTTGGCTTATTGATCTTCTTGCATGATCGGCCTACTGACTTGTTGATCTTCTTGATCGGTCGGTTGGCTTGTTGATCTCTTCTTGGATGATCGGCCTACTGACTTGTTGATCTTCTTGATCGGTCGGTTGGCTTGTTGATCTCTTCTTGGATGGTCGGCCTGTTGACTTGTTGATCTTCTTGGATGATCGGTCTGCTGACTTGTTGATCTTCTTGATCGGTCGATTGGCTTGATGATCTGTCGAATCGGCTTGTTAGCTTGTTGATCCTCTTGGATGATCGGCCTGCTGACTTGTTGATCTTCTTGATCGGTCGATTGGCTTATTGATCTCTTCTAGTCTTCAAACCTTCTGAGTCTTGAGTTTGTTGAATTCTGAATCTTGGATTTTCTGAATTCTCTAGACTCTCTGACTTCTGATGACTCTGGACTCTGGCAGAATTCTCTGGACTCTGAGTTCTCTGATCTGAATCTCCCCCTATGAATGAATGGTGGCCTCCTCTATTTATAGAGTTTGATGGACCTCATATGGACTTGGGCTTGGGTCCAATTGCCACGTGGCATAATTTGATTGAACTTGGCTGATGTTATCTGATGGATCACTAATAGACAAGTGGCATTCTTTGATTTGCCGAATTTTAATGTCTATTAATTTAATTTAGGCACACGTGTAAATGTGTAATTGGTCCCAAATTTATTTTATCATTAATTTATATTAATGACGTGGCAATTTGTGATTGGCCGAAATTTCTCCTTCAACATAGTCCACACATGAAAATTATTATAATTATATTTTTTTTTTCGAAAAAAAGTGAGGGTGAGAGATTTGAACCAACCTTTTAGTCATTAGTATAAGATGTTAGTTACGTTATGTTCATGTTGTCAACTTTAAACTAATTGTAGAGACTAATTTGAAGCTTTATTTAAAGTACAATACAAATGGAATAAAATCCTAAGTACATGGACCAAAATGGTATTTTAACTTGTGGTAGGAACTACCATAGAGGTGGCCAACAAGAGCATAGCTCTACTGACATAAAGTTGTATTGATAACCACGAGGTCCGTGGTTCGAACCCTCACCCCACGTATTGTCAAAAAAAAAAAAAAAAAACTACCATAGAGTTATATATATATATTATTAAAAACTAAAAAAGTGAAACATAAATAAATAAATTTTGGTTGTTCAAAAAAATAAAAATAAAAATAAATAAATAAATAAATTTTGGAAAAAACAGGTTTAAAAAATTGGCGTGTTCTTTTGTATTCGCTCCGGATATTTAGGGTAGCATTGAATGTCAGTCAAGTCCTACCAGATTGTTAGGAGGAGCATTGATTTTGGGGACAGATGCGTAATTTCCAATGGTCTTTTGATTTTCCTTTGACAATAACGGCCACATCAAACTTTTTAGGGCCCACCTTCTCTTTTCTTCACTTATTGCCCAATGCCAACTCTTTACCTCTCTTTGACACGTGGCTTTCCTCGTGGGATCCACATGCCTAGCTGGGCCTCCATTTATTTAATGGGCCTTGAAAAACTTTGCCTCATTCGCAGTATTCGACAAAAATAAAAAAGTTGATATCTCCTCTTAATATATACAGGATTTTTTCTTTTCTTTTCTTTTTAGTCTTGTTTAACGCACGCATTTATTTTATAATCTCGTATCTTCAATATTCATTATTCAAGTTTTTACTTTTTTCCATTCTCATAGTTTGGTTTTATGTTTGTGTTGGAATATTTTGTAATTAATTTGATTCATCGTTTAATTTTTGGTTCTTTTAAATTTTTGAATTAAGAAATAAAGTGAAAATTTGAAATTCTAATATTAAGGTCTTGTTTGATAACTATTTTGTTTTTTGTTTTTGAAAATTAAGCTTATAAATACTACTTCTATCCATAAATTTCTTTGTTTTCTACCTACCTTCTTTCCATATTTTCAAAAACCAATTCAAAGTTTTGAAAACTAAAAAAAATAGTTTTCAAAAAATTGTTTTTGTTTTTTGAATTTGACTAAGAATTCCAATGTGTCCGTAACAAAGATAAAAATCATGGTTAGGAAATTAAGAAAAAATAAACATAACTTTTAAAAACAAAAAATCAAATGATTATCGAACAAGACTTAATTTAACCAGATTGGTAAATTGATTGCGTATAAAATAATTGAATTAAAATAATAAAGAAGGGAAAGTGACTGCGAAACAAAGACGTGACAAAAAGGGGAAATGAATAGCGATAGTTTTCCTTGTCCTACTTTGTGATTCATTCAACAACTTTAATTTATTACCACCAAAAACATTACTTTATGAGGCTATTTTTTGTAATGGCAACAAATCAAATTTTATTATTATTCTATACTTTATGCATTATTTTTACTCCAACAATTAGGATCGCTGTCTCTCTTTACCAATTTAAAGCTTTTCCCAAATTGCTTGAATATATTTTTAAAAATTAATAACTTTTCTGTTTTCCTTTTTGAACATGCTTTCTTATTAATTACTTGATATTGGAAGACGTGTGCCAATAATTATATATGAGAAAAATAACAAAATATGTCATCAGCATGACTATAGAAAAAAAAATATATACTTTAAAAATTTAATCTGGTTAACAAATCTGAATGTCGGAGATTTGAACTTCTAAGAAGGAAAATAGTGCTTTAATTATTAAGGTCTCGTTTGATAACCATTTGGTTTTTAAATTTTATGCTTACATTCTTATAGTTCCTTCGTTATTGTTTTCAATTTTCTTAAAGAAATATATATATATTTTTTAATTTTCAAAACCTAACTTGGATTTTGAAAATGTTTTTAGGAAGTAAAGAACTAAACATGGAAGTAATGTTTATAAGATTAATTTTTAAAAAAATAAAAAATCAAATAGTTATTAGATGAGACCTAAGTTATGCTCATATTCATGTTTAACAAATGTGCCTGTGTTGCACTATATTGAAAGTTAGTATTGGTCAAATTTGATAATCGACTTTGTAATGTCACTTGTAAGACATACTCTTATATATTAGTGTTGGGCAAGTAATCTAAGCAATGTGAGACAATTATGATTTGTTATGTATGTACATGTAATATGAATCTTAGAAGTTTCAAACCATTTGAACATATCGCTTCTTTCTAATTAATTGATCAAGCTATTAATCTAATATCTATGTTTTTCTAATCCAAAAATAAAGTATATCATATGGGGGAAAATCAATTTATATCCCTAAACTTTATAAGTTGAATCACTTAAAACCTCAACCTAATAATTCAATCGATTAAAATTCAGAATTTTTACAAGTGAATCAATTTAGTCCCTTTATTAGAATTTCATTTAAAATCGTAAATGTATCACCATCGCACATGCATAAGAGTTCTTTGAAGGCAAGGATTAACGTAAATTAAAAAGAATGTTGGGATCGAATAGACAATAGCAGTTTTTCATAAATGAGAGCAATTTTTCATCTTCTTGTTTTCTTCTATTTTTCTCTACTTATTCAGAAAGAATTATGTGATAAAATTTCTTGCAGCTTTGATATAATGTTGATAAGGTTTTAGGAATAAGAATAATTTTATTAAGTGATTTTGAATAAAATCAAGTGAAAATAGTTATAAATGATATTGTTGCTAGATATGAATACTAAATCAATCAATAGAATCAAATGGTTTTTATATCTTAACCAAAAAAAAAAAAAAAAAAAAAAAAAAAAAAAAAAAAAAAACCAACATAATAAATTGATTGGAGCAAAATTGTAATAAAATGCAATGCATGTGGAAGTGAAGACTAAAGAGATGATTAGAAAGGGGTTGTTTGGGTCTTAAGACAAAGTGTGGGGTGTAACCAAACACTCCCCCCATTATTTGGAGGCTTTCATTGAACAAAACCATGTGCCTCACATGCCAAAACTCTTCAATTCACCAATTTTTCCTATTATTATTATTTATTATTATTTTCTAATTCCTTTTTCTCTTTTCATTAATTGAAAATTAATTATTGCACCCAATTAAAATATGTTGGATTCTATTTCATGAAACTCTCTATTTGTAAAATGAATAGATCATTAAATGACATTGGGATGATAATTTAAAGTAATGTCCAAAAAATAGCCTTTATGTCAAAAATAGTGTTTTTCCCCTTTGTCTTATTTTCAAGGTTAAATGACTGAGTTTAGTGGTCTAATAGATTTGTGAATTTTTAAAAGTGTATAACAAGTTATTTTTTTTACAACATGTGATGGAAGAGATGTAAACCACAAACTGCTTGATCATTAATACAAGTTTTATGTCAGTTGAGTTATATTTATATAAACTAAATTTAGGTTATATAAATCAAGCTTATGAGACCAATATTGAATATATATATCACATAACTATTTTTGCAAATTCCAAACTTACAATTTAAATACGGATCATATAATTAAAGTAGGAGATGTATTGTTTTTTTTTTTTTTCTTGAATTGAAATATAAATGATAGAAGTCCAAGCGAGCATAGTTCAACGGTAACTGACATGTAAGGTTAGAGGTTCAAACTTCCTCACCTCCAAATGTTGTTGAATTCAAGAAAAAAAAATAATAATAATAAATGATAGAAATTAAAATTAGTATTTGAAGCATGGGTAAAACATGAAGGAGAAATTTATAGAGTATGAGACATAGAGAGATGATGTTTGTATGTATTTATTTTTTCCTTTTTTTGATAAAATGTTTGTATGTATTAACTATTTATCGTTTTCTTTCATTTATTATTTTATTCCTCACATTCACACGGCATGTTCTGCCTTTCATTTCCCATTTCTTCCAAATAATTACGGCCCCACTCTCTATATCCATTCATTTTTTTTTTCTTTTTCTTCATTTAATTCAATTAAATCACCCTCACCCAAAATTCAAAATAAATAAAAACAATCGTCGGTTCACTCATCATTTAAATTCAACACGTTTCGTTTTCACGTCTTTACTCTTTGACTCATTTATTATTGGTTTTGAATCTCATTTACTTTACCTTCCCTCTTTTTCTAAGAAACAAAAAAAAAAAAAAAAAATCTTTTTAATGGTTAAATATACCTAGAACCTAAGTGGAATTCAATTTATTCATCTTTTCAATAGGATTGACATAGATCTAAATGAGAAAGATCTAATCCTCCAAAGTGTATTATTATATCTTATTAAAAACATTAGCTTTGTTGAGACAATCAAGGTGTCAAACATTTTTAATGTGAGCTCTTAGAGAAGATTAGTCTGTTATCTCTAGAGTAACTTTTATCTGTTAAGCAACGATTCTTCCACTTGATACTGTCAGATCACTAAGACTGACTTTTAATCATACTCGACATGTGGGTCTTGCATATCGATTCCTTTAAGCACATCATGTGGGATAGGAACGCTCTTGCACATGTTTTAGCCTAAAGAGCTTTATCATAAGATAAGTTTGTGTATTTGAGATCATTGGGTTTCCAAAATGAGTTTCCTTTTATGATAAAGGAATGAATCCCGAACAAAGTGTCAATTTTTTTTTTTAAAGTTTATTTCTTCCCAAGAAAAAAAAGGTTAGTTTTATTTGGCCTTAAAAATAATTATTTCGTAAAAACATACTAATAAAGAACAAGAATAGTTATCCTTTTTTTCTTTTTATTTTTCTTTTTTTTTTACTAAATTTCTATTTTAAAAAGTTGGAAATATATTTTCAAACCATTGAAATTTATACTTAATTTTTTTAAAAAAAACTTTTGTTGGTGTTGTTATTATTTTGAGTTCAACAAGATTGAAAGTAAAGAGATTCGAACATCTAACTTACTAATCAAGAGTAAATGTCAATTACTATTGAGTTATGCTCACTTTGGTTACTTTATTATTATTTTGAAGAAGTGAACGCCAGTGACTGAGTTAGGGATAGCCTGCCTAGTGCTTGATCGGTAGTGCGTCATTGGAGTCAACAAATCCCAAAAAACCCAGAGTTCCGGGAGTATCCTGCTATTAAGACTGCAAGAGTTTTGCCTAATCAATAATATTGCTAGAGTATCTTTTAAAACAATTATTAAATCCTGACCAACGTCTGTTTCTAATCTGTCTGCTTTATTTGTTTACCTTTTGTTCTATTATTTTTTTTGCTTCAGCATTATATCAAAATCAATCATTTTAACCACTCTTGAAACCATTAAAGAGTTATACAAAATAGATAAAGTGAGAGCTATTCAGACCCGTGGATTCGATAAATACTTATTACTTGCTGCGGATTGTGTATGCTTGCATAGTGTTATAGAGTCTATTTTTACTATATTTTTACCCACTCTGAAAACCCAACAACTATCCTCCACCATCGACCACCGGCCACCAACCCCACCACCACGCTCGGGACTCCACCATTTTTGTATAAATGGACTTTTGTTTCTCATATTTTTTTTGTTGATTTCTTTCTTCCACTTATCATCATTTTTTTTCTTTTCTTCTCTCCTTCTCCCTCTTTTGTCTAACTCGCCAAAGTTCGTAAAACCGATTAAAACCGACCAACCGACCGTGTGATCGGTCGGTCTACACCACCAACATCCCCAAAACCGATAGAAACCGATACAGTCGGTGGTCGGCGTCGGTTTTAGTCCAAAATCGATGTCGACCGACCGATGAACACCCCTAGTTAGAGGAGCATTCAAACAAAATCAATAATTTCTTTAATTTATGTTGATTTGAATTCTATTAAAATTCCTTTGGTTCCAAACAAAACAAAAAATTTCAAATCATTTCTATTTTTTTATATCCAAGAATTTAAGACCCCGTTTGATAACCATTTTGTTTTTTAAAATTAAGCCTATAAACACTATTACAATTCATAAATCTACTTGTTTTGTCATTCTTTCCATACTTTCAAAAACTAAGTAAGTTTTGAAAACTAAAAAAAGTAGTTTCCAAAAACTTGTTTTTGTTTTTGAATTTGGTTAAGAATTCAAGTATGTGTTTAACAAAAATAAAAACCATGGTATGAAAATTGGGAGAAAACAAGCATAATTTTCAAAAAAAAAAAAAAAAAAAAAAAACAAATGATTATCAAACCGAGCCTAAATCATTTCCTTTCAATTTCAGATGTCGAACAAAGCATTAGTTCTAGCTAGATCGTTTTGTTTCTGCTAAAGTAGTTGTTCTTTTTTATTTTTTAAGGAAAAAAAATTATCTCTATTAATTATGGAGGCCAAAAACGAAATCCGAAATTGAAATGGGTTGTTAGAAACTTTCACCCCTTTAGAATGCGTCATCTACTTTTTTGCATTTGTGTGTCACGAGTAGTGAATGACCTACTTTCTCCTACCAAGCTTTCTTTAAACTACTATTGATGTTACCAAATTCTGCTGAAGAACAAGAAGATGATGAAGATGAACACGAAGAAACCCTCCATTTTCAGGTTCTATAAAAAGCTCGGCCCCATTAATCTCAGACTCGAACGAAAATGGAGCAGAAGCTTGAACGCAAGGGCAGAGTGTGTGTAACTGGAGCTTCGGGTTTTTTTGCTTCTTGGCTTGTTAAGCGATTGCTTTCTTCTGGCTATCATGTGACTGGAACTGTTAGGGATCCAGGTTTCTACCTCTCTTTGTTTCTCTCGTGTTTGTTTGTATAGCGAAAGACTAGGGCATAGATAAGTTCACTGTTTGATTGGATGTGTAGGGAATGTGAAGAAGGTGGAACATCTATGGAGATTGGAAGGAGCCAAGGAGAGGCTACGACTCGTTAGGGCCAATTTGATGGAACCTGGGAGCTTTGATGATGCTGTAACGGGATGTCATGGCGTTTTCCACACAGCTTCCCCTGTCTTGGATGGAACCCATTCTAAGGTTAAAAAAAAAACTGATAGATTAGAGTAAATTTATGTATTCCTTGTTAGGATAGCTTACCATCTTTGTCTTTGCATCTGTGTGATTTGATAATGTCTACTTTGTTACCTTTACCTTTGCTTCCACTTAAAAAGGTTTTGTACTAGCAACAAAATTTTCGTTTGCCCATATGTCATAGTCCTTCATTTTTTTTTTCTAGTTGATACGAGAATGTGTTTGCGAAATTAACCATCTTAACAGAAGACCGTGTTGAGCCTTTTCTTTAATAATCATCCATCCCTGTACCTTTGGACTCACTGAAATTTGTTCTTATCTAAGTCAACTTCTATTCTTTAGTGTACACTGCTTATCCAATATGTCTCAAATATGGATTAACGCAGATTACGGGACTTTTTAGAAAAGTAATAAAGAAAATAGAAAAAATTAGAAAAAGAAGACGGTTGCAAAAATATTTCGTGAAGTCAAGTGTCGCGCCTCTTGTGCGGGACCCACAGGAATTTTTTATTATTTTTCTTTTATTTTTAATACATAAAATAAATTTATTTATTTATTTGATTTTTTTTTTTAATTCGACAGATTGCTTCTTTTTCTTTCTTGTTTTTTTTTTTCTTTTTTAATACACAAATTAAATTTATTTATTTATTTGCATTTTTTTTTTCAAATAAATTTAGATTGATTTTAGGTTAACTTTATTTATTTATTTGTATTTTTTTCAATTCCACCCACAGAGATTGTCTATTCTTTTCTCTTTTAATATATAAATTAAATCTATTTATTTATTTGCATTTTTTTCAATTTTTTAGTGATTATGTTTTTTTTTTATAAATATTTGTTTTCAATTTTTTTCCAAATTGTGAACCTAATGATTAGGGTTTTTTTTTTTAAAAAAAAAACATTTTAAGTTTGTATTTTTTAATATATATATCTATAATTCACATGGTTTAAAGTTTGCTTTGTTTTTTTTTTTTTTTCTATATCTACAATTTACATGTTTTAAAGTTTGCTTTCAAGAAGCGCGAAATCCTATTTTGCAAATTTTTTTTGCAACAACTATAATCCTCTATTTTTTTTTTTTTTACTTTTAAATTTTACTTTTTGTGTTATCTATATCTATAATTTATAAGAAAATGTAACTATATTTAAATAGTTATTTTGAAAAATAATTCAAAATTTCAAAGGAATAGGAGTGATTTTGAAAAAAAACATCTATCTCCCTTGATTTTTATTCATAGAAATAGTGGTGATTTCTTTTATTTATGTCAATATAATGTTATTAGATTAAAAAAAAAGATTTTGTAAATTTATAGGAAAGATTTTGTTGATTAAACAAAATGCGAGAGTTTATGAATCTCTTAAGTAATATTGTAAATTTAATGTTATTAGATTTAAAAAAAGATTTTGTAAATTTATAGGAAAGATTTTGTTGATTAAACAAAAAACAAGGGTTTATGAAACTGTTAAGTAATATTATAAATTTAATGTTATTAGATTTAAAAAAAAAGATTTTGTTGATGGAGAATATTTAAAAAAGATTTTACTTAGAAAAAATTGAGGTTGATTTTGTTGACGGTAGAATAAAGGGAATATTAAAGAAGAATTGAAACATTTTATTATTTTTCCAAACCAATTACATTTTCCTATAGATTGTAATTATAGACAACAAGAAAGAAAAAAACACAAAAATTTATAAATATATATTAAAAAAACAAACTTTATTATTATTATTTAAAAAAAAAAAACTAATCCTTAGGTTCAGAATTTGGAAAAGAAAATTGAAAACTAATATTAATTAAAAAACACATAAGCATTAAAAATTTGAAAAATAAAGAAAATAAATAAATAAATTTAATTTATGTATTAAAAAAGAAAAAAAAAGCAAGAAAAAGAAGCATCTGTCGAATTGAAAAAAAATCAAATAAATAAATAAATTTATTTTATGTATTAAAAATAAAAGAAAAAAATTAAAAAAAAAATGTGTGGGTCCTGCGCCGAGGAGGGTCGCTCCTCCTTTAGGGGCGCGACACTTGACTTTACGTAATACTTTTGCAACCGTGTTGTTTTTCTAATTTTTTTTAATTTTCTTTATTACCTTTCTAAAAAGTCCCAGATTACGTTCTTCAAGGTCTAGTACGACTCTGACACCATGTTAAACTCAATATAATCTCATGTTATGATACTGTGTTCAACCACAGTATGATTTTCTAATTCGATACCAGGTTAAGTTACCACTAAACCAAAAAAACTTGAGCAAAGAGATGAGTGTAAGAAACTTCTAAGATTCACATTCTTGGGAAAAAAAAATAATAACCATACTGTGAATTTTGTATGCCATTTGAAGATCAGATACTACTTTTTAGAGAAAAAGGTAGTTCTGAATCTGATTGATTTTATGAGCAACTCTATCTCTTATTCTTTTCTTCATGTTTTTTTTAATAATTTTCTTGGATCCAAACAGACAGAAATGCTGGAGCCAGCTATTGAGGGCACACTGAATGTGTTACGTTCATGCAAGAAGAACCCTTCTCTAAGGCGTGTGGTGCTCACCTCATCTTCCTCAACTGTTAGAGGAAGAGAAGATTTCGACCCCAAAATACCATTGGATGAATCATCTTGGTCTTCTGTTCAACTGTGTGAGAGACTTAAGGTGCCATCATATTATTCTATCCAAATAATCTCACCTTTCTTAATAAGGAATTTGTTTTTGGAAAGGAAACTATATTTGATCCCCAACAATTTTCTTGCTTCGTTGTCTACTTTCAAATTTTGGTCTTTGGCTTTTGAAATTTAACCACAATTTTAAAAGAGTTTCATTAAAAAAAAAAAAAAACAAAAACAAAAACAAAAATCGTTATTGAACCCAAAATCACATGACTGTTCTTAGCCATCATTTTGAAGATTATTTTCTGCCAACGATGCCATTGAGCCGATGAACTCTTACTGTATTTCTCATTTTCTTGCAAAAAACTTGTGTGGGACATCAAACAAAAGTTGTGGTATGCTCTTGCAAAAACCCTTGCTGAAAAGGCAGCTTGGGAATTCTGCAACGAAAATGGAATCGATTTAGTAACCGTGCTCCCTACGGTGATCGTCGGGCCGAGTTTGCCGCCTGATTTATGTTATACAGCAAATAGTGTCATTGGCCTGCTTAAAGGTGTGTGAAACTTCAATGGCTTGCAATTTTGCAGTCTTGGTTTTTAGGAAAGCATATAGATAGACTAAGTTTTTATGAAATAATACAGGGGAAACAGAGACTTTCCAGTCACTTGGAAGGGTAGGCTATGTTCACATTGACGATGCTGCTCTCTGTCACATCCTTGCTTTTGAGAACAAAGATGCTCGAGGCAGATACCTTTGCTCTTCAATTGTGCTGGACATCAACGACTTGGCTTCACTCCTATCATCTCGCTATCCATCGTTCCCCATCTCGAAAAGGTTTTCTTCGATCACCTAACTTTCATTAAGTTTTTCTTTTGTATTGAGTTTTTCTTTTTGTATAAGAAACTAACTTTCATTAAGAAGAACGAAAGGTGATATTCGATAATCATTTAGGTTTTTTTTTTTTTTTTTTTTTTTTTGGTAGTAGATGTGATGTTGTGAATGATGTGAATATGGTTGAGTATTTCAGGTTTGAGCCATCAAACAAACGATATTATGATTTCAACATCTCGAAAGCTGAGAAATTGGGGATAAAGTTCAAGTCGGTGGAAGAGATGTTTGATGACTGCATTGCATCTCTCTTGGAGCAAGGCCATCTTTCTACAACTTAATTTGAATAATTTTTCAGCTTAAAAATATAAAATAATTATGAATAAATATGAATGTATACACTTTAATTTTAGTCAAAAAAAAAAAAAAAATGTATACACTTTGATTTTGAAGGGATTATATATAAAACTATATTTTGGCAATTTATTATTATTATTTTATATTATTTTGGAAATTATGAATTTTTGGAGAGTAGAATGATTCGAGGATGTTATGGAAAAAACTTTGAATATGTTTCAAGTTTAATTTTAAAAATCAAATAATTATCAAACTGGAGCTTAGAATGTCAATTTTTATTTATTTTTGAATTCAATAGCATTTGGGGTGGGAGAGATTTGAACCTCTAACCTTTTGGTCAATTACCGTTGAGCTATGTTCACTTAACTATTCCAAATCCTTTTTAAATTCCATGAAGTCCACTTAAATTTTTATAAATGAAGTTAGGCGATGTTTGGGAGTGATTTTGGCATGGTCAAAATCAATTTTACCAATGCCAAAATCAATTTACTCTAAAATAAACATGTTTGGCAAATAGATAAATAGATTTTTTTAAAAATTTGAAATCAATTTAAATTGATTTTTGAGAAATTTGTTGGGAGGTGATTCTTGATTTGGTGATTGACCGGGAATCACCTCCCAACTTTTTTTTTGTTTTTTGAAATATTTGTGAACAAAAGCTCTAGAGTTTAATTTCGATTGGAAATCAAAAATAAAAAAATAATCACCTTCGTTTAATGGCTGCTTGTAGATTCTATTTTTTTTTTTTTTTTTTTTGAAATCTTTGTGGATTCTATTCTGAGTACACTGCATTTGGTTTTTATTTTTTTTTTTTTGCCTTTTTCTTTTCCATCATTTATTATTTTCCACAAAAAATTGTTAGTATTGACGGTTTCTAAAGACTCTTTCATAATTTCTCTCCAATTTTATTATATTCTATTACCATGAGGGGCCAATTGTGCATTTCTTGGTTTCCAAAAATGTAGATATTTCATTATAAAGATATATGATTTCCCCATAAATTTGTAAGGAGTCATGACATACATGTTACCTTTTAATTGGAGTGAAAAATAGAACGGTCTTAGTTTGTCATAATTCAAACAGTATACATAGAATAATTAAGATTTCATTAATTTTCTTCTAGTTTCAACTCTATCTAGTTTGTAAAATGAAAATGTTATATATGCGTCTATATAAACAATTAACATAAGCAAACGTTACCATTCTGTAAAAAAAATAAATAAATAAAATAAAATTATGCATCTTCGCCCATACTATTTTATGGTCAATAAATTGTAATATGGGAGCCTCTACCTTACCAAAGGTTGCCTTGACATAAGTCATTAACACCACCCGTTCAAAAAAACATTCCATGATTTATTAGAAGAATTAGTCATATAATATATGTATATAGTTGATATTGACCTAATAAAACGATCATCATCTTTAAGAACTTAATTAAAGATTTATATATATATATATATATATATATATATATATATAAGGTTGAGTGTCTTATCTTTTACAATAGTTCGATTTGAATGGTTCATCTAGAGAAACATGTGTAGAGATATATTATATATGCAATGGGTTTACATAAGACTAAACTTCAACATATTTATTCTATATTATTAAGTTAAATAATTTATTGAATGTAAAATACCCTTTTAGTAATTTGGGGATTCTAAAATCAGATTTGAAACCAAACATAATATTTCAAAATCACTTTTAAATACATGAAAATCACTTTTAAAAGTTTGGAACCAAACATAATTAAATATGATTGTATGAATATCAATTTTATAAAATCAATTTCATAAAATCTCTTTTTCTTAAATCAATAATTCAATCAAACATGCCTAAATATGATAGGTAAAAATAAAAATTTTCTTCAAATACTTAAGATCTTGGAGTAGTTTTTTTTATAACAATGTTATTGTTAGTTGTATATTGTTTTTCTTATTAGTTTATTTGGAGAATTTGGAGGTCTCTCTTACAAGTTTACATTAATAATAATTAATCATATAAATACATCATACCACAGTATGAATCAATATAAAATTCATCAAACCACAATCACAACCAATAAAATCAATAATAAAAAAATAAAATCTCAATATGAATTTTCATGTAATTGAAGAATTTTTTTTTTTTCTTGACAACATAAAGAAATAATATTTCATCAAAATTAATTGCAAAAAACACAATAGTAAAAGGCAAAAATTAATTGAAATCCACAATTTTATGGTAAAGTACTTACAATTTTTACCCATTGAAAGAAGTGTAATTCTATTGCGGATGAATGATGAAAAGTGGTGTGCAATTTCTAAACATGTTAACTTTGAATTTCAAACCACAATTTTTTAGAGAGAAATTTACTGCAATTTCATACACAATCTTTAAATAAAATCAAATAACCAACCACATGAAAATAAAGAGACAATTAATACAATAATTGACTAACCTTTCTCATCCATTTTGAAATAGGTGATTGAAGCCCGTGGAACCGATTGTGAAAAAAAAAAACAGAAATAAAGGATACTATAACTACTAAATAAAGGAAATTCATAAAATAAAAACTCTAGAATCTAAGGATACAAATAATATAACTACGAAATTCATGAATCTCAACAACATGCTTTACACAAAATAAATTATCTATGAACAACACATGGAAAACAAATAAAGGAAAAATTAAAGGTAAAAGAAGTATATTACATAGTCCAATGTCTTTTATACATGGGATCGTATCCATAAGTGAATGGATGCACCTATTTGATGTATAACTACCTTCACCAATAGTCGTGCCTCATCAATATTAATTGTATCCATTGGAATGAACAAACATACACTTGAAGAGTCACATTGCATCAAGAAAGGTCAAAATAGGAATTTACTAAAAAAGTATGGGCAAAAGAGAAAACAAAAGATTCTCCCTTCTTAGCCCCATTTATATATAGTATAAGTATATATATATATATATTTTGAGTTCATACTTTTATATATACTAGTATTTAAACACATGCGTTGAACATGAAATTTTTCTAATAATATAAGTTGTAAGAATGTAATTATAATTTCTAAAAAAAATGTAATTATAAGTCAAGTAATCATTAATGGTGTTGTTTTATAAAAAAAAAAAAAAAGATAATGCTGCAAATATTGATTACATTTTTTTAATTATAAAACATTTCCTACCTTTTTATTACTAAAATTTAGGAAAAAATACACTTTTGGTCCCTGAGGTTTGGGTTAAGTTATACTTTGGTCCATGAGTTTTCAAACTCAACACTGAGGTTTGAGATAAGGAGCAAAAAAAAAAAAAAAAATCCGACGGCCGCCGCCATCGGAGTTGAAGAAGAAGGAAGAAGGAGATGGAGAAGAAAAAGAAGGAGATGGAGAAGAGAAAGAAGAAGGAGAAGAAAGAGGGAGAGAGAAAGAATTAAAAAAAAAAATTAAAAATTAAATTTTTAATTAAAATAATAGTGCCACGTCAACAACCCGTTAGGATTTAACGACAAAATGGATGGCAGAGACCAAATTGCTTCTCATCCCAAACCTTAGAGGTAATTTTGTTGAGTTTGAAAACACAAAGACCAAAGTGTAACTTAACTCAAACCTTAGAGACCAAAAGTGTATTTTTCCTTAAAATTTTAAACATAACTTTATTTTTAAAATAATAGATTCTTATTACAATTTCTCATATAAATTTAAAGCGAATGCATTATATAATATAATTGAACTATGTTTAAAAGAGATGTGGGCAAGTGTCATTCCATCTTTTCCATCATGTGGTGTACACAAAATGTACCTTAAAAACAACTATTGCATAAAGGATGAGAGCCAAAAAGAAAAGGACACATTAAATGGAAGGTAGAATTGTACTTGAAATTGTATGGAATAAAAGCAATTTCTTTGAATTTTTCCTTTTGTGGTCTTGTTTTTTTAGAGCTTTCACATTTGTACAAATAAGAGCATGCTCCCTTCTGTTTATAATCATTTTATGGGAATAGGACAATGCATCTTTTTTTTTTTATCATTTAGTTTCTTTAAATTTTTTAGATTTGAAATTGTTATACATTTAAATGTGTTATCAAGTAATGAGTGCGGTGTGGATGAATACTCCATCTAACATTTGAATAAAAATGTATTACAATTTCCATTTTAAATAGATTTGTAGGATATGTTTGTATGTGTATTTTTTGTCATACTCAACCAGAAATGGATCTTGGTAATTTTCTTATGGTGGGCTAAAATTGTACAATTTAACTTTTCATATATACCAGATTTTAAGGATCCAAGGAAAGTAAAGTAAAGTAGAGAGAAAACTTTAAAATCTTAATGTTTTTATATAATTCTCTAGAGCTAACATGAATTGCCGAAGAGAGTAACTTTTTGGTTAACCTGAGCATAGCTTGGAGTTGGGAATTGGGAGTGCGACCAAAGTCCCACATTGGCTAGATAAGAGTATGATCGTGGGTTTATAAGGGATGACAAGTATCTTCATTGGTATGAGGCTTTTTGGGTGAAACCAAAAAGCAAAATCATGAGGATTTATGACCAAAGTGGATAATATCATACCATTGTGGAGATCTATGTCGTGCTCCTTAACACTTTTATATTTTTGTGGTATATTTGGCTAAGGTCCTTATTCTTTTGAATTCAAATATGTTGAAATGTGGAATAACAAAAGCCTAAAAATTGAAAATCACACGTATGCATTTGAAAAGGAAATAACATGAATAGGAAACGAGTTCCAAGTGTGAGTGTGAAATGTATGAACGATGTCAAAGCCTAGAAACATTATTTAATCTATTCAACAAATCAATTGATAATAAATTAGAAATGAAGAGAATTATATTCCTTTTAAATAAATTATTGGACATAATCTATTCATTCAAATACTCGTGTATTACATGTATTCACTTTTTTTTTACAAAAAATGTGAGAATATGGAAAATTTAGACCTTCGACATCAAGGAAAGAAATACAAGTCAGTTACCATTGTGTTATGCTCACTTTGATAAAAACTTGTGTACTCATCATCTAAATTTCAATTACATAATTTATGGGCTAAAGTGAAGTATAGTTCAGTGGTAATTGACCTGTACTCTTGACCACAAGGTCGAAGGTCCAAATTCTCCTACCCTAATGTTGTCGAACTCGAAAAAAAAATGATCATATTTCATATTTTATTATTATTATTATTATTATTGAAATAGAAATGTGATCATTTAGGCCCCGTTTGATAATTATTTGGTTTTTGAAAATTATGCTTGTTTTCTACTAAGTTCCCTACCATAACTTTCATCTTTGTTAAGGATCCATTTGAATTCTAGCCAAATTTTAAAAACAAAAACAAGTTTTTGATTTTTTTTTTTTTTCAAAATTGGGCTTGGTTTTTGAAAACAAGGAAAAAGATTGATACTAAAAAAAAGTATATTATAGGTGGAAGTAGGTGCATATAAGCTTAATTTTTAAAAACGAAAAACGAAAAACCAAATAGTTATCAAATGGGCCTTAATTTTATAAGACATACAAAAGCCCATAAACAAAGCCCACGGCCTAGGGAACAGTTTCTCAGTTGAATATGTATGTGGAATGGAAGGATCTAGAATTCTTCTAGTTCAAGAACTCTAGTGAAGCTAGCTAATCATATTCGAAAATTTAGAAACGATTTAACGATTTTATTATAATGGAAAGAAAAATTTTAAATATATGTGATTGAAATTATTGGTTTAAATATTTACTGATTTTTTTTTTATAGCGTTTAAATATTTACTAATGGTAGTGATTGACTAGGATTAGAGAGAAAAATATATATATATATATTAAAGGGCATTACCCGATTTTTGATAGCGACATTTTATAATTATTTAACATGTGGAGGATGGACATTACACACACAAAATTGCTATTTTATTTTTCTCCATTCTTGTAGTTGACATCAATAATAAATGTATTTAATACGAATGACTTTACATCTATAGATTTCACAATACATTTCATTTTCATTGAAAAGATTTCACAATACACACTCTCTACATACATTTTGTTAATTCATCTCTATTTGACGTTTGTATATTTGAACAAGAGCGAATAAGGAAGAAAGAGAGCAATCGACCTCCCCTAAATCTTTTTTGATGAAAAGAAATTGAAATCGAAAGATTATATATAAATATATATATATATATATATATAGAAAGTTAGAAGTTTACTCTTCGGGTGAAATTTTCTAGCTCCACGTCTAATCTCCAGTAAATTATCTCTGTATGCTGAAAACTGATAGTGATAGTAACTATGATGAATTGATTTCATTCATTTCCAATTCTGATGTCAGATTGGAAATACAACTCAATTTCAAATGCAAAGTCCATTGTAATTCTAAGACAGCAAACCAAGCTTCAGTTCAGAACTAAAAGTCAATGTAAACACACAAAGATCAAACCTAATGAAAGAAGAGACAATAAGGAACTAAGCAATCAAGTAACACTCCAAAAATGAACAGCACTCTGATCTTTCATGGCAACAAACCATCAAGTCGTCTAGCAAACTTTACAGTACATTAATAAGCAGATCCTTCCAACCACAATCCAGTAAAAGGGGCAGCCATTTCTACTAATATCAGCAGGCTGCCAAATGAGCTTGAAGTAAAGAAATTTCTTTTGAGTAAATATCAAAATTTTCAGTTTGATAAATTTCCTCAAGTAGTTTTGATGATAAGAATATGCATTGCACAATCACATGAAGATATAGAGTTTCATGAAAGATCAGTAATCACTGGATCATACATAGGAAATCTTAGCTGAACTTTATTACTGTTGGGGTAAAGATGTTTCCAGTGGCAGGATGTGAATATGGGCTGGTCTGTACGAAAGAAAGAAACATCCAGAAGTTCTTTGGGATATCAATAACAAGAATTAATGGGAACCCCACAGGAAGTAATATCAAGATTCAAGCATACATATGATCGCAGTATTAGCTAACCTAATTCGTAAGCACTAAATGAAATCTCTACACTTGTGCTATTTTCCATTGAAATGAAAGATCATTTCACCACCAAAGCAAGGCAAGAATTACAAAGACACCAACGAGTATAAGGAGGTTTTTCAGTATATTATCAGCATGCTGACCTCGGCTCGGTGGTTGTGGAAAATGGTGGCCATGACCCCCATGGAATGTGTTGAATGCATAAGGGTAACCAGAAGTAGTTCCATAAACCGTAGCATCAGGAAATCCATGAAACTGGATGTTGAATAAAGATGGGATCAGACCACCAAAAGCAGTAGCCAAAGTGAAGTTTCCAATCCTTGCTGTTGCCATCGGCATAAATCCACCAGTGAATCCAAAACCATAGTTTGCAAAGTCATTAGCAACAGGGGGAGGTGCTGTTTGAGGCCTTTGCCCGGCAGGGCGACTCGGAACATCGATACCAGGATAACTATTTAATCTCGGGTCAGACGGTACCTTGCCCCTACCATAAAGAGGAACCAACTTCTCCTCCTGAACAAGAGCCTTACAAACAGGACATTCTTGACATTGCGAGTGATGATGCAGCCATCTATACAAACAGGGCCAGCAAAAGAGGTGGCCACAAAGAGTGATAATTGGATCTTGAGCTAACTCGAAGCAAATATTGCATTCAAAATCACCAGTATCATTGTTAGTGCTGTCACTATTACTGGACCAAGAGGGATTTTGATGTGGCACACTTGTTGATTCTCCAAACTCATTCGCCATTCTCAATTACCGCCCAAATATCAGCAGCTATGATCACCATTAGTCCCAATCGAAAGAAAATCAGAACAAGATTCAACAACTTCATCCCACACCATCAAGATCAAAAGCATCAAAACCAACAATCTAAACAGAAACCCCCCAAGAAAAAAGTTGAAACCCCCCAACGAAAATCCAAAAACAGATGCCAACTAAAATCGATTCTCAAATCCAGTATGAATGTAATTGCAAGCAAAAAAACAAATCAGGTGATCCAAACCACACAAAAAGAAGAGACAAAAAGAAACCCCCAATTTTCGAATCCCAACCGAACAAGCAAAGTGAAGACCAAATTGGTACCAACAATACACCGATGCAAACGAGGAACAGAAGAAAAAGAAGTGAAATTGAAGGCAGATAGAGAGAAATGAAGAGAAAGAGAGTGGTACGGACCTCGAGAAGAGAAGAAGGAAATGAGAAATTGTAAAATCGCTGTTGCAAGTTGCTGGTGAAAGAGAGAATCTGTGAGATCAGGAGCTACCGACCTACAAATCAAAGAAAGGCGTAGAAGAGAGTAGAATCGGAGGAACAAGAAGAAGAAGAAGAAGAATGAAGATGGAAAAAGGGCTTCATTTTCTTTTTCTTTTTTGTGATTTTTTTTTAAAATATTATTTAATTCCTTAGTCGACGGATAACAACGTGTAAATTAGGTCGTCCTATGGATTACGATAAAACGCTGCGTTTTATGATCCCCCAATCCGACGGCTTCTATTTATTTCATCTTTTAATATTCCTAGTGTTTTTTTTTTCGACAAGACTTTTAATATTCCTAGTTATTAACTTATTGAGTTTTTTTTTTTTTTTTGAAAATATTATTAACTTATTGAGTTTGTTGAAAATTGTTTTAGTATTTAATTATTTAGGCCCGGTTTGATAACCATTTCGCTTGTTGTTTTTTGTTTTTGAAAATTAAACTTATAGATACTGACAATTTTTTATTAATATTATAAGTTTTAAAAATTATAATATTAATAAAAATTGTCCCAACTTTTTTTGTTTTGTTATCTACAACATTTCCATGTTTTAAAAAACCAAGTCAAAATTTGAAAACAAAAAAAATATAGTTTTCAAAAACTTGTTTTTGTTTTTGTAATTTGGCTAATATCTCAAATGTCTACTTAACAAAAATGAAAACCATGACAAGAAAATTGAGAGAAAACAAACATAATTTTCAAAAACCAAAAACTAAAAATCAAATAGTTATCAAACGGGCCTAAACTATATATATGAGGAGAAACTGTTTTGCCCGTTGGTTACACAAGTAACCTAGTATTTTCAATAATTAGTAGAAATGTAGGACGAGTCTATCGACATGCATGAGCTTGCTTAGTTTACATTAGTTTTTTAAATCAAGCTAATTGAAAGTTCCAACAAAAATTTGTTTATGTCGAAACTTGTAATTACTTTTTTGGTTCAATACATTATTTCCGAAAATTAATTTGGGTGATAAGTATAATTCAAATCGACCAAACTGACTTAGTTCATTTAATTTCATTTGTTTTTGCATTGTTAAATCTATGAGACAATTGAGCTCTTTAGCTCCTAATTCCAAATTTGACTAGACAGCTTTGTTTGGCACTTCATCTAACTCTCGTTAAGACTAACGAATTTTGTTTAGGCTTTGTTTAGGCTAAATTATACAAAAGATATTCTAGAACTGTGAAGTTTGTTTCAAAAATGTCTCTAAATTTTAAAAAGTTTAAAAATAAACGTCCCTGAACTTTAAAAGGTTTCAAAAATATCCTTGAACTTTAAAAAATGTTTCAAAAATACCTTTAGCGTTAATTTTTTTATGGAAACCGTCAAAGTTTCAGTTTCATTAATACCTTTGAACTTTCAAAAATATCCTTATATATTGAAAAATGCTTCTATTTTTTTTCTTCTCTTACCGTAAATTCTTCCTCCGTGAAAATTAATGAGAAACTTTACTTTGAAACATTAACGACAATGGGTATTTTTGAAACATTTTTTAAAGTTCAGGGGTGTTTTTGAAACTTTTCAAAGTTCAGGAATATTTTTTATAATTTAGTCTTTTGTTTACAAAGTAATTGAGTTACGTAGGACACCACATTTTCCTCCATAATACTTTGGAGTCTTATTCCAAACACTCAAAACATGATTTTTTTTTTTTTCATTAATCATATGCTAATGTTTTTTTTTAGTACAATCATATGCTAATGTTGTGAGACTCATTACATTATGTCATATTAAATGTACTCAAAGCCGATACGAGCATAGCTCAACTAGTATAAAGTTTGTACTACTGATTAAGAGGTATGTGGTTCAAATTCTCTCATCCCACATGTTGTCGAAAAAATATATATTAAATGTACCAAATAATCGTATTTTTTTAAACATTTTTTATCTTCATTAATAAGTAGCCAATTTGAGACCTTGTGGCCTACAAATGACCTAACCTAGCTCATCATGGGGTCATGCTCGGTTGTTTTGGAGCATTTAAGCTCATTTCTTGCCTTAAGTGCCCACCATGAAGTTCACCTTAGTTGCCATGTTTTGAGGGTCCGATTATTGTCTCTTGTGGTTGAATTAAAAGTTTTAGCCATCAAGAAATTAATTAGAATCCGTGACATCTAGAATTTAAGAGCACTTTTTATTATAGAATCACTCTTAGTCAAACATTTTTAATTATAAAGTTTTTAGTGAAGGGCCATCAAAAAGAAAATTGCACTTTATTTGTATAGATTGTTACTACCAATTTCTTACCTACTATATCCAAATTGGATATCTATGTTACATAGTCAACAACATTTTATTAACCATCTAACAAGGCTCATGGATGGGTGAGATGAATCGGCGTTGGTATTGATGGGACATAACCATTTGAGCACAGGTGTTCATTGAGAGTAACTAATATAAAATGAAGGTTTTTTTTACACGGTCAAATGGATGCATGTGTTTGCATCTAGGATGTGTCCATTAAGAGTAACTAAATTCAACGGCAGTGGTCTATACAATGAAGGAATATTACATCCACTCGCTTATATAGTTGTAAATTCAAACGGTAATTAAATGTCAAGTATCACATCATCCAACGATTGTGAGATGTGTTGTACGATCAATTATATAATAATGAATATGAGGCTTTCAAGCCCCAACCACAGGTGCAATACAAAATCAAATTCACCCATCAAATCGTCGTAGTTGATGTCATCTTAGCATTTCAGACAACTAAAACATAGAAATCCAACTTAGTTGTTATTATGAATCTATCTTCTTATAAATGGCGGGACTCTCCAAAAAAAAAAAAAAAACAAACAAGGAAAAGAAGATGGAGTATTAACCCGCCCACCAAGCACCAGTTGTTGCAGTGTTGTCTTCATATTCCGTATGCACCCAATCAATCTAGTTCATTTTTTGGAACAAAATCGAACAAAGAAACAAAAGTATACACAAGTTGATGAATATGAGTTTAGACTTTAGTTATTCTCACCCTTGGAATTCATGTAATCAACAGGAGGAGCTCAATACATCCAAAACGAATTCTTGGACCAGCCACTTCCAATTAAAATCATCGGAAAAAAAAACAAAACAAAACAAACATGCGTGGAAATATCCAATTTTGATCATGAAATCATCGTTGTGTTTAGAAGAAAATTAAAGTTACGTACAATAAAAATAAATGACTTCCATTAACTGTGAAAGACTACACGTCAGAAAATTGAAGGAGAATGAGGTTACTAGATGAAGCTTCACAAGAATAATAATATGTTCGTAAAAGAAAAATTGTAGAAGATTGAGAATGAGATTCGTGGAAAATATGAGTTCGTCTAAACTAAGAGAACAATAGTTAAAACCATTAACTGAGGAAGAAAAACAGTTTTCATCCTCCAAGGTAAGAAATTTATCAAGTAATAGTGATATCTATGACCATTGATTGCCTTGGATTTTTTTTTTTTTTGTATCTTCTATCTTCTTTGTTATGTGGCCCTAACACTTTAATTTAACATTTATACATATATACTCACTAGACAATTCATAGTTATGGGACACTGTCTATACTCACAGTCTCTACGATAAGTAAGCGAATGAGGTTGGTGCGTGACGAATGGAATGGTTCATCAAGTCATTTCTCGTCTCAACCCCCTAAATAGGAAGAGTTGTACTTTACAAATAGAATGTAATTGCTTCGCACCTAACTGTGATAGCCCTTTCGATACCTTATGTTCGCTTTGCTATTAGTGGTCGATTTTCCATTGCGTTAGCGTTTTCCATATATATATATAATTGAGATTTGTTAACTTTTGAGCAGGGTAGCCGTTAATGGAATTCATTTATTTTACCAAGCAATCTGGTCATAATCTTTTAGGAAAATTTTCCTTCAAAAAAAAAAACTTTTAAGGAAATTTTTCAATGTTTTCTTCAAATTGCAAAAACTCTCTATTTTATATTCAATGAATTAAAAATTCGAACAGCAAAAAAAATTAGTTCAAAATTATGATTGATAAAAGGTTAATATGTTGTTAAATTATTATTTTATTAATATATTTGAACCTGAAAACATGTCATTCTAACACTATTCAAACATATAAAATCCAATTTACTCGAACTTATCTTAACTTCTAAATATATCATTTCCTTTTACAAATTTCAACTAATTTTTAGAAGGTAATTTGAAATTTTTTAATATAAAAGTTAAGGTCTCGTCCCATAATCATTTAATTTTGGTTGCTGGTTTTTTAAAACCAAGCTTGTTTTCTTCCAATTTCTTTATCATGGTTTTCATCTTTGTCAAGGACAATTAAATTCAAAACCAAATTCCAAAAGAAAAAAAAAGTTTTTGAAAACTATTTTTTTTAGCTTTCAAAACTTCATTTAGTTTTTGAAAACATGAGAAGAAGGTTTATAACAAAACAAACTTATAGATTGAAGTAGTGTGTTTTTTAAGAGTTTAATTTTTTAAAAATAAGAAACTAAGTGGTTATCAAACGATGTCTAAATTACAAGTTTAATCTCTAAACTTTCAAATTTATGTCTATTTGATTCCTAAACTTTAAAAAGTGTCAAATTCAACTTTGTGTATCATTAAGTTCTTGAATTTTGAATTTGATGTGTAATAAAAACCTTGGCTTATCCAACATTTTTTAAAATTCATAAATATAATAGACACAAAATCAAAAGCTCAAGATCCTGTTAGACATAAATTTTAATTTTAGCCTAAAAGATTCGTTACTTTTTAAAAAAAAAAAAATAATATGTTAGGGAGCTATTAAACATAAAATTGGAAATTTAGATACCCATTACACATTTTTAAAGTTTAAAGATTTATTTGACACTTAAAAAAAATTTGTGAATCAAAATTAAATTTTAATTTTGTAATTTAACCTAATATAAAAACTAAAATTAGAAATTTCAAAAGTGTTAACACAAATTTGGAAAATTACCTAAATGCACTTAACCATAATTAAATAGAATGGGGAGTTCCGAGCTCCCTGCTGTGCAAGCTATTTTATTTATTGGGGTTGTCTACTCATTAAATATTCTGTGCTTGATGTCATATATTATTATTTATATTTATTAAATCTCGTTTTCAAAATTTAATAATAAATTATGAAACCTATCTTGTTTCGAAAAATAATAAAATAGATCAATCATTCGCACCCTAAATCAACGTAGCTATGTGTTTAAAAAAAAAAAAAAAAAAAAAAAAAAAAAAATCAACGTAGCCAAGTATTTATGTTTTTTTCCCCATTAATTATAATTGGGGTGTAAATTATTGGTATTAATATTTGTACTTACTTTCCCTTTTTACCCCCTTCACAAAAAAAGGATTTTCCTCTTGATCGTCAATTCTTCATTGAATAAAGGAAACATCCAAAATTATTTCATTGTTTTAAAATCGTGATATTTGAAATACTACATATGATTTTGTATTATCGGTCGTGTTTGGAACAAGAAATTTTTAAATGAATGTAATTTAAAAAAAAAAAAAAAAAAAAAAAAAAACTTTGAATTTGTTGAATGGGAAAACAAAATAAGAATTCAACTAGTAAAGTCTTTCAATTATGAAACAATATTATAATTTAATAATTTTTTTTCACCATATGTGGAATGGAAGATTTGAATCACCAATCTCTTGTATTTTATACCAATTGAGCTATATTCATATAGGAATTTTAAATTTAGTTGGAACATAACTCAATCAGTAAATGTTTCAAAATTGTAGGTAAATGAATTTTTCAGTTGAACAATATATGAAAGTAAATATTCAAACTTCTAATCATTTGTCAAGAATATAATATTTTGACTAATTAAGTTATGTTGGAAAGGAGTCTCAATAATTTAAAAACTAATAAATGAATAAATAATTTTCGACCACCAATCACACTTTATTTATTTTTGGTTAAAAATCACTTTTGGTCCCTAAACTTTCATAAAAGTAACAATTTAGTCTCTGAACTTTTATTTGTAACGATTTAGTCTTTTACTTTCAATTTTGTAATAATTTAATCCATGAACTTTAATAAGTAACAATTTAGTCCCTATACTTTCAAATTGTATCAATTTAGTCTCTATTCTTTCAAATTTGTAACAATTTAATCCTTGTCGCAAAAAAACTCATCAAAATTAAATGTTGATTTTTATTATTTAGTGATTACACTTTGTAGCTTATAAACATATTTGGTCCCAAATTAGTTAATTAATCTATCTATGTACGGAATTTCATTAAATGTGTTTACATTAGTTTTTCACGATAGGGATCAAATCGTTACAAATTTAAAAGTACAGGGACTAAATTGTTACTTATTAAAGTTTGTGGACTAAATTGTTATAAAATTGAAAGTACAAGGACTAAATCGTTACAAAATTAAAAGTACAAAGACTAAATCGTTACAAATGAAAGTTCAAAGACTAAGTTGTTACTTTTATAAAAGTTGAGGGACTAAAAGTGAATTTAAACCTTTATTTTTGCATGTGGTGGAAATTTCCTTTCCACCCACCCAATTCGTCTCTCTCGACTACGTAAACGCAGGGTAAATTTCTCATGTTCTTTCAATGTATAACTGGAAAAAAAAATATTATTAACTAAAAAAAACCTATTAGTTAAAATGATTTTTTGTTTTTTTATTCTAATTAATTAATGTATTTAATTTAATTTCTTACTTTCTCGATTTGATACATATTATAATCACTTTCTGTACTTTATACTTTTTTTTTTTAGTTTGTACTTTATACATTTTAAAATCTTATTAAAGTGATTCCAAATGTTTTACGGTTTTAAAAATTGTTTAGAAATATTTTCATTTACCAGGGAGTTTTATTTTTATTAAGCTTCAAAAAATATATATATAATCTACCTTAAATCAATTTCCTTTGAAATTTCAAATTCTCATTTTCTTATTTTTAGTTATAATTTAAAATCGAACACAGCCACTAAAGACGATAATATTGTAAATTTGTGACGATATCAGACGAGCATGACAGAATCATTATGTTGTACAAAAATATAAAAACAGTTACAATGCTACTATTTCATATTATAATTGATTGATATTTTTTAAAAATTGATGAGTTGTTGCACAATTTAAAAATGAATGTTATTAAATTATTGCCCAATCAATGATGACCTAGCTAACAAAATCTAATTGTTTAAAAGTTTTTAAGAGTTTAAGTTAAAAAAAAATATATCTGTATATTCTAATTTTATGTATATATGAACATCTATCTAATTTTTATTTTTTTAACATCTATCTAATTATATGTGTATTTAATTTACATACACAAAAAGTCAAAGTCAATATGAGCATATCTTTAAATGACATCAAACATTTACTAATAACTAAAAGGTATGTGGTTAAAAAAAGTTGTACACAAAAAGGAATTATAACATATACATCTTTCAAACTTTTGAAGTTATATCTATTTAGTTCAAATATTCTTTAAAACGACCAAATAGGTTCCTTTACCTTTTTAATTTTGTGAATATGTTAATGTCATTAATTTTATTGGTTTAACTTTTAAACCCACAAATGCTTGCAATTGCTTCAAAATCATATTGCAGTGATGATTTAAATCAGTTTGTCACATAATTCACAATATAACTGCAAGTATTAAATTGATAGATTAACATAGAAGATGTATCATACACAAAATAGAAAATTCAATAACTTATTAAATAATCTTCTCAAAAAAAAAATAACTTATTAAATAATCACAAGTTTAGGAGATCAATTAGAGATAAATTTTAAATTATAAGGACTAGATAAACAAACTCGTAAAAGTTGAACGACTGAACTTATAATTTAGGTCTCGTTTGATAACTAATTGGTTTTTTGTTTTTAAAAATTATCTCCCAATTTACGTACCTACTATGATTTTCATGTTTGTCAATGACACATTTGAATTCCTAGCCAAATTCCAAATTCCAAAAACAAGTTTTTGAAAACTACGGCCCCGTTTGATAATCATTTCGTTTTTGGTTTTTGGTTTTTGAAAATTGTGTTGGTTTTTTTCTCAATATTCTTACAATGGTTTTTATTTTTGTTAAGGAGACATTTGAGTTCCTAGTCAAATTCCAAAAACAAAAACAAATTTTTGAAAACTATATATATTTTTTGTTTTCAAATCTTGGCTTGGTTTTTGAAAACAAGGGAAATGATGTACAAAAAAAAAAAAAAAAAAAAAAAAAAAAAAAAAAGAAACTTGTGGGTAAAAATAGTGTTTATAGACTTAATTTTCAAAAACCAAAAACAAAAAACGAAATGGTTATCAAACGGACCTACTTTTTTTAGTTTTTAAAAATTGACTTGGTTTTTTAAACCATGAGAAGAAGGTATTTAAAAAACAAAGAAACTTGGGGGTGGATGTAGTGTTTATAAGTTTAATTTTAAAAAACCAAATGGTTATCAAACAGTACCTTAATGATTAAATTAAGAATTTGGTATATAATTTATGACATTTTTCATTTACACGAAAATAAAAAACTTTAGAGAAAAATACTTTTTTAGTCCCTGAGTTTTGAACTATATTTGGTTTTTGAGTTTTCAAAACAAGTCTTTTTATTTATGAGTTTTGAAAAATGTGTTTAAAAAAAAAATATATATATATATATATATACTTTTTTTATCTGAGAGTTTTGAGTTATATGAACATATTTTTTTGGAGCCCTGACTTTATGATTGCTAGCAATATCAACACACGGGTTTCACGTGTGAAATTGATGAGAGTGAGAGGGATGTCCGTCTCAAATTTCATATCCAGGTAGTGTGTAATTTGGTAATATAATTAAATGTAGGGGCATAAAACAAAAGGGGAAGATTAGGCAGCACGTGTGAGATTGGTGCACACGTGTAAAGGGTAAAAAGCTATTTCCATTTCCACCCACACGTCTTCGCTAAAAAACTGCCCAAATTTTCTACATCTCACAGACTCCCTTTTCCCTCATTTTCCCAAAAATTTTGCTCCGACTTCGCCATTTTCATGGCTTCCCCATCACTTTGACGTGAATCCCACGCTCCGCCGTCTGATCGTTCCCTCTCAACGTCGACGGCGATGTCTCCCGGAATCATGCCGATCACCGATTTCACCTACTGGCTGTCGGAGCACCCCGCCATCGTCGGATTCCGGTGGAGCCACACCCATTCATGGGGCTCCACTTGGTCCTTCCTCTTCTCTTCCATCGCCTTTTACCTCGCCTTCTCCACCGCCGTCCATCTCTTCCTCAGCCTCCTCCTCCGCCCCGGCCGCCCTGTCCCTCTCGGCCCCATTCCAGCCATCCATTGCCTCTCCATGGCTCTCATCTCCGCCCTCATCTCCGCCGGGATCCTCCTCTCCTCCGCCGCCGAGATTCGCGACACGCGGTGGTTCTGGCGGCGCTCCAAAACCCCCTTCCAGTGGCTCCTCTGTTTCCCCTTAGGCACTCGCCCTTCCGGCCGCGTCTTCTTCTGGTCGTACATCTACTATCTATCCCGATTCTTCCATATGTTCCGTACAATCTTCACCATTCTCCGGCGACGGCGGCTCTCCTTCTTCCAGCTGTTCAACCATTCGATTTCGACGTTTATGTCGTTCCTGTGGCTGGAATTTTCACAGTCCTTTCAGGTTCTGGCGATTCTGTCGACTTCGCTTGTGTACGCAGTGGTTTACGGATACAGATTCTGGACGGCGATAGGACTGCGAAGGGCTTGTTTCCCTTTCGTGATGAACTGTCAATTCTTCCTGTTGGGTTGCAATCTGGCCTGCCATGTGGGCGTTTTGATGCTGCACTTTATGAAAGGTGGGTGCAACGGAATTGGAGCTTGGGGTTTCAATACAGTGCTCAACGGAGCCATTTTGCTGCTGTTCTTGAACTTCTATCTCAAAATTCATCTGGCGAAGTCGCAGGATTCTGTAAAGATGATCAAGCTGGATCAGTCCTGTTCTGGGAATCTGGAGAATCAATCTGTGGGACTGATTGAGGCTGAGAAATTGAAGAAAGAGAAGAATCAGTGATTGCTGATGGATTGAAGTTTTGGTGGGAATTAGATGGTTAGGGAAATTGATATGTATGGGAGAGGGTGAGAAAAGGATTTGCTGACTGAGTGTTTGGTGGTTGGTGGTGTTTGGAAGCTGAGAAAATTTGGAAAGAAAATTGTGACATTTTGGTTTTGTAAAGAGGTAAATTATATATGTATATTAAGACATTTTTAATGTATGTGTAAATGTAGAGGTTTATGGCTGAGGGAAAAGTGTAATGTTTAGGAAACACCTCAGGATTAGGGGTTGAATGATGGAGAATAAAATGATTTTATCTCAGAATAATCTTACTTTCAACTTCCTTTTTCTCATAACAAACAAGCATGGCACTGAATGATATGCATATGCACCTTAAAAGGAAGAAATTATTATCAGATGTGCTTCCTACTTTTCTTTTTCTTTCTTTATTTTGCATTTTAATATTTGTGTGGATTCCAACCTACGACTAAATTCATGTCTTTTTACTTTTTTTTAGTTCAACGTATAGAGGTGGAAACTCCAACCTCCAATGTTCTAAGATTCGAATCTCTTAGAAGTTATGTTTAAGTCAACATAACTATAGTTCAACTGACATAAAGTTTGAAGAAGTATGTGATTTAAATCCCTCACCTTTACATATTGTAAAGAAAAAACTACGAAAATGTAATTGGTATTTATGAATTATATATACATCGGGAATGAGTTACTTTGGCGTAACAAAAAAAAAATTGTAGGATTGGTAGGAATATTTGAGAGCATTTGGAAAAGATTCCATTGTTATTCGTTTTGGGCAACTTTGGATCTTAATTTTGCAAGTATTTTAGCAGAGCATCTTTTACCCGTAAATGTTGAATAGGAATGGCAAAAATTTCCACCAAATGGTCCCTCTTAAAAAGGGTGGGGGAGTTCTCATTAGAAAAGGATTGGCCATTGGGGACAATTTTTCTCCAAATTTTTGTAGCGATGGCGACCGAGATGGAGATAGGAAAAGGGAATAGTTTTAAGGTTAAATTACAAGTTCAGTCCCTGAATTTTCAGGTTGTGTCAATTGAGTTCCTAAATTTTAAAAAGTGTCTAATATATCCCTTAACTTTTTATTATGTGTCTAATATGTTTTTAACTTTCAATTTTGTGTTTAATGGGTCCTTCACATATTTGAGATTTTTAAAAATTAACTAATTTATTAGATATAAAATTGAATTTTATGTCTATCAGGACCTTAAACTTTCAATTTTGTATCCAGCAGACTTGAGAATTTTAAAAAATGTCCAATAGGTCAATGGCTTATTAAACACAAAATTGAAAATTAAGGGACTTAACTTGGCATAAAAGTAAAAGTTTAAGAACCTATTGAATAATTTTTAAAGCTCAATGTCCTATTAAACACAAAATTACACTTTTGAAAGTTCAAGAAAGTTTATGGACTAAACTTGTAATTGAGCCTAAAAATTTATATCCCTCACATTTTTAATTATTTATACTTATTATTCTTTAATTTTCATTTGGGTTTGTAAACTTTGAGACTTAGTTTTTTTAAGAAAAAAAAATAGTATAACCAATATCCGGTGTGAAGATAACGATTTGAATCTCTAACTTGAAAAGAAGTTAGCAATTTTTAAAATACATTTTGTTCTTTACATTTTCAAAACTGTTTATTTTAATATTCAAACATGTGAGAGCCGAAATTCGAACTTCAAGATTACATTGTGTTCCAGTTGACTTTAATATGCCTATCTTAGTTCGTGAACTTTCAGAAAGAACAATTATTTTGATCATTATTATTGTTTTTCTTATGAATACTGTGTTTTCAAGTACATATCTTATTCGGCTTAGGTGGACATGTGCTTTAGTCACATTGATTGGCTAAGGTGAATATTAGATGGGAAAATGTTAGGTGGACAAATAATTGCAATGAACAAAATGATTATTTTTGGAAAGCTTAAGAATTAAAATAAATATTTTGATAGCTCAAAGTAAAAATAGAATAAACTGATATTTAAACTAAATTACTATTAAGTATTAAAAAGCTTTAATACATTATTTCTCAAAGTATTCAATTTTACATGTATTAATTTGAACTTAATTAGTTTATAACTTTAATATATATTGCTAATTAAAACTTTTTAATCAAAATTAATAAAAATAAAATAAAAATGGAAATCTTTATTGTAAGAGTATCTTCCATCCTCCAAAATGGAGAATGAAGAAGGGACAAGGATGGGGAATTACATCTAATTGAAATAAATTAAGGTAGCTTACAACCCACTAGCCACTAGCTATCAAAATTTAGATAACTTCGAGCCAATTTAGCAATACTTTATTTTTAGTTTTTTTTTTATATATATAGTCATAAGTAATTTAATCATAAAATAAGAGATATCTCCTAATAAATATGTTTAATTTCTTTTTATTCAATTAAAATTAATTTTGGAAAGAAAAAGAACATATCAAATACTACAGCTACACACATTCTATTTGAACCCAAAAAAATCAAATAATATTATTAGTATGTATAGAAATGATTTTGAAATGACTAAAATCACTTTTGTCACGTTCGAAATCATTTCAAAACATATCCTTAATTATTCAAAATCAATTTCATGTTCGATTTTATACTTTTAAACGTGATTTTCATATCATCAAAATTGATTTTGAATTATTAAAGACATATTTCAAAGTGATTTGAATATGACAAAATTGATTTTAAGCCACGCCACTTATTTTTTACATTTTTCATCCTTCTCTAAATTTTCCTAGTTTTTATTGGAAATATATATACATATATATTGGAGTTATCCTGACATTTTATATTGCAAAACTTTTCGCTTTTATCTAATGAGACAAAGCATTTTAATTTGCTGTTGACATGTTGTCCCTATTAATTAGAAAAGTATTTTAAGGTTAATTGTATTTTTTTTTTTTCCTTAGACAACAAAGTCATATTT
Organism: Luffa acutangula; assembly: GCA_036850905.1. Classification (NCBI taxonomy): domain Eukaryota; kingdom Viridiplantae; phylum Streptophyta; class Magnoliopsida; order Cucurbitales; family Cucurbitaceae; genus Luffa; species Luffa acutangula. The sequence goes on along the minus strand of CM072087.1, from coordinate 54,214,665 downwards.
TGTCATTTTTTTTTTTCAAATGTAAGTTGTACCTTCCTAATATTAAATTCCAGACTACAATTAATTGTCTATTAATATCATTGTATTCTGTACAAGATTTTATATTGAAAAATATCTTAGCTGTACTTTTATTAAACAAAACTCTCCCATCCAAACAAAGATTTTCCGTAACAATTTAAAATGAAATTTCCAAAAGTTATTAAAGCAAAAGATTGAGAATAGATTCGGTTATTACAGTCAACTTGAGCATATCTCACATGGATAGGACATATATATATCTTCTACCAAAAAGTCGAGGTTTGAATCCTTACTCATGAACTAAAAGAAAAGTCTTTTTAAAAAAAAAAAAAAAAAGAAAAGCTTTTTAAAGAAAAAAAAAAAACTTGAAAGGAAATAATAAAATATTCCTTTTTCTTATAGAGTAAAGAAAGAAAACAATGAAAATTTATTTGAATAAAAATGAAATTAAAAAAAGAAAAATGGAAGATTATATGTCATGGGTGACGATGAGGAGGTAACTTGAATGAAGCTTTCACTCTCACAATAAAAACATAATTTAAACATTTTTGTGGATGTGTTTAAAAGGCTAGAAATTGAACGAAGAAACAAAACAAAAGAAATAGGTAGGTCCCAGCAGATTTTATTTTAAATAAAAAGTTAAATTTTTACTTCTAAACTGCTCAAGTTATATCAATTTATTCCTAAACTTTCATTTTTCTCTAAAATCTGATAATTTTATAATATATATGTTTTACATAATCCATTAAAAACGCAAATTAGAATAATCTTTTAACAATATTTAGAAAGAAAAAAAAAACTTATTAGAAGTCTTAAATGGCAATACTTTTTGAAATTTATGATTAAGATTGCAATACCTATCTAAATTTGAGATGTGATTTGATGGACTTAAAAGTTTAGGATAAAAATTGATACAACCTGACAAATATAGGAGTAAAAATTTATTTTTTTCACTCCTTATTTCAACCAAATTTATAAGGTCAAACTTGAGATAAATATTATACTGTTGTTTATTGAAGGAGAATGACATCATTGTCCCTCTTAGCCCAACACAACCTTATATATATATTTATATATAATTCAACCCACGTTATATTTTAGTATAGATTTTAGTATACTTTTTATTATTGATATGAAACCTAGCTAACTTACACAATATATAATTCAACCCTACGTTAGATTTTACCACACTTTTTTTAGCCAACACACTTTTTTCTCCATGGTTCTTTTTCATATTTTTGTTTTCTATTGCCTAGTTCATTGTCCATTCTATTTGTCGTCATCACTTCCTACCATCTTCACCAAGTTTTATTGCTTTCACTCGAATAATTCCATTTTCTCACCATTTTCATATTAGAAACAAAAGAATTCGTGCTTAGAACAGAAAACCTCTAATTCTAGCTTCAATCTAAAATTTAAGAAGTTAGAATTTTTTTTCATCCTTTAAGGGTAGGATAGAGAGGGCATCCCAATCATGTTTGTCTCATTGTCATCCTTACTTGACTCTTCATAGAATCCAATAAAGATAGGAAAAATTCCCCTTAATAATTTCATTACATGGGAGCTTGTGTCTAACTTACACTTGGAAGATATTGAAGCAATCTAATGGCCTAAATTAGTCTCCTAGATCATTCATAAAAGCTTGCCTTTTAGATGAGAGACAAAAGAGGATTTATGACCAACTAGCTCTTTTCCAAGGACTATCCAATATGAGTTGTTAGTTTCTTAAAAGTGAAAAAGAAAGAACAAAAATCATTATTTAAAAAGAAATTAAATTATTGATCATGTGGGACCATGTTTAGTTGGGCACCCCTCTCAATTACTTTGTTGGGCCAATTAGATTTGGGCCTTCTCAAGCTCTCATTAAATCCTAGCCCATACCTTAACTATAGACCAAAGCCTGAAAAGAGGGTGTTATAAACTCGATTATATTTTGGGAAATCCTCAGAAATGGCCAGAAATTACAGCGTAGTTTCGAAAAATGACCAAACCGTATTTTTTAATGAAAAAATGGCCAAACCATTTTTCCCAGCCTATTTTCGTGCTATATAAACTTACTTTTTTGCTCTTCAACCATCTCACGTCTATCCTATATTTGTGCAGCCGTATCTTTTATTTTTTTTTCAAAAATAATCTCTCATTCCATGAATCAAGGGATTTTTAGTTACACGATCATCTCTCTTCATCTTCATTTTATTATTCAACGGTGGGTCCTAGTTGTAAGTATAAAATGTTCCATATCTATATAAACAGAAAAATGATCCATACTTTATCCTTTTTCATTTTATTTATTCAACAGTGGGTCCTAGTTGTAAGTAAAAAATGTTCCGTATCTATATAAACAAAAAAAATTAGCAGAAATTGAAGCATCCTGGATGTCGACAAAACTCAATCTTGGATGTCGACAAAACTCACTCGAGCTTCTCTGAATGTTCTTCGACTGTCCATGTAGATACAGTGTAATCTTGTTGAGAATCTTGGTTATGAGACGAAGCTTGAAGGTGTCTGTGAAGAAGAAGACTGATGGTAGAACGATGAAAGGGTTTGTCTCATAGGTTCGAATGATGGAGGAAGGGGAAGGGGTTCTCTCGCGAACGGTCACTACAACAAATTTGGCTTTTAATGTCGGGCATTGCCCGACATTAAAAACACCGACATTAAAAGTTTTAATGTCGGGCAATGACCGACATTAAAAGCTCTGTCCGACATTAAAAGTACCCTTTTAATGTCGGTCATTGCCCGACATTAAAAGAGCCCTTTTAATGTCATTCAACAAGCTTTGACCGACATTAAAAGTGACTTTTCATGTCGGTCAATACCCGACATTAAAAGTGAACTTTTTATTTCGATCAACCGCTCTTTGTCTGACATTAAAAGTGACTTTTAATGTCGGTCCGTTTTTAATGTCGGTCTTTGCCCGACATTAAAAGTTGTGACATTAAAAGTGTCCGACATTAAATGTGCGATATTAAATTTAAAAAAATTGTTGGTTGCACACGTAGCTAACCAACAATACTATTTCATCATTTTGTAAAAACCTATAAACAAAATAGAATTTAAACATATACACAAAATAAAATCTCGAAAGTATTTTTACACAACTAAAACTCAATGAACATGAATTTAATTAATAAAATATAACAGTGTATATATAATACATGAAATTTTCCGTCCATCCACAAATCACATCCATGAACCAAATTTACAAAGAAAAGTAAAATTACTAAACAAAATAAGTACACATATCGTCAGTGATTTTGATAGAAGTTATATCAAGCTGATACTCAGAAGGAAGGTAATCATTGTCGTAGTGGTCCCACAACTTCAACAACCTGAATATCATGGAAAGCATATGGCTTAAGTTACGCATTTAATAGTCCAAAAATAAATTTATAAATCAAAACTGCATTGTATCATATTTACGAGGATGAGGCATATGAGAAAGTACTTGTTCTAATGCAAACCCCTTCAGAGAACCTGTAATGCTCTAGGTTTCTATACTTAACCTAGAGACATTACTAAAGTCTCTATCCTAATTCTAACCGGTTGCTTTAGAAATTTCGACAGCATAACGACATACATATGACTAACCCAAAAAAATTTAAACCTGTTAAACAAGAGAAACACACTTCTATATGAAAAAAAAGAAATCACAACACTTCAGGTTCACAACAAGACCCCAAATATCCTAAAACTAAGCAAGTTAGTTCATGAAAAACTAATCAGATATGGAGTTTCTTTTGTTTCAAACTCAAATGAGGAAAAGTAATTAAACATCCTAGCTTCCTTTCCTATGTGCAAGAAAGTCAACAAAAAAGAAATAACAACTCATAAATAAGATAACCACAATAAACCCATCAAAATAGCATGAACAATGTTATAAAAACTTATGAACATAACAGAGCATCATTTTTCCCAATTCCTTGTTGTTAAAGAAGTATATTTTTTCCTCCCCCAATCCACCTCCGTAACTACATAATCTATCATTATTTAATGTTTTCTTTTCGTACAAACTCAAGTTACAAGATAAGAAATGAAAGGAAGCTGACTTGGAAGATCCCAAGGATTGAAGTTGCAAAGATTGATCTCTCAAATGTTAGAAGTGAACAAGGCTATGACTAGACTTAATCTCCCAGCTCCAATATCAAATATGCAACTAGCAGTCCAACACTATAACTAGACTTAATCTCCAGAACCATGTTTCCAATAGAATATTATCATGTGATTTTCAATTGTTAATTAAAGATAAAAATTCATCTTTCAAGTGGGCAAGAATAATAGCATCTTGCCCTAACAAACAAACTTATAAAAAAAGAATAATGAGTGAACCAACATATTCTTCCTCCCTATGTCCTCTAATGAAAAGATTCACTGATAAAACTGGCTATTGCAGGGGACAAACCTATCAGGTAGTATGTGAAAAGGATTAAAAATAATTACATAATGATCTCCAACTACTACTACATCCCTTAAATAATACTCCCATCAAGGGGCCTACTTTACTTGGTTTTTGCCATCTGGAAACATCCAACCATTAAAGGAGTCATTCATGTAAAAGCTAATAACTCATCAAGAACAAAAACATTTTTCTTTCAAAATCACATCCAGTGCCACAAACAAAGCTCCATCAAATCAAGGAGCGGACATTACTACACTACCATGTGTGCAAAAACAGGCGTTTGAGTAAAAAGTAAAGAAGAAAGAGAAATAGCTTGCCTTTTGAATCTGCTCGGTGGTGATATTGGTGAGGGGAAACAAAGGCATCATGGGCAACATTTGCAGTGGTTGCTGCATCTTTAGCCTGAATGTAAACCCTAGCCCTAAGTCTCAAAAAAGAAATTTTCCAAGTCAACAGAGACTGAAAAGAGAAGGGGAAAAATAGAGGAAGACCCAAAAGCAAAAAGAGAGAAAGAACCTGTAAATCATTGAAATGGAAGCTGTTTGAGAGCGAATTTGAGGGAAAATCTATGGTATAACATCTCAATTGCAAGAGATAACTCAACAAACCATTTCAAAGCATGACTTAAGTACCCATCAACTTCCCAATAAATCCAACTAAAAACATAAACTCACAAACACCTTCAAACCATAACACAAGTATTTCTCAACCCCTCCCCCCCACTGAACTAAACTTATAAACCAACACAAACAAACAAACTCAAAGCATAACTAAGTATTTCTCAACCCCCAACTTAACTAAACTTATAAACTAACACCAACAATTTCAAATTTTAATTCAAGTATTCCTCAACTTTCACTTAAACTCAACTAAAAACATAAACTAAAACAATCAAATTTAAAATCCTAATTAAAGCATTTCTCAACCCCTCCCCCACTAAACTCAAGTAAAATAACGAATTATAACAAACAATTTCAAGAGATAACTTGAGTATCCATCAAGTTCCCCACAAAACTAAACTCAAACAAATCATTCCAACTTGGATATATATTGTTTATGTTGATTATAATTTTTATTTTTCTGAGAAGTTTTAGATTGATTAAAAAAAATTAAAAGAAATAAAAAGGAATTGATTCGAGTAAATTCTGAAAATGAAATTCAAACTTTAAATTACCATTCCAACTTGGATATATATGGTTTATGTTGTTTAACCCCAACCCAAAGTTAGAAAGGCTGCGAATTAGCTGGTTGATCCAACTTTATGAGTGATCAGTTTTTATGAACATGCAATTCCTGTCAACATATGAATATCAATTATGTTGCTTTAATTATAGGAGAAGAATGTGTGTATTACCTTAGAATAACAGCAAATAAGAATGTTGTGACAGGAAAAGAGTTAAATGTTGCAGCACCCAAAATTGCAGATGTATAATCAACACCTAACCCGCAAGGAATCAAAACCAATGTCCTCCTGCACTTTTTATATACATAAACAATTAGGTTACTCTCTAATCCTTTACTTACTATTGTGGAGATTTGAAGTGTACTCACCAGAAAATGCATGAATTTGAGATCTTTACTAGTTCTGTTCTCAAAATGTGAAACTTTTATACCTATAACTTGACCTCTATGTAGTTGGGACTTGAGTTTGTGGCGAGGATAAACGATAAAGGTCTTTGGTTTTTCTCATTCTTGACTTTCTTTCGAAAATATGTTCAAATATCATATGGACTGAAAAAACGATAAAGGTCTTTAGTTTTTCTCATTCTTGACTGAAAAAACAGCTTGAAACATGCTTCCAATGCACAAACGGCCAAAAAAAAAAATTAACTCTACATTTTATAAAATTAAAAAGAAGCAAAAAAAATTTACCACTCAAATCTTAGAAATCAAACAGATCGGACTAAACCGTGTCGGATTTGCTACCCACGACCACCCACGACCTCAGATCTACGCACAAACGGCCAAGACCACCACTAATTCGTACCGATGAACAGAGACGAGAAGAGAAATGTCGCCGTCAGATCTGGAACCACGACCACCACGAAAGCCCACCTGCCGGAGATGAGAAGAGAAATGTCGTTGTCGCCGTCGGTGAGATGAAATGCCGCTGTCGCCGTTGGTGAGAAGAAATGTTGCCGTCAGTAAGAAGAAATGTCGCCGTCTCCGTCAGTGAGAAGAGAAAACTGATCTGTAGCAGTGGAGTCGCCGTCGGTGAGACCCAATCGCCGTCGATGAGAGGCAGTTGCCGTCGATGGTTGAAGGGAAAGAGGCGCCGTCCGAAGGTTGAAGGGAAAGAAAGCACGAGGGTTTCAATGTTGGGAGAGGAGATGTCTGTCAGGGAGAGAGAAAACTTTACTCTTTTACCGCCTTTTCTTTTTACCATTTAAAAAAAAATAATAATATCCTTTAATGTCGGGCAATGCCCGACATTAAAGGTCCGAAAATTTCAAGATGGCGCGTCCGACATTAAAAGACCCGCGTGTTTTTTTGTCCGACATTAAAAGCTCCGCGCCCATTTTTTTGTCCGACATTAAAGCTATAATTTGTTGTAGTGGGTAAGTTGGAAGGGTTTGAAATGAGGAAGGGGAAAGGGTTTTTTTTGGAACGTGAGTGTGTTCCCAAGAAAGTAATTATGCCTTAGGGTTTTTTCCAAGAAGCTATCAATCCAGAGGTTTGTTTGAAATTGTGTATCAATTTTTTCATTTTTTTTTTCTGATTATACTTTAATTATGATATTTTAGGTGTTCATCCCATATTTTAGGTGAATCTATATTTTTTTCTGATTATACTTTAATTCTGATTATACTTTAATTCTTCTTTGAATCTGGAATTTTTTTTAATTGAAGTTGTTCTTCATTGTTATTGAATTTGGTAAGCTCTTTCATTTTTTCTTTTGATATACACTTTTAAATTTAAGTCCTATTTTTTCTCTCTTTTTTGGAAACTATATTTGATTGTTTGAAATTGTGTATCAATTTTTTTCATTTTTTTTTTCCTGATTATACTTTAATTCTGATATTTTAGGTGTTCATCCCATATTTTAGGTGAATCTAGATTTTTTTTTCTAATTATACTTTAATTCTAATTATACTTTAATTCTTCTTTGAATCTGGAATTTTTTTTTAATTGAAGTTGTTCTTTCATTTTTTCTTTTGATATACACCGATTAAATTTAAGTCCACCTATTTTTTCTCTCTTTTTTTGAATTCAAATCTCTTGTTTTAAATTTAGGTTGCAATTTATATTCCATTTCATTTGAATTTCTGTTAGTTTTGATTTGCTAGATGAATCAATGGGTAAGGAAGCTAGATTTTTTCCCTTATTTATAGTGTATTTGTTTTATTTTATTTCCAGATTTAAGATTTGTTAAATGGTATTTTCGTCCAATTTCATGCCAAAATAGTTTACTAAAAATAGGATTTGGCCATTTATCAAATTGGAAATACGATTGACCATTTTTCAAATCAGCTATTTTTTTTTGCCATTTATCTGGTTGCCCCTTATATTTTCTACTTGCAATTGTTGAACTCAAAAAATAAAGAAATTAAAAGATGAAGCTTTGTTATATAGAACCTAAGTACCAGAGGATATCAATAAATAAATAGTATGTGTCTTTTTTTTTTCTGAAAAATAAATAGTATGTCTTTTGACCTTCAAAAGGTGACTGATAAGCCCATAAACTTTCAAATTTGTATCTAATAGATCAATATATTATTTATGTTATAGGTAATTTTGGACCACCATGATGTACAAGAAGCTGACGAGGACAACCGACCCAGAGGAAGATCAGACCAACGGGTCGAGCTAACTTGGCTCGACCCATATGGTCGGCCTCGGCCCAAGGCTGACTCCGTTCGGTCCCTACTGCCTCTAGTCGTCCCGGTTCCGTCTGGTTTGTCCCGAAACGCCTTCAAATTCCTAAAAACCCTAGGAGCATGAGCAGGTATTTAAACCCCTCTTCGTCACTGAAGAAGGGATCCCGAACTCTATTCCCTACTCTCTCCTCTTGCTATCTTACTCTCCTCCTTATGTTTTCTGACTTAAGCATCGGAGGCGGTGTGGCAAACACCACACCAGTGTGTAGGTTTTCTGTCTTGCAGGCTGCGTCTTCCCCCCTCATAAACAAATTTACCGTTGGTGGAATGTGAAGGTCAGGTGAGTTCTGTTGCCTTGTAAGGTGCGGTTAAAATATTCAATGAAATTCCACACAATGCACGTGCAAGTATACACGGCCAGCAGCAAGTGATAAGTATATTAATATCGTCTCCACAGGGATTAGAACAAGAAAATTCCTATGTTCAAACTTAATTTCTAGCAAATTCAAGATGGTAACCGATAAAATTTTAGTAATGTCTAAACTAAGGTGCTTTGATAAAATAAATTGTAGAAACAAACATAAACAAGTAAATGCAGAATGCTCAATGAAACGAAACTTGCAACAAGGTTAAAAAAAGTAGGCTCGGATTAGGAACTATTTGTATCTCTCTAAACATTGAATGCTGGAGCAAGAACTTTGCTCTCTCAATCCACACAGCAGGTTCTCACAGAATCTTCCCAGATCTCCGAAAATAGCAGATTAACTCCCATTAACCCACTTCATTTTAAACATGTTGTATTATGTGCATTAGGTGAAGTGTTATCCCTAACTCCTTCACTTAGCTAGCTACTAACCCTAACAAGGAGCTAATGTGATTTTGAGTATTCAGCCACCCTTGTTTTTCCCAAAACTAAAGATGACAGAGCAAAGAAATGGTTGGCCGGACGAAATCTTTGCTTAAGCAATAAACACCCTCAAAACCAGATTAAGAAAGCCAAGGAGCTCAGCTCCAATGTTTAGATTAATACAAAAGTATCCTAATCCTCACCTTAAGGTGATTAGTTCATGTTACAAGCTGAAAACAAAATGAAACAACCAGAAAAAGCCATGAAGAAAACTAAAACACAGCTACACAAAGTTCAAGAGAAGAAGAAAGAAAAATAAAGGAAGAAGTAGCCGGAAATGGAAAGGTTGCTGAAGATGCTCCTTCCAAATGTCAGCTTCTCCTTCTTCTATGGAATCTCCTTCTCTTCCCTTCTCGATTTCTCCACACTGCTGTCTTGATGTCTGTATATGTGTCCCACCTTTTGGTTTCTTCTTCTCCTTTTTATACCTCTCACAAAATGTGGTTGCCCTAAAAAAATATACTCCTCTCTTCATTGAATTCAGGGCTACATCAGCTTCTTTTCAGCAAGATGGCAGACTCCCATTGGATGAAAGAGCTGATTGTGATAAAAAGTGCCAGCTCATTTAATGAATTGATTTTTTCCTCGTGTGAATCACGTGCGAACTTTGCTCCAGAATTGATCCAGCAATTCCATCTCCAGCTCCTCAATCACTTCAACTCTACACAGCTGCCTTTAGTCTGCTACCAAAATGGCTTTATGGATCTGCACTATAAGTACCCAAAATTTAATGCATTTCACCTTCAAAACAATAGCAAAATATTAACTATTTCCTCAAAGATGATTCAGCCCAAAGCATGAGATTTATAGAAGAAAATGCCAAAATATGCTAGTCAACTACTCACATATTAAATAATCCAAGCTAAAAGATAAGATAAATAACTATTTTACTAAGAGTTATCAAGTTCCTCCCGACCAAATTTGACCATAACACTTTAAAAAAATAATCAACGGACCTATTATAAATATAAAATGGATTTCAATGTCTAATAAGACCATAAACTCTCTCTACAATACTTTCACTATATACTAATGTATATGTATCTCCCTCCAAACCACCATTAAAACGTTAACAACTAGGAGAGAAAAAAAAATCTCATTTGAAAACTCTCTCTTAGTTGTCAACACTTTAATGGTGGTGTTTAAAGAGATACCTACATATTATTGTTCATTTTTGTCGAATAGGTCTAATTTTTTGGAAAAAAAGAAATTGAATAGATTAGAGATTGTCAGACACTTTTTAAAATTTAGAGACTTATTAGACACATAAGATTAAAAGAAGTTTAATGATATGACCGGATGTGGAGACAAAACCAAACTTATGTGTTTGTGTGTCGCAATTGAGATTACGGAGTTCGTTTTATTCTCTTGTGTTGAGTTGAGGGTGTTTTTTGTTGTTCAAACTTCTAGTAGAACATGAAGTGTTGTAGAAGACTGAATGTAGTCCCGAGCTTCGGACAAACCAGTATAATTTTTCGGTGTCATTTTCTTTTCCCTATCTTTTATTATTTTTCGTGACTATTATTCACTACAAGAATTTTTCGCTACGCCGACGCAACAATATACGTCGGCGTATACAGGTCTACGCCGACGCAACTGCGTCGGCGTATATGGAAAATATTACACGCGTTTTAATCGTCAACGCCGACGCATATTTAAAGTCTACGCCGACGTCAAATGCGTCGGCATAGACCCGATCGAATAATTTTAAATCCCTAAATCCCTTTTCGTTTCCCTCTCAGCGACAAGCCCTCCCTTTTCGTTTCCCTCTCACGCCGAAGCCTCCATTTTCGCTTCCATCTCACGCCGCCTCCCCCGTTTCATTTCCTTCTCACGTCCCTTCTCCCTTTTCGTTTCCCTCTCACGCCGACAGCCACCACACCTTCTGTTGGGATTTATGCCCTAAAACTCGTAGATAGTGAATGTAACCGTTGACCGGATATTAATGAAATAATATTGATATATTTTTTCATTAATTGTTATTAGTTATTTTATATTTGTCTTTGCCTAATAGTAACCCTGATCCAATAAACTAGACATCCAAGGCTGAAATATGAGTCTTGAACTATATGTAGCGACATATGGGATCATTGTTCAAGAAACAGCCTAAAGGGTCTATAGTATAGGGATAAGATTGGGTGCCTTATCCTGGTGACACTATGGATACGGCCCACTTTGTATTTGATACAAACGCTGCGATCCAACGCGCTCATGTAGGAGACATGCGAGTGGGGGTATCCTATGCAATGAGTTTGCATAAGATCGGACCGCGAAATAGTAACCACTGGTTATAACACCGTTAACTAGTTGGTTTTCTATTTCACTAGGACGACCTAGACAACTTAGTCTTAATCCTGAGTTGATTATGGACTCCTGCTCATGAGAGATTGTCCTTTGATTTGTATGGGTGAGAGTGGCCAATACGCCGACTCAATAAGCCTACCACTTTGGGGACAAGACCGAATGGGGAGATGAGAACATAATCGTACAAGATGGAATTCACTCCTTCCCGACTTTAGGGAAGCAGATGAGTGTTCCCTTAAGTGGTTACTCCGAGTCTTGAACAAAGGGCCCTACCCTCTCAATGGCACGAGAGGGTTTTCTGTTTGATGGTTGGACCACAAACAGGTTGTTCATTAGAGGAGAATTGGTACTTAAGGAGATAGAGGTAACCCAGGGGTAAAACGGTAATTTGACCCAGCTGGTGTTACGGACACTCGTGAAGGACTAACTAGTTGATATTGGTCTTAGATCCGTGGACACAGAAAATATGTCTGCAGTGAGAAGAGTGCAACTGTGAGTCTATAGTGGAATGTACACACAGTTAACGAATATTGATTAATGTGGTTAATGAGTTTGACCAATTAATCTCACATCGTTGGAGCTTCTGATCTGCAGGTCCATTAGGTCCCACTGGTAGCTCGTAAAGTAATTTGAGGCAACTAAGAAATAAAAATAAATTGAAAATGTTCAATTTATTAAGGAAAACAAATATAATATATATTGATATATTATTATGAGAGAAATTAATATTTGAAAAGTTCAAATATAAATTTATGGAAGTTTGAAAGAGTTCAAAATAATGAATTAATTAAATTAAGGCCTAAAATGTGTTTAGGCAAATTAATTAATTCTAGGCCGGGAATTAAATATGTGATATTTAATTGGTGGTTAATTAATTAAAGAATTCATTAACCGAGAATTAATCAATTATGTAAATAATTAATCATTTATGGGAATGATCTAATCACTTATGGAAGAAATTAGTCATTTGTGGAAAAGATTAATCAATTGGGGAATTGATTGATCATGATTGATTAATTAAGGAATAAGATTGAATCAATTATGGAAAAGATTGATTTAATTGATTATTTTATTCATGGCCTCTCTTCTATAAATAGAACACTAGACCTAATTGGTCATGACACTCTTGACACTTGACACTCTTGTAAGACAAGACCTAGAATTCTCTCTAGCCTCCCTCTTAGAGAAAGACTCCAACAAGTCTTTGGCCTCCTAGACTTAGAGACATACCGGTGTAACCTCTGTGGTTATTGTGTCATTCAAAGAAGAAAATTCCAGCGATCAATAGGCGAGGAGGCTGCTGCGTTTTCGATCGTTGAAGCGTCGTTGGCGAAGAACGGTCAAGTTTACAACGGAGGTTTGTAACGGTTCTTCCTCTTTTCGTTAGAAAAGTTTTTAAAAATAAATTCAGATTTATTTTAGCATGTTTAAACCGTTTTACAGCAACTTTAAAGTTAGTTTAAAGTTTTGTTTGAGTTATCGTAACGGTATTTTAATATTAATTAATATACGGCGTAAGGTCCAATCGATGCGCTTCCGCTGCGTGAGGACTTTTATTCCCTTCACCTTCATCTCTTCCCTTTCGTTTTCCTTTCTCACGCCGACAGCTACGCACGCGCCGGCAGCCACGCACGCGCCGGCAGCCACCCACGTCGCCTTCATCTCTATTTAGTCGTTGTTCTTGGTGAATAACATTCTTTTATCGTCGCTGCCGCAAATTTTGGTGATCGAATTCTGTTTTGCTGTAGAAACTGGAGGTGAATTTCGTGTTTTAGGTTTTTGTTAAATTACTTTAATGTTTTTCAGCATGATCTTGGTATCTGTGGAGCTGAATTTGTACTGCTATACTGTTTATTTCTTGTGCTCTTTAGAGGATATAAAGAGAAGTTCTTCATTTGATTGTTTGATTTTTTTTGTTAAAATATATTGATTGTTTTATTAGTCTCGTGGTTGTTCTCCTGTGTACTTGATATTTGTTTCTTATTATGTGTAACGAAAGATGCTTCTCAAATTGGTTTCTCTAGGGATTAGTGCAATAGAGTTACCTTTGGACTGTTTGATGTTTTTGACACTCTTCAAATTGTTCATGTAATATGTCCTTGGGTTTAGGGATTACCGTAACAGAGCTATGTATTTTCCTTTGATCTTCTTCTTATTGTATCATTGACCTTATTTGGAGTGTGGAATCTGTTAGAACTCGTGATTAGAGGATAAACGATTGAGGAGGCTGTATTATTCCATTTAATATACTCTTATTTTGCGTAGTTGACCTACATTATAAATTTAGAAAATTTATACTACCATCTGCTAACTTAATCACAAGAAGTAATAATGATAAAGTTATTATAGAGAGAAGTGAAATGTTTGGGTAACTATGAGAATTTCCATGCTCTTCCAAAGATCATGACAAGAATGAGAATGAATTTTCCCTTTCCACTCCATCTTCCAGAGAATCCATACCATGCATTTTTACAAGAGCTATTAGGTTTCACTTGTCTTTTGCATCTATAGTCAGTTGAGAACCCAACATTTCTGTGTGCACTGCATCATGTTCATTACACATTTAATTATAAGGATACCCTTTTTTAAGTTTGGTCATATTTTTTCTTCTTCTTCTTGTTCTAGGGCTTTGTAGGTTTAGTAGTTTTTAGATTATACACATTAATCTTTCTTGAGCTACTAATATAGCTAATTGGCTTTTAGGTGTCTTTTTTGTTTCAAAGAAATGACTTTGGAACAAAAACTGGATTGTTTAATTAAGTAGTCAATCTGTACTAAAAGTTGCTTCTTTTTCTTTTCTTATCTTCTTTACCTTTGAATCTTTTTGTTCTTACACTTGTTTTAACTTTGAAAATGGGAGTTACTCTGATCTCATGTGAGGATTAATGAGGAAATGAAAAGGGAAGGGGTTGCATGTTTAGACTCTTAAGCCAATGAGATGGAAGGGGTCGACAATGACACAGTTTGAAGTTGTCAGGAAATAAATTAAAGTTAATTTTGATTGAATGTTAAATCTTGGCTAAATTATAAAGTTACTTTATGAACTCTTGGTGAATGTTAGTTAGTGGAGAAACTTGTAGAATAATGAGAATGATTCAGGACCAACGAATTTTCCTGGGTGCCAATTAGTTGTTTAATGAAAAACATGATATCAGCCACAAATAGATAATGGTCTAGGCTTATGTCTTTTGTGAATTGAATTGGATTCACAAGTGAGTGTTGCCCAAGTGAGTGTTGCCCAAATGAGTGTCACTCATACCGATAGACTTATTTGAAAGTTAGTAGAAAACCATCCTTAGAATTCAAGAAATCCAATCAACTTTTCATAGCATTCACTTTGAGTCCAATAGGTCTTTTAACCTATTAAATACAATGTTGAATGTTGAGAAGACCCTTGATATGAAGTTTAGGAGTAAAAAGTTCTTGTGTTTAACTATTCCTATGATTCTCAAATGTCATTTCTCTCCCTAGTCTAATCTCCTTTCATACTGAAATTTCCAATTCCTCTTCCGTTTGTTTGTTGTTTGTCACTTTCATTTATTTAGAAGGTTTGCATTCACCAGCAACGAAGTCATTTCAATTCTCACTCAATTTCTCTCTCCGTTCCAGTGTCACACTCCAGCTATTTTCTTTTCTTTACACACAAGCCCTCCAAGATCTGAAAATATTGCACCTTAGTACATTGAAGGATGAATAAGGATTGGATTAAGCTGAAAGATAGATTCTCAAGAGACTACATTGAAGGAGTTGCACAATTTCTAGAAGTGGCAAAGTCTCATGTAAATGGGGTGGGAAAAACAAGATGCCCATGTAAAAATTGTCAAAACTCACTCTCACAGTCATTGGACGGAGTAGAACGACATTTATTTATGTATGGGATATCTCCTTCATACAATCAATGGGTTTATCATGGAGAACCCCCAAACTTAGCTCGATTTCAAAGCGACACGAATTCTTCAGTAGACGATGGGTTAAGTAGGGAGGAAGTTCAATCTCACAATGATGACGATGAAATGTTCGATCTTCTAGCTGATTTGCAAGGACCAATGGCAGAAGGGGAAGGCGATATAGATGAGGAAGAAGATTTTGGGGATGAAATGCCTACTAATGTGCCCAGAGAAAATGAGACTTCAAACACTTTTGAGGATTTGATGGCTGAAGCACGTAACCCATTGTACCCTGGGTGTACAAAATATTCTTCATTGAATTTCTTGGTGAAATTGATGCATATCAAGGTTCTCAACAACTGTAGTAACAAAACGTTTGATATGTTACTGGAATTATTTAAAGACGCATTTCCTTCTGGTACATCTATACCTAGTTCCTTTTATGAGGCTAAGAGGAAACTACGTGACTTAGGTTTGGGATATGAACTCATTCATGCTTGCAAGTATGACTGTGTTTTATTTTGGAAAGAATTTGCCGATTGTCAAAGTTGTCCAATATGTGGTGAATCCCGATATAAAATAAATGATGGAAAAGGTAAGAAGATTCCACATAAGATATTGCGACATTTCCCACTCATACCAAGACTGAAACGATTGTTCTCCTCCAAGCATGTTGCTTCTGAAATGCGATGGCATAAGGATAAAAGGGTTGAATCTGATGGTGTGTTGTGTCATCCAGCAGATGCTGAAGGTTGGAAGCATTTTGATAAAAAAGTTCCCTCAGTTTGCTTCAGACCCAAGGAATGTTCGATTAGCATTAGCTTTAGATGGATTCAATCCATTCGGGAACATGAGTACTGCCTATAGTATGTGGCCTGTGGTGCTTGTGCCATACAATTTGCCACCTTGGGAGTGCATGAAAGAATCTAACTTTTTGATGTCTTTGCTTTACCTGGACCAAAGTCTCCTGGAAAAGAAATTGATGTATATCTGCAGCCCCTGATTGAGGAGTTAAAAGAGTTGTGGAATAATGGTGTACGTACTTATGATTGTTTGACTGGGGAGTACTTTCAACTACACGCTTGTTTGTTGTGGACCATTAATGACTTTCCTGCATATGGAGACTTGTCGGGATGGAGCACGAAAGGTTATCAAGCATGTCCTATATGTAAAGAAGATACATCGTCATTTGGGATAAGAGGAAAAATCTCTTACATGGGACATCGACGTTATCTTCCAGACAATCATAATTGGCGAAGAAGTAAACAACACGACGGGAAAGTGGAGCGTAGACCTCCACCAGTTGTGATGGATGGAAATGAGATCTTACAACAAGTAAATGCATTAAACTTCGCGGTGTTAAGTAAGCATCCATCCAAACAAATTAAGAAAAGAAAGCGTACTATTAACTGGACTAAAAAGAGCGTATTCTTTGAACTCCCCTATTGGTCTAAATTTCTATTAAGACATAAGTTAGATGTCATGCATATTGAAAAAAACGTATGTGACAACTTGCTCGGAACTTTGTTGAACATTGAAGGAAAAACAAAAGATACGACTAATGCCCGTTTGGATCTTGAAGATATGAATATACGAAAGGACTTACACTTGCAAAAGCAAGGATCTAAAATTGTAAAACCACATGCTGCATATACATTAACTGCAAGTGAGAGGGTGGATTTTTGTAAGTTTTTGAAATCGGTTAAATTTCCTGACGGGTTCGTCTCAAACATATCAAGATGTGTGAGTGTGAACGATGGGAAGATATGGGGGTTGAAGACTCATGACTCTCACATTTTGCTCCAAAGACTTACTCCTATTGCTGTTCGAGCTTACTTACAAAAGGATGTGTGCACAGCAATTGTCGAGTTATGTAACTTTTTCCGTGATATATGTGCGAAGATCGTTCGTGTCAGTGATTTGGAGAGGTTGGAAGCAGATATTGTACTCATACTTTGTAAGTTTGAAAAAATCTTTCCACCGGCCTTTTTTGATGTAATGGTGCATCTTGCAGTTCATTTGCCATATGAAACGAAGGTCGTTGGTCCGGTTAGCTACAGTTGGATGTACCCTATCGAGAGAAGCTTACGGACCTTGAAACAATATGTACGAAATAAAGCTCGTCCCGAGGGTTCCATAGCAGAAGCATTCATCATGAATGAGTCATTGACTTTCTGTTCCTTATATCTAACTGGCATAGAAACTAGGTTCAACAGAGATGCACGTAATGATGATTCACTTCCTGATGGGGCATATTGTGGGGATTTTGAAGTGTTCAAGCAAAGTGCCCGAGGGTTGGGAGGGTTTACTGTGCGAAGCCTATCTGAATCTGAGAAACGAATGACACATTGGTATATTTTGAACAATTGTTCCGAGATACAAGCTTATCGTAGGTACGCGTTTGTATATATTGAATATTGGACTTTTTTAGTGTTCTTAGTAAACAAAATTCGAAGTATATTCTTAAGGCTGATATTTTCTTCATTCTATTCATTATCATTTCCAAAAAAAAGGCAACATTTGAGATTGATTCGTGCTGGAGCAGAGAGCGTATCCGACTTATATAGAAAGCACGAACAACAATTTCCTAATTGGTTTAAAGATCACGTAAGTAGATTTCCTTACTTTGAAGATTGATCTTCGTGCATGAGTTTAAACTCACAACTACATTTTGTCAGGTTTACTCATTACGTGAAAGAGGAGAAGCATCTGATGATCTTTGCTCGCTAGCACTGGGGCCTTCTAATCAAGTCCGCTCTTACAATGGTTGCATCGTCAATGGAGTTCGTTTCCACTGTTTAGAGCGCGACAATCGTCGAGCTACTCAGAATAGTGGTATTATGGTGCCCGGAGAAACCGAAGGGGATGAAATGAATTTCTATGGTGTACTACATGAGGTTTTGGACTTAGAGTATTCTAAGAGAAGACGTGTGGTCATATTTAGATGTAAATGGTTTGACACTGATGCTAAGAAGAATAAAGTACGTGTCGATTTTGGGTTTACGTCAATCAACACATCTCACAATTGGTACTTAGACCAACCTTTCATTCTCGCTGCTCAAGCAAAACAAGTTTTTTACATCAACGACCACAAACTTGGTAATAATTGGAAAGTGGTGCAAATTGTCCAAAATAAACAATTGTGGGACGTTCCAGAAGCTGGAGACATTGAAAACGATGAAATGGAGTTATTAGAAGTATCCAACACGATAGAGGTTGACGAGGCCATTCAGGAGGCTACACTTTGTAGAGATGACGTTGACCCTATTGTCGTTCCACCTCAAGAGTTGAATAAACAGTTGAAGAATAAAAGTGTACAATCATTCAATGACAATTTCATAAATGATGAACCTGAAGATGTCGAAGCATCTACTGACAATAGTTCGAACTCACTTGAATATTTGGATTCTGATGATCAAGATAGCAAATAAGTATAATAATCTATGCATTTGAATTTCATAATATACAATAAAATACATTATAGTTTTCGTGCGTCATTTTTGAACTCTTTCATTCTAAGATTGTAGGACCATGTTGGGTCAAAGTCGAGAGCACGATGCATCGACAGTGTAGGGAGAGGATGTGGATCCCGCAGTGGTTGGTTCCTCGACTGAGCCTTCATCTGCTCGAGCTTCAGGTAATAATCATATCATACAAACTTATGTTTTTAAAGGTTATTTCGTTATAACAACTTTTTCTTTGTTTCAGGATCTAATGCATTGCAAGGAAG
Source organism: Luffa acutangula (assembly GCA_036850905.1). NCBI lineage: Eukaryota > Viridiplantae > Streptophyta > Magnoliopsida > Cucurbitales > Cucurbitaceae > Luffa > Luffa acutangula. The sequence continues at coordinate 54,195,602 of CM072087.1, read as the reverse complement.
ACGAAAGAGAGGGCATAGTCGAAACATCAAAATTGATCGATATGTGGCTACACACAATAGGATACCCATTCACATTGATGAGTCCGTCGGAAAACCAACATGTAAGTTTGCTACACAATTCAGTGGGACGATTGGTACCCTCACACGAGACACAATTCCGTTGCATTACAAGGCTTGGCCTGAGGTCCCCCAACAAGTTCGAGACAACGTAAAAGATCGACTCTTGGTACGTTCACATTTTTTTGGTTATATTATTTGAATCATACATACTTGTTCACTCTTTTTGTTATTAACCATGCAGACGAAATGGGATTTGGATTTGTCGAAGCCGCATATTAACAAGTATGTGGAACGTAAAATAATGGACACGTTTAGGGAGTTTAGGAGCGAGTTGCATAGTCACTACAAGGGATTCGAGGACCCTAAAGTTGCTCGAGAAAATCCACCAGAAAGGATTACCGACCAGAACGATTGGAATATGCTCTGCGACAGATGGGAGACTCCCAAATGGAAAGTATGTTTTCTTGTTTTACTTATAGTTATGTGTATGGTTTTTTTATTTTTTTATTTTTTAAAACATCCTACTAATCATTGCTTTTCTTTAGAAAAAATCGGATCAAAATAAGAATAGTCGCTCACAACTCCCCTACAACCATCGAAGTGGATGTAAGTCTTTTGTTCAGAAGCAAGAAGAACTAGTAAGGCAAAGTCATTTTTTCTTTTTGTTTTGTCTTTTTACTCCTTATCTCTTTATTATAACTATTGGTGTGTGTTTTGGTCTTAAAGAAAGAACTACATGGTCGTGACATTGGGCCAGTGGATTTGTTCCACGATAGTCATTTTACTGAGAAGAAGGGATGGATCAACGACAGAGCAAAAGAAGTATACGTAAGTTATATTTCTTAGTAATGAGTGTATGTTCTTTGTATTTTTCTTTTGACCATATTATATTATGACTGTAGTTGGAAATGGATGGGATACTGAAAGCATCGTCAGAAGAAGGGTCCGAAGAGATCTCGCAACCTAATGTTCTGAAACAGGTTTTGGGAACTCGATCAGGCCACATCAGAGGTCTTGGTTGGGATCCAAAATCTGGCTCATCTGTCAGTGTCTCGTCTTCAAACCCTCGTGAAAAAGAGCTAGAGCAAAAAGTTGAGATGATGCAATCTGAGATGGATGCACTCAAGAGCAGGGAGGAGATGATGCAATCTGAGATGGATGCACTCTCAAGGGCAGGGAGGAGTTGAGGCAATCTGAAATGAATGCGCTCAAGGGCAGGGAGGAGATGTGGGAACAAAGATGGGCTCAAATCCAACATTTGTTTGGCGAACAATCGGGATGAGGGTCTTCGAACTGATAGGTATGTACCAAGTTTAGGTGATTTATGTACTATACTTAATGTAGTTGACTGGTACATGACTATTATATGATTTGTGTATGTATGTGGCTATCCTGCTGTTATGGTAGCCACTTGATGTTTGAATTAGTCTTATTATTCATCGTTTATGTTCGTTGCATACTTGTTGAAGTTATTCTTTTAAAGCTTTGAACTAGGTCTTTGAGCTATTATGTAAGTAACTATTTATAGGTAATAAGTTGTATGTGGCTATCCTGCAGTTATGGTAGCCGTTGAGTAGTGATTTTTTTGTTTATTGGTTTTGTTTGAAGGTGTATGAGCATATAAGGGGTGAGTTTCGTTAGATATGTTGTTCTTTTAAAGCTTTGATTTTGTTAGCTTCCCTAGTTCACTTGTGTTAAAGCTTTTGAACACGTGAATGTAACTTTTTTTTAAGGTTTTCTAGATGTGGGTTGTATAAGTGTTGATGTTGGTCGTTTTTTTTTAAGGTTTACTTAATATAGTTTGTTATATCTTACGTACGTTGGTCATAAATTTGGTGTTACAGTTCTATCTTCGATTGTTCTAGTTCTTTTGCCTGTTTAGTGTTTAACTTTTCAAACTTGAGGGATGAGTTGCTTTTCTAAGTAGTTAGAGTTTGAGTTTCATTAGTTTTGCATGTTGAGCTAGTTAGAGTTTGTCGATTCAAACTTGAGGGGTGGGTTGCTTTTATGTTCAAATATGAAGTAGTTCTTGTTTAGTTTCGTTATACATGTCCACTAGTTACATTGTTTGGTTTTGTTAGTTGATTGATGATTTACTTAATAGTTTGTTACTTCTTACGTATGTCGGTTATAAATTTCGTGTTGCACTTGATTGTTTTAGTTCCTTTGCTTGTTTATTGTTTAGTCTTTCAAAGTTGAGGGATGAGTTACTTTTCTAAGTAGTCAGAGTTTGGGTTTCATTAGCTTTGCATGTTGAGGTAGTTAGAGTTTGACGATTCATGTATGTCCATTAGTTGTTCGGTTATGCATGCTTGTTTATTGTTCAACTTTTGAAACTTGAGGGATGAGTTTTGATTTCGTTGACGGTTCATTTCGTTGTTTAATTGGTTTTGTTTGAAGGTTTATGAGCATGGGGGGTGGGTTGTTTTTATGTTCAAATGTGAAGTAGTTCTTATTTTTGAAACTGTGTATGGAAGAAAGATTTAGTTTATTTGCTTGCTTATTATATAACCTTTGAAAGTTGAGAGATTCGTTACTTCGAAGTATTTTGAGTTCATGTTTCTTAACTTTAGGTTACTTAGCAAAAAGTTGGTCGTTTATGTGCGTTGTATAAGTGTTGAAGTTGTTTTTCTAAAGTTTTGAATTTTTTAGCTTCTCTAGTTCACTTGTTAAAGGTTTTGAGCATGTGAGGGTAGCTTTTCTAGTTCACTTATTATGCTTTTGTTTGAAAGTTTTTTAATGTGGGGGTGGAGTACGTCTCAAAATTTAGATTTGCTTTTTTGAACTAGTTCTTATGTGTGGAACTTCGAATAAGGAAAGTAAAGATTGTGTTTATGTGGCTTGTGTTTGGAGATCGTGTGGTCCATCCTTTGTAGGCTAATTCTATTTCTGTGCACTGTTCTTTTATGTACATAGCCTATTTATGGGGTAGATGATTTTTCTTATAAATTTGACAATACTAATAGGCACTCTGTTCATGTTTTGCAGGTTTCATCCATCATGCATGGAAATGACCATTGAAGAAGCAAAGAAGTTGGATCACTTTTTGTGTTCAGATTGTTCATCAGAAAATGATGCGAATAGGTCCTTGAATCCTCTAATATATGCTTTTGGTATTTTTATAATTTTGGAGTTATTTTGTATAGACCATTGAACTCATTATATAAATATTAGTACTCTTGAACACAATTTAGAATAGGTGACTTATAACTTTATTTTGACACTCATTTGTCATTGATTGGGGTAATGGTACTGCGCTTTTGTTTATTTAGTTTGTTATCAATAAAATTTGAAATGACAGAAACTTTCGCACTCAAACTCTGTAGTTTGCATGGAAATGCTTTTCACTCTAGGACGGCCTAACTCTACAATTAACACTAAAAACAAACAAGAAAAAAAAAACAATGGTGGTCTATGCCGACGCAACTTACGTCGGCATAGACACTGGAGTCATGTTCTAGGCCAACGCAAAGTTGCGTCGGCATATTGTCTGCGCCGACGCAAGATGCGTCGGCGTAGATCATTCAAACCAACAATTTCAGAATATCAATGTCGACGCAAGATGCGTCGGCGTAGACATTCTACGTCGACGCACATGTTGTGCGTCGGCGTATACATCTACGCCGACGTGTCTACTCCGACGTTCATGCCGACGCAATCTTTGCGTCGGCGAGTTGTCTACGCCGACGCGAGAGGGGTCTACGCCGACGCATCGTTGCATCGACGTAGACCGAAAATCTTGTAGTGATTATTGGCTTATGTGACATAGCCTAAGGAGAGATAGTTATAATATTATTGATTGTCATCATAATATTATTGTTATTTATATTCAGCATTTTTCTCACAGACTTAACTTGTTATTTAACTATGAGTTAATTACACAAGATAAATCATATCATATCATATTTAACAAATGTGACACATGAACCCTAGTTCACAATTAATTAATCCAAAATCAGAAAAGGTAAAACTGAGTTAAAGCAATTGATAAATCAAGTAAATCATGTTAGCTTTTTATTAAAGAATTTGTGAAACTCAGACTTTGTTTCTTCAAGTATACAGCTTCTCGCAAAAAAAAATATACACACCGAAAAAAGAAGATTTTCAAAACTCAAAACCCCCCAAAACAAGTATACATAAATCGATCAATTTCTCAATTTCTGAATTTCCCTATACCTCTAACTCAGACATACTGATGCTTTGAAAATCCCAATTGATTGGAATCTCTTCGGAGGCGATTGTATTTATCGACATCAAAATTGTAAAGCTTCATGAGCTGCTTCTGCTTCGCAATGAAGCGGCTATGGTAAATCCCTTCGAAAGAAGGCTCTTTGGAGGTGGTTATGAAGAAGGCGTACCCTCCCATGAAATATGTTGACGTAATAAAGTAGCAAATTGGCTCCATTACGTCCCAAGTAAGCTCCCAAAATGTCAGCCTCATTAGGGCCGCCGTTTGAGCCACCAGAAACCCTAGCCCGAACCATAGTTCCCGACGAACTCGGTGGCTCACCTCGTTGTCGATTATCGCCTTTTGTTTCTCCATCTCTTCCAGCTCCTTTCTTGTTCTTGGGTCTTCCATGTTGGATTCTAGTGTGGGAATCAAGCAAGCTATTTTTTTCGCCATCTGAAAAAGAAAAGTGAAAAAAGGTCGTTAGAAACAAAACAACCAACTAACTAAGCTAAATTAACAAACTATCTTTGTTTTAATCTTGGTTTGAAATTGAGAAAGTTGAAGAAATAGTTTTAAATCCTGTGATTTGAAATCGAAGAAAGATTTTAAATTCTTTATTCTTGTTTGGGATCGTTTTATTTAACAAACAACGAAATTCATTTGAAATTTACTATGATTTAAGAATATTTAATTTAATATAATTTTTTTTACTATAGCTATTCAAATTGTAATCTGCATAGTTGAAATTAATTGAAGAATTTTGAACGATAGAGAAGGTTAAATTTTACTAGTCTAAAACAAACCAGAAAAATATTTATGGTCTGTTTTCTCTTAATTTCATTAAGATGGTTTTATCTTTATTAAAGAATATTTGAATTCCTAGTCTGAAAATTACTTTATTTTTTTAGTTTTCAAAATTTGACTTGCTTTTTAAAAATATAAGAATGAAGTAGATAATAAAACCAAGAAACTTATCTTATAGGTGGAAATAGTGTTTTCAAGTTTAATTTTCAAAAACCAAAAAGTTATCAAACAGGACTATATTATTTTTGTTTATTTCTTTTTTTAATTTATTGATTCCGGAGAAAAAAAAATCGAACCTGTTCGGGATCGAGAAAGACGATATTTCCCAAAACGATAACGGCGCCAGAATGATCAAGCCGCTTGGCCAATTCAACTCCGTAATCCTCATCTCCATTTTCGCCACTTTCTTCTTCACAGATCCGAACGAATTCCTCATACGTAATCCAGCTTCGAGGAATCTCCTTCAGCTTCCTCTTCAATCTCACCACCTCCGTCAATCTCACCAGCTTCCTCGTCTCCTCCACTGTAAGTCCCTCCAACTTCGCCGGCGGCCTCAATCCGTCCAGCTGAATCCTCCTCTCGCGCGAAACCACACCGGCGGCCGCCAGCTGCTCCATCACATTCCCGAGTCCGACCGGCAATGGCGGAATAAGTGATCGAGTGAATGTGGAGGGAGGGGGGAAATTGCCGGCCCGGTGGTGAAGGAATCGGCGGAATATTCCATGATCTCCGGGATCGAGTACTGTATTGGAGCGGCGAACGGCGGAATTGTTGCAGAGTAATCGATTGGAGGCGTTGAAGAGACGGTGAGCTAGGGCTTTTTTGGGGGAGGCCATTGGCAGCAGAGCGAATAAGAGGAAAATAGAATGAAGGAAGTCGAAAATGCTAAGCATTGAGTTGGAGGTTTCGTTTTAATTTCTACATATTTATATATAGCTGTCCCGCACCCCGCACGCCGCATCTTCCTAATTCTATTCCTAAAAAAAAAAAAAAAAAAAAAAAAAAAAAAAAAAAAAAAAAATTATTTTTTATTTTTTTTGTTATTTTTTGTTTTTTGATAAGGGCTCAAAATTAATCAACCTAAAAGATAAAATAGAAGATATGCGACGGAAAACAGCTTTTTTTTCCTTTTTTTTTTTTTTTTTCGTTTTCCGTTTTTGGAGAATTATTTTGAGATTTTGAGTTTTAATTTTTCAAAGATATAACAAAATTATCAACTTATCACAAACCAAGTCACGTACGCGGCAGCCGGTAGACGTATCCGCCAATGACTGTTATATTTTAAAAACTAATTAATTAATTAATTAGCTTTTCTATTTATTTATTTTGTTATCTTACATAGTTGAATGTTCAAACTTTCACTCCCTCGCCACGACATGATGACGAGGTTTTTCACCTGCGTCATCCTCTTGCTACATAAAGGCATATGCTTCGCCAACGTGGTATAACTAAGTCTTATCACAATTTAGGTGTTTGTCAAAAAGTTTTAATTCATTGTTTCACGTACATTTTGAATATTAGTTGATTGCATTTAATTTTATGATTTAAAACATTTTAAAAGTTCAAAGCCTTTTTTAATGTTTTTATTCATAGATAAAGTAAATCATGTTAGAAAATTCTGAATGGTTAATAGAGTACTATATATTCGATAATTAAAATGAATAAAATATTGTCATTCGTGGTTGTACTTTTTCCTTTTTTTCAATATGCGTTACATAATATACAATGTCTCATTTTTTCATAAGAACCAATATTTACTATTAAAATGAAAATCAAAGGCTTGAAAATTTTAAATCTCAACGAAAGCTATTGTTGTGATTCTTTTCTCGATGAATAGTCCCGTTATCGTATTCATCTTTTTTATAATTACTACTATTTAGAAAGGTAAAGATTTGAGCATTTTAATTTTAGTTTTAACTTTATTAAAGGTAATGACCATCCTATCCTCTAAATTATGCTATATTGCTATTTCCTCTCCTTTGAACTTAAGTGAATAAATTATAGCCACTTGATTTGAAGATAAAGATAAGGAGGAATTAAAAATTGGCATAAAGTAAATTATGGTGTAGGGATGGATGAATCTGAGCCGTCAGATGGAGGGTAGTTAAAGTCGTGTTCAGGTATTATTCAGCCGCACGAAACACAATGGTCGCTTCCTTCTTAATTGGACGCGCATCACACGTGTCATCTAATCGCCTTAGATGCATCGTTATCCCAATCCTAGTTGGCATCTCCTGCCATTTGGAATTTTCTTTTTCTTTTTTCTTTTCTTTGAATGAAAATTAATATTATCTATTTCCCTTATTCTCTTGATTTTCTTTTTTTTTTTTTTTTTCAATTCCACGACTTTGTTCTTGATTATGTTGTTTTATTTTTAAAAACCAATCTTAATCGCTATTCTTCTGCTACATGTATAAACACGAAAATCCCCACACGTTTCTTTGATAATATTTGTTATTATAAGATAATATTATTTAATCTAATCAAATTTTAATTCAAAAAATTTGATAGGTGTTTTCCAAAGGAGAGGGATTTCACAGCCTGACATTGAAATATAGTGAGAAAAATAGAGATGGGCTTTAAAATAGTGAATGAAAGCACTAGATACAACCTATAAAGATAGAGTATTAGGAATAAAAAATAAAGAAACGAAGCTCGCACAATTCGAGAAAAGCAAAACAAACGTAATAAAATAACCTATTTTCAAAAACAAAACAAAAAAGGAGAAGAAAAAACGTAATAACCAGGCCTGAGATAGACATCAAAGATGGTTTCAAAAAAAAGAAAAAGATAGACATCAAAGATATATATATATATAACAAATAAATAAATAAATAATAAAACAAAACAAAATATTAGAAGAAACTATTGTAGATGGTTTATAAACATTAGGTAGGATGAAAGTTTTGAAAATAAACCTTCTATGATTATTTTATTTATTTTTTTAACATAAACATAACTTAACAATTAAGGTCCCCGTTTGATAACCATTTCATTTTTTGTTTGTGGTTTTTGAAAATTAAACTTATAAACCTTCCTTCCACCTTTGAACCTACATCATTTTCATGTTTTCAAAAATCAAGTCAATTTTTTTTTAAAAAAAAAAAAAAGTGGTTTTCAAAAAGTTGTTCTTGTTTTTTGAATTTGGCTAGGAATTCATGTGTGATGGAAATCATAGTAAAAAAATTGGGAGAAAACAAGCATCATTTTAAAAAACCAAATGATTATCAAACGAGACTTAAATGTCTATTTTTCTTTTAGATCAAATATTCAATTCCTCACTGCACATTTGTCATACTAGATTTAATATTCATATATATACTTTGTATCAATTGAGCTATGCTATAACTTTTGGAAGGGGTAAAAAAAAGTATTGGAGAGAAAAAAATGTAAAAAGAAAAATAAAAGAAAGAGAGAATAAGGGAGTGGAATGGTGTGTATCACGCAAACGTGTCGCCACATACATAGGACTCTTTTCAACATCAACTCTTTGAGACTGCCGGTGCCGACTCCTAAAAATGTCAAACTTGTCTTTTTTCCTTTTTTTTTTTTTTATTTTAATGCAAAATTAGTAGGTCTCCTATTATTATTAATTTATTAACAATTCAATTACAAATTTAAGCCTCCTTTTATTTATAGCAATGAGAAATACAAAATTTCTTTCCTTTTCCTTTCGATGTTAACTAAAAATATTGTAGAAATGAAATCAATTGGTGGTACTTCTCCAAAATTTTCAATAATCACGTTTTTTATTCTATTCCATGTGTCTCACGATTTTTTTCATTCATTATTTTACATCATTGACATTTCATTACTACCTATAATATTTTTTAAAATTAACATTTTCAATTTAATTATTGATATTTAGGTTCCGTTTTTATAATCACTTGATTTTTTATTTTTGATTTTTGAAAATTGAGCTTATAAACACTTTACTTCGTTTTACTATCTACTTTTTACCAATGTTTTCAAAATTCAAACCAACTTTTGAAAGCTAAAAAAAACATTTTTTTTTAGTTAAAAATGAAACCATTGGAAGGAAATTATGAGAGAAAAAACACAAATTTCAAAAGTTAAAAAAAAAAAAAAAAAAAAAAAAAAAAAAAAAAAACCTAAATTATGACACACTACTATAAAATTTGTTGGATACCCCGTTGAAAATTCAAATGTTTATTAAAAAAAAAAAAAAAAAACTTTATGAAGGTATACAGATGAAATAGACTCTAAAAGTTTATAGATTTTTTTTTTTTTTTTTTTGAAAAGGTAAAAGTTTATAGATATTACAACCAAATAACCATAATTTTGGATGTTAATATATAAACAATATTACGAATAATTTTATTTCAAATTTTAAAAGTAAAAGCCACAACAGCGTCAGAGTCTGCCTAATAAAAAAAAAGAAGAAAAAAACAGCGTCAGTCCATTTAACGGAAGGAGTGAAGGACAAGGCATTTACCATACACCACGTGTTTTTTGCTTCTTAAATGCCTCACAAAAATGTTTAAATAGTCTTAATTATGTGTTGTCCAAAGTGATTAAAGATTAGTTTTGACTTCATATCTATCTTTGGCAACATTTTGAATTATAAAATTCGTCTATGTATTTTTAATAATTCGTGTTATTTAGTCATCAACATAATTTATCAATCCAATATTTAAACAATTTTTTTTTTTTTAACTTGCCACGTGAGTCTCAACAGCAAATAAAGATTTTATTACAAGCTCAGTCTTGAACTTTGAAGGTTGTATCCAATTAGATTACTGAATTTTGAAAAGTTTCTAATAGGTTCTTGAACTTTCAATTTTGTCTCTAATAAATTCTTGGACTTTAAAAATGTTTAATAGGTCTCTGAACTTACAATTTTGTGTTCAATAAGTCTTTGATACATTCGATAATTTTAAAAATTAACTAATCTACTGTATAAAAAATTAAATTTTATGTCTATTGAGATTCTGAGACTCTAAACTTCCAATTTTGTATCTAGTAGGCTTGTGAATTTTAAAAAATGTTGAATCAAGTCAAAGACTTATTAGACACAAAATTAAATATTGAATGACCTATTGGACACAAAAGTGAAAATTTAATAATCTATTAGATACTTTTTAAAGTTCAGTGACCTAGTGGAAAACAATATTGAAAGTTTGATGACCTATTTGAAACTTTTTAAAGTTTAGAGACTAAATTGACACAATTCTAAAAATTTAGGGATAAAACATGTAATTTAACCAAAAATAAAAGATCGAATATATATATATATATATATATATATATATATATATATTTGACCATTTTTAAGAAATTTTTAAAAAATAATGTATATTTGGCCATGTATAAGGATTTTCCTTTGATTTGTGGGCCATGTTTGCTTTTAAGCCCGGGCCTCACTTGGCCCATGGGGTATGTATCATGTAATCATTTATTATTGAGATAAGCACACATATAGCCCAAATTGGAGGGCCTATTATCAAATCTGTTTAACTACACTATTTTTTTCAAGAATAGACACTGGCCTCCATTTTTTACCTGAAAGTCATGGTCATTTTACCAGAGAGTCCTTTGTTTCATCTCTCCTCAATAATGGCTAAATATCTTTTCTTTCCCCCTCATTAATGGCTAAATATCTTTTCTTTCTCACTCATTAATGGTCATTTTTTCTCTCTTCCATCAATAATGGTCAAACATCTCTCTCCCATCAATAATGACTGAAAATTTTTTCTCTCCCATCAATATTTTTTTTTTCGTTTTTGTGAAATTGGTAATTTTTTTTCCTAATTTTTTATGCCGTTTTGCATCTTTTTTTTTTAGGCTTTAGGGAAATTGTGTAATTTTTTTCTTCCTTTTTTGTCGTTTTACATTTTATCCCATTATCATTTTTTTTCCTGATATGATTGTTGAGATTGTTTCCATGAATATATGCTTAGTGTTCTGTATGCATATTATATCCCGATGTATATGAATTATATATATTAGAATATGACTAGAGTAAAAAAAATTGCAAACATTTGATATCTGATAAATACAGATGTATAGTTTATTATACTGATTATATATTGTATGTTGATATATATATATATATATGATTGCTGAGATTGTTTCCATGAATATATGCCTTAGTGTTCTGTATGCATATTATATCCCGGTGTATATGAATTATATATATTAGGTTATGGCTAGAGTAAAAAAAATTGCAAACATTTGATATCTGATAAATACGGATGTATAGTTTTATTTTACTGATTAATACGACGGAATGAATAATATATAATGAAATATTATAGACTAAACTGGAGAATGTAACAAATTCATACACGGATATATTCCATATAAATACCGAGATTGCATTTTGAACAAATAGATATATACAAAGGGACGAATTAAATATATTATGAACATACTGAAATTTGATAAATACTACAGAATGAATAATATATAATGAAATATAATAGACTAAACTGGAGAATGTAACGAAGTCATACACGGATATATTCCATATAAATATCGATAGTGCATTTTCAAAAAAATAGATATACAAAGGGACAAATTAAATATATTATAAACATAGTGAAATTACGAATCCTATATATGAACATACTGGGGACAACATTATGAGAACCTAAAGTGAACATATATATATTACGTAATTATGTCATATATATATATAAGAATATGCAAGGGTAAACCAACGACAGATATTTTATGTTTTGGAAAATATGCTAATATAACATCGGATATTGAAGAACACGAAAATAATAAAATTATATATATATATATATATATATATATATATAAAATATATCATAAATACTCATTAGTCGACTGAAGGTTGAATGTCGGATGAAGATAGGGATGACAAAAACCAGAACAGAATTTATGAACTTGAAGATAGGGATGGCGATGAACAGATGGTTTGGCCCCTGGGTTTGTCGTTCTTATCGCAGAAAATGGCCACGGCGACGGTGTGGCCCCTGGGTTATTTCAAATGCATGGGACGACGACGACGACGACGGTGTGGTTGGCCGTCAGAGAGTGAGAGGCGACGGTGAAGAGATGGTCGAAATTTGGGGAAGAAGGAGAGGGAGGAGAATAGATAGATTTAGGGTTAAGGGAATGCAAAACGGCAAGTTTTTAATAGGTACACTTTTCATAACAATAAAAAAATGAAAAAATAAAACGTATTAATTAAAATTCCTTAAATGCCTCAAAATCATGAAAATCTAGGTGAGATATTATTGAATGAAGAGAGATAATATGGTGGGAAATTATTGAGGAGAGATGAAGCCAAATTGAATGAAGAGAGATAATATGGTAGAAAATTATTGAGGAGAGATGAAGCCAAAAAGGGCAAATTTGTCCAAAAAAAAAAAGAAAATTCTAAATCAGATAAATTTTCCTATCTTGGACATTTTTGTAAAATGGGACTTAAAGCATTAGACATAATTTCTGTTTACTAGTTAAAATACTCGTGCAATGCACGTGAAATTTCATTATTGTTTTAGGTTAAACATGAATATTCTATGGAATGAAATTGAAAGAAAGGAGTGTAGAAGATAAATTACAAAATTTCCAAAAAGAAATTAAAACATTCAAATGATTGAAAACTTACATTTTCATATGATCATGGATTTGTGTTGATTTTCTTTCATGAAGTGGCAGAAGCATAAGAGAAAACTTCTAAAAAAAAGTGAAAAAGAAATAACAATTTTACACTAACATGTTTATTTTATATATACGACTGATGCTTTTTGGAAAGACTTATAATAACCAGTTTTTTTAAATACATATTGATTTTAATCATTAAATGGATGCACCTATACACAAATGGATAAAGTGATTCAACATGTAACCACCTCCACCCGAATAATCGCATCCTATCGCTTATAAATTGCAACTATTCGATCTAATGATATAATGTTACTTAAAAATTCACTTTTTATGTATGTAACGACTCGAATAGTCATGTTTGAAAGACTACGTTCATCATACAAATTTTTCTCAACAGACATCTTGACCCGAGACATCTTGACCCGAAGAGTCACACTCCATCAACAAAGAGTGAAGGGCAAAGTAGGAATTTATTAAAATTATAAGAGCAAAAGAGGAAAGTAAAGATTCTCCTCTCTCTTAATCCCTTTTATATATAGTATAGATTATTCAGTTAAAATCATGAAAGAGATCATTTCATCAATCTCTCCAAACTTGAATTTCTAATTAGGTCCACTTTGATTTTTTTTTTAATGAAAAATTAAAAAGAGGAAATAGCAAACAAATTGTTAACTGAAAACCTAGACGCTTTGTCCATTTAAACAAAACTTTGAATGACTGTTCTGATTTTGTCCTTGTGGCGTCATAATAATATGTCTTTTGTTTAAAAAAAAATCCATTAAATAAAATCCTTAATTGATGAAATTTTATGTTTTCAGTATCTTAGTCCGATCGAAATTGCTTTTTAGGTAGTGATACTTTCCACGACAGCAACAACAATTTCACTAATCCCAACTGTCAACGCGAGGATAGCTCAACGGTAATTGGCATGTAACCTCGACCGAGAGGTCAGAGGTTTGAATCCTCCACCCCAAATGTTGATGTACTAAAAAAAAATCACTAATCCCAACTTATAATTTGAAAGCAATTTGTGATGTCTATCCAATCCAGAAAGGTGCTTCCAAATCTGTCTAAACTAGAACCACTTGATGGAACTAACTATTGTAGTTGATCCTAAACACTCCTCATCTTCTTTGAACAACAGGGGTCAACTTGAAAATAGTGGATGCTCCGTATGTGTAGAGGCAAATTTTTTTTTCTTTAACGTCCATTACTAATTTAATTTGGAGTTTTTTTTCAAAAAAAAATAATAATTTGGAGCATTTTTTATAGTTGGACATGATTGTTGATACGGATTTTTGTTGGATGTTGTTTGGCTTGATTTCTAATAGTTAGACATTTGTACATTAAAAAAAAAGGGAAAAATACACTTTTGGTCCCTGAGGTTTGGGTTAAGTGACACTTAGGTCCCTAAGTTTTCAAACTCAACAAAAATACCCATGAGTTTTGAGATAAGTAGCACTTTGGTCCCTGCCGTCAATTTTTCTGTTAAATCTTAACAGCTGCTGACGTGGCACTATTATTTTAATAAAAAAACTTATTTTTTAATTTTTTTAAATACAAAATATTAAAATAATAAAATATTATTATTTTATCTTTTTTTAATACTTTTCTCCTCTTTCTCTTTCTTCCTCTTCCCCACTTCCTTCTCCCAACTTCATCTTCTTCAACTCCGGCGGCCGGCCGCCGCCGACGTTCCCCTGCCGACAGCTGCCGGCCGCCGGTGAGTTTTTTTTTTTTTCAATTTCTTTCTTTCCCTCTCCTCTCTTCTCTCTTCTCTTCCCTTTCTTCACCTTTTCTTTTCTTTTTTTTTTAAATATAGAAGAGGGAGAGGGAGGAGGCTCCTCCCTCCCTTTCCAGCTCCCGCGACGGGAGGAGGGTCCTCCCTCCTCCCGTTTTGCACCGGAAAGGGAGGGAGGAGCCCCTCTCCGGAAACGGGAGGAGGGAGGAGGGCCCTCCCTCCTCCCATCGCCGGCGCCGGAAAGGGAGGGAGGAGCCTCCTCCCTCTCCCTCTTCTATATTTAAAAAAAAAAAAAAAGAAAATGTGAAGAAAGGGAAGAGAAGAGAGAAGAAAAGAGAGGGGAAGAAAGAAATTAAAAAAAAAAAAAAAAAAAACTCACCAGCGGCTGCCGGCCGGCGAACGGCGCGGCGGCCGGCCGCCGGAGTCGAAGAAGATGAAGTTGGGAAGAAGAAGTTAGGAGAAGGGAGTGGGGAAGAGGAAGAAAGAGAAAGAGGAGAAAAGTATTAAAAAAAGATAAAATAATAATATTTTATTATTTTAATATTTTTGTATTTTAAAAAAATTATAAAATAAATTTTTTTATTAAAATAATAGTGTCACGTCAGCAACGGTTAAGATTTAACAGAAAAATTGACGGCAGGGACCAAAGTGCTACTTATCTCAAAACTCAGGGGTATTTTTGTTGAGTTTGAAAACTCAGGGACCTAAGTGTCACTTAACCCAAACTTCAGGGACCAAAAGTGTATTTTTCCCAAAAAAAAAAAAATCACAATCAAATATGAACACAAATTTGGAAGTAAACAGAGAGGAAATTTCTATAAATAAGAAAAAAATGAGGTTAAATTACAAGTCTAGTTCGTACACTATTAAGTTTGTGCCTAATAGATTTCCATCCACTTTTTTTTTTTTTTTAGGTCTTATAAATCCTTAATTTTTCAATTTTGTATTCACTACGTAAATGTCATTTTTAAAAAATTTAAAATTAGTTGAACTATTAGACATAAGATTGAGTTTGTGTCTAATAAGATCCTAAACTTTTATTTTATATCTAATAGATCGATAATTAAAAAAAAAATAGATAGACGAAGGACCTATTAGACACAAAATTGAACTTTTTAATGAACCATTTAACATAAAATTGAAAGTTTATTAAACGTTTTTTTAGAGAGTAAAAAAAAAAAGAGAGAGAGATTAAAAACAAAAGTAGTTGGAGGTAGAAGAAACCAAATGAGATTCAGCTTCTCCATATCCCTCAGTTCACCATCTCACCCTTTGAAGTTTGACCCAACAAATAAATAGTTTATGAGAGGTTTCTATATATGTTTCATTTTCTTCAACACAATTTTTCATGAGTTTATTTCATGATTATTCTCATTTATTTCTCAATTTTCATTCATCACAAATATTCTCAAAATCATATATAAACATTACCTTTCAAAATACTATCAAATACAATCAATGATTCTTATCACAAGATTATAACCATTAGATTTTTAAAGTTCAACGACAGCTTGTAAACACTACTTTCACTTATGAATTTCTTTATTTTACTATCTACCTTCATAAGTATTCTCAAAATTTGGCTTGACTTTTTAAAGCAACACCTATCTTTAAAACATAGTTGGACAATCAAAACAAGCACAATTCTTAGACACAAAAAAACCAAAAACGAGATTGTTATCTATAATCTATCTATAATAATAATATATAAAAAAATACGAACGTGGAAGAAATTTTGTTTCGACAATTTTAACCTTATCTTTTAAAATAATACCTAAACTAACCCCTATGAATCTTTTAAATATATTAATAACTTGCACGAGCACTCTCCCATCCACCCTTTACGTTAAACACATAATTAACTTTTTTTTATTAATTTTTTTTTTATTTTCTTAAAGACATAACCAAGAACTTTAAATGCAATAGTTTTTTCTAGGAAAAATTGATTTAACTCTCACCTACCCTTCACGGTAAACACATAACTAACATTTTTTAATTTATATTTATTTTTTATTTTTGAAATACATAATTAACAACATGTTGAAAGTGAGGATTCGAACTACAAATCTCGTGGTCATTAGTATAAGTCTCGTGTTAGGTTGAACTATATGCTCCTGTTGATCTTCTCCACTACTAATTAACTCATGCGCCTACTGCAAAAAATGGGAACTTGCACATTAGTTTTACTTTTGTTTATTTTCTAACCATATTAACTCACACACTCACATAACTAACTTCAGCCAAAGTGAACATAGTTCAGCGGTAATTGATATGTACTCTCGACCAAGAGGTCAAATGTTCAAATGTCCCCTCACCTCAAATGTTATTAACTCAAATAATAATAATAATTTCATTATCTCTCCCTTCTCTCTAGTTACATAAGAAAGAAGTGAATTGTGAAGGAGAGTGGTTTTGTTTTAAATTTAATCTTTAAACAAAAACCACACCACTAATTAAAAGACATTAAAACCCACACATTCACGTAAATAACCTCATTATAATATTCCTCAAACATTTGATCTTCTCGATCAAACTTTTAATTACGTATATATCTTTTATTTCTTTACTTTATTATTATTATTATATATATAGATAGATAGTTCTAGATTGGAACCAAATAATGTTCATCATTTCTTTTCTTTTCTCTATTCAAACTACATATTTGAATTATAATGAAAAACATGAAAAATCACGTACAACCCATATATGGAAATTCAATATCCAATGAAGCGTGTAAATTTAAGACTGAAATAATTCCAATGTGTTGAACGATAATTGTGTATCATGAAGTATATGAATGAAAGCATGACAAAGGAAGAGATTGTGCAATTGGACCAAGTTGATTGATGATGTTGATAATGAAATTCATGCACAGAAAGAAACACATAGCAGCCATGATTGAATTTTATTTTCCATGTTTTTTTTGGAAGAAAAATACGAAATTATAAAGACCATGAAGCAATAACTCCCAAAGAAATACCATTAATGGGACATGATCCTCCATTTTCCACGCGTTTATAACGCTATAACTTACTTATCTTTTGCCAACAAGAGCATAGCTCAACAGGCATAAAGTTGTATTGATAACCATATTTGTCTTTTCATTCTGATTAATTAATATGAAGATTACAATAGAGATTCGCACAATTTTTCGAGTCTCTTGCAACTACTTGTTACGTTTATTATATTCTACTTTTTACCATATGATTGGTCCCACTCGACGCAATTGGCAACTATAGGTTATTAAAAGAATAAAAGACATAAACTAGTCACATAAGTGTTCCTCCTTTTATCTGGTTGGTGGCAGAATTAGATAAAAACGTAACTTTGAAATTGAAACCATAATTAGAACTATTTTCAAACAAAAAAAAAAAAAAATAGAACTTTTTAAAATTTAGCAAGTAGGCTGACACATCATGATGTTGAGATTGAACCATACTTACTAAATTTATAATTTGAAAATTAGTGGAAATTCTTTGAGTTAAAAAGTTTTGAAAGAAAAAAGAAAATTTACATGGCTTCATATACTTATGTTTTTATTTCATTATAAAAGATTGTCCATTTTTTCCAAAGCGAGTGTAGTTAAATTGGCATGTATTCCAAGAAGTCAGAGGTTTGAATCCCCACTCCCAAATGTTGATGAACTAAAAAAATTGACCATTTTATTATTATATTACTACTGATGTTATATATATATATATTAAGAATATATCTTTTCTCTATGGATAATAAATTTCAAACGTTTATGGACTTAAATACACATTTTAAAAGCTCAAAATTCAAAAAAAAAAAAAAAAGTATCCAGCAACCACATTCATTGTACAGAAAAAATTGTTAGGAGCATTAATTCTTTGACACGAAAAATTGTATTGAATTTATTTAATTTTCTTAATAATGAGTTCTTTCTTTTATATGGAATGTTACTTCTTTTTTTTTTTTTTTGTATTTATTGATTATATTTGAAAATGTGACAGAGATTGGTTGAGAAGGCAATACTGAATAGTGATGTTTGGGTTATATAAATGAAAATGAAAAATCCAACGTGGAACTACAACCAAAAGTGTCCAAAAAGAGATGCCATTTTAGGCAATTAGTTTATAAAATCCAAAATGCTATGCTTTGGCATCTCTTCCTTGGGCGCTCAAACGATGCTCTTCTCTTTTTCTTTTTTCTTTTTAAATCCTATTCATAAATCATAATTACGTGAGATTAATATTTAAAAAAATCATAATTATGTGTTTTTTTTTTTCTTTTTCGTTTTTTCTAGAATTTGTACATAATCAAACAATGTTATTTTTCCAAAAGTTAATAATAATTGTATTTGATAGTCTTTCAATTTTAGAAAAAAATTTAATAAGGGTAGGGACTAAACTTTTAATTTTTATCTTATATACATTTTTGGGATGTTTTGATATAATTTAACCTTAAGTTTATTTCATTAAAAAAAAATAAAAACTCAAGTCGATGTATTTTTCAATATAAGAGCGTGCAAGTTGGAATGAGAATGTTTTGCACTCAATTCCACTTGTACTGTAAATTTTGAGAAACTTTAAAAATTATATGATTATTATTTGAGTTTGAAACTAAACATTCTTGAATAAACGAAAATGAAAGAAGATATATGTATAAATATTAAATAATTCAATTATAAATATCTTATTTGATAGATTTTGGTTGGTTGTATTATTTGCTCCAAAATTGGCTTCGTCCCCATTTACATATATAGAAGACAATCAAAATCTAAGTGATTTTGTAGATTGTAGCCAAAATCTTATTAATTATTTATTGTGTTTATTTTATATGTTTCTCTTTTTTTCCTAGGATAAATATAAATACACTTACTGTTGAATTTTTAATGAATATGAGACTTTAATTGTGTTCCAAACAATTTTTATGGTTTCTTATTACTTTTTCATAAAAATATTATAAATCTGTTTCAATGGTTGTTTCTATTTTTATTTATTTATTTATTTATTATTATTATTATTATTATATATATATTCTGGTTGAAATGGTATCTTTTAAATTTATATTTTCCATTTTATTTCCCACTTATAAAAGGCATGAAATTGTCATAATCTTCCATTACAAAAAGTAATCTATTAAGGTTATACTCCAATTTTAGTCGTAAACTTTCAAAATTATTTCTAATAAATCAAAAACTTTAATTAGTAAGTCTTTGAACTTTTTATTTTATTTCTATCACACGTTTGAAATTTAAAAGTGTTTAAGAATTTTTTTAAATTTTTTTATTTTGTGTCAGGTAAGTTTTTGGTATATTAAATATTTTTAAAAATTCATGAGAATTTTGTGTCTTCTAAAAGGTTTCAATTAATTTTAAAATATCAAATTTGATAGTTTTTTTTTTTTTTATTATTATCAAATTTGATAGATATAATGAAATGTATTAAATACAAAATTTGAAATTTAAAGACTTGTTAGTCTTATAATAATTAAAAAAATTGTTGTGTTTTTCCTGATCCCTACCAAACTCTTCCTTTCATACGTAATCTTTTTTTTATTCCTAAAATTCTAAATGTTACGTACTAAAAAAAAAGTTATATTTTAGTTTTTTTGAGTTAAGTTATATTTTAATTCTTACTGAGAACTTTAAATATCCAATATTAGATATTACACTTTATAGATTTTTTTTTAGTTTAGTAATATTTTAATTGTTTTTTTTTTTTTTTTTTTGGACAAAAGTAATATTTCAATTGTTAATGAAACTTTAAATATCCAATATTAGATATCCAACTTTATAGAATGAAAAAATCTACCCATAAAAACATATATATATATAAATATAAAACATGTGGGGGTGGGGATCCGAACCACATAACTTTCTGTCGATAGTACAATGTTATGTCAATTGAATTAGGCTCGTGTTGACAATAAAATGTGTTGAAAATCTACTTAAAAAATACAAAAAAAAAAAAAAAAAAAAAAAAAGATCTATAGCCTTATTTATTTATTTATTTATAAATATAGCCAAAAATTAAGTTGTCTTTTTCTTTACGAAAAATAGAACGGTTACAAATTAAGGAATAAAAATACAAAGAAAAAAGAACACAGTTGTTTTTCTTAAATATGACATCTGAATTTTTGCAGATTCCTATATAAAGTGAAGTCCATTTGGCTTCACTGATTCACAGACTCTCTATCTCTCTCTGAGAAAAACAAATTCGAAAGAAGAAGAAGAAGAAAGAGAAAAAGGGATAAAGATGGGCTCTGTAAATTATACGAATCCATGGATTCAGAGCTGCTCTGTTTTCAACAACTCTCACATATTCAAACCCAAATCCTTTTACTTTATTCGTCCATTAAACTCCCCTTCTTCTCTTTCTTCCAAATCCGCTGCAAAGCCTTCCTCTCGCCGCCGCTTATCGGCGGTGCTAACCAGAGAAGAAACGGAGGAGGTTCAACAGAAAGACCAAATAGCCCCCTTCAGTTTCAGAGACTACATGCTGCACAAGGCTAATTTGGTCAATCAAGCTCTCAACGAGGCCGTTTCGCTGCGGGACCCACTCAAGATTCACGAGGCCATGCGTTACTCTCTCCTCGCCGGCGGGAAGCGGGTCCGGCCGGTTCTCTGTCTCGCTGCCTGCGATCTCGTTGGCGGCGACGAGTCCGCCGCCATGCCTGCCGCCTGCGCCATCGAAATGATCCACACCATGTCGTTGATCCACGACGATCTCCCATGCATGGACAACGACGACCTCCGGCGAGGAAAGCCGACCAGCCACCGCGTGTTCGGCGAGGACGTGGCCGTCCTCGCCGGCGACGCGCTTCTATCCTTCGCCTTCGAGCACATCGCGGCGGCGACGACGGTGGACGTCCCGCCGGCGAGAGTGGTCCGTGCAATCGGAGAGTTGGCAAAGGCGACCGGAACCGCAGGGCTGGTGGCCGGGCAAGTGGTGGACATAGACTCGGAAGGCGCAAACGACGTCGGATTGGAACTCCTCGAGTTCATCCACGTGCACAAGACGGCGGCGCTTCTAGAAGCCGCTGCGGTGATCGGAGGAATCATCGGCGGCGGAAGCGAGGAGGAGGTGGAGAAGCTGAGGAAATTCGCTCGAGACATCGGATTACTGTTCCAGGTGGTGGACGACATTCTGGACGTGACGAAGTCGTCGGAGGAATTGGGGAAGACGGCGGGGAAGGATGTGGCGGCGGAGAAAGTGACGTATCCGAAATTAATGGGAATAGAGAAATCAAAGGAATTTGCAGAGAAACTGAAGAGAGAAGCTGGAGAGGCGTTGGCCGGATTTGATCCGGCGAAGGCGGAGCCGTTAATTGCATTGTCGAATTACATAGCGCATAGGCAAAATTGAAGGTTAAAATGAAAGTTGTTAGCAATAACGAGGGGGATTTGTCGTAATGTGTGTCGTTTTTTACAGGTGAAAAAAATTGTGAATCCATTTCTGTTTTCATGTGCAGGTTTTTTTCTTTTTTCTTTTTCATGAATGTCAATGTCAGAACTTTCTGTTTCTCCCTGAACCATTGTGCCTTTTGTTTTTTGATATTATCAACAACATTTTTATTTTTATTTTTTTTTTATTTTTAACTATGTGAGGGAGGAATTTTACTGAATTTCAAGAAAAATAATAGAAAATGAAATCGAGAATTGGATGGCAAATATTAATTAACCTTGTGAAATTCAAGGATATATAATAATTTTTTTTGGTTGAATTAGTGTATCTTTAAATATTTTATTTTTCATGGAAAAAAATATATTTTCTTTTGATTCTCATGCTCTTGCTGACTCTTGTTAGTTAAGAAGTTTGAATCTCTCCATCCAAAATATTGATGTATTATATATAATATAATCAGTGTTTTAGCATTTTTTTTTTTTGTTGGTTTTGTTATTCGAATTATTTTCCAAAATGCTTGATGACACATTTGATTAATATTTTGAAATTTAATTCGAATACACTTTGTTTTAGGCCTCATTTTACCCCATCAATATTATATTTTTAAAAAATCTTGCTTCAAATGATGATTAATTAAATGAGAACTCATAAATGCTTGGTGTTTTCAGTAAGTGTGTGGTGTGCCTGAGTTGTATTACTGTGCTAATTAAAATAGTATTGGATCAATTTCCATTTCCACGAGGTCCATTAATAATAAAATTTAACATTTAAGGAAAATGATTGGACAAAAATTGATTTTACCTTATAGTTTCATCCGATAAAATTACGGTCTTAATACTTTTGCATTAGATTTTTTTTTTTTTTTTTAGTTTAACAGCATTTGGAGTGAAAGGATTTGAATCTATGACCTCTTGGTTGATGTACATGTTAATTATCGTTTAACTATGCTTACTTTGCCCTTGCATTCGAATTTGATTGGTTAATAATAAGTGCTACAAACAATACTTACCATTAAAGATAAAGTAAAATTATTCTCTCAATTGATAAAAAAGAATGGATACAAAGAATAATTTTTGCACAGATGAATATAATATAATGTTTATAAATTATGTGAATGTGAAATAAGAGTTGACTTTGCACAAGACTGTTGATAAGCTTTGTCATGGTCTCATGAAACCTTTTTCTTTTTTCTTCTTGAAAAGGTAATTAGAAATTGGGAACTTTCCATTTGAGGAATTTATTAATGCATTCAGCAAGTTGAAATATCTTAAATTGATCGTTAGTTTGATTTTTTTTTTTAATTAAAAAGAATAGAAATATACCAAACGGTCAATATTCGTTTTGAGTAATTTTCAATCTAGTTCTTAATATTTTAAAATGATCAAATTTACCATTGATGTATAAACAACTCTCAACTAACTCTTTCCACTATAACATGTGCTAAAATTTCTTAATAAGTTGATGGATTGGAATTTGAAAGAAGAGTTTACTTTTTCTCATTACCTCAATGGGCAAGTTTGTTGACATAAATAAGAGTAAAGACACTTTGAATAAAGATGAAGATAGCACTACCAAACTTTACCTAACTGAGAGATTTGATGGAAGATTAGATAAGCTAAATCTATTCTAATAAATGCTAGTTAGAGGAGTAAAAAACGAAACATAAAGAATACAACAACAAAGAATGACCTATGGAGGCTGGTACACAGTTAACTCTCAATAACCCCACGCAAAGGAGTCGTAGGTGAACAGAAAAGGAGTTTGTCATGTAGAAATTGATGTTGATGTGGAGGTAATGGTTTTGTGAGCCAATGAGCAATTTGCTCATGCAAAGACAATATGTCGGATTTCAAGCTGGTGGAAGAAGACCCGATCACAGATGAAGTGAGCATCGAATTCAATATGCTTCTTGTGAGCATGAAAAACTGAATTATAAGCCAAAGTAGCAGTATTTAAGTTGCCAAATGATTTGAGTGAAGGGCATAGACATCAAGAGTTTAGTAAGGAGAGCACGATGCCACATAATTTCATAGGTCGCATAAAAAAATAGTCTTATACTTGGATTCGGTGCATGATCTGACAACGACTTGTTTCTTGGAAGAGAATGGTCATGAGATCAATGTGGCACTAAGAAAAATTCAATAGCCTCCAATGAATTTTCGATCATTATCAGAGAAGACAACTCAATCAGCGTTCGAGAACTCTGTAGGAGATAAAACAAAAGTATAGTGAATGAAAATGTCAAAGGTTGGAGGTGCTCGAGCTAGTGATACATGATAGTACGTTTCAGGGCATGTCATGGTTGATGGTAGGCACCTAATTGAATTTGCTAAGTTTTTTTTTTACTACAAATGCAATATCAGGGATGTGTATATGAAGGAGGTTGTGTAACGCAACAACCCCAATGTGATGCGATAGTTTTGTGGATCAATGAGAAATGCTGTCATTTTGGTGCAATTGAGCACTAGACACTATGAGAGAAGCAACCACCTTGAGATGCTGAAGATGCAGACGAATGAAAAGATCTTGACATATTTTGGACTGGGACAAGATCAACCCAATATATAGCAACTTGATGCACTTGAATGCCAAGAAAATAATGGAGAAGGCCAAGGTCTTTGAAAGCAAAAACCGATTGTAAGTAGCTAATAAGTTGACCAATTAACATGGAATTGGACTTGATAAGGATGAGATCGATCTTCCACATAAATAAGCAAAAACATAGTGACTTTAGGAGAGTGATTGATGAATAATGATGAATTAGCTTTGGATTGGTGAAACTACCAAGAGATGAGAGTAGACTGAAGAGCGTCGTACCAAGTGTGGGGTGCTTGTTTAAGACCATAGAGTGTCGTCCTGTTGAGCTTGCACACATGTAAAAGGAGATGAATTGATTGACAATTTAAAATTACTTAAAAAAAAAAAAAATTAAACCAAAGGTGTGTTTTTACTTGTCACGCAGTGTTTAGATATAATGTTTTATTCCAACGTATGATTTCAAAATGTCTACGAAAATGATATTTTTAAAAAATAGACGTGATATTATAATTCATTTGTGACAATAATTTCTTGGTTTTCTTATTGATTATTCAATTAACAATTGTAAAATTATCAGTTTATATTGTTGGTTCATTTAATGTCATCTTTTATTTATATGAAATATTAATAAGATTGTTTCTTAGTAGTTGTTAAAAAAAATATTATTTTTAAGTAATATGTTTAAATACCCATCTCTTATTCATTTTTATGTTTTTTGAAATGATTTCTGGTTGGAATTGCAATATTTTTAAATTTTATCTCTCTTAATTTTCCTTGGGGGCTTTGCACAGATAGCAAAAACCGGCAAACATATTGCAAAATTAGCAAAAAAATAAAATTATTTGCGTAAAATGGCAAAAAATACGTTAAATTACGAAAATACCTTTAGTATCTCCAATAGTCTATCAGTCCCTATTATTGATAGTCACTGATAGACTTCGAGTAATCGGAGTCTATCAGTGATAAATACTGATAGACTTTGATGATAAGGTTCAATTAATCGGAGTCTATTAGTGATAGACACTGATAGACTTTGATTAATCGAAGTCTATCAGTGTGTATCACCGATAGACTCTGATAATTATAATCTATAAGTTTTTATCGTGTTTAATTCAAGCCTATCAGTGATAGCCACTGATAGAAAACAATTTAATTTAAGGCTATTAGTTCAGTTTAATTCAAGGCTATCAATTTCTATCCATCAGTTTAATTTAAGTCTATCAGTGATTATCACTAATAGAAAACCGTTAAATTTGAGGTTAGCAGTTTCTATCACTGATAGAAATCAATTCAAGACTATTAGTTTCTATCACCGATAGAAACCAATTTAATTGAAGTTTATCGGTTTCTATCATAAATCAATTTAATTGAAGTTTATTGACTTGTATCACTGATAGAAATTAGTTTAATTCAAATCTATCATTTTCTATCGAGGATAGAAATCAGTTAATTGAAGTCTATCAGTTTCTATCCCTGATAGAAATCAGTTAATTATCAATTAATTGAAGTCTACCAATGATTGTTACTAATAGAAATCAATTTAATTGAAATCTATCAGTAAATTACTTTCCATTGCAATTAATCTCAGAAATTAGAAACTCATCCAAAATTATTATACTACAATCATAAATTGAACAAAAATTTTAAGTCTCTTGTGGTAATTAGAACATAAAATCCAAAAATAACCATTACAAACAAGCGACTCTTAATCAACAATATAATTTTTAAAGCCTAGCACACAAGCTTCGTGACCACCACCATAAAATTGCTATTCTTGTATTCTTTGTATTTCATTATCTATCAATTATAGCCCTGATAAACTTCGACCAGTGATAGTCAGTGATAGACTACGATTAACCGGAGTATATCAGTGATATACTTTGATATACCTATACAAACACTCACCAAAATTGCTATTTTTGTATTCTTGGTATTCTTGAATTAAAAAGAAGGACAACAAGAGCTTAACTCAATCAGCATAAAGTTGTATTGATAACCACAAGGTCCGTGGTTCGAAATAAAAAGAAGAATAAATAATCATAACAATACTTTATGGGAAGAATGATAAAAAGCAAATCAAATCAAAAAAGAAAAAGAAAATGCACAACTTAATAAACTGCACAGAAGAGGGAAAAAAGCATATTAATCACACAAGAACTCCACCCTCATAAATGCACAAAAAAAAAAGAAGAAATTGTAATAGCTCATTATAAAAAAAAAGAAAAAAAGAAAAAAAAAAAAGAAATCATAACTGCTCATAAATGAAAAAAAAAAAAGAAGAAGAAGAAAGCAAAAAAAAAAAAAAGAAGAAGAAGGAGAAGAAATGGTATACACAAGAAAGGGTAAATGGGAAGGGAGAGGAAGAGAAGGGTAAAATGAGAATATTTTAATTTTTTTTGCCATATTTGCAATTCTTTTTACTTGGTGCTAAATTTACTATTATAGATAGTTAATTTGCCACCCACTGCAATTACTCATTTTCCTTTCGTTTAAGTGGACGAATGTCTCAAGCTTTGGGGGCCCAAAAGCCCAAATCAATGAATCTCTTGTACACCTCTCACGTGGCTTCTACTTGTGTGTTTGTGTATATCTATATAATTATTATTTTTAGGGAATTATGTTGTATAAATATATCAAGAAAGTATAATTTATTTTCCAATTTACCATATAAAATCACTTTTTTAAAATGATAGATAATGATGGTTCAATTTGACCTCTAATCTTTCAATGTATTGAAATTAATTAAGTTCTTATGGTAAGAAACTTTAAAATTAGTGGATAAAATAATGATTTAACGGTAAAATACATTTTGTCAGTAGAGTTTTGTTCAGTGAGAAACTTTAAAATTAATGGATCGAATAATGGTTCAACGCAAAAATACATTTTATCAATAGAGTTTTGTTTTGTTTAGTTAAACCATATGTGGGTGATATTTTGAAATTTGAAATATTAAAATGAAAGAAGGTAGAAATTTAGGAATCAAAATAATATTTAAAAGAAAAGAGATAGAAAGGTAGAGACAGAAACCATGTTACTATTTTGTAATTAAGTTTTACATCAAAGGAGAGAGAAGAGAAAACAACAACTTTGTCAACTACAATATTTGGATATCTCAAAGAGAAAAAAAAGTAAAAGATTTGGATAATTTTCTTCCAGACTATCTTCAACATATTATATATATATATATATATATATATATAATACATTTTCTAAGGCTCTGATTTGAATTCTCATTTCCCAAATTTGTTGTCTTAAAAAAAAAGGTGTTAAAAGATTTTATTTTTCTTTTTTCCAAAACAGGTTATTGAAAGAATAAAATATAAAAAATAATTACATAAATATGTTTCTAAAATAATAATAATAATAATAATAATAAATGGAGAAAAAACTTCAAAAATTACCATGTTCTTTTACGCGTGTTTGACATAACTAGTGTTCATTAGTATAGGCATTTTTAGAATAAAAGAGCTTAATCTTTCATCTAAACGAAGTTTCTACTTTTAAAATGTTTCAAACCATTTTTTAAAAAAATACTGTTAGTTCATCAAAGGTTTTTTTTTTTTTTTTTTTTTTTTTTTTTTTTTTTTTTTTTATGGTTCTTAAAAAAATTAAACAAACATTGCTGAATAAAAAAAAAAAAAAAATACACTTGAAGTCATTCCAATACACCCCAAAAACTATTACACATTCGTTTTACAATTAGTGTGGAACGGATGGATGAAGAAAGTATGAAATTGAGGTGGAAATCCAAACCTACCGATTTTTTTTTTTAATCACCCTTAAACTATGTTTAAATTAAGAGAGTATTTTTCATAATGAATATAGGTTTAAATTCCAATTTGATCGAATGCAGCAATGCAATTTCACAATCAGTATTGAAATAGAGCACTAAATAATTAAACTTTCAATTTTATTTCATTTTGATATTTAATTTTTAAATTTTATATTTTAATCCATAGACTCATATTTGTTTTTTTTTATTAATGAATTTTCAAGTTGCGTATTTCAATCATTGAACTAAAAAAAAATCATCTTGATCATTGCTATATTATTTTGCCACCTAATATTGATTTAAAAATGTTTTGCTCTAAACATAGTTCAACATTAATTGACATGTACTATTAACCAAAAGATTAGAGGTTCGAATCCCCATCCAAATGTTGTCCAACTATTTTTTTTTTTTAGTTCAACAACTAAAAAAAGCTTCGCTCCAACCTATGTGGCTCGAATGCATGCTAACATTGTCATATTGATACACAATCAAAAACTATATTGTTAATTTGTTAAAAATAAATAAAAGTAAGGATAAAGATAATTGTTTCTTTAAATGTTAGAGATTAAAATAGCCACTTTGGAAAGTTTAATAAGTTAAAAAAAAAAAAATTGAAAGCTTATAGACTAAGATAAAATAATTGTGATACTTTAGACACTAAAATGGGATTTAAATGATTAATATAATATTGAAAAACTGAAAAGCAGCGTAACAAAAAAGCTAAGGAAAAATTCGCGAATTCTTTGCGACAGTCCAATCGAAGGCAACATTTTATTTGTTGACCGTAGGGCTCAGCCACGCTCGCTTACCCTGCCCTCTCCCTCTCCCTCTCCCTCTCCCTCTCCCTCTCCCTCTCCTCTCCTTCTTCTTTCGCGCGTCTGCAACTCAGACCTAAATTCCTTCTCCTCTGTATCACTACGCCTTACAGGTTTGCTTCTTACGAACACCCCTTTTTCCCTCTCGATTTCGGCTTCCCTGCAATTTCTTTCTCCTCAGGTTCTTTCTTGCGCTTTTTCTCGCATTCTTTGTTTATTCAATTACGTGTTCTCTGTTGGGTTTTTGGAATCTAGTCCGTGGATTGTTCGACAGTGATTAGAAACGCAATTCAATTTTGATTACTCGCGAAATCGCATTGGAACTGCAGTGGCTCTGCTTTGAACTTTTATTGTATTTCGTTTTCTTTATCAAGATTTGAATATGATTGTTCGTTTCGGCGATTTTTAGTTTTGGGATTGTGCATGATATTATCAATTTCCATGCGAATGTTTTGTTCGTGGGTTTCGTCTGGGGTTTTCGTCGGTAGCCTAAATTCTAAGTGGTGTGTTCTTTGTAGAGAGGATTTGGAGGATCAGAACCTCATCATTTGCCTTTTTTGTTTTCCATGGAGATTTAGTTTGGTATTTTTAGTTGATTGGGAATTGGGATTGTGTTGGATAATCACGAGTCCACGACTGATGCTGTATGCTTGGAGAGTTTTTGTTGCATCCACTCTTTCGAGAGGGGGATGTAGATTACCTTCTGTTGCCGATCTCTTTATTTATCGTGTGACGAAATTTTTTATTGGAGAGGATCGGAAGGGTTTTTCAAGATATGGAAGGGTTTTTAAGGAGGTTTGGAGTGCTGGCTTATTTCCGTGTCTCTGATTGGATTTCTTGTAACATGTTAGTTAACTCTCTCTCCCTCTCTCTCTCTCTCTTTCTTCTATAACATACATCTGGGGCTCCTTTTTCTAGGTGCTGCTATGGTATTGGTAGCCTATTCTTGGGTTGTTTGACCTTGTTTTTTCGTGGCATCTTTTTGTTGTTTCATTCTTGTTAATGAAAGTTGGCCTCTTATCCTTGGAGGGAGGAAAATTTTTGAAAGCATAACATATGCATGGGGTGTAACT
Organism: Luffa acutangula; assembly: GCA_036850905.1. Taxonomy (NCBI): domain Eukaryota; kingdom Viridiplantae; phylum Streptophyta; class Magnoliopsida; order Cucurbitales; family Cucurbitaceae; genus Luffa; species Luffa acutangula. The sequence continues at coordinate 54,165,656 of CM072087.1, read as the reverse complement.
GCATATTCTGTTTCAGGAGATATGATCAGGCTATTTAAAGTCAAGGAGAAGCAGAGGGAACTTGCTGAAAATGCTAATAATGGGGTACCTACGAAGAAGCAAAGTGCTGGGGAGTTGCGTCTTCACAAAGGTTTGGCTATTAAAAGAGTTTATTTGGTGAAAATTTTTGTCCCGTTGTAGATTCTGATTGTGTGTGCTACTATATCAATTTGGTTCTGATTACATGAATAATATATTTTGAGTTGTACCTTTGAAGCTTCTTTGCTGTGGATTGGGCATAGTTATGCCAGTTAAATGGATATCTTGGAAACATCAGCATATTTTTGAAAACCTAATTTTTGATTTAGTGGCTTCAGATGAAGTCTTATATTCAAATATGCCCTATTTCCCTATATGTGTCCCATGCATGATGCACCTATGATAGTATATGATTATTTTATATTGTTCTAAGACGCATGAATATCCTGATTTTAAGTTTATATAAAGACTGATAGCCAGTGTGTATTTTTCATCCTTTTTGTAATTTGTTTGTCCTAGGAGTTAACTGGAATGTTTGAGTGCAGTATAATTTTCATTTATTATGCTCCTAGAGCTGACTTCCAATGATTATTACTCTCCATTTTGTCACTTTAGACAAAATAGTTTCATAGGTAATTTTCAGGGAGATATTGAGTGGAAGACATCTGGTTAATCGCTAGGGAATTGAGTGGTTGCCCTTTTGGTTGCTCATAGTAGCGTGTTTGTCACTTTCTGCTAGACTACACTTTTATGGGATCCTGGAAAAAGACAATCATGTGGAAGCTTGCGAGGCTGGAAGTGATGGTGAACCTGCTAGGGTTCTTTACACTTGGTACATTGAAAGAAAATTGAGAGAATGTCTTAGTGGGGATTCATGAAAACTTTTGAGATACATGGTGCATGAGAATGCAAAGAATTAATACATTTGCTTGATGTCTGATGATATGAGGAGTGAATTTTTTCAGTAAATAAAAGTTGGTGGGAGCATTAGAAGTGGATTTTGATTTCTTTAACTAAATTAACAATTGATGACACTTTCAAACTGTCACAATTCAATTGAGTAGCTGTTATCATATTTGGGTGACTTAAAGCGTGACACTAAAATTTTCTTTTGTTGTGAAAAAAAGTGTTCCTTCCCAAGATGTTACTTGTTTCTGAGATTTTAATAAAGATTATGATCTTGCATATATGATGTCTTATGACATTCAGTAACGATGGTGGCATTAGTGCCCAGAAGAACCATGCACTAGAAGCCCTGGAATGAACTATCTTGTTCTTTATTTTTATTTATTTTTATTTTTTCCCGTTTATTATATATCATATGATTTATTGGTTTAGAAGGGAGGTCTAAATTTCACGGACTTTTTGTCATTTACTCACGGGTTCTTTGTTTGGATAATTTCTCCAATTGCATTTGAGATAAGTCGCAGTCCTGCATATGGCACTGGAAGTCTGTTTATTCAGTTGGATTTGTTTGTCAACTTTTTCATTACTTGTATGCTGATTTGAGAGATAGATACCTTTTTTTTTTTTTTTTTTTTTTTTTTTGAGAAAGAGAGAGATATCTTGTTAGTTAGTTATTGTTGGTGCTAATATGTTGCAGATATTAGTGAGCTGAATCTACCAAAATCATGCAACATAACCTTTCCCAATGGCAAGGATGACCTCATGAACTTTGAGGTGTCAATACGACCAGATGAGGGATATTATTTGTAAGAATTCTCTTTTTTTCCGAGATTCATACTCGAGCAATCTTTAGTTTAATTTGTTGCCTGCTAGTTGAGGATATTTTCCTCGTTTTTGTTAATTCTTTTCAGTCTAGATGTTTAACTCAGAACCAGAGGTTGAAATGGAAACTAAAACAAAACTCTTGATATATAGAAATAAAGTTGTTAGTTTCCGAAGCTTCAAGGGCATTGTACTCTCCTGCAATCTAATTCTCAAAAACTGCTCATCCTAAATTCTCTCACTCCTGTTTATGCCTTTCACTAACTCACTCCAAATATGCTCCCTGCCTTCCTAATATCTTAATAGTTTTATTAATATTTACCTACAAATATTCCTAACTACTTGCTTTTCTCTAAATTATAGAGGAGGCACATTTTTGTTCTCCTTTACAGTCTCCCCCATCTATCCGCATGAAGCACCTAAAGTCAAGTGCAAGACAAAGGTAAACCTGGATGGCTCGTTTACCCATAGCATTTGATCCTTACAGAATATAAAGGAAAAGTTGTTTGTATGTTATTAATTATTTATTCTTTGTGCAGGTCTACCATCCAAACATTGACTTGGAAGGAAATGTTTGCCTCAACATCTTGCGGGAAGATTGGAAACCTGTTCTCAATATCAATACTGTTATTTATGGACTCTACCATCTGTTCACGGTATAAATAAGCCTCATTAGTAAACGGCTGCAGTTTTGTGAACATCTAACTTCATAAGTTGTCGTCTTACCCTGTTTTGCCAGGAACCAAACGATGAGGATCCACTGAATCATGATGCTGCTGCAGTTTTAAGAGACAATCCCAAGTTGTTTGAATCTAATGTGAGAAGGGCTATGGCTGGGGGTTACGTGGGGACGACCTTTTTCCCACGCTGTATGTAACTTTTAATCCTTCCTGTTCATCTTTTCCTGCGCTGTATGTAGCTAGCTTCTGTCTCCCGGTGCTCATTTAGAGATATCACCTACGCTTGTGTTAGCCCAATGGACTTAGTGATGTTAATGTGAAACACTTCTAAACTGTTAATTAACATGGTTACATTTTCTTCCTTCTTATCGTTATATTTTGGATGGAAGCCATGGGGGGGAAGGGCAGGCAAGTCTTTCAAGACTGATTTTTCAGAGAACTTCCAAATTTGTCTCATCCCTTTCCCTCCCTATGCGACGGCCTACTTTTGGCATTTTGCTTGTGTTTCAAAAAGGAGCATGCCAAGTGGGGAATGCTTAGGTAATGATGTTTCATCTGTTCTTAGATGCCTTGGAATTTGGATCGCCATCCGCGAATGTGTTTAGCTAGATTAATCTCTATCTGTTAGTAAAGACGATAGAAAATTGAATTAGTGAAAAGAATCCTCTATTATTTCTCAGGAAGTCGGATAAGAACTCCGATTATACCACAGCCAACTCTATGTTTAAATCTTACTTTGATTCTTGGGAGTGTCTGTTTTGGTTTTCATGTTTAAGAAAATAATCATTCTTAGTGCTTATCCTTGTTTTGCTTTTAATAAACCAGTGTGCTAACAACATAAGCATAGAGTCACTGTTTTGAAAAGGTTTCGAATCTCAGCTATGTTTAAGTTAACAAAGCGTATTGGTATTATGTTGGTGAGTGAAAAGCAGAGGGTGGGCCGCAGTTGTAGCCATCCCTATATGTTAGGCCCACAAAATAGTTGATGAAACGGATGTTGTGATACTCTGCTGTGGCATCTTAATTTCTTACGATGGACACATTTTTCATTTCGTAATCAAAATTGAAAATGAAATTTATGATGTTGACCCATACATATGGACAAACAACACAACACATGGACAACATGCACGAACAGATTCCAAAATTAATATTCCTAAAGTGATTTTCCTTTTGAGGACAGCAGTAGAAAGATAAGGCTGGGTTTAAATATGATTTTGTTTTTAAATAAATAAATAAATAATTGCCTATAAGTAATTACTATCATTAAATAGTTGAATTATCATTATTTTTGTTTCAGAAACTGGGAGATTACTTGTCTTCTGACATCACTTTGAACATGTATTCCTATTAATAGTTGACGAACCAACCTTGCTTGCCATATTTTAAAATTTTAAAAGATTTTTTTTTTAAAAAAAATAAAATTTTAAATTTTAAAAGATTTTAAATGAAAGGTATTCGTTAAAAATTGAGTTGACTTGCTTTTATGAAAAGGGAACAAAACTAAAAAAAAGGTATTCCAAATACGCGTGCTCGCAAGAGATCACGTAGGAGCCCAAAATTGATGGTTCTGAATGTTCCATACACGTGGCGCGCATTCTGCCCGCCTTGCACCACTGTCGCGTTACATGCAAGTAATCCTTCCCTCTTCTTACCTCACAATTCAAATCCTGTTAAAAAAATTATTTAATTCCGATTAGGACGTCAGAAGTTTGAATTCTTTCATCTCCAATATTATGTAAAACAAAATACTTAAAGTTCATATACTGTTATCTTTCTAAAAAAAACTATTAAAAACTGTAATTTAAAAAAGCCAACAAATGACAAATCCATAATATTGTCAAAAAAAAAAAAAAAAAAAAGACAAATCCATAATAAGTATTCTAACCCAACTAAAAAGGCCAACTTTGCAGTGTGCATCAATTTTTACAGATTTTTTTTTTTTTTTTCAAATTGCAAACTTGAATAAAGGTTACAATTTATACTTTAAACTTGGATAGACATTGCAATCTATACCTTAAATTTGAAAAATGTTACAGTTCTTTTTTTTTAAACCTTAAACCTGATTAAGTGTTGCAAATTTAACCTTTAGAAGGTTTATTTTTCATTTGAAAAATCATAAAAATATAGTCATACATGTTCAATGAATGGTAGGATATATGTCCAACATGAATATATATTCATTGACTTGGACCTTCGACAACATATTAGAACTTTGAATCCATGTTTAGCTTGGAAAAACAAATGATTTTTTCCCTTTTTTTTTTTTTTTTTGGTTAGAATTAGTGGGAGTGGGAGCATAAATACACATGGAATATCATGGTTTGCACCAATGTATCCGAGCCACGTAAGCAATCGTTCGAATCTTCGTTGGAGTCCGAGGCAGCCAGGTTCGGATTTAGGGAGCGAGCAAATTTAACGGCAACGTTGACGGAGGCACGATCGGCGATGGCGCCCGTGAACGTGAGTGAGTGAGTGAATTGGCGCGTGATTTTGCTGCTGTAACTGCCACGTCATATTGGGGCATATCTCGACACGTGTCACCCTTTCCATATTAGGGTTCCAAGTCGGCGTTCTCTGGTTCGAGACAGCTCCTTCGTTTTTGTGGTTCCCTCTCTTCCCTGACATTTTGGCACAATTTTGCAAAATCTCTCTCTTTCTCTCTCAGTCTCTCTCTCTCTCTCTCGGTCCAATCAAATTTCCACTTCAACTGCTTCGCCCTCTTTGCCATGTCTACGCCGCCTCCACTGTTGCACACCACTAAATAACTGAAATCTTCATAACCTGTAAGCTTCCTTCTCTTCTTTAGTTTTTGCCCCCAACTTCTTGCGTCTTTTGATTTTGTTTGTTAGAGATGTAATGAATTGCTTGTGTTTCCGTTTTCCGATTTCTGTCATATCTGTATGTTTTCTGTTTTTGCGATTTCATCGCGGTTTGCCAGCCGGAGAGCGACAAATTCTGCCACATCATGCTTCCGGTTGCGGAGAAATGGGGACGTTAAATGCTTCTGAAGTAGTCTTTTCGAGTTTGCGTTGTTGCTGCTTTTAGTTCTAGTTATTTTGATGTCGTCCGAATTTGGGATGAATGATGAGTTGTTATGCTGAATTGCATTTTGGGTGCCCGTGTTTGGGATATTTATGTGTAAACTGTAGCTTCTTAATTGCTAATTTTGAGCGATCACGAGTTCAATTTTGACATTGGCCTTTTGAAGAATCCAGATATGGTGCTTCCTACCCTTGATGCTTGGTATTGAAATTGTTTTTTTTTTTTTTTTTTTTTAATTGAATACTTCAGGATGAGGGTGATACTTGTCTTTCAAGATTTTGGTTTGGTTTGAATGGGTTAATATATCTGGAGGCCTATTAGGCTGCTCAGGAACGATACCTGGATTTCTGAATATTTCATCATCATTTTCCGCGTCTGCCTGGAATTGGAATATATAGCTTATCTACGGGCATATGGCAGAAGACAGTCCAAGGATTGGTGGGCTTTCTTCTGGATTGGCTGTTATTTTAAATGATAATGATAACCGAGGGAGTTCATCAAAAGGCCGGTGTTTTTCTTATTGTGATGAATTCAACCATCAATCTGTGGAGCGGACACTTGAATATGTATTTGGTCTCCCCAACAAATCCGTTGATCCTGTGACCAGTCCGATTGATAAGGGTCTTATTCGCTCTCTCATAAAGAATAGGTTCTCAGAACTTGCTCATCCAATTGCTCCCCATGGTGAGGGAGATGGCATATGTATTGTCGATAATGGCTTGGGTTCTAATGTAGTCTGTATTGAGAAAGTCAGTATCTGTGGTGATATTAAGATAGTTAAGCCACCTTTACTTGTGGAAAGTTTTTCTATGTTCAGCAGTGCTAGGGCTAATGCTTGTGTCTGGAGTGGAAAATGGATGTACGAAGTTATTTTAGAAACTTCAGGTATACAACAGCTTGGATGGGCAACTCTTGCGTGCCCTTTCACTGACCACGAGGGTGTTGGTGATGCAGATGATTCCTATGCTTTTGATGGGAGAAGAGTTCGCAAATGGAATAAGGAAGCTGAGAGATATGGTCAGTCTTGGGTTGTTGGCGACGTCATTGGATGTTGTATTGATTTGGATAGAAATGAAATCTCGTTTTATAGGAATGGCATCTCACTTGGGGTGGCATTTTCTGGGATTCGCAAGATGGGTCCTGGTATTGGATATTATCCAGCAATATCTCTATCTCAAGGTGAGAGATGTGAATTAAATTTTGGTGCTCACCCCTTTAAATACCCTATTGATGGCTATTTCCCCCTTCAAGCACCCCCATCGATCAACAGTTTTGCTTCCCATATGCTGAAATGCTTATCAAGAATTTTGGAAGAGAAACGTATAGAATGCCTTGAGATTAACTCTGTTGAGAAATTGAGGAGACTGAAAAGGTTTGTTTCAGTTGAAGAACTATTTCATCCTGTCTCTCTTGGGATTTGTGACGAACTCTTCTCTGCACTTGAAGCTGATGCAAATGGTATTGAGTATATTGGATGGGGTCCTTTTTTATCATTCCTGATAGAAGTGTTTGGACCACAGCCACCGCACAATCGCTCAAGCTTAGATAGAATTATTGATGTCCTTCTAAGATGTCAAGGCTCCCTAGCATTATTTGAGCATTTAATAAACGCCCTTTCATGTAGCTGTAAAACATCACCACTAGTTTTAACTGAGTGCCCATATTCAGGATCCTATTCCTATCTTGCATTGGCTTGTCACATCTTCAGACGAGAAGAATTAATGGTGCTTTGGTGGAAGTCAGTTGATTTTGAATTCCTCTTTGAAGGTTTTTTATCACGGAAGAATCCAAATAAGCAGGATCTTGAGTATATGATGCCTTCGGTTTGGTGGCCCGGTTCACGTGAGGATGTGTCATATGAAAGTAGCATGGATATAACTACAACAGCTCTATCTGAAGCAATCAATGAGGTACTTTTAGTTTTTCTTTTTTACTTTTCTAAAGCAAGCAATACCATTTTTCTTTTTCTAAATCTCATTGCCTTTTAATTTTTGAGATGCAAAAGCCTAAATTTTATTTTTTTTCTTTATTCTTTTTTCTGCCTTTTAAGTTAAGTCTAATAGCTGAATAGAATTGAACCGGAAGCCACCCCACCCCCCAAGGAACATTACCTCTCGATGATAGATTATTTTTTGCCAATAAAATATCTTTGTTGGATCGTGATTATTCTTTTCAAGAGTCTTTGTTTGTATGTTTGCTTTGACCTTTGTCAAGAGTGTTAATCCTTAGCTTGTATTTTCTTTAGTTTTCTTCTTTATTTTCTCACTCCTTTTTAGGAGTTTGTTTCCCTTGAACATTTGATGTCTTTATTTCAATGAGAAGTTGGGTTTTTTTTTTTTTTTTTTTTGAGAAAGAATGAGAAGTTGTTTCTCATTAAAAAAATTATCAATGAAATATCTATCTCCTATCAATTAAAACAAAAATGAAAAATAAATGCAGATGTATTTTATTTTATTATTATTTTTTAATAAGGAATGGAGAGAATATATTTATCAGAAAAAGGAGGAGGAAATGGCCTAGGGGTCAGGTATAAGGAAAACTGATGTACTAGGATTATGGTAAATTGGGGTATCTTGATTAATTAGGATTAGAATTAGGTTCCTCGGTTAATTTAATTAGGATTGAGATTAGTTTCCTTGGTTAATTAGGATTAGGATTAGTTTCCTTGTCTAATTAGGATTAGGATTAGTTCGTTTTCCAATTCTCTATAATAGAGAATTGCCCTATTGTATTCCTAACTTTTGATTTATAATAAAGGTTTGATTGATTCTCAGAGAAAATTCTCCTTTTTCCTCTTAGGCTACACAAAAAATCCTCGACCTGTCAAGCTATAGAAGAAGAGCCTTCCAATTGTTAATAATTATGAAGGTTTTATATTCAAGATCATAAGACATCCTCAGGCTTAAGCAAGGATAAAATTTACAAGAAGGAACTCTTCCGACCATATAAACAAGGAAAAGGTGGAATATATGTGGAGTTTTATATTGCTATGCTAATGATAAATGAGGATCCTCACTTTTATTAAAATAAAATCAAAGTCTTCAACCCAGTCTTGTTTCTTTTCCTTTCCCTACTAAAAATTAAACAATTTTCAAAGTATCATTTTAATTCTTTCTCTAATGCTCTGTATCCAGGTGAATTGTTGTAGTCCATGCTTAGTAGTTCGATCCATTCCACTTATGTGACTTTTTAGTTTTACATCATTGGAATCACAAGGGCATCATAATTAGTTTCTCTTCAACCAGGCACATGCCTGCATGCTCTGATGTGTGGGATGGAACACAAATTAAGTAGGCCACATGTGAGCCCCGGGCTCATTGTCCTATGGTAGTCAGTTGGCACATGTTGGCCAAACTTGAGGTGCTCCTCCTTCTGATATGGGCGGTGATGATTAATTGCTTTCTCAAAATGACTCAAATTCTAGATCCTTCTAAGCAAGGAAACCCTTTTGCATATTTATTTAACTTAGATTGCAATTTTGAATGAAATCTCCCATCTGGATGACAGAGAAGAGGTTGGAGGCAAGGATTTTAAGAACATCTTAAATTGAATTCTTGTTTCCTTATTTCATGCTCTATTATACTTTTATATTTGTTGCTTCATTGCTTTATTATACTGTTATATTTGTTGCTGATGTTGATGGATATCAACTTGAGTTGGGGATTAAGCCATGGTGGACATGACTCATTCATTAGACTTTCATGTATTCATGTTAAAACATTTTATTCTATGACCTGTCACTTTTAGTTATCATTGAAACGGATGTGTTTGGCATTATCATTTCACGTGTTCCATATAACCTGCCTACCTCATTACTCAATGCAGAAATACTCCTTTTGATGGCCTATCTTTGAGTAATATGATCTAAACTGAGTCAGATGCTAGCTTTGGAGATTTATTTAGTCTACAATTTTTCCTTTTCAAATTCTTTTCTATTTGCAGATTGAGGAGAAGCATAGAGATCTTTGCCGCCTAGTCATTCAGTTCATACCACCCACAACATCTTCCCAGTTGCCAGGTTCAGTATTTAGAACATTTTTGCAGAACCTATTATTGAAGAACAGAGGAGCAGATCGTAATGCATCCCCTTCTGGAGTTCTAAGCAATTCTATTTTTGTTTCTCTATATGCTGTGATACTTCATTTTTTGTCTGAAGGATTTGGAAGGGGCAGTTTTTGTGACTGGTTGAGAAGTAGTGAAACTGATGGTTCTGATATTGGTTTTCTTCATAGAGGTGGGCAGCGCAGTTTCCCTGTATATTTGTTCTTTAAAGACGAGTCCCATCAAACTGTCACAGCTAGGCTTGGAGGTTCATACAACCATATATCAAAATTACATCCTCCTTGTGATCAAGAAGTTGAAGTAATTCATTGGGAGGAAGGTTGCATGGATGACCATGAGACTAGAGTAACTCATTCAACCAGGCAAAAGCCGTGTTGCTGTTCAAGTTACGATGCTGATTTCACGAGAAGTTCAAAGGATCCTATTAAATATGCTATCAGAAATTCTCGTGGAATTCCTATGCACGATAGATCTGCTCATGTTGCTAGTGAATGTAGCACTGGAAATTTGAATGATGAAATAACTGACAAACCGAGTTCAAGCGAACAATCTGATGCACAGTTTGGATATTGCCCAATGCAGCAAATGAGGATTGTATCAAGGGAGACTAATACATCTTCAGCTACATTAAGAGAAGAAGAACTTTTAGACTTCTTGCTTCTCTTTTATCACATGGGACTTGCACCAGATTTTAAGCAGGTGATTAGACTGATGGATAATCTGATTCTTTACAAATTTTTTATGGTTGATCTCTTCTTCTTTTTCCCTCATTTAACTTTCTGATGAGAAATGTGATGTATCTTTTACTCTCTAAGCGTCCTTGGGTTAGCCAATCTATTTGCCTCTCTCCCTTCTTTAAATACTTGACAAAACGATGCATTCTCCTCCTTGTTTATGATTTCGAGATTGTTTTCCTTTCCCTTTGTCCTTACATAACGTTGAAACTAAGATGCACCTCTTCACTTTATCATTTGATAATATTATAATTTCTGTAAACCATCCGTCCTGATCTGAATCCTCCTGCACCCACTAAGTTCATCCTGAGATCTGATCTTGAAATACTTATGAATGAGGATTTTGGAGATTATCCAGCAGCACTTGTTCTAACCACCTCAATTGCTTACATTGCAACCTAATGTGCAAGGATGATAATCTTTTTATCTCATCTAGGGGGAACCCCCACCCAAAGAACTACAAAAGAAGCACCCCCGTATTCAAGTTTCAAAATTCATTTTAATGTCTTTTGAATTGGAAATGTATACATTTGAATTGGAGCATTTACTCTCTCTAAGTTTGAGTTGCAAGGGACTATGAAGAAGAACCTAAGGAGTTAGAAAGTTATGAGTTTAAACTATACTGACTTTTGACCGTTCTGCATCTAGAGCAGAGTGGTTGCATAAAGTTTTCTGGTTGTCTAGTGGTGGGAAGTTGTGGTATCAGGACTTCTGAAATGACCCCTGAATGTCACCTCAGGGGAAGGGTAGCGTTTGTAGTGTGGACCCTACTGAATTCATTCTTTTTGATATCTCACTTTCTATCTATATAACTATCTACAAATTCGGAGGCCTCTCCCCTGTAAGTCATGGCTAGTAGATTTGTATAAATTTAAAGTGGTGGTGATCTGTGTAATGGTTATATTGATAAGATATTATTGGTATTATTTTTTTTTTGTTAAAATACCATTTTGGTCCATGTACTTAGAGTTTGTTCTATTTTAGTTCTTGTACTTTCAAATGTCCCATCCTTATACTTTCAATAAAGCTTAAAATTAGTTAGACACAATGTGAACATATTTCTAAAATTTTTAAAAGGAAGGCTAACTAATTTTTTTTTTTTTTTTTTTTTTTAAATTAACAATAAACTCACTGTAGGGACTAATTTTAAGCTTTATTGAAAGTATGACGACTAAAACATAAAGTACGAGGACAAAAATGGAACAAAACCCAAAGTATAGGGACCAAAATGGTCTTTTAACCCCCCCCCCCCCCTCTTTTTGAATTTTTAAATTTAAATTTATGAGCTCAACGGATAAAAGCTTGAGTTCAAGGAAGGTAATAGGTCCTTTTTTACTTAGCCCAGATTATTACTAGCTGTTTTCCTTTAAAGCCTAGGCTCAGAAGTCGAAAGAAATTTTTGGTTGCTATGGTCCTCTTCCTATTGTATTTTCCATCATACCATTTCGGATTCCTAACATTGACCTATTGTGTTTCTTTTAACTGATAAATTCCAAGAACATGTGTGCGCACACTCATATATGCACATTATAAGAACTGTTTAATTTTCATGTGTAAACCAGTCTTTTAAGTTCTACTTTTTTTAAATGTTTCAAAATTGACCAAAGTTGTTTTGTTTCTAGGCATCACATTACATGTCACATCAATCTCAATTAATAGCTCTTCTTGAGGAAACTGATAAACAGATAAGAGAACGAGCTTGTAGGGAGCAAATAAAGCGTCTAAAAGAAGCTCGTAGCACTTATAGAGATGAAGTGATCGATTGTGTAAGACATTGTGCATGGTAAGGTCATCTTGATGAATCTTCAAGTGATTTTGGGAATATTGGAATCTTTATTACCATCATCCCATCTGTTTTCTTGTTGCTTTTTTCCCCCTTTTAACCCTGTCCAATCTCTAGTTGAAACAAGACCAAGCATTTGGGAACCAGCAATGTTAACTTTAGAGGAGCTTTGCTCTTCCTTATCTATTGATTCTGATCTGGTACTTCTGCAACTTGTGGTATTGTTTGTATATGTAGATTAAGGCTGCCAGAAAAAAGATTTTCTTATCCACCCGCTTCTTAAATGAAACGTTATACGAACATTCTTTTGAGTTGAGAAAATTGAAACTAAATCCCAAGTAGATATATTTTTTAATTTAAAATTTAATCTCAAGGATTATACTGAATACAATCTAATATTTATAAGTACAATAAGCTTCAAAAAAGGAAAAAACCAATTAAGAATCTGGTTCCTTTAAGATAATGCCAGCAGATGTACGGCAGTTAGGCTATGTTCATAGACAAACTTTCATTGACGTGTCATGCATTTTTCTTCTCAGGCTCAAAGAGCCCATGAATCAGTTGATCATTTATTTTCTCTCTAGTGATTTTGATCTTATGTTATGGCACAGGCTTGTTTTTCAGTTCAATGGATGCTAGCAGGGGAATTTTTTTTTCCTTCCAATTTTTGGGAATTTGCAGTTTTAACTTTTCATTAGGTTGTTGAAGACAAAGTAGAGTATTGGGAAGTGGTTGAAACAAAATTGTATATCTTCTTGTTGGTCTAAAAATGTGAAGACTTGGAATCCTTAGATTTTGGTTTTATTTGTACGTTGTACTCTAGATGGTCACACTTTTAGAGGTTATAATTCTTGTTCACCCCCACCCCACCCTTACAGTTTGTCATAATCTTATCCTAATGTATGTCTTGTTTTGAGTTTCATTTTCCCCTTGTCTTCTGCAACATTCGTTGGTTTCTTTTACTCATGTTCTGAACACCTTGCTGCTTTCTGTTCTTCATTATAGGAATCGCATTTCTCTGTTTTCCCGATGGAAGCAAAGAGGAATGTATGCAATGTGCATGTGGACTGTTCAGTTGCTTCTTGTTCTTAGCAAAATGGATTCGATGTTTGTTTATGTCCCTGAGTTTTATGTGGAAGCACTGGTAAATCACGTAATCGATTATCTTTTGAAATAACAAGAGAGATGCCTGTTCCTACCTTTGGTATATCTAATATCTCAGTATGCTATGTCAAAATTTATTGCTAATGTTAAGATTTATGTTTTAAGTTTTCTATAAGATGCATTTTAGCAAGTTGGTTTACACTTACCTAGAGTTTTTTAGTGTTTTTTGTTTCTAGGATGTTTCCTAGTGCGTTTGAGAGTGTTTTTATTCTTCAAGTTAACTTTAAATAGCCAAAACATTTTAATTTTTCATGATATTTCACTATAGATTTAAAGGATTTGAGAACACTTCAATGTATTTCTAAAAAGCACGTGATAGATATGTTCTTTTAGGAACTGCTAGAGTGCCAGTACAGGAAGTACATTATCTAAAGTACTACTGATTGAACTGTTCCTAGACTAGCTCTAACCACTTTTTATTCTGTACGTTGTTCTATCTCTTTACAGGTTGACTGTTTTCACGTGTTACGTAAGGGAGATCCTCCTTTTGTGCCTTCTACTATATTTCTCAAGCAAGGGCTTGCTTCATTCGTATGTATTCTTCCCATTTTCATATTTATTCTTCAATTCCAACTGGGTATTTCTTCAAGTGCACACTGCTTATAAAATAAAATGTTACATCTTTACTATATAGTATTTCCTTAATGAATTGAATTATTGATTTTTTTTCCCATTAAATGTTAACCAGTTTCTTTCTCTAATTCAATAAGATGCCTGATGCCCCTGTAATTCAATTTATTGATTTCTGTTATGAATAGAAGGTAGGTATAATAACGTTGAAGGTTGATATCTTCAACACTATTCTCGTTCTATTTTCCTTCGAAATAAATGTTGTAGGCTTGTAGCATATCTGGCTAGACTGGCTTATTAATTTGTTCCAGTTGTAATCTGTGAAGCACTGGTAAGTGGAACTTTGTGTTTTGCTGGTGGTCTGGCTCTTCTTGAGACCTGACTTTTCAGGGTTTTAAGTCCGTTGTGATTTTTTGAAGAGAAACAGAATTTCATTGATAAATGAAATAGGGAAAAACCCAAACACCTATAGGTGGATTAAATGAAATTCTTCCAATTAGAAATCAAAGAGGAAATACTATAAAGAGCAAAGGGGTGTTTGCATTTACACCAATACAACGCTTGGAAGAGAAGTTTATCAAAAAAAGAATCGAAAGTTAAGAACCCTGAAAATTCTTCCATTTCTTCCGTTCCATAGATACCAAAAGAAAGCTCTATTGAAAGCAAGCCATAGAGTCTTCTTATCTCCATAAAAAGGATGACCCACAAAAATAGAAGCCAAAAGATCATGAATGTCCACCGGCAACGGAATATACCAACCGAAAGCATCAACCATAAAGGCCCAATATCTAGAAGCAAAAGGACACGTAACAAAAAGATGGCCCGGATTCTCCATGTTTGATGAGCACATAATGCACCAAGATGGCGATAGGTGAAAGTGAGGCATTCTTTGTTGAAGGCGATCCGCCATATTGATGGCCCCAAGACTAAGCTCCCATAGAAAGATTTTTATCTTTTTAGGATAATGATCTTTCCATATCACAGCATATAGATTATTCGATGTGGTGGTAGGGGCATGCAAAATGTCATGCATCAAAGATTTAACAGTAAACAAACTGGATGGATGAAGAAGCCAAGACCAAGAGTCATTCATATCCCGTAATCTAATAGAAGATAGTAGATGAGAAAGTTGAGCCCATTCATTAGTTTCAAACTCGTTAAGATAACGACGAGGGCAAAGGTTCCAAGCCAATTGAGATGAATTCCAAACTTCAGCGTAGCATTTGGATTGGTGGTTAATCTATATAGATGTGGGAAAAGTGTTGCAAGGATCCCATCATTCAGCCAAGAATCATTCCAGAAGGATGTACCTTGGCCATTACCGATATTACGATGAACCCGACTGGCAACCATATCTATAGTAGAACAAATAAAGCGCCAAGGCGATTTATAGGATCCTCTTTGAATTTGAGTAGGCCAAAGACAAACACCTTCAGAATCATAATATTTAGCAATAATGAGATTACGCCACAAAGATCCTTCCTCTTGCAAAAACCTCCATATCCATTTGGCCAAAAGGGCCGTATTTCTAAGCTGAAAATTACCAATGCCAAGACCACCTGATAATTTCGGAAGTTGTGTTCGTTCCCAATTAACATTATGCACACCACCATCCCCTTTAGATCCTTCCCAAAAGAAATCGCGGCATACTTGAGAGAGTAGCTTGGATAAGAGTATGACGACCACCTTTAGAAATAAAAGCGTATTTCCAACTATGCAATTTATGCTGAATTTTTTCAAATACCGGCTGCCAGAATAAAGAACTTTTTGAGTTACCTCCCAACGGAAGCCCAAGATAGGTGCTAGGCCAACTACCACATTTACATCCAAATTTGGTAGCCATCTCCTCCAAGTCTGATTCATCAATATGAATCCCTATAAGTTCACTCTTTGCAAGGTTGACATTCAGTCCAGAAGCCAATTCAAACTTGGAGTGAGTCTTCGTTCTTCTAGTTTTTGTAGTTAGTCTCCTGTCAGTTTTGTCTATTAAAATTTAAACTTGAAGTTAAATGGATTTAAAAATTGTTATTGAAGATTCCATGAAAAGTATTATCTATTTCGGCAACAAAATGGATATTATGTGTAATGTCATCATCATTATTATTCTTTTTACATGTTTCGTTTCTCACCTTCCTCCCCCCAGCTTTCCAGCATGTTACTTCAAGTTTCTATGTCCGGTCAATGATTTTCTACCGTTTTTTCTGTCTATTATTTGATCTCTCACTTTCTCCACTTTCTCTACTTGGTTCTCTGTCAATTTCTTTCCCAAGAATCTTAAGTTTGCAATAAACGATCAAATCAAAGAAGATAGCTTTGTCATTATACAACCAATCTAATTTAATGAACCTTTACAAGACCATTATATTTGCCTATGGTGCCAATCACCCACGCTGTTATGATTTGAATTTCTGGTTCAATAGGATTTTCACTTGTGGTCCACACAAACTTCCTTTGTAGTTTACCAGTTGTGAATTATTTCACAATTTTCTTTCTGGATGAATACTTTATTTTGCTCGAAGTGTTTATTTCCACAGTAACGTTTGTTTTTGGATTTCCATTACTTTCTTTTTGAGAATTTTAGTTTCAAAATTGGTTTTGGTTTTTTAGTTAGTCAGGTGAGTGCGAATCTAATTTGATTTTATGCTCCAAATGCTCTACTTTTGTGCACTGGTCATGTCACTGTTTAAGGTCCCTAACTACAATATTTACAAGGCTAGCTCTCGCAGCAGACTGTGCCATTGCTCTTTTTCATTCTCCTTTCATGTTTAATTTGATGGTCGAAGTTTCAGTTAAGGAATTATTGATTCATTAAGGATCAGTGGTAACTATAACTTGTATACTTTTTATTTGTCATCTGAACTCCATGATGTCTTGCTTCCTTTCCAAGTTTTGGTGAAGCTTTTGCTAGTATTGTCCTTTCTAAATTTGTGAGGAATTGTTTCTCCCAAAATTTTAGAACTCTCGTATTGCTTGTTTTTCCTTATTACACTAGCATGCTTCGTAATTTCCTTGGTACCCCTATTCATGTGGTAAATGACTAAATGCCATACCTGGCTTTGATCAAAATAAGGTCAATTCTCAAACTTGAGCATGGAAAGCATTGGTTATAGAGTCAGAAAATAGGGTCAAGCTTTAACTAATAATATACTCAAATATATATGTTGAACCTGAATTGCTTGGTGTCATTCATGTGGATGAATGGTTGATGGAAACTAAGAATAGGAGAAACCTGGAAGTCTATATATATATGTTAGCAAACGGAATAAAGTAGCTTCGTCTTCATTAGTTGCAAAAGGAGTATTGCTTAAATTAAATCGTCAAACAAGTAATGCAAAAGGAAAAGGAGAACTTTCTACATGTAGTCATTTTTAGAATCTATGATGTGCATGGATCATGTCACTGCAATGCGTCTGACATATCTGATATTGGCACTGATGATTTATTTTGGAATCTAAATTCCAACTTATAATTGGTCATAATTAGACGTTTAATTAATTTTATTCCAAATATATATATATATATATGCACACACTTTTTCCTTCTTTTTCTGATTTAACCTATCAACAGTCTGAAGTAAATTGTTTATGGTCTCCTATTAATCAGGTGACATTTGTAGTTACTCACTTCAATGATCCAAGGATATCAAGTGCAGATCTAAAAGATCTGCTTCTTCAGTCCATATCAGTTCTTGTTCAGTACAAAGAATATTTGGTTACTTTTGAGAGTAATGAAGCAGCTATACAAAAGTTGCCGAAGTCATTGCTATTAGCATTTGATAACAGATCCTGGATTCCTGTAACAAACATTCTTCTGCGACTATGCAAAGGTTCTGGCTTTGGTTCTTCTAAACATGGAGAGTCATCATCGTCATCTATCATATTTCAGGTAAAATGATCTTTCTTTTCATTTTTTCTTCGGATCCTACATTTAGTAGTTTCTCTCAGCATCAGTTTATTTCCTCATCCTGCCCTCTTGCTCAATGAAGGTACTACTACGAGAGGCGTGTGTCACGGATGAAGGCCTGTTCTCACCCTTTCTTAATCGTTTATTTAATACTCTTAGTTGGACTATGACTGAATTCTCAGTGTCAATTCGAGAAATGCAAGAAAAGTACCAGGTATGAATATCTTGTCTTTAACATTGTAATAATCTTATTCCCTTTTTCTGCCAATAAATGTATTCGTGTTAGAAAATTCACATCTTGTATATCGACAACTTGGAACGAAAAGTTGATAACTCATGTGAGTCAGAGGACCTGCAATTATCCCTGCAACGTGCTATATTACCTCTTTTCATTATTTTATCACATTCCTGCTAAAGAGGACTATGTCTTTCAAACAAAACTTTTTGTTTATTAATTAGGGTATCATATTGTCTATTAGCATTGTTGATATGCCTTGAATCAGTTATCTAGCGCTTCAAATGACCAAGTAGGGGGTCTCGCCGACCGTATAGAGATTAGTTATGTAATTTTCGTTTTGGGCCTATTCTGTTAGGGTTAAGAAGGGTGCTATATATAAACCCTCTTATCCTAATTTGTCCTAATCTCTGTAATCTGTATCTGATTTTCTCCTCACTAATAAAACTACTCTCTCCCTCTGCTCGTGGATGTAGCTAACACATTGTTAGTGAACCATGTAAATCTGTGTTGTTCTTCTCTGAATCCCGATTATTGTCATAACAAGCATCATTGTAATTGTCATAGAACCTCTTTTGCAGGTATTAGATTCTCAACAAAGAAAATGCAATGTCATATTTGATCTTTCATGCAATCTTGCAAGGGTTTTGGAATTCTTTACACGCGAGATCCCTCAAGCATTCCTGTTGGGATCTGATACAAACCTCCGAAGGTTGACTGAGTTGGTACTTTTTATACTGAACCATGTAACTTCAGCAGCAGACGCAGAATTCTTTGACTTGTATGTTAGTTTTGGATTAGTCAGAGCAAATTTAGTTTCTTTCGTACATTGTTGAACATTGAGGAATATTTAAATGATTGCAAAGCTACAATTAAAGTCATTAGGGGGATGCATATGAACTTTCAATAATATTTGCAGGTCACTTAGGCGCAATGGACAATCTTTAGAGAAAGTAAACAGAGGCATGATATTGGCTCCTCTTGTTGGCATCATCTTAAATCTGTGGGATGCTAGTGCAGAGCTGAAGTACAAAGAGTATAATGACGTTGTTGGTATCTTTGCAAGCATGGAATGTCTTGATACTGTAAACTGTGGATTTCGGCTTCTGTTAGATTACAACTGGGTTAGTTCTCTCTCTATATATATGTGTGTGTGTGTGTGTGTGTAGTGCTTGTGTGTGTTTTTGTTTTGTGCAGCCACCTGCTTGAATGAGAGAACTTTTTTCTACTAAACAAACTTCTAACTCTTATCAGTGATTTTTACAGGCTGGTTCCTTAAGGGGTGATGGTTATGTTGCAAAACTTGAACGGCTGGAGAACTTTTTAAGTCTTCTTCTTTATCGGATGGAGTCTTTAGCTCTTGATAACTCAGCATTCAATGACCAAACAGATGCTAATGATAGCATATGCTGCATCTGTTACGCAAGTGAAGCTGATGCATGTTTTAAACCTTGCTCTCACCGATCGTGCTATGGTTGTATTTCCAGGCATCTTTTGAATTGTCAGAGATGTTTCTTTTGCAACGCAGCAGTGGAGGATGTTACCAGGGCTGGTACTAATTAGACATATTAGTAAGTACTTATGTTCCACACTATTAAAAAAAAATAAGACAGCACCAATTTTGGTGGTGCAGACCTAGCAACCAATGAACTTTCACGTCTTAATAGGCGCAACCATTGCGCTGGTACAAATGAGGTCCTAACGGAGGAGGCAACTATTTAATTAATTATTACTACTTTTTGGTCCTTGGGGGGGGGGGGGGGGGGGGGGGGGGGGGGGGTTTTAAACATGATTCACGTAAAGTAGCAATCTAGTTGTACAGGTGTACAAATATGGTCTATTCGGTAAGGGAAAATATGTTATAGCTTGGAGCATTGTTAGGGAATTTTGTAGTAAGTTTGAGGGGCAATATTCTGTATATATGAGATGTAAATACTAAGGAAAATACTTGTTCACTCCCCTTTTTCTCTCTATTACCTTCTCTGACTTAGTGAATCATTATAATTTTGTTTTAATCATAGAATAACTACCCATAGAGATCCATTGCTCAAATGGAGCTTCTCTCTTGGTGTCTCTCAAAGGAATTTGACTATAGCCTGCCGCATTCCTCTGATAATCAAGGAATTTTAAATGAGAGTAGGAGGAAAAGGAAGAAGGCCAGCTACCATCACAACCTGACCTGCCTTCTGGTTAAAGAGCTAAAAAGACAAAGTATGGAGGCTGGAGCAGAAATCGGCATGCTGACAATGTTTACAAAAAGGAAGGTGCAGCGACAGACCGCTCTTACTGGCAGCAGTCAGGTCCTCTTCTGCTGATTGCACAGATTGATTTTATCTGCTCTGATGAGGGTGGTGGTGCTCTTGCTCTTCTTCCAGGTAAATGTTATCAACTTCAAGCTACAGATCGAAGTTATGAAGTTATAATGTCTCCACGAGAAAGATAGATCCAATTTTGGATATTGATCCCTGGAAGAAAGGAAGGAAAAGAGTCATGTAGTGAGTGGGCAGAGAAACCAGGCAAGTGTGCCTCTTGACGAGTGTAGGATACAAGTGAGTTTTCTTTCAGATCTCTGTGTAAATATGTTACCTTAGTAAAAGCTTTCGGCCGTGGCACCACTATATTGAGTGCAAAATATTCCTTCATTTGGAATCCGGTTGTCTCCCCTTAGAAATTGGGAACTCATATTTCGATGATTATTCAAGTAAATTCAGAGATATGTGCTGATTATTTAGCTTTGTATTCTGCACTTTGAAGTGACCAATAAATGCAGAGGGAATATTGATTTTCATTTCTAATGGAAAATGACTGCGGTTTCCCATTTAACAAGTGAACATTATATATTTAGTGGTTGGTTAATTTTCCCCCCACCTTTGGGTCACAATCAACTGTGTACAATCAATGTATATATTACAATGTTCGTTTAGGAATAAAAATACAATGATAGCTTCTGGATTGTTTAGTGGCATGAAGTCTACCCAAAAATGAAGAGGAAGATCTCTCAGAATTTGGTTCTGTGCTGGTGAGTATCAAGACATGAAATTATTATTGAATAGTATATTAATGGAAGACATGTGAGATAAAGTCATGAGTGTTAGTAGAGCTTTAACTCCTTGTTAGATAGGTCTTTGGTGCATTGATATGTGGAGCTTGTCGAGGCCATTTTTTCTTTGAGCAATGTATAATGGCTTGTTCGTTGATGTCATATTATGGTCCTCCAAGATCATTGTTTCAATTTTGGATATTTGTGTTCGACGAGAGATGAAATAAGGTCATACAAATAGTAAATGGACAATGTCTTATAAACCATTAATATAAGCTAATGTGTTAGTTGGAATATAGATGTTTGAAGATTGACTAAGGAACTATCTTTTCTTTTTTTTTTAACTGACTAAGGAGCTATCTATCTTCCTAGGAGTTGGAAGTTTAAATCTCTACCCTTTAAGTTTTAACATTTTTTTTTATATGCGAGTCTTTGTGCCGCATCTCGACTAACCTCACCGGACAACCATTTGACTTTACTATATTTGATTGCTAAGAAACGCATAGGATATTAAATCCTAGGTAGATGACCATCATGGATTGAATCCAAGTTTAATATATTGTTATGCAAATGTAAAGTTTGATGTTCATTGCAAGCTATGTTATTATTTATGGCTAAATATATGTTTTACTTTCTAATGTTTAAGCTTTTCTTTTTTCAGTTTAGTCTCCATAATTTAAAAAGTTTCTATCTAGTCACTAACGATTCTTTTCAATCTCTCAGCTAATAGCCCGTCATGGAGTCCTCCGACCAGAAGGCTAAAATGATACATGATAAACTTGACATGAAATTTAGAAGCAGAGAAAAGATTCTATTTACTCCTTTAAATTTCTAGGGAATGGATGGAAATTTTGAATTTTATACAGGTTTTCTCCGTTTCCATTCCAATAGTGTAAAAATAGCCGTCCACGCTAATTTTCCTTTTTTTTTAAAAAAAAAAATCATTTATAGATATGGGCCGGTTGCAAATATAGCAAACCGGCCCAAAATATATACAGATTTAGCAGCCGGTAGAAAGATTTGCAAAAATGGCAAAATTTTAAGTTCTGAAATTTGTATTTACTAAAATGTCCTTTCTATCTGATAGAAAGTTTTTCTATCACTGATAGAATCTATCAGTACTGGAAAGTATTTCTATCCCTGATAGAATAAAGATTCTATCACTGATAGAAAGTTTTTCTATCACTGATAGATTCTATCAGTGGTAGAAAAATTTTCTATCAGTGATAGAAAGTTTCTATCAACTTCTCATTTCTTTCTATCAGCTTCTCATTTCTTTCTATCAGTTCTTCTCCCAAATTTCCATCTGATTCCAATTACTTTCTTTGCATTCAACTTCTCCATCGTCTTCAGCTCGTTCTTCCGTTCAGGTTTGTTTCATCACTCTTTTTTTTTTCTTTCTTTCTTTGATTTCTTTCAGTTCATTGACTTCGATTGTTCTCCTTTATCAGTTCATTTCGGTTGTTTTCTTCTTCCGATTATACATTTCGAGTATTTGAGGTTTGTTCTCGCTCGCTCGCTCGCTCTTTTTGTTTTTTTTTTCGTTCAATTTCTATCAGTTAATTAGCGTTTTCGATTAACTTGTTGAGAAACGAAGAAGACACCGAATCAAATTGTTGGAGAGATGCTGTCGTTTTCACGGAGACTGATAGAAAGTTTTCTACCAGTGATAGAAAACTCTTCTATCACTGATAGAAAGTTTTCCAGTGATAGAGAACTTTCTATTAGTGATAGAAGACTTCTATCAGTGATAGAAAGTTCTATTAGTGATAGAAAAATTTTCTATCACTGATAGAAAGTTTTCTATCAGTGATAGAAAACTTCTATACTTATAGAAAGTTTTTCTATCACGGATAGATTCTATCAGTGATAGAAAAACTTTCTATCAGTGATAGAGACTTCTATCAGTGATAGAAATTTAATTCTATCAGTGATAGAAAAATTTTCTATCAGTGATAGAAGACTTCTATCAGTGATAGAAGACTTCTATCAGCGATAGAAATTTAATACTATCAATGATAGAAAGTTTTCTATAGGTGATAGAAAAATTTTCTATCACTGATAGAAAGTTTTCTATCAGTGATAGAAGACTTCTATCAGCGATAGAAATTTAATTCTATCAGTGATAGAAAAATTTTATCACTGATAGAAAGTTTTTCTATAACTGATAGATTCTATCAGCGATAGAAATTTAATTCTATCAGTGATAGAAAAATTCTATCATCACTGATAGAAAGTTTTTCTATCACTGATAGATTCTATCAGTGATAGATCAGTGATAAAAAACTTTCTATCGCTGATAGAAGACTTCTATCAGTGATAGAATTCTATCACTGATAGAAAGTTTTCTATCATAGAATTAACTTTCTATCAGTGATAGAAGAAAGAGAAAGTTAATTCTATCAGTTAATAGAAAGTTTTTCTATAGAATCTATCAGTGATAGAAAAAAATTCTATCAGATAGAAACCTATCAAAACAAAAAGAGATGAGAGAAATCCACGCGTAATTCAAGGGCAAAATAGGGATATAAAAAATTAATTCAAAAATTTTGCCATATTTGCAAATATTTTAAAACATTGCTAAATTTGTCATTATTTACCCTAATTTTGCCACCCATTATTTACCCTAACTTTCTATCAGTGATAGAATTTTTCTATCACTAATAGAATTAAATTTCTATCGCTGATAGAAGTCTTCTATCACTGATAGAAATATCACCGATAGAAAACTTTCTATCACTGATAGAATTAAATTTCTATCGCTGATAGAAGTCTTCTATCACTGATAGAAAATTTTTCTATCACTAATAGAACTTTCTATCAGTGATAGAATTAACTTTCTATCGCTGATAGAAGTCTTCTATCACTGATAGAAAACTTTCTATCACTAATAGAATTAAATTTCTATCGCTGATAGAAGTCTCTATCACTGATAGAAAGTTTTTCTATCACTGATAGAATATATCCGTGATAGAAAAACTTTCTATCAGTATAGAAGTTTTCTATCACTTATAGAAAGTTTCTCTATCACTGGAAAACTTTCTATCAGTGATAGAAGAGTTTTCTATCACTGGTAGAAAACTTTCTATCAGTCTCCGTGAAAACGACAGCATCTCTCCAACAATTTGATTCGGTGCCTTCTTCGTTTCTCAACAAGTTAATCGAAAACGCTAATTAACTGATAGAAATTGAACGAAAAAAAAAAAACAAAAAGAGCGAGCGAGCGAGCGAGAACAAACCTCAAGTACTCGAAACGTATAATCGGAAGAAGAAAACAACCGAAATGAACTGATAAAGGAGAACAATCGAAGTCAATGAACTGAAGGAAATCAAAGAAAGAAAGAAAAAAAAAGAGTGATGAAACAAACCTGAACGGAAGAACGAGCTGAAGACGATGGAGAAGTTGAATGCAAAGAGAGTAATTGGAATCAGATGGAAATTTGGGAGAAGAACTGATAGAAAGAAATGAGAAGCTGATAGAAAGAAATGAGAAGTTGATAGAAACTTTATCACTTATAGAAAAATTTTCTACCACTGATAGAATCTATCAGTGAAAGAAAAACTTTATATGAGTGATAGAAACTTTATTCTATCAAGGATAGAAATACTTTCTATCACTGATAGATTCTATCAGTGATAGAAATACTTTCTATCACTGATAGATTCTATCAGTGATAGAAATACTTTCTATCAGATAGAAAGGGCATTTTAGTAAATACACATTTCAGAACTTAAAATTTTGACATTTTTGCAAATCTTTCTACCGGCTGCTAAATCTGTATATATTTTGGGCCGGTTGACTATATTTGCAACCGGCCCTTACAATTATCCTATAGATATTTCTGGTTCTGGGCCTTTTCACTCACTGGATTACAAGCAGCAGGTCCTCTTGGCAGGCCCACAATCTTCACATCCTCTCGGCTGAGTCACAGCTTCCGAGCTCGGAGATCGCTTTGCAGAGCAAGAACAGCAGAAGCAATGTTCAGAGCTTTGGAACTACCGCCACCGTGCCCGGCGGCGAAGCATAATCCCTTTTACGCACTGCCATGTGACGTTAAACTCTGCCGACTACCTTACAATCTCAGGCTGCCGAATCGACGACTTTTTTTGCTTTCGCTACGTGCACAATCGCTGTCGACTTCGCCGTCTGATCCATCGACTTCATCGCGCTATACGGAGACTATTGCGCATTCTTCTCCTGCATTTCTTCAATTCTCTCAGTGGACGCTAACTCAACGCCACATCCTTGTTCTTAATGTCGTTGCCTGCGCGGTATCCACCTCTTTTATTGGTTTCACTGAGAATCTGAGTTCGAAAGGACATTTTGGATGCGCTTAATTCGGATAGATTTAGTTTCATGTGTTCAATATTTTTGAAAAGCATGAACAATGTGTCTTTCCTAACACCAAAACCTACACTCTTCCCCCTCCCCTCCAAATTTTGCGATTGCTTTCCCTTTTGATACTTACGAAATTTGGGATATATTGTGCAATTGATATACTTGAAAATTTGTATTTGCGTATTTTTTACGCTAATGTTTGAAAATATGCGAGCAATTACGTTATTCTGCTGGTAATTGCTTTACTTGCAATGCTTGTGATATTAGGGCCTTAGTATTCAAATGAAGTCGGGAAATTGTGATAAAATCCATAGTTATTGCTGAGAGCCTGATTAGCTTGTGTAGTAATTTGACGTTTAAATTTCTTTATAAAGCTGTGAAAATTTTGTTTTCCTTGTTCTTTTCTTGGTAATTGGGCAGTGTAGCAATATGGTTGGGCTGATAACTTTGTATTTTTACATCTTCCTTGCAGACGGCTATTTCTGCAACCTGGCTCTTTTGTTCTGCAATCCCCGCTCTTCTGGTTTGTATTCTTCAACTTTGATTACGACAAATTTTTTCAAGTTGATGTGATGTAACATATGGGCATGGCTGTGTGTCCTGCGTCTTACTATCCAATATGCTATTCTTTCAACGGTTTGAGCTGATAACGTGTTGTGCCAATGTTTTCGTGTTGAAGGCATTCAAGAGAGCAGCCGAATCATTAGAGAAACTCATGGATGTAACAAGGGAGGAAATTCCAGGCACCATGGCAGCCATTCGGTTATCTGGCATGGAAATCAGTGATCTGACCATGGAACTCAGTGATCTTGGGTTGACATCACATTTCAAATTCTTCTATTTCTAATTGTTGATATATGTTGCAAAGGACAAGACACGAGGCTGATTTTGTATCTTTTGCAGGCAGGAAATCACCCAAGGTGTGAGAAGTTCAACCAGAGCTGTTCGAGTAGCTGAAGAGAGATTGCGTCGCTTGACAAACATGAATCCAACAGGTTCTCTATGATTTCCTTGCTTCCTATTTCGACAAAGGGAGTACTGAATAATGAGCAATGAATTCGTTTTTACTTGATTAGCCTCAGTGCAGGAAATGACAGTAACCAATCTGGAAGTGAAGGCAGCAGGACCAGTTCTGGCTAAAACGGCAAGGGACATTAAGGAGGGGATTGTAAAAGGCCGTTCCATCTTCCAATTATTTCTGTCCCTTACAAGGTTCTCTCGCCTGGCCTTGAATTATCTTAGTAAACGAGGTAAAAAGTAGAATGGAAAATTCAAGATTGATTGGAAGCAAAATTAAGTTTTGACCTCTGTAAGTAATTTCCTTTCCTTTTGAGTTGATGATAAAGTCCATGATTCTTCCTTCAGAATTGTTGTCAAGGTTTTGCCTTGTGATGTATCAAGTGTCTTAAAATTGACTGACCACATCTTCAAATGGAGGGGATTTGCTTTCCATTTTTCTTTTCTTTTTTGCTGCTATTAGATGATTGTCTATCACATGGTTGGTTTGTGTTCTTCCTAGCATGGGACTTTCTTTCCTGTTCTCTTCTGGACCACAGGCAGGAGAGGCTAATAGCTTCTGCGGGCGAGGGCGAAGGAATTTTAAGTTGTGATTACCAAAATCTTATTAGGAAAATCATGCAGTTTCCTAATTAGTTATTTTGAATTTAGAGCACAAAGAGCAAGGCAAACAAGAAGTTGAGCCTACCATAGAAGGAACATATGAAGAAAAACAGAAAGGGTTTCCATTATGAGAGAATAATAATAGGTAGGGTTAGAGCCATGGTGGTAAAGGACTTAGAGGAAATGAGTTCAAGTCATGGTGTTCACCTACATAAGATTTAATATTGTACGGGTTACCTTGACATCCGAATGTAGTAGAGTCAAAGTCATGTGAGTTGGAAACTATATATATATATATATATATATAAATGAAGAGAGAGAGAGAAAAAGACAACCAAATAACTGTGGTCATAGAGAACTAAAGGGAGGCATTGGATAAAGTGTATTCCAAATTTCTCCACCTCATTCTTAAGAGATTATCTTGTGGCTCTCATGTCAAATAATCCAAAGGATTGCAAGAAATGTTTCCTTCCACGAGGCTCACTCCTCATCTCAAAATGGAAAATAGAGTAAACACCTGATTCGATTCATCTTGCAATTTGATCCATTAAAGTTTAGCATGTCCTAAACTGAAGTGGAATGATATGCCTATTATTAATAAACGCATGGTCCATACTGGGGAAATCATAGAGGGCTTGGGATGATGAGAAACAGAGAAAGAAAACAAACTGGAATAACATTATTGAAAATTGTGATAAAAGTGAAACTTTAATGGATGTGTATCTTGTAATCTTGGACTTACAAGGTAAAAGAAAACCTGCCATGTGTCAGCTTTATCCCCTACTAAATTTTCTTGTTCTAATGAAATCAACATTTTAATATTTAATTAAATTTGACTCATTTAGCTAAATCTTCTAAATCGTGGTATTCAACTTTCTTTTCGTTAGCAACCAAAAGATTTGATGGTGCTGACATGCAAAAGTGGATTTTAAATTTACTTAATGTCTGTTATACCAAATCATAAGCTAGGTTTACGAAACTTATAATAGAATAATACTTTTTAACTTTCAATTTTGTATATATAAAGTTACTTACATATTCGACATTTTTAAAAATTATCGAACTTATTAGATATAAAATTGAATTTTGATGGAAACTGAAAATGAAACCTTATTGAAATATTTTGAAATTTAGGAGGTTTGATGGAAAAATAACTTAATAACTTAATCCAAAAAACACACCAACTAACTTAAAAGTATAGTTCAAACTAGCTAAAATATTAAAACCCAATTTGATAATCAATTGGTTTTTTGTTTTTTATTTTTCAAAATGAGTTATTATAAGCATAAGAGAGAAAACCATTCAATTGTGGCGGGCGGCGGGCGGCGCTTAAATCCTTTAAATAGTGAGATGAGAGGGGGTTGCGTGTGTCACCCAAATGAGAGTGAAAACTGCGTTAGCGAACCCAAAAGCCGCCACGTCCTGTCCTCCCATCACCTCAAACGTGTACTCTAAACCCACCATTCTCCAATTTTCTTCTCTTTCTCTCTCAACACATTCTCCCTCTCCCATGGCTGCGCCGCCGCGTTCTGTTCACTGCCAGCTGCGCTCCTCCTTGCCTGACGTCCCCCCGAGGTCGCCGGCTTCTTCCGTTCCGCTTCCTAAACTCAAGTCCGCCGATCCGGACAGCTCAAAGATCCTTCTACAGCCTCGTTTATGCACTCTCAGATCCTTCGGATCGGATCCGCTCGTTCCTATCAAGGCTAAGAGAGTTTCCGGCGATGCTGCAGACGACGACGTTTCTCCGTTCTTCGTGACTCTGTCGGAGTACATAGAGAGTTCGAAGAAGAGCCACGACTTCGAGATCATCTCCGGTCGCCTCGCCATGGTGAGTTTTAGGTTTCATCTCGTAATGAAAATTCGTTTTCGTGTACTTCAAGAAATTAGGTTTGGAAACAGCTAAATCGTAGTATGATAAATTAATTTTTTGGACTGAAACAAATTATTTAGTGGCTACTGCTGTGAATAGTTTTCTCGTAATCAAATATCTCAAAGTTGATCGATCACGTCACACGATGACATAGCGTTGAAAAAACCAGTGTAAGAAATCTGAAAGAAACAGATTAATTTAGAGTCCAATTGTTTGCAGATTGTGTTTGCGGCGACCGTAACAGAGGAGTTGGTGACTGGAAATTCAGTATTCAGAAAGATGGATTTAGAAGGGATTGAGGAAGCAGCAGGAGTCTGTTTGGGAGCGGTTACTTTGGCAGCCATTTTCGCTTTCTCCTCCAACGCCAGAAACAGAGTAGGTAGAATCTTCAGCATCAGCTGCAATACCTTCATCGATTCACTTATTGACCAGATCGTCGACGGCCTTTTCTACGAAAACGATCCCGTCGACTGGTCCGATGACATTTGAAAGCTCCGGCCAAATCAGAGATATCAAGTATGTATATATAAATACAAGTGAAACACATTAAATTCAACAGAAGTAAGTTTATGCATACATAAATTATGTGAAGAATTTTCTCTGATCAAGTGCAGACAGTCTGAAATAGTTTGATGTTGTATTGTAATTCTATGTGAACTATTTCATGATTGAAGTGTCACTTGATTAGATGAAATTTAGTAAATAGTTTGAATGCATAAAATTACTTATAGAAATATTTTGTAGTGAATGAGACATTGCTATTTAGGTAAATGTCTTGAGCAAGTGCATAAGATATATGAGGGATTATGCACTTTGTTGTTCTTTTGGAGTGGGTTTGGGAGATGAGAAATTTCTCCTGAAATGGATGGAAAATATAGTGCATATATTATATAATTGTTGTTTATTCAAATTTGTTAAGTTGTGTTTGTCATGTCGAAATTCACTTTCAAATTGCCTAGCATACTGCAAAATATTGTCGCCAATACGAAGTATGTGGAATACATTTGGTTATCGAGAAACACATAGGATATTAAATTAATTTTTTTCAGGGCTTTAATAAAGTTTTTTTTTTCTTTTTTATAAGTTCAACAATCTGTTGGTTGAATTGAACGCTTAAGTGAACCAAGCTACTAATTAAAAAAATTGTTTTGGTCAAGGATACATGTCAATTACCACTGAACTAAGCTCGTTTTGGCATTAAAAAGAGTTGTTTACGTACACACAACACACACCACTGAATATTTATCCAAGTATATCCAGCTTTTATATACTATCAGCCAACGTTAGTAAGAGAGAAAATGAAAGTGAATTGACACGTGTGTCCTTTTCCATATATTTTCAATATGTGAGAATAATTACATTTGGGAAGGGAGATTCTGAAATAAAATATTTAATAAATTTATTAAATCTTAGTCAAATGAAATATTATATTTTAAAAGGATAAGAAATCTTAACCAAAATAATTAGATTTAAAAAAGAAAAAGAAAATAGGTTTTGAGCATACAGTGGTTTTAGAAAAAGATCAGAAAGTTCTGAAGATGTGGAGAACAACATCAAAACAAACTACGTGAGGAAGCATCATAATTATGTTCAATGGGTTGAAATCTTGTTTTATTTACAATTTGGATACACATTTTGTTTATGATTAGAATTATTTTAGATAAAAATCACACACGTGATCTTTCTTTTCTATTTCCCTAAAGAAAAAACTTGGCTACATACAGTCAAGATTTTAATGAGTTATGTAGAAAGATCCTTACATATCCGTTTGATATGTACAACCACTATCTATATAGCTATAAAGCAATATAGCATTTCAATTATACATTAAAAAAAATGCTATAACAAGAGTATTTTAGTTGTTAAGAAAAACGAGGAAATAAAATAAAATAACAACTCAAATCTATTAATGATAATATGAATAAATTAAAATGTTGTTTAGGGTTCAAAATATTAAATTAAAATAATTTAAAATGTTAATAAATTAAAATAGTGGTGTATGTTTGTTCAACAATATACAAAATAAATCAATTGAGCTATGTGTTAACTATTTTGTCAATACAATTTGCAAGCATTTATGGCATAGACATCAATAAAAATGTATTGAAAATCTAAACATTTTTAATTCATTTTGATTTCTAAACTTTGACTAAAAAAATCAGTTTTTTTTTTTTGAAATAACTAAAAAAATCATTTTCATCTTTGAACTTTAAAAAAGTAATTATTTTGGTCATTGTTATTAAGAAATAAGTTGAAGGACTAAAATAGACATTTTAAAAGTTTAAAAACTAAAATAATTAAAAAATGAAAATTAGATAACTAAAAACGAAATTTAAGACTATCATAAGAATAAGACCCACTATTTCTAAATTAGCAATAATAATACCATAAATACACGGACATTACCAATGAAAATAGATTTCCACCTAAAGACCAATTCAGGGCTGCGAAAATCATTAAAAACAACTGGATTTAAAATGAGAAAATTTGATAAATACTTCAAATTTTCAATTTGAAAAGAAATCTATATTCATACTATTTTCAATGACAATTTTATATTAAAATAAAACAAGTTTGTTACCCAGATGGTAGTCAAATTACACAAAATAAAATTCATAAATTCTGTTTTACTTAAAATGCAATGGACTATACATACATACATACAATACAAAAATAAAATAAAATGGTAACAAACAACAATATAAAGTAAAACTTACGCCAAAGCGAGCACAGCTCAGCGGTAATTGGCATATACCCTCGACCATGAGGTCAGAGGTTCGAATCTCCTCACCCCAAATGATGATGATGTACTCAAAAAAAAAAAAAACTTACAATTTGCTTTTTATTTCAGATGCAATGGACTAATACATACATACACGTGCCCATATATATATGTACACACACCAAAGTTTTATTAATCTCAAAATTTTCATAGATACACTTCGAACACTAACATTACAAATGTTATTCACACCAGATCATCAAGTTCAGAAGAGCACTTACCATCATTCCACGTTATACAATTGGCAAGAAGCAAGGCATTCCATGCTTCTTGAGAAAAGAGGCTTAAAACACCGGATATTGAACATCTGCAGTCTTAACTTGCAGCATAACCATCTTCCTGTTCCAGAAAGTACTGAATTTGTACAAGCGCCTGGAAAGAAAAAAAAAAACTTCAAATTCAAGCAGTTCCACAAAATCAAACTTTACAAGGTCATCTCTTTACTAGGAGGTCAGATTTCTTGATCAAACATAGCAAGAACAAAGATAGATGCAGAAAGAAAGGGACCTCTAAAGCAATATCTTCAGGTGTCAGACTACATACATCTGGAAAACCCAGCTTGCCTGCTAGACCTGCAAGTTAAGAAAAACTTGGTTTTAAGTTTTAACCACCTTCCTTAAACAGAAAATACAGAAACAATAAGCATACACTGTAACTTTAGGGGTTCCAGCGTGAAAAGAATGCATGGAAGAGATCGTGTTATAAACTTTTTACTTCTATTTTTCCAGTCAGTCAAAGGAATATCAAGATATTTCTTATTTCATACTTCCTAAACAAACTTTGGCATCGGCATTGGCATATGCATCACCCCTCTCCTCCAGAAGAATTGACAATCGCCTCAAAGCCTGTGTGAGAATCAGCAGAGATTAAAAGATCTACTAAGATCAAGCATATCACAGATTCACAAGTTCACGACCAATAAGCAGCAGCATCCCTAAATCCCTAAATAAAAGAAAAGAGAATAATGTCTAGATAAATGTTCCTTCATGGAGAAGGATTCACCACCTTTGTGTAGGCATTGCCTGACTCATGATGCAAGAGGGGACGAGAGTCAGTACCTACTGCAGCAATTCTTTTTGCTAAGGCTTCCAGCGGCACGTCTAGCCAGATGCTAATCCCGTTCTGCATATATTTCCTACAATCAAATATGACAACTCTCACTTAACAAAAACAGACAACCACACAACAAATAGAAAGTGCCAGTGTCCAAACAAATTACCAGTTAATAGGCCGAATAACAATACCTCCACCAGTTGAAATAACAAACCCGTGCATCAATGATAGTTTTCTCAATACCTCAGTCTAACAGGAAAATCACTGTCACTAACTTTGATCTGCTATAACAGCTTAGAGTTGCAAAACATTTTACTTAGCTGCTTGGAAGCATAGCAGCTAGGCGAGGTGAAAAAGGCATAGCAGTAGTTGTTACTAGGGATTGTAGCAACAATGGCTAAAAACCATCATGTTTGAAAAAACGGCATAATTTTCAAATACTTGTTAAAATATCGATCAATCGTTAATTAATCGTTCCGTGACTAATTATAGCAAATCAACAATCAAACTTTAAATTAATAATTTGATATACCCAATCTATTAACAATTAGAAAAATAGTAAGGATCAACAATAGGGGTGGCTAGTGAAGTGGGTTGAGGACCTTAATTCAAAGACATTTTGGACTCAATACAAAAGTTCAGGTAACAGAATTGGTCCAGCCTATATAACCTTGAATAAAATTAAGTAATGGACCAAACTTAACCCAACCTAATCATATATTATTGGGTTGGTTGGGATCGTTCAAATCGTTCGTTGGTCATTAAACTATGAGGAAAAAGAATCTATTTACTCTATTTTCACACATTAAATTGAAAATAGTCATTCACCATAGCATTCTAACTTATGAAAAATAATATTTCAAAGACTTCAACAAATTAGCTTCTAAAAATAATTGGAGAATTAAAAAATCTAGAGAAGTTAACAAGTGAAATAATTTTTTGAAAAAAACATATACATAACATAAGTATATTAGTAAAAGAGAGAATTTCAATAGATAATCTTGGATACCTAAACCACACTACCACTTACAGATCCAGATTCCTTTCAATTGCTATAAAAGAGAAGGAAAATCAAATGCTAACCTTTGCTCCTAACATCTCAAGAATTTAAAATATATTCGCTTCATTAAAAATGATCATAAGAAGCACTGTACTTCCCACATTACATTCAGTTAAAAAAACGTCAAATACAGTGGATAATAATAAGTTATAACCACATATTTCACAGATGGAAAGGTCAGTCAAATCGGATGCTTCATCACTAACCTCCTTATCTCTGAAATAGCCTTCGCCATAAAGCTTAAAAATTTCAGCCACCGAAGTTCCACCAACTTCTTGCTCCACCAGGGTATCGCTGTAACATCCAGATATCATAAAATCAAGCATATCATTCACAAGAAACTTACATTATTTGTGCTCAAGATGGAATACAAATTAAAAATGCCATAATTTTCTGTCAGAAAGCATAGTAAAAATCATATATTGCATGTTCACGCAAATCCAATTTATTGCATCAGGAGCAGCAACTCTCCACTAGATTTTTTTTTATTACAGTCCTCAATATCACTCCAAGACTGTTCTTCCAACCAGTTCAGCTTCTTAATAGACCTTGGATGCTGGAATAATGTTGTGATGATGAGGAAATTAGGTAACAATTTTCTTCCTAATTATTCTTTGTTTTCTTGTTTATTAAAATTCAAACCAGAGTACAAGTCCTTTGCTAGCAACAACTAAATAACAAACCTATCAGAAAATGCGTAACCCAATTCTTTTGCTAAAATCTTGCCTATGGTTGTCTTTCCAGAGCCCATCATTCCTGCAAATAAGCATTTTGATAGGGACTTAGCATCCACGTAGAAGAGTTTCCAATTATAAAATGTAAAAAGAAAAGGCACAAACCAACTAGATATATGCATCGTCCATTAAGATGGGGCTGGACCTCTTGTGATTTATTCTGCAATTTTTCCAAATTCCAGTTATATAAAGTTTCAAAGTTTCACATCAAAGTTCTGTTCATATTTCACCAATTATGGTCCAAAAGTTACTTAAGGGGATGGGAGAACAGTAGATTACATGCAACAGAAAGAAAAGCACATATACCACGTCACACAACTCTACTTAAGATTCAAGCAAACATATAATCATAACTCTGCTAGACCTTTAGAAGTAGATCTGAGTCAAAAGGATGAAAATTTTCAGTGTCCAACGTCAAACCTGCAAAAGGAATATTGAAAAACAATAAGCCAAAAGTCAATTGGTTACTTGCAATCTGTAGACAAGAAAAAGGAAAACAATATGATACAGATTAATCATCATGCACGACAGCAACAAATGAATAAAATGAAAAGAACAGTTCGATCTGGGGCTAGTAGTCTTTCTATTGGCGACAAAGTCACTAATGGAATTATACAAGATAATATGAAAACATGTCGATCTGCTCAGCAGAGTACTTACTCCTTCAAAGATTTGAAGGCATGGGATGCCCAAACGTCCAACAGAAAAACAGCTAATTACAGGACTTACTGAGAGATTGATTAAACAAGAAATATAATTATCAAGGAAGATCAATTGCTGAGATTCATTTTCCCAAGGTTTTTAGAAACCAAGTTTGAGACCATATTATACATTATACATGTAAATCACCTAAAACTTCACTCTGGAAATATTCATTTATTTGGAAAGAGTATCGTTTTCTTTTATTCTTGTTCCTTTTGCTTACTTTGGAATAAAAAATAATTCTTAATTCATTGGCCGGAACCAGGAGTTACACACATTGGTCGTATTCCACTTTGGAATGGACAATGTAACTTTTTCTCTGTCCCTCTATGCTTTTCTGAGTCCTACACCTATTCGATAATAAACTCCATCCCAAGATTAGTAAGCAATATCAACGATCTTTCTCTCTATTCAATAATTTTAGCCAACACCACGATAGATATCTTGTTTTCATTCTCAAATTTTATTCAAAGTTCAAGTTCAGCCATGAAAAGCAATAGAGTATATATATAATGCGGCTAAGCATAATTACTTAATTGCTTTGTCATGCCAGATGCTGTTCTAATCACCAAGTCAAAAATCGTAAATGGGAATGCAACACAAAAAATATTCAAACGAATAAAATGTCCTAAAAAAGGGAGAAAAAGGGAAAAACGACAAAGAAAAACGCACATTTCTAATCACTGAAAGTTCAATATCTCATGTTACCTGAAAGATTCTCACGATAGCAGGGGGCCCCTACAGAGTTCGTCCTGCATCGATTTGAAAGTCTGAAAGGATGTTGAAAAGCTGAAACCAGCGCAGGAAGCTTCTGCTGATAAAAAATTGGCTGAAGAAATCGGACCGAACCACTCGGTCTCCTCACGAACATTCCGGAATCAATCCGGATTGATAAAAGCTGCAAATGTCCTCCTACGTTGGCCTCCATAGTCCCCGCCAAAGCACCTCAGTTTCTCAGCGAACTGGATTAGTCTTTAAAGTCAGAGATAAACCACACACGACCTAGAGGTTTAACGGAATATTGATCACGAGAAGAAATAGGAAGGAAGAAAAACCCCGACTCTAACATCAGAAATTCGAAAAAAATAATAATAATAATCGGAAACATATCGTAGGAATTCAAATCAACACCGAATTGCATAACATAATCATCAAACGGTAAAAAAAGCTGGAGAATAACCAGGAAAAGGCTCTTTGAGAAGGAAGGAAACTCGTAGACAGAGTAGAGCTTCAACGATCGAATCTCCAGAAATTTGCAGTTCCTGGAGCCAAAAAAGATTGGATACGGCGAAAATTAATGGAAAAGAAATCCGTATCCGCTGAGTTTAGAAAGCTGAAACCGAATCAACGTGGGGTAGCGCAGCACAATGACAAGACGGCAGGCGAAAGAGGATGAAGAAGAAGAACGTAAGAAGGAAAGGAAACGAAAAGAAGGGGAAGCGGCGATCAATACCTGGAATCAGAAGCAAAAGCAAGCGATGGGACCTGGAATCGGACAAAGAGGAGAAACTTTGCATTCACATCCATTTATAAGTCCCTGTCTATGACAAGTTTCAATGTCACTGATACCACTATTGTTTTTCGTGGGCGCTATAACAGCTGTCACTCCGCCTCTGCTTTTAGCATTTTTTTTTTTTTTTATAAACTGCCTTTAGTTTTTTTTTTTTTTTTTTTTAAACAATATGTGGGGTGTGAGATTCGAACTACACCTTATAGTTATCGGTACAAATTTTTGACAGTTGAATTATATTCTTGTTAGCAACTGTCTCTAGAGTCTAGCCTTCTCAAAATTCCTCCCCGTGAGATATCTTTCTATATATCATTATTAAAATTCAATTCATTAAAATGTTGACCATTAAAAAAGATAAAAAAGTTTTTTCTTTTTTTAATTTTCACGATTTCAATAGAATAGGTAGGAAGATTTATGCAGTCAAGTATTGTTATATGGTAAATATTTTTAAATCGATAACTTTATAAAGAGATATTTAAGAACATATTCAACTTTTCTACAAAAGAAGCAAAATATATATATATATATATATATATAAAAAGGAAAAAAATACAAACAAAAAACAAAATATTCGTTTGATATTTAAAAAAAGATATTTACTGTTATTTTTTTTTTTAAACGAAAAAAGATATTTACTGTTGATGATGTAGCAGTTTTATGGGACATCGGAAAGTAGTAGGTGGGGTTGGTAGGTCGGAGCAGTTGGCTTCTCGGGGGTAGGTTTTGTACTTCACGAAAATCTAGCTGAATGTATGCCACGTCGGAAAATTATATTTTTCATTTTTATTTAATCATTTTAAGTTGTATTTTTTTCAACGGAAAAAATCAAACTTCCAATATCATAACCCCGTTTGATAACCATTTCAGTTTTTTGTTTTTGGTTTTTCTGTTTTTTGTTTTTAGTTTTTGCTTTTCTGTTTTTTAAAAACAAAAACCAAATATGTTTGATAACTGTTTTTTGTTTTCTGTTTTTAAAAAACAAAAAACCAACCTTGTTTGATAACTGTTTTTGGTTTTCAGTTTTTTAAAAATTAGAAAGATGAAAAGATGTTTTAGAGAGAGAAAAATGTGTAGAGACGTTGAAACAAAAATTTAGAGACAAATATAAATGTTTTCAAGATAAAGTTTTTTTTTTTTTTTTTTTTTAAGAAGAGAAAAGTTAAACATAGAAAATTTGGAGAGATGTAAGAAAATATTTAGAGAAAGAATATTAGTTAGACTCGAGAAAAGATATTAGTTAGAGAAAAAATAGAAAACAAGTAAGAGTAAAAGAGATAAATTTTATATTAAAAAAATTAAATTAAAAAAATTAGAGAGATAATAAGGTTAGGAGTAAGAGATACGTTAAAGAAATAACGATAAATTAGAAAAGTAAAGAAAAGTTGTAGCGATAGAAAATTTTGGTGACTTTTTTTTTTTCAAAAGAAAAATTAGAACATGTTAATTAAGGAGAGGAAAGTTATTGGTAATTTTTTAGAAATAGACAAGATAGAGAGCAAAAAAAAGTTTTGAAAGAGAAAATTTTAGAGAGAGAAAAATAAATTTTATAGAGTAAAAAACGTTTTAGAAAAAAAAAATAGAGAAAGGAATTTGTTGGAGAAAGATAGGTAAAAAATAAGAAAAGTAAGCATCAGAAGAAAAATGAGTTTTTGAAAAACAGAAATTTTGAAAAACAGAAATCTGTTTTTAAAAACTACTTTTTTTTTGTTTTTGAAATTTTACTTATAATTTCAAAAACGTTTTTAAAAAACAGAAAACAAAAAACAGAAATGGTTATCAAACACTCCTGTTTTTTAAAAATAAAAAACAAAAACAGAAAACAGAAAACGAAATGATTATCAAACGGCCCCGTAATAATTTTAACTCTAAATTTTCAATTTTAGAAAAAAAAGTCTACCACACCACAATAGATTTGTGTTTGGTATGTCTTCATGAAATTTGGTTGATAGGGACGTCCACGTGACGTCGCAAGGATGGGGAAGACTTCCCCATCTATGTCCCCGCCTCCAATTTTAATCTCTATCTCCGCAAAATTTCTCATTAAATTTCGTGGGAAATGGGATAAGGATTCTCCGTGGAAAATTTGCGAAATCGGGTTCCTTGTGGAAAATTATTTCCCATTTAGTTTTTTTTTTTAAATATTCATTAATTTTCAATTGGATAATTAATTCTTTACATAAATTCTTCATTTAAATAGTTAATTTTCTTTAAAAATCTCTTTTTAAAGAAAAATTTCTTAAATCCCATGTTAAAAACAAAATAATACTTGATACCAAATTATCTAGTTATCTATACATATAATTCAAATGTCTAAACCATATAATTCAAACGGATCCAATTTTCTAAATCATTAACCATAAAACTTTAAATTTATATATAAATAATAATTAAAAAAAAGTAAACGAGGCGGTGAACGGGGATGAGAAATATATTCTCCATCATCGTCCCTATTTAGCTCGCGATGAATTTTTTTCCTCACTCCCTCCTCCATTTCCTGCCTCAATAAGGGCGAGTCCCCATGGGGCTCTTTCCCGGAAGTGACATCGTTGATTGGTCCATGAAGTTGGAATTATGAAATCTAGTTAGAGTTGTTTTGTCTCAACAGATAGATTATGAGTTAATAAGTTTGTGAGATCCAGAAATAGAAGTTAATAAGTTTGTATAGTGTATAGGGTATTTACCACTTTTAATTATCTAAATTTTGACAATACATAAAATATTGAACCAAACACTATCTTTTTTTTTAAAGGAGAACTTCAAATCATTTCTAATCATTTTAAAGGGCATGTCAGAGGCTAAGTAAAACTTTGCAAATTTTTTAATACAATTTATATATCTTAATTAACATCTTAAAACAATAACGAGGGAATCACATGATACAATTATAATATATTTTTCAATGTTGAGAAAATATTACACATTTTAATGTGGCGGGTTAACATTCCAACTTTCATTCAGTACAGAAAGTTATTGTGTCTTGATCATCGGATTATGTTTAGATTGGGTATCCATCTTATCCCCTAATTTCATTAAATTTTCAAAAATGTATTTACCCTTACCCAATGTTTATTGTTTTTTTTTTTTTTTTTTTAATGTGACATATTTACCTTAAATGTAGCAAAACAAGTAGTGTAAAAGGGCAGCTTCGGAGATTAGATATACAACAAGAACCAACCTATTTTCGATCCCAACCCTTTTTTCCTTACCCAAAACCTCATTCAATTTTCTTTATTTGTCATCCTAATTGAAACTTTGATACAATTAACTTAAAAACACAACTCATTAACTTTCTCCATTATATCCCAAATACAGTAGGCACATCAATGCTCTAAGACGTTTAACCAAACTGAAGAAACTATATAATTAAAATTTTAAAACCATGTAGATTCAATTGAAACTATGCTCAAACTATAAAGGCTAAAATAATAATTTGACCTACATTCAACAAAAAAACATAAAAAACATAGTTAGAGGTAGAAAACATAATATTAGGTCATGAAATGAGATAGAAATATAAAATGATGTATGAAAGAGTTGGTAGCTTCTAAAGTTTGACCAAAGCCTATTTGGTTGGTCCCTTTCTCAATCATAGTTAGAGATGAAGCCATTTTACCCACCCCATTCCCATCACACCTACCACCACCAGGCCCCAAGCTTTTCTCTTTTGCAACTACCAAAAAAAAAAAAAAAAAAAAAAAGAATTTAGTAATGTAAATTTTGTTTCTTTCTTCTTTTCCCTTCTTTTTCCTTTTTCCCTCAACTTCTTTATAGTACGTCTCATATGTCATATCTTGTCCTTCTTTTTAATTTATTCATCATTTTTTTTAACACATCATTACTTATTTATTGCTCATACCAAACTATCCTAAATATATCAATTCATTGACTTAATTAAGTCTATTGTATATTACTTCACTCATTTTTTAAGAAACGAGTTAAAAGAAAAAAAATTGTCAATGTCAGCATAGCTCAACTAACATAAAACTTGTACTAATGACCAAGAGATCTGTGGTTTGAATCTCTCACTCCCACATGTTGAAAAAAAAAGCTAAGAGAAAAAATTATCAGTGTAATTTGGGATGCAAGTTTTCCTCAAAGAGTTTTAGTGAAGAGTTTAGAAATCTCGTCGTTGACGTCCAAGTTGGGAATACGAATACCTAAGCTTGGGAAAACTAAAACGAGTAAATGAGGTTGGATAGAGTAGAATTGGAGTAGTATTGGAACCAACGAGTTTGTCTACAGCACTATTGAAAATCA
The DNA here is from genome assembly GCA_036850905.1 of Luffa acutangula. NCBI lineage: Eukaryota > Viridiplantae > Streptophyta > Magnoliopsida > Cucurbitales > Cucurbitaceae > Luffa > Luffa acutangula. The sequence goes on along the minus strand of CM072087.1, from coordinate 54,124,767 downwards.
ATCTAAAATGTGTTGGAGATAGGAGTCATGAATTGAGGCACATGTAGAGAGATGGTTAATATATATATCATTTTTCCTATTATATTTCAATAGAAGAATAGAACTCAAGATTCAAATATTACAAATGGATAACAATGGAAATTGGAATGGTTATTTCCTTTGGGGTAAGGTATTGTCTAACCATTCCGTCCATGGTGGTTGAATCCGACGCTTAATTTAAGTGTGATTAAGCTGCTGAACAAGGAGAATGAAGACCTGTCTGAAATCGCCTTCTTGGTAGATGAGATCGATCAGCTGAAGAATTTTTGTGGGGAAATTTCTTTCTCCCATTGCCCGCGTTTGCGAAACGGGGCTGCTCATTCCCTGGCGCGAAGCGTTTTAGGAGCTGGGGATGCTTCGGTTTTTCCTTTTTTGGGGGTTTCTTCCAATTCAGAAGAGTGTAAGTTTGGATACTTTCATTTTTTTGGTCGGGCCCTACCCGACTTTCCCCTAGTCATTTAAGGGAGGTTGTTGATTCTGGTTCCAGTTTTTAATGCAGTCTTCCTTTTCAAAATAATTAAAAAAAAAAAAAGTATTGTCCTTCTGGTTCTAACTGCAGACAAAAGTATCAAATCTAGAAAAAGAGAGCTTGGGTTTATCTATTTGTATTATCCAACGGAGAGGCTCCCATTGTTTTAGCAGTTTGAAGTTTGAACATTTCTCCGGTATTTGTTATTCAAATGGAAAAAAATTCAATTTGTATCAATTTTCACTAACTGAACGGTTTTTTTTTTCCTGATGAATTGGACCCTAAACTTAGACAAGTATTGCAATTTTTATCCTCTATTCAATTTCCACTAATTTCTTCTAATTCGCTCACTAATTTCAATGAAAACAAGTCTTACATGAAATAAATTTGATTAATGCACAAATTAACTATTGAATAATCTTATCAAATTTCATAAAAATTTAGCTATAATGTTGTTTTCTTTTAAATCTTATCAATGTTGTACGTTTGGAATTCATTGATGGCATGAGAATACATTTTTTTTTAACAATCTTTCAAATGGAAACTTGTTAAAAAGGTTAAAATTGCAATATTTTTTAATGTTTAAGGTTAAGATTGCAACACTTAAGTGCTGATGAAATTGAAAGCTTAGGGTAAAAATTGATTTATTTTACCAAAAAAATTTATGCATCACATTTGATCAGATTTTCTCTAGATACTAAACAGTGTTATCTGATATTTTATCTTTATTTTTTTTTTTCAACATGTTACAGTAGCTTTCCCTTAAAGCAGTACCAACAAAATTCATTTGAGAGGTAAGAATATGCAAAGTAATGAGAAGCAACATTATCATTGTGACTTGTGGGACTGTTTTTTCCCCTTTTTAAGTCGTGGAGACAAATCACCTAAACCCAGTGCTTTTATTTACATTGCCTCGTAGTATTTTCAATTAATCTGCAACTAATTAATTCAAGGCAGAATTAATGAAGCAGCAGCTACTACAGGCAAGAACATAGCCATCATACAAAGTCCAAAAATATAATACAGTTGTTCTAATCCAAAATAAAGGACAATAGAGGTATTCGTACCCAAAGCAATTAATACAATGACATTTCAACTTACAAGTGGGCCTGCCTGCAGAGGTCTTCAAGACAGTTTCAAGCTTTGACACAGCAGTTGAAGCAGCTTAGAATGCTCTTTCTTGTCTAGCAAAACCAACCAAAAATATACGAGTGAGAATCATCCAAAAATGGACAGACTTTTCCAAACTTGTTCAAAATGAATGAGGTCCCATTGTTTTGTACAGTTTTGATTGGATCTCATATCTAAATAAAATTTAGAAAGATAGTACACTAGTTCAAACAAGTTTGAACCTACATGTTGAGATCTTGGTAAGAACCCAAATCTCTTGAGCTGCAGGCTTGTCTACCCATTTTTGGGCTGGAGGGTAAGTTTAGAAATTAGAACTTTATATAAGTTCCAACACTGCTGGACTGGCCCATGGTTTTTCAACTAAGTACTGGGTGACAGATTTGGAAACTCTACCCCTCCACCTTGCCCATGTCTGCATCCTTCTCTCTGTAGTTCTTCCTTCCCCACTAACACTCACTCTTTCCCCATTTCACAGAGCTTAATAGTTTTTTTTTTTTTTTTTTTTTTTTTTGAGAACATAGAGCTTAATAGTTGATACCTACTTTTGGAAGGCATTCAATTTGGATAGTAAATAATATAAATATTTTCACTAATGTTGTCAAAAAAAAAAAATAATAATAATATTTTTTCCCACTAATCTATTAAGCAAAATGTTGAGAAATTTTTAATTTTTTTTACCTGTCAAATGATTCATTAATAAATTTTCAAATCTCAAACCTACCCTCTCCAAGCACAACTTACACCAAACTCATTTCTTTGCACAATTCAAACATAGATTACATAGATCTAGACTCGACTAACTCATTCTTCTGCATAGTCCAAACATAAACAACACAAACAAGCCAGCACCCTCCCCTCCCTCCAAACATTAATGTCGCTCAACAATATAAAACCCTCTGTTTTTTCCTCTTCTTTTTCCCATCTTTTTCCATAATTTCATTGTTTCATTGCAATAATATGAGAAACAAATCACTACCCGAAACCAAAGAAGTGACTAAACTATGAAAACCCACTACAATATGAACTGAGTTAGTCGCTGTTTTGACTAAATTTGAATACAATTAAAATTAAAATAAAAGGATACTTCTGACCAGGTAAAATATCTAAATGCCTAAATCAATTAAAATCTAAAACATAATTTTAACTGATATAATAAAATAAAATAGGATCGTAATTTTTTTTCTTTATTTTTCATTCTGTCTGACTTGGCAAGTGAACCAACATCTCATCTATTTAAAACTACTTGATTTGTCCAAAGTAATTAATGCGGCATATTGTGGACAACTGTTCTTTATTTTTTTTTTTCTTTATAAAAGACAACTGTTTTTCTTTAACGCACAAAAACATACGGATAATGAAAAACACACATCAACGAAACATAAACCTAGAGTGGTCGAGAAATTATCACAAGAAACCAACACACCCAATAATTTCTCAACCACCCTTTTTAGCTTTCACTAAAACTGTAAGAAAATAGAATAAAAATCATTAGACATTAGCATAAATAAGACTCTGTCCATGGTAGGGAAAATGTTGCTCCTCTTCACCTTCCCATATAAGAAAGAAATGAAAACCTTTGGTCGTTCCTTAATATGAAATAGGATTTAGTTTTACTATCCCATTTCAAACTGAGAGATATGGCAGCAAACACCAGATGAATGCCCACCACTTATGCTTTCTAGTGGGCTAGGTGCGGAGGGGACCCAGCCCCCAACTTATTTCCACAAACGTAACTTTAAGTCAATATCTCTCACATTCTAATTAAACAGTACACACTACCCGCGTTAAACGATGTACAAGCCATAGGATGTTTTGTTACAGACATGATTGATATTAACAAAGAGTAAACGAGAATTCCCTTCTCATAAACTGAAGTATGTTTAAGCTTGTTTATAAGCAAGCATGATGCATGTTTCACTTCGCCAATATAATAGCTAACCTTCTAAATAATCCAAACAATCCAAACAGTAAAACCAATGGATTACTCTAGCACTTAAACAAAGAACCAATTTGACTAAATTTCAAGAGCCACGATGATATGGATAGGAAGAGTTATGCTCGTCAAACAATAAACAAAAGGGCATATATGGCAAGTCATTGGGATCTTTTTAGGTGTCCAGAACAAGTACCTCATCCTACAACATTTAGGGTAGGAGATCTATTATCCAAGGATTAAAACTTTCATTAGCTTATTCATCATAAAGTTAGATGGCACTTCAAGAAAGTGTTTCTTTTGACCTTGAGACTTTTAGGTTTGTATTGATCTTTCCACAACCAATAGCTGTACCCCCACAAGTTAATAGATAATAGCAGGCAGCATGGACCCACAAGTTTGATAAAGAACCATCCAGACACATACAACACATTGATGTAATGTAACCCAACCCAACCCACTCAATTCTTGAGTTCTCCAAACGGTATGTGTTTAGAAGAAAATGCAAGTCCCTATCAGACAATGAAAAAGTTACCAATATCAAATCTTAGGGAGGAGGAGCAAGAATCTTACTGGTGGAGGATGGTGACTCTGATGGTAGGGGTGATGGTTTTCAGTGGGGAAAGAGTCTGTTGTGGTTGGGGGAGCGGCTGAGGCCATGAGCTCCTCTTCATTTCCAAGACTCGCCCGAGACACGTCTCTCTTGTTTTGTTTCCTATTTTCCCTAATTTTTGAAAAATCAAGAGAGTAGTCAGGCAGCTGTCCCTTCTGGTCCCAATCTCCAAACTGTGGCACTGAAAGCCAGGGAGCAGTTTTCTGCAGAAAACAAAAGTAACGCATCTCTAAGTTGAAGCCAAGAATGTCAGTTACATACTTACATCTTAGATTTATTTTGTTTTTAAGAAAAAAGAACACCAATTATAAAACTCTACAGATTTTCTATTTTAAAGAACTAACATATTTATGGTCCAGTTGTCACTAAAACACACACCACATCAGGGATTTGCACAGTAACCTCTCATTGTCTAATTCATTACTTGCTTCTCATTAGAATTAGGAAAATAACATGCACAGCGTATCGGTAACCGACCATTTTAGATTTATCTTTTCTCTGTTTCCAATTTACTATCTTATTAGAGCCAACAAAATTCCTTCTCCTTTTTTTTTTTTTTTTTTTTATAAATCAAATTAAAGTTCGATTAGTTATCTGTGGAGTATAATAATTGGATAAGTTTTTCCATTTCAAAGTCAGTGACAGCAACTTTTCTAAAATTTTATTTTCCAGTCTCCAAAACATGTTAAAATATAAATAAACAAATAAAAAGTCAATAGTTGAAATAGAAGAACAGCTGAAGAAAACTCATCGCCTAAAGCGTTGAAGTTTGGGAACCATAGGAAAATAATTGCCGAGAGGATGGAAGAAAAAGTTGACAGGTTTGACTGCTTCCCAGCTTAGAAAAAGTGACTTGATTGCCTCCGTGAATTAATCATAAACGGTTAAAAAGCAAAAAGCACATCGCCAATTTCTCCCGTGACAAAACACAGACTTCCAAATCGATCCAAGCCATCGAACTAATCAAATTACGTTTCTGAATTTTAAGAGCAATGTGAGAAATTCCGACCGAAAAACGGCGGAAATATAAGGAAAAAGAAGAATCAAATCTCAAATCCAAACAGGAAAATAAAAATACATATGCATGTGCAAGATGAATGAAATGCCACGAAAACAGCGATGATTACGCTCAAAAGAAACAAACAACAGAGCAACATTTCAAACTCAATTCACAGTTTGACCAGACAAAAAAAAAAAAAAAAAAAAAAAAAAAAAAAAAAAAAAAACTAATAATTACGAGATTCTGGTGCTTCTATGATTGTTTTCATTAGGCGAGGTTGAACACCAAAGAAACAACAATCTGAGCTCCTCAAGAGTCGCGCCGAACTATTCAACTCAGATCAAGAAACTTACGCATTTCCTCTCTTTCACAAGCAAAGAACGCAAAGAACAAAACGAAACCCTAGGATTCTCTACGGAAACTAACATCAACAGAAACAGAGCAAGAAACAAGAAAAAATACAATCACAGAAGCAGCAAAGCAAAACAGAGAGAAAAACGACCTCCTTCCGATCATCCATGGTATCGACTGCAAGTCCTCACTTCACAGCAGAACGAAGAACACCGGACAAGAAGAAGCTTGAAGCAGCAAGAGGAGAGTTCGAGTTCTTTACTCTGCGAAGAGGATTGAGAGTGAAAGCGTAGAGCAAAAGCAAGGAAGGAGCACAGGGCAATGACACTGGAGTTCTTATATTCTTCTTCTTCTGATAAGTAAAAAGAAAAGAAGAAAAAAATGTGGAAGGCTGTGTTGAGTCTATATAAGTGTCTGTGAATAGACGATAATGGGGCTCTGCGTGTTGGAATATTACGATTATGCCACTTCAGCACTGGTCTCGGCTGTTTCGGTGCGGCCTTCGCTGGTTCTCAGGCTTTTACAGTTGGATGCTTAGCCTTACACGAATAGAAAATATATATATATATATCATGCGCTTACGAGGATTAGAGTCATTGGACTGCGCAAAACGACGACGTTTTCCTCCATTGAAAAATTAAAGTTTAGTCTTTCAAGTAGTGTCTATTTGTCGGTTTCTAAACTTTCAATTTTATATTTGATAGATTCCTAGACTCTCAATTTTATGTCTAATATGTCAAGCTAATTGATCTATTAGATATAAATTTGAATATTATGTTTAATGGAATCTTGAAATTTCAATTTGAAAAAAAATTGGCGGCATACCGGTATGTAGGGATCTCCTTGCTTACCATCATTAAAATGTTGATAACTAAGAGAGAAAAAAAAAAATTCTCATTTTCTCTCTTCCTCTTTCTTAGTTGTCAAGATTTTAATAGGGTATGTTGGGAACCGGTATGCAACCAAGTTTTGTTCTTTCTATTTTATGTTTAGTAGACCTGTGAATTTTAACAGTTCCAAAAGTTAAAGGACTAAAATTGTAATTTTGAAAGTCCAGAGACCAACACACATGCCTCAAAGTTCATTGATTAAATTTGTAATTTAACCAAAGATTTATAGGGCGTTGATTGCAGAATCCATCCAATAAATAATATCACTCAATGACGTGCAAATTCTAATGAATAGCAAGTATAATCATGATAGCTAGAGTGAGTATAACTATGATTGGACCATTGGTATGTATTTATTATTAAAAAAAAAAACAGATAGAAAATTGGGTTGTATTTTCAATTAAGAAATATGCGTTTTTGAATCCTTCCACCTTGTTAAAATATATATATATATATATATATATATATATATATATATATATATATATATATATATATATATATATAATTGTAGTAATATAAAGTTTCCTATAAGATTAAAATTTTGAGATGGATGTGGGTCCTTAACTTTTATCATTTTTTCAAGGCTAGTCCATAATCTTGCAACTAAATCTCAAATTTTTTCTATTTTTCAAAATTATCGGAAAGATACTTTCAAACAAAATTTGCTACATTTTGTTAAGGAGAAGATAATTCAGGGTTAAATTGTTGTTGAATTAATATATTTATCCATATATAAAATATAATTCGCCTTTTAATCAAATTTACTCATATATAAATAAATTCAACAAAATCTATTTGTTTCACATAGTCCACTTCTTCAAACATGTCAATAAAACAATAATTTAACGACACATCAGTTTTATATTAACATTTTTTTACATTCAGTCTACCATAATTAATATATCAACAAATCTGAAAATTTTAAAAGATTATGGAAATTATTATTAATTATTAGTTGACTTTTGTTTTTGTTCAATTTGATTAGAGGCTAGCTATTTCATATATTTATTATTTTAATGTTGTTTTGTGCTCCATTAATATGAAATTATTACTAATTATTTGTTTTTATTTATTTTTTTTTTTTTGTAAGCTGTGTTTTAAAACTATTTTTTAAGATCAATGTCAAAATTGAATGACTTTTAGCAAAATTTATACTTTGTTTTTTTTTTGCTGAAATAGAAAAATTTCTAAGTATTAGAGAATGCTAAAGAATTGTTTCAAAAACAAAAATGAGAATGCTGAAAATTAATTTGCATTTAATCATCTGATAGTTAAAGTCACGCAAAATTAATTTCAGAGTTGACCGAAAATAATAAATATGTACAATAAAATAGGTAGCACTGAATAATTAAAATGATTTTTTTTTTGGTAGGACAGAAGCAGAAATGGAAAAAGAAAACAAAGAGAAAGAGTTTTTTTTTTTTTTTTTTTTTTTTTTTTTTTTTTTTGTTTTTGAATATGTGAAGTAGGGGATTCAAACCAGTGATTATAAATACAACTTTATGCCTATACTCTTGTTGCAATAAGGAGGAAAGAGTTTCTCGTGGAGACCACCTCATAAAACGTGAACAAAAATTAGAATTTGAAGATTGGACACTAGAATTATATTTTTGGGAAAAATACACTTTTGGTCCCTGAAGTTTGGGTTAAGTGACACTTAGGTCCCTGAGTTTTCAAACTCAACAAAAATACCCCTGAGGTTTGAGATAAGGAGCATTTTAGTCCCTGCCGTTAATTTTTCTTAAATCTTAACAGTTGCTGACGTGGCACTATTATTTTAATAAATTTTTTTTTTTTAATTTTTTAAAATAAAAATAATAAAATAATAAAATATTAATTATTTTTTATTTTTTTATTCTTTTTTCTCCCTTTCTCTTTCTCCATATCCTTCATCTTCCTTCTTCTTCTTCCTAACTCCGAAGACCGGCCGCCGCCGTCCGCCGCCGTCCGCCGCCCGAAATTTTTTTTTTCTTTCTTTCTTTCTCCCCTTTTCTTCTCTCCTTTCTTTCTCTCTTTCCTTCAATTTTTTTTTTTAATAAAAAGAAGGGAGAGGGAGGAGGACCCCTCCCCCCCCTCCGGCGCCGGCGACGGGAGGAGGGCTCCTCCTCCCTCTCCCTTCTTTTTATTAAAAAAAAAATTGAAGGAAAGAGAGAAAGAAAGGAGAGAAGAAAAGGGGAGAAAGAAAGAAAAAAAAAAAAAATTTCGGGCGGCGGACGGCGGCGGCCGGTTGTCGGACGGCGGCGGACGGCGGCGGCCGGTCGTCGGAGTTAGGAAGAAGAAGAAGGAAGATGAAGGATATGGAGAAAGAGAAGAAGAAGAAAGAGAAAGGGAGAAAAAAGAATAAAAAAATAAAAAATAATTAATATTTTATTATTTTATTATTTTTATTTTAAAAAATTAAAAAAATAATTTTTTTTATTAAAATAATAGTGCCACGTCAGCAACTATTAAGATTTAACAGAAAAATTAACGGCAGGGACTAAAATGCTCCTTATCTCAAACCTCATGGGTATTTTTGTTGAGTTTGAAAACTCAGGGACCTAAGTGTCACTTAACCCAAACCTCAGGGACCAAAAGTGTATTTTTCCCTATATTTTTTCATTAAGTGATGTAAACCAAAATTTAATTTTAAAACTTCATTATCATTCTTTAAAATGAGAAAGAAAATTTTAAAAAACTATTCATATTTTTTTTTTTATTACAACATAGCAAGATTTGAACTTCCACCTCAAAAGGGGAGATATATCAATTACTTTTGAGATAAATTTGTATCAAATTCAATATATATATATTTTTTAATTCTCTTAAACTGGCCATGTTTAACAACAACTCTCAAAATTGAACCTAATAAACACCGTCAAACAAAATTCCAAATAAAATCATTTATTCAAATGGATGAATTTAATTTTTTTAGTGTGTCGCCATATATAACGAAATAACTAAATGAACACCACATTGGTGTGTTATATTAAAACTAAAAGATATTATACAAAATTTAGAGCGTGTATATGGGGGCAAGCACACATGAATGTATAATATTTGTTATTTTTGCAAGTCACATTTTTCTCTCGATCAACGACACTACAAGAAAATTTGTTTTTCTTGACCTTAAGAAAATCATCGAAGAAACACCTCTTGATAGTGGAAAATTCTAACAAGAGAAAGGGTCTCCCTCGATGTCATATGATGCATAGCGTCATGAGAGAACAACCTTCATCATATGAATGAAGAAAGTAAACAGAGAAGTATGATCACAAAAGATAGCTTGATTACCCATTAGTGATCAAATGCAGTGGCCATTATATAGACTCACTGTAAACTGTATAAACAACAAATACAACTGAAAGAACTGACTTAGTAACAAGAATACAGTTGTAAGAATGACACTACAACAATTAAGGTCTTTCCCGACGCGCATAGGCGTCGGGAAAGATCGAAATACGCGTCGGCAAAGGTTCTCCCGACGCGTATTCAGATGTCGGGAGAGGCGTCGGGAAAAACGTGTCGCCAGAGCCTCTGCCGACGCGTATTTGTCATGCGTCGGCAGAGACCATCTCTGCCGACGCATGATGTGGGGAGGGATTATGGGGCTTTTCTGCCGACACGTTGACTATCGCGTCGGCAGAGGGCATTTCTGCCGACGCGGTGGTCAACGCGTCGGCAGAAAGCAATGGACTCAATTTTTTGCCTACGCGTTGACTATGCGTCGGGAGAAATGATCGCTCCCGACGCGGAAGTCAACGTTGACTTGCGCGTCGGCAGAAATGCCCTCTGCCGACACATTGACTTACGCGTCGGCAGAGCCTTTATTTATCTTTTTTTTTCGTTTTGCTATTTTTTCTGTTTTGAAAGTCTAAAAGAAATACATTCAAGATCTTACACATATACTTAAAACCAAAATGCATTCAATTAAATTCAAGATATTACACATAAATTCAATTACATGAAAGTCAAGAGATATAAAATCCTGCATTATAAAATTAAAGTACAAAAAACTAAAAGTATAAAAAAATACACGAAATTAAAAATATTGTTCGGTACACATAATTCTAATAAAAAGTTAGAAGCGAAAGTCTTTAGTTACAGGAAAAACATCTAACAAGCTCGTGGCGGCCTCCAAATGCAAATGTGTCATTCCATATTATGATTGAGTCGAATCATCTACAAAAAATCAAAGAAAGAAAATCAATTAGATGCTAGAAGCGAAATTCTTAACTTGAAAATAAGTTTTACACCAAGTTTTAAACTAATTTAAACCATCTAAATTATTAATTAGATGCTCCAAAAAAATCGGCAGCATAACGACATAGATAAGAGTTACCCATATTTTTTTTAGACCATGTTTTTCAAGACATTTACTTCCTCTATCGTCTTCTGCTTTCAATAGTTCTTAGTAAAGATAGACACTAATAAGCAAGTAGCAAAAAAGAAGTTGATATATCAATGTACTTCAGCTAATCATGCACTGGGAACTACGTACAAGAGGGTGGGAAATGTCTAGACTAAATTGAAGTTGATATCAAGATAGCAAATTGGAATTGTCAATATATGGTTTAGATGGTTTGGCACACATTAGTTAATCATTAACGAGATAATTTGATGAAATCAATTTCACAGAAGTTATTTTGTCATGTACATGTGACAAACAAGAGAGATACTTCAAACTTAAAATGGTTCTATGATTTGCTTGCATGTATAGATTTGAAGAAAATATAATCTATTTGATATGCTCACAATATAATTTACAAACTTGACATCAAGTAACCCAACAATCAAAATGCTGAATGAAAGCAGAAGTTTCCTCAAAATTACTATCTTCCAATCAAATACAAACTTGAGAAATTTTACTTCCTCTATTATTAAATGCATTGAGCTAAATTGAGCCCATAAAAAAGAAAAACCTAAGGAAAAATGTCAAGAATGAGCCCAAAAATATTTGGACATTTGAACACACAAAAAAAACTTCTTTTCATCAGTTAGTAAGCATAATAATAAGAAAACTCAGTGAATATATTTTGTGGGTCTAAACTCAAAACCAATGTCCTAAGTCCTAACAACCAATCTGTAGCCTTAGAACTAACCCAACCACATGTCTTCTGCATCAATGTCTCTTAGTACCAAATCAACTCACATTAAACTCAAATTATAGTTCTCATGGCCTCATCTTCTATTTATCAATGATTTCATTACTAAATCCTCTTTTCCCTAATTATTACATTTTAGATTTCTTCAAATTAATTCAGTTCTTCAATTTCTGATCATTTAATTATCAATAATTTGGCTGCCAAAGTGGAATGACAACTCATCTCATGACCCAAATAATTATATAGTTTTATTACAATATAATCCAACTATTTTTAACTCCATAAAATTTGAAAATTATGATATCAAAACCATTAAAAGATTTTGGTATCCATATTGTTCTTTGATTTGGCATCTCGATTTCGAAACAACACTTACAATCCCTAGTTTTGCATTTCTCCCAAAAATCAATCGAACTATCTTAATCTCCCTGCTTGCAATCTTTCTAATCTCCCAACTCATCTAATGTGTATTTAAAGATATGTTGAAGAAGGACAGAGAAACAAAGGCAGAGAGGTCTGTTGCAAAAGCTTAATTCATAATGTGAGAGAGCAAAGATTACAACATCATCAAAACACAACAAAAAGCAATCACATGAAATTAGTTCTTACGCGTCGGGAGAAACCTTCATCGGCAAAAACCTTTTTTCTTGTAGTGTGAATTTGAAGAGAAAGCTAGAGGGTCCAACGAAAAATAATAAGATTTTAAAAAGCAAAAACTTATTTTTAAACACTTGATTTATTTTAATTTTTAAAATTTACTTACTAGTTACATCAACATGTTTCAAGTTTATAATTGAATACGAAAATCAAACAACATTGTTTTCTGAACACAAAAATCAAAATGGTTAGAAAATCAAACAACACTTTTATAATAAGACAATCTGAGTATAGTCAACTTGATCGATTCACTAGCATATAGACCAAACATCCACTACAATTTTATATCATTACAATCTTGTGGCTTGTTTAGAACAACTTACAAAGTGTTTTAAAACACTTTTTTGCACTTAAAAAACATTTTTTTAAGCACTAGAAAAATCATTCTGAACCGACTCTTTTCTAAAGGGTTGAAACTTGAAAGAAAAACTTGAAGACATACTATTGTAACAAACAGACAGCAAAACAATTCAAGGCGGCATTATATCAAACACCTAGTCTGCATATCAATAAACAAAGAATTTCTCAAACAAAACAAAGCAAGAACGAATCGAAAACAATAACACTCGAAAAAGTCCCCCACAAATTGTTGCTCAATTTTTGCAAGTTTTAGGAATTACGGTTTTGGATGTTAAGCTTACCTTAGCAGGGAACTTCAAGAGATGCCCAAGTTCCATTATATTAGTAAATTCTCTAAGGGAATCCATAAGGTTTCTCACAGAGACCATGAGAAACACCATTCATATGGGAGATGGATATCAATAAGAGAGGCATTATCAATAAATTTATTGAAAGCTTCATAGAAGAAACTTTCACGAAATTTTCAAGAAAACAGAGATTAGGAAAACCTTCCAGAGGGATTTTCATTGTAATCTAGAGTTTACCATTTTCCTTTCTTTGAAGTCCTTAGGTAAGTAAATAATTGTTCCTGAAGATATCATCACACCAAAAAGGGAATCCCTATGTACCCATCTCCAATCAAAGACCGATTTCTCTTCCTTCTCTATCGATCCTTCAACTAAAAGTACCCTCTATAGCTAGAATGAAGCCTAGGTAGCTTCAATAATGAAGTAACGTTAAACAGAAAAGATATAATCTACAGAAGAAGATTTGCTAGATGGTCTAGACGAGTAAAAAGCTCAAAAATGAAAAGAAAATGAAGTGGGGTACCTTGCGAGTGGATGAATTCGGAGAAGTCGAACGACGGTAGGGAATGGCGGACGGCGGGGATTACAGCAAACTGACGGCGACGTTAACAAAGGACCAATGGTGACGGTGATTCGTCCGGCTAGCGGTGGCGTGAGAAAGAAATCAGGGGTGGGGAGATGAAGGTTTTTTAGGGCTTTTTTATGAACTCTCTACCGACGTCGTTAGTGACGGTGTCGACAAAAACTGTTTCTCCCGATGTCAAACAAAACGGCGTCAGGAGAGGCCATTTTGATTTGTTTTCTGCCGACGTCGTCACTAACGACGTCGCCAGAAACCGTCTCTCCCGACGTCGTACAAAATGACGTCGGGAGAGGCCATTTTGGATTGACTTTTCTCTCGACGCATCTTAAGGTGCGTCGAGATAGATCAGTTCTGCCGACGTGGTTATTGTGCACGTCGGCAGAAAATGCGAAAAATTAATTCTGCTGACGCACCTGGTAATGCGTCGAGAGAGCTGCCTTCTCCCGACGCATTTTTTGGTGTCGGGAGAAGTTTGCGTCGGCAAAAATGATTTTTCTTGTAGTGTGAATAACATAACAAACGACTGAGCTCTAATGAGCTCTCTTAACTCCCCCCTCAAGCCAATGTCAGTAGATGAGGTGACATTGAGCTTGCTTCGTAGAGGTAGAAACCGAGCACCAGATAAAGGCTTCGTGAAAATGTCAGCTACCTGAGCAACAGAAGGTAAATGACAGACTTTTAACTTCTTCTGAAGAACAAGGTCTCTTACAAAGTATATGTCAATTTCAACGTGTTTTTGTCCTTGAGTGAAGAACCGGATTAGCACTCAAATGCACTGCACTAAGGTTGTCACACCACAGTGTTAGAGGCTGGGAAAACTGAACATTAAGGTCATTAAATAAGGATTTCAACCAGATTAGTTCAGAAGAAAAATGAGTTAGACTTCTGTACTCCGACTCAGTGCTAGAACGAGAGATAATACTCTGTTTCTTGCTAGCCCACTGTATTAGATTACCTCAAAAAAAAAACACAATAACCTGACGTGGATTTCCTGTCATCAGGATCACTTGCCCAATATGCATCTGCAAAGCCTTGTAAAGAAAGATCTTTTGGAACACGAAGGGTTAGTCCATAGTCCAAAGTAACCCCGAGATATCTAAGAATTATTTTCACTGCTAACCAATGCATATTTGTAGGAGAATGCATAAACTGACATACTTTGTTTACGCTATAGGCAACTTCAGGCCTAGTGATAGTAACGTATTGCAATGCTCCTACAACATTTCTGTATAAATGAACATCAGAAAATTTCTCCCCTTTGAAAGCAGATATCACAGTACCACTAACCATTGCTCTGATACCAAATAGATGTCGTTAGACTTTTGCTCTGATACTAAATGAAGAAAGTAAACAGAGAAGTATGATCACAAAAGATAGCTTGATTACTCATTAGCGATCCAATGCAGTGGCCATTATATAGGCTCACTGTAAACTGTATAAACAACAAATACAATTGAAATAACTGACTTAGTAACAAGAATACAGTTGTAAGAATGAATAACATAACAAACGACTGAGCTCTAATGAGCTCTCTTAACTATATGGCATCGAGAAATGGTCATCTTTCTTCTCCACACACAATTGCCCACCAATCTTCAACCCCTTTTAACACCGATCTTTCGGTTAGTCTACATCGAGAGAAGCCATTTCTACCGACATTTTTAGGCATGGGTAAACGTAAAACCCCCTCTCAAAGAGGATGCACTGACGCGGGTGCCAACGTTTTATTTATTTATTTATCAGAAATTTTGGCAGATGACCCTCTTTAAAGCCCATTTTTCATAAATGTCCAAGTTACATAAATTTTTCTGATTTAGATTTTCCCTTCTTTTTGTGACAAATTTACCATTTTCTTCTTTATCTCTCCTCATTAAGTTTTCTCAACATTATCTCTCATCATTCAATAATATCCCACCAAATTTTGTATGATTTTGAGATATTTATGGCATTTTTATTAAATTCGTTTTAGTTTTCCTTTTTTCGTTGTTTTGAATATCGTGTAGTATTTTATTTGCCTTTTATTTGTCGTTTTGCATTCCATTAACCCTAAATCTATCTATTCTCCTCCCTCCCCTTCTTCCCAAAATTTCGACCATCCCTCCACCAGTAGAAGTAGCAAATGGGTCAGGAAAACGTTGTGATTTCGTTGGTTGTCCTTGAAGATGGCAGCATTGGAAGCCGGCGTGTTGAAGAAGGAGAATTTCACAGCTGGAGCCTCGTCGGCGAGTCGCCGGACGAGGCTTAGAAGGTAGGCCGGATGGTTGCCGAAGGGGAAGGCCAAAACCATCATTTGATGACGCCATTGATGGGTTCTTGCTACTTCTTCCATTGACTGTGAGAATGAGTTTTTTTTTTTTTTGTTAGGTTCTTATGTTCTTGTTGAACTGCAACAGAGGAATGATTCAATTTTACTCCCTTTTGTTGCGTGTAGCTTTTCTGGTTCTGTTTGGATGCTCTTTTTGGGTTGATTTTTTTTTACGATTTAGCAATTGGGGTGTTATGAATCTTGTTTTCGTATTCGATTATCCATGAGTGGTGGAATATGGTTGGTATGTTTGGAAATTTGAGATGAACAATTAAACCTTACTTTGCTTCTTTCAGATTATTGTTTGTACTAAATTTCATTATTGTTTTGTGAGGAAGATACTGCAAATGTAAGTTAGTTACATGAAACACTTTTTCAATCTTTTGGGATTACTCAATCTTCTTTAAATATTCTTAGATTCTTTTTTTTAAGCAAATGTTGAATCCTTTTTTCAATCTTTTGGGATTCCGGCCAAATGTTTGTCATTTTTTTTACTCTAGTCATAACCTAGCTAATATATATAATTCATATACACCGGTATATAATATGCATACAGAACATATATTCATGAAAACAATCTCAGCAATCATATACATATATATCAACATACAATATATAACCAGTATAATAACCTAATATATATAATTCATATACGCCGGGATATAATATGCATACAGACCACTAAGGCATATAGTCATGGAAACAATCTCAGCAATCATATATATATATATATATATATATATATATATATATCAACATACAATATATAACTAGTATAATCAAACTATACATCCGTATTTATCAGATATCAAATGTTTGCAATTTTTTTTACTCTAGTGATAACCTAATATATATAATTCATATACACCGAGATATAATATGCATACAGAACACTAAAGCATATATTCATAGAAACAATCTCAACAATCATATATATATTAACATACAATATATAATAGTATAATAAAATTATACATTCGTATTTATCAGATATCAAATGTTTGCAATTTTTTTTACTCTAGCCATAACCTAATATATATAGTTCATATACACCATGATATAATATGTATACAGAACCCTAAGACATATATTCATAGAAATAATCTCAGCAATTATATATATATATATATATATATATATCACCATACAATATATAATTAGTATAATAAAACTATACATCCGTATTTATCAGATATCAAATGTTTGGAATTTTTTTACTCTAGCCATAACCTACCATATATAATTCATATACACCGGGATATATTATGCATACAGAACACTAAGACATATATTCCTGGAAACAAAGATTATACAATTTCCCTAAAAAAAGAAAAATAATGGATGCAAAACGGGATAAAAAATTAGGGAAAAAAGGTTTACCCAATTTCCCAAAAACAAAAAAAGGAAAATATTGATGGGAGAGAGAGAAAATATTCCGTCATTATTGATGGGAGAGAAATGTTTGACTATTAATGATGGGAGAGAGAGAAAATGACTATTAATGATGGGAGAGATAAGAAATGACCATTAATGATGGAAGAGATAAAATATTTAGCCATTATTGAGGAGAGATGAAGCAAAGGACTCTATGGTAAAATGACCATGACTTTCATGTAAAAAATGGAGGCCCAAAGTCTATTCTTGAAAAAAATAGTGTAGTTGGACAAATTTGAAAATAGGGGGTCCAATTTGGGCTATTTGTGTACTTATCCCTTTATTTATTTTATTTAATTGTAATTGGTTTTCTCGACGGTTTTCGGGTTGCTTCATAGGTTTCTTAGCCTTGAGAAAATCTAAAAATCTTGGAGTGAAATTAAAAGTTATATGAGTTCTCTTTCTCCAAATTTATGCATCAAATATGTCTCGATGAATTGAGTGGAAAAAAAAGAAAATACTGTGTTTATATTAATTTTTGAAACAAGAAAATTCACTCCGCTCGGAAACCAATCTGATTATTATTATTATTTAATTATAAAGATTATTCTCAAATTAATTTAGATTTAATTCTGCTTCCTCACGTTACCCCGTGCAACTTCGGCCTTTCCATATGCTTTTATTCTTTAATAATAAAAATAATAACTTCTCTCAACTTCTGTTCATCTTGATCTTATAACCGAATGAGATCTTTGGGATTTGTTTTCAATATCTCTACTTTGTTTCTAAGAAATTCCAAGTTCAAATTTCCACGACCTATCTGTGATGTCATATGCTAAAAAGATATTGATAGATAAGAATACAATCAAGATTTTAAAGATATAATCTAATTTTTTTAAAAGTTTACTAACTAAATATACAATGCTTGAATTGACAAAATTTATAGACTAACCATTAAAAAATGATGGTCCAATCATTATTATTATTTTAATTTCTTTTAAAACCAATGATAGTTCAATTAGTTGTTTCTTTCCCAAATTTTTCAATTTAATTTTGGAGGATAGTACTTAGTCTGCGGTTGTTTTGTCTCTACTAACTGTTTAATACTAAAAAAAAAAAACTATTATCATATATTTATTATTTCTAACACTATTTGAGTCGGAAGATTTGAACATTTAACATTTTGATAAAAGAACAAATCAATTTTTATGGCTAAGCTATATATTTCTAATACTAATACTTAAAATAAATAATTATATTATATTATTTTCTTCAATTTCAATTTTAAAATGTCTGATTGATATATAATTTAAAATTTCATTACAAAGTTTGATATGACGTATATATAATTACAAAATGGAGTGAAAATTCTTTATCGCAAATATATGAGTTAAATTTTAAAATTGTGGTCAATAAATGAAAGTGTGGTCCTTCATATTAAATTTCTAGCTCAATTTAGTACCACACTCAGTTTTCTTTAGAAAATCAAATCAAACTCAATCAATGCAATAAACAAGATGAATCTTAAAGAAGATCAATGGAAAGGTTATCTTAGGAAGCTGAATTACTAAGTCCGCTGTTTGATAACCATTTGATTTTTGGTTTTTGGCTTTTGAAAATTAAGCTCATACACACATACTTCCATTTATAAGTTTATTGGTTTTAGTATATCTTTTACCTTATTTTCAAAAACCAAGTCCAATTTTGGAAATTTTTTTTTAAAAAAAAACTTGTTTTTGTTTTTGAAATTTGGCTAGGAATTCAAATGCAACCTTAACTAGGATGAAATCCATGATAGGGAATTTAGGAAAAAATAAGCATAATTTTCTAAAACCAACAACAAAAAACCAAATGGTTATCAAACGGGACCTAACCATTTGGTTTTTTGTTTTTGTTTCTTGAAAATTATACTTGTTTTCCTCCAATTTCCTTAACATGGATTTCATTTTTGTTAATGACACATTTAAATTCCTAGTCAAATTCAAAAAACAAAAATAAGTTTTTGAAAACTATATTTTTTTAAGGGAAAAATACACTTTTGGTCCCTGAGGTTTGGGTTAAGTGACACTTTGGTCCATGGGTTTTCAAACTCAACAAAAATACCCCTAAGGTTTGAGATAATGAGCATTTTGGTCTCTGCCGTCCAATTTTCCGTTAAATGCTAACAGATTGCTGACGTGGCCAAGTTTTTTTAATTTTAAAATAAAAATAAAGAAAAAACAATAAAAAATAATAAAAATATTATTATTTAAATTATTTTTAAAACTTAACTCTCCACCCACTTCTTCATCTTCTTCCCTCAACCCCTCCATCTTCTTCTTCACATCTCCGGCGGCCGGCCACCGCTCGCCGCCACCGGCCGGCGGCGACTGTAATTTTTTTTTTCTTTTCTTCTCCTTACGTCCTCTCTTTTACCCCATTTTTCTTCTTTTCTTTAAAAAAAAAAAAAATCAAGAGGGAGGAGGGAGGCCCCTCCTCCCTCCCCGTCCAGATCTGGATTTTTTTTTAAAGAAAAGAAGAAAAATGGGGTAAAAGAGAGGAAGTAAGGAGAAGAAAAGAAAAAAAAAATTACAGTCGCCGCTGGCCGGTGGCGGCGAGCGGTGGCTGGCCGCCGGAGATGTGAAGAAGAAGATGGAGGGGTTGAGGGAAGAAGATGAAGAAGTGGGTGGAGAGTTAAGTTTTAAAAATAATTTAAATAATAATGTTTTTATTATTTTTTATTGTTTTTTCTTTATTTTTATTTTAAAATTAAAAAAATTTGGCCACGTCAACAATCTGTTAGCATTTAACGGAAAATTGGACGGCAGGGACCAAAATGCTCCTTATCTCAAACCTCAGGGATATTTTTGTTAAGTTTGAAAACTCAGGGACCAAAGTGTCACTTAACCCAAATCTCAGGGACCAAAAGTGTATTTTTCCATTTTTTTAATTTCCAAAAATTAGCTTGGTTTTTAAAAACATGAAATGCATATGGATAAGAAAACAAAGAAATTATTTTAAAAAAAAAAAAGAAAACAAAGAAATTTAGAGATGGAATGAGTGTTTATAAACTTAATTTTTAAAAACCAAAAACAAAAAATCAAATGGTTGTCAAACGACCTCACCCAACGTTGAACTAAAAAAACGTTAAACATCCTTGACCATGTTTCATATCTAACCAAATCTAATGAGATGATCCAAAATATGATGCAATGGGCCAAGTAGCACTAGTTGGGCCATGGTTTTTGACCAATACTCAAACAAATTCTATAAGCCCATTTGTTACTTTGGACTCCTCAGCCCAATTAGGAAACGAGGATGATGAGTACCCTATATCAATCAAAATTATTTTTTTTTAGTTCAACCATCGCAGAATAGAATACTTTTTTTTTTTTTTTTTTAAAAAAACCCATTACATAATAGAAGATAAAATTATCGACCTTTAAGATAGTAATTAATGTCTTATCTAGAATTATGCTCGGAACGACCTATGTCAGTAAAGTTTGAAAGAAAGTGATATGATACTTATCATCCAGTTGTTTAGCTAAATCATATCTAAATTACAATTGTTAGGTCAACAAATTAGGACTAAATTGAAGTTTTAGTTCAAGATTAAAGATAAAAAAAAGGTTAAAATAAAAAAAAAACAAAATAATAATGAAACCAAAATTCTATCATTAATTTTGATTTGTATCGGCGTGTGAATTATACACATATGAAAATGACTAATTAGTATTTCAAGAAAAAAAAAAAAGAAAATGACTAATTAGAGAGGAAAACAAAATAAATGAAGCCGCCTGAAAATCTAGATACGTGGATAGCAGAAATCCACGAATAAGGTAACACGTGGCAGAACCTCACTGGATGTGACGGACCACGGAAAACTTCCCAGCGCAACGGGCACCACAAAACTCATATTTGACGAATTGGGCTTTATCTCTCCCGCGGGCCACAAAAATGCAATCTTCACTTTCCTATTTTTCATCTTAATTTTAAACACATTTTTTTTTATTAATTATTATTATTCCCAATTTGATATTTTAAATCCCTAAAAATTATCCCAATAACGTTTAAAATTTACACAATCTCAATAAAGTTGATTAAAAACTTGAATAGATATGAGAATCTGAACTTATAACCTAAAAAAAAAAAAAAGTAACGATTTAATTGTTAGAGTTATGTTGGTATGAACGAATAAATATAATCTTTTATTTAATGAAAAAAAGTTGGAATGTTTTGTTGGCAAAAGAGTGTTTGATAGAAACTTCTTTTACTTGAAAAGATATCTAATGATTTTTTTTTTAAACATATTTAATAGAAATTATTAAGAAAGATATTTTACTCAAATAAGTAGCATAATTAATAAGAGATGTTATTTTTATTTTTATTTTTATTTTTTGAAGAAGATGTTATTTTTTTTTTATGTATATATATATATCTTTTCAAATTTTCAATTACAATTCAGTACAATCTTACCATTTATGAAAACTTAGAGGAAAAAATGTATCTATTGTTGAAAGAAATATGAATTTTCTCTCTTAAAAAATATTAAAATATAAAAAATGATTTATGAAAAAACATTAAAATGAGACAATCCAATATCTGATGAACCATGGGCTGAGCGCTGCTCTCAGTTTGTCATAGAAGGAGCTCGCAACTTCCTTTCCGTCTCGCAATCTCCATTGATTTGCGAGTTCCTTCCATTCACGAACCGCGGTTTCTTCTATTTCATCTCTATTTCTTGCTGTTACTTCGATTTCTCAGTCATGGACTTGACTATCAAGCTTCATCATCTTCACCTACGCTCGAGCTTTCTCACCGGCTCGCCTCTGTTGGATTCTCGGAAGACTGTATTTGGACCTTGTCAGCATCAGATTTCGAATCGAACGGCCGCTCAATCCATTGGAGGTAACTTCAAGAGTATTAGAGCTAGTAGTTTGCCCAACCCCAGAAGGGCGAATTCGAGAATTGAAGCGGTGGCCGTAGAAGCATCGGTTGCGGAAACGTCGACCAAAGATGATATTGAATCTTTGTTTTCCTCCGATTCTACGAATGAATTTGAAAGTAAACGTGTATATAAACAGTCAAATGCTGGCGATTCTCGAATTTCGTCAGGTGTTAAGCTTGAGAATGTCAGTAAGAGCTACAAGGGCGCGACGGTATTGAAGAACGTGAGTTGGGAGGTTAAAAAAGGCGAAAAAGTTGGTTTGGTTGGTGTAAATGGTGCAGGGAAAACGACGCAAATGCGGATTATAGCAGGTCTCGAAGAGCCTGATTCAGGGAATGTGATAAAGGCGAAGGCAAATATGAAAATTGCATTTCTGAGCCAAGAATTTGAGGTTTCATTGAGCAGGACAGTGAAGGAGGAGTTTCTGAGCGCATTCAAAGAGGAAATGGAAATAGCAGCGAGGTTGGAGAAGGTTCAGAAGGCATTAGAAAGTGCAGTGGAGGATTTGCAGTTGATGGGAAGGCTACTGGATGAGTTTGATTTGCTTCAGCGTCGAGCACAAGCTGTCGACTTAGATGAAGTGGATGTTAAGGTCAGTAAGCTGATGCCGGAACTTGGTTTTTCTGAGGAGGACTCAGACAGATTGGTGGCATCTTTCAGTGGGGGGTGGCAGATGAGAATGTCGCTTGGGAAGATCTTACTTCAGGTATATTCACGTGTTAGATCATAATCTGGCATTAGAAGTCTAATTCTTGCTTATCATTAACTGTCTGTTTGAATTTTCCAATTGACAAAGCGGCTTCTTTAATGCATTATTATATACCTGCCGTTGGTTATTATATGTCCAAGTTTGGCAATACATATAGTGAATTGTAGTCTTGTGCCCCTCTCTGTAGGAGCCAGATTTGTTACTATTGGATGAGCCTACGAATCATCTTGATCTTGACACCATAGAGTGGCTTGAGGGTTATCTCAACAAGCAGGATGTGCCAATGGTTATCATTTCACATGACAGAGCTTTTCTGGATCAGCTTTGTACAAAAATAGTTGAAACTGATATGGGTGTATCAAGAACATATGAGGGAAATTATTCACAATATGTAATTTCAAAGGCTGAATGGATTGAAGCTCAAAATGCAGCATGGGAGAAGCAGCAGAAGGAAATTGAACAGACAAAAGACTTGATAAGTAGGCTAGGTGCTGGTGCAAATTCTGGGCGTGCTTCCTCAGCTGAAAAGGTAACTAAAAATGTTCCATATTTAGGTATGAATGTGATACGATAAGAAGCTATGCCGATGGTCATGTGAAACTTTTGTTCTTAATAACTTTTTCATTATAGTAGCACTATTTGAGGTTCCTATCCTCAAACTTTTCTTGCGAAACCTCTATTATTTATCTATAGATGGAAAACCTACAGCCTATAAATTTCTTTCTCCCATTAATTTCTTCTTTCCTGTTAGAGTTCTGCAAGTCTTCTTTTACTAAAAAAACATCTGATGTTATATACTTGAACTGTGCCAATTAATTGATGAATTGAAATGTTAACATTTAAATCACATGCCATGTTCATCGTACTTCCTTAAATGTATGCTTAGCTGCCATGAGCTTATTACTTGTTCAAAATCAAATGAACCTGCGTGCTGCTTGCTTTCTTCTTCTTCTTCTTCTTCTTCTTCTTTTTCTTCTTCAAGATACCAATAAAAAGAGTTCATTTGTGATTTGCCTAAAAAATTTACATCTTCCGCTTGGTACTCTGTGGGAGTTTTCATAAATATGTTGGGTGGGCCAATTTCTATTTCCAGCAAATTCAGCTTCTCTACTAACAGCACTCTTTTGTTCTCTCTCTCTCTCTCACTCATAACAACAGAAGTTGGAGAGGCTTCAAGAAGAGGATCTTGTAGAAAAACCATTTCAAAGGAAACAAATGAAGATTAGGTTCCCTGAGCGTGGGCAGAGTGGGAGATCTGTTGTAGCAATAAAAAATTTAGAATTTGGCTTTGAGGATAAGGTGAGTTAATGAAATTCTATAAATAATAAAGAGGCTTCAGGGTGATTGGATGTGTTTGAATTTAATAATCTCCATATTCACATGGTTTTTTGATTTTGGTGTGGCAGCAGTTGTTCAGTAAAGCAAATCTTATCATTGAAAGGGGTGAGAAGATTGCCATTATTGGTCCAAATGGATGTGGAAAAAGTACACTACTAAAATTAATAATGGGTTTGGAAAAGCCAAAAGGAGGTGAAGTTCTGCTTGGGGAGCACAACGTATTGCCTAACTATTTTGAACAAAATCAGGTATCCTGCAGTTAGTCACATCATTTTTTTTGAAAGGAAAATCACATCTCTTGATCTATAATAACCGTGTTTCTAAATTCCAGTACTTGCATTTAATATCTTATCCAGACAATTTTATGCCATGGGCATAACGTCTGTTTTTGAAAATGTATTGCTGATTAAATTGTTTGTACTTTTGTTCAGGCTGAGGCACTTGATTTGGATAAGACTGTGCTTGAGACGGTAGAAGAAGTTGCAGAGGACTGGAGAATTGATGATATAAAAGGTCTCCTTGGGCGCTGTAATTTTAAAACTGAGATGCTTGATAGGAAGGTTTCATTATTGAGTGGTGGGGAGAAGGTAATCTTAAATTACCTACTATCTTTGAAATTATGTTCATTTTCTCAGCACCTTGTGAAGTCTTGAAAGTTTTATATTCTATGATTGATATTTTATTCTCTTTCCCCGTTTCTACCCATGATGTCTAGAAAATAATTTTGAGGCAGCTGACTTTACAGAACATACGAGTGAAAAATAGTGCAATTATTATTGTTTTTAGATGAGAAGCATTGTTACGTAGCAGATATTTGATTTTAAAGTTTCATTTCTTTAAGATATCGAGTTATCAAAACAATTTGTTAGTTTTGTTTTGAGTCTTGACCCCCATTGTACACCTCTATTGTAAGTTGCTTCATTGTTAGAAATGTATAGTTGTTTGTTTGAGCATACTCTTTATTTGATTCTGTGTTACAGAATAAGAAGGATTTATCATTAGCATTACTTAGGATATTAGTTATCTTTCCTTCACCATTATGGTTTACTTTGGCTTCTATAAATAGAACCTCAGTCCTACGTACTTGTCAAACTTAGTCAATCTAGGTTTCATCCTTCTGATTTTCTCCATTTGCCTTCCCCCTCCGCTCCTTCTTTCTCAGACACTTCTGTTCCCTGCCTTACATGCGCTTTGAACTATAGAGAGATTCATTTATATTGACCTATCAGCTATTCTTTTCTAGCTAGTTTTTTTTAGTCTTACTGTTCGCTCCTCCCATCCTAACTAAGTGCAACACCTTCATTCCTAAAATAGCAGGGTCATCTTTCACCTTTATCATCTGGAAAGTCTTCTACACCTGCTAAGTTTTGCCCCAAAAGCTTAAGTTCACTCTGCCTGCATCTCCCTTCCATCGTAAGAGCCTCTGCCATGCCAAATGTCACCAACTAACCTCCAGCTTCGATCATTGGACCTTCAAGGAAATGAAAGTCCCTTTAGAAGATCTAAAAAATGGAGAATGGGCACATCGAGCATTTAGAAGCTATTTTGTTTCTGTTGTTAGGGTTGATTCTTTTGTGTGCTTGTTTTGTTTTGTTTTGTTTTTGTTTTTTTTTTTGTTTTTGTTTTTTGTTTTGTTTTGTTTTTTTTTTTTTTTTTTGTCATTGTACATTCTTTCGTTTTGCTAAAAAAAAGGGAAAGACAGAGGTTCGTTAACTGCAGACAAGTGATGGTTATGCGTGGAAATGTTGCTTTTGAGGAGGGATTAGTCTCATTCAGGAGGTTTAAGTTCTTTGGTCAAGTCTAAAATTTTCAGCATACAATAATGAGTTATTCGTTCTTCATTCCCTCTTTGGGCATCAAATGGATGTTGTTTTTAAGAGTTTGCTGGTGAATCCTTATTCTGGACTCCAACCATATTTGTTCATCAAGATTGATGAATGAACATGAACTAATACTTGTTTATGATGATTTTCCACAATACCAAACCTTCAAACTCATTGGATGTGTATTTCTCAGAGTCTGGGAAGAATGCTGCAGAATAGGAAAAAATATTATCATCAATTAGGATGAATTTTTTTGAACATCTAAAATACTGTTATATTGGATACTTTCCCAATAATATCAAGGATTTAGTTTTATATGTTTAATTAGGTTATTTTTCTTTTGCCGCTATAAACAGGTATTTGGCATTAAGCGTTTGTTAGACTTTTGATTATTGAGATCATCAGTAATTACCGAGTTTCTCCCTCTTAGATATCTATATTTTATTATATTCCGAGTTTATTTTGGCATTGTTTTATCTGATTGGGTTGCCCTGGTTTGGTCTTTGTAGTAGTCTGACCTTTAGCCTTTATGTAATATACAGACTTGATAGTCGAAATTATTTGAGTTATTTGAATCTCTTCATTCTTCTTCTCCCTCACTCTCCCACCCTCTTTCCTCCCTTCAAATTTTATTTCACCCTCCCTGTGCTACATAATTCCTATTTTAGATACCTTATCTTGCCATTTTCTGTTTGGTACGTTGTCTTAATCTTTTGGTTTGTGTACCTGTATCGTTTTGGTTAGGTGTGGCACAAAATTTAAAATATGTACTGTCTGTTTTTACAGGCCCGCCTTGCATTTTGTAAGTTCATGGTAAAACCATCAACGTTGCTGGTATTGGATGAACCAACAAATCACTTGGATATACCTTCAAAAGAGATGCTTGAGGTTCAATTTCTTTTTTTAATTGCATGTTAGTACATCTGATATGACATTACACTTGAAATATCATAATCACTGCAATCTCTGAATATCTTATCAGGAGGCAATAACTGAGTACAGTGGCACTGTCATTACTGTTTCTCATGATCGATACTTTATAAAGCAAATTGTAAATAGAGTCATTGAAGTTAATGATGGAAATTTACAGGATTACGCGGGTGACTACAATGTAAGTGCCGCTTCAACTCTTCACTCATTTATCATTTTGTGCGCTCTTGGGGTTCACGTTGCCCTGTATCTATCGTGTAACACCATTGCTCCTGAGATTAAAGAAAGACTTCTAAGTTCTATCTAAATCGCTTGGT
This sequence comes from Luffa acutangula, assembly GCA_036850905.1. Taxonomy (NCBI): domain Eukaryota; kingdom Viridiplantae; phylum Streptophyta; class Magnoliopsida; order Cucurbitales; family Cucurbitaceae; genus Luffa; species Luffa acutangula. Next base: position 54,097,644 of record CM072087.1, on the reverse strand, counting down.
GAAATCGATATTTCTTGAGACCTTGATCAATTCAAAAGTTCATGGAGGACAGTTAATGAAAAAACATTGCATTCAGTGGGATTGATATGGATGATATCATCCAAAACCTCTTCTGGCAACATTTCTCTCCCTTACTATTTCTCTAACCACGGTAGCATTAGCATGAAAATCACGAATTTCTCTACCAATTACTTCATCATGTAGAGAAATTTGTTTACAATACCAGATCTATATGAGACATTTTGCTTTAGTGTTGCTGATGGTACAGTTGTGAATTATGTTTTTGGGTTCTTACGTAATGCTTTTTATGGTTTACGACAGTATTATCTGGAAAAGAATCTGGATGCCAGGGAAAGAGAGCTAGAACGTGAAGCTGAGCTTGAGGAAAAAGCTCCTAAGCTTAAAGCCAAATCCAAGATGTCTAAGGTACACTTAACGTTAAAAAGAAATAGAGATTCTCATGATATTCATTTATATTGTATCGGTTAATTTTAATGGAATTAGTACAAAGCAATTTTGTTGTCCTTTCGCTCTGACATGGAAAAAATGGGGAAGCTGCATTTGAAAAAAGTTGAACAGTGTCAGAGGAGTATGATATTTAGATTTTGGGAATCATAGTGCCATTTGAAATCATTTTAGAACACCTGGATATGGTTATGCTTGGTTTCAGTTTTGCAGTGAGTGTCACTGAGGTCAATTTACTTCCCTTATCTTGTGTCACTCTACAGGCCGAGAAGGAAGCACGGAAGAAACAGAAGATGCAGGCATTTCAGCAAGCGAAAGCAAAATCAAAAGGACTAAAGAATGCTAAGAGATGGAAATGAATGAGACCTTTTTAACTCTCATTGAACGTTATTTGTTGAAATTAATGTTACTGATAGAAATTAGAAAGCCCTAGGAGGTGTAGCCAGATTCCTCACCTTGTCTATAATGTATAAACAGAATCATAAGCTCTTTATTTAGAATACTGTAATGGAAAATCTTATCCTGTAAATTCATGGTGTTACATGCATACTCTTCTTATTTATTTTCTTCCCCTTCCAGTGGTATAAGAAGATTTAAATTCAATGCGGGGTTTGAGTGAACTTTTGAAATAATGAAAAATACTTTTATTACTCAGAAGTGCTTTCATGATGTCTCGTTAGATAGTTAAAGTTGTGCTTTTGAAAAATCTAAAATTACTCATTGAGGTCATTTTTGGATGGACATTGTTAGATAAAAGGTCAAAGAACGAAGTCTACATTAGTTAGTGAAGGAACCGATCATGAGTATATACAAAAGATAAACAAAGTTATGAGAGTTTATATCCGTAGTCGACAATATCATAATAAGTATGTGGAGGTTTTGTTGATTTTAACCTAGGATTGATAAATTTAAAAATCGAGAAAGAGATAAGTATTTTAAAGTTTATATTTTTTTGAAAAGTTTACCGTTTTAGTTATTGTATTTTGAGGTTTATTTCATTTTAATCTAGTTTGAAGTTAATTTTTATCTAACTTAGCAAAATAATGATTATAAATTTCATTAAAAAATGTATAATGTGGATATGCGATTCCAAAATTTATAGTGAGAAGGTTGATAGAGACTAATTGTTTTTTTTTTTTTTTTTGAAAAATTAATCATAAACTAATGGTAGAGACTAATTTTAAGATTTATTCAAAGTACAATAACCAAATATGGACATTTGAGGCATAAGGACTAAAATAAAACAAATTACAAAGTAAAGTAGGTCAAAATGGTTATTGAAACTAATATTCTCTACAATCACTTTCAGCTATTGAATTGTTTTAGGCTATGTTTGGGAGTGATGATTGGATTATTGATTTTGGGATAAGAGATTTTATAAAATTGATTTCCATACAATCATATTTATGTTTGGTTCCAAACTTTTAAAAGTGATTTTCATATATTGAAAAGTGATTTTGAAATATTATATGTTTGGTTTCATAAAAGTGATTTTAGAATTACCAAATTACAAAAAAGAGTATTTTACATTCAAGAAATTATTTAACTAAATAATTAGGATAAATATCAAAGTATATTATAATAATTATGTTATATTATAAAAAAAATAATAAGGTTTAAGTAGGCAAGTTTTATCTTTTTGTTAATATTTCTTAATATTTTACCATTCAAGTTTAAACTTTTTGCTATTCTTAAAATGCATAATTATCTTTCTAAGTATACAGACAATGTATTCCAAAAGTATATAAGATTAAATATGAAATAATTTTATTAGAATAATTCAAAGTCGACACAAACTAAACACTCTTTTAAATGGTCTGATTTAGAGCAATAGTTCTATTTAAATACCGGTAAATTTCTTTATAAATAAGATATTTTTTTAGTTATTACAAGTCAAACACACAAATATTCACCTCTTCATTTTCCTTTTTCACACGATAGAGTTATTTGGTTGTATTTTCTGCAAATTATGCTCAAATTTAATGTTCCTCCTAATATCTTAGAAATAGCTTTTAAAATATGTTTATAACATTACATTCTAAAAAGCTAGAAAGTACACAAATAAACTATATACATGGTTCCTTTTTGTTTTTAGCAAATTGTGCTTAAAATTAAAATAAAATATTTTTTTTCAAATACAGGTGTTTTTGTTAGGTTTTAACAATAAAATAAAACCTATAAATATTCTAAAAGCCATTTCCAATTTGGATGAAATTAATTAAACAAAGAAATACAATACTTTATACATAATATAAATAATCTCCCACAGAACCACGCGCCAAATTTTTGGGAAATTTGATATTTCAATAAATTAATGAAATGAGGGCAAATTTGGTATTTCAATAAATTAATGAAATGAGGGCAAATTTTATGAGTGATTCCCGGTCAATCACCCACCCAAGAATCACCTCCCACCTAATTATTGGAAAATTAATTTTTAATGATTTTAGATTTTTCTAAAATTAATTTCAACATTTGCCAAACATCAATATTGGAAAGGAAAGTGATTTTGACAATTACAAAATTGATTTTGACCATGCCAAAATCACTCCCAAACATGTCCTTAATAAACCTAAAATTCTCTACGATCACTTTCTTTTTTTTCCTATAAATTTGAGATAAGAACTCAACATCAATCTAAAAATCAACTTTTTAAATAGTTAATATTGTAGTTTCCAAGTTTTATAGACTAAAAATAATTGGAAGTGTGACTATTAACGACCTTGAGATGATTTTTGAGATATTCCCTATATCACACCATCATATATACTAGTAGACTTGGGTACCTAGACACAAAGTTTGATTAGTTTATGAAGTGAACAAATATTATTGCATTGCATTTAATTCATAAGTACAACCACCAAATTACCAAATGAGTTTTTTTTTTTCGACAACAACTACCAAATGAGTTATTGGGTTGAGAAAACGTACAAACCCACAAAAGGAGATTGTGACACTTTTTTTTTTTTTTTTTTTTTTTTGAAAAGAGGAGATTGTGACTTGTTTGGTCCATTTTTAAGAACTATGAAATATGACATTTCACAAAACTAAAGATAAGATATTTATTAAGGGATAGTGTGTTTGATGGGATCTTCTTTGAACTTTTGACAACTCGAAAATGGCTTTCTTTCTTTTTCATTCATTTTACCTTCATTATGTAGTTTAATTTTGATCTTGATTGTTGTCGACATGAGTAGAGCTAATTAACTGGCATAAAGCTATACCTTAGATTAAAAGATCAAAGGTTTGAATTCTCCATCCCACGTATTGACAAGAAAACTAAAATATCCCAACGACTTTCTATAGCAACGAGTTTGTTGTTTAAAATAGTATTTGGATTGTATTTGAATTTTGTAACTTGGAAATTGAATTTTGTGAAAATAATACTTACATGTTTTCAATGTTCATAGATTTCGATTTGACTACCAATGTATAATTAAAAACAATGAAAAACAACTCTATTTTTTTTAATTAAATTATTTATTTTCAAACTTATATTTTTAGATTACTAGTAAAGACACTCTAAATTTATACTTATTTTATTATGATATTTCTCTTTCAATACCAACAATGAATAATCTCAGGTATCACCATGTTCTTGTTAACGGAAATTGTCCTGTTTGTCAGGAAGAGCTGGAGACCACAGATCATGCTCTATTCCTTTGCAAGAGAGCCAGGGAGGTTTGAGATATTCTTTTTCCATCCTTGCTTGGCAATTCTGAATTGTTGGACATTAAAGAGCGTTGGTTGCTTTTTAGCGAGTTTTAGGGGTTGGATATTGAAAGGATTTGTGTCGCAGCATGGTCCATTTGGAACGATAGGAATACTTGGATCCATAACCATCCCATTCCTACGGCTACAGGGAGATGTGAATGGATTGATGATTATATATCCGAATATAGGACGACTAATCCCAAGGGTGGGGCTCTTGTACAGTCAGAGAAGGATGTTACCAGGATTATCTCAATGAGTGAAGAGATTATTTTAAATACCGATGTAGCGTATATGGGAGCTATTGGTAAAAGTGGAATTGGGTTAATCATGCGGGATAGATCGGGACAAATAATCCAGGCGGCTCAGGCAATGATCTCTCCAGTTTCTACTTCAGCGTTAGGGGCGGAAGCGGAGGCAGTGTTACAAGGGCTTCGACTAGCCAGATCAATGGGCATTAGTCGGTTAACAGTTATGTCTGATTCTCTGAATCTGGTTAAATCGATTAATAAGGAGATTAATCAAGGCGATTCGTGCATTACTTCCACTATGTGGGATATTCATGATATACGATCAAACTTCACCAAGGTGACCTTTAACTTTGTTAGTAGGAGATTCAACGACATTGCCCACTCATTGGCAAATGCAGGTCTTTATTCACCTTCCGTATTATGGTTGGATAACTATCCGGAATGGATAGAAAATTTGTCGTCACAAGAACGACGTCTGTTTGTATCCCTTCAGGGGCATTCTGATTATTAATGGCATTCATTTCTTAAAAAAAAAAAAAAATCTATTCTTGTCTTTATACCATACTTTATTTGCTTACTTTTGGTTTCTTTTAACACTCAAATATTCTGTCTTTCAACCCCCCCCCATGTGCAGAGGGAGGGATTCGGTGGTGAAGTGAAGATGAATCGATGGAGAGGGGAGAGAGAGAGTTTATTTTTGTTTATTTTATTATTATTTCCAATTTTCAATTATTTTATTATTAATTTTTAATTTAAAAATATTATTTAATTTTTTTAAACGTGCCACGTCAGCCACGTTAAAAAAATTAACGGTGGAGGGACTAAATTGAACTATTTCCGAAGCAGTGGAGACTTGATTGTTCGATTTTGAAACCTAAGAACTTATTGGAAACGAACCTCAAGAGGGACCAAAAAATATTTTACCAAAAAAAAAAACAATAATAAGAACCAACAAAACAACATCATACTGTATCGCAACGAACAACTATACCGCATTTATGAGATGAAAAAAACGAGATGTCAATGTAAACATAGTTAGAATACAATGTGGTAGTTGTTCGATGCAGTACAGTGACATTTATTCACATATGAGATTATAATTTCTCTTTTAATAGTCAATGAACATATCACATAGAACCAACGACCAAGTTATCTCAATTTGTAAAAGACATACAGCTCGTGATGAATTAAATAGGAATTGTAACACTGACAACAAACGTGATGAAATATTCTAGATTTTAGATTGTGAGATGATAGTAAAAGAGGACGTAGAAGAAATAGAAGATATATATCTCTATACAATATACGGTTTAAAACCAAACAATATCACATGCTTCATTTAGTGTACTTATACGATCATCTATATTATCACAATGATATAACTTTAGCCACACACCATACAAAATGTTACCTCTTTTTTTTTCTTCACGAGGTTTATATATTATGAATTCTACTGATATTTTTAGGTTCAATAGAAACACAACCACCACGCGAAAACATAAATAATAATATACTTCATTCTTTCTGACCTAGGACAATTAAATTTTTAAACATTTGAGAGCTGAACAAATCATTAAGGTCCCATTTGATAACCATTTGACGTTTTTGGTTTTTGGTTTTTGAAAATTAAGCTTAAAAACACTACTTCCACATGTAAGTTTCTTTGTTTTCTAATCTACCCCCTTCCAAGGTTTTTAAAAACCAAGTCAAGTTTTGAAAACCAGAAAAAGTAGTTTTCAAAAACTTGTTTTTGTTTTTGGAATTTGGCTAGAAACTTGAGTGTGTACTTTGACAAAGATGAAAGCCATTGTAAGGAAATTGGATGAAAACAAACATAATTTTCAAAAACCAAAAACTAAAAATCAAATGATTATCAAACAGGTCCTAAACTTTCTCGTCCTTGCCCTTTTCAAGTTCAATGGCATCTCTTTGTAATCCTCACCTTGAACCCATGTTTCATATGAAGAATAATGGAAGGACTTGGAAAAACCTTGTGCCCTATTTCATGAGTAATGTTGTAGTTATGAAGCATGGCAGCTGCAAGTATTTTCATCTCAGTAAAAGCCACTTGTTTTCCCAAGCAAGTCCTCGGCCCAGCATTGAAGGCCAAGAATTTGTAAGATGGCACATGTTTTACACTTCCATTTTCAGAAATCCATCTCTCTGGCTTGAACTCCATGCAATCTTCTCCCCACACATCGCTCGTTCTTCCCAATGCATATAACGAAAACAAAATCTTTGTTTTGGGATTGACATGGTGACCCGATGGAAGGATGTCGGGTTGCGATGGAACTTTGTGCTGAAATGGAACTGATGGATAAAGTCTGAGTGTTTCACATAAGGCTCCATGAAAGTAGACTAGATTTTTGAGCTCTTCAATTGAAAATATTCTCCATTGATCTTGAGCTTCGTTTGGTGGGATGATGGTTTTGAGCTCTTCTCTTATCTTTGCTTCAACTATTGGATTGTTTGAAAGACAAAAGAAAAACCATGAGAGAGATGAGCTTAGAGAGTCCCGACCGGCAACCATGAAATTCAAAACGGTGTCTCTCAAGAACTTATCGTCGTTTCCAAATTCAACATTATCTTTGTTCGTAATGTACGATGTGATCAAATCAACTCCTCCTTCTTCTGGCTCTTCCTTCAGCTTCAGCTTCAAGCTTTCTCTTTTGGAGGCTATCAATCTTGCGATGGTTTCATCGATGATCTTCCAAGCTTCGTTCAATCTCTTGGCTGGTCCAATCTGGAGTTTCTTCTGCAATTCCCAGATTATTTTAGGAAAAAGGTGACGAAGAAAAATCACTTCCTCGGCGTCATCCATGGCTTTGGAAAACGGAACTTGAGGGAAATCAAGAGACAAACTATGGAGGTCGAAGCCAGTGACCGACATACAAGTTAAATCAAACGCAAATCTCTGGAACAGATCTTGCAAATCCAAGACCGACCCATTTTCAGAAACACTTTGAAGCACCGGAACCAGCCCTTCCTTCACCTTCTTTATCGTGATTCTCTCCAAGAATTGAAGAAACTTCTCGTGACGAACCAAAGCATGAGCGAATCTGCGTTGAGTCTTCCATGAATCAGAGTCGGAGTTGAAAATCCCATCTCCCAAAATGTCAAAAATATACTTGAAAGCGGGGCCTTTGGGGTATCGTTCGAAGTTGGCACTCAAAATGTGGTGAATATTTGAAGGGTCGGATGTTAAGAAGAAGTCGAGGTCAGCAAACCAAACACTGCGGAAAAAGAAAGTGGAAGAAGATTGGTGTAAGATATCTGTTAAACGATCGTGAATTCGGGAGAAATGGGAGAAAACAGTGAGAGTCATTCCGAAGAAAGGCCAATTCCAAGGAAGCCCATTGAAGTTCCACTTGAGAGATCGGAGAAAAACGATGAAAAGAAAGGGTATGAAAGCGAGAAGGATTGCTTGAAAGCTGAAGGAAGCCATTGGAGTTCTGCAACTCAAACTTGGTAGGGGGTAGCTATAGAGGTGGATAGTATATATATATATAGTGGGAGGTGGGAATAAAGCCTTTGTCATCAATGAGACAATGCAACATGATCTTTAAGGGACTGTTTAGGCACTGAATAAGTTATAATAACCCGCTTTATTATAATCTATTCAATGTTTGGGGCATCAACAAAAATAAATGGTGAGGTGAGTTATTTTTACCTCCGATTATTTTATCCATTTTCTACCGTAACCATCATTCAACCCACCCGATTATTCTATCCATTTTCTACCGTAACTCTCTCCTCCCTTCTCTCATGCGACTCCTTCACTTTTCCGACGACCGCCGGTTGCCGTCGGCCGACGAAGTTTCCGACGACGGCCGACCACTTTTCCGGCAACCGATTTTTTTTTTCCCTTTTTTCATATTTCTTCTCATTTTCATTTTGAAAAATATAAAAAAAATGAAAATAAAGAAAAAAAAGAAGAAAAGAAAGAAAACGAGGAAAAAAAATTTTGGTCGTCGAAAAATTTGTCGGCAACTGCCAGAAAAGTAGTTGAAAAGGTTGCCGACATTAGGGTTATAGGAAGAAGAAAATGATGAAGATGGAGTTTGAGGTTGAGGGAGAAGATAGAAATGATGATGGAAATGGAGGAAGAAGATGATGAAGATGAAGATTGAAATGGAGGAATAAGATAAAGATGATGGAGATGGAGGGAGAAGATAAGGATGAAAGAAGAAAATGAAAAAGAAGGAAAAAAGAAAAAGGAAAAAAACGATTTTTGGTCATTCCATGTTAGAAACACTTAATAGTTTGTCAGTTGATTATTCCATGTTAGAAACACTTATCAGTTTCACAGTTGTCTTTCTATATATATATAAATATGAAGTTTATTAAATATGGAGTTTTATTATATAATTTCTTTGTACATAAACATTTACTATTTTTACGTTGAGTTATTTTTGTTTCCTTTTAATTTAAACACATCATTTAACCCGTATATCCAATACTTTATTTTTTTTACAACTGAATCCAAACAATTTTTTATTGATATTTGCAAAATATAATATTTGACATACAAAGTTGTATGAGGAAAATAAACCAAAAAAAAAAAAAAGTCAGAAAAAAAACAATCAACTTGAACATTTGATTCAGAATCTCATGTTAAACATATCGGCAATCCAAACACAAACTATTTTAACCCAGACTAAACTAATCTGCATCACAAACACAAATTATTTTATCCCAGACTAAAATAATCTGCACCCCAAACACAAATTATTTTATCACAGACTATAATAATCTGCACCCCAAACACAGATTATTATAACCCTCAGACTATTATAATCCCCAGATTATTATAACCACCAGATATATTATAACATATTCAACGCCCCAAACAACCCCTAATTGCCCACGCTATTTTTTGATTTCTTGATTACAACTACCGACGCGACAAAATGGCGTCGGGGGAGGGGCTATCGCCCGACTCGTAATATAGGCGTCGGGATTTAGTGTTTCGGGCGACGCCTTTTTTGAGCGTCGGGAGAAATTTCGTCGGAAGAGACAAATTTTCTTGTAGTGTATTATAACCTATTCAACGCCCCAAACAACCCCTAACTGTTCATCAATGTAATAGAACATAAAATAATGTTAGGTTAAAAATATATCCCTCTTGATCCATGAATTCCTTGGATTAAAGGGTTACTTTCATGAAAGTTTGGAGGATCCATTTTAGTAGCTGTATTTTCAAATGTCCAATTTTAGTATATATACTTTCAAAACTTAAAAAATGTTTAGCTACATACCAGTGTAGGATCTCTTTACATACCAAATCCTGGCAATCAAGAGAGATAAAAAAAGTTATCTCATTTTTTTACCTTTCTCTTTGTTAGTTATCAAGATTTTAATGAGATATGCAAGGAGATTCCTATCGATATGCAACCAAGTATTGTTCAACTTTAAATGGGTTCTTAGTGAGTTTGTTGTTATTTTTTCTTTAAAAAGTTAGTCTTTATTAACCTTCCTTTAAAAAATTTTAGAAATATGTTCAAATTATGTCTTTTCTTGTATAATACTTATTAGTATTATTGTTTAATCAATTTCGATAAAAATTATATTTAAACTTATGATAGGGACTGGTTTTAAGCCTTATTGAAAGTATAGAGACTAAAATTAAGGGTTCGTTTGATAACGTTTCCGTTTCCTATTTCTTGTTCCCGTTTCTCATTTTTTAAGAAATAGACTTGTTTGATAACTCATCCGTGTTTCTTGTTTCTAAATTTCTAGAAACGTTTCTAAAAAAGAGGCCAAATTTGAGAAACTACAAAAAGTTGTTTCTCAAATTATGTTTCTGTTTCTTTTCTATCTTTCATGCATGTATCCATCTCTCCCTCCCATTCCTACACCAATCTCTTCTCTCCCTCTATTTTTTAAACCACTTCCTCGTATTTTTATAATCTTTTCCGTTATTTCGTTCTCTTACCTTTTTTTAATTTTTTTTTTCTTTTTTTCGTTATTTGTTTCTCTTTCATTTTTTTTATTATTTATGTTATTTCTTTAATTTTTTCCTTTTTTTTATCACCTCCGCTGATCTCTTACTACCGACCGTCGCTAACCTCCACCGACTGGCCGCCATCGTTGACCTCCGACTATCGGTCGTCGCCAACCTCCGCCGACCAGTCGCCACACTCAACCTCCGACTATTGGTCGTCGGCGACTGACCGCTACTGTCGACCTTTGACTATCGGTCGTCGTTGACTTTCGTCGACCGACCACCACCGTTGACCTTCGAGCACCGGTCGCCGTCGACCTTCGTCGACCGACCGCTACCGTCCACATCTGACTACCAGTCATCACCGACCTCCGTCAACTGGCTACCATCATCAACCTTCGACTACCGGTCGCGACCGACCGCTACTGTCAACTTCTGAAGACCGGCCACTATTGACCTCCGCTGATCGACCAACATCGATCGACCGCTACCGTCGACCTTCAACTACCGACCGTCGTCGACCTCTGCCGACCGACCGCTACCGTCCACCTCTAACTATCGATCGTCGCCGACCTCCGTCAACCATTTACCATTGTCGACCTCCGACTACTGGTCATGACCGACCGCTACAATCGACCTTCAACCACCGACCGCTGTTGACCTTCATTGATCGGCCTCCACCGACCGACCGTCATCGTTGACCTCAGACTACTGGTTGCCACAGACCTCCACCGACCGGTCGCCACCATCGACCTCTGTATATCAACAACCACCGACCTCCACTGACCAACAGCCACTATCGACCTCTGACTACCAGGCGCCACCATCGACCTTCGACTACCGAGTGCCGCCAATAAGCCGCCATTGTTGACCTCCGAATACTGGCCACGATCGACCACTACCAACGACCTCCGACGATCAGCCATCGTCAACCTTCGTCGACTGACCGCCACCTTCTACTTCTGACTACCGATCGTCGTCAACCTTCGTCCATCGACCACGATCGTCGACCTACGAATACTGGCCGCGACTATACGCTACCTTCGATCAGCTGCTGTCGACCTCTGTTGACCGGCCTCCGTCGACCGATCGTCACCGTCGACGTTCGACTACCAGCCGTTGTTGACCTCTGCTGACCGACTGCTACCGTCCACCTCCGACAACTGGTCGCCATCGTCGACCTCCAATTACCAGTTGAGGCCGACTACTACCCTCAACCTCCGATGACCCGTTGCTGTCAACCTCCACTGACCGACCGGTCTCCACCATTAACCTCAAACTACTGGCTGCCACAGACCTCCACTGACTGGTCGCTACTGTCGACCTCAGACTATCGGGCGCCACTGTCGACCTCCGACTACCGGGTGTCGTTGACCTTCGCTAACTGGCCGCCACCATCGACCTTCGACTACTAGCCTCCGCGGATCGGCCGCCACCTTCGAGCTGCGGCAACCGGTCGTCGTCGACCTCCATTGACCAGACGCCATAATCGACCTCTAACTACCGACTTCTACCATCAACCTCTGACTATCGGTCGTCGCTGACCTCTGCTGACCGACTGTCACTATCGACCTCTAACTATCGGATGCTACCGTCGACCTCTGACTACCGACCGTCGCCAACCTTCACCGACTAGCCGCCACCGACAACCTTTAACTATAATTTTAATGTATGTTACATATAATTTTTATATTATAGGTACAAAATTTTATTTCAACTAAAAATCAAGAACTGAGAAACAGTTATCAAACACATATTTGTTTTTGTTTCTTTTTTTTTAAAAAACAAGAAACAAAAATAATTATCAAACATGTTTCTGTTTTTAGTTCTTAAAAAACAAGAAACGAGAAACGAGAAACGGGAAACGAGAAACGAGAACGTTATCAAACGAGTCCTAAATATTTGAAAGTACAAAGACTAAAATAGAACGAAATCCAAAATACAGAGATCAAAATGGTGTTGTAACCCTTTGTTATTATTATTAATTATATTTTCAGTGATCTAATATTTAAATGAGGTGTTGGAATTAGAATCAGAAAAATACAACCTACTTATTTAGCATTTTGCTCTAATCTCATGAGATCAGGTGGGATTATTTTTTGGTTGGTTATATTTAGGCCCTATCGATGATGATTTTGTTTTATATTTTTGCAAATTATGTTTGCTTATTTACGATTTGTATGAAATATATATCTATATTTTTTCATATTTCATAGAACCATTTGAATTATTTTTTATCTAAATTTTAATTATGCTTGCTCCAAATTTGAATCCTTAACTAAATTTCAAAAAACAAAAACGAATTCTTAAAAATTACTTTTTTAGTTTCTAAAAATTTGGTTTGGATTTTGAAAAGCATGCAGGAGAAAATAGTATTTATATACTTAATTTTGAAAAACGAAAAAAAAAAAGGTTATTAGACGAGTTTTAGTTATTATATATTTAGTTTTAGATTTCTTTGATTTTGGTATAGTGGGTCTATATAATACGTTATTAGCTCAATAATGTGAAGTGCACCACTAATAATTGTGACTGAATATGCTTGAGTTATGAGGTCTCTAAGCCTCATAGATAGTCTGACTGACCCGTGGATGATCTAAGGGGCTGTTTGGGGCGTTGGGTTGGTTATAATAGCTGGGGGTTATAATAGTTGGGGGATTATAATAGTCTAAGGTTATAATAGTCTGTGTTTGGGGTGCAGATTATTATAGTTGGGATAAAATAGTCTGTGTTTGGGTGCAGATTATTATAGTCTGGGATAAAATAGTCTGTGTTTGGGGTGCAGTGTTTTGGGATGCAAATTATTTTAGTCTGGGGGTGCAGTGTTTTGGGATGCAAATTATTTTAGTCTGGGTTCAAATGATCTATGTTTCAAGCTGACTGTTTTTTTTTCTTGACTTTTTTTTGTTTATTTTCCTCATACAACTTTGTACTTCAAATATTAATAATAAAAAAAAAAGGTTTAGTTGTAAAAAAAATAAAAGTTTTGGATACAGGGGTTAAATTATGTGTTTAGCTTAAAAAGAAACAAAAATAACCTAAAGTAAAGGTTGATTTTCTTTGCTTTAGAGTCATGGTTTTTTCACAAAATAAGTCATTTTATGATTTCATATAGAAAAACCATATTTGTTTCATTTATGTATTTCCAACATAAAAATGATAAATGTTTATTCAAAACTCATTTTACCTTTATTATCAAAAGAATCAAATAAAATAGAAATCACATAAAATAAAAACTTGAGTAGTATTTTTTTTAAAATTATTATTATCATGGTAAACTTAAATACGATAAGTATAATTTGGAATGAAAAATATGGTATGATGAAGGTAAACATTCATATACTTCATTATCAAAAGTAATTATGTAATAAAACTCCATATTTATATATATGTACAAAGACAACCTAGTATCTAACTCTCCGTAGAAATTTTATGATTTTTCCGACGACCACCAACAAATTTTTCGGCGATCGAAAATTTTTCCCTATTTTTTCCTTTCATTTTCTTCTACCTCTTTTTTTTTTCTTTATTTTCGTTTTTTATATTTTTTGAAATGAAAATGAGAAGAAGATTTTCTTTTTTCTTTTTCTTTTTTTTTTTTTTTTAAAAAAAAGTCACCAGAAAAGTCATCGGTGATTGCCGGAAAAGTGGCCAGAAAGTCGACGGCGGTCGTCGAAAAAGTTGTCGGTGGTCGCTGGAAAAGTCGTCGGCCGGTCGTCGGTAGAAAAGTCAATGAATCACATGGAAGAAGAGAGAAAAGAGTTACGGTAGAGAATGGATAGAATAATTGGTGTGAGTTGAATAGTGGTTAATGTAGCAACACGAAGGGAAAAAATAACTAACTCGGCCCCTTATTTTTGTTGGTGCCCCAAACACTGGGTTGGTTATAATAGCGGGAGCTATTATAACCAACACAGTGGGCCAAACGGCCCCTAAAACACACATTAGCATGACATATTTTCATTTGTTTCTTCTATACACATATACTAATGTAAAAATGTAAAACATTTAATTAAATTATCCATAAAAATAGTTAAGAATTATATATATATATATATATATATATATATATATATATATATATATATATATATATATATATATATATTTGAAAAGAATATAGTTAATAATTATATGAGAAAGAACCCATGAAAATAATAATAATTAAATAATTTAGGCTCTTCTGATAACCATTTGGTTTTTGTTTTTTAAAAATTAAGATTATAAACACTACTTCCACTTATATAAGTTCATTGGTTTTAGTATCTACCTTCTTTCCATGTTTTCAAAAACCAAGTCAATTTTTCAAAACCGAAAAAAGTAGGCTCCGTTTGATAACCATTTGGTTTTTTGTTTTTGAAAATTATGCAAGTTTTCTCCCAAATTAATTCCGGCAATATAATGGTTTTCATCTTTGTTAAGGAACCGTTTGAATTCCTTGCCAAATTTAAAAAACAAAAACAAGTTTTTCGAAACTACTTTTTTTGGTTTTCAAATTTTGACTTGGTTTTTGAAAACAAGGAAGAATGTAGATACTAAAACAAAGAAACTCATAGTAGGAACAAATGTGTATAATTAAGCTTAATTTTCAAAAACCAAAAACTAAAAACCAAATGGTTATCAGGTGAGGTTGTAGTTTTCAAAAACTTATTTTTACTTTTGGAATTTGGCTATGAATTCAAACATGTCCTTAACAAAGATTAAACCATGGTAAGGAAATTAGGAGAAAACTTCCATAATTTTCAAAAACAAAAAACCAATGATTAGGCCTGTTTGATAACCTTTGTTTTTGAGTTTTTGAAAATTAAGTCTATAAACACTATTTGTAGGTTTCTTTTTATCTTCTTCCCAATTCCCATGATTTCAAAAACCAACTCAAGTTTTGGAAAAAAAAAAAAAAAACCGTTTTAAAAAACTTGTTTTATATATTTCGAAACTAAAGGTAAACTTTTTTTTTTTTTTTTTTTTTTTTTTTTTTTTTTTTTTTTGAAAAAGGTAAATGTAGTATATATTTTTTTTTAATCATGTAAATGTAGTATATGTTATAGGTAATTTTGGACCATAGTGTACGAGGAGCTGACGAGGACAACCGGGTGGAGATGAGACCAGGAAACGACCTAGAGGAAGACCAGACCAATGTGGCCCGACCCGTACGGTCGGCCCGCTTGTGCGGGCCGAGTTCGTTTGCCTCCGCTCGGTCCCTACTGCCTTTGGCCGCCCCGGTTCTGCTTGGTTCGTCCCAAAATGCCTCCGGATTCCTAAAAACCCTAGGAGCACAAGCATGTATTTATACCCCTGTTCACCAATGAAGAAGGGTTCCGAAAACTCTATTCTCGACTTCTCCTTTTACTCTCTAGCTTCTCAGTTTTCTGACCTAGGCATCGGAGGCGGTGTGGCCTACACCACACCGGTGTGCAGCGGTTCTTGCAGGTCACGTCTTCCCCAACTTCTACAAATTCACTGTTTGTGTCACGTGAAGGTCAGGTAGTCCTGTCTGGATTTTGGCATCAACAGTATATATTTATATATTTAGACTATAACCAAATGGGCCAAATCTAATTATTACATTTTTTATTATGTGTATTTTTTATATAATTAATAAAATCATATTTGGTATTTGTACTTTTTAAGAGATTTATTTCTTGACTTTTTTGAATGATATTACTGTCAAACATTTATTGTCGTGGTATATTAGATAGAAAAATAAGTTTTTAAAAGTAGCTTGGTTATCTTTTTTCAAAAAAAAAAAAAAAAAAAAATACAAAACTAAAACATAGGTATCAAGCATTCAATAATGGTTTTATGTTTTTTTATGTAAAGTAAATGTTTGGGTAGTTTTTGATCCTACCCAAAAAATTACTTTACATAAAAAACTAAACTTCAATTTTTAGAATTTGTTTTGTTTTTTTTTTTTAAGAGAGATGAATATTATTATGTGTCATCTTATCGAAGTCTCTTATATTTCCAAAAAGAAAGAAACTGGCCGAAGTATTTCCATTTTTATTAGAATAAAATCCAATTTATTATATAATATAATTCATAATTTTTTTTTTGAAAAGAATATAATTCATTAATCTACACTTCTAAAATTGAAATAAATAATAATTAGCCATAGTTACTCGACATGCGGCCTAGCTCATTGATTATTCTCTATTACTCTAATTAATACCTTTTAGTTTAGATGTTTTTCAAGAATGCATTTTTAAAAACATTTTGTATAAAAACTGTTTAGAATTTAAACACTTATATGTTTAGTTACATTTCCTCGTAAATGTTTTTATTTTCAAGTTATTATATACTTAAAAACTCTTTTTTTAAAAAAATTTGGTTTCAAGTGTTTTTCTCAATCTCATTTTTTAAAACACTCGAAAAGTTAAACCAAACCTATCCTAAATTAGTTAAACTTTGAAGCATTCCGATCCGTGAGGAAAATGTGAATGAGTCATGCATGTGGACCATAGTTATAAATGCAAAGGAGAAAATTTATTGAATTGAGAAGAAGAAAATTGAAGTGTGGAAGGTAGAGGAGGGATTAAGAAGATATGGGAGAGATTAGTGACCCGTGATGATACATGTCAATTATCGTAGAACTATGCCCACTTTGACGATTGTTGTTGTATTATTATATTATTTGGACAGTGATCAAATAATTAAATGAGGGTGTTAGGATATCAAAAGCAGAATGTCCATTGCAGAGAAAGTACAACAATAAACTTATTTATAATTTTGCTCTAATCTCATTAGAGGTATAATTCCTTGTTGCTTGGTTATATTTTATGCCTATTGATGGCGATTTTGTTTTTTGTTTTATGTTTTCAAAAACCTTATTTAGCATTTGTACGTATGGAATATTTTTTCATATTTTTTAGAAACACATTTGAATTTTAACTAAATTTCAAAACAAAGAATGATTTTTATTTTGAAAACTTTTTACATACCAGAAAACATGTCACGAAGTAGTGTTTATGAAAATAAATAAAATGATTATCTAATTAATTTGTTTCCTATTTAATTAATTTTGAGTTTCTCTTGGTTCTAGTATACCTAACTGTTAGTGTTTGAATTGGAGTGCATCTCTCTAATAAAGATTGCTCGAGTTGTTATTGGATATAATCCAAAAGATGCACAGTAGCATGACATATTTTCATTTATTTTTTCTATATACATATTTTAGTTTAAAAATGTACAAAATTTAAATTAAATTACCCATAAAAATAGTTAGGGAAAAAATCATTTTTAACCCTAAACTTTGGGAGTTAACCCTGAATTTTCAATTTCATCAAATTAAACTCTAAACTTAACAAGTTGTATCAATTTTAACCTTGAACTTTCAATTTCATCAAATTGAACCTCATACTTATCGGAATGTATCGATTTTAACCTCAAACTTGCATAAGTGTTACAATGTATACCTTTGGTTAACTTTCTGTTTGAACCACGGTACGTAATTGATTATTTCTTCATTTGTTTTTTTTCTTAATTCACACTACACCTGAATTGGTTTCTTATAAATAAAATATTGGAGAATCTTTATTTTAGATGATTTTTTTCTCGTTGTTGAGAACTTCAATTGTGAGGACTTTTTCGTTACTATTTAAGATTATGAAAGCAAAAAAAACTTTGGAGGTTTTTTATCTTTAAATATTTGCTGGTTTTTTTTTTTTTTTTTATTGTTGCTAAGAATTTTGTGGGATTTTTTTTTCTTCTTTTACGTTTTTTTTTTGCTGATTAGAAGAATGTACAAATGAAGGAAGCAAAAATAAAGAAATTTTGGGTTTTTTATTTCTCATATTTGTTGGATTTTTCTTGTTGCCAATAAATTTGTGATTCTTTTTTGGATAACAATGTGAAGAATAGTTTGGGATATTTGATTTCTTTTGGTTTTTCCAAAAAAAAAAATCTTACAAAACACCAACTCAAGTGCAATATGAATTTAAAAAAAGAAAATAAAATTGTCAATTACATGTTTTAATAGCAATTCGAATGAAAAGTTGACCAAAGGTCTACATTGCAACATTTATGCAAGTTTGAGGTTCAAATTGATACAATTTTTTAAATTTAGGGTTCAATTTGATGAAATTGAAAGTTTATGGTTAAAATTGATACAACATGCTAAGTTCAGGGGTCAAAATTGTTTTTTTTCCCAAAAATATAAAAACTAGGGAAAAAATCAATTTTGACCCCTGAACTTTGCAGATTGTATCAATTTTAACCCTAAACTTTCAATTTTATCAAATTGAACCCCAAACTTAACAAATTGTATCAATTTGAACCTCCAACTTGCATAAATGTTGCAATGTAGACCTTTGGTCAACTTTTCATTTGAATTTCTATTAAAACATGTAATTGACAATTACCTTTTCTTTTTTTCTTTTCTTTTTTTTTTTTTTTTAATTCACATCTGAGTTGGTGTTTTGTAAGAAATTTGTTAGAAAAACTCTTTAAGAAATCAAATATCACAGACTATTCTTCTCATTGCTATAAAAAAAATTTATTGACAACCAGAAAAATCCAGCAAATATGAGAAATAAAAAACTCGAAATTTCTTTATTTCTATTTCCTAGATTTGTACATTCTTCTAATCAGCAAGAAAAAAACATTAAAAAAAAAAGAAAAAAAGTAACAAGAAAAAACAGCGAACATTTGAAGATAAAAAACCTCCAAAAATTCTTTGCTTTCGTAATCTTAAATAGCAGCAAAAAGGCCCTCACAAAGTTCTCAACAACAAGAAAAAGTCATCTAAAATAAAGTTTCTTCAATATTTTATTTATAAGAAACTAATTCAGGTGCAATGTGAATTAAGAAAAAAAAGAAGAAATAATCAATTACGTAGGTGGTTTAAACTGAAAGTTAACCAAAGGTATACATTGTAACACTTATGCAAGTTTGGGGTTAAAATCGATACGATCTGATAAGTTTGAGGCTCAATTTGATGAAATCAAAAGTTTAGGATTAAAATTGATACAACTTGTTAAGTTTAGGGTTCAATTTGATGAAATTGAAAGTTCTAGGTTAAAATTGATACAACCCCCAAAGTTTAGGGTTAAAAATGATTTTTTCCCAAATAATTAAGAATCGCTCAAAAAGAGAACCCATGAAAATAATAATAATAAAATAATGAATTAGGTCGTGTATGATGAATTTTTACTTTTTAGTTTTTGAAAATTATGTTTATAATCACTCTACCTCCATTTATAAGTATTACAATGTATACCTTCAATTAATTTTCCATTTGAATCACCATTAAAATATGTGATTGAAAATTTCCTCCATTTTTTTTAAATCACTGTTGAAGGAGAAAATTTGATCAATCACAAATTGCCATGTCATTAATATAAATTAATGATAAAATAAATTTGGGACCAATTACAAATTTACACATGTCCCTAAATTAAATTAATAGACATTAAAATTCGACAAATCAAAGAATGCCACTTGTCTATTAGTGATCCATCAGATAACATAAGCCAAGTTCAATCAAATTATGCCACGTGGCAATTGGACCCAAGCCCAAGCCCATATGAGGTCCATCAAACTCTATAAATAGAGGAGGTCACCATTCATTTTAGGGGGGCAAAAATAAAGGAAGAGAAGAAAGATTGAAGCTCTTAGAAAGCTCTGAAGATTGAAGCTCCATTCCTCCTCCTTGAAGACCAAAGACTCTTCAAGACTTCAAAACCGTCTTCCTGAAGACTGAAGACCCTTCAAGACTAGAAGACTTCAACAATCCTTAAAGACCAAAGACTCTTCAAGACTTCAAGATCCCAAGACTTCTTAAAGACTGAAGACCATTCAAGACTAAAAGACTTCAGCAACCCTTAAAGACCAAAGACTTTTCGAGACTTCAAGACCCCAAGACTTCTTGAAGACTGAAGACCCTTCAAGACTAGAAGACTTCAACAATCTTTGAAGACCAAAGACTCTTCAAGACTCCAAGACTTCAAGCTCCAAGAACCCATTGAAGCTTCAGACTCGAGATCAAGCGTTCCGACCCTCGAGTGAAACACATTCACACACAAGAGAGAGAATCAGAGGATTAACATTATAGATTGTACACCCACACGCATATTACGTCAATACAAATATATTATTTATTCCACTTGTCTCCATCTCCGAAGTTACGTGTGAACAATCACATTGCACTTGAGTTACATTGGTTTCTTTTCTTGTAAGAAATTTATTGGAGAAACTCTTTATTTGAAGAAATCAAGCTCTCTTAGACTGATTCTTCTCATTGTTATTTAGCCTAAAAAAATCACAAAGTTATTAGCACAACAAGAAAAATCCAACAAATATGAGAAAAAAAAAACATGAAATTGCTTTCCTATACTTGCATGTTCTAATTAGCAAGAAAGAAAAAAGAAAACAAGGAAAAAAAACCCTCACCAAGTTCTTAGCAATAAGACAAAACCTTCCGTTAAAAAAATAAACAACAAAACCCACAAATACAATAAAAAGAAAATGGAGAGGAAACTCATGCACAACTTCTCAACAACAAAACTTTATTCAAATAAAAAATTTATCGAATAAATTGTTAAAAGAAACCAACTCAGGAACAATATGAATTAAAAAAATAAAAATGAGGAAATATTCAATCATGTACTTTAACGGTGGTTAAAAAAGAAAGTAACTGAAGGTTTACATTACAACTCTAATGCAAGTTTAAGGTTAAAATTAAAACAAGTTACTAAGTTTGAGGTTCAATTTAATGAAATTGAAAGTTTAGGGTTAAAATTGATACAACACATTAAGTTTAGGGTTAAAAATGATTTTTTTCTTAAAAAAAAAAAGTTAAAAAGAACTCCTATTAGTATTATTATTAAGAAAATAATCATATAAGGAGATTAATGACTGTTGACCATAAGACCTCAAGAAACAAGTAACGGCCCAACAAAGCCCCACAATTCAGCCCAATCTCTATAAAGAAGCAAACAATTGCTCTTAAGCTTTTACAAATGCAAAAGAAAACTTTTATTAAAAAAAAAGAAGGGAAATTGTGATAAATGACTAAAAAAAAAAAAAGCATTCTTGATTCTTGGCTACGGAAGTTTGGATTTTGCAGGCATGACTACCGACATTTTAGGGAACTGTTTACTGGATTATTTTGGACGTTTTTACCCCTTGTATTTACGATTATTTACAGACGCCGTTTACGTCATTTCCGAGGACAGAGATGTGTTTTGGATGGTCAACGAATTTCAAAACGGTACATACAGGGGGTGCTGTGTAGTCGTTGACATCCCGAGTGTCAATACTGGTATACACCCCGTGGGGACAGTTTCAAAGGGAGTAAACTAAATCCCTAAAATTTCGGGATTTTAGTATCTGTTTGTTGCAAATATAAGGGGAGAGAAACGAAACCGTTACCTATTTCAATTTTTTTGGTACAGTCGTCGCGTAGGGGGAGAAACGACCGAGCATGCAAGAGATGATTGTCGACACGACGGATGAAGGTCGTTGGCACGGCGGAGATGGTTCGTCGGCATGGTATGAGAGGTAGGTAGTGATATTCACTCTGTTTGGCGGTGGGAAATGATGTGGAATGGAGGGTTCGGGGGTGTGGAATGCTCTCAAATGGTGTGGAATGCTCTCAAGGATTTCTACTTTTGGAGGAAGAAGATGGACGGGTGGGCTGCTGCATGAAGGCTATTCTGGTGGTGAGGATGGGCAGTGACATGACGTTTTTACCCCTTGTATTTACGGTTATTTACAGACGCCGTTTACGTCATTTCCGAGGACATATATGTGTTTTGGATGGTGAACGAATTTCAAAACGGTACATACAAGGGGTGTTGTGTAGTCGTTGACATCCCGAGTGTAAATACTGGTATACACCCCGTGGGGACAGTTTCAAAGGGAGTAAACTAAATCCCTAAAAATTGGGATTTTAGTATCTGTTTGTTGCAAATATAAGGGGAGGGAAACGAAACCGTTACCTATTTCAATTTTTTTGGTACAATCGTCGCGTAGGGGGAGAAATGACCGAGCATGCAAGAGATGGTTGTCGAAGTGGCGGATGAAGGTCGTTGGCACGGCGGAGATGGTTCGTCGGCGTGGTGTGAGAGGTAGGTAGTGATATTCACTCTGTTTGGCGGTGGGAAATGGTGTGGAATGGAGAGTTCGGGTGTGTGGAATGCTCTCAAGGGTTTCTACTTTTGGAGGAAGAAGATGGACGGGTGGGCTGCTGCATGAAGGCTATTCTGGTGGTGAGGGTGGGCGGTGACATGACGTTTTTACCCCTTGTATTTACGGTTATTTACAGACGCCGTTTACGTCATTTTCGAGGACAGAGATGTGTTTTGCAGTATTTAATTGCAATTATTCATTCTGGTGGTGAGGGTGGGCGGTATCTTTTTTTTAGCTTATTCATTTTTGGGGGAAAATTAGTATGTCTTCGGGTTGCTGGTGTTCTTATTTTTTTGGGTTTTTAATTGCTGATGTTCTTGGGTGCAGGTAGTATGTCTTCGGATTGAGAGGACATTTTTTCCAATTAATGCATTCTGAAGGTATTTCTCTCTACTGAGGGAGGTTGGTTGAACTTTGTTATCCTTCCCCAATAAAGGTATTTTCCTGGTAGCAACTTTTTCTGGGGTGCAAATTTTTTCAGTAGTAACACCTACTACTATTTTTGTTTTTCAAACTAGTTTTGTTTCTTGGATTTTTTATTTTTCAAACTTCCTAAAATGTCTCCAACTTTTTTTAGGGGTATATTTTATCTTTTTAGGGGTATATTTTATCTCTCCTAAACTCTGATTTTGATTTTAAACGTTAAGAATACGTTAGGCAGTTTGTTGGGGGCATATTTGTCTTTTACAAATATGGATTTATTAATCATTAAATCGTTTAGCCATCTATTTAATTTTTGAACGTTTGTAGCTATATTTCAAGCCACCTATTTATTTTTAGCCATATTTCTTGTTGCCCCAAAAAAGAAAGAAAATTTATTTATTTATTTATTTATTATTCTTTTTCTCTCTCATGAAAAGGGTAAAAAATATTGTGTTATGGGCTAGAAAAAGGCTTTCTACGTGGTTTCCTTCCATTAGGTTCACACGTCTGGGGACTCGTATTTATTCGACTTCCTTCTTGCTCTTAGCTCCACACCACTTCGATCTGAGTACTAACTTTAGCATTGGAGTATGTTGGACACAACACCATGTTTGCCCTAATTATTAGGGCATATTGCTGACAATTTTGTTTTTGTTTTCAATTTTTTCATACATTTCTTTATTTTTTTTAGTCTACTTCCTTGGAAAGGTTCCTAAACTCTTAGCTATATTTTAAAAACTAAAATAAAATTAATTTAAAGTTTAGATAAGGTTTACTTAAATATTAAGACATTAACATGGAAATGGAAATATACTTCACTCTCTCCATGTATTGCTAGAAATAATCATTCGCCAATTTCTTGATTATTCATTCCAATATCTCCAAAATTCTGAAAAGTGATAGAAGGTTTTACATTTACAAACTTAAATGAGAGCTTATAAATTAGAAGAAATACAAAATAAAAGAGTATCAAGAAGTGTAATAAATAGTAGACACATACAAAAATGTCAAATAGATATGGTAAATAACATTTTTAACCTAATAGAGAATGGTAGTAGATATATATACTACCATGTCAAGACCTATGAATAATAATTTTAACTATAATTTTTTAGATGTTCTTCCTCAGTAAATGTATATTAGGACTCAATTGACATTTTTGTATGTATTCAAACAAACATGGCATAAGATATTAGGACTCAAACAAATTTGTCTAAATATAAAACTAGACCAGATGATTACCCGAATCTTAAAATCTTCAATTTTAGTTCTACAAATTTTATTTGTCCAATAATAATTGAACCGTTCATATTCTTTCTCATATGGATTCCTCTTTCATTTCTTCTTGACTACTTTGCCTCATTTTTATCACTTCGATTCGAGTTGCTCACAATCTGATTCTTGAAATTCTTAGTGAAGAATTCAAAGTGGGGACAATATACAAAAAAGAAATATTCAAAAGGAGGAAACCGTGGTGGAAAAACTAATTAATGGGTCTTCAAAAGAGGGAAAATAGAATTATGGAACTCTTGGGAGTAGCAACAATGGATTAGGAGCGGTTATGAAGTGGTAATAAGAGAGGGAATAAGATTTTGGAAGAAGGTGCAAACAACAACATAATTCAACGGTAAAGTCTGTATCCTCGACCTTGTCAAAAAAGAATGTTAAATATTGCGGAAGCAATATAATAATCAAACTCTCAATGTTTGTTAAACAAAGAGAGAAAATGGAAAATAAGAGAGTGGAATCCAAAATATGAATAAACTTCTAATTGAAGTAGAAAACTTGGTGATGCAAACTTTACATAGAAGTTCACCTTTTATAGATATAAGAATGAACCTAACTTACAATCTTTAAAACAACATTAAAGTTAGTAACTCATAAAACTTCAAAAGATAACTTAAAAGACAAAAAACTGAAATGTTTAGATCTAATTTTCAAACCAATAAATTCAAAACACATTAAACTGAAAATTAAATGTAAAAAGAAAAAACTCATAAAACTCAACACTCCTCCTTGAGGTTTTTCTTTGTGACACCCAACTTTTGGCATAGAAACACAAATGGCCTATGTGGTAGAGCTTTTGTGAGAATATTGGCAAGTTGCTCAAAACTACAAAACTTGAGCTTGATTTCTCCTTCTTTCGTCTTCTTGCTTTGCTTCCTTGAATAAATAAAATTTTGACTTTGGTGTGTTTTGTCCGACCATGTTGTAGTGGATTGAAGGCACTAGCAAACTTATTTTCACAAAACCTTTTTGTAGGTTCTTCTAGTTTAAATAAAAAATTGCCAAGCAATTTTTGAAGACATAATTGCTTGTTTTTCGGCTGACATGGTAGAAATATATTCAACTTCAAAAAAGCCACAATTTCTTATTTTCCAAGTCATTCTGGTAAAATAATCAATAAGTGGAATAAAATATTTATTATTTCTAATAGATATATTGCATATGGGATTGCAAATATCACTATGCATCAATTCAAGGCTTTCTTTGGCTCAACAACTGCCACCTGCTTTTGGCAAAGGTAGTCTGTGCATCTTTTCCCTTCTTGACAACTTTCACAAATCTGATAAAAGGAGGTAAAATTGAAAAAATCATCAACCATATATTAGAAGAATGCAAAATCTTCAAAGCTTTGTTGTTGTAGTGACCAAAGCGATAATGGAACTTTTTGCTTTCTTCTAATTTAGGCTTAAAAGTATGATGACACAGTGAGTCACAATCTAAAATAAAGACATTGCCAACCATTTTGACCCTTGCAATCTCTGCTCCTTGTGGGTCATAAATAACACAAACTTGGTCCTTGAAAACCACAGAAAATTTGTTACGTAACAATTGAGCAATACTAAGCAAGTTTTGAGATAACCTCGAAACAAATAAAACGTTAGATATTTTCTTTTCACCTTGCTTAGTATTGCATAGTGACAATACCTTTACCTTCAGCTAGCACTGTCTCGCCATGTCCAAGAACCACCCTAGACTGGATGGTTCTATCAATTTCGCTAAAGTTATTGATATCTTTAGCCATGTGGGTAGTGCATCCACTGTCAATAAGCCATGAGGTTGACTTGTTGTCATTGGTATGAGAAGCCATAAACAAAAAGTTCGTTTCATTGTCTTTTGCACAATTTGCTTGTTGTTGAGGGTTTTGGGTTTGGTTTTGTTTGGCATAACAAAACTTTTCGGTATGACCATCCTTGTTGCAATAATCACAATGATAGACTTTTTTGTTCTTGAACCAACAATTCTTCTCAGCATGATTGGTCTTTTTACAAAAACAACAAGGAGGAAATTTATCTTTTCTTGATACTCCTTCTTTTTCCTTGCTCTCCTGATCTTTGGTCGTTTGTCTATCATCTTTCAGCAACAGATTTCTTGCCTTTAGACTTGGCATGAAAGGCACCCTCAACATTATCTTCATTACGCATTGTATCCCTTTGTTCTTAGGTTTGTAATTTGCTAATTAACCCAACTATAGAAAAAGTAGTTAGATCGGAAGACTCCTCTATGGCTGAGATCTTTGACTCAAATTTATTAGGAACACTAACCATTATTTTTCCACAACTCTTTGATCTGGAAAAGTTTCACCAGCTAGTCTTATCTGGTTTACAATGGTCATCACTTTTGTTGTGTAGCCCCTCACAGAATCTGAGTCCTTCATTTTCAACATCTCAAACTCTCTCTTCAGAGTCAATAATTTGATGGCTTTCACCCGTGCACTTCCTTCAAATTATTCTTGCAATTTATCCCAAGCTTCTTTTGCCGTTTTACAATCAATAATCCTAGCAAATATTGGATTTGATAAAGTGGCATGAATCACCGATATAGCTTTGGGCTTCTTTAATTTCTCCTCTTCATGTAATCTAATCTGATTCAACGTTGGATTTTCTCCTAATGGTTGAGGATCAACATTAGTTGAAACAGATTCCCAAAGGGCAAGTGCCTTGAGATAGGATTGCATTTTAACAACCCAAAATTGGTAGTTTTCACCACCAAAATATGGAGGAGAGACAACACCAAAATTAGAAGACATTTTCTTCGAATACAAAAATAGAATTTCTCACTCTCAAATAAAATCACAACCCTTTAAATCTAAGGATTTGATACTACTATTGAGAAAATTGAAAATGAAAGGTTGAAAAAAAAAATATTGTGGAAGCAATAATCAAACTCTCAATGTTTGTTGAACAAAGAGAGAAAATGGAAAATAAGAGAGTGGAATCCAAAATATGAATAAACTTCTAATTGAAGTAGAAAACTTGGTGATACAAACTTTACATAGAAGTTCACCCTTTTATAGATATAAGAATGAATCTAACTTATAATCTTTAAAACAACATTAAAGTTAGTAACTCATAAAACTTCAAAAGATAACTTAAAAGACAAAAAACTGAAATGTTTAGATCTAACTTCAAACCAATAAATTCAAAACACATTAAACTGAAAAATAAATGTAAAAAGAAAAAACTCATAACATTCAACAAAGAAAAACTAGAAGAAGGCACAAAGTAGAGAGTGTGTTGAAGACGAAATTGCACCTTATGCCCCTTGCAATGAGAAATTTTTGAGTGCTTCTGATGCAATGAGGCACATAGTTTTGCACCATTGGATGTAAAAGAGAGGAATAGCAAAAGTACCTCGATTTTGTATCCAAGGGCTAATAATTTTACCCTTGCAACGGGTTAGTAGAGAAACGGTTTAAAAAATACTCATTGACATAAGAATTTTGTTGATATTTTTCATATAAATTAAAAAATACGCCCCTTGCAAAATGATTTTTTTTCAACATTAAACACTTGAAAAATTAAATCAAACATACTCTTAAAAAGTGACATTTTGGTCTCTAATGTTTGAATTTGATTTCTAAATGGTCTTTAAAGTTTGAAATTAGTTTTTAATTGACGACCCATGAGTTGAGTTGACGGTTAGTTGACCTAACAAGATGATAATGTGACAATCAATACAGGTTGATTAGACTTTGTTAGTTTGCTTATCTATATTTTTAAAATAAGTTTGTCAATTAATAGTCAATTTAAAGACCAATCAATTTAATTTCTTTTTTTTTTTTTTTTTTTAAAGTTTTATGTCGAGTTCAATTGAACGATATAACCAACCATTTCAAATTTTAGAGACCATTCAAATCAAATTAAAATCTCAAGATCAAATATATCAATTTTAAAATTTCAAAAATTAAATAAAAACTAAATTGAAATTTCAAAGGCGTTTTGAAAACTTCCAACCGACAAAATGATCGATTATCTTTAAAAAAAGAAAAATAGTACACAAAAAAAGCTCATTTAATTCGTATTGACAGAAAGTAAGGGATATTTGACAAAAAGAAGAAAAATAAAAAAAAATTAACGAATTTAAAGGTAAACAAGATATTTAGAACGGCACAGTGCACATAATGATTTTTTTTTTTTTTTTAAAAAAAACAAAGCAGTGTTACACTAATTAATCAGAGTTTTTTTTTTTGAAACACTAATTAATTAGAGTTAATGTTGAAATTGATATCCATATTCTAAAATCAGCCGCTTATGAATAAGAAGGATTCCTAAGTTAACTAACTCTGAAATGACAGTTGATAACTTTAATGAAGCACGTGCACAACTTGTGACTTGGATTATATAATGTCTCTTTGTATTCACTCGAAAGATTAAGGAAAACATAGTGCATTTGTGAGTAAGTTTCGTGAGCGAAACTCTTGTATTATCTGCTGTGTTTTCTCTTTGGGATTCTTCCCTTTTGAACCTAATAAGAAATCATTTCTCTGGTGTTAAAAGTATCATTTTGGTGGTTTTACTTTGAGATTTATTTTATTTTAGTGCTTATAATTTTAAATGTTCAATTTTAGTTTCTATATTTTCAATAAAGTTTAAAATTGCTTCTTATTATTGTAGGTTTAAAGTTATTATTATTTTTTTTAAAATTAGTTAAATAATAGTAATACAAGAAAAGACATAACGTGAACATATTTATAAAATTTATAGAACAAAGATTAATAGATACTAATTCTTTTTAGTAAAATTAACAATAAACTCAATATAGTAACCAATTTTAAGTTTTATTGAAATTAAAAGAACTAAAATTAAACATTTAAAAGTATACGTCTCTAAAAGCAAATTGGCTGGAAGTTGAATAAGATGCCCTCTTGGTGATCAAAGTCCTCATCGGAGAAGATGAAGACCTGTAGGAGTTCAACCTAATCGCTGATTCGATTGCGTCTTCCTCCTCGAGTCGACTGTTAAATTTATGCACTGTAATCGGCTTGCCAATTCAATAGCCCACTGGTTTGCAAGATTTGTGGGATCTATGAATTTTGTATCAGGTCAGGAGAATCCCCTCTTCAAGGAATATATATGGGCAAATTTTATGGGCGCCGACCTGCCTTCTTGGTTTTCCCCTCCTTCGTTTGAGGGTAGTTGTAGCATTGGTTCATCATTAATCAAGTCTTTAGTTTTTTTAAAAAAATTATAGGTGTCAAAGTATTTTAATCATTAATTAAATATTCATCAACGTATTTTTTTATATTAAAAAAAACTGAAATTGATGTGATTGATGTTGATCTATATTTCTATTATAAATATGATGAAATATAATTTTTTTTTTAATTATCACTCATGTGAACATAAATAATAATGAACAAGTCTGCATATCGATATGTATGGATCTCCCTACATATACTCTATTAAAATCTTGACAAACAAGAAAGGAGAAGGAAGAAAATGATAATTTTTTGTTATCTCTCTTAGTTGTCAACGTTTTAATGGTGGTATGCAGGGAGATCCCTACATACGGGTATGAAGACAAGTTTTTTCCAATAATAATAATAAGGTTAAAATATGTCCTATATTTCGAGTTTTGTTTGGTTTCAATCAATATACATTCAATGGTCACGTACTTTTTGGTTCCTATTATTAATTTATTTTTAACTTTTTTAAAAAAATCATTTTGTATTAGTCTTCCTTCTATAAATTTTGGAAATATATATATTTTTTTTTTGAAAACAAATAGACATCATATTAACTCGAAAGACTTCCCCTAAGGGTTACAAAATACTGAAGCTCACATTGAGCTTGTTGAACAATCCAACCAGGAAAGTTCGACGACCACAAGCGTGTAGAAAGCGACAAACCCACTTGGGCTAATTCATGTGCTAATGAATTATAATTACGATTGACATGACAAAAAATAATTTGCTCGAATGAACCGCACAAAAGATTTATATCCCAACAGACCGTTGCACAATCCGACTCAGGCTGCTTCTGCTGCAGAAGAACTGATATCAAGGCTAAAGAGTCAGAAAACAGTAATTATTATCATTACTTAACTAATTTCTATAAAATTAACTCCAAACATATATGTATGAACCAATTTTAAGCTCTAGAGTATAAAAACTAAATTTGTATATTTGAAAATACATGAACTAATGTACTGAAATCCATAATACAAGGACCAAAATGATATTTTAACTTAACAATTCAGGAAAACTTCCGACAGCTGAAGTTCTTTCATTTTTAGCGACTTTCCTTAATTTCACATGCTTCCTTTTGTGGGAGAGAATTCTCCGAGCGTGATTTTGTTTTAAAAAATATATAGTTTCAGACTTTTAGGCCCTGTTTGATAACCATTTGGTTTTTAGTTTTTGGTTTTTGAAAATTAAGCTTATAAACCATACTTCCACCTACAAATTTTCTTGTTTTTCTAATACCCATCTTTCCATGTTTTTAAAAAGGAAAATTGTAATAGGTGGCTCAATTCTAATGGTTAACCGTAGATATAACAAGTTTTATAAAAAAATTGCAAATATGACAAAAATTTTAAATCATTTTTTAAATTTCCGTTTTGCCTCTGTTTTGATTTCTATCAGTGATAGATTTCTGTCACTGATAGAATCAAAGTGATAGAAATCCAGTGATAGATTTCTATCACCGATAGAAATTTATCGTTAATAAAAATCAATAGTGTATTTAATAGAAACCAATAGTGTATTATTGATTACGTGATAATTTTGTACATATCTTTTGTTTTTTCTTTTTTTTGTTTTGTTGAGGTGTCCCCTTCTTTAAATTTCAACTTCCGCTTTGTGCTTTTCTTTTCTTCCGATTCAATTTCAATGTTGTTTTGTTTCGACATCTATAAAAACAAAATAAAAACAAAATCAGTGACATAGGTTTTAAAAACAAGAATGATAGATAGATTTCTATCCGTGATAAAAATCTTCTATTACTGAAATCTTATATCACCTAATTTGAGAACAACTACAACCAATCACCTTACTAAATCTATTAGTGACAGAAAACAATAGCAAATTCTAAACAAAACGCAAAAAAATGGGCTGAACAACTACAACCAATCACCTTACTAAATCTATTAGTGACTGAAAACAATAGCAAATTCCAAACAAAATGCAGAAATAACTGATAGAATTCTATCATTGATAGAATCTCTATTAATGATAAACTTGATAGAAACGGAAGAAGAAAAAAAATGGGTTGGTCAATCATGTCAGATGGGCTTTTTAGTAATTTAAATGAGTTGGATGTTAAATTTTTCTATTTTTACAAATACTTGAATATGTTGCTAATTTTGCTATTATTTTAGTTGGGTTTGCTATCTGTGCAAGCAACCCTTTTAAAAACCAAACCAATTTTTGAAAACTAAAAAAAAGTAGTTTTCAAAAACTTGTTTTTGTTTTTGGAATTTGGCTACGAATTCAAATGTGTCATTGACAAAGATAAAACCATAGTAGGAAAATTTGGAGAAAACAAGCCTAATTTTCAAAAATCAAAAACCAAAAATCCAATGGTTATCAAACGGGGCCTTAGTTCTTAAATTTTCATTCTAACTTTAATTCTTTAAAAATAATTTAAACATAATTGAACTTGAAAATCATATATATATATATATATTTAAAGGTTCAAATATTTCTACACCACTTGTGGTTGGAAGGCTCAAACAAAGAAAAAGGTTTAATCATTTTTTAAAAAAATTATCTCCAAAATTTTAATAAGTTTTAAATTCAATCTTCACTATTAAAATTGGAAATAGGAACTAATATAAGAATAATGTAATTTATTTTTTTAATATGTATAGTAATAATTCTCATCTCAATGGTAATGTATACATATTACATATAGGAAAAAAAAATCAGCATCACTCCAAAACTTGTCATATCGTACCATTTTCATTCTAAACTTTCAATTTCAGTAAAATTGAACTTTAAACTTAGATGTATATTGGGATTTTTATCCTCTAGTCAATTTTTGCTTAATCACCTATACTTTATACATCACTAAAATCTTTAGTAAGAAGATATTAGAACAACATAACTCTTGGGGTAATTGACAAAGTTGGACCATTTTGTAGAAAATTGTTTTTGGGGACCCCTTGTTGATGAAAGTGATGTCAACATGGGGTTGAAATTACAATTATACCCTCGTTCATTAAAAACTAGTGAAAATTTGAATTTTTCCACTAACTTTCTTCAATTTTGTTCACCAACCTATTTAATGAATGAATTAATGTCAACTAATCTCGTTTATTTTTTTCCCCGTTTTGTTCATATTCCATAACCCCACAATATTTCCATTCTACACAAGTACCACATTTTTCAACTTTTCCACAAAGTTTTTTTTTTCAAGCCAACAACACTTGAATAAGGTACCATTTGATTTTGTAAATATATTCTCTTTGAGTTCATAAGCTTCTAAGTTAATCCACAATAGTTGGTCGGATTTCACATTTTTTTGTCAGTTTTCTGGGTTTATGTGGACAACATTTCGGTCTAAATCTTGGTTTAAATGCATAAAACTTGTCTAAATCAACGTGCACATGTGATTTCAAACTTTTTGTTGTAAATCTTGATCATGGTCAATGTGTTAAATCAAATGTGTAGTTACGTGCAATCTCAATCAAAAATACGCAGGTCGATAAACTAACACTAAACATTTTAGTCCTTTAACAAGGTCAACGACTGACACATGTCCCCTTATTTAGTCAAATAATAGAATATGAGAAATCACAATTAACAAAGTGCTTCCAAAAAAATCAAATGTTGTTCACTGCCATAAATCTCGGTCAAGATCTCGGTATTGTTTCTCCCTCGAGTTTCAGCCTAGAAAAAAAATATACCAAGTGCTTCGGTTGTAGAAAATCTCCATAGATTTTTTTCTAAAGACTCTTTCAAATTCCCTTGATTTTTCTCTAAAAAGCACCAACTAAATTCCATGTACGAACCATAGATGACGTTCGTATTCCGAAATAAAGGAAACAAATTGGAAACTAGGAAATTCGATCTTGAACAGGAAAAAACGAAATCTAGAGAGAGAAATTACTGAAGACAAAAACATGGAAGAAGGAGTGAGAGATTCATCCGAGTAAGTTTTCCAAAGATAAAATGTTAGAGATTCATCCAAGTTACAGATTCTCTCTGAGATATGTTACAACAAAGGGGAAACGGAGAGGAAAAACCGTGAAAAGGAGGAAAAGAGTAGAGATGAAGTTTTTAAAAGTGAGGGTATTCTGGTTATTTCATGTACATAGGGGTCCCCAAAAACAATCTGGTGGAAAATTGGCCCAATTTCTAAAGGAAAAACTGAAAGGGCCCATATTTATCAATTTCTCATAACTCTCCATATTTTTACAACTGTATCATATATATTATATTATCCCTTAGCTTTTCGATATATGATTCTATATGACTTAACTCTTAGTTTTCTTCTCATCTTGATAGGACTTTAATCACATTCTAAATAGATGGCAAAGAATAGAAGGAATTTTGTTCACCTTCAAGCTCGATTACAAAGGGGCAGCCGAATGAGCTTGCCTCACGCAAATCGAAGACCTTTGTTTGAATGGAGGATTGCTCCAAATGGTCGATGTGGTTATTCTAGAGGATGCTTCCTTTACTTGCAATGATAGCACTATGTCTCTATCGAACCAAATTTTCACAAATTTATTATCACAATATCAATTTTTTTTAATTTAATCACATTACAAAGAAGAAGTATTACTGATACCTCGACCAGTTAAACTATATTCACATCAACACAACAACAACCATAATATATCACACAATGTTACAATCCTTTACAATTACTTTTATTCTTGGTCATATATATGTAATTGGACCTAATCAAAATAGAAACTTGCTCCTTGCCCTTTTGACTTCAAGTAGTCCATCTCTTTGTAACCCTTACTTTGAATCCATTCTTCATGTGAAGAATAATGGAAGTATTTGGAACAACCTCATGCCCAATCTGTTGAATAATGTTGCAGTTATGAATAATGGCAGCTGCAACTATCTTCAACTCAGTAAAAGCCACTTGTTTTCCCAAGCAAGTCCTCGGCCCTGCATTGAAGGCCAAGAATTTGTAAGATGGCACATGTTTTATACTTCCTTTTTCTGAAATCCATCTCTCTGGCTTGAACTCCATGCAATCTTTTCCCCACACATCACTCCTTCTTCCCAATGTATATAACGAAAACAAAATCTTTGTTTTGGGATTGACATGATGACCTGATGGAAGGATGTCGGGTTGTGAAGGAACTTTATGTTGAAATGGAACTGGAGGATAAAGTCTAAGTGCTTCACATAAAGCTCCATGAAAGTAAACTAATTTATCTACCTCTTTAATGGAAAATATCCGCCATTGATCTTGAGCTTCGTTTGTTGGGATGGTTGCCTTGAGCTCTTCTCTTATCTTTGCTTCAACTATTGGATTGTTTGAAAGACAAAAGAAAAACCATGAGAGAGCTGAACTTAGAGTGTCCCGACCTGCAATCATGAAATTGAAAACGGTGTCTCTCAAGAACTTATCGTTGTTTCCAAATTCAACATCATCTTTGTTTGTAATATATGATGTGATCAAATCAACTCCTCCTTCTTCTGGCTCTTCCTTCAGCTTCAAGCTTTCTCTTTTGGAGGCTATCAATTTTGCAATGGTTTGATCTATGATTTCCCAAGCTTCTTTCAGCCTCTGGGCTTGTCCAATTTGGAATTTCTTTTGCAACTCCCACAAGCTCTTGGGGAAAAAATGGCGAAGAAGAATCACTTCCTCCACATCATCCATAGCCTTTGAGAACGGAACTTGAGGGAAATCAAGAGATAAACTATGGAGGTCGAAGCCAGTGACCAACATACAAGTTGAATCAAACGAAAATCTCTGGAACAGATCTTGCAAATCCAACAGCGACCCATTTTCACAAACACTTTGAAGCACCGGAACCAGCCCTTCCTTCACCTTCTTCATCGTGACCTTCTCCAAGAATTGAAGGAAATTTTCATGGCGGACCAAGGAATGAGCGGTCTTGCGTTGGTTCTTCCAAATGTCTGAATCGGAGTTGAAAATCCCATCTCCCAAAACGTCAAAAATGTACTTGAAATCAGGCCCTTTTGGATACCGTTCGAAGTTGGCACTCAAAATATGGTGTATATTTGAAGGGTCAACTGTAAATATTAAGTCTAGACCTGAAAACCAGACGCCTTTGAAGAAGAAAGTGGAACCAACTTCGTGTAAGACTTCAGTTATACGATCGTGAACTCGGTGGATATGGCAAATAACAGTTGGAGTCATACCCACAATGGGCCAGTTCCAAGGAGCAATTCCACCAAAATTCCACCTCGAAATTACTTGAGAGAAAATGATGAAAAGGAATAAGGGTATGAAGGCAAAAAGGATGGCTGCAAAGTCGATGGAAGCCATTGGAGCTCTGCAACTGAAACTAATTGGGTTACTGTTGTGAGTGGGGAATGGATATAACAGTGGAAGATTCTTTCGACTTCTATGATTGATAACATCAAGATCTCCAATCTCCACCAATGGAAGGAAGATATTTATTATTTGGTTTTATTTGGCCCTTAATATAATGAAAAACTCAATTAGTTTTTTTTTTTCCTAAAAAATATATATGTTATAAATTTGTTAATAAAAAAGTTGGTGTATTGTTAAATATTATTTTATTAACATGTTTGACTCGTAGCCAACTTGGCAAGAAATTCAAATTGTTATAGGCAATTTTGGACCACCTCGATATGCAAGGAGTTGAGAAAGACAGTGCAATATCAGTCCAAGGAGACAACCAAGAAACGGGTCCCGGAGGAAGAACAGGCCAGAGGGTTGGCCTTGGGCCGAGGTCGAGCCAACCACTCGGCCCACTCGCGTGGGTCAAGTCCTTCCGCCTCCGTTCGGTCCCTGGTGCCCCTAGTCGCCCCAATTCCACTTGGTTCTGCCTTGGATCGCCTCCGAACGCTTAGAAACCCTAGAGCAGAAACAAGTATTTAAACCCTTCTTCATTGACGAAGAAGAGATCCTGAACTCTAATCTTTGAGCACTCCTCTGACTCTTTCTCTCTTGCTTTCCATCGTTTTGCTTGCTGACTTAAGCATCGGAGGCTGTGTGACAAGCACCACACCGGTGTGCAGGTTTACCTGTCTTGTCGGCCACGTCTTCCCCTCCTCATACAAATTTACCATTGGTGGCACGTGAAGGTCAGGTAAGTTTTGTCTGTCCAAATTTGACCATCAACACAACCCATTCATAAGCGAATTTGAGGAAGCCATAAAAAAATTATTTATTGTAAGTGGTAATATTCATGTGATGTATCGATAATTGAATTGACATGCTGTTAATTAATCAATTCTAATAATTTTTCTTTTAAAAATTTTAGGGAGGAAATTAAGAATCTTGTGTAACACATTAAAAATAAAATTGAGAAGTTCAAAATATTAGGGATGAAATTTAAAATTACCTAAAACGTTTAAAGAATGTCTGATATTTCTAGTGAAATAGTTTTTACCTTAACAATCAATCAAAATCTTTCGTAAAAAGATTTATTTTATTTATTTTTTTTTTTGAGAAAATCAAGATCTTATCGATTGAAGGAGATATTTTGGCCAATCCCAAATTTCCAATAATGACAATATTACACATTATTAAATTTGAGACCAATTATAAATTGACATGTATAAAATTTTAAAGTCAAATGTGCATTTGATCAATTAATTAAAAAATTAATTTGATCAAATTTGGGTTTTAATATTTGAGTCATATGATTTTTGAGTCAAATATAAACCAAACCCAAGACCAATAAAACTAAGTCCAAGTTGTTAGACCCAAAAGTCACCAAACCCATCGATGGAGAACTATATAAATAGAGGGTTCTCCCTTCCTTCCAAAGGTTAAAAAATTTTACACTTTTAAAGGTTCAGAATTTTGAAGTTTGAAAGTTGTTGATGGTAGTTTGAAAGTTGTTGATGGTCGATTTTGGCCAGAGGATCTCACCTGACCTTCACGTGCCACCAACGGTAAATTTGTAGAAGAGGGGGAAGACGTGGCCTGCAAGACAGTAAACCTGCACACCGGTGTGGTGCTCGCCACACCGGCTCCGATGCTTAAGTCAGCAAACGGTAGGGAGTGGAAAAGTAAGAGCAAGAGGAGAGAGTAGAAAATATAGAATAGTGTTTAGGGATAGAATTCAGAATCCTCTCTTCAGTGGCGAAGAGGAATATAAATACCTGCTCATCCTCCTAGGGTTTTTAGGGATTCGGAGGCGTTTTAGGTCAAACCAGGCGAAACCGAGGCGGCCAAAGGCGGTGGGGACCAAGCGGCATCGAACGGACTCGGCCCGCGCGAGCGGGCCGAGCAGGGGGTCGGGCCAAAAACCCGACCCCTTCGGTCTTGGCCCATCCCACTTGCCGGTTTTGCCTCCTTGGTCCATCTTTCAGCCCGATTTCTCCCCGGTTGTCCTCGTCGGCTCCTTGTATATCGGGGTGGTCCAAAATTGCCTATAACAAAAGTCTCAACTAGAACTAGAGAATTCACAGAGACTCTACAAAGGGTTGAACACTCTTGAAGACCAAAGATTCTTCAAGATTTTAAGACCCCAAGACTTCTTGAAGACTGAAAACACTGAAAGACTTCTCCAATCCTTAGAGACTAAAGATTCTTCAAGACTCTAAGACTCCAGGACTTGAAGACTTCAAAAGCTCCAAGAATAGATTGAAGCTTCAGACTAGAGAGCAAACGCTCCAACCCTCGAGTAAAACACATTCACACACAAAAGAGAATTGGAGGATCAAAGTTAGAGATTGTAGACCCACACACAAACAACATTAATATAAATCAAAATTTATTTCACATGTCTCGTTCTTTGAAGTTACGTGTGAACATTATCTTTGTTCTTAGTCTTATAAAAAAAAAATAAAATCTTATCTTTTATACGTAATACCAACGATGAGGGACATTTACCAGAGTTCATTAAAATCTAATAAATGGCCGTTTTTGTTTGTTTTTTTTAGTTGAATAAATGGCCGTTCTTAATGATACACGCAAGTCCAATACCGTCCTTTTCACACGAAAAAATTTCATAGAGGAGGTCCCCTATTTTTACTTTATTTTTTTGAAGAGCTCAGAGGTCCCTAAATATAAGTTGAAATGTGGTGGAATTTAATGTTGAATTATGATCATGAAAAAGGAAAATGAGTCCAAATTGTCGAATGCTCTACCCATTTGGATAGTTTCAATTTTCTTTTTCTTTTTTTCCCCTACAGTACACCTTCAATTTGACCATTTCTATCTTAAAATGATTAATTGCAATATTATTTGTATCATTGAAGTCATTAATTTTTCTGAAAATGTGTTAAAAAGAAGAAATATATATATATATATATATTATATATATATATATATATATATATATATAATTCGCCAACATGGCCAAAACGAACATAACTCTGGTAATTGACATGTGTCATTGACCAAGAGGTCAGAGGTTCGAATCTCCCCATTCCCAAATGTTTATGTACTAAAAAAAAATCGCCAACATGAGCATAACTCAATATATTACTCAATTATGAATAAGTATAATTTAGTAATTAATAGAAGCTTAATCTTATTTTTATCCTTATTTTTTTTATACTTGGTTTATTTTGATCCATAGAAATGATTTTTGGTTCTAATACTTTAAACTATATGTTTTAGTTCCTAAATATTTTACAAGAAAAATGCTTGTTTAGTTAATTAATCTTATTTTTTTTTATACTTGGTTTATTTTGATCCATAGAAATGATTTTTGGTTCTAATACTTTAAACTATATGTTTTAGTTCCTAAATATTTTACAAGAAAAATGCTTGTTTAGTTAATTAATCTAATAGAAGTTTCAATTCATTTTAAAACCTAATATGTATTTTAACTCACCAACATTTGATTTTAAATATTTCTCCATGTAGACATTGACTTGTTAAGAGTAAATAAACAAATTAAAAGATATGTCACAGTGAATACAGGTTAAGCGATTAATAAAAAAATAGTTACAAAAATTGAACAATAATTTAAACAAAATTTAGAGATGAAAATATAATAAATATGAAAGTTTTGGATAAGAATGTGACTTTAACCATTATTATAGAAATCAATTAATTAATTATGTCCAACATTTGCACACAAATTGTGTTCCTAAATTAAGAATGATTAAATAGATAAAGCATTTGGGAGTACAACTACAAGATAACAAAATCAAAGTGTTCCTAATTTTATTTTCTTTACCTTTTTTTTTTCTAATCTTTTTTATTTAAGCAGAGAAAGAAAAAATAACTAAAACAATTTAAAAAATTCATCAAATTATATATATAGACTTGAACAGGATGTTATGAAAGGACAAAAGAGGCTATGCGACTATTAAGCTAGATATAAATCTCATCACATTTAAAATTTGAATGATACATGTTATCTTTTTTTTTTTTTTTTTTTTTTGAAAGGGTCCATATATATATATTTTGAGATTAGAAAGTGTACATATATAGACTACCTAATCCGTGAAGAAATCAATTTAGCAATAGAGCTTGAAAAGGCCTACTATTATATTTAGAAAGTTGTTGTGGACTATGTTGATGATCAAATTTCGCTCAGGAATTTGTCCATTGCTCTACGTGACAGACAACAGTGAATTTGTAGATGAGCGGAAGGAACGTGACCTGCAAGACAAGCGAGCACTGCACACCGGTGTGGTGTAAACCACACAACCTCCGATGCTTAAGTTAGCCTTGATAGGAAAACACGTA
Organism: Luffa acutangula; assembly: GCA_036850905.1. Lineage (NCBI taxonomy): Eukaryota > Viridiplantae > Streptophyta > Magnoliopsida > Cucurbitales > Cucurbitaceae > Luffa > Luffa acutangula. Next base: position 54,057,661 of record CM072087.1, on the reverse strand, counting down.
GAATGTCTTTAGGGTGAAGTTTCGGCGTACCTGAATACGTGTGTCGTCTCCCCTTTTATAAGCTTCCATTAGGGTTTGTGTGGTCGTTGACCTTCTGGTCATACCAGGCCTTTGGCCTTGGTCGGCCTCGGCTATGGGCCGAGGCCGACCTCCTCCTCGGCCTCTCCCTTGGGCCGAGGCCGAGGGGAGTTGTCGTGGGTCGGAAGGAGTTGGCTTGTCCTGACTACGAACCTGGCTAGTTTGGGCCTTATTCTGCATAAAACATTATTGGACAATTTTGCCTATAACATACCATATACCCTATCAATTTTTTTTTAGTACAATATACCCTATCAATTATTGAATAGAGAAATTACAAGAAAAAAGAAAGAAGGAAAGAGAGAGTTTTTTTTTTTTGACAATTTTTTTTTTGACAAGTTGAATGACTACTTTCTCAAAATTTTGAGAAATAATGTGTTTGATATCTGTAGTAACCGCATTTCCCGTTTTTAGAAAATATTAATAAAATTATATACATATTTCAGGGAAAAAAAAGGTGATCTCTTGTTTCAACTTATCTTTTTCAGATTTTTTTTAAAACACTAGAAATGCACCTGGTTTTCCTTTTTGAAAACTAAATTGAATAAAATAATTATGAAATTATGTATTATTATATGATTAGACATTAGATGTGTATATATTTCATTGAATGTTATTATTTTATAAAATGAATGGATATATAAAAAGCTGTCGAAATGAGTAGGAAAACTTTTGGTATTCCCAAAACTTTTTAAATTCTCAAAATTAAATGGTTAATTTATTTTAGATAAATTTAACAATATTTAGGAAAAAAACATTTATGTTTTTCTCTCCCCTTTTTAAATGGTCGAATTGAAAGCCCCTTCCCTTAAATGGAAAAAAAACATTTTTAATTTATGTATTGTCACTACTTACATGGTGTATGATTTTTTTAATTTATTTAAAAAATATTTAAGGGCAATTAAGGTATTGTGAAAAAAAGCAAGACCAATATCGTCCAAAAAAAAGTTTCTTCAACATTCGTACTTTTATATAAAAAAACCATGTAAATATTGAATGTTATTATTTTATAAAATGAATGGCTAAGACGCTCTTTCATAATGGTAGTAAATGTCGAAATGAGTAGGAAAACTTTTGGTATTTCGAAAACTTTTTAAATTCTCAAAATTAAATGGTTAATTTATTTTAGATAAATTTAACAATATCTGGGAAAAAAACATTTATGTTTTTCTCTCCCCTTCTTAAATGTCTGAATTGAAAGCCCCTTCCCTTAAATGAAAAAAAAAATGAGTAGGAAAATTTTTGGTATTCCGAAAACTTTTTAAATTCTCAAAATTAAATGATTAATTTATTTTAGATAAATTTAACAATATCAAGGAAAAGAACATTTATGTTTTTCTCTCCCCTTCTTAAATAGCTGAATTGAAAGCCCTTTCCTTTAAATGAAAAAAAACTCATACACCACGTAAGTAGTGGCAAAACATAAATTAGATTTTTAAAAATTTTTTTTTTAAATATTTAAGGGACAATTAAGGTATTGTGGAAAAAAGCAAGGCCAATATCATCCAAAAAAGTTTCTTCCACATTCGTACTTTTATATATACTAGTATTTTAGCACGCTGCACGTTATGTATTCATTTTTTTTTATCCAAGTGAACAGTGTTTTTTTTTTTTAATGATGATCAGGTTTTTTTTATTATTATTAATAATGTTTTAACGTTTGAGTTTTTATTTAAAATAAAAAAGATAATTTGAATATTTTTTTAAACCAAAGTATAACCGGATCTATTTAATTTTAGAAATGAAAAGTCATTTAATAAGTTTTTTTTTTTTTAAATATAGAAATTCATCTATTTAAAAAATTAAGGTACAAATATTTTTTAATTAAATACTCAAATGAAACTTTTTAAAATTAATATCCATCACACAATTGATTAAGAGAGAGATTTGTCAAATTAAATGAGATAAATTATTGAAGAGGAATATAGTGCGGAGAAAAACAACTTAAGAAGAAAGAAAGACTCAAGTTTGTGTCAAACATAAAAGTAGAAAAAATAGGTTTTTATATATAGTTGTAGGAGATAAAAGAGTTATTAAAAAAAAAACTTTGAAATTCCCCAAGCTTTGAAATTTCATTTATTATTAATAATAAGTAACTCATATTTTTTTAATTAATTTACAGAAATGAAAGGACATTTTTTAATATCTTTATATTATTCTAATTTTAACATTTTACATTATTATTAAAGAAAAACTGAATAAATAATTAAAATTTCATTGTTACTCAATATTTACACTTAAATACTTTAACTCATTTATTCTATACATGGATGTCGTAAATTCACTTTTTTAAAAAAATGGTGGAAAAATAGAATTTAAGGATAATATGGGCATTATATGAGGGTAATGTTGTCCATAAAAAATTCTTCTACATTTGTACTTTTATTCATACCTTCTTTTTAAAAAAAATCTCATTTTATACTAATATCTATAAAAGATCTATAAAATACCACTTATTTTTTAAAGAAATAATATCAAAGAAGAAAATTAAGAAGTGTTTACGAATTGTTAGACAAAGAATGTAACTCAGGTCTGCTTTTAAATAAAAAAAAAAAAAAAAAGAATGTAACTCAAGTCTGTTGGTGAAAAAATGGTGAAAGAAAACCACATTTTATAGTTGTAAAGAAAAGAAAAATGGTAAAACTTTTGAAATATCAATTCAATTAAAGTTTTATAATTAATTACGATTAAAGATAAAATATTTTTAGAAAATAAAAGGACAATTTTTTTATATTCAACCTTTCTAAATTTCATACATTTATCAGTGGTGTATTTTATTTTTTATTTATTGAAAAAAATGACAATGGAAAGGAAATGGGTGAGAATTAAAATTATTTATATTTATACTTCACACAATAACTTGATTTATTTTCAAATTAAAAATACCTTACAAGCAAAGGAAATGGGTGAGAATTAAAATTATTGGGATAAAATAGAGCTGAAGTGGTTGGTGAAAGAAATATGAAAAAATATCACTTTTAATTTATAGTTTTAGCGGTAATTGGCTTGTACTCTAACCAAGAGGTCAGACAATATTAAAAAAAAAAAAATTGTAAAACATTTGAAACTCCAACTCATTCCGAAGGAAAGGTAAAACTTTTAATATTCAAACTTTTTAAATTTCATTCTAAACTTATAAATTTATTGGTGCATTCAAATTTTCATTCATTCCAAATTAAATCTTCAATCATTAAATTAGTTTTTTAAAGGTTTTTTTTTTCGATAAATGTTTCTTAAAGGTTCAAAAAAAAAAAAAAGCTAATTTTTTATTATTATAAAATACATATATTTTTTTATTTTTTTATAGAACAAATACATATATATTTTAAGATATACTTTATCTTGACCGAACAAAAATTAACTTTTCTTTTATGAAAATATCAACTTTCCCTAAATTGACACAAATTTATACTATGAAAATAAAAGTTAAAGTGATAAAATAGTATAAAAATATAGATCAATTTTAATGTATTAAATCAGAGAATATATTTTTCAAACAAAAATTAAATAAGAGAATATATATGGAAACAATTTTTTTTTTTCTATAAGTGATTGATCGTAAGGCGAGTCAAAGAAAGTTTTACATATGTATATTTTATTGTTAATGATATATTTTATTTAGGTAAAGATAAAGAAAATATAAACTATCTTAAGGGAAGATAATGTATATAGATCGAATTAAAATGATTTTTATATTTATATTTAGTTGTTATAATTCATTTTATTGTGAGAGTTTTATTTAATATTAATAACAATGTAATTTAAAGAGACACTAAAGATTAGCCTAATCATTCACTTAATTGAAAGATTTTTTTATTAATTTTTTTTGACAATATGTGGGGTGGAAGAATTCAAATCACAGATCTCGTAGTCATCTGTAAAACTTTATGCCATGCCAGTTGAACTATTGTAACGACGCTAATTTAAGCCAAGCTCTTATTTCTCAAACTACAAGTTTAATTGAGTTTCGGTTAACTGGTTGAATAAAAAGTTCAATTAAATGAGTTAATTGTCTTTGAAAAAGGATTTAATAGGCTTGGTGGCAATTTTTGCAATTTAAGTAAGTTGGAATGGCAATTTTGAAATAAAGAGGAGTTTGTAGTCAAGGCTAAGCCCTAAATTCCATCTTTTCTTCTCCTTCATGTTTGTAGCCACCAAACCCACGATTTTTAGCCTCCATCTCCTCCATCCTTAACGTTTTCAGCCGCTTAAGCCTCTAGGACCATTCACCTTCTTTTCGTTTCAGTCGGCGACGTCTTCCTTCCCTCCGGCAAACTGCATTCACAGTGGCGGCAGCAGTAGAGGTTCGGCGGTGAGGTGGGTTTAGAGGCGTTTTTGCAGCGACAGTTTGTTTTTGGTAAGGTTGGGTTTGTTTCTCTCGGTTCTATTGTTCCTCAAGCTCGATATTTCTTCCTTTTCATTCTCTCCCTTACTCTTGACCTCTCTCGTGTCGATTCCAGCGCATTTTTGGTCGGGTGGCAGCATTTTTCCGGCGATTGTTCTGTTAGGCGCGGACAGCAGCATTCAGGGGCGTTTTTCTGCATTTTCCGATGTTTTTAGGTGAGTTTTCAGTGTGGGTAAGTTGGATTGAGGCTTGTATTAGTTGGTTGTTATGTTTAATTGAATACCCATTCATTTTTATGTCCGTTCAGCAGTGTTTTCCGGCCAGTTCAATGTAGACGTGCGAGCAACAGCTGTTTGGGGCGTTTTTTAGCGTTTTCGGCGAGTTTCAGCAATGGGTAAGTGAGGAAAATCAATTTTTGGTTGATTAATGTAGTTTGGATGAATGCCCATTGGGTTTGGCTAATGTTTTCAAGGTACCCATAGCGTTTGGAGGTTTAACCGCCGATTTGGAGTGAAAGTGGAACCCGAACAGCAAGTTTAAAGTTCTGTTTTGCTTGATTAAAACCTTGGAGTTAAGGAATTTGTCGAAGGTTATCAAGTGTTTATTTAGCTAAGGTAAATAGCTAGTTGGATTCAAATTCTATGTCTTAGACTAATTGCCCATTGTTTGTTAATTGGGAATTTAGAGTGGATAGTTGGATTGAAGTTCCATTTTTAGACCAAGTTGGTCTTTAAGCTTAAGTAAAGTGTGTTGGGTTAACTTTTGAAGCATGATGAGCATGTTGAGATTGCCTTTATTTGGGTGTTAAATGAGTAGCGTGGATTATGGAATAATTGGAGTTTGGGCTAAGTGTTCTTTGTTTGTGTTGAGGCCGTGAATTTCATGTTTTATTTGGTTAGCCATGAACTGAAATGCTTGGGATTAATATATATGTAGCCGTTGGATTGAGTTCTATGCTTTAGATTAATTTTCTTTGAAAATTTAATATGTTAGCATGGATAAGATTTAAGCCTTGAGTTTTGATTGTGGAATCATGATAAGCTTCATTATAAGACATGTTGATAGCACGAGGATCTTAAAGTTAACCTAGCATCTTTTGGTTTATTTTAAAGCATGTTTGGCTTGGATGGCTATGTTTTTCTCTGGATTTTATTTGTGATACTGGAGGATGGGTTGAATGTCTGTTGGAGTTTGGATTGAAGTTTGGATGCGACATCTGACTCGTTGTGACTATAGAAGTGCATTATATTGTTTCCAGGTGTATAAAAATTTTGGGTTCCCTATATGTATGCCGTTATGCTGTCGGATTTTCGGTAGCCTCATAATGGTTTAGGAATCATATCTACCTTTGAGGAAAAACTTAGAATAGGGACCTTAACCACGATTTAGGGCCTCAGGAAGACTTATTAGATTCCTTAAGTCTTACGTAGCTAGAGTGTGTTCCTTCCCCATCTCAGGACTGATAGAACCCAGGCACGTTTACGTGTGTTCTATTAGTTAACTGTTAGAGCTCAGTTTCAGGCACGCTCGCGTGCGCTCTCCCAGTTCAGGACGGTGTTGAGCTTATGATCAGGCACGTTGTTCGTGCGCCTTTTGGCACCAGGCATGTTTACATGCGTCAGTTGCTCCACCGTATTTTTATCTTTACATTCAGGGGTGTTGTGTTGGGATAGGTGTAGTTCTGCTAGAGGTGGCCAACTAGTCTCTAGTTTACTTACCTTAACCGACTGACCCACACAACACTCTAGTTGGCACAGGTTGGGGATAGGTTAACACCCTAGGCAGAGCATGTTTATGCGATCAGATATGGCCCTAGGGTTAGAAACCCAAATGAATGATTCCAATTAGGTCCCTATGATGCTAAGACCCAGAATCAAGTTGCATGCTAATAGATTTCATGTTATCAGATCTCATGCTTTCAGTTTCAGCCCTTAAGTGGGCTACTTACTGAGTATATTCTTATATACTCACCCATGCTACATGACTTTCCTTTTCAGGTGGTACTTGATGACATCAGGCGAGTGGCAAGAGTAGTGGCTTGGCTAGGCTATGGGATGCAGCTGCAAATCACGTCTCTAGAAGTCTAGGATCGAGTTTCCTAGTTTCATGCTTTCAGATGTTTTTAGTTTTCAACTTTACAAAAATTGCCTATCATGTTTTGGCTATTATGTTATTGTAAACTGATTTATGGTTTGGGCCCAGTTTATTACAGAAAAGATTTTATCTATGGTCTCTTCCGCCTTTAAAGTTTTAAAAGCTTTACGTTTTTTGTGCATGTAGTAGCGACCCCTTTGTACGTTTTTATTCCCATTTTAGTCGGGTCGTTACAACTATGCTCTTATTGTCCTTAATTGAAAGACTTAAAATGGTTTGAATCAAAGAAATAATTGCATTTTTTTAATATTATTGATGTGTCAGATTTTATTATGATAAAAAGAATAAAAAAATTTGTATTGAAGTAAAAAAAAAAAAAAAAAAAAAATTGTATAGAGTTTGTATAATTTCCCACACCAACACCACCCACACATTGTACGAAAAAAAGGAAAAAGAAAAGGAAATAAAAAAGAATAAAAATAAACTGTTTACAGTATTTTCTTTCTCTATCTTCCCTCCCCATGCTCGTTGTCTCTCTCCCTCCTCTTTATCCCCCTTCAAGTCTCAGTTACCTCTCTAGAATAGCGTCCCTCCCGGTCCTACCATATTAGATGTGGGACTCCATCGTCGATATAAAAACTCTCTGATGCGAGAAATTTGGTGTAGGTTGTCATGCTGTGTAAATTTTCCTCTTATAATTCTCATCGTGAAGCTTCTTCAAATTCAGGTTTAAGATCAAATTAGATTGGGATGTCCAAATTTTCAAATCCCAAATCATATACCAATAGAGAACAAAATACATACAACCTAGAGATAATAACATAAAGAGAGATGAAGGAAGTTGTGCGGATCTAAAAATGGAAAAGAGTTGAAATTTATACAATACTAAAAAATGAAAGTTCAATGATGGATTTATTTTTTCAGGTTTTAATGAATTTAATACTGTTTGAAATGTATGGTCTATTAGTGGATTATAATGAATTGGAAACGCAAATTGGATTAATGTTATTTTTGTTTTTACCTTTATTTACATGATAAAAAACTAAATAATTTTGTCTTCAAAAGAAAAAAAAAATACTAAATAATTTAAATGATTTTTTATAATAATTATTAGCTAGTAATATATATATATATATATATATATATATATATATATATATATATATTAAGTTCTATTAGCAAGTTTTTTTTTTTTTTTTTTTAAAAAAAATTTTAAGAACAACCTTTCAAACAAACAAAGTCAATCGCTCAACAGCAAGCATTACAACCAAGAGGAACCAGAAGATAAAAAACTAAGCACCCTAAGGGACGACCTCCCTCCTAACCAGTGGAGTTCAACTGAAGATTAGTCGACTTCCAAGCTTCCGTCATTCTTAACTCAACTCTAGTTGCTACACTGTTCTAAGCAGGCTTGAAGACTTGAACTTAGTATCTGCAACAAAACACCCAACATATAGCAGCTTAAGATATCACCTATATTAGCAAGTAATTATAGGTGTGGTATGTTTTGTAAATCGTATTAATAAGTAATTAAGTTGTTTACTATCCCTCTTTCGTTCAATTTTCCTCCTATCCATGCATTACTTTAGTTTGGTTCTTTCTCCCGTGCATGTTTATCGTTCCAAATTATCTTGTTCCTGTCAATCTTGCTATCGCCAGTGTTGAGTACCAATGATCCAACAAACCAAAATTATTAATTAGTTTGTTAATCCCTTGTTGGTTAGTACGATCTGGTCTAAAACAATGATACTAAACTTATGTACATTATTTTATAGTAGGAACATTGAATAGTTTATTCTAGAAAATGTGATAATAGAAAAAATTAATGATTGAAATTATTTTTTTTAAAAAAAAAAAAAAAAGAAAGAAGAAGAAGAAGTTGTGAGCTATGCGTAGGCACTCCTTGTCTTGCAGTATCCCAAATTCCAATTTGGGAAATAGATTTGAGTTGGTTTTCAAGGTAGTGGTATTTATACCGTTTTAAGTGGAATTTCAATAGTTTTCTATTATCGCTATTTTAATAATATAATAATAATAATAATAATAATAATATTTTAAAATTGATTTGTAATTGTTGTTTTTTTATGAGTAAATTGTAACTGTTGTTATTCTAAAGGACGTAACTGTTATTATTAAATTTATAACCATAATTTTGCTTTTTAATGTTATAATTTGATTTTCCGGTTACAAATAATTCATTTTTTTAATTTCTGGTGAAATTTAAGGCATTCTTTAATGAATAAATTATTAATAATTAAAAACAAAACGATTGGCCAAATGGATAAGAATTTTATATTTACAATATTATTACAAAACAATTTGATGGACTTAATAGAAAGTGTCATTTTTGTAATTCACTAAAAACGAAAAGGATAAAATAGTCAAAAAAATGTTTTTCCAAGATCCTTGCTTTTTAATATAGCATAGATTATAGATATAGATAAACAAAATACTACAATTTCTTTTTCTTTTTTTTTTTTTTTTTTTTTTTTTTTTTTTTATGCAAAAGGAATTTCAATTTTTTATTTAGCTCATTGAATAGACGACATTTGTGTATATGTGAGGGTTTTTTTTTTTTTTTAATTTTTTTAATAATGAAATTGACAGAATTTTATTAAAACAAGTAGTCCAAATTTTAAAAGAAAATATCCATTTCTATCTTGAATTTGATGAGGTGTATTAATCTTTACTCTAAACTTTTCAATTTCATTAAATTCACCTTAAATTTTATAAAGTATTGCAATATTTACCTTAAACTTGAATAAGTGCAATAATATTTACACTTTATTGTTAGACTTTCTTTGGAAAAATTGTCAATAAAAGTATGCCATGTGCAAATTTGATGAAGGCAAAATATACGTTCATATGAAATTAACAAACCATACAAAAAATGATATTATAACTGAATTTTTGTTAAATTTGTGAGTTTTTAAAAATTTGTTCTATAGTTCATCTTGTATACTAGTAAGTTTAATTTTAAGCTAGGTTTGATTTTTGTCCAAAATAGTGATTGGTTTTTAAAAAATTTTTACTTTAATTTTTTTTTTGTTGAAATTGGTGGAAAATTTTAACCAAATTGAATATAGACTAAAAATTACCACACACATTCAAGTTTATGGTCTAATTTTTATTGGTTTGAATTTTTTTTTGGTGAAAATTGATGTCTCAAGTATTATAACATCATAAGTACTATATTCTCGAAAATTTGCATAAGAAATGTTGATGGTGAAATTTGGTCGGGTAGAACTCACCTGACCTTCACGTGCCACCAACGATAAATTTGTTTGAGGGGAGAAGACGTGGCCTGCAAGACAGAAAAACCTGCACACTGGTGTGGTGCGTGCCACACCGCCTCCGATGCTTAAGTCAGAAAACAGAAGAAGGAGAGCAAGAGAGCAAAAGGAGAGAGTAGAGGATAGAGTTCGGGATCCCTTCTTCAGTGAGGAAGAGGGGTTTAAATACATGCTCATGCTCCTAGGGTTAACCAGGCGGAACCGGGGCGGTCAGAGGCAGGGAGGGACCGAACGGAGGCGAACGAGCTCGACCCGCTTGGTCGGGCCAAGTTGGCCCGACCCTTTGGTCTGGTCTTCCTCTAGGTCGGTTTCCTGGTCATTTCTCTGCCCGGTTGTCCTCGTTAGCTCTTTGTGCATCAGAGTGGTCTAAAATTACCTATAACAAGAAAGATCCGGAAAACTTGAACAAACTTTTCATTCTAAGAAATCAATTAATTAATACTGTATTGTCAATATCTATTAAATTTTCTCGACCGTTTTGTCTACAATGAAACCACTTCGATGTCTCTTTTGTCAATAGGGACAAATTTATTTTGGGGGAAAACGACACATAATAAATGGTTAAATTTTAAGTTCGGGGGATTGGGTTACCTTAACTCAACCCAAGTTTAGCTCCAGGTCATTTAAACTCGAGTGATGAGAAATTATTGGAGGAAATCGTCATTATTGAGGTTGATAGTTTTATCTCTTGAATGCTGTACAGAGAAAACTATAAAAGTATTTCGAATATGTATCCCATAGTTTTTACTTATAGACATACATGTTCATATCTCCATCTAATGATAATTGCTTTACTTATTTAAGTATTTTTCTTAGTTATTTGATTAGTTAAGTTACATCCTTTTATAGCTCATATCTAATTTATGGTAATCTTTCCTTTTGTCATAATAGTGCACATTTAACTTTTTAATTAAACATGTTAGCTTAGATAAGAAATTTTCGTTCTTAAAAAAAACAAATAAGAAATTTTCCAATAATAAATAACATGAATTATTGATCACCAAATCTTTATTCTCATTCTGCCTTTGAAATAAGGGTTCATGTTTTAGTTCTGGTTGATGCCAAAATTTGACCAAGGGACTCACCTGATCTTCACGCGACATCAACGGTGAATTTGTAGAAACTGGGGAAGACATGACCTGCAAGACCAGCAAAAACCGCTGCACACCGGCGTGGTGTTGGCCACACCGCCTCCGATGCTTAAGTCAGAAAACGGGAGGAAAGCAGGAAAGTAAGAGAAAAGAGTCGATTATTCAATTCGGGTCCCTTTCTTCAGTGGCGAAGAGGGGTATAAATACCTGCTCATGCTCCTAGGGTTTTTTAGGAGTTTGAAGGCGTTTCGGGACAAACCAGACGGATCCGGGGCGGCTAGAGGCTATAGGGACTAAACGGGGTCCGACGGGCTCGGCCCGCACGACCGAGCAGGGGGTCGGGCCAGGCCCGACCCCTTCGGTCTTGGCCTGTCCCGTTCGCCAGTTTCGCCTCTTGGGTCTATCTTTCGGTCTGATTTCTGCTCGGTTGTCCTTGTCAGCTCCTTGTGCATCGGGGTGGTCCGAAGTTACCTATAACAGTTCCCAACTTTTAATTGTCATGTTTAGTCTCTACGCTTTGTGTAAACAATTCCTTTAATATTTATCTATAATTTTTCATTAATAACTTGATAAGAAATTAATCAATTTAGAAGTTTGACATATAATATATTATTATTTATGACTATAAATATAAATATCTATTGATAGATAAATGAACAAAAGATATATTGATGTCAGCTTTTTGTTAAATAATTTTTTTTTTAAATGAAGACAGTGCGATTCTTTTATAAGAAGTTAACTGGCCAAAAGAATTTTTTTTTAAAAGTTTATAAGAACCAAAAATAAAATAAAGACAAAATTTTATAGACAAATTTAAAATTTAAACCTAAATAATTAAATACACATTAACAACATTTTCTTGTATGATGTTATGAAAATTGGAATTTTCAAATATGTGATACAAGGATTTGAAGCTTCGAATTTAAAGAGAAGAAGTACATGTCAATGACAGTGATGTTTTTTAATTTTTTTTAATGTAATTGAATTTGGTAAGTTTTATATATATTATTAGGAGTAAGCTATTTTTTAAAGTACCATAAGATAAGATTTTTTAATTTGATTAGGTTGGCTAGATATTTAAAACTAAACTAACTTTAGAAACTAATAATTCTTAGAATATTCTAAAAAAAAAAAAACTAATAATTCTTTGAATATGTCTGAATCAAATTTCTACTCAATCTAACTATTGAGCCGACAATTGAGAGAGAGAAAAAAAAAAACTATTGAGCCGACACACGCGTAGGAAAATTAAAAGGTGAAATGCAAAAAGTAAAAAAAAAAAGATTAAATTATAAGTTTAGTCCAATTTTGAGGTTTGTCTAAAAGGTATCTACACTTTAAAAAGTATTAAATAAGTTTTCAACTTTCAATTTTGTATCTAATAGGTCCCTAAATTTTTCAATTTTGTATCTTATATATCTTTACATATTCAAAATTTAAAAAAAACAATTGATCGGAACCCTAAACTTTTAATTTAGGAATCTATATTGGGTACAAAAAAATCAAATAGGTCAAGGACTTATTGGACATAAAGTCAAAAATTTAGATACTTATTAAATGTACATGAAATTGAAACTTTAGAAACCTATTAGATATATAAGATTAAAAGTTCAGAACTTATTAGATACTTTTTAAAATTCAAGGATCCAATAAACATACATCTAAAAGTTCAAAAACTAAAATTGTAATTTAAAATTTAAAGATGACAGGAGATAAATGAGAAGGAAAAAAAAAAAAAAAAAAACTCATAAGGAAAACATAAATATGAAAAGTAATGGAAATTTAAAGACAAAATATCGACATATATTTAGACAGTTACCTTTTAACTTTTTTTTTTCTTTTTTTTTTTCATGAGTTAAACGATATTTGGAAGAGGAGGATTTGAACTTCTAATCTCTGCCCAAGTTGCAAATCAATTATCGTTAAACTATATTCATTTTGGTTTAGTGACGTTTTACTTTTAATCCCGAATTAAGGAGTTGGGAGGAACTTGAAGTTTTCTATTGATTTTATATACATTTTTGTTGACGGTCGTTCTCAAATTTCCTAACGTGAATGAACTCAAAAAATAATAATAAAATGATGATAATAAAAATTTTCTAAACAAGTGACCAAACATTGTTTAGTGCATGTTTGAGAGTGATTTTGAAATGGCTAAAATCACTTTTGTTAGGTTCGAAATCATCCAGAAACATACCTTTAATTATTTACAATCAATTTCAGGTTTGATTTTATATTTTTAAACGTGATAATTTTCATATCATCAAAATTGATATGATTTATTAAAAGCATGTTTGAGGGTGATTTCGAATATGACAAAAGTGATTTTAATCCTTCCAAAATTATTTCACTTAATTAATGAAGGCGTTAATAATCCTTCTTTATCCCACAACTAAAGAAAATCTCATTCTTTAATTATTTAGGTCACGTCTGATAACCATTTAGACCGCGCTTAGTAACCATTTAGTTTTTGGTTTTTTATTTTTGAAAAATTATGTTTGTTTTATCCCAATTTCCTTAACATGAGTTTCATATTTGTCAAGTACACATTTGTATTCCTAACCAAATTCTAAGAACAAAATGCAAGTTTTTAAAAACTACTATTTTTAGTTTTCAAAACTTAACTTGTTTTTGAAAACATGGAAGAAAAAAAAGGTGGATAACACAAAACAAAGAAACTTAGAGGTGGAAGTAGTGTTTGTAAGCTTAATTTGTAAAAACTAAAAACTAAAAACCAAATGATTATCAAACGAGACCTTAATTTTTAATTTTTTGTTTTTTAAAAGTATGCTTGTTTTCCTACCCTTTCTTTATAAATGATTTTCATCGAAAACATTTGAAATTTTAACCAAATGAAAAAAAAAATTAAATTAAAACTATCTTTTAGATCTCGTTTAATAACCATTTGGTTTTTTTATGACAATTTTACTTATTTTTTCGTCATTTTGTTACCATTGTTTTCATCTTTCATTTATTTTCATAAATACGAAAGGGTTCATTAAATTTTCGTAATTTTCCTATATGATAATATATTTTTCCTAGGATATTTATGTTGGCACATCTCTAAAATCTTGGGATCTACACTACAAGAAATTCACCTTTTCCCGACGCGCAAAAGCGTCGGCAGAAGTCAGTTTCGGCGTCGGCAAAAGTTCTCTCGACGCATTTTAGGGCGTCGGGAAGAATGTCGAAAAAAGGTTGTCGGCAGAACCTCTGCCGACGCCACTTTTAACGACGTTGGCAGAGACCTTTTCTGCCGACGCCGTCCACGTGGCGTCGGCAGAAAGACATCAGGATTACTTTCTGCCGACGCCACGTGGAGGCGTCGGCAGAAAGGGTTTCTGTCGACGCCGTTCCACGTGGCGTCGGCAGAAAGTGATGCAGACAATTTTTTTTTTCAATATATATATATATATTGTTTTTTAAATTAATTTAATTAAAAAACACAATTAACACAATTGCATTTTATTTATTTTCACAAATGAAATACATATGTTCATACATGATTCCTAATAAGCACATAAATTAAATAAATAAATACAAAAGTTGGTATACAAAATTAAAGAGTTATTAAACGAAAAATAAAAGCGTAAAAGTATTTCGTCACTTAATGAGCTCTCGTGGACTCCAAACGATACACACATGTGTCCAACCATCAAATCTAATCACCTATATAAAAGAAAAAAAGAGACGTTAATTATGTTAATATAAATAGTCAAACAATTTAAACACAATAATGAATCTAACATCTTAAAAAGTATATCAATCTCAATATTGAAATTTAATAACATAATAACATAAACCAATCAAAAGTGTGAAAAAAAATAACTAAAACATTCAATTTTTCACACTTTGTTAAGAATTTATCACCATAGAACTCAAAAAACTTAAGAACTTATAACCAACAAATTCACTCAAAGTCCACAAAAAAAAATATAACAACCTACAACTTATCTCATAAACTAAAACTTAACAATCTCATGGACTTAACTTATCTAAAAAAAAAAACAATCTCATGGACTTAACTTATCTCAAATAACTATAACTAAAACTTATAACCAACAAATCTCATAAAATAAAACTTATCTCTCTTACCACTAAATGAAACATAGTAATTATAACCAACAAAGAACTCAAAGAACTTAAGAACTTATAAAATAGTCATGCTTATCTCTCTTACCACCAACTAAAACACAATAACTATAAACTCTCAACCTCAAGATTGAACCATAATATAACCAACAAACAATTTAAAAACTTATCACCATAATATAGCCAACAAATAACTTAAGAACCAACAAAGAATGTAAGAACCAACAAATCACTCCTAACAAACAATCAAACTCTCATAAAACATATCAATCTAAACATAAGAACATAGTCCTACAAATGTCAAACTTATGACACCCTCGCTCCAACTCAAAGTCATTTAAGAACAAAGTTTAAGTCATCTAAGAACAATCTAACTAAAGATAAGAAATTGAACAAATAATCTAGCTTAAAAAACTAACTACAATATCATTTACTACCATAGCTGCAGGATAGCAACAATATTGTTATAGTCAATTTTGGACCACCCCGATACACAAGGAGCTGACGAGGACAACCGGGAAGAAATCAGGCTGGAAGATGGACCAAGGAGGCAAAACCGGCAAGTGGGACGGGCCAAGACCGAAGGGGTCGGGTTTTTGGCCCGACCCCCTGCTCGGCCTCGGCCCGCTCGCGCGGGCCGAGCCCGTTCGGTCTCGTTTGGTCTCCACCGCCTCTGGCTGCCCCGGTTTCGCCTGGTTTGACCTAAAACGCCTCCGAATACCTAAAAGCCCTAGGAGGATGAGCAGGTATTTATATCCCTCTTCGCCACTGAAGAGGGGATCCCGAATTCTATCCCTGAACTCTACTCTCTATTCTCTGCTTTCTCCTCTTGCTCTTACTTTTCCACTCCCTACCGTTCTGTTTGCTAACTTAAGCATTGGAGCCGGTGTGGCGAGCACCACACCGGTGTGCAGGTTTACTGTCTTGCAGGCCACGTCTTCCCCCCTCAACTACAGATTTACCGTTGGTGGCACGTGAAGGTCAGGTGAGTTCCTCTGGCCAAAATCGACCATCAACAAATATAACCACAAAAAATCCAATAGGGAATATTGCAAGCATCAAGGAAGTTAATTTTTCTCAACATTCTCAGAACCACAAACTACACAACTCAATCTCAAACTTTAAACTCTAAACTTCCAACAAACAATCTCAAATTCCAAAAACAACTACAATAAGCTTAACCTAACATATCCACACCTTATAAAGTTAACCGGTAAACTACAATAAGCTTAACCTAACATATCCAACCTTATAAAGTACTTTTGTCGTCGAATAAAGAAGTCAATATCGTCAAGCAAACACATATATTTTTTTCTCTGCTTTAAATACATAAAAAACATCTATGAGCCCAATGAAAAAATCTAGAACATACAATAATTTTCATCCTATGAATCCATATATATACGTATCTACAATTAATCCATCTTAATGAACATTACAGTAAGACTTAAACTTACACACAATCTCTCTAAGCAACAACTCAATCCCTACACTCAAAACAATTTCTCACCCCTCCTCAAATCAATCTCTAAACATCAACCCCCTGCTCAAAAAGTTTTTTTTTTTTTTTTCCATTGCATGCAACCATTAAAAACAAAACATATTGCCAACTATAATGAACAACCAAAATTTTATAAGCATAAGATCAAAACATATAGAAAACAATCAAATTGTTCAAACCTTTCAAAAGTAATTTCTATTTACAACCTTTAACGCCCTAAAATTATCATAAGGAAAATAAATTTATGATATTCTAGCTATAATACCTTCAACCTTCAACTACAACTCGAACTTTCCCATTTACCAAAACAACATTATACTTCAACAGTAAAGAAAACACCATAAAAAATTCAACTTCATACACACAAAAAGTGACGAAAACAAGTTAATAGCACAACTAATTCAAGAAATCAGTATCATCAACGCGAAAAACCTTGCAAATAAGCAACCAAATACCAACTAGGAACAACAAAAAGTAGAACAAACACACACATAAGCTAAGATATCAAAAAATTAACCCAATAACATGAGAATAGACTAGAAATTTTACCTCTTGTGTGCGTATGCCCTAGAAAAATGAAGATTGAAAAGAGGAGAAAGCTCGTCGTTGCCCTAGAAAATTGAAGATTGAGAGGAGAGAAAGCTCGTGAGGCGGCGGAGGGCGAGGCGACGAACGGCGATGCAAGGGTGACAGACGGCGAGGCGACCGGCAGCAGAAGGCGAGGCGAACGACGACGAAGGGCAAGGCGACGGAGAGAGAACAGAGAGCTCGAGAGAGGGGCGGTTGAATTCGAGAGAGAGAGGAAAAATGAGGAGAGGGAAAATGTTAGGGCTTTTTTGCCCAGTTTTCTGCCGACGCCGTTAGTAACGGCGTCGGCAGAAACGGCCTCTCTCGACGCCGTCTTCACGGCGTCGAGAGAAATTTCGTCTCTCTCAACGTCGTTTTTAAGTACGTCGAGAGAGGCAATTTCTGCCGACGCCGTTACTAACGGCGTCGACAGAAGGGGAAGATTGAAATTAAGTATTTTTAATTTGGAGATTTTTTCGTCAAGGTTTCTTCCGACGCCGTTAGTGACGGCGTCGGCAGAAACGGATCTCTCTCGACGCCGTTCGTGACGACGTCGGCAGAAACAAATCTCTCTCGACGCCATCTTGACGGCGTCGAGAGAAAGGTCATCTCTCTCGACACCGTAAAGATGGCGTCGAGAGAAAGTCATCCCACCATGTTTCTCCCGACGTGATTTTTTCAACGTCGAGAAAAATAGGTTCTCGCGACGCCATCTTCGTCGAGAGAGAGCTCGTCGGCAGAACCAATTTTTCTTGTAGTGTTAATTAAACACCTATAAATAGAAGGTGTTCCCTGCCATTGTTGTAATCAAGTAAAATTAAGCTCCAATTGAGCAAAGTGACATACAACTCAATATCAAAGAAACATTTCTTCATCTCTCATTTCAATCTATAATCCTAATTAATCTACTTTATCTTCTTGCCTCCAACACTAAGTTAGTTAGGATAATACGCACAGATAAAATCTCAATGTTATTATCTAATAGCGGCAAAAAAAGGAAAAAAAAACAAAACAAAAAAAACAAGAAAACAAAACAAAAACAAAAGATAGAAAAGAAGAAAAGGTATAGGTTTTGGTGTCATACGCATCACCAAAAAAAAAGGTATAGGTCTTGATAACGAGAGACGAACGAACCAAAAAAACGAGTGTCTGTTTCTATTAAAAATATCGTCAATTTACAAACCAACTGAGAATAATTATATATGGATGCTTATCACCACCAGTAAAACTAAGCAAATTTACATTAATTTACAGACCTCCAATGGCTTCCATTGCCATTCTCTCAATCCTTCTCCCTTCCTTACCCTTCATTTTCTTCATCTTCTCTTTCTTTCTCAGATGGAACCCTTATGGGATTCCATGGAATTGGCCTCTTTTCGGAATGATCCCTACACTCGCCATCCATATCCACCGCATTCATGATCGTGTAGCTGAAATCTTACACCAATCTTCTTCCACTTTCTTCTTCCATGGCGTTTGGTTCGCCGATATTGACTTCTTGCTCACAGCCGACCCTTCAAATATTCACCATATAATGAGTGCCAACTTTCAACGGTACCCCAAAGGCCCCGATTTCAAGTATATTTTTGACGTTTTGGGAGATGGGATTTTCAACTCCGACTCCGATTCCTGGAAGAACCAACGCAGAACCGCTCATGCTTTGGTTCGTCATCACAAGTTTCTTCAATTCTTGGAGAAAATTGCGATGAAGAAGGTCGAGGAAGGGTTGGTTCCGGTGCTTCAAAGTGTTTGTGAAAATGGGTCGGTGTTGGATTTGCAAGATTTGTTTCAGAGATTTTCGTTTGATTCCACTTGTATGTTGGTCACTGGCTTCGACCTCCATAGTTTATCTCTTGATTTCCCTCAAGTTCCGTTTTCCAAAGCCATGGATGATGTCGAGGAAGTGATTTTTCTTCGACACTTTTTTCCTAGAGGAATTTGGGAATTGCAAAAGAAACTCCAATTTGGACAAGCCAAGAGATTGAACGAAGCTTGGAAGATCATAGATGAAACCATCACAAAATTGATGGCCTCCAAAAGAGAAAGCTTGAAGCTGAAGCTGAAGGAAGAGCCAGAAGGAGGAGGAGTCGATTTGATCACATCGTATATTGTAAACAAAGATGATGATGAATTTGGAAAAAACAATGATAAGTTCTTGAGAGACACCGTTTTGAATTTCATGATTGCTGGTCGGGACACTCTAAGTTCAGCTCTCTCATGGTTTTTCTTTTGTCTTTCAAACAATCCAATCGTTGAAGCAAAGATAAGAGAAGAGCTGAAAACAATCATCCCACCAAACGAAGCTCAAGATCAATGGAGAATATTTTCAATTGAAGAGCTGAAGAATCTAGTTTACTTTCATGGAGCCTTATGTGAAACACTTAGACTTTATCCTCCAGTTCCATTTCAACATAAAGTTCCTTCGCAACCTGACATCCTTCCATCAGGTCATCATGTCAATCCCAAAACAAAGATTTTGTTTTCGTTATATGCATTGGGAAGAACGAGTGATGTGTGGGGAGAAGACTGCATGGAGTTCAAGCCAGAGAGATGGATTTCAGAAAAAGGAAGTATAAAACATGTGCCATCTTACAAATTCTTGGCCTTCAACGCAGGGCCAAGGACTTGCTTGGGAAGAGAAGTGGCTTTCGTTGAGATGAAAATAGTTGCCGCTGCCATTATTCACAACTACAACATTATTCAACAGATAGGGCATAAGGTTGTTCCTAGTGCTTCTATTATTCTTCACATGAAGCATGGATTCAAAGTCAATATTTCAAGAAGATGGTCTTGAAAAGGTGAAATATGCAACATTAGCTTGTATTATTGGTCTATTGTGATATAAAATAAATGGGTTATATGGTAAGTTTTATTCCATCAACTTGGAATAGGATGTTTATTTATTTTTCAATGTGATGCTTGAGTTAGGACAGATATATGAATAAACCGACAATACATTAGAAAGAGATGGGATTCTCAAACTATGCTTTACATGGATTAAGATAGTAATAAAGTGTATTTTCCTTTTTCAGTGACTTAATCATATAGAAACTCTAAAATTAAGTATGTTTGACTTGGAGCAATTCTATATTGGATTACCTCTTGAAAACTTTCTTAGGAACATGTGTGTGAGAATAAAAGGTCTTGTGTTGGTTTGGTCCAAATCCTAAACATGAAGTGTGACAATTAATTTTAAAGTACTTTAAGCAAGTTTCTTTTTTCTTGTCTCATTTGATAATAATTTCATTTTTACTATTTGTAAAAGTTATACATTTCAACACAAATTCCTCATATGATTTCAAAACTTTATAAAAAAAAACATATTTAAACAATTTTTTAAACAAAAAAAAAATTCAAAAACTACTTTTGAGTTTTCAAAATTTTGGTTAGATTTGGAAAACATTTCTAAAAGGTAAATAACAAAATAAAGAAACGCAAACATGTGAATCAAACGTTCAAGTTGACAATAACATTGTTAATTATATTTAAATGTGGCCTAATTATATGCCTAATTATATGCCTCATTATATTTACGTACGTGACACGAGAATAATCCAACAAGATGAAATAAATATAGAGTATCAAACAAATTGATGTGATAGATAAATACAATAAATTGTGATAGATAAATACAATAAATTTTAAATCTGATTTCTAGACCATTCATATATTATTCACATAACCTCGACCCTCTATCTCACTTATTGACAACTTGTTTCACATTAGTCAAATGAATATGTCACATCACTTTCAACCCAAACATTGATAACAAGAAGTCATTAGAATCCAAATTAAATATCTATGGACACATGTGAAGCATCACAAAGTATAAAAAGTAAATATCCAATGCTATGAACAAAACTTGACTGCATATCGGTAGAATCTCCTTACATATCCGACAACTACGGAAGAGGAAGGGAGAAAATGAGAATTTTTTTATCTCTCCTAATTGTCAACATTTAATGGTGGTATGCAGGAAGATCTATATAATGAGTCCATTGTATGTAACGGTTTCTGCAACGCGCCCACTTGTTATTTGGTTTGTTGCATTGCATTGATTTGGGTGCTGTCAGCTGTTACTCTGTCACCAATGGCTCAAAGTTGGAAGTTTGTGTGCGTGTCTCTGTTCAATGCCACAAACGAACAAACCCATCCACTGATCTATTGTGTCCATCTCTATTCTATTATTGACCTAAATTATCAGAGCTCTTCATTGATTTCGTTGCCTTCAATTTTCTCTTCATGTTTAAAAACCTATAATTTTACCCTAATTTTTGCAATTTCTGATCAATTACCTAATTAGAAGTTTTTTTTTTTTAAAAAAAAAAAACCCTATTCAAATGACTTTTTGATTTTTACGCTCAAAGAAAAAGTTATTGTTGATTGTAGTGGGTGATGATTTGATCAAGGATGGATTTTATTCCAGGAATTCTTCCACCAAATTTTAATGATTCATCTTGTTTATATGCAAATATTGGTTTGAAGATTTGTGTTGATTGGGTTTTCTCCAAGTAAAAGAGTGTGATAAGTTTGATTAAGAAGAGTATGTTGTTATCATGGATTTTGAATATTTGAATAAAGTAATTTGGCATATTTGAACTGAGGTATGTTTTATATATTAGCAAAATTGGTTCGGATTTAGAGTAAGAAAACTCTTTGATGTATCTAAGATACTATTTTTTGAGACTTTGAAATCCAACAATCAAATTAAGATTCTGATCGCATCATTCGAGATTGAGATTAGATACAGATAGGACTTTGAATTATTGTTGTTGGTTGCATTATCATTATATATCATCATCATCATTTTGTAATAAATGATAGGTTGGTGCTAAGTTTACAAGTGTAACATTTTATGAATGATTGACAGGATGTGAATGATTTTAATTGTATTTGGTCCAACTTGTGGGACAATGTTCATTTTTTTTCTTTCTAGGTAGGTCCTGATGTAGGGGATTACTTTAAAGGTTATAAATAGTTGATGTGTCCTAGTCTAGAACTTATAAATTATTAGTCTTTTAGTATCCATAACTCAAGATATTTTATAGTTATCTTGTCATTTTTAAAGTTGGAAAAATGTCACAGAATATATTAATTATGATATTGTACTTGGTTTTATCCCAATTTTTTTTTTCTTACAATAGTTTTCACCTTTTTGAAACGACATTTAAATTTTTAACATAATAATTTCAAAAACTATTTTGGTTTTTGAAACACTATTGCAAAAATATTAAATTGGATCTTGACTTAGTGAACATAAAAAGTGGGCTTGGCTCGCTTCCACCGGGCTTGGGCCAAGGTGCAAATTGGGTCTTTTGCCCAAAACTCTTTTTGCTTAGGGTCTAAATGAACCCTGGGTGCGGTCTAGCTATGCCAAAGGTCAGGTCGATCTCGGCTTGTTTCCACAATTTTCATATGGTCCCTGCCCTTTGATTTTGAGGTAAATTTTAGGAAAATTGCGGTGGGTGGCAATTAGAGTTTTTTTTCTAATTGTAAATATAGCACAATGTAAAAATAATAATAAGTATGACAATTTATTATAACAAAATTTCATAATTCTCGTTTTACCCCTATATTATTGTGAATTGTGCGTGAATTCTATCCATATAAATCCTTTCTATCAATCTATCATTGATAAAGTCTCATAACCGAATTTGATTTTGCTAAACCATGCATTTATTATATTAATTAGTAATTGCTGATAAATTTTATTGTCAGTTTTATAGTTCGATGACCCCATTAGATATTTTACTTTAAAAAGGGATAGTTAGATATATAATTATAAAAAAGGTATTTTTAGTTGTAGATGGTTAATTTAAAAGATTCGTTTGAATCTCAATCTCCGTTAACATCATTGGGTAAAGAAATCAAATACAGTTGGAATAAAATTAAAATGAAAATAAGAAGAAAAATAAGACCCCGTTTAGTTCATGATTTTTTATGTTTTCGAAAATAAAAAATACAAGGGAAACTAGGAAAACGTGTTTGGTATACCTGTTTTCAAAAACAATTTTCGAAAACAACTCAAAAAACAGCCTGTTTTCAAAAACGATAAAATGTTGTTTTCATTGTTTTCCAGTTTTGTTTTCAAAATAATGGAAACACGAAATACAACTTTAAAAACACATAATACATCTTTCTTTCCGTCAAACAATGTTACATTATCTACAAACAACATTTTTTATTTTTGATATCCAAATTATCTTCGGCTCTAAAGCGAAAAAAATACAAAATTACTGTTGTGTAAATAGTGTGTTTGATTGATACTGATGTTTTGGTTGTTATTTTTACTTCATTATTTTTACTTTTTACATAATTCTACCTATTTTGATATACTCCTCCACTTTACAAATCAAAAGTTTCATATAATACAACTATATGGTATATTTTTTTTCCTTATAATTTCAATATTCCAACAATTTTTTTTTGGAGAATCAATTCCAGCAATATTGATTTATAATCTCTCTAAAAATGAATAAAAGTCAAGTAGAAAAATAATCATAATAAATTAACTTTTTCTAAAAAAAAAAATAATTTTACCGAGCACATATTAATATTTTCATGCATTTTCAAATTGATAACCAAACACAGATTTCAAAATTTGAATTCAAATTTAAAGATTTTAAATTGGAACCAAACATGTTTTTAGATATAATGAAAATAAGAATTTTTTTTTTGTTTTCTCCTGAATTCTTTATTTTCGAAATTTTTTTTCAAATCACGAACCAAACGGGGCCTAAACCATTTGAATTCTAGCCAAATGTCAAAACAAATTTTAAAAATTTTAAGGCATCGTTTGATAACCATTTAGTTTTTGGTTTTTTTTAAAAAAATTAAGCTTAAAACACTATATCCACCACTAAGTTTCTTGGTTTTGCTATATACCTTCCCCCTATGTTTTCAAAAACTAAGTCTAAGTTTTGAAAACTAAGGGGCCGTTTGATAACCATTTCGTTTTCTGTTTTCTGTTTTTGTTTTTCATTATAAAAAAAACAAGAATGTTTGATAACCATTTCTATTTTTTGTTTTCTGTTTTTTAAAAACGTTTTTGAAATTACAAGCAAATTTCAAAAACAAAAAAAAGTAGTTTTTAAAAACAGGTTTCTGTTTTTCAAAAACTCATTTTTATTCTAATGCTTATTTTTCTCCTCTTTTATCTATCTTTCTTCAACAAATTCTTTTTTCTATTTTTTTTTCTCTAAAACGTTTTTCTCTCTATAAAATTTATTTATTTTCTCTCTAAAATTTCTCTCTCAATTTTTTTTCTCTATAACTTGTCTATTTCTAAAAACTTATCAATAACTTTTTATCTCCTTAATAAACATATTCTAATTTTTTATTTGAAAAAAAAATTGTCCAAAATTTTCTATCGCTACAACTTTTCTTTATTTTTCTAATTTATCGTTATTTCTTTAACATATCTTTTACTCTTTACCTTACTATCTCTCTAAATTTTCTATTTTTATTTAATTTTTTTATCTAAAATTTATCGCTGTTACTCTAACTTTTTTTCTATTTTTTTTCTCTAACTAATATCTTTTCTGGAGTCTAACTAATATTCTCTCTCTAAACATTTTCTTTCACATCTCTAAATTTTCAATGTTTAACTTTTCTCTCGTCTTTTAAAAAAACAAGAAAAACTTCTCTCGAAAACATTTATATTTGTGTCTCTAAATTTTTGTTTCAACGTCTCTACACATTTTTCTCTCTCTAAAACATCTTTTTCATCTTTCTAATTTTTGAAAAACTGAAAACCAAAAAACAGTTACCAAACAAGGTTGGTTTTCTGTTTTTTAAAAACAGAAATAAAAAACAGTTATCAAACAGAGCCTAAAAAAAATAGTTTTCAAAAACTTGTTTTTGATTTTTGAATTTGACTAGTAATTCAAATGTGTCATTCACAAACCTAAAAACCATAGTAAGAAAATTGATAGAAAACAACTTAATTTTGGAAAACCAAATAGTTATCAAACGGGTCCTAAACTATTTCATTTTAGTTTTCAAAATTTAAGTTGATTTTTAAAAAGTAGGTAACAAACAAGAAAACTTCACGAAGAGAGAAGATGATTGTTGATTACAAAAACACTTTATATCAAGACACATGAACTTATTTCCATTAATCCATACATGCAAAATTCAAATACTAATTAACAACAGACGTTTTTTATATATATATTTTGCCCCTCTCCGATCCCACATGTTTTCAATATATATATATATATTTTGTTAGCTTCTTATAATATTCTTGTAAACCTCATTATTACTTCCCATATGCATATCTCACTAATCATAATATTATTCTCAAACAACTTCCTTAAAAAACCTTCAGGACCATCTCTTAGAAACCCTAACATGGAACCCACTGTTCATGTGAAGTATCACAGAAGGAACAGGAGCAACAACAACATTGTTGTTGTCTTCAACAGCTTGAATGTCGTAGTTATGGATAATGGCAGCTGAAACAATCTTCAACTGGGAAAAAGCCACTCCTTTTCCCAAACAACTCCTCGGCCCTGCATTGAAACTGAAGAACTTATAGGAAGGCTCTCGTTTGATCGTCCCCTTCTCCGAAACCCATCTCTCTGGTTTGAATTCTTCGCAATCCTCTCCCCAAACAGACCTCATTCTTCCCAGTGCGTACAACGAGAAGAGGATCATCGTGTGTGGCTTCACGTGGTGGCCGCTCGGAAGGGTGTCGGCCTCTGCCGGAGATTTGTGCTCGAACGCAATCGGAGGATAGAGACGAAGCGTTTCGCATAAGGCTCCATGCAAGTAAACGAGGTCGTTGAGCTCTTCAATGGTGAAAATTCGTGGTTGTTTTTTAGATTCTTCGCTCTGTGGGATTGTTGTGCCGTTGAGCTCTTCTCGGATCTTTTCTACCACAATTGGATTCTTTGAGAGGATGAAGAACAACCATGAGAGAGTTGCGCTGAAAGCGTCTCGCCCCGCCATCATGAAGTTTAAGACGGTGTCTCTCAAGAACTTGTCGGTGCATTCGAGCTCGTTATATTCGTTAACTATATACCTATGAAGAATATGTATAAAAGATTAAATATATTACGATAAGGCTTTTGGATCTAGACCTTGATGATAATTTAAGAGGTAGTATCGTACCGAAGTATCTAATCAACTTAAAGTTTTTGGATTGAATAGTAATTTAGGTTAATATGAATAGTGAATAAATGATTAAAGTGCGTTAACATGTGTTTGGAAAATAGTATTTTTTGATGGAATAGTTATTATATATGTACCTTTGAAATAAAACTAGTTGATCTTTAAAAGAATTAAGGGCTTTTTTATTGTTGTAGATTTTCTAAAACCAATTGTTGTTGCCTTAAATTTAAAGAAAGTACATTAATTTAATTTGGTGGGTCAAAAGCACTTTTTATCATTTTTAAACTTAAAGTTAAACACAACAATTATTCTAAAGCAGTTCTAAGCATCTATCAGCACACATTAAACAAATGTAAAAGACACTGAATAAAATATTAAGCTACAAACAACTTCAGTATAACTCAATTGACATAAAACTTGTACTTATGACAATTTAGGGTTCAAACTCACAACTCCATATTATAAAAAAATAATAATAATAATCTTAAGTTATTATTAGCTTATAGCTTTAACTTTTTAGGTGGACAAATTTCGGAAAAAAAAAAAGAAAAAAAGAAAGAAAAAAAAAAAAGCTATGGGGTTTGAGTAGTATTTTAAACATGGTGTGTCATATAACGAATTTGCTTAAAGATTAAAATTATAACTGCAACCTATCATTTTAGATTTTTGGGTTAAATGATAATTTAACTTGTATCCAAGCAAATAAGTTAAGAAATAATATGCATAAAACAACATTAAATATACTATATATTGTAATTAAAACAATACTTGGCTGCATACCGACACGTAGGGATCTCCCGAAAGAGAAAGATAGAAAATGAGAAAACATTTTTTATCTCTCCTAGTTGTCAAGATTTTTACGGTGGTATGTAGGAGATCCCTACATATCGTTATGCAGCCAAACTTTTCCTTGGAAGTAGATTCATTCAAACCTATATGTAATTATATCGTAACCTTTCTAACTGTACTACTATTTTATATACTAACTTGCTAAGAAGCACAAACACGTTATATATGGTGAAGAATCAGTGTCGGACACGGATATGTCCGGACACGCATTGGACACGTGTCGAACACGCAATTTTGCGTGTCCTATTTATTTTTATTTTTTTAAATGGACACACTCGGACACGTTAGGACACGAGATTGGACACGTCTGGGTAGACCCAAAGGGTTTTTTTTATTAAAAAAAAAAAGAAAACAAAAAGAAAACCCTAATACCCTAAAACTCCCACCCACATTGTCGATCTCCCTCATCGCACCTGTCTCCACCATCGTCGGCCATCCTCGCCGCTGCCGTCAGCCTCCGGCGGCCGACGGCGGCTGCGAGCGGTGGCCGCCAGTCGCCGGACATAGGAAGAAAAAGAAGAAGAAGAAGAAGGGAGAAGATGAAGAAGAAGAAGAATATGAGAGAGAAAGGGAGAAAGAATAAAAAAATAAAAAAATATTAATATATTTATTTTTTAATATTTTTAAATAAAAAAAAAATTAAAAAAAATTAATTTTTTTATTAAAATAATAGTGCCACGTCAACAACCTTTAACATTTAACAGAAAAATTGACGGCAGGGACCAAAATGCTTCTTATCTCAAACCTCAAAGGTATTTTTATTGAGTTTGAAAACTCGGGGACCAAAATGAAACCTAACCCAAACTTCAGGGACCAAAAGTGTATTTTCTCCTTTTTTTTATATTTAAACCTCCTTTAGAAAGCCTCAGATTTAACCTAGACAAATGGTTATATAGGTCCAACCCAATAAAAGAAGCATTTTTAAGTTAAAAAAACAGGAAGGATGAAGTTAAACTACTATCAATAAAAAATTAGTATATACCATAATTTTTTTTAAAAAAATTATATATATACTATAAATTTTAATATATATATATATATATATATATATACTAAAAAAATAAAAAAAAAAAAACAACGTATCCTCAACATGTCCGTGTCCTAGTTTTTTAGAAATTGACGTGTCGCAGTATTTTGTCATGTCCGTGTCCATACTTCTTAGCTAACTTGTTAGTTTTTTTTCCTTCGTTTAACAATATATGAGGTGGGGATTCAAACTTCTAATTTTTTGGTCATGCATTAACAAATCGAGCTACTCCAAAATTGACTCGTAACCAGCGAAGCTCGATTTGTTTGATTTAGTAAAAATCACAATGCCATCTCATATCGTAGTATATTAATTAACTTAAACTTTTGTGTTAAAGTGAAAATTAAAGGATATATACCCTGTGATCAAATCAGCATCACCGTGTTGTAAGTCTTCATTCAACTCTCGAGCTCGTTTCAGACGCTCTCTTTTCACGGCCATCAAGTTGGCAATGACTTGATCTATCGTATCGGTAGCCTTCCTCATCCTCTTGGCCTCTCCAATGTCCAGCTTCTTCAGCAACTCCCAATACATTCTAGGATAGAAATGACGAAGAAAAAGCACTTCTTGAACGTCATCCATGGCCTTAGAGAAGGGAATTTCAGGAAACTCAAGAGACAGACTGTTGAGATCGAACCCAGTAACCATCATACAAGTAGAATCAAACGCCAATCTCAAAAACAAATCTTTCAAATCAACCACGCTTCCATTTTCACAGAAGAAGTCGAGCACCGGCATCAGCCCTTTCTCCACCTTCTCCCTGGCGGCTCCGGCCATGAACCGAAGAAACTTCTCGTGGACTATCAGAGACTGAGCGATTCTGCGTTGGGTCTTCCAGGAATCGGAGTCGGAGTTGAAAATCCCATCTCCAAAAACGTCGAAAATGTACTTGAAATCAGGGCCTTTTGGGTATTTTTGGAAGTTGGTGCTCATGATGTGGTGAATGTTGGCGGGATCGACGGTCATCAAGAAGCCTGTATTGGTGAACCAAATGCCTTTGAAGAAGAAAGTGCAGGAAGTTACGTGCATGATTTCGGTAAAACGATCGTGGATTCGGTGGATATGGTGGAAAATAGTGGGAATCATTCCGAAAATGGGCCAATTCCATGGAAGCCCATAGGGATTCAGGTTGAGAGAGAGAAAGACAAGGATGAAAATGAAGGGCAATGAGGCGAGAAAAATGGTAAGAAAAGGGTCGAGCGACGCCATTACTGGAGTCTGTTGAATCAGATACGTTGGTGTGGACTCTCGACATTATTATATAATGGAGAGAGTTGATATCATTTTGCATGTAAAAAGTAGTATTTTTATGTAGATTTTTGTCTCTTCTCGTCGGTTATTAGTAGAAAAATTGTAATGGGTGGCTAAATTCTGACGGTTAATTACACATATAGCAAGTTTTATAAAAAATTATAAATATAGTAAAATTTTTAAATTGTTTTTTTAATTCTCGTAATTTTGCCCCTGTTTTGATTTCTATTGATAGATTTCTATCACTGATAGAACTATCAGTGATAGAAATCTATCGCGGATAGAATCATAGTGATAGAAATCCAGTGATAGATGATAGAAATTTATCGCTAATAGAAATCAATAGTGTGTATTTGATAGAAACCAATAGTGTATTTGATTACGTGATAATTTTGAATCTTTTTTTTTTGTTTTTGTTTTTGTTTTTTTTTTTTTGTTGAGGCTTCCCCTTCTTTAAATTTCGACTTCCGCTTTGTGTTTTTTTATTTTATTTCGGTTCTCAATTTTAAAAACAAAATCAGTGACATAGGTTTTGGAAACTAAAATGATAGTCGTTTTCTATCAGTGATAGAAAAATTATATCCCTAATAATTCTATCAGTGATAAAAAGATAGAAAAATTATATCTCTGTTAATTTTATCAGTGATAAAAAGATAGTTTTCTATCACTAATAGAAATCAATTTTTCTATAGAGAAAGATAGATTTCTATCCGTGATAGAAAGTTTTATATCACTAATAGAAATCCTTCTATCACCTAATTTGAACAACTACAACCAATCACCATATACTAAATCTATATGTGACAAAAAACAATAGCAAATTCCAAACAAAATGAAGAAATAACTGATAGAATCTATCAATGATAGACTTGATAGAAACGGAAAGAATGAAAAAAAACGGGTTGAACAACTACAACCAATCATCTTACTAAATCTATTAGTGACAGAAAATAATAGTCAAATTCCAAACAAAACGCAGAAATAACTGAAAGAATAGAATCTATCAATGATAGACTTGATAGAAACGGAAACAAGGAAAAAAATGGCCTGGATGGACTGGGTAATCATGTCAGACGGGCTTTTTAGTAATTTAGATGGGTTGGATGTTAAATTTTGCTATTTTTGCAAATACTTTAATATGTTGCTAATTTTGCTATTATTTTAGTTGGGTTTGGTATTTGTGAAATCAATCATTATTATTATAGGGTGTTAATATGGGTAAACATAACTTTGCATGTGTAAGGTAATCATGATGCCACCCCTAGGCTAGCGAGTTCGAGGTTAACTGTCTCAATGGTCCAAATTTTTAGAAATTATTGAAGGATATTGTGTCATAATGTGGTTAACAATTCTCTGTATCGTTGAATGTACAGAAGAGAAATTACAATAGTATTTTGAATTTATATCCACTGGTTATTAAGGGCATGCATATCGATTTCCAAATCCACATTTGATGGTTAATATTAATGTGGCTGGTTACCTCGTTGCATGGTTTTTTCCAAATTAACTTCAGGCAATATTTGATACCTCGATGGAAGGTGAGGTTGATCGATTGCACAACCTCTAAGAAATTTCACATCATGGGAGGACATTCAGTGCAATTGATCACACAACTGAATTTCTACACATTCTTAAGCGGTTCACCTCTTCAATAGTTATTATGGGTGGATAGATTTCCAAATTTTCATCCAACTGTTGTTAGAAAGTACTCAATCAACCAATTTTCTTAGTTATTTATTATGTTAAAATCAAGTTTGTTTGTTTGCTTTTTTTTTGTTTTGTTTTTTTTAACTCCAGTTCATATAGGTCTAGGGAAACTCTCAAAGTTTAATTTGTTAAATTTTATCCATTTCTCTTTATTGACCAAGTTAAACTTTATCCAAAGTTTTGAGGCTTGCAACCATACATTATCTTATTCTTATTACAGTTTATATCTTGTTTATGGGGTTTTTTTAATAAAAGAAAAGTACATTGTTTATGGTCCTTTTTTTTAATCATAATGTTGCATTAACTTAATCAAACTAGTTAAACACAAGAAAAACTATCTTAAAGAGTAATCTTGACTATTGACATAAATTAATAAATTGTTTATGATCTCGAATTAATTATTTTTCTTTCAAAAGACGAATGAAGAATTATTAACATTAATCCACATTTGATGTATATAAATTGATTTTTGTCCTAATTTTTTTTTAACATTTGTCCGACTCAAAAATTAAATTGAATAGAAATTAAAATCGATTTGACATAGAAGAATTATTAATTATTATGAGTTAGTTCAATATTATAAATATCTATCTCGTCCTATCCAACTAAAAGTTAGTTCATTATTATTTATTATGAGTTAGTTCAATATTAAAGAAAAAAATTGTATAATTATAATAAAAAAAAATACACTTTTGATGTCTGAGTCTTGGATTAGGTTTCATTTTGGTCTCTGAATTTTTAAATTCAACATTTTAGCCCTGGGATTTTGTTTCATTTTGGTTCATCCATCCATTTTTTCGTTCACAACTAACGAATTGCTAACATGACACCTAAATTTTATTTAAGAAATATATTTTTTAATTTTTAAAATAAAAATAATATTAAATTAACTAAAATATTATTATTTTTTTAATTTTTTCATTTATCCCTTCTTCATCTTCTTCCTCCTCCTCCACCAGCTCTTTGCAACCTTGTCGCCGACGACTTTTTTTTTTTCCCTTTTTTTTTCCTCTTCCTTTCTTATTCTTTGTTCGTGAAATTCCCTTCTTCAAGGCCATGGATGATGCTCACGAAGTGATTTTTCTTCGGCAATTGTATCCGAAAATGTACTGAGAGTTGCTGAAGAAGCTGGACATTGAAGTGGTCAAGAGGATGAGGAACAATAGGATAAATCAAGTCATTGCTAATTGTTTGGCGGTAAAGAAAGAGCGTTTGAAACGAGCTGTAGAGATGAAAGAAGATGATCTACAAGATGGTGGTGCTGATTTCATCACATGGTATCATTAGATTATTTATTACACTAATAACAGCCCCGATAACCATTTTAATTACCTTACACAACCAATATCATTTGTTGTTGGCTGCGGAATGAATGCCTTGTTTGGAATGAAAATTTCCCTTCTTTTCTTTGACCTTTTCTTCGAGAATCGAAATTAAATTTTCCCTTCTTTTCTATTTCTTGAAGAATTTGAATCATCCCTATACTCCAAAAAGGAAGGGAAATATACATATACATATATGTCAATAGGTCCACCAATTACCTCATTCAATGGTTAATTTTTTGTCCACCTCTCAATGTTTTATCTAATTCTAGTCCACTAGCTTTTAAAAAAATGTCTATTTTTTTTCGGTTAATTTTTTTTCCTCCTCAATTTTGATCTTTAAACTTTTAAAACATCTATTCTAATTCACAAGCTTAAGAAAAACAAGTCTAATTTTAATCATTTTCGTTAGTACTTGGTTAGTTACTTAGTAGATTAGTGACATACGTGACCGATGAAATAGGCATTTATGTCATATGTGATATAAATAAGCAACTAAATAAGTAGGTTATTGAATAACTTTTGTTTCCATGTTACCAACTTCAATCCTACTGCCTCTAATTGATTTCGTCTAGATTTTGGATTACAATCTTGAGGTTGATTTCTGAGTTCAAGTTTTTTTTTTTTTTTCTTCTCTCTAAAGTGAGTACAAAAACCATAAATCTTAATGCAGCTCATTAAAGAGACGTTGAAATATTTTGTAAATAGATGTTATTGTGGGGTTGATCCTTTTGAATTAATTTCTTAGATTCATCCCTGCTTTGATTCAATTACATCAATATTGGTAAGCTTTTGATTCAATTACTTCAATATTGGAAAAAATTATGGTAGGAATATTTATGAAAATTTAATTATTACTCATGAATTCTGGTACAAAAAAATTCAAGTAAGAATAAAATCTAGTACGAAAAATATCTTATACTTTTCCATATGTTAAGCTGTTTTTTATTTTTTATAAAATCGATCTGTTTATACTAACTCTGGTCAAGGCTCAAGAAGGGTAAGCTCACAGCTTCACTCAACAGAACAGCCAGGGCTTTGAAAGAATAGGGGAAGGGGATAAAGCAAAGAGAGTCGTCACTCCTTTTAGCAACATGGCTCGTTTATTCACTTGCTCATGAACTCGTAGCTTCGCCAGACGACTTGTCGCCTTCGTCGAAGGATGCTTAGTCAAAGGCAAGGTACTCATGTGTGATCGTAGATTCAATAACTGTCGTTCTAGTTTGACATTAGGAACATGGGGATTCGAGATATCTAAAGGAGGTATGGACCCCTTTCATTGTAACGATGGAGTTGAAAAACGTAAGCCTAGCCTACCAAACAAGGACTTATTGAACCCTCCATTTTCTTCTAGCCCCACAACATTTTCACCAATTACCTCATCAATTTGTTTCCCTTCTTTATTCCATGCTCCCAACATTTTCATTAATTATTTTACTCCATTGGCCTACAACATTTTCATTAATTATTTTACCGGCTCTTACTCTATCTCTTTCATTTATTAATAAAGACCACAACTTTTTTTTATTAACTACTTTACAACATTTACTTTCTCTTATTTAAATTACTAATAATTTTTCTTTAGTTGAAGATAAATATTTTAAAGGGAAAAATGCATTTTTGGTCCTTGAGGTTTGGTTTAAGTTTCGTTTTGGTCCTGAGGTTTCAAACTCAACATTTTAGTTAGGTTTGCATTTAGTAGCATTTTGGTCCCTACATCCATTTTTCCGTTAATTACTAACGGATTGCTGACGTGTCACTATTTTTTTAATTAAAAAAAACAATTTTTTAATTTTTTAAAATAAAAATATTATTATTTTGTATTTTTTTTCTTTTTTATCTTTTATTCTCTCATCTCCTTCTTCCTGCCACCACCCCACCATCACAGACCTTCTTATCACCACCACCATCGGCCTTCTTATCACCACCACCATCGTCGATCGACTGCCGTCGCCGCCGCTGTCGGAGCCAATTTTGTTTTTTTCATTTTCTTTCTTTCCCTTCCTCTTTCCTCTTCTTCTTCCTCCTTTTCTATCTTCTTCTTCCCTCTTTTTTCCCCTGTTTTCATATCTGAAAAAATCGATCCCCGACGAACAAATGGATGGCAGCAACAGAAAGAGGACAGGTTTGACAGCGGTTCCAATGCGGTAGAACCAACGACTTCAGATCTGATGCTTGCGGGGTTTGACGGCGGTGTTTTCGTGTTCGACGACTTCAGATCTGTCGCGTGCGGGGTTTGACGGCGGCGTTTTCTTGTTCAAAAACTTCAGATCTGCCGTGTGCGGGGTTCGACGGCGGCGTTTTCGTGTTCAGAGACTTTAGATCCACCGTGTGTGGGGTTCGACGGCGGCGTTTTCGTGTTCAAAGACTTCAGATCTACCGCGTGCGGGGTTTGACGGCGACATTCTCGTGTTTGACGGCGGTGTTTTCGTGGTCGACTACTTCAGATCTGAAGCGTTTTCATATTCAACTGCTTGACGACTTCAAACGGTAGGTTCTACGACTTTAGCTTTTTCAGATCTGATTTCTTTATGGGGGAAAGGAGAAGAGGAAAGGGAAGAAGAAAGGAAGGAAAAGGGGAAAGAAAGAAAAGGAAAAGAGAGAAAAAAAAAGTAGTCTGTGCAGCTCCGGCGAGGTGGGTGGCGACTCCGGTGAGGTGGTAGTCTGAAGAAGAGGAAAGAAGGAAGGAAATTACTAAGGAAGAAGAAAAAGAAGTCTGATGATAAAAAAGAAATAAAGAAAATAAAAGAAAAATAATATATTTATTATTTTTATTTTAAAAAACTAACAAATTAATTTTTTTAATAAAAAAATAGTGTGATGTCACATTTCTTTTTGAAACTAACGGAAAAATAGATGGAAGGACTAAAATGCTACTAAATGCAAACTTCAGGGACTAAAATGCTGAGTTTGAAGCCTCAGGACCAAAACGAAACCTAAACCAAACCTCAGGGACCAAAAGTGTATTTTTCCCTATTCTAAACTATTATTCTTTTATAACATATATTTTTTTTATAGAATTAAAATTTTCTATTTAATTATTTAAACATTAAATTTTTTTTTTTGCTGAATATTTAAACATTAAATATTAAAGACTAAATTATTAATAATTTAATTCATTAAAATAGAATATTATTCTTAGGTAAAATATATGAATAATTTTTTTTTTAATGTAAGTTCATTTTAGTTAGTTATTCTTTGTTAGTATTAAATAAATTATTTAAGTAGAATTTATTATCATTAAATATTGAAGTGTTATTAACTTTATATTAGATATATTTTATATTCATATGAAATGGATATGACAATATTTTTTTATTGACCGAGGTTTTTAACTTATTCAATACTTTTAAAATCTACATATCTATTAGACATAAAATTAAAAGTAGAGTCTAAAATTCAATTTTTGTCTAAATTTTAAAACATGTCGAATATGTTAAAAACTTATGAAACATAAAATTAAAAATTTAAGTCTCATTTAGTTACAATTTTTTTTTTTAGTTTTCAAGATTTGGTTTTGAATGTTATTTAAAAAAAAAAAAAAAAAGTAGATAACAAAACAAAAAATAACACATAGATGGAAGTAAGGTTTATAACCCAACTTTAAAACCATAGTCGTCTTATAAATTTCTTACACATTCTTAAATTTCAAGAATTTATTAGACACAAAATTATAAACGAAAATACTCATTAGACACACTTTATAAACTTTAGATACGATTCGAAAACTATATCCGTAATTTAACCAAAAACAAATTTGGTGGTGGTTGGTATATTATTATCCCCTTCCTTGGCCCATTCTCTCTTGCCAATTTGATCTTTCCATTTTTCTTCCCACATTTTCTTTCTCTGGTATCTTTACAAAGGCTATCTAACAAAATTTTATGTAAACATAATATTTAGAGAGGAGGAAAAAAAAAAGAGGAAGAAATAAAGTGATGGTTGAGAGGAAGGAGGCCAAATTAATGGAAAGAGATGGTGTGAATATGGATTGACACTTTAATTTAGTTTCTATTTGGTATTTGGTCTCACATTTTATAAGTGAGACGTTTTAGGTCAATTTTAAATGGAATGATAACGGATTTTTTTTAGTACATCAACATTTGAGGGTAGAGAGATTCAAACCTATGACCTCTTGATCGAAGATACATGTCAATTACCGCTGAGCTGTGTTCGCTTTGACATAACGTGGTAATTAACATGATATCATATACATCCAAATTTGATGGACCAAACATGTCACTTTTGAAATAAAGAATCAAATAGAAACTAAATTCAAATCTCAAGGACCAAAAATGTTAGTTTTGAAAACTCAAAAACAAAAGTTCAAATTCCACATACCAAAATTGTATTATTTACCCTATTTTTTTTAGTATAACAAATGTGAGAATGAGAATTTGAACCTCCAAGTTCAAGAGAATGAACTAAAGTGAGCTTAGCTCAACGTAATTGACACGTACAATCAATCAAGAGATTAGAGGTTCAAATTCTCCACACCAAATATTGTTCAACTAAAAAAAATATTCAAGAGAATGACCCAATAAATATCCTAAGAATTGAACTTTAGGCTTATGTGTGGGTGTGGTTTGTTACTCATAATCTATTTCTCATCATCAACAAATTATAGTTGTTGAAACATTTTGATATTTGATGAATAGTTCAAAGAAATTAATATTTTATTGAACATAGTTGAAATTTTTGTTGAAATATCTTTTTTGAATGAGGTGGGTCAGTTTTTTTTGTTGTTTATTAAATTTGAAAGATGACGTAATAATTCTATGTTATTGCCTTCTCTCAAGGAACCTAAATATTTACAATATAAAGTGACTTTCTTCTACCCAAATTCTTATAATAATTGGCAAGATTGAATTTGAAATTCAACTTTTGTAAGGATCTTAGACACATCCTTATCCCTGACCAAAATAAAAAATTTATTGTCAATTAGTTGTCTACTTAATTTATTTATCTTCAAGTAGACTTTAGAGTATTGTCAAAAAAAAAAAAAAAAAAAAAAAAGACTTTAGAGAGGGAAATGATATGGCAGTGATGGAACATGCAAGTTGAATATTGAATATTTTATTAAACATATATCTATTACTTTTTTTTTTTTTTTTTGAGTACATATTACTTATTAAGTGATGTGTGGTTTCTTCTTTAAATTTATAACATGCTCATTTATGGATAATATATTTATATATTATGTTGAAATTATGAGTGATCTTGGATAAAAGTTCAGTTTGGAAAAGGATTTTGAAACTTCAAATAAAGCTTAAAAAAAAAAAAAACCCTCACCTAATGCAGTGTGGAAGGAAGTACTAAATTATATTAGAATTAATTACGTTGAAATTATGAGTGGGGTCTTTCGATAAAAAAGCTAGTTTTTGGAAAAATAATTATGCTAATAAAGCTAAAATTAAAAAGGAAAAAACTTGTCGTAGGTAGGGATGTCCTGCATATCACCATTAAAACGTTGACAACTAAGAGAAATAACAAAAAATCCTCATTTTCTCCCTTCCTCTTTCTTACTTGTCAAGATTCTAATGAGATATGTAGGGAGATCCCTACATACCGATATGGAGACAAGTTTTGTTCAATTAAAAAAGACTTCATAAAAGTTGTGGAAGGAAATAATAAGGTCGGGTTTAATAACTATTTGGTTTTTGGTTTTGGTTTTTAAAAATTATAGTTGTTTTTCCATCAATTTTCTTATAAGAATTTTATCTTTGTCAAGTATCCATTTGCATTCTTAGCCAAATTCTAAAAACAAAAACAAGTTTTTGAAAACTACTATATTTTTAGTTTTCAAAACATGACTTGATTTTTGAAAATATAGAAAGAAAATAGATAACAAAACATAGAAACTTATAGGTGAAAGTAGAGTTTGTAGGTTTAATTTTCAAAAACCAAAAACAAAAAACCAAAGGGTTATCAAACAGAACCCATTATTAGAATTAATTTATAGAAAAAGTTTGAATTTGCAGAAATTTTAATTATCGGAGGACATAAATATTCTATACTTTTTATTGATTTTTAAATAAAGAAAAATATACTCTAGATAGTTCAATGAAAAGGTTTTAAACTTTGAGAGGTTGTGTCTATCTGGTTTTTTAACTTTCAAAATTATAAATTTAGTTCTTGAACTGTTGTTATTACTTTTTTAAAATTCAAATATCTACTTGGATAAAAAATATTAAAATTTTAAGGTTAGACATAAAATTTTAATTTAAATTTAATAAATCAATTAATTTAAAAAAAATTGAATTTGTCAAAGACTTAGTAAACACAAAATTGAAAGTTTGTCGGACATAAAAGTAACAATTTAAAGATTTATTAAACACTTTCAAAAGTACGGACACAAATAAACACAAATCTCAATGTCTAAATTTTTTTTCGCCACATGGGCGCTACAATCTCCAAAAGGAGAGTCGTGCAAAATAACACTTATCAAGAGACTTATTAGACACTTTTAAAAGTACAAAAACAAATAAACACATATTTCAAAGTCTAAATTTTTTTTCCCACATGGGCTACAATCTCCAAAAGGAGAGTCGTGCAAAATGACACAAGAGATTTATTAGGTAGACATTTTAAAAAGTACAGAAATAAATAAACACAAATTTTAAAGTCTAAATTTTTTTTCGCCACATGGGCTACGTACAATCTCGAGAAGGAGAGTCGTGCACAAGAACACGTATTTAAATTACAAAACCTAAGAGGATTAACCATCTGACACGCTTTCTTTGAGCTGGGACGTTTCCTTCCCTGCATGCTCTAAGGCCACTTGCCAGAAACATAACACAAGTTCAAATGCTTCTTAAGCTTCAAAATGCCTATTTTAATTTGAAATTAAAAAAAATCCATTTTGATCCCTAAAATTTAAAAATGTCTATTTTAATTCGAATTAATATATATATATATATAGTCATTGCTATGTTATTTTACCATTTAATATTTACTTCCAACCTATGTAGCTTGCATACGTGTTTACATTGACATGTTAAGTATATATCACTTGAAGCTATTATTATCAATTTATCAAAAGGAAAATAAGGGATAATGATCTAAAAGATTTTCTTTTTTTTTTTTTTTTCTTTTTTAAGGTTAGAAGTTAAAATAGACAAATTTGAACCATAAGAAACTAAAATAAAAAGAATATAACTTGAAAATTTGAGGCTCAAAGGACCAAAATGAGATTTGAACAAAGAAGGAAAAAACAAACGAAATTAGAACTAATATATAGAGATTTGGAAAGAAATAAAACTCACCGGACGGAGTAATATATAAAGTTTTCAAGATTATACAAGTTGAGCTATGAGTTCAATGATTTCAAAAGTTTTTGAAGTGTTTGTTAGAAACATTTTAAATTACGTATATAGACCAAACAAATCACAATCTCAAAAGTTGAGTACACAACCACTTAATAACAACCGACTCTAAAAGGCCAAGATACCTAACTTACATAATTTAACCCTATATATTTATCATTAATTCTAAAAACCTTATCTACAATATTAACTCAAAGACTCTTCTTTTTTAAGTATACAACAACTAAATCTAGCGGATAGAATCTTCCAAATAATAATAATTAAGTTTCTCATCACATAAAGATATCCACTCCATTATAAATTATAACACAAAGGCTTCCCCGTAAGGAATAATCAAGTCAAAACCAAGCAACGACAGCTCTTCAATGGCGTCTCTCGACATTCTTCCCATTTTTCTCGCTTCAATAGCCTTCATTTTCATCCTCTTTTCTCTCTTCCTCAAATGGAATCCACATGGGCTTCCATGGAATTGGCCCATTTTCGGAATGATTCCCACCGTCATCCGCCACATCCACCGAGTCCACGATCGCATAACCGAAGTCTTGCAGACAACTGGCTGCACTTTCTACTTCAAAGGCATCTGGTTCACCAACACAGGCTTCTTGATGACCGTCGATCCCGCCAACATTCACCACATCATGACCACCAGCTTCGAAAAATACCCAAAAGGCCCCGATTTCAAGTACATTTTCGACGTTTTGGGAGATGGGATTTTCAACTCCGACTCCGATTCCTGGAAGATCCAACGCAGAATCGCTCATTCTCTGATAGTCCACGAGAAGTTTCTTCGGTTCATGGCCGGAGCCGCCAGGGAGAAGGTGGAGAAAGGGCTGATGCCGGTGCTCGACTTCTTCTGTGAAAATGGAAGCGTGGTTGATTTGAAAGATTTGTTTTTGAGATTGGCGTTTGATTCTACTTGTATGATGGTTACTGGGTTCGATCTCAACAGTCTGTCTCTTGAGTTTCCTGAAATTCCCTTCTCTAAGGCGATGGATGACGTTCAAGAAGTGCTTTTTCTTCGCCATTTCTATCCTAGAATGTATTGGGAGTTGCTGAAGAAGCTGGACATTGGAGAGGCCAAGAGGATGAGGAAGGCTACCGATACGATAGATCAAGTTATTGCCAACTTGATGGCCGTGAAAAGAGAGCGTCTGAAACGAGCTCGAGAGTTGAATGAAGATAATCTACAAGATGGTGGTGCTGATTTGATCACATGGTATACCATTAGATTATTTATTACACTAATGAAACAAAAATTCAAGGCTGGATAAACATTTGAATCTTGGTTTTTGGAAAATTCAAATTGTTTTCTCCCCATTTTCTTATCAGGGTTACATCTTTGTCAAGAACACATATAAATTTCTAGTAAAATTCAAAAATCATAAACAAATGAGTTTTTGAAAACTATTTTTTAGGATATGTTTGATAACCATTTGGTTTTTGAAAATTATGCTTATTTTCTCTCAAATTTCGTACAATGGTTTTCATCTTTGTTAAGGATTCATTTGAATTTCTAGCCAAATTCCATAAACAAAAATAAGTTTTTTAAAAAAAGAAGGTAGATACTAAGCACAATGAAACTTATAGGTTAGAAGTAGGTGTGTACATGTTTAATTTTCAAAAACAAAAAGTCAAAAACCAAATGCTTATCAAACGGCACTTTAGTTTTCAAAACTTGATTTGTTTTTAAAAACATGGGAATAAGAGAGATAACAAACCAAAGAAAAAGTTTTCAAAAAAAAAAAAAAATACAAACCAAAGAAATTTATAGGTTGAAGTAGTGTTTATATAAGCTTAGTTTTTAAAAACCAAAAACCAAAAATCAAATGGCTATGATATGGAACATAAACTCGTAGATTTCTTTATCTATTTATTGACTAGAGTTGGTCTAATGAGCCCCAATATTTAAAAGTTGTCTTAAGTTTTAATTTTGTGTAGGATAGGTTTCTAGTTTAAAAAGGTGTACTTTTTAAGTGGTTGAAATCTCAACTTTTAATTTGTTCTAATAAGTTTTTAAATTTTATGATCTCAGGAAAAAAAAGTTTTTAAACTTTATCTAATAAATTAGAAACTATTATTTGATACAAAATTAAAAATTTGGATACTATATATAAATGTTAACTTGGTAAGGTATATATTTTTAAAGTTTAAAGATTTTATTAAACATAACCTTTGGAAATTTAGAAACATATCGATACTTTTAAAATCATATTAAAAAGAAAGAAAGAGAGAATTCAAAGTTTGACCTAGTTTGCCACAGCAAGCTTAGCTCAGCAGTAATTGGCATGTACCCTCGACTATGAGGTCAAAGGTTTGAATCCCTGCCCCTACCCCCAAATGTTGATGTACTCAAAAAAAAAAAAGTTTGACCTAGTTTTTTAAAATTATACCTACGTTTGCAAAGTTAGCACTAGTTCAAAAACCAAACTTATAATTCAACTTTCATTTTTATTGATATTTTTAACATAGGAACTTTGGTACCATGGTTAAATTACTACTAGACTCATAAGTTTGTTAAGTTGATAGCTAATTACACACTATTTAATCTATTATAGGATATTCTAAATCATAACATATAGAACTTCCTAATTTGATATTAGTATTATATTATCTTTTAACCCCAAAACTTCATAGGTTTTACATAGGCATATATTCTTAACCCATACAATTAACCTCTTGTTTTGATACAATATATACTCCATTTGATAACCATTTCGTTTTTTGTTTTTAATTTTTGAAAATTATATTTATTTTCTCCCGATTTTCCCACAATGATTTTCATTTTTGTCAAAGACACATTTGAATTCTTAATCAAATTCCAAAAACAAAAAACTAAGTTTTCGAAAACTTTTTTTGTAGTTTTAAAAAATTGACTTAATTTTTGAAAACATTGAAAGAAGTATTGAAAAAACAAAGAAACTTGTAGATGATGAAAAAGCTTAATTTTCAAAAACTATACGATTATCAAGCGGACCTAACACCTTTTTTTAAACATATTTGTAACAGGTATATGGTAGACGAACACGAAGGACTCAACTGCAACGACAAGTTCTTGAGAGATACGGTCTTAACCTTCATGATCGCAGGCCGAGACGCTTTCAGCATAGCTCTCTGTTGGCTCTTCTACACCCTCTCCAAGAACCCCATCATATTAACAAAGATTCGAGACGAGCTCAAAGGCATAATAAACCCACAAAAACAACAACAAAGAACAATATTCTCCATTGAAGAGCTCAAAAACCTCGTTTACTTGCATGGAGCCTTATGCGAAACGCTTCGTCTCTATCCTCCGATTGCGTTCGAGCACAAATCTCCGGCAGAAGCCGACACCCTTCCGAGCGGCCACCACGTGAAGCCACACACGATGATAATCTTCTCGCTGTACGCACTGGGAAGAATGAGGTGTGTTTGGGGAGAGGATTGCGAAGAATTCAAACCAGAGAGATGGATTTCGGAAAAGGGGACGATCAAAAGAGAGCCTTCGTATAAGTTCTTCTGTTTCAATGCAGGGCCGAGGACTTGTTTGGGGAAGGGACTGACATTTTCCTACCTGAAGATTATTTCAGCTGCCATTATCCATAACTACGACATTCAAGCTGTTGAAGGAAACAATGGTGTTATTGCTCCAGTTTCTTCTATAATGCTTCACATGAACAGAGGGTTCAATGTTAGGGTTTCTAACAGGTTCTCTTTTTAATAATGGTGGTTTGGATGTATAGTAATTGGTATTTGAATGTGTCTGTTTGTCTTGTTATCAAACCGAGCCTAGAAGTTTCAAACATCTGAACGAAATAAATTTCATAAGCTATATTTTCAAAATATATATATATATATATAAAAGCTATGTGTATGATTTGAATTTAAAGCAAAAATGTATTGATGTTTCGTGAAAAAATATATATATATATAGTCTTTTAAATTTCTTGGTTGGTTAAGATACTATTTCCTTCTCTCTTGAGTCAGGTAGTTTTGAATCTATCGAGTTGTATATATGGTCTTTTAATTTTGAAAAATATTACCATATGCATACATATGAGGATGATTTTTTAAACCAATGTCTAAATAAACATGTTAGAGATACAATAGACCTCGACATGTCTTTTAATTTTGGACATACACTCTTGTTGTGGGTGATTTTGGACCACTCCGAGATTAAGATAATATTTTTATGTTTTTTTTTTCTAGGTTGATCCTATTAGAATGTATAGTATAAAGTAATTGACGGATATAATTATTTCTATCACTAATAGAAACCTTTAGTTCGGTATTGTTGGTGTAGTGACAATGCA
Organism: Luffa acutangula; assembly: GCA_036850905.1. Taxonomy (NCBI): domain Eukaryota; kingdom Viridiplantae; phylum Streptophyta; class Magnoliopsida; order Cucurbitales; family Cucurbitaceae; genus Luffa; species Luffa acutangula. The sequence goes on along the minus strand of CM072087.1, from coordinate 54,013,716 downwards.
AGAGAATCTGAAGGATGTGAGCCGAAATCTCTAAAATTTAATTGATTATTATTAAAAGATAATTAGAATATAAGGTAAATTAGCGAGTTGAATCACTACAAGATTTCTTGGATATGCCAACGAAAAAACGGTCGAGGATACTCTAAAAATCGTTGGCATAGATCTTGCGACAGTTTTTTTCATCGTCGGGCTTACTATTGGCAAAACCACGTCAGGGCAGCTAATGCCAACGGTTTTTGAAAACCGTTGGGAAATCGGAGAAAATACCAACGATAATCAAAACCGTTGGGAATTAGAAGAAAACCTGACGGTTAGAAGAACGGTTGGTATTTTCGTTAGTTTCCAACAGTTTAAAAACCGTTGGCATTGCTTATATCTCTCGACGGTTTGAAAACCATTGGGTTTTAGGATAGCTACCAACGGTTTTTGAAACCGTTGGCATTTCTTTTGATTTCCCAACGGTTTTACTACCATTTGGTGATAGAAATTTAACTTTCTATCCTTGTAGAAATCTATCAATGATACATTTCTATTAGTCTCTATCACGGATAAAAAGATAGATTTCTATCACTGGTAGAAATCTATAAGTGATATGTTTCTATAAATAATAGAAATGTGATAGAAACTTAGATTTCTATCATTGATAGAAAACTAATTAGTAATATGTTTCTATTAATGATATAATTCTATCACTAATAAATTCTATTAGTGATAAGAAAGGTAATTTAGTAATTTAGACCCTCCTAGTATAATATTTTGCCATTTTTGCAATTCTTTCTACGGGCTGCCATTTTTACTAATATTTTGGTCAATTTTATTATATATGCAACCAACCCTTTCAAAAACCTATAATTTTACCCTAATTTTTGCAATTTCTGATCAATTACCTAATTAAAAGTTTTTTTAAAAAAAAAAAAAAAAAAAACCTATTCAAATGACTTTTTGATTTTTACGCTCAAAGAAAAAGTTTTTGTTGACGGTAGTGGTTGATGATTTGATCAGGATCAAGGATGGATTTTATTTCAGTAAGTTTTGTAAGGAATTCTTCCACCAAATTTTAATGATTCATCTTGTTATATGCATAAAAATGTTGGTTTGAAGATTTGTTGAAATCCAACCAACAAACTAAGATTCTAATCGCGTCATTCGAGATTGAGATTGGATACAGATAGGACTTTGAGTTATTTTTGTTGGTTGCATTATCATTATATCATCATCATCATTTTGTAATAGATGGTAGGTTGGTGCTAAGTTTATAAGTGTGACATTTTGTAAATGATTTTTATTTGGTCCAACAACTTGTGGTACAATGTTCATCTTTTTTCTTTCTTGGTAGGTCCTGATGTAGGGGATTACTTTAGAGGTGATAAATAATTGGTGTGTCCTAGCCTAGAACTTATAAATTATTAGTCTTTTAGTATCCATAACTCAAGATATTTTGTAGTTATCTAGTCATTTTTCAAGTTTGAAAATGTCACAAAATATATTAATTATGATATTGTACTTGGTTTATCCCAATTTTTTTTTTTTTTTTTTACAATAGTTTTCACCTTTTTGAAACATTAAAATTTTTAACCTAATAATTTCAAAAACATAAACAAACTTTGAAAAACTATTGCAAAAATATTAAATTGGATCTTGACTTAATGTACATAAAAAGTGGGCTTAGCTCGCTTCCGCTGGGCTTGAACCAAGGTGCAAATTGGGTTTTTTGTCTGGGCGCGGTTTAGCTATGCCAAAGGTCAGGTCGATCTCGGCCTGTTTCCACAATTTTCATATGGACCCTGAGGTAAATTTTAGGAAAATTTCGGTGGGAGACAATTTGGATTTTGTCTAATTGCAAATATAGCACATTGTAAAAATAATAGTAAATATGAAAATTTATTATAATAAGATTTCATAATTCACTTTTTACTCCTATATTATTGTGAATTGTACATGAATTTTGTCCGTATAATCCTTTCTATCAAACTATCATTGATAGAGTCTGATAATCGAATTTGATTTTGCTAAATCATGTATTTATTATATTAGTAATTGCTGATAAATTTTATTTTCAATTTTATAGTTGGATGACCATTAGATATTTTACTTTAAACAAAGGTTAGTTAGATATATAATTATAAAAAAAAGTATTTTTAGTCGTAGATGATGGTTAATTTAAAAGATTCATTTCAATCTCAATTCTCGGTTAACATCACTGGCTAAAGAAATAAAATACAGTTGCAATAAAATTAAAATGAAAAAAAGAAGAAAAATAAACCATTTCACTTCTAGCCAAATTTCAAAACAAAAAAAAAAAACACTTAAGGTCCGTTTGATAACCATTTGGCTTTTCGTTTTTTGTTTTTGAAAATTATGTTTGTTTTCACTCAAATTCCCTACCATGATTTTCATCTTTGTTAAAGAACCATTTGAATTCCTTGCCAAATTTCAAAAACAAAAACAAGTTTTTGGAATCTATTTTTTTTTTTTTCAAAATTTAACTTGGTTTTCTAAAATCGGAAGAAGATAAATACTAAAACAAAAGAAACTCATAGGTAGAAATAGGTGTGTATATGCTTAATTTCCAAAAACCAAAAATATAAAACCAAATGGTTATCAAACGGAACCTAAACTACTTCATTTTAGTTCTCAAATTTGGCTTATTTTTAAAAAGTAGGTAACAAAGAAGAAAACTTCAGAAAGAGAGATGATGATTGTTCATTAAAAAAAAACACTTTATATCAAGACACATGAACTTATTTCCAAACATGCTTATATCAAGACACATGAACTTATTTCCATACATGCAAAATTTATATATATATATATATTGTCAAAATATATATGTATATTTTTTTGTTAGCTTCTTATAATATTCTTTTAAACCTCATTATTACTTCCCATGCATATATATCTCACTAATCATAATATTATTATTCTCAAACAACTCCTTAAAAAACCTTCAGGACCATCTCTTAGAAACCCTAACATGGAACCCACTGTTCATGTGAAGTATCACAGAAGGAACAGGAGCAACAACAACATTGTTGTTGTCTTCAACAGCTTGAATGTCGTAGTTATAAACAATGGCAGCTGAAACAATCTTCAACTGGGAAAAAGCCACTCCTTTTCCCAAACAACTCCTCGGCCCTGCATTGAAACTGAAGAACTTATACGAAGGCTCTCTTTTCATCGTCCCTTCATCCGAAATCCATCTCTCTGGTTTGAACTCTTCACAATCCTCTCCCCAAACACACCTCATTCTTCCCAACGCGTACAACGAGACGATGACTGCCGTGTGCGGCTTCACACGGTGGCCACTCGGAAGGGTGTCGGCTTCTGCCGGAGATTTGTGCTGAAACGGGACTGCAGGATAGAGACGAAGTGTTTCGCACAAGGCTCCATGCAAGTAAACGAGGTCGTTGAGCTCTTCAATGGTGAATATTCTTGGTTGTTTTTGAGATTCTTCGCTCTGTGGGATTGTTGTGCCGTTGAGCTCTTCTCGGATCTTTTCTACCACAATTGGATTCTTTGAAAGGATGAAAAACAACCATGAGAGAGTTGCGCTGAAAGCGTCTCGCCCCGCCATCATGAAGTTTAAGACGGTGTCTCTCAAGAACTTGTCGGTGCATTCGAGCTCGTTATATTCGTTAACTATATACCTGCGGGGAATATGTATATGTTATGACAAATACCGTAAATCAACGAAATAAGAATGAAAGGGCGAAGAAAACAACACACAAATTTACGTGGTTCATTAACGGAGTGTTAGTTACTTCCCTGAGTAGAGGAAGAGAACAATCTTATTAATGAAAAGTAAAACGTATGCAGATTACAGGGATTATGACAAATTAGGTTAAGAGGGTTTATATATGAGATTCAAGGCATATAACAAAAAGATTAATTAATATACTACAATATATAAGCTTATGTGCTTTTGGATCTAGGCGTTGGATGATAATTTAACGTAGTATCGAACCAAAGTATCTAATCAGCTTAAATTTTTGGTTTGAATAGTAATTTCGGTTAATGTGAATAGTGAATAAATGATTAAAGTTTGTATTTAACATGTCATTGAAAAATAGTATTTTTTTTAGTGAATAGTTATTATATATGTACCTTTGCCAAAAAAACTAGTTGATCTTTAAAAGCATTTAAGGGCTTTTAAATTGTTTTTAGATTTTCTAAAACCAATTGTTGTTGCCTTAAATTTAAAGAAAGTACATTAATTAGTAGGTCAAAAGCACTTTTTATACTTCTTTAAACTTAACATTTTTTTTTTTTTTGAGCAGAACATTTAAACACAACAATTATTCTAAAGCAGTTCTAATCATCTATAAGCACATTAAAAAATATGTGAAACACACAAAATAAAATCTTAAGCTACAAACAATATGAACATTACTCAATTGACATAAAACTTATACTAATGATAATTTATAGTTCAAATCCCCACCTACCTATTATAAAAAAATAATAATCTTTAAGTTATTATTAGCTTTTAGCTTTAACTTTTAGGTGGATAATTTTCGGAAGGAAAGGAAAGAAAAGAAGAAGAAGAAAAAAAAAAAAAAACTTTGGGTTGAGTAGTATTTTAAACATGGTGGGTTATATAACGAATTTGCTTAAAGATTAAATATATACTGCAACCAATCATTTTAGATTTTTGGGTTAAATGATAATTTAACATTGTATCCAAGCAAATAAGTTAAGAAATAATATGCATAAAACAACATTAAATATACTATATATTGTGTTATAGGTAATTTTGGACCACGCTCTGAAGCTGACGAAGACAATTGGATAGAGATAGGGTCAGGAAATCGACCCAGAGGAAGACCAAACCAAAGGGTCGGGTCACGACCCATATGGTCGGCCTCGGCCCAAGGTCGAGGCCGACCATTCGGTCCGCTTGCGCGAGCTGAGCTCCTCCACCTTCGTTCGGTCTCTGCTGCCCTTGGTCGCCTTGGTTCAGCCCGAAACGCCTCTGAATTCTTAAAAACTCTAGGAGCATGAGCAGGTATTTAAATCTCTCTTCATCACTAAAGAGAAGATCCCAAACTCTATTCTCTACTCTCTCTTCTTGCTCTCTTGATCTCCTCCTTCCGTTTTCTGACTTGCATCGGAGGCGGTGTGGCAAGCACCACACCGATGTGCAAGTTTTCTGTCTTGCAGGTCACGTCTTCCCCCCTCTCAAACAAATTTACCGTTGGTGGCACGTGAAGGTGAGGTATGTTCCTCCCGACCAAATTTGACCATCAACATATTGTAATTAAATCAATACTTGACTGTATACTGACATGTAGGGATCTTCCTACATATCACATTAAAATCTTGACAACTAAGAAAGAAAAAAATAAAAAATGAGAAAACTTTTTTTAGATAGAAAATGAGAAAACTTTTTTATATCTTTCCTAGTTGTCAAGATTTTTATGATGGTATATAAAAAGATCCATACATATCGTTATTAAGCCAAACTTTTCTTTGTAAGTAGATTCATTCAAACCTATGTAATTATATCGTAATCTTTCTAACTGTACTATATGAGGTGGGGATTCAAACTTCTAATTTTTTGGTCAAGTTATAATGCATTAACAAATCGAGCTACGCCAAGATTGACTCGTAACCAACGAAGCTCGATTTGTTTGATTTAGTAAAAATCACAATGCCATCTCATATCGTAATATATTAACTTAAACTTTTGTTTTTAAGTGAAAATAAAGGGATATATACCCTGTGATCAAATCAGCATCACCGTGTTGTAAGTCTTCATTCAACTCTCGAGCTCGTTTCAGACGCTCTCTTTTCACGGCCATCAAGTTGGCAATAACTTGATCTATCGTATCAGTAGCCTTCCTCATCCTCTTGGCCTCTCCAATGTCCAGCTTCTTCAGCAACTCCCAATACATTCTAGGATAGAAATGGCGAAGAAAAAGCACTTCTTGAACGTCATCCATTGCCTTAGAGAAGGGAATTTCAGGAAACTCAAGAGACAGACTGTTGAGATCGAACCCAGTAACCATCATACAAGTAGAATCAAACGCCAATCTCAAAAACAAATCTTTCAAATCAACCACGCTTCCATTTTCACAGAAGAAGTCGAGCACCGGCATCAGCCCTTTCTCCACCTTCTCCCTGGCGGCTCCGGCCATGAACTGAACAAACTTCTCGTGGACTATCAGAGACTGAGCGATTCTGCGTTGGGTCTTCCAGGAATCGGAGTCGGAGTTGAAAATCCCATCTCCAAAAACGTCGAAAATGTACTTGAAATCAGGGCCTTTTGGGTATTTTTCGAAGCTGGTGCTCATGATGTGGTGAATGTTGGCCGGATCGACGGTCATCAAGAAGCCTGTATTGGTGAACCAAATGCCTTTGAAGAAGAAAGTGCAGGAAGTTACGTGCATGATTTCGGTAAAACGATCGTTGATTCGGTGGATATGGTGGAAAATAGTGGGAATCATTCCGAAAATGGGCCAATTCCATGGAAGCCCATAGGGATTCAGGTTGAGAGAGAGAAAGACAAGGATGAAAACGAAGGGCAATGAGGCGAGAAAAATGGGAAGAAGAAGGTCGAGCGACGCCATTGCTGGAGCTTGTGTTGAAACAGTTGCGTTGGTGTGGATTGTGGACATTATTATATAATGGAGAGAGTTGATCATTTTGCATGGAAGTAGTACTTTTTACGTAAATTTTGTCTCTTAAGTTATTATTATTGTGTGTCAATATGGGTAAACATTACTTTTACATAATCTGTCTCAAAAAAAAAAAAAAAAAAAAACAACTTTTACATCATCATGATGCCACGTAGGATAGCAAGTCTGAGGTTAACTTCCTCCAATGGCCCAAAATTTTAGAAATTATTTAAAAATATTGAATCATAATGTGGTTGACAGTTCTGTACCGTTAAATGTACAAGAGAGAAACTACAATAGTACTTTGAATTTATATCCACTAGTTGTCAAGAAAGGGCATGCAGATTTTCAAATCAACACTTGATTTGATGGTTATTGATGTGGTTGGTTACCTCGTTGAATAGGTTTCTCCAAACTTGAGGCAATGTTCGATACTTCGACGGAAGGTGAGGTTGATTGATCGCACAACCTCTAGGAAATCACATCATGGGAGGACATCCAGTGCAATTATTCTAGCCAAAGATCACATAAGTGAATTTCTACATTCTTAAGCCGTCCACCTCTTCGATAGTTATTATGGGATGCGTAGATTTCCAAATTTTCATCTAGTTGTTATTAGAAAGTACCTACCATCAATCAATTTTTTTAGGTTCCGTTTGATAACCATTTGGTTGTGGATTTTTTGTTTTTGAAAATTAAGTTTATACACACATACTTCCACCTATAAGTTTCTTGGTTTTAGTATCAATATCTTCTACCTTGTTTTCAAAAACCAAGTCCAATTTTGGAAAAAAAAAATAGTTTTCAAAAACTTGTTTTTGTTTTTAAAATTTGGCTAAGAATTCAAATGCAACCTTTAACTTAGGATGAAAGTCATGATAGAAAATTTAGGAGAAAACTAGCATAATTTTCAAAAATCAAATGGTTATCAAACGGGGTCTTAGTTATTTATTAGGTGCAAATCAAGATTTTTTTTACCTCCAGTTCATAGGTCTAGGTAAATTCTCTCAAAGTTTAATTTGTTAAACTTTATCCTTTTGTTTTTTGATTGACAAGTTAAACTTTATCCTAACTTTTGAGGCTTGCGAACATACATTATCTTATTCTTATCTTTACTTTCTAGGCTCGTTACAGTTCATATCTTGTTTATGTTTTTTTTAAGTACATTGTTTATGGTCTTTTTTTTTAATATCATTATGCTGCATTAACTTAATCAAACAAGTTAGTTAAACAAGAAAAACTGTCTTAAAAGAGTAATTTTGACTATTGACATAAATTAATAAATTTAGTTAGAAAGATCCATAATAAATAACTATTTTTAAATCTTATTGAAGAGTTGGAGTTATGAAATTTGGAGTTCTTTTGTCTTGAAAGTTAGAGTAAAAGTTAATAAGTTTGTAGGGTCGAACATGAAGTGTTGGATTAGGAGTTAATGTGTGTGAGGGCCACAATTGGGTTTTATACGCTTTTGGGGCAAACAAAGAGTTTGGTGGAGTTATTAACTCCACTCAACTTCACCCCACCCAACTCCTCAATCCAATCACCCGCTAATAGAGACTAATTAAATGATCTCACATTAATTTTTTTTTCTTTCAAAAGACGCATCAAAGTAGGTTATTTATTTGAGTATAATTATAGATAGGATGAGATAGATATTTAATATTGAACTAACTCATAATAATTAATAATTCTTGAATTTCAAATCAATTTTCTATTCAATTTAATTATTGAGTCAGACAAATGTTAAAAAGTTTAGGGCAAAAATCAATTTATACATCAAACAAATGAGTTTAGGCAAAAATAAAAAATTAATTAGGTGTATCAATTAAAACTCTAAAATTATAAAAACTTCTTTCTATTTTTCTCAACTTGTTGATTTTAAATCAAATACATCAAAGCAAGCCCCTCGACCATGATGTTTTTTAGATTAAGCATCAAATTGTCTCTTTAATTATGTTGTTTATGGAAAAATAAATTAAGTTGGTCCTAAAGAAAACTACAATCCTAAAAGCCCAATCACGAAGCCCAGCATAAAATTTAACGCAGGCCCACGAAGACGAGATAATAATTGATAATTTGCCTTGAACTAATATATGGAGGGGCGCGTCAGAGCAGGGCTGTAGTGCAACGCCAAGGCTACGCTCGAAGGCCCCAGCAGCAAGCTGCTGTGGTGGGCCCTCCCCCTTAAAAAATTGATTTAATATCATGTGGGCCGATGGCCCACGTATCAGATATTAAACTGATAAGAACAGATACTACACTTGATCTTAGCCAAAAGGCCGAGAAAGGTATGCTTTGAATTAGTGAGGCTCCTCTTATTTATAACACCTATTCACTCATTCACTCAGAGAAACGGGCGATGTGGGACGAAATAAGGCTTTTGAAGTTTATTCAAAAAGATAAAATAAAATAAGCCTTTTAAAGTTTAACAGCATTTGTATGCCTCTAATCAAAGTTTAAAAATCAATTTCAATCGAACGTAAGATAGTTTTCATAGAATTTTTCTAATAAAAGAAATTGGTTTTCCTGTTTCAAAAAAAAAAAAAGAAATTGGTTTTCCAAATGAGCTATTACACTCTACATTTAGAGTTGCAGTAAATTATGCATGAGAATGGGCCTATGAGATTGACTACTCCTCCACTTTGACGGTTTTTTTTCTACAACACGTGAGATAGAGAGTTTAAAACTCTGACTTCTTGATCGAAAATATAAGATTTATACCAGTTAAGTTATGCTCTTTGTTTGGCACACCTCTACTATGACATTAATATGACTATGAGGAAAAGAAAATAATGGACTTTGAGTTTATAAAATGTAGCATCTCGACGCATTACCTAATCAATAACGGAAGGTTTTGACTCCTAGGTGAAGTTTAATAACAAGTAGTTATATCCTATAAGTTCAAATTAAATTTTTTGTCTAATAGTATTCAAGACTTCCAATTTTTTGTCTAGTAGATCCATAAATTTTGAAAAATGTCGAATAATTAAAAGATTTATTAGAATATACAAAACTGAAACTTAAATTTCAATGACCAAACAGATACAAATATAGAAGTTTGTGAAGGAAAATGGTAATTTAATCTTCTCAATAATACTAGCAAGTGTATTTCTAACTTTTCAATTCTTAAATCTAAATATACAGACGTACCTGTCCATTCTGAGACGACTCATATTAAAATTGGAACCAGGCTAGGAAAATTGTCCATGAAATTATTGTGCATGGCAACCTACGAGAATAACTACACATTTGCTCATGTCTATCACAAGAAAGATCCATAAATGTCGCCAAAGCAAGCATAGTTCGGCGGTGATTGACATGTACCCTCGATCAAGAGGTCAGAGGTTCGAATCCTCACTCCAAATATTTTTACTATACATAATTATCCAAATATATGAACTTAAAAAAAAATTATGAACCAAACATGTCCACTCGATCAAAAAGAGGCAAATTTACAACTATAATTCTTGATGCCTACCATTTCGAGGACAAGACCGAGTGGGGGCTGGGAACACATAACATTATAAGATGAAATTCACTCTTTCCCTTAAGTAGATGAGTGTTCCCTTAAGGGCTAATTTCGAGTCTTGAACAAAGGTGTGTCGTTCTCTCTGGGTCCAAGATGAACTCTTATTTAGTGGTTGGACCATAAACAACTTGTTTATTAGAGGGATCAATGGTACTTAAAGATCCAGAGGTAATTCAAGAAAAAACGGTAATTTGACCTAGATGGCGATACAAATACTCATGAAGGATTGATGCGTGATTCAGGACGAGAGGTGGCATGGCGTTGGAAGTGAACTCCTAATAGTTGATGAGTGTCCTGCAAATGGAATTCCACACTAGTGTGGTGAAACCTGGTGCACTTTGAAGCTTAAAGATAGTATTTAGTTTGAACTAGTATCGAGGTGATCAAGCTGGAATAGGATTGCTTGCCTTTGTGCATCAGCGGACACGATTGTGGATCAGCTTGTTCCTACATTCAGCTTGGTCCATGTTTGCTTCGAACTCGATGTCCTCTCATGATTTAGCCACATGGGAAAGCCTTGATTCATCTCATAACAACAACGATCAAAATTAATAAGTAAAAATATTTTTCAAACGAATTATTTGTTAACAAGTACAAGGATTATTTTTCAAGATAAAAATTAGAAGATATTTAAATAATTACAAAATAATAATTCACTTTATTTTAAGTATTTATAATTTTTTTTAGATGAAAATATCCCAAAAGAGAAAATAAGATATCTACAAATTGATTTTATAACAGTATATTATTAATATTAAATTTCTATTTAGGAAAAAAAAAAAAGGTAGAATTTAAACAAAGTTTTTTTTTTAGAAGAAAAAATATTATTATAAAGCCACAGGGGCAGAAAAAAATTTAAACAAAGTTGAACCATATAGCTATTAAAAAAAAACTAAAATTAAATTATAAAAAAGATAAATAAAGAATAAAATATAACTATTTTGAATTTAAACTATTATGAGAAAGTGAAGTAAAAAAGAAGATTAATGGGTATAATAAAAAAATGTATTTTATATTTATCTTTAATAAAAAGAAACCCTAATTTTACAATCAATTGTTGCCTACGTACACTATTGCAAATTGCTAAACTAGCAATTATTCAATATATGGAAAGATCAGCGTCCACTTGATCGTGTAATGCAATTTTCAATCCTAAAAAAGGACCATTGAATTAGACATTGAAGTTGAGAACTTATTCTCAATAGTTGGCTTGCATATGAACACATAACATATAGATTCCACATTAAATTTCAACTCCGGCCCTACAATGGTGCATTTTATATTGTCGACCATCTCAATTTAATTTTCGATGAACCACATGCATTAATTGTACATTAGCACTTGGTGAATGCCACTATATAAAATGTGTGGTCAAAGAGCAATTAGTTAATATTATTTTTTTAAACAATATATAAAGTGAGGGATTTAAACCTCTGACCACTTGGTCAAGGATACAAATCAGTTGTGTTATGTTTTGGTTCACAAATAGCAATTAGTTATAGGAGGGCGTTGAGCAAAATAATTTTACTATAATTTCTATAACTTTATATGTGGTTAGATATTAGCTTTTTCTTGTAGAATGGGAATTTCTACATTAATGCTAAATAATTTAATGGGGGACAAGCGGTTAATTTTTACTTGTCAAAACATTTACTCAGTGAAACTAAATTAGAGCTTACATCTTTTATTTTAGACATTCATATAATTTCCAAGTTCAAAGATAACCATTGGCTTTCCAAATTCTCAAAATGTCATTTGTTAATATATATATATAAATCCAAATGGGTTGCTTTCCAACTACAGACTACTTGTGCATTTATAGTGCAATGTCATCCATCAGTACTATTGCTTTCAATTAACTGTATATATGCATTTATAAGGGTATAGGGTATGTAATTTCATTTTTTGGTTTAAATACTATATTTTGGTCAGTGTTCTTTCTGTATTTTGATTCAGTTTGGTCATTCATTTTCTTTTTTATCTCATTTTCATAAAAGTTTTAGCCCGGCATTAAATCCTATAACTTTCTTGTTATGTTTATTTCCTTGTTGGATTCATTTTGGTCATTCATTTTCTTGGGTTAAAATTTTACAAACAAGACCACAAAATCGCCCTTCTTTAACAGAAGGGAATAGATGTTTCCAAAAAGTGTAAAGACTAAAATGTACCAATGACTATAAAATGGATAAAATGTTGTTAGTATATGAGGTTTTTAGGTAAAAGTGTCTTAACCAACCAAGAAATTTAAAAGACTATATATTTTCACCAAGGACGGATTCTAACACACACTCTCCTAGATACCGTTCCACTCTAGCACACATTTAAAGTTTTTTATTTTTCTTTTTGATAACATATGGGGATGGGAGATTTGAATCATAGACCTCTTATTTATTAGTACAAGTTTTATAACAATTGAGTTATATATGCTCATGCTGGCCACGCGCACTTTAACTATAGAACTTAAATCCAAAGCAAACATCAACACATTTTTGCTTTAAATTCAAATCATACACATAGTTTATAAACTTTTTATTTCCATTAACCCACAACACTTCATCTTTAATTTTGTATACAATAAGCTAAGACACACACAAATGTTTGAAACCCTAGCTATATATTTTCCATACATCCACAATTCAAATACTAATTACCATATATATATATATATATATATATATATATATATATATCCAAACAACCTCCTTAAAAAAAAAAAAAAACATTATTATTCATGTCCATCTCTTAGAAACCCTAACATTGAACCCACTGTTCATGTGAAGAATCACAGAAGAAGCTGGAGCAACAACGACATCGTTTTCTTCAACAGCTTGAATGTCGTAGTTATGGATAATGGCAGCTGAAACAATCTTCAACTGGGAAAAAGCCACTCCTTTTCCCAAACAAGTCCTCGGCCCTGCATTGAAACTAAAGAACTTATAGGAAGGCTCTCGTTTGATCGTCCCCTTCTCCGAAATCCATCTCTCTGGTTTGAATTCTTCGCAATCCTCTCCCCAAACAGACCTCATTCTTCCCAGTGCGTACAACGAGAAGAGGATCATCGTGTGTGGCTTCACGTGGTGGCCGCTCGGAAGGGTGTCGGCCTCTGCCGGAGATTTGTGCTCGAACGCAATCGGAGGATAGAGACGAAGCGTTTCGCATAAGGCTCCATGCAAGTAAACGAGGTTGTTGAGCTCTTCAATGGAGAATATTGTTCTTTGTTGTTGTTTTTGTGGGTTTATTATGCCTTCGAGCTCTTCTCGAATCTTTGTTAATATGATGGGGTTCTTGGAGAGAGTGTAGAAGAGCCAAGAGAGAGTTACGCTGAAAGCGTCTCGGCCTGCGATCATGAAGTTTAAGACCGTGTCTCTCAAGAACTTGTCGTTGCAGTCCAGTTCTTCTTGCTCGTTGACCATATACCTGTTACAAATATGTTTAAAAAAAAAAAGAGTTAATTGTAATTTAGGCCCGTTTGATAAGTTTTAGTTTTTGGTTTTTGAAAATTAAGTTTATAAACACTGCTTTTCATTTACAAGTTTTTTGTTTTTTCAATACCTTCTTTTTATGCTTTCAAAAACTAAGTTAATTTTTTAAAACTAAAAAAAAAAGTTTTCGAAAACTTGTTTTTTGTTTTTGGAATTTGACTAGAAATTCAAATGTGTCTTTGACAAAGATGAAAATAATGGTGGGAAAATTGGGAGAAAACAAGTATAATTTTCAAAAATAAAAAATAAAAAACGAAATGGTTATCAAATGGGGTATATGGTATCAAAACAGAAGGTTAATTGTGTGGGTTAATAATATATGCATATATTTTTTTTTTAAAAAAAATATACGCATATATATAACCTATGAACTTTTGGGGTTAAAAGATAATATAATACTAATATCAAATTAGGAAGTTCTATATGTTATGATTTAGAATATTTATAGTCGATTAAATAGTGTGTAATTAGCGATCAACTTAATAAACTTATGAGTTTAGCAGTAATTTAACCCTGGTACCAAAGTTCCTATGTTAAAAATATCAATAAAAATGAAAGTTGAATTATAAGTTTGGTATTTGAACTCATAAATATATATATATATTTTTTTTTTGAAAAACTCATAAATATATCTAATAAGTGCCAACTTTGCAAAGGTAGGTATAGTTTTAAAAAGTTGGGTCGAACTTTAAATTCTCTCTCTCTCTTTTTTTTTTTTTTCTTTAACATGATTTTAAAAGTATGTGATGTGTTTCTAAATTTCCAAGGTTATGTTTAATAGTCTTTAAACTTTAAAAATATATACCTTACCAAGTTAACATTAATTTATATTGAATATCCAAAATTTTAATTTTGCATCAAATAATAGTTTCTAATTTATTAGATAAAGTTTAAAAACTCTTTTTTTTTTAGAACATAAAGTTTAAAAACTTATTAGACCAAAAGTTGAGATTTCAACCACTTAAAATGTACCTTTTTAAACTAGAAACCTATCCTACACAAAATTAAAACTTAAGACAACTTTTAAATATAGGGGCTCATTAGACCAACTCTAGAAATAAATACATAAAGAATCTATGAGTTTAGGTTCTATTGGATAATCATTTGGTTTTTGGTTTTTGGTTTTTGAAAACTAAGCTTATAAACACTACTTCGACCTATAAATTTCTTGGGTTTTTTTTTTTTATTTTAAGTTTTTCTTTGTTTGTTATCTCTCTTATTCCCATGTTTTTAAAAACAAGTCAAGTTTTGAAAACTAAGGTCCCGTTTGATAACCATCTGGTTTTTTGTTTTTTGTTTTTGAAAATTAAACTTGTAGACACCTACCTCTACCTATAAGTTTCATTGTGCTTAGTATCTACCTTCCTCCTTGTTTTTGTTTATGGAATTTGGCTAGAAATTCAAATGGATCATTCACAAGAATGAAAACCATTGTAGGAAATTTGAGAGAAAATAAGCAAAATAAAAACCAAATGTTTATCAAACGGAGCCTAAAAAATAGTTTTCAAAAACTCATTTGTTTATGATTTTTGAATTTGACTAAAATTTAGATGTGTGTTCTTAACAAAGATGCATGTAACCATGATGAGAAAACTATGAGAAACCAAATTTAATTTTCGAAAAAAAAAAACCAAAATTCAAATGTTTATCCAGCCTTGAATTTTGGTTTCATTAGTGCAATAAATAATCTAACGATATACCATGTGATCAAATCAGCACCACCATCTTGTAGATTATCTTCTTTCATCTCTCGAGCTCGTTTCAAACGCTCTTTCTTCACCGCCATCAAATTAGCAATGACTTGATCTATCGTATCGGTAGCCTTCCTCATCCTCTTGGCCTCTCCAACGTCCAGCTTCTTCAGCAACTCCCAGTACATTTTCGGATACAAATGGCGAAGAAAAAGCACTTCTTGAACATCATCCATGGCCTTAGAGAAGGGAATTTCAGGAAACTCGAGAGACAGACTGTTGAGATCGAACCCAGTAACCATCATACAAGTAGAATCAAACGCCAATCTCAAAAACAAATCTTTCAAATCAACCACGCTTCCATTTTCACAGAAGAAGTCGAGCACCGGCATCAACCCCTTCTCCACCTTCTCCCTGGCGGCTCCGGCCATGAACCGAAGAAACTTCTCGTGGACGATCAGAGACTGAGCGATTCTGCGTTGGATCTTCCAGGAATCGGAGTCGGAGTTGAAAATCCCATCTCCCAAAACGTCGAAAATGTACTTGAAATCGGGGCCTTTTGGGTATTTTTCGAAGCTGGTGCTCATGATGTGGTGAATATTGGCGGGATCGACGGTCATCAAGAAGCCTGTGTTGGTGAACCAGATGCCTTTGAAGTAGAAAGTACAGCCAGTTGTCTGCAGGATTTCGGTTATCCGATCGTGGACTCGGTGGATGTGGCGGATGACGGTGGGAATCATTCCGAAAATGGGCCAATTCCATGGAAGCCCATGTGGATTCCATTTGAGGAAGAGAGAAAAGAGGATGAAAACGAAGGGTATTGAGGCGAGAAAAATGGGAAGAATAATGTCGAGAGACGCCATTGAAGAGCTGTGTGCTGGAGCTGGCTTTGTGTTGTGTCGTTGCTTCGTTTTGACTTGATTCCTTACGGGGAAGCCTTTGTGTTATAATTTATAATAACGGAGTGGATATTTTTATGTGATAAGAAACTTATTATTATTTGGAAGATTCTATCCGCTGGATTTTTAGTTGTTGTATACTTAAAAAAAAGAAGAGTCTTTGAGTTAATAGTGTAGATAAGGTTTTTAGAATCATAAATATATAGGGTTAAATTATTTAAGTTAGGTATCTTAGATTTTAGAGTCGGTTGTTATTAAGTGGTTGTGTTTTGTTTGGTCCATACACGTCATTTAAAATGTTTCTAATAGACACCTTGAAAACTTTTGAAACCATTGAACTCATAGCTCAATTCGTTCTATAATCTTGAAGGGTTTTATTTCTTTCCAAATCTCTATATATTAGTTCTAAATTGGTTTGTTTTTTCCTTCTTAGTTCAAATCTCATTTTGGTCATTTGAGTCTCAAATTTTCAAGTTATATTCTTTTTATTTTAGTTTCTGATGGTTCCAATTTGCCTATTTTAACTTCTGACCTTCAAAAAGGAAAAAGAAAATCTTTTGGATCATTATCCCTTATTTTTCCTTTGATAAATTGATAATAATAGCTTCAACTTTCAAGTGATATATACTTAACATGTTAATGTAAACACGTATGCAAGCTACATAGGTTGGAAGTAAATATTATATGGTAAAATAACATAGCAATGACCAAAAATATATATATATTTTTTTAATTCGAACTAAAATAGAAATTTTTTATATTTGAGGGATCAAAATGGTTTTTTTAATTTCAAATTAAAATAGGCATGAAGGTTAAAAGCATTTGAACTTGTGTTTTGTTTCTTGGTGAAAAATATCTAATTTGTGGCAAGTGGCCTTTGAGCATGTACACAGGGAAGGAAACGTCCCAGCTCAAAGAAAGCGTGTCAGATGGGTGATTCTCTTAGATTTTGTAATTTAAATACGTGTTCTTTTGCCCGATTCTCCTTCTGGAGATTGTACGTAGCCCATGTGGCCAAAAAAAAAATTTAGACTTTGAAATTTGTGTTTATTTATTTCTGTACTTTTAAAAGTGTCTACCAAATAAGTCTCTCGATAAGTGTTATTTTGCACGACTCCTTATGGAGATTATAGTCCATATGGCGAAAAAAAAAAAACTTAGACTTTGAAATTTGTGTTTATTTGTTTCTGTATTTTAAAAGTGTCTAATAAGTCTCTCGATAAGTGTTATTTTGCACTACTCTCCTTTTGGAGATTATAGCCCATGTGACGAAAAAAAAAATTAGACTTTGAAATTTGTGTTTATTTGTTTACTTTTAAAAGTGTCTAATAAGTCTCTTGATAAGTAATGCATATATGTTTGAGCCTCAAATTTTTACTTTTAATTTATGTTTGACTAACTTTCAATTTTGTGTTTGTTATAAGCAATTTTGGACCACCATGATATGCAAGGAGCTGACGAGGACAACCAGGCAGAGATAGGACTAGGAAACGACCCAGAGGAAGACCAGACCAATGGGCAGGGCCAACTTGGCCCGACCCATATGGTCGGCCTTAGCCTTGGCGCAAGGCCGAGGCTAAGTTCGTTTGCCTCTGCTCGGTCCCTACTGTCTCTAGTCGCCTCGGTTAAAAATTTTATTTTATTTTTAATTTTAGCTTTATTTGAAGTTTCAAAATCCTTTTCCAAACTGAACTTTTATCCAAGACCACTCATAATTTCAACATAATATATAAATATATATTATCCATAAATGAGCATGGTATAAATTTAAAGAAGAAACCATACATCACTTAATAAGTAATAGATATATGTTTAATAAAATATAAGCACAGTGCCTTCATCCACCATCAAAAAGGTAAGTACGTAGGTAAGTGATTTTTTTTTTAGCCATACATATCTTTGTTTTCAATTTGCAGGTACAATGTCTTTCAGCATGAGTGCAAGGACGTGTTCCTTGAGTTGGGACATGTTCCTTGGACTTGTGTCGCCGCCACGCCTTTCAGCACGAGTGCAAGGACGTGTTCCTTGAGTTGAGACATGTTCCTTGGACTTGTGTCGCCGCCACGCCTTTCAGCACGAGTGCAAGGACGTATTCCTTGAGTTGGGACATGTTCCTTGGACTTGTGCCGCCGCCACGCCTTTCAGCACGAGTGCACAGACATGTTCCTTGAGTTGGGACATGTTCCTTGGACTTGTGTCGCCGCCACGCCTTTCAGCACGAGTGCAATGACATGTTCCTTGAGTTGGGACATGTTCCTTGGACTTGTGTCGCCGTCACGCCTTTCAGCACGAGTACACGGCATGTTCCTTGAGTTGGGACATGTTCCTTGGACTTGTGTCGCTGCCACGCCTTTCAGCACGAGTTGCAAGGACGTGTTCCTTGAGTTGGGACATGTTCCTTGGACTTGTGCCACCGCCACGCCTTTCAGCACGAGTGCAAGGACATGTTTCTTGAGTTGGGACATGTTCCTTGGACTTGTGTCGCCGCCACGCCTTTCAGCACGAGTTGCAAGGACGTGTTCCTTGAGTTGGGACATGTTCCTTGGACTTGTGCCGCCGCCACGCCTTTCAGCACGAGTGCACAGACATGTTCCTTGAGTTGGGACATGTTCCTTGGGCTTGTGTCGCCGCCACGCCTTTCAGCACGAGTGCAATGACATGTTCCTTGAGTTGGGACATGTTCCTTGGACTTGTGTCGTCGTCACGCCTTTCAGCACGAGTGCACGGACATGTTCCTTGAGTTGGGACATGTTCCTTGGACTTGTGTCGCCGCCACGCCTTTCAGCACGAGTTGCAAGGACGTGTTCCTTTAGTTGGGACATGTTCCTTGGACTTGTGCCGCCGCCACGCCTTTCAGCACGAGTGCACAGACATGTTCCTTGAGTTGGGACATGTTCCTTGGACTTGTGCCGCCGCCGCGCCTTTCAGCACGAGTGCACGGACATGTTCCTTGAGTTGAGACATGTTCCTTGGACTTGTGTCGCCGCCACGCCTTTCAACACGAGTGCAAGGACATGTTCCTTGAGTTGGGACATGTTCCTTGGACTTGTGTCGCCGTCACGCCTTTCAGCACGAGTGCACGGACATGTTCCTTGAGTTGGGACATGTTCCTTGGACTTGTGTCGCCGCCACGCCTTTCAGCACGAGTTGCAAGGACGTGTTCCTTGAGTTGGGACATGTTCCTTGGACTTGTGCCGCCGCCACGCCTTTCAGCACGAGTGCACGGACATGTTCCTTGAGTTGGGACATGTTCCTTGGATTTGTGCCGCCGCCGCTCCTTTCAGCACGAGTGCACGGACATGTTCCTTGAGTTGGGACATGTTCCTTGGACTTGTGTCGCCGCCACGCCTTTCAACACGAGTGCAAGGACATGTTCCTTGAGTTGGGACATGTCCCTTGGACTTGTGTCGCCGCCACGCCCTTTTCAGCATGAGTATAGGGACTATTGACGTCTTTGGACTTTAGGAAGTAGCGCAGCAGTGCAGCCGAGCGTAGCATGAGGACCTTCGAACTTGGAGAAGGAAGCAGCGCAGCGTGAGGACAATTGAGGCCTTTGGACCTTAGGAAGTAGCGTAGGAGTGCAGCCGAGCGTAGCATGAGGACCTTCGAACTTGGAGGAAGGAACTGAAACGAAGCGCGTGAGAACCTTCAAACTTGGAGGAAGAAACTGCAACGAAGCGCGTGAGAACCTTCGAACTTGGAGGAAGGAACTGCAACGAAGCGCGTGAGAACCTTCGAACTTGGAGGAAGGAACTGCAACGAAGCGCGTGAGAACCTTCGAACTTGGAGGAAGGAACTACATCGAAGCGCGTGAGAACCTTTGAATTTGGAGGAAGGAACTGCACGAAGCGCGTGAGAACCTTCGAACTTGGGGGAAGGAATTGCAGAGCGAAGCACGTGAGAACCTTCGAACTTGGAGGAAGGAACTGCAACGAAGCGCGTGAAAACCTTCAAACTTGGAGGAAGGAACTGCATCGAAGCGCGCGAGAACCTTTGAACTTGGAGGAAGGAACTGCAGCGAAGCGCGTGAGAACCTTCGAACTTGGGGGGAAGGAACTGCAGCGAAGCGCGTGAGAACCTTCGAATTTGGGGGAAGGAAATGCAGCGAAGCGCGTGAGAACCTTCGAATTTGGAGGAAGGAACTGCACGAAGCGCGTGAGAACCTTCGAACTTGGGGGAAGGAATTGCAGAGCGAAGCGCGTGAGAACCTTCAAACTTGGAGGAAGGAACTGCAACGAAGCGCGTGAGAACCTTCGAACTTGGGGGAAAGGAACTGCAGCGAAGCGCGTGAGAACCTTCGAATTTGGGGGGAAGGAAATGCAGCGAAGCGCGTGAGAACCTTCGAATTTTGAGGAAGGAACTGCACGAAGCGCGTGAGAACCTTCGAACTTGGGGGAAGGAATTGCAGAGCGAAGCGCGTGAGAACCTTCAAACTTGGAGGAAGGAACTGCAACGAAACGCGTGAGAACCTTCGAATTTTGAGGAAGGAACTGCACGAAGCGCGTGAGAACCTTCGAACTTGGGGGAAGGAATTGCAGAGCGAAGCGCGTGAGAACCTTCAAACTTGGAGGAAGGAACTGCAACGAAACGCGTGAGAACCTTCGAACTTGGGGGAAGGAATTGCAGAGCGAAGCGTGTGAGAACCTTCAAACTTGGAGGAAGGAACTGCACCGAAGCACGTGAGAACCTTCGAACTTGGAGGAAGCAACTTCCATTCGCTGTGTTGCCCCCACTAGTGATGAATTTCCTCAATTTATATCGTCGTGCTTCAATATTTGTTGCACTTCTTTTTTTTTTTTGTTTGCAGAGACTGAACTTAAAGTTTTCTTTAAGCTGCCTACGTACCCTTTGAAGAAAAGGGATCAAGTCATAACGTAGTTCAAAATTTTTTTTGCACTCACCTTTTAAGCTCGTGTGGGCTAGGAGCATCATGCAGTTTAGGCTCTTGCGACAATGAGCTTTTACATTTTAAAAGCTCTTATCTTCATCATGGTCTTGATCAGGTCCTTGACTTGTAGGATTGGTCAAGATAATTAGATTTGGTTTCACCTTCAAGGAACCTTCTGTATTTATGAGAACAGAAAACTTCCTCTTCATACGTGACGGGATGCTACTATGAAGCTTCTCGTCACTGTTTACTTCATCGAAAAGTTTCAACTCCAAGTTGTTCATCTTTCTTTTAGGTTGATCGTTTGTTACTTTGAGGCGATCAAAGACAGATGTTGAAGATCGACTTTTCTTCGATGTGGAGACACTTAGCCTTTGGAAAGCTAAAGGTCGAGTGGAGGTGGACATCGAACATTGATTTTCTTCCTCTGTCGCGGCCATACTCATTCTTTGGAATACCGAAGGACGAGTAGTTGGAGGCTTGATGCGATCAAAGACGGAAGTCCTTTGTTCACTCTTCTTAGAATTTTCAACTTCTTCTACGTCGATGCAGTAGGAAGTCGCAAGGTTCTCTTTTTTCTTTTTGTGGAAAGTTTTGGAGAAGGATTTATTCAACATTGCCAGTTGTTGAGGTTGAGAAAACTTTTTACTTCTCTTCCTCTTGGGTTGAAGTTTCTTAGGATCCTTCTTTCTTTGATGTTTGCTCTTTCCTTTGATTGTAGCAAGATTTGATTGGGCTACTTCATCAAGGTCGAGCTCAATTTTGCCTTCCTTAGCCAGCTTTAAAATTAAGTCCTTTAGGACGAAACATCTTTCCACTGGATGACCAATAACTCGATGATACTTGCAATACTTGGGATCATCGACCTTCTCTATCTCTTCTGGTCGTTTACACTTAGGAAGCTCTATCAGTTGCGCTTCCAATAGTTGTTCCAACATATCAGGGATGTCGGCATCAGGGAAAGGACAGATTTTCTTCTGTCTTTCCTTTAAAGTTAAGTGATGCGCTCCATTTGTTTGTCGCTTTTCTTTCGAAGACGACTTGGAAAGGATTGTGTTTACAACCATAGATTCTTCTATAGTCTCTTCTTCGTTTGTTCCTTCTTTTCTCATGTTAGGGAGGAGAAGGTCTTGGTTTTCTCGACTAGCAATACTTAGCTCCATATCGTGGGCGCGAGTTGCTAGTTCCTCAAAGGTGCGAGGCTTTATACCTTTAAGGATGTAGAGGAGTTCCCAGTGCATGCCTTGAATGCACATCTCGACGGAAGAGAGTTCAGTGAGACGATCTTTGCAATCTAGACTCATGGCTCTCCAGCGATTTATATAG
The DNA here is from genome assembly GCA_036850905.1 of Luffa acutangula. Taxonomy (NCBI): domain Eukaryota; kingdom Viridiplantae; phylum Streptophyta; class Magnoliopsida; order Cucurbitales; family Cucurbitaceae; genus Luffa; species Luffa acutangula. Next base: position 53,991,284 of record CM072087.1, on the reverse strand, counting down.
TTAACAACGAGTTCACCTTTTCGTTGTTTAGTGTTGGTGAGCTCGAACATGCTAACGGTTCTTCTAGTGCTGTAGAAGCGATTCAAAAACTCTCTTTCGAGTTCCTCCCAACTGTGTATTGACTCAGGTTCTAGATCAGTGTACCAGTCAAAAGCATTTCCTTTAAGTGTTCGAACGAACTGTTTGACTAGTAGGTCCCCTCGAGTACCAGCGTTCTCGCATGTCTCAACGAAGTGGGCAATATGTTGTTTAGGATTGCCCTTTCCATCAAACTGCTGAAATTTTGGTGGCCGATACCCGATTGGCGTTCTCAAGTTATCAATCCTCTTAGTATAAGGTTTGGAATACAAGAGGGAATCTTGAGTAGGTCCACCGTACTGAGCTCTGATACAGTTTGTGATCATATCTTGGAGCTGTTGGATGGATAGTGAAGCAACCGAAACAGAACATTGTGGATGATCATCTTGCACTATAGACTTTCCTTTGTCGTGATTTTTTACGACTTGGGTTTGACTTGATTCGGTGATATGTTGGTTCTCAATTTGGCTCTTTAGTTGCTCAATTTGAGAATCTTTTTCTTCAATCGCCTTCATCAAGTTGTTGATGTGTTCTTGCATCTCAGTCATTCTTTCTTCCATAGTTCTTGTCTCAGTCATCATGACAGTCACTACGTCAGAATCAGGTTCAGACAGAGGGTTATACTTAACAAGAAACTTGTCATTGGTATATGCCCCCTGCAGGGTTGTTTCTTCGCTTGCAATGATAGAAGCTTTATCTTCTTGCAACCTCAGTTCATTGAAGCAACAATAGGCAGTTGAACCCATGTAAGACTTGATCTCGACAGCGACCATCGAAGAAGTCTTGAATGACATATTTACTTTTATGTTTTGAGATAAGAGAGAGAGATGAGAGGTAGAGATGGTCCCACCGGGCGTGCCAATTTGTTCACACGTAACTTCGGAGATGGAGACACGTGGAATAAATAATATATTGTATTGATGTAATATGCGTGTGGGTGTACAATCTCTAACTTTAATCCTCTGATTCTCTCTCTTGTGTGTGAATGTGTTTCACTCGAGGGCTGGAACGCTTGATCTCGAGTCTGGAGCTTCAACGGATTCTTGGAGCTTGAAGTCTTCCAAATCTTGAAGGAGTCTTCAGTCTTCAGGAAGTGCTGATGTCCTGAAGAGTCTTTGATCTTCAAAGAATGTTGAAGTCTTGAAGAGTGTTTGGTCTTCAAGAAATGTTGATGTCCTGAAGAGTTTTTTGATCTTCAAGGAGTGTTGAGGTCTTGAAGAGCGTTTGGTCTTCAAGAAGTGTTGATGTCCTGAAGAGTATTTGATCTTCAAGAAGTGTTGAAGTCTTGAAGGGTGTTTGGTCTTCAAGGAGTGTTGAAGTCTTGAAGAGTGTTTGGTCTTCAAGAAGTGTTCAACACTTGGACTTGTGGATTGCAGAGAGTCTTCGGTCTTCAGACTTGGTGGAGTCTCTCTGAATTCTCTGGTTCTGCTTGAGAGCTTTGAAAACTCTGAACTCTTGTCTTTGTGAGAGTGTAGAATTTTTGAACCCCTGAAATGGAGGAGAACCCCTCTATTTATAGAGTTCTCGCTGGATGGGCCCTGGTGACTTTTGGGCCTAACAACTTGGGTTGGGGCTTTATTGGGCTTGGGTCTGGTTTATATTTGACCCAAAACCATATGACCCAAATATTTAAAAGACCCAAATTTGATCCAATTAATTATTTTCTTTAATTAATTGGTCAAATCAATTAATCTGATCAAAATAATTTATTTTTAATTAATTGATCAAATGGACATTTGGCCCTAAAAATTTATAATTGGCCAACTTTGTCTTCAAATTAAATTTGGGACACATGTCAATTTATAATTGGTCCCAAATTTAATTAATTATAATTTTGTCATTAATTTTAAATAATGACGTGGCAATTTGTCATTGGCCAAAATTTCTCCTCCAACACCAATTTTATTTGATAACTGTTTTTGGTTTTTCAATTTTTTAAAAATTAGAAAGATGAAAAGATGTTTTAGAGGGAGAAAAGGGCCGGTTGCAAAAGTAGCAAACCGGCCCAAAATAATTACAAAAATAGCAGCCATTGAAACTATTTGCAAAAATGGCAAAATATTGCCATCTAAAAGGTAAAATTACTAAAATGCCCTTTCTATTTTCTTCTCTACTTTTCCGGTCATCTCCATCGACATTACACCACGATTGACGATGAGCTCACCGATCATGGAGGCTTCGAGAAGGCGATGAGCCAAGAGAATCTCATCGGTCTGGTTGAGGACGCCGGCCTCCGCCGCTCGCCGGCGGATTTTCGTGGCATTGTAGAGAGTGGAGGCGAAGAGCACAAGCATCGTGGTGGCGACGGTCTTGACCACCAAAGGTCCTCTCCCCTGCTTCAATCTGTAATTTAACTTTAAAAATCACCCGTTCTATTTGGGCAGCCGCTCCGCCCTGCTCATCGACGCCGACCAGGTCGAGAAATTCCGCAAGAAATTCGGAGAGCTCTCGCAGTTGATGGAGATTCCTGTCCTCAAAGGAGAAATCGTGCTGCCCACAAAACGCAAATCCGGCAAAGGGAAGAAGAAGTAGAAGATTGTGAAGAGTTCAATTGGCCTGGTAATCAATTAAATCCACAGTGCATATGGAGATTTTTGGTTCTTCTATTGCATTATATATTCCTGTAATTTAGCACAATCGAGACTAATTTGTCTGAATCGAACTGTTCGTTTCTGTTAGTTGCCTTGTTGAATGTTGATGAAGAGTCTGATGGGTTCTGCTATAGAATTATTCCACTTTTTACATTTTTTTCTCCAGGACAGTTCAGATGTTCGATAGATGTTTGGTGGTTGAGAAAAAATTCATAAAGGAAAAGAAAGTTAAAGAGAAATTAGAATAGGAATTGATAGTGATTGACGGTACAAATTCAAGTTTCTCGTGAGTTGCTTGTTTTTGAATTTTGCTTCTATGGATCTTTAGCTTATGAGAGGGTGCTATATGAAATTGCTACAAGTTTCTGGAAGTATTAAATGCAGAGTGAAAAAAAAAAATAGAAACTTGCCCGATAGATTCTATCAGTGATAGAAAAGTTTTCTATCAGTGATAGAAAGTATTTCTATCACTGATAGATTCTATCAGTGATAGAAAAGCATTCTATCAGTGATAGAAAGTTTTCTATCACTGATAGAAAGTTAATTCTATCAGTGATAGAACTTTCTATCAGTGATAGAAGTTTCTATCACTGATTTCTATCACTGATAGATTCTATCAGTGATAGAAAAACTTCTATCACTGATAGAAAGTAATAGAAAAACTTCTATCAGTGATAGAAAAACTTCTATCACTGATAGAATCTATCAGTGATAGAAGTTTTTCTATCACTGATAGAAAGTTTTTCTATCACTGATAGAATCTATCAGTGATAGAAAAATTTTCTATCAGATAGAAAGTTCTCAACTTTCTATCTGATAGAAGAACTTTCTATCTGATAGAAAGTTTTTCTATCACTGATAGAATCTATCAGTGATAGAAAAATTTTCTATCAGATAGAAAGTTCTCAACTTTCTATCTGATAGAAGAACTTTCTATCTGATAGAAAGTTTTTCTATCACTGATAGAATCTATCAGTGATATAAAAATTTTCTATCAGATAGAAAGTTCTCAACTTTCTATCAGATAGAAAGTTCTCAACTTTCTATCTGATAGAAGAACTTTCTATCTGATAGAAAGTTTTTCTATCACTGATAGAATCTATCAGTGATAGAAAAACTTTCTATCAGATAGAAACCTACCAAAACAAAAATAGAGGAGAACTTTAGATTCTAATACAACATTTATAGAATTTTTTTCTATCACTGATAGAATCTATCAGTGATAGAAAAGTTTCTATCACTGATAGAAAAACTTCTATCACTGATAGAAAGTGAATTCTATCAGTGATAGAAGTTTTTCTATCACTGATAGAATCTATCAGTGATAGAAACACTTTCTATCAGTGATAGAAAGTATCACTTATAATTTCTATCAGTGATAGAAGTTTTCTATCACTGATAGAAAGTGTTTCTATCACTGATAGAATCTACCAGTGATAGAAACATTGATAGAAAGTGTTTCTATCACTGATAGAAAACTTCTATCACTGTGATAGAAATTTTCTATCACTGATAGAAACACTTTCTATCATTGATAGAAAGTGTTTCTATCACTGATAGAATCTATCAGTGATAGAAAACTCACTGATAGAAACCTACCAAAAAAAAAAAAAAAAAAAAAAGAGAGAAGTCCACGCCGACCGGAAAGAAGAAGCGCGCGCAATCCAAGGGCAAAACGGGGATATGAAAAATTAATTCAAAATTTTTGCCATATTTGCAAATATTTTAAAAAATTGCTAAATTTGCCATTATTTACCCTAATTTTGCCACCCATTACAATTATCCGGGAGAAAAATGTGTAGAGACATTTAAACAAAAATTTAGAGACAAATTTAAATATTTTGGAGATAAAAGTTTTTTTTTTAAGACGAGAGAAATGTTAAACATAGAAAATTTAGAGGGGTGAAAGAAAATGTTTAGAGAGAGAATATTAGTTAGACTCGAGAAAAAATATTAGTTAGAGAAAAAATAGAAAAAAAAATTAGAGTAAAAGTGATAAATTTTAGATAAAAAAAAATTAAATAAAAAGGGAAAATTTAGGGTCGTTTGAAAATTTAGGAGTCGTTTGATAACCATTTCGTTTTCTGTTTTCTGTTTTTGTTTTTCATTTTTTTAAAACAAGGTTGTTTGATAACCATTTCTGTTTTTGGTTTTCAGTTTTTTAAAAACGTTTTTGAAATTATAAGAAAATTTCAAAAACAAAAAAAAAGTAGTTTTTAAAAACAGATTTCTGTTTTTCAAAAACTCATTTTTTTTCTAATGCTTATTATTTTTTCCTCTTTTACCTATTTCTTTCCGACAAATTCTTTTTTATATTTTTCTCTCTCTAAAACATTTTTCTCTCAACAAAAATTCTTTTTCTCTCTCTAAAATTTTTTCTCTCAATTTTTTTTTTCCTAACTCATCTATTTCTAAAAATTTATCCATATATAACTTTTCTATTCCTAATAAACATATTCTATATTTTCTTTTGAAGAAAAAAAAAAAACTCCCAAAAATTTCTCTCGCTACATCTTTTCTTTATTTTTCTAATTTATCATTATTTTTTCTAGCATATCTTTTACTCTTAACCTTACTATCTCTCTAAAATTTCTCTTTTTACTTAATTTTTCTATCTGAAATTTATCTCTTCTACCCTAACTTTTTTTTCTTTTTTCTATAACTAATATCTCTTTATGGAGTCTAACTAATATTCTCTCTAAACATTTTTTTCACGTTTCTAACTTTTCTATGTTTAACTTTTCTCTCGAAAATATTTATATTTGTGTCTCTAAATTTTTTTTCAATGTCTCTACACATCTTTCTCTCTCTAAAAACATATTTTCATCTCTCTAATTTTTTAAAAACTGAAAACCAAAAACAGTTATCAAATAAGTTTGGTTTTCTGTTTTTATAAAACAGAAAACAAAAAACAGTTATCAAACATATATAGTTTTTGTTTTTAAAAAACAGAAAACCAAAAACCAAAAACAGAAAAACCAAAAACCAAAAACTGAAATGGTTATAAAAAATAGTTAGAGATAGTAAGTAAGATTAAGAGTAAAAAATATGCTAAAGAAATAACGATAAATTAGAAAAATAAAGAAAAATTGTAGCGATAGAAAATTTTGGAAAATTTTTTTTTCAAAAGAAAAATTAGAATATGAAGGAGAGAAAAGTTATTGATAAGTTTTTAGAAATAGATAAGTTAGAGAGAAAAAAAAATGTTTTGAGAGAGAGAGAAATTTTATAGAGACATAAACGTTTTAGAGAGAGAAAAAATAAAAAAAAGTAATTTGTTGAGGAGAGATAGGTAAAAGAGGAGAAAAATAAGCAAAAATGAGTTTTTGAAAAACAGAAATATGTTTTTAGAAACTACTTTTTTTTTTTTAATTTGCTTATAATTTCAAAAATGTTTTTAAAAAACAGAAATGGTTATCAAACACTTCTGTTTCAAAATCTTTGACAAATTTTATTTTTTTAAAAATTAATTAATTTATTAAATATAAATTTTAATTTTAAATATTTTGTATATGAGTAGATTTTGAATTAAAGAAAAAATAATAATAAAAGTTCAAGAACTAAATTTATAATTTCGAAATTTCAAAAACCAAATAAACACAGCTTCAAAATTTAAAACCTTTTCATTGAACTATCTAGAGTATATTTTTCATTATTAAAAAATCAATAAAAAGTATAAAATATTTATGTCCTCCTATAATTAAAATTTCTGCAAATACAAACTTTCTCTATAAATTAATTCTAATAATTGACTCCATTTGATAACCCTTTGGTTTTTTATTTTTGAAAATTATGCCTACAAACTCTACCCTCACCTATAAGTTTTTATGCTTTGTAATCTACCTTCTTTTCGTCTTTTTAAAAACTAAGTCATGTTTTCCAAACTAAAAATTAGTTTTAAAAAACTTGCTTTTGTTTTTTAAATTTGGCTAGAAATGCAAATATATGCTTAACAAAGATAAACTTATTATAAGAAAATTGGAGGAAAACAACTATAATCTTCAAAAATCAAAACCAAAAACCAAATAGCTATTAAATATCAACTTACTATTTCCAACCCTTCCACACCGTTTATGAAGTTTATCGAAAGACCCCACTCATAATTTTTTTTAGTACATCAACATTTGGGAGTGCGAGGATTCGAACCTCTGACCTCATGGTCGAGGGTGCATACCAATTACCTTTGAGCTAAACTCGTTTTAGGGCAATTGGCCTTAGGCCAATTTGATATATTTCATTTGTAAAAAGGGACCCTTTTTTAAAATCTCTTATTTGGGGACTCCTTGGGCTGCAAAAATACCATTTTGCCATTTTCTCACTCTCTCTCACACCCCCAAAGGTCTCTTTCTCTTCTTCCCCTCACGCTCGACAAAATCTGATTGCTCAAGAATTTAATGAATCTCAATCGAATTTTGACAAATAACCATGCAACCACGGACTAAATTCGGCCAAAATTAAGGAATCCCAACCGAATTTAGTAAATCCCGATCGAAAATGGCCGGAATTCATGCATTCCCGGTCGATTTTTGACCGAAAATCATGTAAATCCGACAAAATTAATGAATCCTGACCGAAAATAATAAATCATGCATTCCCAGCCAAAATTCGGTCGGAAATGCAATTCATCTTTTTTTTTAATTGTAGAAAATCGTTTCTTTTTTTTTAATGGTAGAAAATCGTTTCTTTTTTTATGTAAGCGGCAGATTCTGTTTCTTTTTTTTTTTTTTTTTTTTTAATTTTAGGAAATCCTTTTTTTAAAGTACGGCAAATTCTTTTTTTTTTATGTATTGAATAATTAAAAGTTTCTTTATTATACTTAAATTTTATTTTTTTAACAAATTTGAAAAAAAATAAAGTAAGAATATATAATATATGGATGAATTGGTGGAAAATTTAATGTGGTTGGTGAGAAAACTAATTTTCCTATTTTTAAAATTGAAAAGAGACTATAATGGACTTTTTACCTTTTTACTGGGTCCCAAAATAACAGATTTTAAAAACTGGACCCATTTTTACAAATGAACAATGATATGGGTCCATAAGTCCCAATTGTCCTCGTTGCAGCATAATTTCAACGTAATTAATTCTAATAAATTTCTAATATAATTTAGTACTTCCTTCCACACTGCTTTTGGTGAAGGGTTTTTTTTGGGGGGGGGGGTTAAAAATTTTATTTTATTTTTAATTTTAGCTTTATTTGAAGTTTCAAAATCCTTTTCCAAACTGAACTTTTATCCAAGACCACTCATAATTTCACATAATAAAATATATATTATCCATAAATGAGCATGGTATAAATTTAAAGAAGAAACCATACATCACTTAATAAGTAATAGATATATGTTTAATAAAATATTCAATATTCAACTTGCATGTTCCATCACTGCCATATCATTTCCCTCTCTAAAGTCCACTTGAAGATCAATACATTAAGTTGACAACTTGACAATAAATTTTTGGTCAGGGAAAGATGTGTCTAAGATCCTTACAAAAGTTGAATTTCAAATTCAATCTTGCCAATTATAAGAATTTGGGTAGCATAAAGCAACTTTGAATTGTAAATTTAGGTTCCTTGAGAGAAGGCAATAACATAGAATTACTACGTCATCTTTCAAATTTAATAAACAACAAAAAACTGACCCATCTCATTTAGAAAATATATATAATTTCAACTATGTTCAATAAAATATTAATTTCTTTAACTATTCATCAAATATCAAAATGTTTCAACAACTATAATTTGTTGACGATGAGAAATAGATTATGAGTAACAAACCTCGTCAACGTAAGTCTAGTTCAATTGTTAGGATATTTATTGCATCATTCTCTTGAATTTTTTTTTAGTTCAACAATATTTGAAGTAAGGGAAGTTGAACCTCTGACCTCTTGATTGATGGTACTAATCAATTATCGTTGAGTTAAACTCACTTTAGTTCATTCTCTTGAACTTGGAGGTTCAAAATCTCACTGTCACATTTGTTAGACTAAAAAAAAAATAGGGTAAATAATATAATTTTGGTATTTGGAATTTGAACTTTTGTTTTTGAGTTTTCAAAACTAACATTTTTTGTCCTTGAGATTTGAATTTAATTTCTATTTGATCCTTTGTTTTCAAAAGTGACATGTTTGGTCCCTCAAGTTTGGATGTATCTGATATCATGTTAACTACATGTTATGCCCAAGCGAGCACAGTTCGACGGTAATTAGCATGTATCATCGATCGAGAGATCAGAGGTTCGAATCCCCCACTTCCAAATGTTGATGTACTCAAAAAAAAAAAAAAAAAAAAAAAAAAAAAAAAAAAACTACCACACGTTATCATTCCATTTAAAATTGACCTAAAACATCTCACTTATAAAATCTGAGACCAAATAGAAACTAAATGAAAGTGTTATATATATATAACAATGTTCATTTTAGTCCCTCCTTATTTTTTTAAGGTTTTATTACAAATTTAGCCCCTGAACTTTTGAGGTTGTGTCAATTTGGTCCCTGAACTTTAAAAAGTGTCAAATAGGCCCTCGAACTTTCAATTTTGTTTCAAATAAGTTCCTGAACTTTAAAAAGTATCCAATAGATCCTTAAACTTTCAATTTTGTGTATAATAGGTCCCTAACACATTTGAGATTTTTAAAATTTAACCAATATATGAGATATAAAATCGAAATTTATGCCTATTGGGACCCTAAACTTCTAATTTTGTATCTAGCAAGCCTCTGAATTTTAAAAAATGTTGAACAGGTCAAGGACTTTAGACACAAAATTGAAAATTAAAGGATTTATTGGACATAAAAGTGAAAGTTTAAGGACTTATTAGACACAAAAGTTAAAGTTTAAAGATCTATTGAATACTTTTTTAAAGTTCAGGGACCTATTTGAAACATAATTGAAATTTCAAGGACCTATTCGACATTTTTTAAATTTTCGGGACCAAATTTGTAATTTAACCTGACTATTTTGATTGTTGAAGTATTTAAACCGAATTTATTTCAAGTTGGTGGGTGTGTTCGTTAATGGCGATGGCTCATGGCCGACCTTTCATAGGATATATAAGAAGGAAGAAGTCTGAATTGAATGAAAGGTGGGAAGACAGTATGGAGAAGTGGTGGTTACCGGCGATGATGACGGCGACAGGTTCCTTGGAATTGGCTGCAAAACCATCTTCGCTTCGCTGCCCAAACATAACTCTCTGACATCATCAACTTTATCTAATTTTCATATTCACACCATCTCCTTCCATTAATTTGCCCACCTTCCCCTCAACCATCACTTTATTTCTTCTTCTTCTTCTTCTTCTTTTTTTTTTTTTTTTTTTTTTTTCTCCTCTCTAAATATTATGTTTACAGAAAATTTTGTTAGATATTTAGCCTTTGTAAAGATACCAGAGAAAGAAAATGTGGAAAGATCAAATTGGCAAAGGAAGGATGGGCCAAGGAAGGAGATAATAGTATATACCAACCACCACCATCACCACCAAATTTGTTTTTGGTTAAATCATTCGAATATTAGTACTTCAGTTTATAATTTTGTGTCTAATAGGTTCTATAAATTTTAAAATGTTTAAGAATTTATAAGACGACTATGGTTAAGACCATTTGGTTTTTTAAAGTTGGGTTATAAACATTACTTCCACCTATGTGTTGGTTTTTGTTTCGTTATCTACCCTAAAAAAATAACATCCAAAAACCAAATCTTGAAAACTAAAAAATAAAAAAATAAAAATAAAAGGTAGTTTTTAAAATTTTATTTTTGTTTTTAAAATTTGGTTAAGAATTTGATCAAATGTTTCTTTTAAGAAAAGTGATACCCATCTACTAAAGAAATGGTCAGCAAACAAGCACAATTTTCAGAAAAAAAAATTGTAATCAAATGAGGCTTAAATTTTTAATTTTATGTCTCATAGGTTCTTGACATATTCGACATGTTTTAATATTTAGAAAAAAAATTGAATTTTAGACTCTACTCTCAATTTTATATCTAATAAGATTTTAAGAAGTATCGAATAAGTCAAAGGCATCGGCAAAAATATATATATATATATATATATATATTTATTGCCATACATGTGAATATAAAATATATCTAATATTAAGTTAATAACACTTCAATATTTAAGGATAATAAATTCTATTTTAATAATTTATTTAATACTAACAAAGAATAACTAAATAAAATGAACTTACATTAAAAAAAAAAAATAGTTATATGGGAAGAATATAGATCGATTTTATTCATTTATTTTACCTAACAAAAGTATTCTATTTTAACGAATTAAATTATTAATAATTTAATCTTTAATATTTAATCATTTAAATAATTAAATAGAAAATTTTAATTCTATAAAAAAATGTTATAAAAGAATAATAGTTTAGTATATTTATCTTCAACTAGAAGATTTTTTTTTAAACTAACTAGAAGAAAATTATTAGTAATTTAAATAAGAGAAAGTAAATGTTGCAAAGTAATTAATAAAAATAGTTGTGATGTTTATCAATAAATGAAAGAGATAGAGGTCAAAGCAAGCATAACTTAGTGGTAATTGACATGTACTTTCGACCAAGAGGTTAGAGGTTTGACGAGGTGATTGGTGAAAATGTTGTGGGACTCGTAGAAAATAGAGGGTTCAACAAAGAAAAGCAAGAAAAGATAAGCCCTTGTTTGGTAGGCTAGGTTTACATTTTTCAACTGCATGGAAGGGGTCCGTACCTCCTTTAGATATATCGAGTACACATGAATACCTCGCTTCTGGCTAAGCATCTTTCGACGGAGGCAACTAGTAGCTTCTGGCGAAGCTACTAGTTTATGAGCAAGTGAATGAACAAGCCATCTTGAGCCTTGGCAAGAGTTAGTATAAACAGATTGATTTAAAAAAAATGGAAATGTATAAGATATTTTTGTAGCAGATTTCATTCCTACCTAAATTTTTTCGTGCCAGAATTCATGAGTAATAATTAAATTTTCATAAATTTTCCTACCAGAACTTTTTCCAGCCTGAATTTATGAGTAAAAAGAACATTTGGGTCCATAGAATAAAGAAGGAAATAAATTGATGAGGTAATTGGTGAAATATTGTAGGCTCATGAGTAAAATAATTAATGTTTAAATTCTTCTTCGGTTCCTAAACTTTAAATTTTGTTCCATTTAGATTCTTGAGCTTTCAAAAGGTTTGTTTTAGTCTCTGAACTTTTAAAAATGTCCATTTTGATCGACTTAACAAATCAACAATGGGATCTTTTATCCTGAGATGAATGGGCATCATCTATGTAACTAATAAGTTGTAAATAGCTTGTTTATAACACCTGTGTGTGAAAAAAAAAAATCAGGAGGTTCCATTGGATGTAAATCAAACTCTGAAATGGGAAAGACAATTTTCTGGGTGGGGAGAGGATTTTCACAAGACATCAAGATGGAAAGGTTGAAATTCAAATAGTTTCAATCAAATAATTTAAGAACTCATAATCGAATCAAAAGCTTGCTAATATTGAAGTAATTCATTAAAAGCTTTGATGAATCTAAGAAATTAATTCAAAAGGATGGACGCCACAATGACATCTATTTACAAAATATTTCAACGTCTCTATAATGAGCCTGAATTATGATTTATGGTTTTTGTACTCACTTCAATAAGAAGAAAAGAAGAAAAAATAATAAACCTGAACTAAAAAATCAATCGGATTGTAATCCAGAATCTAGACGAAATCAATTAGAGGCAGTAGGATTGAAGTCGGTAACATGGAAACGAAAGTCATTCAACCTACTTATTTGGTTGCTTATTTATATCACACAAGATACAACTGACTATTCCATGTCACGTCACTAATCAATTAAGTAACTAACCAAGTACTAACGAAAATTATTAAAAGTAGACCTTTTTTTTTAAGCTCGTGGACTAGAATAGATGTTTGGAAGGCTTAAAGATCAATCAAAATTGAGGAGGAAAAAAAATTAACCGAGAAAAAATAGGCATTTTTTAAAAAGCTAGTGAACTAGAATTAGATAAAACATTGAGAGGTGGAAAAAAATTAAACATTGAATGAGATAATTGGTGGACCTATTGACATATATGTATATGTATATGTCCCTTCCTTGGAGTACAGGGATGATTCAATTCTTCAAGAAATAGAAAAGAAGTAAAATTTAATTTCGATTCTCGAAGAAAATGTCATAGAAAATAATGGAAATTTTCATTCCCAAACAAGGCATTCATTCCGCAGCCAACAACCAATGATAATGCTGTGTAAGGTAATTAAAATTCGACCAGATGCGTTTCCTGTAACGCCCCCTTAACTTCAAAGTTCCTATGATTAGGCCACTGAGAAGGAAGGTGCACCTTGTTGGTATAGGTAGTATCTATCAAGTCTTTTAAGCTTATCTTAACTATACTTTCATGTCCATTCATGTACCCCTTTGGGTGTTACATTCCCTCCCACAACCATGCATATCTCTCATTTCATTTAGAATCGGTGAAATCAAAATTAAATAAGGCCCCGTTTGATAACCATTTGGTTTTTGGTTTTTGGTTTTTGAAAATTAAACTTATAAATCCTACTCCCACCTTCAAACTTCTTTGTTTTTCTAACATCTTTCTTTCCTTGTTTTTAAAAACTAAGCAAATTTTGAAAACTAAAAAAAAGTAGTTTTCAAAAATTTGTTTTTGTTTTTAGAATTTAGCAAGGAATTCAAATGTGTCATTGACAAATATGAAAACCATGTAAAGAAATTGGAAGAAAACAAACCTAATTTTGAAAAACCAGATAGTTATCAAAGTTAAACATAAAATCTAGAGGGAGATTTGATCTCAAAAAATATCTAGAGAGAGATTTGATTTTTTCAGATACAGGATTGGGTTAATTGAAAATAAAATATATTTTTAAAAAAATGGCAAAATCACTGTAATCTGGACAAAAATTGGGAAAAGCAAGCAATTTTTTCTTGTCCTTATTTGAATCTGTGGGTTATTCAATTGACCAGCCCTTGAATTTGTGGCTTCAACACACGGATTCAACCTTTTAGGTTTTTTTTTTTTTAATTTCAAATTTCATTTTCAGTTTTTTTTTTTTTTTAATGTGTGGTTTCCTTCATTCCTTCTTGTTTTTGTTTTTTACAAATTTTGAAACTTAATTTTTTATTTTAATATTTTTCTTTTTTTTTTAATATTTTTGTTCTATAAATCAAATTATTAGAATATTATAATCGACAACATAATTATAATTGGAAAATTATTCATCTAAATTTACAACATTATTGATACATTTTCAATCACTTCCCATTTTGATTCATAATTTTTACCAACTATCTTCTCTTAAGAAATTAGACTAATAAAAATTGATACATAAAAAATTAGGGAGACAAGAAAAATTGGAGTAAATAAGAATAACGATAGATTTTTTAAAAAACATCTAAGAATAAAAACACTCTCATTTCTTCGATTATTTTTTATATCTAAGAATAAAAAAATTCAAGGTTTTTTTTTAATTAAAAATTAAAAAGGCAATGAATGTATATTTTAGGGTCTTGTTTGATAATAATTTGGTTTTAAGAATTTGAAAATTAGACCTATAGACACTATTTTCACATATAAGTTTTTTTTTGTTTCGTTGTCTACCTTCTACAAATATTTTCAAAATTCAAGCCAAGTTTTTTGAAAATTAAAAGAAAGTAGCCTTTTTCAAAAACTTGTTTTTTTTTTAAATATATTTTTTTTTCCAATTAACCGATTGCACAAATTGTGTTGGAGGGAAAATTTAGCAATTTGAGGTAAAAAAAATTGGCACGTGAGTGGCATGAATGACCATAATTATTTGCTTTGAACTAACATTTGGAGGGGTGCGCCAGCGCTGGAGGCCCCTGCAGCAAGCTGTGGTGGGCCCTCCCCCATGAAAAGTTAATTTCATGTGAACCGATGGCCCACGTATCAAATATTAAACTGATAAGAACAAATGCTACACTTGATCTTAGTCAAAAGGCCGAGAAAGATATGAGTTGCAATGAAGTAGTCTATGCTTATATTATTTATAGTGTCTTCTTACTCTTTCGTCATGTACACGAGCGATGTGACAAAAATTAAAATGAAGCTCCTCTTAATCTCCAACTTCTCAAGTGTAAGACAAGACCATCTGATTGACATATTAACTTCTCAAGTGTAAGACAAGACCATCTGAATGACATATTAATTTGGAAAACTCAATCTAACTCTACTTTTTTTTAAATAATAATAATAATAACAATAATAAATGCATAATTTGACCTTTAAAGTATATATACTATTTTTCTTAAATTTATTATGATCCTCAATGTTGCGAGCGTTTCAAAATTAATATCTTTAACGTGTCAAATTCTTTCGACCAAAATACTTAGAAGAACATTGTTGAAGTTGAATAATAAAGTCGTGATATGACAAGACATTTAAAAAAAATAATGTTTTTGAAATAAATTTCAAAGTTAGAAAGATAAAAATGAAACTTTAAAGAGTGAGAGCCTAGATCTTTTATATAATTTAACCCCAACAAAAAAAAAAAATTATAATGTGCACTAGGAAAGTATTTGCTATTTTTGTAACAAGAAAAAAATAGTTTTTTTTTTTTTTAGCCACACAAGGGAATTGAAATGTTCAAAAGCAAAGCCTAAAGTTAAGGAAGTGAAGGGCAAAAGATGGGAATGGGAAGTGGAAGTGTGTTATGAGAAATAGAGTCCTTTGGAAAAGGAAAAGGAAAAGGAAAAGGAAAAGGAAGCAATGGAAATTTGCAATGCAAAAAGTGGAAGCAGATTGCAGCTTGTTGTAGTGTTCATTTTGATTCTTCAGGTTGCTTCATGTTTTGCAGAAGAACCCCACAAGGCTCCCGAGAGGCCCTCTTTTGGGAACTTCATTCACCAAAGTGTTGCCATTTTCAAGAAATCTCATCTCTCTCCATGGGACAAGATGAAAAGTCTCCTCCACCAAATGCAGTTGCAGTTTTTTCCTCCTAATTTGGAGTAACTTTCTTCGCTTATTCAATCTTCCATTAATATTACATTTTCTGCAATTTCATCTCATTTTGTTTTATGCAGTTTTAGGAGTAGAGATGATGAAACAAAAGGAATGGTTGATGAAATGAAAGAAGCAGTGGAGAGGAGCTTTGGGGTAAGCAAACATGCAGTTGAGGGATCTGCTAAATCTGCAGCAAAAGCCATGGAGGAGGCAGTCGACAAAGTCAAAGAGAACCTCGTCGACAAGGACAAGGACCAACATGATGAGCTTTGAGCTTTGATATCTAATTTCATTTCTTAACATTTTCTATCTATTTTTTCTTCTTTTCTTTTAGAAATTTTACCATTCTTTTTCTTTAGAATTTTTGCCTTGAATCCTTTTACATCAAACTTATATGAGTTGCCACTAGAAAACAAAATCACATTGCAAAATATATGATCTAAAAAGGCATGAGTACCAACATATTTCTCTTTGTGTAGATGTCTAAATTACTTTGTCAATCATTGATTCTTAAAAACAACATTCCTAACCACCAACGAAGCAAGTGTTAAAAGAGAAAAGCTCTTCATTCCTTGTTTGAAAACATACAAGGAACTCTCCATTCCTTGCTTCATTCTAGCAAAATTTTGAAGTTTGGAACCTTTCAAGTTTTGAGTTTGGAACCCAAACTCATCCACGCACAATAACACTCCTACACCCTCTAACCAATGAACCAAAGTGTTTATTTTGAATTTGATATAAAGCAAAATATAAATATAACTAAATACTATAATCTCAACCCCATCCACCTGCTTTGGCCAAATTTCTCGGTCCCCATCTTTGGCCTCGATCGAGACCGGGAAATTTGACAGTAACCTATTTTTTTTCCAGCCCACGTGTACTCTGCTAACTTTCCCGGTCAAATTGCTCGTTCCCAGTGCTAAATCCTGCCCGGGATTCATCGATACCAAACCATCCTAGAAAATTGTTGAAAATGATTTTTTGTGGAAGAAACCAACACAGACGTGGTCGAAAACACATTGATGGGCAAGCAAGATTTAAGTGAGTTAAAAAAAATTTAGAAAAAAAACTCAGTTCAAACCTAAACCCTTGTAAACTTCGATTAATTTTATGCGGATTCAGAACTTGAAAGCTTGTGAATCAAGAATGAAAACGGAAAAGAAAGAAGAAGACCAAAAGTTTGTGCCCATTTTGGTGACTTATTTTCATTAACAGATAGGTATAATGGTGTTATTTCACATCCATGGTAGGCCAAAGAAACAAGAAATTTGAAAATAGGTCTTCTTTCCAAACTAAAAACTTAAAGACCCCAAACTTCAAATTTCCCCCTTCCCAGTCCTGAGATGTTGGTATTCAAGAGTTGGGCAATAAGAAAAATAAACTTAAATTAACAACTTTGGCAAATAAGAAAAATAAACTTAAAATTAACAACTTTGGCAAATAAGAAAAATAAACTTAAATTAACAACTTTGGCAAATAAGAAAAATAAACTTAAAATTAACAACTTTGGCAAATAAGAAAAATAAACTTAAAATTAACAACTTTGGCAAATCGCTTGGCGCAAACTTTGGAAGAAACTTTTGGAGGTTTTGATGAAAGAAAGAAAAACTTACGTTGACGGTTTCTTTACAAACTTGTGTTGTAACTTGTAAATAAGTCACCACCACGGATCCATTTGAAATATATTTTAATTTAAATGTTTTTCAAAAATGCATTTTTTAAAAACATTTTGTATAAAAATTGTTTAGAATTAAACACTCATATGTTTGATTATATTTCCTCATAAGTGTTTTTATACATAAGTTATTGTATATCAAGGGTTAAAATGTCGATGTCGACGAAAATGTTGAGGTCTCAATTTAATGGAAATGTCGATGGAAATATCGACAAAATGTATGGATATTCCGAAAAAAAAAATATTCAAAATAAAAAAATAAAACAAATATTTAAATTAACAAATAAATGTTTTACACTTTTAAATAAGTCAAAATACTTATAAATACGAAAATGTCAATTCACCTCACATGTTGATGTCAAAAGTATGGAAATGTGAAAATGTCGACATGTCGATGAAAATTTAATACATTGTTGTATACTCAAAAACTCTTTTTAAAGGAGTTGATTTCAAGTGTTTCTCTCAAAATGGTTTATTTCTCAATCTATTTTTCTAATAAGTCATTTTTAGTGGTTGCCAAAACTAGAAATTTCTTCAAAATGATTTTTGTAAAAAAAATTAAACACTTGAAAAGTTAAACCAAACTCACCCTACCACTAGAGAATAACAAGAGATAGAATAGGAATAGGATTCTTGTGACAGATCAGGATCACTTTGGGGCTGTTTGGGGCGCTGGGTTGGTTATAATAGCTGGGGGATTATAATAGTTTGGGGTTATAATAGTCTGTGTTTGGGGTGCAGATTATTATAGTCTGAGATAAAATAGTCTGTGTTTGGGGTGCAGATTATTATAGTCTGGGATAAAATAGTCTGTGTTTGGGGTGCAGATTATTATAGTCTGGGATAAAATAGTCTGTATTCAAGCTGACTGTTTTTTTTTTGTTTATTTTCCTCATACGACTTTGTACTTCAAATATTAATAATAAAAAAAAAGTTTGGTTGTAAAAAAAATAAAAGTTTTGGGTACAGGGGTTAAATTATGTGTTTAGCTTAAAAGGAAACAAAAATAACCTAACGTAAATGTTGATTTTCTTTGTTTTAGAGTCATGGTTTTTTCATAAAATAAGTCATTTTATGATTTCATATAGAAAAACCATATTTGTTTCATTTATGTATTTCCAACATAAAAATGATAAATGTTTATTCAAAACTCATTTTGCCTTTATTATCAAAAGAATCAAATAAAATAGAAATCACATAAAATAAAAACTTGAGTAGTATAATTTGGAATGAAAAATATGGTACGATGAAGGTAAAC
This sequence comes from Luffa acutangula, assembly GCA_036850905.1. NCBI lineage: Eukaryota > Viridiplantae > Streptophyta > Magnoliopsida > Cucurbitales > Cucurbitaceae > Luffa > Luffa acutangula. Next base: position 53,972,715 of record CM072087.1, on the reverse strand, counting down.
ATTCATATATTTCATTATCAAAAGTAAATTATGTAATAAAACTCCATATTTATATATATGTACAAAGACAACCTAGTATCTAACTCTCACTATAAATTTTATGATTTTTCCGACGACCACCAACAAATTTTTCGGCGATCGAAAATTTTTCCCTCCTTTTTCCTTTCATTTTCATCTACTCTTTTTTTTTCTTTATTTTCGTTTTTTATATTTTTCGAAATGAAAATGAGAAGAAGATAAAAAAAAAAAAGAGTCGCCGGAAAAGTCGTCGGTGGTTGCCGGAAAAGTGGTCGGAAATTCGACGGTGGTCGTCGGAAAAGTCGTCGGTGATTTTCGAAAAAGTGGACGGAAAGTCGACGGCGGTCGTCGGAAAAGTCGTCGGTGATTGTCGGAAAAGTGGCCGGAAAGTCGACGGCGGTCGTCGAAAAAGTTGTCGGTGGTCGCCGGAAAAGTCGTCGGTCGATCGTCGGTAGAAAAGTTAATGAGTCACATGGAGGAAGAGAGAAAAGAGTTACTGTAGAGAATGGATAGAATAATTGGGGTGAGTTGAATAGTGGTTACTGTAGCAACACGGAGGGGAAAAATAACCAACTCTGCCCCTTATTTTTGTTGGCGCCCCAAACACTGGGTTGGTTATAATAGCGGGGGCTATTATAACCAACACAGTGGGCCAAACGGCCCCTTTGTGTCTTACTCCACTCACTGCTTTTTAGCATGAATACTTGTTTTTTTTTTTAAATAATACTTCATTAAATTAACCACCACCAACGTTTTCCAACGATACTAAAGACATACGCAGCCACGAAGGCATCTCATCCATACAAAAAAAATTCTTCTTCTGAATTAGAAGAAGCCAAAAAATAATCAGAATGTCTAATATCCTCCCCAGGAAATAGCATGAATACTTGTTTTACATCCTATTAATTATCTTTTTTTGATATCCGTGAGTGTCTGGGCCAGCTTACGCGCACCTCGACTAATCTCACGGAACAACCACCTGACCCTACTACATTTGGTTGCCAAGGAGTAGGATATTAAATCCTAGGTAGGTGGCCACCATGGATTGAACTCATGCCCTCTAAGCCCTTTATTTTACATCATATTAATTATCATCAACGAATTTTTTTTAAGTCTTTAATATATCTGATTCTATCTTTGTTTGAAGAAATGAAGAACATTAAAAAAAATCCAATAATCAATGCAGGAATGCAGTAGTTTAGGGAAAAGGGAGACTCGGTGGTGCTTGTCTTCAGAAACCAGAGATGGATTCGGTATTGATTGTGTAATCATACAGAATGTTGGAAATTGAGGAGTGGGGGTGAGGGGGAATATTAAAAAGCAATTTCAAATATCAACATTATCTAACAAGAGAAACTTGGGTAAATTGAGGGGGGAAAAAAAGACAAGTTTCATTTCATCACCAGAAAGCCAAAAATTCCTGGCCAATGTTCACAACCCAAATTGCAATACATGGTATGCATGGAAAAACTGCATCATTTATGCAACATGTCATTTCACTAAACTAAGATGAATGTGAAGCAGAAAGCTTAAGACATTCACTCTGGCATCTCCTAAGACAAACGTCATTCCAGTTCGGTACTTGATGCTGGTTCACACAAACAGTGCGAGCACAAGCATCTGTGCAGGCATCAAGCTCAGATAATCCACAGACAGTCACGCAAGTATCGGGAATCGGGTCTTTCGAGAAAGAGCCTACCTTTTTCAACATTCTCTTTGATGTGCAGACCCTCTCACAGACAAAAATATCATCTGGACTCTTCTCCCTTCCCCTAGCAATCTTTATTTTCTGCTCCTCAGAATGCCTTCTCCTCATTCTGTATGCTTGCCCTGCAACTAGTGCTGGAATAGCTGCCCCCAATAGCGACCACCATACTTCCACCATCAGCTCCCTTCTCCCTTAATGCTGCACCAACAGAAAATAATAGGGGGAAACAGAGTATTCATTGATCACTCATTCAACCATCGATTTATGGCTATAATAATATGATATAGGATAATCCTACCAATTTTTTTTTTTTTTTGTTTAAAGACCAGCATTCATTGAGAATGAATGAAAGAAGGATAATCCTAGTACATGGATCTCTTATCATGGGGGAAATACAAACCAAGACAACAAGGGACAGCAATGAATATTGAAATTTTGATGGTTCTCTAGTTCTCATATCAAAAATAGGACAGAAAACATAAGATATCCTGACAATAAGCTAATGTGCAGATGCTAAATCGGGAGACTCACAACTGCTACCCAGAATGCGACCCCATGACAGTAACTTGTGAAAAAGAGAAACGAGAACGCCATTCTTGCTATTACATACGAGTCTTATAACAGCAAACATATTCAATTTAGCAATCAAACAACAATTAAAACAAGAAAACTCGACATTTATGGCCTGGAGCTTCACTCACTCGAATGCATCCAGTCACTTAGTAATCAAACAACAATTGAAACAATCGAACTTGACATTTCCCTTGCACGGGACAAGGGAAGAATTAAAACTTAAGGAAATGAGAACGCTACCCCTAGTTTCAAGACCTCTTGGTTATTGGTACAAGCTTTATGTCGGTTGAGCCATGTTCCATAATCCAATCATTATAATCTTACTTTGTATGTAAAAAATTCAAATTTTCACCTTCACATATTATTAAATTTATCTTGTATATATATATTACATATTACATTTTCACATTTTGTTAGCTTCACAACCATCAAACGTGATGGTTAATATGATAGTTAATGTCATATTCACTAAATTATGCCAGTATCGACATGTACTTCCACATTGATTATAGATATTGAATATTAGTTGATACTTCTAAAATCAAATTTTTGGAGCAGCCTAATAAGTTAAGACCCCTTTCTGGACTTTCGAGGGAGCAAGAGAAAGAGAAGGGGTGACCATTTCATTCAATCAATTCTATTGAGCTTTTACAAGTTTAAGGCTGCAATTGGTTGTGGATGCAATTTTCTTTGCCCTTATTTCTCTTTCCCATTTTCCTACAAATATTTTCTATTTCCATAATTGTTTCAAATTCAATTGAACTGTTTGATGGATGCCAAATAGCTTGAGGAAAGAACCAAATATGAATATATACGAAATGAAGAAGAAGAAGAGAGAAATAGGAAACAAAAGAACATCAACAAGAAACCCAGTTTAAAGCCAGCCAACAATTTCCCATCAAAGAACAGCAAATTCATTGTTGGCCAATTGAATAAATCAGTTTAAAGCCCCTTTTTAAGTGAGATTACCTACAATATTATATAAAAACAAAAAAAACAAAACCGAGTTACCGAGTGATGGTCAGTTCTTTGTTGTTTTTGCCGGAGATGGCTTAGTCGACGGAAATGGAAGCAGAAGCGACGGTGGCTGAGTAATCGACGGCAACGGCGACTGAGCGGTCGACGACAAATGCGAGAGACACAGAGCGCGAACTAATTCAGAGTCGAAGGAAAATCGGATATTGGAGAAACCCTAAAACCAAACAAAACTTACCATTTGCGTCGGTTCGGTTAAGACCGATAACCGAACCAAAGCTATGGGTCGGTTCGGTTCGGTCTGCATAGCTTAATCGAACCGACCAGTTTGGTTCCTTTCGTCCTTAAATTGTCAAGCATTCAAACATATTAATTTTTTTTTTTTTTTTTTGACAATCAACATATTTAAAATTTTATTAAACAACTAAAGCATTAACAAAAAAAATTAAAATGATATTTTTATAAAAGAATAATGGTTATCAAAATGAGTAATAAATTAGAAGTCAATTTCAAAGTTCAAAAGTAACTTCCATATCCTGGTTGAACTCAAAATATATATAACTAAAACATAAAAATTTAACTATTAAAGTAAAATATTCAAACCACAATGACGCCAAAATAAATATTCAAATTATGAAAGTAGGATTCAAAAAACTTTTTTTTAATTTATATCACCTATCATTAAAAAAAATTAAGTAATAGTAATAAGATTAAATTACAAACTTGGTCTTGGGTGTAGTTCTAATTGGTCCTATGATTTTAAAATTTTCAACTCAATCTTTATGGGAATAGTTTCAATTGGTAAATTTCAATCTAGTGTTTGTGGGGTTTTTTTTTTTTTTTTTGCCAACACGTGGAGTTAGATATTTGAACTTTTGACTTGTTAGTCTAGAATATAAGCCCTATACCAGTTGCGTTATGCTACAAATTTTTTTTTTTTCATCTCTAAGGGTGTGTAAAACATGGAGGGAACTAAATGAATAATACTCTCAATGAGTAAAAGATAATTTATATATGATTTATGAGATATAGCGGAAACTAAAAGAATCAAATTAAATCTTTTAACTAAATTGAAACTAAGTCCAAACCACATGGATTAAACTAAAACTTGTAATATTGTAGGGACTAAGTTGAAATCACGACCAAACTAATTTATAATTTAACCTTAAAAAAAAATGTACGTGTCTATTAAATAGAAATAGAGATGATTGATGTACGCAGAGGCAAGCCATTTTGTTTGATTTAATCTCTTAATCAATATTGTGGTAATTAATTAAAGAGGCGATGGACATGAGAATCATTCTTATGGTGAAACTGAAATTGGGCTCCAAGCTTAATAGAAAACTGGCTTCCAAGTTCCAAGCTCAACAGAAAAGGTGGCGCCGTCGCCCGCCGCCGTAGAAAAGCGGCAACGCCGACGAAGGAAGCTCCCGACAAGACTGTCGATACAGAAAGAATTGAAAGTGGAAGGACGTGGTCGCCATGGATGGATAATATAGTGGCTGAAGCAATGGAGGAACTTGATTCCAAAATTCATCTTGCTCTTTATTCCCTACACAATAATCATTCTACCAGATTGCCCATTTTTCAACATATTTATCCATTTTCATCTTTCTCATTTTTTTTTTTTTTTTTTTTGCTTCTTTAGATTTGTTTTCTTTTAGATTCATGATGGAGATGGGGAAAGAGATCAAAAATATTGTAATTGGTTTAGAGATTAAGATTGGATGATGTATTGGATTCTCTTTCAAAGATCATATGAGATCTCATCATTCAAATATGTTTTTTTTTAATGCATTATTTTATTTTTATTTTATTTTTGAAAAAAATGCATTATTTTATTTTTTAATATATATATATATATAAAGAAAGATTTCTTCTAAAAAAAAAAAGAAATATTTAAATATGTTAGAGGGTTTTTCAATATATTTTTTTTTTAAGAAGAAGAATTTAAAAATTATTATATCTAGTTTTCAAATGTGGTTTCGTATGTTTTAAAAAACTTAATAACAAAACAAAGAAAATGCATAAGATGAGGAAACTTAATTTTTAAGAATAGAAAAAATATATTATTATTATTAAATGGAACTTATAAACTTCCACTTTCTAATCTCAAAATCTAAATGCAATTCAAATACTGATTTTAAAACGAAATCCTCACATCTTACATAAATTGTTAAAATAATATATTGAATCATGAATCTAAGAGGCTTTTAACTTCCATCAACTAGCCAACATTTTAAAAATAACTTCAAAATTAAAGTAGATTTATAAAATCAAAATATTATCACACAAAGTTACAAAACATGTTTTAAAACCTTAAGTAGAACTTCAAAAAGTGAAACAGAAATTGATATGCTTAAAAAAAAAATAGCTTAATTTTTGAATGAAGCATAAAAAACAAAATCTTGTTTATTTGTATGATATATAAATTTAATTTAATCTTCCTTATTTAGTATATGAAAAAGACTATCATACAAAGGTTCACACTCTTCATAATATAAAAAGGAAAATGAAGGATCAAAGAGAACCAATAATTTGTTGTTGAACCTGATTCAATGATAAATGTATATATACAAGGATGAATTTTTGTGGGGAAAAAGTTTTGTCACCATATTTACTTGTGAATGAAAAAATGAACAAATTTTGACTCATTTGTATTTACATGATGCTACAAAATCTGGCTCGTGCAACTGGAGGTAAATTTTGTCAATAGCTTGCCTTATCGCCTTAGCTCTTTTCGAGCTATTCCTGCTGTATTTTCAGATACTCCTTTAACTTCATACGACCGGGTTTTTTCCCAGTTGTATATGCATTACTTGATGATGTACAACCATAGTCTATGTCACGAAGCACGAAACTTAGACTCGGTTTGCTCATGAACTTTGTTGGAAAAATATCATCTACATCGTGGTCGTTGAGCTCCTCCCGACCATGGAAATTTACAAAATCATTGACATGTGTCTCCCCTTTTAATAACTTCAGTATCTGGATTAAGATAAGCACAAAGCATATACATAATTAGTTCAAATTCAATTGATCTTATCGAGTAAGAACATGATGATGAAAGTAATAATTTGTGGAACCACAGAGTTGTTAGAAATTATTTTAACAGAGTTTAAACTTCTAGCCAGACTGCACCTTTATAGATTCCAATGGCAATAAACATTCTAGAATTACTGAAAAAACTTATCTGTAATTATAATATAATTAGGGATAAGTTATAACTTGTCTGAATCTGTTTAAGTTCAAATAAGTCAGGGTAGTTTATGAATTCATTTATAATAAGTTTAGTTTAGGTCGGGCCGAGTCGAACTGAACCCACCTAAATTTATTAATTAGAAAATTCTCTTTTATTTGTCATGAAATGCACATATCCTTGAAATTATTTTAACAGAGTTTAAACTTCTAGCCAGACTGCACCTTTAGATTCCAATGGCAATAAACATTCTAGTCTGCAATTATAATATAATTAGGGATAAGTTATAACTTGTCTGAATCTGTTTAAGTTCAAATAAGTCAGGTTAGTTTATGAATTCATTTATAATAAGTTTAGTTTAGGTCGAGCCCAGCCGAACCGAACCCACCTAAATTTATTAATTAGAAAATTCTCTTTTATTTGTCATGAAATGCACATATCCATGAAAACTAATTATTAGGAGTTCATGGAGTGATATTTTTCATGAAAATAAATTAAAATAAAATAGCTATTTGTCTCCACAATTTTAGGATAGACGACATAAAAATAACTTAACCCAAGTATCCGATCATTTGTGGTCACATTTGACTCGAGTCGACACATCATGGTCAATTATTATTGTGCATAAATTTGCAACCTAAAATATCTCGAGTCAAAGTTTTCACCCCACCTAATCAACCAACGAACTTAGGGTAGGCAAAGGCGAAACTTTTCTCCTAGCCCTTGAACCAAAGTCAAAGTTTTTCCAGAAAAATTGACAACTTTGCAAATGATAACAAATTGAAGAACAAGAGAGCATTGGAACATATATGAACTCCTATCTCACAAAAGAGAGAATCTGAATAACAAAACTAATGGAAGACTCCAATTTTATTACCTTGCTCACATTTGGACGTAACCGAGCTGATGTATCAATACAAAGGGTAGCTGCCATAACCATTCTTTGAACTTGATCATCATTGAAGTCTATATCCAACTTCGGATCCATGAATGTCTTAGGTTCCCCACTGTTTAACACTTCCTTAGCCTGTGAGTATCAATTTAAGATGGTTATGAACTTGAAAGAAGTCAGGAGGCAGAAAATACTTTGTAGAAAAATAAACACAATGAAAGCATCAATGGTACATATCGAGAAAGAACCGAGTTCTTACCCACATGACTAAGCTTCCTTGTCCTTCAGCTGCACCAAAATCAATAGGACGTCTACCTGACAAAAGTTCGAGAAGGACAATACCATAGGCATATACATCTATTTTGTCACTTATCCTTCCATACATGAGATATTCTGGAGCAATATATCCAAATGTCCCTACCACGTCGGTATTTATTACATATGATGAATTTGTTGGCCCCCACATAGCAAGCCCAAAATCAGATAGCTGTAGTAGAGAGAATTGCTATGGTTATAGACTTTTCAAATGGCTTTCCACATTACTTGAAGAAATGTAATGTAATTCAAATGGCCTAGAAATCAATTTGTTGGAACAATGACACTAGGAACTATAAAAAGTTTGAAGCATTACCTGGGGTTGGAACTTCTCAGAGAGAAGAATGTTTGAAGATTTAACATCTCTATGAACAATGGGCGGAGAACATTCATTGTGAAGGTAGTTTAATGCCTCGGCAACAGCAACAGCTACTCTAAACCTCATTTCCCATTGAAGCTTACTTCCATTATGACCTGCCACAGATTAATTCACACATTTTATAAGTAGCTTGCAACTTCAAAGAGAAGAAAAGACCATGGAAGACAGAGAATCACCAAGCAAATTTTCCTCCAAACTCCCTTCAGGAAAGTAGTCATATACTGAAATAAGACGTTCATTTTCCATGCATACACCTATAAGAGGTGTGATGTGTTTGTTTTTGATTGAGGAAACGATGTTTAACTCCGATAAAAAGTTGTCCCGAGCTTCCTTGTACGACTTCAAAACTTTTACCACAACAGAACTGCCATTGAGAAGACATCCTTTGTATACAGTGCTATATCCTCCCTCTCCTATGAGATTCTCTGTTTAATTATTAAATACAATGTTCAGTTCAGGAACAGAACTTTACCATATAAATCAGAATAGTTTGGTGATTGAAATAAAGCCCATATATCACATGAAATGTATGCCTCAGATCAAACTGACCAACCTGTCGAGAAATCGGAAGTTGCCATCTTTAGCTCTGAATAGCTGAAGCACTTGCAAACTGATCTATTCATCTGCTTGGATACAATTTCAAGATCGTTATTCTCAATACTCATTGCTCTGGAATGAATAAGTATCGCCATTTCTTCTCGTTCTTTTGAATTATTGAAAACAATATGGGACTCCAAATTTGTGCCAGTTGTTTGGCTAGACATGCTCATCTCTGATTCCGTTTCTTGTAGGTCTGTTTCCTCAGATTCTTGCAATGAATCTAACCGTTTGGAAAGAGCTACAGGTCTAAGAGGCCAACCAGGTGTCTCTTGTTGCAATTCTTTCACAACAAAAGAGACTGAAAGGGACAGTTTTTCCTTCTGATTAACTTCATTACCAAGTTCGTGGCCTGTTGGATTTTGATTACCGTCTCCAGCCTCATCTCCAAAGTTCTGAAGCACCAGAGGACTAGTTTCTTCAATCCCCTCGGATTCATTTTCGAAAGAAATTTCTGGTCTTTCCAAAGCCATCTCATTCTGGTTTTTTGGTAATGCTGCACCTGATCTATTAGGCAGGCTCATAACCCATTGAACCACAGACACATTTCTTGCTCCTTTTCTTATAACCTCTTGACCTCCGGGAGAACTTCTCCGTCTTAGGGGCCAACCAAGATTTGATTCTGGAAGCTGTCTTCGAACAACAGAAATCGAACTCAGAAGAGCTTTCTTATTCTGACTGTTCACATTGCCATTTCTCGAGTTTGTTTCAGCATCCTGATCATCTTCAGAGGCAACAACTGCAAGGAGCTCATCACTATCTTCCTTTGCAGCCTTTGCATTTCTGGAGGTGGTAACAACTTGGCTGAAATAAAACTCGGGCCTCAAGTCTAATTGAAAACCTGAAAATTTTATGTACATCAGAAAACCTCTAAGCAGTTTCAAAGTAGACAATCTTCAAGATGCAATTCAAACCTCTAAACTGATCAACTGACTGCCTTTTGAAGATTGTCTTTCCCTTGTGGACAGCAAGCACTATGCTAGTTGCAGGTAGTTGATTGGCATAGCATTTGGCAAGTGAGAACCAATTCCTGGGTGATCATTTCCTAAGTAAAGTTAGAGAAAATCCTAACCAACCTGCTAAAATGATGATGCTCATAGCTTAACCTACCCAAGCGGACCGGTCAGGTCGAATTCTAACATCACAGCCATAGCTCTCTGCTTAGCTAGCCTCTTAATCACTTTCTTAATAAAGGTTTCCCCTGAATTTGAACTCCTAAGATCAATCTGAAAACATACATTCAATAAATCAACTGCTCGACGTGATTCTACTCTGTTTCCTGTAAACAGACAAACAACTTACTGCCTTGATTGGAGGATGTACTTTTAACTCACCATTTTCATTGCAGGAAAGCTTTTGCTGAAATTAGGACCATCCTCTGAAGAAGATAATAGAAATCAGAAAATCAGAACAACCAGTATTATTTTTCATTCAAAAACATGATCATGGACATTAAGTCGAGCAGTTGCTCTGCATGCAGCAGTAGAAAAGAAAACAATACCTGAATCTTCACAGACATGGATGGCAACCAAATGGCGTCTCCATTTGTCAGACTCCACATCGCCGTCATCGAGCCACCGTGCACCGCCGCCGTCGACTATAATCCCAGAGAACTCCGGCCGCCGCTTCTTGTCCAACCTCCTTCCTTCTTTAATCATGTTTGTCTCTTCTTCAATCCCTCTCTCGCGATTTCCATTTGCAGTCCTTCCATGATGGTTTAAAAGCAAATTCCGCAGTCCAAAGCGGGCACCCACCATTTTCGAAGCTCAGATTCCTCTGACTTGTCTGGGGATCTGGAAAAAGAAAAACACCCAGATAGAAATATTTACACCCAGAAGCCGATGAATTCGCGAATATTAATCAAAGTTATCAAACCCCATGAAATTTCTTTGCCCCTTCGTTTTCATATAGAAAAATCAGCTGAAGGGGTTGATTTTAAACGAGCTGAATAGTGAAATTGTATAATCATAGAGAAGATTAAACTATAAAGAAAGATGAAGCGGCACGGGATCACGTTAGCTTATTAGAAACTTCATCTTTTCCTTTTTTTTCTCTTGATAAACTGTTGTTTACCAATCTGGGATAGAGACAACAAGGTGTCCATTGATCTAGAAATGGAAATTTCTGCTGCTGCAGTCGAAATTAATTTAAATATATGATATATATATATATATATATTGAATTGGTACGCCTAATTAGACTTGTTGAAGTCAACATTTATTCTTGTTTTTGACCCGCAGCTGCAGCATATCCGTTTGGTTGCCTCTCACATCACCCATCTACTTTTGATTTTTTAATATTTGATCTTTATGTTGTTTTTCTTGAGGATTCGTTTATGTTTTTGAATTGTGGAGCGACGTCGTTTCCTTGTCTGTGGTATTAACAATTAAAAATATAATAAAATGTTATCTGAAAATGTATATATTTTTTACAAAACATGTGGTGTGGACATTTACCTTTTGATAAAACATTCTTTTTAAAACTAATATATAAATAGGATTTAAAAAAAAAAAAAAAACATAACCAAAGATTATTAAAGTTAAGAAAATCGGGACATGGTATGAAGAAACCATCAACCCAGTTTTTAGGAATTTGAAGAAATAATAAAAAAAAAAACTCATAAACTTACTGACATGATATTTAGTGAAATTGCAAAAGATTAAATGTCATAGGAGAGAACTTGAAATTTCTACTAATTTAAAAGAAGGAAAGTTAGGGACCAGTTTTGAGATATATTGAAAGTTAGGAACCAGATTTGAATATTTAAAAGCTCCAGACTACAATGAAATAAGTCCAAAAGTGCAGATTTCAAAAAAAAAAAAAAAAAGAAAGAAAAAACTTAAAGTGCACTAAATTGAAACTTTCAAGACTTTTTAAGCAAATATATTATGGACTAAAACAATTTGGTCATCATAACAAGTTTTATGTGAGTTAAGTTATGCTAATGTTTGTCACATTATTTATAGTTTAAATATAAAACAAACCCAATACATTAAGAAAATGTTCAAAACAATTAAAAAAAAAATTAAAAGTCGTTTCTTCCTTTATTTTGTTTTAAATTAATATATTTTTAGTCCAAAAGGTTGATCCCTAATAATTTTGGAAAATAAAATTTTGAATAATCAATAATTACACCTGGGATTCCAATAAAGTGACACGTTGTAGATTACACTTGTCAGGAAATTTTATTTTCTTTTTTTTTTGAAAAAAGGAAATTTTATTTTTTTTTTTTAAAAAAAAGGAAATTTTATTTTCTAAACTATATTCCTTCCTTTAGCATTTGACATATATATCATTAACTGATATATCATTTTGTTTCTTGGATTCTACTTGATTTCTTAAATGGTATTTTATTTTATTGATTTATTTTAGTCCTCAATCTAAGTTGTATGGATTGTTTGGAGAGCTCCATTAATCTTAATAACATTCCATTAATCTTAATAACATTTTTCATGTCAAGGACTAAACTCAAGTTTTAAAGTACAAAGACTTAATTGTTACATATATTAAAGTTTAGGGACTAAATTGTTATTTCTATAAAAAAAAAAAAAAAAATTAGGGACCAAAAGTGTTTTTTTTACCAATTTTTTAATATATGAACTCTTACCTCCACCCTAATTAGCCAACTGAACATAGCTCGTCTGATTAAGATTATACTTTCGACCAACCTATCTTGGATTTAAATCTCTATCCCTAGATGTTGGATTAGAACAAAGTCTCAACCCTAACTATATAGCTTAATGGTTAAGTCATTATTCCTATTTTTGAAAAGTAAATAAGCTTGAACCTAAGTCCCATATGATGCAATAAATAAATTGGAGAGAGAGAGGGGAAAAAAGGTCTCTCCGAATAATGGTTCATATTTCTTTATTATAAAAAATAATTGACCCAGGTTAAAGAAAAAAAAAACCCTTAAATATTTTTTTTTTTAAATAAACCCTTAAATAGTTAAGCATGGTACCTTTTAAATTCTTGGTCATGTCAAAATTCAAAAAATAAAAGAGAGATTTTTTTTTTATATAAAAAATAGATTTTTAGAAGCTATTTTTCTATAATTTATAAAACTGAAGTGAATTCGTAAAATATTTCTAAAAGTATATTACTTATTAGATCGATAAAATACTCTTCATTTCTAAAAACAAATTATAAATATCGTCTCTAGTTATCGGAGTAGGTTTTCCTTTGAAAGAAAGAATTAAAATTGGCAAAATAAATCTCTTTTAGTTATCAAATAGAATCAATCACTTTTGTTTACTTGAAAAAATTTATTGCTTTGGATTTAGAAGGAAAAGAAAACCAAAAAAGGAGAAAAAAAAACCAAAAAACAAAAAGTTAAAATAGAAATGAAAATCTTTCCTTATCAACTTCCTCTACTAACAGAGAAATTATTCACAGAAATCTCACAATATAGTTAGCAATTTTGCACATCCTTGAACGTATAGGAGAGAAACTACAAAAGTATTTTTTTTTAGGAGTGCAAAAGTATTTCAAATTTGTACCTAATAGTTATTGGGGGACATGAAGATTTTTTAATCCATATCTAACAGATATTAAAAGACAGTCACGTACTAACGGTCTCATTAAATAATTTTTCCTAAATATTGCCCGTCCAAAACAACCATAATAATAATAAAATAATTAATTAAAAAAAAAAACTTTAGTGATTTCCCTTTTGAATATTCTTTCTAAAAACAAGCTCTTACCTTTTCATTGCTTTTTTTTTTTCTTTTCTTTTCTTTCATCTCTGCATGATATAATATAAACTGCTTCCAAAACCCTAATTTTCTTTGAGCGGCTGTTCTCTGTCTGGTCAGCCAAGAAAAAATTACAGGTCAGTAATAATTTTCTTTTTTTTTTTTCAATAGTGGGTTTTGTATACAGTTGTTTTCTTTTTCCCAAGTCCAATTATTGCCTTTTTATATTCTTATTTGTGAATGAATAAACTTATAAAGTGAAAATAAAACTGAAATTCAATGGTGGTTTTTTATGTTCAAGTTGATGAAAATTTTGGTTTGTTGGTACACATGCTGTTTTTTAATTAATTAAACACAGATAAATATGTGTTTTCTTTTGGTGTCTAAATAGTTTTTTTTTTTATTTATTTATAAATATGAAAATTAGAAGTCAGTCAACAAGACGAGGTGGGGTGAGAGTTGGCTGCTATTAGAGGCGTCAAAGTCTTTCTTCCCTGAGGAAAAAAAAAAAAAGCAACTTTAGTTTCAAGTGGATGAAAATGGGGCCAATAATTCATTTTAGTTATGTTCTTTTTTCTTTTTTCTTTTTTTTCCTTTTTGTCTTGATTATAAAGACTATAATAAAAAATATATATTTTTTATATTTATCATTGTTGACTCTATTCCTACTGATCCTAATCCTAAACTTTGAGATCATGTTGTTATGTAATTTATATTTTATAACTATAGTGTGACTTTCAGAATTTTCATTAATAAATAATAATTAAAGATGTTGAATTTGTAGTGTTTTTTATAGTTAAGAATTTGCACACAACATGTATCCAATAGCATGGAATCATTTGGTAACTAGAAATTTGAAGTTCATAACTCTCTTGACTTGAATTTTATAACTTTACCTTTGATTCTTTAAACCACGAGTCTAAGCAAGATAAGGATTATTTTAGACGAAAAGGTTCATCTCATTCCCGACTTGTTAGATACCTCTAACAATCTTTTTTTTTTCTCTGAGTTCAACAACAATATTATATTTGAACTCGGAGATTATTCAAACCATTGAGCTATAGAGCTCGTTTCAGCAGACATCGATCTCTAACTATCATCTAGTCATATGTCTCTATCTTTTCATAGGACCACGGCTTCTAAGTTGTAACTTTTTTTTTTTTTTTTGGTTTATGGGTTGATTGGCTACATAAAGGAGATTATATATGGAGAAGAAATATTACAGAGTTGTGAATAACAAAAATGGAAGCAATAGCAAAAGATCAGAAAAGAGCATGAAGAATAATTGCAATTCAACAATATGGTCACCAATTTCAGATCTCAAATTACCACCAGTAATTGGAGATCAAGATGTTCACTCACGGATCGACAATGTCCTCCATGGCCCCAAAACCACTAGTCGTTTGCTGGTTTTCAAACAAATATGCCCAGATGAAAACTGAACAAAACAACAATATATATATATATACATATTACACTTCGACTTTGGACCCGTTTGGAATACATTTTAGTTTAAGTGTTTTTTAAGAATACATTTTCTTTTAAACATTTTGTACCAAAATTGTTTAGAATTTAAACCCTCATAGTTTGGTTACATTATTTCCTCATAAGTGTTTTTATACACAAGCTATATACTTAAAAACTCTTTTAAAAAAAAAATTGTTTTTAAGTGTTTCTCTCAAAATGGTTTATTTCTCGATCTCATTTTTTTAATAAGTCATTTCTAATAGTTGTCAACAATCTAGAATTTTTTTCAAAATGAGTTTTTTTTTTTTCAAAATTAAACACTTGAAAAATTAAACCAAACACACCATTTATAAGCTTACAAAAACCGCTCATATACATATTCAGAATTTTTTTTTAATGGATGTATATATATAGTACTATAGGGTCATGTGACTAGCATATATAGTGTGTTCGACTTTGTGTGTGTGTTTTTCTTTTTTTTTTTTTCTAATAATTTGTTGATGGCTATTAGTATGTCAATATGGTGAAATCCCTATATTTATTTATTTATTTCTTAAAAAAAAAAAAATATATATATATATATATATATATATACATGTTGTGTGTTGAGGATCCTACATGAAAAAAGATAAGTGGAGAACTGACAATTTATAAGATGTATGGGTTACTCCACTCATTGTCAATTGGTTTTGAGATGGAAATCATATTATCTAATACTATGTTATCGAACACATGCATTTGAACAGCAGCGGTCAAATTTCTATATATTCTCATTTGAAAATTGAGGTTGCCCCTTTCTATAGGTTAAGAGAAAAAGTTCTTTTACTTTGTTTTGTTTTGTTTTTGTTTGGTTTCTTTAATCATGTTATTATTATTGTTTATCTCACCGTGTATCATGATAGGGTTCATAGAAGACTGTAAAGACACATGTGTTTTCACTTAGACTATAGTCTTTATTATTTGGGAGTCTCCTCAGAAATTCTTGCCTCATAAATCATTGCTTAATTTCAATATAACTCGACATCAAACAACAACCCAAAGTTTTCATGTAGACAAAAACACACATCCATCTTTAACTTCAAGTCAAAGATTTAAAAGCAGAATTAAACATGATATGTTGCTGCTAATATAGTCACATAAATATTGATATTTATAACCAAATGATATCAAATTATACATAGAGTGTGATTGTTATAATTAATTACACAAGTAAAGGAAAAACAACAAAAAAGTTGTAAATAAATATATATAGAATCACCCCCAATCATTGTTTAAACCAGTGGAATAATGCATATCTTCTCCCATTCAATAAAAAAAAATCATATATAACTAATATTGTAGAGGGAGAAAATGAGGAAGAGAGGAAAGAAAAGAGGAATTGAGAAAGGAAACTGCCAAAGCGAGCATAGCTCAACAGTAATTGACATGAACCCTCGATCAAGAGGTCCGAAGTTTGAATCCCTCACCCCAAAATGTTGATGTTCTAAAAAAAAGAAAGAAAATTGAGAAAGTGAAACTCAAAGGGTGGTAGTAGAAGAATAGGGAGGAGAAGAATGGTACAAAGAGGAAGGCCAAGTGGCATGAGGATGAAATATTGGATCATTGCAATAAACCAAAAAAGGGCTTTCATGGTTGTGAATTCCTTCATATGTTGTTATAACATAGCTTGAATCTTCTCTATCTCTCTCTACTCTCTTCTTCACTCCACACCCTCCACTTGAGCATTTGTAGTAATTCCTAAGAAATAATTACACATCAACAATTATAAATTTATATATATAACAGTCGAAAGATAAATCATATAAACACTACCATAATCTAAGCATCGCTCAACAATATAAGACATATTACCAAGTTTGATCCATGTTACAGGTTAAATGTGAAAGGATATCTCTATACATGTTGTACTTGAAACTTTTTCCACATACTTTATCAATTCAGATCGGCATATATTGTTTAGAATATGCATCTTATAAAATGTCATATAATTTAACACATCAAGAGCAATTGTCACATCCCATCATGGTTAGATAAGGACCTAACACACAATCCTCTCTCTATATTGTCACATATAAGCAAGAGAGAGAGAGAGAAATGGATAATGTAATGTTTAATTCCCATTTGGGCACCATGGCAATTTGGTGCTAAAGGGCAAGTGAAGTGATAAAAGTAAGGTTATTAATGGAATGTTGTGTATAAATATTGGAGTTTCCACTTCCCCTCTAATCATAAGCTTCATGACATTCAACCTTTTTCCCACCACAATAAAAGCTTCATCACACCTCCTTCATTCAATATTATAGCCGCCCCTCTCTCCTCTTTCTCTCTATATATATCCATAGATTGAGACCTCATCATAAATTAACCTTTTGAAGATATAATCGAGACAACTTTCTTTTAGAATTCACACTAGCGAAAGATCCATAAAATTCTAACTTCTTAATCAATAATATATGTCTTTATTAGTTGAATTATATTTAAATTAACAAAAATAAGATAACTAAGAGAGAGTACCGAGAGATGAAACGAAAAAATTTAGGTTATGATATTTCAGGTTTATAGTCTTGAAAGTCATGTAAAATTTGGAGGATAAATTAGTTTTTTTTTTTTTTTTTTCCTTTTTTAATCTCTATAAACATTTTCCCACAATCTTTTTAATCTAAAATGAACTGAGGAGAATAAATATATGATTCAAGAATATTTACCTTGGATTAGGGCTATTCTTGACAGATTTTTTGCCATACTTTCTCCATTTGAAGCCATCATCCAAGATCTCCAATTCCGACTTTGTTCTAAATGCAATTCTATTGCACCCACCTCCTCTCTCTTTTTTTCTCTTCACACCCTTCATTTCACACCACCCATCCCTGCAAAAACACACACACATATTAATTATTTTATCAAATGCCAATTTTAAAAAATTAAAAAATTAATAATGAATATATGCATGGTTTTAGTTGATTGACTATATAATAAGCTGTTTCACTTGCATGGTATTATTGTCCGTGGACGTTGCTTCCATGGATCTGCTCCGGCAGTCGATTATCGGCTCCGACAACGTCGCGGTCTCGGGTTCGAGGCAGAAATCGGGTAGCGGGTAACCCGAGAAATCGAGGAGATCCATGAATGAGGATGAGTCTTGAAATTGATGGTGGTTGAAGAAGGTAGGGTTTTGAGGGGAGTTCATGTTCATGGATAAAGTGAATGTTTAGAAGAGGAGGAAAATGGGGGAGCAAGGTGCAAGAGAATTCCTTGTTGGATTTGCTTTGCTTTAATTAAACATTATATAAAGTTTTTTTTTTCTTTCTTTAATTTAATTCATTAATATCTTTTTTTTATTTTTTTTTTTTTCAGTTCGCTATTTCCTACTCACCTTCCTTTTTGATTCGAGCTGCCTGCCAGGAAAGTTCTCTTTCTTGACACGTGGTATTGGTTGTGGTGACGTCATAATTGTGACGTCACTTTGAGTTTCTGAAGTGGGATCCGCCTACTGTGTTTTTCTTCGACCTCTCTTTTTTTTTTCCAGAAAAAAATAAAAATTGAAAAAAGAAAAATAGAAAAAGACGATTATGACTATTTGATCTTCAATCTCTTGGGGTGTTGTGTACGGATTCTCTAAGTGAAAATGATAAATGTCTCACATTTTCAAAATAAGAATATATATTCTTTTGCTTGCTACAGTGTCCTAATAAAATTATCATTTTGCTTTCTACTCTAACCTCGTTCTCTTTCCATTCTCTTACTTTCTCTCCAATTTCTCTCTCTAAACTCTTGCTCTCTCTTCTATCGCTCTCCGTCTCCAATTTCTCCCTCCAATCTCTTACTCTCTCTCATTTCTCTCTCCAATCTCGCTCCCGCTCTTAAATGTCTTAAATGCACTTTTTCATATAGAAAATAAAGTGGTAATTTTGCTAGGATGATAAGTACGCAAAATGACATATATCAAAAGGTGAGACATTTTTCATTTTGGCCTCTCAAAATGGGTCATCCATGCAATTATCTCAATTTTTTTTGGACAACTTTGATCTTCAAAACTATATTAATTATTCAAACCTCTGACCTTTTAGTTGATGATATGTGTTAATTACTGTTAAGTTGTGCTCACTTTGGTGATTTTGAACAAATTCTAGTATTTAATGGCATTAAACTAATATATGATGTTGATAGTAAATATTTATACTAAACACAAATTGAAAGTCAAATACTTATTAATTTTTAAAATTTTATTATATAGGCTAAATAAATGGTAATTCTATACAAAATAGATGAACTAAATAAGCACGATAAAAACTCAAATTTTAACTAAAGAAAAGCGTTCACACAATAATAGGTGTGTGTAGGGAGTGACTCCACGACTTGTCCTAATAATGGCCAGAAGTTTTTTTGAGAATAAATTACTTTCAAAACTGCGTCTATTAAAACTATTTTTAAATAAAAATTGGGATGAAATTCATAAATATTGTTTTTTTTATATATATATTCATAAATATTGTTGATAATGTCTACTAAGGGTCGGGACATGAATCAAATTCAAAGTGATGTGAAATTGAAATATAAAAACTAGAGAGAATTAAAAAAAAAATAGATAAAAGAAAAGTTGGTGGGAACCCACCGTTGAATAAGAATTTCGTTTCTATCCTAAGGAATTAATAAATTCATTTTCTTTCATTTTTAACAAATTTAATACACAATAAGAATCACGACGACACAAAATTCTCCTCCTTCAACGCATCCACATTATTATTAATTTTTTTAAATATTCTTTTGTTCAACGCATCCAATTGATTATTGAATAAGATATTTAATTTTGAGATTTGTTTTTCTTTTCTTGTTCAAGAAGGAACTAGCCTTACTGCCACGTTTATTTATTTATTTTCTAGTTGAGTTCCTTATGCTTTAATATTAGACTAATTTTTTTTTTCTCAATCCCAATTTAACTAAATAATTAAGACATCAATTATCTCCCTTTTTGTTTTTTTGTCCTTTTAAGTTGAAAGTTGGAATATATGTTTAGCTTAACTTTTCAAGTGTTTCATTTTTGGAGAAAAAAAACCAGTTTTCTGTTTGATGACCACTAAAAATGACTTATTAGAAAATGAGTTTTGAGAAATAAATCATTTTTAGAGAAACACTTAAAAGCAAAATTTTTAAAAATAATTTTTTTTTTAAGTATATAATAACTTGGGTATCAAAATACTTCTAAGGAAATATAACCAAACATATGAGTGTTTAAATTTTAAATAATTTTTATACCAAATGTTTTTTGGTTCGGTTGCAAATCTATCAAATTTGGCCAAAATATTTGCACATTTAGGGCCTGTTTGGGGGCGCTGAATTGGTTATTATATCTGGTGGTTATAATAATCTGGCAATTATAATAGGTCCGGGGTTATAATAATCTGTGTTTGGAGTGCAGATTATTATAGTCTGGGATAAAATAATCTGTGTTTGGGGTGCATATTATCATAGTCTGGGATAAAATAATCTGTGTTTGGTATGCAGATTATTTTAGTATGGGTTAAAATATCTGTGTTTGGATTGCTGATATGTTTCACATGAGAATCTGAATCAAATACTCAAGTTGATTTTTTTTACTAACCATTCTTTTATTCACTCAAACAACTTCGTATGTCCAATATTGTAGTTTGCAAATATGAATAAAAAATGAACATGGATTCAATTGTAACAAAAAGAAAGTATTGGGTAGACGGGTTGAATGATGTGTTTAACTTCAAATGAAACAAAAAGTCACCAAAGGTAAGGGTTCACTTTCTTTGGCTTAGGGTCATGATTTTTCCACAATTGAAGTTATTACATGATTTCATATTGGAAAACCATATTTGTTTCAATTCTGTATTTTGAACTTAAAAATGATAAATGCTTACGTACAAAGAAATTATGTAATAGAAGTCCATATTTATATATGTAGAAAGACAACCTAATATTTAACTCCCTACAGTTGCACAAAAAAAAAAAAAAATACATGTGGGAGGTAAGGTTGACGTCTTGTGGCCACACCTGTGGTGCCACAAAAATATATTTCCATATACATATATGAGCACAAAATATAGATAGAAATGTCTTCGAAGAACAGATAAATATGAAGCAGCACATCGGTCGAGGAATGGTGGCTCAACTGTGTTTGTCCAAGAGGTATTCACAATACTCCAACTTCAGAGGAGCAGGAATAGATAAGAAGCTCTCTGTCGCTTTGATGTTATTGAAAAGGATATCCATGAGCTTCACCCTTTTTCGGTTGTCCAGGTCTGGTACCTCCATCAAGTGGGAGACAATTTTATCCCGAAACTCTGTCTCTGTGGCGCGTTTTGTGGCAGGCCAGTCAGCAATGGACTTAAGTTGTTCTGTGAACGAGGCCATTCCTCGATTCACAACTTCTGCGATGTGCATGTTAGGCCCAGATCTCTTTCTCTTACTACCACGTGACGAATTTCCAGTTGCGTAAGTTTGACTGTTCGGCGTCACCTGAGGCTCATCCTCTGCCATGTTCACATTAGGCATGGTGAACGGTGGGATGGGGATGTCGTTGTCCGGGGATCCACTAAGGTTTACTGCATCATCTGGTACGTTAGACCCCATCTCTGCCATCACCTCTGACACCCCCCCCCCCCGTGGCTCTATCCTTCCCAAATACATATGCGAGGTCCTCAAAATGGGGGAAAGGCTTGTTAAGCATGCCCTTTGCGATTGGATGATGCTGCATTCACCCGAAAGTTTATGTTAGGAAGCAATAAATTTTGAGTAGTTAACACGGTAAAACGTTCTTACCTTCACCCACAGGTCAAATGTTTCTTTCTCCACCTCGATGCACTTAAATTCCTCGTTCCAGCCAAAGCCACTACATCCAGGACCCATCATCTCTGCAATAGCCTGGTATTGTTTCTTCAGGGTGCGAACCCTGGATTCAATGCAGCTCTGTGCTGGAACGTCTCGTCCCGGCATTTTCTCCCTCATCAGGTGTTCCAGTTGCGCTTGATACCCAGATCTGAACGTCCCATTATCGGACCTCCAACCGCCCACATGAACTAAGGACACGAGGGACTCAACAAGCTTCGTGTCCTCGTTATTCGTCCACGTGTGTCTTGGAGCTCTAGACGAACTGGTCATTCTGCTATGTGAATACATACATTGTGGAAATGTTAAACTATAACGTAATACAAATCATGTACATAGATTCATGAATGAAAATTGCATTAACCAAGATAAACAATTACATTAACGATTGGAATGTAAACAGTTAATACAACTAGCGATTCTGAATACTAAACTAGAAGAAGCAATTCATAAAATCTATAAAGCAATGTTATTCCATTAGTTATGACGTAACTCCCATTCCGAAAACATCTGTTCTGCCAACTCATCCCTCCACCGGCTCCATTCGTCTGTAGTCTCAATGAAATTAATATTCTCACCATCAGTTGTGGCCGATGCAGAATCCACCTCATCCAGTTCGTCGGGAATTTCACGATCACCCATCTCCCTGTTGATAAGATTGTGAAGTAAACAGCACGCTGCGATGGTCCGTCCTTGAATTCGAACTGGATAGTACGATTTAGCTCGGAGGATAGCCCACCTTCCTTTTAGCAAACCGAACGCCCTCTCAATCACATTCCTTGCAGATGAATGCTTCATGTTGAAGAATTCCTTTGGAGTAGTTGGTGCATTCCCCGCACCACGCCATTCAGAGAGGTGATAACGTTCCCCTCTATACGGTGCTAGGAAACCCTCTGCATTAGGGTACCCAGCATCGCACAGATAATAATATCCTGTGGAATGTTATAGCGGCTCAGTACATCTTCCTAAGGGTTGTATGGTGAAAAGAAAAAAAATATATGATGATTTACCCTTCGGAACTTTGAGTCCGTTCGGTCGTGATATTGCATCTCTAAGCACCCGGGAATCAGCGGCAGACCCTTCCCACCCTGGTAGGACGAATGTGAAATCTCCGTTTGTATCACAGACAGCAAGCACGTTTGTGGCAATTTCACCTTTCCTTGTTCTATACCTCGGACGATCGAGGACACTAACATTGACCTTGATGTATGTTCCATCCAACGCACCAAGGCAATTCTGCGTCGACATAGTAGAGACAATATTGGTTCACGTTTCTAACCCTACAAGTGAGTTTAGACTCAGATAAAGTTGGATGAATTATGATCTATACCTGAAACCATTTCCACCTAGGATCCATACAAGAGGTAATGACTGGTTCAGGTTTTTTCAAGAGAACTTCATGCAGTCGTAACACCCCATGAAGGACGGTGTTGAAATGCCTAGAAATTGTCTCCCCAGACCTAGCGAACTGCGTACGAACTACTCGGTTCTTAACGTCGTGGGCTATGATGTGTAAGAACATGGCAACCATCTCTTCTACATCTACGACATCCGTACCGGATAAGCCGGCAACTGTTCTTAATAAGGTGCACAGTATGGCAAAACATCTTCTGTCCATCCTTGTACTCTCTCGACAACGTAAGTCAGACTCGTGTATAAGTCTGAAGAATGCTAGTTGCCTAATATGGTGTCAGATGTAGGGTGATTCGTGTTCTATTCTCCTACGATCGTTCATATATAGATCTAATAGTAGGAGAATTTGAGTTTGAGCTGTGGTGAAGGCTGCCAATATGGCCACTAGTTCATGGGGATCCAGTTCATCGGGATCCATAATTAAACTAGGAGACAAAGGAAAAAAAAAAAAGGTCATCATGGACGAAGGTATCGTTTAACTAAAAGTGGAAAATGGAAAAAAAAGTAATAAATAAATCAGGAGGCCAAAAGAAACTTACGATCATGGATTTGTTATTAAAAGTTGAAAAGGATTTGTAAAAAACGAAAACAACATAACTTTGGGGTCCGGGTTTTCGTATAAAAATATATATAGTAAAAACATAAAAATAAAAATACGTTAAAAAAGAGCGTTAGGATACATTCAAAAAGAGCCATATGGTAACTCATTATGATTTGAAACATTGTTTTTCCAAATTTTTATTTTGTGTTCAAGATTGTGTTAAAATCATTATGTTAAAATCATTATGTTAATTTGTGTTAAATATTGTGTTTAAAAATCCGTATAATCTTTGTTAAAATAAAATAACTCATTAATTCCCTCTCGTCCCTTGAGTAATAATCTGAGAAACTCGTTCAAATTATTATAGTTCTTCCTTATTATAACGAAACATTTTTGAAGAATAAAATATAACTCGTCATGTTATACTCCAAAAAAAAAAATCCCCAACCAAATTGGATTTAGATTTTTGTTAGGCCAAAACATAAAAAAAAGTGTCCAACTGACTTGCCATCAACTGGGTAAGTAAATAACTTTTTTTAGTGGAACTTGTTTACCAAAGTCTGTTTTTCTGAAAAAAAAAATATATATATATGTTATTCGAAATCTGGTTTTTTCAAAAGTTTGTGACACATAAATATTACTTCATTAATCTCTATTTCTTTTCTAAAACCGATTTTATTTTTTTCTAAAACAGATTTTATTTTTTTTCTAAAACAGATTTTATTTATTTTCTAATATCTATTTCTTTTCTAAATTGTTATTTGTAAACCAAACTCTTTTCTTTTATCTTATACTAGTGTATTACCACGTGCATTTGCACGTGTATTTTTTATTTTTAAAATAACTTTGAATTATTATTAGTATAAAAAGAGTAATTATTATTATTATTATTATTAATAAATAGTAATTAATTAGTTCATTACAAATATATATTTTTAAATTTTTTTAATAGATTAAAAAATTTATAATTTTAATTAAACTTTTTTTTAAACAAAATTTTAATTAAACTTTAGAACCATTCTTTTAAACTTCAAAGGTTAAATGTTAAATTATATTGAAAATCTTGAATTTCAAAGTTTTATAAATGAAAGGAAATGTTTATAATCTTAATATTTTATCAATATTACCGAGCACATTAACTAAAAAAAATAACATAAAGGGTTTTTTTTCGTTTTTTAAAATTGTTAATTTATTGAATTGTCATTATTATTTTTTTAGTACTACCATATATATTCAAGCACTTTGACTATATCAAAAAGAAATTTAACTCTAAAAATTTTAAAATTAGTAATTTTATGTACTAAAAATAAGTGGACATTGTGTAAAAATTAATTAGATTGTTACAAATAATTTGGGTTTTTAATTTATTTACTATAATAAAATTTTTATAATTTTTCAAAAAATTTTTTTTTAATAATTTTATGTACGAAATAAATTAATATTAATTAAACGTTAGAACGGTCTTTTGAACTTCAAACCTAAAATATTATATTAAATAGAAAATATTGAATTTCAAAATTTTGAAAATGCAACGACATGTTTGTAATATTTATATTTTATATCAATATTCTAAAAGATGCAAAGACATATATATTTTTAACATTATTAGTTTATTTGATTTATATTCAAATACTTTAATATTGAATTTTTAATTTTATGAAATTTATCAAAGTAGAAAGATTTTTCTAATTTATTTAATAAAATGAAAATTTTATAATTTTAATTAATTTGGAATCCTTCTTTCCAACTTCAAATGTAAAATGTTAAATTAAATTGAACGTCTTGAATTTTAAACTTTTTGAAAATGGAATGAAAAGTTCTTAATCTTAAAATTGTGTCATAGACCTAGAATAATATTTTAACTATATATCATAGTTGAAATTAATGAATAATACAATGACAAAATACGAGAAAGTGCATAAGCCATAGTGCGCTACGTTTAGTATGAAATATGAATTACCTACATGAAATTGAATTAACAAATTCAAAATATGCTTGAATATTTTTAATAACAAACAAATGCACCTTTCAAATAACAATAAAAATATATAAAAATAAAACAATGAAAAGAAAATAAAAGAGAGTACCTATACACACATTCCTTAAAATAAATTTAATTTACTCACCTGATAATTGTGTTAGATGAACACATCTTCATTCGACTTCATCAAAGTGTATTTTGAATGTT
Organism: Luffa acutangula; assembly: GCA_036850905.1. Lineage (NCBI taxonomy): Eukaryota > Viridiplantae > Streptophyta > Magnoliopsida > Cucurbitales > Cucurbitaceae > Luffa > Luffa acutangula. The sequence continues at coordinate 53,946,904 of CM072087.1, read as the reverse complement.
TCCAACCTTAGCATTCGAAGTACATATTCATCACATGTATCTCTTGCAACTTAAATATACCAAGTAATATATTGAGTTGCTTGCAGGATTTGAAAAGACTTCGAGAGAAATGAATTGAAGGAACTAAAAACTAAAAGTTTAGAAAGGATGAAACTCGTTGATAGAAAAATGGTGGAAGCATGTTGATGAAAAAAGTGGTAGAAGACAACCTCTTTTTATAGTGGTAGATAATTGAAAGTTACAAAGCTTTTAGAATTCCAAAACTATCAACTTCTATCATTAATTATAATTAAAGGATAATATATTTAATTAATGAAAAACTTTTTATATTCTAACTTCTCATATTCCATATTGTTATTATTATTGATAATTAATAAATAATTTAATAATAATGTTATTTCATAATAATTATATTATATTATTAATTAAATAATAAAATATTAAAAAATAAATGTAATAAATGTAATGTTTTTTTAGATACGTGGAGTATAATTTATTTATTAAATAATATTTACAATTCATTATTTTTTTTAAAACATTTTTAATTAATTAGAGTAATTGAATTTTTAATACATTTAAATAATACATTCAATGGCAAGGTTGTAAATATAGAAATAGAAGTAGGGGTATAATAGTCCAAAAAAGTTTTTTTAAGATCCTCCTTTTTTAATATATTATAGATTTATCTATAGCTCCTAAATCTCATTCGGTAATGACTAATTCTATGCTTTCACGGAATAATTAAAACGATCCTTACAAAAATTTAAAATTTGTGTTAAAGATAGTGGTAAAATTCAGAATAAGCAAACATATATTAAAATTTGTGTTATTTGTTAAAGTTATAAAATTTGTGTTAAAATTTACCTAACTTTGAACCAATATCCAAAAAAAATAAATTTTTGAAGTAACCTTTAGGCTAAAAACTTCTGACCACCAAACATATGTAAAAAGCACAACCAAAATATAATACTTTCAACTTGCTTAATGTTCAAAATGTTTAATATACAATGCCCCACATAGAATATGAATGAAAAAGTCTATGAAATAAATACAACCATAAAAAAAAAAAAAAAAGGTTCAATCCATATACATGAACAAATAAAATGTGCAACATAAATAAATTACAAAAGGATCATTTGATCTTTAAGAAAAGACGAACCTCGAAGTAAGGTCGATGAAAGTATGTTTTCCAAATCCTAAAAACAAAAAAGGATGAAGATTAGAACCTAATTATCAAATTTTTAGTACATACAGAACAAGGACACTAACCTTACTAGGAAGAGATGGAGAAGCAAAGTATGAGGCAACAACTAGGTTTCCTGGCGGAAGGAGTCTGCCCCTGTTGCAAGAGGGAAGCGCATTAGTATTATGTCAAAGACCACGTACAAAAAAGTAGTTAAGAAGAAGGGAGGGAGAGAGAAGAGACTAACCTAATTGTATATAGAGGAAGAGAAGAACAAGTTGGGGCTGCCTGAAGAACCAACGTAAAAATGATACATGTATATAAAGAATGAAAGTGAAGAGTAGTCTTCAAGGTTGGTTGGTGCACTTATTGCACCCAACCAACATTCCAATGGTAGAAGAAGGGATATTGAATAATGTCAAATCCCATTGACAATTTCAGCATTTATGAAGAGCCATCACCATTTTTTTAAAGCAAATGTCAACTCAACAGTGTATGCAGAAGAACATTTATTACAAAGAGACCAATGCATTCATAAATAAACAGTTGTTAAAGAGTAGGAAATTTGGCCGGCCTCAGGTTTTTGAAATTCATTCATGAATATTGAATTTCATGTACAATGTTGGAAAACAAAAACAAAGATCTCAGATATGGCCATGAATGAGAGAATATACATAGGCAGACAACGATTATGCAAAAACAGGACAAGCATCACAAAATTATGGTAAACATACTCAAAGAACACGTAAATCTCAGAGTAGAATTATGCAAAAAAAAAATAGAAACAGAGATTTCAAATATGGCCATAAATCGGAGGACATACATAAAACAAATAAAAAAACAAGAAAGACAACACAAAATCATGGTGAACATTCAAACAACACAGAGATCTAAACTTATGAATCGTGAATGAAATAATTATTATGCCACAAAAAAAAGAAGAAAAATAGGCAATAATCGACTGGAAAAAAAAAGAAGGAAATGGAAACATTTGGATCAGAGAACAACGATGCAGAAAAAAAAGAAAAATAAAACCCATTACTGACTCGTGAATCAAAGAACTATTATGCAAAAAAAAAAAAAAAACAAGAAAAATACTCAGCATCGACGGCAAAAAAAAAAAAACAAAATGGAAAATGTCTCCTAGTATAATCAGAGAACGAATATGCAAAAGGGGCAAAAAAAAAAACTCATCGTCGACTACAAATAAACAAGAAAAATAAAAAAAGGAACAAGAAACATTTGAATCAAACAACAATTATGAAACGTAAACATTCGAAAATATATATAAAAACAGAGACCAAATAAAGCGACAATAGAAGGAAAAAAACAGATCAGAGAGAGAGCCCGGAGGCATTCATCATCGGCCGGCCAAAGGATAGAGAACAAACCTTCAAACACCTCCCCCACCAGGCTCGAAAGGACTCCGACCACCCCTACCACGCATTCCCCGAAGTCCTAACCCATCGAATCCAACATGCAACCTCGAAAAGTCGAAGGAAAGCGGCAAGAGGGGAACCTATTCAGAGCGGCGAGGGAATCGTGAAAACTCGTTTCAGATCTGGTGAAAAACACCGATCTGAAAACGGATAGAGAAGGGAGACAAAGAGATACGCTTGAGGAAGAAGAGGGTGACAGAGAAGACGAAGGGGCTGCAGAAACCCTAGATCCAAAAGGGTGAGAGAGGCGCGGATTCGAGAGAGAGAAGGTTTGCGTAAGAAACCGATAGAGAAGAGAAACGAAGAGATCGAAGAAGAAGGAGACGGAGAAGACGACCAACGGCACAAACCCCAGATCCAAAAGGGCGAGAGAAGCGACGATGAGAGAGAGATTACTGTGTGAATTGAATAAGGAAATAGGTGTGAACACTGTGGAAAATGAATAAGAAAACCAGCGTGTTTTTTTAAGTTTCCCATCGTCTAAAGTAATCAACGGGCCAAACGAGGAGTGCAATATTTTAACGTGGGTTAAAATAACCTATTCGGCGGGCCAAACGGGCCCTTAGCAGCCCGCAAAAGAATTTGCAAAAATAGCAAAAAGTTGTAGTCTGAACGTCAAATTTACGAAAATGCCCTCCTAACCAGTGTTTGTTTCTCTTATTCTCTTCACTCTCTTGTTTCTCTTCTTCTCTTCACTCTCTCCACCTTCGACCCCGCCATTAAAATGAACCTCACTGCTCCACGAAGACTCCTTTCCCAGCCGATTGAAGTATGTACGCCAAAATGTGGATGTAGGAACTGCCCACGGTGAAGATGACCACCGCCGCTGTTTCGATGGCGGCGCTGCAACGAATGGAGACTCTCTACATGCGAGGTACTCGAGCCATGGCGGACCTCGCGGTCGTCCACGTACTGGAAAGACGTCGGAGAAGAAGAGTCCACGTACCGGAAAGACGACTCCGTATTCAACTTCCCCTCACCGTTTTCTCGGAGACTGTTTTCTATCAGTGATAGAAAGTTAATTCTATCAGTGATAGAAGATTTCTATCACTGATACTGATAGAAAGTGTTTCTATCACTGATAGATTTCAGTGATAGAAACACTTTCTATCAGTGATAGAAAGTTAATTTTATCAGTGATAGAAGATTTCTATCACTGATATAAAGTGTTTCTATCACTGATAGAATCTATCAGTGATAGAAAAAATTTTCTACTTTCTATCAGTACTGATAGAATCTATCAGTAGAATTATAGTTAATTCTATCAGTGATACTTTCTATCAGTGATAGAAACCTAGCAAAATAAAAAGTGAGGAGAGAAATCCACGCCGACCGGAAAGAAGAAAACGAAGATGCGCGCGCAATCCAAGGGCAAAACGAGGATATGAAAAATTAATTAAAAAATTTTGCCATATTTGTAAATATTTTAAAAAATTGCTAAATTTGCCATTATTTACCCTAATTTTACCACCCATTACAATTATCCATGTTTTTTTTTAAAAGAAAATGCATTCTTGAAAAACATTTAAATTAGAAGGTATTCCAAATGGGTCACATTGTACCTATACTATTTTTTAGAAAAGAGAGAGATTGTATTTTAAATCGTATTCAATTCTAAGTTTTAATTTATAGGAATTTTTAAATATCAAAATATAAAAACATTATCTCATCATATAGTTATCTTTTTTTTTTTTTTTTTCTTACAATATGTGGGGTGGGAGATTTGAATCTCTAGCCTCTTGTTACTTGGTAGAAGGTACAAGCTTTATGTCAGTTGAACTGTGTTCTGATTGGTTATCATATATTTACCTATCTCATTAATTAAGTACATTGTGAAGTGGAGATATATATAATATATAATTATATATTATTGTATTTAAACAAGATTTTAATATTTTTCTAATTGGTATTTTGTAATTTGTTTATGATGATATTTTTTTTAATATTAATTATATAAAATACCTCTAAGTTGCGGAATAAGTTTCAATTATACTCATAGATTTCGTAAATTTTATATTTATCCTTGAATTTTGAAATTTATTTAAAAAACTGCTCTTGGAGATGAGTTCTTTTTACATTAAAATAAGGTGAAAATTGACACAATGATTAATGTGTAAATTAAATTAAAAGGCATACATAACATCATTTATAACATCATTCGCGTAAATTGCCTCGATGACTAAGGTGTAAACACCTTCTCGTCTTTACAAATTAGTTGTGCCATTGTCAATTTTCATCTTTTATTTTATAATGGAATATATTTTTTTTTGAAATAAATTTTATAATGGAATATATATATATATATATATATATATATATTTTTTTTTTTGAGAAAATATATTTATTTATTTATTGTATAACCTAACCTTTTTTTTAATAACTAACATGCTATATACTATTTTTATTCTTAACTTGCTATATATTCTTTTTATTCCTCATAAAATAATTATAATTTAATAAGATTCTTAAGACAACTCATGCAAAGGAAAGTGCAAATATTTGTAATTCTTATGAGTTTGTGACAATGTAAATTCACATCCAAAATGAAATTAAACTATAGTCTATGCTCCACACTTTATAGAGAAACCTATGATTAATCATTATAGCTAGAATTTGACTCCTTCCCATGGAGTAAAAGGAGACTACTTTTTTCTTTAACTTTTTTTTTTTGGGGAATTGTGTTAAATGGCTACAAAAAAAAAAGCGGTCTTGATTTTTGGCTACGGAAGTTTGGTCTTTGCAGGCGTGGCTACCGGAATAGTAGGAATTGTTTTCTAGATTTTTTTTTACATTTTTACCCCTAGTATATACGACTATAGACAAACGCCGTTAACAGATTTTTTTTGTTTTCATTCAGTTTCTCCCCCCTTTTTTCGGGATGGATGAATCCCGATTTATAGGGAGTTCAGTTGGCGGTTTGTGTTCAAGTGTATAAAAAGATCTACCTATTTTTTAGGCTTAGGTTCAGCGTTTCCAACGATAAAAAAAAAAAATTTTATCCCTCACATTTTGTCCCTCATTATCCATGTTACAAAAGAACAACAATAAAAGTCGTAAGTAGCAGTACATACAGACAGATGACAGTACATATAAACTACAGCGTATATATAACTCATATGGGGGTGGGACTAGGGTAAGTATGCATACACACAGGATGCATGCGGAACACGTATGTATGTAATACTATATACAGATATCAGTTATGGCATTTCATCAGGTATTTGCATTCAGGTGAACATGGTACGGGGGTTATTATGGTTGCATATAGCAACACAGACAAAGACAAAGTGTATTTTTATTGGGCATTCCAGACATACACGATACAGGGGGTGATTAACTCAAATACAGGGGGGATTAAGTGTATACACACACAAGTAGACACATTAGACCATTCCATGGATGTATATAATAGTACAGACAAATCAAAGCATTTTTTTCTATTAGACATGTCAATGTGTACGCACACATACATATGAGTATACCACAAGCACACTTTTTCCAGAGAAGTTGTAATAACGATGAAATGGTATTTATCAGTACATACCACTCGGGGGAATGTAATAACGAAATCCTAAAATCTCGGGGGAACGTATCAGCTTGTTGCTAATATAAGGGAATCAGAATGAAGTTGTTCATGTCTAATAGAAATGGTATTTATCAGTACATACCACTCGGGGGAATGTAATAACGAAATCCCTAAAATCTTGGGGGAATGTATCAGTTTGTTGCTAATATAAGGGAATGAGAATGAAGCTGTTACCTTGGTTTGAATTTCTGAGAAATTGTACAGTCCTCGTGCAGAAGGAGAATCGATGGAGGATGTGGGGCAAGCAAGAGTCTCGACGGCACGGCGGAAGAAGGTCGTCGGCACGGCGGATGTGGGTCGCCGGCGCGATGCGAGAGGTAGGGATTGGGATACACTCTGTGTTGGGGGGTGGAAAATGGTGGGAAATGGAGGATTAAGTCTTTCAGGGGGGGCAATGGTGGGAAGGGAGGGTTGTGGAAGATGAAGATGGACGGACGGGCTGGTGCATTAAGGCGGTTCTGGTGGGAGGGTGGGCGGTGTTATGACAACTCATAATTGCAGCAGCTAAGGTATCATAATTACTGTGTTCTTATTTGTTTTTAAAAATTTTCAGGTATTCTTAGTTGCAGGTAGTAAATCTTCCTATTGACAGGACTGTTGTTTCCGATTAATGGAGTTCGAAGATGTTTCTCTCTACTGAAGGGGGTTGAACTTTGACAAGAAAAATGGCTATAAATAAATAAAGGAGTAAATACCTTTATTGGGGAAGGAGTACAAAGTTCAAGGTTCTTAGGTGCAGGTAGTAAATATGCAGATGGACAGGTTTTAGGTGCAGGTAGTAAATATGCAGATGGACAGGGATGTTGTTCCTGATCAATGGAGTTCAGAGGTGTTTCTCTCTACTGACGGGGTGGTTGAACTTTGTACTCATTGTCCGACAAGGTATTTACTCCTATTCCCGGGGAACAACTAGGGTCTTTGTACTCATTGGTGTGTCATAATTCCGGTTTCTTAATTTTTCAGCAGATGTGTCATAATTCCGGTTTCTTAATTTTTCAGAGGTTCTCAATGGAGTTCAGAGGTGTTTCTCTCTACTGACGGGGTGGTTGAACTTTGTACTCATTGTCCGACAAGGTATTTACTCCTATTCCCGGGGAACAACTAGGGTCTGGTACATTTGGGTTTCAAAATAGTTATGTGTCTTTTTTATTTTCGTATTTTTAAACCTCCTAAAATGTCTCCAACTATTTTTAGGGGTGTTTTTTTATCTCTCTTAAATGATTTTGGTTTTAAACGTTAACAACACGTTAGGAAGTTTGTTTAGGGGCATTTTTGTCTTGTATAATTAGGGAATTATTAATTAATAAATGGTTTAGCCATCTATTTAATTTACAAACGTTTGTAGCCATTTTTCAAGCCACCTTTTTATTTGTAGCCATTTTTCTTGTTGCCCCTTTTTTTTTTCTTTTATGGAATTAGGAGAGAGATTACTTCTTAAGAGATAAAGATAAAAAGACAAAGAAAACATTGATTGGAGAGCAAATTACTCCTTAATAGATGTAACAACTCTATACTAATCCAATGCAATTTCTTCTCAAAAAAAACAAAACAAAACAAAAAAAAAAACAAAAAACAAAAAATCCAATGCAAATTGTCAGCTCTAGCTATCCATGGGAGAAAATGATGTGATGTATCAATATCAACATTTTAATTTTTGACTAAATTATAAAAAAATACCCCTAAACTATGAATACTATTGACGTTAATTTTTTTATGGAAACTATTAAAGTTTCAATTTCATTAATACTCTATAACTTTAAAAAAAAAAATACCCTTTATTGGAAAATGTTTCTTCTTTTTTCCTCCATAAAAATTAGTACAAAACTTAGTTTATAAAAGTTGTGTGCAAAACAATACCAGATGAAAACAAAGTTTGAAATCGAGTTTTCTCTTTTAAAAAATGTAAAGAAGATAAGTAAAAAAACATATTTTATATATATATATATATATATATATATATATATATATATATATATATATATATATATAGGAAGATAAATGTCTTTTTCAAAAAAAAAAAATGTAAATCGAGTAATTAAAAAAAAATATATTAATGCCACAATGTTATTTTAAAGAAGATGATTAATATTTAAATAGAAAAAATAAAGATACTGCTTCATACACATTTTTATTTTAGAAATTAGGAAAAAAATTTCAAACTTTTACCTTGTCATATTTTATCAATTAACACTAAACTTTTAGTTTTATCAAATTAGATCATAGACTTTGTCAAATATTGCAATTTTTACTATCTATTTAATTTATGTTAATTCACCTACTAATGTTTGTCTATCGATATTTTCACCCACTAATGTTAACAAAAGACAATATAAAATTTTTCATAAACTCACTAATTTCAATATTATCAATTTTTACAGTTTCAAATAATAATAATAATAATAATATCAGTTTTTGCACAAATTTAAGTTGATTAATGCATAAATTAACTATTGAATAACTTTGTCAAAATCACAAATTCTAACAAAAATTTAGCTCTAAATCCAATGTTGTTGTTTTTTTTTTTTTTAATCTTATCAATTTTGTATCATACATATGTTTCACAATCCAATTGTAGCAAATCAAAATACTATTTTCTTTTTAAACAAATTTTCAAATAAAAACTTATCAACAGTAAAAATCAAAATAGTTTTTTAAGTTTAAAGTTAAAATTGCAACATTTATCTAAGTTTTGTGGTACAATGTGATGAAATGAAAATTTAATGTAGAAATTGATACAATTGGATAAGTTTATGGGTAAATATTGATTTTTGTTAATTTATATTAATTTTCTCGATAATAATTTCAATGTTTATATATATATATATATATATATATATATATATATGAAACTCTTAGCCAAATTTGAAAAACCTTGAAACAGATTTCAAAAGAAATTGCCTTAAAGGCAAAATGTTGAATGAAAATATAAAAGTTAAAAGCACAAGTGGATGAGTTGAGAATTAGCCTGGCTGACTAACCATTTCAATGGAAGACTGAAAGAAGACTTGAACAAAGTGGACAGGTGAAATGAACTTGAAAACTTTCTGTCATTTTAATCATCCTTAATCTTTTGAGTGCTCTAATCAAGCTCATGCTATGAAGTTTGAAAATTAATTCACTAAATTCTTTTTAACAACAAAAACAATCAAACTTTTCCTTGATAATGTCATAATGGATAATGGATGTTCACACTTTATTAAACACATGTTTTGAAGAGTTTTAGGCATACATTACAATAGAGTTGAGTGGAATTTTCTTTGGTTGAATCAAAAGAATTAGGTGTGAAAACTCTGCATTTTTCCATTTTGATGAATGAGAAACTTTTGTATATGTTTCAAGGTTACGATGGGACGTTGAAGTCAGACAAGACAAGTTTCTCTCTGTCTTTGTGTATTTGTATTCTTTTTAACAGTGGAGAAGATCGTCTCTCTTACGTCTTAGTTTTGTTGAAAGGAGTCTAGCATGATCAAATTACAAGTTTGCAAATGATAAGAAGTTTGAGTTGTTTTTTTTAAAGGGTTAAATCATAGGGAGTACTCTTGAACTTTGTGGTAGGTTTCAAGTATATCTTTAGACTTGAAACTTTTCATCTTAATCTTTAAACTTTAAAATTGTTGTTTTTTTTTAATCTTCGCTGAAATGAAGAATAAAAATGATTCTACAAAAAAAATGACGAATGAAAATTGATGAGACAGTTGACGTGCAAAAACTAGAGGACATACACAACATAATTTACAATTACAATTCCATTCACGTAAATTGATTGGTAGTTGATGCGTAAAAATGGTTTATGCGAATGATATTTTGTATTTAATATCAATGATGTCTTTTGACTTCTAATGAATGGAACAACAATCTTCTACATAAAGAAAGTGAGTTGTAAATAATGTTACATATGCTTCTTAATTTTTACATGTAGGTTGCCACATCAATTTTTGTTTGCCATTTAAGTAGAAAAATCTCAAAATGCTTCTTTAGAACAATAGTAAAATTCAAGGGTTAAGATGAAACTTTTCAAAATCAAATAACATAATTGAAACCTAATCCAAAGTTGAATAATATTTACTATAATTTTAATTTTAGCTCTTTTCTACCGTGGAAGATTTTAAAGAATTTGAAGACTAGTGAGAAAGCTTTTTGGAGCAATTAATACATTTAGGGGTTGTTTGGCCTCTGGGTTTGGATTGGATTGGAATGACATGAAACGTGAATCCAACGTTTGGTGCCCCCAAACATTTTGAAAGGAGAATAAGAGCTTGTAGGAAAGCATCTCCAAATTTCCCCCAAATTTCTTGAAAGAGAAAGCAAAAATTGTACTTTAATTTAAAGATGTTTCAAGAAATTTTAACTACTTTTAAAGTTTGACAAGGATATTTTATTAGAATCAATAGTAAATATATAAATATTTATTATTATTTTTTAAAAGAGGGAAAATAATTTCGCATTTATTTTATATTTTAATTCTTCAATCCAAAGCTTAGGTTAAGATTTAAAATAATCAATCAATAAAAGTTGCTAGTCGTTTATGAAACATATTGGATTAACAAGACATATTTAGTCCTTAAAAATTATATATATATTTAATAAATTAAAAATTATATTTTAAAGTTTCGTTTGAGTTTGATTACAAACAGAATTCTTCTAATATATTTCAAAAAAAAAAAAAAACAGAATTCTTCTAATAAAATAAAATAAATATACAAACAGAACATGAAAAATTAAAAGAATTATACACCTCATAAAAAAATGTATTTTTGAAAGGAGAAAAGAAAAATACAAAAAAGGATGAATAAAATATCTGAATCGCTCGATTTTCACGAAAATAATATTTCTTGACCGCACGATCACAATTCACAAACATTTCCGACTATTTAAAGACGGCGATACGCATATTTACCGATCGCCGTTCACCGATCGCCGGAATAATCGCGGCAGCGTAACGGGCTTTCTCCGATGGCGTTCTCTTCGGTTACCATGAAATGCCCCTCTGTTCTTCACCTGCGAGTCCTTCCTAAAAGTTTTTCAACTCAAAGTTCACTTTCCTTTCAATATTCACCTGCGAAATTCAGCCGTGGAAGATCCTTATCGATTCGATCGGTTTCGGTCCCAGGTTTGCCTCTTTTTCTTATTTTCCCCTCCGTTTTCCTTCTTGATTTTTGGATATTATACTTGACTGTATCACTGTAGTTCATCGTTGTCTTGTTTGGGTGAAAATTAATCAGGGATTTCTTCTTTTTGGATTGGATTCGAAGTATGAATTTGTGAAGAACCTTAGGATTCAAGTTATTTTTCAATTAATTAAACATAGGATTTAGGTATTGGTTGCTTGGAATTGAAATTGTTAGCCGGTGGAAGTTTTATAACAGAAATTTGGGGATTTTCTTATTTTGTTTCATGGAAAATAAATTTCCCCGTCACTTGAACTGTTGACTTGTTTCTGAGTTCTAATTTGAGATCCTGTTGGTGTTATACAAACCATAAATTTACTGTCTTTGTTTTGTACCAATGCCTGAATGATTAGGACGGATTGATCTTTCCTATGGGGGCAAAGATGTTCACTGTTTCTCGTGTTTGGGCGTTTGATAGCATTGATTGATTATTTCTTTTAGACATTTTTTTTTTTTTGACAATATGGGGTGGAGGATTCGAACCACATACCTCGTGGTTATCAATACATCTTTATGCCAGTTGAGCATGTTGGCCTTTTAGACATCTTCAGATGCGATGTTATGTGTGGTTTTCTTTATGGCACTTACCCTTTGCGGCTTACAGCAGATCAAAAGATAAAATCTATTGAATCTTGCATTACAGTTTCTGAATATGAAATATGATGAGTACATTATGTTTTATGATTAAAGTTCACCTTTTCATCTTGCTTTCTTCACATGTAAATTGTGGTTAAACAGCTGCGCCAGCATCTGAGGGTATAGCACCGGCCATCTCATTAACAGGCAATGCATTGAAACACTTGAATAAAATGAGATCTGAACGTAATGAAGATTTGTGCTTAAGAATTGGTGTCAGACAGGGTGGATGCTCTGGTATGTCCTACACAATGGAGTTTGAGAACAGGGCAAATGCTAGACCTGATGACTCAATTATAGAATATAATGGTTTTGTGATTGGTAAGAGTTGTAGCTTCACTTTTTTCACTCTGAATATAATGGTTCTGTGATGGTTCTGTGATTGGTAAGTGAGCATAACTCAACTAGTTAAAACATATATCATCAATCAATAGGTTAGAGGTTCAAATTCCTCTTTGTGTTAGAACTCAAAAATTAATATCAAAGAAATCCTTTTTGAATGCAGGGGGGGGGGGGGATTTCCTAGGATGAAAGAAGCTTACTCTTTTATGCATAAATTTGAAGGACTGCTACAAGAATAATTTTACTCTATAGTTCATAATTTATCTCTTACACACTGCAAAGACTCGAATTACCAGATATCAAGCAGTATTTTATGCCACCAATGGGCAGGTTGCGCAACTTTTGTCAAATATATATTTCTTTGATGTTAATATTCAACATAAACTTCTATATTGTTTCAATCCCTACTCTATTGATAAGGAATGTAAGAATCTTTTAGTGAACTATGAGTTATCTTTTTATCTACTTCATTTTCCACTATGCCCTTTACTTTGTAGCCTCTACCACGAATTCAAGTCCACTTTTATCATTTGCTGTATAGCTTGAGCTTCTGATACAAACTTCCTTCTCTCCTTGTTTTGTAGTGTGTGATCCCAAGAGCCTACTTTTCTTGTTTGGAATGCAATTAGACTACAGCGACGCACTTATTGGCGGAGGCTTCTCTTTCAAGAACCCAAATGCTACACAAACTTGTGGTTGTGGAAAATCATTTGCTGCAGAAATGTAGGAATCATCATTTGTATATATGAATGATTCAATAGAAACTTGATAGTTTTATGTTAAAAGAAAAACTTAGAATGTGTAGAAACTCTTAGTTTGCTTACCTTCTATTGCAAGTTTTTTGTTGGTGATATTTCTGCAACCCTTCTGGAAATTGAAATTAGCTCCGCCTGCTTACTTTCTTACACATCCTGTATTTGTGGATAATTTTTTTTTTTTTTTTTAAACTCATGTAGTTATAAAAAATATAGATATTTCCATAGAAATGAAGACTTGTGGACCAATTCGTATATAGCTTGGTAGATAAAACATCAATTACCCTCCTAAAGGTTGATAGTTTGATTTTCACTCCTACAATTGTTGAACTTAGAAAAAATGAATTGTGTAAAACAATGAGGATTTTTGCTTTGGTGTATAACTAATTCTGAACTTTTGATCTCGAGATAAAGAGTATGTATCAATTATCACTAAGTTATGTTCATATTGGTTTATATATTTTCTTTCGTTGTGCTCTGGATAATTGATCTTGTAAATTTCCATTTAAACGGGTGAGACTGTGGGCTCTTACACAAAACACTAATTTTTTTTTAATCACAAAATTATATTTTCGATTGAAGTAACTATATTAAAGTCATCTAAATTATCACCATCTCTCTCTTTTTTTAGAATAATTATACACCATCTTTGTAGTAAAAATTCTCTTATATTTGTATTTGATCATCATGATTAGTTTGGGAAATTGTGATAAATGACTACAAAAAAAAAGCATTCTTGATTTTTGGCTACGGAAGTTTGGATTTTGCAGGCATGGCTACCGACATTTTAGGGAACTGTTTACTGGATTATTTTGGACGGTTTTACCCCTTGTATTTACGGTTATTTACAGACACCGTTTACGTCATTTTCGAGGACAGAGATTTGTTTTGGATGGTCAACGAATTTCAAAACGGTACATACATGGGGTGCTGTGTAGTCGTTGACATCCCGAGTGTCAATACTGGTATACACCCCGTGGGGACAGTTTCAAAAGGAGTAAACTAAATCCCTAAAATCTCGGGATTTTAGTATCTGTTTGTTGCAAATATAAGGGAAGAGAAACGAAATCGTTACCTATTTCAATTTTTTTGGTACAGTCGTCGCAAAGGGGGAGAAACGGCCGAGCATGCAAGAGATGGTTGTCGACGCGGCGGATGAAGGTCGTTGGCATGGCGGAGATGGTTCGTCGGCGTGGTATGAGAGGTAGGTAGTGATATTCACTCTGTTTGGCGGTGGGAAATGGTGTGGAATGGAGGGTTCGGGGTGTGGAATGCTCTCAAGGGGTGTGGAATGCTCTCAAATGGTGTGGAATGCTCTCAAGGGTTTCTACTTTTGGAGGAAGAAGCTGGACGGGTGGGCTGCTGCATGAAGGCTATTCTGGTGGTGAGGGTGGACCGTGACATGACATTTTTACCCCTTGTATTTACGGTTATTTACAGACGTCGTTTACGTCATTTTCAAGGATAGAGATGTGTTTTGGATGGTCAACGAATTTCAAAACGGTACATATTGGGGGTGGTGTGTAGTCGTTGACATCCCGAGTGTCAATACTGGTATACACCCCGTGAGGACAGTTTCAAAGGGAGTAAACTAAATCCCTATAATCTCGGGATTTTAGTATCTGTTTGTTGCAAATATAAGGGGAGGGAAACGAAACCGTTACCTATTTCAATTTTTTTGGTACAGTCGTCGAGTAGGGGGAGAAACGACCGAGCATGCAAGAGATGGTTGTCGACGCGGCGGATGAAGGTCGTTGGCACGGCGGAGATGGTTCGTCGGCGTGGTATGAGATGGACGGGTGGGTTGCTGCATGAAGACTATTCTGGTGGTGAGGGTGGGCAGTGACATGACGTTCCATAATTGCAATTATTCATTCTGGTGGTGAGGGTGGGCGGTATCTTCTTTTTAGCTTATTCATTTTTGGGGGGAAATT
Organism: Luffa acutangula; assembly: GCA_036850905.1. Taxonomy (NCBI): domain Eukaryota; kingdom Viridiplantae; phylum Streptophyta; class Magnoliopsida; order Cucurbitales; family Cucurbitaceae; genus Luffa; species Luffa acutangula. Next base: position 53,931,861 of record CM072087.1, on the reverse strand, counting down.
AGTATGTCTTCAGATTGCTGGTGGTCTTATTTTTTTGGGTTTTTAATTGATGATGTTCTTGGGTGCAGGTAGTATGTCTTCGGATTGAGAGGACATTTTTTCCAATTAATGCATTCTGAAGGTATTTCTCTCTACTGAGGGAGGTTGAACTTTGTTATCATTTCCCAATAAAGGTATTGACTCCTTTTTTCGGGTAGCAACTTTTTATGGGGTGCAAATTTTTTTAGTAGTAACACCTACTACTAGTTTTGTTTTTCAAACTAGTTTTGTTTCTTGGATTTTTTATTTTTCAAACATCCTAAAATGTCTCCAACCCTTTTTATCGGTATATTTTATCTCTCCTCAACTTTGATTTTGATTTTAAACGTTAACAATACGTTAGACAGTTTGTTGGGGGCATATTTGTCTTTTACAAATATGGATTTATTAATCATTAAATCGTTTAGCCATCTATTTAATTTTTAAACGTTTGTAGCTATATTTCAAGCCACCTATTTGTTTTTAGTCATATTTCTTGTTGCCCCTTAAACAATGTTTTTTTTTTTTTTTTTTTTTTTTTTTTTTTTTTTTTTTTTTTTTTAAATAACCTTACCTACTATAAGCTAAAAACTAGATAAGATCAACATATATCTGGTTAAGTTCCGGACTTTGAGCGAATGTGGGTATTTTAAAAGAGATAATTCATGTATTGCAGTATTTTAAAAGTAAAATTAATCCACCTCCAGAATTGATATTTTATTCAAAAAAAGAAAGAAAGAAAAAATGTTAAAATTATTAAAAGTAAAATCAATGATACACATGCAAACACATTATTTCTATTCATGAATTTAATGAAAAAAAAAAACTTCAATGGTCATTTTGAAACAAACTTCAAAAGTCAAAAATGAAACTTTTCAAAATTTAGAGTATAATTGAAACTTTGCCTTTTTATGACGAGTATAATTGAAACTTTTTTTTTTTACAACATGTGGGGGTGGGAGAATCGAACTATAGACCTCTAAGTCGTTAGTATAAATTTTATGTCAGTCGAGTTATGCTCATGTTGACTAAGTATAATTAAAACTAAATTCATAGTTGATGGGTATTTTAAATAATGTAACAAAAAAAAAAATAGCAGGTGTAGGTGCAGGTTGATTGTGTGTGCACTGGTTTCCAGTAGATCATATCCATCCATTTAGAAAATCAACGTCAAAGAATCCAACGGTGGTGATTCGAAGTAGGCCGAGTAATGAGGAGCAGGCTCCATCGAACCATTTCCAGCAGAGCTCCCCTCCGCTTCGCATAGACGCCTCCTCCAAAAACGAGGGCTCACTCCCTCCCAATATATCCGACTTCCAATCCTCAAACAAAATCATCGAAGCATCAGAACTGAAGCGCAATCTGACCTCCCACCATGGCTTTCTCTTCTCGTCTCTTGTCCAAATCCAAGCAGGTCTGTGCTTTTTCGTCCTCGATCGGCCCCGTTTACCCTACTTTTCGTTCTCCCTGATTCTTCTTGTTTGAATCAACTTTTAAGGATTAATATGTATGGGTGCTGTGTATATCATTTCTTATTGGTGTTTTGATCTTCGCTCTTTTGTTTTTTGTTTGGAAATGGAGCTGATTATTAGCGGATACTCATGTGGATCCTGAAAATGGTGAAATGTTCACCAATTTCTCCCTCCCCCCAATTCGATTTTTTTCCCTATTTGCTCTTGTAATTTGCTACTTTCTGAAGGCGTCGGATCTTTTAACCGTTTATTTAGGATCTGGGATTTTAGGGTTTATTTGGATGATGTAAACTATGTAGGTTGCTGTGGATTATCTTATGCTATTAGTGTGACTTTGCTAAAGCTTAAAATGTTAGCCGTTTTGTTTGGGAATGGTAATTTGTACATAGAGGGAAAATGCTTTTTTTTAAAAAAATTTATCTTGCTTAGAGGCGTAATGATCATCGAATCAGCTGCTTAACTTGGGTTTTTTTGTGCCCCTTCGTTGTTACAGGTGCTTGGCAGTCAAAGTATCTTACATCAGGGGCATGCTATTCCTGTTCGTCACTTTGCAGAAGAGGCTGCTCGGCCTGCTCTGAAGGGAGATGGTGAGGATAAATACGCTCAATTAGTGAGAAAGAGGGAGAGACAGAGATAGCTATGAAGTTTTGTTTATGTTTATCACACAGTCGTAGTTATGTCTGCAAGGAATCGAACATAAATTATGTCGAGAATGACATTATAAATTAAGTGCTATGAAGCTACATTAATATCTCTATATGCATATTGATTTAAAATTTTCTGTGATTTAATTCATAATTTTTTTTTATGTGGGTGCCAAAGAAATGCTGAAGAACATATTTTTGGAAGTGAAAAAGAAATTTGAGACAGCTCTTGATGTTTTCCGAAAAGAGAAGATCACAATTGATCCGGATGATCCTGCTGCTGTAGCTCAATATGCAAAGGTCATGAAAATGGCAAGAGAGAAGTGAGTGTTTTTGCATTATTACGACATTTTCTAGTTAAATCATCTATGACTACTTGTGGGTTGACTCCCTATCATTCTTTCTGCAATTAACTGGTACAGAGACTTATAGCTGGGCTATTTTATCTTTTGAGTATATTAATCAAATACCCGTCTCAATTTGTACTGACTAGCATAAAGATAGTTAGCAAATGAAGGATGGAGATTATGGGCTGTTGAATTTTTTGTATTTAAAATCATATCTAGATTTCTTTCAATACTTATTTACATAATGGTGTTTGCTATTTTCTGTTTTTAGTTTCTTCTTTTGAGGGTCCTTGTCCTTCTATACACACTTCATGATATTCAGTCGCTGCATTCTTTGCATTTTTTTAAACAATTTTGTTCTAGATGAATTGAAGGAGCATTGCCGGAGAGTAATGGTATGATCATCATAAATATTCTTTTAAGGACTCGCAATTTGGTGATCATGTTATTTCTTTGCGGCCTAGAAATAAAATGGAAATGGAATTAAAATTAATCAGTAATAGAAAATCAGTAATTCATTGCTTCAACTATGAAGGGGTGAATATAATGTCATTTTGTTGTTGTTCCATGTACAATATACCTTTTTCTACGATAATAGCTACTAAAACTGATTACATATAAGATTCTTATTTTTTTTTGTGTTCCATGCTGCATTTTTTGAGGCAGCTTCTTATCTTTCATCTTTCATCATGAAAGTTTAATCTTTTGTCACATAATATAGGAACATGTGTACAAATTAGTACACGCATAATAGTGAATTTATATTACAAAAAGATGTGCATATGAATTCTCTGAGTTACAATTTTAACCCTCTTTTTTCTTCCTTACAGGGCAGATTTATTCTCAGAAGCTCAGCGAATCAAATACACCATTCAGACACGAACCCAAGACATCCCTGATGCTCGAACATACTTGCTGACATTGAAGGATATCCGGATTAAGTATGCTCCTCTCTTATGGACTTGAATTCCTTGTCAACATGAGCAATGTATTGTCTACATTTCTCTCCTTAGCATGTTAACAGTTGTGGTGTCATGAATATTTGGTTTTCAAGGGTTCCAAGATGAACAAGACTTGGAGTCTTGGACCAGTATCAATCAATTGAGGCTTGAAAACCTCACAGAAGGGGAAAGAAAAAATCTTCAAGCCTCTACATGTATAAAAGCTAAAATTTACTAACCACAATCTTGAATCCATCAAATATTTTTTTTTTTTTTTTGAGAAGCCATCAAATATTAATTTAAGTTGATACAAGAATGGATTAGCTGACTTAGTTAATTTTTTACTGAATATGAACATGGATTAGTATCTGGTTTAAGTAATAATTTGAATATTGACTTAGACATTATTTTTATTGTATTATTATTATTTTTTTTTGTCCAGATCTCATGACAACTTGTACAGAACTTTTGGCCTTCTTTCCTGCATAATTTTTTTGTCCAAACTCAAATGTTTTCTTAACTAACCTCCAAAAATCCATTGTTTGGTTCTGGTATTTTGGGGTATTTATTGTTCATGCATTCATTCTTTTGCTTGAAACCTGTGACGATGATCTGATGTCTATTGCTACGTGCTCAAGTTCATTGTTATATACTGTACAGATTGTTTGTTGATCTTATTCCTATTTATTTTTTCAGGAGAGGTCTCAGTGATGAGCTTGGTGCAGAAGCTATGATGTTTGATGCTCTGGAAAAGATTGAGAAAGAGTTGAAGAAACCTCTCTTGAGGAATGACAAGAAAGGAATGTCTCTTCTTATGGCTGAGTTCGACAAAATCAATCAAAAGTATATTTCGAACTTTTTATATTTTCTGTTTATTTTGGCTCCAATCCAAAAAGTTCAGTGGTTTATAAAAAAATGGTTATTATGATGCTATGGACAATGTATATCTAAGATTGCCATAAAAAACTAAATGTTGTGTCCGAAAATAGAAGCCTTTGAGCTCCCATTTTGGATAACTGGCGTGTTGTTCATCATCCTTTTATATCTGTTTTCATTGAACATAAAAGCTACATTACAAATGTGTGAACATTATGGAAAATTAACATAAGATAGAGCAGTGGATTAAGTACTGATTGATGAATTAACAAAAACGTAGTACATCTAGTTATACAAAGTTATAGTGAAGAATGATATTCATTTCTATTATTTGTGCTCCTATCCAAAAATATTTCTATTTTTTGTGCACTTATGTCTATTTGGTATCAGAGCTGGTTGCGGCTGGCAGTGTACCAACGGAAATACCCACCTATTAGATTTCTTTTCTAATTTGACTTGGACATTAGCTTTTACCAGTCTAAATTTCTGACGACAGTTGGTAGCTATCCTACATACATACAGTTGAACAATCTTCCATTAGGGATATTATATACAGTATTGAAGACTTCGTTTTAATTTTTCTGTATCAGGCTTGGGATTCGGAGGGAAGATCTGCCGAAGTATGAGGAGCAGTTGGAGCTTAAAATTTCCAAGGCACAATTGGAAGAGCTGAAGAAAGATGCTCTTGAGGCTATGGAAACTCAAAAGAAGCGGTATGTAATTTGTAGTTTGTGATAATTATTATACTGCAAAAAACTTAGATTGAGTTGATAGTTTAGACCCCGTTCGATAACCGTTTGGTTTTGGAAAATTAACCTTGTTTTTCCCCAATTCCCTTGGGATGATTTTCATCTTTGTTAAGGACACATTTGAATTTCTAGTCAAATTTGAAAAACAAAAACAAGTTTTTGAAAACTACTTTTAGTTTTTAAAATTTGACTTGGTTTTTTAACCATCATGGGTTGGCCCTAATGGTCAATAAGGAAGGACCATAGAAAAAATAAAGGGCTTAGTGGGCATGGGTTCAATCCATGGTGACCACCTACCTAGGATTTAATATCCTACGAGTTTCCTTGGCGACCAAATGTAGTAGGGTTAGACGGTTGTCCCGTGAGATTAGTCGAGGTGTGTGTAAGCTGACCCGGACACTCACAGATATCAAAAAAAAAAAAAAAACTTGACTTGGTTTTTGAAAACATGGAAAGAAGGTAGATAACAAAACCAATAAACTTATGGGTGGAAATAGTATTTTCAAGCTTAATTTTCAAAAACCAAAAACCCTAAACTAAATTGTTACGAAACGGGGCCTTAGTTTCCAGCCTCTACAATTCTGTGTGCTAGTTCTTCAAGTGTGGGATGTAATTTCATTTATATTCATCCACTGCCTTCTTTTTCATAGTTTGAATGAGCGATTGTTTTCACACAGTCGCATTGATCAGCCAGATAAGATATATTGATAGGGCTAAAAGAATTTTGTTCTCAAAATGTATAATCTGTTGGCTTTATTGACACTCATGCAACTTTTCTCTTTGTTTTCAGTGAAGAGTTCAAAGACGAGGAAATGGTGGATACCAAGTCGTTAGACGTGAGAAACTTCCTGTAGATTTTCAAATAATTTTTCATTTGTTTTCTGGTTGAGAAAAATCTGTCAACTGAACCGATTCGGCTGTTTTTGAACACCGGGATACATCTCTTTAGCTTTAATAAGAAAAGCACCTCTGATTTTGGGAGTGCATCATTTGGCTGATGTGTGATCCCAACTCCTTTTTTTTTTTTGTAATTCATCCTACTATGTTACGTTGCCAGGTGATAACTGGATGGATATTGTCAAGAAATTTGCATTCGATCATTTGGCTTATATTTGTTCCCAACTGTTTTTTTTTGTTGTCATGGAACTTGTAAGATTACGGTAAAGTTTTTCAACTTAAATTAAGTATGTTGTTCTCGTGGTCATATGAATGTGAGTAGTAGACTCGAAACTTCCTCATTATTAGATCAAGCGTTTCATTAGAAAGTGATTAGTTATATTATACTCAGAAATATTGTAACTTCTAAATTGCCTATGGGAGTTTCTCAATTTATTTTAAGCTGCTGTTGAAGAGTTTTTAACTAGAAGAATTAGTTGTTATTATTATTTTTGGATTAAATTACAAGTTTAGTTCATTAACTTAATAGGCTCTTGAACTTTAAAAAAATATCTAATAAGTTCTTAAACTTTCACTATTTGACAAAATAGGTTCTTTTAACTTTCAATTTTATGCCTAACAAGTTTATGATCTATTTGACATTTTTTTAAAATTCTCGATCGTGTCAAAGTCTTAGACACTAAAAGTTTAGAGGGCTATATTTGCAAATCTAAAAAAGTATAACTAAATTTGCCAATGTTCTAATATTTTTTTGCTACCTGTTACAATTTCCCTTAAGAATTTCAATGGGCTTGAATATTTTCTCGAACTCTTTTATCATATATGAATTTAATTTGACAAATATTATTAATTTTGTCACAATCCTTGGTTCATCTTTCATTTATCTGAGTGAGTTACATAAACTCTTCATGTTTGAAACGTGATAAGGCTCCATTTCACATTTGAGCATTCAGAGAAGTCTTCATCACTTAATCTGGAAAGATAATAGATAAACACATTTATACTTGACATAATTATCTCCTTAAAATGCAATATTATGCACTACGAAATGAATATAATTGGAACACAAAAGAAAGCCTATAAATTACATTTAATGATGGAAGAGTCTACATGAAATAAGGGCCAACGTCCTAAAGGGAAAAATGAATACATAATGGTAAGAATTGTAATTTCAACCTAAACAATAACGGAACATATCTAAGGCTCTTCTCGTCTTTTACTGTGGTTTTTAACCCAATTCTGTAAAAGGTTACTGCTGGTTATGACTTGAAATGGTTATTGGTTAAACCTTCTTCTTTTTATTTGATTTGGAACCATCTTCTTTACTTCGCTTTTTACTGCTCTGATCTTTTTCTTTCCTCTTCCCGTGCTTCTCTGCTTTAGTTTTATTGGACTTTACACTTACGACTCCGCCTGAGGGAATCTTTCCACCACCACTTTGCAAAGCACCAGCAAAATCAACTTCTCCGTCCACAATGGCATACTGTTGCAGCATCCCAACATCTAACAATCCCTCACTATTCCTTTTCATTTTCTCCTGTATTTCAATTCCACCAGAGTCGGCTTAAAAGATCAGGGAGTGTGTGTCTGTGTGCAGCTGCATCAGAAAAAGAAGCATAAATCATACCTCAACTTGTTTTGCGGCTTCACGAAGATCATCATCCACAGTGATCTCATGGGGTTCCAGTGGAATCTGCACGTCATGTCGTGTAAATGTAGTAATAAATATATCACCATATAAGTATATCACCATTCTACTTAAAAATTTGTAACTTTGTAGTTGGATTATTTGATAGTTTCAAATTTGCATGTATCTTTTCTTTCCATAAGGCACAGCAGGAATGAATTTCCAAAGGTACTAAAATTTTTACCTCTCTCATACGTGGCATGGTCGATTCTATCTCCTTGGATGCAATTCCATAAAGATACTTGTGAAACTTTTTCATGACTTTGATGAAAAGTGACAGTATCTGTTGTCTCTCCAACTTCATTTGTCCCTATACAAGTAATACAACTTCCAAATATTGATACGTGACATTTAACAATTAGAATGCCCCCGTCCCCACAACCACGAAACAAAAGAAAAAGGGATAACTACACAATGCTTGTAACTCTAGAAAATCTGAGAGGATGACATATCGGATTGAAAGTGTATGTTATCTTATATTTACAGGATGTCACGTTCTAAACACAATCCTCATTTAATAACAAAGTTATCTTTATAAGCTGCAAACTAATTAGCTAAAACAATAAACTACCCACTTTATAGGCAGAAAACTTAACCTAGTAACTAACTACACGCCAATTAACAACAAACTAATTAGCTAAAACAATAAACTACTCAACTAGTTAACAAAACAGTAGACTAACAGCAACTACTTAGCAACCAGAACAAAAAGTAACGAACAGTGGACCAAAATCACACAAGATCGATGAAGTTTATGGTGAAAAAAGAAAAGATTTGAAACAATCCTAAAAAGACTGAAATCAAACCTCAATATAAGTAATATTCCGCAACTGCAATCCAGTACAGAGTAACACAGATGCCTGTGCGTACGACAAAGTAACTGGAAGTTTCTCCATGAAATACAATTGTGCGAGTAATGGAACAAGATCTAGTATCTGTAAATCAACAGAAAAAGAATATTAAATGTGATACATTATGCGATACATTATGCTGTGTGTTGTTATGGTATGGTTTGGTATGCATAGATTAGATTGCAAATAAAAAATCTCATGAGCTTTCCACGGTATGATAAAGTTTAATAGGTAGATTGAGAAACTTCCCCATTAGTAGGGAGTGAAGGAGATAGGGAGCGAAAAGAATATGAAAAATCTTTACATAGATTTTTTTCCCCAAATATGTATGTCCATTTGATTAAAGCAGCCATAAAATTCATTTAAATTTTATAAGTATGTACATCTTCTGATCTTCAATGCATAACTCCGGATATTGAGCTTTTTCTTATAACAGATGTATGGAGGTACAAAATCTGTTATTATTTTGGAACCTACACATACATAAACAAGAGAGAGATGGGGGATGGCAAGCTTACCAAGTGAAAATCAACAAGATTGTCTGCATAGGCTTCCAATCGCTTCATATCATGTGCTGACATAAGATATCTGATTGCATTTAAAAATTCTTCTATGGTATCCTCGGAAGGATCTAGTTCCGTAAAGTTGATTTTTGGATCCAAGACACTGGGGGATTTAAAGTTGAATTGTCAATTGAAGAATAAAAATGCGAATGTAGTAGGTAATAATTAAATATACTGACCTCATTGCTAGCTTATATTCCATCCCATGAAAACTAAAACCCAAAAGTCTAATAAACCTTAACCTGAAATCTGTTTGGATCATAAACGTAGAATCAAATACCACATATAGCACAGAAAAAATAGCATTTCTAAATGTAAAAATCTCACCTTGGTAAAATGGACCAAAAAACCCCCACTGTGCAGATTCATTAGCTTCAATTTCATCATTGTTCAAAGGCTTTAAGACCATGCATGTATGCTCACCCGTCACAGTACTCTTAATCCATGAAAACAAAAGGGAAAATATTAGATACTAAAAAACATTTTTTACCTTCCCTTTTCATATGAAATCAGCACATGGAACTGTTCACAATTATCCAACAGGATAGAATCTATAATCCAACTCAACTGGAATCTGGCCAATGTAGAATGGGGCAAATTTATGTCTCCTCCAAAAGCGAAAAAGATCCAAAGTGAGTCCAAAGGAAACACCAACGTAATGAAGCTTCTCAGGTCGTCGTTCACGAAGAGATACTAGCAGGGGAGGAAGATTAGTTCTAGGCTTTATGCTTTCTTCCAATAATGAAACCTGCATGCATGATATCAGAGGTAAGGGCCAAAACTGTCCAAGTCTAGATGAAATAAAAGCAGACAAATACTAGAAAAACGGCTGAAAGAACTAGACTTGGCCATGTGGAGTAAGAGGTTAATACTAAAACTCTGTACACTCTTCCCTCTGGTTTCTCTAATGTAATTATACGGGATAATTTATACCTTTAGGTTTTGTAATTACCTTGACAAATTGAAAGCTCTTATGTCTAATTAAATATATAAAGAGTGCATAAAATTAAATGGTAGTATACACAAAAAGAAAACATCTCTTAACTTTTAATTTTAATTAATATGCTTGAAAAATAGAGTATTTAAATTATGCGACCTTTTCTGCAGCTTCAGTAACTCTAACATGAGCCTGAACGTCCTCATCTGATATTTCAACTTCAGTAATAGGAGCAAACTGACCTTCAAAGTACCTGGTACACAGTGCATGGAAAGGTTTAATTAATGGAAAAGAGGAAAAATAAGTTCGGACCGTTTAAAAATGGGTGGTGCCTTCTTAATATAGTGAACTATGAGGCAGTTTAGTAATTACCTTAAAGTTTATTGTTCCATTCATAATTAAATTTTAGTTAGTTGATTACTTCTCTATGAATTTCGCATTAAGCTCCTGAATTGGGTGACTTTGGAACAACTTTATTGAATAGATATATTCTTGAGGATTCTTGAATAGAAGCCGATAGTATTCTTTTCCTAGTCTTATCTTGTCTTCTTTTTCTTTTTTTATTCTTCACACACACTCTTCTTTTTCTTTTTTTATTCTTCACACGCACGCACACACTTTTCATGAAGAAGTGAAAACGATGATTGTCCTTCCAAGCATCAAACCAAGTCACATGACTCAGAGTTGCAGTTTAGAAGAAGATAGTTGAATAGAGAAGTTTAGAAGAGGGTGGACTTTAAACAGCAGGCTGCATGTTATCCGTATTCCCCTTTCTAGTGGAGCATCACTTCATTGGGGTCTTTTTCAGTCAGCTCCTGCTCCCTTTTAATCTATCAATAAAATTTGTCTCCTTTACTCCTCTAGTACTTGGCTTTGGGATCACAATTTTGGGCTGCTTCAATTAGAACACAGTTCGTCCAAAAAGCACCAGAGACTTGCTGTCTTTGTTTTCTAATCACCCATTTACAAAGGAAAGGGAAATTCTTTAGCTAAATCTGGTCAGATCTCTCACTTGGGGAAGTCGGCTAGAAAGAAACGACAGTCTTCAACAACAAGCTCGGCTTCATTTGGAATATTTTGACAACTACCTTTTTAAATTAATTCTCTTGGTGTAAATCTTATATTCCTTTCAACTCTTATAGTTTATCCTTTCTCTGCGCCAATTAGAAGACCTTGTAACTTCTTTGGCTTGGATTTTTTTTAATATCCTTTCCCCTCTTTTATAATTTCATACCATCAAACTTATTCTAGATAAATTGCCATAGATTTAGGATCTTCATATTTTCATTATTTTTCCCACTCATGAACAATTCTAGAATCAAGAAAAAGAAATATTCAAGATTCAACTTCTGATCTGTAGAGGGATCAAGATTGTAAAATCAAACTTTGCTCAAAGTACTTGCATACCTGGTCAAAAGTTCTACTGCTTGTGATCCATATCCAAGCTACAACAATGAAATTGCATGATTACAAAAGCTTACACAACTTGGATGAGCACACTTGTAAAATATAGAAACTGCATTACCCTCATGGCACTTGGATGGGTAGCAATCCGTACTATCCGAGCACCAGAAAGACTAGGAAAATTTGCTTCTCGAAACTGTTCACAAAATTTCCATGGTATTTGGTCCCCAAACGGTTGATGACCAGCACTCAAGCTTTTCATTGCAGATTTACGTGATATTTGTCCTTCAAGGCAAACCTAGACCAAGGGAAATTGAAATAATTATGAAATTATAAACATAGGAATAAGATTTTAGCTATTTGATATACGGCATGCATAAATCTCAGACAACCAAAATCCATTTAGAGAAAGAGAAACTAACATCAATTACGAAACAGAGAAGTGAACCTATTACATCCACAACAACTTCTCAAATTCGAGCTTGATTCCTTTATAAAGAGTTGGGTTTGCCACAGTGGTGCTTGAATGATGCAGAAAAATAAAAAAAAAAAATATTTCTACTTTCAGCAATTGTTAGCGAAGACTTTTAATTTTTACAGCTTTTCTAACTCAAAGCTGTTTTGGTTTGGACAAGTCCTAGTGTTCTAAAACGAATCCACGGGAATCCCAACTCTAGAATGACTCTATCTATAGTTTTGCAACAAAAGCAAAAAAAAAAAAAAAAAAAAGATTTAATTTAGAATTCATTAACAAAAAGAACAACAATTTGTGAAGCTATACAGTGATGGTATTCTCTCCCAGATGCTATCTTCCAAGAGGTCGAACGGAAATTAAAATAAATAACCGAGAAGGAAATGTGGTTGCACTTATCCAGTGGCTGCTACAGGAATATGATCATGTAGTAGTTGCTCCCCCCACCCCCACCCCCACCCCCACAAAAAAAAGGACAAAAAAAAAACAGAGAGAGAGAGAGAGAATATCATCAGGTAGGTATCAACCTGAATGACGCACAAAATATCTGGAAGTTGATTACTGGTCTCATCAACAGGGCCTGCATTATCACTGTCAGTAAAAACGATCATCGGCAGGACAATACACGAAAATGCAAGACATACCAAGCAACACAAACAAATGGTGTGCTGGGGCATCTGCCATTAGTTGCAAGTCGTTGGGAGAGTTTTTGTAGTGAGAAGCAACATAAAGGGCCATCATTCGCTGCAAATATCAGAATGCCAGAAAATGTAAAGGCACGTGTAACCCAGTAACCCAACCATCCAACTAACATATCCAACCATGAAACCTTGATAGTACTATTTAACATCAAATTACCTGCAAAAACAGCTCACTATCTCTGTGATAGGAAAAGAGTGTGTCTCGATTTACATAGTAGAGATCACACTCACTTGGTGGAGGCAATCTATTCACCAAAAAACGAGGCAACAAATAATTATATTTCTACCATTCTAAAGAAAACGGAGGTCAAATTTTTAACCTGATTTTATTTTTCTTCTATTCTCCCTTTATACAAGTACATTTGAAAGATAGCCTAACCTGTTAATAGGCGGGATTGAACTGGTCACATCCAAACAAAGCAACGCATGAAGCCATTGCTCAATGGGATCCCCTGAAGCGTATCTAATAGATTCACTCAGGTCTACCTTTTTGAACAAACGACCTACATTTTATTTGCGTGAGATATTAGCAAATAAGCCAAAATTGGAATAAAGGGTTTGTCTAGCAGACAAAAAAATATCCTGGTTAAAGCAATCCTCAAGAGATTCAATGTTTCTAAAATACTAATTAACCAGGAAAATCATGAAATTCATTTCTACAACCTACATTTTCAAGTGAAGATAGAAACCATTATAAATTTTCATCGAATTCAAAGTTAGCAAGATTTTATCTCAACACGAGTTCTAAGTAACAGAAACCACTACTATAAGTATGACAGCGACTATTTTCTATCGGAAACAGTTAAACCCGATCAAATTGAAAATTTACATGTTTTAGTAGAGCTAGCCAAAACAAGGGAGGGTTATTTTACCAATGAACCAAAAATGAAAATACAAATAGGGAGCACAACCTCTATATTTAAACTTATAGGCGAGAAGGGACTATTTTCTATCGGAAACAGTTAAACCCGATCAAATTGAAAATTTACATGTTTTAGTAGAGCTAGCCAAAACAAGGGAGGGTTATTTTACCAATGAACCAAAAATGAAAATACAAATAGGGAGCACAACCTCTATATTTAAACTTATAGGCGAGAAGGTTAAGGGACGTTTGGAACAATATTACAAATAAACCAATCACTAACCTTACCAAGGTAAAAAAAAAAATGAATAGAAACAAAACTTTTCATTGAAGAAATGAAAAGACTAATGCTAAAAAATACAAACTCTACATGGAAGAAAAAACTAAAAAGAGAGAGAAATAAAGGGAAAAAATATATAAAAGAAAAAAGAACTCCATGAAGCACAGAAGATTACTAAGGTAAAATTTAAATAATTAAATCTAATTAAAACAATTTTATGGAAAACATCATTTAAATTATAATGAATACCCCGATCAGCCAATATATATTTAGATTATTGATAGCTCAAAGGCCATAGAAATGCACAACCCCAAAAGCTGCCATGGGAGGGTTTAGTTTCACTTTCACATGGTGCAAAACTGAAACTTTTGGTATCCCAGGTCTGCTGGTAGCCCATGTTCAATCCTTGAGTGCTAGATGACAGACAATATTAACAAAAAAGTTTCCAAGGAACTTGAAAGACTTGAATTATTGAACACCAAGGAAATAAATTACCAAATTGTTAGTAGCCAAAATGTGAATTGTAAAATTAAATCATGCAAATACTTCAAATCATGTTTCAATCACATGAAGGGTAAAGTACATTTAGGGTCAACAAAATAGAACTGGCATAAGTTGCATGCTACAGCAGAATTCATCAAGTTGGCATGTAGAACTACAAGTCTACTTCTAAATTACCAGAAAGAGAGCCTTCCACACTCTTGTTAGACACCTGGCTTTGCTCCTCCAACTGCTGCAAAAGCTTTAATGACAATGATCGACCAGTACCCTCATACCTTTAAGAACAGACAGAGAAAGAAGAAAGGTATTACTAATCACTTCAAGATCAAAGGAAACAAACCAGAGAAATTAGGCATTCAAAATGCCATCAGAGGGTTCTTTCTAAAATAATACACCACAAGAAACTCAAAGAGGATTAACTGAGAAACAAAGTAATACCCATTCACAGTAGATGAAAGGAAGACCAGGTAAGGACCAAGTAAAGATTTAACAACTGGCAATGGTATGGCTGCAGCTTCATCAACAACCAACAGCTCAACCTGAGAAAGCTTTTCATGCTCCTGCGGCTGTATATACTGCACAACAAAGAGAATACAATAAGAAAAGTGATATATTATATATATTTTCTCAAGTAGAAATCTAGCACCAGAGCCTATGACATTATCTCAATAAGAAACAAGATATATTATTCTTTATCTCGAGTTAACTACATTCAGAACTTGCCTTAACATGGGATAAACACGATCTGTAAGCAAAAGGACAAAAGAATAGGTCAGAGAATCTATCAACCTGAATTGTTTGTCTGTGTTGTTTGAAGATATTAATGCGCACTGTTGCTTTCTTGAATTCAGGGTTGGTACTCTTCACCACGTCAAAGTCTATATGTTCCTGTAAATACGTGTAATCTCCAAAAGCTTAAATAACTACCCAGGTCCAATATGGGTCATCGAAGAAAGAGATTGAAGACACAATGGTTTTTCCCAAAGTATACCCTCAAACATAACAGGAATCAGAAATATCAATTTCTAAATAAGATCTTAACTAAAAGAGAATGCGATAATACCGCAACTTCTATATAATTGCTAATATCCAAGAAAAATGACATCCTAATGCGAATGAGCGGAACTCAACAAAAATAAGAAATGCCGTTAAAGAAGAGTCTGCTTTATTGAAGTTTTATGGCAAGAAGGAGAATTAACAACAATACATCATAGTGGTTGTATGCTTCAAAAACAGGAAAACATTGACATAGTGTCCCAAGATAGACCGAGTATGACCAACGATGATTATTAGTATGAAAGATGATAGAGAAAATTGAGATTTGATACATAACATGACAAGGGCAGTATTTGAGACAACTACAAGGCAAAACGGCTACCAAAAGCAACCAACTTGAAAAGGGTATAATTCTAAAACTTTCTTTTTAATATTTGTGAGTATTCGGGCCAGATTGATTAATTTTGTGTAATAGGTTTTTTCATCAAGTTCAAAAGTGATATTAGAAGGCATCCCATACAAACAACGTAAAAAACATTCTTACCTTATATTCAAGTGCATTGAGACCCTTGCAAACAAATTCGAACAATGTTTTTAGATTCTCAGGACTGGGTGCAGTGACAAAAATATTGGAGTACCTTCAAAATAAATACTCTTATCAAAATACAAAATAGTTCTTACATTTAAAAATGTATTCTGATAAATAGATTAAAAAAAATCCTACCCAGCAGCAACAGCCCCAGCAACTGCTAATCCTAAAGCAGCAGATTTTCCCCGACCACGACCAGCGAGCAATGCAACTGTACTTCGAAGTGTCTTGTCCAAAATTGAATCCAGAAATGTGACAACAGCCCTTCCCTATCAAATATTAAACAAGGAAATTCACAGTCTAAGTCGTGAGTGAAAAATACAGGCAGATAATTATAGAACTTAATTACAGCAGAGATAACCTAAACCTGGTCCAGCGTACAGCACTTTTTTATAAGAGGACCAACAGGGAACTCATCACTTAGCTGTTCTTTCAGATTCTTAAGGTCCCACTCTCCTTCAGAAAGCCCCTCCGAGTCCTTTGTAATAGAGGGAAAATATTCTTAGATAAATAAGAATTACAAAGAAGAGAAGGTGAATAGAGCTTCACTAAATATGCAACGTGTAAAAAAATTGTGAGGAAATAGTAAGAGATGTAGCCAAAAGAACCAAATTCCGATGAATCATGCACATCGAAGAAAACAAAGGTGAGAATTCTCATAATTTCCATTTTCATAGTGCCCTATCTGATGCCTAGAAGGATATACTGTTCTCAAAATTTCCATTTCATGCATAATTGGGTACGTATATGATATTTAATTGCATGTTTTAAACAATTATCAAAGATCAAGGCTACTTTGTGCATTTTTCAAAAATACTTTTCTTACACAAAAAAGTCACTTTTCAAAAAAAAAAGATATTTTTGGTCACTTTGCAGTTTCACCTTAATCAAGATGTGTATTTAACCTCATGAATCGCACCTATCACCCTCATTTTTATAATAATTGAATAAGCAGTCTTGTTTTCGAAAAACTTACCTAAGTCATCATTTTTTTGTTACATAAAATCATTTCAATATACGCACTATTTTTATCATTTTTCCAGGCTTACACATTAATATTATAATTCTGAAAATTTAAAATATATAACTATTTTTTAAAAATAATCTTTCTCAAGCTACTCTTAGAAGATGAGTTTATCTAAATTGAACCCCTTGGAAAATATAAGGTCCGGCAATAAGCAAATCAACTAAGAAACTCTATCCCTAGCATTATAACGTTATTTTCCACAATTGTACACGCCTCCTCTTTCCTTTCAGAATTCATGCAGCTTCTCGTTTCAATTTTAGCCAACCTCTCTCTCATTGTCAACTTCTCTCTCCCTCTATTGCCACAATTCTGAGCCTCCCGATTATTAAGCTCCTTTAAATATGAAATATGAAGGCATTCAAGAGGATGAAAAATGCATATTAGCAATTGCCAAATACGAACAGAGGGACAATGTGTATAACCAAATAGATACCTACTGGTCCCCCACTAGGATTTCTAACTCATTAGAACATCTATTATAATTGAACAGTTAAATTAACACCATATCCAGGTAATTGCATGTTTGGAAAAAAAAAATATATCTCATGATATCAAACTTCTTTCACACTGCTTCACAATTTACAGATGCTGAAATATACCTCTTTCAATGGAGCTGGAGCAATTGACCTTATATGGGAAGAAATTGGTAGTATATTCATCTCATCGTCCATTAAAACGCATGCTTTGCATGATGCAAGTGACAATAAAAAGCGTTCATTAAAGCGACCGGCTGCCTCCAAATGGGATTCAGTTCGATACCTTTCATGAACATCCTGACACCAACCATTTATGAGTTCTTTATGAAATAATAAAGAAGCACGATGTAGGGTACAGAGACAACTATATCATAGTCTGGCATCCAATGAACTGGCAACATTTATATCATAAAATAATAAACAACACTCCACTCAAAGAGTAAGATCAAACTTCAGACACGGAAAAAAGATGTCAATATCGGAAGCAAAGGGTACACAAAATCTTAAAAACGTAGAATTTTTTAATGCACGTGGCTCTCTACTAAAAAGTAAACTACAGGGTTTCAAAAATTTACCATCGTGTCAAGATGGGAAAGCTATTGCCCATGAAGCACAAACACTTCAGTATCATTAACAAGACCAAGAGTTGGTTCAGCTTAATCACATAATTAGCATAATTCTACACGATTCTAACCCAAAAAGATTGTCTCAAGGCTTTTAGCATTTTTTGTTCTATAAATCCATCTAATTTTCAACCCATCAGAACTAGAAGAATAAAATAAAATAGAATGTTTCCTCAAATTATCGCCATTTATACATCTCACCAATGAATATTCTTTCTGTTTTGTTCTTTTAATTCAGACATTCAATAATATAGAACAGTAGGAGTGAAGTGATCTAAATAAGAATTCCTCTGGAATCTATTTACATTGTAATGATTAAAATATACCATTGTTCCTATTTAGTTGATTTAATTCTATTTCCAATCAACAAATAGAAATATTAATAGTATAAGTATACAGGAACTTACATCAACCAAAGATTGATACTCCTACGCAAGGATAAAGACTATTGACTTCATCCATTTAGACTGATTACCTCTATATAGGATAATGCTAAAAGTAAAAGAAATTGTTTAAAAAAAAAGACTGGTTGAGGTATGTATAATGGAGTCAACTAGACATATTGATTCAAATTTTGAAAGAATCTTCATAGATTCAAATTTTGAAGTGATCTTTATATATTGCTCCAAATGAATGCAATGCTTCTGCTGGAAAAATAAATGGTAAAAATACAGCACCCACATACCATGACCATGGTGTAAAGACTGGTCAATGAAGATAGGGAACGAAGCAGCAAGATTATTAATCCACCACCTTCCACTGTTTCTATGGTTCTTGCAAGAAGATTGGGGGTCAAAGCTTCAAAATCCTAATACCAGCAAATGATGATCATAAAAAGATGAAGATGATTTTTAAACAGCCAATAACCATGAGAAAAGCTACATAATAAGAGAAATAAAAGTGAACATTTATGGAGTATGTGATTATCTACCTGAAGTATACACATTCCAAAGGTATTTCCAAGAATCCTTTCTGAATCCTTGTACAGACAATACGTTATTCCTCCAGTTTCAAGAAAAAGAGAAAAAGGATCAACCTTCTCAGGATCCAAAAGCCCCCTCTGCATCAACTTTTTTACTTGCTTTGCACGTTTTTTTCTATGGCTGTCTCAGATAATAGAGCCAATAAAATATCAAACAGATGTTTATATGAAAATTTCAAGCTAATAATGATTACAAGAACAAAGCACAAAACTAAGCATCACAACTTTTGTCAATGTCGAAAGAAGAATTGATGTTAATTTGAACCATTTAAAGAAACCTAAAAACGATAGTTTAATTTTTTAAACCAATATAAGGTCCTTAAACTCCTGTCAAGATGATGATAACACCTCGAGCATAAGCATAACACAACATAACCAACTTTGAGTGTCCTCATATACGTTGCCAATTATTAAAATGTCATTCCAAGTTCATCTACTATTTAAACAAAAAAAGGTTAAATCCTTGAGTTCTTTCTTTCTTTTCTTTTTTTTTTTTTTTTTGGGGGGGGGGGGGGGGGGGGGGGGGGGGGGGGGGGGGGGGGGGGGCGGGGATAAGAAACAGGGAATAAATCCTCGATTTAAACAAGACAAAAATAAAGTGAGCATGAAACATTTACACTATACGGGTATTGTTTACCTAAATGGATCCTCTTATAGCCAAGGAACGCTTTTCATCGATATGATGAAAAGTTACATGGGTAATATCCAAATAACCTAAATAATGTCTACAAAAAACAGTCCTCGCCATTGGAATTTACAAGAACCCACCCACCCCAATTGGTATTACTATGTTATCTATAAAGACTCAAAAATAATCAAGAAACTTTGCTAGCTCAAACACTTCTTCAAAAGCTTTGTCTTATCATTAATGGAGATAATTCTTTAAAATGACGAAATAGCATACACTAAAGAACCACACTTATTTGCTTACTTAAGTTTCAGCATTGAAACCTAAAAATTTGCAACACTAATTTTTTTGTTCACTAGAAATGATTGAAAGCCAAAAAGTTTGAAAGTTCTACCATTTGAGAACTAACCTGCTGAGTTCAAGTTTATCTCTATAGCACCAGAGCACATTTGGCCTGGATTTGATCGTCGCCTTACTTAACATGTAGTGGAGATTTACTATCTGTAAAAGTCAATAGAAAACAATCAACTTTTGCTATCATATCCCTTATATGAAAGTTCAGGACTCAAAGATACAAATCATTAGCATTGCTACATATTCTCTCGAGTGGAATTTAATACCAAAAATCTATTGGACTAAGACCAAGTAAACCGCCCAACATCATCAAGGAGAAATACCCAGAAACTATAACTCTAAAACAAATAAAAGCGGGAAAAAAAAAAAAAAAAAAACCACCCTCTCCCCAAAAAACCGTCAGTCTTTCACCGGACTAATGAATTGCAACAGAAAAAGAGAGAGGAAGAAGAGTACCTGATCGCGGGACTTGTCGCCGATGATGACAAACATGGAGCGATGCCTTGATTTGACACCATTTTCAATAAGAGTCCTGATACGTTCGTCTACTTTCTTCCTCATTCTTTGATTTCTCTACTTTCGTGGTATTGTTGCCAAGGTTGTTCTCCAAGTTTCCTGCTCTGTGCTTTCTGATGCAGCTTGAACACTGCAGTACCGAGGCTTCCCGAGAATCCTGAGGAGAAATTATCTGCGTTCAAAGGGTTTTTCCAAGGTTTAAGTTCGAATGTATAAATACTGACGGGTTTTTAGAGATGCTGTGCCGCTTCCGTGCGCCGTGCAGTTTCTTTAGGTTTTTGTAGGAAGTTTTTTCTTTTATGGAAAATTGTAATAAAATAAATAAGGAAATAACAAATAGAGCAATTTTAAAATAAATTGTAAATATGAAAAATATTTTAAATGATTTTTTTAAATTCTCGTTTTACCCTCATTTGCATGCATTTTCCCTTCTATCAAGGATAGATTATCAGCGATGGAATTCTATCACTAATATGAGCCAGACCTCATGATCAAGGGTACATGCTAATTACCACTGAGTTATACTCATTTTGACTAATTAATTATTATTATTATTATTTTTTTTTTTTTTTTTTTTGACAATATGGGGTGGGGGGATTTGAACCACATATCTCATGGTTATCAGTACAACTTTATGTCAGTTGAGCTATGCTCTTGTTGGCAATTATTATTATTATTATTTGTCTCTTTAAGAAATAGATGTCGAATCCAACATTCAACCTAAGGTTTTCAGTGACACTTAGAGAGTAAATATTACTTTGCATACTTTTTCTTTAATGCAAGACTTGTATAAATAGTCTTTGATATAACAAATGTCAACAAACTAATTGATACTTTGCAAATATAACTAACAAAAAAGAACTGTATTTGTAATACCCATCTTGGATAACAAAAAAGAAACTGAAGAAGTTGGTAAAGCTTTAGTGAAGTCATTCGCGAGTTGTAGGTTGGAGTGAATAGGCATCAACTTGACAGTACCAACAACAACCTTTTCTCTTATAAAATGACAGTCAAGTTTTATATGTTTTGTTTTTTTCATGAAATATAGGACTGGTAGTTATATGTGTATGGTTGTAGTGTTATCACAAAAGAGTAATGAAGGGAAAAAAAGATCAATATGTAAATCCCTTTAAAAGTTGATGAAGCCACACAATTTCACAAACAAATGGTAGTCATAGTCTTGTATTCAACTTCATCTAACCCTCCGTTTGGAACCAAGAAAGTTCAAGAAATGATTTTAAATCTTGTGATTTGAAAGTCAAAAAATGATTTTAAATTCTTTGTCTTGTTTGGAACGAGATAGATTTAAAATGAATTTATTTAAATTTTTGTGTTTGGATGGTAGTTGGAAAAGGAAAGAAAGTAAAAGAATTTACTAATATAGGCTTTTAATTTGAGTTATTAATAGAAAATTTAAATAAGATGAGGATAAATAAGTAATTTAACTCTCACTCCCTAGAAATCCTGCAAAATCCGATGGTTTTAGTTAGGAAAATTTTTTACGTCAAAACATAATTTGAAATCATTTTGGATTTGAAATCATTATCTTTCTTGAGGTACCAAACAAAAAAATTCATTTCAAATCCATTATGATTTGAAATCTCCCAAAATCAGGAGGTTCCAAACAGAGCCTAAGGAGCGTGAAATGATACTCTGCTTATTTGCTTTCCAAGAGACCAAAACATATCCTAGAAAATGCAGAAACCAGTTGTAGACTTGCGATAATCTGGACACGATGCCCAATCTGCGTTAGAGAAGGCCTTTATTTGAAAGGACGAAGCAGTTGGCAAAAGAACACATTGTCCAAAAGATCCTTTCAAACATCGAAGAAGAACATGGACAACTTGTAAATGAGGAACTCTCGACTTAGTAACAAACTAGCTAGGCTAAGTTTGTGAACGACAAATGAAATATCAAGCTGAGATAAACAATCTTCCAATAAGTTAGCGATAGTGAGTAGAATATCACTAAGTAAATCATCTTGGTCAACAACAAGTTTGTTATTTGGATCCATAGGAAGGACATAAGGCTTAGAAGCCAATAACCCAACATCTTCAACTAGCTGAAGATAATACTTCCTTTGGGACAAGAAAATGCCTTTAGAAGATCTTGCTATTTCAAGTCATAGAAAACAGCGCAAGTTGCCCAAATCGTTTAGCTTAAAAGTTTCATGTAGATGTGCCTTTAACAAATTGATATTGCTAATAGTAGCACTTGTGGTGATTATTTCATCTACGTTGGCCATAAAAGCAAAAAATGAAGTTTCCAAATTCCTTTGTAAATAAATTATAGTTTGATTTGGACGGTTGAAAACCAAGAGATATCAAGGCATAAGAAAACTTATCGAACCATTGTCTCGAAGCTTGTTAGTTAACAAATACAACTGTTCTAGTTGTAATAGTTTTGCTATGTAATTTGTCCAGGTTTCTTAGCCTAACAAAAATTCAATCGGTTAGGATGTTATTTAAGTCGACAATTTGAATCTCCTAATGATCAGGTAGCTCGTACCATTTTGAACTATCGTTCAAAATTTTGTTAGAAAAGGGGACTATTGTTCAAAATTTAGAAACTAAATGTCTCATTTAAGCCAATACAAGCTTAGTTTAGTGGTAATTAACATATATTATTGACCAAGAGTTCAAGTTCAAATCTTTCATCTTCAAATATTGTTGAACTGGAAAAAAAAAAGTATCACTTGAAACTTTAAAAACCAAATAGACATTAATTTCATACTTTAATCAATAGTGTATTTTTTTAAAATAGAAAAAAATATAGTAAAAACTCAATTTTTTCCTTTCAGGAAACAAAATTACAACCAAAGTTAAAAAGGAATAAAACTTTGAAAATCCAATAAATGATCAAATAACGTAATTAAAAGTAAATTGTGAAAGGATGCATTTTTACTCTAGAAAGTTTAGGGGCCTTTGTTTTTTGGGAATCTAGATAACCAGAATATTCAGATGCCTGAAATTATAGATACCCGAAAATATAGATGCCCGACATTTTAGATAACCGTGTTTGGTTTGAAGGAATAATTTATAAGAATATATGGAAATATTCATATAACTATGTTTGTTTTGCAGGATTTTTGTACGAGAAAGTTCTTAGATTATGTATAATACCAATAATGTCCTTACTAATTTTTAGCTAATTTAGTTATTAGTTTAATATAGTTTAGTATTATTATTAATAGAATAAATAAAAAATAAATTAAAATATTATTCAATATAACTATCATTTATTTTACATCTTAATGTAAAATTTAAAAAACAAATGGTTATTTCTTAGTGTATGAATAAATTAATTTATTTTTTTAAAAAAATACAAATTGTAAAATGGATGGGTAAAAGTGTCATCCGAAGATGCCTTCAACATGGGAATCTTTGAAACTCATCTCTCACGAGGGTATCAAAAGCTCCTCGGATGCCTCTCGTACGGGTATCCCAAATTTCCTAGGTATCCAACATTACCACAAAACAAACGAGGTAATCCAAGATGTCCATGAATGGACATCTTGGATTACCGTCAAACAAACGGGCCCTTAAAGGTTAGCACATACATTTTAAAATTTAGAGATCTATTAGATACGATTTTTTATTTTCAAACTTTGAAGTTATTTTGTCGATGTTAACTACCAACTATGCATTGATTGTGTCTATTGAATATTTAACACAAATTTAGAGACTTACACTTGTAAATTTCAATCTCCAATCCTACATATATGTATAGCTAAAGCATGTACCATCAACTAAGAAGCTAGAAGTTGAAATAAGTATCTCAAATATTGTTGTACTTGCAAAAAAAAAAAAAAATAAATAAAAAAAATCCTACATATATATAAATTAATATAATTCAATCCGTTGTTAGATAAACGGGTTACTTTTGGACAAAAAAACCTCCATAGGTTCCATCGTTCTGCAGAAATGGGTTCAACTTCAGCTTTCTCAGTCTCTTCTCAAATTGAACTTCCTGGACCCAAATTCTCAAGCTACAAGGTCCGGGCATTGCCTAACTATCGGTTTACCATTCTTCGGAAGAATTACAACCCAACTTCCAGAAGCTCGTTTCATTCAGTTACGAAAGATTTCCCTTCCCCCACTAACAATCCTCCCTTCTCAAAGCTCTCTGAATCCGATACACGTCGTTCTTCCGCACCCCAGAAAAATTTGTCCAAATATTTCGTTGAAAAATTTGTGGGTTTTCTTGTTGGGTCATTTATCTTCATGGGTTGTTTCAATGTAAGATATACAATGGCATTGCCTGCTCAGACAAGCAGCAAAAGCCCGACAATGGATGAAAAAGCTCAAGCTCCAGAGGATAGTGAAGAGGAAATGAGAGAGAGGATCTTGGAGCATGAGCCAAGGAATATTGACACTCTGAAAGCTGTTTTGTATGGGAAAATGAGGAGTGGAAAGACAGAGGAGGCCATTAAGTATGTTCAGAGGCTGATTGATCTTGAGCCGGATGAGGATGAATGGAGGCTTTTGTTGGCTCTTTGTTATGAGACAATGGGGCAGCTGGACACGGCTAAAGGATTGTTCATGGAAATTTTGGAGAAGAAACCTCTATTGGTTAGAGCTCTGCATGTAAGGTTTTTCTTTAGATCAGTAGTTTTCGTTTTTGTATCATTTGGTGCGAGTTATAAGCTGGAAGGTTTAGTGTGCTTGCTTAAATTTAGATGTTATCAGTGTATACAAACAATGTGATGTTTGCTTTAGAGATTTTTTTGGCCAATTCGAACCCTGAACTGACTGAGGGTGGTTACTGATGAGATGAGTTCTTATTATTGAAAGCAATGTTGAGATGCCAGTTTTGAGCAAGAACTGCTAGAAAATGACTTCTAAGAAAACAGTTAATATAGTTTTCTCTCTGTAGTCTTATTTTAACCTAAATTATATGAAGCTCATTAAAGTTTTCTGAATCTGTTGTAGTTGCGAAGACAATTTTATTCTTTAGTGAATATATAACATTCAGACATGTTTTAATACAAGATACTGCCTTAAAAGCCTTTTAACCCCTCATGGGAAGATACTAATTGATAGGTTGGTGTGCAATAAAAAACTTCAATGTTGTGATCTCGTCTGTGAGAATCATGCCTTCTTAGCTTTCTCGCTGCAACTTTTTATAGCTTTCTCACAATTTCTTTAAGAAGTAAGTTATGCTAATGCATTGAATTCTTTGGATTTGAACTTTCTTCAGGGTCTGGCATTAGTGATGCATAAGAACAATGAAGGTCAATCTGTCTTTGAGATGCTCCATAAGGCTCTAGATATTGCTCGTGATGAGAAAAAAGTTACTGAGCAAAGAAGCATTGAAATACTAATTGCTCAAATGCATGTTGTGAAGGTCACTTGCTACTTGTATTTATATTTTCTACGTTTGAACTAATAACTTTTTGGTTGAGTCCATGTTTTCCATTCTCACTATGTTCAACCTGTGGGGTTTTCCTGCTTCTTAAATCGAATCCATCTACTTACAAGGGTGCAAATCTTTGGATGTCTGGTACTGGAAACTTATCCGTTTAACTGGCTGTGGTAATATGCATTTGAATTACTCCAAAAAGTTGTTAGAAACTAAAATTACGAAAGAGTGGAATGTATATTGACAAGCACAACATAAAATATTTCGTTATGTAATATTATTTTTTGTGTTTAGGTGGTATAACCCTCAAAGTATACTAGAGTTTCTTTCCTAATTGCTAATATGTACTGTTTCATGGGTAAAGCTAAGATTTTGAGGGTCAACACAGATTGCTTGGAATTATGGCTAGAGAGAAATCACATAAATTTTATGGAAATGTGGAGGTGGCAATGAGAATTTTGATATGGCTTTGTTAAGTAGTCTCTAGATAGAGTTCCTTTTCACTCTATTAAGTTGTTATTATTATTATTATTTTATCAATATTAATTGTAGAGCTTTTCTGGAATTATTTTGGGTCTTCAAGTATTGCAGAATTTCTAATATTTCTCCCCATGATTCTCTTGATTCTTGTCCAACAAAACGTTTATGTCTTTCAGGGGGAACTGGAGGAGGGCTTGAAGAAGTTCCAAGGTCTTGTCGATGAAAACCCACGGGATTTTCGACCCTATCTTTGCCAGGTTCTGACATATTTTGCACTTTACCTACCTCTTTTATCATTAATTTTGGATTAAGCCATCTCCACTCTCCATGTTTAATGCCCCAGCTTACAGGGCTACTACTTATTTGTCACATAAGAATGGGGGAAACTCTACTTTTACTTTGTAGAGAACTAGTAAGTGTATCTTTTGAAACTATTGGCGATGTCAACCAATAGAAGGATCTGCTCCAAAGATATGGTTGTTTGTACTTGGCCCTTTGATTATGTATGTTATGTGTTGATGCCAAAATCCGGACAGGGGACTCACCTGGCCTTCACGTGACATCGACAGTGAATTTGTAGAAGCTGGGGAAGACGTGACCTGCAAGACCAGCAAGAATCGCTGGACACCGGTGTGGTGTAGGCCACACCGCCTCCGATGCCTAAGTCAGGAAACTGAGCAGCTAGAGAGTAGAGAAAGAAGTCAA
Organism: Luffa acutangula; assembly: GCA_036850905.1. Taxonomy (NCBI): domain Eukaryota; kingdom Viridiplantae; phylum Streptophyta; class Magnoliopsida; order Cucurbitales; family Cucurbitaceae; genus Luffa; species Luffa acutangula. Next base: position 53,904,922 of record CM072087.1, on the reverse strand, counting down.
GAATAGAGTTTTTCGACCCCCTTATTCGATGGCGAAGAGGGGTATAAATACCTGCTCGGACTCCTAGGGTTTGGAGGCGTTCTGGGACGAAGCAGGCTGGACCGAGGCAGCTGGAAGCAGTAGGGGTCGAGCGGAGGCAAACGGACTCGGCCCGCGCAAACGGGCCGAGTGGTCGGCCTCGGCCGACCGTACGGGTCGGGCCACGTTGGCCCGACCCGTCGGTATGGTCTCCCTCTGGGTCCCTTTCCTGGTCCTATCTCCACCCGGTTGTCCCGTCAGCTCCTCGTACGCTGTGGTGGTCCAAAATTACCTATAACATTATGGGTTTGATTCAACTGAATAGTATCAACAGAGAATTGATGAGTGAGATTTAGCCAATCATTGTACAGTAAGAAAAATGTAATCACTAGCTTCTTGAAGAGGATAATTGTCTTTGAAAAGAGTGCTCGAAATTCGAATGTTGAACTGGGAAGACATGCTTGGGGGAAAGGATGAAATACTGAAATGAAGAATATCTAACTTATATACATTTCTTGCAGGGAATTATATACAGTCTGCTGGACAAAAAAAAGGAAGCTGCGGAGCAATTTGAGACGTATCGGACCCTCGTGCCTGATGAATTTCCTCAAAGGGAATTTATTGATGATGTTGTGTTGTCAGCTACAACTGCATCAAAGGAACAGTTCCAGAAGGAATTTGATGCTGAATTTTCATACAAGAAGTGAAGCCAGGAAGAAAAGGGCTCTCTGGTTATTAGTTTGAAAGTGTTTTGAATGTGATCATACCATTACCAACGCAACCGAACTCTGCATTTAAGTGTGATTGGGCAATGTCGGGTGGATACTTTGATAGTCTTCATGTGGTACGGTACGACTTAAAAAACTGTTGAGGGTGTTCGTTTGTAGTGAAATTACATTGTAATGGCAAAAAATACATACTGAAAATGGAGAATGTGTTGCCTCTTTGATGAGAATGAACAAAGAAGACAGAGTGCAGTGGAGCAGTTGCTTTGAATCTAGTTTCTTAATTCAAAATTTAACTCAGCAAAGGAAGCAGACTTGAAATAGCTGTTTGATGACAGTGAACAAAGAAGATAAAGCTTAGTGGAGGCATGGTTGGTTCAACATGGTTATTTAATTTGAATTTTATGTAATTCAGCAATATCAGAGTAAATAGACCTGATTTTATGCTTTACTCTCTCTCTCTCTCACTGTTCCTTTCTGAAAGTTATGAATATCTTTCTGGGAGTTTTATATTCAGTTACACCAGCTTTCTTGGAACAGAGATCTCTATAATTTATGTTTACAATTCTTATCCTTGCTTTGTTCTTCAGTAGCAAATTTCATGAGCATTTGTTCATTGTATAGAAGAGTTGTCAAGATTTTAATGGTAATTATTTAAAAACTTGACACTTTAATGATGGTCTGTGGAGAAATACCTACACACCAATATGTAATTAAGTATTGTCTTACTATTATGAAAAGAAAAAAGTAAAAGAAAGAAAAGCTACCAATAAGTCAAGTAAACACAGTTAATTAATTCAGTCATCAATTTTTTTTTTTTTTTTAGATGACTCAGTCCTCAACTTTATATCTTCTATCATTTTTTTTTCTAATCTTCTATCAGTTGGGCATTGAAATATTAACAAAAACACAATGTACAGAAATGATGGGACCTTTGTCTTTTACTTTTTTTTTTTTTTTTTTTGAGAAAGGAACCTTTATCTTTTACTATAAATGACCTATACCAAAATTTAGAATCAGTTCCATACATTGAACTTCCCACCTTGATAGCTACCACTGGATTTGTTTAGTAATGCATCCAGCAGGTCCATTGCCATTGCCATAAACAAAGCAAAAGATTTAAAACTTATCTGGAATTCAGCCTTGATTTGAGACAAGAGCCCTTCAGACGCCTATAAATGGAGAGGAGTTTCTTCAACGCTTTTGAATGCGAGGAGTTTCGTGAGAGAAGCGACGCTGAAGGAGTAGACATGGCGTGATATTAGTTCGGCTCATATTCACTTTCGTTTTGCATCAAAGCCGAAGCTTCTTTTAGTTTTGGTGGAAGAGACAAGAACGAGCCGGACCAATATCACTCTTGTATGCTTCTTTCAAGACTGTTCGGTACGTGATTTGCCCTAGAAATTAGCTACTTGTTCATATATTCTCAAGGATCGTGTGCTTCATTGGCTCTGCACATTTTGTTTTCTCTCCTCTAATCGCTTTCTGTTTGGTGTTACTTGGAGTGGATTCAAAGAAATTAGAAAAAGATTCACTTACTTATATGTTGTCTTGAATATTGCAGATTGAGCTTCTTAGGTTCTCTCTTCTTTTCAAATCATTAGGAAGTAATTGTCTGAACCAAGTACTCTTTTTTCTTTTTGAAATTGCATCAACAGTTTCAAGACCTAATTTGATAACCATTTCGTTTTTTATTTTTTGTTTTTAAAAATTGTGCTTGTTTTCTTTCAATCTTCTTACAATGATTTTCATTTTTGTTAGGGTGACATTTGAGTTCCTAGCCAAATTTCAAAAGCAAAAACAAGTTTTTGGAAATTATTTTTTTTTTTTCAAAATTTTGCTTGATTTTTGAAAACATGGAAAATGACGTAGATAAAAACACAAAGAAACTTGTGGGTAAAAATAGTGTTTATAGGCTTAATTTTAAAAAACAAAAAACGAAATGATTATCAAATAGGGCATTAGTTTTTCTGTTTTTGATTTTTGGAGAAAAAAACAATGTTAGAGTTCTAAAGTTGTCAAGTTGGATCAATTTTTACCTTAAACATTTAATTTCATCAAATTGAACCCTAAACTCAAACAAGTGTTGCAATCTTTACCTACTATTCTATTTTCATTAATTTATCAACTAATTTTAACACAAAAAAAAAAGATAAAAAAATTCATAAACTTAAAATCAACTTTTTCACAAAATTAGATTTGATTAATATACAAATTAACAATGAAATAACTTTACTATGCATATATTGAACACAATGAGGATACTTTTTAACGATGTACCAAACAAAAACCTATCATAGGGTTGAAATTGAAACACATTCAAATTTAAGGTTAAGATTACAACACTTATCTAAATTTGAAGTGCAGGTTGATTAAATTGAAAGTTTAAGGTAAAAATTGATATAATATAACAAGTTTAGAGGTCAAAATTGACTTTTTTTTTTTTTTTTTTTTTGGAGAAAAGAGAAACTGGGAATGAAGAAGCATCAATACTTAACAACTTTAGCATTTGAAATTTCTACTCTATTCGTTTTTTAGGGATGAAAAAGATAAGTAAGGGTGGACTACTTTGATCAGGCAAGATATCTTAATTTAAATATGATTTTTTTTTTTTTTTTGAAAAATTAATTTAAATATGATTTAGGATAAAAAGAAAAGTTCTTTCTAATTATGGGGAACAGAGTATAAATTTCTTGTCCCACTGTCCCCTTACATTATGGGGAAAAAAGAGAAAAGAATGGTGGTAGACCACATAATAGAAAATATAATATAAAATTAATAAAACTTGCCACCTCACTAAAAATAGTCACCTCACCAATGCCATGTCATACACCAACTAAAGATCATTTATAATTACTAGTCGAGTAACACGTGCATTGCACGTGGAATAGTATAGTTTTAAATTAAAATATGAGAAAATAATAGTTTTCTAATATGCAATAAATAAATGTTATATAATTTTTATTTTAATAAAATTTTAAAAGGTAGACAAAGCAAACTTTTTTTTTTCAATGTTTTCATATTATTGTTTTTTCATGAAAATTCTTATGTATATATTACAAACGAAATTTTGTACAAATAATTCATTTATTAAACGAATATGTTAATATTTTGATACAGTGAAACACATAAATCAAACAATTTTCATTTTAATGTTTTTATATTTTTATCCTTTTCGTGAAAATTCTGAAGAAAAAAAATATAATTTAGAATTGTGTACATATAGTTGTGTCTTATACATATAAGGAATAAATAAATTATATTATTGTTTTAAATTAATTATTAATAATTAAATTCAAGAAAATTATTCTAAAAATACACATTTATTTAAATGAAAAAAAGTAATGACATATTTGCATCTCTATGAAATATTTTGAACATTTTGTCTATAAAATATTGATATTTATATAATTGAAAGAACACCAGTAATAAATGTCAAAAAACTAAAATATACATATAACGTTTGAGAAAAACATTATTAAAAAGTGGATAAAAAATGAAGAAGGAAAAATAGAAAGAAGAAGTTTCTCCTAATGAAGTATCATGTAACTTTAGGACTGAATGTCAAAATGATTGTTTAAAACAATAAACGTGAACTAAACATTTTCAAACACTCTATCTCATTTGAGACACCATTGTATAACCCAAAAATAGAAATAGAGGTCGTTTTCTATAGAACCTATAAACACGTCTCCATTATTAAATTATGATGTTTCAAATTTACGGTCTAGATAACACTCATACACAGTGGAATAGTCACACCCATATGTGAAAGAATGTTTTGTTTCATTACGTAACCACTCCCCCATGGATTAAATTATCTCAATAGACACTTCTAACAGTTGCAACTATTCGAAGGGAGGGACAAAACAGGAATTTATTAAAATGTTAAGGGCAAAAATGGGAAGTCAAAGATTCTCCCCTCTTATCCCCATTTATATATAGTATAGATATAGATATAGATATTTCATATCTCAAGGACCAAAATGCCAATTTTGAAACCTTAGAAATCAAATAGAAACCAAGTATAAATTTGAATTCCATAATTTGCCCTAAATAAGAAACAAAATCAAAATTTCTACACAGTCCTTATAGAGAGACTGTTCCTTAAATAAGTAACGCTACTTCTTAGTCAAGAATCCATGGATGATCTTCCCAAAAACTTGGCTCAATTATATTAGAATGCACAACAACAATTTTTCTCTTACAAATTTCCAAAGCATCTGGATATTCGTCCACCGCCGTGACATCCTCCTGTGTAACAAAAATAAGCTTGCTTGGAAACATATAAATAAAAACGATTGATCATAAGAGATCACAATAAAAAAAAAAAAAAAAAAATCAAGTTTCAGAACATTGCTGGGACGACATGAAGTGTTATGTTCATAAATATATGATAATACATAAACTTATTTCAGGGCGCATATGTGAAGATACATAAACTAAGGAATAATCAAACAAACTTTGTTTCCCAAAAAAAGAAAAAAGAAAACAAACAAACAAACCTTGTCCCAGAATGCAGAAGAACCTTGGCGAAACATGAGTGGTAACTCATTATAAGAAATATTGAATTGTAAGTTAAGCAAGCGATCCTTCTCCTGTGCTTGAGTACCCTATAAGGTAAAATTTACGAAACAATTATGTCAAAAGTTTTTGAGGAAGTTAATAAATACCCATCAGTTCATGAAGGGAGTGGAGCTACTCTTAACTAGTTAGGAAACATTGCAGAATCCATACAATACAATAATGCATGTAGACCAGAGATAGATAGAGAACCTACATTTTCTTTTTGTTTTTTAAAAAAAGAGATTGATAGAGAAACCAGTCAATACCCCTTCTAAAATCTACAACGTTAGCATTGTTTTTATTAATATTGCTAAATGAAGAATCCTAAATGATTAGCAAGTTACTCTAGAACACTCGGTGGAGACAAAACAAATTTCATAATAACTGAAGCTTGAAGTGGTGATCCATTACTTCATATAAAAAAAAAAGGGTGGTGATCCATTACATGTAGTGTAGCAGATAATATAATCAAACATTTTTGGTTGAATGAAACTTATTCCTTCCATGTTTTGGGTCATTGCATTGATGAGCAAATTAATAGCCCGATTCAAAATGACAACAAATTTCTCCTTTTCTTTATGTTCAAGATTCAAATCACGATACAGATGGGGTCCAAATTATGAACATATTTAGGCATACCAAATGACCAGTATATAGAGCACTTGCATGCTCTTCTGTGTTAACTAAGTCCGATGTTGCATCATAATTGGCATTAAACTTCTATATCAATATATTGCATTATGAATTTACGATTAGGGTTCGAGAAATTAAATAAATGAGAATAAATGAGCTAATGACACATAATCACATGATATTCCAAGTGGCACTACAGTTTATAACTAGTCACCAACATGCAGTGCCACGACATCTATACGAACAAAGGAGAAGGGCGTTACATCATAGAACAGAAAACAACAAGAAAGAAATTAGCACCTTGAGATAGGCTTGAGCTTCACTTTTACTTTTTCCAGACTTAACAAGCTCCCAGAAACATGTATTATACTGATTATTTATGTGACCTGTAAACTCAAACGGACAAGTAAATTAGAAACTCTATAGAGACAGATTGAATTTTCATTATAGCACTGAGAATTAGACAATAACGAATAATAAATATCCCTGCAAAGTAAAGAACTCCCTGAAAACTCACGATTAGGTTAATATTGATAACGTAGTACTTACAATCTACTTGTCTCCATGCCAGATAGTCCTGAAGGATCTCACGTGACGGATAGCAAACAGCACGTCCATCAAAAGAAGGAGGATACTTCAACTCTTTATTTGGGAAGAATTCTCTCCATTTCATTACATAAAGGGAAGAAAATAATGATACAATAATGGACACTATTTCACTGCAAGGATGATCGTTCAAGTGAAGCATTAATAAATGACACATTTATCTGACTAAAATGCTTCTCATCTAAGTTAAATAAATGCAAACATTCTCATGCAGTAATGATAACCCACCATGAATCGCTGAGGTAAAAATATTTCTTATAATCAGCCATCTGAGACTTCAATTTTTTACCTAATGGGTAAAAAAGCAAGCATAAAAAGGCAGAAGAAATATAATAGAAAACAAGACAAACCTAGCTCGGCGTCCATATATTTGAGAATCCTTCTTCAAAACAAAGCTGCCAATCATAAACATATAACATGACTACAGATAAGGCAAATGAAATTTAAAACAAAAGTCAAAATAGACAAATACCTGTACTCATCACTAACGCCATAGGAGAAGACCAAGTCAGGAAGTTTTTCCATCACAGCCACTGCACATGAATTCATAAGGTTCAAAGCGTGCTCATCATTTGGCTTTTCAAACACGTGAACTTCGGAAAATCTACCAAAGTCAAATAGGTCAAACCACTTAAGTATCATATTTAAATTTCCAATAAACAAGCTCTCCAAAACAAGTGTTATCATATACCCAATACTACATGTTCTCATCTATCATTATTCATAAAGTGAAAAATGATTAACATGCACAATTATTAAAACTTTTTTCTGCTAAAGCTCGAAACACCTTAGTAAAGTATAACCCCAACAATTACAAAACTAACTGTGCATTCTTCCAAATTGTACCTCAAGTACCTGGAGACTGGAATAAAGGAACCGTAACAAAAATAAAGTTATAAGGTTACAGGTCAAACATAGGTAATGACACCATTCGTTTAACTCTTTAGAACATTCTATATGTTCTTTTAACGAGGATAAAGCACAATTAAATAAAACTGTTTTCTCAAGCTAAAATATTAAAGCTAGAAAAAGTATGAAATACCTACATTTCCTATAATTATGATGTACGTTTGTGTTAGCTCCAAAATGAATTAAAAAGAATCACACTAATAATTTGATGTCGATGCAAATATTTAGTAGGATAAACAATCCCTCTTTGAGTTCAGATTTATTAATTTGTAAGAACATATCCCAGTCTATTGAGAGGTCCGATTGTAGAGGTAATTCAACCAGAAGAATGATGGTGGGAGTGGGAATGCCATTGGAGAGGTTAGAATATTATTAGGATATTAAGGGTATATTAGTAATTAGCCATAGAAGTTGTTAGTGAGGTTTTGTTATAAATAGAGTGAGTGGAAAAGGATGGAGACATGCAATTGTTTAGTTGGTTTAGGATTGAGTGTGAATCCTCAAGAGGGGAGGTTCCAAGTACCTCAACTACTTGAGATTATATTATGACTTTATCTTTATGGTTCTATCAAATGACTCTACTACAAATCTAGAATCATATAGATTTCAACTTCAACCATAGATCAACTATAAGGGAGAAAATTGAACATTGGGTGCATCTGATGAACTTACCTGTGAAAATGACAGCCATCTATTCTTATTACTATCCATGTAGATGGCATTAGCTTGTTCTCAACTTGGAAGGACCTAATATAATCTGGATTTATTTTGTCAATGTCATTTGTGAAAGCACCAAGCTCCTTTAAAAGAATGGAATGTTCGTTCCAAAATCTTCGTCCAGCAATATTTGGTGAATGAATTACTGTCACCTTTCTCCGTAATCTCTTGACAGGAGTGCCATCTTCATGGTACTTTACAATATCTTCAACCTGAATAAATTAAAACTCCTTACTTAGATAGTATGGTTAAGAGGACTCTGTAACATAACAATCAGATAAAGATAAGTCTCTTCATATACTCATAGGTCACTAAGCAACTCTCTAGCTAAAAAAAACTAGGAAGAAGTACCTTCAGCAGTCAAATTAAAATCTTAAAATGATAAAGAATGTTAAAATCATAAATTAAGTAGGTACAATACGAACTTGCAACTCTATAAATTATGTGTCCAAATTATTCAAGCAATTCCATAATATTAGTTTATTAATAGAGGTTTATGTTACTATTAGTTGCTCCTTGTCCTAAATTTGATTCTGAAATCTGTTATTGCCAAAGATAATGCCAGCACAATCCACATTTGACTCATTTATGATCCTAAATCTAGTATCAGTACACATTACGAGGGTGATTGCAGATTCTCCGGCAAAGAATATATATATACACCAAAGGTCCAAGACACTAATGCCCAGGGATCTTCTCAATAACTCATTTATGATCTTAGTTCTAGAAACATGGTATGGACCGTGAGAGTAGATGCAGATTCTCTCGGAAAAGAAAAGAAAAACACACATGCATATTCAGTGATTTTCTCAATTACTTCAATACAACTAACAAGACAATTTAGTCTGATGTTTATTGTTGTCTCCAATATGGTAAAATCTAGATGCAACATGCAAGTAAAACAAAAGTCAAGCGAATAATCTTCTAAAAGAGCAGAACCTTTGTATTCAAAATGCAGGATCCTTGACGAAAAATTACATTCAGATTTGCGTAGTTAATATTGAATTTTTGATAAAGCAGCTCATGCTTCTCTTTCTTCTCTGTAACCTGCAAAATTTGCAAATACATTACAAAGTTAAGAAGTTCACAAAAATACAAAAAGCTACATTTTATTACCTTCAGAAAATCATGGGCTTCCCTGTCTGTCTTCCCACACTCGACCAGCTTCCAAAAGCATGTATTGTCCAAGTTACTGATGTGACCTGAAAAAGGTGAATTTGGAAAGTTTAAATAAGGACATTCTGCCTGCCAAGCCAACAAAAGAAGGTATTTGAAGATCAAACAAAACTTACAACTTCATTGTAGGTCCTGCAAGATCTAGGAATATTATGGATTTGCAAACCAAAAGGCAACCACTTACAGAATTGTTGTCTCCATGCAAGATATGCTTGAAGAACTTCTACAGATGCACAACATACTACATGTGCACGAAATGACGGTGGGTAGCTCAAGTTCTTCTGAGGAAAGAATTCTTGCCATTTTGTTATATATACAGAGGTAAAGAAAGATACAACGAGCGAATATAATTTGCTGCATAAAGCCAATTTGTAAGCACATCAACATAAATTTCAACAAAAGAAGAAAACTAATAAACGAAAGGAACATTGTTTTTATAACAGAAATTATAACGATAACGTCGATAAGAAACATCTACCATTCAAATCCTAATAAAAAAATTTCTTCATTTTATTTATAAATCTTAAATCCCTAAAACTTAATTAGACATAAATCGAATTCTCAAATCTTAGAAAAATCAAAATTATTGGCTCAGAACCAAAAACGAAAGAAAGAAAAGAAGGAAAAAAAAAAGTATCGATTATAATATCATGACAAAAACAACCCTCCTCATGCATCAGCTCAGAAAAAAAAGAATAAAGGGATTTTTTCTACATCACATGTACATTGAATTCAAGGGGAACAATGACATAAAAACATCAAAACAGAGGATCATAAATCAATGGAGAAACCTGGCACGCCTTTGGTAAAACTTGGATGTCTTCTTAAAGATAAAACTGTTAACAAAGAATATATCAATAACTGATGTAATGTAAGAAAGAGACAACAAACTTGCTAATAAATAGCTAAAAGGGTGGAGATGACATAATAATTGACTAACTGAACACCTGTACTCATCACTAAATCCATATGAAAATACTACATCTGAAAACATTTCCATTGTGGCCATTGCACAACAATTCATCAACTTTAAAGCATTTTCGTCATTTGGCTTCACAAACCCATGAACTTCAGAGAATCTGCCAAAGAAGGGAAAAAGATTTTGAGCAATATTGCGATGGAGAAAAGGGCACTTATCATATATAAAAAAATCCTTTACTTAAGCTTAAGACAGTCCCATGGAATGTTTACAGTGCAGTTTATCCCCTAGTACTAATGGTATGTACTCAATCAATCTATTCTCTTTTCATTCACGAGCACTTGAAAATACAGGACACATCAATGTCATAGAAAATAATCCTAGGTAGGTGGCCACCATGACTTAAATCTATTCCCTCTAAACCTTTTATTATTTACATTGACCCTAAATTGACCGAGTGGTTTATCAAATATCATCTCATTTACGCCCATCATAACTTTCATCTTGTGTAATGATGTATTCCTATTTTCAATTTAAAATATATAATTTTTTTAAATCATGCAGTGTGTGCCTCACCACGCCTAGTGATGTATATATTCCTCTCACCTCCAGGAAAGCAAGAAGCTTATAGTCTTAGTGTACACCTTATGCTTTGAAGATATTGATATAAACCCATAGAAAGTGCATCAAGAATGAATTAGAGAAGATTAGTGAAGGCCACAGAAATTCAATGCTCTCACACTTGGCACAATCACGAGGCACAATATCTTGAAATTTTAATAATGCCAAAATTGAATTGCTAAGTGAGAAAACCTTCGAAAGTCAAGCCCATCAACTCGAACGACGATCAGATTGGGCAGCATCACCTCATCATCAACTTCGAACAGCTTCACGTACTCATACTTACTATTTGCCATTTGAACAGCACCAGAACTAGAGCTGGAAACAGAATGAATACCTTTCTTTCTCCACCAAACAATAAAAGAATGTTGTTGTTGGCGGGCAGGTTTCAAACAAAACTAGCCTGGATAAAAAGAATATGAAGAAATGAGGGACATAGACTTTCGAAAACCTCAGCACAGAAAATTTTCAGCGACAATCAACGAAAAAAGAGAGCGACAAACGAACCAATATCCACAAGAATTCTACTCCGCAGATTTGATGGGGTTGTAGATTTTGATTTCTCCGCAAATTCGATCGTGAGCGAGATTCTCTTCATATAAATTTACCAAGAGAGAGTCACCATGAACTGAGAGAAGATGTTTTGTTGTGGGAATGGAGGCTCTGAGAAACAAACATGGAATTGTCGATCAATTGCAGGTTTGAAAGAGAGAAAGAAGAGAATTTTGCGCGGTACTCCATTTACAGACAGCTGATTTCACAAATGGGCGCCAAAGGGTAACTTGGCAGCTGGAGCCTAGAACTTTAAATCGGCTCGGTCCGATTCGAAATAACCGAACCGATCGGTTCTTTTGTTCGGTTATGGCTGATCGGTCCGATTTTTTTTTCCTTTTGTTGGTCGGCGAAGGGAGAAAGTAGAGTGACGACAGTGAGAGACTCAGAGAGAGAGAGAGGCGCAAGGCGGAGAGAGAAAGATGCGGCGGTGCAAGGCGGAGAGGGGAGAAAGCGAGAGAGAAGGTAGAGGAGGAGGGGGTCTGCCGTCTGTGTGTGAAGCGAACCAGTGTAAATAACTAACCCTAAAGTAAACGGAAGGGATTGATTACAGAAATATCTCCTTTATTACGTATTAAGGTCAGTTTCGAATATATTTTAATTTAAATGTTGTTTAAAAATACATTTTTTAAAAAAATATTTTGTATAAAAATTGTTTATAATTTAAATACTTATGTGTTTGGTTGTATTTTTTCACAAATGTTTTTATACACAAAAGTTATTGTTTACTTAAGAGTCTTTTTTAAAAAGTTGGTTTCAAGTGTTTCTCTCAAGATTATTTATTTATCAATCTCATTTTTTAATAAGTGGTTGCCAAACACTATAATTTTTTTGGCAAAATACACTTTTGGTCCCTGAAGTTTGAGTTTGATGTCTATTTGGTTCCTAAAGTTTCAAAAGTGACACTTTAGTCCCTGAGGTTTGAAAAATAGTTCTAAATGGTCCTTGAGTGAATTTGACCGTTAGTTGACTAACGGAAAAATGATGGCATGTTGAGGTGACAAATTTTAATTGAGGTGGCAAACTTAATAATTTTATATTATTATTTTAGATTACATGTCATTTTCTTTTCTTTTTTTTCCCTCATTCTCTTTCCCTCTCTTTCCTTATCTTCTTTCTCCCCTGGTTATCCTTCTTCCCTTTCCCGTCTTCTTTGAAACTAGAATTGAAAAATCTCTCTGCTTTCTGTTTCCAATTTCCATTACAAACTAATTTTCTCTAACGAGGATTACATTATAATCAAACTCAATTAGTCCAATGGCCAATTTTCAACCAACACCCCCACACTTCTCTGTACTTCCACTCTCCCCCGCCCTCCTCTCCGTTGCCATCATCACTTTCCGGCCACCCCCGATCCTCTTTTTCTTTTACCCCTCCCCCTACATTTTCCCCATTCGGACAATTTTTATTAATATTATAATTTTTAAAACTTATTATTAAAATATAGTTAGTTTGAAACTTATTATTTAAATATTGTAGTTTTAAATTTTCAGTCAAAGGTCGTCACTTGAAGAGACGACCTTGAAACACGTGTCCACCATCATCTGACATAGAATAAATTTAAAAAAAAAAAACAAAATTCTCAGAGGTCGTCTCTCGTCTCTTCAAGACACGACCTCTGCACTTTTATACAAAAAAATTTACTTCTGGCAAGGTGGTGAACGTGGGTCCTTCCATCCTCCCCTTCCCATGTTCGAATCTCAGCAACTGCATTCTTTTTGTTTTTTTTTTTTTTTTTTTTTCGTTTTCTTTCTTTTCTCGTTTTTTTTTTGCTTTCTAGTTTTTTATGTTTAAAAAATATGAGCACTTTTTTATTTTCTTTTTTCTTGTTTCACTTTTCTTTGAAATTTGAAGTTTGAAATATACTTCAACATTTTTATACCATTTTCTTTATATTTTTATTTTGGATTATAAAATTATTATAACCAATTTTTTAATTTAAATAATTGAGATAAAAGAAAAATAAAAATGAGAAATATGACAAATAAATCAAATTGTTGTTATCTTTATATCAATAAATTAATTTAATATATAAAATACACATTTTCTTTTTTCACTCTTCATTGTTATTGGTATAAAAATAACAACAATTTGATTTATTTGTCATATTTCTCATTTTTATTTTTCTTTTATCTCAATTAGCTAAATTTAAAAGTTAATTCAAAATAAAATATAAAGAAAATGGTATAATTTTTTTTATTTTTAAGTATATTTCAAACTTCAAATTTCATTTTTCAAAAGAAAAAAAAAACTGCAAATTAAAAAAAAAAGTGAAACAAGAAAAAAGGAAAAAAATAAAAATAAAAATAAAAAACTACTAATATTTTTAAAAATAAAAAACTAGAAAAAAAAAACGAAAAAGAAAAAGAAAAGAAAGAAAACGAAAAAACTACAATTGTTGGGTTTCGAACCTGGGAAGGGGAGGAAGGAAAATTTCACATTCACCACCTTGCCAAAAGTAGATTTTTTTGAATAAAAGTGCAAGAGACGACCTCTTAGAATTTTGTTTTTTGTTTTTTTAAAGTTATTCTATGTCAGCTGATGGTGGACACGTGTTTCAAGGTCGTCTCTCAAGAGACGACCTTTGACCGAAAATTTAAAACTGCAATATTTAAATAATAAGTTTCAAACTAACTATATTTTAATAATAAATTTTAAAAATTATAATATTAATAAAAATTGTCCCTGACTCTTCTGCTATCATTATTCCCTCCCCCATTTTGGGGTTTTCAGAAAAGTAAAAAACAAACTAGAAAATATTAGAGAAACCGACTGAAGTGAAAATATTTAGACAATCAGGGTGTCGCGTCTCTGCTAGAGACGCGACCTGCCACGCATCAGCTTTTTTTTTTTTTTTTTTTTTTTTTGGTATCATTTCAAGATTTTCTTTTTCAAACCGATTTTGTATCAATTCAAGATTTTCTTTTCAAACTCCTTTTTTAAGATTTTGAACCTAATGATTTTTTTAAAAAAAACTAACTTGTAATCTAAAATAATTGGTTTTATTTATTTATTTATTTTTTGACACAATTTATTTATTTATTTTGAACATTGCTCTTTTTTTTTTCCAAACATATTTATGTATAATTTACATGTTAAGTTTGTTTTTTCCCTGCGTTAAAAAAAAAAAAAAGTTTGTTTTTTTCCTTTTATCTATATATCTATAATTTATATAAAAAAAATCAATATATATCCATATTTAAATAATGATCTTGAGAAATAACTAAACTATTCATAAATCTTAATTATGACAAATCTAGATTATAAATTTTTGAAATTTATAATGGAACTTGAGAATTTGATAAACTCTCATTTTTTTTAACCAACATTAATTATATTTTTCAAAGTTCAAATTTATATAAAATTATATAAATTCAAAATTCAATAATAATTTTCAAAATTGTTTCCATATTTTCTCATAATTTTCTGGATTTATCTTACATATTGTTGATTTCATTATTTTATAAATAGTAAATAATGTATCAAAATCTCGTAATAAATATATCATATTGATGTAAATAAAATTAAATACAAATGAACATGTCATATTGGTTAAAAAAAAAGAGAGTTTATCAAATTCTCAAGTTCCATTATAAATTTTATTTAAATATGGATATATATTGATTTTTTTATATAAATTATAGATATATAGATAAAAGGGGAAAAAACAAACGTAAAACATGTAAATTATACCTAAATATGTTTGAAAAAAAAAAAAGCAATGTTCAAAATAAATAAATAAATAAAACCAATTATTTTAGATTAAAGTTTTTTTTTTTTTTTTTAATCATTAGGTTCAAAATCTTAAAAAAAGAGTTTGAAAATGAAAATCTTGAAATGATACAAAATCGCTTTGAAAAGGAAAATCTTAAAATGATACAAAATCGAAAAAAAAAAAGAAAAAAACAAGAAAAAAGAAGAAGCTCACGCGTGGCAGAGACGCGACACCCTAATTGTCTAAATATTTTCACTTCAGCCGGTTTTCTCTAATATTTTTTAGTTTGTTTTTTACTTTTCTAAAAACCTCCTCCATTTTGGAGCAGCAGACTTGCCAGTTTGCTTTTCGGTTTTCTTTTAGTTCTTCCTCATGGCTGCCACCGGAGCTTGTGTGTTCTCTGCTCTCCGCCATGATTGGATGTTGTCCAGCGGGAGTTTTAAATCTGGTCCGATTGCGATCCCCACTGCTCGACGGCTTGCTGTATCTACTACTTCCTTGGACCAAGTTACTTCGACATCCTCGCCGGAGACTACTGCAGCGTCGTCGCTGACGGTGAGTGATCTTTTTGGTGATGGTCTGTTCGATATGACTCATGCACGACGTGCTGCGACGGCGATTGTTGGAGTTGGTGGTGGAAGTGGAACTCGGTCGAACTCCGGTTTGGAGGATGTGAAGGTGTGGCGAAGCATGAAGGACACAACACGAAGCCGCAACGAAATTTTCCGGCTAGAACTCAGATATTTGACCGTTGTTGCAGTGATTGGAAAGGACCGTCGAATGAGGCGGCGGCGGCTAATTACCGGTGGGACCATACTACCATAATACAAATTATGGTCGGAAAATTCAAAGAGAGGGAGCCGATTTTCAATTCTAGTTTCAAAGATGAGGGAAAAGGGAAGAAGGAGAACCGAGGGGAGAAAAAAGATAAGGGAAGAAAGAGAAAGAGAATGAGGGAAAAAAGGAAAAGAAAATGACATGTAATATAAAATAATAATATAAAACTATTAAGTTTGCCACCCCAATTAAAATTTGCCACCTCAACATGCCACATTATTTTTCCGTTAGTCAACTAACGACCAAATTCACTCATGGACCATTTAGAACTATTTTTCAAACCTCGGAGACTAAAGTGTCACTTTTGAAGCTTCAGGGACCAAATAGACATCAAACTCAAACTTTAGGGACCAAAAACGTATTTTACCCTATTTTTTTTTTAAAATGATTTGTTTTCAAAATTAAACATTTGGAAAGTTAAACCAAACACACCCTAAATTTCCATCGACATGTCGACATTTCCATCAACATTTCCACATTTCCATGGGTTTGACATCTTTAACTTATTTTAAAAATGTAAAACATTTATTTGTTAATTTAAATATTTTTTTGAATTTTTTGTTTTGAATATTTTTTCCGGAATATCCATCGACATCGACATTTTGTCGATATTTTCATCGACTTTTTCATTAAATTGAGACCTCGACATTTTAACCCTGGTATATCTAACTACATTTTAATAATAAGTTTTTAAAAATGCAATATTAATAATAAAAAAAAAAAGTCCCTGAAATAATTCATAAATTTATATATTTGAAACTAACATATGTCTAGAAGCCACCTGCGGATTGCTAGAGCTCAACTCTGACACTGCAAAAGGAAGATCGACAGCAGGTGGCGGAGTTGGCAGGGTGGTTCATAAGGAGGGTTTGTGTTTGTTTGGTAGCAAAAAACTTATCCCCCGAAGTCAAATTATAAGACAAATAATTCCTATTATTATTATTAGCTTTAAAAATACGGAGATGAGTATTCAAACATTTGATCTTTTGGTCGATGGTATAAGTTTTATGTTAGTTCAACTATATACCCATGTTCTTATCTTTTTGAACATATATTTGGTTTAATACATTATAAATAAATTTTGTCGTATTTTTTTCATAATTAATTACATTTTGTGAATCAAACTATCCATCTTTGAAATGGTAATAAATATTAAATGCATTAATTCGTATATGAGAAATGTTTTATCCATATGATTATAATTTTTAAATAATTTGGATATTTTCAAAAATCTAAATTTAGCCTTATAATTTGACTTTTCCCTTCAAATATTTATTTTCTAATAAAATAATTGACAACGCTTGGGGTGAAATTGATGTCCAACCAAAAAGCTTTATTCTCTCAAAGAAAACAATAAACTCAAACCTACAAAATTTTAACTTCCACAATACCTTTAAAAAAACAATAAGAAATAAATAAATAAATATCAAAATTGCCCTACAAAATCTCAAATACGAAAAAAAGAATATGTGAAACACTTCTTTCTCTGTTCACAGACATAACGCAAACAAGCTCAACACAACCCCAACCATGGCCGCTGCCGTCGTCTTCAACTTCTCTCCGCCTCCAGCGCTAGGAGTCTTTCCGCCTCCGCCTCCGCCTCCGGCGGTACTATTCTCTCCGCCCCCGGCAGGCGCACTATGAATCTGGATCGGAAACCAGCAGCTTCCAACCGACGGATCCTTCGTAACAAGCTCGGCCGTTCCTCCAAAATCACAGGCCCCCTCTTTCTGTTCCTGTGCTTGAAAATACATATTAAACGCATACGAAGTTTTCCCTCGCGAATCCAAATTGTTGCAGGACGATCCATCTTCCAAGGCCGAACAGTCCGAATTATTACAAGCGTAACCCATCTGCGTCACAGTTGGATTCAAATCATTCAAACTATCCTTCACAACGCACCATTTTCGATCATAATACTCCACTCCCTTCGCATCCACCAGCGTTGCGTCCTTCCCTTTCCCCGATAAATCCATCGGGAACTTAGCTTTTCCATCGAACCTGAAAATCCCCCAATGCCGCTCGAAAAGCCCCGGCAGCAAGCTTTTCATGTCCTCATCGATAAGCCCGAACAGGTACACCTCGACTTGCTCTTTCGGCTTCATCGGAGTTCCGTCGGAGGAGGCCGCTTTCTTCAACATCCCGTCGTAGAATCGTTTCGCGAACGTTACATTCGCGAATATGCTGCCGTCCGTTGGCCATCCGATTTCTCCGACGATGATTTTCATGTTGGGGACGCCGATTTTCCTCAAGGCCCAAACCAGCGTGTCGTAACTGGCGTCGAAGACGTTGGTGTAGATTTTGCCCTTGTCGTTGGTGGGCGTGCCGCCGCCGTCGAAGAAGGCGAAATCGACGGGGAAAGTAGGGTTCTGGTAGACGTCGATGAAAGGGTAAATGTTGACCATGAAAGGGGCTTTGTTGCGATCGAGGAACTGGGCTATGTTCTTCATGACATTGTAAATGTCAGGTCGGAATTGGCCGTCGGAAGGTAGGTTGGTGCTGGA
Organism: Luffa acutangula; assembly: GCA_036850905.1. Lineage (NCBI taxonomy): Eukaryota > Viridiplantae > Streptophyta > Magnoliopsida > Cucurbitales > Cucurbitaceae > Luffa > Luffa acutangula. The sequence continues at coordinate 53,886,424 of CM072087.1, read as the reverse complement.
TTCGTAAACATCGGCGTTTAGAGCCGATGTGACCTTGATTTTGCCGGCGTGGCCGGCGGCGTCGAGAGCTTTCTGAACGTTTTGCATGGCCGGAAATGTGACGTTCACTAAGGATCCATTGTAATAACTCAAGAAAGGTTCGTTTCCCACAGACACGTACCTGTACAGTACGACAAATATTCCAAGAATTTTGATATGAAAAATGGCTAAATATATGTTCATTATTTTTTTTTCGAGACATGTTCATCCAATTTACATAACAGATATATTATCCTATTTATTTTCGAATTGACATCCAATTTACATTTACAAATAAATAAAGGTAAAGTAGAGTACCTTATATCAACGCCGGCATCGACGTGAGTGGTAACGTTTTCTTTAACCCAAGCTTCAACACTGGCGTAGTTGTTTGCAAATGTCTTAAGCTGATCATTAGCAATGCCGATAATGGTCTCAATTTTAGAACCAGCCAACGAACCTACAACCCATGACTCCGTACCGAACAACTTCACTTTTGTTATTCCATTATCCTTCAACATGTTCACCACAATGCTTGGTTTCAGAGGGTGTGTCGCTACAGTTCCCCAATTCACGCCAATTTCACCCTCTACAACGTCGGCGACCACCGCCAGCACGACGACGATCACGGCGACGGTCGCAGCTCGGGCCATATGGTCTCGTGGGTGCTTAAATTTGAGAGCCATGTGATGGCTGAGAATGAAATGACAATGGAGGTTTGATTTTTTATTTTTTTTTTTATTATTTTTTTTTAAATTTAGATGTTTGGTTATTGAGAGAAAGGGAGATTTGAGTTATGATGATTAATTTGGTGATTATATATAGGGAAAGCTTTTAATTTATCTTTGATGGTTTTCAGATTTGTAATTGGAAGTTGGAAAGGGTCAATGAGCTAGCACAGATCCTCTTGTTTAGGGGAGAGAATAACTTGAACTTGGTTGTTGTTTAACCAATCTATTAACCAACCATCTTTTTCTCTAACCATGAAAAATAGATCTTGTGGACTGAAGTGTACGCTTCAAAAAAATTGGGGTTTGATTTTTTCCTTATACTATAATCATAACTAAACAGACGGTAGAATAGGAACTTGCAACTCTATAAATTATGTGTCCAAATTGTTCAAGCAATTCCATAATATTAGTTTATTAATAGAGGTTTATGTCACTATTAGTTCCTCCTTGTCCTAAATTTGATTCTGAAATCTGTTATTGCCAAAGATAATGCCAGCACAATCCACATTTGATTCCTTTATGATCCTAAATCTAGTATCAGTACACACCACCAGGGTGATTGCAGATTCTCTGAAAAAAAAATATATATATACACCAAAGGTCCAAAACACAAATGCCCAGTGATCTTTTCAATAACTCATAGATCATGATCTTAGTTCAAGAAACATGGTATGGACCGTGAGAGTAAGGTTAGCACATTCTCTCGGAAAAGAAAAGAAAAACACACATATTCAGGAAATTTCTAAGGGTCCCTTTGGTAGGTGATTTGAAAATATAAATTTGAAAATAAGAGATTCAATGAAATCAGAGTTGTATTTCATGTTTTCACATATGTGTTTGGTAGTAGATTCAGAAATTTGATTCCAATTTTAAAAAGTGTTCAAAATGTGTTTGATATTTTTTTAATTTAATTCTGCATTTAAAATTTTCAAATTTTCAATGAATCTGAAAACATAAAACAGACTACCAAATAGGCCCTAAAGTCCGTGTCTAGGTCAGCTTAGGACAAGCTAAGGGTTCATTTTATTTATAAATCTCAAATCCTAAAACTTAATTAGACACAAATCTAATTATCAAATCTTAAAATTATTGGCTCTGATCCAAAAAAGAAAAAAAGAAAAGAGAAAAAATAAGGCCCTGTTTGGTTCATGATTTGAAAAATGTTTTCAAAAATAAAGAATTCAGCCAAAAACGAAAACAAATTTCTTATTTCCATTATATCTAAAAACATGTTTGGTTCCAATTTAAAAACTTTAAATTTGAATTGAAAATTTGAAAACTGTGTTTGGTTATAAATTTGAAAATGCATGAAAATATTAATATGTGCTTGGTAAAATTAATTTTTTTTAGAAAAAATTAATTTAATATGATTATTTTTCTACTTGACTTTTATTCATTTTTAGAGAGATCATAAATAAATGATGCTAGAATTGATTCTTAAAAAAAAAAATGTTGGAATTGAAATTATAAGGAAAAAAAAAAGATACACCATATAGTTGTATTATATGAAACTTTTGTTTGGTAAAGTGGGGGAGTATATCAAAATAGGTAGAATTATGTAAAAAATAAAAATAACAACCAAAACATCATTATCAATCAAACACATTATTTACAGTAATTTTGTATTTTTTTTTTCCTTAGTCGAAGAGAATTTGGATATCAAAAATAAAAAATGTTGTTTGTAGATAATGCAACATTGTTTGATGGAAAGAAAATGTATCCTGTGTTTTTAAAGTTGTATCTCGTGTTTCCATTATTTTGAAAACAAAATTGGAAAACAATGAAAACAACATTTTATCGTTTTTGAAAACAGACCATTTTTTGAGTTGTTTTCGAAAATTGTTTTTGGAAACAACTATACCAAACACGTTTTCATGGTTTTCCTTTATTTTTTATTTTCGAAAACATAAAAATGAAAACAGATCATGGAACCACACAGGCCTAAAGTATTGATAATAATATCAGGACAAAAACAACCCTCAGCTCATCAAAAAAGAATAAAGGGATTTTTTCTACATCACATGTACATTGAATTCCAGGGGAACAATGACATAAAAACATCAAAACAGAGATCATAAATCAATGGAGAAACTTGGCTCGCCTTTGGTAAAACTTGGATGTCTTCTTAAAGATAAAACTGTTAATAAAGAATATATGAATAATTGCCATCAAAGCATGCAATTGACAATTTTTTTTTTTAATTCACATCGCACTTGAATTGGTGTTTTGTAAGAAATTTGTTGGAAAAACTCTTTATCAGAAGAAATCAAATTTACTAGATTATTCTTCTCATTGTATTCACAAATTTATTGGCAACGAGAAAAATCCAACAAATATGAGAAGTAAAAAAAAAAACTCGAAATTTCTTTGTTCTTGTTTCCTACATTTGTACATTCTTCTAATTAGTAAGAAAAAAAAGTAAAATAATAAGAAAAAAAGCCCACAAAGTTCTTTGCAACAAGAAAAACCCAGAAAAAATATTTGAAAATAAAAAACCTCCAAAGTTGCTTTTAACTTCTATTCCCTACTCTTGTCCATTTACTGTTTTTGCAATGTAGATGCTGGAAATGTTGGTACTCATAGTGACGATGTATAGCTAAACTCCCGACATTCGGGTTTTGAATGAAGAAATATAATTAAAGCGTTATTCTGATTACTTTCTATTGTGTCCATTTTACTAGTTATTTATTTGTTTGGGTGCTCTTAATGTTTTGTAAATTTTGGCTAAATTTATATGATGAACCTGGAAACTCAACGAAGAAAAATAAGTTAGAACGTAGCCCTTACAATTAGGCTTAATTGCTCATAGTGACAACGAGATTAGTTGGTTAGGCCTAGAGATCGATAATGAATGAGAGCTTATTAATTAATCCATTTAATGGCACTAAAGACACTTAGGTTGTTAAAATGTGTTAATTAGAATTAGGGGAAACCGAGAGGAGAACCTATGTTAACAAGAAGGTTCTAGATTTATAATTAGTTGGACATGATATTTAGTGATCATAATAACTGTTAGATTATATTTTGGAATTCAAGACCCCGCCTCTCGTTTAACTTGACCTCCTTCGCTTGTGGCTAAATTGCTCGATCAAATTATTTTATTGTATTGTTTAATTTTCAACCCTATCTTTTTTTGCATTTGAGACCCCTTGATAATGTTTGCTTTGCCTAGATTTAAACTATTCCATGTGGATTTGATACTTGTAATTCTTACCATTTTATATTACTTGTGGCCCGTGCGCTTGCAGATTAAATACACCAAACAAGTTTTTGGTGGTTCAATGCAATACCTCTTTTCGAGATTGTCGAAAGACTAGGCAAAGATAGTCTTCCTTAGCCTGCGACTGAATGCCAAAAAGATCTTGCACAGCTGCCCAGAACTCTTGAGAGTTCTCGAAGCCCATCACTTGCGTTGCAACTTCAGGTGTCATCGAGTTATACAGCCACCCAAGCAGTAGCTGATCGATCGCAATCCAAGATTCATATTGGGGATTTATGGTCGCCGTTGCAGTTGAAGTAGACGCTCCACTCACAACTGCCTCTGAGCTAGATGCTCCTTCCCCTGGGGTTAAGCCAACATTCTGACCCTCGGTTGTTGCTCGAACATACTTTGGAGGGCATGGTTTTTCACCAGATAAATGTCCTTCCAATTTGTTGCTTCGAAGGATTGGTAGTGTTAGGTTTTTCCAGAGCAGAAAGTTGTCTCTGTCTAGCTTGATTGATGTAATCTGTTTTAGCAGCTGATTTAGAGGAGGATTGTTGAAGTTTGTGGTTCCGATGGATGCAACAGAAAGTCTAGCGGGGTTGACGTTGGCCATGATGGCTTTGATACCAAAACAACGTTCAGACACCAGAAAAATGGAAGATAAAATTCTGTTTCTGGCTACTTTTTCTTATTGAATAATCGAGAGGTAATGACCTCTTTTATACAACTTAGGGCCCGTTTGGTACAAGCTTTTTGGAGATGGGAATGGGCAAGGGTTTCTAATACCGTTGTTTGTTTCAAGATTTCTGTGGTGGGCTCAGGAAATAACGCATTCCCAGGCATCATTTATGCCCATAAGCAAGGGCTTTCTATGCCCTTGCAAAAGCATGGGTTTTCTCTTTTCCCATCTCTTCTTTTTTATTTTTATATACAATTTTATTTTGAATATAGTTAATTAATTAACTAATGGATACTAAATTAAAAATAATATAATAAATTATTTAATTAGATTAAATAATAATTTGTCAATAATTTCAATTTTATTTAAATAAATACTTTTTTTAGGACTTTTAAACAAATACTTAGTCCAAATTTATTAGAGGGATGTAATTATATATTTACTAAAATTATAATTAATTAGTTAATACTATTGAAAATATATTTAATTATTGAATTAAAATCATTTAAATGAATTTAGTATAAAAAATCATTTTTCAATAATTATAATTAATTACTTATCGATTATTTATAATCAATTAATTACTTTTTTGGATTTCCTTATAATAAATAAATAATCATATTATTATTAAATATTTATCTAATTAATTTTTATGGATACAATATATTAAATTATTGTAGTTAAAGATATTTATTAAAAATTAATTAAATAATTTTAATTTGTTAAATTAACATAGTTTATCCCATTAAAATTATTTCATGATTATTATTTCATTAATTTTTATTAATATAGTTTGAATTAATTTTGATTATTTTATTGATTAATTTATTAAAATTACATAAAGTTTACCTGATTAATTCTAAAAAAGAAATACAGACATAATTTGATAATTCATAGGACAGATGGAACAAATATATGGGATAATTCCTAACAGAAGAATATTATTTATCAATTGATTGCACTACTCGATCATTCTAAAATTCCTTCCGCCCATCCTTGACTTTGGGTCCGTTTGGAATACATTCTAATTTAAATGTTTTTCAAGAATGCATTTTTTAAAAAACATTTTGTATAAAAATATTTAGAATTTAAACACCCATATGTTTGGTTGCATTTCCTCATATGTATTTTTATACACAAGTTATTGTAAAGATTTTTTTAAAAAAAAATTGGTTTCAAGTGTTTCTCTCAAAATGATTTATTTATCAATCTCATTTTCTAATAAGTCATTTTGAGGGGTTGCCAAACACTAGAAATTTTTTCAAAATGATTTTTTTTTCAAAATTAAACACTTGAAAAGTTAAACCAAACACACCCTTTATTGGGCTGGCGTTATTTTCATTTCTTCTCATTAATAAGATTGGGTTGGCCTGCTTTGTTTTTCCCCTCAATATCTTGCCGACAGTTAATACAGTCTCCTTTGAAAAAAAAACACATGTACGTGTTTTTAGTGAAAAATATACTTTTAGTCCCCGAGGTTTGGGTTTTATTTTGGTCCCTCCATCCGCTTTTCTGTTAACTTTTAACGGTTTGCTGACGTGACACTTTTTTATTATTAAAAAAATATTTTTTTTCAATTTTAAAAATAAAATAATTTTTAAAAACATTTTCTTTTTCATTTTCATTTTTCCTCTCAATTTTCCCACTAATTTCTTCTTCTTCCTCTTCACAACCCCACCGCCATCTTCTTTCTACTCAACCACCATCACCACCACACGTTGCCGTCGGCCATTGCCAACATTTTCTTTCTTTTTTTTTTTTTTTTTCCTTTCTTCTTCATCATTTATTCTTCTTTTTCCCTTTTTCTTCTTTCCTCCATTTTGTTTTTGTTTTTGTTTTAAGAAAAGAAGGTTGTTTCCGATGTCGAAACGGGAGAGTGAGGAGAAAACTCCTCCTCCCATTTCGGCACCGGAAAAGGGAGGAAGGGCTTCCTACTCCTTCCCCCGTTTCAGATCGGGGGAGGGAAGAGGAAGCCCCCCCTCCCGTTTTGGCGCGGTCATCTTTAGTTAAAAAAATGGAGGAAAAAAGAAGACGGGAAGAAGAAGAAGAAAGGAGGAAAAAGAAAAAGAAAAAAATCGCCAGCCGCTAGCAACGTTTGGTGGTGATGGTGGTTGAGTAGAAAGAAGAATATGGTGGTGGGGTTGTGAACAGGAAGAAGAAGAAAAGTGTGAGAAATTTGAGGTGAAAAATGAAAATTAAAAAGAAAATATTTTTAAAATTTATTTTATTTTAAAATTGAAAAAATATTTTTTAATAAAAAAATAAGTGTCACGTCAGTTAAAAGTTAACGGAAAAGTGGATGGAGGGACGAAAATGAAACAAAATCCAAACGTCAGACACTAAATCTTCGAAAACTCAAGAACAAAAATGAAACCTAACCCAAACCTAGAGACAAAAAGTGTATTTTTCATGTTTTTATTATGTCTTTGGTTTCTTACTCAGAGACAAATTATCCCTATTATTATTATTAGCTAGGTTGGGTATTCAAACCTTTGATCTTTTGGTAGTTATATAAGTTTTATTTTAGTTCAACTATACTTTCTTATCTTTTGAAGATATATTTGTTTTAATACATTAGAAATAAATTTTGCGTATTTTTTCATAGTTAATTACAATTTGCGAATCAAACTATTAATATTTGAAATGGTAATAAATATTAAATGCATTAATTTATATACTATATTAGATAAAATACTAATTTCCTTGTTGGTTTGATTCTCATTTTATCTACCCAAAAATCTAAATTTAGCCTTTTTTTTTTTTTTTTTTTTGAATGAATCTAAATTTAGCCTTATAATTTGACTTTTCCCTTCAAATACTTATTTTCTAATAAAATAAGTGACAACACGTGGGTGAAAAATTGATACGTGATTGGCTGGCTTCTAATAAAATAATTGATGTCCAACCAAAAAGCTTTATTATCTCAAAGAAAACAATAAACTCAAACCTACAAAATTTTAACTTCCACAATACCTTTAAAAAAAATAATAAACAAATAAACAAATAAACAAATAAACAAATAAATAAATAAATCTCAAAATTGCCCTAAAAAAGAATCTGTGAAACAGTTATTTCACGGTTCACAGCCCTAACGCAAAAAAGCTCAACACAACCCCAACCATGGCCGCTGCCGTCGTCTTCAACCTCTCTCCGGCGCTACGAGCCTTTCCTCCTCCGGCGGTATTATTCCCTCCGCCTCCGGCGGTATTATTCTCTCCGGCTCCGGCAGGCGCACTATGAATCTGGATCGGAAACCAGCAGCTTCCAACCGACGGATCCTTCGTAACAAGCTCGGCCGTTCCTCCAAAAACACAGGCCCCCTCTCTCTGTTCCTGCGCTTGATAATAACTATTAAACGCATACGAAGTTTTCCCTCGCTGATTCAAACTGTTGCACGACGATCCATATTCCAAGGCCGTACAGTCCGAATTATTGCAAGCGTAACCCATCTGCGTCACAGTTGGATTCAAATCCTTCAAACTCTCCTTCACAATGCACCATTTTCGGTCATAATACTCCACTCCCTTCGCCCCCACAAGCATTGCGTCCTTCCCTTTCCCCGATAAATCCATCGGGAACTTAGGTTTTCCATCGAACCTGAAAATCCCCCAATGCCGCTCGAAAAGCCCTGGCAGCAAGCTTTTCCAGTCCTCATCGAGAAGCCCGAACAGGTAGATCTCGAATTTCTCATTCGGCTTCATCGGAGTTCCTTCGGAGGAGGCCGCTTTCTTCAACATCCCGTCGTAGAATCGTTTCGCGAACGTTACATTCGCGAATATGCTGCCGTCCGTTGGCCATCCGATTTCTCCGACGATGATTTTCATGTTGGAGACGCCGACTTTCCTCAAGGACCAAACCAGTGTGTCGTAATTGGCGTCGAAGACGTTGGTGTAGATTTTGCCCTTGTCGTTGGTGGGCGTGCCGCCGCCGTCGAAGAAGGCGAATTCGACGGGGAAATTAGGGTTCTGGTCGAGGTTGAGGAAAGGGTAAATGTTGACTATGAAAGGGGCTTTGATGCGGTCGAGGAACTTGACTATGTCCACCATGACACTGTAAATGTCAGGTCGGAATTGGCCGTCGGAAGGTAGGTTGGTGTAGGATACGTAAACGTCGGCGTTTAGAGCCGTTGTGACCTTCACTTTGCCGCGGTGGCCGGCGGCGTCGAGAGCTTTCTGAATGTTTTGCATGGCCGGCAATGTGACGTTCACTAAGGTATTATTGTAATAAGTCAAGAAAGGTTCGTTTCCCACAGACACGTACCTGTACAGTACGACAAATACTCAGAACTTCTGAAAAATGAAAGGTTGTTGATTATTTTCTTTGAGACATGTTCATCCAATTTACAAATAAATAAAGGTAAAGTAGAGTACCTTATATCAACGCCGGCATCGACGTGAGTCGTAACGTTTTCTTTAACCCAAGCTTCAGCAGTGGCGTAGCTGTTTGCAAATATCTTAAGCTGATCATTAGCAACGCCGATGATGGTCTCAATTTTAGAACCAGCCAACGAACCTAAAAGCCATGATTCCGTACCGAACAACTTCACTTTTTTTATTCCATTATCCTTCAACATGTTCACCACAATGCTTGGTTTCAAAGGGTGTGACGCTATTATTCCCCAATTCACACCAATTTCACCCTTTACAACGTCGGCGACGATCGCCAGCACGAGCACGACGATCACGGCGACGATCGCAGCTCTGGCCATATGCCCTTGTGGGTGCTCAAATTTGAGAGCCATGTGATGGCTGAGAATGACAATGGATGGTTTTTTTTTTTTTTTTTGTGTACAGTGACAATGGATGGTTGGTTTATGGAGAGAAACGGAGATTTGAGTTATGATGATTAATTTGGTGATTATATATAGGGAAAGCTTTTAATTTATCTTTGATGGTTTTCAGATTTGTAAGTGGAAGTTGGAAAGGGTCAATGGGCTAGCATAGATCCTCTTGTTTAGGAGGGAGAGAAGAACCTGAACTTGGTCGTTGTTTAACCAATTGATTAACCATCTTTCTCTCTAACCATGAAAAATAGATCTTGTGGAGTGAAGTGTATGCTTGAAAAAAATTGGGTTTTGATTTTTTCGGGGTCTTTGTATTCTTGTCTTCTCATCTAACTCCAACTGTCATGGTTTTTTTTTTTTTTTTTTTTTTTTTTTGAAATAACTGTCATGGTGACTTCTTTTAGAAATCTTAAGGATAATGAGTACTTATTTTCATGCATAAGGACAAGTAAGGTATGCAATCTTTGTTTGCAATGGATAAAATAGCAAAGGTGAGATGGTGACCTTTGTTCACTAGGTGGTTACTAAGTTACTTACATGTTCCCAAATGCCTTTTTTTTACAAGTTAGTAGATTTAATTTAATTTTTACCTTACATTTGTGGATTGTAATGCTATATAAAAGATAAATAAATGAACAACAAGAGTAATATTACAATGAGAGGATAAGAGATAGTGAGATTTCAATGCAACAACTATTTTTAGCATAATTTAATTGGTTATGAAAGACATATATCCTTAACCAAAAGTCAAAGATTCAAATCTTCACTACTATTTTTGAGCTAAAAAAGAAACTTCTAAAAAAATTCCTCCCTTATTATAATTGGAGTATTTTCTTGGTTTAAATCTTTTTCAGAACTTAATAACTGAAAATGGAATACCTTGGTGGCATGGTATTTTAGAACAATTTTATTCAAATGAAAAATGTTTAATATAATATAACAGGCATCATCCAAACCTGTAAAATAGGGAAATTGAACATTTTTGAAAGGCTAATGCTTGCCCACAGTCTTGGAAGATGACTGAGAGTTAGTATTCACTTGAAGATCTCTATCGAAGATGACTGAGAGTTAGTAGCTAATTCAAATTTCTTGATTGTACATTTTCTCTTTGGTATTAGGAGCCAAAGTCATCGACATTTCTTCAAAGGAGAGAATTGAAAAGCTCATCTCGATAGCCATGTAATTATATAAAATGAGTGAATTGAAAAGCACGTTTTCTTTACATATCTCCGAAATTTTAGGAGCAACTATCAAAACCAACCTCATAATTTAAGAGTCATTTAAACAATTTAACAAATGGAACTTTCAAAAGGCTAGGTAAGTTTTATTCTTTTTGAAAGATGCCAGTCAGCATTTATTCTTGTGTACTTTCAAATATTTATGGAACAAAGACAAACACATTCCCTTCAAAATAATCCATTTGCAACTGTATAAATATTATACAAATCAAGGTGATGTGGAAACAATAACAGTGAAAAAAAAATCAATAAATAACCATAATGGTAAAGAGATCCCACAAAACTGATATACAAAAGGCTTCTCTAGCATCCAATCGTGCACCTAAAATGATTGTTGCTTCAAAAGACCTGGCTTGTGAAGTAAAGCTACAAAAAGGAAACAGGAATCTTCAAAAGACCTGATTTTACTACTCTACACATCCTCCTTGAGCCATTTCTTTACCCCTCCCATCAACAAATAAACCAGGACAGGGTAGTAAAGTTCCATGGCCAATTATTCACAAGGATCCATGAATATGATGTTATCGCCATCGCCGTCGTTATTGTCCTTTTCAGGCATCAACAAAACTAAACATGATGTTGCAATGATCTTTTGATTCACATCAGTGGAAGATACGTACCACCATGCCCTTTTCTAAGCACAAGAGGCCCGGCATTTTCGGGTACCTTATCAAGTGCTTTTGTGCAAGCATTAATAATATCCATAAAACCAGTGGCGAGTTGAGCTAGTTGCAAACGGAGCCTCAAATCCCGAGTCCGTTTCAACAAGCATCTAAATGATCTTCCCAAATATTTTGCCCACTCTGCAGGCAATCCTCCCCCAGTTAGCCAGACAGAGAATTGGGACTGGTCCCCACGGGCAGCGACTTCGGACCTATAAAATTTTGCAATGTCAGCTAACATTGAAGGATGAAGTGGAAGCACACTCACAAATGCAGCAACAAATTCTTCTAGGATCTCTGGTTTAAGCATCTGATTCCAAATGACTAAAGCCCACTCGCTCGGTTGGTCGAGATCATAAGCTTCAGCGACAATTAGTGCCTCTTGGAATCTTGATTGCTCAACGAGAGCTCTTCTGGCATTGGTTTCCGACTGGAAGAGCCATTTAAAGTCAGGCATCCGAATCTGAAGTGACACTAAAGAAGCCTGAGCACAGGATCGGCGGGTTTTGTTGCCAGCATCAATGGAAGAATAAACTTCAGCAGCTTTAATGTAATAATGCATTGCATCTAAAAGATCTTCATTCTGATCTTTGTCGTAGCGGCCGAACCACATCTCGCAAGACTGCTCTGCCTGTGACTCCAAAAGAGCAGCTGTTTCATGTTTCATGTCAAAATGGCTGTAGACCTGTATACATGATATAGATCACCAAATTAAACACTGGCGACATTACACTGAGGTTAAGCTGCAATCTAAGTATATATCAGACCAAGAACTTCATAAATTTTCAGCAGCCTAACATTTACCGAGAAGAAAATTAGTATAGTAGTTTAATCAGATTATGTATATCTTAGAAGAAGAGAATGGAGGATAAAAAGAGAAACGAGGAACACATAGTTCACAGGAATAATTTCTTTAGTAAATCTTGGGTTAGACATTATGAAAGCAAGTCCTAGATCATTTAGCGCCGATTTGGAATGAATTTCCAAGTGCTTAAAAGAATATTTTTAAGTGGAAAAAAATGTTTTTAAGCACTTGGAAAATTATTTCAAACGCCTCTTTCCCTTTCTCTTAATCTTAAATCTTAATCTATAATACTCCATCAAATGTCAAAAATGCCAATATTTCGGATAACTATCCAAATAAATAACAAGAATAACTTAAATCCAGAAGGGGGAAAAAAACAAAAATATAGCATACGGAGTTCACATATTGAATTTCAAAACCCTAACAAAGGCTAAACGTTGATGAAATAAATGAAGAACAAAGGCTATGTTGGCCTAGTAAGATCAAATAAATGATAAAACAACCAACTATTAAAAACCATAACATCTTAGCATCAACCTATATGTTGATGTCCTTGATAAGTTGCAAGCATGTGCTAAGCATATGAATTCCTACCAAGCCAACAGATGATCTGATTTAAATATGACAGCTTATGGACTTATTGTATCGTCAGGAATATGACACCTTGGACATTGTGAACATGTCTACAAACCTTAGCAAATGCATCAAGATCATTGGGGTTAAAATGCTTGAGGGATGTAAGAACAGCGATGCGAAAGCCCCTGACAGCCTCAGCACTCCCTGCATTTGTATTTGCAGCAGCTGAAAACTTTTGAAGAAGAAGTTCTAGTTGACCGTTCTCGATAAGAATGCCAAGAATAAAACTAAGGGCATAGAAGTTTCCAACTCCAGTTATCAGGCGAGCTAAACATGGAAAATCACCCTCAGCTACATAAGCCTCAACTCTTGTGGCAGCAAGAGCCACGAGAACATCAACCCCATCAAGGCAAGCCGATGATTTGTAGAAGTGGTGAGATAAAATTAAAAGCTCAACCTAAAACGGAACATTTTTTAAAAAGTTAGAAAAGTTGAGTCAAAATTTTTAAGAATAACAAAGTAACTTATTAAATGGAACAGTATCAATTCTAAAACCATCTTGATAAACATAGAATCATCTACATGGAATGAGAAAGAACACCACTTCCATATCACACTTAACTGACTAAAATTTGCGCAATTCCTGCTGTGTTTGAGAATGAATCACACTAAGAATATTACCACAAGGAATCTCAATAAGGACAAATCTTTTATCCCCTACAGCAATCCATAATGGAATAATATAAAATTGATTATAATTCAATCCATCCACATATTACTAGTAATTAACAATACCTACTCCAAAAAGAAATTTCAAGATTTTCTTCTCATCTTTTTCTATTTGCACTCTAGACCTATTCTCTTCTAGAATGTACAACCTTCACGACATAGTGGCAAAATATATATCGTAGTCACAGTAGTACCTCACAGGCATGTGGTATCTCTTGTCCAGTAATAACTAAACGCATCAACGCATGCCCAATCTCGGGTTCAGAAGGACAAAGTTCTGACCACTTCAAGAAGTCTGAGAATCTCCACAGTAGAGGAGCAGGCCCTTCATCTTTCTGGGAATCCATATAACCTCCACGATGTGCAGCCAACAAGCCCTGATTTTTCCAAAATAATAGGAGGTCGGTTTAGGTAAAGTACTGATACTTATCCCATTGATTCATTAAAACTAAGGAAAATATCCAGATTCATACAAAATATCTTTAAATTCAAGCGATCAAATAGAGACTGAAACCAAAGCAAGTTCAATTTTAAGCTTTGGAGATATTTTAACTGAATCTAAATTCATAATTCTGGAGATCTACTAGGCACTCGATAGGGAAAAAAAACCTTGAGAAAGGATTCTGCAAGAATTTGAGCAATACTAGCAGCAGGCATAGAGTGAGTCTGCACAAGGAAATTGGCCTCCTCAAACGACTCTTGAGCCTTGAGAGAGAGCAGCTGTAATAGTTCAATTGGCTGTTTGTTATATGCCTCTGAAAATGAAAGTCCCAAGACATTTGCAGCTTTTACGACCGCAATAACTCTTCTACAAAGCCCACGTCCACCACCTTCAACAAAAATTGTTGCTAAAATCTCCAAAACCTATACAGATGAACATGCGGACCATGCACATCAAGCAAAATAAAAACATGAGTTACCATTGGATGGCAACAAATTCAGAAAACTTAAAGAGCCTAGTAACAAGGGGAGGATATACTTCTTTTAACAATTGCTACTAAGCTTAACATAAAGAAGAAGGGGAGAGAAAGGATTGACAGAAACCTGCAATGGGTTGAGATACTGATCAACTGGAATACTATATGAAAGAATAACTGAACATAAATCCCCATCAAGCATGGACATTGAAACTTCACGATTGGGGGTTGATATAGCTGCGAGCTTAAAAGAGGCATCCACAAGAAGGAATTCTGAAGGTACTTCCCCAGGAGACAGCTTTTGCTGAAGCTGCTTGGCAGCCGTTATTTGTCCAAACTCTAGCAATGAAAGAACGGCTCTATCCACCTCTGCAGGTCCAACCCTTTCTTCCCACCCCGAAAATGATGTATCCATTTTTAAGTTCTCATCTTGTGAGTCATTTTTAAAATTGGAAGAAATATATCCATCTTCAGGGTTAGTGTTCATGTCTATAGAGTCCACTAATGGTCGTCGTAGTAGCATGGAACCTTTGGTTCTCCTTTTTGCCTTTGTATTCCCCCCTCCTGCAGTTGAAAGACCAGCATCTAATACTTGACTTTTATGAAGAGTCTGGCTGTTTTCTCTCACCTCATGTCTATCCATATTTTTATTCTTCATCATATTTATATGTTTATCAATTTTTGATATCATACTTGCAGTCGAGTCAATAATACTTGAGCTATTCCTAGATATAGATTCCCTGCTGGGGCCACTAATGTTCAGGTCCCGTTCATTTTTCAGTTCAGCTTCTGATTCTACAGCCAGCAGCCAAATCTTGGTCTCAATTTCTCGTAGAAGATTCAATGGATAAACCCTAATGTATTGGATCACACAAGTCAGTAACAATGATTTTAAATGCAAAATAGGAAGCATAAGTTAAAATTTAAGACAAATTTCTTACGGATAGGACATGGTAAACATCCCACTTAACCATTGCAAGGAAAGTAATAATAGCTCATGAAGCTCCTTGGCTGGAAGATCTTTCTCCACAGCTTCTGCATGTTTGAGGAAAAACAATCCAGCCTACAAACATAAGATTATTATGAGTATTTTCATCCAGATTAAGCAGATCATACATTTTCAGCTCACACCAAAAATCATTGTAATTTACCTGTAAAGCAGGAAAGGAATATCTCATGAAGAGTGCCTGGCAGTGACCCCACAATGCAACTCTCTCTTCTTGAACATCCCATAAGAATTCCTTCCATTCTGCTACCATAGATTCAGCCTAAACAGGAGAGAACCATTAACCCAACAGTAACTGAATACGTCAAAATCTTTATTTGTTTTTCCCCCTTTTAGGATATCATGAAGGCAACAAATATTTTAAGTCTTCCAAACATTAACGGGTTAGTTTCATGAAGACGGCATAAAAAATAGTTCAGCATGTCCCACTTCTTCATTAAGCCAGTAATTACAGGCTATATTTTAACTTGAGTTTTCCTTCACAGCAGAAATATTAATAGGCTCGAGGAAATTGTATAAGTGACCATGAATTTTGAAGGTTAAAAAAGGAATAACACATGAAGTGAGATGGATACAGCACAAACATAAACAGAATGGTGAACTTCATTTAAATCTACAATCTAATATAGCTTACGGGAGGATGTGAGTAGAAAGAAGAAAACAGTTCTTTTCAAGTTTTTCCCTGCAAAGAATACATCTAATACAATCAAGCATAGCATATAAAGCTTACAGCACTAAAGGTATTTCTTGGTATTGAAGCAACCATGCCAAATAAGGTTTCTTTCTCGTCTTAGCAAAAATATATCCGGTCTATTACAAGTCTCAGCAATGCTTAAACTAAATGATATCCCATTTAATACAAACCAAAAACTATTGGCTGATTATGAATTTTTACTGTTTTTTTTAATACTGGAAAACTATGAATATTTAGTGTAGTAATCATAACATATAGAAATTAGAAATATTCTTTTTTTTAGAAGAGAAACAAATTTCATTGATAAATGAAATAATGGGAGATAAAACTCCTAAAAATTACAAGAAAGAGTTTCAATTGGAGAGTAAAGAAGATAGACTATAGTAATTAAACGGGTGTTTAATTAGAAATATTCTATTTATTTAAACTACCAATAAGAAGAATAATTTGCAACTGAGCAGTCAAAAAGTCGACCAGGAACTTTATGCAAAAATACCTGAGTTTCCGTGACATGATGACTGGCTGATTTCCAAGAACCCCCACTAGCTTCCAGTTGTTTTGCCCAATTGCGTGCTTGCTCCCAATGTCCATTATTTTCTAGCGCTGTTAAAAGTGATGCATCATCTAGAGCCTCGTTTCCAAGGTGCAGACCATCATCTATACGTAATGAAGGCTCCGCTAAATTGATTTTCCAATAAAGCCGTCGATAATATGTGGCAGCAAATCCTCCATCACCAAAATCAGTTGCAGCTAGAAGTTTCAGAAGGCATCTTCTTTCATATGGGGATGGACAAATAGAAAGTACAGCATTTGCAGCCTTGACAGCAGTGGACCCAGTCCACGACATCCCAGTATTTTCTTCTCCCTCAACATTTGCCTGAGAATAGCTTGCTTCATCCTTAACTCGTACAGAGAAAGAACCTAAATGTGCTGAAGCTTCAGCTAAACGCATTTGCGAGAATGCCTAATGAAAAATAAACTTTACATCAGTAGATGGCTCGATTAAAGTAAATTCAAAGAAATTTTACAAAGGGAAGCAGTGGGGATCATATGGGACGAAAAGGTTGGATTGGGATTAGTGATTAGCTAAAAACCTGAAGTGCACGGATGAACGGCAGCAGGGAACATGAAGGAAGGAACATCTCAAAAGCCCTCAACAGAGGCAAGAATAGTTGCTGTTCACAAAGCACACAAACCATCTTGGACAGAGATGATGGTGCTTCATCTGAATCATATGAAACAGAAATACGTTGGCGTTCCTGAACCATCTTTCCTTCTTCCTTGACAATACAGTCACCTGAAATATTAGTTGATGCACCTGTTGAAGCAGTGAAATTATCAGACATCGCTCCGACTGATTGATCTTCAGAAATGGAATCCATGGTTCGCCTTCTTTTGGGATTTTTCCGGCAGAAATGAAATGCAGGTGATCTACACCCAGCTGGAAAGGTATTGGTAGCTTCAACTGCTGCCCCAACATTTTCTGCAATCTGGGAAGCAATATCATTTACCTTAATGGATGTAGTTTCCCTGTATATAACAAAGAATCAGAAAAGATCCTCGGCTTGGTATTTGTAAATATGCTACTTTGAATGGATAAAATCAATAACAAGAGAAGGATCGTAAAAACTGAATATATATATATAAATATAAAACTTGCATAAAATCAATGAAATAATAACTTAAAATTAAAGGTCTACTTCTAAGTAAGAAAAAAACTATCTATATACTTCATTTCCAAAAAAAATAATTGATCGTCACCTTGCTGCTGTAATTTCTAGCCAAACAGTAAGACAGGATAATGGAGACACGTCTGGGAAGCAAGAAGCAATCATTGCCAAAATAGACCAGGACAACTCCTCTGCCTTTATCAAGAGAGCTTTTCCAGGTTTTTTCTTCTTCTCACATTCAGCTAAAATTGTAAAGAGCTCAACAGGAATATACATACTTCCATCTAAAAAAGTGGTTTGACCTTTTTTCTCTTCAATGTCAGAGTATGATGATGGCCCAGGGTTTTTCCTTGACTGTACAGCCTTCAATACGGTTAATATATGTATTTTGAGACAAGGATCACTGAACTCTTTTGATGCCTAAAGTAACAAATAAAATAGAAGAAAATATGTAACATAAGGATAAGAGATTTGGGTAAGTGACTACTCAAATTAATCAATGTATAGGACTCACTACTTGGATTACTGTGTCAAAAGGGTACCCGCCAACATGAGCCTCAGTTAAAAATCCAACCTTTCAAATAGAAGAGACATAAAATCAGAATGTGAATCATTACAACTTAGAAAATTAGTTCAGTATTAACAAAGACTGAAGGAGAATACCCAGTCATTGTCTCTTGCTAACAAAGCAAGATACTTTGAACTTAGAGGAAGTCTATGCATCCGACAAAAGACTGTAACTAAATTCCAGTAATGGCTTGCAGCTTTTTGTTGATTTCTTAGCTCAGTCCCATCACCTTTACCACTTAATAGCCATGATCCACATGAATTTCCATCAACCACTTGGGGAAGACTGACCTCTTCCAAATGCTGTAGGACGAACAGAAGCACCTGTGGAGAACGTTTTGGAGGTGCTGAATCAGAAGTGCCCTTCGGCTTATTAACGCTTGAATTTTCCTGGTGCAGATACTCATCAGCCAGAGCTCGAGCAAGAGTCTCTATTCTATCAGATTCTAAGGGTACTGGATGAAAAGCAGAACCCCTGTGTGAAAGTTGCCTGAAATTCTCAAAGGATTGCCCAGACTTGTAAAATGTAGATATTCGTTTTAAAGCTGCTACATCTACACGGAGCATACTGGCAGATAAACCACCTAGCTCCAGGAGAAAAGCACATGAAGCAACTAACACAGAGTTCTCAAAATGCGTAATGGCAAGTGGAATAATCTGAAAATCAAGTAGGGAGAAATGTTTACACGATCAAGTAAAACAGTTATACTCTGCATAATTAATTGAGTTAACAAGAATAGATCATATTGCACCAAGATTGCGCAAGTATGGACCAAAATGATTTGGAACTAATTAAATGATAAAAATAATATATATATATATATATAATTATTCATCTAGTCAAAAATTAACAGTATAATTAAAAGAATTTATGAATTTTAGAATAACTGGACAGATTCTATAGTTATCTTATCACAGGTGGGTAAGCTGGTTGAAGCTAGAATTTTCTGGAAATGTGTAATTTTCATGATTGTTAGGTTTGTTATTAATTGAAAAGGGATAATATTTGAGGAAAAAAAGTTGACAATGTCAAAGTCGCTTAGAAAAGAATTAAATATTTCACTTATTTTTTGATCCAACAATTTTATATCTTTAGATTTTGACATTTCTTTTGCTTCTTTGTGTCCTTCAAGATGTTTAGTATTTTTGTAGTTTTGACATTTACCTTATCCTCCTAGTGTTTCGTTACTGTGTTAATTGCCTATAAAGGAAATGAAAATAAACAAATATATCCTTACAGAAGAAAGAAGAGGCTGTTCCCTAGGTGTCAAAGGAGCAAAAAGTGTATGTAGATCCAACTGGATATTTGATTGTCCAGATGCTGAACCTGACTGAACCTCTGATTTTAGTTTCTGAACTCTAGCAGCAAGAAGATGGTTAAAAGCTGATAATGCACGTCCACGATGCAAATTGTGCTCAAGCCCAAGTCCAGTTTCCTAAAGGCAACAGATATGCTCAGCTGAGTGTACAGCTTAACAGAAGCACACATGTTTCAACCAATAATGACAGAATAATAATATAGCGACAGACACCGCATGATAAAATGTGGCAGCATATGTTAGTTGGGATAGTAAATCGTAAAAAAATATAAAAATAAAAATAAACGAGATTGGCGAGATTGAGGATCTGTCAAGATAACTAAGACATTAAACATTTGATGGATGAGCTAGGTAGTTTATTTCTTTGGACAATGCAAAAGCATCACGACACCGGCAATATATAGTGGTTTTATCAAGGGATTTGCACCCATAAACATCATCAATTGCTTTTTCATAATTATTAATCATGCACAAATTTAAAGATCGAGTCTATCTGAAGGACAAGTGCTTCATGTAAACAGAAAAGAAATAGAAAATCAAGCATC
This sequence comes from Luffa acutangula, assembly GCA_036850905.1. NCBI lineage: Eukaryota > Viridiplantae > Streptophyta > Magnoliopsida > Cucurbitales > Cucurbitaceae > Luffa > Luffa acutangula. The sequence goes on along the minus strand of CM072087.1, from coordinate 53,866,280 downwards.
AAAATCTGTTTCCCCCTTGATCGTTAATGGTTAGATGTTAGTAAAATTTTAGGAAGATGTATTATCCTCGGGACTCAGCCTTTTACAATTACATGTAACGTTTTTAGATAAAAACAGCACATTAATGTAAGAACACAGAAAATTTCCAACTGCCAGTTAATACAATATATATGGTATCTCAATATAAACAGCTGATGACAATCATCTATTCTAAATAATTAGCAGGAAACAACGCCTTATGAAAGTCTTCCCTGATCTCCCCTGGCATATGATAAATTTTGAAATATATTGTAAAGCAAGAAGATTTCTAATTCACAACTGCTGGATTGTAATATGCAGTGCAGTTGAGAATTAGGAATCTAATTTACAAGAGTTTTCAAAATTTATCATATAGCCAGGGAGATACTTTGACACGGAATCAATGCTTCCATCAATAAAGGACTTCAGAGAACAAGAACCATATAAGGTTATTAAATAAATCTTGTATAAGTTTAGAGAATAGATATAGCTGGATCCATTAAAAGGGGGCAAACAAAAGCCATTTGCTGAAGTAGCTGCTAGAGAATTCAAAAAATAAAAATATATCCTAAAGTTTGATATACCTTGAGAGATGAATCATATAGCTCATCTTCAATGTGCTTCTGTATGGTTGCTTCCCAAGAGATTGGACTGATTTCAGAATGTTCATCGTCATTCATAAAAAAATAAACATCCCTCTCCCATAATGTCTGCCCCGTTGGCAAAGCTGAGAGTGATTGCCATCCAAGAGGACCCTGTGACAGAATTTGCGCAAACATAAAGCATATAAAAAAAATATGAGCACTTTGACTTCCAAAAGGGTAACATCCCTAAAACTTAGGGTAATTCTGATGTGGGATGCTATCCGAACTGTTACACTATTTTGATGGTTATAACCACATCGTTAGTTGTTAGTTCAGTTTAATAGCTGTGATAACAAGCTGTTTGTTAACATAAAGAAGTGGCTAATCCTGTGCACAAAACAGGAGCTAGCCCTATGAAAAATGGCTAATGATCGATTTAGAATAAAAGAAGATTCTATGGTTCACTTGGGTGGATAGTGCTAATAGAAAGGAATAGTGTGGATAGAAAAGAATATTCAATCAACATAAGAAGATTCTATGGTTCAAAGCTTGTCCGACCCTTTTGCAGATGGTGTGGATAGCAAGTGGACTTGTGCATTTTATTTTGAATAGTGTGGAGTACAAGAAAGTCTTCAACCAGTTAAGTGAAAGGAATAGTGCACAAGCGTTCAAACCCTATCCGTAAAACAGGTCCCCTACACAATGTCCATCCATTCCATCTCTCCAGTAAAAACTGAAAAATTGGATAAATTTCCAATCTACGGTCTGTTAATTCAATGAATCATTTAATTCAGAATGATGACAAAATGCATGGGTTGTTAAAAGGATAGAAAATGAAACCTGGACATAGAGCTGAAGCAATCTCCTAACTGCCTTGGGAAACCAGCAGGGTAGCATATGTAAAAGTGAAGTATCACGTCCAGCAGAAAAGAAGATGCTGTTACGCCAATGTAGATATTCTGATAAAGCTGAAATACAGAAACAATGAATTGTGAACTAATTAAAATCTCAAATGCAGAAACAATGAGAGAGAGAGAGAGATTCCAAAAATTATAATAAAGCTGGAAGTGTAAAACAGCTTCAGCATAAGGAGTTCAAAAGGGAGGAGGAGCTAACCATTCTTCAATTTTGGACCCAAAAAATTGCAAGTTGTATCTTGCTGGAAGGCTGATGTAACTAGGGCACGGCACAAAGTAGGGAATCGTTGCAGGACTGGCCTGAGGTTTTCAAGAGTACATTGGGCTGACGAGCTACTATGTCTGTTTACACCACTGCTATTCAAACAATCTTGGATTGGGGAAGGAGCATACATCAGAGTTGCTAGGGCTGCCATTTCTCCCCCTCCTTCAGCAATGTCAGCAACAGTGGAAATAATCTCTTCAATATTCCGAACACTGAGGTTAGGATCATGAACTAAATTCAGTGACATTATTGAGCGAGCATTAGAAAATGATGCATCATATTCACAGCCCCTGATCCTCGAGAGAAGTAGCCATCTTGCCCATTGGCAATCTCCCTACATCAGCACATCACAAGTATAGAGAGCAAAGATGAGCATACAATATTAAGGTCATTAGGAAAATTGTAATAAGTTCACCTCAGGGAATGAGGCACATTGTCTCAGAAGCAACCTAACATTACTCACCATAAGTAACAATAAATGTAAAATAAATTAATGCAAAGACAAATTTTTTGAAAATTTATGTAAGGTGTAGAAGTTGCACGAAAATATGAGAAAACTGATGGACCCACCAAACGGTTCAAATGCCAACAATCCAGCTTGGTGTAAGCAGAAATTGAACTCCTATCACATCTTCGCAAGACTAAGCACCATGCTAAAATGAAGGGAAATTTGAGTGGGTAGCTTAGCTATCTAAAATATTTTCAAATACGTTTTTTATAAAAAAAAATAATTACAAATTAAGCATTTTAAAATAATTACCCATTTGTGATACCAACAGAAGGTTATTCTTCTTGTGTCTTTTTTTTAAAAAAATAGGTTGTAACTCTATTCTATACTCTATTTTCAGCGAAGTCAATACCCAAACTCCATTTTCAATTGTCAAAGAGAACTCAACAGAAGCATCAAGAGAAAAAAGAGTAACTTGTAGGGAAAATATAAAATGAAACAAATGAACAATACAATATATTGGGCTCGGCTAGCTTGAGCAAAAATCAATGTAAATCCCAATAAAATTTCCCTCGTTTGTCTCTTTGATTCTCCTTCACTTATAATTGCAAACCCAAACCCCCTTCAACCCTAAAGCTAAGTTGCTACTAACTCATCCCTTAAACTGACAAACTCACTCGCTCATATAAGCTACTCAGAATAAGTAAGAAGCAACAGAATAAAGATGAATGATAGAAATAATAAGCCACACTGACTGAATGTGTTGGTACTTACTGCAGCTTCCAGTAGTGAACGAACTGAATTATTATCAATAACCAGTTTGTGATGGTCCAGATAAAGGTCGAGAAGAAAGGGCAAGTTATACTGCGAACAGTGATGTATGAAAACTTTATATAATGCTTGCACAGAATCAACAGAAAAGGCTACACCCTCGTTTGAGGATCTTTGATCAACTGAACTGCTGATGTGATCATCCACAGAAGCAATCTCATCAAGTCTGTGTGTAATGAAGCCAGAACGGGCAAGAAGAGGTACCAGCTCCATTGTGCCTTCCCAATATTCCTTCAGAAATATAAATTGCCTCGCAAGCTTCTCCTCTAAGAGCATACCCAACCATTTGGAGCACATAATATTAGCTGAGAATCTGAAAATCTGGGCGTTGGGAATATACAGGCAAACAGCATCCAACTCTTCTAGAGGGTATAAGTAATTGCTGTAAAAAGAAGACTCTCTGTTGTACCCAACTGCTGAAGCTGACTGTAGACCATCTAAGCTTACTTGGAGGCTCCCATCCAACAAATTAGCAGCAGGAATCATATCGAGAAGTCTTGATACTCCATCCCAGTTATTATGGCATATATGGTAATCAAGTTGAGATTCCCACGTCACATGGATACCAATACTAAGAGATCGATCCAGTAATATCTGTACAAAAAAGGATGCCATATTGAAAAATTAATATCCCCCATCAAACACAACTGGAAAACAAAAAAAAAAGTGGATCAATCTGGCCATGCAGTATATAGTTTTTTATTTTTATTTTTTATCAGAGATATAAATGGACCTAGATAATACAGTTTAACTTTAAACCATATACCACAGCCTTCATCATGTCAAAATTAGGTCTCATGAATTAACGCTGCCCAAGCTTTACTTTGTATTAGCTTATGTAATGAAATCTCCCACAGGAAGTGAAATCTAAATAAATATCCATCACATACTTTGCCAATGTTTGGAGAGATTTGGTAATCTAGTCGCCTACAGATTACAGTGGATATATTATCTTCCCTTCTTTTCTTTTTAAATTGAGCTTCCTATCTCAGAAAAAGTAACTTTATTTAGAGCTAACTTTTAGAAATTGAAGGTTCTAATTTAAATAACCCCTTTGGGAGTTTGTATCCCCAAACATTCCTCTATCTTTTCATCTAGAAGTTTGTTTTTTGTTATTAATTTTTTTTTCAAAAAAATAAATAAAATAAAAACCCTTAAAATGAACTGCATAAAATATATTTGAAAGCAACTGTGTAATCCATTGATATGTTTGAATTTTGATATATGAAATCATATGAAGCTCGCACGAAGCATATCCAAGAGACTTGTTAAGCTTCCAGAATTATTCACCCAATACCTAAGAGCTAAATCACGTGCAACCAATTTTATATTAGGGCAGTAGCCACAGGAAAAGATAGACAGGCACCAATGTACTCGATCAGCATATTCCATTAATTCTTGCAAACAGCAGGAAATATTAATGCAGATTCATTGTTTCAAAGAAATCGGGTTCATATTAAACAGGTGCTTAGACCAGAAAAGTTAAACATGACTTACACGATCAGTTGTTCGTTGATCCCACGTGTTTGTCCAAATGGCAGCGGCAGCCCAATATCCCATATGAGCATTATCTTCTGTGGTCTCCAGGACAGAAGAGTTCTCATCAGCATCAGGCCATGAACCTAAAACAACACCATCAACCTCACCACAATCAAGGATAGTATTGTTGTTTAAATGGAAACGTAATGTCCTCAAATCATTTTCTCCTGGGCTGTTAGAACTTGATGGGAATCCCATATTTGCTTTCTGCCTGCTCAGAAATGTTTTCCAGAAATTACTGCTTGGGTAGAGCCTCTAATCCATTCCCCCATTTATAAAGAAGTGCAGAAAAGAGCATATTTTAGTTCCAAATGGATAAAAAGAATGTGATTTTAACTTAGAATAGACTCAAAATGGATGCAACTAAAATAATTGATACCTCAATATGTAATATTCTATCCATCATCCTCTGGTCAAATGGCCCAAGATAACCATATTTTTTCATCTCTGCAGCAATTTCCACTCGAAAAGATCTGTTAATTGTACCATACAACAATTGTTTGAGGCTAACTTCAATGTCATCTCCAAGCCTCTGCAGTGTAGCAATGGCAAGCCCAGTCTCGCCCTGTACAGGACATAAACATCTATTCAGAAGTCATGGATACACGATCAGTAGAAAAAATTACTGACCCATTACCTTTAAGAAGAGATCATAAGCAATACTTCTTCCAATATCACGAATTTCAGAAAACGTATCATGAGGTTCATTCTCTTCGATTAATTCTCTCAAATGATAAATGTGTAGTTGAAGAACAGCCAGAGGAAGACGGCCAGAGAGAAGAGCATCTTTAACTACATTTTTAAGTGACAACTTATCTGACTTCCACCGTGCAATCATCTCCTTGGGATTCTCCAACGGGACAACGTTCTTTTCCAAGACTCCTTGTGGTACAACAGCTGAGTTTCCACCTAAATCTTCAGAATCCAACGGGGATTCAGAAATCATGGGCATCATAACAAGACTATCTACAACGTTAGAGTTCAAATTATTTGAAGGAAATGAAAGTTCATATTGACTTGTACTTCCCACTGGTATTATATCTGTAGAAACAAGCTGAGGTTCTTCCAGCAATAGACTGGTTTGGTCAGAAATTGGTGCCTCCCCAGCTACCTATAAAATCCAATTTTCAAATGAACTCTTACCATTTCAATGAATAAATTTACATAGCATCAATATAAACATACCAATTCCTGACATGGCCTCTTAAATTTTGAACTAAGATGGCAATGCAGATTTCTTATTATCTCCAAAAAGTGAGACATCTCACGAAGTTTTCTTGAATACTCCAATTTATTTTGCTTACGGAAAGGAAAATGCGGGAGAATGGAAATTTCTTGGCTGCTACTAAAGTCATTAAACGTAGTATCATTTCTCTTGAACTCAGCCATCCCATATCGATGAATCATTCTGGATGCAAAGTGTGTGCCAAGTGCAAGAAGCCTACAAATGAAATTCAATTCAAGACATCAAGTAAGTTCAGAAGTAAGACTTTTCTCTTTCTTTCTTTCTTAATAGGAACAGAGGATTTTTTCTGAACAAGAAATAAATAAAAGGAACAGAGGTTTTAAAACTTAAAAGTCTGTAGTATGATGACCACTGCAACATAAAATTAAAATGTTCATGTAGTTATGTATACATACATATAATGTAGAGCGTTTTTAAAACAACGTCAAAACTTGATCAGACAAAACCGCACTAAATTAAATGGTCACAGAAAGCATAATGGAAAAATTTGAGGATATGGTATTTGTCATATGTTTGCACATTGTTCTTTTGCTTCCTAGTATTGGGTCATAGTGTTTGATGTCTTTGGTTGGACCATGGTTTTGCCAAACAATGTCTTCGGTATTCTCGATTCATTTTTTGTGCGACACCCTTTTCATGGTGTAGAAAAGACATTTTGGCTAGCTAGTAATCAAGTTTTCTTTTGGTTTCTTTGGCATGAAAGGAATGAAAGAATTTTTAGGGACGTTTTCTCAACCTTTGATAGTTTTTTTATTTGATTTTGTTTCATGCTTTGTATTGGTTTAAACATAAACATACATTTAAATATTATAGTTTTTCTTCTTTGATTTCCAATTGGAGAGCTTTATTAATCACCTTTTGGTGTTCCAAGCTCAATAAGCTCGTTTTATTTTTTATTCATCGATGGAATTATTTCTCTCCTCAAAAATATCACTCCACCAAATTGGAATGATAATCTTAAGCACGGTTGTAATAAATGGAGATTCTATTGTATGATTAACTTCCCTTTTTAAGTTCTCCTCCCACATGAAGTGTGGGTAATGATTTTATCCCTCTAGCAACCACCCTCTTAATTTAAGACCGAAATGGTTCTTCCTCCACTTGTTGTTTGATAGCCTCCAAATAATCCTCATGAAGAACCAAAATAAAAGGGTCTGGTTGGGGGGAAGCAAGATAAGTCATTAGTTGCTTTGCTCTCCAAATTAGGGCACTACTGAATCTCAAAGTCATATCCTAACAACTTAGTTACCTACCTTTGTGCCCCAGGCTAACCAACTTTTGTCCCGAGAAGAATTTTAGGCTTTTCGAGTTGATACAGATTAGAAAATCAATACCTCAAGAGGTGAAGCCTCCATTATCAGAGTACAAGAGAATCACCATTAATTAGTTTTCATCGTCTTAAAATTCATGATACCATATTCTATGTGAAGGGGAGATGAGTGAAATGGCATAGGTTTTAGCCTTTTCAGAGAACCTCCTCTCACATCAATTTTTCTGTGTCACCTTCAGGCAAGCTGCTTTGATTTCCCAGTAGCTTGCGTCTATTGGTGCCTACATTTATCATAAAAGAAAAAAAAATCATGACACTATATTCTTTTCATATATAAGGGGGTGTTTGGATTGAGGAGTTGGGTGGAGTGGAGTTAAATGTAGTTAATAACTCCACCCAACTCCATTTTTCAAAAAAAAAAAATAAATAACTTCACCCAACTCCTTGTTTGGCCCAAGGACGTATAACACCCAATTGGTGAGGCCCACAATCTTATTAACTCTTATTCCAACACTCAATTGTGGGCCCCACAAACTTATTAACTCGTACCCCAACTCCTAAGACAAAACAACTCCAAAATTCATAACTCCAACTCCTTGGACCAAAGGAGTCCCATTTTAAAAAACAGTGGTTGCACCACCAAATTTCAGTCATCCATAAGTTAGACAATTTCCATAATGTCTTCCATCCCAACAAGCTTCAGCATCCGAAACTCAGTCCTTGTTTCTGGTTTCAACTTTCAGCTTAACCCCCCACCCTCGTCTTTCCTTTCCAATACTTCTCTCTCTCTCTCTAGTCTCTGTAAGTAGAATCTGCAGAATGCATAAGTTTCACATTCCAGGCAGAGGATATGCCGATTTCAGATTAGCACTTTCTCTTTAGATTTTGTGATTTAAAGTACAAATTGCTTGGAAAATAATACATTGGCCATAGTGCTTAGGAGGATGAGAGGGCAAAAAAATGAATACAGATTCCTACCTTGAAGCAGCTGAAATATCATTATCATTACCAGCTTTTTGAAACATCAGATGTACGGCAGCAAAGAGTAATCTCAAAATTCCTTCTTCTTCCAAATCAACATCCACAAGCATTTCTAGAGATCTGTTCATCATAAAATTGAAAGGAAAACTATAATGACTTCTATGACAAAACTTCAGCAAATCATAAAAATGTCTCTGATGTATGTACAAAATATCTCCCCTTGTTGGGGTTCAAACCCAAGCCATAAATAATAATGTGCAGCCAGACAAAGTTAAAACAACGACTGGTAAATATTGAAGGTAATACAGATTCCAGGATCCTTGTATCTTCAATCTTGAATGCTTTGTAATTACATTGCAGCCCCTGTTCCTGAGTAATATTTCCTTCTTTGGCAATAAATATATTAGGGATATTCAAAATGAATTTTTTAATCCAATTAAGTACCTCTGAAGAATCTACCAGACGAATAACAGTAGCACAAGCGCTGTTTCAATATTACTTCAACAAAGACATTGAAACATGAAATTTTGGATCTTACCGCTCTAGTTCATCAAATCTCAAATAATGCAATGTCATTTGGAAGCGACGCATCCGCACAACTTTCAAGTCCCACCCTGAAATAAAAATATATGAACATTGAAACTAATATTTGCCATGTCTTAACACTGCTATTAAAAACTACAGAAAGCATTTATTGTGTATTAAATTTTTAAAAGAAAATACAAAAGATGACTGCTGTTATCTTTTGTAATTGTACTCTCTATATAACTGCTTGTAGAATAAATATCCGGTCACCACAACAGAATCCACAGATAGCTAATTAACTTATGTAGAACAGATTGAAAATGAAACAACCAAAAAGAAACTTGCAGGTACTGTCATTTTGGAGGCCAGGATTGGAACTTCATACCAGCAGCAAAAGCGACCAGAGGAACTGAGTATAATAAGGACTTAAGTTCTCACTTGAATAGTATAACTAAGTTATACTTCACTAAAGCTAAACCTTAGAATATAACCCAAAAAGACCAACAACATGCTTGTGCACATCGATCCACATACACTCTGACATAATAGGGTGCCAACCTCCTCCATATATTTTTTTAAAGAGAAAACAGAATCGTTCGTTGATATTCAAGTTACACAGAAAACTTCAACAAGGACTCTCTTTAGGAGAATGAAAAACAAAAGCCCGATATGGAGGCTACATTAAGTAGGAGAACAAAACCAGCGATCTAGAATTAAAAAAATTACTCCAACTTGAATAAATATTACAAGAATAACAATTGCAGAAGTTTTTGGAAAAAGCACACCAAGAAGTGGCAACGTGTTTCACTAGGTCAAATTTTCTCTCCCAAAGAACTCCAATCCAAAAGCTGCAAGGTGTTTGATTAGGTTTCTTTTGCCAGCCTCCTTCATATGATAAGTATAATAAGTTGATTGATGACCTCTCTTGTGTATCCATCTCAACAATAAACTCATAATGACCATACCTGGTCTGGTAGGCAGACTTTAGAAGATCAACCTCCTTGACCCATAACTGGTGGTGTCCCGAATGCAAATTTATCTTCCAAAAAACCTTTATTCCTTGAAGTTGGTCAAAAAGGTTGTCAATGTGAGAGAAAGGGTACTTATTCTTCACTATCACCTTGTTCAACTCCCCATAATTGATACATGGTTGCTTGAATCCATATTTCTTCTTTACAAACAAAACTAGTGCACCCCATCTAACACAAAATGAGAAGCCCTTTCTTATTATTAGGTTGAAGGCGAAACATTAGGGTGCATGAAGTCTTTGTCTAGTAGTTCCTATATCTATAACTTGGGCTACTTCAACTCTACTTGGACCATTCTATATAAAGCCTTGGGAATTATTGTTCCCGGCTCGAGCTCTATGTTGAGATCTACATCCCATGCTTGTGGTAAACTTGGAAGGTCTAACTTACTTTATTTAACACTAGCACAACTTTTTCATTCACTTTAAAATGGCTTAATTTCTTCTCCTTTCAATCAAATTAATAGCTTCATTAGTTTCTCCCAATCAAATCTAGGTTTCAACTTTGTATTTTTTTAGAAGTACAAGAGTTTTAGTCTTGGTCGTGTATGAGCATCTTTTCTGAAAGGTTAATATGAAGGTTATAGTTTTCTAGGTTGAAAGTGGCTTATACTTGAAAGGTTTAAAGGTTCCTGTTGTTTTGGACCAAGAGAGGTAAGAGTTTTTTCTATCAGGGAGATCATAACTTCACGTTTTTAGCTTGATTCGAAGGCCTGAGAGTTCTTCTGAGGCTCTGGAAGTTTTGTTGTACTGATTTTACTTTTTATTTTTGGGAGAATACTTATTATACTCCTTAAGGCAGTTGGTTTTCTTGGCCAAAAGAAAAGGGCAGTTGATTTTGCAATTTTCTTCATAATTTTTCATAATTTCAATGAAAAGTTCTGTTTCCTTATACGTGTATTAAGTTATCTATAAAACACAAATGACAAGATCACTAGTCATAATTAAAATACATGTTATTTTTTGATCAACAGCTTGGTGGGAGTAGTCTTGGTTGTTCTGGCTCGTCTGGTGTTTTTTGTGGTCTAGAATGGGTTTTCTTTTCAAGATATTTGTTTTTATTGAGATGTTTTTCCCTTTGTTTTCTTTGTTGTTCTTGTTTCACTCCCTTGTGGAGTTTGTATCCTTTAAGCATTAGTCTCTTTTCATTTATTCAATGAAAAGTTTCTTTCTTGTTAAAGAAAAAAATTAAAATACATGTTTTGCACCTTGCTTCCCCTTTCTGATCACCGCCACCTAACGAGAAAGTGAAAAAGGTCCATTCTTTTACATAGAATAAGTGAATAACACACCTACTCATGTACATCTCATTCATCCTACTCACAATCATGCATCAAAATGCTAAAACTAAAACTATTAGTTCCAGTTTTGGTGGTAAATTTCAGACAGGCACATTGATAACAGGATATCAGTTTGACTAAAAAATTCTAAGCTATGGCATTTAATCATATTCTACTTTTCATAAGGCTAATTTGCCCCAAAACCCAAAGAACATAAGGTTTCCTGTAATTTTTTTTTTTTTTTTTTTTTTTTGATAAGAAACGAGGGAACCTTGTAATTCAAGTTATATATTTCTAACTTGGGTGGAAAACATACCGAGCATGATACAGTATCTTATAATCATTTTCTGAAATATTGTTATGATACATTTTAGCAAAATAAAGACAGCTTCATCAGGTAGAACTGAATGCAAAGAAAATCAAGAAGAGCATTCTCCTTAAATAAACTGAAATATTGCTATGAGGTACAGAATGTATTGTTCATTATTCTCACCATTCTCAGAACACAAGCGATCTGCCTCCTCTATGCTTTCATATAGGAGAACCCTATCCAAAACTTCAACTTGCCAGGGTGACCATGGACACTTATATTCTTTGAGCTCCAAATCTTTTACTTGATTAGCAGTGCCAAGAAGAATACCAGGTTGCAACCTGGCAACGGACTCAGAAGGTAGAGAAGTTGATGAAACAGTAACAGAAGGCAAAACCACGGAAAGACCATTGTTTGTAACCAAATAAAGAGATCCCTGTGAAGTGCAACCAACTGCTTCTCCAACAAGATCTTTTTTCCTTCCATCAACAAAAATCATTTGGGATTTCAAGCAGCTATCATCATGGACTTCAGATTTCAGATGCAGATCAAAATGGATAACTTGAGAGAAATTTTGACCACTTACATTACATCTTTTAATGTATTGAGTAAGTCCCATAGGAGAGAAGCAAAAGCAATCATCTTCATTATTTTTCAAAGTGGAAAGAAATATCTTTCGCATAGTGCAAGACTGTAGTTCACCACCTTGGGACTTCTGATCTAGTAAAAGCGAAGCAGAAGCAGTTAAACAAGAACACTTATATCTTCTCCCCCTATAAACCTTTGAGTCCTGAATATTCTGAAGCACATTAGATTTAGTATTGCCCCAAAGTGAAGCACCTTCATTTTTCTTGGAAATAACCCTACATGAATGAGACCCCAATGACTCTAAATAGTTCCTCGGGCAGCCTATGTCAAAACCACCAACCTCCCAACTAACTGGAGCCCTCCCACGTTCAAAATTATGAGAATGTGGAAGCAGATTTTCAGGTCCATGGCAGTGCTCTAACATATGTTCAACAGCAGAAACAACATACATTACACCCAATGCATCAATCACAGCAAAATTTGAGGAATGAGAATCAGATAACAACCTTCTAAACTTTCTTCTGTCATAAAAACTACATCTACTGGATTCATCATCCTGGACTTGATCTACTTGTTTCATTTGCAAATCTTGTTTATCCTGTAAGTACTTAGGATTGAGTCCACAAGCCTGTAAAACATCTATACATGTAACATGCTTGCCAGACAAAGCAGAGTGCACAAAGATAAAACCAGAGTCACTTAGACAAATGATAAAATCATTTGAAAAGCAGAAATCTGCCCACTCCATCATCGGTGAAATATATAGCCTTTTCTCAAATTTTACAGAAGAAACCCACTTAATTCCCAAATTGCCAACTCTAGCAACAAGAATTAAAGTATCATTTCTGCTTTCAGTTTCAGCACCTTCATCAGCGGATACTGAATCCAGTATCTTCAAGACAAATCCAATTAAAAAATGTGAGTTACTACATAATATTCTGGAACATTTGTATGATTTATTCATGCCAATGCTAAAGACATTGGATAAAATGTCAGACAGGAACTGTGTGTCAGATGAAGTAGGACTTATATTACTGGGTGTGCCAAGGATTATTTCATGCCAGCTCTGCTCATTAACAGAAGAATCGTCAACAGAATTTGGTGGCAGCAGGTTATAATTAAATATATTAAATGAAACCACCTCTGTAAAGCAAGGAACTGATGTTTTTTCCGGGTACATTGTCCAAATATCATCTTCATATTCAATAGTCTTAACTCTAGCAAGAAATGATTGTAAATATCTCTTAGGTGCATTATTTCCTGACAATGGTGCATCATTCTCACACTCAGAGCGAGACCTACGTAAAATTTCCCCATTCTGATCCGTCCCATTTTCGTCAACATTTCCAGAAGATTCACAAGAACCAGAACGTTCTTGGACCTCCAAATTTTGAGATAACATTGGACAAGGTCCCCAGTCCACCCACCTGCCTTTCCAAAACTCAGACTGCACCATATTTTTAGCCTCTGCAACATTTTTCTTTGAGTGGCAAAAAGCATGAGCAGTGACACCATGATCTCCGGATACAAATAAAATTTCCTTAAAAGAAGAATCTTCATGCTTCATATAGGTATCTCCACAAAGGCCCCAAGCAAGTGAACTTACATCACCAAGGAAGTTGTTACAACTAGACCTTGAAGATTTGTTTCCAGTAGGAGAATCCTTATCAATATCAACTGATCTGTTGGAGCATTGTACATCCCCTCCTTCTGCATCTTCTGACCTAGATGTTGTTGATACTTCTTCTGAGAAAGCTAATGATCCCAAATCTTTTAAGTTGGTATCACGTGCGTTTGGGAAGTCATCACTACACCTAATGTCCCCTGCAGATCCAAACAAAATGATAACAGATTATAATTAAACAACTTGAGGTGAAGTCAAACAAGAATGAGGGGTTAGGGAGCTAAATATGTGAAGAAGTGTTGAACCTCATGCAATTCAAAGATTTTAGCATCTTCAAGAGCGTTATATTGAAGGATACGGAGCTGCTCAAATCTTTGCACAGACGTGACATAGTGTTTGAATTTGATTTAATACCTATGGGTGCCTAAGCCATTTTATATGCCCTGGTCCTACCGGATAGTTGTCTAACTCAACTATATTTGGTTTCGAGAAACACATGAGATAATACCATAAGTAACCACAAAAATTGACACTTTGCATGTTACTTTTAAGATGTAGATGTCTGTCCTTGTACCTTTTTATTGTGCATGTATAATTAATCAAAACAGGTAAGAAAATCTAAGGAGAGGTGGACGGCAACTTACCTGTATTTAGAGGAAGAAGCAATGCTTCATGTTTGTATGAATGCAATAACAAAATTTGCCTTGTAGGAGAAATAAAAGCTTCACGATACTCTGAGAGGTTAAGTTGAGGCTGTGAAGGCTTCCACTTCTGCAGCTGCAGAATGGCAGGACCCTCACAACCTGAAACAGAGTCCATCCTGTTGCCCAAAGTAGAGAACAGGGCACAGTCAAATGTTAGAAAGTGAAAAAACCGAATGCTGACTTTGAGATAGAGAGAGGAGAAAGAGAGTGACAGAAATGGAGCAACAGTACAATGGTGGCAAGACAATGAGATGAAATTCGACCACTCCCTATTCAGCAAACGCTCGGTAGACAATAATAACTCACATCATATCCCTTGTTAAATATAATGTTTCTCTTTGGGCGTCGGTGACGCGTTTATTTTGTAATTACTCCTTAGGTCTCATCTTTTTGGATTGGAGTCCCTTCATTTAGAGGGATTCCTCTTTCTCGGGCTTGTTTTTTTTGTATGCCCTTGTATTCTTTCATTTTTTTCTCAATGAAAGCATGGTCCTTTATCAAAAAAAAATAATAACTCACATCATAGTGGAATCTCCAAACACTTAGAATGAATAATTTTGGTTTAAGAACCAGCCAATTTCATGAAGTTTTCATTGTCTTAAGTAATTGACATCGTGATACTAGGATACCTCCAAAACATTAAATCTTAGGCATTCATAAACAAAGGTTGGAAATACCGGCTCAAACCAAAGAATTGAATCCTTCAGTTCCCAGAAAGAACACGCAAGTTTTATAACAGAATTAGCACAAATTTCAGCTGAAGAAAACCTTGTTTTCAAATTAGCATTACGAAGTTGAAGAAAAAACATGGCAACCGAAACAAAGCAAAACAAAAGAAGTCAGTACTCGCCACTCTAATAGTTACCAATCAAGTCCTGTCAAACGGAATCATTACAAAAAAAAAATGAAATACACACACACACGACATGGCAGATGAATTAAAACTACGCCAGCAACAATCGTATCCCAAAAAGAACCGAGAGGCAATACAGTAACAGGCGAAATCAGGATCAGAGAAAATCAAACGAAAAGTGTCCAGAAGAAAAACCTGGAACTCGAACGGATAACCTAGTCGACGAAGGAAGCCATTTTCAGAATCGCAAATCTGTCTCTGTGAATCTGTGAAGCTGTGTTATCGGAATTCTGTAATCGATGACGACGGGGAAGACAACAGGATTTCGCAAGGGAAGCGTTACAGTCTTACCGACCAAAATTGCAGATAGTATGGGCTTTTTGGTCAATTTACATTCATATTCTTCCGGTCGTTGTCCGGTCCCGTGCAACTTCTATGCTGGAATTTCTTCGGTTCTTTTCACGCAACGCTCTCATGCGAGGTAATTTAATAAATTCAAGCTCCAATTAAGTTTAGTTCATATCTCTCAAATTTCTCGATTTCTAATGATGTGTTTGGTTGGTCATCTGAAAACATAAATTTGAAAATAAGGATTCAATAAAAACATATTTGTATTTTATGTGTTTCAGATATATGTGTTTGGTAGCATATTCAGAAATTGGATCATAATTTTAAAAAAAATGTTTCAAATGTGTTTGATAACATATTTATAAACCACCAACTATTTTATCAATGGAATATAAACTATTATTAATTAATTTATAAACATATTTATGTTATAAATTTTGTATAATTATTATTTTACAACATAATATAATTGATAGTACATTATATTATACAAATTTTAATTTCACAACAATGAAGAATTGAGTTTATAACATGTTGATGTACTAACAAAAATGAGTTTATAACATAAATACTATATGCCAAAGTGAGCTTCGCTCAGTCGTAATTGGCATATACCCTTTACCAAGAGGTCAGAGGTTCGAGTTCCCCCCTCATATGTTGATATACTAAAAAAAAACATGAAATACTATATTTGTTAAAGATTTTAACCTTTATTAATTTCATTATGTATTTAAAAATTTCAAATTCAAAATTTGAATACACTGTATATATAATATATATGTTTTCAAAATTTTCACTATCCGGATCACAGAATCCGAAAAACAATTTTCAAAAACACATCTGACAAACGTATATTCACTATATTCAATGAATTTGAAAACATAAAACGGAATCCGGATTGCCTACCAAACCCTAAATTTTTAATTTAAATCTTTAAACTTTTAAAATATGTCTATATTAAGTTATTCAATTTCCAAATGATTTTTTGTCCAATAAATTCTTATATTTTTAAATTCTTATTGTCATTGACCATATTCAACAATTTTTAAATTCATGAACTAGCTAAATACAAAATTGAAAGTTTGAGATCCCATGACATAAAGATTCAATTATATATCTAGTACAATTTCAACATATACATAGAGAGAGTAAATATTATTGAAAAGGCAAAACCCAAAAAGCCACCACACGCTAAGAGGACACCCTTGTTTCAATATGCACTTCATCATCAATCTGAGCCAACACACTCGCCAAAACCTGACGCCCAACACTAATCCTCCACCCGAACACAATATCCTCGATCATTTCAAAACTAGGCTAGCTACCAAAATTGCTCCAGCCTCTCTCGTTCCCAACTCATTTTTGTCCCCATGCTCATACTTTAAGCATGCAACAAAAATTACCATCATGATAAAAAGCATATTTCCTATAGAAATCACCACTAGTAAGCAAAAAGGATAAGATATAACCAAAACAACAATTGATCCACCAAAACCCCCTGTCTAAACTTACTACCCCTTGAAAACACTCCTACGCCTATGCAATATAGATGTCATAGATTTAGATGGTTGAAAATTGTCATGCACAAGTCCCTGCGCAAACATATGCTAAGCCTTGTGCCTAAAAAAAGCTACAACAAGCTAGCAAATTATGAGACCACTCAAAACTTTCTAAGAAACAAATATTGCCTCGTGTGTGTGTGATTAGCCTCTCCTGGAGGAGCCCCTAAAAGCCCGAAGAAGGTTTATAATATCTTCCCCCTACACTGACACTAAGGCCTTGCAATAAAGGCAATGAAGGGACCTATAACCCAAGTTTAACTCTACCTTTTCAAACATGGGAGAATTTTGATTTTCTTTTTCTTGAAAAAGAGAGAATCTTGATTTATCATTATTATTATTTTTTTTCTTTTACAATATATGGGGTGGAAGATTCGAACCACAGACTATGTGGTTATCAATATAACTTTGTACCAGACGAACTATGCTCTTGTTGATAATTTATCATTAATAAGTATTTTGTTTACATGAATCATATAAGTTCTCATGTAGTTTATTGGTATTTCTACTGTTGTTCCTACTTTACTTTAAAATAAAAAATAAAAAATAAAATAAAATAAAATAAAAATCCCAGTGACCTATCCCATTAAGCCCAGGTCCATCTTGGAGGTCATGGGCCTTGTTTAATTAATCACTTATTGAGCCCAACAAAATAAAATAGTTACAATATAATTTGCAAAATACTTTTGTATACAATTTTGATAAATATAAACTATTTCTTACTAAAAAACAATGTATAATGACGAAAAAGTTTATTTATTTATTATTTTTTTTAAGGAAAGAAAGAAAAAGAAAATAAAAATAATACGTTTTTATCCAAGTTATTTTTAGTTTATTAAAAAAAGAATTAACTTTTTGTATGCGGTGGTTAAATTGTTTAATAAAAATTGGGATAATTGTAATGGGTGGCAAAATTAGGGTAAATAATTGCAATTTTAGCAATTTTTTAAAATATTTGCAAATATGGCAAAATTTTTGAATTAATTTTTTATATCCCTATTTTGCCCTTGCGCGCATCTGGTGTCTCCTCAATTTTTGTTTTGGTAGGTTTCACTTTCTATCAGATAGAAAGTTCTAAACTTTCTATCAGATAGAAAGTTCTCTCTGATAAAAAGTTTAGAACTTTCTATCTGATAGAAAATTTTTCTATCACTGATAGATTCTATTAGGGGTGTGCAAAAACCGAGCCGAACCGACAAACCGAACCGAACCGAGCCGAACCGACTGGTTCGGTCCGGTTATTATGAAAAAATCAGTTCTCTCGGTTTAGCCATATAAAAAACCGAGATCCTCGGTTCGGTCTGCGGTTCAACCTTTTAAAAAACCACAGAAACCGAACCGAACCGAATTAATTAAAAAAAAAAAAAGATTCCAGCCCACCCACTTTCATATACCTTAGTAGAACCCAAAGCCCATTCCAAAAGCCCAAAGCTACATGCAAACCCTAAAGGTCAACATCACTCTCTCTCTCAATCTCTTTATCCCAATTCCCAATCTGCCGAAAAGACACCAACATCCATCACCCTCAATCTCTCTCTCTCTTCTCATCTCTTTCTCTCATCTTGTTCTCATCTTCTACTCTCCTCCTTTCTTTCAAGTTTTTGGGCATGGTTCACTCTCATCCTCACTTTCTCCTTATTGTTTTCACCACAGTCGTCGTCTCTCTCGCAACCACCGTCGCCGTCGCCGACTCTCTCGCAACCACCGTCGCCGTCGCCGATCTTGTAAGACCCAAAATCTTATCGTTCTTCTCCTCCTCCTCAGATCCACCTAACCGAGGACCTCGACGCCAAACTCTATCTATTTCTCTCACTCTAAATCTGTGTGTGTTATTTTGTTTAAGAATTTTTTTTTGAGTTCTTGTTTGAGAAGCTAGATCTATGTTTGGTGGGCAAAAACGGGCAAAAAAAAAAAAAAGAAAAAAGAAAGCAAAGGTCGGTTAAAAACCGAACCGAACCGGTTAGAACCGAAACCGATTGGTTCGGTTTTTAACCGAAACCGAAGAAAATGTCGGTTCTCCCGGTTTACAATGCTTCAGAACCGAGATATTCGGTTCGGTCTTTGGTTTTGTCCAAAACCGGACCGAACCGAACCGTGATCACCCCTAGATTCTATCGGTGATAGAAAAACTTTCTATCAGATAGAAAGTTCCAACTTTCTATCTGATAGAAAATTTTTCTATCACTAATAGATTCTATCAGTGATAGAAAAACTTTCTATCTGATAGAAAGTTCTTTCTATCAGATAGAAAGTTCTTTCTATCTGATATCTGATAGAAAATTTTTCTATCACTGATAGATTCCAACTTTCTATCTGATAGAAAGTTTAGAACTTTCTATCTGATAGAAAATTTTTCTATCACTGATAGATTCTATCGGTGATAGAAAAACTTTCTATCAGATAGAAAGTTGAGAACTTTCTATCTGATAGAAAGTTGAGAACTTTCTATCTGAGATAGAAAATTTTTCTATCAGTGATAGAAAAACTTTCTATCAGATAGAAAGTTCTTTCTATCAGATAGAAAGTTGAGAACTTTCTATCTGATAGAAAATTTTTCTATCACTGATAGATTCTATCGGTGATAGAAAATTCTATCTGATAGAAAGTTGAGAACTTTCTATCTAATAGAAAATTTTTCTATCACTGATAGATTCTATCGGTGATAGAAAAACTTTCTATCAGATAGAAAGTTCTTCTATCAGATAGAAAGTTGAGAACATAGAAAGTTCTCAACTTTCTATCAGATAGAAAGTTCAACTTTCTATCTGATAGAAAGTTCGAACTTTCTATCTGATAGAAAGTTCGAACTTTCTATCAGATAGAAAGTTGAGAACTTTCTATCAGATAGAAAGTTGAGAACTTTCTATCAGATAGAAAGTTGAGAACTTTCTATCTGATAGAAAGTTGAGAACTTTCTATCTGATAAAAAGTTGAGAACAAGGTTGGAAGGTGGATCGAGAGGGCAACGAAGCTCAACTCCCAAAATATTCTCAAAGGAAAGCTCCATTTTATACTCAACAAACTCATAACTCAAATAAAACCACAATTTCCTGATTCCAATTCCAAATTCCACACAACAACCTTCTCCTTTCCAAATCACGCTCATTCTCTCCTTCGAAATCCGATTTCCCAAGTGAATCCTCACGTTTTCGATTCTCTCCACGCCGCGCGCCTCCTCGCCGCCGCCGCCGCCCTCATCTCCCTCTTCGCTCCTCTGGCTTTTAGATTTACTTTCCCCACCCCGGAAATGGCCGCCCGTGCCCACGACGTCGCCACCTTCAGCATCAAAGGCTCCTCCGCCACCCTCAATTTCCCCGACCTCCTCCACCTCCTCCCCCGCCCCGTCTCCCTCGCCCCTCGCGACGTCCAAGCCGCCGCCGCCAAGGCCGCCCACATGCACAACCTCGACCTCGACGACCACCACTCCCACGTCGACGACGACCTCACCGAGATCATCCAACTCCCCACCCTCGGCTTCCGATTGCCTTCTTCTCGTGTAATGTCGCTGGATGGAGATGACCGGAAAAGTAGAGAAGAAAATAGAAAGGGCATTTTAGTAATTTTACCTTTTAGATGACAATATTTTGCCATTTTTGCAAATAGTTTCAATGGCTGCTATTTTTGTAATTATTTTGGGTCGGTTTGCTACTTTTGCAACCGGCCCTAAAAATTGCTCCAAATGTATGATATTTTAAAAATATTAATAATAATTTATTTTAACAAATTAAGAAAATCTCATTTGTTATAAAACGTGGAAAGCAATAAAACAACTAAGAGAGAATTTGAGAGAGCAAATTAGAGAGAAAAGAGAGCTAATGCTTTTCATTCAAGTGTGTTTACAATGCTTCATACAACCCCTATTTATACTAATGCAATGGGGTAGGTTACAAGCTTCAAAATGCTGAAAATAGAATGAGGGTGAGAGTCACTTGGCTATTCTTAAGGGAGTGGGAGAGTCATGGGGAGGAATGCCTACAAATATGGGTTGACTAAGACTAATGGATATCTAATATATACCTATATATACCGGGTATATATATTTACAACACTCCCCCTTAGATATCCATTGTATATGAAATATATGCCTCGTTAAAACCTTACTGGGAAAAACCCAATGGGAAAAAACCCTAGTGAAGGAAAAAAGAGTACATTATATTTATATACATTAACAACTGCCTCATTAAAAACCTTGCTAGGAAAACCCAGTGGGAAAAAACCATAGCGAAGGGAAAAAGAGTGCATTGTATTTACTCCCCCTCATGAAAACATCATTTGAAATCTCTGAGTCGTCGCATTCCAATGTTGTGCACCAACTTCTCAAAGGTCGCAGTAGGTAATGCCTTCGTAAATAGATCTGCCAAATTGTCTTTTGAAGAAATTTGTTGAACAGTGATATCACCATTTTCTTCAAGATCGTGAGTGTAGAAGAGCTTTGGTGAGATGTGCTTCGTTCTATCTCCTTTAATGTATCCTCCTTTGATTTGGGCTATACATGCTATATTGTCTTCATATAACGTTGTTGGACAACCTTTGTTAGAGGACAATCCGCATGTTTCACAAATGTGTTGAGTCATTGATCTTAGCCATACACATTCTCGACTAGCCTCATGAATTGCCAGGATCTCAGCATGGTTTGAGGAAGTAGCTGTTATTGTCTGCTTCATAGATCGCCATGATATAGCAGTTCCTCCATATGTAAATAAATAACATGTTTGAGATCTAGCTTTATGTGGGTCAGATAAATAACCTGCATCTGCATAACCAACTAGATCAAAGTTTGATTTATTAGAATAAAATAAACCCATATCAATTGTCCCTCGAAGATAACGGAGGATGTGTTTAACTCCATTCCAATGTCTTTTTGTTGGAGAAGAACTATATCTAGCTAATAAATTTACTGAAAATGCTATATCAGGTCGTGAATTATTAGCAAGATACATAAGTGCACCTATTGCACTAAGATATGGTACTTCTGGACCAAGAAGCTCTTCATTATCTTCTCGAGGTCGGAAGATGTCTTTCTTTACATCGAGTGAACGAACTACCATTGGAATGTTCAATGGATGTGCTTTGTCCATGTAAAATCTCTTTAATATCTTTTCTGTATAAGTTGATTGATGAATAAATATTCCATCTGCTAGATGTTCAATTTGTAAGCCAAGGCAAAACTTTGTTTTCCCGAGATCTTTCATCTCAAATTCTTTCTTAAGATATTCTATTGCCTTTGGAAGTTCTTCAGGAGTTCCAATTATATTTAAATCATCAACATATACAGTAATGATAGCAAATCCTGACTGTGATTTCTTTATAAAAACACATGGACAAATTGGGTTATTTTGATACCCTTCTTTCAATAAATATTCACTCAGGCGATTATACCACATTCGTCCTGATTGTTTTAATCCATATAAAGATCTCTGTAATTTGATCGAATATAATTCTCTAGGATTTGAATTATATGACTCTGGTATTTTTAATCCTTCGGGGATTTTCATATAATTATCATTATCAAGAGATCCATATAAATATGCTGTAACTACATCCATGAGATGCATGTCAAGCTTTTTATACACAGTCAAACCAATTAAATATCTCAATGTTATTGCATCCACCACAGGAGAATATGTCTCCTCATAATCAATACCAGCCCTTTGCGAGAATCCTTGTGCAACAAGTCTCGCTTTATATCTTGTGACCTCATTCTTTTCATTTCTTTTTCTTACAAATACCCATTTGTATCCCACAGGCTTGACATCTTCTGGTGTCTGGACTACTGGTCCGAAAACCTCACGTTTTGAAAGTGAGTTTAATTCTGTCTGGATTGCTTCTTTCCACTTAAGCCAATCCTTTCTATGTCGACATTCTTCGACAGATTTTGGTTCATAATCATCATTTTCAGAAATGATGTCGCAAGCAGCATTATACGCAAAAATGTTATCAACAACTATATTGTTTCGGTTCCATCTTTTTCCATTCATTACATAATTTATCGAAATTTCATTATTATCCTCAGGTATTTCACCTTCTTCGATATTATTATGAGTAGTCACATTCAGGATTTCTTCTGGAATATCCACATTATCAATTACGTCATTTTGATTATTGACTACTTTTCTTTTTCGAGGATTTTTATCTTTGGAACCCATTGGTCTACCACGCTTCTGGCGTGTCGCAGACTCAGTTATGATAACTTGCTGCGCTGGGATATCAATTTTCGATGGTGTATTTGCGGCTGGTATATGTGACTTGGTCACTTTCTTAGCATTTGTAAATGCATCTGGCATTTTATTTGCAATATTTTGCAAATGAATTATCTTTTGAACTTCTAGTTCACATTGATTTGTACGGGGATCTAAATGAGACAATGATGCTGCATTCCATGTAATTTCATTTTCCAACTTCTTAATCTCTCCCCCTAATGTTGGGAAATTTGTCTCATTAAAATGACAATCAGCAAATCGTGCAGTAAATACATCACCCGTCAGGGGTTCAAGATATCTAATAATTGATGGGGAATTAAATCCAACATATATTCCTAGCCTCCTTTGAGGACCCATCTTAGTGCGTTTTGGTGGAGCAATTGGAACATATACTGCACTTCCAAAAGTTCGTAAGTGAGATATATTTGGCTGCTGGCCATAAGCTAATTGTATTGGGGCCTATTTATGATAGGCTGCTGGCCTAATGCGTATAAGCGATGCAGCATGTAAAATTGCATGACCCCATACAGATATTGGAAGTCTTGCTCTCATAAGCTTTGGTCTAGCAATTAATTGCAGACGTTTTATGAATGATTCAGCTAGACCATTTTGTGTATGAACATGAGCTACAGGATGTTCAACACTTATCCCAATTGACATACAATAATCATTAAATGATTGGGATGTAAACTCACCAGCATTATCAAGACGAATTTTCTTAATTACATAATCAGGAAATTGTGCTCTTAACTTAATTATTTGAGCAAGTAATCTTGCAAATGCAAGGTTTCGACTTGATAATAAACACACATGTGACCATCTACTGGATGCATCAATTAGAACCATAAAATATCTAAATGGTCCACTTGGTGGATTTATAGGTCTGCATATATCACCATGAATTCGTTCTAGGAATGCGGGGGATTCAGTCCCAACTTTAGCTGGTGAGGGTCTAATAATTAATTTTCCTTGAGAGCAAGCAACACATGAAAATTCATTAGATTGAAGAATCTTCTGGTTCTTCAATGGATGTCCATGTGAGTTTTCAATAATCTTTCTCATCATTATTGACCCAGGATGACCCAATCGATCATGCCAAACAGAAAATATATCTGGATCATTGAACTTCAGGTTCATTATTGCATATGTTTCAATAACACGAATATACGTGTAATATAATCCAGAAGAAAAGGCAGGCAACATTTCTAATATACGTTTTTCATGTAAGACAGTAGATATAATATAAAGATACTCTGTATTATTCTTCTTATTAGTCTCTATATGATAACCATTAGCACGTATATCTTTAAAACTCAGTAGGTTTCTTTTTTATTTACTAGAGAACAAAACATTATCAATTGTAAATTTTGTTCCTCTAGGCAAAATAATATTTGCTTTTCCAAAACCTTCAATCAATTCTGCAGGACCTGATATTGTATTGACTTTTGCTTCTAGCATTGTCAATTCTGAAAAATATTTCCTACTTTTAAGGATAGTGTGTGTTGTTGCGCTATCTGTCAAACATAAATCTTCATTGTTCATCTTGGAGTCAATCAAATGTGAAATATTCATGTTTCTTCAAGAAAATAAAATAACACATAGTGAGCCTCAGAAAAATAAATTAATAAATAAGCATAAATCAAACATAAAGCGACATTCACATAATCTAATATAATATTTTTTTTCTCATTTAATAATATTCATTTTCTCTTCAGGAGATTTAATGAGATTTGCAACATCTATTTCATATTTCCAAGATTAATTATCTTTTCAGGAGATTGCAAAGTTTGCTTTCACACATGGTTCTCATTTTCGTACAACAGGTACAAAATTAATGCTATTAAACATTTTCTTTTAATAACCATATATGTGTGATTTTCCAAATGGTTCACGATGACCACTGGATGAGTAATTGCTTCTTCCTTTATTACTGATTATTGATCATGATCTCGCCATTGACCATAATTATTCGATATTACAATATTCACTTCAGGGAATAATATTGAAACAATTCATTGAGATTCATGATTTTTCATCAAATGCTCATTTGATTGCTTTAATTTCAAGAAGACATGGTGTTTGCTCATCACAATATTAAAAACTTTCTTTCTCAATATCGCTACTACAGGAGCATATTCTATAATTGAAAAGAAAGATTAACAACATTATTCTTACCATATGCTCACTTATTTACAATCACTTATTGATTAAGATTATGCAACTACGAGTGCATTTAATTAAAGTGAGCATTTCTTAATTTAAACTTTTGCAACTACAGGCGCATTTAATCATGAGCAATTCTTGATTTGAAATTATGCAACTACAGGTGCATTTAATCATACAAGTACTTCTTGATTTGAAATGGTGCAACTTCAGGTGCATTAAATCAAAATGGGCATTTTTATGCAACTTCATGTGCATAACATCAAAATTAACTTTAGAACGAGCAATTATTTACTATATAAGTTTGCAAACTTTGTCATAGGAGAATTTAAACTAATACATGTGTCTACCATGAATTCCAAAAGTTTATCAACATAAACAAAAATATTCAAATGTATATATGACATATACACAAAGAAATATCTCATATATGCGTTCTAAAAAAAACAGTAGGTAAACAACATATTGCAATATTTATCTAAGATATATTAAACCATATATAACATGTTCTGTACATATAGGATCTGTGATAGTATATCAAATATGTCCACTGTATATATATATATATTAAATGTACACATGATATAAAGTATACAAATGATCATGTGGAAATTATATTGGACAAAGAATACATAAATTAACGAGATAAATATACATTAACTTATTAGCGAAACGAACAATTTTAGTAGATGTATATGATTCAAAAATAAGATATATACATGGGTATATTTGTGCATCATGTTTATCGAATATGTATAAACATTCTAGATCATTACAATAATAAGGATATAAGCATACTATCAACATTTCAATTATTGTAATTAACATACATATCATTGGCAAATATAGAATCATGATGTTAATATCGTTATAAACAAACATGATACTTAATAATCTCATATAGTATGCACAATAATGAAGAACATGCTAATATTGCATAGAATATATGTTGTCAACGTTCAATACACAGTGTATATACGGGGTATATATAATACATACACACTGTATATATGAAACGTACCGAAGACAATTGCATCTAATAAAGATGAACCCTACCTTCAACCGAACAAAAATGGCAGAAACTCGTGCTGATAACGTGTTATAAAACGTGGAAAGCAATAAAACAACTAAGAGAGAATTTGAGAGAGCAAATTAGAGAGAAAAGAGAGCTAATGCTTTTCATTCAAGTGTGTTTACAATGCTTCATACAACCCCTATTTATACTAATGCAATGGGGTAGGTTACAAGCTTCAAAATGCTGAAAATAGAATGAGGGTGAGAGTCACTTGGCTATTCTTAAGGGAGTGGGAGAGTCATGGGGAGGAATGCCTACAAATATGGGTTGACTAAGACTAATGGATATCTAATATATACCTATATATACCGGGTATATATATTTACAACATCATTATATATATTAGAAAAAACAATTATTAAATATCACACTCAAACAACTTAAATTTAAATTTTCCAACTAAATAAAGCACAATTTAATGGTGTTATTGGTGTGTTTCTACCTCCTATAAGAACAATATATTAAATTTTTCAAAAAAAAAAAAAAAAAGAACAATATATTAAATTCCTCACCTTTATATTGTGATTTTATGACGTGAATATGTAATATTTTAACAAATTCAAGATGTTTCTGGCTTCCCCTTACTTTTAATTTCTTTGTCTTTTTTTTTTTTAATTAATTTCTTTGTCTTTCATAAGATTTTTACTCCCCATTTGTCATATAATCAACTTACTTTTTTTTTTCTTATTTAAAAAATGCACTTTTTTGGGTTTTTTTTTTTTTTTTTTTTTTTTTTTTTTTTTTTTTTTTTTTAATATTGAGTAATGAAATTGGAAGAAGGAAAACAAAGGTCATATACAAGTGTAGATTCTATTTTTAGTCCATTAATTTCTAAAATTTTAAATATTTTATTATAGTTTTTTCAATCTTCGTTTCAATGTCTACATTTTATATAGTAAGCTATTTATAGTCCTTATGGTCAATATATTTTTTTTTCTTTTTTGTGAGAAGACCTTATGGTCAATCTTTCACCAACTACTTCAATAAAAATTAATTTCGCCTCCCCCCTCCTTAAGGAGCTTTGATTAAATAAAGTGCAAGCATATAATAATCAATTAAAAAAACAAAAAATTATGTCAAATAAGCAGTCAGGTCAGTAAAATTGTTATTGGCTCAACAACCCATGCTTTCACAACATTATTACCTATAACTCAAGAGCAGTTAAGATTTTCAGTATGTCGAAAAATAGTGCTATCAACAAAAACTCATTTTGCTCTTCACGATAAGACCAAGAATCATTGCCTAGCTCCATGAAGTATAATTTGACTTTGTAAGAGGCTTAAACACAAGAACAAGATTTGTGCCATCGGAGTGGCGAAGATAGTAAGGATTTTCATATAGATCGATTATAGATTGACTAGCAGGCTGATTTGCGAAATAAGACGAATTCGAATCTAATGGATTGTCAAAAGAGTTTTTAGAAGCGTCGTTATTTATGGATGAAAATTTTTGCAAGATTTACTCTCTAAGAATGAATCAATAAAACACATTTGATGTCGTAACAAGACTAAAGAGTAAATAATTCTTGCTTGATTTGATTGATATGTAAGGCTTTTGTAAATAAACTAGTAGAAGTACAAGTTTTTTTTTTTTTTTTTTATTTTTTTAACTTCTATATATAACAAAAGTAATTAATTGACTCAACTAAAACAATGAACTTCTATAACTAATACATTGGACCTATTTCAAATTATTTACAAATAAACAGGGGCTAAAATAGAGTATTTGAAATGTTAGAAACTAAAATAGATTAATCACACGATAAAAATAAGATCAATGTCGATAATGTTTTCTATTTCAACAATTGCAAGAACGATGGATCATATCGCCAACAAGAGCATAGTTCAAAACTGACATATAACTTGTATGGTTGACCAAGATGAAGAGATTCAAATCTCTCACCCACGTGTTGTCAAAAAACAATATGGATCAAATGATTAATATTTGAGACAGTAATAAATACATCATCTACTAAACTAATCGATCTGATTACCACAACAATATTAATAATAATCACTATAATTTTTGTTTTCAACAATTACAAAGGTAGAGATCGAACCATCAATCTCTAGAATGGTAATTATTCTCTTATTCATCAAACTATGTTCGGGTGGACCACTACCACATAACATTGTTTCATATAAACGTTGCTACATTTAAATAAACAAAGCATCCAAAAATAGTATCAAAGCAAATGGTATGAGAGATGGCGACTTTGTCACGGAAAAACAAGGTGTAGCAAAATTGTCCCCATGCCCTGACAGATAATTATAATATTTAATTATAATGATTACCTTGTTAGAAAAAATTAAACTGAATAATTATAACGTGTAATGGCAGACATTAGTAATAATGACAGAGACTTTAAACTTCATATTATGTGGGCATTTTTATGCACATATAAACAAATCTACATCTCATTATTTTCACATACCTCTTTTAATGCTGATTGGTGCCCAAAAAGCCAAAGTTTCTAATTTTACAAAGTCAACACTTCAGATCAACTCCTTAAATTAAAATTCTAAAATAAATTAAAAAGGGAATTTAACCTTCGTAATCGGATCAAATAACCGACAACTTTCTATTTATGAATAATAGCTTCAAATTCTCTTCCATTATTTATTTATTA
The DNA here is from genome assembly GCA_036850905.1 of Luffa acutangula. NCBI lineage: Eukaryota > Viridiplantae > Streptophyta > Magnoliopsida > Cucurbitales > Cucurbitaceae > Luffa > Luffa acutangula. Next base: position 53,837,296 of record CM072087.1, on the reverse strand, counting down.
TTTTTTTTTTTTTTGACAATAGCTCTTCCATTATTTATTGCAATTTAATAAATAATACCTTGTATATGAGAATTTACCATGTATCTAAAAAAAAAAAAAAAAAGCCTATTGAGAATGTAAATATTTTAGCTAGTGTCTTAATTGTTGAAGTTCTAAATTCACTTAACTATACGGGATCCTCATTATTCTATAAATTTAGTTTCAATATACTATTTTCTTACATTTATTGAAAAAATAAATAAATTTTTTTAGACGATGACTGTGAGAACAAGTAACGAATCTCCTTTGTAACAACCAAATTAATTATGTTTTGTCCAAGGTTTTTCTTTTCTTTTTTTTTTTTTTTGAAAAAACTTTCTGGTAAGATATGGATCACGAGTGTTAAAACACTTTTTTTTCAACAGTACTCCATGATAACAAAATACTAATGATCTAACAATATATTTTGCTTAAATAAAATCAATATAATCTTCATAGTGTTTGTTTTGTTTTGTTTTGTTTTGTTTTGTTTTTTTTTTATTTGCGACATGTATGGTTGGAAAATTCGAACCACAGACTTTTTGATCATTAATACAAACTTTTTGCTAATTCAACTATGTTTATGTGGTCTATGATATTTGATTTCAAAATGTATAAATTATTTACCAAATTTTTAGAAAGGTCGATATAGATTAAAAAAAATGTTTGTATAGTAAAATATATAATCGAAAAGTAATCGGTAAAGTTTTATATTATTAATTAGCTATGAGTAAACTTGGGGCATGTGAACTAATAATTAGGTAATGAAAATGGGTGTGACTGAGATTGAGAAATTTAATCTTTTACAAAGTTACTATAATGGCGATTTGACCCATGGCCATGCACCAAAAATCTAAGTTATTTCCACGTATATATCAGATATAGAGTTATATATATATATATAGATAGATGTATAGACAGAGCTTTACTCCTTGAAAAAAAAATTAATAATAATAATAAGGAAAAAACTTTTTCCCTACATACTCCATTAAAATCTTGACAACTAAGAAAGAGGGATGGAGAAAATGAGGAAATTTGAGAATTTTTTTTTATCTCTCCTAGTTGTCAACATTTTAATGGTGGTATGCAAGGAAATGGTCGATATGTAGGAAAGTTTTTTCCTAATAATAATGGTAGTAAACAGAGCTTTACTTTAAATAATTTTAAATTTAGAGCAAATTATATTTTGGAAAGATAAAGCTTAAATAAAATGTTATTTAGAGACATGAATTACCTATTTTCTCGAGAAATTTTAATATATTTTTACGGACAAGAGACGATTAATCTTGATATTGAGTAAAAACAATCATTTTTAATCCAACATTATTTTATTTGACATCGATATTAGAAAACATGGTGAAAACCTTAATTAAATCTGGACATATATGGTAACTAATAAACATTTCGAGAGTAGGCAAAGAATAACTCCTAATTCATAAATACCAAAACTCTTCAATCGATTTAATTTCAATCTTAGGTTTAGATTAGGCACAAAATTGCCTTAAAAAAAATTAAATAAAAGTTCTTGGACCAAATAGTCAAACATTTACAAGATAAGCCAAAGCAAGCTTAACTCAACGATAATTGACATGTATCATCGACCAAGTGGTCAGATGTTCAAATCTCCCACCCCCGAAAGTTGATGTACTTGTTGATGGTCGATTTTGGCCAGAGGATCTCACCTGACCTTCACGTGCCACCAACGGTAAATTTGTAGTTGAAGGGGGAAGACGTGGCCTGCAAGACAGTAACCCTGCACACCGGTGTGGTGCTCGCCACACCGGCTCCAATGCTTAAGTCAGCAAACAGAACCGTAGGGCGTGGAAAAGTAAGAGCAAGAGGAGAAAGCAGAGAATAGAGAGTAGAGTTTAGGGATAGAATTCGGGATCCCCTCTTCAGTGGCGAAGAGGGATATAAATACCTGCTCATCCTCCTAGGGTTTTTAGGTATTCGGAGGCGTTTTAAGTCAAACCAGGCGAAACCGGGGCAGCCAGAGGCGGTGGAGACCAGACGAGACCGAACGGGCTCGGCCATGGGCCGAGGCCGAGCAGGGGGTCGGGCCAAAAACCCGACCCCTTCGGTCTTGGCCCGTCCCACTTGTCGGTTTTGCCTCCTTGGTCCATCTTCCAGTCCGATTTCTCCTCGGTTGTCCTCGTCAGCTCCTTGTATATCGGGGTGGTCCAAAATTGCCTATAACAGTACTCAAAAAAAAAAAAAAAACATTTACAAGATAAGATGATCAATAATCATACTCGAATAATATACTTGGGGACATGTAACTCGAGACATGGATTGAAAAATAATTCGTGAAGTCCTTCTCAAATACTAAAATCCATTACTTCTTAAACCAACCTATTTTCAAGGTTTCTCATACTAGCCTCCCAATTAAATCTTAAATGCCACATTTTCTACTATAATAAAAAGATAACGACACCCCTTATTAATATGCTCTAAAAAGGATAACACACCAGGAAAAATTGCACAAAATTTTTAAATAAAAAGCGAGTCTTAATTTAAAAGTTTATCAAATTACTTAAACGAATTTAAGAAATAAATATACTAAATTTACCTTTATAAAATTAACAGTAAAGTTAAAAAGGCAAATATAATATAGACTATTTCAAACAACATTATGCATTATAACTAAATTTGAATTTTGTTCACGAATTCACGAATTCAATTTACCTTTAAAAAATGAACAGTAAAGTTCAAAAAACATGTTTAAACTAATTAATTCTGTTAGTGGTAAAAACCAAAAACTTAGGACTTGTTTGGTAGGCAATCCAGATCATGGATTATGTTTTCAAATTCATTGAATTCAGTGAATATGCGTGTAGACGTGTTTATGGAAACTGTTTTCGGATTCTGTGATCCAAATAGTGAAAATTCTGAAAAAACTTTTTTATGTTTTCGTTGTATCCAGATTTTGAATTTCAAAATTTTAAATCCAGGATTAATTTAAAAAAGATAAAAACTTTAATAAATATATTATTTCATGTTATAAACTCAATTTATTTTTGTAAAATTAAAATTTGTATAATATAATGTATTATAAATTATATGATATTGTAAAATAATAATAATAATAAATTTATAATACATAACATTTTTATAAATTAATAAATAATATTTTAAATTTATTTAGTTGATAACTACAAATAATTTATTGTTTATAAATATATTGTCAAACACATTCTGAACCATTATTTAAATTCAGATCCAATTTTTTAATCTGCTACCAAACACATATCTGAAAACATGAAATACAACTCTCTTTTCATTGAATTATCTGTTTTCAGATCACCAACCAAACGGACCCTTAATTAAAGATTCCTAATTAAATCTCACATCGAAAATGTTACACTCATGCAATATCTTAACAACAATATATTAAAAAAAATGAAAAACAATAAATCGATCCAATTTCAATTTGTTAGTATATATATATATATATATATATATATATATATATATATATATATTTTTTGAGAAAATATAAAATTTTTATTAGTTTAACATAACTTATGTATTTATACATAGAACTATGTACAATATAGCATTATTTTCACGTACAATAATGTAATAATACATATCTTATATTTAGTATACACTGTATTGTCATGTCATGTGTAACATATATATTCCTTCGTGAAGAGAGAGAGAGAGAGAGAGAGAGAAAGAGTGACTGTGACGGTGACTGTTGACTGTGAGGGTAATGATTGAATGTCATCCATGGCAAGTGACTGATTCCCTGCAAGCGCAAACCCCATCTAATCAGCCCTCTCACATTTTAAATTCCCACCGTTATCTTTATTGCATGCTTCTTTTTCATTGGAAAATGAAATTCATCCTTTTCATTTTTTGTTTTTCTTTTTTCTCTCATTATTCGTTTCTGCTTCAAACTTTCATTTGCAACCTCCTCTTCTACTAATTTCCATTATGGAAAAAACTTATCCCCAACGTTATGCAGTCAAGTTTTGTTCTTTCCACATTTACTTGTTAGGTTTGAAATTACAAATTTTGTTTGTTTGTTTTTTTTTTTTAATCTCAACGAGTGTTCGGTCATATTTAAAATTTGATTCACTATTTATTGAATAGGGTTTTATGATATCAATAATATCTCTTAGATAATTTTGTAGTTCTTTAAAGATGGAGTAGTATTAGTACAAAACTGTATTTTACTTCTTTCCACATAACCTAAAAACCAATTCAAGGTGGAAAATGAGAGTTGGGAAATGAACGTGGAAGGAGATATTTTAAGCCCTCCAAAGAGAAATATCAAGTTTCAATTTTTTTTTCCTAAAACATTTATATTATTTTTATAATAAAAAATTTGTTGTGAGAATTTTCAATGTTATTTTATATTTTGAAAGTATATATTTTCTTTGTTCGTAATATACTATTGAAAATATTTTGAAAACTTAGTCAAATTTTAATAATAAGATTTAAAAAATACTATTTTATAAAAAAAAAATATATATATTTTTTAAAAGCTAATATATAGGTCAATAATATCTCACCGATGCTATATCATCTTAAACAATTAAATTATATCCGTTTAACAATTAATTTGAAAATGAAGTTTGATATTATATTTTGCTTTTATTAAGGAACTAGAAAAGGAAAGAGAATCCAACTAACCTTTAAAGCTTGCACAAGTCCCGTTTGATAATCATTTGGTTTTTTGATTTTTTGGATTTTGAAAATTAAGCTTATAAATACCTAGTTCCATCTATAAGTTTTTTTTTCCTAATACATTTTTTTCCATGTTTTCACAAACCATGCCAATTTCTAAAAAAGTAGTTTCCAAAAACTCATTTTTGTTTTGAGAAATTTGCCAGGAATTGAAATGTGTCACACATAGATGAAAATCATAGTAATAAATTGAGAGAAAATAAACATAATTTTAAAAAACAAAAAATCCAATAACTAAACCTAAGGTTTTAAAACATACTAAAGAAAAGAAAAAAAGGGTTAGATTTCCAGGGGGGTATGGAGATGATAATTAGTAAATAAATTTAAAAATTAACAAATTTATCACGAAAACAAGTTTCTAAAATTAAAAAATATGTATGTATATATATAACATTAAAAATACAGAAGGGACAAAATTAAAAAAAAAAAAAAAAACATGAAAAGGGCATAAATAAATAAATAATTTGAAAAATAGAGGTGGGCATAATGGCAGCCCTATGCTGAGAGACAAAAAGAAATGATGTGTGTTTGCCACCCTCCCATGCCCTAGCTATCTCCTTCTCAGGATCCTGGCCCACTGGACCATGGCCCAGAAAAAGAGAGACTCAATCCCATTTTTTTATTTTAAATAAAATATTTTAATTAATATTCAATTATAAATTCGAAAAAAATAGATCATAAAACTTAAAAGTGGGTTTTAATTACGACGCTATATATACATCAGCATGACGCAAGCAACAGTAAGCTACAGAAACCCTAATTCATAATAATTAGGGTTTCGTGTTTTATCTTTTTCAATAAAAATCGTATCTTTAAAAGTGCAAAAGAATGCGAGGAAAATGAGTGATCAATTTGGAAAAGTTGGCTGCCTTCTGGTAAATAAAGACCTCGTATCCAATCTAGGCAATTATGATTTTTAAAGTTTTTAATTTCATGTGGTCTGATTTTCATATGGAATTTGATTTAGTAAAAGGGATTGAGAATTTAATTATTAATACTAAAATGACCAAATCCAAATCTAATCTACCTAATTAACATGATTAGACAAATTAATACCCGTAAAAATAATTTTGTCTAAAAAGGAAATTAATCCGGGATAACTCCAATTTGTAAAGAAATAATTGCCAACAAGAGCATGACTCAATTGATCTAAAACTTATATCTCAAATCTCCCACCTCACATGTTGTAAAAAAATTAAGGTATTTAATTTGTCTGTTATTCAATTAAGTTAAAATAATTTAATTGGATGAAGTATAATAGTAAAACAATAATAACTTTTTTTTCTTAACAATCTAGGTGTGACACAAGTTTATGAGAGGAGTGTATAAAAAAAGTTGAGGAACCAAAATCTTTATCAAAAGAGCTAAGTATATTCCGCCAAATACAGGTTTCAACATTTTTAAGGTTTTTGATTCCCGACAATAAACCAATGTACCAAACGCCTTCTTAATTTTTTTTCAGCAATATTAAAAAATTAGTTTCATACACAGTAAATTTACTATTTCAGATCCATTTTTTTTAAAAATGAAAATAAATTTTGCATTATTATCTTTCTCTCTTTTATCTTCTAATCATTACACTTTTTTTTTTCTTCTTTTCACTACCCACCATCAACGTCTTCTTTCTTATTGGACAAACTCTATCTATATTTGCCACCATTCCTCAATTTTACTTTTATAAAAAGAGATTGAAAAAAAAAGCCACGATTAAAATGAAATTTTGTTAAAACCATTCCTTGTTTCTATCACTATTTTTTGCTTTAGTAATAAATAAATAGAAGAAAAAAAAAATCATGATGCTAATATCATAATCATCAATAATCGATGGAGAAAAGAATGAATAAATTTGTCGATATTCTCGATAAGAAATCAACTATGAATTAAAAATTGTCAGCAAGAGCATAGTTTTAACTGTTGTAAAGTACGTATTTATGATCAAAATGTCGTGAATTTGAATCCCCCCATCCCAAATGTTTTTGCACTAAAAAAAACTATCAATTAAAAATTGATTTTTCTCATTTTTCTTAGAAAATTAAAATTTAACCATGGGGGAAATATAGATTTTCATAAAAATTACTTTACAGTACACTCTTTAACCTAGAGTTGAATTTTATTGTTGTTGGAGTGTGGCCCCAAACATCAACTATAATTTGCTCCCATTGACTTTTTTTTTTTTTTTTTTCCTTCCATATCTTTATTGATTTTTGTAAAAAAAGTGAAATTGTTTTTATTATTTATTTGGCCTTGGGTATTAAATTTATGAAGGTTTTTAAATAAGCTTTGTTATTAATTTCTCAATGATTTAAAATTATCATATGGTTTCCCTACCAACAATTAATTAATTACACTCTTTTTAAATTGATGTTTAACTACCATATTATATGATCATCCTTGAGTGCCATATGAGGTATGGATGATGAAATGTGAATATTATACTCAATTCATATGAATCATTCTCTAATTAAGCTCAGATGAATTATTACCCAAATGAATGAATGTATAATTGCCATATAATTTTATTTCAAAAATTGCCATATAATTAATATGAACTTGTAATTTTAATTCGAATACCCTCTTCTCAATTCACATTTCTACTTTCCAAAAGGTCCAAAATTTCTATTTCTCTCCCATCTTAGTCTTCTAAATTTTTGTATAAAACATTAATTAGTTTAGTTCTTATCATGGATATTTTTTAATAAAATTTCGAGGTAATATTTTCTCAAAATTGATTTCAAGGATCAAAGGGGGGATCTTTATTCAAAGTTAAGAAGTTTTTTTTTTTTTTTTACTCTAAATAAAAAGTTTGCATTTAACATTTTTTTTTAAAGGAATAAAACCATCATGATGATCAAAATAAAGAGAAATGAATATGATGGCAAAATAATAAGTTGGGAGTTTGGAAAAAATTGAATCACATTGAGAAGTTGGGTGGTTAGATGTGGGGTTGGTTGGAACATACAAAAGCAAATCATCAAAACCAATTTTCAAAAAAAAAAAAGAAAAAAAGTGTACACACTTTTAAGTCTTTATAAAATCATTCCTCATCCTTTCCCTTTTAGTTTTTTTTTAATGAAAAAAAATCAATTTCAGATTGAATTTGTATCAATTTTCACCATAAATTTGCAATTTTATTAAATTGTACCTTAGACGTTGATGAATATTACAATATTAACCTTAACTTTTAAGAATTGTTTGTAATTTTAACCCTTTGATAAAATCATTATGAAAAGTATTATCACGTGTTTGAATGAATTCCGAATTCCTCGAACGTATGTATAGAATCAAAAGTGATCAGATTTTAGAGACGAGCAACATTTTTTTTTTTAATTTGTCGAGCTTTTGACAAAATCATTGAATGGTTAGTATATATACCGATCAAATTTAATTCTATGAAAGACTTGATTTCATTGAAATAAGTGAGTTTATAAAGATTTTTACATTGTTATTGTTTTTTTTTTCGTTGAATTTGGTGTGGTTGAATTAGTAAAAATTAGATAAATGAAAAAAAATAATTATAATAAAAAAAAGAGTAGAAATTGGAAATATTCGTCTCGGGCAAAAGGTCAAATAGAGTGGTTTATTGTGTATGAATGACAATCATTTTTGTTCACCGCCGATACAGAGAGAGAAAACAGATATTCACATAAAGATATTCATCCATCATTGCCTTCTGATCTCTTTTTAATTTCCCTTTTTCTCTCTTTCTTCCAAGATTTTTTTTTTTTTTGAATAGGTTTCTTCCAAGTTTCTAACAAACAATATAATGTATCTTTTTTCCATAGGTTTTTGCACTGCCACTTTATTTTTTTTAATTTTATTTTAAATTATTATTGTGTACTCATAGTTTTATATTTTTGCTTAAAAGGGCTCTTTCTTTTATTCATTTTGCAAAAGAGGTTTCCCTCACTATTTTACCTCAAATTATTTGAATATGTGAAAATTAGGATTTAGAAGTTTGAGTAAAAGAAACAATATCTTGGAAGCTCTTGGCTTATATATGTATAGTGTCGAGTTATACTAGTCTGAGTTGTAGTCAAGTATCACATTAGATGCATAACTCAAACTTTTATAACTCGACAGAATACATATATAAGTCAATTACCACTAAGTTATGTTCACTCTAACTTATAAAATGAAATAAGTAAATGAAGGTATAGGAACCAAATGTATAGTATTATAATTAAACTATGTTTATTTGAGTTGTGCATGTTGAGGATTTGACATTGAAAAGATGAGGAGATCTCACAATTTTTATAAGCCACGTGAGTTAACTCTTTCATTACCAATTGATTTTAAGATGAAACTACCTCGTGTTTATCTATTATGATATGCCCATGAAGTCCAAACGGATATTCGGTCTAAAAATTTGAAATCCGACTCAATAATGATGAAACCAAATAGACACTATCTTGAGGAGACGTGTTGAGGATCAAAGAGGTACCATCTTGAAAGCCAAAAGAACGTGTGCTGAGAATTCCACGTTAAAAAGATGAGATCATAATAGTGTAAGTTAAACATTTGATATACATGGTTACTTGTGCACCATCTTGATGATGATCCCATATTGAAAAGATGAGATCATAATTTTACAAGTTAAAATAAATAAAATATTTGATATACATCGTTACTTGTGTAGAACATGACTTAGAATTAAAAAGATCCAATGTTATAAAGTAAAAAGATATTAAAAAAAATTATAAAAAAAAAACTTAAAAACAAAAATTAATGATAAAAAACGGAAAAATAAAAATAATTATTCAAAATGTCAATATATAATAATTCAAACAAAAACTTGGTTCTTTTTTTTTTTGAAAGAAAGCAAAAACTTGGTTCTATACTTCTGTTAGAATCTGTACATGTAAAATAATAATAATAATAATAATAATAATAATAATAATAATAAATAGTAGGGGTAAAAGCTAAAAGGGGTCAAGACGAGGTAAAGTAAAATTGAATTAGATTTAGTTATGATTATATGGCGAGATATTTTGATTTTCAAAAGATATAGTTATATTTTAGATAAAAGGTTGCTATATAATTTATTTTTAATTATCCCCTCAATTTATTAAGGTTGCAATAATGTATACGTAGGAGAATTGTATAAAATAATTTTCAGTATTTTGATTGGATAACTATTTTTTGAAAAATAGATTGGAGGTATTTTATCCATAAATAGTGATTTCAAGCACATAATAATATTTATTTCTACCAACCAAGAAGAGAAAATTTTCTCCACATTTTTCTTTACACACGAATTGGTAGGAAAAATTATGTAAAGATTTGCGGCTGAAAATAAAATCATTATAATCAGATCTTTCTTTGTTGGAGTCAAAAACCTTTCTCCTTTTCCCTTTGTTTCCTCGTGTATCGTTTTTACGCCAAAATTCCACTTAAACAAGAAACGTGGATTTTTAATCATTTTAAGAAAAATGGTAGGAATGGGAAATTGAGGAGCGGGAGAGAATACATTATTTCTAATCATGTCTATCACTACATTTTGAACCAGCTAGTCTTTGAGTTGACTAATTGTGTATATGTTAGTCTAGTTTGAGGTGAGTTGACAATGTCAAATGTGGGATAAAGTTCACAAATCACGGGTCTTGATTGATAGCTAGAGTATGGAATGTTTGTTAAATTTAAGTCTAAAATTTGATAAAGTTTCGATACGTTGCGAGAGAGCACTTACCTATGCATTATGCATATGTATTCTCTTTGGATTTATAGAGATGCTAGAGGTGGAAGGAGCTCGAGCTTACTATTAGGAGATTGTGGGACATGCTCCTAGTGGTTAGTTGGATGTGTGTTAGCATTAGGTAGTTGGCGGGTGCAAGCAACTATCACTTCACTAGCTTACCTCAATTTCAGACAACTTTTAGGCTTGCTCCCATCCTATATGTCGTTCACTTTGGACCGATCGCCCATCACCCATGAGATCCCAAAGCTAGGTTCAGTGCTCACAGGTTCAAGGTCGTTGTTTAGGATGGTCTAGTCCATTAGTCAAATTGTCATCCCATCGATGAACCGACCGTTAGAATATTTATAATGATAATATCTTTAAAGAAATATTAATGTAAAAATCACATAAAATATTAACATAAATACTAATTATAAAACTTTTATCATTAGTATTTATGTTAATATATATATATATATATGTTATATTTAGAAATGATAGGTTAATCCCTTTGGGGCCGTTTGGGCCCCCGAATTAGTTATGATAGCATGCGTTATTTTCTCCCACGCGGTGTTTGGCCCACGGTTTATTTTACACAGGTTGTTCGATTTCTTTACACACCGTTTCGCTACAGTACATTCCTATTTCTCCACGCCCGTTTTCTTTACTCGTTACGCACAGTTTTCGCTCTCTCTCGAATCCTTCTTCTCTCCCCCTTTTGGAATCGAGAGAGAACCCTCGTTACGCACACAACTCTCTTTCTCGAATCCTTCTTCTCCACAGGGTTGTTTCATCCTCACTTCTTTACTCATTCTCCACAGTGGCATTCTTGCTCTCTTTCTCGAATGGTTGTTCTCCCCTTTCAGATCTAGGGTTTCACTTTCGCCTGCAAGACTGCAACGTTGCTCTTCCCCCCAATCGGATGTCTTCGTTGCTCTTGTTCTTGTTCTCTCAATCAGATATCTTCGTCTCTCTTGTCCATCGATTTATTCTTCTCTTAGTCGTATCGATTTGCCTTCTTCATTCATGTGGTTCGATTTTCGGTTTTCATATCGGTGTTTTTCACCAGATCTGAAACCCTCTTTTCTTTTATTCTCCCCCGCCGCTCCGAAACATTGTTCCTCCTCTTGCCGCATTCCTATTCATCTATTTGATGCTGCATGTTGGATTCGATGGGTTAATTTGCTTGGTAGGGGTTGAATGGAGCATGTCCGCGAGCCTGGTGGGGAAAGGTAATTCGAAGGTGAGTCTTGGCTGGCCGATGATGAACGTTTTCTACCATTTTTTTTAGTTAAAATTGTTCTCTGATTTTCTGAAACGTTTGTATCTGATGCATGTAAAGGAAAAGAGTTACAAATTTCTCTGTATATTTGCTCTCTTTGCTTACATTTAAAAAAAAAAAAATCTTGTTCTTGATTGATTTGTTTTATGGTTAATTTGTGTTTTTGCTATTTGTGTTTTTATTTAGTTTGGTTGATTGCTTTTGTCGATGTGTTAGGATTGAATTGATGTTGGATTGCCTTTTTGAAATTTGCTAATTGCTGTTGATGCTCTTGGACGATCATTCTTCATGTTTCAATTTTTGGGATGACTGTAAATTTGAATTCTTCCTGTTTATTTCTTTCCTTTTTCAGTATGATTGATTGCTTGTGTTGTTGCATTAGAAATTGATGTTGGATTGCCTTCGTGAAACTTGTTGATTATTGTTGATGTTTATGGACGATCTTCTTGTGTTTTGATTTTGAACCTTGAGGCACCTCCTTTGTGATATCTGTTTCTGTATTCAAACATTATACATGAAATTCAATATACATGAATGAATTTCAAATACCTGAGGCCGGCCAAGTTTTCCACTTTATGCAATAACATAATCTTTTTCCCATCTCCAATTAATAAATGTGTTTGTTGAGTTGACATTGCCTAATTTGTAATAAATGTATATCTAATACACTGTTGAGTTCAGATTTCATTTTTTAAAAAAATGATGATTGCTTAACACACATTCATGGTTTATTCAATGGGGATTTGACATTATTTAACACCCCTCTACCTACTATTGGAATGTTGGTTGTGTGCAATAAGTGCACAAACCAACATTGAAACCCACCTTAGCATTCTTCATTCTTCATTCTATATATACATGTGCCATACTGTATTGTTCTTCAGGCAACCTCATCTCTTCTTCTCTTCATCTACCTACAAGTGGGTTAGTCTCTTCTTTCTACCTCCCTTTTCCTCAACTACTTGTAAAGGTCTTTTGCTTAATACTAATTCTATATTCTCTTGCAATAGGGGCTGACTCATTCGTGGAAGGAAACTTGTTTTCTTCACATATTCTGCTTCCCCATCTCCTCCTAGTAAGGTTAGTTCTGTTGTCTTTTTTGTATTGAGTAGTTGATAACTGATTGTAATCTTGATCATTTTTTGTTTTCAGGTTTTGGAAAACATACATTCACCGACCTTACTTTGAGGTTTGTTAAAACAAACATTCATCTACCTTTTCCTCATCGAATGTTGCTTATGTAATTAATTCATTTTGCACAATTTTTTTTGTTCATGTATAATGATAATTTATTTTGCACAAATTTGTTTGTTCGTGTATATTGATTGGACACTGTTTTTTTATACATATCGTGACTGTGTGAATGCAGAATTTTTATTCCTATTCTATGTACACCTTATTCTGAACATTATTCTGACAATGAAGCTTCGGAAGTATGTATTTTTTTTTCACAACCATTTGAAAGTTTTACAACAATATTTAAGTTTTGTGGATGTAAAATGTATGGTGGAAGAAAATGAAAAAGAAAAATAATAAAGAAGACGAAAAATGTTTTGTTCTTGGAAACAAAATCTTCCATATTGTAGCCTTTTGCATTTTAGGTATATTTTATCTCTAAAATCAAAATTATAAACACTATTTTCCCTTAACATCTATAAAAGTTCTTTGTTTTTGTTATCTAACTTCCCATCCTGTTTTAAGAAAACCAAATTGTCAAAAAAAAAAAAAAACTTATTATTGTTGTTTTTAGAATTTGAGATGTCTTTGATAAAAATGAAAACCATAGTAAGTAAATAAAGAAAAAAGTCAGATGGTTATCCAATTTGACCTTATTTTTTCATTATTAAAAAAAAAATCATAAATGTTGAACAAAATTTAAAAATGATTTTATTTACGGTTTTAAAATGGGTTACAAAATTAAGAATGTATGAACATGATCGAAAAAAAATTGTTATGGTTTTCGCCTTAAAATATTTATTATCAACCTAGACTAATTATATTTGATTACAATGATTTCAATATACTAATCCTTTCTTAATTTTTATTTTATGGGTAAAATAGTCCATTCGAACTTAATTTAACCGGTTAAAGTATTATACTATCCAAAAAAGAAAAAAAAAAACAAATTCACACCCTGTGATATTGAACTTAAAAAAAATCAAATATAAGTTTGGGAGGAGTTTTTTTTTTTTTTTTTTTCCTCACCTTTGTGTTATTTAAAGAGGAATAGAACCAAACAAAAAATAAAAGGTGTTAATAAAAGTGTGTCAATTAAAAAAACTCACTTCCACAATCAGTTTCTTGAAACACATGTTTTCTGTTATTTCGATATATTTGATCTCTAAAATCAAAAGTTTGAAACAAAAAAAGGCATGTTTCTTATATAAAAAAAAAAAATCAATTAATTATTTAAGACTTACCGAAATTGAAATCTGGTTGCTCAATTAAAAAAAAAAAAATCAATGTTTTGTTCTTGGAAACAAAACCTTCCATATTCTAGCCTTTTGCATTTTAGGTATATTTTATCTATACATTGATTTGAATTTTAAAATTTATATCCTACCAGATTTTTGGGTAAATCATTGTTTTCAATTTGTTTTTGCAATATTATCATTTCTTAAAGCAACTACAATCAAATTTTGAACACTTTCGTAACGTTTTTTCTAATTTTTTTTTAATTTAATCACATCATTTAAACAATACATCGAATATATATTATATATTTTTTAACCAAACCCCACTCAAGTTATGTTGTTTTCTTTTTTAACAAATAGGTCTCAATTTTCCTTAACAAATTATTATCCTTTTAAGCCCTATTTGAATCTTGATTTATTTAATTAAACAATACCTTCGTCCATGATGATTTTTTTTCTCCTATGTAGAACTCCTAGTGTAATTATGGATCCTGATGAACTAGATCCCGATGAACTAGTGGCCATATTGACAGCCTTCACCGCAGCTCAAACTACAATTCTCCTACTATTAGATCTATATATGAACGACCATAGGAGAATAGAACACCAATCACCCTACATCCGACACCACATTAGGCAACTAGCATTCTTCAGGCTTATACACGAGTCTGACTTACGTTGTCGGGAGAGTACAAGGATGGACAGAAGATGTTTTGCCATACTTTGCACCTTACTAAAAACAGTTGCTGGTTTATCCAATACGGAGGTCGTAGATGTAGAAGAGATGGTTGCCATGTTCTTGCACATTGTAGCCCACGACGTTAAGAACCGAGTAGTTCGTACGCAGTTCGCTAGGTCTGGTGAGACAGTTTCTAGGCATTTCAACACCGTCCTTCATGCGGTGTTACGATTGCATGATGTTCTCTTAAAAAAACCTGAGCCAGTCACAACCTCTTGTACGGATCCAAGGTGGAAATGGTTTCAGGTATAGATAATTAATCATCCAACTTTAGTTAAGCGTAGACTCACTTCTTAGGGTTAGAACCGTGAACCAAATTTGCCTCTATTATGTGGACGCAGAATTGCCTCGGTGCATTAGATGGAACATACATCAAGGTGAATGTTGCTGTTGTTGATCGCCCGAGGTATAGAACAAGGAAAGGTGAAATTGCAACGAACGTGCTTGCTGTCTGTGATACAAAAGGAGACTTCACATTCGTCTTACCAGGGTGGGAAGGGTCTGCCGCTGATTCCCGGGTTCTTAGAGATGCAATATCAAGACCAAACGGACTCACAGTTCCGAAGGGTAAATAATCAGATCTTTTTTCCTTTCACCGTAGAACCCTTAGGAAGGTGTACTGAGCCAATATCACATTCCACAGGCTATTATTATCTATGCGATGCTGGGTACCCTAACGCAGAGGGTTTCCTGGCACCGTATAGAGGGGAACGTTACCACCTCTCTGAATGGCGTGGTGCAGGGAATGCACCAACTACTCCAAAAGAATTCTTTAACATGAAGCATTCATCTGCGAGGAACGTGATTGAGAGGGCATTTGGTTTGTTGAAAGGAAGGTGGGCTATCCTCCGAGGGAAATCGTACTATCCAGTTCGAATTCAAGGGCGGACCATCGCAGCATGCTGCTTACTTCACAATCTTATTAATAGAGAGATGGGTGACCGTGAAATTCCTGACGAGCTGGATGAGGTGGATTCTGCTTCTATTACAACTGATGGTGAGAATATCAATTTCATTGAGACTTCCGACGAATGGAGCCGGTGGAGGGATGAGTTGGCAATACAGATGTTTTCGAATTGGGAGTTACGTAATAGCTAATGAATTTAGGAATTGCTTCTTCTAGTTCAAGTATTATTCGCTGGTTGTATTAACTGTTTAGATTCTAATTGTTAATGTACTCGTGTATTTTAGTTAATGAGATTTTCATTCATGGTCTTCGTGTACATGATTTTTATTACGTTATAGTTTAGTTTAACATTTTCACACTATGCGTATTCACATAACAGAATGACCAGTTCGTCAAGAGCTCCAAAACACATTTGGACAAAGAACGAGGACGCAAAGCTGGTGGAGTCCCTCGTGTCCTTAGTTCATGCAGGCGGTTGGAGGTCCGATAATGGGACATTCAAAGCTGGGTATTTGGGGCAGTTGGAGAATTTGATGAGGGAGAAACTGCCTGGACATGACGTTCCAGCACAGAGCAGCATCGACTCTAGGGTTCGCACCTTAAAGAAACAATACCAAGCAATTGCGGAGATGTTGGGCCCTGGATGTAGCGGCTTTGGCTGGAATGATGAATTTAAATGCATCGAGGCAGAGAAGGAAACATTTGACTTGTGGGTGAAGGTAAGAACGTGTCATTGTGTTAACTTCTCATATTTTATGACTTCCTAATATAAACTTTTGGGTTAATGCAGGGGCATCCTATCGCAAAAGGCATGCGTAACAAGCCTTTCCCGCATTTTGAAGACTTGGCATATGTCTTTGGGAAGGATCGAGCCACGGGGAAGGTGTCAGAGGTGATGGGCGAGATGGGATCGAACATGCCAGATGATGAGGTAGACCTTAGTGCATCCCCAGAGAACGACACCCACATCCCGCCGTTCACCATGCCCACTGCGAACATGTCAGAGGATGAACCTCGGGGTACGCCAGGCAGTCAAAGTTGCCCAACTGGAAGGTCGTCACGTGGGAGCAAGAGGAAGAGGTCTGGGTCTGACACGCACATAGTAGAAATTGTCACCTCGTTTACAGAGCAACTGAAGTCAATTGCAGAGTGGCCTGAAAAAAAACGTGTCACAGAGGCTGACTTCCGAGATAAAATTGTCACCCACTTGATGGAGGTACCGGAATTGAATAACCAAAAGAGGGTCAAGCTCATGGATATCCTTTTCAATAATATGAAAGCGACAGAGAGCTTCTTCTCCATTCCGGCTGCTCTAAAGTTGGAGTACTGTGAACTCCTCCTGCACAAACACGGCTGACCCATCACTCTTCAACCAATGATGCTGATTCACAATTACCTTTGTTTTCAAGAATTTTCTACCTGTCTTTTGTACTTAAATATTTGGTGGAAACAATATTTTTGTGCCACAATCATGGTGGCCCATAGAAGACAACACTAACTCCCAAATATAATTTTTTTGTGCAATTCTAGGGAGTTAAATACTATGTTGTCTTTGTACGTATATAAATATAAAGTTCTATTACATAATTACTTTTGATCATGGAGTATATGAATGTTTACCTTCACCATACTATTTTTTTCATTCCAAATTATACTAACCGTATAGAAGTTTACCATGATAATAATAATTTAAAAAAAATACTACTCAAGTTTTTATTTTATTTGATTTCTAGTTTATTCGATTCTTTTGATAATGAAGAATACAAAAATGGTGGAAATACATAAATGAAACAAATATTGTTTTTCTATATGAAATCATAAAATTACTTATTTTGTGAAAAAACCAGGACTCTGAAACAAAGAAAATCAACCTTTATCTTAAGTTATTCTTGTTTCCTTTTAAATTAAGCACATAATTTAACCCTATACCTGTAACTTTATTATTATTATTTTTATTTCTTACAGCTAAACTCAAACATTTTTCTTATTAATATTTGCAAAATATGGTATTTGGCGTACAAAGTTGCATGAGGAAAATAAACAAAAAATTCAGAAAAAAAATAATTAGCTTGAACCTTTGATTCAGAACCTAATGTTAAACATATCGACATTGCAAACACATACTATTTTAACCCATACTAAAATAATCTGCATCCCAAACACAGACTATTTTATCCCATACTATAATAATCTGCACCCCAAACACAGACTATTTTATCCCAGACTATAATAATCTGCACCCCAAACACAGACTATTTTATCCCAGATTATAATAATCTGCACCCCAAACACAGACTATTATAACCTCCAGATTATTATAATCCCCCAGCTATTATAACCCCCCAGCTATTATAACCAACCCAGCGCCCCAAACAGCCCCTTTGTATCACGACGATCAAAAGACAATCAGAAAACAATATATTTAAAACAAGTTAACAATTATCAGCATATAATAAAATTAGTCAATAAATAAATATAAAAAAGACTATAAAATACTACCATATGGGTCTTTTTATTTATTTAATTCTCCTTTTATTTTAGATCAGGAAAAAAAAAAAAAAAAAGGAGGGGCAAAAGTGTAAGAAAGTGGAAGTGGAAACAGAAAGAAAAAGGTGGGTCAGTTAATTTGTTATATATAAATATACACAGAGATTAGATGATTCCTGAATTTGCAGAAAATTGTTTCTCGCTCTAAAAAGTTTGTTTCAAGTTAAAGCAGTCAGAATCATTGTATTCTGGAATGAAGTTTCTTCTAACAAATTAAAGAAACAGAATATGGGATCATCTCCGGCGTCCGACGAGATAATGGTGAACCAGTTGGTGAGTCTACTGCAAGCCGAGCACGCCGCCGCCGCCGCTATTACCACCAATTTCAATTTATTTTCATTCCCTGAAATTGAAAACAGCACCGCCGTGGACCTCCACCAACAATCATCCCTGAAACCCTTCTTCTGTACGAGTACGGAGCCTCCAGCTCATTATTTGTCCCAACAACAACAATCTCAGCCGCCCCTTCTCTTTTCTCTCAAGCCGCCCTCTCTTCTTCACTTTCCTTCCTCCCTCCCCTCCACCACCACCGCCACCTCCTCCCATCTCTGGTAATTAATTATTTCTCTTCATCACAGCTTGGTAGATTAATTATGATATATTATTTGATGTTTAATTATTTTGGGATCATACACAGGGATAATGTGGGGGAGGGCTTTGTGAGGGGAAGAAATGGGAGCGGAGACAGCGGTGGCGACGAGGACCGTAAGCCGCCGCGGTTGAGGGCGACGGCGACGATTAAGATGAAGAGGATAAAGGGGAGGAAGAAAGTGAGAGAGCCAAGATTCTGCTTCAAAACCATGAGCGATGTGGATGTTCTTGACGATGGTTACAAATGGAGAAAGTACGGCCAAAAAGTTGTTAAGAACACCCTCCACCCCAGGTTTAATTTCTTTGATTATGATTTTAATTAATTAAATGTTTTTAGTTTTGGTATGATATATATGCATGGCTTATCTATTTATTTCAATTAAGTACTTTTTGAGGGTGTGTATTATTATTATTATTCTGAAATAATTGGCTAAAAAAGAACTTCATTATTAGCTTTTTAATTCCTTGGATTGGATTGGATTTGGATTGTAAAGAGGGAAGAAGAAGGGCAGTGGATTTTGAAAAATGTGAAACCCATCATAATATAATGTCATGTTAAAATGGGAATAATAATGGAGATTTTGTTATCTTGTCAAAGGATTTTATATATGTAGAGGACAGCACATTATTATTATTACCATTTGATATTCTTTTCTCCTAGACTACTACTACTACTAAGAAGAAATCCTAGACAAAGGTTTTATTTTATACAATAATGTATAATTTATTCGTGTTGTATTTTATATCACATATGGATCGTAATCGAGTTAATAAATATATTGCATCATGTTGTAATTTCTAAGGTGTGTGGGTGGATCCATGATTTAGTCTCACGCTCCAAAGTTAGCTAAATGTATTACAAGTTTTGTCGGCATGAACATGACTTAGAGGTTAGAACATTTTTACTTCGCAAGCTTGGACCCACCCCAATTTTATATTCTATAAGCAAAATATTCATAATTCAAACATGTCTCTTTGTGGGTATTGTTTAGATCTGGGCCAATTCTAGAGCATATTTTCTCAAATCTATAAGAACTCAAAAACAATAGTTTTCGAATGTGTATTAATTGATTATGGTATTCGTTCCACACACTAACAAAATGCAAACATGTGTAGGAGTTACTATCGTTGCACACAGGATAATTGTAGGGTAAAGAAGCGAGTAGAAAGATTAGCGGAAGATCCAAGGATGGTGATAACGACCTATGAAGGAAGACACGCTCATTCACCATCACCTGATAATTTAGAAGAGACAATGGGTCAGTTACCGTCGGGTCACTTTAACAATTTTTTCTGGTAGAAATGATTGTTTATATAGACCAATAATATATATGTTTGAAGTTTATATAATTAATTTTCCTTGTAAAGCTTTTAAATGAAGGAGATTAGGTTAGGGAACAGAATAATGTGTTAAGGCTGTTTGTGTGTATTAGTTGCAAAATTGAATTGCATGCCCATTCTTTGTTAGGGCCTCTGCATGCTTACTTTTTTTCTTTTTTTCTTTTTGTTTTTTTCTCCCTAAGTTAGAACTGAACAAATTTAAGATAGGGTTATATTGAGATGGATGGTCTATGCTATGTGTTAAAATTAAAATATTCTGTTTTGAAGATTTTAGTCTCAAATCTATATGGCAGTTTTGGTGAATGCTTTCACCTTTTGAAGTTCATTACCTTCTGAAACATCACATTTAATTTCTTTAAAAAAATAAAAAAAAACAAAAAACAAGATGCAAAAAACAAAAAACAAAAAATAAAAGCAAAAGACAAAAAACAAAAAGCAAAAACAGTAGAGTTTGGGTATTGTACTTAATTCTATCTTTCTCTCTGTTGGAAATGATTATGGTTTTGGATTGATGTTATAACCTTGGTGAGACTGTTTGTGGTATGTAGAAGCATAAATATTGTAAATTTAGAGAACAAAGCATTCAATAATTAGACTACTTAATGATAATAATAATAATAAAAGATTTGTTAAGCATAAATTAAACTAGTTAATAATTGATCATAACAAACTGAGTAAATGGGTAGGTATTATTTTGTAGTCTCTAATTTATTAGTGTGTGTAGAAAACCGTTGTCGTTGTCGTTGTTATTGTTTTTTTTTTTTAGTTCAACAACAGTTTGGGTGGAAGATTTACCTCAGACATTTTGATGTTATATTATGGTTGAACTATGCTTATTTTGACAGAAACAAATCGTCCCTATATAAATAGAATATGTTTTTCATAATAATAATCACAATAATGTAAAGAGGTGAATAAAAATGTAACTATTCAGAAAGAGTTTACAATAATGGGGAGTACTTCAGGAAGTTGTATGGGAGAGGTGAATGAAAGAAAATTAAGAAAGAAGAATTAGGGTTTTTATTTAAAAAATTGTGTTAAAATAAAAATTGTTTGATTGCTTTTAAATAAATTTGTAAAATTAGTTTTAATGAATTTCTTTGCCAACAATCAGTAAACTGTGTCAAATCTTGAAACATTAGAACTACAGAATTTTTACTCATATCCCATGAATCTAACATGAAATTTATCCTTCCATTTTTATATTTTATGTCTACAATTCTAATTTATTTATTTATCCTTTAAAAACAATTCTTTATTAGAAATAATGTTTTTTTTCGTACCTTAAAACTTAACTTTCGATATCTTGGTAGCTAGCCTAGATTTTAGATGATCGAGGATACTATGTTTGGATGGAAGGTTATTGTTTGGGTGCTTGGTGTTGGCGAGTTTTGGCTCCGATTGATGATGGAGTGCTAATTGAAACGAGGTTGTCATTTTGCATGTGGTGGTTTTTGGGTTTTGCCTTTCCTTTCTTATGTAATGTCGCAAATGCGATCTTCTTGACCGAGAATGTAAGAAGGTTATGATGTTGATAAAAAAAATAATTAATTTGTAGGTCTAATGAGAAAACTTTTCATTATTTTAACCCAAAAAGAAATATCTTATTTTCAATTTTTTTTTTTTTTTTTTTTTTTATAAAAGGTATAGAGTTGAGATATTAGAGGATAGAAATAGAATTGATAGAAGATACTTCCAAAAAAATAATAATAATAATAAAGAAGGGCAATTTATTATTTGTCTCTTTTGGTTTGTAAGCAGAATTAGGAATGTTATTGGAGTAATTCTCAACTCCAAAAACAACATCTAGGGCGTGGGAGGATTCGAACCACTAACTTCTTGCATTAGTATAAATGTTATGCTAATTAAGCTAGGCTCATGTTGGCCCGACAAAATTAATTTATATTGATAATTATTATAATAATTTAAACTATAAACTTTCATATATGAATCAATTTAGACTTTCCATGAGTGATTTTATAGCCATTTTCCATGATTTCAATTAAAATTAGCTCAAATCACCTAAACAAAATTATTCTTCTAAAAAAAAAATGATAGAAGACGAGAAGATGAAAAACCACTCATATATTAATAAAAATTTTGTTATTATATATTTGATTGTAGCATTTTTCTCTAATTTACATTAATCTCTCCATTTAAGTAAGTCTTAATTATGTGTAAAAGTTGTGCACCAATAGTTTTAAAACGAAATTACAACTAGATGGTCTAAATTAATTCACTAATGGAAGTTTGTGGTTTTAATTGATACAATTATTAGTTTAAAGTTTTTAATGGTAAGTGGAAGGTTCAGCGTTCAGAGGAATAAAGTGATTTAATTTTTTTAATCAGAAAAATCTAAAATAAATAATTTTAAAAAAATATATATTTTAAAGTAACCAACCTTGTGGAAAATCTCCATTTAATTAAATGATTAAATCTTAATCTCAATTTAAAGACAAAATTCTTAAATGTTCTCTAATAAAACAAAATAAATATTCACAAGAACGGGAGCCTGTATTCTTGGTCTCTACCCTATTCAGGTGTTTGGAGAATTTTCCCCCTACTTTAGGAGAAGCTGTCTCATTCGGACTCCCTCCAAAATCACAAATGGGTCAATAGTAGCCAATTTATTTTAAAAGTGTCTATTTTGTTATAATTTTATATTTTTGTTAGCTCACAACCGGATATTAGAAGAGTTTAAATATCCCATTTAGATATTTGTTGTTATTGGTTGACAGAAAAAAAAAATATAATACTATAATATATTTTTTTAGAACAATACTAAAATAAATTAATAAACTAAAAGTTACCAAATTAAATAAGGGCATTTAGGAAAGAATAAAAATTGAATTAATACATGAAATCTTACTATTTATAAATTTAGAAAATTTAGACAAATTTGAAATTAATAAGTTAAAGGAGCCCATCCACCATAATTTCTGTTTCTTTCTTTTTCTATTGGGTTATTCGGCCCAACTTTTAACACAATCCAACTACTCTCGGCCCTACATATTGTTGGGCTTTTATCGTCGTAGAAAAAGGACCCAGTTTCCTTGATCAGGCTGGACTATGGTTTTATTGGGCTGGGCCCGTTTGAGCTATAACATACTTGAGAGAGATTGGGCTCGACCACTGTGGTTTATTACTTGGGCTTTTTACATTAATAGCCATCATGTAGGTTTGTTTTGAGGGAAAAAAGAACCCATAGATTGAAAATAATTATAGATATATATTTTTAAAAAAAGAAAAAAAAATGACACCTGTCCTTATTAAGTAACATGTTTTTATATAAAAAATTCAAATCCATTTCAATCAACAAAACATTGGAGAATTCTCGTATTAATTTTACGACGTAGTCAAGTTTAACATTCAACTTTATAAGAGTAAAAATTTAAAGTTAAAATGGACCAAATCCGCGTGGTAAAAAAGAAAAAAAGAAAAGGAGAGAGGATATTTTAGAAAAAGAAATAAAAAAGAAGAAAGAGGAGTGGTTTTATCATTTATGGGGTGGGGGTCCAAGTGTAGAGGTTGAAGACAAAGGTTGTGAAAAGAGCTGGCTTCACAAATCAATGGAAAATCAGTTTGTTTCAAAGCAGACAAATGAGAAGGGAAGGTGGTAATAAATCAATGTGGGCCTCCCTCCCCTCCAATTCCAAACCCTAAATGTAGAACTTTTCAAACTTCCAAAAAGGAGGCCCATTAATTTTAATTCTTCCCAACTTTTTTTTTTTTTTTTTTAATGTATCAAATCGTCTATTATAAGGTTTCATCAACTCTATCAGTATCAGCATAGCTCAATAGGTCAAGCATGATTATTCTTCCTCAAAGTTGAAGGCTTGATTCTCCTGCTCTTTGTTGAACTCGAAAAAGACAAAATATATATCAATTTTTCTTTAAAGGTACCAATTTATTCTATCGATGGTTTATGAAAACTTAAAGAAAAGTCTATAAATAGAATGCAATAGTTAGGGCAACAATGACATAACTCAACTAACATAAAACTTGTACTAATGAACCAGGTCTATAGTTTAATCCCCTCACTCTCACATGTTGTCAAAAAAAAAAAAAAAAAAGAATTACAATAGTTATGATCTTCTATATATTTACTAACACCATCTTTTGCTTCATTGGTTGTTTTTTATTTTATGCTAAAAGGCATCATCCCTTAATTGGCTTTTAGATATAGTATGCTCACTCATTCATCGTTCCTTGCTAATTAACAATGTTAATTGTTTCGATCATTAAATAAATTTGATGGGAGAGAGACCATGGTTAGTCTTTGATTTATATATACATATATAACAAAAAAAATTATTATTTAGATTTTTTAGGACATATTATTATTTAAATTTAAATCAAGTTGCATATAAATATGTGTGTGGCTTAATAATTTTTGTTTAATTAACCAATATATATATATATATATATACACATACATACATATATACATGCATTAATTGATATCTTTTTTTATAATAATATTGAAAATTTTGCCCCGCAAAAAAAAAAAATTGAAAAATTTGAATTCCAAGTGGATGTGGAACATCAACCTCATGGTGCATTGAATTTTGATTTAAATGCTTTCACCCAATTTTGGTACCAAAAGGACGTACCTTTGTGATTCCCAACCATGTTGCCTACATCCAATATATATATAGTTATTTTTTTTTCAAAAAATTATTTTTTTAATATTATAAAGTATTTACTATTCAATCAACCGATAAATTAGTTTAAATCTCGTTTGATAACAACCCATTCAAATATAGTTTTAGTTGATAGGATACTTATAATATTTCTTGAGGTTGAAAGTTTGATCTCAACTTATGCTTTTTTGAATTAAAGGTATATGTTAATTGTTATAGGTAATTCTAGACCACTCTGATGCACAATGAGCTGGCGAGGACAACCGGGACAGAGTCAGGACTAGGAAATCGACCTAGAGGAATACCAGACCAAAGAGTCAGGCCAACTTGGAGCTCGTTCGCCTCTGTTTGGTCCCTACTGCCTCTGGCCGCCCCAGTGCCTCCTAGTTCGTCCCGAAACGCCTTCCTAAAAACCTAGGAGCATGAGCAAGTATTTAAACCCATCTTCGCCACTGAAGAAGGGATCCCGAACTCGACTCTCTCCTCTTGCACTTTTGCTCTCCTCCTTCAACTTTCTGACTTAAACATCGAAGGCGGTGTGACAAGCACTACACCGGTGTGCAGGTTTACTGTCTTGCAGATCATGTCTTCCCCCTCACAAACAAATTTACCGTTGGTGGCACATGAAGGTCAGGTGAGTTCCTCCCGACCAAATTTGACCATCAACATTAATTACGGTTGAAATATGCTCGTTATCTTTTCACTTATAATAAATAAAAGGTGAAAAAATAAATGTATATTTTGAAAAAATAGAAATAAAAATAAAAAATGGAAACACTAATAAACAACCTCTGAGGTATGTTCACCAAGGAAGAACTGGCTCAGTGATGATCGAAGTACGTGTAAAGTAATAACACGATTAAAATAATTACCCAGGATAATAATTATTTAATTTTTCGAAAATTTAAAAATAAAAACAAGACAAAAATAAATAACATTAAAAGGAAACCAAACACCCACCAAAAAAAAATGAAAAAAGAAAAAGAAAGTTAATGCACGTGAGGTCTACTAATTTCAACGTCGACGAAGCTAATCTTGTAGAATTATTTAAGTATTTCTCGTCACATAATTCCAAAAAATGAATAAATAATTGAGAAATGTAATATTATTTTATTTTTAGTAATATGTAAATAATATTCATTAAGTTTAATGCACGTAAAAAGTCGGGTCTGCCTCGTAAACCAACTAAAATAAATAAATAAAAATAAAAATAAAACATAGCTGTGGTGGGGCCCACCGGCACTTTGGGGACTACCACGTGGTACCTCGTGACCCGCACGTTCAAAACCCTAATTTCAAGGTCCTTCAACGCCAAAATTTTCTTCTTATCATATACATATATTTTACTAATTTTAATATATATATATATATATATATTTTTCCTTTTTGGGCCTTGAAATTCTAGCCTGTTTCTCGCTCACACCAATACTTTGCCAACTCTAACACACTTTTCTAATCTTTTTAATTTTTTTTAATGGATATTCTATATTTTTCTTAATTAAGAAATTTTAGGGGTTAGGGCTGAATGTTGATGGTTTACGTTCCTGGTTTTTGTTTTCATTATTGATTTTTCTTGAATTCATTTTTGTTAAACATGTTGAGAAAATAAAATTATTTAAAAGTACTTTATTTTTCCCTATCAACCTAATAGATTGTCTCACTCTGTTGTATATATTAAAACTATGAAGTTGTCTTCTTGTTTCTTAGTTAGGATCATGGTAATTGATCCTCTTGCAATAGTTTAATCTATAACATTGAATAATTTTAGTTTGGCTCTCGAAATAGATGTCAAATTCGTACTCTTAAAGCTTTATTTTATAATTTATCCAAAAAAATAAATGTAACTGATTTTATAGATCACAATTCAAGGTAACACGATATATTATCATGAATTTAAAACATCAAAACTTGAGTAAAACTGATAATTTTTTTTATTATATAATTTTAAAGATTAAAAAAAAGAGTATGAAATGAAGATGAAGAGACTTCATTTTTGTCTATAAAATGAAAATCTAATTTACAAAAAATAATCGACAAGTTGAACTCACATTCTAAAGTAAAAAAAAAAAAAAAAAAAAGGTTTAGTTGAAACTTATCAATATCAATATGAACATAGTGTTAGGGACAACGGTCACTTCACATATCTTCACAATTGTATGATATTGTCTCTCATGACTTTGCTTTTGGTTCAACTCAGAAGGTTTCATACCAATGGAGATACTTGTCCTCTCTTATATATCTATAATCACCTCCTTGTCTAGTTGATGCGGAACTTTCATTATACTCTCAACATATAACTTAACTAGTATAATGTATTCAAGAGATCAAAAGTTTGAATTTTTCACGTCAATATATGTAATAAAAAACAAAAAAAAAAGAGATTAAAATGTATATTAAAAAAATAATTGTGATGAAAAGAAAAAATAAAAAAGAGATAAAAATTGGTGCATAGTGGAGGGGCGTGGCACCAAAATTTTGGAGAGGGTGAAAAGGCAAGAGAAAGAGAAGGAGGGAGACAAATATCGCTGATACCGAAACCTTGTTGTCCCGTAGCCGTACACTATCTTCGTCCCTTCAGTTTGTAACTCTCTGGCGCGTCACTCTTACTCTCTCTCGGTACCATCAAACCTAATCCTCGCTTTCCATTTTCCTAATAAACAATTAAACCTTGTCGTCTCCTATTATTATTATTATTTTTTTTTCAAACTTAGAAATTAAGTTTACATTAAAATAAGAAATAGCATTCTAACTTTGTTTTTTTGGACGCATATGTTGAATGTAAAGGAGGGGTGTTGAAAGAATTATAGAAATAAAAGAAGGAAGATATTTGGACTTAGAGGAAGATACGTACAAGTGTTCTATTCTAATTTATAAAATATCATTTATTATCATTCTATTGTTTTATAATCAATTTCAATATTCAATGAAAACGATATTAATTGGTAAACTTTAGTTAAAAGGATAAGAATATAAAACTTTTGAAGTTCAAAAGCTTATACAAATTAAACATAAAATATCAAAATAATATATGCAGTCAATATGAGAGCACAATTAAGCGGTAATTGGCACGTTATACCCAACATTTGTTGTATTGAAAGAAGTTATATATGTAATGAACGCCTAATAATATCAACACTAGTCCAACTTAAAAAGTATATATGTACTAGATTATATGGACTTCCATCTCAAAACCAATTGGCAATGATTGGAGTGACCCTTGTAGCTTATATATGGTGAGGTCTCCACCAATCTTTTCAATGTGGGATCCTCAACAATATGCATTATGTAGATATATTTTAAATTTTGTAAGATTTTGCTAATATTAGAAAGAAAAAAAAGTGTCTAAAAAAATAAAAAGGAAAGGAAAGGAAAATACATACAAAATGTATATACTGTTATAGGTAATTTTGGACCACCCAGATGCACAAGGAATTGACAAAGACAACCAAACAGAAATCAAACTGGAAGATGGACCCAAGAGGCAAAACCGGCGAGCGGGATAGGCCAAGGCCGAGGCCGAGCCTCATGGTTGGCCTCGGCCATGGGCCGAGGCAGACCCTTGGCCCGCTCGTGCGGGTCGAGCCCGTCGGGCCTCGTTTGGTCCCTGTAGCCTCCAGTCGCCCCGGATCTGCCTGATTTGTCCCGAAACGCCTCTGAACTCCTAAAAAAGCCTAGGAGTATGAACAATTATTTATACCCCTCTTCGCCACTGAAGAAGAGGATCCGAACGGAATAATCACTTTCTTCCCTTACTTCCCTGCTTTCCTCTTGTTTTCTCACTTAAGCATCGAAGGCGGTGTGGCCTACACCACGCCGGTGTGCAGCGGTTTTTGCGGGTCTTGCAGGTCATGTCTTCCCTAGTTTCTACAAATTCACCGTTGATGTCACGTGAATGTCAAGTGAGTCCGTTGGCCAAATTTTGGCATCAACATATACTAAACAATATATCTTTTATAAACAAAAAGGAAGAGTAGATGAAATATTAGATAATCCTAATATAATAATAAGAATGTAGTTTTAAACAGAATAACTACACGATTAAAAATGAATTTAAGTAATTCTCAAAAAAAAAAAAAGAATTTAAGTAGAACTAAAAAGAAAATGAATTTAAGTAATTTTTTATATGTTTATACGTAAAAAAAGGTTTTTTTTTTTTTTTTTTTTTTGTAAATGTACATAAAAAAGGTCATGAAAAAGTGATACAACATATAAAATTTAGGGTAAACATGAATATTTTTCTACATTTTTATTATTTTAATAGTTAATCTTTCAATTTTACTAAAAGAAAATAATTTGTGAAATTTAGAGAGAGAGATAGTGGTGGAGTCCGTTCCGTTTACAGTTAGAATCTTGGGTCTTTTTTTGAATGAAAGTCGCAGTCAACGGAATTTGCAGATATACGGGATTCTGTTTTGTTTTTTGTTTTTCTTTTATAAATTAGATTTCTTCTTCCTTTAAATTCCGGGCCCACCACTGCTGCTGTAATCAGTCGCCATCATACGGTTATTTACAATTGCTGACGCACTCTGCATAAATTCCTACCAAATCAACGGCTCCCCTTGCATCACCCTTTTTAATTTCCTATTTTTCTTCAAACAAAAAGATAAATATTTATAGGGACTGTAAATTCAATTCAATTCAATTCAATTCAATCAAATTATTATGAGACAGCGTGGGCCCCGCCCTAGTTCCATCACACGCGTGACTTCATTGACTTGGTTTTCGTACGCCAATCACTATTATTATTAACCCCCAATTATTCAGATTTAACATTACCATATTTATGCCTTTTCTATTTTTCTTTTTTCTTTTTTAAAAAAAAGGAAATTACCATATTTATTTATTCATTTCTTTTTTCTTTTCCCCCTGTTTTTCTATTTTTGATTCATGCACCTTTTCTACCAATGTTGTGGGCTCAAGCCTTTGATAATTTTAGGGTTCATAAAGTCTTGGAATCTTAAAGATCAAATCTATGTAACTTTTATGGGTTGGATGGTAGAAATGAATGAGTTTTATAAAGATATCAGCCTAAATATCATAGATTTGGTTGGTGAGATTCTTATTTGTAAAAATGAATTTATTAAAACAAACTATTTATTGTGGTATCAAACTCACGAAGTGAGCATCACTGAGTGGAAATTGACATATATCATCCACCAAGAAGTCAAATGTTCAAATCTCATACTCCTAAATGAGTTGTCCAACTAAAAAAAAAATCATGTATTAATTTTAACTTAACCATTAAAATATACATATATTAAAGATTTGAATGTTTATGAGCATAATTCATCTAGTTAAGACATTATATTATTGACTAAAACTTTAGAGGTTCAAATCTCCACTTCACATGTTGTTGAATAAATAAAAAAAAAATTAGACATTTAGTTTATAAAATTAATAACAACTAGTTAACATGTTAATAGTATTTTTCTAGAAGTAGTAGGTTTAAATTGTTATCCATTGTTTAAACTTAAAAAATAACAATTTCATCTTTTTATTATTTTTAACAATACATTTGAAACTATTTTTTGTTCATTTTTATATTATAAGAGTACATCCAAAAGTATTTAAAAAATCGAGTCTATGATCTATGCTGAAGACAATTCGAATATCTAGTATCAAATGTCTAGAATCTTTTAATAGAAATTTTATAACTATTACAAAACATTACAAAATATAAACAACAGGATTGGTGCTAAAATTTAGCATCCAAATGAGATTAAAGATTTTATTATTAACCACGTTAAAAAAATAAAAAGAAAATAGAAGTTTACCTCTTTGAAAAATGGGATCGAAGTTTTAAACAGTTGTGTAACCACACTTATATCCTTACTTAAGGGAACAATTAGTTGTTAAATATAGTTCTTAACCTATTTGGCCACCAACATATGCTTTATCCAAATAATGCTCAATCGTACAACAATGTATCAAATAAATATATTTTGAATATAATATTGTAACAAATATTAATGAATAGCTCAACTAAAAACTTACTCCAAAAAAATTTGTTGAATTTAAAAAATAATTGAAATTGGCATAACCTAATCTATGGCTAAATTTTCTATTCAAGATAAAGATAAAATTGTATCCGCTGAAAGCTCACTAATAATTTATTGAGTTCCAAAAGATATATAATAAATCACTTTGAACTTTCAATTTCATGTTTAATAAATCTCTAACTTTAAAAACGTTTAATAATTCTTTCAACTTTTCTTTTTTTTTCATTTTTTTTTTGTTGAAAGAATAGGGTCTTAGTCTATTCAACCACTTTTAAAAAAAAATGGTAATAAGTTGGACATCTATTTAAAGTACAAACTACAAGTTCTACTATAGAGTCCATAAATTTATAAGTCATTTAAAATTTTAAAATCTATTTAGATACAAAATTGAAATTAAAAAAAAAAAAAAAGTGCTAGTTACTTTATAAAGTTTATAGACACTAAACAATATAATCTTCAAACTTTTGTTTTTAGAATCACAATCTTAAAAGCAAGTTTAGATTCTAAAATTTAAAATTTGGGTCTATCTAATTTAAAAAAATCCTCAATTTTAATCTAATAAGTCCATGAAAAATTCAAAAAATTTAAAGGATAATTGATCCATCAGAAATAAATTTGATTTTTATGTTTAATGAAATTCTAAAATTTCAATTTTATTCTAGTAGATCCATAAATTTTAAAAAATTTAAATTTTCAATTTTATTCTAGTAGATGCGTAAATTTTAAAAAATTTGAAAATTCGTAAACTAAAATTTAAAATTTAAAAGTTAACGTCAAAAATTAAAATATTAAACTTGTAATTTAACATTTAAATTTTAACCCACTAATAATTAACCTAAAATTCAGAGTAAGATGAAGGAAAAAGATAAAGTTGAGTTGAAAGTGAAAGGGTGAAAAGGGAAAAGAGAGAAGAAAGAAACGGTACTAGCGAGACGCACGCGCGGATGTAGATGTGATCGGGTATGGTCGAATGTAGAGTAGTGAGTTCAAGTGGGGCCGACGGATTTGACAAGGTTTGTGTGGAGATGAAAATCGGAGGGTGGAGAATGGAGATTGGGAAGGAAAGAGTACAAAAAAACGACAGCACCGGCATAGGAAGAGGACGTTGTAGGGTAAGAGGTCCGACAAGTCGAACTGGGCCATTGGCCCACGTGTCGCCCACCCAACGCGTGTTTGTTTCTGATGCTTCTCCTTCCTCCTCTCTCCGCCACATGATTCTTCTCCTCCCCTGTCCCACCCATTCCATTTTTTCTTTTCTTTTCCTCTCTCTCTCAGTTTTTATATTTATTTTCTATACTCATCACACGTGGATTATGGGTTTTTTTTTTAAATAAATAAATAATGTTTATTGTTTATTTCCCGTTATTTAAAGAAATGCTATCGAAATTTTTTAATTAAAATATATGAGCCTAACACAATCCAATCTTGATTCAACTTAGTTCAATTAGTTACCCCATTATACTTCTTATTAAAAAGTCAAATGTTTGAATACTTCCTCTTTTATTTGTTGAAAAAAAAAAAACCACACTAATAGAGTCTTTATGAGTTAAAATTTTAAATTTTAATACTAAAAAGATTTTTTTTTCAAAGGTAATATGTTACAGAACAATAAGGAGGATCTCAAAATAATCTAAGGTCAAGGCACAAACAAGAGTGAAAACGGACACCCAACAGAAGCCAAAACAACAAAAGCCTCGATAGAAAAGGTCCTATGAGAGAGGAAACACTATCATCATACTATCATTTAGCACACTTGGCCAATATGAATATTGAAAAAAGATATCCGATCTCACCACTTGATTCTAAGCGTGAGGAGAATGAGAAAGGGAACCATGAACATGAAGGTTACGTTCCTTCCATAAATGGTAAATAACCGCACACTAGACCACCATCCAAACTCCACGACGCAAAGAATTATCTGCATTATTTCATTATTACAAGTACTATGTTTTGCTCCATTTTTTTTACTTGCACATTAAATATCACTTTTTTTTTTGAGAAAAAATATCATAGAATTTAATACTAGAGTGATTCGTCTCTTAAAATAAAATATGAAAATAGTTAATTTACTAACAAATTCTGGGTTCATGAGGATTGATGGGTTTTGTTTGGAGGTGATTAAGTAGTCAGCCCCTTGCTTAAATTGTTTACCTTGTTGATGTTTTACACGGCTATATTTTGGGTGATCTTGTTGCAAGTAGCAGGTTTTCGTCACCAAGCCTGCACGGAACAGTCTAGCAGCTAGATTTGAGTTATGAATGACGGAGGTTTGGAAATTAGCTAATTTTAGATGAACCTCACTAGTTGCCTGCTTAGCTCTCGGTTCACACTTTTCCAGGAGAGGACAGTTTGTCTTTCTAGCTAGCGTTGTTTTGGTTAGGAGGGAGGATGTCCCTTAGGGTGCTTAGACTTCGGTCTTCTGGTTCCTGTCTGCTGTAATGTTTGTTTTTTAGCTCTTTGCATTGTTTGCACGAAAGGTTGTTGTTAAAAAAAAAAAAAAAAAAAAAAAAAAAAAAAAAAAAAAAAAAATCTAGAACAGAACTGTAAATTTGGGGATCAAAGTTTTATATTCCAACCATATAATATTTTAATTACAATAATAACAAGAAAATTAGATAAACTTGTAATGTGATCAACTATTTTTTTTAGAAAATTTAGTTAGAATTTTGAATATATATATATAAAAGTCAAGAAGAGCATAGTTCAATTGACATAAAGTTGTACTGATAACTACGAGGTTTGTGGTTCGAACCCCCACTCATATATATATATATAAAAAAAATTATAAACTAAAGAAAATGGTCAATTGACGAGAACAGCTTTCTTTTGAAGTTCTTAAATAAAAATGTTAAAAGAAAAGGGAAAAAAAATCAAAATTTATCCTAAACTTGGGAAGACATATAAAATTTCACTCTAAATTTCAGATAAATATTGCAAATTTTACCAACAAACATAAGGAAATTTCTCAAAAAAAAAAAAAAATAAATTAAATTAAATGAGGTGCATGGTAGAAGAGAAGAATCAGAGTTGCATGAATAAATAAATGTAATTGACAGGTGGAATATTAAATTCAAAAGATCGGTGGATTAAAATCCGAATCTGTACGATATGCTGTAACCCTAGCACCCCAGCAAACTTCTATTAATTTAATCAATTCTTTCTCCAACTATTTTCACTATTTTCTTTTTTTCTTTTTTCTTTTTTCTCACAGCTGTTTTCTATTTTATGGCTTTTCTTTTTAATTATAATGGAGATGGATGGATTTGCTAAGCCACCAAATATTTTTATACAACTTACATATTTTCTTTGTAATTTTAAATTAAGTTTGAAATTTGAAATTTAATTTATTATTCCAACCTAACCCAATCTTGGGATCTGAGATTGAACATCAAGATGAATGGATAATGAAGCATCTCATTCGCTTGCTTATACCTAAATTTATGTCCACTTGTTCAATATTTTTACAAATTAATTTCTCATTTTTCAAAAAATAAACAATAAATTGTTGGGAGTTTGACTTTATTTACATTTCTTCTCTTTAAAATTAATTATTTGCTTTCTTATTTCTACTTTTAGTTTTTTATAATAAAAAATAATTTTTATTTTATTTTTCTAAATTTAAATACCAAGTCTTATATATGTTAAGACTATATTATTTTGCATTTTTGTATATCCTTCTTTGCAGTATTATTAAAAAGATTAGTTGATTGACAACATGAGCATAACTCAACTAATATAAGTATTGTACTAATAATCAAGAGATCTGTGATTCAAATATTCGTCTCATATGTTGTAAAAAATAATAATAATGGTTGATTATGTTAATTATTTTTCTATGATAACATAAAAGGGATGAACAAGAAAAATATTTATAAATTCGTGAAAAGGTGAAGGAAAATAATTAATGGGGTTACATAAAGTTTTTATTTTTGTATAAGTTATATAAATATAATAAATATTTTTTAAATTTTTGGATAATATTCTGGCCCCACTTTAGGGAAGAAAAGAAAAAAACTTTATTCTAAAGTAGGCCATAATATACAAGGAAATCAAACACCTTTCTTTTTGAAGCAATAATTAAAAGAAACATTAAAAAAAAAGAAGGAGAAGAAAATGACATGCATATAAAATCAGGCTTTTTTTTTTAATTTTTTTTATTTGCATGGATGAGAAGAGAAAGTTGGGCCTTTTTAAGGATATAAATGACTCTTTTTTTCTTTTCTAATTTTTAATAAATAAAATAGAAACCTCCATCCCTCTAAATTACATAATCATCAAGTTATGATTTTGCCTTTCTTCCCTTTCAATTTTCCCTCCAAATTCCTCATCATGGTGTTAAATTCTCAAATTTCTTTCCAATTTTTACTTTTAGGACTTCAAATTTTTTTGGAAATATATATTTCTTAAGCTTTTCAATTCCTTCAAAATGACTTATTTGCTGATTTTCATTAAAGAAAACTCGGTAGCTCAAGCATCAAACTAATTAAAACAAGTTTGTGCGTCGAGAGAGACTGTTCTTCTTGTAGTGAAGCTCTTATACAATTGAATGATAAATTTATAATTCTTATATATGGTACAAGAAAAAAAAATGGATATTTATGTATCATTCAATGAAAAAATCTATTATTAGCTATTTCTTGATGCAATCTTGCTCACAAACCAACATTAAAACAATAATTAACCTTAGCTAACTGTCCAAGTGATCTTAAATTTGATATTGTTAATTAATGATTTATCTACTAGTCAAATCTCCCTGCAAAGTACATTTCCAACAATGCTCAAGCAAATTAGTGTATAGAATGTACTTGTCTCAACCCATTTTGAGGTAAGGGTACTTTAGTAATTTCCTTAATATAAAGTTTAGAGTGGAAATTTTAATCTTTAGGCCCTCTTTGAGAAATATATGATTAATTTTAGGAAGTGAATGGATAGGTTACAAAAAAATCCTACATAGCTATTATTTTCTAACCAATGAGTAAAAATATCTTTTTTTCCCACTTATCAACTGTTAAGAGTACTGGTCGCTAGCAACTAACACCTAACACCTCTTCTTACACACTTTTGAATACAACATTCTTTTAGTAAGTTCTTTTTTGTATCAATTTGTGTGACCTAAATATGTACTAGTCATTCTTATTTAAAGGTTCGTGTTGGTTATTTGAAGTAGATTGTTTACCTAAGTGTCCACACTTCTTGATTACCGAATAATATGATTAATGGTCGAGCTTTATAAAAAGAAAGTACATTAGAAATTGAATTGGATAAGATCCAAATTTCAACGTGGTAGAAGATTAAAAAAAAAAAAAAAAAAATGAATGGTGTTATTTGAAGAATGCCAATGGTGATTAACTTTTGATTTTCTCTCCAGTCCTTCCAAAATATCAAAGGTTATTCTCGAGGAAGGAAAATTAACACAAAAATGAGTTTATTTGTGTTTAAACATTTTGGTCATATATATTTTCAACCATTTCAAAATATTTTTTTGGGCATCAAATGCTACACCAGAATATGCATCTAATATATACTTTTGGTAAAAAGCAAGAAACTTTACAAGGAAGAATACCTTTAACATTCAAGAAAACAAAGACTTCTTATTACCCAAAAAAAAAGAAAAAAGAAAAAGCTAAATCAAACAAAAAATAATATAACATCCAATAAACTAAGGCAGGGCTTTCAAAATGATTTAAATGCCCAGTTGAATATTTCCTTCAATTTTTATTATTTGGAATGCTCTCTAAAAAAGTCAAAAATGTCACCCAGCTGGTTCACTTGGATCCAATCCAATTGGAAAACGAAATGACATAGATAACTATCCTTTTTTTTTTATTTTATTTTTTTGAAAATTAACTATCTTTAAAAAGTTTAAAATATATTCTAACGAACTGGTTTATTGTTTTGTTTTTTTCTTTTTTACGGATAATTGCAGTAGTTATTATATTTGGGCACTGTTGTGCTTTCTAAATTTTCAAATAGTTTATTTTAGGCCGATTTGATAATCATTTTGTTTTATATTTTTGGTTTTTGAAAATTAAGTCTATATCTACTTATATCCGCAAATTTCTTTGTTTTTTATCCATATCCTTCCATTGTTTTTAAAAACCAAATCAAAATTTAAAAACTAAAAAAAAGTATTTTCCAAGAACTTGTTTTTGTTTTTAGAATTTAACTAGGAATTCAAATGTATCTTTAACAAAGATGAAAACTATTGTAAGGAATTTGAGATGAAACAAACATAATTTTCAAAAACCAAATGGTTATCAAACGGGGCTTTAATATTTCAATTTTACCTAGAAAAGTATTTTGATTTAGGGGCAGTTGCATTGATGGCAAATTGGACCAAATTTATAACAAATATAGCACAGTTGCAAACTAATTGCAAATATAGCAAAATTAATTGTACAAGACCAAAAGGCTATTGTCAGATTCTATCTGTGTCTATCACCGGTAGACTCTGATTATTTAAAGTATATCAATTTCGATTAACCGAAGTCTATCAGTGGACTGATAGATTTTGATTAATCAGAGTCTATCGCTGATAAACTCTGATAATCGAAGTCTATCAGATAGATTCTAATTAACTAGAGTCTATCAGTAATATACTATGATAGATTTTGCTATATTTGCAATTTTTATTACATTGTTCTATATTTGCTATTAATTTGGTCCAATTTGCCACCCACTTCAAATTCTTTTTGATTTATACGGTTATTATTATTTTTTTTTCTTTGGTTAAATTGTTATCTTGTGATGTACTTAATCCGTTAGTAGCATCTATAGACACTATTTATAAGATTTTTTTAGACCACATAGAGACGAAATTCTAATTTTTAACATCATAGTTAAACTTTAACTTTCACCGAAACATAGAGACCAAATTTGTAATTTGATATTTTTTAATAATTGAATTTGAATCCATGTTAAAATTTAATGCACTAGTAGGTTTAAATAGTTGCTTACATAGACCTCTAATTATCATGTGAATCAACCAATTCTTTTTTGTTTTTATGCAAACTTCACAAAAACAAAACAAATTATTAAAAGTTTGAAAAATAGAATAGGAAAATAAATATGAAAGTTGAGATCAGAATAACATTTAAGCAATAATTTGTTAAATAATAAACATGAAGCTATTCCATTTTAAAAGTCCTTTGATCCTAACTTTTAAAAGGGAGTTTTTCACAATTTTTTTTTTATATATATTTTTTTAGAAGAGTTTTTCAAAGAAGGTCGAGAAGCCATTGGATTTGAATCAAATGGTCATAATCTTTTTTAATAAAATAATATTTTATAATTTTTTTTGTAAATAAATGTTGAATATAAAATAAGGGGACACATTTTCCAAGATAGAAAGGGGGGATTATAATATTCTGCTTTCTGGGTCACGAGCATGTGTGATGCACACTGTCCATGGAAAAAGAGACAAAACTAAATAGTTTATCCACATTATTATTATTATTATTATTATTATTATTATTATTATTATTATTATTATTCTCATATTTAAATAAAATATAATAAAAAGAGAGAGAAAGTGAACTTAGAGAGAGAAAATTTTGAGGATATAAGGTAATGGTTGTGGAGGTAGGAGTTTGCAATTATGACAATTTTATCCATTTAGGAGTGGTCCAAAAATGTATGTTAAATTGCCTTCAAATGCTAAAACTCATGCACACCAAATTAATGAGAAAAGCTTTTTAGAATGATTCGAGGAATTCTAATTGAATGACTCATAAACGATTCAAAATCTCGGGTAGAGATAGTGAAAAATATAGAGTTTTAGCTAACTTCTTAATACTCATTGTAGCTTACCTTAGACACAAAACCATATCATAGGATACAACAAAAACAAAAACTTAAACCAGGTCGAGGACGAAACAAAGAACATTCATTAAAGTTTAGAGACGTAATTGAGATCGAAAAGAAAATGTTGGGGGAGGGATTTGAGAGGGAAACAAATGGAGGGTTGAAGGAAAGGGCCAAAAGAAAGCTCTCTACTTAGTCCCCATCAAGTGAGGTCAAAAAAATGAAGCAGCTCTTTTCACATGAATAATCATCCATTGGTCTCTCATATATAAACAACCAAAAAGAAAGCATAACAACAACTGAAAAGAAACTGTTTATATACACATTTTTATGAAAAAAGTTTTAAACAACTTTTATGTATAAAATAACAAGATTACATACATTCAATTGGTAGAGATACACTAGCAGCTGCATTCCATCTCAAAAGTGGTAAAGAAGAAAATTTTTAAAATTTGGAGCTGCAAATCTCTCAATCTCCACCTTCCTTTCTTCTTTTTGAACCCTTTTTTCACCCAAAAGAATTCTCTTGAGTTCTTCTTCTCTGTCACTTGCCTTCTGGTACTTCCTTTAAGCTCATGTCTACCATGTCGACGCTGAATCCTCCGTTGTCGGTTCCGATTGTAGATTGCGAATCCATCCCTGACCCTGCTTGGATTTCTTTGAACATCGTCATCACTTGGATCATCGTTGGACGCCGCCATGACCTATCATCTAAGCAAGCAACAGCTACCTTCAAGTGTTCTAAAAGCTCTATCTTGAGGCTTGGATCCTCCTTCATGAGCTCGGGGTCGAAAACTTCGGTTAGGTCCAACTTGGCGTGTTGTTTAACCCATCCGACAAGATTGTTGTCCCCAAAATCGGCAGAGTCTGTAGGTCGCTTTCCTGTTAGGAGCTCGAGCATGACGACACCGTAACTGTAAACATCGCCTTTTGTCGAACATCGGAAGCTCTGGTAATATTCGGGAGGGACGTAACCGGGTGTTCCAGCTAATGTGCTGACACTCAAATGGGTGTCCATGGCACTCATCAGCCTTGCCATTCCAAAATCTGAGACTCTGGCTTCCAAGTTCTCATCCAATAAGACATTGCTTGATTTCATGTCCCTGTGAATGATGTGAGGGATGCAATTGTGGTGAAGGAAAGCCAGTCCCCTTGCAGCTCCAATGGCAATCTTCCTTCTTGCAGCCCAATTCAGTTTGATCCCGCCCTTCTTCTGGTCGTGTAAAACGTCTTCCAAGCTTCCGTATTTCATGTACTCGTACACGAGAAGCCGTTCTTCTCCGACTTTGCAGTAGCCCAGAAGAGGTACCAGGTTTCGGTGTTTGATTTTGCCAATGGTTTCCATTTCTGCAGTGAACTCCCTATCACCCTGTCCACTGACATGAATCAGCTTCTTGATTGCTACAATGCTTCCATCCTTCAATTGAGCCTTGTATACGTCGCCGAAACCCCCTTTACCAATCAGGCTATCATTGTGGAAGCCATTCGTTGCGTCGAGAAGATCTGCAAATGTCAGCTTCCGAAGTGGCTTTTCGAATGTCGCAAGATTGATACTCAATGCTTCACGGGTGCTGGTTAGCTTCCAGTTAACGGCGGTCGTCGTGCCTGATTGGGAACGACTGTCAACATAAGAATCAAGAGTAGAATCCTTCTTCTTCCTTCTCTTCCTCATCTCGATAACGACTATAATCAGACCGAATATACAGAAGAGGGAGAAGAGTAACCCCATTGCGACGCTCCCTGCAAGCGATGCCTGTTTCCTATGAGATCTTTGATGCTGAGCATTTGCATTAGCTGCTGAATCAACCCCACATGTAGGGAGAGGATACCCACAGAGACCAGAATTATTTGCAAAACCAGATGCCGGGAACGTTTCGAACTGAGCTGATTCGGGTATTGAACCGTTGAGATGATTGTTTGATAGATCAATCTCCATGAGGGAGGAAAGTCCAGTCAAAGACAATGGAATTGATCCTTCAAGCTCATTACTTGAG
This sequence comes from Luffa acutangula, assembly GCA_036850905.1. Taxonomy (NCBI): domain Eukaryota; kingdom Viridiplantae; phylum Streptophyta; class Magnoliopsida; order Cucurbitales; family Cucurbitaceae; genus Luffa; species Luffa acutangula. Next base: position 53,796,649 of record CM072087.1, on the reverse strand, counting down.
AGATCAAGAATGTTCAGTTTCGTCAAGTCGCCGAGCTCCTGCGGAATGGCTCCGGAGAGCCTGTTATGGCCTAAATCCAATATGTAGAGATAGTTTGTAGAACCAATCTCCTTGGGAATACTACCAGACAACATATTGTGCGAAAGATCGAGAAAGATCATCGACCCGTTATGGTTGAACGTCGGCTGAGTCATTCCCTTATAAACCCTGGTGAAATTGCAGGGACTCTTGCTTGAAATCCTGTTCACTTGTTCCTGTCTTATCCCAGCAAACTCAAGCAAATTTCCAGCTCCATGGCACTGCTTACTACCATCATTCTTAATATAAGCATAAGACTTCCCGGTGATAAAGTTAACAGCAATGTTACCCGATTGACGAAACAGCTCCGGAGGGATCGTTCCATTCAAGTTATTGGTATTGAGGTCAAGCCAGATCAAGCTCCGACAATCGCCCAACTCTGGAGGAATCCTACCGTAGAACGAGTTGTTGCTGAGCTTAAGGATGGCAAGGTTCGGCAGGTGCCCAATCCAGGTGGGAATCTCTCCGCTCAACCGGTTGTTCGACAACGAAATCCAGTTCAAGTTGGTGCAATTGCTTAACCCAGAAGGAATCGTCCCGGTGAGCTCATTGAAATCCAGGATCAGATTCTCAAGCCCCTGAAAGTTCTTAAAATCCGATGGAATCTCCCCCTCCAGCTGATTCAACCACATAATCAAGTTCTTAAGCTTAGAAAGCGATCCCAAGCTGGAAGGGATCGTCCCACTCAGAAAGTTGAAGCTCAAATCCAGAGAAACCAGCTGAGAACAGTTACTAATAGTTGCAGGGATTCGACCCGTCAACCAATTGTTCTGAAGAAACAATTCTTTCAAGCTGTTATTAGGGTCGTTACAGAGCCCGGCCGGAATCGACCCAGAAAAGTTATTAGAACTCAGATCCAAAGAGTTCAAAGTGGTGAGTTGAGACAGAGAATCCGACAAAACGCCAAAAAACTTGTTATCCGAGACAGAGAGTCTCTTGAGACTACTCATTTTAGCAAAAACAGCAATGGGGAGCTCACCAGAGAGGTTATTTTTTGAAATGTCCAAAGTTTCCAACGAAGAACAAGACCCCAAAGCAGCAGGCACAGCCCCAATCAAACTATTAGAAGAAAGATCGAGCTCAACCAAACTAGAACACGAATCTGCAATACTTACAGGAATCTCCCCTTGGAAATCGTTGTTAGCAAGCGAAAGAAACCACAAATTCGACGATGCAAATGAAGGGATTGGACCTCCAAACTGGTTGCTCGAGAGATTCAAGAAGCTGAGTTGCTGACAAGACGACAGAGCATGTCCAACGTCGCCGGTGAACTTATTGCCGGAGATATCAAGATACTCCAAAACAGAGCAATCCCCCAACGGCGGAATACCCACAGAGAAATTGTTGCCGGAGATATCCAAATGCTCGAGTTTATTACAGGCGGAGAGATTAATCTCGCCGCTGATTTTGTTGCCCTTCAATGCCAAGTACTGCAAATTACCACACCCAGCAGAGAAAATCCACGGAACCAACTTCGACCCAACAATCCGGTTGGAAGAAAGATCGAGAACCTGCAAATCGAGCTTCAATCCGGGGGCGGAGTCTTTCGGGGGAAAATCAAAAGAGTTAAAGGACAGATTAAGCGACTTGACATTGGAGCAAAACCCCAAGTTAGAGACATCAGAAACCGAGCCAAACAAGCCATTGAGGGACAGATCTACAGACGAAAGCAGAGGGCTACACTTGAATCCAGAGGGCAGAGAAATGGAGCCAGTGAGGTTAGTAGATTTGAGAGAAAGCGATTCCAAATGGTCGAGCCCCGCAAGCAAAGGGAACACATGGCTGAAATTAGAGCTCAGAGACAAGAAGCTCAAGTCTATGGCGGAAACTCTGGTTTCCTTGCAAGTAATGCCGGGAAACGAACACGCGTCGCCATTGGAAACCCAGTTTTGAAGAACGGTCGGATTGGGAAGCGAAGATTTGAAGGAAATCAGTTGCTGGGTATCTCTGTGTGAAGGCGAAGGCGAAGGCGTGAGAGAGAAAGCAGAGAGCGAGAGAAGAGTGAGAGAGAAAAGGAAGAAAAAGAGGCTGAGAAGGGATTTTGAAGAAGATGGGCAAAAGGGTATCATTGTTTTGGGGTAATAATCGAAAAGAAAGCAGAAAAATGGTTTAGGGTTTGAAGTCCGCCATTAGAGAGAGAGAAGAAGAGCTCAGTAGCTCTGGTTTTTGATAGAGAGAAAGAAAGAAAGAAAGAAAGTGGGTTTTGGTTTTTGGTGGTTAGAGAGAGAAATGGGATCAAAGAGAAGGGTCAAAAGTCGGAGTAAGGAAGGTAAGAAGGGTATTTATCAAGTTGAGAGAGTGGACACAGCTGTTGCTCACATGCCATGTGAGTCTGTAACAAAGAAAACCCTAATGAAAATTGAATTAATTAATGGGTTTCTCTCACTAAAAAAAGCTTAATTTAGCTTATCTAAGAATGAATTAATTAAAGTTTCAAAGTTGAAAGCTTTAGAAAACTCAGAGTTCATCTCTACTAATTTCGTGGCTCCAAAACAGCTTCTTTGTCTCTCTAAGAGGGAGATGAGTACGTGATATCTGGTAAAGTATCCATTTTTAAATTTAATTAATCTTTAATAATTAACTTTCTTTTTTTATTTGTTGGGGTTTAATTTGTTTGTTTCTCTCTCTAAAATGATCCCTTTGTCTCTCTAGCTTTATGTTTACATACGTGTGATCAACGATTCATCCATCGCCATCAATTAATTGAACATCTCTTTTCTTTTCTTTTCTTTTCTTTTTTTTTTTTTTATTGACTGATAATAATATTATATTTTTATTTTTCTGTGTCTGTTTTAATTTTATAGAGCTCTAAAACAATTGGAAGTTGCAATTACATTGCATGTTTTGCTTTCCCTTTCTCTTCATTAAATAGTGCTTTCTATTTCAATTTCCATGCATGTGGTCGAGTTTTCTAATTTTTCATGAACCTCTTTTTATCATTAGAATTATTTGGGTTTTCTTTTCACACTTTGATTGATTTGTTTCATTTCATTTCCTTTAATTAATGATTCATTTCTTCAATTAATTTTACTTATATTTTTCTTAGAATTTTATAGATAATTAATGGTCTTTGTGTTCCTTCAAATGGATTGGATGAGAGGGAGAGAACAAAAATATAAATTGATATGTCATTTAAGTTGTCGTTTTTCTTTCTTAGTATCTTATAGCAAAATATCTATAAACGAACTAGTTTAAGCATCCACGACGTAATCATAATTTGACCCCACCGTATCACGCGAAGCTTACTGTATCGAGAGTGATTCGTGGTGTTGATATGATTCCATAAAAGAGCATTTTTCTAAAACCGTCGAGCATAATTTTTTTTATCTAAATCAAAACAAAATTTTGAATTTTAATAAACTATACATATTTAATTATTTTTTAATTCATTCATTATTATTATTTTTGTAAAAATACTTTTTTTTTTTTCCAAGTCGAACAAATATGTGCGACGAGATTCAAACAATAGACCTCTTTGTCAAGTTCTCAATGCATCAACCTTAGGGACAAAATCAACATTTACTTGATTAGTCATGAAATTAATCATAACCCAAATGCAAGGAAAATGACGAAAATACCCTCATGGTCGTGGTTATTGCAGGGGTACTCGGTGGAAAATGAAAAAAGAAAAGAAAGAAAGAAAAAAAAAAAACATTCAGGTGGCTTTATAGTCCTTACGTGGGGAATTTTGTTTTTCCGCCGGAGGGGTATCCGATAATTGAGATTGTTCCTTTTGAGTGAAGGACAATTCTGAAATTTATGGGACAACGAAGGGTATATTTGTCATTGCATATATTTTGTCGGGTATAGTTCGGATAATTGGAGGATGAACTGTCTTTTTAAATCAGTTTTTTTCACTCCTAAACTTTCACTTCTTCCTAGATTATCTTTGGGAAATCCTTAGGAATGACCAAAAATTACAGGGTACTTTTAAAAAATGGCCAAACCGAATTTTCTAATGAAAAATGGCCAAAACATATTTTCTGACCTATTTTCGGGTAACATGAAATACCATTTTTACCCTTAAGTGTCTCACACGATCTCTCCTAGTTTTTTGCAGTCGTATATCTCATTTTAAAAAAAAAAAAAATCTGTAACTTACAATCCCATGAATTAAGGAACTAACAGTTACAGCCTCAATTCTCTCTCTCTTCAATCTATATTCCCGTTTCCAAGATTCGTTACAGCCTGTATTCCCGTTTCCAAGATTCGTTACAGCCTCAATTCTCTCTCTCTTCAATCTGTAGTCCAGTTTACAGAATTCTGTGTTTGCGCAATTTTTCGCTCTTCCATCTACATTCTGGATTGAACAAGATTTTTACAGGCTCATTTTTCATTCTTCATCATCTATCCGGACAAGGTTTATTGAACACTGTTGGACGATCATAGGTATTGCTTTATATCCGAGAATGTTGCTTTTTATAGGTATTGCTTTCCTGAATGTATTCACTTTCTTAAAATTTCATTGGTTTTGTCCTTGATGCTTTTCCTTCCTTTTCTTCCCAGAACTAGATGTCTTCCATTCCGATTTCTTTATGGTACGATGGTGTGTGGGATAGTTGCTATCAATACACTGGATTCAAGACGTCAACAATGTGCGAAGATTCTAATTGTACATTCGAACAACTCGTCAATTGCATTGATAGTAAGCTCTCATCTCAGAATAGTGGAAAAATTCACTGTATCTCTTTGTACAACAACATCTCTGGTAAGCCCACTGTACTTAGGCTTTGTGAGGATAGAGACGTTGCCTGGTTCTTGTTTTCTATATCCAACAGCAACATCAATGAATTTAGCATCATAGTGGATTTTGTCCAGCGTGAGTCTACAAATACAGTGTGTATGCAACAGAATCCAGATACGTCTCTCATTATCTCCCAGAAAAAACAAAAAATGAAGTTCATTGATTCCACTGAAATTGATTCCTTAGCAGTAAATCTACGAGTTTCCACGCGCGCTGGCAAATTCAAACGGGTTTCCCTCGAGAGAACTTGAAGGGTCTTCCTTTTTTTTGAAAATGGATAGAATGCGCTTGGTCTTTGTGAGGGTTTCCAAGTGGAGAATGGCAAGAGTTTATCTTGAATGGTATTTGTGAGGCCTTTTTATTTGCTTTTATGGATTTTATGAAATTAGATCCATGCGTTGGTATGATTTTTGCTTCTTTGAGGGTTTCATTTACAGTGTTATCATTAATTCTGGAGTCTTCTTTCTTAGGGTTACCAAATATTATCAATTACATCTTATTTTTTGACCCAATTTGTGTGATGCATCAGGTTGTTCTTCAGTTTTTTATTTAATCGCAATTTCAATGGGGTAAGTTCTTTTAAGTGTGTCTTAATTTTTTGATTCAATCCAATATATTGCGTTTAAATTTTGAGTTGTCCTATTTTTTCTCCCGTTTGAATTTGAATTTGAATTTGAATTTGAATCTGTTGTTTCAATTTTAATTCTCCAAATTTAATGATTTAATTTGTAGGTTTGTTATTGATTTGGTTGTTGAATTAATACGTAACAATCCTAGATTTCCTCCCTCCTTTATAGGGTATTTTAATTTAAGTTATTTATGAATTAAGATTTAGGTGGGGGTATTTGTGTCCTATCGGTTGCCAAAAACATTTACTAAAATTAGCTTTTGGCCATATCCCAAAATGAAAATACAAATGGCTCTTTTTCAAATCACCTATTTTAAAATGGTCATTTAGCTGGTTGCCCCATTATCTTTTTCAGTGTGGAAATTGGGCTTTTAAATTGGGCTTAAGAGGCCCAAAACTTTACTACCAGTGGTTGAATTAAGATAATAATGATAATTAAGTTGACAAATTTGTAGATAAATGTAGTAGGAATTTATGAAAATAGGTTGAAGATGAGACAAATTGAGGAAAATTATTTTTATTATTATTTTTGGTGTAGAAATAAAGATAGAGTCAACTTTTAAAAGTAGAATAGGCCAACATAAATCCCTAATTTTAGGAAATTGGTTTTCTTGCATTATAAGTTTAATCACATTTTTCATGTATTTTCTTCGGAGGAGGGGAAAATAATGATTGAAAAAAATAATAATAATAAGTTTTGTTTACTTGATCTGTTTTTATTGTAACTATATGTTTTTTGTGTCATTTTTTTTTTTTTAAAGAAAAATCAGTCATACGTTTGACACATTTCCTTTTAAAAAAATAAGCATGTTTAAGAATAATTCCTTAAAATATAATTTTGATTTTCTTTTTTTTTTTTTTTAAATAATGAAATTTTGTCATAGATTTCTACATACTCCCAACCAAATCTAAATTTTGAGAGCAGAATTTATGTATTTATAATTATTTGGTCTTGTTTTATTAGGGATGACAAATTGAGGCGGTTAATGAATTCCTTGTTATGGTTCTATTTTTCTATTTTAAAAAGTAGAATAGAAGTAAAATGAATTTTAATTCGAAAGGCATATTCTAATATCTATTTGTAATAAACTTTAGTAAATATATTTTATAGCTTTATACTTAGGTCATTTTCCCGTTTGATTCTTAATTTTAGTCTTGTAAACTTTATGGGAAATTTTAATAATTAAATGTGTATTATTATGAAAAGTAATTAGTCTTGAACTTTTTATGAATATATATATATATATATATATATATATATATATATATCAATCCAACCCCATTCCAAATGAAGAGGACAACCAGCCTGACATGATCATACTCTAGACCATGTCATGATTTTTTTTTTTTTTTCCTTCCATTTATATGTTTCCCTATCTAACTTGTATTCAATATATACTTTTTTTTTTTTTAATCTCTTTATGATTTCTTTCTCATTCAAGTACATCGTTATAATTTTGTACGACTTTATAATTTACATGGACTACAATCCTATAAAGTTACAAGTAAATTTGGTTCTATTTTAATTAAATTCTGAGATTTAATTTTAACCATCCGTATCTAGAGTAGGTACATCCTATTAAAAAAGAAAGATGTATTTATAAATATGATGTAACATCTTCATGATCTATATAGCGTCAAATTATCACTTATGTGAAAGAACTAATGCATGTAATCTAGGCTCCGTAGCATAACCATTTGGTTTTTGTTTTTTCGTTTTTAAACTTAAGCTTGTTTTTTCTCAATTTACTCCTTTTTTGTTAAATGCACATTTGAATTTCTAGCCAAATTCTAGAAAACGAAAAAAAATTGAAAACTTTTTTCTTTTTTTTTTTAGTTTTCAAAACTTGACTTGATTTTTGAAGACATGGAAACAAGATAGATAACAAAAACACCAAACTTATTGGTGGAAGTGGTGTTTTGGTGCTTAATTTTAAAAAACCAAATGGTTATCCAATGGTGGTGAAATTAAAAGGAAAATGAAAATACCAGAATACAAAATTTAAAATTTTGAGGTTTAAGAGACCAAAAACATATTCAACCCTAACATTTGATAAGCTAAGTCTAATATTCCCTTACATGATTTTCAAAGATAGACTAATCTTTCCTAACAATATAATGATTATTAGTCATTTTTTCTTCTTTTATCAATTTTGTATTTATATATATATATATATATATAACCTGTGTAGAATATTATAAAAAAAAAATTGCACAAAACCCAAGAAACCAGCCTATAAAAATTTAAAACTTTTGCAATAAAATGATTAAAGAAAATGATAAATGGCAAATTAGTCAAAACAAGACAAGAAAATTGGGCTTTACTTGTCTTAAATGTCAAACAAATGTTAACCCCACAAGTAACAAACTATCACATTTGTCCACTTTGCCTTTCAACTTTCAAATTCCTTTCTTTTTTGAATTGTAAGAATAATAAAAATAATTTTTTTTTGGAATATTGATATTTACGAAACAAAACAAAATTTTAAACAAGATAATTCTTAAAAGCGACTTCATTGAAAAGCTTGATTCTCTCACTCCTCTTTTCTGATTGCTTTTTTAACTGTTTGAATGGAAGCACTTTTACTTTCATGCATTTGTTTGTTTTGTAAGAAAAAGGAAAGGAATAAAAAGATTTTTCTTTTTATTCAAAAGCCAACCAAACACTGCCTAAAACATAAGGAAACAAATTCTTCCCATTTTGGAATTTGGTCAAATGACACCCATTTATATATGGTTAAACCATTGTTCTTGTTTGGCTATTTTCTTTTAATATCATAACCATTTTTTTGTTTTGAACTTAAGAGAAAATTGCTATATAAAAAAATATCCCCATCACATAAAACCTTGGGGGGACAATTTGGACCATCTAGAGCAACTTATTTTTATAAAACTATAACTCTTTTATATAATTTAAGAATAGTTTGAAAAGATATTTCTTATTCGCATTTTTTTTAATTTATCATTAGTATTAGCTTAAAAAGAATCTCTGCATTTCATTTTATTAAATTATTGTGCTTGTTCGATAGTTAACCATTTATATTTTTTTCTTTCGATAAACAAAACTTGGTTGCATACCGTTATGTAAGAATCTCTCTACATATTCCATTAAAATCTTGACAACTAATAAAAATAGAAAATGAAAAAAAAATATCTCTTAGTTGTCAACATTTTAATGGGAGATCCATACATACCAGCATGCAACCAAGTTTTTTTTTTCCTTTTTTGATTATAAATGGATGGATAAATACAAAAAGTATATAAAATAAATTAACACATGGCTCAAAATGAAATAAATTAAGTAGGCATTTCATTTCATTCAATATTTAATATTTGGTCAAATAATCCAATCCACCCTATTACTGATGCAAACCATGGAACCATCCGAGTCAGAGACTACCCAGTCGAGACCTCATCTTCCCCCGTTTTCACTCCAGGCGGCGTAGTTGAATCTCAGGAGGCAAAGGCTATATGGGAAGGTCTCAAATCCATAGTCGATACCTGCAAGCAGAGGGGGTATATCAGTTGAAGTCGAATCGAATGCCTTGCTCGTTGTTAATGCGCTGAACAACGTCACGAAAGACCTCTCGGACATGAAACCTCTCATCGATGCCATTCTTGGTCTTGCAGGAAGCATGAAATCTGTGGTTTTTAGGCATGGTAGGAGAGAGCAAAACACAATAGTTCACTGTGCTGCTCAACATTCTTGTTTTTTGTTGTTCTACTCTGTTCAGAGGAGTTCCCGTTCCCGTTCGCAGGAAAAGGGGCAAGTTTTTTGGTCTCCTCATCTCCCTTCTTGGTCGTTCCCTCTCTTTCTTGAGGGTAGCCTTTTGAACTCTCCTTATTAATGAATTTCAGATTTTAAAAAAAAATCCCATCCACCCTATTTTTTCTCATTTACTCAACCTTTGAGATTAAAAAAAAACGGTTGAAAAAAAAAGAAAACAATAGGGAAGTGGTGGAAGCAAAAAATAAGAGAGTGGAAATAGTAATTTTGCAAAGCCTGGTGGTGGTATCAGTTTTTACAGTTAACTTTGCATCATTTATCGGTCAGTTTTATTATTACCTTTTTTTTCTTAAGGAAAAAAAAATGAAAATGCGGATATTTGCTTACGACAAGCGAATTTAGGCTAAAAAGGATTGCCTCACGCGAAAAGGCAGAGGGTTTGGTCAAAAATAAGAGAGAAAAAAAAAAGAAAAAAGGAGCGCGTAGAATAGCACGAAAACTCGCTCGCGTGGACTGACACGTGTGCACAAAGAATCTCGCTTTCGCCCTCGTCACGTTTTCTCTCGCTGTCTCGTACATGTACTCAACTTTATACGTCCAATTACATTTCACGTTTAACTCATATTCTCTCTCTTCTTTTTCAGTTTTAAATATTTTTTTAATCATATCTTTTATTATTTATATTTCATTACATTACAATTTCAATATCTAAATTTAATATATTTGTAAAAGCAAACTGATTAATAAATATATCAATTTTAAATTTTATAACTGGTAGGTCTTCGAACAGTAAAAAAATGTTTAGGAAGTCTGTCCATTTTCAATTTTCTCAAAAACTTGTGTCAATTTTTAAAAATGTTTAATAGAATTAAAGATTTGTTATAAATAAGATTAAAAGGTCAAGAACTTATTACTTTTAATTTTTTTTCTATTGGACATGAAATTGAAATGATTGTGGAAGTTTAGGGACTACATTTTTAATTTAACAATTTATTTGTATTTCATCCTCAAATTTTGTGTAAAAAACTTTTTAATATATTTTTTGTTGATAATTTTAATGAAAGTTCACATATATAAACTTGAGATGAAAGTATATTATATGTGACATTTTTTTAGTTCGACAATAGTTGATGGGGATCTCAGCCTCTAATATTTTGATCAATAATATAATGTCTTTAACTAGTTAAATTATGCTTAGATTGACATATTACATACGACATCAAATATAGAACAGTAGAATATAATATCTATATATTTTTTTTTAACAAAAAGTTGAATATAATATCTTTTTAGTGAATAATTAAAATAAAATTCCATATAATATTCTAAATACTTATCACCTTTCTTCTTTCCCTATTTTCCAACATTGTAAAATATATGATGTTTGCCATCTCCCTGTCCAACTGATTTCGTGTAGATTGGACAATGAGATGTCAATCAACAATAAAATAAATCACTTTTTCAATTCTTAATCCATAATTCATGTCTCAATCTAAAATTTATCAACAACATGTTTACTGAGTGGTTTTGAAATGACTAAAATTACTTTCATCATATTCAAAATCACCCCAAAACATAGATTTAGAATCCGCTTGTAATGCATTTTAATTTAAATGTTTTTCAAGAATGCACTTTTTAAAAAACATTTCGTATAAAAATTGTTTTGAATTTAAACACTCATATGTTTGGTTGCATTTCCTCACAAATATTTTTATACACAAGTTATTGTTTACTTGAGAAAACTTTTTTAAAAAAGTTGGTTTCAAGTGTTTCTCTCAAAATAGTTTATTTATCAATCTCATTTTCTTTTAAGTCATTTTTAGTGATTGCCAAACACTAGAATTTTTTCAAAATTAAACACTTGAAAAGTTAAATCAAATACACCCTTAATTATTCAAAATCAATTTCAAACATGAATTCTATATCTTCAAAATTGACTTTGGAATTATTAAGAGATATTTCAGAGTGATTTTGAATATGACAATTGACTTCAACCCTTTCAAAAGAGCACTCCCTAAACATACACGAAAACTTACTTGAAACCCCCGATACCAACATTATAGGTAGAGACAAATTTTAAAAATTAAATCTACAATGTAAAAAACAATTTTAAATAAAAATATCGAAGGAAGTTAAAGAATATAAGAATAATAGTACTAATCAAATGGAGTATAGTTAACTTTAAGATTAAGACACCAATATGATGATGTTATTTATAGAGACTCTTAAGGTTGGAAGTTCAAATCTCTACCTCACGAGTCAGAGTGGAGAAGAAAAAAGAAAAAAGAAAAAAGAAATGATGATGATTGTTTAAAAGAAAAGGAAATGAAGGGGGGCAATGGAATCCAATTAGTAGAGAAGAAAGAATCTGTGAGTGTGTGTTGGCTATGAAATGATACACCAATGGATTACAACACAATCACTTTACATAAAATTTATTGAGTGATAAGTTTGATGAGACTGTCAGTCTAAACTCTCTCTCTCTCTAAATTTCTGTCCTTCTCTAGCTACCAATGGGTCCCACAACTCCTATTATTTCCTCCAAATGGGCCCTACTTTCAAAATCCTAATATATATATATATATAAAATAATAATAATAACTTAATTTGATAGAGAGAAAATTATGGGTTTTGGCATGGGCGAAGGCTGGAGGTGGGGGGTGTATTTCTAATTTTATAATTTTCTAATTTTCTAGAGAGAGAAACAAAAAATTAAAAATAAAAAAAAAAAACTTTTATTTATTTATTTATTTGATTTTGTTTTGAGGAAGGGAAAAACAAATTTGATGGTGATGATGATGTTGTGGAAAGGGGGTCCCACAAGCTGCCATCGACACGTGCCCATGTCCAATGTGATGACGTGGCTGAATTTGACACGTAGGGATTGTATTACCATGGCTTAGTTTGACTGCTCGGTCACCGACAGCTTGGCCAGCCTGTCACTGTTACTCTACCTTCCAATGTATGTGTATATATATATATATTTTTTTAAAAAAAATAAGGAAAATGAAATGGGAAGTATATATAAAATAGTAACTAATAATTATAATTACTATTTAAGCGGAGCAATACAATAATAATAAAATAATAAAGAAAAAAGAAATTGGAAGGTTAGGGGCGTGATTGAAAAAGTTAGAAAAGGCATTAAACGCGATACATTGAAAAAGGAAAACTTGGAAAAGAAGAGAGAGAACACCACACGTGCACAACACAGATACATACAATTATTGGAGGTTTTCTGGGACCCACCACATATAACTGTAGCCCCCACCCTCTCTACAATTTCCCAACCCCATTTCTCTCTCTCTCTCTCCTTCTTTCATTTTATCATTAATGTGTAATGCATATATATACATACACATATACTTTAATATATATGTATACTTATATTATTGTGGATAGTAATTTAAGGGTTGTTATTTGTAATATAGCAACTTTTATAAAAATTTATAAATATGATAAATTTATTAATGATAGACACCTATCACCGATAAACTTCAACTACAATGCATGTAGTTTATCTAATGATAGACTACTATTACTGATAAAATTATTTATCAACACTAATTACAATTGAGATTAAAGTACATCGTTCATAGACTTCTGTCATTGATGGAATTTAATTTTGTTATATTTACAAATAGTTTTGACAAATCTATCCACTATGATAAACTTTAATTACACTACAAGTAGACTACTATTACTAATAGAATAGTCTATTAACAATGATTACAATTGTGATTGAAGTCTATTGTTGATATACTCCAATTTTTCTATACTTGCAAATAGTTTTAGATTTTACTATAATTACAATTATTTTATCTATTTTTTTTTATAAACAATCATAAAAACAATAATAATAATAATAAATATCACACACAGATGTATGTATGTATAAGGTTGAATATATTGTTAACATGAAGTGGTGTATTACTCAATTATTGCTTTATTTACATATTTGAATATATGGACATCACTTGAACGTGTTGTTAAATGTTCAAATATATTAATAAAATAATAATTTAACGATACATTGGAAAAAAAAATCGTAAAATATTGGTCTATGTATTAATACATTAACAATAAAATGAAATTTTAATAGATTAGGAGTAAATTAAGAAAACTCTTAAAAGATTAGTCTATGTATAAAAATATTGGTGAGTTGTTGTTTGTCTCAATGTTATAAATATAATTTGGTATTATTTGGTTGTTTCTTTTTCTCTTTTTTAATGTTTTACTCTTTTTAGAATTTTGATTTTAGTCCCGTGAGACTCCTGTCTACCTTCGATAACTTTTTGAAATTTTTTATTTTAGTAAAAAGTACTTCACATTTAATCATTTTGTTTTTAAAAGGAAATTCATTAAATCAATCCCACCCAAATTAGGGTTTAGGTGGTACCATCTTATAGGGTTGAAAGTGTGATATGATACTCATTTTGTTATCTCAAAGCCATGGAAAGAACTTAAATATAGAGTTTAATGATTATGTAATATACATAAAAATTTAGCTTTACCTAACATTAAAAATATGGAACCAACTTTTGAAGGTCTAAATCTTTGACCTATACAAAATGTTATTAATGTCTCAAACATTTTAACTAATTGGATATATATCCCGATCCTTTGACTTTTACTACTACAAAGCATATATAGTTAATCTTGATATGTAGTAGAAAGTGATGAAAACTCGATTATTTGTCCACCACACTTTACTTAGTAAACATATTTAACATATATTTGGACTTTACAATCAAATGATATCGAATTAATTAATTAATTAATTAAAATCGAGTTAAGATGATTAGGTTGGATGAAGAAGATATGGAAAAGAGGTGTGGTGTGGGTCTAGGTTTCTTTTTGGTGTTTTTCTTTGTATGAAAGTACTAATGAATAGTAAAAGAATAATTATCAAATAAAATCAATTTCCCACACGAGACCCATCGCTTTTCCCACTTTCTTGACCCACCATTATTATTTTCGGATGAATGTATTCCATTTATTAAAAAAAAAAAATTGAAAAACTTAAATTAGTTTAATTTTCTAACTCAGAGTGTAAGGGACGATGACACGACACAAATCTCTACAATGGTATGATATTGTTCATTTTGGGCATAAGCTCTCATGACTTTACTTTTGGTTCACCCCAAAAGGCCTCATACCAATGGAGATATTTGTCCTCCCTTATATACCCATGATCATCCCCTTATCTAGCCGATGTGGGACTTTGGTCGCACTCCCAACATCGAGCTTAGTAATGGTTAATTTAATTCTATTCATTGTCGTGCTATGGTGGAAGAAGTACTTTTGGATATGTCATTTGTTATAGGCAATTTTGGACCACCCCGATGTACAAGGAGCTGACGAGGACAACCGGGGAGAAATTGGGCTGGGAGATGGACCAAGGAGGCGAAACCGACAAGCGGGACGGGCCAAGGCCGAAGGGGTCGGGTTTTTGGTCCGACCCCCTGCTCGACCTCGGCCCAAGGCCGAGGCCGAGCACATGGTCGGTCGTTCGGTTTCGTTTGGTCCCCACCGCCTCTGGCTGCCCCGGTTTCGCCTGGTTTGTCTCGAAACGCCTCCGAATACCTAAAAACCCTAGGAGGATGAGCAGGTATTTATATCCTTCTTCGCCACTGAAGAAGGGGACCCGAACTCTCTACTCTCTTCCCTTACTATCTAGCCCTCCTACCTCCGTTTTCTAACTTAAGCATCGGAGTCGGTGTGACTAGCACCACACCGGTGTGCAGGTTTTCCGTCTTGCCCCCATCTACAAATTTACCGTTTGTGGCACGTGAAGATCAGGTGAGTTCCCTCTGACCAAAATCGACCATCAACACCATTATTTCAAGATAAAAGGACGAAGCAAATATTTATTTAATTTTACATCTGGTTGAAAAACTTGGTTGGAGAAAAAAAAAAATGAAAGTTAGGTTTGGAGGTTGAACACTCTTTCAATCCCTTCATTATTTGAATGTTTTCAACCAAACTTTTCTTTTTTGTAATTATTCTTTGCTTGCGGTTTTAACCATCCAACTTTTCTTTTTAATTTGGGAGTTTCGATTGTTTGTTATGGATTGAATTATAAACTTATTTGAATTGGTGTAAAATATTCTCGATCGGACCTAACTGGATCAGATGGTTGAGATAATAGTCAATCTAACCCTAGTTAGCCTAGAGATCATATTGAAAGGGATGGGATATGCCCAAAGCTGCCTTCCAATTGCTTCATTAATTCTACTCATATCTGCCCAAAAAAAATGGAAATTCAACAGTTGATTTTTTTTTTTTTTTTTTTTTTTTTTTTTTTAAAAAAAGGAAACTTGACAATTTACGACTATTTCATATTTGAAAAAATATGTAACAAAATGAGTAAATATCAATATGTTTGAGCATTGTCTTCAATCTTAAAGTTTACTAACCCCAATTATTTAATGATTTTTAACAGTAAGGATTGAATTTTTGTTTTTTGTTTTTTGTTTTAAACACGAGAGATCAAATTAGAACTTGAAATAAACTGTTATCTAATTTTTTTTAACAGTAAGGATCGACGGGAAACAGAACACTTTTTCTAAACAAAGGGACCCAATTAGAAACAAGGAAATTTTGTAGGGATTTTTTTTTTTTTTTTTTTTTTGGGTTTAGTACAATAGGGTCTAGAACAATAATTTTACCCTTTTAATGACATTAATAGAGTAATTAATGAGTTAATTCTAAAAACCTCCTGAAGCATTTATTTGTTTTGAGAAATTTATTGAAGTACTTCGTTGACATTAACTATATATTACGTATTATTTTTATGTTCTCTTCAATCATTGTGCATTTCAATTATATGTAGTAAATTACATCAATTTATTACGCAAAAGAAAGAGCACATCACTATTGATTATATGAAGTATTAATCACATACTTCAAGAATGTATTAATTTATTAATTTATTGAACTAAAAGAAAAAAAAAGAAAGTAATAATTTCTATATATCAATAATAAAAGTAGTAGTCAAAGTGAACATAATTCAGCAATGTATCCTTGATCAAGAGGTCAAATATTCAAATCAAAACTCAAAAATAACAATGATGATGATGATAGAAATTTTAAATCTTTTTATTTTTTTTAGAGATGCAGTTTCCAAATTTGTATTTAATGATTTTTTTTTTTTTTTGGATGAATACGAGCAAATTTCATTTTTGACATCAATTAGCAATTAAAAAAGAAACGTTTTTCTATTTACTGGTAGAAAATTACCTCCATTGAAATTAACATGATATTTATTTTATTTTGGAAAAAGTCATTCATAAGGATCTAATGTAAATTTTGGTCTTTTAAGGACCAACTTAGAAATATGATGTTCTTAAAAAGAGGAAAAAAAACCGTCAAAATATGATGCCATATTTTGAATAATCGTCAACTTAGAAACTACTAAATAATTGAATAATCGTGATTTTTCCTTTTTTCAAAAATACTCTATAATTTTTTACCATTTCTAAGGATATCCCAATAATCTTCCACCCGTAACGGGTCCAGGTCTCTCAATATTAGTTCATTGTGGCCCATGAAGCCCTCAAAGTTCGCTCCAAGCGGTTTCGACGTTGAACTGATTTATAAAGTTTTAATTCATAGGATTAAAGAAACATAATAATTAACAAAAAAAAAAAAAAAATACATATTAATTTCAGAAATTTCTTCAATGAATAAAACATAGAATTGACAATAAAGCTTAAAATCAAACCACAAAGGCCAATATCCACCAAATTGTCTAATATAATAAAGTTTGGCTGGGTTAATTTCTAGCATATAAAGATGAAATCTTGATCAAATTTGATGATCGTTTAAATAAGCCTGTTTATTCATCATTTTCTCCTATGTTTTCAAAATTTTAAAACTACTACTAACATTTTAAGATGTAAAAAACAACAAAACAAAAATGCATTATTGAATAGACCCATTGTCTTAAAAAAAAAACGTTTTCAATAATAGTCAGAAAAAATGACAATCAAATTGTTTCCAAGTCCTAAAAACTACAAATTAAAGAACAAGATAATTATCAAACCGAGTTCTAAACAATCGAATTATTTGCCTTTCCAGTGACAGTTCGCTTTCATCGTTCGATATTAGCAATGTATGTTAGTCAATTATTGTTTGATTCAAAATATGTTAGGTTTTCCTCTTTCTCTCTCTCACACAATAATTTGCTTAAAAGTAGTTGAACAGTAACATACTGTTCACAACTCAAAGGCTATATTCAGCTTTGAAAACAAGAGGATAATTGTGGAAGCAAAGGAGATGAATAATGATGTTGAAGGAATATCAATGCAGATAATGTCCAAATTTTTTGTACCCAAATCTTAGGCAGCCATGGCCATTCTGAGGCACATAGGGACATATTCTTGGACCCAGATGCAGCTGTATCTATATATGAATGAATGAACCTAACTTTCTCTCTCTAAAACTTTTTAGCAAATCCATGAACCCTTTCTGTTGTTTTTTTCTCAATGACTGAAAGAATCACTCAGGCAGAAGGGGAGAGGGGGCTAAGAACCACTGGGCAATATAACCAACCTAAACATTAGGTTGTCTCCAAAATATATTTAAAAAATAAGGACAACAGAAGTGTAAAAGAAGGGCCTGGTTCCTATAATCATGAGCACAGCAAATCCAAGACTTATGGGAGTGAAAAAGTTCTTTTGAACTTTTCCTTAGCTACAATAGGAAATAAGGCATCTTCTTGTGAATAACATGTTAAGAGAGAGAGAGAGAGAAAGAGAGAGAGAGAACATTTTTCCAACCTGCAAATGAAAGGTCCTGGAAGTTGCAGCTGCTGTCTAAGCCCTGCAAAGATAATAAATTCCACAAGTGTCAAATTAGGTCTAAAATTTACTATTATCATGAAAGCATTCATTCTCCAGAGAGGAACTGCCACAGTGAGGTCTATTTGTAGGTATTGTTTTCAAAATTACCTGTCTCAAAGGGGTTTGAGTTAAAACAATTGGAAGATCAAACATTGTTTCAGAGGGACCACAGTAATTGAACCCACAGGAGGTTCCTATTGCTTATAGTCCTCCCAATAATTCAATGATCCTTCTTCCACTTTAAAGCCCACCTAACACATAACAAGGTATGTTTCTCACGTGCATAAATTTCTGGGTGAACTTCAGATTGCAACTAATGGTCCACAAATGTTTGGCTATCAAAATGGGGTAATCAGATATAGTAAGAAAATTTCAATCAGCCGAGCATAAAATACATAATTCGATTGTCAAACGATGAACTAAAATGTTGGAACAGCGACAAGACATAGAGATTGAAGTAGAAAAATATCTATACTATTGATAACTGTGGTCTCTGTAACATTGTAAACTTTTTGTAGGGGAACCTTTGGGTTGCATCCCTTCAAAAGATGGCATAACTTTTCATATGAATAAAAAGAAAGGGAAAAAAAGAAGCTATAATCAACTAAAATCAGTGAGGGACCTGTCAATTACGTGTCAAGAATCTCCTGGAATCTACTGAAGTCAAATATCCAGTGTTTCTTTTTCTCTCTCTCTCTATATTATTTCCCTTTTATTTTTTCTTCAATGGACATTATTGCAGGGGAAAATAAACACTAAAAATTCTACTCAACTCTAGACCTTTTCATCAGGGTCGGAAGATTCTGATCCAGTGTGCTTCAATGATTTGCTGCTTGTGGAGGAAAAACTACGACGCTCCTTCCCTCCTGGCTTAGATGAGGCATTGCCATACCAGATCATTCCAAGAATTGCAATGATCATACCTATAATTACTTGTATGTTGAGGCCCTCTTTCCCAAAGAAAATGAATCCTAACGTCAAGACTAAAATGGTCTTCATATGGCCGAGCACTTGGAACGTCACAGCAGTGAATCTACCAATGCATATGAACTGGCTGAGATTGGTCCCTACCGCAATGGTACATGAAAGGATTAAGAACGTCTGCAAACAAATACACATTGGTAAGGATCAGTTGCTGAGTAAACAACTAGCTTCAAGAAAGTTGTTTGTGTAGTTTTGCAGATGAAGTGGCATAAAAGCAGTTATAAAATATTTTCATTTTGAGTTATTAAATAAGCAATTAGCATCACCCCAAAGAAAATGCCAACACACCAATTGAGATTGAAGTACACAACACAGATTCACAAGCAAGGTGACTTTGATAATGCAATTTCGTGCCTCCAACAAGATCCAAATGAACCACTGGGCACAAAGGTTGTTCATTATACGAGATTTTGTAGGTCACAACTCACAAATCAAACTGTTAATAATTTATGGAAGTGAATTAGAGTTCTATTACTCTTTTCCAAAGAGAAGACTAAGGAGTGAAAACCAAAAAAGGCTATGGAGTGAAAACCAGAAAGGCTGGAAAGACTTGGTAGGCCTCATCAAAAGATTGTTTGAAAACTTCAAAGGGCCTCCCTCTCAGATGAAAGTGAAAGAAATGGCTTGACTTGTACTGTAGTCAGTCATCCAGAGCGATAAGGTGAAAAGCAGAAATAAGTTCTCGTCGTTTGCCATGATGTTACCCTCAAAAGAAAGTTTCAACAGGAAGTAAGAAAGGTCTGCTAGAAAAGAGATAATAGTGATAGCCAGAAGGCATTTCCACAGTAATTGGAGGTGAATTTAGATTCCTTGGAGCTTCATCTATTAAAAAAAATTCATTATCAACCCTTTTCACAGTGCAGTTAAGGAACATTACTCTATAAGTCCTATGAAGTATGGAAACTCAGTAGGAACTTATTTGGTGGCTTCACTAAATGCCCTGATAAACTTCAGGTTTGGTAAAAAGCTTGAAAGCAGTTATTGAAGTTAGGAAAAATATTGAGGGTGGTTTGTTCCTAGCTGAAACATTCATTTGTAGCTCAAAAATCCCCTTCAATCACTGGAAACCTCCATCAATGACTGTGAGGAACATCAGAGCACCAACGGCCTTACTGGTGTTGTAGGGATCACCCCTATACAAGAAGAGACAAGTCTTAAGAACTCTTAAGAGAAAGAGGCTGGGTCTTTTTTTTTTTTTTTTTTTAAAGAGGCTTGGTATTTTCTTTGCAGTTTGTTTTTTTTTTTTTTTTTTTTTTTTTTTTTTTTTTTTTTTTTTTTTTTTTTTTTTTTTTATAGATACTCAAACTTCTCTTTGTGAAGGAGGGACAGAGACTTTTGAAGAGGGTTTTCCTCTGTCCAATGAAACTATGAAAGCTCTAAGAGCCTTGACTCCTCTACTCGATCACAATCTTGGCAATCTGATTTGGGAAGAAAATTCTTAAAAAACGAGGTCAACTACTTTGTTTCTATTATCAATCTAGACTGTGAATGTTTGATGATCCTTCTCTTTTGGCCAAGGGCATTTCTCATCTCATAGGCCATTAGGCCGTTTTGGTTCTTTCTTTCAATAAAGTTTTTATCTTATCCAAGAAAAAGAAGTGGCTAGGAGATGATGGTGCCACAGTAAAACCAAGTTATGTTGGGAAGCACTCATAGCATGAGATGATGCACAGGAAATTACACATCAATGCAAGCAAATCCACGCTACGAAGAACTTGGTTGGAGAGGAATACTAGGTGTTCAAGTTCAACAATCCAGCAAAGGATTGTGTAGATGTGTATGAGATAGGAAAATACCATTGTTCTATTTGGGTGTCTTTGGACAGATGTTTTTTCAATGATTCATCTCTTGTATCAATAATAATTGGGGTGTTTTCTTTAAAAAAATTCCATCGGAATGTAACAACTCAATAATATTGGCTTTGGGTGTGTGCTTTTAGAAGGGGCTTTACATCCACTATAGGACTTCTTTGTAAATTTTCACCATGTCAATCAAAGTGTTTCTTGTATTAAAAGGAAAAATCCAAGCTCCATCACAATCTAAGCATGTAGACAAAATTATAAGCAGAACCATTGTAAGTAGGACAATTCTTAATTTAATGTGCATATAATGAATTTCATATCGAGAATAGAGCTAATTAATTGTTTATTATGGTTAAAGATTAAAATTGGTCCTGATTAATAATAAAATAACTAGATTGTTAGATTATTTTAGAAAATTTTCAATAATCAATATTTCATTTTTTTAGGAGTGCCATATCAACTATGGTAGATGGAAAAATGCCAATTTTTTAAAAAATAGGAACTGACTCTGATGGTTGCCATAATTCTTCCCAAGTATATTAATAGATATAAGAACTTACTAAGGACATAAAAGTGTATCCGTAGGCATAAACTCTCTTTCCAGTCAACCAGTAGTCTGAAAAGGGCCCGACTAACAGCAAAGAAGCAGCCTGCACTGGAGCGGTATGACCCAATAAGTTGAACGATCCAAGAGAATATTTTCGCTGGAGGTGATGTACATACTGCACCAAAAGAAAAAAGGCCAAGGCAGTATTAGAAGAATAATAATTGGTCCCAGAATGAATCGAAACAATCCAAAATCATCAGTTGCCTTAATTTCACCCTGAGAAAAAGTGGTAAAAACTAATTCTGTAAAAAATACAATCATACACCACTATTGTAATTTCAAGATAACCAGAAAATTAATTCATAATTTCCAATAATTTTATGCAGCAGCACCAATTTAAGATTAATGGTTACTTACATACTGCTGCAAGGCAGTGCTCCATACTGCCACTATGGCAGCCACAAAACCCTTCATGTTGACACTAACATCGGTGACAGTACAAACTCCAACACCAAGTAGAACTAACAGTATGCTAAGTTTGGTGTCCCTTGAGTATTGCACCTTATCCAAAACAACTTCTAGAAAACAAGATACTGGGATCATACTCAGCTTCGCGATCTGATAATGAGAGAAGAATTACAACATCGTGTCTTAATTCTAAAAATTGAAGGAAGAATGGACATTTAACAATTAACAAAAAGAAATTACCTGATAGAACCCAACAGAATTCCACATTAAGCTCACGTTCATTCCCACGATGGAGAAGTTTGCAAATATAACAAATTTAATAACGTCAAGGAATGGCAAGTGAGAATCTTGAATATAACCAAGTTGCTTAAGAATAACAGTCAGCAAGGAGGTTGTGGCAAAATGTAGACCAGTTAAAGTTGTAGCTGCAAAATGATGTTAGACAAATTAATTTTTTTTCTAAAAAAGGTCAAGTTTGGAACAAAATAAAACTTGGTAAGAATAATGTTTAGCAAACAAAGAGATGTAAAAGAAACAACGATATTTGAATATATTATGAGAATTATCATGCGCACCAAAGCTGAATCCATATGTGGCCATCAATGCTTTGTTGACAATGATTATCCCAACAGATGTGACGACATTGAACATCCATGAGGCAGCATCAAGAGTAGCCTTATGATCAATCTTGCCTGGTGAAGACATTATAAAATATATCTGTTTTTTTTTAATCAGCACTTCAAGTCCTCAATCTTCATTCAAAAGAAAGAAACCGAAGTGCTTGATCTTGATGCTCAACGGTATTATCTGCAGTACAAAATTTACCATCAGCAAAGTACCAATGACTAAAATAAATAAATAAAGGGCCAAAGAAAAACCAAGAAAATGTTATTATTTAACCAAGATAAGGTTTCATATAAAATGAGCAGTAGGTGCAGAGGGAAAATAACCTAAATTGGAAGTCAAAATGACAAGTGAAGAAAAATAACTCCCAAGAGTCAACAAGTTTCAGAAGAAAACTTCAAATTTTACAAGAACGTTCCAAATTTACTTACATACAGGAAAATTCAGTAGCTAGACAAGCTTGAAAGTACAAAAATCTACTGGCCAACCAAAAAGGAAAACTCCATGTAAGTAATGCACAGACCAATCTTAAAGAGCAGGCCCTTCTACTTAAGCGCTTTCAATTGACATAGCATTTAAGGTTAGAGGAGTCAGATCTCAAACCCAACAAAAATAAAATAAAAGAATCGTAACAGAGAGACGTTTCTTTGTAAAATCGTTATGTTTTGGCCACAATGAACTCTTGAATCATTATAAATATTAAAAAGGAGGAAAAGAAAAATCCCACCCAACAGAAATTCAAGCTAAAATAAACAGAATCTTTCAACAAGAAGCCGGATTGGATTTATTTAAAAAAAGAAATTAAAATTGGAATAAACATTCAAGAACTGAAGAACAAAATCAACGGGTCAAAACCACAGAGACCCCCCAATTTCATGCAGAGATAGAACACATCGATCAGTAGATTCTCAATTTCCACTGAATCCAAAAGTAGCAAACCAACAGGCATAAAATCATCAACAAGAACAACAAAATTCAAGCAAAACGCACATTAAACTAGATCCACTTCTCCGAGGGTCCGCACGACACAGAGAATGAGGAAGAATAGGTTTACGGAACTTGGAGTCAGTTGGGGAAGAACAAAATTGAAGAAACAAAGAAGAATCAAAGATGTTTCCTGTGTGAATCGGTGGAAAAAGACTTTTCCCCGTAAAGAAACAAAATCAGGCGAAAAAGAAAGAAGGGGTCAAAACTGTGAAAGGTCGAGGCAACTACGAACCTTTGAAATGAAGAGGAAGAAGAGAGGAGAGATAAAAAGGAGTTGAAAAGCAGAAGAAACGCCCCAGGATTGCCGCCATTAAATGCTGGAAAATTGCAGAGAATGTTTAACGATTGAATTGGAAGAGACATTGTCCAATTGTCTTAAATTCTTCTTCCTTCTTCTCTCCACTAACGACAACCAGCAGACTCCCATTGATAACAGACACTGCTTTTCATTTTACTCTTAATTTTTTTTATATATAAATATTTCTTTTTCTCTTTTTTTTTTTTTTAATTCTATTTAATTTCATTTATACAATATAAAATATAACTCCCGAAACGATTGTATTAAAGAGTTTTTTTTTTCATAGTAATTGTATCTTCTTTTTTTTTTTTAAGAAGACATAGTAATTGTATCATTTACCACAATTATTTATTAAAATATCTTAATTTAATATCTCATAAAAAATCTTAATTTAAAAGGAACATCAAATTTGACCATAGACTTGTCTATCTCCTTGAAAAAAAAAATGGTTGAGTTATATCAATTTGGATTCTAATGTTTTAATTTCATCAAATTAGACCATAAACTAAGTGTTATAATTTTATGTCGACACAATTTTTGCTAATTGTAATAGAAACAACATACAAACCTTCATAAACTTGTTGATTTCAATAAAATAAAGTATCACATATAATTAAGACATGAATTAACCATGAAATAATTCTTAAAAAAATTAACCATAGGATAACTTTGTAAAATATATTTAAAAAAATTGTCAAAATTTATGAATTCGAGGAAAAAAAATCATAGGATTAAAATTGCAACAATTTTTAACACTTTTTAAGATTAATTAATGACGAGACTTGGTGCAAATAAAAATATATATTTTATTAAGACAAATTCTGAATTAAATTTATACCCTATAAAAATAAACCTTAAACCTTTTTTTTTTTTTTTTTGAGAAAAAAATAAACCTTAAACCCTAAATTAACTAAATTAAGGGTTTATTTGGAATCAACCTTACTTTTTTCCACATTCGCCATTTGGAATCTCATATGATGGTTGTTCACGTGGACGCTTTGTGTAACGACCATAGTCGTATGTGTGGAGTTTGGAGAGGTTGTATGTCATAGTGGGGGTCTCTAGTAGCGGCGATGCGTGGCCAATGACTTTTCATTTTCTCTCCCTTATGAGCAGAAGCTTATGTTGTGCTTGAAGGTCTCCGTTTAGCTGAAATGATGGAGTTTAAGCATGTTCTTGTACTGTCTATCTGTCTTGGTTTAATTTCCATGCTTACTGGGGAGATAGAGGTTGATTCGGATGTCCAAGTGACCATCTGGGATATTAGGGACCTTGGATACCGTTTCAGTAAGGTGGCTTTTTTGCATACCTCGAGGGATCACAATAAGATTGCTCATGAATTAGCTCGGTCTCTCCTCTCCTCCGATGTTATGGTTGGATGAATTTTCTGTTTGGATTCAAAATATGACTCTCAGTTAAAAGTATCTTGTTTGTACTTGTGAGGGTCTTTCTTAAAGTTTCACTCTGAAAAATCCAACCTAAATTTATCTCAGCATAAGCAAAACTACGAAGTCAACTATAAACAGTAATCACTTGTCAGACATTAAGAAAACAGTATTTTAATGTGATGAAGTAAGGACTCTCATCTTTGGCCAAAAAAAAAAAAAAGAAAAAAAAACTCTATTCGAAAATATTAACTTTTTTTTTTCGAAATAGAAAATATTAACTAAAAAACAAAAATTACTGTGATGGAGAGAAAAACTAATCCCAAACGGGAAAAAACAGCATGAAGATCCATAGATCAAATTAGTAAATATAGAAGGAATGAAAAAAACCCAGAACCAAATCAGTAAATAAAGTAATGGTGAAAAAATTCAGAACCAAATCAAGTAATCAAGTAATTATAGAAAAGATGGGATCCATGATGCAAATCAAATCAATATATTAAAATCCAAGATTTTAAATTCAAGAATGGAAAAGATTGTCATTTGTTCCGATAAATATAAAAGAAACAACATGAAAACATTCGAAATTAATTTTCAAATATTATTTATTTGTAAATTAAAATATTAAGGTCTGGTAAAATAATAATTTTGTTTTAAAATTATAGTTTTTAAAAATGTGTTTGTTATCTAACCATTTATTTAGGTTTGTTTGATAACCCTTTAGTTTTTTAAAATTAAGTTTGTTTTTTCATGGTTTTTAATTTTGTTAGGAATACATTTGAATTTTTAGCCAATTTCCAAAAAAAAAAAGTCTTTGATTTATTTGTTTATTTATTTTAAGTTTTCAAGACTTGACGTGGTTTTTAAAAACGTGGGAATAACGTAGATAACAAAATCACGAAATTCATAGGTGAGAGCCGTGTTTAAGCTTGATTTTCAAAAACCAAATGGTTATCAAACGAGGCTTTAAACATTACTTTCACCAACAATTTTTTTTTTCTTTTTATTTTTAATGCTTTTTTATTGTGTTTTCAAAAACCAACCCAATGTTTGAAAACTAAAAAAATAATAGTTTTTAAAAATTTGTCACTGTCTTTGAATTTGACCAGGAATTCAAATATATCACTGAGAAAGATGAAAACTATGCTAAGAAAATTAGGAGACAGTGCTGTAAATGTAAGTGATTTGGGCTGGACTTTAGGCTATTCATTGGATGGAGATGCCTCAAGTCATGGTGGAGTCGGATTGTTTGACATCATACACCTTCTAAATGGCAACAGACGATGAGAGTTTTACTATTTGTCAACTGTGGAGGTTAAGAAGCTCTCTTCTACATTGGTGGGGACAAGGTTTAAGTATGTTCATATAATCCAAAATTTGGTAGTTGATCAGCTAGTGCGACGAGCGAGGATCAACGAGCCACGGCACTTAGTTTTCCGATCTTTCAATGTGGCTTCTTGCAACAGTTAATGTGAACAAGCATACTTTAATCTCAATGTAATCTTGATGTGTTTCTTTCCTCTCTATTTTTTTTTTTTTTAAGTTAGGTATTTTTTAAAAAAATCATCATTATTTTTTTTTTCGGTGAGAATAAAATTAGGCCGAGTAGACTTTTATGCAACAAGGCAATATGGATTACTTTTATTTAAAATAGAAGCAAGTGGGACTATTCAAAATAGTAATTTAATAATAAGTTGGTAGTTCAGCACTAGACATTCAAACTTTAATTCTATAAAATGAAAAATCCATTTTAGGAGCATGAAAAACTCATGGCAGTGGGAGATACGTGAGATCAAGAGATCTTTCTCTGAACCAAATGCTAATCAGAATTGAGGATGAATAGGAAACAGAAAATCAATGGACGAAATCCTATCACTCTAATTTTTTCTTATTACATGCATATTTCTTTATCTACTCAGAATTCAACCGGTATCATTTATGCTCAATTTACCGTCTACCTATATATTTTTAAAAAATAACAGTAAAAAAATACCGATAACTTCTCGTAATTAAAAGAATATTTAAGGTCAATACGAACATAGCTCGACTGACATAAAACTTATACTAACGTCTAAGAGGTTTGTGGTTCAAATCCCCTCACCCCACACATGACATTATTTGATTTGATTTTTTAATTCCAGATACTTTGGCATAGAAAATTTACCACCGAGAAAGAAGAAGAAGAAAAAACCTTGTAAACCTTAGTCATCTTCACTTCACTAGTCTACTTAACATGTATACAGCATATGACTGAGCCAAAATATAGTTCAATTAGGTCAAGCGTTAATATATGTACTCTTAGATAATTCTATTAAGCCAGCTCCCTAATTGTCAGGACTCTAAAGGCATAATATTTTTTTTTTAATGTAACTTTCTCAATATAAATGTAGGAGAAAATCGTCATATGTGTGGAAAAGCATCCTCTAGGAAAGATAGCCAACCATAAAAGAGGATGTTGGAGAGCATGAAACTATATATGAGTTTTTCATGGTGGATAAAATATAGTTTAAAAACAATAGTAAGTTTTAACCAAGTCAAATATACCAAAAGTATATCAAAATCATAGGGTTAAATTACACAAAATATTCAAGAATTTGAGTTACATTTTAATCATGTCCTTGAATTGTTGAGAAACAAAACTATTTGGAGAGTTTTTATGTTAAAATGACAAATGAAGATTGACAAGATACGTGATACGAAAAAAATTGAAAGGCATATGTAAAATGTGTACGAATTCAAAAGTGCAAAAAACAAGTAAAAACTCAGTACAAAACCAAGATAAAGAGAATAGGGAAAAAGGGAGAGCAGCATGAATCAAAGTTTTTCTTTTTCTTCTGTATGCATGTGAACCAATTTATATAGCAGAAGGGGATTAGAAGAGAGGGGTTTACGAAGAGGCAAAATGAAAGATGCTAAAACCACAGACCTCGTGGTTATCAGTATATCTTTATGTCAACTGAGATATGCTCTTGTTGATATATTTATAACATAATTAATGTAAATTGATGTGATAATTTTAGTGTATGTTTGGGAGTGATTTAAAAATGGTTAAAATCACTTTTGACATATTCAAAATCACTCAGAAACATGTCTTTAATAATTAAAAATCAATTTTAACGGTATGAAAATCACATTTAAAAGTGTAAAATCAAATATGAAATTGATTTTGAATAATTAAAAGTATGTTTCGGGATGATTTTGAACACGACAAAAGTGATTTTAGCCATTTTGAAATCACTCCCAAACATGCACTTAATGTGTAAGAATTAATTTTGTGAATGATATTGTAAATGATGTTAACACAAATGAAAGGAATGATATGAGTGATCTTGGTCTTATGTAAGATTGAGTAGTTGTCATGTCCACTCCACTTATCATTTTAAAGGAAAACTTTCTACTTTTTTTTTTCTTTTAAATCAATTTAAAAGATTCTTTTTTTATGATATATAAAATCGAGAATTCGAATCTTTGATTTAATGTAAATTTTTAAAGAATTTGAGGCATAAAATTCAATTGTATCCGGTTTTTACCGGCTGCCTCCGGTTGCACTCCAGAAGGAAAGGAAGCAGCTTATCTGGTAATCGCAAGCCACGTTGACACGAGGGTAAAATTGTCATTTTGTATTGGTAACAGTGAATATATAAAGCGGGAGGGAGCGAAAACTTCCGCGGAACGGCAACCGACTCATCTTAGAAATTTCCATTTCCCGCGTTATCATTTTCACGACTAAATTCAAATCTTTCTCAAACTGAATCTCTTTGCTGCGGAAGATTCTGAACTCTCTCGATGTTTTCCGTCATCTGCCGATTTCTTGCTCCAAAATTCGATCCATCTTGATTGTTA
The DNA here is from genome assembly GCA_036850905.1 of Luffa acutangula. Lineage (NCBI taxonomy): Eukaryota > Viridiplantae > Streptophyta > Magnoliopsida > Cucurbitales > Cucurbitaceae > Luffa > Luffa acutangula. The sequence continues at coordinate 53,767,688 of CM072087.1, read as the reverse complement.
CATCCCTGGGTTGGTCTCACTTTCTTCTCTTTCCGCTTTTTTACTATGAAACTCAAGAAATTCAAGTCGAATGCCTATTTTTTTTTTTGTTCAATACGTTTGTATTGCTCGATTTCGTTTCTCATTAGTAACTTTTAGTGCGGTTTCTGTTTTGTGCTTTGAATCTCTGGTCGCGTTATGTGGAATTTTAGTAGTTTGTGTTTGTACTGTGTTTTTGATGTTCAGCTGCAATTTTATGCCTTGCGACACAGTAACGCTAAAGTATGTTTTAGTGTCTTTATTATGATTTACAGGTCTGGTTTGGGTTGAGATTAAATTTCAATCGTTGAAGCACTAATTGCGGCTTTTGAGTCGTGATTTACATTCTATTTTGTGTATAGAGTTCTCCTCAAGGACGCTTGGAAATTTGCCGATCCTTGTGGTAGGTGCGTTGCCGAGTAAGTATAGGGATCTCTACTGTTTATATCTTGGTAGTTACGAAACTACTTGATTTTGGATTATCATCGTTATTATGGAGGGGTGGGGGGATTAAGACCATGAGGAAGATCTGTAAATTAGTTCAGGATTTAGGTTTTCGAGTTTCCTGTTTATATGATGTTGAAGTTGCTGATTGTTAGCTGTTCCAGGTTCTGCCATCATAAATTTCCTTTTTGGATAAATAGTTCAAGTAATTCTCCTCACACCTTATTCAGTGCTGGAAAGTTGAAAAATAATGAAAACAAGCCGGCGCCCAGATAGAAGGGCAAAAAAGTTGGGGAAAAGGTGTGGGGATTCTGCTGGCACAACTGGAGTTCAGAAGTCTAGAAAGATAACTCCTCAGGAGATAAAAGCTCTAGATAATGCACAAATTGAAGGTTCGATCACCAATTTGTTTTGTTTTAAGTTCTGTGTTCTATACAAACTAATTTCCCTGAATTATTATGTATCCTGTTCAAGTGTGAAAAAAGAACTGATTTCTTTCCGTACAGTTAGTTTTTGTATTTATTTTACACTTCGGATGCTTACAAACTACAAACTTTTTTGATCTAGTGCAGATGACCTGAAGAAGGTACAGAGTTTGGTTGATCAATCTAATCCAACAGAAATTACTGAGAGGTCACCGCCTCTTGATCTTTATCCCACACAGATGCCCCATCCTCGCACAAAAATCAAGCTCCAACTTTTTCCAATAAATGAAAAGACCCGCATGGCATTGGAAAAGGTATTGTCATGAGCACAAAACATTGAGGATTATGCACAGACAAATATGTTATCTGTATTTCAGTTCATATTTGAGATGTGATAAAACTATGCCTTCTATTCTTGTAGGATGGATATCATCCACATTTGGAACTGACTTTAAGGGCTCGAAAGAAAATTTCTTCGGTGTTAAATCATCTTATTAGCAAGTGGGGATGTTCTAATGTAGCACGAGGGGAGCTCACGCTTTTTCCATATGGTAAGCCATCTAGTCTTGCCAGCGGTCTAAAATGGACTCTGAAAGATTGTGACATAAGTGCTGGAGATGTCTATGCAGCTGTTGGAGGTTCTTCAATTTTCCGCTTAAGGTGCACAGCTTTATCATTTGCCTTTCTAATGATATATTTAGACATTTAAGTTAAATGTGTTAACTGAATTTATTCTCCTTTTTAAGGTATGGGTGGGTCTCCACACCCATTCCTTTCAAACTACATTCATCCTCGGAAGGCTTGGAGAGAGGTTGCAGTAGTACCATGCAAATCATGGATGGGGAAGGTAAACAATCTGAGGAAATCATGGATGAGATCAAATCAAGCAATGTGAATGATGTGAATAACACTGATGCATCAGAGAAGATTGTGGATTGTCCAACAAATCCAATGGTATTAAATTTTTTATTAAAATTTTAAATGAACACTATTACAAGAAAGAACATATTAATAATAATATTAAATTTATATGATCCTTTTTCCCAGTTCACATTGCTATGAGGTCTATGCAACAAACCATTACCATTATTTGCTTATTGAAAAAAGTATGACACATTAACGATGTGAAAACGAGCAGATGCACAAGATAGATATGTTGAAGAAATTAGCACAAAAGGGGAGATACAAACACTTGGGAGAAAGAAACTTTTATTAGGAAAGTACAAAGATGGACACTCTTAGGAAAGACTCTCTCACTTTCTCACACTCACTTGTGATGCTCTCTCCAACTTGTTGATTCTTATGAGGGACACATTTCTATTTATAGGCCTAAGATTCTTGGAGCCCAAGCAACAAGATTTTTCTAGGCTCTTCTTGAATCTAAAACTATCCTAGACATTTCTATACTTATCCGTATCCAAAGGAATTCTCTAGAATTTCTTGGAGCCTAAATAAAGGATAAGATAATTCTAGAGCTTCTTTTAGGTATTTATTACAATACTCAAGATAAATCTAGAAAGAACTAATCTATACAAATGAGTCATTTATGGAGATACTTCAAGAACTTTCTAGATAGTTAGTGTTGCTTTATTTAACAAGATAGTAGATACATTAGAACTGTTAGCAACAAATAATTAATAATAATAATATTATTATTTTTTTGACAAACCAAATGTTTCCATTTAATCATCCATTGTAGCTTACCGTAAATGTTATGATCGTCTGCAATTTGGTGACACTGTTTGAATAGGGTAATGAGCCACCGTTAGACTCTGGTCATCAGCTGTCATCAAAATGTGGAATACTGCAGTTAGATAGTATCTCAAACATAAGCATGGGAGGCCTCCTGTCTGAAGCTTCCTTATTGGGAAAATGCAGTAGCTGGGATTCAAAGATAACAGGGGGCAATAAAGGCGTGCAGCCAGCTGAAGTAATAACTGATTCTCTTGATGCATGCATTGCTGCGGCCCAGATGAGATTTTCTGAAGTTTCAAAGCAGCCCCACAATGATCAACATTCGTCTATTTTGGATGCTGAGCAGACTTGTGATGCATTTGCTATGAAAAGGCTCTCTTCGTCGACCAAAGCTACTCTTTCTATAGATGCTGGTGCTGGGGGCACCTTCCAAGATGCCGATTCCAAGTTATTCAAATTTCCTAAAACACCTCAGGTTTGTCTCTTTCTTTGCACAGCTTCGTCTGTTTTAGAGAAGAAATGGTTAATGACATCATATGGAGTCCATAGCTCCCTGGTTGAGTAATCAGATACTTCCAATTTGACTGATCTTATGTATGTTTGCTTACCATAAACTACGGATTACGAATTTTTGGAACTGGTAAAAAAACTCGAACTTCAATATTATTTGAAATCAACTCAAGGTATCCAGCATACTACCATTTATGTAGGAACATGGGATAGAAAATTTGATCGATGAAGTCTAGAATTAATTTAAGGGGAAAGACATTAATGACTATAATTTACAAATACTTTATTTGATTCAGTGCCAAAACTTGCATGAAATTGAACAAACTCACCGGTGGTGTGTAATTGCTTTTGGTTTTTTGTTTTGTTATTTTCTTGTGAAGTGTTGTTTGTAATTATTTATCACCAAAAACAAAATTTTATCGGGTTGATACTTAACACTCCATGTCTGGATTCAATTTTTAAGATCTTTTTCTCTGATATCATGTTAAATGACCGGTAAATCTAAAAATGAGTAAATGATAACATATTTAGTCTTTTAAATGCATTCTTAACAGTAATCTAGACACATTTTTTTTTTCCTTTTACCGTCTGCTTTTTACCATTGTCATCTTTTTACAGTCCCATAGTCGATCTGAGCTTTCTCAAGATCCTGCTGTTAAAGAATCCAAGACTGATCTGATGTTCTGTTCGCGAGTTTATCATGATGAAAGCAGCCTTGGGCTGTCAGGAATCAATTGGGTACGCATCGTTGCAATTTGCACACTCTTTTCCTCTTTTCTTTTTCTTGCAAGTAGCTTTTTACGATTCCCTTTGATGTTCTGTACAGAGCGACTCCTTAGGACCCTTCGATCTTGGCTTGCCTGTTTCCCGGAAGTCCTCCAGTGGTGACGGTCTTAGCATGAGTGGATTTGTCAGATAGCAATAATAATATAGAAGCAACTCCATCCTACAAAGTCATTGCATAGTAAAGAACTTGGCCAACAATTATATTACGTTCATTTGCAAATAATTTGGCACGTTACTTACAACTGTATAGATTTCTTCACTTGAGAATGTCCTGAAGCTGTAGTCATTATAATCCATGTATTGTGATTACAGAAGCAGCTGCATCGATCTGGGTGCGAACTTTATACATGTTGCGGACAATACTTTGGTACATACCAGTATGTAGGTATCTCTATACACACCACCATTAAAATATCGACAACAAGGAAAGATAAAGAAATTTTCTCATTTTTCACTTTTCTCTCAATTGTCAAGATTTTAATGAGGTGTGTAGGGAGATCACTACACATTGTTTTGTAGCCAAGTATGGTTCTTATGTCATATAGAGATGGTATATAGGTAGAGAATATAGGAACTAAAATCAAATCTTTGAGGAAAATATAGTCCACTGTGGTTTTGTCCAGCAGTTTGCAGTTAAGCTATTTTGGTTTGACCTACTTTATTTATTATTTTGAGTTATGGGGATTGGAAACTTTTAACCTCTCGTTTGGATATATGTCTTAACTAGTTGAACGATGCTCTTATTTGATTTAATTTAATTGGAGCTATATAGTTAATTTAGTTTTGTGCATAGAACGTTGGATTGCGAGAAAAATATGTTCTAAGCACTCTCTATGCATGAGCTAAAAAGCAATATATGGAACTGAATGGTTGCTATGAAGTAATGTGCTTGAATGATATTTGGTACATAGAATGTATACTTAACTTGTCAAACGAGCTCATCCAGAGAAAAAAAAAAAGAGCTTGTCAAATGAGCAAAAGATTCAACAAAGGTTGAGTATACAAATTTCTCTGAGTAGAACAAATGTGAGAGTATTAAAATTTGAGCATCTGACCCATAGGAAAAAAATACAAATCAATTATTGTTGAGTTATATTCATGTATAATATTTTTGACCTTTTGAGGATACCAGTCGAGTTTTGCTTAGATTGATTATTTAATTGCATAATTGGATATGAAATTGAATGAGGATATATTTTGTATTTTAATGATTAAAATATCATTTTTTTAGTATTTATAAAAATAGCCGTCATTTAAAAGTTTGCATATTTGTTAGTCAATAAAAACATTAGTTTTTCAAAGTTAGCTTGATGTTAATTAATGATATAGAAAATTTTTAATTATTTGATCCAAATTTGATATAATGAAATAACTTATTCTTTTTTTATATAAAAAATCAATTATTTTTTTTGAACAAATATAAAAAATCAATTATTAATCCTTGTCAATTGTATGAAAAATATTATTACTATTTAACAATTTTGATAAAAAATTATGTAAACTTATGGAAAACTTATTTTTTTTTAATTCAACACTATAAGATAGGAGATTCAAACCCATGATCTCTTGATCATAAGTCTATATTTTATGGCAGTTGACTATGCTGTTGTTAGATATGAGAGAAAGATATGAGAGATCAATTTTAAATTTTATTGAAAGTAACTAAAATTGGATGTCCGAAAATATATTGACTTAAATGAAACAAAACCAAAGTACCAAAAATGATAATTTAATCTATTTGTTTTTGAAGTTTACTAATTAAGATGTGATTTAAATTTAAATTAGGCCAAAGCGAGCATAACTCAGCGATAATTGACACCCTCGACCATGAGGTCAGAGGTTCAAATCCCCTCACCTCAAATGTTGATGTACTCAAAAAAAAAAAAAAATTTAAATTTAAATTAGACCAAGTTGCAAGCAATGGAATGTTCCAATTGTCGTGTAGTCTACGTTTCACCCGCCAAATTTGTACGATTCATTCTGTTCTCTCTCTTCAGTCTTCACCAACAACACTGCGTCGGATCGGACATCTCAATACCTCCAATTCAATCCAGACAAACACCATTCGATCATCTTCTCTTTATGCATAATTCCAAACCCTTGCCGGCTTCCGGACGATGGAATCATCACGGTTTGTTTTCCAGATTCATGAATTCGAATATCCACTTTATACATTCTTCAACCGTCTCCATTATCTCATCACTATGTTGCCTAGCTTTCACCGAAACTTCGATTCGCATCACACGGTGGGGGATTTTGCAATTGACCACGGATGGGGTGTGTTCAGTCCAGCTCCTTCGACTACTCGCCAAATGGTGGCGTTCGGAAGTTGAATGCGGAGCGCGATTACGTCGCCGGAGGCAATCGGAATCGGAATCGCTCCGGCAAGGTTGGGAGAAGAAGCTTGGCTGCTGTGAATGATGGTGGAGTTAGGAAACTCGTTTATATCGAAACGAAGAACGAGAAGAGTGGTGATGTTGGGAATGTTTCCAAGAGGATTAGTGTATCTGAAAATGTTGGAGGAGAAGAGCTTGTGGATGGTTGGCCGAAGTGGCTGGTTGAAAATATTCCTAGAGAAGCTTTGGCAGGTTTGGTTCCCAAGGGTGCCGATTCATACGATAAATTGGCCAAGGTTGTTGTTATTTTCACTTTAGTTCTCTTTCACTCATTCTTCATTGTTATGAACAGGATGTTAATGTTGCAGTGTGCTTAATACTTTGAGATATTGCGAGTTTTTTTTTTTTCGTTACGTTGAGTTCCTTGTTTTAAGGTTAAAAGAAAACTTATGGAACTCTTGAGAAAGTGAGAAGAATGACACTCTGCAACAGGAAAAACTTGTGTACTCTTTATTCGTCAATCATTTTAATGGTTTATCTCATTAGTTCCCTTCGTTTCTGTAATTGTGGTTAGAAAACAAAAAGCCCGGATGGTAAGGAAGAAACTATCATTTAAATTCGTTTTAATTTGATGTCTGGGGTTTATAGGTAGGTCGAGGGACGTACAGCAATGTGTATAAAGCTCGAGACAGGGACACAGGAAAAATTGTTGCTTTGAAAAAGGTTCGATTTGATACGTCGGATTCTGATAGTATCAAATTTATGGCAAGAGAAATCATGGCGTTGCAGAAGCTGGACCATCCCAATGTCATCAAGCTTGAAGGAATAGTCACATCAAGAATGCCATACAGCCTTTATCTAGTATTTGATTTTATGCTGTCTGACTTGACTGGAATAATCTCTCGTTTCAGCAGGAAGCTCAGTGAAGCTCAGGTATAGATTTTTACCTGTTCTTAGCTGTTCTAGGGCAATTCGTCAATGATTATAAACGCATCATTTCTAAATTTGTTTGCTTCAACCATCATGAGTTGGCCCTAATAGTCAATAAGAACCATAGAAAAAATAAAGGGTTTAGAGGGAATGGGTTCAATCCATGGTGGCCACCTACCTAGGATATTTAATATCCTACGAGTTTCCTTGGCAACCAAATTTAGAAATGCAACAAGTTCTGTGGTTATCGATTGAGTTGAGGTAAAAATTGTTATAGTATTGAAAAAGAAAAGAACTGACATTCTACTTTTAATATTAGGACTATGCTTTGTCATACAATTATGTATTTAACATTAATGTGACTTTTGGGGTTTTGTACATCAAGATCTTTTTTGGAGTGAAGACTCTTATCCTTTCTAGTATTCCATGAACGTCTTGAAATTGCATTCCTTTTTCCAGGTCAAGGCATACATGCAACAACTACTATCTGGTCTTCAGCATTGCCACGAAAGGGGAGTCTTACACCGAGATATTAAACCTTCTAACTTGCTGATTGATAAAAGTGGGATGCTAAAAATTGCAGATTTTGGGCTAGCCAATTTTTTCATTCCTAAAAGAAGACGTCCTCTCACGAACCGAGTTGTTACACTCTGGTATAGAGCTCCAGAGTTGCTGTTAGGTTCTACAGATTATGGAGTTGGTATTGATCTGTGGAGTGCTGGCTGTCTTCTAGCCGAGATGTTTCTCGGAAAGCCCCTTCTGCCTGGGAGGACAGAGGTAGAGACTTTCTAAACACAACCTGTGGAACTTAGATGTTTAGGTACTGAAAACTTTTAAGAGAATTTTACTTTTTCTTCTTATTCTCTCTCTTATGTTTCATTTATAGCAATTATTTTCTTCTTTTAAAATCTACTAGTGTAAATTTAGAGTTTTTTGGACTATAGGAAGTGCCAGGATAATTTCATTTCCTTTTTCTTCCTGTCAAGAAAGATTTAGGCGCTAACTTGAATCCCATACCCTTTTGGACTTCTTGGACTACTTCTCATCTCAATTCATCTTTTACGTGTGTTTTGCCACTTTCTGATGCAATGCTTTCATTCCATCCTTAAAACCGTCAGAATGCAATATGAAGAAATCATAATGGTTCATAGATCTATGCTACTATACTCCATTCTTTAAAATATTCTAGATTGGTTTCTCTCTGAAGGATTTTCGTCTATGATATTTACTGGAAATTAATTCATATATTTTCATCCTTATTCAGGTCGAACAACTTCATAAAATCTGGAAGCTTTGTGGTTCACCCCCCAAGGATTATTGGGAAAAAATGAAGCTACCTGCAAGCTTCTGTCCACCACAAAATTATCAGTCTGGTTTCCCAGAGGCTTTCTCAGGTTTTTCTACACCTTCGTTTCGTCTCTTAACTACACTTCTCTCATTAGACCCAGCACGTCGTGGCACTGCTTCGTCTGCTCTTCAAAGTGAGGCAAGTAAAAACTTCAAATCCTTTGTAATTTTTAACGTGGTAAATATTTGTTTTGCTAATTTAATGAAAGCAAAAAAGCTATTGTTTTTGCTTCAAACTTGTTGCTTTGAGGTTTCATTAATATCTAGGTGCTAGGTCGACTTAACTTCGGATGGTATTTTAAAATCTTATATTTTAGTAACATTCATCTATAAATTTATTTTTTAATTACACAGCAAAAAGGAAATCAGGTGATGTCACCACTGTCTCGAACTTTATGTCCCTAAACCCCAAACTCTTTTCATGGGCCAATTTTCCATGAAATCTCATTAGCTTTTAACCTTGGTTTGAACATATTGTCTCGTGAATTGATGAAACAATAAAGAAGTTAATACCCCAGGCTGCCTTAATTCGAAGATTGTAAAATTTTATATTACCTGCCAAATCATAGCAAGACATTAGGTGCTGTTATACATGATAAAGTGCTCTAATATGTTATTCTCATAGCTAGCTTTTGCTTTCAGTTCTTTAGTTCATATCCACTGGCATGTGAACTCTCAGATCTACCAGTGATTTACCACAAGGAGGAAGAGCCAGCTAAAACCAGAAATAGGAAGAAGTATGCTTCTTGGTTCTGAAAGTGATACTCCGTATATCATGTGAATGAGCGAGCCTGTTCTTTCTCATCATCCTCTTTTCGATTTTTAGTTGTTCAGCTTATACTTGACAGGAAGAATAAAATATCAACCAATTCATAAATCGTATTCTATTTGTGTATAATTCAGAGCTGTAGAAACTCATTACTAATGTGATAGAACTTGTATCTTTCATCTTCTAGGCAAAGGAGCTCAAGAAAGATGCACTCATCTCATTCTCAACCACTTCTTGGATCTCAGCAAGTAGCTAATGCAACAAAAGCAAGAGACTCCGAATCTTTGAAAGAGGTAGCGTTCTCCATTTTATTTTACTTTCAAGAAATAACATCACTAAGAGGTAAGATCAGTTTCTATGTAGATTTTCTTCAAATCCCTGTTTTAATAACTATTCATTTTTATTGTCTCAGATTCTACTATGACATAAATTTGGAGACTACCGGATAAAATTTTCTATGCATAAATGAGATCTGGATGGATAGAAGTAGAAGTAAAACATTCATTTTTCATACTAAACAGATGATATATGATATAAAAATTGCCAATGGACTATTGTTTGTTTTGATTCAAAAATTGATTTAGATGGATACACCGTAGCCATTACATGCACACTCATGAAGATATATTTGTTAGTTTACGGTAAATTATACTCATACTCATGAAAGAGGGTTTTCCTTTTTTGTTTGTTTGTTTAAATTTGCTTCAACTCAATTGCTCTTTTCAAAATAAACACTTGACTTGAACGATTCCTCGACTTCTAAAAACTTGCTAATCCATTGCTCACCTGACCATCTGGTGGGAAGCTATCTTCTCTTTCTTGGCTAAGCTCAGCCCAAACAAAATGGATCATTTGAAGATATTTTCTTTTGTTGAACTTGTATTGTACATCTACTAATACCTAGGTTGGTACTAAAAGAGAAATAAACCGACTCTTTTGAAATTTCAGGAGAATATCACACAACCGAGCACTTATAGTCGAGGGACGGCAAGCAGCTCAAGCAGCGTTTCCTCAAGTATTAAATCATTTAAGCATGTAAAGAACATGCAAATGTCCCTTTCTCCAATTCTTCAATCACATGGGAAAAGATCCCCCAAAACCGAAGGTCATCCTAATGCTGTTAAGAACATAAAAAACCCGAACCTCTTGCAAGCTTCTACCCTCTTACAGGCCTCCATCACAGACATCATCAACCCCAAAGAAGGCAGTGCACTGACTTACTATCAAAGGTCTATTTCTACACTGGACCTTCGCAGCCTTTATCTTGATAAGCAATCAATGCACCATCAAACAGATAGAGAATAGTATTCTATTGACAATGGTCTTTAAGTAAGCCAAATTTGTTATTTCATGCTCGTTTGCATAATAAACTATTTTCTTTCCCTCCCTTGGGAGTGAGAGAGAGTTTTTGGTGGGGGGGGGGGGGGGGGCGGGGGGGGTTTACCATTCATGAAGACTGGTATAAAGAAATCAATGCATGTTGTGGACTATTATATTTGTTACTCATTACACAAAATCATAATAATCAGTTTTTTACCCCAAAAGTCATAGGGTGTATATTTCTGCTGTCCCTCTCCAGAGACTGATTAAAATGGTGTCTTCATTTGTTTTAATTTCTGCCATCCTATTGTAAGATAGAGGGAATTCGAATTCATTTAAGAGTAAAATGCAATTATTTATTTCTGTTTGGCTTTGGATGAAGTTTTTGAAATCCAATGATAGAGATGTATAAATACTTGCATCTATATCGGATGTCAGTACACAAAATCATAATAATTTTTTTCGATAATCCATTCTTTCCAAATCTGAACGTCTCTTATAGCTGCTGGAAAAGGGTATGGGAAGAATGTGAAAACTATCTACTTTTCTGGTCTCTGAAGTGAAACATCATTTAAGATTTGATGCTGTTATATTTATTTCTTTTTATTCATGAGCTTATGCCAAGCTTGCTATCCATGCTAGCTAATATATGTAAGATAGCATATTGTTTTACTACATCCATGCTAGATGCTCACTACTGACAGTTTAGTTTATAGTGAATTATGCTTGGGGATCAATGTGGAGATAGCCACAGAATTGAAGGTATTAAATATAGTTTAGAGGTATGTATAAGCATGTAGTCCCAATCAACTTGAAACACTCCTCTTCAATGAGTATGAGGAGATGAAGAAATATACTCAGATACAAAAAGAGTTTAGAAAAGGAAAAGTTTCAACTCAATCATCATAAAAGCTGTGGGAAAACTTGTTCTTGATCCACTTGAAGCTGTTTCTCAAGGACTTCTTCAGCTTACCTTCCATTGAATACATATTGTAAGTAGCTACTCTTTGCCTCCTCTTGAGCTCTGGATTGCCCCCATCTTCCTTGTTGATTGTCCCATTGAAGCTGTATGATTTGGATCTGTCCTCAAATCCAGACCTCACATCTCCATAGGCTTTTGAGTAAGACCCACAAAATGATTTGCTTCTCTCCATCATTAGAGACTTTGAATGTTTTATAACTATGTCTTCTCTCCTATAAATATATGCTACTAGAACAACCTTTATGTGGGTATAAATCATATGAAAGGGTAAAATAGGAACTATCCTTGTATTCTTTATAAGTAGATAGATAATATTCGATTTCTTTCATAGTATAGTCCTACATTTTACCATTTCAATAGTGAGAACCATTAAAGAACACCTAATATTTTTATAGCAAGAAATCATTGTTTTATGTCACATCATCACGAAATATGACAAAGGAGTAATTATTTATTATATAGGCATTGTGCTATTCAATGGATATGTGAATGATTCATTATGTGGTTCGGTTGGATGTTTAAAGAAATAAAACAGCTGGTGATGGGAAGAAGGAAAAAGAGGGAGAAAACAATGCCTCTGTCTTGTTCCAACTTCCAAAAATAAATTAGTCTTTCCACGAATTTTTGTTTTTAAAAATAAAGTTTTATTGGTCATTAAAATTTTTACAGCTTTAGGGAGAAACTTTTTTTTTTTTTAATAATAATAGAATGCATGGATAACCAATCATGAAAAAGTGAGTGGTGCTTTAAAAAAATAATAATAGAACGAAATATCAAAAAAGAGTAATTTTTTTTTTGTATCTGATTAATTTTTATCAATTTTTAATATTACATTTAATATAAATAAGTTTTGCGAATATATTTTTTATAACCAATCATGAAAAAGTGAGTGGTGCTTTCTATTTACCAGTGTGAAGTTTTATTCCTCTATTTCTTGAGCTCCCCTGTGAAAGATGCAACGATTACCTTATCCAAGACAATATATAAACATAATTAAGTAATGGTGATTCAGCTGACAAATCAATTGATTCTAAATTTTCATCAGTATTCAAAATTTTCCAATCCCACTCATGAACTTTAGAAAAGATCAATGGTACATTTAGGTAAGATTTATGTGGGTGAAAGAGTGATTCAAAAGACAAGTGGTGCTGGTGGCAGCACCAATTAGTGGGTGTTTTTGTGTGGTGGAGGGCTTTTAAAGGTTGGAGTTAGGATGATTATGAATTGGATTAGAGGCATGGCCATGGCCAACCATAATTTGATTGGATTTGGGTCACAATCATCTAAATGTTGGCTCTCTGTTGGGAATTATACAAACCCTACAAAGTGAGCATTCCACTTGTGGGAATGCAATGCTTCAGATGATATCATCAACCTTCCTTTTGGATCAACACTTTGATTTCAAACCACAACTTTTCAGAAACCACCTTGTGAGAGATTTGAATGAGATTACAATAAAATTGGAATATTAGGAAGCAGGGTGGATCTAAGAAAAATAATATCAACAAATTATTGTCATTACTGACATCATCATTGTGTCTTTTCTTTTTGAGTATTATTGCATATTCTCGCTACTTTTGAGTGTCTTGTTTATTTGTTGAAAACTTTGCAACAAAGAACCTGGCAAATGAAAACTTGATTTTTGTCTTGGAAAAAAAATTGAGTTGATGATTTTGAAGGAATAAAAGCTTTAGATACTTTTAATAAAATTCTCAAACAAGATGCATAACTGCATAAGAAGTTTGTCATGTAGAGGGAGAGGGCATGATTAGTATCCCTCTACACAACCACAACCTTTAGAGTGGTTCAACTTCCCATCAATGCATCCTTCTTCTAGATCTAAACCTTACTGAAACCACGTAATTTCCATAATTCAATTTCAAAATGATAAGCTAACCGAAACATATCATTATTGCTGCCAAACCAAACCTTCCACCAAAATGCCAAACTTGAAGTGCCATAGTTGTTTGGTCTCTAACTTGAACAATAAAGAGCAATTAACTTTTAGGGTTCTCATATCATATCAATATTCGTTATGATGTATTCACTTCTAACTACATTAACAAAGTGACCTACAGTTAAAAGAACAGGTATCGATAGTTAGGAACCGACAAAGTATTGAAGAATATTAAGAATAGCTCTTACAGAGTTCCAAATGTAGGCATTTGTGTGAATGCAACCCCAACTGCAATTCGATGCAAATAAGAGAAGTCATGTTTAGACCACTATAATATTACGTTGTAATGCACTTCTCAAAAATACATTTATAAATAAATTTGGCAGAAATTCTGAGCAGAAGGTAAGAGGCAGATATATCTTCAACGCTTCGTCAGTGGACATCCAAATTCAAGGTGAAGTGCTGGTTTTCCACTTAGTTGAAATTGCTCTATTATAAAGCAAGAAAAAATCATTATACACAAGAACCGACCAAGAAGCCAATTTTGTACCGTTGTTTCTACCATGTTCACGAGAGCATTCAGGTTTCCTTCATCTAAAAAATGGTGTTATTGAACAACAACAATTTATTTACCCTTTGTTCCACGAGTTGCTAGACAATCGCCTCGTAGACCTTCAAGTGACGTTTGTGATGAAGAAATGAAGGCATTCTAGTCCTTCAGGCTTCAACCTGTCTGTGATGGTGAAACTCGCAATAAGCAATTGCATTAAATTAATGGTGTGCTAATTAGATATGATAATTAATTAAGACAATTGGGATCTGAACAAGTCAGCACCCTCCTCAACGTCATCAGTTCTCATGCTTCCACTTTGAGCCATGAGTATCCTGTACACTCTCTTTGAACAAATCTCTCCTAATCTTCTATCATCGCCGAGTAAACCTTCTATCGTCAGGTCTTTCAGCAGAAATTCCTTTTCATGCACCTGTTAATACATGAGTGGATGTGGACCAAGAAGAAATGTTATCTACCATGACTGCTAGCTAATGCAATCAAGGATAAGGTGAATTTGTTCATACTCACAGATTTACATGGATCCATGTATACACTCAAAAGAGATTTCATGGTTGGATATTTCTTCCATATTGCTACGGCAAACCGTGGTTGTACCTTTGGAATTGCTACCAAGGCTTTTAACCTGATTACAAAAAGCAAATCCATTTACATTGATATGTTATCCCAACCAAGCTAATTAAAAAAAAAAGTTAGGACAGCAAGGAAAGAAGACAAATGACATAGTCAATGAAACTGTACTCCAGAAATAGAATAACATCGTATGTGGGGCAAGGAGATATAACCTCTTAGAGAAAGTAAAGATGTCTTAACCGGCGGAGCTAAGTTTGTGGTATAATCTAATTTTATTACTAGAGGTCTATTAGAGTTATCAATCAACAAAACTACAAAAGTAAAGAACAAGGGTAATTAAGTACAGATATCAAAGAAGGAAATAGAAATACCTTTGATATTACCACAAGCAAATGCCAGAATAGTGTAAAGAAACTAAATGTCGATAAAATTTGAAATTAATTGGTAAAAGATGATAAAACCTCACCACAAGCTCTTCTTAATCACATTCCTGTCAATACAATCTTTGGGTATAATGGATCCATTCGCATTGACGGATAGATGCGTCAGCTTTTTCCTGAATTTTACAAGACAAGCAAACATAAATAGATATTCTGACTAAGGACTAAAATATGTGAAAAGGTGTATGGGTGAGATAGTCTAACTCCATATTTGCGTTAACATACCATGTCAAAAGAACAATGGAACCAATGCAACATCTAAAGATAGTACTAAACAGGATTCTCTTGATTTAGGCTTTTTTTCATACTAAGTTTAGTCGTTTAGCCTATGGGATCGATGAACAGTATACGAAAAATCCTTTCTACTTGACCCAACTTTACAGTACTAATTTATGCTTTTAATTTGCAATTGAAGCAAAGTTATCAGAAAATTAACTTTGCACACTTCAAGAAGTTAAGAGTAGACTGAAATCTAAGAACAGTATTCAGCACCTGAATTGACAGGAAGCCAGACTGCATGTTAAACCAACAATATGGTCAGCTACCTCAGCTTCATCTATACACTGCCTAGAGCGTACCTTGACAAAGTGAGTAGTCAATTTTGCCAATTCCTAGACGAACCATGTGAGATACATGAGACTATGAGAGAGTTTATACTGCAACATTGAACTATAAAACTTTGATTGGGAAAGGAAGGTAAATATATTTCCTAATCCTCCCATGCATTCATGGTTTGGTTATTATTCAAACCTCCTCAACAGGTGGACGTATCCAACCATTACTGCTTGCGGAGTTCTTGTACTTCTCCTGTTCCCTACAAAGTTCAAAAATTACAATTTTCAGAATCTCGAGCTTGCAACTTCAAATTATTAAACAACAATTAATGGAAAAAACAGGGACAAAGATTCTGAAATTGCAAAGAGCATGTAATATATATTTTCTTTTAAATGAAACAGAACTTTTCATTGAAATAGGACAAGATTCTGAAATTACAAAGGGCGTCTAATCTTATTAGCTGTGCAACACAAACTTTTCATTATAGTAAGATGCAGTAAATATCCTGATTTAAAACAAGCCAGTGAACAATGGAAGGCGGCTAACAAGTGACTTCAAATATGCAAAGTGCAAACTCCTGTGCAAATGATGAGAAAATTGACAAACAAAAACCTTGCAAGTGTAATTATTTGATACAACAACCAAGTGACATAAGACACTGTTAGTTGTAATCAGCTTCATGTTCAGTCCCGTTTGAAACAGATCGAAAGAGATTTTTGTTTGGATTAACTCCAGTATTTCAAGCATTATTGATACAACATACAAGTTTGTGAAACTTCTAAAAATTCAGGGGATGAAAAAACTCTAAGAGTGAACCAACATGAAAAATATTTCAAGATACGATGTAAAATAATTTACAGAAATCTCAAACTTGTTTCTATCAAAGTTCTTTTATTAAGAAATGTCATATCGAATAGAATTGTACAAATCCTCACCTTTTATTGATAAATGCCATTAACCTATTGGTGAGGTAACAGATCGTGTAAGAAGGGTAATGGCTTTGAACTCTGGCTACATGATCCATAAATGACTCCTTGCTAAGAAGCTCACAGAAATTTTCAGCCTCATAGACTAGTAATACATATGAAATCTCCAGACCCTTGGAATTCTAAAGGAAAATATTAAAATATTGTTAAAAACAAACAATAGCAATTATACACAACAAATTTATAATTGAATGCAAATGAAATCTATAAGCCGGATATCAATTCTACACTGGCAGAGAAACTAAATTTTTCCAAAATGTGTCTAACGACCTTTTTATCATAAGAAAATGGAAAAAATTACCCAACATCTTTTTGATATGTGAACCCACAACCCCAAATCCCCTTTTCTAACAGAAAAGTTAATTGTCCATCTTGGTTCTGTAAAAAAATTAGGAAATCAGGTCATTTTTAACCAAGAGAGAAAAAAAAAAAAAAGAAGATCCTGTATCCACCTTGGGAGAGCCATGATCCAAGATGGACGAACTAATTTCAGGATGTCTTGTTTCTTCCAGTTTTTCAATGTTGATAAATGGATGACCAGGAGGCTTTTGGTAGCATTTAAAGGTCCAAAACATTACGTTATGTCATCACAAAACTGGAAACGCAGCTAACAAACAACTAATGAATGAGAAAAAATGATTTATCCCACTAGAATGTCTAGATTATCATATGAAAAACAAATGTTATAGAACTAAATAATCATTAAAAAAAAAAAAAAAAAAAAGGAAACTGAAACTTGACCTTGTAGGGAGGTTGTCAAGAAACTTGACCTTGACCAAAATTTATTGTAGACTTTTATCATACTGATGACACTAAAACAAATGATATATGTATATATACTCATAAAGAAATATGATTTATGAATATAAACATATACTAGGTGAGAGCATTTATTACCTCTGAAATATGCTCTGGAACATTCATAGTCCACAAAATTGACCTTTCAATTGGATTAGACTTGATATGGAATGTAATCCCTTTTTCAGCAAACCTTGTTAGCAGATGACCTATGGTAAGACAAGGATTTGTTTTCGGGTGGTGTTGAAATTTAAAAAATAACAAGTGAATAGAGATTAGGTAGGCCTCACCACCGATTGATCCCAACTCAACCACTTTAGCATCAATTTCTGCTACAATGGACTTCAACGCAAGTTTCCCCTTTTCCCACTTCTGCTTCTCTTTCTGCATTTTCTTCATCTCTGCAGCTTCAGCCTTTTGAGCTGCCTTTTGCAACTTCTCTAGCTACGTCAGATATCATAACCAACAAATTAGCTCAAAAAATTTACCAGTCTATCTTTAATTCAGGGCAGACAATCAAAACCTACTTCCTTCTTTTTCTTCTTCTCTTCCATTAAACGAATTTTTTCATCTTGAGTTGCCTTCTTCCTTATCACTTTGTCAATATTTTTGTTCTTCTCAGCATTGGCTTTCCTTCCAGTTGCTTTTATAGTGTTATCACTCTGCTCCATTACAACATTTTCCTTTTCAGGATAATCATGAACCTGAACAAACATTCAACTTACTTATACTTTGTACAGACAACTCATGATTGGTAAAAGGAAAGGACAAGCAGAAATTCTAGAAACGTGGGTGTTACTCTTTATTTTCATTTTCAAAAAAGAAACAAGGCTCATGTGGTTATTGATGAATAACTTAAGAATTGACATCTGAGGATTAATATTCCCCAAATAATTCCAGCCCTAAATTATAAGTTTATATAAAACCATTCAAGATTCCATAAAGACAGGACAAGGAAGGACAAGGGTATTATATGACCATAATCGTAGTTTCCCAAATAGCTGGCTAGAAGCTAACGTGATCACTTAACCAATAATAACAATAATGGAGCTTCATTAAGTAACTTCTCCCACGGAAAATTTGACTGCTATGGTAACTAAATCCAACAAAATATGAACGGTATATTCTTGATGATACAAATTAAATTCAATAGAATTCAACTTATGAAGATAATGGAAATCAAGAGGCCAATGAATAAAGTAAATCAAAGGACACAATGTGATAAGTTAAGGCAAAGTATGAAGATCTTGCACAATTTGTTACCATGGTCCACAATTCAAATAGCATTAGCAACATTGTAGTTTAAAATGAGCACTGCCAAGAGCAAGTACATGGAAACAAGAATGCTAAAAAAAAAAAATTAGGCATGCACATGAGAAGGATGTGTGCAATAAGAAAATTACACAGACACTGTGCAGAAAATTGGAAATTCACAGTAATTTTCATCCAAATATTTAATCATGAAAACTGATTTTTTATTTTTTTATTTTTTATTATTATTATTTTTATATATATATATATATGAGAAACCGACTTTCATTGAGAATGAATGAAAGAATACAAGGGCATTAAAAAAAAGAGCCCACAACAAAGGGGATCCAATTAGAGGAAGAGACTCCAATCAAGTAAAATAATGCCTAATGAATAATTACAAAAAAATTTCAACACCGAGGCCCAAAGAGATACATGGAATCTAGCAAGAGACCATATATCCCTTGGATCCTTTTCCAACCCCCTAAACACTCTGTTGTTTCTTTCCCCCCACAAAGCCCATAACACAGCACATAACTCAGCTTGCCACAAAAATCTCCCCTCCTCACGAAAAGACGGATGGAAAAGGAATTCCTCGATCATCTCCCTAACATCCATATAACTTCGCGGCTGCAACTCAAAAGCATCAAAGAACAACTCCCACACCACTCACATAGAGTCACACATCCGAAGAATGTGATCTAGGTCTTCCTTCGCCTTCCTACAAAGAATGCAATAAAACGGGCCCACCAACGAGGGCATACTTCTCGAGAGCCTATCAAAGGTATTAACTCTACCATGGATAACTTGCCAAATAAAGAAACTAATCTTACTAGGCACTTTCACCTTCCACACACGAGAAAAAATCGACTCACTATGAATAGGAGGGTTCAATAACCAACAAAAGAAAGAGCTACAAGAAAACTGAATATTGAAAGAAAGTTTAAAAACATAATTATGAAAAAGATACATATTTCTGAACAATACAATTCCTTGTGAAAGAAACCAAAACCAAATCAACATATTTCTGCATAATTCAATGTCTTGTAATAGATGTATCATGTATGTAAAGAAAATTAAAATCCATCGTGATAACATTAATATGCTAAAAAAAGTTCAATGTTTCTAACTCAAATTTTGATCATGTTTCTAATTTCTCAAGTGTCCTCGAGAAGAATATCAATTTGCAAAGAATAAAAAAAAAACAATCATCAACCTAATTTTTTTTTTTGGCAAGAAATCATGCTTCCATAAAGAGAAATGAAAGGAAACACAAGGTCATACAAAAAAAAAAGTCCCAACAAAAAAGAGTCCGACCCTAATTATAAAAAAAGACTCTAATCTAAAAGAACAAGACCAAACTCATAATTACAAAAAGGCCCAGTGACTGACATTCATGAGGAGGCATTAAAACCTAGTCACCTCCCAAAACTTCCTCACTCTGCTTCTCTAAAAATTCTATTATTCCTCCCAACCCAAATGTCCTACAAAATCGTAAAAAAGCTCGCCTGACACTACCCATCTCCCAAATTTGAGAGGGCAACAAGCAGTACTCAATCTAGTATCTGTGTTTCATAATGCACCACGCTACGTTAATAACTAAACCTAGAAGCCATTATTACTTTACTTCCTATCCATATGCAATCTCCAGAAAAAGAAAATAGATATTATGATGCGCTTTGAGAGGATCCACCTGATATTTATCATTATCCCACCCAAAAGTTGAATGCTTCGTGTCCCCAGAAATTTCCTGCAGATCATCATTCCCTGACAAAACACTTCCATTAATATCGATAGTTTTCGAGGATGGCGGAGTCCGGAGAATGGACACACTTCTTTTTGTTCCAAATAGAAAGAATTGCAGGAATTGACAAGAATAGGACAGAAAACCAAAGATAACATGAACCTACCAAGAGAAGGTCCTGATCCTGCCGAGTCAAATATAGATGTCGATCCTACGTTCTTCACCTCATCACGGTCAGAACCGATCCAATCACTCTGCTCACACTTTTTCTTATGAGAATCACTTTCAGACTCATTGTCGGACTCCAAGCATATCAATCCACTGATTCCTGAGGGTTCAATTCAAACAAACGGTGCCAATCTATTTCAAACTATTCATAGCCAGCATCAACAAAGTTGCAATGATCAAAACACTACTGCGCGGGAAAATTATTTATGCGAACCGTCACGAGAGGCGAACCAAAACAATAATAAACCACATAATGTCAAACACTGAGAGAACAAAATCCACTAACCAGCGAACTTCTCCGAATTCAAATCCCTAGCATGCAAGTCCAATGTCGCCTTCGTACATTTAACAATTGCGACGTCAGAACTCGGAGGCGGAGAGAGAGGCGTCTCCGGCACGAACGAGGCCGTAGAGTTGCGACCGGATTTTTGTGGGGTCGGATCATCATCAAGTACAAGAACAGTAGAGTTTATGCTCGGAAAGGTATCCGATTCAATTCGGCGTTTCTTGGAGTGGATCGGGAGGGGTGTAGAGTAACGGTCCTCCTCGTCGGAGAGGACGATCGGCTGGGACATCTGAATGCGGCGGAGCAACCGTATCGGAGCAACTGAAGATGAGGAGCGGCGACGGCAGCGCCCTAATCTTTATGAGTTCAGTTCCATTTCGGAGGAGGTTAGTTTGTATCCCAAAGGAGCGCGGGATGAGGGAACTGACGAAGCGGTGCGTTTTGGCTGCAGGTAAAAATGGGGTTTCATTAATTCTTTTTGGGGTGTAAAATCCTAATTCGGTGTTACATTAATCAATCTCACGTAAATTTAATAGGTAAAATTCACTTTTCTAAAAAAAAAAAAAAAAGAAAAAAAAAAAACTTTTTAAAAACTTTTTATATATTAAAATCAAGGTTAAAATACTATTTTGATCCTCATACTTTTAGTTCCATTTCAAATGTTCAATTTTAAACATTGCATTTTGAATAAATCTTAAAATTGGTCTCTATAGTCGGTTTATTGTTAATTTTTCTAAAAATAAATTAGTTTCTATTACCCTCCATCATTTATAAATTTTGAAAATATGTTCACATTGTGTCTTTTCTTGCATGAAAATTATTAAGACCAATTTTGATATTTATTTTTTTAAAGTAATTTTAATCTTTATTCAAAGTCGGACTAAAATTAGACATTTAAAAATCATTAAATGAAATGAAACTTTATGGTATTTTAACCTAAAATCAGTTACGGAAAAAATAACATGATTTTGAATAATATTTTTACTTCTTCTTTAGTTTCAGAGAGTTAATGAGTTTGAGATATGTCTAAGTCTATACACCTCTAACAAGAATAACTCATTTTTCTAGTTCTAGTTCAACATTTAAGATGAGAGAATCGAATTTCTGACACTTAATTGAGAGTAACACATATCTTTATTAGGTTTGAGCTATGCTTAAGTTGATAAGAGCAACTAATTATTTAGTCACCCCAAGTTTGGAAAATTTATAATAAAATTCTAAAACAATCTAATAATCTAAACTAATTAAGATGTAAGATTGATTTGCTTATATCAACAAGAGCATGACTCAATTTGTATAAATCTTATATTTCAACCAAGAGGTTAGAAGTTCAAATTATTCGCTCTATATATTGTTAAGAAAATAATAATAATAAATAATTTGCTCATAAAAAATGGTGTAGAATTAGAGTTTCTAACTTCTCAAATCAACCCATTTCAGATTTCCTTATCAAGGTCAGTAGCAAGATTTTGTGTTTTTAAGCTGGCTTGAATGTTTATTTATATTTTAGTTAATCCATTAGTTTTGAGTTTTTCATTAGGAATAATTAGAGGGTAAATTTAAGTCTGTAAACTTGACAAAGAGATTTTTTTTTTTTTCTTGAAAACATGCGTCGGAATTCGAACCACAAATATATTGGTTATTAGTATATACTTTTATGTCAGTTGAGCTAAACTCATGTTGACACTTGACTAAGTGAGATTCCATACCAATGAATGGTAAATTTTGATTATTTACTTTTAAATGACATCTTACATTCATTTACTTTAATGGAAAGTTAATGAAATGATTGGTTCGACATAATTTAAAAGTTAAATGGTTAAAATGAAACCAATTTTGAAACAATAATAATAGAGGTATAATTATAACTTATCTCAAATTTTTAAGGCAGAATTAAAACTATCATTACAACATATCATACTTTTGTTCATGTGTACAATTCATCATTTCTTTTAATGGAAAGTTATTGAAATGTGGGTTTTTTTTCTTCTCTTCTTTTACTATTGTTTTTTTTTTTTTTTTTCTTTCTAATTAGAAGAATGTACAAAGGTAGAAAAAGAAAATAAAGAAATTTTCAGTTTTTTTTTCTCGTATTTACTGGATTTTTCTTGTTAACAATAACTTTGTGATTTTTTTTTTTTCCTTTTTTGGATAGCAATGAGAAGAATATTCTTGAATGATTTCTTCTAATAAAGAGTTTGTAGCAGTCGGTTTTGTTTTCAAAAAAAAAAAAGTGAGGAGGTGGGCAGGCCCGGTCGAAAGGGAAAAAAAAGGAAAATGGGGGGGGGGGGGAAACTTCCCCCAAATTCGGTCAATTGACCGGTTTAAAAAAAAAAATCAGAAATCTGGATCTTTCTCTCTCTCCCTCTCACGAACTCTCTCTCCCTCTCGTCTCCTTCTCCCTTTCACGCTCCCTCTCTCCCCGAATACTCATTCTCTCTCTCATCTGTGTACCAGCGCTGTCCCTCCACCGCATGCCACTGTCGCATCCGCCCTTCGCTCACCGATCGTCGTCGCCGCCTATCTCTCTCTCTCGTCTTTTTCTCCCCCAATCTCTTGTGTCCTCGCACTCTCTCAACTCTCCCTCTCCTTGCTGTAACAGGTTGCGTCGATGCCGCCTTCAGCCGTGAACCGCCGTCCGTCTGCAACACGACCTCGCGCCGCACGTTGATAGCCGCATCCGCCTCGCCGCTGTCCGTAGCTCAGTCGCCGCCTACGTTTGTCTTGGAATCGATCGTCACTACCACCCTGATTTCGTCTTTCGTCTCAGATCTGTTCGACGCCTTCAGCTAGTGGGTAAGGAATTTGTAAGTGAGATTTAAGGGGGTTTTGGTCGATTTAATGTTTAATGATGGATACCCACTGATTTTAGCTTCCAATTTCAAGGTGCCCGTAGCGTTTGGAGGTCGAGTTGTCGAAGTTGAACGATTTTGGACTGCTGGACAGCAAGCTGTGCTTCTGTTTTGGGTGAGTTTTGGTTGTTAAATTACCCCCAAACGTAATGGGTTCCTAGTTGAATGCTTGGATTAGAGTCCCTATTTAATTGAGAGTTTCGTTCCTTGTTGTAGCTTGCTTAAGAGCCTTGGAGTCAAGAAATTTCTTGAAGGTTAATCCAATATCTTCTTCACTAAGGTAAGTAGCCCTTTGGAATAAATTTTGTGCTTTAAAACTCATTTAAGTTGAGTGTGGCTTATGATAGCATGAGTTGGATTTAATCCTTAAGTTGCCCTTGGAATTTAAGTAGCTAATTGGATTCAAATTCCATGTTTTAAATGCATTGTATGGTAGTTGAACATGGTAAGTAACTTGCTGGATTAAACTCTATTAAGCAATTGAAATGACTGATGTGTTCCTGGCATGTGAAGGTGTATATGTTGTTTGGATTGAGACTGAGATGATATGATGCGTTTATTTCAAGAATTTGGCTATTGCATATTTGTGTTGTGTGATAGAAGCGAGTGCGTGACTGGTGTTTATTTTTGTAGCTGACTGGCATTGTTTGTGGACAACGGAAAGTTTGTGTTTTTCTCTATTTAGAAGGGTTGCCGTTAAAAAAAAAAATAGCAAGGGTTAAGGGGTCCTAAAGGGAAAAGGATTAAGAAAGGGAAAGGAATAGGCTAGTGCCTTAGAAGAGGGTCGTGTCAATTAAACACCTAGGACTAAGATGTATTAGACTGAAATGAGGGGCTTAATGGGCGGGACTTGGCTTCGCAGACTAGGTGCCATTTACTAACTGTGGAGGTTAATTTCTGACTTAAACCCATTAACGCCCCACCAGTGAAATGGTAGTTTAGAGCGCTTCGCTCCCAATAGTGCCTTGAGGGATGAGACTTAGCTCCACTGACTGGGTGCCATCTACTATCAGTAGGAGTAGAGACCTCCCAAAATTCCCGCTTGTGCACTACCAGTGAGTTGGCAAACTTATATACATAGGTGTGTTAATTGATCACGAGGCCCGAACTACAGATAACTGAAATGAAATGCATGAGAATGAGATGACCTAACCCTTAGGCCCTTAACTCGAACAAAATGTTAAAACCTTGATTGCTACTTACTGAGTATTTTCTTAAATACTCATTCTTTTCCCTTACATACAACTGCAGGTAGAGGTAAAGGTGTACAGGACGGGTGACGGAGAGCTGCTGAGCCATGGATCTCCTTTAGGATTGTCTTCCGCATTTTGTGTTTTGGAAATTCTTCTTTTGAACTTGTATTGCGAATGATTTAAGGTTTATTCCGCTTTAATTTTTGTGTGAATGGCTAAAGTGTTCTTTTGTTCTGTTTTAACTGGGATCCCAGACTGAAAAGTTTCGCAAAATTTCTAAGTATGTTTTCTTTAAATGATATTTCTTCGCTGTTATTAGAAGTAGAATGAAATGTATGTAGTAACGACCCTAGGATCTAGGCATGAAAAGTAGGGTCGTTACAGTGTTTCTCCAACAAATTTCTTACAAAACACAACTTAGGTGCAATGGGAATTAAAAAAAGAAGAAGAAGAAGAAAGAAAATAGTCAATTACATGTTTTAATAGCAACTCAAATGAAAAGTTGACCAAAGATCTATATTGCAACACTTATGCAAGTTTGAGGTTCAAATTGATATAATTTGTTAAGTTGGGAGTTCAATTTGATGAAATTGAAAGTTGAGGGTTAAAATTAATACAACTTTTTTAAATTCAGGAATCAAAATTGAATGGATGAATATAAATCGATGACACTCAACCAATAACATGTATTGGATTATTAAATTCTATTTATTTATTTAAGTTCAACGGGGTGATTTTTCTCTCTTATTCATCCACATACTTATTAATTATTCCAAATCTCATGATATAGCCAACGGAATATATACATATTTTATAAACCACCGAATATAATATTGTTAATTTTCAAGGCATACATTATTATAATTTCTTTACTATATGCTTTCCATGACAAGCCCAATTACTTTTCATGGGGTTCTCTTTGTCCGACAAATTTTAGACTTTCAAAGCTTGATCATTGTTATAGTCGGCAAAAGCTATAGTTTTTAGTAGTAAATCCATCACCATTTTCTCCACCATTGTTCATGGAATATAAAGCAAGTTTAAGAAAAATACACAACCAAATTATTAATTTTAAATATTACATATATCGATTTTAGTTCTTAAATATTATGCTTTATCATTTTAAATTATATTTTTAGTCTTTAAATTATGTTAATTCATAGCATTCATTATAAATAATTAAATACGAGTGGATGAAATGTTGACCTAACAATTTGATTAAATTCTATTATCTTCAAAAAAAAAAATGATTAAATTAGATGAGCTACTGTGAAATGATCTAGTGTACATTTAGATAAAGAAGAGGTACTTTTTTTTTTTTTGACAATATGTGGGGAGTGGAATTCGAATCACACAACTTGTGGTTATCAGTACAATTTTATGCCAATTGAGCTGAGCTCTTGATGGCTAAAGTGAGGTACTTCTTTTAGTTTGTAGAAGTCTTATTATTATTATTTTTTATTTTTTGACGTAGCAGAATTACTCATCTTAGTTTAAGCACACAAACCCAAAGCTTACAACACAACCATGTCGATAAAAAATGCAAGAGTCTCACGACTTGAGCAGCAGTCACTCTAACCTCGCATTACGAAACTCATCTCACTTTATGCGGATGATATTCCATTTCTCTCAATATCGTAAGCATAGTACTATCTGTTTGAAACCTAATATAAAAATTCTAATTATACTTGCAATATCTTTGTAATTCGTGAATTAAACTAACTATTCGATCACAGTTATCTTGTCGAACTTTTATCCGGAGTATTCTATATAAGAATTATCTTTTGATTTGGCTTTTGAAATGTTTAGTGGTATGCCCTAATGATCTCTTTGACCACTCCATTAGGGAAAATTAGCCCCTCTTGACCATGCAATTGCAAGGCAAAACAGGAGGCGTGGGTTTGTTGGGAGCCAAATGGCGCGGGATATTAATCAAGGCATTTGTGGCCCTCTCTCTCACCAGCTTTGTAAATGGGGGAAGTTATGATTATTTGCAGCTCTCTTTTTTTTCTTGCCTTTCAACATCAATGTAATGTTTAAATTCAATTGATTTTGAGCCATTTCACTTCATGTTTGATAAGATATGTGTTCATTTCTTATAGGAAAGAAACCTAATTAATCGTTGAAAAGTTTTTCCATTTCGTAATTTTTGTCTTTTGAAACTTCAACATTTGGTCTTTGATGTTTACATGTATTTCGTATCACTCGTGTTTGAGGGCATTTTGGATATGCAATGGAATAAGTGTTCTGGGTGGAGTGCTTTTCACCAACTATTGTCTCTAATTATTGAAAAATGTAATTTTCTTTTTTTCTATTCCTTTTGGGAATCGATGATGAATGTGGAAATAATGAGAGTAAACTTTTTACCTTTGAAAGTATATGACTGCCTTAACTATTAAATCATGTCCAAGTTTACTAAAAAACAGGTTTAGCATATATGTAATAAAATTGTGAGTTTTAAATTCTATTTTGATCCATAAACTTTCCTATTTATTTTGTTTGTGTTTTCCAATAATAGTTTTTGTTAATAAAAGATTTGTTTTTCAAAATTAGTTGAAAGACTGACAAAATTAAAAAGAAAAAAAAAATCCTAAAATTTGTACATTATTTAAGGAACAATTTTTAAAATGAGAAATATTTTCACTAAAAATATTATTTAGTAGTTAAATTTTAAGCATAAGTTAGTGGATAAGACTCATATTTCCATCCGTTATGGTTCCATCATAACAAAAATATTTTCAACCAATTCATGCTTTTCTTGATTAATATAGGAAGCTTAATAATAGCAAATACTTTTAATTTAACCTCTATAACTTTACCAGTTTTAATTTAGTTTATATGATTTTATTAGATTTCCAAATCATCTTTTATTTGCTAAAAAAAAAAAAAAAACTTTCTTTTTTTATTTTTACTTTGCTATAAACTTTAATATAATATCTTCTTTCCTTTTTTTTTAGAAATAATATCTTCTTTCCTAACACAATTAGTCGAGTAACACAAATCATCTCCAAACCATCTTTTACTCACTCGAAAACTTACTTATTTTTCCTATTTTTTATTTTATTCTAAACTCTAAAATAATATATTTTCTCCCCAGCACAATTAGTCAAATGGAAAACATCAACTCATTGTTATGAAAATAGAAAAATATCTTTATGTATCCACAATCCAATAATCGGTTGAGCTATATACTTGTATTGGTATAAGAACAATTGGTCTGATTTAACTAAATCATAGGGAGCAAATTAAAATTAAACCCAAATAAAATAGTAATAATAATAATTTTTTTTTAAAAAAAAAAAAAACCCCAAATTGTTACCCTGCACAAACCTTTATCTTTTATCCCCACTTTTATCTTTTTAGTTTTAAATTTATTTTTCTGTATGCACCTATTTTTTTTTTTCCTTATACTTTTCAGTTTTCATAACTCAATGTTGCTCACTTTCACAATCTGACACCAATAACCTTATATGTAATGTAATGTTTCAAACAAAAATCTGATATAGCCATATCATGCTTTAAGATTTTTGCCAAATGCATTATAAAAATTAATTTAGCAATAAATATCACAATGAAAATTTGACAATTTAAACCAAACATTTGAAGGTATAAAAATTAAAACGTTATAGGTGCGAAAGTTCAACGACATACTAATATTTAAATATCGTTTTCAATGACATTTTCATAAAAAAATTGATGCAAAGTATGAGCATTTGGGAGACAACACATAGGAGACACAGTCAAATTGTATTATGTAGGAAAATTGATGGAAATTAGCCTAATTCATGGTTTCAAATAATATATGTTTTGTTTCAAAACAATAAGAATAATAATAATATATGTTTATCTTTCTCCACAGTCCTCAACCATGGTTTAACTTGATAATTGAAATAGGCATGTTTGGCTAATTACAATAACCCCTTTTTTTTTTCCAAATAGGATAGCTTTATTGATAAAAAGCAGTGGATTACTTCTAATTTATGCAGAAATTTTTACTTGTAGATTTTTTTTAAAAATATTGCAAAAAGTAATAGTCGACTGCTTTGTATTAAATTAAGTTTAGGCAACTAAATATGATATAATCTTGAATTAATTTAATTTATTTCTGAAAAAAAAAATCAATTTCAATGTCCATTTAATAATATCAAAGAGCCAAGTTTAAAAATTTGAGAAAAACACGGCCATTATTTTTGTTTTAAATATATATATACACCAAGCCACTGAACAATCTCGAATGTTAAAATGTGGGGTTTTTTTTATTTAATTTATTTAAAAATTTAAAAATAATTGAAAAAAATTATTAATGGATAAGTTTGATCTTTCAAAAAAATCATTATTTTTTTACTTCAACAACATTTGACAGGGGGTTGAATCTCTAACCCTTTGATCTAGATGGTACGTGCCAATTACTGTTGTGTTCGCTTTGACAAATTAATCGTTTATTAAAAAAAGTTTAAAAACCATATTTTTGTTTGAGCCTCATATAAATTGTAAATTCATTTTTATTTTGAAGATTAGTATAGGATATCAATGAAAATTTTCTCCTTTTATTTGAATTCCAAAATAGGGTTAGAGGTTTTTTTTTTTTTTTTAGTTCAATGACATTTGAGGTGAGAGTTTCGAAAGTTCTGACCTCTTGATCGATGGTACATACCAATTACCGTTGAGCTACGTACACTTTGACCAAAAAACTGTAATACCATAAACAAATTTCATAGTAATGGATTTTATTTGAATTATCGTCTGAAAATTCATTATGATGGTTCTTTTAGATGGTTTTTTTAAGGAATTGCAAGCTATGTCATTTTCATGCGTTTAAATAGATGAAAATTATCCTAAATAGAAAATTTAATGCCATATAATAATATATTTATCAGAAATAATAATAACTTTAAATTAATCGCTCTAAGAAAAACTTTCAATAAATTTTAAAATTGTAACAACTAATTTCAAAATGCATAATTTTAAATTGTTACTAACAATTTTATCTTGAGAAACTAATTTCAATAATCAATGAGAAATGAAGAAAAAAAAAATTAAACGCTATTTTTAAATTTCAATAATTACAAAAATCCACACTCTATTGTATAGTCAACTAATTTTTGTTCCTTATACTTTTGATTTTGGTCTTTTTAATTTAAAATTTTGTTAATATTAATCTTTATATTTTTAAGACGTCCATTCATCCCATTAATATTTTTTTAAAAATATATTCTTTATTTGATTAATTTCCATTTACAAAATTTTAGCACAAATTTCATCCGCAACAAAAGTTCTTTAATACAAAAACTAAGATAATATTCAAAAAACTCATTGGGTACAATGTTGTACTAAAAATTTAATTAAAAAAAGTCACAAAAAGACATGAGTATTCACGTTCTAAAACTAAAAGGATCAAAATGAACGTTCTGAAAGTAGAGAGACTAAAATAAACAGAATCTAAAATGATCATTATTCTTAATTGAATTGATAAAGGTCATTTTTATTAAAATTATCATATTGGCAAAACAATATATGTATATTAAAATAATGATTGAAAATGGTTTTTAGAACAGTATAAAGTAGGCCAAGTAGCATCTATAAAAAGCTAAACTTTGTTGAGAAAAAAACGGCGAGAGATTAGGCATGGCATTGGCAGCTAAAATCACATGCAAGCACTTTCTCCTTATCTTCTTGCTGCTTCTTTTGTGCTTCATTCCCATTCCAATCCAAGGTAATCACAAAATCTATTATTCAATATTCACTAAATATTTCCTTTTCCGGATAGGGTTTTATTTCTTTTTTCTTTTTCAAGTTTTATTTATTTATCTTTTAAGGGTAACTTGAACTCATCAATTCAATGTTAAATTGACTATATTATATGTTTCGTGTTTTTTAATCAATTTCATATTAAATATGTGAGAAATTACCTCTTGAATAGATACAATTCAATTATATATTAATTGTACAAAAGCATAAGTTAAAGTTGGGAGATCTGAAACTATATATATAGACAAATTTAATAATTTCTATATTTGTATTTATCTCTAGTTCTAAGATGGTTATTGACTTGTATATATATATATATATTTTTTTTTCTTAAAAGTTATATATATAATCAATTTAAGATGATTTAAATGTTCTATCATTTATTCTAGGGATGTTCGTATTTGTTTTTAAATGAACTCTAATATGAATCAAGGAGTTTTGTTACTCATTTTTTGATAATATGTGAAAGTGAGAGATTCGAAAAATCACAGACCTTTTGATCATTGGTACAATTTTATATGTGAGTTGAGTTATGCTCTTATTGACAAAGAGATTCCTTGCCCATTGAGATTAAGGATGAAAATTTTTTTTGGGTTCAAATTCTAGAGTTTTTCAAAATTTTCGTTTAAAATAATGTTAGGGTTGAGGCCTCGTCCCATACATCGATCCCAAATTCTTTAATTAGTTTGTTGTTATCATATGCATTCATTTACATTTTGATTGACTCGGGACACTAAAAATTTTATATAAAACCGAATATTTAAGCTAATAAATAATAAAATACTAACGTTTGTTGTTCAAAAAAAAAAAAAATAATAAATAAATAAAATACTAACGTTTCTGCTTTTACATGTTTCTAATAAGTTTCCATATGATAGTAAACAAATTACAACTATGAGAATTTATCCTGTACAAAAATTTCAAGCTCACTTCAAACTATTAATAAAAAAAAGAGACATGAAATAAATGTATCTCGAACCCTATTTTATTGCGATATATCATCTTTATCATAATTCAATTGAGTCTGGTACAATAATTTAGACCTTTAAATTTTTTTGTGTTTTTCTTTTGAGCTATTTTGCAGCTCGAAATCTTCCTAAATTGAGATATACATCTAAAAGTGAAGTGAAAGACGAAGAGTCAAGTCCTCTGAATGATGATTCAGTATATCATCTTGACTATACTCCACCGAGGAAGAATCATCCAGTCCATAATTAAAATGACGTTGACTGGCCATTCAACTCCTTACTTTTGTAATTTTTAGTCTTACTTTTTTTTCTTTCTTTTTTGGAGCCTTTAACTTGGATTGTGTATTATGTATTAATCTTAAAATGAATAAATGACTTTTCATTTTGAAACTCTTTTTTTTTTTAAAAAAATATATTTCTCTTCGAAACTTAATTAGCATATATAAAGGAATGTTTCTTGTATGTATATGTTATTTTTATTTTTTATTTTTTGATAAACATGTATACATGAAATAGGTTGTGACCATGAGAATAATTTATATTGATAGTGTTTTTGGGATTACAATTTAAAAAGGGCGAAGATTCAATTTTACAACGTTACAAATGTCTTAGTTGAATTATATTTAGTTCGACTATATCAATAAGGGTTTTTTCTTAATATTTTTTGTCGAAAATTTATTTTGTTCAAAATCAAAATTGGTTTTTTTTTCAAAAAAAAAAATCAAAATTGGGTTCATTTTAAAAATGATTAACTTAGTTTTATTTGAAAATTTTGGTAATTTTTTTTTCTCAATTATTCACCATTCATGCTTATTTGGGGAAAAAAAAAACAAACAAAATTTACCTTAAACATGATAAGGTAAATTTTTACTATAAATTTTCAATTTCATTATATAGAAGGCTCATCATCCGTTAAAGGTCACAAATTTTCTTTTCTCAAAAAAAGAAGAAAAAAAAAAGTCACAAATTTTCCTTTTCAATATGCACTAAATTCGCCCACTAATAATTAGAAAAAAAAACAATACACCCCTTTTCTCTCTCTTTTCTTTTATTTATTTATTTTCATATCACTTATTGAAATATTATAAAAATAAAATATTTCTTTTGAGAAAATAAAAATAAAACATTTTTACCACATTAGTATCTAAATTACATATTTTCAATTACAGCCCTATATATTTCATTGACGTTAATGCTAGAAAATACGAGAAATTTAAGATAGAGTTTCAATCCAATTAAACGAGTGAGACTTTAAATAATTATTTTGGGGGAAAAGAGCATGTGGAATTATTTTTAGAATATACACCACTAGTTCACTAGTACCACTGGCCCAAGACTATTATGGAAATATATAAAGCCAACACCACCACTGATATAGCACATGCCATTATTATTTTTTATTTTTTTTACAACACGTGTGGTTTTTTTTTTTAAAGAAAATTTCATTAATAAGAACTAACCACCTGAACAACTACCCTCATTAATGAGGGGCCAAATAAACGAAGGAACTTCAGGGACCCAAAAAGATTGCCCTTTTTCCTTAGACAATGATGTCTCATGTATACAACCAAAATCAAAATAAAAAACAGAGGCTTCCTTAGCAACCCAGTGGGCGACTGAGCTGGTTTCTCTGAAGCAGTGGGAGAATATCCCGGTGTGCAGACGATCAGCGAGGGAGAGGATTTCGTCTGTGATGGGCCTCAACTTCGACAGATCGTTTGATTCCCTCTTCAACGCTTGAATCACGGCGAGCGAATCAAATTCAATTTCGAGGGAAATCTTCTTCAGAACACCAGTATCCAAAATCGATTTTAAACCCTCCAAAATTGCTTTCGATTCCAAGCACTTCACGTCCCAGTTCCTGATAATTCTTTTCATTCCGAGGTTGATCAAGGATCTATTCGAGTCACGCACGACCCAGCCAACACCTCCTCTGCCCAATTTGTCGAACCAGGCAGCGTCCGCGTTTAATTTCCAGAAATTTGGCTTCGGTTTGCTCCACTGAACTTGACTCGCTTGGCTCCTAGCCGAATCTGGACTGCTCCTCTTAAGGTAAGAGTCTTGCCATTCTCGTATGCCTTCCTCGATCGAAGACTTGATGTGGATAATATCGGGGATTTTGTTGTCTGCTACTGCCTTGTTCCGAAAATTCCATAAGCTCCACATTAAAATCGAGCCTTTTGCTAAATCTTCCCCGCTTTGGTTTTCAACCATCCAATTCCAATATTCCTTTTCCGTTCATCCTTTCCTGCAACAAGAAAAAAGATGAGAGGAATTAGGAATGAATCTAGGCCACAAATTCTTAAAGAATTTACATTCCCATATAATATGGGAAGTAGATTCCACTTTAGAATTACAGATAATGCACTAGGGGTTAAGGTCTATCCCTTTTTTTTTTGGATGTTCGCCTTGCTCGGGATGATATTGTTCACTATCTTCCGTACACAAGTCTTAATCCTAGGTGCACCCCTGTCGACCAATTGCTTTTCCAATCTCGAGAAACTCTGCTATGGTTGGACTGAGAAGCTTCCATGGAATGAGAAAGGTCTTTGGCTAGGCGGTATGCACTTTTGACCATAAATTGGCCTTTACAACACGTGTGGTAAAAATTTAAACTTATAACTTTTTTATCAATAGTACAAACTTTATGCCAGTTAAACCACGTTCTTGTTAGTCATTATAATATAAAGTTGTAAAGAGCCAAAAGTCACTATTGGTCCCTAGTGTTAGGTAATTAGTACATAGTTACATAACGAGATGGTAATCGAACCTTTTCATAACCACCAATTTGATCACTAACTCAGTGAATAAGTCGGGAATTAACATCTTAAGTTCGAATGTTTAATCTCTCACCCCACAATTGTTGAACTAAAAAAAAAAAACTCGCTTCACAACCTCTTTCACAATGTCATAAATGAAAATGGTACCCTCCATTTTGTTGTAAAGAGTTATGTGATGACTTTGGAATGGTCCAAAGTAGATTAAAAATATTAGAGAAAAATGATAGAATCAAATAGATAATAGCGACTTTCATCAAATAGATAATAGCGACTTTGACTAATATGACTGTTTTTCATCTCATGATCTTCCTCTATTTTTCTCTACTTATTCAAGAAGATTTTCGTGATCTTTCTTGCTACTCTTTAGGATTTTGGAAGAGGAATAATTTTATTTATTTGTTTTTGAATTACTTTTATATGGAATCAAGTGAAAATAGTTATAAATCACTAAAATGGATGGTCTAAACTGATCCACTTATAAAATTTTATGGTTTAAATTGATATGCCAAAGTGAACATAACATAATTGGTATATACTCTCAATCAAGAGATAAGAGATTGAATTCCAGTAATTAAACAATAACATTTATTCAAAGTTTTAAATGTCGATATCGACAAAAAAAAAAAAAAATCAAAATCCCAATTTTAGAGGAATATCAATAAACTGTTGAAGAATATTTTTTTTTAAAAAAATTACAAATATACAAAAAAAAAAATTAAATTAACAAATAAGTATGATATCTTTTGAAAATATTTATTTAACACTAGGGTTAAATTACAAGTTTAGTCCCTGAACTTTCAGGACTGTCAATTTGATCTCTAAACTTTGAAAACTGTATAATAGATCTTTAAATCT
Organism: Luffa acutangula; assembly: GCA_036850905.1. Taxonomy (NCBI): domain Eukaryota; kingdom Viridiplantae; phylum Streptophyta; class Magnoliopsida; order Cucurbitales; family Cucurbitaceae; genus Luffa; species Luffa acutangula. The sequence goes on along the minus strand of CM072087.1, from coordinate 53,732,401 downwards.
TTAATTTTGTGTCTAGTAAGTCCACAAACTTTAAAAATGTCTAATAGGTCCTTGGCATATTTGAAATTTTAAAAAATTAACCAATCTATTAGATATAAAGAATTTAATACTTATTGAAACTCTAAACTTCTAATTTTGTATCTAGTAGGTTTATGAATTTTAAAAAATGTCAAATAGATCGAAGACTTATTAGACAAATTAAAATTTGAGGGACCTATTGAACACAAAAAAAATGAAAGTTTAAGACTCTTCGAAATATTGAAATTTCGAGTCTATTTAACATTTTTTAAAGTTCAAGGATTGAACTAATACAACTTAAAATTTTCAAGGACTAAACTTGTAATTGGACAAAATTTAAAACATTACACAACAAAAAAAAAATAAAAAATAAAAAATAACAATCCCTTTAAAAAATATATATTGAAATTGTTCTTTCTAATATAGAGAGGCATAAACAGAACACATGAGAATGGAGATCTCTTGCAGCTGAACCTTAATTTTCATTTTTCATCAGTTTTCTTGACAATGACGAATCGTGAGTTGACGAGACCTCTGGGCCTGTCAACTTTCTTACGGCAAATTTGTGCTTGCCAATCTAGGATCGACAAAATTCAGTTTCGTCTTTAATTTCACTGATCGTTGGATTCGTTATCTCTGGGCTTTGATTCCAATGTTTGAGTTCAATTATTCAATTAAACCATCCGACATCTGCTTTTCGAGGACAGTCAATAATGGCTGGCCCTCCTATTTTTTTGTACTAATTCAATCGGTGCCCCCACCAACCCCCCTGGCGGCTTACCTACCTTCGTTCATTCCACCATCCTCCTCATTCTCTTCTTCTAACTTGTTTCTGTCGGGCTCTCGCATTCTCAGCTGCTCGAGGTCCCTCAACTCCGGCTAATTGCAAGATTTCTGAAGGACGCCCAAGAAAAATGGAGTTTGGGGTAAATTCTGAACTGAATCTCCCATACCCATGTTCTATTTCCTGTTCTTTTTGATGAGTTTTAGTTCTCTGATTTAGCTTGAATGCTGAGAGAACGGAATTGTAATGAGATGAAAACTTTAGGCCTTTCCCCCATCTTGCTGCCTACTGAATATGAATGATCCTAATATGAATGCAGGCTGCTTGAAATTTACTCGATTCGTAGTCTGGTTCTTGGTTGACTCTGAGAGAAAATTTTGAATGATTGGCTTTTGTGTGAATTATGTGACATTGCTATTTAAATTCATGTAACTGGTATAGAAGCCTTGGCAACTGATATTCTCATGTTGGCATATGGTTTTTTCTCTTACAACTTCAACATGTTTTTTCTCCTTTTCTATGGTTTGCATTTCAGCCGGCATCCTCTGGCTTTGGCATCAGAAATGAAGGGACTGCGAAGAACTCAACCCTTATTTGTGTGCCAATAATGGCAGAATCGATAGATAAGATGGTTATCGACGTTAGGAAGGCAGGAGAGAGTGGTGCTGACCTTGTGGAGATAAGATTGGATACATTGAAGATTTTCAATCCCCATGAAGATCTTAAAACTCTAATTAAGGAGTCCCCTGTGCCCACCTTATTCACTTACAGGTATATTGTATTTTTCCCTCAGCATTATGTGACGTTGGTTTCTTCGTTGGATGAGTTACTTCATCATATCACATTGTCATTCATTGTCATGTGAGTGTGGTACGTTTGCTACTAAGTATGCATTAGTTTCTTATGCGTATGAGCTGAAGGACTGAAACTAAGTCAGTTTTTCATTGTGATTTCATGTTGGTCAATACTCATTGTCCATCCTTTCTTTCAAATCCTGGCATTCGATGCATCTGGCCTGTTAATTGACATTTGCCTTTACGACCCCTTATTCGAATGTAATTAAGGGTACATGGATATGCATTTGCTTGATAAACTTTTCATTGCGTTTCCATGTTGTTTGATGTTCAAAATCTTTCCTTCTCTTTTGAAACATGGCATTGGAATGCATCCTCCATTTTAGCTGACATTTGCCTTTACCCCTTACTTTAATGCCGGACATTGAATAACTATTTTTAATCAATCAATAAGACAATGCAAATAGTGTCATTGAACCAACTTTAGCACAAATTTCATATCGAACTATGTTACTGTGTGATTTTTTGATAAGACGACCTGACTACGTATTCTGTTCATCTCCCAGACCAAAATGGGAGGGTGGTCAGTATGATGGCAACGAAAATCAGCGGCGGGATGTTCTTCGATTAGCCATGAAGTTGGGAGCAGACTATATTGATATTGAGCTTCAGGTTGTTTCATTGTGAATACAATAGAAAAAATAATTGCAATATTAACATCGTGATAGTATGTAAAGTTCATAAGTATCATTTATTTAGAGAAACAGACCATGTCCAAAATTCTCAGAGAGAGAGAGAGAGAAGTATTAAATTCAATCATATCGATCTGGACAATTCACTCCATAAAACACATATAGCTATTAATAAAATTTCGTTTTTCCATTATGTTTAATTTGTAAAACTCTAGATGCTTTATCCACACATTCTCTAATCTAAACAGACAAGGGCTCCAGGATATAGATCTAGTTTCTAGGATAGTTAGGTGATGATCCATGATAATTCTAATTTTCCTCATTGCCCTAGAATCTAAGGAATTTGGCTGTCTACCTTTTTTTTTTTAAAGAAATAGCATTATCATTATTACTTTTGCAATGACAGAAAAAGGAAATTCTCTCATATTTGACCAAGTATAAGTCACATGAAAAGTTATATGAATATGTTGCCTAAAAAACCCCATCATAAATTAGGTTTCAACTGCCAGCTACATTTATTGCAGAATCATCTTACTGCATTGCCATAATTTATTAACTATTATAAGTCAGTTTGACTACCACCAACAATTCATTTGTTGCCACTAACTTCTGTTTCAAAATATCCAAAATGGCTTGACACTTGGGTTTTTGACTACTAATAAGTTGCATCAACTTCTTTGAGCTGGATTTGATTCTCCAAATTTTGATTATTGTACCATTATCTCTTTCTGAAGGTGGCTCAGGAGTTCATTGACTCTATACGTCAAGAGAAGCCAGACAATTTTAAAGTCATTGTTTCTTCCCACAATTATAAGAAGACCCCATCTTTAGAGGATTTAGGGAGTCTTGTAGCAGAAATCCAAGCAAGTGGAGCTGACATTGTGAAGATTGCAACAACTGCACTGGATGTCACTGATGTTGCTCGCGTGTTTCAAATACTTGTCTATTCACAAGTAAGTAGCACAATTGAATTGTAAACTTCAACATGCATGGGTGCTAGTCCTATCTTGGTGAAAATCCCTTGCCTGATTCTGCAGAATGACTGGCTGAATCCTATTGCATATACATAAAAAAAATGAAGAACAAGATGAATCCAACTAAGTTCAAATTGAGTATAATTGGTTTCAAGTTTTATCTAACATCTTGAAGATTAAATTTGTTAGTTTTTTATCTTCTGATTTAACATCATTAAGTTTAGTGTCATAGGTGGGATTTTGATCTACTAATAGAAATATCAAATCACTAAAGAAATAACATCTAGTAAATTTTGAGTTATAAGCTTTGATTTCTTTAAATCAGTTCTAATTTTTTTTATTAATCTCTTCAGGTTCCAATAATTGGACTGGTTATGAAGGATAGGGGATTCATTTCTCGGGTACTTTGCCCAAAATTTGGAGGCTATCTTACTTTTGGTACCCTTGAGGAGGGAATAGTTTCAGCTCCTGGTCAACCGACTATCAAAGATCTATTAGATCTATACAACTTCAGACATATAGGGCCTAATACTAAGGTATTTGGCATTATTGGAAACCCTGTAGGCCACAGCAAATCACCTGTATTGTTCAATGAGCTTTTCAAGTCAGTTGGCTTTGACGGTGTTTATGTACCCTTCTTGGTGGATGATCCTATAAAGTTTCTTGATACTTATTCATCTAGTGATATTGCCGGATTCAGGTTTCAACTTAAAACTAACTTTTGAATACTTGTGTACTTCTAAAATACAAATATCACTTTATTGAAATGTTTTTTTTTTTCGCAATTTCTTATTTTCGATTGGTTGAAAAGATGAAGATTTTTCATTAAATCTCATGTCTCTCAAATTCCTCAAATTTAGACGATCTTAAATAAGCAATCTTGCATAGTCTATGAAATATCTTGAACTTATTATTGATACTTTATTTTAATTTTATTACCTTCTTTTTTCCCCCTTTTAAATCACAGCGTTACAATTCCACACAAGGAAGCAATATTCAAATATTGCGATGAGGTTGATCCAGTGGCGAAGGTAAATTATTGACTACTCTTTTTAATGGTTCTCTGCTGGTCTGACGATCTTCAGTTCAGTGATATGCTGGTTCCCTCCCCCTTCCTTTTGGGTTAAAGTAACATGTGCGATTGAGGAAAGAATTCTGAACTTTTGCAGGCGATTGGAGCTGTTAATCATGTTGTTAGAAGACAAACTGATGGAAAATTATGTGGCTACAACACAGATTGTTATGGTGCTATTTCAGCCATTGAAGATGGATTGCTCGGTTTGTATGACTTCTCTAGATGCACATTTTCCTTTTGTTTTCTTCATAAATACAATTGTCAACCAAGAGGCTTGGTACAACTCTTTTATTGCAGACTTGCATAATGGTCGCTCTACAGTTGGTTCACCCTTAGCTGGTAAGCTCCTGGTTGTCATTGGTGCTGGTGGAGCTGGCAAGTCTCTTGCTTATGGTGCAAAAGAGAAGGAAGCCAGGGTTGTTATTGCTAATCGCACGTATGGTAAGAATTTGATGTTTTCTTTGATTAAAAGGCATCTCTATCTTTTGTGTGTTTTTATCTATGTTTTGCTAAATTGGTGTTGAAGCATGGGAATCTAATTTCTTCCCAACCTGGTTTGCTGTCAAGGGGATCATAGTTCGTGAATAAAGAAAGAAATTACAATAAGGATAACTGTATGCCTATTAGATATAAATTTATGTTAGCTGTTACCAAGTATATTGAATAATCTTTGTTCCTGTTCTGTGTCTCTAATCGTTATTTACTAGAAAATAGAATTGTCAACCATCAAAAACATAAAAGTTTGCATGAGACTACTCCCTTTTATCATCATATTTTTCAAACATGAAACTTTTAATGTATCACTTCCCTGCTGTCTTCTTGTAATTGTTGAAGTTTTCAGCTTATCGAGTTGAGTGATTCTTTCCTTAATCATTGGATTTTCTTTCTCTGATTACTTTCCTTGTATAATAGCTTTTTAGGATTTTTCTGTTACCTGTCTCTTATTTAGGTAAATCAATAACCCTATTTAGAAAGAATGTTGGATAACACTATTTAAATAGAATGTTTTTTCCAAAAGAAGCCATATTGTCAATAGAGAAAATGGAAGAACAAGTACAAAATCATTACAAAAAGACTTCTGTCATTGAAGATGATAGTCAAAGAACAAGTTCAAAATCATTACAAAAAAGACTTCTGTCATTGAAGATGATAGTCAAATAACAAGTACAAAATTCTTTGGGCATAAATACTCAAACGGGAGGGGTTGAATCTAGTCATAATCCAATCCTCCTCAAGACATCTAGACCACTCTAATTCTATTCTATAAACGTTGTAAATACCTCAATTTTTTTAATGTACCAAGTAATATTTTTCTACAATGACCTTTTACATTGCAAACTTCCCTGCTTTTGCCTTTTGGTGAACGATAACATATTAACTGGATGCTCCTTTTTCTTTTTCTCCCTTGACTTTTGGTTATTAACTATATCAAATGTGAGTAGGATATGACACTTTTCTTTCATTTGCATGAAGATCGGGCTAGAGAACTTGCAGACCGTGTCGGGGGACAGGCTATATCTCTAGCTGACTTGGAAAGTTTTCACCCAGAGGATGGCATGATTCTTGCCAACACAACATCAATTGGAATGCAGCCCAAAGTTCATGAAACTCCCATTCCAAAGGTTTATCTTCATTGTAGATATTGTTGTATGTATTGAATGAAACTACTATATAATATCTGGAATAGACCCACCAGATGAAGATCTAGACGGGTGAGGATCTCAGCATGTTCACCCAAAGAATTTGGTGGTGTATGTGAAAGAGTATTTAAGCAATGTGAAGAAATCATAAACTTGAACATGGAGATTGGGTTGGAAACAATTAAATACAACTTAGCGGCCTGATTAGATCTGGCTAATTGAGATATATTGAACTAGATTCCATAAGAACCATTATATACTCTTAACAATTTACTCACACTTGTACTTCAATAGCAGTCGTAATTAATGGAAGGGAAAAGAGCTAAGTGACTCTTGTGTTTTACAGCATGCTCTGAAACACTACTCGCTGGTTTTCGATGCTGTTTACACTCCAAAGATGACCAGACTCTTGAGGGAAGCTGAAGAGTCTGGAACAGCCATTGTTTCTGGATTGGAGATGTTAATCAGGCAAGCATATGGACAATATGAAGGATTCACTGGACTGCCTGGTAAGATAGCCTATAACCTTTTAGTTTGAATATATCTAAATCAAGTTAACATCTTCCTTTCAAGTATTTTACTGGATTGATACATCACCTGAACTTTTTGTGCTGTTGTTAATTTCAGCACCCAAGGAGCATATTAGGAAAATTTTGGCAGATAATTAATGAAGTGATTTGTCGTTCGTTTGTGGTGGCTTGTCCTAATTATTCTCAATTGGCAGTTTTCATCCGATTCTCTGCATTCAGGAAGATCTTTTAGATGTCTTTACGACGATCAAGAATGAGATTTGGGAAAATCAAAGGAGATGCTTTTAGAATTGAGTTTCTTGCAAATTTTGGATGAGAGGGTATCATTTGAGGCAAGGATAATGAGAGAAGGATTATTTTGTAATGATTTTCATAGAACTATTTGTTGTTAGATAAGATGGAATAATAGTGATTCTCTGTTACATCACTGAGTGATCATATCAAACCCTTCCACTGTGGATCCTTGAGACAAGTGAGTTGAAACTGATGAAAACATCCTATGATGTTTCATAGTTTGAACATTTAGTATCTTGGTTGCTTGTCAACTAAAACAAACTGTTGCAATAATGTTGAATTGACCACTGCTTGTAGTTTAGCACAATAAATTGCCTCTCTGCCCTTTGGACCTTCTACTTGTCCTGAGAACTACTGATACATTCAAAGGCTCTATTTAGATTGCTATTCTTTTGCTGTTATACAGCAAGTTCATTTCATTTAAACGTTAGTCTTTATTAATCCTCATACATCCTACTTCAAGTCGCTAACGGAAGGCGTGATAGAAGTCAATGACAGATAAGAATTGTCTGTTGTTTGTCTTAATAAGAATTGTCATCAAAGGTGTGATAGAAGTCGTAATGACAAATAAGAATTGTCTGTTGTTTTTCTTAATAAGAATTGTCATGGTGATAAATAAGCTTATTTACTCTTAATCTAAGTTTCTTGAGATGATAGAAAAATTGATATTCATTTTACATTATCTTGAAAGGTTATATATTCTACTCGAATGTCCTATATGTGAAAAACAATACCTTTTGGATGATATTTGTAGAGATGTCAACTAGCTAACATGAGCATAGTTTAACTGGCATACCATTGAAGAGGTCAGAGGTTTTAATTCTCCACCTCCATATCGTTGAATTTAAAATAAATAAACAAAGATGTCTACAAAATCTTCTTTTGAAATTTCAAAAAAGAGAATTAAAAGTTTCCATCCCTCAAATTTGTTTATTAAGACAAATAAAATCTCAGCCTCACATTTTTAATCAATATCAAGTACATTATCTCATAATGTTATAACTGTATGATTGTGTGAAATGATGAATATAAGTAAATCCAAGTGATTTTGAGGGCAATAGAAGCCCACTCTGAAGGTGATGTGCATCTCATCCACATGAGTTTCTTACACAATTCAAGCAAAGTTGTTTGGATGCCTTTTCTGACAGTGATTGTGGACCTAACTCTTTTGGGTTCTCTCCTCAATTATCTTTTCACTGTTGGTACTCTTCCCTGAAAACTGATCAACAAAAAATTTGACATAGAATGAACAACATCTACAATCAAAATAAGATATCGGTTGCGAGTCTAATGATTGATGGGGGAAAATTATAAATTTAGATGTCTCTAGGATACATTTACGAGCATAGGTCAACGAACATATGCAAGTTTGTGTATCTCAAACTACTGATTTACAAGTAAAATGATGAAATTAGACCAACTTTTGAAAATTTTCTCCTAAACTATATGCTAACTTCAATATATCTTTAACCCATGAACTTGCCAGTGATCACACAAATTCACACCTCAAAAGCTCAATGATTTACACAATCCAAACATAAGAAACACAAGTTTAGGTTTCTCAATCTCCAGCCTACATAACCTCAAGCTTTCAAAACACATGAACTTGAAAGCCCCTCAACTCATTTATGTTATATGTCTGAACATTTCTTCCAACTACCGAACATATAACATGTTGGGTGGGTTTTCTGCATCAAATATTATGGAATGAAGTGGTTGCCCTATGAGATAAGAATACCTGCAGACAAGTAAAATTAGAATTCATGTTCTAAGGGCCATTCTAAGATCAACTTCAATGGCCCTGACAGATTCTACAGAAATCAAGCAAAACAAAACTGAGATAATTGAGAGACAAAATGGGATAACCTCTCATATCTTTAATTGTAGAGCCTTGTCTTGAAGCCAAAGGCCATCTTTTTCATCCCAGACAGCAAAGAGAGAGTTGATAAGGACTCAACACATTAATATCTCTTGAGTAGTAATTACACAGTTTTACATCACAGTCCATTGCTCCACATGTCTACAAAGCTTCAAGCTGCCATACCATTGCCCAATGAGTCCATATAAAAAGGCACTGAAGTTTTGTGCTATTTGCTCATTGTGGAAGAAACAGAGACACCAAAACAGAATAGAGAGTTTGGGATGGCTGTGCATTGCAGATTCCTTGTGTTTATGGCTTTGCTTCTGCTTTATTTTGCCTCAACCACAGTAACAGGTAAATATCAACAATGCAATTCCAATAGTAATTTTCAAACTCTAGAACAATATTACACACATCTTGTTTCCTTTTCAAAATTCTTATCAAATAGTGATGATTTGATTGATGCATCTCTTTTTTAAACTATTTCCAAAACCCAAAAGAAAAAAAGAACAGTTAAAAAAAAGTCTTCAAATAGAGAAAAAAAAAGTGTAGGCTCTAATAGGAAAATGTCACCAAACTAAATTTGGATTGAAAAGGATTATGCTTGTGAGAGGCTTTGTTATGATTTGCAGGGACAAGCATGAGATTTGTGTATATGGAGCAATGGGAAGAAAGGCCCAGAGATCTTTCAATGCATAAAAACAAGGACAAGAAGATGAAAGGCAGTGATGAATTGGTGACTATGGATTACACTCCTGCTTCAAAGAGGCCTCCCATTCACAACTAAACAAAAGTATTTAAGAATACAATACCATGTTGTTATCAAAAAAAAAAAAAAAAAATACAATACCAAAAATCAACACTAAAATATGGTTCCAACATAACATAACTTTTTTTTTTTTTTGACAATATATGGGATAGGGGAATTCAAACCACAAAAGTATTGTCAGTTAAGCTAAGCTCACCAACATAATATAACTACTGTTTATCTTGTACAAATGAAATATCAAGTCTCCTCACCATATATAAGTTTAACGAATCTACATTTAACATTTTCAATTCTTTTTGGTTTTTGTCAAAATCATACGTATATTTATTTGACTACTGCCGAAATTAAGGACATTATTAATCCTTTGCATTAGTAGTCCTAGAAAAGTATTAAACTTGTCGCACCATTTGTAAATTTGTAAATTTTTTGTTAAAAGTTGGTGGTACTTGTTTATATCATACTCTTCACAACTCAGTTTTCTATCCAATTGCCCACCACGCAATTGAATTTTTTTTATAAAAAATCAATCTACAAGAAAAAAAATTACTAGGCTCACTAAATTTTTCATGAACATTTGTCTTTCCTTCAACAACTCTCTTTTTTAATCTTTTGATTATTCCACTGCCAAGAATGTTTCTTAGTTTTCAAAGAAAAGAAAAAAAAATGCTTTTATATAAGATCTTCATCATTACAACTTCATACTCAAATATTCCCTTTGAGAAACTCATATTAGCTTCTAGATCAACTATTTACGTAACCATTACATTATCACAAAGTTAAAAACAATTTACATATTCCCATATTGCAAATGACAAAAATAGGATGGAACACACCATCAAAATCTCTGACTCTTAGGCATAAAAAATCCTGTTATGCAACACAGAAGCTTCCAAAATTCTCAAGATGACAAAAGATGGGATGATGTTATTTGACTGATATTTAAATACAATTAATAAATGATCATACATATAGTTCTCATTTGAATACAGCTAGTTTTAATCAACTAATCTCTGCAGGCCATGATTCTGATCCGTTGTGGCTGAGGGGAGTACAACCTTGAGAGCGATGAAAAACAATTGAAGCCCGGTTTGCAACTTTTTGTTCTGGCGAGAACGGCAATCCAATTCAAAAAAAATTGAGTTATCAGTAACATAATGCTTCCATGCTGGAAAACCTACGACCACATGTCAGAAGAAAACAAATAGAATTGAATACTAAAATGAATAAGCCCTTCAGGAAGGTTTATACGTAATTTCAAGAAAATTCACATGCAAGGCAAGAACCCAAGAAACCAAAAGGATGACACAATGAAAGAAATAATAATGAAACCAATTGAAGAAAGTGATTTCGTGAAGTGACTGTCCAAAACAACTATCTAAACGGTGAAGGAAAAGAAAATTCTTGGTTAAAAAACAGAACAAACCCATCCCCAACATACATTCCAAACAAAAAAATCATATTCCAACAAATAGCTGACAGAGGAAGGGGAGAGGGTTGAGTAATGGTTTCAGACATCCAAGGAAGGATAGAGCAGCACTAGCTCTCAAGCCTGGCGAAGGCGAAAGCTCTTAGGCGGCCACTGCGAATGTTTTGAGAAACAAGCCTTTGTGATTGTCATCATCAACACAACAAAACAAAATTGTAAAGTATATTATCACCAAACATGATAAAAATTTCATTCCTAGACGCTCATAAAACACATAGATCAGAATTTAGTCAATCAAAATAATAAAACAAAACATGCAGAGAGTATTTGGAAAGTGTAAAGAAGACTCAGACATCCAAGGAAGGATAAAGCAGCACTAGCTCTCAAGCCCGGCGAAGGCGAAAACTCTTAGGCGGCCACTGCGAATGTTTTGAGAAACAAGCCTTAAAGATATCATCACTGTCATCACAATTTCAAAACGGCGAAAGACATAAACACTAGGCATGAAGTAGTTTAAACAAAGCAAAAAAAAGTAATGCTAATGGGGTTTAAAATCATAATTACAGAAAAGACTCAGACATCCAAGGAAGGATAAAAGCAGCATGAGCTCTCAAGCCTGGCGAAGGCGAAAGCTCTCAGGCGGCCACTGCGAATGTTTTGAGAAACAAGCCTTAAGGATATCATCATTGTGAAGAGATTTTCCGCCGGTAAATGATACAAAAATTAAGCATAAATAAGTGAAGTAAAATTAAAATGAAAGCGAAGATCTTCCATCCAACAATGATCGGCAAGACACGAAAGACAAAGGTGACAGAGAAAAGGATGGATATGGATATGAGGGATCTGTTTATCCCTAAAGAACTCAAAACAGTTCTGAAGGGGTAGACATAATGTCCCCCATTTGTCACTTTCAGAGGAAATTTTGAAAAATCAATATAGCTTATCAGTTAAAGATTCAAAATATATAGAAAACGGACGCTAAATCCTGACATTTAGATAAAAGAGACAAAAAAAATATGGATATACATTCTTTATTAGAGTCTCAGACATCCAAGGAAGGATAAAAACAACAGAAGCTCTCAAGCCCGGCGAAAGCGAAAGCTTTCAGGCGGCCACTGCGAATGTTTTGAGAAACAAGCCTTATGATTCATCCTCACAGACCCATAATTGAATTATAAGCTAATCTAGAACACAGATTAAAAAAGTCCAGACTACATCACATAAAAACTTGAACTTTCCACAGCACAGAAAAGAAAATCAAGAACAATTACACATTGCATGAAATAAAATAAACTTTTCACAATACAGAAGATAAAACCAAGAACAATAAGGATGGCGAAGTATTCGACAGAGGAAAAATTCGCAAAACCAAAAAAGAACATTAAAAAGAGGAACAGATCCGAAAGAACATAATACGATTGGAAGTTGATGGTGAATGATTCCTTGAAAATGAGAAGAGATAAGGTTTCAACATCACCAAAAGATGAGAGGCGAGAGCAGCTACCACTACAACGAGGGAGACGAGCGCGCATAGTTTTATAGAGTAAATTAGGGTTTAGGTCTCATTAGGGTTTCCAATTTTCCATAGATGGCGGACAAGATATTTGATTTTTTTTTTTTCTTTTTTTTGACCAACCGACATTTGATTTTTATTCTATCGAACAATGGAGATATCATATCACCACTTTTTTTTTAAATCATGTCATCAAATTTAATTTTTATTCTATCTCTAAATTTAATTTTTCAAAAAATAAAACAACAACAAGTAAGTCAATTTATTTTTATTATATATTAGATATAAAATTAGAAAATGAGAATCTATGAAAGATCAAAAATTTATTAGATTTTCATAATTTATAGATTAAATAGACACAAAATTAAAAGTTTAGATACTAGACTTATAATTTATTTTTTGATATATTTTTTTGGTTTTTAGTTTAATTTTAAAAATAAAAATAATAAAAATAAATTTTTTGTCAAATTTTAAAAATTAATAGAAATATTTTTTTTTAGTTTTAATTTATATTTCTAAATTAGTTTTAACAAGTAAAAAATTAAATAAATAATCGATATTTGTAAATAATTTTCATGAGTTCAACTAGTTTGAACACTTTTGTTCAACTTTGTGTCTTTTAAGTGGTTGTGTTGGTATATTTAAGAAAGAAAGAAATAAAGAAAAAAAAAAAAAAAAAGGTTGTGTTGGTATGTTTGTGGATGCAATTTTATTTTTATTTTTTCAAAATTATACTATATCATAAGTTTTGATGGGGTCGCTTGAACTTGTGACTCATGATACTTTGTATTTAATAGTTTAACATATGTCTAATTGAGTTGACATATTAAGTGACTATATAGGTCAATACTTACCTGACTATTTTTAAACAACAAACCGATATTATCCACTTTAACCCTCAATCTCCATAGATATACTTCATAATTTATATTTAAATGCTCGTGGTGGTGAAGATGTTGTCATAACATGCATATTCAAGATATTTCATAACAATCCTCCCTCAATAACTATCAAATCTCTGCCAACAAGAGATTTATTATAGGTTTTCATGACTCAATTGGCATAAAAGCTCCCCACCCCACATGTTGTCAAAAAAAAAAAAAAACTGCCAAATCTCTCTCATATAGGTTTTCATTTATTATATATTGTCAAGCAATTTGAGAATTTGTTCCAATGTATCTTCTCTTAATCATATTTCATTCAAAAGACAAAGATGGACCATAGACTGCAATGTAGGATACTCATTAATCAATATTGAGACTATTGTTTTTGCACCTTTAACAATCATCACATTCGACAAAGATCTCAACCTCACCATTAACGATAAATCTATTCAATTACACTTAACTTAATCATAACTCAACTAGTTAATTTATTATGACTTCAACTAAAATGTTTTGGAGATTTGAATCTTTCCCTTCACACATTGTTGAACTAAAGAAAAGACACGTGCCTAACTAATTAAGCTCTATTGCGTACATCATGTACTAAAAATTACCAAGGTTCACTACTAGTAACATATATGTTAATGCATTTACATATTCCACGTGAATACACTTTTGACACTCACTATTTTCTATTCGATTGAGAATCTCATGCTACAGCTAAGTCAAGAGTATATGACTATGATACCACTTGTTATGACAACAAAAATAAAAGAATAAAAAACTCATTTCTCATAAATGATTCACCAAGTCATATGCCAATGTTTTTTACTTTTGAATTTTACACGATAAGCCTCACCTACTCATATAACTATTTTTACATCCCTAGTTCCTAAAAAAATGAAGAATTGTGTAAAATCTATTTTTCTAAATTCTCTTTTTTTTTTTTTTTTTGAACAAATTTTCTAAATTCTCTTTTAAGCATGGGAAAAAATGGTCTTAGTAACATAGTTTATATTCTCCGGATCATAGTAAATCTAAGATGGTAAAGTTTTGAGAAAAAAAGAAAATCTAATTAAGACATGCAAGCTTTGTTAGAATTTATTTCGAACCACCTTAAAATTTTTGGAAAGATATAAACGACATAAGCTTTAACATATAAGGTTGCTTTCAATTTTGCCCATAATACTTAGAAGGTTTTAATTCTACCTCAATCTTTTAACTTGTTTGAAAATATTTTTTTATGAGAAATTTCTATTAGAATAGGTTACAAAAAAGAAAAGGTTGAAAACAACAAGAAGCATTTTGTGTAACTCATTGGATTTTCAATTTTATAGATACTTGGTTTTAAATGTTTTTGTCAGTAAAATTTCTCTCTAAACTTTAAAAAAGTGTTAATAGATTTATGAATTTTTTATTTTTGTTTATGGTGAGTTCTTAAACTTTTGATATTATGTTAATCAAATTCTTGACATATTCAACATTTTAAAGGTTCCATGAACCTATTACACATAAATTTGGAAGTTTAATATTACATTAGACAAAAGATTGAATTTTATTTCAAATAAATTTATTACTTTAAAAAATATTGAATATGTTAGGAATTTATTAGACACAAAATTGAAAGGTTAGACACTTGTTTGACATTTTTAAAGTTAAGAATTTATTAAATTAAGAATTTGCAAGATTGAAAACTTATTATTATTACATATTTTTTAAAGTTCACAAATCTATTAAAAAATTCAGGGATTAAACTTATACTCTAAACTTAATTTTATTAATTACATTTTTTTTTTAAATTATTAATCACATTTTTAAACCTACAATTACAAAGAATATTATTAATGGAAGTTGTTTTTGTTTTTTTTTTCTTCTTTTTTTTTTTTGTAAAAAGATGATTTAGCATTTAAACTATATCATGAAATATTTTTTATTTTATTTTTTTAAAAACTATATCATGAAATTTTAGAAAAAGTTTTCATTTTTTTTTTCTGAAAAAAGACAAAAACATATGGTTTTTGGTAATTGTATGATTCCTAAAGGACCGAACTGCAAAACTTTCATGCAAGACCTTTCGTGCAGGAGGGGACAGCTTCGATACTCTTTACGATATATGCCTTCATCAACATCAAGCACAGAGCTCCAATTACTTCGCCATCTTTAACTTCTCTCTCCCAGGATTTCAGTTTTTGAGCTCTGCTTTAGGCTGAATCAAGATTTCAATTTTCACAATGGTAATTTTTGTTCTGCCGGTTTCATAATGTTGTTCTGATTTCACATTTCGATACTCGAATTTGCTCGTGCTATGTTTCTGAAGCGAATGCATTGATTTTGCTTCCCCTTTTCGCTTTCGGAACTTCAGGAAGCTAAGCAGAGTTTGGAGGTGGCGATAGAGGAGCTACTAAGTGTTGAGAAGCAGATGAGGGTCGCCGGAGACGTCGCCGGCACTAAGAAGGCTGCAATCGACATTCTAAAGCTCTGTTTTGAAGCGCGGGCATGGAGTACGCTAAACGATCAAATTGTGCTTCTCGTGAAACGCCGCGGTCAGCTTAAGCAGGTTTGTCGATTGATTTTTTTGTAATCGACCTTGTCAATCAATTGTTTCAGTTTTTGAATTCTGGGAATTAATTTGTGGCCTAAGCTCGGTGGATCATTACAGTCTTAACTTACATGATATTAGAAACTGATGTAATTCTAGTCTACTGTGTTAAAATTAAGTGATAAGCTGTTTCTAAATATGGGAAACTTCTTTGTTCCTAGGCCGTAACTGCAATTGTTCAGCAAGGAATGCAATATGTCGATGAGACACCAGACCTTGAAACTCGTATAGAGCTTATCAAGACGTTAAATAATGTTTCTTCAGGGAAGGTAAATTAATGCAAATAAGTAAATATCATTTGATTAGTTTTTTTTTTTAGTCTCACCAAATGGATTTGGCCATCGGTAGATATACGTGGAAATTGAGAGAGCTCGGTTGATAAAGAAACTAGCAAAGATTAAAGAAGAGCAAGGTCTCATAGCGGAAGCTGCAGATTTGATGCAAGAAATTGCGGTCAGAATTTGTTTTATTTAGTAGCAATTTCAAGTTGTTTGTGTTTTGTCTTATGAGAGATATGAGCCATTCTCTTCGCTTGGTTGTCTAATCTTTGTGGTTTTTCTTTTCTCCAGGTGGAGACTTTTGGTGCCATGGCAAAAACCGAGAAAATTGCATTCATTCTTGAACAAGTAAGCATATCTATAATTTTTCATTACCGCCATTTTAAAGAATTATATCTTATATGCTGTATTTGAAGTCAAAGGTCATATAATGGTGGTATCTTGATCTAATTTTTCAGGTTCGCTTGTGCTTAGACCGTCAGGACTATGTTCGTGCTCAAATTCTTTCAAGGAAAATTAGTCCCAGAGTTTTTGATGTAGATGATTCAAAAGAGAAGAAAAAACCCAAGGAAGGTGACAATGTGGTTGAAGACGCACCTGCTGATATACCATCACTGTTGGAATTAAAGCGAATTTACTATGAACTAATGATAAGGTAAATGGTGCTATTATTTTTTACGTGCATTTCCAATCTTTCAATAATTTTATTGTTTGCAATTGATTGTGTTGGAAGAATGGAGTTTACATGTACCTGCTATGATAATCTAATTTTAAATCGATCTTCTTTTAATTATTTTTTTAGAACTAATGGAAATACCACCATGTTTTCTCATTTATATTTTTTCTGCAGTAGCCACTAGCAGTCTTAAGAGCGTGCTCATTTCTAATTTTTCTGTACATCATGGTCTTGTAATTTAGTTTATGAGAATGGGGAAGGTAACTGTACTCTAGCTTGTAAAACTTGGGACAATACTCTTCCTTGATTCTGATGTTCCATTCCTTTTGTTTCCCATCACCCTTCCTCATCCTTAATTTGTTTAGGATCCGTTTGGAATACATTTTAATTTAAATGTTTTTCAAGAATGCATTTTTCAAAAAACATTTTGTATAAAAATTGTTTAGAATTTAAACACTCATATGTTTGGTTGCATTTCCTCATAGGTGTTTTTATACACACTTTTTCAAAAAGTTTCAAGTGTCTCTCAAAATGGTTTATTTATCAATCCCAGTATTCTAATAAGTCATTGTTAGTAGTTGCCAAACACTATAAATTTTTTCAAAATTAAACACTTGAACAGTTAAACCAAACACACCCTTAGTTAACTTCACTCCGTTACAAAGTTTCCTGAAAGTGAAAATCTGAGTGCAACCATCTCAATATTATACTTTGATGGAGCTAATCATGAATCCTTTGGAATTTACTTCCTCGTGAATCTTCTTTTGAAATGAAATTTATCATTTTGTACTGGTTGTCATAATTTCTATAGGTACCACTCTCATCATAATGAATATTTCGAGATTTGCCGTAGCTATAAGGCCATATATGAGATTCCTTCTGTCAAAGATAATCCAGCAGAATGTATACCGGTAAAGTTTCTTGTTGTTCCGTTCTTTCTTTTATGTTGAACTTCTCTCACAGTTTACTACTTGATTTACTTGCAGGTCCTAAGAAAAATCTGTTGGTATCTAGTTTTATCACCACATGGTCCAATGCAGTCTAGTCTCCTCAACTCCACCTTGGAAGATAAGAACCTTTTTGAGATTCCGAATTTTAGGTAGGCTTCTCATGGAATCAGATTTTTTTTTTCTACTTTCATTGAGAACTCTATGTTCATCAATTGTTGAGAAAAAAAAAATCTTTTTGACATTCCAGACCTAAGGTTTTTTTAGAAAAATGAGATTAGCATTATTTTGATGCATTCTTCTACAAACTTTATGTTCATTTGTTTGATGTTTTTTATTCCAACACTTCTATTGTAGATTACTATTAAAACAGCTAGTCACTATGGAGGTTATTCAGTGGACATCTCTATGGAATACCTTCAAGAGCGAGTTCGAGAACGAGAAGAATTTCCTCGGTGGCGCTTTGGGTGACAAAGCTGCAGAAGATCTGAGACAGAGAATAATCGAACATGTAAGTATCTGTATATCCCTGGACTAACTCTAGTTCAATCCTGATGAACTGGTTAGCTGAAAGTGAATCTTGTTTAGTGGACGTTAAATCACGGGAACTCTGATTTGTTTCCTGATGCTTTTCAGAACATAATAGTCATTTCCAAGTATTATGCAAGGATTACATTAAACAGATTTGCAGAGCTGTTGTGTCTCAGTCTTCAGGTATCTTCGTCACAATAACTTCTTTTTTTTTTTTTAATCTTATTGAGAAGAACGAAATGCATTCTGGTTTATTTGGTTCTTTGATATAAATATCTAAATCAATAGTTAACAAAGTTTCATATATCCATATTGAAGTGTGCATTTCCACATTGAGTGAGAATACTAGAGAAGGTAATTTTTCTTTATTCTCTTTTCTATCTAATCCAGGAAACTGAGAAACATCTCTCTGACATGGTTGTATCCAAAGCTCTGGCTGCTAAGATAGACAGGCCAACAGGAAGAGTCTATTTCGGAGCAACGAAGGATAGCAACGACATTCTTAATTCATGGTCAATGAACTTGGAGAAACTACTCGATCTCGTCGAGAAGAGTTGCCAGCAAGTTCACAAAGAAACCATGGTACATAAAGTTGCTTTGGAAGCTTGATGAGAAGAATAGACATAATATTATTAGCTTACCATTTCTTGTTGTTTGGTTGAGCATTGATGATCTGATATTGTTGTGGTGTTTGGTGAAATTTATAGAACTCTGGTCTGCTTCTTGTAACTGTTTATGTAAAGATACAGTCTGAATTAACCCCAACCACACAGCCCCTAAAGAGGCTTCTTCTTACAGCTGTGGAAGCAACTGTAGTGCTTAAATTTTAAACACTCTTTGGGTTTGTTTTAACTGATTTGGCTGAAGTTTAAGGTGTATGAATTTGGTTGCATCTTGATCAATAGTTGCAAAGTTCCAACTCCCTTCACTTTCAATTCAGTTTAGGAGAATTGGGATGAGTCATATTTGTCCAATTTCTCATTTCGGTGTTCCGAGTGCAATAAGGTGGGTAATTTTGCATCATTAGATTTTAGAGGGAGAAGTTGTAAAAGTACTTCGATTTTGTATCAAATAGTGATTAGGGAGCAAACGAATTTGAGAATATACATACATCCAACCGTTATAAAGAGAGCCTCATTGTATCTAGAGCACCTAATAATTTACCTAAATAACGAGTTCCAGTTTAGTGGGAATTCAAATCTCTAAGTAAAGTAATACTTTATTTCAAAAAAATAAATAAATAAATAAATAAATAAATAAAGTAATACTTCAATTTTTTTTTTTTTTTTTTTTTTTTTTTTTTTTTGAGTTTAACAACATTTAATGTTGGTGAGATTCGAAATTTTTACCACTTGATCAAGAATAAGTATCATTTACAATTGAACTATGTTCACTTTGAGGTAATATTTTGACAAGTTAAGGTATATCTAGACTAATATTAGTAAGTATACATTTCCAGGTAAAAATAGTACAAAAGGATGGTTTTTTTTTTTGGTGACAAAAGGATAGTTTTTTTTTTTTTTTTTTTTTTTTTTTAATTATTATTATATACTAGAGTAAATAATGATCAGTATTTGATATTTTGTAAACCAAACAAACTAGTTTTGGTAAATTTGTAACGATGTAGCCCCTCAACGTTGATGTGCAACAATTTAGCCTATGTAGTTAGAGACTTTGTTATGCTTTGAGTTCCTATCATATAAAATTTTGTTAAGATGTATGAGTTTCCTCATATATTATTGTAAGACCTATTTGGACGTATCTCTTTGCACCATTATTATTATTATTATTATTATTTTTGAGTTCAACAAAATGTGAAAGTGGAGATTCGAATTTTATCCGCTTAGTCGAAGATATATGCATTAACTAGTTAAGATATGCTTAAGTTGACGATTACTACTATTTATTATAATATATGAAGTGAAAATTCAAATGGTTGACCTTTTGATTTCGTCGCACAGACCCAAGAGATATTTTTGATAAAGAAATTTTTGATATGGGGGCATTTGTTTTTGTGCTGAGTGGTGACCGACATGTTCCTTTCAGTTCAATTAAAATTTAATTGGAAATTTTTTTTTGAGGACACATTTATTGGAATTTCTATGCATATTATGGAACATTTCCATATCAATCTATATTATTTTCCAAGTTTTCATATTGTGTGAAATCCAAGAAAATTAAATTTTGCTTCTTGCATAATTATTATTCTCAAATGCCATCAAAGAAAACGATATTACACTTTCTCAAAAAAAAAAAAAAAGATATTACACAGCCCACTTAATCAATCCACACACAAATTACCGTTTCCATACATTGACAATCGTACACTTTTTTTTTTTTTTTTTGAAATCCTATGTTTTGACTTTCAAATTAAATTGCCTTTGACCATGTTATTAAAATGGTCGGTTTGAAGTCAACCAAATTATTAGACTAAAAGTGAACCCTTTTTAGAGTATAATTGATAAAACACATTAGATTTCTGAGGTTGAAATTTAATCACAGTGATTGAAAATATAATTGGATCGATTTTAGTATAATTTTTTTATGATTCAACAATATATTAAAAAAGTTAATTCCAACATAGTTCTTTGGAGAAGACACTAATTATCATCTCAAAAGTTGATAGTTTAGGCTCCATTTGATAACAACTTTGTTTTTGGTTTTTTGTTTTTAAAAATTAAACCTATAAACACTACTTCCATTAATAAGTTTCTTTGTTTTGTTCTCTACCCTCTCTCCACGTTTTCAAAACCCAACTCAAGTTTTGAAAACTAAAAAAAGTAGTTTCCAAAAACTTGTTTTTGTTTTTGGAATTTGGCTAGAAATTCAAATGTGTTATTGATAATGATGAAAACAACTGTAAGAAATTTCCATCCTCAATCATCGATCAGATGACATTTCCGAAGCTTGGATTGTGGCAAAGAAGGTTGCTGATCTTGCTGCTTTGGTGGGCGACGTCACCTTCTCTTTCAGTCCGCGGGAATCAAATGTCGAAGCGCACTCGTTGGCGCGTTTTGCTGTTGCTCTGAATCATTTGGATAGTTCTATTTTTTTGGCTTCTTCCATTTCGGAAGAAGGGGTATTCTGTAAAGAGGTTCTACCTCATTTATTAAACTCTTCGTTTCCTGGGAAGAGTAATTGTTGGGCTGGTGGTGGTTTTTAATGCATTTATGTCTCTTAAAAAAAAAAACAACTGTAAGAAATTTGGCAAAAAACAAGTTTAATTTTCAAGAACAAAAAACCAAATGGTTATCAAACGGGGCTTTAATCTTCACACTACAATTGTTGAATTAAAAAAATTATTTAGAAAATTTTTAATTATTCTATTTTTATTATATTTGTAAAATAATAGTAAATTGCTTTTTCTCTAAACTGTACTGAAAGTCATTTAGATTGATTTGGTTCATATATTTTATATTTTATCTTCTTTTTCAAAATGAAAAAATAAATAGAAAAGTCGGTTACATTGAACCAACCATTATTAGTTCAACTCAGTGATGTTAAGAACTTCCATCTCCTTTCAATGATTTTACACTACTTTTCAAATTAATTTAAGATTTTTTTTTAACAAAAATGATATTTTTATAAAGTAATTAAATGTAACGCTCTAGGCCATTTAAATCGTGTTAGAATCAATTACTTAAAAGTAAAATTATAATTATTAATTATATTATTGCTAAAAAAAAAATATTAATTATACTTAAAAAATTCAATCAATTATTAATAATTATACTTAAAAGTATATGTTTAATGTTTCCAAGTATTTTTTTTCCGAGTACATCAACATTTGGAGGTGGAGGAATTCGAACATCTAACGTCAACGGTACGTGTCAATTACCGTTGAGGTAAACTCACTTTGGCTTTAATGTTTCCATGTAGAAATAGGATATATATTGAAAAACGTGGTATAAATATCATATGGTGTGAAAATCGAGCCAAAACGAGCTTAGTTCAGCGGTAATTGACATGTACTCTCGATAGTTTGCTTCTTACAAAAGTATTGTTGTGAAAATGGCATTCATTAAGGAACTCATACAACACAGCCCCACTCGACGAATCCATACAAAAATTGCCTTTTCATACATTCACAATTCTACTTTTTTTTAAACCCTATGTTTGGATTTTAGGGTTCTGACTTGTTCTGTGGTTTAATTCTGTTTGACCAAATTAATTATTCAAAATAATCGTCGGTTTGAATTCAACCAAATTATTCCAAACTTTTTAACTAGCTACCAAATTTTGATTTCTACCCTGTTTTTGGAGTTTTTTTTTTCCTTTTTTTAAATTCATCAACATTTAAGAGTAGAAGATTCAAATCTCTAACTTGATTGTACATATCAATTACTACTGAACTATGTTCAATTTAGAATTTTTTAGAATATAATTGATAGATAATATTGTATATTTTTTAGAGTATTATCTTTATTTAGAAGTGAAGATTCAAACTTGAAAAATTACCGATGTTTTAACTAGATAGCCAGACTAATGTATTAGATTTTTATCATTGATGTAATCATAATTAACTTATTAAGTTGTGTGTTTTTTTTTTTTTTTTTTAATAACAGTGATGTCTGATGATAAGTTTTAATCAAAGAAGAAGGAATGATTTTTTTAAAAAAAATTAAAATTAAAATTAAAATATAAAGACTAGTCAATTATATTTGTAAATAAAAAGTACAAATTTGTGATTGGTTTTGCATTGTGTTCGAAATTGAAAAAAGAAATTGGTATTCGACCAAGTTAGTGGACTTTTAAATTGAAAAATTAGTTGAACTGTGAACCAATTATTTTATTGGTACAACTGAAAAAAGCTTCCATCTTCTTCAATGAATTCATATTGCTTTTAGCCAAAATGGTGTGTGTGTATATATCTTTTTATGAAAATGATTATTAAATGCAAAACTCTTACCCACTTTAACAAATCATTTGATAGGTTTGAGAGCCAAAGTGTTCATATTCTTCAAAAAAGTGATATCTCTCCCAAGCACCTTTTTACTTGACATCTAATCAAACCTAATCTCTTCACACAAACCAAACCACACAAATCCCATACTAGCCTAAAAAAAAATAAATAATAAAAAATGAAATGAAATGAAATGAAAAAGTCCATTCTAGCCTTATAACTCTTTATCGACTTGTAGGAAAACCTCTAGTGCTATAAAAATATGGATTCTCTTTTCATTCACTATGTGTCGTGTCGGGTATTATTTTAAATAACGTGGAGTCCAACAACATCATGGAAAAGGCAAAACCATAATGTGAGTACTTCTATAGTATTGGAAATTTTCTCTGGATTTGTTTGATTGTTTTTTTTTTTAATTAAACAATTGTGGTGGTGGAAATTGAACCATTGAGACCTTTTGGATAGTAATTGGTACTTTATCCACTAAGTTATGTTCATATTGATATTTTTCTGTCGATTTGCTCAACTAAAAGGTCCAAAACGAAAGAAGTTTCTAATGTAAATATCCATCATGTATGTTAGATTAATGAATTGAGGTAGTATGGAGAATTTTTTTTATACTGAGAATAGAATTCTTATCCAAAAATTATTCTTTTTTTTTTTTTTGAAGGTAAAGTGTTGTTCTTACGAGCAAACTCTTTATCACCTTAAAATCTTCATTCTTTCAACTATTTCTCTATGGAGAAGAGTTAACTTATCAACAATCCAAAAAGATATATAATTGTGTGTGAAATTTTGTTACGAGCAAGAATCATTACAAAAAAAATAAACAAAAAAAGAAAAGAAGTCTTGATTACAATAAAATTGGAATTAACCAAATGTGACAATACAAAATTTATTCCACATATAGTAATACCTTCTCAAATTTACAAAAATGATCAAGTTTAAAACATGAAAACCAACTCAAATATTTTACCAGTGATATTTAAGAGAGAAATTTTTATAGAATAATGCTTTATTACAAGAATTTCCAGCCACTTTGAGCGCATTAAATGAAATGTTCAAATTCTCGTCCAATTGTAGATTAAATATTAAAAAAAAAAAAAAAAAAAAAAAAAAAAAAAAAAAAAAAAAAAAAGTCTCGACCTAAACTCTACTTATTCAATTACCTAACTCCACCGGAAACCAAAAATAAATAACGTGATCATCCCGACGAAGCAGCATGATTGAAAAATTCAGACCAATCTGAATAATGTTCTTCGTCGCCGGCGTCTCTCCGGCGACCGGAAAAGGACTGAGATGGGAAAGAAAGAGAAACTGCCGGTGAAGAAGACGACGATGATGAAAATTGAGAATTCGACAGTCCAACGGAAGAAGAATGGAAAGGGGAAGCCATTGCTGATGAAGAAGAGAAGTTAATTTCACTGTACATGTCGATTGGCCGCTGCAATTCAGCGTCGGAGAAATTAAGGAAGTTCACCGGCGAAGCATCGGAAGAACTCCGCAAGCTAAGAATTGGCTGAGAATGGACAATCGGTTCGGAATCAGTCGGAATAGCCAAAAGGGTGTTCGTAGAATTGGAATTGCTAAAATGGGTCGCCGGAGATTCGGTGGTCGGAAGTTGCCGCAGCCGCACATTTTCCGGGAAGTTGAGCTTGGCTTTACTGCCTCGGAACCGGAGGGCGGCTTCGTCGTAAGCACGAGCGGCGGATTCCGCCGTGTCGAAGGTACCTAACCAAACTCGCGCCGCCTTGTACGGGTCTCGGATCTCGGCGGCCCACTTGCCCCACGGCCTCTGTCTTACGCCCCTGTATTTTCTTCTCGCCGGTGGTTGCTCCGCCGTGGTTGGAATCTCTCCGCCGTATTCGAAGACGGAATTTTCCAACGCCGTCGTCCCTGCTTGTGGCCTTATGATCACTGCATTGCTTGAATCTCCTGCAAAACAATGCCAAATCGTTCGTTAACAAACGAATTCAACGAATTCCTCTGTTTCTTATTCTTGAAAATAAAAGGATTTGAAAATTTAACTTGCAAACTTTCACCACTTAAAACGGTCGAAGTTTGCAGGATTTAAAAAAAAAATTACTAATTTAGGCTTGTTTTAATAACCATTTGGTTTTTTATTTTTTATTTTTAAAAATTAGATTTGTTTTCTCTCAATTCTTTTGTCATGGTTTTCATATTTGTCAGTGATACATTTGAATTCCTAGTCAAATTCCAAAAACAAAAACAAATTTTTGAAAACTATTTTTTTTAGTTTTCAAAAATTGGCTTGGTTTTTGAAAACATGAGAAGAAGTATTAGAAAAAACAAAGAAACTTGTAGGTGCAAGTAGAGTTTATAAACTTAATTTTCAAAAACCAAATGGTTATCAAACGGAGTCTTAACTAGTCAAGTTTTATATTTCTTTTAAGAATCAAGATGAAAAAGGTACCAAAGCGAGCATAGCTGAGTGATAATTAGCATATATTCTCGATCAAGAAGTTAGAGATTTGAATTTCCCCAACTCCCAAACGTTGATGTACTAAAAAAAAATGGATGAAAAAGGCATTAGTAAAATTTCATCTTTCAATTTTTTAATCAAATCCATTTTAAATATTTTTACTCCAAAAAAAAAAATCAAATTCATTTCCAATTCATTAAACAATACTTTCTCGATTAGTATTTACCTGAAATGACAGAGGATGTAGACCCGCCATGAGAGAAGCCGTCAAAACCTCGAAGCGAAACAGAGCCACCGTCTTCCACCGCCAGCTCCCGGCTTCTCTTATATCCACCGCCGCCGTACGCAGAGCCGTAAGGGGCAGCAGAGGCAGAAACAGAGGAGGAGCTCCAGCCGGAATTGTAATAAGCCTCAGTCTCCGGCACGTCTCCGGCGACGACATGGGTGAGAGCAGAAACCATAGCCGACATCTCCATGTCTCTACTGAAACCCAGAAACATCATCTCTGAAACTCTGGTGTCTTCTGGATCCGCCATGTAAGAGTTTTAAAAAAAAGCTCGAATCTCCTTTTTTTTATAGAAATTTTGAATTGGGGATATTCGTTTTGATGGGAGATATTTATCATTTTTTGTGAGACGAAGATTATATATGAAGAATTAAAAAGGAGGGAGTGGAAGATTTACTTTTGGATATATGTAATTTTTTGAGGTGTTTCCATTGGAAGCTTTGACGCCGCCATTGGAAGGAAGTCGGTAGTTTCTTTCTTTCTTTCTTTTATGTCTCAAGTTGAGTTTGAGAATTCTTCCCATTGAAGTATTCTTTTGGATTTGAAAATAAAACACAAACATCAATTTATTGCTAAAACCTGAAAAGTATTACTTCTCTTTGTCTTCTCCATCCTCTAATTCAACTTTTCCACTATGTTTCAAAACCACGGGTGACAAATTTTCTAGTATTACCATACTTGAGGGGAACCGTAACAATTTAGTCTCTGAATTTTTGTAGGTAACAATTTAATCTCTTAACTTCAATTCTGTAATAATTTAGTCTGTAAGCTTTAACGTGTAACAATTTAGTCGGTAAAAATTTGTAACTATCAATCATTATAGATAAGAAATTCCATTAAATCTTAACGATCATTTTCACAATCAAGACTAAATCGTTGAGAATTTTGAAGTTCAAGGACTATTTTTTTTTTTTTTTAGTTCAATGACATTTGGGGTAAGAGGATTCGACATGACCACACACTTTATGCTAGTTGAGTTATGTTATTGTTTGCCATGACTAAATTATTACATATTAAAGTTTAAGGATTAAATTATTAACCAATTAAAAGTATAGAGACTAAATTGTTACAAATTAAAATTCAGCAACTAAATTATTACTGTTATGAAAGTTCAGGGACCAAGTGTGCTTTTTAACAATTTTTTCATTTGTAATTTGACACATTGTTAAGCTCTATACTATTTTTAAATGTTAAATTACAAATTTAATCTTTAAACTATGAGATTGTGTCTACCTCCATACACTCAAATTAAAAATTTAGTTTATAATTTAAGCATTTTTAAATATTGTTAATATTGAAAAAAAAAAAATCAGACTATAGCAATACTAAAGATTTTCCTAACAACATTACATGTCTCTTCATAGAATCTAAATAAATTTCTACTATAACAATAGGTAAAAGCAAATCTACTTCATATCTTTTAACCATCGAAAATATGTCAATATTGAGTTATTTATGTAGGAAAATATATATTTTTTCAATCTAAACCAAACTTAATTAGCTAAAAAAATGTATAGGCAAATATTTTTAATTTTCAATTAATTATATTCAAATTGCAATTAAAAGAATTTCAATCAATAGAGATGGATTACTATCTAATTTCTCAAACTTCTTTCATTTTAGTTGTTCTTTTCAGCTCAACAACGACAAAGGTGAGAGATCGAAATGGTAATTGACGTCTTTATTCACTAAGCTATGTTCCAACTTGCCTCTTCGACTCTTCCATTTAAGTTCTTATATACTTCTTAATATTGCATCACAAATTCGTCTCCTACATTTTTAGAAAGTTTTTGTATTTATACTCTAGTTTTTAAATAATTCTCTCCATATACTTTGAATATTATTATTATCTTTTTAAAAAAAAAAAAAAAAAAAAAGAAAAGAGCTTCAAACTTAATGTCTAATAAAATTTCGTCAGTTTAAATTTCTAGTACTTTGATAGCATGTATTCATTTCATCCATAATTTGACACGTGGTTAATTTTTTGGGAGCGCTGACTAAATAATAAGTGAGGATTAGTTTAGTCCACGTGGAAGAAAACTGCTGCAACGGACGGAGGATAGTGAGTTAGACCAAGTCAAAGGAATGTATTTTTATTATTTTATGGGAGCGACAAATGTGAACAACCTGAATTGGATATTGTGGTAATGTGGTTCCCCACGGTCGGCACACTCAAAATACCGACTTCGCTTTTCTTTTTCAATTCTTATATCTTCTCATCTTTTCTATCCAATTTCTTTTTCGTTAAATTATTAAAAACACCCTCATATATTATGAGATTAGTTTCAATTATACCTTTACTTTCAAAAGGTTTTTTTCTAGTTCTTGAAGTTTGAAGTTTGTTTCAAAACGACTCTTAAAGTTTTTTTTTTTTTTGGGAAAAATACACTTTTGGTCCCCGAGTTTTCAAACTCAACAAAAATACCCCCGAGGTTTGAGATAAGGAGCAATTTGGTCTCTGCCGTCAATTTTTCTGTTAACCCTAATGGTAAGCTGACGTGGCACTATTATTTTAATTAAAAAAATTACTTTTTAATTTTTTTTAAATAAAAAATATAAAAATATTAAATATATTATTATTTTATTATTATTTTTAAAATTCTCTCTCTATCTTCCCCATCTTCTTTCTTCTCCACCTTCTTTCTCCCTCCATCTTCTTCCTTCCCCCTCCCATCTTCTTCAGCTCCGGTGGCCGGCCGCCGCCGGCTGCCGGCGAACGGTGGCGGTCGCCAGATTTTTTTTCTTCTTTTTTTTTTTTTTCCTTCTTTCTTCTTCTTCTCTTCTTATCTTCTTCCCTTCTTCTTCTTTCTCTTCCTTTCTTCTGTTTTTTTTTAAAAAGAAGGGAGTTTTGGGGAGGAGGAGCTCCTCCCCGATTCGACGCCGGAATCGAATCGTCTTCGTGATCTCGCTCACTCCCAAGTGCCGTATCGTCTTTGTGATCTCGCTCCCATTCATCTCATAAACGCTCTCCTTCTCCTTCACTCCCTCCATCAGCATACAGATCCACGATTCCCACTGCGTTCGACTCAGTGAGTCGCCCACGAACACCACTCGCTTCCCTCGCAGCATATCCAGCACCTTTCCGGCGTCGAACCTCGGGATCTCGCACTGCTTCGGCCTCCACCGCCACTTCAAGTACTCCGCGTCCTTCCGCCCGTTTTCCAAGCAGCTGAACCCTCGCTCCGCGAACGGACAGTCGGTCGAGTTGTAGATCGGGTACGCGAAGTTGTCTTCGATGATCCATCGCCCGTCGAACACGTTGCAATCGGCGGATTCGGAGGTTCTGCTGCTGGTTCTTGCGGATTCGGATCTTGAGGTGAAGGCGTAGATTTGGAGGATGTGGTCGATGTTTGGGAAGAGGAGTGTGTAGGTGCAGGCGATGGCGATGAGGAATGTGAGGAGGCAGGGGATTATCCAGACTTGGTTGAAAGAGTGGAGGATTGTTTTTGATTTGCCATTGTTGAGCCTCGGAAAGCTCGAATTGGAGGTTGGATTGTTGAAATTATTTTGCACCACCATTGTTTAATTTAATTTAATTTGTTTTTACTCTGATTTCTGTGTTGTGTTGCTGGTTTAAGTAGAGGAGTTTTTGAAGAAGGAAACTGTTATATTTTGATTTTAACTCCTAATTCGAATAGGAGTTCCTTTTACTATTTAAAAAAAAAAAATTCCGGCGACCGTCGTTCGCCGGCAGCCGGCGGCGGCCGGCCACCGGAGCTGAAGAAGATGGGAGGGAGAAGGAAGAAGATGGAGGGAGAAAGAAGGTGGAGAAGAAAGAAGATGGAGAAGATAGAGAGAGAATTTTAAAAATAATAATAAAATAATAATATATTTAATATATTTATATTTTTTATTTAAAAAAATTAAAAATAATTTTTTTTAATTAAAATAATAGTGCCACGTCAGCTTACCGTTAGGGTTTAACAGAAAAATTGACGGCAGGGACCAAATTGCTCCTTATCTCAAACCTCGGGGGTATTTTTGTTGAGTTTGAAAACTCGGGGACCAAAGTGTCACTTAACTCAAACCTCAGGGACCAAAAGTGTATTTTTCCTTTTTTTTTTTGGGTTAAATTCATAAATGAAAAATGATGTGTTTGCATATGTTATTATTGTTTTTCCATGTAAGTGTTCAAATCTATTCACATATACAAACAAATCATTTTTCGTCCATGAATTTAACAAAAAAAAAAAAAAAACCTTCAAGAGTCGTTTTGAAATAAATTTCAAATTTCAAGAATGAAATAAAGTTTTTGAAGGTTTAGGAGTATAATTGAAACCAATCTTATAATTTAGAAGTGTTTTTGATAATTTAACCTATTAAGTTTTAGGTTTTAATTGATACAATCCTAAAATTGAGAAGTATAAATGGATATTTTTCCTTTTTTTTTTTTTTTTTTTTTTTTTTGATAAAAAATGGATATTTTTCCTTAATTCTTCTACCTACAAACATTAATAACATTAACCTTTATTAGAATTTCAAAATCCCACTCTATCAAAAAAAAAAAAAAAAATCCCACCAAAAATAGTTTTATATTGATGTACATAAATTCTTCTATTGGAAGTTTTCTCGAGTTTTTATAAAAGAAAAATAAACTTATTCAAACTATTCTAAAAAAATTTCTTCTCGTTCGAAATCTATTAAAGTTCATTTAAAACGTCAACTTAATACCAATTCTAAATACATACCTAAACTAAATTATAAATAAATTGCGGGACAAAATCCGTCAAACTAAATTAAATTTAAATGAAATAAAATTAGAAGATTGAATTGCCATTCATAAAAATGAAATTGAGAAATCGATTGAATAAAAATATTTTATAGAAAAAGTGAGGGGAATTGAGAGTTTTATTTTAATTTAAATTATTTGTTGGTTTTTTTTTGTTTTGTTTTGTTTTTTTTCTTTTTGGGTGAGAGTTTGGTTAGGGGATTTGAGTGGCAAAAGAAACAGCGCACACCGACCAAGAGGGAAAGCCGTTGACTTTCAAATGACAGTATTGTAAAAAGTCAGCTGATGCTAGACTGACAGTCAAACACGTCACTTTTCCTTTTCTTTTCTCAGTTTTTTTCCCACTTTTTAAAAATAAACGTGGTATAAATTAATTTCACATTTTATTTTGATAATGATTATTTACCTAAGTATTAAAATACTCATCGATACGTAAATATATCCATAAATTAAAAAGTTCAATATCGAAATTAAGAAAGAATGAATATCTTCGAAATCTCGTATAAGTATCATTAAATAGAATATATATATATAATCTATCTTGTCGCCCAATACAAATATAAATATTAATAATAAAATAATTTATATACATTTTTTTTTAATTTTATAGAAATATTTTTTAATATCAATATTTCATCGATATGTCTATTTATGTATCCGTAAAATTAAAATCTCAATATTGACATATGCATCGATATTTTAACTCTTGTTTTCTTCCATTTATTTTGATTATGGTACTAATTGTTGTATTATAATTATTTAAAGTTTGTTTTATTATTATTATTTTTTTTTTTTTGAGAAGAAGTTTGTTTTATTTTTTAATTGAACCTTTGTAGTCTAAAATTTGTATTTGAAAACTTAGAAGCAATGATCAGAATGAACTTTGTATGGAAATTTTGAAATAGAATATTACAAAATAAAAAGAGAATGATTTATGCATGCTTAGTACATGATTTAATAAATAGATTTTTCGAAAACTTGAAAATTAACTGTAAATTATTAGTCATAATTCTTTTAGTATTTTATATTGTCAAAAAAATCGGTGGCCTAAAACTTTAGACAATAATATAGTAATGTTTTGTTTTGTTTTTTTTTTTTAAGATAATAATGTAGTAATATTTGATACATTCCTTTGGGAAAAATCATGAGGCAATAATTTGAATGTATCAATGTTGTCGTGCTATTTTTTGTTATTATTCATCAACGTATTTCATTCAAATACGGTAGGTTTTTGTAATAAGAAAGAGACTTTTATATATTGTTAAAAAAAAAAAAACTTTTATTAAAATATTAAATTACAAAGCTCGAATCAATCTTAATAACTTTTAAAATTATATTTTGATTTTTAAGATCTTGTGTGATAACTATTTGGTATTTTGTTTTTTGGAAAAATAAGCTTATGAACCGTAAACATTGCTTCCATATATGAGTTTCTTTGATTTGCTATCTATCTTCTTACCATGTTTTCAAAAACAAGTATAGCTTGAAAAAAAAAAAAAGGACTTTTTTTAAATATTGGTGAAAAATTCAAATGTGTATTTAACCAAGGTGAAAAGGATTGTGAGAAAATCGGAAAAAACATGCATAATTTTCAAAAACCAAAAACCAAGGCCCCATTTGATAACCATTTGGTTTTTTGTTTTTTTTGTTTTTGAATATTAGATTTTTTCTACCAAATTCCATACAATGGTTTTCATCGATCCATTTGAATTCCTAGTCAAATTCCAAAAACAAAAACAAGTTTTTGAAAACTACGCTTTTTTTTTTTTTTTTAAAAAATGACTTAGTTTTTGAAAACTAGGAAAAGGTATATATTAAAGCAAACAAAAACTTAATTATAGTGGAAAGTAGCTGTGTATATAAGCTTAATTTTTTTTTAAAAAAAAAAAGAAAAACCAAATAGTTATCAAAGGGTATAAACTTTCAAAATGTTTACTTAGTATCTAAAATTTCAAGTTTGTTTGATCTTTCTTAAACTTTTTTTTTTTAAAAAAAATATTTTAGTTTTCAATTTTGATTCTCATTGTTAGCTTGTGATCGATTGTTTAAATACACAAATAATGTGACTTTAAATGTGTATAACATGTATGGAAGCATTGAAGTCATATAGATGACAAAGACAACTCATAAAATAATAAAGAGGACCAAAATACTTATTTTTTTTAAAAAAAAAAAAATAGGAACTAAATAGACATTTTGAAAGTTTATGGACCAAAAGATATTCTTTTTCAAAATTTGGGTACTAAATTAGATATTTTGGAAACTTAAAAAGACCAAAATAAAATAAATCCATGTTAAAATACCATTTGGTCATTGTACTTTGGGGAGACTTATTTTATTTTTGTTCTTATACTTCTAATAAATCCAAATTGAGTCTACTATTAGTTCGAGACTAACTTGTGCTAAAAATGTTTTAAAATATATTCATATTGTGCTCCTTTTTAATGAAGATTATTATTATTTTTCTATCAAATCATATAAAAATTAACTATCTAACTAATGATAAGGGACTATTTTTAAAATTGATTGAATGTGCAAAGACTAAATTTGAATATTTGAAAATAAAGAGATTTAAAATGGAATAAATCTCAAATGTATAATGACTAAAATGATATTTTAACCCATAAATCTATAAGTTCAAAGACCAAAATGTTTTAAATAAACATATCCTAAATTTGTGCATGCGCACATGTGTGGATAGAGAATTTAATTAAGAAATTTTAGCCCACATCAAAGAGAAATTTCTACAAATTTTTGTGAGAGAATCTAATTGAGAAATTTTAAGCCACATCAAGGGTGAAATTCCAAATTTTAAAAGGTTAAAGGATCCCATTAAGATTTGTCAACCATTAGCTATATTTAGCTCTATTAAAAATAGTTGTAAAAGACTTTATTTTGTTAAAGAGCTTCAACAATTTTCAAACCAATTAAAAAGAATTAAGGGCAATCCAACAAACAAGAAGCTCCACCTCTAATTTTCTAAACAAACAGACAAACAAGAAACAAACAAGTTTGCTAGCAAGATTGTGAGTAGCAAGGCCACAATCTCCCCATCGAGAATATCGATGAAAGAAAATGACATAACAAGTTCTTTAATATCACAAAAAGTAGAATCTACTCCAACTATAATATTAATATACCTATTCTAGAGGAAAAAACTTTTTACCATTACACAATAAGCGAAGAGAATCAACTCTCTTTAAAACTCAAATCTAACATAAACATCATGTTGTAAGACAAATGAGAGGTCCTTATAGTAAGACCACAGTTGATGTGTGAGTATTCAGTCACATCGATATAGTGTTGTGTCAAGGTGATAGGTTGATGAGTCGAGTTGACATACAATTAGAAAACTCACATCGATATAGTGTTGTGTCCAACACGCTCTAATATATACTCAAGTCTTTAGTGCTTAGACTAAAGTGATTTCGAGTAGAACTAGAGTGGAATTACGTGTCTTGGTAGGGAATGAGTTCCACTACTTCTAGAGTTCCTTGTTGTTGTTTGGCATATTCATTATCATGGCCAGTATTTTGCTAGTGGTGAGCTGGTATATCTTGACTCGACTAAGGCCAAGCCCAATAAATTATGCGATTCATTAGCTTTTGACCTCCTATGATCAGCTCAGAAGGTCACTTCGCCAGATATTTTGGACATGACATAGATACAGACTCCAAAGGGATCAGGAGTCCACGTAGGCATGGTGCTTTATTTATAACAATCACTATCATATTTGTCCAAAACACTCAAACAAATTCAATAAGTCAATTACTTTGCCTTTTCAATTCGTGATTGGTAACCACAAGATTTTTATTTATTTATTTATTACTATTTTGGGAAAGAAAAGGATGGTCTTAATTAAAAAGGTGGTAAATGTTCTTCAAAAAAAAAAAAGTGGTAAATGATTTGTTAGTATTTTGTGGTAAGTCGTAGTTGGCGCAGAAATTAAATTAGTAATGAATGTGAGTTTGAGTTTGACACAATAAAGAGTTCAAAACCGCACACACTTTACGAGGAATCAGTTCCTTCTCTTTCTTAATTCTTTTTTTTTTTATCCGTTCAATTCCGGAGACGCCCATTCAACCTCAAATTCCCATGTAATTAAAGGCTCACGTGACTTTTTTTAAAAAAAAAAATAAATAAATAAATAAAAGAAAAAAAATTGATTCCGTTTAATAACCATTTAGACCTCGTTTGATAATCATTTGATTTTTAATTTTTAAAAATTATGTTTGTTTTTTTCAATGTTCTTACCATGAGTTTCATCTTTATTACGGACACATTTGAATTCCTAACAAAATTCTAAAAACAAAAACAAGTTTTTGAAAACTACTTTTTTTAGATTTCAAAACTTTGAATTAGTTTTTGAAAATATGGAAAAAAAGTTCGTATAAAACAAAGACACGTGTAGGTAGAAGTAGTGCTCATAGACTTAATTTTCAACCAAAAAAAAATTAAGAATTTTAAATGCATACGACTATTGGATAAAATTCATTTGTACTTTACTTTAATGTACAAAATTCTAAAGCTAACTTGTTTTAGAACATTCTTTTAAGTTAAATGATATAAAATAATAAATTATTATTTTATAACATATATGCACGGTTTCCGGTTGGTAAAGACTTTTCCGTTTAATTTCTTACTAGACGGTTCTTATGCAACGACTTTTTTTATAATACAATAAATGTAGGGTAAAGATTCAAGCATGTAACCTCAACGGAGATACAACTAAGTTATGTTTATGTTGACAAGTTCCTAAATGTCGACTAAGATAGAATGGAACAAGTCATTATATAAACACCGTTGTGTCAAATAACAAAACAGTATTCTATTAGGAATAAAATTTGGTGTGTTTTAGAAGTATCGGAGAGGATTGAATGAAAATGAATGTGGTAGAAATGGAAAGAGGAATCAGAAGAAATCAATGTTGGAAGGCCGAGAGTGAATAATCGTCAAATGGAAGAAGAAGAAAGAAGAAGAAGAAGAATGTGTTGGTAGGAATTAGGATCCATACAATTACAAAGTTGAAAAAGTCACCAAAACAAAACTGCCTTCCATTTTTCTTTTTTGGTATGCACCAAATTGCCTGCAAACTACACTGTTAAGCATTTATTCACATCCACGTCAACTCAAAATAGCCAAAAAAAAAAAAAAAAAAAAAACAAAACAAAACAAAACAAAAAGAAAAATCCACCTCATGGCTTCTCATATCTACGGATGCATCGGCTAAATTAGGCAACTGCAGTATGTTTGGTTGTATTTTCTCAAGATTGTTTTTATACCCAAGTTTGTTTGGTTTGTTTTACCCTCTCAAAATACTTTATATTAAAGTCAAATTACTATAAAGAACGGTTATTAAACATTATGAACCAATAAGTTCAAATTTGTATTTGAAACACTATGACCGACGAAGGGAGTTGTCAGAGTGGTCATCGACGAATAGCGGTGGCAATAGCCGTCGGTGGTGAGCAATGACTGCTAAAGATGGACGATGGCGATGCGATGGTTGTGGAGTGTCATCGTCAGTGGCAACGAGGGACGATGGGTGACATTTGACAATAACAGTCATGGTGGAAGGGAAGGTTTGTGAGGGTATTTTGGTCATTTTTATATATCATGAAAATTTGAGAGAGATTCTAGGTTGAACACCTAACAACCTTTTTTTTTCTAAAATTTTGTTTCAAGTGTTTCACTCACAGTAACTTGTGCCTCGTTTGGTTCAAGATTTGAAAATTGTTTTCGAAAATAAAGAATTCAACCGAAAATGAAAATAAATTTCTTATTTCCATTATATCTAAAAACATGTTTGGTTCCAATTTAAAAACTTTAAATTTGAATTCAAAATTTGAAAACTGTGTTTGGTTATGAATTTGAAAATGCATGAAAATATTAATATGTGCTTGGTAAAATTATTTTTTTTAGAAAAAGTTAATTTAATATGATTATTTTTCTACTTGACTTTTATTCATTTTTAGGGAGATTCTAAATGAATGATGTTGGAACTAATTCTTACAAAAAAAAAATGTTGGAATTGAAATTATAAGGAAAAAAAAATATATCATATAGTTGTATTGATACTTAAACTCAAACGGGGCCTTAATTTCTCAAACTCAGTTTTTAAAAAGTCATTTTAAGTGATTTTCAAACACCACATACTTTATTAAAATGATTTTTTTTTCAAAATTAAATACTTAAAAAATTAAACCAAATAGGTTTTTAATTTTTATTGTAAACTTTCAATTTTAATCTTGAATATGTATTACAATCTTAACTTTAAATTACTTGAATCCGTGTTGCAATTGAAGAACTTATCATTTTTTTAAAAAAAATGTTAACAAATATGCGAATTATAAAACATGTCTTATGTAAGATCGATAAACCTTTTGAGAAAAACAACCCTATAAATAATTTTTTTGTTAAAATTGGTAAGTTCTATAAGATTTTTATTCAATGGTCAATGTTGTACATCAACGAAACTTTATCTTATACCAGACTTCATTTTTATTGAGAATGTTGAGTTATAAGAAATTTTTAACCTTACTTCTTTTATTAAAAAAAAAAAAAGTTTGTTGGTAAATTTAACAAAAGTCGAATATAAAATAAAATTTGCAACACTTATCTAAATCAATCCGAATAAAATTGATACACTTTGTCATGTTCGAGATAAAAATTGATTTTTTTTTTCTTGCACATGGATTTACACAAGGCATTCAAATGAGGGATCAAACGACCCAAACCAAACGATGAAGAAGATTCAGCATCCTCAACTTAGTGGCTTTTCTTTTTTTTTTTAGATAATACTAAAAGTCTTGGGTTTTGATAAGCCAATGTGTGGTATTGACTTTGTAATTTGATTTAATTTGTATTTATTCTTTGTAGCCTTCGTAATTTGACCTTGAATTATATGAGTGAATATACATTAAACTTGAAGTCTATGCATTCATGTGCTTGCATGTTCCACTACCCTATCTAAAAATTTATTGCATATTCAATAGGACCTTTTCAATCAAAGAACCAACAAATTTATTTCCCCTAACCAAACCCAAACTTATCCAATACCTTACATTTACTCAGTTTGGTTCAATTTCAAAAAATATATGATGAAATTGATCGGTTTAGATTTCAACCTGAACATAGTTCAACTAGTTACAACATCATATACTCAGACCAAAAAATCATATCTTAGAATCGTCACTCTTATATGTTGTTGAACTAAAAATAATATCAGTTTAGCTTGGATTCGATATAAAAATGGCCCAACCGAACCAATTTATATCCCCAAGTGAAATTACCCCAAAGTCTGCAATACATTATTTTGTCAAAAACAATCTATACAGAAAATTTACATCATTATATGGTTAATAATCTAATGTAAAAACTAAAAATTCTCCAACCACCTAGAGAATTGTGGCCTTAAAAAATGGAGCTAATACCTTGCCACTGGGGTTCCTCTTGATCACTGAGAACCTGAGGTGTTGATCTAATTAACTTAACTACCATACGAGTGAAACAATGTTCACCTCAATGAAGATGTTTGATCATCTTGATTCAGAGTCTGTCTGGAATGACTTTTAAGTGTTTAACAAAGTATTTTTAAGTTAAAAAGAAAATGTTACTAAGCATTTATAAAGTCAATCCAAACCGAGCTTAAATTGATTGGGTGAGATGACATTATTATAGGAAAATCTTGCAGAATACCTGACTTCAATTGGGCAATCGAGTGCTGAGACCATTGATTTGGGACCATTTTGCCAACCCAAAATCTGAAATCTGTGAAATTTAAAAAGAAAAAGGAAACATCTGTGAACATCAGATTGAAATATAGAACATTTGGATATTGGTTGAAACAAAAACAATTCCTGAAGTCATACCAGAGGTTCTAAATCTGCAGGCAAATGTATATTTTGAAGACTTTAATTCCTCCACCTATGGCAGCCATTATGCAGTTAATGGAAGTAATTTATCATCCGCCATAAGATTTTCCTGTCCTAACTTGGTTGAAAGGATCCCGTTTTTCATTTAACTAAATCCCATCTCCTCAGCCTTTTCTGATCCATTTCTGAAAAGGCTGAAAACATAGCGAATCTGTTTTAAGAATGCAGTACAAACCAGCTTCTCGGGAGGAAATCCGAGACGGTTTTTTGAGGGTATGCCCATGGCTATACCCACAAATGTGCTATGGCTGGCATCAAGAAGTCTGAGAGACGTAAGAAGCAGCCAACCATGGAAGTTAAGAACCAAGAAGATGAGCCTTTTTACTAGGAGTTACCAAAAATCTCTACATGAGCAGACACCGCCATCGAAATGATGGAAGCGATGTGCATCCCTCACTATAATCGATCGGTTTGAAATCTTTGATACGTATTTAATCCAATTATGGCAATCATTACATACACGGAGATTCTTCATTACTCGTATGGGAATATTATTACCCAAGCTCAGTAGTCCAAAAGCAATTGCTAATTTCTCACTATGAACATATAATGATGGATCCTTCTGACCTTGCTCTGACTCATTCAAAAGGCTAGAGCTGTCTTGCACATAACCAATTTCAGATGTTCGCCTATTTAGATGGCCTATATACTCGTATATCTGATTCGTAAGTGGATGGAGCTTATCCCCAGCATAGAATGCATGAACGGCATTCTTGACTTCAATCCAACTACGACCAGGCTCTTTCTTTACCCCTCTGTCTTTCATCAATTTCCTCGACCAATCCCTGTGAACCCATTTTCTTGATACCGCATATATATTTGACAGTAGCACATAGGTTGCTGAGTCTTCAGGTTCCAATTCTAGGAGATGATGTGCAGCGCGCTCTCCTATTTCCATATTCTTGTGGATAACACAAGCGCTTAAAAGTGTTCTCCATATCATTGCATCTGCAGGGATAGGCATCTCTTCTATGAATTCCATTGCACGGTTCAAAAGACCAGCCCGACCAAGGAGATCCACTACACACACATAATGTTCGGATTTAGGAACTAAATCGTGCACTTTAGACATGGATTCGAAGTAATCAAGACCTTCGCTCACAAGACCGACATGGCTACATGCTGACAGAACTCCTACAAAAGTAACATGGTTTGGCATGATCCCACACTCCTTCATGTTTTCAAAAAGACGAAGTGCTTCCATACCGCAACCATGCTGGGAATAGCCAGTAATCATGGCATTCCAAGAAATCACATTTTTTTCTGACATGTCATCAAATTCTCTCCAGGCATCGTTTATGCTACCACATTTTGCATACAATGTGATTAAAGAATTAGAAGCTTCCATTTCGGAATCGTATCCTGTTTTCAAAATCATGGCATGGATTTGTTGTCCTTGCTTTATATTTGCAAGACTGGCTGCAGCACTAATTGCAGATCCATATGTGAACAAATTAACTTCTGCCTCAGCCCTTAACATTCGTACAAATACCTGCAAAGCTTCTTCAAAATGCCCACTCTGTGCAAATCCTGAAACTAATGAATTCCAAGAGATATTGTTTTTATCATCAATTTTCTCAAATGCTAAGTATGCTTCCTGAATTCTACCACATCTGGCATATAGACTAATTAGAGCATTGTTGATTGAAAGATCATCACCAAATCCAGACACATACGACTGAGCATGAATTTGTTGGCCTTGACGAAGTGCTCGGGTACCTGCACATGCACTGATAGCACTGGAAAATCCAATATTGTCAGACAAAATTCCTCGATATTCCATTTCTTCAAAAAGTTGAAGTGCTTCAGAAAACATATCATGTTGCACATAACCAGCAATCATAGCTGTCCATGAAACAACATCATCCTCTGGCAGTCGTCTTAGGATCCTTAGGGCAAGGTCTACTTTTCCATGTTTAGCATACATATCTATGAGCACGCTACAAACATAGACATTCAACTGAAACCCAGTCTTTATAACATGGGTATGAATTTTCTCTCCTAAATACAAGGCTCCCAAAGAAGTACAAGTTCTCAAAATACTTGGGTAGGTGAACTGATTGGGTATCATGCCCTCAATTTGCATTTGTCTAAATATTTCGAACGAATCACAAAGATTATCCAATTGCCCATAAGCAACTAGCATCACATTCCACAACACTATATTTTCTGTCTCTGTAGTAAGGAAAAATTTATGTGCAGTCTCTACATCAGCACACTTTGAATAAAGATCAAGAAGAGAGCCTTCAAGAATAATATCTGCAGACATTCCAGCTTTTATTGCATATGAGTGGAGTTGCATTCCCTTATGAAGAGCCCCGACTGATGCACAAGCACTCAACAGACTAGCAACTGTAATACAGTCTGGTTTCAAGTAATCTCGTTGCATTTTATTAAACAACTCCAGTGCCCTGTCACTAAATCCTTGCTGAACTAGGCCAGATATTAGTGAGTTATATGAAACACCATCCCTAAATTGCATTGTGCTAAATATCCGCTCGGCAGATATCAATTTCCCAGAACGGGAGTACAATGCCACAAGAGCATTGCACACATATGTTTCAGAATGAAATCCCCACTTAATAATTAGACAGTGAAGCTGCTCTCCCAATTCAAATAATTGTTTCTTGGTAGAAGCACTTAACACACTTGACAATACATAAGGAGTAGGAAAGATTTTTGATGCATGCATGTCACAGAAAAGGAGAATGGCCTCTTCTTCAAGTCCATTTTGAGATAAACCTGAGATCATAGCTACCCAAGTAACAATATCCTTCATATATATGTTATTGAAAACCTTTTTAGCTGATTCTATGTACCCATTCTTTGAATACAAATCAATCAAAAGATTAGCAACAAGTGGACTACCATCAAAACCATAATAGATTATCCTAGAATGTACCTGTTCTACATAGTTGAACGTGATGTCGCAACCAACACAAGCCTTTAAAATCCCAGCAAAAGTATCTTCATTGGGGGTAATTTGTTCAGCTAACATTCGTCGGAAGAGACCAAACACCTGGGAATTCAACTTCTGTGCAACAAAGCCATGAATCATTTTATTCCAAGAGAATACATTTCTGTTGGGATTATCATCAAACACCTTCACTGCGCCATTTAGATCCCCATGTCGAAGATAATTATCAAGAAGACCATCGATTAATAAAGGTTCTACATCAAAACTCGACTTCAAAATCCTGCAATGCAGCCTCATAGTTTCAAGCAAGGACCCAAAATTCAAGCACCCTTCTAACAGCCAAAGATAGGTCTGATAGTTGGCACGAACTCCTCGTTCTTCCATCAAATTCATCAATTGAATGCTCTTTGATTTACCTTGTTCCATATGGAGTGAAGACTCATCAAATGCATGAGAATTTGTGGCACCAACACCATTGACTCGAACTAAATTATAGCTTTTACCAACCCAATCAATGCACTGCGCCCAGAATTCAAAATTTTATAAATGAAACAGAATGAGCTGCATATCTTGTTTAGTATAGTAAAAAAAAGCATCATCGCAGAAATCTACACCAAGAGGCAGAAACAGAGAGAACTTACTTTTGTTGTTGTGAAGCAGGGTCGAAAACTGGAGGTGGGTCGAATCCAAACTCTTGCTGCCGCCATAGCTGTAGCTAGTATAGAAGGGAATTGATGGGTACCATCTGGTTAGTCACAGAGAGGAAGAAGAATGGAGGATTCGTACCAGTCAGTGAAGCAGAGGAAGAGATTGAAGCGAGTGGATAACATATTTCATGAGAAAGAAGGAGCAGAGAGTGGAAATGGCGGGGACTGATGGCCAATGGCCGGCTGTCCGAGTGTCCGTGGCTGTGACAATTTATTCAATGAACGGCTTTAAATCGTTGTCCGAGGTAAATTTTAATATTTGTTTTTTAAAAAAACAAAAAAAAAAAACAATTGGAGTAAACATTTATTATTTTTTTTTTTTTTAGTACATCAACATTTGAGATGGGAGAATTCGAATCTTTGATCTCTTGGTCAAAGATACATGTCAATTACTGTCGAACTATGCTTGCTTTGGTCATTTTAATATTTGTTTGCTCAATATTTCTAACTTTCTAACAATTGTTAGTATACATCTTTTTATCTACCTCCAATAGTGTAAAACTATAAACTTCATTAGATTCACTGTTTTTTGTCAAGTACGAAGAGGATGAACTTTTGAGGAACAAAAGCTATGTTTATGTGAACGATTTTTGCAACATTATGAGGCTTTACAGATTTATGTTTTATTGCAATAATATTTACAGTTGTGTATTGTATACATTAACATTGTGTCCTAAATATGCCAACGAAATAAATATAGCATCATTTATCTCGATTCCTAACAACAGTACACCCTCATGTTCTCTGAGAAATTAGTATTAAAAGTCTCTACTCGACATGGCTTTTGAAGTACTTCCGAAAGCTTTCCTCTTCCCTGCAATATTGGCTTATAACTTTGTATACTTCAATCAGGAGCCTTGGAAACCGACTGGCAAAGTAGTTATCAAATCCCTCGGGAACGGATCCTACGAGCTCCTGAAATATACAGCAAGCACATCAAAATGACAAAAACTGATAGGAACCTGAGAAATATGTTGATAAAGAAGAAAAATACAAAAAGATAACTGCCAAGTAATTTGAGGTACTTGGAACCTCCCTCTCTTGAGATACCACTCAAGTCTAAATCAATTAAACAATCGCTTACCTTCACATTCATCCCACCCACTATATTGATAAGAAATCACCCTAACAACTTCTATGACTTATTACTAATATACTCTTGATACTCTAATAATATCCCTGATTCCATCTTAATAACGTTCCTATCACAATCTTCACAAACAAAAAAACAAAATATGGCCTTTGGCAGTGATAGGTTCTCTCTAAGTAAATTGTACACCGAAGAACATGGGCTGGTTGATTCTCTGATAGCTTTTATGATCTTACTAAAAGTCTGCGATCACCATGGAACTGTTGTCTTGTTACTACAATAGTTCGCTTCCAATTAATAAGGTATATTTCCTCGCTTTGAAAGCAAAACTTGGATTTGGG
The DNA here is from genome assembly GCA_036850905.1 of Luffa acutangula. Classification (NCBI taxonomy): domain Eukaryota; kingdom Viridiplantae; phylum Streptophyta; class Magnoliopsida; order Cucurbitales; family Cucurbitaceae; genus Luffa; species Luffa acutangula. Next base: position 53,688,766 of record CM072087.1, on the reverse strand, counting down.
GGATATTGAAAGGGGAGCCAACTACCACTTTTCTAGAAGATAAGGTTGCTCTTCTTTCTAGCTGAAAATCTTTGACATTTCCACAACGAAGCCAGGCTTGCTATAGCTTATGAAGCCCAAAGAACCCATGACTTGTTCTGATTTTTCTGAAGAAATTGACGGTTGAGGGGGTTGATGAGCAAAGTCATTTAGGATACTATCAGGGACCCAGACTAGAAAGCTATAGGAGAATTTCATTGAAGAGTTGTTTGTCTCTGTAAGCTTGATTCTGTTGCAGCCTCCAGCAAAATCCATAGTCGGGTATTTCTGTTCAATATCATCGCATTTACCTTTTTAAGAGGTTCAGCAAGAGGGTGTGGCAAAGGGGGCGAGGAAGAAGGGAAGGGATGATTACCAGCTAGGGGAGGGGGAGGTGATTCCATTGGCAAGAAGTGCAAGATCGGTGAGGTGGGTCGAAAATGATGGAGAAGGTTTGGGAATATCATGGTAAGTGGGTTTTTCCTTTAGACAGGAGAGACAACCATATAATTTATGACAACCATTTTACTTTTCTATAAGATGATTAGACTTTGTTCTTCCAAGATAGTTATAGCTATTGAATATTTATTTTCAAAGTTCTGGACAAACTGTTGAGCCTCCAAGTGGAAAGTTGAAATAAGGTAGATAAATTTCGATTCAGGATATACAATCCAAACACAAACTATATAGTTTTACCAACTATGGGCCACAAAGACCCAATCTCTCACACCAAAAGGGAGAAAGGAAAGGAGCAGCATGTAAATAGAAGCAAACCTGAATTTCTTTAGGAAGTTCTCTGTAATGATTCAACTTGTTGCGCATGACTCGCAGCAAGTCTCGAACACTATCATACTTGTAACGTCTATACTGACCAATATTTGTGATGAAAGCCAGATCCAACTTTTCATCCCATTTAGCACCTAAAGCTAATGGTGCAGTATTCTCTATTGCTTCCAAGAGATCAGAGTGAGTCTCTCTATCTTCCAATTCCACTCGGTCACTAGTATCACGTAGAAAAGAAAGTCGAGACTCAGAACTCCAGAACAAAGGATGTTGCAACACCTCCGATGCTCTTGGCCTGAAAACAGTCAATAGCAAATAATTATATAATTATAAAAAAATGCATTTACCAATATTCAGAAAAATAACACATCTAGTTCAAAAATACAAAAATAACACATTATCAGTCAAAAAAAATGTATAAATGAACTACAAAACATTTTATACTGTTGGGCTTTGGTATATATGAATGAGAACTAATGTTTAAAGATTTTTTTGTGTGTTCTGGAACCGTCATTTCTTACCTCAAATCAGGATTAGGGTTTAATAATCGAGAAATAAGATCCACAGCTTCTGGGATGCACTCCACCAAGAACAGATCCATCTGATTCTTCACGATATTGACATCACGCTCAAAACGATCACCAAATGGATGTCTACCACCAGTGAGGCAGAAAAAAAGAACACAACCCAAGCTAAATAAATCAATTGCACGTGTTTGCCGTCCATGAAGAAGCTGTTCAGGGGCTTGCCAACCAGAACTCCCACAACCTACAGTAAGGTTCTCTAGTTTTCAATCATATTCATTCCTCACGGACATTGTTGGTTGAACTTTGAAACATAAATTCATGCTATACATAATAGTATCATTCAATCCATTTGCATTATTAAAATTAAGTTTAAAAATTAGAACATATTACTTACTATATATAATTTCACATTCAAAGATTGTTTGTAGTTTGTACTTAAAAAATGTTAAGGAAGAGCCTAAACAATAACAAAGATCACATTCAGTACTGGTTTTTTTAACTATAGAATCAAGATTCTATGGGTAAAAACTTTTAATTTATAAGATATAATATTGGTTGTTAAATCAGTACAAGTTTAAAGTAATTTAAGAATACTTACCGGTAGCGTGATGTCCCAAGGAAGACATATCTTTTAGAAGGCGCTTGCTAATACCCATGTCAGAGAGCTTCGCACACACGAATTTTTGCTTAGATATCAACACATTTTGTGGCTTTAAGTCCCTGTGAATTATCCCCAATTCATGCAAATGCTCAAGCCCGGCAACCATATCCCTACATTGTACAAAGTATAAAATAAGAAAAATTGACATGATCACATGAAACTTATCCAATCAGATGAAAATTCATGTATTATGATTAAACATCTAAATTTGTAGAAAGGTAGATGAAGGACAAGGGACTTGTGCTCGAATATATTTTTGTACACATAAATATGTGAAAGAACAACAGAGTAATTATTATTTGACATCAAGACTCCATAGTGTAGTTACAAAAAGATAACAAATGCTCTTTAGATAGATCAACCAAATATGAAACTTCCACACTTGGATGAATGAGACTCGCTATCAGCATAACAAGGAAACAATACACTGCAGAAATTGCCACAAGGGTTATTTCCATATAGTTAAAGAACTCTAATTTCTTATATATCTTGTGACTGATAAAGTATATACCTCATGAGTCTTAGAAGAAGTGGTGATGGACGGCTATTTTCTTTCCACAGATTAAGATCTGATATTACGTTCTTGAGAGACTCCAAACGCAATTTATAATCAATCATAGGTCCTGCATCTTCATCCAAGCTAAGCAAAGAGTTCAGGGATGGATCGGAGCAAATCTGAATCAAATCATCTAGACTGCAGGTACATCGTTCCAATGAAAGATATATAAAGTATTGATCATACTCCACCCCATACCATCGAACAATGTTTTGGTGACAATCAGAAGCTATTAGATTTTGAACTTCTTTCAAGGCAACATCATGGTGGGTCTTAACAAGACGTTTCACAGCAACTAGTCGACCTTCATAGACCCCCTCAAGAACAATGGTGCCATTGCTACCCTTAGCTATCTCGGTATTAGTTACCACTAGTTTACCAATCTGACGTCCACAACCAGTTATATCAATAAGATTATTAGGGTGAAACCAGTTGTTAAACTCACCCTCATTTTGTACCATATCTTCATTTTCAGATGAAACGGGTGCATCCTTTTTCTCAAAATTTCCATTTCTTCCTGACTTCCGAGCTTTCTTTTTCTTGGAAGATACAATTTTGGAATTAACAGTACTGGGTGGCTTCTCCTTCAAGAAAAATTGTTTTACCTTTGCAACCAGTGCCCCACCATGGCTAATCAATCCCAAAAACATGGTTATAAAAAATACAATAAATAATCCTACTGGTCCATTGAGAACCATGCCAATGAAGTCAACATTATGAACTATTTGATGTCCCTGAACTATACTTGAATCGTTAATCTTCGTCAGAGGCAAGGGAACTATTGCCTTACCATCATTGTTTAGGTGACTAATTGCATTAGGTTCCAGAAGGGAGGTGATGTTTTCTGTTGGTCCAGGAAGCATCAATCTTTCATGCTCAATATTTGGCTGTGAAGGAAGCATTAGACTTGAAGCAGGCACCAAGAGCATATCATCAGTATTATGAGAATCTGATAGTTTATGCCCAGATGACCCAGTCAAAACATGGTTCCGTTCACGAAACACAAGTACTTCTGATTGGCAAGACAGTGGCGAAGTAAAACCAAAGTCAAACTCAAGATTACCATTATTTTGAAGATTTGATGCAGCACTATTTGTTGGATTCTCAACATCTGGACAGACTAAAGTAGCCCCAATGTCAGCAACACTCAAACTCCAGGAAACTTCTTCTGAATCCGAGAAAGATGATTTCAAGAAATAATCTGTTCTTGTTATGTACAGTCGTTGCTCAAAAGGATTCATCAAACCGGGTTGTATCAGATCTTTATCGTCCACATTCTTCTTGGAATTATTACCTTTTAAAACACTATGTTCGCCATTGCTTAGCCCAGATAATGAAAGATCAGACGTGTGATTACGAATCAACTTTCCAGTAACAGGATTGATCTCAAACACAGTAGTTTTCCTAGAACCAGTCATCACTGAACCATCCTCAAATATGAATGGTGTACTCCTAACAACCTCATCAATGGTGCGGGGTAGTTTCTGCAATGTCAAGTGACCAAAGAAAAACCAGAGTTGGAACTAATTTTTCATACTTCATATATATAAGGGGAATAAAAATAAAAACTAGTTTATTAAGCAAATGGACAACCCACAGACATCTTCCACAATAAGGCTAGTAAGATCACCAAAACAACAGAATCAATAAACTTTTTCTTCAAGCCATTAATATGATGGACGCAACTAATTCACTAAATTATACCGTTCTTCCATGCTCTGTGTGCATGTACAACTCCCAGTCATCTCCACAATCAAAAAAGAAGGGGCTGCGGCTTGAACCAGAAGCATTTTCTTTATTGTAATCATGTTTGATCGGAGCCTGATACGATGAGTAGATTGGTGTCTCGGAAGTAAATGACCAAATTATCTTCTTAGAATTTCTATCTACCAAATAGATTTCCCCACCCGAAGAAGCAACAAGAGCAGTATTACCTTTACTTTTTCTGCAACGGGAAAAGAAAATGGCAAATAGTGTAATTAATTATGCAAAACCCCAAGCCAGAATCAAGTCCGTCCTAAATCTAATGAATTGAAAGAATACAAAATAACGAAAGCAACTTACAGAGAAAGGGGCAGAAGGGATTTGCCGCGATTTTGAGCTAATTCTTCAGAATTCTCCGCATACGGGCCCAATTGGGAGAGCTCCAAATTCTCGTATGTTCTTGATTCGCCAGTCAAGCTCCGGAATCTTGAAATCAGCAGTAGAAGCAGCCATAGACGTCGAAAAAAACGGCCCCGCATCTCGGAGCCAGGAGAAGTGGCTTGACGGAAATGAGAAGCTGAAGAATGAAGAAAAATCCGAGCTGATTTGAAGCGAGAATTTCGAAAAGCAAAAGGAATCTGAGCTTGTTTGATCTCTCCCTGCAATCTTAGGATCTTGCCCCTAAATCGTGTTCTCTTCAGCTGATCGAGCCAGGTGCCATCGATCCAAAGCCAAATGCATCTGTTTTTCTTTTTTCTTTTTTTATTAATTTATTCAATCGTCCAATCGGCTCAGCTTCAATATTCGAAAACTCGATATTACGAATTAATTACCCTAGTCGATTTGGTAATTTGGTTCCACCTTTTTCTTTCCCTTTTTTTTTCTATTTTTAGAATGCTTTCTTTTAACTCATTGGAAAATCCTTAAATAAGTCCCTAATGTAATGTTTATGACTAAAAAAATTTATTATTTCATTTCAGTTCCATTTCGTGTTTGATTCTTTAATAATTTAAATAAAATCAGTTTTTGAATCCCCTGATTCCTAAAATCTATTGAGTAAGAATTCGTTTTCATAAAAATTTGGGATAACTAACAAATATGGGTTAAATTACAAGTTTAATTTCTTTAATTTTCAAAATAGTGTCAATTTAGTCAACTTTTAAGTATGTGTTTAATAGATCCTTAAATTAAACTTTTAAAATGAATTCTTGAAGTTTCAATTTTGTAACTTCTCGCATCTGCTTGTGAACTTTCTTTTAAAAAAAATGTTGAATAGGTCAATTGAAAGTTAAGGACCTAAGACACAAAAATAAAAATTTAAGAACTTATTAGATACTTTTAAAAGTCTATGAGATAGAAAATAAAAATTTTGAGAACCTAGTGTATACTTTTTAAATTTTAAAGACCAAATTAACACAAACTTAAAAGTTTAGAAACTAGCTTTGTAATTCAAACAGATTTTCAAATATTATTATTCACAATTAATCTCATCTCATTCTTTTTATCTAAACTAGTTAAATTTTGTTTGAAATCATCTCTTAATGTCAATTGTTTCTCTGGATATTTTTATCAAATTATTTAAAAGTAGACAAAATATAATTTACATTATTATTTTAAGAAAATTTTGACGTTAGATATAAATAAATTCATGCTTAATTGAAATGTACATCTATCTTTTATATTATAATTACTTTACGACAATTTAACACAATCATGCATGGAACTTTTATTCAAATTTAATATTTAAATTGATAAAATTAAAAATTAATTTAGTAGATTATAGAAGTAAAAGAATAAACTTTTTTTTTCTCAACAGATAAAAGAAGAAAATAATAGATTCTTGTCAATAATATAACTTAAAAGTTAAATCTGAAAATAGAGCATTGATATATATTGGTTCCAACCTAAAACAGTAATAATGAATTATTAATAGTAACAAGCAAAGCTGTTTAACATATTCATTTCCACCGTCCAACCCCATAGGGTACATGGATTACAAACAAAGTACAAGGATGTCTCAGCAACAAGAACAAACCCAGTAAATACCCAAGAAATAAATAATTAAAAGAAAAGAAAAAAAACTGTACAGAAATTTTACATTATACTAGCTATAGCTAGATATTCTACTAGTTCTAAAGAAGTTCAATCATCCCTTTGGAGCAAGAGCTTTGTTCCAGAGCAAAGAAATGTAGAGAAAAAACACCAGCAGTACTCAAAATCCATGTCTAACTCCCACAGGCCAAGCAATCCTCACGATTTGTTAGAGAACATACCATCTGTGCCATTTTTGTACTATCATCTTCATTGCTAGCCTTTTCCTGCAAAAGTCAGCAATGGAGTTTGATTATATAATGAACCTGTAGCTAAGCCAGTGTGTGAAGCAAAAAGCTTTCATTATCCAATACCTCCTTTAGCATTGATGTATCAACTGTAAATTTGATGGCATCAGCTGCAGCTCGTGATCTTAGATAATACATTCCAGTTTTTAAACCCTTCATATAGCGAAAAAGAAGACAAAAATGAATCGATATTGCAATGATAAATGCAGGATAACATTAAGATGAATGTAACTATGTGAGAGAAATTCAGTTATGATGATTTACAACAGTGAGCCTTTTGCCAATAAGGTACCTTTGACCACGCATAGAAGTGCAAGGAAGTGACTTTTCCAAAATTTGGTTGATCTATGTGGATATTGAGGCTCTGACTTTGGTCGATGTAACATCCTCGATCAACAGCCATGTCTACTAATGTCTTTTGCTTGATCTCCCAAACAGTTCTGAGTTCAAATATATAAAGAACAAGTCAGAAGGACAAATCAACATCAAGGGAAAGGAATGGGAAATGCAAGGAAGTTCAATCGTACTTGTAAATAGCTCTTAGGTCATCAGGGATTTCTTGAATCTTCTGAACAGAGCCACTCTCATAGATAATCTTGTTCTTCAGTGCAGGAGACCACAAACCCATCTCTGTCAAGTCATGCAGCAGATGCTTGTTCACAACAACAAATTCACCACTGGAGGATGGAATGGAGAGAGATTTTAGAATACAAGTAGAGAAAATATATGTTATCATAAAAGGCTCTAGAAGCTCAAACTGAAAAGCATACCTTAAAACTCTGCGGCTGTAGATGTTAGAAGTGTATGGCTCAAAGCACTCATTGTTTCCAAGAATCTGGCTTGTAGAAGCAGTTGGCATTGGAGCCACGAGAAGTGAATTTCTAACCCCATTCTTTGTTATCTGTTCTCTGAGAGTATCCCAATCCCATCGCTTAGAAGGAGTTACCCCCCACATATCAGGCTGAAGAACTCCCTGAAAATATATTGCCCATATAAGAAAACACATAAATCAACATAGCATTTATTAGGTTGAATTAAATACAACACTTGCCATGTGCACATTTATATAAGTTAATAAATTTCTATCATTGGCATCAAAAGTAGATATTATGTGATAGAATTCAAAAGACCAGAAATATGTGAAAATGACATGATTGATATGTATTTGTAATATAGATCATGTGTTTCTAAACAATTCTCTTTTTTTTACTTAAATTTTAATTTTTTAAAGATAAGAAACTTTTTACATTACATACCTTACTAATAGGACTGCCAGGATATGATTCATAAGGACCTTCCACAGCAGCAATCTCACAAGAAGCTTTAAGAGCATTGTAGTATATAGTCTCAAATATATCTTTGTTCAATTGTTGAGCCTGACATTTGTTACAATACAGAATACTTTAGTTGAATGTAAGAGACTGAGAGCAGAAGATCAAGCTAAAAGCTTAAATACCTCAGGGGAATCAAAGGCCATTCCCAGTAGAATGAAGGTATCTGCAAGACCTTGAACCCCAATACCAATAGGTCTGTGTCTAAGATTTGACCTTCTAGCAGTCTCAACAGGGTAATAATTGACGTCAATTATCTTGTTCAGATTTGTTGTGACAAGGGCAGTTATCTAGTTAGACAAAGAATAAATAAACAAATCAGTTGATTAACAAAGAAAGAGCACAAATGTCCTCATAATGTTAGGTAAAACAAACTATAGTCATGAATAAGAAATAATACCTCGGCTAATTTGTCAAAATCAAAGTATCGATTCTTGTAACCTCTGCTACCAACAAGCTTTGATGGGTGAGACTCCATTGGAACACCCTACAATTTAAAAATAGCATGAAGCAGATTAAGGAAATGAAGCACAAGAACGGGAGGCAAAGTTATGTTACATAAAACATGTATAACCTACCTTCTCTCTGACAAAACGTGGTAGAGCAATTGAGGAAAGATTACACACAGCTGTCTCGGTTGGGCTTGTATATTCAATAATCTCTGTACATAAATTAGAGGATTTAATGGTCCCAAGATTCTGCTGGTTGCTTTTCCTGTTACAAGTATCCTACACAATGCAGAAAAGTAAACAAAGTAAGTTACACAACAAACAAGTATCAGAACCGTTAAGAAGCCATGGTGGTTTAATACCTTAAAGAGCATGTATGGGGTTCCAGTCTCAATCTGAGATTTTAAGATGTCAAACCAAAGTTTCTGTGCCTTGACAACCTTCTTGGCCTTACCCTACAAGTTACACAAAATTCAAATCAACACAGGAGCAAACCAAGGTTACCAATACAGTTACAAGAATCAACTCCATAACAATTAAATTGTATTTACCTGCTGTTCATATCCAATGTATAACTTCTCAAATTCCTCACCCCAACAGTCAGCCAAACCTGGAGCCTCATTTGGACAAAACAATGACCATTCCCCATTACTTTGGACTCTTTCCATGAACAGATCTGGTACCCAAAGTGCATAAAAAAGATCTCGAGCCCGATGCTCCTCCTATGTGAAAAAAACAGTTACAATGTTAAGACATTTAGCACCATGTATTTATATTGTATGCTAAATATTTGAAGACTCGATTTAGAATCAACTTAATGAAATGTTGCATAGTGTCCATTAAATAAACCAATAAAAGGTAATTACTTTTCCATGGTTCATTCTCAGTTCCAAAAACTCAAATACATCAGCATGCCATGGCTCCAAGTATACAGCAAAAGCACCTGCAAGAGGCAGTTATGATATGAGAATACAAATATCAATCATATAAAACTTAATGGGATACAATCAGCACATTACCTTTCCTCTTGCCACCTCCTTGATCAACATATCGAGCAGTATCATTGAAAACCCGCAGCATAGGCACAATCCCATTAGATGTCCCATTTGTTCCACGAATATAACTGCCCATGGCACGAATATTGTGGATGGAAACACCAATACCACCAGCTGATTTGCTAATAACAGCACACTCTTTTAAGGTATCATATATTCCTTCTATACTATCATCCTTCATGCATATGAGGAAACAGCTGCTAAGCTGCCATGTCAATGAGCAAACCCATGAAAATCATGCTCAAAATGACAAATAAACATCAACCATAAATATAATTAGCATTATTTAAGGGGAAAAAAAAAATAGCTATCATGAACTCTAAACATACTTGGGGCCTTGGGGTTCCAGAGTTAAAAAGGGTGGGAGAAGCATGAGTAAACCAACGTTGAGACATGGTGTGGTATGTTTTAATAGCAGAGTCAATATCATCCTTGTGAATACCGACAGCAACCCTCATTAACATGTGCTGGGGCCTCTCCACAACCTTCCCCTGAACCTTCAAGAGGTATGACCTTTCCAGAGTTTTGAAACCAAAGTAATCATAATCAAAGTCACGGTCGTATATGATCTCACTATCCAAACGAGCAGCATTCTGGAAAAGAACACCAAAAGAAAGAGAATTCAATTCAATCAGCACTATGTGGCAGATTAAGTACTCATATGAAAGATACCCCAAATCTCTTCAAAATCTTTAACTGCAAATTAGCAACTGACATTTTGATCAAAGAAAATTCACCGGCAACATCCAAAACAAGATAATACAAACTCAAACATGTGGACTTTCAACCATTCAAGAAGCCCCTTATAGCATTTTCTTAATTTATACAAAAGCCAAACCACTTGCAGACTTCTAAATTCTAATTGATCAAATATGATGAAAAAAAATAAACGGCCATGACCAATAAGTAAATCCCCACACAAACTTCGTAATAAAGCTATTAATCATCAAATGCACGTAATATTCAAGAAAGAATAAAAGATTACCTTCATGATTACTTCATACACATCATCAGCTATGAGAGAAGCCTTCTGTCCTGACCTTTCACTGACATGGTTGTACATATCTCTGATACTGAACACCATAACAGGTCAAAAATTAGTTCCAAATTAATCATAGAGTAATAAACTAACTAAATTCTATGATGTAAAGCATTCATTAATAGTAGAAACATATGCCAAACTTACGTCTCTGAGAATAACTTTTTCGTGTTCTTGTGCAGATTTGAAACAGCAATTCTTGCAGCCAACTGGGTTAAACAAACAAGCAAAGAGATTAGCAAATCAAAACGTACTCCTTTGCCAACAACCACCAGATATATATACGACCTTCAAGAAACTATTATCCCACAAAAGAAGGGCAGATATGTAATATGTATATATCTACAACCATTAGATCATTCGACCCAGATGTCATACAAACCCCTAAACAACATCATAACGAAAATGAGAAAGTGAAAGCGACTCAAAGAGACAAAATCCCATATGGGAATTAATAAAATTAAAAATAAAGAACGGAAGAAACCCAAAGGGCAGTTATAAAAACTAAGATCCACAAGAACAGTCATAACGAAATTCAAAATTGCAAAAATAGACGACCCCAGATTGCGTAAGAGATTGAGATTAGAGTGAGAACTCACACAGGCATAGTCAGGATGATTGGTGGTCATGGCAGCGGCGGTTTCGGCGGCCAATTCATCAAGCTGGCTGGTGGTGACGCCCTTGTAAACGCCGGCACAGACCTTCTGGGACACGAGAACCGGGTCACAGTGGTCACTGCTAAGGCCATAACTAAGCTTCTTCAAACGGGCGGTGATCTTGTCAAAATGCACTGCCTCTTGACGCCCATCTCTCTTCACCACATACATCTTTACAAGAAGAATCTAACCAAGGAATTTCGTCGAACAGGTCCTGTGCAGAGACAGGGCTGAGAGAAGAACTGGGTTATATAGGAACCGGGATCAGTAGAGGGAGAAGGAAAAGGAAATTTACGAATTTTGGAGGTGGGAATTTCAGAAAGTTCGAAATTTTCCCGCGCACAGCATCGGAATTTTTTAGTGGGGGAAAAATCTGTGGGAGCGTTTCTTCAAGTGTTTTTTTTTGGTCCTTTTAGAATGAGCGTGGTGGCGGGCAGAGAGGGCTTTGAAGATGCCCATTCATTTTCGATACAAAATTTAATGAGTTTGATATTATCTTTGGATCCATTTCAAAAATCTTAGTTCAACAATTTAGTAGAAACAAATAATAATAAATTGTCGGTAAGTATTAAATGACACATACCCTTGACTAAAAGATAATCTCTCACTCGAGAAAACAAGTTTAGTTTTAAATTTAAAATATTGTTTTATATAATTGTAAAAATAATAAAAACTATTTTATATTCTTAATTATCAATCAGGTCTATCTCAAAATAAAAAAAAAAAAAAATTATGAATCAGGTCAAATAAGATTCAACTATCGAATCCATTGTCAGAGCGAGCATAGCTTGACGGTAATTGGCATGTACCTCGACCAAGAGTTTTGAGGTTCGAATCTCCTCGCTCCCAAATGTTGATCTACTAAAAAAAAAATATTATGGAACCATTACTAGTAAAGGTAACATATTGTAAAAAAACAAAAAAAAAAAGATTTGCAAATTGTGTTCCTTTTTATTAGTGGATTCACTAATTGCTATAATGGTAAATCGATTAAATAGATGCTAATTATATTAACAGCATTTATTCTGATTGTTTTTTTTTTTTTTTTTACAACATTTATTCTGATTGTTTGATATAGTACTTTTATCACTTGACAAGTAGATTCTACTTAAAAAATAACAATTAATTCCATTAAAAAAATAATAATAATAATAACGATGTCGCGTTGAAAGGAAAATAATTATATCTAATATAAAATCGTATTTGATTGAATAGAATCTGCGGATTGACGTTTTATGTTTTGCATCCGAATATTTTGGACCAAACTCCAAAATCAAGTTTCACATTTGAGGTTGGTAAAAAATAAATTGAATTAAATTTAAAAAAAAAATATTGCTATAGCTAATTGAATTTTATGTCTAGTGAGGTCTGAAATTTAAATTTTATATTTAGTAGGATGTGAATTAAAAAAAAATGTTGAATAGGTTAGAAATCTATTAAAAACACAATTGAAATTTCAATAACCTATCGAACATAAAAATTGAAAGTTCAGACCCCGTTTAATAACCATTTGGTTTTTGGTTTTCAAATATCATGTTTTTTTTTTAAGTTTTCAAAAATTGGTTTGGTTTCTAAGAACATATGAATAACGTATTACAAAAAGAAGACAACTTGGAGGTGGAGGTAATGTTTATAAGCTTACTTTTCAAAAATCAAATGGTTATCAAACAGAGCCTCAATGATTTAGTGCATGTGTGGTAAATGATTTTGAAATGACTAAAATGACATTTGTCATATTTCAAATGACCTGGAAACATCAGTTAATTATTGCTGTCGAATTTTATACTTTTAGACGTGATTTTTCATATCATCAAAATTGATTTTGAATTATTAAATACATGTTTGGAAGTAATTTTGAATATGACAAAAATTGCAATTAAAGCCTTTGTATAATTGAGCCAACCCATCTAAACTTTATAATATCATGTGTATTAAATTAAAAATTCTTAACCCTCCGTTTGGAATCAAGAAAGTTCGAGAAATAATTTTAAATCTTGTGATTTGAAATTCAAGAAATGATTTTAAATTCTTTGTCTTGTTTGGAACGGGATAGATTTAAAATGAATATATTTAAAATTTTGTGTTTGGATGGTAGTTGAAAAAAAATGAAAGAAAGTAAAAGAATTTACTAATATATGCTTTTAATTTGAGTTATTAATAGAAAATTAAAATATAATGAGGTTAAATAAGTAATTTAACTCCCACCCCTAGAAATCCTGCACTGATAGTTTTAGTTGGGAAATTTTTCTACGTCAAAACATGATTTGAAATCATTATCTTAACAAACAACAAAATTCATTTCAAATCCATTATGATTTGAAATCTCCCAAAATCAGGAGGTTCCAAACAGAACATAAGGACTTATTTAATTTTAGAAAACATGGCAGGCTTGTTATGTAAGCTTTTTTTTTTTTTTTTAAGACAAAAAAGGAGGCATATTATTGAAAGGAGAAAAAAAAAATGAAAATTGTTGAGGAAGTTTTGTTTATAGGCAGCGTGCGAGAGAAGGTAGCGGCAAAGTTTAAATTAGCGCGCAATTGGAGTTTGGCGGGGGTTTCGTAATTTGGGCACAGGTCGTGGGACCACCGCTTCCCCCTTTTTACGCTTTCTAGATCCAACCCTTCATTTCTGCGCCCCTTTAAATTGACTTCTCAACTGTTAATTGTTATTTATTCACGGACGACTACCTATATCATTAATATTGTCATTCCCAAAAAAAAAAAATGAAAGAAAAGTTTGGGTACATTTATTTTGGCTCACCTTACTATAAATTTATGGTTAAAAATCACTTTCAATCCCTAAACTTTCGTAAAAATAACAATTTAATCTCTGAACTTTCATTTGTAATGATTTAGTCATTGTACTTTTAATTTTGTAACGATTTAGTTCCTATACTTTCAAATTTGTAACAATTTGGTCTTTATACTTTCAATTTTGTAACAATTTAGTCCATATACTTTCAAATTTGTAACGATTATTAATGTAAAGATTGAATAAAATTTATTACCTAGATAGATTAATTAACTAAGTTGGGACCCAATATATTTATAAAGCTATAACGTTTAATCACTAAATAATGAAGATCATTTAATTTTGATGATTTTTTTTTGCGACAAGAATTAAATTGTTACAAATTTGAAAGTATACAAACTAAATTGATACAAATTTGAAAGTATAGAGACTAAATTGTTACAAATTTGAAGGTATATAGACTAAATTGTTACTTATTGAAGTTTAGGACTTAAATTGTTACGAAATTGAAAGTAAATGATTAAATCGTTACCAATCGAAGTTTAGAGACCAAATTGTTACTTCTATTAAAGTTTACGGGCTAAAAAATATGCAACGACCATGAAACTATTAAGTTTTTTTTTTTTTTTTTTTTTTTTAAGAAGAAGAAGAAGAAGAAACTATTGAGTATTGAATTATTAGTTAAGCATCAAATGGGAGCATGAGATGAGACGATGAGTTTACTGAATAACTTCATTATTTAAAAATAATAATAAAATAAAATAATAAAAAACTGAATAACTTCATTACTCACACAAAAAGTTCGGTACAACTAACAGTTTAAATAATAATAATAATAATGTACCAAAAAAAAAAAGTGAAATGTAGTTTATGTTCCCTTCTCGTATATATATAATTATTTAGTTTTATTTAAACTAAAATGAGGTTTTGTTTTGCTGTGTATGTGAAGTTTAAGAATTTTCAATCTAAATGGGAATTTAACCATTTAAATAAGAACTCTCCGTGAATAATTAACTATTTAATTCAAAGTTTTAGGAACAATAAATTGTTTAATTCAGATTAAAGTGGCAAAAAAAAAAAAAAAAAATAGATGGAAAACAATTTTCCAAATAAAATCATCCCTACAAATCATTTTAAGGAATCTACGCCTTAACCTCTAAGAAATTTGATGGAGAATTTCATGGAAACATAATTAGATTGGTGGGGTGAAGCCATATTTGTCCTCACCTCTTGAACGTTTGTATTGTGAGTTGGAAATTTGAATCAGATACCTTAATAAAAATAATAAATGTTTTAGTCATTGGATTATGTTTATGTTGACATTACAATCTTATACCTAATACATTGAAAATCTCTTGAATCCCTCTGACAACTAGCACCTTGTTTGATAATTATTTGTTTTTTAAAATTGTGCGAGCTTTCTCACGTTTTCTTTACCGTGGTTTTCGTATCACATAAAGAAAATTTTGTATTCTTAGCCAAATTGAGAAATAAATACATTTTTTTAAAAAGTTACTTCTTTTAGTTTTCAAAACAATGTTTGATTATTTCTTACATTTTTATTTGTACATGATAGTCTTACGACTAAACTCAATGAAAAAAAAAATTCAATACTATATAGTATGGATACTCCTATTTATTTATTGACATATCATCTTCAGTTGAAAAATGGCGTGAGTTTACCAACATTAAATATATATTTATGAAAACAAAATTATAGTGTGAACAAAGAGAGTATAACTATTAAGATAATACTATAAATTTTTCCAACCAGGTGAGGGCTAGGCAATCAATAAGTTATTGGTTTTTTTGTCTAGCTAAAGTTATGGATTGTTGTTCTATTGTTTTTGGGCAGATGATAAATTTTGAGAAGTTTATGTTATATTATGGTCCAAACACGAGAGAGGTTCTAAGAAAGGTAAAGGGGAAAAATAAATTTTCATTATAGGGGATGATAACCAAACTTCTAAACTAAAATACATTAGGATATAATTTGGAAACAATTACAAAATATTGAAAAGGTAAAGTGTGTTCTGGATGGGAAAGAAATTTTGCATTGTATTCAAACTCTCGTCTAAATCATATATTGTGATACCATCAACTGTTTTCACTTCTCGAAAGGGCTCAGAGATTAAGAGTAAATGATATCTTAAATTTGCGTGGATCAATCATAAAACGAGAGGAAAATTTATTGGGCTAGTTGGAGTAAAACGTCTCTTCATATGTGCTTAGAAGGTTTGAATTTCATATATATGGGGAGTAACATTACATTATTGTCATATGGGTTATTATTTCTCTATGCAATTATCTTCATCGTTTTTGTTGATGGTCAAATTTGGTTAGAGGAACTCACCTGACCTTCACGTGCCACCAACGGTAAAATTTGTAGAAAAGGGGGAAGACGTGGCCTGCAAGACAGTAAACCTGCACACCGGTGTGGTGCTCGCCACGCCGACTCCGATGCTTAAGTCAACGAGTAGAACGGTGGGGAGTGGAAAAGTAAGAGCAAGAGGAGAGAGTAGAGAATATAGAATGAGTTTAAAGATTAGAGTTTCAGTCCCCTTCTTCAGTGGCGAAGAGGAATATAAATACCTGCTCAACCTCTTAGGGTTTTTAGGGATTCGGAGGCGTTTGGGGTCAAACCAGGCGGAACCGGGACAGACGGAGGTAGTAGGGACCGATAGGAGGCCAACGATCTCGGCCCGCGCAAGCGGCCCGACCATATGGGTCGGGCCCAATTGGCCCAACCCATTTGGTATGGTCTTCCTCTAGGTCGATTTCTGATCTTGCATCCGCCCGGTTGTCCTCGTTAGCTCCCTGTGTATCATGGTGGTCCAAAATTACCTATAACAGTTTTCTCATTTATTTATGAGATTTTATAATACATCGATTACTCGCGTGTAAGTTTGAAGGTTGAACATAAGAGAAACGAGTGAACATGCTTGATAAATTAACTAGTAGTTTAAAATACCAAACAATTTTATCATTGGGCAATATTACAATGTTAATGTAGTAATGTAGTTTATGTAGACGTTGACTTGTTTACAAACGGTATGAGTTAGCAATTTAAAAGGGTTTTTTTTTTTAGGTAGACGTTCTATTAATTTAAACAATTACAAGAGCATAGTACTCAATAAAATGAGTTATTGTGGAAATCCGTCTAACCAAAGCATAGAGCTTCGATGATCTAAATCATATTTAGCTAAGAAATCAACTTTCCTATTACCTTGCCTTGATACATGAGAGAAATTGAGTGCCTCAAAAGAACTAATCAGCTCGTGGATATGTATTATCCAATGATACACATCGGATGTAATCGGTATGTCACATCGAATCATCTTGATTGCAGTATCAGAGTCCGAATAAACACATGCTATATACGGAAAAATCTTTGGGAGATGTGCGGAATGTCCATTATCCCTGACAAGTGGTATTAAAGTCGTACTCCTGACTTAACAATGTCAATAGAATCATCAGGTGCCAAACAAAGATGTTGCAAGCCTTGAAGATGTAGTTGTGGTGTTGATCCGTGGTGAGCTTTATTAGTGGTGTACTCCAAATAAAAGGAGTTGGTCTAGATAAGAGCTATACACAAAAATATATGATTATTTGAGGAGATGCTTAGTGATACAATGTTTGAGGGAAAAATCATTGGAAATGCAAACAAAATCTCATATTGACTAGACAAGGGAAAAATTGTGAATGTATAAGTGAGGGACAATGTCTATGTTGGTGTATAAGATATTTTGGGTGAAACAAAAAACAAATCCACGAATACGCTGTGAATGTGTGGATCGTGTATTGTCAACAACACGAAGTAATCACTATAACCAAACGGTAGCATGCTCTATTTATTGTGTGAACAATGAGTCTCCATGCTTTCATCGACTATATATTGTCTCCTACTGGAGAAACTAATGAATAATACATTAAAATATACTTTAACTACACCACATGAGCGTTAATAATTGTCTGTTTGACAGCGTTCTCGTTTCTTATTTATGGTTCCTTTTTAAAAAAAAAAAAAAAAACGTGTTTGATAACTAGTTTTTGTTGTTTGTTTTTTAGTTGAAATGACATTTACTACATATAATGTAAAATTATATATATAACATACATTGAAATAAATATAACTCTATTATATAGAGTTTATAGTGTATTATTTAGACCCACCCAAAAAAAAAAAAAAAAAACATCCTTCAAATGCTGTTAAAATTTGTTTTGCAATGTCATATATCACTCCAACTATTTTTTTTTTTTTAGCGAGGTTTGTTTATACAAGTTAGTTTAATCATATTAATTTGTTGTTTATAAACTCTGTAAATTTCCAACGATCATTAATTTATTGTACAATATGTTTTTTTTTGTGTGTTTGTGGTATTGAGACATCTATTTAAGGTTAGACAGTCGAGCTTTATCCACATTTTTTTAATGGAATAATATTTGTTTTCCTTTAAAAAATTGCATGTATTTCTAATCACCCAATAGTCCTATAAGATTAGAGAGGGAGAAAGAGTATATATATATATATATATATATATATATATATTTACAATTGATGGCAAACCTGAAATGGCCATTAATAGAGATTTAAATACAAAATAATAACTAAAAGCTCATTAACAAAAATGAGAAGAAACAAAAGATTAAGAAAAAAAGAAATAGAACTTCTCAAAAAAAAAAAAAAAGAGAAATATAAAGTAATAACCGAAAATGGAAACAAAGACAAAGAAATAACGAAAAAATATTTAAAAAAAAAAAAAAAAAAAAAAACAAAAGAGAAGAGGGAGAGGCGAGGCAGGAGATGGGCACGTGTATGAAATGTGGTAAAAAGAAACATAAACAAAATTTGAAAAACTGCTTTTTGTAGTTTTTCAAAATTTGCATTTTTTTTAAACGTTTCTAGAAATTTAGAAACAATAAACAAGATGAGTTACCAAACATGTATGTTTTTATGAAAAAAAAAAGCAACGTGTTTTTTTTTTTTGACAAAACGTGGGGGTGAGAGGACTCGAACCACATACATTTTGGTCAATAGTACACGAGTTATGTCGATCAGTTGAATTATAACTCATGTTGGCATGAGAAACAAAAACGTTATCAAAGCTGCCACGAGTAAAAGAATTGATATTTCAAATAGACTAATGGACAATTAGTTGTCAACATATTAAGTCTATTCCAAAATAGTATATGAACATTTTTTTAAATGTTTGAATTTTGTTATATTTAGTCCATTGGTTTTCAGAATGTTTACATTGTCACAGACATGTATCAAAACCACATAAGTTGATCAAAGTCATCACCATAATACATATTATGTGGTACAATATAATAACATCACAGGCAAAACAATTATGGGATAGTCAAAATTCACATATAAGATTGCTGACAAGTATAATTCTGTTTTTAAATAAATTTTCATCAAATTAGACCGTTTAAAAGTTTGTAGATCAAATTAAACTTAAATAAATTCAAAGTAAATAATTGAAATAAGATTTTTTTTTTGGGGGGGGGGGGGGAAATTACTTCATTAGCTGTCACATCGAGTAGTGTTAAAAACGTCAATATTTTAAAATTGAAATCGCACGACAAATAATCCAGTAGTGTCGACGCCAAACATGCAGGTAATCCATGTCGACGCCGATTGTGATGATAGGAATGGGGTGCATAGCTTTGGAGCTGTGGTTCGCTCTCCAATCAGTAAGTTAGTGACGATGATGTATGGCCAGACTCCGACTCTCATTTCCTCATTATGTGTCGAAGCTCGTGCGGTACTGGAGGGCTTGAAATTAGCTCATCGGTTGGAGTTTGATGAGGTGGTATTACTGTCAGATTCTCTACAAATTATCAACATGATTCAACAAAAGGTGGCTTGCTTTTTTGAGGTCCAAGCCATTCTATGGGATATTCACCAAGTTATTTCATCTTTTAAAGTCCGTTCATGTGTATCGTGTTAAAAGAAAGCACAATACGTGTGCTCGTAGCTTAGCCAAAAGTGGTCTAAGATTTACCCCGATGTTATGGATTTGAGATTTTCCATATTGGTTAACCAATATGACTCTTAGTGAGGAATCACGTTTTGTATCCTTTCTAGAGAGTTTGATTTCTGAATGAAATTGTTTCTTAATATATATATATAAAAAATGAAATAAAAAAAAATCCAGCAGTGTGGAAAAAGTAACAGATATAATGAGAATAAAAAGAACCATGAAATAAATAGATAAACAATATTTTGGCACTTTAAAAGAAAAAAAAAAAAAACAATTTGTGCAGTAAATAAAAAACAGAAAGGCTCATATGGTAATCTCAAATCTAACCTAAATGATTCACACGACCAATATTTTGTAGAAATGAAATTACTTTTTTTTTTAATAATATTAATGTTACTTTTTTTTTTTTTTGAAACAAATATTAATGTTACTTTATGAATTACATAAGGGGTACGTTTTATAGTATATTACATGCCACAGATGATGTATCAAGCATATCAACGGTATACTCGATTAAAATTGTATATAATGATAAACTCATGTAACCACAATTTTTTTTAATCAATTATTATAATTTGATCGAAAACCAAAATTTACAATTGAATTTGAAAAAATGTAACATTTGTACTAAAAAAAATCAAAGTTTTAGAGATTAGCCCTTTCAAGTTTTCAACATTCAGAAGTATTGTCATCCACTTTGATCTCAAATAAGTGTATGTTGCATCATTTTAATAGATCATATAGTACTCAGTTTGATTTTGTATTATACTTGTTTAATTGAAATCAACTCGTTTAACGGGTTGTACTTACTTTTTGGTAAAATCAACGAGTTAAAACAACGACAAACACATATGTTCAAGAACATTAGTATAAGAAAGTGAAAATCAATACTTCATATTAAGTTTCGTGATAAATTTAACTATACTCAAGTTTGCCACATCATTTTATTTTATTTTTTACCTAGATATCCAATAAACAATATACCGAAATGCCTAAAAATACACTGATCGAAGCCAAAAAAAACAATTAAGCGACAAATTTAGACTGAACAATTAAAACTAGAAGGCGTTAAAAAAAAAAAAAAAAAAAAAAAAAAAAAAAAAAAAAAAAAAAAAAAAAAACTAGAAGGTCTGTCTAGGAGCTGAAGATAGAATCATCCGCCGCTGATCTTCATCATGTCTTCTCTGACCATATCCATATGTGGAAGAACAGTGAGGGCAGGCAGAGTTTTGGAGTAATCGAGACGCCATTAACAAACAGCAAGCGATTATTACGAGGATAAGGTCGAGTGGCGGGTGCTCTCTCTGTACTCCACCTCGTCCAAAAATCCTCTCTAATCACGTGGTTATGCGCTTAGCATTTGCTTGCGGTTTCAACTAACCCCGTTTTGGTGGGTGCTTATGTCCTTTTCATAGTGCAACTGCTCGCCGATTTCCTCCTCTTTATCAGACGCCGACGACCATTGCTGTGGCTACTGTGAAGTCAGATTGGAATTTTGCTCTCTCTTTCTCTTACGGAGGTGGTGTTTGGTCGTTTGTGATGTTTGGATACTGATTCGTCGGAGATACGAGTAGATTCTAACTGATTTTAAGAAGGATATGGCGGAAGAAAAGGAGTCGACCTCGGTTCCTCTTAGTCAAGTTGATAATGGCGGTCAGGATCCCGAGGATCCCGTCAAATCTCCTCCGAGTTCTCCCAATTCGTCCACTCGTAAGGTCTGGATCTCCTTCCTGCTCTTCAATCTTTGCCGTTTATTTTTGTTTTATTTTGATTGAGTGTTGCATAGATTGCTCCGATATGTTCTCCGATCCATTTGGCCGGATTAATCGGATCCCGGTGCTTGGACGCGGCATTTTTTTTTTTTCGTTGTCGATTTTCTTCTAATTTTTGGCCCCGATTGGTCAAATGGATGTTGGATTATTGATTCGATCCGGCGGTGAACCAATTCGGATTAGGATTTGAAAATTCCGAGCGTGTGCAGAGCGACGTAAGACTATTAACTGGAAAGATCTGAGTCGACTATGATTATAATGACACGAATTGGGTTTTTAGGGATCGTTGCTTATCGGATAATCGGAAAAGATCGATTCAATATTTATGATTATACAATGCATGGTTGGGAATCGTTAAAGAAAATGCAGAAACATGCACGACTTTGGTACTCAAAAGAAATTGGGACTCAACTAGGTTGAGCTATGGTTTTTTTTTTCTTCTTAAAGATGATAGTTGGATTATATCTTTTTCGATTTTGAAAAGTGAGCTAAATGGTAAACTTATTATTAAATATATTGTTAGTCGTGTTATAAATTAGACTATAATTGTATAGTCTAGCATAAAAAGTGTCAGCCCTGGGCAATAATTAGCAGAACAATGGCTGGCCATGACATTCGTGGTGTGGGTGAATTTGACTGGTTTTGGATTCTGACAACATTTTGCTGGGTCAAAATATAAAAATTGGTATGCTGAGTCTATAAACTCGATGATGTATCTATATCGAAAAAGAAATGTGGAAATTTATTGCAGAGATTTTATTCTCGAGGACGTTCATTCTACAATCTGGCGGATTAATCTCCTGTAGAATGAAAGACAAATATTGACTAGTTTCACTTCTAATGGCACCATTCGTGCAAGTAGTTATGAGAGGTTCTCAACAAGTTTATTCATATTTAGCTTAAGCTTTAGATCTTTGAAGCCACTATCCCGTCTAAAATACCTTCTTTTAGGTCGAATGTTCCTTAGTCCCTTATCTAGTATATTACCAGCTACTCTGCATCTGTATCCAATTTCATATAAGGTTCATAAATCGGAAACTTGGAAAAAAACACATCAAAGGATTTTATGATGTAAGCATCAATTTTCAATGGATATCTCGTACTTGAAGTCCTAGTATAGGGTTTAGAGATATACTTGTTTGGTTAATGTACAGGAAATATGCTGTATGTATGGTGAAATTCATTCCATTCCTTCCTTCTTTGATCGCGTATTGAATGTGTTCTCATTTCATCCTTTTTCTTTCTTCTTCTTTTCTTCATTATTGTGGTTTTCCTTTTGTCGTTGTGTGAATACCAGATTTTATTCTTCTCTTTCATTTAAGTCTGACTTTTAATTCCCTCGTTCATGTCCAGGCTTGCTGTTATGTTCTCCAAAGTTGGGTATCGAAGAAGTTTATGACTGGATGGTAATTTGGCTGGCCATTATCTTCCATTTCTTTGTGTTGTGGCTCTTGGTGCACCATAATTTCTGAAATCTTGTTCAATTGTCCATCTTGTAGTGTGGTTCTTTTCCCTGTTGCTGTTACCTTTTTTGTTACATGGTGGTTCATTCAGTTTGTTGATGGTTTCTTCAGTCCACTATATGAGCGGCTTGGAGTTGACATATTTGGTAAGGCTGTGTTAGAAGTAAATTATTTGATGTATCTATGTATAAAAATGCATATTTGGACATAAATAATTGAAAACTGCATGTTGGTCTTGGTGCGAATAATACGAGAATGTTGTTGCATTCTGAAAAGAAATGAAGTACTATTTTCAGATTATGATTTAGAAGATGCTCATCACTTGCTAATATTTCCGTTCCTCGACAGTTCTGCTTGAAGCACAAGGATACTTAAGCATTCATTTCCTATCGCTCAATGGAATTTTAGAATATTTCTTTTAATTTGATGGTTACTCAACTTACTCTCTACTGTGATTTTGTCAAAAAGACAAACTACACTGTCATATAGATGTCCTAAAAACTATTGCTGATTCCTTTCCATTCAAATCATTAAAAATTGCCATCATTGGAATAAAACTTTCTTTGAGATCTTCCTTTTCCAAATAAATTTTGCAATGCCTTTTTGTCTTTGGAGAAAGCTGTAAGCTTTTTTTGCAAAATTATTGACCAAAGAGGAGCAAGATGAACAGTCAAAAGTATTAATGCTCCAAACTCTTCCGTCCTTCCTATACATGGACTGTGAAACTGTTATCACAATGGGTTGAAACAAAACCATTCCTTATGCTCCTAATCATTTAGATTCCTTCTATATTTCAAATGTCATCAGGAAAAATTGTTGTTCCTAGCTTCATCAGTGCTTCTTACTTTGTGATTTGAGACGGCTTGGAACCTAAGAAAAACCTACTTGTCCTCCCAAAATAAGATCCCTTTTCCATTCCAAGCTGGAAAGTTACCACTTGTTCCACGTGGTTTTAAGAGGAAAAAGAAGAAGAAAAAAAAACTTCAACGGATTTTTGGCACTACATCTTTTAGCTACACCAGAACACGAGAGGAGACTCACCTTACTCGAATGGTTTCAGCCGCCTAGTTCTGTTGGTTATTTCTCTTGTAACCACATGATAAATCCCTCACCACCCTGGCACCACCTCCAAAGTTCCCTTCTGAACCACGTAACATATGTCCATTATAGGGAAAAAGTACGAAGAAATTTGTATGGAAAGAGAAAGGGAAGGAGGACAGGAACAATAGAATAATGTTCATAGTCAATTTAAGATTATTAACATGGGCTTATTATTATTTTTTTCTTTCCATACCGTCACTTATGATTTTGGTTATTTGCATCTAACTAGTAGTCCAGTAAGTACGTGAGATTGAAGTGATTATTTCATTACCAAGTTTCAGTTTTCTAAAGATTGAAGAATTTTATTAAGTTTGGAAGACAAGCATGGAAGAGCTTAAATTGATTTTATTTTATTTTCATAAAAAGAATATTGTTTCTTTCACCCTGTCAACGGGGTATATGGGTATTTTTGGTATTTGTTAGCTTTCTAAAAGTTATCCCTAGCTTGACTGAGTCTAGGTTTTTTTTTTTTTTTTTTTTTTTTTTGAGAAAGAGAAACAAATTTCATTGATAAATGAAATAATGGGACATGGGAGGATAATACTCCCAAAAAAAACAAACTACAAGAATGAGTTCCAATTGGAAATTAAAGTAACTAGATTATAGTAACTAAAAGGGTGCTTACATTTGCACCAATACATAGCATTGAATATGACTCAGTCTAGGTGAAGTCTGCTTTCTCATGAATTTCTTTGTTGAAATTCTTTTTTTTTGTTTTAATGAAGAAGATAAAGTTATAGAAAAGAGGGAATAGTGAAGGCTGGTCCCAAATTTCAAGTTAAAATTATAGACCCAGTTCATCTAACATGTACTTCCCTTGTTAATAATAAAAGGAAAATATTCTGGATTTACTCATGTTCCATTTCTTCCTTAACTTGAATATCCAACTTTCGTTGGATCTAAAATTAACAAGTAGGATATGATTTACTCACATAATAATATAAAATATCCTTCTATATGTAACACCCAATGCTTTCACGGTGATAACTAGTACTGAGTGAAAAGTTACACCTGTGGATTATGCATACTCCTAGCAGAAGCATGGTACCCAGAATCAACTAGTCGGTAATTTATAGACATTTAAGTTAAATGAACAATCCTTTCTAGAACTCCTATGGTTGTGGAGTCCGCTATGCTTAATATTGTTGCCTTGCATATAAGTTCTTCATTTTCTGGAAATGTCTCATACGACAGGTTTCTGATGCAGGACTTGGGTTCATAACATCCTTACTTTTTGTATTCTTCGTTGGTATATTTGTCTCATCATGGTTGGGTGCTACACTCTTCTGGCTTGGAGAATGGTTTATCCAGCGAATGCCCTTTGTCAGGCATCTTTATTCTGCCTCCAAACAAATTAGTGCAGCAATTTCTCCTGGTAATTTTGTATTAGCACTCGTATTCTGGCTACTATGTAATGTTGAATGGCAATTTGTGGTCCCATGAGTAATTTCTTACGCATGATCATCTCAAATTCAAATACAAGTTAATATAACAGATCTTCTATGCAGATCAAAATACCACGGCTTTCAAAGAAGTTGCAATTATTCGTCATCCACGTGTTGGTGAATATGCATTCGGCTTTATTACTTCAACTGTTACCCTCCAGGTTATAATCTTTTATGCACTATAGACTATGAGTGTGTTTGGTTTAACTTTTTAAGCGTTTAATTTTGAAAAAAAGTCATTTTGAAAAAATTTCTAGGGTTTGACAACCACTAAAAATGACTTATTAAAAAATGAGATTGATAAATAAACCATTTTGAGAGAAACACTTGAAACCAACTTTTAAAAAAACAGTCTTTGGATATATAATAACTTCTGTATAAAAACACCTATGAGGAAATGCAACCAAACATATGAGTGTTTAAATTCTAAACATTTTTATACAAAATGTTTTTTAAAAAATACATTCTTGAAAAACATTTAAATTAAAATGTATTCCAAACGGACTCTATATTTGCCAACTTTGGTACATAACCTTTGATACACTGCATTTCTTCTCTATAAACTAACCATGTTATAGAATGCACGAATTCTCTCTGTGAAATGTTGGACTTGATTCATTTTTTCCTTTTAATTAAAGGGGGAGAAAAAGGAAAACGAACTTTTATGAGTACTGGCTAATTGTAATATCTAATAATTATTGTCTTTATGGTGGATATGGTGCTGAAAATGCACATGTTTACCAGATTCAACATTTTCTCTTGTCACTTTTATACGGAACATTGACTATATGCTTTTTTCCACAACTTTTGGAAATGTACCATACGCTGTTTCTTTGCCTGTTAATGGTAATCTTATATACTTAATGGTTTTCGTTTCAGAGAGAGAGCGAAGATGAAGAGCTATGTAGTGTTTTTGTGCCAACAAATCACCTATACATTGGGGATATATTTCTTGTTAATTCAAAGGACATCATAAGACCAAACCTATCTATTCGGGAAGGAATAGGTATGCTATATCTCTTTAATCCAAAGCTCGCTTTAACCTTTTGTTTTTATCATTCTAAATAAAACACTGCACTAGAAAAGGTTTGTTCGTCTGTTTCTATAACAATACGTTCAGCTCTTTTTCTTTGTATAAGATAATATTTTTACTCCACAATGCAGTTTAGTTTGTGCATCGAGCTGCTTGTTTATTTAACCTCAGATAAGTTGTGCTATATTTGCATAAAAGTCGAAATGGTTTGCCAACATCGATCTAATGTGACAGATAACTTGGATTTTGCTTCTAGAGTCTGCATCTATCAATTAGCTTAAACTAGATCAAAACTTCATTCCACTCATCTTTTTCATCTCATGTTTCTGGCAATTGTGCAGAAATTATTGTTTCTGGCGGTATGACAATGCCGCAAATTATTACTCCTTTGGAGAGAGTTGATAGACAGGCGGAGAGAATAGCTTTGAACAGACTAAAGTAATGGCATGCAGAAAAGGAGAGATCCCTGGTAATTATATGAGCAGTTTCTTGTCCTATAAATAGTATGGAACTTGTAGTAGTAAACCATATATGACAGGTCACGAGCTGTACTTGACGGAGAAAGCCTTGTTTGATAGGAGAACCATTTAGTCATCTTGAATATCTGTATTCAAGTGTGAGTAATAAATGGTGGTTCTTGTTAGTTACTACATTTATTGATGTGTTAGTAGATTCAGGTGCTCATTGGGTGTGTTTGTAGTATCATCGTCATTGTAATGATAGAAATCTTTTGATAGAAGACAGAAAGATCTCTCTTGTTCTGCTATTGCTTACTCTCTCTCAAACTATTAATTTTAGGTCGTCTATGAGGGTGATTTTAAAATGGCCAAAATCACATCGGTCATAATCAAGATCACACAAAAGTGATTTTGGTCATTTCAAAATCACTCCCAAACATGTTCCAAGTAACGTAGTCCATGGATAATAGAAACTAAAACAATGGGAGACTAATGATACATTTGTTTCTATGGCGATCCGTTTAATGAAAATTTTGTTTTTTGTTTTAGAGTAAAAATGGAAGCGGGATCGATCCCCATTCCTGATTCTTGACTAAAATTATGAAGAAATGAGGGAGACTCTTTATTGTTTCATGGAGAATGTATTTCTCGTTCCTTTTAACTTGTTTTTACAAAATATCTTTTTCAGGTTGATAACTTCACTCTTATTCCTTAATAAGTAGTTTTAGACAAAATTCTCAGGAGTATGATACAGATTTGAACGTGCAAAATAACTTTTTATAGATTAAAGTGAGGGAATATCTTCTTTCAGATTAAGAGGTTGAAAAGAATACCAAAACTAAGCATACAGAAATGGAATATCTTCTTAATTGGCTTTGAGATTCTAAATTTTGATACAATGTTTCCCGTTCGTCGAAGTTGTAAATTGGTATTATCTAACAATACTTGTAATTGTACTGGAGAAAAATATTAAACATCTTATTTTCTATTGGAAAACAACTATCAACTTTGTCTCAAACATCGATGAGAAACGATCTCTTAACGATCGAAGTTTTATTGAGATACTAACCATCGACTTTTATTTGGAATAAACTTCCAGTTGAGTGTTTTTTTTTTTTTTTTTTTAAGACTTCCAATTGAGTGTTTATTACCCTCTTTGTTCATGCCTTTATAAATAGGCTTCTAATGTTGGTGGACTTCCTATCATTTTGAAAATAGCATTTATAAATTTGTTGGTATTTTTGAATTTAAAATCTTTGTTCATTTTTCAAACATATAAGTGAGATAAACAAACTCTTACCAAATATTAAACAAGTAAACAATAATAAAGAGATAGAAAGTTTGAAATAAATGTGTAAATGTTGTAGAAAGCTTACATTTTATTTATTTATTTTTTAAATAACATAAGCTAAAACAAACTCAAAATTCAAGTGTAATATAAAACACCAAAAGAAAATTCACAATTGTGCTGTCTGATATATATATATATATAGTGACATATTTATTAATGCATGAAAAAAGATCAACCATTTATTACCTCTCTAAGTTTGATAAGTGTGTCAATTGATGTCAAAATAGATGTAAAAAAAGTGTCAATTTTCACCTTGAACCATCTATTTCATGAAATTCAACCACAGACTTGGATAAAATGTTGTAATTGTTAAATTATATTTAATTTATACTGATTCATCACTAATTTGTTAACAAGTGCATGACTCAACCAACAAAAAGTATGTATCATTAACTAGTCAAATGTTCAAACCTCCCGATGTACTAAAAAAAATGTTCAAACCTCCCACCCCACATGTTATATTAAAAAAAAACAGAAATTATGGTGGATGAGTCAAATTTCAAATTTCACAAATGTCCTTAAGTATCAAAATTATCATTCGTAGGTTTTTATCCATTAATTATGATAATTTTGTTACCAAAATGCCCTTTCATTTAATGATCGACATAATTTTAATTTAATAATATATTAGATTATATAAATTATTAAATATATTAATTTTGTCATTAACTCCTCTGTTTCAAAACTTGCCGCTGAATCTTGCCCAACCAAATTAGGAAATTTGGCATTTAGTTATGGAAAATATCATCCCAAATAATTTTCCCATTTTAAAGTTTATAAATTCCTTTTTGATGTTTTCATTTTGGCAGCTCGATGGATTATTCATGTTAGAATCATTATTTTTGCCTTTTCTTTTAAAGATTTTGGATTTGTATTTTTCTTTTTAATAATCATTTCATTTTGCCGTTCGCTCCATTGTTTCCCAGTTGCATTGGTAAGGTTTTCCTCATTGTTCAACCATTCCAAATCCTTCCCCCTTTTTTGTTCACATTAATGGTTCATCTTCCTCGAAAAAAAAATCCATTTGATAGTTTTTTTTTTCCATCTTTTCCATTTCGTACCGGTGATTAAAAAATGCTAGGTTTTTTTTGCTTTTGCGATTTCTTTTTACAACTTCTTTGTTGCCTACCGGAAAATATCCATTTGCTTTTGTGATTGCTATTGGTAAAATAACCATTGTTGCATTGGATTAGTTTCATCTTCCTCATTTTTTGTTTTTTTTTTCATCTTCACTGTTTGTTGGTTCATCTTCCCCCGTTCTTTTCCGTTTCCCCCTTGTTTTATCTGTTATTGGGTTTTTTTTTTTTTTTTTTTTTTTTTTCCGTTTCATATGGGTAAAATACCCATTGATGTTTCATCTTCCTCATTCTATGTTTTCTTGTTAAATACCCGGTATGAATTTCTAAATACTGGGTATGAATATTTAAATACGGGGTATGAATGTTTAAATATCCGGTATGGATTTATAAATACCGGGTATGAATTTTTAAATACCGGGTATGAATTTCTAAATACCTAGTATGAATTTTAGATGTAAAATTGAAAGATCATGATCTTATTGAAGAATGCATTCTAGACGAAGAACAAAATATCATAAAAATTCAAAAAATGGTAACAATAAGGAATAACTTGAAGGAAATTTCAAAAGAAAAAAAAACTTGAAGGAAATGAAAAAACAATTACGAAAATGTGAAAATAAAAAAGATGAATCTTTGAATAAAATTGATTGTTTCTGGATACAAAAATAAATAATAATAATAATAAACAAAGCAGAAAGTACAAAACATGGTGGAAGAATCTGGAAAAAAATTGAAAAGATGAACCGACCTTTTTTGAGAGAAACTGAAAATGGAAAAAGAAATCGGAAACATGGAGAAGATTTTCACGGTTATAACAAAATTCAAATATTTTTTTCCTTTTTTTTGGCTTTTGTGTTATTTTATATTTTCATTTCTTTGTTTTTTTTTTTTAATCTAGTAATGCACAGGGTCAAATTAGTAATTGGGCTATCTTTAATTGATTTTGGATTGGTCAACAATGAAAATTTTAAAGAATATAGACACATTTGAAATATATGGGCTTCTTTTGGGCCATTCATGTAGATACCCATAAAAAAGAATAATAATAATATGAACAAACGATACTCTAAAGCTAAATTGAGCAAAACTTATTCTAAAAAAAACAAAGCTTAGCGGTAATTGATATATAATCCAAGTTGTTGTTGTACTAAAAAAAATAAAATTATAACATCAATTTAAGTCCAACTTGGTTTGAAAAAATTCAATAAAAATTATGCAAACTTTCAAACTGAAGGTAGATTAGATATTGCAAGATTCATTCAATATTGCCAACAAGAGCACAGTTCAACTGGCATAAAGATGTATTGATAACCACGAGATCAGTGGTTCGAATCCCCCACCCCACATTGTCAAAAAAAAAAAAAAAAGATTCATCCAATAGGTTTATAGTTTGTCAAGAATTTTAATTTTTTCAAGTAAATGCTTTTTTTAGGACTTTTAAACAAATACTTAGTCCAAGTTTATTGTAGGGATGGTAATTACATATTACTCAAAATTATAATTAATTAGTTAATATTATCGAAAATATATTTAATTATTGAATTAAAATCATTTAAATTAATTTTTCAATAATTATAATTAATTACTTATCGATTATTTATAATCCATTAATTACTTTTTTTGGATTTCCTTATAATAAATATATAATTATATTATTATTAAATATTTATCTAATTAATTTTTTTTTTGAAAAGTTATCTAATTAATTTTTATGGATACAATATATTAAATTATTGTAGTTAAAAATATTTATTAAAAAATTAATTAAATAATTTTAAGTTGTTAAATTAACATAGTTTATCCCATTAAAATTATTTCATGATTATTATTTCATTAATTTTTATTAATAGTTTGAACTAATTTTGATTATTTTATTGATTAATTTATTAAAATTACATAAAGTTTACCAGATTAATTCTAAAAAATAAATATAGACATAATTTGTTCTCATAAAATCCTGATGACATTCCTATGCACAACCAAACACAGTTATCTTTGATTCCCAGCAATCTTATTCCCAGGCATCATGTATTCCCAGGCATCTATAAAACCTTAAACCAAACGGGCCCTTAGGGTAGAAAATCCAATTTATAAAATCTTGAGAAATTAAAAAGAATGATTAAAAAACAAAATAATTCCCAACCTACCCTAATAAAATAAATTATCGAGTTTGTCAAATGAATATATATTAATCGATATCTTCTTACATTTACTTGTGTGTATCATTAAAAAAAACCCATCGAAATTAATACTATTTTTTTAAAAATAATGGAATATAATCTATTTTCATCCATATAAAAACAACTCCAAGTCTTCACTCGCGGATTATAGAGAACTCTAATCCAATCAATAGTTCCTCTCCCAGAAACCCCTTAAAAAACCCTAGAATTTTCAATTCATCGAAATTTCGCCCGCCTAGCTCCGCTCATTTCGTTCCCATACAAGTTCCGGCGAGATCTCAAGCTTCCGTTTCGCGGGTCCGGTGAATTTCTGAAAATTCGATGGACTTCGACGAGTACGATTACTTGGAGAAAGCCGTGGAGGATCAGGATGATAGGGAGACGAAGAAGGCAAAGAAGAGCGAGAGTGAGAGGAACGAGAAAAGCAGCAGAAAGAGAGAGGTAGACGAGGAGGCTGGTTCCGGTGGCCGCGAGGATGACGAGCTGAAGGTCAAGCGGTCAAGAAGCGAGCATGAAAATGGGAAGGAGGATAGGGATCAGTCGGGACGAGGGAGGGATCGGCATCGGAGAGATAGAGAGGAAGAAACAGATGGGGGAAAAGAGAGGGATAGAGAAAGGAACCGTGGGAGAGATAGGGGTAGCAGTGAGAAGGAAAGGGATAGAGACAGGGATAGAGAGGACAGAGATAGAGAGAGACATAAGGATAAGGAGAGGGAGAGAGACAAGGATAGAAGGGAAAAAGAGAGAGATAGAGAAAGGCATAAGGAGAAGGACAGAGAGAGAGACAAGGATAGAAGAGACAAGGAGAGGGAGAGGGAGAAGGAGAAGGAAAAAGAAAGAGAAAGGAGAGAAAGGGAGAAGAGGGAGCGGGAGAGAGAAGAGGAGAGATCGCGGCGAAGCAGAAGTCGGTCTGTTCGGGAGCGAGAACGTGAAGTTGATGTCAGAGAAAACAGGTAATTGTTCACTTATGCATTATTTTTTGAACTGTGATCTTGAAAGCTTACCCTTGACTCTTGGGTGTTGCTTGTATACGTTATATAGCTATTCTTGAAAATTCTTGTGCGGTGTGTGTGAACAAGAAACAAACTTTTCATTGATAGATGAAAATATAGGAAAGTGAAGTATACAAACTCCCAATGGAAGGAAAAACAATCATAAAAAATCTCCAAGATTACAAGAGCCAAAAGATAAACAAAGCATTTAGGAACTGGGGAAAGATCTAGCAACTCTGAGAAGAACAGCTCGAGTAACCAGCACCCTAAAACAACAAAAACCACTTCCACCAGGCAACAAATACTGTTCCAAGTTACAGCCCAAAAGGAGATCAACTGGTAAACAGCCAAAAGTGGATAGAAAAACTCCTTTGCAAAACAAGCCATTAGCTTTCCAACCAAAAGCTCTTCGGTTAAATTTGCGATTCAATTTGAAATCTTGCAATCGAGCAATCTACTCTGGTTTTTTATTTTTTTATCAGTAATAATAGGATTGGAAGTGATTTTCATCTTAATCCTTTTGAAATGATATCAAACGGAATATTTTATTTCAAAATTCAAACTATATACCATCTGATATTTTATAAATCGTGCGAAAACAAATGGGTAGCAGTAAAGGGGCACTAGAAATCAAGTGATTGACATTATCATTGTGAAAATGTCAGAGGGTGCACCAATTGGGCTGGTAAAACACTTGTTAGGTGACTTGTTTGGTTCTTGTCATTTGTATTACTATTAAGCACTCCCTCCCCTAAAGATTTTTAGGAAGAGATAAATACAATTTTTTAAACTTTGAGAGGAGATTTTGCACAAAAACTTCCTTGAATTATCTTTAGTCTGGAATCTTCACTCTTTGTTGGTAGAAAGGGTGTAGCTCGAGCCAATTTTTAAATTTCATCCCAGAATCATTTAGATTTCTTCTGAAATTAAGCACTCAGTTACTGGAAGATTAATTCCAACAATGCTGCACTTTGAAAAGCTTGCAGTTAGGTGACTGCGAGGAGTCTAGGGATTAGTCTGGAACCTGAATTTCCTTCCATACGTTCAAGACATTTGCCAAATTGGTATTTTGCAACAGAAAGGGTCGGAAGTTGATAAAAACCAATAATAATCACCATGGTGCAGTAGTCCTAGGAATCCGTCCCTTATTTGGAATCCAAGAATGAAGACATTACATGGAATCATAAAAGTATAGAGATGTTCTCCAAGTTTTTTATATTTTATTATTCACTCTATTTTCTTAGTTCGTTCTATCAGCTAAATTGCTGATATACGGTGACAAAGGTCTTATCTTGAAAAAGTTTCAAATTCATTCAGAAAAAAGATTGTGCATTCATATTATCACTATCCCCTAATATGGAGTGTGAAGAAGAAACCTGAGTGGTTCTAAATTTCTTAACATTTTTTTTGTTTAAATTACCGTATTGGCCTTCATTCTTTCCCTGATGTTTTGGGTGTGCGAATGGCAGGAGAATGAAGGAAAAGAAGGACATGGTGGAGCCAGAAGCTGATCCGGAGAGGGATCAAAGAACTGTATTTGCTTATCAGGTCGATGATTTTCCTCTGTTATTTCCTTACCTTTCACGTTTCTGTTTATATTTTCCTTACCATTTCTGTTCTCCTCTATATTCTTTGTGCAGATGCCTTTGAAGGCCACTGAGAGAGATGTTTACGAATTCTTTTCAAAAGCAGGAAAGGTATTTGAAACTTATTACTGAATAGAAGTATTTGAGTGTTTATTTTTTCTTTTGCTAAAAATTAACAATTAAAGGTATTAGCAGTCCTACTTTCATCTATATAATTTCCATGTGCCATGCCCCTCATACTTGTTCACCTCTGTAGCATGTATTAGAATAGAAGCATTTTTGTTGCAATGTTATTGCTACAAACGTTATGATTGCATAGATATTGAGATAGATTTGCTTCGTATTGCAGTTACTGTTCCTCTGCCTTCAGTTTCGAAACTATAATCAATTTCTTCTATCTCAACATTCTGTTTATATGGGGTGAGTGAAAATGTATGAGTTCTGTTGTCATCTCATTGATGGCCAAATGGTGCTTTGCCTCGAGTGTAAAGAATGGAAACCTTTATTGCTTATCTCTTTGCTGGCTTCCCAAATAACCTGCTCTCATTGTTCTTGCAAATTTCAGGTGAGAGATGTCCGGCTGATCATGGACAGGAATTCTAGACGGTCAAAAGGAGTTGGGTATGTGGTCTTGGGATGAGCAATTTTTATATTGTATGCTTGTGATCTTGTTAATATGGTTATTAACTTAGTAGTGTTCAAGTATCAAATTTAACTGTATTTTTAAATGAACTAGCAATGCGAAAATGATGAGGGATGGTGGGAATACTATGCAGTCATGTTTAATCAATTCATGCTGCTTGTTCAAGGTAGATAACATTAACCTAAGGTTTCCTTTGTTGTTTTCCCCATCGTACTCCTAATTCTGCTCCTCTATGTTTTTGTGCAGATAAGAAACAGTCCTAACTCCTATGACTCTGTTATCTCTGGTCTTGGTTTTAGATTCATTTCTTTCTATTATGAAATTTTCTTGGTTCAAATTAACTAGACAATGAACATGCTTGGTCGTGTATCATCTACTCTCATTATTTCTTTTCCTTGGAAAGAATGTAGAAAGGCTCTGGCTTGGGTTTGTTTGGGAATATTATCAAAATAATAAAAATTAAGAGAAAATTGGTCTTCTGTGGCATCTTGACTTCCCCATAGTACTTGCTATCTAATGATTTTCAATAATGATTTTTTTCTTGGGGATTAACTTGTGTCTGCAAATATGCTGATTGAAAATATTAGAAAGGGTGATGAATAGTCACCATACGATCCCCCTCCCTCCTCTAGTCTAAGCTGGTCATCTGCTTTTTGGTTTTGTATTGCCTCATCATTTGATGAACTGACCACAATATTAAATCGGTCAGAAGAAACTCAGAGGTCCCTGCACTTTGTGTATTTTGTTTATCTTATGCTTTGTAAGTTCTGTTTCTTATTTTGCTGTCTCATTTTCTAATAAGTTTACTTTGAGGCATTGATTAAACTGCAGGTATGTTGAATTTTATGATGCGATGTCTGTGCCTATGGCTATTGCTCTCTCTGGTCAACTACTTCTAGGCCAACCTGTAATGGTTAAACCTTCAGAGGCTGAAAAGAATCTTGTTCAATCAAATACGTCGGGGGCCTCTGGTGCAGGGCCATATGGAGCAGTAGACAGGAAACTTTATGTTGGAAATCTACATTTTAACATGACTGAGACTCACCTTAGAGAGGTACTGAGATCAATTAATCTCTGCAGTTTTATCTCGAGATGTTCATTTTTGAGAGGAATTATCCTGTAAACTGTCATTGAACAAGAAACAAATCCATGCACCAATATCATTTGTGGAAGTGTATGCAGTGAATATGGTTTTTAAACCATTATATCATAATATCCTTTTGACTATGATGGGCATCTCCTTTCGATTAGATAGATTTCGAAGAAAATTACGACCTAACTTGCCAATGAGAATGACTAATTTGAGAGGGTCGTCATCATCAATCTCTCCACACCACTCAGTTAACGCTCAAAATACACACAATGATACAAATATCCTAGTCTTCACAAAGCATGTCATAAACAAAGACACAAAAACAATATAACTGACTATGGGAGTTATAAATTCCCTATTTAAAATATTTAAACAAGGAATCCAATTAAAACCGATTCTTGTAAATGTTAGAAACAGCCACATTTCAGTTTTGCCCTTCCTTGAATAAACCTTCTGGATTTGGAGGTCTGTCTAATAGACTATCACTTTTCTGATTAGATTTTTGAAGCATTTGGTCCTGTGGAGCTTGTGCAACTACCTCTTGACCTTGAGTCAGGACACTGCAAGGGTTTTGGATTTGTTCAAGTGGGTAATCATTTATTATCAATTTTTGCAAGTTTTTGATATACTATGTATCATAGTCCATAGATTCATGATGATCTGTCTTAATTTTTGAGTTGTTTCCAGTTTGCTCATCTAGAGCATGCAAAGGCAGCTCAAAGCTTGAATGGGAAATTAGAAATTGCTGGTCGAACAATCAAGGTAGTCTTCTACTAGAACCTTTTAGATTTTGACTTGTGTTTGGTAAATAGCTGTTTGTTATTACTAGCACATCTATGAAATATGAGGACTTCTTGGTCTTTTGTGTTAAATAATACTGTTTGTGCAGGTCTCCTCTGTAACAGATCACATTGGAGCACAAGAGAGTGTTGCAAAATCGAATGACCTTGATGATGATGAAGGGGGCGGTCTGGTTGGTGTATAGTTTTCTTTTACAATTGAAAAATATGTCTTTTTATAATTTTTTTAGCATGGTTCCCTTTTCAGTCTCCTTCTGTTAAGGCTTGAGTTGATCTACCCTCCATTGTTTGCTTAATTATTGTAGTTTTGCATCAAATTTGTTAGATTAGCACAAGAATTCAGCTTTTACTATGATTGGTATTTACAATTATTTAATGTGCCTGTCTCATAAATGGTCATCTTGTGTTTAAGTATATCCTTGTTAAAATGACATAAGATTTCAAGACGTATTTGTGATTTCAATTATGTTACGGGTGAGAATAGGTGAGTTTCTCTTGCTCGAGCACCTACTGTGAGTGTGTGCTCATAGCAACATTGCATTTGCTTGTCATTGGCCATTCTTCATCTTCCTATCATAATATCAATGAGTGGGTGTAGGGTAGTTATGTGATTTCTATAGGATGTCTAAGAGGCTTAGACTATGTGGGCTGTGGGGTGATTTTAACTTGTTTTTTTTTTTTTTTGATAATGAACCAGCCTTTCATTGAGAAAAAAAATGAAAGAATACAAAGGCATACAAAAAAAAAAAACAAGCCCCAAAAGGAAATCCCCTTAGATAAAGGGACGCCAATCTAACAAAATAAGACCTAAAGGGTAATTACAAAATAAACGCGTCACCGACGCCCATAAAGAGGCAGAATATTTAATAATGTCCCAAACATCCTCCGCATTCCTCTCCTTCCCTCTAAAAATTCTGTTATTTCTCTCCCCCCACAAAACCCAAATTGTAGCACAAATCCCAGCTTGCCATAAGAAATTTCCTTGGTCCTGAAAAGGAGGATGGGGAAGGAACTCATCGATCATCTCCCTGAGATCCCTGTGTCTAGCGAATTGAAGCTCAAAAATCTCAAACAAATTGTTCCAAACCGAGCGCGCAAAGTCACAATGCCATAAAATATGGTCGAGGTCTTCCTCCGCCATCCTACAGAGAATACAACAGAACGGGCCAATCAAATTGGGCATCTTTCTCGCAAGCCGATCAAGGGTGTTTGCTCTTCCATGGAGAACCTGCCAAGTAAAAAACTGCACCTTCTTTGGGATTTTCACTTTCCAGACCAAAGAGTAAACCGATCTCTCAGGAGGAGGAGAAGGGTCCAGAAGACAGTGAAAGAACGGATGGCAAGAGAAACCCTTAGAGGGGTTGGAGTTCCAAACACGAGTATCCCTCCTACCCGGTCTAAAGGAAACCTCTTCTATCAAGGAAAGAAGAGACATAACATCAGAAGTTTCCCTCTCAGATAGGGAGCGAGAAAAGCCAAAGGAAAAAGAAATGGAGCTTCCCGAAGGGTTCAACACCTCGGCCCCAAAATGGTTCTTCATCGAAGATAAATGATAAAGGTGAGGGTATGCAACACAAAGGGGTCTATCCCCCACCCACCGGTCTTCCCAAAAATAGGTTTCCTCCCATTACCCACAATATGATGAATGAATAAAGAAAGAGAGGGAAGCTCAGCTGAAATTTCTTTCCAAGGATTTCTAGAAGTGCCTTTGAACCCACCCGACACCCACTCAAAAGGATGACGACCGTATTTGCTTACAATTATCCTTTGCCAAAGGGTAGTGGATTCAGAGGAGAAACGCCATAACCATTTAGCCAACAGAGCTTTGTTGCGAGTTCGCAAGTTACCCACCTCTAGACCAACCTTTACTCAAAGACTTTCCCATAGTTTCCCAACTGACCAAGTGAGCACTCCGCCCTTCATCCACCCCTTCCCACAAGAAATCTCTCATGAGCTTCTCAATGGATTTGCACACGGTGACAAGAGCCCTAAAAAGGGAGAAATAATAAACAGGCATGCCACTCAGGACGGATTTGATAAGGGTAAGCCTTCCCCTTTGGAAAAGAAGCTTCTTTTCCAATTTGCAAGTCTCTTCCTAACCTTGCCCACCACTGGCTCCCAAAAAGTAGAAGTCCTCAGATTATGTCCCAGCGGGAGCCCCAAGTAGGAAGAGGGGAAAGAGCCCACCT
This sequence comes from Luffa acutangula, assembly GCA_036850905.1. Lineage (NCBI taxonomy): Eukaryota > Viridiplantae > Streptophyta > Magnoliopsida > Cucurbitales > Cucurbitaceae > Luffa > Luffa acutangula. The sequence goes on along the minus strand of CM072087.1, from coordinate 53,649,722 downwards.
CACAACCAACCAACGAAGCCCATCTATTGACTTTGCTCTCATCGCTGTTGATCCCCAAAAGCTGACACTTACCCCTGTTGATTTTAAGACCCGACATGGACTAAAAAAAGGCCAGCATATGGTTCAGGATTGAAAATGACTCCTCCTTACCAGAGCAGAAGAAAATTGTGTCATCAGCAAACTGGAGGTGAGAAAGAGGAATCCTGTTTCCCCCCACCTCGAAACCTTCAATAATCATACCGTCAACCCCTTTAGAGACCAACCTACTGAGCGTGTCAACAACCAAAAGGAACAGGAAAGGAGATAGGGGATCACCCTGACGAAGGCCACGGGTAGCACGAATTCTCCCCCTGGATCTGCCATTAATGAGAATCGAATAGGTCACCGATCTTGTACAACTCCAAATCCACGATCTCCATTTGTACCCAAATCCTTTTTTCTCCAAAATCTTGTCTAGAAAGTTCCAATCAACGTGGTCATAAGCTTTTTCGAAATCAATCTTGAAGATAACTCCTTCTCGACCACTACGTCTATACTCTTCAATAGCCTCATTAGCAATGATGGCTTGATCCAAGATTTGCCTCCCTTCGATAAAGGCCCCTTGAGCTTCTGAAATCGTAGAGGGGAGAACCTTCTTCAACCTATTAGCCAGAACTTTGGCGATAATTTTGTACACACTTGTGATCAGACTAATAGGTCTAAAGTCCTTAACCTTATTTGCTCTCTCCTTCTTAGGAATGAGGCAAACAAAAGTTTCATTTAACGAACTATCAAGGATGCCCCTCTCATAGAATTCCTTGAAGACCCTCTCCAAATCCACCTTGACCTCTTTCCAATTATCCTGAAAAAAGGCCATCGAGAAACCGTCAGGGCCTGGGGCCTTCTCTCTATCACAATAAAAAACAACCTTCCTAATCTCTTCCATTGAGAACGGGGAATCCAACATATTTTTGTCTCTGATTGAGATGGGACACCACTCCACTCCTTCCACAAAAGGTTTGGGGGACACGTGAGGGGAATAGATATCGGAGAAGAAAAATAAGATTTCGTCCTCAATTTCTTTCTCACCCTGAATCAGGGTCCCTCAATTGTTCTCCAAGGATTCGATAAAGTTCTTGCTTCTTCTCCCGCTCGCCATCCGATGAAAAAAGGCTGAATTACAATCCCCATCTTTAGCCCATCTCACTTTAGATTTTTGTCTCCAACTTATCGTCTCTTTTTCCACCAACTTAGCATACTCGATCTTGAGCGTGGTTCTTTCTCTTTTGAGATATTCATCAATTTGACCATCCTCTTCAAGATTGTCGATGCTACTGATTCTACTCAACACTTCCTGCTTCTTAACCCCGATATCCCCGAAAACCTCCTTGTTCCATCTTTTCAGAGAATTTTTAAGGGCTCTGAGTTTTGCCATAAGTCTATACCCTTCCCATTTACCCCCCACCTCCACATTCCACCAGCCTGGCAAGGAAGCTTTAAACGAAGGATGATCTAGCCACATGTTCTCAAAACGAAAGGGACAAGGGCCCCATCTTTGAGATCCAGAGACAAAGATCAAGGGCCAGTGGTCCGAGACTACCCTAGGGCCTAAAGATTGTCTTATGTTAACAAAGGACTCCAGCCAACCTTTAGAGCAAAGGATTCTGTCAATTCTGCTCCGGGCTCTACTATTTGCCCAAGTGAATCTCCCATTAGTTAGAGGAGGATCATAGAGACTACAACCCTCAATCAGATCATTGAAAATTTTCATGGACTTCGTCATCCTCCCACCTGACGCCTTCTCAACAGGAGAGCGAGTGACGTTAAAGTCGCTCACCACACACCAACAGTGCCCACACAAACCAAATAAGTCACCTAATTCGTTCCAAAACGCTTGCCTGCCTTTGGGCCTCGCGGGACCATACGTCCCCGTGACCCAACCAACTTCCTTGTTCTGCCACTTAATTCTCAAGGACATCGAAAACTCCCCTTTCATCACCTCCAAACAATCCACCGAATTACTATCCCATAACACCAAAAACCCCTCCCGAGGCCCCGATAGACTCAATACCCGACCACTCCACTTTTCTTTTACCCCAAATACTCTTAACAAACTCTCGATTATATTTATAGCGCTTAGTCTCAAGCAAAACCACAATATCTGGATCCTCATGGACTAAGAAATCTTTCACCGTCCTACGCTTATCCCTACCTCCAAGACCCCTCACATTCCAAGAGATGACTTTCATTGATTGCCTGGCTCATCCCTAGCCTCCTTCGAGGCTCTCCTACGATCATAGTTCACAGACGATTCCAATTTTTTCAATTCCCTGTCCACTCTTTTGGAATCTCCTTCTTTCTTGCAAGACTTCTTCCCTATTTTCTCATTCAACTCATTATTCTCAGTATGTTATGCTTTGATTTGTTTGATAGAAGGTCTCTCTTTATTTGATATCTCCATGATTAGGGAAGATATGCATGGCCAACTGATGTACTAACCTTCTTGTGTTGACGACTTTTATTTATTTATTTAAAACAATAATATCAAGAAACCAAGCTTTTGTTGAGGAAAATTAAAGAATACAAAAGGGTTAAAAAAAGAGAGAGAAAAAGAAAAAGATGGGCCCATAGTTTGGGGACTGCAGGTATTGAGTCAGAGTTGGCAAGTATTGAGCCTTTGAATAAATTTATTTGTATGGTGTGTCAAATATTGATCGAATGGCGTTGAACAACGTCCTCTAAAATGCACATTGAAAAATATTAGATTGCGGTAGAATTCTTACACACTCTGGGATTCTTACATCGTCATAGGTTGACCATGGAAACTAGAAAGATAGATGACTTCACAACATAAAAGCAGGATAAAATCGAAACTATTCACCTGTCAAGGAATGTATTGGGATATTGAAATAACACCTGGAAGTTGATATATATTCTCAATATATTGATTGTTTTCTGAGTTTTTCTTGTATTTGATGACAACACATGGAAGGAACACGTTGATATTGTCAATTGTTGATGATTTGTTGGCATCATTCAGGGAGAATGATTCTTCCCTGGGGGATGACAGCCTGGGTTTTTTAGACAATGATTTCCAATGTTTGACACCTTGCTTAAGCCTTTTCTATTCCTCTGGCTCTCACATACATTAAGGAAAAGGGAAAAAAAGAAAAGAAAATGAGACTATTGTCATGAGATTATGATCACGTACCATTTATTGGATGACTGCTGAACTATGCTGATCGTAACTTTTTTTCTTTTGATCGTTTCCAATTAGAGTGCTTTTCTGTAGCTTTTGTATATTTCATTACATTCTATAACAATATTTATTTATTATCAGAAAATATATTTGCTGATTGTAACGTCTAATTGCAGGCATTGAATGCACAATCAAGAGCTCTGCTTATGCAGAAACTTGATCGTACTGGCATTGCTACTAGGTTTGTGTCCCTTTTGGTGTAATTAAGTTGCGAGATGTCTTATTTTCCCTCTTTTGTGTTTCTGTCTTCTTTAATGGACGTATTTGTCTTCGCTAAGAAAGGAAGATTAGAACAATGCAAGTTAACTGCTTCATGGTTATTGCTTCATGGTTTCAGTATTGCAGGATCTCTTGGTGCTCCAGTATTGAATGGGTCAGCCCCAAATCAAAGATCTACCACCAGCTTGCCTCTAAATGGTCAAGCTGCAGTTGCTGCACCAGTACTTCCAGCAAATTTTACTCCACCCGTTTTACAATCTGTTGGAAGTCCCAGTGAATGTTTACTTTTGAAAAACATGTTTGATCCATTGACGGAGGTACTAAATACTTGTATATTCTGTTCTCATTTTTTAAGGTGGGTTATTTATAAGATAAATCATTTTGCAGACAGCACCAGACTTTGACATGGAAATCAAAGAAGATGTTGAAGAGGAGTGTTCTAAATACGGTCACGTTAAACATATATATGTGGATAAGTGAGTACTTTTTTTCTTGTCCCCATAATCATGTTAACTATTTCAGGTTATATGATCAAGTGAATTTGTTTATTTTTGGTTAAAACTTATATTTCTGCTTTCTTTTTTAAGTCAGCCATATTTATGGCTGCAACGCTTAAACAGGATGTTATCCCCCTGTTCACGTCTTTCTTGAATTTGTTTCATTCCGTGTTGGGGCATTGACTTGGATCTTTGATCCTCATTTGCAGATACTTTCGGAATAGGGATGGAAAAAAATTACTAACGCCTCCATGGATGGGAGAATCTTTTTTTCCCCATTTAATTTTAGGATGGTTATGGAAGGGGCGTTCCTACACTTACATTAGCCCTGAATTATTACAAAACTAATATTTATACTTGACCATTTACATATATATTTTTGCAAATTAGTTATTTAACTACAATTAAATAAATTATTGAAGTCTTTTTTGAAATCTCTGTTCTCTCTCTCTTTTTTTTCTTTGGGGGGGGGGGGGGTGATTTGGTTGGGACTTTGTTTTGTTTTCTGGGGCCACTGAGTGATCTGTGACCCTTCTGAGATCTGAATTAAGAATGCAATTTCTCATGAAGATGAAAATGATTAATATGTTACTCTTTTAATTTCTAATGACACAAACCGTTGGAAGGTTCTCAATATCCAATGAACACATAGTACCTTGTATATGCTTCTCGACAGTTGGAGTTATGATTGAACATTTAGATGGTAGTTGCAAAATTATTTGAAGATTCACATTATTTTGATGGTTTGAAAACATACTCATTTCATCTAGGCCATTATTACATTTATAAGCTTATGTTGCGTGATTTTGTCTGTGCAAACATGCTACAAGTATGACATGTGTTGTTTCCATAGGTCAGTTTTCCAATCTTGAAAATTAAAGCTAGGGCATTCTTCTATCAAAACTTCACTCTTTAGCTGTAAACAGCTTCACTATAAGTCATTACCAAGGTTGCAACTTGCCGTTGTCAGTACTGTCAACATATCTTCATTAAGTTTGGGAAGTTAAATAATGCAATTATTCTTAGGTTCATCTTTAAATATGATGGTACTTGAAGTAAATAGGGAAGAGAGGACTAGTAAAGGTAGATGCTAACTTATTGTGAATTAGATATTTGGTTTATCTCCTTACTCTTTTTTGTTTCTTCTAGGAAATGATATTGTTCTGAAATCATTTTCGAACCAAAACCTTTGTGCCATCTCTTTTTTCCTATTCTCTGATTTACACTCCACCATATGTCCAAGAATGAAACTTTCATAGTTTGCGTTATTATGTGATAAAATAGATGTTTGTTTATGTAGAACTTGTCATTTTCATCGTTTTTTTTTCCCTTTTATTATTTTATGTTGTGCAGAAATAGCGCTGGATGTGTGTATCTGCAATATGATACCGTGGAAGCTGCTATAAATGCTCAACGTGCAATGCACATGAGATGGTTTGCAGGCAGACAGATATCAGTCTTGTTCATGGTTTGTTGTTAAACTCAAAAGCTCCAATAAGTTCTTGATAAATTTCTTAATCCTTTTAGACTGGGATTTAGGAAAAAGAAATTGTGCATGGGAGCTTGATTTATTTCTTTTAGAACACATTTCTCGTGTTAGATTTCTCAGTTTCTGCTTCTCATCATATCGTTTTGTTCTGTCTTGCAGCAACCACAGGTGTATGAAGCCAAGTTTATAGGAGCTTGAATACTGTTCTTGGTTCTCATCATTTAGGATCAGAAGATTCCTCTGGCCATCCCTGCTTTAAATTTTCTTGGGTGCTGTGTCCCGTCATTGTCTAATGTCTCCCCCCATCTGTAATAGGTGCTTATAGAAGTACAGGTTAAAATTGAGTCAATGATCATGATAGAAAAAGTAAATCGTCCTGTTCTTTATGGGTGGATATTTGTACCTATTCTTAATTTCTGCACTATAACACTAGTGTCAAGCGAATACTTTTTGTTGGCTTTGGATGCATTTAGTGTTGACTTGAGGAGCTGCTCTCTTTGAACATATCTTGCAATACATTTTGTAGAACTTTCCTCGAAACTCTTTTTTTTAGTTGGATCTTTCATGTATGTACAAGTATTGATATCACCCCCACGATCATTTGAAGTCTTTATTACAATATCTTGTGGAAAGTCGAAAGGTGGTATCAATTTTTGGATATTAAGAGTATGTTTGAGCGTGATTTTGGAATGAACAAACTCACTTTTTTCATGGTTTTTGCATTTGATAAAAGTAATTTTAACTATTTCAAAATCACTCCCAAACATGTTCTGCATTTTTTTTAATCTTAGATTGTGTTAATCTCTCTTACTAGATCGTTGTGTTCTTATTTTCATCGTTTATAAAATCCAGTTGTGCTCTAATTGATCGTTCATAAAATTCAGGTTTCCTTCCACTACTTCTCCATTGTGGTTAAATAGGTAGAATGGATGACCTTCGTGACAACTTCCAAGATTTAGTTTTAGCTGAGTTTCAATCTTTGGTTGGATTCATTGATCTTGTTGATTGTTTGCAACTCAGAATTGTTCGGTGAAGTCCAACAAATTAGAATTTAATTAAAAATATCCTCTTTTAATTTTGAGAGACATCACTCAAAGAAGTAAGCTTCCCATTCACTTGATACGTTTAGAATAAGAGTTTTTCTTACCATTTTATGTGAGAGTATGTTCCTCTTCCAACTAATGTGCTTTTTGCAAGGTGAAATCGTCTTCTTAGGTAGATCTTTTTCAATGGTCAAGTCAAGGATTTGGATTCTAGTTGATTTATCATTTTTCTCTCTATTGATAACTTTCTTAACTGTTATGGGATGTTCATTGTGTAAGTTTGATAACTTAAGCTTGGGAATGATAAGCATGGGTCAAAGTGGAGTGTTTAAGAAGTTGGAGTACTATTTTAGGATAAAATCAGTAAGATAATTACCAATTGGACAACATATATAATTTGCTATGCATATCTTATCTTATTTATTACTTTTTGTTCGTATATGATTCTCTCTTTTTGCTTCATCTATTGATGTGCCAATTGCCAAGCTTTAGTTGATTGTTTAGCTTTTTCTTCCCATACTATAGTGATATCATCAACTTAAAAGATTGCAGTTGTTTTACGATAAGATAACAAACTTTATCTTTTTTGGAAGATATTCCCCCAATAAAAATTAGTTTAGGGTATCATGATATTTGATTATGAATTTGAGAGTACTTTTGAAAATTATAAAATCAGCTTTTAGAAGAAAAAAAAACAACATCTAATCAATATCTTTTTTCTCTAAACTATTCATAGAAAAATAATTTGAAATGAAAAATATTATTTTCTAAAGTCATTCTTAACCACTCGTATTATAGTTAGTATTTGTAGAAATTATCAACATTTATGTAAATACCATATCGTAGAAAAAACTTGAACAACTATTTTCAATAGAATAATGTTTGAATTACGAGAATGTGATTAGATGAAAAAAATAGCACATATGTTATAAGAATTATTACCCTTGTTCATAAGGGTAGTAATATAAAATTATATTGATTGGGGACATCATTTATCTTTTCTAGACTATATTCAACATCGATGCATGGCATCTATGATTTCTAGGATATCATTCCTTGCATATGCTTTTAATGTAGCTAAGAAAATAATTTATATATTGTTGATGATGAAATCTGGACAGATGACCTTCAGGTGACAACCACGATGAATTTATTTGGAGGGAGAAGACGTTACGTGACCTGCAAAATGAGTGAAAACTGAACATTGGTGTATTGCTTGCCACACCGATGTCTAAGTCAACAAAGAGGTATATCAGATATGACAAGTCAGGAGCTAGAGGAAGAAAAAAGAGTGTAGAAAGTTAGGGTTCAACCTCGTTTGGTTTTTGAAATTAAACTTATAAACACTCCTTCCACCTATCCATTTCTTTACTTTCAACTTACATCATTCCCATGTTTTCAAAACCCAAGTCAAATTTTGAAAACAAAAAAAAAAGTGGTTTTCAAAAACTTGTTTTTGTTTTTGGAATTTGACTAAGAACTCTAATGTCTCTTTAACCAAAATGAAAACTAAGGTAAGGAAATTGATAGAAAACAAACATAATTTTGAAACCCAAAAACCAAATGGTTATCAAATGGGGCCTTAACCATCATAGAATGATAACAAAATATGACTCAATCGACATAAAACATATATTCTGACTAAGAGGTCGAATGTTCAATCCCCTACCCCTCAACTTGTTGTAAAAAAAAAAAAATAGTCACTTATCACTTAGGCTGCGTGTACTTAACCTTAATCGTAAAAATAATTGTGGGTCTCAATTTGTTACGACGAGTAGTGGATCCAAAATCTGCAATCTCATTCCCATTCTCCAATAAGGTGATCAATCTCATTCCCATTGATTATTACGAGAGACTCACACTTACTTTATGAGTTATTTTACATCACTTGTCCTTCCTCTCCTTTAACGTCCCTCACGACTATATATATATATATATATATATATATATATATTTTCTTTTTCTTTTTCTAGAATTTCTTCTTCAGGTTTGATTTTATAATTCATAACCCTTTTTAAACAAATGTGGACCTAAGTTGGTACCGATGTATTAAATTTCCATCGACATGTCGACATTTCCACATTTTCATGGGGTTGACAAACATGCAAGGTGAATCGACATTTCCATTATATCGTAAAAAAATTGATAAAATGTAAACAAAATAATAACAAAATGTAACTAATGTAGAGATAATATTTATCATAAGTATTTTAACTTATTTTAAGAGTGTAAAACATTTATTTGTTAACTTAAATATTTTTTTGAATTTTTTTGTTTTGAATATTTTTCTGGAATATCCATCGACATGGACATCGACATCCATATTTCCATTGATATTACCATTAAATTGAGACATCGACATTTCCGACATTTTAACCCTTGGTTGGCACTAGAAGCCGATTCTCTTTATTGTTCACCCAACTAAGTTGGAACCATATCTAGCGCTAAATCAATGTAGATCTCGATCTAGATTGAGATGAGAGTTTTTTGGCGGCCATATTTTGAAGAGGTATATTTGGTAAGGTTTGTTACAACAATATAATTTTTAAATAAATTAACTAATATTACCATATTAAATCAAATAACTAGATTTTGTTTTGAAAATGGTGATTTTTTTCTTTTACTCAAGATTATGTTGTATAAATTAAATAATATTACAATATTAATAATAGATTTTGTTTTAAATCAATTTTTTTCTACCCAAATTGAAATTTGAATTAGTGGAGGGAAATTTAAGATAACTACTATGTTGTTTTTTTATTCTAATTTAGGTATTAAATTTTGTCAAAGTATAAAAATTTTAATACCTGAATAAAAATAAAAAATTTGAATAAGTAAATAAAAATGAAGAATGTCCATTTGATTCTCAAAACATATTTTTAGTTAATGCATTGGTTAGAAATATAAAAGACACTTTGGTAATCGTCTAGATTTCATTAGATTTCATTGTGATTGCAGAGCTAAGTAAACAACACAAATGCCAAAGCGACCTTAGCTCCGTAACTGACATGAGCTCCGTAACTGACATGTATCCTCGACCATGAGGTCAGTTCGAATCCTCCACCCCCAATGTTGATGTATTCACAAAAAAAAAAAAAAGTAAACAACACAAATGGAAATCTGATTAGCTCAGTCCTAATGAACAACATTGAAATCTCATTTTCGTGATTCATTCCCATTAATTTTTCATTAAAAGCTTACTGATATATTAGTCCTAAGGCCGAAATGATCCTAGCTCAATCGAGATAAAAGTTGTATTCAAATCCCCACCCCACATGTTGTAAAAAAAAAAACTTTAACCCTTTGTTTGAAAGCAGAAAAGTTTAAGAAATGATTTTAAATCTTGTGATTTGAAATTCGTGAAAAGATTTAAAATGCTGTCTTGTTTGGAACAATAAAGATTTAGAATGAATGTATTTAAAATTTTGTGTTTGGACGATAATTGGAAAAGAAAGGAAAGTAAAAGAATTTACTGATATAGACTTTTAATTTAAGTTATTAATAAAAAAAATAAAATATGATAATGATAAATAAATAATTTAACTCTCATCTCCCTAAAATCCTGCAAAATCCCGATAGTTGTATGCTCTGTTTGGAACCTCATGATTTTGAGGAATTTTAAATCATAACAAGATTCAAATAAATTCTCCTGTTTGTTATTACAAGAAAGAGAATGATTTAAAATCTAAAATAATTTCAAATCGTGTTTATCTTTTCAACTAAAACCATCGTATTGTGCAAGAGTTCATAGGATTTAGAACTAAATTACTTATTTGACCCTGTCATGTTTTAATTTTCTATTAATAATATTAAAAACCTATACCAGTAAATTTATTACTTTCTTTTCTTTTCCGGTTACCATCCAAGGACAAAATTATAAATACACCTATTCTAAATCTTTTTCGTTAGATAAAAAATTTAAAATAATTTCTCGAGTTTCAAATGATTTAAAAACATTTCTTGAACTTTCCTAATTCGGTTGGTTGGGATAATTTTTAACGTAAAAACACGATTTCAAATCATTCTCTTTCCTGAATACCAAACAACTTAATTCATTTCAAAAGTCCTTCAAATTCAGGAGGTTCCAAATAAGCATAAAGCATAAAGCCTTAAGAATGTGTTTATTCAAAAAAAAAAAAAAAAAAAAAAAAAGTGAAGAATGTGTTGGGCCAATTGGGCCGAAGATGGGCCGAGCAAAGAGATTGTGTGTGAAAGTGAAGATGGAGGAGGGAGATTGGTAGGTGGCAGTGATCCAGGAGGATTAGGTGCGGTCACGGCGGCGATAAGACCGGGACCTCAAAGCCCTACTCTCACTGGTTCATACTCGGCCACCCCTTTTCTTCTCCTTCTTCCTTCTATTTATTCTTCCTTCCTTCTCTAAACCCACGGGGCCTTCGGAGGGGGCTTAATTTTCAAACCACCCAATACCCAATCGAACAGATTTCACTCAGATTCACACGCACTGCAGAGGGAGTGGTTGTAGATTCTTCTTCTTCTTCTTCTATCTCTTCCCAGCTTCTCCAGATTCACTTACTTTGTTTCTTCTTCTACTGCTCACCTCACTCACGGTAACCTGCACGTGCACCATTCTATTTCCATCTTTTCTTCGTTTCTTCTGTTGGGTGCTTGTTTGATTGTCGATTTTATGTGCCCATGTGGGTTCTTCGCTCAATTCTCTCTTCTTCTTTAGATGGATAGGTACCAGCGAGTGGAGAAGCCCAAGTCGGAGAATACTCCTATAAACGAGAATGAGATTCGCATTACTACTCAAGGAAGGATGAGGAACTACATTACTTATGCCACCACTCTTCTCCAGGTTTATCTCCTCTGCTCTCCAGGATGTGTTTATTTATATGTTGCTGATGTAGAATTATGGACAATTATTTATGACGTCCAATGGGTACTTCTAATTTTGTAGTGCTCGTGCTTTTAATACTCGAAATGCCTGATTTGAGGCCGATTATATATATCTTTAGAGGCCGTATTTAAATGCCAAACTTCTGTTTTATGCTGTTACTTTATTTGTTAGTGCTCTCAACTTGCTCCGAAAAGGCCAGGGAAACCTTTCTTTTGATATCAATATCAAATTTGGTTGCTGCGCATTTGCACTTTTTTTAATCTGGTACTAAGCTATGGAAAAAGTTGTTTTTACTTTGCTCTCATATTTGGTAATTTCTAACTCTTATTCCCTGCTAGTTAGCGCATGTTATTATACTGGATACTTTTCTCCATCCTAAAATAAATTATTGCTATAGCTTTTGCTCTCTCGTTTGCTTACGTTGTGTTGTCTGGATCAAGACTTTTTCTTGTATGTTGAGTCCTGCAAAAATCTTTTGAGATTTTACCGATTATGATTTCTTGTGGGTTTCATAGGAGAAAGGGTCAAACGAGATTGTTGTCAAGGGAATGGGCAGAGCTATCAATAAAACTGTAATGATAGCTGAACTAATTAAGGTGGGATTATTATCTTCTCTGTTCTTTTTTTTGGGTGTGCTTGCGTTATCCTCCATATTATCCACCTTTTCTCTGTTCAGAGAAGGATTGCTGGTCTCCATCAGAATACTGCCATTGGATCCACGGATATAACTGACATGTGGGAGCCACTCGAAGAAGGCCTTCTTCCGTATGAATTCCTAGTCTCCCATACGCTTTGAAAATTTACCATGATTAGCTTTGTAGCAAGTTGTTTTGAAAGCTCATTTTCTCTACTGTTGGCAGACTTGAGACTACAAGACATGTTTCAATGGTGTCAATTACCTTGTCCAAGAAGGAGCTAGATACATCTTCGACAGGGTAATGATTTTTGGTTTGATGTCAACTTTCAGTCACGAGAAATATTCTCTTTAGGATTGTATATCCTCAGTTTAATTTCAATATGTAAACATTTTTAGGAATAGTTTTGTACCTCTAGATTTAAGAAATAGGTTCAAATTGAAGAATGGTGTCCTTTTATTGAATATCACTATTAGCTTTAATGAGATTGGTACATGTTGTTTTATTTTAAACGTGCCATGATTAACATTTAATGGTATGATTTGCAAATTCGTTTATTACATATACTTCAAACCTTTTAATATACTGGGGTTGACTTGTAAAGTAGCAAACAACGAGATGGAATTTAAAATTAATCAGCGATTTGAACTATGAAGTAGTTTTTGGTGTTATTTGTAATATGTTTTGGATTATTTTTTGTTTGGGTTTTATATTAAAGTTCCATCATCCACGTACTCTTAAATATTTAAATGGATCTGTTTCTTGACCACCATTTTCATTTGTTTTACTTCTATGTAGATACCAATCTCCTCTTCCCGTTGACCAAGTTAAACCGTGGAATGAATTTGAAGATGAAGGAGGTGAATAATATAAAATGTTTTCTATATTTTAATTCATTTACTTTTAGCAATGAACTGGTTTTTACTAATTTGTACACTTTGATGTAGAGGGATCACCTAGAATACGAGGTAGGGGACGTGGTAGAGGAAGAGGCAGGGGTAGAGGTAATATTATTCTCTTAGAATGCATTATATACGTATGCATAATTTTTCAGGCATATTTAGTTAGGATTTATTTGCTACAGTATACTGGTATTATTTTTTGTTTGTAAGTTAGAGCAAAGATGGTTTTTGCATTGTTGCAGTGCAGAGTTAATCCAAAAAAGATTTGACAGAGATGAGATTAGTTGCAATTTATACTAAAAGTAAACTGAATTACAGGAAAAAAAATGAAAAGGGAAATACATACAAGGCAGTACCACAGTCATACAAAAGATCAAAATATAAATAAGGAATATGACCTTTGAAATGTCCTTGGTGCAATTTTTTTGGTTAAAGGTATATCTTTTCATGATCTTAAATTGAAATTTGTGATCTGTGCCAACTTCTGTTGAACTGTTTTTTATAGGGAACTACAACGGTCCATCTGAGTATCAGGGAGATGGTTGGGATGGAGGACGAGGTTTTGGCCCCAGAGGTCGAGGACGTGGAAGAGGTCGTGCATTTCGTGGGAGGGGACGTGGTTACGGTCGCCAATCAGGTGGATATTATGATTATGGTGAACCTATGGCACCACCAGTTCCAGGTCGGGGTAAGTTATGGAATTTATGATACAATTAAAACCCAAAAGAAGGTGCTTGTGTTTCTCTTGGTTTACTTGAGTTTTTTTTTAGGTGGTTTTGAAAGGATGTGAAACTTTACCGTGGGAAAAAAGGCTTTAATTACAAAAGTAGACATTTTTAGGGAAGAAAAGGAGGAGCAGAGTTGGAAGATAAAGGGGGGAGAGAGGAGGGTGCTGGTAGGTGATCAAGTTTTCACCTTTTTACGAGTGGTTCTTGGTGGGGCTATGTTGAGAATATATCAAAATGGTGAAATTTAAACCCGTCTGATAGCAAATTAGTTTTTGGTTCTGTAAAATTTAGTTTTTGATTCGGTAAAATTGTGTTTATTTTCTCACCATTTCTTCATATTGGTTTTCATTTTTCTCAAGAAAACATTTGAATTCTTAGCTAAAATTCCAAAAACAAAAATAGTCTCCAAAACTTGGTTTGGGTTTTGAAAACATTACTAAATAGTAGACAACAAAAGAAAGAAACCCACGGTGGAAATTAAACTCTTGATTAAAATTGTTGTTTCAAACTCATGCACACCATTCACTTATTTCAATTGTCAGGATTGGACTAGTTGAGGTCCACATTCTGTTGATTATATGTTTTATAAAGGTTTTGCAGGGCGTGGTCGTGGCAGGGGGAGGGCTCGTGGTCGTGGTGGTTATTATCGATCAGACGGTCCGGTGCAAGCAGCAGCTGCTTGAGAGGCAAATGCTGATCAATTTGGCTGCATTTTGCCGATGGCCTCAATATTTTATAGTTGTCTGTCTTCCTTTTCTTTTTTTCTTTTTTCTTTTTCCCTTTTTCAAGTTGGTAAATTGCTGCCATGGAGGTAGAAGCTTTAGTTTCTGTAGTTTGAGGTAGGAAGATTTTCATAGCTCCTAATTAACTTCAAGTACATCTGAGGCAAATGGCTGTAAATTATATTTTATATTCTCTTTTCAATAGGAGTTAGTGTAGCAGCAGTACATTCTTTCATTCTTAAATTGATTTGCATGCTAATCTACTAATCTTGACTTACATCAAAGTCCAATGGCATAGTTGCGTTTTCATATATTTTTGAAAAGCAAGTGGAGATGCAATTTGGTTTTCAATGACCATATATTTTGAATTGAGCTTCATACTTATTTCACGAGACAACTACTCGATATGGAAATTTGATTGTTTGATTTTTCAAAAGATAGGAACCATGTAAAATACAAATGGGTATTATAAAAAAGAAATTGAAAAGTATATGTTAAGCTTCTAAATTAAGGCAAGATTGGTTTGCATCCATTAGATTTAATACAAATTGGCTTAGTTTTAATGTTTACCCGGTAATGATTTGTTTTACTTAATTAAACAAAAAAAAACTTGTAGAATTTTTACGTCGAGCTGTGTGAATTAATAGGTTTCGGCTCCCTTGAATGAGTCTATTATCTTTTAATTTGCAATTTCTTTTCATTATTCCTTCAATTTCTATCTTTTTTCTTCTTTTTTTTTTTTTTTTTTTTTTTATTTGAAGTTGGTTTGTATCATTTGATATTAGAACCAAAATGGACCAAAAAGTGTAAATTGAAAGCTACTGGAAACCTTATCTAATGGCCAAAAGGAGATCATCATGCATTTTTAAGAGATATTGGGTCAAATTGAAACACAAATAGAATAGCTATCTTAAGACACTCAAGGGGGAAGGAGAAAATTTAGGTACACCAACTCATCACAAAAGGTAAGACAAATTTAAAGGGCATTGTCCTCAAGCCCTTGGTGACTTACTTTCAAAGACAATCAATATTGATTTTCCAATGTTTGATGGGAAGGATGACTCCACAAGTTCAATATATATATCACATGACATTTTGGTGGGTGAACGAGTCACTCTTGCATTGTTTGGATAGAAAGGCTCTATTATGGTTCCAAGTATTGAGTAGGAGACATATCATGTTTAAAGGTAGATCTAATAACAATTATGGACCAAATCATTTTTTGGATTTTTTTTTACGAATTAACAAAATTACATTAGCGATCATGGAATATCAAGCTTTAAAAAATTGTAAGCCAAATTGGACTTCTTGATCGACAAGTTAATTGTTTTGTGCGAGTCTTTTTCTTTAACGGTAATTCAATTAGTTAAATAACTGGTTACCGATTCCACATTAAGGTTGGAACAGACTACAGAGTATATATATGTTAATTATCGTTAAACTATATTCACTTTAGAACAAGTTTTTCTTTATATTAGTTCAATAATTGTGAGGGTGAGGATCGAACCATTAACTTTTGGAACAGTAATTGATGTCTTAGCTATAAAGCTATGCACAGTTTGGACACACAATAACATATATCCACCATGCTATTGGATAATAATTGCATATATAAAATTGATTAAGGAGACCAAAGTATACACAATGTCAAATTTTGAGATGAAATTAATTTATGCATGATACAAGGCCAAAGTATATTCCAGCCAACACATTTCAAATGGAGATCATGTGAACCTTATCCAAAAAGAACAAAACAAAAAAGTCTTCACTCTTATATTATTTTATCCTAAAACATGTACAACGTGTAAATCATGGGCATGCCTTTTTGTTATATGAAAATGATGGATTGTTTAAGAACATTTATAGCCCTAACTTTACATAACACTATTACACAATAGTGAAAATTCAATGAACACATGCACACAACATGCTTTATATCGTCGTACTTTATCTTACTACAAGTCGACAATACAGGTTTTTAACATGTTTTTGTTCTTTAATAGTTGACAATCCGAACATAGTTTTGAAAATGTTTGTACACGTTTACAAACATGTACAAACATTTTTTACATATATTGTCATATATTGTCTTAGACTTTGTACACGTTTACATATATTGTCTTTTTCACTTCAATTATGTTATAACATATGATCGTTTTTTCATTTCAGTCATGTTTAATTTCCTTGTAATAGTTCGAAGGTTTCTTTATTTGAATGTTTTATATATGATTTAATGTTTTCATTTAAGGTTTAAATCTCGACGTCGTACCTTGTGTACGAAGTCTAATCATTTTTTTTATTCAAACAATTTAATTTCATGTATTTCATCAACGATTGTGCAATTCCTTTATCTAAATAAAAAGGAAGATATAAGTGTCAAAATAATGATAATGATCGACATTTACCTTAGACCAATTAAGAGGTAAAAAAATAAGTTCCCATTAAATTTTAAAAGCTGCCAAAACTAGTAAAACATAATTTGAAAATGGTGTTAAATAAGGTTTTTTTGTTAAATTTTTGTTGTATCAAAGTTTTATTTATTTATTTATTTAACACAATTAATACGTTTGGATAGTGATCTTTTGTAAAAAAATTTATTGGTTGAGTTCATCTTTAACAATAATCATCAAATATACAGAGTCACATCAACACATAGTACATTCAAGTTTTAAGGGACTCTTTTTTTGAAACGAAACAAAAATTTCATTAATATCCTATAGAACAACTACAAGTTGAAATGCATTTATAATGGGTATTGTGATCCATTGCAACCACCAATCAATCAATCTCGAAAAGAATATTATTCCAAAAAATCGAGTGCCTATTAAAAAAATCAAGTTTTAAGTGACTCGTGAATGATGTTAGAATTTCCTTTGTTAGAGTAATAAACCTATAGGTCTCTTAAATTCCCCTATTAAAGATTTACAGAAGATTGTGAAAATATTTCTAATGGCTCAAGATGTTAATGAGTTTAGGTTTGTGAGGTTTGAATTTGTGAAATCTATATTCGGCTTCTGCAAATAATTAAATATGTGTTTTTGAAACTTTAAGTTGTGTAAGCTATATATTTGATTTGTGGATTTGTGATTTTTAAAAATTTACATGTAATAGAAAAGGCTCGTTTCAATTATTTTCTCTTTTTGGAAAATAGGTAGTTTCAAATATATAAACCCAATTGTTAACTATAGGTTAGTAAACTAAACAAACTTAACATCATGAGCCAAATAGTCGTTTGTTTAGTGGGAATTCTCATGTTTGTCTCATGGGAATCTAGATTTTACTCTACTTATACTGTAGGAATGCGTAGGATATCTTGATATTTCGATATGTTCTGACATCTTAGGGTGTCCATTACCAGAGACATCTAATCTAATTTTGAATTTCCAAATCAATCATGGATTTTTGCCCTCATTTTTTTAATGTTTTTTCTTTCCTCACACATTTTTATTTTTATTTAAAATAAATTGATATATTTTTGCATATACTTTGTGGCAATTGAACTATACTTAGGTTGGCAGCAAGTTTTTTCTCTTGTATATCTATTAAAATGATTTCTTTTAGTTATTTAATAGCAGTTTCTTAAAATTATTACTAATTATACATTTCAAAAAACACACAAATCCATCTCAAATAAATATTATTTCTCTAAAAAAATCTAATCTAACAATCCGATCAATATATAACATCCACCAAAAACATCCTCAATCATATTTAATGTCAAATTTTTTTAAAAAATATCAAGCTAATATAAATTAATTTGTTCTAAAAAAAAGTTTTAGTATAAAATAAATTAATAAATACCAAAGAATATTACATGAATTTTAACTATATGTAAATTATCTGAAGATTTGTAAGAAAATTATTAGTATAACACATCATCTTGAGACATTACCACATACAAATAATCCAACAAAACAAACATAGTTATGAATATTTTCAAGACTCATTTTTATAGATTATTCCTTCAAAACAAACACGCTCCCAAATAAGTTGTTTCGCTATAAAATGAGCATAGTTCAACTGACATAAAATTTGTATTAATGACCAAGATGATGATGAAGAAGAAGAGGAGAAGAAAATAAAAAAGAAAAAATAAGAAGAAAAAAAAGTTTTTCTTACAAGTTTTTCTAGCCTCATTATACACACAAAGTCTAATACCGAATTTGGAAACAAGAAGCATAACTTCTACGTTAAGCATAATACAAAATTAATAGTGAAATCTAAAATTAATTTATTATGTAAAGTTTTTTTTTTTAAAAAAAAAAATGTAACAAGAAAAAATTCTTGAACTACTGAAATCAAAACCAAACATTATTTTGATACCATGAAGATCAAAATAAAGTAAAAACAGTATACGATAAACTAAACATATACTTTGATGTTAAAGGAAACCAAAATAAAGTTTTTAAAAAGTATAAGTTTAACAAACACCCAAATTTATATCAAGTTTATTATTGAATTTGAAAATAAAAAACCTAAACTTTCTAAGAAGCATAAAACAAAGTTTTAACGAATAACTTTCATGTAAAGTTTTTAACCATGAAAAATAGATCAAAACACATAAACTATCATACACAACATCAAAACAAAACAGGTAAAAACTATAAACATCAAAACAAAAAATTAAATTTGATTCTATGAAAGTCAAAAGAAAACAAATATATATATCACATTCATATGAATTACATTTCTTTTTTCTTCAGAAACGTCGAGGAAAAAACTACAGGGAAAGTGACACAAAGGGTTTTGAGTATATTCATAGCCTTCTATTTTATCAGGAAAATTGATAATTGATTACTTACATGAATGTATTATGATTCTGAATAATCATAAAATCAACAAAAAAAAAAAAAAAAAAAAAAAACCCAAAAAGGGTTTAATATTAAAAATCAACAAATGATTAAAACAAGGTTATCATTCTGTAAAATGATTAAAAATGTTTTCACTCAAACATCCAAAATTTCAAAAACCTCAAATCCTACTTAAAATAGATTATATACAAAAATAAATGAAAAGATTAAAGATAAAAGATGGGATTTATTCAATAATTTGCAACTCTTTTCTACTTCCAATATGGCTATGCATTATATTTGAAAGTAGCAGGAAGGCAAATGTACACAATTCCTCCTATATACCATTAATTATCAAAACTTCATGTTCATAATCAAACACAAAGCTTCATTCCATGTCAAAAGGCAAAAACACCCCTTTTCTACATTTTCGAAAACCACTAAACTATCGACATGAATATAATTCAATCAGTTAAAACATTCAAAACTTCGAGTTACATAATTCAAATCTCCACCTTATGATGTGGGAATTTAAACCTGTGACTCGACGAGAAAGTAAAAATGTCTGACCATTGAATTATGCTCGTGTTGACGGATATCATCCTTGTTCGAACTTGAAACTCCAATTAGTTGATTCTAAGCTAATCCCACAAACCCCATCAAATCTCCGCCATCTCCGTCGCCGTCTTCACGTCCCGACGATCCCCTTGCCGGAGAATCTGCCATTAACGATAGGTTTAGTCTTCATATAAATGCTTTGGATGGATCGAAACCGTCTCTTCTTGGGGCGACAAACGAAATCACAACCTTCTTCGTCATCTTTCCCAAAAATCTCTTCTATTTTCAGCCAAATCGACGTCTCAATTTGGCATCTCTTCTGATCAACCTCCTCCTCTCCGCCGCCACCGCCGCCGCCGTGATCCTTCTTCATCTTCTTGCTCTTGTTCTTGTTCTCCGCCGTGACGACATTGCTGCTACTGTCGTCCTCGTTGCTCAGCTGCATCAACTGCTGCGCCGCACCCAATACCTCCTCCGAATTACGAGAACAAGACGATTCTTCTTCCATTGAAACCCAAAAGAAAGAAAGGAAAAAAATCTCAGCTTTAGAAAGAGAAAGAAAGTGTAGTGATGAAAATCCTCTCTTTTTGTTTTTGTGTTGTGATTTCTTTTGGGGTTTTATGGGTTTTGCGAAAGAGCGCGTTTGTGGGTGTACGTGTTGTTGAAGTTGCAGAGTTTTTTTAGAGAGAGAAACCAAAAAAAAAAACAAACAAATGGAGGAGAGAGAAACTGATTGCAGAAGAAATTGCAGCGTTGGTGCGGAGAAGATGGGTGGAAAGATGTTTTCTTTTTATTTTCTTTTTTATTTTTTCTTATATAAAATTGTTCGGTGTGATTTGCTACATCCGATTCTATTATAAATAATGTGTTTGTGGGGACTAAGCCGTTGGATTTTTACGACTTTAAATAATGCATTATTGACTTTGTTGACCTACGTCTTTACAAGAAGATCCATCTAACCATTTTTTTTTTCTTGAATCCTCCAAAAAAAAAAAAAAAAAAACATTTCTTTAGTACAACCATTTTTTTAATGGAAAAAACTTGGTTGTATACCTGAGGGATCTCCTTGCATACTACCATTAAAATGTTGACAATTAGGAAAAATAAAAAAATTTCGTATTTTCTTCCTTCTTTTTTCTTAGTTGTCAAGATTTTGATGGGGTATGTAGCGAGATCTCTAAGGTATGCAGCCAAAATTTGTTCTTTTTTAATTTTTAGGGTGGATTTGCTTTTCGATATAAAGAATTTACATTTTCTAAAAACAATAATAATAAATGCAATTGTCTTCTAAAAAAAAGGAAACAATTTATATCTATAAATTGATAGAAATGATAAAACTCTAAACTAATAATTATATTAATTAAAATTCTAATTTTTTTAAGTGAATTAATTTAAGATATTTATTAACGATTTATAAATATTTTTACTTTATTCTCAAAGTTTAAAATTTTTAACTATAAAAAATGTCTTTCAAATATTCCCTTAATTTCATTCCAATTTCAAAGAGAAGATTGTCATTTTTGGTCTTAAAATAGTAACAAAATAAATAAAATGGCTAATTACCCAAAAAGTTATTAATTAATCACTATTAAAAAAATGGTCTTTAAAGGGGAGAAGGCATCTCTTTTGATGGGCCCCAAATGGAATTTTGACTCATCAAGTCTTCACACGAGACAGGATCCACTGCATGCAGTCCCACTGTAGGATCATATCGACCAACTACACGAGGTAATTGGAGAATGTGTAAGCCGTCCGATGCACAGCGTTTTTGAATCGAACGGTCAGTAAAAATAGTCTAACTCGTGTGTAATGTTTTTTTTCCTAATAAGGCTTAATCTGGTAGAATAGAAGGATGATGACTTTTTGACTTTTGACCTTTTATGGATTGGGATTGGCATGATGATATTTAAGCGTATAAAAGACTAATTGCCTCCAAAGGAGAAAAAAAAAGGGTTGTTTTTTTCTTATTTTTAAATTACAATTTGTTTTTTAATATTCCTCTAATTGAAATTACCATTCAATTTCTTAATTTGATTGCTTTCACTTTTATGGTTTATTCATTTTGATGCTTCAAAGTCTACCCATGTTGATTTCGTCTATGAAGCTTGATAGCTTTATTTAAGTTTCTCAAATTTTAGGGTGTGTTTGAACCTTTAATTTCTAAAGTCCGAACTTCCTAAACCTCTTCAAGTCCCCGGTTGAGTCTCCAATTTTCGAAGCCCGGAGTTCCTTCGTTCAAAACATCCAACTTCAACCGTAAACACCCTTGAAGTCGCCTCGTAAACCCCATTTTCACGCTTCTCTCTCCATCCTTGTTTCTCTCTTGTCTGGTTTCATGTCTCTCTCCCTCTTCCTTTCTCTCCTTCTTTGAATTTAGTCATTGTCATAGAAATGGAAAGTAAATGTACATAGCTCATTTTCTTTGAAAAACAAAACAAAAAATGACGTCTACATCCAAAAATTAGTTGATCATACAATTCAAATGTGCAAGTCTTAGATCATCTAATCGGTTGGTAGCAATGGCTTTTTGTTAACTACAGTAATAACAGATTGACTATTTTTCTTTGGGACAGTTGCATAGATGGTCAATTGGACCAAATTAATAGTAAATACAGTGTAAACTAATTGCATATATAGCAAAATTAATTGTACAAGACCAAAAAATTGTCTTCAGATTCAATCCGTGTCTATATAGACTCTAATTATTCAAAACCTATTAGTGTCTATCATGATAGATTCCTATTAATCAAAATCTATCAGTGACTATCACTGATAGAATTTGATTAATCAAAGTCTATCAATGATAGTCACGGATAGATTTCGATTAACTGGAGTCTATTAGCGATAAACACTGATAGACTCTGAATAATCGGAGTCTATCAGCAGAGTAGACTGATAGATTTTAATTAATCAGAGTCTATTGCAGATAAACTCCGATAATATATTTTAATTAACTAGAGTCTATCAGTAATATACTCGGATAGATTTTGCTATATTTGCAATTTTTTTTTACATTGTACTATATTTGCAATTATATAATTCTTATTTGTCGTATAGCATTAGTAAAAATTAATTTAATGTTTTTGTTTGTTTATTAGATGAAAGCCGGCAAAAACTCATAGATTATTTAAAGTGTAATTTTTTTTTAAAAAAAAAAATCACCATAACTTTCAAATCAAAATATTCATTAGTTTTTTTTTTTTTTTTTTTTTTTTACAATATAGGGGTGGGAGATTCGAACCACAGACCTCGTGGTTATCACTACATCTTTATGCCAGTTGAGCTATGCTCTTGTTGGCAAAATAGACTATTCATTAGTCTAGTGGAAACATGGGTGTAGCTTGTTGAATAACCCATGAAGAATAATAGTAAAATTCAATTAATTCAAAGTTATTTTTGGATACATTGCTTTTAATATTTGTTGGTAACAGATGTAAATGAAGAAAAAATTCTTAACAGTTAGAGAAATTTGACCTCCAATTCAACCAACACAAACTCTATTCAGTTTGACCTGCTCAAAGGTTATTTTCTTTAGTTATTTTCTCATTTGATTTGACATTCCCATGAGACTGGTCCTCATGTTAATAATTTAACCCAACTTTGAAAGTTTCTTCACCTTCACACTCACCAAAACATGCCACTCTAAATTCCTTTTTTCACCAAACCTATTACAAGAGAAACATACAACTTTCATCTTGTATGATATAACACCGAAACGACTTTACCGAAGTCGAGGAAAACGTACGCAACACTAAGGAACAATTGACACCCATAATTTTCAGGTGAAAAACTATGACTTTCAAGGTTGAAATTCAAATGGAAA
Organism: Luffa acutangula; assembly: GCA_036850905.1. Classification (NCBI taxonomy): domain Eukaryota; kingdom Viridiplantae; phylum Streptophyta; class Magnoliopsida; order Cucurbitales; family Cucurbitaceae; genus Luffa; species Luffa acutangula. The sequence continues at coordinate 53,626,220 of CM072087.1, read as the reverse complement.
GACATTAGAGAGGAGGGCATTGAATTCAACATTAGAAAGGAGGAACAGATGAAGAATAATGTTAAGGGTTCACATTAACAAAGACTCATCAAGGAACACAGCAAAAAATGAGAGTTTGAGACAAATTTTACATATCCCCAAGAGTTTGACAAGGGAATAAATTATATAAGTTGATGTTTTCCATGGGACAAAAATCTAGTAAAGGCTAAATTAAGCACCCAGAGACCAGAGTAATTTTAATAAAAGAATCAAAGAAATCTATAGAACAAATAACAATTCCTCACCTCCAACCCCTCCCCCCTCTATCTACATCATACTGCATTAACTTTCTTCCCCCACAAAAATTAGTCAAATTTCCTGCAAAAACCATAGTCGTCCCGTCTTTTCCCGATCGACTTGTTACCTAATCGCAATTCAATCCGCAAACTTCTAAAACAGGACCATCTTTGGATACAAATGGGTTGATCCTTACCCAAAGTAATGTTAAGATTGAGGCTAAAAGAATTGACCAAACAACAATGATCGTCGGTAATCGGTCTTGTTTCCCTAACAATCCCTTCAAGAAGGGGTAGAGGTGGATGATCACCCAAAGAGCGAAAAATAGCCTTCCGAAAAGAGGACCCCAGGAATCGTACCCATTATTGATGGCGTCTGAGATCCCGACGATCACACCGACAATGTTTATGATCAACAAGGTCGTGGGAGGTATTAACAATGATGTCCACTTGAAGACATAGAGCTCTGAAAATTCACCATCATCAGCTGCTTTGGATGTAACTGTGAAGTTGGTGCTGACACCAGCCAAAACCTTGAGAAGACCTTGGAAGAGAGCAAAAAGATGCGAAGAAACGCCTCCAATAACCCAGAACTGCTCGTTTCTCCACCAGTCGTCAATCCCGACACCACCCCACTGCATCTCAAGGATACCGGTCGCAGCAATTGAAATGAAGAGTGCCATGAAAATAAGACTAGCATAGTTGCTTATCTGCAAATGTTCAGAATTATGTTGGTAATTAGAAGGGAACAATGGTTGATAGACCAAGCCAAGTTAATCGGTAAATGGTAAAATTTTCTACTCAAATACAAGTCAAAAGAGCCCAAAGTGAAAGAAATAAATTCTTGATAATGCAAGTTAATGAAATGAGTAGCCACAGCAGGATGCATTTAAGGATCCTTTCCCTTCACACATCATAGCAAATCCATGAAATAATTTACAACCATACATTTTCTTTTCTGTTCATTTTGGTTGTGTAAGAAAACGACCGGAAAAAACCCGGTCACAGTTAAATATTTAGTTGAAAAAGAATATTCAAGCAAACCAAGAGTAATTGTAAGGAGAAAGAGATTACCTCAGGAACAATAAATTTTCCAGTGAGCAGACAGATAGCTGGAAGACTACAGTAAACAAGCAATGGAATCGACGTCCACGGATAGACCACTGAGTTTATGTACGAAAATCGTTCCAACCATTTCAAACCGCCTCCATAGCCATACCAGATAGGACAGTGTCTGCTTAAGAATATCTCAACAGATCCTAGAGCCCACCGCAAAACTTGGTGTAGACGATCTGATAGATTGATTGGAGCTGACCCTTTAAACGCAGGTCTCTTGGGAATACAGTATACGGACCGCCAACCGTGACAGTGCATTTTAAATCCAGTCAAGATATCTTCAGTCACAGAACCATAAATCCACCCAACCTGAAATCATATTGAAGGATTTCAGAGACTAAATCTCAAAGAATGCAAAATTCAAACTCATGTTGTTTAAAACAAGTTAAATCTTGATTTATTACTAACCTCTTTCCCCCATTCTGTTTTATCTTCATAACCACAACTGATGACTTGGATGGCTTCTCTTAGGAGTGATGCAGCACTCACATCGTGAGGAACTCCTCCATTTTCCAACAGGGTCGAGGCGACAAACACTGGAGATTGCCCGAATTTTTTTGCCAACTTTATTTGAGACACATTCATTTTCTCTATGCTTAGTTCTGCAATAAACATATGGCAAGTCATATTGGATTTCTCCATTTGATCCTTAAATCACAAAAATATAATATGATAAGAATACTGAATACATCTTTCCGGAATGATTCTTTACCTTCGATACCCTCCTCGATATTCTCAAGTGCGTGGATCTGCTTTGAGGCTTCTCTGTGCTTTGTCTTCTTCTTTTTCTCATTCTTGGCCTTTCCTTTCTTGTTCTTTCTAGACCCACAACACAGACAGCACCATTTTGGCAAGCAGTTGCATGTTTTGCTTGGGGGTTTCTTCTTGGCCGGAGCATCATATCCATAGAGGGCAACCCTCCTGAAAACACAACCCGTACCAACATATATCGGGCCTTGTAGACCGTCTAATCCTTTCATGTTAATCTGCATTAATTTTTTTACATTAGGCTTCCAATAAGAAGATATACAAATTTGAAGTAAATTATCCAACCAATGAAGCATATACATACATCAAAGAACACAACATTCCGGTTTGAATATCGATCATGTCGATCAATCCCATCAAATCTTTGAGGGAACTGCACATAACAAACTTTCTTCCCTGACGTAGGATCCATCATGAAACACATGGCTTCTCTAAGTGCCTTGCTATTGTTAATGTAGTGATCACAGTCAACATTAAGAAGATAAGGAGCATTTGACAGAACTGCCGAGACACGAACCTTCAAAGAAAAAGATGGAAAGAAGGGTAAGGTTTAAGGGAAGCAAAAATGTAATCAAATGGTTACAAAACATATATAGTATAAGAGTTTCCCCAAGTGCCAATCGTCTAAACATACCAGTGCATTCATGGCCCCAGCCTTCTTGTGATGTTCGAACCCTGGCCGCTTTTCACGAGAGACATAAACCAGACGTGGTAGCTCATTTCCTTCAACATCACAAACTCCACTCTGGCCAAGGAAAACCTGTAGAGACACAAATGCAAAGTACATTTAGTTTGTACCAACATGACCAATCAGATATGATGTGTAAAGACAGAAGTGAGCTGTTTCACACAATTACAATCAGAAATAGCAAGTCATTCGCAAGGAAAAAATGTTGGACAGCTTAAAAAAAAACATGTATATTACCTGAATCATGCCAGGGTGGTCTCGAACATTGTTCCCAGGCCATGGAGTACCATCTTGCATTGTCCAGCCGTCCTCGGGAACCTTTTGAGCCATTGAGACCAAAGCATTTATCCTAACCTTAAATTCTTCGTATTCTCTCTGTTCAAAGCAAAGTTAATGAATAGAAAGTCAGCAATATAATTGCAGCAAACCATAAGGATATAAGATCCCCATCCTAACTTCAACAACAGTTGTAAATGAAGTTATATGACTTGCATCAATTGAAAGCAAGAAACTGCAATGGTAACAAACCTTCATTGCCCGCCTTTCCCTGACAAATGCTGGATGGACCTTGTTCTTCAAATAATCAATCTTCTGAGAGAAGTAAAATTCTGGGGCACGAGGCTCGATATTGAATTTCTTACAGAAAGGAACCCATTTCCTTGCAAATTCAGATGTCTCAGAGAGGGCTTCAAATGTTAACATGGCTGCACCATCATCTGAGACATAGCATGCAACTTTATCAACTGGATAGTCAACCGCAAGGATGGAAAGTACTGTGTTGGCAGTGATCAGTGGAGGTTCTTTCAGTGGATCAACAGTACTGACAAATACGTCCACACTTGCTAATTCAGAAGGTTTCCCTTCTTTTTCATACCTGAAAATGTGTAAACCAAAAAATCAGGCAAAGCATCCCAAAGTAGACGGAAAAACCTCCAAACTGCCAAAAAAGGTTTTCAATTATGGAAAAAGAAATCGATAAATGTTGAAATGAGGTATTAAAAGAAGATGGAGGTCTGCATCACCTCAGTGACAGTCTATCAAGATAAGTTTCCCTTTCAATTGGATACCATTTTGGGAACTGATCCAGAATCCACGATACAGCAAACCATATTTCACATATTACTGAAGTCAACCACAAGCCATAGGCATCTTTAACCGGATGAAGAATTCTATAATGGAAAAACAGGCCAAGAATAACAAGACGAAGCAAGATGATTAATCTGTATGGATTAATCCTGCTTGAAGAGATGGGCAACTTCCTTGATAGTGGTTGCCTAGCTTCATCCATCCTGTTGAAGAGCACACAAATAGATGGTTAGCTATTACATGGCTTAAAGAAGAAAATAAGCAATAGAGGTACAAAAAGAGTGAAAGAAGCCATGGAATTAGTTGAATTGTATGTCAAATTGTCCACATCAAACTATACATGAATGCAATAGTACTGAGTTTAGGACAACAGACAATGAAAATTCATACTTAGATAGTGCAATGTAACAAACATGCACAAAACACTTAGTGGCTTACATGGGCAAATCAGGATCATCGATATCATTTCCACCATCATCAACCCCTTGGTGCTTCACCACTTGAAGTTTATCATTTTGCTTCTTTTTCCAATCCTCCATTCTGTCCTTCCATGCCACACTCCCATAACCATACACCGCAATATCTTTTTGGGGAACCATTGGTCTAGGTTGAGCTATAGGATGATGATCAAAATGTTAGCCATAATGTATATATAACCATATGTATAAAAATAAGCATCTGGATGCCTCAATGACTTACAAGGTATTGATGGATCAGGGTAAGGCATTGGGTGGACTCTGTTCCCATGACCCATAAAATGGGGTACAAGAGCATGTTGATCAGAAGATATCTCATAATCCTAGCACATGAAAAGGCATCATTATGAAGGTTTGATTATGAATATCAACAATTAACATCACAAGTATGCGAGATAGTGTTGAAGAACTCCAATTACCTCCTCGCCATATGTCAGGAGAGGGATTTCGGAACCAAGGGGAGAAGGTTCATGCTCCGACTGTCCAGGGATATGAGATGCATTAGGGTGGGAACCACGACCAGTGTTAAGGTGTGAAGCAAACGATGCCTCTGCAGCATAAGGGCCCAAAGCATCAAGGTTCCCATAGTCAAATTCATTATCCAAATCATCAATATCGTCTTCATCCTCATCACCTTCAACCCTAGGACTACCTGCAATTTGCACCACTGATTAGCTTTGGCACCCGTGAAAGTCACACTAATAGAAGAATGAAATTTTATATTAAAAAAAAACCCTACCTTTAATGCGCTTGTATCTGGTTTTACACTGTGGGCAAGCTTGATTTCCCTCTCTTCTCTCATACTCATAACAAGGTCTACAAACTGGGAAAGCACATTCATTACAGGCAACAAAGAGCTCTCCTTCAACAGTTAACTCTACCTCATCTCCACAAATCTGACATGTTTGCCCACTCAATTCCTTCACAGACTTGATCTGGAAACACCAAACAAAAATAGAAACAGTAGAATAAGGACCTAAATTAAGAGTGGCGCCTAAAAAGAGCCCAGCACTGATCATCTTAAAATCAGATTACTTCTGATTCTTAAACGGAATCGATAAAACAAAAACAGTACAGTCAAAATTGAGCCGAGAGGGGAGATGTAGTTCTAGCCCTATCCAGGATAGATCTAAAGACCATACGAACATGTTTAAAAACTGAAACTTCGTAATACAAAGAAGAAAGCTCACAGATTTCCAGAAAGCATCTGATAAAAATTTGGAGGATCAAAATGCAAGATAAACTAAGAACAGAAACTAAATTTATTCAACTCAATCACTTCCTCCCCCCAGAAAATCAACAGAACCAACTCGACATGCACGGAAACCAGGGAAAAACTTGGTATAGTGCTTTCTTTTTCTTTTGCTTTCCTAGGACTAGAAAAATAATGGGGGAAAAGAACAGGGACTGGTGAAAACAGTCATCAATTCTTCGGTTGAAGCAAAGCCCTACAAAAGAAATCCTCTGCAAGAATGAAGAATCAAACCCCCAAATTGTCCATTTCCAAGAAACCCCAAGCTAGAAAAGAAAAGAAACTCAGCAAAGTCGAAAAATTCCTCAAATGAGCCAATGTGTCGCATTATCGAGAGCGTCAAGGAGTCTTAATCTTACCCGAGCAGTCTCATCTGCATTGATCAGAACAAACTCGTTTCTATTGTGAGACCCAGCAATGAGTCTACCAGCTGTGTCCATCCTTCACAAAATCACCGCAAAATCTCAGCTCCTAAACTTAAAACAAAACCCAGATTGTAAAAAGAGGGGAATCCCAATTAGAAGCCGATCTCGAATTGAACGAGCCCGCCTCTGACAAATCACTCAAAAAAGATTCATCTTTGCCTCAAATAACTCATTCTCCAGCATCCACCATGGGAAAAATCGACTAGAAACGCATCCTTTCCTCGATGGGTCTGCGAGAAATGTCGATACCGGCACACGGTAAAGTGAGTCCCCTCAGCAAAACTGGCTGGCCCCGTCTTAATCTGCGCCAGTGCCAAAGGGATAAACAAGAAAAAGGAAGAGAAAGAGAGAGAGAGAGAGAAAGAGAAAGAAAGATTGTATTTTTGTGTGGAGATGAGAAGGCGTAGAAGAGAAGGAGATAATAAGAGATGGACAGAGAGAGAGAGAGAGAGAGGGATAAAGGGGTTCGTATGTGTGAGTGAAAAGAAAGGGAAAGAGAGAGAGAGGGGGGGTGGGCCCAGAAGTGTGGTGGTGGCGCAGGGCAGTGCCCACCACCGGAGTTGGTGGCGAAAGGGAAGAAGAAGAGAGGAAAGAAAGGAAAACCCCCAACAAAAACAGAGTGTTAAATGGGATGATCAGGGGAAGAGAAAGAGTGGTGGGATTGGTCTATCTTTTTCACTGGGTTACTTTATCTGTGGGAGTGGGTTGAGTCCAGTGAGAGAGATGGGATTGGACTTTCCACAGTTTCGTGAAAAAACAGAGAGAGAATCTCAATCTGAGAGAGGGAAGCCGAAGGAAGAAAAGAAAAAGCAGAAGAAACCCAAATGAAATGGATTATAGGGGAATCAAGATTATTGTAATGAAATGGTTAAAGAGAAAGAGAGAGAGAAGAGCTGGGAAGTAGGATCTGCTCACGCGGCGAAGATTATGTCCTTTTCCTTTATCTCTGTGAGAGAGCAGTGATGTGTGTTGGTGTTTGCTGGCAAACGCGTTTTTTTTTTTTCTTTTCTTTTTTGAGGTCTTGGGTGAATGTAAATGTAAAATTTATCATTTTTTTGTCTGAATTTGGTGTGGGTCGTCGTATTTGGATTTGGGGGTTTGGGAGTTGGGACGAAGAATTAGGGTTAGGGTTAGGGTTAGGGTTAAAACTAAAAGGGAGCGTTACCGAGACGATGGAGTTGACTATTAAATAATGTTTGACCATACGGTTCTCTCCTTATATTGCAAGTTTCTTTCAGCTCTTTCACGTTCCATTTCCATCTGGGTTTTCGGGTCAAACCCGACTTCTTCTTTATTACATTCTTTAAGTGAAGATATTGTTTTCTTTTTTATTTTTTTGAAAAATAAAGATAAATGTTTGTTGATTTACCCATTGGAATTACTTTTATTACCGAAGGAAAATTGCTCTACTCCAGTTTTTTTAAATAGTTTCCTTTTTCTTTTTCTTTTTTATATTACATAATTATTATTTTCTCATGTGCAAAATTTATTTGCGGATCATATTTTGTTTAAAATGTCACGAAGTTTTGGCAATCTAACCAGGTAAAATATCTAATCGTTGTCTAGTTCATCGATAAATGTATTTACTTCTTGTAAGTTCGAAAGTTCGAATCCACACGCCAAAGCGAGCTTACCTCAGCTGTAATTGACATGTACCATCGACCATGAGGTCAGAGGTTCGAATTTCCCCACCCCCAAATGTTGATGTACTTAAAACAAAAGTTACACTCTCATACTTTTCGTACTAAAAAAATCTTTATATGGTTTTGGTTTATGGACTTTATTGTTCTTTTAACTGTTTTCAACCTCAACATATATCAATGGTAATAAAGTCAGATGTTCAAATCCCCAAATCCGAACGTTGTTGAACTCAAAAAAGAAAAAAAACAAAAAAACATATATATATATCATCGACTCTAAAGTTAGAGATTCAAACTTTTCATTCCATGTGTGGTTGAACTCAAAAGAAAAGAAAGGTTGTTTTTTTTTTTTTTTTTTTTTTTGTTCAAAATATCAAATTTAATTTTCAAACAACACATGCCATGATTAGAATACATAAATCACATTTTTAACAATGCAAGTATAATGATTTTAAAAACAAACAAATAAACTAGAATATAGCTGAACTGTTATAAATCATTGCTGCTTTTTTTATAGGTTGAAAGTTCAAACTCACACTTTTATGATTGTAATACCGTGGTTTTTGGTGTTTGAAAAAAAAAACATTAATCTCTATAAGATTATTATCCAAAATTATATATATATATAATGGGAGGAGAGAGTTGTAATTAATTGTTGAGTTGAGAATTATGTGGATGAAAACCATCTTAATTAAGGAGAATGGTCATAAGTTTAATGATTTAGGGCACTTTGTTGAGTAAATTGAAGTTTGAGTGTACACATTTTTTGGTCTTCAAACAAATAACTTCTTCCACCTAAGTTCTAATACCTTTCTTAATCAACCATTATTATTCCCACCAATAATTTTCTTAACCCAAAACATTTAATATTGCACCTCAGAGTTTTCTTTAACATAAGATTTCTTTTTAGTTTAAAAATTCAAAATATTCCACTTTGATTCTTTATATTTTTCTTATTCATTAAAATATAAGTTTGTCATGATACTCTAGTATTGGTATTTTTCTCTATGACGAAGTTGTCAATGCATTTCTTAAAATAATACTTTGGTATTTGAATTGAAAAAGGGAAGAATAATCTAAAGATTTGCTACTTGACTTGCCATCTATACAAGAAGAATTTAATTCATATATATATATATATTATTAAACAATGGTATGCATAACAACAGAAATTTTATTGTCAAATACAACATATATATGTCTTTTCCATTTATGAATTTATTATTTGGGATGGAGATGTCAATGCGTCAATATTTTGTATTAAAGATTTTTTCTTTTTTTGACAATATGTGAGGTGGGATGATTCGAATCACAAACTTTTTGGTCGTTAGTACAACGTTATGATAGTTGAGCCAAGCTCATGTTGACATATTTTACATTAAAGATTTAAAAAACAGAGACGAAGAGTTATATAGATTTTGCATTAAAAATATAGATGAAAATAATAAAATACTCAAATATATAAAATACAATATTCGAAAATAAACTTGTAGAAAACTTACCTGTCACGAATTTGATGAGTGAAATTAATAACTTCAACTATTTAGGCTTTGTTTCATAACAATTTGGTTTTTGAAAATTACTATTGTCTTTTTCCCAATTTTCCTGTCATGATATTCATTTGTGTTAATTAAGGACACATTTAAATTCTTAGCCAAATTTCAAAAAAAAAAAATTGAAAACTACTTTTTTTTTTTTTAGTTTTTAAAAATTGCCTTTGGTTTTTAAATATGAGAATAAGGTAGATAACACAACAACTAAAGGTGGGAGTGGTGTTTATACGCTTAATTTTCAAAAATCAAATGGTTATCAAATGAGTGTTGATTTTTCATTTGAAAGATTAATCATTGGTTAGGATTTTTCAAACGAAGATTTTTTTTAGTAAGGGTTTGTGTTGAATTTGAGTGTGTGTATATTTGAGCTCAATAAAACTTAAGAATGAAGATTTTTTTTTTTTTTTTTGAAAAAACTTAAGAATGAAGATTAAAACATTTAACATTTTAGTTGAAAATATGTCATGAATAATTGAACTATGTTGAGATTGATATCTAATTTAAATATGCTTTTTTTTTTTTTTTTTTGAGAAGAATCTAATTTAAGTATTCTTAATCAAGTTAGAATGTCAATGTAGTTGATTGTGTAGTTAGGTAGGATTTTATTCTTTTATTTTTAGTATTGTATGTAATTAAAAAAACAAAAATTATCAATAATTTGAATTATTCGAGAAAATAAGTTGCACTCAAACGAGTATATACATGAACTGTTGAACTATATTCGTTGTTTGATATATCTTTAAATTCATCCAGTTATATCAATTTTATCTTAAATTTAGATAAGTATTATCATCTTAACATTAACTTGAAAATTTGTTGCAGTCTTATATATATTCAAATATGCTTTTAATGAATTATATAATATATGCATAGAATAAATTTGAAAAGATTTTAAAGAAAAATGACATTTGTCTTAAAAAAAAAAAAGAAAAAAAGAAAAATGGCATTTGAGCTAGGTTTTTGTTAAAATTATCAGTTTTGAAAAAACTATTCAACCGTTAATTTGTACACTAATCAAACTTTAATTTGTTCAAAACTTGAACTATTGATTTTTGGATGATAATCAATACCTTATTCATTAGGTTATAGTTGGATTGACTATTTCAATTAGTTAACAAATATTTTTAAATTAATTTGTATTAAATTTAGTTTATTTTAGTTTTTATATATCTTGAAATTTATGAGTAAAAATTTAAATTTTCCCAAAAAAAAAAAATAAGGACTTTAATCCAGGTTAAAATACGAGTAACTTTTTCTATCATTAATAAAAAGTTTACCCAAAAAAAAAAAATTGGTAGCGCGGAAATTTACGAAGCCGTAGAAAAGTGTTTATGTGTATAATATAAAATTGAAAAAAAGAAATATTAATAAATAGAATTGACCGAAAGACGAGGGGAAGTCACGGAGTCGACCAAAAATGACAGAGATGGGTGTCAGATTACGATATCACGTGGGCCCCACCACTGTTTATTATTATTTATTGCCAAAAAATAAAAAATAAAAAATAAAAAATAAAAAATAAAAAAATAAAAAATAAAAAATAAAAAAATAAAACTAAACTGTTTCTGTTTGTAAGAAAGAAGAGAAACTGGTGTGGAATTTAATAAATTTCCTTTTCTCTTTTTTTTTTTTTTCCAATTAAAATTTAACGCAATGATTTATTATTATTGAATTAGTGAAATGCCACGTGGTACCAACCGCTGTCGGTGGATCAAATGAACGAAACGTACAATTAATTAGACACGTAGCTTTTTCTTATTTATATTTTAATTTATTATTTACATTCAAAAGGTTTCCTTTTTATGTAAAGTTTTCGGTCATTGTAACCTGAATCATTACTGTATCAATGTTACTTTCTCATATTCTCATTTTCCCCCTTTGCTTTTTCTAAAATTGTACTCTGACCCCTCACAATGTTTTCATGTTTTAAAATAAAAAATTTCAATTCATTAAATTTGTTTATTTATTCATTTTTTACAACGGAGTTGGTAGTATAACATTTGGAGTGGGGGGATTTGAACCTATGATCTCATGGTCAAGAGTACATACCAATTACCGCTGAGCTAAGCTCGCTTTGGCAATGGAGTTGGTAGTAGAAGGTTGTTACTTTTTGGTTTAAACAACAATACTTTTAAAGGAGAAAAAAAAAGGAATCGACTTGTAAAATGTCTACATTAGTCTCATACCTAGTTTTCGTTCTTGTTTTATTCCTTTTTCTTAGTAATAAAGTCTCGTTGCTTTCAAAATGTTCATTTTTGGTGTTTATACTTTAAAAAAGTGTCAATTTTAGTTGTCAACAAGAACTTAGCTCAATTGACATAAAGTTGTAGCTGAAATTGTGAATTGTCTAAATTGTACGTTTTTTAAAAGTACAATGACCAATGTGAACATTAACAAAAATATAGTGATTGTTGATGGCAAAATCTGGACAGACAGAATTCACCTGACATTCACGTGCTTAAGTTAGAAAGCAGAAGGTGGAGAGCGAAGGAGAGAGTAGAGAATAGAGTTCGGGGTCCCTTCTTCATTGGTTTAAATATATGTTCCTGCTTTAGGGTTTCTATGCCTTCGGAGGCGATCCAGAGCTTAACCAGATGGAAACGGGGCGTCCAGGAGCATCAGGGACCAAACGGGGGTAGAAGAGCTCAGCCCGCTCAGGCCAAAAGTCCGATCCCTTTGGCCTATTCTTCCTCTGGGTTCCGTTTCCTCACTGTCACCTTGGATTGGTATTGCATTGTCCTCATCAATTCTTTACATATTGGAGTGATCCAAAATTACCTATAACAGTGACTCAAATAGACAAAAGTTAAATATATATCGACGAAAAATTGGAGGTTTGAAAAGTACAATGACCAAAATAAAGAAAAGCTAAAAGTACAAAATCCAAAATAGTATTTAAATCTTTATCGTAACTTTTTAATATTTTATTTATTACAAATGTAGATAGAAAGAGATTCGATCCTAAAATTTATAAGAGAATGAATTAATAATAGAACTATGTTCAAGTTCTAACTTGCCAACAAGCGTATAGCTCAACCGGCATAAAGTTGTACTCGTGACCACGAGGTCTGTGGTTCAATTCCCCCACCCCACATATTGTATGATGAATATTTGAATTTCTAACTAATTGAACTATATTCAAGTTAGTGATTGATTTACAAATTGCTAGTAAAGGAAATAATGAGGACGTGGCAGGAATCAATTGGGAGAGGGGAAAAATGATGAAGGGTTCACACGTGTAAGGAAGCTAAAAGAGTTCACCTTCCAAGTTCCAAATGAAATGTGGATCTGAAAATTGGTTGCTTTTTTGAAAGGACGTGACCCCAAAGGAAGCAAAGCCTCGTCCACACTATACAACAAACAGCAATCCATGTGAATTTCCCTCTTTTGTTTTCACTTTTCTTCGACATTCAGTCACTTGCAAATCAATGTTCATTCCTTTTTTTTTTTCTTTTTTCCTTTTAAAAATTATTTTAAACAACACTTTATTGTTTATACTTCATTTTTCTTGTTTGTAATCGTCATTCTGACCTACATTTTTCTTTTGTTAGTTTAGCCAAAAAATAATTTACTTGAGTTTCGATAATTGTTGATTATATGAAGTTTTGTTGAACTAAGAGTATGGTTTTTTTTAAATTGTTTTTTTAGAATTATAATTAGACGACATCTTTTTTATAGACATTGATGTTATTGTACGTCTTGGAATTATTATCTATCATCCACAATTTTATTTATGCTTAGGAGTTGGTACTTCGTGAGACAAATTTCAATTGTTGTCTCTACGAAAAGTGAATTACAATCATTTTTTAATCCTGTTTTCATATTCTTTAGATTAAGGGTTTGTTTGGAATGTCTTTTAGTTTAAATGTTTTTTCAAAAATAACATTTTGTATAAAAATTGTTTAGAATTCAAACACTCTTATGTTTTGTTACATTTACTCATAAGTGCTTTTATACAGAAGTAAAAAAAAAAATTGTTTTTTAGTGTTTCTCTCAAAATTGTTTGTTTCTGAATCTCATTTTTTAATAAGTCATTTTTAGTGGTTGTCAAACATTATAAATGTTTTCAAAATGATTTTTTTCCCAAAATTAAACACTTGAAAAACTAAAACAAACATACTCTAATTAGGGAGCAATAAATACCTTGAATGTGTATGATTTTAAAAGAATTTCAATAAATACAAAATCTTAACTGCACACACTTCAAATGTAGAGTGGAGTAAGAATTTGAAATGACAATCTTCTATAGAAATTAGAAATGTTTTGTACTTGTTGAATTATATTTAGAGAAAAAAAAAATTGATTATGACATTATTAGATATAATATTAGAAGTTTGAAAAATTGCACTATAATTCTTCATATTAATTTCCATGCATTTCTTCTCTTACCAAGTTAGAAGCATGAGTGCCAAAATGAGCATAGCTCAATAATAATTGATATGTATCATAATCAAGAGATCAAAGTTCGAATCCCCCATCCCAAATATTGTTGAACTAAAAAAAAAAAAAAAACCTAGAAATATGAGCTAAAAGACATATATAACTCAAGATGTTAGGAGTTAAATGTCTGACTTTCTAACCTCATATGTGTAATATTCAATTATCAAAGTGAGCATAACTCAACAGTAGTTGACATGTACCCTCGACCAATAAAAGAATCTAATGTTAACTACAAAATAAAGAAGGAAAAATAAAATTTTAATCGAACGCCTTAACAGTTAGACCGAAGTAAAACAAGTAACTATAGATACAACTAACACCCACAAATTAGCATTTAGAAAGCAAGTAGCAATTAAACTAAAAAAATGAGTACTCGAGTTTGGAATACCAAAAAAAAATTAAAGCCAAATATTGACTAGAGTACAAAGTTAAAAAGAAAAAAGAAAAAAAAAAAAGAAGAAGAAGAAAGAATTTTCCCATGATTTAATTAGAAAATTGCAATGAAACTCTAATCCATTAGGAGATGAGATAGGGTTAAAAAGAGAAATGGAGTACAATCACAAGGTTAGTTCAGTTTTTTAACCAATCACCGAATGCCACTCATGAAAAGTGCCTAAACTGGGCCCACCAAAGAAATAATTATCATAATCATAATTATACTTTCAAAATCCATTAATTCATTTTCTTGATTTACCCATCATGGATTAGACACCTTTGCCAATGGGAGGATGCCGCGTGTGTGGGGTCCGACAAAACGATGGCTTCGGACTAGAATAAGAAATTGTAGTAGGGCCATGTATTAAACCTTTGATTTGATCCAGATGATGAGAATGGTAAATTATAAGGGACTGTTTGGGACGCTCGGTTGGTTATAATAGCTGAAGGTTACAATAGCTGGGGAATTATAATAGTCTGTGGTTATAATAGTCTGTGTTCGGGGTGCAGATTATTATAGTCTGGGATAAAATAGTCTGTGTTTGCAATGTTGATATGTTTAACATTAGGTTCTGAATCAAAGGTTCAAGATAATTATTTTTTTCCTGAATTTTTTGTTTATTTTCCTCATGCAACTTTGTACGTCAAATACCATATTTTGCAAATATTAATAAGAAAAATGTTTGAGTTTAGCGGTAAAAATAATAATAATAATAAAGTTATAGGTATAGAGTTAAATTATGTCCTTAACTTAACAGGAAACAAGAATAACTTAAGAAAAATGTTGATTTTCTTTGTCCTTAACTTAGATTCGTGTCTGTTTAGTTTTTGAATTTTAAGTGTTATCTACTGTATTCTTGAACTTTTAATTTGATATTTGAAAGGTTTTTGAATTTTTTAAAATGTATGATAATTTTTTAAACTCTCAATTTTGTAGAATAGGTATTTGAATTTTTTATTTTGGTGTTTTGACATTTTTGTTTAAATCTACTCACTCATTAGACACAAAATTAAAAGTTTAAAAATATATTAAATATTTTTTTAAAGTTCAAAAAACTATCAAGTACAAAATTGAGAATTCAAAAAATAATAATAATAAGTACAAAATTGAAAGTTATAAAACCTTATTGACACAAACTTAGAAGCTTAGGTGTTAATCATTTGACCTTTTGTTTTTTTTTGGAAAATTGTGTATGTTTTCTTGCATTTTCTTCACAACATTTTCCAAATTTTCCAAGATGACATTTAAATTCTTAGTAAAACTTAAAAAATGGAGACAAGTTGGTTAAATTACAAGTTTAGTCCTCAAAATTTATGGATTGTGTCAATTTGGTCTCTGACCTTTAAAAATATCTGACAAATCTATAAACTTTCAATTGTGTGTCTAATAGATCACTGATGTATTCAATATTTTTAAAAGTTAACCAATGTTAGACATAACATTGGATTTTATATCTAGGTTTATGAACTTTAAAAAACGTCAATAGATCAAAGATTTACTAGACACAAAATTGAAAGTTGACATACCTATTAAACATAAAAGTGAAAGTTTAAGGATCTATATTATATATACTTTTTAAAGTTTAGGAAGCTATTGGACACAAAACTAAAAGTTTGAAAACTTACTTAAACTTATTAAGATTCATAGACAAAATTGACACTGCCAGCGGGACAAAGATTAAACTTACCGTTTCACAGAAGGAAAAAACTTGGTTGCATACCAATATGTAGGGATCACCATTAAATTGTTGACAACTGCGAGAGATAAAAATTTTCTTCTCATTTTCTACCTTTCTTTTCCTTAGTTGTTAAGATTTGAACGAGATATGTAAAGAAATCCATACATACTAGGATGCATACAAGTTTTGTTAAAAAAAAAAAAAAAGAAAGGTTTGGAGGGAGATCGAGTGTAGGGAAGCGTAGCTCCCACAGGAGTGAGTGAAGACAGCTGTCAAGGTAGAGATGTTTTGTTTTTTTGTTTTAGCATTGGTGTTGCTTTGCTTGGGTGGAAAGTGAAATTGAAAACCCAATTGGAATTTTAGAGAGAGAGAGAGAGAGAGAGTTTGTAGAGAGAGAAAGGTTTAGGGTTATTGAAAGTATATAGCAGACAACAGAGGCAGCCCCATGTGTTTGATTGAGGATTCCAGCCTGCCTAGCTAACCTACCTACCAAACACCAAACTTTCTTTCTCTCTCTACAATCTCTTTTCTTTCTCTATTCATTTTTTTATGCTATCTAATCTATCTATCTATCTCTTACACATTTTACATTTTCTGCATTCCATTCTTTTATTCATGTTCAATGTTCATATCATACATAGAATAATTATATATACTTTCTAAACCAACATATATTTTTTTTTCCCTTTGGTTATTTATCAGTATTCTTATCACAACTTAGCTACATCTTATTCACTCATTTTTATAAAGATAATACCTTCAGCTTATAGCTATCTTATTAGTAGATTTTTATATTTTTGATAGGTGACTAGATTTGAATCTATTCTTCAAAAGTTCATTTTCTTAACTATTAAGTCATGTTTCTTTAAAAAAAAAAAAAAAAAAAAAAACCCATCAAGTCATGTTTAAGAGTGATTTTGATCCTTCCAAATGCATCTCTTCGTACAATTAGCAATTGGACTAATCTATGATAGTTGTTTATCAACCATTTGATGACCATTTCATTTTTCGTTTTTGTTTTTAAAAATTAAGTTTACGAAAATTATTTCCACTTGTAAGTTTCTTTCGTTGTCTACTTTATTCCCATAGTTTTCAAAAACCAAATGGTTATCAAATGAGACTTTTAGGGGGTATTTGGGGCAAGAAGTTGTAGAGCAGGGGTTGGTGGAGTTAACTTCACCCAACTACGACATATAACATCCAATTGTGGATCTCACAAATTTATTAACCAATTACAACACTCTGTTGGGTCCTACAAACTTGTTAACTCCTATTCCAACACTTTATTGTAGGTTCTACAAATTTGTTAATTTCTAGGATAAAACAACTCTAGATTTCATAACTTTTATTATTTTCGAGCTACTCGCTTTTAATCCATAAAACTGTTTTAATTTTGATTTTCTTTTTGAAGTTCCACCCATGTAGACAAAAAAAAGAAGTTAGATCTTTGACTTTTTGGTTAAGACTATATGTCTTAACCCGACGAACTGTATTGTTGCTTGACAAGATTCCGTCAAGGACTCGTACTTAGGCTTAAAAACATAAGTTTTTATGTTTCCCTAAATTTTCAAAATGGAAGAATGTGTAGTTTAAGTTAAAGTTTGGTTTTTTTTTTTTTTGAAAGAAAGTATCCATAGAAATCAAAGATCACAACTGACACAGTCCTCAATTATAGCAGAGGACAGCCACAAAGGTAACATCGAATCCCTACCAAAAAAACACTCTTCCAGGGAAGAAGAAGAGGGAAAACGATTTCCATACAAATCCAAAGAATCCAAAAAAACTCCACCGTCCAGTTGGGATCGAGACGACGACAACTGCGCGGCATCACGGGCCAAGACATGCGCAACTCTGTTCGCTTCCCTACCCCTTATCTTGTTGAGCCAAAGTGAGCATAACTCAGTGATAATTGACATATATCCTCGATTAAGAGGTCAGAGGTTTGAATCCCCTACCCCTTATCTTGTTGAACTTAAAAAAAAAACGCATCAAAATGCATTGTAAAAAATATTTTGGGAAAATTACCTTTTTGGTCCCTGAGTTTTGAGGGATAGGTGTGTTTGGTCCCTGAGTTTTCAAAATAGACATTTTTAGTCCCTGGATTTTGAGAAATAGGTTTAAAAGGTCCCTAAGTTTTCAAAATGGACTTTTTTAGTCCCTAAGTTTTGAGAAATAGGTTTTAAAATTTTTGTATTCCCTCCCTATGTCTTTCTTTTTTTTTGGGTGAAGTTTGAGATGTGAAAAGATTTACTAAGAATAATATTTCTTTAATATACATGTTAAATTTATGTTGTAGTTAAACCAAATCTTATGGTTTTTGTCTTGTTTACTGAAAATGAAATCGACAAGTCGAATTTATTTATTCCATTAGAACTATACTTTTCTATTGAACTTGATTTTCAAAAGTATAAAACCACAAAATAGTCTATCATCTTGATTTGGACAAATTTTGTTAGTTTGAAGATCAAATTGCCTATCAAGTCGATTTGACTTGGGTTTCAATAGTTCATTTTCGACCCCATAAAAATGAAACCGCACCAAACCACTCCCACCCTCACTCTATACTTTCAAAGTGACATATTTCAATTTTAAATTTCATTAACTCCACTTCATTCTTTAAGATTATATATTTTTTATTTCTACTTTTGTAATGGGTTCATATTCAATTTACACCAACTCTCATCCCAGATGTGTTTTTCAGTGAAAAATAATATGATTACAATTTCAAAATAATATTACTACCTACAATACTAATTTTTTTTATTAAATTCAATAAATAAATGTAGAGTTGAGTGAGTATAACTACCACCTAAAGTTAGAGAGTGAAAAGTCCAAAACACATGAAGATGAAGTTAAGTGAGAGAGAGTATAATCAATAATGATGAGTTGGTGAAATCTTGAAAGCCAGAAGAAGACATGGGAAATGATGTCAAATGAAAGAAAGAAATTTCCAAGTGAAATTATGATGGAAATTTATTGAAATTGGAAGGCAGGTCCAACTACTGACTTCTGTTCAAGACGATCTTCATTTACTTTTGTCAGTGTAAGCCAATGCCACTTCATTCTTGTAAATTTGGTACACCAAATTTAAGGAATCAACTATGTTTTGCCTTTGTAATGAATATGCTTTTGCATTTTCTTTCATTTTGAAGGGAGAAAACAATTGTCTTCCCTTTGCTGATTGCCTCTTTCTCGGTTCTTTACCAGATGATCTGATGGTTGGCTCTGAGACTGATAAAAGGAATAAAACTTCAATTCTAAGGGTCAATGAATGAGGATTGCACTAATGCCGAACAATGTCGTTTAATTTACAGACTACGGGTTCATGATCGGAGCTTGAAGTTGGAATGAACAACAAACAACTTTCAAAGACAAGGTTGAAATGTCGAGGGGCTTTGGATCAGTTAAAAACCAACCAGATACTGTGTTTAGCTTATGGTTGGTATTCTGCAGAGCCTGAAATAAACCATACAAGAGATCAATGTAAATGCCAAAGCTATCATTTGCATGTTTCCAATCAACAAATCTACACATGAAATTTCAATATTCAACTAATTCACTTTGAGTTCAACCTGGGAGGCTGGAGATTCAAACTTCTAACCTTTTGGTCAAAGGTACATGTCTTAACCAATTGAGTAACGCTTAGGTTCATTCAACTAATTCACTTTAAATTATCTGTTTGGAGATTGGACTTTCAACACCATGTGGTCCAAAACGATTTTTAGACCACCCGGGGTCTATACAATGCAGGTTTGCCCATGGAGTGCATGTGACGAGACAGTGTCGGTGAAGGTTAGAACAATAAATTAGGGAATAGGAGTTCTAAATCTAGACCTCAAACACATCTAAATATCTTGATATCAAAGCCTAGCTGATCTTGACATCTTGTCCATTAAGACTTGTAGAGTAAACAGAATTCAAGTCTGAGACCCAAAGCAATAAGAAACAACTTTTCAATCAAGTTATTCAACTTTATCAAGCAAGTTCATTAAGTTCAAGACCCGAAATTATGAATTATTGTACTGGTAAGGACTCCTATTGTTGGACCAGGATCAACCAGTCTTTGTCAATTTGATATTGATTGACAAATTAATATTCACAAGCCTTATCAAGATTTTTAAACAACCACAAGTTTCAAACTCTAATAATAATTCAAAATGCGAATAACTGCATTAAATTGTACCAAGTGAAGAATTAAATACCTCAGTGCTTAATGAACATTAATTTGCCGAGGAAATTTGTGTTCTTCTTCCTCTCATGTCTTCCAAACCCGAATCGTCCCATCTACTGAGGCAGTTATCATACATTTATCTTTCGGGTGGTAACTCACACTGGTCACCTGTGAAAAGGAAAGCATCTGTAAATATCTGTATTTTAGAACAGTCACCATCGCCTTAATTACCATCTTGTTTTACATGAATATTTATTGTGCAAGAGAATGAATTATGATGGCATACAATTTCATAGACATCCTTGATTTTTTAAACAAAGATAATACCCTGAATGTACTGCATTATACTCTAAGTTCAATTTATTAACCATGCTAATTCATTCATATTAACTAAATATTTTATTATAAGTTACTTATTTAATTATAAAGTAAACATTATATTCATTTAGTTTTAATTTTACTACAACAATTGAATTCAATTAAATTTAATTTAATTTAGAACAATTACAGTTTAATTAGTATGGCAATAACTGTAAATTGAGATATTATACAATTTAATTGAAATTTATTTTAGATATAAATGCAGCGTACAAATACAAGTTAATTTCACATAGTTATTTAGTAGAAAATGAATACTACAACTTATTTCTAATTATCTTTGACACAAAATTGGAAGCAAGGAAGAAAGCGAACTAATGGAGAAACAGATAAAGAAAAATGAAAGACAAAAATGTTATACGATGATAATCTCTGAATCTCCTTGCATAGGCATCCTACATTCTAAGAAAACGTATGGAATTAGGGGGTGGAGGGGCAGCTAAGATTAATGAAGAACAAACAGAAGGTTTCGATACTCCTTTTCGAAAGCGCGCATAGGATTCGAACACGGGCTGGGAGCAACAGCAGGCGCATGCATAGCTGATGTGCAAGAAAGCCCTTTTAGGTTTCAATACTCTATTGACTCAAAGGAATCTACGAAATCTAATTCATCCTCCATGTGAGGGAACATTCATTTTGCCACGCAGCTTTTCATCCAACAATTTTTACTTTCGAGAGAAACACCCCTCGGTTGGTTGGCCACCTTTCATTTTTAACTAATAATTGTGCTAAGACATTATAAGAAATGCTTTATCCAGTTGATAAGGGTTAAAATTAAGTTTTTTTTTTTTTGGCACTGAAGTTGAAGAAATTCATCATGCAAACACCTCCCAGCGATCGCAATCACCTCTTTCCAATAACTTATTCCAACATCCAAGGTGGTGTTTAGCTCGCAAATAGAAATGGTGTTTTTGTTGGTACACAAGTGTGAGAGGGGGAATTTGAACCTTCAACCTAAAGAGGAGTACATGCCTTATCCGTCAAGAATCTAAGCTATGCTTATGTTGGCGGACTAGACTGAAGTTGGTTTAGGTAAAGAAGCCAAGTATATTGGGTTTGCTTAGGCTTTTAAACCATTTGAAGGAATAATATTGTTCATTTTGAATCTTTATTACTTCTGCAAAGTTACCTCTTTTATTTGTGATTCTCTAAATCCAAACAAAACGGTCTTCATGTGGTGACAATCTGAAGAACTTTTAAGTTCGAGGGCGTTAGCATGACGTCTTTTTAAGTGTCAACAAGCTAAAGCAACGACCTTAGACTCCACTAATAACTCATCTGATTGGCAAACTTTCTTTCCAATAAAACAATCCTCTTCCTTAACTTTTTCAAGATTGATCACAAACAAAATTATGCATACTGTTGAAGAAAGTAACATTCGTTCTTGTTAAAGTAAAAAAAAAAAAAAAAAAAAAAAAGAAGGGGCACCAACTCGTTAATGTTAGGCCCCATCAACATTTCTCACGGGAGTGGAAGAATGAAACTGAATGGCTGGTAGGAGAGATGTCAGTGGAATCAATTCAACTAAGCAGGAGCTCAATTTCCACACCCATTCTTCTCATCCAAAAAAAAGAAAAAAATGATAAAGCCGGTACTATATACACATTATAGTACACTCAACAAGGAAATCATTCCATACAAGTTTCTGATCTCTGTCAAAGACTCAGACAAATTGCTTGATGAACTAAGCAGAACTCCTGTTTACTCGAAGCTGGTTGAAGTCTAAGATATCTAAATCTGGGTTGAGCTAGAGGATGTTTTCGAGACAGCATTCTACATACACAAGGTACAAGTTCATGGTGGTACCTTTGGGCTTAACCAATGCTCCCTCCACATTCTAAGCTGTGATGACTGAGATATTTAAACTCTTCCTTAGGATGTTTGTAGGGGACTTTTCTATGACTTGCGAATACAATGGCTTAACCTTGACCAAACATACTATGCACTTAACTATGCAGGGACAGAGAGTTTATGTGTCTTCAATTGATCCAAAGTCAAGTCTTCTACCGAGTGTTTTCAATCTTGTCAGGTGCTTGTATTGGTGCATTCAAGTAAAATTTTATCCAGCCTCTTCAATGCGCAGATGGCAGGTTGATTGGGAGATCATGGTGTCAGTACCAAGGAGAAAACTTGTTCGTGATTTTGGCCCGATGAAAATTTTTCTGTTATACCCATCCCTAAAATTTGGGGTGTCCCTAAAAAGATATCACATAACCTAGCAAACAAGACATAGTTGATGACTGAACAATTTACACTGTCCACATAGAGCAAGTAGGATTCATATGACATACACATGCATTGTTGATGGTGGTAACAGGCATAGTCGGTGGTGGTAACAGACATAGTTGGAGCTAAACACAAGTGTGCACAAGTTTCAGTTAGTTAGATTTGCAGGGTATGTGGCGTAAATATCTACTACCAATAATTTTTGCAAAAAAAAAGCTGTTTCAATGTCGAATCACACTGCAATACATTATAAAGTTACTCTAATGCCTATCAGAACAATGTTAAAGCTCAGATAAAAAGTTTAGAATGACAATTATGCAAGGAATATGCGTCTTTTGAATCTAAGCATTTTATCATAAACACCAAAAATACCTGAGAGAGCAACATACAATAATGAACTTGGATCACATAAAACTGAGAAGGTGAAGGAATAAAGACTTACAACAGAGGAATGAGCTCGAAACTTGGAGACAACAGATGCATCTACTAAATCCCAGAAATAAATGAATCCATCCTCAGATCCGCCAGTTACATGTGCATCAGTATTGGTAAGGCAGCAATCCAGCTTGTAAGACTAGTGAGAATACCAGAGATGTACTGACTTAAAGTATGAAAGTTAAGATTAAAAATTAATTGAAGCTGTCTATAAATTTCAAAAAGAAAAATTAAAGATGATGATGAAAGTGCGCATAGAAAAAAAATACCTTTAAAGAGCACAAATAGAATACAAATTTACACGAAAAAAATAATGAAGACATGCCCATCATTGTAAGAAATTTGATTGCTAAACAGAACAAATTAAACTAGCATGTGACATTGCCAAGATTTAGATCATGCTAACCTTACAAGTATGGCCCTTATATTCTTGTAATAGCTCGCCAGAAGACCTTATGACACAGGAAAAAAAAATCCGGTTTAAGAGTTTCAAAAATTAATAAACAAATGTGAATAACCATGTTAAATTATTATAGAAGTAAGACATACCTGTCCAATAGACGGAGAGTGGAATCTAAGCAACTAGCTAATATGCAATTGGCGTCATTGGACATGGAAATACAATTTACAGGCTGCCCCAAGTTATCTGATATTTCTCTATTTGTAGAAAAAGAAAAGAAAGAGTGTCATTAGCGAATGCTAGGGCTTCTTATTTTTGCATAGTTTAATATCCTTTATTCAAAATAAACTTAGTTCTTTTTCGGACAGGAAATAAACTAAAATCATACATGAAAGGGAGTGGGGACAAAAAGATTGCACACAACCAAATTATTAAACAAGAATTCTTTTGTGAGGGAATCAGAAAGCATAGAACTATCTTATTTATAAAATCATATGACTGAAATTCTGGTTTGTAAGAGAACTAGAAAAGCTTCAATTGATCTTCATTGGGAAACTGATGAAATATTGTCATAACAATTGCAATCCAACTAAAATATTCATGCTTGTGAAGTTTTCCCCCCTACATGACTACATACCTGCCAATTCGCATATCAAATGTTCGAACAGTGCCATCAACACTTCCTCCAATAATTTCACTTTTTGTTAAGCAAACAGACATTACACTGTCTGAAAATGTATCAATGATCTGAAGAACAAGCAACTCAGATATAAAATTGGCTAGACTGACAGCTAAATGAAACTTTTTGACGAGTGAAGTAAGAAGTAAAAATTCAAACCTGAATTGGCTCAGTGCTATGAGATCTGCAGTCCCAAGCACGCAATGATTGATCATAGCCTGCTGAGACTACGACAGAAGCATACTCGTTAAATTTCACAGCATTCACCTAAAATAGGAAAATGTAATGTAGATAATTATAAGATCACAAGATACGAAATCAAATAAGATGAATTTAATTCTTCCAAAGGCATTTTGATTACAATAAAAGAAAATCGAAGAAGAACTGGAACTTTTCATTTAGTTTTTATTATGCCATTGAACTTGAAATCATAAAATTAAAAAGAAGAAATACATATCAGGAGAAGCAGCAAACCTCACCTCACCATCATGGCCTCGAAATTTTCGAATGACGCGTCCTGTAGATACATCCCAATAGAAGACTTGCCGATCACCACCGCATGAACATAACTTGGAGTTGTCTCTAAAGCAAACAGGGAAGCAGATATTAGTTGCAGTGCAAAAGAGCCCTAAAAATGGCCGAATTACAGAAATGGGAAGAAGATAGAGGAATTACGAGGTGACATGGACATCACGGACTTCACGGCCGTGGGATTTGTAGGTCTTGATGTGAATACCACGGTGAGGATTCCAGAGGCGAATTGTGCGGTCCTTGCCACAGCTGAGGCAATAATTGCCATCGGCATTGAACCTCGCAGCTAGAACTCCACCTTCATGCCCCTTGAGGACATTAGCTTCCTTGGTGGGCAATTCTGATACACTCATTTCTCTTTCTCTGGCTTTACCCCCTGTTTCGAACTCCTGAATTTGGGAGGAGATTTGAAATCATTCCACGAGTTTCAATGCAACAGCGCGGGTTAAGGCTGAATCACAGTTTCTGTTTCTGAGAAGAAAAAAAAGAACATCAGAGATAAGTAACTTTGATTGCTCGGAGAGGCGACGGAGGGAAGGAGCGGCGGCGGCGTGCGGCGAGACGGGGTACAGGGTGGCTGGTGATGGGAGGGAGTGGTGGCCAAGCGCGAAGTAGGGTTTAGAAAAAAAAAAAAAAAAAAAAAAAAAAAAAAAAAAAAAAAAAAAAAAAAAAAAAACCATTTACCCCAATTTTTTTTTTTTTCGAGTGAAATCATTTGCCCCAACTTGTTAGTTGTTACGTTCAATTTCATCCCATTTTATTTTTACATCACACTCAAATAAAAGGTTGCCATCCTAACTCTAAATTTATTATTACAAATAAATCTCGCAAAAATTCTATATATTAATACGAATAATGAAATATAATTAAACTTGAGAAAAAAACTTATTTGACTTGAAATTGCTCATTGCTATAAAATATTAATTCAATATGCTAAACTCATAAAATGAATATTTTTAAATTTTGAAATTCATGTATTATCGTTCTCTTAATATTTAAATATTATAGATTGGAAAAGTACTCCATATATAAGAGATTTTTTTTTTCGTCAAAGAAATTTTATAAAGACAAAGCTTTTTTTTTTTTTTTTTTTTTGACAATATACGGAGTGGAAGATTTGAATCTCCTTTGTCAATTATCACTACCTAGTAATACACTTTTAAATTCAGTTTTATTTTAATGTTGTTATTAGTTGTAAAAATTACTCTTATCCTGTTGATGGAAAAATCTAGAAATTTGTTTGTGAGGGGGAAAGACGTGGCCTGCAAGACAGAAAAAACCTGCACATCGGTGTGGTGCTTGCCACACTGCCTCCGATGTTTAAGTCAGTAAACGGAAGGAGGAGAGCAAGATGATAGAGTAGAGAATAGAGTTTTGGATCCCTTCTTCAGTGACGAAGTCGAGTTTAAATACTTGTTTATACTCTGGGGTTTTTAGGCATTCAGAGGCGTTTCAGGCTGAACCAAATGGAACCGGGACGGCCAAGGGCAGCAGGGACCGAACGAAGGCGGACAGACATGGCCTCGGCCTCGAGCCGAGGCCGACCATATGGGTCGGCCCAAGGCTCGGTCCCTTCGACCTTGGCCCGACATTTTGGCCTGTTTTGTCTCCGGGGTCCATCTTCCGATCCTATTTTTGGGCTCGTGTCGTGTTGTCCTCGTCAGCCCCTTGTACATCGGAGTGGTCCAAAATTACAAAGATCCCTAAAAATAAATCATATTATAATACATCGCAAGAATAATCTATTTGTATGATGTATAAACGATGATTCAAGTGAATTTTAAAAAAGAAAAAAGAAAAATAATTACAAAAATCATAAATGATAGATAGAGAAAAATCAATTATTAATAATGATAAACAATTGATGTCATGATTTTTTTTATTAAGCAAATGGAAAGTCGTGTATTTAACTTAAAAGTACTATTGATAATATATATATTCTAAAAACCAATGTTTAAACAATCATTTATTGTTGTTCAAAAAAAAAAAAACAATCATTTATTCTTTGTCAAAAAAAAAATCATTTATTTATTTTTATTATCAATAAGTAAAAAGATATGCCATTGGCAATAAAATAACTAGGTGTACGGGATTCACAGATTTAAAAAATTGTTATATTTATATTAGTCAATCATTAATGTGTGGCCTATTAGCTCAGTTGGTTAGAGCGTCGTGCTAATAACGCGAAGGTCGCAGGTTCGAAACCTGCATGGGCCAGTTTATTTTTTTTTTTCATCCTTCCACGCTTTTGTTCCTTTTAGCATATGGCAATGTGACACGTGTGAAAGCCAGATGGGGATGGGCTTTGTGAACCTCGGATTACCAAGTTCGGCCCGTATATTAAGATTTCATCTGCATGCATAATAAGTTCTTTTTCTTATTTCCTTTTTTTTTTTAATTTTTATCAATTTTAAAATTCAATTTTTGATCTAATAAGACTCTAAAATTTCAATTTCATGTGTTAGTAGGTATGTGAATTTTTTGCAATGAATAGCTGTGTTTTTTTTTTTTCTTTTTAGTACAACAAATATAAGGTATGGAAATTGGATCCTTGAATCTCAAGGTAGGAGTACATGTTAATCGTTGTTGAGCTAATAGGTTAATGACTTAGTGGACACAAAGATACAAATTTTAAAATTTAATAAACATAAATTTAAAAGTTTAATAATTTATTGGACACAAAATTAATTGAAATTTCAAGGATTTATTAGATTTTTTTTTTCTTTTTTAAGTTCAACAACTTGGAGGTGACAATTCGAACTTCTAACATTTTAGTCAACATGCTAACTACGGCTAAACTACTTATTTATGCATGTTCGACGATAAACAATTTTATCACTTAAAATTCAACCAAATTATGCAATATCATAACATTATTATAGTATGATTTTCCTTTTTTGAAGTTAGAAACAGTATTTGAAATTGTTATTTATCTTTTTTAGTTAAACCATTAGAGAGTGAGGGATCGAATCATCCACATACTGACTGTCTTATTAAGATATGTTTGAAATAGACAGTTTTGAAACCATTCTTCTAATTCAAGGGTAACATTGTAACAAACAATAAATTAATTTAGAAATCCATTCAAATTTAAAATCTTTTAATATTTCAATGAATAATTAAATCTTATGATTTTAAATCTAAGAAATGATTTAGAACTTTTTATCGTGCTTTCAATTTTAAAAAACCAAAAGATTTGAAATCATTCAAATCAATGTAATTAAATATGGATGCTCACCGATTTTTCTTAAAAAAAAAAAAGAAGAAGAAGAAAATTTGCTAATATAACGTTGATCCCTAGTTTAAAAATATGACAAGATTTTTTTTTTAGCTCAATACCATGTTGGAGTGGAAGATCTGAATTCCTAACGTCTTTACATGTGAATTATTGTTCAACTATCGCTTTGGATAAAATATGTCAAGTAATTATCTTAAAATTCTATGAAATCATTTTGATTAGGAAAACTTTGTATGAAATCACTTAGGATTGTTCAAATCATTTGACAACACTAAAAAAATTATAGACAAACAAACAAACCATGAGACTTTAAAAAAAAAAAGGAAAGAAAAAAGAGATGTTTGTGTGATGGCCGTGGATGGTTAAAACCGACAGCTTAGAGCGGCAGTCGATTTCAAAGAACAACGGCGGAAACGGTTGGCATAAGTTTCAAGAAAACATTTGTTTGTATCGTTAACGGACTTCTCGAGATTTCTACGGGACCACCAACAATTCACCAACATATATAAACCATTAAAACACCCTTTGTTTGGTGGTGATCTAAAGATTTCCATGAAATAAGAATTTGGATTACCTTATTTATTTTGAAGTAATGTAGGATTTTCAGACATCGAGATGTTTAGACATTAGAATACCTTTACGAGAGACATTTAATAAGTTTTGAATGTCATTTTAGTAGATATCTTCTAGGAGCCGTTTGGTGCACTGGAATTGAATGAGTGTGGAATGGAATGGAATGAAATCTGATGTCCATGGGAAGAATCATGATTTCCATGTCTGTGTTTGATGCATTGGATTTGGGTTGGAATTAATGGAGGGTGAAATAGTGGGACCCATCAAAATTATAAGGAAAATAGAAAAAGAAATGGTGGGTCCCATCAAAATTATGAATAAAATGAAGAGAGAAATAGTGGGACCCACCAAAATATGGTTAAAATAGAAAACACAAATGGTGGGTCCCATCAAAATTAGAAAGAAAAATGGAGAGAGAAATAGTGGGACCCACCAAAATGTGGGAATGGATTGGAATCACATGCCAACCATTTCATTCCAAACCCACACAATTCCAGGCCAACCAAACACAGACATCCTTTCCGATCCATGCCAATCCATTCCAAACCATTGGGCCAAACGGCCCCATTTCCAAGACGAGGGCATCTTCTAATGATGTTTTTACCATTTACTTTTCTTTATTTTATTATTATTTTTTTAACAATAAATTAATTTATTCATGCCAACACGAGCATAGTTCAACTGACATAAGACTTGTCCTAGTGACCGAAAGGTCTGTGGTTCGAATCCCCCCACCCCTACATGTTGTCAAAAAAAAAAAAAATTATCCATACCCTAATAAATGACCATATGTAATTAACGGGTTTTTAAGAAAAGTAATAAAGAAAATGAAAAATATTAGAAAAAAACTGTTATGTTGAAGAGGCGCGACACTTACTTTTGTACTTCCAGGTTTGTTGTTTCTTTTTTTTTTCTTTTCTTTTCTTTTTTAAATATATTTTAGTTAATTAATTTTATTTTAATTTTTTATTATTATTAAATTAAATTGATTATGTTTTTTTTTTTTTTTTTTTTTTATAAATATAGTTTTTATTTCTTTTTCCAAACAATCAACCTATTGATTATGTTTTTTTAATGATTAATTTTTTAAAATTTTAAAGTTTACAATTTTTAATATATATTCATAATTACATGTTTTGAAGTTTGCATTTTTTTTGTTGTCTATATCAATTTTTAATACAAAACACCACATATTAAATTCAGTTAATGCTATAAATAGATTTTTTGAGAAAAAAAACGGCTAGTTTTAACCTTTCGCTTAAAAAGAACCATTATTGACTAACAATTTTAGTAAACTATAAAATTAATTTAGATTAGCGGTTCATTGCATTGTATTAAAAATCCGTATATATCTATTTTAAATGCAAGTAAAAATAAGTATTATTTTAAATGCAATAATGCAAGTAAAAATCCATATACTTAGTTTTAATTTAATTGTGCTTGAAATTGAATTGGAAAGCCAAAGTGAGCTTAGCTCGTAATTGGCATGTACCCTCTCTGAGGTTTGAGATAAGGAGCAACTTGGTCTCTACCATCCATTTTGCGGTTAAATCTAATGGTTTGTTGGCGTGACATTATTATTTTAATTTAAAAAATAATTTTTTTATTTTTTAAAATAAAAATATATTAAAATAATAAAAATTAAATGGATGGCAGGGACCCGTTAGATTTAAAATAATAAAAAATTAATTATATTAGAAATAATAAAAATTAATTTTTTTAAATGGATGGTAGGGACTTTTTAGATTTAACATCAGCAACCCGTTAGTTTATTAAAATTGCTAGTCAATAATGGTATTTTTAAACCAAAAGGTATAACTGGTCGTTTTTTTCTCGAAAAATCTATTCATAACATTTACTGAATTTAATATGTGGTGTTTTGTATTAAAAAGTGATATAGACAACAAAAAAAAATTGCAAACTTTAAAATTTAAGAAAATTAATCATTAAAAAACATAATCAATAGGTTGATTGTTTGGAAAAAGAAATAAAAACTATATTTATAAAAAAACATAATCAATTTAATTTAATTATAATAATAATAAATTGAAATAAAATTAATTAACTAAAATACATATTTCAAAAAAAAAAAAAAAGAAACAAAGAAAAGAAGCAATAAATCTGCGAACAAAAAGTAAGTGTCGCGCCTCTTCAAGAGGCGCCACACTTGATTTATCAAATTACTTTTGAAATAACAGTTTTTTTCTAATATTTTTCATTTTCCTTATTATTTTTCTTAAAAACCCGTAATTAACTGTTTTTTTTAACATTTAGATATAAAATTAATGATAGTTACGTTATATGTATATATATATTTCGATTTATTTTTAGTTGAAATTTAAAAAACAATATTCATTTTATTTTACTTTTTCAATACTTGCCTAATATTTTTGTATCCAGTGAATTTTTTCTCTTATGCATCTACTAAAATGATTTATTTTAGTTATTTATGTGTAACTTCTTGTAAAATTTATACTAATGCTGCATTTCAAGACACACCTAAAATCTATTATAAATAAATATTATTCGGTAGAAAATTATAATTTGACAATGTAATCAATATAATTCACTTGAAACACCATGAATTGGTATAAAGTAAATTGATAAAAAAAAAAAAAATTAATAAAGACAAAAAAACGTTATATAAATTTAATTTATATTAAAATAATAAGTAAATTAGTAAGACATTATTGGTACAATACATCATCTAAAGACATTCTCATGCAAAAATTATGCAAAACAAACATAGTTATCTAAACATTCTCAGACATTCTTATAAATTATTCCTACAAAACAAACACGGTTATCTAAAATGTCGGGTATCTATATTTATGAGTATCTATAATTCTGGGCATTTGAATATTCTGACTATCTAGATTCCTAAAAAACAAATGGCCCCTAAATATATTTTTGTCGGTAACCGCTTGTCGGCTGGAATCCACTGGCGGAGGAACCCCTAATTTGTTTTGCGCCAACCCTAACTGAAACAAAGTGGATTAACTTTTCTGTTTTCTAAAGTCGTCATTGTTATGAAACATTTAAATTCTTAACTAAAATTAGAAAACAAAATAATTTTTTTGAAAATGACTTATTTTAGTTTTCAAATTTTGACTTCATTTTTTAAAATATAGAAAGAAGTCATATAACAAAACAAAGAAACTTTTAAGTGCAAGAAGTATTGTTCATGAGCTTAGTATTTTCTAAGAACTAAAAACCAAGTTATTACTTATTATCAAGCCGCACCTAAACCTTTGGTTTTTAGTTTGCTAATTTTAATATTTATATTTGTTTTTTCATGATTTCCTTGAATTTGTAGCAAATTTCAAAAAATAAAAAACATGTAGGCTATGAATATTTTGTTTATTAATGAAGCGTTTTGTCACATTATAGGAAATGAATTCTAATTTTAAAACTATGAGAACCAAATTTGTAATTTAACATAAACTTAACTAAAAAATCAATAATATTTAGAGTTGTTGCGTTTATTATTATTATTTTTTTATTTTGAGAAGAGTTGTTGCCTTTAATTGTAATTCCATTCCACATGTTAATAATAATCATGGGGCGAGGAGACATAGACATGTTACCCATATTTTTTTTATGGATAATATTTTTCATGGTTATGGATATTAAATGAAATTTAAATGTTTAGAATTTTAATTTTTGGAATAATAAATGTTTGTGTTTGAATCGAATCCCTAAAAACCCTAGGAGGATGAGCAGGTAATTCTGGCCAAAATCGACCATCAACAGAGTTGGTTTTTGATTTTTTAAACAAGGAGTGTTAAATATTTGTATTTGGATATGTAGGATAAATAATGTAGGTTAGAGTTGGTTTTTGATTTTGTAGGATATATCCCATTAGGAGCCCATATTTTTCCAATGTGGGACAAAGACATCCCATACTACCTTGGTCCCTAACAGACAGATAGAACCATCAAGGTGTGCCATGAGTTTAGAAAGAGTGTGAGAGTGTCTTGTCTCGACGCACAACCTCAACGCTCTCTTGAGCACCAAACTCTCAATTCCAAGTCTCTTCATCTCAATCTCTCTTTCTCTCTATACACTCGCTTTAACCACTTTAAATGCGAATCGATATCTCAATAATCATCTCTAATAATTCAACCCAATTAATGTAATGGGCCATTCTG
This sequence comes from Luffa acutangula, assembly GCA_036850905.1. NCBI lineage: Eukaryota > Viridiplantae > Streptophyta > Magnoliopsida > Cucurbitales > Cucurbitaceae > Luffa > Luffa acutangula. The sequence continues at coordinate 53,593,605 of CM072087.1, read as the reverse complement.
TTTTCTAATCATCATGTCTAAATGTGAAGCTTGACAACCAATTTTAACCAAAGTCTTGATTTTTTTTCCCCCTCTCCCCTTTTTGGCTCTAAGAGCTTATGTGTAGCCAATTTGATCATCATTGTCTTTTGTTTTCATTTGGGTTATGTTTCCAACACTACAGTGTGGGTTTGTATTATATATAATGCTACACAAAAGTCAACCTCTTTTTGTTTTTCTAAATTTGGCTACTCTTATATTTTGTCTTGGTTATGCACCAAGTACACGTTTGAAGATTCCTTGAAGATCATCTTAAAGCGTTATTGCAATTTCTTGGTTGTTTGTTTCATTGCTTTCCTTTTAAATCAAAGCCTAATGTAGGCTTTATTGACTCAATTTTAGTTATTGATTACTCTAGTTATAGAAATTTTAAGTTAAGTTTAACAATCAGAGCACTGTCTTAAAGAGAGACTTGGGTGAAGTTGACATGTTAGTGAATATGTGTACTGCCATGCACTTGGACATAAAGATCTTAATTACGAAACTTCATTGTTCACTAGAATTGACTTTGGATTTTCCGAACATAGTTTAGGTGGGGAAATATAAGACTCATTTTCAAAGGACTCAAACAATCAATACGGTACCACTTTGAAAGAGGATAATAACATTGTGTCATAACCTATATAGTTAATGGACAACCTTAAATTAGATAGCTTCAAGAGGTATAGGCCTTTTAATATGTCTTAATTTTCTTGACTTAGAGCATATCTTCAAATAAAAGAATACCATGCAAACTATACAGAGATTCAACACACTTAGAGCCCTTTTGTTTTCTTAAATATATTCATTCAACTATAAAATTTTTCCTTGTAAATTTGTAAATAGTCTTTCACCTTCTCAAAAAATTAAAGATTTTAAAAAAAAAAAGAAAAAAGAAAAAAAAAATTCTTATTTATCACTACAAGAAAAAGGGGTCTAGATGTCATCTGCTATTCCTTTCATTCACAACTTTCTTTGATGGGAAGTATGATTAAAAAGTTGCCCATCAACTTCTTTTTGATATATATATTTTTTTAAATAAAAATAATTCCACCCATTTTCAATTTTATTAGTTATTGTCAAAGTGAGTATAGTTAGAGTTAATTGACATATATATATCCTCAAGAACAGGTTAGAGGTTCGAATCCCTCCCTCCCAAATGTTGTTGAGCTCATAAAAAAAATCTGTATTATATATGTTGTTTAATTATTACTAAGACATTTTTATTTTTCAACCTTCAAGTAGTTGTAAGTTTGAATTCCCTATTTATTACCTAATTAATATTGAAGGAAAAACATAATTGAGATAAATATAATTAAAACTATTAATTAATGCGAAATTAAACGTCTTCCATTTATAAGAGTATCTTTTGCGTTAGGTCAGATAACGACACGATATTGACCCACTTTATTTCAATTGTCGGATCTAAACACGTTTGGTTAAAATAAAGTGATAAACTCGATCCAACCACACGACACTTAGATCGAGTTAGTTCAGGACATTCGATCCATTTTCTCGAAAAGCGACAAATATACCTTATATTTGGTAAGTAAAAAGTCTAAAATGCATGGATGATAGGATGAAAAAGAATTTAGAAATTAAAAAAAATATATATATATAGAGGTGAAAATAACAAAATTGCTAAAAGAGAAAAAAAGGTGAGAAGTTTCTAATTCCTGAATTAGCAGGAGAAAATGGGCCTGGATTTGCAGATTGGAAAATGGAATTGGGCCATTTATGAAGAGGATTTTGTTCATCTTCTTTATTGCTCCACGCGCCAATGAATGCGAATGGAAAAAGAATTCATGCGGTCAGAGCTCTGAGAGGAAGAAAAATCCTATCTGGATATAGGAACAAATTTCAACCCAACACGCTTCAATATTCTCTCTCTCATTCTCTCAAATTCTTTCTCTTTTTCTCAGATCAATTTCCGGCCGTCGTTTCAGAAACTTGCCTTTCGTTTTCATGGTGGAGCTCTCTAAAAAAATTTGAATTTTCGATTCTGCGATGATGATGATTATGCACCAGACTGTTATTAACTAAACCCAGAAAGTTTCAAAGGCAAAAGGAAAATTCTCGACTTGGGTTTTAATCTTGGGACATTCTTCTTCTTGTTCCAGCTAATGTAAAATTGCCCCCTTCCTGTAATTTTCGGGACCAAATTCGGCTGTTCCTCGTTTTCTCAAGGAATATTCCGCAGTTTTTGTTTTGGGTTCGTTTTAATTTATTGTCTTTGTTGCTTTTTGTGTTTTTAATTTTCTCTTCTTGTCTTTGGGTTTTCGTTTTTGACGAGTCTTCTTCCTTTCGAGGGCCACTGTGAGTTCGGATTCCTGAAAACGATCGGTTAAACTTTTGTTGAGGATCGAATCAGATCTATTCTGCGTAATTTGGGTTTGGGTTCTTTCGAAAATTTTCCTAATGGATTATGACGATTTTGCTTTTCCACCACTGGGTTTTCTTCTCTGCAAATTCTAGCGTTTTTCTTCTTCTTGTCAGAGTCTCGAAGTGAGTATCAAGCTTCCTTCGTAGATCCGTTTCTGTTTCCAGAGTCCACCACTGAAAACGAGAAGTTGAAACGTTGTTTTTTTTTTTTTCCGATTCTTATCGGGAAGATTAACTTTCTCAATCGCCGATTCTTCTAATCGGGCTCTTTAGAAAATGGTTCTATTGGATTTAGATGATTTTCGGACCATATTGGATACAGCCGGTGTCGATGTTTGGACCTTCATCGATACAGCTATGGAGGTCGCTTCATTGGATTACGGCAATCAATTGAAAAATCGAAGAGACGGAATCGTCGAGCGGCTTTACGCGTTGACTTCGCCTCCGTCGCGATGCCGGAACTGCGATACGGATCGCCACCATGACGGTCGCTCAAATGGCTGTGAAATCAAACAGAGCTCCGTTGAGGCGAAGGGAGGTTCCCCGTCGACGCCGCAGTTCGTTGTAGTTGAAGGGGACGACGATGGAGTAGACCCTTATGGAGGTTTGTTTGATGATGAACAGAAGAAGGTTTTGGAAATAAAGGAGCAGCTCGAAATTCCTCACCAGGTCTTCTTCTTTTCATTCTGATTGTCTAGAATTGTTTGATTGTTTTGAGTGAATTTCTCTTAACTCATCAATTGGGTGATTGTTTGACTTGTTTCAGCCTGAAGATGCTTTGGTTGAACTGCTTCAAAACTTGGCAGACATGGATATAACATTCCAAGCTCTTAAGGTGAGTGTTAATGGTGTTTCTCTTGTTCTTTGTTATTGTATTTCTTTTGAATTTATGGGCTCTGTACTTCCCTCTTCTTCTTCTTCTCTGTTTCTTAATTGTTCTTGTTCTGGTTCTTGTATAGGAAACTGATATTGGAAGGCATGTGAATCGGTTGAGGAAACATTCATCTAATGATGTTCGTAGATTGGTGAAACATCTTGTCAGGTTCATAACAATTTTATATATGAATTAATGACTGATGCTTGGTGAATTTCAGAGGATGTTTGTTGTTGAATGATCAGCTCAACTGGTGTTAATAATTCCGATTTGTGATGGTGTTTTTCCTCAGGAAATGGAAGGATATTGTAGATGAATGGGTCAGGTTGAATCAGCCTGGGGAGCAGACAACTACACTAATAGGTAGCAAATTTAAATATCAGTCTTAACTTCATAATTCAATTCTTTCAGAAATGATTAGAAGGTTAAGCTCAGTCACTCTGTTGTTGAAAAATTTAGCTAAGAATAGTTCCTAATGCTATTGACACAGCTGATGGTGACTCACCCCAGCAAAAAGCTCCTCAAAATGGTTATCACCAGGTGAACTGAAATCATTGATCTTATGGATTCTAATGTTGGTTTTCTTTACGGAAACAGATCGAAAAGTTTCTTTACTGCTACGTTTCTTACGTTTTGTTTTCGTCTAGGTTCCTGATTTTGCATACTCTCCGAATCCACACAGTGAGTATTGTATTCGAATCATATGCAAACTTAAGCTTCTTGTTTCATTTGCCATCATTTACCATGGATTAATTTGGTTTCTCCTTTTTTCTCTCTTGTCTTTCTAGATGGAAGTTCTGGGTCCGATCGAAATAACTCAGAGCCAGAACCAAAGGGAAAGCCTATGCCAAGAAGAGACGCCCCGCCCAAACCAGCACAACCAGCTCCAACGTCGTCTTTAACTCCTCAAAATGTATGGTAACCAAATTAGAGTCTTTTAACTCTATGTTTGGTTGCCAAAAATGGAGGAAGAAAATTGAACTTATCGATTCTTATGCTTCCGAAAACATAACAAACTTAACTCAAACTGCATCAATTGTGTTGAAATTTGACAAATTTGAGTGGTAGGTCTAAATTTTCTCAGGTCCCAGATGTGATATGCATGGTCTTACTTACAGTCTGCCAAATTTGTGTTCAACAAAATAGCTGTTTTAGGAAGGTTTTCTTATTATGTCTATTGAATTGATGGCCATTTGCAGAGACAGAAAGAACAACAGAAGGAAGCAAATTTCGATTCCCAAAAACTTGCATCAGCTAGAAAAAGGCTTCAAGAGAATTACAAAGAAGCTGAAAATGGTTTGGCTACAGCTTTCTTCCCTCTTATTTCGTTTCTGACTCTTTAGGAACAAATCAATACTAATTGCTGTGTTTGTCTGTTTCCCTTATTGAAGCTAAAAGGCAAAGAACAATCCAAGTCATGGACATCCATGAGATACCAAAGCCAAAGAATGCCTTCTTCTCAAAGAATAAAGGCGGCGGCGGTTCTCAAGGCAGGCACTGGTGATACTTGGCAATGCAGCAAAGCAGCATCTTCTAAATTAGGTCTCCGTTCTCGTCGAAACTGGAATCGGTTTATCATCCTTTCTATTATTACATCTTTTGATCATTAAATTTTTAACTTCTCTATCAAGTTTAAAGAGAACCAAAAACTACTTTTTCACCTAAATTTCCCTCTTAATAAGCAATGCTAATACTGATATTGTTCATCTGGAAGCCCTGAGTCTTAAAACCTCATTAGCAGAGGTCTATATGAGGAGGGGTGTAATTGGATCAACTTGAATATAAAACTCAAATAGGAAGGTGGAAGGCCATTTCTCTCTACTGGGGTGATTTCTTCTGATATGGTCGTCTGTCTGGAATGACTTTCTAAGGGTTTAAAAACGTGTTTTTAAGCACTTAGAAAGTCATTCCAAATAGACCGGGTTTAGATGATTTGAGGGGCAGGGGAGAGGGGTGGTTGATTAGTCTATCTTTGACCTGAAAAAGGAAAAATTTATTATAGGAACTTGAGTTGGGGCCAGCACATGGGGGATGTGAATGTGGATGGGGTTTGGTTTTGTTGGCTTGCAAGTGCTTTCTCTTTATTTTCTTCATATAATATTATGGAACATGGGGCTTGGCCTAACATAAAGAAGGCTGGTTTTTCTACATGGAAAAAGCTTTTACTTTTCAAGGGTGTGGGTGGGGGCAGAAGATGAGAAACTTGATGCGTTCAAAGATCTTCAAGATCTTTGACAAAGGATCAATTTTTGCAAAAGCTGAATATTTTCACTAGTGTTTGGACTTAAAATAAACCTTACCTTCTGATGTTCTTCACTATTTTTTATACACAGTAAGAGGATATTTCTACTGTGCAGTTAACTTTTTTTCCCTAGGTAAGTAAAATACATATCAAGAACAATATAGCCAACGAAAATGACTGAAACAGAAATGGAAATGCCAAACAAAACACCAGGTAGATGCTTTCAGAGCTTAAAGCCAACTATTTTCCTTTTTACTACTTGGTGATGATGATTATTTGCTGTTGGGTGTTGAAATTGGGATGAGAAATGTAAATATGAAAAAGTTGGAGGATGGAAATGAAAATAAAAAAAGAGGTTTAAAGGATTGTGAGTGAAATATCAGAGGGTTTAGAATTGGTTGGATAGTGGGTGGGGTTTGGTTGGAGCTGCAATTTGCCAAGCCGTCATTGTTGACTATTTATTATATTTTGTTAATAAGTTGCTTTCAAATAATGATAATAATCCAAAAAGTTACCAACTTTGATAAATGATAGTAGAGAAAAAAAAAAAAAAAGTTATTAACATGAACAAACTTTTGAATGTACAGAAGAATAATCCCTCTTTTTCTCTCTTTCTCAACTTAAATCAGAAACAACTGTGTTAATAAAACAAGCTATTCTTTATGAGAGAAAATTATTTTTAACAATTATTTGGCTTTGCTGGGTTAGTAGTTAGTCTTAATTTGATGGAAATATTCAGTTTAAGTTATGAATATTTTGTTGCAAACATTGATGTTGACGAAATCTTTGAGAGAAAATTACTGAAAATCTTTGAGAAAACGACTGAAAGCAACAGAAATGGTTGGGAGTAATAAATGAACTTGTTTTTATTTTTAAGGCTAAATTATAAAAAGTATCCCTGAACTATGGGGTTTATTTAAAAAATGCCCCTGGGCTTTGAAAAGTTTGAACTATGGGGTTTATTTAAAAAATGCCTCTGGGCTTGAAAAGTTTCAAAAATACTCTTGAACTTTGAAAAATGTTTCAAAAATACCCCTGCCGTTAATTTTTGGATGGAAATTGGTAGAATTTACGGTGAGAGGAAAAAAGAAAACATTTTTCAATAAGGGTATTTTAAAATTTTTTTTTGAAAGTTCAAGGGTATTTTTGAAACTAAAACTTTAACGGTTTCCATTCAAAAATTAATGACAAAAATATTTTTGAAACATTTTTCAAAGTTCAGGAGTATTTTTGAAACTTTTCAAACTTTAGGGACAGTTTTTAAACAAACCCCATAATTCAGGGGTATTTTTTTTTTTAATTTATAATTTAGCCTATTTTTAAAAACAGGTTTATGGTTATTAAGGACAAATTGTACATTTTGAGTCTTGTAATTTTTGTACTTTATAAAGAACATGAACAAAACATCTGGAATCATTGGGATGCTTTGTGTAGTAAAGCTTAGTTGAAATGTACTTTATTTTTATATTTTGAGTTGGGAAAAAAAAATAGATAAAAATTAATATTAAAGTCAAAGTTGTGTGGTCAAAATCAAAGATGCAATAAAAGTTAAGAGTACAGTCAAAGTCAACAGGAAAAAGAAAAAAAGAAAAAGGAAAAAGAAAGGGTGGAAACATTCTACAAAATTTCTACTTACAAAAAAAAAGTAAATTATGGTAAATTCAATTATGCTCCATCTCTTTTGTTTCATTTCAATTTTATCTCTCAAACTATATAAATTTATTTGGATTTAATATTTTATCATTATAATCTGAATTTCAAAATATGTAAAATTTTGTAGAACCTACTAAATCTTTTTCTTTCTTCCATATTCACTACAATTTCAGGAGGAATACATTCAAACTTTCAAATTTAATACAAAATTTATTCATCAATCTTGGCTTCTTTTTCAAAGAAACTCCACATATCATTCATATAATCCTTCCAATAAATCATAACAACTTCAATCCCAAGTTTAGGGAGGAGTGGCACCAAACAAATGAAAATGTAGTACAATTTGTTTAAATATATATATCAATTTAATATTTCAAATATATCTATAGATAATAGAGCATAAAAATTTCACATATATCTTATCATCGATAATCGATAGATGATGGAACATAAAATTTTCAATAGATCTTTTTATTTATATGTATATAGATACACACACATGATCTTTCCTTTTTTTATAAAAAAAATCAAAATTAATCGCATGATTCTTTAATGTTTTAGTTCACACAGTTAGAAATTTCGATCAATCACGAATTATCATGTTATTATTTTAAGTTGATGGCAAAGTTGCATACTATAAAATTTGAGATCAATTATAAATTGAAATATGTTTCAGATTAAATTTGAAGAAAAAAAAAGACAAATCTAGATAATGCATGTGTCTTTGTTATGAGCATTTGATCAAATAAGATTAGTTTGGTTAAACTAACATGAGTGTAGCTCAGCTGACATAAAACTTATATAAATGACCAAGAGGTCTGTATTCTGTATCCTCCCATTCCCCACTTGTCGAAAAATATGTTTGATTAAATTGGGTCATATTTACCATTGGACCAAAAATCAAATAAGTCCAAATTATTAAATCCAAATAGTTGGGTCCAAAACCAACTAAGTCCAAGCCCACACAACACTCATAGATTGAAAGACTATCCTTCATTTCAAGGGAGTCACATTGAAGATTTAGTGAACAAGGAGAACTTGGAGAATAACTCAAAAAACTTTTGAAAGATAAGACTTCAAAATTCCGACCAATTCTCCAAAAAGATCAACAGGCCATGACCAAAGATTGATTCAATACAAGCTTCAAGTTGATTCAAAGAGATCAACAAATCTATTCGAGAATAAGCACTCTAATCCTCGAGTTAAGTACACATGGTCCAAGAGAACGGATTAAAGAACCATACATCAAAGGTTGTACGATCTCACTATACAAATTAATAAAAATTCAAGTTCAACTCCAAGAATTAAATTTTCCCAAAAATCTCATATGAACACGCACAACAACGAACACCCATCTAATAGAAACTTAAAATCTAATGTCTAAAATTTTAGGCAAGTACATATCCCAGGAAACTAATCTGAATCTGAATTCTACGATATTTGAGATAGAGGGATTTGAACCTCTAACTTCTTGATCTAATATACATGCCAATTAATTAGACAAAAAAAAAAAAAAACAAAAATTTTCTAAAAACCACATTAAGGGAGAATCATTACTGGGAGAGTTAGGGTCCGTTTGGGATACATTTTAATTTAAATGTTTTTCAAGAATGTATTTTTAAAAAAACATTTTGTATAAAAATTGTTTAGAATTTAAACACTCATATGTTTGGTTGCATTTCTTCATAAATGTTTTTGTTTTTCTACGTTATTGTTGAAGTCTTTTTTAAAAAGTTGGTTTCAAGTGTTTCTCTCAAAATGATTTATTTTATCAATCTAATTTTCTAATAAGTCATTTTTAGTGGTGACCAAACACTATAAATTTTTTCAAAATGATTTATTTTCAAAATTAAACACTTGAAAAGTTAAACCAAACACACCCTTAATTGACTACAACTTTAAAGATTTTATTCTATTAAGTTAAAAGGCCATGAAATAATTTAGGAACGTACTTAAGAGTCCAAAATCGATTAGTTTTCCTCAAATTAATCGATTTTGGACTCTTAATATCACTTTTTTTTTTTTTTTTTTTTTTTTTTGACAAAGATCTTAATATCACATGGTTAAGAAAGACAAGGAAACATAAATTAAAGAATTAAAGTTTTGTAACACTAAGTATTCAATCTTTTTCAATATTAAAGTACATATTGCTTTAAAAATCTCACTTTATTTTATTATTTTATGATAAAGTGATTAATTATTTTCTTCACTTGTTTCTTTACACGCGAGGATAAATTAATTGATATCACCCTCAATAAATCTTTAAGTCACATTTTGTTTATGTTGTAGTAATCTAATATTTATAAGTTTCCATCTCAGATGTTCAAAAAGAAACAAAAGAAACAAAAGAAAAAGAAAAAGAAAAAGAATTATATATCCATCAGCTTATACCTAAATTTCTTCCGACAACTTACTAATTAAGGTTTTGCCAATTTCCTTAATTTTCGTGACATTGTTCCCTTCGTATTGCTTTATTTAATTTATGTTGTTCACATTGCTTTGTTTTGTCAATTTCCAAATTTTTGGTTGCAGGTTCAACATTAAATGTTACCTAATTTTTTTTTCTTCTTTCTTTTCAAAAGGAGATTCAATTATAAAAACTTGCACGAAATTGCATTACAAACTTTCTCTACCAAACTCTTTAGGAATAACTTAACTACTGCCCTTAAAAGAGGGATGTTTAGTTAAAGTATAGTTAGAAAAACATATGCTTTTTTTAAATAATTAAAGTTATGATACCCGTTGATCACGTTAGACATAAACTTCTGAGACGTTTTTTTTAGTTCTACATTACAAACCTCATATTAATAGAGAGATAGTTGTCATTTCACTTGTATATTCATGGATTTTTCGATTTCCTAACTAATGTGAGACTTTAGTTGCAATCCCAATCATTCTCCCTTAGCTTCAAACAAGTACCACCAAACCTCCCATCAAATAGTCGTTTGTTCATCTCCTCTTATCCAAGTCAGCTTCTCTTCTCTAGGGCAGATCCCCTAATTCAATAAACTCAATCTCAAATTATATTGTGAGACAATCATTGTCAACGTCAATCCTTATCACATCTTTAATAATTCTCCTCTCGAAACCACACTTTTGGCATTTGATCAGGATATTATTCACAATTCCATTACATACATGACAATGTGTTTGAGACTCACCATTTTTTGTTTTGTCACTTGATAATTCCATATCAACTACTATGTTTGGGACACGACTTTAAAACCCCATCAATGAAAAAGTTTGACATCCAAGAATTCCCCGTTACAATTCAAAGTACTATTAACTAACAAAAAGGAAAAAGGTAAAAACTAACGACCAACATCTTATTATTATTCTAGATTACCAGACTCACGTTTGAAGGACTAGAAGATGTATGTAAGATCTTCCAACCCATAATAGTTGTGTAATAATCAAACTTTGATCACCATATTCTTTATAGATCCAATTCAAAAAAATAAATCCTCAACCATAAGAACTCTTGTAGTTATTATTACACTTTACCAACATATATATTTTTTCTTTTGACTCCTTTTTCTTAGCCAACCATACCTTTTAGTTCCCAAATTAAGCTTCTTCTCCACTATAAGAGTTCCAACAAGCCTCCACATTTTACCTTGAAGGAACCAATGAAGAGAAAGCTCTAATCTCAGGATCTTTTCTAGAAGAGAAGACCCTAACTTTAATTTCCCTCCAATATCCTTTAATCTTCAATTTTACAAAAATCAACAATGCCAAAGCTTAACACTAACTTTTACCTAATACTTTTCCTTCTTTTTAAATTCCATGTTAACATACAATGGCCAGCCGGCAATATGGAAATTAAAGTTGACATTGCCAAAAAAAAAAAAAAAAAGAAAAAAACATGGGAATGACAGAGATTGGGCAAACCTCTGTGGTTTAGCAGCCATATTATTTCTTTAAGGAAGTGGTCTCTTGTTTTTTTATTTTTATTTTTAAATTTTTAAACATGTTGAAAAGTCAAGTCCTTCACTCTCATTTTCTATTTTCTATATATATTTTTTTAATTTTCTAATCAAAGGAGAGATGGTAATTGGCTGTTTTTTGCTAGCTCCTTTGCCTTTTTGTTTAGGTTTTAATAATTTGTGTGGCTCCTGTTCAAAGTGGGCTTACTTTAGTTTTTTTTTTTTTTTTTTTTTTTTTTTTTTTTTTTTTTTCCTTCGATTTTCTTCTTAAATTATTGTTTTAGTTCTTAAAGTAGTTCAGTTCATTTTCAACCTTCTTACATTTTTAAAAGTTATATCTCTTGTGTTTTAAAAAGTATGTTATGTCTTAATCTTTTTCTAGAAGAAAGTTTGGTAAAAAAAATAATTGTGTTTGCATTGCCTATTCAAATGAGAATGTCTACCTATACAATGACCTGAAGTTTAGGTCATGATACATAGAAAATAAATTATATGTTTTAATTATTATTTTTTTATAGAAAGTGTATCATAATGGATGTATGTATTTACAATATAATTACAATAAATCAAACTAGACAACTTTATCTTTTATCCTTATCTCTACATCATCACACATTTTTTCATGTTAGAGTAACCAATATATATACTTTTTAAAAAATAATCCACGTCTTACCCCATTATCTATACAATGTTATTCACCCGACAAGTATAGTCTTTAAAATTCTTCACATCTTTTAATAACTTTTTTATTTTTCAATTTTTTTTTGCTTATTTCACATCAAGTTTCTACGATGTTTCTAAGGAGCATTAAAAAAAAACCCATCAAATAGATGCCAGTTACTCTATTTTTTACAAAATATTATCTGTATTATAAACTTTTGATTATCAACCATTCAAAACTTGGGGGGTTGTGATCTGTATTGCAAACTTTATATGTTTTTTTTTTCTTCTTTTTCTTTTTCTTTTTCTCTTTCAAATCTTGAGAACATCTCAGGAATCTGATCGATTTTTGAGTTGTCGCCACAATTGAGAATTGGTTGAGAGTTTTCCTTTAGAGTTATATGAATATATGAGATTTGGTTTGGATGATTATGAGCTTTAGATCTTCAACTTTTGCTAAATATTGCATGAAGATTCCTTTTCCTTTTATGAAATTTCTTAGAAGATATCATTATTAATTATCATATAACATGATGATAATTATTTGATTGAATATTATTGTTACAATAAATAAAGAAAAAAATGTTTGTAACTGATATCAATTGCAATAATAGCAATCATGAAAAGTTTCATTTTTTATTTACAAAATCATAATCTTGTACTTTTTTTTGACAATATATGGAGTAGGGGGCTTCGAACCACAAATCTTGTGGTTACCAGTACAACTTCATGTCTTGTTGACCATAATCCTTGTACTTGTGTATAAATATGGTCAACTTGGACAAATTAGTCTAATGTCAATTGTTCATTTACACTGTGACCTAATGCTTTTTTAAGAAGTATATTTTTTAACAACATGTATAAATTATTGTCTACTTGTTGCTACCATTAAGAAAAGTATATTTTCATGTTCTTAAAAAAATGTATTTTCCATCATTGTGCTCTAACTTAGCTAGTTGCCAATATGGAGATGCTTATTTTCTGATACCCCACACTTTGCTTCTTTTTTTTTTTTTTTTTACTATGCTTCCATTCACATGTTTAGGCCTCAATATTAATGTGAGATGTGTATAACTTTATTATGGAATAATTCCAATATTCGGTTAACCTACTTGAGAATCAATTTAGTATTAATTTACCAAACATACCAAACAACGTAACTAGCTTTTTCTAATTTAAACTTGAAATTTACCATATTTTACTTAATTTCAAATTTGATTTTTTTTTAAAGTAAAGTTACCGGCAATTATTTTAAAAGCTACTACAATCCCAAACTAAACCTTAATATAGTTTCCTAAGTAATTTTTTACAACTAAAAGTGTTCGATCTTTTCTATAAAAAAAAAAGTGTTCGATCTTTTCTATAGTCGATCTTTAGTAATAAATATAAAAAACATTTCAACAAAATAAGATTGATCCTAAATGCTCTTTAGGAAGAAAGATACTTTATAGATGATTACTCAAAAATGATTCTAAAGTGATTGACTCAAAATCTTCGGGGTATATAATTAAAGAAAAAAAAAAAGACACATTCATAATTAGGTAAATATGATCACTTTTAAATATAAATATAGTGCAAGAAATTAAAACAAAAATTTGTGATTAAAAGCACTCTTAAGAAAAAAAAAAAGGTAAATATTATCATTAAAAGCATTTTATTTCAAATACTTTTAAAGGAGAAAATAGTTTAAAAACTCATCCTTAGAACTCCAACTTAGTCATAGGAAAAATCAACTTCTTGATGGGATAGATGTCTTAAATTTGCCTAATATATTGAATAGGAAGCAATCTCATCAATGTCATCTATCTGAATAAAAAGAAAACTTTTTGGGTTTATGGGAAGTTTGTTGGGAATGGGATATAATGGATGGATGGTGGTGGTTTAAGGATGTGGTTTTAGTGCAGATAGATAAGAGTATATGTAAACAAACAACTGATAATTACAGGACCAAACTCTAAAAGGAGAGAATGAAACATTAAAACCAACAACAACTCATTAATTAGAAAAGTTTTTTAAAACATATGCATATAATAATTGATAATGCATAAAGTGTCTCCTAAGTGGGCTTCTGCTTTGATCATCAGAATGAGAATCTGTCAGCGTTCTGATTAAGCAAAAGCAAGGATGTGTAAAGGAGCAAAATAATTGGACTTGTTCACTTTTGGAAATCAAAAACCCAAAGTCATTTCCACTGTTTTTGTTAAGAAAAATGTACTCTATACATATCATTTGATATGAATTAAAGTGGGTGTTTTCTTTATTCGAGTCATAGTAAATTGACTAAGTTAAGGTCATGTTTGATAACCGTTTGGTTTTTGAAAATTGAACTTATAAACACTACTTTCATTCGTAAATTTCTTTGTTTTGTTTATCTATACCTTCTTTTCATGTTTTGAAAACTCAAGACAAATTTTGAAAACTAAAAAGAGTAGTTTTTAAAAATTTGTTTTTGTTTTTTAATTTGGCTAAGAGTTCAAATTTTTTCTTAAAAAAGATGAAAACCGTTGTAAGAAAATTGAGAGAAAACAAAAATAATTTTAAAAAATCAAATGGTTACCAAAATAGGACCTATGAGTGTGTTTGGACTAACTTTCTTATTGATTTTTTAAGGATCAAAAATGTTTTTTTTTTCTTGTATACATGAGTATTTAATTTATTAACAAATAAAAATTCTTCTTGAAATAATCAAATTGGTTTAATTTTTTTTTCAAAAACACCTTAAAGTTGATTATCTAAAAAGTAATTCTAAAGTGACTGATTGAGAATCACTCTAAAATCACAACTAAATAAATTTGTGATTGAAATAACTTTTAACAAAAAGGTAACTAATTAGGCAAGTATCTTAATTAGAACCATTTTTTTTTATAAGAAGTGTTTTTATTTTCAAAATTTTAAATGAGAAGGAATATCCCTTTTCAAAAAAAGAAAAAAAAATAAAAAAAAATAAAAAAAAATTCACCCTAGCTTGTTTTCTGATGAATATTGAATTGGGTCAACATAAATATACTTTTGTGGATTTTGATCTTCATACATAAAGTTGACCCAACCATACAACAATACACACTATTGTATTAGGCAATTTAATATAAGTCCTCTTGCTGTATATATTGAATAAGAAAAAAAAAAAAAAAAACTAAATAGACACCATATTCGAAATCAAACTCATCATGCAATATCTAAGATACAAGAACTAAAATAAAATAAGATTTAAACCTTGTATTAAACTTTTAATATCATCCATCCTTCTTCCATTCTTAGAAGAGATTAATTATTATATAGATTGAAAAAAACAACCTAAATATATTTTATACAACGAACATAAAGGAAATGTCTAAGAAAACACTTACTGATCTGCTGGTCCAAATAGTGGTTCTGCAGCCCCTTGAAACATCACCAATCAACAAATAATAAACATTAGAGTTAATGCTTTAAGAAAGTTTATTAATGTTAATGTGTTTGTCGTAGCTAACAAATAATTCGAGAGACACTCATAAAACATGGGGAAGACAGCAATAAAACATGGGGAAGGTCATGTTCTTAATTCAGAGCTAGAAAATTAAAACCTTACCAACTTTGCTTTAGTTTAGTGGTGACAAAGAAAATAAATTAAAGTTGTTTGGTCAAAGTTCATGTTTTCGACAATGATTTTGTGCAAACGTATGTATTAAAATCAAGTAATAAACACATGGTGGTATTATTTTATACTTGTTTGTTGGACAGTGAAAGTTCATCTTTAGCTTTTAAATATATAGTTTCTCTTTTCCTTTGGTGTGAATGAGCATTGATGTTATGGATTTGGACATAATTTCCTATGTGCTTACTTTAATTTCTAATTAGGATATTGTAAAATAATTTAGGCCTTTAGTCAAAAAAAAAAAAAAAAAAAGAGGCACTGTTATGGTTTTACTTGAAGTTTTTATTTTTTATTTTTAAATAATGGGCTAGCATATATACTTGTCCATGACTTATATTTGTAAAGTGTGACAATATATTTCAAAAGTATATTAACTTATGGGCAAGTTAAATTTTGATTTTTTTTTTTTTTTGGGGGTAAAAAAAGATAAAATTTGACACTATGAGCATATGTTTATGAGAACAAGGATTCATATATGACATGAATGAATTAGATTAATTGTATGGAATAACTTTTGAAAAAAGAAAACTTTATTTAGGTAAAATCAAAATTTCTAATAAGCATATTTGGAAAAAAATAATTTAAAGTATGTCGGGTAAATGATTATATAGATGAATCAAAGTTTTTTTTAGTAAAAAAATCTTAATAAATAAAAAACACATAAATTTAAAATCTATAATTTTGAAGAAATACTTTAGAGGTAGATTATCAAAGAAAATAACTTTGAAGTAATTAGCTGAAATTTTCCAAACTTGTGGTATGAACATAAAATATATTTGTAATTAATAGAATTATTTTTTAATATAGTGCAATAATTTTTTTTTGTTATTTTATACACTTTAAAATGTGAGATATATAAAAAAAAATTTGAAAATATTTTTTTAAGATAGTGCTTGAACTAACAAGTATACCAAATAAATCCTTAATATTTTATCCATATATATGGATAAATTTCAAGTTAGTTTCAGCAAATTAAGGACATATATTTAGAAGTGTTGTCATTGTTAAAATTCATAGTGGAAAAAATGAAAATGACTTAAAAGTGACTCCTATCCATAACTTGTATGTCATTAGTGTTTGGGCTCTCTTGTTGTTGTGGTGTGATCAAGGGGTTAAAATGCTGAACTTCGATGGAAATGTCAAGAAAATGTCGATGTTGGTGGATATTTATGGAAAAATATTTAAAACAAAAAAAATCAAAAAAATATTTAAATCAACAAATGAATATTTTACATTTTAAAAATAAGTAAAAATACTTATTATTTTTTTTTTTTTGACAATATGGAGGTGGGGATTCGAACCACAGACCTCTCGGTCATTAGTACAACTTTATGCCAGTTGAGTTATGCTTTTGTTGGCACTTATTATAAATATTTTCTTCACATTTGTTACATTTTGTTATTATTTTGTTTATATTTTATCAAATTTCATTATGATATAATGGAAATTTCGATTTACTTCGCATGTCGATGTTGAACCCATTGACATGTAAAAATGTAGATGGAAATGTCGACATGTCGATAGAAATTTAATATATTAGGTGTGATAATATGAATAGCATGTCTATATTTCTAGCGATTTTTGGTCGAATGATTGTTAGAGAATGTTTTTTAAAATGATTATTACTTTAGAATCCAAAATTGTGTCCTATTTCACTCCATTTTTGCCTTGAAATTTTGAGGAAAGTTACTTCTTTTTCTTTCTAAAATTTGTCTCCCCTCTAACTTTATTTATCTCGATTTTTTTTTCTCTCAACCTTCTTTTATCTCTACAAATTTTATAAAGAAAATACTTAACTAGATAAAGTAACTCTTTCTACACACTACCAATAAAATATCGACAACTAGGAAAAATAATTTTTTTTCTCATTTTCTACTTTCTCTCTTAGTTGTCAGTAGATTTTAAAGGGTGTGTATAGAAAGACTACACAGGATTGTGCAGCCAAGTACGGTTTCTCTCCCCAAAAAATTTTCCTCTCACTCCATCATTTTTTTTCTTTCCAAAAAAAATTCTCCTTTTACGATATTTGTCTCTCTAAAATTTTTGTCAATCTTTTTTTTTTTTTTTTTTTTTTTTTTTTTTTTTTTTTTTCTATATCTAAATTTTTTGCTCTTCTTTTCTAATGTTTTTTCTCAATAAAATTTTCAGTACTTCTCCCTCTAACTTTTTATGTTTCTCTCTAAAATATTTTATCCCTTTCTCTTAACTTTTTTCTCCGAAAAAAAGTGTCCTTTTCTAATTCTTTTTTTCACTCTAAAATTTATGTATCTCTCTAACTTTCCTTCTTTTCTAATTTCTTTTTACCTTTCTCTCTCCCTAAAATTTGTCTCTCTTGCTCTCCAACTTTTCTCTCTCTTAAAATTTTGCACTCCCTCCCTAACTTTTTTCTTTCTGACGAAGAACCCTTCACATATCTCCTCGATGATATGATATTGTTCACTTTGAGAATAAGTCCTCGTGGTTTTGTTTTTGGTATCTCACTCAAAAAGTCTCGTACCAATGGATTTGTTGTTCCTCACTTATATACCTATGATCTTCTTTCATTCTCAGCCAATGAATGACTTTGGTTGCATTTCCAAACGCTCTATAATTTTTATCTTTCACTTAAATTAAAAATGCATTCTTGAAAAACATTTAAACTAAAAGGCATTCCAAACGGGTCCTAAATATTTTTCAAGAATGTTTTTTTTTTAAAAAAAAAAATTGTATACAAATTATTTAGAATTTAAACACTCATATATATGTTTTTTTTTTTTTTTGAGTACATACTCATATATATATGTTTGGTTACATTTTCTCATAAATGTAAATACACAAGTTATTATATATTTAAAAACTCTTTTTAAAATTTTTTCTTTCAAGCATTTCTCTCAAAATTGTTTATTTCTCCATCTCAATTTTTAATAAGTCAGTTTTAGTGATTATCCTAGATTTTTTTTCAAAATAATTTTTTTTTTTCAAAATTAAACACTTGAAAAGTTAAACCAAACATATCTAACTTACACGTGCAAGCCCTAGAACAATCCTGAACAACACGTATGTGATGGTTAAAGACGTTTTTTTTTTTTTTTTTTTTTTTTTCTTTCTTTCGGTAAAGATCGATCAAAATAAGATAAAAACTACATGTATACATTGAATGTGACTGATGTACTGTGTGTGAGAATATTTTGTGTGAGGGAGGAGTTTGATAAACTGACTTTCTTAGATTAAATTATTTATTTCTTTAATAAATTATGTTATCTTAGACTCATTTGAGTTTTTCAAAATTTATATGTTTATTATAAATTTCATATATGTCAGATAAAATTATAAAATCAAAGACAACAGCTTTTCCTATAGTTTCTAAAATAGTATGATATTATCCACTTTAGATAAAAATCTTCATGGTTTGTTTTTGACTTCACTCCAAAAACTTCATATCAAAGAAGAGGATGCCTCTGATCACTAAGTATACTTATATTCTTCTCCTTTCCTAATTAACGTGAGACCTTATGATCACATATTCCCAATAGTTTGATAGAACCTACTACCTGTTTCGAGGCTTACTAATACGGCTAAATTCAGAGCATGTTTTTGATACTCTACTTGTTATTGCTAGACAACACAGATCTCTCCATAATTTTCACAACAATATGAAGTTGTCAACTTTAAGTATAAGACCACGTATAATTGAGATACTATTAGTCTCTACCTTATTTATATATCTAAATTATCTTTATCTTTCCTAGATGATGTGAGACTTCAGCCGTCCTCGACCGGAAAAAAAAAAGTAAAACTTTTTCCAAATTAACAAGTACGTGCATCTGCCTTCAAGTGTCAAAGAAACATACAACCAGTAATGCAAAACTTGTCAAATCTAATGGGTTTATAATAATAATGTCATTTTCAACAATAGTGTTGGACTAAACGAACATTAGATTGGTTATAGAACACTCATTTTATGTAGTTTATTCGAATGTGTATTAGATACTCTCATGATAGAAGAGATGACATTTTGAAGTATCATGATCACAAATCTTAAAAGAATAAAGAATAATAGTAAAAGGGGGAAAAAGAAAGGCAAAACCTTGTCTTGTGTAGGGGTCTTCTTCAGTACTTTCTCTCATATTATAGCTTAGCTTAGCTTAGCTAGGGAGTACTTGTAAGAAGACAAACAATTATGGAGGCCATTGAAGTCTTTGTGAGAACTTTTCTTCTTCTTTTGGACAAATAAATGTGTTTCTATTTCAATGGATACAATCCCCCAATAATGAATTCCATTCACAAAAGCTATATAGCAATTTCAAGCACAAAGAAGCCAAGTGGGAAGCAAAAAAAAAAAAACCCTTTTAATATTATTATAAACATTCACACACTCCCACTGTGTTACTTTGAATCTAACTGAGCAACTAGAAAGAAGAAAGGAGATAAGTTTGGAACATCATGAGATCAAACCCATTAGTGAAAGAAAGCAAATTCTAGACATTGAATTGACTTGTAAAGTCATGATGCAACCCACTTCACTCATTTTTTTCTTCATTTTTTTCAGTGCCTTGAACATTGTAAAACCTATTATTCCTTCATAAATGTGTTTTTGGCTTTTTTCTTGTTTTGGTTTTTTTTTTAAAAAATTATTTTTAAAATTTCCTATGAAAAAAAATTATGAGGGAAACTTCATAGTTATAATATAATTTTGGATGAATTCAACTAAGCCTTGTTCCTTAGTAGACTGAAAGAAATCAACAACAAGAAGCAAATTAATTTCTTTAATTTTATATATACATATACAAAATTGAAGGACTAAATGTATAGTATTGGGACAGAAAATGAAATAAAGATGAAAGATGAATCAAAATAGAATTTGAACATTTAAAAAAAAAGAAATAGAAAAGGGAGAAAGGTGTAGGAATCATTTGAAAAAGAAAGAGAAGTATATACCATGTATGGGGGAGCCCCCCCTTCCCCTCTCAATTGCATTAGCCCAACTACTTTGAATTGAATTTGGTAATTTAGTTTTAATTGATGCTTCTCTCTCTCTCTCTAATCTAGTCAACAAATGTTTTATAAAGTAAAGCTAACTTTTTATTTAGTTTATTTTAGTAGATGAGAATCTCCATGATTCTCATAATTTTTGTTTCTTATTTCTTAAAAATTAAGTTTGTTTACATGTTATTTTTTGTTTTCCTTACTTTGAATAAGATTTTTAAAATAAATATCTTTTTCTATAATTAAAAACAATTTTTTTTAGTTTAACAATAATATATGATGAGCGAGTAAACTTGATAGATTTTCAAATGAAAAGTTCAATAAATTTAGGCCATGTTTATTTTCTCTTCCAAGCTATCTTTGCAGCCGCTTTGTGGTTCATTTGGCAGGAGCTCAATGCTCGGATTTTTAACAACTCCTACAGTTCGATTGTCCATATTTGTGAACAAATCATTGCCTCTGCCTCTTTTTGGTCTTTCACATCAAGACTCTTTGTCAATTATGATGTATCTTCCATAGCTTTGAATTGGGAAGCTTTTATGTAGCTTTTTCCCGTATGTTTCTTACATACGACTTTCAATAAAGTATCATTTTTCTAAAAAAAATAAATTTAAGCCAAGTAAAAGTTCAAACATTAAAGAAGAGAAAAAAAAGACTATGTATAAAATCACCTTTTTTTTTTTTTGAGAAAATATATAAAATCACCATTAATGTTTGATGTCTCTTGAAAAAAGTCTCTAAATAAAGTATGTTATTATTGCATGAACTCAAACTATAAATGTTTATTTATTATGATCAAAAGTATAAGATAAGAAGATTCGAATCCTTAAGTAAACTTTTGAACAATTAAGCTTTAATAATTGAGCCAACTAATAATGGTCTTTATACACTATCAATTCAAATTAATTTGATTAAATAAGTCACAACCACACAATATGATTTCTAATATAAAGAGAAGGTTCATAATTAAACATTTATTTGATCAATAAATGTGAAAATGAAAATTCAAATTTCCAATTTAAGGAAAAAAAATGTTTCTCTTTTAAACTATGTCCATGTTTATTTTATTGAGAACTTCTATGTTAAAATACGGAGAATGTGATTGTGTATGAAATATATAATTTAATTAAATGAATGAAATGAAATTCCGAGCACAAAGCTAGAAAATAACTGTTGATTGGGATATGTCTTTTTTGTTGGCCAAAATTGACTTGGAATTCCATTTTGAAACATGTTCCAAACCGAATGTGGGTGAGCTTTCCCATCAAAACTCTTTTAACTTAAAATAGTTGACCTCATCTCCAAAAAAACATAAAAGTAAAAAGCTTAAAAGGGAAAACTTTTTACATATACCCAAGTTACATTAATTTGTAAATCAATTAAAAAAAAAAAAACAAAACAAAAAAGAGGCCTCTAATAACTCTCAAAAAAAAAAAAAAAAATAGTGTTTTTCTTGAAAATAGTTTTTCACACCCACTTAATAGTTACATAGCGGCTACAACTTATAACAATAACTTCTTCCTTCTTTGTCACAAGATATAATCAAATTGTATCATTCTTTTTCCAAACAAAACTCTATAAAGCTTGGAAACCAACAAAGATGACACCAATCATACTCTAAAATACAAGAAGACAAAGTGACATGAAAATAAGGCACAAAGTTAATGTGTATCCTATGAGAAAGAATATTACAATAAAGCTACATATTTCTTTTTTTATTTATTTTTTTATGAAGTTTTATTTTCCAAAAAAAAAAAAAAAAAAAAAAAACTACATACCATGGGGAAGGAGTCCCCCACCTCTGGCCTCTGGGGTTGAATTTTCCCAACTCCAATCTATGTCAAGTAATTTGTAACAGAGCAACCAGCTTTATAAAATTTCATCAATAATTAGGTCACAATGGATAATAATTTTTCAAAATATAATATTATAAATAAAAAGAGAACATAATGTTTAATTATCGGAAAAAATATTTTTTGATCCCTGAGTTCTGAAGAATAAGTGCATTTGGTCCCTGAGTTTTTTAAATAAACATTTTTAGTCTAGTCCTTACTTTCATGGAAGTAACAATTTAGTTGAAAAAGTTACGGATTTTTTTTTTTTTTTCATGAAATTGATGTAGTTTCTTTGGAACCAAAGTTACGCAGCTTCAATGAAGCATAAATGGCAATTGAAACACGTGATTGCTTTACTTTTAGTTGTTGTCCTCCTCTCTAGTAAACCAGTTGACATTACACATCATTAGACATTATTAAGGTTATTTACAAATTACAAAGGAGTGTAAGGTTAGACAAGTTCTAAGACTCTATTCTATTACTATATAAGTTTTAAGTCCATTACTTTTTTTTTTAATTGTAAAAAAAAAAGTCCATTACTTTTTTTTTTTATACAAAGGATGAGGCATAATCCACCCAAAAAAAAAAAGTGAGGTTCAAAACTAAGCAAACAACCAATTGGTTTCTACTAAAAAATCAGCTAGTTTTCAAATCCATGATCATCTTCATTCCAAGCTAGCTACTCGTTTCAAGTCCATTACTTAGTGAATTATTCCTGTCTACAATTTAGAAATCTTATCCTCTCCAATCTTTACACAATTGCTATCTTAAATATAGTCAATTAATAATTAATCAAGGCCAAGATTGGAAAAAGGAGAGAATACTCAACACGCCTAGACTTAACAAAGAAATTACTTAACAAAGAAATTATTTATGGGTTGTGTGAGACACGTGACCCAATGTACGTAATTTGCTAGATAACTTGCACATTTATTTTGTGTATAATCATTTTTATTTTGAATTAGAGGCATTAGCCCAATGAGTTTCCTTTTTTTTTTTACGACACGTGGATGTGGGAAGATTCGAACCACAAACCTCTTGTCATTAAAATAAATTTCATTCTACTTGAGCTATGTTCATGTTGGCTGGTCCAATAAGATTTGACTAAAACAAAACTGGTGCAAATGGTTTTATGTCTAGTGTGACTCTAAATTTATAATTTTATGCATGGTAGGTTCATAAATTTTAAAAAACGTCAAATAAGTCAATGATCTATTAGATAATAAATTGAAGATTTGTAAACCTATTAGAAACAAAATTGAAAACCTCAAAGACTGCTTAGACATTGTTTTTTTTCAAGTTATTTAGAATCATAGATATAAAATTGAAAGTTTAAGGACTTACATACACTTTTTAAAATATAATTCAAGGACCAAATTGACACATACGTGAAAGTTCATGAATTAAATAAAAACAAAGTTATAGTGCAAACTAGAAATTTGTCTGATAAGAGTAATTGCTTGGAAGAATATCTAACCCATTCTCACTTCTTTTTCTCGTTTACCTAGATTAGTCATAGGCATAATTACTCTCTTTCCATTTATTAATTCTTTTCTCGTTAAATTACAAGTTTAGTCTCTAATTTTTTAATAGGTGTCTAATAATTAAGTCTTTCAATTTTAAGAGAAGGTAAAGTCTGAAATTTAAAAAATGTATACTATATCTTGAACTTTTAATTTTTCTTTCTTTCTAATAGGTTTTTAGAAATTTCGAACATTTTTTTTTATAATTAATAGATCTATTTGATATAAAATTGAAACTTGTGTCGGATAGAGAATGTGAAAGTTTCAATTTTGTATACAATAGATCTATAAATTAATAAAAGTATGGAATATTGGGTAAAATATTTATTTAACCTAAACTTTAAAGTTCAAGAATCTATTATTAGACATGGCAAATTCCCTATCGGGAAATCGACTGCTCTTCTTATATACACTACTTTTCCAATTAAAAATTTAGGGACCTATTAGGCAGAGACCTATCAGGTACACATCTCAAATTGAGAAAGTAATAAACTTTTAATTTAACCTTTTTTTTTCCTAAGCTCTTCCCTTTGTTTGTTGCATGGGTTTAGTTCAATAATAAATAAAAAAAAAAAAAACAAAAACAAAATAAAGGGGATTTTCTTTTTTAATTTTTTATTATAATCCAAGGGATTTTTTTTTTTTTTTTGAATTTAATACACAACATTAAATAGAACTTGGCAAGGAGCTAGGAAGTCAGCCTTTTCCACTTTAAAACCAGTTATGGTACCAACTTAATGATCAACTCACAGAGTATGTGAAAAATCAAACCACTAATCTACCATCATAAAAATTCAAAATCACACCAATAACTCAAAATGAAGTTGATTTTTTTCTTCTAAATATATATAATAAATATCTTAGACACAATGGGTAGTAGGGAAAACAGGTGGCTTCTTGAAGCCAAAAAAAAAAAAAAAAAAAAAAAAAAATTGCACATAAGTAGAAAAAAAAAAAAAGAAGCTAATTGGCATATAAAAACTGCGCATTAGCGAGAAAGAAAGGCATACAAAAATCTGCCCAAAATCCTTTTTTGTAGAATAAATTAAAAAGCACTTTAAATGCCAACCATTGCTGTCACACATCGCATTATTATGATGTAAATGCATCTGAACTCATGTATAATGTAAATAAAAGATAAAGTGTGCAATACTTTGTCTGTGTTTTTTATTTTTATTCATTGTCAGCTCCCTTTGCTTTTTCCCCCAATCAGCAGCCTCTCCCCCTTATTTAAAGGCAGCCAAAAATGAACCCCAAATTATCATTCTTCTTCCCCTCATTCGCAATGGCTTCCAACAATAAACCTTACATTGCTGCATTTTTCATCCAAATCACCTTCGCCGGAATGAGCCTCATGTCCAAAGCCGCCTTCGCCGGGGGCATGAACACTTACATCTTCCTCTTCTATCGTCAAGCCGCTGGCACCATCGTCCTGGTTCCCCTCACTATGATCTTAAAAGGGTACCTCAAATTTTCTTCCTTTCGTATAGTTTAGTCGATAAAACATTAATTTATTACCATTTTGACTTTTAACGAAACTATTTTTTGGTTTGATGTATTTCAGGAAGGAGAAGAGGCCACTGTCTTTTAAGCATCTCTGCCAGATTTTCGTCATTTCATTGATAGGGTGCGTACTAAATCTATGATGCAAAAAGTATAGTGTATACCAACTTAGTCAAATCACCCACCAATTGAAAAATAGTATTGCCTTATTATTATTTTGTCACATTTTGTTGAGTGAATCTTATTATATACTTTTGAATTATTAATGCGATAGGATGGAATAAGGTATATAAATGAAGATAATTCATTAATTTGCATATTTAGGATTACTCTTGCATTGGATGCTTATGGAGTGGCTATTAATTACACGTCAGCAACTCTCGGCGCTGCAGCCTTTAACTGCGTTCCTGTCACAACATTCTTCTTCGCCGTCTTACTAAGGTCATATTTTAATACTGATGATAATAATAATTAATATTTATGAGAAATAATTTAATTTATATATAGTAAATGTGTTCACTTTTTCTTTTCCTATTAAAAACTCTTTTCTAACTTTTTCAACTTTTTATTATTTGAGAAAGTCAAACAAACCCCACGTTTCAAACCAGCAAAAGAGAGAGAAAAAACAAGAGATTAAAATGACATGTAATTTTAGAAATGATTTTCAATTAATTATGATTTTTTTTTCACTCTTTATTAAGTTTAAACGATAAATTTAGGCCCTGTTTGGATAACCATTTGGTTTTTTGAAAATTATGTCTTCCAAATTTCCTACAATAATTTTTATATATATTTGTTAAGGAACCATTTGAATTCCTTGCCAAATTTCAAAAACAAAAACAAGTTTTTGAAACCTACTTTTCTTGGTTTTCAAAATTTGACTTGGTTTTTTAAAACAAGAAAGAAAGTAGATACTAAAACAAAGAAACTCATAGATAGGAATAGGTGTGTATAAGCTTAATTTTAAAAAACCAACAACTAAAAACCAAATGGTTATCAAACGGGGCCTTATCAATCCATGATCACCCAATTAGTAAAAAACAAGAGAGGTGAGAAAAGTAGGAGGGAAAAGGAATCCAAGTGCAAGCGGTAATTTCTATAATAAAAAAAAATTTAAACTTTCAATTTCGTGTTGAATAGATGTTCAAAAGTTGAGGAACTAAATTTATAATTTAACCTGGATAAGTGGAGAAGTATTTTATAAAGTTGAGAACAAAAAAAGACTTTAGTATATATGAGATGTTTGAAAGTTACAAAAAGAATAAGAATCTCACTATATTATTTTTGTACATACATATATATATATATTATTATATAATATACACAGAATGGAGAAGGTGAAGTTAAAGAAAGCAGCAGGGATAGCAAAGGTGGTGGGGATAATGGTGTGCATAGCGGGTGCAGCCATTCTTGCTTTCTACAAAGGCCCCTACATGAAACCACTTTTCACTCACCAACTTTTCCACCACTCCCAATCCCAATCCCAATCTCACCACCCTCCTAACTCCCAAAGGACATGGATGATTGGTTGTTTCTTTCTCCTCGTTACTAGTGTCTCTTGGGGCATTTGGTTCGTTCTCCAGGTAATTAAATCCCTTCTTCTTCGAACCACTTATATCAGGTTAAATCACAAGTTTCGTCGCTGAACTTTTAGGGTTTTTGTCAATTTGGGGTGCAGGCTCGGTTCTTGAAGGGGTTCCCTCACCCGATGGAGTTCATGTGCGTGCAAACAGTGATGAGTATGGTTCAGTCCTTTGTTGTTGCCATTGTTATGGAAAGAGATCCTTTGGAGTGGAAATTGGGCTGGAATGTTAGACTCTTTGCTGTACTCTATTGTGTAAGCATACAAAAAATAATACTCTTTTTATTTTATTTTATTTTATTTTTCTTTTCTTTTCACTTTTGATTTCCTTTTTAATTAATTGGTAAACTTTACTCAAAGTTAGGAGTTCTTGCTTTCAATTATTAGATTTTGTTCCTTGAATCTCCCCTTTTGATACTCCACATCCAATGATTTCATTGCAATATTTTAATCCAAATCCCACTTTTTATAAAAAAGATATGCAGGTAAAATAAATTAGAAGATTTTGTATTCTTCTTTTCTTGTTTTCAAAAATGGGATTTTCGATCTTAGTGTTTATTGGTGATGTTTTTCATCAATCTACAATGAAGAAACCATAATCTTGAATCAATATGTTTAATTATAAAATTAGTGGATTTATTAACTTGACACGTGGCACAGGGCATTTTGGTCATTGGAATTGCAAATAATGTCCAATGTTGGGTAATTAGAGAAAAGGGTCCAGTTTTTCAAGCCATGACGACGCCCTTGAATTTAATTGCAACAATTATCGGTTCACAATTACTGTTGTCCGAAGGAATTTACTTGGGAAGGTAATAAAACAATGTTTATATTACATTAAATTTGACTTGTTAATCGAGATTAATTAATTCTTTGCTTTCTAATTTACTCTTTCTCAAAATTAAGAATATGTTTAATGTGTTTAATAATATTTGGATATTAATTAATTGAAATTGTTTGGATGACAGTATAATTGGTGCATTCTTGCTGGTGATGAGTCTTTACAGTGTTTTGTGGGGAAAAAGTAAAGAGCTTGTCACTACTCCAAACAACCCACCATCTTCACCAGAAAAACAGCCTGAAGAGTCGACAAGTCGTACTGAAGTTAATCCCACATTAGTCTAAATAAAACTAAATTTCCTAATTTAATTAGGGTTTTTTTTTTCTTTTTTTAATGTCGTATTTTGGTTACTATGTGAAATAATATGCACCTATCGATACGATCGATTACATTATCCGATCCTCTTATCAAACCTTCATGTAAAATAATAGTTATGGAAATTGATTCATAAATGAAATATGGGTTTAAGAAATGAAAAAGGGTTTAAAAAATGGATATGATGCTAAGTAATTATTATAGAAATATATTTACAAAGTTAAAAACTCAAAATATATTCAAGATCATGTTTAATTAAACACAACTACAAAATGGATGAGTTTAAAAAAAAAACAATAGAAATATGATAAAAAATGTAATGCAAAGGTTGTTTACATTGTTGAACAATCTCGTTATGTAGTCTCACTTATAAAAGTTGAGAGTAGAGGTGTATAAAAAACTTGACAACCCGAATAACTCGTACTACCCAACCCAGTTTGGGTTGGGTTAGGATTTTTTCGATTTGAGTTGGGTTGAATTTTTATAAAACCAAAAATTCAGTTCGGTTCATAGGTTTAAGAAGTTTTGGCTCGGTTCAACCTGAACCGAACCAAAGATATATATATATATTTAATATATGCCAAAAATTATTAATGGTAGTTGTTTGGCATAGTGGTCATAGCCCCTTCTATTGATGTCCTATGTTTGAATCTCAAAAATTTCCAAATTTTTGTTTAATTTTATATATTATTTATTTATGTTTTTTTATATTATTTTTAGAGAAGCTTTTTATGTTTTTCTTTTCTTTTTTTTTTTTTTTTTAAAATTTGGATTTTGGATTGGGTTGAATTTTCATATACATTCGGTTCATTCAGGTCGACAACCCGACCAACTCGAATTTTCGGGTTGGTCCAAAAAATCTCCAAACCCAATCCAACCCAACCCATGTACACCCCTAGTTGGGAGCAAGAAAATTTAGTATAAACAAATATAAACAGTACCTAAAAATAAAGGTAGAGCAAGAATTTTCAAAATCCTATATTTTAACTTGTTTTTTTTTTAGAAAAATTTTATAGACTATATTTTAACTTCTTACATATATATATGAGACATTTTTTTATTTATTAATATTGTATCTTTTTAAAACTTTTTACTGAAATATAATTATTTTGAAACTTATTATTAAAAAAATTGTTGTTTTAAATATTTTAATAATAAGTTTCAAAATAATTATATTGTTTTTTAAAGAAACTGCATATGCTTGTGTTTGGGCCCAGCCCACACACTACCCAGTGGCATTTTTTAAAAATAACTAGCAAGTTAAAATTTGGGATAATTGTAATGGGTGGCAACATGAAGGTAAATAATTACAAATATAGCAATTTTTAAAAATATTTGCAAATATAGCAAAATTTTTTAATTAATTTTTTATATTCCTAAATTGCCCCTGTGTGCCCATCTTCTTCTTCCTCGTCAGTTTAGTTTTTTTTTTTTTTTTTTTTTTTTTTTTTTTTTATTGATAGAAAGTCTTTTTATTACTGATAGATTCTATCAGTGGTAGAAAAAATTTCTATCAGTGATAGAAAGTTTCTATCACTGATAGAATAAAGTTTCTACCAGTGATATTTCTATCACTGATAGATTCTATCAGTGGTAGAAAAATTTTCTATCGGCGATAAAAAGTTTCTATCACTAATATTTCTATGACTGATAGATTCTATCAGTGGTAGAAAAAATTTCTATCAGTGATAGAAAGTTTCTATCACTGATAGAATAGAAGATTTCTATCACTAATAGAAACTTTTTCTATCAGTGATAAAAGATTTCTATCACTGAGATAGGTTCTATCAGTGATAAAAAAAACTTTTTATAGAAAATCATAGAAAAACTTTTGATAAAATATCTTTCAATCTCTGACCACCCATAAAAATCTTTCTATCACCGATATAATCTATAAGTGATAGAAAAACTTTCTATCACCGATAGAAAAGCTTTCTATCAGTGATAAAAGATTTCTAT
This sequence comes from Luffa acutangula, assembly GCA_036850905.1. Taxonomy (NCBI): domain Eukaryota; kingdom Viridiplantae; phylum Streptophyta; class Magnoliopsida; order Cucurbitales; family Cucurbitaceae; genus Luffa; species Luffa acutangula. Next base: position 53,563,693 of record CM072087.1, on the reverse strand, counting down.
CACTGATAGAAATTTTTACTATTCTATTAGTGATAGAAAGATATTCTATCAATGATAGAAAACTCTTGATAGAAAATCTTTCAATCCCTGGTAGAACCTATCAGTGATAGAAATCTTCTATCGATAGAAATTTTTTCTATGAGTGATAGAAAAAATTTCTATCATTCATAGAAAATCTTTCTATGAGTGATAGAAAAACTTTCTATCTATATCACTGAGACTGATAGAAAAACTTTTCGTGAGTTATAGAAAATCTTTCTATCACTGATACTTTTCTATCCGTGATAGAAGATCTTTTGTTTCTATCAGCGATAGTGATACATGGTGAAATCGAGCATTGAAAAATAAAGCAAAAACGAACTATTATAAAAATCAAACACTGAAAAGCAAAAACCAAACACTGTTAGAAAACCAAATAACAACAACCAAACACTGATAGAACACCGAACAAGTGATAGAAAAATATCTATCGCCGATAGAATCTATCAGTGAAAGAAAATTTCTATCACTGATAGAATCTATGAGTGATAGAAAATTTCTATCACGGATAGAAAATCTTTCTATCATTGATAGAATCTATCAGTATAGAAAAACTTTCTATCAGTGAAAGAAAATCTGGAGGGGTATTTTAGTAAATGCAACACACAAACTATTAGATTTTGCCATTTTTGCAATTTTTTTTGTGGGTTGCTAGATTTGCAATTATTTTGGCCCATATTGCTATTCTTGCAACCAGCCCTAAAATTTGCAAAGAGGAAAAAAAAAAAAAAAAAAACCAGTTTCATCAACTTTTCTTTCTTTTGCCCTCCTCCACCTGGTTGTGTCAAAGATCCCACTTTGAAAAGATAAGTTGAGACCTCACAATTTATAAGATATATGAGCTACTCCTCACATTGTCATTTGGTTTTGAGATGTAATCTAATATGGTATCAGAGTCCATTAAATCCAAACAGGTATTCGGTCCAATAAAAAAAATTGGGATCCGATCCAAGAATGGTGAACCCAAAGAGACACCATCTTGAGAGCTCTCCTCACATTGCCAATTGATTTTGAGATGAACCCCATATTTTAATAGATTGAAGGTGAAGAACAAATTTATCTAGTAGATCCATTTTTTTTTACTTTTAAAATTAAAAATTTTAGGGTAATTTGTAAAGAATTGAGCAGGTGAACATAAAGAGGGCAACAAGTAGCAAAGATTGTAAAAATTTGGGTGTGTTTGGTTTAACTTTTCAAATGTTTAATTTTGAAAAAAAAAAAATCAGTTTGGAAAAATTTGTAGTTTTTTTTTTAATTTTTTTTTTTAGAGTACATCAACATTTGGGAATGGGGGGATTCGAACCTCTGACCTCTCGCTCGAGGGTACATGCCAATTTCCCCTGAGCTATGCTCGCTTTGGCAAAAATTTCTAGTGTTTGGCAACCACTAAAAATGACTTATTAGAGAATGAGATTGAGAAATAAACCATTTTTGAGAGAAACCGTTGAAACCAACTTTTTAAAAAAGAGTTTTTAAGTATACAATAACTTTGGTATAAAAACACTTCTGAGGAAATGTAACCAAACATATGAGTGTTTAAATTATAAACAATTTTTATACAAAACGTTTTTTAAAGAATGCATTCTCGAAAAATATTTAAATTAAAATGTATTCCAAACGGACCCTTTGTAATTGATGAAATCACTTTTTCCACGATGCCAAAAGTCAAGTTTATCAGCCCATATATTGACATCGAAAAGCATGTGTTGATGGTAAAATTTCGCTCGGACGATCTATCTTCACTCCACAGTGAATTTGTATAAGAGCAGGAAAGACGTGATCTGCAAGACAAGCAAACACTGCACACTGGTGTGGTGTAGACCACATGTACTCCGATGCTTAAGTTACTTCTGGCTAAAAAAATAGCAGAATGTCTCAAAGTTAATCGGTCGTACCTGTATGTGCTCAGATTCTAGCTTTCCCTCCCCTTTCCAGGGCCATCTCAGTCGCTTTTATAGTTTTTTCCTCTTTAGGGTTTCAGCTAGAATAGGCCCTGAAACAAGGTTCGGGCCTGTTGTTCTGGTCGGCCTCGACATTGGGCCTAGGCCAAGCATTCTCCTCGGCCTCATCTTCGGACCGAGGCCGAGGAGATCAAATGGGGTCGGGGAGGGCCCCGACCCTTATCTTCCGTTTGCTTTGGATCGCTTTCTGCATACTCGGGGGTCCAACGACTCCGGGCATTTCGAACCGAAAGGTTGATGGTTATTTTTTACCCATAACAGCATGGATGATTGATGTTTCTTCTGGAAACAATCCTAATTTTGAATGTAATTTACTTGGAAATTTAAGATGCAACATTGAGAAAGAGTATAAGATGATGAAAAGTAGAGAAGGGTGTGGAAAAAATAGAAATTTTGCAGGAGGCTGGTTATGTTGAATAATATAAAATGGTTTGTGATGGCCACTGATTTTCACCGCATGAGATTGAGTTGTTGATTATTATTAGTAACAAAGCAATATTGTTGTTTTGAAAAGAGACCATTATTTTGAGAGTGGAGATTATTTGGTAAGGAATTTCTGGCTTTCTCGCACTACTCCATCCATTATTGCGTTACAAATAATTTTCATTTTCCCACTTCACTTCACTCTCTCTTTAATTTTAAATATTTTTCACTTCTAGAACCATATGTATATAGACACGTGAGACACACGATCACCAAGGATATTGTAAATTATTAATTTTTCTTCTTTTAGAAATTATTTGAGATGCGAATAGGAGAGATACATTTAATATATAAAATATATTTGAGTTACATTCGAATCAATTCATCAAATAACTAAAATACGATTTTTAACATCTCAATAACTATAAGTAGGGAATTTTAAGTCAATTGTGCTTTATACACTTTTTATGGCTTTCCTCTCAAATTTTATATATTTTTGTTTTGTATTTCTATTCACGACCTTCCATTTTTAAAAAACAAAAAATAAAATCAATTGTTTATCATATCTTGTAATAAAAACAAAAAAAAACAAAAAAAACTTAATGTCCATCGCTATTATTATTATTATTTTTTTTTTGAAGAGTCAGACATGTCATATTGAAATCAAAACTACATTTCAATCAAATTGTGTCGTTGGGTTCTGACACTATTATTCTAGGTGCATTATATTATTGTTGGTGGTAAAAGCAAGGAGCTAAAGCGACGGCTTAATTTCCATCACTAATTTTTTTTTTTTTGAAGAGTCAGACATGTCATATTGAAATCAAAACTACATCTCAATCAAATTGTGTCGTTGGGTTCCGTCACTATTCTAGGTGCATTATTATTGTTAGTGGGGATAGGCAAGGAGCTAATCACTCAAAGCGTGACAATTTTCTTTGAAGTGTCAGACGTGTGATTATTGAAATCAAAACTATATCTCCAATCAAATTGTGTTGTTGGGTTTCGACAATATTCTAGAGGCATGATATTATTGTTGGTGCTAGTAGACAAAGGAGCTAAATCACTCAAAACGACAACTTAATTTTCGTCACTAAATTTTTTTTGAAGAGTCAGACATGTCATACTGAAATAAAAACTACATCTCTATCAAATTGTGTAGTTGGGTTTCGACATGCAATATTCTAGGTCCATTATATTATTGTTGGTGGTGATAGACAAGGAGCTAATCGCTCAAAGCGACTACTTAATTTCCATCGCTAAATTTATTTTAAGAGTCATACATGTTATTGAAATCTCAACTATACATAAAATGTTTCATAGGAGTCAGATGTGTCATATTGAAATCAATTTCACCTCAATCTACAACATGGCCATATCGAAATTAATCAACTACACACCTCAATCTACAGCTACATTTTCTTTTTTATTCTTTATTAAAAATGTTACAAATATGGGGACAAGAGCTTAAACATTGAACTTATAAATAAAATAATTATTGATGTTTTAATTAGTTGAACTAAGTTACAATTTCTTTGATCAATGTGTTAATTAGTTTCTGGTTACGAATTAGGCTTTCTTTTCTCCCCGCATTTTTCTTTTGGATCAAATTTTGGTTACCACATAAAGCAAATATATTCGCAAGATCCTTTAATTTGTCAATCTGATTAAACAGTGATAAAGCAGAGAAGAGATAGAGAGAGAATAATTCTGAGAAATATGATTGATTTGTCTGTAAAGATCTGAAGAATACAGCCAACATAAATAGGTGAAATACATGACAGATGGAGGCTTACGATAGGCAGAAACAATAACAAACTATATGGCAAAGGAAATGTAAAAATAACCCAACAAAATCATAGAGATAAATAACATTCCATCATCCCCCCGCAAGCGAAACCGGCCTAGAAAGGACTGAGAGCTTGGTCCTTAAATTCTGAAATCGAGCTGTAGGCAACGGTTTTGTAAGAATGTCTGCCAACTGATCTTCCGAAGGAATAAAGCGCACCAAGAGTTGTTTTCTCATTACTTTCTCACGCAAGAAATGATGATCAATTTCTATATGTTTGGAGCGGCTGTGAAACACTGGGTTAGCAGCAAGATATGTGGCGCTAATATTGTCACATAAAAGCAATGGAGGAGAGGGAGGAGAAAAGCCAAGCTCACGTAACAAAGACTGAATCCAAATTAATTCAGAAGCTGCATTAGAAAGGCCACGATACTTTGATTCTGCACTGGAACGAGACACCACCTTTTGCTTAGCCGATGCCCAGGAAACAAGGTTAGAACCGAGGAAGACACAATACCCACTGGTACTTTGATAGCGAGCATAGCTAGCTATCTTTACTCATTTAATTTAGTTAGTCTTCTATGATTTTTGGGCCATTTTATTGTGCTTTAATGTTTATTTTGTAGGAAATGGTTGATTGAAGCTAAAATGCCATATCAGAGTTAATCGGGTGCTCGGGGCGTGAAAAGATGCAAAGGAATGAAAAGAGTAAAAGTGGAGAAAAGTCAAATCTCGGTCAACAGCAGGCTAGCGTCGAGACGCTAGCTCGTGAGCGTCTCGACGCTCACATTCCATATCAGAATAGGCGCGTACAGCTTACAGCGTCGAGACGCTACGATAGGAAGCGTCCCGACGCTACCGTTTTTCCTTATTCAGAACGCGCGTTTAAGAGGCAGCGTCGCGACGCTGTCTTGACAGCGTCTCGACGCTAAGACGAAAAAATCAGAATAAAAGCTTCACTTCGGCTAGGTTTTAAGGGAGATCAATTTGGGACCTTTTGGGAGCCGTAAAGAGGACAGAATAGAGGATTTTGAGGCTGCAAACAAAGGAGGGGCTTGGAAATCAACCCATTGTTCGTGGGGATCGTGACGGGGACGTCGGGACTCGGCCTACATTGAGTTTTCTTTTCCCTTTTCTTTCTTTAGTTAGATTTATGGCTTTGACATGTTTAGTTGAGCTTGTATTTCCATTCATGAGTTGCTAAACTTGTAGCTTAGGGATTGATGTAGCTGATTAAGTTTATGGATTGATTTATGGTTTAAGTTGTGCAATGTTATTGTGTTTGTAATCTTGATTTAATGCTTTCAATTAATTGGCCATTAGTTGGATGATTTAAGTTTCGAATCTAGCTCGGGAGAGGGGATTTGATTTAGACTTGCTCAAGATTGCATGAATAAAGTTTACTTTCTAATTCTTGACGGTTTTAGATTAACTTTAGAATTGGTTAAAAGATCTCATTGCCTTGCATATTAATAAACTTAGATAGGGATATCAAGTTGATTAATTTGCATGAGAATCAATTATACTCGGGAGAGGTAGTTGTGATTAAAGGGTCTTTGGCTCATAATTTCATTGTGCATAATAACTTATTCTTTAAAATCAATCCTAAACGAAATCGGCGAAATCAATTCCCTAAGTAGTTTTCCCAATTGAATTTCCATTCTTTTTACTTGCTTTGATTTGTTTAATTCATCACATATTCATCACTTTTTGATTCCTAAATAAAATTGGGCAAGATTATTCGCAATACTCAATTTGCTTAAAAATCCAATCCAGAGGACGACATTCGAATTTACTATTCACTATATTATTACTTGACCCGTGCGCTTGCGGTAGGAAAAGTCCACATCAAGTTTTTGGCGCCGTTGCCGGGGATTGGCACATTTAGCTAGATTGATATTGTGGAAAAATTGCTTGATCTTAATTTAGGGTGTATTGTTACTTTTTTAGGTTTGTTGCATTTTTTCCTTATTTGTCTTTCTTTCCATATTTGATTTTGCATTCCATATTAGGTTACTTTGTTTCCTTTTCTAGATTATTTTTTCCTTATTTAGATTAGTTGTTTCCTTTTTTTATTTCATTCCATAATTGTTTTCTTTCTTTTTTAGGGTAGTTTTGTTTGTTTATGCGTAGGGATAAAGATTTAATTTTAGCACCATTTGATCCCGAAATAGAAAGAACAATTCTTAGGCTTCGAAGGGAAAATAGAGAAATTATTCAAATGGCAGACCAAAATCCACCTGAGGAGCCTAGGCCTATTAGAGATTATTTTCAGCCTGTGTTTCAGGGGCAACAGTCGGGGATTGTCTATGCACCGATTAATGCCAACAACTTTGAGCTGAAGACCGGCCTCATTCAGATGGCTCGAGACTGTGCATACAGAGGGTCACCCACTGAGGATCCAAATTCTCATCTTAAATCATTTTTGGATATTTGTGGGACAGTAAAGATTAATGGTGTCTCTGAGGATGCTATTCGCTTACGTTTATTTCCCTTTTCTTTGCAGGATAAAGCACGTGATTGGTTGCAATCTATTACTCCTGGGAGCATCACCACCTGGGATGCTTTGGTCCAGGCCTTTTTAAAGAAATTCTTCCCTCCTGCAAAGACGGTCAAGCTGAGGACCGAGATTGGGACATTCCAACAACAATATGATGAGCAGCTGTTCGAAGCTTGGGAGAGATTCAAAGAGCTACTGAGGAAGTGTCCTCAGCATGGTTACCCCGATTGGCTTCAGGTACAGTTGTTTTATAATGGTTTAACCCCCAGTACAAAAACGATTGTTGATGCAGCTGCAGGTGGGACTCTGCTGTCCAAGACCGTGGAAAACGCTCGCACACTTTTAGAGGATATGGCCACCAACAGCTATCAGTGGCCATCTGAGCGGTCTACACCTAAAAAGATTGCTGCTGGAGTGTTCGAGGTTGATAAAGTAAGTGCACTCCAAGCCCAAATGACTTCCCTTGCCAATGCGTTTATGAAATTTTCAGGTACAGGGAGTGCACAGTCAATTGAATCATCTGCTGCTTTAGCATCTAGACCTCAAGAGGAGACCATCGAGCAGGTTCAGTATGTATCAAATTTTAATTCTAGGGGATATACTAATAGTTCTACACCTACACATTATCACCCTAACAATAGGAACCATGAAAATTTCTCTTATGCTAATACTAAGAATGTTCTTAATCCTCCTGGTTTTGCCCCTCAAACTCAAGATAATAAAAAGTTAGAAGATCTTGTTGGAGCTTTCATTGCAGAGTCTAGTAACAGGACAACCAAGTTAGAGGAGGCAGTCATTGCTATCAACACCACGGTGAATGGCCACAGTGCAGCCATAAAGAACATTGAAACTCAGCTGGGACAGTTGGTGAATGTTGTAAGCACCATGAATAAAGGTAAGGCCCCAGCTGAACAAGAGAAACCCCAGATGGAGTATTGTAAGGCAATCACTGTGCACCAGGAGGAATCTGAAGAGGAACCTGAATCTGAGGACTATGAAACGCCTACAGGGGAAGCTGAGGAGGACACATCAGCAGATGAGGCTGAAAAGCCTAACTTGGAGCCTCCTATTCCTTCTCCTACACTGATGGTTCCCAAGGAAAAGAAAAAGAAAAAGAAGAAAAAGAACAATCAGGTTCAGTTTGATAAATTTATGAATGCTTTTATGAATCTGAACATTAATATTCCTTTTGCAGAGGCATTAGAGATGCCACAATACAACAGGTTTATGAAGGAGTGGTTAGCGAAAAAGCGAAAAGAAAAGAAGGTTGACACTGTTTATCTCGCTTCCACATGCAGCACCAGAGTACAACAGAAAGTACCTGAAAAAGTAGCAGATCCAGGGAGTTTTTCTGTTCCTTGTAGTTTTGGTACTTATTCGTTCAGAGCATTATGTGATTTAGGTGCTAGCATTAATATTATCCCATTGTCCTTGTGTAAGAAGTTAGACATAGGTGAGATTAAATCTACTCCTGTAAAGCTCCAATTGGCTGATCAATCTGTGGTGAGACCAGTTGGTATTGTAGAAAATGTGTTAATCAGAGTAGGTAGATTTTTCCTCCCTATTGATTTATATGTTATGGACATGATAGAAAATCCTTCGATGCCTGTTATATTAGGACGACCATTCCTCGCTACTGGGCGAGCGATTATAGATATTGAGCGCAGGGAGCTCACTATTAGAGTCAAGAACGAAAAAAAAAATCTTTAAAGCAGTTGAAGACTCTAAAGATGAAGTGCTTTACATGGGCTATAGGAAAGGTGCAAGAAAGAGCACCTCTGTTGGATTCACAGAACAAAAGCCTCCTTGAAGCACGTGCAACACGTCGAGCTAATGACGTTAAACAAGCGCTCATGGGAGGCAACCCAAGTAAGTTAGTGTGTTTTCTTTTTGTTTTTGATTTATCGTTTGTTTTTGTTTTGTAGGTCTTGTTTTCTTCCTCTCCTTTGCTTTCAAGCTTTCAAGATTCAAAGCTCTCAAGCAAGAAGTCATCATCATTCCAGGCCAGTATTATTCACTCCTGTCATTCTTTTATTGTTCTCATGCTTATTTATGCCCTATTTTCTTTATACATTGAGGACAATGCATATTTTAAGTTTGGGGGTGGATTAGCATGTTTGTGGAGCCCTTGAGCATCTGAGTTCGGGCTATAGTTTTGAGCTTTCTTTGAATTATGCATATGGTTGTTTTCTGGATGCTGCTTTTGCATGATTATGATGTCCTAGGATAGGCTTTCTTGTCAATTTTCAAGCTTGTGATGAGATGTAAGCATAAGTGCCCAAAAAGGGAGACTTTTTAAAATTTTTCTAGGAGATGACTTGCATGAGTAGAGTATCTGTCTTGGCTAGATTTGGATTTGAATGCTTAGGAGCGAATTATTAGGTTCATATGCTTGTTGTCACCTCGATAGGTGTAGGGTAGAGCTAAAAGTTAATGTTTTGCGAATTAGCATGTTTGATCTTGCTTAGGAGGAAAGAAAAGAATATATGCTATTTATGCTCATAAAGAAAAATCATTCTTGTTGTTACTGTTGAAGAGAAAAATTATTATGCCATGGCCTGTGCACAGTTTGCAATGTTTAATAAAGTTTAGGCAAAAAGAGCTACCCCTGTTGTGATCAGTTAGGCCAACCAGAGACATCTCAGGTTAAGGGTCCCTGCAATGGGTGTGTGAAAGCTAGTGCCACATATACATGCTTAATTTGATTGTTAATTAAAAGCACCTAAGTATGGAGATAAACAAACTAATTTGTTGCATTAACTCATTAGTGAAGCCTTAGTGCCAGTGTAGAGGGAAGATGAGTTGAGAGTTTAATAATTCAATCCCGAGCTAGTAGAGTCTGATCTTGCTGAGTTAGATCTCGCTTGTGCAAGTTAATTTTGGAAAAATTTTAATTTGTCTCCCTCATTGGTCCTTGTGTGCATATTTCTTGCTTGCTTGGTTATTGACTTTTGAGCCTTGAGGATTGAGTTATCATTGTTGCATCCATTCTTCCATTGTATGTCGGATTTAGAGTTTGCTCGAGGACTAGCAAAAGCTTAAGTTTGGGGGTATTTGATAGCGAGCATAGCTAGCTATCTTTACTCATTTAATTTAGTTAGTCTTCTATGATTTTTGGGCCATTTTATTGTGCTTTAATGTTTATTTTGTAGGAAATGGTTGATTGAAGCTAAAATGCCATATCAGAGTTAATCGGGTGCTCGGGGCGTGAAAAGATGCAAAGGAATGAAAAGAGTAAAAGTGGAGAAAAGTCAAATCTCGGTCAACAGCAGGCTAGCGTCGAGACGCTAGCTCGTGAGCGTCTCGACGCTCACATTCCATATCAGAATAGGCGCGTACAGCTTACAGCGTCGAGACGCTACGATAGGAAGCGTCCCGACGCTACCGTTTTTCCTTATTCAGAACGCGCGTTTAAGAGGCAGCGTCGCGACGCTGTCTTGACAGCGTCTCGACGCTAAGACGAAAAAAATCAGAATAAAAGCTTCACTTCGGCTAGGTTTTAAGGGAGATCAATTTGGGACCTTTTGGGAGCCGTAAAGAGGACAGAATAGAGGATTTTGAGGCTGCAAACAAAGGAGGGGCTTGGAAATCAACCCATTGTTCGTGGGGATCGTGACGGGGACGTCGGGACTCGGCCTACATTGAGTTTTCTTTTCCCTTTTCTTTCTTTAGTTAGATTTATGGCTTTGACATGTTTAGTTGAGCTTGTATTTCCATTCATGAGTTGCTAAACTTGTAGCTTAGGGATTGATGTAGCTGATTAAGTTTATGGATTGATTTATGGTTTAAGTTGTGCAATGTTATTGTGTTTGTAATCTTGATTTAATGCTTTCAATTAATTGGCCATTAGTTGGATGATTTAAGTTTCGAATCTAGCTCGGGAGAGGGGATTTGATTTAGACTTGCTCAAGATTGCATGAATAAAGTTGGTACTTCGCCTATCATCAGGACAGTTTGCCCAATCTGCATCGGTGTAGCTGGTGAGAGAGAACGGTCCTGAAGTTGAAAAAGACAAACCAAGATGAGATGTTGTCTTTAGATAGCGAAGGATCCGTTTGACAAGGTTCCAATGAGTTGTGGTTGGAGCGTGGAGAAACTGACAAGCTTTGTTTACAACAAAGCTGAGATCCGGCCTTGTTATTGTGCAATATTGCAGTCCTCCAACGATGCTCCTATAGGTTTTTGGATCTGGTAGAGCATCACCATCATGAAGGGAAAAAGAAGAGCCAGCAGCCATAAGTGTTGTCATTGGTTTACAAGAAAACATATCTGCACGCTGAAGGATATCATTGAAATATTTCTGCTGACAAAGAAATAAGGTACCAGAATCCCTGATAACTTCAATACCAAGAAAGTAAGAAAGATCACCAAGGTCCTTTAGAACAAACAAACCATTTAGAGAACTTATAAATGATTGAATAAAGGAGGAGCTGCTGCCAGTCACAATAATATCATCTACATATATCAAAACAACCACAAAAACAGAGTCTTTGCTATAAAAAAGAGAGAAGAATCAGAATTTGAGGCTTTGAATCCCCAGCCAACCAAACATGTGCTAAGTTTGATAAACCACTCCCTTGGACTCTGTTTAAGACCATACAGTGCCTTTTGAAGTTTACAGACATAATTTGGTTTGTCCTTATCGATAAAGCCCGGTGGTTGGAGCATGTATACATCCTCATGAAGATCACCATTTAAAAACGCATTATGCACATCCAATTGCTTAAGGACCCAATTAAAACGAATGGCAAGGGATAGGAGAATCCGAATGGTTGCAGGCTTGACTACAGGACTAAAAGTCTCAAAGTAGTCTATTCCTTGAGTTTGATCAAAACCACGAGCCACCAATCGAGCTTTATATCTTTCAATTGAGCCATCCGGTTTTAGCTTTATTCTGTAAACCCATTTGCAACTCACAAGTTTGTATTGAGGAGAATTAGGAACTAGAATCCAAGTACTATTTTGAACCAGTGCCTTGTATTCTTTTTCCATAGCATCTCGCCATTCATCACTCTTAATAGCCGTTTTGAAACTTGTTGGTTCAACTAAGGGTATGGTCGGAGTGGAGGCTAGCCAACACTTTGGTTTGAAGATACCATCTTTGGATCTTGTGACCATAGGATGTGTGTTGGTAGGTAGGGGAGCTGGAGGACTAATATGGGGTAATGGGGGGAGAACAGAATCTGTGAAGACTGATGTTGGAGAGGGAGCAGCATTGGAAGGGGGGAAAAGGTAGAAGGTGTAGACAACGTTGAGGAAGTCGGTGAGGAGGTAGATTGAGATGAAGGAGATTGAGAATGGTGGTGAACAGAATTAACTTGGCTGGAAGCAAATCCTGGTGGTACCGAGGGGGTTTTGGAGTGAGCGGAAGCAGTGGAAGAATGAAGAGGATAAGTAGGTGGGGGAGAAGGAGCTAGAACGGATAGAGATGGAGATGGACAACAAGATAGAGGAGGAATGGAAAAAGGGGCTGGATTAAAAAGAAATTGATCAGGTTGCGAAGACTTAATAGTACCAAAGGAGAAGGAAGAAATGGTACATGGGAATAGAGACTCATAAAAAACAACGTGTCTTGAAACAAAGAGACGACCCGAAATAGGATCTAAACACAAATAACCCTTGTGATTTGAGCTATAACCTATAAATAAGCATTCAGTAGACCGAAACATAAGTTTATTTTCATTAAATGGACGAAGAAAAGGAAAACAAGCACAACCAAAAGCTCTTAAAATAGAGTAATCAGGAAGCCTGTTGTAAAGCATTTCATATGGAGACTTGGAATTTAGAACAGAAGTGGGCAAACGATTAATTAAATAAAGTGAAGTAGAAAAGGCAAAGCTCCAAAAAGAAATGGGCAAACCTGAATGGGCAAGCAATGATAGGCCGGTCTCTACAACATGTCGATTTTTTCTTTCAACTCGACCGTTTTGCTGAGGAGTGTATGGACATGACACCCGATGATGAATGCCATGTTTTGAAAGAAAGGAAGAAACATTTCGAAATTCCCCACCCCAATCGGTTTGTAAACACTTTATCTTTTTACCAAATTGAACCTCAACAAGCTTTTTAAAATTAAGAAAACATGAAAAGGTTTCATCCTTGGATTTTAACAAGTATAACCAAGAGAAACGGGTGAAGTCATCAACAAATAAAAGGAAGTAACGAACTCCATTAACTGAAATTTTAGGGGAAGGTCCCCATACATCGGAATGAACAATTTGAAATGACTCTGTAGTTTTTGTTTCAGCAAGAGAAAAAGGTAGTCTGTGACTCTTGGCTAATTGACAAAACTTACAAAAATCAGAATTACTATGGGAAAAAGCCGAGACACCAGACTTGGACAAAATTTGCTTCACCACCGAAGCTGCAGGGTGTCCTAATCGTAAGTGCCAACAAGAAACAGAGGGAACGGAAGCCGTAAAAACAGCAGGAGACGATCTGGCCAAAACAGCAGAGTTGAAAGGCGTTGACAGTTTGTAGAGACCATCCTCAAGCTTGCCGTGGAGAAGAGTTGCCTTGGTTTGAAGATCCTTGACAAGAAAGAAAGAAGAGTGAAACTCAACATAGGCTTTATTATCATGACATAAGCGAGCTACACTAAGTAATTTCTTTGTAATTGACGGAGTATGCAAGACATTATGAAGAACAATAGGTTTTGAATAAGAATGAACTAAAGAGGTACCAATATGAGTTATAGGAATTTGCGTACCATTTCCAACAGTAATTTGTTCACCACCATTATAGGTCATTGGGTTGCAAAGAGATGAGATATCTGGAGTCATGTGATGAGTGGCCCCTGAGTCTAAAAACCAAGATTCATCTGGATGGTTAAAATCACCTTGGACAGAGGACGAGACATCAGAAAATGATTGGGACAAGTTGGAATTAGGCTGATGGGAAGTGTGTAAGAGGGCCTGTGGCTGTGAGGAAGGAGTTTGGTAAGCAAGGTTTGTTCTATGATGGCAAATAAGGGCTGTATGGCCAAACTTACCACATATTTGGCATTGTGGTTTGTTGTTATATTGTTTAAGAGGCCATGGAGTAGAATTCTGAGGTTTACCAAGAATGCTCGGAGATGGATTGGGTTGAAGGGAAGGTGAAGAAGAGAATGAAGACTTAGAAAAATGGTTGAACTGAGGTTGTTGTTTGTTAAAGAACCGACGATTAGAGTGATGAACATTGAAACTGCTAAGATTAACTTGGGCTAGATGCAACTGATCAACTGTAGTTTGCTTCTCCAAACGAGTTTCATAAGCTAATAAGAGGCTGCGAACATCTTCTAGTGTAGGATTATCCGAACGATTTTGAATAGATGTTACAAAGGCGTTATACTCACTACCTAAGCCATCAAGAATATGAGCAAGATGGTCCCTATACGAAATTGGTTCACCGATTGCAGCAAATTTATCAGTGATCTCTTTAATCTTGGCTAAGTACTGAGTAACAGATAATCCATCTTTTCTTATTTTCTGTAATTGAGATTTCAAGGCCATTATCCTAGCAGTTGTATTAGAATCATAGGCACGATTGAGAGAAGACCAAATATCAGAGGCAGAGGTTAAACTTACGATTTCGCCCATCTTTTCTTCCAACAATGATGAATAAATCCAACACATAATGAAACGGTTGTACCTTTCCCAGCCGACATAATCTGGATTGGGTTGAGTGTTCTGCTGATCAAGAAACTTGGATGGAGCAGGGATGGAGCCATCGAGGAAGCCAGACAAGCCATTCGCAAGGACAGCGTTAAGGAGTTGATTCTTCCATAGCAAGAAATTGTTGTCATTTAGTTTGACAGCAAGCGGTTGAGGTAAAGTGGGATATGGGTTAGGAGTGAAGAAATTAGAGCTGGGAGGAAATTGTGGAGGTTGTTGCGGCTGGAACAGAGGCCTTGGGTAAAACATGGAAGGTTGTTGAGGCTGATATTGGGGAAATTGGTAGGGAAATGGATTGGTCTGAAAAGTTTGATATGGGGGAACATGGTTATTTTGGGGAGGAATGACATTGTGATAAGAAGCAGTGGCTGTCGGATAGGGGTGAGGCTGAGTATTGTGAGGTCGAACCAGAGGAGGATTAGGGGTGGTAAGAGGTGGGTTTTGGACTGGGTTATGGACGGGAGTAGCTACTGGAGTTGTCACCGGTGTGTTTGGAGAAATGACTGGAGTTTGTTGCTTTTGAGAGGAGGAAGAACCTTCTTCAGTATTCATTGTCGAGAAAAAAAAATGGGGTGGCTCTGATACCATAAACAGTGATAAAGCAGAGAAGAGATAGAGAGAGAATAATTCTGAGAAATATGATTGATTTGTCTGTAAAGATCTGAAGAATACAGCCAACATAAATAGGTGAAATACATGACAGATGGAGGCTTACGATAGGCAGAAACAATAACAAACTATATGGCAAAGGAAATGTAAAAATAACCCAACAAAATCGTAGAGATAAATAACATTCCATCACTGATCAACTATAAGTTATATTCGTAGGGTAAAAAAAAACTCGGAGAGAGTTAAAAAACAAATAATAATAATAATGATAATAATAATAATAAAAACTTAATAATTGATAAACATAATCATCAAATCAATAGAAAAGTATGAAAACAAACCTTCAATAAATGCCAAGCAGTTCGAAGGGCTGCTAGAAGAAAAAAAGAAGTGGGAAAATAGGTCATGTTGGATAATTTTTCCGCATAGAGCTATAAATTATTTGGCATCTTTGTATATAAAACTATATCACAATTTCTATGTTAATTCCAAAATCACTCTAAGCCCTGTTTTCAAATAAAAAAAGAAAGGAAAAACAAAAATAGTGGTTAACATAAATGAAGCTAGCTATTTGACTTGTAAACTGCATAAATATACAAATAAAAAAAAATGTCCCAAGACTTAGGCAATTAAAAAGTCAACTCTACTATAGATATCACACCTCCCCTTTAATGTTTTAATAAATTATTGAATATTGAAATACTTTATAAATTCTCTCTCATATGGTGTAAAACTGTCAGTTACATTGTGATGACTTTTTAAAATATTTTCTCCTTACTAGACTAGCTTGGATAAACTACCATAGGTTAGAAAACGACTGTGGTAAATATGGGAAGGTTATTAATTTACAGTTGTGTGTGGTCAAGAATATAGAGACCATTCAATATTTTTTTTTACAACATGTAGGAGTGGGGGTTCAAACCACTGACCTTTTGGTCATTAGTACAAACGTTATATCAGTCGAGCTATGTTCATGTTGACCAGTCGGGGTAACTAAAGAGAAAGGGTTCTAATCCCTTTCATACCCTTGGCAATTGGTATGTCATCTCTCTTTCCCAATTAGTATTAAACTATCTTAAAGAATTCACTTTATTAAATTTATGGTAACACTTCAGTTTAAGTTTTTGAGTTTATTGGTGATTTAACATGATATCAAAGTAGAAGATCTTGTGTTCATCATAACCTTTCATCTACCGCTTCTGAGTTGATTGATGATTATTGTTGATTATTTAACAGTGAAGTTGTTTAGGATGAAAATTCTCTGCGGGAAATTTCAGCGTAAGTTCCTCATGGGAATTTTCTTTTTCCACTCTACAATTTTTGGAACTTTTTGGAAAAGAAGGGGAAATTAAAATAAATATTTATAATTTTGATTTTATATTTATTGATGGACAGAAAAGAAGCTCTAGTTTTAAGCTTCAAAGTTAAATATATATTTGATAAAAATATATGAAGTTATTACCCATTAATTGGTGTGATAATGTTGGAATTATTTCCAATATTGAGAAAAAGAACAAAATTTGAGTTTCTCAAATTTGTTTGGAGGGCCAAGAAGAGTAGTTCAATTGACATAAAGTTGTATTGATAACCACAACGTTTGTGGTTTGAACCCCTCACCTTACATATTGTCAAAATAAAAATAAAAAAATTGAGGATTAAAACAATTTTATTTTAGTGTAATTAAATTTACTATGACTCATCAACTTAAGCTTTTGGATTATTAACGAGTGATTTAACATGATATCAAAGTAGGTGGATTTTTGTAATATATTGCACTTTCCTCCTTAATTAATATCGAATTCCACGTGTTGGGTCTTTCACAAAATTTCCAAATCCATCGACTTAAATTTTTGGATTGAGTGAGGATTTAATGGTAGTTTAAATAAATTAGAATGGTTGCCTACAAATCATGGAAGAATATAATTGAAATTAATTTGCATCATTTTGTAAACCAATTAGTTGCAATAAAATATTTCCAAACCTTTTTTACCCTTTCATATCTCTATCTTATTTATCTTTTAGTTTTAATTTCTATATTTTCTTTAATTGATTTATCTAAATAATATTAGGGTTTGGCCCTTAGAAAGATTTCTACCCCGAACTCAGAGGATGCATGACATCCTTCTTTTCTTTTTTTCTTTTTTTTCTTTTTTTTATCATTGGTATTAAAATTCGACACTCGCATACACTTACGTGAACAATTCTCTCTAGACTATGGGTGTGTTTGGTTTACCTTTTCAAGTGTTTAATTTTAAAAATAATTCATTTTAAAAAATTTATAGTGTTTGGCAACTAATAAAAATGACTTATTAGAAAATGAGATTGATAAATAAACCATTTTGAGATAAACACTTGAAACCAACTTTTAAAAAAAATCTTCTTAAGTAAACAATAACTTGTGTATAAAAGCATTTGTGAGTAAATACAACCAAACATATGAGTGTTTAAATTTTAAACAATTTTTATACAAAATGTTTTTTAAAAAATGCATTCTTGAAAAACATTTAAATTAAAAGGTATTCCAAACACACCCTATATCTTTTACCAATCAAAATCCATCTAGGGGTATACCCTACAAGGTATATATATGAAATTTTTGCTAGTTAGCGCTTAGCGGCATTTTTTGTTTTTTTACCCCAAATAGTATTAAAACAAGTATTTTTCTATAGGTTCTTAAAAAAAAAAGTATTTTTCTAAAGGAATGATGTGGACTACATTTTTTGTTTTTAAAGAAAAACGAGCTATATTTAATTACTAAATTAAAACTTTATAGTAAAAGATGAGAACATATACAAATTTGGAGTCAATGTGGAATAAGAAAATGCAATATAATCTCCATCCTCATCACTAAAATTAAAGTGAGATGAGTATGTGTTTAATGACCTTGATTCGAATAGATTCTCCACTTAAACTAAAAAACTACTAAATACTCCTAAAAATTTTGAAAGCAACCCTCCAATTTGAACCATGTTGATCAATTTATACCTTCCACCTAAAACTTAGAAGTTTGTTAATTAAGTTAATCTAATAACTCTCTCAGACATATGGAATACAAATTATCTTAAATTAAATCACTTCAACCAAAGGCTAGCTTGAGAATATTGGAACCCACTTTTATATCTTTTTAGTATTTTTTAAAAAAATTAAGCTGTCATAAGCTAGCTGAGCTCTCTCTCCCTTTATTCTATAACAATTCTAATTATGCAAACCTAAGGAGGACATGTAGAGTTTCTAAATTTTGTAAATGATTGAGAAATATAAAGTTCTCTCCAAACAAAAAAATTCTCACGTTATTTCCTCCTTTAAGAAAATTTCAATAATATATTCAATCTGATTTCAATTTATCATCCCTACTTCAATTTTCAAGATTATATTGATCATCTTTCTCAAATTTTAAAATGAAGGTACTAAATTGTTACAAATTTAAAAGTACAGGAACTCAATTGCTATTTATTAAAGTTCATGGACTAAATTGTTACAAAATTAAAAGTATAGAGACTAAATCGTTACAAATGAAAGTTCAGGGACCAAATTGTTACTTTCATGAAAGTTCAAGGGTCAAAAGTGATTTTTAACCCTTTTTTTTTTTATATATCTAATTCAACCTTTCAATACAAACTTCTTATTAATCTCTCTTTAGTCCTTTCTATCACCTTTTTTTTCACCCTTTAGTCCCTAATCTTTTCCTAGATTCTACTCTCTTTTTCCTACACGTGTTTCCTAATTTCTACAAACATTTTCCTACATCGCTCTTTATATCTTTTTTCCATTGTTTTCTTATAGCTAGGCTTTTCTCACTCTCTTTTTGTTTCACTTTTTTTTTCTCAATTATGTATATACATACACTATAATTTTTTTTATTTGCAATATTTTATAGAGCAAATAGAGTACCAAAAAGAGAGGAAGAAGATTAACTATCATGAACCATAAATTTATTTTTCACTTCCCAATTTCTTGCACTTCCCTTACTTAGAATTGAGGCAAAAGAAAAAGAGGAAAAAGAAAAGGCTTTTCTTAAAAGGAAGAAAATAAAGCTAGGAAGAAAGACGACAGACAAATGACATCATCAATACACCTAATAATGTGAGACTACAAGTGGAAAAACGCACCCCATTAGTCACAATCCAACTTATAAGTTTATTACACACAATTATTAATTAAATATTTTAACATTTTACAAAACATTTACTTTTTATTTCAAAAAATTTGCACCTCCAAAAAAAATAACAAAGATATACTTAAAAGAAATTAGGTACGAACGATTAAGGTTAAACTTTTTATGAAAATACTTTCTAATTATTCTCAGACATGTTGGTCAGTTGCCAAAGTATGATCCTTTTATTCGTGAATATCATGGAAGTTTGCCACAAAAAAGCCATTTGAACTTGACCCAAACAATGAATTGTCTTTTTATGGTCAACAGTTTTATAGTTTTTTGTTTGCCTTTTTGAATTTGTATAAATTTGTTTCAAACCTCATAGGAACAGCCTCAGTTCTCTTCTGCTGATATTGTTTTCTCTCACTTGTCTCAAATTCTTTGCTTTGTTTTTCTCTTTGTTTTTCTTTTGCTTCTTCAGCATTAAGAAACAAATTAAAAGCTTCTTCTTTCTTTATATAAACTTAGCTTCCTCCAAAAATGGGTTCGAAAAAACCCTATTTTGTTGCAATTTTGACACAGATTTTTCTGGCTGGAATGAGTCTTCTTTCCAAAGCAGCGTTTGCTTCTGGCATGAACAGCTTTGTGTTTGTCTTCTACAGGCAAGCTGCTGGGGCTGTTTTTTTCCTTCCTCTGATGATGTTTTTAAAAAGGTAATTAATATTATTATTCTCTTTGCTAATTATCCATCATTATTTGTTTTTTTTTTTTGGTGTTTTTTGTGGAGTCCTTTTGAGCTTGATGTCTTTTTTTTTTTCTGCTTTGCCAGAAAAGAGAGCCGACCACTTTCTCTTAAGGATTTCTTGAAGATTTTTGCGATTTCGTTAATTGGGTATGTTTTGTTTGGATATTAATTTTCATATTCAAATGGAATTAGCTTTCTCGAAGTTTAAAAATCGAAGCTTTTTCCAATTCAGGATGACAATTGGATTCAATGCCTATGGTGTGGCTGTTGATTACACATCTGCAAATCTGGGTGCTGCTGCATTCAATTGCCTCCCAGTCACAACATTTCTCTTTGCAGTTTTGTTAAGGTACAAAATTTTATTAAAGCTAGCAAATTAGGGATGTATCATTAAAGATGGATAAGAAGATCAACATCTTTGTTACTAAAGTAATAATCATGATAATGTTGTAAAGGAATGGTTATTATTCTGGGACTTGATTTTTGTTGGTTTCAATCAACTCATCTAAAAATTTCCTTTCTTTTTTGGTCTTACTTTAATGATAAGGATGGAGAAAGTAAACTTGAGAACAGTGGCTGGAATGGCAAAGGCTGTTGGCATAATAGTTTGCATTGGGGGAGTGGTGACACTTGCATTCTACAAAGGTCCATATTTGAAGCCACTCATCAATCATCACCTTTTCCAATTTCACAAAAGCCAACCCCACAAACCTCATCACTCTTCTTCAACAACATGGATCATTGGCTGTTTCCTTCTCTTTGTCTCTAGCATCTCCTGGGGTTTGTGGTTTGCTCTTCAGGTTCGAAACTTTGAATCGTGATTTCATAAAAATTTTCGACACAGAACTTTCAAAGTTATGTTTATTTGGTCATAAATTTTTAAAAACTTTCTATTAGGTCAGTATCGTTAAATTCTATTAGTTTAATAGAACCTAATATGTTGACTATATTATTTAAAAATTCTAGTACCAACTTATTCCACACAAAATTTAATTTAAAGTTCAAAAGTCTATGTAATCTGACTTTTTAAAAACTTTACTTTTTTAATTAAAAAAAAATTCGGTGATAATGAAATAAATGTGGGGCAATTTAATAGGGAATCGTTAAATAATTAAAGAAACATTACTTTTTTTTTTCTTTTCAAATTGCAATGAAAGTTCATAAAAAAGCACTTTCCACAATGCTGAAAACAACATCAAATCTCATAGCTTCCACATATTGATTTGAGTTTATTATTATTTTATAATTTGATTGGGAAAAAAACCAAAACCAGGCTCATTTTCTCAAGACTTATCCATCTCCACTGGAGTTCGTTAGTTACCAAACAATTCTAAGCACAGCCCAATCTTTTGTGGTCGCCATTGCCATGGAAAGAAACCCTTCTCAGTGGAAGTTGGGTTGGAACATTAGGCTTGTTGCTGTTCTTTACTGCGTAAGAACACACTCAAACTTTTTATATATGCTTTTCAATTCTTTATTATAATATCATTTTTCGTGCCTTTTTTTTTTGTTTTTTAATGTTGAAAGCAAAGAACAAAATCATATTAAACCCCGAATCTCATTCTTATTTGTCAATTTTTTTTGTTTTCTTGTCTTAACAACAGGGAATCCTTGTGACTGTTGTTTCGAATTTCTTGCAATGTTGGGTTATCAAAGAAAAGGGTCCAGTTTTTCAAGCCATGACGACGCCATTGAATGTCATTGCCACTATCATTGGCTCTGAATTGCTGTTGGGTGAGGGTATCCATTTGGGAAGGTTTGTTTAGTTTCTTATTAAACCTCTAATACTCAACTTCAATGGCTAATTATTCAGCTTTAATTTATATTTTTTTCTTTTTGTTGCTCAACATTAGAATAATTTGATCTAGCTTTTAATTCGATTCCCATTAACAAGAAAGAGATATTGGAAAGGATTTTGTAGTCTTGCAAAGAAAAAAGAACGCTTGGGAAATTTCCATGAACGTTCATATGCATGTGACCAATGTTTTTATTTTATTTTGAAAAAAAAAATGGCTCTTGTGAGAATAATTGCAAGCCAAAAAGTTAGTCAATCTAAAGTTAATTTCCACATGAAAAGTAAAATTTGTTTGGGAAAATTGAGAACGAGTACTTTTAACATCATTGTCGAACTAGACATTTCTTCTAATTCTTAGATGTTTTTAGAAAACGAAATACGAATAAGAATATTTGATATATAAAACCCCGAGATGATCTAAAATATTACTTTTGTTGTGTTTTGATGTGCAGTCTGATCGGTGCAATGTTGTTGGTGGTGAGCCTTTACAGTGTATTATGGGGCAAAAGCAAAGAGCTCAACATGATTGATAGAGATAGTAATCAACCAGCTATTCTACCAGTTGAAGCAAAAGACTTGGTAGAAATGAGATCACCTCCTCAGCCATAGATATAGTTAACTAGCCAGGAGTGTGTTTAATTCTCCTTTAAATTAATCTTTAAAATCTTAATTAGTCTTCTTGTGTATTTCTTAATGGGCATCACATAAGCTCCAAGTAATTTTAAAAATTTTATATATCTTAGCTTCTGTGTATTAGGAGAAAAGCTATATATATATTAAATCTCTTGTAATTGTGAATGTTATACAACTTTTTGCCCACTAATTCCACTACTCTCAACACTTAAATGTAACATGAGATATATTATACATACTGAAATATTTTTTAATTTAACTAAAGAAAAAATTATAAATAGGTTAACTTAGGCCATTGTATCTCAAAAGGATACTCTTCGTATCAATATTATATTTCAAAATACGTCTCAAACTCTCCATCTCATTTGGAAGGATATTTTGGTCATGGATATTCTCTGATCATCTATATCCAATGTTTTTTTCTCCAATTATTGTGTTTTCGATATTGCCCTTAATTTGAAGGCCTTCATATATTCTCTCTCTAGTATGTTTCTCACGTACGGCATAATAAAGTATTCTTTTTTTAAAAAAAAATATCATGTTAGGCTGAGGATGTTTTGAAGAAAGACATGCAATAGTAATTAAGAACATGGAAGATATAAGTTCCTCTAATCCAATCGAAGATTAACTATGTTTAATACAAATTATTTCCTAAATAAATCAAAAGGTTGATCCTTATAAAAGTAAACCACTTACTAAGGTATCTCAAATATTTATCAATCAATGATTGACAATAGTTAATGATGTAAATAAACTAATGCATGATCAAATATAAATAACTGGATTGACTATTAAATCAAAATTTTAAATATATATATCATATATTAATGCTATGTTAATCACCAATTTACTAAAAATGAAAAAGAACACTAAACCATATTAGTAATGGGTGGTTGGCCATGGACTTATTATTTCCTTAATTTTGAATCTTAATAAAATAAGGTCATTATTCTACATATTCAATGATAATCAATCCCATATTTAATTAATTGACATTTTGGCTTATCAGTGGGAAAAGAAAAGTCTTGGGAATATTATTTGCTAGCCTACCAACTTTTGATCACTATAATATATGAAAGTTTTTAGCATTGGCAGTGAATTGTTGAATATATTGTATCACAACAATTCATAAAGTCTAGAGTAAAGGCCAAAATGCACCCAAAACCCTTAATTGACTTTTAAGACTTCATTAACCTTGGAAATAAAAATTAATTAAATAAGACTTCGAGACTTCATTGGAAATATTCCTTTTTTCTTTTTCCTTTTTTTTGAAAAAAAATAATAAGACATTTCTCCCACATTTCATTTCATAAGGAATAGTTATGAAATATGCCATGTAACTTCAATTTAAGAAGTACAGACAATCGTTTTGACAAATTGTCTATATTTGATATAGCTACGTTCGATCACATGTTTTTAACATGAACCACCCGACACCTGGAAAAAAAGAAAAGAAAAAAAGAAAAGAAAAGAGTATCGTATTATTTATCTTTTGAAAAATATGCATATATTTCCCTTTGAAAGGAGTGGAAAAAGATTAAATGGAGCTTCATTTTCTTCCTCATACTTTTGTTCAAAAGAAGTGTCTAACATTTTTTGGACTTTTTTAATGTGTCATAAATGCAAAACAATAAAATCACAAACCCCACATGAACAACCTTTAATTAATTTTAATATCAGAGATAGAAACTACCAAACAACTTCCAAAAAAGTTCTTCCACCATTCAATTGTATCAAGTTATATATATAAATATTTAGCGTCAGTGGGTAAATTGGACCAAATTAATAGTAAATATAGCACAATTGGCAAACTAATTGCAAATATAGCAAATTTAATTGTACAAAACCAAAAAGCTATTACCTGATTCTATCCGTGTCTATCTCTGATAGATTATGATCAATCAAAGTATATCAGTGTCTATCACGGATAGACTTCGATTAATCAAAATCTATCAGTGACTATCACTTATAGACTTTGATAGTCACTAATAGATTTTGATTAACCAGAGTTTATCAGCGATAGACACTGATAGACTCTGAATAATCGGAGTCTATCAGTCTACTGATAGACTTCGATTCTAATTAACCATTGTCTATCAGTAATATACTCTTATAGATTTTGCTGTATTTGCAATTTTTTTTACATTGTGCTATATTTGCTATTAATTTGGTTCAATTTGCCACCACGGCAAATTCTCAAATATTTATGTACATATAGTCTTTCAATTAAAGGAAATGTTTTGGTATGTTATTTAAAATGTTTGTGTATAACTAAAAGTGTTTTTTCTTTTAAAGAAAATAGTGGCATTTAGTTGAAATTTTAAAAGGTATTAAAAATGCTTTTAACCACACACACAAAAAAAAAAAAAAGGAGAAATTTAAAAATTTGATACTTTTGAGAAATTCTACATATATATATATATATATAGAAATATTTAGCCATTTTTATTGGGAATAAGTACTTCTCTTAAGAAAAATTAATATAGAGAAGTATTAGCTTGAACTTATAAAAGATAAAATTGAAGTATAAAGAAAAAGTGTGTCCACTAATATAATGGAAAGCTAATAAAAAAAGATGTATGGTGTTGTTCTTCCTGAGCATCGTATAGTGGCTCTCTCTCCTAAATTATAAGAAGAAAAAGAGAAGTTGACAACTTTAACTAATACTGCACAAGCTGCAAGTTTTTCCCTTCTTTTCCAAAGTTTTAAGCTCCCACTACAACAACATGACACCCCCACACATTGATTTTTCTTCTTGTCTCATGAACTTTAATCATCAAAAGAATAGATATATGTTGGTTTTTCTTTTAAGATATTTTACATTATATAAGTTCTTGGTAGATATTTAAAATAATCAACATGAATCGAGAATTCTAATGAAGAAAATAGATTAAATTTACAAGTTTAGTCTATGAACTTTCATGTTTTGTGTCTAGTTAAACTCTTCAACTTTTAATTTTGAGTTTAGGAAAAAAATACACTTTTAGTCTTTGAGGTTTGAGTTAGGTTTCATTTTGGTCCCTGAGTTTTTAAACTCAACAATTTAGTTCAGGTTTGGTTTTAGTTTCATTTTGGTCATTCCATCCATTTTTTCATTAAAAACTAACGGCTTGCTGACTTGACTCTATTTTTTTTTATTAAAAAATATATATTTTTTAGTATTTTTAAATTAGAATATTATTATTTTTTATTTTTTTTATTTATTCTCTCTTCTTCTTCGTCTGCACATGACTGACCTTCTTCTTCTCCACATGATCGACGACAGTTCACCGGCGACCAACCGCCGCCGACAAACTTTTTTTATTTTTTTCCTTTTTCTCATTTTCTTCAAATTTTCTCTTTAAAAAAAAAACGCAGTCCCTTCCCCTTCGTTGCTCCTTCTCATGGTTTCACTGCAAAAAAATCCCGAAATCTGACCTCTGTTTTTAACCCACTTTCTTTTGCGAATATGTTAAAATCTAATGAAGATCTGAACGACGGCGAGCTAGGTTGCGATTGAACGAAGAGTTGAGAGGATCTTTGCGAGCGACGACGAGCAGATCTTCGCGAGTTGGGACTGGAACCTTCATGGGATCTGAGCGAGCACGATGAGCGTTCAGATCTGGCCCACCTCGATCGAAAGACCCACGGCGTCTCGATTGCATCCCTCTCTCCCTCGTTTTCGGCTGCAACACATAAGACCCACGACTGTCGGACCAAAAGACCCATGCGGTCGTTTCCGACCAGATCTGAAAACCCCATCGAAGAAGGAGCCTAGATCTGAAACCCCATCAATGGAAATGGCCGAAACAAAAAGAAGTTGAAGAAAAGAAGGATGGAGAATAAGAGAAGGAAAGAAGGGGAAAAGAAAAAGGAAAAAAAATATTGTCGTTGGCCATCGACAACTGGTGGTTGCCGGCGGCAACATTAGAATTATGGTGGTGATGATCGTTGGTTAAGAAGAAGAAATAAGGGGAAAG
Organism: Luffa acutangula; assembly: GCA_036850905.1. Classification (NCBI taxonomy): domain Eukaryota; kingdom Viridiplantae; phylum Streptophyta; class Magnoliopsida; order Cucurbitales; family Cucurbitaceae; genus Luffa; species Luffa acutangula. Next base: position 53,537,489 of record CM072087.1, on the reverse strand, counting down.
AAATAAAAATAATATAAAATAATAATTTTTTATTAGAAAAATGTCGCCACGTCAGCACTCCGTTAGTAATTAACGAAAAACTGGATGGAGTGACTAAGAACGTAACGAAATCCAAACCTCAGTGGCTAAATTGTTGTGTGTGAAAACTTATGGACCAAAATGAAATCTTACCCAAACCTCAGGGACCAAAAGTGTATTTTCCCTTGAGTTTATTAGGTCTATGAAACTTTAAAAATGTCAGATTAATCTTTAAACTTTCGATTTTGTGTTTAATAGGTTTTTCTTACCTATTCAACATTTGTAAGATTAACGAATCTATTAGACATAAAATTGAACTTTTGTCTAATAGGACATTAAACTATCAATTTTACATTCAATCAATTCGTAAATTTAAAAAAAATGTTGAATAGATCCTACACACAAAATTGAAAGTTTTTAATGACTTATTAGATAAAAATCGAAAGTTTAGAGACAAGCTAGACACTTTTTACAATTATTCAAAGACTTATTAGACACAAAATTGATAGTTCATTGATCTATTAAAAACTTTTTAAAATTTAGGAATCTATTTGACATGCATCTAAGAATTAAACTAGTAATTTAACCGAATAAAATAAAAGTTTGGTATTGAGATGTGATCATATTAAAATAGACAATATGAGCACAGTTTAATTAGCATTAATTGACATATACTCCTTGTCGGGAAGTCGGTTCAAAATCCTCCTACGTATCTCATACTAAAAAAAGATTAATAATATTTAAAATATGACCAACCTTGTATATATGTGTTTGAACTTTTTATCATTACTTCTTGTCTTTGTCTTTGGGGTGTGCTAATATTAGATGTGCCATTAATAATATAATTGCTAATTAAATACGTTATCCGGAAAATAAATTATACTTAAAGGATGTTCCATTTTTTTTTTTCGAAAAAATGGATGTTCCAATTTTTACAAATCTCTAAAATAATGATAATGAACATTTCAACTACCATGCCTTAAAGTATATATTAAAATGAATACTTGCAAGTGTAACAACTTGTAACATATTATTAATATGAAAAGAAGTCCTTAAGGTATCACATAATTGCAAAGTCTACATTAATTAGGTGCAAAAGGAAGAAAATAAATGTTTGGACTAATGGTATTATCAGTTGAAAAAAAAAAGAAGCAAACATTTAGTCAAAAGCAATAGTAAGTGGGAGTAAAATAGTTTTTTAATTAAAATTTTATTTTCCACCAAACAAGGTACAATTATTAGATAAAAATCAATCCCATTTAGCCCTACCAAAATTTAGTTGATTATTCATTTTGCTTAGTGGTACCACAACCATTTCTATGAAATTTGTATGATATCCTTTCAAGGTGGATTTTATCCACTATGAAGTGTTTCCCACTACTAGCTAGGCACTCTATTCAATTTAATATTGTAACAATTATGAATTATATTTCTTCACCCTATCACTGATATTCTTAAAAAATATTTTGAACACATGTCAATGACTAGGAGATCATAGGTATATTTTGGGTTGAATTTTAAAATGTTTCTAGAAATAAATGATCTCTACAATATATGGTCCATTCCAAACACTTCAAAGTTAGGTAGAGTTGTGTTTAATTTGTTCATGTCCATTTCATAGGTTTATTTAGGATAGTGGGATTTGAGATTGAGATTGTTCATTGAGGGGATATTTATTTGGATTCAAGGGTAAAGTTTGGGTTCATATTTGAGTTTTAGTATAGTAATAAGCATCAATGAATTTGTTTTGGGGTTAGAATTAGTGAATCACAAGAAATATGAATGAATTTATGTTTCCAAGATGAGTGTTTTTTTTATAAAAAAAAAAAAATAGTTTAACAACATGTGTGAGAGTGAGAATTTAAACATTTGACTTCTTGGTCAAAGGTATGTGTCTTAACAAATTGAATTATGTTCAGATTGACTTGTTTCATAAGATCGAGTATGATTGGGGATGACTCATGAGTTTTGAGTCCATTTAAAGAGAGTTAGAATACACTATTTTGGATAAATTAAAACACACTCAAACTCAAAGGGCCAATTAGTTTAAATTATTAGCTTCACGAATATTGTGAGGATAATGAATTCATTTATTTAAGATTTAGAACATATGGAATTTAAGGATAGGGGTTCATGCATTTTAAAAGTCAAGATCGATTAAACAATGTCAGGACAACAAATCTCTCACATTTCTACAACGGTATGATATAGTCCACTTCCAAACCTAAACTTACATAGATTTAATTTACTTTCAGATCATACAAAGATGTCTCCATAAATCTAATAAGATAATTATCCAAAATAAACCTAACATCATTACATAAATATTAGCAAAAATGAAACTAAACCATAAAAGTATGAGTTAATCTTTATCTTATGAAAAGTCAAACACAAAGAACAAATTAAAGTAGTGAAATAGTAAAGGTGTATTTTTCCCATAACCAAGAAAAAAAGGGGCGAAAATGGAACAATCCCATCTTGGTTTCTCAGCTAAATAAATTAAGGATTTATGCATAAATTAAAGTCCCCTCTCTGTAGAAATATAATGCAACAAAAAAGAAAAATAAATAAAATAAAAATTAACAAAAAACATGACAAAGCAACATTTTCTTAATTGCTAATTACCTTAACTTCTTTCTCGGTTTCAGTTGGTTTCTCCGATGATTCAGTCTTCTCAGTAGAAGGGTCGTTTTCATTGGTAACTTCGACTTTGATCTTTTCTTCAACTGATTCATCTTCGTTGTTTGGTTCAGTTTTGGTCTTTTCTTCAGATGGGGTTTCGACGGCGTCTGAGGTAATGGTTGTCTTGTCTGTAACAGAATCGGAAGGCGGTGCCTCCGGTGGGTTCGTTTCAGAAGGCTTCTCCTCCGGCGGTGGGTTCATTTGTTTTTCAGTTTCCGGTGAGGTCTCTTGCTTCTCCGATGGATCTGCTGCTGTCTTCTCCTTTTCGTTTGAGTCCTTAACTTCATTCTGCAAAATCATAATTATCCAAATTATAACAAACTACATTCATCTTAAATCTATATATGTAATCTTGTGATTTATAAGTTCTTTTTTAGAAAAAATAATCTTGTGAGGAAGCATTCGTGGAGTGTTCTTGGCTTGAGTGATTATTAGGAAAGAACTTAATAATAGAACCAAATGAAAAAAAAAAAAAAAAAAAAAAAAGAAGGGAGTAATCAAAGTAGTATTCAACTACCATGTGTAAAATCATTTTGAAAAAATTTCTAATGTTTGACAACCACTCAAAATGACTTATTAAAAATGAAATTGATAAAAGAACTATCTTTTTTTTAAAAAAAAATGAAATTGATAAATAAACCATTATGAGAGAAATAACTAAAAGCAATTTTTTTAAAAATAGTTTTTGAATATATAATAATAACTTGGTATAAAAGTACTTATAGAAAATGTAACCCAAACATATGAATGTTTTAAATTTTAAATAATTTTTATACAAAATATTTATATATAAAAAAAATGTGTTATTGAAAAACACTTAAATGGAAAGGGTTTTCAAATGAGTCCTAAATTTTCATCCCATGAACTAAGCATAGATGACAAATACGATCAAATTAATAGCAAATATAGCACAGTTGCAAACTAATTGCATATATAGCACAATTAATTGTACAAAACCAAAAAGTTGTCGACAAATTCTATCTGTGTCTATCAGTTATAGATTTCGATTAACTGGAGTCTATCAACGATAGACACAGATAGACTTTGAATAATTGGAGTCTATCCGTAGACTGATTAGATTCTGATTAATCAGAGTCCATCGCTAATAAAATTTGATAATCGAAGTCTATCAGATAGATTCTAATTAACTAGAGTCTATCAGTAATAAACTCTGATAGATTGTGCTATATTTGTCATTTTTTTTTTTTGAAAATTCTATATTTGTCATTTTTTTTTTACCTTGTGCTATATTTACAATTATATAATTCTTATTTGCCACCTAGCAAATTCTCCTAAGTTTATGTCCGGCATAGACCATATGCTAAGGTTTTCAGAAGATGGGCTGGGCCAACATGCCTTCAAACAACACTAAAACCAATTGGGCTCGCCTTCGAGTTTGGACCAATATTGTTTTGGCCCAATAAGGGCAGTACTGCAGTTTCATAGAAAATCTCACCCTTTTAAAATAACCTTGAAAAGAATTTCTTGTATTCATTTTTCTTTTCGACCACACCCTAGAAAAATATAAAATAATTGTCTCAAAAAAAATAATATAAAATAATAATGTTCTTCTTGCATTTCGATTCCAATCAATTTTCCCTCCAATACTCAATTTTACCTCAATATATACAAAGTATAAAGTAGAATAATAATAATAATAGGAAATTGAATAAAAACGTGGAAAAGTTGAATGAAACATTAGTTGTAAAAAAGGCCGACAGCATTCATTTGATTACGTGACAATGGGGAAGCCATATATAATTGTAGAAAGAAACCAAAATTATGCCATCTTTTATTTCTTGTTTTCTAACCCACATCCCCTCGTGGTCCTTGCTAATTTCTTTTCATATTTTCCGTATGGATGAAAAAATGACGTATTTGCATCTGTATTGTTGCTCATGCGAACATATTTTGAACGCATACGTGGAGAAGAAAAATAAAGATACATACGAACACGTCATTTTTTGTCCATAAATTTTAACGTCAAAGACCTTCAAGGATCGTGTTTTGAAACAAACTTTAAATTTGAAGGGTTAACATTTAGCTTTTCAAATTTTGGGATATCATTCAAACCAAGGATTATGTTTTTTTAAAAAAAAATAATTTAACCTTTTTTGTTTTTATATTTGTATGTTTAATAATTCAATCTCTTTTATTTATGTATTTTTACCCTTTCTCCAAAATCAACAATTAAAAAAAAAAAAAAAAAACTTGAAGCTAATAGATGAATGAAAAGAAAGTATGATCACATATATTAGAACAAATTCTCGAAATTTCTGGATTTTTAGTAATTTTATCTTCAGAAATTGCAATTAGGTGGATTAAAACAAAAATCATGTACATTTATTTATTTAATTTAAATATCAATTTTAAATTTTTAATACAATTGATCTTTATATCGATATGAAAACAAAATACCTTTACATCATTCTTTTTCCCTTTGGAAAAACATTTGCATCAATGTACATTTCAAAGTTTACATCAATACATTTTAATCTATGTACATTAAAAAAAATAATATACTATTAACTTTAAAATAATGTCTGAAAATAAAATTATAATTTTTTTTTTTTTTTTGAAAAGGTATAAAACATAGTCCCTAGAGCCGTTTAATCCAACTCTGAACTTGGAGACACTATTTAGCAATAATAGTTTTTTTTTTCCTTTTTCTTTTTAATGATTAAACCGCTTTTACTCAAAAGGAAAAAAAAAAGGCAGTAAATTTCGCCGTTTGGTTCGACAGAAATGTCCAAGAAAATAATTTAAAAGAAAAACTGCAGCTGACAGAGAAAAGAAAAGAAATGAAAGGAAAAAGACAACCACCATTGCATTGCGACAGATATTCATCCAGATTCTTTATTTTTCGCATGCTCCAACCTCCCTAAATTATTTTTCTCTCAAATTTTCTCACCATCCAAACAGATTTAATTTATAAAAAAAAAAAAAAAAAATCCCATCTTGAAATAATGAAATCACACCGATCATCAAACCCAGATAAAAAAAAAAAGAGAGATTTTAGTAATTACCTGATCATCGAAGAGATTGCTAAGAGAACGAGACTTGGAATCCACCTTGTCATCATCGACGATCTCCGTGGGCTTGCCGTCGCCGCCATTCTCCACTTTAGTTTCGGCGGCGGGTCCACCGCCAGCCGCCGTATCCTCCGGAGCAGGCTCCGGCGCCGGTGCCGGAGGCTCGGCGGAGTCAGCCTTGAGAACTTTTGGCTTAGTAGCACAAGCTCCCATTTTTCTCTCTCTCTCTCTCTCTGAAAATGAATGAGAGAAAAAAATGGGTTTAGTGATTTATAAAGAGGGATTTCGGCAAATTGGGATTCGGACAATGGGTCTGAAACAACCAAAAAGCAAAATAAAATAAACACAAAAATTAAAAAATATTTAAACATTTATTTATGCGTAGGAACGTATTTGTAATAATATATAGTCAGAGCAGCACAGGCTGTAAATGGGGGATTTGTTTGTATTTGTGTATGATTATTAAACAAATGTTGTTTATTGTTTAATTAACCAAGAAAAGAAAAGAAAAGAAAAGAAAAGAAAAAGGATTGATTTTGTTGTTTAAATATAATAAGAAGGTTGAGGAGAACAAGGGGCGGTTTAGGGAATATTATGGCATTTTGAGCAATGGGTTTGAATGTGTTGTGTAGTGTTACAGGTTGGCCGTATTGGAAATGGGCTCGCCACTCGCCACTCGCCACCATTATTTTGGGACGCGTAATTTTCGTATATACCAATTTCCTTTTTTCAATCACCAACAAATCTATATCTATAATTTAAATAAAATTATATAAAATTTCAAGATTTTTAAATTTCTATTAGATAACATGAAATTGCATTTCAAAACCAATTCGATACGAGTGTGGTGACCCTTGTAATTTATAAATTGTGAGATCTCTACTAATATTTTCAATGTATGATTCTCAACAGTTTCTAAATTAATATATATATATAAATTCATAAATTTTCGATTTTCTATTTAATAGGTTCATAAACTTTAAAACATATCTAATAAGTCCATGAATTTTTTATTTTATATCTAATAGATCTCTAAACTTGTATCTAACTAGCTCTTAACCTATTTTGTATGTAATTTTTTCGTAACTTTTTAAAAACGTTGAATAGGTTAATGACATATTACACTCTAAATGAAATCTCATATATGTTTTAAAGTTCAGCAGTGACTTTTATTAAACACAAAATTGAATGTTCAAGAACTTATTAGACATTTGTTAAATTTTAAGTACATATTTGACACAAACATAAACATTTCTAGACGAATTAGGCTCGCAACTCTTCAATCATTTATTAAACACTATTTTTTTTGACAACAAACACTGTATTCACCGTTAATAAGATAATTTCATTCAAATTTAAATAATAAATACAACAATACTGGCCAGTATAACTGCAGGGAAAATTGGTAAATAAAACCAAATGGAAAAAAAAAAAAAAAAAAACTATCGAATCTATTATCTAAGGCCGGCAATACTTTTCAAGAGAGCAAAAGAAAAATATTTTACAGAAAAAAAAAATAATAAATAAATAAATCTTGCACACATTTATTATATTATAAATTTATAATTTGGTTATGTTGGGCTCATAAAAGCATGGAAGCAAAGTTTGTGGGCTGCTTATAATTAAAATAGTGGGTAGCCATTATCATATAATTAATCAATTCCTCCAAAAACAATTAATTCATCCAACAAACTCAATTAATTTCTATACAAAATCCCTCTGCATTTCTCCTTCATATTCCCTCAAAAAAGGAAGGAAAAAAAGAACTACTTTTTATATGATTATTATTTTTCAATGCCTAGAAAATATTTTTCTTACCCAAAATCCAAACTTACAACCTATACCAAGTGAAATGTCTAGTCCAATTCAGATATTTGAGAGTTTGGTGAAGCTTACAAATGATTTATTCCTCTAATAAACATTAACATAGCTTAGTAGTTAAGACAATTTATTGTTTTTTTTAGTGATTAGAGGTTTAAAACTTTAACCAACGTTTTTTGTAGTTACATATATTCTTATAGTTGATGGTTCCATTCGTGCTGATGTTTGTGGCCTATCTCTTATTTAGGTCGTTGTTTTTCTGCTTGTTATATGCTCCTCGCTTGTTATTTGTATTTCGTTTGTTTAAAAAAAAAAAAAAAAGAAGAAGATGTTGAATGTGGTACTAGTCATTTCGTTCACACACATTGCATTAAAGATGAGAAATTGAATAAGAGCATAGTCCAAAGTTTAGGAAAATAGTTAAAATCTTTTTAATTAATTCATAAATTAAAGATAAATAAGGGTAGTCAGTCTACATTAGGACGACATGTTATGTTAGTTTCAAAATTGTGTTGAGTTTTGAGGGTCATTGTTGGATCATGAGGAGCAGGTGAATTGAATAGGTCACAAGTTGTGTCTTTGGTTATCATGTTGATTTGTGTGCCAAATCAATCTTGATAGTATATGATCCAAATGTGTTCTAACGATGTTGGATCAAATCTAATTTTTTCGATTTATCAAGATTGCAAATTTATAAGTTAATCCGACTCCTCACATTTTCAAAAGTGGGATTGCAAATGTGGTCTAATGATTATTTTACTCATTAATTAAGACTAAATTTATATACTTATATCAAAAATCAAATAAAAGGACAGACAACATGTTATACATCAATCATGAAAAAGTGAAAAGCTAAAAATGAAAATTTAACCTAAAAGGAAGATTGAAATGCCCCCCATTTACTCTGAAAAGCTTCCACAAAGTCATAAAGTTCATTGACCATCATCAAATTTCATAAAAGGGCTGAAATTCCAATCAACTATTTCTCCCTCCCTTTTTTCCAACCATCATTTTGACTAACCCTTTTCCCAATATTTTGAGAAATGTAATTTTTTTAATTTGACTCCAATAAAATTCCCATCAAATTTACTCACTAGTCACACTCACACCATGAAAACACCCCTAAATAAAAGTAACATTATTTAAAAAAAAAAAAAAAAAAAAAAAGAATACTTTTCTTCATTTCTAAACAAAGCCATCATAATTATTTTTTTAAAAAAAAAAACCCCAAAATCAAATTTTAATTATAAGCTAATCCAAGTTAGATGAAATGGCAACAAAAAAAAAAAAAAAATGCAGACAAATTAAATTCCATTGGTGAAATGAAAATTGAAATGGGCTAAACCATTAACCAAATACCAAAGAATGAACAATCCCAATCCAAAAAAAAAAAAAAAAAAAAAAAAAAAAAAAAAAAAAAAAAATCAAGAACAGAGAAGAACAACAGAGGAAGAAATCATGAAGCCATAGATGAAGATCAAGAATCCAAAATGCAGAGCCCAATTCCTCTTGAACTTACCCAAATAGCTCTCCGGCGGCTCCTGGTAATGAATCTCAAATTCCTCATCGGCGACGCCCCCATCGAAGGCTCCGCCGGCGCAGGCGCCGGCAGTCCTGATCTTGATCTCCCTGAGCTTCTCGGTGGCCAAACCGAGAGTGAGTTTATGGCAACGGCGCTGGTACTTGAAGCCATTGATGGACCTGAGAGTCTGTGCGACGGAGACGTAGAAGGTGAGATGGGAAACGGAGAGGAGAGCAATGGGGATCCAGCAATGGCGGCACTCGAGGCGATGGGAGAGAGATTGGGCGAGGAAGATGAGGGCGAGGAAGATGAAGAAGAGCTGGAAGAGCTTCTGGAGCTCTTTCTTTTGGAGATCTATGGCCCGTTTCTTCTCCAGGGTCTTCTCGAAATGGAGCTGGATTATTGTGTTCAGAGCCTGGAGAGCTGTCTCTTTCGAGATGGATGGGTGTTGCCGAGGCTGGGTTTCCAAATCCGCCATTGATGACGAGCTTCAACCTCAGCTTAGGCCGGCCTTAGGGGTAGATGGATGGATGGATGGGAAGTGCTGTTTCGAGTGAGAGCAGAGTGGGAACACGAACAACAAGGGGATTAGATGAATCCGTGAAGGATTCTGTAATTTGGGGCTTTTTGTTGTGGACAAATTTTAATTAATCTTACCATGTGAGAATTAAATATGTACATCTAGGACCTAAAAAAAATGGGGAAAATTTGTATTTTACGGTACTAGAATTACTTTCGGTAATTCTTGGGGCACTCATGTCTCGTTTAATAACCATTTGATTTTTGAAAATTAAGCATGTTTTTTTCCAATTCATCAGGTTAGTTTTTATGTTTATCAAGGACACATTTGAATTCTTTGTTAAATTTCAAAAACAAAAACAATTTTTTGAAAACTACTATTTTTAGCTTTCAAAACTTACTTGTTTTTTTTTTTAAACATGAAAGAATATAGATAACAAAACAAAGAAACTTATGGGTGAAAATAAGGATTTTTGTACGGATGAATTTCTAAAATAGGTAGAAATGATAAATGCTCAACCTTTCCAAAACAATGATATATGTCTTTTTGTTTGCGTCAGCATCCTAGTAAAATTACCATTTTACTTTATACTCTAACATGGCTACTCTCTCTCCAATCTCTCACTCTCTCTCCAATTTCCCTCTCCAAACTCGCTCTCTCTTCAATTTCGCTCTCGCTCTTGCTCTCTCTCTCCAATTTCTCTCTCCAATCTCTTACTCTCTCTCTAATTTCTCCTTCCGATCTCTTGCTCCATCTTTAATCTCGCTCTTAAATGCACGTTTACATATAGAGAGTAAAATGATAATTTTGTGAGCACGATGACGTAAGCAAAATGACATATATCCTTATTCTGAAAAGATTCATTTTGGCCTCTCAAAATGGGTCATCCACACAATTATCTCAATATAATGTTTTCAAGCTTAATTTTAAAAAACCAAAACAAAAAATTAAATGGTTATTGAAGTGTTATAAAGTAAAAATTTAGTGTGAACAAAAGGAATAATAAGTATTACCAGAATAAACAACCTACCAAAAAATTTGAAAGTTTCTCTTGAGATACTAAATTTTTTTCTATTTGAATCGAGGCATTGTAGAATGGATTTAAAATTTAAATCTAATTTTGGCCTCCGTTAAAAAAAAAAAAAAAAAATCTAAACTTTAATAGTAATAGTTTTGAGGACTTCTATTTGTTTTTTCAATAATAATTATTTAATATGTTTTCAATTGCCTTTTTGCTTTATTCTTCCGGACTACAATGCCCTTCTCAAGGACACTTTCTTGAAAAAGAGAAACTTCCTCAATTCAAATTTTATGGAACTACTTCCTATCAAGGTGTAAGAGGAGGGTGCCATTAATTTGACCAAGTTTGCTTTTCTATGTACCAAATAAAGACTTGCTTCTAATTTAATCCTAACACATTTTAGACACAAGAGACTTTCATATGAAGATTCTTAGGTTGATCGTGAGGTGTCTCCCTCATATGCTATTTTTTATTACATGGTTACTCTTTGTCTACATGTCTCTTTATTATTTTTTTCTCGTGTGAGAATAGAATTAATACATTCGTATACGAGTTAGGGACCATATATATTCAGATTACAATTGGATTCCATGGTCCCCATCTAATTAGATAGATATGTCTCTCTTGTTTTAATTATAACATATCTCACTTATTATTAATTAAAAACTCTACTAAATATTTCTTAATATTACATTATATTTTTTTGTTAATTCAATATTGATTGACCAGAAGAGGTTATAAACCTACATATTTGTAAACTTGAATTCCTCCAATTAATTAGTTATTTATGCTAATCAATTCTCATCATTGGTCTAAGTTTATTTCACTGTAAATTCAAAGCTACACACTCTCATATATGGTAGACCTACAAGTTGCGTTAGTTGAGTGAAATTACTATTTTACCATATTAAGATTTTATATTTTGTATTTTAGTTACCTTTGTTATATATCAAGTTAGGTATTTTCCTAACTTTTGTTGTAAGTCTTTGGCTATCTAATCTCTTGCTTCTCATCAATAAAGTGTGCAAGATTCTATTTACTCTCAAACTCAATATGGTACACCCAGTCGCTATCATCTTTTGAAATTTTTTTCTTTCGAGAGTATTCTTGCATTCTTGTTTTTTCGCCATGGCTGGAGGTGATGAAAATGTTTCTGTTCAACCTGTCTTCTTCCTCGACGAATGCTTCCAACGATCAGTATGTTCTCTCAAGATGTATGATACTTCATACATTCTCCATCACTCAGACAACACTAGCATTGTGCTTGTTTCCAATTTACTAACATAAACTAATTATACTTCTTGGAATTAAGCCAGGACTATTGGTCTTAGCGTCAAGAACAAGTTTAGGTTCATCGACGACACGTTTCCTCGTCCAACCAGTGCTTTGTCAAAGTCTTGGTCCATTTGCAACAACGTTGTTACGACTTGGATCCTCAATTCTCTTTCCAAAGAGATTTTCTCTAGCGTGAATTGAGGATCTTTGGAAATGCAAAAACTATCCGTACGACAATAGATGCAACTGTCCAATTTGCATCAAGACCAGAATTCTATCCGTACGTACTATGCAAAATTGAAGACTCTGTGGAACGAATTAATTTTGTATCGGCCTTCTTGCACTTGCGGTCACTGTAATTATGGAGGTGTCAAAGATTTGGTTACATATTTTTAGACTGAACATATTATGACTTTTTTAATGTGTCTTGACGATTCTTTCAGCCAGATCCATTCTCAGCTTCTTCTAATGGAGTCCAAACCAACTATCAACAAAGTTTTTCCTTTCTCCATCTATTGTCGTTGTTACTGCTCTTCTTGTCAAGAATTCTTCTAGCTCCGCCAATAAAAGTTCATCAACCTCTACAAAGAAGAAAGAAATATCGTTTTGTACTCATTGCAAGGTCATATCGTCGATCATTGCTACAAGATTCACAATTATCCACTGAGATATCGAAATAATCAGAAGAGTTCTTCTCCCAGAACTGATTCTTCATCTACTGGGAGTTCTGAATCCTTGTCCTCGCTAAATGCTGAACGATGTCAAGGATTATTGTGTCCATTAATTATTACTACATCTCATAGTTATAAAACCCATTATTCATGAATGGATATACACCAAGACACACAAAGGGTAATAAGTAGGATCAATAAAATACTCAATATCCCATATATATGAATGTATATCTGAAGGACCATTGAAGCAAATGAAAATCAAAGAAGCTGCTTTTCTTTCTTTCTTTTTTTTTTTTTCAGTCAAACTTCAAAGATGACTAAAGTGTTGAAAATCTATATATAAAAGAAAATAATACAATTTCTCACAGGTATAATAGTTGCTAAATTTGATTTATTTTCTAATTTTCAGGTGGGATTGATTCACCATTGTCTTGTGTATTACCACAACTCATAATTTCCTTCCTTTTCCCCCACAAAACACTGTAAAGGCTTAAAACCTGCAACATGGCGCCTATTATACTGTTCAACATACAAAAGAAACAAAAAAAAAAAAAATTATATAAAAAAAAGTTCAAATTAATAATATAAGTAATGAAATTCCATAATTTCCTATATTTTACCTTCCCAAGTTAACTCCATCACTTAAAAGAACTTGTGAACCAATGAGAGTGAAAACGAGATTCAAGGGAGAAGTAACAGCTAGGAAAACTGGACCCTTCTTTTTTATAATCCAACTTGACAAAAAGTTGGCAATGCAGATTACAAGAGTTCCCTATAGGAGCAGACAAGAGTCGTCAATTTTCATCAAAAAGAGGCAAATTCTAATTCTAGAAATTTAGACAGACAAATTACTTTATAATCTTAAATTCTTTATATATTTTTTAAAACATTGAATCTGATATCATATATATATATATATATACACACACGCGTACGTACGCAGTAAAGAATAGCAACGAGACGAAAGTTCCAACCGAGCTTCCATTGAGAAATATTTCTTTCCAATGCAATGGCCACGAGAAATGACTGAATGGAACTTGACAAAGTTAGTCCACACGTTAACACAAGTGGAGATGGGCAAGTCTTGAGAGCCAAAGCCTGAAAAATATATAAGAAATTAACAATGACAAAACAGAAGTTTTAATTTATTGATAATAGAGACTATTTGAGTAATGGGAATTCAGTGTACCTGAAGGACAAACCCCAAACCCCATAAAATGCAAGCAACAAAGAGCAAAAAACAACCAAGAATCCATCTTTTGTGGGAAGAAAGATGGGATAAATTATATTGGTGGGTTTGAAAAAGGTGAAAATTGAAGAGTGGCTTTAAATAAGGGCCTTTGTAAAATGCAAGCACTGCAACACCTGCTATGCACAACATTATTCCTCCAACCTTAGCCATCCCACTTGCTTTCCTTGTGTTTACTTTCTCCATCCTGTCAAGAATTATTTGAGGAAGTCGCCATAATGTAACTGATCATAGTTTCACTCTGTTGTATGTATAAAAGAAAAGTTGCAAAAGCATTTCAAATTTGTACTAAGTGGTTATTAGGAGGTATGAAGATTTTTTAATCTATATCCAACAAATATTACCAGAAAGCCACATTGTGACAATTTCATAGTATAATATATATATATATATATATATTAAATGTGACAATATTGTTTGATAGGTTAAAACTAAACAAATTTTCTATTTTCAAAAAAAAAAAAAAAAAAAAAAAAAAGAACTAAACAAATTTTCTCTACTTGACCATTGTAATGATGTCCTTTCAAGATGGCGTCTCTTTGGGTTCACCATTTTTGGATTTGGGATTTCGATTTCTTTCTTAGACTGAATATCAGTTTGGGTTTCATTAAGGCTCTAATATTATATTAGATAACATGAGATTTCATCTAAAAAACAATTGACAATGAGTGGAGTAACTCATGTATTTTATAAATGGTAAAGTCTCCACTTATCTTTTCAATGTGGGATCCTTGACAAAAGGAACGACCTTTTCAAATTCATAAATAAACGTGATATACGATTATTTTCAGATTAATTTTAGAAGAACTATATTTGAACCAACCATGTCAAGTATGTGGGTTGGTCGTGTTTTATAAGGCCTTATTTAATAACCCTTTTGTTTTTTGGTTTTCTTATTTTTTAAATTACAGTTGTATTCTTTTCTTTCTTTCTTTTCATTTGAATCAAGTTTTTAAAAATTTACTTTTTTAAGTTTTCAAAATTTGACTTGATTTTTCAAAATATTTATTAAAAAAAATTAGTGATATGGGAAGAAAACAACCCATGACAGTAATGTTTGCATAAGCTTTATTTTTAAAAACCAGAAACTAAAAACAAAATGGTTATTAAACGAAGTGTTAAGCGTATGAATATATATATATTTTTTCTTCTAATTTCTTCTATGAACAATCATATCAATAAGCGATTTCTAATCGAGAAGATTGAGTGTTAGAACCTTAGGATAAGAGCAAAGAAGAATGTGATGACTGGAACACAGTTAAAGGCTGCAGCACCCAAAGTTGCTGATGTATAATTAATGCCTAATCCATAAGCATTCAAAGTCAACGTGTTCCTGCCATTTTAATCAGCACATAAAAATGATTTGTAAAAATAATTAATCCTTAAAAAAATCTCTAATAATTCAGATATGATCATTAAACTTTACAAACCCTAAACACGACAGCATGAAAATTTTGCACATCTCCACAATTGACAAACAGGTAATTACTTCTTCCCTACAACATTATCAGTGAAAAAGGAGATTAATTAGGAACATGTTAAAAGAGAGAGAATCAATTGGTTAAATAAGATCGTTCTTCATCACTAATTTCTTTGTACCTGTTAAAAGTACTTTTGAAATTATAGTTAAAAAAGGTAAAAAAATTACCTAATTAACTGCATAAAAGAGGAAAATTGTAAAGGAAAAAACGACCTTAATTAATTTTTATAGAGAAGAAAGCAAAAAGGAAATTGTTATTATATCCAAGCAATTACCTTTTTAAAAAAAGGGTGAGAGGAATTAAGAAGATAGTTCCAACAGCTTGTCGATAGAAAATGAAAACATAAGTATTCATACCAGAAGCAAATGCAGCTTTAAACAAAATATTCATTCCAGCATGAATGATTTGAGAGATAATTGCAGCAAAATAAGGCTTATTTGAATCCATATTCTCATCAAACAAAAAAAAAAAAAAAAAAAAAATTAGGATTTATACATGCCCTTTTATATCTCGTGTCGTGTCTATTTGAGTCATGAGTGTCATTGAAAATGCATACCATATAATGTAATGCATTTAATTGTAATTAAATGGTGGCTTGGCCAAAGTGCAATTCCAACCATATGTTTCAGAGTGAGTAATTAAGTTTATTGAAGTTTTTTTTTTTTTTTTTTTGACTTCAACAACATTTGGAGTACGTGGAAGATTCGAACTCATGACTTTTTGATCATAAGCACACACTTATAACAGTTGAGTTATGCTTTTGTTGGCAATTAATTAACTTTAGATGTTTCTTATTTTATTATTATTATTTTGAGTTGATGACGTTGTAACTTTCAACTTAACCTCCAATTTTCTAAATTTATGTAAATTCGAGCTTGAGTTAATAGATAAACACATACATAGCTTTAGTTTTTTTTTTTTTAGTTCAACCATATTTGGAATTAGAGAGACTTAAACCTCAAATCTAGTACATGACAGTTATGGCAGAGCTATGTTCACTTTGGCAAACATATCTTTATTCTGAACATATAAAAATTTGAATCCCGTGATTTTTCTAAACTATATCAAAGTCAAGATTATAATAAATCTAATTAAAGACGTGAAATATTTACGAGAGAGAAATTATTGTTAACCTTATCTTATATTTATTGCAGAGAGTAGATGTGAAAAAAAAAAAAGAAGGAAAGAAGGAAGAAAGAAGAAGAAATAATAATAATAAAAAAAAAAGCTCTTCAGCTAGCTTTTGGAGATGAATAAGGTCCATTTAAGCTATTTTTTCAAGGTACCAATAATTAATATTTTTTTTAGTACATCAACATTTGGGGATGAGGTGATTAATAATTCGAATCTCAGACCTCTTGGTTGAGGGGGTACATGTCAATAACCACTGAGTTATGATGCTTTGGCTACTTTAATGTATCCATTGAATTGTAATAGTAGGATTGCACCATAGTGTTGATTGGTGAAATGAGCGGAAAATCCACCCTCTCACTCTATATATTTTTTCAAGTTAAATTATACCAAATATCCGTGAACTTTGTGATAAGTTTCAATTATGTTTCTAAACTTTTTAAAGTTTCATTTTAACTTTTGAATTTTGAGATTGATAAAAAAGTTATATATATTTTGATCAATTAAAATATAGGACGAAAACTAATGTGATAGCTGAAGACCTAATATTATTTATAACTATATTAAAGGTTAAGATCATGATTTTCATTTACTTTATTTCAAAAGATATTGTTAAAATAACTTACATAATAAGGTGAGTAGTTGATTTTATTTCCCTTGGCTACTCAAAGAGTCTACTTTCAAGCCTATCTGCATTGATCCGGAGTATTGGGATAGGAGGGTAGTTGATTTTATTTCCCCTTCAGAGGATGAAATATAGATTTACTAAACAAGGCAGTTATGACGGGAAAAATACACAGTAAAAAGTGGCTACAAATTGTTTATGAAATTAAAAATTGATGGAATATCAGCTACCTCCAGTCCTATGAATAAGGTTTGGAACAATCTATGGAAGCTTAATATCCCTTCTAAGATCAAGCATTTCATATGGAAAGCCTTAAAAAATTGGGCCGGTTGCAAATATAGCAAACCGGCCCAAAATATATACAAATCTAGCAGCCGGTAGAAAATTTTGCAAAAATGGCAAAGTTTTCAGTTATGGGATGTGTATTTACTAAAATGTCCTTTCTATCAGTTATGGGGCAGCGGCGAATGGGGTCGAGGGACTGGCGGCCAAAGCTGAAGCGGAGATTGTTCCGACGTGGGTCGAGAGAGGACTGGCGGGAGAACTGGCGGGAGAGGGTCCGACGGAGGGAGCCGGTGGAGAACTGACGGGATATGCCCCGCTTAAGCTGGGTCGTGATGTTGTCCATGGATTGTGGGATTTAGGGGTCGGACCGAGAGTAGGGAAGAAGAGGGAGGGAATGTTTAGATGAGAATACAACATTTATAGAAATCTTTTCTATCACTGATAGAATCTATCAGTGATAGAAAAGTTTCTATCAGTGACTTTTCTATCACTGATAGATTCTATCAGTGATAGAAAAACTTTCTATCAGATAGAAACCTACCAAAACAAAAATAGAGGAGAACTTTAGATTCTAATACAACATTTAACTTTCTATCAGATAGAAACCTACCAAAACAAAAATAGAGAAGAACTTTATATTCGGTGATAGAAACCTTTCTATCACTGATAGATTCTATCAGTGATAGAAAAACTTTCTATCAGTGATAGAAAAATTTTCTATCTGATAGAAATTTTTTCTATCACTGATAGAATCTATCAGTGATAGAAAAGTTTCTATCAGCGATAGAAAAGTTTTCTATCACTGATAGATTCTATCAGCGATAGAAAAGTTTTCTATCACTGATAGATTCTATCAGCGATAGAAAAGTTTTCTATCAGTGATAGAAAAACTTCTATCACTGATAGAAAGTGAATTCTATCAGTGATAGAAGTTTTCTATCAAACTTCTATCAGTGATAGAATTCACTTTCTATCAGTGATAGAAGTTTTTCTATCACTGATAGAATCTATCAGTGATAGAAAAATTTTCTATCTGATAGAAATTTTTTCTATCACTGATAGAATCTATCAGTGATAGAAAAGTTTCTATCAGCGATAGAAAAGTTTTCTATCACTGATAGATTCTATCAGTGATAGAAAAACTTTCTATCAGTGATAGAAAAACTTCTATCACTGATAGAAAGTGAATTCTATCAGTGATAGAAGTTTTCTATCAAACTTCTATCAGTGATAGAATTCACTTTCTATCAGTGATAGAAGTTTTTCTATCACTGATAGAATCTATCAGTGATAGAAAAATTTTCTATCTGATAGAAATTTTTTCTATCACTGATAGAATCTATCAGTGATAGAAAAGTTTCTATCAGCGATAGAAAAGTTTTCTATAGGATAGAAAGTCTTTCTATCACTGATAGAAAGACTTTCTATCCTATCAGTGATAGAAGTTTTCTATCACTGATAATTTCTATCAGTGATAGAAGTTTTCTATCACTGATAGAAGTTTTCTATCACTGATAGATTCTATCAGTGATAGAAAAACTTTCTATCAGTGATAGAAATTTTCTATCACTGATAGAAACACTTTCTATCAATGATAGAAATCTTCTATCACTGATAGAAAGTGTTTCTATCACTGATAGATTCTATCAGTGATAGAAAACTTCTATCACTGATAGAAACCTACCAAAATAAAAAAAAAAAAGGAGAGAATTCCACGCCGACCGGAAAGAAGAAGCGCGCGCAATCCAAGGGCAAAACGGGGATATGAAAAATTAATTCAAAAATTTTGCCATATTTGCAAATATTTTAAAAAATTGCTAAATTTGCCATTATTTACCCTAATTTTGCCACCCATTACAATTATCCTAAAAAATTTCCTGCCTAATAAATTTAATCTAATTCATAAAAGAATTAATATTTCCCCTTTTTGCCCTATTTGTAACTCTCAGTAGAAAATACCGACCATTGCTTATTTCTTTGCTCGATTTATGGAAACTAACCTATAATCATGTTTTTTTGGAGGAGAATTTTCAAGGGAGCTTTATAGACAGATGGATCAAAATAGATTCATGTTGTTTAAGTGATGATATAGGACGAGTAGCTACTATCTTCTGGTCGCTGTGGAACAACATAAACAAAGCACTTCATAAGGAACAAATCCCTCCTATTACTATCAGAAGCAAGTGGATCATAGATTACCTGAGTTCTTTTCAACTAGCAAACTCAAAGAGCCCATCGATTAGGGGACCAACTACTTAAAATTATAGTGTTTGACAACTAATGAGTTCTTTTTAATAAGTCATTTTTAGTAGTTGTCAAACAATATAATTTTTTTCAAAATAATTTTTTTTTCAAAATTTAAAACTTTTAACCAAACATACCCTTAAAAAGTTATTAAAAGTGTTTTTACTGGTTGAAAACGTTTTTAATTTTAATTTTATTATTATTTTTTTATAAACAAAAGTGATTTGAGAAATTTTGTTGATAGATGAAAAGAATGACCCGCTGAATTAATTTCGTTAAAAAATACTTAGGTAGCGATAATTACATCAAGATACTTTTTCTCAAAACCAAACAATAGATGCAAAATCCCATCAAATTAAAGTGAAACTGTTGGTCATAAATTAAAGACATATTTTAGCGGAAAGGGTTACGCCATTATGCTTGGTGTCACAGTCGCGGTCTTTAGGGTCTCGAAAGGCGACTGTGCGGCACTTACTTTCGCTCACAAGTAAGTCAGCCAACTTGTAAACGGATCGCCGGTGGCACAACGGGCGAATATCGCAACCTCTACCCCCGTTCCTTGGAAAACGGTTTTAGAAAACGGGGTTAGAGAAAAGGTTTTGGAAAACGTTCGAAGACATTTTTGAAAGTATATTTGTTGCACAGACTATCAGGCACAACAACAGCTTGATAGCATACAACTCTCGGGTAGGAAGGATTGACAACTAGTCGTACCCCCCTATAGTACATTATAAAGCATTTTAGCCTTGGCAGGCTTAAACATGAAAATCACGAGGAGTCATACACTTGAAAAATGCAAAGGAAAGTAAACAAGCGATACAAAGGAAATACATATACTGGAAGCATGAGGGGAAAGGGTTGACATGGGCATGCGGCCATAGGCAACACGCCTTGGACGAGCATGACCGTGACATCCTCCCCCACTTAAATGGTTGACGTCTCTGTCAACCGACGCTGCTCGAATTCTGCGATCTGGAGGGCAGCAGTCTTCAGGTCTTCGGCGCGCTCCCAACTGATTTCGGCCTCTGGGAGCCCTTTCCACTTCACTAAGAACTCTTGTAGATCCCGTCGTGGGTTGCCGATGCGACGGGTCCTTTCTGCTAACACTTCCTCGACTTCTTTATCGGCGACGTTCTTCATGGTGACAGGTGGTCGAGTGACTTCATTGCGGGCGGTATCCTCGAGGTCGGGGTGGTAGGGTTTCAAATTACTGACATGAATGACAGGATGGATTTTCATCCATGCAGGAAGTTGAACCCTATATGAGGCTTTCCCGACCTTTTGGATAACATCGACTGGACCTTCATATCTCCGGATGAGGCGCTGGTCTCGACTTCCCCGGAACCGAAGTTGCTCGGGTTTCAGCTTGATTAGCACTTTGTCCCCTTCTTGGAACTCTAGAGGACGCCGCTTCTGATCTGCCCATTTCTTCATGCGCTTTGACGCCTTCTCTAGATAAGCCCGAGCGACCTCAGAGGTTTGTCTCCACTCTTTGGTGAAATTATACGCTTGGGGGCTTTTGCCTGCGTACGGGTGATCGACGACATGAGGCATCATGGGCTGCCGTCCGCAAACAACTTCGAACGGAGTCTTGCCTGTCGAGGTGCTCTTTTGGCAATTGAAACTAAATTGAGCCACATCGAGCATCTCGACCCAATTTTTCTGTCTTGCATCGATGAAGTGGCGCAGATATTCTTCAAGCATGCTATTGAATCTCTCTGTTTGACCATCCGTCTGGGGGTGATAGCTGGAAGAAATATTCAGGTTAGAGCCTAATAGCCTGAATAATTCCGTCCAGAAAGTACCGGTGAACCGCGCATCTCTGTCGCTAATGATGCTGGCAGGGACACCCCATAGCTTGACTACATGTTTAAAGAATAACTGTGCCGTCATCTCAGCTGAACACAACTTCTTGACTGGAATGAACGTCGCATATTTAGAGAACCTATCGATGACCACCAATATGGCCTCAAATTCCCCAACTTTCGGCAGGTGGGTGATGAAGTCGAGGGAGACGCTTTCCCACGGCCTTGCAGGAACAGGCAAGGGTTCCAGCAATCCCGCTATCTTGGCCCTTTCGACCTTGTCTTGTTGGCAGATAAGACAAGTCTTTGTGAATTGCATGACGTCGTCGCGGAGGTTTGGCCAGTAATAGCCCTGTTTCAGAAGGGCATAAGTTCTTTGCCACCCTGTGTGACCTGCCCACAGAGTGTCGTGACATTCTTCCAGCAGGAGTCTTCGTAAGTTCCCTGAACGAGGGACGTATAGGCGGTTACCTCTAGTGAACAGTAGGTCATCCTCTATCCAATACTGGCGTGTCTTCCCTTCTTTCGCCAGTTGAATAATGGCCTGCGCGGCCGTATCGTTCAACAAATGTTTCTTGATGGTCTCGCGGATGGTTCCGTTCAACCTGCTTGCTTTCAAATGGGCTAGCATGCACAGGGCCGCATGCTCGCTCTTCCGACTCAGCGCATCTGCCGCCTGGTTGGCCTTACCCGCCTTATGTTCGAACTGAAAATCATACTCTGCGAGACATTCTTGCCATCTCGCTTGCTTGGAGGACAGCTTCGGCTGACTGAAGAAGTGACAGATGGAGCTGTTATCGGTCTTGACGACGAATTTGGCTCCGAGGAGGTACTGTCTCCAAGCTCTCAAGCAGTGAACCACTGCTAACATCTCCTTCTCTGAGGCGACGTATCTCTTCTCTGCGTCATTCAGTTTCCGACTTTCATATGCGATGGGGTGTCCCTCCTGGGTTAGAACACCACCCAACGCGTAGTCTGACGCATCGGTCTCTACTACGAAAGGTTTAGTAACATCGGCAATTCCGAGTACCGGGCCTTCCATCATTGCTCGTTTCAATTCATCAAACGCAGTTTGGCAATCTGGAGTCCAACTCCACGTCTTGTCTTTCTTCAACAACTCGGTTAAGGGACTGGCACGATTCGAGAATCCCTCTACGAATCGTCGATAGTAATTAGCCAGTCCCAAGAAGGAACGTAGTTTTGTTACTGTCGTCGGGACTTCCCAATCCCTGATGGCTGCCACCTTTCCTTCTTCCATACCAATACGACCGGCTTCGATCACGTGTCCGAGGAAATTAATGCGCTGTTGCGCGAAGGCGCATTTCTCTCTTTTCACATACAGTTGATTTTTCTTCAATTTCTCAAAAACCAACTGCAAGTGAAGTTCATGTTCTTCCATGGTCGGGCTGTAGACTACTATGTCGTCGAGGTAAACCACCACAAACTTGTCAAGGTACTCATGGAACACTTGGTTCATTAGTGTACAAAAGGTAGCCGGAGCGTTCGTCAGGCCGAATGGCATGACCAAGAACTCGAAGGCCCCGTACCTCTTGACACACGTTGTCTTGGGTTCATCTCCTTCGGCGATGCGTACTTGATAGTATCCCGATCTGAGATCTAATTTCGAGAAATACTTTGCCCCGTGGAGCCGGTCAAACAAGTCGGTGATAATGGGAAGTGGATACTTATTACGCACCGTGAGCTTGTTGAGGGCTCGGTAGTCAATGCATAACCGTAGGCTTCCGTCTTTCTTCTTCTGGAACAACACTGGGGCCCCATATGGAGCCTTCGCGGGCCTAATGAACCCGGCATTCAGTAACTCATCTAGCTGTTTTCGCAGCTCTGCTAATTCAGGCGGCGCCATGCGGTAGGCATTTTTAGCGGGCGGTCTCGCCCCTGGTAACAGTTCGATTTCGTGATCTATCCCCCGTCGTGGAGGTAGGTTCCTGGGCAAACTTTCTGGCATTACATCCCAATACTTGTCCAACACACGTTGGATCTCACTGGGGACTGGTGCTTCAAAATTTTCGTCTTCTGTCATTGGGATGGCCATGAATGTGGGTTCATCGTGCGCAAGACCTTTCTTTAACTGGAGGGCTGATATCATTTTCACCCCAGTTGGTTGTCTGATACTGGTCGTCACGACCGTGGGGTTGGTTCCTGTGATCACCAAGCATTTTGCTAGGGGCATTGGAATGACCTTGTGTTCGAGAAGGAATTCCATTCCCAACACCACGTCGAAATCATCCATCTTTACAATCACAAAATCTGCATGGCCATTCCAATCCCCCAGCTTGACAATCGCTCTCTTAGCAATTCCCATGATCGGTAGGGCGGCTGAGTTTACCGCTTTCATCTTCCCTGGATCCCTGTCCCACTTTAGGTTCAATCGTCGTGCTTCAGTTTCAGTCATGAAGTTGTGGGTGGCACCAGAGTCGACCATTGTACTCTTGGTCTGCTTCTGATTAACCCACGCCTCGACATACATGAGACCCCTTTCGAGCGGCTCTTTGGCCCCTTCAGATTTCCTTTGGAGGGCGGATAGGAATTTCAAGGCCCCCATGCGAGGGTTGTCCTCATTCGCCTCATTCGTTGTGGTAGTCTCAACACTCTCAGTTTCGGGATCCACGTTGCCCGTCAATGAAGCTTGAAAGGCGTTGAATGCTGTTTTACTAGGACACTGGTACGATCGATGTGCCCCTTTACAGATGTAACAATAAGGTTTGTCGTTGTTGACCTGCTGATTCGGGCCCCGATATGAACTTCCGCCTCTTGGCTGGAAGTAGTTGCGGTTACTTCCCCCACCTTTGTCTCCTCCCCCATTTTTGGGAGAGCTGGATCGCACAGATCTATTTCCCCCACTCGAGGGGGCTTGATTCCGTCTCTGTTCTTGCGGCTGGTCGTTGCTAAGATCGAACAGACGTTCTGCGGCTGCATAAGCGTCTGATAGTGACTGTACTCTCTGTTCATACAGCTTTGACTTCGCCCACGATTTCAATCCCTCTACAAAACAGAAGACCTTGTCTTTCTCTGACATGTCTCGTATGTCCAACATCAATCCAGAAAACTGCTTGACATACTCTCGGATCGTTCCTGTGTGTTTCAACTCGCGTAACTTACGACGCGCCAAAATCTCAACATTCTCTGGGAAGAACTGTGAACGTAACTCTTGTTTCAGTCTTTCCCATGTGTCAATGACACATCGACCTTCTTGAACGTCCCTGTAGCGGGACCTCCACCACAACTTGGTGTCATCTGCCAGGTGCATAGTCGCCAAGGTGATTTTCGACTCCTCTGTTGTCGTATTTGTGGCCCTGAAGTACTGTTCCATATCAAAGATAAAGTTCTCCAGGGCTTTGGCGTCTCGAACCCCACAGAAGGGTTTCGGCTCGGGGACTTTCACTTTGTTTAATTGGACCGCACCCCCTGTCGGGGTTTGGTTTCCCACCGCTCTCATGGTGAGATTTAGTCTGGCGCTTAAATCCGCCACTTCGGCTCTGAGGACGTCAAGGGCCGCTTTCACATCTTCAGACAGTTCTGTGACCATCTGAACTATTGCTTTTTGGGAGCTGTCCAGACCATCGACACGCTCCTCCATCTGGGCAACAGAGCCCGTCGAGCTGTCCCCACGCTCGAAGCTGCTAGGTTTCACAGCTCTGTTCTCGAGGTTTTCAACCCTCATAATCAATTCTTGGATGGGCATTCCATCCACGCGGCCAGCTACCGCATCAATCTGGTCTGTCCTCGTCGCAATTTCTTCAAGACGAGATTCTAGGAAGCGCACCGAATCGGGGACTTCCCTCAGGTAGAGCATCTGTTCTTCGATCTCTACCAATCTTTCTACATGGGTCTTGCCCAACTGTTTTACTGCCGACATGATTTCGGACTTCTCTTTCAGGAGCCAATCTGGCTCTGATACCAACTGTCACAGTCGCGGTCTTTAGGGTCTCGAAAGGCGACTGTGCGGCACTTACTTTCGCTCACAAGTAAGTCAGCCAACTTGTAAACGGATCGCCGGTGGCACAACGGGCGAATATCGCAACCTCTACCCCCGTTCCTTGGAAAACGGTTTTAGAAAACGGGGTTAGAGAAAAGGTTTTGGAAAACGTTCGAAGACATTTTTGAAAGTATATTTGTTGCACAGACTATCAAGTAAGCAAATGCACAACAACAGCTTGATAGCATACAACTCTCGGGTAGGAAGGATTGACAACTAGTCGTACCCCCCTATAGTACATTATAAAGCATTTTAGCCTTGGCAGGCTTAAACATGAAAATCACGAGGAGTCATACACTTGAAAAATGCAAAGGAAAGTAAACAAGCGATACAAAGGAAATACATATACTGGAAGCATGAGGGGAAAGGGTTGACATGGGCATGCGGCCATAGGCAACACGCCTTGGACGAGCATGACCGTGACACTTGGCACATAGGATGTCCTTTTCAACACATTTACATATGCGTTGCACGTTTATATATTTAATTGTGTACGTTTATATATTTAATTGTGTATTTTTTTTTATGATTAATAAAACAATTTATAAAATAAAAATAAAATATATATTAAATATTAATATAATATCATAATTAATATATATATACATATATATATATATATATATTTAAACATACAATATATATATTTATTAATAATTAAAACTAATTTATCTAAATTTTCACATAATTTACTTTTTTTTTTATAATTATATTTTAGAGACATAGGCAATTTTTACAACTTTTCATTAAAATAAAAATTTTTATATTGAAAATTATAAATTCTATTGTAGTTTTTTTTTAAAAAAATTAAAATAAAATTCAATCAACTCACCATGAAATAAAGGATTGAGGGTTTTCTTTTGATATATATATATATATATATATATATATATAGCGGGGGCGCAGGAATAATTATGATAATACACTTTAATTATTGCTATTATAAATAAGCAAAAATAATTTAATAAACATGTTCAATTTCTAATAGAAATTAAATTTAAAAGTCATTGGATTACCAAAATCAAATTAAAACATGCAAAATGTTTTAAATTAAAATAATTTAAATTTAAATTTTAAGGAAACAACATTGAAAAGAAAAACACAATAGTATAGGAAGTATCCTCTTTCGAAAAAAAAACTAAAAATATCTTGAAAATAACAAATAAAATTGAATAGAATAATTTTAAAATAAAAAATATCAATACGTATTGTAACGCCCCGCGTTTCGAAATCAAGCCGTTTTTGAATTTATTGGGCGTTCTTATTCTAATATGGAAAATTAGAATAAGTTTAGCCTTGGGTCGTTAAGCTAATTTCTAAAATTTAGGGGAAAGAGATTTTTAATTAAATCTTTAAATTTCCTAAAGTTAGAGGTTTTAATATTTGATATTTGTTTTAAATATCAAAAGACCCAAACCCTTCCTAATCAGTTTTAATCCCGAATTCTTTAAGAGCTAAAATTTGGATTAAAATCCAAATTGGTGTTTTGAAATCGAATCTTAGATAGTCCTAATTCCTTTTTAAATTGGGCTTTCTTTGGTCCAAGTCTTATTTCAAGTTTAAGAGCAAGGGTTTTTGTTTTAATAAAAAAAAAGAAACCCTAAAAGCATCTCTTTTCCCTCTCTTTATCGTGTAGCAGCCGCAGACCCCCTTCCCCTTCTGCGTTTTCTTTAGCCGCCAGCCGCAGGTCCCTGTCGCCGCCGCCGCTCGTGCTCCAGCGCCGCCGTCGCCTTCTCGTCGCAGCGCCCTATCTCCGCGCGTCTTCTTCTCCAAGCGAGCAGCCGCCGTCGCCGCCAGCAGCAACCCTTCTTCCTCTCTATCTCTCTCGCCGTTTTCCGTCCCAGCTCGAGCGTTCGTGAAGCCCAGCCGTCGTGAAGGTCGCCGCCAGCCGTGAGCCGCGCGTAAAGCCTTCGCGCTATTCCGTCTCGCTGTGTTCGTGTTGTCTCCTTGCGTTTTCAGCCAAGGTAGCTTGTGGGTAAGTCTGTTTTCCTTCGTTCTAGTTGGTTTAAGGTTCAATCTAATCTCCTATTGCTCTCTTTGGATAACCCACGCAAGAATCCAGCCGTTTCCGTCAGTGGGTGTGCTGTCCAGCAGCGTTTTCGCTCTGTTTTGGGTCGTTACAACGTCACCTAACAATTCCGGTAAGTTTAAACGCTTACCCATGTTCTGTTGATGCTTAAAATTAGGTACCCAATGGATTAGGTGCTGTAAATTCTAATATAGCATTGAAATTCTATTCTGCAGCGCCGTCTAAGTGATCGATTGGGTTCGAATCACTGTAAACTTGAATACCCACTGCCCAAGGATCGTTCTAGTGCGTTGTTCGAGGTTATTATAACCCGTCTTGCATGATATCGGGTCCGTTGGGTAAGGTTCAATGCTGTTCTTAGTTTTATAGCTTAAGTGTTTGATACCCATTAGAGATTAAAGCCTTAAAACCATGTTTTAATCGATACCCATTCATTATCGACTTTATAATTGCAGGATTTAAGTGTGTTCGGTTGCTGTTCATCGAGCATTTGATCTCAAAGATCGTGCTCAGTGAGTACCCACAACCCGAAAGGCCTTGATTTTGGTTACCCATAACCCGGTGACTTGGCATCTTGGTTGTCGGATCGTTTCGAACACAAGTCAGCTTGTTCTCAAGGTTGTTTGAGCACTAAGCGGTAAATTCCAGCACCCTTTACCTTCCTTTATTAAGTCTCTAGGGTGTTGTTTATCAATTCCTAACCCTTGGTAATTGTTGCTTGTAGTTTGAGCTCTTTAGGCTCTTCCGGTTGTTTCCCTTAGTCCTTTAGGATTGTTTAGGAGCGTTTGAGCTTCCGGTAAGTAGTTCTTACTTGTTGGAGTCTGCTTGACTGTGTGATGCATGCTAAATGTTTACTCGCTTTATAATTTCTCTTATGTTTCGTGCTTCTCTGAGTATACGTATATATGTATGTTACCGTTGAAAAGCATGACTTTTGTTGCTTAATGACTAGTTGTAAAGCATGACTGTTGTTGCGTGTTGATTGGTTGTAAGCATGTTGGTTTGTTGCATAGGAGTTAAGCATGGACGAGAGCATGTGTAGTTGCACGTATATGCTTAGTGGGCATGATGCATGAGTCTAGAAGCATGTTGCAGGGCATATGCATTCTAGTAGATGTGAGTTATAGGTCAGGGACCTAAAGTGTGAAAGAAAAGAAAGTTGGGTGAGTGTCAGTGCACCTCGGGTACAAATGGTCGAGGGGTGACACGTCACCATTGGTTAAGAGGAGCATCGAGGCCTTGGGTACAAATGGTCAAGGGTTGGTGTGATGAGTCTAGAAAGCACGTGTTGGGTGCCTGGGAAAGGGCCAATACCTTGCTAAGTCATCGGTGCGCCTTGGGTACAAATGGTCAAGGGGCGATGCACAGTTTGAGGCCTTGGGTACAAATGGTCAAGGGTCAAACGCCGAGCTCCGTAGAGAGCATTGTGGCCCTGGGTACAAATGGTCAGGGGACAGTGCGACTCGAAGGGTCAGTCTTGGAGAGCCATGTGAGGGCTAAATAGGAGCGTTGAGTGAGCTCGTGGAGCTTGAGTGGTTAGCAAGTTGCATATAGAAAGATGCATGAGTTATGGCTTAGGAGAGTCATTTGTTTTACTAGCTTTTGAGCATGATATTATGTTTACCGCTTTGAAAAGCATGTTGTTTGCGCATGAAGAGCATGTTGTTTGTTGTTTGCTGTTTGATGACTACTCAGGTAGGGGCTGCTTACCAGTACCTTAGTGTACTGACCCCCTCCTCTCTCCCCCCAACTACCAGATTTTGCAGGTTATGATGACTGCGTGGACCATGGTGATGCGGAGGAGGCGTATGAGGAGGAACCATAATTAGTATCGATGTTCTTGCTTTTATTTTCCTTAGATTTTAGTTAGGATAGTGGTGTTGCTGTTTTTGAAAGTTGTTAGTTTGGTTAGTCCTGATTCATTCTTGTTGATCCCTGAAATAAGTTGTTTCCGTTTTAAAAGAACTCCATTGTTTCATTCAGTTAGTGGTTTAATAAGTTGTTGCGCATGAGGTGTCGTTTCAAGATTTTGTTTAAAGATGTAGTTGGTTTTAGCTAATACTTGTTTATGCGAGATCTGTTTGTCTGTTGGTTCTGTTTATGTTCTGCTGAGCTGTGAAGTGGGAAGTAGTTTAGTATTGCTTGTAGAAGTGTTTTTTTTCTTGTTCAGCAGGTGTAGAAAAAATTTTGGGTTAGGCCAATGTACGCCGTAATGCTGCCGAAATTTTCGGTGCTCACGGTTTGTTTTGGTCTAGGAGTTAGTAATGTCGCTGGGTTAGCTTTTAAAATCCTGGGGCGTTACAGTTGGTATCAGAGCAGAGTTGTTCCTGTAGACTAACCTAGGAAATCTAGGTTGTTTGGATGTTTAGGGTTATGGTCTTCCTCGTTCTCCTCTCCATCACCAGGTACGTTGGTCTGGTTAAGTTATTTATATGTTGCCATGATTATTTTGATTTACTCTATTGTTTGCATAATTATTGTGGCTTGCTTGATTCCCTATTGCGTGACTTGTTTGCCTTGTTGAGCATGTTGTTTTCCTATGTTGCTTGTTATATAGTAGCTAGGTTTAGGATGCTCCCTGTAGGCGGCTAGATGGCTTTTGGTTTTCCTTGTGATTGTTTGTGCGATGTTGCTTGTTAGTAGGCTTAGGTTGTTCGTTTTGAGCCTAGGGTTATGCCTTAGTCGGAGGTTAGCCCCTTCTATTCTAGTTCTAAGGAGTGTTCCTTAAGTGAGTTCGTCGTTTCCTTTCAGCGATGAGTTCGAGTAGCAGTCAAGGTAGTGGACGTTCTGGCCCTCCAGACGTTCTCGAGGTTAATTCGCATCCTGAGGCGAATCCTCCTGTTCCTCCCCCAGCGCCTCCTGTGCTGGCAGCAGAGGCATTGCAGGCGATGCTTGGCAACGCATTCCTGAACAACCTGCAGCACGTCGGTGCAAATGGAGCTCCTGCTCATGGCGAAGAGTGCAGTTTATCAAGAGCTTCATGAAGGCGAAGCCTCCTTCATTCGATGGGCACTCGGATAGTTCTGAAGCAGTGGTAGAACTATCTGATAATTTGATTAGATTTTGGATAGAGTGTATATTGTTTTTTATCTTTTACTTTTTAATTATAATAAATAGATTTAACTAAAATAATTATCTTAAGATTTGTTTTTTTCAAATTTTAATTTTTTTTTTGTTATTCTCACGTTTTTTTTTCTTTTTTTAATTTTTTTAATTAAAATAATTATCTTAAGATTTGTTTTTTTTCAAATTAATTTCTTTTTGTTATTCTAACGTTTTTTTTTCTTTTTAATTTTTAATTAATATAATTAACATAAGATTTGTTTTTTTTTTCAAATTTTAATTTGCTTGTTATTCTCACGTAATGAGTTTTTTTCTTTTTTCTTTTTTACTTTTTAATTGAAATAATTATCTTTAAGATTTGTTTTTTTTTTTCTTTCAAATTTTCATGATTGGTTTTCATATTAAATTTGTGAAAGTATTTTTTTTTTATCTAGTTTTTTTTTCTCTTTAATTAAAGTAATTATATTTAACTAAAATAATTATCTTAAGATAATTCATGTTGGGAATTTAGATTCAAATTCTAATTTGATTAGATTTTGGATATAGTGTATATAGATCATATCATAATTTGATTAGATTTTGGATAGGGTCTATATTATTTTATATCTTTTACTTTTTAATTATAGTAAATAGATTTAACTAAAACAATTATCTTAAGATTTGTTTCTTCCAAATTTTATTTTATTTTTTATTATTCTCACGTTTTTTTTTTTAATTTTTTAATTAAAATATTTATCTTAAGATTTGCTTTTTTCAAATTTTAATTTTTTTGTTATACTCACGTGAGGTTTTTTTTTTCTTTTTTACGTTTTAATTAAAATAATTATCTTTAAGATTTGTTTTTTTTTTCAAATTTTCATGATTGGTTTCCATATTAAATTTGTGAAAGTATTTTTTTTTTAATCTTCACGTAGTGGTTTTTTTCTTTTTAATTAAAATAATTATATTTAACTAAAATAATTATCTTAAGATAATTCATGGAGGGATTTAGATTCAAATTCTAATTTAATTAGATTTTGGATAGAGTGTATATAGATCCTATGATAATTTGATTAGATTTTGGATAGGGTCTATATTATTTTTTATCTTTTACTTTTTAACTATAGTAAATAGATTTAACTAAAATAATTATCTTAAGATTTGTTTTTTTCAAATTTTAATTTTTTTATTATTCTCACGTTTTTTTATTTTTTAATTAAAATAATTATCTTAAGATTTTCCTTTTTCAAATTTTAATTTTTTTGTTATTCTCACGTGGTTTTTTTTTTATTTTTTTTTATTTTTTATTTATTTTTACGTTTTAATTAAAATAATTATCTTTAAGATGTGTTTTTTTTTTCAAATTTTCATGATTTGTTTTCATATTAAATTTGTGAAAGTAATTTTTTTTTTATCTTCACGTAGTGGTTTTTTTTTTCTCTTTTTTTTTCTTTTTAATTAAAATAACTATATTTAACTAAAATAATTATCTTAAGATAAATTATTCTAATTGGTAAGAGCTCAACGGGACCTCTGAAAACCTAAGGGTTCCTCCGCAAGGTTCATCCACGAAGGGTGAGTCAGGGCCTAAGATCAGGCCGAAAGACGTGGTTGATAGATAATAAGTGAATATTCTTGTACTACCCCTTGTTGGTCCCGGGGGACGGAAAAAGCTATTTTAGCCAATAAAGATGGTTATAATTAAGTTCAAGGATGCAAGGTGTCCTTGTTTTTTTAGGGTAAGAAGGGGTAGAAAAAATACCTCGAGCCAACGTTCGAGTACCGGGTGCTATGGCGCTGAAGTAACCCATGCCATACTCCTAAAAAAAGGTCGAACGACCTTCAACAAAAGAATATACTTGTACCTGAAATCGACACACAGGTGGATAGGTAGAGAATACCTAAGGGTGCAAGATAACTCTGTCTAAGGAACTCGGAAAAATAGCCTCGTAATTCGGGAGAAGGGGTGCCTCCTCACAAGGGGGGGTTGCAATGACCAGGCCCAAGCGATTGCTTAATTAGTTGTATAAATTGATTTTTAAGAAACAAAGCTTAATTCTTATAAACAAGAAACTCAAAATAAAATAGTTATCAAATAAGGCTTAAATTAGTTAATTACCTTTTGAAGAATATGGTGAGAGGCAGTAAGAAGAGAGTTCCAGCAGCTTGCCTGTAGAAAAGGAAAATATAACTATTCATACCAGAAGCAAAGGCAGCCTTTGACAACAGATTCATCCCATCATAACTGATTTGGCAGAAGATAGCAGCAAAATAAGGCTTTGAGTCCATTCTGATCAAACTCAACAACAACACTAATTTCCCCTCTTCCTTCTCGGCTGTTTGTTTGTGCTTTTAAGTAAAACCAACCATCAAACCTTCACCATTCAATAAAATAGGCAAATTATTATAAAAAAGCATTTCCCTTTCCATTTAGAATCCACTTACTATGTTGGAGTCTTTTTGAAAATTCATATTATTCTATTAAGCAAAATCTTGTTTCATCTCCATCCCTTTGTAAGGTGCTTCATTAAAAAATTCAAGACATGTCTTTAGTGGGAAGGGTTTCCTTATTGTGCTTTACACATAGGATATTCTTTCAACGCATTTTTATAATTTGCTTTGTGAAATGTGGAGCTAATAGAGAATCTATTCATATTATGATCAAAGATCTTTTTTTTTTTTTTTAGTTTTTAGTTTTAACTGGCACAACTTTTTACTTTAAGGGAAAAGACATCTCTTTAGTGGGAAGAGATTTTTTTTCTCTTTATTTGTCATCCTAAAGAGATCTGGTTATTAAGGGAAAATACATCAATTGAAAGAAGAAACAAAATGCTCCAAAGCAAATTTACAGATCATTTAACATATTATAACTTATCCATGTGTTTTAAGATTGTTGAATATGATTTTCTGTTATATTTTAGTGGAATCTTAAGTTTATATCCCTAATAACTATGAATAAAAATCAAGTTCGGATCCTAAAAGTTGTATAGCTCAACTAGTATAAAACTTATATCCTTGACGAAGAGGTCAGAAGTTCAAATCACTCATCCCACATGTTGTAAAAAAAACTATGAATACAAATCAAGTTCAGATCCCTACTGCAATTTTTTTTTTTTTTTTTTTTTTTTTTTTTAGGAACCCCTACTACAAATTAAAAGTCACTAATTGGACTTTATTTGTAAAGTGTCTTTTTTTTAGAAAGGAAAATATTATAATGCTTCAAGGGCAATCAGAAAAATGGTCAGACCAGCTTGGAGCATTATCAACCCAAGACTCATTAGCTTTAAGCATTTTTAGCTCTCTTAGCAATATAATCTGCAATATCATTACAAGATCTCAACATATATTGAAACTTAATTTCTCTGAATGATGATGATAAGGCCCAGATACGGTTTAAAATAGCTTCCACTTCACCCAAATATTTTATATTCTTTAGGATCAAAGTCAAACAATCAGACTCCACAATTAATCTTTCACAACCCAACTCAGCTGCCAGACATGCTCCCTCAGCTATTGCCATGAGCTGAATATTCAACATCTAAGGAAATTCCCGCAGCTCCGCGATTTATAAATTCGAGCCCCGTCGAAAAGGGGAGTGAAGCACAAGAAGCATCTGTGTTCAGTTTCCAAAAACCTTTAGGGGGAGACTTCCAGCTCAAATTCGACGAATGACGATTTGATCGATTCATGGAGGTATTTGCCTTTTCTCCTTTTGAATTTGCTTCTCTATAGCTTCTCAAGTAATCAGCAATCCATCGACATTTAACCTCCACCCGAGGAAGACTCTTGTTGATGGTCGATTTTGGCCAGAGGATCTCACCTGACCTGTGCCACCAACGGTAAATTTGTAGATGAGGGGGGAAGACGTGGCCTGCAAGACAGTAAACCTGCACACTGGTGTGGTGCTCGCCACACCGGCTCCGATGCTTAAGTCAGCAAGCAGAACGGTAGGGCGTGGAAAAGTAAGAGCAAGAGGAGAAAGCAAAGAATAGAGAGTAGAGTTTAGGGATAGAATTCGGGATCCCCTCTTCAGTGGCGAAGAGGGATATAAATACCTGTTCATCCTCCTAGCCTTTTTAGGGTTTCGGAGGCGTTTTAGGTCAAACCAGGCGAAACCGGGGCATCCAGAGGCGGTGGGGACCAGACGGGACCAAACGGGTTCGGCCCGCATGAGCGGGCCGAGGCCGAGCAGGGGGTCAGGCCGAAAACCCGACCCCTTCGGTCTTGGCCCGTCCCATTTGCCGGTTTTGCCTCCTTGGTCCATCTTTCAGCCCGATTTCTCCCCGGTTGTCCTCGTCAGCTCCTTGTGTATCGGGGTGGTCCAAAATTGCCTATAACATTAAGCCCCCACTCTTGAATTGGGATTCGAGGCGACTTATTGCTATTAGTTGAGCTCCTTAAGCCCGATTTAAGAGTAATGACCCTTGCCCTGGGCTGGCTTACGTGTAGCTTTGTTGTCATCCTGCAAAGTAGGATAGAAGTAGACACTCCCTGAATAGGGGTTAGATGAAATGGAAATGAAAAAGGGTGAGAGATTACAAAAGTGGTGCTGGTCGGCCTCGGCCTCGGGAAGAGGCCGAGCACAGCTATCTCCCTTTCTGCTTGCCTGGTCGGCCTCGGCCTCGGGAAGAGGCCGAGCAGTTTTCTAATTTTGCTTAGGGGGCGTTGCCCCCGAACCCCCACCGGGTGCTTCGCCCCTGGACCCCGACTCGCTAGGTCATTCGGAGTGCTTCATTTCAGGTTCATGTCTGCAAGAGAAAAGTTAGGGAAAAGGCTAGGGTCGGCCTCGGCCTCAAGCCCCCGTTAGCCTAAAATTTGGCTCCCTGTATCCATATGTTAGTCATTGTAGGAAAATAATAAGAGAATAGGTTTGAACATGTATCCATATGTTAGCTTAAACCTGGGTGCTTTTTGTTTAATAGGGAGTGCATATCCCCTTTGTAGCCCCCAATCTCAAGAAAAACTTTATTAAAACACAAAGTATAGTTGAGTAAATAGGAGAATACCTTTAAAGTTTGTGCTCGGCCTCGACAAGAGGTGCTCGGCCTTGGCAATGTTGGGTTTTATGCCCTAAAACTCGTAGATAGTGAATGTGAACAAATTGTATACTTGTTTCAATAAAATGTAATTGAGTTTCTACAATAAAGTGTTGTTGTTAAATATTGCACAATTTGACCCAAATCCAATAAACTAAGATCCAAGGTTGTTTACATGTGACTTGAACTAGTATGTGGGGACATACGGGGATTGGTGTTCAAGTAACAACCTAAAAGGTCTATAGTACAAGGATAAGGCTGGGTACCTTATCCTGGTAACACTATGTGATACGGCCCGCTTTGTATTTGATACAGACGTATTAATCCAAGGCGTCCATGTAGGAGACATGCAAGCGGGGGTATCCTATGCAATGAGTTTGCATAAGACCGGACCACGAAATAGTAAACCACTAGATGTAACACCGTTAACTAGTTAGGTTACTATTTCAATACGATGACCTAGGTAACTCAGTCTTAATCCTGAGTGTGTCATGAACTCCTTCTCATGAGGGATTGTCCTTTGATTAGCATGGGTGAGAGTGGCCAATACGCCGACTCAATATGCCTTCCTTTTTGGGGACAAGACCGAGTGAGAGGCTGGGGACATGACAACACAAGAAGGAATTCACTCCTTCCCACTTCTAGGAGAAGTAGATGAGTGTTCCCTTAAGAGGTGACTCTGGGACTTGAACAAAGGGATCCCGTCCTCTCACTGGCCTGAGAGGAACTTTCTGTTTAATGGTTGGACCATAAACAGGTTGTTCATTAAAGGAGCGCTGGTACTTAAGGAGACAGATGTAACACAGGGGTAAAACGGTAATTTGACCCAGCCGTGATTACGAACACTCGTGAAGGATTGACTTACCGGTATAGGTCTACATCCATGGACACAGAAATGTTCTACAGTGAGAAGAGTTCAGTTGTGGGTCTTTAGTGGAATGACCAACAGTTAATGAATATTGGTTAACCTGATTAATGAGTTTAATATATTAACCTCATATCATTGGAGCTTCTGATCTGTAGGTCCATTAGGTCCCCCTGCTAGCTCGTAAAGAGTAATTAGGAACAAATATATCTTGAGAGAATTTGAATAGTTCAAATTCATATTGGGAATTAAGTTAATTGTATGAGATACATATTAATATAATGTATAATGATGCATTAAAATATAAAGTCTAATTTGAGATTAAACTTTATTAAATTGAGAGATTGATATATTTGAAAGAGTTCAAATATATGTCTAATTAAATATAGGGTATTTAATTAGAAGATGAATTAATTAATTATTCAATTTAGTTTAAATTAAATGAGATTTAATTAAACTATAGTCTATGAGAGAAATAAATATTTGAAGAAGTTCAAATATTAATATGAATTTGATTCATATTAAATTTATAGGATATAAGAGAATTTGAAGGAGTTCAAATTTTAATATGAATTTGATTCATATTATAGAATTAATTAATTGAAGGCCTGAAATTAAATATATGATATTTAATTGGGTAATTAATTAATTAACTAATAGAAGGTCTGAAATTAAATATATGATATTTAATTGGTGATTAATTAATTAAAGAATTAATTAATTGGAAATTAATCAATTATGGAAATGATTAATCACTTATGGAAGTGATCAATCATTTATGGAAAAGATTAATCAATTATGGAATTGATTGGTCATGGAATTGATTAATGGAAAAGATTAAATCAGTTATGGAAATAATTGATTTTAAATGAATATTTTATTCATGGCCTTTCTCCTATAAATAGAACACTAACCCTAGGGTTTAGGTACCACAACATATGGCCACCATAAGGCCCTCTCATATTCTCTCAACTCAAGAACTCTAGGGAGAATTTTCTCTCTCGAGTTTTTCCCATTCAAGATTAGGTAGTCCCACAACTACGTTCCTAATCTCAGAGTTATAGCGGGGAAGATCAAATGGTGGTGTTCTTCGTTGTTGCGGAGCAAACAAGAAAGGCGTTCTTGAAGAATTCAGAGTCGTCAACGAAGGTATGTTTCTCATCGCTTAACCTTTTGCCAATGTATTGGTATTTTGTAAATCAAAATTAATTTACGAACGGTCCAATTGCTTCCGCTGTAACGGAATTGGGAATTCCAATCCTTCAGGCAATAGGTGCTCGGTCCTGGCTTCTGCAGGGTGAGCTTGACTTGGATGAAGTGTATGGACTCATGTCAGGTGAGGTGAGGTAGACTCGTTGGTCCAGGCTCACATGGTCTCACTCTGGATGAGGCGAGGTAGACTTCGACAGTCCAAGCTCGCCCGGTGTAAGGATGCTCAGGCCAGAGGAGGTGAGGTAGACTCGTCGGTCCAGGCTCACATGGTCTCACTCTGGATGAGGCGAGGTAGACTTCGACAGTCCAGGCTCGCCCGGTGTAAAGATGCTCAAGCCAGAGGATGTGAGGTAGACTCGTCGGTCCAGGCTCACATGGTCTCACTCTGGATGAGGCGAGGTAGACTTCGGCAGTCCAAGCTCGCCCGGTGTAAAGATGCTCAGTCCAGAGGAGGTGAGGTAGACTCGTTGGTCCAGGCTCACTTGGTCTCACTCTGGATGAGGCGAGGTAGACTCGATAGTCCAGGCTCGCATGTCTTGATGCTTGAGTCGGTTGCCTTGTGCACACTCCTGAATACTGAACTTTAATGGCGAAACTGTAAGGCCATTAATTAAACTTTCACACTTTGAATGAAGAAAAAACATTGAACCTATACTAGAGGCAGCAACAAAGTAAACAAATGTCTAATTACATGATAGAATGCAATAAACGAAAAACCCTAAAACTCCATAAGTTCAGATTCAGTGTTGGTGGAAGTGTGTGCTGCTCGGCCTCGACTCATTCTCTGGTCGGCCTCGGCCCTCTGTGGCTTGACAGCTTTTAGTGCGGTCCAGTAACACTCCCTCGATTCCTTCTGCTCTCCCTTGACGACTCCCACACCGTTCGGAGTTGGAAACTTCAGTAACTGATGGTAAGTTGAAGCTATGGCCTTCATCTCATGCAAGGTTGGTCTTCCTAGGATTGCATTGTAGGCTGACATACAATCCACAACTAGGAAGTTTATCATCTTTGTCACTGCATTCTGTCCATCCCCAAAGGTCACAGGAAGTTCTATGCTACCTTCTGGGGTCACTCTCTCTCCTCCAAATCCTACAAGTGGGGTAAGGCTTGGCTTTAAGAGTTCCCTCCCTAACCGAATTGCTTTAAAGGCCGTTAGAGAAAGGACATCAGCCGAGCTTCCCCCATCAATTAGGATCCGATGGATTTTCACATTGGCTACAATTAGAGTGACCACCAGAGCATCATTATGTGGCTGATGAATGCTCGCTGCCTCAGCCTCAGTGAACTCCAAAGGGGGGTGTGCCTTTGATAGATGGACAGAGTACATACCTCGATATTCTGGTTCGGACCTTGCTTCCCTGGCCATAGCTTTCCTCTTCCTGCTCGAACTTCCTCCAGCTGGTCCTCCAAAGATGGTTCTGATCTCCCGTAGGGGTTCTTCTTTGTCTCGGCCATCTTTGGTAAGGCTCGGCCTCGGCCATCCGTGGTCGGCCTCGGCCTTGGGCTCACCGACGAACTCTTTCAAATACCCATTCTGGATCAGTGCTTCGATTTCATCCTTCAACTGAATACAATTCCTGGTTGAATGCCCGTGGTCCCGGTGAAAAAGACAATACTGGCTCTTGTCTCTTCTATCGGCACTCGACTTCATCCTCCCTGGGAATTTCAGGAGGCCCGTATTTCGGATCTCCATCAGTACTTGCTCCTGCGGAACAGCAGTTGGGGTGTATTTCTCAAACTTACCGAAAGGAGGTGCTCCTTGGTCTGGTCGGCCTCGGCCATGGTCTGCTCGGCCCCGGCCTCCTTCGTCGGTCCGCTGCCTTTTGTCCTTTTTACTGTCATAGCTAGATGAAGAAAACCTCTTGTATTCTCGTTCTGACCTTTTTGACTTCAGTAACTCCTCTGCGCTCATATACTTCTGTGCCCGGGAGACGAACTCCGCATAGGTTCGAGGCTGGCTCTTACCTATTGAATTGAGCAGTCTTTCGTCTTCCAGACCGGCTGTTATGGCTACCAGGGCTGCTCCCTCGCTGTACCCCTCAACCTGTAGTGCCTCATCATTAAAACGAGTTATGTAATCACGCAAGCTCTCACCTGGCTGTTGTTTGACCGTCAAGAGGTTGATGTGAGGCTTGCGCTGCTCTCTAGCTCCCATGAACTGTGCAAGGAATGCTTGGGCTAACTCTTTGAAACAGCTGATGGATCTCCTTTTCAGCCTCTCAAATCAGTGCCTAGCTGATCCTGTCAGGGTGAAAAAGAATGCACGGCACCTGATTGCATCTGAGACGCCGTGGAAGTCCATCCAACTTCTGTATGCATTTAGATGTTGCACGGGGTCTTTCTTGCCATCGTACTGTTTGAACGTGGGTACCTTAAACTTTTGAGGCACCTCGGCTTTCATGACTTCTTCTGTGAAGGACGGATCGACTTAGTCAGCTAGTTCCTCCAAGTTTTGATCTCCAAAGTTCTTTGACCTCTGCTGGTCTCCCTGAGGATTTCCGAGCTCCTTTAGTGCATTAAGAAGCTCGGTCTTCCAAGGGAGGTCGTCTTTCTTGGCCTCGGCCTCAGCCGCTCTGGCCTCGGCCTCGACAGCCCGGGCTTCAGCTTCGGCGGCTTTGGCCTCGGACTCGGCAGTTTTGGCGCTTCTGCGCTTCTCAACGATCAGATTCCTCAGGTCTGTCTTAGTATGACCGTAGCTTGGGGTAGAAACTGTGTAGTGACGTCCCTTAAGTGTGCATGACTCTGGGCTCCTCAAAATCGTGCGATCAGTGGGTTTGAGCCCCCTGACCTTGCTGGTCATGCTGTCACTCTTCTTTCCTTTTGACCTCGTCCCTGACTCTGCAGTGTGCTCCATAGGCTCCTTCCCCTTCCTCGGGTCTCTAATCAAGCTCCCCTCATGGACTTTGGTGCTAGGGCCGGGTTTATCCAGGATTTGGAGTATTCTGGATAAACTCCGATTCATTCCCTTCACTTCATCCTCAAGGGCGGCAATCTTGGTGTCGGCATCCTCTGCTCAGCCTCGGCCTCGGCCTCGGCCTGCTTGTCTCGGCGACCCCCGGATGCTGTCATCGTCCCGTGACCTCCGCTGGTGGCGGTCACCATCTGAATCCTCTATGTTTACGTCTTGGTCTTTCTTCTCCATACCCTTACTCATGGAATAACCGATGTGCAGATTAACAGGCTTTCTTCCCCACAGACGGCGCCAACTGTTGATGGTCGATTTTGGCCAGAGGATCTCACCTGACCTTCACGTGCCACCAACGGTAAATTTGTAGATGAGGGGGGAAGACGTGGCCTGCAAGACAGTAAACCTGCACACCGGTGTGGTGCTCGCCACACCGGCTCCGATGCTTAAGTCAGCAAGCAGAACGGTAGGGCGTGGAAAAGTAAGAGCAAGAGGAGAAAGCAGAGAATAGAGAGTAGAGTTTAGGGATAGAATTCGGGATCCTCTCTTCAGTGGCGAAGAGGGATATAAATACCTGTTCA
The DNA here is from genome assembly GCA_036850905.1 of Luffa acutangula. Taxonomy (NCBI): domain Eukaryota; kingdom Viridiplantae; phylum Streptophyta; class Magnoliopsida; order Cucurbitales; family Cucurbitaceae; genus Luffa; species Luffa acutangula. Next base: position 53,496,437 of record CM072087.1, on the reverse strand, counting down.
TCCTCCTACCCTTTTTAGGGTTTCGGAGGCGTTTTAGGTCAAACCAGGCGAAACCGGGGCATCTAGAGGCGGTGGGGACCAGACGGGACCAAACGGGCTCGGCCCGCACGAGCGGGCCGAGGCCGAGCAGGGGGTCGGGCCGAAAACCCGACCCCTTCGGTCTTGGCCCGTCCCATTTGCCGGTTTTGCCTCCTTGGTCCATCTTTCAGCCCGATTTCTCCCCGGTTGTCCTCATCAGCTCCTTGTGTATCGGGGTGGTCCAAAATTGCCTATAACAACTCTCATTATGGATTATCCTATTTCTGTCATTCCAGGTCGCCCAAATCATGACTGCTACCAGCTTCAGCTCCTGCGATGAACATGACGCATTGATCTTCAACCACCGGTAAGCGAGGCGATTGTTAAAATTCACCTCCATGAAAACTTTGTTACATGTATTTTTCCAAATCTCCATTGCTCGTTCACATGTAAAAAGACTATGATCAGTGGATTCAGGATATTTAAAACAAATTGGACATTAAATAGAAGAATCAATTCCCCTATTTTTTAGATTCAAGTTTGTAGGAATGAAGTTATTCAAAGCTTTCCAACAAAAAAACAATTTTATTTGGAACACACATTTTCCAAATGTTATTCCAAACCCTTTCCATATGATTCGAGTTAGATTAGGCTTCAATTAATTAAGGAATTCATGAACAACTTATACCCATTTTTAACTGAATATCCTACCAGCTTTATCGTAGTGCCAAATTAGTCGATCCATCAAGTTTGTATTAATAGGGATATTTTGAATAATGCCTAAATCCATGTCAAGCACCGAGCCTTTAAGTTTTTCAATATCCCAACCCCTAGAAAGAGAAATAAAATCAGCCACTTTGGCATTTATATCTTCCGGATTTGTGCACACTGACTTAAACAGAGATTTTCTAGGAATCCAATGGTCTTTAAACATATAAATCGAGTCTCCCTTTCCTATTCTATATCGAATGCCTTTAGTCATCAAAAGATCACGGCCCCATATTAGGCTTCTCTATAGGTAGGAAAGGCTTTTCCCCAATTCAGCTTTTAATATGTCAGTATCCCTATAATAAATTCATTTAAAAAACCAACAGGCTAAGGATTCAGGATTAATAAGCAATCTCCATACTTGTTTTTGCAATAAGAGCTTGGTTAAAACCCCTTACATCTCTAAAGTTCAATCCCCCGAGGCTTTTAGGATAACACATCTTTTTCCATTTACACCAATGAATCTTCTTCTTCCTATTGTTAGAGCCCCACCAAAATCTAGCAAAGCTCTTGGTTATTTCCTCACAAATCCTTTTAGGAAATTTAAAAATACTCATCACATAAGTAGGAATGGCTTGGCCAATACTCATCACATACTTTTTCCACCCTTGAACCGAATTCCAAACTTTGTCTAGGATATAGCCTAGGCTTTCAACTTCTTTTACCCCCAAAACATCACTAAGGAAAAGCCTTCTGTCTTTGTTTACCTTTTTAGAGAAAACAATGGCTGATTTGGAAAAATTAATTCACTCACCTGAAGCTTCTTCATAAAACTTTAACCGATTTTTTAGACTAACCAATTCCCGCGTTCATTAGCCCTACAAAAAATCAAGCTATCATCTGCAAACAATAAGTGGGATATCAAAGGACCATTTGAACACCTAATGCTCGATAAACTACCTCGGTATTTGCTTTAATTTAGAAATTAAAAATGACAACCCCTCAGCTACTAAAAGAAACAAATATGGAGATAAAAGATCTCCTTGGCGTCATCCCCTACTTGCACCAAACGTACCCTTTTGTTCCCCGTTAATGAGAATAGAAAAGCTAGCCGAGGAGATGCAACTAATTATGAGGTCCACCCAACTAATATCAAAACCCAACTTAGTCATAATCTTTTTTAGGAAATAAAATCCATTCAACACAATCGTAAGCTTTTCTTAGATCAATTTTTAAGCAACCATGTCATTTCTAATATATTTCTATTTTTTTATAGCGTTAATACACTCATGACCTATCAATATATAAATATTAAGTCTGCCTTGAATAACGCTGATTGAGATTTTGATATTATTACTTCTAAGACTCTTTTTAGCCTACTAGTATCATATTTTCTTAGTGTTACAATCTGTCATCAACAACCTCAGGCAAACATTTTAAACATGTTATTTATTTATTTATTTATTTATTTATTTATTTAAATTTTTTAACGAATATTATATCGTTTACTCATGGAATTTCTATATTTTATCCTATATTCATTTTGTGTTTCATTAGAATTGCTTTTGTTAAATTTATTATATACTAGTTAAAAGGCACGTTCAGTGCACGTAGAAGCTCACTGTCTTAACTAAAAGTAAAAAAAAAAAAAAAGATAAAAAATATGACAAGTCATTTGTAATTATTATATATTTTACTATTCAACTGATCTTATTTTCGATAAAAAAATATTGTGTTATAAGTTAAAATTGTAATATAGATATTTCATTTATAATTTTTAAATCATCTAAAGTAAAATGAAGCAAGACATTAAGCAAATTTTTGAAATAGATGAAATGTTAAATTAACCAAAAAAAAAAAAAAAAAATACAACCCATAACTAACAAAATAAGTCAACAAATTTGAAAAAAATAACTCATTTTTACAATTCAATGCACGTGGAATTTTATGGTCTTAAATTAAAATTAGAGAAAATAGTAGTTTTTTTAGCATATGTAACGTAATAAATAAATACCATATAAATTTTGTTTTAATTACCATAGACTTTTAAAAGTTAGTGATAAAAATAAATGATTTTTTATTATATAGCATGTATATAGACATAATAGTAGCACACACGTACCTGACACATATTTTTTTAAAAAAAATTTAAACGTTGACAATAAGTTTAATAATTATCTTATAAAAAATAAAAATAAAAATAAAACAATATGAAATTCTACTAACAATTTATTTTAAAAAGTTAAGTAGTTTTTAAAATCAAGCAAGTTACATGTTAAATTGCATTTTTTAAGATTAAAAAAAACTATAATATAAGTTTTAAGCAAAACAATAAGGATTACAAATCTTCGTAGCTAATGTTATTACATAGATAATTAATAGTATTAAAAAACTTTCCACTAAAACCAATTACATAAATTTAAATATAAATATTAAAAGTAAATGTATTTGTGATTAATGAACAAAAAAAATGATCTATTTAATTAGAAAATTGAAAGTGTGTTCAATTATTTTGATGTTTGAAAATTTTAATTTCATTTAAAATTATGCATGAATTTTTTAATTAAAAAGTATTTTAAGGAATAAGTTAATTTTCCCCCTTATGATTTAAGTAAATTTCACAATAATTTATTCAAATTTTTTTTTACTTCAAGGAATTGATTTGGATGTAAATAACATTTGATGATATTAGAAAAATAAAGAAAAAATGATAGATAACAATACTACTCTTTCATCGACCAAAAAAAAAAAATTATGAATTCTCAAGGTTTTATTGTGACACCGACAATAGTGTTTTTCCCTCATGAATAACACAAACTTGTAATTTTTCCTTTTCTTGAAAAGTCTTGAGTTCTCGTATAAAAGTAGAAATATAATTTTCCTATAGTTTGACATTTTTGTAAATTATATATTATATATTTTCTTTTTATAAGTAGACCACACCTATACATGAATGGATGCATCAATTTAATGTGTAACCATCTCCATATGAACAGTCGCATCTTGTCGACGTCAATTGTACCTATTAGACAAATTTTCATATAGTTTGACATTTTGACAATTATATTTTTCTTTTTATACATGGGTCACACGTATACACGAACAACGGATGCACCAATTCAATGTGTAACCATCTTTACATGAATAGTTGCATCTCGTCGAAATCAATTAAACTTATTGGACTCAACAGACACTTACACTCGAAGAGTCTTGGACTCAACGGACACTTACACTTGAAGAGTCGTGTCCCATTGGCAAAGGGTAAAATAGGAATGTATTTAAAAAGTAAGGGCAAAAGAGGAAACAAAAGATTCTCCCCTATTAGCCCCTTTTATATATAATATAGATTAGCTATTGTTTTTGTAACAATTTTATAGTTGACATTGCATAAACTAATAGGCCTAAACTCCCCTACACTCTTTGGTTTTAAAACATTCGGAGCAAGAACTATATTAGTAGAGTTCCAGTCTTTAATACTGTACCTATTGTTTAGGATTCCCTAGACATTCTTCTATGGTTTTCTGGCCAACAATGTTCCAATATTTATGATAGAAAATGGCATCGAAACCGTCGAGCCCAGGGACTTTAATAGGAAATAATTGTTTTACAGCTATTTCGACCTTTGTTTTAGTAAAGGGAGATGTTAATTTGTCATTCATTTCTTTAGAAACTTTTGGTAGTAAACCATCCAAAGCCCTATTAATTTGGTCTTCACTGGGCAAGATGATTTAAATAGATCCTCAAAGTAATTGATAAATGTTTCTTCTATTATAGTTAGGTCCTCGGACCAATTATTATTAATATCTAGAATTCCTGATATCTCATTAGTTTTCTTTCTGATCGAGACTTTTTTATGGAACCATTTAGAATTTTTATCCCCCAGTTAAGCCATTCCTCACGGGATGAGGATATATGTCAGTTATTACTTAGCTATGCTCGTTTTGGTTACGAATAGAAAGGATAGAAAGAGCATAACTCAAGTGGCATAAGGTTGTACTGATAACACGAGGTATGTGGTTCGAATCTCCCCACCATATATTGTAAAAAAAAAAAAAAAGTTATATACATACTTTTTATTCATAACATAGATTAAAATGTTATGCATTGCTATTAATTAATTAGCAAAAGGTTACGCATTGCTATTAATTAATTAACTTGACGAAGTGCAACTCCAACCACATCCTAATCTAATTTAACGTTAAAAGTACTTTTTGTCAAAAGGAGAAAGACATTATTAAACATGCATACCAAAGCTATTTGTTATCTAACTTTAGAGTGTGGTTGTTTCCAGCTACTCTCTAAATTAAAAACAGCATTAATATATGTTGATCAAGTAAACGATTATATCTGTCCGCGAGTCCATTTTGTTGAGCAGTCCTGGTTGTGCTAGGTGACTGCTAATACCAGTCTTTTTACACAAATTCGCAAATCTGTCATTCAAATGCTCAAGCCCGTTGTCCGTTCGTAAACATTTAATCCTTTTGCCTGTCTCATTTTCAACCAAATTCTTCCATTCTGAGAAACGTTCAAACACCTCATCTTTGTTTTTAACATAAACACCCATAGTTTCCTAGAAAAATCATCTATAAGGGTCAAAAAGTACCTTGCTCCACCATGAGTGGTAACTCTTGCTGGCCCCCACAAGTCTGAATGTACATAATCCAGCTTATCCTTAGTAGTATGAGTGGAAGTTTTGAAGCTTTGTCTTGTCTGCTTCCCAAGAACACAGTAATCACAAAAGGATATAATAGTTGGTTTCTTGTTACCGATTAAGCCTTCTTTGTATAGGTACTCAAGCCCCTTGCTACTGATGTGAGCCAATCTCTTATGCCAAATATTGGTTTCTTTGTCAAGCTTCTTTTCTACATTATGTATTTCATCGGTCACTGCTCTTCCCTGCAATACATAGAGGCCACTACACAAATTTCCAGTTAGTTTCAACATATCATCTTTATAAAGTCTCAAAGTACCTTCACTTGACTCATATCTGCAACCATCTTTATCAAGAGTCCCCAAGGAAATTAAGTTCCTTTTCAAATCAGGTACAAACCGTACTGACTTCAAGATTTTGACTGAACCATCCTGAAGTTTTAGTTTCGCATTTCCAATTCCTTTCACCAAACATTGTTGGTTATTCCTCATAATAACTCTGCCTCAATCAAATTCACTAAGATCAATGAAATAATGTTTCCAAGGTGTCATATGAAAAGAACACCCGGAATCCAATATCCACTCCTCCTTGCTGTCGGTTTCTAAGGCAACTAGAACTTCTGCAAATTCATATCCCTATGGATATTTTTTGAGTTCTTGTTCTCTTTGAAGTTCGTTTTGTTGGCTTCCTTTTCAATTGGGGTCAATCCCATTTATAGTGCACATCCTTATGACAGTAGTTGCAATTAACATTGATTTTGTCATTAGGTTTCGCACTATTTTGAGTTCTTCCTGTTTGTTTTATCCATCCCTGTGTTGGGAATTCTGCACTCGGTTCTGAGAATTTTGACCTTTACCACGAAAGTTTCTTCCCTTAGAATTATGTTGCCGAGTCTATTTTCCTCTCGCAAATAAAGCCTCTAGATCTTTATTTTCTATTTTCAATTCCAGCTCTTTTGTTCTCAAAGCACCAAGTACTACATCGATTTTCAGCTTGTCTCTTCCATACTTGATAGCAGTCTTTATTTCTTTGAACGAATCTGGTAAGGAATTTAATAGAATCACTGCCTGGTCTACCCCCTTAACCTCTTTGTCGAAGTTTGCAAGTTCAGTACACATTGTGTTGAAGTCATCTAAGTTTTTTTCAAGGTTCTTTGAAGGGTCCATCTTGAACCCAAAGAACCGTTCCTTCAAGAAGATTTGATTTCGACAATGATTTAGGCATATATAATTGCTCCAATTTTGCCCAAAGCTCTTCTACTTTCTCAATTTTACCAACCCTCCTAAGTACGTTATCGGACAAATGCAAAATTATCGAGTTGTGGGAAATTTCTCTCATCTCTTCTTTCTCATCATCAGTTATAGTCGAAGGGAGTTTACCTGGATCCAGCAATACTTTGGCGACCTTTTGTTAGATCAGGAGGGCTTTCATTTTCTGTCTCCAGAGTCCAAAATCGCTTCTTCCATCGAAGTGCTCCCATTCAAATTTCGCTGCCATGATGCGAGATAAATCAAGAAAATCTCTCTTTGTTCACAAGAACGAGATTTCAGAAACTTCCGAGTGACTGATTCAGAGATACGAACAAGAGTGATTCTGAGAAGGTAACCGGCTAATTTATTGAATTCTATTCTTCAAACTCTGATACCAATGGTTGAATTCTAACACTCGATGAGTATTCAACCAAAGGGTTTCAACATACAAGGTCCAAAGACAAAGACAAATGGAATAGCAGTATGCGAGAGAAAGATAAGAAGGATAGGGAAAAAAAAATCAGAAGGATACAAAGATACACTCTCCAGTCTCGAATATTTCCACACACTCTGCTAATAATACATCAGCTTACTTATATCGATAAGAATGTGGTTAATACAGTTGAGAGGTACCAATGGCCTTGCACGTGCTTTGCATACTTCTTAATTAGATATCACTAACTCAACACTTCACTCCATAATTTAGAAACTAAAATTTAATATGGTTAGATTGTAATTCAACAAATGTACCCTATTACCAAATTTAATTTACGAATGTAATATCATAAACTACAATTTGTACAACCATGTTGTCCCCCGTTGCACTACAAGAGGCCAATATTTTTTTTTTCTTTCGTTTTTGAGTTCAACAGGTACGCAGGGATAGAATACGAATCTCTCCGTCCGTTTAGTATATAATATTTTAACAAATTGAGTTATGCCTGGTGAAAGTTAATAAACCATTTTAAATGAATTAAAACATTTCAAAAATTCTCCTCAAACTTTGGGGACCTTAATAATACTATTGGACAGGTGAAATCTGATTGAAAAACATAAAGAAAAAGAAAATCCAAAGCTTGGTGAAATCTGATTAAAATCATTTCAACGTTGGAAGCATAAGATAGACGCTCACAAAGAGGAAAAAAAAAAGTTAAACAAGACTTTATTTGAAAAGGAACAATTCACTTATAATGAAATCTCTCTCCATGAAGCTACGAATTAAATTTGGTTCATCCTACTTTTCTATTAAACTTACTCTGTTTTCTTTTCCACACACTTGCTTCAAACCCACCAAACAGAATCTTATATATTTATTGGACTCATATGGAAAAATCTAGATTGATCATATAATGACTTCCATTCTATATATGCATCTATACATACATTCATATCCATAATTAATTCATTTTAAAAATCTAAATACATGAGTACTTAATTAGCTAGTAGTAAGTACAAGTTTAATTTTCAACATTCAACACTTGGCAATGGAAATGGAAGAAGCTTCTTTCATATCACGTGAATCTGCAATTTCCTTTTCTAGTGGAACTGGTTCGCTGTTATTTTCTGTATCTCCACAATCCATTTCCTTGGTTTTTCCCCACAAAATGCTGTAAAGGCTCAAAACCAGCAATATACCACCTATTATACTGCTCAACAATCAACACAGACAAAAACACGACATAATTACACGCATATAAAGATTAATATATAAGTTTAGTTCATCAACTTTAAATAGATTCCTAAACTTTTAATTTTACATCAGATAAATCTCTAAACCGTAAAATTGTTTAGTGGGCCTGTAAACTGTATTGAATAAGTCGTCCTTCTTAACTTTTTAGACACTAATTAATACAAAAACATAATCTATAAACCGAAGTTGTTAAGTTGAGAGAAAAGGTGTATTTAAATTTATATATTGGAGAAACGAACAAAGAAAAGCCTTTACCTTCCCATGTTCATTCCATCACTTAAAAGAAATTGTGAACCAATGAGAGTAAAAACGAGATTCATTGGAGTTGTAGCAGCTAGAAAAACAGGACCTTTCTTCTTGATGACCCAACATGCCAAATAGTTGCCTAAGCAGATCACAATAATTCCCTACAAGGTTTGTCCACAAAGTTATGAACACAGAGATTTAATTAATGAGATAAACAATAATAGAAATGCAAAGAGAGATATCCATACGCAGTAAAGAACAGCAATGAGGCGAATGTTCCAACCCAACTTCCATTGAGAAGGGCTTCTTTCGACAGCAATGGCCACAACAAATAGCTGAATGGTGCTTGATAAGGTTTGTCCACAAGTTAAAACAAGTGGAGATGGGCAAGTTCTCTTCATAATTATAGCCTGAAAATATATGTATAATAACAATGCCAAACTACAAGTTCATTGTGGTTTCAAGAGAAATAACTAATAAGGGTAAATTAATCAAATTTGTTCTCTCTGTTTCTAGTTTTTTTTAAAAAAATAAATATTAGTAAATTAAATATTATATTATAGTTGTAAATATTTTTAATTTGAAAAACATACTTTTCATGTAAAACCTATTTTAACTTTATTTAAAATTTGAGATAAAAAGAAACAAAATATATTACCAAATACATATTTCTTGTTTTTTTATTAAAGATATATATATATATGCTTATCAAACACAACAAAAAAAAAAAAAAAAAATGAAAGAGTTGGGTATGTTTGGTTTAACTTTTCAAGTTTTAATTTTAAAAAAGAAAATCATTTTGAAAAAAATCTCCCGTTTAGCAACGACTCAAAATGACTTATTAAAAAACGAGATTGAAAAATAAACCATTTTGAGAGAAACAATCGAAAGAAATTTTTTTAAAAAAAAGTTTTTAAGTATATAATAACTTCTGTTTAAAAACACTTATAAGGAAATGTAACCAAAGATACGAGTATTTAAATTCTAAACAATTTTTATACAAAATGTTTAAAAGAAAATACATTCTTGAAAAACATTTACTCTTGGTTTGATAACATTTTTGTTTATCATTTCACGTTTCTTTTTCTTTTCTTTTTTTTTTTTTAATTTTTTTTTCTCTCCCTAGTTTCTTATAAACATAACCGTATTTTCAACCATTCTTGTTTGTTTTCTTTTAATTTCTTGTTTATCATTTTTTTTTTCGAAATTTCCAAAATTATATTCAAATCTTGGAAATAACATAAACTAGTTTCTTGTTTTTTTTTTTTCTTTCTTTCTTTTCTAGTTTCTCGAATATAGAAAAAAAAAAAAATCATTCTTGTTCCTATTGTTTACTTGTCAAATGCAGAATAAATATTCCAATAATTAAATATAACCTAAAAAATTTTAATGTTTTATTTTATTAAAAATCAATTTACACATAAATTTACATGTATTTTTCAATAAAAAAAACAAGAAACAGGAAACAAATACCAAACAAAATTTTCTATTTTCTATTTTATAAAAAGATATATAAAATAAAAAACGAGAACGTTATCAAACGTGCCTGAACGAGAACATAATTTGATTACCTGAAGGACATACCACAAGCCCGCAGAAGTGGAAGAAATGAGGAGCATAAAGCAACCAAGAACCCATCTTTTGTGAGGAGAAGCATGAGAGTGATGGTGGGTTTCAAAAAGGTGATAATTAAAGAGTGGTTTCAAGTAAGTGCCTTTGTAAAATGCAAGTATTGAAACACCTGCAATGCACAGCATTAGCCCTCCAACTTTTGCCATTCCACATGCTTTCCTCACCTTTACTTTCTCCATCCTGTCCCCAATATATTCTTTAATGGGTTAATTGAGTCCACAAATATTTTGCACCTTCTTTTAGTTTAACAATATGTGGGATAGAGTTTCTAATGTCTCATCTTTTGATCAATATTATAATACCTTAATCGATCAAGCTATGTTCAGACAAATAGTCTTCACTGGATGACACATGGTAAATTTATTTAATTGTGACGAATATTGTCCAAATAAAATCAAACAATTTAAAAGGAATTATTGTAATAAAGTGGGTTTTTTCTTTCTTTTTTTAATTAAAAATAAGTTATTGTTTATGGGTATTTAGAATTGGACCGAAAACTGATTCAACTGACCAAAACGGTTTTTCTCCACATTCGATTGGGATTGAAAAAATCGAGTCGATCGATTCACTAAAAAAAAAAAAAAAACCAATCTAATAATCGACTTGAATCTCAATAATAAAAAAATTAAAAAAAAAAAAGTAGCTGTCATCAACGAAAAATTATTAGGTGTTCTTCGTGCAATGTTTGGGTAGTTTTACACCGTTGAATATATATCTTCAAATTTGTCAATCCATAGTAACCGTTGGAAACAAAATCGAGATACTTTTACTATTTCTCTCTCTTACATCCAACCGTGTAAAACTCAAAGCATTGCATCAGATCACCTAATAATTTCTCTGGTGCAACAGTCTTTTCCCACTCTAAAAAAACAATCATGACTTTTTTGAAAAATTACATTTTTCTTTTTTCTCTTTCTTCTCTCTTTTGGGCTTTACTCTTCTCTTTCCCCCTCTTCTTGAGTTCTTTCATGGATTTCATTCTTCTTTTCTTCTTTTTTTTCCCTCTCTTTTCTCTTCTTTTTTCTTCATCTTTCATGGTGTTAGTTCATTCATGTACCTCACTACTCCGGTGTCATATACCGACTGACGTATGAATTTTAATCGTTTAGGCTCCGTTTGATAACCATTTGGTTTTTGGTTTTTGGTTTTTGAAAATTAAGCTTATAAATCCTACTTCCACCAACAAGTTTCTTTGTTTTTCTAATACCCTTCTTTCCTTGTTTTTAAAAACCAAGCAAATTTTGAAAACTAAAAAAAGTACTTTTCAAAAACTTGTTTTTGTTTTTAGAATTTGGCTAGGAATTCAAATGTGTCATTGACAAATATGAAAATCATGGTAAGGAAATTGGTAGAAAACAAGCCTAATTTTCAAAAACCAAAAACAAAAAACCAAATGGTTATCAAATAGGGCCTTAATTTTATTTATAGGAAAGGAATGTGTGTATAACTTAGAATAACAGCAAAAAAGAATGTGGTGGCAGGAAGACAGTTAAATGCTGCAGCACCCAAAATCGCAGATGTATAATCAACACCTAACCCATAAGCAATCAAAACCAACGTCCTCCCGCACTTTTTGTATACATAAACAATTAGTAAAGCTTACTCATAAAAAAAAAAAAACAAAAAAAAAACAATTGAAGAGAATAAAAATGCTTAAAGTTAATTGTACAAACCCCAGTAAGGCCAGCATGAAAATCTTGAACATCTCCCCAAATGATAAACATGCCACTTCTTTTCTACCATCCATAAAACAAAATAATATGTATACTCTTTTAGTTTACCTTTAAAAAATAATTCTCTGTTTGTAGCTCTTCTTAATTAGATGATAGTAGGAGGGATTATGAGGAGAGTAGGAGGGATTATGAGGAGAGTTCCAATGGCTTGCCTGTAAAAAATGAAAATATAATTACTCATACCTGAAGCAAAGGCAGCTTTTGCCAACATACTCATCCCCGCATAAGTAATTTGGACAATCATGGCAGCAATGAGGCACTTCTTTGATTCCATTTTCATGAAATTAAACCCTTGAAAAGCAACCAATTTCCCTCTCCCTTATGCTCTATGTGTGGTTGAAGTTTATATATATTTTGTGTCTTGGGATTTCTTTTTCTTTTTCTTTTTCTTTTTTGTCTTTATATCCCAACATGATGTACCATTTTTTTTGGGAAAAATACACTTTTGGTCCCTGAAGTTTGGGTTAAGTGAAACTTTGGTCCCTGAGTTTTCAAACTCAACAAAAATACCCCTGAGGTTTGAGATAAGGAGCACTTTGGTCCCTGCCGTCAAATTTTTTTTTGTTAACTTTTAACAGTTGCTGACGTGGCACTATTATTTTAATCTAAAAAATTATATATTTTATTTTTTTAAATAAAAATATTAAAAAAATAAAATATTAATATTTAATTTTTTTTATTCTTTCTCCCTTTCCTTTCTCTCTCTTCTTCTTCTTTTCTATCTTCTCCACCTTCTCCTTCCTCCTTCTTCTTCTTCCTATGTTCGGCGACCGGCGACCGGCGGCCACCGCTGGCCGCTGGCCGCCGACGACCTTTTTTTTTTTTTCTTTTTCCTTTTCTCTTCTTTCCTCTTTTTCTCTTCTTTCTTTTTCTCTTTCTTTCTTCACTAATTTAAAAAAATAAAATAAAAAAAAGAAAGTGGAGGGAGGAGGGACCTCCCTCCTCCGTTTCCGGCGCCGGAGACGGAGGAGGGAGGTCCCTCCTCCCTCCCTCGTTCCCTCCCCTTTCTGTTTTTTTTTTTAAATCCAGTGAAGCAAATGTAGGGAAGAAAAAAGAAGAGAAAAAGAGGAAAGAAGAAAAAGGAAAAAAAAAAAAAATCAGCGGCGGCCGCCGGCCGCCGGTCACCGGTCGCCGGACATAGGAAGAAGAAGAAGAGGAAGGATAAGGTGGAGAAGATGGAGAAGATGGAAAAGGAGAAGAAGATGATGAGAGAGAAAGGGAGAAAGAATAAAAAAAATAAAAAAATATTAATATTATATATTTTTTAAATATTTTTTATTTAAAAAATTAAAATAAATAATTTTTTATATTAAAATAATAGTGCCACGTCAGCAACCGTTAAAAGTTAACAGAAAAATTGACGGCAGGGACCAAAGTGCTTCTTATCTCAAACCTCGAGGGTATTTTTGTTGAGTTTGAAAACTCAGAGACCAAAGTGTCACTTAACCCAAACCTCAGGGACCAAAAGTGTATTTTTCCCTTTTTTTTTCGTAAAAGTGGGGAAATTTTCTGCATCACATGTTGTTGCTGACTGATCGGTTGAATTTTCGATGGATAGTGGATTGCTCTTTTTAATTTCTACTTTCTTAAAAAAAAAAAAAATCAACTTTAAATATATATATATATATATTTCTAGAATATGGGATAGAGATTCAAACTTACTACTCATAGGGAAATTTTGGCCTTAGGTTTGGATTTGGATGGGTTTGGATTCCAAATCCAAACTGTATTTATGGGAAAGAGTTGAGCTACAAATCCAAACTCATATAATAGCATAATCCAAACTCATCGTAGATCCACTTTAAACTCATGTTTTCTCCTTCTTTCATAAGTTTGGTGGGACCATAATTTTTCTTTCCATTTATCATTACTTTACTCGTTCCACTTTCTCTCTCAATTTTTCTCCTAATTTGTGTTTATCAGACTTCCTTCTATAAATTTTAAAAATATATTCACAAAGTTATTACTATTATTTAATAAATTTTGATAAAAATTAACTTTACAATTACTGGAAGGGCCAATTTTAAAGTTTATTGAAAGTATATAGACTAAAGTGAATTTAAAATCCAAATTATAGGACCACAAAATGGTATTTTGACCTTTAAACAACCAGAATGGTATTTTAATCTTTAGAAAATATATACTTATATAAATATTTCTAGAATACATTTAATTTTAAGTTAATGTGTTAAAATTAAAAAATAATTGTTTTTATTTTTATATTTCCAAATTAACAATATTCAAAGTAACGAAAATAATAAATTTTTTTTTTTTTTTGAAAAGATGAAAATAATAATATTTTATTTAGAATTTATTAGAATAAAATGAATAATATTTAATTTTAAATTGGCTATAGTAAAGTAAGTATTTAATTTTCAAATTACCTACACCAAAAATATATATATATATTTCTTATTTCGAACTAATTATTTTCATATTCCAGCTTATTTCAATTTGAACATTGTTGAAACAATTTCATAAGATAATTAAAATATTGCTATGTAGCTCAAATCCGATAAACCAGGTGATAAGAATTAGAGATTAAGAAAAAGAAATTAAAAAGAAAAGGAAAAAAAAATCCTAGTGGGCCAAACACCCCCATAATATTTTGAATGGTTGACCCAGATAAGTCAATATAAGATGGTTGTTTCTTGCTTTTGGTGCACGGAATGATTGTTGTCTTGATTTCACTGTGTCATGTATATGGTTAGTAATTGGTCCGTTAAATTTCTGTAGTTAGTGGATTTGTTATTGCAATATGCAATCTATCTTTTCCTTGGATAAGCTTTTCTTCTTTTCAAACTAAATAATAATAAAGAAGAAGATAAGGTTAATTTCATTAAAATTTGCCTATTCTTCTCAAAAAAATAAAATAAAAATAATAAAATTGGCCTATTGAGGATGATTTTTGCACAATAACTTTTACATTGAATTTTTGTTTCCACTTCATATTTTCCTCTTGCTTCAAGTGATTCAATAGAATTTCTTTTGGTTTTGATTATTTTTGTATTACTTTTGTATTTTAATATCATTATTGACATTTAAAAAATATATATAATGCCTTAATTTTTTTTTTTTTTTTTTTTTTTGAGATTCACCCTCTTTCATAAGTTCTTAGGAGGATTTCTTTTAAATTATTTAATATGTTTATAATTTTATCCAAAAAAAAAATTATTGTGATGAAGATGGAATGATTTTGGAGTGTTAATATATTTTCCTTTTTAGGTAGGACTTGTTTTATTCCGTTCTCAGAGGAAACTCTGTCAAATTTTTTATGATTTTTTTTTAAAAAAATTGTGCTAGTCAGGATTTCAATGTTTTGTTTTAAAGTTAATGATCTAGTTCATGTATTATTTTGACAGTAAATTTCATAACTAGTTGGAATTGATTGTCAACATGTCACATTCTAGAGGGTTTAAACATTTATATCTTCTAACAAACTGACTGATTGTGTGAAATCAGATATATATGTTTTTGTTTATTGGTCTTAACCATTTCAATATTGGGACTGTGTGGAGAACACTAACGAAATAATCAAACAAGATTTATGTTAGAAAAACTAATTCACTTATAGAAAAATTTATATCCCATTATAACTTCAATCCTATGTGAATCTATGCATACATGTAACGGTGATTAATTTATATCTTAGAAGTTTTAAAACATGAATATACGTTATTAACCATTAATAATTCTGTAGATGTTTACTAATGTAACTATATATAATTAAGTAAATACTTAATTTTTAACATTCAACACTTGGAAATAATGGAAGTTCGGTTCAGATCATGTGAAGAATCTGCAATTTCCTTTTCTGGTGGAACTGATCCACAATCCTTCTCCTTACTTTTCCCCCATAGAACACTGTAAAGGCTCAAAACCAGCACTACACCACCTATTATACTGTTCAACACAAACAAAAACACACCATAAATTATATACATATAAAGGTTAATTTACAAGTAAAAAAAAAAAGTATAAAAATAGGTTTCTAAACTTTCAATTTTAATTAAAATAAATTCCTAAACCTTCACACTATAAGTCTTTCTACTAAATTAAAATATTATGAACCTATAAATAGAAAAACATCATCTTTAAAGCGAGGTTTTTAAGTGTTTAAAAGAGAAGATGTATTTATATATTTATATGAAAGGAAACAAGCAAATGCTTTACCTTCCCATGTTGTTGATTCCATCACTTAAGAGAAATTGTGAACCAATGAGAGTAACAAGGAGACTGACTGGAGTTGTAGCAGCTAGAAAAACAGGACCCTTCTTCTTGATGACCCAACATGACAAATAGTTGCCTAAGCAGACCACAAGAATTCCCTACCAGGTTTGTTCACAAGTTAGTTTAACATACACTACAACAAAATCTATCTCTGGATTCATTTCTGCAACGGTGAAACAAGAAACGAGAAACGAGAAACGAGAACAGATATCCATACGCAGTAAAGAACAGCAATGAGGCGAATGTTCCAACCCAACGTCCATTGAGAAGGGCTTCTTTCGACTGCAATGGCCACAATAAATAACTGAATGGTGCTTGACAATGTCTGTCCACACGTTAACACAAGTGGAGATGGGCAAGTCTTCATAAACAAGGCCTAAAAATATAAATAATATGATTAACAATGATAAATAGAAAAACACTTTGATTTAACAAACTAAGGATCTTTTTGGAATACATTTTAATTTAAATGTTTTTTAAAAATGCATTTTTTTAAAAAACATTTTGCATAAAAATTGTTTAGAATATAAACACTCATATGTTTGGTTGCATTTCCTCATAGGTGTTTTTATACACAAGTTATTGTATACTAAAAAGACTCTTTAAAAGAAAGTTTGTTTCAAGTGTTTCTCTCAAAATGATTTATTTATCTATCATTTTCTGATAAGTCATTTTTTATGGTTGCCAAACGCTAGAAATTTTTTCGAAGTGATCTTTTTTTCAAAATTTTACACTTTAAAAGTTAAATCAAACACACCCTAAGTGTTGTTTGGAATACATTTTTGTTTAAATAATGTTTTTCAATAATGCATTTTTTTAAAAACATTTTGTATAAAAATTGTTTAGAATTTAAATACTCATATATTTTGTTATATTTCCACATAATGTTTTTATATACAAGTTATTATGTACTTAAAATTAAACTCTTTTTAAAAAAATTGTTTTCAAGTGTTTCCCTCATAAATGGTTTATTTCTCTATCTCATTTTTATAAGTCATTTTCAGTGGTTGCCAAACACAATAATTTTTTTTTTAAAAAATTAAATACTTAAAAAATTAAACCAAACATACTCTAATAGAGGGGAAATTAATCTAATATGTTCCTCGGTTTTTTTTTTCCTTTTTTTTTTAAGTTGATCAAAGCAATATTTTATCATGTTTTTCACTATGCATAATAAATATTTGTAAATTAAATATATTATAATAATTTTGATTGTTTTATTTTTAGAAACTTTACTTTTTCATATAAGACCTTGATTTTTTTTTCTTTATTGAAAATTTGAGATAACAAGAAACGAAATATATTACCAAATACACGTTTCTTGTTATAATTTTTTTTTTTTAAAAAAAATGATAAACAATTACCAAACGCACTTTTGTTTTTCTTTTGAAAAAGAAAAAAAAAAAAGCAGACGTTTGATCATGCTTCTCATTTCATGTGTGGTGTGTGTGTGTTTTTTTCTCTAGTTTCTCATAAAGATAAGTATTTTGGCAACAATTTTTATTTATGTATTTTTTTTTTTTTGGATAAACAACAAAAATTAGTCATTGTTTTTATTTTTTTATTTATATTTCTAGTTTTTTTTAAGGAAAAAAAAAATCCTTATTGTAATATTATTTACTCAAGAATGTTACCAAACAAGTCCTTAAAAAAGGAGCGAAAAGAGAACGTTTTTGAAGTGAAGCTGTTACTGTGTTACCTGAAGGACATACCACAAGCCCGCAAAAGTAGAACAAATGAGGAGCATAAAACAACCAAGAACCCATCTTTTTGGTTTAGGAGGAGAAGCATGGGAATGTTGGTGGCTTTCAAAAAGATGATAATTGAAGAGTGGTTTCAAGTAAGGTCCTTTGTAAAATGCAAGTATTGAAACACCTGCAATGCACAGCATTAGCCCTCCAACTTTTGCCATTCCACTTGCTTTTCTTACATTTACTTTCTCCATCCTGTCCCAAATCCACGTACGAGCTTTAATGGGTTAAGTAACTCAACAAAAAGTATTCTCTAGCGTACAGATATGTGGGAGTGGAAATTCAAACATGGAGAATGTTATAGGTGATTTTGGACCACACCGATGGACAAGGAGCTGACGAGGACAATCGGGCAGGAGTAGGACCGAAAGACCGACCCAGAGGAAGACCGGACCAAAGGGTCAGGCCAAAATGGCCCGACCCATATGGTCGGCCTCGGCCTTTTGCCGAGGCCGAGCATATGGTCGGCCTCGGCAAAAGGCCGAGGCCGACCATTCGGCCCGTTTGCGCGGGCCGAGCCCTGTGACCTCCTTTCGGTCCCTGATGCCCCGAATCGCCCCGGTTTCGCCTGGTTCGCCCCGAAACACCACCGAATCCCTAGAAACCCTAGGAGGACAAACAGGTATAAAACCCCCTCTTCACCACTGAAGAAGGGTTCCGAAACTCGATTCTTGACTCTCCCCTTTACTATCTGTAGCTTTTTCTCGGTTTTCTGACTTAGGCATCGGAGGCGGTGTGGCCTACACCACGCCGGTGTGCAGCGGTTTTTGCTGGTCTTGCAGGTCACGTCTTCCCCAGTTTCTACAAATTCACTGTTGGTGTCACGTGAAGGTCAGGTGAGTCTTCTGTCCGGATTTTGGCATCAACAGAGAATATATCATTTTTTTTATTTATAAAAGATATTTCATTTTTTTTTTAAAATAAAATTTCATTATGGCTGGAGAAAACAAAATAGGTATGCAAGAGACATATACAAGAGAAGATAAGACAACATATGTTATAACTAATTGATTTATGGTGTGTTTGCCATTGATTTTGGCCGAGGTTGAAGTGATTACAAAAAAATTTTAACCGCTTTTATTATTTGGTAAAACAGATTATAAATTATTTTTTATAAAAGTACTTTTTCAATTACGTTCATTTGTAAAATCTAATAATTTTAGCTTTTCAATTTAGCTTCCGTAAAAATCTAATTTATAACTAACTATTTATCTCCTCTCCACATTGTTGAGACGTGATTCATGTCAATCATTTTTTTTTTAAATTAAGTCAAATATTTTTTATTCTATTATCTTATACTCAACTGAAATTATCTTATACTCAATACAAGTAGCAAATTATATTTCTTAGCAAAATATATATAAAAAAAATTGGATTAAACATAACATTATATTTTAAATCATATCAAATTTAAAATAATTATCTTATATGTTCCAAAAAAATAATTATCCTATAATAATTTTGAAATTAAATATCAACATTAAATTTATTTATTAAAAAAATATAATTAAGCTGTAACAATTTAAAATATTAATTTACCAAACACCTAAATCTGTCTTTTCATTTATAAAACTAAAATTTACCGAACACTAATTTACTTCCAAACTAAATCTTCGATTGTAACAAATATATATTCTCCATTTTTTTTCTTTTAGATATAACAAATATTCGCCACTTTTTCTTTTCAAGTTAAATATTCACCACTTGATTACACATGATAATTAAGTTTATTGTTGAAATTGAAAATTAAAGGTACGATTGTAATAATGTGAATTTACATTTTTTTTTCTCTTTTTCTAATTAAAAAATAAATTATTTCTACAAGTGGAAGATGATGGAGGGCATCCTCTCCAAGGGAAAAGGAAACATAGTTTGAGATTGATTGATGCCGACAATATAATGGTCGAATGGGATAAAGTTCGTGCTCTCCTACTCAACTTATTTGTTTGCTATCATCCATTTTCAAACCAACTATTTATTTTAAAAGAAAATATTAGAGGTCAAATGAGTGTTATGGATAATTTTGGTGTAATCAGAATTCTAGACGAAAGCGGATTTGAACCCATCCTGAGCCGGCCCACGAAGGAAGAGGAAGGCCAATTTCGAGAAGTATGGCCCAACACTCTCCTCAGGCTCGACACTGGATCGAGGCCGAGGAGGTGGTCTGCCTCGGCCCAATTGGCCAATGTCGAGGCCAACCAGGCTTCAAAGCCTGATTGATGCTCAATCCACGATGAGGAGCTCCTCTCCCCTTCCCGTTCAGATCTGAAACGGGATGGGGAGGAGGAACTCTTCCCCGAAACTCCCTTCTTTAAAAAAAACAGAAAAATGAAGAGAAAGAAGAAGAATAGATGAAGAGAAGAAGAAGAAAGAAGGAAAAAAAAAATTCTGACGACCGCCGCCGTTCGCCGGCAGCCGGCGGCAGCCGGCCACCGGAGCTGAAGAAGATGGGAGGGGGAACGAAGAAGATGGAGGGAGAAAGAAGATGGAGAAGATAGAGAGAGAATTTTAAAAATAATAATAAAATAATAATATTTTTAATATTTTTATATTTTTTATTTAAAATTAAAATAATAGTGCCACGTCAGCTTACCGTTAGGGTTTAACAGAAAAATTGACGGCAGGAACCAAATTGCTCCTTATCTCAAACCTGAGGGGTATTTTTGTTGAGTTTGAAAACTCGGGGATCAAAGTGTCACTTAACCCAAACCTCAGGGACCAAAAGTGTATTTTTCCTTTATTTTAATTAAAAAATTAAAAAATTGAGAAATAAAGAAAATATACGTCAAAGAAAAACGAAGGACAAAAACATCCATAGTTGAATCCCTCAACATAGGAATCTTAGAAACTATGTGTCAAAATCTTCTTAGATGGCTCTCATGTGGGCATGGGACATATCAAGATATGTCTCAACATTTTACATTATATAGCAAAACAAATGGAGTAACCCAAACAAATGGCCCCTAAAAGTTTTGTATATATATCTCTCTAACTTCATTTCTCTATCTTTAAATTTTTGCTCTTTTGATTAAAAGTTTCTCTTTAATTTTTTGTCACACTTTAAAATGTTTGTCCCTCCTGTCTCTAAGATTTTTCTCAACTTTTGGTTTACCCCCTAATTTTTTTCCTCTCAAATGTAATACACTTTTTAGTAATTATAAGAAGAAATGTAGAGTAGAACCTTAGAGTAAGAGAAAAGAAGAATGTGGTGACAGGAAGACAGTTGGACGCTGCAGCACCTAAAGCTGCAAATGTATAATAAACGTCTAATCCATAAGTATTAAAAGCCAGCGTGTACCTGTACATATCTCATAGAAATGATTGGTAGAACCAGTCCTTAAAAACAAATTCTAATTCAAGAAGAATAATAATGCATATGGAAAAAATCAATTTATACCGTAAACTTGGCTTGGTGCGTTAAATTTTATTGTAAACTTTCAATTCCATCCATTTGAATCTTAGACAAATGCTTCATGTTTATAATCCTTTGTTCAATTTTCACTAAATTCACCCTCAACTTTTAATCAATAAAAAGTAAGAAAAAAAATCTCTCCAAGAGAAAAACTAACAAAAAGCAAGACTTACAAGATTGACCATTGAACAAATCTATCAAAAACTCACAAATTTTAATAAAAATCCAACTTCCATATATCATTTCTCTAAAGTTCCGTCAATTTTTTACTTGATATATATGTTTCATTAAATTCATAAAACGCACAAAAGAATGTCGTTTTTAATGATTTTCCAAATGCAAATTTAGGAGAAGGTAAAAGTTGCAAACTCTTGTTTAAGGTAAAGATTGTAATGCATACCTATTAAAAATAAAGATGCATTTGATTATAGTTGAAAGTTTAAAGTAAAAATTGATACGACTGGTCAAGTCTAGGGGTAAAAATTGAAAATTTCCCTAATACATATTGTTATAGGCAATTTTGGACCACCCAGATGCACGAGGAGCTGACCAGGACAACCAAGCAGAAATCAGACCAGAAGATGGATCCAAGAGGCAAAACCGACGAGCAGAACGGGCCAAGGCCGAAGGGGTCGGGCTTTTGGCCCAACCCCCTGCTTGGCCTCGGCCATGGGCCGAGGCCAACCCTCGGCCCGCTCGTGCAGGCTGAGCCCGTCGGGCCCCGTTTGGTCCCTGTAGCCTCCAGTCGCCCCAGATTCGCCTGCTTCGTCCCAGAACGCCTCCAAACCCTAGGAGCCCGGGCAGGTATTTATACCCCTCTTCGCCATCGAATAAGGGGGCGGAACACTCGATTCTGAACTTTTTTTCTCTACTCTCTAGCTGCACAGTTTTCTGACTTAGGCATCGGAGGCGGTGTGGCCTACACCACACCGGTGTCCAACGATTCTTGCTGGTATTACATGTCACGTCTTCCCCAGCTTCTACAAATTCACTATTGGTGTCATGTGACGGCCAGGTGAGTCCCCTGTCCAAATTTTGGCATCAATACATATATAATTATACAAACCCAAGAAAGACCAGCATGAAAATCTTGAAAAGGTCCCGTAGTGACAAACACGTTACTTCATTTCTACAATCCATGAAAATGGAGAGTTAAAACAACAAGAAGAAAGAGAGAATTAAACAATTGGGGACAAGTTAAACTTTTATAATATTATAAATAATAATGAAAGTGTGGAGTAATTAATTAATTAATTAATTAAATAGAGAGGCAGTAAAAAGATAGTTCCAACAGCTTGCCTATAGAAAAGAAAAACATAAGTTTTATAGGTAATTTTGGATCACCCTGATGCACACAAGGAGCTGAAAAGGACAATCGAACAGAAATCAGACCGGAAGATGGACCCAAGAGGCGAAACCGGCGAGCGGGTCGGGCCACCTGCTCGGCCTCGACCCTCGGACCCTCGGCCCGCGTGCGGGCCGAGCCCGTCGGGCCCCGTTTGGTCCCTGTAGCCTCTAGCCGCCCCGGATCCGCCTAGTTTGTCCC
Source organism: Luffa acutangula (assembly GCA_036850905.1). Classification (NCBI taxonomy): domain Eukaryota; kingdom Viridiplantae; phylum Streptophyta; class Magnoliopsida; order Cucurbitales; family Cucurbitaceae; genus Luffa; species Luffa acutangula. Next base: position 53,473,570 of record CM072087.1, on the reverse strand, counting down.
GAAACGTCTCTGAACTCCTAAAAAACCCTAGGAGCATGAGCAGGTATTTATACCCCTCTTCGCCACTGAAGAAAGGGACCCCGAACTGAATTATCGACTCTCTTCTCTTACTTTCCTGCTCTCCTCCCGTTTTCAAACTTAAGCATCGGAGGCGGTGTGGCCTACACCACGCCAGTGTGTAGCGGTTTTTGTTGGTCTTGCACGTCATGTCTTTCCCAGTTCCTACAAATTCACCGTTGATGTCACGTGAAGGTCAGGTGAGTTCCTTGACCAAATTTTTGCATCAACAATAAGTATTCATACCAGAAGAAAAGGTTGCTTTTGACAAAAGACTCATTCCACCATAAGTGATTTGAATGAGAACTGCAGCAAAATAAGGCTTCTTTGAATCCATTCTCATCAACCAAACAACTAAATTTCATTTCCCTTTCCCTTCCCCTCTCTATCTGTGTCTGTGTGATATATATATTTTACGTTTCCAAGTACAACCAAACACATCTTTGATTTGCCAATAAGAGCATAGTTCAACTGGTATAAAGTTGTACTGATAACCACGAGATCTGTGGTTCAAATCCTCCACTACCATATTGTCAAAAAAAAAAAAAAAAAAAAAAAAAGATATCTTTGGTTCCTAGTTATGTTATTCCCTTTAAAAAGTCGACATTTCCATTATATCGTAAAGAAATTGATAAAAATATAAACAAAATGTGACTAACATAGATATAATATTTATAATAAGTATTTTAATTTATTTTTAAAATGAATCCTCGAACATAAGTGATTTGAGAAACAGCGGCCGATTTAGAGGACTCCCCAAATTTTTAATATCTACTATATATGTATTTTTACAATTAATTTGTTTTCTTTTTCATTTTATTTCCATGTTTGACATTTTTGTTAGTTCACTTTCCATGTCTGCCTATATTCCTTGCATGGTTTCAATTTACTTTTCATCCATATATTCCCCCTATTTTGCTTTTCCTTTAACTAGTTACAAATCTCACACATTTTTATTCATAATAAATACCGTTGACTTTTTTTTATCCCAATCTTAATTATATTTTTTTAAAAAAAATTATTTATAAATAATTGAATAACTTAAATTATAGGGAAAAATACATTTTTGGTCCCTGAGGTTTGGGTTAAGTGACACTTAGGTCCCTGAGTTTTCAAACTCAACAAAAATACCCTTGAGTTTTGAGATAAGTAGCACTGTGGTACCTGTCGTCAATTTTTCTGTTAAATCTTAACAGCTGCTGACGTGGCACTATTATTTTAATAAAAAAATTATTTTTAAAATTTTTTAAATACAAAATATTAAAATATTATTATTTTATCTTTTTTTAATACTTTTCTCCTCTTTCTCTTTCTTCCTCTTCCCCACTTCCTTCTCCTAACTTCTTCTTCCCAACTTCATCTTCTTCAACTCCGGCGGCCGGTCGCCGCCGCCGCCGAGTTTTTTTTTTTTTTTAATTTCTTTCTTTCCCTCTCCTCTCTTCTCTCTTCTCTTCCCTTTCTTCACATTTTCTTTTCTTTTTTTTTAATATAGAAGAGGGAGAGGGAGGAGGCTCCTCCCTCCCTTTCCGACGCTGGCGACGGGAGGAGGGAGGGCCCTCCTCCCTCAGATCTCTGAAACCGTGAAGGAGGAGGGTCCCTCCTCCCGTTTCTGGCGCAAAACGGGAGGAGGGAGGAGGGTTATCCCTCCTCCCGCCGCCGGAAAGGGAGGGAGGAGCCCCCTCCCTCTCCCTCTTCTATATTTAAAAAAAAAGTGAAGAAAGGGAAGAGAAGAGAGAAGAGAGAAGAGAGAAGAGGGAAAGAAAGAAATTAAAAAAAAAAAAAACTCCGCGGTGGCCGGCCGGCCGCCGGAGTTGAAGAAGATGAAGTTGGAAAGAAGAAGTTAGGAGAAGGAAGTGGAGAAGAGGAAGAAAGAGAAAGAGGAGAAAAGTATTAAAAAAAGATAAAATAATAATATTTTAATATTTTAATATTTTGTATTTAAAAAAATTTAAAAATAATTTTTTTTTTATTAAAATAATAGTGTCACGTCAGCAGCTATTAAGATTTAACAGAAAAATTGACGGCAGGGACCAAAGTGCTACTTATCTCAAAACTTAAGGATATTTTTGTTGAGTTTGAAAACTCAGGGACCTAAGTGTCACTTAACCCAAACCTCAGGGACCAAAAGTGTATTTTTCCCTAAATTATATTATATATTGGTTAACTATAATTATCAAGAATGATGAACTAAATTATATATTAGTTATTTTTCCTCGAATCTTTTGTTCTAACATCCTATACTTATGTATTCTAATTATTGGACTTTTTTTTTTTACGGACTTTTCGTTTTCTAAACTATTATTTTTGTCGTCGTTTTTTTTTTTTTTAATAAAATACACTTTTAGTTCTTAGAATTTAAACTGAGTTTCTACTTGGTTACTCAATTTTAGAAACTAACAGTTTTGGTACATCATGTTATAGGCAATTTTGGACCACCCCGATATACAAGGAGCTGACGAGGACAACCGAGGAGAAATCGGACTGGAAGATGGACCAAGGAGGCAAAACCGGCAAATGGGACGGGCCAAGACCGAAGGGGTCGGGTTTTCGGCCCGACCCCCTGCTCGGCCTCGGCCCGCTCACGCGGGCCGAGTCCGTTCGATGCCGTTTGGTCCCCACCGCCTTTGGCCGCCTCGGTTTCGTCTGGTTTGACCTAAAACGCCTCCGAATCCCTAAAAACCCTAGGAGGATGAGCATGTATTTATATCCCTCTTCGCCACTGAAGAGGCAACTCCGAATTCTATCCATAAACACTATTCTATATTTTCTACTCTCTCCTCTTGCTCTTACTTTTCCACTCTCTACCGTTCTGTTTGCTGACTTAAGCATCGGAGCCGGTGTGGCGAGCACCACACCGGTGTGCAGGTTTACCGTTGGTGGCACGTGAAGGTCAGGTGAATTTCTCTGGCCAAAATCAACCATCAACACATCATATTTGAATTTAATTTCTATTTGGTTTTAGAGGTTTGAATTTGATATTTAATTGATGTATGAAGTTTAAAAATCAATTCTAACAAATCTCCAAAGTAGAATTTTTTTTTTTTTTTGACAATATGTGGGATGGGGGATTCGAACCACGGACTTCTTGTGTTCAGTATAATTTTATGTCAGTTGAACTATGTTCTTGTTGGCAATCTTCAAAGTAGAATCGATCACTTTATATAACAAAATGATATCGTTGGTTCTAAAATATTAAAATTTGGTCCCAAACTATATTATTTGACCAGCAATAAAAAATAAAAATAAAAAGTAATGTTGTTGATTTTAAGTGATAACATATATATGTTTTTTTTTTTATTTCACCACTTTATAATTAAAAAAAAAAAAAAAAAAAAAAAAAAAAAAAAAACAGCACTTTAAATTTGGTCAAAGTTTTTTTTTTTAAATTAAAGAAGATGCTTTAAAAAATGCCTTCTATTTCATTAAAGAATCTTAGATGCGGCTAACATAGTTTAATTGGCGTGTATTAATAACTAAGAGTTCTTTGATTCAAAATTTTTCACTCATATATTTTTGGAAGCATGAAGCTGCGAATTGATTCCATATATATTTTGTTGGTGATGGACTTGAATCCTATAGCTTATAGTTCTAAAAAAAATAAATTAAATCCTATAGTTTTAATTTGAGGTTTTAAAAAAGATAAATCATTTTTAATTTCATAGAGTACTAGATAAAGCTCAATGATCTTTTTCAAAAAAAAAAAAAAAAAAAAAAAAAAAAAAGCTCAATGATTTTCACACACCAACCCATCGAAATTTAATGGTGGGTTTTGAAATATATCCAAGCAACTTTTTTTATCGCATAAATGGTAAAACAATATATTCAAATATTAATTAGGATTCCAAAATACCCTTAGCATCCCAACTAAGAAAATCATACGGAGTAACTAAGGGTATGTTTAAGTGTTTAATTTTGAAAAAAAAAAAATCTAGTGTCTGGCAACCACTAAATATGACTTATTAAAAAAATGAAATTTATAAATAAATCATTTTGAGGAAACACTTAAAAGCAAATTTTTTAAAAAGAGTTTTTAAGTATGTAATAACTAGTGTATAAAATTTCTAAGAATAAGATGTATAAAATTTCTAAGAAGAAGAAGGAGAAGAACGTGTAAGTTGTATATAAAAACACTTATAAGAAAATGTAACCAAACATATGGTGTTTAAATTCTAGGGAAAAAAACAATTTTGACCCCTGAACTTAGCAGGTTTTATCAATTTTAACCCTAAACTTTCAATTTTATCAAATTGAACTTGTATAAATTTGAACCTCAAACTTGGCATAAGTGTTGCAATGTAGACCTTTGGTCAACTTTTCATTTGAATTGTCATTAAAACATGTAATTGAACATTTCCTCTTTTTTTTTTTAAATTCTCATTGCACCTGAGTTGGTGTTTTGTAAAAAAAAATTGTTGGAGAAAGTCTTTATCAGAAGAAATCAAATATCTCAGACTATTCTTCTTATTGTTATAAAAAAAATCACAAAGTGATTGACAACAAGAAAAATCCAGCAAATATAAGAAATAAAAAAACTCGAAATTTCTTTGTTTTCATTTCCTACATTTACACATTCTTCTAATTAGCAAGAAAAAAAAAAAAGTCTACAAAGTTCTTAGCAGCAAGAAAAAACCAGCAAATATTTGAAGATAAAAAACCTCCAAAGTTGCTTTGCTTTCGTAATTTTAGATAGTAACAATAAAGCCCTCACAACTACAATATGTGATCCATCACGTTGTCTTAGCATATATATATATTTTTTGTATATCGTTCATCATGATTATATTGTTGTCGAATATATAGTATGTTTTATATATCGTGTATTTATTTGTATATATCATGTTTTATATATTGTCTGTCTTATATATCATATATTTATTTGTATATATCATGTTTTATATATTGTTTGTCTTATATATCATATATCATAATTATATGGTCATTAGTAGATAGTATGTTTCATATTTGATTGATATATATTATGGTATATTCCTTATATCTATTTTCAAAGGTAGCGTAAATGTTCAAATGCTACACGATGGTCATTGAAATGAGCTAAAAAATCGTGGTGATGTCGTCCATGAATTAGGTATTTGGTAGAAATATATCAGATGCTCTCCAAGGAAAAAAACCCTAAAAAAAATATACCTCAGAAGAACGAAATATACCAGACAAGTATTTGATAGAAAGGAATGCCTTCTTCGCGACCTTCGTAGGTTGTCTTCTTCAAAAAAAAAAAATCACCGGAAGAATGAGTATTTCCGGTTTCGGTGGGTTGAAAACGAAGCTTCCAAATCATGGGGCTTTTTGCAAAATCCTCGGCTGGTCACTTTTCCTTTTTTGTTTCCTCTCTCTCACTCCACGGTTTGGTTTTGAATTATGGAAGGAAACAGTTGTGTTTTCTTTTTTTTATTTTTTTCTTATTTTTTATTTTTTAATAGGTAAGAATATCTACGATGGTTAAAATGTAAAAGAACCCTGACATTTGTGAAAAAAAAAAATTTGGGCCAAGAAGCTTTTTATAAAATAAATGAGAAAGTTTGACATTTACAAAATATGATACTCATATAAGAGCTATATGTGTACTTATCCCATTTGAAAATGACAAACTTTGTGTTCCTTTGTTGTTACAAGTCATGGGCGTCCAATCTTTGTCTTCATCATGAGCAAGCTTCATCTTGGACGTTAGATTTATGGGGCCTCATGTTGAAATTGCACAACTATTGATTTTCAAGGTCCCAAACTAGACCATACACACCTCATTCACCATGAATTGGGTTTAGGGATATTTTTATTGCATATGCATACTAAATAGAACAAATATTTACAATTTTTTCACAAAATCCAATATATTACATATCAATCAACTAAGATGTAGAACATTGTTATGCCGCTTAAGATTTGGAGTGTGTTCATCCAAATTTGGAACATAAAAGTCAAATTATTTTCCATTCATTATGTTCTAGATCTACAACACCATCATTCTATATGTCCATCATGTTCTAGAGAAAGGATGCGATGACCAAATTTTTATGGAGTATGGAATTTTATTAGGTGGATACCCAATAACTCATACTAGGCTTAATGACGATTTAGTGAAGAATTTATAAATAGGATGCAAGACCATATGCAAACATATTCAGTTCTCCTATTTGTTTTTCCATATTACAAAAAGAATTCTAGAACTCTTAGTGTGTTTAGTGTGTTTAGTTGAGGAAGATCTTTCCTAAGGAGCTAAATTGCTACTGAAACAACATCGATGGATTCAGGATTGTTCATGGTTCTTAGTTTTATTCTTGAGTCTGATAACTCAATATACATGATTTTGGTGTTATTGCTTTTACATAGCAATTATGTTTAACAAGTGGTATGTATGTCAACAGAAGGGAGGCAATAGCAAAGTTCCTCCGAAGAGAAGGAGAGAAACGAAGACCATTAGTTGACTATGTTAGAAAAAAAGTAGTGAAAAATCCACTTTTATTCTCTCAAATTTGGGAGTTAGGGCCTATTTGGTCCCTAAAGTTTTAAAATAAACATTTTAATCCACAAAGTTGGAAATGGTTTCTAAAAAAAACAAAAAAAACCAAAAACCAAATGATTATCCAACACAATTTTAACAAAATTTGTTCTGAAATTATCTTTCATAAAAGAGATGCAGAGAGGGAGGTATTGTTGATTGGAGAGAGTGAACAAAATATATAAGGAAAGAATCTATATATATTCTAAAAATAAATTTTCTGCAAATTTCTGCAATTATACAAGAAAATGTAACATATATTAATAAAATAATGTAAGATAATACAAGCCTGCAATTCTAGCCTAACCCAATATGATATTAATTTTGTTAATTTAAGCGTTCCTCCCACCATAATAGAAATTTTAATCTCTATAAAATTTGAAAACAAAATAGAGGATAATTCAGTTTATAAAAAAAAAAAAAAAAAAAATTCCAACAAAACAGAAAGATAACTGTATCTCCTCATGAGCATATGAATCTAACTGCAATGAACTTAATAATGTTCAAAGGGGGCAAGAAATCTTGAGAGACTTCTGGAAAGCTCAAAAGGGCAGTATTAAGATTTAAATTCCATAGCAAGTTTATGACCCAAAACTGACACTAATATTTCGCATACAATAAATATTAACATTAATGTTCTCAGGGAAAACCTTAAAAAAAGAAAATTGAAAGAAAAAATATATATTTAGAAAAAGCATCACAAACACTCTTCTGCTACAAATATCCCTAGTAAAAAGATATGATATGGTTGAACCACAGATGACAGAACAGAACAGAATCTCTTTTTTTTTTTTTGCCCGAAATCTGGAGGGTCACCAGCAATTGTGAGCTTCCAACAGGCCACCGTATGAATGGAGAATCATAGTCATAGTGGATGAAATGCTTTCAGATACAACAAATTTAACACAGTCCCTTCAATTCAATAGACAGACCCCCCCTTCCTTGACACTTCCTTTGACGCCAACCAATCTCAGTTCAACATTACATGACACAAAAAAGCCAACTAAAGGGAAATAACTCACCATCATCATCATCAAAGAAATTCACCACCTCAGAAGCACTTCCTGTGGACAATCGATGGGCCCGATTCGTCATATTCACCCTTTGAGATCCACATCTGTGAATACAACATAAAACCCATGTGTCAGTCTCATTCAAGTTACAATGAAGTACTATTGGAACTAAATGTGCTTTCAGCAACTCAAAGATTTACCTGCTGGAAGGTGCTTAGAGATGCAAGGATAGATCCTCCAATCCAGACACTGTATTTCCTTTCTGGTGGTGCAACAACCTTGATCTTCATGCTGCTGGGAGCGAGGGCTGTGATTTCCTTGCTCATCCTGTCAGCAATGCCAGGGAACATGGTTGAACCACCACTGAGGACGATGTTTCCGTAAAGGTCCTTTCTGATATCCACATCACACTTCATGATGGAGTTGTAGGTAGTTTCGTGGATTCCTGCAGCTTCCATACCAATGAGAGATGGCTGGAATAGAACTTCTGGGCAACGGAATCTCTCAGCTCCAATGGTGATGACTTGTCCATCAGGAAGTTCATAGTTCTTCTCAATAGAAGAACTGCTCTTTGCAGTCTCGAGTTCTTGTTCGTAGTCAAGAGCAACATATGCCAGCTTCTCCTTCATGTCACGGACAATTTCCCGTTCTGCAGTAGTGGTGAACATGTAACCTCTTTCAGTGAGGATCTTCATTAGAGCATCAGTGAGGTCACGACCAGCAAGGTCCAAACGGAGAATTGCATGAGGGAGGGCGTAACCCTCATAGATGGGAACAGTGTGACTCACACCATCACCAGAATCCAGCACGATACCTGTTCAAAGTAGGTTCTTTGTCAGTACCAAATTATAGAAGTTCAAAATTACATCATGTTCATTGAAATAGAATACACATACATACCAGTTGTACGTCCACTAGCATAGAGAGACAGAACGGCCTGGATGGCGACGTACATGGCAGGCACATTGAATGTCTCAAACATGATTTGAGTCATCTTTTCTCTGTTAGCCTTTGGGTTGAGTGGAGCCTCAGTCAGAAGCACAGGATGCTCTTCGGGAGCAACACGAAGCTCATTGTAGAAAGTGTGATGCCAAATCTTTTCCATGTCATCCCAGTTACTGACTATACCATGTTCAATGGGATATTTCAAGGTAAGGATACCTCTTTTAGACTGAGCTTCATCCCCAACATAGGCATCTTTTTGGCCCATCCCAACCATGACACCGGTATGTCGGGGACGACCAACAATACTGGGGAAAACTGCCCTGGGAGCATCATCACCAGCAAAACCAGCCTGCACCATAAAGCGTTACATTCAATTAGAAGATATACCATTATTTATGAAAAGAACTGAAAATCCTTGGAAAAAAAAAGACACAACCAGGCGGACACAAGTATACAGGATAGAAGAACCAATGAACTGACCTTCACCATTCCAGTTCCATTGTCGCAAACAAGTGGCTGAATATCCTCGGCGTCTGCCATCTTTTTCAAAAACTGCATAAAGCATTGTAAAAAAAATGAATAAATAAACCACATATAGCAATCTAATATTCTTGTCTCAGATTCTCAAGCATCTTAAAACATGCATTTACAATCTATAAATTCAATTTCACTTCATGTAATTGATCTTCTAAACTCAGAAAGTAATACAGGAATCAATATACTACTTCAAAAGAAAAGAGAGTCAAGACATAACAAATCAGACCAATAATCAAATATCTTAAAGAAGATCTTATAAATGAAAAGGATTAAAGTTGGAATTTTTCACAAGGCAGGAACACACGCTGACAATGAACTGTAATCATATCCATTTTTCAGATCGAGAAGCTACCCAAACTGATCTAAGAGATAAGCCAACATAAAAGCAGAGAACAAGGCAACTAAATCCGTAACATGAACTAGACCAACAAAATAAAGAAGCATAAAAAAACAGATCAGAAACCCAGAGACCAAAATAGTTCGTCCATCGACTGAACAGACAATAAATGAAAAAAGAAATACACTAATCAGCAGAAAGCCCCCTTACAGAATTGCATGCAGAAATCAAAAGCAACACATGTCCAAATCCCAGATCTCAGTTTCAGAACCCAGAAACAGTCAAAACCCAAGTCGAAATTTTCAGATCAGCCAACAAGCAAAAAGAATCCAGGTTGATCACTGGGACAGAAACCCCGGATCCCCACCGATCGAATACAGAATTCGAAAACAAACACAAAGATCGGCAACAATTCACAAACCCCATGAGCGCAAAAGGAACCAAATCACTAAAGGAGAGAAAAAAGAGGCGAAATCAGCATAATTTCCAAAAAAAAGCAAAAACCCCAGATGCGAAGTTGACAGCAAGAGACAGAAGCAAACGAACAGCAGAGTGAAAACAGTGAAGTAAAAGGAAGAATGCAAGGTAGAGAGAAAGAGATGAAACGAACCTGGGAATAAAGAGAGAGAAGAAGCCAACCTCCAAAGAAGAAGGTGTGGCTGAGTAGTGTGAGTCGACCTAGGTGATGAAAGACGAGAATAAGAGGAAGAGGAAACAGGGGAGATGGGGTTTATAAATAGAGAGAGAGAGAGATAGGGGAAATACAAATGCAAATGCAAATGCAAATGCAAATTCGGACGAAATGAGGAATTAATTTGGAGAGGGAAATTGAAGGAATCATTTCCACCACGAGAAAAGATAGGGTGACCTGGCTGACAGCCTTTCCCAACCCCATCCTTCGACTTCTCTCACTTTTTATTAAATCTCCACCGTCGGATCTTTTCTTTTTGGCTCCTCGGCTCTCGGCTTCAGACCAGCTGAGTCGACCTCGACTTGGCTTGGCTTGGCTTGGCTTGGCTTGGCTTGGCTTGGCTTTGTGTTCTAGCCTTGTGTGTTTTTATTATTTTTTGTAAGAATGCTTTGGTTTGGAATTGGGACTCCTAAATTTCAAATTTCAAAATTGAATGCACAAAAGAAGATTGCAGAATTCTGTTTGTTTTTTCTGTTTTCGCTTTCATTCAGCTCTCGTGGCGTGTTTCGCACTGTTCAATATAAAAATAAATATCCATATTTCCAGAAAAAAAAAAAAAAAACAATCTTGTTTAACCAAGAAAATAAATTCGGTGAGAATTTAAATTCACTTATAGTCTTTGAACTTTCATGGAAGTAACAATTTGGTCCCAAAATTTTTATTTGTAACGTTCTTGTACCTTCAATTTTGTAACAATTTAGTCCTTGTACTTACAAATTTGTAACAATGTAATCCTTTACGCAAAAAAATCATCAAAATTATGTCAAGTTAGTTTCTAAACATATTTGGTTCCAAGTTAGTTTATTCATCTTTCTATGTAAGAAATTTCATTAAAATTAATTTTCACAATAGAGACTAAATTGTTAAAATTTGAAAGTACATGGACTAAATTGTTACTTATTGAAATTTAGGGACTAAATCGTTACAAAATTGAAAGTATATGGACTAAATCGTTACAAAATTGAAAGCATAGGGACTAAATTGTTACAAATCAAAGTTCAGGGACCAAATTGTTACTTTCATGAAGGTTTAGGGACTAAAAGTGATTTTGAACCAATTTTTAATCTCAAAAAATATATACCTTATTTGTTGAATTATGTTGTCAAAATTTAACTATTGAAAATATTTTTTTTTTAAATGGAGATCACATGATTATAAAATTTTCATTTACACTATAGGCACTGATAAAGGAGTGTTTTATTTTATTTTATTTTATTGAAATACTGATCAAAGAGTTAAGCAGCAGAAAATATGCATTATTTACAATTGGGGCAAAGGAATTAATAAACCACTATTATGTCCTTCAAAAAAATAATAATAATAAACCATTATTATGTACCTCATTTATTTGAAAAACAAGATGTATTGATCTCAAAAAGATGGTCTATTATTCATTTACTTTATTTCTTTTTTTTTTTTTCTTTTTGCGCTTGGAAAAAAATATATATAATAATACAAAACTTATCTTTTGGCTTTGAAATAAAATATGTTAATATTGAACTTCTTCCATTTTCTTCTTGTTTAGACAAATGGTATATGGTGATACAAGGTTATTCTTTTGATGTTTGAGTGTGAAAAACAAAATAAGGAAATTATGGATAAACAAATGTAGTTTTTAGAAATTAAAAACAAAAATCATAATTCAACATAGTATCATTAAAGTAAGAAGTCCTAAGAAAGAACTTAAATTCTTTCTTTCTTTTAACTTGTTTGACACCATACCATATAAAGGTTCCTTATCGACCAAAAAACAGGAGAGCTGAACTGAAAGTCATAGATAGAGCTTTAAGAGATGATAGAGGCTCTAAAGTTATGAAAATCACTTATTAATAAGTTGATAGATCACAAATTGGAGACAAGGACAAGGACACACACCAAACTATTGTACAAAAATATGCTAAAAGAGTGAAGCTTGGGGACAAGCTTAAACACGAAGAATGGGTTCAACAAAACTACCCTACTTAAGGAAGTTTTGCAACCAAGGGACAATCAAACACTTACCTTTCCATTTAAGTCCAACGTGATGATTCTTTAATTTCCATTGATGATGTGTTCCTTCATTAACAGTAGACACAACCCCTTTTCTATAAAATATCTTGGAAAGAAATGAAGATGGCTGATTTGAATCTCAGTTCAATAAGATTATCTCCAAAATGTCGTTAATCCTTTTTTCATATTAATAGTTTACATGTTGATGATTTCATCAACTGAAATTAGTTGATTCTGATAACATAAAAATGTAATTTTTCTGTTTACGAATTTACCCTAAACCATACACATTGTTGATTAAAAATGATAGTTTTTTCTTTCAAAAAGTAGTATATAAAAACAAAATGCTTATGAAACTTCCTTCTTGTAGAATTCCAATGGGATACATCTATTCCCACTTGAACCGATAATGATTCTCTTGTTTTCTCTATTATAATCCAACTTGGGAGAGAGGAGAACTCTAGTTTGAAAAATGAATGGAGAAATCAAGACACTTGAATTTCCAATCAAAAGTAGTACAAGAATGAGATAGTAGAGAATAGATACTTTAAATTGTATTGGATATATAAAATAGTGTGAAAAATACATTAATATGCATGTTGAAAATTGCTGCATTTTAATTATTTGACAAGTTATAAAATGGAAAAAGTGTCAGGAAGATGAAACTTATATTATAGTAGTGTTTGTCCAAGTGACTTTGGTGATCAAGTCAAACATTGATGGCAAAAATATTGTGCACACATAATTATTTATCAGATGGTAGAATTAAAAGATTATGAAATAAATAATATAAAACTTTTATAAAAGAGTTTTTTAAGTCTATATCAATGTAGATATTATCCTAAATTATATATCAAAGATCTTCTTCTCCTTAGCTCTAATTGATATGAAATTATGTTCGGATAACTACATTAGAAAACCTTTAAAAAAATTATAAAAAATCAAAAATATTTTGAGAATATTAAAAAAAATAACAAATTGAAATTAAACATTATAAAGTTGAATGAAAAATAAAAAAAGACACATATAATGTGAAGAATAATTCCCAAATTGGGAGGAGTGGACCATTCCCATTTCTCTTCAATCTTCCCAAAGGAATATTACAAAAGCATTTAATTTTTTTTTTTTTTTTTTTTTCTTGAGGAGGTTGCAAAGTTATTTTTGTGAGACTTAAAATATTTGATGGTTGCTTTTAAGATTGCATGTGCAAACATGTGCTCAATGTCTTCCAATATAAACTGTCAGTGGAAATTGTTGGGCAGTTTGGTTGGACTGACTTTATTATTATTGTTATAAATTCTTATTACAATCTTTTTTTCTTTTTTATTTTTTTCTTCTGGAAATAGATCTGCTTAAATCATTATCATACCACAAAAAGTTTGAGATGAACTGAAATGTGTATATTTTGAGACACATACATATGCCACACATTATTCCAATATATATGTAGAGGAGGGATTTACACTTTTGTCAAACACTTTATAAGAATTTTGAAATTTCACTATTTTATTCTTTTATTCAAAACAAAGTTGCTCTCTTAGTGGCAAACCATTACTATGGTCTTTATGTATTATTTTATTGGATTTTGCCTTGTGATTTTAGATATTATGAATTTTATGTAATTTTTAGTTCAAATCTCAAGAAGCTATTTAGAAGTCAACTAAAATATAGTTGAAGTAGGTAGAGTTTATCTCTCTTAAGTCATAAGTTTGATCCTTTTTTTTAAGTTATAAAATATAGTTTGAGATGCGTGACTTAAAAATAATAGGGCAAAGAGAGAAGAAGGATAAGAAAGTTGGGTTGAAGGGCTAAAGGGTTGAATTGGGCCGTGTTTTTTTTTTTTTTCTTTTTGAATTCGACATGAGATTGAGGATTCGAATTTTCAACTTTTAGAGAGTAATTGAAAAAAAGTCATATTTTATAGTTTAAGTTTGAAAAAAAATGGTACACTGTTGGAAAAACAGTCCTAACTTCTATATAATCTAGAGACCATTTATCATAAATGTTGTGTATGTGTGTGTATGGAGAGATTCATTGTCATGACACGGCACAAGTACCTACAATATAATAGTGGAAAACAAAGCATTCTTCGTCTTTTAATCTACAACGAGTTGAAAAACAAAAAAGTCACTCATAACAAGATAAGATAAATGAAATAGGGTATAAAAAAAATTCCTAGAAGTATAGAAAAATCACTCAATATTTTAACCCTCCTTGATGACTAGAAAAATCTACAAGTGGATAAATTTTCATATTTAGCAAAGTTGAGCCAGCTCACAAGCAAGCTATTTATCATACTCATGCAATGCAATTGATACTATACCTTTTTAAGCCAAATACTCACACTAATAAGAGATTGCAATTTAAGCTTGTGAAAAGATGGACTTAGCACATTGCAACACAACTCAAGCCAAAGACAATGGAATGCATTCATAAACCAACAACCTAGCATAACAACTATCACATCTAATCTCATTATGAATTAGCCCACTAGACCATGTACAACCTTTTTTTGAGATGTTAAAATTTGGGATAGAACTAACGGTACAAAAGTATACATAAGCAATAGAGCAAAAAAGTTATCCAATTACGTTCATTATACTTATCTTTCCTGGTCGTTCTAGCTTTTGGGTATCCAAGAAAAAATCTCAAAAAACAAAAAAAAATTAAGAACAATGAAATGTTGAAAGAAAATACATGGAAAAGGTTGTGTTTATTTTTTTTGACAGTATGTGTGGTGGGGGATTCGAACCACAGATCTCATGGTCATCAGTACAACTTTATGCCAATTGAGTTATGCTCTTATTGGCAAAGAAGTCGTGGTTGAAAAGGATTAGTTTACCAACCAAATATAATTTGGTTCAAACATATATACTGTAAATCAAGAGGTCAGAGGTTTAAATCTTCATCCTCATATTGTTGAACTAAAAAAACTATTTTAACTTTGTGAAACAAGAGAGGTTATTTACTCCCTAAAACAATAGGCTAGAAAAAGTCTAAATTAATTGATGATTAACAGTCAAATTCCTCTTTTCACTTTGAGGAATATATATATATATATATATATATGAAAATGAATGAAAATAAAAAGAATAAATAAATAGAAATGAGTTGAAGAGTGAGGGTGTAACATGAAGGAGGCAAGGTAGAAGTGAATTAGAAGCAAAGATTACTTTATGTGTGAGTTTGGTAGTGTGAGTGTCTGTGTTTTGTTAGGTTAAGGCTTAATAATGAATAATGTATTGTTGTAGGCTTCAAGGACCCCAACTACACCCCTCTTTACAACTCAAATCTCTCCATCTCACCATTATTCATGCTTCTTACCTCAATTTCAATTTACACCTCATCAAATCAATTTCAACTTTCTAGACACTTTCATTTTCAAAATATACATTATTCATCATCTTTTTCTAATTTTCATATTATTATTTTGATATCATCTTGCTCATTTCGTTTAAATTTTAAGTTTTCTTTTTATAATATATAAAGTCACGTTTGATAACCATTTGATTTTTGGAAATTGTATTAGTTTTCTCTCACAATTTCTTTATAACGGTTTCCATTTCTTAAAGAAACATTTGAATTCTAACCCAAATTTCAAAAACAAAAAAACAAGTTCTAAAAAAATACTTTTTTTTTCAAATCTGGGCTTGGATTTTGGAAAGTAGATAACAAAACAAATGAACATATAGGTAGGAGTAGTGTCTTTTCCCCCAAAAAAAAATGTTTATAAGCTTAATTTTCAAAAACCAAAAACTAAAATCCAAATGACTATCAAACGGGGTCCAATATATTTACTAAACAATATTCCTCACTCAACATTATCTCAATCAACCAACAAGAGCATAGCTCAACTAGCAAAAAACAAGAAAAAAAATCAACCTGAGCATAGTTCGACTAGTTAAAACATCATATCTTTGACTAACAGGTCAGAAGTTCGAATCATTTTCTCCATATATTGTTGAACTAAAAAAAGAAATAAAAGTCTGAACCAAATAAAAAAAAAAAGTATTTTCTTTTTCACTAATATTGTTATTTGTGGTTGAGAACACGTCACACATTATACTATTTTATTTCATCCATCTATCCAAGATTGAGTATATTCATTAGGATCCATATATAAACCTAATAAACAATATTTTTATTTTAAAAAAATACTAGAAATTGCAATGCATTCATGTATTGGTAGAGTAGTTATCAAAGTCACTATTAGAATGAAGGAAAAAAAGGGATTGGAAATTGAGAAAAAGAGTAGTGGTGAAGCAATCAAGAATGGCCCATAAAATTGAATGTATATTTGAAGGGTTGTGGCTGCTCATTTTAGGGCCCACCCTTTGAAAACTTCAACTTTGTTTGTCATTGGGATTTGGTGATGGTGAGAGTTTCTCAAAATTGTGGTTCAAAGTGGGTCATGCAATATAATGCAAATGCAATTTAATGGAACTATACTCAACACATAAATTGTTTATTCAATTATTACTTTTTTATTGTGATCTATTGTTTTCTTTAAATGTATGGGCACCAAAATTAGAAGTTCGAAAATTAATTGTGATGGTTGGAAATGAAAAGGTGCGTCAATCAGTTTGAATTTACATAGGAATGAATGTCATTGTGAATTTAGTGCTTCGATGTGTGAGAATTATCATATTCTTAACATGGATGTGATTTATTTGATTAGGACATTAAATTATATCTTTTATAAGTTGAAAGCTTTTTTTTTCTTCATGTTAAATAGTGTTATATGTTTCAAAACGAATCTTGGAGTGAACGTTCTAAACTCTAAATTGGGTTTTTGTTTGTTTATTATTTAAAATATGGTTGTTTTTTTTTTTATATGTAAATTGTCGATGTTTAAGTTAAAACAAAGATTTGTTGTAATAATTAAACAAAGTAATTCATATTATTGGTTTTTTTTTTTTTTTGACGAGAAAATCCATATTATATTTTAAAATGAAAAATGAGGAAACTCAATTTTGCATATGGTAGAAGCAAAGGTTAAAATGTCCGATAGAATGTGGATGTCAACAGATATTTCTAAAAAAAATATTTAAAACAAACAAATTCAAAAATAATATTTAAAATAATAAATACATATTTTACATTTTTAAAATAAGTCAAAATTTATAGTTAATATTATCTTCATATTAACTACATTTTATAACTATTTTCTTTATATTATATCAATTTTTTTACTGTACGATAGAAATATCGATTTATCCCTCATGTCAATGTCGAACCAATAAATATGTGAATATGTCGATGGAAATATCGGCATGTCAATGAAAATTTAATATATTGGGTCGAGGTGAGTTTGAAATGACATTTAAAAGAAAATGTTTTTAAGTGAAAGTATGTATCCATAAGTATTCTAAAAAAGAAAGGTATGTATCCGATAAGCACATGCTTTGTGTATTTTAGAATTTTTCAGAACCCATTTTGATTTTCTGACCCTGTTTTTTCTCTTTTTGAAGTTCAATTTTTATAATCTAATTAACCAAAATCTTTGATTTCTGAGAGTCTCTTGCATTCTTCTTCGAATGGATACTCATCCACCAACAAACCCTAGTTCTTCATCCATGAATCAACCTACAAGTCAATCGGTTATTAAACAGTATGAGAATCCTTACTTCATCATTCTGATGGTACTAGTCTTATTCTCGCACATTTTAATATTTGATTCTTTTAGACGTTTTTTCAAACTCACCATTAATTAACACTAATGGTGAAATTTTAAGGGTTTTTTTTAGTTCTATGGATGTGAGATAGAAATTTAGACAATCAACTCTAAAGAAACTAATAAATGGTTTATCTATTAAATTAGGTTCATGCAGACAAGTTGAGTATTATTCAGGTTTCAAGAAAAAATTTTGATTTTTTTATCTTGATGACGTCTAATTTATTATACTTTGCGTATTATAAGATATGCTAGTTTTCTAGTTTTATATTTTAAATATGTAAATTAGCAACAAATATATCGATATTTGTGAGGTTGACCAGGAAAGGACATGAAGATTGGGCTTACATATATGGACTAAATTCGAGGCCCATAATGACAAACACAAAATTGGATCTCCAACATTTTTTTCTTGGGCCGGTTGCAAATATAGCAAACCGGCCCAAAATAATTGCAGATTTAGCGGCCCGCAAAACATTTTGCAAAAATTGCAAATTTTCAAGGTCTGAACGTGAATTTACTAAAATACCCTTTTTAACTGATAGAATTCTATAAGTGAACTGTCAGTGATAGAACAATCTATCGGTGATAGAATTCTATCACTTGATAGAATTCTATCACCGATAGATTCTATCATTTCTATCGGTGATAGAACTCTATCACTTGATAGAATTCTATCACCGATAGATTCTATCATTTCTATCGGTGATAGAACTCTATCACTGAGAGATAGATTCTATCACTGGAGTAACATAATTCTATCAGATAGAATTCTATCGCTGATAAATAGATTCTATCACTAGAGTAACAAAAATCTATCTGATAGAATTCTATTGCTGATAGATAGATTTTATCACTAGAGTAACATAATTCTATCAAATAGAATTCTAACGCTGATAGATAGATTCTATCACTAGAGTAACAGAATTCTATCGGATAGAATTTTATCGCTGATATAACTCTATCATTGATAGATAGATTCTATCACTAGAGTAACAAAATTCTATCGGATAAAATTCTGGAAAACGAAAACTGGAATCAATCCGAAGAGAAGAAGTTGGAATTAAGAAGAAGAAAACTCAAGAGAAATGTGATGGAAAACAATCCGAAGAAAATAATGATGCTAATGATGTTGAAACAATCCGAAGAGACCAAATTGAAAAAAAAAAAAATCCTTTCGATAAAATCCAAACCGACGATCACTGTTACAGTCTTCCGAAGAGCGGTATGTGTGTTTTCGAATTTTCTTTCCGGCGAGATCTGTGAAATCCGGAGACCGGGGATATTTGTGAAGCCGAGAGAGCGGAGTGAGGTTTTGTTTGATATTTGAGGTTTTGTTCCATAAATAATGACAAATAAATTCTATCAAATTCTAAACTTGAAACGTAGCCTAAAATTCCATTACCTGATTCTCGAAAGTCGAACAGAAGAAAACGAAGGTTAACACGCAATTGACAAAAACAGATTCAACAACTTCGATTGGAGACGGAAGAAGATAATCGAGACCAATGCCCTTTAAGAAACCTGATTTGTGAAAATTCACCCATAAAACATATGTTAAATTGCTCTCTTTTGGATAGATATACTCACTCTTTTCTTCGTTTTCTTCCTGGAAAAATTATGGAGCATGGAGAGCATGAGCTTGCAGCGACTTCTGTGACTTTAGATGAGAATCTCTCGACGATTTGCAGAGTATTTATGGAACTTCCTATTGGAGGAGTTGGAAGAGTGTTTGATCATGAAGGAGACGGGGTTCATTTGGATGACACAGAAGAAGCCTTGTGAGCATTTCTCTGCGCGAACTGGAAACCAACTCCGGTGATTGGTGGGAAAATTCCATTAAGGGGCAAAACAGGGATATAAAAAATTAATTAAAATTTTTTGCCATATTTGCATATATTTTAAAAAATTACTAAATTTGCCATTATTTACCCTAACTTTGCCACCCATTACAATTATCCTTTTTTCTTTACAACATATAGTACGAAGGAGACCTCCGACTAGGGGTGATACTCAGTTTAGTTTTGTCGGTTTTTTACCAAACCGCGAATCGAACCGATCCAATCGGTTTTACAAAACTCTCAACCGAACCAATGTCCAATATGAGACATGTCCAATGGTTCGGTTTTTCTTCGGTTCGGTTTGTCCAATGGATCGGTTTTCGGTTTTGGGCCCAATGTGGGTTTTTTTATTTTTTTTAAAATGTCTCATTTTCTCTTCTAATTTCAACTCATTTGTTTTTTTTTTTTAATTTTTGGCCCAATTCCCCATTGTACCCCATTTTTTCAATACAAACTTCAATTAATTAATTTATTAAATACAAATACTTAATTTTCTCAAACTAATCCATGAATAACAATTTTTAAATATTTGATTTTAAATAAATATACATAATAAAGATAAACATACAAATAATATCATAATTTATACTTTAAATTACATAGAAAAAAAGAGATTTCCAACCAATTTAGGAAAAAAAAGTGAGATGTGGAGAGAGGCAAGATGCAAAAGGTTAGGATATTTTAAGTGGTATATATATAGTCGGTTCGGTTCGGTTTTTTATTGGTTTTTTTATTGAAAAACCGAAATGAATCGACAATTTTCGGTTTTCCCAAAAAAGAAAACCGAGATGTCCATATTTTTTCAAAATAACCGAACGGTTTGGTTCGGTTCGGTTTGTCGGTTTTTCGATTTTTGCTTGCACCCCTACCTCCGACCTCGTGATCTGTTTTTGTTTAGTACATCAACATTTGGGAGTGGGGGATTCGAACCTCTGACCTCATGGTCGAAGGTATATGCCAATTACCTTTGAGCTAAGCTCGCTTTGGCAGTATTTTCAACTGGTTGTTTACGTTATATGATTAATATTAGGCTAAATTATAAAAAATGCCCCTGAACTATAGAGTTTGTTTAAAAAATGCCCTTGAACTTTAAAAAGTTTCAAAAATAACCTCAAACTTTACAAAATGTTTCAAAAATACCCTTGTAGTTAATTTTTGGATGGAAACCATTAAAAAAATTCACTTTCATTAATACTCTTTAACTTTCAAAAGATTTTAAAAAATAACCTTATTCAAAAATACTTTTTTTTTCCTTATCCCACCGTAAATTCTTCTCTCATGAAAATTAATGAGAAACTTTAACTATTTTTCATGTATTCATACACTAGGGATTTTTCTTCTCTTTCAACACATCATCCCAATAGCTTGACTAGATTTTCGGCAATGGTATTTTCGAAACATTTTTAACGGTTTTAACGATTCTCATCAAAAAATTATCTGCAAGGGTATTTTTGAAACGTTTTGTAAAATTCAGAGTTTTAAAATTTTTTAAAGTTCATAGACATTTTTTAAACAAACCCCATAGTTCAAGGATATTTTTTATAATTTAGTCTTAATATTATATAGATATATAGTTCAATTAATTAAAATATTAGTAACTACCTTGAGACTTTATAAATTTGAATCCCTTCCCGATTGCAACCTCATTTGAATCTTAAATATTCTAATAAAATACATATTCAATAGTTTAAAAAATAAGACCATATTCTTAATTTCAAAAAAATAAAATAAATAAAAATAAGACCATATTCTTAAAATTCTTTGTAAATACTTGAAATTGGATATATCACCATCTAAGTGATGGCAATGGATGATAATGAGAGGTGTTTTTGTTTATGGGTCGACCTTTTGTAAACCCACAAACCAAAAAAAGAAAATGGGTCTGACCCAAGTCCTACATATCATATAATATATAATATATGCTAGTGAATAGTGATGATGTGTTGGGTCAAATAAGAATTACAATAATGTTTCAGAAAAATAATAATAATAATATTAAGAATTACAACATGTTGAATATCAACTTGAAATACAACCACCAATTTTGACGTATAATTTGGTACGATTCATAGTTCAATATATATGACTTAGAGATTCAACATAACTCACAATCAAGCACAACTTGCAACTTGGTATTATTTTTAATTCAAAATAAATGTGGGATTTATGTTTTTTAAATTTTAGGTTAAAATACCATTGTGATCCCAATACTTAAGTTTCATTTCATTTTAGTCTCTATAATTTCAAATTTTCAAATTTAGTCCTTGTACTTTTAGTAAAACTTAAAATTAGTATGTATTTGAAGTTTATTTTTATTGAAAAGTATATATATGTAGACTAAAATAGAACACGTAACAAAGTATGGGGACAAAAAAAAAGTATGGGGACAAAATTTCTCCAAATAAAAAAAAAGTATGGGGACAAAATTTCTCCAAATAAAAAAAAAAGTACAAAGACAAAAGGGTATTTTAACCTAGTTTTAAGAATGAAAATTTTATAATATGTTTAAATTAAATAAACTTAATGATTTTCTCAAAAAAAAAAAAAAAAAAACTTAATGATTAATTAGTTTTAATTTTATATTTTAAGATGGTTCCTCTATCACGTTACACCTGTTTATTTTTAATTTTCTCAATAATTTTTATTCATAGATCAAATTATACTACTACCCTATTATTTCCCGGTGGCCGAGGGTTTTTCAATATGGAGGTCATTTTTTTAGTTACAACTTACAAAATCCATAATAAATATTTTTTTAAAAAAAAAATTGATATAAAGTAATGACTTTTAATATTTCATTTTTTAAACCAAAAAAGAAATCATTTTCATGTAAAACATTATTTTTTTCAAAATTTAAAATCAGATAAAAAAGAGAAAAAAGAAATAGTTATCGTATGCATTTTAAGAAAGGAATGATCATTTTTCTTTTCTTTTTAGAAAAAGTACGAATAATGAAATATAAACTAAAAATGAAAACATTACCAAATAAGTTATAAACAACCTATTGAATTCTAAAAGAATATGAGAAACATGAATTCTAGAAAGATATTAGAAATGAAGATGGTGACAATTGAGTCGAAGTCACATTCGACATACCTCACAAAGACAACGAGATAAAGAAACATTTGCACATGATACAAAGTCGTGAGACTCATCACTCTCAAGTAGAGCATTATGTATATATTTGGAGAGCCATGGCCTTTACCTATATGGGGTTGGTGTGTATGTGATTTTATATGTCCTCTAACAGACACAACATGTGAACTCTATCATCCAAATTCTCTCTTTTTTTAGTACAATTTATGTTTTGCTTTTCACCCTCAGCTTCCATTTCCATTCCTCTTATGCCTTCCATTTTTCCCTCATAAAAAGGGCATTCCCCTTTTGCCAATTTTCTTTTGATGGGACGGGTTCGAATTCTAGACTAAAACATTAAGGATGAGCTTGACATGGTTTTTGAAAAATTAAAAGTGCAATTTTATTCAAAGTTCTCATGATGTTTGGTTAGACAATCATAAAGTAATTTTGAAAACTTTAAAAGCACTTCTAACAACACTAAACCATGCTTCGGGGAGAAGCACTATCTCAAAGTGCATGCTTCTAAACGAGAGTTTTCATTCAAAACTCCTCTTTTTTTAAAGAAAAAATCTCAAATTAAGGTAAGTTAATTAAGCATATGTTATCCATTATTGATCAGTAATTCTTGATGTGTTATTTCTAATGGGTTAGTGCTTATTTCATAAATGAAACCAATATTTTCTATTTATATTATAATATCATATCTCAACATTGTGACAATTAAATATGTAAATGAAAGTAAAAGTTATATGATTATGAAGAATATGTACGAATAGTGTATGGATTTAGGGTTTAGCTTTTGTTGTGGAATTTGAGTTAAATTAGTTCCTTTTTTTTTTACAATATGTAGAGTGGGGGATTCAAACCCATAGTTATCCGTACAACTTTATCTTTATGACAGTTGAGTTAAATTAGTTATATCTTTATGGATAAAAACGGGTTTGATCTTGGAAGTAACAATTTAATTCCTAAACTTTAGTTAGTAAATATTTAGTTTCTATTTTATAACAATTTTGTTCCTAAAAATTAGTAAAATATTAATTTAATCCTGTACTTTAAAATTTATCATTAAGTTTTAGTCCCTATATATTGTTAAAACTCCTATCAAAATCAAGTGTTAAACTTAAAATTCATGAGGTAACACTTTAATCAGCTTTGTAATGTATAAATAAATTTGGTCCCTAATTAGTTTTATCTATATATATATGTAAAAAAATCCTATCCAATCTTAACATCAATTTTCACACTAAAGACCTAAATTATTATAAAATTTAAAGTTCACCGACCAATTTTTTTTTTTCAATCAATTTTTATATTTTGAGTTAGTTTTGTGTCTATTGTACTTCTAAGATTCACTTTGTTCAAGTACTTGGTTATTTTAGTTTAACATATATTGTTTAGAATGGGAGGATTTGAATCTCTAAATCTGTTTATCCAAGATAAATGTTAATTATCACTAAACTATGCTCACCTTGACAAGTACTTGGATTGATTTTATTTTTTTTTTCTTTTGACAACATACTTGGATTAATCTCAATGATGATGATGTTATTTTTTTTAAATAGATAATTATGTTAATCTAATGAGTATTTAATGTTCACGTGTGATGTCTTTACTATTTTTTTTTAATGGAGGGTGTAGATTCGAACCATAGACCTCTTGGAGTGGCGGTTCAATTTTAATAAAATTCTCCTTTTTTTAGAAAAAATAAATAATAAATGTGTGTGAAACTCTCCATAAATACATGTTATATATAAATTCAATCATAATGAAACTCTCCCTATATAACATATATAGTGTTTTACAAGTCAAAGCAAGTTTAACTCAGCGGTAATTGACATGTATACCTTTGACCATGATGTTAGAGGTTCGAATCCCCCGCCCCAAATGTTGATGTACTAAAAAAAAAATTATATATAGTGTTTTACAAAATCATAAAATTAAAGCATAAATCACACCAATTCAAGTTTATATAACTTATTCTTTCATATCATTCTAGTTCAGATTATATAGATTTAGAAACTTTCTAAGCTTCACAAAACTAAACGTATTTAAGTTTCAATTAAAAAAAAAAAAACTCTAAACTTATTTAAGTTGTGAGTTCTCTCTTATAGACTAAAAATTAAATGAATACTATCTGTTAGGACCTTGTAAGTTGTAAAATATTTTTTGAAACGACATATGTACACATGCAAATTTAACAACCATGATTAAATGAGAAGACTTTGTACAAAATTCATAGTTAACAATTGTACATTTTGAAAGCCAAAGCGAGTTTAGCTTAGCGGTAATTGACATGTACTCTCGACCATGAGGTCAGAGGTTCGAATCTCTCACCCCCAAATGTTGATGTACTCAAAAAAAAAAAAAAAAATTGTACATTTTAAAAGTTGAAACAAAATAAATATCATAGTATAACATTATAATTCCATAAAAAAAAATGAGTTACTTGTTGATATTTTGCACAACTTCCTTTTCTTTTTTTTTTTTTTTTTAATTAAAAAAAAGTATATATGTTGCACAACTTGAGAAATGGAAACATGGTTTGCCATAGTTTAAATTCAGTCACACCCTGGATCCTGCTGGACCCAAAAACAGTCACTCATGCATAAAAGTTTTCAATAATTGAATCCAGAAGAGGCTGCTAGCTACAAAAAGGAGAGATTGTTCCAAGTGTCTATCTACTTTAACAAAACAACATATCAATATTATTATTACTCACCCTTTTTTTCCCAACTAATTGATATGATTAATTTTTTCATCTTTCTCGTCACAACTTTCAATTCTGATGCTTTATTAAGTGATATATCATTTTATTTCATAAACTCTACGTTACTTTCAAATGATATTGTTACGACAAAAATCAAAATAATCTAGTTTATCAGTTAATCGTCTTATCTTATTCATCACTATGTATATTCATAATTTTATGGACTAATTTTTTACATATTTAAAAACCAAAATAAATTACTTAATTTGATTAAAAAAACAAAATAAAAAAATAAAAACAAAAGGTACTTCAAAATTTAAATAACAATTTTAGTCTAGAAGTTTCATTTCAAAATATATACTTTAGTTTTGAACTTTAAAAACTAACTACTTTAGGGCTTCAAACTCATTTTTCTCAAATTTATGTAGGGGAGTATTAAACTGTCCTTCCTTCAAAAAAAAAAAAAAAAAAAAAAAAAAATTGTCCAATTTCTTTAGAGCAAAAATAGCCTCTCCCATGAATTAGTTTCAAGATATAGTGGCTGTTCACATCACAAATCTTAGTTTTTGATTTAGTTGCAATAAGTTTGCTTTTTTTTTTTCTTCCTTTTTTTCTCAAGATGGAATTGGTGTTATGTGTAGCATCATTACAAGATTGAAAATAATGTGAATCATTTCAAGTGAGGTGTCCCAAGGTAAGGGAAAGAATCAACGAAAAAAACTTATTTTATATCCATTCGTTAAAAACAAAATATATTAACAGGGATCAAAAAGTTGTATAAAAACAATAATATTTTTTTAAAATTCACTCTAATTTACCTCACCTAAATTTTCAAAATTGAAAGATTATACCCAAGAAAAAAATCAAAATATAAAACCTTACTCCCTACTTATGAAAAATTTTTGCTCCACCCTCATCATCCATGAAGACCAAAATAATAACTTTAAAATATACCTTTAGAAAATTCATAAACTAAAATAGAACCAAACCTACAAATTTAGGAACTAAAATAGAACATTTCATCGGTCCAGAAACCAAAATAGAATAATCTAAAAAAATGAGGTAACAAGGTTTTTTTTTTTTTTTTTTTTTTGAGAAAGGGGTAACAAAGTTAAAACTCAAAAGAGTAAACCTTGTAAATTAGTACAAATACCTCTTTATTTGAGTAGAGGGAAGGGAAGAGAGAGAGTGGAAAATGAAAGATATTTACATTTGAATAAGTACACTAATCTTGTCTTAAGTAGGCTTTGCTTGCCACCTAATAAAAAAAAAAGTAAAAAAAAAAAAAAGTGCTTACTTGTAAGCAAAAGCAAAAGCAGCCAAAATGCTCTATCAATCAACAAAAAAAGGCACAACCCCACAGCCCCACTTCATTCTCATCTACTACTTTCCCTATAGTTGCACACCAAACCTTCCCGTTCCACCGGAGCAATAACAACATTCGCCACCACCTCCTCCGCCGGCTGCGGCGGCCCAACAGAGGACGAACTCCCGGCCACCGCCGTCGCCGCCCCACAACCGGAGTCGACCTTCCTGCAAGTGTCAGTGAGGCAATTGCGGCACTTGGGGCAGGAAGTGTGGGAACTAAGCCACTTGTCGATGCAATGAACATGGAAGCCATGGAAGCAGTTGGGCAAAACACGAACCCGATCCCCAGCCTCGAACTCCGCCAAGCAAATCACGCACTCCCCATCGATTCCCCGCAGTTTGTTGGCCTCTTTCGAGAACTCCACCGTCGGGAATTTCTTTAACACATTTCGTCGAACACCTTTCGGGTGCACCACCAAACTCCCGCCGCCATGGCCCGACATGGAAGCCACCAGAGTGGAGCACCGCAACGCGCATTTTAGGATCGCGTTCAGACCCAGAGAGCAAACCAGAGCGCAGAGGAGAACGGAAAGGACCATTACGACGTTCATGTCGAAGCTCCCGAACCCAGGACGGGGCTGCGGCGGCTCCGACGGACTAGCGGCGGTGGCGAAGTGAAGGAGGAACCTTCTAGACATTTGGGCTTGTGTGTTGAACTTTCAAGGATGGAGTTTTGGAATTGTAATTTGGTCTCTGTGAAAATGGAATTTGGGAATTTATAGAGCAAAAAGGAAAATCAGTGGATTGTGGGGAATGAAGAAAAGCTGAGGTGGCGTTTCTTTTTTAATAATGGAGTGTCGTGTTTTTTTTTTTTTTGTTATTATTAAGGTTTTAACTTTAGTTGCTGAGTTTTTTTTGGTTTGGGTTTTCTTTTACTTTTTTTTAAAAGCTTTCATTCACTATGAATTTTTAAAGAAGAAACACACCTATTGATGCCAAAATCTGGTTAAATTACTCACCTGACCTTCACATGATACAAGCAGTGAATTTGTTGTAGACGAGGAAGACGTGACCTGCAAACCTAGTAAGAACCGCTATACACCAGTGTGGTGTAGGCCACCTGCACTCCAATGCCTAAATCAGATCACCAGTAAAAATTATTTTTGTAGTTAGTATTTTTAACCCTTTTTCGGGTGTGGGAGACCACATTTATACCTGTGTGTCTTCAGTTGGGATTTTCTTGACGTTCGGAGACGATTTTGGGTTGAATCGTGTAGGACTGAGACAACAGGGACCAAACAGAGACGTAAGGACTCGACCCACGCAAGTGGGCCGAGGCCGACCATATGGGTTGGACCAAGGCCCGATCCATCCGACCTTGGCCCGCAACTGGCTTGTTCCTCCTCCGGAGCCCATTTCCTGGTTGTCTCCTTGGGCTGGTATTGCACCGTCCTTCTCAGCTCCTTGCATATCGGGGTGGTCCAAATTTACCCACAACAACACCCATTTGTGTAAAACAATCCAATTTTTAAGTTTAAGGTAAGAATTTGATCGCAGAATCATATAGCCTCTTCTCGGAGTCTCATCTACCAGTTTACTCTCGAGCACATCACTTTCAACATCGTCAATAATAACAGGTAGAATGTCATATGAGACTCTATTAGATAAAATTTGAATGGAGTTACGTGATTTAATAGTTAGGTCAATATATTTGATGAGAGGTAGATACCAACCATTTTAACTTATTGAATGTGGATGTCTATTCCACATTTTTTTTGTATTTATCTGTTCATTTAAGTAATTTTTTTTACCATCTACTGGATTGTAACTATTTTCTATTTTTCTAAACAGCTTGGTGTTCAATATTCATGTAGGTATAAATCCAAAAGTTTTTCTTTTTTTTTTTTTTACAATTTGTCGTTCTATATTTTATAGTCATCAATAATGCGTCTTTTATTTTATTTTAAATTATTTTTTCCTTTTCTTTTTTTTTTATCAAAGAAATCTCATTGGTGGGTGAGATTAAATAAAGGGACAGTTGCATAGATGGAAAATTGGACAAAATTAATAGCAAATATAGCACCATTCCAAACTAATTGCAAATATAGCAAAATTAATTGTACAAGACCAAAAAGCTGTTGTCAGATTCTATCTGTGTCTATCGCTGATAGACTCTGATTATTCAAAGTATATCAGTGTCTATCGCTGATAGACTTCGATTAATCGGAGTAGATTTGATTAATCAGAATCTATCGTTGATAAACTCTGATAATTGAAGTCTATCAGATAGACTCGGATAGATTTTGCTATATTTGTAATTTTTTTTACATGGTGCTATATTTGCTATTAATTTGTTCCAATTTGCTACCCACTGCAATTTTCCCTTAAATAAACGTCTTTTACACTAAATTTTATACAATTTGTTTTAAAACCAAAATGATCCCCGTAGTTAATTGAGACTAATTCTTACATTTTGTTAAATTATAATTTAATCTCCAAACTTTCAAGTTTGAGTCTAATTATAAGTTCCTAAAATTTAAAAAGTGTTTGATAGGTCCTTGAACATTTAATTTTGTGTGTAATGAGATGTCTAATAAATATCTAAACTTTCAATTTTGTGTCTAATAAGTCTCTAACTTTTAATTTTGTGTCTAATAGCTCATGGATCTACTCAACATTTTTTTTTAATTCATGGACTGATTGGACACAAAATTGAAAGTTTAATGTCATATTGTGTCTAATAGATTTGTTAGTTTTAAAAATTGTTGAATATGTCAAGCATCTATTAGACAGAAAACAAAAATTCAAGAACTCATTTGACATTTTTAAAATTCAAAGACTTTTTAGATACAAAATCGAAAGCTTAATATCATATTGTGTCTAATAGATTTGTTAATTTTAAAAAAAATGTTGAATATGTCAGACATCTATTAGACAAAAAAAAAATTGAAAATTCAAGAACTCATTAGACATTTTTATAGTTCATGGACTTTATTAGACACAAAACTAAAAGTTTTGAGACCTATTGAATACTTTTTAAAGTTTCAAACCAATTACACACAAACTTGAAAGTTTGTGCCAACAAAACCATAGTTCAACTGGCATAAAGATGTACCGATAACTACGAGGTATGTGGTTCGAATCCTTCACCCCATATTGTTAAAAAGAAAAAAAAAAAAAAAAAACTTGAAAGTTTGTGAACTAAACCTATATTTTAACTTTATTATTTTTATCACTTTCGATAATTTGACCAAAAAAGAAAATTAAAAAAAAAAAAAAAAAACCTTTAAATCATTTTAAAAAGGTATTCCTTTTTATCAAATTGAGAATTAGTACTAAAACATTAAAATCATTTGAAATGCAATATAAATGTACAAGTGAATCCATAGAGAATCTAAGGAATAGGATTAGAGTGATGGAAGGGCAAGTTTTGGCCCCAATCAACGATGGAATTATTTGCACGCTTGCCCACTAAGTTGTACGAATGGTCTTTTTTCTTTAATTTTTTTTTCTTTTGTATTAGTACCTCGCACCTCATTATGAACTCATTTTCTAATTAAGCTTTCTTCTTTTTCTTTATATAACTTAACTATAACGACTATTTATATTTGGCGAATCCAACTTAAAATAGCTTAGTTTCTACTCATTTACCTTGAAATCGAGATGATCTAATTTAATGTGGGCCAACTAGCGTTTTTCTTTGATTTAATTTAGTGATGAAGGTTGAGAATGTATTTTTCAACTTATGTAGAGAATCTAACTTTAAACCTACTCGGATTCCTTAAAATTGAAAAATAGGGTAAATATAAGGATTAAATTTTTGTGCAAAGTCAGAAACAACGAAAGCATCTTTGAGACTCCAACTTGTCTTGTTGTATATCCATCTCTAATTTGCAATAGGTAGAGATGACATCAAAGCGCTGGACAAGGTTCTAAATGTCCTCACTATTACCATCCTAGTGAAGACTTTTAATCCTTATCCTTTGGTTTGGAGAATAATCAAGGTATATTTTGAAATTTCCACATAGAAAATTCCACATTTATTTTTGTTATAGGTAATTCTAGACCACTCCAGAATTCAAGGACTAAGTAGGACAGCGCAACACCGATCCAAAGACACGACCAGTAGGCAGACCCCGAAGGAGAAACGAGTCGAAGGGGTTGGGTCAGGCTTGGTCCAACCCTGTGGGCCATGGTTAGGTCGACCCTCGACCCACACCTTTCCTCCTCCGCACGGCTCTTGGAGCCCCTAAGTCGCCTCAGTTCCACCTGGTTAAGCTCGAATCCGCCTCCAAATGCTTGGAAAACCCTAAAACAGAAGAAAGGTATAAAAACCCCTCTTCAACCCTGAAAGAGGGATTCCGAACTCTACTCTCTAACTCTGCTCCTACTCTTGCTCTCTTGTTTTCTCATCTTACTCCTTGTTGACTTAAGCATCGGAGGCGGTGTGGCAAAAACCACAACGGTGTGCAGATTTATCTTGTTTTGCAAGCCACGACTTCCCCCTAATACAAATTTACCGTTGATTTTATGTGAATGTCAAGTGAGCCAGATTTTGGCTTCAACAATTATTATTATTATTTTATAATTAAAAACTAATTTCTATTAATTAATATATAAAACATACCTTTTTAGTTAAAAATTAGAAGAAGTTAATTTTTATATTATTTATTAGTTTAAATAATGAATATTATACGAGTATCTAAGATATATATATATATATATATATATATATATATATATATAATAAAAACAATGGAAGATTCAAGAATGGGAGCGAGGTGAGGAACATATTCTCCATATTCTTTCTAATCTCCAAAATTCAACTGAAAAAAAAAATATTTTTGTCCACAATTAAGTTAAGAATCTTCACTTAGTTTTGTTGCAGAAAAAAAAAAAAAAAAAAAAAAAAAAAAAAAAAACCTCTACAAGGTTTCATCCTCATGAATAAAGTTGACATCTCTTCAATATAACAAAAACAATGATACCAACTTAAAAATAGCTCAACCGGTTAAAACATATGTCATCAGCCAAAAAGTCAGGGTTTGAATCTTCCACATTCCCTTGTTATTGCATGACTAAAAGAAAAAACAATAATATCGTAATAATGTAACACATATATTTTTGCCAACTTTGATTAGAATGGATAAGTAGTTAAATTATTGGTAAGGTAGAAAGATAATGGGTGTAGGAAGTTAAGATTATGAATATTGTGATGTTAATAGTGTCTTAATCAACATGGATGATTCCCAATTAAAGATTTGATATTCTAGTGGGTTCCCAATTGCAACCACCCTTTAAATGAACAGCTCAAATGCCTAAAGGCTTGATCTTTTTATTTTTTATGCTTTCTTTAACTCATTGATTTTTAAAAAAGCACACTGTTTGTGATATTGAAATTAATTTTCTGATTGACAACGATACTTAATTTGAGGGATATAAAAGAGTGCTACAGCAGTATCCAACTATCTAACATATAAATAATTTCGTCTAATATGCTTTCTTAAAATCTTTTTCTTTCATAAATAAATAAATAAGTTCCTTTAAAAAAAAAAAAAAAAAAATCCAACATTTTTGGGTTGAAATTATTTTAATAATGACTTTGAGTGGATAACAACTTAATTTGAAATTATGGTTTTTGGTTTTTGAAAATTAAACCTATAAATGCTACTTGTATCTATAAGTTTCTTTATTTTGTTATTTACTTTTTACTCATGTTTTCAAAAACAAAACTAAGTTTTCATATATTTTTTTTTAATTTGGTTAAGAATACAAAGATTTCGGCCATAAGAAAGAAGAAAATAATTGTAAAGAAAATGTGAGAAAACAAGTCCGCATAATTTTCAAAAACCAAATGATTATCAAATGGAGGCGAAGTTAATACAATTTTTTTATGCCCGGGTAAAACTATAAAATTTGTAAGAGTTAAAAAAAATGGTGATAATTGACTGATAAAGTTTGAGAGGTATGGTTGAAGAAGATATTCAAAAGGCTCAAATTAGGTTTTTCTTTCAAATTTAATTTACAGATCTATTTATATAAATTTAGTTAGTTTTTGAGGTAATTGTTCCTGAATTATTATTATAATTATAATAATAATAATTATTATTATTAGGGAAAATTACACTTTTGGTCCCCAAGGTTTGGGCTAGGTTTTATTTTGGTCCCTGAGTTTTCAAACTCAACAATTTAGTCCTGAGGTTTGATAAAAGGAGCAATTTGGTCCCTCCATCCATTTTTCCGTTAATAACTAACGGATTGCTGATGTGGCATCTATTTTTTTTATTTAAAAAATATTTTTTTATTTTTAAAATAAAAATAATATTAAATTAATAAAATTTTATTATTTTTTTAATATTTTATTCCTTTCTCCCTCCATCCTTCTTCTTCACCACCCACCAACCCACCACCACCATCTCTGTAAGTTCCGGCGGCAGCGGCCGTCGCCGTCAACTTTTTTTTCTTTCTCTATTTCTTCATTTTCTTTCCTTTCTTTCCCTCACCATCCCTCTCTCTATCGTCTTTATGAAACACACTTCAGAATCTCACCATCTCTCGTTCTTTCCTTGTTTCGGCGCTAAAATAAAGGGCTCATCTGAACGATTTCGTTCACTGAATCCCGATTTGAGACTGAGATCATTAATTGTTCGCTGAATCGAACCATCCATGACCCATCTAAACGACTTTGTTCCAGATCTAGAGACCTCCTTCATTCCTTCGTGGGTCACAACTGTCGGATTCATGGCGGCTGCGAACAAGGAGGTTGATCGTGGCAGCTTGCAGAGGAGAGGGAAGACGGAGCTCTGGGATTCACGAAATATCCAGATCATATTCACTCAAATACGTCGATACCGTTTTGTGTTCCTCGAATCGCGAAACTCGTGGTGTTCCCAAATTCGAGTGATACGAACGCTGAAGATTGTACCTTAATCGCACTGTACAAGGGAAGTTAGGGTTTGCCAGAGGAGGGGTCTGTGCTCGATTTGCAGTAGGAGAGGTCTGGGGTCGAGCTGCAGACCGATCCGGTGGAGGGGCGGCGGTGGAGGTGGTGAGGTAGAGGAAGAGGAGAGGTTTGGGCTCGATTTGCAGTAGGAAAGGTCTGGGATCGCCGTCGCCGGTGTGTTGAGCAGTCGTCGGACCAATTGAAAAGGAAGAAGGATGAGTTAGGGTTGTTGGTAAAGAAGAAGGAGGGAGGGAGAGGAGAAAGAAATAAAATAATTATAAAAATAATAATATATTTATTATTTTATAATATTTATATTTTAAAAAACTTAAAAAATAAATTTTTTAATTAAAAATTTTGCCACATCAGCCATCCGTTAACTTTTAACGGAAAATTGAATGGAATGACCAAAATGAAACTAAAATCAAACCTCAGGGACTAAATTGTTGAGTTTGAAAACTCAGTGACCAAAATGAAACCTAACCCAAACCTCAGGGACTAAAAGTGTATTTTTTCCCCTCAAGATTGTGCCTCTTTGGGTTCACCATTCTTGGATCGGATCCCAATTTCTTTTTATTGGACCGAATACCCGTTTGGGTTTAATGGGCTCTGATACCATATTATATTATATGGGCTTCCATCTCAAAACCAATTGACAATGAGTGGAGTGACCATTGTAGCTTATATATTGTGAGGTCTCCACCAATCTTTTTAATGTGGGATCCTCAACATCGATTAAAGGTATATGTCAATTATCGTTGTGTTATGCTCACTTCGACTATTTTAGAATTATCAATAAGCTTGTTTATTAGATGTGTACATTACTTTTAAATTAAATACCAGAACAATAAAAACCACTTTGCTTTAAATGGTTTTATGAAATTGCTAGAAAAAGTTGTCTGAATTCCGAACTAAAACTAGGGGTTTCTCCAAAAATTTAAATATGCAACAAAATCTAAGAGATTTGTTTGAATGTACTTTACGAAAATTTGTTTTGTCAAGATAACTTTTGAAGAATAATTTTGGCAAACTTTATTTATGCTTTCTTTTATATTAAAAAATAAATCCTCTTGTGAACTTTTTTCTTATAAATCTTATGATGATTACTCTTCCATTTGAATATATCAAACCTTAGCGTTATTTTAATTAAGAAAATAGATAACTATTTATTTTAAATTTAGATTACGTACATATCAAATAAATTCTTCCCTATATATTTTTTTCATATAGTTTTGCTTGTTGAGTTATAAATACAACTTAAACTAATTTAATTGATTAGGATATTTAATAACCTTTTTATGGGTCGAACGTCCAAAATTCCTACCCTACATTTATAATATTATATTATAAGAAAACTACAACAATTATTTCAAAAAAAAAAAAAAAAAACTACAACAATAAAAATGAAAGATAATGGAATAAACAAACCAATCGAAATGAAATTTTAAATTAAAGATCGTCCTCTTTGTATACGGTCGAACGCAGAGCGGCCTATACAATTTATTCAAAATAGAGGTAATCTATAGTTTTTTTTTTCAAAAAAAAAAAAAAACACCTTATTATTTCTCTAACACCTCACCAACACCACATTCCAATTTTTAAATAAATAAAACCAAACCTCTTGTCACCATTGAAGGGAGTCATATCTTAGGGAATTATAATAAGATGTAACATGTCTTGCAATAGGAGGTTGGGAAAACTTGTTAAAAAGCTTTATTAAAAAGTGATTCAAAAGAAATAATAATAAAATGATATAGGATCTTTCAAGCTTGGATTTGATATTATCATATTAAAGCGATAGATCAATGTAGACACATGAAAATGGGCATTATGCTCAAACTAAAGCAATATTATCTATTAGATCTTTTTGGGTAATGAAAACGAAAGCTTGTTGTTTTTTAAAAATCAAATTGGTACTTTGCAATAAAGTAGAAGATACTTGAAATAAATGATAAATCATGTGAATCTATCTGGATGTAATTGTTGGAAGACTCAAAATCGTATATCATAAAGAAGTGTTTATTATACTTTTTTTTTTTTTTTTTTTGTTATTAGATGGTATAGGTTTAAGGTGGAAAAGGGTACTTTAAATTATCAGTTGTGATATATATAAATATTTATTTATTTATTTATTAAAATGGTGGTACTATAGTAAAGTTTGTTAATTTGGTCATGGGACATTAAAAAAAAAAAGGATAAGAATATATAGTCCACATATTTCATTAACCTTGTTATGCTAAATTAATGTACATGTATTTATGACTTGTTAATTGAAAATTTGTAACTTCAAATACTTGTTGAAATTTATGTGTTAAATTTTATATCATATCTTACCTCAAAAATATCAATGTTGATATTGTTATTGACATTTCAATTTGACAAATATGTGGATAAAATATTGATATCAAGATATATTCCTATAAATTTAAAAATTATATAGGGAAAATTTCATTTTTAACCCTAAACTTTAGGAGTTGTATCAATTTTAACCCTTAACTTTCAATTTCATCAAATTGAACCCTAAACGTAACAAGTTGTATCAATTTTAACCTTGAACTTTCAATTTCATCAAATTGAATCTCAAACTTATCAAATTGTATCAATTTTAACACTAAACTTGCATAAGTGTTACAATGTATACCTTTGGTTAATTAACTTTTTTTTTGGAACCACCGTACGTAATTGATTATTTTTTTTCTTAATTCACATTGCATTTGAATTGGTTTCTTATAAATAAAATATTGAAGAAACTTTATTTTAGATAACTTTTTCTCGTTGTTGAGGATTTTATGAGAGTTTTTTTTTTATGCTATTTAAGATTACGAAAGCAAAAAAATTTTGGAGATTTTTTTATCTTCAAATATTCGGTGGTCTTTTTTTGTTGTTAAGAACTTTGTGTGATTTTTTTTCCTTTTTTTAATGTTTTTTTTCTTGTTAATTAGAAGAATGTACAAATCTAGGAAATGAAAATAAAAAAATTTCGAGTTTTTTATTTCTCATATTTGCTAGATTTTTCTTGTTGCCAATAACTCTGTGACTTTTTTTTTAATATTTATGAGAAGAATTGTCTAAGATATTTGATTTCTTAAAGAGTTTTTCCAACAAATTTGTTATAAAACACTAACTCAAGTGCAATGTGAATTAAAAAATAAAAAATAAAAGGAAATTGTCAATTACATATTTTAATAGCAAATGAAATGAAAAGTTGACAAAATGTCTACATTGCAACATTTATGCAAGTTGGAGGTTCAAATTGATACAATTTGTTAAGTTTGGGGTTCAATTTGCTAAAATTGAAAGTTTAGGGTTAAAATTGCTACAACCTGCAAAGTTCAGGTATTTAAATTAATACCTAAGTTCTTCTTTTCACTTCTAAAATAAGTTAAAAGGTCTAGTTATTAGTAATTATATTCATATTTGTGACTAATTGATGGTATTCTTTATATTTAATTATAGGTATTTATAAAAGATATTGGAGATATTGATTATTCGTTAATGTCAAGTCAAACCTTCCTGATTTATAAATTTATCGACGTATCAACGAATATTTTAATTCCGTTTATACATGCACATTCCACCCGTTCAATGAATTGGGTTGTGGAATCCAAGTTTAAGGAATGAATTCCAAAAAAAGTTCGACCATTTTTTAATTTTATATTTAATTATTGTTTTCATTATAAAATTTAATTGAATACACAATCAAACCTAACGAAATTACTTTTTTTTTTTTTTTTTTACAACATGTGGGGTGTGGAGAGATTCGAACCACAAACCTTTCGATCATTAGTACAAACTTTATGACATATTTTTGTTGCAGATTTAATATTTCTATTACTTGTTAATTGAAATAATTATTTTCCTTCCACAATTTAATTTAAGATGCGTTTAGGACAACTTTTGGAAAAAAAAAACGCTTTTAAATTAAAACACTTTCTTCTTTAAACACTAAATAACTACATAAAAATTATCTTTCAAAAAAAAAAAACTACATAAAACTAATTTAAATGTATTAGAGTATTTTTGGAATTATCAAAATAATTTTTTATTATTTAACTAAAAATTATGAAATTTTTTAGAAGAGCTTTTAAAATAAATGCAAACCACTTTTCATCTTTTTCTAAAGGTCTTCTCAAAACTCACTTTAGAAAATACGAAAAGTATCTTGCTTCTTATTAAAATATCTTCTTAAAATTTTGAGGAGACCCTACCAACTATATGTAATAATAATTTTTAAAAAAAAAATGTTTGAAGATTAAAGCTGAGGGCAAGAAATATTTCTCACATACTTTAGAGTTTTTTCCCCTATTATCGACCCATACTACTTTGAAATGGAGATTATTGACAATGAATTTTATCGGTCTCTAACAAGTTTTTACACATTAACATATATACCTTGAAAGCTTAAACAATAAAAAGAAAAAAAAAAGAGGCAATGAAGCTTAAGAAAAGGCTCGACAACATCCAAGGACAAACGAATCACATATCGGTCAATTACAAAGAAACCTAACATTCCCATCCAACACAAAAGAAAAAGGTTGATAATTTTAGTCCGTCCTTTATATTCAAGTAACACCTTTAATTTCTTTCCTTTTTCTTTTTCTTTCTCTTTGTTTTCTTTTTTTTTTAAAAAAATATTTGCATTCTTCATTAATCCAATATTTTCATTATTCAAGTAAAGGACAAAGAAGAAAGTTTGAATAGTCTATCATAATTTGATGTTATATATTTTCAGATGTGGAGAGTGGAAATTATTCTAATGTTAACTTTTTTTTAAAAAAAAAATATATATATATATATAGTTGGACTTATTAAATTTCATAACTAAGTATGCATTTGACATGTTTTTTGAAAAAGGAATTTGAGTAAAACATTTATAGTACAAGCACTTTTGAAAGGGAAATAGACTCTACAAGTACTTTATGAATTTGATATTGTGGGAGTGAAAATTGAACCACCTTTGAAATAGTAATAAATGTTTTATTTATTGAATTGACTTCGGATTGACACGATCATAGTTTAATCAATATCTAGGTTAATCATCTATTTATATCAATTAAAAGCGATCACATGAAATACAAAGATATTGATCATTATTATTAAAATGAATCCATGATAGATTTCTTTTTTTTTTTTTTTACGAAAAGAGGTTACTATATTTATAATTGATTTTTTTATGCTATATTTATAAACACTTTTATAGAAATACATTTGTACAAATATTTTAGAAAATAAAATGATCCTAAAATAGATCTTTCATGGGCCCAAATTGGTTGAATTTGAAGGCCCAGGCCCAGGCATTGAAATGGGCTGAGCATGCATTGTCGTGTGGCTAAACTGGAAAAGGAGGCCCGTAAAATTGTTCACCTTTAACATTGGTTGGGCCAACCAAATAAAATCAGAAATGTCCCAAAAATTTATATATAATATTTAGGGTAAAATACTCTTTTGGTCCCTCATGTTTCGGGTTCGTTTCCAATAAGTCTCTAGGTTTGAAAATTGAACAATCAAGTCCCCACTGTTCCGTAAATAGTTTTATTGAGTCCCTAAACCGTTAATTTTTTTAACGGTGCTGACGTGGCAGTTAATAGTGCTGACGTGGCAACTTTTAAAAAATAAAATAATATTTTTAAATTAAAATAAATAATAAAATGATAAAATTATTTTTTTTTAAAAAAAAAAAACCCCTCTCTCCTCCCTCTCTCTTGCCTCCTCGAATCCCTCACTCTCCCCACCCCCTTGAATCCCTTTCTCTTCTCCACCCGTCGACCACCTCCTCTCTCTCTACTATCTCCTTCCTCTTTCCCTTCTTTTTCGCTTTCCCTTCCCCTCCCCTCCCCTTTCAGATCTGACGCCGACAAGTAAAATGGGTTTTTGTTGCTTTTTCTTTTTCCTTTCTTTCTCAGTACGCCGCCGACCGTATGAGTTTTTTTTGTGCTTAGATTTGGTTTGTTCTTGTGTGGGTTTTTGTTGAGGAAGAAGAATATGTAGGTTTTGGTTGTTGTTTTTTGTTTTTCGTTTTTCTTCGAGCTGAAAATGGAGAAGCTGAGTGGGTTTTGTTTGTTTTTTGGCTCAGTTTTGTTGTTGCTTTGTGGGTGTTCTGTTGGTGTTCGGAGGTGGGGGAGATGAAGAAGAAGGGCGGCGGCGGACTATCGTCGGTAAGAAGGGGAAGGGAGAGGAAGGGATTTTGGGGGGACGGCGAAGGTGCTGGTGAAGGATGGCGAAGGAGGCGACAAAGGGCTGCGGCGGTGACAAAGGGTTGCGGCGGCGGCGTCTTGGGAGGAGGAGTCGATAGGGTGGGGAAGAGAAAGGGATTCAAGGGGGTGGGGAGGGTGAGGGATTCGAGGAGGCAAGAGAGAGGGAGGAGAGAGAGTTTTTTTAAAAAAAAAAAACTAATTTTATCATTTTATTATTTATTTTAATTTAAAAATATTATTTTATTTTTTAAAAGTTGCCACGTCAGCAGTTATGTTAACTGCCACATCAGCACCGTTAAAAAAATTAACGGTTTAGGGACTCAATAGAACTATTTACGGAACAGTGGGGACTTGATTGTTTAATTTTCAAACTTAGGGACCTATTGGAAACGAACCCGAAACATGAGGGACCAAAAGGGTATTTTACCCTAATATTTATCAGTATTCTACAAAAAGAAGTATTCTATGAGATCCGATAGTATGGTAGACTGTAGAGATAAATATATAGGATTTCATAGAATACTTCTCTCTCGTGTGTGTATGTATGTGTCTATATAGAGACAGATGAATGATTGTGTGGAGAAAATCAAACATTCAATTCAACTTTTAAAATGACTAGTTTGAAACTATTGCACGTGTTATAATACATTTTAGTAGTTAATTAGAAAATTTGAAATATGACTTGATTATGTACCAAAAAAATATAAAAATGAATAAATACAAATGAATTTATAATTATTGCAAAAATTAATATGTACGTGACCAAATTGAACCAAACGTCTACCTGAAAAAAAATAAGAAAAAATTATATATATTTACACATACTCACATTAGTAAAGAAGGAGTAGGATGTTTGCTCCAATTTTTTTAATTCTTCATGCACCACAAAAGCTGCACCCTGTCTCTTGGTTTAGACCACTATTTATAGGGTTCAAGTAAATCGGGTGATTATGATAAATCTTTTCAAATGAGAAATTTTGAAAATTAAAAACAATTAATTTGAATTTTAGTTTTTCAAATTTAATTTTAAAACTTGATTTGATTTAATCGAAAATTAAACTCGAGTATCTTTTTATTTTTTAAAAATCAAAACAATTATCTAAATTTAGATTTCATAAAATTTAATTTAAAAAATTCTATTTATTATAACCACCGAAACCAATTAGAATTATCTAAATTTAGTTTCTCCCCCTAAGCACCTTTTAATATAGTAATATAATAATATAATATAGTATAGAATATAGATCTTAATCTTAAACGTGGGAATTAAACGGGGGAATGATGTGGAAATTTGAATAATGAATAATAAAATATTGAATAATTAAATAGGAAGGACAAATAAAGAATTTGAAAATTAAAAAGAGCTTAAAAGGAAATCAAAAGTTTCTCCCTTAAGCGTCTTTTAATATAGTATAAGTATATATATATACATATAGATATATAGATATATAGATAGATACATAGATGATTTTTTTTTTTAAATGTGGGAATGATTTTTTTTAACTAATTCTTAATTTTATCAAAGATGATATATTTTTTTTTTAAAAAAAAAAACAAAACCTAAACGTGAAAATGATATTTTTTTAACCAATTCTTAATTTTATCAAATATGATATATATATATATATATATATATATATATATATATATATATATATATATATATATATATATATATATATATATATATATATATATATATATATATATATATATATATTTAAAAAAAAACAAAACCTAAATGTGAGAATAAGATTTTTTTTTAACCAATTCTTAATTTTATCAAAGATATATATATTTATAAAAAAAAAAACAAAATTTAAACATGAGGACAAATAAGGAATTTGAAGATTAAAAATGGACTTAAAAGGAAATCAAAAGTTTCTCCCCTTAAGCGCCCGCCTTTTAATATAGTAATATAATATAATATAGTATAGAATATAGATCTTAATCTTAAATGGGAATTAAACGTGGGAATGATGTGGAAATTTGAATAATGAATAATAAAATATTGAATAATTAAATAGGAAGGACAAATAAGGAATTTGAAGATTAAAAAGGGGCTTAAAAAGAAATCAAAAGTTTCTCCCTTAAGCGCCTTTTAATATAGACTAGTTTGAAACTACGTGTGTTGCACGTGTTATAATACCTTTTAAAGTATGAGTATTGAGTAGTTAATTAGAAAATTTGAAATATGACTTGATAATGTACCAAAATCTTCTAAGGATACATTAGTCTACTTGAAAAAGAAACAATAATG
Source organism: Luffa acutangula (assembly GCA_036850905.1). Taxonomy (NCBI): domain Eukaryota; kingdom Viridiplantae; phylum Streptophyta; class Magnoliopsida; order Cucurbitales; family Cucurbitaceae; genus Luffa; species Luffa acutangula. The sequence goes on along the minus strand of CM072087.1, from coordinate 53,431,479 downwards.
AATTATATATATTTACACTAAATGAAAATGTTATATTTACTCACGTTACTAAAGATGGAGTAGGAATGGGTCGTTGAGTAGGAATTTCTCCCACTTACGTTGAGTAGGAATCACTTTTTTTAATTCTTCATGCATTCCACTCTATCTCTTTCCGTGGTGGTTTAGACCACTATTTATAGGGGTTTAAGTGAATAGAGTGGTTAAGATAAATCTTTTTAAATTAGAAATTTTGAAAATTAAAAACAATTAATTTGAATTTTTGAAAAATCAAAACAGTGGATCTAAATTTAGATTTCACAAAATTTTAATAATTATAATCACCGAAAACCAAATAGAATTAATAATTAAAAGTGAGGATGAAGATCAATTTAAAAAAAAAAAACAATTCTTAATCTTATCAAAGTTGAGATTTTTTATTAAAAAAGAAAACCTAAACGGAAAAGAGATTTTTTTTAAAAAAACCAATTCTTAATCTTAAGGATGAGATGAGATTTTTTTTTTAAAATCAATTAAAAAAATATTCTAATTTTCACCATTGAAAATTAATTAGAATTTGGAATGAAGATGAGATTTTTTTAAAAACCAATTCTTAATTTTATCAAATATGAGATTTTTTTTGGAACAAAACTTTCCTGCATACCGGTATGTAGGGATCTCCCTACATACCCCATTAAAATCTTGACAACTAAGAAAGAGGAAGGGAGAAAATGAGAAAAAATGAGAAAAAATTTTTATCTCTCCTAGTTGTCAACATTTTAATGGTGGTATGCAGGGAGATTCCTACATACCGGTATGCAGGAAAGTTTTTTCCTTTTTTTTTGGTGGGAATCAAGATTTTTTTTCAAACCAATTCTTAATCTTATTAAAGATGGTTTAAAAAAAAACAATCTAAACGTGAGAATGAAGATTTTTTTTAAACCAATTCATAATTTTATGGAATATGAGATTTTTTTTAAAAACAACAACCGGAATCAAGATTTCTTTTTAAACCAATCCCATTTACAAATTGATGGTTGATTGACTTTATATTACCATTTGTTATAATATAAGTCTCTTTTAAGCATGTGACCTAATTTTTCAATGGTATTGCAATACTGGTGGGATCTTTGTACCCTGAAAAGTTAGAAAGAAGAAAATGATTTTTATGAATAAAATTGGTATATGAAAAAATAAAAAAGTTAGAAAGAAGAAAATGATTATTATGAATAAAATTGGTATATGAAAAAATAAATAAATAATTACATGTTCATCCAATAGGATGATCTTTAGAATGTGTAGGTCATCACCGCCACGTTTCTGGAATGAACTTCAATCGTCCATTCTCTTTGACCAAGTTGAAGATTGTTATTGGGATGACTTTGGAAGACATTCTCTTTGACCAAGTTGAAGATTGTTATTGGGATGACTTTGGAAGACATTATTTCAAGATTTCAAGAGTGATGTAAATGGTTTGAAGAGAAGTATGAGAGTATGGAAAAAAAAATGTATGAGGAGACGATTATGTAAACAAAAAAGGTGGGAATCATGATTTTTTTTAAAAAAAATTAATTCTCTTATTAAAGATAATATTTTTTTTAAAGAACGTGATAATGAACTTTTTTTTTTTTGAGAAATAAAAAAAAAGAACAATATCTAAACGTAAATGAGATTTAACCAATTATATATATTTTTTTAAATAAAAACGTGATAGTGAACTTTTTTTTTTAAACCAATATATATATATATATATATATATATATATATATATATATATATTTAATAAAAACGTGATAATGAACTTTTTTTAACCAATATAGATTTTTTTATTTAAATAAAAACGTGATAATTAACTTTTTTTTTTTAACCAATAGATATATTAAAAAAAAAAAAACAATATCTAAATGTAAATGAGATTTAACCAATTTTGTAACCAATTTTTTTTTTTTTTAAAAAACAATACGATAATGAACTTTTTTCTTAAACAATTCTAATAAAATATTGAATAATTAAATAGGAATGACAAATAAGGAATTTGAAGATTAAAAATGGGCTTAAAAGGAAATCAAAAGTTTCTCTCCTCAAGCGCCCGCCTTTTAATATAGTATAATATATATATATATATATATAGATATAGATATATAGATGATAGATTTTTAGGCAAAACGTCATTTTGGTCTCTTGAATTTAGGTTAATGTCGGTTTCATCTTTGAAATCTGTAAAATTATTTTTTATATTAACTCAGTAGAAAAATAATTTAATTGTTATTTGTTAATGTGAAGTCTCGTGTAAATTTTTTTAATTACATGGCACATGATGGGAAAAAAAAATAAATGATAGGGTTAAATTAATCTCCAAAGCTCTCTTCCTCTACAATTGTCATGAAGCACACATATTAGTTGACGTAACCCCTTTGGAACTCCATACTTCTTCCAAAAGATTCCTAATTGTTGTGTTCGATCATTACCAATTGTTGTGGGTAAAAAATCACCCTTTGACCGTTCAGTCCAGAAGACCCGATCTGGTCAGGCCCAGTGGGTGAAAAGTGGCCCATTATGAGCAAAGGAGACTTGGGGCTTTTCCTAGCCCTTTCCCACCTCCTCGCCCTCGACCCAAGAATGAGCCTGAGGAGGAGGTCGGCCTCAGCCCAATGCCGAGGCCGACCAGAAGATTAGGCCCGAGCTTGGTCTCGGACCCTTTGGCATAGATCCCTGAGGCGATTGGAAACCCTAGCGTGGAAGCGAAAGATAAATACATGACGAGCAAACCTAGAGAAGGGATCGAAAGACCAGAATCTAAGCATAAACAGGTACGACCGACTTACTCCGAGACATTTTGCTGTTTTCTAGTCCAGAGCTAACTTAAGCATTAGAGTGTGTGGTTTACACCACACCGGTGTGCAGCGTTTGTTTGTCTTACAAGTCACGTCTTCCCCGCCTTAAATAATTTTGTTGTTGAGGAGAGCGAAGGTAAATCCAATCATTTAATATTTCCTTCCAATGAGAGATTTTTTTTTTGATAAAATTCTTATCATTCATATCAATAGTTCACATCAACAAATAAAAAATCCAATCATTTTCTTGTTAGATTAAGTTGATTGGGCATCATGTAGAATCATTTAAAGTATTCATATTGAAGCTCACATCCATTTTGACCTAGCTTAATTATTTTTCAGTTTTTATTTTCATTTTTCATGAAAAAGTCATTTAAACGAAGACTTTTTTTTTTTAATAAAAAAAAAAAAACGTCATTAAAGAAGAAGACTCCATGATTGATTACGAAGTAATTTAAGTATTAAACATAAAATTGTTTTGCAAAGGAAAAAAGAAGGGTGGCATTCAAAAACCAGATGGCCCAAATCCGCCTGCTCTCTCTTTCTCTGTCGAATTGAATTGCTTTCTTTCAGTTTCAAGCTTCCACTTTAAAAATTTTTAGTTTGTCATCACATCACATCTTCATATACATACGCTACTCTTCATTCAATCTTTTTCCTCTTCTTTTGTTGCTTTTCCCCTTTCCGCTAATTCGAATTTCGCCACTTTTTTCATTTTTTCTCATACGGGGTTTCTTTCTTTACTGATTTGATCTTCCCCACGTCCACGATCTTTCTTCTCTTGCAGTGAATTGCAGTCAAGTGGGGGTCGGAAACGCTCCAATTCGATTTTCCGGTAAAGGGTCTGTCTCAATTTTACTCGATTTTTGTTTGTTGATGATATGGCTTCTTCTCACAATACTCATTCCGAGACTGCAAAAGTGGAGCAAATTCTAACTGAATTCTTTCCTAAAACGCTACAAATTATACTTGAATCGAGGTCGGCTTGTATTTCATCGCGTAATTTCAGTGGTGAACAAGTTCTGTCTTCCCCATCTTCTTCCTCCTCCTCTTCCTCGAGTATGAGGCCGAGGGATAAGTGGTTCAATTTGGCCCTTCGTGAATGCTCTGCTACGTTAGAGAATATTGATCTCTGGCGTCCGAGCTATCACGAACCCATGGTGGTAGATGTTATTTTGGTGCAGAGGCAATTTGGTGTAGAGTCAGTCAATGCTTCTCCTAGAAAAGATCTTGTTAGGAACTTGTCTCTGAAAGAGAAATATCCATTCTCTTTCAATTCGGATAAGGAGGACTTTGGATGTCAGACTAAGACTGAGAAGGTTGTAGAGAGATGGATGGTGCGTTATGAAAGTAGGAAGAATCGGGATAGTAATTCAGGTAGCAGAAGGTCCAGTAATAGTACTGCACACACATACAAAAAAACAATTTTACTCTTGAGGTCCTTGTATGCCTTTGTGAGGCTTTTACCTGCGTATAAGGTTTTTCAAGACATCAGTTCGTCTGGTCAAATTCACCCCTTTACTCTTGCTCATCGTGTGTCTTCTTTTGCTGAGCCTTTCACTCGGAGAGAAGAGGCTGAAATGCAGCGTTTTGTGTTCACTCCCGTGGACACTTCTTGTGGTAGACTCTGCCTTTCAGTGTTATACCGCTCATCCCTCTCTGATATTAGCTCTGAACCATCAACTCCTATGTCTACTCAAGTTATTCCTGAATATGTTGGGAGCCCATTAGCAGATCCATTAAGAAGGTTTCCGACGCTCCCTGTGACAATAGCGCCATCTCATGGATCTCCATCGTCGTTGCCATTCTCAAGACGACATAGTTGGAGTTATGACCGCTTTAGACCCTCCCCCCCTTCAATCTCCTTTTCACCTTCACCAACACATTCAGAGTCTCATGCTTCAATTTCAAATCCAGCCTTTCGTCGTTTGCCTCCTTCAAGCTTACCTTCACAGCCGCCTGAAATGGTTATGGGACATAAAGATAATATGAATTACGATGAATATTATCCTTCCCCTGTCTTTTCCCCCTCACCCTCACTGTCTCCGCCAATTGGCATTCCTGTAAGGCGATTGCCAAATGGTCTATTGCAATCCGAAAGTGCTCCTCCGACTGCACCTATAGCTAAGCTTCCCCACTCCTCTGCATTGTCAAGCAAACCAAATTTGCCTCCATCCCCTCCTCTTAAAGCTTCTGGACCAGGTATTTCTAGAATTAATAGAGATATTGGTCCATTGCAGGCCGGCTCAGCAATTGGAAAGGTATATTTCTGGTTATCATCATTTCCCTTTCTGAATGTGTTATGTTCAATGTCTTGATTTATTTTTATTTTCTTTAGTCATCTTCTCTTGGAAGAGATGAAACCAGAAGAATTTCAGGCTGGAGAGTATCATCCAATAACTCACCAATTTCAAGAAGCTCCAGTAGATCTTTTCCAGATGACTTAGATGATCCAGAGTTTCCTTGCCCCTTTGATGTGGATGAGGATGAGATGACAGATAGAGGCAGCAGGTAATGTTGGAAATGACTGCATACATTCTTTCTCTTTCTGTGATGATAATAACTAAATTTGCAGACATGTTGTGATTGAATTTATTTCCCTGATTATGTTTGAGATCATTATTTGTTGAAGGTAGAAATTTAAGTGGCTACAATATAAGAAATATTGTCTACCATAAGTTTTCTACTTTGAGCACTAGTTAATTTGGTTTAGTAGACCAAGTTACTCTCTGATTATTTCTTATACTCTTTATATTTCCACTGTAGTTATAAGTTGAGAAAGCCTATAATGCTATGGAGGGATGAATTGTACAGATCAAAATACCCCTTTCTACTTAGGACATAACCAAGAGATTTGAAAGCAATACCCATTTAGTTTTGAGTATGAAACCCGTTAGATAATTGGTGTTTCACATTTTCCACCAAAATTGTTTGGTCTTGTATTTGTTTAGGTGAAAGACTAATGTCACAAGACCAGGTACAAATTTGAGTGCTATGTTTTTAGATTAGCATAATAGGGATAGCTATATGGTTAAGGTAGTATTTACTATGATCTTTTTATTTTTTTTGGGGGGGAGGGGGGGGGGGGGTAAGAAATTGTGCTTTCATTGAGAGAAATGAAAGAATATACAAGGATATGCAAAAAACAAGCCCTGTCAAAAAGGAGTCCGACCCTAACTATAGAAAAGAACTCCACTCCAAAAGAACAAGACCAAGCTCATAACTTCCTAACATCCTCCCTAAAAATTCTATTATTTCTCTGAATCCAAATGTCCCACTGAATTGCAAAGAAACTAGCTTGCCACAAAAGTTTGACCTTCTCTCTAAAGAGAGGATTCGAAAGCAGCTCCTCCAACCGAGCCCTGCCATATCAGTATTTGTTAGAGTTGAGTTGTTGCTTCGAGAGTTTGTTAGGAGTTTGTAAAGACTATTGGTTAAAATAAGTGAGTTTGGTAGGCCAGGAATCAGCAAATTTTTGGGTGGAGAATTGTGGTAGCAAGGCAGCCTTCTTGATGGCTACTGACCTTTTTCTTTTCCTTTCAACAGTAATCCAAAAATAGTCAATACTTTCTCGACTCTCTACTTCAATTTCAAGTTCCTATCACATTAGTACCACAACATCATCCTCGGGAAAGGATCCAAAATTGAGCAAGGACTATTAGAGATGTATAGTATAGAAGGGAAGAAGAATGTCTTGGTACTGATGAACTTGATGAAAATAAAACTTACAAAGACAATTTGGAAAAGCTTTAGAAATTAGTAGTAATGAGCAATAGTAACCAAAAGATATCCGTACTTATTAATGCATATCCTGGAAGAAAAACAAGCATGAAAACAAAAAGGAATCAAAATATATGAAGCAAAACTTGCTGCTGGTTAATATTTGTGAGTCCAAGGCAGATGAGCACAAGAACGTGACAAGTTGGGAAGGATATGGACATGGGTTTGAAGAAGCTAGAACTCGCTGGTGTAAACTTAATAGTTCGTGGAGATTTCTCTCCTTGATTCTAGTTTGTACCACATCCCATGCTAGCCAATGTGATTTCATTGTGGTTTGGATGGTATTAAGCAAGACAAATGTAGGATATCAAGGATTTGGACAAGGGAGATTTGATTCTAAGAATAGTGGGATGGAGCACGGTAGTTTTAGGGCATTTCAGGCCTAGAATGGAAATTCAAATGTCAAGTTGGTGTGGGAGGGAAGCTTGTGGATATAGCCAATGCATACTTGAAAATTCATAGGGAGGATGGACGACAACTAGTAAGGACTTTGTTAAAGTTCAAAATGTGGTGGCATCAATGGTGTGGAAAGATGGCGGCTGTGAAGTGAGAAAGGGAAGGCATATGGATTAGGTCAAAATAGCTCAATGTGTTGAAAATTGGGGTAGATTTTAAAATGCTCCAATGGACTCTAGGTAGTTGGTAAATCTAGAGGAAAGGGAAAAAAGTTCTTGCTCAAACGGCTTATGAAGTCAGAGAAAGCATACTTCTTGAGGTTCTTTTGCGTTTGTACCACTAGGAAAAGATGACAAAAAGGCCATCACCCTCGGTCATGAGATTGTCTAGACCTTTGGGAATTAAAGCTATCAAGAATTTTTCATGTATAAAGAGAACGGGAATGGAGGAGATGGGAGAATACAAAAGACAAGGATATGTTGACTCACTGGTTTTTTGATAGAGGAAAGGGACGACCAAAATTTCATACCTTAACTATAGAGGATAGGTTTGGTGAATGAGTTCCATACTCATTTTTCAATCCATGGTGGTCATCTGCCTAGGATTTAATATCCTACGTGTTTTTTGGCAACCAAATGTACTATAGTCAGACGGTTGTCCGGTAAGATTATTTGAGGTGTGTACAAGCTATCCTGAACACTCATGGATATTTAAAAAAAAAAGTTCGATACTCATTTGAAAATGGTGAGGTTTCAAGAGTACGTCTAAACTTTAACACTGTAGGATGAGCTACCAAGAATATGGTTTTGTCTAGTAATAGTTGTTGTCCAAGAAACATTTTTGTTTTGGAGGATTCTTGTAATTGGGAATTAGTTTCTTTGCCTATGTATATGATGCCATCAAACTTCTGTTTAAGGGATACTGAAGAGCTGTCTGTGCATAGATGGATTCTTCAAATTACTTGGAACCTAACCCATCTTGGAGCTATCAAAAACTGTGCGTTAGTGCTTTTTGTTTGTTTTAGAGACAGCCAGAAGTGAGGGACTGCATAAGTTCTTTGTATTCTCAAGGCTGGAGTTAGTGAGGGCACTTCATTCAGTGGAGATTAATCACGAGGAAAATGCTGCTAGTGCTAAATAGTCTGAGGAACTTGTTTGGAGTTTGGAGAGAGAATCTAAACTCATGTTGGTTCAAGTGCGTAAGCCTCCTATGGAATTTATATTAGCTTAGATACTATTTATGTTGCTTAGCTAGAAAGAAGTTTTATTTTGTTCACAAAAAGCCCCTCTGGCCTCCAGGTTTCCCCTTCTTTATCAGCTTTCTCATTGTAAAAATGCATCAGTCAAAGAGGTTTGGAACTCATCAAACAATTTTTGGGACCTCAAACTGGGAAGGAATTTAAAAGACGCCGAGGCTATAGAATGGGTTGAGCATAGTGTTGAACTTGACACCATCACTTTATCCCACACAGAAGACACATGGAAATGGCCCCTTAGCCCAAGCAGATCCTTCTCAACAAAATCTCTCATCATTGACATGGCAGGCACCAATAGCCTCATTGAGCCATCCTTGGCAAAGACCATTTGGAAAGAAAATTACCCAAAGAAAGTTAAAATTTTCTAATGGGAATTAGCCCACAAAGCCATCAATACCAATGATGTTCTGCAAAGACGCATGCCTTTCATGTCTCTCTCGCCTGGACGATGCCTATTATGCAAAAGTGACAACGAATCTCAAGGCCACATCTTTGCCCCTTTGCTCAGAGATTTTGGTCCACAATCAAAAAGTCTTTTGGATGGCCCCTTGTTATCTCGGGTAGTATGGATGTTCTCCTTGCATCGGTTCTGACTGGCCACCCCTTCAAAAATATTAAAGCTCTCCTTTGGATGAATATCAACCGAGCCTTTTTTTTGGAATTTATGGAAAGAAAGAAATAGAAGAATCTTTCAGGACAAAGATCTCACTTTTGAAGCCTTTTTCGATTTTGTTATCTATTATGCTATATCTTGGTGTAAACTCTCTCCTATGTTAGCTTCATACTCATACGCCTCCCTCATTAATAGTTGGGAGAGTCTTTTGTAATCTCAATGGATCTCATATCCCATTTGTAAATTTCATACATCAATGAAATTGTTTCTTATCAAAAAAAAAAAAAAAAATTTGTTCACAAAAAGCATATTCAAAGAATATTGTTGATCTTCCTATGGATCCCAACATTAGCAGAACCTTCAAAACTGAAAAATTGATAACTACTAAGTGTATCATGGTTTATACCATTTACCTAGATGAAAGATGAACCTATTTCTCGAAGAGGAGCTGGTATAGGAAGATTAATCAGTTTAAGTTCCTTTGTATGTGGTCACGTCACCTTTAAATGTTTGTTTGTTATTCAGTTAGATTTGGTAGCTAGCTAGCTACTGTTCGTTGCCATTGGAAGTAGTGAGTTTAGGCAGTTGGAAAATAAACAGCTAACTGTATTCAGTAGAATCAGCTTATGATACAAAGCTGACCAAAGATAGACTAAGAATATTCTTGGTTCAATAAAATAATATCCAAATGCATCGTATCCTTAACAAGACCCCAAGAATTTAGAGGCCATAGAACCTGATATTTATTTGCGTCACAATCTAAGATCACCATCCCAATTTCAGCCTAGTCAAAAAGGTCTAACTACTGCCACTTCTCTAGAAATAGGACCCCAATTGAACCTGAACATTTCTCACTTAAGCGAACTTTAACTGTTCAGAGAAGCTTTTCGTATCGTGGATAATTTCCCAACCATACCATCCTCATTTGACATGCAAGAGTTATAGTCATCGATAATTTTATTGATCCATTTCTTGGTCTTTTTACTATTGGTTTCTATGAAGGCGGCTTGTATTGCTTTTCCAATCCACAAACATTTAGGCTTCATCTTATAGTTCTAATCAATTTATTCCTTGTGTAATACCTCAGCCAAATATGATTTTCAACTTCAGTCTTTTACTATTCAAGCCCCCTCGTTAAATCCCGTGGCACCATTCTGAACTCAACATTACTTCAAATACTAGTTGATGTGATTAAAAATTTGTGGCTTAAATATTTCCTATTTCCATCCATAACTGGAGAATCAATATATACCCAAGTGAAGGAAGATTACAAAAGGCTCTTCAATCAAAAGAGTTAGAAAAGTGGAATAGCAGCATAATTCCTTGCAACTCCCAGGCCCACTTTGCAAAATAGGCAGGGAAGTACTCTTCCAGTCAACATAATTAATCGTTGCTCAAAGATTATTTAGCTTTAGTTTCTTTAGCAAATTGAAGGTGGTTTATGCGAATGGAATTACTACCCACAACAAAACCTTGAAGGCAGCCATGCTCAAAGCCTTTATCTGCTAGCAAGCTAAACACATCAGCAACAATGCCAAAAAGGGAGTGGGCCGAGGGGTCCATTTGCATAAGACCTTTAAAAACCTGAATGAGCCATCTCAGCCTGCCATTCACATAAGTGGGAGAAGTATTAGATATGCAGCTTTCTAAGTTTTATCCACGAGATCCATCTCAGCTCAAAGCCTTTTCTATGCAAGACTTTCAAGAGAAAATCTCAATCCAACATGTCATTAACCTTCTCGACATCAAGCTTGACGACCCAACCCTTCTTTCTCTTGCACTTGTATTCATCAAGCACGATTCCTTCTAGTTAACATCCGATAGGACCCTTTTGTTATCCATTTCATCATATCAATGAATGGTCTTTGTTTCCTATTAAAAAAAAAACATCCTAAGAAGAGAAATTATATAATAGAATCATGTTTCTCCTTAACTTTCTTCTCTCTGTCCGGAAATATTTTGTGCAAACCTTCCATCAAAGATTCCTTCCCCATTGGAGTACGGGGAGAAAGTTCAGAGTTTAGTTTTATTATTGGAGGGAGTGTTCACAGAAAGAAATCCTTAATCAATTTGGAGGCTTACCATGGGCTTGTTTGGAATGACTTTTCAAGTACTTGGAAAGTCATTCCAAACAAGCCCAGAGATAGGTTGAACTTTGAAGGTAAACATTTGTCTGTTCCTGAGGCTGCATGCAAAAATTCTTTGGGAAAAGAGGTGACGAGGATGACCGTCTCCTGCATTAGCTTCACCAAAGACAACTAATCATTCCTTGGACACTATTCAATATACGATCAAGAGATCTCATATAAAAGATTTAGATTTCTTTGGAATTTTGGCTGTTTAGAGACCAGGGAAATGGCCTCCTAGATTGACATTTTATTTTATTTTCTGGTTGTAGTTTGTTAAGTGGTTTTCCTCTTTATTTATTTCCTTATTTTTATTATCAACTACTGGGAATTGTTTTTGTATGTTTTGTCTTTGTTTTTGTTTTTTGCGCCTCTGGTTCCCAAAATCTTCAATTTGTGGACTGATAAGTGATACAAGGAGAAAATCAGAATTCCTAGAATCTCTATTCATCTACTTCCTATCAAATGATAGTCCATCTAATGCTTGACCATCTTCTTTTAAGACAAAGAGAACGAACTCTACCGCTATGTGAGCGCATCCCTCAGCACTCCAAGAACTCTTCTAGGAACAGGTCGAACTACCATCACTATCTTGAAAAGAGTAAGAAACAGTCCATAATCCAAAAGAGTTGAAATGACTTCCGAGGACTTTTGTATGGTACCTATATGAATACACCCCACCTCTAATATGATTCAATGACGTTTACACTGTGCGAATGAACTTGGAGACCCTAGCTTACTTAAAATGAGGGTACACTAATCATTAGAAACTGAAAAGTGGTGGACCTTGGACAGGGTAGAATTGCTCTTCATGTAGTGTGAGAAGGTGTGTAATGATATATGAGATGAACAGTTTTTTTAAAAAAATTGTTTATTTTATGGGGATATTTGACTGTATTTGTCCTTGAAAAATGTTATCTGAATATTTTATGGGGAGATTTGACTGTATTTGTTCTTGGAAAATGTAGTTTAGCTAAAGATACTAAAAATCTCCTTAAAACTGAATATTATAAATTGATTAATCTACTATTGTAAATTACAATGACAATATGTATAGTTAGCTTCAGTTTTTCACTGCTTTCTTCTTCCATAGTCTACTATTGTAGGCTTGGTTTCTATTATCTTTTCTACCTTTTTCAGCATTAATGAAAAGTCTCATTTCCTCTTCAAAAAGGAAAATATGTATAGTTACGACAGTTCATACAATGAGAATATGTAATATTTAAATTTTACATCATATTAAAAGCACTGAAACGTGTAAAAGTATACAAATATAATTTTCATACGTAAATTATATTGAATGTATTTTTTGGTTCGTTCCCAATTTTTCTTGAAAATGTTGAATTGATGTATTCATTTCATGTACTTTATATATATATATATATATTTGAGTTTAATAACATTTGAGGGTCTGGGATTTGAATCTCTAACCTTTTGGTCGAGGATACATGTCAATTACTATTGAGCTATGCTCACTTTCGTGCTTCTATTTAGTATCTATATCTATGTCCTTGCTTCTAAGAGGAAAATAAATTAGGAAATTATTCTTCATTGATTTATTACAGCAATTCGTAGTTCCCAGCCACTGATCCACCACACTTTCCCTGGTTGAATTACTGATATTAAACTCTCCCAGAAGCTCCATAACCTCTTCCAAACAAGTCAAAGCAAAATACATTCCTTTAATGATAATGATGGCTATAAATATCTCAGAACTACCAGTCAGACCTAGGCTGTATATTTTCCATATGAGTGGTGGCATCAGCCACTACTACTTGAACTTGATATTCAAACTCGTCTTGAGTTATCAGAATGCCTCTTGGCCTACCGCATGGCTCCATGGTAGGATGAGATGTCTTGAGCTTTAAATACTTCTCATGAGATTTCTCTCCACCCTCTCTAATTGTATTCCTTTCCGTGCTAAGTGCAAGATATCTCCTGACCAGGGCCATTTGCTTTCGACCCTATCTAGAGTTGTGGGATAGGATCTTCATGGACAAACCAAGTTTGTGTGCAAGTATAAAGCAATTTAAACTAATCATTGTTGAATAGATCAAACTCGCTCAATCCCCTATTTGAACTCGCTCAAAGCCAGTTCTCCCCACCTTTTCCTCCTGAATCAGCATTTGAGAAAGACTCTCGAGCTAGCAAAATTTCATGCTCACCATTTGGTTCCGAGGGACCATTTGGTTGCCCCAAATATGAGATTGTGTCTCTAGAGGCAAGGAGGCTAATTGAATCAGGGAAAGTTGGTTTATGAATCAAGTATTATAGATCCTTCTTGCCACTAGAGAATTGGGTGCTTCCTTGAGGAATTAACGGTTTTTTTGGATCTTGAAGAAGTGAGCATGCATTAGTTTCCTGAACTGATATGAAGTATGCATCATATCCAGTGAAATGTCTATAATGTATGCATTCCAAATTGTTTTATATCTCTATTAACTTGCTTATCGAATCTGTGTTTTAAATCTCTCCTAGACCCGACTCGTACGACCAAAAAGGAAATCTTTGCGAGATGCTGGAACCCGGGGGATTTTTCCCAATTCGTAAATCTCAAGATGCTGCTGTTGGCGCCCTAGTACGTATGCTGCAAAAAGCTCCACCACTTCGCCAAGATTTCACCAATTCAACCACCGATCTTTTACGACCCTCTACACCTGATTCCCCAAGCAGAAACATCCAACAGGGAAATCAGATATCGGAGACATTGGCTTCAAAGGGTCGCTATGCTGTTTCCTCAAGTATCACAGCCTCTGGTCTTTTCATGCCCAAAACTACAGCTGATGCATTGGAAGAACTACAGAGCTACAGTGAGATGAAAAATTTGTTGCTCAGGCAGGCTGGCAAGACTCACACATAGTCAAATATTGTCTGCAGTAGGAACCTTATTATCTCTTGAAGTCGGTACGATACGATCTATGTGAATATCTGAATCCTATGAATACATGTACAGTAATTCTGGAGCTCAAGAGTACATTGGTTGGTTGGCTTCCATTTTTCTTCATGTACATATTTATATATTTGGGGAGATTGAGCATCAAGTCTATGCAGTAATGACCATATGACCCTCTGAGGGAACTTACAGTTACAACTATCAACTCTGTAAATAATATAAATGCAAACTTGCTAACTAGTTGAACTGTTTATTCTGTTGCCCACTGGAAAATCTAAGCTAATTTAATCAGTTTATTATTTTGTGCTCATCAGAACTGTTTATGTTCATGTATGCAGCTTCATGTTTGCCACATTTTTTTTTTAATTTCAATTTTAGAAAAAATTAAATTCCAATTTTATCAAAGAAATAAATATTTCATTAATGATTTCTTTATCTAGACAGCTTCTGGTGGATTCTATTCTGTACTTGGCCTTCTTTTTTAGCAAGTTCACCCCTTGAGATAATCCTTTTTTTTTAATTTTTTTTTTTTTTAAAATAGAGAGAATCCTTCCTTTTGCTACTAATATATTTTAATGATTTTCAACAACTCATTGTGGATAAATTTTGATTGTATTTATTTATAGAAAATAAAAAGGTAATTATAATGCAGTATTCAAATTTTTTATTTGATCAATTAGACCTTTAAATATTATCAAAATTATCGTGATGGCACTCCTATATTGAATTCATTAATTTTTTCTTAAATTTTGTTAATTTTTTAATTCAAAGAACTATTAAATTGTAGAAAGAGAGAATTATTGAAATACAAATCATGCTGCAAAATTTGATGAGAATCTCTATTGAAATTTCTATTTTTATAGATTTAAAAATAGTATACAAATAGATCTTGATGGCAAATGAATATGATAAAAGCCACACGCCATTCAAATTAATCAAAAGTTGACTCCTAAGTAGAATTGAGATGATTTTTTTAGTGGATTGTCACCATTGGAAGATAATTAATTGTAATATATTCAATGTTTTAATCAGAATGTATAATAACAAACTTTAGCATTTTAAAACCTGATGAAGTACAGTGGATGAGACAAATTACTTTGCTTAAAAATATGGGTAAAATAACTTGTTGGTCCCTCATATTTCAAATCAGTTTCTAATAGGTCCCTACGTTTCAAAATCGGACAATCAAGTCCCTACTGTTTCGAAAATGTTTCTATTGGGTCCCTCTAGGGCTGACGTGACAATTTAAAATAATAAAATATTGATTTTTAATTAAAATAATATTAAAATAATAATAAAATAAAAAATAATTATTTTTTTAAAAAAATAAAAATAAAAAATAAAAATAATTTTTATTATTTAAAAAAAAAAACTTATCTCTCCTCTTTCCCACCTTCCCTCTCCCCCGCCGCCCCCACCTTCTCTCTCTTCTTCTCCCCGCCGCCAGAGCTCCTTCCGGTCACCGTCGAAGATCCTCATGCACGCGAACAAGAAAACGAATCTAGAGAGAGAAAGAGAGAAGGAAAGGGCATGGTCATACCGGCCATTTTAGGCCTCTTGCTGCAAGCGTGGGAGCTTCCAATTTTAACATCCATGGCGCCATCGTAGCCATTGCAGGGAGAATCCGTTTTCATCGGCTGAAGTAGGGAGAACCTCGAGTGCTTTCCGGCGAACTTGTTAGCGTAGTGAACATGGAGATCGTAGCCATGGCAAAGAGCGGCTTCATCGGCAGAGCAAAAAACAGAGGCTTCAGCTTGATCGCAAACATCGCAACGAATCTTCGTGATCCTTCCTTCCACGGAAGAAATCAAACACCGAATCAAATCCCGTGGCTGGATTTCACACCTTTTCACTGTCTGAAAATTCCCGAGGGAGGATGAAAGAGAGGTGGATTTAAAGCGAAGATGGAGACAAAGTATTTTAGGCTCTTCGCCATTACTGGACAAGACAACACAACTAAGATTGAAAGTCTTTATTGTTTTTTGACATTTTAAGAAAAGCTCTAGAAAAATCGGCCATGGCCCTTTCCTTCTCTCTTTCTCTCTCTACTGTGATTTGCTTTTTTTCTTTTTCCTTTTGAAAGAGGTGGAAGTGGTGGGCTGCTTTATGAGGTGAAAAATCGGCCATGGCCCTTAAGTTAGCAAGATCTCCGGCGGCGGCGACGGAGAGGAGCTCCGGCGACGGGAGAAGAAGAGAGGGAAGGTGGGGAAAGAAAGAGAAGTTTTTTTTTTTAATAATAATAATAATAATATTTTTTTAATTATTATTACATTTTAATAATAATAATTATTATTATTTTAATATTATTTTAATATTATTTTAATTAAAAATCAATATTTTATTATTTTAAACTGTCACGTCAGCCCTAGAGGGACTCAATAGAAACATTTCCGGAACAGTAGGGACTTGATTGTCCGATTTTGAAACGTAGAGATCTATTAGAAACTGACTCGAAACATGAGGGACCAAAAAGTTATTTTACCCTAAAAATATATATGAGAAACATAATATATGTATTCTTCAAATATATATATATATATAGTTGATGAGATGATCTTCAAAGTATTATGTGTGATGCAATATCATGATTGAGGGTTAACTTTAGTACAAATATTTTCAATTTTTCTTTCATAGATGTGATAAACACAAGAAGGAAAAGTACGGGGGATTCGAACCTCTAATTTCTTGGTCGAGGGTATATGTCAATTACCGCTGAGCTGTGCTCGCTTTGGTCGAATTGTATTAACCCTAAACCATATATATGGACTAGAGAGAGAAGGGTGTTTTTTTTTTTTTTTTTTTTTTTTTTTTTTTTTTAATTATTCAAATCATTAATTAAATATGAAATGAATTATTTTTCCCTTAAAAAAATTGAGAATTCTAATTGGACTAAGGTTACTCTTATGATTTTTCTAATGGCTAGTCATTAAGTAGAAAAGTTCTTATACACCTCTAGGATTTCATATCATATATGGAAGAAATAATATTCTTTTCGAGCATTTTGAAAGATTTTTTTCGTTTGGTTAGTCAATTAAGTTTTTTTTTTTTTTTTTTTTTTCTGACAATATGTGGGTTGGGGAAATTCGAACCACAGACTTTTCGATCATTAGCACAAATCTTATGTCAGTTGAACTATGTTCGTGTTGGCCCGGTTAGTCAATTAAGTTTGACTCAATTAGAGTCTCTCTAATTAGAAATAAAACTCTTTAAGATAAGGGTTCCATATAAACTCATCTCGATCCATTCTATTCTTAGAGTTTGATCTTTCTCTCTCTCCCTTTGTGTGTGAAAGGAATTATATCAATTAAGTATAGTAAACAAAGTAAATACGCAAACTACACCCACCACAAGATAAACCCTTGACCATATCAATTATCATTAAGATGTCAAAATGAGCATAACTCCACTGGTATAAAGTTTGTACTCATGATCAAGAGGTCTGTGACTGTGGTTTGAATCCCCCACCTCACACGTCAAAAAAAAAAAAAAAAACTACCATTAAGATATTTCCACTAAAGAGAAAATTAAATGATCAATATGCAACTTGGGTAGGTATAATATTTAGAATATTAGTTATAAATTGACAACTTATCATGATACAAAACTCATATCATATTGAATCTGTATGTCTAGGATGAAAATCAAAACCACAATTGAAATTATAGAGACGAACAGATGATCAAATTAAATGATTGGTAAATAAGTTCCTCACATATTGGTAAAAAAGGACACAGACTTTACACATGTAAGGATGTTTTTCTTCTAAAGAACAACACCAACACTCAATCACTCAAATTACATTTTAATTAAGAACATGTAAGAAAGTACTTATGAGATAAGTATCTATGAGATCATACTTATCAACCATGTTAATAATATATTAATGATGTTAATTAGATTAGAGGTCTAAAATAATGTCAAATAGGACTGAATTATTGTAATGTGACATTCCTCAATATTTATTTTCCTTAAAAACCAAACGTCACCTTGGAAAAAAGACTTAGTTTGGTTTTGAATTATATAGGTCCCCTCTGTTCTATATGTTTATTAAATAAATAGTTGCATAAATTAGAATGTGTGAGCTGACGTGTGATGTAAAGGTGCAATTAAAAATAATAATAGATTCTTAAATTGGAAGGCTTATGTGATTTATAATGACATATACTACGAAAATTAGAATTATTCGTTTAATTATTACATCATTAGATGGAGACAACACCACTAGAGCACCAAGAGCTTTGGAAAGCTTTCAAACTAATTTTTAAAATTTTTATTTTTATTTTTATTATTTTTATTATTTTTTTTATTTATGCCTAACGCATACGTACAATGAGACAAGTGGTTACTATTTTTTTATTTAAAAAGAAAAAATTGGAAGGTTTGGAAATTCAAACTTAAAAATGAATAATCCTTTAAACTCATTGAGTTGTCCCTACAAAATTAATTATCACCCATTTTTCAATGTATTTTGTTTTTCTTTTAAAGGGCAAGGTAGAGAAGGCACTAATAAATTGAGAAAAGAGAAAACGAAAAAAATTGAAAAGGGTTTTGATCATAGGAAACTTTTTTTTTTTTTTTTTTACCAATCAAATTAGGCTTAAATTCATGTTCGTGAATAAAAAAAATTCAGATTGACTTAATCCACGAGCAAGAGAAAGAAAACATAAATAGGGTTTTGATGTTAGAAAAATATTTTGAATCGGGTTTCCATATTGGTTGGTCACATCATGAAAAATTTGGAATAGGGAAAAATCATGGGATAGAGAATTCTATGTTGGCTTGGTCTCATGAGAAGAAAAGAAAAAGAAAACATATAAGATTTTTTTTTTTTTTTAAAGAGCGTGTTTTCTTCATTGACAACCAAGTTGTGTGCTAGTTGAGCTATACTAGCTCATGTTAGCATAAAGAGCGTTTTTTTTAATAAAAAAAAATATTGAATAGAATTTTTATATTGGCTTGTTCCAATGATAATTAAATAGATTTCTTATTTAACATCAATAAGAACTAATTACATAATCTCATTCCATCCAAAAAAAAAAAAAAAAAACATAATCATATTGATTTTATTTTTCTAAAACAACACACAACTTTAGCTAAAACATTAGTTATGGATCACAAATTAGTTAAGACTTTATATATTAGTTAAGATTTAAACATCATTAATGAAGATTAGATTACAAATCATGAAAAGATATATATGGTTAGAAATTTTAAACTTAACATTAATATTAGAAAATTTAAAACAAAACTATCATAAAAAATGGGACTTAGCTTATTATAGGGGATAATGATTGTTTTGGCATCATATTGGAAACTTAAGAGTAGGATGTGTGATTTATGAAATTAGAAATAATAATATGTTTATTTTAATTGTGAAGATTAATTATTAACAATATTCAAGTTGTGCTTGTGGCTGTGATGTAGCCTTCAAGTTGTGTCTGGTTGGTGGTATACTTGGGCTTTCTTACCAACCAAGTTGTTTTAATATAGTACATTCCAAATATATTCTCTCTTCTTCTAACCAACTCTATAAAACTAAGGGCAAAAGACTTAGCCAATTTATAGTTTATAAACACATTAGTTCCTAATCAGTTTATCAATTTTCATAGGTAAGGAATTTCATTAAATTTATATATATATATATATATATATATATTATAACATAGACTAAAGTTTAGACACTAATTTTGTTAAAAAAAAAAGTTTAGACACTAATTAAGTTATTTTCAAAGTTTTATAGGGACAGAAGTGTTTATTGATCACATCATTTGATATGTTATGCGCTATTATATAAATTTCAATTCACTTTTTTTTAGTACAGTTCACTTTAATACAAGCATAAGATGATTATTTGAAAATTAAAAATAATGTTGGACGTATAAATTAAATATTGCATCAATCTTACTCTCTCTTCTGGATTTACTTATAATTTTAATACATCATTGCCTACGACATTCATGTTAATTATATTAAACTCCATAAGATGCCAAATATAAAAAATTACAAAACTCAAAAGGTTGGAGGGGCTCTGCTCTAGGGTTTTGTTTTCTTAATCATGTTTTAGGGACTCTTATTCCACCCTCAATATAATTACAACAAATATACATTCAATATAATTGGATTTCTATTTGGTTGTTAGGGTAAAATATACTTTAATTATTGGTTTCTTTATGATTAAGTTTATTTTAACAAATGACTTCAAACTTATCAGTATGGATCATCATATATAATATGATGTGTCATGTGTTATATATTTTGGTAGATGCATCTAGAGAAAGACATCCAAACATATAATGATATAGTATGATATATAAATAGATAATAGTGAATTGCGCTTTTTCATAATTAATGTGTCATTTCTTTGAAGTTTTAAAATATAAACTTTTTAAGAGTTGATATAATTTTAATCTTAAATTACAAGTTTAGTCAATAAACTTTCAGACTTGTACCTTTTGGTCTTTAAACTTTAAAAAATGTTTATTAAATTTTTAAACTTTTAATTTTTATGTTTAATAGTATCTGAAATTTCAACTTTGTGGTTAATAGGGTCTTTAACTTATTCAAAATTTTAAAAATTCATGAAACTACTCTCCACAAAATTGAAAATTTGTAGGGCTCTCTATTAAACATAAAATTCAAATTTAATTCCAATAGATAATCAATTGTTTTTTTAAAAACTTTGATTATGTCAAGGACTATTAGACAAAAAAAAAAAAAAAAAAAAAAAAATTGAAAGTTTCAGGACCCAATTAAACAATTTTAAGGTTCAAAAACCTATTAGACACAAAATCGAAATGAACTTAATACTTTTTAAAGTTTCGGTACTTTTTAATCACTATTATGGAAGTTTAGAGACCTTTTAAACACATACTTAAAAGTTGAAAGACTAAACTCGTAATTTAACCTATTTTTAAATAGATTACTATTCGTAAATTATGTCATTTAAGATGTCTATTCTTGTCTTTTTTTTTCTTTTTTTTTTTTTAACTATGTCTATTCTTGTCCTTGTTTAAAAGGTAAGGCCAAAGATAATATGTATCATGTCATATTAACCATATATCATTTTTTAAGATTACATGCTAGTAGCTAGAACTAAAGGATATATATTAGTTACTTGGACTACTTTTGGATGATATTGTTATTAAAGGTGATGGATATGTACTGATCTTAATTAGATGCACAAATTAAAGAGGGAAATTGGAGTTAGTACAAAATGATGCAATTGATGAAGAATGAGAGTATATTGCCAAACCCAAAAAGGAAAACAAAGCAAAGGAATATCCTAAAGATCCCAAGGTTTCTTCTCCAAAACCCCATTAATTTAAGACTATATCTTTAGGACACAAACATAAGTGATTTGTCCATTTCTATCTTGTTTTCATTGAAAGAGAAAGATAATTCCCCTCTTTTGTTTCTTTTGAAGTCTTGGCTATACCCATTCTCTTTTAACATGAAAGAAATTAAAAGGTTGATAAATGTTGTGTAAACCAACCAACTATTATTTCGTTATTCAAAATTTAGAAACTAAAATAAAACATATCTAAACTTGGAAGAGCTAAGACAAATACTTCAAAAATTTTAAGAATAAATTAAAATACATAAATATGAACGTTCAACGCAATGAAAACATTGATTAGAAGAGTTATGCAACTCCATTCAACTAAAAAAATGCTTGTACATCCATATCTTTAACTTCAGCTATGATGCTTAATATATGGAAGTTTTATTTGTTTGTTTTTTTTTTTAGTTTAACAACATGGGGAGGTTGAGGAATTCGAACCTTAAACCTCTTGGTTGTTGAGAGGATATGCCTAAACACCAGTTGAGTTATGATTAAATTGATTTCTTTTTTTTTTTTTTGGCAATACTCCTTGTTGATGGCAAAATCTGGACAGAAGAAACTCACCTAACCTTCACGTGACACTAATGGTAAATTTGTATGGGAGGGGAGAAGACGTGGCCTGCAAAACAATAAACTTGCACACCTGTGTGGTGTTTGCCACACCGTCTCCGATGCTTAAGTTAGAAAGCTGAAGGAGGAAAGCAAAAGAGCAAAGTAAGAAGAAAGAGTTCAGGGAATGAGTTTCAAGATCCCCCACTGAAGAAGGGTTTAAATACTTGTTCCTCCTCTAGGGTTTTTAGGCGTTCAGAGGCGATTACCAGGTGGAATGGGGGCAACCAGAGGCACCAGAGACCAAACGGAGGGGAGGGAACTCGGCCCACAAGAGTGGGCCGAGTGGTCGGCCTTGGCCTCGGCCGAGCATGTCCCTCCAGCTCGCTCTCCTCTGGGGTTCGCTTCCTAGTCAAGCTTTTGTGTTGGTACGTTTTCCTGCTTAGTCCTTAATTAAATTCTGGAGTGGTCCAGAATCACCCACAACAATCCTATTTGGCTTTATTTTGTATGATCTTTTATTATTTTTTAAGCTCTTGATTTTGTTTGATTTACACTTAAAAATTAATTATTAGTTAAAAGGAGAAGGTGTGATGGAGGGCATATTCCCATTGGTCCTAATATGATCCATGTATAATTAAATGGTATAAGTTTAATTAAAAATAATCTTCAATTATGTCTGACACGGTATTGTCTTCTCTTTTTAAAAAATATTGAAAACAAAGTATAAAATCTCATGTTCTTTGTTCTTCTGCTTCGGGTAAAGTAAATTAAAAGAAGCCAATTAATTTGGTTGCAATCATTAAATAAAATATCATATAGTAATGAACCAACAATTATATCAAAACTGATGCAAGCATTTTAATTTTATTACCACACAAAAGAAAAAGATCCAAATTCATATATGTATGTATATATAATGTTGGAAATTTAGCCAAACTAAACTAAGTTGTTTCTACGTACACCAAGGACGACAAATGTTTTTTTTTTTTTTTTTTTTTTGAAAAGCAAAGATGATAATAATATATATATATATATATATATATATATATATATATATTAATAAAAAAGGAATAAAACATGTGTGAGAGCCAATCATCTCTATTTCAAGGGAATATTTACCACATATAATTGAAGTTGTCTTACACTTTTATTTATTTATTTATTTATTATTATTTTTTTTTTTAATTTTTACAATCTAAGGTTGTCTTACTCTTACTTTCAAGGGTATGTCATTTTTCTAGTTCTTTCTTTCTTTTTTTTTTTTCTTCCTTTTTTTTGGTGGTCATCTTATACTACAACTATATATATATAATGGCAAGAATCTAAAATTTCTGAGTTCTTTAAGTTGAGTAGTAATTATTTTTGTCAATCTAGTTGTGGATGATTTTTTTTTTAAGGTCGAAAGTTTGAATCCTCCCTTCGTATTTATTATTTAAAAAATAATAATACTAAATTATTTTAACTATTTAAATATACAACTTTGATTAGATCCCTTTAATGTGCCAAGATGACTTGAGAAGTTTTCATGTGCAATCATTTCAAAGAATGGATGGAATAGTTTTTGAGATTGGAGATGAATTTGAGATTAAAAGTACCTCTCTCTCATGTGAACAACTACTAAAAAAAAAAAAAAAACTATTGTAATAGAAGAACATATATATTGTAGTTTTTAAAAACTTAGATTCATATCTTATTCTAGGCTATATAACTTTTTTTTTTTTTTTTTTTTTTGCATATTTCATTATCCCTCCATACAATATGTGAAATTCACTATTGAACCAACATCTTAATAATTTCACAAGACATGTCTTTACTCGACACGCCTTATTTTATTGATCAACTATATATGCAGGCTGCATTTGGAGTTGATTTTGCAAGAAGAAATTTTAATTGTTTGATAAAAGTGGTTATAAACTAATTTAAAGAAAATCACTTTTTCAATCACGTTGATTTGTAAAATCTAGTTAACAAGCTTTTGAGATTCTCTTCAAAAAAACGTAAAAATTCTTATTTTATCTTACATACTTTTTCACGTTTAAGTTTGAAATTTACCAAACACTTATTTTACTTCATATTCCAACAGATTTTTCTAAAAACACATTTGACAACAATTATTTTAAAAGCGACAACAATTCCAACCTAAAGAATCTTTAGAAAAAAATAGGAAATAGTGAAACATCTTTTTCTCAGGATAAGAGTTTATATTTATATAAGTTACACACTTTTCTTCTACACTATTTTGAATTACTCCAACAAACACCACACTAAAGTTTATTGAACCTCTCAAACATTCTTTTTATTTTGCAATGATTCACTAGAGATTCCACCATCCACAGTTGTGAAATCAATAAAATAAAAGGGTTGGAATCTTTCATAATATTTTAATCAACAATAATAAATAAAACACTTGGGTTCTTAATTATATCAATTATTTTCTTAATATTTTTCTCTTAGATTTAAATTAACAAGACTTTATAAATTGGGTTGCTTATGTGGTCATCATAAGCACATTCCTTCTCTCTCATTGAGCTTCCACCTTCACAAAATAACACTGATCATATATATATATATACACACACATACAAATTTGTGTCTTAGCTCTTTCAATATATTTCTCATTCATAAAGTTAACAGCTTTATGAATACAATGGAACTTGAACCCATTGAGTTCCTCACAAACTACACTTTTTTCCAACAAAGCCATGGATTTGTTGAATGCAACCAGGCAAATTCTTGCTCTTCTCTCTCAGAAAACTCTTCTCAAAATTCCCTCCAAGATGGAAGCTTTTTGGAATATGCTGATCAAAATTTGCTTCAAGTGGAGATGTTGGAAGAAGCATTGGATCAATTTGATCCAATCAATTACTACACCCCTGAAGATTTCCTCACAACCACCATGGATCATCAAAACATTTCAGAAATGGGAAATTCAAGATCAGTAGAAGAAGAAGAAGAAGAAGAAGAAGAGGAAAACTCCAATAATCTTTTCAAGGGAATTCAAGCAGAGCTAATGGAAGAAGAGAGCTTAACAGATCTGTTACTAGGAGCAGCTGAAGCTGTTGAAGCACAAAACCAACCTCTTGTTTCAAATTTGATTGAAAAGCTCAAGAATTTGCTTTTATGTGATATGGGTTCATCATCATTCAACCAATTGGCTTGGTTTTTCACTCAAGGGCTGCATTACAAGGCTCTTGATTGCAATATTGCAGCTCATGAAATGGCAGATCAAGATCAAATAAAGAGTAATAACTCCATGTCAGCCTTTCAGATGCTGCAACAGCTTTCACCTTACATAAAGTTTGCTCATTTCACAGCCAACCAAGCAATTCTTGAAGCATCAGAAGGAGAAAAACTGATTCATGTCATAGACTTTGACATCATGGAAGGGATTCAATGGCCACCATTGATGGCAGATCTTGCAGCTAAGAAAGAAGTTTGCTTGTTGAGGCTGACAGCCATTGTACAGGACAGTGAAAATGAGAGAAAGATTGAGCAAACAGGGAGAAGGCTGAGTGAATTTGCCAAATCAATGAACTTCCCCTTCATGTTTGATCAGATGGGGATTGAAAAAGAAGAGAACTTTGAGCAAATTCAAGTGATGGGTCAGACAGTCATAGCCAATTGCAGTGGCATTTTGCATCACATTTTAAGCCATAGAAACTTATCAAAGCTTGAAACTTTCTTAAGTGGGATTTCAAAACTGTCCCCTAAATGTGTAGTTCTAGTTGAAGAAGAGCTTTTTAAGGTCTCCAAAGCTCAACCCATGTCCTTTGTGGAGTTTTTCTTTGAGGCTTTCCACCATTTCTCTGCTCTTTCAGACTCACTTGTGAGATGCTTTTCTGGAGTCTATGAAAATGGGTTCAAACAGGTGATGGAGGAGTTTTTGGGGACAAGAATTTTGGACTCTGTCAGCCAATTCCCTTGTGATAAGAATGTGAGGAACTTGTGGAAAAATGCCTTTGATCACTTGAAAGGCTACAAGAGAATTCCTTTCAGTTCTTTCAATTGCTCTCAAGCTAAGTATCTGATCAGTCTGTTTAGAGGAGATTTTTGGGTTCAGCGTGAGAAGTGCAGTCTAAGTTTGTGTTGGAAGTCAAGGCCTTTGTGTACAGCTACAATTTGGGTTCCAAGAGTGAAAAGTTGAGCAAAAAGATGAACTAGATTGAAGAGTTATTGAACAAATACAATCATTTGATTCTTTCTTTCAATATTATTATTGTATGTGTATATAATATATGAAAGCATTGTTTTGTTAGCTTAATATTCGCGAATGAAATTGTTTCTCATTACTTCACTTTCATTTTCTTTTAAGTTCAACAGCATGTCGGGATCAGGAGATTCAAACCTATAATCTCTTATTTAGAGAGTATATATTTTAACCAATTGAGTTATGTTCAGGTTTTGCCATTTCTTCATTTTCCTTAACTAAAATTTAACGAATCATAATTTTAAAAAATATAGTGGGAGGAGTGATGATAAATTAATCCAATGCCATAATAACAATACGAATAAATCCCTTTAGATTAAAAATCCATTTTTTTTTTTTTTTTTTGAATTAGAAGGAATTATGTGTCTAAGTACATGAAAATTTGGACCAATTCAATATTCAATTAATCTTAATTAAAAAGAATAAAGAAAAAGTAGTTTAATAATTATTAATGTTTATATTCAATACTCCAATAGACATTGTTCTTCCATCACTTCAGTTGCCGTCTAAAACAGAAGAATTTTCGATAATGAACAAACAAAATGGAACTTTTTTTCTTGGGGGCATGGACCCACCACAATAACCTTATTCTATTACAATTTTAAGACAAAAAACATGATGTAATTAAACTGTTTCTCTTGGAGCAAAATATGAGGGACATTAGACAAATGACAATTTACACTTTGTTGTGTTGGGCCTATGTTTCTAGGTTTCTTCGCTTATTGATGTCAAAGTTTTGGTGTTTTTTTACCTTTCATTTTTCTATGCTTGTGTTATGAATGATAACAATCGCTGGTCTTTGGTTGACTTGAGTTAGTTGAAAGCAGAAGATTTCAATTTTGATTTGCAGACTTCTGATTCTTTTTCATATCTAGAGATTAGAGATGGTTTTTTTCTATTGGTTGTAACTGGAGTTCTTGATATGTCACCGTCATGACATGTTATAATATTCTTTTTAGCTTAATGAAATAGCTTCGTAGTTTTATTCTTCACTTCATCATCTTTTTCTATGTCAATATAATTGTTTCCACGTCTTCTTACTATACTATGTCCTGTTGATCTTATCTCGTATTTCAAGATAGGTTACATTTACGGTTGGTTTCGATTTTCTATTTTTATAATGTACACTAAAAGCAACTTTGGTCTTTCTTGCAAAACTCTCTCTTTTTTTTATCTATCTCCTCTAATTTATTTCTCGTTTTAACTCATAACTAGAGAACGCTTGGATAATTGGTTTATATAGATCCTTTTTCTTTTTCCTTTTGGGTCGACTATATTATGGTCCTCTTTGATAGATAGAAGATAGCATATCCAAAAAGTTTTCTTTTTGAATATTCATTATCTTCTTAAAAATCATTATGTGATTAAATTTTCACTAGGAAGTAGGATCTTTAGGATTTGTCTACAGATTTCTCAACATATACACTAGTCTTCACCTTATTTAAATGGCCTGCAAAAGTTTTTTTTTTTTTTTTTTCAGATATCAAGTTGATGGAATTACTACTTCATCTATTTATTAATATTATTATCATTACTTTTTCCTTTTTGAAAGAGACATCCAACGGCAGAAATTTGATGCCATTTTTGAGGGTATATAATAATTAATAAAGAGAAACACAAATGATAGCAACTTAGTTATTCTATATTCATATTAAACCATAGCAAGTTAACTCGCCCAAAACATTTCATTTTGGTTATCAGTCTTCCATTTACCTTGTTTCCCACGTTGAGATCCTAGCTGAAAATAGAAAGAGAGGTAAAGTTGATGTTTTAACAAGAATTTTTAAATGGAAGGAAATGAGAAAAACTATGTGATTTTTTATATAAATTTATCAATTGTACGTGTACAACATCCAATCATACAAAGTTTCTGAGTTCCAAAAAATAAAACTAAAATCAAGCAAGTGAACAAGGGTAGAAGAAATTTAGTAAAAGCACCTCACTTTTACTGAAACTATGAATAAATTGGATTCAATAAGTGGGTCAGAGTAAAACCTTCTCTAATAATTCTATTGCTATTTATTAGGTAAATTACTTAATAGAATTGTCTTCTTCTTACTTTTCCTTTGGAAGGTAGAACACAACCAATACTATTCAGCATTATCATCTTTCATCCTTGGAGCTTGGCTTGCCAGTTACCAATGAGGTGAACATGAAGTTCCCAGAAAAAATTGCTTCTTTGTCTGTCAGTTCAAATGCAGAATTTGTCAGTCAGAAATTTCATGAAACTTACAGGTTAAGCATTTACCAGATTCATGTATAAAATACCAGAATACCAGAACTTCCAGAGCCAAGACGAAATAGATAAATAGATGATATGATGACTGCATATTTAGTAACTATTTTGTAACTTTCATTTGAATGGTTAATTGTTTTAGATAGTGCTTTGTTGTTTACCTAGCTAGTAGGTCGTAGGTTAACCCATTAGTCCCCTATAAAAAGAGGGTTAATCTTTCGTTATTGGCTTACATTTTGATTCGTAGTAACATTCCTTTGAGGATTCTTGGAGATTTTCTTCTTTGATGCACGGTTCCATCATGATGTATTGAGATTCAAGGGAAGAAAATGAGGTACAAAAGAATTGTGGATCAATAAGAACTAGTCCCTCTGATTTCGCAAATAGGAGATTGGGACACGGCCCCAGGACTATGAACAAAGATGTAGATTAATTGCCCTAGCATTTGAAGTTGAACAAATTTACCCATCATTCTTTTTTCTCTAAGCCTGAACATGGAAGACACGATCCAAAAGCAAAATACTATGGAAATTGGCCCAGAGTGAAGTACAGGGTATTATAAACTTCGCACTTTTCAATATTCATCCATCCATAAATTCTGAACCAAACAGATTCTCTAGAGCTAAAGCTATAAAAAGTCGGTTAGGCCAACTTTGCATTCTTTATAGGAAAAGAGGTTATCTATGGAACAAGCTATCTTTACGAGGCAAAACTAAGTATCGTATTCATCAAAACCATTGAGCAGGTATAGAGTATATATGTGCATGTGAGTGCAAGTGTGTATACAGAATAAAATTACAATTTACCTGTCAAGGACAAGCAACTAACTTCGCGGCGAGTATACCTAGCCATTGCCTGTGTTTAGATTAAAGAACAAGTCATTGGATCATCTAAAGAATTTATCTGACAATTATGCATCCGTCAATTGTAAACAATATGATGTTATCAGTTAAAAGCAGATAGTGTCTTTGACACCAAATATACACTCTTGAGATGGAGATAATCCAAAACATTGGTGTTTCCGAAGAATTGAGTTCACATCATGCAGAATTAATCATGGCGGCCAGAAAACTTACCTGCACAGCTCGTAATGCAGCAGCATCATTTGGCATTGGTGATCCATCTTCAGAATATATATTCCTGTAAAATATGACAATTAAATGCTGGAAAGAAGAGTACAGAGAAATTCAAGGATAATTGTCAAACATGAAAACAACTAAAAATAATTTATTCAAAGAAGATGCAAAATCATAGTAATTATATTCAGTTTAGGGGGGATTTGGATTAAGTTTTGTGAACTTTTACGAAGTGTTCTTGATGGATAAATTATTCTCCTCTTCCAAACTCTGATGGGAGAGAGTGGCGAATGCCCATTCCTTTGTGAGTGAAGTGAAGGGTTCTATCATGAAACCTTTATAGAGAATGAAAAGATGACTTCCTTTGAAGTGGGGGAACCTCTTGTAGAATTAAGAAGGGTTCTAGAATGAAACCTCTGGTGCAGAGTACCCACGCCGCCCTGTGTTGTTTTCCCGTCACTTGGGTCAATTACACTATTAGGTGCAGTGGTGGCTATTGAGGAGACGTGCAAGAGAAGATTTGGGATGAGGCTTGGTCACTGAGGGATACTATGGGATTTAAGACGGTAAGAGGTAGAATAGAATGAAGATAAATATCTACGGCAGAGGGAATGGAGCATTGAACCCACCATTTCTGAGCTTTAAAGACAGAAGAATATTCAGTGGTGAAAGGTTCAAGTGAGAGGTTTCAGGTGACTCAACGTTTCAAGTGATAGGTGAGGGTGACGGAATCGAGAGGTTGAGGTGACTCAATGTTTCAAGCAAGGGAAGCGAGGGAAGACATCCAGACAACAGTCTAAAATTTAAAACATTTCACATTAAAAACCTAGAACGCTAAAATTGCATTAGAAAGATGATATTGCGTAAAACTTCAAAGGTTACAACTATGAAAAGGTGAAAAAAGCCTTACTTCCATATTACATTCTGCAGCTCATCTTGTCCAGCTTCTGGAAGCATGGCAGAATCATAAGCAACAATATTTCCATAAAAGATTTTTTCTAAGTCTTTCATCCAACGAGTCAAAAGCAAATTGACCTGCCAGTAACATAGATCCTCATATGAAAAGCCTATTTCATGGTAGCATGTATTTATGTGGTATGCGTAAGTTACTGACGTAATCAGTCTGCAATGCAAATTTACAATACTATCAAAGTTCAATTCCTACAGATCTCAATGTTGTTTTACAAATAATTTCAATTCAAATAGCGTATCGAGAAAACTATACAACTCAGTTTTTATTGCCTAAGAAGGAAAATCTGAAGATCAAACTAGATAGGATCTCAATAAGTGCCATCATCTTGGAAAGTAAATAATTGATAGAACATGAAAACCAAACACAACAAATAACATTGAATAAATATTAAAAAAAATAATGGAAATACAAGTAGAAAAATAGAACTCAGCTATACCAAGGAACTCCCTAGTTTCCTCCCTATGAGCTAAGCCCCTAGTCCTCATTAAAATCTGCTTCATCTCTTCACTATCCTCCCCATCCATTCTATCAAAATCCACAGCTGAGCTAACAAATATAAAAGCTAGTTGCATATCAACCACCCTTCTGGCGGCCCTCTCTAAACAAATCCAGTTGTGTTTTGCCCAACCACCAGCTGAAACTTCCCCTACAATACTCAATTGCCCAAACACCTCCATCCAATGCTGGCCCAATCTTCTACTTCCTATGAGTTCCTCCAAGACTACGGAGGATCCTACAGTTTCAAATGTTGGTCCTTGGTGAAATTCTACCCATGAATAATGAAGCCATTCATTCATCAATGGTGGCAGGACCTCATCCTTCATCATATGTTGGCTTCTTCCTTTGTAATCTATGGCAGTGGATTTATCTTTAATTTGTACAGCTATTTCTCTGGGAACTCTCTCACAGAAGTAACAAACTAACTCATTGTACAGCTACTTGGGTATCTAACAGGAAAATGTTAAGACACTGAAATTGTGGGATAAGCAATGCCTTACTCCTCATTACAAAATGTTTCTTGCTTGATACATTTACATAAGTACAATTTATTTAACAATGACCATCTTAGTCTTTTAAGATGATGATCTTTTTAACCTTTGATTATAGAAATCTTAGAAAAACCTAGATTAATGCAATACCAAGGGTGCGTGCCATACACATAGACATAATATATCCAATAGAAGCATTATAATTTTAATGAATTTAAATTTCAAGGAAAATCATGGATTAAAATGTGAGTGTTGGTTACACACCCCAGCTTTAGACACTCTTAGCTCCACATCATGATTGTAGATTTCATACACGTATTGCCCACGTTCAACACCTTCCTTTCCTTCTTCTTTCAAGCGTCGCAGGCAAAGCCACATGTGAAGGACAAGTAGAGAAAATGTTGTTTTAAATGTTTTCTCCAAATTGAACACTGCACATTGAGAAGAACAAGAATGCCACGCAAATTTCAAGCTACTGTTGCTAGCTGTGAACAGAAAAATAGTCACAAGTATACAGATACTTGAACTAGGCTATATATAGTTAGATGAATAACAAACATATGGAAAACATTTCTGTTTATTGTGGGTCAACACCCAGCTATTATATGCAGAAGATTTGAATACTCCACCTATCTAAGACTTGGCTTTCCATTCCTAGCTTCCTAAAATTGTCCTGGAAAGTTGAGGCACTTAGTTCTTTGGTTAGGGTATCACGAATCAGCTAATTGGTTGCAAGTGGACATGAAGAGTGCAAAAATTAGTCCATTGTCCAGCTTCTCCTATGAAGTGTCTTCAACTGCTACGTGTTTGGTGTGGTCATAATTCAATGGATTGCATGATATTGACAGTTAGCTTCTTGCCACTGTATGATTAATAGTGCCTTTTGAATCTCGAGGTCTTGTACTAATTCTTTACCATAATTAATTGCAAAATCCCAAGCAAATCATGAATAAGATAATATTTGTTCACAAGCCTCCAAACTGAGGGAAGGGTATAGAGCTAAGGGAGGGAGAAACGATTACCATCATATATGACTGGTTTGTCAACTTGCGAAACAATTCGTCTGTATATTACATTTGCCGCTCGAATATGCTTGCTTTGTTTACTATAAAACAACATCATCCTGAGAAAAAGACGCTTAATGCCCTCATATTCTGGATCGTCCATTCTCAATGGTGAATCCTTGGCCAAAGCTAGAGAACAAGGCTTGGACAAAAACAATTTATCCAAATGCACCTGTTTATAATGAATCATTTCATTTTCAGTCGCAGGTTAACCAAGCTGTATCGATTAGCCATTCAAGTTAGGCACATAAATCCGTGCTACACTCCATTTCAAATTAAGATGCTTGAGAAAAATTAATATTAATTTCATACGTGAAGAAACTACAACCATATTGCTGACAAGGGCTTCAGCCTGTAATAGATAGCCTTTGAAGGAGGGGGAGATAATATATTAGATTTGCAAAAACAAGCAGATCATTAGAATCATGTAAACGTGACTAACAAAGAAATGAATATATACCTCTTACTATTGCATTGTTCTCTAACAAACAGAAAGTCGGTACAAAGATACATGTTTAGAAGATCCCGGGTGTTGAATAGAGAAAAATCAAGTTGAAATCATCACTTCAAACCACCAGACATTACCATCGTTCACAGAGTAATAAAAGGCTTGGTTTGCCAAAACTAAAGTTCAAAAAAACTATCAAGGAAACAGAACACTGATTTCATGGTGAAAATAGAAGGAAAACAACAACTACTTCAACCAACAAAATTAGCTTAAATTGCCCGAATAATGATAAAATCGTCGTCCAATACAGAAACTAACAGTAACCCACAAATTCAATTAAGGCAAAACGAACATCAGAACTCTCTCGCGGAGCTTAAAATTAGTGACAGAAATACACACCACATGCCCGCCGGATACACCCTTTTCCGAATGACCGATATTGGGCGCAACAGCGGCTGCGACTTTGGCGTAACTCCGATGATGACAAACATGGAGATCTGTACTAGATTTCAAGTTGCTTTCCAATCCAATCCTCCAGAGATGGCGGGTGAGTCTGCTCCACTTCGCCAACATTGCTACACCTACAGCTACAGTTCTTCGGGGTTTTGGGTTCGGGAATTTGGGTTTAATATCATGATTTTTAAATCAAGATTTTTAAGTGTGGGAGTTCGTTTTTGTCACCAAAAAAAAAAAAAAAAAAAAAAAAAAAAAACGTTATTTCGACGTTAGCCCCTACTTTCGTTTTAATTTGACCCTAAATTACATTTGGTATATTAAGAAAACAAATGTAGATTATTTTTTATATTTTGGTAATTAGTATCAGTTGGATGACAATTGACTCATGATTATATTGGCACAAAAACAAACAATTTAATAAAGTTTCAATTTAAAATCGCTGATGATAACCAAAACATAATTCAACTGGCATAAAGTTATACTGATAACTCACGCGCGTTATAATTTTTTTCAAGTACATAAATTAATATAACATTGTAAAAAATACTAGTGCTTTTTCATATTTTTATCTTCTTTTATTTTTCTCTACTATTTTAGGATGAATTAGAGATAATTTTTCTTACTAGTATGATTTTGGAAGAGTAATAATTCTATTTAAGAAGTTTTAAATGAAATCAACTTAAAATTCTTATAAATCACAAATTCTAAATTGATTTACTTATTTTAGGTTTTAAATCATACAACTATTATTTCAAAGATTGAAATCCAAAAATTAGGGTTAAATGGCTCTTTTTCCATTTTTGTTTAATTCAAAAGAAAAAAGAAAAAAAAAAAAAAACCGACACATTATACATCAAAATTGGCACCAAGAGGAGCTTAAAATTTCAAGAATAAAAGCAAAAATAAAATATTTTGGCGGGAAGATCATCTCTTTCACTCACAAACTCACAATCTCCAACAGGGAATCCTAAAATCCTCTGCAACTTTCAGGCTTACGCCAGCCGCTATTTCCATTCCAATCCAGAGAGACAAATACAATCGCCGACGTACGTACATCGGAACTCCGGTCACCGGAATGACCCGAGACGCCGTACAATTTGAAGCGGCGAAACGATCCTATCGGAATGCTAAGGATGAGGGGAACCGGCACGAGGAGGCCAGATGGGCCAATGTAATCGGCAATATCTTGAAGAACAGAGGAGAGTACGTGAAAGCCCTCAAGTGGTTTCGGATTGATTACGATGTCTCGGTTAAGTACTTACCCCAGAAGCATATGCTGGCAACGTGCCAGTCCCTGGGCGAGGTCTATCTTAGGCTCGAGCACTTCAAAGATGCTCTAATTTATCAGGTGAGACTTTGGCTGTGGATCTGTAAATGGGCTGAGGAATGTTGGGAGTTGAAAATTAGGTTTGGTCGGAAAAAAGTACGATTGTAAAATGGAATTATGATGGAAACATGATACTCTTATTTTGAAAAGATTTCACATTCGTCCTTCTTTTAGGTTGTTGTTGATGTGCCAGAGCTGTTACCTAGAATGTTTGTTCTCTGGGGTACTTTGAGGAGCGGGAAAAAGGCAATATTCTGTAGTTCTCGATGCTTGCCAAATAGATAACATGCAAATAAAGTTGTTGGATGTGGATACGATTTACTCGTTTTATTTTTCTAGCAGTCATTTCTTCCTTGAAAGGGACAGTTTAAGATCATTTGCACTGAATTGTTTGGATTCTGTATAACGTAGACTTTGAAATTAACAACAATGATATAGTTCGGCTTGTTTCTTGTTAAAAATAATAATAATAATAATAAAAGAAACAATGATATAGTTCGGATTTCGTCTCCTGCTTTAGAGTTCTTGAAGTTTCATCTCCTAGTATTCTGGTAGCTGTACTGGTTCAGTTGACTCATGTTCAAATTTAGAAGTCCTGTTGAATCAACCGATAGTTCTTTTATTTTTCAGTGTTCTGTTAGCAAAGCATTGCCAATCCCACATGTCTCCTCTACTCTGAATTTCTTCTTCTTCTTATTTTATATTCTCGTGGAATATAAACTGAATTAAGTGGTTTTATTAATCTCTGATTCTCAATAATGTATCATGTTGGCACGGAGAAATTTGTATTTAACATTTTTGTTTCCTAGATTTTTATTGTTTATTGCGGTTTTTCCACATCTAATTGCAGAAGAAACATTTAGAGTTAGCCAAACAAGCTAATGACCTCGTGGAACAGCAAAGAGCCAACACTCAACTGGGTCGTACTTACCATGAACTACTTTTGAAATCTGACGATGACCATTTTTCAGTCCGAAATGCCAAAAAGTATTTCAAGGCTGCCATGGAACTAGCGAAGTTTCTGAAAGATCACCCACCAAAAAGTGGATGTTCTTTCCTCAAGGAATATATTGATGCTCATAATAATTTGGGAATGCTCGAAATGGATCTTGATAATTTGGAAGAGGCCAAAAAGATTTTAACAAAAGGACTAGAGATTTGTGAGGAAGAAGAGGTGAATGAGGATGATGATGGTCGTAGCAGGCTCCATCACAACCTTGGAAGTGTTTACATGGAACTAAGAATGTGGGATCAAGCTAAGAAGCACATCGAGAAGGACATTATAATCTGTAAGAACATTGGGCATTGCCAAGGAGAGGCTAAAGGATACATTAATCTTGGTGAGTTGCATTACAGGGTTCAAAAGTATGATGAAGCAATTCATTGCTATCGGAAGGCCCTTCATTTAGCAAAATCAATGGAAGACGAGGATGCTTTGGCAAGGCAAATTGATCAGAATATCAACACTGTTAAAGAAGCTATGCAAGTGATGGTTGAACTAAGAAAAGAAGAGCAGAATCTTAAGAAGCTAATGAGAGAAATGGCCCCTGCAAGAGGCACACCTCGAGAGCGCAAATGTCTATTGCAGCAAAATGCTTCCCTTGATCGCTTAATTGAAAAATCAAGTATAATATTTGCATGGAAGCAGGTGAAAGCAATACATTTCCAATGTCATCTTATATTGCACTAAACTTTTCAGCAAGAAACCTTTTTCTGCAGCAGCCTAAGTCAATGGGAATTTTTTAAGCAAGTTTCTTTCATATAAGGAGTGAAAGTCTCTTTCTTTCAGAAGTCGAAGAATAATGAAAAATATTTCACGTAGTTTTTGTTGGTTGGGGTATTCTGTTCCTCTGGCCTTTGGCTGCAATTATTTCTGGCTATGAAGCCTCTTTCTTTTTGTATAATTTTTTTTTCTAAAATATTCCTTTATCTATGAGTTTTTCTTGCATGTTCTTTAGGAGGCTTCTTGTGCATATGAGTTTAGGTTGGGATTATTTGCTATAGTGCTGGTATAAAAATTTTCCTTTTTATTATCATTGTTGTTTATTAATATTTTACTGTGTTTTAGCATCTTGAATTTGCAAAAAGGAAGAAAAGAGTAGCAAGTGAACTTTGCGACAAGGAAAAGCTGAGTGATTCTTATCTGGCTATTGGAGAATCATATCAAAAACTAAGAAAATTCACAAAATCTGTTAAATGGTATGTCAAGAGCTGGGAAGTATACAAGTCCATTGGTAATTTAGAGGTAATCTTGGTTCCATATGTTTTGTATGTAATATTTGTATAGTATTTCTCTTTCCTATACAATTGCCGTTAAAATTAAACTACCTCTTCAAGATATTATTTGAAAGACTGAAGATGAACTTTATATATTCCTTACATGTGTCTATATGTATGTATAAACATCTTTTGAAGTAAAAGAATTTTTAACCGATGTCAGGACTCGGGTTCAGTGAGTTGAATTTTTTTCATAAGTGATGATAGTGCTATTCTGGTTTGTTGCTATTCTCTCACTGTTGTTCATATTGATTTTAGGGACAAGCACTGGCCAAGATTAACATCGGTGATGTTTACGACTGTGATGGTAAGTGGACAGAAGCACTAGATGCATTTGAGGAGAGTTACAGGTATTGACTGCATTCTTTAGGATTTCCTGATTTTTCCATATCTTTCTACTTCGGAGAGCACATGAAAGTTTAATGCACCCTCCCTCAAAAGAGCTTTCCTCCGGTCAACCATAGCATAATCTAAAATGTGAAATTCATTTTCGTAAAGCCTTACCTGAAACTGAAGTGTGGTTTTTGAGTTTAAAATACTAAAAATTTAGTAGTTGATACCATAGTTGTTCCAATTGAAGAGCAATAATTTCCCAGAATTTAGACTTTGCTTTTGTGGGAGCACATAAACTCCAATTTTCTAATTCTGCAATCAATTCATAAATGATGCATCCTGAGAAATTCTTAATTTGCTTCACTTTGATGTATTTTTGTTTGCACCTTATTATCATTACATAAAACCTTCGGGTCTTTCCTTTTGGGTTGCTTGTTCTGAGACGCACGTGGCTTTACTTCTGAAGTCATAAAATTGATAAGAGTTTGTATTGGGCTATTTTGTAAAGTTACACTTCCGATGCTCATTGATCAATATACTCGAGAAGTGATCTCCTAAACTTCTGTAGATGTTTTGTGCATTCTATGTTCCCATTTTGTTTTCCTCTCCTTTCATGTGGTTTTTTTAACTTTGAAAATTGATGTGATAATGGGTGCTTTTATGTTTTGATAACTTGTAAATTACCTCAATGATACTTCTTTAAGCAATTTGCGAATAAGATTGGCTTGCTTTGTTATTAGTTACCATTAAATTTGCACTTTCATCAAAAGATGGAAAGAGCAAAAACTATTTTTTCCATAATCAATGATTCAAGCATTTTGATAAACACCGATGACTCATCTTTTATGTCCTTGCATTTGAGAGATAGTTTGATGCTTATTTGGTTTCCTATGTTGTAGGATTGCTGTTGAGGCTAAACTTCCTTCCGTCCAGCTTTCAGCACTGGAGAATATGCATTATAGCCACATGATGCGATTTGATAATGTAGAAGAAGCTAGGTAATTACTATGTGTGAAGTGACTACATGATCATTTTTATATTTTTGGGACTTTCTGATTTTGTGATTAGAAAATAATTTTGGAAGTTGTAGAGCTCGATCATATCTTTCAAAGTCATGAATCATGATGACTTGTTCAGCTTGTTAATGTTATGGCCTCACATGAAAAAATAGTGAAGATTATGTCTTCAAAGAAGAATTCTATTTTGCAGGCGGTTACAATCTCAGATTGACCAATTGAAGGAGATAAAGAGAAGTGGCAATGAAACAAAAGATGTTGCAGAGGATTGCTGCTCTGAAACTGATACAGAAGCAAATGAAGCTCTGTCAGATGGTGCATCTGATGAGTGCTGCTTGTCAGAAACTAGAAAATTTTGTAACAGCAGATTTAATTCTTTAAAATCTTTAGCTGATTTAGAAGATCCAAACGATGCTGTTACTTTGACTTCACCCCTGAAGCGGCATGAAAGGTCACCTAAAATTAAATCAATTGACCTGGATAAATGCAATGCTTCTGCTAAGCCTCCTGAAATTTCACCTAAAAGTTTGTCTAAATCAACTGGTAGCCAACAAACATCTGTTGGTCGTAAACGTGTTCGTGTGATTCTTTCTGATGATGAAGGTGAGAATGAGATGATGGATTTCTCAAAATCGAGGCCTCATTTATGGCAGGGAGAGAATTCTGCAACTTCTAATGACAGTTAGTTCTTACTCATTGACTTGTTTGAACTGTAGACTTTCACAACCATTGACTGAATGTTGGCTTTGTTTCTTCCTTGATTTCAGACAAGAATAAACAATACTCAGGAAATACTGCAGCTGAAATTAAGGTATATCGTGAACCAGTTCTTGGAGAATTATCATGTTTGTGTGTCGATAACTTTTGTCCGTGTTTAATATTTGGTTTGGTAGGAGGGTTCAGCAACAACCAGCAAGCATGCAAGCAGGTCTTGCGAAGACATTGAAGAAAGCACTGGTTCATTTAAACACAAGAGTCGAATCATCACTACTCAAAATGACAAAACTTTTGGAACCCAAAATGCCGATGAAATATTTCCTTCTGATTCTGCTGCTAGTGGGTCAAAATTTGAAGTTGATATCTCTGAAAATATGTTGCATAAATATTATGCTACCAAGTTGAATCCTTCTGAGCATGGTGTGAGTGTTCTTTGAAATTCTAGCTTGAGATATTTCTTGTGTGAATGGCTTACACTTAGGCCAAATTATTTTAATTTATTGGTTACTCTTGTCATAAGCTTCTGACCTGAGATATGTTTTTATTGCAGCAATGTGTTACATTCAGAATTGATAATGAGCTGATACACATAGAGTTTGCCTTATTTGGGAAGCTGAGCTTTGAATCTGCAAAGGAAGAACTAGCATGCATGTACTATCTGCAACTTCCCTTTGAAAAGAGATCAGAAGGTATTTACTAAGTACTTCTATTTTTTCTGCTCGTTACCTTAGGTAATTATGGGTACAGAGGATGGATGACCTAGCTAAAAATATGAAATAATTAAATTTATGGGGCTAAATGTTCTTGATCTATGAAATCATGTCTTACGA
The DNA here is from genome assembly GCA_036850905.1 of Luffa acutangula. NCBI lineage: Eukaryota > Viridiplantae > Streptophyta > Magnoliopsida > Cucurbitales > Cucurbitaceae > Luffa > Luffa acutangula. Next base: position 53,391,763 of record CM072087.1, on the reverse strand, counting down.
CAGGTGCAAATGCTTCTAAGTGTAGACGCTAACTCGAGACCCCTCCACGTGGAGGTTGGTTTCAAATTTTCTCCTGCTGTTTTTTCTCAGATTCTCTTTAGGTGGACTGTCATGAGCGCCTAGCTTAGGAATGGGCTACTCTAAATGAGTTTGTAGGTAGGCTTGGCTTAGGCATTGTTTTCCATGAAAATGTCTTTCATTCCAAGCGGAGGAAATTTGGAGGGCAGAGCAGCTAGTGAGGCCATAGGTCTTGAATGGTTTAGAGAGTTGAGAAATCTAGAGTGGTCTATTAATTATTGAAAGCATGCCTTAGATGAAATTGAGGTTGTGTTTGATATTTGATGAAGGCCCTTTCTAGGACCTTGAAGGATCAGGCGTAAGGATTTAAGGAGCATGGTTAGTGATTTATTAGTTTCGGTTAGTCCAGACATCATTATTCTTCATAAAACTAAATGTGAAAGTGTTCTTATGGGTTTGGTTAAAAGTTTATAAACAACACGTGGTATGAAACGAGGAGTGTTAGAGGCCCTAGGTTCTTCTTGGGGTAATATGATTCTATCTCTGAATTTATGTTAAGTTTGGGAGTAAATTTTTCTAAAGCAGGGTACCAAAAATTGCAGCCACTAGTGATGATAATAGAGTTCTCCGCCAGTCCTTTAGATGTCGTTTTTATTGTATGCCATGAGTTTGGTCTTCCTATTGAAGGGAATCCAAAGATCCTATACTTTGGAACTTTCGGGTGGAAAAAGGTGATAACAAAATTGCTGACATAGAATAAAGCTTTTCTAAGGGGATAGATTGACTCTAATCTAATTGATGCTCACTGATACCTTTATTTATTATAATGCACCTCTCAAATTTTCCTTCACTGTTTGATAAAATAACCCACTTTATTGAGAAAAATGAAAGCATGCACTAAGACAATACAAAAAAGGAAAGCCAGGAAAAAAGGAGCCAAGAAAACAAAAGGCTAGCTTACTTACAATTACTAGGGTTCCAGTTCAAAGAATGAGAGAAAAGGATAATCACTAAATTTCATAGTAATAGAGACCCAAAGGGGGACTTTGAACCTTGCTGACCAAACCTTCACGATGAACTCTCCACATCTCTGAAGACCCTTTAGTTTCCCAAGCCAAATATTTTACAAGACCGCACAGAATTAGTACACTAGAGGGCTATCCTATGTCTTGAAAGGGTGGATGATATAAGACCTCCACCATAGCCCTACATGATTTGGAGGTTGAAGGTTGATTAAAGAAACATCTCCTGAAGGTTGATTTCAGCTTCTAGTTGAGTAAAAAGTCAATGTGAAGAAACATCAATGAAAATCAAAGTAGCATATTCCATCTGCTGGTAGCCTAAGAAGCACAAATACGGACACGAGACACGGATACGACACGACACGGACACAGACTCGATGACACGTAATTTTTTTAAAAACTAGGACACGGACACGACACAGACACGTTTAGAAAAATATACAATTTTTAAAATATATATCGTTTTTATACAAGAAAGAAATTCAAAATCAATAAGTTTATGCATTTGTATGTTTGAAAAAATGAATTTAATGTATTTTACTCTTAAAATTTATTATTTTTGTCATTTAAGCCTTGCGTCTATTTAGTATACTTAACAAGAATTTGAAATGAACCTACAACTAATGTTTGCCACATATTAATTGTGTTAACAAGTGCCGGATACGTGTCCAACAAGTGTCCAAGTGTCCAAGTGTCCGACACGTGTCGAACACGGACACGGACACGCTAGCCAAACTAAAGTGTCCATGCTTCTTAGCTGGTAGCATAATCAATTTTGTTTCCTACTCTCTCATTTTTTAAACATTTGATTTTCATTGATATGTATGATACCTTCGACTAAATGGTTTCTAATATCTTGCTCTTGCATGCCTTATTAGGTCTGCTACCTGTGATTCAACATATAAGCTGTGATGGGACAATCCTGGAGACCCTTGAATTTTTGAAAACGTATGACCATGAAAGAAATCTTTTGTTTGAAGTTGTTGTCAATGGTATGTTTCACTAAAACCTTAGGGCCTGTTTGGTAGGCAATCCGGATCCTGTTTTATGTTTTCAGATTCATTGAATACAGTGAATATGCGTTTGGCAGACGTGTTTTTGAAAACTGTTTTCGGATTCTGTGATCCAAATAGTGGAAATTCTGAAAACAACTTTTGTATGTTTTCGTTGTATCCAGATTTTGAATTTCAAAATTTTAAATGTAGAGTTAATTTAAAAAAGATAAAAACTTTAATAAATATAGTATTTCATGTTATAAACTCAATTTATTTTTGCGAAATTAAAATTTGTATAATATAATGTATTATAAATTATATGATATTGTAAAATAATAATAATAATAAATTTATAATACATAAAATTTTTATAAATTAATTATTAATACTTTATATTCAACTTAGTATTTAGTTGATAACTACAAATAATTTATCGTTTATAAATATATTATCAAACACATTTTGAACCATTATTTAAATTCAGATTCAATTTCTGAATCTGCTACCAAACACATATCTGAAAACATGAAATACAATTCTGTTTTCATCAAATCCCTTGTTTTCAAATTCCTGTTTTCAGATCACCAACCAAACGGACCCTTATTTTCTTGATTTCATTTTTTGCTATCTGGTTTTATTATGATATGTATGGTGTGTGGTCTCATCCGATATTGTCCATCAATATGCCATTCCACATCATGGATGCCAGGAAAAAGATACTTTTTATTATTGTTTCATCATTTGAGATCGTGTTAGAATATGGGAGTTTTCCAGTGGTTGTATGTGAGAAACCAGGTCTCTATCTCAGCTTTTAGCTGAGTAATTGTCAATATTGAGGCTATCGATTGAACTAAAGCCAATATCACCAGTTTTTGCTTTTTTTTTTTCCCTCCTGAGCTGTTTATCAATCATGTAAGAAACCAAAGACTATAGTTCTGTCATCTGTGTGTACCACAATTACTTCAAAGCAGAGTGTTATCAATCTCAAAGTATGGCTAATATAGAATTAATGTTGTCATTACTTTCTTGATTCCCTAGCTAAAACAGTGTCGCGAGACTTCAATTCTGAATGTCAAATAAATAGCAGCAGCAGCAGCAACAATAACAGCTTAGCCCATTATTATTGTTGTTGTCGGTTACAAGGGTTATTTGCTTATAGAATCAAATTAATGAAAAACATCATTTTATGCTTTGGCAGGATGGGTTTCAAAACCCTTGATAAAACTTTACATTGACTACTGCAAGGAGTTATCTGAGATACCGAACATGAAGTTGCTGAAGAAACTGTACAATCTGGAGGTATGCCATTGGTGTTTAGTTGATCTACTTCTACCCTCATTTTGAATGGGACAAATTCTTGCAAGAATGATTGCATTGTCTGTCTTCAAGTTGGATTACAATGATTTGATTGCCATTTATCTTGTGTATTCTAGGCTTCAGATGACGAGATTGCAGTGTCTGATTGTGATCTGCAAGACATATCCATTAGTCCATTGTTAAATGCCCTGCACATCCAGAAAACTTTTGCTATCTTAGACCTTTCTCACAATTTCTTAGGTAAGTTGATTCTTTTATGGTTGAAAGTACTCTTCCTGAAGTAGTGGTAGCTTTTTATCTTAAAAGGAAATGATTATTTCTGGAGTATTAGAGATCATTTCAAAGTTTTCTTGCATTTTTTAAAATTTAAGATATGAGGAATCTGTTTGGTTCATAATATTATTACTTTGTTATATGAGAAGCAACTCCGTTAAACCATTGAAATCTCTAGGAGTAGAGTATTTCACGTGAAAGCTTGACAAAAAATCTATACAAAATCTGAACTGAACAGGACACGCAAACTATATTATTAATATTAGGTGTAGTAGTACTGTTTGCTTTCTTGTAACTCCTGTGCTGCAGGAAATGGAACGATGGAGAAAATTCAGCAGGTCTTCAAGCAGTCAAGCCAGACACATGACTTAACGTTAGATTTACACTGCAATCGATTTGGTCCAACTGCTTTATTCCAGGTTTCACATGTTCTTTTAAACATCTAAATTTAAGTTTTCTTTGACTCTTCGTGCAAGACGTTTACATCTTAAAGGATTGCTGAAATTCTTTTATGAAGAAATATTTTTGTTCTAGAAACATCTGAATATGGATTACAGAGTTCTCTTGTATTGTTTGCAAAAAGAGACGTGGTAACAAAGTGGATATTTGGGATTGGATAAATGCTGTACAGAAAGATTATTTCTGTATTGCAATAGACTGGAAGTGGCTGTACCATGATGAGTGGCTAATGATATTTTCGCAAATAAGCTGAATTATTGAGTTTACCCTCATTTGTTGTAATTCATGTGTTCTTAGAACTAGAGATTCTTGTTTCAAATTTCTGTAATACTAATAATAGTTCATATTATTAGATAACATGGGTTCCATCTCAAAACCAATTGGTAATGAGGGGAGTAACTCATGTATCTTATTGTGAGGTCTCCACTTATCTTTTCAAGATGGGATCCTCAACATACCCCTTCAAGATGGTGCATCTTTGGGTTCATCATTCTTGGATCATATCCCATTCTTTTTCATGGACCGAATACCTGTTTGGGTTTTATGGGCTATGATACCATATTAGATAATATGAAGTTTTATCTCAAAACCAATTGACAATGAGTGGAGTAACCCATGTATCTTATAAATTGTGAGGTCTCCACTTATCCTTTCAACGTGGGATCCTCAACACATATGTTGTACCTTGTCAATCAAACTAATATTTTATGAGGATTTATGTTATAAACTAATTAAAAGGTTAAATTTCAAATGGCTTAATAGTTTAAACTTGTTTCTTTTGGCAATTTGATGAATTAAAAATTTTTAGAAAAGAAAAGAAGCTTCTTTGGATGAATTTTGTTAGGCCGTTGTTTTGGAGTATATGGCAAAGAAGGAATTGAAGAATCTTAAAATATAAGGAACTCCCTTTTGAAAGTTCTTTTGATGCTATAGTTTTTTTGGTTGTCACTAGGTGTAAACGCTCCCCTCTTTTCCATCCCATCACTATAGTTATTCTTCACTTTTATCCAATGAACATTTAACAGGCTTGTCTTTGTTGCTTTTAACAAGGATGGGTATTTTTTAGGAGGGAGGGAATCAAATGTAGTGAATTAGTAGTTATCTGTTTTAGTGTAATTGTTATAGGTCTTTTTGTTACTTGTTAATTCTTTTATAAATCGAGGCTTTAGGTTTTGTATTAGATATGATCTAAAACAGTTTTGATTCTGAATAAAGATTTCCTTTGTGAGTTATTTGAGAGAGCTTAGGCTACATTAGGTTCTTTTGCTATTGTTTTGAGTATCAATTAGAAAGAAACAAAAGAGTTCTTTTTCTTGGTAGAAGGGCCTTGAAAGGAGGTTTGGAGGGTGGTACACTTAATGCCTCCTTTAGGGCTTTTGGCTTTTTAGCATTTCTTGGGCGTTTCTTTAATGTTGATTCTCAAATTCTTTTTGTAATCTCCTTTGTTTGCCTTGGCCTGTGTTCTTGTGTAGCTCTGTGCTTTGTTTTTTAATTCTTCTTAGTGAGAGTGGTTTTTCATTACAAAAAAATTATTAATTCTCTTTTACTAATACTCCAAATATTCAGATTTGTGAATGCCCTATTCTATTCGATCGATTGGAAGTGCTTAACATATCTGGAAATCGTCTTACTGATGCTTGCGGATCATACCTTTCAACCATCTTAAAAAATTGCAAAGGTAATGCATTGCAGATTTAGATGTGATTTTAATATTAGTTTGGGTCATTTGAACCATATATGAAATTTGGGTGGTGTGTCTCTTCAAATATTTTATTTTATCTCTTTTTGTATTTTAAATTCATGGATGCATCTTGATTTCAGGTATATTAAATTTGAGTTCTAATAATTTGCACTGAGATTCTAATTCTAGTTGAATGTCAATTTCCTTAGTACTTTGATTTATTTTTCAGATGTAGCTTGATTCTTTAATTTTCCTAGGTCTTTGGAGCTTGAATGTTGAACGATGTTCCATCACATCTAGAACAATTCAGAAGGTTGCCGATGCATTGGAAGTTGGAGCATCCCTCGAAAAGCTGTGTATAGGTTACCTTTTTTTTTTTTTTTGGCATGAATTAGAAAAACATTGGAAATCCTGATATCTTCTTCTTTGTGTTTAGTGATAAAGTTTTTCAAACCTTCTTTGACAGGATACAACAACTCAATCTCTGGAAATGCCCTCAGTAGTTTATTTATTAAGCTCGCAGCACTGAATAGGTTGGATGAACATAATTATAGTTCTGCTTTTCTTTGTACAGTTTTAAAAGTTAAAAACTCCTAGAAAAATTGTAATAAAAGACCTCATTTTGTAGGTTTACAAGTCTTGGTCTAGGTGGTTTGAAGTTGAGCAAGCCTGTTATTGAAGGCCTTATCCAGCTTGTTAAAGCCTTGGGTTTGTCTGGACTAATGCTTGGGGGCACTGGTATTGGAGATGTGGGTGAATTCTATGACCTTGATTTTCCTCATCTTTAATTCTCGGAACTTCCCTTGATTTTACTGAACTTCGCAGGATGCTGCATTAGGTATAACTGAGTCATTTAACGGAAGTGAAGAGCTTGTGAAACTTGACTTAGCTTATTGTGGACTAACATCCAAGTACCTTATTAAGTTTGGTGGTTGCATCTCTCTTATTCAGCGCATTCATGAGCTGAACCTTGCTGGGAATGCCATCATGCTAGAGGTTCGTTTAGATTACCTAATTCTCTATTCATCTCATATTGGCCATGGTCGTTTAGTGATTTTCTCAAAACATTACAAGTTATTCTTAATAAGCTTTTATGCCCCCATTTATTATTATTATTATTATTATTATTTTGTTAACTAGGTCATTTTAACTTCTTATCATGTTAATCTGTTGGATTATCCACCATGTACACTTTCACCCATCATTCACGAGAAGGGCTAAAAAGGGAAGTCTGAATAGTTAAGTCAGGGAAATGTGCTTGATATGTAGGAAGTGTGTTGTGGTCAGCACTTTCGAAGTTGCTTTTAGGAGAGAGAGAGAACCCCATTGAGTAGGCTATCAACTCTTAACTCGTGAGTGAGATTGCATTGAGATTACATGAGTCCATAAGATAAGATAGTTAATTTGGGCTGTGTTCTTAATTAGGTACGTATCAGACGTTTTTCGGATCTGCTAAGATGGAACCTTATTTTCTCACAATAAAGCAAATATGATTAATAAATAGGTCAATTAGCAGACTTCATTTTGATTATGTTCTGTCATGGAATTTGTGCATGGTTATTATTCAGTTGCATGTGGCGTTGTAAAGTTTGAGTTCTATCCTGAGTGGTGCTTTCAGTATTCAAAATTCTGATCATTCAGCGTGACCACAGGGTTGTAATGCAGTATCGTCACTAATAGCTAATCCTCAATGTGGCATCAAAGTTTTGGTTCTCAACAAGTGTCAGCTTGGCCTAGCTGGAGTTGTTCAAATCGTTCAGGCCGTAGCAGGTTGTAACATTATAACAAAGTTTTAACTCAAGGCCTAGAATGGCCAACTTTTTGTTATTAATGTCGATTCTTGTACCAGGTAACCACTGTCTTGAAGAGCTTGATCTTGCTGATAACGTTGATCTTGATAAACATAACATAACAGAGAAAGAAAGTAAAGAACTTGTTCAACCGTGCCATGATATATCCAAACCTGATGGCCTAACATGTTCAATCAAGGAGTTGGACCCTGCTCAAGAGAATTTAGAGGAGGTAAACACTGAATACAATCAGCTTGAAGTTGCTGATAGTGAAGAACCAATTAGAGAAGCTGCAGCATCTGGGATTGATGATAGCTGTGCAAGTTCATGTGAAAGGAAATCTGCATCTCTTGATTGCCAGTTTATGTTAGCACTTTCAACTGCCATTGGGATGGCAAAGACATTGCAATTACTGGATCTTAGCAATAATGGTTTTTCCGCCCAAGAGACTGAAACAATGTTTGGTGCATGGTCAACTTGGAGAACTGGTTTGGCCCAAAGGCATATTAAGGACAACATAGTACATCTATTTGTAAAGGGGACGAAGTGTTGTGTGAGACCCTGCTGCAAGAAGGATTAATCTAATGCTCCTGAGATCTGTTATATCAGAATCCTTTTTGAATACTGTGCGGCAAGATGGCAAGGATAGAAGAGGTCAGTGCTCAGTACATCACATTTCTACTTCACCATGCTAATAAACATCTACTGCCATACACAAATTATTTGCTTGTATCAACTGTTTAGCATTGTGTATATTATAGGTGAAATTTGTATATAACAGACTAACCATAATTGCAATAAACTTGATTAACATCTCCAACATCCTATCATGTTTTAAGTTTCCTGGAGTTGGGTTTTGTCGACAACTCGATCATAGTACAATGATTAAGGTATCTCTACTTCTTCTAAGAGTTTATATGCTCGAGTTCTCACCTTATGTACTTAAAATGTAATATTCTTTACGAAATAAAGGGTTTTATCCGCTTCCCTACCCTTTATTAACCAAACCATTTGTGTTTAAAAGTATATGCTTTTCTGCTTGGTAAGGTGATGGTTTAATCTCATTCAACTGCATACCTGCCTTGCGCCTTGCAACATGTGATGGTAACTAAACATCTTTTCTTTAGGCTGCCTAAATTTACTTTGATGAACGCAACTCACGGGTGTGCCGACTTAAAGTATGTGGAGCAAAGTGTTTTAATGTTAAGACAAAACTTTTAGTTCCTATGTTTTTTCATCTTCTTAATTGGCTAGTTTTGTAATTTTACTTAGAGATATAATTTTCAATACCAGGTTTGATAATCATTTGATTTTTGAAAATTGGACTTGTTTTTTTAAAAAAATACTCATACATGAAAGTAGTGTTTATAAACTTAATTTTCAAAAATCAAAAATCCAAAATGGCTTAAGTTTTTTACATTAAAAGTTAGGGAGCAACCTCTATTGTTGTCAACAAAATATGTCGGAAAAAAAATGAAATCGTTCCAAGATATTTCCTGCAAGAGGCTTATTTATTTCTACTGATTAAGACATTATATTCTCAACCTACAAATTACATCTTTGAATCCTCTCCCTTAAATGTTAAACTAAAAAAAAGGCATATTTATTATTTTTCGCTACAGGATTAAATAATTATTAAATTAAAAACAAAAAAGATGAGAGGAAATGCACGATTAGAAATATTTTCTAACCTTTTTATTATTCATATTAAATGCACATTTTGAATATGAGTTTATTGCATTTCTTTATTGACTCTGGAGATGAATGTACGTAATATTCATTGTTGGGTAGAATTGATTTTGCTGTTATGACCAAATTTAAAAGAAGATATTCCAATTAATCTCATAATGGATATGGCATTAAAGAAATCTAAATTTGTTTAATGAATTGAAAAGTGGGTTTAAGGTGCAATGGTTGTGTAATCCATTGAAATGAATAATATATATATATATATATATATATATATATATATATATTTTGGAGGGAATAATAATAAATTAATAATGGGAAAGGGGAGAGTTGTTGGCATGCTTGCCAACAAAATGCAGTGGAATTCCTTTTTCCTCATTTAATTGAATTAATTGAATTAATTGAATAGAGGTGTCCCTTCTTCAGGAACCTCTTGCCCTAAACTTTTGCTTACTTTACCAATTTTTATAATTGCCTTTATATATTTATCTTTTAGTTTCGTGTGCTAAATGATGCTTCCCTCCACATTCCTTAGCACGTGTAATGAATATCACTTCAATTTCGATTTTCTTTCTTTTTAATTCTTAAAAAAATAAAAAACATTTTTAGAAAACTAATTGTATGTACAATGTATCAATAAGTTATATATTTCATCTCTATATTTTATATGTTTGTGTCCTTATAGCCTTATTTTTATTATTTTCTTTCTATGGTTTGGTACATTGTGGAGAAGAATTGATATATCACTAAATACACCTCCAACCATTTACGACACTTTTTCTTTCTCATTTTCCATGGAATGTCAAAATTGTAGCAGTTATATTATATGGCATTAATGTAGAGTAATATAACACTAAATTGTGGATTTTTTTGGTGACCCATTAACTATTTTTCTCTTTCCTAAGTGGAAGTGTATTAATTTTCTCCAAAGTAGGAAAAAAATGCACAAAGAAAGGGTGAAGATGGAGAATATATGTGATAATGTCATGTGAGAAGTGATAAATTGTGAGTAGAGTGATGGTTAGTTTGGGCCAGCAATTTGTAGGCAAAGTGAGAAAAAAAAAAAGTTATAAATTCTAAAAAAATTCCCAATGAAGAAAGCACTAATTTGATTGATTTTGTTTGATTTGATATGTTTAGCCACTAGCTTGAAATGGAAGAAAAATGATATTATATGTGCATCATAACGTTTAAAATAATCATGTATGACTTTTGTTTTAGTAGCACTGTGTATTGTCGTAGAACTAAATGTATTTACATAATTTCATACGAATCACACGAGATGATGATGATGATACGTAGAAGGATTAAACATAACAAAAAGAAACTTTGTGATGCAAAAAATGGAGCATGATCAATTGACTTTGATGACTTTTTTGTGTTATTTAGAATTTTTAGCAATCATTCAAAAAAGGGGTTTGAGAACTTTCTGTTACTGTTAAGCAATGAGCACAATTTTTAGAGTAAGCTGATACAATATGGTTTGTATAGTGATGACTACTAATTAACTGGATTTTGGTGGCCATGATTATCCTCCTTTATATTTCTATGCACCAAAATGAATGAGAATTCATTATTTGATTCCAAAGATTTTGTTGTCTTCAATTAACTCCCACAATCAAAAGATTCATTACCATAATACCTGACTTGATACCTTTTATCACATGCTTCTAATTCTATGTTGACATTGGTTAACTTAGTACTTTCTGTTATTGATGGAGAAAACTTTTACATTTTTAGAGTTGCTTTTCGTTTACATTAGATCTTTTATACATGGAAATGTCAACGGGAAATAATGAAATTTGGACGATGCATTTCTCTTATGTTTATGTTAAAAATATTTTAATGAAGAATAAGTTTTTGTGAAACACCCTTCTCTATTTAATTTATGCAGTCTGAAAAGTTAATTAAATGATAATATATTTTTTTCAACAAAATTTATTAGACATTTTTTTTATGGAATACTAAAAAAAGAAAATGTACAAGGCTCTAAAGTTTGAATATAATTCTTTGAAGAAGTGTCAATATATGATGGAGTAGAGATTATAAACTAAGGAGTACTTTTCTTGACAATTTCCACACCCAAAAGGTAGCACTAAAAAGGTTTCCAAGGTAGGGAAAAACCAAAAAATATGTCTTTTTAACTTTGGTAACACAAATATGATGGTATATGCAATAACATAAAAGAATTCAAACAACAAATAAGGGTTTTTTTTTTTTTTTTTTTTTTGGTACTAAACAAACAAGGGATTTCTCTTTGTTTTTGCTTGTTTTCTCTTCTAGAGAGATCAATTTTCCAACTTCATAATTATAGATTGACTTTTTTTTTTTTTTTTGGACAATAATTATAGATTGACTTTAAAGGGTAAACTATTGTTAAACAAATATTCAAAGAACTGAGTCACTGACAGCCTATTTAAGTTGACATCTTGCATAAATGTAGTTTGTAAAAGAGTGGTTTGGTTTTAGTGTCTTTGTCTTTGTATTGGTAATATAATTCAAGCATAAGAGGGGAAAGGGTAGAGAGATTGCCTTGACAAGAAGGCTTCTACTTTTTACTTTCCCTTTTTTTTTGTTTATGGAAACTACTGTTTTCTTAGATTTGAAAAGCATAATTTAAAACCAAAATAGAAAGAGAGAGAAAAAAAAAACAAAAACAAAAACAAAAACTCTATGCTACTGACTTTGTTGAGTACAAAAGAAAGAAGCAATCAGACATCACCAAGATCGTTTCAAAATGAACTAAAATTTGCAAGAACCTAATACTTGGGAACAAATTTGAAGAAATTTTAAGGATCTATCTGATTAGGGTTTTTGGTGATACGAGCATAGTTCAATTGACATAAAGTTTAGACTAGTGACCAAGAGATCTGTGGTTCGATTACCTAACACTCACATGTTAAAATAATAATAAAAATCTCTCTAATTAGGGGTTTTTTTTTGTCAAGACCTTGAGATGTGATCCACTTCTTTGATGTTTTTGTTTTTGAGCTCTATCAATTTAGTGTCTTTCTTCTTTCTCCTTGTTGGGTTTTTTTTAATGTTTTTTTCCCCTTTGTTGTTGACAAAGACTTATCTTTTTCTTTGATTAGCACTTCTTTTCTCTGTTTTTTAGGATTGATTTAACAATTGCTCATTTGCTCTCTATATTCTTTATCTTCCAACTTGGTGAAAGGGAGAGGTATTAAGAACTTGAAAGTTGGAAGGATCCAAAACTCCTTTCTACATGGAGCCACAAATGATAATATAACAAAAGCTAAAAGAATGAGGCAAGAAATTAGAAAATAAATTATACCAAAAAATATATATACTTGTTTTATCCCCTCAAAATTATGTTAGTCTTACTGTAAAAATATATAACGTCTAAAACGACATAAATAATAAAAAGTACATTGTAAAAAAACCATTTGGAGTGGAGGATTTGAACCTTTGATTGTCGGAGGTACATATCAATTACCGTTGAGCTATGCTCACTTTGACATAAAACATTCTTATATATTAAAGCTCTATCAAACGATTGCACAAATAAAATATTGCACACACCTAGATTAAAAATAACACAATCTCCTTAGCTTACACAAAGGTGTCCAAGTGATATCTCAAAAAAGACCTAAATTTCACGGCACAGACGAGGACGGAGAGATGTACATGTCTTTCACCCTCTAATTTTAGTCATGCACATTACTAAAATCTTGACTAATTGAATTATGCTCAAATCAATGTCTAACTTATCTCTACAAAAAGAAACAAAAATCGGTGCAACCGTTATTGCACCGCAACTTTAGAAAGAGAGAGAGAGAAAGACTAAACAAAAGTAGGGTTAAAAAAAGAGGGAATAAGTTAAGTAATGATGCATTAATCCTTTTGTTTGTACAACTTAATATATGATTATCTTGTTAAGCTTTCTTAATCAGTAATAATTAGCTATGGATTGATGAATATATATGTACACAAGCACGCTTAAGAAGTTTGACAAAAGAAAAAGTGGAGAGAAATGGAAGCAATTAATTAATTTAAGCTTTCCCTTTTGTAAAAGTAATTTCTTTAGGTGAAGTGGACGTGTATTCAAATCATTACAATATATATATATATATATTTTGCATCTGTATTTCAAAAATCTTTCTTCTATTATTCTACACATTTATACACTTTATAATAAATAGACATAAAAATAATTTCACTCTCATTTGATCTTTTTTCTTTTTCCCTATAAATTTCATTTCAACATGCGCACGAAAGTTCAGAAATTATTGCAATAATTTCTGACGCCCTTTCCCACTTGAGAAAGCATACTAAATATTTATGGAGCCGTAAATCATTTATGTTTTTTTTTTAAATAAAAAAAAAAAAAAACTTGTTTCAAGTGAAAATATTATTTTTTAACATGTGATGATATGTTTTTTAATGATTAGTTTTAAGCATTTTAAATTATCTTCTAAAGTATTGTGAACTCACCACTCTTGGAATATCAAAACTTAAGTTTCCATAGAGTTTGTGTTTTTATATATGTAAACATGATTGAGGGGTGAAAAAAAAAAATACATTAATTAAAAATAGTTGAGAATATGAACCAAAACTTAGACACCTAAATTGTAAGTTAAAGTGAATATAGTTTAGTGGTAATTGACATGTACCTTCGATCGAGATGTTAGAGGTTTGAATTCCTACACTCCCAAATGTTGTCGAACTAAAAAAACGATATTTTAAGAGTGTATAGGGAGAAGATCATGAGAGCTACAATGTGCCATTTTCTAATAGTTTAGTGATAGCAATAGCATCAAGATCTGCAAATATAATGGTAGGAGTAAGATGAAGATGTTTATGATGAATAATTTGATTTAACAGGTTATAGTATTTCTTAAAAGAAAAAAGCTTTTCAATTAATTAGAATTTGTCATCTCATAGGATAATGTGGATCAATACAAATATTATTTTCCAGAAAACATATAACATCACTTTTAAAGTTTGAGAAAGATGGATGAAAAGAGGCTAAGTTTTGAGGCCATTATATTTCATCTTAGCCAAAAGAACAGAAGACAATTTCAACACGACAAAGGGTTTATAAAGTTGCATTTCCTTTTGTGGATTCCTCATCACCTAGAGGGAAACCTACAATCCTCTCCCCAAATTATGTGAAGGAAATCTAAAATAAATGCCAATCTTTTTTTGCTCAATTTTAGCCACTAAAAACTACTAATAAGGGGCAATCATTTGGCTTTTCTTAGCAAGTTTTTTTTTTTTTATTCAATATTCACGATCTTGATTTCTTTGAAAAAATATTTCGATTTATCCCATGCGTAATAAATGTTGATACTATTTAAATATGAATAAAGAATTTTATGACGGACCCAGTCTACGCTCCTATGAAAAAAAAAATCTGACCTCTTAGTTGAGAGTACACGTCAATTACCATTAAACCATCCTTACTTTGGGAGTGTGGGTTTTCCTCTTCTATTTTACAAAGGAAGCGAAATAAAATTAAAAAAAAAAAAAAATCAAACATTAATTAAAAATTATTGAATCATTCAAGTACGTGACTCTTTCTAATTAATTCTACTTCTTTAACATTTATTATCAAAACCCATGGATATTCCATATATAAAAATAATAATAATAATAATTCAAGTGTGGGGTCTATTTGCTATAATATAAACTTCAATGATATTTTAATTACTCAACATTATTTAATAACATGGTCTAAAAAGATAGTCAAAAAAGGAGATGGAATTAAATCCTCTGTATTTGGTAGCCCAAAAATAGTATAAATATTTAGATTCTCTTACTTTATGTGTAACATATACTTTCCTTTTGCCATGAAACAGGGAAGTGGGGGAACCATTGCCCCTCTTGAGTACAGTCTTGGTCAAACAATTCATTAATTTTCTTAATAATTTTTAATTAAATTAAAAAATATTCAATTATCTAGCTAATGAATTTAATTTATAATTAAAATGAAGATAAGGGGATATGATGTTGACTCAAACCAAATACCCTATAAATGTAATTATTATTATTATTTTTTTTTTGTTGAAAAGACCTTTAAATGTAAAATTGAGGACTAAAAAGTCTACATTTTTAGCCTGTGACCACACACCCCTGATGTTCAAATTACTATACTCTCTGACAGATATGTAAATAATTTCTATTGACAAATTTAATGCTTCTATTTGACTAAACATTAAAATGCTCATGAAATTTTGATTATTTATTTAATTTTTTTTCAATAAATTCATGAAGATGTATTAAATTGAAAAATAAAGTTTTATTCAATGAACCATAAATCCAACTAATTTTTATTAATAGAGTATTAAATTGAAATAATTGAAGAGATTTTTTTTTTTAAAAAAAAGGGAGACATTATAGGGTGGCAAATGAGAATTATGGCTGATCATACCCCATTTGTACCCATCAAATACTCTACTTTTCTAAGAACTTTTTTTTTTTTTTTTTTTTTTGGAAATTTCAAAACTTTTTTTTCCTTGTAATATAATGGAATCCAATGTTACCATAAAATTATAACCAAAACCATTGTATTTTTTTCTTTCCTTTTAGGCTGTCAACATGTCTCAACAATTGAGCAAAGCAAATTTCTTCTTCTTTCTTATTCTTCTCTCTTTCCCTTTTCATTATCTATATACAATGGATACACACAAATAATTGAAAAGTTTAGTGACACTTTATTATTATTTTTTTCTAGTCCATAGTTTGATTAAGTTTTGGTATAAATGATATATATTATTTTATAGTTCAACAATGTTATTTGAAACATTAGTTTAATTAATAATTTACAATAAAATTATACCAAATGTTAAGTACTTCTTCAATTAGTTTGCAACTAACTTGTGTACTTCCTATGTTAATATAAGAAAATCTATGAGAATAAATCTTAGGAATCTTCATTCATGAAAAGTTAGCAAAAATATATTGAAAATTTGAAGTTTGTAAATAGTCCACATTAATATTTACTAATTATTCAATCAAATTTCTTAAAACAAGTTTGTAAAGAAAATAAAAGTTAAGGCGAACTTTTAAAATAAGCCCTCCATTTTGGAACTTGGAATTGAATAAAATATTTTAAACAACTTCCCCTAATTACTAGATTTTTATCAAAATAAAAGGACACCTTTATGGCTAAAATCTACCATCAATGATTTTGTTAGATTTGAAGACAAATTAAATTTGATGATAATGATTCCAATATTAGAAACCAATCATTATTACTTCACTATTAAGCTCATTAAATCAATCCTCCTTTAATCACTATATATATATATTCCCAAATCATTAATCTATACACATGAAAATACTAAGTAGATTACAAACATTTCCATTCCTAGGAGGAAACCAAAATCCAACAAAAAAAAAACCTCAAAACGTGTGTCAAATTATAATTCTTCTCCTTAAAAAAATCAAACCCATTAATTTCATACACCTAAAAAAAAAAAAAAAAAAAAACTTATATAACGTAATACATTAACGAGAACAAAGACATTATTTTTTTCTCCAACCGAAAAAAAAAAAAAAAGTAAACTTTGCTTTTGTGGGTATCCCTTGTATTTTCTGTTCTGAACTTTTTCTCTTCTGACAAACAGAAAAAATAAGAATGAAAGAAGAACGATCTCAGAAAGCTCACTAAAGATGTTGATTGTTAACAATGGAGGCACTCAAGAAATAAAACTGTCAGATTAAATAAAAGTGCAAAAGTACATAAAAAAAATAAAAATAAAAAACAGAGAGAGATTAATAAACATCCATTACATATACATATATATCTGAGATATATCAAAAAGCTAACATTGTTGTGAAACATTTTAAACAACAAAAAAAAAAAAAAAAAAGAAATTTTTAGACTAACCCATGAAACAATCCGATGTACAAAATCAACCCATCTCAAATTTTTGTCCCCAAAAGAAAAAAAAAAGGTAATTGAAGGAGATGATCGATCACCTTTTGACTGTGAAGAAGAAAAAAAAAAGAAAAAAAAAAAGAAGAAATGGAATGATCTTCATGGCGATCTCCAGCTTCTTAAGCCAATATCGTTGTGTTTTCTGGAAGGGCCAGAGGCTGGAATGGGTATTCTTCTGGGGAAGAAGCCAAAGAAATGGCCATAAAAATGAGGCTTTGGCTTGAAGTTGAAGGGCTGTGTCGTGGAAGGGGAGGAAGAAGCATTGTTGCAGCAAATGAAGAAGAATAGCATTAACAAGAACATCATCCGAACAATTAGATGCTGCTTTGTTGATGTTCTTGTTCTACAAACAAACATGGTCATCATCATAAGAACAGAACAGGAAGATATCAAAGACAAGTTTTGGTTTTGGTTTTGGTTTTGGAAGAATATAGAATGTGAAGAAATTGGATATGTTTGTTTGTGTTGTGTTGTGGAGATATTGGAAGGCAAAAATAATAAAAAAAAAAACTTAAAAGGGATAATGGGAGAGAAAGAGAGAAGAGAAGAAGGTAAAGAAGATGATGACTTTAAACAAATCAGATGCTTCTGCCTGCACACAAGTAATGTTGGGAGCAGAAAGTTGAAAAGGGGTTTCAAACAAAGCCTTTTTGAATGAGTCTTTTGGGTAACTGTGGCTACCTATTTCATTTTTATACAAACCCCTTTTCTCTTTTCTTTTTCATTTTTTCTCCTTTTTCTGAAATTTATTCATTCAAATATCATTTTGATTCCAATACTTCAAACTTGTTTCAATTTTTTTATGGTCTACTTAATAACAAAGGTTCAAATTTAATCTATGTAATTTCAATCTATTTTAAAGGTTAAAATATCATTTTGGTCCCTCTATTTTGAGACTTTTTTTTTCCCTTATAGTCGGTGTTTCTTTCAAATGTCTAAATTTAGTCTCTCAATTTTCAATGGAGCTTAAAATTGGTCCCTACAATGAGTTTATTATAATATTTTCTAAAAAAATAGTCTTTTATTAGCATTTCTCCTATAAGTTTTAGAAATATGTTCACATCGTGTTTTTCCTTGCATAGAAATTATTATTATTATTTAACAAATTTCGGTAAAAATTAACTTTAAACTTACAACATAGACCAATTTTAAGTTTTAAAGTCTGTGGACTAAAATTAGACATTTGAAGGTAGAGAGACTTAAAAGTGAAACAAACCTCAAAGTACACAAACCAAAATGATATTGGTTAAAGTATACCAAAATGATATTTTAACCCATTTTAAAATTAGTCCTCATTGTTGTTGTGTTTTTTTTTTTTTAAAAAAAATTAGTCCTCATTGTTGTTAATTTTTATAATAATAATGATTTTCATTTAAAAAAAATGCAAAATGTAGGTCCCAAATATCTTGAAAACAAGAATTACAAGGATTGATAATTTTTAGCAAAAGTTTTTTAAATCATTAATATAATTAAATTTATCGTGACCCGTTGACCTACGCTTTTAGGTCTAATAGTGAATTAACACAGTATCAGAGCGCTGTATTTTGAGTCTCTTTAACATCTCGTGGAAAAAATCACATTACAATTTCGAAAACTAACCATGAAGATTAACGCAGTATAAGTTTGAGTATCCGGACATAGATAATTAAAAAGTAGAAGAACCAAAGCGATATAAACAACTCATCACAAAAACTAGGAAGAAAATGAAGAGAAAGAGAGAGAGAAAAGGGAAGGTTTTGTTATGTCATGTTTATGTAGGGTTAGGTGAGCGTTTGGTCCCACAGAACATTAATGGCCGACGAAGAGGAAGTGGAACTGTTGGTTTGGTATAATAAGACCCTTCTCTCCCAAAAATATTGCCAACTTTTTCCCTACACTTTCACCTTTTTTCACTTTTTTTTTTTTTTTTTTTTTTTTTTTTTTGTTTTCCCTCTCTCTCTCTCTCTCTCTCTTAAGGGAAAATATTGGGACAGTCCCCTAATTTAAGGGTCTGTCAAAAAAATGAAAGCCAACAGCGAGTGAACAAAATCCACTCTACCCAACAACCACTGACCCAAAATCTATATATACATATCAATCAATACACAATTCTTATAAATAAATAAATAATTCTCCTTTTCCTTTTCCTTTTCAAAAAAAAAATCCCCATATATACCCTTAATTAATTCAATTATTCACTGTTTTTCACTTTCCTTTTCTTCAATAAGAAAACCCCACTGCCACTCAACCTCATCAGATTCAGACCCCACGAGCGCCATTGGGATTTTATTTAATTATTTATGATCTTTTTCTGTTTTTGGTTTTTGGTTTTTGGTTTTCTATTTTTTAAAAACAAAAACCATATATGTTTGATAACTGTTTTTGGTTTTCAGTTTTTTAAAAATTAGAAAGATGAAAAGATGTGTTAGAGAGAGAAAAATGTGTAGAGACGTTGAAACAAAAATTTAGAGACACAAATATAAATGTTTTCAAGATAAGTTTTTTTTTTTTTTTGAAAGACGAGAAAAGTTAAACATAGAAAATTTTAAGAAATGAAAGAATATTAGTTATTAGACTCGAAAAAAGATATTAGTTAGAGGAAAAATAGAAAACAAGTAAGAGTAAAAGCCATAAATTTTATATTAAAAAAATTAAATAAAAAAAAAAGAAAATTTAGAGAGATAATAAGGTTAAGAGTAAAAGATATGCTAAAGAAATAACGATAAATTAGAAAAATAAGGAAAAGTTGTAGCGATAGAAAATTTTGGTGACTTTTTTTTTTCAAAAGAAAAATTAGAACATGTTAATTAAGGAGAGAAAAATTATTGATAAGTTTCTAGAAATAGACAAGATATAGAGGAAAAAAAAAGTTTTGAGGAAGAAAATTTTACAGAGAGAAAAATAAATTTTATAGAGTAAAAAACGTTTTAAAGAAAAAAAAATAGAGAAAGGAATTTGTTGGAGAAAGATAGCTAAAAGGGAAGAAAAGTGAGCATTAGAAGAAAAATGAGTTTTTGAAAAACATAAATCTGTTTTTAAAAACTATTTTTTTTTTTGTTTTTGAAATTTACTTATAATTTCAAAAACGTTTTTAAAAAACAGAAATTGTTATCAAACACCCCTGTTTTTAAAAAAATGAAAAACAAAAACAGAAAACAAAAAACGAAATGGTTATCAAACGGTCCCTAGGGGCCCGTTTGGTAACGTTCTCGTTTCTTGTTTCTTGTTTCTAATTTTATTAAGAAATCTAAGCATATAATAACTATGTATGTTTCTTGTTTCTCATTTTGTAGAAACACTCCCAAAATTTGTATAGAACTTTTGGGAACAACTAAAACTAGTTTCTCCTTTTTTGTTCTTGTTTCCAATTTTTTCCAAACATAAATAAGAATATAGGTTTAGTATTATTGAATGTATAGATGTTAGAGTCATGAAATTCTATTTTTCTTTATTAAAAATGAAGAAACAGAAACAAGAAACGAGAACGTTACCAAACGGGCCCTAGGTTTTTCATTTCTTGATTTTGATTGCCCTCCTTTTCAATTTAAGTGTTTAGTGGGTTAATTAGTATAATATAAGTGTCTCTGTGATTTGTTTTATGGGTTTGTGGTTTTGGGCTCTCTCTCTCTATAGAGTCTAGGATCTTATAATTGAAGAACATTTTGTTAATAATTTTGTGTGTCTAAGTCATTCAACTCCGTTAATTTTGACATAAAATATTGTGTTTAGCCCATGTGATGAAATCAAGAAAACGAATTAATAAATCATAAAAGTGTATTATTATTAGATAAATTTGGTAACAAAATACGAGTTAAGATATTGTCTTTGTATAATTGGACATGCATGAGAGTGACAAGAACGTACCTATGCAAATTAAGTGTCCCTCATTTTGAATACATAAGGTAAGTTGCATGAGAAATTAGCAACACAATGTCATATAGCGTAGGGTAGGAATTTGCCTTTATCCACTTATGCAAAGTAAATATGGTTGTTTTTTTTTTTTTTTTTTTTTTTTTTTAAAAAAGAATAGTAATATGATTTAAAAAACGTCAAAATGAGCATAGATTAGCGGTAATTAGTTATCCGAAATTAATGGGCTCTGATACCATATTAGATTATATGGACTTCCATCTCAAAACCAATTGACAATGAGTGGAATGACCCTTGTAACTTATATATTGTGAGGTCTTCACCAATCTTTCCGATGTGGGATCCTCAACAAAGCATATTTCTAAAATTTATAGAAGGAGAACTAATAGAAACTAATTTTTCTAAAGAAAGATTAATACAATGAACTCATTTTAGGAACAAATTTTGAGCTTTATTGAAAATACAAGAAAGAACAATGACTAAAATTGGATATTTGAAAGTACAATGACTAAAATGGAATAAAATCTCAAAGTTGGCTAAAATAGATATTTTAACCCAAAAAAAAAAATTATATGGGTGAGAAAGAGTTATTCCACTATAATATAATTTTGAATTACTTGTGAA
Organism: Luffa acutangula; assembly: GCA_036850905.1. NCBI lineage: Eukaryota > Viridiplantae > Streptophyta > Magnoliopsida > Cucurbitales > Cucurbitaceae > Luffa > Luffa acutangula. Next base: position 53,370,140 of record CM072087.1, on the reverse strand, counting down.
GAATCCATTCAAATATAATGATTATATCCATGAACATAATATTGTCTAACTCTCATTAATTTTGGTTAAATGTGAATTAATTTATTAATTGAGCTCAATATGACTATGTGGCCCATGATCCATAACAAGGTCCATGTTGAACATATATATAATTAGTTATTAAGGAGGGAGATTAACAAGGTTTTTTCTTTTTTAAACAAAAATAACATGAAATATATATTGAGAAAATATGTGATTTTGTAAACTCTAAACCCCACTAATTTGGTTGAGAAAAGATGCATAATCATACACAAGTCTTCTCTTTCATTAGAGTTTGTTTTTCCTTCCATATATATGTGTCAAAAGATCTAAATTGAATCCACAATAGTCCTCCTTTGGTTTCTCAAATGGTTTAGAAGTTAAAATTTTTTTATTGCTCGAATTATTATGTTTCTAGTATTCTTTCTTTAATATTTACTCTCTTATTTCTACGTCCATATTGGAAGTGATTATAAAAAAAAAAAAAAGGTAAAATCACTTTTCTTATTCAAAATCACTCCAAAACGCGTCTTTAATAATTCAAAATCAATTTTGATTATATGAAACTCACGTTTAAAAGTATAAAATCAAACATAAAATTGATTTTGAATAATTAAAAGTATGTTTTGGGATGATTTCAAATATGACAAAAGTGATTTTACACTAACAAACAACAATTTGATTCAAACCAAAGAAAAATTCTAATTTACTTTTTCAACCTGGTTTATGAATATCTCATTGTCTTGATGATCTTTTACAAATGTTCTATAATGCTGCATTAATTTTGGTTCATACAATGTTTTGATTGGGTGTTTACTAAAAGTGAAAAAAGAAAGGAAAAAAAAAAAGAAAAAAAATTGTATTATCTACAAATTAAAGCTAGAATAAAGAGGAGAAAATCTAATTATTAGAGTAGTTAAGATATGATGATCAAAGTAATGGTGTATACATGTTTGACAAGACACATAAAATAAATAAGTGGTTGACCTAGAAAAATCAATATAAAGATAATGTACAAGTGTTGTTTTAATTTTATATATTGTAACATCCCTTATTCTCAAATGGAAAAGACAGTTGAATTTACCAATTTTTAATTTTTCATGTAAAAATTGAAAATTGTGAGTGAAGATAATGACTTTATAGAACAACCACCAAGTTGGTCAACTTAAAGGTACGTACCATATGTTCAATTAGTGGTTGAGTACCATATGTTCAATTAGTGGTTGAGAACTTTGAGTACCATATGTTCAACTATGAATTTTCAAGAATATGTCTAATAGGTTCTTAATATATATTCAAAAAAATGTTAAAATTAATTTATCTATTAAATTTAAAATTGAATTTTATATCTAATAAGACTTTAAACTTTCATTTTTGTATCTAGTTAGTCTTTGAATGTTATAAAATTTTGAATAGGTCAAAGATCCAGCTGACACAAAATTGAAAATTCATAGATTTATGGGAGGTAGGAGATTGAACATTTGACTTCAAGAATAGTAATATCTATGTACTTTATTCAGCGAGCTATGCTTTGGATTGCCGGCAAAACATAATAAAATTTTCCTTTTTTATAAGTTCAAATGTACTACATATGAGGATGATAATTCGAACATCTAGCTTTTTGACAAAGGATACAATGTCTTTTAATCAGTTAAATTATGCTTAGGCTACCAAACACAATATTTAAAATATTTTCAATAATACTAACTTTTAAAGCTATGATTTTTTTTTTTTTCTTGAGAAGACTTTTAAAGCTATGATCAATCATAGTTATTTCATAAAAACACATTTTTTGAAGAATTATTTTAAAGACAATTGGTGTGAAGCAAATATCCTTGAATCAACTTTAATTTAACTTTGACAACTTGAATTATTACTGATGGATGTACCACCTAACTATTGTTCAAAATGAAAATGAAAAAAAAAACTTGAAAACTTTATTTTATAGGATTTGAGTTTGCATCAAAATCAAGAAGAAATGAATTAATGGAGTGTCAATACCTCTTTCCTCTTTCATAGTTTCATTAGAGAGTGGACCCAAAGTTCTCCATATTTGAATATATGAAAGAAATAAGATGCCCTCATGCTGTTTGGCCTAATTGACAACAACATGGGAAGGTCATAGGACCATTGTCAATTTGCCATTCACAATCTTTATATTTGGGTGCTACCAATAATTCAAATATGAATGCAAATATATCCAACTCTTTCAATTTTATAGAAATGTGGATTGAAATATTGACATCGATGGATATTATTCTTAAGAAAGACGTAAATGCATGTCAAAGAGTTCATAAAAAGTATCTAAAGTAAATAAGTATTGCACACCTTTTAAGTAGTAACTTAACTTTTTCTAATAGTTTGTATTTATGTCATAGTAATATTTTGTTGGTTAAATTAAAAGTTTGAACTTCGTAGTCATTGTACACTTAAAAGTTTTTAATTTTTAATAGGTTTCTAGACTATAAATGTTATGTCAATCTGGTCTTAAAGAACACCCCTAGATGGAAACAACTGTCAACCAAGATCGTCTTTTTTTTTTTTTTTTTTTTGTTCCTTCTATTTATACAAAAAAAAAATGAACTTGACAAGTTGGTTTCAAACAAGTTAAGTATTTTGTGGTGTTATCGTGAACAAATATAGTCAATGACGAGATTTGTTAGACACAAAACTGAAAGCTCGTAAACCAAGCAAAAACCTTTCAAAATATAGAGACCAAATCGACATGAATTGAAAGTCAATGACTTGTTACCCTAAAACTTATGAGACAAAACCTTAGAAGTTGGAGACAAGATTCACGTAACTGAATCCACTTTGTAAAACTTTCATATTTCATCAATATCTCTACGACGTAATAAAAATATGGATTGATGTTCAACATGGATACGAAAGCTTTAAATATATGAAAATATAGATAGAAATAATTGAGAGGTGGGATCCAATAAAGGAATGGGGAGAAGGCAAATTAGATGGAAGAGAGTGCGCGCCATCTGTTCGACGAAATGCGGGACCGAATTAAAGAGAGAAATTAGGAGAAAAGAAAAGTGGACGTCACAAAGCCTCATAATAAAAAACAACACACCCTTTGACTCACTTTCATTTGAATTTCAGAAACTCTCACTTAACTTTTTCCATTCTTGTCCCATGGATGTGATACTACATTTCTTTTTTATCCTCTCTTTTTCTTTTTCGGTAAACTTCTTTTTTTTTTAAAAAAAAAAAAAAAAAAAAAAGATACAAAACATAGAACATGAAGTGTCATGTCACATGGTTTATTATTATTTTTTTTCTTTTTACTTTTTAGCTTTTTCATGAAAATTTTAAAGAAAAAAAAATATATGTGAGTGAAAATATGTGGGGGCCAGATTTTCTGGCTCTCTCCCTCTCCATTTTATGATTCATGATGATGGATAACAACATTTCATGGCTTTTATTGGAACCATTTTGTTGTGGAAAAAATATTATTATTGAGCAATTTTGCATAGAGGGGATGTCAGAAAGAAATTAAGTCAATAGTACACACTTAGCTTTGGAAGCACTTTGGAAGCTATATGTTGTTAGGGGTCAAAATTTTTAAAGGAAAGATAGTTAATGGGGATAGCGACTATACTTATAACACAATATTTTTCGATCTTGTATCACCATTTCTAGTCGTCTTAACTATATATATCCAAGTGGGTTACCACCTTGATGCACCGATGAAATAATCATGAGGATGCCAACATGGATTGAAAGTGAACTTAGCATGCATCTATAGTCTAGCCTAACATCTAGCTTCTAATTGTGAATCTATTTAGATTTGACCCATATGAATTATTGTTGGTGTTTGGTTGCTCGACCAAGTCCATAAAACTCTTCTTTGTTTTGGTGAGGGTAGGTTGTACTTAGTAGCTGAACCAAGGTGATATTAAAAGGTTGTCTAACTTAGGTGAGTCTAGTACTTGACCGCATAATAAATAGGTAATTAAGATTAGGAAGAGTTACCTATTTTGGGTGAGTCCAAATACTTGATAATCATACTTAGGTAAAACTAGGAAATTACCTAGCATAAGTAAGGTACTTAGTAGCTCTTTAGTTGAGACAGAATCATCTAGCTTAAGTACCTAAAACAAATTTCAGAGGTCTAATATTAGGGCATAAGGTTTGACAAAATCATGTATCAAAGCATCGATTAATTAATCGTCCATCTTGTGGTAACATTAGGTTCAACACTAAAATGTGTAACCTATTACAGCGTGAAAGTGCAACTTGTAGAGTACTGCCACACCACGTCAATTTAATACATGTTACATCTAGTGTCTTAGTAAGGTAGATCGAGGTAATTATCACATCTTTCTAATTTTGGTTTTTTTTCTTTTTTTTTTTAGTTAAGCAATTGAAGAGATAGAGGATTGAACTATCGACTTTTGTGATGGTAATGGGTAACTTTATCACCTGAGGTCCTAAACTATGTTTGAATTGATCTCTTTCAATTTTTAAATATTGTTGATATGTCTTGAACCTGTTTTGGGTTTTGGGTCTGGCGCATAGCACATGAGAAGTTTGATGTTGTAGTAGTTTGGAGCAATGAGAGAATTGATGTTGTAGCATCTCGTCGCATGAGAAGTTTGATGTTGTAGCATCTTGTCGCATGAGAGAATTGATGTTGTAGCATCTCGTCGCATGAGAAGCTTGATGTTGTAGCATCTTGTCGCATGCTTTGAGTAGGGACCAAGTTTCCCTTTCCTTTGCTTTCAAGTTTTTTTTGCTTTGGTTCCAAGTTTTGTCTTGCTTTGGCTCCAAGTTTGATATGCTTGTAAAGGTTAAGAGTGGTGCTATATAAAACCCTTTTATGAGATTCTTAAAACATGCTCTCACGTTCAACTAAAATCAACATAAAAGCAATACTAAAAGCTATTTTTTTAATCACTAATTACGTTGAACATAATTAAAAAAAAAAAAAAAAACAATACTTAGAAGTTTTTTTTTTAATTTATTTAAATCTGATTCCTTTTAAGAATCTCTTTATATGCAAAATTAATCAATGTATTTAGTAGAAAATGAAACATAGATGTGCTTTTAAATAAACAATATAAAACAATAAATGAAAATACAAGACTAGAAAATACTGTCAATTTTGAACTACCTATCTCAAGAGATAAAACACTTATTGTCATTCTTAAAGTTCATTGTTTGGATATAATTTTTTTTAGATAGACTTTCAAGAAAATAAACGTCTATAATCAGATCATAATCAAGGTTTTAAATGTTGATATCAATGAAAATGTCAAGATTTCAATTTTATGGAAATGTTCAAGAAAATATCAACAAAAGGTCGATAAAAATGATAAATACATCTGAAAAAGATTATAAATTTGAAAAATAATTCATATAAAAGATATTTAAATTAACAAATAAGCATTTTTCAAATTTTATTTTTTTATTACAAATATTAAGTCCACATTAGTGTTATTTTGTTTGCATTTTTACTATATCTCGTTGATTTTTCTATGATATAATAAAAATGTCAATTCATCCCTCATGTCAATATCAAATTCATAAACATATGAAAATTTAAAATCCCAATTATAATTAATCAAATTCTTATTATACACCCTCCTCATGAACAAAAGGATCCCAAATTAGGAAGTTATTTTTCTCTTGAAAAGGATGGATTTTTTTTTTTTAAAGAAGTTCTATAACTAATCTATATACTAACAATGTTCTCTTGATTTGGTATATATAGCTTTATTTTTTTTAGTACATCAACATTTGAGGGTGGGAGAATTCGAATCTCTGACCTCATGGTTGAGGGTACATGTCAATTATCGTTGAGCTATACTCGCTTTGGCTTGATTTGGTATAACTTGTGACTAACTAAAAGAAAATTAACATTTATCCAAACCAAACCATTGTTTGTTTTCATTTAATGAAAAAACATGGTACAAAATTGCAAATTAGAATGCAAGTAAAATAGAGAAAAGAGAGAGAGAGAGAGAAGTTAAGTGGCAGTAGGTATAGGAATTTGGATCCATAGTTGTTAAGAGTAATGATGAAAATTGACAGAAAAAGGAAATGGAAAATTGCAGTCTGAGTTTTAAGGGCAAAGGATCCCTTAGCTTAAGGGCAAAAGGCAAAAGGGCAAAGGCTTCTATTCCCTTTTCATCAGCTTTTGACTCTGAACTCCAACTCAAGTATGCCAATACTCCCAAACAACTCTCCACCTTCTCTACAACAAGAACATAACTTTTTCTACCTTTTTCATCTGAGTATTTAGTTTTGATTTGGATATATATACCTTTTGTGACTTTGTCTTCAAACTAATTACAATACAAAAGCTTTTAAATTCTATCTCCGTTCTCATGTTAATAATGGTAGTTGGTTGAGTAACTTTCGTACATGCATATTTCGTTTTTAGTACATGGTCCAACTTCTCTCACAACTCTTTGTGGGTTGGTAAAAAGTCGTTTTGGTTGAGTAAGACAAAATTTGACGAAGAAAAGAGGGAGTGATTGTGTTGAGGAATGACTAACAAAGGCTGCAATTATATAAACAATTGATATATGTACGTACCACTCGTGTGATGAGGTCGATCCTGGAAAAGGTACTCCCCGATTGCACTCAATTTGAGATAAACTCAATTCAATAAAGGAATGCATGAACCTTTTTTATTTGATCTCGATCATATTGTTTTGTGTGTGTCATGATATTGTAACTGGGACAACATGTTACTCAAACACAACCCTAGTAACTAGTACGGGCTAAAATTTGATAACCTATATGGTTGTGTTGAGACTCCTTAATTTGATCCTATATTATAACTGTTACGTTGTTAAACCCTAATTAATCAAATACCGTCTCATGGTAAGTTGTTGACATCCATCTTTGGAACACATTGTAGCCACTTTTCATCGTGGTTAGCCCACGTCATTTCCAAACTTAAACTACATATTCGTTGGCATTTTGAATGCATCCGAACACTCTCGTTTAAGTAATCAGTTCATCTAATCAAATACTAATTTGGACATTTTTCCTAATAGAGAAATAAAGTGAAATTTGCCCAAATGAAATTAAAATGAAATTCAAAGACTTAGAAAAAGTACACCATATTTTTAAAGAGAAACTATTAGTTATTGATTGACTTGATAGCTCGCTAATTGACCAAAAATGGATTAAAATAATTATATTAATTCGTTTTTTTATTTTTACTTTTATAATTAATGTTTGTATTTATAGTTAGTTTATTAGCATACGCAAAAATGGTATAAATGATGGAAAAAGATGAGCTGGATGATATTTTCCAAAAATCAGTGTATAATTAAGTTGGTAGCACAGTGACAATGATTTCTGATTTAATTTAATGCGATTTAAAAAGCCCAGACTATAATAATGCTCTACATTATAGAGGGGCCCATTACCTAATTAGGCCCAATTTTGTACAAACTTCTAGGCAAATATGAAGTTCATTTAAAACTTGGAACCTTGCACTTTTACCCCCTCAAATTCATTTTATTACAACATGACCACATCTTTTTTTTTCTTTTTTTTTTTTTACTGAAATATGACCACATCTTTTCTTTCAAGTAATTTTTTTTTTTGTTTGGTTTAAATCTCATTTTAATTTTCGAACTTTCAAGTTTGTTCTATTTTGTCTCTAAACTTTTAAAATGTCTATTTTGATCCTTAAACTTTCAAGTTTATTCTATTTTAGTCCTCGAACTTTCAAAATGTCTATTTTAGTTTCTAAACTTTTTTTAAAATAATCATTTTGGTCATTGTTAGGTTACTTTTCTACCTTAAATTCGCTTTGTGCAAGTTGAGTCTAACTTTGTTTTAGTACAAAGTTGAGTCTAACTTATTTAACTTGAAATCATGCTCATATTAGCATTTTAAGACACATACTCAAAGTTACGTCCTTAATTCAAGAGAAATGTTTAGTTCATTAAGATTTTTCCTACTAAAATAGATGAGAATTTTCTTTTTCTTGTATCACAATCCAAACAGTGGGGGTGAGGATTCAAAAATATGTTTTTTTTTCTAAATTAATGTCTATATAGTATGTCTAGGTTAGACAAATACATGTGAAAGTAGAATCTTATATACTTTATTTATTTATAGTTCAATGACTTTTGAGGTGGAAAGATCCAAACTTTTGACCTCTTGATTGAATGTTATATATTTTATTTTAATATTTTTCAAAAATATTAAGGTTGATTTTATTTTTATTCAAATCTATAATAGATTATCAAGAGAAGAAATGAAGAATTATATATCTTAATTAATTAAGCTATAGTCATGTTAACCATGTGTGTGTTTTGTCGTGGATTATTTTAAAATAAAATATTTAAGTACAATCTTTCATATAGTACATATCAAAATATATTGTCAAAACTATCAATTAGTTGTCAACAAAAAAAAAAAAAAAAAAAAAAGTTGTCAACACAAACATAATTCAACAAATAAAATATTTTGTTGACATTGAACATAATGTAACTGATATAAAGCTGCCAAAACGAGCTTAGCTCAGCGGTTAATCCCCTACCCTAATTGTTGATGTGCTAAAAAAAAACTGACACAATGCTTTGACGAGATTAGAGGTTTGAATTATCACTAAAAATAGAAAAAAAGCAGTTATGCTTTTCTTAAAAAGTTGCGGATAAATCTCCATCCACACACGTGATCAATAGAAAATTTGACAATCAATTCCAATTGAAATTTTTTTTCTTTTTTTTTTTTTTGACAATAGAAAAAATATTTAATTTTGACTAGTAGACACTTTCGGTAAATTAAATTAACTGACATAATGCTTTGACGAGATGGTTCATAAAATATAACGAATAGTTTTTATCTAATAATATTATCACGGGTCGGTTTGACAATTTTCTTTTAAATCTTATTTTATTTGAATATAAAAAGTGAAGAAAGTACAATGAGGTTTAAAAACCTGTCCTAATATGTTTCAAAAAAAAAAAAAAAAAAAAAAAAAAAAAAAAAACTGTCCTAATAACGAGAAAAATGTGTTATTAAAACAAAATTGTAGCAGAATTGGCATAGCCAAAGTAATCAAATAATATACGTAGCCAACTTCTCTTTTTTATTTAAAATCTAATATTCTCAAGTAAAAAGAAGAAGAAAAAAAAATACAATCCCCACTAAACAAGATTTAATAATTCTTTTTTTTTTTGACAATATGTGGGGAGGGGGATTCGAACCACAGATCTCGTGGTTAGCAATGCAATTTTATGCCAGTTAAACTAAGTTCTTGTTGGCAACAAGATTTAATAATTCACAGTGACTTAGAAGATACATTTCAATCATATCCTATATCCCTAATACATGTAACAATTAATACATTGCATATTCCCCCAACCCTCTATCTTTAATTTTTTTTTTTTAAATCAATAATTGAATCTCTCTTTTTTCTAAAATAAATAAATAAACAAATTCTTCTCTCTTCTCTCTCCATATTTTAATTATTTGTTTCCATCAATAATTGAAATTTCAGTTCTTTGGGTCTAACACGGAAATATTAAAAAAAGAATTAGTCAAAATTTCAAACTCTACTCTCTCCGCGTTAAGTCAAAAATAAAGAAAATAATTTTTCCAAAAAAAAAAAAATGAAGAAAATAAATTAGATGGTGGGTTTGGTTTGGTTTGGTTAGGGTTTCCTTTTTCTTTCTTTCTTCAACTTTTTTTTTCTTTCCACCCATTTACTACCGACATCTTTTACTTTCTTTCTTTTTTATTATTTATTTTTGTTAGAAGATCAAATTGATTAGATCTTGTGATCATTAATATGAATATATATATATATATATATATTTATATTATAATGTTATTCTAGACATATGAATCAATGCATATTTCAAAAAGCTTATGATTGGATCCTAAATCTAAATTTCATTTTGACTTATTAGATTGTGTAGATATCTTTATTATTTTTTATACTTTTTTTTACATTTTTATTGTATAATAATAAACTGTAATTTTCCAAAAGCTTATCTATGTGAGTATCTAAAAAGATAGGAGGATGTAGAATATTCACCGTCTCTTGAATATGAATCTATATATTGACTTGGACTTATAAAATTTATTTGTTATACAATATATTGGCTGAAACTCGCTTATAAAAAGAAAAAATTACAAACTTGATAAAACCTCGAGTCAAACATTTTTTTTTTTAAAGTGGTGGGTTTTATGAATCAAATCTCTCTAGACAATATCTCAACAAGATAAGATTATTCTAGTCAATTCCATGGTCAAATCGAGAAAATTAACCAGATCGATTCCATTGGTTCTTGTGGTTTGAACGTAAGAATCTACTCATGACGAAAAGGGAGAAAGAAAGAAAACCAAGGGTTTGAAGTTTGAAGATGATGATAATGGATTCTGATGAGTCAAAGATGAAAGTTTGAAAATGGTGAGAAATTGGTGAGTGGTAATAAACCAAAATGGAGAAATGGAAATTGAATTATAATGAATGTTAAGAGTTAGGTATTTTTTTGGTCAATTGGTTGGCAATCTTAATCGTTGAATTTTACACCACTCGCGTCCTTTTCACGCCCACTCTACGTACCTTTGACTTCCAATTCCCCCCCCCCCCCCCCACTTTACTTCTAATTTTTCCACCCTCCATTTTCCTTTCTTAATTTTTTCTTCTTCTCCAATTTTCTTTTTCCTTCAAAAAGTAGTGGAAATAACAACACAATCTCACGTTTACTAGAAGTGGACAAAATTTCTTCGGTGTATAAATAAGAACAATATTCACATCCATACGATGTTATTTAGGTAAAAATAAAGCAAAAAGACGTTCAATTAGGTCCAAAATAAATCGTGTTATACTATATGGGGTATTCTATAAAGACATTTTTTTTTAGTTAAATAATTATGAGAGTGAGATATCGAACCATCGATCTTGGAATGGTAATTTTTGTTTTATCTATGAACTGTGTTCAGATTAACATTCTATAAAGACATATGTCATTCTAGGGATGGAGCTAGAACTTTTGATATACATGACCTCTCAATTATAAAAATATAGGGATAAGGTAAAATAATGATCAGAAAACATGAAAATCTAAAAATTTTCGTATAATTTTCTTAATCTAAGACTAACGGGGAAATTGTGATCTTTGTCTTGCTCTTCCTTCTTCACTTTTGCTTCGTGGTCCTAATAATAATAATAAACAAATAAAATTAAATATAGGTTTCATTTTAGAAGGTAAATTTGTAAATTTCCTTCGCCTTATTTGGGAAGGATGCGTTGCTATAATGAAGATAAAATGTATCATTTTTAAGTAATGCTTAAGAAAACTATTGGTTCAAATTTAGTTAGCTGATATCATACTTCTAGGGGGAGCATTTTTCTTTTTAAATCTAAAATGATGCACATCAAATCTTTTTCATTGATGTGGTTTTTAGAAACAAATTCTTTTTTTTTTTCTTTATACTTTTTGTCGGAGCGAATTTAACTTTGAAATCTTGATTTCGCCGTATTAAACATTTAATTGAGAAGACAAATCCGCATCTAATATTTGTTGAGTTTCATTTATCTCTTTTGAGAGTTGTGACTTTTCTTTTAAAAGAATATTACATCACAAAAAATTAATGAAGCTTCGAGTTCAAACCTATGACCTTTGATGTATAAAAGAAGATAAAAATAGCTTGACTAATAAATTATACTTAGATTGACCAAGAGAGTCAGGACTCTATATATACTTTAATCCTTTCTTTTTTACTAATACCCCTTTTATCCATGGTTGGAGTCTATATATATATATTTATTTTTGTACTTTTTGGATGATTTTAAAAAATTGTAAAATGAACAAACTTTAAGATTATATACTTTTTTTTTTCTCTTTTAATTTAATTTGCTCTACTTTAAACAAATAGAAAGAAATGATAATCGTCAAATAAAGAACTCGATTGGAAAAAAAAAAAGATGAAATTGAATCGGATACAAAGCCACTCGTGTTGGGTTTTGAAAAAATTTCACCTTTTGATTCTTTTTTTTTTTTTTTTTTTTTTTTTTTGAAAAGAATTTCACCTTTTGATTCAAAAGAGAAAAAGAGAAGCCATTAATTCCATTAGTAGTCATGCATGGTGTTTGAAGCTTCATAATTGCAAGTGAAGAAGGATCATTATCATCATCATCATAAAAGCCAAAGCAAATACCACATTTGAGTGTCTCAAAAACCACAATTCTTCTACCTTTAATTTGTTTGAGTGACACCAAAAAAAAAAAAAAAAAAAAAAGAAACTTTATTTTTATTTTTGTAGCTTTTTCTCGTGAGTGACAAAATTTTGAAGGAAATAAAACAAGTGTTCCCTTAGAAGAGAGAATTATGCTTTCCCTATAAGGATGAAGATGCTTTCGGTGCCATCATTCTTCTGTTTGCCTTCAAACTTGTAATGATTCCTCACACACATCATAATTTCATCCCTCCAAACACATCTTTTCATTGATCCACTTTTTGTTTTTGTGATTTCACACGCCCACTTAGCTTGGAAATTATTATGAATTTGGTGTTGTTTCTATAGGTGTTTTCTTTAATGTTTGCCTTCAAACGTGGAAGAAGACTAGAGAATATATGTATGTAGGAGAGAACAGTCAAGCATTAGAGCGATACCATCATTTCTAGGGTTTACTTGAGTTAGAACAGAGCTGGAGTAGTTATACGTTGGTGGAGTTAGGTACAGAAAGTGGAAAAAGTTTTTTTTTTTTTTTTTTTTTTGTTGGCACGTGTGGAAAGTTATAAAAATTTTGGAAGGAGGGGAAGGAATATGATTGCTTTAGTAGCACAATTGATGGTGTGCATTGTGGGAAGATGTGGAGTGAAGTATTTTCACGTGTGTAAGGACATGTACATGTCCCTTAGGAATGATTTTGGGTGGTTGATGGTAATTTAGTAAAGATATATAAAGGGATATATAGAGTTGTTGAAATTATAAAATGTTGACTAGGCTCCAATAATCCACGTTGTAAGGATGAGGGAGAATACGACAATTAGGGTGATGAACTCATTTTGGTGGGACTTTAATTTGAAATCTTTTACCATTTCCTAAGGTGTAAGTTTGCGATTCCTTAGTGCGATTCTTGTTGACATAAGCTCATGACTATCGGTGGAACTTTAACCTTATAATCACCTCTCATTTCAGGATCACCACATGCTCATCTTTGGAATATCGAGCTTTTATCAAGCCTTTCGAACATATTACTTGTTTTTTCTCAAACGTGTTCCTATTCCTAGCTCTTAGGTGTGACCTAAACACTCTTATCAAACATAACCTATTAAGGACATAATCTATCGTTTTTGTTGGGAGTGCCACCAAAGTCCCACGTTGGCTAGATAAAGGGAGGACAAATATCTCAATTGGTATGAGACATTTTGGGGTGAAACCAAACCAAAGTCCCACAATGACTAGATAAGAAGAGGATCATGGACTTATAAGGGAGGACAAGTATCTTCATTGGTATGAGGCCGCCTTTTGGGATGATCTAAAAGCAAAGCCATAAGGGCCCCCCACTCTATTGTTGTAAAACAAAGAAAAGGGAGGTTCAAACCACCACCTCACATGTTGTGTTGAATTCATTAAAAAAAAGAATCATAATACAAAAATAAAAGTTTTATTGTATCTTAAAAATCTATTGAATATGCATTCACCATAATATATTAGTTTAGCCAACATGAACTTAGCTCAACTAACGTAACGTTTAATTAATGACCAGGAGACATGTGGTTTGAACCTCCTCCCACATGTTGTCAAATATATATATTAGTTCAATAACAACATTTGGGGTAGGGATCCGAACTCATGACCTCTTAGTCATAAATAAGCACACATTTTATGCCAATTGAGTTATACTTTTATTGGTGAATATGATATATTTCAAAGTATGTTTTCATGGCATCATTTAGATTTATAAAGAAAAAACCCAAATTAATTCTAAAGAAGTATGTGATAATCATATTAACACATGAACATGCATATGATTTTGAAAACTAGGAAAAACAAACCTAAAAACTCATATTATTTGTTGAACGGATGAATTTTCATGAAAGAGATTTGTAGAAAGGGGTGGGTTGTTATAATTATTACCAACTTCATTATATTTATTTATTTCTTCATATTTCTCCAATAATTATGTTTTCTAGAAACCAACCTCTCCCACCCAACCATCTACCAATAATATTCCTTATCAATAATATATTTAAAAGAAAAATTACCCTACCCAATGTGAAAAAAAAAAAAGGTAATAAAAAAATATATAATGCTGTCAAGTCATTGAATAATCACAACTTATTTTGGTAAAGAAAAAGTCATTGTTAATTTTATTGTTTCATGTGTCAATCATATATATTTTTTTTCCCTTTCCATTCTCTAAAAAGATGTACATAATGAGAGATCTTCTTTAATTTTGTACATAATAATAAATAGGCTAAATTATAAAAAATGCCCATGAACTAATGTTTGTTTCAAAAATGTTTCTGAACTTTAAAAAGTTTCAAAAATATCCTTAAACTTTAAAAAATGTTTCAAAAATACCATTGTCGTTAATTTTTGAATGGAAACCATTAAACATTTCAATTTAATTTATACTCTTTAACTTTCAAAAGATTTTTAAAAATAACCTTATTAGAAAATGCTTTTTTTTTTTTCCTTATCCCACCGTAAATTCTTCTCCCATGAAAATGAATGAGAAGCATTACCTATTTTTCATGTATTCATGCACTAGGAGCTTTTCTTCTCTTTCAACACATCATCCTAAGAGCTTGACTAGATTTTCGACAATGGTATTTTCGAAACATTTTTAATTGTTTTAACGGTTCTCATCCAAAAATTAACGTATTTTTTAAACGTTTTGTAAAGTTCATGGTTATTTTTGAAACATTTTAAAGTTCAGGGGCATTTTTGAAACAAACCTCATAGTTCAGAGGTATTTTTTTATAATTTAGCCTTTACAATTACTCCAAATCAGTTTCCCACATAAACTTTAAATTAAGCTTATTGTAAATATTTAAAAGTTCTAAGGAGTGTAAATGCAATTGTGAAAAGTCAAAGGGCAAATTTATAAGTTAGTCTAACAAAAAATAATAACTTATAAATTAAAGAAACAAGTACAGATTTTCAAATATGGTTGAAATTGAATACATTCATTGAATGGAAGTGTCCGAAATCCGAATACCAAGACAGTATTTTATTTTATTTTATTTTCAGAAAAGAAAAGAAAAGAACCTTTGAATAATCTCAATCCAATAGCTGTTTGGTCAAAACTCCATCCTTTTTTTTTTTTTTTTTTTTTAGTTTTTTTCTCCAGACATTGGCTTAATAAAGCAAATAAAGACAATTAAGCTTTTCTTTTTTTTTTTTTTTTTTGAGAAAAGACAATTAAGCTTTTCTAAATACAAAACTCAATTATTTTTACTTTTTTTTTAATAATAAATAATTAAAGTTCAAATATTTTCTTTATTAAAAAAAAGAAAAAAAAATAGAGAGGTTGGAGTAGAGGGAGACAGAAGTGGAAGCGGCCCCTTGTAACCCTCGTTTCAAAGAATATATTTAATTAACTAATAATTTAAAAACAGAAAATGATATTTATTTAATTTATACGCCGTGAGATTAAAGTAAAGAAAAAAGCGAGATGAGGTAATCGGACCGACCAACAGAACCTTACGGTGGTCCCCGCCGTATACAATCCGGCAGAAAAACCTCCTCCTTGCTGTGTGGTCCCCACCCTATCCCACGTGTACCCCCCCTTCTTCTCCTTCAATCTCCTCCGTTCATTTCGACGGCCCTGATTCCACCTTAACCACATCAAATTAAAACACACATCCTCCTCTTCATTGACCGTGGACCAAACCTCGAATATTTTTTAAAAAAAAAAAAGAATTTTTTTTAAAAGCTGACGTCACGGTACCTTTGACTCTTTCTCTCTCTTCCTTTAAACCCAAACCCACCTCTGTTCTCCGCCTGCGACTCTCACTCTTTCTTTCTTTCTCTCTCTCTCTCTCTCTCTCTCTCTCAAATTATTTTCACCGGCGGTTGCGGTGGTGGTGCGGCGGGGGTCAGTTGACGGAAGATGGTGAGAGATGACTTGTGTATTACAATTCCGAGCGATTTCAGGTGTCCGATCTCGCTTGACGTGATGAAATCCCCTGTAAGTTTGTGCACCGGAGTCACTTATGATCGTTCCAGTATTCAGAAGTGGCTCGACAATGGAAACAATACTTGTCCGGCAACCATGCAGGTCCTTCACACCAAGGAGTTTGTTCCTAACCACAATCTCCACCGTCTCATTCAGATTTGGTCCGATTCCCTTCGCCACCGAGTCCACTCGCCCGATTCCTCCCCTCTTTCCGACTCTGCTCTCTCATCCGATCAACTTCTTGACCTCGTCAACCGCATGGAGGTCCATCAATCTCGCGCCGATTCGCTGCCGCGGCTTGTCTCGTTCGCCGCCGAATCGGCGGAGAATCGGAGGCTTCTCTGTCGAATCGACGGTCTCGTGCCGGTTCTTGTCGATCTTCTTGGCAATGTCGATGGCGGAGTCTTGGTCGAGCAGACGGTGAGGTTGTTGCATTTGATTCGGAGTGAGATAGAGGATAAGGAACGGTTTGTGAAGTCGATGTTGAAGAGCGATCGTAATTGTATTTGGTCTCTGCTTTTAATTCTGCGGAAAGGAACCGTGGAATTGAAAATCTGTTCGGCTAATTTGTTAGAGCATCTGGCAATCGACGCTGAAGCGAAGATTGTAATCGCGGAAACGGAGGGATTGATGCAGGAATTACTGAAATTAATCAACTCAGAGAACGATTCTACCCTAATCGAATCGGTTCTATCATGCCTAATTTCGATTTCAATGCCGAAACGGATAAAAATCAAATTAGTCCAACTGGGAGTGATAAAATCGGTAACGAAGCTCCTCTCGGAAGCGAACTCGAGTTGGAGCGTGTCGATGACGGAGAAGGTGCTGAAAGTGCTGGAGACGGCATCGACGGTGAGAGAAGGGAGGACGGAGATCGGAGAGGACTCGGTGTGCGTGGGGGCGATAGTACAGAAGGTGCTGAAGGTGTCGAACACGGCGACGGAGCACGCGGTGACGACGCTGTGGAGCGTGTGCTATCTGTTTAGAGACGAGAAGGCGGCGGAGGCGTTGACTCAGGCGAACGGATTGACGAAGATATTGCTGTTAATGCAGAGCAATTGCTCGCCGGCGGTGAGGCAGATGGCGAGAGATTTGTTGAAGATTTTTCGGATCAATTCGAAATCGTGCCTATCGAGTTACGATACGAAAACTACGCATATCATGCCCTGTTGAAACTCTTCTTCTTCTTCTTCTTCTTCTTCTTCGATTCTCAACCAAACCATTTCCATTTCGATTTGTCTCTGTAAGTTATTATGGAGATCTGGGGAGAGGTTTTCCTTTTCTTTCTCTGTTCTGTAAATCAAACAAATTTTGTCAGTGAATACAAACAAAATTATTCGATTTTCAATTTCTGTCCTTGCATTTTCCTGTATGATTCACTTCAATTTTGTTTGCCTTATTATTTTAACTGTTAAAATTTTTATTGTAAATTTCTTTCAAAACAATTAGACATTTTTCATTATTTATTTTTTTTTTTAAAAAAAATGATTGTCGTGTGTTTTTTTAGGTTCGTTTTAAAAATGTCTTGTGAACTTTGAAAAGTTTCTAAAATACTCTTGAACTTTGAAAAATGTTTCAAAAATACATTTGCAATTAATTTTTGAAACCGTTAAATTCGTTAAAAATGTTTCGAAAATACCATTACCGAAAATCTAGTCAAGCTTTTGGAATGATGTGTTGGAAGAAAAGAAAAGTTCATAACTGAAAATTTTAATGGTTTCCATCCAAAAATTAACGACAAGAATATTAAATTAACGACAAGAATATTTTTGAAACATTTTTTAAAGTTCAGATGTATTTTTGAAACTTTTTAAAGTTCAAAGGCATTTTTGAAACAAATTTATAGTTCATGGCTTTTTTTTTTTTTTTAATAATTTAGCTTTTTTATCATTTATTTATTGTTATTTTTTAGGCATGTGAAAATTTATTCACATGAGCAACAATACGAATGCAAACATGCTAAGGGGAGCATAGTTCAACGGTAATTGACATGTACCCTCGATCAAGAGGTCAGAGGTTCAAATCTCCTACCCAAAAATGGATGAACTAAAAAAAAAAAAGTTAAAACACATCATTTTTCGTCCATGAATTTAAAAGAAAAAAAAAAAAAGTTCTCAAAAGAGTCATTTTAATGAACCTTATTTTATTTATTTTGAAAAGGAACCTTATTTCTATTGCATGCTCAATCTATTAGAATTTCATCTAAGATTTAGATACTCAATCTGTCAGTAACTTTTAAACCAAGTATTTATTAAATTATAAAGACAAATTTCTAATTTTAAAATTACATAATTATGTACTATTTTCTTTTTTTTTTTAAATAAATGTGAAAAGGGGAATTTACTTCTCAACCACTAAATTATGAATTATATTAATGTATGGTAAGATATTAAATACTTTTTTTTTTCTATTACCATTGAAATATGGATAGAATTTTGTACTTAAAAGTCTTTCTCATGTTTGATTGATAGCTCAACTATGGTATCTAAGAAGTAGAGTATTCTTCTAGATTGGGTTTTAAAATTAAAATTTGGATAATAAAACTATTGTGTTTACAGAAATTATTTTGAAAGTATATTTTTTTCCTGAATATTTTATTTGTTTTTGTGTGAGTTATTGGTTACTTTCTAAACAATTTTATATTCTCATTTGATTTTGATGATAATGGTATCAGAATAAAAAAAAAAAATAGTTTTGAATTTTCAAACATAAAAAATGGAAACTTTTGTTTTAATTGGAAACATAACGTAAAAAAGAAATTAGTAATGAAGAAGGATGTCAATAGAAAACTAAATTGAAAGATTTGGTCAAATATGGTTGCATGTGCCGTTCCAATCATTAAAACCTCCGCTCCCCCGCACTATATTCTATGTATGAATATTTTTTAATTGCTAAAGTTAACCTAGTTTGGCTGCCACTCCGATCAAGAGATTAGAAGTTGAAATCATTTTATTCTCAAATAGTGTTCAACTAAAAGAAAAAATAAATTTTAATTAAATTACTAAGTTTAGTAGATATTGTGTCTATTGAACCTTTAATTGCTTTTGACATATCAAATCTCCAACTTTACATGTTGTTGTGTTGAGGATTACACATTGAAAAGATTAGTGGAGACTTCTCAAGTCATAAAATAGATGGGCTACTTCACTCCTTCCAATTAGTTTTGAGATGGAACCCCATGTTGTCAATATGTTGAACTTGAAAAGGTATATCGACATTTTTATTTTTTATTTTTTGAGTTCAACAATATGTGGAGTGAAAATTTTTAAGTTTTAACTTTATAGTTAAAGGATATATACTTTAACTAGTTAAGCTACATTCAGATTGTCAGAATGCCAATTATGTTATTTAAAGATTAAAGAGAGCTAATTTCTAGTAGATTTATGTGTTTGATGGTGTAGATGTTAAATGAAAAGACACGTATTAGACACACTTGAAATTTTAAAACTTTAAAATATATTTGACTAAATAAGCACAATCCTAGAAGTTCAAAAATTGATGCTATACTTTTTAAGACATACTATCTAAATAAGCACAACTAGAAAAGTTGACGAAACTTTTAGTTTAACAAATATTTTTTTAACACTTATATCTAATTTTAAAAAGTACATAATTATTTTTCGACACTTCTTTTTCCATTTTAAATTTTCTCAAAATTAAGAAACTAATTTTACAGTTGTCTATATATATAATATTTGAAATTTTAGGAGAGGCAAATTAGATATCAATCCCAGTCCTTCTAATCACCTCAACATTAACAACTTCTTAATATAAATGAATCATCCATTTTTTTTTTTTAAATTCAACTCATGAGGGTGAAGATCAAATCAAACCTTAATAAAGATAATACGTACTTTATCTACCGATAGGTTACTATATTCTCTACCTATAATAAGATATAAAATATATTTATGTATATTAAATATGATCTTTCTATGTTTATGTGCTTCTCTTAGCTAAATCAATTCTTTAGTCAAATACACCATAGTTTGAATAGATTGGTTGATACATCTATATCTCTTTTTAAAATAAAGAGAGAGATTTCTCTTTCTCAATTCGAAAGAAAAGACCTTCCCTCTTAAATAAATAGAAAAAATTTCTCTCTCATATGAGCAAAAGAGATGTCCATATCATAGGTATAATTTATAGAGAGGCAATAAAAATTTGTTAAAATTGTCCACTTAAGTATAGTTTATTAATATTTCAATAAAAAAAAAAGTATAGTTTATTAAGACAAATATCATCCATCAAAAGGTTAGAAGTTTGAACTTCCACCCATTGTGTTCAACTAAACAAAAAAAAATCATCATAAATTTAATTATAAAGAAAAACAGAACAAAATAAAAATTAACATAAAAATTATCTAACATAGAATTATGAATTGACACAATGTTAAAACATATAAACATGAAGCTGGTTTTTTTTTTTTTTTTTTTTTTTTTTTTTCTCATACAAGAATAGTTGAAGAAGGAAGGGGCTGTTTCTGTCTCTCCAAATCTAAAGAAAATGTATTCTCTCTCCTAAATCAATAGAAAATGCTCTCTCCAACATGAGAGAAAGAGACAATGACATAAGAGATGTCTACATGTCCATGATATGTGTAATCCATGAAAGTCATACAACATTAATTTATAAAAACAAATCATATCAAATAGTTTTTCAAATATGTACTTGGTTTAATATTGGTCTCCTTAGTTCCTATTGTTAACATGTATATAGAAAATTGTGAATTGACACAGTACTGATATTAAGATATAAACTAACAACGTTATATTAATTAATATATTCAACGAATTTTCTTGAGTTTTCCCTTTTGAAGTTTTGTTATTATAAAACTCTTTAATTTTTTTTAAAAAATAATTTAAGAAATAAAAATAAACTAGACTAAAATAGAGAGAGAGAGAGAGGCAATTGGATGAAAGAAAGTTACATTGTGTATCCACTTGAAAGTGGTGGGTGTGCAAAGAAACATAGTTGAGTGTGATGGGAGCTTCTCACTCTCTTGAATGCAACCCTTTCCCCTCCTCACCATATTCAAAAAAACCACCTTTAAATTTATTGTTTGTTTTTCTTTATTGTGGTGATATATATTGCTTCTTTTTTTTTTTTCTTTTTAATGAATATATTTCTTCTTTTCATTTTTTTTTTCCTTTTCAAATTATATGTTGGCAACCCATGTGGCCATATATCAAAATTTCCAATATAATTTTAGCAATCAAATTTAAAAACAAATACATATATATATACACTAAATTAAAACAATTAGGGACACACAACAAATTAGACATACACCGTATTTTAAAAAAATCAAACAAAATAATATTTATAAAAAAAGAGAAAACCCTTAAAATATTTTATCTCTAAAGTCCATTTTTTAAGGAAAAATATTTTAATTAAGGGGGGAAAAACCTTAAAAGAGAAAATCTTTTGATTTGGGAATTTGCATGAATAGTAGGATGTTTGAATAAAGTTAAAATTTCAATCTTAAAATGAAAAAGCTTTCCATTATCCCATGGTATAGGGAGTCCAATCAAGCATCCTATTGAGAATGATAGGGATCAAACCAAACAAAAATTTCTGCCTAAAATAGATTTGAGTGTTGGAGTGATGCAAGCTTAGTGGATTCCCAATTCCCCCTTCCCCTTTGGTCCCAAATATAAAATGTTTGGAATCTTGTTCAATTTTTCATGCTATTCCTTCATCCATATATATATATATATATATATATATGAACTTTCAACTTCAAGTTTAGTGACAAAAGATCTACTCCATAGTGGATGTCAATCTCACTTTTGCTCTTTTAGTGGGTTTTTTTTCCCCTCCCTTTGAAATGCCCTTTCAATTATAAACCTTTTCTTAATAACAATATTATTATTATTATTATACTTATCAATGATGGCATGATTAGATTTTTTTAAAAAAATTATTATACATATCAATATCACACTAA
This sequence comes from Luffa acutangula, assembly GCA_036850905.1. Classification (NCBI taxonomy): domain Eukaryota; kingdom Viridiplantae; phylum Streptophyta; class Magnoliopsida; order Cucurbitales; family Cucurbitaceae; genus Luffa; species Luffa acutangula. Next base: position 53,348,046 of record CM072087.1, on the reverse strand, counting down.
ACCTCTAAAATCACTCTTCACTTTGTTGGTGTTCTCCAAAATTAAGAACAATTTTTGTGGACCATGTTTGTCTCTTTTGTGAAAATAAAGTCTAACTACTAGTATACTTGTTGCCTCCTTTTCCTCTTCAAAAGAAGCTCATCTTATACCCTCCTCCTTATTAGGAGCATCAACTAGGCATAGAAATTCTTGTTCTAAAATTCTAAGTGTATATAATATTATTAAAACAAAAAATAAAAAACAAAAAACTACCCGACCTCTAGATTCTAGTCTTCTCTGCATTTAATTTACCCTATTAATTATGGTAGGACACTCTTTACCCTTTTGTTTGGTATGATAATTTATGGTCAAACCAACCTCTCAAGAGATATATCATTTGTAACTTATCATCTGAACATCCAAGTCATCATGAAATGACTCTTCAAAGTTGGTACGCCTCCTCTTGCATCATATTCCATGGAAAGATACCTCGACTTGGACGTGATTAATTAACATGTTGATCGTCTTATTATATGATAGTCAATTCCGCTTTGGTAAATAACTCTACATGAATTCAGTGTCTTATATACTGATGCGTGTGAGCCTTTTATGTCACCTAGAGGGGGAAAGAATTTTGGTCCAATATGAGCCATATCAATTATCAAACAAAACTTTAGCTTAAAATGGTTATTTCCTAGAAATGGGTCTGATTTAATTAATTGAGGGTTAATGTACCAAAGTATTACTAGAGAGAGAGAAATAGTTTGTTGCTTTGCTGACTGTAAACACAAAACCTTTCTCTATCAATTTTTTGTTAATTTGTTTGATAGCCACAAAGTAAAGAACAAAAAAAGGGAAAGAAGAAAAAAGATTGGAATCTTCATCTCAAGAAAAGAAGTGTGTTTATAAAAATATATATTATATTATATGTGTTAATGGTGGAAAGCAAAATCTACTGCTTTGACCATTCCATTCTCTACAATATCCCACAAATTTATATATTTTTAATGAAAGATTTGAAATGAAGTTAGACCCTTCAAAGTGCACAGCCTTACTCTCATTTATACATTTGTAATTCATTCTTTAATTCACAATCTTAAGAAAAAGGAAGGATAAGATCTTCTCCCATGTTGATTAAACTAATATATTTCAATTTTCAACCAATTCAAAAGTGCTTATTTTTTCCATCTATTAGTAAGTCAAAAAAATAAAGACAACATACATAGCTGTTAAAAACTAAACTTATAATTTAATCTTTTGTAATTTAACTTGACAAAATCAAATGAACAATATGAACAATTTTAAGTGAGTGGAATACATTTGGAGAAGGGAGGAAAGAAAATCAACTCATCTTTTTAAGATATGATTTATAACATAATTTTGGAGCTTTGGTGAATATGCTAAAAAAAATTAGAGAATTTACTTCAGTAATTAGAGTAAATTTTTAAAAATCTTTCTTAACTATTCTTAAAATATCTTCAATATTTTTTTTTTTCTTAACAACATGTGGGGTGAGAGATTCAAACATAGACCTCACGATCATTTATACAAATTTTATGTCAGTTGAGCTATGTTCATATTAACTCTTTAAGATTTCTCTTATTATTCCAATGGTGTCAGTTATAATTCATGTATCCTTTTTTTTTTTAATATGTATCATTTTGTTTACCACTGTATCATTGATTATTTTATTCTTGAAATTTACCGATCCCACTTTTATAAGTACTTCTTTCTCTCACTTATCTTTATGAAAAAAGTTGATTTTTTTTTTTTTTTTTTGATTGAACATGCAACATTATTAAATGGAAGGTGATGGTTCCTCCAAGCACTAAGAGAAAGAAAATGGGTCACCCACTTAGCCTTTTTTTCTCTCCTTTTATTTGCATTACATGGGAATGTGGGTTTTTGATGTTTAAAAAAGTGGGGATGTGCTAATTTGATTTGTTTTGTTGTGTTGGTCCAAACACCATGATGGCTTTGCCCAAGTTGGTCAAGTTATAATAATGATACAAACCCAAAAAAAAAAAAAAAAAAAAAAAAAAAAAAAAAAAAAAAAAAAAAAAAGTTGAAGTTCTTCAAATTCAATTACTACACAGTGTACAAAAGGGAACAAAAGCTGGTCCAATCTCACGTGACCTCAAAGTGTTCGATGAAATGCCTCAACCAAAAATTTGTTCAAAGCCAAAGCCAAAGCCAACGGCCCCCCTTGCATCTGTGCGTGTGGGGCTGATCCAATCATCCATCCCTTCACATCACCCCCAAATTTCTATATTATTTGGAAGAATCGATTCTTTTAGTCGATACATGCGTAAAGCCTTTCGTAATAATATCTAATATGATTCATTTTACGTGTTGTGTTATGTTGTGTCTTTGTCTTTGTTTGTTTCTGTATTTTTCAAACGTATAATTATATATTTTGAATTTGAGACATCTAATGTGACACACGAGTGCCATCTCCACATGTGGTGATCCTCGTGGATTGATGGATGATAACTACATTGTTGTGTTTTAATTTGGATTTGAGTTTCAAATGCTTTACTTCAATCTCTCCTTTCAACTTTTGAATGGTTTAATTTGTTTAAACATTTTAGACTTCTAGTGTTGTATGAATAATTGTTTTGTTTTTGTTGTTCGATTTTTTTTATTGGTTTATTTATCTTATATTGGAATTTGTTTTTAAAATTTAAAAGTTGACCTACTATATATCTAGCCACAACAAATATTTGTTTGTATACATATAATATATGTCAATTTGAATATAGCTGAATTGGTTGAAACATTATATCCTTGATTAAAAAAAATTAGAAATTAAAATTGTCACCTTCATATGAACTCGATATATATAGACAATACACCTTTTTTTAGTGTTCAACAACATGTGAGATGGAAAGATTCAAACTTCTAATCTTATAGATGATGATGTATGCTTTAACTAGTTGAGTTATAATTAGTTGACATATATAAACAAGCCAACTCCTTAATATAATAAGAGAATATACAAATGTACTATGTTATTGTTCATTTAAATAATTTTAAAATTTTAATGACAAGAATTAAAACAAAATAAACTCAAATCATTAAACTTGGGTAAAGTTTTTTTTCCCCCTTTTTCTAGCGTATAATAATTACTGACTAAAGATAAATTTGAAAAGCATTACTAAGATCATCATGCATTTGAAAAAGATTAACTTTCTCGAAATCCTGAAAATAAACTCTAATATTTAGTTCCCAAAAAAAAAAGACTCTAATATTTGTTATTATTAATTTCTTAAAGAAATGCAAAATCTGGTTTTACTGAAAATTGTTTTAGAATCTTAAGGAGTTTTGTAAGCATCAGCTCTCGTAGCTCAGTTGGTTAGAGCACCCGTTTAGTAAGCGGGAGGTCTTGAGTTCGACTCTCAACGAGAGCATTTCTGTTTATTTTTGTTCTTTTAATTCAGGGATAAAATTTCGTCTTCTCGAGAATTCTTCAAATTTCATAATTTTTTCTTTTTCAAATGCTTAAAAACAAAATACCGATTTTTTTTTTCCATTAGTTTTATAAAATAGGAATAGATTTCTCACAGAAAATAAATCAAATGCATGTCTTAATCCTTAATTTTTGTGTATTTTTTCTATTTGGTTACTATAACTTAAAAAGTTTCAATATGTTTTAACTATTTCAATCATAACAAAATATTAGAAAAATATATCATTAGTTTTTATAAAATAGAAATAGAGGTTTCTCAAAGAAAATAAATCAAATGCAAAATATTATGTCTTAATCCTTAATTTTTGTGTATTTTTTCAATTTGGTTACTATATTTTTAAAAGTTTCAATTTGGTCTTTTATGTTTTAATTATTCCAATCATATCATTTTTGTTGTTGAATATTAAAATTGATTAATAATAAACTTACATGATATAATAATTGATGCATTGGTAGAAATTTAGAAATGAAACTCAATTAAGAAGATAATAAAGTTTCTATCTTCCAATTTCTTTTTTTTTAAAAAAAAATCAACATAATTTCTAGGACATTTTTTATTAATATTACAATTTTTAAAACTTATTATTGAAATATAGTTAGTTTGAAACTTATTATTTAAATATTGTAGTTTTAAATTTTCGGTCAAAGGTCGTCTCTTCAAGAGACGACCTGATAATAAATTTAAACACGTGTCGCACATCATCTGACATGATAATAAATTTAAAAACAAAAAAAAACAAATTTGGGAAGGTCATCACATTTAACCAACAAAAGTACTTTTGGAAAGGTGGTGAACGCAACACCTATCTTCCTCCCCTTCCCATGTTCGAGTCTTGGCGACTACACTTTTTATTTATTTTTTTTCGTTTTTTCTTCTCGTTTTCTTTTTTTTTCGTTTTTTTTTTCGTTTTCTTTCTTTTTTGTCTTTTTTTTTTGTTTATAGTTTTTTATTTTTAAAAATATCAGTAGTTTTTTTCTCTTGTTTCACTTTTCTTTGAAATTTGAAGTTTTTTATTTTAAAAAAAAATGAAATTTGAGGTTTGAAATATACTTAAAAATAAAAAATTTTATATCAATTGCTTTATATTTTTATTTTGAATTATAAAATTATTTTAACCAACTTTTAAATTTAGCTAATTGAGATAAAAGAAAAATAAAAATGAGAAATATGACAAATAATCAAATTGTTGTTATTTTTATACCAATAACAATGGTTTCAATGAAGAGTGAAAAAAGAAAAGGTTTATTTTATATACTAAATTAATTCAAAATAAAAATATAAAGAAAATGGTATAATTTTTTTTTTTTTAAGTATATTTCAAACTTCAATTTCTTTTTTTTTTTAAAAAAAAAAAAACTTCAAATTTCAAAGAAAAGTGAAACAAGAAAAAAGAAAATAAAAAACTAATGATATTTTTTAAAATAAAAAACTAGAAACGAAAAAAAAATGAAAGAAAAAAAACGAAAAAAAGAAAGAAAACGAAAAAAAAAGGGAAACGGAAAAAAGAAAGAAAACGAAAAAAAAAAAAAGAAAACGGAAAAAAGAAAGAAAACAAAAAAAGTGCAGCCACCAGGATTCGGAGGAAGAGAGGTGATGCGTTCACCACCTTGCCAAAAGCACATTTTTTGATTAAATGTGCAGAGGTCGTCTCTTTTGTTTTTTGAAGAGACGACCTCTGCAAATTTTGTTTTTTTTTTAAAATTTATTATCGACACGTGTTTCAGAGAGACGACCTTTGACCGAAAATTTAAAACTACAATATTTAAATAATAAGTTTCAAACTAGGGCCAGTTGCAAGGATAGCAATATGGGCCAAAATAATTGCAAATCTAGCAACCCACAAAAAAAAATTGCAAAAATGGCAAAATCTAATAGTTTGTGTGTTGCATTTACTAAAATACCCCTCCAGATTTTCTTTCACTGTTTTTTTCTATCACTGATAGATTCTATCAGTGATAGAAAATTTTTCTACTACTGATAGATTCTATCGGCGATAGATATTTTTCTATCACTTGTTCGGTGTTCTATCAGTGTTTGGTTTTTGCTTTTCAGTGTTTGATTTCTATAATCGTTCGTTTTTGCTTTATTTTTCAATGCTCGATTTCACCATGTATCACCATCGCTGATAGAAACAAAAGATCTTCTATCACTGATAGAAAAGTATCAGTGATAAAAAGATTTTCTATAACTCACGAAAAGTTTTTCTATCAGTCTCTAGAAAGATTTTCTATCACTCATAGAAAGATTTTCTATGAATGATTGAAATTTTTTCTATCACTCATAGAAAAAATTTCTATAAGTGATAGAAGATTTCTATCACTGATAGGTTCTAGAAAGATTTTCTATCAAGAGTTTTCTATCATTGATAGAATATCTTTCTATCACTGATAGAATAGTAAAAATTTCTATCGGTGATAGAAATCTTTTCTATCGGTGATAGAAATCTTTTCTATCGGTGATAGAAATCTTTTCTATCGGTGATAGAAAGTTTTTCTATCACTTATAGATTATATCATTGATATAAAGATTTATACCGGAGATAGAAAGATTTTTATGGGTGATCAGGGATTGAAAGATTTTTTATCAAAAGTTTTTTATGATTTTCTATAAAAAGTTTTTTTTATCACTTATAGAACCTATCAATGATAGAAATCTTTTATTACTGATAGAAAAAATTTCTATTAGTGATAGAAATCTTATATTCTATCAGTGATAGAAACTTTCTATCACTGATAGAAAATTTTTCTACCACTGATAGAATTTATCAGTCATAGAAATATTAGTGATAGAAACTTTCTATCGCCGATAGAAAATTTTTCTACCACTGATAGAATCTATCAGTCATAGAAATATCACTGATAGAAACTTTATTCTATCAGTGATAGAAACTTTCTATCACTGATAGAAATTTTTTCTACCACTGATAGAATCTATCAGTAATAAAAAGACTTTCTATCAGTAAAAAAAAATGATGAGGAAGAAGAAGATGGGCACACAGGGGCAATTTAGGAATATAAAAAATTAATTCAAAAATTTTGCCATATTTGCAAATATTTTTAAAAATTGCTATATTTATAATTATTTACCTTCATGTTGCCACCCATTACAAATATCCTTCAAACTAACTATATTTTAATAATAAGTTTTAAAAATTGTAATATTAATAAAAAAATGTCCTAATTTGTAACCTATTCTTATTACTAGCGGGAAGAAAAAGAATCTCCAACTTTAGAGACTAAAACAAACATTTATTTTAAATAAAATACAATGTGAATCAAAACAATGCTATTATGTTTAGAATAATTTTATATAGTTTTAACAACATTGCTTAACAGATAACATGAGCATATAAGTTCAACTAGTATAAATTGTTTATCAATAACCAAGAGATATGTGGTTCAAATTCTCTCACCCCACATTTGATCGAAAAAAAACATTGCTTTAAAAGTTAGACAAAGCATTCTCATTTACCTTCATCATTTTTTTCCAAAAGCTCAATAGATTTAAGTAACTCTTTGGACTTCAATAGAGTCTATATGGAAGGCAAGCAAACCCATGCCCAAACCGAGGAGCTTAATTACTAGATCGAAATTTGGATCCAACCATTAGATTAAATTTTTAGATAAAGGGTTCGTTTGGAATACATTTTAATTTAAATGTTTTTCAAGAATACATTTTTTAAAAAACATTTTTTATAAAAATTATTTAGAATTTAAACACTAATATGTTTTGTTGCATTTCCCCATTAGTGTTTTTATACGCAAGTTATTGTATACTTAAAAAGTTGGTTTCAAGTGTTTATCTCAAAATAGTTTATTTATCAATCTCATTTTCTAATAAGTCATTTTTAGTAGTTGTCAAACACTAGAATTTGTTTCAAAATTAAACACTTGAAAAGATAAACCAGACACGTCCAAAATGACTTATTGAATGTTTGTTTTATATTCTTTTAAGAGAAAAAATATTTTGAAAAAAATATTTAGAACTTATTTTAATAAAACTTAATAGAAATTGAAGCTTATTTTAGTTGAAGATTAAAAAGTTTGAACGGCTTGGATTTTGGATAATGGGTTGAGGCCAAGTCCAACAGATCAGTTCAGTAGGCTTATAAAAGGGTTGGTCCATTGGAAAGGGCCGAAAGGCTAGGTCATCAAAATATAATATTATATTATATTATCATTCATTATTTTTTAAGGGTTAACTACGAAAATGGCTAAATTAAATAGTAAATTTTGATAAATGACTTAAAGAAACTAAAATTGTAAATATGGCCATTCATGATTTTTTTAAGGTTTATATATTTTTATATGAGATATATTTGTCCTTCTAACCAATGTATTAAATTTTCGTCGACATTTTCATTGAAATTTTCACATGTTTATGGATTCGAAAGATCAATAACATGAGAGGGTCAAGATTTGATTTGAACCTCTACCTCTTTTAATCAATGATGAATGTCTGAATCGATTGAATTATGCTCAAATTGACCAAATATAAAAACTTGACATATATTTAGCCTGCATATGAAATAGAACTTAAACAAAATGATAATTTTTGGTTTATAATAATGATGAATTTTATTTTAAATACATATCATTCAGTTATCTAAATTAAACTTGAATTTTTTTTTTTTAAATTGTGATAACCGATAATTAGTAACTTTAAATATAAATTTGAAGAGCATTACTATACCGATGATATTCGCATATGGAAAAAATATGCCTTCTTTGCAAAGATGGGAATCCCTCTAAAAAAGAATGGATGAAGATCAATAATATGTCAACAATTATCATGAAAAAAATAATAGTGATCAAAGAAATTATGATTAGAAATACAAGTAGATAGAATATGAAAAAGTAACGAATACTTAAATTGAAATTTCACATCAACACAGTTGAATTGAAGTTAAGATATATACATCATCAATTAAAAGATAAGAGATTCAAGTCTCTCCACTCCACATATTTTCAAACTCGATAAAAATAAAAATAATCATGAAGGTCATCTCTATGCCAATAAATTAATTCACGAACAATACACATGAGATGAGACTTGTTACATGTGTAATAAAAATAGGCTTATTTATAATTTAGGTCATCGTTGTAGTTCTTTCCAAGATCAAGGATTACATATGAAGCTATTTCACACATACTTCTTTCCAAGATCAAGGATTACATATGAAGCTATTTCACACATACTTCGATTCAAACTAAAAAAACATAAGGATATAAACATGAAGAACCATGATACTTCAATTGACTCACCAATGATATCTTCTTATTGGGGTTAATACCTGAAGAAAAATACACCCAAAAAGGAATTTAATATTATCATGGTAACCAACCTTTAAGAAACTAGTACATCCAGACAGAAAAATACTAGTTTCTCATGATGTGGAATGCACGTTTATACATTTTTTTTTTCAAATTTTATTCATTCGAAAATAAAATATTTTTTTTATTGTATTCATTAAAAAAAGAAGCATTAATAAAATTAGTTTTTTAATAGGGCCGGTTGCAAGGATAGCAATATGAGCCAAAATAATTGCAAATCTAGCAACCCACAAAAAAAAATTGCAAAAATGGCAAAATCTAATAGTTTGTGTGTTGCATTTACTAAAATACCCCTCCAGATTTTCTTTCACTGATAAAAAGTTTTTCTATCACTGATAGATTCTATCAGTGATAGAAAGATTTTCTATCAGTTATAGAAATTTTCTATTAGTGATAGATTCTATCAGTGATAGAAATTTTCTTTCACTGATAGATTCTATCATATGATATAAATTTTTTCTACTACTGATAGATTCTATCGGCGATAGATATTTTTCTATCACTTGTTCGGTGTTCTATCAGTGTTTGGTTGTTGTTATTTGGTTTTCTATCAGTGTTTGGTTTTTGTTTTTCAGTGTTTGATTTCTATAATCGTTCGTTTTTGCTTTATTTTTCAATGCTCGATTTCACCATGTATCACCATCGCTGATAGAAACAAAAGATCTTCTATCACTGATAGAAAAGTATCAGTGATAGAAAGATTTTCTATAACTCTCACGAAAAGTTTTTCTATCAATCTCAGTGATAGAGATAGAAAGTTTTTCTATCACTCATAGAAAAAATTTCTATAAGTGATAGAAGATTTCTATCACTGATAGGTTCTATCAGGGATTGAAATATTTTCTATCAAGAGTTTTCTATCATTGATAGAATATCTTTCTATCACTAATAGAATAGTAAAAATTTCTATCGGTGATAAAAAGTTTTTCTATCACTTATAGATTATATCGGTGATAGAAAGATTTTTATGGGTGATCAGGGATTGAAAGATTTTTTATCAAAAGTTTTTCTATGATTTTCTATAAAAAGTTTTTTTTATCACTGATAGAACCTATCAGTGATAGAAATCTTTTATCACTGATAGAAAAAGTTTCTATTAGTGATAGAAATCTTCTATTCTATCAATGATAGAAACTTTCTATCACTGATTGAAAATTTTTCTACCACTGATAGAATCTACCAGTCATAGAAATATTAGTGATAGAAACTTTCTATCGCCGATAGAAAATTTTTCTACCACTGATAGAATCTATCAGTGATAGAAATATCACTGATAGAAACTTTATTCTATCAGTGATAGAAACTTTCTATCACTGATAGAAAATTTTTCTACCACTGATAGAATCTATCAGTAATAAAAAGACTTTCTATCAGGAAAAAAAAACAAGAGAAAGAAGAAGATGGGCACATAGGGGCAATTTAGGAATATAAAAAATTAATTCAAAAATTTTGCCATATTTGCAAATATTTTTAAAAATTGCTATATTTGCAATTATTTACCTTCATGTTGCCACCCATTACAATTATCCTTTTTAATATATTGCACATGAAATTTTTATTTTATTTTTTTTTTTTTTGAAAATATGAAAATTTTATTTTATCTTAGACAATTTATTTATTTTGATTCAAATAACTTTTAAATATACAACATGAGAATCACATTAATCCAGAATTAATATGATGTATGGTTTACATTCCTTTCATTTATTCAACTTTATATATTCTCTTATAATTTTAAAATTTCTAACCAAATTAGATTTTTTTTATATTAATAAAATATATGCTAGTGCTTTTATTTTAGGTTTTGTTTGTTTAATTAAAATTAGAGTTAATGATGTAACGCCCCAGGCCCAGGATTCGGAATCCAGATTCGGCACCTCACGGCCCCGACATTCCCCTACATCCTCTGCGGCCTGGCGACGTTACCATACTCGTCTTAAACCGCTTCTAAGAGTGAAGACTGTCCCCACAAACCAACACCAACACGGGGTCCTTCTAGCATGCTTTGTCCTCACTCACATGCTTCCTAGGAAAATTCCCAGGAGGTCACCCAACATAGAACTACTCCAAGCCAAGCACGCTTAACTTCAAAGTTCCTATGATTGAGCCACCGAAAAGGAAGGTGCACCTTGTTGGTATAGGTAGTACCTATCAATTCTTTTAAGCTTTATCTTGACCGTTTCCATGTCCTCAGGATCCCTCTCATTCGGATGTGATCTCGGTTCATTCAATTACCCCTCCTAACCTCGGGCGTCACAGTCCTAGTTCAGTTCTTGAAACTCGAGTTTCCTTGGAAAGAGAAGTTGGAATCAAGGATAAGCGAGTAAAGTTGTTAAGTAAGCAACTTTCGAGGATGAAAGTTCCTAAAGGTGGGGAGTTGGTAACACCCCCTTTTATGAAATTAATTCTCCTTCCTCAGGTCTATCTATTGCTTTGGAATTTCTTTTCTCCCTAGTTATGCTTCGTCATGTGATTGTGTGGTTATGTGGATTAGTGAGATCTTCTATATTCGAGAAAAATTAGTGAAAGTTGGTAAGTTGAGTTCAAGGCTCTGTCAAGTGAGAGTTATACCCTAAGCTATCGAAAAATTTCCTTGTAAAAGGTGAAGTTGGGTGAACCTCTTAGTATAGGTCAACTTCAAGAAAAGGAAGCTCCTAGGATGGTTTTGCATTTTGGCTTCATAGTTTAAAAGTTAAGGAAGTTAGCATTCCAAGGATGGCCTTCAAAACCAAGAAAGAGCGTTGCAAGTTTCTATGTTGTCTTTGGACTCATTAATGTTTTGCAACTATTATGGATTTCATGAACCAGTCTCAAGGTCCTTTTGGACTTGCTCGTGACAATGTTTTTGATGTTGGTTTATTCTTAGACCAAGAGTCAAACATTTATTTTTTTTCTTTTTGAAGAGAATCAAACATTTATTTATGTAACGAGACGTTGGAAATTGATAAAGAGTCATGACCGCAACTTTAGTTGTCAACATGACAGGGCTATCGTGGATGTACCTAGTAGGGCAGTAATAAGTCTCGTAGCCATGGCTGAGAAGGATGAATGGTTCAAATTTTGAGTTGGCAGCGAAAGTCTTGATAGAGTTGTTGGTTCAACCTTAGCGATGCCTAGTTGGTAATGACGAGCTACATATGACCAACAAAGCGGGCTAAAGGTTAGCAAAGATGTCTAGTGAGGCTACCTTTAGGTTCGGGACAAGGGTACAAGTTTCCATCGAAGGTAGGATGTGAAGGTGTCAAGCCCAAGATTTAAGCTGTCATTGGCGACCTATTTTCCTTCAAGTAGCATTAATGGAAAAAAAAAAGGTTCTTGTTAGTCATGCAAGATCGAAGCTTAGTTCCGATTTTGTCGAACCATTTAAGTTCTTCATGCACCCTTGTCAAGTTGTCTGTAGGCGAGCTTGGCTACAAGTGGTGTAGCTTCGAGAGCTTGATTCAGGAGTCGTTGTTACGAACATTAGTCAATGATCCTTCTTGTGTCGTAATTCAAAACCTTGGCATCGTAGAGAAAAGTGACTTGATGAGAAGAAAGTCACTTGAGAAAGAAAAAAAAATGTGCCTTGAAAAAAAAGTTGAGATCAAGGTCAATCATCCAAAGTGACTAGGCGAGCAACTTTCGAGGACGAAAGTTTTTAAAGGTGGGGAGTCTGTAACGCCCCACGTTTCAAATTTATGTCATTTTGGAATAATCGAGTTTAAATTCTAATTTGACAAAAAAAATTGGAATTTAAGTTTGGCTTTTAATCGTCTTTTTAGCCAATCGTGATATTTTATTTTTCCCTCTTTTAGTCGGTTAAGTCTTTCGCAGGTTAGTGGGCAGGTGGGCAGCGTATTTCTTTCCTGGTTAGTGGGTGATTTTGGGATTAGTTGGGTTTAAAGAAAAAAAGAAAAGAAAAGGAAAAGAGGAAGAATTTATCAGAATATCTTAATCTCTCTCTCTCTCCCTCTCACGCGTGCGTGCCCCTCCCCCCATCTCCCCTGCGTTTTTCTTCTTCTCCCTCCACACAGCAACCGCGCCGCCGCCGCCTGCAGCCTCGCACCGCCGCCTACTCCGTTCAGCGTCGCCGCTCAAGTTCGCCGCCGCCGCCTGAGCCCGTTGCGCCGTCGTCGTTGTCGCGTGGGTCTCCGCATCTTCGCACGTTTTTGTCTTCGCGGATCCCTCTCTCCCGCACCGCGATCGCCCTCCCTCTCGGTTCTTCGAGTGGAGGCCGCGCCGTCCAGCCGCCGCCGCGTTCGCTCTCTATTCGTGGGTTTCGTGGTTCAAGTTTCCTTTTCCTTGTGTTTTCAGCAAGAAAACCTCGTGGGTAAGTCTCATACTCCTCATTTGGATTCGTTTGGGCCCGATCTAACTCATTCTTGTCCGTATTGATTAGATCTCGCCCGGACAGCAGTTTGAAGCCCCGTCGACCTCGTTTCAGTCGATTTTGCCTCTGTCCAGCAACGTTTTTTTGGGTGTTTTCGGCATCGCTTGGCTACCCCGATAAGTTTAAATGCTTACCCATGTTCAGTTAGTGCTTAGGATTAAATACCCATTCGGTTTAGGTGCTGGAAATTTAAGATTGTGTTGCTTTTCTGTTCTGCAGCGCCGTCTAAGTGTTCGGTTGGGTTCGATACACTTCAAACTCGAATACCCACTGGCCAAGGAGTATTCTAACACACTGTTCGAGGTTAATATAACCCGTCTAGCGTGGAATCGGGTCTGTTTGGGTAAGAATCATTGCTGCCTTTAGTTTATTAGCTTAAGAGATCGTTACCCATTAGTTATTTAGGCCTTATAAGTATTGCCCAACAGTTAGAGTCCTTAGAATGTGAGTTAAATGGGTTATCGTTGGTTGTTCATGGCTTAAAAGCATGCTTCTATTTATGCCTATTATGTGTCGTCGCCTAATTAGTTTTACCCAACTCTTGTAGGTTCTTAAATCATGAGTTATGAGTTTCTGCTTGCTGTTTATGGTTTAAAGCATGATAAATCGTTTCTCATTAGTTATCTAGGCCTTAGTAGCTTTGCCCAATCATTATGAGTCCTTAGAAGAGTTGCCCGATCGCTAGGAGTCCTAATTAGAATTTTATTTTCGTGTTAATTACTTGCTGTCCAATGGCTGAAAAACCTCGAATATAGCCATTCGGTGGATACCCATTGCCCGTTGTGCCTTCGACGTGGTTGCCCATGGTTGGAAGGTTTTGGGTTGTTGATTTGGGGAACTTTGAGTGGCTGTCCAGCAAGGAATTAGTTCTCTCTCGATAGGTTTTAATCATTAAAAGCATGTTTAGAGGAGCTGTGAGTTGATTATAATTCAATAGGATTTATCCTTGTTGTTTAGGATCTTATTAGACTGCTTTGGATCTCTAAGGTTTCATTGGAAGCGTTGTAGGTAAGTAGTTTCTATCTGGATGAGCTTGGTTGTTTGCTTGAGCATGTCACTTGTTTGCTTGCTTGCTTGTACGTTTCGTGTTTGATATATATACGTTTATACAATACGTTATGTGAGTTAAGCATGTTGACATGTTTATTTACTTAAGCATGAGGTACTTTAAGCATGTTTGGTTCTATTTGAGAAAGTGGTTGTTAGTGGACTATGTTGCATGTTGGTCGAGTCTGCATAGTGTGTGTGCAATTGGGAGAGGCGGAGCATGACGCGTAAATCATGTGTTGGGTGTGTGTGCGGAGCGTGACGCGGAAATCACGTGTGGGTGTGAGTGCGGAGCGTGACGCGGAAATCACGTGTGAGTGGCGCTGCGCATGGCGCGTTATAATACATGTGTTGGGTGGGTTTGCGGAGCGTGACGCGGAAATCACGTGTGGGATGTGAGTGCGGAGCGTGACGCGGAAATCACGTGAGTGTGCGGGCATGGCGCGGAAACCATGTGGGGGTGCATAGCATGATGCGTGGATTCATGTTGTCGTCCCATTTTGCATAAAACATGTGTTGGCATTAATGTTTTCGTGTTTAAGAGTTTGTTGGTTCGTTTATCGCTTAAAGAGCATGAGATGTGTGGATAGCATGCTGTTATGGGTGTTCGTTGTTTGGTGGCTCACCGGGTGTGAGCTACTTACCAGTACTGTGGTTGTACTGATACCCCTCCCCTTTCTTTCCCCCAACAATTTCAGATTTCGCAGGTGATGAGTTTTATGTGCCCGGTGATGCGGATGAGGAGATTCACGAGGGATGACCATCCGGTTTAATTTATTAGTTTGCTTACTTCATTTTTTTGGTTAGGTTAATTTATAGCATTTAGTTGCTGAGCCAAAGGAATCGTTAGTTGTTAAATTTGTAGTAGTTAATGTTTCCGCTAGGTTGTAAATATGCTAATGTCTAGTAAAGTTGAACTGCTTCTAGAAAGTTAAGGTTATGCTTGATCTGGTAGAGTTAGGTTCTGTTGTTGGATGGAGATGCGAGATTTGACTCGTATCCTGTTTGTTGTTGTTCCGTGGAGTTGTGGAGTTGAATGAATCAATATAGAAGTGTCATTTTGTGTGTAGCAGGTGATCTAAAATTTTAGTTTCGTCCTATGTATGTCGTTATGCTGCCGAAATTTTCGAAGCTCTCGGTTAGTCTGAATAAGAGTATAGTAATGTCACTAGGTTAGTTTATATTAAAACCTGGGGCGTTACAAATGAAATACCTTAGTAATTAAGAATTTTAATTTTATAATCCATTTATAATATTGCAGCAGAAGTTTTCATATTTGCATCCTTTATCAACTTTTTAAAGGTAGTATTGATGGTCAAATTTGGTCGGGAGGACTCACCTGACCTTCACGCCACCAACGGTAAATTTGTTTGATATAGGGAGGAAGACGTGGCCGGCAAGACAGTAAACCTGCACATCAGTGTGGTGCTAGCCACACCGTCTCGGATGCTTAGAGTTCGGATCCCCTCTTCAGTGGCGAAGAGGGGTATAAATACATGCTCATACTCCTAGGGTTTTAGGAATTCGGAGGCGTTTTGGGACGAACCAGGCGGAACCGGGGTGGCTAGCTAGAGGCAGCAGGGACCGAGTGGAGGCAAACGAACTCGGCCCAAGGCCAAGGCCGACCATATGGGTCGACCCATTTTGGCCCGGCCCGTTGGTCTGGTCTTCCTCTAGGTCGTTTCCTGGTCTTATCTCCGCCCGGTTGTCCTTGTCAGCTCCTTGCATATCGTGGTAGTCCAAAATTACCTATAACAAGTTGTATTCAAATTTTTGTTAAAAATTAATTTTTTCAAGTCTAATTTTTTTTTTTTTTTTTTTTTTTTTTTTTTTTTGTCATACTTCATGAAATTTAACCGTATATGAAATAATTCATTAAAAAAGCTAACTTAATATTTCAATTTAAAAATATAGATATTGTCATTATTATTATAGAAAAATAATGTTGCAAACTATAGAATGATATTTTATTTTTTCCTAGACTGAAAATGACATTTTAATTTTGTATTATACTTTAAATTAATAAATAATAAACATACAAATTTTTTTTTTTAAAAAAAAACTATATAATTTCATAAATATTAATAATAATAACACGAACTAAAACAATAGTAATAAAAAAGGAAGATGATACTTTTTTTTTTCTCTCTTACAACAGAAGATGAGGATCCTTTTAATTACACAATTTCTTTAAAGTATAATGATTCTGAGTTTTGCCTTTTGATAAATTAAAACTATAATGTGGAACAGGGGCGGATTTAAGAAGGGGCCAGGAGGGGCACCCTGGAATTATTAAATATTTTATATATGTATAGGGTTTTGTACTTTATCTATCATGTTTGACATCTGGTTTGTTGGTGAGTTGGGCACAGGAATCCCCCACTGGCTATGGAGGTCTAGCGTTCAAATCCTGCTGCACGTAATTTTTGGGTTTTTTATTTTTCCTTTTTTATGCAGCCGTTGGTTTAGATTATTTTGTTAGTTTTGGGGTGTTTTGTTTTTTTATGCAGCCGTTTTTTTAACATATTTTTTAAAAAAAATTAAATTAATTGCTCATAAAATTAAATTTTGTATCTATTTGAACTTTGAATTTTCAATTTAATAACAAATATATACATTAAATTTTAAAAATGTCGCATAAATTGAGAACTTATTAAACACAAAATTAAATTTTATATCTAATATAACATTTAATTTATAAATATTTTGAATGTGTCAAAGATCTATTAGATATATAATTGAAACTTTAGATATCAATATTAGACAACAAAAAGAAAATTGAAAATTCAAGGCTCTATTAGACATTTTTTAAAGTTTAGAGGTTAAATAGACCCCATCCAAAATTTCACAACTAAACTTATAATTTCATCTAATATGAACTTGTGCCCCCCTACCATCAAATCCTGGATCCGCCACTGATGTGGAACATATTTTACAACTCTGAAAAAAATTGTAAGAAAGAGATGAGTAAAACAAAGACCATAGAGTTAATTTTTACATGAAATGGATGCCAAATGACCTTTATATTACAAATAAGAAAAGCTTTTGGTCTATGAATACATGGTAAATAAGCAAAGCTTCTCATTCATTTTCATGGAGGGAGGGAGGACAAAGAAGAAAAAATATTTTCCTATAAGGATATTTTTGTATTTTTTTAAAGGTCAAAGGTATTAATGAAATTTTAACGTTTTTCATCCAAAACTTAACTGTATTTATATTGATATAGTATGTGAAATAAATACTAGAGCATGAAGGACAAGTAATTGTGTGTACTAAGTTCGAAACTAAATTGAGACTTTTAAATTATAAGGACTAAAAACATTCAAATATTAAAAACGTTTTTAGCAGATGGACAAAATATGCCTTCTATGCAAAGATAGGAACCCCTCTAAAAGGAATTGATCTTGAAGATCAATGTCTATGATGATAAAACTAATCGTGATAAGGAAACTATCATTAAAAATACCACTAGATAGAATATGTAAATTAATGTCAACTAATGCAATACTCAATTGAATTTTATCATCAACAACTATGTGAAAGCGTCAATCGAAGCATATAATTCAACTAATTAAGACATGTCTATCAACCAAACAAGTCTCCTCCACTCTACATGTTTTCGAACTCCAGATGTCAATAATTCACGATTAATACACATGAGACGAGACTTCTTACATGTGTAGTAAAAACAGGCTTATTTATAATTTAGGTCATCATAGGTAGTTCTTTCCAAAGATGAAGGATTACATATGATGCTATTTCACACATACTTCAAAAACTAAAAAAAGCATAAGGATAAACATGAAGAACCAACACATGGTGATTCAAATGTTTAGAGAGTGGGTTGAGTTTTAGGTAGTGAGAAATAGAGCTTCATCATGTTTTGAGACAACAGCTAGGGCATTGCCCAAGGGCCATGCAACATCAACAGAAGAACCCTTATACTCCAATTGACTCACCAATGATATCTTCTTATAGGGGCTAATACCTGAAAAATTACACCCAAAAAGGAGTTTAATATTCTCATATTTACCAAAATTTTAAAATTATTGTCTTTAAAGTATGTAATTAATTTCATTGAATTAAAATGTCCAACATTTTCAACCTGGTTAAAAGAAAAACATACTTGAGACAGTACAATTTTCAAATCGTGAATATTTTGTAATATAAATGATTTGATTATAAAAACTTATTTATTTAAAAAGAAAACATTAAATTAAAAGTTTGGTCCTTGAACTTTAAGGATTCATCTCCAAACTCTTCTCTTCAAAAAAAAAGAATTAAATCTCAAAATATCTAGTATGTTCATTTCAATTAAATATATTTTTAAACTTTTAAAATTCTCTAATATGTCTTTGAACTTTCAATCTTATATCTAAAACAGGTTCTTGAAATTTCAATTATATGTTTAATAAATCTCTTATTTATGAGAATATTTTTAAAGTTAAAGACATAGTTATAATCAGTCTATCAATTAGCAGCATATGGAAAGTTTATGATTCTATAAAACACTTTTTAAAGTTTATCCACCTCTTATAGGACACTAACTCTCAAAGGTTATGTACTAAGATTTTTTTTTTTTTCTTTTTTTGAAAACTGAAATAGGATTATAATATATAGCAATATTTCTAGATCAAATCGAGATATGTAATTTTTATCCCTTTAATTTGTACGTATTTGAAAAAAAAAATTGATTGAAAGATGAATCGTTTATAACTTGAAACTCTTTTGTTAAAATTTCAATCATAATTTTAAAGAGAAAAAAGAGGATGAAACGTACCAAAGCCATAAACAATGAGAGAATACTCGTAGAGAATATCCATGCACACGTATGGCAAGCTTTCTTCCCAATAATCGGGGAACGTTGCTTTTGCATCCTCATATTTGGTTGAGCAAGCCCGCTTTGCCACTCTCAAGAAATCAGCTGCACGTGCCTTGTCTACCATTTTGTTCGAGTCGATGATACCGGTCTATAAAAATATATATGGAGTTTGTTAATGTTGAGGATCCCACGTTGAAAAAAATTTGTTGAGACCTCACAAGTTATAAGCTACAATGATCATCTCACTCATTGTCAATTGATTTTGAAATGAAACCTCATATAATGTAATAGTTAATCCACTGATATTCCTATTTCTATATTGTTTTTTTTAGAAGTAGAAATATTTGGTAGCAATGTTTCTTATTTTGCTTTTAACATTAAGTAATTTCTTATTTTGCTTTTAACATTAAGTAATTTCTTTTTTTTTTAGAAGTAAAAAGTGATTTTATTAATTAGAAATACCTTCTTTTTTCTTACAACATAGTGGGAGGGTTTTCTATTAATAACTTGAAAGTTACTTTTGGATAAATCATCTCTCAAAATGTTTCTTCACAAAGTCAAATTTTTTGAAGCACTTTTTATTTATGAAGATTATTTTAAAAGCAACTTGTGATTATCTAAAAATCACTCAACAAACTATAGTAAAAAAACTTCAAATCATGAAGACCAGTTTGATTCATGGTCCGTTTTCATTTTTATGTTTTCAAAAATAAAAAATACAAGAGAAACCATGAAAACGTGTTTGGTATACCTATTTTCAAAAACAATTTTAAAAAACAACTCAAAAAATGGTATGTTTTCAAAAACGACAAAATGTTGTTTTCATTGTTTTCCAATTTTGTTTTCAAAATAATGGAAACACGAGATACAACTTTAAAAACACAACATACATCTTTCTTTCCCTCAAACAATGTTGCATTATCTTCAAAAACATTTTTTATTTTTGATATCCAAATTCTCTTCGATTCTAAAGCGAAAAATAAAAATAAAAAATTACTGTTGTGTAAATAGTGTGTTTGATTGATACTATGTTTTGGTTGTCATTTTTCCTTTTTACATAATTCTATCTATTTTGATATACTCCTCCACTTTACAAATCAAAAGTTTCATATAATACAACTATATGGTATTTTTTTCCCTTATAATTTCAATTTCAACAATTTTTTGTTTAAGAATCAATTTCAACATCACTGATTTATAATCTCTCTTAAAATGAATAAAAGTCAAGTAGAAAAATAATCATATTAAATTATTTTTTTTCTAAAAAAAATAATTTACCAAACACAATAATATTTTCATGCATTTTCAAATTCATAACCAAACACAGTTTTCAAATTTTGAATTCAAATTTAAAGTTTTAATATCGAACCAAACATGTTTTTAGATATGATGGAAATAAGAAATTTGTTTTCCTTTTCTGCTTAATTCTTTATTTTCAAAAACAATTTTCAAATCACGAACCAAAACCCACTATTAATCATATATTCATATTTATCAAAGCAAGTTAATTAGGGTTAGGATAATTTTCATGAAAATGAATTATTTGAGGTAGAGGTTTGGGATTATATTTGTTTATGACCTTAGCTGAAGTTTCGTAGAAGGAGGAAGCAAAGTAGAGATTGTCGAAGCCTCGGCCGCCGCCGCCGTTCCAAATTCCGTTGAAACTGCAACCGCTGTAATTACAGGGTTTGTTCACTTTCATAGCCTCCTTAATCACTCCCACACACCCTTTCAAGTTTGCCCCCAATGGAGAAGCTGACGCTTTGTATTCTTTTCCATTGTACTTGTATGTACCTACCATCATATACACAACACTCGAGTCGATAATCAAACACCGAACCTTTACAACAAAAGACCAATATGAACATAATTCAACTAGCTAGCTAGTTAATACATGTATTCTCAATCAGGAGATCCGAGGGTTTGGATTCTTCAAACCCTACATGTGTTCGTATGAAAGAGAAAAAACAATTTTGAAACAAAATGTGAATAATAATATACCTTGAAAACCAGCTAAGATGCATGGGTTGGATGCATTTTTGGTTACTTGCAAAATCTCAGCTCTGACTGCTAGTGCACCATAAGGCAAATAACTACACAAAATTGAATAAGAAGTTAGAATGAAAGATAGAACTTGAAATGTTACTCATTAATCTTAAATTTATTTGTTTTATTTATTTATTTATTATTATCAAACCTGTGAACATAGAGAGAATATTTGGTTCCCTTGAAATAAAATTGTTGAATATATCCATCCTCATTTTGTGGAGAATTAGGAGCATTTGCTGCAGCATCTTCAGAGATAGCATAAGCCATTTGAACAGAGGCACCCCCAAGATCCACCACTCCCACTGTCTTTGAATATTGCTGCCCCAAATTCTTCAACAAATAGTTTATTGTTGCCTGAAAAACCATGCCCAAAATTTTTTTCACACAAACATTATTTTTTTTTGTATGTAATATAGGGCTAAATATACTGAATAGTATTTAGTTTTTTAGGTAATTTTTAATTCGGTTCTTGATCTTTTAATTTTATCCGTTATGTATTAAACATCCTCGATTAGGGCTTACTTTGGAATTGTTGTAGCTTTCAAAATAATTGCTGATAACTTTGCTTTTAGAAAAATCAGCTTTGAAATGAAGTAAAATAGTGTTTGGTAAATTTCAATTTTAAATTAGAAAAAACTAGTTCCCTTGTTTGGTAAATTAATACTAAATTATTGGGATTTAATTATAAGGATCATAGTAGACTTATTATTTTAAATATTTTGTTTATTAATGCTTAATTTATAATTTATTATAAGATAATTATTTAAAAGTTTGTATAATTTAAATTGCATCTAATTATGTTTAATTAATCTAAAATATTTGATAAAAATGTAAGAAAAATAATTATTATAAAAATTGAATTAATCAAATTTTTATTCATATGAAAGAGAGCATATGTAAAAAAATAAATAAGAAGGATAAATTTGAAATTTAAAAACAGTTAGAAAATGTGATAGATTTTTAGAAGCTAGATCTAAAAGAACAGCTTTTGCACGGTAGAGTAAACTAAAAAGTGATTCTCGATAGATTAATTGATAATCTGTTTTACCAAACAGTTTAGGCGGTTAAGATTTTCCCATAATAGTTTTTACGCTAGCAAACGCAACCCCAAACCGGGCCTAGGTCTTCCCAAAAATAGATTGTTAAGATTTCATTTTTGATATCCATTTGATTTTTTATTTTTGAAAATTTTATTTGTTTTCTCTCATGTTTCTTACAATGAGTTTCATCTTTGCTAAAGACATATATGAATTCTTAACCAAATTTCAAAAACAAAACTAGTTTTAGAAAACTTTTTTTTTTTTTAATTTTCTGAACTTAACTGAGTTTTTTTTTTTTTTTTTTTTTTTTTGAGTACATCAACATTTGGGGGTGGGGAAATTCGAACCTCTGATCTCATGGTCGAGAGTACATGTCAATTACCACTAAGCTAAGCTCGCTTTGGCGAACTTAACTGAGTTTTTAGACCATGAGAAGAAGGTAAAAGAAATAAAGAAGAAGAAAAAAATAAAATAAAATAAAAAACCTTATAGGTGGAATAATACTATTAAAACTTAATTTTAAAAAACAAAAAATCAAATATTTATCAAACATGGTTTAAAATGTTTTCAACCAGAACATAGCTTAATTTGGTTAAAATACATACTCCTTGAAAAAGAAGTTAGAAATTTGAATCCCACCCATAGTGAACTAAAAAAAAAATTTGTTAAAATGTATCAACAAAAAGTTTCTGCATCAATAACATATTTTAAACAAACAGTCATATTACCATTCAAATTTTAATTACAAATCTCAAATAGAACCTCATAAAAAAGTTGTTAAAATATAAGAAAAAGTTGATGTATCATTCAATTATTGCTTCATTGACATATATGTGCACCCTAATTATCGTTCGAATAATGTTGATTGGCACATGATAATCTACTATCCCATCAATAAAAGCTAACTAGTCCATAAACAATAATTTCAAAAAAAAAAAAAAAAAAAAAAAAAAAAAAAAAAACTAGTCCATAAACAAAATCCATTATTTCAAATATGTTAATAAAACCATAATTTAATGACCACATCTTATTTTTAGGTTAAATTATTGAAAGTACCCTTCAATTATGAGGAGGTTGGTTTTAATTATACACCCAAACTTTGAAAAGTTTTATTTTAATCTTTGAAGTTTGAAATTTGTTTCAAAATGATCCTTGAAAGCTTTTCTTCGTTAAATTCATCGACAACAAAAATGATGTGTTTGCATGTGTTGTAACTTATGTAAACATATTTGAACACATATGTGGAAAAACAAACCTAATAATAAAAACACATACAAACACGTAATTTTTCATCTATGAACTTAATGGAAAATGTCTTCAACGGGTCGTTAACAAATTTCAAAGTTTAAGAGTTAAAATGAAACTTTATAACTTCTTAGTATACAATTGAAACTAATTCCATAGTAGGAGGAAATTTTGTAATTTAACCTTAATTTTATTAACAAATTTGACATAACTTATGGACTTAATTAAAAAATAATTTAAAATATTAAAGATTATTTGATAGATTTTTTTTTTCTGAACAAGATTATTTGATAGATTTAACCTATATTTAAAATGGCAATCAAATCAAATTAGATGGGACACATAATAAATTTCATTTGATGGGACCCATGAGCTAGATTTTTATTACTTTGGATTCTTTTTTTCTTTGGAGTTCAGAAGAAGTGGACATAGATATTTCTTTTTTTTTTTTTTTTTGAAAATATAGATATTTCAATTTTTTTTTTTTTGAAAATATAGATATTTCAATTTTTAACCACTCAGTAGTAGATGACATATACATTTGATTGGATATTTGGATTAGACCTATTTTTCATTACACTCTCAATGTTAATTAAAAATTCTCAAATAAAATCTCTTAAATTTTTTTTTTAAATGTAGTAAAAGAAAAATGGATGTGGCATTAAATTATTTGTTCCATTAACATATATGTACACTCTAATACCATGTGAATAATGTTGATGGGTACATGATACTCGATCTGCCTAGAAGAAAACTAAACCATCCATGAACAAAATCGTTTATTTCAGATATGCTAATAGAACCGTAATTTATTGATCACATATTATTTTTTATTGAGAAATTTGACATAATTTCTTCTAGAGTGGTTTAAGTGAAAAAAATATTAAGATTAAAAAGATGATTCGATAGATCTAACCTATATTTAAAATCACAATCAAATCAACTTTTAAGTTAGATCATATATAAAAGTCTTTCTTTTGTACAGATCCATGAGTTTGATTTATTACTTTGGTTGGATTCATTTTTTTTTTAATCTTTTTGTGGGCAGATAGATTTTATACCACTTGTTCGATGACATATGTTTTAATTAATATATCATTCTGTTTGATTGGATATTTGGATTAGACCAATTGTTAAGACAACAAATATCTTGATAGATTCCCGCTTGTGAGATTAAGTTTATAAACAGTTTAGTCTATAGAAATGTGTTGGGAAAATTTCAACACTTTTATGTAGAAAATGTATTTGGCAAATTTCTACTTTTCTTTTTTTTTTTTTTGAAAAAAAAGGAAGAAAAACCATGAGGAAAAAGATATAGTGTTATGTTGTTTTGCATATTATTTTTATAATTTTTTTTTCAATACTATTTCCATTCCACTAGGAGAGGATCTTGCTTGAAGAAATTTTTTGAGTTGAAAAGGACTTATTAAAAAAAAGAAGAAGATGATGATATTCTATACCCTTAAATGTATATGAAAAATTTTAAATTGTATTCAAATTTGTATGGAAAACAATTATTAAGGAGTAGATGAAATTCAAAATTTACCTATATTGAATAAAAGTTTTTAAGAAGCAATCATATTGTAAATAAATTTTCATAAAAAATGATAAGAGATTATAATTGTAATGTAATGAACATACCCACATGTAAGAGCCCTCCTGATTACCAGTAATAATAGTAACCTCATCAGCTCGGTACTTGAATGTGCTTTTCGTCTTAAAAAGTTCCCCAACCTGATAACAACATCACCATCTTGAAATCATTTTAAAGTGACTTTTTTTTTTTTTTTTTTGTCAAAAAGATTGTTTTACCACTTTTTCTAACTAATTTTTTTTCTCTAATTTCTTTTCCCACTCTAACTTTTTTTTTCTATAATTTTTAGCTCTTTTTCCTCACTAAATTTTGGTCGATCTCTCTAACTATTTTTCTTTTCAAATCTTTTATATCTTTTTCTAACTTTTTTCTCTCTAGAATTTTGTCCCCTCTATTTTACTTACCTTTTTCTTTCTCAGATTTTTCTCTTGCCCTAACTTGTTTCTGCTCTCTTAAATATTTATTTTTTTCTACTCTCTAACCTTTTTTTTCTGAAATATAATGTCTTTGATGATGTGAAAATTTCTTTTAAACATACATTAATCCCTCTAAAGTACTTTTAACTATATCAAATGTGAAATCAAACATTAAAATTAATCTTTCATTAAACATTTTTTTAACGGTAATCATAATTAAATTCAAGACCCTTATCATAGAGAATGCTCTTAATTTCTTACCGCTTCCAGAATTTTCTCAGCTTTATCTGCATCCAACAGTCTCAACCCTGCAGTTGCCTGCATTTACACAACACAAGTACCTCAATAATCCATTGTATTTTAAAATACTCCTTTCTTTTTCTCTTTTTTCTTTTTCTTTTTTTTCAAAAACAAAAAGAAGCTAATAGGTCTTTAAAGTTTTTAACTTAGAATAAAAAATTTTAAAAGTACAAAAAAACCCAAATAAAAAGTTTCTCATAAGTTCCATACCATTCAATTTTTAAAGCAGATGAACCCCAAATAAACACATTTTTAGAAGAAGGGCCTTTTCAAAAAAAATTTAAATTCAAAGATAAAATAACCAAGATCTAAAATTTTAATTTAACATGATAAAGTGTGTGTCTACTGTCTAGCATGCCTTTGTGAAAAGAAAGCATTTTTAAATGAAAGATTTTTTTTTTTAAAGAAAATTAGTTAAATGCTTCTATCATAATTTTTTTTATTATTTATTTTTAGAATTTTTAAAACCACACTTTAATTAAGTAACAAAAACTTGACTTCAATTGGTCCATAAACTCTTCTTTTTATTTTCTTTTTCTGTTGAGTTCGGGTGCGTGAACTCAGTTGACCTTGGTTTTTTTTTTTTTTTGAAAATCAGTTGACCTTGGTTTAACTAATGGAAATATTATATGAGTTAGTTTCTGATTCAACAATTATCTTCCTTTTTTTTTAACAGTCAACTATACTGTTATGTAGAGATCTTCTTACACGTTATCACTAAAATGTCAACAAATAAGAGAAATAGAAATAAATTTCTCGTTTCCCATCGTTCTCTCTTAGTTGTCAAAATTTTAACCTAGTGAAAAGAGATCTCTACACATCAGTATGCAGTTTTTTTTTTTTTTTTTTTGTCGTCGGACGAACTTCACCAGCACCGCTGCCCAGATCCGCCATCTATCTGCTTTCTCTCTTCTCTTTGAAGCAAAAATAATCACTTTCTACGAGCTTTTTAAAAAAAAGCACTTAGAATAAAAAGGCATGCAAAAACACAGACTAAAAACAAAAGAATTCCCACTAACCCCGAGAACAATGGGTGTGGAGGGTTGAAACTCAAAGGGCACAGATGTTTCAGCTAAATTAAGGAGAGGAAGCAGAGAATCCGCCCCTTTCTGTGGGTCGTCGGAGTACGAACTCAGCCCTGGTTTAACCTACAACAAACCAAACAAATTAAACAACATATTATTATTATTATTGTTATTACTAATTATAGTTATTATTATTTACCTTTTTAGTGACCTCGATGTTTGCACCAATGTAAAGGAGCTCGAGATCGGAGTTGAAATGGAAGACATGAACGCGGCTGCCGGAGCTACCGGCGTCGAAAATGACGGCATAAGTGGGTTCTTCAGAAGAAGCACTTCGGGATGGGGAAATTTTGCGGTTATTGAAGAAGCTGTTAGTGCTAGAGGAGAATGACAAAATTTCTTCAGCGGAAGCAGCTGGGAGGAGGAGGAGGAAAAGCAGAAGAGGAACCCATAGCCATTTCAAAATCAACCACTTTTCCTCCATGCCACTCTCGATTATCGCCCAAAAAAAAAAAGAAAGAAAATTTCAAGCTTCTAGGTTAAGGTGGCTTAGAGTAAGTTGATTTGGCCTCTTGGGTTTATATAGGAAAAAAATTTAGGGTTAAAAATCGTTTTTCGTTCTGAAACTTGCGTGCTAGTACTAATTTAATCTTTATACTTTTTAAGTTTGTAATGATTTAGGGTCTGTTTAGAATACCTTGTAATTTAGGTGTTTTTCAAAAATGTATTTTCTTTTAAATATTTTGTATACAAGTTGTTTAGAATTTAAACACTCATATGTTTGGTTACATTTACTCATAAGTGTTTTTATACCCAAGCTACAATATACTTACAAACTCTTTTCAAAAAATTTGCTTTCAAGTGTTTCTCTCAAAATAGTTTATTTCTCAATCTCATTTTTTAATAAGTCTTTTTTTGTGGTTGTCAACACACTAGAATTTTTTTCAAAATTAAACACTTGAAAAGTTAAACTAAACACACTCTTAGTCATTATACTTTTAATTTTGTAACAATTTAGACCTTATTATGAAAATTATTGCTAAGGTTTAACGAGATTTCTTACCTTAATAAACTAATTAGGAATTTAATGGAAATTTGGCATTTAATTCTAATGATTTTTTTCAGGGTTTGGATTAAATAAGAACAAATTTAAAAGTTTAAAGACTAAATTGATACAAAATAAAGTTTAGGGATTAAATTGCTAATTTTAGGAAAATTTAAGAATCAAAATACTTTTTAGCCAAATTACTCCTACTTATTCTTTTTTTTTTTTTTTTTTTTTTTAAACGAACTTATTCCTTCCATTCACTTTTTACTGTTTGAAATTTCTAATTTCATAAATAATGGTTTAGTGTAAATGTATTTGTGGTCGTCGTACTAAGACTTAAAGAGTAAAAATGATAAGGTTTTTTTTTCTCCTTTTTTTTGGAATGATGTGAATGATTGATAAGGTAAGGACACCTATTGTTGTATCAACCACAAAATATATGTTTCTATTATCTATGTAGAAAATTTTCTTTTTATTTTCTACCTAACTTCAAATTAATGTAATCTCTTACCCTTTTGAATAATTTTCCTATATTTTCTTTTCTTTTCTTTTATTCTCTCTTTTTTTTTTTTTAAATATACTTTTTTCCTATATTTTCTGTTTGCTAAAAAAAAAAAAAAAAAAAAATTGTGGTGGACGTATACCTCTTTTGTAAAGGGCCGACAAGGAGTAGTACTATGTGCATGTTATTGTTGTTAAAATAAACGACAAGATTTGAACGTTTTTCATATGGAAAATTCTCTCATTTTAATATCTTCTGGTTCTACCATTTATTTACCTATCAATTTTAAATAAGAGTTTTTTTTTTTTTTTGAACGAATTTAAAATAAGAGTTTGGAGCTAAATTTTAGGGTTACATGATAACTTTTTGATGGGTTGGTATATATTTATTAGTTCACATATTTAAAAAAAAAAACGTTTAAATCTCATTTTTGGACATTGGGTTTTCAAAATTATTTCATTTTAGTAAGAATTTTTAGTTTTTTTTTAAAAAAAAAAAAAGTTCAACCACATGTGTGGTGGGAGATTCTAATATTTGACTGGTCGATGATATTTGTCTTAATTGACCAATTGAGTCTACTTAGGTAGGCAACTTTTAGTTTTGTTTGTTGAACATTAAAAACTTCTATTTAACCACGATGGGAGGTCAGGGGACCAAAAAACACGTCCAGAATCCCTCTCGAGGGGATGATCTTGACCTTCAACAAAAATACAATCAGAAGTACCAGCAAGCCTTGCCAACCAGTCTCAAAGGGCACATTCTCTATTAAGAGTGCTTATCACCTTGTCTCAAATACAAACTCGGTAAGTGATGCATCTTCTTCCAATCATTTCAAATCTAATATCTCTCCGGAAGAGTGTATGGAATCTAAACGTTATCCCTAGAGCAAAGATATGTGTGTGGAAAGTAGTCAACAATATAATTCCCTCCAAAGCAAACCTGTTAAATCGTGGAATTGTTGCTAACCCAAGCTATGTTTTTAGTAGATGCAAGGAAGAAACAACTTCACATGTGATTTGGAAGTGTAAGTTCGCTAACCCAGTTTGGTTGGATTACTTCCCTAACTTGAATTGCTTGGTGGTAGGGGCGGAGGGATTAGAGATCCTAAGGACCTTTGGAGTGTTATGGCCGAGCTTTTATTAAATGATGAGAGAAATAAAGCAACTCTACCAGACAGAAGCAACATTCTCAAACTCATCGACAGAAGCTTAAAGGAACAACTTAGGGAAAAAGAGACAAACCAGAGACAGAGCACTTTGGAAAACCAATTGTGTCAAGGATGGGAGTGGCCTTGGAAGTTGAACACAAATGTCTCCTAGTGCTCAAAGCATAGTGCTAGTGGAATCAGATGGATCATTCGTGACTCCCATTGGATCACTAATCAGTGTTGAGTATGTATATGAAAATCAAGCATGAATGGTATATTAAAGCCCTAAAATCTTGAGCGATTGTGGAAGGGCTGAAAGCTTACCTAGTTCTCAAAGACAAAATCTACTCCCCTCTGTCAATCATGGTGGAATCAGATGCTGCTAGAGTTATCAAATTTATCAACCATGACCGTGAAGATTTATTATTGAAACTAGGAATATCCTAGACGAGGCTCACAAGCTTGCTCTCGTGTCGTCGTTTTCCCTCCCATTGCAAATCACCCCGCGGATTTGTCTGTTAATTCCATTTTGGATTAATTTTTTTTTAGTTTTTGTTGGAACCCTACTTTACCAATTTGGTTATCATCTGCTATTAATGAAGATTTGTTGCGTACCTAGCTTTGATTTTTCTATTTAATGAAGTTTCTTTTCATATATATATATATATATAAATATATAATTAATTTGGTTATTTTTTTTTAAAGCTAAGTGTGACTAAGATAAATATTTTAAAACTTTATTAACAAGAATGGTTTTTTTTTAATAAAATAAAATAAAATAAAAATATCATTGGACGCATTTGGAGGGCCCGAATCTTTCTATTGTGAGACCTTGTCAGAGAGGCTCTGCAATGTATGTACTATGATAGTACGAGTCATTGTGATAAGATAAGTGGTAGGCTTAAACAATTTTTTTTTTTTTAAAGAAAACATGTGGTGGGTTTAAACAATTAATTCCTTAATCTTGTTTTTTTAACTTTAATTTGTTCAATTCTACCCAATATATATATATATATATATATATATATATAAACCTTGAAAAGTTCCATTTTTACTTTTTTTTTTTTTTAATAAAAAAACAGAATTTATTAAAGAAAGCTAAGGGGTACAACTACCCTCATTTAATCCTAGATGGCAAGAAAGGCGCCCAAAAACCCAATTCGTCTTCCGCGCAGAAAGATCCCAAAACAATAGCTCTTTGAGCCACACACACTCGGCTATTGTGTTGGAATCCCTTCTACAGTGTCGGAATTCCACACAATCAAGGTCTTGAGAAACTGCAGCTATGGCTTCCACGACCTTCTTCAACTCTGTGAGTTTCATTTTCACGTTTCAACTTTAAAATTTATTTCAAATAATGTGTTTTCGCATAGTTTTTTTTCGTTGAAATAAGATGAAAATTGACGTGAGGGCTAATGTATATGTAGAATTAGAAGCATATCTTCACATATGTAGCATCATTTACAATATCATTCATATAAATTAAGGTGGTAGCTATTAATGTGAAAATTTGATTATATAAATGATTTTAACGGTATCTTTTGAAATGAAATAAATGGTAACAATGTTCCTATTCTTTTATATAGTTATAGTTATTCCAAAAGAAGGAAAAAAAAATTTACAAACATTTTAAGGGTAAAATTGGAAGGCAAATTTCTCCAACATAACCCACCATAAGATCGTGATGTTTCACGTTTATGGTATAGATTATGTCCATATATGAAAGAATACATTATTTCATTGTGTAACCAATTCCCATAGTGGATTAAACTCTCTCAATGGACACCTCTAAGAATTGCAACTATTGAACGGGAAGGACAAAACAGGAATTTATAAAAAATGTAGGGGCAAAATAGGAAGACAAAGATTCTCCCCTCTTAGATGTATAAGAAGGTTCTTGCTTGATTTCACTTTTTCCACTCACGACTCAAGTTTTTTTTTTTCAAATAATTTAATATAGGCCCCGTCTAAATTCTTATCCAAAGACTAACAAAATTAGCATAAAATATGTACTTATTACCAAGAAGATTATAGATTTGAATACCTCGGCTCCAAATGGTTGAATTCCAAAAAAAGGAAATAAAATCATAGAGTGAATTTTTCCTATTTTATATTGTTTCAATTTTTCCCGTCCTATCATACCAGTGTGGACGCAAACAATGTAATGAATTAGTATTTGACAAGCAAAATATTGAATGATTAAAAAAAAAAAAAAAATCATTAAAAAAAAAAAACAATTAGTCATGGACACTATATGGAAGAAAAAAAAATTGCAATCAATGGAAAACAGAATGAGGTTTTTTCTTTTTCTTTTTTTTTTTTTTCCTCCTCCACCATATAACTGGAGTGTTTACCACGAAAGAGACTTTCTTTAATGCTTTGTTTGACATCCGAAAATAGAATTAAGAAATGATTTTAAATTCGTAGGTTTAAGAAGATAAAAATTATTTGAAATTCTTGATTTTATTTAAAACTCAATAAATTTTAATAGAATTTAAATTAGTAAAAAAGTAAAAATTCTTCTTTGGATGTTTAGAAAAAATGAAAAGAAAATAACTATTTTACCACTATACCTTTAAAATTCTATATAATTTTTTTTAAAAATTAACCAGTAACAACCAATTGGCAATGAATAGAATAACTTATGTATCTCATAAATTGTGAGGTCTCCACTTATTTTTTCGATGTGTAATCCTCAACAATTATTTAAATCCTACATGAAGATACAACTTGATTAGCTAGCTTTATTATTAGGGATAACTACACAAATGGATCAATATATAGTAGTCCATTTATTCCAAAACTGTCCAATTTGTTATAAATTTACATTCATGTCAGTCCAGAATTGGATATTAAAGGAGATTGAGAGGCTCATTTACGTATTTGTCCTCATAGTTTGGAATGTGTTAAAAAAAAGGAAATAAACCAAAAACGGAAAATTCTATTTGGATTCAATCAAAAATGAAAGAAAATATATTTGAATTTTCTTTCCAATAACGGTGCAACTCAGTGCGGAAATTGGTCAATCTTCCTCGTTTTTTTTTTTTTCTCATTTTCACTCTTCCACTAGATTTTCTTCACTAATCTTTCGCCATTACTGCTGGGTAAGCCTACTTCACTACTAGTAAAAACCTACTGGTTCATCTTCCCCGTTTTTGGGTTTTTTAAGGGCACTAGAAAAATACTTGTTTTTTTTTTCATTCATCTTCAGCACTGGAATAATACCAAACGACAAATTTTTGTTTGTTCATTTTCAGCGTTCTTGGGTGTTCTGCTTTTTTTCCCCCGTCTACGTCTAGTTTTCTCGTCTGCATCTTCAAATATGGTTTGATTTTTTTGCTCTTTTTTTTTCCGTCTGATTTGATTTTTTGCTTTTATTTCCTTCCTAATATTTATATATCTTAAAAAAAAAAAAAAAAAAAAAAAAAAAAAAAAAAAGGTCAGACGAAAAAAAAAACGTTCATCTTCATCTTCGTTCATCTCCAAATCTTGATTTTTTTTTTACTTTTTGCTTTTTAATCTGCATTTTTAGGTAAATATTCATCCATATATGATATATACGAGGTGTTTATTAATGTAATTAGAGGATGATCACCTGAAATATGTGATATATACGAAGTATTTATTTAAATCATTGTATAATACCTAGATTAGAACATATACTTCCGTTTATATAAAAAGTACCTAGATTTTTAAGTTTCATCATATGGCATGTATTATCGACTAAGAGATCAAATCTTTGAATCCTCCACCCCCAAATATTGTTGAACTAAAAAAAAAAAAGACTAAATGTGTCTCTTGTAAAACTTTAGGGACCAAATGGATACCAACCACAAACCTCAAGGACCAAAAATGTATTTTATCCATAAATTTCAGGTTTTTGCATTCAATGTGATCGTGACATGTGGGCAAGGGCTCTGTTATTCTTCTTCCTCCTAGGATCGTACACGAGGAGGGGACAGGGATGACCTCTATTTAATTCTTCAACCTCGTGAAATTTCTCCGTTAAATTTTGTGACGATCGAACGAGGTTCTCCATAGGTAATTTGCGGGTTATAGTTCTTCAAAGGAAATTTATTTTTTTAAAATCAATTAAATTAACTTAATTATTTTGAAAAAAAAATAATTACATAGTTAATGTCACATTGAAATTTTTCATTTAAATAGTTAAATTATCACGGAGAATCCCTATTTAAAGAGAAAATTTTATAATCTCTTAATAAAAGCAAAATAATAGGATAAATCCATTTTCGACCACTTTGGGTTTCATTCAATTTTAGTCCATTTACTCTCAAATGTCTAATTTTAGTCTTTTTTTTTTAGTACATTAATATTTGGGGATTCAAATCTCTGACCTCCGAGGATACATGTCAATTACCGCTGAGCTAAGCTCGCTTTGGCGTCTAATTTTAATCTTTGTACATTAAATAAAACTTAAAATTGATTCCTACCGTTCATTTGAAGTATTTTTTTTATAAAAAAAAATGGTTAAATGATTGTAATAATTTTCAAGCAAGAAAAGACATAATTAATGTGAACATATTTACAAAACGGGATGAGGATGGGGAATATTCCTCAATCCTACAACCCCGTTTAACTCGTGGAGACTTTTTTTTTTTTTTTCACTCCCTCCCCTATTTCTTGCTTTTTTTTTTTTTTTTTAATATCCCTATTTTCTGCTTAAACAGGATTATTTGCCGCATTAAGGATGGATTCCCACGGGGCCGTGTCCTAATGAGAGAAATGAACATCACTACTTTTTCCTTTTAAAACATAAAAAATTGTGCAAAAGTAAGATTCTTTTTTTCAGCCTTTCCACCCGTTTTTAGCCACTTTGAGCTTTTTTTTTTTTTTTTTTTTTTTTTCAAGACTTTTATGTGTGAGATTTTTTTTTTTACTAATTTGTGAGTGTAAAATTTGCATATCTACTCTTTAAGAAAGGTTTTTTTTTTTTTCTTCTTCTTCGATTTAAAATGTGTTTCAATCGTTGTAGGATGCTCTTAAATCCATAATATATATATATTTTGTAATGGTTTGATTCTCAACTATGGAACGTCATATAAAAAAAAATTTAGTTACCCAAATAGAGAAGGTTGGATTGGATCATTTCTTTATCTTTTTTCCTGTTTTATTTTTGTAATTAATTTATTGCATTAAATGACTCACTATAATTTGCCCTCAATATTAATCACCACTTTTTAGTTTTAAAAATTAATTTTTTTGTCATTGTTTATGACAATTATTGGTAGAATATTGTGTTGAAATTAACGGCTCATATTTGATTATTTAGGTTGGTAGATTTAAATACGTTTCATATTTATTACCAATCTTGATCTTTAAAGTAAAAAAGGTGTTTGAAATTTTTGTTGTTAATTTCTGATTGAGGTGAAACTTACTTGTTTGATTTTAGCATTTGTTTATTTATAAATTCACTGTTTGTAAAAAAAAAAAGTGTTACTTTAATTAATTTCACCCTTTACAAAACTTAAATTAAATCCTATTCACTCCTGAAATTGTTATAGAGATTCAGAGTGCCTGGTAGTATTTTACATCCTCAAATAATAGACTAAATTCTAAGGTTTTGTTTAATAACCATTTGATTTTTTGTTTTTGGCTTTTCAAAATTATACATGTTTTCTCTCAATTTTTTTACCATATAAGTTGGAGTTTTTAGCCAAATTCAAAAAAAAAAAAAAAAAAAAGTTTTTGAATTTTTTTTTTTTTTTTAATTTGGCTTGGGTTTTAAAACATGTGAAGGAAACGAAATTGATGGATAGAATGATTGTTTATAAGCTTAATTTTAAAAAACCAAAATTAAAAAACGAAATGATTATCAAACGGGAGCCTAAATTATTTAAGAATTTTTGCAAAGTTTTGCATTTAGTCCTAGTACACAACCAATGTACCAAATCCCTAGGTAATTTTGAGACTTGTTGAAAGGTTACACTATTGGTTCCTAGTCATATCTCATTTGTTTGCAAATAACGAATCAAACTCTTTAATAACTTCGAAACCATTTGCAAAGTTAACTATCGATTTCTAATTATACAATTTCTGAAAAGATGAGACGAAACTATTTTGAAACTTATGCAAAGTTACCCATCTAATTCTCAGTAATATCACATTATCAATTAACTTTGAGACTATTTACTAAGTTACACTTTTAGTCCCTATTATTATTACATCAAAATTTGGAGGTGGAGGAATTTTAACCTCTAACCTCGAGGGTACATGTCAATTACAGTTGAACTAAGCTCAGTTTGGCTATTAAATATTACTTTCTCAAACAAGAAACTAAAACTATATATGGCATTTTGAAAATTTCCATAAAGTTATACATTTCATCCTTATTGATAATTCAAAAAGTACTGAAAAAGAGAGGTCAGGTCATTGTGGACCAATTTTGCATAATTACACATTTGACCCTTGTTAATATCAACGTGTTGCACATGTCGTAGATATTTTACCGTTTGAAAATTTGAAATTTCGTAAAATTGATAACATTATCTTTTCATGCTCCTAGTCCTGACAATGGAAAAGTTGATGACACTTTGTCTTTATTCGAGTAGAAAAAATTCTTTTATATTTTTTCTTTTTTCCACCTCAATAAAGACAAAATGTGTCCAGCTATTGCATTAATAATCACTGTCCCATGAAAATAGTCTTGAAATGTCTTTTCAAAAAAAAAAAACAAAAGTCTTGAAATGTCAAATGTCAATATATTTTTGGCTAAATTATAAAATTTACCCTTGGGATTTGTTTAAAAAATGCTCAAAAGTTTCAAAAATATATCTTAATTTTAAAAAATGTTTAAAAAAATACATTTGTCGTTAATTTTTTAATGGAAACCGTTAGAATTTACGGTGAGATAAGAAAAAAAGAAGAATATTTTTCAATAAGGGTATTTTTTAATTTTTCTTTAAGTTCAAGAATATTTTTGAAACATTTTTCAAAATTCATGGGTATTTTTAAACATTTTCAAAGTTCATGGACATTTTTTAAATAAACCTCATAGTTCAGGGTATTTTTTTATAATTTAGTCTATATATTTTTTTCATTTATTTATTCTAAAATAAAATAATATTTATTATACTCATTAGAAGGAAGTAAGTGATAAGATTAGTTTTTTATATATGGTAAATGAAAATTTTATTTTATGTTAGATAATTTGTTTATCCCGATTTAAATGACTTTTAAATATAGATGTGAATCAATTAATATGATATATAGTTTATGTCAATTAGTTATAGTGATTATTGAATTATTGCTATTATATTTTTTTTTTAGTAAATGAAAGGCAAAACTTTTCATATCTTATCGTATTATCTTACTTTCATTTAGAAAAAAAAATTAATTAATGATATAGTCTTTTGTTTTCTAACTTCTCATGTTCCATAGCCAACAAGAATATGACTTAACAGACATAAAACTTGTATCTCAACTAAGCGGTCAGAGGTTCAAAATCCCCCACCCCTACATGTTTCAAAAAAAAAAACATTCTCATGTTTCATACGCTTGATAATGAATTAATTAATTTACTAGACATATTTAAGTGTCAATGATATACTTTTTTAATTTTAATTAAGAAAGGAAATTTTTTTCAAAATAATAATAATAATAATAATAATAATAAAGGAAAGAGGGACATCCTCCTCACTTTAAAAGTTTTTTTTTTTTTTTTTTTGAAAAGGAAATAACATTAATGGAAAAGACGGTTAGGTACAACAACAATATCTTCCAGAATAGAGGAGAACGAAGGAGGCCAAACAGAATCCATCCCAACACCAACATCCATTCTTGAGAGTGGAGAAGGATAAAAAAAGAAGAACACAAAATCACTATTCCTTGCCACTACGCGCGCAAGAGAGTGGCCAAAAAATTGGTAGATCTCGGACTAAAATCGAACTTCGTCAGTTTTGTGATAATGGAATAATGAAGAAAACAATGGGTTTTTTTTTCATGGAAAATAAAGTTTTTTCTTTTTTCTTTTTCTTTTTTTTTTTTTCCATATGAACCACACTATCCAAATTCATGAATTATTGTGGTTGGAATAATCAATGAACTTCAATTAATTATTATTATTAGCAAACATTTTCCAACAAATAAAAAATGAAAAGAGGGGACACAATGGAAAGAGAAAGTCTCTCCTACGGTCACTTTTATATATAGTATAGATACAAAGTATAAATTGAGGCTAAATTTATAGAAAATGTTGTTTCAATAATATCTCTAAACTTTAAAAATTTTAAAAAATACCATTGGCATTTTTTAAATTTCAACATTTCTATCAATGTCAAGATATAATGTCTTTTTAAAATTGGAAAGAAATATCAACGCAGAAAACGTCTCTATATGAAACTAAATTTAAAAAATCTTTCATCTTTGAAGTAAATACAAAATTTTGAAAGATTATGAGAATGTGTGAGGACAAACGATCAATTTTAACAAGTGAATGTTCATGGTAAGTAAGAAAACGAGTCTAGCTATGATAGATCACATCAAATCAGAACTCCATATATACCATACCAACACACTAGGACAATGGTGAGATGTCAAGCATTCAATTAATTCTTTAAAGGATAGGGTGAGGAAGGTCCTCCAATAATGGAAAGAAAAGTTTTTCTCTATGGATAAAGCGATGCTCTTATAATTAAAGCAATGACACTATTCCTATGTACCACGGGCTGCTTTAAGCTCCCTACAAGCCTTTTTGTCGAGAAATAATCTCAATATTTGCAAGATTTTGGTCAAGTCCCTTGTATAAAAGGAAAAATCCATTGGAGTTCTTGGAAAAAACTTTATATTAGCAAAAGAAGAGGGAGGAATGAGGTGTTCAAATACCTAACATTCTTTAACTAAACTATGCTAGTAAAATAGAGTTAGATGATAATTGAACACAACTAGATAGTCTTTTAGCACATATAATGAAGGAAAAGTACTTTCTTCACGAAATCTTCACCTAAGTGAAATTAGGGAGTAATCCTTCTTATGTTTGGAGAAGTGTTCTATAAGGACGAGAGTTTTTTTATACCAGTACAGGTGGCGACGAATAGAAAACGACACTAATGTGATGATCGAAGGCGACTGGTGAATTATTCTAGATCAAGATTTTTTAATAGAGAGGATTTGGACCTAGCAATTTAACTTGCTACAGATCGTCAAATGGTTAATTTTCTCCACACATTGAGAGCCAATAATGTTGCCCGTCATAATCCTTCCACTTGACTTTACAACCATTTTGTTTGTCCTTTATTTTTTTTTTTTTGAAACATTCTTGTCCTTTATTTAAGTTTTGTTGTTGTTGTTATTATTATTATTATTATTTTATAAACGTGGTAAATACAAAATTGGTTGATTTACTAAACACCAATTTTGTACGTATAATTAATAAATCTACTGTAAAACTTTTCGCTTTAGAAATATATGATATCTAGTAGTATTTGGACAGCTCTGTTTGTTTTGCAGCATTTGTAATTTATATAAGAATATATTATTATTACAATTTATATCCTTGTTTGATTTTTGCAGAAATAAGAATACTTTTAATGTACTGCAAGAATGGTTAACTTTAAGTTGATCTATATTTTTAGCAATTATGTCAACTTTAGTTAAAATATTTTTGGTCTCTATATTTTAGATTTTATTTTATTTTAGTTTCTATATTTTTAAATATTCAATCTTAATTCTTGTATTTTCAATAAAGCTTAAAATTGATTCTTACCGTAAGTTTAAAGTTAACTTTTATTGAAATTGGTCAAATAGTAATAATAATATTTAAAAAAAAAAAGAGTATGGAAACATAATTCTAAAATTTATAGAATGAATACTATCGGAGATCATCAATTGGTTAAATAATAATACTAATTTTTATACAAAGTTAACCATTTAATAATATCTCATTATCAATTACTCACCAAACTCTAGATGGTCTTGAAACTTTTTATAATGTTTTACACTTTAATCCCTATTAATATTACTTTCTCAAGGAACTGACCAATCTATTTATGAGTCATTTTCGAAATTTTTACAAAGTTGTACATTTGATCCTTACTTATGTTTGGAAGTAATTTTAAAAATGGTTAAAATCACTTTATCATATTTAAAGTCGCTCCTAAACATGTTTTAAATAATTCATAATCAATTTTGATGATATATATATATATATGAATAATTAAAAGTATGTAATGTTACTGTGGACCAATTTTGCATAATTACACTTAATTTTGGACATGACATGTTTATTATTACACCGGTTGAAAAGATAAATTTCCAATTTTAGTAAAAAAAAGGGGGAAAAAAGATAAAATTTCGTAAAATTGATAACATCTATCTTTTCATCCTCAAAAGAATAGAAAAGAATCTTTTTTCCTTGAATAAAGACAAAATGTGTCATTCTATTTCATTGATATCTACTAACATGTCAAAAGTCTCGTGAAAAAAGTATTGTTGAATTT
This sequence comes from Luffa acutangula, assembly GCA_036850905.1. Taxonomy (NCBI): domain Eukaryota; kingdom Viridiplantae; phylum Streptophyta; class Magnoliopsida; order Cucurbitales; family Cucurbitaceae; genus Luffa; species Luffa acutangula. The sequence goes on along the minus strand of CM072087.1, from coordinate 53,308,206 downwards.
ATAAAAAAAAAAAAGAAAAAAAGAAAAAAAAGAAAAAAGTATTGTTGAAATAATACTTTTAGAAAAATATTAAAAATAAAAAATTATAAAAAAAACATTGAATTGACGTATAAGCATTTTAAAATAAATTAAAATTCCTTATCATTAATATTATGATAACACATTAGTGATATTTTATTGATATTTTTGTTATACTTTATTGATTTTATGAGATATAATAAAAATGTGGATTTATCTAAATTGTTATCCAATCTATGATCATATCCTACCATGACTACCAATCGAGATTAAGTATCATGTTAAGGTGAACCCCTTGTGGTTTAAGCCTCCACTGGATTCTTCCCACTCTCGAATTCAAGATTCCCAAATAAACCTTTGTTTTTTTTTTTTTTTTTTTTTTCCTTTTCGTTTTACATTTTTTTTTCTTCTTTTCGTTTAACATTTTGCACCGTTTCTTTTCCGTTTCTTTTCTCTTGTTTTTGTTTTTTATTTCCTTTTCCTTCTTTTCCTTTTTTTTTTTTTCTTATTTTTGTGTTTGGTTTTTCTTAGTCTTTTTCGTTTTTTCTCCTCATCTTTTTGTTTCTTTGTTTTCTTTTTTCTAGTTTTTTTTCTTAGGTTTAAAATAGTTTAAATTTGAATTTAATTTTTGTACTTATAAGTATAAAATAATAACAAACATGGTGATTGACTTTTGAATTTAAATTTAATTTAGTAATTGACTTTTGAATTAAAAAAGAAACATGCAATTGACCTTTAAACTTTCAGTTTTATATATATCTAGTAGGTTTCGAAGTTTTCAATATTTAATGTCCAATACATCTATGACCTAATAGCCTAATAATTTGTTGGTTTTTTTAGTTCAAAGTTCTATTAGATACAAAATTCAAAATTCAAAAACCTATTAGATAAAAACGTGAAAGTTCAGGGACTTAGTAGAAACTTTTTAAAGTCGGTGATTTATTGAGCATAATCTTGAAAACTTAATGACTAAATTTATAATTAACAGATTTAATATCAAAATATGCGAATTGATATTAACACAAATCAATGTGTTAGAATATCATTTTGGTTATTGTACTTTGGGTTTTGTTTCATTCTAGTCATTGTACTTTGAAATGTCAAATTTTAATCCAAATACTTCCAATAAAGTTTAAAATTGCTCTCTATAATGAGTTTATGGTTAGTTTTTCTAAAAAAAATTGGTCTCTATTAGTATTTTTTTCTATGAATTTTAGAAATATGTTCACATCGGGTCTCTTATTGTATAAAAATTATTATTTAACAAATTTTGATAAAAATTAACTTAAACTTACGATAGAGACCAATTTTAAGCGTAGACTAAAATTATTTCTATATAGCCTCCTCACATAAAATTTTAGATCCGCCACTAATGACCACACACACACCAACGGTGGAGGTGCCATGGGCCCGGGGGCTAGAGCCCCCCATCAACTTCACTGTCTTTTATATTTATATTATCAATCGAAATGAAGTATCATGTTAAGGTGAGTCCCTTGTGGCTTAAGTTCCCACCGGATTCTTTCCACTCCCAAATTCTTTTTTTTTTTTTTTTCCTTTCTTGTTTTTGTTTTTGTTTTTTTTTTTTTTTCCTTTTTTCGTTTATTTTTCCTTTTTTTTTTTTTTCTTTTTCCGTATTCTTTTTCATTTTTTCCCTCATCTTTTTGTTTTTTAGTTTTCTTTTTTTCTTTCTTGCTTTCCTTAGTTTTTTTTTCCATAGGTTTAAAATAGTTTAAATTTAAATTTAATTAATTTTTTGTATTTATAAGTATAAAATAATAACTAACATATGTCATTGTAGTTCTTTTTTTCAATTTTATTTTTATTTTTTGAGTCAAATAAAGATGGAACAATAAAAATATTTTTAAATTTTAGTAATAGACTTTTGAATTCTTTTTTTTTTAAAAAAAAAACATGCAATTGGCCTTTAAACTTTATATCTAGCAGGTTTCGAAGTTTTCAATATTTAATATCTAATAGATCTATGACCTAATAACCTAATAACCTGTTGCTTTTTTTTAGTTCAAAGTTCTATTAGATAAAAAATTAAAAATTCAGAAACTTATTAAATAGAAAAGTGAAAGTTCAGGGACTTAGTAAAAACTTTTTAAAGTTAGTGATTTATTGAGCATAATCTTGAAAACTTAATGACTAAATTTATATTCAACAGATTAAATATCAAAATATACGAATTGATATTAACATATATCAATGTGTTTAAATTAAAATATCATTTTGGTTATTGAACTTTGGGTTTTGTTTCAATTTTGTCATTGTACTTTGAAATGTCCAAATTTAATTCAAGTACTTTCAATAAAGTTTAAAATTGGTCTCTATAGTGAATTTATTGTTAATTTTTCTAAAACAATTGGTCTCTATTGGTATTTTTTCTATAAAATTTAAAACAATAATGTTCACACCATGTCTTTTATTATATAAAAATTATTATTTAACAAATTTTGATAAAAATTAACTTAAACTTACGGTAGGGACCAATTTTAAGCCTAGATTAAAATTATTTCTATGTGGCCCCCTCACATAAAATTTTAGATCCGCCACTAATCACCACACACCAATCATAAATGTGTGGTTTTGATTCTTCAACTATCAAACAAATCTTTTTTTTTTTTTCCAGAAATTTACTATGAAAGCCAAGAATTCGAATATCACGTCTTCTATATGCAAAATTATGTTAAGATTTTTCTCTCTACCACCTTATAATCTTTGAATCAATAATAATCAATCTCTTAAATCACTATAAAAACTATACACTTTTGGCTGGATCTTTATCCATATTAACTTATTTCTCTTATCTTTTGCATTAATTTCATTAAATTCTTAGAACTTGTCAAATTTTTGTTCTATTAAATAAATAAAACCAATGATTGTAGATTCGGTCCAACTTAATTACTACTACTATGATGCAAATTTATTCCTCAAAATAGGAATTCTTATTTGTTGGATTTTTGTCATACATCAAGTAGACATTAAACAGCATGAGAACATGGGATTTATTTTGAACAAATTCATTGTCTATAACTACATGTTTTCTTATTTACATCAAACGACATGATTTTAGTCATTATAGACATCAACGACCTCAAATAATAACATATGTCCACATCATCTAGGTATACAAATTTTGGACATATTTTTCCCATTTGTCTATCTTCTTTTCGATCTTTAACTCCTATCTCTCCACTTAATAGTAATTATATATATATTTCAAATTTCATTTGTGATTTTTTTTCTAAATCATTTCACACATTTGAATGGTAAGTCTATCTAATACCTCTAAGATGAATAAAACATTGGAAACATTTCAAACATATGTTATTGTTTAATACTATGACTCACATTTGAACTCAGTTTCAAATATAAGTACAAAAGGAATGTCGTTATTTAAATGTGTAGGGTAAGCATTAAATATTATATCCATCTTTGTTATCCCTTCATTTATCCCTCAAATTCACATGTTGTTCAATACTAAATTATATTTGAGCTTGATTTGAAAGGATTGTTCATGGAATATTACTCAAATATTGGCAAGCACTTCTCTCCACCCACAAATGATAATCTAAGGGACATATTAGATAACATAGGATTCCATCATAAAACTAATTGACAATGTGTGGAGTAACCTATGTATCTTATAAATTGTATGGTGTCCAGTTACATTTTCAATGTGGGATCCTCAACAGGATAAAAGAGGAGGCACAAAAGAAAAACTATAATTAATTTTAGGTGATTTAAAAAAAAAAACTTTTGAGAAAATATGAAATGAAATGTTGGAAGTTGGAACACATGCAACACACATTTGATTCCAATGGGATGGGAGTAGGACCAGTAGCTTTAAATAAGTGGTTGTTGACGATCATCATTGAAAAAGTCTTTTCTTTTTTACTTTTAGCCTCTTTGGCACATTCATTTTTAACCACGAATTAACATTTAATTATTTGAGCCCACGTGATGATAGTTGTTAAGATAATATATGCTTTTTTTTCAAAAAAAAAAATGATAATATATACTTTAACTATAAGGTTAAAAGTCGGACTCGTACGCTCTACAACTCAAAAAAGGAAAAGAAAAAAAAAAAACATTCTATAGCTTGAAACTTCTACAACTTACAAAGAAATATCAATGCACCATGTCTCTATATAAAACTAAAATTTAAAAATGTTGAAGTTTTAAAGTGAATACAAAATTGTGAAAGATTACGAGAATAATTTATTAGGAGAAACTATGAGTTTTGATAAGTGAATGTTGATGACAAATAAAAAATACAAAACAAGATATAGAATAGATGAACTCCATGTACACCATACCAACACATTAGGACAATACTTGGGACGACTTTCGTCTCAAACTTCCAAATCGAGGTGCCAAAGTGTTTGGAGTGTTAGCAATCCGACCATTTTTTGTCCTTTATTTTAAGTTCTGTTGTTGTAAAAAAGTAAATAAAAAATTAATAATAATGTGGTTGGTATGGAGAGAGAAATGAAAAGGAAGGACGAGGAATGAAAAAGTGTAAAAAAAAATATATATTTTTTTTAATTAATTTATTATTCTTTTATTTTAAAATATTTTTAAACAATTTTTTTAATTTAAAAAAATAGTGTCACGTTAGCAATCCGTTAATAATTAACAGAAAATTGGATAGAGGGACCAAAATTAAACGAAATTCAAACTTCTGGAACCAAAATGAAACCTAACATAAAACCTCAATGACCAAAAAGTGTATTTTTCTATAAAAAAAATCATTTGCAACATTGATTTACAACAAAGTTTTAAAGGAGAGTTATACATATAAAGAGCGGGAAAAATACCTTTTTGGTCCCTGAGTTTTGAGAAATAGGTGCATTTGATCCCTGAGTTTTCAAAATAGATCTTTTTGATCCTTGAGTTTTGAGAAATAAGTTTAAAAGGTCTCTAAGTTTTGAAAATGGACCCCTTTAGTCCCTAATTTTTGAGAAATAGACTTAAGGTTCCTCATGCTATTTTTTCAAAAATTTTAAATTAATACTTTTTAATATTTTTTTAATTTAAAAAAACCATTCAATATTGAAAATAATAAAAAATATATTAATTTAAACAAAGTTGAAAAAATAACATGAATGACCTTTTAAACATATTTCTCAAAACTAAGGACTAAAAAGGTCAGTTTTGAAAACTTAGAGACATTTTAAATCTATTTCTCAAAACTTAGGGACTAAAAAAATGTCTATTTTAAAAACTCCTGAACCAAACGAAACGTACCAATTCCTCAAAACTCGAGAACCCCCCATTTTGGGAAATCCTCATAAATGGCCAGAAATTACAACGTAGTTTCGAAAAATGGTCAAACCGTATTTTTTAATGAAAAATGGCCAAACCGTATTTTTAACCTATTTTCACATATTTTATTCTTCCAATTATACCAAGTCAATCCATTTATTTATTTTTATTTTTTTAAAAAAAAAACAATTATCCCATGAATCAAGCAATGGTTAGTTACAACATATATATTATCTTTTCAAATTCAAATCCAGATTGCTTCATCGTCTTTTCTAGTAGATTTTTATTTTGTAATCAACAAACCAGATTGCTTCATCGTCTTTTTCAACCATTCTGATTGATTATTGGTCTTCATCGTTCCTTCCAACACTGTAAAGCTATTGATCATAAGTATTTTTCTGCATTTTTTGTTACTTTCATGTTTTCTGTTACTCCAAAAGTATGCGTTCAGATTGATTATTGCTTTCATGCTTTCGTTCACCCGAATTATTCTTTTCATTTGTTGAAAGCTCGAACATCCTTCTGCATCAATCTCAATCACCTTTGAATCTTCCCCTCGTAAACAATTTTTAGAAGAAACTCTTACCCGTTTTCATACACACTCTAATTGTGATTAGACAAAGATCACAACTACAGTGATTTTTCTTCAATTTCTTCAATTTGCAGGATGAATTACAGCTGTAACATGTATGGTTTTTTATCGATATATTGTATTGTGTTTCAATTTTTTCATTTTTTTCCTGATTATACTTTAATTCTGATATTTTAGGTGTTCATCTCATATTTCAGATGAATCTAGATTTTTTTCTGATTATACTTTAATTCTTCCTTGAATCTGGAATTTTTTTAATTGAAGTGCATTTCATTTTTTTTCTTTTGATATACACGGTTTAAATTTAAGTCCACCTATTTTTTCTCTATTTTTTTTTAATTCAAATCTCTTGTTTTAAATTTAGGTTGCCAGATTTATATTTCATTTCATTTGAATTTCAGTTAGTTTTGATTTGCTGGAGGAATCAATGGGTAAGGAAGCTCGTCCAATTTCATGTCAAAATAGTTTACTAAAAATAGGATTTGGCCATTTATCAAATTGGAAATACGATTGGCCATTTTTCAAATCAGCTATTTTTTTTTTTTTTTTTTGGCCATTTATCTGGTTGCCCCAAGTATTTTTCACCTAAAAAGTTTCGCAAACTCGAAAATGGTGCATGATTCGGAGGAGAAGTTGGCACGTCCAAGCCCATTGCCTAGCTCTCTTATATACTCATAACCTGGGTAGTCCTCAGGTCAATATTCGTTGGGCCCAACCATTTATAAGCCCAATTTTACACCATTATCCAAACGCCTACTTAGAGTGAAGAAGGATGGAGGGTTAGTTTTTTCCCCTCTTTTTCGGTATTTGAACCTCCGATCTCAAGGGAAAGATTAGATATCAATTATCAATGAGCTAAGTTCATTTTGACTAGTTTTTCTCTCTTAAGTTGAAAAAATGTACTATAAAGAAGGTAGAATGGGTAGTTGTTTCCCTTTCTCATATTTGTTATCCTCGTTTCTCTCTCTATCTCAAGTCAAAAATCAAATGGATCAATTCAATTAGAAATCTAGTTTTTCCCTTTGCTTTTACTTCATGCACGACTGACAATACATGGACAACCAAACCAAGATTGTCCTCTAGGACATTTCATGGTTGTTGCAACTTTTTTTTTTTTTTTTTTTTGTATAGTGACTTTAATTTGGTTTATATACACTAATTTAGTTTTTTTTAGTTCGTCTATATTTGAGAGTTGTGTGGTTCGAACCTCTAACCCCTTGGTTTGCATACATTAATTTAGTTAAGCATTTGAGATGGAGAGGAAAGAGACCAACCTAGGTATAGTTCAACTGGTTAAAATATATATCAACTTTGACCAAGAGATTAAAAGTTCGAATCTTTCGTCTGCATGAATATTTAGAATATTGCATATAATATTATAATTTAATAAATATGCTAAATTTCTTATAAAATTGAATCTATTGAAAAATTCATAGCATGCAACAAATATTGACAGTGATACAAAAGAACCGGGGGGGGGATTCTAATTCATTTTAACATTTAATTAAGTGTACCTAAAGAAAATACCTTTTTATTGTTTTTCTTTTTTTTTTTTTTTTTTTTGAGAACATACCTTTTTATTATTTTAGAAAATAAACAGTCAACTTTTCATATTCAAAATTTTTTACTTCCATATATTTTTGAACTTCATCTTGCATTTAAATTTCCACACTCCAAACTATATTTCCGTCTATTATGTTTTGTTTATTGAAAAGTTTAATGAATATTTAGGTTAAATGACCGACTAATTAATTAAAAAATAGATGTTATATTTTTCAATGTTAAAAAACTAGTCGATTTTTTTTTTTTTTTTGACAATATGGGGGTGGGGGGATTCGAACCACAGACCTCGTGGTTATTAGTACATTTTTATGTCAGTTGAGCTATGCTCTTGTTGAAGAAAAAAAAAAAAAAAAAAAAAAAAACTAGTCGCATTTATTTGGATCCAACTGAAATACCAAATCTATATAAAAATTAAATGAACGAACCATTGCCAAAGTTAATTCACTTAATAGAATATTATTGAATTATAAAATAATAACATCATTATTAGACTCGTATTTATTATATTGATTTATAGTCTTTTCTCAAAATTTTCTGGATATGACCAAAGCGAGCTTAGTTCAGCGATATTTGGCATATACTCTCGACCATGAGGTTAGAGGTTCGAATCCCCTCAACCCAAATGTTGATATACTAAAAAAAAAAAAAATCTGAAAATGTAATTTGAGAAGGGTTGAATACTTGTGGATAGGGCTATTTGGATCACAACTTTCAAAAACCAATTTTTAGAAAGAGGCCCACAAACATTATTGTCTTTCAAGGTTATTCCTATCTAGTCTTCATGTTCTAAAGAATTTCTATAAATTCTTCATCAACTCTCAATTTTACTTAGACATTACAATAAGAAACAACTAATTCACTCTATCAGTTCAACTCTCAAGTAATTGAACATTTATGGACCTATTTGAATTTTTTAAGAATGGGGTGACTAAATAAGAAACAACTAATCTCAGAAGCTTAAAACTTATTGTAAACTTTTTTCAGTTACAACACCTAAAATATATAAATACAATCTTGAAAATTATTAGAAACCAAATTTATAATTTAACGGTTTAAATCCTATTTTAGATCCTAAACTTCGAGTTTATTCTATTTTCGTCCTTGAACTTTTAAAATATCCAATTTAATCCCTAAACTTTCATGTTTGTTTTATTTTGATCTCTAAACTTTTAAAATGTCTATTTTAGTCCCTTAACTTTCAAACAATAACTATTTTAGTCATCACTTTTATTTCAATTTTAACAAATCAAAGATATAGCTTTGGGTATGTGTGTTAGCATGTTAATATGAGCATGGTTACAAGCCAAATAAGTTATAGATAAACTTGAGCAAAACGGATTTAAGATAGAAAAGTAATATACCAATGACCAAAATGGTATTTTTTTTTTTTTTAAGTTTAAGGGTTAAAATGGACATTTTGAAAGCAAATTTGAAAGTTTAAGAACCAAAATGGACATTTTGAAAGTTTAGGAACCAAAATAGAACAAACTTGAAAGTTCGGAAACTAAAGTAAGATTTAAACCTAATTTAACCTATACTAAATACATGTTTGATTTCTATAACTCGAATTACACAAATCTAAACTTCCAAACAAATAAGTTTAACAAAATCAAATCTACTCAAGAACAAATACGAGGATAAAAGATCAAATTTCCAACCTAAAACAATACATTATAAACATCTAATCTAATCTACTAAATTACATTTCAATTCACGTCAAAACTTCATCGCTTATAATGTCGAATCTAATTAGTGGTAGAAAATGAAATGGCATGATTTGGTTGATAAAGACTTCCAAAAACGTCATGTCGTTGAGTTGACGTCCACGATGTCGGCCATGTCATTTACTGCAACCGACTCTCCAACGACACCATCGTCCGTACGCAAAATTAATTATAATTTCCCAGGTCAAACAAAACATAACCCTATAGTCTTTATTTTCTTTTTTTCTTTTTTTTTTTTTCTCTTTTTCCAATTCCATTCAAAACCACAATAATATTAAATATCATATCCAAACTAACTTTTTAATTATTGTTCGTTATCCACCTTGTACTTGTTTGAAATTTGAATGCTAAGTGTATTAAATGGTGCTTGATATTTTAAATTATTCTTATTTTTCCTAAAATCTTCATTTTTACCTTCAATGATAAATCTAGCTGGATAGGTCTTTGTGTTAGAAAGGGGTTTAAATTCATTAGCAAAAGATTGATATATCATTAAATTATTGTTTTATTGATATATATATATAAACGAGTGAACAAGTCACTCAGATGTTATTTGATACACGAAACTTAATCTTGTTTGTGGGGGTAAATATGTTAGTAACTTCTTATTTTGAAAAATTACGAATGATTTGATTGAAATTTCTAATACATTTGGGATAAATTTTAAAATATTAAAATAATAAAAATCAAATGAAGAATTACATAAAAGATTAGAGATCTCAAAATTGAATAAAATTTGGACGTGGAGTAAAGTGATGGTTTATTTATTGGGTAAATTTAATTCCGATTTGTGTATGTAGTGGAAAAGAAAATTACAATTGAATTTTATGATTTGGGGGCAAAATATTTGGATTTTTTTTCTTTTTTTGTTTGCCCATCAAAATTAGTTAAATTGAAGCCACAATTTAATGAATTTGTGCCTCAAGATAATGTGTCATTTGAATGATATGGCAATCATGTGGTTGGATTACTTACTTTGAATGAATGATAGTGTTTTGTAATTGAAAGATAACTGATAGGTTCAAAGAATTTCTTGATTGACATTCCAATCATTAAGGAGTAATTCACTCCTTTATGTTTTGTTTCATTTCTGTTGAAGAATATATTTGAATTATTCTTATCCTTTAGTCTTATTCATCTAAAATATTGAGTATAAATAGATCCTTTTTTACAACTTTAGGAATTGTCAATATGAACATAGTTCAACTGGCATAAAACGTGTACTAACGACCAAAAGTTTTGTGGTTCGAATCCTCTCTTTATATTTGTGTCGAAGATTTGGTCAATAATTTTTTTTTTTTTTAGAGGAAAGAGTGGTTCAAGTTATGAGAAAATATGCATCATTTCACGAAAAGAGTTCAAAGAGAGTGATTGTCAACCTTGTATAAGAATCCAATAAAAAGGTATTCCATTTTCTAAATAAGTTGATTTGGGTGGAAATAATTCTAGCATTTTGTTTGAATATATTTATACGAGCTTGATTTCTTAAACATATGTTGAAAATATTTACTATATTATAAACATGTTGGGTTATATCTTCTTACTATTGCACTTTACAACTATAGTAGTCACCATCCAAGATTCACGGTCACTCCTCGATGTTGATTATAATTAGTTGACATCTTCTAGAGTTTGTAAGTTATCATATACTTTTCAAAATTAGAACAAGATTAGATCTAAACAACATCTAAACAAAAAGTGATATCCCATGGACTTATCTTTTAAATCACATGTATTAAATTTGATATTTAAGTAATGAAAAAAATGTGTCTAAAAACTTTAATGCAATATGAAAATTAAGGAGAAACATCTCCAAAATAAAATTTCATGCAAAAGCCAACATGAGCATGACTCAACTGGTATAAAACTTATATTAATGACGAAGAGATTTGTGGTTTAAATTTCCACACCCCACATATTGTAAAAAAAAAATGCAAAATTTAGATATAAAAAATAAATCATTCAGAAGTTAAAAGGAACCACAATGAAATAAATTATTTAAGTGTGGGGATGAACGTATAGTTTAATTGTTGCAATTATTTATTATTATTGTTTTTTTTAGAAAATTGTTGCAATTAATTCAACTGTTTAAACGAATTGTCTATGGATACATTCACAAGGAATTCAAAATACAAATAAATAAATTTAAAAAATATATATTAAAAAAAAAACCGTAGATTCTTCACTTCCCCGTTCTTGTTTAAAAATAGAAGTACTAAAATAAAATAAATATAAACACTCAAAGATTGGTATAAAATTTAAAACTATATAAATAGATTATATTTGAATAAATAAGAGCAATTTCCATCAAGGGCCCTAAAATTTTTTATTATACAGATTCATATAAATCTAGACTGTCCATATCTAATTTTAAGTGATTTACAAATTGACGACAATAAATTATTATCATGTGAATCGTACCCATGGCAAAATAAATATTAAAGCATTTTTTTAATTATTTAAATAAATGTTACATACAACTTGACGTATCATAAGAAAAATTAAAATTAGAATTTTTCTTGAATGGAACTAATAAAGAATAAAATATTATTGGTGTTATATCAATTTCACGAGAAAATGAGGTATATTATTATCATTGATATGTTAGATGACGTGGAAAATTATAATGTAGTGAAAAATAGGAGGAACTTTTTAACTATGGGATCGTAGGGGCAAAGAGACAATAGGCTAATGGGGGCGGTGGGCTCTAAAAGAGCAAAAAAAAAAAAAAAAAAAAAGTTATAATATTTTTATTATTACGAACAAAAATACCAATATGATTTAAGATGATATGCCTCTTCAAAATGGTGTCTCTTTGGGTTCACCATTCTCATCTCAAAATCAATTGGCAATGAGTGGAGTGACCCTTGTAACTTATATATTGTGAGATTTCTACCAATCTTTTCAATGTGAGATCCTCAACACGAGGTTTGAATCTCCATTTCCAAATGTTGTTGTCTTTCTATTTGTTGAATTAAAGTAAACATAATTTAATAATCGAACGGGAAACGAAAAAGAAACTCGTATGTAAAACATAAAGTTAATAAAATAGTAAAATTATACCCCAAAAAATCATTATATATATATATATATATAGTAAGGAGGAAATAATATATGTAAGTAAAAAGAAAATGATTATGAAGAAAGTAATATTGATGAATGAAAGGATTGAAAAGAAATATTTAGTGGAGGGGGAAGATGTCATCATATTTGACAAGGATCTTCAAACTGTCTTGTTTCACTCCCCATCGTTGGTGTCATGTCTTGTAATATATTATATATGTATATATTTTTTATATATAAATAATAATTTCTAAAAATATAATTTGAGGAGAAAAGAAAAAAAAAACGTGATTCAGCTCACAGTCAGCAGCACCGAAAACTGATACAACGTCTTCTCTAATCTCTATAACAAGTCAGCGCACCATCCACGAACTCAAACGTCACAACCTTTTTCTTTTTTCTTTCTTTATAACAATTTCCTTTAATAATTATTTCTTTTTTTTTTTTTTAATTCAATTTATATCTATGATTTTTTTTTTTTTTATCTATCTTATTCTCGTATTTTTTAAAATCAATTTAAATTTTGAAAACTAAAAAAATAGTCTTTAAAAGTTCGTTTTTGTTTTTGAAATCTGGTCAATAATTGTGGTCCTGTTTGATAACCATTTGGTTTTTTGTTTTTTGTTTTTGAAAATTATGCTTGTTTTCTCCCAATTTTTCTACTATGATTTTCATCTTTGTCAATGACACATTTGAATTCCTAGCCAAATGCAAAAAACAAAAAAAAAAAGTTTTTGAAAACTACTTTTTTTAGTTTTCAAAAATTGACTTGGTTTTTAAAAACATGGAAATATGGAAGGTGGAAGTAGGATTTATAAGCTTAATTTTCAAAAACCAAATGGTTATCAAACGGGACCTAAAAAAATAGTTTTCAAGAGCTTGTTTTTGTTTTTGAAATCTGGTTAAGAATTTAAATGTGTGTGCTTTTTTTTTAATATTCATATGAATTTTTTACATTTTAATTTAAAATTCTAGAGACAAGAAACAATAAACAATTATCAAACATGTTTATATTTCGCTTTTTAATGATAATAATAAAAACAATAAACAAAAATATGTTACCAAATGAAATTTTGTTTTTGTTTATTAAAAAGAGAGCAGCCAATAAATAAGAAACGTGAAACGGAAAATAAAAGACAATATACGGGAATGTTACATTACCAGGCAACGTAAACATTTTAGTTTGTTTTATTTTGATTCTTGAACTTTTAGAACGTTCATTTTAGTTGACTGTTTTAATAATCGTTATATTATTTTTTTTCAAGTCACACGTATCAAGATAAGTGTTAAATTAATCAATAACGATGATCTGTTAGACACATATTTAAAAATTCATAGATATACGTTAGAAATTTCTTAAAATGTAAAAATTAAATACACGTAATTTTAATAGGTTAGACCCTATTCAATAGCAATTGTGTTGGTTAGTTTTATGTTTTTGAAAATTATGTTTCTTTTTTCACCATTCTTTTGGTATATTTTTTAAAATTTTGAATTTTGATCCAAATTATAAAAACAAAAACAAGTTAGGTAAAAAAATCAAACCTTTTCCCTTAAACCAATAAAAAAAAAGTCAAAATTCAAATGCTTTTGACAGGCCTTGAGAATTTAATTTTTTTAAAAATATACAATTGGTATCACTTTAAAATTTTAAGGATAAAAAATACAATTTATTCTTGAAAATATCAAGAATTAAAAAATAATAATAATAATAATAATAATAGTGAGAGTCTAACTATAGTTTTCACATCATCGTTGATGATGGTACTCTCAAACAGAACAAGATCCGGCCATCACGCTGTCTCACCTTGCACGTTTAAAAATGTCCATATTACATTAATTCTATTTTGCTTTTGCTTTTTTTTTTTTTTTTTTTTTTTCTTTTTTCATAATTCTCATCAATTTTCTATACATATTCATAATATTTCCTTTTAATTTTCGTATATTCATATTGTCCCTCATTTTCATTCATAATTTGAGTTAATGTCATGTTTATATATTGAATTCCGATTTAGGAAATTTTTGGTGGGTGGAAATGAAAATGTAAGAGTTTGGAAATATGATGTTAATTGGTGTGTGAGAATTATACTTGAGAAATATTAATTAAATTATTTATTCGTCCACTACCTAAAATGTTTATTGATTTTTTTTTCCTTATAATTTCAATTCCAACAAAGTTATTTTTTTTATTTTTTTTTTTTTTTTATGAATCAATTCCAACGTCATTGATTTATAATCTCTCTGAAAATGAATAAAAGTCCAGTAGAAAAATAATCATATTAAATTAACTTTTTCTAAAAAAAATTAATTTTACCAAACACATATTAATATTTTCATGCATTTTCAAATTCATAACCAGACACAGTTTCAAATTTTGAATTCAAATTTAAATTTTTTAAATTGGAACCAAACATGTTTTTAGATATAATGGAAATAAGAAATTTGTTTTCGTTTTCTGCTGAATTCTTTAGGCCCCGTTTGGTTCGTGATTTGAAAATTGTTTTCGAAAATGAAGAATTTAGCAGAAAACGAAAACAAATTTCTTATTTTCATTATATCTCAAAACATGTTTGATTCCAATTTAAAAACTTTAAATTTGAATTCAAAATTTGAAAACTGTGTTTGGTTATGAATTTGAAAATGCATGAAAATATTAATACGTGCTTGTAAAATTAATTTCTTTTTAGAAAAAAGTTAATTTAATATGATTTTTTTTCTACTTGACTTTTATTTGTTTTTAGAGAGATTATAAATTAATGATGTTGGAATTGATTCTTGAAAAAAAATTGTTGGAATTGAAATTATAAGGAAAAAAAAAAAAAAAGATATAACATATAGTTGTATTATATGAAACTTTTGATTTGTAAAGTGGAGGAGTATATCAAAATAGATAGAATTATGTAAAAAATAAAAATAACAACCAAAACATGAGTATCAATCAAACACACTATTTACACAATAGTAATTTTGTATTTTTTTTTCAAAAAAAAAATTGTAATTTTTTTCCCTATGGAGTCGAAGAGAATTTGAATATGAAAAATAAAAAATGTTGTTTGTAGATGATACAACATTGTTTGATGGAACGAAAAATATATTCTTTGTTTTTAAAGTTGTATCTCGTGTGTTTCCATTATTTTGAAAACAAAAGTGGAAAACAATGAAAACAACATTTTATCGTTTTTGAAAACATGTCATTTTTTGAGTTGTTTTCGAAATTTTTTTTTGAAAATAGGTATACCAAACACATTTTCATAGTTTTCCTTATATTTTTTATTTTCGAAAACATAAAAACGAAAACGGATCATGAACCAAACGAGACCTTATTTTTTAAAGCAATTTTCAAATCACGAACCAAACGGGCCCTTAACTTTTAAGAAGATAAATAAGTATATATCTTTTCCGTTAGGCTAGGTTAAGATTTTTTTTTTTTTCCCTTTTTAATTCAACAACACGTAGAGGTGAGGATATATGGAAAATTTTCTAATACTACGTCTACCTCCATTCTTTGTTTGTCATGAAAAATAAAACATTAGCATAGTCCTAGAAATTTTTCTCGAGGATATATGTATACCTTACACCAATTGAGTTATGCTCATATTGACTTTTTTGTTTAGTTCAGGTTGATTATATTATAGAATTTTGATTTCACGTATTTATTAGATTAAATCTTTTTTTTTAGTTTAACATTGGGGATGAGAATATTCGAACCTCTGACCTCTTGGTACATGCCAATTATATTACCGTTGAGCTATGCTTACTTTAACAGATTAAATCTAGTTGAGTGTTGATATAATAATGTAACAAGGAGTTCAATTTTGACTAATAATTAAGATTGAACACAATACACATAATTCACAAATACTAAAAAGTACTAAATAGGAAACTATAAAACAAATCTTTTTTTTTTTTTTTTTTTTGAAACTACAAATCAGTTACTTAGGTTATCTAAAACAAAAGGATCGATATCCAATAGGGTTTATTTGCATTAAAATAAATAATAAAAAAGAATTTTCATTGTCCTTTTTTTATTCTTTTAAAAGAATTTTCATTGTCCTTTACAATATCTAATACTCTATTTGTACTTGTACCTGTACCTCAACTGTACATTCACCATGCACCAAAGTTGGTGCATTACATTGAGGAAGAGTTGTATCTCTTTCGACAGAAATAATTAAATATTACTAAAAGAGAGATAATAAATACACAAATTAAAAAAAATATATATAGAGTTTCTTCTATAACTTATTATTATTATTATTTTAATATTTCATTTAGTTGCAACTTTAATTTTTTTTTTACAACATGTGAGAGTGGGAGAATTCAAACCACATATAAACTTTATGTCGGTTGAACTATGTTCATGTTGACAAGAGAATTAAAACGTTTGATTCATACGAAGAGTTATTATTCACGTCTTCACCTAATATTTAAATTGATAATTATAAAGCTTCATTAGTTGCAAAGTTTTATTTTTATTACTTTTTAATATAATCTCTTAACAGTAGAAAGAAAATTGGAACATTCCACTCGTATGAAAAGTTATCGATGTCTTAACCATTAACATTTATAATTTTATACATTCATTGAGAAATGTAAAGTTTTTTTTTTTTTTTTCATGAAAAAAATATTTGTGTATATTAATTTTCTATTCATTTATTATTTCATCCATTTTTCATTATTTTTGCTATCATTTTTTTTTTTTGAAGCTTGCTATCAAATATTCTTAAATGCAATGTTATCATCATTATATTATAAGCGAATGCATTTTTTTTTAACCTTTTGTAGAAAAATTGTTTATAATTTAAACCCTCATATATTTGCTTACATTTTCTTACAAGTGTTTTTTTACACAAGTTACTATATACTTAAAGTTTTTTTATAAAAAAAATTTGTTTTCAAGTATTTCTCTCAAAATGATTTATTACTCAAATCTCATTTTTTAATAAGTCAGTTTTAGTAGTTGCCAAACACTATATTTTATTTTCAAAATTAAACACTTGAAAAATTAAATCAAATACACCCATAATCTTCTTCGATCTCCAAATCTACATAATTGAAAATAAAAATTGAATCAATGCAAGTGACACGGTTTTGTGATATGAAAGAACAAATTCTATGAACATTGATAAACCAACATGGAGAAATATATATCAAGATATACATAAACATATGACATGAGTAAATATATCAAACACAATTAGAGTCTTCAATTTGTCTTCACATGTTTCACAAAAGATCTCCCACGTGACAATTTCATTCATTTTAATCATGAAAAAAAAAAAATTATTCCCACCAAATAGTATATCTATAAACCCTATTTCCCTTAAAAACAAAAAAGACCTACATCCTACATTACTAGCTCACTCAATTTACACGATGGTTCCTTTTCAACGTATTTATACTTTTTGAACTATTATCTCATTAGGGTTTCTAAGTTTATCCGCAATCATACACATCCAATTGTGACTTAGTTCACATACATTGAATTTTGATATCAGATTTGAAACTAGATGATGTAAGATCGACGTATATATAAAGAATCGAATTGGACCGTTGAAGACGAACGAAAACGAAAACGAAAGAAGAGAAATTTCTTGGCAAAGGGGAGAGTTGGGGATAGGGACAGATGAGGAGGGAAAACCGCGTGATAGAGAAGCAAAAAAGAAGAGTGTTTGAAGGCTTTTTAAAGGGAATTAGAATGGCTAGTTGACATGAAAACCAAACCTACTGTTTTGTGCTGAGTTTGCAAAACCCTAAATTGTTTTGTTTTTGTCTTCTAAAATAAATTCAACTACTAATTATACATCCACACGTTTTTAATTTTTTTTTTTAAAATAAATAAATAAACAAACCCCATAGTGTGTTTTCTCTTTCTTGGAAATTGGGATTTTATTTCTTTTACGTAATTGATTTTTTTTTTTCTTTTGAAGAAAAGAAAACAGTATTATTGTTATTGGGTATAATAACAATTATTGTTATTGGGCATATGGGTCTGTTTTCAAAGTAGTGTCGGAGCTGTTGGGTTACAAAGGGATTTGGTTTGAATGGCATAGGGTTATTATTTTGTTGGAGAAGAGAGGTTGGCTTTGGAATTCATTAGGGATTTATGCTTTTGATTTGAGGTATAGCCAATCTAAATCTAGGCCAAAAGGAAACTACTTGTCTCCCTTCACTTTGTTTAGAGAGGGGTCTAAATATATTTATATGCACTTTATGAGGTAAAAAGGGCAAACCCCAAATTTAAAATTTTGAGTAAAAGATCAAACTCATCTAATATTAGGATTATACTTATAGCTAGTGTCGGTCGGTTGGTTCGGTTTTAAACAACATTAAAATAGAAAAGGCTAAATTTTAGGGTTTTTTTTTTATTAATTTTTTTAAGTTAAAGGATTGGTTATGATTAGTTCTCTAGATATTGTCACAATTTTGTTTAAAAATTTGACTTTTGGGTTTATCGATGATGTATATTTATTTATTTTAATCAAATCTTGCATTTAAAAAAGTTTTTTTTTTTTTTAACCAACAAAATATCAACCTTTTATTCCAAAACCAGAGAATGCACAAAGAACACCATTACAGAATGATAAAATTAGAGAAAACTAAATCCTCCATACACTGAAGGATAGTCTTGATCCAGGTCCTTAAGACCTCCTCACTCAAAGCCAACCTCGCCAACCAGCACGCAGACAGCCAATTGATTTATATGATATTCAACTAGCTTTTCAATTCCTCAATCATCTTAACTCCCAAACTAGCAACTGGTTCGAGTGTGTTAGAAACTTTCTTTTTTAATTCAAGTGCAAGATAAAATGTTAGATAATGGAGTTATTATATAAAGGGAATGATTATATTTGACTCTTCTAAAAATATATATATATATATATTTGACTGCATATTAGTGTGTGGATATATCCCTACACACTACCATTAAAATATTGACAATTAAGAAAAATCTTAAAAAAAAAAAACATTTTTTATGTTTCTCTTTGTTGTTAAGACTTTAATGACGAATATATATTTCTTTTAAAAAAATTCATGGTTGCATGACGGTGTGATATACAAAGTTACGCAACCAAATATTTTAACAATGGGAATATATCAACCAATAATGTGAAACCAATTTATGAGTCTATTTGACCAAAGCTTCAACCTTTTTACTCAACTATTGTTGATACAAAAATAGAGAGAGATTAAAGGAGTGAGAATGAGAGGTCAATGTCAACATTTTTTTGACTATAATAATCAAAGAGTTGAATTTAAAAATGACATATCACGTAGAGATTTTATTTTGATCGAGACCAATATTTGGGTCATGTTCAATCAATTTCATTTATTATTTGCATCGAAGATTAATTTCCAGATTAGCACGACTACAAATTTATTGCTCAAGAAAAAGAAAAAAAAAATCTCATTGAGTTATCCTTATAATTAATTTGAGGTCGTAATAAGATTTTTCATAAAAGAAAAAAATTAAAGGTTTGATAATTTTATAATAATTTTCCTCAAAATTTGAATGCGAGCTAAAAATAAAATATTACATACCTAACGAATTTATTTTGGAAAAGCTCTAAGTATATAAAGTAAAATAAAATAATTATCAAATGAATTAATCTAAAGACTAAATTCGCATTTCGCATTTATTTTCTAGAATATGCAATATGTTATCTTTATGATTTTTTTTTTAAGGAATGTGATTTATTTTTATTTTTATTTTTTTTTGAACAAGGAATGTGATTTTTTTTTTCTAATGTTATCTTCATCATGATTTCGAATATTTGCTTTTAGCTTTTGTATAGAAATTCAGTGTGTGATAGAAAAAAAAAAAAAAAAAAAAAAAAAAAAAGACTCCATCGTTGTATTTTTAAACATTTTGCTTCAATTTGTATATTTTTGGGGGTCTAAAGTGGATTATCATACTTTCAAACATCTCATTTTTGTCCCTCTATATATTTCTTTCGGTGTAATTTAAGTAAGGCAGAAATAAAAGAACAAAAATCAAACAAAGTTTTGTATGCAAAGTTTTGAAATTAAAATATAGTTTAAATAAAGGCTAAATTATTATTTTTTTTTTTAAAATAAAGGCTAAATTATAAAAAATGTCCCTGAACTATGAGGTTTGTTTTAAAAATGCTCCTGAATTTTAAAAAGTTTAAAAAATACTCATAAACTTTAAAAAATAGTTCAAAAATACCTTTGTCATTAATTTTTTAATGGAAACCATTAAAAAATCCGTTTCATTAATACTCTTTAACTTTCAAAAGATTTTAAAAAGTAACCTTATTAGAAAATGCTTTTTTTTTTCTTCTCTCACCATAGATTATTCTCCCATGAAAATTAATGAGAAGTTTTACCTATTTTTCATGTATTCATACACTAGGAGTTTTTATTCTCTTTCAACACATCATCCCAAAAGCTTGACTAGATTTTCGGCAATAGTATTTTTGAAACATTTTTAACGGTTTTAAGTTTAACGACTCCCATCAAAAAATTAACTATAATGCCATTTTTGAAACGTTTTGTAAAGTATAGGGATATTTTTTAAACTTTTTAAAGTTCATGAGTATTTTATAAACTTTTTAAAGTTTAGGGACATTTTTGTAATAAACCTCATAGTTCAGAGGTATTTTTTATAATTTAGCATTAAATATTTAAGAATTAAGCTAAAGTGAGATTGACATAAACTTGAAAGGAAAAAACCAAAAATATATTATTATCGCAGTTTTATTTTTTATTTTTTAAAAAAAACATCATTTCTATCACTTCATAAAAATCAAGTGGGCCTTGATTTAGAAACTTGAAAAATATATTATTATTTAACATGACATCCTAACCATGGCGTTTAAAATTTGATTACAAGGTCAAATTCAATCGAATCACTCTTTTTTTGTTTTTTGTTTTTAGAGAACTCAATACAAATCATTAAACGATAGTTGTGTAAAAAAAAAAAAAACTACAAAATCATTGATTAGATGGATAATGATTTAATTATTTGTTGCTTTCTTTTTTCCTTTTTTTTTTTTTTTTTTTTTGAAAAATTATTTGTTGCTTTCTTAACATGACAATTTATTGATTAAAAAAAATTATAATTTATGATTTATCAATTGTTGTTTTCTATATTGTTGATAATATGGATTTTTATGAATTTAAAAGTTTTACTAATATTACTTACTAGTATAATTAAACTTCTGGACAAATTATAAAGAAGATAATTACTTATGTCTTATGTAAGAACTCAAATAAAAAGTTGATTACGTCAAGAACTTATATAGAAATTACATTATTGAATTGTTTTGTTCATCATTTATGCATGGAACAATTCAGAAAAAAATATCATATATGAATTTAAAATCATGAAAGTTAAATTCAATTAAACAACATTGGCAATTTTATGATCCATTGAATAACATTATTACTTTTCCTTCAAAACAAATAAATAAAATAATATTCTTGTTTTCTCAGTTTATATTATTTTTTTTTAATTTTGGAATATAAATGTCTCTAGATTGATAGTGATACTTGCTAGTCTTTTCTTGATATATTTTTTTTAAACCATTTCCAAACAAAAATCTTTGTTTTGTGATTTCTATTTTTTCTCCCTTTAAAATATCAATAAAGCTGGTATTTTTGTTCATCTTCTTCTTCGTTCCAAATTGCTTCTACCGGACTTACATTATTTTATTTCGACATAAATTTTTGAATAAATGAACAATAAAAGTTTTTTTTCTTTTATAATAAAATAACCATTAAAAGCACTTGTGTATGATTGCTCATTCTTTTAATTATTAAAATGAGGAGATATACCTATCGAATACATTAATAAAACACGAGAAAAAAAATAAGAAATAAGACAAATAAAACAGATAGGAGAAAAAGGGAAAAACGAGAAAGTTATCAAATGGGTATTTAATAAATAATATCAATGATTCTTGAAGATCATTGCTCTTCAAAAAAATTTCTAAATTATTGAAAATTTTCAGGTGGGTATGATTTTGTCAGGTGTTTTTTTAGAGGAGATCATCAATTAGGTAGGCTAAATATATGAGAGCACATGTCCTCTCTCTCTTTCCCCTATCATTTTAATATATGCTTTGGCTGTTTAATCTCTCAAAAATGTTGATTAATGAACCATACAAATCTTTGTAATCTCAAAAATATTAATTAAAACCAAAAGAAAAGGGAAAACAATCAAACTTATGGATGAGTGAGATCCAACAACAAAAGATTGCCAGTGAAGCATAACAAACCAAATAGAAATTAAAAAACTATTTGGTTGAAAAATGGACACCAAAGACTTTTTCAATATGGTTTTTTTTTTTTTAAAAATAAATTTAAATTAATAAATTAAATGTTGGGGTTTGTGTGGGATTTGGCAGAAAGTGCAAAATCCCAAAGTCAAAGGATTGAGAGAGCAAGTCAAGTGGGTGTTGAAGAGATACAAACAAGAAGGCATGTGAAAGTGGGGAACTTTGGTTTTTAAAATTAATTATTAACAACCAAGCATGGCATTACAATTAATAAGGGATGACCATGCCCAAGTGTTTCATTTGATTAATATTCTTAATCAATATTGTGCTAAACATGTACTAGTTCATTTTTTTTCTTCTCCTTTACCTTCATTTTATTACTAATTAATCATCAAAGGAATTATTAATAATATACATTTACTTTTCTAAAATATATACTATAACTTAAACTCGACGTGAAAATTCAAGCCTATAACCTTTTAAGAGAGATAGAAAAATGTTTTTATTTTATTTGTTGAGTTCAACAACATTTTGAGTGAAAGATTCGAACTTCTAACCTTTCAATCGAAGATATATATCTTAACTAATTGAGTTATACTTAGATTAGCAGTAAAAATATTTTAACAACTAATTAACTATATAAGTTCAAAATGACAATATAACATATATATGTTCTCTCATCCATTAATGACGAGTTCATGATAATAATAGAGAATTTTATTCCTTTCGGTGATGAGAAATTGAGATTTTCTCAGCCAAAGTGAGCTTAGTTCAGCGGTAATTGACATGCATTCTCGATCAAAAGGTTAGTGGTTCGAATCTCCCACCTCTAAATGTTGATGTATTAAAAAAATTGAGATTTTCTCAGTCTAGGTTAAAAGTATTATATTGTTTGATTTATTATTATTATTATTATTATTATTTTTTGGAAAACCCATAAATTATTTTTCAATATTTGAATAGTTAACAGCATGGTAGATGTATGGACAGTTTTTTTTTTTTTTTTGTAAATAAAATAAATCAGAAAATGATTTTGGCAATTGGCATGGCTATTCTTTTATTTTATTTTCGAACATACTAGATATTATTAAAAGTAAAAAAGGAAAAAAAAAAAAAAAAATCTTGAACATCAAGGTGGCTGTCCAAATCTTCATGTCTTTTTATTTATTGGTGAAAATGAAAAGTGGGAGAAATGAGTCAGGTCCCATAAAATGTCACAATAATAACAGTATATTGATGGAAACATTTTTTTTACGACAAAAAGAAACAACAATTGAATTTGCGATTTAAATTATACTTTAGTCCCTAACCCTTCATGCATGTTTTATTTTGGTCCTTATTCTATTAATTATTCTATTTACACTCAAAACTTTAGCATGGATAAAATTTGCTTTATATTTATCCATTGAGTCTCAATACCATTTTTAATAAAAACATTAAATTTATCCACGTCAAAATTGATGCATGTCTATATAATATGGAAATGATCATAAAATATTTTGCAAGGTCCCACTCGAGAAAAAAAAAAAATCTTATTTTTCGGTCGGGACAAGGGAAAAATTTTCCATAATTTAGTTTTTCAAATATTGAGATTTGAGAGTAAATTTCCCAACCACATACTTCATCTCAAAATTTGTTTGGTTTTATATATATATATATATTAACCATTATTCACATTATTTAAATTAATAAACTTTTTTCGAAAAATACTTCATTTAAAAATATTTTGCATTTTCAAACTCACATTCGATAGTCGAGAATAAGTAACAAGTAATGATTTTATATATATATATTCGAACCTCTAACCTTATGGTCGAGAATACTTGTTAATTTTTTTTTATATTATGTGGGGGAGGAAGATTTGAACCACAGACCCGGTGGTTATCAATACAACTTTATGTCAGTTGAGCTAAGCTGTTGTTGGCACTTGTCAATTACTGTTAAAATATGCTTGTTTTGGTCAATTGATTTTCTTTTAATTGGTAATAAGAACATGTTATTAATTAAATTAATAGTTTAAAAATTAAATAAATGTTTTGAGATTTAGTTTAAAAGATAATTGCATTATCTATTGAAATATTTTCATGATTAAAAAAGAAAAGGAAAAAATAAATAAATAGAAAATCATATTAAAAATGTTCGAAATGATGTAAATTTGAGCGTAAGTCCCTATAAATAAACCATTTTTTTATTAACATAAACCATTTATGTTTTTTTTTTTTTCAAAAACATGTGGAGTGAGGGATTTGAATCACAGCCTCTTGGTCATTATTACAAAATTTATGTCGGTTGAGTTATGTTTATGTTCACATAAACCATTTATGTTATGTCTCCATCATTTCTAGATTTTTTCCCTCCCTTTAGGTACTCACACTCTCTTAGCGAGCAAGAACACAATGTTAGTGGATGAGACCTTGCACTACTGACTAAGTACCAACTGTTGATGGTCGATTTTGGCCAGAGGATCTCACCTGACCTTCACGTGCCACCAACGGTAAATTTGTAGTTGAGGGGGGAAGACGTGGCCTGCAAGACAGTAAACCTGCACACCGGTGTGGTGCTCGCCACACCGGCTCCGATGCTTAAGTCAGCAAATAGAACGGTAGGGCGTGGAAAAGTATGAGCAAGAGGAGAAAGTACAGAGTTCGAGAGTAGAGTTTAGGGATAGAATTCGGGATCCCCTCTTCAGTGGCGAAGAGGGATATAAATACCTGTTCATCCTCCTCGCCTTTTTAGGGTTTCGGAGGCGTTTTAGGTCAAACCAGGCGAAACCGGGGCATCCAGAGGCGGTGGGGACCAGACGGGACCAAACGGACTCGGCCCGCACGAGCGGGCCGAGGGGCGGCCCCGGCCATGGGCCGAGGCCGAGCAGGGGGTCGGGCCGAAAACCCGACCCCTTCGGTCTTGGCCCGTCCCCTTTGCCGGTTTTGCCCCCTTGGTCCATCTTTCAGCCTGATTACTCCCCGGTTGTCCTTGTCAGCTCCTTGTATATCGGGGTGGTCCAAAATTGCCTATAACACCAACTATCATCTAATGGGCGGTTTGTTTGGTCTCGCAAATGCGAATGGAGTTGACAAACCATGATCATGTACATCATATCAAAAGAGGATTGTTTTGTTAGATGATGTTCGACTCTACTAAATGTATACCAACTATCATTAGTTGGAGTTTGTTTTTTTGCATGAAACTTTCCTAGCATCTCAATAGAGTTGGCAACCAAGCTTTTGGACAAGTTAAGTGTTCATTTTGGCTAACTTATGATTAAGTTAACAAGTTTTAGGTCCCACATGTTTTTTGAAGTCACGAATCATATTATGTGTGTATATGCATATTTGCCTCGTTGACGAGACTAATTATGAAGTATTTTGTAACCCTCCCCATCTTTTCTTAGGTAGTAGTGACAACAAGAACATACGAGATGAGTGATGAAAATGTTTTCAATTACGCATATCTGCATTTACTTTTATTAGTTTTCATGTTTCCTTTTTAATTAGATTGTTCATCACATGCACGTTATTTATTCATCCATTTATTTCATTATTATGTTTTATTACTCCCCACGCGTATCTTTTTTATCTTTTTTCATAACACGTAGGTAAGAGATTTGAACTTTTGATCTCTTGGTCGATGAGCGCGTGTATTATGTCAGTTGAGCTATATTTTTGTCGATCCACGCTCGAATTGAGAAAGTAAAAATGAAAGAAAAAGATAATTTATTTTCATCAAATAGAAGAAGAAAAAGAAAAACAATAATTAATGAGCGTGGGGAGTTTTGGCTTGGAATGAGAGAGGAAATCGAGGGAAGATTGAGCGAAGATATGCAACAAAAAGGGTCCCATTCATTCCTCTCTCTCTCTCTCCTCTCTTTCTCTCTCCTCCTTTTTTCCCTCTTATTATTATTATTATTATTATTTTTTATCATTCAACATATAAATACTTCACCTTCCTCTCTAAACTCATCCTCAATTCCTCTCTCTCTCCTCTCTCTTTCTCTCTCTAACCTTCCACATAGAAGACCATTTTGGCAATTTGCAGTTTGCCCCTTGAAGCCAAATTCTGCCATTGTTATATAGCTTCACACAACCAGTTAGTCCCTCTCTCTCTCCTATGTAATATTTTCACTTTCTCTCTCTAGAATATGATACCGGTTTTCATCCGTTGTTGAGTAGAGATTCGAATCTTCGATCGAAAATATATATGTTTTAACCAGTTAAACTATGTTTAGATTGACGTTAGATATGATCTAAAGTTTCAATTTTTCCATTTTAGAATATGTGTTACATTTATGTTTTAGCTTACTATTTATTTATTTTTAATGGGTTTTTAGTTATTGTATGCAATGTTTTTGAATTGGGTTGTTTTGTGACTGTCCTCCATTATGGGCTGTTTGTTTCTTGAGAAAATGAAAGGAAAAAAGAAAAAAGTAATGCCCAAAACATACCACACTTTCATTTCTCCCACTAAATTTACAAACTTTTTTTTTGGGGTCAGAAAGAAAATACATTATTGAGATGAACAGTGAAATGGAAAATGAAAGATAGAGGAAAAAATAAAAAATAAAAATAAAAGAGAGTGGGGAAATCTGAACTTGTGATTGGGGATGCTGTTTCCAAACATATGATTCTAATAATTGAGACAGAATGATGCTGCATAATTTTAAAGCAACATTTTTTTTATAAACTTTGTCCTTAAAATTCATAAAATAATCTCTAACCAACCAATCAAATTGCACAATTATGGGATCCTCTTTGGGATAAGAACCAAATAATAATAAATAAATAAATAACCCAAAAAAAAAACAACTTTTTTTTCTACTCCTACTTATTCCTTTTTAAAAAAATTAAATTATGGGGTTTTGGGTTTTCTTCTAACTTTCTATGGAGAATAATATTTTTAGCTCTTTTCCCTTGTCTTTATCTCTATATAGACCATTCATATATTATATTATTAGGATCTTGAAAATTCTAATTTTTGACCCCCTCTAGGTAGACCTACAAATTTTCACTATCTTTTAATAATAGCCACCACAATATTTATGCTGAATTTTAGTATGACCCCTGAAGTTTCATTTAATTAATATTTTTCTCTTACCTGTTCAATTATGAGGTCCTATTGGGAGTTGGAAAATTAAATTAAGGAGAAAAATAGAATAGTGGGTTGAATGAAAGGTTCGTCATTTAGTTGTTGCATTGGCACCAAAATCGATTCTTTTATCTGAACTCCAAAAAATAAGAAAAAAAATCGATTCTTTTATCTTTTTTACAAGTAATCAAACACCACGCTATGATTATTCTTTTTTTTTTTTTTTTTTATCCTTTTTATTACCTGGACAGAATTAATTCCAACAATGGATTGTTGTCTTTCTTCTTTGAGGCATATTTAACTTTTTATCTATAATGGGGTTCAATTAAAATGGGTTTTGGTTGGATTAATCAAAGGAAAAAAGTTGAATCGATTGGAAATCAGATGAGAAAATTGTCATGGGAAATTGGGGATTTGTGGATTTGGTTCTGGGTTTGACAGGATGAGCGGTGGGTACGGATCATCGTGAGTGCCACTAGAATTTGGAAGCTTCGGAAGAAAGGTTAAGTGTCAAAAACAGAGAGAAGAAAAAGGGAAAAAGGAAAAAGAAGAGACCCATTTCATCTTATCTCACTGCTCCATAGTGAATATTTTAATCTCGATTGTTCTTTATTTGTTCCCTATTTCTGGTGCTCTCTTTTGAGAAATGGACGCGGTACACTCAGCTTGGGTTCTTCCATATCTTCTCTGTATGAATCCAGAACCGTGTGAAGTTCATACAGGAAGATGAGAGGGCTGAGGATATGGTGATTCTTCTTCTTCTTCTTCTTCTTCTCTCTGTTTTGTTTGGATCTGTTGTCTCGTGAGTTTCTTCTTTTAAATCTGATTCGTATTCTCAAAATCTGATCGAAAAGGGAACGACCCTTTTGGGCTTGCGACATTTTTAGAAAGGAATAGCTAGTTTTCATTATTGTCTGAGATTTCTCTGTTTGGTAGAAGAGGGAAAGATGGATCGGGTCTGAGAAAATCTGGTACTAATTCGAGCTCTGTATCATAGAAATGGGAAAGGGGAGAGACCCTTTTCGATTGAGGTTTATATACTATAAGGATGCAAGCAAATATATGAACCAATAAGAGAAAACCCAGAATCCAATGTTCTTATAAATCTCTGCTAACAAGAGCCCCAAAACAAACCCAGAAACCAGAAACGAGAGTCTATGGCTTGCCTAGCCCATTGCCTCTAAATTTATGTGTAATTGAACAAAACATTTAGCTGTTGTAGCCTGCTGCACGAACCCCGATGAATTTATATCAGAGCTGATAAAAGAATGGCAGCTGAGAGAGACATGTAGAAAGGTGAATTGATTGAGGGGGGTTGTGGAGTTAAAAGGGAAAGGCCAATTCCCGAGTGTTTGGTTTAGGTAAATTAGGTCGCAGCTTTCCAGCTAATGGGTTCTTCTTATTCATTAGGAGTATGATTTAGCCATAAACGAGTGTTTTGTGTTTGTTTTCTCGCTGTGCCTAGATGGTTTAGGGCAATTAGTAGATGGGGTTTGTGGCTGTAGCAGAGGGAGCTTTCTCAGACCGTCTGTCTGCTCCCTTTTCACCATTTCCTCTTTATATTGCTGTAATTTGTCCATTAAATGCTTCTTTTCGAAGCACTCAAAAAGGCTATTATATTGATGCTGAGCTGAACCCAACTGTTTTTGTGTTTCACCTTTTGATAATTTAATCGCTTGAATCTCTCTTTATTCTCTTCTCTACTGAGCTTTGGGGATTTGGCTTTATTTGAGCGTTTTCTTGTAATTTTCCCATC
This sequence comes from Luffa acutangula, assembly GCA_036850905.1. Taxonomy (NCBI): domain Eukaryota; kingdom Viridiplantae; phylum Streptophyta; class Magnoliopsida; order Cucurbitales; family Cucurbitaceae; genus Luffa; species Luffa acutangula. The sequence goes on along the minus strand of CM072087.1, from coordinate 53,278,890 downwards.
TGGGTTTGGCTGAAATGTGGACGAGTTAGGTTTCCCATTGAATTAGCTCCACCAAATCGGCATCATTTCTGAGAAACCTCACGATCCTTATTCTCAACCCTTCATTTGGGCTGTCGTGTACTTTCTGTACATTTAGCTCAAATGGGGTTTCTCTAACTTGATGTAATTTGATTTAATTTCCTTCATTAGAATGAATTTATGTCTGAAACCCATTTTTATTGGTTGCTCACATAGATTGGTGCGCTTTGCAGATAAGTAGGCAAACACAGAGTGGCTGCAGAGGCTCAACAACAGCCACAGGCTCCTGTTTATCGAACCGCGCCGCTCTTGTTGTCGCTCGTGCGCTTACCATTTCAAACACAGATCTCGAGGGCCTTTTACTCTTGGCTACAACAACTGACATCTGTTTTGCTTTTACACCAATTTCTTTTTTTTCCTTCCCCCGCCATTTTCTCTTATTTATGTTGAGGCCGATCTTCCTCCTCCTCCATTGGACTTGAGCTCGATACAAAGCACTTGGATGAGTTTCTTTTGGGCTTGTTTTATACTTTGCTCAAAGGCGTGGGGTTTGACTCTTGAGAAGTTGCATTAGCCATAATCTTAGCCGGGTCGGTGACATTGTGTTGAATTTTGCTGTTGCTTTGCGGTGATCTCGAGGTATAGCCTTCGAACCTTGCTGCCTTGGGCTGTGTTTCTTGTATTTGATTATTCCCATCACTTCCTTTTCTTTTGGGTCTATTTTTCTTTCTTTAATCCAAAGTCGTGTGGTTAGTAATTGCATTAAAATTTTTAGAACATGCAAAAACCAGCGTCATTGGTACATTCCTGAGGTTGGTAGCTGAGTTGGTCTTTTGTACTTGGAATTATCTGTATTTTATATTTCTGCCGACTCATTGCCTGTAGACCATGTTCAGTGTTTAGTATATTATTATTGAGTGAAACTCGGGCCGTGATAATTGGATTACGTGCATATTAAAGAATTTGCTGAGTTCTTTCCTTTGCTCTCTTGTGTAGAATTGTTTAGTGTTTGGCCTTTGATGTGGAATATTTCTCCTGGAACAAGACATGCTGAGCTCTGATGGAGACACAGATGTTTTCTTCGACTCAGAAGATTGCTTGCCATTAGAGGAGTCCTTGGTAGCAGAAGAAGTGGATTCCAGCAAGTTGGGATATGAAATATGGATGAGTGAGCCTCAGAGCATTAAGAAGAGAAGAGAGCGTTTTCTTCAAGAAGTTGGTTTGGTTGAATTTGCATCTTCGAGGATTGGTGCACAGGATTCAGAGATTGAATCTAGTGATTCATCAGAGAGGATGGAATTGGAGAGACTTACAGAGTGCAGTGGAGCTGTTTCAAGCTCTGACTATGCACCTAGTTGTAATGTGGAGGACAATGATTTGGAAGTATGCCAAAATGAGATGTCAAATATCGAATTTGGCGAGGCAACCAGTCAATCAGTTTCTGTTTCCAACTCCAGCTTTCAACAGTGCCAAAGTGAAGCTAATGTTGAAGGTTGCCGGGATGTTGATGTGGGTAGAAAGAAAATATTAACTTGGTGGAGATCCTTTAAGAACAAGGCGTCGAGACGAATGAGTAGAGAGTTCTCTGAGGAATCGAAATTGAATCCAGCAAAATCCAAAAGTTGCAGAGTGAAGGTGTACCAAAACAAAAAGAGGTGCTCAGAATTTAGTGCATTATATATGAGACAGCAGATTTGTGCACACAAGGGCTTTGTTTGGACGATGAAGTTTAGTCCAGATGGGAAATATTTGGCAAGCGGAGGCGAAGATGGAGTTGTGCGCATTTGGCGTGTGACATCTGCAAATGCCTCCAGTGATTTTTTAGCAAATGACGACAATTATAACAACAAACTACGAGATGGAAAGTCTACTTTCAGCAGCAAACCATTGAGATTTGCCACTGTTGTCATTCCTGAAAAGGTTTTTCAGATTGATGAGTCGCCAGTGCAAGAGTTCTATGGGCATTCCAGTGATGTCTTGGACGTAGCTTGGTCCAATTCAAACGTAAGTCATCAGTGCCAACTGTTCGTTTATTTTAAAACTGTCGAAGAAACAAAGCTAACTAGAACCTCTTGCTGCAGTGTCTTCTTTCATCCTCAAAGGATAAAACCGTGCGCTTGTGGCAAGTAGGTTCTGATCAATGTCTCCATGTTTTCCACCACAAAAACTATGGTGAGTTTTAAAATCCTGCATCCATTTAATTCCTTACTTGCTCCATTCTCTTTTCTAAATTGTAATACTTTCTTTATTGGGACCAGTGACTTGTATCCAATTCAATCCATTGGATGAAAACTACTTCGTCAGTGGCTCAATTGATGGCAAAATCCGAATTTGGAGTGTGTCAAAGCAGCGGGTAGTTGATTGGGCTGATGCCCGAGATGTAATTACTGCTTTATCTTATCGACCAGATGGCAAGGTATGAATTGTGAACTCTCACAAAATGAATCTATATATCTTGGACCGTTAATATGGTCCATAACATATGTCATATGCAGTGTTCTGATCATACTTTGTTCTTCTATGTGAGCAGGGTTTTGCTGTTGGTTCTATAACCGGCACTTGTCGTTTCTACGAAACATCAGGTACAAACCGTGGTGCATCCCTCGTATTTGACTTTTTATATAGATGTTGCCCTTCAACTCTTTTACTCATTTAGATTTGTATGGCTTTGTAGGTGATTATCTTTATCTGGATGCACAGATCAACGTTCAAGGTAAAAAAAAAGCCTCGGGCAAAAGGATCACTGGCATTCAGGTTTGTTTTACTCAGAACTTTGATAGTTCCTCTTCTAAAAATTCTATTATCTTAAATACCATTGCCTCAACTTGAACGCCATTCTTTGCAGTTTTGTCGGGAAAACTCTCAAAGAGTGATGATAACTTCGGAAGACTCTAAAGTACGCATATTCGAAGGAACCGAAATCGTCAACAAATACAAAGGTATGAATCTGGTTCGATTGTCCTCTTATTGCTCTTCAGAATTCATTTTACTGGCTAATCTACCAATAACAATCTCTGGCCCTCATCTAAAAGGAGTAAAGTTTCTGATAGGTAGCATTATAAAAAAATGATTTCATATGATGTTTAACATTGCAGCTATTGGTTTATAGTTGAATGGTTAATTACTCAAAAATCTCTACAATTACCAAATGAGTTTCAAATTTGCAAGGTAGTGGGGGGGTCTGCATTGACTTTCTCTCTATTCTTGTGTTTATTCATTTGAATTATTCATAAATAGTGATTGATGGCCATGAAACCATATTTAAATATAGAACAGATATGTCCATTGCACCTGCACTTGACTTACAAAAGATCTATTGATGGGAAGTTGTGTTTCTCTCTCTTGATAGCTGTACATTGAGCTGTTATTAGCATTAAAATGAAGGCCAGGGATTTTAGCTGATTTGTGTAGTTCAATGAATCTTTAAGGTTTAGATGCTTACCTTCTGGTTTTCAAATGTAGGTCTACCGAAGTCGGGGAGTCAGACGTCTGCTTCCTTTACGAAAAATGGGAAACATATAGTATCTGTCGGAGAGGACTCTCGTGTATATATGTGGAACTACGATAGTCTTGGCCTCCCATCGACGAAAGAAACGAAATCTCAGCAGTCATGTGAGCATTTCTTTTCTGATGGTGTGTCTGTTGCTATACCATGGCCTGGCGTTGGAACCGAATCAAAGTGCTTCGGCAACAGCCAACCGCAGTTTTCACAGAGACAGGATTACCAAAGGGCTGCTTCTTGGACAAGAGACACGGAGCGTTTTTCCATCGGTAATTTGTTCTCTGCCGATAATCTGTTCCGGAGATCTGCAACATGGCCAGAAGAGAGACTTCCTCTCTGGGATTTACCAGTTGCAGATGATGAATATGGCAACCTGCAACACCAAGATTATCATCAGAAGAAACTAGATGGTCAGAGCGACGCCCATGACCACGTACCTCCACCCGAAACATGGGCCCTTGTGATCGTCGTGGCTGGGTTAGATGGAACTATAAAGACATTCCACAACTATGGATTGCCCATCAGGCTTTAGGAATTCAATTGAAGCTGTGCTTGAATTAGCTCACTTCCCTGAGCTTCCAAAAGCAAAAAAGAGGCTTCAGAAAATGAGAAAACATGACATTTCATGTGGTTGATTCTTTCTCCTGTTTGTATCTTCCAACTAGTTGCTATAGAGGGAAAGCCTTTCTATTTGTTTATTTATTCTAAAAATGTATGTTTTGAGAGCTTGTAAATCTAAAGAGGTAGGCCACCATTTTTTTCTTGTTTAGTGTTTGTGAATATTACTGCCACTGTAAATGGAATACAGTAATTAGCAGATTTTTGGTCATTTGGGTGCTTTTCTTCATTCTTGCTTCATGGTCAAGAATGTTAATTTTATTGCTTTCAAACTCTAATATGCATATGCTGCTATGTACTAACAAAATAAAACAATTCTAACCACTTGATGAGTTAAAAAGATTGTAATGTTAAACACTTGGAAGAAAAGTTGTACATTTGTTCATAATAAGTTTGGGATATGAACTTCATAGTCTTGAAATATGTAAAAATTAAATTTTCAATAACTTTTTTTCTTTTCTTAAATTATAAGTTTACATGCAAAACTAATCAACATTGATATGGATTGAAAACCTTGAGATATATGTACATGCATAACATGATTTATGACATTATAAAACTAAAACATGTGAGATTGAAAACCTGTTAACTTTGTCCTAACTTGACTAAGGTGAGCAATTAATCCATCCCAAAACTTGGTTGTCATCTCCATTGAAATGTTAGTTAGGTTTCACGTGAGATTCAAACTCTAACCGATGATAGTTGGTTTTCAATTAACAGAGTCAAATCCTACCTGATAAATTAAAGCACTTCTATTTTGATAAGATGTACTTGTAAACACATGTCAACTCTTGGTGGAGCCTAAACAAATTTTATGTAACATCAAACCCGAACAAAAGTCTATGGTGCAAGATCTCCCTACAAAGCCCTTTATTATGTACATCAACATGCTAAGGAGACTAGGAGTACTCTTTTTTCATAGAATATGTTCTAAAAATATTCATGATAATATATTCATGCTGGCATAAGGTTTCATGATGTAAATATGATTTTGGGAAAAATACACTTTTGGTTCCTGAGGTTTGGGCTAAGTGACAGTTTGGTCCTGAGTTTTCAAACTCAACAAAAATACCCATGAGGTTTGAGATAAGAAGTATTTTAGTCTCTGCCGTCAATTTTTCTGTTGAATCTTAATAGTTGCTGATGTGGCACTATTATTTTAATAAAAAAATTATTATTATTTTTAAATAAAAATAGTAAAATATTAATATTTTATTCTTTTTTTATTCTTTTTTCTTCCATTCTCTTTCTTCTTTTTCTTTTTCTCCATCTCCTTCATCTTCCTTCTTCTTCTTCCTAACTCCAGCACCGGCGGGCACCGCCGGCGACTGATTTTTTTTTTGTTTTCTTCTCTCTTCTTCTCTCTTACCCCATTTTTATTCTCTATTTTTTTTATAAAAAAAAAACAAGAGAAGAGGAGGAGGCCTCCTCTTGTTTATTTCCCCGAAGTTAGGAAGAAGTAGAAGGAATATGGAGAAGATGGAGAAAAAGAAGAAGAAGAAAGAGAGTGGGAGAAAAAAGAATAAAATATTAATATTTTATTATTTTACTATTTTTATTTAAAAAAATAAAAATAATAATTTTTTTATTAAAATAATAGTGTCACGTCAGCAACGGTTAAAATTTAACAGAAAAATTGACATCATGGACTAAAATGCTCCTTATCTCAAACGTCAGGGGTATTTTTGTTGAGTTTGAAAATTCAGGGACCAAACTGTCACTTAACTCAAATCTTAGGGACCAAAAGTGTATTTTTCCCTATGATTTTTTACACCCGACACAACATGGAAAACATTCATCAATCCAATCATATATAATTCAATCAAATCAATCAACATTAAATCAAATGTCATACAAGTTTTCCGACCTAACTCACCAAAAGTCGAACCACTTGACAATGGAACAAAAACATTTCTGGATAAACAATGATAGAGAAGATCATGAATGCTAAAATATAGAAAGGAGAAGTTAAAGAACTTTTCTTTCTTTTTAATTGAGTGTGAGATGGTTTGAATCTTTTTTTTTTTAAAACATGGGAGGTGGGATATTAAACTACAAACTTTGTAGTTATTAGTATAATCTTGAGCCATGCTCATGTTGGCAATGGCATGAGATGATTTTTTTTTTTTGAAAAACGTGAGATGGTTTAGATCTAACCAAAGATGTGAGTGTTTAATTTGAATATTATTCAGATTCAACTTTCAACTCTCTCAACGAGATTTTCAATTATTTTTTAATTAGAGAAAAAAATTAATATATTATCAAAGTATTTTTTTTTCTTTACAAAACTAAATTTAAAACTAATTATTTAATTTTTAAATTATTAATTTAATTAATAAAAGATTATTGTAACCAATTCAAATGGACCAGAAACTTAGGTTGCATTTACCTCCCTGCAGATGTAATGAAACAAATGTAATCAAAACTATGGGACACAACTTATATTATGATTGATGGTGTTTATGTAAATCTCTAATTATAATGAAATTTTTGAACCCACTCCAATTTTTGTAATCCCATTCTCATTCCAAATAATGATAAAAAAAAAAAAAGTGATCAATTTCATTTCCATTCTTTACTACCAACTAAATTACATTCAGGTTGTTGTATAAATACAATATTGGTTAAAACGAATACTTTTGATCATAAATATTTAAACTTTGCTTCTATTTAGTCACGCTGTTTGAATTTGATTGAAAATTAAAAAGTGTTGACCATATTATGCTGACATGTATTCTTTAAATTAGTTTGAACTTTTTTTTTTTCCAAATTCAAGTATCAATTGGAAACCAATTTCAAACTACATGAACCAATTAGAAATTAAACTTGAATCTCAATGATCAAACATGTCAATTTTTGAAACTTCAAAAATCAAATAGAAATTAAATTTAAATTTAGACAAGAAAGATATTAGCTTTAAAGTCTCAAAAACCAAGTAGAAAACTAATTGGCTAAATTATAAAAAAATGCCCCTGACCTATGAGGTTTGTTTAAAAAATGCCCTTGAACTTTAAAAAGTTTAAAAAATACCCCTAAACTTTAAAAAAATGTTTTAAAAATACCTTTGTCGTTAAATTTGGGATGAAAACCATTAAAAATTCCAGTTTTATTAATACTCTAACTTTCAAGAGATTTTAAAAAATAACCTTATTAGAAAATGCTCTTTTTTTTTCCTTATCCCACCGTAAATTCTTATTCCATGAAATTAATTAGAAATTTTACTTTCATGTATTCATACACTAGGAGTTTTTCTTCTTTTTCAACGCATCATCCCAAGAGCTTGACTATATTTTCGGCAATGGTATTTTCAAAGCATTTTTAACGATTTTAACAATTCCCATAAAAAAAATTAACTGTAAGAGTATTTTTGAAACGCTTGGTAAAATTTAGGGGTATTTTTGAAACTTTTTAAAGTTTATGGATATTTTTGAAACAACCCCCATAGTTTATGGGTATTTTTTTATAATTTAGCCAAAATTTAAATTATATTTTAAGTTTCCCAATTAACACCTCAAGGCTCAAACCGTCAAACATCCATTGATTCTCGAGGAACATTAAAAAAAACAAGGTGAAACGTGGCCACATCGCGAGCGCACTTCTCCTCTACGAGTATCTTCAATGTAAACAAAAGCGCGACCCAGATATTTCCTTCAAGAAAATGATGTTATCCATTTCTCAGAGCACAATAATCACTACAAACAAAGCACACAAGCTCCCAACTTCCCTCTTGTTTTCATCCTTGTCCGCAATAGCGAGCTGGGTTTCTGAGATAGAACCCTAAACCCTCTCGCCAATCGCCAGCCGAGAAAGACAGCGTTGTGGGAGTGACAATCATTCTTCGATTGTTCGTTTCCTTAATGGCAATTCCCACGTCCCTCATTCCCTGTTTGTCTTTCGACACCATGTCCAGTTCTGCTTCTTATTCTTCCTCCTCGTTTTCGTTGCAATCTCTTAGTCCCTTCAAGCTCCATTGCCATGGTTTGAAGATGGACACTCCCAGCTCAAATGGGTCGCTCGTTGTTAGCTGTTCTGCTCGCGAAATGGGTTCCAACTCTGACCCTTTGAACGGGAGGTATGGATATGGCTGCCCCTTTTTTTCTTTAGTCTCGTCTTTTATTGTGGTTTTGAATTTTTCGTTGTTGATTGCTTTGGAATTATGGACCCGGAGTTATGGATTGAAATCTTGTATAAGTGAATGTAATTTGTGTTTGGAAAATGGTTCGATCTCATGTGTTGATTTGTTTGGGTTTTTTATGAACTTTTTGGGTGTGGTAGTTTTTGCATAGATAGTTGAGATTGTTTTATTCTTTTGTTGTTATTTTCTGTGACTGTTGGAATTACCTAGGGTGGTGGAGAGACGATTACTTCAAGGATGGAAAGGCATTATCTTTGTTCTACTTCGGGGTTCGATGGGATATTCTTATTTTTCGTCTTCTATCTTTAGAAATTTAAAACACAATACTTTGTTGAATGAGATTGTCTCCAGGATTGCTGTGTAACTGTACATAAAACTTATTTTTCTAGTTCTGGACTTGAGATTTTAAACAACACTGCAAATGTAACAATATGTTTGTCAAACTTCTGAAGTAGAAACTCATTTCCTCTATGAATAATGAATATATGTACATGGTTTATTGTGAAAGAAATGATAAGGACTAAAACTGAAACTATGCTTTTTGTTTAAAGAAGTGGATGATAGCACAAATTTTAATTTGTCTCCCTTACCATATTGGGCATACCCTGCCATTGAGTTGGTATGGTCAGTTAGCATTCAAAGCTGACTCATTGTTCTTAAGCAACCGTTGGATTGTCTTCCTAATTGACTTCGGACAAGGCTTTTCATTTGATCTTCTTAGGAATGAAGGTGACTTACTATGATTGTGAAACGATTTGTACTTTGTGATGACCTATGCTTCTCATTGTTTTTTTTGTTGCCTGTGGCCTTCTCTGAATGAATTCTCTGTTTCTGATGACCCATGCTTCTCATGCTCTTGTTTAAAGAGATTTGGTGTTTTTTCTTTTTTTTTTTTTTCCCTTATAATCTTTTTCTTTAGCATGAAGCATCGGCTATCGTCTATAGCTCCTAATGGGATGACATTAAATGAAGCTTCCATGTCCATGCCATCATATAAATGGCGAAGAGTATTACTTAAAGTAAGTGGCGAAGCACTTGCTGGTGATCGATTGCAGAATATTGATCCAAAGGTTGGTGTTTGAAGGATGATAGTGTGTTCATGTATTCTGTGTACTTCTTTTTATGATTTTTGACACCTTACATTTCTTTTGAGCTACTTTTTGACTGCAGGTTACCATGGCAATTGCGAGGGAGGTTGCTGCTGTAACCCGTCTGGGCATTGAGGTAGCCCGACCTCTATATGTTTACAATATCTTTTCCTTTATGATTCCATGCATATGTTCAATTGAATCCCAATGCTGTAGTAGCAATAATCTGTTTACTTTTGTGGAGAAATACAAACCCATTGATAGAATATGACTTGTTCTTGACAAACTTTTTGCCTCAACTCTCGAAAGAACTGAGTAAACAGCTTTGGAAATTCTGACTCTTCACTTGCGCACACCTGACTTTTGTAGAGTAGGCCAATGAATATCAATGAATCTATTGTCTTGTTTTAGAGTAATGGAGTTCTGAAGCCAATTCTTTTTCCTAAATCAGAATGTACAACCATTATGGATAGTGTTTTGTTTCAGGTTGCTATAGTAGTTGGTGGGGGCAACATTTTCCGTGGATCCTCGTGGGCTGGATGTAGCGGTTTGGACCGTTCATCCGCTGATTACATTGGGTAATTTCCTTTGTACTACATATTTCTAGACTTAAGCAGATCATTTGCTACCACATTTTGATGTTGCACATATCTGCATACAAGTCACGTGAAAATTCACACAAAATGAAGATGGAATGGGAATATATCTCAATTATGTTGAATACATGAAAGGATTTCATACTTGTTATTCACGCGAAAAAGAAAACATATTCCACACAAGTTTTCCTCAAACTTTTCCATTCCTAGAAACAATCACCACTAGATAGTTGGCTTGTAATCTCTAGTATTAAGACTGTTTCAAGTATGCCGGTGGACAATTTTACTTTACAGGTTTTGAAATTCAGTTCTATATTTCAGGATGTTGGCAACAGTCATGAATGCTATATTTCTTCAAGCCACAATGGAGAGTATAGGCATTCCTACACGAGTGCAGACTGCGTTTCGCATGTCAGAGGTTGCAGAGCCATACATTCGACGTAGGGCTGTGAGGCACTTGGAAAAAGGAAGAGTTGTGATCTTTGCAGCTGGTACAGGCAATCCCTTTTTCACTACAGATACTGCAGCAGCCCTCCGTTGTGCAGAAAGTGAGTCAAATCATCAAAGTTTTTTCCTTAAACTATTTGCTGAAACTTGTTTGGTGTTTGGCAACCAATTATCTTTATAGCTCTGACCTTCAAACTGTCTATCCAGTTAACGCCGAAGTTCTGCTGAAAGCGACAAACGTCGATGGGGTTTATGATGACGATCCAAGGCAAAACCCAAGTGCACGTCTGCTCGAGACTCTTACGTACCAGGAGGTGACTTCGAAGGACCTTTCGGTGATGGACATGACTGCCATTACTCTATGCCAGGAAAATAACATTCCTGGTATGTTTTGTATATCTCTTTATAGATCACTGTTCTTCAAGATAGCTGAATAACAACAGAAGGCAATGCAAGCTGTTGACATTTGCTCAGAGTAAACTGAACTAATGATTATTTGCTTGCTCTTGCAGTCGTCGTCTTCAATCTAACCAAACCGGATAACATCTCGAAAGCCATAAAGGGCGAGAGAGTTGGGACGTTGATCGGAGGAACATGGAACTCAATGGTAGCAAGTAAATGAAGATGATGCTTGTATGATCCATTCTGTAAGAGCTCATTATTAGGAACTTGATAGGAGATTTAGAGCTGTCTCCTGTCTGTATACCTTTTCATATTGATATCTGTTTTGAAACTTTCAAATTTTGAATTTTATGATCTTATGAAAAGATTTATTCTGTAAATAGCCCAGTGAAAGCAGACCCCTATTATTGAACTCTTCATTGAATGTTGAATGAACTTCAGATTTTTTTTGGTAACAATTGCACATTCCCTATCTGTCAAAGCTCAAAGGTTTTTTGGGAGCAATTTTGTTTTTGTTTTTTGCAATTAAAATCTAACCCATCAATCAACAAAATCTGACCTACTCATTAACAAAATGACGTATTCAAGTATCATGTGTACGTGTCTCAACAAAAAATTAAATGATACGTCAACTCTTTTTATATCAATTTAAACATAATTCAACTATTTGAAAATTTAAATAATTTTTTTATCGAATAATCTAATTGTTTTTTTAATAGATGATAGGTAAATTTGAGAATTTTAAAATTTTAGGAAGAAAATTAAGAATTAGAGACTTTTTGGTATGTTTAAACTATAATTTATAATTTATAGTTAAAAAACTAAAACTTTTAACTTCCAAGTGCTAAATTGATATTATATTCAACATGCTGGAGTAAGTGAAATTACATAAATGGTTGTTTTGAATTTGCTAGTTATGTTTTGTTAAAGAGAAGATTTTGTTACTTAATTTATTAGAATCAGTTAAATTACATGTTAATCCCTACATTTTAGGTTTTGTGTCTATTTTGTATTTGAACTTTTAAAAAGTGTAAAATAGGTCTTTAACCTTTCAACTTGTATTTTAGGTCTACAAAATTTTTAAAATGTCGAATGAGTCGAGAACCTACTAGACATGAAATTGAAAGTTTAGGGTTCTATTAGACATCAAATTCAATTTTGTTTTTAATAGATAAAATGATTTTTAAAAAATTCAAATATGTCACAGACTTATTAGACACAAATTTGAAAATTCAAAGACATATAAGACATTTTTAAAGTTTAAGGATTTATTAAACACAAAATTGAAAGTCCAAACAATTATTAGACCCTCATTAAATTTAGGAACCAAATAGAGACAAACTTTGAAATTTATTTTTTCTTCAATATATATATATATATATATATATATATATAACCATTAGAATTTTTATTTATTTTTTAATTATTTTTTAAACGAAAATTAGGTTGATTATGTCCGCATTTTTGCTTGGGCCAAGGTCGAAGCCCAGTCGCTGCCTCCTCTGCATTTTCGGCTTCGTCTTCTTCGTTCCAACAAAAACCCCGAAACCAAACTTAAGGGTTTTTCATCTTCGAGCTCAGTCTCTGCGATCCATCCGCCATTCAGAATGACGAAGTTCAGAAAGCTAGGTCGACCTACAGGTCACCGGATGTCTATGCTCAGGTTGCCCATTTCATTCAGCAACTAATCATTTACGTTTTATGTCCCAAATTTTGAACATCTCGTCCCTTTGTTTGGCAGAACAATGGTTTCTCAGTTGGTGAAGCACGAGCGCATCGAGACTACTGTTGCAAAGGTATCCCCATGCTTTGTTTCAACGCCAATGACTTTCTTTTTTGTCATTTTGGGATCCCGATGTTCGATTTAACTGGATTTTTTTTTTTCTAAATGATGTATCACAATGATTTCTAAATTTTTCTAATAGTAATTGAAGGTTTTTTGCATTGTAAATCACGATGTGTCTGGAGTTTAAGCACTTTTGATGTCTTTTTTATTGTTTAAATTGAGCTTAGATTTTGATTTTTGTGGTTATCTGAATTTGCAGTTTTGTTGGTTTGATATATGTTGTCTCTTTCCAATTGGTTATTTTACTTTATTTTCTGTTCTTTCAAATTTTGAGACCCAGCTTACTGTGAGGATATGTGTCATTCCTTGAGATCAATTCAAGTAGATGTTTTGGATTTATAACATTAACACTATTATGAATTTTATGATTATATTCTGAACGTATTACTGCCTTTTTATTCCACCCTGTATGTAGGCTAAAGAAATTCGCCGGCTTGCTGATAACATGGTTCAGTTTGGAAAAGAGGTATGTATGACGTGAACTTTTTGTTTCCCTTCTGAAAACGTTTTCTTTTTCTCTTTAGGGATTTCTACCTTCAAATTTTGATGTTAGTAGGATTTTTTCGATTAGATAATATATGTAGTGCTTGGTCTTGCTATATTAAATTTGTAGATGGATGGCTAATTCGTAAAGAACTAATGCATTTGGTTCAAGATTTAGCTGGTCTAAAATGAGTAACAAGTAAAACTTCGTCGAAGGAGAGAAAAAGGACAAGGCAGGGAGGTCAACTTTTGCTATTCAATTCTAGTGCAGGAAGCAAAAGATGGTATTAGGCATGGCTTGATAAATATGTTTGCGGGTAAAGGAGGGAAAATGGATTTCGTCTGCATCCCACATTGGAAACTAAGCCAAATATGAAAGAGGCATGTTCAATTAATAGGTTAGACCACTGAAATTTGGGCCGTGGATGACTCCTTTATTTCACATGCTTCTTATGTCAGTATAAGTAATTCTGAAAAGATGAAAACCAGAAAAGAATAATTGAATATCAAAACATAAAAGAAAGACCTTCAGAAGGGAAATTTGTCATAGGATCAGCCAAACTATTTGAAAGTGAGGAAGGAGGAGTAGTTTGAAGTTCGTTGGATGTTGTTGAAATTAAACTGTCATAGCAATTTCAGAAACATCCTGTTACGTTTGAATTTAAAAATGTAGTGTCTTTGAATTACACTAGGGTGCATATAGTTGGTTTCGCTTCTGCTTGTTCTTGTTTGCACCAAGTTCACTTTGTCATTTACTTCAGATCCTAACGTACTGGAATCTAGAAGAAAACCAACGTAATCAACCATTGCATTAATAGAGTTAGTATAAAAGAAATTTATGAAGCTATCTTTGTTTCACTATTCGCTTTCTAATTCATAAAAGATAAGCTCTTCTATTTAAAAATAAAAATTAAAAAATAAGGAAATAAAAAAACTTAAAGGATAAGCATGTTGTGACTTATTTCAATTTTTTTTCAATCTAGGGTTCTCTTTGTGCTGCAAGGCGTGCTGCTGCATTTGTGAGAGGCGATGATGTCCTTCACAAACTATTCACAGAACTGGCTTATCGATTCAAGTGAATCTCATATCTATTAACCTTTAGTTCATGATTTTATTTGTGAGTATTAAATTGGACAGATATTATGTTCAACAGAGATAGAGCTGGTGGATATACAAGACTTCTTCGGACTCGTATACGTGTTGGTGATGCTGCACCAATGGCTTATATAGAGTAAGTGCTTACCAACGACAGCTGCTTTATTTCTCTAGTAATACAACAGTAATAACTAATCAATAGTTGATGTATTTCTCTTTCTCCCATACGAAACATTAATAATTAAATACTGCTGCTACAATAGTTAATTGTATATTTGTGTTGCGGATACTGATTGATTGATTTGGGTGGTGGGGGGGGGGGGGGAAGAAAAAAATCATTAACCTATTTGATGGCCCACTCTTCATGAACGTCGAACCGATTTTATTAATTTGCAATTTCTATATGCTATTGGTACAGATTTATTGATAGAGAAAATGAGCTCAGACAGTCAAAGCCCCCAAATCCTCAACCACCTCAGAAGGCTCCATTGGATCCCTGGACAAGATCACGGCTTAGCAAGCAGTTCGCACCCCCCAAAGAGATCAAATCTGACTCCGAAATCTGATACTTTTATGTTCAATCAGAAGGCTTTTTTTAAACTAGCCACCCCATCCAATTTATTTTACCAACTTCAGATGTAAAACCAAACAAGCATAAGCACTGCTTTACAAATATTATCTTTTGTTTCATTAAAGTTTCCCCTCAAACAAAGAGTACTTTTCAGCTTTCAGAGTTTCCCATTTCTTTATAATTCCATACACTGCTTTATCTCTATAACATGACATCGGACCTTAAACAGATAAAGGCCGAGTCCCTCTCATTTCACCTTATTCAAATAATATGCTTTAGGTGATTTTGGTTGAATATAGGTGAGGACCAAGGTTGATGGTGGATTGTGCATCTGTTGGAGTTGCAGATTTAGATTTTGTCGTCTTGTCGATAACCAGCAATTGCTTTGCAGCAACAACATAGCTTGGACATGGCTTCAAATACTCAACTATTGTGAACCAGGTATGACCCAGAGGCCCCTTCTCACACCCTCATGTCTCTACATGCATGCAGTTTTATTATTAGGGTCAATGTGTCAAGTTCTCACATGTGTGACCTCCAATTCACCTTGCTATTCACCTTGCTTGCTTTGAAGGCAAATTGGAGACTGTTGGCTCACTGGAGAAAAGGAAAGGGGGTCAGATTTGTTTTCTTTTTCCTTTTTTCTGAACTTGCTTCACTTATATTCCTTTAAAATTAATGCATCTATATCTAATCCTTCCCCCTATAGTGTGAATTCTGGACATGTGAGTATTTTCAGTGAGAATTCCTTTAAAATGAATGCATCTGTCCATTTCTAAAAAATGCTTTTTTCCTTTAAAATGTTCATCAGAAATACAGAGTGGGAATTTAAACCGACGACTATCGTTCATGGAGGTACAAATACTTTAACGATCGAGTTATTTTGAAGTCAACAGGTTTTTAATACGAACTTCGGCAGTTAGTTTTTGCACATCAAGTTTTTAAATAAAGTTTCTACCATGTCCATACGAACATGAGCTCAAATCAATTGACTACCAAAGTTGATAACAACTTCCTTAGATTAAGTTTTATATGTTCATTCATATCATAAATTAACGCTTTTTATTTTATAAAGCTTACGAGCTTATAATGAAGTATCTAGGGTTGGAATTGGATAAGTTTTTTATGATATTATTTATACAGAAATTGAAGATACCAAAGCGTTGATGGAAAAGAAACAATGAAACGGGGAAGCAAAGCTCTGGCTCTCACAGAACAGTCTCCAAACTCTGCCTTTCCGTTGCTTTGCTTTCAATTCAATCTTTACGAATTCCATTTTTCTTCTTCTTTTAAATTACCTTTTTTTTTTCTTTTTTTTTTTGCCAAAATTTTTATAAAAAAATCTAATAAGTGGAAAAAAATGGAAAAATAAATATAGAAAATTAAATGATACGTAGCGATAGGTGCAAACAAACCCCTCCCACCAGCGTCACCATGCATGACGTTCATCACAAACAACCTTTGCAACTCCCACCTGTCAACTCTACTCTGTCTCTTGCCTTTTTGCATCTTAGTCCTCATTAATATAATTTTCTTATATATATATATATATATATATATATATATATATATATATATATTCCGAATTAAAATTTAAAAAAAATCAAATTCATTCCAGGTTTAATTTCTATTAATTCGTCCACTAATTTTAATGAAATACCATTTAAAAGTATCCATCAACTCACTAATTTCAATTAAATCAAGTTTGATACAAAATTAAGTGATCAATGTATGTTGTCAAAAAAAAGTTTGATCAATGTACAATTTCATCATTAACTAACTTTGTCGGAACTCACAAATTGATTATAAAAAAAAAAAAAAAAATCTAATGTTATTTTTTTCCAAAATCTTATCAATTTTGCATCATAACTATGTTTTATAACTCATTGAAAACATAAGAGAATACTGTATTTAACATTTTTTCGAACAAAAACTTATTAGAGAGTAAAAATTACAATATTTTTTAAACTTTCAAGATTAAGATTGCAACACTTATCTAAATTTGAAGAGCAATTTGATGAAACTGAAATTTTAGAGTAAATATTGATTATTTAAAAAAAAAAATATATAGAAATAAAGCCAAAATTGCTATTTAATGGAATTTTAAAGTCTATATCTCTACCTACCGTTCTTTATCGCTTGATAATCATATCGATAACCCATATATCAGACTTTATACTATAAGATCATAAATGGAAACTAGAAAATTGATCTAAAAAATGGTAAAATAATCAATGTATGCAGTCGTGACCCAGAAAATTGGATTAGGAGTTTTAAAAAAAAAAAAAAAAAATTGAGCAATTTGTTCGTAGATCATTGTTCAGGATTAAAACATTTTTATTGAGATCTTGACTGAATTTATCATTACTAATGTTGTGAGTTAGGTGGTGAAAGAGCCCTTAAACCTTATATCATCCAATCATCGTCACCATTACTTTTTCTATAAGAAATAATTAATAATTCAAATTTTATTTTTATATGTGGGTATTTTGTCACTTTTTTCCAATTATTTTTCATCTGTGAAAAATAAAAATTAAATTAGGTGCTGAAGTATCCATCCCATTCTTGAAGTTATATGCCAACTTATTTTGGTCAACAGCAAACATAATAATCAAAGTTAGAAAATTGAAAATGAAGGGAAATCTAATTCCCAAAAATACCCTCACATTTATCAAACTCCAATCCCCACTTCAAAATACTTACTTCTAGAGAGAGAGAGAGATTTCATTTTGAAGAAATTTAGGGGAAGAGGGAACCAAAAGGAAAAAATTGCAATAACTGAGTCTTGGTTTTTGAGATAGATATAAAGAAAATAGAGATCAATAGATTGTCTTAATTGGGTTAATTAGATGAAATATATGCATCTTTAATCCCTTAATCACTCAAACCCAATGAATCTGTGTTCCATTTTACCTAATCTAACAACTATTTCCAACAATTAAGGCAATTATATACATATACATATACATATACATATATATATATATATATATGTATTCCCTTCCAAATTTAAAGAAACAGAGCAGCTAAAAGTACAGAAAAGCAAGAGCAAGCAAATGGGTATTTTGAAATCTACACAAACTTTTTGGGATGCTTGGTTATTTCTTCCAAATAACTTTTTATGAAATTGCAAAAAAGAAAAAAAAAGTTGGTGACAGAGCCAAATCAAATGAGAAATGAAATGAAAATTTAAAAGTATAAGAATGAATATTCAAGTACAAGTAACTTGACAGGTCTATTATCTATATTCACTCAGCTGCATTGCCTTTGTCCTTAAACTCACTCTTCATCCATTGTTGCCCTCTATTCAGCTGACTTGAAACTCCAACTTTCTTCAGGTACTCTCTCTTTCTATGTTCTATGGATTTTCAAGTCACAACACTTTTTTAGTTTCATGTTTAGTTTTTCTGGCTTTTGACCCATAAATGAAGTGTTGAGCCATGTTGCTTTTTGTAGTTCATTTCTTTTCCCTTCTCTATGCTTCAAGTCATCACTGAGTTGATTGACAACTTTTGCTTAACAACAACCTCAACCACTTCTCTAACTACTGTTTCTTTAATTCTAATTATTGTACATCATCTTCTCTCCCATTGGAGTTTTGAGTTTTGACCACTTGTTTGCTTTCTCCAACTCTCTATATATTGTCTGGTTTTTGCTTCTGCTTTGGCTTCTGACCCTTTTCTTCTTTCACTTGGGGTATTGATTCCATTTGAGTTTTTGTGTTTTGTAGATCAAATGCTTTAGAGCCAGTTTTTGTGTATAGAGAAGAGCAATGGGCACATTCCCACTCGAGACCAGACATAGATTACCTGCATCAATGTAAGTTTTTTCTTTCACTTCAAAGTACTGTTTGTAAAGGATTGTTTTGCTTCATTTGATAGCCAGTTGTGGCTTAACATTCATAATCCAATGGGTATGAGCCTATCATCTATGGTTTGTGTAGCTTCAAAGCTCAAGACTTGAGAGCCTTTCCAAGAATAAGTAATGGAAACTAAAAAGCTAAAAGCCATAAGTTCTATTTTCATGAGCATTTATGATCAGTTTAGGACCATAGGTGTGATTATTTGAGTTCTGCTATGATATTGAAAGCTCCAAAGTAACCTTCATTGGTTCCTGTAGTACATTCACATGTATAGATTTCCATTAACATTTTCATACTCAAAAGTTTGACATCTATATGACAGGTGAACTAATATTGGAAGTGTCGTTAAAAGTTTAAAGATGATTAGGACATATTAAAATTTTCGAAATAATCATGATAAGGATTTGTAAACTCACTTGAGATATTTAAATTTTTCATTTTTGTATGAGTAAAACAAGTTGTATGAATTTATTCCATATTTTCTTGGATTTTTCATCCTTTACATCTCACTGTAGGTGTGCACCAATGTTGGTTTTATCTTCTCGTCTTTATGGTTTCAGATCTGTTTTTGCTCAGAAACCAACTTTTCTTCCATCTTCAATCTTCAACAGAATCACTTTTCTCTGAGTTTTCTCTTTTTGTTCTTTAGCCTTTAAATACTCTGACATCAAAACTATATTTCTCTGTGATGGCATATTCCAAAAGAAAACTGCAAAGAAGCAAAGTGAAGGATCTGGAAAAGCCCTTCAACTTATCAACCCATGAAAGACTTTCAAGATGCAAGCTTCCTCTCTTGAAACTTGTTCTTCTGTTTGCTGTTTCTGGCACTTTTGTTACACTTTTATACTCTCCAGAGGTGAACAACCATATATCAAACACAGCTTCTGGGTATGCTTTGTTTTCTTTCTGTTGTTAATTCTGTAGCTTCTATATCCAAAAGAGGCTAAACTTGCTTATTTTGCAGGCCAAAGTTTGTGAATAGGTGGATATGGGGCGGCCCAGATCTTCGGTATGTATCTCGTCTCGACGTTGTCTGGGAAGATGTTGTTGAAGTCCTTGAAAAGTTGGGAGATAAAAAGGAGTATCAAGGTATTGGGCTTTTGAACTTCAACAAGAGTGAAGTCATCAATTGGAAGGAGCTCAATCCTGATGCAGAACACACTGTGTTGCACCTGGACTATGCTGAGGAAGATGTGACATGGGATTCCTTATACCCTGAATGGATTGATGAGGAAGAAGAAGCTGAAGTTCCCATATGCCCGTCTTTGCCGAAGCTAAGAGCGCCTGGAAAACGGCTTGATCTGATCGCAGTTAAGCTTCCTTGTCGAAATGAGGGTAATTGGTCTAGAGATGTGGCTAGGCTGCACTTGCAGCTTGCAGCTGCTAGCGTTGCAGCCTCTGCTAAAGGAAACTATCCTGTCCATTTGCTTTTCATCACAAACTGCTTCCCAATACCGAACCTATTTACGTGCAAGGATCTCGTTGCACGTCGAGGAAATGCGTGGCTGTACCGACCAAACTTGAGCATGATCAGAGAAAAGCTCCAGCTCCCAGTAGGTTCTTGTGAACTTGCACTTCCCCTAAAGGGCAAAGGTCAGTCCTATTACAGAACTTTGCTCCACAAACATGATAACAATGGCACTACAAACTCATCCTTTTACAAAAGACTTCCTATGAAAATCTTTCATATGATGAAAGGCAGTTCTGTTTATGAGTACAAGGAAACTTTTAACTCAAGTAGAATTGAACTAAACTTGAGCTAAACTAAGTATGACATTTCTTTCTCCTCCTAGTTTTAGCAAGTTTGTCCATAAAGATCTCGTCTTGAATGTATCAAAAAGATTAAATTTACTCAAAAGCTTTACTTGACTCATCTACTAATAAGTTATCTTGCAAAACAGAGGTTGCTTACTCAGGAAATGTACTCCGAGAAGCATATGCAACGATTCTCCATTCAGCTCACGTTTATGTCTGCGGAGCGATTGCAGCCGCGCAAAGCATTCGAATGTCGGGGTCGACTCGGGACCTCGTGATACTCGTCGACGAGACAATCAGTTCCTATCACAAGAGTGGCCTAGAGGCAGCAGGGTGGAAAATAAGGATAATCCAAAGGATCAGGAATCCAAAAGCAGAGAAAGATGCATACAACGAGTGGAACTACAGCAAGTTCAGGCTATGGCAGCTAACAGACTATGACAAGATCATCTTCATCGACGCCGACCTTCTAATCTTCCGAAACATCGACTTCCTATTCGGAATGCCAGAGATCTCAGCAACAGGAAACAATGGCACCCTCTTCAACTCAGGGGTAATGCTCATAGAGCCATCAAATTGCACATTCCAACTCCTAATGGATCACATAAACGAATTCGAGTCCTACAATGGAGGAGACCAAGGATACTTAAACGAAGTATTCACATGGTGGCATAGAATTCCAAAACACATGAACTTCTTGAAAAACTTCTGGATGGGAGATGATGAAGAAACAAAGCAAATGAAAACAAGGCTATTTGGGGCAGACCCACCAATTATTTATGTCCTTCACTATTTGGGAACAAAGCCATGGCTGTGCTTCAGAGACTACGACTGCAACTGGAATGTGGACATAATGCAGGAATTTGCAAGTGATGTTGCACATCAACGATGGTGGAATGTCCACGACCAAATGCCTGAGCTCTTGCAGCAATTTTGCCTGTTGAGATCGAAGCAGAAGGCCCAGCTTGAATGGGACAGAATCCAAGCGGAGATTGGGAATTACAGTGACGGCCATTGGAGGATCAAAGTTAAGGACAAGAGGCTGAAGAGATGCATAGACAATGTGTGTTCTTGGAAGGGAATGTTGAGGCATTGGGGCGAGACGAATTGGACTGATGATGAGTTTTATGCACCAACGCCGCCGGCTATCAAAGCTGCGGCGCTCTCTGTTTGAAAATCTTTCCACCATTTTTGAAGGTTCTGGTTGATGGGGTTGTGAAATCTCATCGTGTTCTTGCTTTTGTGCAAAAGGAAATGGGTGGGAATTCTGAAGTGAATCAATTTTTTCTCTATTTTATACTGTATTTGAAGTGGGTTTAGGGGGTTTAGTTGATTTGAAGAAGATGGTGCCTTTTGAGTGTGATTGAGATCACTTCAAATTTGGCCACAGGGTTCTAGTTCATATGATGGGAAAGAAAAGGATAACTTTTTTTTTTTTCTTTTCAAAATATACATTTTAGTTCTTGAACTTCTACAGATTCATTCTTAAAACTTCAGAAAATCATTCTTAAAATTTCGGAAAGTGTTGGGTGGATCTCTAGATTTTCGATAGTCTTTTATTAAATTTTGATTTTATATTACTTGATTTTGTTCTAGTTTGATGCATGGGTCAATTCAATATGTGAAGGTTGAAATTCAAATCTCTGACGTTTGAAAATGCATTCAAGGTTCCTTTCGAAACCTTACTAAATTAAAAGTATACAAACTAAAATGAAATTAGACTTAAATACATTGACCAAAATGGTATTTTAACCTAAAAATGTCCATACTTTCTATTAAACAAATTAATATCAAAATATACCAAGCTCCATAACATAAAGTTCTAGATTCGCCGCTGCTTACTAAATAGGCATCAATCCAATGCTTGGTGGAACAATTTTTTTTCTCCAAAATTACTTATGCGATTATACAGGAAAAAAAAAGCACACACATTGGGGGAGGGAAGAAAAAACACACACTAAGGTCCTCTTTGACAACCGATTGATTTTTTTAAATTAAATTTGTTTTCTCCCAATTTACTTACTATGGTTTTTATCTTTAATAAAGATACATTTGAATTATTAGCCAAATTAAAAAATACAAAAACAAATTTTTGAAAAGTACGATCCGATTTGATAATCGTTTTTTGTTTTTTGGTTTTTGAAAATTAAGCCTATAAGCATACACCCACAATTTTTATATATATATATATATATATATATATATATATATTACTAATAACTCAAATGTCTTCTCACGGAAAATGAAAAACATGGTAAGAAAATTAAGAGAAAAAAAAAAAACTTAATTTTTAAAAACCTAATACAAAAAACGAAATAATTATCAGACGATACTTACATTTTTTAGTTTTCAAAACTTGGGTTGGTTTTTTAAAATCTAGAGGTTATGGGTCCGTTTGGTTGGTGATCTGAAAACAGAAATTTGAAAACAATGGATTCAATGAAAACATAGTTGTATTTCATGTTTTCAGATATGTGTTTGGTAGCAGATTCAGAAATTGGATATGAATTTAAATAATGGTTCAGAATGTGTTTGACAATATATTTATAAACGATAAATTATTTGTAGTTATCAACTAAATACTAAGTTGAATATAAAATATTATTAATTAATTTATAAAAATGTTATGTATTATAAATTTATTATTATTATTTTGTTACAATATCATATAATTTATAATACATTATATTATACAAATTTTAATTTTACAAAAATAAATTGAGTTTATAATATGAAATACTATATTTATTAAAGTTTTTATATTTTTAAAATTAATTTTGCTTTTAAAATTTTGAAATTTAAAATATGGATACAACGAAAACATAAAAAAGTTGTTTTCAGAATTTTCACTATTTGGATCACAGAATCCGAAAACAATTTTCAGAAACACGTCTACCAAACGCATATTCACTGAATTTAATGAATCTGAAAACATAAAACACGATTCAGATTGCGTACCAAACAAGTCCTTATAAACTCAATTTTCAAATCCGTCCTTAATTAAAAAAAAAAAAAAAACACCATTTGAATTCCAAAAAAACTAAAAAAGACACCTTAATTTGGGGGGAAAAGGAAAAATAAAAAGAGAAAGAAATACAGACCCCATGAAGTTCTCAAGAATTAGATAAAAAATTGAAGAAAATACTAAAAGAAAAAAAGAAAAAAGGAAAATTTATCGCGAAAAGAAAACTGTGTTCTCGCCCCCAAAGTCTTTGAACCCTTCTTCGCCATAGCTACTTCCTCACTCTTCACCTTCCTCCCACTCACTCTGCAAACAAGATGCCCAAAATATCCGCTCTGAAGATTTAGCTTACTTCGCTCCTCTATTCTCCTTCAATCATTTTCTAGGGTTACACCATCGCCTCTTTCTGCCGAAGCTCTCTTCTTTCATGTGAGTTCTATGTTTCCCTCTTCCCTTAATCTTCTGCAATTATGTTCTATGTGTGTTTTCATATCTGGGTCTTGATCTCTTTCTTGTTTTCTGTGGGACTGTATGTGCTGCGAGGTTCTTCGACTTCAAAGTTTGGACCTTCATCATTACTCCCCATGCCCCCAACGCAAACAATAACGCGTTTTTTTTTTTATTTTTTTTGCTTTGTGTTCTTTTTTGCTTTTCGCCAGTGTGGTTTTCTTTTGTGCTCGAGATTGTTTGTGCTTGTGGGTATCTTTTGACTTGGAATTGGGTTTTAAGTATTTGAAATGAGAGATAGCTTTTTGAGAAACGGAGCTGATCTTTCCTTAGGATTTGATTACACTTACAGCTCTAGTTTGACTGGATTTTAGGCGAAGTTAAGTTGATAGATTGAACAGTTGCTGAGTTGAAGACGGACGTTTGGTGTCCAGAAAGAATGCTGTACTTTGTTCTCTTGTTGACGAATGCTATACTAGGGAGTTGATAGAACTTTTATAGTTTATTCGATTGTAAAAAGTGATTTTTCTTGAGAAAGAAAAAGTTAAGTGGACTTATGATTTTTGCCGTGGAATTTAACCACGTGTACTGCCTGATGACTCTCCCACCGTGGTTACACTTGCAGTTGAATTGTCGTAACTTGAAAGTCATATCTCTTCTAGTATGGCTCTCAAATTCATCCGATCTCTGGAGGAGATTGAGACAGAGTGCTCTGGCTACCACTCCAGATGCGACCATGATATTCTATATGGGGGTTCAAAATATTGGATATTGCCCCCTTTTTTGTTATCGTTGAAGGCAAGTTTCTTGCTTGTTGCTTTAGAAAGATGGCAGGGCACCCATGACTTTTTGGCCCCCTTGTCCATTTTTACAAGTGAAAGTCCTCGTGCCTAGCTTGTGGAAGGATTTATTCAAATGATTGGAAATTAAAGGAAAATTGCTTCTAAGCACATCTTGTAGGTACATATTTCATAAAAAAAGGTGAGTCGTGTGCTGATCATTAGTGTTTATCAGAGCTGCAATGGATTCCCTTTCTTTGGTGTTGGCATAGGCAATAGAGTGGAATGCTCATGCCCTATTTATTTATAGTAGTCGTTGGAATAGGTTTTCTAAGTGATATTCATTGGAATATATAGTTTGGACGAATGCTTATAGTTTTGAAGACTAAGCCTTGAACGTTAAGAGTCAAGACTTTATGTAGTAGTACACTCATTATGTGGTTCTGGTCATGAAAAGTTCTTGGACAATTGGATGGAATTTCAAGATTGGGATGAACCTGTTTGAATAACAACTGATTAACGTAGGAATAGGACTGTAATGTGTATTGTTCACGTGCTCTTTTGCACGTTATTCCTTGTGATCCTGTTGTAGGGGTTTGTGGAGTAGTTTCTATGGGTCCGCACATTTCTTTCCCCCTTTTTAGTTTTTCTTTCTTGCCTATTTGAAACCTTTTGTTTTCATTTTTTAAAATTGTAATCGTCATAAATTCTGACTACTGAAGATTCATTAATGTAATTATATCCTTGAAACCCCCCCCCCCACCCCAAAAAAAAAAAAAAAAAAAAAAAGATTCATCAGTTTTTTTAACTCCACAGACTGGGGTGTCCTACTTATATTTCTCTTAGAATATTGTATGGCAGGTCTAAGTAATTAAAATATTTATGATTGATTTTCTGGCGTAAGTTGTAAACTAGATTATCATTGCGATTTATATTACTTATTAAAACTTTAGGATGAATCTTAAATAATTTAGTTACTGGTTGTATATTTATTAATTTTCCTCTTGCTTAAGTCTTAGGTTCTTTTTCCTGCCAAAGTTAATTGATTAGACCCCAACATATTAGGTACCTTGATAGATGACCTCTTCTTTAGTTAATGTATCACGTGGAGTGTGCTAATGTCAAAATATAATTTTCTGCAGTATCTTCACGTGGTCGGTTGATGGAAAGATTAGCAAGGGTGTTCAATAATAACTTATGGCAATGGCTTTCTGTTCCACTGCAAGAGCAATTGGGCATTAACACAAATTCATGGAACTAAGTCAATTTTTATATTCAAGCTTGTTTTGAAGGATTTTATGAGAAAACTATAGTTCATCAAACACAAGGAGAATGAATCATGGACGAAGTGCTTGTGAACTCCTATATTTTGCTCAGAAGTGTGGATAAAATTACATGTTGAAGGGGGAGATGTTTTAATTGAAAATTTGACCTCATAATTTATTAGTTGTTGAAGAGTACATGTTTAAAGGGTTTCCAAGAGTAATAGTTTAACCGGTCTATCCTTATGGATGTTGTCCACTTCGAGCATTGCAATTGTACCCTTAATAAAAATGTAATTTACTCAATGTGTAAATCCTATCTACTTTGTGACCTTTAAGTTGCTTTGTCATGGCATTCTACGTGATCCATCCCTTATGCTAGTACTAGTAGTGACTATTGTTCCATAACTTGCTATCTTTCAAATTTCAATATGGGAAGGAACTTAAATGGAGTGTGGCAGTGAGTTGGAAGAGGCTTCCTTGCCTGTTTATTTTGGCAGAAAATGCAAATGGTTGTGAGGCTTCTCGGGGTATTTGAGCGTTTTAATATAAGATTATCTAAATCAAATACCACAAGAGGTGTCTTGTTAGGTCAAAGCTTGGCATTTGTGAAAGTGAAACATCTTGTACATCAATACAACAAAATGAAAAAAAGGTTAATGGATGAATGGGCCACTTTTCCTCATGAACAAAATGAGTTATGAAGAAAAAATAGCAGTATTCATAAGAGAGCTTGTAGGGTGATTCACTAAAATGAGAAATGGTGAGCTTGTAGAATGAGAAACAATGAGCTTGCAGGATGATTCACTAAAATGAGAAATGGTGACAACCACCATAGAAGCAAATCGTGGAACATCTCTAAACTTGCTAACTTTTAGAAAATCTACTTAATTGAAGTTTAAGGGTGGAAAAGATATGGTTTTGGAGGGATAAATGGAATGACAATCAACTTGTTGTGGTGGATTTCTAACTTTTATCCTATATTGAGCTACCTGACATGGCTGGGAAAGAAATGTGGGAGGAAAATCAGCTGGGAAGAAGATATTGAATAGTGGGGAAATCTAACAAGGAGCTAAATGAGGTTGAGGTGATAGAATTTAGATACTTGTTCTAGTTTGTAAATCGTGTTCTCCCTACCAAATAGAAGAAAAATGAAATGGTGTGTTTGGCTAGAATTGTTAAACTATTTTGATTGAGCATGTTTCCCTTGCCATTTGGAAAGGGGGAGGACCAAAAAGTTATGTTATATGGTGTTTTATTAGTTGTCTCTCTATTATCGTGCAAGATACAAAATCAATGAACTCACGTTTTGCTCATACTCAAGGATCTTCTTGGAATCTCTACTATAGGGTGAGTTGGGAGCTACATCAAAGAGCAAGGCCTACTTCCAATGGTCGAGGTTGGCTAGTGAGAGGATGGGGGATAAACATAAACTTCATCGTCAATAGGGAAATAACCTTAATCAATGGATAAAGTCCCTAAATGAACGCTTAGGAGGTAGGGATGTAGAGATAGCTAGGAGGTTTGCCTTGAATGTTTTGTTAGAAGGGGTGAATATTGTTGAAAACTACCAAAAAAAATCTTGAACCTGTGGCTAAAGCAAGTGGGTGCCTTTTATGCAAATATTCATGTGCTACTTAAATGCTCCCATGCTCCGAAAAGGTGGATGGACTATTTCTTTACTTGAACTTCTCTTGGGCATTGGACGAAAATAACATGACTTTTCTTGGCAACAACCTTGAACGGAAAGCTAAAGTCCTTTGGATGAATATGGTAAAAGCATATATATGGGCCCATGATCGGAAAGGAAATCAAGAGATGGAAGGGATTGGTGGGTTGTTTATTATTGCTTTCAATGCAGTTCTATCTTTAATTCTCTGTAATCAACATTTTACTCTTATCTTGGTTTTGCAACAAAAAAGGACCAATTTTTAGTTGGAAATGGCATTCTAGATTTTGGGAGGAGCCCTATGTTCAAAGTTATCCATTGCACTTGTTTTCCATCTCTGAAACAAAAAAACAAAAGACAATGAAGGTATTCTTGTAAATACTAATGATCATTCTTTAGTTCACTTTACCAAAAGTTTGCAAATGATACTTGAAAAGCATGCCTTTCCTAAGATATCTTTTAGAATATCACAACACTTGAGGTGGAGATTTGAATTTACAACCGCCCAAAGAGAGTTGAGATGCATTGACTATTGAGCTATGCTCCTGTTGGCCATGTCTTTCTTATAATGTTAGTCCACGTTTTTATGTTTCTAGAAAGATAGGTTGATCTCTCAGAGACTTCTAAATTATAATGGGCTTAGGCGAAAAAAAAGTCTTTTCTTTTCTTTTTTCCAACAATAAATACTTTTAAGAAGGAATGAATTGAATCAAGGGATCGCATGAACTTTGGCTTTTAAAAGTGTACTAAGAAGATGACCTTCTAGTAATGATTTTTCTTGCTCCAACCTCGCTGGAAAAGTGGTAGAATGAGAGGTGCTATTTGCATAGAAGAGGGAGAAATGATTTCTAAAGATGTTCGTAGGACTCTCAACTAGACACTAGTATAGTTAATGCAACTTCTCTATGGGAAGGTTTTGAAGAAAACCTAGAAGTGTTAGAGACAATTTTGGGTGGCTCAATTAGGAGGAGTAGTCTCCTCAAATATGAATTCTTTTCTCAATTTTGGAGCTCCTTTTTAGGTTAGTTAGACTCCTTCTTGGGGTTGGATTTTTTGTATTCCCCTTGTATGATTTCATTTGATCTCAATGAAAGCTTTCTTTCACAATGCTTCAAGGACAACTTCCCTGCTTTTGGAAGGAAAATAGGGACCTTTCTAATCTTTGTCATGATAGATGCCTTGAATGTGACTTAAATGTGGTTAAGATGATTGTTTAAAAAGTACTTAATGAAAGTTTGCTTTTTCATTAGGAAAAAGAAAAGTCTTAAGACACCTGTTGATATGATCTGAAAGGGTAAACCCTTTCATGGCTTTATTTTGTGCTTGCCCTTTATGCTTTTTAAACGATGAATCTACGACCTATCATTTTATTCGTTATCATTAAATTAAAATCGTGGAACTTTTTCTTTTAGAAGAAAATGGTGGAACTTACTTTGTCAGATTTTTGGTATTTTTTGGTGGTGTCCTAAAGATATAAATACTTGGTTGCATGAAATTCTCTTCGGTTGGAACCATCATGAGTTAGCTTAGTCCAATGTTCAACAAGGGCTATGGAGAAGTAATGCACACAAGTAATGAAATACCTCAAATCTTATTCATTCAATGCAGAAACTTAAAATCACAGCCATATATATAGGCTGGAAAAATAACTAACTCACTCTAACTAACTAATTTACAGCAGTGAAAGCCTTTTACTATAAGGTAAAAGCTTTAAATAAATGAAAAGGTAAATGATTTACCATACACAGTAAAAGTAAAAGATCTTTAATAGATCCTACATCAAACCCCTCCTACCCAAATAAAACTCGACCGCGAGTTTAATCGGCCAAAGAAAATTGATCTGGGGCATGGTAGGCATAGATGTCCGACACATTAAAGGTGGAACTGATGCGCATAGATGGGGGCAAGTCAATCTTGTATGCGTTATCTCCAAACTTATCCAAAATAGGAAAAGGTCCAATCTTCTTGTTGGTAAGCTTGGTATGAAGGCCACGAGGAAGGCGATTCTTGCGCAAGTGGACCATAACTAAGTCTCCAATTTCAAAAGATTGTGATCGACGATGCAAATCTGCATTGTGCTTGTACTTGGTGTTAGACTCCTCAAGATGGCGGCGAACTTCTTCATGTAGTTTCTGAATTCGATTTGCCATGACATCTGCTTCCGCACTAAGATCAACATTAGAAGGGATATTAGAAAGATCTATAGTTAGCCTAGGGAGTTTAGTGTAAACTAT
The DNA here is from genome assembly GCA_036850905.1 of Luffa acutangula. Lineage (NCBI taxonomy): Eukaryota > Viridiplantae > Streptophyta > Magnoliopsida > Cucurbitales > Cucurbitaceae > Luffa > Luffa acutangula. The sequence goes on along the minus strand of CM072087.1, from coordinate 53,249,119 downwards.
TTCAAATGGTGACTTCACTGTCGATCTATTGGCCATATGATTGAAGGCAAACTCCGCTTGAGCCAAAGCAAGATCCCATTGACGTGGTTTATCACCACTAAGACAACGTAGTAAGTTCCCCAAAGTGCGATTGGTTACCTCCGTTTGGCCGTCTGTTTGAGGATGACTTGAAGAGCTAAAAAGTAATCCTGTGCCAAACTTTTTCCACAAAGACTTCCAAAAGAAACTCATAAACTTAACATCTCTATCAGAAACAATAGTTTTTGGAATTCCATGGAGGCGAACAATTTCTTTAAAAAACAAATTAGCTACATTCAAAGCATCAGTAGTCTTTTTACAAGCCAAAAAATGTGCCATTTTACTAAAGCGATCAACAACAACCAACACCGAATCATTACCTTGTTGTGTTCGTGGAAGCCCTAACACAAAATCCATAGAAAGATCCTCCCATATTGAATTAGGTATGGGTAAAGGGGTATAGAGTCCTGTGTTTTGACTAGATCCCTTTGAGGTTTGGCAAACATAACATCGTTTAACAAAGTTAGAAACATCCTTTTTTAATTGAGGCCAAAAAAATCGCTCATTTAGCAAAGTAAAAGTTTTATCACGGCCAAAATGACCCGCAAGCCCACCACCATGTGTTTCCTTAATTAAAGATTCTCGTAGAGAAGTGTGAGGTATACAAAGATTATTACCCTTAAAAAGAAAGCCATCAAGTATATGAAAATCATTGCAAGGAATATAGTGGGTGCATTTGTACCAAGTATCACCGAAATCGACATCTAACTCATACAAGTCTTTTAGATGGTAAAAAGCAATAATTTCAGATGGCAAAAGGGTTAGAAGAGAACCCTTTCGACTTAAGGCATCGGCTACTTTGTTGGTTTTACCCGTTGTATGACGAATAAGGAAATCAAACCTTTGCAAAAACTGCAACCATCTAGCATGCATGCGGCTAATGTGCTTTTGGGATTGTAAAAAATTCAAAGAAAAATGGTCAGTAAGTAATATAAACTCTTTCCCAATTAGATAATGTTCCCAAGTTTTTAACGCTCGAACAAGAGAATACAATTCTTGCTCATAGGTTGACCATTTTTGGCGTGCACAACTTAGTTTCTCACTAAAGAACTCAATTGGGTGGCCATCTTGGGATAAAACTGCCCCAATACCTATACCCGAAGCATCTACCATTACCTCAAATGGTTTTGAAAAATCTGGAAGGGCAAGCACGGGAGCTGAAGCTAGGTGCTGTTTCAGCTTTTGAAAACTGTGTATTTGCTCGGTTTCCCAAACAAAACTCCCTTTTTAAAGGCAATTAATTAGGGGGGCAGCAATGGAGCTGAAATTTTTAATGAATTTTCTGTAAAATGATGCCAAACCAAGGAAGCATTGGACATCACGAACATGTTTAGGAGTGGGCCAATCCTTGATTGCTTCAATTTTCCTAGGATCAACCGAGATACCATCTTTGCTAATGAGGAAACCCAAAAATGAGATTTGAGATTGTAAAAAACTGCACTTTTTAAGATTTATAAATAGCTTATTTTCAAGTAAGAGAGAAAAGATAAGAGATATATGGGTGATATGTTCATCATGGGAATGACTATAAATAAGGATGTCATCAAAATAAACAACAACAAATTTGTTCAAATATGGTTGTAAGACTTGATTCATAAGACGCATAAAAGTAAGGTGAATAATTGGAAGTTTGTGGTTGGTTTCTTACCCTCACCTTTCCCTAAAGGTAAAAGAACTACCCGTTTTCCCATCCACATAAACTCATAGGTGTTATCCCTACCTTTATGGATTGTTTGGTTATCATATTGCCAAGGCCTACCAAGTAAAATATGACACACATCTATATCTATAACATCGCAAACAATTTGATCTTTATAAAAGTTTCCTATAGACAATGGTATAGAACAAATTTCATGCACATTTGCTTCACCACCTTTTTTTATCCAACTAACTTTGTATGGGTTAGGGTGTTGTTCAGTTTTTAGTTTTAGGGCAGTAACTAATTTTTTTGAAACGATATTTTCAGTACTACCACTATCAATTATTACCTGGCACACCTTACCGTTTATAGTGCAACGAGTTCTGAAGAGTGTGTGTCGTTGAGGGTCCCTCTCGGTTTTGGGTGCGAGCAAGACTTTTTGAAGGATGCAAGAAAGTTGATCTCCATCATCTGGGGCTGCAATTTGTGTGTCATCTTCTGAATAATCCGATTCTTGATCATCAAGATTTGTTCCTCCTTCATTGATGGTTAAAGTTCTTCGTTGGGGACACTCGTTGGACAATTGTCCTGGCTGTCCACACCTAAAACACTTGCCAAGAGTAGGACGATTGTAGGGATTAGTAATCTTTTTAGGATTAGAAGTGTCCAAACCTTTGTTTGTAACTACTCCCTTTGTAGATTGATCATCCTTCTTTGTTTGGTGAGTGTTAGATGAAGAAGATCCTTGCTGGAAAATTTTATTGTTATCAAGATCTTGTCTTCTTGAACTTGTTTGTTGTTTCTCCCACGTGTTCCTTCTTTGATAAGTTTTGGTGGGCTTTGGATCTTCCTTTTGTTCAACTTTAGTAGCCAAAGTTATGGCATCCGCTAGGTAGGCTAATGGATGGAGATTTACTATTTCCTTGATGTCCTCCCGTAAGCCATTGACAAATCTTGAAATTTGTTGTTGTTCATTCTCGGGTAGGTTGTTTCTTGCACCCAAGCGATGAAATTCCTCGGTGTAGTCAAGAATTGATCGATCCCCTTGTCGACATTGTTGATATTGATTGTAGAGGATTTGTTGATAGTTGAGTGGTAGGAATCTTTTCTTCATAAGCCGTAGCATTTTGGGCCAACTCTTGATCGGTTGTTTTCCATAATACCTTCGGTTTGTTTGTAGTTGATCCCACCATGCCGAGGCCCCGCTTTGAAGTTTGAAGGCCACGAGTTTAACCTTCTTGTCCTCGGGTGTATTGGCATATTCAAAAAAATGTTCAACATTTTTTACCCAATCAAGAAATCTTTCCACATCCATTCGACCATTGAAGCTTGGGAGATCAATCTTCATTCGAATTTCCGGGGCATCTTGGTAGTAATTTTCACGATTGAGTCTTCTTGGATGTCTTTCTTGAAATTCTTGGATGCCATCGTCATCGGAAGACTCTGAATCTTGGGCCATAAAACCGGGAATGAAGGCATTTGGAAGTTGGGCCAAAATTTGTGGTTCTTGCCTTCTGTTAGGTGCTGGTTCTTGCCTTCTATTGGGTGCTGGAAGTTCTGGAAAGGTTGGTGGATTGGCAGCTGGTTGGGCGGTGGAGAGGGCGGCAAGTTGTTGGTTAATTTGCTCAATAGCCCTAGAAAGTGTGGCCAGATTTTGATTGATTTCTGCAATGGATGTTTCCACCTGTTGCAGTCGGCGGTCATTGGTGTTGGTGGAGGCTTCTGCATCCATGAGGAAGGGTGGAATGATCCAAAAAAAATCGTCGAGCCTTGGATCGGGTTGCTCTGATACCAATTTAATGCACACAAGTAATGAAATACCTCAAATCTTATTCATTCAATGCAGAAACTTAAAATCACAGCCATATATATAGGCTGGAAAAATAACTAACTCACTCTAACTAACTAATTTACAGCAGTGAAAGCCTTTTACTATAAGGTAAAAGCTTTAAATAAATGAAAAGGTAAATGATTTACCATACACAGTAAAAGTAAAAGATCTTTAATAGATCCTACATCAAGAAGTAAAGGGTTTATAAGGAATGAGTTCAATCCATGCTAGCCACCTACCTATCATTAAATATCCTACATGTTTCCTTGGCAATCAAATGTGGTATGATAAGGTGATTGTCTCACGAGATTAGTCTAGGTGCGGGCAAACTAGTCTGGACACTCATGGATTTTAAAAAATGTATCTTTTAAAAAACTTGTTGGCTAATGCTTCAAGAGCTTTCCTTTGGTATCTTGGAACAAAAGGAACAAAAAAAACTTTTAGAGGTAGGAATAGGCTTTTGATGACATTTTGAAATTGTTGAGGTTAAAGCCTTTACTAAGTTGTTTGCAAAGAATTTTGTTATTACAAGTTTTCTTTGATAAACCTTGATTGTGGGTGTTTTGTTTGATCCTTCTCCAGGCATGGAGACGCTTTGTCTCCTTGGCTCTAATTGGTTTGTTCTATTTTTTTCAATTGAGAAACCAACTTTTATGGAGAAGTAAATGAAAGAATACAAAGGAGTCCGACAAGCTAGTCATTCAAAAAATTGGCTTACGGAAAAAACCTGCCTCAAAGGAGCCAAACTAAGCCAAGAAAAAACTCCTGTGTTATAGAATATGACCTAACAAATAATTAAAAAAATCCTTGGACAGAAATGTCCAAAGGGAGACATTGAATCTAGCCAAGGATCATACTTCTTCCAATGCCTCTTAGTTTATCGAAAGTAATTTCCATTAGAATTACTTCCCTTAAAGAGATTTCCTTTGGCATTTGACAAATGTCAGATGTAAACTACTGGTAGTAGTTGCTGTCAAATTCCACATCAACATGAACCGTGACTTTTCATTTTTCCCTTTTTCTTTTGTATGTGTGTGAATTTGATGTGAACTAATAACCATTTTCTTATGAAATTCAAGTCTTTGGGCTGCATAGGTTTGTGGTCCTGTGGAGTTGGATATCTTTGCAGCATCAAACAATGTGATGTATAGGAGTTATTTGTTTGGCATGGAAAATAATGTGAAACTTGAAAATCCATGGACAACTATGCATATATATATATATATATTAATTTTTGCTGTCAAATGGCATGACTTCAATCGTGTGTATATGGAAAGGTTGTCGGGTCTAGTTTCATCAACATTGCATATGGTCTTTGATTGAGTGTATGGAAACTTGTGTTTATGGCAACTTTAGGTGACAGTGTGATGACTTGCTACTATGCTCCTTTTCGTGTGCTTGCTTGACTGTTTTGTGTGTGATATCGATGACATCCCAAAGTAAGCTAAGTTTCACACAGCTGCCAAAAGACCGACACTCTATCCTTCTAGAGATGGCAGCTGCCAAAAGACCGACACTCTATCCTTCTAGAGATGGCGATCTGACTTGTTTGACATGGAATATCACGTTTTATGACATGCTGTTGGAATAATTACTTTGTCAGATTGCTTTTATATCTCTGGGTTTTCTCTTCCCATCATGATGCGGTTGTATCATATATCTTGCTAAACTTTTTACAACGATCACGAGTTGTTCTCCAGCTTACGCTGGTACTGCAGATAATTTTTTCCTTGACGTTGCTCCTACAAGCTTCTTTTGATCACTTACTTTTGAGCGAAGTGCATCTAGCATTTTTTGAAGTATAGTAGGTAGGGGTGGAGTAATTAGTGGCAGGAAATTTGGTTATTTTATGAAATATTAGTTATATGTTAATTATGTAACATCAAAACTGAGGGAAGATACAGAGCTACTCCATTAATATATAACTGATTACGAGTGAGAAAATTCACGCTAAAGCCAAAAAGCTTGGGTAATTTTTTTTTTTTTTTGACAAGAAACATCAAAGAGGGATCTATTAATCACAAAAAATGGTGGGAACAGCCTAAAGGCCAAGGGTAGAGGAGACCCAAGCCCGAGAACTAAATTAACAAAGCCTTCCAATCGCTAATACAAAAAGCTTGGGTAATGAAGTGTGTGTATGTGTTTTTTTTTCTTCCCATATTCTGACTAGCCCATTTGATTACGTTTTGGGTTTTTCTTCTCTCAGTAATTAGGGGAATTTCATCTGTTCAGTGTTAATGTGTTAGAAGAGTCCTAATGAGGTCATGAAATACCTCTGAATGACTTTAGGCAATGTTTTGAAAGGAGCCCCGAAGTCTTGGGCATAGGTCTGGGGACTCACCTTGAATAGGCGAGACGTGCGTAAGAAGGCACGTGAACCCTTAAGGCATTGGGCTTGCACCTTAGGACTTCATTAATTAAAAAAGAAAAAAAAAGCAACAATTTACTAATCCTAAATGAACAAATGTGCATTTAGGGGTTTTCTTCTTTATTAATTAAGAAAAAAATAATAGTTACTAACTCTAAACACACAAACCCTTTTGTTTAGGGGTTTTTCTTTATTAATTAAAAAAAAACTCTCTTAGATTTTTTTTTCCGGTTATTTTTTCATATTCTCACTCCACATCTTTATGTAATTTTTAATTTATATATAGAGCGTCTCATAAAAAAAATCCACGCCTTCTTTTTGTGGCTAGTGCCTAAGTCTTGAAAGGCTAGTGCACCTTGAGCTTTAAAGAACACTGAGTTTAGGTAATTTCAATAGGGTAATGTGGTCAGAATCTATTCTTTGCTGAGTATCAACCAATTCAATCTATATGAATAACTTGAACTTGACTACAAAGTGGGTAGATCTCGTCATTAAAATTAACTTATTTTCATCCTGCCTTCAGATTTTACTGTATTTAGGAGAAAATTGTTAGAGTTATGAGTGGAAGTGGCAGAAAACGCTCGTCAAAGTGGGATTTGAGAGAAGTATCTCATTTTGAAACGGACATCGTGCAAGACCATAGTTGGCCTGGAAAAGAATCACGACCTGGTTGGATTTCTCCTGAACTTGCAAGTGATGATGGTTCCAAGTGGTCTGGTATGGAGACCACCAATACCGATTCAAAATCTAAGCAAGACTGGGGATTGCTGTCAAAGGAACCTTTACCTGGAACTAGAGCTTCACATAAGGAGGATTTTAGTAGTAAAGGCTATAATAAAAATGTGGAAGGCACTGCTGAATGGGATGCTGACAAAAGCTACGGCACAAGAATGTCTCCTGGTCTAGATGGATGGAGAAGACATAGCTCTAACCTGTCTGATAGAAATGATTGGAGCAGGTCAGTGAGGTTAGATACACTGGTACTAGCTTTAAAAGCTTATATTAACTTCCTCATCACAAAAGTATTCGATCTCAAATTTTGTTGCTGAAGTTGCAGTTTCCGCTTAGAGCACAATGTCAGTTATTCAAATCTCTAAAGTTTGATACTGAATTTCCATGCTTGTGTGATCCATGTTGTTCATTTAAATGAGCTTATCTGGATTTATGTATTTCTATTAGGATTGGTCAGTTCTTTACCAAGGGATGATCTATTGCAATTTCATTCTTGATTAAACTTGCTTGTTTTTATCGTGTTTCAGGGGTAGGAGTAGAAGCCGAAGTTGGAGTAGAAGCCGGAGTAGAAGTAGAAGTCCTCCTCATAGTTTTAAGCGGGACTCAGGATTTCATGATAGAAACAGAAACAGATCACGTGTTTCAACTCAATTGTGCAGAGATTTTGCTTCTGGCAGATGCAGGAGAGGTAATGGTTGTCAATTTCTTCACCAAGACAATCAAAATCTGGATGATAGCTGGGAAAGTAGGAACAGGAAGGGGGGCCGATCCTTAAGATCAACTCCCCATGATTTTAGGGACTATTCCAGGAGTGGAAGATCAGCTGCTCTTTGTACCGACTTTGTGAAGGGAAGGTGTCATAGGGGAGCATCTTGTAAGTATCCTCACGATAGTGCATTTCACGAACCATCACGAGGTTCTCCAATTGACATTAGTAGAGACAGGGAAAATGATAGGAATAAAGAAACATACTTCTCACGTGGTGAGCGTGAACCTTGCAGTAGCAGTGTTGTTATCTGTAAATTTTTTGCTGCTGGAACTTGTCGCAATGGAAAAAATTGCAAGTATTCTCATCATAGCCAGCCACGTGCAAGTCCAGAGAGGAAGTCAAGCACTGATAGATGGGAACAGGTCCAATGTTCAGATGGTAGGGAACGGTTGTGGGATGGCTCAAAATCAAGTGAATTGGCTAGTGGTTCTGATTTCACTCAGTTGAGAGACGACAAAAACGAACATATTGCTAGTCAAGAACCAAGATATACATGGCCTTCGGAACAAAAATGGGGTCATGGTTTGAATAATGAGAACAAAATTCAGTGGGACCAAGCTGTTAGTATCAAGGCAGTGCAGAGCAACAAGAATGATACCATTCTGAGCAAGGCAGAGGACGCTGGTAACATTGGCACTTCTGACCCTAGAGGTCACAGAAAGTGGCCAAGTGATGATATGGAGATGTCTCCTGATTGGCACTACCCTGTGCAACCATCGAATCATGTGGTGAAAGGAGATTGCAACATTATGCAGGATTCTGGCTCTCAAACTTCCATTGCTTTAGCCACTCTCAGCCATGCGATAGTTCAAGAGGCTTTGGCTAAGAAGCAAGACATTGCCATAGAGCCTATTACAGTTGATAATACTCACTTTCGGCAGAACCATAATTTGACAAAAGATGTTCCTATTGCATCAGCATTCAATGATAAGATTACAATTGACAAAAATATTGCTTCACATGCTGAAGGCAACCCTTCTGGTAACATTGTCCTTGGACAAAGAATGGCATATCACACTGACCATCCAGGCGGAGCTGTAATGAATCCGAAAGTTGCAGATGGAAATTTCAGAGTCAAACCACAAGAGGAGGATGGAAGCATGCCTGGAATTAATTCTGGAACAACCATCACTCCGACGAACATAGTAACCAGCGAACAAATTACCCAATTAACTAACCTTTCAGTTTCTCTTGCACAATATTTTGGAAATGTGCAACCATTGCCTCAATTATATGCCTCCCTTAATACGCATAATGTGTCAGAAACACCTTCCTTCCCTTATTCTGATGCATCAATCGGTGCTTTGGGGGCATCGATGAAGACAGGTCCTGTAATTGAAAGCTCGAAGCAACATGATTCTACCATCTGCAATAACTTAGAGATGAAGAAGCTTGAAGTCACTAAAACACCTTCAGACTGTTTACTAAATTCTGCCAGACAGAAAAGTGCTACAGATGTGAAGGATGAAGTACAGATACCAAATTTGCCTATATCATCTGATCCTTGTGACAAGATTGGTATCTCTGCAAAAGAAACCATTCATGAGAATGATGTAATAAATCATGCAAAGCCAGGTGGCGATGGTGAGGCTATTAAAGAGAAGAATGGTGATGGGGATAATGAGAACAAGACTGACCCGGGGGCAAATGAGGATTCTCAAGAGAATGATATGACAGAAAATGCGAATGGAAATGATGAGGTCCATGACAAGAAGAAAGGTAAGGATGCTAAGGGAATTCGTGCTTTTAAATTTGCACTTGTGGAGTTTGTCAAGGAACTTCTAAAACCTACATGGAAGGAAGGTCATATCAGCAAAGATGTTTATAAAACGATAGTCAAGAAAGTGGTGGACAAAGTGACAGGTTCCTTGCAGGGGGGTCATATTCCTCAAACACAGGAGAAAATTGATCACTATCTTTCATTTTCAAAATCAAAGCTCACTAAACTTGTTCAGGTAACTACAAATTTATTTTCCATTGAGTTCTCTTTCTATTGTTTTTCCCCCTATTTTATACTTTCCACCGGAAAATTGACTATTTTGTTTGGTTTATCATATTTTTTCTTAGTTACTGCAATGAAGTCCTCTAAATGTTCTAATCATGATATGATAACTATAATTTGATTTTTTTTAAATTTCCATATCGACATAAACGTAAAAATGAATATTCTATAAGCAATGGTTGGAAGTAATCAGCCCACTGTTTTTCTGGTTACATTAGTGTATGTATTATCTTGACTTTTTGCCCTTGGATGGGCGGCAATGAAAGTAGGAGTGCCAGTATCTCCTCTCAAATTATCCAGTTTCTGTTCTTTAACTCTTTTAGACTTGATAGAAATGACTGTTGCATTTGTTTGAATACAATTCCTTTCTTGTACAATCTACAATGGCATACAAAAAAACAAGCCCACCAGGGAGCCTCAATTACCTACAAGATCGGGTTCCAATGTAGAAGAATAATACCATGAGGGTACTAGTATGGTATATATAGGGAATGGTATTAAGGGTCTATTAGTAATTAGTTAAGGAGTCTTGGTTATAAATAGGGAAGTTATGGGGTCTTAGAGGGGTGTGGAGAATTTTAGTAGTAGTGTCCATTGTGGGACTTTTGGGAGAGAGATATCTCTCTCGAAAGGCTATTGGTATGTTGTAGTTTCTCTTGATATTGCAATATATTACTATTTTGTATTTTCAGTGTTTGAGTTCCTAACAAATACTAAGCTAATAGTTACAAAAAAATTTAACAAACGGACGTCCATAAAGAAGCATTAAATCTCACCCCTCTGAAACCTCTTCAAAAGACCTCTCCACCCTTCTAAAAGTTCTACTATTTCTCTTAATCCACACTCTCCACGAGATAGCACAGATAGCACAACAGGGCTGGCATGGTAGTTTGTGGTGCTGTTGGAACACGGTAGTTTTTGTTGTTCAACAATTTCATCTTACTGTAATAGCACTAACGGTTTTTTTCCCTTTTTTTTTTTTTTTTTTTTTTGATAAGAAACGAAAAAGGCTGCATTCCAAAAAAACCACATACAGCCTAGGGGCGGGGGATGAGAGAGCCCCCAAAAGAAACTAGTACATGAGCGCCTTCCAATCGTTAACAATCATGAGTAAGCCATAATTACAAAAGAATTTCCTATGAAGGCTAATCCACCAAGAAGCAGTATTTTGTACACCGTTACAAAAAGAAACGATATCTAGAGACTTATCTTCAAAGGTTCTACTATTCCCTTTTTAATATTTTGTTATCCTTCTAAAGACCTCGTATGTTCTCGTAGTAATTTTTTTTTGTTGCTTTAACCACGGCAGTAGAGCTTGGTTCTGGGAGGATCATTAGCTTCAAACATGCTCTTCATCAGCATTCTTTTGCTTATTTACTCTATAACCCTTTCCAAAAACTCTCCAATCTCCTCGGTTATTTGTTTGTGAGAGTGTGCTACCCTCTTTTGATATTATTTTGAGTCAGTCTCCCTCTTGTACTTATTATGGTCATTCCATTTCCAGTTTGTAGGGGCCTTCGTTGGTGGTCTCTTAAGCCATCATAACTTTTTTTTATTAGTAATCTTCGTTTGATTTTATCTCTGGTCCCTTCCTCGACTTTTTTTTTTTTTTTTTTAAAAAAAAAAAATAAAAATTATGAGGAACTGTGATTCCTTCCTTTCATTTATAAGACGAAATTACAAAAGAAGGCAAACTATGTGCAAATTACTAAGAACACTTTCAATAGACTATAAGAGAAATGAGATTATAAGATCTAAAGAGGAGAAAATTTACATCAAGAGAGAGCAATATAAGATAAATGTTAAAAAAATCTAAATCATCAAAATGGGTGGCGTTATCCTCGAAAATGCAATTATTGTTCATGGAAATTCATTTACAAGATGCAACATTTGATTTACAACAACATTGACTTCAAAGTCGGAAAGAACGACGAGACATTGTTCTGGGAGGATGTTTGGCTTGGTACAACCAATCTACAGTCTAAATATCCTTCTTTATGTCATCTCTCTTTAAAAAAGGAGACTCGCATTGCTGATTTTTGGAATCCAATTGATGGGGCTTGGAATCTACATCTGGGAAGAAATCTAAATGGGGCAGAAACTCTAGAATGGGCCATCTCATCTCACCGTCTCTCATCATTTTCTATTAAAGATGAGGAAGATATATGGATTTGGCAGCTAGGAAAAAATCTAGCTTTCTCCACTGAAACTCTTACTAAAATGTTGGCCTCCTCTGCAAACATCTCTAATACTGATTTCTACAACCAGTTATGGAAAGGTCCTATGCCGTAAAAGGTCAAATTTTTAATATGGGAGCTTTGCCATGCTTGTATCAACACAACATACCTTATTCAGCGGAAAAATCCTTGGATTGCTCTATCTCCAAGCTGCTGCTGCTTGTGTTATAAGGATCATGAATCTCTGGTCCATCTTTTCAGCAACTTTGCTTATGCATCAGCCTTTTAGGTCTTCCTCTGGCAAACTTTTGGATGGCATACTGCCAGACCGGGTGACATCCTATCTCTTCTCAAATTTTCTCTTCTTGGGCATTCATTCAAGAAGGAAAAGAAATTTCTTTGGCGCAATTTTTTGTACGCTTTTTTCTAGAATTTATGGCTGGAAAAAAATGCTCGACTCTTCTCTGATACGTCTCAAAACACATGTGTTTTCATTGAATCTACGTCTTATCTTGCTTTATATTGGAGTAGTCACTCCTCTCATTTTGTAATTATAGTTTATCCTTCCTTTTATCACAGTGGAGATGTCTTTTGTAATTACCATCGATAGGTCTTCCTTTTGTATCTATTTCATACATCAATGAAATGGTTTATGTTTCCCTTAAAAAAGAAAATGCAATCATTGTGCTCCAACCATACAAGCCAGAGAAAGGCTTTGATGAAACATTTCCATGAGACTTCCTTTTCTTTGTTAGAAGGGTAACCGATAAGACTAATTGAAGTAGTGTGGTTATATCTCCTGGGAACGCTAGGTGTCAATTGAAAGCTGAGTGTCAAAAGCATCGGCACAAGTGCATGTAATGAAAAGGGTGAGTAAGGTTTCATTATTCTTTTGACTTTGTAGAAGCTTACAATCTAAAATCTCGAAGAAGATTCATTTTTTTACTTGGCCAGTAGCCTTGGGAAGGATTAGCACTTTAGACATTTTGTGGAGAACCTCCACTTTTGATCTTGATCCAGATTTTGAAATTGCTGGGTCTTACGCAAGAGAAAAGTAGAGCCCGTTTGCTCTTATAGTTTGGCTACAATAAAGTTTTTTACTATCTTTAGCTTATTATAGAGGTTGAGCCTTGCATTTAATTTAAATATTTTTAGATTATTCCTTCGTATTTTATTACCTAAAGCTGTGGCTCTTTCTTTTCAGTTTTTTGTGTTCTCCACTTCTATTTGGTCTTTTTTGTGTGGCCCTCTGTTTGTACTTACACTTGTTCAAATGAAAGTTGGTTTTTTCCTTTAAAAAGAAAAATCATGTGTCACGAGTGTAGTGACAAAAGGATACATGAGCTCTTTAGGACTAGTGAAGGGTATTCATGGGTTAGTTAATGGGCATCTTAGATTCAAACAAAATACAACCTCGTGGTGGATATCTTTATATATATATATATATATATTTTGTAATTATAGCTTGCTTATGAGTTATGATTATTAACGATTGGCAGGCTCTTCTGAGATAGTTTTTGTTTTGTTTTTGGGCAGGGGTTTCCTCCACCCCTGGCCCTTAGGCTGTATGGTATCTTTTGTTTTGCTCAATATATTTCCCTTTTTTTCCTATGAAAAAAAAAAATCAATTGCTTGGGTTGCATCAAGCCAATGATTCTCATAGGTGGTGGAGGTGGTGGATCCAACGGGCATTGGGATGTTTGAGTTGGCCTGAGAGTTGTTTGGTTTATTGATTTTCAAATCTTTGGACTAATTTACGAAAACTAGTACCTTAGGATCCAATATGCTATTAGTGTGACCAATAGTAGTTTGATTTCATAAATTTGTTACCCATCAAGTGATTGAGATAGGGTTCATCGTTTATGTAAATATTAGAAATTAAAAAACCACCCTTGGTTGGCCTAGTGGTCACTGGTCAATAAGGGTCATGTAAATATTGGAGAGCTTGGAGAGAAGGTCTATAAGTCATAATAGTCACCTATCTAGGATTTGATATTCTTTGAGTTATCTTGGCAAACAAATGTGGGTTGGACGATTGTTCTGTGAGAATAGTTGACGTGCATGTAAGATGATTTGAACACTCGTGGATTAAAAAAATGAAGAGTGAAGAAACCAGTAACGTGTGGAAGGGGAGGGAGCAAAAGAAAGAATTACCTAAAACCTAAATGTAGGTGGTTGTTTTTTATAAGTGCGCTTTCTGCTGTCAAGTTTTCCTTGCAACATATGAAAGTCTGAGGATCAGAAAGCAGTGTAATTGGTTAAAGTGGGCTGCAAGCTTTGATTTTTGAAATAAAATAACAGACAAATTTGGTTTAAGAATTAGGCTAATTATTTGCAATGAGAACCTTTCTTTTTGGTATTTCTTAGGTAGTGAATGTTGGTGCACCACTTGGCGAATAAGTACATGTTATGTTTTGATGTTTCTTAAAGTATATTTTACATTCATATGATTGCTACAAGTCAATTATTTAATGTGAGTATATAAAATATAATTTAATCCATTCCAATACACAATGCAATACACATCAGGTTAAAAAAATGATTCACATTTCAAATCACAATTTGACTACATTATTTTTTTTAAAGATTGGTGAAAATAAAGTTGGAGCAATACTAGACTAGTCTAACCCTTCAAAAGGTAAAGAAATACAGTGCTTTATGATCTCGCAGCATTCTATTGTGGTGAGCTACAAGAACAAAGCTCTGATACGATTAAACCGAAGCTAAATTCTGCAACCGTGCTCCCTCGAGCACAGTTTGACAAGCTTTTCACATTTGTAGTGGACTCCCCTGGATAAGGATTGGAGGAATATATCTCTCTTGAAAGATGATATCTATTGAATATTACAGTGAGAAACTTAGTGAAACTCAGTGAAGCATGTCCAAAAAGTTGAATAACCAACAAACAATACTTACTAGGGCTTTAAAATGTTGGGAGCATTTTTTTTTTTGGATAAAAAACCAACTTTCATTGAGAACAAATGAAAGAATACAAGGGCATACAAAAAAACAAGCCCCAAAAGGAAATCCCCTTAGATAAAGGGACGCCAATCTAACAAAATAAGACCTAAAGAATAATTACAAAACAAACGCGTCACCGACACCCACAACGAGACAGAATACTAAATAAGGTCCCAAACATCCTCCGCATTCCTCTTCTTCCCTCTAAAAATTCTGTTATTTCTCTCCCTCCACAACCCCCAAAAGATAGCACAAATCCCAGCTTGTCATAAGAAGTTTCCCTGGTCCTAAAAAGGAGGATGGAAAAGGAACTCATCGATCATCTCCCTGAAATCCCTGTGTCTAGCGAACTGAAGCCCAAAAATCTCAAAGAAAGCGATCCATATCGAGCGTGCAAAGTCACAGTGCCACAAAATAATGCTCCCAGCTTTAAAATGTTGGGAGCATTATTTGCTTGGCTGGATATTTGTATTTATACTTCTAAGCAGTTATTAGAGGTCAAGTTACTTGAATTCTCAAAATAATACCAACGGATGCACCCAAGGCGGCTTTCATTCATCAAAAGGTCTGGTTTCTCCATTAAGACATTTGCTCAAAGAGTTTCAAACCCTAGTTTGTTTTTGTGATTACTCAAATTGAAGGTTCTTTGTTGGATCCCTCCCTCAGGAAAGAGCCCCCTTTCCTTTTTGCCCCTTAGGTTGTTTAGTTGTCTTGGTTGTTCAATTTTCTATCAATGATAGTAATACTAATGCTGATGATAAAAATACAAAGAGTCTTGCTAATGCATTGAGTAATGTTTTTCAGGTTGTCAAGAAAAAAAAGATCATTCTCAATGTGTTCACAGAGCAACATTTATTATTGTTGATGTATAGCAAAAATGCCACCCTTTATCCTTGTTGCAAGACAAGCGATGCTGCTTGAGACTATTATGTGCGACAGTAAAATTTTCTGCTATCATGGAAATTACTGCAAAAAATCTTGGGCTAGAATTGAAGCTTAACACTTCGTGCCATCCGCAAATCGATGGCCTAACAAAAGTCCCAAAGCAGTAGGAGATTTAGTGCGATGTTTGAGCTTACCCAAATCTGAACAGTAGGATCTAGCATTACTCAGTGGAATAGGATATATTGAGGCACTTCGACTGACTGGATTTAGTGGACCTTCTTACATCAGCTGTTGTTATATCTAAATTTGCAGTATAAAATCCATTAGAGGCTCATGCAGAACTTTACTGGCAAATGGAACTTGTGCTGTCTGTTAACAGGGAAAAAAACTTGGAAAATTGTGAATTGGCATGGCTCACCTAACACAAGTCACAAAGCAGTAGGAGATTTAGGGTTGTGACTGTTACGGTAGTTAGCACGTACCTTGGATGCTTGTAAATATCATCTCTTATAACCTCTCTGGTATCGTTCTAGTCAATTCATAATAAAGTTCCAGTCACATTATCTGGATGCACCATCTTTGAAGATGACAACAAAATTTTTGTAAAAAGAAAGATCAAACATTTTGTGAGAGCTCCATTAGGCCTTTTTAAGATCCACGTGAAAGTTATAGATTTATAAGAAACTACTTCCATGGTTCTTGCTCTTTTGTTGTGTATTCATTCCAAGTAAAGTAGTATTTGGTCCAATCTCTTAAGAGTTCTGTTGCTGATCTTTCCAATTGAGAATAATCTATTTTTCTTCCTCTCTGGTTCCGTATAATACGTTTCCTCAACGTCTCTCGTTTCCTTGTCAGGCATACGTGGACAGAGTTCAGAAGACGACTTGAGAAGGCGAGGTTGTTGGAATACATTCTTATGTAATTTTTTAAAAAATCCCATGTACTAATTTGTTAGAATGCTGCAGGCTTCTGAATGATGTTTATCATGTCTTACTAATGTAGTGTAATGTATCTCCTAGTAGCAGTGTTAGGTACACCTTTCTCCAGCCTTTCTGCAAATTAGATATATGGAAATTTGTTGCTTTTGGTTTGTGCATTCTTCATATTTTATTGTTGAATGAATGGCTGTCACTTTCAAGGACCAGCATTCTTGACCAAGGGCTAGCAGGTTTGTTTTTTTTTTTTTTTTTTTCATTTTTTTTATTATTGTTATTATTAATTAGGGTCAAACTGACCCGGTTCGCCTTTTATACAGACGATGTTCAGTAATTATATTTTTGGACAAATTAACCCTTTAGTTCTCGTGTTCAAGGGAAGGTTTTTCTTTTTATGTTTGTGTTTCAATAATAGACATTTGAAGTTCTGAATTTAGAATATAGTTCATAACAATGAAACTTTAATAAGGGTGACTGTTTGATTATGATTGTTGATTTTGTTTTCTATTATAAGAATAAACTTGTTTATGGGCATGGTATTAAGTAAAAGAAAATGAAATTTCGTTATCAAACAAACTCTAGACAATGCTTGATTATTGAAGGAAGAACTTGGGATTCAATTTTATTATTGATTATCTACTTTCACGTATAAATGAGAAAAAATGATTAAATTCCTTCGTGGAAAAAAGAGATTTACCAATTTGGTTCAGTAGTCTTGGTTTTGATTTGAACTTTACAAGTTAGATGGTAGTTTGGGGTTTGGTCCAACCTTATTAACGGTTCTTAATTTTTTTTTTTAAATCCCATTTTCCCCTTCATTTGTTACATAATGTATTAAATATGACAAGGATGAAATCGATAGGTGAAATTTAGCGAAATCGCAATAACTAAACTATAGACTTTGAGGTTTGAAAATAGTTTTAAATGGTCATTAACTCTATTTGACCTAAAAGAATTCTAACATAGCGATTAACATGTTAATTCAACTTTGATGATTTGGTAGTTTTGTTGATGTTTACTAATGTGACATCTTCATCCTCTCTCTCATTTCTCCATTCTCCTTCCTCCCTCATTTTCCCTTCTTCTCCTGAGGACCCTTGTTACTCGTTGGTGCTCTTATCGTTGTCTGACACTTGTCGTTGCATCACTATCCATCGTCATCATTCATTCCGTATGTTTCAAGTTGTTTGGAACAAACAACTGTTCATTCCAGATATGTAGGAATGGACGCAATTTGTTTCACACTCCAAATTTGGAATAGACAATTGCATTCATTTCAAATCGATGGGAACAAACGATTACTTTCATTTTCCATACCACTAGGAACAAATAAAACAACACTTCATTTCAAATAATTTGAAGTGACACATGGAACGAATAAAAACCACATAGGACAACAATGAGAAAGTCTATATTAGAGTAGAAGGGAGAAAGAGATCAGTGTTGCCTTGTAAGGTGGGGTTAAAATATGCAATGAAATTCCACACAATGCACGTGCAAGTATACATGGCCAGCATCAAGTGATAAGTATATTAATATCGTCTCCACAGGAATTAGAACAAGAAAATTCCTATGTTCAAACTTAATTTCTAGCAAATTCAAGATGGTAACCGATAAAATTTTAGTAATATCTAAACTAAGGTGCTTTGATAAAAATAAATTGCAAAAATGAACATAAAACAAAGTAAATGCAGAATACTAAAGGAAACGAGACTTGCAACAAGGTTAAGAAAGTTGGCTCGGATTAGGAACTATTTGTATCTCTCTAAACATCGAATGCTGGAGCAAGAACTTTGCTCTCTCAATCCACACAACAAGTTCTCACGGAATCTTCCCAGATCTCCTAAAATAGCAGATTAACTCCCATTAACCCACTTCATTTTAAACATGTTGCATTATGTGCATTAGGTGAAGTGTTATCCCTAACTCCTTCACTTAGCTAGCTACTAACCCTAACAAGGAGCTAATGTGATTTTGAGTATTCAACCACCTTTGTTTTTCCCAAAACTAAAGATGACAGTGCAAAGAAATGATTGGCCGAATGAAATTTTTGCTTAAGCATAAAACACCCTCAAAACCAGATTAAGAAAGCTAAGGAGCTCAGCTCCAATATTTAGATTAATACAAAAGTATCCTAATCCCCACCTTAAGGTGATTAGTTCATGTTACAAGCTGAAAACAGAATAACATAACCAGAAAAAAGCCATAAAGAAAACTAAACAGAGCTACTCAAAGTTCAAGAGAAGAAGAAAAGAAAATAAAGGAAGAAGTCGCTGGAAATGGAAAGGTTGCAGAAGATGCTCCTTCCAAATGTCAGCTTCCCCTTCTTCTATGGAATCTCCTTCTCTTCCCTTCTCGATTTCTCCACTGTTGTCTCTATGTCTGCATCTGAATGAATCCCTTCTCTCTTAGTTTCTTCTCTTTTTTATATCTCACCACAAAACGTGGTTGCCCTAAAAAATATACTCCTCTCTTCATTGAATTCAGGGCTACATCAGCTTCTTTTCAGCAAGATGGCAGACTTCCATTGGATGAAATAGCTGATTGTAATAAAAAGTGTCAGCTCATTTAATGAACTAATTTTTCCCTCGTGTGAATCACATGCGAACTTTGCTCCAGAATTGATCTAGCAATTCCATCGCCAGCTCCTCAATCACTTCAACTCTACACATGCTGCCTTTAGTCTGCTACCAAAATGACTTTATGGATCTGCAATAAGTACACAAAATTTAATGCATTTCACCTTCAAAACATTAGCAAAATATGAACTATTTCCTCAAAGATGATTCAGACTAAAACATGAGATTTATAGAGGAAAATACCAAAATATGCTAGCCAATTACCCCCATATTAAAGAATCCAAACTAAAAGATAAGGTAAATAACTCTTATACTAAGAGTTATCAATCAGAGGAAGGTGGAGAAATGAGAGGGAGGAAG
Organism: Luffa acutangula; assembly: GCA_036850905.1. Lineage (NCBI taxonomy): Eukaryota > Viridiplantae > Streptophyta > Magnoliopsida > Cucurbitales > Cucurbitaceae > Luffa > Luffa acutangula. Next base: position 53,229,803 of record CM072087.1, on the reverse strand, counting down.
GAGATGCCCCATCAAATCAGGTGAGAGACCATTTAGAACTATTTTTCAAACTTCAAGGACTAAAATGTCCCTATTAAAATCTTAAAGACTACACATATATACACCAAACTCAAATCTCAATGTACGACCAAAACCGTATTATACTCTTTAAAAGTTTAAAATCATACGCACTAATTCAGATGGAGCCAAAATCACAAAGATATATAAAACAAATAATTGAACAAAAGAATTTTTTTTTTTTTTTTAAAAAAAAAAAAAAAAGAGAAGGAAAAGGGGAGAAAAAGAAATGAATGAGTTTGTCAAAGGGCTAATTTAAGGGCCAACAAGTTTAAGGATCACTTTTGCATAAATGGCAAAGTTGTGAAGGGTAGAGTCTAAGGAAGTGTTAGTCAGAGTCCAGATTATGAGGAGGGGCAGTGGATGGAAATTCGATTTTAAAACACATCTTTTTATTTATTTATTTTTTTTTATTTTTATTTTAATGTGAAATGGAAATTAATGATTAATGAATGAAAATGCATGGTTTTCTGATCCAAACCAATCCTTCTCGTAAAATGTTATTTTTTCCTTTCCAAACCCATAAAAGCTTACCCTTCCCCTTTTCCTCCTAATTTCTTTTTGGTCCATAGGCTCAAATTTCTCATTCCAAAAGCTGCTTTTTCTAAAACCACTTTCATTCAGCCACTAAGAAAATGTGTGGGAGTGGTTTTGAGCTTTGAAATGGTTAGGCATACTTTCCTATATCAAATATATTTATGCTTAGTTTTAGTTATAGTTTGGAAGTACTTTTTAGAAAAGCGGGAAGTACTTAGTTTGAGAGTATTTTTCAAATGAGCAGCTGATAGATGTTTGATCAAGTACGTACGTTTGGTTCATAATATACAATTTCTTACTTTAGTTTTTCTGATTAATTTCTCTTTTTACACATTTTTTCTTACTGACTTCGACATGTCATCTCTTTTATGATCCGTATGTCTCTTGTTACAAACCTTTCTCTTACTCTCTTAAATTCCTCTTTATTTGCATTTTGTTTTGTGACTAGATCTCTACCTTCACACACACACTTTCTCTTACTAATCTATTTCTATACAGATAAATAATTTCTCTTACTAATGCTCTCTCTCTCTCTAAAAAGTTTTACTAGCTTATTTTATTTTTAAATTTTAAATTGTGATTATTTCAATGATGAATAATTCTAAAATTTTTGTTAGGTAACTATTAATCATTAAAAAGATTTCTTATTATTTCAAATTCCAAAAATTTGACCTAGATTTTGAAAACATTGGTAAAAAAGTAGACATCTTTTACTAATAGCCTTTCATCTTTCCTCCCGAAACATTCGGGTTCTTAACCAAATTTCAAAAATAAAAAACAAACTTTTAATTAAACACTACCTTTTTTCAGTTTAAAAAATGGTCTTGAATTTTGAAAACATTTGTAAAAAGTAGGTAATAAGACAAAGAGCCTGTTTATAAGTATTAATTTAAAAAAAACCAAAAACTAATTAAAGTCATGTTTGATAACTATTTGATTTTTAAAAAATTAAATTTATAAAACACTACTTCTTCCTCTCAGTCTCATTATTTTGATATCTACTTTCTACCAATATTTTTAAAAACTAACTCAAGTTTTGAGAATTAAAAAAAAAAAAATAGTTTTTAAAAATTTGTTTCTATTTTTTAAAATTTGACTAAAAATCTAAATGTGTTCTTCAACAAAATGTGACTTTAATTGAACCAACCTAAATTTCAAAAACTCACCACTAAAAACAAAATTGTTATCAAACCAGATCTAAATATCGAACCATAAGTTTATATCATAGACACAACCTTCAAAAACACACACTAAATAGAAAACAAATTTGCCCATCAACCAGACTCCTAATTATTTCCACTTTCACCATATATACACACACATATAAGGTAGAAAGACAAACTTAAATGGGAATGAGAAAATATATTATATATTATAGATTTGAAGCATTGGGCAACACATTGCATGTTCATCTATCAAATTTCAGTTGCACAAACTTTTAATTTATTCTTCAAAAAAAAAAAACTTTTAATTTGTTTTTCTTGGGTGGGTGGAAAGCTGCTGAATGAACCAAAAACCTTCACCAAAGTTAGGTAATTTATTAATTATTATTAACATTTTTCTGTTCTAACAGAGATTGTGAACTGATAGTGTACAGAAAAAACTAAATTAGCATACCCTTTATGGCCTCCATTTATGTTGAGTACTCCAACATTTGATGGTCCTTAGCCTAAAGTTCTTGCTGCCTTCTACAATATACATGTTATGACGAAAACAGTAACAACGTAACAAGAACGAAAGGGCGAAGAGAAACAACACACAGATATACGTGGTTCACTAACGGTGTGTTAGCTACGTCCACGGGCAGAGGGAGAGAACGATCTTATTATGTGAGGAGTATTCAGAATACAGCGAGACCCCCGTACTGGGTCGTTCGAAGCGCTTCATATCAGATTCAAGGCATATCAACAATACAACCACACATGCTTGAGAGCAACAAATAAATTAATGGCCAGCTTCTCTTTTCAATCTCTAACTCCAATATCTAGGGTTTCTCATGGAAGATAATTTAATTGGTAGCAATCGAGCGAGCGTTTGATTCGATTGGGATTATACTGTGTAATCTACGATGTCGTCGATGATCATGTTCTAAAAAGTTGCTACTCTAAAGCATGTTTTTCTCCTCTTTTTACACATATACTGAGTATAGTTGATGATGGGCTTGTTCTAAGTGCTTAGAAACACCCTTTTTTTTTTTTCACTTAAAAGGTTTATTTTTTTAAATACTTAAAAAGTCATTTCAAATCGGCCTTACATACAATAAACGAATATGTGGATAGAGATAGTTGAGTGATTGGTTTGATCTCGGTTTATGATATGGTTGTCAAGATCGATTTGATCCGTCGTCTAATTTATTTACCTTTATATATGTTGTGTTCCTTTTTTTTTTTAAAAGAATATATGTTGTGTTCCTATGGGCCGATTGCAAGGATAGCAATATGAGCCAAAATAATTGCAAATCTAGCAATCCACAAAAAAAAATTGCAAAAATGGCAAAATCTAATAGTTTGTGTGTTGCATTTACTAAAATACCCCTCCAGATTTTCTTTCACTGATAGAAAGTTTTTCTACCACTGATAGATTCTATCAGTGATAGAAAGATTTTCTATCAGTGATAGAAATTTTCTATCACTGATAGATTCTATCAGTGATAGAAATTTTCTTTCACTGATAGATTCTATCATATAATAGAAATTTCTTCTACTACTGATAGATTCTATCGGCGATAGATATTTTTCTATCACTTGTTCAGTGTTCTATCAGTGTTTGGTTGTTGTTATTTGGTTTTCTATCAGTGTTTGGTTTTTGCTTTTCAGTGTTTGGTTTCTATAATCGTTCGTTTTTGCTTTATTTTTCAATGCTCGATTTCACCATATATCACCATCGCTGATAGAAACAAAAGATCTTCTATCACTGATAGAAAAGTATCAGTGATAGAAAGATTTTCTATAACTCACGAAAAGTTTTTCTATCAGTCTCAGTGATAGAGATAGAAAGTTTTTCTATCACTCATAGAAAGATTTTCTATGAATGATATAAATTTTTTCTATCACTCATAGAAAAAATTTCTATAAGTGATAGGTTCTATCAGGGATTGAAAGATTTTCTATCAAGAGTTTTCTATCATTGATAGAATATCTTTCTATCACTGATAGAATAGTTTCTATCAATGATAAAAATCTTTAATCACTGATAGAAAGTTTTTATATCGGTGATAGAAAGTTTTTCTATCACTTATAGATTATATCGGTGATAGAAATATTTCTATCGGAGATAGAAAGATTTTTATGGATGATCAGGGATTGAAAGATTTTTTATCAAAAGTTTTTCTATGATTTTCTATAAAAAGTTTTTTTTTTTATCACTGATAGAACCTATCAGTGATAGAAATCTTTTATCACTGATAGAAAATGTTTCTATTAGTGATAGAAATCTTCTATTCTATCAGTGATAGAAACTTTCTATCACTAATAGAAAATTTTTCTACCACTGATAGAATCTATCAGTCATAGAAATATTAGTGATAGAAACTTTCTATCGCTGATAGAAACTTTCTATCGCTGATAGAAAATTTTTCTACCACTGATAGAATCTATCAGTGATAGAAATATCACTGATAGAAACTTTATTCTATCAGTGATAGAAACTTTCTATCACTAATAGAAACTTTATTCTATCAGTGATAGAAACTTTCTATAACTGATAGAAATTTTTTCTACCACTGATAGAATCTATCAGTAATAAAAAGACTTTCTATCAAGAAAAAAAAAAAAAAACTGACAAGGAAGAAGAAGATGGACACACAGGGGCAATTTAGGATTATAAAAAATTAATTAAAAAATTTTGCCATATTTGCAAATATTTTTAAAAATTGCTATATTTGTAATTATTTACCCTCATGTTGCCACCCATTACAATTATCCTATCATATACAATTATGTTTAGAAATTACATATTAATGACAAAAACAAGAGCAGATATATATGATTAGGTTGTTTGTAAATTTCACACATATCATCATAAATAGGCTACAATGTAATTAATTTTCGCCCTTTGAATCGTAAACTTGCTTTCAAGCTTTGTATAAGTAAGTTTCATTAATGTCTTCAAATTAGTGATCAGTAATTTTTAAAAAAATTTCGTCCTAGTTTCATTAAAAAAAAATATTGATGTTTAAAAACTTTATATCTAAAAATTTATAAACAAGTATATTAAAAAGTAAAAATTTCACATGCGTTATTGGTATTAAAACGTCTAGATAACTTTTATTTAGAATACAATTCGATCAAGTATAGCGTCTCATGTTCCTAAGATATTATTAAAACTTTCACAATAACCAAATCGAAAACAAATCCCACATTGTTCAAGTACGAAACACAAGCCCTAATCAATAAGAAAAGAGAGCTCAAAATTAGCATAACGAAAATAGTCAAACCTAATCGAACAAGTAGACTTTTGGAAGCTAGTAATGAAGAATTCATGTCACTACAAAAAGTATAACCCTAACCCATACAAATTTAATGGTTAGTCTTTAATGTAGTATATAAGAAGTATTATTGTGTGTTTGAGGAGAATGAAAATAAAAAACCCTAGCCATGCCTAAAAATGGGGGTTCTGAAAACCCTAAAATGATTGCATTAGGGCATGCGCAAAGTTTGTACATCTTAAAAAAAAAAAAAAAAAAAAAAAAAAAAAAAAAAAAAAAAAAAAAAAAAAAAAAAAAAAAAAAAAGTACCCATCAAAGTGCAGTACACAAACACATAAGAATGACATAAGAAAACATGCCCCTCCACGGAGGCTGATGCAATTCCACTTCAATTTTTTGCCTTGGTTTTTGGGACCATAAAAACAACCCTTCATCAAAATAATTTTTATTTTGACATCTCTTCAAGGAACAATGTGAAATTAATGAGGGAAAAATGAAGAATTTCTTGTGCTTCAAATCACATCGATCGAAAATGAGTAAGTAGCCGCTTCTTGCTTATTTTGATGAGATTACGAGATCTTTATCGGATGGAATAATTTTAATTTATTGGGGGCCACTTTTATTAAATGTAACATTAATGAAACCAATGGAGATGAACTACTTAGAAGCTCCCATTCAATGATTAGGTAGTTCTATGCACCTTGTCTTCTGCAATGGGAATGACTATTATTGATCATCTCTTCAAACGCTACCTAAACGTTTTTCAAATCCATTTTTAATAATATTGGAAATTATTTGAATCTAAAACTAAAAACCCTTTTCAACCTATTAAATTATATATGATTCGTTCTCATGTATATAATTTGTGATTAACTCTAAAATATATATATATTTTGTACAATACTTCCTTGATACTTTAAAAGGAGATGACAAAAGAAAGCAAAGCAGATGGGGTTGCAGAAGATGAAAGAATAAGGCAAAGCCTTGTAAGGGCTTTGATTACTAGGGGCAATTCCTTGGGGGAAAATCTTCCAAAAACAGAAAGAAAATAATGTTAACCCTAGATCACTCCTTTTTCTTCTTTGCCCATCCAAACATCTTTCCATTTTTTCATTCCCTTTCTCTCAAGCACAACACTACCAATCCCCATTTTCTCTTTCACCACTTCATCAACAAACCCTCATTCTTCATGACCTTTAATAGAATCAATACAATAGTCTTCTTTTCACAAACCTCCCATTACTTTCTTCAAATATTTCATCTGATCCAACCCCATACCCTAGTTCTTATTTTCTTCTCCCTCCCCCATCACCCTCCTCCATGGAGCCCCATCACCTCCCAAACTCCTCTTCTCATCTCCAACACTCCGCCATGGACGATCACGATATCCTTCATCATCACCACCACGTCCACGACCTCGATTCCATTTGGTCGTCGGTGTTTCCTTTTCAACCCTCCGATCCTCATCAAGAGCTTCCCACCTCCTCCACCCACTTGCTGATAAGCTACGGTATATATAAATGACATTACAGGAGTTTGAACACAAAAGTTAGAGTATATATAATCATTTATTTATATCTTTTACAGGTACTCCGAGTTCTGGGGCAGGTGATGATCAGGAGGAGCCGGAAGAAGAGCTAGGTGCCATGAAGGAGATGATGTACAAGATCGCTGCGATGCAGCCAGTGGACATCGACCCTTCAACCATCCGAAAGCCCAAGCGACGAAACGTTCGAATTAGCGACGACCCACAAAGCATCGCCGCCCGTCTCCGACGAGAGAGGATCAGCGAGAAGATCAGAATTCTTCAGAGGCTTGTGCCCGGAGGAACAAAGATGGACACAGCTTCAATGCTAGATGAAGCCATTCGCTATGTCAAGTTCTTGAAGCGACAAATACGGTTGCTGCAGTCGAGTCAGACGGCGCAACAGCCGAGCACTGGCGGTGGCGCCGCCGCTGGAGGGTGGCCATTTACACTCCACAAGGCTGATGGTTCAACCTCCTCGTCCACTTCCATGGAGGCCACTCCCGCCATTACACCATCAGGATGGTGAGAATTAATATTTAATAACTTAATTAATTCATCTGTAATTAATTAAGTATATGGTAATTGGTAATGATCAATTACTAATTAGTTAGAGTAGTGGTTAAATCAATATGCTTGTAATTGTACCTTGAAAAAAAAACACTAAGCAATTAATTTTAGTAATATCCCATCCATTTGATTTTTTTTTTTTACTAGTAATAATTGGCTTCACAAACCCAATTAAATCAACATAACCCATTATTAAATTAAACATTTGAACAGATAACAACAAGCAAGAACTTTTGGGTATTTCTTAATCACGTGGTATAATTTGATTAATTCAAAACGTGGGGACTCATTAATATTATTTTTGGATGATTCAAAATAAGTAGAAAAAAGAAATTGGTATTAAAGATATTGTTGACTTAAGGGAGTTTTATAATGATTAGTGTTAGCTAAGGTTACGTAGGAGCATAAATAAAAATATATATATAAATGGGAAGAATCATTTGGAGTGTTGAAATTTGGCAGGAAAGTTTGTTTGGCCGACTCTCCTTCCTGGAATTAACACTGACGTGAGGTCCTCTTCAATATCATTATAACTCTTTTTTTAAAAAAAAAAAAATATTTTTATTTTTATTTCTCTCTCTCATCAATCTCTTCTTTGTCTCTGTCTACAGACCATGTGTCTGTGTGATCTCATAACATACAATGAAGAGAGAGATTTAGAAAGTGAAGTTTGAAGATGTGTCAAAAATAATAAGAATAAATGTATTGTTTTATGTCAAGTCAACCATATTTGACTTTTTTTTTTTTTTTTTTGGTTAACAAAAATGGGTGGGAGGTTAAGAAGTTGTTGGATGTATATTTTAAGTTTACGGATCTGAGTATAGTTGTTCAAGAAAGATTCAAATTCGTTGTTGAACACAAAACAGAAAAGAGTAAGCTTTATTCAAGATTGGGGATACTATAAACTATATAACTTTAGCTTTCGAACATAAGTTATCTAAAAGTATATCAAAATAGAGTGACCAATATGTTTGTAAAATTAAGCAATATCATATCAAAGGTAGGTTTTGTAGGTGTTAAGATTAAGGACACATTGCAAGATTCACAAGATATAAGATATCCGAATTCGGTCATGGTGGTAAGAGTCGAAGTATACTAATTAAAAAAAAAAAAAGCGTCGAAGTATACTAAAGTAAGCTTAATTTTTTTAAAATAAAAAAAAATGATACTTATGTACGTGAGAAACATACCAAAGAAGAGAATATAATTATATAAAAGCACGTCGATTTAGAGCTATATTGAAAAAGTTATAATTGACTAAAAGTTTTGATATAGTACACCAAATGGTAGTGATAATATTTTCCTGGAGACGGCTTTGGAAACAAATTTGGTCGTTTCTCTCCATCCAAGTATATATTCTAAATGATAGTCGAGATAAAATAATATTGAACTAAAGTATACTCCTTGTTGAATTATGGTTCATATAGACCAATATTGCACGGAGATCTTTCGGTGGAAGCCAAATTCTCAGAGACATATTTTTATCCAATTGTTTTTTGGAGCGACTTTATGGAACGAAAGAAACCGTCGCATCTTTAAAGGGATCATTTCTCACAACAACTCTGCTCAAATTAGGGAGAATATTATTGCTCTTGCTGGTTTTTTGGCTTCTTCTTCGAACTTTTTTTGTAACTATGAAGCCTCTTCGATCTCCCTTAACTGGAAAGTTTTCATGTAGTTCCCTCGTATGTTTCAGCTCACATACATATTGAATAAAGTATCCCTTTTCTAAAAAAAAAATATGGTTTATATATAGGTAAATTATCCGCATAAAAGAATCAACGTTTGACTTGATTTGTAGACTAAAAAACTCTTACGATCAAGGATATATATATCTAGTAAATCAATGTCCATTGAAGAACAGATATATATGAATGGAAGAAGCAACCACGTACATGTGAACCATAAAGAGAATGTGCAATTGTTCACACGTAACTTCGGGTATGGAGACACGTGGAATAAACTTTGATTTGTATTAATGTTGTATGCGCGTGAGTATACAATCTCTAGTACATAATCCTCTGATTCTCTCTCTTGTGTGTGGATGTGTTTCACTCGAGGGCTGTGATGCTTGATCTCGAGTTTGCAGCTTCGATGGATTCTTGGAGCTTGAAGTCCCTTGAGTTTGAAAGAGTCTTCAGTCTTCAAGAAGTGTTCAGTACTTGGAAACTTGTAGATTCAAAGAGTCTTCAGTCTTCCGTTTTGAGGAAAATTTCTCTGAATTCTCTAAGTCTGGTTGAGAGCTCCAAAATTCTGAACTCTTGTCTTTGTGAGAGTGTAGAATTTCTGAACCCTTGAAATGGAGGAGAACCCCTCTATTTATAGAGTTCTCGCTGGATGGGCCCTGATGACTTTTGGGCCTAACAACTTGGGCTTGGGCTTTTATTGGGCTTGGGTCTGGTTTATATTTGATCCAAAACCATATGACCCAAACATTTAAAAGACCCAAATTTGATCCAATTAACTATTTTCTTTAATTAATTGGTCAAATCAATTAATCTGATCAAAATAATTTATTTTTAATTAATTGATCAAATGGACATTTGACCCTAAAAATTTATAATTGGCCAAGCTTTGTCTTTAAATTAATTTTGGGACACATGTCAATTTATAATTGGTCCCAAATTTAATTAATTATAATTTTGTCATTAATTTTAAATAATGACGTGGCAATTTGTCATTGGCCAAAATTTCTCCTCCAACAAATGCCCCTTTTCGAGAGTTAGTCACAAGTTAAGTCTTCGGTCTTCAGACTTGGTGGAGTCTCTCTGAATTCTCTGGTTCTGCTTGAGAGCTTTGAAACTCTAAACTCTTGTCTTTGTGGGAGTGTAGAATTTCTGAACCCTTGAAATGGAGGAGAACCCCTCTATTTATAGAGTTCTCGCTGGATGGGCCCTGATGACTTTTGGGCCTAACAACTTGGGCTTGGGCTTTTATTGGGCTTGGGTCTGGTTTATATTTTATCCAAAACCATATGACCCAAACATTTAAAAGACCCAAATTTGATCCAATTAACTATTTTCTTTAATTAATTGGTCAAATCAATTAATCTGATCAAAATAATTTATTTTTAATTAATTGATCAAATGGACATTTGGCCCTAAAAATTTATAATTGGCCAACTTTGTCTTTAAATTAATTTTGGGACACATGTCAATTTATAATTGGTCCCAAATTTAATTAATTATAATTTTGTCATTAATTTTAAATAATGACGTGGCAATTTGTCATTGGCCAAAATTTCTCCTCCAACAAATGCCCCTTTCCGAGAGTTAGTCACAAGTTATGTGTGAGTGAATCTCGAAAAAGATATTTTGGGATCAAAATGCAAGATATTTGTTCTTGATCTTGACTCCATTTGGTGTTTCAATTTAATCAAAATATGAATTTTGGTCAAAATTTTGATTTTTTTCCATTTGGCAACAAACTTTGATTTGAAGTTTGGGCAAATTTTTGTTTATACCCAAATTTCGATTTGAGGTAAAATCCTACCCAATTTTAATTCATATTTGGAATAGAATTTGAGGTTTTGACTTTGGTTCATTTGGGATAAAATTTGGATTATGCCCAAAAATTAATTTAAGTAAATTTAAGGCTGCATCCAAAATTTGATGGGAATTTGGAATAAAATTTTCATATGGATTAGAAAATTTGATTTGGGATAAGAGTTTGATTACACTCAAATTCAGTTGAATTCAATCCAAATCTATATAGGAGTTTATCAAATCAATTTGAATTTATCTCCAATTTGATTTAAATCAAATCTCATACTTTGGACTAAAATTTGAAACAAAATCTCCAAATTTTTATTTTTCAATTTGATTTAAATCAAATATCATATCTTTGGGTTAAAATTTGAACCATAGACTCTTGGAGATAAGATTTATATTCGAACCCATCCCAAAATTGATGAAGATTTCCGTTGGAGATAAGATTTATATTTGAACTTATCCCAAAATTGATGAAGATTGTCGTTGGAGATAAGATCTATATTTGAACTCATCCAAGATTTCCGTTGGAGATAAGATTTATATTTGAACTTATCCCAAAATTGATGAAGATTGTCGTTGGAGATAAGATTTATATTTGAACTTATCCCAAAATTGATGAAGTCGTTGGAGATAAGATTTATATTTGAACTTATCCCAAAATTGATGAAGATTGTCGTTGGAGATAAGATTTATATTTGAACTTATCCCAAAATTGATGAAGTCGTTGGAGATAAGATCTATATTTGAACTCATCCCAAAATTGATAAAGATTGTCGTTGGAGACAAGATTTATCTATTTGAATCCTACTTTCCATTCTATAAATAAGGTTGAACCTCAGTAGGAGAGAGCACACATCAATTGAGGGGAGCATTCAAGAAAGGATTCAAGTAGGAAACTTTCTTCTTTTTTTTTTTTTTTATTTTTTATTTTCGTTTTTTTTTTCATTTTTTTTTTCCTTTTTTCGTTTTTTTTTTAATTTTCGATTTTTCCCTTCTTTTTTTTTTTAATTTTCGTTTTTTTTTTTTTTTTTTTTTTTTTTTTTTTTTTTTTTTTTACCTTGCCTATATTTCAATTACAAGCACAGTGCCTTCATCCACCATAAAAAAGGTAAGTACGTAGGTAAGTGATTTTTTTTTTAGGCATACATATCCATGTTTTCAATTTGCAGGTACAATGTCTTTTAGCATGAGTGCAAGGACATGTTCCTTGAGTTGGGACATGTTCCTTGGACTTGTGTCGCCGCCACGCCTTTCAGCACGAGTTGCAAGGACGTGTTCCTTGAGTTGGGACATGTTCCTTGGACTTGTGTCGCCGCCACGCCTTTCAGCACGAGTTGCAAGGACGTGTTCCTTGAGTTGGGACATGTTCCTTGGACTTGTGTCGCCGCCACGCCTTTCAGCACGAGTGCACGGACATGTTCCTTGAGTTGGGACATGTTCCTTGGACTTATGTCGCCGCCACGCGTTTCAGCACGAATCCAAGGACAATTGACGTCTTTGGACTTTAGGAAGTAGCGCAGCAATGTAGCCGAGCGTAGCATGAGGACCCTTGAACCTGGAGAAGGAAGCAGGGCAGCGTGAGGACAATTGACGTCTTTGGACTTTAGGAAGTAGCGCTGGAGTGTAGCGAAGCGCGTGAGAACCTTTGAACTTGGAGGAAGGAACTGCAGCGAAGCGCGTGAGAACCTTCGAACTTGGAGGAAGGAACTGCAGCGAAGCGCGTGAGAACCTTCGAACTTGGGGGGAAGGAACTGCAGCGAAGCGCGTGAGAACCTTCGAATTTAGGGGGAAGGAAATGCAACGAAACGCGTGAGAACCTTCGAATTTGGAGGAAGGAACTGCATGAAGCGCGTGAGAACCTTCGAACTTGGGGGAAGGAATTGCAGAGCGAAGCGCGTGAGAACCTTCGAACTTGGAGGAAGGAACTGCAGCGAAGCGTGTGAGAACCTTCGACTTTGGGGGGGAAGGAAATGCAACGAAGTGCGTGAGAACCTTCGAATTTGGAGGAAGGAACTGCATGAAGCGCGTGAGAACCTTCGAACTTGGGGGAAGGAATTGCAGAGCGAAGCACGTGAGAACCTTCGAACTTGGAGGAAGGATCGCAACGAAGCGATGTGAGAACCTTCGATCTTGGGGAAGGAATTGCAGAGCGAAGCGCGTGAGAACCTTCGAACTTGGAGGAAGGAACTGCACGAAGCGCATGAGAACCTTCGATCTTGGGGAAGGAATTGCAGAGCGAAGCGCGTGAGAACCTTCGAACTTGGAGGAAGGATCGCAGCGAAGCGATGTGAGAACCTTCAAACTTGGAGGAAGAAACTGCAGCGAAGCGCATGAGCGCAGCGAAGCGACGTGAGAACCTTTGAACTTGGAGAAAGGAACTGCATCGATGCGCGTGAGAACCTTCGAACTTCGGGGGAAGGAACTGCAGCGATGCGCGTGAGAACCTTCGAGTTTGGGGGGAAGGAAATGCAGCGAAACGCGTGAGAACCTTCGAACTTGGGGGGAAGGAAATGCAACGAAGCGCGTGAGAACCTTCGAATTTGGAGGAAGGAACTGCACGAAGCGCGTGAGAACCTTCGAACTTGGGGGAAGGAATTGCAGAGCGAAGCGCGTGAGAACCTTCGAACTTGGAGGAAGGAACTGCAGCGAAGCGTGTGAGAACCTTCGACTTTGGGGGGGAAGGAAATGCAACGAAGTGCGTGAGAACCTTCGAATTTGGAGGAAGGAACTGCATGAAGCGCGTGAGAACCTTCGAACTTGGGGGAAGGAATTGCAGAGCGAAGCACGTGAGAACCTTCGAACTTGGAGGAAGGATCGCAACGAAGCGATGTGAGAACCTTCGATCTTGGGGAAGGAATTGCAGAGCGAAGCGCGTGAGAACCTTCGAACTTGGAGGAAGGAACTGCACGAAGCGCATGAGAACCTTCGATCTTGGGGAAGGAATTGCAGAGCGAAGCGCGTGAGAACCTTCGAACTTGGAGGAAGGATCGCAGCGAAGCGATGTGAGAACCTTCAAACTTGGAGGAAGAAACTGCAGCGAAGCGCATGAGCGCAGCGAAGCGACGTGAGAACCTTTGAACTTGGAGAAAGGAACTGCATCGATGCGCGTGAGAACCTTCGAACTTCGGGGGAAGGAACTGCAGCGATGCGCGTGAGAACCTTCGAGTTTGGGGGGAAGGAAATGCAGCGAAACGCGTGAGAACCTTCGAACTTGGGGGGAAGGAAATGCAACGAAGCGCGTGAGAACCTTCGAATTTGGAGGAAGGAACTGCACGAAGCGCGTGAGAACCTTCGAACTTGGGGGAAGGAATTGCAGAGCGAAGCGCGTGAGAACCTTCGAACTTGGAGGAAGGAACTGCAGCGAAGCGTGTGAGAACCTTCGACTTTGGGGGGGAAGGAAATGCAACGAAGTGCGTGAGAACCTTCGAATTTGGAGGAAGGAACTGCATGAAGCGCGTGAGAACCTTCGAACTTGGGGGAAGGAATTGCAGAGCGAAGCACGTGAGAACCTTCGAACTTGGAGGAAAGATCGCAACGAAGCGATTTGAGAACCTTCGATCTTGGGGAAGGAATTGCAGAGCGAAGCGCGTGAGAACCTTCGAACTTGGAGGAAGGAACTGCACGAAGCGCATGAGAACCTTCGATCTTGGGGAAGGAATTGCAGAGCGAAGCGCGTGAGAACCTTCGAACTTGGAGGAAGGATCGCAGCGAAGCGATGTGAGAACCTTCAAACTTGGAGGAAGGAACTGCAGCGAAGCGCGTGAGAACCTTCGAACTTGGGGGGAAGGAACTGCAGCGAAGCGCGTGAGAACCTTCGAATTTAGGGGGAAGGAAATGCAACGAAACGCGTGAGAACCTTCGAATTTGGAGGAAGGAACTGCATGAAGCACGTGAGAACCTTCGAACTTGGGGGAAGGAATTGCAGAGCGAAGCGCGTGAGAACCTTCGAACTTGGAGGAAGGAACTACAGCGAAGCGTGTGAGAACCTTCGACTTTGGGGGGGAAGGAAATGCAACGAAGTGCGTGAGAACCTTCGAATTTGGAGGAAGGAACTGCATGAAGCGCGTGAGAACCTTCGAACTTGGGGGAAGGAATTGTAGAGCGAAGCACGTGAGAACCTTCGAACTTGGAGGAAGGATCGCAACGAAGCGATGTGAGAACCTTCGATCTTGGGGAAGGAATTGAAGAGCGAAGCGCGTGAGAACCTTCGAACTTGGAGGAAGGAACTGCACGAAGCGCATGAGAACCTTCGATCTTGGGGAAGGAATTGCAGAGCGAAGCGCGTGAGAACCTTCGAACTTGGAGGAAGGATCGCAGCGAAGCGATGTGAGAACCTTCAAACTTGGAGGAAGAAACTGGAGTGAAGCGCATGAGCGCAGCGAAGCGACGTGAGAACCTTTGAACTTGGAGAAAGGAATTGCATCGATGCGCGTGAGAACCTTCGAACTTCGGGGGAAGGAACTGCAGCGATGCGCGTGAGAACCTTCGAGTTTGGGGGGAAGGAAATGCAGCGAAACGCGTGAGAACCTTCGAACTTGGGGGGAAGGAAATGCAACGAAGCGCGTGAGAACCTTCGAATTTGGAGGAAGGAACTGCACGAAGCGCGTGAGAACCTTCGAACTTGGGGGAAGGAATTGCAGAGCGAAGCGCGTGAGAACCTTCGAACTTGGAGGAAGGAACTGCAGCGAAGCGTGTGAGAACCTTCGACTTTGGGGGGGAAGGAAATGCAACGAAGTGCGTGAGAACCTTCGAATTTGGAGGAAGGAACTGCATGAAGCGCGTGAGAACCTTCGAACTTGGGGGAAGGAATTGCAGAGCGAAGCACGTGAGAACCTTCGAACTTGGAGGAAAGATCGCAACGAAGCGATTTGAGAACCTTCGATCTTGGGGAAGGAATTGCAGAGCGAAGCGCGTGAGAACCTTCGAACTTGGAGGAAGGAACTGCACGAAGCGCATGAGAACCTTCGATCTTGGGGAAGGAATTGCAGAGCGAAGCGCGTGAGAACCTTCGAACTTGGAGGAAGGATCGCAGCGAAGCGATGTGAGAACCTTCAAACTTGGAGGAAGGAACTGCAGCGAAGCGCATGAGCGCAGCGAAGCGACGTGAGAACCTTTGAACTTGGAGAAAGGAACTGCATCGATGCGCGTGAGAACCTTCGAACTTCGGGGGAAGGAACTGCAGCGATGCGCGTGAGAACCTTCGAGTTTGGGGGGAAGGAAATGCAGCGAAACGCGTGAGAACCTTCGAACTTGGGGGGAAGGAAATGCAACGAAGCGCGTGAGAACCTTCGAATTTGGAGGAAGGAACTTCACGAAGCGTGTGAGAACCTTCGAACTTGGGGAAGGAATTGCAGAGCGAAGCACGTGAGAACCTTCGAACTTGGAGGAAGGATCGCAACGAAGCGATGTGAGAACCTTCAAACTTGGAGGAAGGAGCTGCAGCGAAGCGCATGAGCGCAGCGAAGCGACGTGAGAACCTTCAAACTTGGAGGAAGGAGCTGCAGCGAAGCGCATGAGCGATGCGAAGCGACGTGAGAACCTTCGAACTTGGGGGGAAGGAACTACAGCGAAGCGCGTGAGAACCTTCAAACTTGGAGGAAGGAACGACAACGAAGCGCGTGAGAACCTTTGAACTTGGAGGCAGGAACTGCAACGAAGCGCGTGAAAACCTTCGAACTTGGAGGAAGGAACTGCATCGAAGCGCATGAGAACCTTCGAATTTGGAGGAAGGAACTGCACGAAGCGCGTGAGAACCTTCGAACTTGGGGGAAGGAATTGCATAGCGAAGCGCGTGGCAACCTTCGAACTTGGAGGAAGGAACTGCAACGAAGCGCGTGAAAACCTTCAAACTTGGAGGAAGGAACTGCATCGAAGCGCGCGAGAACCTTTGAACTTGGAGGAAGGAACTGCAGTGAAGCGCGTGAGAACCTTCGAACTTGGGGGGACGGAACTGCAGCGAAGCGCGTGAGAACCTTCGAATTTGGAGGAAGGAATTGCACGAAGCGCGTGAGAACCTTCGAACTTGGGGGAAGGAACTGCAGCGAAGCGCGTGAGAACCTTCGAACTGTGAGGAAGGAACTGCAGCGAAGCGCGTGAGAACCTTCGAATTTGGGGGGAAGGAACTGCAGCGAAGCGCGTGGGAACCTTCGAACTTGGAGGAAGCAACTTCCATTCGCTGTGTTGCCCCCACTAGTGATGAATTTCCTCAATTTATATCGTCGTGCTTCAATATTTGTTGCACTTTCCTTTTTTTTTTGTTTGCAGAGACTGAACTTAAAGTTTTCTTTAAGCTGCCTACGTACCCTTTGAAGAAAAGGGATCAAGTCATAACGTAGTTCAAGATTTTTTTTTGCACTCACCTTTTAAGCTCGTGTGGGCTAGGAGCATCATGCAGTTTAGGCTCTTGCGACAAGGAGCTTTTACATTTAAAAGCTCTTATCTTTGTCATGGTCTTGGTCAGATCCTTCATTTGCAGGATTGGTCAAGATAATGAGATTTGGCTTCACCTTCAAGGAACCTTCCGTATTTATGAGAACAGAAAACTTCCTCTTCATACGTGACGGGATGCTACTATGAAGCTTCTTGTCACTGTTTACTTCATCGAAAAGTTTCAACTCCAAGTTGTTCATCTTTCTTTTAGGTTGATCGTTTGTTACTTTGAGGCGATCAAAAACAGATGTTGAAGATCGACTTTTCTTCGATGTGGAGACACTTAGCCTTTGGAAAGCTGAAGGTCGAGTGGAGGTGGACATCGAACATTGATTTTCTTCCTCTGTCGCGGCCATACTCATTCTTTGGAATACTGAAGGACGAGTAGTTGGAGGCTTGATGCGATCGAAGACAGAAGTCCTTTGTTCACTTTTCTTGGAATTGTCAACTTCTTCTACGTTGATGCAGTAGGAAGTCGCAAGGTTCTCTTTTGTCTTTTTGTGGAAAGTTTTGGAGAATGATTTATTCAACATCACCAGTTGTTGAGGTTGAGAGAACTTTTTACTTCTCATTCTCTTGGGTTGAAGTTTCTTAGGATCCTTCTTTCTTTGATGTTTGCTCTTTTCTTTGATTGTAGCAAGATTTGATTGAGCTACTTCATCAAGGTCGAGCTCAATTTTTCTTTCCATAGCCAGCTTTAGAATTAAGTCCTTTAGGACGAAACATCTTTCCACTGGATGACCAATAACTCGATGATACTTGCAATACTTGGGATCATCGACTTTCTCCATCTCTTCTGGTCGTTTACACTTAGGAAGCTTTATCAGTTGCGCTTCCAATAGTTGTTCCAACATATCAGGGATGTCGGCATCAGGGAAAGGATAGATTTTCTTCTGTCTTTCCTTTAAAGTTAAGTGATGCGCTCCATTAGTTTGTCGCTTTTCTTTCGAAGACGACTTGGGAAGGGTTGTGTTTACAACCATGGATTCTTCTATAGTCTCTTCATTATTCCTTCCTTCTTTTCTCATGTTAGGGAGGAGAAGGTCTTGGTTTTCTCGACTAGCAATACTTAGCTCCATATCGTGGGCACGAGTTGCTAGTTCCTCAAAGGTGCGAGGCTTTATACCTTTAAGGATGTAGAGGAGTTCCCAGTGCATGCCTTAAATGCACATCTCAACGGAAGAGAGTTCAGTGAGGCGATCTTTGCAATCTAGACTCATAGCTCTCCAGCGATTTATATAGTTAACAACGAGTTCACCTTTTCGTTGTTTAGTGTTTGTGAGCTCGAACATGCTAACGGTTCGTCTAGTGCTGTAGAAGCGATTCAAAAACTCTCTTTCGAGTTCCTCCCAACTGTCTATTGACTCAGGTTCTAGATCAGTGTACCAGTCAAACGCATTTCCTTTAAGTGTTCGAACGAACTGTTTGACTAGTAGGTCCCCTCGAGTACCAGCGTTCTCACATGTCTCAACGAAGTGGGCAATATGTTGTTTAGGATTGCCCTTTCCATCAAACTGTTGAAATTTTGGTGGCTGATACCCGATTGGCGTTCTCAGGTTATCAATCCTCTTAGTATAAGGTTTGGAATACAAGAGGGAATCTTGAGTAGGTCCACCGTACTGAGCTCTGATACAGTTTGTGATCATATCTTGGAGCTGTTGGATGGATAGTGAAGCGATCGAAGCAGAACACTGTGGTTGATCATCTTGCACTATAGACTTTCCTTTGTCGTGATTTTTTATGACTTGGGTTTGACTTGATTTGGCGATATGTTGGTTCTCAATTTGGCTCTTTAGTTGCTCGATTTGAGAATCTTTTTCTTCAATCGCCTTCATCAAGGTGTCGATATGCTCCTGCATCTCAATCATTCTTTCTTCCATAGTTCTTGTCTCAGTCATCATGACAGTCACTACGTCAGAATCAGGTTCAAACAGAGGGTTATACTTAACAAGAAATTTGTCATTAGGATATGCCCCCTGCAAGGTTGTTTCTTGGCCTGCAACGATAGAAGTTGTATCTTCTTGCAACGTCAGTTCGTTGAAGCAACAATGAGCAGTAGAACCTATGTAAGACTTGTTCATGACAGAGACCATTGAGGAAGTCTTGAACGACATGTTTACACTTGTGTTTTGAGATAAGAGAGAGAGATAAGAGGTAGAGATGGTCCCACTGGGCGTGCCAATTTGTTCACACGTAACTTCGGGTATGGAGACACGTGGAATAAACTTTGATTTGTATTAATGTTGTATGCGCGTGAGTATACAATCTCTAGTACATAATCCTCTGATTCTCTCTCTTGTGTGTGGATGTGTTTCACTCGAGGGCTGTGATGCTTGATCTCGAGTTTGCAGCTTCGATGGATTCTTGGAGCTTGAAGTCCCTTGAGTTTGAAAGAGTCTTCAGTCTTCAAGAAGTGTTCAGTACTTGGAAACTTGTAGATTCAAAGAGTCTTCAGTCTTCCGTTTTGAGGAAAATTTCTCTGAATTCTCTAAGTCTGGTTGAGAGCTCCAAAATTCTGAACTCTTGTCTTTGTGAGAGTGTAGAATTTCTGAACCCTTGAAATGGAGGAGAACCCCTCTATTTATAGAGTTCTCGCTGGATGGGCCCTGATGACTTTTGGGCCTAACAACTTGGGCTTGGGCTTTTATTGGACTTGGGTCTGGTTTATATTTGATCCAAAACCATATGACCCAAACATTTAAAAGACCCAAATTTGATCCAATTAACTATTTTCTTTAATTAATTGGTCAAATCAATTAATCTGATCAAAATAATTTATTTTTAATTAATTGATCAAATGGACATTTGACCCTAAAAATTTATAATTGGCCAAGCTTTGTCTTTAAATTAATTTTGGGACACATGTCAATTTATAATTGGTCCCAAATTTAATTAATTATAATTTTGTCATTAATTTTAAATAATGACGTGGCAATTTGTCATTGGCCAAAATTTCTCCTCCAACAGCAATATTTGGCTTGAACTCTCTACTTTCATGGTTTTTATTTTTTCTAGTTTTAGTTGTTGGAGCTTGGTAGAAGTTGTAGTAGTCTTTACTAGATATAATGACTTAGCCAAAGAGTTGTAGTTATTGGAGCTTGGTCGATGGCGCCCTCGTTGAGGGTGGGAGGATATGTGAGAAGGAGAAGAAATGGCAGAGCAAGAGGGAGAGAGAGGAGAGAGCAGAGAGAGGAGAGAGCTCTCTAAATATCTCATTTAAAAAATCTTATTTTGAAAAGCTAGTCCATCAACTATAATTAAGATGTTATAAGTGTGTTAGAAATTTATATTCCATCATAGCATAAATAATGATGTCAATTTGAACATATAACTCAACTGATTAAGATATGTATCTAAAAGATTAGAAGTTAGAATTCTCACCCCAACAACACATTGTTGAATTAAAACTCAACCAAGGAAAAGTATCTTTCTTTAGAGGGTGGTGCTTGTTTATGTTGTTGGTCAATTAAGTTGGTTTTATGGAATTGCAACAATATTGTGCCATCGTGGCTATTTTATGAATGACAAGTATATGTTATGCTTTGCCTTGTTGCTACGTTGTTATATTTTGATGTTTGTGGAATTCATGTGTAACGCCTTAGGCCCAGGATTCGGAATCTGGATTCGGCACCTCACAGCTCCGGCATTCCCCTGCGACCTAGCCAAGTTACCATACTTTGTCTAGATGAAGAATGTCTCCACAAACCAACACGGGGTCCTTTTAGCATGTGTTGTCCTCACTCGCATGCTTCCTAGGAAAATTCCTAGGAGGGTCACCCAACATAGAACTTATTCAAGCCAAACACGCTTAATTTCAAAGTTCCTATGATTGAGCCACCGAAAAGGAAGGTGCACCTTGTTGGTATAGATAGTATCTATCAATTCTTTTAAGCTTATCTTGACCATACTTTCATGTCCTCAGGATCCCTCTCATTCGGATGTGGTATCGGTTTATTCATGTACCCCTCCTAATCTCGGGCGTCACATCATGTCTATCACTATATATATAAATTAGTATAAGAATTTGAAAGCGAAAAAGATTGAGTGATTCATCCCCACTCTTACGATCAATATTGTAACTTATTAGGATTATAGTTGTTTAGTAGAATTGAGAGTGGTTTAGAATAGTTTTATATTCCTGCCAAAATCATATTAACGTTCCACAATTATCTCTCTCCACAATGGAAGTTTGACGTGCATATGTGTTAAATCATTTATGTAAGGTTGGAAAGGGAAATCAATACATATTGGCGATGCCTTATATTGAACAAATCTTGAATGACTTTTGCCAAAGCGAGCATAGCGGTAATTGACATGTACTCTCGACCATGAGGTTAGAGGTTCAAATCCCCCACCCCCAAATATGATGTACTCAAAAAAAATATATATATATTTGAATGACTTTTGGTATGTTGGAGAGTATTGTTGTGTGCAAACTTGAATAAAAAGTATATCGTGAAACATCATTTTTTTCTTGTAGTGTAAAACTTTCAAAATAATTAACAATCATTTTTTTTACAACATGTGGGTGCGAGATTCGAACCTGATCTCTTGGTCGAAGATACAAACTTTATAATGTTTTTTTTTTTAATAAAACATCATATCATTAAGAAGAACAATCACAATACAAGATACATTTGCAACGGGTTGATGAGCCCATTGACTTTAGCCATTGTGGAAAATCATTCATCCACAACATGGATCTAGCATTAGCCAAAGCATCCTTGGCTAATAAATCAGCACACCTATTTCTATTCCTAGGAATATAAGAGAAACATAACCCAGAAAATTGAGTGGTCAAGTCCCTGATTTGCATGATCCAATGATAAACATCAGTTCGTTGCTAAAGGTGTGAAAAGTATGTGATCTATCATCTCCATGGCAGCTATCAGCTTACCATTCGGATCCAATATAACCATACCATACCCCACTCCATTGTTATTAGGATTTATCGCACCATAAGTAAATAAATTATAACCCTCCAATTGCGAAACAGTTTCATTGTCACAATGCTTTGCTTCCTTATTAGCACCTCCCTGAACCTGTCTAGTTTCCATCCAATATCCCAGAATCCAATCACATCGCTGACTCCAATCCATGATCTTCTCACCCCTTGACCAACTATTACGATCATTCCAAATGGTCCACAAGGCCATGCAAGCCTTCTCAAAATCCTCATCATTTAACTGATCAGCCAAACAAGATATTCTATCTGCACAAACTTTATAATGTTAGTTGACTTAGGTTCTTGTTGACTTTAAAATAATAATGACCTTTACACCAATGTGAATAATTAATATCTTCCAATACTTTTAAATTTTATCACTAGTCCATTCTTCTATATCACTAAATCAGCACTTGAGAAATAATAATATCGAACTATAAGAATTTTTACTTGGCAAAAAACTCTAAAAAAAATTTAATTATTGAATAGTATTGGTCTTACTCTTTGGACTTCAAACCTCTAAACTCTTGATTCAAGATACAGCTGAACTATATTCGCTTTGAGAAATTAATTTTCTCTCTCATAATGCAATATGTAAAATTTTAATAGTGAATATTAGACCACGTATCTTCACTTTACTGTTTAATTCGAACTAAGGCTTTCCAAAAAGGCGCCAAATTGGGCGCGATCATCACATTTCGACTCCCCCCATTGAAAAGGGCGCCAAATTTCATCAGCTCACAGTTCCTCTTTCTTTCTCCACTCGAGCCCTAAAATTTCTCCTGCGATTACTCACTTCGTTGTCGAAAATTCGGAACAGGACGAAGAAATGAAGGGTGGGACGCTTCAGATCAACTGGCACGACTCAAAACCAGTGCTCACCCTAGATTTCCATCCGCTTTCGGGTCTCCTCGCAACTGGCGGAGCCGATTTCGATATCAAGGTCTGCATTCAGTTTGCCTCTTCGATTCTGATTTTTATTTATGATGAAATTAGGTTAGTCAACTTCAATTTTTAGTTGTTTCCAACTTAGGATGTCAAGGGCATGTTCCGAGTATTTAGATTTTAGTGGTTGGTTGGATGCATATAAATGGGCTAATTGTTACCCTCGATTCTACCAGCTTTGGTTGTTAAATTCAGGAGAGGGACAGAAGAAAGTTCCCGGTGCTACCTATCAAAACAGCCTTTCTTATCATGGTTCTGCTGTTAATAGCCTTCGCTTCGCACCTTCTGGTATGTAAAACGTATCTGGGTCCCTCAACATTATGTTTAGTGTTATGAATCTGTGTTCATTTAGTGAAATTTCTGTTAATTCTAGTAATTTCTTTGGTAGATTTCAATATTTTGTATCAATATTAAACTATAATTTCATTTCACCGACAATTTAGTATCTGCATTTTTGGTAACATCAGTGCTTCAAAAATTTTATCCCCTATGGTAAAACATCAGCCTAATGTAGAAGATATTTCAAGTCCTTGAACGCATAACCAATTTGAATGCCTTGTATGATTTTGGCCGATTAAGGATTCCAGGACCTTATTGATTCAGAAAGTTACTTCTCCTTGGATGAACATATTGAATATGATCAATTTGAATGCTTTGGATGATCAACGATGCCAGGACCAAATATTCAAATAAGAATTTCGTCTCACAAATGACCATTTCTATATTGGACTCCTACATGATTGGTGAATTATTGATGGATATTAGGTCAGAAGGAGAGAGGGAGGGAGGAAATGGGTATTATGACAATCAATATTTCATTTTTTTGTAGAAGTCATCTTCTAAATTTAAGTGCTTGAAATTTTTTTAAGTTCATTGATGTGTGTATATATATATATACACATATTTTGTGTCCTCTACAGTGTCTTATATCCTCTACAGGGAATGGGTGTTAATTTTACTGATTTTTTTGTGAGAAGTTATTGTCTGGTAGGGGAAGTAAGGATATTTTGAAGATGTTTTAACATTCTTAGTTGTGTTTTTCAAGATGCCATTGCCAGGAGTTTTGATATGGTCAGGTTTCAAGCTACTCTATGGACTGCCCAAAGATAGTTGGTGGTGTAGTTATGAAAATATTTGTGTAAAATACTTCAACTTGATGCTGAGTATTGTACAATCTTCGAATAATTATAGAAGTCCATGTATCTGTCAATAACAATCCTATTGTTTCTTTCAATCCAAATAACCCACAAGAGGGATTCTGGCAGCATTCCTTACCTTTTTTTTTTTTTTTTTTTTTTTTTTTTTATCAGTCTTGTCTTTCCAAACTAAAGGCATGGTGGGAAAAAAATTTCTGATTTTGATGAAAGTGCCTTGTGCCCTTGAATATCCGCCACACTTTGATTCCTACGTCTTCCAAAATTGTAATGCCCACAATTTTTTAAATCTAAAAGGAGTATGTCACCTTTTTAAATATGTTAGTTTGGTATTTTACGTTAAAGGTTTTTGGGTCAATTTGGTGCTTTTACAACAAGACTTTCTAGTACGAAAGAGTTGTTAAGGTGTGAACTGATATATTTTGTAATACCATCCATTAGCATTCCCTTCCTCCTTTTTTTTTTCTTTTGC
This sequence comes from Luffa acutangula, assembly GCA_036850905.1. Lineage (NCBI taxonomy): Eukaryota > Viridiplantae > Streptophyta > Magnoliopsida > Cucurbitales > Cucurbitaceae > Luffa > Luffa acutangula. The sequence goes on along the minus strand of CM072087.1, from coordinate 53,205,252 downwards.
TCGTATAGTTTCTTATTTCTGGCACTTTACCTTTAGAGTTAGAAGCTAATGCCCATTATTTTATTATTTTTTTTGCAGGAGAGCAGCTTGCCTCTGGTGCTGATGGTAGTACTTCCGCTAATTGCAGATGTTTGTTTTCAGTACATGTTTGAGCCAGTTACTAAATCCTTGGAGATTTATGCCCTTATATCTTAGTTTTCATTTCTTACAGGAGGTGAGCTTATCATATGGAAATTACACCATTTGGAAAGTGGCCAGACTTGGAAGGTCCTAAAGACATTATCGTAAGGCTTTATTATTATTAATAATATTATTATTCATTTTAACTTGTTAAGAAACCATGAAGTTCAAGTTCAAAATTTCTAGTGGTCAATAAAAGTCAATATGAATAGTAAAGGGCTTTGAAGGAATGGCTGGATGGTCATTTACCGAGATTTAATATCATATAAGTTTTCTTGTCAAGTAAATATAGTAGGGTTAGACAATTATCTTGTGAGATCAGTAGAGGTAGATACAAGTTGACTCAACACTCATATATATATATATATAAAATGCACCCAGTAGAGCATATTTAAGTTGTAACTGTAGGTACATTTCCCAGTCATTGTTATCTTGCATGAACTTCCACTAATTGCTATATTATGTATAATGGCTAGATTTCACCGCAAGGATGTGCTTGACCTGCAGTGGTCTCATGATGGTGCATATTTGATATCTGGATCCGTAGATAATTCTTGCATCATATGGGATGTAAGCAAAGGTTGAACAAAAAAACACACAAAAAACACAAGAAGATATCCATTTTTAGAATTCAACTTATTTGTTTTATTTGCCATTTAGCTTTGGTTGTTCTTCTCTATGTTCTTCAGGATCTGTCCATCAGATTTTAGATGCCCATTTGCACTATGTTCAAGGTGTGGCTTTGGACCCACTGGGAAAGTATGCTGCTTCTCTGAGTTCAGACAGAAGTTGCAGAATCTATGCCTATAAACCCCCAACCAAAGTAAAAAGCAGTGAGAAAATGAATTATGTTTGTCAGCATGTCATTACTAAGGCAGAACATGTTTCAGTTGATGAATCTAAGGTAACAGATGTTGAGAGTGTTGTAGTTGTTCAAGCAGTTGGTATGTTGATATTACTTGTATTGACAGTGTCATCTATGCTCAACATTGCAGTCTGCCAGAAACCATCTCTTTCATGACGAGACATTGCCGTCTTTCTTCCGTAGGTTGGCCTGGTCACCTGATGGATCTTTTTTACTCGTGCCTGCAGGTAATAGTTGGGCAGATGTTAAATGCTTATTTACGACCTATCCACAGTGATTAAGAAAATTTTCATTCTGACTTGATGGACCTTTCTCATTGTTTGGAGCAGGCTTGGTGCATTTATCATATTATATTTCTTTATTAACTTGATTTATAATTCTATTGCTTGTAGTGGATCATCCATACATCCTAGAGATGTAGTTAGGTCTCCCATCAGGAATGTGGTATGGTTCTCACGAACTACCTTTAGTTAATCTGCCAGTGTTAGTATTGCCAAGGGATTAAATGGATCATTCATAATTAGGTCTTTGGTTGGTCCCACTAGGCCACATGCTGGGTTGATGGACTTGGGCACTTTGTGCTTCACTGTTCCGTCTCTTTTTTGTGGAGTAAAGTTCTCTATGCATTAGGTATCTATAAGGTTTCCAGTTAAAATGTGGAACACTGTTGGAGTTTCCCCTGGCAAGTCTAAAGGGAAGAGTAGAACAGTTGAGTTTTTTTGTGCTCGTGGTCTTTTATTTTCATCTTAATTGTTTTTTTAGGCAAACTTTTGAAGTTATGACTTCAGTTGATTTGGTAAAATTTGGAGTGGAACTTGTTTTATAATTGAATTGTGGTCTCATATGAATCAACTCTGGCAATGTGCTTATTTTTCATTCTTCATTCTGGTTTTCATGTTACCTATTTCATTTTCAGCGTTTCTATCTTATTTCAACGAAAAATCTCTCCAAATATTTCATTTTCAGCGTTTCTCATGTGCATGCAGAATAAAGTCTCCAATTTTGTTTACTGCATCTTAATTTTATCAGAGCTACAATACAACTACTTCTGGCGACTGAATAAAATGTTCTTTTAATATTAATTTTAACTGTATACATCATATTAGGGAAGTATCATTTTCTCTCTTCCTACAACCTCTCGTTACTCCAGTCCACAATCGTATTTTTTCTCTGCCAACTTTTGTTTATTTGCTGCCCTTCTCTTTTCAGGCATTTGTAAAATATCGCCAGCATCTGAACCAGTTAATACAGCCTATATATTTTCTAGGAAGGATCTTTCGAGGCAAGACTCAATTCTTTGTTATTACTTGTCTGATAATAATGGTAATCATGATGAAGCAATAATGATAGTGATATCCAGCATCTTTGTTGTACTGGTAGTTCGACTTTTGTTATAGCGATATCAAATTACATTACAGAACATGGCGATATACTTGGAAATATTCAAACAGAAGAACGATTCCTTTTGAATTTATACCATCTTTCTGATCAGGCCTGCTATTCAGCTCCCTGGTGCCAGCAAGCCGGTTGTAGCAGTTTGCTTTTGTCCAAAACTCTTCAGTCTTAGAGGATTAAATTCAGGTGCTTAGATGATGGTTACTATTTTTACTAACAGTTTCATTGGTTGGGAAAATGGTAACTTCAATTTTTATATCATGAATTGTGCAGACGGGTTCTTTAAACTTCCACATCGACTCATTTTTGCCATAGTGACTTTAAATTCTCTGTACATCTATGACACTGAAAGTGTTGTGCCACTAGCAATCATGGCTGGTCTTCACTATGCTGCCATAACAGATGTTGCGTGGTAAATTTTCTGCTCCTCTCCTGGCTACTCTTTTGCACTTTCTTTCTACTGCAGTCGCTCATTTTCTCATTTCTGAATTGCTTGTTCTTAAAAGGTCGGCAGATGCTCATTATTTAGCACTATCTTCACAAGATGGTTACTGCACTTTGGTGGAATTCGAAAATGATGAACTGGGATCACCAATCATTCTATCAGGTCACCAATCTCCCTTCCTTTCATGTTCTCTCGAAATCGTCGTTTGTATTTCGTTAATCCTTTCCTCACATTTTGTTTCCAATCGATATAGACGATAGAACATGCACGACGACCAATCGGAATACAAGTTCAACAGATGTGGTGACTGTAAAGGACGATCAAAATAGGAAAACCGAAACAGAGGTGAAACATGAAGAAAACAAAAGCGTTGAAAAGCCAGACAATATGGCAATTGAAAAAGCTTATAGTGGAGACAATCTTGTTGTAGCTGACAGCAAAGGACATGAAATGGAAAAGAAGGTAAGTAAACAGACATCTATAAGCTCTTCAAGCGACTCTGTTAGCAGCAAGGCAGCCAAAAGGCGCATTACACCCATGGCTATTGATCCATGAGAAGTACATTACCAACTGTATATTCTCTTCACCCTGACAGATTTTGCTGAGTTCTTAAAAGCATTTTGTTGCGGTGCTTGATCAAATGTTGGTCACCAATGTAGTCGAAATGATAAGTTTTTTAAATGATTGGTGTATCATCTTTGATCTTATTTTCCTGCTGATTATTCTTATGAGGATTTTAATGATATTTGAAGATTTTTTCGTGTGTACTTTAAATTAATAACCACTCGAAAAATTTCTTGTACTTCACACTATGATTTTTCCTTCATAAATATATATATATTTTTAATATTAGTAGACTCCACAAAAGGGTATTCCTACTTGTATTTGAAAAATTACCTTCCTCCCCAATGAAATTTACGGAAGTAAAATTTTCTTTTTCATTTTTATTTTATATATATATCTCAGACAATATCATCTAGTTCTATCAATCTCAGTAAGAATATATCTTGATTGATTGAGATGGAAATGGAGACCAATAGGATTATGGTGTGAGTATGTCGTTTTTCAACTAAGATGAAATTGTGACCTCAATTCAATTAGATTGTGTATTGTGTCTAAAGTTGTTAAGTCAACTTGCAAATTGACAGGAAAAAGAGTTTGACTTCACATGATAATGAGGATACTTATATATGTACTATGTTGTAGGTCAAGTGTTTTGGACCAAATGATTAGTTTGGTTGGGTTGGGTTGTCACAAAGGTCAATTTGGACATGTGACCCAACCCATCACATGAACCCACATGACCTATTGACAATAGCTTACAACTTGGCATGACTTGCAGCTAGAAACTACAATAACCTCAATGCTCAACATAGCTTATAATTCAAAATTAGGTTGAAACAATATAAATATATAATGTTTTCATTCTATATATATATATATATATATGTATATATAGACACAAATTTAATTATAAGAAATCTAGTTTAAATCATATTTTGTTCTTTTTCATTTCAGTACTTTCAACTTTGGTCTATTTTAGTCCTTTTAATTTTTAAAACTTCAATTTTTTGTCCTTGTAATTTTAAAAATAATCATTTTCGGTATCCTTGTTCTCTCTAGTATTTTTTTTTGTCACAATTTTATTATATAATTACCATCAATAAATTTCTTTAAATATTTTCATAACTTTTTTTTTAAAAAAAAAATATTTTCATATAACTTTGGACAAAACTTTGGTTATGTATAGAATTTGTATTAAGAATTTTCAATTTTGATTGTAGGATTTTACAAGAAAAAGTAGGTTTTCTCATTTCACAATCCAAATTTAAAAAATCAATAATATTCTCAATTGAATACTTTTTTTTTTTTTTTAAGAATACAACATTACATTGTATATATAATGAAAGAATTTAAACCTATAACTTCTTAGGGGTAAAGATATCTTAACTTGAGTTATGCTTATGTTAACTAACTTTTATCTCTTGTCTACTTTCTTATGTGCGATCATTTCCTTTCGTTTTTTTTTTTTTTTTTCTTTCTTCTGACAATATGGGGTAGGGAGATTGTTATTGAATTTCCTATTGGATTGTTATTATCATATATTTGACAAATAAATGAACCTTATTAATATGTTTTTATCCAACTAAAAATAAATAAATATGAGCTCTTTCATAAGGTGGGGGCATTTTTCCCCCTCAAATTTAATGTCATCAATGATTATCGTTGCCTTCAATCTTGTATCGGTCTTGTCTAAAAAAAAAAACAAATAAATAAACATGGTCTTAAAGTATTAAAAAAACATCCTCAAAGCACATCTTTTTTTTTTTTTTTTCACAATATCAAAACACATCAATACTTTATTTTTTTTAACAACATATAGGGATGGGGAATTGAACCTTTGAACTCTTGGTAAGGATACGAGTTTTATGTCAATTGAGCCACACTTTTGTTGGCAACACATCATTACTCTGATCTTTCTCTCTTTTGCAAAAAAATAATTGTCCAATTTTTTTTTCTCCCTTCAAACACGCATTCATACATGGAGGAAAATATTAGATATGTATGCCAATTAAATATCAAATATTGACCCTAAAGAAAAGGTAGAAACGCTTTGTAACATAATGGGAGGACCATTTTCAAAATCAATGTGCTAATGTTTGCCTTTTGATAACATAACTCCAATAACAATTATATTATTAATTAATAAATAACAATTATATTATTTAATTAATTACTTCGTTTAACCCATTATCTATGGCTGTCTCTTTTATTTTTATTTTCAAGGAGGAATCTATGGCTGCCAAATTAAACTGTGGGAACCACAGTCCATATTAATGTTGGAATATATTGAAGATCAAGTTTACTTTACCCTAATAATTGAGAAGTTTTAAATCTAAATAGAAGATTTTCTTGCAATATTATATTTCCTTGTTTTATCTTATATTTTAATTATTTTTTTGTAAGTGGGGAATTTGAACCACAGACCTCTTTGTCATCGGTACAAGTTTTATGTCACTTAAATTTATGTGCTCACTTTTTTTTTTTTTTAATTCAACAACATAGAAAGGGAGATTTAAATATTTTTCTTGATCGATGATACATGCCCTTATCAATTAAGCTATGTTCACGTTGATATTTTATCTTATATTTATGGGTCCATGGGTAATGGATTTGATATAAGTTCAATTGATATTTAAACTTAAACATACAAGAAGTGTGCTGCCAAAGCATAAAATTTTGAGGTTAGATCTTTGTATGGTTATTTTCATGTATATTGTTAAAAAAAATATATATTAAATTATTAAATGTTGAGTATTGTATCTAATCCCTAACGTTTAAAAATAAATAATTTATATCCCTCTCATACTATTATTCTCAAAGTATAGATTGACATAAGATGTCTATTTAGATTTGTTTTTCTTTTCTTTTTAGTTCAACGACAATATGGTGTGGGATAAAAATTCGATCATATATATGAACCCTACCTTCCTAGTAAGGATATAAGGTTTTAACCAAATTAAAACTTATCTAATATAAGTTTATTGCTCATCAATTCCAATGAATGATGTTAACTCTTATAACCCTATCTAAAAAAAAAAAAAAAAAAACTCTTATATCCCAAAATCCAAGAATATAATTTAAACTTCTTAAAATCTAAGGTCCCATTTAATAACTATTTGGTTTTTGAAAAATAAACTTATAAATACTACTCCCACCTACAAGTTTCTTTGTTTTTTTAATACCTCCATCCCATGTTTCCAAAAACCAAGCAAATTTTTTAAAACTAAAAAAGCAGTTTTAAAAAATGTTTTTGTTTTTGGAATTTGACTAGAAATAATTCAAATGTATCATTGACAAATATGAAAATCATGCTACGAAATTAATTGGGAGAAAACAAACATAATTTTCAAAAAGCAAAAACAAAAAATCAAAAGGTTATCAAACAGAGCTTAATTAAAATAGAATCAATTAATCTAGAAGTATATAGAGTCTTTAAATCCCTTAAAAAACATCAACATTTCATCTAAAAGACAAACAAATTCGTTAGAAAAAAAATCAAACAAAACAAAAACCCTTTTCAACTATGATTAGGGTGAGAGACCACGACAACAACCATCACTTTATTCACTAATCACTAAAACTTATTCTTTTTTTTTTTTCAAGAAAAATTTAACTTTTAAGTCATCATCAATAATTAATTTATCAGAACTACTAAAACTTATATGATAAAAATAATATTAAAATATACAATTTTCTTTTAATTTCAATAATATGTGGGAATATAAATTCCGACTGATGGGTTGCCATACATCAATCAATTGAACTATACTAAAACTAACCAGGTAAGCTATATCACATACATCTCTCATCACTAACATTAACAAAATAATAATAATAATAATAATAATTATTAAATAAAAACATAAAATTCAAAATACAAACACAAAATCCACTATTAAATTAATTAAACTAAAAACATAAAAAGTTAATTACTCCAACATACTAGCTAGTTCTCCAAACATTTCAATGTAGAAGAAGCAAAAATTAAATGTAAATTCAACAGATAAAGTCATCAAATCCCTTCATAAAACACATCAACAACTTGATCTAAAAGGACGAACAAAATTATTACAAAAAGCAAAAGCAAAAACAAAAACCCAATTCAATTATGATCACGTAACCAGAGAGAGACAAGACAGCAATCATCACCACCATTTTCACCAACCAAGAAGATCCACAATCCCCAAAACCACTCTGCAAATCCGCTTCAGCCCTTCTTCTCTCCGGCCAAGCTTCGCCGGATAAGCCACCGCCGGGAACCCTTTAAACCCATCACGGCAGACATTCGCATAGTCCGCCGCCGCAGAGACATGCATATACGCGTAGTCGTAGGTCTCATCGGCCAACTCTTTGAGAGAGGCTCGAAGGGCTTCCGCTGCAAACGCGTACTTTTCGGAGCATTGTCGTATGAGTTTTGTTCTGTTGTTGTTGGCGGCGGCGGCGCCGGCGGAGGTGGGGAGCTGGGAGGAGAGGTAGGTGGCGGTGGCGGTGGCGTTGGCGGCGCCGATGGAGGCCATGATGACGGCGAGGCCCTTAGTGTCGGCGGTGAGGCTGGTGGGGTCTGACTTGAGAGACGACATGCAGAGGTTGTAGTAAAGAGTGTTTCTGCATGTTTTTTGGATAAGGGTTTGGTCGGCGGCTGCAAATTTTGTGGTTTGGTGAAGAAAGATTGTTGGGATTGTAAGGTAAAGGAGAGATATGAGGAAAATCTTAACACCCATTTGAGAATTTGCTAAAAAATTTGTTCTTTTTTTCAAATGCAAGAGAGAGAGAGAGAGAGAGAGAGAGAGAGAGAAATGAAGAAGAGGAAACTCTTTTTTTTGGATCTAAATGGTAGAGAGAGTAGAGAAAAGATCTTGATACCTATCTTAGATTAGCTCACAAGGAGAGTTTTTCTTTTTCTTTTTTCTCTTTTACAATGGTAGAGAGAGATAGAAGAGAGAGAGGATAATGAACAAGGCACTCTCAAGGAACTTTTTTTTTCCCCTTTTGAATGGTGGAGAGAGATAGAGATAGGACACAATGAAGAAGATGGTACTCTCTAGAAAAAAAAAAAAAAAGAAAAAAAAAAAACTATTTTTTTCCTTCCAATGATAGGGAGAGAAATTACCGATCGACAGGAGATAATTTTATACGGTTGGATATATGAGAGAAAAATTACAAAACGTACTCTTCGTATTCGAAATGTGATGTTTGGGGAGAAAAATGAATTAACAAAGCACTTCTCAAGGAACTCTTGAGAGAGAATTATATCAACAAGTAACTAGGAGAGAGAGAGAGAGAAATAAAATTTAAGAATGGAAGATGTACTGTGAAGAATGTGAAGATGTGATGATGAGGGAAAAAGCTGATGATATATATTAAGGAGATGGGAGAATCTAGTTGTTTAAAGACAACTCAGTTTCAGTCTGAAAAAATTCTTTTTACTCACCACATCCAAACAGCTTTTGTCAACAATTATTTAATAACATTCATCAAGAATATAAATACTTTACATAAAGCAAGAAGATAAAGATAAAAAAGAAATGATTCAAAATCAGATTTTGAAGCAAGAATGATTCGATTCTCTCAAACCCCATTTAATAATAACATGTTTGACTCTATCAGAAATATAATTCATCTTACCCCTTTTGATTAATGAGAGATTATTAAAATAATTAACACACTTAGTGTCACAAATTAAACTTAACATAAATTATTATTTAAAAAAAAAAAAAAAAAACATTTTGGAAGTGAATTTGCATTGGGAAAATTGCATAGAATTATAGGGGTGAGTGGGTTTTGTTTGGGGAAGAAGACAGGGAGAGTCACGGGGCAAAGCCTATAAAGTGGCAATTGCAGACAAATACAAAATGCCATTTTTTGAAGGGTTTTTGTAGCATTGTTTGTTTGATTTCTGTACATTTTGGCCTCCATGATTTCTGAAATGGATTTGTCTTTATTTTGACAGTGTGTGTATGAGGGTAAAAGTGCTTTTGATTGCCAATTATTGCATGCATGCACCTAAGTTTCAACTTTGAAAAGGGCTAGCTATCATCAAGGGCTTCTGTGTGTGCTTATTGGACTGTGAGGGTACAAGTGCTTTTCATTGTGTTTGTATCTAAATCCTTTCAAAGTTTTCAACTTCCTAACTGTTTAGCATTATTTCTATAATGGGTTCTTTTTAAGTACATAAAATGGATGAGGGGATTTAAACCTTTGACCTCAGAAAAAACAGTAGATGCATGTGTTTTTAATCGTTTGAGCTAGTTATGCTAAGATCGTATTAACATTTCTATTGATCTTATATATACTTAGTGTGCTTTTGTTGATTCCATATATACAATCTCTACTTTTACATATGAAAAACGGTAAAGATGCATATGAGATGCCCAACAACTAATTAACATTAAATGTATAATTGGTTTAAATTTCATTTTGGTTTTTGGCAACTACTTGTTTGATTTTCATTTTGTCCTTGGATTTTTTTAAATGTAACCACTCTAAATCTCTAAACTTTCATTAGGTTTATTTTAGTCCTTTTATGCTATATTATTTTGCCACTTAATAATTTGTTTATCTAAGACTCACCTTTAACCTAGTTAGATGGTTTAAATACATGCTCACAACAACAACATTAGTTCACATATTCAAAATCACACAGAAAAATAAAAGTAAGAACCATTCAAAAATTTCAAGGATTATATATATATATATATATATATATATAGACATTTTGATATACAGACCTCTTGAAAGTTCATAGACCAAAATGAAACAAGCTTAGAAGTTGAAAATTATTCTTACATTTTGAACGTTTACAAATCACGATTTAATCCATCGCCAAAATAAGATTTAAACGAAACTTTTATTATTATAATAATTTTGATCTCTCTTCCCTTCAATAGAGCAGCATAATTAATTATGGGTACATATATTTTATTTAGCTCGACAATGGTAAATATAGGAAATCAAACAATTGGCCTTAAAGATGACGTTTGGTGTGTCTTATTCATTGTGCTAATGTAAGTATGTGAATGCAATAGAAACAAAGAAATGGAGAACGAGTTACCTACTCTTAACGATGAAAGCGAATCCTTTTATTCTAAATTCGAACCTACGATCAATCGGTTAACATCTGACTGCTCTACCACTGAGTTACTGAGGAACAACGGTAAATTAGGTCTCATAGAATTCAATTCTCATTCTCAATCCAGGACCAATATGAGCTTGAGGTTTCCTTCTTCATAACTGTTGGAACTTCTTCGTAGTGGCTCTGTTTAAGTTAATTTAAGTCATTTCAAAAGTATCATGTATGGTTACTAATTCGAGCACAATTCACTAGATAAAACACCAATTACCATGCCAAAGATCGATGATTTGAACCCTACCCCACAATTGTATTGAACTAAAAAACACATATTAGTTGACCTCGATAAAATAGTATGACATATTGCATTTAGATTTCAAGCCAAATTAATTGAAACCATTTAAAATTTGGGCGAATTGATATGTTTAATTGAGTCAATTCAACACAAAACCATTGTAATGGAAACACAACCTTTTCAGGTTGAATGCACTCCAAAGTATATGTATAAACACTGAACAATGAACAACTATATATATTTATTTTACAATAAGCCTTAGCTTAGACGACTTTATTAGGTCTCCTTGGACTAGTTTACTAAAGAATTCAATTAAAAAATGAATCTTCAGTTCATTTCCTGTTTGAAACAAAACATTAGAAAAAATAAATAATAGAGAAAATTGCCAACAACTTCATATATACATTTAAAATATTATCACTCATAATGAAAACATACATTATATTAAAAAAAAAATTAAAGTAGTTCATAATAAAATCTAAGTATCTTAATTTAAAAGGCGAATAATAATGTAATATAATGCCTCTAACTGTTCTTTTGTGAGGCCACAAAGTGAATGATAGACCATATTGATTTAATTTGGGTGTGTTGGCTTCCTGCTGTCATACACAAAATATCCAAAAAGGATGAATTCCTTTTCACACATTATATTCAACCATTCAATAATTTAATTAACCATTCATTTATACTTTATTCGATCGACATTATTAAATAATATACTTTATAAGTGTAGTTCAACTTTTCAAAATCATAACAATTTAGCTGAAAATAATGTTATTAAAAATCAATGTAATATTTGCGTCAAGTCGATGATTGAGATATCTCTACTTTCTATTAAAAATAAATAAATAAATAAAAATTTTCACTTTATATTTATATGTGTAGCTTGAAAATGTAGTCTCTATATTGTTCACGTGTTATGTTTGGAAGTTATGACATTTTATGCCATTTCTTTTTTTCGAAAAAATATAAACATTCAGTCATAATATTACAAAATATGATTCTATCGTATGGTTTCAAAAAAAGAAAAAGTAACAATATTGTATTCTATAAACTCTAAAGTACTCTCTATCTAACCAAACACGACATTGAAAGTTTAGAATCCGTTAACATATATTATTTTGTTTTGTGACGACATGTTAAATGACAATCCTTTTCAGACTCTAACCTCTTGAGCATACAGGAAAATACCAAAGCTTGAAACATTGATGTTGATTATAAAATATTTAAGAACGCACATATCTAACCATCATTGATTTTGAAGGGTCAGACTTTTTTTTAAAGTTGAGCAACATGTAAGATGAGATATTCAAACTTCTAATCTCTATCATTTGATCAAGGATTTATGTCTTAACTATAGTTGAACTATACTCAGATTTTCAATCTCATATACGTTTGAGAGTGTAAATATCAAACAAAGTACATACATGTACGTCTGAGAGTGTCAACATTTTGCTCGCCACCTCTAAAATTGATCGAATCTTCATACTACGGTCACTATTAATGCAATGGGGATGAAAATATTAATATCATTGATTGCTAACTATAGATCTCTAGATATCAAAAAAGAAATAATAATAGTTCTATGAATAGATTAAGACCATACCATATGCATATGCCACTTCTACAAGTGGCTTAGGGGACCAACTATAAAAAAGGCCTCCATTAATATCAAACATATTAATAACTTCCAATAAAAGTTAAACCACCCCTAAAGAAAAGAAAGAAAGAAAAAAGAAAAAAAAAATGAAAGATAAGGAATTGGTTTTTTTTTTTTAAGTTAAAAAAAAAAATTGAGATAGGGGAGATCAAACCTTCAACTTTAGAGAAGGTACGTGTATTAGATATCTTTATCTACTATTTGAATTGATTAAAAAAAACATATTCGATCTAATAAGTTTCTCAATATCTCATTTTTTAAGAAATCAATCGTGTATTTTTAATTACGTATGTGATAAAAAAATAAAATTAAAAAAAACTCATTAGACTCATGTTGAATGATTTAATAGTGGGAATAATATGTGGTTAATTTAGTCTATGGTTGTGTGTGGGTTTAGTTTTTTAATTTAGTAACATTAAGTTTATTTGAATAAGCTGAAAAATCAATATCAAGATCCTGTGTGCTTTGAAAGTCAAGGTATAGACTTTTCCCATAAAATAACCATATATGCACTAAAGCAATAATAGATATTCGATCAAATTCACACATTAATTAATATTCAATTAGTGCCTCTTTTTTAGTTTATAATAAAAATCTAAAGGTGTTTTATTAAGATGTTTAATATGAATTATTGATATGCAACGTAACAACAGAGTTCGATTTTCAAAATGGGAAAAAAAATAGATATGCAACAATTCCATAATTGAGATATTCAATATTCGCTCAAGCAACAAATACTCAAATATTAAAGGAACTCAAACAAAAAAATATAATTATTAAGACTTTGCTGGATGCAAAAACAGTTTTAGTGGTAATTGACATGTGTCCTCAACAATGTTCTAAATTAATTAATGGATGTAATCTTAAACTAAGGTAGGTTTTTTAGCCTAGGAAGAAAATTAATTTATTGAGATTAGCTTAAATAATTTATAGTATATAGATAGTGTTGATGGTCAAATTTGGTCGCGAGGAACTCATATGACCTTCACGTGCCACCAACGGTAAATTTGTTTGAGAGGGAGGAAAACGTAGCCTGCAAGACAGAAAACCTGTACACCGGTGTGGTGCTAGTCACACCGCCTCCGATGCTTAAGTCAGAAAACGGAAGGAGGAGGGCCAGAGAGCAAGAGGAGAGAGTAGAAAATCGAGTTCGAGATCTGATGGAGAGGGGTTTAAATATCTTCTCATGCTCCTAGGGTTTTTAGGAATTCGGAGGCGTTTCGGGACAAACCAAGCGGAACCAGGGCGGCCAGAGGCAACAGGGACCAAACGAAGTCGAACGAGCTCGGCCCGCGTGGGCGGGCTAAGCAGAGGCCCGACCCACTGGCCCCGTTTCGCCTCTGCTCGGTTGTCCTTGTCAGCTCCTTGTACATCGGAGTGGTCCAAAATTACCTATAACAGATAAGATGGAAGACTTTATCTTAATCATAACACAATTAATTTATATAAGTCTAATGTGTATCTTGGTCATTCATACAGTAACATGTGAGTGGAACTATCATATGTGTTAAGACTGGACTGTGATATATTTGTGATTTTATCCTTAAAACATTTAGGAAAGTAAAAGGAAAGTATAAGGGGTAACTTATTTGCACCCTTGTTGATCTCAATCATGTGTATTTTTATAAACTTTTGTTGTTGGTGCATATATTTATATTTACAATGGGTGATATGATCATGAAGTCTTATCCATTAAAGGTTCAATAGAACTCAAGGAAATAGAAGTTAGAACGTTAAAAAAAAAATTAAAAAAATTATATATATATATATATATATATATATATATATATATATATATATATAAAAAAGTCAAAAGGAGAGATAAAAGTTAGAACACGCTAAAAAAGAATTAAAAAAACCAAAAAAAAAATAAAGGAGATAGAGATACGTGGCAAAATATAACAACGTCTTTGGGTTTCTCCTTTAAAAAAAAAAAAAAAAAAAAAAAAAAAAAAACGTTTTTGGGTTAAACTAAACTCTTCTCCATGGAAAATTATTAGGTATTTCCTGTGCAATGAAGTCATTTTTTTAAAAAACGTAAGTCAGATATAAATCTTTAAATTTGTTTATCTCTTAATATAACTATTGGATACAAAATCGAAGTATTTTTGTCATTTCTCTCTCTTACATCCAACGGTGCAAAACTACTGGTCTCATTGCAATGGAAGCACCTAAAAATTTCTTCTTCTCCATATACCAAACGATCGAAAATCCTAAAAGAAATTCTCTTCCTTCTTTTTTTTTTCCATCTTTAGTTTTCTATCCATAAATTAAACATCCACACGTTTGTTTATATATTCATATAAAGATAGTATAAAATGTTTTTTACCGTTCATTGTCATCTTTTTCTTTTTTTACAACATATGAGATGAGAGATTTAAATCTCTAACTTCTTGATCGAGAGTATAAAATCTATGCTAGTTGAACTATTCTCTCTAACTTTTACCGTTCATCGTTGAATCACAAATAAATCTCTTCTCAATAAGGAATCATATTTCATTCTTAAAACCCTAATTTTTTTAAAACATTAATGTCAATTCCTAATTACCAACATCATATCTCAACTGGCAGCGGCGGAGCTACAGTAGGTCCAGGGGGGGCTCGAGCCCCCCTGAACTTTACTGTATATTATACTAATATTAAAAACTTCACTTACTTTCCCAAAATTTCACTTTGCCTCATTGGTAATACTGCTTGCCCCTGTGCGGTGCCCAGCGCCCGAGTTCAAGGCAAACGGAACGTATTCTTTTTTTGTTTTTGTCGTTTTTTGAGCGTCCGAGTTCGAGCCACCCGGAAGGTGTTTTTTTTTTTTTGTTTTTTTCGCTTTTTAAGTCCTTTTTTTTATTACCGTCCAGTGTTCGAGTTCGAGCCTACTGAAACGTATCTTTTTGTTTTTTTTTCGCTTTTAAGTCCATTTTTTTCACTAATAACTTGTTTTCTTTTTTTTTTAATAACTTTTTTGTTTTTGTTTTATTATAAAATTTTTATAAGTATATATATTGATTAAAAAGGTTATTATTCTCATTGATTTAATACGTAGAAAACCATACAAGGAAATAAAATTAGACCTATAATATTTTTAAATGCTAGTAGATTGTTTTTTAATAATTAATTCTATTTGAAAAACTATAATTATTATGATTTTTATTTTTATCTTTTATTTTGAGATTTGTTTTATTTTAGTCTTTGTGTTCACAAATGTCCAAATTTAGTTCTCGTTAACTTTTTTTTTTTGTTTTTTGCCTATAGCCCTCCTATAAATTCTGGAAACAAATTCACATCATGTCTTTTCTTAAATGGAAATTATTATCACCGTTTTTACCAAATTTAATAGAAATTTACTTCAAACTACCAAAATAAGTACTAATTTTAAGGTTTATTGAAAGTACCGAACTAAATTTGGACATATAAAAATGTACAAAATAAAATGAAATGAGATCTAAAGTACATTGACCAAAATTGTATTTTAACCTAAAAAATGTGACAATTTTTTTCTATTGAACAAGCCCCCACTAACAGAAAGTTCTGAATCCGCCACTGTCAACTGGTATAAAACTTGTAAGAAGTTTGTGATTTGAATCTCTCCCTCCAACATGTTATAAAAGAAAAATAGCAATTCCTAACTTCCGTTTCAAGATCTTTTTGTATCTCCTATCATCTTTTACGAATATTATAGTCCATATATATTAAAATTAAAAGATTTTTTTTTTTTCATTTCCCTCTTTAGTAAGAGGTTGGAGGTTGACATGACCAAATGAGATAACGTTTTTATTTATTAGTTTCGGTGGCAATTAAAGAAAAAGGCCTAAGAAGCCGACCAGCTTCTCTCTGATTGGTCAGAAACAATAAATACACTGTTTAATAAATTATTTAATTTATTACATGGCAACTAATTGATTTATTTTTTTTTAAATTAATTTTATAATATTAAATATATAGAATGCAATTTTAAAAATAACTCTATACTTTTTAATTACTTGTGTGGCTAAAAAAACTCATTAAACTGATAAGATGATTTACTTAATATTAATAAAATAAATGTATCTTAAGCACAAAATTAATTAAAAACAATCAAATAAACTTGCCAAACACCCTAATTTTTCTAGCTTAGATTTTTTGTTTAAATAGAAGCTTGAAATTGATTGAAATCAAGGATAATTAGAACATGAAATTGACTTCCCTAAAATACATTTTCAATTTATTAGAATTAATTTTTATGATTAATCCTACATAGGACTTAGAGTTGGTAAAAACTACTATTATGTGCGTTCTTATATTCTTGGTAATTTTAAAATTAATAATTTTTTTTTATCGACTTTTAGTTAAAAAAGCATAGACCGCCAACATGAGCATAGCTCAACTGGCATAAGATTTCTCCATTTTCTTCAACCAAAAAAAAAAAAAAGACTATGTTTGATAACCATTTCAGTACGTTTTTTGTTTTTTTGTTTTTGGTTTTTCTGTTTTTTGTTTTTGGTTTTATATTTTTTAAAAACAAAAATCATATGTGTTTGATAACTGTTTTTTGTTTAAAAACATAAAACCAACCTTGTTTGATAACTGTTTTTGGTTTTTAGTTTTTTTTAAAATTAGAAAGATGAAAAGATGTTTTAGAGAGAGAAGAATGTGTAGAAACGTTGAAACAAAAATTTAGAGACACAAATATAAATGTTTTCAAGAGAATTTTTTTTTTTAAGACGAGAAAAGTTAAACATAAAAATTTAGAGAGGTGAAAGAAAATGTTTAGAGAGATAATATTAGTTAGACTCAAGAAAATATATTAGTTAGACAAAAAATAGAAAAAAAAAAGTTAGAGTAAAAGCGATAAATTTTAGATAAAAAAAATTAAATAAAAAGAGAAAATTTAGAGAGATAGTAAGGTTAAGAATAAAAGATATGCTAAAGAAATAACGATAAATTAGAAAAATAAAGAAAAATGGTTGCGGTAGAAAATTTTGGAGATTTTTTTTTTAAAGAAAAATTAGAATATGTTTATTAAGGCGAGAAAAGTTATTGATAAGTTTTTAGAAATAGATAAGTTATTGAGGAAAAAAAAAAGTTTTGAGAGAAAAAAAAAATTATTGAGAGAAAAACGTTTTAGAGAAAAAAAAATAGCAAAATGAATTTGTTGGAGAGAAATAGGTAAAAGAGGAGAAAAATAAGCATTATAATAAAATTGAGTTTTTGAAAAACAGAAATCTATTTCTAAAATCTTTTTTTTTTTTTTTTGAAATTTTCTTGTAATTTCAAAAACGTTTTTAAAAAACATAAAACAAAAAACATAAATGGTTTCAAACATTCCTGTTTTTTTTAAAATGAAAAACAAAAACAAAAAAACGAAATAGTTATCAAACGACCCTAAAATAATCAAATAAGCTAACCAAACACCCTTAAATTTTCTAGCTCTAAGACATTTTTTTATTAAAATAGGATCTAGAAGCTAAATAGGATCTTAAACCATAATTTAAGGACCCCAAACAATAAAAAGATGAAAAATTATTGAATGAGACGGCCACAATATAACGTAGCGCACTATCTCTGACCCTAACAATAATCGTTAGACTTATATTCAAGATATGGGTACGCCTAATAACCATTAGATACAAATTCAGAACACGTGCTATTTTTCTCTTATAAGTCAGATAGATATAAAACCAACCACATATCGTGGATATCGTCTCCCACAATAATTTTCCAAGGAAAAGAAAAAACCCTCAATTTCCGTAGCCTCCTTATCTAAATCACAATTCAATACAAATTTCGTTTGCTTAGGACCCCAATAGTAAAACGTCAAAAAATTATTAAAGGAGACCGCCATAATATAGCTATTATTCTTAAATAACCGTTAAAATTAGATTCGAGATCTAAATCTATATACGATGTGCAATGTTTTCTGATGTGTATCAAATGAGGTAAAACAAGAGTCACATTGTGGATGCTCCCACCTCCATTCCAATATCATTTCTAAAAAACCAAAATAATACTCTTTTTTTCAAAGCCTCTAAATAGCTAGATGATTAAGAAATGTGTCCAAAATCATAAATTAAAATAACATTAAAAAGAATTTATTATTCAAATTGCCCACCATAGTTTTAAAATCCAAAAATCTTTGTCAAACTTGGAGAGCTCCTCATCTCATATCATTGTCCAAAAGATCTTTAGACCTAATCTCTTTTAGTTCCCAACATTAGGTTATAAATACTCATCCAATTCTCTTGGAGAATGGACCAAAAAGAAAAAATTTTCCAAAGTAGAGAATAGAGAGATTATTTGAAGATTGTTCCCAAAAATAAAACAAAATGGGCATAAAGCTATCTAAGAGTAAGAGATCCCATTTCAAAGGAAACAAAAACTCCTTTCCAGGTAATTATATACAATCTTTACACTCAAGTTTTTCTCTTTTTTGTTCCTTTTTCTTCTTTTTTCTCAGGTTTTTTTTTTTTTTTTTTAAAGAAAAAAGAAAACAACATGCCTGTGCAATCATAATATTGTTATTTTCTAAATTTATTTCAATAAGATACACAAAATTAAAGTTCTTTTTCTTTTTTTCTCTTTTGTTTTTACCTTGTTTTTGTTGAGAGAAGTCTAAAGCAAAAGCATGAGAGAAGAAAGGGCAAGTAAAATAGAGATCTGTGAAAGAAAAACAACAACAAAAATAAATAAATAAAACTCAGAAAAGTTTAGTTCTGAATTTCTGAATTAAAATTATGACAGAAAGAAGAAATTAAGGGTTAGAGAAGAAGAACAGATGAAGAAAATAAGAGTTTTTTTTTTTTTTTTTTTAATATCTTTTCACTTCCTTATGTACCTTTATAAACCAAAACTTTCCATTTCTTCTTTAAATGACTTCAATGAAACACCTTAATAAACAATGGGTGAAGCCTCTAAAAAATTAAAAATTAAAAAAATAAATAAACTCAGGTTTTGAGAACATAATCAGGGATTCTAAAATGGAAGAACCAGCCTATTGAATGTCTTGAATTTGTCAAAAGTTTTGATTTTTTTTTTTCAATTCAATCAATCCAATAATAGAGAGAGAGAGAGAGAGGATAAAGAAGATACACATTTTAATTTTTCAAATATAAAAATAGATTCAATTTGATTTAGAATTTCAAGAAAAGCAACATTATATTATTCTAGCTTCCACAGTTTGAATGTAATTATATAGTTTTCAAAATCAATTTGCATAATATAACTATTAAGCAAAGCAAATAAGAAAGAGTTGACTCAAACAAAACAAAGAAATTCTAACAATCCTCCTCATTCATCTGCTTCATAATAAAAGTCAAATAAATTATAATAATATAAAACTTTATTTATTAAAAAAAAACCCAGATAAACCAAATGACATGCATCATCCTAGAAAAAGGTTAATCATTTTTTTCTTTAAGAACCAGGAAAAAATTACTTAATTCTCAAAGTTAGACCCTAATTAGTCCAATTTCTTTAAAACAAGTCTGGTCTTTTTTTAATTCAACAAAATTACAAGTTTCATATCTAAACATTAATAATTTTGTCTAATTAATAAACCTCTAAAGAAATTATTTAAAAAATTATCTACTAAGACCATAAGCTTTCTCTCCTTACTTTCCATCTTGTATCCAATAATTCTTAAACTTTAAAAATCATCTAAAAAATAATCAAAAATTTATTAGACATAGAATTGAAAATTCAAATCCCGAACTCTTAATACAAAATTCAAAAGTCAAACATCCAATGCGCGCCTATTAAGATTTATGAATGTATTATTAGATACAAAATTGAGAAAATTGAGATAATCATTAGAGATTTATTAAAGTTTAAACTCATTGGTAATTAAAGTTAAAGAACAATACTTGGTCGTAAAGCAATATGTAGGGATATCTGTTAATAATCTTGACAACTAAGAAAGAGAAAATTCTTTTATCTCTCACGTTTGTCAACATTTTAACGTTAACATTGTTGAGGATCCCACATTGAAAAGATAAGTGGAGAACTCACAATATATAAAATACATGAGCTACTTCACCCATTGCCAATTGGTTTTGAGTTAGAGCCTCATATTTATCTAATAGACATATAAAGAGATCTCTACATATCAGTATGCAATATATGCACTTTGATAGTTTCATTGTCCATTAAAGGAAGAGCCACAGAATTTCAATTTTGAAGTCGTAAAGGTGAAGGCGCACGTTGTAGCCTGCAAAGATATTGGTCAAATGTTCAATGGTCAAAGTTGATTCGAGAAAATTGTTTTTCATTAAAAAAAAAAAACAAAACAAATAAATAAAAAAGAAACCAAGCAACCGTGTTGCTGTGGGAAGAGAAGAAGAATAAGAAGATAATGATGATAATAATGGAAAGGAAGATCCAATTTTCGAAATTTCCCACTTTTATTATTATTATTATTATTATTATTTGATTTTAAAATTGTTCTGTTAAACAAATTTCCATTCTCATTTTGGCATTTCCAATGTTCTGCCTCTATTTAGCTTTTCATCAACGTCGCCGCCTGATTTTTTCCCTGCCAAAATAAAGGTGCCAGTTGGTCTTAATTTCTTTTATTTTAAATTTTAATAACACATTCGATTTCAAAAATAATAATAATAATAATAATAACACATCTTCTCAAAATAATAATAATAATAATAACACATCACAATTATAAATATGAGAATTCAAATCAAGTAGTATTGATATTAATATGGGACTAATTAAACTTACGTTAAAAATCACTTTTGGTTTTTTCAAAAAAAAAAAAAAAAAAAAAAAAAAAAAAAACACTTTTCGTAGCTAAACTTTCATATAAGCAACAATTTAGTCCTTGAATCAATTTTTATACTTTCAATTTTGTAACAATTTAGTTCCTAAATTTTAATAAGTAATAATTTAGTCTCTGTATTTTCAAATTTATAATGATTTTAGTCCAAGTAATAATTTAGTGTGTTTTTTCATTTTTATTTATATCATTTAATTTGATTTTTTTGTAAAAAAAAATTATTGTTTTCAAACATGTTTAAATTGATTTTAAAATGGATAAAGCAAGATTAAGATTAATTTAAAACATATATTTAAATAATTTATTTTAAATATTCATAATAATGTTTTGATATTAACAAAATCAATTATTTCAATGTTTTTTAGTAAAAAAAATTCTATGTAATAGATTAATAAACATCAAGTGGGGTTGATTTTAATGTATATACTTAATTAATTTTTGTTAATAAAGTATATTAAATTAGTTATTTATCAAAACTACTCCAAATAATTATTCATTAAAATAATTAACTAATTAAATAATTTCATAAAAGTATGACCTTTTAGTAAATAATTATAATTTTTTGATTAGCGTCATCCATGAAATTATCAAGAATCGATTAATTAACATTCATTTCTTATAACAAATTTTGATCAGTGCATTGGTTAATACTTTTTAATTATATACCTTCCTAGATATTTTTGTTTGAAATGATATAGCTTCTAGAACTATTTCCACAAAACAAACACATAGATATACTTTTTTTCTTTTTGTTAAAATACCATTTTGGTCTATACATTGGTCCCTATAGTGAGTTTGTTGTTAACTTTTCTTTTTTTAAAAAAAAAAAAAATAGTTTCTATTAGTCTTTCTTCTCTAAATTTTAGAAATATGTCCACATTATATCTTTTTTTTTTTTTTGTAAGAAAATTATTGCTATTATTTAACCAATTTCGATAAAAATTAATTTCAAACTTATAGTAGTGACCAATTTTAAGTTTTATTAAAAGTATAGGGACTAAAATTGGACATTTGAAAATACTTGGATTAAAATGAAACAAAACTCAAAATATAGAGATCAAAATGGTATTTTAACCTTTTTTTTTATTTGAGTTCAACATGTGGGTTTAGAGATTTGATTGTACAATTTTTTGATGAGGATACAAAATTTTAACTAGTTGAATTATACTTAAGTTAACCTATAAATATACATTTTCATACCGTACTCAATACAAATAAAAATATAATTTTTTTAATCTAAATATAGTTCAATTAATTAAAACATTATGACTTCGACCAAAATGTCTTAGGTTTGAATTTCATGTTACATATTGTTGAACCAACAACAAAAGAAAAAAAAAAATCCTCTTATGATCCTAAGACTTATTATATTTGGTATCCAACCAAACGGCCGAAAATGTACAAACCCACCGGAAATTCAAACTTTCCAACCTTTTGAAAACCTTGTTCACCGTCCACAACTTCACTTATTTATAAAACTTCATTGTTTTCTTCTAAAGCAAAAGCTATGGAGTTGAAGGTGGAAAACCCCATGTGGAAAAAAGCTCCCAATGTCGGTGAGAAGTTCGCCGTAGAAACTTACAGAAGTGACAGAGTGTATGCAGAGGTCACCGGAGAAGAAGATGCAGAAACATCGAGTGATGTTGATTCTGGCGTCGGGAATTATGCAGTTTGCGGCCGATCGAGGTCGTTCCAGACGGTGGAGATGGACGGTGTTCCATTGTCGGGCACGGCGGAGCAAAGGCTTGTTTGGTTGCGCTCGCAGATTATAGGTGGAGATGCAGAGTTTGATTCTCCATTTGGAGAAAGAAGATTGTGTTATGCTGATCACACGGCTTCTGGTCGTTCTCTTCGTTATATTGAAGATTTCATCCTCAGAAACGTTCTTCCATTTTATGGTTATTTCTCTATCTCTCTCTATTTAGATTTTAAATTATACATTCGAACTTTGAAGGGTTGGTTACCATGCAGACTCTGTATTATGTCCTTGTAATCTGATTCTACGTATAAAATGGACCGATATAGGGAAAAAAAATAAAAATAAATAAATAAATCTTTTTTGGGGATAAAGATAAAAGGAAAATTTTGAAATATATGTGGAGATGTAAAAGAGAACATTTCTTTAAATATATAAGGGAATATAAAAGAACATAGACATATACAAATAACATTGTTCACGATGATGAACTCATATATATATACATGATTAAATTAGTATATTATGTGTGCTTCTCAAAAAAAAAAAAAAAAGTATATTATGTGTGATGTAGGATAATAAAGTCTTTTACCATATACTAGAAACTAGAAAGAATTTTATGATATGATGTTTGTCAATTGATCATATTTGAAGTGAACGATTTTCTTCAAATTTTTGGCAATTACAGAAATCAAAATCAATTTGGCACCTCTTCTTCTAATTTTTCTTAGCTGTGTTTCTCTTTTAAATGATAAAATAGGTTTAAAAAAAATATGTATGTTTTGTTTTATACTCTAAAGAAAATAACACATTTGAAGGTGGGAAAGAAAAAAGTCAGGATTTTAAGAACATTTTTTTTCTTTTTTGCTAAGATTTTGAAAACAAAGCATTAGATTACAAAACCAAGATTGTAGATAACAAAACTCGTTTTCTTTAAAAGAAAAAACAAAAATATTATCAAACAAAACAACCTACCAAGAACGTAAGACTTACCATATACATCTGCAGGCAACACGCACACATGCGACAGCTACGTAGGCCACCATACAACAAAGATGGTGAACGATGCGACAACGTACATCAAGAAGTGCTTGGGAGGCGGAGAAGAAGAAGCGCTTCTATTCTGTGGACAAGGCACAACATCCGCCATTAAAAGACTGCAAGAGGTGATGGGCATTGCAGTGCCATCCATATTGAGAGAGAGGGTAATAGAGACTCTTAAGGAAGAAGAAAGGTGGGTTGTTTTTGTTGGACCTTATGAGCATCACTCCAACCTCCTCTCATGGAGGCAGAGCTCGGCCGAAGTGGTAGAGATTGGAATGGATGAGAATGGACTTTTAGACATTGAGATGCTCAGATCCCAACTTGAGGCATATAAGAAAGCTGGAAATAGGCCAATTTTGGGATCTTTCTCAGCTTGTAGTAATGTCACAGGAATTTATTCAGATACAAGAGCTATTGCTACACTTATTCATCAATATGGAGGCCATGTTTGCTTTGATTTTGCTGCAAGGTACCTGAATTTGACCCTTTAACATGAATCAAAGTAACAACTAAGAATGGTTACTGAATCTATTTGTTTGTGGTGCAGTGGTCCTTATGTGCAAATTGATATGCAATCGGGGGAAATCGATGGGTATGATGCAATTTTTCTAAGTACACATAAGTTTCTTGGAGGGCCTGGATCACCTGGAATACTTTTGATGAACAAAAGTCTCTATAAGTTGAAAGCATCTGCTCCATCAACTTGTGGGGGTGGCACTGTGAACTATGTCAATGGCTTCAGTGAAAAGGTAAATGCAAAACTCACCAAATTTGACTTGTGTTTTGAACGGATTCTGGTTGATCGAAACTGAAAGTTTGGCATATTTTGATGTCGGTTTCTTTGCTTGTGGAAAATTTTCTGCAGGACACACTGTATTATGAAGACATAGAAGAGAGGGAAAATGGTGGAACGCCACAGATTATAGGAATAATAAGAGCAGCTTTGGCTTTTTGGATAAAAGAATACATCAGCTACCAGGAGATAGAGAAGCGAGAGCAGCAGTATGTGGAAAGGGCTTTGAAGAGACTTCTCCCAAATAGAAGCATATGCATTTTAGGGAGCTCGTCCTCTAAGCGACAAGCCATATTATCTTTTATCATTTACTCTTCGACGAATTCGTCGCTCAACTGTATCACAGATAGATTATGTAAACCTATCAGCAGAGAAAAGGTTGAAAAGCTTTACATGTGGGGAGAGACGGGGTGTATGAGAGCAAAACCTCTTCATGGTCCTTTTGTTGCAGCGCTCCTAAGCGATCTGTTCGGCATCCAGGCTCGTGGGGGATGCAGTTGTGCCGGTCCTTACGGTCACAGACTACTCAACATTGATGAAACATGCTCGCATGCCTACAGATCAGTCATTGCTAAGGTATAGTCAGTTTGGTCCAATTTTGAATACATGAAACAGTGAGCCTTGTCCCCTATCTTTGAATTGAATATTTAACAATTTAACAGGGCTATGCTGGAATAAAACCTGGATGGACAAGAGTAAGCTTTCCCTACTACATGCCAAATGAGGAGTTTGAGTTCATTTTAAAGGCTTTAGAATTCATAGCTGATTATGGACAAAGATTCCTTCCTTTGTATGCCTTCAATTTGAGAACTGGCAGCTGGACACTGAAGAAAAAGGAGCTCGCTGACCTACTCAGGAAGGAGAATTACAGCAATAGTAACATCTTGGCATTGGAAAACCAGTGTGCCAATGCAGAAGCTAAGTTAGCAGCCATAGTATGCAAGCATAAATCATATTTAGAGTCTGCCAAAAGAATTGCCAATCTCCTCCCTAAGTTCCCTCCCGAGAGAAAGCTTCACGAGGACATTGAATCCTCTCTATTATACTTCAGAATCTAGAAATATACCACATTTTAGTTGCGTGGTAATCTTGGTTAGCATGGTAGTTGAATAACGATAACCAACAAATAAACAATGCACTAATGAATTCTTTCTTCTATACTTATTAGCCCACTTCTCCAGTTATCACAATCCTCTCCTTCCAAGTTGACAGCGTCCTCAACTATAGAATTCTTGAACAATGCCACTAAGTATAAATGAAAGGAAGAAAATATTTCTCATTGATAAATATCAATTATGATGTGGTGTGTAAAAAACCTAGTGAACAATTCTCAAGAAAAACGTTGATTTAAACCAAATAAAATTTTATATGACCCGATAAACAAATGGTACAATTTACAGGGACTGCTACAAATAAATACCTCTTCTCAGTGATGCTAACTCAGGCTGAAAGACAGTTCCAGCAATTCAGTTAAAATCTGCATGAGCTACTTAACTTCAGCAACTTCTCACAGCCTAAAACAAAATTATTGCGTCATCTTTACTGGAATCTCAATCCACGAAGTCTCCAGCTCAAATAGTTCTCAAAGGTGCAATTTTCCAAGCCTTCATCACCTGCAGTGAAACGTAAGCACCCATAAAGTCGCCAACTTACATAGACATCAAGGATGCAATTTTCCGGACGTCCAGGAATCTGGCATTTTCTGCAAACATTTACGATCCCACTATGATCTGCAAGAGCAAACAGAACCCATCAAAATTGCTTCCCCGCATTCAAGTTGAAAGCATCGAGGGAAAAGTTATTAAAAGTGTGCCAGCTGAACTCTGAATGAAAAAGATGACATGATAATAAAGTCTAAAACCCTATGATAAATTCTACATATACAACCACAGAGAGGAATGAGAGATAGAGACATAAAAGGCATGTCAATTTCTTCAGGGAAAGTATCTGTTTTTGTGGGGTCATTGCAAAATTCATATTAGAAATAAGAGTTTCTTTGTTTTTCCTTCCTTTGTCCTCCCAATCAAATAATTGAGCAGCTATTTCCTCCATGTTGAAAATTTAGAGAGTTGCCGCTGAGACAATAATAACAGAGAGAATGCACAAAGACAAGAACAGAATAAGGTTGACATGGGCTACGATACTGTTTCACCAATGGTGTAAGTTACTATCTCAATTTAACGTTTGCTGGGTAATTCCAGAAGATTTACGCTCACTATTTTGTTGGAATACTTTTCGTAACATTGCATGTGAAGGATTAATATTAACAGTTCTACACTTAATTAGGTCATATAGCTAGAACAAGCAAGTATGTCTTTGAGGAATAAATGATGAATGACAAGTTGTTCTGGATGAGGTTCTTTTTTCTTCTAATACTTTTTATTGGTCAAAAAATGTAAAGTACTAAGAGTTTAGCATGACTTCTAATCTACTCTACTAGGACAAACTCTCTAATTTCAGTTTCTTTCTTTTGAGGTTTTCTCGTCCCTCTACATATTTGTAGTGATGTATATACTTTTCATTATCAATACAATATCTGTTTTCAATTAATATGAAGAGAAAAGGCTTAAATGGGTGCATGAGTAAAAACATTGAGTGAGAGAGCTAACAGATGAAGGA
The DNA here is from genome assembly GCA_036850905.1 of Luffa acutangula. Classification (NCBI taxonomy): domain Eukaryota; kingdom Viridiplantae; phylum Streptophyta; class Magnoliopsida; order Cucurbitales; family Cucurbitaceae; genus Luffa; species Luffa acutangula. Next base: position 53,177,869 of record CM072087.1, on the reverse strand, counting down.
ATTTATTATTACATTCAAATGAAATGACTGGCCATCAGAAGTTGCGGCTTCTCTTTATCTTCTTCAACCTCTGCTGAAGCTTCGGCTCTGATTTCCTGAATCCTTTTTTCCCAGATATCATCAATTAGTTTCCAAGTTTCGTCATTAACAACCTGTGTCTGCACGGGGTTCAAATCACAGAGGAAAGATCAAATTTTCAGTACTTTGACATTATGGACTGAGTATGAGCACTATAGATGGTTGTGTACCTCCATAGGTCGAGGCGCACCAAAAGTTGCAAATCCAACATTTCCAGGTGCAAATGTAACCCTTCCAGGCAGTGTAGCTCCATAAATTCCCCATCGTCCAGCATATATCAGAGCTCCATGTTCATCAACTGGACGTACAGCAGGCTGATAAGGTGCAACAAAAAAATTACTTAACTCTCATTCTTTAGATTAAAAAATGAAAATGGTCAGAGACAAGAAATTAAGTCAAGGCACCAACAGACCTAATAGTTTGAAGACACAGAATATCCGAACATTCACAAGTGAAATTATTGAATAACATATGTCAAAACTACATTGGTCAATCCTTATAATCTGGGGTATTCATGTTTCATCTAATATTTCCACATAGAGTCTTTGAGAACAGTTATAAATACTTTAGTCACCTAAAATTCAGCTTAAAAATTACTAATGTAGTTTACAATGTCAAATTGCCTGGCTTTAGTTGGTAGGCTTTTATGATCCACCTTAAGTGGTCGGAAGGCCCTCTCCTTCCTTTTTGTATATTTCATTCTATCAGTGAAATCCCTGTTTCTTCTTTTAAAAATAAAATAAAATGAAAGACTTTAGTTTGTCGGCTCCAATTTATTAAATTCCAACATATGGTTATAAGGAGCAACTAAGACTAAAAGACCAGAGATATGAATTAGTTTCTTAGACTGTAGCTTCGTTGGGGAAATGGCAGTAAAAGTTCCCCTACAAGTTATCCATACATCTCTAAGTATCATCGAAAGTTACAAGACTCAAGACACTGCACATTGTTAACGTTGAAAATACATTTCTGATATTTATATTAAGCTGGGTAATCAGGAATATCTCTCGAGTATCCTTCCATTGCTTGAAACTAGTTCTTGGTGATTGCACCGAAGTTCTTTTTTATGAAAATGTGAGTATGAGACTTTATATTTTCCCTTTGTTTCCACATTCATGGCTTACCATGATCTTTTATCAACGCTTCTTTTACCCATCTACGTCCTACTCATGACAGAAAAAATTGGAAATTTTCATGTAGGAAAAAGAAAAGGAAAGAGAAAGCTTCAATGATCATTGATTTCATGAAATTTCTTTCTTCATGTTTCCTATTTAAAATTGTTATTGTTGCTTCTCGTAAAGATTGATGTTGGTCCCTTCTAGTGATAAAATTTCACGTAGCAAATATTCTTATGAAAATGTTGGACAACTTCCCTAATTCAAGTCACAAGGAGTCCTTACAAGGTCAAAAAATTTTATCTCGGGTCTCATTTGTAGATAGTTTCCTGATATGTTTAGGGAAGATGCTAATACAGTAGCAAAGCCTACAGATTAGAGGACATCCAAGAAAATTCAGTAACCAAAGCCCAAAACAAAAGCAAACAAACAAGTAGCCCTCATGCTAGACCTGCCATAGATAAATGTTTTAGGTGCGGAGAATGAAGTCATCTATCAAAAGAATTCAACCAAAGGTGACAAATTGCCATAACCAAAAATCAAAACATGAATTTATAGCTGAGATCAGCAAGAAGATGAGGAAATATCTTAAGTAGACCTTGATGAAGGGAATAAACAATCTTGTGTCAAACAGAGAATATTTTGAACCCCTAAAAGTACGACTCCCTGGATTTTGAGGATGGTTACTAGGAGTTTCAGGCATTGATTTCTTAGTCAAGCCAGCTTTAAAAGAGATGATTATAAGACTTCAGGCACGCCTGAGGAAGGACTTCCCCTTTTTAATATGTGCCATTAATAAATGATACCAAATTAACTGAAAGAGACAAAACTAACAACTACCATGTGAGAGTAAACAAGCTATGACAATTTCCCAATAATGGCAATACATTTTTGTAAAGTCGGAGAAAACCCACCTGTGGAAATCGAGGAGCCTTTTCATATATGTGCCAAATTTCCTCAGCTCTAATCTCTCCCTTTTCAAGTAAAATATCTGCATAGTACAAAAGTTTTATGTTCAATAAGTGATGGAACTTAGATGATACTGATTCATTACTTAACAGAAATCAACTTCATCAATTTCTAGTCACATCTCAATATTTAAGCAAAACTACTATGATATCTCAAAACAAAAAAAAACATAACTACTATGAAGATCATTCAATAGTCAACCATTGTTGCATAAATTAGAATAAAGAACTACATAAATCAATATGACCTGTGATTGTCTCTACAGCGGAATGGTATTCTCTCAAAATAGAAACACATTTTTCCACAGCATAACGCAAGTATTCCTCACGAAGTGCTTCAAGTTTGGATGCAAGCTGTAGAAATTATCCAAATTAACTGAGTTATTGAAATATTTGATTATTTAGAAAATAAATTTCATAAAGACTTCAAGAGTATCAAGCTTCAATTATGCAGACAAACATTTGGAACAAGATCACCATGACTCCTGTAGTATGCTTTACCAAAAGCTGTCATCCCTGTCTGTAGAATCAAAAATTCTGCCAACTTTGAAGCTTCTGACGTAGCCTTTGACGAGATCCAACACAAGTTATCAACCCCAAACATTTCCTCCTCAATTACCCGTGCTGTGAGAAATCCAGTGAGCAAGTATTAATAATTTACATAAAACCAGTGAATAAATTAGTAATTCTAACACAATTTTAACGAGTAAATGCCAACATCCAAGAGATTACTATGGAAGCAAAATTGGTTTTAATTTGGCATTTTTAAAAGGAATTATCAACATTTAATAGACAACGTAAGAATGAAGTGGGAGTGGGGAACTGTCAAGCTGAACCAAAAAAGGCAAAGCCATTAAATTCATGACTCTTCATACCTGACACCTTATATTCAAGTCTAGGTTTTAACTTAAACCATCGCTTCCATTTATTATTTAAAAAAAAAGAGAGAGAGAAAGAACCCAAAACCAAGAAAACAATAAAACAATTCATATTTCGAAGACTATAATATTGAATTGATAAGCTATATAGAGTAGAATGATATTTTAACTAGACACTAAATAAGTGGTTCTCCCGCATTTAGTTGGGGTGAGTTTCTATAACCTACTTTAGCGCTTTTGATTATTTCAATCCACGGAAACTAAATACCAAGTTTAGTTCGCAACTTTGGCAGGCATTTGATAGCTCTGATAAAAGATGGTTTGTATTTCATATAGTTAAGCTACTTAGCGTCATTCTATCTGTATTACAAATCTCTATAACCCACGTCTTCCAAAGATTAGGAATCCACCCCAATCTTTTACTCTAATATTTAGTATTAACTTTTACTATTTATTTCAGTATTAAATTAGATTAATCGGCTATTTGATATAAATTTTAAAGTATTATTTATTACGGATGAATCTGAACTAACTAATCAATTGGTAACAAGTACGTAGTACTAAGTTGAATTAATCTAATAAATCATTGAATCTCTGTGAAGTGAAGACTAAACAAAATTAGAGCCTCCTCAGAGCTATGTTCTAATACTCTTTCAACCAGAGAATTGCTAAAACCCTATTATTGCTGATCTCCTAATCATGCTGTGAAAAGCGAAGGAATGAGTGATAGGTTAATTCCCAAAATTCCTCTGTCATGCAATTAGAAGCTAAGAAAGGAGTTAGAAAAGGAGTTTTTTTTTTTCAATACAATTGGTACAATAAGAGTTCCATTTCACCACACATAGCAACTCCCAATTGTAAATCACCAATGGAAAATTATATAAGTGAAGCACAAGCATCTCATATAACTTACGAGCACATGCACGCACAATGGAATTGACATAATCTGTTTTTCTTGAGAACACTCTCCCTGGAGTTTCAGCATAACGCATATTGGGCTGACTGCGGATTGATTTTATATCTGTCTGCAAGGATAAGTATGAAAGCTAGTTAACATGCTTTTTTACCAAGGAAATATTACAAAATCCTTGAAACACGATGACAACACTACCTCAACGAATGGGCGGTAGGCATCTGGAAAATAGCAAGCCAAAATAGCAACAGCTGCTTCCCTATATGCCAATCTTAGTTTCAATTCTTCAGGAATTTCAGTGCTATCTTCCTGACCAGTTTCAAAGGTACCCTTTTGCTGCAAACCATCGACCAAGTAGAGAATTGTTGATAATACAGCAACTTAACAAAACATAGTGCAATGTGTCCAGGAAACGGGCCTATATCTAAGCTCCTAAAAAATGGAAGGAGGGGAAGCAGGCAAACACGTACTAACCCTTTTTAATGCTTCAAGCAACTCTTCACGTCCAATATAGTCCAGATCCTTTCTAGCAGTCAAAATCCCAGCTTCATTTCTGTCCACATTTGAAAATAAATATATGAGTTCTCTCCTTTGAAATACAAAATGCACGTCAAAAAATTTGTTGAATTATGATCATAGCTTAAAAATTTTCATATTAGTACAGTATATTTTGCAATTCTGCCCCTGTGAAATCTTCAGTTAGCTCAGCAATTTCTTGAAGTAGAGCCTCCTTAATCTCCTCAGAACGAAAAAATTTATTTCTAGCATGTACCTGCATTGTACATTACATGCAGATTTTAATAACTATAAGAAATCACAACTTTTAAAGAGTTTTCTGACTCTTTAATAGCAAACCAACTGAAATACCTTCAATATGGCCAATCTTCCATCTTTAGATGGCAAACCAACCCTTATAATTTTATCGAAACGGCCCTTTCTCAACAGAGCAGGATCAAGAATATCAAGTCTATTTGTAGCACCAATAACTAGCACCTGAAAAACCCAGATTTAACCTATCAATCAGAAAGTCTCTTTAATTTTAAGAAAATGTGAGAAACCGTTGCAAAAAATCTTAATTGGGTGATTTTTTTGTTATGAGGGAAGTCGTGCGATCTTGATTTGATCAAAGAGAAAGTTAATATTTCCATGATATAAAGAAAACTTTGAAACTCTGAAAGTGAATTCTCTCTACAACAACGCAACATCTTCCATCATTAACAACTCCCAAAATAAAGACTTCCTCCTCAATTTTACCACCACAGTCTGTAACCAGCAGAACCTCCCATCTCTCGTATTCTCCAAACAACTATTCCTGTTCCCCTTATATGGACATTTGAATAATGAATATTAAGTAAATTCTAAAGTAGTAAATCATATAAAATTAGAAAGGAAGCAACCTATATTCTAAAATATGGACATATATAGCAGAGAATCTGTGGCTAAAAATTGGGAAGATTTCCAGTTACGATACTATACTAATGAGTTTACTTTCTCTACACACCTGTGCAGTAGAAACCTTGAATCCATCCATCTCGGTCAATATTTGAAGTAGGCCTTGTTCCCTTTCCGCTCCACCCTGTATTGCACATTCTATTAAATCTATATTGCAAGCAAAGGATATTTAAATACAAGCATGATAAGAGAAGAGCAGAGTTCCATAGCAAAGCCGCTTTACAGTATCTTCATTTCTATACATGCATTTGAAGCTACAAAATCCTTCTCAAAAAAAAAAAAAAAAAAAAGAAGCTACAAAATCAGGTACAGATTCAATAGTAGTCATTTTTAATTGTCAAACACAGATGCACAAAGATAACAGTTCAGCATACCATCAGAAAGACTAATGCAGAACTTGTAACAAGTTGTGAGTTTTTTTTATCGTTTGAGCATTACAGGTACTGTTAGTTTTACTATATTCAAATCATGAATTTCTTTCTACCTTAGCTTCATCCACTTGGACGCCATGTTAAAAAATGTGAGTTTATCAACAACAAATATGAATTTTTTAAGGTTGTATAGTTTGCAAGGTAGTAAAGCCTCAAAAGACTAATTAGGATCTCAGATTTTGCTAAAATTTGTAACATTATCAAAATATAAACCAACAAACTAGCATTCGAGCACCTTCTTCGTCCTCATGAATGTTTCAGGTGCATTAGTTAGACCAAATGGTGTAACCAACCATTTCCCTTCCCTCACCTGAATCTTAAAGCCTCAAAAGACTAATTAGGATCTCAGACTTTGCTAAAATTTGTAACATTGTCAAAATATAAACCAACAAACTAGCATTCGAGCACCTTCTTCGTCCTCATGAATGTTTCAGGTGCATTAGTTAGACCAAATGGTGTAACCAACCATTTCCCTTCCCTCACCTGAATCTTATGATAAGCTGCTATTGTTTTAACTTTTAAACAAAACAAAACAAACCAAAAAACAAAGGTTCAGAACCACTTAATCGATCTAGAAATTCTCCTACTCAAGGAAGGAGAAACTAATATGAAAGGCAAAGATGATTATGTTAGGTATCTATCTCCAATCACCTGTGACAAACCGAGCAAAAAACACAACCAAATACCCAACAATAGGAAATCTGACACTTTTAGATTGATAAACAGGACACTATACAGTGATATTGAGTTCATCAACTTTGCAAAGCAACAAAGACAGCACAAGGATCAACCAAATAACCCAGCTATTAGAGAGAGCTGGGAAACTCTCCAAAGAAAAATTCTCTATACCAAGATGCAATGCAACCTAACCTCCCAGGCTTCCAAAAGCCCTACAAAACCCATGACAGCACACACTGTCCGTACACAGCACGATCCCACCCCACACTAATGGTCCTCATGTACGAACATGAACCTTTCTTCATTCTATTCCCTTTTTACCCTTCCTCTTGTAGGTGTGAATAATCGGGGGCCTTAGAAATTATTATGACTAATCGCACAAATTTATAGCCTTTATTTTATCCATGATTAATTCTAGTTTCACACTCACAACAGAATATCTCCTTTTTTGTCCTAAGAAAGCCTAAACGCTTAGGCTTCAGTCCTCTATATAGCTGAGATTGGCCAGAGTAAAATTTATATCGAGTAGATTGTATGAACTGTTATTAAAAATGACAGATATATTAAATCGATGATGAACAATAAAGAAATAACCAAGAAGGTCATCCACTGCCTGCTTCCAGTAAACTTTGTACTCAATCTGAAACCTACAGGACTAGATTACCGATTAAGAAGCCAGCATGTGATGTGGTCGCATCTATTATAAATCTTACAAAAGAAGATATTATCTTTCTTGGTTTATGGAAATCTACACCAACCCGAGAGAGAGACATAGAAACGGAGTATCGAGAATTGTTATCAGTTGAGAAATGAGAGGATATCATATAAAATGAAGCAATTCCATGCAATCATTACAGAAGGATATGGCAAAAAATTGAAAACCAAATAAAAATGCAGGTGGAAATTTTTTAGGTGAAACGTTATTTAGAAATTGAATGAAGAAAAAGGTTTGTATTCCTTACTCCACCGATATCAGGTCCACCACGTTTGCTACCAATGGCATCTATCTCATCAATAAAGATAATGGAAGGTGCATATGATCTGGCACTTGCAAAAAGATCCTTCACACGGGATGCTGCCACTCCCACAAACATCTGGGGAAACAAATAACAAATTGCTAACGTTTCTGAATCCATTACCTTTCATCAAGTAAAGTAATCTTCATTTAAATAATGGTTTTTATTCATGTTGCAACAACACAAGATTTTATAATTAACCATTTTACTCAGTTCATTCCAGAAAGAGTTGTGACTGGATGGATGTCAGATGCTGTACACAAAAAAAATGAGCACCACGAAATAGAAGAGACTTGCGCAGAATAAGTGTTTTTCATTTGGCCTCAAAATGCAATATTTATACTGCCATAGTAACATTTGATTTTTAAATAAAATGCTTATTCAAATAATCAAATCTGGAAAGGAAGTGTGGTATTTGACAAACAAGATGACTGGTCTTCTCGAGGTGTACTCTTCACTCCAATTTTTTTAATTATAGTGCATCTTCCATTCTTTGCTCATTTGAGTCTTTTCTGTAAACCCCTTTCACTTTCAAGTGGGATGAGCAACAAACCTCACCTCTACAAAATCCGTTCCATTTGCAGCAAAGAATGGAAGTCCGGCTTCACCAGCAATAGCTTTAGCTAGTAGCGTCTTACCAGTTCCAGGAGGCCCATGGAGTAGTACTCCTTTTGGGCAATAGATACCCTTGTCTTGGAACTCTTCGTCATTTTTCAAAATTCGTACAATCTCTTGCAACTCCCTCTTTATATACTCCTGTCCAGCAAAATCACTGAAAGTGACACCAGTAGTTTCTTCTGCTGATATAAATTTTGCCCTGGTGAAAGGCCATTAAATATTAGATTCCAAATTCCAGGAATGGCACAAAAAATAATCATTACTCCATAAATATGTAATAATAAAAGAGATGAAAGTATTGAACAACAGCCCAAAAGCACAAAACTACTTTTGTGGAAATTCTGTATGAGAAAAATAGGAGGCTACTAAAGCAAATTAGAGAATCACAATCTCTTGTAAAGCTTTAGCAGAATTATCAACCAACTGGACAAAATTTACATTAAGCAGACAGGAAATATTCAAAAAATTGATCAAGGATATCTACTTACCGACTCTTCCCTAAAGATCCAAGTGCACGGCGCTTGAGTGGTAGTCTAGTTATTTTTCTAGGAACTCCTAAATCACAAGGTATCAACCTTGCATATATTGGTCTCATCAAGTTATCAATCCAAAGATACAATGTAACAGCGAGTGCTAGCCGCATAGACCAAACAACTGCAGTTGCAACAGATGAATAGACTTCTGCAGGGACTGCATCCACATTAATTACATCAACGTTTACTATTTGTTGATGCAACTTCTTCCAGACATCGTTCCAACAATCAATTGGCATACGATCAATCACATGACGCCGGAAAATGATTTCATTCTTTGCATTTCTTTCTGTTCCATCCTTGTAGTATGGTAAAATAACTGCACCAATATAACAATCAACTATCAGAAAATAACAAACTCCAAAAAAGAACACTATCAGAAACGATTATACCCTACTACAGAGATCGCAGAAAGAAAATTGCTCAAATACATAACTGACAATCAATTGTTAGAGGCATATAACAACAAGAGTGTCTTAAAGAGCTAATTTACAACAAAAATGTCTTGGGCACAAAAGATTTTGTAATTATTGTGTCTCTTCCAACTTTTCTAACTGGAGTTTCTTTTCTTTTTCTTGTTTTTATATGAACTTAAAAATAAGAAAAATGTGCATGCGTTCTAAAATATAAAGAGAATATACTGTGACTACCTGACATTGTTTGACCATAATTTGAGTACTCAATGAACTGGGCATTGCCCGAATTAAGCAGTGTCCAGAAATCACTAAAATTAATTTTGTGCGAGTTCTCAGGATCCCACTCAGTTCCCCTTAATTTTCCACGCATGGTCAATAAGGCCCTACTCCAACTAGAAGCCATTACGAGCTGCCTCTCTAATTGCAAATTCGCCTTCCACTGAAGTTCTTCCAACTTATTTATCCGTTGTCTCTCAGCATCCTTTAATTTCTGAAAAACGCAAGACTCGCTTACATGAGATTGTAAAAATAAAAAGGTTAGAGAATCAAATTAGTATTGACTGTCACTGATGATAAATGTGCAGATGCGCGCCGAATCGCTGACAGTCAAACATATGACTAATCTATTCATTCTCATTAGAAATGATGATGTCTTCTCGACAAACATAAGTTTCAATTTCAGGAACTGGAGAACACTTCTCTCGTGTTCAACCTCAACTAACATATCAGCCTCTTCCACATATTCAGCAATATACATGCCAGAGTCAAACTACTCTTCAGGTCTTCATATCTTATTTTTTAACGACAATCCGAAATTAAAAAGCAGAAATGAGAGAGAACCTCGAATAGCTGAGCAGACTCGACGTCTTCCTCTACATTTGTGGAGGCTACCACCGCGTCCGTATCCGAACTGGAAGCTTTTGGAGCGAAAACTCTGAGATGCCGCGACTTCTGGAAAGTAAAAATACGGTTTCTGGAGCGAGTTTTGGTGGCTGAATCGTGATTGCTACACGATGAAGAACAAGATGAAACTAGCTGAATTCGACCGAGAGATGTGGTGGTAGGAAGAACGGGAGGCGATAACTGGATGAAATTAAGTGCGTTTGAAGTCATGAACGTCATGATTCCAGCATTTGGGAATGGCTTCTACTCTTCTATCTGATTGTCTTCCTATCGGCTTCTCACTTTTGTGAGGAAACAGGAGAACGGTGGTTATACAGAATGGAGTTTTATCTGAGGTTTTTGTGTGTGAGTGTTTTAAGCGTCCGATTGATCTGAAAACAGGAATTGTTTTGAATGAAAACAGAGTTGTATTTATGTTTTCACATATGTAGCAGATTCAAAATTTGGATCTGAATTTAAAAAGGTAAATTGAAAAAAAATGTGTTTGACAATATATTTATAAACTATAAATTATTTGTAGTTATCAACTAAATACTAAATTGAATATAAACTATTATTAATTAATTTATAAAAATGTTAAGTATTATAAATTTATTATTATTATTATTTTACAATATCATATAATTTATAATACATTATATTATACAAATTTTAATTTCGCAAAAATAAATTGAGTTTATAACATGAAATACGATAGATCCCAAAGAAGAAAAACCCAAGCACGGTGATTACCGTCCTATCAGTTTATGCAATGTTTGTTATAAAATTATTGCTAAAGTGATTGCTAATAGATTGAAATCGATCCTTAACTCTATTATATCTGATAATCAAAGTGCTTTTGTCCCAGGTAGAATTATAGCTGACAATATTATTGTTGGATATGAATGCTTACATTTCATAAAAGGTTCAAAATCCAAGAAAAACAGCTATGCTTCTATCAAATTAGACATGAGCAAAGCATACGACAGAGTGGAGTGGTCGTTTCTATATCGCATCATGGAAAAAATGGGTTTTAATACATCTTGGATTAAAAAGATTAGAATGTGTGTTGAATCTGTCTCATTTCCTATACTTATCAATGGCACATGTACTAAAACTTTTAGACCCACTCGAGGGCTTAGGCAGGGCGACCCCCTTTCACCTTATCTATTTCTCATGTGTGCTGATGGTTTATCCAGCCTCTTAACAAAGGCTGAGAACTCTCAAAATATTTCAGGTCTGAGAATTGCAAGAACGACACCACCCATTTCTCACTTATTTTTTGCAGATGACAGCTTACTCTTTCTGAAAACGAGAAAAGAGGAATTTGCGTAGCTACAAAGGTTATTAAAAGTCTATGAGGAGGCCACAGGTCAAATCACAAATTTTCAAAAATCAGCTATAGCCTTTGGACCTGGAACTGCAAACAACATACGGAGCGAATTGGTCAACATTTTGAAGGTCAAAATAGTAGCTGACCATGGAAAGTACCTCGGTTGCCCATTTTCTCTTTCAAGAAACAAGAAAGCGCCGTTAAATTACATCAAAAGTAAGGTCAAAAAGTTCTTCAGGGTTGGAAAGGGAAGATGTTTTCTTCAGCTGGAAAGGAAACTCTTATAAAAGCAGTTGCTCAGGCAATTCCCACGTATACCCTCTCATGCTTTAAACTTCCACAAGGTTGCTGCGACGAACTGAACAGGATGATGGCTAACTTCTGGTGGGGAAGCTCTGATCAAGGGGGAAAAATCCACTGGTTGAAATGGGGAGCCATGACAAAACCGAAGGAAAGAGGAGGCATGGGCTTCAGAGATCTGAGGCTTTTTAATCAAGCTTTATTGGCGAAACACTCTTGGAGACTTCTACAAAGACCTCAATCTTTAGTGGCACAAGTTCTGAAAGCAAGATATTATCCTTATCATGAGTTCTTGAAAGCAGGTTTGGGGGGCAGACCATCATATGTGTGGCGAGGAATTTTATGGGGCAGAGAATTGGCAATGAAAGGTGGTCGATGGAGGATTGGGAATGGTGAATCCATTGACATCTATGAGGATAAGTGGATTCCAAGGATGAAGACTTTTAAACTACTCTCGCTCAAACGACCTCTGACTGACTATAGAGTCAAAAACCTTTTCTCTAGTAGTCAATCCTGGAATGTAATTTATTAACTGGTCTTTTTGTGCAGGATGATGTAGAAAAAATTCAGGAAATTCCCATTGCAGGTGCTCAACATCCAGACAGTTTCTTCTGGCACTATGATAAAAGGGGCAGATACACTATACGGAGTGGGTACAAGCTTGCATTGGAAGACTCCCAAGGAGAATCTTCGTCATCTAATTCATCTATCTCCAGCTGGTGGAAAATTCTTTGGAATTTAAACATTCCAAACAAAATTAAAATCTTTGTTTGGAAGGCCAGCTTAGATATATTGCCATGTAGGATGAATCTCATAAAAAGACATATCTTGTGTGACCCATGTTGCCCCATGTGCAGGAAAACAAATGAGACAATAATCCATGCTCTATGGGGGTGCAAGAAGACAAAAAAGCTTTGGGCTTGTTGGACGCCGGTACAAACTTTCATTGATGATCGTTTTACTAATATCCTCGATCTCTTTTGCAGGGCCCAAGAGACTCTATGTATGGAAGACATGTTGATTTTTGTAGCAACTTTGTGGTCCATCTGGAATAATCGAAACCATGCAGTCTTTCAGGGCAACTCTCTCCCACATAGACAGACAGATGATCCTATTATCTGGGCATCAAATTACATCTCTGAATATGTAGAGGCTCACCCAAACAGAAGTAAAGGAGAGGCGAGGGCGACGATTGGTGATCCTGGTCATTCTGCAACCTGGTCCCCACCACCACAGACCCATTTCAAGTTGAATGTCGATGCGGCAATATCTAATGGCGAGATGGGTTAAGGCATTGTTATTCGAAATTCCAAAGGAGAGATCATGGCCACTATAGAACTGTTCAGGAGAATGTGTTGTTCGGTGGAATGGGCGGAAGCTCAAGCTCTTCTAGATGGGGTAACAATAGCGATGGAATCTGGACTTACGCCTATCTGGATGGAGACAGATTCTAAAATAGTTTGGAATCTATTGCATGACCATGACCAACATTTCAATGAGATCGCTCCCCTCATTGTTCAGCTCAAGCAATTGTTCCATCCGCATCAAATCAGGAGATTCTTATTTACTCCTAGAGATGGGAATAAGGTTGCCCATAGTCTAGCCACTCATGCTCGCACAACGAAGCGTTCTGAAGTCTGGATCGAGGATTGTCCCCCTTGGGCTCAAGGCAGCTTAGTTCATGACATGACTCATTTGGATGTAATATCTTCTTTTCATGTTCAGTCTTTCTGTTTTTGTTCTCCTAAAAAAAAAAGTTTTTATCTTTTTAAAATTAATTCTGCATTGAAAATTCTGAAATTCAAAATCTGGATACAATTAAAACATTTTTTTATAAAAAAAATTGTTTTCAGAATTTCCACTATTTGGATCACATAATCCGAAAAACAGTTTTTTCAGAAATAGCATATTCACTGAATTCAGTGAATGTGAAAACATAAAATGGGATCCGGATTCACTACCAAACAGGCCCTAATTTCATAAAATTCAATAATTTTTTTTATTTTACCGACGTAGATATGGAAATTTGAATATCCAAACTTGAAACATCCTTGAGCTTGTGGCCAACAAGAGTTTAGTTCAACTGACATAACCCTGTACTGATAACCACTAGTCTGTTGTTCAAATCTTGGTTGAAACAAAATGCCCTTGAGCTTGTTTACAACCAAAAAAAAAAAAAAAACATGCCTTGAGCTATGTTAATGTTGTCAGGTAATTAAATAAAATCAATATTGAAATAAGGAATGTATTATTGATAGTATAATTCAAAAGCTCTATTGAAACAAGTTTTTTTTTTTTTAAGTTTAGACCCGTTTGATAACCATTTGGTTTCTTGTTTTTTCTTTTTGAAAATTATGCTTATTTTCTCATAAATTTCCTATCATTACTATCATCCCAGTTAAGGTTGCATTTGAATTCTTAACTAAATTTTAAAAACAAAAACAAGTTTTTAAAAACTATATTTTTTTTTTCCAAAATTGGACTTCGTTTTTTAAAACATGGTAGAAGATTGATACTAAAACCAAGAAACTTATAGGTGGAATACGTGTGTATAAGCTTAATTTTCAAAAACAAAAAACCAAATGGTTATCGAGGCCTTAACTATTAGCTAATCCAAACTATTTTGCCACTGTACATATGTTATTACTAATTAACGAGCAAGGGCCATGTAGGCGTTTTTATTATTAAAAAAGTTAAAAAGAAAAATATATTTTTTGTCTATGAGATTTGAGTTAAGTTGCACTTTGGTCCATGAGTTTTAAAACTCAACAAAATTACCCCGAAGTTTGGATTTCGTTACACTTTTGGTCCCTACGTTAAATTTTATGTTAAACCCTAACAGTTTGACACTATTCTTTTAATAAAAAACTACTTTTAAATTTGTATAAATAAAATGTATTAAAATAATAAAAATATTATTATTATTATTATTTTGTCTTTCTCCCTCACCCTCTCTTATTCTCCTTCATCTTCAACCTTCTTCTTCTTTTTAATTTCTTCACTTATTCTTCAGCATGTCGCCATTTTCTTCTTCATATTTTTCTCATTTTCTCCGACTTTTTTTTTTTTACTTGGCTTTCGGCGAAACCAAGGAAGGACTCCCTCCTCGGTTTTCTCTGGAAAATCGAAGGAGGGAGGGAAGAAGGGAGAAAAATAAAATCGCCGACAATGGTTGCCGACGACATGCTGAAGAAGAAAAGGTTGAAGCATGAGAAAGAAAAGAAGAAGAATAATAAGAGAGAGAGGGAGAAAGAATAAAAAATAACCATGTTTTTATTTAAAACAATTAAAAAGTGGTTTCTTTTTATTAATTTAACAGTGTCATGTAAGCAAACTGTTAGGTAGGAAATTTGACGGAGGGACCAAGAGTGTAATACATGTCAATTACAACAACTTAACAGTAATTGACATATACCTTCAATCAAGAGGTACAATGTTCGAATTTGTCATCCAAATGTTGTTAAACTTAAAAAAAAACATATCCCATTAGAAAAAAATTAGAGATTAGATTAAATAAAAATATTACAAAAATTATGATTTTGTTTTAAGATGGACGAATATTCTAATTAAATGTATATAACTCCTCAAAATTATTACATATCCTTATCGATATCTCTAACACCTAGCATCCATAACTCTCACGTCTCAACCTTCATTATTCTGTTTATATTTTATAACAAAAAATGATTTTGAAAAATAAAGGAACAACCTACGAAAGTTGTTTTTTTTTAGTAACAATCAAAATTTATATTTTTGACAACTCAATTCCTTTTGTTGGTATATTATTCGTTTTTTAATAACAATAATTATTATAAGTATTACTGTCTTGTTAATTGAGAGCATATTGCTACTCATCATTCTTCCATCCCAACACTTCATTATCAAACCCAATTATTTAAACTCTAAATCGAGAATAAAGTTGTTTTCCAAAAAAAAAAAACGAGAATTAAAGTTTATTTTCCTGTGAACTGTATATATATATTTCCTCTGGTATTAAAAAAAAAAAAAAACTAAGGGCCTGTTTGGTAGACAATCCGGATCTTGTTTTATGTTTTCAGATTCACTGAATTAAGTGAATATGTGTTTGGTAGACGTGTTTCTGAAAACTGTTTTCGGATTTTGTGATCCAAATAGTGAAAATTCTGAAAAACAACTTTTTTATGTTTTCGTTCTATCCAGATTTTGAATTTCAAAATTTTAAATGCAGAATTAATTTAAAAAAAATAAAAACTTTAATAAATATAGTATTTCATATTATACTCAATTTATTTTTATAAAATTAAAATTTGTATAATATAATGTATTATAAATTATATGATATTGTAAAATAATAATAATAATAAATTTATAATACAGAACATTTTTATAAATTAATTAATAATATTTTATATTCAACTTAGTATTGTAACTACAAATAATTTATCTTTATAAATATACTGTCAAACACATCTTGAACCATTATTTAAAGGAAAAAACTTCCCTACATACCGGTATGTAGGGATCTCCCTGCATACCACCATTAAAATGTTGACAACTAGGAGAGATAAAAAAAATTATCAGATTTTCTCATTTTCTCCCTCCCTCTTTCTTAGTTGTCAAGATTTTAATGGGGTATGTAGGGAGATCCCTACATACCGGTATGCAGGGAAGTTTTGTTCTTATTTAAATTCAGATCCAATTTCTGAATCTGCTACCAAATTCAGATCCAATTTCTGAATCTGCTACCAAACACATATCTGAAAACATGAAATACAACTCTGTTTTCATTTAATACGTTGTTTTCAAATTTCTGTTTTCAGATCACCAACAAAACGGACCCTTAAAACTTGGACAATTCACTTCGGAAAGTATGTGAGAAGGAGCATCGAGCCCAGCTGCTCGTATTTATCTTATGCTGACTCGGAGAATTATTCAGTAGGAACGAGCTAACAATTCTTTGCACCACATTGCTCTTCACGCCAAAAAATTGTTGCAGAACAATTGAGAAACAGAGATGATTAAGATCTGTAGCTGAAATGGTGAATCGAAGCTTTGCCCAACACAGGACCCCGTCAACCTCCAGATTTCTTCTACGAAAATCATCCCCTTTTGCTTTTACCCTCTGCTTGATCTTCGTTTTTGCATCTTCAATCTTCGTGTTCCTGTTCTGCACCAGAAACATACTGGAAGATGAGCAGAAACCGCTGTTTTCAGAGCCAGAGGAATTTCAATCTCAGTCTAAATCTCAGCTGGTATGAGGTCTTCTTCGCCTTACTGTCGTTGTAATTTTCTTCTTTCTTGTGTAATAATTTCTGTGTGGCACTTTAATTTTTGCTTTTGTGTCTACATTTTCATGATCGGCCATTTATTTTCGACATGGTAGCCAACTGGGATCTGCTAATTTGGAATTGAGCTACATGTATGCGAAGTTACGAGAAGTGATTCAAATTTGAATTGTGAAAACGTTGGATTAAGTATGAAAAACCATATTTTACAAAATTAAACATAATATATGTTAATTGGTTGCATAAGCTGCAACTTTTTTCTGACTGTGGAGACCATCCAATGGAAACTTAGGGAAGGGGGACATTTCTCTTATGTTTCCTAGGCTGTTTGTTTTGTCTATTGTCGTCATATGTTTGTTTCCAGTTTTCATTCGTCCTCATAATTTTTGTATTTTGCAGTCCTTGTATTGGTCGGGCTTGGTTTTTGTTTTTGTGGCCTTCTTTTGTACTTTTATATATCTTAATGGAAGATGGTTGGTTCGTTTTGACTTTCTTTGCCATTTTTATTACACCATTTATTAATTATAGATAACTCTGTCAATTCGTTGTGAAAGGAAGGGAAGGAATATTACATTTGGAAAACAGGACGACTTAGTAAACAAAATTAATGACACGAAAGAGTAATGCCAAGCTAGATGAATGTCTATTACAACTCGTGTGCAAACTCTGTTCCGTGGTAAATTTCATTCGTGATTTCTTGTTTGAAAAAGTGATCAAGGGACTCATCAAATGTAATGCTTAGATTTTGAGAGGTAACTCTAGATAAGAACAGTACCGAGGAATTGGAAAATTTTCTTTCTTTATATAAAACCTCAAAGATGCGGATTGAGGCTGAAGAAGTAATCTTCCAAGATTAAATATCATTCAAAGGGCGAATAACAAATGCTGTAGTCTAAAAAACTGTGCCTACTGCTAAATTGTTGTGTATAGTAACTGCTCTGGAGCTAGCTCCTTTTTTATCACGAGCATCTTTATTTATTTTTTCAAAATTTAATGAAGAAGGAAAGTATATTCTAATCCAAAAGGGTATTGACTAAATTGGTTTTGCCTTTTGTTATGAAGACATCAGTTGATCACCTATGGGATGCTCCATCGAGTTACGGGTTCCATCCCTGTGTCAAGCCTACATCTAGATATGAAGGTAATTTTGTCCCTTGCTTCCTTCAGTTTTGAAGAGCAAGCATGTTCAAATAGTGGTCGTGATCTCATTTGTTGATGAAGTTTGAAGGAAGAGATTTAAGATCTTGATTATCTAGTAGATTATCAATGAATTGTTTCTTGTTCAAAAAATTATCTAGTAGATTTTTGTGCCGATTCTCTTTAACATTGTGCAAAGCACTACATTTTTAGTCCATGTTCATTTCACTAATAATCTTGAATGCAAACTTGCAGTAACTTTGATGATCTTCATGGTTCTTAGCTGTAGTTTATTTTTTATATTACTCTATGAAAGTTCATAGTGCATGCCTGCACACGAACCACGGATTCATAATCATTTTTATGTTTCCTGTGCACTTACACACACAAGAGAAGATAATAAGACCCTTTATTCTAATTCTTGTTACTGTGCCAGCTGCCCGAACGTCAGATCATTACATCACAGTGAGAAGTAATGGAGGACTAAATCAAATGCGAGCTGGTGTAAGTTGCTGACTTTGTTACTCGTGTGTAAAGCTAAGATGATTACAAAACTTTGATGCTAAACAAGGAAGTTAATTCTGATTACTTGTGTACAGGGTACTTGGGTTTGGATTATAAATTGTTTAAGTTGCAGCAACTCCAAGCCTTTATATTCTTCATTTTTTTACATTATTTTTCTTTTTGATGACTAAACCAACTTTTGTTAAGACATGTGGAAGTACACAAGAGAACCACAATAAAGAAAAAAAAAAAACACCTGCCCAACCAACATAACGTTACAATAGAATTACAAAAAAGGAAAAGCATAGCCCCAAATACCTTTCCATGACCTAAGGTTTTTCTTTTTTGATTAATTTATTATTTATTTATTTGAATTCACTTTCTTTAAGAGAGTTTCGGGGAGTACAAGTTTGGGAGAAATTCAGAGATTTCCCCATCTCTTCCATCTTCAATCTAGCCGACCAAAAAAGTACCTCTCCCCCTCTTACATCAATTACCCTATATACTAACTAGGTCCGTTCCTCTTCCTGCCTGCGAACTAAATTAGTTACAATGGAGCCCATACTTATATCATACTGCTTACTTGGTGACAGTACTATCCCTTTACCCTTTTTTCTGGTGTACATATTGATAATTGGGGAAATATTACTACCCTGCCCCCAAAGCACCATCCTTAGTGATGTTTTTAAACTTTCACGTAAGATCACTTATTTTGGTTTATCTACTGTCCAAGAAATAAAATATGATATACAAATTTGTTGATAAGAACTTCGTTTGAATCATTTATTTTCTATTCTTTTTTAAAATAAATAGATTTCTGACATGGTGGCTGTGGCACGCATCATGAACGGGACCCTTGTTATTCCTCAATTGGATAAACGTTCATTTTGGCATGATACGAGGTACTTAGTTATATGTTTTCATGTCAATTTGTGGACCAGTTGGTTGATGTTTCTGTTTTTAATTTAACCCCTCTAAGTAATACATTTTACAGTATATTTTCAGATATTTTTGATGAACTTCACTTTATCAAAACCTTACAAAGTGACATTAAGATAATCAAGGAGCTCCCCAAGGAATTGGAGTCTATTCCTCGTGCTCGTAAGCATTTCACTTCATGGTCTGGCTTTGGTTACTATGAAGAGATGACACGGTTATGGAAAGACTATCAGGTATTTTGACTGTTTCAGTATCTTGTATATGTGAGTTTGAAGTTAAAATGAGGCATCTTCTGCTTCATTAGTAATCTGCTTTTCAGTTGATTCCTTCATTTTCTTAATGTTGATCATTATCCTTAGTAAGGATGCACAGTGGTCGTAAAGAGATTCAACTGCAAAAGGAAAAAAATGGGAATTTAGTCTAAAGGACCTCTTTGAACAAAACTTCTTAGTCTGTAGTATCATTCTGAAGTTCTGTAGGACCTTTCTTGTAGCTTGACAGTCTGGAACATCTAATTTGAATTACAATTATAGTTCCCAGATATTTATATTATATGTATACACTCTTCATGTATTATTTTCTTGTTATATCTTGAATTGTTCAACTGAAACGGCTTCATCTGTTTGATTTCTGATTTTTTTCTCTTCATTGGCTGTTTAATAATTTCTTGGAAGAATATGCAACTGTCTCATTGAGTATATTTCTATAGGTCATCCATGTTGCAAAATCTGATTCTCGATTGGCGAATAATGATCTGCCCCTAGATATCCAGAGGCTCAGATGCCGTGCAATGTATGAAGCCCTTCATTTTGCTCCACCAATTGAGAACTTTGGAAAGGTTTGGATTCTTGCTGGTTTTAAAATACTTCTAGTACCTACTTCACTGATAATTTAATGTCTTTATCCAAATTTCAAGCATCGAACATGCTGGAGATATTTGAATACTTGAATTGGTGTAGGTGAAAATTTTCAGAAATGCACATAAAAAATAGCATTATTCTGGAAAGGGATTAAAAATCCTTGCAAAATGTCATTTAGAATTGTATTTGATATTCATCTGACAGTGGGGGGAATAATGAACGTCAAATTAACTTCTATTCCAGTATCTATAAATTTAAGAGGTCTCCTATGGGGCTTCCTGCTAAATTAGGTTCTGAGCATGCATGACGGTGACACCACAGAAGCTGGTCGAGCGGCTTAGATTGCGTGGAGGAAGATATATTGCCCTTCATTTGAGATATGAAAAAGACATGCTATCCTTCACGGGTTGTACTTATGGTTTGACTAACCTTGAAGCTGAAGAGCTAAAAGTAATGAGGTGAATATTATGTGCGCCAGTATGTCTGAATGCTCTAAGAATAAAGTATGTGGAAATTCTTTCAGTTTTCATCCTTTCTTTGTTGCTCAATGTTGTTATTCTTTTCTAGGGAGAAAACTCCTCATTGGAAGGTAAAAAATATAAACTCAACGGAACAGAGAATAGAAGGCCTTTGTCCACTTACTCCCAAGGAAGTGGGAATATTCCTGCAGGCTCTTGGATATCTTCCATCAACATTAATCTACATTGCAGCTGGGGAAATCTATGGTGGTGATACTCGACTTTCTGAGCTTTCTTCTCGGTTTCCAAATATTGTTACCAAAGTTAGTCGACTGTAATTTCTTATAACCTCAATGAGAAGTGATATTATTATGCCAATCCACTAATTTGGTGAAATTATAGCTAATTGTGGTCTCCTAACAGGAAACACTTGCAACAGAGGAAGAATTGAAGCCATTCATCAATCATGCTTCACAGAGTGCAGCACTTGATTATATTATTTCAATTGAGAGTGATGTTTTTATCCCAACATACTCGGGGAACATGGCAAGAGCCGTAGAGGGCCACCGTAGATATCTAGGCCACCGCAAGACGATCACTCCAGATAGGTAATAATTAGTGAAAGCTGCTAGTCCCAGAGAAGTTTCCTCTGGAGTATTCTGTGACAGGTTTAGCCATATGTATGATGATGTTCACTAAATCTAAGTACGTCAGTGAATTAGTTATACCTGCAGAATGTTTACTCCCATGTCTTCACTTCATTTTACATGATTTAGTTCCATGGAAATCGTGACTGTTTTTAATACTTTTCTTCAATTACAAGTAACTGCTAAGGGTTATAACATAAAATGACTTTCTTTCAGAGCGTTAGTATGTTCATAAAACTTTTTGAAGGATCTGCCTGCAATGACCTTAACAAAGCAAATGCTAAGAGTGAAGTAGGCTTTGACTTGAAGCGAAGTTAACAGTTTCAGATGGTTGAGTGTCAATCTACCAATTATAGCGCATCTGCTGTGCCTCTTTTACGAATACTTCATCATAAATCCATTGACTTGAGAAAAACAAATACTCAATCGAACAAACTTCCATTTGAGGGGAAGTTTTGTGATGCCTGTTTCATCATTCGAGTCTGATTGACCCAGTGAGATTTCTTAAGGAAAGATTTTCATCATGAGCCGATCTGCTGCTCAGAATATACAACATTCCTGGGATAACAATGAAATTTTTTGCACATTTTCAAGCATGATTGAAATGATTTTAAATATCCATTATTCATGATAGATGTCGATGGCTGTTTTATCTTAACGTGATAGATGTCGATAGAAGTTTCTTAAGACCGTTTTGTTTTCCCTTCCTATTCCACGATCAATTCAATCTGTTTATCATTTGCAGGAAGGGGCTTGTTGAAATATTTGATAAGCTAGAAGAGGGACAGCTAAGAGAAGGGTCCTCGCTATCAGATCACGTGCAGCGGTTACATAAGAACAGGTAAACTTTGTTTCAACTTGTATAATTTTCCTACTTAGTTGTCTTCACAAGTGCTTCTTCCACATCTTGCAAAATAAAGCCAGGCACCAAAGTCCAAAATGATTAAGAGTCATTTTATGTAGCTGGTTGTTAAAGAGCAGAAGAACATTTAATTTACCTTAAAAATTGTCACAGACAAGGGGGGCCGAGAAAAAGAAGAGGTCCTCAACCTGGAATAAAGGGTCGAGCGCGATTCAGGACCGAAGAATCATTCTACGAAAACCCGTACCCTGAGTGTATATGTAAATCTAAACGACAGCTCTGAAATTACCTAAAGATGCAGCAGAGTTTTGCTGGTGATCTTAGCATTCTCGATCCTTCTTTCACGTGACTCGGATCGTTAGAAAGTCCTTAGATGTTTCTTTTAGGAGTCAGTATTCTGTTCTCAGATCAACTTGGTCGCTAACTTGAGGATCTTGGTCAGCTATCTCAGAAATCAAGCAAGCTACTGAAGTTGTACATGATTTCACTATTTTTGTTCTTGTCCCCTTGGGCTTCTATTTCTCATAATTTATAGCTATTGTTTACATTATTATGTATCAGAATTCAGAAGATACTAACTAGCAGCAAAGAACCTTTCCTTTATTATTTTATCGATTTAATATATGTATTTGTATGCAATATTCTTCATCTTGTGCTTGATCTGGTCATATTTTAATTTTTTGGTCCTTTAGAATTGTTGTTTAATTCAACGTTATTATTTTGTATTGTAAAATGTATGTGAATCTTAGGAAATCTAGTTGATTTGTTTTCGTTTTTATGGTTTTAAAAACATTAAATATTACACATAAACATGCCGAATCTATTCATTGAAGCTTTTATTTTGGTAAAATAATTTTTAATATTTTATTTTCAAGTTAAAAAAATGGTAGGGTGAGGTTTAACTTTTGGATAATTGTAATGGGTGGCAAAATTATGGTACGTGATGACAAATATAGCAAGTTTTTAAAATAATTGCAAATATGACAACGTTTTTAAATGAATTTTTTATATTCCTTAATTGCCCCTGCCCCTTATTGGCGCGCATTCTTCCTCCTCGTCGGTTTTTTTAGAAAGAAATCAAAATATTTCTATCACTCATAGATTCTATTAGTGGTAAAAAAAATTTCTATCATTTATAGAAATCTTCTATCATTGATAGAAAGCTTTTCTATCCGTTGATAAAACATTTCTATCACTGATATAAACTTTTTCTACCACAAATTCTATCGATGATAGAAGATTTCTATCACTCATATATTGATAGAAATCTTCTATCACTGATAGATTCTATCAGTGGTAGAAAATTTCTATCACGGATAGAAAAATTTTCTATCAATATATCAGTGATGGAAAGTTTTAGAATAAAATTTCTATCACTGATAGAAATGTTTTATATCGGTGATAGTGATAGAAGATTTCTATCACTTCTACTAGTGTTACAAAAAACTTTTGATAGAAAAATCTTTCAATCCCGGATAGAATCTATCAGTGATAGAAATCTTCTATCACTGATAGATTTATTTTAGTGATAGAAGATCGTTTATTTCTATTAGTGATGGTGATACATGGTGAAATTGAGCATTGAAAAATAAAAGAAAAACGAATGGTTATAAAAATCAAACACTGAAAAGCAAAAACTAGACACTGCTAGAAAACCAAATAACAACAACCAAACACTGATAGAACACCGAAAATAGAAGTGATAGAATCTATCAATAGTGTAACATTTTTCTATCATTGATATGAAAATATCTAACAGTGATAAAAATCTTATATCACTTATAATTTTCATTTTCAAATATGGAGGGGTATTTTAGTAAATGCAAGACACAGACCATCAGATTTTGCTATTTTTTGTAATTTTTTTTTGTGGGCTACTATATTTGCAATTATTTTGGCCCATATTGTTATCCTTGCAACCGGCCCTAACTTTTGGGATGGTAATTTGTGTCTTATCCACGGTGACATGTTGTGATTTATTACATCAATTTATTTATTAATATTTTTTACAACGTGTGATGCTGAGGGATTTGAACCACAAGCCTCGTGACCATTAGTACAAATTTCATGTCAGTTGAGTTATGTTCTTGCTGGCTCTATTACATAATGTTGATTTAGGAAAAAAAAAATGTTAGATAATAAAACCATAACAATATTAATTAGATTCGGGCGTCGATTGTTTACATTTAGAGCCATGTTGCACAAATAAGGTTCATAAGACTTACTTGGTGTAATTGAAAAAAATGTATGTATGTATGATGGTTTCTATTACATAGATATCGTAAATATCTTATTCATTTTGAATTCAATTCCTTAGATGCTCGTGCTCTAACATTTTTCTTCTTAATGTTGTCACGCATAAATGATAGATTGGGGATAAAGTGACCTGAACTAAAAAGTTATTCTAATACATTTTTTCAAAAAGAAAAAGTTATTCTAATACATTTTTTTTTCAAAAAATAAGATACGTCGTATGCGTATCACTTAACTTCTCCATGAAGTCGTTTTAAATATATCAATATCTATACAATAAGTCAAACTAAGTATGATTTAGTGGTAATTGTACTGTACCCTTAAGCAAGAGGTTAAATGTTCGAATCTCCCAACCTAAAATATCATTGAACTAAAAAAAACCAATACAATAAACTGGCGTGATTTAATTAGTTATTACATATCACGTTTATCTTAAAAACCTATTTGACACAAAATTCAATGTTTTGATATCTATTAGACACTTTTCAAAGTTCACGAACCAAATAGATACACACAAAGTCGGAGAGTAAATTTGTAATTTAGCCAATTTACAATTGTCCAAAACCAAGAAATTAAAAGAATGCACAACCATGAAAGTTAAAAAACGACAAAAATTCGTAATTTGACAAAAAATAAAAACTTTTGAAATTAGGATCATTTGGTATGATTTAACGTGTGTTTGGTTTAATTTTTCAAGTGTTTAATTAAAAAAAAAAAATAATTTTGAAAAAAATTATAGTATTTGTCCACGACTAAAAATGACTATTAAAAAATGAGATGGATAAATAAACAATTTTGAGAGAAACATTCAAAACTAATTTGGTTTAAAACCACCTTTTAAGTATACAATAACTAAAAAATCATTATTGAAAAACATAGGGGCTGTTTGGGGCGCTGAATTGGTTATAATATCTGGTGGTTATAATAATCTGGCAATTATAATAATCTGAGGGTTATAATAATCTGTGTTTGGGGTGCAGATTATTATAGTCTGGGATAAAATAATCTGTGTTTGGGGTGCAGATTATTTTAATCTGGGATAAAATAAAGTGTTGATCTGTTTTAACATGAGGTTCTGAATCAAAAGTTCAAACTGACTGTTTTCTTTTTCTAGTTTTTTTTTAATGATATACAACATTTTGATTTGATTTAGGGTTATGTTTTTTTTTTTTTTTGTAACAAAGCAAAAAAGTTTAGGTTTTGGTATAGAAAAATCATATTAGTTAACTTTTAGTATTGCCAAAATAAAAATTGTAAATGTTTAGTTCAAAAATCATATTAGTTTTTTTTTTATCAATAAAATCATTTGAAATAAACTTGAGTGTGGTAAATATAATTTCGTTTGAATTTTTTTTTTTTTTAAGTTGATTAACCTTCGATGTTGTCAACGACTTTTCCGGCAACCTTTGATGTTTTTTTTCTTTATTTTTATTTTTTATATTTTTCAAAATGAAATTGAGAAGAAATATGGAAAAAAAAATTGGTGGCCGGAAAAGTCATCGGCGATCGCCGGAAAAGTCGTCGGCGGTCGCCGGAAAAGTCGTCGGCGATCGTCAGAAAATTCGTCGGAAACTTCGCCGGCTGACGGCGGCCGGCGGTCGTCGAAAAAGTCAAGGAGTCGCATGGAAGAAGTGAGGAGATAGTTACTGTAGTGAGTTGAATAATGGTTACTGTAGAAAATGGATAAAATAACCGGGGATTAAAATAACCCACCTCACCAATTATTTTTGTTGGTGCCCCAAACATTGAATAGGTTATAATAAGGAGGGTTATTATAACCTATTCAGTGCCCCAAACACCCCCATAATGTTATCAACAAATGAGAATTCACAAAATTCCAAAAGGCAACTGGCGTGGAAATGGAAGCTTTGGATCCAAGGATTCGAAACAAAAAAACGCTTCCCCATTTTCCCACCCCACTAGGTTAGCTTCGTGCTCAGTAATTAAATTCAAAATAAAAATAATCAATTTCATTATTAATTAATTTAAATTTAAAAAATTGAAATTTAATTATTACTTACGTTCTGTCTGTCTCTCACCTTCGACCTTTCTCTCTCTCTCCAACAACTTCGACGACCACCACCACCTTCACCACCATCTCTGCACTACTGCCCAACACCACCTCCTCCAGCACTTTACCTTCACCGCCGCTGCTCAATTTCACCGCGCGATTTCAAGATCCACACGATCAACCTCTCTTTTTCTTCCCGCCATTTCGCCAATTTCTCTTTCCAAGCAATTCGATTTCACTTCCTGCTCAAGGTGTGTGGTTTCCCATTCGCCTCTCTCCCTCTTTCCCCTTCTGATTGCTTCTCCGCCACCAACTTACTTGCATTCCTCGGTCGCTGTTTCTTTTGATTTTGCGTTCCTTTCCCGTCTGAGGGGTTCAGGGAATCGCTTCCCTGTTGATTATTATTATTATTGTTGTTTTTTTTTTAAACGAAATTTGGGAATTGGGATTCTGGTCGCCGAATGTGATTCAGTGTGGGCGTTGGAATTTAGTGATTCTGGAGTCTGAACTCAGTCGGTTTTTGGAAATTGGGTTGTTTGTGGAGGTTTTTGAGTAGGATTTGTGATGGATGGGTAGTTTGCTTGTGGCGGTGATCTGAATTTTGGGGTTTCTGGTTCTGTGTGAGTTTTTGTGTGGGTTTATAATGATCGAGTGAGAATGGTGAGGTTTCTGGGACTCGCTCGTGGTGACTCTTACGAGTCACCTCGAGAGATCGCCTCCAGGGCTACAACGACGAGCGAGAATGGCGAGAGTGGTTGGCTCATTCGATTCTTTGACTCGGCTTTTTTCTGTGAGTGGATTGCTGTTAGCTATCTCTACAAGCATGAACACTCGGGGGTGCGTGATTATCTCTGCAATAGAATGTATACGCTGCCTCTATCGGGTTTGGAGAGCTATTTGTTTCAGATATGCTATATGATGGTGCATAAACCTAGTCCTTCATTGGATAAATTTGTAATTGATATGTGCTCCAAGTCGCTTCAGATAGCTTTGAAGGTACATTGGCTTTTAGCTGCTGAGCTTGATGACTCTGATGATACTGACGGGATAAGTAGGATTCAGGAGAAGTGTCAGATTGCTGCGACCTTGATGGGTGAATGGCCGCCTCTTGTGCGACCCTTAGGAGAGACGAGCCCTGGGAGCAAGAACCAGGTTTTGAATAAATTTTTATCATCAAAACAACAGTTTTTGTCCCTTATGTCTTCTCCGCCTGACCGGAGGTCCATGTCATTCTCACCTTCATCAGGGAACAATTGGCAAGAAGATGCTGGTCAATTATCACCTGATGAGAACAATATTTTTAAGAAATTTATCCCAAGCCCAAAAGTTAGAGATGCATTTTTGTTTAGGAAGTCGGCAGATAAAGATGCTGATGAAACTGAAAAGGATGGGTTCTTCAAGAGGCTTTTAAGGGACAGTAGAAATGATGATGACTCAGGTTCTAAGATTCGGGATACTTTGCTCTTCAGGAAGTCATCAGAAAAAGATGACGATGACTCTGAAAGAGAGAGTTTTTTCAAGAGGTTTCTCCGGGACAGTAGAGGAGAAGATGAGGATGTGACTTCAAGCTCAGACGGTTTTTTCAAGAGGTTGTTTCGTGATGGCAAGAATGACTCTGTGGATAAAATAGCTTCCAAGTCCACGGAGGACGATGAAAAGGAAGGATTTTTTCGGAAGCTTTTCAAGGATAAGTTTGAAGATAAGCGAGATGGGAATGATAGAAATGAAGATGATACAAACTCTGAAGAAAAATGTTCTAAATCCAGGGAAGATGATGAAAAGGAAGGGTTTTTTCGCAAACTTTTTAGGGATAAATTTGAGGACAAAAATGATATAACTGATAAGGTTGAAGATGCCAATGGGAATGGGGAGGAAGAAGAGCCTTCAGATTTTTCATTGTTTCGCAGATTGTTTCGTGTGCATCCCGAGGAGGCAAAAAGTATTGAATTAAATGAAAATAGTAACATAGATAGCCTGCCTGAAAGTAGTCGAGGTACGGAAAATTTTTTTCGCAAGTTGTTTCGAGATCGCGAGCGTTCAATTGAAGACTCAGAGCTTTTTGGATCGAAGAAGCACAACGAGGTACATTTACTACTGGCTTCTAATTCCTTTTCCAGAAAGAAAGAATTATATTCATTTGTCTATGACTAGAAACAATATTTTTTGATGATGAAATTATAATAAGGTGATATCACCTGGGAGTTTCAAAAAGACTCTCCAAATTGGCAATAATAGAACAGAAAAAGTAATTATGGAGGAACTTAGGCTAATAAAACCAAGAGGAATTCAAAAGAAAAAAAAAATGCTGCCAAACATTCCCTTAAGATAGAGGATTAAGGGGACAGAATAGTGCAATATTTGAACACCTTAGGTTTACACTGCATCAGTTGCCTGACTCTCTGCTACAACTTTTTGGCACCCTCGTCTGAATTATATGCTCATAACTTTCTAGAAGCATCCGGGGTCCCCAAGGCAGCAAAATGAAAAGTCAAATGTGAAGCCTCCACTTCCAAATAGTACTGCAGCTCAATTCAGAAAAGGAGCTTATCATGAGTCGTTGGAATTCGTTCACTCTTTATGTGAGACATCATATGGTCTAGTGGATGTATTTCCAATTGAAGACCGCAAAAGTGCACTTCGGGAGGTTGTTTATAATTTTTCTGCCAGTTAAACTTTTATGTTCTTACATTTTTTCTTGAGTTCCTTACTGAAATAGTTCATACATCTCCTGTCGTTCTGTTTAAAGTCTCTTGCAGAAATAAATTTAAAAGTAGCTGAGGCTCAAAATAATGGAGGTATGATCTTATTTATAAGGTATTTATATGATGCTAATTAAGAAGCATTTTGTTTTCTAGTGCAAGTAACATGTAACTAATATATTCAAAACGGTCTGGAAGTTTTAATAGAAAATAATGCCATTCTTTTAGGTTTCAATTTTCTATTTAATTTCTAAACTGCAGTTTTCAGAAGGACTGTAAAATAAAATCTCTTCTTGAAATCTTCAAAACCATGAATAAATTTGTCTCTAGATGTGGAAATGTGGTTGCAATTTGCAAACATTTGTGCTGTTGTGACGTAGTTCTTTCACATGCACAGTTGGAAATAAGTTTGTATGCAAGTTTGTAATTGTGTATCTGCTTGCTCTAGTTGCTCTTTTTTCTGCTGCAAGTTTGATCTGGTGCTGTCCTAGAGATATCAGCACTTTATATGCCCTTGTATTATTTCATTTTTTCAATGAGTGTTTGGTTTCTTACAAAAAAAAAAAAAAAAAAAAATCCCTTCCAGAATAAGAACAGTGTTCTATGAAGTGGTTTTATTTTTGTCTACTTTGTGGAATATCTGGTCTGAGAGAAATTGGAGAAATTTTAGAGGATCTTTGGAGGGTCGAGAGTTCTTGGGAATGGTGTGCTTTAATGTCTTCCTTTAGGTGTCTAAAACAAAAAAGTTGTGTGATTATCCAATGAATGTTTGGTTTTCCATTAAAAAAAATTGACGTTAACCCTAGGCTCCTTGAGGTCTTGTTTGGTTGGTGAATAAGGAAAATAACTTTTTTTTTCTTGGGATGTTCTACAATCCTCAAAAGCCATTGGATTAAGGAAAATCAAAAGTTATTTGAAAAAATTCCACTGGAACTAACCATCATGGATTGGCCCTAAGGTCAATAAGGGCCATAGAAAAATAAAGGGCTTAGAGGGAATGGGTTCAATCCATGGTGGCCACCTACTTAGGATATTTAATATCCTACGAGTTTCCTTGGCGACCAAACGTAGTAGGGTCAGGCGGTTGTCCCATGAGATTAGTCGAGGTGCCTGTAAGCTGGCCCGGACACTCAAGGATATCAAAAAAAAAAAAAAAATCCACTGGAACTCTCTTTTCGTTTATTTGATGCAAAGAAACACTAAAGGTGAATGCAGAGCCTTTTATTCTTTGGTTCTTTTTTTTAGGATGTTCTACAATCCTCAGCTTCACTTGGATATCATTGTGTATGATTTTTGTGCTTTCTCGACTTTTCAATAAGCAGGAGAGAACTTTGAAGCTGCTGCCCTAACAGATAAAAGGAGTTTTCTACAAAAGAAAAGCTAGGAGTTAGTCGTGATTAGGTCTCCTTTCTGTAATCTCCTTGCTTAGTGTTAGGAGAAAGATATCATCTCCTTGCCTTCCTTTTACACGAGCTCACATTTCTATTTGCATATTGATGAGTGATTTCTCTACGTATTCTAATCTATGTGCAAGCTAATACTGCAAGGAACTTGTTCTGAAAGTTGCACTTTTTGATTAGTTAGATATTGTTTCTATTTTCAGGTGTTTCCTTTCCTATGGGAAGGGGGATGTATCGTGTTGTCCATATTCCTGAAGATGAAGCCGTGCTTCTCAACTCTAGGGAAAAAGCACCTTACTTAATATGTGTTGAAGTACTGAAAAGTGAAGTTCCAAAGTAAGTTCTAGCAGGCTTATTTACTTTGATGGCAATTAGAGTCATAATTGCCAACCCATCCAAGTCATTAGAATATGTTATTCAAGATTTTGGCGGCTCTATCTCTTTATCTTATTTTTGTTTTTGTTTTGTTTTGTTTTTTGTTTTTTTGTTTTTTGTTTTATCAACTTGTTTTAGCAACGTAAAGGATGCCTCCAGTGCTCAAAAGTTATCTAGAGGAGGAATTCCTTTAGCAAATGGAGATGCACTGTTACCGAAGCCACCTCCTTGGGCTTATCCATTGTGGACAACTCAGGAGGCGTACCGGAATAGTACTGATCGAATGTCCAGTTCTACTGCTCAAGCAATTGATCAAGCAATGTCACATAAGTCAGATGCAAAAGTGAAATTTGTAAGTTTGCAACTTTCTGTAGAGAAGCAACTGCCGAATGAGTCAAAGGACACTGAAATAACTGGTTCAGACCCTGCCGAAATTGTATCAAGTCAACAAGGTACAGCAGATGTTGCTCATGGTTCAGGAGCAGCTCCGAGCAGCGACTTAGAGTGGGTGAGAGTTGTGCTCACAGCCAATCCTGGAACTAGAATGCAAGACATTGAAGTACCGGGAGCACCACGACGTAGGGAACATCGCCGGGTCCCAAGTACAGTAGCTATAGAAGAAGTAAAGGTGGGATTTTGCATTTGCAAATAGCATTTACATGCGCACACCAATCATCATCATCATTATCACCAGTTGCTTAGAGATTTCTGATAACATCCCATATGATAACTTTCTTTAAAATGATATTTACTTTGTGTGTATTTTTGTCATCTAATGAGTTCCACCTTCAGTTTTGCGTGTGTATGTATGTGGTGGACGGTAAGAGGAACCTTTAGGGACGCTTGTTAAACTTTTAGGGCGTGTTTGGGGCAAGGGTTTGGGTTTTGGAAGTGGGGGTTTAGGAAATAGGGTGGTTTTGGAAATCTGTGGGTTTTGGAAGTCTGTGTTTGGGGTGCTGATTTCAGAAGTCTGAGTTGGGAAGTCTGTGTTTGGGGTGCTGGTTTCTGAAGTATGAGTTTGAGAAGTCTGTGTTTGGGGTGTTGATTTCAGAAGTCTGAGTTTAGGAAGTCTGTGTTTGGGGTGCTGATTTCTGAAGTTTGAGTTTTTGTTTTTTTGTTTTTTTTTTTTTTTTCATTTTTTGAACAAGAATAATTTTTTTTATTGTTTCTTATTCTTGTTTAATATTAAACAATTGTTCTAAAATCAACAATTTAGAATGTTTTTTCCATTAATTGTGAATATGGAAATTTAATACACAATCCTGATCAAACATTTAAAATTGGGAAAAAAATATCATTTATCAAATTTCTTTGCACACATGTTGCATTTCCTACATTTCTTATGAACTTAGTTTCAAACTCCGTTTTTATGATTTTGATTGGTTTTTTCTTCTTCTTTTTTTCTTTTTTTTGTTTGTACTTTTCAATGCTACACAATTGTTCTAAGATTGGGTAATGAACATGACCATTCTATGACTTTAATCATTTGAAATTAACTAGGATGGTTGGAAAATATTTTTAAACAACAAAACTTTATTATTCAACTAAGGAAGTAATAACAAAGAAAGCAAGCAAATATTAAATCATTGGAAATAATATCATATTAAAGAATGTGTGCCAAATGTGAGAAGAATGGTGTTGACGTGGCGGTTAAAAATAATAAAATAATATTTTTAAATTAAAATAATAATAAACTTAATAATTAAATAAAATAATAAAAATAATAAGGGTTAGTGGGGGGTTTGGGAAATAGGGTTTTTCAAAAAAAAAAAAAAAAGAAAAGAAAAAAGAAAAAAGAAAAAAGGAGTGATTTTGGAAAATGGAGAGAGGAATGGGGAGTGATCTTGGAAAATGGGGAGAGAAAAGTGGAGTGATTTGTGAAGTGGGGGTTTGGGAAATAGGGGTTTTGGAAAATGGGAGCCCAAACACCAACTTGGAAAAATGGGGTGTTTTCCAAAACCCCCACTTCCAAAATTGGCACCCCAAACACCCCCTTAAAGCAATCAAAAACCCTTGCTGTGAAACACATTGGAGGGAGAAAGAAGACGGAACCATAGATCCTTCTCTGACAGATGCACTCTACTTTGCCTAAACCTTTCATCAGTCCTAATTTATACTACTTTCTTATATCTTTCTTTTCATGTCCCTTTGATTGAGCTCATTCACACCATGTTGGATTGAATGTTTTTCACTATCTTAATTTCTAATCTGCAGTTTAAGATATTGAAAATTTGATTTTCTTATTTTCTTTCTGCATAGGTTTCCATGTGATGGCCATTATGAAGTTTTTGTCCCTTGTGTAAGAATGAAGTAAAACTGATTTAGAAATCATTTTTGCCTTCACTGTACTAATCTATTGTTTACTGTAATGCTCTAGAGATTTAAAACAATTTCATACATTATTTTGTAATTTGCTTGTTGGATCTATGGGAGTTTGTTTGTCAAGTATAAATAAGTTCATTGCTTGAATTTGCGGGCACACATTGCTTCCCATGATGAATGTTTATGGCGATCAATGTGACCTTTTAAATTGATCTCATCCTACCAATTTGATATGTTTAATGCTTTGTCGGTTACTTATTGCCGCTATATAAAGTTTTTGTGGATTACTGTGCAGTGCAATTTCACCTACGTTCTAGATTTTTAACTACAATCTAGTGTGATATTCTACATGAGATGCGTATCTTGAATCATAATGCGTAATCAAATCGGAGGATAAAATGTTTAGTATAATTCTTAGGATGGCATTAGATGACTCTTTCCTTGATTATTTGTTTGTCATCCTCTTTAATTGTATACCTCCAATCAAGTTGCTGCTGCTTTTGCGCAGGCTGCTGCAGCAAAAGGAGAGGCACCTCCTGGACTCCCTCTAAAAGGGGCTGGTCAGGATTCATCAGATGCACAGCCAAGGGTGAATACTGAAAAAATGGATATATTTTTCTATATCATGCAATTTTGGTAGTCTAGAGCTTAAAATCTATTTTTTAAAACAGGCAAATGGCAGCACACCCAAGGCCAGTGATGCCTTATCTGGAGAACTTTGGTCAGTTAAGAAAGAAAGGATACGTAAAGCTTCAGAATTTGGAAAGTTATCTGGTTGGGACTTGCGTTCTGTAAGTTCTGTTTAGGCTTTCTCTGATCTTTTTTTCTTCAACACTTATTTCTCTGTCTGTATTTAAATCACATTAATCTTGATTCTATTGAAATCGATTGCCCGTGATAGATGTAGCCATGTACTTCATTATCTCAAGGCCACATGATTTTGAATAATGGATAGGCTCTCTCTAGCAATGGTCATT
Organism: Luffa acutangula; assembly: GCA_036850905.1. NCBI lineage: Eukaryota > Viridiplantae > Streptophyta > Magnoliopsida > Cucurbitales > Cucurbitaceae > Luffa > Luffa acutangula. Next base: position 53,143,550 of record CM072087.1, on the reverse strand, counting down.
TTTTTAGTTGAAACAAGTAGAATATATTTTTACAGTAACAGTAGCTTCCAAAAGCTAAATTGCTCCAGCCTCCATCTAAAGCATAGAAAATTGGGCAAAACTAAGAACAGAATCTAATCAACATCCAAGTTTCTTGAAAAAATATAACAAAACTTGGCAAGCAAGAAGTTGACTCTGATTTCACTTGAGAGGAATGAACCTTGGAGAGTGGGTGGCACCAATACTGCCTACCATGCTTGACAAGCTTGTATGAAATGGAGAACTCTCTACAAATGGTCACTTCATATCTTTAAAGCATTTATTTGGAGCCACTATAGTAGCCAAGTATTTCTTTAAGAAATAATGGTATAAGCTCTTCTCAAAAGAAATAGTGGTATAAGGGAGGATACCGAGCATTGTCTTAGATCGAGACAATATTTTTTCACTTATTTTGGACTCTAGTATTTCATCTCCAAGGCAAGGTATTCAGCTCAAAGCGGAGCACGACTTGCCAATGTGAAACAAATGGAACTAATTGAGTGGTTAATAGATGCTCTGAAACTTAACTTTGATGCTTTGCCATGTTTGAACTTAGGCATTGGAATTGGTGGCTACCTTTGGTTGCATTCTAGTATGACTTCTCTTACGGTCTTACCATAGAGTGCCAAAAGCAGCTTCTTTTAATCTTCAATGCTAGCAATGGAAATTAGTACAAAATGCCTTGATGAGAAGCTTTCTTCCTGTTACCTTGGGCCATTTGAGGTGGGGACTAAGATCGTAGCTTTGGCAGATAAAGTTGAAGGTACTAGACATTGCCTCCATGCACCCTGTATTCTATGTCTCCCATCCGAGGGGGGGTTCGCGAGACCCCTACCACTCCTAGTTCAATTGACTTCTTCCTGCAACATAAGTACTAAACCTATAGCATACTTGATATTTGCACCAATCCTAATGATCAGCAATACAAAGTTTCTCGTTCAATGGGATGGATCAACCAAGTAGGAAGCTGTTGGAGTCTATCTCAAACCTATATGCCCAACTTCCTGAATTCCATTAACAGCAATGTAGATTATATAGGATGGACGATTCATAAGCTTTCAATTATGCACACAAACGGGAAAAGAAGCAGAGGGGCAAATGAGTGAACTTTGAGCGTTTTTACGACTAAAAGAGATGCAGTTAGGGAGTGTAGAATAGTCAAAGTGAGTGCAGAAAAAGAATGTACGGGCTGGGGAATAAGTTGTACTTGCAAATAAGAAGATGATCGGCTAATTATTAGAGGGAAATGTGAGAAGAATCAGATTCAGGTGGGTGGGGGGGGGGGGGGGGGATGTTCTCACATACCTACTACCCCTTTCTTTTTAGTCAATGAGATCTTTTTCCTGATTCTTGTCATGGGAACTCTGGAATATGGATCGGCCCTCATTGTGTTGACTAAGTAGCTATCATAGGGTGAATGCAACCGGGAAATATTTAATATAATTTGCTACATCATGCACTTTTTGTTACATATATTGTCATGCATAATGAGTATTAACTATTATGATTGATTTCCTTCAAGTTGATCACATATATGGAACTAAGCACGGAATTCCGGTGCCGATCTTCTATTACTCACTATTTTTTTGGAGTTCCAATTAGTTTATGGATATTCAGGTTTGCCATTGTGTATTCTCTTTTCCTTTTCATAGGTGATTGTGAAGAGTGGAGATGATTGCAGACAGGAGCATCTTGCTGTGCAACTTATTTCACATTTTTATGGTATGGTCATTTTTCAGGGTTTCCTGTACGATCCCTTGGCTAAAACCTAAGGGAACAAGACATCTAGCGCTAAACTTTGATATTGAAAGAAGATCAATACGGGGAATTAATAGGAGAAATAGTTTAATTTAGTTACTTAATAAGTTTTAGATTGATACTTCATTTTAGTTTTTTTAATTTGTTAATTGATTGGCTCTATTTTCCTTGTTTCATAAAGCTATAAAAAGTTTAAGATGGGAAAGTATTGGAAAACTTTTAGGATAGCCACATTCTAAACCTTCATTTGAGACCTCCTAGAATTTCTCAGCTTCCCTAAAAATTGTACTATTTTTTCGAGCCATAAATCCTACAAAATAGGAAAGAACACTACTTGCTAGAATTTCTGAAGTCTGAAGCCTATTACTAAAAGAGGGATTACCGAGCTCCTTCATCATGTCCTTGAAGTGTCTGGAAGAAGCCAAACTAACTCCATTCTCTAGTCTCACTGTATGGTAGCCTCTCCAGAGTCTTTTTTTTTTTTTTTTTTTTTTTTGAAGAGAAACAATTCATTTCATTGATAGATGAAATAAAGGATGCTAAAAAAACACCCAATGTCTAAAGACAATTACAATAAAGATCTCCCGCTAGTAATCAAAGTAGAGAGACTATATGCATTAAAAGGGTGTTTATTTTTACACCAATACATAACATGAAAGATAATTAAATCCCAAAAAGAGTCAAAAGTTGAGGAGACGTCCCTGAAAAGTCAACCATTTCGCTCACACCAAAGGAACCAGAAGAATACTCTGTTAATAGATAACCAAAGGATTTTTTTCACACCATGAAATGGGTGTCCCGTAAACACATAGTCGAGAATTCCGAATATATTGTTGGGCAAGATCAAGGACCAACCAAAGGCATTCTTCATGATTAACCAATATTTAGAGGCATAAAGTCAGTGAACAAAAAGATGACAAGGATTTTCTGGGGCAGAATAACACATCACACAACAAGATGGAGAGAGAGTTAGATGAGGCATTCTCCTTTGCCATCGATCTGCCGTATTAATACCTCCATGGCTAAGCTCCCATAGAAAAATTTTGATTTTCTTAGGATAGACATCTTTCCATGATCAAGATCCTCCGGGGACCTCTTACACAACACACACCACTGGAGGCCTAAAGTCATGGACATCTTTGGATAAAGTGCATAGTGTTTGACCTTTCCAAAGAAACCAACTAAGATTTTGGCCTTTCAAATCAAGGTGAAGAAGCCTAGACGACATTCTCAAAGCAAAAGGGTTTGGCCACAGATGGAGACAGTGGATCAGAGGATGTGTATCATCGACAAACTACTCTATTATTATTAATGGCAAACCAAGAGGCAAAATCATCCCATCTAGAGGACTCCGACAAGGAGATCCCTTGTCTCCTTTCCTATTCATTTTGGTTGCTGATTGTTTGAGTAGGATGCTGATCCGAGCAGAATATTCGGGCTCCATAGAGGGATTTCGAGTTGGAGAAGGAAATAACGTCACATCAGTCACCCATCTTCAGTTTGCCGACGACACCATTATCTTTTCATCCCCAGAAAAAGGCCGATTAGATAATCTCTTCAACATCATTCGTACCTTTGAGGAAGCTTCGGGTTTGAACATTAACTGCCAAAAAACAGAGTTTTTGGGGCTCGGCATAGAGACTCCCACAGCTGCTGATTTGGCCTCTTCATTCGGTTGTAAGCTTGGCTCTTGGCCCATCACCTATCTTGGCCTCCCGCTGAATGGCAACCCTCGCTCTAAGGCTTTCTGGACTCCTGTGATTGAAAAAGTTGAAAAGAGGCTGCATAATTGGGGAGCTACAAACATTTCCAAAGGGGGGAGGCATACTCTTATCCAAGCTACATTAGCCAATCTTCCCATATACTACCTCTCCACTTATCTAGCTCCCAAGAAGGTCACAAACCAACTGGAAAAGATGTTCAGGAACTTTCTTTGGAGGGGCGGTTTAGACAAAAAAGGTAGCCACCTCCTTAAATGGTCTAGATTAAAAACTCCCATTGCAGAGGGATGCCTGGGTATATATGATCTCCACAACAAGAATATATCTTTGCTGGTCAAATGGCATTGGAGATTCTATAAAGAAAAAGATGCCTTATGGAGGATGATTATTGCTTCTAAATATGGGGTCTCTACCAACAATTTTAAATCAGGAGCTAAATCCATGCACTCGTCCAAAGGTCCTTGGAAGGCCATTCACGGATTGCAGCCCCTGCTATACAATCATATAGACCTGATAGTGGGTAAAGGAAACAAAACTATGTTTTGGATGGACAAATGGATCGGTCCCTCGTGCCTCCAGTCATCGTTCCCTCTTCTGTACAGTTTATCTCTTCAAAAGGAGTCCTTTGTCACTGATTTCTGGATTGAATCCTCAGGGGCATGGAACCTTCATCTGAGGAGGCACCTTAATGAAGAGGAAACCACGGAATGGGCCTCTTTATCCCTGCTTCTATCCACCTTCACATTCTCAGACAGGGAGGATTCTTGGTCATGGAACCTTGAAAAATCCGGGGCCTTCTCTACAAATTCTCTCACTAAAAGGCTTGCCTCCCAAGGGCCCCACATATCCTCATCTCTATACAGCCAATTATGGAAGGGGCCTATGCCGAAGAAGGTCAAATTTTTTATATGGGAACTCAGCCACTCTTGTATCAACACCGCAGATATCATTCAAAGAAAGCACCCTTGGCAGACCTTATCCCCTTCATGCTGCTGCTTATGTTACAAGGCCCATGAATCTCAGATTCATCTTTTCAGTCAGTGCTCCTTTGCCTCTGCTTTCTGGGAGATTCTTCAACAAGCTTTTGGCTGGTCGTTTGCTAGACCGGGTGACATCACTTCCCTTTTAAATTCCTCTATTGCTGGCCACCCCTTTACTAGAGATAAAAAGCTTCTGTGGCTCAACTTCATCTATGCTTTTTATTGGAATATTTGGATGGAGAGAAATGCTAGGATCTTCACGGACAAATCGCATAATTTCAATGCTTTCATGGAATCTACTACCTATCTTGCTTTATTTTGGAGTAGCAAATCCCCCCTTTTTGTAATTATGATTTATCATCCCTCATTTATATATGGAGAGGGTTTTTGTAAGTATCCTTGATAGGTCCCTCTTTTGTATCTATTTCATACATCAATGAAATGGTCTCGTTTCCTATCAAAAAAAAAAAAAAAAAATCAAGGTGAAGAAAGGATAGATGAGAACTAGGGTGAGACACTTGATAGGAATAAAGAAACTTATACCATAGAAAAGACGTTTAAAGGCTTGAGAATCAACTTTAAAACATCATTGGGATTTGTGAACGGAAAATTCCTTGTAATAAAAGAAGATTAGCAAAATCATGGGCCTCGAAATCACAAGGTGGTGTTTAGAATGAAAATGAAAATCAAGTGGGTTGGAAGATCGTTGAATTAAAATAGAATTGACACAAACTTCTCTTTCCACTAGATGCATTAATGTTCAATAAAAGATTAAACATTTATTTGTATTGGTACGCATTTTGGCAGCTTGTTTCAAGGTCTCATATTGAAGATTAAAACATTTATTCATCTCTAAATCAGAAGAAATTTCCTGAGGCAAAGAGGATAAAGCATCTAACCCTAATAAGAAAAGAAAAATTAAGGATTATAAAAATATTTCAATTTGACAGCATTATATATGTGTGTGTATATATATATTTGGATAGGAAACAATTCCATTGATTAAATGAAATGATACAAAATACTTGTCCAATTGGAAATGAGAGAATTTAAATTGTAGTTGTTGAAAGGAGCTAATTTTTTACACCAATAAAAAGCCATAAAGAGAGATGCTTCAAGGATTTTTTTGTGGAGAATTTTCCTTTGTGGGAAGATCCTGGAGTTTCTTTCATTCCAAATCTTCCATAAAAACCGGGCTAATGATACGGAGCCACAGAGAAAGGATGTTCTGTTAGTAGCAAATCAAGCCAACCTAGTAGCTCTGATGGGGTGATGACATTCCAACCAAAGGTGCTAAAAACTTCAGCCCAAATTTGTCAGCATTATATAAAATTGAACATTACTAAACTAATTTATGATTGAGGACAAAAGCTGACATTTTACATGAAAGCATTGATATGTCTCTTATTTATGTCCAACAATCTACATTCTACTTCCTTCCTCTCATGTTGATAAGGGAAAGATGGGGGCCTTCACGTTTTTTGTATGTCTTGATGGTCATCTTTGAAAAATGTCATTTGTAATTATTCCCATTTTTTTATTAATTCCAACCAGCATTAGAACAAGCTTCAGTGTTTATTGTTGGTATTAGTATTGAATACTATTTAGTTTTGCTCATTTGAATATTGAGTTCTATTCTCTTTTCTCAGCCAAAAGTAAGTTTATAATAATATACATTAAATTTCTTGAGCGTTACTGTGAATTATTTTGATTTAACATCTTCGTTTTTCATATTGCTTGTGACGCCAGATATATTTCAAGAAGCTGGTCTTCCTCTCTGGTTACGACCCTATGAAGTATTAGTTACTTCTTCTTACACAGCTCTTATTGAAACAATCCCAGATACGGTAGAAACTTATACTATTTTTTTAAATTTAATTTGACAATGAAAAAGAAAAGAAAAGCAATGCAGATCACCACTGTCTCTCTTACAGGCTTCACTTCATTCTATCAAAAGTAGATATCCTGGCATCACTAGTTTGCGTGACTTCTTTGTTGCCAAATATGAAGAAAACTCTCCAAGTTTTAAACTTGCCCAGGTACCTTTTTTTTAAAAAAAATTATTTTTATAACAGCAGTTCTTCTAGAGTAGTTTTTCTTCTTTTCAATTTTTTGAAATTTTAAATTCTCTGGGGTATAGAGGATGGTTGTATTGAAGGTTTAAAAACTGGGAAGAATCAATTTCTACATTTCTATTACAATTTGTTATTATGATGCTTCCCTCTTTTGGGTGCTGGATGACACATAAATGGGCAATTTTTTCAACTCAATTAGGACCTTTGAGTTGGCCTCAGATTTGAATGTCTACTTGTCTAAATCTGTTGTGCCCAGTATCAACATGAATGAGGGAGAGATTTTCAAAGTCACTTGGTACTGCTGTTTGGAGGGAAGCCTAGAAGCTCTTCTTTTAGGGATTCTGTTCTAGATAAAAATAAAATCCTCATAAGATTGGGTAAGTGGAAGATTATTTTTTATCTTCAAAGATTGTTGACTCACTCTTATTCCTTATATTTGGTCTAGCCTTCCAATGTACTATCTTTCCATTACAGGGCTCCTTGGTGCTCTTTTTTTGGGGTAAGAAACAATATCTTAGATGATAGGAGAGTGAGACAAGTCCCAACCCAAAGGGGATTATGAAATTGTCTTCTTTTCCTGTAGGTTAAACAGTGTCTGAAACTGTAAATGTTGAAAAGTCTCCCATTCCTTACAAATCATATATGCCTAAAAGAACGCTTGGTGAAATTTTGAAGCCAATGAACTTTCTTTTCATTCCTAAACAAGTGACCGACCAACCAATGTAGAACAAATGAGCTTGTTAATATTGTGAAGGAGAGCGGTTTGCCATTTGAAGGTCGAAATGATGGAAGTCCTAAATCTGCATGCAGAGCATCGTGAGGAAAATGCTACCTTGTGACTGATCTTTTTCTTACAATAGTGCACCATCCAGGTGGGAGGGAGCAAAAGGGAGCCTTTCTACCGAAATGCTTATTATCTTTTAATAATGTCAGCCTCTTTCCAACTAAGTCCTTTCTTCAAAAGAGTTATGGTCCCAACAATCTGAAGAACCTTGGCTTTCCTTTTGGAATGAGATATCCTAACATCTACACACACACACATATATATATGCATGCATGCATGCATTTATGTATGTATGTATGTATGTGTGTGTGTGTGTGTGTGTGTATGTATGTATGTGCATGTATGTGTGTATGTGCTTGAATATCAAGATGGATGTTGTAAATTGTATTGCATTCATTAACTGAAGCAGGATTGCTATATTGTTTTTTTCTTATTTGATTTAATAATATAATAATATAATAGTATTGTTGTTGTTGTTGTTACTAGTGGAACCTTATCCTCTATTTGAGGCTTTCCCATTTACTGCTAGAATTGTGAATGAATATATGATATAATACTGCCAGATGCGCATGGGGATGTTTTCTTGTTGCATTTTATCCAAATTCTATTAGCCAACATATTTGAAGTTCAAAACAATACATAAAATATTTTATTGGTAAAGACTCAGCGTACCTGATATTCCCTTCTTATTTTTTCACTGCTGTTGTGATTATATCATTCTTGTTTGAACTCTGAACAGAGAAATTTTGTGGAAAGTATGGCTGGATATTCCCTCGTCTGCTACCTTCTGCAGGTATTATACTTTTCAACATATTGTAAGATTTTAATTTACTGATTCTAGTATTGCAACTGTGTTGTTTCAACCCAGTATTTTGCTGAATCACCACAAACATTTGAAAAGAAGAGGACGACTCAAATATTGATTGTTTTATATACATTCATTTCGATTATTTCATTATTAGCTAGTGACTAGATTAGAGTTCATGCTTCGATGATTTTTAATTGTTACTTGTATCAAAGTGACGAGAAAATTTGTTATTGGAAAGTGTACGATGATTAAATTGTGCATTAAGGGCTGAGGGAGAAAGAAATAGTTGTGATCAAACTATTGTTTAACTCTTGTTGATATTATCCTCTGCATCGTTTGTTTAGCTATAGAACCTCCATTCCTTTAGTTTTTTCTCACAACTAGATCACTTGCCTGTTTTTCCTAATTGATGTCTAGAGTTCCGCACTAGAAAATAAAATTTGTGCATTAAGATTTCTTTGCTTTTGAGTTTATCCAAAGAATCCTTTGAGTAGATGTAGATGCCTTCTTCAAGAATATTTATTAACTGTGGGTTCAATTCACCCAGCCGAAGGGAGACCTCTTTTTCTTTTCTTTTTTTATTTAAATTTATTGGAAACATAAAGGAGACATCATATTAGTTTCTAACACATACAACAACTGTTTTTTCTATTGCTCGAAAAGTTTGCTACTTCTGTCCTTTGCATGTTGAAAATTTCTTCTTATTTATTTATTTTTTTCATTTTTTTTTTCTTTTCAGTTTGGTTTCTATCGGGACATTTTTTGTTCCAAGAATCCCCTGCTTCACATTTTAAATTCTACTGCTGAGGATCTTGGTGATATGATATTCTTCTTGTCATTGTAAACAACTAGGGTAGTAGCTCCCCATGTTATATGCTTGAGTGTTTGGCTGTGTTAGGTAGCCAACGTGTTCTCTTTCCTTTAGAGCTTTTGCCCGCTTTCTCATACATATATATATATAATATATATATGTATATATATATGTGCGTGTGTATGTATGTATTTTAAAAAAAGGGCTTTTGGCCACTTTGACATAATGTTCCCATTCAATGATGCTACTTCCTGTTCCTCATTAAAAAAGACAAAATGGAATAATAAATTGGCTTTGTTAGTCCTCTTATTGGTTTTTGCTACTGTATTTTCTAGGTGAAAGATCGGCACAATGGAAATTTGCTATTGGATGAAGAGGGTCATATAATACATATTGACTTTGGCTTCATGCTCTCTAACTCACCTGGCGGGGTAAATTTTGAGAGTGCTCCTTTCAAGTTAACCCGGGAGCTTCTTGAGGTGTGTTCAGTATTATATGATGAGACATTCTTGGCTGACAGCCTATATTGTGTCTTTCCATTTTTTTTTTCTTTTTTATTATTTGACATTCTGTGATTATTCCAATTTTTGTTTTTTAATTGTCAAATGATTGGAATATCGATGCTAGGTCATGGATTCTGATGCTGAAGGAGTTCCAAGCGAGTTTTTTGATTATTTTAAAGTAATTATAAATCCTCCTTTTCTCTTGGGACCTTGATTTTCTTCACATCTTCTCACCATGCATAAACTGGGCTAATTTATTGCTGCTTTTGCCCTTGAAATCAGGTTTTATGCATTCAAGGATTTCTTACATGCCGTAAACATGCAGAGCGTGTTATTCTTCTTGTTGAGATGTTGCAGGTAGAATTGCTTTTTTTTTACACTTATACCCAATATTGATCTCCACACTGAACTAACGCTTCAGTCAAATACTTATTTTGTTAAATTATTGAATTGTACAATCTTCTGAATCTTTCTATGTTGTGGAGGTAATCTAGAATTCTATTCTCCCTTGCCAAGAAATTGTGGTCACATTGGATAATACTTTTAGTTTTTCTTTTCTTGATTAGTTTTTATTTCTTGTTTCATATTTGTTGAAATACAACAGGAATGCCCTTGATATCCATTCTTGTGTTTCTTGTACTCTCTTTTTAAATAAAAAAGAAACATAAATGTATTGGATAATTATAAATTTTATGTTCCTTCTTCTCTTGTATTCCAACATTAAGAAATGACGATTCATTTATAACTTATAAGATTTTCTTTTTCCTTGAAAAATATGATGCTTTATATGTTATTTATTAGACAAAAACAAAAGTAAGATACATTACCGATATTTTAGAAAATTGAAATACAAACTGTAGTGTTATTCAGGCGTGGTTTTTGAAATTGTTTTTTAAGTTAATACTTTTAGGTTTTCTAGTATCTTTTTTTATCTTATAAAGTTGTTTAAAAAGACTTTGCACTTATCGATGATGGTCACCTACCTAGGATTTAATATCCTACATGTTTCTTGCAATCTAATGTAGTAGGGTCAAGCGGTTGTCTCGTGAGATTAGTCGAGGTGCGTCAAGCTGACTCGAACACTCATTGATACCAAAAAAAACTTTGTAAGAAAGGGTCATCTAAATAATAGAGGGCTTAGAGGGAAGGAGTTTAAGCTGTGTTGACCTACCTAGGATTTAATATCCTATGAGTTACCTTGGCAACCAAATGTAGTAGGGTTAGATGGTTGTCCTGGGAGAAAAATCGAGGTGTATGTAAGCTGACTTGGATACTCATGGATATAAAAAGAAAATACTTTGCACTTTTACTTGTTATCAAATAATTGAAAACAAGAAACAAGAAACCTGATGTTATCCAATAATAGGCCCTCAAACGATGGATGACTTTGAAGAATCAAATGCTTTTAACAAGTGAAGCACGAGAGTGCTAGTTCTTATCCATATAAGAAAATCAAGATGGGATCTTATGACCACCATATAAAATCTTCAAGTAATGGGCTAGAGCATATTGATATCTCCCCATAGATAATGATTCATTATTCTAACAGACAATATCGACAATCATTGGACTGTAAGATGCAAATATATAATCAGGGCAGGAGTATGAGAATGTTTTTCTTACTTGATTCTTTGTTAACTCATTTGTTTTCTCCAAATTGGAATCAGGACTCTGGATTTCCATGCTTTAAAGGTGGCCCACGAACAATTCAGAACCTTAGAAAACGATTTCACCTCAGTTTGACTGAAGAGGTTCCTATTTAATTTAATTGTCGTGCTTGTACTGGGGAGGTTGCATTGATAAGTTACTAACTGTGAAACTTTTTCTCACGCAGCAATGTGTATCTTTAGTGCTTTCACTTATCAGTAGCAGCTTAGATGCATGGCGGACCCGGCAGTATGATTATTATCAGAGAGTTTTGAATGGAATATTATGAGGTTAGATTTCCACGGTGGTTCTGGTTTCTTTGTTTTACCATTTGAGACTGCCAGCCTTCTGAACCATTTTGATTGAGATTACATCTCCAATCAACTAGCAGCTTAAGGCTAGTTTGTTTCTGTTGGGGTGGCTTCAAAGTTTCCCTGGATGTCAAAATAGATTCTTTGCTATTGCTGCATGGCCTGTTTTTTCTGCAGAAGCGTGATGAATCAGTGATTTTATAAGCCAATAGAAAGTACTGCTGGCTGATCAACGGCTGGAGCAGTATTCATTTTCGATTTTCTCATTTGATTTAGTGCATGACTTGGCTGCTTGCTGTGAGAGCAGATTCAGCTTCCCGTCCCATACCATAAAAGCATACCCTGTATATAATAATTCCAGTTTTCAATGGAGAAGACAGACCCAACTTGCCGTTGCTGCCAGTCCCGTCCGTGCTGTAATGATATTATGATTGCAACTCTACACATCGGGGTACTTTACGCAAAGCAACCAGGCATTAGTGCTAGCACATGTTGGTGAAAACGAAAATCTCCTTGCATTATATAAAGGTTTATTTTAATCTTGTTTCCATTTTTGAGATGTTTTGTTTTGATCCCATCTGTGCTTTCCAACTCGTCTGATCCTCTCAACACTTGTTGTACCAAAGAGGTTGTGGTAGAAAAAATTTGTTCAGTGCGTCAGTGTCTGTTTCTTGTGCAAATTCCAGTTTCTCACACTGGAAAATTCTCTAATTTGATCAATCATATATGATGAGTTTCAGTGGCTTGATCTTAGCTGTTATTTATCGATTATCCTCCTTATATGTTTATCGTGTTCAACACTAATTCCTTGTCATATTGGAAGCAATGTCCTATTTTTAGCAATCTATGAAAGCAGATTATCCAATCATGATGCCAATAGCATAAATGCTTGATATTTCTTGGAATTCAAAGACTTGAGGTTGAGAGTAACTTTTACACTGTACTTATTTATGCATTGTGCAGGTGTTACATGTTGGTAAATGTTTTCTGAACCTTGTACTAGATCTTCCATTCTTATAAATCTTTTAGTTTGGTTGACTTGTCTTAGTTAGCATACTCATAGCCTTGAATAGGAAGATAAATCTGTTAGATTTATCTTTATGCTTGAATTCTTTTGAGCATCATATTAAATTTCTATGAGATAGGCAGGCTTTCAGTGATTGGCTGCTTGGTTACTGAGCCTCTTCAAAGACCAATCCCTGTGGGAGTTGTTCATTTCTAATTTTCCTACCCCTTTGCAATTAGATATGTTCAACTTATTATTTTAAAGCATTCTGCAATGGAGCACATTCTTGTCTTTTAAACATATCCTACCTTTTTTGGAGGTGAGAAGCAAGTAAAAATGGTGGTAGAAGTTAAACTTAAGGTTAGAGAGTATGATTTTCAACTTCAATTTCTTCTTTTCATTATTTGAATTGCAAGTGCTAAATTGTAATTATATTTTTCATACATGACTTGATCTTGTTTAAAATTCTTGTTTTGCATGATTATGTGTAATAACTCCTTCAATCTTCAAAGTTTGAGTCATTTTTATATTTAGTTGTGAAGTGCTAAGGGAAAATCTGTAAGCTAAATATTTGTTAACTCCAAACACTCGAGTTAGTTTTTAGGGTAAAATACCTTTTTGGTCCCTCATGTTTCGAGTCCGTTTCTAATAGGTCCCTACGTTTCAAAATCGGACAATCAAGTCCCTACTGTTCTGGAAATGTATCTATTGAGTCCCTCTAGGGCTGACGTGGCAATTTAAAATAATAAAATATTGATTTTTAATTATAATAATAATAAAATAATAAATTTATTGTTATTATTATTAAAATATAATAAAAATAATAATTATTTAAAAAAAAAAATTCTCTCTCCTCTTTCCCCACTCCCCTCCCTTCTTCCCACTTCCCTCCGTTCTTCTCCCCGCCGCCCCTCATCCCCCACCTCCTCCCTCTTTTTCTCCCCGCCGGCGACACCAATAGCCCCACAACCACCATCCCGCCACCGGAAAAATCGCCACCCCACTTCCCTCTTTTTGGATTTTGATCGCCGGCCTCTTCGTCTTCCATTCGAACTTCGGTCCGTTCAATTTCGATGATGGTATTGTCGGTCTCGTGTACGGCAGCGCCCTTGTCGGCGAGAGGAGCACCGACGGCGGTAGGGCGGAGGCGAGGGGGACGGCGAAGATCAATGTTACTGTTGAAGCTTTCGAGAACAACGTTAGCGGCGGTCTGAATGATTCGGGGATTTTTACAAAAATAGGAGTAGTTTTTGCGGATCCGGAGAGTGGCTCCGAAGAGGGATTCGGGCTTGGAGAAGGAGTAGCGGTTGATGAGCTCCAACCAGGGGCGACGGTGGGCGAGGGCGTGGCGGAGGGAGAGGAGAAGGTGGCTGGTGAAGGAGGAGAGGGGGACTGGGGGTTGGGGTTGCGGTTGGGATTGGGATTGGGAAGTGGAAATTGGGATTTAAATGGCCGGAAAGTATGGGGAATGAAGGGAGGGATGGTCGGAAAGTATGGAGGCGGTTCACAGAGAGGGAAAGGAGGCGGCGATGGAATGGAAGAGGAGGGAGAAAATAGTTTTTTAATAATAATTATTATTTTTATTATATTTTAAAAATGATAATAAAAAAAATAATAATACTTTTATTATTTTATTATTATTATAATTAAAAAATCAATATTTTATTATTTTAAATTGCCACGTCAGCCCTAGAGGGACTCAATAGATACATTTCCGGAACAGTAGGGACTTGATTGTCCGATTTTGAAACGTAGGGATCTATTAGAAACGGACTCGAAACATGAGGGACCAAAAAGGTATTTTACCCTAGTTTTTATAGTAGTTCTAGTTGGTATCTTGCACAATGCACCTATCTAATGCATCAGGTCTTATTGAATTGTAAAAGGGTCCTAAAAATCTTAGCCTGGAGATAAAGTGACGAATAAGTGTTGAAAATTATTGTGGGTATTTTTTTGCTTTAAGGAAATTGCACAGACGAATAAGAGAGACAATTCTATTATTTATCGATTTTCAATATCTTGATTCTTCCCCATTATATTTACTATTTAGAGTCTCACTTTTACGTCGAAAATATTAAAACTGCAGTGATAAAGGTAAAATGGAATAGTTGTAGTCGAATGGTCGATGTGAGGTTTAAAAGAATACGGATGCATTTAGTTAATGATATAAAAACATAATGTAAAAACAAAGTTATATTCCATTATTTGACAGAGTAGATTCAAAACTTGATTCTAATTTTAAAATTGATTGAAAACATGTTTAATAATATATAATATATTTACCGAAAGTGTAATTACCAACTAAATATTAGGTAGAATTTTAACTATTATCAATTAATAATCATTATAAAATTTGTTTAATTATTATTTTAAAAATAAAGCATATTGTATAATGGATTTAACAAAGTTTTTACTTATTATTATTATTTTTTTTTTGAAAGGAAGTTTTTACTTATTTATTTATTTTAATGTAATTTTGGATTCTAAAATTTCAAATTTAAAATCGGATACTTAAATTATTAAAAAAAAACAAAACAAAACAAAAAATAAAACAAAGAACAAAACACAGAAACCGTTTGTTTTTAGAATTTCCAATAAAATACAATCTATGTTGCATACTAGACGTATGGGTCATTGAGAATTTTTTTGTAGGAAAAATACATTTTTAATCCCTGAGTATTGAAGAATATATGCATTTGGTCCCTAAGTTTTTTAAATAGACTTTTTTAGTCCATGAGTTTTGAGAAATAGGTTTAAAAGGTTCTAAGTTTTCAATATAAACTTTTTTAATCCCTGAGTTTTGAGAAATAAGTTTAAAAGGTCTCGATTTTTTTTTTTAAAAATTCCATTAATACTTTTTAATTTAAAAACCATTCAATATTAAAAGATAATAAAAAAAACATTAATTTTAAAAAGTTGAAAAAATATTATGAGGGATCTTTTAAACCTATTTCTCAAAATTGAGAGACTACACATGTTTATTTTGAAAACTCATTAACCAAATGTACTTATTCCTCAAAATTCAAGAACTATGTGACGTTGTCTTTAAGTACAAATATGACGCGTTTGTTGGTGGTCAAAACCCAAAATTGTGCCCGACCAAGAAGTGGGCATACGTATATACATATAAAAGAAATTAGCTCATCAACAATGATATTTTTTTTTCTAAATATTGCAATGTTAGTTGCTACATTTAGAAAAGATTCTGACGTCCAAAAAAAACTTTTGATGTCATATTTTTATCTATCATCATTCAGTTTCAATTCAACAATGTTAGTTGATGTCCTTCCAAGATTCCGACACCTTTGGCATACACTTGAAAATTGGAAAAATTACTCTTTTCTTATGGTTAAGGTTTTTAATTGAATAACTTAAACTCCTAACTTCAAGCTAGTCTCTCTTTTCAAAAAAATTATACAAAAAACTCGAGTATCTATATTTAACAAAATAACAATTAATTATCACCCCTTCCTTTAGTTAAGTGTTTTTCAAGAATGCATTTTCTTTATAAAAAGTTGTTTAGAATTTAAACACCCATATATTTTGTTACATTTACTTATAAGTGTTTTTGTACACAAGTTACTGTACAAACTATTTTTTAAAAAGTTGTTTTCAAATGTTTCTCTCAAAATGGTTTATTTCTCAATCTCATTTTTTAATAAGTCATTTTTAGTGGTTGTCAAACACTAGAATTTTTTTCAAAATGATGTTTTATTTTTTCAAAATTATACCAGTGAAAAGTTAAACCAAACACACCCTTAAACATGATTCAAACGGTTAAGTATCAAAAACTCTTTTCTTATGGTTAAGGTTTGAATTTTCCTTTTTTTTTTTTTTTTTTTCTTTCTTTAGTACAGGTTTGAATTTTCCTTATTGCTTGAAAGTTCCAATTTAACCTTGTATGTTTATATATATATATATATATATATATATATATATAATGTAAAATGTGGTTTTCATTTTTTAGTTCAACCATTAGATGAGTAAGGGTTAGAACTGTGAGTTTGGGGTAGTAGTTGATGTTTTTCTCACTGAATTATACTCAAATTAGTGGTGTTAAATGTGGTTTTGATATATAGTAAACTTATGTGACATGGTATTTTTTGAGTTGATAAATAATTAGAGAAGACTTAGTAAAACGGTCAACTTGCTTCCATTAGAAATTTTTTTATTTCTTAAATGAGCTCATTTTTCCTTTGAATTTTGGTATATGCTCTGAATATTGTTGTGTTGTAAGTGTACACACGATAGGTCTTGATTTAGAATTCGAATTCGACACCTGGTGGTCCCAACATTTCCTTGTATCTCATGCGACACGTGATTGCTCTAAGCCAAATACACTTAACTTTGAAGTTCCTATGATTGAACTATAAAAAATGAAGATATACTTTGTTCGTATAGATAGTATAATTAGATGTGTTGTGCTGACAAATATTTATAACCTTGCCAGGTGGAAGCCAAGTCAAGCTGGATTCTCAGCTGGTTTGTGTCCAACTCAGCTCCCTATTAACCAGCTCTCTAACGGAATTGTGTACAGATGTATCCTTACACATGTCAACCGATTAAAATATTTATCATCAACCAAGAGATTAGAAGGTTGAATCCCATGAGTGTTTTTTTTTTTTTTTTTGACAATATGTGAGGAGAGGGATTTAAACCACAGACCTTGTGGTTATTACGCTAGTTAAGTTAAGCTCTTGTTGGCTTCCATGAGTGTTATTGAACTAACAAAAAAAAATCAATAATTCTTAACCTAATATTGAAGAAAAACACTTAAAAAGACTAAAATATAACATTCATTAAAAAAAAAAAAAAATTGTCAATCCAAACATAAATTTATTATTTTGAAAGTCGATAGTTGGATTTTTTTTTTTTTTTTTTTTTAAAGGTCTATAGTTGGATTTTTAATTCACAAAAACCTCAACACAAATTTAAATTTAAAAACAAAAAAAATCATCCACCTTTCCCAGCAAGGAACCGCTCTACTATATAAGCTCTAAATCCACCTCCTTCCAAGTCTCTATGCGCTATTTTTCCCATCTGTCTTTGTCATCCGTTCGTGGCGGCCTTCGTTCGCCTTCTCCGTTTCTCCCCCGCTCTCTTCCTCAGAAATCCGGTACGATTTCTAGGGTTTTTCTATCAAAATCTGCTGATCTCGTTTACCCCTTTTCCATGGCGACCATGTTTCGTGTTTATGATCTATTGGGATTTCTGGGTTTTCGTTATTTCTGCTCTTGAGTTGACTTCGCTGGTGCTTTCTACTTCGTTCAGAAACGAGGGTTTCTCTGGATTACTCTGTGCATTGTCTTAATACCCTCTTGATCAGTGTTGGATGGCTTTGTTTTGATTCTGCAGCTGTTAGTTCGATGTTTCTGTATAATCAGTGTGTTTTTTAGTTGTTTTGATTGCTCTGTTTTCGAAAGCTGTGATTTCTTTTGTCTCGTCTCGTCTGATGTGGGAACTGTTGTATAGTGATTTGTAAATCGTTTTGGATGAATACCACTCGCTTGAATTTTTTATGGTAGTTTTGTTAAGTGAACAAATGTTTTTTGAAGTAACGTTGCCTAATATTTCATCACTGCGTCTAATGCTCTTCAAAACAGGGATTTCCTAGCATACCAATGTCTTTTGAACTCCAGAGGAAGAATTCGTCTAGACCATTTGATTTTTGTTTGATGAACCGGGGGAGATTCTGGTGCTTGTGGAAGATCTTGTTTCGTCACTGGACTTGACGTCTAATTTTTTTTCCTCTCCTTTCCCCCTTCTTTTTCTTGGTGGGTGGGGGTTATACGAAGCTATTTGAGAATTGGTTTCAACACTCGAGTATATTTCTTCTTTTTAAAACATTTGTTTTGAGAGCCCTTCGTTTCAAGCTGACTGAGATACGAGAAAATTACGAATTTTTTTTCCATCCGACTGCTTCACAATAAATACCTAGTACTGAAGTCTCTAGATTTACCATGAAGAGAAGGTCACTACCTCCTGGGTTTAGGTTTCACCCAACTCACGTTGAGTTGATAATGTTCTATCTAAAGAAGAAAGTAATGAGGAAGAAGCTTCCCACGGGAGTCATTTCTGAGTTAGACATATACAAATATGCGCCCTGGGACCTTCCAGGTACTTGCTCATTTTTATCTGTTATGGCTTATCATCGTTTTATTTATCGGTCATATTTGTTAATTGCCAATAATCTCCCATTATATGCTTCTTATGGAAATTGTATTACTTTATTTTTCAGATAAATCATGTTTGAAAAGTGGAGATCTGAAATGGTACTTCTTTTGTCCGAGAGAAAGGAAGTATGCAAGTGGCGCTCGAATGAATCGTGCCACAGAATTTGGGTACTGGAAAATTACTGGAAAGGATAGGCCTGTAGTTTACAACAATGAGGAGGTTGGGCAGATTAAGACTTTGACATTTTTTAGAGGTAAAGCACCGAAAGGGGATCAAACTGATTGGGTCATGCACGAGTACAGGATTGAAGAAAAGAATCAGTCTTTAAAAAATGTTGTTCAGGTAATCGTTAGAACTATGTTTCCACAACCTTGAAATTTACTTGTTTTATGGGGTTGTTTCAGTCTTCCAGAGTTGATGTTGTGGTCTACGTTTTGAATGTGCAGTGTATATGTAATATTTGGTTACTTATTGTTGCCTGGTGCGTGTCAACCATTTGTAATAAGTGACGTGTAAAAAACTGGATAACTAATCTCTGTCAACTCTGTACTCTTTATGGTTCCAATCCCTTTCTCCTCTCCCGAAATTAAACTTCCACTGCCGAAGAATATAAAATGACAATTTTTAAAAGCTGATTAATCGAAGTGCTGTCTGTGATACCAATGTAATTGTGTTTTCTATGTCAGGATGCATATGTTCTCTGCGTAATATTTCAGAAGGATGGTCCAGGCCCAAGGAACGGTGCCCAGTATGGAGCACCATTTAAAGAGGAAGATTGGGACAATGATAATCTGGAGGAGGTTGATTCTTTAGAAGTTGATCTTTCCTCGGGCATGTTGGTGCCACCTAGTAAAGAGCTACCGAATTCATTTGCTCCAGATATTTCTACAGCACCAAGTAGCATTTTTGGCTGTTCATCAGCATCCTGTATTTCAGAAAATTTGGCATCTACTTCGAAGGAGATTCCTCAGATTCCATCCGAGAGTATTGCTCCTGTGGTGATACCTCTGAATGTAGATGATGTTGATGTATTTACGTTTGACGAGTTATTTCCTGGAGATAACTTGAATATGATCAATGCTGATGGATTTCAGGTGCACTTAGCTGCTTTACCTTTTTTCTGCTTTGTGGATTTGATTATGATCAATGAATTTTTATAATTTTCTTCTTGGTGTCATGAAGTTTCTTATCTTTTTGAACGATTGTCCAACTAATATAGAAATTCTGACATTTACTGAACAATAGAAGAGTGAAGACATACATTGTGGTAGTGTTTATAAATTTGCATTCAGTTTCTTGGAAACTAAATGAACATTTTTTCTAATCTCTAGTGATGCCTTCTTCTATTGTACTCCTAGTTTTAATTTCTAGTAGTCTATCTTGGTTTCTATTGCCCACACACCCTGCATCACTGTCTTCGACCTAATTATGCTCTTTGCATTTGAATTCGGAAGATCTCAAGAGTTTTTGAATAACATACCGTATATTTTCTTCTCTTCCTTTACTTCTTTATGACAACAATTTGCTTGCCCCCTCCTCACTAACTTTTTTCTGTTGTTCATTGGAAAATATAAATTTCATGTTAGAATGATAAGAGAGGAATGAAGGTTAAGAGCTTTGTTCAACTCAAAAAATTTGAAGTTACCTATAAAGTAGTAGAGCTTAGACCTCTAAGAGTTGACCTAGTGATCACTGGGGCTAGTGAAAAACTGAAGGAGCTTTAGAGAGCTATGGTATCCGAGCACTTGTTTGGGCCAACATTGGCTGCCATCGGTGGAAGATGGGAAAACTCTTGTTGCTGTCATTCTCAAGGTGAACTTCGTGAGCTATGCTCGTTATTCAACAACCCACATTTATTTACAAGAGGGAACATTTCAGAGCACTCTCTTTTCTAGAAACAAGAAAGAAACTTTAAGAGGGAACCTGTCAGAGCATTCTCTTTTCAAGAAACAAGAAAGAAACTTTAAGAATGTAACTTTACAGCACAAGGATGGGGTTAAAAGCTAGAAAATCCACTTTCAAATTTGGATCACGACCAATGGAGGTGGAAAATTATTCATGAACACACTTAAATCCCTATATTGATCAATGATCATGAAGCCTTAGAGAAAATCAAGAAATGGGTGGTCAAATTCTGGTGGCTTTTGGATAATATATGTCTAGCACTTTGGATCGATTTAACTAAAAAGTAAAATGCGAGTGTTAGACCTTGACTCCAGGAGAAAGGACTAGCATGGGTATATTTGTTTTGGTCAAGGAATGCTTAGTTCCTATGTTCACATTTTGCTAAATTATATCCTAGATGTAGTTGAAGTTTTATTATTATTATTATTACTACCACTATTACCCGTGTTTTAAATGGCGTGCCTAGGCGCAAGGCGCAGTGAAGAAAGCGCGGCCAAGGCGTGCGCCTTCCTCGAAGCCCCCGAGGCGCGTGCCTTAGGTGCCTCTGGGGCTTCACTTTTTTATATATGTTTTACGTTTTCTTGACCCCCGTACTTGGTCGTTCGGAGTGTCAAATGTCATATTCAAGGCATATATTTTAGGGTGGAGTATTGACATCATCATACTTGGTCATTCGGAGTGTCAAAAGGCATATTAACAATACTAAACTCACTGTTTTTTTTTTTTGAGTATTAACATTTGACTCTATGTTGGAAGACTAATATTTGAACCTTATTTATCTTTTATCGTTTTTTCTTGGTTAAAATCTTCATTACTTTCCATGAAAGTGTTTTATATACATGTATATATTTTTGTAAAAAAAAAATTCTATATAGTGCGCCTTAAAGAAAAAAGCCACGCCTTTTTGTGCGCCTTTCACCTAGGCCCCAGGAGGCCATTGCGCCTTAGTGCGCCTTGAGCCTTTTAAAATACTGACTATTAATATCATCATCATCATCCTTTATCTTGGAGTAAATTTGCTCCTCCCTTTTGTAACTACGGCTTGCCAGTCTCATTACTCATCAACAGTACCTCACAAATTTGTAATTACTTGTTGATAGGATATTTTGTATATATTTCACCATATCAATGAAATGGTTTCTGTTTCATAAAAAAAAATCATCATCGTCATCTTTTTTAGTCTCAAAGATGTCACATAGACTAATATTATATATTTTAGTTTGCTAGCCTGAGAATGCTCTTAACAATTCTTTCCATTATAAAGCAAAAAAACCTATTTTTCTATTTCTTTGAAATGGTAGCTCTACATGGTGGTGTGAAACCCATTTATCTTTTTCAATGGAATCTGAAAGCCCGCGATGATCTTTTCAGAATTGCAATATTTGAAGCTATGAGATGAAAATCCTATTTATCTAAGCTTTTATTTGCAATTATCCTTTAGGCTTTGTGTTTTTGGATGCGGTCCTTTTTTGTATGGTTAGTCTTGGGCCTTGGCAGTTTTTTGTTGGGTTCTTTTTTTTTTTTTTTGGTGTGCTTCTGGCTTTTTTCATTCTATCTTAATGTAAGCACAGGTTGTTTTTATTAAAAAGACAGCCATTTAGATCACAGCCTGTTTTTGCAATTTATTGTTATGATCTTTTGCATTCCTGGTGACTTGAATTTCATTCTGTTATTGATGATGTTTTAGTCTTGAGGGATATCCACCTAACTATAGAACATGTCTTGTGGTTTACAGACTGTTGCTGCTTCAAATAATACAGATCAAAATGATGCTATTTATGAAGGTTTAGAAGATATAGGTGGTTGGTCTGGTGCATTGAATGGAGATGGCCATGAAGTGAAATATAGATCCGAACAAACGTTTCCAATTAACAGAGGAATCGTTAGTTTAGACCCAATGTCATACATGGAGCTGAATGATCTTGATGCTCCATTGACTCCTACTTATGAGGATATGCGAATGTTGAACTTCAATGCTACATACAATTGTTATAGTGTTATTGGACAGTCGTGTTTACCATTTACTTCTTTTGGAGCTGCCAAGGATCCAGGACACCCCACTGATCCTGGATACCCTGGTGCACACATGCCTGCTTCTAGCCAGTCCGCCTGGCCGCAGGTACATAGTGTAAACAAAAAGAACAAATAGTGGAAACAAGATAGAAATTGCAAGAAAGGAAGTGAATCAAATTGAGTTGTGATGCATTGAAATGAAAAACTTACACGAATTTATAGGAAAGTAAAATGGACACCCACTAACCCACTAACCTTGAAAATCTCTTCAATTAAGCCACTATCCTAAATAAATGCCACTAGCCATTACTTTCTACACAAGTAAATTAGCTAAATCAAACTACTTGCCTACCAAGTTTGCACTAATTTTTAACACTCCCCCTTAGTGCAAACATACGATCAACAACACCGAGTGCACTCCTGAGTTCTTCAAACTTGGATTTACCAAGAGCCTTGGTAAATATATCAGCAACTTGCTCCTTGGAATGTATCTTCTGTAATTTGATGTCTTGCGTCAAAACTTTCTCTCGAACAAAATGAAAATGAGTTTCAATGTGCTTTGTACGAGCATGAAACACTGGATTCCCTGCAAGCTTGATTGCACTTTCGTTGTCACAAAAAATACAAACTGGATAGTCCAAATTGGAAAAAATTTCTGCCATGAGTCTTTTTAGCCAAATGCATTCTTGAGTAGCCATAGTAGCTGCTACATATTCTGCTTCACAACTTGAAAGAGCAACGGATGCTTGCTTCTTACTGCACCATGAAATAGCCCCTGAGCCTGTATTAAAGCTGTATCCAGTTGTGGAACGTCTGTCATTTACATCACCAGCCCAGTCAGCATCAACAAAACCGCTTAACACGAAAGATTTAGCTTGTTTGTACAACAAGCCAAAACATAAGGTACTCTTAACATATCGAAGAATTCTCTTTGCAGCAACTAAATGAGCTTCACATGGCTTATCCATAAATTGAGCAACAACACCTACAGAATAAGATATGTCAGGTCTTGTGATAGTTAAATAAATTAGACTACCAACAAGTTGTCGAAAAAGTGTTGCATTTGCCAATCGTTTTCCTTCTTCCTTAGTCAACTTCAAAGATGGCTCCATAGGAGTAGTCATTGGTTTTGACTCATTCATGTCAAAACGATCCAATAAACTTGTTGCATATCCTTTCTGTGAGACAAAGTATCCATCTGACCTTTCAACCTCCAAGCCAAGAAAACATCTTGCTTCACCCAAACTCTTCATTTCAAAACGAATTGACAAAGCATCTCGAAGACTATTAATTTCAACTTCATCATCACCTGTTATGATCATGTCATCAACATATAGTAAAAGCATTGTACATACTGAAGTTGTCTTTTTAACAAACAGACTCGAATCTGCACTTGAGGACCTGAACCCACAGAACTCAAGATATTGAGCAATTTTACCATACCAAGCACGGGGAGCTTGCTTAAGACCATATAAAGCCTTCTTGAGTCGACACACATAATTTGGAGACTCCTTGGAAACAAAACCTTGAGGTTGTTCCATAAAAATGTCTCGATCTAACTCTCCATAAAGGAAAGCATTCTTCACATCTAACTGCCATAATTTCCAATCTTTGTAAGCAGCTAATGAAATAATTGTTCGAATAGTTACCATTTTAGCAACAGGACTGAATGTCTCTTCATAATCTAGACCATATTGTTGTGAAAAACCACGAGCAACAAGACGAGCTTTATACCTGTCAATAGTACCATCTGACTTTTTCTTTAACTTGTAAACCCATTTACAAGTAACTAACTCAACATTCTTCGGCTTTGGAACAAGTTCCCAAGTGTCATTCTTATTTAGAGCCAAGATTTCCTCCTTCATTGCTTCTTCCCATTCAAGAACATCTCTAGCTTCATTATAAGACTTGGGTTCACCTTCACAAATATCACCCATCAAAAAACAAGATACAATTGAACAGTTATTTAACTGTACCTCATAATCAGATAAATAACTGGGTCGTGTTCTTTGCCTAGAAGATCTTCGAACAACAGTCTGATCTGCATCTTCATCTGTTTGATCATATCCTCCAATACTGGTATTGGTCTCCTTTTCATCTGAGGCATCATCAGTAAAGAAAGGCGATAAATCAACAACACCTTTCTTTGAACTTGTATCCATTTGATGTGACGAAACTTCATCAAATACCACATCTCGAGAAACAAAAACTTCTCTTGTGCTTTGATCCATACATTTCCATCCTTTCCTGTGAGTATCATATCCAACAAAAATACAACGTCTTGCCTTTGGGTCAAGTTTAGTACGCTTATTTTTTTGAAACATGAACATAACAAACTGACCCAAAAACTCGAAGATAACTCACATTAGGTTTACGACGATATAATACCTCAAAAGGAGACATATTCGATCCCGTCCATGGAGGTAGACGGTTTATGACGTGACAAGCTGACTGAATAGCTGCAGCCCAAAGCTCCCTTGGAAGGTTCTTTGCATGCAACCAACACAAGCACATAGATGTAAGATGTGCTAATTTACGTTCAGCAACTCCATTCTGTTGTGGAGTGTCAGGACATGTCATTTGACGTTGAATTCCATGCTCTTTGCAATAATTCTGAAATTGATCAGACATGTATTCTCCCCCATTATCTGTGCGAAGACACTTTATTGACAACATAAATTCATTTTCCACTTGCTCCTTGAACTGGACAAACTTGGAGAAAGTCTCACTTTTAGCTTTCAAGAAATACACCCACGTGAATCGAGAAAAATCGTCCACAAAAACCATCACATAACGACAACCAGAATAACTGAGTGTTCTAGTTGGCCCCATCAAATCTGAATGAACCAAATGCAATGCAACAGCAGCCTTGTTATCTGAATTTGGGAAAGGAAGACGATGTGATTTCCCAAATTGACAACCGGGACAAACTACATCATGATGAATTTCCTTAAAAAGAGGAACACCATCAAGAAGCTTTTTCATAGAAATTCTCTGTAGTAACTGATAACCAACATGGCCTAATCGAGCATGCCAAAGTGTTGCACTATCATTCTGACTTGTCTTTTCAACATAAGCATCACTAGCAGACAAAATGTAGAGAGAATCTTTTCTCTTTCCAGTTAATAAAACATCAGCTTCAAATTGTTTAATATTAGAAACAATTTTCACATCATTTGGACCAAAGATAACATACCTCCCAGAATCAGCAATCTGAGAGACTGAAACCAAATTCTTCTTTAGGCCTGGAACATGATAAACATCTTCAAGAGAAACACCAACAACATTTGGTGCATCATCCTTAACATTAACACGCCCTTCTTCAACAACAGGATGTAAGGAATTATCGGCCGTTGCAATAACTCTTTTTCCCTGATGGGTATGGACATCAGAGAGGAGAGAAACATTTCCAGTAGCATGATGAGAACAACCAGAATCAATAATCCAATCCTCATCATAATCTATAGAAGCATTAGCATGCAGATTAATGGGTTGATAAAAAGTTTCAATTGACAAGCATTGTTCCCAAGTAAGTTGTTCAGGTTTGTTACTTTCCTGTACAACATTTGCTTCTGCTTCTTTGAGATTCACCCGGCAATTTGGTCTAATATGACCCGACTTCCCACAACGATGACACACCACCTTTGCCCGACAATCACGTTTGATGTGTCCTGGCTTGCCGCACCTAAAACATCCTTTGAAATTGCCCTTGGACTGCCCTTCAATCTTGGAATTCTTGCTATCATTTGAAGAACGCTTGGCAGAAGAATTAACTTTTCCTTTATCTTTTGCATAAACAGCAGCTTCCACCTCATAGTGAATTTGCTTGTCGTTGCCAAGCATTTGTTTCATCAACGCTTCCTGATTTGAAAGCAAGTTTTCCAGATCAATGATAGAAGGTTGATTTACCCAACCTTGTATCGAAGAAATAAACGGCATAAACTCCTTTCGCAGTCCACGAATAAGATACCGACGCAACCGAGCATTACTAATAGGCTCCGTCTTGTCCAATTCTGTAATTTCTGAACACAAAGTCTTAACTTTCAGAAAATATTCTGAAACTGATAAGTTACCTTGAATAGTTCCGGCAAGTTCATTCTCCAAATACTGCAACCTTGTCGTGTTCTTTTGAGCAAACAATCTTTCAAGTGTTTCCCACACTTGCTTTGGAGAATTCACATCACGAACATGCTCAATATACTCCTTGCCAATAGAAGTTCGCAAAGCAAATAAAGCTTTGCCACATTTGACCTTCCACTTCCTCCGTGCCTCAACATTTTCCAAAGTATCTCTTGGAATTTCAGTATCATCACCGGAAACAAGATCCCACAAATCTTGTCCTTGTAGAAAAGCTTCCATACATAGCTTCCAATAGCTATAATTATCACTGGTAAGCTTGTCCACACAAATATTGTTTCCACCATTCATTTTCACTGAGTATAAGACTCAAACACGAAATAAAGAACCTGGTTGCTCTGATACCATGTAAACAAAAAGAACAAATAGTGGAAACAAGATAGAAATTGCAAGAAAGGAAGTGAATCAAATTGAGTTGTGATGCATTGAAATGAAAAACTTACACGAATTTATAGGAAAGTAAAATGGACACCCACTAACCCACTAACCTTGAAAATCTCTTCAATTAAGCCACTATCCTAAATAAATGCCACTAGCCATTACTTTCTACACAAGTAAATTAGCTAAATCAAACTACTTGCCTACCAAGTTTGCACTAATTTTTAACACATAGTTCTGGATTTGGCAAATCAGTGAAACATTTTAAACTTAGAAATAACACCCTTTATTCTTTAATTTATAGTTTCTTTTTACTTAATTTGAATATGTGAATGTTACAGGGAAATATACATCCCAACTCAAACGAAGGATGTGATGTCTATAAAGCTCCCTGGTCGGATCATGATTGGAACAACCCACAAGGTATTCCATAAAGCCTTTGAAGAGAACGTTTGTTTTTATCAATTCAATACCATTTGCACTGAGGCAATGGCAATCTGATCTGAAAATGAATGTGTAAATGCACCCACCCTACCGTACAAGTTTATATATAAATATGGTTTGGACTTTTTTATACATTAAAGTCTACCTGCAGGTTGCTTATTGATGGTGCCATTTGTGGCTTTTAGTTGCCATGAACGATGTTCATTTTGATCCAGGCGCTCATTTTCCCTCACAAAGGGAAAAGTTTCTTCTGATTCTTCAATTTTTTATTCTTCGAGTTTTTTTAGTTCTCCTAAATTATTTGATTCTTTGATTAAGAAGAATAGGGAGAAGTGCTAGAATTAGAAGGTGAAGAAGAATTGAAAGGATGGAAGGTTTTTTTTTTTTTTTTTTTGAGTTCATCAACAATTGGGAGGGGGGGATTCGAACCTCTGACCTCATGATCGAGGGTACATGCCAATTACCGCTGAGCTAAGCTTGCTTTGGCAAAGAAGAGAAGCAGTTGCTCTCGTTGTGTTTTCTTCTAATTATTTGATCATATTCTAGAAACACTCAAAGAAGTGGTAGTCATATGCATGGCAGTATTCCTCATACTACTAGCACAAGTGTTTATAGTATGTGTTGTCTAGGCATTTTCTTAATTTAGATTCATTTTTATTTGCACATTAATTGTTCATGTTATCATTTTCTTAAAATATTGGGTATAGATTTTTTTACACATAATTTTATGAGTGATATTTGTTCATAATTTTATTAAGTGCGTGCTTTCCTTTTTGTCGTGTTGGGATACAGTTTATGTTTTGAAGATACTATTGAAACATAGAAACCATAACTTGATGAAGAGAGCTCATAGACATAAGGATCTCTTTTCTCCTTGCCTCTTTGAAGGACCAAATGATGGGCAAATGAAAGGAAATCCTTTTCTTATGAGGCTCCTCATGTTCCACCTCGTTGGTGTAGATAAACTTTTTTAGACATAAAAGGTGCCTAGAAGAGTAGGTATGTCTATTGAGTTAAAGGCACTAAACGTATAAAAAAAGAACTTTTAGATGTGTCATTGGTTCTTTCTTGTGTCAATTTATTTTGCTATAAGTGATCTCCTTTACTTCATCAACCTCTACATCAATAGCATGAACCCCTACAAAAGTAGGAATATGGAAGAACATTATTCCATTTTATTTTCTGGGTCACTATTTCCTTCTTTTCAGCTAATAGGAAAGGAAGCTCAAGTCAAGCTTCTCCCCTATTTTTGGATTATTCGAGCTCAATGGACGCGATTCCCTTCGACCATCCTGGGTTGGCCAGTTAACAAGGATCGTTGAAAAAATAAAGGACTTAGAGGGAATGTGTTAAATCCATAGGGTCACCTACCTAGGATTTAATATCCTACGAGTTTCCTTAGCAACCAAATGTAGTAGGGTTAAACGGTTGTTCCATAAAATTAGTCTAAGGTGCACGTTAGTTGGCCCAGACACTCAGATATAAAAAAAAAAAAGGACACTATTCCCGTCCATTTTGTTCATTTTATGGTATAAGAATTACTTGGTTAGTTGATGATCCCAGATAGCAATGAGGGTAATTGGAATTTGTTTGAAAAGAAATTAAAATACTTCATGTGGTGCGTGCAAGTTGCCTTGGACACTCATGGATATTAAAAGTAAAAATAAAAATAAAATTAGGGAAAAAAAAAAACCCTTCAACCCTCACTTTCCCTAAATCCTTATTCTCCCATGCCGACCAATTATTTTGGTAAGGAATGCTTAGTTATTATATATATATATATATATATCATATTTTGGTAATTTATATCCCAAATGGAGTCCTAGGTTTAGCATAATTATTATTTTCATGACCACTGTCATCATCATCATCCGTCATTTTTGGAGTAAATTTGCCCCTCCTTTTTGTAACTACAACTTGTCCACTCTCACTACTCATTGGATGTACTTGTGTGGATGGGATACTTGGTTTGCATTTCAACACATCACGGAAATGGTTTTTTGTTTCCTATAAAAAAAATCATCATCATCGACATCTTTTTCTAGTCTTGAAGATGCCACATAGACTCCTATCATATATTTAGTTTGCTATCGAGTATCGCTGGAAGGAACAAATCGTTTCGTTATTAATCCATTTCTATTTCTTTGAAATGGCAGTTGTATACAGTGGTGTAAGCTATTGAACCATTGTCCTTTGAAATAAAAGTTAGTCTTTCATTAAATGAGATATACTCATATGGATGGATTTTTTTTTAAAAAAAATAAATTAAATCAATAGTACTTGAGTTTTAAATGTAACTATTAAGTCAAGTGGTTTTAAATGTACTAAGCTCTAATTATAATTTTCATTGTCGAATGAAACAAATTTCTAATTTCAATGTAGTCTTTATATATTTACAAATTTTAATTATCATCACATAGAGAGGGAGATGGAGAGACGTTATGAATTTGAACATAATTCAAATGTATTCAAATGGTAAGTAGATGACGCTTTTTATGGTCAATAGTTTTGAATTTTCATTCTCTTTGATGTAAATGTGACGTAAATTGAAACACAAAAACTAAAAATGTAACTTAATCTTTTAAGTTTTTAGGATTAGGACTAAATAATATATATAGTGGATTAGGACTAAATAATATATATAGTGGGTTTATTGGATATAGTTTATAGAAGTTAATTAATTAACCAATATTTTAAAATGGTTGTCTTTTTAGAATTATTATTTTTACCTATTTCTTCCACGAATTAATTTAAAATAAATATATTTATAGTTCAATGAATGTAGGTATGAGATTTAAGCTTCTGACCTTGAAGACGATGGGTACATAATAAACATATTAAATCAAATTATACTTTTGAATATAGTTAATAATTAGGATAATTGTAATGGGTGGCAACATGAAGGTAAATAATTACAAATATAGCAATTTTTAAAAATATTTGCAAATATGGCAAAATTTTTTAATTGAATTTTTATATTCCTAAATTGCCCCTGTGTGCCCATCTTCCTCTTCCTCGTCAGTTTTTTTTTTTTTTTTTTTTTTTTTTTTTTTTTTTTTTTTTTTTACTGATAGAAAGTCTTTTTATTACTGATAGATTCTATCAGTGGTAGAAAAATTTTCTATCAGTGATAGAAAGTTTCTATCACAAAGTTTCTATTAGTGATATTTCTATCACTGATAGATTCTATCAGTGGTAGAAGAAAAATTTTCTATCCGTGATAGAAAGTTTCTATCACTGATAGAATAGAAGATTTCTATCACTAATAGAAACTTTTTCTATCAGTGATAAAAGATTTCTATCACTGAGATAGGTTCTATCAGTGATAAAAAAAACTTTTTATAGAAAATCATAGAAAAACTTTTGATAAAAAATCTTTCAATCTCTGATCACCCATAAAAATCTTTCTATATCCGATAGAAATCTTTCTATCACTGATATAATCTATAAGTGATAGAAAAACTTTCTATCACCGATAGAAAAGCTTTCTATCAGTGGTAAAAGATTTCTATCACTGATAGAAATTTTTACTATTCTATCAGTGATAGAAAAATATTCTATCAATGATAGAAAATCTTTCAATCCCTGATAGAACCTATCAGTGATAGAAATCTTCTATCACTTATAGAAATTTTTTCTATGAGTGATAGAAAAAATTTCTATCATTCATAGAAAATCTTTCTATGAGTGATAGAAAAACTTTCTATCTCTATCACTGAGACTGATAGAAAAACTTTTCGTTAGTTATAGAAAATCTTTCTATCACTGATACTTTTCTATCAGTGATAGAAGATCTTTTGTTTCTATCAGCGATGGTGATACATGGTGAAATCGAGCATTGAAAAATAAAGCAAAAACGAACGATTATAGAAATCAAACACTGAAAAGCAAAAACCAAACACTGATAGAAAACCAAATAACAACAACCAAACACTGATAGAACACCGAACAAGTGATAGAAAAATATCTATCGCCGATAGAATCTATTAGTGAAAGAAAATTTATATAGAATATGATAGAAAATTTCTATCACAGAAAATCTTACTGATAGAATCTATCAGTATAGAAAAACTTTCTATCAGTGAAAGAAAATCTGGAGGGGTATTTTAGTAAATGCAACACACAAACTATTAGATTTTGCCATTTTTGCAATTTTTTTTGTGGGTTGCTAGATTTGCAATTATTTTGGCCCATATTGCTATCCTTGCAACCGGCCCTAATAATTATATATGAATAAAAATTTCCAATAAAACATATAAAACCAAAAACTTAATAATTTTACTTCTTAATTTTTTTTCTTTTTAAATCGCTTCAAACAAATTTATAAATATTTTTTAAAAAAACTATAAAGGCTAAATATATGTTAGTCTATAATGCTTATATAGGTAAGTCAATCGTTTCGTATTACTTAAAAGTTTTAATTTAACTCTTTTTGTTGTAACATTTTTTAATCAATGTTAAAAGTAGTTTGATAGTAAATTTATGCAACAATAAATTTATCGAGTTGATAGGAAATTAAATAATAAATCAAGCCCACTTAGGAGTAAAAAAAATTGACGTTGTTTTCATTATAAAAAATATATATATTTTTTAGTTAAAAATATGTTTCTTCTCAAATGAGTTCATTTCTCCTAGTACACTATATTATGCAATGTAAGTTTTGCCATCAACCTCATTTACACACTTCTCAAAAAAAAAAAAAAAAAAAACCTCATTTACACATCAACTACATAAATGATAAATTTGAGAAAATGTTAAAAGCATAATACATAAAATAAAGGATTCTTGTTAATTTGAACCTAACTTAGTGGATAATACATCGTCAACATCCCATAAGTCGACTATTCGATCTCCATCTCGTAGCTGTTGTACTAACAAAAATCAAAGATTATTAAACAACATACACTAAATTAAAAAAAAAAAAAACTCTAATATTAGAGACTGAAATATACCTTTAGCATTCATTTTTTTTTAAAAAAAGAAATATACCTTTAGCATTAAAAAAACACTAACTAAACTAACTTCCCATTTCTTATTTTACGATAAGAAAAAAAGTTTTATTTATTTATTTTTGGGAAAAATAGGATTTGAGTTAAGTTTGAAAACTTGATATTTTGGTATTTGCGGTTTGGATTTCTTTTCATTTTGGTCTATCGGTCTAATTTTCTTTTAATTACTAACGGATTACTGATATGGTCCATCCAACCATTTTTATTAATATCAAATTTTCAAAATTTCAAATTTAGGAACTAAAATGAAACCTTACACACCGCTTATAAAATCTTCCTTAAAAATATATATATATATATATATTTGGGGGAAAAAGACGCATACATTTCTTCACGCGTCGCACACTCCTTTCTGGAGAAGGCACCACCACTGCGCTGAAGTCTTTCTATATTACTTTCTCTCCTTCTCCATCTCCATCTCCATCTTCCTTTCTCATCCGTTCGTGGCGGCTTTCGCTCGCCATCTCCGTTTCTCCCCCGTTCTCTTCCTCGCCAATCCGGTACGGTTTCTACGGTCTTTTTCTCTAAATCTGCTCATCTCTTTTACGCCCTTTTCCATGGCGATGACCTGATGCTTCTTGGTGTTTATGATCGTCTATGGGGATTCCTCGGGTTTCCTTGCTTCTCGTCTTGAGTTGACCTCGTTGGTTGCTTTCTACTTAGTTCAGAAACGAGGGTTTCTCTGGATTTCTCTCTGCATTTTCTTAATAGTCAATACTCTATCGATCAGTGTTGGATTGTTTTGTTTTGATTCTGCAGCTGTTAGTTCGATGTTTAGTAAGTGCGTTTTTGGGTTGTTTTGATTGCTCTGTTTTCGAAAGGTTTGTTGTTTGGTTTTGTCTCGTCTGCTGTGGAAACTGTTGTAAGTCGTTTTGGGTGAATAACACTCGCTTGAATTTTAGATTTATTTGGTGAAGAAATGTTTTTTTCCTTTTCATGAAGTAACGTTGCCTGATATATCGTCGCTGCGTCTAATGCTCTTCAAAACAGGGTTTTCCTAGCATACCAATGTCTTTTGAACTCCAGAGGAAGAATTCGTCTAGACCATTTGATTTTTGTTTCATGAATCGGGGGAGATTCTGGTGCTCGTGGAAGATCTTGTTTCGTCACTGGACTTGACGTCTAATTTTTTTGTTCTCTCCTTTCCCCCCTCCTTTTTCTTGGTGGGGGGTTTTACGAAGCTATTTGAGAATTGATTCAACACTTGGATGTATTTCTTCTTTTTAAAACATTTGTTTTGAGAGCTCTTCGTTTCAAGTCGATTGAGATACGAGAAAATTGGGACTTTTTTTTCCATCCTGCTCGGGGGAAGTTGTTTATACGAGCTTCACAATATATACGTAGTACTAAAGTCTCTAGAATTACCATGAAGAGGAGATCAAAGCCTCCTGGGTTTCGGTTTCAGCCAACTCACGTTGAGTTGGTAATGTTCTATCTAAAGAGGAGAGTAATGCGGAAGAAGCTTCCTACGGGAGTCATTTCTGAGTTGGACATATACAAATATGAGCCATGGGACCTTCCAGGTACTTGCTCATTTTTATCTGTTATGTCTTATCTTATCTTCGTTATATTTGTTTGTTGCTAATAATCTTCCACTATATGCTTCTTATGGAAAATTTAACACTTGTTTATTTTTCAGATAAATCGTGTTTGAAAAGTAGAGATCTGAAATGGTACTTCTTTTGTCCGATAAAAAGGAAGTATGGAAGAGGGACTCGAGTTGAACGTGCCACAGAATTTGGGTTTTGGAAAAGTACTGGAAAGGATTTGTCCATAGATTACAAGAATGAAGTCGTTGGACACAGAAAGAGTTTGACATTCTTTAAAGGTAAAGCACCAGAAGGGGTTCCAACTAATTGGGTCTTGCACGAGTACAGGATTGAAGAAAATAATCCGTCTTTAAAAAATGTTGTTCAGGTAATCATTATGACTGTGATTCCATGACCTTGAAATTTACTTCATGTGGTAGTTGCCGAGTTGATGTTGTGGTCTAAACTTTGAACTTGCGGTACATATCACTTACTTGGTCACTTCTTATAACTGCAATTGTTGCCTGGAGTATGTCAAACATCTGTGAAAAATGATGCGTAAAAAACTAGATAATTAATCTCTTTTAACTCTGTACTCTTTATGGTTCCCATCCCTTCTCCCGCAATTAAACTTCCACTACCAAAAAATTTAAAATGACAATTTTGCAAAGCTGATTAATGGAAGTGATATCTCTGATGCCAATGTAATCATGTTTTGTATGGCAGGATGCATATGTTCTCTGCGTAATTTTTGAGAAGAATGGTCGGGGCCCAAAGAATGGTGCCCAGTATGGAGCTCCATTTAAAGAGGAAGATTATGATTCGGAGGAGGTTGATATTTCTTCCGGCCCATCAGTGCTACCTAGTAAAGAGCCACCAATATTTGCTCCAGACACCTCTACGACACCGAGTAACATTTTTGGTTGCTCGTCTGCATCCTGTATTTCTGAAAATTTGCCATCTACTTCGAAGGAGATTCCTCAGATTGCATCCGAGAGTATTGCTCCAATGGAGATACCTCAGAATCTAGATGATGTTGATGATGGAATTACAATGGAAGAACTTTTTTGTGAAGATGGAAACTCGAATTTGAATGACGGTGATGGATTTCAGGTGCACTTAGCTGCTTTAGCATTTCTTTGCTTTCTTAATTTGATTCTGATGACTGAGTTATTCAAATTTTCTCCTTGGTGTCATGAAGTTTCTTTCTTTTTTAACAATTATCCTACTAGTCTAGAAATTTGACATTTACTGAACAATAGAAGACATAATCTATTCACTTCATCTTTTATAGAATCTATTTCCTTTTTAGCCTTATCTTGGAGCAAGTTGAAACAACCTTCTTGTAATTATAGTTTATCTAGTCTCATTACTCACTGGACTAGCTTTTTGTAACTACAGCATGATGGGTTCTTTGGATATTTCACCACACCAATGAAATAATTCTGTTTCCTATAAAAAAGAAAAATAAAAAGAAGACAGATAGTGGTAGTGTGCATTCAAATTCTTGGCAATTAAATGAACACGATTGCCTTAAAGTAGTAGACCTTAAACTGCCTTGAGTTGACATAGTGGTCATTGGGGCTAGTGAAAAAGTAAAGGATCATAGAGGGAATGAGGGAATGAGTACAAACTGTGATGACTACCTACCGAAGATTTAGAATCTTTTAAGTTTCCTTCTCTACCTAATGTTGTAGCCTTGTAGGGTTAGATGATTGTCCTATGAGATTAGTTAAGATACATGCAAACTGACTCGTCAACCTTTATAGATATCAAAGAAAACAAGTAATAGACCTTAATGCTCTTGATGCTTGCATAAATCTATGGTGCAAGGTGCTTATGAGATTGCAAGTTCTCTTGAAAAGGGTGATGCTTGGAAGGAATGGATGATGGAGTAGTTAATTGGTTAATGGTTTCTGAATCTAAAATTGAACGAGGGTTAGGTACTGGATATTTAGTTATTGAAAGATACAAAGTTCTTTTGGGAAAAGTTCTTAGGAAAGGAGGTAGAAAGCTTTGATCTACTTAACCATTGGGAGGTAAGTCATGCGGCATGCCATTGACGTACTAGAAACTACTGTGAAGTAACCTTAGTCTTCTTCGATGCTGCCATTTGGAATTAACGAGGCGATTTTAAGTCTACCTGCAGGTTGCTTATTGATGTTGCCATTTGTGCCTTTCAGTTGCCATGAATGATGTTCATGGTGATCCAAATGCTCATTTCCCCTCACAAAGGGAAAACTTCTTCCGATTCTTCTTCTTTAATTATTTGATTCTTCTCCTAAATTCTTTGATTCTTTGATTAAGAAGAAGAATCAATCCAAGAGAAATAATAGAAGAAACAGTAGAATAAGAAGGCGAGGAAGAATCAAAAGAATTGAAAGAAACTGCTCTAACTCTCTCATATTACCTATGTGTTAAGTTGTGTTGTCTTTTAATTATTTTTTCATAATTTTAGAGAAGAGGGTTTATAGTATATGTTGTCTAGCGTTTATACAACTGTTTATAGTATGTGTTTATATTACAAGTGTTTAGAAACAAGTATGTGTTGTCTACTTGTTTTATCTTTAATTTAGGCACTATTTTTCAAAAAAAAAAAAAAAGATTATCTTTTCAATTTCTTAGGCCCCGTTTGATAACCATTTGGTTTTTGAAAATTATGCTTGTTTTCTCTTAAATTCCCTACCATGACTTTCATCCTAGTTAAGGTTGCATTTGAATTCCTAGTCAAATTTTAAAAACAAAAACAAGTTTTTGAAAACTACTTTTTTTTTTTTTTTTTTTGTTTCCATAATTAGACTTGGTTTTTGAAAACAAAGTAGAAGATTGATACTAAAACCAAGAAACTTATAGGTGGAAGTATGTGTGTATAAGCTTAATTTTCAAAAACCAAAAACCAAATGGTTATCAAACGGGGCCTTAATTATTTAAGTTAGTTTTTATTTTGACATTAAAAGAACATTTTCTTAAAAAAAATAACATTCGATATTTTAAATATTGAATGTTGTTTTTTTTAAGATAATGTTCTTTTATTATTTTATTGAGTGCGTCTTGCTTCCCTTTATCTTGCCTTGGAGTACAATTTCTTTTTTTTTTTGGAAAATAGAAGATTTCATTAAACTCAAGCCAGAAGATGACAACTACCATCAGAATCCTCTTTAATGTCGAGGAAATACTGACCACCAAAATAGTATCCCAAAACAACGAATCATCCCCCAAACTGGGAGATGAAGGGTTACAAAAATAAGAAAAATCTCCTAAGTCAGATTGCGCAAGAAGGTGAGCCACTCTGATACACGATCTAGAGCGATGCTCAAAGGAAACCACGCCAACCCTTGAAGTGATTTCCAGAATGTCCTCAACCATGACTACATGAAGAGGGCTCATAGACATGAGGATCTCTTTTCTCCTTGCCTCATGAAGGATCAAATGATGGGAAAATGAGATGAAATTCTGAGGCTCCTAATGTTTCAACTTCATTGGTGTAGAGGAACCTTCTTAGACATAAAAGGTGCCTAAATGAGGAAGTTGGTATGTCTCTTGAGTTAAAGGCACCAGACATGCTATAAAAAACTTTATATGTCTCATTGGCTCTTCCATAGATCCATGTGTGAATTCAAACTTGTCTTTTAATTCATCAGGAGAATTGAGGCCAGTGATTTGTTGTGTTACAAACAATTTCCTTTACTTCATCAACCTCTATATCAATAACGTGAAGCCTAAAAAAAATTTAGTAATAGGTTTGAGTTGAAATTTTGAAGTCATGTAAGGGTCGTGTGGGTACCATTTAGAATAAGGGATAGAATCCTTGTAGAACACCATTTGAATTGGAATCATCACAATGCCATTCTTGCCTATTTTGGCTAATAGGAAAGGAAGCTCGATGCCATGCTTCTATCCTATTTTTCAATAATTGGAGCCCAAAGGATACTATTCCCTTCCATTTTCCACAAATTTGTTTTCTGAAGAGAGGATCACTTGGTTTTCAGTGACGATTCCTGATTTGCAATGGGAGTAATTAGAATTTGTTTGGAAAGAAATGAAAATACTTCAACCCCCACTTTCCCTAAATTCTTGGCATACTCCAATGCGAACCAACCATTTCTTAATTAAGTCATTTCGAAGTTTTGAATGAAATAAACATGAATGTTGATGCAAAGGCAAAATATCAGATGCTTGATCCTGGAGAAAGGACAAGAATTGGTTAATTTATTTTGGTCAAGGAATGCTTAGTTCTTATGTGTTCATATTTTGGTAATTTGTATTCTAGGTGGAGTTGTAGTTTTATCATTATTAATATCATCTTCTTCTTTTAGTCTTAAAGATGCCCCATTGACTTCTATCATATGTTTAGTTTGCTATCCTAATAATGCTTTGAACAAATCCTTCTATTAAGCAAAAAAACCTAATTTTCTGTTTCACTGAAATGGAAGCTGTACGTGTGGTGTGAAAACCTATTTATCTTTTTCAATGGAATCTGAAAGCCCATGATGGTCTTTTTTTCCCCTTCATTTTATCTTGATGAAAGCAGGTTTTCTGGTTAAAGTGACAAAAGTACTTTTAATGTTCTGATCTTTGCGTTCATGGTGTGATTTGGATTTCAATCTCTTGAGGGATATCTCCTAACTATAATAGTGAATACGTCTTGTGGTTTACAGGCTAATGTTGCTGCTTCAAATAATACAAATCAAGATGATACTATTTATGAAGGTTTAGGAGATATAGGCGGTGGGTCTGATGCATTGAATGGAGATGGGAATGCTTATATCACTGGCAATGAAAGGATCTTTAGATCAGAACAAACGTCTTTGATTTACGAAGAAATGCTTAGTTCAGACCCAATGTCATTCTTTGAGCTGAATGATCTTGAGACTCCATTAAGTTCTTTTGATGTCGTAAATGACCAGGACATGCAAATCTCAAACTCGAATGCTGCATACAAGCACTCTAGCGTTATCGAGCAGCCAAGTTTCCCATTTAGTTCTTTTGGAGCTGCCAATCAGCACATTCCTTCTGGTCAGTATCCCTCTCTGCACAATTCCAATGAACAAATATGCCGCCCAACTGATCTTGGATACCCTGTTGTAGACACGTCTGCTTCCAGCCAGTCTGCCCGGCTACAGGTACATAATCATTCTCGATTCGGCAAATCGGTGAAACTTTTGAAACTAATAAATAACTCACTTTACTCTTTAATCTACAACTTTTTACTTAATTTGAAATTTTGAACATGTGAACATTTCAGGAAAATATTCCTCCCAACTCAAATGGAGGGATCAGGGATGTAAGCAATGGCTATAAAGCTCCCTGGTCGGATCATGCGTGGAACCCCCCTTAAGGTATTCCGTAAAGCCTTTGAAGAAGACGTTTGGTTTTATCAATTCAATGCCATTTGCACTGATGCGATGACAATCTAATCTGAAAATGAATGTGTAAATGCACCCTACAGTACAATATCTTGATGTAGGTTTCCGGGTAACTAAGAACCTCGTAGGCGATCGTGTCGTTACTTTTTAGCCTTAATTGCTGGTCAAGTAACTTAAGATTATTTAGTGCGAAGAACTTTGCTGTGCAGAGGCTTTCTGTGGCAGTCTGTGAATAATTTTTTTTGTGTTGAGAGATTAGGTTAGGGTCTCTCTCACATGTATGCTGGATCCCTTATTCATCAAATGAATAGACTGAAAATAATAGTGATTGTGGTGGCAGATTTTCTTATTAGACAGGGGATGATCACAGCTACTGCATAACTGCACTACAGGTAAGTAACAGTTTTGTTCTCCCTCATGAATGAAACTTGCTCAGGGATGTCTGGTAAGTGATTTGGATAGCTTCATTTGGGAGTGTGTTTTTTGTTTTTGTTTTTTCTTAACTTTTTTAGTATTATTGTTAATATTGTTCTTTTGATTTTTTGTGTTGAATTGGATTTTTTTTTTGTCAGGTTAGCGATGGGTTTACATCAATGTATGTGATTTAGAATCTTAGGTTAGAATCTTATTACATGTCAATCATATAAAGGGTATGTTTTGTTTAACTTTTCAAGTGTTTAATTTTGACAAAAAAATATTTTGAAATTTTTTTTAGTGTTTGACAACCACTAAAAATGACTTATTAACTAGATTGAGAGATAAACCATTTTGTATAAAAATACTTGTGAGTATATGTAACCAAATGTACGAGTGTTTGAATTCTAATCAATTTGTATGCAAAATGTTTAAAAAGAAATGCATTCTTGAAATAATCCAAATGAGCCTAAAGACTTTCTGCTTTTTAAGTGTTTTTAAGAAGGTTAAAAGATCAAGTAAAAAAAAATGTTTACTTGATCTTAAACAAATGAGCCTAAACATTTTTTTTTACTTGATCTTTTAAGTCAGGATTATTATAATAAGTTCCTTTGTTCTGGATTGAAATGTTTGGATATTACAAGATTTTAAAGTCGATCACTTTCATTAATGGTTGATTTTTTCATTTCCGATTGTGATTAAAAGGATAATTTTGCAAAATTTTATTTATTTCTCTTTTATTTCTAGGTAAGATCCAAGTAAAGCTTTTTTTTTTTTTTTTTAAACTACAAGTAAAGCTTTTCTTAACTACAGTTCACATGTTGGGTGGAGATTTGAACTTTTAACCTCTTAATCAAAGATATAAGGTTTTTTTTTTTATGTCAATTGAACTTTGTTGTTCTTATCAACCTTTCACATTTCAATTGCAATAAAAAAATTAATATTCCATTAAAAAAATATATTTTTTCATACTGTATTTAATGGTGCAATGAAATGAAATAATTTTTTTATTGATTTATT
Organism: Luffa acutangula; assembly: GCA_036850905.1. Lineage (NCBI taxonomy): Eukaryota > Viridiplantae > Streptophyta > Magnoliopsida > Cucurbitales > Cucurbitaceae > Luffa > Luffa acutangula. Next base: position 53,102,739 of record CM072087.1, on the reverse strand, counting down.
TAAAATTTATATTTCCTTAAAAAAAAAAAAGTTCTAAAAAAATAATAAGAGTCAGTGCTCTTGCCCTCTGCGTGAACCTTGAAAGAGTTTTTCCTTTTTTTTTTTTTTTTTTTTTTGGTAAAGTATTTTTGAAAAGTTCTTTTTTGGACTCAATTACCTACTATTATATTTTTTTTCTCTCAAAATGGTTAGAAAACAATTAAATATAATTTAAATTTTCAAAATTGTGATAAAGCCACCTGGAATTCAAGAGTAATTCTAGAAAGGAATATGGTCAATACTGATGCCTTTCTCTAATAAATAGCCTTTAGAAATGTAGATTCTTGTTCAAAAAAAAAAAAAAAAAAAAAGAAAAAAAAAAAAAAGAAATGTAGATTCCCAAATTCTTTGTGTGGACATTTTCAATGCCCAAGTTTCATACATATTAAGACATCTTAGAATGCTTGTCTTATTAGCATCTATTTTATTAATGTTTAATTTGCAATTCATTAAGTTTTCAATTTATATCAAGTTACTATTTTTTTTTATAAAACTTTTTTTTTTCTTCTGGTCAACAATGTTAAAAAGCAGTCAACTTTTAGTTCAAATAAAAGGTTAATTTTTTTTTTAATGAATAAAATAAAAGGTGAAACTTCTAACTTAAGGTTTGTTTAGGCCATTAGTAAATCCACATTACACAGGACATGACTTTTTCCCTCTTCTGAATAAGTTGTATTTATTTCTAGCCTTTTATATTCACTAATATATTCCATCCTTTTTTCAAGAAAGAAATAAAAAGGAATTACAATCAAATTGGCATTTTTTTTAGCATGTTACACCAAAATTTATAATCGCATAACCATTCAAAGCATATGGTTATGAAAGTATATTTTGATGAAAAGATTGGTGGTTTGATTTTTCATCTTCATATGTTGTAAAAAAAAACAGTTGAAAACACCATTTTACTTTAAGGTACTTAAAATACATAAAATCAATTAAATCAATAGATTTAAGATTACTTTTATTTTATTAAATATATTCTGATAATATAATAACAATTTAGTCAAAATTAATCCATATTAATTTTATTAACCAAAGTTAGCTTAACTGGCATGTACCTTCGACCAAAAGGTAAGATCTTTGAATTCTTACCTCCAAATGTTGTTGAATTCAAAATTTCTAAAATCGTTATATTGTATACCAAATCATTTAAACCCAATTTTTCGAAAAAAAAAAATGAAAAGTTGTTCATCAGTTATCATCCTATGAAGTATGAACAAAAAAAAAAAAAAAAAAGCAATAACCTTTGGAGGATTTGAATATCCAAAGACACAAATTATTGAGAAGGAAGGAAGTGCGGCTCAAATAATTGAAATCATACAGATTAACAGAGCAGAGACATTGCGTACCCGTGAGAGTTCCTTCAACTTTGCCTTTTTCTTTTCTCTTTTTTTAATCATTGTTCGTAAAAAAAAAAAGCATTTTTCTTGGGAATCCGAGAAGATCGAAACCTCGAGGCGATTGGGCAATTGGGCTTTATGGGCCCTTTTGATATTTCATTTGTAAAAAGGGACCCTTTTTTAAAATCTCTTATTTGGGGACTCTTTGGGCTGCGAAAATACTATTTTGCCCTTTTCTCACTCCCTCTCACGCTCTCAAAGGTCTCTCCCTCTTCTTATCCCTCTCAAGCTCGACATAAACGATTGTCCAAGAATTCAATGAATCCCAATCGAATTTTGACAAATAATCATGCAACCACGGACTAAATTCGGCCAAAATTAATGAATCCTGACCAAAATTTAGTAAATCCCGGTCGAAAATGACCGGGATTCATGCATTTCCGGACGAATTTTGGCCGGAAATCATGCAAATCTGGCCAAAAGGATGAATCCCGACCGGAAATAATGAATCCCGGCCGGGATTCATGCATTCCCGGCCGAATTTTGGCCGGGATTCATGCATTCCCAGGCAAATTTTGGCCGGGATTCATGCATTCCCGGCCAAATTTTGGCCGGGATTCATGCATTCCCGGCCGAATTTTGGCCGGGAATGCAAGGATTCATCTTTTTTTTTTTCCTTTTTTTTTAATTAGCAGCAGCTTCATCTTTTTTTTTTTTTAATTAATTAAGCATTGCGGCATATTTGTTTTTTGTTTTTTTTTTTTTAAATGTTTTGAAGAATTAAAAGTTTTAATGTGGTTGGTGCTAATTAATGTGGTTGGTGGAGAAAATTAACTTTTCTTATTTTGAATTGAAGAGGGGCTAAAATTGTCTTTTTACACCTTTGCTGACATCATTAGAGTCAGCAAAGGGTCCCCAATTAAGTGAATTTCAAAATGGGGCCCATTTTTACAAAACAACAATGAAAAGGGCCCCTAAGTCCCAATTGCCCAAGGCGATTCCCATGGAAATGAATTTTCTTTTCTCTTTTTGCAAATTGTGTTCTAAGCAGAGACAGATGGGTTTTGTTTTCTTTTTGGTTTATCAATTCCTCCGTCTGTAATCCGCCATTAAACTAACATACCGAACAAAGCTCCAAACTTCGCGATTCCCCAAGCTTTCATAAGCATAACGAAACACAAAAGGGCAAAAGGGGCCAACCCAATTCCTCTTACCGTCTAGTTTTTCCCATCTCTCTTTCAGTACTCAGTACTCTACACACCCTTTTATTATTCTTCTCTCTCTCCCTCCATTTCTCTTTCTTTTTCTTCTTTTCTCTGCATTTCCCATTTGGGTTTTGCCCGCCGATCCGCCTGCTTCCATGGAGGATTCTTCCCGGAGGAAAAGCGGTTCCGTTTGGGAGCCTCGTTCTCGTCGGAGATCTTGGTGTTGTTCATTTGCAGTGCCGCCTTCCAGTCCCGATAACTTTGTGGTTTCTCGGTCTAGAACCCCTCGTAATAAGTCTGAGAATGTGGCGAAACCGAGTATCTCGGTTCCCAATTCGCCTCAGAGCTCCAAATCCGGACTGGGTTTGGTCGGTCGCATTGACCCTCGAAGGATCTTGTCTCCCGGGAGAGTTTCGCCGATCGATTCCGACCAGAATGTTGAAAGTTTGGCGCAAGAAATGGGCACTGAGAACTCTGCGGTTGTCGATTCGATCGTCCAACCGCGAGTTGAGAGCTTTCGGGCTCCGAAGGAAAAGTATCGGGATCCTCCAGCAAGCTTGTCGCGCTCTGGTTCGATTACTGGGTGTGATAAGAAGGATGCGTTTGATGTGAGATTGAATTTGAGGGGAAAGAAGGGTGGGTGCATGGTGTTGGAGTTGAATTCAGAGGCATTGTGTGCTAATTCAGAGGTTTTCTCTGAGCTGATTGTGAAGCATAAGAAGGATTTAGCATCGAATAGTAGTCCTTCGCGTTCAAAGTTGTGTAGAATAGAAGTTCCCGAGGTGGATAACTTGGGGGTGTTTAGGGAGACCATTGAGCTTATGTTTGAGGATGATATTTCAAAACGACTCTCGAAGATCGGCGTCTATCGGGCTATCGACATACTTGAGGTTAGTGCTTAATGTACTTTGTAGAGAAACAGGATTGATCTCATTGGCTTTGTTCTTTTTCTTTTTGGTTTATAATTTGATTGCAAATTTGTTGCTCTGTGTGTGCTTCGTTAAGAATAAGCCTGGGTGGGGGTTGTGACTTTGGGGGTCAATAGTGTGTTCTTATAGCGTGAAGTTGTCTTAAAGAACTATTCATCGGAAAGAATTTAGGAAATAAGCCTCAAACAAATCATAGGTATTTGTTTTTCTTGTCAGCTGGTTCTGTTTGACCCCAAAGGTTGGGATACTGGCAAGAACCTTGGACTCAACAGTGATCCTGAGGTCAAAATCTCCGGAACCCACCTACTAAGGATATTCATGAAAAACTTCCTCTCCCCCATGTATTTTGACCATCAAATTTTATACGGCTGGACTATTTGGTTTCCTGTGAAATTACATTGGAACGAAAAAACCCAATTGAGCTCCTTTTGCTTCAGGCATCTGTTTCTTCAAACTGTTATAAGACTGTTCCTAGAGTTAGTTATTCATGGGAATAAATTCTTTCATGAAGAAACACTTTAGTTAACCGATCGTATCAGTTTCTTCAAACTGTTATAAGACTCTTCCTAGAGTTTATTAGCATGGCACGAGCTTTCTTGTATATAAGAGGGTCCGAGTTGTAGTGTAGAGGAGTACTTTGGTTGTGTGAAACTATGTTTTTTCAATCATGTTGTTAAGTAACCATATAATTACTTCTATTATTTTACATGGTCTTCAATCATGTAAAAAACTTACACATGTTTGTTAGTCATGTTGTGGCCACTTGTTACAAGAGGTAGCCCCTTTAGATACTATATTTGTATTTCTTGCACTAGCTTGAAGACCTTTCTGTAACTTCCTTACTGAGGGTTCTTCTTTTGTTGTATATTTCATTCAATCAATGTAACTATTACATATTAAAAAAAAAATCGAATTCTTGGGCCTTGATAAGAAACTAAGTTATGGATATCTGCTCCTGGAATGGCTAGTAGGCCTCCATTAAACCATATTTAATCAGGTGTAGTCTAAATCATAATTCTGGATCCTTGATTCTTAACCTTTGTTTTCTAATAAAGGTAACTATGCTGCCAAATACTTTATGAGAAAATAAAGATATTTTTGTTGTTTGTTAGTTCATTATTCCATTCAAAGAATCTCTGTTCCAGAACCGAACGCTCATCTCATATGGCTCTCCCTTTTTTTACCGATTATATATGTTACTGTTGTTTATGTTTGAAGGAGAACAAAGAAGGTTTGCGGGTCTTGTTCTTATACTTTGCTCATGTTTTGGTAATCATAGCTTTATTTGTTTTAGTCTTGTACTTTATAAATGTATCAATTTAGTTCTAAACATCTATCTAGTTAAATAATTGCTGAAAGTGGAAATGACATGTGGAATTTGACCTCAAAGAAGTACTGACATAAAAGCAAGATAATAACTAGATCTGACATGGACATAGTGACATGTTATTTCTAACAAACTAGGGTACATGGAAGGCGACATTTTAATAATAATACTATATATATATATCTTAAATGATTTAATATCTTACAAAAATGGAAGTTTAAAGCCAGTAAAGCATATGCATTTGCCATTTATATCCTTAGAAAAACAAATTTGGTCTAATTTTTTTTTTAATTATTACTATTTCATAAAAAAAAAAAAAAAAACTTTACAACAAAGCAAACTTGGTAAAAAGAAACCAACCGGTGCTCAGGCCTCTTTCCAAGACCTTGCTATATCCCCCTAAATGTTCTTCTATTCCTCTCGAGCTATATGTTCTACGAAGTAGTCAAACAAATTTCCTTCCAAGGAGTCTTACCTCTATCTTCGAAAGGCTTAAGAAATAGTACTTCGTCCAACATTTGACCACAAGGCTAAAAATTCTCTGGAAAACAATTTTAGACCAGCATAGTGAAACATCTCCAGAACTGATGCAAACTACTTCTAAAGAACAATTTTCTGTTTTTGAAATTTAAGCTTATAACCACTACTTCCCCGGTAGTTTTCTTTCTCTATTATCTACCTTTTTGAAAACAGTGTGTTATTAAGGTAAGCTCGAAAAATTGTGAGAAGACAAGCATAATTTTCGAAAACAGAAAACAAAAATCAAAATGGTATTATCAAACAAAAGCCTTAATGTTTCAAAGATTTAAGGAGAATGCGGAGGAATTCGACAAAACTGAAGGAACAATCAACTGAAAGAAAAAAACTGCAAGTAGACACACTTGAAAACTCTTGAGGATCAAAATACGAGAATCTTCAATCCTCAAAGAAAGAGAGATGAATCTCACCGGTTGAATGACGCCCATATGTATTCACAATGACCTTATGCCACAAGAACACAATCATACTTGAGAGGGGAATGCCATGGCCATTTCGTCAAGAGAGCTGAATTCTTAAGCACACACTCCTCGCTAATCTTCATAACAGTATCCCACCTAATTAGGTGAGACCAAAATTTATTGTTTTTCTCATATAGATCTTTTTACATTCACTGTTTATTTTATTTTATTTTTATTTTTTAAATAATGGTAAAAATTTGAACACTTTAGTTCATCTGTGTAGCCATGGTTGACATATGTTCACGAGTTTGGAACGTGTATATTTTTTTAAACATAGATGTTTGACTCCAACAGCTATTTGATGCATTTTCAATATTGTTTAACACATGTCGAATTGTCGATTGTGCTTAACAAGCACCTAGTGCATGTCCAGCAAGTGCTGGAAAGTCAGATTGTCCAATATGTGCTGAACGCATACACATTACCCAACTTAATGTGTCAATGCTTCATAGGCTGATGTAGCACCCTTTTATGTCATATGATTACATGTACATATGTATGGAAAGCTGAAGTGTCACCATGATACTTCACATTAGTTTTAGTGAAGCCACATGTTTCACATTAGTTTCTAGTTATAGTTTAATTAGATACTTAATGTTGGGAACTAAATTGATACATTTACCTAATGAAATAAATAAAGTATAGATACCAAAACACTAAAAGTAGTAAAGAGGCTACAACTATAACTAATCAACAAAAATCAAGGCTGTAAAGTGAATCATGTTTAAGCCTTGATCTTCTGACAGGGCCTTTTACTGACCCCATCCTTTCTTGGAAACTTCTTTAAAAAAAATCTTGTAATGCAAATGTTCAATTATGTTGATGTGAAATTATTGGTTGTGAAATTTTGAACGTTCTGCAGACAAACTTCTTTTTTATTTTTTGTTCCTCGTAGCCCGAGTTCTTTGATCTTTCAATTGCCTTTATCCATGACTACTCAGATGAATAGAATATCTTTTACCTCTGACCTTTGCTGTCGAGAGAGCAACCCATCAGACCAATAAAAATTGCACTGTTGCGCCTAGATGGTAAATTTGTGCATGCCAACAATATTGCATTTAAACGTATGATTTGAAAATATCGTTAGTGTTTTGAAATTCAACCAATCTTCTGGTGGAGATCGTGAACATTTATTGTGCTAATTTTGGTTTTGCGTGTATATAACTTTTATTGGTGTAAACATGTTTCTCCCTTTTACAACTAGAGTCTCAACACTCTTATGTCCAATTGGGGAGGTTTTTTGTAACTACATTGGATGTGATTTTCCCTTTTGGGCTTTAACAATGCTTATGTTAAAATATTTGAGATCTAATCAATAAGTTTTCCCCATCTCACACATTATGGACACCTCATCAAGTTTTTAAGAAATTGCTAACTGTACTAAAGCTAGTATCTCATCTCTTATTGAAGTAGCCATTGTCTAGATCAAGCTTATCGATGTTCCATCAGTGTAAGTTCAGCACTAACAAGGAATATCTTTTATCAATTAGGTATCTGCAGGTATCATGTTCACAAGGTGTGTTGCTTCATGTTTAAAGTATTTAGAGGCTGTGCCTTGGACAGAGGAGGAAGAAGAGAAACTAAGGAATCTGTTTATCAAAGTCAAGTTTGATGATGCAACAAGTAGAGATGTCATGGCTAGACTACGATTGCTCGACTCAGTAACTTCGCAGCAAAGTTTAGCCAGACAGCTTGTGTGGTCTATTTCCACTTGTACTAATTCCAATGCAAGAAATGAACTGAAGTCTTTAGTCAAGGGTCTTCTGTGCAAAAGCTCAGTCTATGAGAAAGATCATCTCGACCTCAGTAAAGAGGATCTTTATGCAGTTTTCCATACTTGTCTAGCTTCATTAGTCAGCCTTTTGAAGGGATCTTCAGATGCTGTCTGCCCCGAAAGATGCGTAAAGAATATAACGGAGAAGCCATTAATCGAACAAATTGCAACGGAGGTGGATAACATTAACTGGTTGCTTGAAATTTTACTTGATTGGCAAATGGCTGAAGAATTTGTTAACATATGGGCAGATCAGAAAGAACTGATTAGGATGCACGAGAACACTTCACCAATGGTCAGATACGAGCTCAGTCGGGTCTCAGCTAACTTATTCATTGCAATGGGGACAAGAAAATTGAATTGTCGTTCAGAATCAAGGTCAGGACTACTGCAGGCGTGGTTTGGTCCGATGTTATTAGACTTTGGTTGGCTACAGCGCTGCAAAAAAGGACTGGATATGAAAATGCTGGAGGAAGCCATGGGTCAAGCACTGCTTACTCTACCTATGAAGCAACAGCATTTGCTATTTATGGACTGGTGTAGGTTCTTCTCGAAGCGTGGTACCGAGTGCCCGAATCTTAGCAAGTCGTTCCAAATATGGTGGCGTCGTTCGTTCCTTAGAGGTTCTGAGACCTACTCCATTGAATCTAGGTAGTGAAGCAGTTGTGTGTACACTTGAAAGTTAACAATAGGATTGTTGTAACAGCTTTTAGAGCAACAGACAGCTTTATAATTTAAGAGAAGATTGTATTGATTTCCCACCTTGTATGTTACTCACTTTGTGGAAATTATGTTCTGAAAAGAGAAGGGCTAATGAGATTGTTTGTGTAGATTTTCATAATATACACTAGAGCAACCAGATTTCTCTCTGTAATTACACATAATAGAGTTGGATCTATCACAGCTGAAAGGGTCTAAAAGAGAGGAACTCTTAGGGGTCGTTTGGTCCACTGTGTTGGTTATAATAGCCCTCAACCCAGTGTTTGGGGCACCGACAAAAATAAGGGGCAGAGTTGGTTATTTTTCCCCTCCGTGTTGCTACAGTAACCACTATTTAACTCACCCCAATTATTCTATTCATTCTCTACCCCAACTCTTCTTTCTCTTCTTCCACGTGACTCATTGACTTTTTTACCGACGACCGGCCGACGACTTTTTCAGCGACCACCAACAACTTTTCCGACGACCGCCGTCGACTTTCCGACCACTTTTCCAGCAATCACCGACGACTTTTCCAGCGACTTTTTTTTTTTTTTTTTAAGAAAATCTTCTTCTCATTTTCATTTCGAAAAATATAAAAAACGAAAATAAAGAACAAAAAAGTAGAAGAAAATGAAAGGAAAAAAGAGGGAAAAATTTTCGATCGTCGAAAAATTTGTTGGTGGTCGTCGAAAAAATCATAAAATTTCTAGGGAGAGTTAGATACTAGGTTGTCTTTGTACATATATATAAATATGGAGTTTTATTACATAATTATTTTTGATAATGAAGTATATGAATGTTTACCTTCATCGTACCATATTTTTCATTCCAAATTATACTTATCGTATTTATTTACTGTGATAATAATAATTTAAAAAAAAATACTACCCAAGTTTTTATTTTATGTGATTTCTATTTTATTTGATTCTTTTGATAATAAAAGTAAAATGAGTTTTAAATAAACATTTACCATTTTTATGTTGAAAATACATAAATGAAACAAATATGGTTTTTCTATATGAAATCATAAAATGACTTATTTTGTGAAAAAACCATGACTCTAAAACAAAGAAAATCAACCTTTACTTTAGGTTATTTTTGTTTCCTTTTAAGCTAAACACATAATTTAACCCCTATACCCAAAACTTTTATTTTTTTTACAACTAAACCCTTTTTTTTATTATTATTAATATTTGAAGTACAAAGTTGTATGAGGAAAATAAACAAAAAAAAAAAAGTCAAGAAAAAAAAAACAGTCAGCTTGAAACATAGATTATTTGAACCTAGACTAAAATAATTTGCATCCCAAAACACTGCACCCCAAACACAGACTATTTTATCTCACACTATAATAATCTGCACCCCAAACACAGACTATTTTATCCCAGACTATAATAATCTGCACCCCAAACACAGACTATTATAACCCCCAGACTATTATAATCCCCTAGCTATTATAACCAACCCAGCGTCTCAAACAGTCCCTTAATGGATCTGTTGGCAAGTTTCTGGATTGAAAGGATTTGTTTTCATGTGAAAGAGACACTTTGCTGAAAGAATAGAACAGATCAACCAAAAAAAAAGTTGAGAGTTAGATGAGGATCTCCATATCTACCAAAAGAGGTTACAAATATTCCAAGTGGCCTTTAGCATGCAAATGAATAACAACTACCCAAAAAAGAAAAAAAAAAAAAAAAAAAAAAAAAAAACTAAACAAAACAAAAAATCCCAAGATACAAGATATATATAAATATAAATTTATCATGTGGGGGTGGAGATTTGAATATCTAACCTCATGGTTAGAGATATAAAATCTTAACTAGTTTTTGACAACATGTGGGTGAGAAATTTGAATCCTCTTGACCGAAGTATAAGCTTTATACCTTAGCTAGTTGAACTATACTCAAATTAGCGTACATCATTTAGATTTCATAGTATAAACTCCCTCAAGAAACACTAAAAACTCCAAGCAACATAAGTTTGAACTTTCTATCTTGTAGTGACGAACACTCTATACAATCTATGCTTTAAAAGAATCATTCATTCTCTTATATTTTCTGTAAAGAAAGCTTTTTGTTAGAGTTTATAGAAGCTAACTCTCTCATATTCGTTAAGCAAACCTACGACCAAGAACATCATTCAATGACATTTTATAGCTCCAAATGATTCGAATGGTTTAGTTTTGTTTGTTAGTACCTTATCGAACTTGTGTTAGGACCTAGTTTTTCTCAAATGCATTTTAGTATTAGCCCTTTATTCACAAAAGAACCATTTCATTATCTCATTTAAGTAGAAACTTGTTAAGAATATTTTCACAATAGTTCCGCTTCGCTCTTATGAGTTATATACGATGTATCAAGAGTTCTCTTTTAAAACTAGAACCCTTTAGAACATTACAAAATAAAAATATTCTCCCATTAAAAATCAAATAAAGCAAAGTAGTGCATTTCTACGACCCACTTTAGAACTAAGTCTTCCATTAAATCTAGTATAAAGTAGAACAACATCAACTTTAACCTTATCGATCGCTTTTCATACGTGAACTTTTTCTTTAATTAGGAGAACTTTGCCAATAAATATGCAAGATGATGACATAGATGTTGATTATATATATATATAAACTCCAAAAAGAATTGATTTTAGTTTGTAATTTATGTAACAGAGGTGGATCAATGTATGAAACCAAAGACACTGATGGATATAAAAGCAAGTTTTGTTAGCTTTTTAGAAGATTGGAAATCCTACCGACCTTTTGTTTTTGTTGATTTTAATATTAATTAATAATAATAATAATAATGAAAAGATGGAAAAGGGAATTTGGAGGTGGCGGCCGTGTGTTCACACCTTCTGCTCTCAATTTATCAAATTTTGCCCCACAACCTAATCCACCAAAAAAACCAAATTACTAAACACAAAACTTCTTTTCTTCCTCATGCTTGCGGCGGGACCCACCGATCGAAGGGACGGGTGATTACAAATTTAGGGATTCAAACTTTTGACCTCTTGATTAGACATAAGATACAAATCAATATTTCTATTTGTTTTAGTTCAACAATTGCACGAGTGGGGAGATCGAACTATCAACCTTTGAAATGGTAATTGGTGTCTTGTCCAATTTGGATTGACATCAACATTTCCATTATATCTTAGAAAAATGACAAAAATATCAACAAAAGTCTTTTAACTTATTTAAAAAAACGTGAAATGCTTATTTGTTAATTTAAATATATATATATTTCATTTTTACTTTTATAATTTTTTAGAAATTTTGTTCGACAATAACATTTTATCGTTATCTCCATGAAATTGAGACATCAACATTTATGTCAATATGGATATTTACAACTCTAGTCGAGAGTATATATCTTAACCAGTTGAACTATCTTCAGATTGATAAAAGGTAACATATATTCTATCTTCTAAATTATGTTTAGATTGACACATCCGTAATTGTATTTAATAGTTTAATCAAGATGAGAAATTATTAATATGTCGTAGAAAATATCATATTTATTTATAACTACTTAAGAAAAAAAAATATGCTATATTTGTAATTAGGTTTATCTAAATGTATATAATAAGTATTTTAGAAAATTAAATCCATAGATTGGATAATTTTCAATTTCATGACCCCAAACATATTCCTTCCTTTATTCTTCTATGCCAGTGGGGCCCACCATTTCTCCCTTTCGATTTTTAACTTAATAATAGGTTCCATCTCATGCTTTGAGTTTTTAATCAATAAAATGATTATATAATAATATCCTCGAATTTATTTTTAATATAGAAAAACCTATGGTTATATATTTATTGTTGTGTTTGCATTATATATTTAAAATTAAAATGTTAATTTAGTTCTCAATTGACCCATATTTAAGGTTCCAGTTGTCCATTACATTTTCAAAAAAAAAAAAAAAAAAAAAAAAAAGTTGTCCATTACATTTTACTTCTAGTTTTTTTTTTTTTTTTTTAAGAATTTAATTCTAGTTGTTAAATACCTTTTGTAGATTCAATTTTTCTCTCCCTTATTTATATTCTAATATTCTAATGATTAGATTGTAAATTAAAATACTTTTTTAGTTCTCAATTTGCCAAAAAAAAAAAAAAAAGTTTCAATTGACCTATATTTAAGGTTCTTATCCATTAAAATTTAATTCTAGTTGTTATTTATATTGCAAAATTCTAAAAGAAGAATTATGTTATAATTTTCTTAAGGATTTGGTGATGATCATTTTATTCTTAGTTTTATATTCTTTTTAAAATAAAAAGGGGGTTTATTCTCTCATCAACTCTTTATCATGTAAGGTAATTTTAGAAATATTTTAGAAATATTTTCTTCTCAAAAAAAAAAAAAAAGGTAATTTTAGAAATATTTTTGAAATTCAACCTAAATTATAAAAAAAAAAAAAAAAAAAAAAAAGAAAATAGTTTTTAAGAAGCGGTTTTTTATTTTGACAATTTTTTTTTTCTAAAAGTCAAAATCGTTTTTAAATAGGAAAAAACACTAAAACTACGAGCACACAAGATTTATGCTGTGAAATCATGTGAATCTAATTTATTTTATTGTTGTTATTATTTTTTTTTCCTTTAGCTCATATATTTTGACTATATTTCAAAACTAGACCATGTTTGTCAACTTTTTATCTACAATTTCAGAATCGTAACCTCGTACAATTCAACCATTTTTACTTTAAATTTAAAATCTAAGTATAAGTTGACAATCAATTTATAATAATTGAAAACCATACAGACCAAAATAAAAATTAATAATTTTTTTTTAAAAAAAATCTATGAAATTATCTATCATTGATTATTGTTTTACAAAATTGTTCTAAAAAAACTATTCAACATAAAATACATTTAAATTATACCCAAATATTCCTAAAGTAAAGGGTTTCAAAAGTTAAATTCCTTTTGGAATTTGATTTGAAATATGATTGAGAAATGAGTTAAGTTACGACAATTCACCGCATAAAAAGATTCTAACATATAAATAATACTTATCATCATTCAAACAACAAAACTCAAACACATTTTAACATAAATTACGTAAATCTAACTAGAAAACAATTAAGGGTACTAAAAACAAAATTAGTTCCAACACTCTGTTTTCACTTTTCAATCAAAACAATGTTTTTCAATCAGATTCAAATCGCTATATCATTTGAAACAAAATATCATATCATCGAACTCATTTGTCACATCTACAAATAACTTGTCACATTAAATATTCGATACGCTCTATAATAATAGAGACATACTGTAAGTTTTAATTAAAGCATAAAGACGATAATAAAACTTTCAAAAGAATATATAAGATCAAATGCAAACGATGACTAAGGTATAGAGATTAGAATTATAATTTAACATATGTATGTATGGATATGCATGTATGTATGAATATCACTAATATTAATAATAATGACCCATCATTTACTAGGTTTCTCTTTCAAGTCTCATCCCAAAGAAAACTTCCAAAGTTTTATTTATTTACTTTTAAAATAATATCTAGCATTAAAAGAAAGTTTTTTTTTTTTTAAAAAAAAAGAAAAGGCCACGTGTAAGACTAGGTCTTGGAATAGGGTCAGACCGAGTCCCCAATCAGGTCTCCTCTGTAATTCTGACTCATTCAAACGCGGCTGCTTCCACAACCCAACAATATTTTAATTATTATATTTATTTCCATCCACCACACTCTTTTCTTTTTAATATATACTCTTTTTTTTTCATGTCTTTATTTTATTATTGTTTTTTTTTAAATAAAAAAATAAAAAGTGGGATGTCTACAAAATCAAATCAATCATATTCTAAACTTTCGAAAACTACTTTTGGGATATTTTTCTTTTTAGTTTTTAATTCTTAGAAATCACTTTTATTGATCAACAACTGGTTTTGTTTTGCCAACAAGAACGTAGTTCATCTTACATAAAACTTATATTAATGACTAAAAAGTCTTTCTATATATTGTAAAAAAAAAAAAACCTTGTGTTTGTATTTTTTTTTAAAGAGTAGGGTTTTTCTTATGTCGGGTTAAATTTTGAAAATCAGAAAAGTAGTTTTGAAAATCACCTTATTTATTTTTAAAATTTAAAAATAGTTCTTTTATTTGTTAACTATACATCTATTGACAAAATTCAAATAAGGCTAATTTTATGAATTAAAAAGTGAAAAAGATGATGTGAAGAGAGTAACAAAAATACAATATGACAAATTATTTACATATATTTAAAATTAGATCCATAATGTGATATTTTGCTTTAATAATATGGAGATGTGGTCACATGCATTTAGTTTGAGTTTTAAAATATATTTTTATTGAAAAGCAAACAAATAAATATATAAATAAATAACTAGACTAATTGGTTGCTTTAGGGTGCAACAAAGATGCTATTAACTTTTTTGTATAATCATTTTCAAGAGTAATCACAAATAACTAGGAAGATTGGATTTTTATTTGACCCAAACAATTTGATATAAGTTGTGTAAAATCAAATTAAATTATTAAACTTTTTAAAAAGAAAGTTAAATGATTTCACTTGATTTTCTATGAGATAATGATGAAATTAACAAACTGAAAAATATAAGCTAATCATGTGGAATTGGACGCTAATTAATTTGATTTTTTTTTTCTTTTAAATTAGACCCAAAAAAAATGATCGCAATATTTTGCTTCAATTTTAAGTTGAATTCCAGCGTGGAGAAATTTAATCGCAGATTAACGTAGTTGATTATGGAAGTTTTGTTTTTTTTTTTTTTTTTTTTTTTTTTTTTTTTTTTTTTTTTTTTTTTTTTAGAAAGAAAGATAGAGAGAATTATTTTCAAAAAAAAAAAAAAAAAAGTTAGAGAGAATTTGTTTCTAAAAGTGTCAACTTTTGTAGGTCAAGCCACAAATCAATCCTTTCAACAGTCTCCTCGATTTTTCTTTTTCTTTTTTCTTTCTTCTGAGATACCAAATGATAATTTTTTTTTTTTTTTTATTTTTATGAAAGTAACAATTTAGTCTCTAATCTTTGATTTGTAAGGATTTATTCCCTGTACTTTCAATTTTGTAACGATTTAGTCTCTGAACTTTCAATTTTGTAACAATTTAGTCCTTAAACTTTAATAAGTAACAATTTAATCCATGTACTTTCAGATTTGTAACGATTTAGTCCATATCGTGAAAAATGAATGTAAAGATTTAATGAAATTTCTTACCTAGATAGATTAATACATTAATTTGGGACCCAATATGTTAATAAGCTACAAAGTTTAATCGTTGTATAATAAAAATCAAATTTTAATTTTGATAATTTTTTTTTTTGCAACAAGGATTAAATTGTTACAAATTTGAAAGTATATGGACTAAATTGTTACAAATTTGAAAGTACATGAACTAAATCGTTACAAATCAAAGTTCATGAACCAAATTGTTACTTTCATGAAAGTTTAAGGATGAAAGTGATTTTTAACCCTAATATTACTAATTACTCCACCGATAAATAACACATAATTTCTTGTAAAAAAAAATAATAACACATAATTTAACTAACATAATTCTAAAAATAAATGCTTCCAAGCATGAAACTAAATTTTGCAGTCTTTGAAATGAAGTTAAAATTCTAAAAAGAAAAAAAGGATTAAAAGAAATGGTTAATAATAGAGTGATAATTGTTATCAAATCAATCTCAAATAATAGGTTAAAAGGTTGTGATCTTTTTTAACGGGGGGATTTTATTTTATTTTTATTTCTATTTTTGTGTCCCACCATTATCAATATGATTATTTTTATTTTTAATGTAAAGGGGAAAGGCAATTTTTTCTTTTATTACTTTTTAGAAAAAAGAGGAAAAGCAATTGGATTTATATATAAAATATTAATATATCCTTATGATTTAGGAGATTTCAATATGAATAATTCCGTTGACATTTAATTCGATGGCAGAATGTTTAGGTTTACTGCCCATTTTGTCAACATGCTTTTAAAATACAACAACTATACAACTTTTTCATGTCAAAAAGTCAATTTTCATGAGGTCCTTTAAATTATTTATTACTTTTTATAAGATTTGATATTATCATTATTATTTTAAATATTAGATCTAAGAAGCCATCTAGCTCTTTTATTTATTTATTAAAACTTTGAAGCTAAATACTTGTTCATTAAGGCATGTATACTTTAGCATTTGAATTATTGTTATTGAAGTATATAATTGGGTGTAACAATTAAGCTTTCAACATTAATTTTGTTTTTTTTTTTTCCTTAAAAATATCATTAGAAAACAATTATATGCACGATATGGATCAAAGTTAAGCATATCTTTTATAATCAAACATCGAATGTGAGCTTAGTAAACTACACAACTAATTTACACCCTCACCCCCTTCGAAATTTTCGTTATGGATATTTTTTTGTGAGCGGTGGATAAAGGATAGAGGGTCATGAGAATTGTCGGACATAAATGTAAAATAGTATGGTGTCAAATTTTGGTTCATGAGTTTTGGTGGTCCACCTTAACAATTATGAAGATGCTAAAAAGATAGGTGGGGAGTGTTCATGAAAATGACATTGCCCATGTTCTTTACCTATAAATTTCATATGTGACATTTAATTGAGTATTTTAGATGTCTAGATATATATTTGTATGTCAGCTTTGAACATAGCTTAACTGATTAAGACATATAATCTCGATCAAGAGGTCAGAGACTTGAATTTCCACTTTCCATATGTTGTTGAACTACTTATTAAAAAAGATGTTTGTATAACATTTCTTTTATACTATAATTATAGGTGGAAAAAAATCGACTATTACATCTAATTACTTGATGATCCTATACAAAGGGACAAAGTATTAGTGCAAAACCGACTAAATAAGTCATAAAATGATAGCAAGAGTGTGTCCTTAGAGTAAGGACATGTGCATATACTAGAGATTTAGAGGAGATAATTTTATAGGGTCAAATAGATATAGTTAATCATGATGGAATGTGTTGAGGATGCGAGATGCAATAATATTCACTATTTGCTCTTGAGAATAATATATGCTAAACATGAAATGATCAACTTGGACAATTCTCCCAATTCTTTGATTAATACTAGGAGTACCGTCAAATATAATAATTTAGGATATCAGTAAATTGAATTCGTAAAATGATAACAAGAATATGTGTCCTTACTCCTTAGAGTGACGACATGCGCATATCATTGAGATTTAGAGTAGATAATGAATTTATAGGGTCCAAGTAGATGGATAATCATAATGAGGGAGGTACTAATTAAATATATGAAATATGAATAATATTTGGTACTTGCTTTCAAGAATAGCGTAGTTGCGAAAGGATCAACTTGAATAATTCTATTAATTGTTTAACTAATAGTAGGATCGTGAATTATGACTCAATTAAGCTAAGGACTTGATGACATACAAGTATGCCACTCAATTTAGGTCTTCTTTTATACATATGATCATGTGGAAGCAATGACAGACACCTATTGACTTAATATAATGTGTCATGTCTATATTAAAACCTTTGAATAACGATGAAATTAACATCATCTTAAAAAGAAAATCAGAAAATTACATACAAATCAATTAATAATTAAGTCCAATCATCTAAACTCACAATATTGTTTCAAAACTAATAACCACAAAATCCCTAAAAAGATAAACATCCAACTAACAAAGTATAGATGGAAATTAAAACTTTAATTTTTTTTTAAGTAAATCATAAAAACATGACTTTTCACTTTAAAATAATAAGACTTTTTTTTTTCAAAATCTAATTTAAATTTTGTTGAACTATGTAATTTTAGTTATTTAAATATATGAATTAGTCTTGTTATAGGTAATTATGGACCACACTGACGAACAAGGAGCTGACGAGGACAATCGGGCAAAGGTAGGACCAGAAAACCGATCCAGCAGAAGGTAGAACCAAAGGGTCGGGCCAACATGGCCCGACCCATACGGTCGGCCTCGGCAAAAGGCCGAGGTCGACCATTCGGCCCGCTATCGCGGGCCGAGCTCGGTCATCTCCTTTTTGGCCCCCGATGCCCCGGATCGCCCCGGTTCCGCCTGGTTCGTCTCAAAACACCTCCGAATTCCTGAAAACCTTAGGAGGAAAAACAAGTATAAAAACCTCTCTTCATCACTGAAGAAGGGGCTCGAAACTCTATCTCTGACTACTCCCCTTACTATCTATAACTGCTCCTCGATTTTCTGACTTAGGCATTGGAGGTGGTGTGGCCTACACCACACCGGTGTGCAGCGGTTTTTGCTGGTCTTGCAGGTCGCGTCTTTCCCAGATTCTACAAATTCACTGTTGGTGTCACGTGAAGGGCAACAAATTTTGGCATCAACAAGGCTTTTGTTGATGGTTGGAAATGGAGAGGGATATATTTGTTTGGGTATTGTGTTGAAACTTGAAATGAATATGAGGAAAGGGATTCCAATTCCCATCTGAATATTTATTGACGTGGGATTTCCGTACATTGACCACGTAATTTAAGCGTCTATTTTCGGTTCACTCCCAATTAATTTTTTAAACAGTTTTTCTATTAAAAAAATATTATTCTTTTTTTTAGAAAAAAAAAAAGGAAAAAAGAAAAAGACTTTGGGACGGAATCCTTTGTCCCGAGTCCAACGCATTCCTCAAGTCAACCCTGTCAGGGTTTGTTCCGTTCTCCCCGCTGTTTTCTTCTTTTCCTCGTTCTTCTTATTTTAAATAATATTAAATTACAAATTTTAGTTTTAATTTTTTTTTGAAAAATAGTTTTAAATTTGATAGTTGCACGTATCCAATATTGTATCTCAATTTTCAAAAATGTTTAATAAGTCTATAATTTATAAGACACATTTGAGAGGTCTCCATTCATCTTTTCAATGTAGAATCCTCAACATGTCCCTAATGATGGTGATCAATAACATGAGGTTTCATTTCAAAACCAATTGACAATAAAAAGAGTAATCCATACATCTTATAAATTGAGAGGTCTCCACTTATCTTTTCAAGGTGAGATCCTCAACATCACGAATTTATTAGACAATGATATTAAAAAAAGTTTAAGAACTTAGGAAGCATATTAAAAATTTATTGACCTCTTGACATTGTTTAAAGTTTAGATACAGTCTTGGAGTAAGATTTGTAATTTGACCTTAAAAAGTTTGAGAGAAAATTTTATTTTGTTTTTTTTTTTTTTAATTTGATTTTGTTGTTAGATTGAGGTATTTTCGTGATTGAGTTTGGGCAGGTTTTTTGTAACTATGTTTTGGAAATTTTGTCGGCAAGTTTGTGTAACTTTTTTAGTTTGTTTATGATTTTTTTTTTTTATAAAAAAATTAACTTTGAAGAGGTATTCATTTGATAAGATTTGTTTGAGTTAATTGACTTATTCCCATTTGGAGTCAATATAAAATAATATCAAGCCAAAACAAAACATGTTTAATTTTCATTGTTACTCCAAAGAAACGTACGGGAAAAAATTATTTAAAAAACCCTATTACTTAATTATAGTGCAAATATATATATATATATATATATATATATGATAATAAATATTATTAGGAGTGAAAGATGAGATATACACGTACCATCATCTTACTTTAAATAAATCATAATTTGATTAGAAACTTTATATATACTTGGTTTACTCTCTCAAAGAATAATAACAAGTTTTTTAATGTGTCAACCGAAAAAAAATTCAATTGGTTAATAAAAAAAGGTTAAATATTATATGCATTACACATATATGTCTTAAAGATTCACATGGTTAAAAAGAAAATCCCTTTTAAATATGACAATATAGTTACATTATCTATATGACAAATATTTCACCTTCAACATTATTTTCTTTAAGAGTACAAAAAAGAAAGGAAAAAAAATAATAAATAAATAGTTCTATGTTAAATTACAAATAATTTCGTCTTAATTTCAATTTGGTCCTCATAGTTTGATCTTAGTTTAATTTCAATTTGTTCACTAGTTTTAATAGCTTTAATAGATTTACTTAGTTTCAGTTTAGTCCTTATAATTTTAATTTAAAAATTTCCATTTAGTTAACCTCACACAAATCCTCCCCAATTCTTTTTTCATCCACAACAAAAATTCACCCATTGTCCTCTACATTTCACCCATATCTAAACCCTTATACAAGGAGCTAACACACTAAACCAAGTTACCAACAACATAACTCAATTGGATATCGTTTCGTTTTATAATAATTTGATTTTTAGGTTTTTTTTTTTTAAATTAGTTTATAAACACTATTTTTATCTATGAGTTTCTTTATTTTGTTATCTAGTCCTTGCTAATGTTTTCAAAAACCAACTCATTTTCATTTTTGGAATTTGACTAAGGATTCAAATGTTTTCTTAAGAAATGTGAAAAGTGAAAACCATGACAAAGAAATTACAAGAAAGAAGTATAAATCTCAAAGACTAAAGACCAAAAACAAAAATTCTATCAAATGAAGTTCAAATTAAAACCTTTTAAACCATAGAAACTCAACTCAAAACTAAACCTAAATTTTAACGATTAAATTAAAACTTATGTTGATGGTCAGATTTGGTAAGAGGGAACTCACCTAACCTTCACGTGCCACCAACGGTAAATTTGTTTGAGAGGGGGGAAGACACGGCCTGCAAAACAGAAAACCTACACACCGGTGTGATGTTTGTCACACCGTCTCTGATGCTTAAGTCAGCAAGCAGAACGATGGGAAGCAAGAAAGTAAGAGCAAGAGGAGAGTTAGATAATAGAGTTCGAGATCCTTTCTTCGGTGGCGAAGAGGGGTTTAAATACCTACTCATGCTCCTAGGGTTTTTAGGAATTCAGAGACGTTTTGGGACGAACCAGGCGAAACCGGGGCGTCCAGAGGCACCAAGGACCAAGCGGAGGTGGGCCAAGTGGTCGACCTTGGCCCAACGCCGAGGCCGAGTATGGGTTAGGCCAAGGCCCGACCCCTCCGACTTTAGCCCGACCCTCTGGCCCGTTTTTTCCTCCAAAGTCCATCTTTTGGTCCTGTTTTCGAGCTCGTGTAGTGTTGTCCTCGCCAATTCCTTACGCTTCGGAGTGGTCCAAAATTACCTATAACAACTTATATAAAAAACCAACTCAAACTATAAATATCAAATTTATAATTTAATCGCCCACATAAACATAACTCAATGAGGATAAAACTCGTACTAATGATCAAGAGGTATGTGGTTCAAACCCTCACCTCGCATGTATGGGTGTCCCATACGGAGAATCTCCATGAAATATTATTATTGTTTTCAATATGATATTTTAGAAATTATTTTGGTTAAATATAAAAATTACTCACTTAAACATAAATCTTTGAAAAAGAATTGCTATTTGATTGACATTTTAAAAAAACAGGGGATAATTTCATGCGGTGAATCCTCTTTCGCGGGATGGGGACGAGGAAGACTTCCCCGTCTCCACCCCACCCACAAACATCTCTACTCACATGTTGTCAAATATATATATATATATATATATATATATATAATTTAACCAAAATTTGATGGGTAAGAAGGTGGCTTTTCTTTCTTGAAACGTACATTAAAAGTTAGCTTACTTTCTAAGTGCAATTTTCAGAAAAAGAAAAAAAAAAAAAAAAGATTTGCTGCGTGTTTCGTCTGCGTGTGAAAGAGAGAGAAAAACAAGGAGCAAAAAGTTAGAGAGAGAAAGAAAGGAGAAAGAAACAAGAAGAAGGTTCTCACTCGGTGCCAAGCCAAAGCCAAAGCCAACACCCAACGCCCAACTGGCTCTACACGCAAATCAATTCCAAAAAAAACACCGTTTTTCACAGATGATCACCCCAAAGAAATCAACTTTCTCACACGCTCTCTCGCTCTCTCTTTCTCTCTCTAAAAAGCTTCTCAATTTCTCATGAAGTTGCCACGTCGTTTCCCCCACTTTATCCAACCACCGCCTGCCGTCCCTCCTCTCCTCTCTCTCCATTTCACTCCAATCCCCTTTTTCTTGCTTCCTTTCTCTCCTTCTCTCTCAGTTTCAATTTCAATTTCCTCCTCTTCCTTCTTCCATTTGTCTTCCTCTCTTTGTAGTTGTACATGTCATACTCTCCCCTTTTCTCTTTGAGTTTCCTCGAAACCCCCCTTCGATTTCACTCTGTTCAATTCCATTCACACCCCTTTCTTCACTTCCAATCCCTCTCTTATTAATTTCTTCTCTCTGATTCCTTCTGGGTTTTGCTCATTTCTCTCCTTTCTACCATGCCTGCTTGGTGGGTAAGAAAATTCAGTAAAAACAAGGAGCATCACAATCACCCCACTACCTTTCTCAGCTCCTCCAAGTCTTCTTCCCCCAAAAGTGACCCTAAGAAGCCCACCGATAAGCCCAGGAGCTTCGATGAGGTCTCTGCTGTGATTTTCTCTCGCAGTTCCCCGAGGTCCAGCAGGGATCTCGGCTCTTCTGGGGGTGCTGATCGTGGCGGCTCTTCTGGGTTTTCTGGGTTTGACTCCGATAGTGGGGATAAGAGTCATCCTCTTCCTCGACCTAATAATACTTCCGCCCTTGGGATTGATCAAGGAGTCGGGATTGGATCTGGGTCGGCTTCGGTTTCCAGTGTTAGCTCTTGTGGCTCTTCGGATGATCATCCATCTTCTCACGAACAGCTTCAATTTGGAGGTTACAGGTGGGTTTCTTATTTGGAAGGTTTCTGACACCGATCGGTGCTTGTTTGTGTAGTGATTTCGTGTTCTGATATTGGGGTTTTGGGAATTCGGAGTTTGTGGATGGTTTTAGGTTTTAGGCTGGAGATGACTTATCATCTACTGGTTCCCGATTGTTTGACTTGAGATCCTATCGTGAACCTCAAGGACTTAATTCCCCTGTTTCTGTAATCTTCTGCTGAAGAAGATGGGATATTATCCTGAGAATTTTAAATAAAATACAACCAGTTTTGGAATCTATTTGGCCCTGTTGGGATCTTAATATCTCTTGACTTGCTCCTCGTTCTGATTTCCGAAACTGAGCTGTGTGGTTATACCTATGTTTTGATATCTCTGTACCGCTAACTTTGTTCTGTTTCTTTGTTTAGTTCCGTGTGCTAAGCAGTCTATTCTCACTGTTAAGTTCTTGGTGAAATGGAGGATTTTAATGGCTGATAATATTAAGTAGTTTTTGTTTTAAACTTGTTACGAAAAGCTGGGGTTTCAGCTTGACGTTGTTTCTAAGTTGTAGCTAATTCTGATTCATGCTTCCATTTTCAAATCAACTCGTGACTGCTTCATAAGGTTTCTCTCAACTGGAACGAAAAGAATTTACAGTTTGTTTTTTAGAAGACGTTCATAGTCCTATCGGTGAGAGAGTAGAAGTAATGGCTACTCAGAATAACTTTCAGCTTTGCCTCAAAATGCTTTTGGTAATTTTAGTCCATATGTTTGAAATTTTATTCAGAGGATATGCCGATACCAGAATAGAGACCAGGCCAAGAAGTCCAGGTCCAGGATCAAGAGGACCCACCAGTCCTACATCGCCTCTCAACCCACGGTTCTGTGGCATGAGTCTAGAGTCTCCTACAGGCAAGCTAGATGATGGTAAGGGTCGATGTCATAAGCTGCCGCTTCCTCCTCCTCCAAGTTCTCCCACCAGCCCTTCTTCCTTGACCACGCAATCTTCCTTGACCAGCCCTTCTTCCTTGACCACGCCATCTAAGTGGAAGAAAGGAAAACTTCTAGGAAGAGGAACATTTGGGCATGTTTACCTTGGATTTAACAGGTAATGGTGATTTTGATTAAGATATTTTCATGTTCTCATTGTAATAGATGGATTGAAAATGATCGACCAAGATACTCAGTGTCAAAAATGATGTTGTACACTCTTGGTTCCAGTCTTGCTTTAGTAGATAAAATGAACTACTTAGGAGTTGACCTCATTCTTAGCATATCAAAGGAGCACTTGCTGAAATATGAAGTTAATGAGATAGCACCACATTTCTCTGTGATATTACTTCTCTAATCCATTTTCTTGAATTTATTGCAGTGTAAGTGGCCAAATGTGTGCAATTAAGGAGGTCAGGGTTATTAGTGATGACTCGACATCAAAGGAATGTCTCAAGCAATTGAACCAGGTAATTCTTATTCTCCAGTTTGAGCACATTGGTGTATGTTTGTTTGTTATATCTGCTTTTCACTATCTATTGTGATTTGAAAGTTAAGGGTTTCAAGCTGTACATTTTAGTTTCTACTATCTGTTACTTGGGTGTAATTCTAACCAATTACTCTTGTCTAACAGGAGATAACTGTGCTCAGTCAGTTGTCGCATCCAAACATCGTCCGGTACTATGGTAGTGAAATGGTAAGTACTTTTATACTCTGTCGAAGGCTACTATCGAATAATACTGCACACAAATTTGCATGTGAACAGAACTTCTGAATCAGATCGTAATACTAGTTTTTAGATACAATTCAATCTTATGTGATAAATTCTGTCTATCAGGGTGAAGAATCGCTCTCGGTGTACTTAGAATACGTCTCCGGCGGTTCAATTCACAAGTTGCTTCAGGAATATGGCGCCTTCAAGGAACCTGTTATAAGAAATTATACCCGAAAGATTCTTTCTGGGCTTGCTTATCTGCATGGGAGAAATACAGTGCATAGGTATTTGGCCGTAAATAATGCTCATGGATCTTATTTTCATGTTTGTGGGTCCTTATGTAAAATAAAGGGCACTTTCTCTTTTACTTTTGGACATAAATGGAATATACCTCTCATGGCAGGGACATCAAAGGGGCAAACATCTTAGTGGATCCAAATGGCGAGGTCAAGTTGGTTGACTTTGGCATGGCAAAACATGTATGTAAATTAACTCTTCTCCTCCAAAAAGACTTAAAAGTGTTAGCTATTTTTTTCTTGTTCTAACTGATCCACATTGTTAAAACAAGTAAATTCAAATGCTTTGACAAGTGGAAATGAATGCTAAATTTATTTTTGGATATGGATTTCTAATTTTCCTATCTTTTACAGTTTGATTGATTTAGAATTTCTATTTTCTTTTTTTGTTGGAATCAGATAACGAATTGTACTTCGATGCTTTCTTTCAAAGGTAGTCCCTATTGGATGGCCCCTGAGGTACTTTCTACCCCTTCCTTCCACTCCTGCTTTAGATAACAGACAAAAAGTAAAGCGAGTGCTAAAAGAAGAATAAACGAAAAGGAAGAAAGAAACGTGGGAATTCACATAATTTTGTCATCTAGTTTATGAAAACAAATGTTCCCTCCACATTCTTCAATTTTGTATTGAACTTTTTCTTTTACTTGTACACCGACACTGGTATCCATCCTTATAGTAGTTTCTTGTCGTGGAATCTCAGGTTGTGATGAATACAAATGGCTACAGTATTGCTGTAGATATTTGGAGTTTAGGGTGTACGGTTCTGGAAATGGCAACATCTAAACCGCCTTGGAACAAATACGAAGGGGTGCGGCATCATTCTTGAATTTTGCTCTCAGATTTTTCATTAACTCCTAATGTTAAGTTCTCTGGAGCCAAATTTATCTAATATCTTGGAATTAACAGGTGGCTGCCATTTTCAAAATTGGGAATAGTAAAGACATTCCTGAAATTCCAGACCATCTCTCCAATGATGCTAAACATTTTGTGCAATTATGCTTGCAACGGGATCCATCTGCACGCCCCTCTGCTGCAGAACTACTGGATCACCCTTTCGTTCAAGATGCAGTAACACCAAGAGCATCTGATGTCAACTTTTCCATGGATGCATTTCCCTTTAGCTTTGATGGAAGCCAGACTCCGGTAAGCCTTTCGAACATTGCTTGGCTTACTTAGATATCACAAAGCCAAGATGAAATTATTTCTTTATTACAAAAAAAAAAAAAAATAGAACCACTTGGATTGTAGTTTATCTGTTTACATTCAAAAGTTGACCATGAAGTTGAAATCTTTGCAAATTCATATGCAGCCATTGTTAGATCGGCAGCCAAACAGAAAAAGTATAAGCATATGTGATGGAGATTATGTGACAAACCCAATAATCTCTTCCAGAGCTTCGAGGAGTCCTAGGTACTAAATATCCTCTCCTTTACAATCTCCTCCTGGCCTGAGACTATGCACTCACTTTGAGATTGATGCATGCTTTATGTGCAGGGGAAATGCAAGATTAATCACATCCTTGCCCGTCTCTCCATGCTCGAGTCCATTACGGTCATATGGCCCTGCACACCAGAGCTGTTATCTTTCTCCACCTCACACGTCTTATATGGGGTTGGGTCAAAGTGGTTACAATTTGAATGAATACGCATATAACACGAGACCGAACGCATTGTTCACCCTCGACCCTTCACGAGATTCATCGCTATTGAAAGTGCAGACTCATGGTGGATCACCAAGAAGACCTCTTTGACACACTTTTCATGAAAAAAGAAGGAACAATGTCCTCCTCACATCCCCAGGAATAATTTTATCCATTGTGTATCAGAAGTATGTAAGCATTGAGGCTTTCTAATGGAAATTCTGGAAGTTTATTGTGAAGAGAGATCGAGTCATTCGTGTATCAACGTTTGAAAGAAGGGTACTTGATGGACGATGGTGGGATAAAACTGTCTAAAAACTGGGGATATGATGTCTTTGCTTAGAGAAATCTTGTAAGTTATAACAATATTTTTTTGGTCCTTGTAAAGGGAAGGTCGTCTGTATATGTAAAATAATCAGTTTTAGTTTATTACTTGCCATCATTAACTTAGATCAGGCATTCAAACTAAGACATTCTGTGAGCTTCTTCCAACCCTTCTTACTTACATTATCATTCTTCATAAAAGCACTCTTTTTCCTTTTGTTCTGATACACAATTTGATGTTGAATATCAACAGAAGCACCACCAAGGTTGCAAAATGTCTTGATGAATTATCAAAGGAGCATTGAAATAATTACACATCTTTACAGAGACATGGAAAGGTGTAAAACTATAAACCATCAACTGAGCATCGTTGATTCAAAGCTGTGATTAGAGTCTTTCGTAGTTGAGTTTCTCCGACTGCCAGAAAGAGGAAAGTTATCAAAACTAAATGCAAGAAATGGTTTACAGTGGAAGTAATTCTACATAGACCTGCCCATTTCTCTGGTTTCAGTCCTCTGACCTTCAGAATCTTAAAAAGAAAAAGTAAATAGAAAAAGAAAAAAAAAAAAAAAAAAAAGAAAGGAGACGCCAATGGGTGAGCCAGTGGTGGCAAGGGTGGGATGTTTTAGAGACACCCACCAAATCCTGGGTCAAAAAAACCTATAGGAACATTTTAATAATTTAAAACCTTGCTGTCTCGAACTCGAAAAGGAAGCAAGAAGAAAGGAAAAGGAAAAACTTTGTTGTCAGATGGAATTGATCTTCGGATTAGGATAGGTGAAACCTCCCTAATCATGACCTTTCTACTTTGTTTGCCCATTGGAAGCCTTCTAAAAGCCTTCTAAAAGTCTTCTAAAAGCACCAAGTTTTCTCATTCTCACAACCCATCGAATCTTTAAAAGAAGAAAACTGACTAAAGTGGTGAATGGTATTTCTGCATTGATAGCCTGCTTTGAGGAGGTTAATGCTATTTCTGCATCCTTGGTGCTACTCTAGGAAATTCATTTAACAATTACTAGTTTTCTGAGTTGAGATGAACTGATGAAAGGTAACTGTTATGTTAGAATTAACCTATATTGCTAAGTTTCCCCCAACTATCCATGATTCTAATGTTTAAATATATGATCTTGCTTATTGTAAACTTGTTGAGTTACAAGTCGACGACCACAGGATGCGCCAGATATCGAGAAAAAACTTTAAATAAATTTACCTTTATAAGCATGTCTGTAGGCAGCCAAGCTGGTGCAGTTGGAACACCAACCCATGCAATCTGCCCAAGAATTTTGAGTAAAAATGCAGTATACTAATGCATTTGCATCCAGGGGAAACATTCATTTTACTAGAGCTAATTTTCCTTTTTCTCTGACTATTTTGATAAGTAATAGTAGTAAAGGAAGAACTTGAAATTGACCCCATTAAATATATAGTAGAAATGAAAGAACTTGTCACATGGTGGACGTCCAATAAATCTTATAGCAAATGAAAAGAAAAGCCAAAGCATCAAGCATATACATGGAATCCAAATGAAAGTTACTCACAAGTGCATATTCTCCTGTTTCAAAAATGCGAATATCCAATACCTGAAGAAAGAAAGTTTGACACCAAAAGATTACTCATCAGAAGTCTCTGATATATTTTAACAGGTTGAACGAAATCGGTGTAAACTGACCTCACCACGGTCTTCATAAATGTAATCCAAGCCCTTGTAATAAGGTGGATGTCCAACGGATAGATACTAATGGTAAAGAACAAAAAAAGAATTGTTCGTCATCAGTCCAATAACAATAGGAAAAGTGTACGTCTAATCAATTGGAGAAATGAGAAGCACAATATAGATTTCACTCCAAACTAGCATTATGTTTGTGTTTTAAAATTCGATGGTGATGAAGATTTTTTAATATTAATTAGCAAAAACATGGTTGTTCTCCAATTTGTTACGACAAAAAAGCAAATCGACAAGTAAAAGAATAAAGAAGCGAGAAGAACCAATACACAGATTTACATGGTTCACTAACAATGCGTAAGCTACGTCCACTGACAGAGGGAGAGAATAGTTTGTTATTGTGAGGAGTAACAGAGTACAGATACAGAGAATAGGGCAGATAAAAGTAAGAGGGTTTATATATGGCAATGGCATCCCGTGCTTGGTTATTTGGAGCGCCAGATAACAGATTCAAGACATATCAATTTAATACACAGGAAGAGAAAACAACTTCTGCAAAAATTCTGACTAGATAGATGCCTTTTACTGAACAGGCCAGCGAGAGAAGCGCTTACTGAGCAAATCTTTTATTAGACTATTGTTACCTTGTTTTATTTCCGAACAGCTATGGAGTAAGACATTGATTTCTGAATAAGATCACTTTTTTATTACACCATGTGACTCCAAATCAAGCCTTGGACCCTAATCCCAGGTTCACTATTGCACTCTCTAAATAGGGTTCTCTTGATCGACTTAACTCTAATAATCTTTTTTTCCTCCATTTTTAGACTTCCAATCTCTTTCTTTATACCTTGGTCTACCAAGATAGAGAAAGATGAAACAAGACAATAGCTTTCTTCTTCTTATACATCCTTCCATAGAAAACGATGTCATGATCCATGTATACCTCAAATTGTTGAGGGACATGATGACTTGACACAATCTTACCTTCCAATTTAACAGACAGTTTCCTTTCGTCTCAATCTTCACTATAATAACTGAAACACAAAGGTTTGGTCATCACAGGACTGATGCAACACTTTGGAACAAAAGCTGATGAAACAAAGTCATTTGATGCAACACCTTGAAGATATAACACTCGCTCAAAAGAAAGAAGGGTCAAGGATTCCAAGTTATATGATTAATTCCAAGGTCAATTGAAGAGATTGAAACAAAGTCATCAATTAAACTATTCTCAGTTCCCAATGCCACATTCATCAAAGAAATACAGACCGTCTTTTAGAAACTAGATCATATCTCTGGTTACCCTTTCCATCAATTCCATCCGATCCTCCAAATTCCTTTGTGTCATGCTCCATCATTCCTACATGCTCTCAACTGATACGTATCTTTTTGTATTAACTTGAAATATTCACAGGTAAGTTAGCAGTACAATACAACCTCTAAGTTACCTAGCTCGAGAGAAAAACTCTCCATCACTGTGATACTCACAGCAAGGACATGAACGATAAAACTTACTTACTCCTTACTATATAAGGTACACACGCAGCCTAGCAAGCTAACTCTTGCGGGTGGCATTCCCCTTTTACCCTTTCTTTCAAATTCTTCTACAATTGGAGGTCTACTTGAATCCTACAGAAATCGATAGAATCTGCACAAGCCTACGATTGTTATGAAATTGCCTTGGACACAGTTGAGATACTCTTTATTGTTCATACTTGAGTACTATCTCGACCTGTTGCCTATCGTTCTAATATTAACCTGTCGTAGCCACACTGTTCCAGTCTTGCTTCAAAGAGGAAAAGTAGAACTGTTTGAGTTTCTCCGTGCCAATAGGAGAAGCATAACTCAAACACAGCTCACTGAGCCAGTTAGGAAGAATATCTTCCATAGTCCACACCCTTCTTACTTCCTCTGGATGAATAGGATCCCAAACTAGAAGCATCTTCGTAATTTCTTGTATTGTTCATTAATGGTTAAAGTTCATCAATTGGGGGGGTTGTTCCTCTGTTTCCCTCTTTTCCTTCTCCCTTCCCTCATGCCACGAAACCATTGAAAAATATCTCTTCAACTTCTTTTACTGGATTTGGCTATGCCATAGTCAGAGTCAGACACAGGGGGCATATATCTGAATTGGAGATATAAGGATTACAAAAACAAAAATAACAAGCAATGAAACAAATTTTGAAGAAGCTTTCTCCTTGCTTGGGTATAATGAATTAATAATTTTTTGGTTAATTTATAAACTTGTAAAAAGATAACTCATTACCACCAAAAAAAAAAAAATCCAGAAAACCACTTACATTAACGCTATTAAGATACTTCTCTTTATCAACTCTCACAATCTGACCCTTCTTCACTACAGAAAGCATATTAAAACAAAATCAACAAATCTAAATAGAATCGTCAAATTCAGGCAAGACGAGAGCAAAATAGCAAAAAGAAACTCACTCGAATAGACGGGCTTCTTGGGAACCTTGGGAGCGGCGGCGGCGGCGGCGGAGGAGGAGCTTGAAGTTGAAGGTTCAGCATTGGGAGGCTCCTGGGTTTTCGTCTCCGATACCTTGTTCTCCGGTTCAGTGGATTTCACGGCTCGAATGGGGCGAAAATGAAGTGGGTTTCTTCTAAAACTTTGGGGGAACTGATTGAGGCATGAGAAAGAGTTGTTAAAAAGAGTTGCAGAGAAAGCCATGGCGGAAGAAAGGCCAGAGAGAGAGAGAGAGAGAGAGAGAGAGAGAGAGAGAGATGAATCTGTGAGCTATAGAAATAGCCCTCACTCGATTGAATCGTTGAACAGAGATAACGCTAAAATGATAAACCACATATCGACAATACAAAAAAGGCGCTGTTGCCGCTGCCGCTGCGTAAATTTTTGAGAGGGATTCTTGTGGGAAAATCCGTGCGAAGAAAAATCCATGCTTTGAAATTAAAACAGTAGAAATTGATATTAGTTCTTGATTAATCAACTCATTTCCGGAAACAGAAAATTGTTCAGAGGCAACTACAAACAGTTGCTTGCGCGCCATTAACTAATAATGCAACTATGATTTGTTTTTCAAATATGATTGGATTGTGCATGTTTGGGAGTGATTATGAAAGGACTAAAATCACATTTGTCATGTTCGAAATAAACATATCTTTATTTATTCAAAATCAATTTCATATTTGATTTTACATTTTTAAACAAGATTTTCATACCATCGAAATTAGTTTTGAATTATTAAAAACATGTATTAGGAGTACTCATAATAGTACATTTTGAGGCATGACAAGTGAAAGCGTTACCAAAAATATAGTGAAACAATTTTTAAAGATATATTATGTTGGAAATTAAAAAAAAAAAAAAAGGTTAAGAGATACAATTACTATTCTTTGCTCAATATCATCTTAGGTTCCTACCTATTGGCATTCAATTTGGAGTAAATAATTATATTTGCCTTCTTAAATAAATTTTTCAAATGTTGTCAATTGCTTGGTTTATAGGATTCTTAGTACTATTTTCTTCCATCCCAGGTGATTTGCTTCAACTTTTTGTAATTCCATTTTTAGATAATATTTATAGTAAATTTTCTTTCCAGTATCATGGTCCGTTTGAAATACATTTTAATTTAAATGTTTTTTAAGAATACATTTTTTAAAAAGCACTTAGTATAAAAATTGTTTATAAGTTAAACACTCATATATTTGGTTACACTTCCTCACAAGTGTTTTTATGTCAAGTGAGCATATTTAAAAACACTTTTTAGAAAAGTTGGTTTATTTTTTAATCTCATTTTCTAATAAGTCATTTTTAGTGGTGGTCAAACATAAGAAATTTTTTCAAAATTAAACACTCGAAAAGCTAAACCAAACAGACCCTATATTATCTACTTCAAACAAACTCATTTGATGTACTTCATCTTTCTTTAATAATATAAAACATTGAAACGATAAAATGATAAATATGCTTATAGGAAGATTACGTTATGTTGTTATAGAATGTTATGTAATATTTGATTATTATTTACAAAAATTAACATATGCTATTTGCTTGATTTATTGATTATATGCTCATATTTCTAAGGTGGTTCCGGAGAGAATAAGTAACTAATCAAAAGTGCCGCACTAAACAATTTCCTATTTTCTATCTTTTAGTTCAAATATCAAATGAAAAATATTTTCTTAATGGAAGTTGGTTTTACCTCCCACTTGAAATTACAAAGAATCATTTCATGAGTAATAACAATTCCCTGAGTTTTTGTGCACTATTTCTGAAGGTAATTCCCTTTAGATTAAATGCATGTATGATGTCTATTGATGAAGAACTTTCACAAATGATAGTGCAATAGATTTCTAAGGTTTCTACTTCCTCCTTTGGCTTCTTTTGATCTCAAAGAGAAGAAAGAAAGCAATGGAATTGGAACCCATGTCCCCAAAAAGACATAATAAAATTTCACACTTCTTTTAAGAGTTGAAAATTAGATACAAGGGAAGAGTGACTAATGGTGGTAAGGGATACAGAGACTTCAAATTGTTCCCTTTCTCTTCACCATTTCCAGAAGACATTGGAACCACACTTGTACTTGTCCTTCCCTTCACACTCCAATTCCAAATCATCTGAGATAAATGGAACTTTCTGCATCCATCAAAAACAGAACAGAGAACTAACTTAGTACTCAGCAAAAACCCATCACATATTGTCAACATTTCAAACCCAAAAGTGACTACAACTTAAACAATGTTCAAACCTTTTGCTTTGCAAGATCTTGGCACCCTGTGAAGTTCTCTGGGAACTTGCATGATCCAAACTCAACAGTGTATGCCCTTGCAAAGTTTGCTCCACTTGTTGCCAATCTCTTCTTGTCATTCAATTCCTGTTGCAAGAACAGGCTTAGAAACATGGTAGATTTTTCATCTCAATCCTATTTCGGTCCCTTTACTTCGATCTTTATACTTCGAATCATTCTATCTTAGTCCCTGAACTTCGATACAAATTCATTTCAGCTTTAAACTTCAATTTAACATTGAACATAAAATACATACCCAACAGATACTTCTAGCTTAAAATACATGTACCATATAACATCTTTTGTTTCATATACATTTTGGTGCAAAGTCAGAGAATCGAAACAGAGTATTTGAAAGTATATGCAGTATGAACTCTCATGAATATTCTGGTTAGCAAAGAGTAGCTACCTTGTTAGCTTTACTCTTCTCAAGGTACTCTTCAATGACTCCAGCATTAGCAGAAGAGTTGGAGGCAGCCGCAGCCGCAGTAAAGAGGGAAGCACCAAGGAAAAGAAGCGCAGTTCTCCTTCCTTCATTCTTGGCTTCAGGAACCCTAGCCTGTTGAGCCCTAATGGCAGGCAACTTGTAACCAGAAACCCCAGGCGATGCGACAGAAGGCACAGCGCTGAGTTTGGAGTTAAGCTCGGCCGATCCAGCGCCTGAAATGGCGTAGTTGCAGGCCAAAACGCTGGAATTCATGGTCGCCATTGGTCGCTGCAACCTTAGGACAAAATGTTAGTTCGAAAGCTCGAAGGAGGATTAATGGCGGAAAATTGTTAATGGGGAAATGGTATTAGGAGGGAATCTGATAAAAGAGCGATGAATGAGATGGATTTGGATAAGGGATTGTGGATAAGGTGAGATTTCCTCACTCCCAATTGGCAATCCATGGCTGTGATTAGGGTTTCTGGACATGGAAATGTGTGTGGCGAGCTTGGATTTTGGACCCACTTTGAAATCTGAATGTGTGCTTCAAATTCCAGTTCATCTCATGATGGGGGGCCGTTGAAGCAAATTGAATTTTAGTTAAGATTGGTTGAAATAAAATGGAGTAAATTACAAATTTAGCCCTCTACGTGTACTTAAGTTTCAATTTCGTTTTCATAATTCAAAAGTTTCAACCTCATTCCGATGCAAAACTATCAGGCTCATTGTACCGAGAGCAGCTGATAATTTTTCCGTTCCTAGAGACATAGTTTGAATTTTGTTTCTACGTCTTAGAAATTTCTATGTAGTCATTATGGTTTGGTTAAACCTCATAAATCATTTATAAATCATTTTTTATCCAGGAAAAAATCTATTCGTTTTCATTTGTTTTCTACTCAATTATGAACTTTAAGATAGTTAATTAATATGTTTAGTCAAAATAGAAAATAATCGTCATGTAAATAAAGAATGTCATTTTTCAATATAATAATGACTTGTAAGTTGGGCCAACTCCAAGATAATTAAACTGGCATTAAGTGTGTACCTCGGATCAAGAGATAAATTCAAATCTACACTTCATCTATGATAAAAAAAGAATTAAAAGAAAAAACTTGTAAGTTGTAACAATAAAGATAATTTGCAAGACCTAACTATTTTATAGGAATCAAATTGAAACTTTTAAAACTATGAAACTAAATTTAAGTGGTTCAAATTATAGGGACCAAATTAAAAATTACTCATCTCGAAATTAATAAACTAATAATTAAAATCTAGATTTGTTTGAATTCAATTCCATATTAGTTATTGTCAAAAAAAAAAAAAAAAAAAAAAAAAAAAAAAAAAAAAAACATATTAGTTTTTGTTAATTTTTATACGTACCATCATAATCCTTATAATTTAATTAAATCTTTGCAAACAAATTATAAGTTGAGGAGATTAGAAGAATATAAATCGAATCTTATTGAACATTTATTTCATATAAAATGATTATTAGAATTAAACAAAACTTAACAATATGTTTTCAATATTGATTGGTTATATTATAAATCAGCACCATAGTTGAAAAAAAACATTGAAGGGTATTGATTTAACCTTCATAAAAAATATTTTTTTTTAAAAAAATATTGATTTAACCCATTATTGAAGTTAGTTTTATGAAGTTAAAACTACAAGATTTATTGAAGTTAATTTTATGAAGTTAAAACTACAAGATTTAGGTACCGTTTGATAACCATTTGGTTTTTTGTTTTTGGTTTTTGAAAATTATGCTTGTTTCCTCTCAATTTCCTTACATTGTTTTCATCTTTGTTAATGACACATTTGAATTCCAAGCCAAATTCTAAAAACAAAAACAAGTTTTTGAAAACTACTGGCCCTTTTGATAACCATTTCAGTTTTTGGTTTTTGGTTTTTCTGTTTTTGGATTTTGGTTTTTGGTTTCCTATTTTTTAAAAACAAA
This sequence comes from Luffa acutangula, assembly GCA_036850905.1. Classification (NCBI taxonomy): domain Eukaryota; kingdom Viridiplantae; phylum Streptophyta; class Magnoliopsida; order Cucurbitales; family Cucurbitaceae; genus Luffa; species Luffa acutangula. The sequence continues at coordinate 53,067,027 of CM072087.1, read as the reverse complement.
AACCATATATGTTTGATAACTGTTTTTTGTTTTCTGTTTTTAAAAAACAGAAAATCAACATTGTTTGATAACTGTTTTTTATTTTTAGTTTTTTAAAAACTAGAAAGATGAAAGGATATTTTAGAGAGAGAAAAATGTGTAAAGAGGTTGAAACAAAAATTTAGAGACACAAATATAAATGTTTTCAAGAGATTTTTTTTTTTTTTTTTTGAAAAGACGAGAGAAAAGTTAAACATGGATATTTAGAGAGATGAAAGAAAGTGTTTAGAAAAATAATATTAGTTAGACTCGAGAAAAGATATTAGTTAGAGAAAAAAATAGAAAACAAGTTTGAGTAAAAGTGATTAAAAAATTAAATAAAAAAAGAAAATTTAGAGAGATAGTAAGGTTAAGAGTAAAAGATATGCTAAAGAAATAACGATAACTTAGAAAAATAAAGAAAAGTTGTAGCGATAGAAAATTTTGGTGACTTTTTTTTTTTCAAAAGAAAAATTAGAACATGTTTATTGTGGAGAGAAAAGGTATTGAAAAGTTTTTAGAAATAGACAAGTTATAGAGGAAAAAAAAAAAAAAGAAGGAATTTGTTGGGAAGAGAGAGATAAAAGAGGAGAAAAGTAAGCATTAGGAAAAAAAAAGAGTTTTTGAAAAACAGAAATCTATTTTTAAAAACTACTTTTTTTTGTTTTTGAAATTTACTTATAATTTAAAAAACGTTTATAAAAAACAGAAAACAGAAAACATAAATGGTTATCAAACACCATTTTTTTAAAAATGAAAAACAAAAAGAGGAAACAGAAAACGAAATGATTATCAAACGAGTCATACTTTTTTTAGTTTTCAAAATTTGACTTGGTTTTTGAAAACAATGGAAAGATGTAGACAACAAAACAAAGAAACTTGAAAGTAAAAGTAGTATTTGTAGGCTTAATTTTCAAAAACCAAAAACCAAAAACGAAATGGTTATCAAACGGGACCTAAAATGTTCAATTAAACACACAATAAAATTATCAAATATATTGGCACAGATAACTTTCATCATTCATTGCCATTTTGCTGCAGCAAATTATTCAATCAAACTTCATGCTGCAAGGAAAAAATCAAGTAGATTATTCAATTCTATTTCCTCAGATTCAACCATATTCTTCAAGCCACAGCTATAAAAAGTAAACACTATGAACAATGATGACAATGCAGACAGATTATCATAGACCAAAAAGAATGAACAACTTCAAATAAGCCACAGAATCAATCAAACTTCACGGCTAGCAACTTTTAACTTTATTTTCTCAGCAATCGGATTGAATGTAAGTATAGCAAATCTAATTTGTACATGATCTGTGTTCCCTTCAATACATGATGGCAAAACACTGGGCAATCAGCCACTGTAAAATCAGAGCAACAGTTTCTGAAGTGGATACCTAAAATCACCATGGTAAAACAGCCAACTAAACAATGCTACTCACACTCTAGCTACCTAGAATGAACATGTATCTGAAATGATCATATTAACAATGTTTTCTATGTACATATTCCTGCAAAATTCGGGAGCGTCAACTCGTAAATAGAACTGTATCTAAAGGGCCTGAAAAAGATGAGACGAAGATAATGCAGTGCAGAAGGCCAAACAGAATTGTGAATGCTTAGGACAAGCCAGAAGTCGAACCTCTACGACAAGACTCGAGCTGCGTCTCCATGTGGACATTACACGGCGTAACGAATGCAACGTCCAGTTAATCTTGGTTGTGCTTGTTAAATGAGCACACTTCAATCTTAAGTTACTCCATAAGCCAGCAGATCTTATGCAATCATATGAATTGAAATCAAAGTATTGAAAAGAGCTCAATGTTCAAAGTCCAAATCCATATGGAAATAAAATAGCGAACAATCTGGGCAATTTATCTTATTCTTGACAATCTTTTCCTTTTCCGGTTCTTCTTTGGCATGACCTTTTTGACAGTATTGGGCTCCGATGGGAAAGCCACGGTTGATGATGGTTTCCTAAAACTGGTTCTTCCCTTCCCAGAAGCCCATTTCAAGGGAAGCTTATTTACCACAGAGCTAATATCATTTGAAGAATTCAATTCAACTAGTTTCTGAATTTCATCCAGAATCTGATGGGTCCAAGCCATTGACACATCCAAGGCAACAGAATCATCCATTGGTAGCTTCCACATATTCTTCAATATCTCCTCAAATGATTGAAAAGACATGGAAGGTTTGTAACTTGGGGAATTTTCACATACCATATTCACCTTGATCACATGCTTGCAAAGATTTCCTTGCATTGACCAAGAACAATCACAAAATGAGAATTCTGACCCTGGATTCCAAACTACATGTGAAACACTGCTGTCCTTTTGGCTCAAAACTTTGGCAAAAAGGTGATTCTCATCATCCAAGGTAACTGAAGAATCTGGAATTTGCAGTGCACGGTGCCAAGAAGTAGAAGAAATATACTCCTCCTTGACATTTTGAAATGAATCACTTTCATCAGCATAGCGATCTAGCCAGTAGGTTGAATGCAATTCAGTGGTCAACTTGTGAACCAACCAATCCACCCTCTGGAAAGCACCAAGATGAGAATCATCAAACAGTTTTGCCTTCAGTTTCACGTGATAGGCCTCGATAGCACCAGATGCCTCTTGGCTCGCAAGTGGAAGAGCCCTCATCCCTGAAAGCCACATCTCTGTAGCAGTAGAAAACTATTAACAAAGGGAAAATTTAAGGCCAAGTTCATATAAGTTTTAGCATGAGCCATCCCTTCGATTATTAAAATATATAGCACTCTAGTTATTTTTCACTGGAGAGCAGAGAAAGATTGAAATAGAAGAAATCTAACCTATCTTTGGCACCCAACAAGCCTTGAAATATTCCATGAAATCAGTCTGGTCAACAAAATCTCGGGTGAGCTCTTCCAAGACAACCGAAGTATCAACTCCGTCCCATATGCTGTACACTAATTTTCCCAGTCGTTTGAATATTTCCCTCTGAACTTCAATGCTACTGCATTTCCTAACCACATTTTTTAGCCATGATCTACGAATGCGCCAAAGAGAAAAAAGCACAGGACAACAGAATATGTCCCTGAAAAATGAATCAATGTTAATGAAAACCATGCTCAAGCTACACAGTATTGGGGAAGGAAAAGAAAGAAAAAAGAAATGAAGAAGAGGAGAAAACAGAGCAAGATTGGCCACCCTACATGATAGGATCATTCTCCGTGGCTGCATCATCAATTAAAAACCCACTAACTTTCCATCCAGGCTCTACAGAATGAGCACGATCAAGTAGGGCTTTCATCCATTTGGAGACATCTAATTTTGCAAAGCTGCGAGTGATGACCCATGCAACAGGGAGCGCATGCTGTCTAGAATCAAACACAAGAAGTGTACACAGGGGATACTGCACACACAAGGAAAACCAAGCATCTCTAATTTTTAACTAAAACCATAAGTGATTGACATCCACAAATTTTAGTAAACAGTAAGACATATTCGAGTACCTTAAGCCTCTTTATGCCAAACGTTGAATCAACAGCAATGAGACTACGATGACCAAACCGAATCATCTGTTGCAATTGCCATTCTGTTTGAATCCCAAGAATGAACGGATTTTCTTCTGAAGTATCCTGATAAAAAAATATGGATTTTTTATTGCGCTCAACCCACATGCGAATACTAGCTTGATCATCCAGATCCAATTCATGGGTGGACCGTTTGATGATCATCCCAAGTTTGTGAACATACTGGGAAGCAAGACTGTTAGCTTTTGCATTTGAACCACAGTATCGCTGAAGACCCTCAAGATGTTTCTCTACAATATTTGCTTCAGGGATTCCCAGATAAATCATTGACATTGTTTGTTGTTGGATCTCATTACAAATATATGGGATCTTTTTGGCACCAGGGCCAATGGCATCTCTGTCAAATGGCCCATGGCAAACAAAGCCAGATTTGTTCACATGACGCCTCTCATTATATATTATAAGTGCCAGAGATGGACGAGCATACAACCGCTTCACAACAAAATGGCAGGTGCAACCTCGCATTGATTGAGGTCTAGCAGCACGATTACGAGTGTTAAGCCTATATCTCCTACTAGGTAAAATACTTCCCCCTTCCCCGTAATTTTCAGGACCAAATGAGCACCAATATCTTCACACATGCATAAAAGGGTCAGGGAGTCAGTGTAAGAAATTAAAGAATTTATAGGAAAAAATAATGAGGGAAACCAATTTAAGGGTTATTTTGTAGGACATTCCTTCTTCTTTTTGTTTTTCAATGACAGAAACCCAAGATAGACTAAATAAAAAATAAGTCCTTAATTTGCTAAGCTTTTTTTCAACTAAAACATGCTTCATGCATACTGAAATAATGCTGTAAGTAGTTTGTGATATCAGTAAAGATGGATGGATAGTACATTCCACTGAGAAATAGATACACCATCTTCATAGTAGCATCCTCCTATCTCCAACTAAGATACAAATCTACACTCATCTTTTTAAAATTAAGAAACCAGAAACTTTATATTTAAACTATGAAAAAGCATGAAAGAGGTGAAAATCCCTAACAACTATACCCAAGAGGAATCCCAGCTGTCAGGTTGTACCTCTTAAGGATAAATAGGAGAAATAAGAAATATAAGAATTGCTCACTTACTGTCGATATTCCAAGTATTCGTCATCCTTGAACTCTTTTAAGCTTCCCCTTGATCGTTTCCGTCCCCTCTCAATATGAAACCGTGTCGGGCACTCTATATTAGCACATTCACCGATTATAAATGCATCTACTCGGGCATAAGGAATCAAAGCTACTTCATCATGGTGCTCAACAGTGCCAAACTTGGTCCAAGTCAGATCAGCAGAATAGAACTCTTCCTCAGGCGGATCTTGTATCTGAAGATCAAGTATCGATTCCACAATAGCCATCAAACTGTAGCTATCAAACTCCAATTCCTAGCAACCTGCAAAATCCAGTGCAGGGAAGAATGTAACTCAACATTTGTATGATCATAAGCAGTCACAAAAGACTGATTATTTACAAATGTACACACTACATTGCATATAATGATCCGACTTCTCTAAGGTCACTACTACATGTATGCTATGGAGGCCTCAAAATTTTAAACAATTTAAGTCATAAAAAACCGCAAGATTTTAAAGTCTCAAAAGACTCCTTTATTTGGGATCCCAAATTAAAACAATATAATGCAAAAAGATAAAATCTGAAGAAAACATACCTGGCCTCTACCGTTCTCAAATCGAGTTTTAGGTAAAATAGTAAAATGGCTCAAAACTAGTTCTCTGAGCGGAAGGTATAATGAAATGCTTTCATGGTCCTAGTCTCCCATGACTCTCCAGCAAACTTTGTCAATCGCCTAGGATGTCCTTGTCTTTACCTGAAAGAAAACATTCATGGAAAGAATGAGTATTTAAAATACTTAGTAAGTAACCCCACTACTGGAGTCGGGATATGCAAACACAAGCATTCATGGTTCGTGTTTTTCTGGAGATCATAGTTCATACATTTCTAGTGGAACTTATTTCTTTTTCCTCTTAAATATAAGTTTCATCTAAGGTCTTAACATGGACAATTATCCTTCATCTGTTCCTCTTCCAACTAAGAGGTCAGTAGGCATCCTCTAGAGAATGCACCTCATCTAATAATTAGTTGGCACCTAATTAGTGGGGTTGAATCTCGCCTATAGTTACCTCGGGTTCCTCTGAATGTACATCAATTTCCTCTAAGGTTAATTGTCATGAACATGGTTCTTAAAATTTCATGAAGCATACATATACATGAGGTCCCACAAAAATTCTTGATGCATTCATGAAATGCAACTTAAATATCCTCAATCATGAAAAATACAAGATCGTGGTCTACACATGTAAACAATTTCATGGTTCTTGTAACATCACATTCATCAAAGCGCATTGCATTCATAAAAATTTCATACAAGGTCTATCCTATTAGCACACAATCCCCAACTTAGGCTAAGCATTCCAATAGTAAAGCCCCTTACCTTGGCTTATAAATTCTTGATTTACAACGCCTATTTATTCCAGCAACAAGTCAACCTTGACCACAAATAAATGGTTTTGGTTCTACGGTCCAAAGGTTTCCAAAATTAGATAAATTAATATGCCAATCTCCTTTACCAATATATTTGACAATGAAGCTAAATTGGGGAAGAAAACTCACCCAAAACAGATTTTATGTTTGCTGGTCGAGCTTCTAATTCACTCAAATTTTGATAATCCGGCCTCTAAAAGCTATGGGCATCTTGAAACAGGGAACCAACGTCAATGGGTATTCCTTTAAACACTTTAATCAATTCAAAGTGGACTTAAATTTTCTTATCCACTGGAATCGCTCAAAAGATGACCAAACTCGCCGGAACTGAAACACGCCTGCTGTACGGGTTTCAAATATTAGTGGGTATTCAATCAAATGCTAAAATCAGCATAAAAAGCTTTCAATCCTACTTACCCAAGGTCGAATTCGCTCCAAAACGTCGGGATTCGAATCTTATAGATACTGTTGCCGCGTTCTGAACTGCCGGAAAAACACACCGCTGGCTGGTCGTGCGAAGCTGTCGGAGGGAGGAACGCCGCCGCGGCCTGCTGCACCCGCCAGAGAGAAAAACGGGCTGAGGGAGAGAGATTGGCGAGAATGAGGAAACCCACTGGGCGTCGCGAGTTCGTGGCTGTCGGAATACTCTGCTCGCGCCGCCAGCTGCTGGTTGATTGCCGTCGAGGCCCTGCACGCGGGAGAGGGGATGCTAAAGAGTGATTTGGGTTCCACGGCAAGAATAGAATGGAGGAGATAAAAATAATTTCGCTAAATTATAAAAAATACTCCTAACTTGAGGTTTGTTTCAAAAAAAACAAAAAAAAAAAAGTCCATCACCTTTAAAAAGTTTTAAAAATATCACTTAACTTTAAAATATGTTTCTGTTAAATTTTGGATGAAAAACGTTAAAGTTTCAGTTTCGTTAATACCAGTGAACTTAAAAAAAAAAATTCAAAAATACCTTTTATTGGAAAAGAATTTGCGGTGAGTGACAAATAAGAATTATATAATTACAAATATAGCACAATGTAAAAAAAATTGCAAATATAGCAAAATCTATCCGAGTATATTACTAATAGACACTAATAGACTATGGTTAATTAGAATCTATCTAATAGACTTCGATTATCAGAGTTTATCAGCGATAGACTCTGATTAATCAGAATCTATCAGTATTGATAGACTTTGAGTTGATAAATTCCGATTAATCAAAATCTACCGGTGATAGATTCCGATTAATCAAAATCTATCGATGACTATCACCGGTAGACTTTGATAATCAAAGTCTATCAATGATAGATTTTGATTAATTGGAGTCTACCAACGATAGACACGGATAAACTTTGAATAATCAGAGTCTATCAATGATAGATATGGATAAAATCTAACGACAACTTTTTGGTCTTGTACAATTAATTTTGTTATATATGCAATTAGTTTGTAACTGTGTTATATTTACTATTAATTTGGTTCAATTTGTCAGGTAGGCAACTGCCTCTTTCCTTTTTCCAAACAAGCAACAGATTATTACGAAGTGCACAAAATTGAATAAAAAAATTCAATATTTTCTTTCAATTCCTTTAATAAGAGAATCCATTAAATCAAATAGACCTCGAGAAAATTTCTACAAACCTCACTACACAAATTAGTAAAACTCAAAATTAACAATACTTTTTTCTTAAAATAATATAATCATTTAAAATTGGTATTTTCACTTGTTTAACACATAATATAACACTAGAGCGGGTTGAATAGAACTCTACTCCATAATCTAATAAATTTAGATGTGGTATTCTGTTGGCTATACATACATTGTCATTAAGAAACTGTCCAAGTATAAAGGAGAAAAAAAATGTTAAATTATTAAAAATATTCCTAGTAAGTAAGTCTCGATTATACCCTTGAAGTTTCGAAAGTTTCGATTTAGCCCTTAGAGTTTCAAGTTTGTTTCAAAATTGTCCTTTTTAAGTATTTCTCCATTAAAACTTTTTAACGGTTGATGATGTGTTCTCTAACTTGCAACAATAGAATATATTGTTTAAAAAGGAAAACCCATCGTGGCCGCCCCTGTAATGATAGTAGATTTTGGACAAACAAACCCGTATGTGGGATATGATACAGTTTTTCAAAGGCTACCACGATGGGTTTTTTCTTTTTACGTGATACATTATATTGTTGCCCCAAGTCACAGGACACATCATCAACCATTAAAAAGTTTTAGCTGAAAATACTTTGACAATTTTGAAACAAACTTGAAACTTTAAGGGTTAAATTGAAACTTTTCAAACTTTAGGGATGTAATTGATTTTTTTTCTTCATAAATTATGAGAAAGTGTATAATTGATTTTTTTTTTAGAACAAGTGTATAATTGAAATTTATCTCATAATTCAAAGGTATTTTTAATACTAATACGAACATAGTTCAATAGTTAAGACATCTATAACTTAATATAATTTCGAATGGCTTATAATTCGATCTTAACTCTTGTAAGGGTTGAACTCAAAAAGAAAAGATTTTGAATCAAACAAAATACAACAAGACATCCAATGTTCGAGTCTCCAACATTCCAACTGCAAATGTCAATTAGTAACAAAACGTTGTGTGAATTCAAATAGCTAAGAATCAACAAGATCATGAATTTGGGAAGAATAAGATGCATCCACTTATAAATTTGTCATAAAATTACCAAAAGAAAAGGGCGGGGAGAGAGAGAGAGAGAGATAGAGAAGGAGATGGCTATAAATTTGTTGAAATCTGTACCCAAAGTTCAGAATTCCATTACTTCAAGACCTTCCACCTCTCTTTTCTTCACCAGAAGGTCCTTCCCCTCGTATTCCCCAGTTGCGTTAACGGTTTGTTCAATGTCTTACGAGAAGGAGCTCGCAGCTGCGAAGAAAGCGGCCTCTCTCGCCGCTCGTCTCTGCCAGGCAATTCTCTCTTTCTAATTCGTTTCTTATTTTGTGTGAAATCTGTGGAATTCTGTAAAGGTTAGCGAAAATGGGTGCCTTCATTGATGAATTGAATGCAATTCAGAGTGTGATGTGATGTTTTGACTTGAACCCTTTTCCGGTAATCCTTGTTTGACCTAAACCCAAGTTCTCAATTCGTCGTACATTTCCATATCCTCTTTTCAGTTTTCTCCTCTGTTTGAGACAATGATGATCATTTTTTACCTGGGTTTTTTTCTTGTTTACGATTCCGACGATGGATAATTTTGTTTTGCAATCTTATGGCTCTTCGAGATTTCTGTAACTATATATCGCTTCTTGAGCTGATTTTATCTGCTGTTTCTGGTCGCAGAAAGTGCAGAAGGCATTGTTGCAATCTGATGTTCAATCGAAATCAGATAGAAGCCCAGTGACAGTAGCTGATTATGGTTTGTAAAACTTCTGTCACTCAGTTTCGTTGCGTGTTTTGTTGTTACCTTTTCCAAGACAATGAGTCAGCTTGTCTGTGGTCGTTCGATCATGTTATTGCTTAGAATATGGTAATATATCTCGTTTCTTCTTCTTTTTTTGTTTAACAATACACTCATGGTCTTCTCAAAGAAAAAAAAAAAACAATACACTTATGGTTCTCCAGGTCAATCTATGTATCATGATTCTTGACCAAACTGAGTCGACAATATTTGGCATTAGAAAATCATAGGATATTTGATATCCCGATGTGGTTCTTTTGACTCACAAGTTAAATGGAATATCGTGTTCCAAATCTTGTGGAATACTATTAGTTTTTCCATCTTGAGTTTCATTCATATCAAAATTCCTCATTGCAATATTAGCTGGGGCCTTTATTTTGATCCAATTACGTAATCTCACGTTTGTTTTGGAATCTAGATGGCTGCTACTTGTGTCTGATAGCGATCAACGAGTAGCTTCAATATTTTGTCGTGTATAACATCTTCAAGCAAACTTCCATTGTTGTTTGAGTTTCCACGGAATGCATGTTGTGTAACTAAGGAGATAAATCTCAACATAGAAGGAAATGTCAGGCTCCCAAATTTATGAAATATTGATGTGATGTGATGGATATGTGTAGAAAAGCATGAAGTAATGAAAATTCATCAAAAAGTTTGAATGTACAAATAGTAAGTTATAAATTATTATTATTATGAATTTATCTTCTGCTATCTTCACTTCTTATGATCCTTATTGCTTTTATTAAGAAAGGTAAATCCCTTCCCAACACTTGCACTAGCTTCAAGAATAAGATAAATAATTTCAGCTAGTACCTCATTGCAGCTTAAAGAACTATCTTAACAGGTCAGAGGTTGACTGACACTTTCTATTGCTCTTCTATTTCCAGGTTCACAGGCGCTGGTTAGTTTTGTACTGGAAAAGGAACTCCCTTCTGAACCTTTTTCATTGGTAGCTGAGGAGGTCAGTGTGCAGTTTGTATTATATTGTATGTAGAATCTGATTTTTGTCTTTTTTACTTAGTTCAGCAAAATAATATTGAAGTCTGGGGTCTCTAGGATGCAGGAGATCTTCGAAAGGAGAGTGGCCAGGAAACATTACAGCGTATTACAAAACTTGTAAACGAAACAATTTCCAGTGAGGGATCATACAATGCTTCAACCTTAACGGCAGAAGATGTGCTTAGGGCTATTGACAATGGGAAATCTGAAGGAGGTCCTACTGGTCGACACTGGGTTTTGGATCCAATAGATGGCACCAAGGGGTAAGTAAGCAAACCAGAATTCTCTCTCTATCATTTTGCGTCCGTAAAAGTGGAGTTGAAAAAAAATCTTGTAACTTCAAAGGATCTGGTAGTTTTCACTTAGAAGTTTTTGGAATTTAAAGAAGGGGGTTTGAGGTTGACACCTTTGAGTAAGTTTTCTTTACATGTGATTAACTTTTATAGGATGATGGGATTTATTTGGGTGTTAAATATATGAGAGGAATATATGAGGTGGATTTGATTTAATCCAATTAGTCATATTTCTTGAATGTTTCTTTTTGACTTCCATTAATATTTTACTCACCACTTATACTTCATATTGATCTAAGGTTTATCTGTCTATATCATGTGCATGTGTCTCTGTGTCTTAGATTTCTAAGAGGGGACCAATATGCTATTGCATTGGCATTGCTCGATGATGGGAAAGTAGTGTTGGGTGTCCTGGCCTGTCCAAATCTTCCCTTGGAACCAATTAGTAGCAAAAGTCAGCATTCTCCGCTTGAAGACGTTGGTTGCCTTTTCTTTTCTACAATTGGTGCAGGAACATATATGCAGTCGCTAACTGGTTCTATATTAACAAAGGTTTGTACTCCAATGAAGTTCTTTCTTGAGTTGGAAAAAGCAATTGAAATAATATATAAGGCATTTTGTTTCACTTTAGGTGAGTGTCAGTGCTACTGAAAATCCTGAAGAAGCTTCCTTCTTTGAATCATATGAAGCAGCTCACACTATGCACGACCTTACTAGCTCCATTGCACAAGTACGCCATTCTCAGTCCACTTTTGATCTCTACTGCTTGTGTTCTATTCCTTGAAAGATTTATTCTATGTGGTGTGCTGAGATGATTAGTTACCAAACAGAAACTTGGTGTTAAAGCGCCACCTGTTAGAATCGACAGTCAAGCAAAATATGGCGCCCTTTCCCGAGGAGATGGAGCCATATACCTTCGTTTTCCTCACAAAGGATACCGTGAAAAGATTTGGGATCACGCTGCTGGATGCATTGTTGTTACAGGTGAAGTCAAAATTTGTTGTTGAATCACTATTACACTTCAGAGTTGTTGAATCATTCATTGCTACATTTGAAAGCTTAATTATTAAGTTGGGGTAAACTTGATCATTTTATATATTTTCAACACTTCCATTTAGCTTGGATTCAAATGTTAGTATGATTCAAAAGCCCCATGAACTATTAATATGAAACTGAGGAAAAAACAACATTGCATTAATTTATCTTTCTACTGCAGTTCTAAATGGTATTTTGCTTTGTTATGACATTTTGTTGTTGAATTTTTTACAGAAGCTGGTGGAGTGGCTACGGATGCAGCCGGGAATGCACTGGATTTCTCAAGAGGAAGATACCTGGATCTGCACGAGGGTATCATTGTTACGAACCAGAGACTGATGCCATCACTCCTCAAGGCAGTTCAAGAAGCACTTCAGCAGACAGCTTCTTCAACCTTGTGATTTTTTTACACTTGATTCGGTTCATATTGTTTTGAGTTTTCAATCCTTTTCTTCCACCCACCTTCTCAACTCTTCCCTCAATTGAAACTACCAGTCTTTCTCAAAGTTGGCCGTTTTTGAACTTCAACTGAACAAATTTAGAATTAGTAATAAAGCTTCTGTTTTTGGGTTATGCCCTCTTTATGATCATATAACATCAGAGAGTTTTAGTACAAAGTTTTCTAATAATTAAATCTTTGCATGTTAGCATACTTGAATATTCATGGCATAAAAGAATATGCAACTTTTACTGTTTAAATTATTGGACAAATGGCTTTTATACGAACTGTCTAAAATTTCTTTAGATTGACTGTTGGCAGTTGCAATATCAGTGTTTCATCAATCTTCACTTCTCTTCATATTGAAAAGATTTTTAATGTTGCAACTGAACTCAAATCAAAACCAGTTCTTTAAAGCTTGTCTGACAATTTATTTTAGAAATTTGATATGACATTCTACTCATAGAAGGAAAAGTTTATTTAATTAGGATGCCTTCTGTCCTTTATTCATAAATACTGCCACCACTCTCATCTCTGTCTGACTGCTTTCACCACAGGTTGGTGAAAGCAAATCTACTTTAAGACAGAGTGTTCCAAAACCTAATGACAGATTAGAGAGGAAAATTAGATGGGTAATCTTGTGGGTATGATTTGATTGTTTTTCTTAACCATCCCTCTTGCTCTTGGAGGTTGGAGGGAGGAGCATCATACACATCTGTGAAAGCATCTGACACAGGGGGCTTCTCAGTTTTCTCTGCCAACTGAATTTCCTCTAATAACTGTAGGAACCAAAAAATACGGTGAATTAGAAACGTACTAAAGACTGCGTTCGATAACTATTTCAATTCTTATTTTTTAAAGATATGTTTGTGAACTCACAATTTCTTAGTTTTGTAATCTACTTGGTAAAAGTGTTTACAAAAAATAAATTTTAAAAACTTAAAAAAGGAACTTTCAAAAATATGTTTTTACTTTTTTTAAAAAAGGCAAAGAAATTACTAGAAAGTGGCAAAAGGACCCAAGGATGATCATGTTCAAGACCAATCTAGTACCTAGTTCTTAATTTTGAACCTCCCAAACATATAAAGGTTGGGGTTTTTCTGGTGAAAAAGACTAATAATAGAGCAGCAAATGATAATTTTGAGTTGAAAACAATGCTTTCTTTTTTCAGCTCAAAATTTGATATGGCAAGGATGTTGTTTAGTTGATGCTCTTGAAAGACCTTATTCTAAACACAAAATTTACCTGTTTTCTTAGGCTACTTCTAAGCTCAGCTTCTGCCTCATTACTCCACCAACCATTGCTTTCAATCCATTTCCTAAATCTAGAGACAGGGTCCTTTGCAACCCTCCACCACTCCATTTCCTCAACTGGACGATACCTGGTCGAATCGTCTGATGTTGTGTGGTGTCCAACTCTATACGTGAGAGCCTGTTAATGAAACAATAAGCATCAGATCATCAAACTTATCCATTTCAAAAGATAGAGATGGTGAACCTTAGTACCTCAATTAAGATTGGTCTTTGTTCTTGAATTGCCATTTCTCGAGCAGCTCGAACTGTATTATATACAGCAAGAGCATCATTGCCATCTACACGTATACTGCGAACTCCATAAGCTCGACCTTTCACAACCACCCCATCACCTGAAAATCGATAAAACACTGTAAAATCTAGATTTCATTTTACATTCTTTACAACTGCAAATACTGAGAAGAATGAGATACTTCGGAACTGGTCTGAAATAGGAGTACTGATCGCCCATCCATTGTTCCGGCAAATGAAAATAACAGGCACCTCCAAAACTGCTGCAAAATTCAAAGCAGCGTGGAAATCTCCCTAATGTAACATGGTAAAAAACATCAGAAAAAATCAACCTTCCAACATGGAAGAGTCCACAGTCATAAGCAAATAAAACTACAACAATATAACTCTATGGTCTCAACCAAATTTAATAGGCCGATTTTCTATTCGAATCGCTTATCCTCTAAAAAATCTACAGAGGTATTGTTAGATGCAACAAATTCTAACACTGCCAGATTTTTTAGTATTCTTACCTCACTTGTTCCTCCATCACCAAAATAAGTGACTGCACAAGCATCTCTCTTTTCCATCTTCATTGAATATGCTGCACCAACAGCATGAGGGATTTGGGAACTAGAAGAAAAAAAAGTAAAATATGAGCAATAAGATTGGAAGTGTTGGAAGATCTACTTAAAAGTTGACATATTGAGCGCAAATCTTACGCGATTGTTGATGCTACAGTAAGGTAATTGTGTCTCTTAGATCCATAATGAACAGGCATCTGCCTCCCTTTACAATAATCATGCTTGTTTCCAAAGCACTGGCTTGCAAATTCTTTCAGAGTGAAACCGCGCCATATAAGTACTCCTGCCTCCCTGTACTGTATGGCATGGGAGAATTAGACTAAGAATTATCAATCTCTCACTAATATGATATATATGACCTAATTAGACTAGACAAGATGTTAGTGTAAGCAAATAATGTTCTTTGCACTTGGAAGCTTGAACCTAGGACGTTGAGAAACTTTTCCGAGCATCTCAAGCCCTTACCACCTGGCAACAAGGCTGCCCTTGGGAGCATGTTGTGCATTCGACTTCGTTCGTGTGAGGATGTGAAGGTATTTCATATTACTAAGGAGGATGATAAGGAGGAGATATGAAGTTTTAACCTGCGGGACAATGAGGTCATCCAACGACAGTGCTGCTGCAGAAGCAATGTTGATTGCTTCTTCTCCAATGGAGGTCACATAGAAGGAAATTCTTCCTTGCCTTTGCGCTTCATAGAAGATAGTGTCCATTGTTTGAAGAGTAACCATGTCATTGTACATCTTCACAGCAACTTCCTTGCTCACCTAAATGAAAGGTACTATCAAGTTCATAAAATGCCTATTGTAGCAGTTGAAGTTGGGACAAGAGAGGAAGAGAGGCAGCATAGGACATGTTCAGCATAAAATTACCTGTGTAAAATTACTGTACATACTAGCCTGACCATTATCATCAAGAACACGAAAGCAGGGTATTCGCTCCTTGTCGCGATCAGGGATGAAGCTCATTTGAGGAGTAAATTTAACCTTTCCTCCTGGAAAGTCCAAGACCTTGTACAAGAAATGCAAGTTTTCTTTTTCAGAAGATGCCATTGAATATCAAGAACTTGTACACAAATGATGAGGGGAACAGAGAGAGATTTAAGGTAAGACTTTGAGAGGAATCTCTGTTTGAATTGGCACTTTGACCTCAGATCTTTATCCATTGAATTTGAGCATAAATAATACTTGATGATAAAATTTAAAATTGCATCTTTTCCAGAATACATGGTTTCAGGGAATACCAAAAGTAAACTCCTTTTTCACTCTCTTTTGGCATGCATTTTCTCCTTTCCAGACTACACAAATGGAATATACCATATAAGATTAAGGAATAAGCTGACCTGAGAGAGAGAGAGGGAGGAAACAGAAACCCCAAATCATTTATGGCATAGAATAAGGGGGAGATGGTTGACTATTCTGATAAAGAAAAATACAGTTCAAGGTCTAACAGTCTCCGCAAGAACACAATGTGCAGATACAGATTAAACAATCATAAGCGATTTGACGCATGACAAGAGCAACAAGAATCTAAAAACTGAATCGGGATTATAAAAATACAGAATATGAAATATGAAATTGGAAGACAGAATCAAAGTTGACCGCATCAGAATGTATTCTACCTGATTGTCACGATCATCATTGACAGAATCCAATCGTTTCTCCACTTTAATCGATTCGAAACGCCGAGCAGACAAATGGGTAGGCAAATCTTCGAAACCCAAAACTCCATTTCCGATCTTCTGACCTGCAAATGGAGTTTGACGAAGATGGGTTGAATAAGAGTTCAGAAACCCCATTTCAAGCGAACCCAAGAAACCCATCCCGTATCTAAAATGGGGGATGATCTTCGTTGCTTTTCTCACATGAAAAGCCATTGCTGGAGGGAGAAAGCTTCAGATTGATGGTTTTGTTCGGGGCAGAAAATATGAATCTGTTGGGGTTCATTGAATATAAATAAAGGAAAGAGAAAGGGACTTTGGGGAGTTTGTTGCATTGGGAGGACAGATTTAGAAATTCTTATCTGATTTCAGACTCCACTGCCAATTGGATAAGAAGCCATCGTAAGTACCAGCACGTTGGCATTTATAGATATCCGTTCGAGAAAAAAGGAAGCATTTTTTTGTTATAGGTGTTCATGTTCTTCACGACTCGTTTATAAAATTGAATTTTCTTTCTCTCTTTGAAATCATGTTTATGAGAAACTTTGGATTTACTTTCAGAAAGGTATAGAAATCTTTGCAAAATGTAAACGTTAGACTTAGACCAACTTTAAATATTTTAAATTTAGATGAGTCTAAATTCAAAATAAAAGCCTATGTTTTCTCAAAAATAAATAAATAAAAGCCTATGTAAAATGAAATCCTTATTTGATATTGAATTTTGATTCAAATAAAAAAAAATTGGATTTTACTCCCTTTTTAAATTTAAGGGCAAAATACACTTTTGGTCCCTGAGGTTTGGGGTTGATGTCTATTTGGTCCCTAAAATTTCAAAACATACACTTTAGTCCTCCAGGTTTGTAAGATCATTCTAAATGGTCCCTGACTTAACTTTAACTTAACGGAATGCTGATGGACCGTTATGTGCTGATGTGTATATGATGAGAAGACTTACCTCATTTGCTTACGAGTCAAATCAATTAAAAAATAAATAAAAAACTAAACTCTTGAAAGAAAAGGTTAAAGAATACCCATGAGTTCCGACAACTATCGTCGTCAAATGCGACTGTCCTTTAAAGGTTAAAGAATACCCATGAGATCTGGTTTCTTCGGCTTAGCGAAGCATGGTAAAGGACAGTTGCATTAGACGACGAGAGTTGCCGGAACTCATGGGTATTCTTTAACCTTTTCTTTTAAGAGTTTAGTTTTTTATTATTATTTTTAATTGATTTGCCTTGTAAGCTAATGAGGTAAGTCTTCTCATCATATCCACATGAGCACATAACGGTCCAGTCAGCATTCCGTTAAGTTAAAGTTAAGTCAGGGACCATTTAGAATGATTTTACAAACCTGGAGGACTAAAGTGTATATTTTGAAATTTCAGGGACCAAATAGACATCAACCCCAAACCTCATAGACCAAAAGTGCATTTTGCCCTAAATTTAATGTTGGATAAATTTTAAATCTATTCTAAATTTGAATCAATTAATCATTCATCACTTTTCCAAACCGTAAGCTACATACTTAATTAAGTATAACTCATTTTTTTTTTTGGGACATTATAATTTTGATAAAAAGAAATTCAAATCGCCACCTATGCTTTTATTGAACTAAAAGGAAAACAATATAAATTATATAAAATATTCTTGAATTTTAGGGAAGTTTCAATTATATTTCATTTTTACGTAAAAATTGGAGGACATAGTGACATCATTTACAATATCATTCATGTAATTGGCATAAGAGTTGATGTGTAAAAATTGATTATGTAAATGATTTTAACGATATCTTTTGAGATGAAATAAATGATAACAACAATCTTAATCTTATATATAATTGTAAATGATATCATGCAAGTCTGCCAAAGCGAGCTTAGCTCAGCGGTAATTGGCATGTACCCTCGACCATGAGGTCAGAGATTCGAATCCCCTACCCCCAAATGTTGATGTATTCAAAAAAAAAAAAAAATATCACGCAAGTCTTCAAATTTTTACATCTTAGTTGTCACGTCAATTTTCATCAATCATTTTAACAAAATAATATTTTTGGGAACAATTTCAAAGTCAATGACATTTTTTGGAAAAGATTTCAAAGTTCAAAGGTAAAAAGGAAACTCCTAAAGTCTAGGGACATAATTGAAACATACCTCAAAGTAGGGGTATTTTGTATAATTTAGCCTCAAAAAAAAAAAAAAAAACTTAAAGTGATTTTATGCATACAAAAAGATGGGCTAATTCCCTGAATACCTCAAAATAGGGGTATTTTGTATAATTTAGCCTCAAAGAGAGAGTAATGTACAAATTGAGTGCCAACAGATGATAGTTCAACTGATATAACATACATATATACCTTTGATTAGGAGGTTAAATGTTCAAATCTCCCACCCACGTATTGTTAAAAAAAAAGGTACAAATTGACACAAGATTGATTATTGTTAAAGGAAAGTTGATGGTCAAGTTGGTATTTTGAATGCTCTTGTGACAATGTTGATTGTAGTGCCAATTACAGAAGATTTAAGGGTCAAGTTGGTATTTTAAATGGACCAATTTGGTGGAGTGGTGGTAATATAGTGCTGAGAGTGCCAACAAATTTGGAATAAGGGTATAATAGAGGGAAATTTATTAACTTGCTGCCAATGGTTCATCGAGATGCTGATAATGTTCCATTGACTTTATAAATTATCACGAATAATATTGTCAACGGTTTATTAAGAAGAATCAATTAGAACATAGTTTGACTGGTAAATATATACATTATCGTCTGAAAAAAGTGGAGGTTTGAATTCCTACCTCCACATGTTAAAAAGAAAACAATTTGATAAAAAAAACATTGAAGAATAAATGCTAGCAAGTTTTGGTGAAATCGCGAGTTCAACATAAATGTCTCAACACTACTATATGGTGTAAAAGGTACACATTATTTTATTTTTTGAGTATGTAAAAGGTACACATTGACTTGCTTGGTTTACTAGAGGAATGTTCGTCATGATGGACATGTCAACATAAAAGGTGACAATAATTTTTTTTTTTTAATAAGACAATAATTATCTTGAGACAATAACATGTTCTCATATTCACGTATTTACTCAATAACATGGACATGTCAACATAAACCCTATTCACGTCGAGATATTTCACGTTAGATGTATTAAACTAACAGTGCATATGAGAGAAAACTTTATGATTTAAACAGTAGTCTATACAAAGTGAATCACACGTTCGCATATTCATGTTGAGATAGCTAGTTCTTTTTTTTAGTTCAACAACATTTGGAGGTTGAGAATTCAAAAATCTAATTTATTGATCAATGATACATGCCAATTACCGTTGAGTTATACTCGATGAAATATTATAAGCTAAATGTATGCTAACTAATGGTATACTCACAACAAAATTTTACGAACTAAACCAAATATATACAAAGTGAATATTTTGCTAAGATATGTGACAAATTAAGTTGGTACGTGACAAATTAAGTTTTTTTTTTACAACATTATTAAGGGGTGTTGGGAGGCAAGGAGTTGAGTTGTGAAATCTGGAGTTGTTTTGTCTTGGAAGTTGGGGTAGAAGTTAATAAGTCCGTGGAAAAGTTTGTGAGGCCTACAATAAAGTATTGTGATTGGTTGATAAATTTGTGGATCCCACAATTGGATGTTATATATTCTCAGGCCAAACAAGGAGTTGGATGAAGTTATTAACTCTACCCTACTCCAACTTCACAACTCGTTGCCTCAAACACTCCCATAGTTTCTTTTTAGTTCTAGAATGTAGAAATAAAGATTAAAATATCTGATTGTTAGAACATTTTTGAAGTTTTGGAATCAAATAGAAAAAAACAAAAAATAAAAAAAAAATCCAAAATCAATGAATTTGAAGGCTATCGTTAATAATCGTGGGTTTCAACCACGCCACGTTGCAGACTGCAAAGTCCCGGCGGCTCCACCTTACCGCCTCGCCTGATATTTGGCGCGCACTGGATCGATTGTTCATTTCGGTTACTGAAATCTCTCCTAATGGAATTTCGGATTCTGCAACAATCTCCATCATCTCATGCAGGTCTCTCTCTAGCTTAAACTCATATTGCTGCTTTATTTTTCTTAATGTCTTATTCGTTCTGAATTGTATTTGATTTCAAGTTTATATTTAGGGATTGCATTGATTTTATCTATCTGGGTTCTTGTGTACCTTTCATTGCATCGTCTCGAATTGATTTTACTCGAGTGTTCCCAGTTTTAGTATTCGTTATTTGTATACGAAGGTGCGGCTGCTATCTATTACTGAAATTACGATGTTTTTGGGGCTGAAATTTCAGTGGGGAGCCTTCTTTACAGCTTTGTTTCATGATTTGGATAATCGTTTATGAAGAGAATTGTAAATTGCACAGGAAATTTCTTTTGCCCGGTTCGGCCTCGTTTAGGGATTCGGCAGTTTCTTAGTTGGGCTTCCTTGAACACAACATTTTTGCGGAAGAGATGTCCACGAATTGAACCAAGAAGAAAAACACAATACCGTTCAGAAGTTAATAGAGTGGCTGTACTTTGTTCGACTAGTTCAAGTGACAGTCCATTGGTGCTCTATGATAATGTGAAAATTATTTATTCTGTAGCTGCTGCCACGGGTCATAATCAGGTACTCTAAGACAATGTATTATCAATATCTCTCTCAAAGAATTAATGTTACGGTGATTTTTGTATTTATTCAATATTCATGGTTTCTTGGGAGTTCATTAATGCTTAGGAATGATCACTTCTGCTTCGTTTGTCATCAAGTATTGCGTGTCAAGTGAATTTTGAATTCTATATTTTTTTGTTGGAAGAATCTATAGTTCAAGCAGTTGACTCATGCAGAAGGCTGATGATGTTAGTTATACAATCTGGCCCAGGAATCACTCTGAGTCTTGAAATTAGAGATCTACAGTTGAAATTGATCGTATTTTGTCAGATACAACAGTCTCTCAAAGCCATGAAGAAGGAAACTTTGGTAGCTTAATTCGATTGGAATACAAGCATTGTATTTCCGTGAAATGAAAATTCTGTGTTTTCTAATCTTGTAGAGTTGAACAGGAACTTACTGGACCATCAAGGATCTTTCTGCTTTTCCCTTCATGTTAATTTTCTTAACTCTTGCACTGATTTATTCCTTAAATTTTCTGTAACAGGAATCTCATCCAGAATCTCATCTCAGGGTTCCTGCAATAGCGAATGCTCTTGAAAATATGGAACTCACACCTAAGGTAATACAACCATCAATGAGAAAGTCATTTCTTATGTAAAAAAATATTGTAAAATCAAATCTTAGTCAATTTAAAATGGCATCACCTGATTCTGAGTGCTTTTTTGAACTGTTGTAAGCTAGAAATTGTAAAACACTGGAAGCAGATTCTGAAGCCAACAGATCACACTTAGTCCCACAGTTCTAACTGTCGGCATCTCTATCTTGAACTAGCTTTCTCTCTTGCACATTTGATTCACTATTAGAGTGGTCTCTATTTTTCCCTTACTCTATCACTCTCCTCTCTTGTGACTGGTATGGTGAGGTTTTCTCACTCTCTTGTCTAAATGGTTTTGAGAATGTCCAACACATTCTCTTGCTAATAAAACTGCTCTGCTCTTTTGTTTTCATTCATTATATAAATATATATTTTTAAATTGAACGCTTCTTTTTGCATGTCGGATATACATCTTCATAGGGTGAAGTTCACTCATTTGGTGCGAGCAAAAGTAGCCAAATGTAATCTAACACACTTACTTTAGCTCATTTTCCTTAAAAAAGAAAAGCTGATAATAGTATGGTAGTTTAGTTTGATTTAGTTAATATTAGTCATTTCATCAATGGGTTAATTAGTTTATAATTTTTAAAAGAATTTTCTAATTAGTATTTTAGAATTAATCAGTTTTTCTTGTAAGGCTATAAATAGCCTCTTTGTTTTTGCAATAGGAATATTTTTTAACATTATTGAAATAGAAGTATTTGAAAGGGGTTTCTCTTAAATTGGGAGTGTTCTCCTTGTTCAGTATGCATTTCCTGCTCATTCTTGACCATCAACGTGATTTTATTGAATCTGCTGCATCAAGAACCCTCTTTAAGCTCAATCTTCCTTTCATAAATCATGGGTGATCTATATACACCTAATGTTGACTCTGTTTCCTCTCTTGCTTTTTTGGTAATGCATTTCTTTTATCCTCGGTTGATTCGTTTTTTTTTTTTTTTTTTTTTTTTTTTTTTTTCCTTTTATAACATATTGCAGTTTCAAGGCTCAAATGTCATTGAACTTCAAAATTACAAACCTGCTTCAATTGATGACATTGTGAGTGTTCATTCAAAATCATACGTCACAGGCCTTGAGAAGGTAGCCTCTTGGGTGTCTAATAATTCCAAGTTTTGAGCCATTATATTGCTGAAGTTGATGTCAAAAGTAATTTTGTTTTATTTTGCAATCACTTTCAGAACAGAAATGCAAATGTTCCTACATTCTTATCACCATGCATGGGTGTTTGGATTATCAAAATCTACTTTATTGATATCAATCTTATTATTCATGAGCACACAATATAATGGAGGTGGTTTAGGAGGAAATAAATTATTCAAAATTTCTTTTGAGAGAGAAGTCCAACGTTTTGAGATTTTTAGTTAGACTACAAGTCTTTCTCTACCCCTTAAATATTTTTACAGTCAAATAGTTGTGCCCCATTTTTCATGCAGAACTTTTCCGCTCCTTGGATCAAGAATTTTTTAGAGAGTGGATGCTAAAAAGTGATTCTAAGTTATTCTTCCGTTTCTTTATTATTTTGATCTGCCCATGTGGCAACGTCTTCCTTAGAGGTCTTATTGTTATAGTATTTTTTTTTATGTATATTTACAGGCTATGGATAGGGCTTCTCAAGATGGACTTATTTTTATTGAAGGCTCTGGACCGACATATGCCACTGCCACAGTTTGTCTGCTGCAGTTTTGTTTTGTTTTTTTTTTTTTTGCTTCTTTTTCCATATTTTGCAGACCTATTGTTTACTGGTCGTCTAAATAGGGCTAACTGAAAGTTAGCATTTTATTTTTATGCTTACCAAAGGTCAGTATGGAGTCAAGTCAGAATCCTCTACTCAACCGTCCTTCCAAACGCCTATCCCTTCCATCATGAACTCTAAGCTAAATTATGATCTATTAAGTTACGACCCTATAAGTCCAGGACCATAGCTACTAAAGATCTGAAATGACGGCTCATCTTGTACATAAAAGACCAAGGACTATAGCTGCTCCCTCCCATCCGAAGGAATCTACTAAATAATAACAATGGTGAATACTAAGGGAACATTCTTCAATAGAGAATCTTTATAACTTTTTGCCAAAACAAAGAAAAAACTCTAAATTATTTCCACTCTCCGTCCCTCTGAAGCCAGTTGGAATATGTCAATCATTTCCAGCCTGCAATTATGAGATCGAAATTTTGTTTTTAGAGACTCCTGGTGAGTACCTTTTAGCAAAATGTATCCAGCATCTCGTGTGGATGTGGACAAAGAAAACCTCTATTACTTGTAGCTGATCCAACCTTACATTCATTGCCTCGTTTGTTCTAGTTTTCTTAATAGTGTTACCCACTGCCATAGTTACTCGGCACTTCTGAGTTTAGCTGAAGCTCCTTGACTAATTTTCAGGAAAAGAAACTAGGTAGGATCCACCCTCATTTGTTTGTATCTTGATCGAGGGTACAACTCAATTACCATTGAGCTATGCTCACTTTGGCAGGATCAACCATTGGTTAATACATCTCCTTTATATGACCGTCTATCTTCTTGGTATGTGAAGTTGTTATACTCCGCAGGGAGTGCAAACAAAGTCCCATATTGTATAAAGGAGGGAAAGATTCATGATATGTAAGTGAGGATGATTATCTCCCAGGCCTTTTGAGGAGTGGAAGGTGAATGATTATTTGAGGAGTGACTCAAATTGGTACTTTGTTCAAGGGGAGGATTGTTAGGATTGCAAACAAAGTGGCACAATGGCGGGAGAGGAAAGATTCATGCTATGGTATACAAGTGAGGACAATTATCTCATATCCCCTTTGGGTGAAGCCAAACTCAAAGTCATGAGAGCTTATGCCCAAAGTGGACATCATACAATCAGAGATATGTGGGGTTTTGTTGTCCTTGACTAGGGAGTTATCAACTCCCCACTCTCCTGAACTTCATCACCTTAAGAGCATAATCCCTCCTCAAACTTGGCTTATATTTTCTTTCTTCTTCCAATGGGCAAAAAATAATCGCATGTCCTTGAGGTCACTCTAACTAAAAATTAGTAGTGTCCTCCCCCATTGATACCATTGTGAATACCTTTCACCCATAAAAATTATCTATCAAGACTCCTTATTCCTAACCATAGCAGCTTGATCTCTGATCACGCGCACACGTCACACATGCAAGGGTCTTTTGTATGTAATATGTCACATGATAATTTAGCATTAATGTTTATATTTGGAGCCATACCATTAGCATGACCATATTTTGACACTGTTGGCAATGCAGACATTTAACGAATCACTAGTTGCAGCTGGAGCAGGAATTTCTCTAGTTGATTCAGTGGTGATGTCTCAACCCAGCACGTTAGTCACTTCTTAATGATAATTTTTGTATGTTATACCATAAATTTAGCCAAACGACCAATTTGTGAGGAGAAATTTTGAGCTTTCTTATTTTGAGTGTTGAGACATTAGATTTTAATTCCTTGGTGTCCAATCCTCTGCATACGGGCAAGTATTTAAAGTTTAATATTCCTATATGTACTTGGTTTCAGGTCGAAGCATCAAAAACCTACAAGAATCCGCCAATTGGTTTTGCATTGATAAGACCTCCAGGACATCATGCAGTACCCAAGGGACCAATGGGATTCTGTGTTTTTGGGAATGTAGCTATTGCAGCTCGTTATGCTCAACGTGTGCATGGATTGAAGCGTGTCTTTATTATAGATTTTGATGCTCACCATGGGAATGGAACAAGTGATGCATTCTATGACGATTCTGATATATTCTTCCTTTCAACTCACCAAGTAAGCATTCCTTAAGTTAAGAACAATGTGATAAATATTTCATTCTTTCATGTGATTATCTGAAAGACGCATGAAAAACCCAGACAGGAGAAATTAACTGTAAACCTGTAATATACTACGGTTGGTAACTGCATAGACTTCCGGTTTCCTGGACTTTGCCCTTGTTCGTTTACTTGGTGGCATTAATTGGAAAAACCAATCTTCCCATTGGTAATTTAATCCCTTCTGGTTCAGGATGGAAGTTACCCTGGAACTGGTAAAATTGACGAAGTGGGTCGTGGAGATGGGGAAGGAACGACTCTGAATATTCCTCTACCAGGAGGCTCAGGTGATTATGCCATGAAAATGGTGTTTGACGAAGTCATTGTACCCTGTGCTCAAAGATTTAAGCCTGATATCATTCTCGTCTCTGCTGGGTGAGTTCCCTCTACCTCTAGAAAATTTAAATATGCTTGAAGGAACCGACCTTTTTGTGTAAATTTAAATACGTTGTTTGGTTGCATCTAAAAGTGATAAATTACCATAAGTTGGTTCACCACCCTAAAATCACTTTATGAATAAAAACTTTAAATTAATTATTAAAAAAAATGATTCTAAATCAATTCAATTATTTAAAAAGTAATATTTATTTGTTTTTTTTTTATTTAATTCATCATGACCACTTACCTAAGATTTAATATCCTACGTGTTTTCCAGTATCAGCGGTTGTCCCGTGAGATTGGTTGAGGTTCGCACACTTTCAATTTCTAAAAAAATCCATTTAGCCTCCCAAATCACTTGGGAAGTTAATCTAGATCACATCCTTAATCATGCTTAAGCGTCTATTCTCATAATCACGTTTTGAGTGTTTGATTAATATGGTGATTTGGGAAACCATATTAGCTAATTAGTAATTATGTTCTAGTCTGACTATCTTGGGACTTATTTCTCCAGGTTTGATGCTCATGTATTAGATCCATTAGCCAGTCTGCAATTCACGACAGGAACATACTACATGCTCGCATCCCATATTAAGCAACTGGCCAAGGATTTATGCGAGGGCCGATGTGTATTTTTTCTGGAAGGAGGTTACAACCTCGATTCTCTTTCGTATTCAGTGGCAGACTCGTTCCGTGCATTTCTTGGCGAGCCGAGCATGGCATCGGAGTTTGATGACCCTGCAATCTTGTATGAAGAACCATCAACAAAGTTTAAGCAAGTGATCCAAAGAGTGAAACAAATACATTCACTTTAAAGTCATTATAAACCTCTGTGTTATTTATTCCAGGTACCTTCCTTTCACCTAATTCTTCTGTCTACTTTCAGGTAGAATTGCATTGCAACTTGATGTATATTTGATGAACGGATCTTGAGAGAAATGAAATATAAAGCAATGATATTATGTTCTACGTACATGATTTAAATGGTGCAAGGCATCTTTTCTTCTTTATATCCCTATTGATCACATATCAACAAGTATATTTTTGTTTTTGTTTTGTTTTTTTTTTTTTTCTAAGTTCAACAATATTTTTAGGAGGGGTGATTTGAACCTCTAACTTCTTGGTCGAAGGTATATGTTAAATACCACCGCGTTATGAAAAAAGATTTAACATTTCAGCTTAAACATCAAAATGCTTCTTATAATGATAATGGTATTAGTTTACATTTATGCTAAACATTATTCTCCCTAATGTTGCATCGTCTAAATAAATCTACCTGACTAACCATATGCTAAACATTATTCTCCCTAATGTTGCATGTCTAAATAAATCTACCTGACTAACCATATATGGACTCACAAGCATTGGTATAATTAAAATTGCCAAAATCCATCTGCTAAAGCTCTTTTGGAGTCCAGAGTGATTTAACAATTTTTGTTTGTTTTTAATAATATGTGGAGGTGGGGGATTTAAACTGTAGAACTTTGGGTCATTAGTACAATTTATACCCGTTGAGCTATGCTCATGTTGACAAGTGATTAACATTTGTATCTTCTCGAGAGGAAACAAATATGCTCATCTAAAAGTTATTATAAACATTTGTGTATTGAAGATTTTCTTTTTTCTTCTTGAGTTTTTAGGGTGCAATATCATTTTCTCCTTAATTTCCCTTGTGTTAGGTCATTAGTTTGATTTTTTTTTTTAAATAAAAAAATTTAAAGAGAAGGTCATTAGTTTGGAAATGATGAATAAAAGATAAGTATAAAAGCTATGAAGAACATTAGAGTTTAAAAACTCTCATGAAAAGAATCCATGGATGATAATTTTGCGTGTGAACTAAAATCCTAACCCAGGTGTTCTTACTTTTATTTTTCACTTTGAAAGTCACAGCCTAGCAACTTGGTTAAATTATTAAAAATACTTATGAACGGCAGGGTTGATTTTAATTATACCCTCAAACTTTTAAAAGTTTCATTTTAACCCTTGAAATTTGAAGTTTGTTTCATAATGACTAATTTTGCCGTAAAATGCATGAATAAAAAGCGACATGTTTGCATATATATGGTTGCTTATCTCTAATCTCTAATATATAAAAAGCCAGGATCTTGAAAAAACATTTTTGGACTATCATATCCCTACTTCTATTTCTAAATTTACAATTATGTCATTGCAAAGAGTTTAACCTACCTATTTATTTATTATCAATAATTAATAATTTATTTATAAAATACTTATGCTTTAAATAAGACTTAAAAAAAATAAGAATTAAAAAAAATTACCAACTCAACGGTTTCCACGTTGAGGGATGGCGGTCACTTTTACCAATTTTAAAATGACATTGGTAGACGTAGACCATCCTATTCTTTTAATTTTAGTTAAATTACCATATCGTGCCCTTTCAGTAATTATAAAACCATCAAAATAATTACAATAACCAACTGATGGTTTTACACAAAAAAAAAGAAAAAAAAGAAAAAAAGAAAATTGTATCGGATTAAAAAAAATGGAGTTTTCATTATGTCCTTTTAATTTAAATTATTTTGCGACAACAATTTTAATTTTAAATCAGTTACGATCATAACTCTATAGGTAATTTGAAATAAGTAGAATGATAAATTGAAAATGTTACAAAAAAATGACTTTAATTTATGAGAGTTTGATTTAAATAATTGCATAGTTTTAAATTAATAGAGAATGACAAGATTTTCATTGAAATGATAAAAAAAAGGGAAGTTTACAAAAAAAGTAATAGTTTTTACCATTCGTGCGATAACAATTTTAATTTTAAATCAGTTACGATCATAACTCTATAGGTAATTTGAAATAAGTAGAATGATAAATTGAAAATGTTACAAAAAAAAATGACTTTAATTTATGAGAGTTTGATTTAAATAATTGCATAATTTTCAATTAATAGAGAATAACAAGATTTTCATTGAAATGATAAAAAACAAAGGGGAAGTTTACAAAAAAGTAATAGTTTTTACCATTCGTACTAACAAAATATATAGGGTTAACTTTACCTATTTAAATTCTTCTCAAATTAAAAATATAAATTGACAATATTTCTTACTATATAGCTCATTGTAATTGAAGAGTTCATCCCATTAAAATAAATTTCTAATAATAGCTCATTGTAATTTTTTCTTTTGGTTATAGATAAAACGAAGATGAAAAATTTGAAGTACTATTCATTAAAAATAATATATATTTAAAAAAAAAGTATATTAAATGTAATCAAAATTTTAAACACATTTAGTAATTTAATGTATAATTAATATTTTAATTGATAAAATATTTTTGAAAATAATGAAAGTATAAGAATCTAAAAGGTTAGAATGTGAAGAGCTACCATGAAAAATAGTTTTTGTTGATTTAATTTCTATAATTCAATTCTAAAGTTAGTGACTTTACATTTAATTGTAATTTTTTTTTTTTAGAATAATACATTTAATTGTAATTAATATTAGAATAAAGAGCCTCAAAATTTGATTGGTCATGCAATCTTCTTAAACTTCTAGCTACAACTGTATAAATACACACATCCCCTACTTTTTCCACAAACACTTGAGTCTCTTCTCGCTTAATTTGTTCTTATTTCTTAATTAAGTTTATGTTTTTAAACATGATGCTCTTTTTATTTTATTTGATTTTTTTTTAACTCAGATTTGAAAATATATCCTAACTAAATTTTTTTAAGTAGTTCTAATTTTAAAAATTGAACCCAAAAATTGAATAACTCATTGAACCAATTTTAATTTAAGTAATAAAATATTAAAACATTCAACCACCAACAAAAAAAAAACATTATAATTAATTTTAAAAATAATTATACTTAATAACATTTTATTTTAAAAAAAAAATACACGTGCATTTGCACGTGGTAATACACTAGTATCAATAAATTTGAACAAATATATGAAAAAAAAAAATATAAAGGCACATACAGACATGTCACTTTTCATTCATAAATTTGACAGAAAAAATCTTTGAGGGTTATTTTGAGACAAAAGCTTCAAACTACCAGGATAATTGAAACCAACCCTTAATTTTAACCATTTAATCTAAAAATTTAAAGTGGGTCATAAATTTATTATATTTTTATTTGAGTTTTTATGTGAATTGAGGTATACACAAAATATTGTGATGGGTTTGAAAGAATTTTAATTTGTAAACATATGCAAAGAAGTTAGGTGGTGGAATTTTCATTTCATGGATATACTCCGATCCCTATACATCTTTTTCTACTTTTTCTCATTTCATGCATATTCTTTATACATCTTTTCTACTTTTCTTTTTGATAATCCTTTTTGTTTCTACTTTTCTTTTTCTACTTTCAATTAATGGGATTCTCATTCCAACTTCCAAGTAAATTTCTACACGTTTCCACTAAAAGTCCTAGAATTTGCATTATTTGTTATTATTCTCTTTATTCCCACTGTGTTTTAATTTTCTTGCTGAATTAAAACAAAGCTTTATAATATTTCTTTCTAACTTTTTTATGCTAAAAATTTTGGATGTCTAAATGAAACATATTTCTTTTTTTGTAGAATATAAAGCTTATATTGTTTCCTCCCTCTTTTACAGCTTAATCATTGAGAATTTGCATGTGTATAAAAAGAGGTTTGTTTTATGTATTTATTTATTTACAGAGAATATAGCATTACAAAAGTAGAGAGAGAAATTTCATCCTACTGACTGTTACTGTTGAGCTATGAACAATGGATGATTAAAAACAATGTTAGGGAAAGTATTGAGTAAACATGAAAAGTAAAAATTGTGAACAAAAGGATGTACAGAGAGTATAATAACCGTTTGGTTTTTGAAAATTAAGTTTATAATAAACACTACTTTCACTCCTAAGTTCCTTTGTTTTATTATCTACCTTCTTCCTATGATTTAAAAAACTAAGTCAAGTTTTAAAATCTAATACTAAAAATAGTGTGGTTTTTAAGAATTTGTTTTTGTTTTTAGAATTTAGTAAAGAATTCAAATGTTTAGTAAGGAAATTAGAAGAAAACAAACATAATTTTCAAAAACCAAAATCTAACCAACCAAATGGTTATTGACCGAAAGTCATGGTTACATTGCCTAAACTACAAACTAAGACACTGTTTGATAACTATTTGATTTTTGGTTTGAAAATTATGCTTGTTTTCATCCAATCTCCTTACAATGGTTTTCATCCTTGTTAAAGACACACTTGAGTTCTTAGCCAAATTTCAAAAACAAAAACAAGTTTTTAAAAACTATCTTTTCTAGTTTTCAAAATTTGACTTGGTTTTTGAAAACACTTGGAAAGGATGTAGATGACAAAACAAAGAAACTTGTAAGTGTAGGTAGTGTTTTTAAGTTTAATTTTCAAAAACCAAAAACAAAAAACCAAATGGTTATATCAACACAGGGTCTAAATTAGATACCATGCAGGATGTAATTTTCGATTAAGACAACCCAATAATGGTCCCAACTAAATTGAATTGGATTCAAAGCCATCTTCTAAGTCCCGAAAAATCTTTCCACCCTTCACTTTTGATCGGGACCAAGTTCTATTATCGAACTTTCAGGTCCACGAATCAAATTCCCTTATATCGATTTCTTAGGTTCAATAACATACCTCAACCCTATAAATACGTCGAATTAGCTACTACTCCAGATCATCGGAAGCAAACCACTATTACTATAAAGTTTTCTTCGAACTAGCTACAAAAAAAAAATGGATTTTGTGGTAGCCAATCCTGGACAAAACGATGTGTTGCTCCACAAGCACAAGCTGTCTTGTGAAGAACATTGGGAACCGATCAAGAATATCAATGAGCCATACGTGCAAGAGATGGGAAGGTTTGCAGTGATGGAGCAGACTCAACATTTGTGTGGGGTTGGGATCACGTTCAATCGTGTGCTGAGCGGTGACACCATGCAGGTGATGGAAGGAAAAAAATACAGTCTTGTGGTGGAGGTGACAGAAACTGCAGTGCTTCCAATTTTCCCACCACCATGTTCTATTAAGTTATGTGTGGCTATTGTGCTGGATAACCAATGTGATAAATCCTGGAAACTCTTATCCTTTGAATTTCTCAAAGCCTAGAGTTTTGATATATGAAACACAAGTTATCTTATATATATATATCTATACTTCGGATTATGCATATGTAGCATCATCTTTATCTATCAATAATAAATAAACACTACTTATATGTCTAATCTTATGTTTAAGTGAGTGTTTTATCTAGCTTCCTGCTCCATTTCCTTTTATTTTTTGAGTTTAACAACATTATTTGGGGTGAGAGTATTCGAATTTCTGACTTTCTTGATCGATGATACATGTTAATTACCATTGAACTATGCAAAGGAGTGGGGCGATGGAAGTCTCATTTCATGGATATTCTTTATACATTTGTTCTACTTTTCTTTTCGATAGTCATTTTGTTTCTACTTTCAATTAATGAGATTCTCACTCCAAGTAAATTTCTACACGCTTCCACTAAAAGTCCTATAATTTGCATTATTTGTTATTGTCTTTATTCGCACTGTGTTTTAATTTTCTTGTTGAATTAAAACAAAGCTTTATAATATTTGTTTCTAACTTTTTTATGCTAAAACAAAGCTTAAGCATCAAAACACTTCTTATTAATGAGTTGGATGTCTAAACATTTTTTTTTTAATATAGAGCTTATGGGGCGCTGAGTTGGCGTTATAATAACTAGGGTTATAATAGTCTGGAGATTATAATAGCTTGGGGTTATAATAGTTTATATTTGTGGTGCAAATTATTATATAGTCTGGGATAAAATAGTTTGTGTTTGAGATGCAAATTATTTTAGTCTGGATTAAAATAGTATGTGTTTGGAGTGTTGATCTGTTTAACATACGATTCTGAATCAAAGGTTTAAGTTGATTGTTTTTTTTTTCCTGACTTTTTTTTGTTTATTTTTCTCATACAACTTTGTACGTCAAATATCATATTTTGCAAATATATAAAAAAAAAGTTAGGATTTAGTTGTAAAAAAAATAAAGTTTTGGGTATAGGCCGGGTTAAATTATGTGTTTAATTTAAAAGAAAACAAAAAATAACCTAAGGTAAGGGTTGATTTTCTTTGTTTTGGAGTCATAGTTTTTTCACAAAATAAGTCATTTTATGATTTCATATAGAAAAACCATATTTGTTTCATTTTTGTATTTCCAACATAAAAATGATAAATGCTTATTGAAAACTCATATTACCTTCATTATGAAAAGAATCAAATAAAATAGAAAGGGAAAAAAATACACTTTTAGTCCCTGAGGTTTGGTTTAGGTTTCGTTTTGGTCCCTGAGGTTTCAAACCCAACATTTTAGTCCCTGAGGTTTGCATTTAGTAGCATTTTGGTCCCTATATCCATTTTTCCGTTAAAAACTAACGGTTTACTGACGTGGCACCTATTTTTTTATTAAACATTTATTTCTAATTTTGTAAATATAAATATATTAAAAATAATAATATATTAATATTTTTTATTTATATTTCTTTTATTTCTTTATTTTTTATTTCTTTCTCTCTCCCCCCACCTTCTTCTTCTTCCACCAGCCACCTCTCTTCTTCTTCCAGCCACCGGCGCTGCCGCCGATTGCCGACGCCGGCGAGCCATTTTTCTTTTCTTTTTTTTTTTTTTTCCTTTTCTCCTTCTTTTCTTCCCCCTCCTCTGTGTGTTTTCCGACCGCCGGCAAACCCACTTCTCCCCCTCGTATGTGTGTTTTCCGGCGAGCATACCCACGTCGCAACGCCTCCTTCCCTCTCGTTCTTCGTTCTTCCCTCCGATCATGAAACCCACCGCCCCTTTCGTTCTTCCAGCCGGTCACGCCCATTGTTGCAAAGTTAAAAAGAAAAAATGAAGGGAATCCACCGCCCCTTCCGTCGAAGCTGCAGGTTCGTTTGCCGTGGAGTTGATGGTCCACCGCTCGAGGTTCGATTTCAAACCCACGATGCCACCGCAGGTCCGTTCGATTTCAAACCCTCGATGCCACTGCTCGGATTTCGTTCAAGATTTGGCTTCGTTCCGGTATAAAAACGCCGCAAACTCGTGGGTTTTAGGCGAGGGTTTCGTTCCGTTATAAAAACGCCACAGCTCGTTTCAGGCGAAGGTTTCGTTCGACAGTCGGCGGCAAACTGGGTTTCGTTCGACGGCAAGCTGGTGTTCAGGTCGTGGGTTTCGTTCGGCAAGCTGGGTTTCAGATCTGGAGGAGTTTTCAAGCGTGGGTTTTGTTAAGCTGAGAGATAGAGAGGGAACAGAGAGTTAGAGAGAGACGGAACAAAGAGTTAGAGTAAGAAAGGGAGAGAGAGAGAAAAAAAGAAACTTTGCCGGACGGTGGTCGGAAGTAGAAAAGAAGAAAACGATGATGATGGGGGAGAGAGAAAGTAATATAAAAAAGAATAATAATATATTATGGTTTTTAATATATTTATATTTAAAAAAATTAAAAATAAATTTTTAATAAAAAAAAGGTGCCACATCAGCAAACCGTTAGTTTTTAACGGAAAAATGGATGGAGGGACCAAAATGCTACTAAATGCAAACCTCAGGGACTAAAATGTTGAGTTTGAAACCTCAGGGACCAAAACGAAACCTAAACCAAACCTCAGGGACCAAAAGTGTATTTTTCCCAAATAGAAATCACATAAAATAAAAACTTGAGTAGTATTTTTTTAATTATTATTATCACAGTAAACTTGAATACTAAAAGTATAATTTGGAATGAAAAATATGGTACGATGAAGGTAAACATTCATATACTTCATTATCAAAAGTAAT
The DNA here is from genome assembly GCA_036850905.1 of Luffa acutangula. Taxonomy (NCBI): domain Eukaryota; kingdom Viridiplantae; phylum Streptophyta; class Magnoliopsida; order Cucurbitales; family Cucurbitaceae; genus Luffa; species Luffa acutangula. The sequence continues at coordinate 53,032,764 of CM072087.1, read as the reverse complement.
TATGTATTAAAGCTCCATATTTATATATGTACAAAGACAACCTACTATCTAACTCCTAGAAAATTTTCGACTTTTCTGGCGACCACCAACAAATTTTCCGACGATCGAATTTTTTTCCCTATTTTTTCATTTATTTTCTTTTACATCTTTTTTTTTTTTTTTTTTTTTTTTTTTTTTTTATTTTTGTCACCGGAAAAGTCGTCGGCGATTGCAGAAAAAGTGGTCGGAAAGTCGACGACGGTCGCCTGAAAGTCGTCGGTGGTCGTCGGAAAAGTCGTTGGCCGGTTGGTGCCAGAAAAGTCAAGGAGTCACATGGGAGAGGAGAGGAGAGAATTATTGTAGAGAATAGATAGAATAATTTGATGGGTTGAATGGTGATTACTGTAGCAACACGTGGGTAAAAATAACCCACTTCACCCATTATTTTTGTTGATGCCCCAAACACAGGGTGAGTTATAATAGTCTCCACTATTATAACCAACACAGTGGGCCGAATGACCCTACAATGTTTCCTCTCTTTTACAGCTTAATCATTGTGAATTTGCATGTGTATAATTAAAAAGAGGTTTGTTTGAAGTATTTATTTATTTATAGTGAATATAACATTACAAAAGTAGGGGACAAGAGATCTCATCCTACTAACTTTTTTTTTTTTCCGCATACATTAACCTTACATAACACCAAGAGAATCGTTCAGAGAGCAAACATTATAGAAAGGAAAATCAAATAAACCACACCCTCCACACACGGAGGGACATCCTACTAACGGTTACTGTTGTGCTATGAATGGATAATTAAAAATTTATGTTAGGAAAAGTATTAAGTATACATGAAAAGTAAAAATTGTGAACAAAAGGATGTACGGAGAGTATAATAACCATTTGGTTTTTAAAAATTAAGTTTATAATAAACACTACTTTCACTCCTAATTTTTTTTGTTTTATTATTTACCTTCTTCCCATGTTTTCAAAAACTAAATCAAGTTTTGAAAACTAAAAAAAAAATAGTTTTCAAGAATTTATTTTTAGAATTTAGTAAAGAATTAAAGTGTTTCATTAATATAGTAAAGAAATTAAAAGAAAACTAGCATAATCTTCACAAACCAAATCCTAACCGCCAAATTAATGGTTATTTATTTATTTAACGCATCACGACTTGAAATTAGGCAATTTAATTATGGAAGATAATTGTTTTTTTTTTTAAAATGGATACTTTATTGAAAGCGTATGCAAGGCACATACAAACTTGTAGCAAAAATTACAAAAAGGCATCCCAATTAATAGCAATGGAAAAGAATTGTTAAGCATGTATAACATTTACTTAAAAAGATAGAAGTACTCTAGCACATATATGTTTCAATTTTATTTCGCTAAATAACTCATATCTTTTTCTCTCTAAAAAAAATTCTATGGGAAATCATTTGGCTGATGAACCTAGAAGGTCTCAATTAGTTCTATAAAATAATAAACAATTAATTACGTATTTTAATCTCTATGTGTAAAAATTTAATTACATAGATTCTTGGAGAGTACCATTATTAGATCTATCAACTCAATAATCTCACACGCTAGCTAGCTACATGGTAGTTTTGTTAGGATTCGAGTGTATCATCTACATTTGTAGCTAACTTTTAATTTTTTGTATGTAGAATCAGTAGAGATGTCAAATCAAGTCAAAGTCATGGTTACGTTGCCTAAGTTACAAACTAAATTAGATACCATGTAGGATGTAATTGTCGATTAAGACAATCCAATAATGGTCCCAATTAAATTTAATCAAATTCCCTTATATCAATTTCTTGTGTTCAACGTACCTAAACCCTATAAATACGTCGAACTAGCTACTACTCCACAACGGAAGCAAACCACTATTACTATAAAGTTTTCTTGGAGCTAGCTATATAGAAAAAATGGATTTTGTGGTAGCCAACCCCGGACAAAACAATATGTCTTGCTCCACAATCACAAGCCTTGTGAACATTTAAAGTGGGTCATAAATTTGGATCACATTAAATATTCCGATGCTTTGGTTTAATTTGGAAGAATTTTGAATTTGTAATCACATGCAAAGGAGTTGGGGGGTGGAATTCTCATTTCATGAATATTCCTTTACATCTTTATTTTCTACTTTTTCTCATTTCATGCATAATTCTTTACACATCTTTTTACTTTTTGATAGTGCATTCTTTTCCTACTTTCTTTTTTGGACAGTTGCATAGATGAAAAATTGAACCAAATTAATAACAAATATAGCACAGTTGCAAACTAATTGCATATATAGTAAAATTAATTGTACAAGACCAAAAAATTGTCGTCAGATCCTATCCGTGCTATCACTGATAGACTTTGATTATTCAAAGTCTACTAGTGTCTATCGCTGATAGATTCCGGTTAATCGAAATCTATTAGTGACTATCACTGATAGATTTTGATTGATAGTCATAGATTTCGATTAATCGGAGTCTATCAGCGATAGACACTGATAGATTCTAAATAATCGTAGTCTATTACTAGATTGATAGATTATGATTAATCAGAGTCTATCTCTGATAAACTCTAATAATCGAAATCTATCAAATAGAATCTATCAGTAATATATTGTGATAGATTTGGCTATATTTGCAATTTTTTTACATTGTGCTATATTTACAATTATATAATTCTTATTTGTCACTCACTGCAAATTCTCTTTACAATTTCAGCTTAAACATCAAAATACCTTATTAGTGAGTTGGATATCTAAACATATTTATCTTTTTTTTTTTTTTTTTTTTTTTTTTTTTTTTTTTTTTTTTGGTAGAATATAGAGCTTATATTGTTTCACTCTCTTTTACAGCTTAATCAATGATAATTTGCATTTGTATAAAAGAGGTTAGTTTGATGTATTTATTTATTTATAGATTAAAAAAAGTAGAGGTGGAGATTTATTAACCTATTAATATCTTTAACTGAGCTATGAATGGATAATTAAAAATGTCCGTAAGGCAAAGTATTAAGTATACATGAAAAGTAAAAATTGTGAAAAAAAAAAAGAAGCATGTATCGAGGAGTTTATATAACCATTTGGTTTTTGAGTTTTTAGTTTTTGAACATTAAGCTTATAAACAATACTTTCACTTATTAAGTGTATTCTCATATTTTTGAAATTTTAGCAAATAATTTCAAATGCTTTATTAACAAAGATGAAAACCATTGTAAAGAAATTAGGAGAAAATTAACGAGACTAATTTTTAATTAAATGGTTATTGAACATGACCTAAGTTAATAATGTGTGTATATATAATGCTACACGACTTGAAATTAGACAGTTTAACCATGGAAGAGGATTGTTAAGCATATATCACATTTACTTACAAAGATAGAAGTACTCTACATATATATGTTTCGATTTTAATTCGCTAAATAACTCTTATATCTTTTCTCTCTCTAAAAAAAATTGCATGGGAAATCATTTGGTTGATAACCTAGATATGGTTAAGTTAGTTCTATAAAATAAAACAAACAACATATATTTACTACGTATTTTTAATCTATATATGTAAAAATTAATTACATAGATGCTTGGAAAGTATACTATTAGGATCTATCACTTCGTTAACAAGAGCATAGCCCAACTGACATAAAATTTGAATCCTGGACTAAGAGATTAGACGTTCAAATCGACAAGTACTACTTCTTGTAGAAGAAAAAAAAATCTATCAACTCAAAAAATCTCAAACGCTAGCTGCAAGGTAGTTTTGTTAGATTTGAGTGCATCATCTACATTGTAGGCTACTTTTGTTGAGTTGTGTGCCACAAAATCAAGAGCTCTTAATTTTTTGTAAGTAGAATTTGTAATGTCAAATCAATTGAAAGTCATGGTCATGGTTACAGTGCCTAAACCTACCAGCTAAGTTAGATACCATGAAGGATGTATTTGTCGATTAAGACAACAAAACAATGGTCCCAATTAAATTGAATTGGATTCGAAGCTATCTTCTAAGTCACGAAAAATCTTTCCACCCTTCACTTTTGATGAGAAAGACGTTCTATCATTGAACTCTTAGGTCCATGAATCAAATTCCTCTATATTGATTTCTTGGGTTCAATAACGTACCTAAACCCTATAAATACGTCGAACTAGCTACTACTCCAGATCGGAAGCAAACCACTATTACTACAAATTAGTTTTCTTCGAACTAGCTATAAACAAAATGGGTTTTGTGGTAGCCAACCCTGGACAAAACGATGTGTTGCTCCACAATTACAAGCCTTGTGAAGATTGGGAACCGATCAAGAATATCGATGAGCCATACGTGCAAGAGATGGGAAGGTTTGCAGTGATGGAGCATGTTAAGAATTCACAATCGTCTGGGATACTCGTAAGGTTGACGTTCGATCGTGTGCTGAGTGGCGAGACTTTGAAGGTGGCAGAAGGAAAAAAATACTGCCTTACGATAGAGGTGAAAGAAGATGTGGTAATTCCAATTATGCCGCCGCCGCCGATTTCTATTAAGTTATGTGTGGCTACTGTGTTGGAATGCGATAAATCCTGGAAACTCTTATCCTTTGAGTTTCTCAAAGCCTAGAGTTTGATGAAAGACAAGTTATCTTATATATATATCTATACTTTGGATTATGCATATGTAGCATCATCTTTTATCTATCAATAATAAATAAACACTACTTATATGTCTAATAATCTTATGTTTAAGGGTGCGTTTGGAATACTTTTTAATTTAAGTGTTTTTAAAGAATGCATTTTATTATAAACATTTTGCATAAAAATGATTTAAAATTTAAACACTCACATGTTTGATTACATTTGTTCATAAGTATTTTTATACCCAAATTACTATATGCTTAACAACTCTTTTTAAAAAAGTTGTTTTCAAGTGTTTCCCTCAAAATGTATTATTTCTCAATCTCATTTTTTAATAAGTCATTTTTAGTGGTTGCCAAACAACTATAATTTTTTTTAAAATGATTTTTTTTTTCAAAATTAAACACTTGAAAAGTTAAACCAAACATACCCTAAGTGGGTGGTTTATCTTCCTTCATTTCCTTATTTTTTTTTGAGTTCGAAATTATTTGGAGTGAAAGGATTCGAATTTCTGACCTCTTGGTTGAGGATACATACCAATTACTGCTGAACTATGCTTGCTTTGACCTTTCATTTTAATTAAAAACATAGTTAACTTGTCTAGGCTTAATCAACTTAAAAATAATAAAATAATTATTGGTACTATTTATTGCAACATCATCACACGTATGTGAATATGAAAATAAAATCAAACGTTTTAAATTAGAAAAAAGTTCTTACGAAGCCATCAACAAGAGCATAGCTCAACTGACATAAAGTTGGATCGATAACTACGAGGTATGTGGTTTTTTTTTTTAAAAAAAAAAAATTCTTACGAAGCTACCCTTGGATAATTAGATTTTTATTTTTTAGTTTAACTTTTGAGAGATAACAACTTTTTTTTTTTAGTGCACTTTAGACTAAATAGATAGGTTATATTGGGTTTGATATCCAATTTGGATTCTATGTTATGTTTTCGAACACTCACTTTTTGTAGATTAATTTGTTTAATAAAACTACTTTTGGACTTTGTGATCCAAATAATGTATTAAACTTCTGTTGACATGTTGACCATTTCCGTGTCCATAGGTTTGACATCAACATCACGACCTTGAATTACACCATTAAAAAATCGATAAAATATAAACAAAATAACAACAAAATGTAACAACGTAGATATAATATTTATAATAAGTATTTAAAGTTATTTTAAAAATGTAAAACATTTATTTATTAATTTAAATATTTTTTTTGGAACTTTTTAAAAATATTTTTTCAATGACCTTTTCATAAAGTGAGACCTCAACATTTCTGCCGACATCGACATTTTAACCCTGGATACTAATCATATTTTCCCTCTAAAATTTTTACACATTAAAATTTTCCAAACTAATGTCCAAACCTAACCGGATATAAAGTAATTATTTAGGTTATTTAGTACTTTTTGAAAGTGTTTTGTAAATATTAGAAACTCAAAATCGTTAAAAATAAAAATAAAAATGTGAACAAGCTTTTACCTATATGAGAATATCTATCTATACTATATATAAAAAGGGTTAAGATTGAAGAATTTTTACATTCCAATTTTGCCCTTACAATCTTTTTCAATTCCTATTTTGCCCTTCACTATTTGTTGATGGGACACAACTCTTTGAGTTGAGGTGTCCGTCGAGAGAAATTTATCCAATAGAGGTGGTTCTTCAATCTTTGGGATGCCACTCTTCGAGTTTAGGTGTCTTTTGAGTTGAAGTGTCCGTTGAGAGAAAATTGTCCAATAGAGGTGGGTTCTTCGATCTTTGAGATGCGACTCTTCGAGTTTAGGTGTCCGTTGAAAGAAAACTGTCCAATAGATCAGGTGAGTTCTTCAATCTTTGAGATGCGACTCTTCGAGTTTAGGTGTCCGTTGAAAGATGTTAGAAAAATGATCAAGGTGGTTCTTCAAATTTTGACTTTACAAAATATATTTAAAAATTAAACTTTTAAGTCGAATATGTGCAATTTATGCTGATGAAACATGACTATTCGAATGGAGATAACACATCGAATCAATGTATTCGTTCATATAGGTGCAATCCATGTATAAAAAGAAATAAACATAATTTTCAATATACATTGTCTATTTTTTCCTATCAAAATGTCAGTGGTAGGAGAACTTATTTTATTAAAAAATTCAATGGTTTCAAAAGAGAGAGAATAAAAGTGTTTGCATTGAATTGTATTACAATAAAGTTTTGAGATAATTTTTGAAGTTTCTACATATTATTCACACATAATTTCATGCATAATTTTTTTTTATGTTCTAAAGATTTTCCAACCACATGCATTGCACGTGTCTTTTGACTAGTTATTGTTAAAGGACTCAATAGTATGACAAAATTGGTCGAATAAATAAATAAATATGACAGTTTTCAGTTTTTTTTTTTAAAAAATATTTGCACATCTGTTTAAACATTTTAAGGTTTTTTTTTTCTTTAATGTTTGTATATCACTCATTGTTATTGTATGTCATTGATAAACATTTATTATTAGTTATAGTATTTTTACATCGTCTATCTCATTGATAGATGTCTAATAGACTAATGTGGTTGAGATTATGTTAGTTGACTTTTTTTTTTTTAGTTCAAAAACATTTGAGGGAAGGGGGATTCGAACCTCTAATCTCTTGGTCGAAGATACATACCAATTACGGTTGAGCTATGCTTGCTTTGACAATATGTTAGTTGACTTTATGAGAAACGTTTTTTTTACTAAACTTGAAATCATGCCATATGTGCAAATCTTTTTTATATTTTATTAGATATTTACTAATAAATTTGTGTGGAAATGTTATACATGCAATTGCTCCAAAATTCTAGGAAAACCATAGGTAGACACCATAGGAAAATTACACACTCATGAAAAGAAATCATCAATAATCTTAGTGCATAAAATAAAACTCTAAGCATACTTTAAAAGTGTGACGCCGGAGGTTAGAAGGGATATATGAATGAACTGAGATCACATCCGAATGAGAGGGATCTTGAAGACATGAAAGTATGGTCAAGATAAGCTTAAGAGAATTGATAGATATTACGCCTATACCAACAAGGTGCACCTTCTTTTTCGATGACTCAATCATAGGAACTTTGAAGTTAAACGTGCTTAGCTTGGAGAAGTTCTATGTTAGGTGACCACATGAGAATTTTCATTCTTAGAAGAAGTTTAAGACGAGTATGGTAACGTGACCAGGTTGCAGGAGAATGCCGAGACCGTCAGGTGCCGAATTCGGATTCCGAATCTTAGGAATGGGGCGTTACAAAAAGTCTACATTTTTCGATTTTTTTTTTGGCCATCAATGTAGATCTCAATTTTTTTATTCATTTTTTAAAGTAGTGATATAAATAAATTTACCATAACCTATGAATTTAAATATTGGTGGTTTAACATGATATCACAGTCGAAGATGTTCAAACCCTTGAAATACCATTATTTCCTCTCGAATCAAATATTGATTTCCATTTGTTAGACGTTGTACAAATTTCCAGTACTACAAAGACGTGGTTTGAGAGAACCTTTATCAACATGATAGTGGGGATAAGTGGAATTTTCATTTCATGAATATTCCAATTTATCTTTTCTACTTTTTCTTTATTTAATGGATATTCCTATTTGTACATCTTTTCCATTTTCATTTTTTAATAGTGTATTCTCTTTTGTTCTCAAAAAAGTAAAAAAAAAGAAAAAGAAAAAAGAAGTGCATTATTCTCTTTCTACTTTCTTTTTTTTCTTTTGTCATTTAATAAGATTCTCACTACTCCAAGAAAATTTCTATACACTTCTACTGAAAATCGTCAAATAATTAAATTTCCATGTGATAGTGATATTGTCTTGATTAGCAGGTTGCGTTAACTTTTCTGGCGGATCAAAATTTTTGTAATATTTCTTTCTAAATTTCTTTTGCTAAAAATCTCGACTACTACTTCTAATCATTTAATACTTAATTCCCCAATTGCATTGACTAATTCTCAAGATTAACCTTAAATATCTAATTTCATTATGAAAAGTTATATATATATATATATATATAAAACAATAACACATCAACCTTTCATTCAAACCAAGAAACCGTTCAAGGAGCAACAGTACAGAAGGACAGAATCAAAGAAACCACATCCTCCCCACACTGCGGGACAATCTCGAATCCAAAACCCGTGAGACATCCTCACTCAAAGCCAAACTAGCCGGCCAGTGCACAACACTATTCCCCTCCCGAAAAGCTAAATCCTCGATCATCTTAACTCTAAGCTAGCTACTAGTTTGCTCCGGACCTAGCTCGTTTTCAACTCGACTTGGTCCCCGAACTCATAATTTAGGCCTGCAACAAAATTACCGTCAAATACAACATTTTGCACATAGAATTTAACAAAGATAAGCAATTTAGGAGGAGATAGACATAAACCAATTTATTCTACCAAAAACACCCCAACCTAAATCTGAAAAGTTGAAGAATAAAAAATTGATAAATTGACATATGAAATAAAATTTACCATTTCAGGTTAATTAATCATCAAAATTAAATACTTATTAGTTTGAATTCATAACAAATTTTTAGTACCTATTTGAAATGATTTTTTAAGTGTTTAAAAACATTTTTCTTTTGCACTTAAAAATATTTTTTTATACTTAGAAAGTAATTCCAAACAGACCCTTATTCTCTATAATATTGCTTGTCTCGCTACCACAAGACCATACAATACATTTAGGTTTCTATATATTATACTTTCCTAGTTTTTTTTTTTGAGATTATATTATACTTTCCTAGTCATTCTACTAAAATCTCTTTTTTATACGTATTCTTGTAAAAATTTCATCGAATTATATTAAAAATATTTTTGGATTTAAAATATTGGGTGAAATAAAGCTTATAGAAACTAACTTTTATAATATATATTTTTAACTTAAATGACTGTCCATTATTTTTGGATAAATATGCTACATGTGCAAACTATTTAATTTCAAGATGGGAATAAAAAAACCAAATCAGAAATAGTTATACTCATCATGTATATATTAAACATATTATTTGAACAAAATCCACTATTTCATAAGGAAGAAGATATACATGAAAAGAAGCTCAGTAATAAAGATTTAAAAAATTGTATGCTATTTGATTTTTATAACACATGAAGCATCCTAGCCGTTGTGTGTTGAAAAAAAAAAAAAAAAAGAAAAAAGGGCTAAAGGTGGCAATAACTCTATCTTACATTACTACAAAATTATGAAGGAAAAAAAATAAAAACAACAACAATGGCATCAACTTAGAAGTTATTTTTATTTTTATTTTTTTATTTTTTATTTTTTTTTTTTAGTATGTGGGGAGGGGAATTCAAACCACCGACCTTATGGTTATCAATACAAGGTTATGCCAGTTTAACTAAGTTCTTATTGGCCATGGAAAAAATGATTTCTTAGCCCTATATTTACTTAACAAAATGAGAGTTACTTTAGCATATATCTCTTTTGATTTTATTTCACTAAATACTCTTAAGTTTTGTAATTTCCTCAAAATTATATGAAAACCATTGAGTTGATGAACCTACCTGGTTAATTAGGTCCAAAAAAATTGAAAAAAAAAACATTTAAATAAGGCCTTGTTTGAAAACCATTTGGTTTTTGAAAATTATGCTTGTTTTCTCTCCATTTCTTTATCATGGTTTTCATTTTTGTCAAGTAGACACTTAAATTCTTAGTCAAATTCCAAAAACAAAAACAAGTTTTTGAAAACTATTTTTTTTTCCTTCTTCTTCTTCTTTCAAAATTTGATTTGGTTTTTGAAAACATGGAAAGATTCTAGATAACAAAACAAAGAAAGTTTGGAGGGGAGAGTAGTGGTTATAAGCTTAATTTTCAAAAACAAAAAACAAAATGGTTATCAAACGGATCCTACATTTTTCTAATCCATATATGTAAGAATAAGGACATAGATCCTTTGCAGTTTTATCATGTCTACAACCTTCAGGCCACGACTCTCTCTTTTTATCCTTTGGAGTTGGATTCGAAGCTATCTTGTAGACCACGACTCTCTCTTTTTATCATGTTCGCATATCAAGATTCCATGGTATCAAGTTCTACCGTCGAATAACTCTTAGGTCCACGAAAAATTAAATTCCTTGACATTCATTGTATATAGAGTTGAACCACAACTCTATAAATACCCAAGTGCTACTGTAGATGAAAAGCAAACCACTAATATAGAGTTTTCTTCAAACCATCTACCAAAGTTTCAATGGATTTTGTGGTAGTCGCCCCTGGACAAAATGATATCCTGCTCAACAACAACAATCACAAACTTGGTGATTGGGAGCCGATCAAGAATATCGATGACCCATACGTGCAAGAGATGGGAAGGTTTGCCGTGATGGAACATGCACACAATCTATTAGGGGCAAACTGGAGGTTCATTTGTGTGGTGAGGGGTGAGACTCAACTGGTGGCTGAAGGAAAAAAATTTCGCCTTGTGGTGGAAGTGGAAATAACCATAGTAGTTCCAGGCATGCCAAAAAAGATCGAGTTCTTTATGGCTACTGTGCTCGATAAGCAATGTGATCGATCCTGGAAACTCTTATCTTTTGAAAGTCTTCCCATACGTTCTTAGGGCATTGACCCTATAATCCCGACCTCGAGTCTGATGAGGGAAGCTATCTTATCTCTATTGTAATAATGCATATGTTGCATTATCTTTATCTTATAATAATGATAATTTGAGAATAAAATAAAGACAGTTTATGTCTAATATAATCTTGTGCGTTTAAATGAATGTTGTTTTCTCTTCATTTTTTTTTTCTTCTTAATTGAAAATCTAGTTTAACTTGACTAGCTTTGTTCAATTCAACGATTCAATGATGAACCTACCCTTAAAAATAATAAGCTACTCTTTATGGCTTTATTAGCCAAAATAGTTAAATTAACAATAGAGAACTTTGCTAGCAACAACCTTCTAGAAAATTTGTTATTATTATTATTATTTTTATTATTATTTTTTAATGTTCTACCAAAGTAATGGAAGGTGATAGGATTCGAACCCAAAATAGGTTAATTTAGATTAACTCGTTTTCCTAGTGTCGATTAATTTTTATAGGATGATAATTGATTGAAAATTATTTAATCCTTAATATAATATAATAAAATGATAAACAATTCATTGAGAAAAGATTTTGTAAATGTTTGGAACAAAACTCCAAAATATTATTGTAATATTATATTACATGGTTTAATTTGGTAGACAGGATCTTTCATTTAAATAAGATTTTGGATTGGATTAATTTCAATGATAGGCCTAATATTAAAAAAAAATTGTCACATGAAGTATTGAAGAACATAAATAAAGAAATTGCCCATGAAAACAGTGTTTTGACAAAAGTTATTTTAGCCTGTGCTCAAACATTATTCAAGCTTGATATCATTCCTTGTCTCTCTGCTGGGTGAGTTCTCATACCTCTAGAAAATTTAAATATGCTTGAAGCATCAATAACTTTTTTTGTGTAACTGACATTTGCTTAATATATTATTTAATTATGTGTGTGCATATAAGTTATGCTAATTCTTCTGTGTGAGAAAGAATTGCAATATTAATATAAACATAGTTTGATTGGTTGAGATATCATAATTATGATCAAAAGGTTAAACTGTTCAAATTCTTAACCCTATATCGTTGAATTTTAGGAAAAAAGAAAGAAAGAAAAGAACATTGATGTATGTTTACTGGTGCAATAATGCATCTTTTTCAAAATTTTTCTCCATGTGCTTGTAGGACATTAACTTGAAAATGATAAAAATATAAAGTATAAAAATTTCACGAGAACCTTATAGACTCTATAGGGAAAACACTTATGAGTAGGAACCATGAATATAGCGAAAGTGAGCATAACTCAATCGATAATTGGTATATAATTCTCGACCAAGAGATTAGAGGTTTGAACGTCCCCCAACCTCTTATTTGATAAACATGGGGTTCCCATCTCAAAAGACAATGAGTGGAGTAATCTATATGTATCTTATAAAGATTAATTATGAGATCTCCTCACTTTTTCAAGGTGGGATCCTCAACATTATTCCCCTCAAGATGGTGCCTCACTTTGAGGTTCACCATTCTTAAATCGGATCCCAATCTATTTTTGGACAAAATACCTGTTTGGGGTTTCATGGGCTCTGATACCATATTAGATAACATGAGGTTCAATCTCAAAACCAATTAGCAATGAGTGGAGTAATCCATGTATTTTATAAAGATTATGAGATTTCCTCACCTTCTCAAGGTGGGATCCTCAACATGCCCTTTAAGATGATGTCTCTTTGGGTTCATCATTCTTAAATCGGATATTTTTTTTTTTTTTTTGTGAGTTCAACAAGGGTGGGGGGATTCGAACCTCTGACCTTTTGGTCGAGAGTGCATGCCAAAACAAGAGGCTAGTAGTTTTTCACCATTGGATGTAAGAGAGAGAAATTGAAAGTTTTGAAGATTTATATTCGATGGATTTAAAGAGGCAGTCTGATGGAATAATTTGTCCTTCTTCCCATGTGCATCATGGAAGCTATTTTCAGATTGGAGTGTTTTAAGGGTATTCAACATCTGAATGGACTTGAAACTTCTTGTCCTCGATCTTGTAATTCTGTTTCTTTTCTACATATTGACAGATCTTTGAATAGGGTTGCAGACTCTTTAGCTAAGAGGGCAGTTTTGCAACGTCTTCTTCTGTTTTATATGGTTTTTATGGCCTTTTCTAAAAAAAAAAAAAAAGGGCAAACTTTAAATTAGATCATAGTTTAATTAGGGAAGATGATTTGTTGGGCATATATCAAATTTACTTAAAAAGATATAAAAGTAGTTTAGCATATATCTCTTTCGATTGTATACAAAAAAAAAAAAAGATCCCTCGTATTATTAAATGTAAACTAAACAACCACAAAGAACCCTACTATTTACCAAAACTTTTATTCTTCGGTGGCTATGCAACTACTCGTGACACTTGCTCTTCCTTGCAACGACGATCCACTGTGTGACAAAGTGAGGGACTAAGTTTTGGAAGGAATGACAAGCTCATACAATTTTCTCACTTTAAAAGTCATCTCAAAGCGAGCATAATTCAACGATAATTGACATGTACCATCGACCAAGAGGTTAGAGGTTTGAATCCACCACCTTCAAATGTTGATGTACTAAAAAAAAAAAAAAAAGTTATACCAGACTTTAGAATTTGGCCAATTATCGTGATAACTCTTTTAAAGTGTGCTACTTTTTTTCTTTTTCTTTTTTTGTAATTCAACGATTAGATTTGAGGATGGTGAGATTCAAACTTCTGACCTCTTGGTCAATGGTACACATTCCAATTGCTGTTAAGCTATGCTCACTTTAACTTTAGTGTGCGTTACTTGCTTCATAAAATAACGAGTGGGTAGTACGATACTCATCTCAATATATTCCTATATATTGTATTCTTTTAGTATTTTTTTTCTTTTTTATTTTTCCATAAATGAGATTCCAATTACTTCATGCAAAAATTTCACATACGTGTCCAATACAACTCCACACTTTTTTTTTTCTTCTTCTTCTTCGATTTATTGTGATATAAACATAGCTTATATCTTTATTAGATTCTCTCTTTAATGAGTCTGGATTTCAATGATAGGCTTACTCGTAATTTAATATGAAAAATATGTATATTAAGTTGTCTACTAATTTTCTACGTGGACCAAAGCTCTATAGGCTTTTATATAATGTACTAAAAATCTTGATGTTTACCCTTATTGAGTCAATACTGATTAAAGTTAAAAGCTTAAATTGATAGGTTAGAATTGATCTATAATTTATTTCTTTCAATGTATTCCAAAATTCTTTCTATCACGTGTGGAATTGAAAATATTACTTTCACAACCAGGGTTTTATTGTTATTATTATTAATTTTTTACTAGAGAAAGATAAACAATCTTTCATCCCAACTTATTTATTTATTTTTATTTTTTATGGTAAACATCTTTTATATTAACCTTTAATTTTCTAATATAATGTTAACAATTGTTTTATCTTAATCTTAGGATAATTGGACCACATTAATTTACACTCAAAGTGTAAATTGATATACAAATCTTTCATACTATCTATTTTATGCTGAACATAATTTATATATAATCTTTTCTAATATAATGTCAAACAATTGTTTTATCTTAATTTTAGGATAATTATTGGGTCACATTAAAGTCAAAAGCTTAAATTGATAAGATAGAATATATCTATCATTTATTTTTTTCAATGTATTCCAAAATTCTTTCCCTCACATGTGAGATTGACAAAGTATTAATTTGACAACAATATGGTTTATTTACTACACAAAGAAATACAATCTTTCCTCCTAATTTTTTTATGCCAATTAAACATCTTTTATATAATATTTTCTAATATAATGTTAACGATGGTTTTTTTTTTTTTTTTTTTTTGAAAAGAAATGTTAACGATGGTTTTATATCTTTATTTAAGGATAATTAGTCCATATTAATTCACACTCAAGCTTAACCTTAAATAAAGTTTCATAATGAAAAGTTAAAAGAAATTTAAACATAAATTAACACGTTGATTACTTATAATTATTATTGCTCAAATTTTGTTAGCTAGTCTCCCTCATGGGACCATTAGTTTATAATTTATCCAATTGACTTAATCATATCACCTCATCTAAATTTTATCTAAAAAAAAGCCTCGTGAAAGATATATTTAAGTGGTATGTAAAGACTAAAAGTAATCATAATTTTTAGATATCAAAAAAAAAAAAAAAAATCATAATTTAAAGGTTAGGGACAAAATTTATTTATTTATTTTTTAAATTAAGAAACTGTTGGTATTTACATATAACAAATGTTCAAATTATAAAGATAAAAACTTACCCAAAGAAAAAAAAGGATTAAAATTTATAATAATTTAACATACAAAAATCACTTTTACTTGAAAAGAAAATTTTATAGTTAAGTATATATCATTTTTAATTTTGCATGTATACCATTAGATTCAAATCTAGGTTATGGGCACTTGACTAACATTAAGCCATAAAGTTTCTATTGCCCTCTTTGTTAATGATGTTGACGATTAGATTGATTTCTAAGGTTCAACCACAAGTTTACTAGCCAACTTAAGCATAACTCAACCAATTTAAGGCATTATAAATTGTTTTTAGAGGCTACATGTATAATCTCTATTATTACTACATTGAACTAAAAAGAAGAATAAAGTTGTAATGTCCTAGGTCACGTCACCACACTTGTCTTTAAACGACTTTTAAGAGTGAAGCCTATCCCCATAGATCAACACGGTTCCTTTTAGCATGCGCCGTCTTCACTCACATGCTTCCTAGGAAAATTTCCAAGAGGACGTCTAACACAGGGCTTGACAAAGTCAAACATGCTTAACTTTTGAGTTCCTATGATTTATCCACTAAAAAGGAAGGGTACATCTTATTGGTATTGTTAGTTACTATCAATTCTTTTAAGCTTATATTGACCATACTTTCATATCCTTAAGATTCGTTTCATTTGAATGTGGGTAGCACTTTATTCATATACCCCTCCTACTCGATCAAGACAAACTACTATCGTTTTAGAAAGTTTCTTTGACCTATTTGCCAAAGAACGTGAATGAGGTATTTCAACAAGTTCTAGCAAAAATCCTCTTTAACCCAAGCGCTGTTTCGTGGCGGTTTTTTGGGTTGTCTAGAATGAAAGAAATCGTCGTATTTTCAACAACCAATCGCGCTCCTTTGATCGTCGATGGGAGGATATCTTAGCTCTTGCAGCGACTTGGACTTCTTCTTCAAAATTTTTTATCAATTATGACACGTCTTCCATTGCTTTGAACTGAAAGGCTTTTCTATAATCCTCCCGATGTATGTTTTTCACGTACGTTTTAATAAAGTATCTTTTTTCCAAAAAAAAAAAAAAAAAACAAGTTATAGCAAAAAACGAGAGCACAATCCATGTTTTTTGGTTATTGATCGAGGATATCTCTAAAACATAGTTGTGCAAGAGTTGCGCATTATGGTGCAGCCAAAAGATAATAGGCACAAAATTAATTGTGAACTTTGAGGCTATAGTTTTAGTTTACATGGGCCAACTCCTCGACCCTCTTATCTTTCAAAGTTCTTATATTTGAAAACTATATATTTGATTTCATTTAAATAGACCTATATCAAGGAAGGTAATTGTTCTTACGAGTACTTATATTTTAGGAATCTACTTCTTATCCGGTCGATGTGGGACTCTGATTACTGTCCAATAATCACTCCCCTTTAAAACAATGATGTTTGGCAATATATTATTTTTAGAAAATTTAAAATGTCACTAGAGTGGTTTATAAAGAAGTAGTTGGAAGGTAATTTTTGGTCAAATGGATTGGATCGAGAATTGGATTCCAAAATGACATTATTATTTTTATACCCTTCTATATGACGTGAAAACGTTGTTAACAAGTAATGGATTGTTGACGTGAAAACATTTTTTTATTTTTAAAAAATAATTTTTAATTATGTAAAATAAAAATATATTAAAATAATATAAATATTATATTTTAATTTTATTTATTTTCTCTTTCTCATCTTCTTCAATCACCACACCAGCCACCATCAAACCAGTCGCTGACTGTCGGTGGAGACTTTAGTTTTTTTTTTGTTTAGTGAGTTTCTCCCTTTGAATCTAGTCGGAACGAAGGGGAAAGAACCCCTTCGTTCCAGATCTGGAATGAACCCAGATCTAAAGAAAAAAAATTAATATATTTTTCAAAAAACAAAGCCTGCATATAGATACTTTTTTTTTTCTAGTGTTAATGTGTGTTTTTTTTTTTTTAAAGAAAATCTAAATAAAAAAAACCATAAAATGCATAAAATTAGGTTTCTAAAAAAAATAATAGTAAAATGAAAATATATAATTACGTTTTTTTTTAGAGAATATATAATTTAATACAATTGTAGTGTCATTATTTTCTAATGATAAGGTTTAGAAAATAATAAATAAAATATTATGGGTAATCATTTTTCCATCATTTAAGTTAAAAAAAAACAGAAATACAAAATTAAAAATTAAAACTGAACATGAAAATTAAATATTTGTGTTTATCCTTGTTGAGTCAATACTAACTAAAATTTTAAAAGCTTAAATTAAATTGATAAGTTAGAATATATATCTATAGTTTATTTTTTTTACATAATGTACTCCAATATCCTTTCATCCATCACACATGTGGGATTGAAAGTATTAATTTCAATCACCTTTCCATCACACGCATATGGGATTGAAAGTATTAATAATTTTCAATCACACGTCGGATGAAAGGTATTCCAAAATTTTTTCCGATCACATGTGGCATATATTGAAAGTATATTCCAATATCCCTTCTATCACATGTGGAATTGAAAGTATTAATTTGACAATCAGGGTTGAATTTTTTTTTTTTTTTTTTATAAGTAGACAAAAATATACAATCTTTCATACTGATTCTTTTTTTTTTTATGTTAAACATCTTTTATATATTTTTCTAATATATTGTCAACAATCATTTTATTTTAATCTTACGATATAGTTGGGCTACATTCATTCAAACTCAAGCATAAATTGATATACAAATCTTTCATGCCATTTTAATTTTTTTTCATGTTGAACATCTTTTATACATAACCTTTTCTAATATAACATAAAAAATCCTTTTATCTTAATCTTTAGAATATTTAGACCACATTAAAGTAAAATATTTAAATTGATAGGTTAGAATAATATATATATGATTTATTCCTTTCACTGTATTCCAAAATTCTTTCCATCATATGTG
Source organism: Luffa acutangula (assembly GCA_036850905.1). Classification (NCBI taxonomy): domain Eukaryota; kingdom Viridiplantae; phylum Streptophyta; class Magnoliopsida; order Cucurbitales; family Cucurbitaceae; genus Luffa; species Luffa acutangula. Next base: position 53,014,364 of record CM072087.1, on the reverse strand, counting down.
GGATTGAAAGTATTAATTTGACAATAATGGTTTATTATAATTATTATTTTTTTACTTAGACAAAGATAACCTTTCATACTAACTTTTTTTTTTTTTTTTTTTTTTTTTTAAAAAAAAATGCTATACATCTTTTATATATAATCCTTTCTAAAATAATGTTAACGATGGTTAATTTTATCTTAATCGGATAATTAGGCCACATTAATTATTTTTTTTATAAGCCATATAAATTTATTAATCTAAAAAACAAATGTAAAACATATTGTACCAAATTAGAAAGAACTCTTATTTTTATAAACCCTATATATATTTTTTGAAAAATAAACCCTATATATTTATTAACTTGAATATAAACAAGGTATATATATATATATATATATATATATTTTGAAAATATATAAACAAGGTATATATTGTGGAGGTGTGAATGAACCTACCGCCTAAAAAATTGTCAAAGAGAAAAAAAAAAAACGACACAAACCGCCGAAGTGGTCGTAACTCGTAAAGACTATTGAGAGGGAAAATCTGAAACGTGGGACATAAATGATTATGGGGACAATATATATGAAGGTTTTTATTTTTTATTTATTTTTATTTTTTTAGTTCAATAAGAATGGGAGGTGGAGAGATTCGAACCTCTGACCTCTCGTTCGAGGTACATATCAATTACCGTTGAGATATGTTCACTTTGGCAGGGAGAATACGAAAGTTAAAAGAGATTTTAGGGGAGATTTTTTGAAATATATTAACAATTTTTTTTTAGAATAATAGGTCTTTTTGAGTTAAAAATAATGATACTTGGCAATATATTATATTTAGAAAATTTAAAATCTCACTTTAAAGTTATTTATATAAAGAAGTAGTGGGAAAAGGTGTAATTTTTAGACAAGTGATAGGACCAAGAATTGTGTTCTAATTAAAATGACATTATTATTTTTACAACCTTCTATAAGGCGAATAACACTTCATGCATCATAGTTTGCTTGGAGGATGATATTTTCAAGATTAAGAGAGATGTGTTGACAATTTGAATTGGGATATGGTTGTTGTGATCATTAAAATTTGAGATCAAAATTCCTTCAACCAGATCCACCCTTTTAAGGAAGAAGATACATGAATGGAGGAAAATTAAAAAAAAAAAATATGAAAAATCATGTTCAATTTGATTTTTATTCCAAACATATGAAGAATCCCTTGTGAGTGTGAAAAAGAAGACAGACAAGGTAAAAGTGACAAAAATTCATTGAGTCTATCAACATGAAATAAGATATAGTTTAATATTATGGGAGAAGATAGCTAGAGCATAAATCAGATTTACTTACAAAGATACTCTAATAACTCTTAATTTTTTTTTTTCAATGAAAATTATATGGAAATTTAACTATCTTTTCAAACGTTTATGTACAAAACTAACTACATATATAGAGCCAGCTCAAATTTTCATGTCTACCCACTTTATCTCAAATGCTCCATGGTGGTTTTGTGTTTTTTTCGAGTATATATTATTCTACATTGCATTTATTTATAAACTACATGTTTCCAAGGATAATTTTGAATTAAGATAACAAAATAATCCTCCTAACTAAATGAATTGGATTCGGAGCTATCTTTTAATTAGTTTTGAAAGCACTTTCTTTTGATGACATTCACACATAGCATGATTCCATAATATCAAGTTCTACTATTGAACGACTCTTAAGTCAACAAATTAAATTCTTTGATATCCCTTTCTAGAGTTCAACACAACTCTATAAATGTAGAACCACCGTTCTGGATTGATTGCAAACCACCAGTACAAAGTTTCCTTACCTTCAAACTATCAATCAAGATTTACGATGAGTGCTGTTCAGCTTGCCTCTAGTGACTCATATGTGCAAGCAATGGGACGTTTTGCAGTGGGGGAGTTTGGTTACAAGAAGGTAGGGGTAGACAGGTGGTTCTCGCGCGTGCTAAAATATGAGATTAAGAAGTTGGATGAAGCAAGGTCACAATACAACCTTCTTGTGGAGGTGCAAGAAATGATAGTGGCTCCACCTTTTCAAACATTAACAAAGGTATATGTGGCTGGTGTGATACATAATGAAGTTGATAAATCTTGGACACTCTACTGTTTTGACCCTGTGGACCTGACTTCCTATTGCCCTGTGCCAGACCCTTACTAGTTTGATGAGGGAAGCTATCTTATCTACTACTTTAGATGATGCCTAAGTTGCATTATCTTTATCTACCATGTATAACGTGAGAATAAAGTAAAGAGTATCTATATGTTTAATCTTGTACTAAGTTGTTGTTTCTCTTTATTTTTTCCCTCTTCGTTATAAACTTAGCTAACTGGCCCAAATTTCATGAACACAACCAATAATGAATGAACTTAAAAACGAAAGAATAATATTTTGCCATTTTAGAAATGATTTCTAAATAATTATAATTTATTCTAAAATATTTATAATGAAATGAGAAAAAAAAAACTTTAAAATTGGTCGGTGGATAATTTTCCTTATTGAAAATTAATGAATATTTAATCCACTCATCCAAACAAATACCTTTAATAGATCAGGTGCTTGTTTATATTTATGCTAATATTTTTCTCGTAAATATTGTATGAAATATTTTAAAGTAGAGTATATATAAAAGAAGGGAGTAACTCTATCTTATGGCAAAATTATGAATAATAATAATAATAACGGCTACCAACTTAAAAGCAAATAGTTTAGGCCCCGTTTGATAATCATTTGGTTTTTGGTTTTTGGTTTTTGAAAATTAGACTTGTTTTCTTTAAATTTCCTCACCATGATTTTCATTTTTGTTAAAGACATACTTGAATTCCTAACCAAATTCTAAAAACAAAAAAAAGGTAGTACAAGTTTTTGAAAACTACTTTTTTTTGTTTTAAAAAATTGGCTTGGTTTTTGAAAACATGGGAAGAAGGTAGGTGAAAAGCCAAAGAAATTTAGAGTTGAAAGTGGTGTTTATAAGCTTAAAACCCAAAAACCAAAAACAAAAAACCAAATGGTTATCAAACGGGCCTTTAATTATGGAACATATTGCTTAAGCATATATTCACATTCAATTGATATCTCTTTTTCATTGTTTCTACACCTAAAATAACTCTTAATCTTTTTATCCCTCAAGGTTTATTAGTTCCATTAAATAGGTACACAAATTGTAACCAGAGATAACTACACATATAGCCCAAATTAGGCCCCCTATTTTCAAATTTGTCCAACTACACTATTTTTTTCAATAATAGACATTGGGTCTCCATTTTTTACATGAAAGTCAGGGTCATTTTACCAAAGAGTCCTTTGCTTCATCTCTCCTCAATAATGGCTAAATATTTTCTCTCTCTCCCATCATTAATGATCATTTCCTCTCTCTCCCATCATTAATGATCATTTTCTCTCCCTCCCATAAATAATGGTCAAACATGTCTCCCTCATCAATAATGGCGGGATATTTTCTCTCTCTCTCATCAATATTTTACTTTTTTTTCGTTTTTGTGAAAATGAGTAATTTTTTTTTCCTAATTTTTTATGTCGTTTTGCATTCATTATTATTATTATTATTATTTTAGGATTTAGGGAAATTGTGTAATTTTTTTTCTTCCTTTTTTGTCGTTTTGCATTCCATCCTATTATCTTTTTTTTTTTTACCTAATATGATTGATGAGATTGTTTCCATGAATATATGTATGCATATTATATCCCGATGTATATGAATTATATATATTAGGTTATGGTTAGAGTAAAAAAAATTGCAAACAGTTGATATCTGATAAATACGGATGTATAGTTTTATTATACTGATCATATATTGTATGTTGATATATATATATATATATATATATATATATATATATATATATATATATATATCAACATACAATATATGATCAGTATAATTAAACTATATATATATATATATATATGATTGCTAAGATTGTTTCCATGAATATATGCCTTAGTGTTTTGTATACATATTATATCCCGGTGTATATGAATTATATATATTAGATTATGGCTAGAGTAAAAAAAATTGCAAACATTTGATAGGGCCGGTTGCAAAAGTAGCAAACCGGCCCAAAATAATTACAAAATTAGCAGCAGTTGAAACTATTTGCAAAAATGGCAAAATATTGCCATCTAAAAGGTAAAATTACTAAAATGCCCTTTCTATCAGCTTCCATTTCTTCTCTACTTTTCCGGTCATCTCCCTCGATCTTTTGGTTGACAGAGGGGCTTGAGCTTCTGGCCATGGCGGCGGCCGCTGCGTGGGTTAATGAATACCACCAGAGGGGCTTCCGGTGGCGGCGGGACCACATTTCCGGTGGCGATGAGGATACGACTTTACACTGTGCTGCGAGGTTGGGTAACTTTAAATCCATGGAGAGGCTGGTGTTGGCAGATCCCAAGCCCGGTGGTATGCTGAACAAGGTTGGCGAATCTCCGCTGTTCTTGGCCGTCGCTGTGAGATTTCGGGCGGCTCCTCGGATTTTCATCGATCGAGCACCGTCGTCGGCATCGTATAAAGGAGCAATGGGCTTAACAGCTTTGCATCCCACACCCAGCTACTTCGCCGATTACCGCGAGGAACCGATTATTATTTGCGATTATTAAGCTCTAAAGTGTTAGGAAGAGTTTTAATTTTTCTCTTTCACTTTCTTCGTTCATTTCTCTTGCTTATAAAAAAAATTACTGGTTGGTTAGTAGGACTAAGAGGTTCTTGCTTACGAGTCAATCTTTTTCTTATCAAAGAAGTCAGGTCAATTTCACCGCTCCATAGGACAAATTATTAGGTGTTTCTAACAATCCTCTGTTTGGATGCTAAGTCGGAACTCTGTGTTTGGAGTGTTGGGTGCAAATTTGAAAATATTTAGTGATAGAAAAATTTTCTATCAGTGATAGAAAGTTTTTCTATCACTGATAGAATCTATCACATCAATGATAGAAATCTTCTATCACTGATAGAAAGGTTTCTATCAGTGATAGAATCTATCAGTGATAGAAACCTTTCTATCAATGATAGAAAATTTATGATTTCTATCACTGATAGAAACCTAGTGATAGAAGATTTCTATCACTATAGAAAATTTTTCTATCACTAATAGATTCTATCAGTGATAGAAAAGTTTCTATCAGTGATAGAAAGTCTATCACTGATAGAATCTATCAGTGATAGAAAAATTGTCTATCACTGATAGAAGATTTCTATCACTGATAGAATCTATCACTATAGAAAATTTTTCTATCACTGATGTGATAGATTCTATCAGTGATAGAAAAGTTTCTATCAGTGATAGAATCCTATCAGTGATAGAAACTTTTCTATCACTGATAGAATCTATCACATCAATGATAGAAATCTTCTGTCACTGATAGAAATGTTTCTATCAGTGATAGAAAAACTTTCTATCACTTTAAGTGATAGAAAAAATTTCTATCAGTGATAGAAATCTTCTATCACTGATAGAAAGAGATTCTATCAGTGATAGAAAAGTTTCTATCAGTGATAGAAATAACTTTCTATCATTGATAGAATCTATAAATTGTCTATCACTGATAGAAGATTTCTATCACTGATAGAATCTATCACTATAGAAAATTTTTCTATCACTGATAGATTCTATCAGTGATAGAAAAGTTTCTATCAGTGATAGAAAAATTTTCTATCACTGATAGAGAGTGATAGAAATCTTCTATTAGTGATAGAAAATTTTTCTATCACTGATAGATTCTATCAATGATAGAAAAGTTTCTATCAGTGATAGAAATAACTTTCTATCACAATCTATCACTGATAGAAAGGTTTCTATCAGTGATAGAAATAATAATTCGACGGATAGAAACCATAATTTATCTTATCAGTGATAGAAAGTTATTTCTATCACTGATAGAAACTTTTCTATCACTGATAGAATCTATCAGTGATAGAAAAATTTTCTATAGTGATAGAAAAATTTCTATCAGTGTAGAAATAACTTTCTATCACAATCTATCACTGATAGAAAGGTTTCTATCAGTGATAGAAATCATAATTCGACTGATAGAAACCATAATTCTATGGAAGATTTCTACCCCAGATAGAAAGTTTTTCTATACTGATAGAATCTATCAGTGATAGAAAACTTCTATCACTGATAGAAACCTACAAAATCACACGATCCAGACCTGTCAAAAAACATGCGCGCGCAATTCAAGGGCAAAACAGGTATATAAAAAAATAATTCAAAATTTTTGCCATATTTGCAAATATTTTTAAAAAATAGCTAAATTTGCCATTATTTACCCTAATTTTGCCACCCATTACAATTATCCCATTTGATATCTGATAAATACAGATGTATAGTTTTATTATACTGATTATATATTGTATGTTTATATATATACATATGATTGATGAGATTGTTTCCATCAATCATATATATATGTCTTAGTGTTTTGTATGCATATTATATCCCAATGTATATGAATTATATATATTAGGTTATGACTAAAGTAAACAAAATTGCAAACATTTGATATCTGATGAATACAGAGGTATAATTTTATTATATTAATTATATATTGTATGGTGATATATATATATATATATATATATATATATATATATATATATATATATATATATATATATATATGATTGCTGAGATTGTTTCCATGAATATATGCCTTAATGTTCTGTATGCATATTATATCCCGGTGTATATGAATTATATATATTAGGTTATGGCTAGAGTAAAAAAAAAAAATTGCAAACATTTGATATCTAATAAATACGGAGGTATAGTTTTATTATATTAATTATATATTGTATGGTGATATATATATATATATATATATATATATATATATATATATATATATATATATATATGCTGAGATTGTTTTCATGAATATATGTCTTAATGTTCTGTATGCATATTATATCCCGGTGTATATGAATTATATATATTAGGTTATGGCTAGAGTAAAAAAAAATTGCAAACATTTGATATCCGATAAATATGGATGTATAGTTTTATTATACTAATTATATATTGTATGTTGATATATATATATATATATATATAATTATATATTGTATGTTGATATATATATATATATATATATATATATATATATATAATTATATATTGTATGTTGATATATATATATATATATATGATTGATGAGATTGTTTCCATGAATATATGTCTTAGGGTTCTGTATGCATATTATATCCCGATGTATATGAATTATATATATCAGGTTATGGCTAGAGTAAAAAAAAATGGAAACATTTGATATCTGATAAATGCTTTTCATCACAAAGAAAGTTCAACATTTGGGAAAAAAACGACCAAATAGTGTCGATGAGATTCAGACAAATTTTGTATTAAAAAAGGAAAAATTAAAACGTATTTATTAAAAAATCCATAAATGCCTCAAAATCAGGAAATTGTGGGTGAGATATTATTGAATGAAGAGAGATAGTATGAAGCATATTATTGAATGAAGAGAGATAGTATGGATAAAACTTATTGAGGAGAGATAAAAACCAAAAGGGTAAATTTGTCACAAAAAAAATAGAAATTCTAAATCAGAAAAATTTACCTAATTTGGACATTTACGAAAAATGGGCCTTGAAGATGGTCATTAGTAACTATGGTTTTTCATCTATATGCGTAGAAGTAAGTATATGAATTCTTTGAGTTTCATGGCGGTCTACCAATTGAATCTCAACGGCTACACGAACATAATAGTGTCTAGTGTGTGTCTACTTCTGTTAAGCTATGCCACAAAATTAAACTAGAATTCTTAGAAAATAAGAGTAGGTGATGTCAAACCAACTAAAAATCGTTTTATATTATCTAAATCACATACTAAATTAGACAATGTCACAAATAATATATATATTTTTTTATTTGAGGCCTTAGAATGATGGTCCTAACTAGATGAAAACTGGATTAATCCAAATAATAATAATAATAATTGAATTGGATACAAAGCTATTATCTGAGCCATGAAAAAATTATTGGCGTACCCTCTTTTTTAATGCGGTCCGCATATCAAGATTCCATGTTATCAAATTCATTGACTAAACTCTTACGTCTATGAATTAAATTTTGTGATATCCGGGATTAAATTACGTTAGAATTAGCCAAAGCGAGCTTAGCTCAGCGGTAATTGACATGTAAAAATGAGCATAGTTAAGTGGTAATTGACACGTACTCTTAACATGAGACACAACGCTTTGGAGGGAATTCAAATTTCCAACTTCTTGATTGAGAGTACATATCAATTACTGCTAAGGCTAAGTTATGCTTTTGGCACACCGTTTTGTTTATGGATTCCCAAATTGATTAATTTTTTTTTTTTTACTTTTATTTTTTAAAAATGGCTATGGGTTGGTTATTGATGAATTTCTAACAGCAATTTGATTTATTGTTTTCCTTTATTTCCTTCTATTTATTTGTTTATTATTATTAAAACGAAAAATTTTATCATGAAAATAGAAAATTTATTTTCAAAATTCATAATAAAAATTTATATAGTTTCATAATTTTACAAGTGGTATGGAAAGAAAAAAAATCTATAATTTTACAATCTGTAGTTATATATTTCCCCTATATATTTTATTGGAATTTGAATAGTGTGGTTTTATAAAATAATAATAGTAAATACATTTAAAAACTCACAATTCATTGTCAAAGATAAAATTAATTTTCTTAAAAAAAAAATTAATTCATTAAATTTAGAATTCGAATATAAAAAATATCATGAATTAAGACAAAATTAAAGGCTTTTCTTCGGAAAAAAAATCATTTAAACTTAATTTATTTTAATCAGCCCATTTTTTTGTTTGATTTTAAAAGCTCAACCCACTTTTCTTTTCTCTTTTTTTTTTTTTTTTTTTGAAGATTTTAAGGAAGAAAAAAAAACTAATCTCATTTTGTAAAAAAAAAAAATAATAATAATAATAAGAGAAAGATGACCCTTTCATCTATGCTCCACGCCACTTATTCCTCACATCTCGTCTTCCTCTCTTTCCATTCACTGTTGCCTCCACGGTCGTCTTTCTTCTGCTCGTGCGACATCCACCATACTTTTTCTTCGATTCGTGTTGTTGCAGTCTCTCTCTCGTAGAGATATTATATTGATTTTTCTATTCTCTCGTTATTGGAATTATTCAACTCTCCATCCATACCTTTTTTTTCACTAAAAAAACACGAATTAGAACTTATCTAATGAAATAGTGGAGGAGTTGTCTAATTTATTATTATTATTTTAATAACAATAGATGAATAGCAACAAAAAAGAAGTCTTACGGCAAACTGGGACATGGTTTTGTGTTTGGATATGTTCTGATTCAAACATGAGACACAACCATTATTCAATTCTCTTTTAATTCCAAGCTTGTTCGACTAACCGAACAACTTCAATGTAATAACAAAAAACTAACAAAAAAGTAAATAGTTTGCAGCAAAATGTAATAACAAAAAATAGTGGAAAGTACCCGTAAATAAGGTTTGAAAATTCGGGGAGTGATGAAAAAAACAAAAGTGACTAAGAAATGGGAAAACAAAAGAAGAAGCTAGAGTGAAAAAAAAAAAAAACCTCGAGGACTCTCCCTCTACACATAATTTTGTACTTCAATGCTCTTGCTAATCTCTACATTTCTCATGTCAACTACTTGAGAGAATAAATGTTTATAAATAGATAGATGGAGGAAACCCAAAATGATGGAGAGAGGGGAGAAGATCATGAAGTTGAATAGTTTGAGAAGTCTAATCGTTTTTCCATGATTCAGTTCACTCACCCTAATAATTACTCATAAACGACAATTAATTGATAATTCAAGAAGTCTAACGGGTGCTTCCATGATTCAATTTACTCACCCTAATAATTATTCATAACCACGATTGATTCATTTTAATTCTTATCGAGAAGTCTAATGAGTTTTTCCACGATTCAATTCACTCACCCTCCCAATGATTATTCATAAATCACAATTGATTAATCATTTTAATTCTTATTTATCTTTTTAAAAGAACAATTTAAATGAATGAAAAATGAAAGGGCAAAATGGGAAGAGAAAGTTTCTCCACTATAGCCACTTTTATATATATATATATATATATATATATAAGAATAGATATATAGTAAAGACTATATGTGATTAATCATAATTAAAAGTTTAGGGACAAAATTCAAAATTTTTTAAATTAAGAAACTGTTAGTAGTTACATATAAAATAACAAATGTTCAAATTATGAAGATAAAAATTTACGCAAAAAGGATTAAATTTTTAATTTAACGTAAAAAATCACTTTTACTTTTAAGTATATATCATTTTTAATTTTGCATGTCTACCATGAGATTCAAATCTAGGTTATGGGCACCTTGACTAACATTAAGCCAAAAAAAATTATATTGCCCACTTTGTTAATGATAATCACGATTAGATTGATTTCTAAGGTTCAACCATAAGTACTAACCAACTTAAACATAACTCAACTAATTTAAGGCATTATAAAATTGTTTTGAAGGCTAAATGTTTAATCTCTACTCCTACATTGAACTAAAAAGAAGAATAAAATTTTAATGCATGCCCTAGGCCATGTCACCATATTTGTATTTAATTAAGGGGCAGTTGCATAGATGGCAAATTGGACCAAATTAATAGCAAATATAGCACCGTTGCAAACTAATTGCAAATATAGCACCGTTGCAAACTAATTGCAAATATAGCAAAATTAATTGTACAAGACCAAAAAGTTGTTGTCAGATTGTATTCGTGTCTATCACTGATAGGCTCTAATTATTCAAAGTATATCAGTGTCTATCGTTGATAGACTTCGACTAATCAAAATCTATCAGTGACTATCACTGATAGACGCTTTGACCGAGCTACAAAACCGAACCGGACATGAACACCTGAACGTGACACGTGTCCTATTGGGAAAATAAAATAAAAAATATTTTGGCCAAAAAGAATAACTCATCTCTTTATTACACACGAGCGCAATTACTTGAACTTGTCCATTCGACCAACCAACGACAACGGTGACACGTGCACATAGGAAAAGGTCTAAGTACCACCCTTAACTACTTTTACAAGAATAAGGAAGAGTGATTGTATAAAAACACTCTTCCCAAATCCAAATCTTTTCATGTGGGACAAATGAAAAGTAAAACATTTAAAATGCCAAAATATCTAATAAATATCCAAGTCATTCCCAACAACTCCTACTCGATCAATACCAACTACTACCGTTAGAAAGTTTCTTTGACCTATTTGCCAAAGAACATGAATGAGGCCTTTCAACAAGTTATGGCAAAAAAACGATAGCCCAATCGCCTATGCTTTTTGGTTATCAATCGAGGATATATCTCTACAACATATTTGTGCAAGAGTTGGGAAGATATGTAGTGGCAGCTCATAACAAGGAATGGTGTAACCAACAGATAATGGCACAAAATTAATTGTCAACTTTGCGGCGGCTATATAGTTTTAGTTACATTAGCCAACTCCTCGACCTTCTTTTCTTTCAAACTTCTTATCTTTGAAAACTATATTTCACTCTGTCCTACTTTTGGGGTAATTATCCTTATTTATATATTGGATCTACCTCTTGTCTAATTGATGTAAGACTTTAGTTATGGTCCAATAATATCATTCTCGTGTTTGGCAACATATTATTTTTAGAAAATTTAAAATCTCACTTTAATGTGGTTTATAGACTAGTAATGGAAACGTAATTTTTGGTCAAGTTATTGAATTGGGAATTGGGTTTCAAAATGACATTATTATTTTTATTCCCTTTCTATAAGGCAAATAACTCTTTATGCATCATATTTTTCTTAAGCATATATCAGATTTACTCACAAAGATAAAACTATTTTAGCACATATCTCTTTTTCATTGTTTTTACACTAAATAACTCTTAATATTTTATCCCTCGAGGTTTATTAGTTCCATTAAGTAGTAAACAAATTGTGTTGGGAATTAGAGAGTTCAACCAAAGTCCCACATTGGCTAGACAAGGTGATAATCATGAGCTTATAAGGAAGGACAAATATCTCCATTAGTATGAGGTATTTTGGGATAATAAAAAAACAAAGTCATGAGGGTTTATGTCCAAAGTAGACATTATCATACCATTGTGGAGATTTGTGTTGTGTCCATCGTCCCTTAAACCAATTGTAACTACGGTTTTTAATCTATATACATAGAAATAAGTATATAAATTAATTGTGAGTTTCAACGGGTCTACTAACTCAATCTCAACGGCTACATGGTGGCTTTGTTAGGTTGAGTGTATTTATCTACATTAACTTTATTTATCCTCAAACTTTAAATAGTGTAGTGTGACTACTTTTGTTGAGCTATGCCACAAAATTATAAACAAGATATATATTGATATATATTGTAACGTCAGCCATTAAGGTAAATTTTCTTTTTCTCTATAATATTTGAGTATATTTGAGTTAAGTTAAGGGTTTAGGGTCATGGGTAACTGAAGGGCTTTTTGGTAATTAAATTATGTTTGGAGTTGCCCTAAATCCCACTTCATTTTTGTACCAGTCGCAACCTTCATCCTCTCTTTCTCTCTCTCTCGCGATCCTCCACGTTTCTTCACGGCAAGTCGACGGCACCAGCCTCCCCACATTCCCGTTTCGACCGCCAGCAGCTTGGTCTCTTCCTCGGCGACGGCGTCTGTTTCCTCCAGTGAGAGTGGAGCCACGGCGACGCAGTACAACACTAGTGGCGTGCGATTTGTGGGTCGTCTTCGAGGTGAGTTGTGTCGTGTCTTGCAACAAAAATCGTTTCTCCCTCGTCGATCACTCACTCGCCGTGTCTCCCTTCTCTGTTCTTCTCGTTGCAGCAACGTGGAAGGGTCGAGATTGTTGTATTTCCAGCGTGATATCACAGTGGGTAAGTGAGAAAATTCATTCGTTTGGTTGTTGGTCACATTTAAAAGGTTACCCATTCACTTTTCTTCCGTTCAGCAAGCGTTTTCATTCAACTCCGGCAATTCGATCAGTGGTTTTTTTTTAGTTTCAGCAGTGTTGGGCATTTTCACCTTTGGGTAAGTAATTCTAGTCAAGTTTTGGGGTGTTTGTTTATGTTAGAAGATGACCAATTAATTGTGGCAATCGTTTCCAAGGTTTCGTGGCGTTCGGGATTGTATTTGTCGTCTTGGAACATAATTTGAGGGCATGGACAGCAATTTCAGTTTCTGTTTAGATAGGTAGCCATTTGGATTAAAGCTCTAAGTGTTGTCGTTGAGTTTAACCAAGCATGGTTGGTCCTTTCTTTTGGAAGTATGGAAACAGTTAAGAATGTCTGTGTTAATGGTTGTATGTAAGGTTTGCCGTTATGTAAGTAGCTTATGGACGTGAAGTTTTGCTTTCAAAATCATTGTATGTCTATTAGTAGTGAATTGAAGTTTGGGCAAGTTTTCATGCTTTGGTTGAATATTCCTTGGTATGTTGTATGCTTACTTGGATATGGTTTAAGTATTGGTTACTTGGACATGACTTATTGTTGCCATGCTTGTAGGATTAAGTAAGTATGTTGGAATGTTAATTCATGTTTGTTCTGAATTGTGTTAATGATATGGAGGATGGGTTAATGTTCGATGGAACTATGATTGGAGTTGGTTGTGATTCTGACTCATTTGTGTCTATAGAAGTGCCTCGTTATTGTTTCCAGGTATATAAAAATTTTGGGTTCCCTATATGTATGTCGTTATGCTGTCGAATTTTCGGTAGCCTCATAATGGTTTAGGAATCATATTTACCTTTGAGGAAAGACTTAGAATAGGGACCTCGACCACGTCTTAGGGCCTCAGGAAGACTTATTAGATTCCTTAAGTCTTACATAGCTAGAGTGTGTTCCTTCCCCATCTTAGGACTGATAGAACCCAGGCACGTTTACGTGTGTTCTATTAGTTGATTGTTAGAGCTCAGTTTCAGGCACGCTAGCGTGCCCTCTCTCAGTTCAGGACGGTGTTGAGCTTATGATCAGACACGTTGTTCGTGCGCCATTGGCACCAGGCATGTTTACATGCGTCAGTTGCTCCACCGTATTTTTATCTTTATATTCAGGGGTGTTGTGTTGGGATAGGTGTAATTCTGCTAGAGGTGGCCAGCTAGTCTCTAGTTTACTTACCTTAACCGACTGACCCACACAACACTCTAGTTGGCACCAGGTTGGGGATAGGTTAACACCCTAGACAGAGCATGTTTATGTGATCAGTTGTGACCCTAGGGTTAGAAACCCAGATGTCATTCCAGTTAGGTCCCTATGTCGCTAAGACCCAGAAGTTCAGGAACTCAGTTTCAAGTTACTAGATCTCATGATTTCAGTTTCGACCCTTAAGTGGGCTACTTACTGAGTATATTCTTATATACTCACCCATGCTACTTATCTTTCATTTTCAGGTGGTACTTGAGAGCGTTGGCGATTGGCGAGAGTCGTGGCTTGACTGGCTATGGGACTGCAGCTGCAAATTTTGTCATTTTCCTTAGGAATTGAATTCCTTTCATTCCAATATCAGTTTCATGTTGAACTCTAGTTTTAAACGATTGTTTTGTTTTCATTCGGGATTCATTCAGATGCTTTCATTGCATTATTTGATTGAGGAACTTATTCATATTTTGGGCCCTATTTGAATTAAATGAGAAACTTTGTTATTTTCCGCTTTGAAGTTTATAAAATGTTCGTACTCATGCATGTAGTAGCGACCCCCTTCGTATGTTTTATTCCCTCTTTAGTCGGGTCGTTACATATATATTTTTAATTGAGACATTAGTTCCTAACTAAATGAATCAGATACAAAGCTATTATATGACTTTTTCTTGTTGTTGAGAACTTTGTGAGTTTGGTAGTTGTTGTCAAGGATTAAGAAAGAAAGCAATTTTGAAGTTATTTTTTTCAAACATTTGAAGGTTTTACTTGTTGCTAATAATTGGTGAGAATTTTTTTTTCCTTGTTTTATTTTCTTGCTTATTAAAACATGCAAGTATGGGAAATCCAAAGGAAAACAATTTTATTTTTCTTTTCTGGTTCTTTTTGTTGCTAATAATTTTGTGATTTTTTTAGGCTAAATAACAATAAGATGACTAAGTGAGTGTTTGATTTCTATCAATAAAGAGTTTCTCCAACAAAAAAAAAAAAAATACGCAACTCAAGTGATGTGAGTTTTTTTTTGTTATTATTATTTTTTTGCTAAACATCTTTTATATATAAAATTTTCTAATATAATGTCAACATAATGATTTTATCTCAATGTTACGATAATTGGGTCACATTAATTTAAAGTCGATCATAAATTGTTATACAAATCTTTTATACTATTTTTTTTTTTCTTTTAATGTTGAGCATCTTTTTTATATAATCTTTTTTAATATAACGTCAACAATCGTTTTATATCTTAATCTTAGAATAATTGGAACACATTAAAGTCAAAAACTTAAATTGATAAGTTTGAATATACCTATAATTTATTTCTTTGAATGTATTCCAAAATTCTTTCCATGTGTGAGATTGAAAGTATTAATTTAACAAAAAAAAAAAAAAAAGGTTTATTATTATTATATTTATATATATATATATACACATGTTCAACATCTTTTATACATAATCTTATCTAATATAATGTCAACAATCGTTTTATTTTAGTCTTTAGATAACTAGGCCACATTAAAGCTTAATGTAAATTGTAAAATAAAGTTTCATAATGAAAAGATAAAAGAAATTTAATCATAGATTAACATGTTGATCTTTTATAGGCTGTTAAATGTCCAACAATCTGAAAGCATTTGTGGTCTATTTTTACTAATTATTGCATCTCAAATTTTGTTAATCTCCATCAAATGATCGCTAGTTTGTAAATTTTTCCAATTAGCTTAAGATTACATTACTCCATCAAAACTTTATCTAAAAGGGTGGTATACAATTAAAGACTAAAAGTAATCTTAATTAAGGCTTAGGGATAAAGTTGATTTTTTTTTAAAAAAAAATTATGAAGCTACCTTGTGGTTACAAATACACAAATGTTCAAAGTATAAAGATAAAAATTTACCACCCCCCCCCCCAAAAAAAAAAAAAAAAAAGACTAAAAGTGATTGGACTGAGAATTGGGTTCGAAAATGACATTATTATTTTTATAGTCTTCTATAAGGCAAATAACTCTTTATGCATCATATTTGGAGGATGGTATTTTCAAGACCAAAAGATGTAAAATTAACAATAATCTGCCTCTCCCTAAAAAAAAAAAAAAAAAAGTCTAACTTGAAATTAGATATAGTTTAATATTGTGGAAGCGGATAAGGATTGCTTGAGCATATACTTATAAAGATTAAAGCACTTTAGCATATATCCTCTTTCAATTTTATTTTACTAAAAAACTCTATAAATATAGAACTACCACTCTGGATTGAGAGTAAACCACCAACACAAAAGTTTCCTTAGCTTCAAACTATCAATCAAGAGTTACGATGGCTGCCGTTCCAATTGCCTCTAGTAGTGACCCATATGTGCAAGCGATGGGAAGTTTTGCAGTGGAGGAGAATAAATTCAAGCTGCTAGGAGTAGAAATGAGGTTCATTCGCGTGGTGAAATATGAGACTATGGAGTTGGATAATGCAAGGTCAAAATACAAACTTCTTGTGGAGGTGCAAGAAAAAATAATATCTCCACCTTTTCAATCATCTATAAAGGTATATGTGGCTGGTGTGATACATAATGAAGTTGAAAAATCTTGGACACTCGTATGTTTTGACCCTGTGGACCTGTCTCCCTATTGCAATAAAGTTCCCCTTGCCTAGTTTGACGAGGGAAGCTATCTTATCTGCTGTAGATGATGCCTAAGTTGCATTATCTTTATCTCAAGTATAATGTAAGAATAAAGTAAAGAGTATCTATGTTTAATCTTATATTAAAATGTGGTTGCTTCTCTTTATTTTTTTCCTCTTCGTTCAAAACTTAGCTAACTAGCCCAAATTTCATCATCTTAACCCATTCATAATTATTATGAATCAACCCACAAATGACAAAGTACTATTTATAGTTATATTACGTATATGAAAATAAATTAAACTTTAGGGCAAATGTTTAGACAAGTTCTGTTGGCACTTTAGCTATCTTTGAATTTGAGTAATTTATGCCCTTTTAGAAAGAAAGATATGCACTAATTCATATATATATATCTTTTATTTTTATTTATTTTTAACTTTTTTGCACTTACAAAGTTATTTGCACAGTACAAAATTGAGTTTGGTTCTACTAATCCATCATGAAAAACTTTAAATCAACTCATCTTCCCACCGTTATTATACGTACTTTTCTAGAAGTAATTTAATAAAAAGATGCAACTAAATCGTGCTTATCTTCAAATAAACAATCTTTGGGTGATCTCCGAGGAAGTATACAAGAAATCAAACAAAAATATATGGAAAGGAATTGGGTACTACGTTAATAGTTTGTTGAGTGGTTTTCAATCTTAAAAGTAAGTTGAAATGTTACATGAATGTGATTCAATCTTATTCTTGATGAAGAAATGTTACACGAATGAGGCACGAGGCGCGTGACGAGAGCGTTCGTTCTAGCAAGGCCATGGAGATAGTGTCAGATCAGACTTTCATATCGATTTACGACTTTTTAATTTTGAGTTAGACTTTTACTCATTCATTATGTTTAATTTATTGGAACTATATAACATTTTATACTGTTAGGTTGCTTCATTTACATTTTACACTTGTGAGAATAAATGTTTGGAATTTCTTTCACAGTATTTTAATCTTTTAAAAGTTTTGTTGGGATTCCAAAACTCAAAGAACTCTTTAATATATTTATAAATGAGAGATTGAATGTTAATTTGAGTTTAACAACTGTTGTAGTCCATTTTAATTACTTCCCAGTGTTTTTTTTTTTTTTTTTTTGATAATATGTAAGGGTTTGGGGAGATTCGAACCACATACCTCATGGTCATAAGTACAACTTTATGTCAGTTGAGCTATGCTCTTGTTAGCCAAAGTATTCTTTTCCTTTGGCATGTAACAACGTTCCAAAGTATTCCAAATATAGAAATTGGGCCGTTACTATATTTTTTGTGCTAAAAATTAAATCTTTATGTTTATCCTTGTTTTGAGTCAATGTTAACTAAAAAGTCAAAAACTTAGATGGATAAGTTAGAATATATCTATAGTTTATTTCTTTCAGGATCTGTTTGGTAACGTTCTCGTTTCTTTTCTTGCTTCTAATTTTATTAAGAAATTTAAGCATTTAATAACTATGTATGTTTCTTGTTTCTCATTTTTTAGAAACACTCCCAAAATTTGTATAGAACTTTTGGGAATTGAACAACTAAAACTAGTTTCTCCTTTTTTGTTCTTGTTTCCAATTTTTTCCAAACATAAATAAGAATATAGGTTTATTATTATTGAATGTATATGTGTTAGGGTATGAAATTCTGTTTTTTTTAATTAAAAATGAAGAAACGAAATAAAAAAACGAGAACATTACCAAACGGACTCCAATGTATTCCAATATCCTTTCTAAAAGTATTAATTTGACAAAAAGAGTTAATAATTTTTTTTACTAGACAAAGATATACACTTTTTCATACCAACTATTTTTTAGAATATAAACAACTATTTTGTATGTTCCTTACATACGCCACATTAATTTACACTCAAGCATAAATTGATATAAAAATCTTTAATATATATAAATTTTAATACGGAACATCTTTTATATGTAATTTTTTTTCCAATATAATATCAACACTAGTTTATCTTAATCTTAGAATAATTGGAGCAAGTCAAAAACTTTGGCCCCGTTTGATAACCATTTCAGTTTTTGGTTTTTGGTTTTTCTGTTTTGGCTTTTTGTTTTTGGTTTTCTGTTTTTTAAAAACAAAAACCATATATGGTTGATAACTGTTTTTTGTTTTCTGTTTTTTAAAAACAGAAAACTAACCTTGTTTGATAACTGTTTTGGGTTTTCAGTTTTTTAAAAATTAGAAAGATGAAAAGATGTTTTAGAGAGAGAAAAATGTGTAGAGACGTTGAAACAAAAATTTAGAGACAAAAATATAAATGTTTTCGAGAGATTTTTTTTTTAAAGACGAGAAAAAAGTTAAACATAGAAAGTTTAGAGAGGTGAAAGAAAATGTTTAGAGGGAGAATATTAGTTAGACTCGAGAAAAGATTTTAATTAGAGAAAAATAGAAAAAAAAAAGTTAGAGTAAAAGCGATAAATTTTATATAAAAAAAATTAAATAACCAGAGAAAATTTAGAGAGATAGTAAGGTTAAGAGTAAAAAATAAGCTAAAGAAATAACTATAAATTAGAAAAGTTGTAGCGATATAAAATTTTGGAGGATTTTTTTTTTTCAAAATAAAAATTAGAATATGTTTATTAAGGAGAGAAAAGTTATTGATAAATTTTTAGAAATAGATAAGTTATAGAAAAAAAAAGTTTTGAGAGAGAAAATTTTAGAGAAAGAAAAATAAATTGTATATGAGAAAAACGTTTTAGAGAGAAAAAAAATAGAAAAAAAGAATTTGTTGGAGAGAGATGGGTAAAAGAGGAGAAAAATAAACAGTAGAAGAAAAATGAGTTTAACTACTTTTTTGGTTTTTGAAATTTGCTTATAATTTCAAAAACGTTTTTAAAAAACAAAAAACAGAAAACTGGTTATCAAACACCTCTGTTTTTTAAAAATGAAAAACAAAAACAGAAAACAGAAAACGAAATGATTATCAAACGACCCCTTAAATTGCTAAGTTACAATACACATATAATTTATTTCTTTTGACTGTATTCCAAAACTCTTTCCATCATATGTGTGAGATTGAAAATATTAATTTGAGACAACAATGTTTATTATAATTATTATATTTTACTAGACAAAGATTTACAATCTTTCGTACTAACTTTTTTTTCATGCTAAACGTCTTTTATATGTAATATTTTTTAATATAATGTCAAAATTTTTTTTATCTTAATCTTTCGGATAATTAGACCACATCAATTTACCTCAAGCTTAACCTTGAATAAAGTTATTATATATTTTTTTTTTTTTGACAATTTTTATTTTAGTACAGTAACATTTGGAAGTGGAAGATTCAAACCTCTAACTTATTGGTCGAGAGTACATGTCAATTAGACAATCTCACAAATGATATATATTTTTTTAATTGAGACATTAGTTCCTAACTAAATAAATTGGATACAAAGTTATTATATCTAAGCCATGAAAATCTTATTGACCCTCTTTTTTAATGCAGTCCACATATCAAGATTTCATGTTATCAAGTTTGATAATTGAACTCTTAGGTCCATGAATTAAATTCCATCATATCCATTTCTACGGGTTAATTAATTTATAATTGCATTTTAGAAAAATAAAAAAGTGAGGGAATTTCAGAAAAATTAAAGAAAACAGATGGATTTTTCAAAAACGGATTCACCACTGAATTTGTCGTTCCCACAGCAATTTGATTTATTATTTTCCTTTTTTTCCTTCCATTTATTTGTATATTATTGTTGTGTTTTTTTTAGGAAAAAAAATCATTTTAACCCTAAACTTAGCATGTTGTATCAATTTCAACTCTAAATTTTTAATTTCATCAAATTGAACCCCAAACTTATTAAGTTGTATCAATTTAGACTATAAAATTTCAATTTCATTAAATTGAATCTCAAACTTAACAATTTGTATCAATTTTAACCACAAACTTGCAAAGTGTTCAATTACTTTCTTTTTGAACCACCGTTTAAAACACGTAATCAAATGTTTCTCTTTTTTTTTTTAATTCACATTACACCGAGTTGGTTTCTTCTAAGAAATTTATTTGAGAAATTTTTTATTTGAATAAATTTTTTTGCTATTGAGAAATTGTTCATGAGTTTTCTCTCTCTCTCTTTTTTTTTTCTTCTTCTTATCGTGGTTGTGGGTTTTGTTGTTTTTTTAGCGGTTTAGAAGAACCTGCAATTGTAGGATGATAAAGAAGCAATTTTGAAGTTTTTTTTCTTTTCATTCAGATGACTTTTTCTTGTTGTTGAGAACTCTGTGAGTTATGTAGTCGTTGTAAGGATTACGAAAGCAAAACAATTTTGGAGTTATTTTTTCAAACGTTTGAAGGTTTTTTCTGGTTGCTAAGAACTTGGTGAGAATTTTTTTCCTTGCTTATTAGAACATGCAAGTGTAGAAAATCCAAAGGAAAGCAATTTCATTTTTCTTTTCTAATTCTTTTTGTTGCTAATAACTTTGTGAATTTTTTTAGGCTAAATAACGATAAGAAGAATAAGTGAGTGTTTGATTTCTATAAATAAAAAGTTTCTCCAACACATTTCTTTAAAAAAAAAACTGATGTAACTCAGGTGTAATGTTTTTTTTCGGAGGAAATTGTCAATCACATGATTTTTTTTTAGTACATTAACATTTGGAGGTGTGGGATTCAAACATATGATCTCTTGGTCGAGGATAATGAAACTATGCTCGCTTTGGCTTGTCAATCACATGATTTTATGGCAACGCTTATGCAAGTTTAGAGTTGAAATTGATACAATCTGCGAAGTTTAGGGTTCAATTTGATGAAATTGAAAGTTCAGGGTTAAAATTTATACAACCTATCAAGTTTAGGGTCAAAATGATTTTTTCCCTTTTTTTAAAAAAATATATAATACGTTCCCCATTCCCAAATTATATGATGGACATTGGTGAATTTCTTGTGTGTTTGGAATTATTGGTGAAAAAATATTTTTTTGAAAAAAAATTGATTTTTCTACCGGCACATTTGTAAAAATTAATAATTTAAAGTCCGGTTAATATAGGTTATTGGGTGGTTTTATGTAATAAAAATGGTTTTTAATTAAAAAATTCTTAACAAATAAAAAGTACATAAAAATGGATTGATTTAAAAATTCAATTGATAGATGTATTATCCAAAAATGACTTTTAAAATGATTAATTGAAAATCCTCCCAAATATGTAATAAAAAATAAAAACAAATTTATAAGGAATAGAATCACCTTTAAATATAGTGCAACTAAACAAATTTTCTATTTAAAATACTTTTGAAAATATGTGAGATGTGATAAAATTTTATTGAGAAGCTTTTCAAAAAAATTTTTATTGAGAAGATATTTCTTAAAGGTGTTTAAACTCTTAGGTATTTCCAACCAATCTTTCCAATTGTCTAGTTTAGGCTTTTACTCGTTAATTGTATTTTATTGGAACTATTTAATGTCCATTATTCTTTAGATTGCTTTAGTTACACTTTTGAGAATAAATGTTTGGAATTTCTTTCACACAGTGTTTTATAAATGAAATAGATGTTGATTTGAGTTTCACAAACACTGTTGTCTAATTTTTTTTTTTTTGGACAATATGGGGTGGGAGGATTTGAACCACAGGCCTCGTGGTTATCAATACAACCTTATGTGTATGTCGAACTATGCTTTTGTTGGCAACATTGTTGTCTATTTTAATTGCTTCCAAGTGTTCTCTATTGTTTTTGCAGATTGTAACATCCTTTTAAGTATTCCAAATATAGAAGTTGGACCATTACACTTTTATACTTTTTTTTGGTCTGAAAAACATTACACTTTTATACCTAATATTCTTTGTGCTAAAAATCAAATCTTTGTGTTTTATTCTTGTTGAGTCAATACTAACTAAAAAGTCAAAAGCTTAAAATTGATAAGTTTAAATATATCTATAGTTTATTTCTTACAATGTATTCCAATATCATTTCCATCACATGAGGGATTGAAAGTATTAATTTGAAAAAAAGGGCCGTTAATTTTATTTTATTATATATTTTTTAACTAGACAGATATACAAATCTTTCCTACTAACTTTTTCTTTTCCATGCTAAACATCTTTTATATATAAAATTTTCTAATATAATTTTAACAATTATTTTATCTCAATGTTACGATAATTGGGCCACATTAATTTAAACTCGAACATAAATTTATATACAAATCTTTCATACTACTTTTTTTTTTTTTCTTTTTTAATGTTGAGCATCTTTTTTTTATATAATTTTTTCTAATATAACGTCAACAATCGTTTTATATCTTAATTTAGAAGACTTGGACACATTAAAGTCAAAAACTTAAATTGATAAGTTAGAATATACCTAGGTATATAATTTATTTCTTTGAATGTATTCCAAAATTCTTTCCATTACAGGTGGGATTGAAAGTATTAATTTGACAAAAATGGTTTCTTCTTATTATTATAATTATATATTTTTTCTAATCAAAGATATGTGATCTTTTTTTTTTTTTTAATAAGTCAAAGATATGCGATCTTGCATACTAACCTTTTTTATCTTGAAGATATCTTTGATATATAATCTTATCTAATATAATGTCAACAGTTGTTTTATCTTAGTCTTCTCAGATAACTCGGCCACATTAATACACTCAAGCTTAATGTAAAATAAAGTTTCATAAGGAAAAGTTAAAAGAAATTTAATCATAGATTAACATGTTGATCCTTTATAGGTTAAATGCATCCAACAATCTGAAAGCACTTTGTGGTCTATTTTTACTAATTATTGCAGCTCAAATTTTGTTAGTCTCCATCATGTGACCAATAATTTGTAATTTGTCCAATTAACTTAAGATTACCTCACTTAATCAAAATTTTATCGAAAAGAGTCTCATGAACAATGTAATGAAGTGGTATATAATTAGAGACTAAAAATAATCCTAATTTAAGACTTAGTGATAAAATTGAAAATATTTTAAATTATGAAACTACCTAGTGATTACAAATATACAAATGTTCAAAGTAAAAAGATAAAAATTCACACACACAAAAAAAAAAAAGATTAAAATTTATATTTTAGCATATAAAATATCACTTTTACTTGAAAGAAAATTTTACTTAAAGCATATATCTGTTTTAGTTTTACTTTTTTTTTTTTTTTTTTTGAGAAGACTGTTTTAGTTTTACTTTTATACCATGAGAATTAAATCTAGGTTATGAGCCGGCCTAGTAACATTGAGCAAAAAAAAAAAAAAAAAAAAAAAAAAAAAAAAAAAAAATCCTATTGCCCTCTTTGTTAATGACATTCACGATTCGATTTCATGCATGAAATTGATTTCCAAGGTTCAACCGTAAGTACTAGCCGAACTTACTAAGCATAACACAACTAGTTTAAGGTGTTATAGGTAATTTTGGACCACCCTGAGGCACAAGGAGCTGACGAGGACAACCGAGTAAATATAGGATCAGGAAACCGACCCAGAGGAAGACCAGAGTAAAGGGTCAGGCCATGGTCGACCTCGGCCCAAGGCCGAGGCCGACCATTCGGCCTGCTTGCGTGGGCCGAGTCGCCTCCGTTTGGTCCCTATTGCCACAAGTATTTAAACCCCTCTTCGTCACTGAATAAGGGATCCAAAATTCATTCTCTAAACTCTTTGCTTTTACTCTTGCTCTTCCATCACTTAAGCATCAGAGTCGGTGTGACAAGCACCACACCAGTGTGCAGTGTTTGCCTCTCTCGCAGGTCACGTCTTCTATCTCCCTCTCATACAAGTTTACCGTTGGTGGCACGTGAAGGACGAATGAGTCCTCTGTCCGAATTTTGACATCAACATAAGTTACTTTAAATATGTTTTGATGACCAGATGTTTAAATATCTATTTCTAAGTCATTGAACAAAAAGAAGAACAAAATCCACAAGTATTATTTATATAAATATGAAACTATACTAATCGAATCGATCAAGGCCAACTACTACCATTACAGAGTTTATGTTCTAACCTATCTGTCTGAGAACATAATGAGGCCTTAACAAGTTCCAGGAAAAAATGATAGCACAATCCATGTTTTTTGGTTGTGGATTATATCCATATTTGTGCGAGTTTTGGAAAGATATTGTTGAGAATCCCACGTTAAAAAGATAAGTGGAGACTTCACAAGTTATAATAGAGGAGTTACTCCACTCATTGTTAATTAATTTTGAGATGAAACTCCAGGTGATCTAATCTAATATTAAAGTCCATGAAACTCAAAAAGTGGAGATCTCACAATTTGTAAGATAGATAGCTCCACTCATTTCAATTGGTTTTGAGATGAAACTCCCTGTTAATCTAATAATGTAGATGCAATATTCACCTAACTTTATGTTCCAAGAAAATTTTGTAGTTATGATAAAAGATTTAACTAATTAATTGAGAATTCAAAGTTTCTTTCAAAAAAAAAAAAAAATGATAAAAAAGAACCTACACAACAGATAATTGGATAAATAAATAAAATAGTAATTATATACACATTGCATACTACATTTTCATATTGTACATAATGTTGTGAGAAGGGAGAATAAAGAATTGGATAGCGGAAATAATGGAAGAATAATAATATAATAAAAAAACGTAAATAAACATAATTGAAAAGGGAAACAAAAGTTTGAAAAATTATTTCTATATTAAATAGCAATAATATTTACCATATAGTTATAAAAATAATAAAAATAAATAAATAAATAAATAAATAAATATATATATATATATATATATATATATATATATATATATATATATTTACCATATAAGAATTGAGTAAAATAGGGAATAAATAAGTTTAATTAACAAAATAAATATGGAGTGTAGTTGGAGGGTATAAGTGGGTAAGGAAATTCATACGATTAGGTTTCTAAACAAATAATAGTAAAATGAAATTATATAATTTTCTAGTCATTAAGTTTTTTAAAAAATAATACAATTGTAGTGTAATTATAATTTTCTAATGATAAAGTTTAGAAAAAATAAATCAAATATTATGGGTAATCATTTTTCAGTGATTTAAGTTTGAAAAAAAAAAGGAAAACAAAATTTTAAAATTAAAACTAAACATGAAAATTAAGAAAAGAAATAAAAAAAAAGGGCTCGTTGCAAATATAGCAAAACGGCCCAAAATATTTGCAGATTTAGCAACCCGCAAAACTTTTTGCAAAAATGACAAAATTTTAAGTTGTGGAATGTGTATTTATTAAAATGTCATTTCTATTTGATAGAAAGTTTTTCTATCACTGATAGAATCTATCTCTATTAGTGATAAAAAGCTTCTATCATTGATAGAAAGATTTTCTATCAGTGATATAAAGTATTTCTATCAGATAGAATATCTTTCTATTAGTGATAGAAAGTCTTTTTATCACTAATAGAGATAGATTCTATCATTCTATCTTATTTCTATCAGTGTTTGGTCGTTATATCCTATTTCTATCACAGATAGAAAAACTTTCTTTCACAAATAGAAAGTCTTTCTATCACCGATAGAAAGCTTCTATCAGTGATAGAAAATACTTTCTATCACTTTCTATTAGTGATAGAAAGACTTTCTATCACTGATAGAAACTTTTCTATCACTATAAACTTTCTATCATAGAAAACTTCTATCACTGATATATCAAAATGACACATGCACTGATAGAAAGTTTTAGAAATGATATCACAAAGTTTTCTATTTGTAATAGAAGTGATAGAAAACTTCTACACTGATAGAAAGTTAATTCTATAAGATTTCTATCATTGATAGAAATTTTTTACCACTTATAGATTTCTATCAATGATAAAAAATTTCTATCACTGATAGAAAGTTTTTCTATCACTAATAGATTCTATCAGTGATTGAAAGATTTTCTATCAGTGATAGAAGATTTCTATCACTGATAGAAAGTTTTTCCATCACTGATAGATTCTATCAATGATAGAAATTAATGAACGTCTTTGAGATTGGATTCCATAGTCGTCTTTTTTCATGAGTGCAACAGATGGATAGAAATGCTCATTTTCTTCTATAAAGCTACATGAACAGCAAGCCTAATGTCTTACCATTGAACTAAAAGCCATTAGCTAGTGATGAAATCCCAACATTGGAAACTAAAACTTGAATTTCTATGTTTTTGGTCTCAATGTTATTGAATTTGGGGGTATTATTGTCGTTGTTGCCCTTTTCAGCTTCTTTTACTGGAGAAAGTTGCAGACAAGAGAAAGGGAAATGGGTTTTTGAGTGGGGAGGAGGAAAGAAAAATAAAAAGAAGAAAAAGAAAAGAAAACCAACGGAAGGGCAAATCGGGAATATAAAAGTTTGATTTAAAAACTTTGCCATATTTGCAATTATTTTAAAGAGTTGCTAATTTTGCCATGAAGCACCCTAATTTTGTCACCCATTACAATTATCCAAAAAAAAATCCCATCTCCTAGAACAGTCTCACGCATATGCACCACAGTCGGTACCATTTTGGGATAGTACATGGCCTATGAGGCGCGTGACGAGGGCGTTCGTTCTAGTAAGGCCATAAGAAGACAATGTCAGACAAGACTTTCATATCGATCTACGACGTTTTAATTTTGTGTTCTTAAGCTTTTACTCATTCATTGTGTTTTATTGGAACTATTTAACTTGCCTTACTCTTAAATTGCTTCATTTACACTTGTGAGAATAAATGTCTGTAATTTCTTACCATAGTGTTTTAATCTTTCAAAGTTTTGTTGGGTTCCCAAAACTCAAAGAGCTCTTTTATTTATAAATGAGAGATTGAATGTTGATTTGACTTTCACAACCTCAGTCTCAATTTTAATTGGTTCAAGTGTTCTTTTGCTATTGCATCTAATAACATCCCAAAGTATTCCAAATATAGAAGCTGCCGTTACTATATTCTTTCGACTAAAAATTAAATCTTTGTGTTTATCCTAGTTCAATGTTAACTAAAAATCAAAAGCATAGATTGATAAGATGGAATATCTATAGTTTATTTCTTCCAATGTATTCCAATATCCTTTTTAATCACATGTGGGACTCAAAGTATTAATTTGACAAAAAAAAAGTTAATAAATAAATAATTTTAATTAGTTAAATTAACTTAGTTTATTCAATTAAAATTATTACTTCATCAATTATATTTCTTAATTATCAATTTATTAATTTTCATTAATATTTTAAATTAATTTTAATTATTTTATTGATTAATATTCTATTAAAGCACTTTATCATATATCTCCTTTCGTTATTATCTCATTCTATAACTCTTAATTTTTTTCCCTCTCAAAATTATATGGAAACATTTGATTAATGAACTTAGAATATATGGTTAATTTTTTTTTTTTTTATAAAGAGAATATGGTTAATTAGTTCCATAAAATAAAGGAAATTTAACTATGTTTTCAAACCTGTATGTATAAAACTAACTACATATAGAGCCTCACATTTTCATTGTCTACCCACTTTATCTCACATTGCTCTATGGCGGTTCTGTGGTTTTTTTTGTTGAGTTTTGCGCTATAAAGTGGAATAATATTTTGAAAGTTATGTTACAAATGCACAAATACATGTTATAATTAACTCCATGTTTCCAAGGATAATTTTCAACATTAAGATAACAAAATGATTCTCCTAACTAAGTGAATTGGATTCGGAGCTATCCTTGTAATTAGTCATGAAAATCTTATTGGCAATTTCTTTTGATGACATTCACACATAGCAAGATTCCATAATATCAAGTTCTACTGTTGAATGACTCTTCGAGTCCAAAAATTAAATTATTCTTTGATATCCATTTCTAGAGTTCAAGCCAACTCTATAAATTTAGAAAACTACCGCTATGGAAAAGTTTCTATAGCCTTCAACTCAAACTATCAATAATCAAGAGTTACGATGGCAACTGCTATTGCTCCGGCTCCTCCAATTCCCTCTAGTAACAACTCATATGTGCAAGCAATGGAAAATTTTTGCAGTGATGGAGCATAAACGTGGAGTGTTAGGGATAGATATGTCCTTCATTCATGTGGTGAAATATGAGATTCTAAAGTTGGATAATGCAAGGTCAAAATACAACCTTCTTGTGGAGGTGCTAGAAAACGTAGTGGCTCCACCTTTTCAATCATCTAGAAAGGTATATGTGGCTGGTGTGATGCACAATGCAGATGAAAAATCTTGGACACTCTTATGTTTTGACCCTATGGACCTGATTCCCTATTGTCCCCAGTAATTTCCAATGCCTAGTTTGATGAGGAAAGCTATCTTATCTACTTTAGAGAATGCCTAAGTTTGCATTATCTTTATCTATCAAGTATAATGTGAGAATAAAGTAAAGACTATCTATGTTTAATCTTATACTAAAATGAGGTTATTTGTGTTTGTTTTTTTCTCTCTTTCGTTAAAAACGTACCTAACCTTCCCAAATTTCATCAGCTCAACAATTCTCATAATTATCATGAATCAACTTAAAAATGCAATAGTTGTATTATTTATGTGAATATCAACTTTAGGGCAAATGTTTAGACAAAGTTCTAATTTAAGTACTTTAACTACAATCTTTTATGTAGGTGCTTGTATACATTTATGCAAATATTTTTCTCATAAATGTTTCGTGACATATTTTCAGTAGACAATGTATAAGATTACATATCAAGAATTACCTCCAAAATTAAAGTTTAATTGTGAACCTTGAATGCTTATGTGGCTACAAAGCTTAATTTGTAATTATGGTTTCATCTAAATTTATCTTCGACTTTTAGTGTCTCATATCAAACATTAAATGGTATATATATAAAGATTGAATTGAAGCATGATTTAGAGTTTATAGACATTCTTCAAACTTTAAAAGTTATGGAGATGCATGGTTCACATGATTTATAATTTAACATAAAAAATCACCTCTTGTACTTGAAAGACCAAAGATTCTTTGGTTGATCTGTATACAAGAGATTAAAGAAAAATATTTGGAAAGGAATTTCGTTACTTTATTGGTTTGTTGGGTAGTCTTCAATCTTAAAAGTAAACATTTTTGTAATAATGTGATTCAAATCTTGATGAAGAAATCTATATGGATAGAAATAAATATATATAGATCTTTGAGTTTCATCAAGAATGCCAACTCAATCTCAATGGCTACATATATGACGGTTTTGTTAGGTTGAGTGTATCATCTACGCATCAACTTTATTTATTCTCAAAATTTAAGTAGTGTAGTGTGACTACTTTTCTTGAGCTATGCGCTGCAAATTTTAATCAAGAGCTCTCAATTATAATATTTTTGTGTGAATAGATTTGGCGATGTCAAACCAACTTAAAGTCATTTTGAATTACCTAGCTAAAATCTCATTTGCTTCCTTTCTTTCTTTTCAAATGGTACACATGATCTAGTGTCAATCTAGAACTTTTGTATCGACCTAGAACTTCCTACTTTTGTGTTCTAAGGCTTTTACTCATTCATTGTACTTTATTGGAACTATTTAATATTCCTTACTCATTAGATAACTTCAAGTAACACTTATGAAAATAATGTCTGGAATTTCTTTGATAGTGTTCTAATAATCTTTTAGAGTTTTGTTAGGATCCCAAACTAAAAAAAAAACCCCTCTTTTATTTATAAATCCAGTGATTGAATGTCAATCTGAGTTTCACAACTTTATCGTCCACTTTAATTGCTTCCATGTTTTCTTTTGTTATTGCATGTAGTAATGTCCCAAAGTATGACAAGTCTTAGAAGTTGGGTGTTACTACACTTTTATACCTAATATTCTTTGTACTAAAAATTAAACTTTTGTGTTTATCCTTGTTGAGTCAATTCTAATTAAAAGTCAAAAGTTTAAATTGATAAGTTAGGATATATCTATGGAAGTACATGTATTCCAATATTCTTTTCATCACATGTGGGATTGAAAGTATTAATTTGACGACGAGGCATGGTTAATTTCTTTTCTTTGTTTTTTCTATTTTACTAAACAAAGATATAAAATCATTCATACTAACTTCTTTTTTATGCTAAACATATTTTAGATATAATCTTTTCTATTATAATGTCAATCATCATTATTTTATCTTATTCTTAGGATGATTGGATCACATTAATTACCACTCAAGCATAAATCGATATACAAGTCTATCGTACTATTAATTATTTATTTATTTGTGTTGAAGATCTTTTGCATATAATCTTTTCTAATATAATGTCAACAATCGTTTTATCTTAATCTTGGGATCATTAAAGTAAAAAATCTTAGGCCCCATTTGATAACTATTTGGTTTTTGAAAATTAAACTTGTTTTCTCCCAATTTCCTTCCAATGATTTGCATTTTTGTTAAAGACACATTCTAGTTCTTTGAAAAATTCCAAAAACAAAAACAAGTTTTTGAAAACTATATTTTTTTTTTAGTTTTCAAAACTGACTTGGTTTTTGAAAATATGGGAAGAAGGTAAATAATAAAACCAAGAAATTTAGGGGTGGAAGTAGTGTTTTTAAGCTTAATTTTCAAAAACCAAAAACAAAAAATCAAAAACCAAATGGTTACCAAAGGAGGCCTTAAATTGATAAGTTAGAATATACCTATAATTTATTTCTTTGAATAATGTATTCCAAAATTCTTTCCATCGCATGTGAGATTGAAAGTATTAATTTGACAACAATAGTTTTTTTTTATTACTATTTTTTTTATTAGACAAAGATATGCAATCTTTCATAAATTTTTTATGTTGAACATCTTTAATATATAATCTTTCTCTAAAGTGGATTAATATTTGAATTGGCGATGCTAAACTAATTGAAAGTTATTTAACAATGCACAAATACATGCTATAAACTACATGTTTCGAAGGATAATATTCAACATTAAGATAACAAAATAATGCTCCTAACTAAATGAATTGGATTCCGAGCTATCTTGTAATTAGCCATGAAATTCTTATTGGCAATTTCTTTTGATGACATTCACACATAGCAAGATTCCATAATATCAAGTTCTATTGTTGAACGATTCTTCGAGTCCAAAAATTAAATTCCTTGATATCTATTTCTAGGGTTCAAGCCAACTCTATAAATTTAGAACTACCGCTATGGATTGATTGCAAACCACCAATACAAAGCTTCTTTAGCCTTCAACTCAAACTATCAATAATCAAGAGTTACGATGGCTGCTGCTATTGCTCCAGCTCCAGGTCCAACTCCGATTGTCTCTAGTGACGACTCATATGTGCAAGCAATGGGAAATTTTGCCGTGAAGGAGTATCTACTCGGAGTGTTAGGTGTAAATATGTCGTTCATTCGCGTGGTGAAATATGAGATTCTGAAGTTGGATAATGCAAGGTCAAAATACAACCTTATGGTGGAGGTGTGGGAAGAACCAGTGGTTCCAAATCCTCAACCATCTAGAGAGGTATATGTGGCTGGTGTGATACATAATGCAGATGAAAAATCTTGGACATTCATCAATTGTTTTAAACCTGTGGACTTGGCACCCTATTGTCCTTAATTGTCAATGTCTAGTTTGATGAAGGAAGTTATCTTTTCTACTTTAGATGATGCCTAAGTTGCATTATCTTTATCTATCAAATATGATATGAGAATAAAGTAAAGAGTATATCTATGTTTAATCTTCTACTAAAATGAGGTTGTCTCTTTATTTTTACCCTTTACGTTCACTTGCCCAAATTTCATCACCTCATCAACAATTAATATATAATTATTATGAATCAAAGGCACATGTTTAGACAAGTTGTTTTAAGTAGTTTTAACTACAACCTTTTATGTAGGTGCTTGTATAAATTTATGCGAATATTTTTCTCAAATGTCTTATGACATATTT
This sequence comes from Luffa acutangula, assembly GCA_036850905.1. Taxonomy (NCBI): domain Eukaryota; kingdom Viridiplantae; phylum Streptophyta; class Magnoliopsida; order Cucurbitales; family Cucurbitaceae; genus Luffa; species Luffa acutangula. Next base: position 52,981,759 of record CM072087.1, on the reverse strand, counting down.
TCAGTAGAGTCTACATAAGATTACATATCAAGAATTATTACCTCCACACTAGCAACAATTCGAATTGTAACTCCAAAATTTAATTAACCTTAATTGCTTATGTGACTACAAGTTCGTAATTAATTGTCTAATTCCTTTCATCTAAATTTATCTTTGAGTGTCTCATATCACATTGTTTAAATGATATATAGAGATTTGAATGAAGCATGATTTAGAGCTCAAAGACGTTATTAATATTAAAACTTTTAAAGTTATGAGTTATGTAGATGCAAGCTTCACATGATTTATAATTTAACATAAAAAATCACCTATAGTTGGAAGAAAGATCTGCTCAATCACGTATCTCTTTTAATTTTTTTTTTTATACCATGTGAATATCCCATAAACTCATGAGCTGGACAAATTATTTTTTATTTTCCTGCATTTTAATTTCTAAGGCCCCGTTTGAGATCAAGTGTGTCTTTAACAAAAATGAAAACCATGGTGAGGAAATTTAAAGAAAACAAGCCTAATTTTCAAAAACCAAAAACAAAAAACCAAATGGTTATCAAACGGAGCCTAATTAATTGTTAGTGTCGATAATTTGAATTCCAAGTCTTGAAGTTGGGTGTTACACTTTTATGTCTAATAATATTCTTTGTGCTAAAAATTAAATCTTTTTGTGTGTGTCCATTCTGAGTCAATACTAATTAAAAGTAAAAAAAAAAATGAAATATATCAGGTGCAATTTGATTTTTATTCCAAACATATGAAGAATAATCCGTGCAAGCAGTGAGTGTGAAAAAAGAAGGGAGACAAGGTAAAAGTGACAAAAATTCATTTCTGATCTCCAAAATAAAAAAGAACAAAAATAACTCTATGATCAACTTGAAATTAGATTGATTGAGCATATAACACATTTACTTAAAGAAAGATTAAAGCAGTTAAGCATATATCCCTTTTCCATTTTATTTCACTCAATAACACCTAATATTTTTCCTCTCAAAATTATATGAAATCCATTTGGTTAATGAACCTAGATGGTTAATTAAGTTCCATAAAATAAACGAAATTTAACTATGTTTTTAAACTAACTACATATAGAGCCTCACATTTTCATTGTCTACCCACTATATCTCACATTGCATTTTATTTATTCTCAAACGGTAAATAGCTACTATAGTGTGGTTTCTTTTGTCGAGTTTTGCGCTTTAAAGTGGAATAATATTTTGTAAACAGAATTGACAATGTTAAGCTAATTGAAAGTTATGTTACAATGCACAAATACATGCTATAAACTACACGTTTCGAAGGATAATTTTCAACATTAAGATAACAAAATAATGCTCCTAACTAAATGAATTGGATTCGGAGCTATCTTGTAATTAGTCATGAAAATCTTATTGGCAATTTCTTTTGATGACATTCACACATAGCAAGATTCCATAATATCAAGTTCTACTGTTGAATGATTCTTCGAGTCCAAAAATTAAATTCCTTGATATCCATTTCTAGGGTTCAAGCCAACTCTAATCTATAAATTTAGAACTTCCGCTACGGATTGATTGCAAACCACCATTACAAAGTTTCCTTAGCCTTCAACTCAAACTATCAATCAAGAGTTACGATGGCTGCTATTGCTCCGCTTGCCTCCAGTGACTCCTATGTGCAAGCAATGGGAAATTTTGCAGTGAAGGAGCATCCCATAATTTTTGGGATAAATATAAGTTTCATTCGCGTGGTGAAATATGAGATTCTGAAGTTGGATCATGCAAGGTCAAAATACAACCTTCTGGTGGAGGTGTGGGTAGAACAAGTGGTTCTAAATCCTCAACCATATAGAGATGTATATGTGGCTGGTGTGATACATAATGCAGATGAAAAATCTTGGAAAGCCGTCCATTGGTTTAAACCTATAGACTTGGCACCCTATTGTCTGTGATTGTCAATATGTCTAGTTTGACGAAGGAAGTTATCTTTTCTACTTTAGATGATGCCTAAGTTGCATTATCTTTATCTATCAAGTATAATATGAGAATAAAGTAAAGAGTATATCTATGTTTAATCTTCTATTAAAATGTGTTGTTTCTCTTTATTTTTACCCTCCTTGTTAAAAGTTTAACTAACTAGCCTAAATTTCATGATCAACTCAACACAATTCATATATAATTATTAATGAATCAACTTAAAATGACATAATACTATTTATAGCTATATTATTTATGTGAATATTAAATTTAGGACAAATGTTTAGACAAGTTTTTATAAGTAGTTTTAACTACAACCTTTTATGTAGGTGCTTGTATACATTTATGCGAATATTTTTCTCAAATTTCTTATGACATATTTTCAGTTGAGTCTACATGATTACATATCAAGAATTATTACCTCCACATAAACAATAATTCAAATTGTAACTCCAACATTTAATTAGCCTTAATTGCTCATGTGACTACAAGTTCGTAATTATTATCTAATTCCTTTCATCTAAATTTATCTTTGAGTGTCTCATATCACATTGTTTAAATGATATATAGAGATTTGAATGAAGCATGATTTTGAGCTAAGACATTTTTAATATCAAAACTTTAAAAGTTATGAGTTATGTAGATGCAAGCTTCACATGATTTATAATTTAACATAAAAAATCACCTATACTTGGAAGAAAGATATATATGTTCAATCACGTATCTTTTTATTTATTTATTTATTTATTGTTAAGTGTTGCCTAATTTGTATTCCAAGTCTTGAAGTTGGGTGTTACACTTTTATGCTTAATATTCTTTGTGCTAAAAATTAAGGGCCCGTTTGATAACCATTTCAGTTTTTGGTTTTTGGTTTTTCTGTTTTTGGTTTTTGGTTTTTGGTTTCCTGTTTTTTAAAAACAAAAACCACATATGTTTGATAACTGTTTTTTGTTTTCTGTTTTTAAAAAACAGAAAACCAACATTGTTTGATAACTGTTTTTGGTTTTCAGTTTTTTAAAAATTAGAAAGATGAAAAGATATTTTAGAGAGAGAAAAATGTGTAATGACGTTGAAACAAAAATTTAGAGACAAATATAAATGTTTTCAAGAGTTTTTTTTTTTTTGAAAAGATGAGAGAAAAGTTAAACATAGAAAATTTAGAGAGATGAAAGAAAATGTTTAGAGAAAGAATATTAGTTAGACTCGAGAAAAGATATTAGTTAGAGAAAAAACAGAAAACACGTTAGAGTAAAAGCGATAAATTTTAGATTAAAAAAATTAAATAAAAAAAGAAAATTTAGAGAGATAGTAAAGTTAAGAGTAAAAAATATGCTAAAAAACTAACGATAAATTAGAAAAATAAAAAAAAAAGTTGTAGCGATAGAAAATTTTGGTGACTTTTTTTTTCCAAAAGAAAAATTAGTACATGTTTATTGTGAAGAGAAAAGGTATTGACATATTTTTAGAAATAGACAAGTTATAGAGAGAAAAAAAAGTTTTGAGAGAGAAAAATAAATTTTAGAGAGAGAAAAAAAATAGAGAAAGAAATTTGTTGGAGAGAGAGGTAAAAGAGGAGAAAAGTAAGCATTAGAAGAAAAATGAGTTTTTGAAAAACAGAAATCTGTTTTTAAAAACTACTTTTTTTGGTTTTTGAAATTTACTCATAATTTCAAAAACGCTTTTAAAAAACAGAAAACAGAACAGAAATGGTTATCAAACACCCATATTTTTTAAAAATGAAAAACAAAAACAGAAAACAGAAAACGAATTGGTTATCAAACAGGCCCAAAATCTTTTTGTGTTTGTCCATGTTTTTTTTTTTTTTTTTGGTTCAACAACATTTGAAGGTTGGGGATTCGAACCTCTGACCTCTTAGTCGAGGGTATATGTCAATTACTGTTGAGCTATGCTCACTTTGGTGTGTTTGTCCTTGTTGAGTCAATACTAATTAAAAGCCAAAAGTTTAAATGGATAAGTTACGATATATCTATATTTATTTCTTCCAATGTGTATCTCAATATTCTTTTTTTGAAACATGTATCCCAATATTCTTTCCATCACATGTGAGATTGAAAATATTAATTTGACAACGAGGCTTTTTTTTTTTTTTTTTTACTATACAAGGATATAAAATCTTTCCCACTAACTTTTTGTGTGCTAAACATCTTTTATAAATAATCTTTTCTAGTTATTATTATGTCAACAATCGTTTAATCTTAATCTGAGCATAATTAGGCCACCTTAATTTACCCTCAAGCATAAATTGATATACAATTTATCATACTATCTTTTTTATGTTGAACATAATCTTTTGCATGTAATCTTTTTTAATATATATATAATGTTAATAAAAAATTAGAATATTTCCATTTTACCCTTTCTTTCCTCATTTCTTATGTACGATTTCTTCTTCTTTTTTATTTTTTTATTTATTATTTATTTTTTTTTAAATTTTTACGATTTTTTTTTCTTTATATATATATATATATATACATATATATATATATATATATATATATATATAAAAGATTTCTTCTTCTTTTTTATTTTTTTATTTATTATTTATTTTTTTTTAAATTTTTACGATTTTTTTTTCTTTTTCTTTATATATATATATATATATTTTATAATATGTGGGGAGAGGGATTTGAACCACAGACCTTGTGGTTATCAGTACAACTTTATGCCAATTAAGCTAAGCTCTTGTTGACCTTCTTTTTAATTCAAGAATACAAAAATAGCAATTTTGGTGAGTGTTTGTATAGGTATATCAAAGTATATCACTGATATACTCCAGTTAATCGTAGTCTATCACTGACTATCACTGGTCGAAGTCTATCAGGACTATAATTGATAGATAATGAAATACAAAGAATACAAGAATAGCAATTTTATGGTGGTGGTCATGGAGCTTGTGTGTTAGGCTTTAAAAATTATATTGTTGATTGAGAGTCGCTTGTTCGTAAAAGTTATTTTTGGATTTTATGTTCTAATTACCACAAGAGACTTAAATTTTTTGTTCAATTTATGATTGTAGTATAATAATTTTGGATGAGTTTCTAATTACCCAGATGATTGCAATGCAAAGTACTTTATTGATAGATTTCAATTAAATTGATTTCTATCAGTAACAATCATTGGTAGACTTTAATTAATTGATAAATAACTGATTTCTATCCGAGATAGAAACTGATAGACTTCAATTAACTGATTTCTATCCTCGATAGAAAATGATAGACTTGAATTAAACTAATTTCCATCAGTGATACAAGTCAATAGACTTTAATTAAATTGATTTCGGATAGAAACTGATAAACTTCAATTAAATTGGTTTCTATTAGTGATAGAAACTAATAGTCTTGAATTAAATTGATTTCTATTAGTGACAGAAACTGATAACCTTGAATTAAACGGTTTTTTATTAGTGATTATCAATGATAGACTTAAACTAAACCGATGGATAGAAACCGATAACCTTGAATTAAACTGAACTAATAGCCTTGAATTAAATTGTTTTCTATCAGCGGCTTGAATTAAACACGATAAAAACTTATAGATTGTGATCATCAAAGTCTATCAGTGATACACACTAATAGACTTCGATTAATCAAAGTCTATCAGTGTCTATCACTAATAGACTCCGATTAATTGAAACTTATCATCAAAGTCTATCAATATTTATCATTGATAGACTCCTATTAATCGAAGTCTATCAGTGACTATCAATAATAGGGACTGATACTATTGGAGACACTAAGAGTATTTTCGTAATTTAACGTATTTTTTGCTATTTCCGCAAATAATTTTATTTTTTTGCTATTTTTGCCATTCTTTTGTCGGTTTTTGCTATTTGTGCAAAGCCCCCTATAATTTATTTCTTTGAATGTATTCCAAAATTCTTTCCATCACATGTGGGATGATTGAAAGTATTAATAAAATGTATTCGATCCAAAATTATTTTAAAGTAGTGGGAAGGTAATTTTTTGTCTAAGTGATAGGACTGAGATCAATTGGGTACCAAAATGACATTATTATTTTTTCTCGATTTTTATATAAGGCGAATAACTCTCTATGCATCCTACTTTGCTTGGAGGATGTGTATTTTCAAGATTAAGAGATGTGTTGACGATTTGAATGGAAGATCTGTTGTTTTAATTCTTTGTTTAGTTGTTGTGATGGATTAAATTTGAGATTAAACATATTTGAACCAAATCCACCTTTTAATTAGAAAGATGATACACGAATGGAGCAAAATAAAAAATTGAAATATATCAGGTACAATTTGATTTTTATTCCAAGCATATGAAGAATCCTGCAAGCAGTGAGTGTGAAAAAAGGAGGGAGACAAGGTAAAAGGTGACAAAAATTCATTTCTCTCCAAAATTTAAAAAATAAAAAATAAAAAATAACTCTATGGCGGTTCTGTGAATTATTCGAGTGTGTAATCTACATTGCATTTATTTATTCTCAAACGGTAAATAGCTACTATAGTGTGGTTTCTTTTGTTTATTTTGTAAGCAGAATTGGCGATGTTAAACTAATTGAAAGTTACGTTACAGTGCACAACTACATGTTATAAACTACATGTTTCGAAGGATAATTTTCAACATTAAGATTGTTATAGGCAATTTTGGACCACCCCGATGTACAAGGAGCTGACGAGGACAACCGGGGAGAAATCGGGCTGGGAGATGGACCCAAGAGGCGAAACCAGCAAGTGGGACGGGCCAAGACCGAAGGGGTCGGGCCAAGCCCGACCCCCTGCTTGGCCTCGGCCCATGGCCGAGGTCGAGCCCCGGCCCGCTCGCGCGAGCCGAGCTCGTCCGACTCCATTTGGTCCCAACCGCCTTTGGCCGCCCCGGTTCCGCCTGGTTTGACCTAAAACGCCTCCGAATCCCTAAAAACCCTAGGAGGATGAGCAGGTATTTATACCCCTCTTCGCCACTGAAGAAGGGGACCCGAACTCTATTCTCGACTCCCTACTCTTAGTCTCTAGCTCTCCCTTCTGTTTTCTGACTTAAGCATCGGAGGCAGTGTGGCTAGCACCACACCGGTGAGCAGGTTCTCTCTTTTGTAGGCCACATCTTCCCCCGCTCTCAAACAAATTCACTGTCGATTATCACGTGGAGCGAAGGTAATTTACCTAGCGAAATTTGATCATCAACAGTTGGCGCTGTCTGTGGGGAAGAAAGCTTGTCAAATCTGTGCACCGGTCGTTCCATGAGTAAGGAGATGAAGAAGAAAAACCAGGACGTGAACGCAGAGCATTCGAATGGTGACTGCCACCAGTGGAGGTCACGGGAAGAAGGTCGAGGCCGACCTCAGACCGAATCTCCTCGACCTCGGTCTCCACTGCCCTCATCCCGAGAGAAGCAGGCTGATTTAAAATTTGCTGCTCTCGAAAACAAAGTAAGTGCGATGGATCATAATTTGTCCAGGATACTTCGTATCTTGGATAAACCTTGTCCTAGCACTAAAACCCCTGATGAGAGGTTGGTTAGGGATCCGAAGAAGGGGAAGGAGCCCATGGGGCACACTGCAGAATCAGGGACGAGGTCGAAGGGAAAGAAGATTGACAGCATGACCAGCAAGGTTAGGGGGCTCAAACCTACTGATCGTACGATTTTGAGGAGCCCATAGTCAAGCACACTTAAGGGACGTGACTGTACAGTTTCTACCCCAAGCTACGGTCATACTAAGACAGACCTGAGAAATCTGATCGAGGAGAAACGCAAAAGTGCCAAAACTGTCGAATCCGAGGCCAGAGCCGTCGAAGCTGAGGCCAGGGCAGCCGAGGCCAAGGCCAAGAAAGACAACCTCCCTTGGAAGACTGAGCTTCTAAACACACTAAATGAGCTCGAAAATCCTCAGGGAGACCTGCAGAAGTCAAAGGACCTTGGAGATCAAAACTTGAAAGAACTAGTCGACCAAGTCGATCCGTCCTTCACAGAAGAAGTCATGAAAGGCAAGGTGCCCCAAAAGTTTAAGGTACCCATGTTCAAACAGTACGATGGAAAGAAAGACTCTGTGCAACATCTAAACGCATACAGAAGCTTGATGGACTTCCACGGTGTCTCAGATGCAATCAGGTGTCGTGCATACTTTTTCACTCTGACAGGATCAGCCAGGCATTGGTTTGAGAGGCTGAAAAGGAGATCCATCAGCTGTTTCAAGGAGTTGGCCCAAGCATTCCTTGCACAGTTCATGGGAGCCAGAGAACAGCTCAAGCCTCACATCAACCTCTTGACAGTCAAACAGCAGTCAGGGGAGAGCTTGCGTGATTACATAACGCGTTTTAATGACGAAGCACTACAGGTTGAGGGGTACAGCGAGGGAGCAACCCTGGTAGCCATAACAGCCGAACTGGAGGACGAAAGACAGCTCAATTCAATAAGTAAGAGCCAACCTCGAACCTATTCAGAGTTTGTCTCCCGGGCACAGAAGTATATGAGCGCAGAGGAGTTACTGAAATCAAAGGGGTCAGAACGAGAGTACAAGAGGTTTTCTTCATCTAGCTACGATAGTAAAAAGGACAAAAGACAGCGGACCGACGAGGGAGGCCGAGGCCTAGCAGACCATGGCCGAGGCTGACCAGACAATGGCCGAGGCCGACAAGACCAAGGAGCACATCCTTTCGGTAAGTTTGAGAAATACACCCCAACTGTTGTTCCACAAGAGCAAGTACTGATGGAGATCCGAAATACGGGCCTCCTGAAATTCCCAAAGAGGATGAAGTTGAGTGCCGACAGAAGAGACAAGAGCCAGTATTGCCTTTTCCACCGGGACCATGGGCATTCAACCAGGAATTGTATTCAGTTGAAGGATGAAATCGAAGCATTGATCCAGAATGGGTATTTGAAAGAGTTCGTCGGTGAGCCTAGGGCCGAGGCCGAGCCTGACCAAAGATGGCCGAGACAAAGAAGAACACTTACGAGAGATCAGAACCATCTTTGGAGGACCAGCTGGAGGAGGTTCGAGCAGGAAGAGAAAAGCCATTGCTAGGGAAGCAAGGTCCGAACCAGAATATCGAGGTATGTACTCTGTCCATCTAGCAAAGGCACACCCCTCTTTGGAGTTCACTGAGGCTGAGGCAGCAAGCATTCACCAGCCACATAATGATGCCCTGGTGGTCACTCTAGTTGTAGCCAATGTGAAAATCCATCGTATCCTAATTGATGGATGAAGCTCGGCAGATGTCCTTTCTCTAGCGGCCTTTAAGGCAAAGCAGTTAGAGAGGGAACTCTTAATGCCAAGCCTTACCCCACTTGTAGGATTTGGAGGAGAGAGAGTGACCCCAGGAGGTAACATAGAACTTCCTGTGACCTTTGAGGATGGACAGAATGCAGTGACAAAGATGATAAACTTCCTGGTTGTGGATTGTATGTCAGCCTACAATGCAATCCTAGGAAGGCCAACCTTGCATGAAATGAAGGCCATGGCTTCAACTTACCATCAGTTGCTAAAGTTTCCAACTCCGAATGGTGTGGGAGTTGTCAAAGGAGAGCAGAAAGAATCACGAGAATGTTACTGGACCGCGCTGAAAGCAGTTAAGCCACAAAGGCCCGAGGCCAACCAGGCCAAGGCCGACCAGAGGATAGGCCGAGGCCGAGCAACACACACCTCCACCAACACTGAATCTGAACTTATGGAGTTTTAGGGCTTCTTGTTTATTGCATTTTATCATGTAATTAGACATTATTTATTTTGTTTCTGCATCTAGTATAGGTTGAGTACTTTTTCTTTCATTCAAGTGTAGAAGTTTAATTAATGTCAAAGCTCCATAGTTTCACCATTAAAGTTCAGTATTCAGAAGTATGGACAAGGCAACTGACTCAAGCACCACATCATGCGAGCCTGGACTACCGAGTCTACCTCGCCTCATCCAGATTGAGATTACGTGAGTCTGGACCAACGAGTCTACCTCACCTCATCTGGCTTGAGCAACTTCATATCAAGTGAGCCTGGACTACCGAGTCTACCTCGCCTCATCCAGATTGAGATTACATGAGCCTGGACCAACGAGTCTACCTCACCTCATCTGGCTTGAGCAACTTCATATCAGGCGAGCCTGGACTACCGAGTCTACATCGCCTCATCCAGATTAAGATTACGTGAGCCTGGATCAACGAGTCCACCTCACCTCATCTGGCTTGAGCATCTTCACATCAGGCGAGTCTGGACTGCCGAGTCTACCTCGCCTCATCTAGATTGAGATTACGTGAGCCTGGACTGCCGAGTCTACCTCCCCTCATCTAGATTGAGATTACGTGAACCTGGACCAACAAGTCTACCTCACCTCAACTGGCTTGAGCATCTCCACATCAGGCGAGCCTTGACTAACCAAGTCTGTCTCGCCTCATCCAAATATGGGATTACGTGAGCCAGGACTGCCAAGTCTACCTCACCCATCTGGCTCGGGCCAATGCACTTCATCTAAGTCAAGCTCACCCAGCAGAGGCCGAGACCGAGCACCTCTTGCCAAGAACGAGCACCTCTTGCCAAGGTCGAGCACAAACTTTAAAGGTATTCTCCTATTTACTCAGCTATACTTTATGTTTTAATGAAGTTTTACTTGAGATTGGGGGCTACAAAGGAGACATGCACTCCCTATTAAACAAAAAGCAAATAGTAGGGGATACGCACTCCCTATTAAACAAAAGGCACACTAGCTTAGCATGTATGGCCAATAGCTACATGTTCCAGCTTGTTATTTCATTATTCCCTATAAGGATTGACTAATAGATGCAGGGAGCAGAGTTTCTAGCTAACAGAGGCTTGAGGCCGAGGCCGACCCTAGCCTCTGCCCTCACTTTTCTTTTGCAGAAAACAACTTTTCGATGCAGGAGCTCGAAATCTTTTGTGTTTGCGTATTTTCATGGACAAGCCCTGGTTTTGAAGCACTCCGAATGACCAAGCACAGGGGTCTCGCTGACCGAATGACCAAGCAAAATTAGAAAACTGCTCGGCCTCTTCCCGAGGCCGAGGTCGACCAGGCAAGCAGAAAGGGAGATAGCTGTGCTCGGCCTCAGCCGAGGCCGACCAGCACCACTTTTGTATTCCCTCACCCTTTTCATTTCCATTTCATCTAACCTTTATTCAGGGAGTGTCTACTTCTATCCTATTTTGCAGGATGACAACAAAGCTACACATAAGCCAGTCCAAGGCAATGGTCATTACTCTTAAATTGGACTTAAGGAGCTCACCCGATAGCACTAAACCGCACCTGAATCCCAATTCAAGAGTGGGGGCTTAATGTTATAGGCAATTTTGGACCACCCCGATGTACAAGGAGCTGACGAGGACAACCGGGGAGAAATCGGGCTGGGAGATGGACCCAAGAGGCAAAACCGGAAAGTGGGACGGGCCAAGACCGAAGGGGTCGGGCCCTGCTCGGCCTCAGCCGTCGGCCCGCTCGCGCGGGCTGAGCCCGTCCGACTCCATTTGGTCCCTACCGCCTTTGGCCACCTCGGTTCTGCTTGGTTTAACCTAAAACGCCTCCGAATCCCTAAAAACCCTAGGAGGATGAGCAGGTATTTATACCCCTCTTCGTCACTGAAGAAGGGGACCCAACTCTATTCTCGACTCCCTACTCTTACTCTCTAGCTCTCCCTTCCGTTTTCTAACTTAAGCATCGGAGGCGGTGTGGCTAGCACCACACCGGTGTGCAGGTTCTCTCTTTTGCAGGCCACGTCTTCCGCCGCTCTCAAACAAATTCACTGTCGATTATCACGTGGAGCGAAAGTAATTTACCTAGTGAAATTTGATCATCAACAAAGATAACAAAATGATTCTCCTAACCAAGTGAATTGGATGCGGAGCTATCTTGTAATTAGTCATGAAAATCTTATGGGCAATTTCTTTTGATGACATTCACACATAGCAAGATTCCATAATATCAAGTTCTACTGTTGAATGACTCTTCGAGTCCAAAAATTAAATTATTCCTTGATATCAATTTCTAGGGTTCAAGCCAACTCTAGAAATTTAAAACTATCGCTACAGATTGATTGCAAACCACCAATACAAAGTTTCCTTAGCCTTCAACTCAAACTATCAATCAAGAGTTAGAGATAGAGATGTCGTTTACTCGTGTGGTGGAATATGAGATTTTGAAGTTGGATAATGCAAGGTCAAAATACAACCTTCTTGTGGAGGTGCTAGAAAACGCAGTGATTCCAAATCATCAACCATCTAAAAAGGTATATGTGGCTGGTGTGATACATAATGCAGATGAAAAATCTTGGACGTTCATCAAATGTTTTGAACCCGTGGACTTGACTCCCTATTGCCCTGTAATTACCAATGTCTATGGACATTGGTGAAGGAAGCTATCTTTTCTACTTTAGATGATGCCTAAGTTGAGAATAAAGTAAAGTGTATATCTATGTTTAATCAAATGTGGTTGTTTCTCTTTATTTTTACCCTCTTTTGTGAAAAAATTTAACTAACTTGCCCAAATTGTGATCAACTCAACAAATTCATATATAACTTTTATGAATCAAACTTAAAATGACATAATACTATTTATAGCTATATTATTTATGTGAATATTAAATTTAGGGCAAATGTTTAGACAAGTTCTTTTAAGTACTTTTAACTACAACCTTTTATGTAGGTGCTTGTATACATTTATGCGAAGATTTTTCTCAAATGTCTTATGACATATTTTCAGTGTATATATAAGATTACATATCCAGAAATTACCTCCACATTAGCAACAATTTTAACTTATCCAATACGAATTGTAGCTCCAAAATTTAATTAAACCTTAATTGCTTTATGTCGCTACAAGTTTTTTTTTTTTTTTTTTTTTGAAAATATACATGGAGTAGGGAGATTCGAACCACGGACCTCGTGATCATTGGTATAAGTCCTATGCCAGTTTAGTTATGCTCATTGATGCAAGTGTAGATTGAAGGTGGTAAAAAATATGATGAAAAATAATATTTAAAGATGATTTCAGTTAAACTTAGTGCAAATATATACTATCACAAAAATGCGAATAACATAAGCAATTTTTTGGTTCTGTCCAGTTCTGGCTTGAACCATGAATCGAATCGAGGAGTTTGGTTCTCTGATTTGCTAAACAGACCAAAATTGAATGTATTCGGTTTCGGTTTTAGGATCGAACTGACCTGATTCGGTTCAAGTCAGTTGGGTTGGGTTAAAACCGATTTTTTCTTTTTCTTTCTTTTTTTTTTTAACAATCTTTTATCGGGTTTTACAACCTAAACAAATTTAAAAGTGGCGTCGGTTTGGCAGTCGTGGTTGTGGAGGGAGTGACAGAAAGTGTTCCAATCCACCATTTTTGGTTATCATACCGGCTTGGTATGGCAGTGGTTGCGGCGGCGAAGGACGACAACGGCGAATATGTTGCAGCGACTGTGATATATGTTATAGGTAATTTTGGACCATTTTGAAGCACAAGGAGCTGACGAAGACAACCGGGCAGAGATAGGGCCAGGAAACCGACCCAGAGGAAGACCAAACCAAAGGGTCGGGCCAAGTATGGTCGATCTCGGCCTTGGGGCCGAGGCCGACCATTCGGCCCGCTTGCGTGGGTCGAGCTCCTCCGCCTCCGTTCGATCTCTTCTGCCCCTGGTCGGCCCGATTCCACCTGGTTCAACCCTAAATGCCTCAGAATTCCTAAAAATCCTAGGAGCATGAGCAGGTATTTAGACCCCTCTTCATCACTGAAAAGAGGATCCCAAACTCGATTCACTACTCTCTCCTCTTGCTCTCTTCCTTCCGTTTTCTGACTTAAGCATCGGAGGCGGTGTGGCAAGCATCACACCGGTGTGCAGGTTTTCTGTCTTGCAGGCCACGTCTTCCCCCCTCTCAAACAAATTTACCGTTGGTGGCACGTGAAGGTCGGGTGAATTCCTCCCAACCAAATTTGACCATCAACAATATATATGGTGGTGGCGGCAGTGACGGTGTGGCTGGATGACGATTGAAGAACAAATCCACTAGAAAAAAAACCTCAAATGAAAGAAAGAACAAGTTTGTCACTCTTAGGAAGTACACAAGAGGTCAAAGAAAAATATTTGGAAAGGAATTGCATTACTTTAATAGTTTGTTGGGTAGTCTTCAATCTTAAAAGTAACCTTTATGTTACAATGATGTGATTCAAATCTTGATGAATGAAATCTATATGTGTAAAAATAACTATACACATCTTTGAGTTTGCTCAAGTCTGCCAACTCAATCTCAATGGCTACATATGATGGTTTTGTTAGGTTTTAAGTGTGTCATCAATTAGTGCAGTGTGGCCACTTTTCTTGAGCTATGCTATAAATTTAAACAAGCTAAGAGCTCTTTTTTTTTTTTTTTAAGCTCTTAAGTATAATATATTTTTTTTTTTTGTAAATAATAGATTTGGCGATGTCTGAACAACTTCAGAAAATGGTGATAATGAGAGATAGTACTTTGAGTTCTTCAGTGGTTTTATTAATTCTCCAGTAGCCGTATATATACAGTAAAGATGGATATATAGTAACAGATTAACCTACCCATTAATTACAAGATAAATGTTAAACTGCTGTAACAAAGTTAACTAAATACAATTCTTCTTCTTAAAAAAAAAGTTAACTAAATACAATTAACAATATAACCAATATTGTTAACTAATAATGTCAGACCAATTTAAAGCCATTTTGTATTACCTAAATCACATGCTAAATTATATGATGCCATGAAAGAATATATCAAATAGAGGAAAGAAGTTTGTTCGCATCGGATTCAAAAAATTAAAAGAAAAAAGAGAAGAAGAGAGAAGAGAAATAATGGAGAGGAAGCTGATTTAGGAAAAAAAAAAAGAAGAAAAGAAGAGAGATTAAGATAAAGAAGAAGGGAGAAGAAACTTGAAGAAGAAGAAAAACGTTGATAGGGAAGAGAGTAAAAAAATAATCATTTAAGAATAATAATTTTTTTTTTTTCATATTCCTTGGGAAGACCAGGTGGTTGCATGTGCAGCAGCCATTAATGCTACCCGATGGTCTTCCCAACGTTTCAAATTTCTTTCTTTTTCTTTTTTATATATATCACATTCGTCAATGTCGGTCGGTCTGGTCGTTTTGAGTCCTCATTGGACTCGCCGACCGACTGACGAATCGGTTTTTCTCTGACCGAATTCTTGTAAAAACCGACCGACCGATGTCGGTTCGGTCGGTTTATCGAAATATTTTTCTCACTCCTAAACTAAACAGGGTTGCTATTTAAAATGAGATATAGAAAGATTTTTTTTTTTTTTTTTTTTTTTTTTGCTAAGTTCTAATCATAAAGAATTTCAAGTTGATCCAAGTCTTTTGTTGGGAAGACTGAGTTGTTACCTTTGATTTACTAAAAGGTAAGTAGTCTTATTTATAGAACCCATGAAGTTTTATGGTTAATGGAGTACACGAATCTGCAGTGATTTCCCCTATGTGTATTTGGTTGTCTGGTTGGTGAATGAATCGATTCATAATCAATTATGATTTTCAACATGTTATTTAGGGGAGGGGGGCTTAGTCATATAGTTATGATTGATTTATGTTTTCTTTGGATGATAATTACCTTTTCCTATATGTGTACACATATGAAGGACCTTATGTGGGAGGCCTCACACCACAAATTGAGTGTCAACTATCGTCTATTGATGTTTGATCTAACAGTTAACTATTCTTCAGATCTCACTATGTGTTAACATAGTGTTCCAAGTATACACTTGTCACGAGTTATGTTGGAAGAGGCTTAGTTTCGATGGAAAGTCATCAACTAACCTCCAACCGTGTTTGAGCTTACAAGAGAGATTCACATACGCACCATAGTTAGTGTAGTTTTTGAGATGAGTCTATTATTATTTTAACTAGAACACATTAGCAAAAACCAAATAAGATTGCCCTACATGTTTTCAGTTCCATGTCTCATTGGCATTTCAACTTCAACCATGCCAGTGGGGCTACTTACTGAGTATTAACAACTCACCCATGTTTCCTTTCTTCCGGTTCTTTCTTTTCAAATGGTACACATGACCTATGATGTGCATGGCAAGGGCGTTCGCTCTAACGCGAGGCCATAGAGATAGTGTCAGTCTAAACTTTTGTGTATCGACCTAGAACTTTCTAGTTTTGTGTTCTTAGGCTTTACTCATTCATTGTGCTTTATTGGAACTATTTAACATTCCTTGTTCTTTAGATAGCTTCGAGTATAACACCTATGAGAATAATGTCTAGCTAGAATTTATTTCATGGTGTGTTTTAATCTTTTAGAGTTTTGTTAGGATCCCAAACTAAAAAAATAATAAAATAAAATATATTTTTTTAAAAAAAACAACTCTTTTATTTATAAATGAGATTGAATGTGAATTTGAGGTCACAACTCTGTGGTCCATTTTAATTGCTTCCATGTGTGTTATTTTGTTATTGCATATAGTAATGTCCCCCAAATATTCCAAGTCTAGAAGTTGAGTGTTCCACTTTTATACCTAATATATTCTTTGTGCTAAAAATTGAATTTTTGTGTTTATCCTTGTTGAGTCAATACTAACTCAGAGTCAAAAACTTAAATTGATAAGTTAGGATATATCTTTTTTTTTTTTTTCATTTTAACTAGAAAGATATAAAATCTTTTCATACTAACTTTTTATATCTTTTCTATTATAATGTAAACCATCGTTTTATAATCTTAGGATAATTAGACCACATTAATTTCCACTCAAGCATAAATTGATATACACAAATCTATCATACTTTTTTTTTTTATGTTGAACATCTTTTGCATATAATCTTTTCTAATATAATGTCAACAATCGTTTTATCTTAATCTTAAGATAATTGGTTAATATTAAAGTCAAAAACATAAATGGATAGGTTGTAAATATACAAATGTTCAAAGTATAAAGATAAAAATTTACCCAAAAAAAAAAGATTAAAAATTATATTTTAACATAAAAAAGAAATCACTTCTACTTAAAAAGATTTTTTTTTCATAAATCATATACCTCCTTCAATTTTATTTTTACACCATGAGATACAAATCTAGGTTATGTGCTCCTCGGACAACAATAAGCCAAAAAAAAAAATACCCACTCCCCTTATCTTATACAAATACGCCCTCGTGACTATGCTTTATATTTAACTTTAAATAGACTCCTATTACTTTCTTTTAAAAATAATAATGATGTTTAACAATATATTATTATCTTTAGAAATTTTAAAATGTCACTTTAAAGTGGTTTATTATAAAGTAAGTAGTGGGATGGTAATTCTTTTTCGAGTGATTGGACCGAGAATTGGGTTCTAAAATGACATTATTATTTTTTTTTATAGATTTCTATAAGGTGAATAACTATTTATATATACATCATATTTTGAGATGTGTTAGACGATTTGAATGGGAGATCTGTTGTTTTAATTCTTTGTTTGGTTGTCGAGATCGTTAAAATTTGAGATTAAACATATTTGAACCAAATCCATTTTTTAAAGAAGAAGATACAAGAACAAAAATAACTCTATGATCAACTTGAAATTTAGATTGCTTGAGTATATATCACATTTTCCATTTTATTTCACTCAATAACTCCAAATTTTTTAGATGCTTAATTAGTTCCATAAAATAAACGAAATTTAACTATGTTTTTAAACTTGTATATGTATAAAACTAACTACATATAGAACCTCAAATTTTCATGTGTACCCACATTATCTCAAGTGTTCCATGGTGGTTTTGTGCTTTTTTTTTTTTGAAAAGGTGGTTTTGTGCTTTTTTCGAGTGTATAATCTACCTTGTATTTATTTATTCTCAAATTGTAAATAGCCCTAGATGCGGTTTCTTTTGTTGAGTTTAGCGCTCTAAAATGGATTAATTTTTTAAGCAAAATTAGTGATGTAATTAAACTAATTGAAAGTTATGTTACAATGCACAAATACATGTTCCCAACTAGATGAATCGGATTCGAAGCTCTCTTTTAATTAACCATGAAAATCTTGTTGGCTCTTTCTTTTGATGAGATATTCACACGTAGCAAGATTCCATGATATCAAGTCTTACTATTGAAGGACTCTAGGGGTCCACAAATTAAATTCCTTGATATCCATTTCTAGGGTTGAACACAACTCTATAAATGTAGAAGTACCGCTCTGGATTGATTGCAAACCACCAATACAAAAGTTTCCTTAGCTTCAAATTATTAATCAAGAGTTACGATGGCTAGTGTTACTCCGCTTCCGACGATTACTTTCATTGACCCATATGTGCAAGCAATGGGAAGTTTTGCTGTAGGGGAGCATACATTCAAGCTGTTAGGGGTAGAAATGAGGTTCATGCGTGTGGTGGAATATGAGAAACTGAAGTTGGATAATGCAAGGACAAAATACAACCTTCTTGTGGAGGTGCAAGAAAAAATAATATCTCCACCTTTTCAATCATCTATAAAGGTATATGTGGCTGGTGTGATACATAATGAAGTTGAAAAATCTTGGACACTCGTATGTTTTGACCCTGTGGACTTGTCTCCCTATTGCAATAATGTTCCCCCCGCCTAGTTTGACGAGGGAAGCTATCTTATTTGCTGTAGATGATGCCTAAGTTGCATTATCTTTATCTCAAGTATAATGTAAGAATAAAGTAAGAGATTATCTATGTATAATCTTGTATTAAAATGTGGTTGTTTCTCTTTAATTTTTTTTCCTCTTCTTATTTAACTAACTTGCCCAAATTTCATCAACTCAACAATTCATATATAATTATTATGAATCAACTTAAAAATGACAGAATACTATTTATAGCTATATTATTTATGTGAATTTCAAATTTAGGGCAAATGTTTAGACAAGTTCATTAAGTACTTTAACTATGGACCTTTTATGAAGGTGTTTGTTTAATTACACTTATGCTAATATTTTTCTTTTAAATGTTTTATGACATCTTTTTCAGTAGAGAGTATATATAAGAAAAAAATAAAAACATACAAAATCACTTGTAATTGAAAACAAGATATACTCAATCGTTTATCTATTTTAATTTCTTTTTTTCTTTTATTTCCCATGTGAGTATCCCATAACCTTACAAAGTTGGAAAACTATATTTTAATTCCATGCCTTTTAATTTCTAATTGATTGTTATGTTGTCGATGTGCGTGGATTATTAGTTATTTGCAGAGTACAAAATTAAGTTTACATGTACTAATCCATCAAAATTTCAAATCAGCTTCTCTCGCACCGTTATTATACGTATACTTTTCTACAAGTAATTTAATAAAAAGATGCAACTAAATTTGCCTATCGCCAAATAAATAATGTTTTTGGTGATCTCTTAGGAAGTATACAAGAGATCAAACAAAAATATGTTGAAAGGAATTGCGTTAAGAAATGTAGGGAAGTTTCGGATATTTTTGGAACCCTTTTGTAATAATATTTCAATCATTAGGTTTATAAAAAAAAATAAAAAAATAAAAAACAAAAACAAAAGAACAAAACAAAAAATTTAAAAAAATTCATAATAGAAATTTCTATAATTTCATAATTTTACAAGTTCTACCTCAACTTTTGGAAAGACAAAAAAAATCTATAGTTTTACAATTTGTAGCCATATATTTTTCCTTTATTTTTTTATTACCGATTTTTTTTAAGAAAACAAATAGGAGCATTTGCACATATAGCAAAAAGCATTAAAAATATTGTAAAAATAGCAAAAAGTAAAACTATTTGCAAAAATAACACAGGGTGACGTTAAGTTACAAAAATAAAATACATTTTTTATACCACCAACTATCTAATAGAAGAGATTAGGATTATACGAAGTCTATTGATAGTTTATCAGTGTCTATCATTGATAGTCACTGATAGACTTCAACTAATCGGAGACTATCAGTGATAGACATTGATAGATTTCGATTATCAGAATCTATCAGTGATAGACATTGATAGAAAAGGATTATACAGAGTCTATCAACATGATAGTCTATCACCGATAGTCACTAATAGACTTCGATTAATTAAAGTCTATTAGTGATAAACACTGATATACTCCAATTATCAAAGTCTATCGTCAGTGATAGACACTGATAGAAAGAAATCTACAGAAATTGGTAGAATTTGCACACAATTCAAAATTAAATAGGGATAAAACGGGAATTATAAAATTTTATTCTAATAAATTGTCATATTTACTATTATTTTTATATTGTGCTATATTTGCAATTAGAAATCTTAATGGCCACCTCATGCAATTTTCCAAAAAAAAAAAAAACAAACCCTTGCGATAGGAAAATTTCTTTTTAATGTTAATATATATTTTTTTAATTTAAAAAGAAGGGGAATTCTTTCTCAAAAGAAAAAGAAGGGGAATCTTTTTCCCAGAGGGATCGATTCCCACAATTGACCAAAGTCAAACGCTCCAACTTCAATCCGTCAATCTATATCTCCCCATAAGATCCATTGCAGTTGAGCCTAAAAATCGACTCGTTTTTTTTTTTTTTTTGGTTTGTTTGTTTGTTATTTTAATTACACTCAAGCGAAGGGATTTAAATAGTTTAATTTACTATAAAGTAAGTAGCCTTATTTAGAGAACTCTTTAGTTAATAGAGTACATGAATATGTAGTACTGATTTCCTCTATACCTATTTGGTTGTCCGATTGGTCAATGAGTAGTAGGTTCATAATGACATGATTTTCAACATGTTATTTAGGGGAAGAGAAATTAGCCATGTAGGTAATTATGATTGATTTATGTCTTCTTTGGATGATAATTACCTTTCCCGAATGAGCGTACACATATCGAGGGCCTTGTTAGGAGACCTCACACTACAAATTGAGTGTTAACTATCGTTTATTGGTGTTTGGCCTTACAGTTAACCATTTGGATCTCACTATGTGTAAACATACAGTTTCAGGTACACTATCACGAGTTACTTATGTTGGAAGAGGCTTAGTTCCGATGGAGAGTCACCGAAACTAATCTCCTACGATGTTTGAATAACTTACCAGACAAATTCATATATATGCACCATAGTTGGTATAGTTTTGGAATAGGTTCATTATTATCTTAACTAGAACGACACATTATTAGTGTAAATCAATTAGGACTCCACATGTTTTTGACTCCATGTCTCGTTAGCAATTCAACATCAATCCCACCAGTGGGGGGCTACTTAGTGAGTATACTAATACTCACCCATGTTTTCTTTCTTCCTTTCTTTCTTTTCAAATGGTAGCATGTGGCGAGGACGTTCATTCTAGCATAAGACCACAAAGAGATAGCGTCAGACTAGACTTTTATATCAACCTAGAACTTTCTAGTTTTGTTTTCTTAGGCTTTTACTCTTTATTGAAACTATTTAACATTCCTTAAGTACTCTTTAGATAGCTTCAAGTTACAATTCTGAGAATAAATTTCTGGAATTTCTTTCATTATTTTAATTTTTTAGAGTTTTGTTAGGATGCCAAACTAAAACAAAATAAGTATTTTATTTATAAATGAGTTTGAAGGTTGATTTGAGTTTCACAACTCTGTCATCCATTTTAATTGCTTTCAAGTGTCCTTTTCTTATTGCATGTAGTAATGTCCCTAAATATTCAAATTCAAAGCCTAAAAGTTGAGCGTTACACTTTTATGTGTATACCTAATATTCTTTATGCTAAAAGCTAAATCTTTGTGTGTTTATCCTTGTTGAGTCAATACTAATTAAAAGTCAAAAACTTAAATTGATAAGTTAGGATATATCTATATTTCTTTCTTTCGATGTATTCCAATAATATTCTTTTCATCATATTGGGGGATTGAAAGTATTAATTTGACAACAATGGTATTATTATTATTTTTATTATTATAGATAAAGATATACAATCTTTCATGCTAACTTCTTTATGCTAAACATCTTTTATATATAACTTATCTAATATAAAATACAATAGCGATCTAATCTAAATCGATCTATGGATAATTAAGCCACATTAATTTATACTCAAGCCTAACCTTAAATAAAGTTTCTTAATGAAAAGATAAAAAGAAATGAAGCACAAGTTAACATGTTGACCATTTATAGGTTAAATGCATCCAACAATCTGAAAACATGCACTTGTGCCTATTTTTACTCATTATTATAGCTCAAATTTTGTTAGTCTCCATCATATCACAATTAGTTTGTAATTTGTTTAATTAGTTTAAGATTACATCACCTCATCTAAATTTTATTAAAGACTAAAATTAATCATAATTTAAAGCTAAGGGATAGAATTGAAACTTCTTTAAATTATGAAACTACCTAGTTTTTACAAATATACAAATGCTCAAAGTATAAAGATACAAACTTACCGAAAAAAAAAAAAAAAAAAACGAAACTCCTACTCCTACTCCATCAAGACCCAACTACTACCATTACAAAGTTTCTTTGACCTATCTGCCCAAGAACATAATGAGGCCCTTGCAACAAGTTCTAGCAAAAAACGATCGCATAATCTGTGTTTTTTAGTTGCCGATTGAGGATATCTACAACATTTTTGTGCAAGAGTTGGGAAGATATGCAGTCCTCTTATCTTTTCAAAGTTTTTCAACTTTGAAAACTAACAACACATAAAAATCATAGTATCGTGGTCAAACGATAATATGATACTATCCACTCTACGAACAAGTGCTTCACGATCACTTTACTTTTGATTTCATTTAAATGGATTAGTATTATTTTGGAGGTAATTGTTCATACTTATATATCAAGGATATCTACCTCTTTGCCGGTAGATATGGGAGTTCGGTTACAGTCTGGTCATTACTCCCTTTTAAAAAAAAACAATATATTATATTTAGAAAATATAAAATCTCATTTTAAAGTGGTTTATAAAGAAGTAGTGGGAAGGTAATTTTTGGTCAAATGATTAGACCGAGAATTGGGTTCCAAAATGACATTATTTTTTAGAAAAAACGGAAAATTTATTGAAGACGTATGTAAGGAACATACGTAAAAAGCTACAAGAAGGATGCCCAATTTAAGGCTATAAGAGAAGCATTACAAAAAAATGGCATTATTATTTTTATATCTTCCTACAAGGTTCTCAAAAAAAAAAAAAAAAAACTCTTTATATATGCATCGGTCAACATGAGCATATAGTTCAACTGACATTACTCTTGTACTAATAATCAAGAGGTCTGTGGTTTGAGTCCCCCCACCCCTCATGTTGTCAAAAAAAAGAAAAAAAAAACTCTTTATGCATAGCCAAAGTGAGCATAGCTAAGTGGTAAATGACATGTATTCTCGACTAAAGAGTCAGAGGTTTGAATCCCCCACCTCCAAATATTGATGAACTCAAAGTTTGATATATTATGGAAGAAGATTGCTCGAGCATATATCACCTTTACTTACAAAGATTAAAGCACTTTAGCATGTGTACATCTCCTTTCGATTTTATTTCACTAAATAACTCTTAATTTTTTTTCTCTCAAAACTATAGGGAAAACCATTTGGTTTATAAAATTAGATGGTTAATTAGTTCATACAAATAAACCAAATTTAACTATGTTTCCAAACCCTATATGTATAAAATTATAAAAGTAACTACATATAGACCCTTAAATTTTCATGTCTACCAACTTAATTAATCTCAAATGCTACACGGTGGTTTTGTGTTTTTTTTTTCTTTTTTTTTTCAAGTGTATCATCTATATTGCATTTATTTATTCACAAACTTTAAATAGCTTATATAGTGTGGTTGCTTTTGTTGAGTTGTGCTACAAAAATCAAGAGCTCTAAAGTGGATTAACTTTTGTAATCAGAATTGGTGATGTTAATTAAACTAATTTTGGAAGTTATGATACAGTAAATAAATGCATGCTATAAATTTAGATGTCACAGAGGATAATTTTCAATTAAGAAAATAAAATAATGCTCCCAACTAAAGGTGAGAATTGGATTCAAAGCTGTCATGTGAAAATCTTATTGACCTTTTCTTTTGACCACCTAAGTGAGATTCCATAATATCAAGTTCTACTATTGAACATTTAGCAGGTCTACAAATTAAATTTCTTGATATCCATTTCTAGGGTTCAACACAACTCTATAAATTTAGAACTATCATTCTAGATGGAGAGCAAACCACAATTATAAAGTTTCCTTAATTAGCTTCAAACTATCAATCAAGAGTTACGATGAGTTCTGTTCTGATTGCCTCCAATGACTCATATGTGCAAGCGATGGGAAATTTTGCCGTGAAGGAACATGTATACAAGTTGGTTGGAGTAGAAATGGTGTTCTTGCGCGTGCTGAAATATGAGGCTTCGAGCGTGGCGGAAGGGAAGACAAAATACAACCTTCTTGTGGAGGTTCGAGAACGTGTAGTGGCTCCACCTTTTCAATTCTTTACAAAGGTATATGTGGCCGGTGTGATGCATAATGAAAATCATAAATCTTGGACACTCTTCTGTTTTGAGCCTGCAAACCTGGGTTCCTATTGTCCTATAAATTAGGCAAGGTTTGGCTAGTTTGATGAGGGAAGCTATCTTATCTACTATAGATGATGCCTAAGTTGCATTATCTTTATCTATCATCAATTATAATATGAGAATAAAGTAAAGAGTATCTATATGTTACGTATTAAATTGTGGATGTTTCTCTTTATTTTTTCCCTCTTAGTTAAAAACTTAGCTTACTTGTTCAAATTACATGAATTGAACAATTCATAATTATTATCAAGTTAAAATTGACAGAATACTATTTATAGCTATATTACCTAAGTGAATATCAATTTTAGGGCAGATGTGTTTAGACAAGTTCTTTCGGTACTTATTAAAAAAAAAAAAAAATCTTTCGGTACTTATTAAAAAAAAAAAAAATCTTTCGGTACTTTAACTATCTTTGCATTTTAGTAATTTATGGAGTTTTAATTTAGAATGTTTTCTGAATAAGTATAATTCATTATAAAAATATTTATAATTAAATGAAAAAAAAATCTATAAAATTGGTCGGGAGATAATTGTCCTTAATAAGAGTTAATGCATGAATATTTAATCGACTTCATCCAAACAAATACCTTTTATGGAGGTGCCTTTGGTTTACATTTATGGTAATATTTTTCTTCTAAATGTTGTATGACATTTTTCATTAGAGTATATATAAGAATACATATGAAGAATTATTGAAGTTTGACTCACATCTTACTGCTCCCATTTAATTTGGCTATATATTTACCACAATAAATGTTGGGGAATTGTGGTAAATGGCTAGAAAAAAATACCCCCTCTTGTTTTTTTGGCTAAGGAAGTTCAATAATTGCAGACATGACTTCCACCTTTTTAGAAACTACTTTTCAGATTTTTTTTTCCATTTTTACTCCTAGTATATACGTTTATACACAAACGCAGTTAACAACTGCATACAGATTTTTCCCCATTTTTCGGGTGGATGTACCCTGATTTACAGGGATTTCGGGTTATGATATCCCTCCAACCATCAAACAAGATTTTCCTATATTTTAGGTTTCTTCTATCTCTCCAACCGTAAGAAAAGATTTCGTTTGTTAAGTTTAATTAATCTTCCTATATTTTTCTCTCATTTAAATATCATAGCTTAGTTTATGTGTTTTTTTGCATATCATGATCAAAATAGTGGTTGTAAGTTTGTAATTAAAAGTTTTTCTCAATCTCACCCTTCAATACACAAGACAAAGTTATATCCAGATACATACATCTCAATTTTAGGCTCCAGTACACATAAGCAGGTCATAAACGGTGTAAATAATATATGTATATATCAGAACATACCACCCTGACGGGGCCAACTTCTTCAACTAGATATTTCTTAATCAAATTATAAGATGTCACAAGGGGTGAATGTAGTTGGCATTTTTCACATAAATCACGAAATATTGCCAAAAAAAAAAAACAAGTCCCTAAAATCAAGGGATTATCCATAAAGTAGGGGGAGACACACAACTTATATACTGACATGACTAATATGCATGTATATAAGAGTACAGACACACAACAAAGTGTCATTCAATAGCCATTCCAACACACTTTCACCCTTCAATACGCAGGACAGAGTTATATCCAGATACATACATCTCAATTTTAGCAAGCAGGTCATAAACGGTGTAAATAATATATGTATATATCAGTACATACCGCTCTGACGGGGTCAACTTCTTCAACTACATCTTTCTTAATCCGTTTGTTCGTTTTTTTTCCTTGCAAGGTCCTTTTTTTTATAAGAGATACTTTCTTGCAAGGTCCTTCTTAACAACATCCTGGACAATTTTTACAATAAAAAACAATCAAATTATAATAACATGTCACAAGGGTTGGATGTAGTTGGCCTTATTCACATAAATCACGAAATATTGCCAAAAAAAAAAAAACAAATCCCTAAAATCAAGGGATTGTCTAGAAAGTAGGGGGAGGTCGTTGCAAATATAAGGGAAGGGAAATGAAGTCGTTACCTTAGTTCAAATTTTTTTGGTACAGTCCTCGCGTAGAAGAAGAATCGATTGAGCATGCAAGAGATGGTCGTAGGCGTGGCGGGGGAAGGTCGTCGGCACGACGGAGGTGGGTCGTCGGCGTGACGTGAGAGGTAGGTAGCGATATACACTCTGTTTGGCAGTGGGAAATGGTGGAGAATGAAGGTTTTTGGCTGTCAAGGGTTTCGAGGTGTGGAAGACAAAGATGGATCGACGGGATGGAGCGAATGCATGAGGGCGGTTCTGGTGGGAGGGTGGGCGGTGATATGACATGTCATAATTGCAACATTTAAGGTATTATCTTTTTAGTTTAAGTTTAGATTTCCTTAGTTGCAGGTAGTATATCTTCTGATTGAGAGGACTGTTTTTTTCCAATTAACGCATTCCGAAGGTATTTCTCTCTATTGAGGGAGGTTGAACTTTGTACTCCTTCCCCCATAAGCTTATTGACTCCTTTTTCCGGGAAACAAATTTTTCCAGTAGAAAACGATTGTTTCTTGGATTTTTGAATTTCAAACTTCAAAATAGAAACAATATGATCCATCTAGATTTTCAAATTAGTTTCTTGAATTTTTGAATTTATTTAATTTATAAACGTTTGTAGCCATTTTTCAAAGCACCTATTTATTTTTAGCCATATTTCTTGTTGCCCCATAAATGTTCTGGTGTAAATTATTTAAAAAAAAAAAAAATGTTCTGGTGTAAATATTTAGAATATCAGGGGCATTTGTGTAATTATGGTGGCCTGATCTATTGGCTATAAAAGCCTCTCTTCCCAATTATCTCACCATGTGAGATTTCTTGGGTTTGTTTCTTGAGTTTAAGTGATGAATGTTATGGTTTCTGGAATTTATCGCAACAAAAATTATCTCCACATTAGCACTAATTTTAACTTGTCGAATCCAATTTTAGCCCCAAAATTTAATTAAACCTTAATTGCTTATGTGGCTACAAGCTATAAGGGTCTCATATCAAAGGTTTAAATGGTATATCAAGACTAAAATTATGCATGATTTAGAGCGTAAAGACATTATATTAAAACTTTTTAAAGTTATGAAATTATATAGAAGCAATGTTCAATATGTTGAAGATCAAACATTGAAAAGATGTGTGGACATCTCACAATCTTTATAAAATATATATGGCTTATTTATCACATTGTCAATTGATTTTGAGATGGAACACCATGTTTATGTGAGGGAAATTGTGACAAATGACCAAGATAAAAAAATGATTCAATCCAAGAATTGTGAACCAAATAGGCACCATCTTGAGAGGAGATCTACTCCAATCATATATCTCTTTTAATTTTTTTTTTTTTATATACTGTTGTGAAGAACTCCAAAAAAAAAATTTGAAGAGGAAGAACTCCAAAATTTAATACTTTATATCATAGCAAACTAGAAAAATCACACCTAATCAAAATCAATTGACCAACTTAATCAAGCATAGAAAAGTAGTGAAGTCACAAATATTTTTCAGTTCAAGCAAGGTCTATATCCACTGTGCAAGGCAATGTCAATCTTCTATTAACTTCAATCCAATAACAAGAGTACAATCAAAAATGGAGAAAAATACTCCAAGCAACCCACAAACTCTCACCCAAGAAATTAGTCAAACGAAAATACACAGAAAAACCTGCTACGAACAACTCGCTTACGATGACATTTTTTTAATGGGGGTCGATTTGAGAAAGTTGGAGGGAAGGAGAGAAAAATGAAACTCAAATGAAGAATTCCAAAAGATAGGGGAGAGAATTTAATTTCATTTAAAATATGAAATAAGAATAATTTAGATATTATCTTAAAAGTTATTTTTTTTTTTTTAATATTTAAGAGTTTCTTTGACCACACTTCTTTTTTTTTTTTTAACATTTAAGACTTGAAACTGTGAACCTTTAAATATGACATTATTAGGAAAGTTGAAGTTGGATTAATTTTTTAGAAATTTCATTTTTATGGAAAATTCAATTTTAATTTGCAGGCATATAATTATTAATGGTTAAGTAATGTCGATGCCAAAATCCAGTCAGAAGACTCACCTAACCTTCACGTGACACCAATAGTGAATTTGTAGAGGCTGGAGAAAACGTGACATACAAAACCAGTAAAAATTGTACACCGGTGTGGTGTTTGTCACACCTACTCCAATGCTTAAGTCAGCCAAATAGAAAGTTGAGAGTGACAAGAATTAAGGTTTCAAACCCTTCTCTAGACGTGAAGAAGAGTATTTATACCTTGGTTAGCATAGTAGGGTTTTTAGACGCGTGAGAAGATGATTCGAGCTAAACTAGGTTGAACCGGGGCAACCAAAGGACTCCTGGGACCGAGCAGAGGGGAGGAGACTCGACCCGCACAAGCGGGCTAAGGGTCGGCCTTGGCCTCGAGTCGAGGTCGAGCATGGGGTTGGACCAAGGCCCAATCCCTTCGCCCTTGGCCCAACCCTATGGCTTATTTCCCCTCCAGGGTCCCTTTCTTGGTCCTGTCTTCGATTTCGTATCGTGTTGTACTCGTCTGCTCCTTGAATTTCAGAATAGTCCATAATTACTTATAACAAGTAATTTTTACCATTTAAAAATAAAAAATTAAATATGTTTTCCCAAAATACTTTAGTCTCAGTCAGATTTTTTATGGAAATCAATATCATGTTTAAGAGAGAATAACCAATATTTTAAAAAATAATAATAATAATAAGATGAGAGAAATATTAGAATTCTAATTAGCACCTTGGCACATAAGGCATCTTCTTGCATTTGTTTTGTTGTGTACCAAAAAAAAAACTTTTTTATGGAATTGTTTATTTACATTTATGTTAATCTTTTTGTTTTGTGAATGTTGTATGACATATATATTTTTTTCCTGAACTAAATATGATATATTTTTCAATAGGATCTAAGATTACAAGAGCTTCCCACCACTTTAGCCCTAATTTTAAACTCAGTTTAATACAACCTTTTGTCCCAAAAATTTAATTAGAAAATTTTTTTGGGGGGGGGTTTCTCAGTTTAATACAACCTTTTGTCCCAAAAATTTAATTAGACCCTAATTGTATAGGACCATTAATTAGTTTGTGATCTTTTCAATTGGATTCAATATCTTATGTTTGGAGTTACTTCGGTGGAAGCCTAAGTCTCAAAGACAGATATTTATTCAGGCTTTTTTCACTGCTGTTTTATGGTCTTTGTGGAACGAGCGCAACAGTCGCATCTTCAAAGGGATCTCGCGTTCTTTATTATCAAGTCAGGGAGGATATTATTGCTTTAACTGGCTTTTGGTCGTCTTCCTCTCGTTTATTCAGAAACTATGATGCTTCTTCTATATCTCTTAACTGGAAGACTTTCATGTAAATTCTTCGCTTGTATGTTTATCACATACATCTTAATAAAGTATCGCTTTTAAAAAAAAAAAATTGGGTTCAATCATGCCACCTCATACATCTAAATCTTATCTAAAAATTAAAAGTGCCATGTCAAGAGAGTATATATAAAGTGAACTAAAAAAAGGTGGAAATGTGAAGACTAAAAACAATCAAATATAGAGCTTGTTAAAAGTCTATAAAGTTAAGTAGCTTATTCAAAATATAAAGGTAAAATTTATAATTTAGAAAGACCACTTTTACTTGAATAAAAGTTTACTTGAGCCGTAATCTCAAAAAAAAAAAGTTTGTTTTTTTTTTTTTTTTTTTTTTGGGAAAAGGGATAGTTTATTACGTATGTGAGAAACATACGGAGAGAAATTACAAAAAGGTCTTCCAGTTGATCGAAATGGAAGACGCATATCATAGCTAGAAAAGAGATTTGAAGATGAGCACCAAAAAGCAGCCAAAGCAGTAATATCCTTTCAAAGATGAGCATTGCGACGATCTTTATCGTTGAAGCATGCGACGATCTTTATCGCCAAAGCAATAAAAAAAAAAGTTTACTTGAGCATTTCTTCTAATTTTTCTTTTTCGATACCGTGAAAAGTTATGACCAATTTATGTGAACTTGACTAATCTCACACGACAACCATATTTTAATTTCGTATTTCATAAATCCTTTAGAATTTTTGGTCTAAAAATATATAGGAAACTATTTGGGCCAATAACTTAGGCCCCGTTTGATAACCATTTGGTTTTTGGTTTTTGAAAATTAGGCTTGTTTTCTTTAAATTTCCTCACTATGATTTTCATTTTTGTTAAAGACATACTTGAATTCCTAACCAAATTCTAAAAACAAAAAAAAGTTTTTGAAAGCTACTTTTTTTAGTTTTAAAAAATTGGCTTGGTTTTTGAAAACATGGGAAGAAAGTAGGTGAAAGCCATATGAACTTAGAGTTGGAAGTGGTATCTATAAGCTTAAAAACCAAAAACCAAAAACCAAATGGTTATCAAACGGGGTCTTAGCTTTTTCATAAAATAAACAATATTCAATTTAATTACTATTTTTAATCTATACATAAAAGTAAGCAAATAGTCGACAAAAGTTATCATTCTCACCATTCTATTCTACAAAACTTTAAGGATAATTGTAATGGGTGGCAACATGAGGGTAAATAATGGCAAATATAGCAATTTTTAAAAATATTTGCAAATATGGCAAATTTTTTTGATTAATTTTTTATATTCCTGAATTGCCCTTGCCCCTGATTGGCTCGCACATCTTATTCTTCCTCGTCAGTTTTTTTTTTTTTTAATATTGATAGAAATCTTCCATCACTAATAAAAATCTTTCTATCACTGATAGATTCTATCAGTGGTAAAAAATTTTATATCAATGATAGAAAGTTTCTATCATTGATAGAATAAAGTTTCTATCACTGATATTTCTATCACGGATAGATTATATCAGTTGTAGAAACATTTTCTATCAGTGATAAAAAAACTGATTGGCGCACACATCTTCTTCTTCCTTGTCAATTTTTATATATATATTGATAGAAATCTTATATGATAGAAAGTCTTTCTATCATTGATAGATTCTATTAGTGGTAGAAAAAATTTCTATCAGTGTAGAAAAGCTTTCTATCAGTGATAGAAAGTTTCTATCACTGATAGAAAATTTTTCTATCACTAATAGAATCTATCAGTGATAGAAAGTTTTCTATCAGTGATGGGCATTTTAGTAATTTTACTTTTCAGATGGTGAAATTTTGTCATTTTTGCAAATATTTCTGTGGGCTGCTACTTTTGCAATTAGTTTGGGTCATTTTGCTACTTTTGCAACCGACCCAAACTTTAAATAATGATGATATCAAAAAAGAAAAAAAAAACTTTGAATAATGATTTAGACAATTTAAAATCAAATCTATCTTAAATATCTCACATGAGTTTGATTAAGTTGGACAAATTATTTAATTAGGCAGACCACACTACAACAAATTTGGCTTTTAATGTCGGGCAATGCCATAGTTATGCACAACCCTACAAAATAGCACCAAATACACAATACAATGATTCATTAGATCCAAAAATATAATAAAGTGTCTTGTCTCTATTCTCAATACCAAGTTTCCATACACTCCCTTAAAAAACCAGTCATGTTTGGTTAGCAAACACTTATTTGTTATATCAGTTAGCTGTTACAAGAGGAGCATCTAAGATTGAAAAATAACCTCTTCAAAGCTGAATCCCGATTTACATTAGGTGTATCCTGCAATAAGTCAGCTCGTATGATAATATTTCCACCGAATACGTAATTCAATGATTCATTAGATCCAAAAATATAATAAATTTAATTGTCTTGGACATATTAAAGAATCATAAACACAATTCACAAGAGCATTCCAATTAGGGTAGTTTTCCAAAAGGTCATAAAACACAATTCACAAGAGCATTCCAATTCTGGAGAGACAAAAGCGATGAATGAAACTTGTTCAATATTTAATGCATCAAGAATTAAAAAAAGAGCTAAAAATTACCCAAAAACACAAAAAAGAGCTAAAAATTACCCAAAAACACAATATTTAATGCATCAAAAATTAAAAAAAAAAGAGCTAAAAAAAGAGAATTCCAATTACAAATTTACAAAACTTATTGAATTACCTTGACACCCTCGACGTGCAATATTGTTTGTCTGACAGGATCGATTTGATCCGCTAGAATTGCAGCATCCACTAATTCCAAGATGCTAAAATACATTGCAAAGAATGTTGAATATAGAAATCAAACAATTCATTACGCTAGAGTGAATTGAATATTCATTAAAGACCCCAACAATAGATGATTGTTTTAATTGGGTAGAAAGACTTGTATTCTACGTATACTATGCATGCATGCATACCTAATTATTGGTAGCACATTATCCTAATAGATGATTGTAAATTTTTAAACAGACGCTTCAAATTTCTCCATATGAGTTAGACATTTTGGAGACGGGAGAATAAGTTTGGGTTATGCCATATACAACTTCTCCAGCTTAGATAATAATCTTTTTCTTTTGCAAATAACTTCGTCGAGAAAAAATGAAAGAAAATGGGGCATATATTAGATAATAATCACAGCTGAAGGCCTAAAAAAACTTTAGGCAGAGTGAAAAGAAAATTAAGGCATGTTATCATGATTTTAGCCTTATTTCGAATGGATTAACTGAAAAAAGAAAACCTTGTACCATGTCATTGCATGAATAAGAATTTATTTCGATAAAGTTCCTAAAACAAGAATGAGCAAGGAAGAATCAATAAGTCATAAAGTACCCTATTAATTGCTTTCCATAACTCATGAACTTAAGTTTATTCAATGCTGTATTAGAGAGAATAAGAGAACAATGAAACGATGCTTAAAGAAAATTGGTTTTGATATGGTTTAACATTATCACAAAGCCAGTGTGGCAAGCATGAAAAACTTAATTTAGGCCTAACAAACAATGTTTCAACGAGAAAAAAAAAAAGCACAATAAGTCCAAATTTGAGTTATACCGTTGATAAGAACAAGGATGGAAATGTTGGACACTAAAGCTGCAGAAATAATATTGGGTTCAGTATTTTCACCACTTGAAATACAAAAGAGTAATTCCTCTTCTCCTGTCCATCATTACCTGCAAAAGCTTTTAAAAAAAATGTTAAAACCCCCAGGTCTTAGCAATTTTTCATTTTCAAGCAGCTTATTTCCAGCCATGAATAATGAGGTTTTATTCAAAGAAAGTGTAATCTACGTTACCTTAATTTCAGATAGAGTCACATCATATCTAAAAACATCTTAAGACAATCCCTCTTCCCACTACAATGTAGACGAACCGTTATACATACATCCAAAACACCAAGAAATAAAAATGCCTTCTTAAAGCATATTAGCATACCTTGGCAAGAAGTAGGGACTCCAATATGGTTTGTTCTTCCAGAGGAACTAACACAATGAAGGCGCCTTGAAGGAAGTAATATCCAGAGGAAAATGTCTACCAAATTGATAAAGATGAATTCTAATACCTGATTTTTTTTTAATCAATGGATTTGCATAAGAATAGGATTAAGATAAAAAGTAATTTAATTCTTGGTACTATATTAGTCATACAAAAAAACACTAAAGAATAATGACAACAAAGTTGAAGGTAGTAATCTTGGTTATCAGTAAAGAATGATGGTGAAATACACCAAACAAACATTGAAACAATCAAGCTAGAACACCTAACATTTAACAAAAGGTCATCATCCCTGATATTCTAATGAAGAAAACTCTTCCTCGTAGTGTCTACAAATGACATAACACCAGTACAACCTGCAGTTCTACTGTTACCCATCTCTCCAACTCAGTCTTGCTTCTTAAGGCTTTTTTTCCCCTACCATTCTCACTCTTTTCATTTCATACTCAGTGCTGGTAACACCTTACTCCAATACAAAACTTCCATTCCAAGCACCTCCATTTTAATTCCTAGGAACCCCCAAAAATCATTGCCATAAAACCAATGTCATTCCACTTCTTTGACCCAGAGCAAAAGTAAACTCTCCATCACAATGTGGTAACTCTGTTTGGCTGTTTTTAAATAGCAAGACAAATAAAATAAAATAAAATAAAAGTTCTAAAAACAATCTGTAAAATCAATTCTAATCAATTAGGCGTTTGAGTAAAGATAATTGTATTTTTTATCCAAATTTCACAAAAAAAACAACAGAGTGCACGGGTGAAATCTCTCTATTGCTTGACAATTAGGTCAGTTTCAAATCTATTGAGATGTCTGTTGAGAAGTAATAAGCTAAAGATAAAGCAAATGGAGAGGTTACATACCTTTAAAGCCTTGCGGCGCTTTGGGTATGGCCACCAAAAGAAAGAGAATCATCATTCGCGAGAGGCCATGACGAGCCGAGACAGAGAGTTAGGAGGCGCAACAGTAGTAGATGTAGAGAATGAAGAACTCGGGCATGATAAGCAGCCATGTGAATGCGATTGGGAGTCCAGTGAGGGAGGATCAAGACGAGGAGCTTCCGAGATCGGCATTCACATTGTTTCGAGCCAAGGAAGAGAAGATCGAGAGGAAGAAGATGAAAATGGGAGACAAGGTGGAGGCCCACCTTGGACGAGCTGAAGAAGCGATTGACGAAGATTCGCCAAGTAAGTTTGTCCGAGCATTGATGGTTGTTCTGAGGTTCCATTGGTTAGGGTTCCTAGATTTGAAATGGAATGAAATTACAGGAACTTGAAGAAATGATAGATTCGATAAGGAAGGAAGAATATTGATTTGGTGAACAAAGAGTTGAAACCATCAGGTTTCACACCAGTGAGAGTAACATCCAGTCGCCATCGGTGAGAAGTGGGAAAACGCTTCGAGAGAGAGAGAGAGCGGCGCAACAACGAAAAGAGGGCTTCTTCGAAGAGAGATAAATTTTCAGCGCACTTCTTGAGGCGTCCGACATTGTATGTCCCATGCTTTTTTTTGTCCGACATCAAAAGTCCAGTACATTTTTTTGTGTCCGACATCAAAAGTGCAATTTGTTGTAGTGCCACCACAATCTGATTGTCTCTTTAAGATCGTCAGATGTACATCTTCGTTTGTTTTTCTAATAACCGTTAGATACAAAATCGAGATATTTTTTATAATTTCTCTATCTCACATCCAATGGTGCAAAACTACCCGCCTCACCGAATAATTTCTCGTGAAGTTGAGTTTATTCTATGCCTCTAAAACAATATTGGTCAATTAGAATAGTAGAAACATGATAATATCCAAAATATCTGAGGTTTAGTGAGTTGCTGAGTGCTGCCTTGAGGTCGGTTGTCGACCAACTTGCCAGAGCAAGTCCATGACCTTGTAGTGTTTTCTACATTGAAGAACCATTACATCCTCGTATCTTTCAATTATGGCACAAACGACGACTAACAAATCCACTTCCCTCACTACTTTAGAAATTGTCAAAATCTATATCTATAAATTCAACCTTAAATATATATGTGTGTTGCTTCTAAATGTTTTGAGTGTGTTTTTTCAATTTTAGTCCTTATTTATTCGAGTGTTTCAATTTACTTTCTTACGCGTTTTAATATTGTAAATTATTACAAGATACAAGGGCATAGATTTAGATGAAGAATTTGACTATCCTAATTAAGAGAGTTACAATAGTCGGATTTTCTATATCAACTTCCTTAGAATTTTGGAGGAGAGATTATAAACTTTCCTCACTTTGTTATTCTAAATATTTCTCTTTATGAGTTTTATTGAATATTGATATAACTGAATTTACTATAACCCATTAACTTAGGTTCTTGGGTTCATTGATATTTTAACATGGTATCAAGGTAGGAGGTTCTATGTTCGAACTTCTGTAAAGTCATTTTCTCTCCAATTAATATTGATTTTCACTTGTTGGGTCTTCTACAAATGTCCAAGTTCACAAATGAAGAGAGTTTTTAACATCCAACAAATATTTTGATGCTCTCATACCATCATTTGGAAGAAACTTCAAATGGGTGGGAGAGGAAAAACTATTTGAGGCCGGCACAATGAGGTTGGTAGTTTTGCACCGTTGGATGTAAAGGAGAGAAATTGTAAAAGTATTTTGAATTTATATCCAACGGTAATTATTAGGAGGTGGACAAATTTGAAGATAAATATCCAGTAGTTTTGAAGAGATAGTCACACTGTGGCAACCTTATTGATGGGACAGTAAATTTCTCTCCTTTGAAGAATATTCCTATATATCCTTCAAAATAGGCAGTGCATTTATCTTTTGTCATATAAACACACAATGAGTTAATTCACAAACATTATTTATATATCTTGCATATCTAAAATGGATGACATTTATTATTTCAAATTGGTCATACACATTTATATATCTGGCATAGCTTTTGATATTTATTTCTATCAAACATTATGCATTTGCAATTTAAACTGGCGATTTAGCATTTGTTATAATTTTTTTAAAAAAAAAAAAGAAAAAAAGAAAAACATAGAAAATGTGTTTTAGTTAAAACTCACCCCAATCTAGAATTTAACTAAAAAAATGTAACAGAAGGACACAACAATTATGATAAAAATAAAAAGAATATTTACAAATTAAAAGTTAAAAATGATACTTTAACCTTTTAAACATTATTAAATTTTTATGGGAATCAATACCATACTCGGGAGAGAATAACAATTAACAATTATTTATTTTTGAGATGGAGAGAGAATTAAAATTCTAATTAACAATTAACAAATTAGCATCATCTTCTTGTCTTTTAGCTTTGTCGTGTACTAATTCTTTTTTCTTTTTTTTAAATAAAACCTTTCTATGGAATCGTTTATTTACATTCATGTTCATCTCTTTCTTGTAATTAAATTTTATGTGACATATTTTTCATTAGAATATGATTACACATCAAGAATTTCCTTCATTCTAGCCCTAATTTTAAGTACTTAGCTCGATTTGCCAAAGCCAACCTAGCTCAGCAGTAATTGGTATATATCCTCGACCAAGAGGTCAGAGATTCGAATTCTCCCCCTCAAATGTTGATGTACTCAAAAAAAAAAAAAAGTTTTTGCTAATCTAAGCAAGTGGTTAGTATTTGTTTCATAAAAGTACTCACAATAGAAAATGTGTTGCACTTAAAAAAACTCGCCTCAATTAAAAATTTAAATGTACTTCTTTGAAAATGTAACAAAAGAACGAACCGTTATTAAGAATAATATTTACAAAATAAAAGGTAAGATATGAAATCGTTATCCCATGATACTTTAGCCTACATTAAATTTTTATGGGAATCAATACCATATTCGAGAGAGTAACAATTATATATTTATCTTTTGAGATAAAAGAGAATCGAAATTCTAATTAAAAACTTAGGCACATTGACCCTAATTCTAAGTAGCATCATCTTCTTGCCTTTTAGTTTTGTTGTGTACTAAATAAAAAAAAAATAATAGAAGAAGCTTTTTGTGGAATTGTTTATATGACATGCATATTTTTCAATGGATAGTTGCAAATATAGAAAAATTGAACAAAATAATAGCAAAAATAGCAAACAATATGACAAAAATGAATTAAATCTGAAAGCATGCACTTGTTGCCTATTTTTACTCATTATTATTGTAACATCTGAGGATAGGAGGGGTACATGAATGAACCGATATCACATCCGAATGAGAGAGATCTTGAGGACATGAAAACAATGAACATAAAGCTTAAAAGAATTGATAAGCCTATACCAACAAGGTGCACCTTCCTTTTCGATGGCTCAATCATAGGAACTTTGAAGTTAAGCGTGTTTAGCTTGGAGAAGCTCTATGTTAGGTGACCTCCTAGGAATTTTTCAAGAAAGGATGTGAGTGAGGACAAAGCATGCTAAAAAGACCCCGTGTTGGTTTGTGGGGTCAGTCTTCAATCTTAAAAGTAGTTTCAGACATGTATGGTGACGTCGCCAGGTCGCAGGGAATATAGGAGAATGTCGGGGTCGTCAGGTGCCAAATTCGAATTCCAAATCCTAGGTCTGTTACAATTATATAGCTCAAATTTTGTTAGTCTCGATCATGTCACCATTAGTTTGTAATTTGTCTAATTAGCTTAAAATCACATCACCTCATCTAAATTTATTTTAAAAGAGTGTTATGAGAGATATATTTAAGTGGTACATAATTAAAGACTAAAATTAATCATAATTTAAAGCTAAGGGATAGAATTGAAATTTTTTTAAATTATGAAACTACCTAGTTTTTACAAATATACAAATGCTCAAAGTATAAAGATACAAACTTACAAAAAAAAAAAAAAAAAAAAATGAAACTCCTACTCTATCGATGTTAGTTCTGGTTCGGTTACTTGGTTGCAGTTCAAGGAGGCGTTCTTCCAGAAATATTACTCGGTCATTATCAGTTATAGAAAGGAGAAGGAGTTCCTAATCTTGTCGCAAGGGGAAAAGTCAGTAGAAGAGTACGAACTGGAGTTCACCCGACTGTCCCGATTCGCTCCTGAAGCGGTGGACACGGAGGTGAAGAAGACAAAGAGGTTCATTGTGGGCCTCAGAGATGACGTGCAGAGGGTGGTTGGAGCCCTTGGCCTAGCGAACTACGCATCGGCCCTTCGAGCGACCACCTTTATGGGCATGCCAACTGTTAATGCAACTCCAGTAGCCAAGGAGTCAGAGCCCAACGTAGGACAGAAGAGGAAACATGAGCAGACAACTACCAACCTCCAGCGATCTCAACCTTCATCCGAAAGTTCTAGACAAAAAACTCATCATGACAAACAGGAGGGCAATGGAGGTGAAAAACCAAAGTGCAACTCTTGTGGAAGACATCATTGGAGTCAGTGCATGGCGAGGAAAGGTGTGTGTTTCAAATGTCACCAGGAAGGGCGTATGGCTAATAACTGCCCTCAGAAGAAAACATGAGGCTCGTGAAGAAAGACCTTGCAAGGTATTTTTACACAACAACTAAATCAACAAACAAATATTTAATTAATAAAATATAATAGTGTATATACATGAAACTTTCCGTCCATCCACAAATCATATCCATGATCTAATTTACAAAGAAAAAGTAAATTTGCTAAACAAAATAAGTACACAAGTCTAAAATATTTCATCTTTGAACTAAATACCAATCAAGTGAACTGGAGGGATGGTGAAAGACATGTTTGCTATAGCTACCTCCTTAAGCCTCTTGTGTCATAGGTTAACTCTCCCAAATACATTGACACTACAACAAATTCTACCTTTAATGTCGATCAGAAAAAAAAAGCACGCGTACACAATGTCGGGCAGTGAAAATTTGTGCGGAAAAAAACAAGAAAAAATAAACATGACCGACATTAAAGGTAAACCCAAATAAAACCATTTTCAAGTTACTTTTTCTCTCCTGAAATTTTAGGTCTCTTCCTCTCTCTCCTCGAAAATGCCTCCAGCGCCGCCTCTCCCCTCTTTGCTCTCGCAACGACTGCGAATCCTCCCTCACGGCAGCAAGTAGGTCGTATCGTGGAAGTTCGCCTCCCTAAGAAACCTTCTGGTTTGAATGTTTCTGTTTCTTCTCTTGATTGTCTTGGTTTGCATTTAGGTATGTGCTTCGATTTTCATCTTCCATTTCTCCTCTTAACGTTCAATTTCTCAGCTCTAGATTTTCAATCTCTTCAGCTTTTACTTCGATTTGCTTGTTTCTTTTCAGTTTCTACTCTTGGTTGTCTCTGTGCTCGTGGAGATCCCCTGTAAAATGAGTTTCCGGTTAGCTGAGGGTCGAGGGTACGAATCGATATCAGTATTCGATTCTTTTTGGATGATTGAGTTAAATGGCCAGGGAAATTGGAGTACTCATGGGGATTTTGAGTTTTTCGACGCTTTTTGATGTAGATGTTGATTTTGATTGGAATGTGTTATGTGCTAAGTGGGTTTTTAATTTTTGATTGCATTGCTTTCTTCTTGATAGTTGAGTTATCTTTTGGTCCTAATGTATTAGTTTGCATATTAGTTGACTTTATTGCTTTCTTCTTGATAGTTGAGTTATCTTTTGGTCCTAATGTATTAGTTTGTGTATTACTTGACTTTCAAACAGGATTACATTCATGTGCTTGCAAGAAGGGGCCAAGCAACTGATGCCATAGTTTGGCAGAAAGGGTATTCACTCAAGCCATTAGTTATGTATTAGTGTTACCAACTGCGCTTAGAAATCTTCCTACTAAAACATTAGTGGTCATTTTCTTAATTAATATAAAATGACTTCAGTTTCTCTGTGTATCTGTTGGCTTCTTGAATATCTTTTGTTGATTAGAATACTCTATTGGACAAGCTAGAAAGAGAAAAGATAAGTGAGAGAGAATGAAAATTCTTCAGAATTTGGTCCCTAGGTGTACTAAGTTAGAGCCTTCTTTGTTTCTTGGATGCATGATATACACTTCTCTACTCTACCAATGCATGAGATTTCTCCTCCTTGTTTGAAATTGTAGTATTTCATTGTTTTGACTTTGTTATTATAAGGACTTCAACTATGTGTAGAGTTGGAGTGGTTTCTTTTGAATTTGTTTTGGGGTCAGGTTCCTTTGCATTACACACAACTCTTAAAAGCATTGATTTCAATAGTAGAGTTTGGTTTCAAAGGTGATAACATCCATGGAAAAATAAACTTTCCTCATCATGAGAGAATAATATATTTATCCCATTTGGTTTGGCGGTATAACCTAGAAAGATATACTTAATATCTTATCCCCAGGTCAAGTTTGGATACAGAAGAATAATAAGATCTTCATTAATACTTTTATAGTTGGGGAAGATGTGTGAGAGATTGTATATTTCTGGATTATGAAGTTCTCTTGAGTTCTTTTGTGATCTTATAGTAACTCCAGTGACTAGAAAGACCTAAGGGATTACATACAACCTCAATAAATGTTTCCGTTCTCTAAAAAGAAAGACCTAAGGGATGTTTGCAACTTAAAGAACTCAAGAAATAGAAACATATCCTTCTCTTACCTGTCTTTCACTAACAATAGGACCAAGCATGCAACCTTATTCTAAAGGATCTTAAATTTTATTGTTCTTGCACCATTGTATGAGCTTATCCACACCATCTTTTAGCAACAAAAACAAGTTTAATTAGTTTGTTAATGATAGTTAGTGATTGGAAAGATTTGCTGAATTAGTTTTTGGGCAAGGGCTCCCTCCGTCCTTGACCCCTAGGTTGTTCGCCTCTTTTTGTGATTAATATATCTCTTTGATGTTTCTGGTTAAAAAAAAAACATATATTACAATCTAGTTAAAGAAGCTAATGGCGACAACCAACCACCCCTGAATTGCAGTCTTTAATGGAATAATTTCTATTTCTACCTTGATGTTTGCTTCAACCTTTCTTCAATAACTCTATTTGCCTCTTCATAATTTTTTCTCTGTTTCACCAATTTTCTTTTCCAATGAAATTATTGAAACCTACAATTTACCGCATGAAAGAAACAATCAGCAGCTAAACGAGCTAATTCATAATTGAAATAAACGTTGTTGAGATATCTTACACATTTCATAGAGACCTCCTTCACAATTGGAATAATATTTGCAACCTTCTTTGCAGCTTCACGTTCCTTTTGAATCTTTTTTAATGATATACCCATCTCCTTCCATATTACAAGAACCGCTGAAAAAATTATACATAAAAGCAACAAAAATTAATGTATAACTACGCACATGCAACTAACAGAAGTTAATATTTTATGAATCATAAAATTATGCATAATTTGAACATTGAAGTTTGAATCAACCTTGCAACTCAGGGATGATATGAGCACTCATTGGATGATGTCTTACTAAAGTAGATAAAAAAAATGCTTAACTTTTTCACAAAATGACTAAGGTAAATACAGAAATTTGGGAAAATGGATGAGCAAACTGATCTTCATCAAACCACTGCCCTCAACCAAATGGATAAACAAAGACTAATCATGGTTAGTTCAATAACACAACACACCAATTCAATAGAACAACCCAACAACAACACATTTCTCAACCCAGAAATTCGGCAGACAATGACCCAATTTGAGATCCATTCAATCACAACACTGATTAGGGAGAGGTAAACACCAAACACCGATGAATCAGTTACATGGAAGGAAAAAAAATATATATACCGAGCTCCTTGAATTTCTAGAAGCGGCCATTGCATAATCCAAATTGGGGAAGTAAACAACACAATCAACACCCAGAAAGATAAAATTGAAATTGAATACAACACAATAACGAATCTAACAGCTTTCATCAGCGATTCAGTGAAATCAATGAAATCACAAGCAAGAGTCGAAGAATTACCTCATTGCAAACTTTCATCAACGATTGAGCGAGGTGATAGTCGCTAGCGTGCAAAAATTTTGGGTTAAAGCAGAAGTTTAAAACTCACCTATCGACTGACCACCAATGTCATCGTCGACGACGGATCAATAATCACATTCATTGTGCAATCGTTCAAGATCAAAAAATCATCACCACGAAGAACGGCAACAACCATATATAAACCACCAGCGACGACAGAGAATAAAATGTCTTTGCCACCGTCTCTTTCGAGCTAGAGGCCGTTTTTGCCATCGTCCTTCGCCACAGAGTGCAAGGCTGGTGGAAGATTTGTTAGGGTTAAGATGGATTTTGGCAAAGGTTAACCATTCTATTCAATCGGTAGAGGATTTGTTAGGTTTTGAGAGAAAGATGTTGAGGATCCCACATCGGAAAGAATGGTGGAGACCTCACAACATATAAGTTTCAAGGGTCACTCCACTCATTGCCAATTGGTTTTGAGATGGAAGCCCATATAGTCTAATATGGTATCAGAGCCCATTAAACCCAAACGGGTATTCGGTCCAATAAAAAGAAATTGGGATCCGATCCAAGATTGGTGAACCCAAAGAGGCACCATCTTGAGGGGGCATGTTGAGGATCCCACATCGGAAAGAATGGTGGAGACCTCACAACATATAAGTTTCAAGGGTCACTCCACTCATTGCCAATTGGTTTTGAGATGGAAGCCCATATAGTCTAATAAAAGAAGGAAAACACGCATCCAACAATTTATGACATTTTTTTTCTCTCTCTCACTCTATTTGGTTTAGCCATGTGTCATGAAATGTCAAAATTGTTGTAGTGGGATTACTCCTTTCACTATCAATCGTTGTTGAGATTAAATTCATGTTTATGTAATAAGGTATCAGAGTCCATAAAATCCAAACATATAGTCGATCCAAGAAAAAAATGGCAACCAATCTAAGAATGGTAAACCCAAAGATGAGACACCAACCTGAGATGAGATTTACTCCATCATATATCTTTTAATTTCTGTGTTTTATATACCATGTGGGTATCCCATAAAGCTTAATTGATGATTGTTAAGTGTTGCCTGATTTACATGCTTTTTTCTTGAAAATAGATATCAAATATGGAAGTCAGTTTCATGTGTACAAAATATAAGTTGCACACATTCCATTAACAAGTGTAGTATGAAAATCTTTTACACTTGCCAAGTTATTTGAGTAGAAGATCATGCCACATCAACATACCTACAAGGTCAACAACTCACTCATCCTCCTTGCCACAAGAGAGAATAAGCAAAATATCCCTCTAAACTTTTTACCAAGGTCACAACCACAATTCTCTCAAAAATCGACAAACGTTAAGGATTGGTTCTACTATTTTTGGTTAGCATTTATCATTTCTTTTATATTTTTCTCATGGCTAATAGATTTCTCTTGATTAAGGGAAATTA
The DNA here is from genome assembly GCA_036850905.1 of Luffa acutangula. Lineage (NCBI taxonomy): Eukaryota > Viridiplantae > Streptophyta > Magnoliopsida > Cucurbitales > Cucurbitaceae > Luffa > Luffa acutangula. The sequence goes on along the minus strand of CM072087.1, from coordinate 52,937,786 downwards.
CCTATAACTTTTTCGATATTCTTGATTCTTTTTTTTTCTCTGTAATTTATTCCTCTCCTTAATCTTTGCTTTTTTTTGTAATCTGTGTATAAAAGGAGTTCTCAATCTCCATTCAAAACAAGAAGAGAAATATATTTGTTGATTTGATTTTGTGAGATTCGTTTTTCTTCTTGGTATCAAAGTACATGAAATCCAAACGAGTATTCGATCCAAGAATGGTGAATCTAAAGAGACACCATTTTGAGGGAACATGTTGAGAATCCCACATTGAAAAGACAAGTGGAAACCTCACAATTTATAAGATGTATGTGTTATTTCTCTCATTGTCATTTGCATGGCTTTGAGTTCCGCATTGTTGTGCTAAACAAAGAAACCATTTCACCCTTTCAAATCACAAGCTTTTCTTATGGCCATTGCAGAAAAAGCCCTTACAATCCAATCACTCCATCATCTCAATCACGTATGGGTATGGAAATTCAAATATCAACCCTGAGTACACTGCCATACCTTTAATTACTATTTTTAATCTATATATAAAAGTAAGCAAATAGTCGTCAAAAGTTATCATTCCCACCATTCTATTCTACAAAACTTTAAATAATGATTTAGACAATTTTAAACCAAATCTATCTTAAATATCTCACATGGGTTTGATTAAGTTGGACAAATTATTCAATGAGGCAGGTTGCCACAATCTAATTGTCTTTTTAAGACCGTGAGATGTACATTTTCGTTTGTTTCCCTAATATCCATTAAATACAAAATCGAGATATTTTTACAATTTCTCCCTCTCACATTCAATGGTGTAAAACTATCAGCCTCATCGAATAATTTCACTATATGCATAATCGAAGACAATATTGGTCAATTAGGATAGTAGAAACATGATAACATCCCAAATATCTGAGGTTAATTCAATGAAGATGCTGAATTCTGCCTTGTGATCGTTGTCGACCAACTTGCTAGAGCAAGTCTATGACCTTGTAGCGTTGTGTGTGTGTGTTTTGCTTCTAAATGTTTTGAGTGAGTTTTTTCAATTTAGTACTTATTTATTTGGGAGTTTCAATTTACTTTCTCACGTATTAATATTGTTGTAAATTTATACACAAGATACAAGGACATAGATTTAGTTGAAGAATTTGGTTACCTAATTTTTTTTTTTAGAGCAAAGGCAGGCATTTCATTAGGAGGAAAAATCACGACTAAGTACATCAGAAGTCACAATGGACCAATCCTCAAACCAAATAAAATTAGCATATAAAGAAGCCAAAGAAGCCATGGTATGAACTACCAAATTGCCTTGCCTAGGAGTGAACAACACCCTACATGAAGAATCACGCTGGAGCAAGCTGCGAATCAAGTTCATAATTGCTCCTACTTCCGAAATATCATCCACATCGTCATTTAAAACTCTTGAAAGTCTTAGCGAATCAGTCTCAACATGGAACCTAGAAAAACCCATTTGGTGAGCTATTTGTATACCTCTCAACATTGTCCATCCCTCAGTCAAATCAACACTCAACATTTGGGCAAAATTTCGCAAGCCGTCAGTAGGACCTAATTAAGAGTACATTTTAGTGGGATTTTCTATATCAACTTCCTTAGAATTTTGGAGGAGAAATTAGAAAAAACTTTCCTCACTTTGTTAATCTAATTTCTCTTATGAGTTTTATTGAATATTGATATAATTGGAATTTACTGTAACTCATTAACTTAGGCCCCGTTTGATAACCATTTCGGCCCCGTTTGATAACCATTTCAATTTTTTGTTTTTGGTTTTTCTGTTTTTGGTTTTTTGTTTTTTAAAAACAAAAACCATATATGTTTGATAACTGTTTTTTGTTTTCTATTTTTAAAAAACAGAAAACCAACCTTGTTTGATAACTGTTTTTTGTTTTTAGTTTTTTAAAAATTAGAAAGATGAAAATATGTTTTAGAGAAAGAAAAATTTGTAGAGACGTTGAAATAAAAATTTAGAGACACAAATATAAATGTTTTCAAGATAAGTTTTTTTTTTTTTTTTTTTTTTGAAAGATGAGAAAAGTTAAACATAGAAAATTTAGAGAGATGAAAGAAAATAGGATAATTGTAATGGGTGGCAACATGAAGATAAATAATTACAAATATAGCAATTTTTAAAAATATTTGCAAATATGGCAAAATTTTTGAATTAATTTTTTATATTCCTAAATTGCCCCTGTGTGCCCATCTTCTTATTCCTCGTCAGTTTTTTTTTTTTTTTTTAACTAATAGAAAGTCTTTTTATTACTGATAGATTCTATCAGTGGTAGAAAAATTTTCTATCAGTGATAGAAACTTTCTATCACTGATAGAATAAAGTTTCTATCAGTGATATTTCTATCACTGATAGATTCTATCAGTGGTAGAAAAATTTTCTATCGGCGATAGAAAGTTTCTATCACTAATATTTCTATGACTGATAGATTCTATCAGTGGTAGAAAAATTTTCTATCAGTGATAGAAAGTTTCTATCACTGATAGAATAGAAGATTTCTATCACTAATAGAAACTTTTTCTATCCGTGATAAAAGATTTCTATCACTGATAGGTTCTATCAGTGATAAAAAAAACTTTTTAAAGAAAATCATAGAAAAACTTTTGATAAAAAATCTTTCAATCCCTGATCACCCATAAAAAATTTTCTATCTCCGATAGAAATCTTTCTATCACCGATATAATCTATAAGTGATCGAAAAACTTTCTAACACCGATAGAAAAGCTTTCTATCAGTGATAGAAAGATATTCTATCAATGATAGAAAACTCTTGATAGAAAATCTTTCAATCCCTGATAGAACCTATCAGTGATAGAAATCTTCTATTACTTATAGAAATTTTTTCTATGAGTGATAGAAAAAAATTTTATCATTCATAGAAAATCTTTCTATGAGTGATAGAAAAACTTTATATCTCTATCACTGATAGAAAAACTTTTCGTGAGTTATAGAAAATCTTTCTATGATACTTTTCTATCAGTGATAGAAGATCTTTTGTTTCTATCAGCGATGGTGATACATGGTGAAATCGAGCATTGAAAAATAAAGCAAAAACGAACGATTATAGAAATCAAACACTGAAAAGCAAAAACCAAACATGGATAGAAAACCAAATAACAACAACCAAACACTGATAGAACACCGAACAAGTGATAGAAAAATATCTATCGCCGATAGAATCTATCAGTACTAGAAAATTTTTCTATCATATGATAGAATCTATCAGTGAAAGAAAATTTCTATCACTATAGAATCTATCAGTGATATAAAATTTCTATCACTTATAGAAAATCTTTCTATACTGATAGAATCTATCAGTGATAGAAAAACTTTCTATGAGTGAAAGAAAATCTGGAGGGATATTTTAGTAAATGCAACACACAAACTATTAGATTTTGCCATTTTTGCAATTTTTTTTGTGGGTTGCTAGATTTGCAATTATTTTGGCTCATATTGCTATCCTAGCAACTGACCCAAGAAAATATTTAGAGAAAGAATATTAGTTAGACTCGAGAAAAGATATTAGTTAGGAAAAAAAATAGAAAACAAGTAAGAGTAAAAAAGATAAATTTTATATTAAAAAAATTAGAGAGATAATAAGGTTAAAAGTAAAAGATATGTTAAAAAAATAAAGAAAAGTTGTAGCGATAGAAAATTTTTGACTTTTTTTTTTCAAAAGAAAAATTAGAACATGTTAATTAAGGAGAGAAAAGTTATTGATAAGTTTTTAGAAATAGACAAGATATAGAGGTGTTCACACGTAACTTCGGGGATGGAGACACGTGGAATAAACAATATATTTGTATTTATGTAATATGCGTGTGGGTGTACAATCTCTAACTTTAATCCTCTGATTCTCTCTCTTAAATATATAAACTTTGGTCTCTAGCTTTTTGATCTTCTTGGGCTGGTTTGTTGAGCTTCTTGGATGATCGGCTTGCTAGGTTGATGATCTCTTGGATCGGCCTGTTGGCTTGATGATCTTCTTGGATGATCGGCCTGCTGGCTTAATGATCTCTTGGATCGGCCTGTTGTGACTTGTTGATCTTCTTGGATGATCGGCCTGTTGGCTTGTTGATCTTCTTGGATGATCGGTCTGCTGACTTGTTGATCTTCTTGATGATCGGCCTGTTGACTTGTTGATTTGTTGGATCGGCTTGTTAGCTTGTTGTTGATCCTCCTGGATGATCGGTCTGTTGACTTGATGATCTCCTGGATCGGCCTGTTGGCTTGTTGATTTGTTGGATCGACTTGTTAGCTTGTTGATCCTCTTGGATGATTGATAGCGAGCATAGCTAGCTACTTTTACTGATTTAATTTGGCTAGTCTTTTATGATGTATGGGCCATTTTATTGTGCTTTATTGTTTATTTTGTAGGAAATGGTTAATTGGAGCTATAATGCAATATCAGAGTTAATCGGGTGCTCGGGGCGTAAAAAGATGCAAAGGAATGAAAAGAGTAAAAGTGGAGAAAAGTCAAATCTCGGTCAACAGTAGGCTAGCGTCGAGACGCTAGCTCCTGAGCGTCTCGACGCTCACATTCCATATCAGATTAGACGCGTAAAGCTTACAGCGTCGAGACGCTACGATAGGAAGCGTCTCGACGCTACCGTTTTTCCTTATTCAGAACGCGCGTTTAAGAGGCAGCGTCTCGACGCTAAGACGAAAAATCAGAATAAAAGCTTCACTTCGGCTAGGTTTTAGGGGAGATCGATTGGGGACCTTTTGGAGCCGTAAAAGAGGACAGAATAGAGGCTTTTGGAGCTGGAAAAAAAGGAGGAACTTGGAAATCAACCCATTGTTCGTGGGGATCGTGACGGGGACGTCGGGACTCGGCCTACATTGAGTTTTCTTTTCCCTTTTCTTTCTTTAGTTAAATTTATGGCTTGGATATGTTTAGTTGAGCTTGTATTTCCAATCATGAGTAGCTAAACTTGTAGCTTAGGGATTGATGTAGTTGATTAAGTTTATGGATTGATTTATGGTTTATGTTGTGCAATGTTATTGTGTTTGTAATCTTTATTTAATGCTTTCAATTAATTGGCCATTAGTTGGATGATTTAAGTTTCGAATCTAGCTCGGGAGAGGGGATTTGATCTAGACTTGCTCAAGATTGCATGAATAAAGTTTATTTTCTAATTCATGACGGTTTTAGATTAACTTTAGAATTGGTTAAAAGATCTCATTGCCTTGCTTGTTAATAAACTTAGATAGGGATATCAAGTTGGTTAATTTGCATGAGAATCAATTATACTCGGGAGAGGTAATTGTGATTAAAGGGTCTTTGGCTCATAATTTCATTGTGCATAATAACTTATTCCTTAAAATCAATCCTAAACGAAATCGGCGAAATCAATTCCCTAAGTAGTTTTCCCAATTGAATTTCCATTCTTTTTATTTGCTTTGATTTGGTTTTATCATCATATATTCATCACTTTTTAATCCCTAGATAAAATTGAGCGAGATTATTCATAATACTCAATTTGCTTAAAAATCCAATCCAGAGGACGACATTCGAATTTACTATTCACTATATTATTACTTGACCCGTGCGCTTGCGGTTAGGAAAAGTCCACATCAATGATCGGTCTGTTGACTTGATGATCTCCTGAATCGGCCTGTTGGCTTGATGATCTGTTGGATCGGCTTGTTAGCTCGTTGATCCTCTTGGATGATCGGCCTGCTGACTTGTTGATCTTCTTGATCGGTCGGTTGGCTTGTTGATCTCCTTTTAGAGTCTTCTAGTCTTCCAATCTTCTGAGTCTTAAGTCCTTTGAATTTTGAATCTCGGATCTCTGAATTCTCTGGACTCTTTGGATTCTGACGACTATGGATCTTGGGAGAATGCTCTGGACTCTGCCCTCTCTGCCTCTGGTTGAATCCCCTGTTGGCTTGATGATCTTCTTGGATGATCGGCCTGTTGGCTTATTGATTTGTTGGATCGGCTTGTTAGCTTGTTGATCCTCTTGGATGATTAGCCTGCTGACTTGTTGATCTTCTTGATCGGTCGGTTGGCTTGTTGATCTCTTTTTAGAGTCTTCTAGTCTTCAAATCTTTTGAGTCTTGAATCCTTTGAATTCTGAATCTCGGATCTCTAAATGCTCTGGACTCTTTGGATTCTAACGACTCTGGATCTTGGGAGAATGCTCTGGACTCTACCCCTCTCTGCCTCTGGCTGAATCCCCGAATCTGAATCCCCCTAATGAATGGTGGCCTCCTCTATTTATAGAGTTTGATGGACCTCATATGGGCTTGGGCTTGGGTCCAATTACCACGTGGCATAATCTGATTGAACTTGGCTGATGTTATCTGATGGATCACTAATAGACAAGTGGCATTCTTTGATTTGCCGAATTTTAATGTCTATTAATTTAATTTAGGCACACGTGTAAATGTGTAACTGGTCCCAAATTTATTTTATCATTAATTTATATTAATGACGTGGCAATTTGTGATTGGCCAAAATTTCTCCTTCAACAAGAGGAAAAAAAGTTTTGAGAGAGAAAAATTTAGAGAGAGGAAAATAAATTTTGTAGAGTAAAAAACATTTTAGAAAAAAAAAAATAGGGAAAGGAATTTGTTGGAGAAAGATAGGTAAAAGAAAGATAAGCATTAGAAGAAAAATGAGTTTTTGAAAAACAGAAATCTGTTTTTAAAAACTACTTTTTTTTTTTTGTTTTTGAAATTTACTTATAATTTCAAAAACGTTTTTGAAAAACAGAAATCTGTTTTTAAAAACTACTTTTTTTTTTGTTTTTGAAATTTACTTATAATTTCAAAAACGTTTTTAAAAAACAGAAAACAAAAAACAGAAATGGTTATCAAACACCCCTGTTTTTAAAAAATGAAAAACAAAAACTGAAAACTAAAAACGAAATGGTTATCAAACGACCCCTTCGTTTTTTGTTTTTGGTTTTTGAAATTTGTGCTTGTTTTCTCTCAATCTTCTTATAATGGTTTTCATTTTTGTTAAGGAGAGACATTTGAGTTCCTAGCCGAATTCCAAAAACAAAAACAAGTTTTTAAAAACTATTTTTTTTTTGTTTTCAAAATTTTGCTTGGTTTTTGAAAACATGGATGAGGACGTGGATAAAAAAACAAAGAAGCTTGTGGGTAAAAATAGTGTTTATAGGCTTAATTTTCAAAAACCAAAAACCAAAAACGAAATGGTTATCAAACGGGGCCTTAAGTTTTTGGGTTCATTGATATTTTAACATTGTATCAGTGTAGGAGGTTCTACGTTCAGAACTTCTGTAAAGTCATTTTCTCTCCAATTAATATTGGTTTTTACTTGCTAAGTCTTCTACAAATGTCCAAGCTTACAAGTGAAGGGGAGTGTTAAATATTGATATAATTAAATTTACTATAACTCACTAGCTTAAGTTTTTTAGTAGATTGGTGATTTAAGAGTAAATTGCACCACAAAATCTATATGTCATATCATAGAAAACTTCATTTTTTTAATTGGTTGTTTTGCACTATTGATATATATAAGAGTGAAAGAAATTGTAAAAAATTATTAGAAGACGGACAAATTTAAAGATAATCATCAAACGATTTTAAAGAGATAGTCACATTATGACAACTTTATTGAATAATTTACCATGGAACAACAAAATTCTCTCCTTCAAAGAATATTCCTATATATCCTTCAAAATAGGTAGTGCATTTATCTTTTGTCATATAATAAACACACACAAAGAGTTAATTCACAAACATTATTTATATATCTTGCATATCTAAAATGGATGACATTTATTATTTCAAATTGGTCATACACATTTATAAATCTGGCATATCTTTTGATATTTATTTCTACCAAACAATATGTATTTGCAATTTAAACTGGGGATTAGCATTTGGTTCATAAACTTAGATGGTTAATTAGTTCCATAAAATAAACCAAATTTAACTATGTTTCCAAACCTATATGTATAAAATTATAAAACTAAGGATAATTGTAATGGGTGGCAACATGAAGGTAAATAATTACAAATATAGCAATTTTTAAAAATATTTGCAAATATGGCAAATTTTTTTAATTTATTTTTTATATTCCTAAATTGCCACTGTGTGTCCATCTTCTTCTTCATCGTCAGTTTTTTTTTTTTTTTTTTTTTTTTTTTTACTGATAGAAAGTCTTTTTATTACTGATAGATTCTATCAGTGGTAGAAAAATTTTCTATCAGTGATAGAAACTTTCTATCACTGATAGAATAAAGTTTCTATCAGTGATATTTCTATCACTGATAGATTCTATCAGTGGTAGAAAAATTTTCTATCGGCGATAGAAAGTTTCTATCACTAATATTTCTATGACGGATAGATTCTATCAATGGTAGAAAAATTTTCTATCAGTGATAGAAAGTTTCTATCACTAATAGAATAGCTTTTTCTATCAGTGATAAAAGATTTCTATCACTGATAAGTTCTATCAGTGATAAAAAAAAAACTTTTTATAGAAAATCATAGAAAAACTTTTGATAAAAAATCTTTCAATCCCTGATCACCCATAAAAATCTTTCTATCTCCGATAGAAATCTTTCTATCACCGATATAATCTATCATCGATAGAAAAACTTTCTATCATCGATAGAAAAACTTGCTATCAGTGATAAAAGATTTCTATCACTGATAGAAATTTTTACTATTCTATCAGTGATAGAAAGATATTCTATCAATGATAGAAAACTCTTGATAGAAAATCTTTCAATCCCTGATAGAACTCAGTGATAGAAATCTTCTATCACTTATAGAAATTTTTTCTATGAGTGATAGAAAAAATTTCTATCATTCATAGAAAATCTTTCTATGAGTGATAGAAAAACTTTCTATCTCTATCACTGAGACGGATAGAAAAACTTTTCGTGAGTTATAGAAAATCTTTCTATTACTGATACTTTTCTATCAGTGATAGAAGATCGTTTGTTTCTATCAGCGATGGTGATACATGGTGAAATCGAGCATTGAAAAATAAAGCAAAAACGAACGATTATAGAAATCAAACACTGAAAAGCAAAAACCAAACACTGATAGAAAACCAAATAACAACAACCAAACACTGATAGAACACCGAACAAGTGATAGAAAAATATTTATCGCCGATAGAAGCTATCAGTAGTAGAAAAATTTTCTATCATATGATAGAATCTATCAGTGAAAGAAAATTTCTATCACTGATAGAATCTATCAGTGATAGAAAATTACTGATAGAATCTATCAGTGATAGAAAAACTTTCTATCAGTGAAAGAAAATCTGGAGGGGTATTTTAGTAAATGCAACACACAAACTATTAGATTTTGCCATTTTTGCAATTTTTTTTGTGGGTTGCTAGATTTGCAATTATTTTGGCCCATATTGCTATCCTTGCAACCGGCCCTAAAACTAACTACATATAGACCCTTAAATTTTCATATCAACCAACTTAATTAAATCTCAAATGCTACACGGTGGTTTTGTGTTTTTTTTTTCTTTTTTTTTTTCAAGTGTATCATCTAAATTGCATTTATTTATTCACAAACTTTTAAATAGCTTATATAGTGTGGTTGCTTTTGTTGAGTTGTGCTACAAAAATCAAGAGCTCTAAAGTGGATTAACTTTTGTAATCAGAATTGGTGATGTTAATTAAACTAATTTTGGAACTTATGATACAGTAAATTTAGATGTCACAGAGGATAATTTTCAATTAAGAAAATAAAATAATGCTCCCAACTAAAGGTGAGAATTGGATTCAAAGCTATCTTTTAATTTAGTTAGCTGAAAATCTTATTGGCCTTTTCTAATTTTGACGAGATTCACACATAAGTGAGATTCCATAATATCAAGTTCTACTATTCAACATTTAGCAAGGTCCACAAAGTAAATTCCTTCATATCCATTTCTAGTGTTCAACACACAACTCTATAAATTTAGAACTATCATTCTAGATTGAGAGCAAACCACAATTATAAAGTTTCCTTAGCTTTAAACAATCAATTCAGAATTACGATGAGTTCTGTTCAGATTGCCTCCAATGACTCATATGTGCAAGTGATGGGAAATTTTGCTGTGGTGGAACATGTATACAAGTTACTTGGAGTAGAAATGGTGTTCTTGCGCGTGCTTAAATATGAGGCTTGGAGCAAGGGGGATGGGAAGACAAAATACACCCTTCTTGTGGAGGTGCGAGAAAAGATAGTGGCTCCACCTTTTCAAATCTTTACAAAGGTATATGTGGCTGGTGTGATGCATAATGAAAAAGATAAATCTTGGACACTCTTCTGTTTTGAGCCTGCAAAGCTGGATTCCTATTGCCCTGTGCCAGTTCCTTACTAGTTTGATGAGGGAAGTTATCTTATCTACTTTAGATGATGCCTAAGTTGCATTATCTTTATCTATCAATTATAATATGAGAATAAAGTAAAGAGTATCTATATGTTTAATCTGGTATTAAATTGTGGATGTTTCTCTTTTATCTTTTCCCTCTTAGTTAAAAACTTAAGCTTACTTGTCCAAATTTCACCAACTCAACAATTCATAATTATTATCAAGTTAAAAATGACAGAATACTATTTATAGCTATATTACCTAAGTGAATATCAAATTTAGGGTAGACGTGTTTAGACAAGTTCTTTCGGTACTTATTAAAAAAAGGGGCAACCAGCTAAATGGCCATTTTAAAATAGTTGATTTGAAAAAGAGCTGTTGAAGGAGAAATTTTGGCCAATGACAAATTGCCACGTCATTATTTAAAATTAATGAAAAAATTATAATTAATTAAATTTGGGACCAATTATAAATTGACATGTGTCCCAAATTTAATTTGAAGACAAAGTTGGCCAATTATAAATTTTTAGGGCCAAATGTCCATTTGATCAATTAATTAAAAAATAAATTATTTTGATCAGATTAATTGATTTGACCAATTAATTAAAGAAAATAATTAATTGGATCAAATTTGGATCTTTTAAATATTTGGGTCATATGGTTTTGGGTGAAATATAAACTAGACCCAAGACCAATAAAGCCCAAGCCCAAGTTGTTAGGCCCAAAAGTCATCAGGGCCCATCCAGCGAGAACTCTATAAATAGAGGGGTTATCCATCATTTCAAGGGTTCAGAAATTCTACACTCTCACAAAGACAAGAGTTCAGAGTTTTCAAAGCTCTCAAGCAGAACCAGAGAATTCAGAGAGACTCCACCAAGTCTGAAGACCGAAGACTCTCTGCAATCCACAAGTCCAAGTGTCGAACACTTCTTGAAGACCAAACACTCTTCAAGACTTCAACACTCCTTGAAGACCAAACATTCTTCAAGACTTCAACACTCCTTGAAGATCAAATACTCTTAAGGACATCAACACTTCTTGAAGACTGAAGACTCTTTCAAACTCAAGGGACTTCAAGCTCCAAGAATCCATCGAAGCTGCAAACTCGAGATGAAGCATTACAGCCCTCGAGTGAAACACATCCACACACAAGAGAGAGAATCAGAGGATTATGTACTAGCGATTGTACACCCACACGCATATTACATTAAATACAAATATATTATTTATTCCATGTGTCTCCATCCCCGAAGTTACGTGTGAACAAATTGGCACGCCCAGTGGGACCATCTCTACCTCTCATCTCTCTCTCTTATCTCAAAACATAAAAGTAAATATGTCATTCAAGACTTCTTCAATGGTCGCTGTCATGAACAAGTCTTACATGGGTTCTACTGCCCATCGTTGCTTCAACGGACTGACGTTGCAAAAAGATAAAGCTTCTGTCGTTGCAGGCCAAGAAACAACCTTGCAGGGGGCATATACTAATGACAAGTTTTTTGTCAAGTATAACCCTTTGTTTGAACCTGATTCTGACGTAGTGACTGTTATGATGACTGAGACAAGAACTATGGAAGAAAGAATGGCTGAGATGCAAGAACACATCAACAACTTGATGAAGGCGATTGAAGAAAAAGATTCTCAAATTGAGCAACTAAAGAGCCAAATTGAGAACCAACATATCGCCGAATCAAGTCAAACCCAAGTCGTAAAAAATCACAACAAAGGAAAGTCTATAGTGCAAGATGATCATCCACAATGTTCTGCTTCGGTCGCTTCACTATCCATCCAACAGCTCCAAGATATGATCACAAACTGTATCAGAGCTCAGTACGGTGGACCTACTCAAGATTCCCTCTTGTACTCCAAACCTTATACTAAGAGGATTGATAATTTGAGAACGCCAGTCGGGTATCAGCCATCGAAATTTCAACAATTTGATGGAAAGTGCAATCCTAAACAACATATTGCCCACTTCGTTGAGACATGCGAGAACGCTGGTACTCGAGGGGACCTGCTAGTCAAACAGTTCGTTCGAACACTTAAAGGAAATGCTTTTGACTGGTACACTGATCTAGAACCGGAGTCAGTAGACAGTTGGGAGGAACTCGAAAGAGAGTTTTTGAATTGCTTCTACAGCACTAGACGAACCGTTAGCATGTTCGAGCTCACAAACACTAAACAACGAAAAGGTGAACTCGTTGTTAACTATATAAATCGCTGGAGAGCTATGAGTCTAGATTGCAAAGATCGCCTCACTGAACTCTCTTCCGTTGAGATGTGCATTCAAGGCATGCACTGGGAACTCCTCTACATCCTTAAAGGTATAAAGCCTCGGACCTTTGAGGAACTAGCAACTCGTGCCCACGATATGGAGCTAAGTATTGCTAGTCGAGAAAACCAAGACATTCTCCTCCCTAACATGAGAAAAGAAGGAAGAAACGACGAAGAGACTATAGAAGAATCTATGGTCGTCAACATAACCCTTCCCAAGTTGTCTTCAAAAGAAAAGCGACAAACAAATGGAGCGCATCACTTAACTTTAAAGGAAAAACAGAAGAAAATATATCCTTTCCCTGATGCCGACATCCCTGATATGTTGGAACAACTATTGGAAGCGCAACTGATAGAGCTTCCTAAGTGTAAACGGCCAGAAGAGATGGAGAAAGTCGATGATCCCAAGTATTGCAAGTATCATCGAGTTATTGGTCATCCAGTGGAAAGATGTTTCGTCCTAAAGGACTTAATTTTAAAGCTGGCTAAGGAAGGCAAAATTGAGCTCGACCTTGATGAAGTAGCTCAATCAAATCTTGCTACAATCAAAGGAAAGAGCAAGCATCAAAGAAAGAATGATCCTAAGAAACTTCAACCCAAGAGGAAGAGAAGTAAAAAGTTTTCTCAACCTCGACAACCGGTGACTGTGAAGGAGATCTTCTCCAAAACTTTCCACAAAAAGAAAAAAGAGAACTTTGTGACTTCCTACTGCATCGACGTAGAAGAAGTTGACAATCCTGAGAGGGGTGAACAAAGGACCTCCGTCTTCGATCGCATCAAGCCTCCAAATACTCGTCCTTCAGTATTCCAAAGAATGAGTATGGCCGCGACAAAAGAAGAAAATCAATGTTCGATGTCCACCTCCACTCGACCTTCAGCTTTCCAAAGGCTAAGTGTCTCCACATCAAAGAAAAGTCGATCTTCAACATCTGTCTTTGATCGCCTCAAAGTAACAAACGATCAACCTAAAAGAAAGATGAACAACTTGGAGTTGAAACTTTTCGATGAAGTAAACAGTGACAAGAAGCTTCATAGTAGAATCTCGTCACGTATGAAGAGGAAGTTTTCTGTTCTCATAAATACGGAAGGTTCCTTGAAGGTGAAGCCAAATCTCATTATCTTGACCAATCCTGCAAATGAAGGATCTGATCAAGACCATGACAAAGATAAGAGCTTTTAAATGTAAAAGCTCCTTATCGCAAGAGCCTAAACTGCATGATGCTCCTAGCCCACACGAGCTTAAAAGGTGAGTGCAAAAAAATTTTTGAACTACGTTATGACTTGATCCCTTTTCTTCAAAGGGTACGTAGGCAGCTTAAAGAAAACTTTAAGTTCAGTCTCTACAAAAAAAAAAAGAAAGTGCAACAAATATTGAAGCACGACGATATAAATTGAGGAAATTCATCACTAGTGGGGGCAACACAGCGAATGAAAGTTGCTTCCTCCAAGTTCGAAGGTTCTCACGCACTTCGCTGCAGTTCCTTCCCCCCAAGTTCGAAGGTTCTCACGCGCTTCGCTACAGTTCCTTCCTCACAGTTCGAAGGTTCTCACGCGCTTCGCTGCAGTTCCTTCCCCCCAAGTTCGAAGGTTCTCACGTCGCTTCGCTGCAGTTCCTTCCTCCAAGTTTGAAGGTTCTCACATCGCTTCGCTTCGCGCTGCGTTTCGTTGCAGTTCCTTCCTCCAAGTTCGAAGGTTCTCATGCGCTTCGCTGCACAGTTCCTTCCTCCAAGTTCGAAGGTTCTCATGCGCTTCGTTGCTACCTTCCTCCAAGCTCGAAGGTTCTCTCACGCGCTGCTGCAGCTCCTTCCTCCAAGTTCGAAGGTTCCCTCACCCGCTTCGCTCGCTCCTTCTCCAAGTTCGAAGGCGCTTCTCTCTGTTGCTACCTTCCTCCAAGTTCGAAGGTTCTCTCACGCGCTGCTGCAGTTCCTTCCTCCAAGTTTGAAGGTTCCCTCACGCGCTTCGCTCGCTCCTTCTCCAAGTTCGAAGGCGCTTCTCTCCACTGCTCCTTCTCCAAGTTCGAAGGCGCTTCTCCCCACTACTCCTTCTCCAAGTTCGAAGGTTCCCTCACGCGCTTCGCTCGCTCCTTCTCCAAGTTCGAAGGCGCTTCTCTCCGTTGCTACCTTCCTCCAAGTTCGAAGGTTCTCTCACGCGCTGCTGCAGTTCCTTCCTCCAAGTTTGAAGGTTCCCTCACGCGCTTCGCTCGCTCCTTCTCCAAGTTCGAAGGCGCTTCTCTCCACTGCTCCTTCTCCAAGTTCGAAGGCGCTTCTCTCCACTGCTCCTTCTCCAAGTTCGAAGGTGCTTCTCTCCACCCCTCTTTTTGAAGGTTCGCCACTAAGGTTCTCCTTCTCCAAGTTCGAAGGTTCACCGTTGCTCCTTTTCAAATGTTTGGCGGAGGTTGACGTCCTCGTTCCGCTTCATCTTCAAATGTTGGTAGTTGACGGCGTCTGCTGCGCTTCATCTACAAATGTTGGCAGTTGACGGCGTCCGCTTCGCTTCATCTTCAAAAATTGACTGTTGATAACTTCACTTCATATTCAAAAGTTGACGGTTGAAGTCTTCGCTACATCTGCAAAGATGAACAACTTTAGTGTTGCCTTTATCTTGAAAGTGTCCAGACTGGAAGATGCATCTTAGCTGCAAGTTAAAAAAAAATGCTTGATATCAAACCACAAAAAAAAAAAAAAAAAAAAAGAAAGAAAGACAATAAAAGTGTTGTTAAAAAAACGGTGACCACCCCTGCAGGAAACTACAGTCATCAAAGTGACTGGTCTAGACAGGTGGTGAAGTCACTGCAATTGAATTTGATGACGACCGTTGAAGGCAAGTCGGGTCTGGTGACCACCCCTGCAGGTTACTCAGATCACCCAATAAAATGGGGACTGGGTCTAGCAGGAGTGCATGAGGCGAATCTGGTGACTACCCCTGCAGGTTACTCAGATCACCCAATAAAATGGGGACTGGGTCTAGCAGGAGTGCATCGCTGTAGGCGAATCTGGTGACTACCCCTGCAGGTTACTCAGATCACCCAATAAAATGGGGACTGGGTCTAGCAGGAGTGCATCGCTGTAGGCGAATCTGGTGACTACCCCTGCAGGTTACTCAGATCACCCAATAAAATGGGGACTGGGTCTAGCAGGAGTGCATGAAGGCGAATCTGGTGACTACCCCTGCAGGTTACTCAGATCACCCAATAAAATGGGGACTGGGTCTAGCAGGAGTGCATCGCTGTAGGCAAATCTGGTGACTACCCCTGCAGGTTACTCAGATCACCCAATAAAATGGGGACTGTGTCTAGCAGGAGTGCATGAAGGCGAATCTGGTGACTACCCCTGCAGGTTACTCAGATCACCCAATAAAATGGGGACTGGGTCTAGCAGGAGTGCATGAAGGCGAATCTGGTGACTACCCCTGCAGGTTACTCAGATCACCCAATGAAATAGGGGACTGGTCTAGCAGGAGTAATATCACTGCAAGCGAATTTGGTGACGACTGTTGCACGAAGCTTACACATTCAAGGAAGAAAGAAACAAATTGCAAAAAAAAAAAAAAAAAAAAAAAAAAAATAAAAAACGAAAATTTTAAAAAAAATAAAAAACGAAAAGTATAAAAAAAAAACGAAAATTAAAAAAAAAAGAAAAGAAAAGAAAGTTTCCTACTTGGATCCCTTCTTGAATTCTCTCTGCAATTGATGTGTGTTCACCCCTGCTGAGGTTCAACCTTATTTATAGAATGGAAGGTTGGATTCAAATAGATAAATCTTATCTCCAACGATAATCTTTATCAATTTTGGGATGAGTTCAAATATAGATCTTATCTCCAACGGAAATCTTCATCAATTTTGGGATGAGTTCAAATATAGATCTTATCTCCAACGACAATCTTCATCAATTTTGGGATAAGTTCAAATATAAATTTTATCTCCAACGGAAATCTTCATCAATTTTGGGATGGGTTCAAATATAAATCTTATCTCCAACGAGAGTCTTTGGTTCAAATTTTAACCCAAAGATATGATATTTGATTTAAATCAAATTGAAAAATAAAAATTTGGAGATTTTGTTTCAAATTTTAGTCCAAAGTATGACATTTGATTTAAATCAAATTGGAGATAAATTCAAATTGATTTGATAAACTCCTATATAGATTTGGATTGAATTCAACTGAATTTGAGTGTAATCAAACTCTTATCCCAAATCAAATTTTCTAAGTTCCATATGAAAATTTTATTCCAAATTCCCACCAAATTTTGGATGCAGCCTTAAATTTACTTAAATTAATTTTTGGGCATAATCCAAATTTTATCCCAAATGAACCAAAGTCAAAACCTCAAATTCTATTCCAAGTATGAATTAAAATTGGGTAGGATTTTACCTCAAATCGAAATTTGGGTATAAACCAAAATTTGCCCAAACTTCAAATCAAAGTTTGTTGCCAAATGAAAAAAAATCAAAATTTTGACCAAAATTCATATTTTGATTAAATTGAAACACCAAATGGAGTCAAGATCAAGAACAAATATCTTGCATTTTGATCCCAAAATATCTTTTTCGAGATTCACTCACACATAACTTGTGACTAACTCTCGAAAAGGGGGCATTTGTTGAAGGAGAAATTTTGGCCAATGACAAATTGCCACGTCATTATTTAAAATTAATGAAAAAATTATAATTAATTAAATTTGGGACCAATTATAAATTGACATGTGTCCCAAATTTAATTTGAAGACAAAGTTGGCCAATTATAAATTTTTAGGGCCAAATGTCCATTTGATCAATTAATTAAAAAATAAATTATTTTGATCAGATTAATTGATTTGACCAATTAATTAAAGAAAATAATTAATTGGATCAAATTTGGATCTTTTAAATATTTGGGTCATATGGTTTTGGGTGAAATATAAACTAGACCCAAGACCAATAAAGCCCAAGCCCAAGTTGTTAGGCCCAAAAGTCATCAGGGCCCATCCAGCGAGAACTCTATAAATAGAGGGGTTCTCCATCATTTCAAGGGTTCAGAAATTCTACACTCTCACAAAGACAAGAGTTCAGAGTTTTCAAAGCTCTCAAGCAGAACCAGAGAATTCAGAGAGACTCCACCAAGTCTGAAGACCGAAGACTCTCTGCAATCCACAAGTCCAAGTGTCGAACACTTCTTGAAGACCAAACACTCTTCAAGACTTCAACACTCCTTGAAGACCAAACATTCTTCAAGACTGTCGCAACGTCATCGCGACGCGGAGCGGCCGACATCCTTTCTTGGATTTTTTAGAAGAAAATTGGAGTCGCCACCAATCATTGAGGGTGTGATTGGTCACCTTTAAAATAAAAAACAAAACTAGTCTTAGAAAACCAGAAATTAGGTTCGGGAGTCGTTTGAGTGTAGGGAAGGTATTAGCACCCTACAACACCCGTTTAAGAAAACGATTACCACAGTATCTTAAATTGTCCAATTAAATGAATAAAAACAGTCCTTTATTTTTATTTTTCTTAAAAAGAATGATAAATATGAAAATAAAACTCAAAATGCAATACTGAACACAAGATGTCTCATTCGTTTTTACCTTAACTTTAGAAATAAAGCAAGGATTAAACATTATGAGTTGGATATCCAATTTAATATAAATCATGCCTAATCTCCCTTTTAATTAAAGGAACATGGGTGTACATGATTATGTTTACTAAAAAAATATATTTTTTTAAAATAAAACGGATGTAAAAGAAGAAAAAAATTATTCAAAGAGTAAATTCTTTTAAAAGGGAAAATGAGAATTTTCATACGCCTACACGGGAGTTGGACTCCACGAAGGCACATTACTCAGTTCCCATAATCCCTTTCAAAAGAAAATCAAAACAATAACAATAATTGAAATTGACAAAGCAGAATTAAAGATTAGAATAAAGCAATTTGGAGAATGAAAGGGAAAAACAAATGAATTAGAAAGTTTAAAACAATGAAGTTGGCAAAGCGCAAAAGTGAACTAAAACGAGAGAGACATTAAAAATGATAATGATAATGATGATAATAATAATCATAATAATAATAATAACAATAATAACTAAACACAAAAAAAAAAACAAAAAAAACAAAACCCCACCTTTTTTACTTCTCTCTTTCTTCTTTTTTCCTTTTTTCTTACCCAATGTTTCCTCTCCCCGTATACTCCTTCCTCCCCCTCTTTTTTCCTCTTTTCCTCTTCCACTTTCTTTTCTCTCTTTTTCTATCACTCTCTAAGCTAAACTCTTGCTCAAATGCCTAAACTCTCTCAAGCTCACTTTTACTCTAAACTTCTTCTCTTTTTTTTCTCTCCTTTTCTATCACTCTCTAAGCTAAACTCTTGCTCAAATGCCTAAACTCTCTCAAATGCCTAAACTCTCTCAAGCTCACTTTTGCTCTAAAATTCCACTCATTCTTCTTTTTTTTCTCTCCTTTTCTATCACTCTCTAAGCTAAACTCTTGCTCAAATGCCTAAACTCTCTCAAATGCCTAAACTCTCTCAAGCTCACTTTTGCTCTAAAATTCCACTCATTCTTCTTTTTTTTCTCTCCTTTTCTATCACTCTCTAAGCTAAACTCTTGCTCAAATGCCTAAACTCTCTCAAGCTCACTTTTGCTCTAAAATTCCACTCATTCTTCTTGTCTTCATCCTCCATCTCCCCCCCTTTTTATACTTGAAGGGTTACTAAATTAGGGGGAGGATGGATGAGAAAATGGTGGTGAAAAGAAAAAAAATAAAAAATAAAAAAAATGAGAGCCATGGAAAAGCTTTTGAATAGGTAAGTTTCCCATTGAATAGGAATGGGGAAGACCAAAATAAAAATAAAAATTAAAAAAAATAAAAAAATAAAATAAAATAAAATAAAAATAAAAAAAACGAATTTTTGATAAAAATATGTGAAAAGGAGGGTTTGAACCACAGACCTTGTGATTATCAATACAATCTTATGCCAATTGAGCTATGCTCTTGTTGACATACAAGAAAAAACAAATTGACCACCAAATATTGGAAAACTTCAAACATTATTACTGAAAATCAAGCCGGACCAAATACGGTGTCTACAGTTTGCCCCCCTTTGTGTATCCTTGAAGGATTGAAAGGGTAGACAAAGGAAAGAGACTAAGTACTGGGGAGGCGAAGATTTGTTTGGTAAGAATTTGAATCAGGTATCGACCACAATTCAATAGTCAGGTTTGGTTCAACCGAGAGAAAAACTTAAAACAGACCTGGATTGACACAGGCTTCGACCTCGACTGAATAGTCGGGTTCGATTTAACCAAGATAAAAAATTGAAAACGGACCTAGATTGACACAGGCTTCGGCCTCGACTAAATAGTCGAGTTTGATTTAACCGAGATAAAAATTGAAAACAGACCTGGATTGACACAGGCTTCGACCTCGACTGAATAGTCAGGTTCGATTTAACCGAAAGAAAAAAATGAAAATGGACCTGGATTGACACAGGCTTCGACCTCGACTGAATAGTCGGGTTCGATTTAACAGAGAGAAAAACTTAAAACAGACCTGGATTGACACAGGCTTCGACCTCGACTGAATAGTCGGGTTCGATTTAACAGAGAGAAAAACTTAAAACAGACCTGGATTGACACAGGCTTCGACCTCGACTGAATAGTCGGGTTCGATTTAACCGAGATAAAAATTGAAAACAGACCTGGATTGACACAGGCTTCGACCTCGACTGAATAGTCGGGTTCGATTTAACCGAAAGAAAAAAATGAAAATGGACCTGGATTGACACAGGCTTCGACCTCGGCTGAATAGTCGGGTTCGATTTAACCGAAAAAACTGGAAATGGACCTGGATTGACACAGGCTTCGACCTCGACTGAATAGTCGGGTTCGATTTAACAGAGAGAAAAACTTAAAACAGACCTGGATTGACACAGGCTTCGACCTCGACTGAATAGTCGGGTTCGATTTAACCGAGATAAAAATTGAAAACAGACCTGGATTGACACAGGCTTCGACCTCGACTGAATAGTCGGGTTCGATTTAACCGAAAGAAAAAAATGAAAATGGACCTGGATTGACACAGGCTTCGACCTCGGCTGAATAGTCGGGTTCGATTTAACCGAAAAAACTGGAAATGGACCTGGATTGACACAGGCTTCGACCTCGACTGAATAGTCGGGTTCGATTTAACCGAAAAAACTGGAAATGGACCTGGATTGACACAGGCTTCGACCTCGACTGAATAGTCGGGTTCGATTTAACCGAAAATAAATTTTCTTTGCAATGCACGCTAAACTTGAATGCTTGAATACATGGGGTGCGGATTTAGCATTATCTGAAAACTATGATACAAATTTCTTTAAAAGATATTTGATAGCTCGGGCACCCCATTCGCATCACCCTTGGTAATAGACCTTAATTGGATCATGAACTCGCTAAACAACTTGTTCTTTGTTTGATGACCAAAAATGTATCCATAACGACTTTGCTCCTGTAATAATAATGGTTTTGCCCCAGTTTGAGAAGACCAAAATAATCGTTTTGCCCCAGTTCAAGACTTTGTCATGTTGAAATGACGGTTTTGTCCTCCATGATGACATTCCATCAACCTTCATGATCACGGTGCTCTTGGAAAAATATTGTCTTTGGATTCTTTGTTTGGACATATGTATTTCACATCGAATCGTTTGAGTTACCACCATTGATTTGAAATATCGCGTTTATGTAACTTTTTGTTTATTCAATTGTAATGATAATACAGGTAAACATGCCAACATTCATAGTTGAGGAAATACTATGGAGAGTGGGGGAGAAAAATGGACAAGATATGCCATGCTTCGAGAAGGAAGCTTTGATTTATGACTAAAATTCAATAGACATATGTGTCAATGTTAAGGTTCTAGAACTTGAGACAAAAGTAACCTCTTAAACATGATATAAAAATTGAAGCGTAATTCTCCTAGACACTTGTTGAATTCCCGCAACTTTGCCGAATCCTTTGATACACAAGTAGCCTATGCGTAATATCTTCGAACTTGATCTGAATTAACTGGACTTGGCAGCTCATTACCATCCATGTTAGTCAAGACTAAAGCTCCTCCAGAGAAAGCTTTCTTCACCACGAATGGTCCTTCATAGTTTGGGGTCCACTTGCCTCGGTGATCTTTTAGAAAAGGAAGAATTCGTTTTAAGACTAAATCCCCTTCTCTGAATACTCTAGGACGCACTTTCTTATCATAGGCTTTCATCATTCGTCTTTGGTAAAGTTGACCTCTGCACAATGCTGTCAATCTCTTTTCTTCAACAAAGTTGAGCTGCTCATAGCGGTTTTGGATCCATTCAGCCTCTTCTAAATTAGTCTCCATGAGGACCCTTAATGATGGAATTTCCACTTCAATGGGAAGAACAGCTTCCATACCATAAACTAATGAAAATGGTGTTGCCCCAGTTGAAGTGCGAACCGATGTGCGATATCCATGTAATGCAAAAGGAAGCATTTCATGCCAATCTTTATACGTCACCGTCATTTTTTGCACAATCCTTTTTATGTTTTTATTGGCAGCTTCCACTGCTCCATTCATCTTTGGTCTATACGGAGTTGAGTTGACATGCTTGATCTTGAATTGCTCACATAACTCAGTCATCAATTTATTGTTCAGATTTCGTGCATTATCAGATACTATGGTCTCAGGAAGACCATAGCGACATATAATCTCCTTCTTGATGAATTTGATCACAACTCCTTTCGTCACCTCTCGATAGGACATTGCTTCTACCCATTTGGTAAAATAATCTATTGCCACCAAGATGAATCGATGTCCATTTGAGGCTTTTGGGTCAATAGGGCCTATAACGTCCATTCCCCACATGGAAAATGGCCATGGTGTCGTCATAACGTGCAACTGAGATGCTGGAGCATGAGCTTTATCTGCATAAATCTGACATTTGTGGCATTTTCGGGCATATTTGATACAGTCAGCTTCTATGGTTAACCAGTAATAGCCAGCCCTTAATGCCTGTCTGGCCATCATGTGTCCATTTGCATGGGTGCCGCAAATTCCCTCATGAATTTCTTTCATAATCGCGTTGGCTTCATTTGTATCTACACACCTTAGAAGTACCATATCATGATTTCTTTTGTAAAGTATTTCTCCATTTAGGAAGAACTTCATTGCTAACTTTCTAAGTGTGCGCTTGTCATTTTCTGAGGCATTCAGAGGATAGGTTCCACATTTCAAATAATGTTTGATGTCTTGAAACCACGGCTTGTCATCAAACTCTTCTTCTATATTCATGCAAGAGGCTGAAACATCTACCATTCCCATCTTAATAGGTTGTACCTCGTGATTGGGGTCTATGTTGAACATGACTGCAAGCGTAGCCAAGGCGTCTGCTATTTGATTACTCTCCCTTGGTAAATAGTCAAAAGTGATTTCTTCAAATTTATGAGACAAATCTAATATAAGCTTTTTATAAGGCAATAGCTTAGTGTCTCTTGTTTCCCATTCTCCTCTCAATTGATGAATCACCAACATAGAATCTCCCAAGACTCGAAGTTTCTTTATCTTCATATCCAATGCAGTTTGGATACCCATAGAACAAGCTTCATATTCAGCCATATTATGAGTACAATCAAAACTTAATTTGGCGGTGAGAGGGAACAACTTTCCTTCAGGCGATATTAATACAACACCTATCCCATGACCTAACTCATTGGAGGCCCCATCAAACAACATGGTCCATGTTTCCAAGTCTGATATTTCTTTTTCCACCATTATAGTGGAGACAAATTCATCAGGGAAATCAAATTTCATTGGTTCATAATCGTCTATAGGTTGCTCGGCCAAATGATCGGCTAGTGCACTTCCTTTTATTGACTTTCGAGTAACATAGACAATATCATACTCGGATAAAAGAACCTGCCATCTAGCAATTCTACCAGACAAAGACGGCTTTTCAAAGATGTATTTGATAGGATCCATCTTTGAGATAAGCCATGTTGTGTAGTACAACATATATGGTCTCAAACGACGAGCGGCCCAAGCTAGAGCACAACAAGTTCTTTCTAAAAGAGAATATCTGGTTTCGCAATCAGTGAACTTTTTGCTTAAATAATATATGGCTTGCTCTTTTCTACCTGAACTGTCATGCTGTCCCAGTACACACCCCATTGAATTTTCTGTCACTGTAAGATATAGGATAAGTGGACGATTTGGAGTTGGAGGTACAAGAACAGGAGGGTTTTGTAGGTATTGTTTGATCTTTTCAAATGCTTTTTGACAGTCATCATTCCATATGCATGTATTGTTCTTACGAAGTAGCTTGAAGATTGGTTCACATGTTGCTGTAAGATGTGATATGAATCTTGCAATATAATTCAATCTTCCCAAGAAACCTCTGACTTCTTTTTGAGTACGTGGTGGTGGCATTTCTAGAATGGCTTTGACTTTGTCTGGGTCAACTTTAATTCCCTCATGGCTTACGACGAAACCCAACAACTTGCCAGAAGTGACCCCAAATGTGCATTTACTCGGATTCAGTTTCAACTTGAATTTCCTCAATCGCTCGAATAACTTTCGGAGAATGGTTGCATGCTCTTCCCCTGGTTTTGACTTAGCAATCATGTCATCAACATACACTTCGATCTCCTTATGCATTAGGTCATGGAAGAGAGTAACCATGGCCCGTTGGTAGGTTGCCCCAGCATTTTTCAATCCGAACGGCATGACCTTATAACAAAAGGTTCCCCATAATGTGATGAATGTAGTTTTCTCTTGATCTTCAGGTGCCATTTTGATTTGATTGTAACCTGAGAATCCATCCATAAAGGAAAAAGTTGAGAATCCAGCTGTATTATCTACCAGTACATCAATATGAGGAAGTGGGAAGTTATCCTTTGGGCTTGCTCGATTCAAATCTCTATAATCAACACACATTCGGACCTGTCCATTCTTTTTAGGTACTGGCACAATGTTAGCTACCCATTCTGGATAATTAGCAACTGTTAAGAATCCTGCATCAATTTGTTTCATGACTTCCTCTTTTATTTTGATTAACATGTCTGGCTTCATCTTGCGTAACTTTTGTCTCACTGGCTTGCATTCAGGCTTAAGTGGCAAATGATGCACCACAATACTTGTGTCTAAACCAGGCATATCTTGATAAGACCAGGCAAAAACATCAATGTATTCATGAAGCAATGTTATTAACCCTTGACGGCTTTCAGCAGACATGTTGGTCCCGATTTTAACTTCTTTAATCTCTACTTGAGATCCCAAGTTAATCGTCTCTATCAACTCTTCATGTGGTCCCAATATCCTCTCTTCTTCTTCAATCATTCTCAACAATTCAGGAGTAAGTTCTAGATCTTCCTCATTACCACTTGTTCTCTCATCGGACTCAACATCGTATGTAGGAGAATCAAGTTCGTATTTAAGATCATTAACGCTTTCAATCCAAATTTCGCTGTTTAAGAGAGGGATTATTCAGTGTGATGAAAGAAGATAAATGAAGGAATGGAATAAATGAAATCAATGCTAAAAGAAGTAGACACAAGAGAGATTCATTGGATGATGGGAAAGGAAGGAAAAAAAAATGCTTCTTCATTAACAAATGAAATATTGACATAGAGCACATAAATCATCAAAACAAAAAACAAACAAAAAGTTTAAAAATTACTTTGATATCTCATTAACAAATGATGGTAGCTCCATTACAGTCCAATTATTGAGTTCAAAGTCTTCTGGGCACAGATAAACTAAGGGACCGGCTTCTTTGTTCTGTTCGATTATAGCCATGACTGCAGGGTCTTGAGATTCTGAATGAATTATTCCAGCAAAGATGAAGGTATCATGAAGATGAGGAATGATATTCATTTGATACTTCGGCTCACGGTTCTCCAATCTAGCCAGTCGTTTTTCTTTCTCCTGCCTGTGTGCTTTAATCATATCTTTTTTGCTTGGTTTATATCCCAAACCAAACCTCTTCATATTTTTTGACATATTCAACAAATTTTCGAGGCTTTGGTTGCTTCCTGTTAAGGAGAGTTTTGAAAGTTGCAGCTCCATTTTCCCTATCTCTCCGTATAAAGTTGTGGCATTTGCAATCTCAAAAGCTTGAAATGATGACTCAAAAACCTCTTCTGCTGCTTCTATGTAGGGCATTGAAGAGGGTCTTGACACTAAGATATCCTCTTGTCCAGATATGATTACTAGTTTGCGGTCGACCACAAATTTAAGTTTTTGGTGTAATGATGATGGGACCACTCCAGCTGAGTGAATCCAGGGACGCCCTAACAAGAAGCTGTAGGCCGAATTAATGTTCATAACCTGAAAGGTTATATCGAAGGTGCATGGACCTATCTGGATGGGCACTTCTATGTCTCCAACAACTTCACTACGTGCCCCATCAAAAGCTCGTACGATCATAGTGCTGGGCCTTATATGAGACATATCAACAGGCAATTTCTCCAACGTGGATTTAGGCATTATGTTCAAGGAGGAACCATTATCAACTAGAACTTTTGCCACAGCAAAATTTTTGCACTTAACTGTAATGTGCAAGGCTTTAGTGTGTCCGGTGCCTTCTGGTGGTAACTCATCATCTGTGAAGGTTACTGAACTGGATGCAGTTATGTTTCCAACAATGTTATCCAAGTTGTCCACCGTAATATCCTGCGGAACATAAGTTTGATTCAAAATGTCCAACAAAGTCTTACGATGCGTATCTGAAGCCAGTAACAAAGCCAGTATGGAAATCTTTGCAGGGGTTCGACCTAACTGTTCAACCACTTTATAATCACTTTGCTTAACCAACTTCAAAAATTCTTGGATGTCCTCTTCAGATGCTGGCTGTTTAACATCTAGGCTCTTCGCTACAATGGGCTCTTCTATTTTCTCCTTGATATCTTCAGTGATCTTGGCTTTTCCTTTTTCTTTACCATTGGGTTTCAATAGGTCTTCTGGTGTATAGCACTTCCCGCTTCGTGTTAGACCTCCCATCCCACTGATATTATGGATTGGAAGGGGTTCAGAATCAACAGTTACCTTATATTCATAGTTCCAAGGTACTGCTTTTGAACTTTTATATTCAAATGGAGTCGGAATCTGGATGGTAATCGGTCTTGGCTTGGAATTTGGGGTACTGGGCTTCTCGCGATAAGAAATTGTTAACGGTTTTGGCTTGAGAGACAACCTTGAGCATTCTTCTATAATATCAACTTCCCCATACTGAGGGAGCTGAGTCATCTTTTGAGAAACTGTTAAAAAATGTGAATCTAACAACTCCTGGACCTTCAGACGAAAATGAGAACATTGGTCGATAGAATGCCCTTTTGCCCCAGTGTGATAAGAACACATCAAACTGTCATCGTATGTTCTGACACCCAAATCTGATTGGAAGCGCTCTACTCCAATGTATCCATTACTGAATAATATTTCGAATAGTTCTCCCATGGGAGTCACTACGCTCTCAACATTCTTTTTCAAATCAGCTTCATGAACCTCTATCGCATTTACTTGTGCATTCTGATGGTTTGGCAGAGGATTGTTGTTGACATCTGGCCCATCTTCTTTCTTAAAGTTCAACCATCCTGCCTTGATCAATGCTTGCACCCTATGCTTGAGTGCAGTACAGTTTTCAGTGGAATGTCCAATTGCTCCTGCATGGTAGTCGCAACAGGAATTTGGGTCATACCACTTTGGGTAAGGTGGCTTTACTGGGTCTATTGGCACGGGTGCCAGCTGATTATTCTGGAAGAGTTGGGGAAGAAGTTCAGTATATGTCATAGGAATCGGATCAAAATGAGTCTGTCTACGGACGCCTTTATTGTTTTGGTGTCCTAGGACATAAGGAGTGTTCTGTTGATTCCGAGGCTGGTAGCCTTGAGTAGGACGAGGATTTTGGACGTAAGGTGATGAGTATTGGGCTGACGTATTATTGATATAGGGTTGAGGGTAAACATATGGAGGTGGATAGTGATATTGTGGCACTCCGGCATTAGGGTATGGTTGTCTTGAATTGAAACCAATCATCTGAACTTCTCCCTCTTTTTTCTTCGATGGAACCCCCTTTTTCGTTGTTGATGATCCAGCCGTATCAGTTATCTTTCCATGCTTAATTCCGTACTCGATTCTCTCTCCAATTGTCATTATGTCAGAGAAATTGGTAGAGGCACTCCCAATCATCTTATCATAGAAAGGAGATTTGAGAGTATTAATAAACATGGTTGACAGCTCCTTATCTGCTAAAGGTGGTTGCACCTGAGCAGCAGTATCCCTCCACCTTTGGGCATACTCTTTAAAGCTTTCTGTGCTCTTCTTTTCCATCCTCTGGAGGTCTAGGCGGTCAGGAGCCATATCTATGTTGTGCTTATATTGCTTTAAAAATGAATCGGCTAGATTCTTCCATGAACATATATGAGTGCTGTCTAACTGCATATACCATCGAGATGCGGGACCAGTAAGACTGTCCTGGAAGCAGTGAATTAACAGCTTGTCATTTTGGACGTATGCTGCCATCTTCCTACAATACATGATGAGATGGTTCTTAGGACAGGATGCTCCATCATACTTTTCAAACTCGGGCACCTTGAATTTTGGAGGGAGGATTACATCTGGTACCAAGCATAGCTTGGTCGCATCTATATTTCCGAAGACGTCTGTTCCTTCTACTGCCCTTAATCTTTCCTCCAGGACTTCAAGCTTTTCACTAGAAGAGACTTTCTCACCTCCCGTTAGCTCTTTTCTGATTTCAGGATCATCTAAATTGGGAACTGTAATGGTCACCTTGGGAGGTATCTCTGTGGGTAGTGAAAATCCAGGTTGATTGTGTACAGGCACTTGCTCATTCTTGAAAAATGGAAACGGGTGCTGCTCTACTGGAATATTGTACAATGGATGATATTTTGGAGTAGTACCCTCTGTTGATTGCCGGATTGGAGGGTCGTTCATTGTATGGCTGGACTGAGCAATATCAGGTATTATTTTGCCTCTTTCTAGGGCGACAAGAATGGCATCCATTTTTTCTCGTAACTCCTCAATATCTTTCCTTGTTTTCTCCATCTCAGTACTCTGCTCTTCCATGATCCTTGTCCTGTATCTTGTGACGTAGGTGCGGTGGATTCGAGGTGACCGAGCTATCTTATGATTCTGTTTATATTTTTAATGAAAAGAGATTTTAGAGTAAGAAAAGAGAAAGACAAAACGAAACAAAAAAAAAAAGTGATAGAAGAGAAGGAAAAAAATGGCTTTGATATTAAATTTGAAAATGATAAAACAATGTAGCAGCAAAATTTGTGCAAAATTGAATTACAAGATATTTCAACTATCTAAATAAAACATAAACTAAAGTAAAGAGTTAATAAAATTGCCCCCAATACTCTAAACTTATACGAAGTTTTCCCAGAAACTTGAGCACATTCTTGCTATTCGGCTGTGTAGGTGCTATGACTTTAGAGAGAGTACGTGCATCTTCTACTAGTTCATCTGCCCTTCGAGTGACTCTCCTAATCTGAGTGAGCATATGTTCCGCTTTACTTCGTAGTGTCGCGTGGTTCTGTCTCGCAAACCCAAAATCATCGCTTAATCTGTCGTACTGCTCCTTTAAATAGGTATAGTCTTTCATTAATCTATCAGTGGCATCCTGATACTTACCGAGGCGAACATTAAGTGACTGAACGGACTCTCTTAGACCCTTGTTGTCGTTGATGAGGTCCCCTAGTTGATCTTCTCTAATCTTGAGCGTTAATTGTAGGTCGTCAATTGTTCGACATAGCGTTCCATTTTTTTCTTCTACCTCAGTAATCGTTTGGTTCCTCAAACTAATGCAATCTTCGAGCTCTTTCATCAACTCATGAAGTGAGGCAATCTCAGATTGTTGCTTCAAAACTTGGTCATTCCTTGACTTGAGAGTTGCTTGGGAGACTTCATTATCCCTTCTTAATCGATGCATTCTTCTGTTCAGGTCGCGGGCCTCTGTGTCTAATGCTGAAATTTCTTTTTCTAACTGTTCTTGTTTGCTAACACTGCCCTTTAATCGGTTCAACTCTTTTTCTAGTTCAACATTGCGCAACAAACCTTGCTTTACCTCTAATTGCAACCTTTCATTTTCTTGAACCAATGATGAATTCGCTTTTCTCAATTCATCACATTCCTTTTCGAGTGCTGCTTGTTCTGTCTGTTGATCTGGTATCACCTTTGTATTAAGTTTTATCTTGGTTTTCAATTTTGGTGACACAAGCACGGTTTTAGCTCTGTTCGCATGCCATGTTTTGTACGCCTCTGTGGTATCATCATGAAACTGACCACTCTGGATTTTAGTGATCATTTTCCATGCTCTCACAATTTTCTGAATTCTATCTTTACAGAAACCTTTATCATAAGCAAATTCGAAATCCTTCAACTCATGCGTAGCAGGGATGAATTGTCGGACCCAAATTTGGCGTACTACCAATAAAGGAGCATAAGATATACATCCCCAAGGACCCAAAAGAGGTAAACTTTGAAATTTACCACATTTATAGATCATTGGCCTAGTTGACATCCAAGGGGCTCTCCATATTACATCTTTTATCTTTAGTTCGGAGAAAAAGACTTCCCAAGCGCTCCTTTCAGGGGAGGATGAACTCCAACCTGATTGCACGAACTCTGAGATGGGATTTTGCAGCTTATTCCAGGAACTTGAAAATTTGATCTCTGGACATTTGAATTCGGGTGGACACTTCACATGACTAAGGACCCAAATGTACAATAATGGTGCACACCCTATAAATCTTCCTGTTCCTTTTGTTCTGCAATAATTCAATGAACGAAAAGTTTCTGCCAATACAGGAATAATGGGATCAATTCCTATTTCTATCTTAGCAAACAACTTGACCACGCGTTCCTCAACATATCCACATACTTTAGGAAACAAAACAACATTAAAGATACACAATGCCAGTAAAGTTAACTCCTTGTCTTCATTTGCAAATTTTTGTTGAAGAGTAAGGATGTAGTCTAAGGGTAGGCATGTGTTCTCTCCTTTTATCTTTACTTGTTTCTCAATGTCGCTCGTACGAATCTTGCCCAAAAGAGTAGATAATGCTCTTTTCATTGTAAGCTCTTGATCGTAAGAATAAGCTTCAACCTCTGTTCGTGTTGGCATATGCAGAAGGGATTGATATTCCTCTATTGTAGGAGTCATGTCAATTGAGCCAAATGTGAAACATCTGTAGGCTGGATCCCAATGTCGAATCAAAGCTTTTAATACAGAATAATTAACTTGTACATACATGAGCTGAGCTAGATAGCCATATTTGCTTGTAAATTTAGCCTTCCTATCTACAGTTAATTTTTCCCAAGCCTGTTTCACTGCTTCTAATTGACTTTCTGGAAAACTGACATCCTTAAATTGAGAAATAACATTTTCTACTAAAGAATCTCCGTGGATTTGTTGTACATTTTCTGACCATTGGCGTACTGTTGCTTGATCTTCTATACCCATTTCTTGTATTGGAGGGGGTGATTTTATTTTACTCATACTTTAGTCTCTGCCAATGCAAATAATCGAAAAATCTTGTTAATTTAATTTGCACAATTTTCTTAACTACATTAAAAGAGATTTCAAAGGATACTTTCAATGAGCGAAAATTGAAAATTGATATAAGATACAAGGGAAAGAAGAAAAATAAATAAATAAATAAACTTTGACAATAATGCATGTAATAAGTCAAATCCTAGAACTATATGAGTGGAGTTTAACTCTAAGGCATCCTAGAAAAGGTCCCCAAGCTTACCCACCGATTTAACGATGTAGTAGGCTTGAGTGGAGAATTTCATGCGCCTGCACGGGAATTGAAATTCCACGAAGGTCACACTACTCAGTCTCCGAGTCTAGTCCTAAGGTAGAGCCCGGGTAGAAGGCTAGTGAAAGTGTGTGAAATGCATGATTAATAAGATGACATACAAATGAATGACATAACAATTACAACATAAAAAAAAAATGGTAACAATAAGATGACATGCAAATGAATGACATAACTAAGATAAAGTAATTACAACATAAAAAAAAAAATGGTAATAGACAAGTGAATAACAATATGCCAAACAAATCATAATATAAAGGAAAACAAAATAAATAAATAACAAAACAATAACAAAAGGACCTGAAGAAAAATTCAATTCAAAGGACAATAAAGATATTCATGGCTTGACCCTCAAAATCCCCAGTGGAGTCGCCAAGCTGTCGCAACGTCATAGCGACGCGGAGCGGCCGACATCCTTTCTTGGGTTTTTTTTAGAAGAAAATTGGAGTCGCCACCAATCATTGAGGGTGTGATTGGTCACCTTTAAAATAAAAAACAAAACTAGTCTTAGAAAACCAGAAATTAGGTTCGGGAGTCGTTTGAGTGTAGGGAAGGTATTAGCACCCTACAACACCCGTTTAAGAAAACGATTACCACAGTATCTTAAATTGTCCAATTAAATGAATAAAAACAGTCCTTTATTTTTATTTTTCTTAAAAAGAATGATAAATATGAAAATAAAACTCAAAATGCAATACTGAACACAAGATGTCTCATTCGTTTTTACCTTAACTTTAGAAATAAAGCAAGGATTAAACATTATGAGTTGGATATCCAATTTAATATAAATCATGCCTAATCTCCCTTTTAATTAAAGGAACATGGGTGTACATGATTATGTTTACTAAAAAAATATATTTTTTTTAAAATAAAACGGATGTAAAAGAAGAAAAAAATTATTCAAAGAGTAAATTCTTTTAAAAGGGAAAATGAGAATTTTCATACGCCTACACGGGAGTTGGACTCCACGAAGGCACATTACTCAGTTCCCATAATCCCTTTCAAAAGAAAATCAAAACAATAACAATAATTGAAATTGACAAAGCAGAATTAAAGATTAGAATAAAGCAATTTGGAGAATGAAAGGGAAAAACAAATGAATTAGAAAGTTTAAAACAATGAAGTTGGCAAAGCGCAAAAGTGAACTAAAACGAGAGAGACATTAAAAATGATAATGATAATGATGATAATAATAATCATAATAATAATAATAACAATAATAACTAAACACAAAAAAAAAAACAAAAAAAACAAAACCCCACCTTTTTTACTTCTCTCTTTCTTCTTTTTTCCTTTTTTCTTACCCAATGTTTCCTCTCCCCGTATACTCCTTCCTCCCCCTCTTTTTTCCTCTTTTCCTCTTCCACTTTCTTTTCTCTCTTTTTCTATCACTCTCTAAGCTAAACTCTTGCTCAAATGCCTAAACTCTCTCAAGCTCACTTTTACTCTAAACTTCTTCTCTTTTTTTTCTCTCCTTTTCTATCACTCTCTAAGCTAAACTCTTGCTCAAATGCCTAAACTCTCTCAAATGCCTAAACTCTCTCAAGCTCACTTTTGCTCTAAAATTCCACTCATTCTTCTTTTTTTTCTCTCCTTTTCTATCACTCTCTAAGCTAAACTCTTGCTCAAATGCCTAAACTCTCTCAAATGCCTAAACTCTCTCAAGCTCACTTTTGCTCTAAAATTCCACTCATTCTTCTTTTTTTTCTCTCCTTTTCTATCACTCTCTAAGCTAAACTCTTGCTCAAATGCCTAAACTCTCTCAAATGCCTAAACTCTCTCAAGCTCACTTTTGCTCTAAAATTCCACTCATTCTTCTTGTCTTCATCCTCCATCTCCCCCCCTTTTTATACTTGAAGGGTTACTAAATTAGGGGGAGGATGGATGAGAAAATGGTGGTGAAAAGAAAAAAAATAAAAAATAAAAAAAATGAGAGCCATGGAAAAGCTTTTGAATAGGTAAGTTTCCCATTGAATAGGAATGGGGAAGACCAAAATAAAAATAAAAATTAAAAAAAATAAAAAAATAAAATAAAATAAAATAAAAATAAAAAAAACGAATTTTTGATAAAAATATGTGAAAAGGAGGGTTTGAACCACAGACCTTGTGATTATCAATACAATCTTATGCCAATTGAGCTATGCTCTTGTTGACATACAAGAAAAAACAAATTGACCACCAAATATTGGAAAACTTCAAACATTATTACTGAAAATCAAGCCGGACCAAATACGGTGTCTACAAAGACTTCAACACTCCTTGAAGATCAAATACTCTTAAGGACATCAACACTTCTTGAAGACTGAAGACTCTTTCAAACTCAAGGGACTTCAAGCTCCAAGAATCCATCGAAGCTGCAAACTCGAGATGAAGCATTACAGCCCTCGAGTGAAACACATCCACACACAAGAGAGAGAATCAGAGGATTATGTACTAGCGATTGTACACCCACACGCATATTACATTAAATACAAATATATTATTGATTCCACGTGTCTGCAATCCACAAGTCCCACTGGGCGTGCCAATTTGTTCACACGTAACTTCGGGGATGGAGACACGTGGAATAAATAATATATTTGTATTTAATGTAATATGCGTGTGGGTGTACAATCGCTAGTACATAATCCTCTGATTCTCTCTCTTGTGTGTGGATGTGTTTCACTCGAGGGCTGTAATGCTTCATCTCGAGTTTGCAGCTTCGATGGATTCTTGGAGCTTGAAGTCCCTTGAGTTTGAAAGAGTCTTCAGTCTTCAAGAAGTGTTGATGTCCTTAAGAGTATTTGATCTTCAAGGAGTGTTGAAGTCTTGAAGAATGTTTGGTCTTCAAGGAGTGTTGAAGTCTTGAAGAGTGTTTGGTCTTCAAGAAGTGTTCGACACTTGGACTTGTGGATTGCAGAGAGTCTTCGGTCTTCAGACTTGGTGGAGTCTCTCTGAATTCTCTAGTTCTGCTTGAGAGCTTTGAAAACTCTGAACTCTTGTCTTTGTGAGAGTGTAGAATTTCTGAACCCTTGAAATGATGGAGAACCCCTCTATTTATAGAGTTCTCGCTGGATGGGCCCTGATGACTTTTGGGCCTAACAACTTGGGCTTGGGCTTTATTGGTCTTGGGTCTAGTTTATATTTCACCCAAAACCATATGACCCAAATATTTAAAAGATCCAAATTTGATCCAATTAATTATTTTCTTTAATTAATTGGTCAAATCAATTAATCTGATCAAAATAATTTATTTTTTAATTAATTGATCAAATGGACATTTGGCCCTAAAAATTTATAATTGGCCAACTTTGTCTTCAAATTAAATTTGGGACACATGTCAATTTATAATTGGTCCCAAATTTAATTAATTATAATTTTTTCATTAATTTTAAATAATGACGTGGCAATTTGTCATTGGCCAAAATTTCTCCTTCAACAAGAGCCCTTCGTGTTTTCATTTTGA
Organism: Luffa acutangula; assembly: GCA_036850905.1. NCBI lineage: Eukaryota > Viridiplantae > Streptophyta > Magnoliopsida > Cucurbitales > Cucurbitaceae > Luffa > Luffa acutangula. The sequence goes on along the minus strand of CM072087.1, from coordinate 52,902,935 downwards.
GATATGGCCAAAAGCTAAATTTAGTAAATTTTTTTGGCAACAAAGTGGACATAAATACCCCATACAAGGGAGAAAATCTAGGATTGTTACAGATTAATTCAACAACCAAATCAATAACAACCCTACAAATTAAACAAATAAATCTGGAAAATTAAAATTGAAACAATAGATTCAAATTCAAACGGGAGAAAAAATCCTGGATGGCCAAAAACATAAAAGCAGTAACCAAAAACGCTACTTTGGGGATGAAATAAAACATGAAAGCAATAACAAATATGTGGAAACATACTTATGATATGAAATCTTTACAGTTAGTAACAAAATGTATAAGAATGACCCTAACCGAAATCTAAATCCATATTATTTAAATTAAATATACTATAAAAAAAAAGGAGAGAATCTAGGATTTACAGGTTAATTTAATGTGAAATTCAATAAAATAATTTCAAAATAAAAAGGATAAGTCTAATATTAATTTATCTTAACAGTATAATTTGAAAACAAAAATTTTAATTAAGAAATTTGTTACTAAATTCAAATCACCATTTATGGAGAAAAAATAGGAGAACATAACAAAATACAATATATCGATAAAAAAAAAAATCATACATGTTACCGCTAGAATTCATCATGCAAATTAAATATACTATAAAAAAATGAGAGAATCTAGGATTTATAGGTTAATTTAATGTTAAATTCAATAAAATATTTTCAAAATAAAAAAGATAAGTCTAATATTAATTTAAACAGTATAATTTGAATACAACAATTTTAATTAAGAAATTTGTTACTAAATTCAAATCACGATTTATGGAGAAAAAATAGGAGAACATAACAAAATACAATATATCGATAAAAAAAATCATACATGTTACCGCTGGAATTCATCATGCAAATTGAAGAAATTGAAGAAAAATCACTGTAGTTGTGATCTTTGTTTAATCACAATTACAGTGTGTATGAAAACGGGTAAGGGTTTCTTCTAAAAATTATTTACTTTTGTAGGAGACGGAAGATTCAAAGGTGATTGAGACTGATTCAGAAGCAAGTTCAAATGAGCTTTCAACAAATGGAAAGAATAACTCAGGTGAACGAAAACATGAAAGCAATAATCAATCTGAACGCTTACTTTTGGAGTAACAGAAAACATGAAAGCAGTAAAAAAAATGCTGAAATATACCTATGATCAATAGTTTACTGAAGGAACGACGAAGACCCATAATCAATCAGAATGGTTGGAAAAGATAAGCAATCTGGTTTGTTGATTACAAAATAAAAGTGGAAAAGACGATGAAGCAATCTGGATTTGAATTTCAAATGATAAGAGATAATATAGATGTTGTAACTAACCATGGCTTGATTCATGGGATAATTGGTTTTTTTTTAAAAAAAAAAATTAAATGGCTTCCTCAAATATAGGGTAGGGCGTGAAAATTAACTTAGGGGTATAATTGGAAGAATAAAACAAGTGAAATTAGGTTAAAAATACGGTTTGGCCATTTTTCATTAAAAAATACGATTTGGCCATTTTTCAAAATTACCCTGTAATTTCTGGCCAGGATTTCCCTTAAAAAAAATAAAAAATAAAAATCTTTCGGTACTTTAACTATCTTTGCATTTTAGTAATTTGTGGAGTTTTAATTTAGAATGTTTTCTGAATAAGTATAATTTATTATAAAAATATTTATAATTAAATGAAAAAAAAAATCTATAAAATTGGTCGGGAGATAATTGTCCTTAATGAGAGTTAATGCATGAATATTTAATCGACTCATCCAAACAAATGCCTTTTATGGAGGTGTTTGGTTTACATTTATGTCAATATTTTTCTTCTAAATGTTGTATGACATTTTTCATTATTTTTTTTTTTGAGTACATCAATCAATATTTAGGGGTGGTGGGATTCGAACCTCTGACCTCATGGTCGAGGATACATGCCAATTACCGTTGAGCTAAGCTCGCTTTGGCGTATGACATTTTTCATTAGAGTATATATAAGATTACATAAAATTAAAAAAAAAATAAATAAAAAATGAAAAGATTGCACATATCAAGAATTACCTTCACATTAGCACTAATTTTAACTTGTCCAATCCAATTTTAGCCCCAAAATTTAATTAAACCTTAATTGCTTATGTGGCTACAAGCTATAGGTGTCTCGTATCAAATATTAAATGGTATATCAAGACTAAAATTATGCATGATTTAGAGCTTAAAGACATTATTAAAACTCTTTAAAGTTATGAGGTTATATAGATTCAATGTTCACAATAGGTTGAGGATCTCATCACATTGAAAAGATGAGAAGACCTAACAATCTTTATAAGATACATGAATTACTCCTCTCACTATCAATCGGTCTTGAGATTAAACTCATGTTTATGTAATAAGGTATCAGAGTCCATAAAATTCAAACATATAGTCGATCCAAGAAAAAAAGGGCAACCAATCTAAGAATGGTAAACCCAAAGATCAGACACCATCCCGAGGAGAGATTTACTTGAATCATATATATCTCTTTTAATTTCTGTTTTTATATACCATGTGGGTATCCCATAAAGCTAAATTGATGATTGTTAAGTGTTGCCTGATTTACTTGCTTTTTTTCTTGAAAATAGATATCAAATATGGAAGTCAGTCTCATGTGTACAGAATATAAGTTGCACACATTCCATTAACAAGTGTAGTATGAAAATCTTTTACACTTGCAAGGTTATTTGAGTAGAAGATCATGCCACATCAACATATCTACACAGTCAACAACTCACTCATCCTCCTTGCCACAAGACAGAATAAGCAAAATATCCCTCCAGACCTTTTACCAAGGTCACAACCACAATTCTCTCAAAAATCGACAAACGTTTGAAGATTGATTCTGCTATTTTTGGTTAGCATTTATCATTTCTTTTATATTTTCCTTATATATCCCTCTCACATTTCTTTTATATATCCCTCCCACATCCAATGATGCAAAACTACCAGCCTCACCGAATAATTTCACTACATGCATAATCGAAGACAATATTGGTCAATTAGGATAGTAGAAACATGATAACATCCCAAACTACTACAAATTTGACCTTTATTGACGCTTGACTTTTTAGATTTGTTGACGCTTGTATCAAGAAAACGTCAATAAAGGTATCGTTTGTACTTTAAAATAAATTATTGATAAATAAATAGTTATATTGACGGTTATATTATGTCAACAAATGATCCGGTTTATGTTGACGGCTAAAAAACGTCAATGAATGTGCTTAAAAGATTAATTTACGTAGATTTTCGTCAAACTCCGCCTTTTCATATAGTTGACGTTCAAAAACCATCCATGAAAAGAATTTTGTTGACAGTTTTGATTGACGCTTATTAGCCGTCAAAGAAAACAACATTCATTGACGGCTAATAAGTGTCAATAAACATTACTATATTGACGTGCAATAATCGTCAATATTAATGGGGCTTTCTTGACGGGTATTAAACGTAAAAAAATTTAAGTTTTTTTGGAATTTCGGATTTAAGTTTAAATTACTCCTAAATTTGAATTGATTTTAGGAGTTTAACTTAGGTTTTTAGTTGGAAAAGAGATCAAGTTGAAAGAAAAGAAACCCAAGACTCATTTGTTTTGTTTATTTGGGTGGATTAAAGAAAAAAAAAAAGATAAATTAGGAAAAAATAAAAAATTAAGAAATTAAGAAAAAAGAAACCCTAAGATCTCCTTCCTCCTTCCTCCTTCCTTATTCCCTCTCTTTCTGGTTCACGCACCTCCCCGCGCAGCCCTTCAGCCACACTCTCTCCAGGAACTATCTCTCCACGCCGGCTATTTCATATACAGTTCAAGGTTATTGAAAGAGGGAGTTTTACACTGTTACTGTCGATAGGTGTTGCAAGTTTTTCTTGTTTTGGGGAAAGGTGGGGAAATTGTCTCGGCAGTTAGCTCGTCGAGTAATATTGTGATCGCTATATTGTTGGTTGTGAATCATGTATATAATAATAAGTGAAGTATAAACTTTTGGCAAGTTTGGTTCTTATCTCTCTCATTCATGCACGATAATAGTTTTTGATCTCCAAATCATGATTGTTACTTAAAAACATGCAGAAATGCACAGAACGTCAGTTTCCACCATCTGATGTCGCTTTGGCCTCACTTTTTTGAATTATAAATGTGTATCTCCTTGGCTATCAGTTTCTTTGTTGACTGTACCATAGACTGGAATTATGTATAAATCACTATAGTTTGAGCATATTGTAGTTTCATTGAATGAAATTCAATCTTCCACCTGCTTCTCTATTAGTCGTATTGTTCCTCCCTCCTTTTCATCAGCTTGTTTACTTGTATAGATTATGAGAGCATACACATACTCTTCAGTGCACTTTCATTGGGGACTAACCCTTTGGATTAGAAGTCAATTCTAATCTGGTAGAAAGTTAGACTATATTCAAGGCTAGTAGCAAACGCTGAGTTACAAGTGAATGTGTGGAAGTGTCATTTAAACCATAGAAGATTAGAAGCCATTGGATTTAAAGAACGTTACAATTTGACAACAAAAACAAATGTTGCAACATGAGAAAGAGAGGCTAAGCAGCACTGTCTCACAAGAGAAATCAATTCAATCAAATGTTTTAGACTCGTGAATCTGAGATCTAATAGTTCTCCTAAATATCAGGAACAGCAACCCCATAGGGCTTAAAAGCTACCTTGCTTCCAAAATAGTTTCATCTTACCCCATAGGGTTTTAGTTTATACAAATCCATGTTTCTCCGCCACCACCACTGCCGTGAACTTCACCTCTCCGCCGCCCCGTTGTGACCTCCGATTGTACTCCTCCATGCTGAATCTGCCTAATTTATAATAGGTCTGTGCATTATTTATTTTTCCGTTTTCGCCTTTAAGTGTTGTGTTTGATCAAACAAGAGTTGACAATATCAAACTTGGTAGACAGTGAGGTTGTCTGCTACTGCATTTTTTTAAAATAAAAAAAAAAAAAACAGCTTTTTTTTGCTCTGGAACATGCTCGTTAAGTACGTTTCATTGGACTACTATATGTGTTAACCATTAGGTATTTCAGTTTTTTTTTTTTTTGTGGGTCGACGTGATTTAGATAAGAGCTAAGTTTTATTTTTCCAGTTTATATTTCTTTTCCTACTGTTTTAAAGCTTAAGTAGTTATTTGTCTTTTATGTGTTTTTTAATTTTTTCCCGTCAGTCATGAGATTCACTTACCTTTTCTTTTTTTCTCTTTTTGTTTTGACAATACTGTTTTTGAAATCCTTTTGGATTTGCTATTGGTGTTCTGACTTTTCTTAAATCAATAACACTAGGCTTCGCCAGTCACAATGGGTGATCGTCAAGCTGTTGTCGAAGAGAAGAGGACTACCACTCGAGATATTTGAAGTTTACCTTTTTTAAAAACATGTTTAAAATAGAAGCTATGCCTTTATAATTCAATGTTTTTATGTGCATTTTCATATCACATCCTTGAAAATATTGGTTTCATTCATTCTTCAAATTTCAGTTGTATCATTCACAAAGGGTTACAATAGTACCTCCAATGTACATGAATCCGTGTACATCAATCTATGTTGTATGTGTATCACTAAAGTTGTAGTGAATTATTTCTTTTAAGAGTAAATTGCACCCCAAAATCTATATGTCATATCATAGAAAACTTCAATTTTTTTTAATGTCGTGTTGCACTTCCTGCTTTTTTTTGTTGATCCAAAATTGTGAGTCACAATCCACAACATCCAATAAATATTCTAATGTTCTCATGCTCTCCTTTGGAAGAAATTTGTTTACATTCAAGCTGCAAACGGGTGGGAAAAGAAAAACATTATTTGAGGAGGTAAGAACGATGAGGTTGATAGTTTTGCACTATTAATATATATAAGAGTGAAAGAAATTGTAAAAATACTTCGATTTTGTATCCAACGATAATTATTAGGAGATGGACAAATTTGAAGATATGCATCCAACGGTTTTAAAGAGGTAGTCACATTATGACAACTTTATTGAATAATTTACCATGGAACAACAAAATTCTCTCCTTCAAAGAATATTTCTATATATCCTTCAAAATATATTTTTTTTAGTACATCAAGATTTGGGGGTGGGAGGATTCAAAACTCTGACCTCATGGTTGAGAGTACATGTCAATCACCGCTGAGCTAAGCTCGCTTTGCCTATAAATCATTCAAAATAGGTAGTGCATTTGTCTTTTGTCATATAAACACACACAAAGAGTTAATTCACTTTTTCAAAAAAAAAAAAAAAAAACAAAGAGTTAATTCACAAACATTATTTATATATCTTGCATATCTAAAATGGAAGACATTTATTATTTCAAATTGGTCTTACACATTTATATATCTGGCATATCTTTTGATATTTATTTCTACCAAACAATATGTTTTTGCAATTTAAACTGGGGATTAGCATTTGTTATATATATATATATATATATAAACATAGATAATGTGTTTTAGTTAAAACTCGCTTCAATCAAGAATTTAACTTGAAAAATTTAACAAAAGGACTATTGGGAGTGCGACCAAAGTCCCACATTGGCTAGATAAGGGGATGATTATGAATTTATAAGGGAGGACTAGTATCTTCATTGGTACGAGACCTTTTGGGGTGATCCAAAAGCAAAGCCATGAGGGTTTATGTCCAAAGTGGATAATATCATACCATTGTGGAGATATGTGTGTGTCTTCGTCCCCTACAAGGAGCCATGCAAGCCTTGAAAACGTAGTCATGTTGGAGATCACACCGTTCTAGTCCCACATTGGCTAGATAAGGAGATGATCATGTGTTTATAAAGGAGGACAAATATCTCCATTGATATGAGGACTTATGTCCAAAGTGGACAATATCATACCATTGTGGAGAGATAATTGATGATAAAAATAAGAAGAATATTGACAAATTAAAAGTTAAAAATGAAACTTTAACCTTTAAAACATTATTAAATTTTTATGGGAATCAATACCATACTCGAGAGAGAATAACAATTAACAATTATTTATTTTTGAGATGAGATAATTAAAATTCTAATTAACATCATCTTCTTGTCTTTTAGCTTTGTTGTGTACTAATTCTTTTTTCTTTTTTCTTTTTTTAATAAAACAACCTTTCTATGGATTTTTTTTTTTTTTTTTTTTTTTTTTACATTCATCTTCATCTCTTTCTTGTTATTAAATTTTATGTGACATATTTTTCATTAGAATATGATTACACATCAAGAACTCCCTTCATTCTAGCCCAAATTTTAAGCCTTTAGTCCCAATCATTATAATTTATAAATTATAATGATGCATATTTATCTTTTGTCATGTAAGCACACTCAACACATATATTGCATGTCTAAATACGAGATGATATTTATTATTTCAAATTAGTCTTAGCTAGACATTTAAAACTCATAAATATAATATTTTTTTTTCTATCAAACCATTTGTTTCGACAATCTATGCAGGTGGTTAGTATTTGTTTCATAAAAGTACTCACAGTAGAAAATGTGTTGTACTTAAAAAAAACTCACCTCACAACTAAAAATTTAAACGTACTTCTTTGAAAATGTAACAAAAGAACAAACCGTTATTAGGAATAAATAAAAATAATATTTACAAATTAATAAAAGGTAAGATATGAAATCGTTATCTCCGTGATACTTTAGCCTCCAAACATTAATTTTTTATGGAAATCAATACCATATTCGAGAGAGAATAACAATTATTTATTTTTTCAGATAAGAAAGAATCAAAATTCTAATTAAAAAATTAGGCACATTGGCCCTAATTCTAAGTAGCATCATCTTCTTGCCTTTTAGTTTTGTTGTGTACTAAATAAAAAATAATAGAAGAAGCTTTTTGTGGAATTGTTTATTACATTCATGTTAATCTCTTTTTACGAATTTTATATGACATGCATATTTTTCAATGGGTAGTTGCAAATATGGAAAAATCAGTCAAAATAATAGCAAAAATAGCAAACATTAAAACTATTTGTAAATATGACAAAAATTAAATCCACCCTAAGTAAAAAAAAAAAGAAAAAGAAGAAACTAAAAACCCCTCCTATTCTACAAAATTTAAACAATTTCAAACCAACTCCATCTCAAATATCACAATGGTTTGGTCAAGTTGAGTGTATTCCACACATCAAAAAGACATTAGTTAATTAAGATAGTAGAAGAACAATAATATTCCAAATTATAATTTAATATATCTCGTAAGTTATCCTACAAAAACCCTATTTCAACCTTTTATTAATTAATTAAGGAGCTAGCCACAGGAATGATTCGGAATATTAGTAAGTTCAACCCGGAGTAGTATATATAAACGTCGAACCCGAACACACTCGGTACACAGCAAACTAGTAGAGAAAACTGTAATTACAAAGTTTTTTGGAGGTATCTATCCATCAATCAAAGCTAAAAATGGATGTGGTGGTGGGTGGAATTTTCGAGCCGATTGTGGATCTGGGCGACGAGCTGCTGAAACAGATAGCAATTTTTGCAGTGGAAGAGCACTGCAAGAAGACTGGGGTCACCATGAGGTTCCACAGTTTGGTGAGTGCTGGCGTTCGTGTGGATTTGTCGGGGAAAACGTACAGCCTCAAGATGAAGGTGGAGATTCTAATCGGTGGCATATGGGCAATGAAGTTGGTTATATTTCAAGTGTTTGTTTCATATTTCGGCTCATTCGAACTCAAATATTACGAAGAAATTGAATTCGGTGCCAACTGATGAATCCACTTCTTCCTTAATCACTACTTACTACTCACTCTCTCTGTAGATGATGCATGGTATTGCATTGTCAAAATCTATCCATAAATAAATTCCACCTTAAATATACATATACATGTGTGTGTCTTGCTTCTTCATGTTTGAATGTGTTTTTTCGATTTAGTCTTTTATTCATTCCGACGTTTTAATATTTACAGATTTATACCGGACATATTATATGATCAGAGTATAAATTTAGAGGAAGAATTATTAAGCTACCTAAGAGTATATATTTTAGTCGGATTTTTGGAGAAATTAAAAACTTTTCTCACTTTGGGTAATCTAATTTCTCTTACGTTTTCTATTGACTCATTAACTAAATTGAAAAAAAAAAAAGAATAATCAAATGGTTTAGGGAATAAAACATGTATATAGTCTAAAATAAAACCTATCTATGCTAAATCTATATTGTATCAAATGCTTAAAATGTCGATGTCACATTAAAAATGGCTGAGGTCTCAATTTTATGGAAATATCGATAAAAATATCAATAAAATGTCGATGTCGATGGATATTTCTGAAAAATTATAAAAACAAAAAAAAAATCCTAAAAGAAATATTTAAATTAGTAAATAAACATTTTACATTTTTTAAATAAGCTAAAATATTTATTGTTTATGTTATATTATATAATTTTTTAAATAAGTAAATAAGCTATCTTTTTATATTTCATTAATTTTTTTCGATATAATAGAAATATCGATTCACCCCTAGGTTGAGATATCGAAACTATGGACATAAAGAAATGTTGATAGAAAATTAATACCTTGCTTGTATCTACGTGGTTATTTTTCTCCTCTCCTTCGTTTTCTTAATTACGATCGACACAATTAATTTAGGGCCGGTTGCAAGGATAGCAATATGGACAAAAATAATTGCAAATCTAGCAACCCACAAAAAAAATTGCAAAAATAGCAAAATCTAATAGTTTGTGTGTTGCATTTACTAAAATACCCCTCCAGATTTTCTTTCACTGATAGAAAGTTTTCTATCACTGATAGATTCTATCAGTGATAGAAAGATTTTCTATCAGTGATAGAAAATTTCTTTCACTGATAGATTCTATCATATGATAGAAAATTTTTCTACTACTGATAGATTCTATCGGCGATAGATATTTTTCTATCACTTGTTCGGTGTTCTATCAGTGTTTGGTTGTTGTTATTTGGTTTTCTATCAGTGTTTGTTTTTTGCTTTTCAGTGTTTGATTTCTATAATCGTTCGTTTTTGCTTTATTTTTCAATGCTCGATTTCACCATGTATCACCATCGCTGATAGAAACAAAAGTTCTTCTATCACTGATAGAAAAGTATCAGTGATAGAAAGATTTTCTATAACTCACGAAAAGTTTTTCTATCAGTCTCAGTGATAGAGATAGAAAGTTTTTCTATCACTCATAGAAAGATTTTCTATGAATGATAGAAATTTTTTCTATCACTCATAGAAAAAATTTCTACAAGTGATAGAAGATTTCTATCACTGATAGGTTCTATCAGGGATTGAAAGATTTTCTATCAAGAGTTTTCTATCATTGATAGAATATCTTTCTATCACTGATAGAATAGTAAAAATTTCTATCAGGAATAGAAATCTTTTATCACTGATAGAAAGCTTTTCTATCGGTGATAGAAAGTTTTTCTATCACTTATAGATTATATCGGTGATAGAAAGATTTTTATCGGAGATAGAAAGATTTTTATGGGTGATCAGGGATTGAAAGATTTTTTATCAAAAGTTTTTCTATGATTTTCTATAAAAAGTTTTTTTATCAGAACCTATCAGTGATAGAAATCTTTTATCACCGATAGAAAAAGTTTCTATTAGTGATAGAAATCTTCTATTCTATCCGTGATAGAAATTTTCTATTCTATCCGTGATAGAAAGTTTCTATCACTGATAGAAAATTTTTCTACCACTGATAGAATCTATCAGTCATAGAAATATCAGTGATAGAAACTTTCTATCGCCGATAGAAAATTTTTCTATCACTGATAGAATCTATCAGTGATAGAAATATCACTGATAGAAACTTTATTCTATCAGTGATAGAAACTTTCTATCACTGATAGAAAATTTTTCTACCACTGATAGAATCTATCAGTAATAAAAAGACTTTCTATCAGTAAAAAAAAAAAAAAAAAAAAAAAAAAAAAAAAAAAAAACTGACGAGGAAGAAGAAGATGGGCACACAAGGGCAATTTAGGAATATAAAAAATTAATTAAAAAATTTTGCTATATTTGCAAATATTTTTAAAAATTGCTATATTTGTAATTATTTACCTTCATGTTGCCACCCATTACAATTATCCATTAATTTACTCATATTTTCATTCAATTTTTTGAAGAATTGAGAATGAAAATATGAAGAAATGGCAATATTTTTTAACTAACACAAGGAGTATATTTTCAGGATCCATTATCACTATAATGTAATTAATTGGTTTTATTTATTTATTTATTTTTCCTTTCCAAAGGATATTAGAGATGGATGGATTTGAATTCTACGTGGAGTTTTATAAATTAAACTAAGGGTTTCTAGAAATTGAGTCATCCCTACAAGACAAATTGATTGGAAATTAAAATAATTTGATATCATGTAATTAATGGGAACCATATCTTTTTATCCATAATTATCATCGAGAACTCTAGAGGAAAAAAACCTTCCTCCCAAATGAATTGTTAGTAGACATATATATATATATATATATATATATATATATATATATATATATTTTTTTTTATACAAAGAATTGGTATCGCCACCCAAAGAAAAGTCCAAAACTAAGCAAAAACAATCAGATTGGATTCCTCACAATGAAGCTAGCCTCCACAACACGAACAACTTCCTTCCAAACCTAGCCACTGGCTTGATTCAGACTGGTTTGTATTCAATGTCAAACCCACAATTCTTAGGCATCGGACCCTCACACTTTGGCAAGATATGGAACATATGGAACACTGCCATGGTCTATCCTCATCAGCACCCCCATCAACCAATTCACACATTCGTCCCCATGGGCTCCTCAGCAAGAGACCACAAAAAGGCAAACGACCGCATCTCGATAAACCTGCATAAATATTACCCTTAGGAGGTGAAGCAAAATGCATAAATAAATCATCAAACCCCACTCAGACAGGGTACATAAACAACTTATGACTATCATTACACACCCAACCAAACAACATGTCAGCCCCAAGCAGGCTTATGCAATATACTATAGTATGCCCTGACGGGGCTCTGGAATTGGAAACTTTCATGGGTAACACCCTGCATAGCGAATACTAAACTTTGCCCAGGAGAAGCAAACCTTACATGGTAACAAATGAAAACAAGCCAAGGTTATCTAGAAATCCTCACGTGAGTGTGTGATAAGCCTCTCCTAGAGCAGCCCTAATAGCCCTGGCAAGATTTATAAGCACCTACCATCCATCTTCCCCCTACACTGGAACAAAGGCCTCGCCTAAAAGCTAAAGGAAACAAATTAGGCTGCTAACACAATACCCAGAAGCCTGGGCAAAAACATTCTCTTTTCTCTCAACCTCTCTTTCTCATATTCAGACATTTTTGTCAAACTCATTTTCCTTTTCTTTCTTTTCATTCTCAAACAATCTTTTCAAGCTTTCCATACTCACCTTTTCCTTTTATTCCACTCTGAGGCAGGGAACTAGCTTTCACACTGCAGAGTAGGGACCCCTAACCTGAGTTTTCTCAAGGCTGGCCTAACTGAACACACTGCAGGTAGCTCTTTTTACCCCATATTTTGTGCCTCGTGCAAACAACACTAATCTGAAACGCAAATAGACTCTCTAGCTCAACCCTATATCCTATCGAGGTGACAACAGACTTGAGGAAGCTCATAAAGCAATCCTAGGCTTTCGAGACTAGCTAAAAGAAAGGCCACGTGCACAGGTATGCAAGAATACTCAAGACAACGCTTAAGACCAGGCTCTCATTACGCTAACCAGCCATCACCTCAATCCCAAGCAAAACAGAGCATAACAGCACATACAAGGATTAACACAAAAGACCCAACACCCGACCTTCACTATAAGGGAGCACAATACCATATCAGCTTAACACAGGCCCGGTCCACAAATACATGATCACAAACCAGAATTAAATAGCGAGAAAACCAACAAACGTAACATGCAAAACACAAAACCTGGTGCTCAGATGCATCCAGACATAAACCTAGTTACCACTAGGACGCACATGTTACCACTCCCAACCGATATCATACATTATCCCTACCATATTCTACCATGCAGCCATAAGGACAAAGTATAAAGACAATAAGTGAAAAGGAAACAGAAAACCTTCCCTGATTTTAGGCACATCGGCCAGGAGAGACATAAGACGCTTAGTTCGAACACCATTATCGCACTAGGGAGCCCATCTCACGTAGCTGAAACAACATCATCCCTCAGGACATCCGAGATTTCGTTGGGCCACTCTTCAAGCCAAACATGGTCAACATATGAAAAGGCCAAGCTAGCCAGAACATGCGCCGCCTTGTTTCCCTAACGTGGAGTAAACAAAACCTTACCATTGTCCTAAGGGTGGAGAATCCCTCGGATGTCATCCATTAGTATCCCCACTTCCGAAACATCCTGCAGATCGCCATGGAGGATTTTGACCAACCTCAGCGAGTCAGTCTCTACCACAAACTCCACGAACCCCAGCTGCCGAGCAAGTAGACATATATTTTAATTTGACGTTCTACCGCTAGTATCAATATGAAACAACTCTTGTTTGAAAGTGAATAAGGTTCCCATTTCAAAGTTTGTCTACACCATCTATTATTCTAAGTTAATTAAGATGAGATAGTTCTAAAGAGGTGACATGCATGCCCTAACATTCTTGAATTGTGTTGTTATATAATAATAGAAAGTATGAGGTTGTGGTGTGAAAGAAGGAATAATGTGAGCATTTTAGGGATCGAGCTTACATCCGCCGTTGCTTTTATGTAATGATCCAACTTTTTAAACATTGATTAACTAGAATTGTTACTACATATTGTGTGATATACTAAAGGAGAAATACATGAATGAATCGAAACCATAACATGAAAGTATGGTCAAGATAAAGTTAAAAAAATTGATAATATAAACTACCTATACCAACAAGGTACACCTTCCTTGAGGGTTCAGTAATAGGATACATGAATGAACTGAAACCATAACATGAAAGTTTTGACTTCCTGAACATTTTCTTAAGAAGCATGTGCGTAAGGAAAAAACATGTTAAAAGGTCCGGTGTTAGTCTGTGGGGTCAGTCTTGAGAATTATTATTATTATTATTTTTTACTTTAATATGCTAACTTGAAATTAAATATTATTTAAAATTTTAATATTAGTAAGATCAAAATGATCATTAATATTTTTATATTTAAAATCAATATTGTTGAAAAGTATACATTTTTTTGTCAAATTACACTTTTAATCTCTAAAGTTTGATTTTATTTTTATGTGGTGAGTTTTTTAAAATAATATTTTAGTCCTTTTGAGTTAAAAAAAATATATATTCAAAAAAAATCTTCAAGTTAAATTGACTAAAAAAATTGAAAGTTGCAAAATATAGCATTTGAGGGTCTGGAGTGAGCCGTTGGTATAGCCGAAAAAGAAAAGGAAGAAAAGAAAGGGGAATGGTCAGTTTTAACCCCTTTAAGTTTTTGGCTTTCAAAAATAACCTCATTTTTAAAAACATGTTTTTTTAACCTGGTTGATAAAGGGAAATTGTCATTTTTAACCACTTTAAGTTTTTGGCTTTCAAAAATAACCTCCTTTTGAAAAACTTGTTTTTTTAACCTAGTTCATAAAACCCATCAAGATGAATTTACAGAATTGCCCTTGAATCTAAAAGGTAAAAAAAAACAACCCACCCAAAAGAAAAGAAACCCATTCGTTAAACTTAAACCCTTCGCCTTCTTCTTCGTTGCAAGTTTTCGCGCTCTTCTTCTTCGGCAAACCCGTTCGCCTTCTTCTCCGTCGTCTTCGTCGTTCGACTCCGGCAAGTTTCTTCATCCTTAAGGTACTTTTTTTTTGGATGAATGGGTTTTATTAATGGGTTTTTTGGGATGAATGAGTTTTAAGTCCGGCGAATGTATCTATGGGTTTTATGGAGTTTGTGGGTTTCATTGAAATTTTGAGGATGAATGGAGTTTGTTGAAGTAATTTTTCAAAGAGGGAGAGGGTATACTGTGAAAAGGGAGGTTTTTTTTTGTATTTTTTTCAGAATGTCAGAGTAGAAGGAACCATCGGCGCCGAAGAAGATGGGTTTTCGCCGGAGAAGACGAGTTTTCCAGGTCACTTCCCGGTCAGGATCGAAACCCGGAAAAAACTGGTTCCCGCAAGTGGAAACCGGTTTTCTCGTAAGGGAAAATCGGTTCTTCCCTTACGGGAAGCCGATTTTTTTTCCGGGTCGACTTCCCGACCGGGAAGTGACTAGGAAAAAAAACAGTATGGTTTTTTTTTTTTAAATTTTTTTTTTTTTAATTTTCCCCCTCCTTCCTTTCATCTATTTTTTCATTGTTTGTGTTTTTGTTTGTTGTAGGTGTACATTACTATCATGGACCAAGGAGAAAACTCAGCAAATAGAGAGGACACACGAAGATCTTCTAAAAATATCTCTTAACAGAATTTGTTAAGATAGGAAATTTCCTAGCCTTTTCCTTCTCCTATCAGGATTTGCCACATGTAATTATTTCAAGCTATTCTTGTAAACCCTAGCTTGCCATAAGTGTGTATAAAGCCTTTGTGCTTTTCAAAAAATATAGTCGAATGAAACATAGCCTTGTCTCCATCACTGTGCCTGAAAATTTTCTTACATTGCTTCGACTTCTCTCTCGTAATTTCTTGACACATAAAGAAGTAAAAAAATAAAGAAGTAAAGGGATGAGCATCCATATGAATTTTCTTTATAATAAGTAAAGAAGTAAAGGGATAGAAGAAGAAGGGAAGAAAATGAAAAAGAAAGATATAGAAAGAAAGAGAGATTTAAAATAAAAAAAAAAAAACGTGCTGTTTTTTTTCCCGGTCAATTTCCCGGCCGGGAAATTGACCAAGAAAAAAAACAGCAAGCACGTGGTCAATTTCCCGGTCGGGATTCATCATTTCCCGGTCGGGATTCATCATTTCCCGGTCGGGATTTATCATTTCCCGGTCAAAATTCAATTTTTTTTTTCCAAATTTTCGAATAAAACTCTTAAAAAACCTACTTATGATTTAAAACATGTAATCTACATATCTTCTTTAAAAAAACGTTGACAATACCCGGATTTTGGCTTCACGTGGTTGATGTTTTCATGTTTGAATTTTGTTTTAATTGTTGGAATTAGTTGGTTGAGAGGTTAGTTGACAATTTAATGACCATCATTAATCAAAATTGAGGAAGGGTAATAAAGACTTTTTACCTAGTGGGTCCCACCAAAAAGTATCCAAATTTGTATAAAATGGGTTAAAAAAACAAGTTTTTAGGAAGTGGGTCAATTTTGAAAACCCAAAACTTAAAAGGGTCAATTTTGACAATTTCCCGTTGATAAAATCCATGGATGAACAATTACAGTATTGCCTTTAATGTGAAAGGTCAAAAAAACAAACCCCCATTCAGTAAAACCCTTTCCTCTCCTCCATTCTATTCGAACAACCTTCTTCTCCGTCCGGCGTCTTCTTCTCCGTTCGTCTTTCTTTTCCGGCGACGGCTCCGGTTCCGGTGACTTCTTCAAGCGTCTTCTTCTCCCTTCTTCTCCGACGGCTTCTTTTCCAGCGACTTCTTCAAGCGTCTTCAAGCGTCTTCTTCTCCCTTCTTCTCCGGCGTCTTCACCTACGAAAGCATCTTAAGGTACATTTTTTGTGTGAGTTTTATTCCGGCGAATACCCATCTGTGGGTTTTATGGAGTTTGGAGATGAATGAGTTTTGTTGGAGTAGTTTGTGGGTCTTACGGAGTTTGCGGGTTTTATGGAGGGGTTTTCGGAGTAGATGAAACTTCCCGGTCACTTCTCGGTCGGGATCGAAACCCGGAAAAACTAGTTTTCCCGCAAGGGAAAAATCGGTTCTCCCGTAAAGGGAAAACCGGTTCTTCCCTTACGGGAAAACCGGTTTTTTCCGGGTCGAATTCTCGACCGGGAGGCGACCCGGAAAAAAAACAGTACTGTTTTTTTTTTTTTTTTTTTTTTGTCTGTCTGTCTGTCTGCCTGCCTTCCTTTCGGTTACCTTATAGTAATAAGGATGCTCTTAGGTTTTAAATGCTCACCTTGCTATTGTCTTATCTAAAAATTTGATCTTGAATTAAACATTCATTCAATATAGTATTATCACATAGGGCACTTTATAATTTATGTCTCATTAAATTAAACAAAAAAAAAATTATTGAGTAAGGTATTATTATCAAGATATACTTTAAATGTGACATTATCATTTTGTTATTCAATTTCAAGTGTTTAGACTATAAATTTGATGGAAGGTTTTCTAAACTTTAAAAGCAAAATTAAAACTTCCAAAATGTTTACAAAATTTGAGAACAATGTATGCTTTCGATATTATTTAACCCTCTAAAGGTTCGGAATGAGTTACTTTTATTAATGAAATGTAATACTACTTCTTTCTAAGATATAGAATGATATTATTCTTTAACTTTACTAAAAAAGATTGATATTATTCTCCTCACATCACTTTTTCTGATAAAAGAGTTTGAAGATCACTAATCTTAAACTCTCTTGCACAATAACGAAAAGAGAATAATAATTATAATAATAACAACAAAGGAAAGAAAAGTCAAGAGAAAAGATTGCTTTGATCAAAATGGGAAAAATTATAAAAGTACAAATAATATTAGTTCATTACACATCAGTTCACTCATCGTATACATTGCTTCGAGCCTCCTCTCTCGTAATTTCTTGACAAGTAAAGAAGTAAAGAAGTAAAGGGATGAGCATCCATATGAATTTTCTTTATAATAAGTAAAGAAGTGAAGGGATAGAGGAAGAAGTGAAGAAAAGGGAAAAAAACAGCGACTATTTTTTAGCTTGTTCTTTCAAATTATTTTGTGTGTCCTATACAAATGTGATCCACCTTCATAATCTCTTTCATTCTCCTTCCATACACCACCGTAACACACACAAATTCGAGGCATTATGCAAAATATACATATATATATATACAAGATTCATTAGAAAAAAACAACTTTTGTAAAAGAAGGAAAGAAAAATCAAAGGAAGAAAGGAAAAAACAAAATCTGGAAAATTTCCTGGTTGATTTCCCGACCAAGAAATCCCGGTCGTTTGACCAAGAAATCCCGGTCGGGATTCATCATTTCTCGATCAAAATTCAAAAAAAAAAAAAAAAATCCAGATTTTCGAATAAAACTCTTAAAAAACCTACTTATGATTTAAAACATGTAATCTACGTACCTTCTTTTAAAAAATGTTGACAATACCCGGATTTTGGCTTCACATGTTTGACTTCTTTCTTTTCTCTAGAGTATTTTGTCGGTGGTAAATGATGTTTTCATGTTTGAATTTTGTTTTAATTGTTGGAATTAGTTGGTTGAGAGGCTAGTTGACAATTTAATGACCATCATTCATCAAAATTGAAGAAGGGTAATAAAGACTTTTTACCTAGTGGGTCCCACCAAAAAGTATCCAAATGTGTATAAAATGGGTTAAAAAACAAGGTTTTAGGAAGTGGGTCAATTTTGAAAACCCAAAACTTAAAAGGGTCAATTTTGACAATTTCCCGAAAAGAAACAGATGAAGGAGGAAGAAAGGAAGAAAAGAATAAGGAGATAATATTTAAATAGATAAACTAGTAATAGTAATAAAAATAATAATTAATAATTATTATTTTTAAACAAGAGTACCGGATAAAAATATTAAAAAGAAAAATAGAAAGACATTAGAATATGAAGGTCTCAATTTTATGACGGAAATATCTTCACAATGCCGATGTCGATGGATATTTATGAAAAAAAAATGTTTAAAACAAAAAATTAAAAAATATATATTTAAATTAATAAATAAATAAATAAAAGTAAAATATTTATTATAAATATTATCTCCCGACCATTAGTTACATTTTGTTTTATTTTGATAATTTTTTTACGGTGTAACAGAAATGCCGATTCATCCCTTGTGTTGATGTGAACCATGAACATGTGAAAATGTTGATGAAAATATTATTGACTAGTCAACGGAAATTTAATACCTTGCCTAAGGCTAAGAGTACATTTTAGTCGGATTTTTGGAGGAGAAATTAGAAACTTTCCTATTAACCAAGCTTGGGTAATCTGATTTCTCTTATGATTTCCGTTGACTCATTAAGTATGTCTACTATCAACCGATTTTAACATTAACTGACAGAAATGTTAAAACATAAGGAACTAAATTGAAAAAAAAAAAACAATACTCAAACGGTTTAGGGAATAAAACTTGTATGTAGCTAAAATAAAGGGCTATCTATGCCAAATTTATCTCTTGTGTCTACAATTATTTTTCTCCTCTTGTTCGTTTTCTTAATCACGATGGACTCAATTAATTTACTCAAATTTGATCAGCTCATCAATTATTCAATTTACAAAGAATTTAATTAACATCAATGCAACCGTGAACTAAGATGCCATGTAAGTCTAAAAGCAATTTGTAATGCCAATCAATTGCAAAATTACAACAATCCAACAAAGAAATCTAGCATATATCTTTACAATCAGATTAGTTAGCTACTTAGACCTTCAAATTCTTCTCTTTTATCTAGTGATTTATACATAAAAGTTCCAATATTCAATAAACTTCAATCTTTCTCGATCATATTCGTCTCAACTTCTTCATTTTTTTTTTTTTAAATCTAATACGAAGAGAGAAGCAATTTTAGCTAAACAAGATGAGTTTCTAGGTAAGTTTTCCACTACACAAGTCTCAATTCAAACATAGTAGAACTTATAATTTTATTCACACCACCTCCCTTCATTTTGTTTTATTTTATTTTCTAAATATTCCTTATTAACTCCCCTCGAAGTTTTAAGAGATTACCTAATTTCAAACTTAAAAAGAGTTGACTTGAAGACACTCATTGTCCTGTTTCTTGAAGGATCCACGCGTCACATTCCATTATGTGGATAGGATGATATCTTTTTATCCATATTTTTCATCGAACTCTAGAGGAAAAAACCTTCCTCCCAAATGAATTGTTAGTAGACATATTTGGACGTTCAACCACTAATATAAATATCAAACTGAGTTCTAAAGAGAAGATATTTGATCCTAACATTCTTGATTGTGTTGATTGGCCAAACACGGGTGGTGGGCAAATTATTCAGTGAGGCCATCATCTTTTGTAAGGGACTACCGCACATGACACATATCTCCACAATGGTATGAGATTGCTGTGTGGGAGAAGGAATGTGAACATTTTAGGGAGCTCATATATTTTTATATACCTCTCTGGTATGAGATTGCTGTGTGGGAGAAGGAATGTGAACATTTTAGGGAGCTCATATATTTTTATATACCTCTCTGATTGACGAGGGAAAAGAGTTGTTTTTATGTAATGATCCAACTTTTTAAACAATTATTAATTAATTAATAATTAGAATTGTTGTTAATACATGCATGATATGGACGAGACCCCATAAGTTTCCATAAATAATTTTTAGCATAAAACAAACATAATCTCATAAGCAGATTGTATGGTTTTTTTGTGAATTTAGGGAAATTTCACTCATCAAGGTGCTACTGTGCATAATTTTCAACTGTCTGAGTTATTCTTTGGTATGGTTTTTTCTCTTTTGTGACTGAACCGTTGAGGTGGCTTTTATTATATTATATGGGCTTCCATCTCAAAATCAATTGGCAATGAGTAGAATGACCCTTGTAGACCAATCTTTCCGATGTGGGATCCTCAACATGTCCCCTCAAGATGGTGCCTCTTTGGGTTCACCATTCTTGGATCGGATCCCAATTTCTTTTTATTGGACCGAATACCCGTTTGAGTTTAGTGGGCTCTGATACCATATTATATTATATGGGCTTCCATCTCAAAACCAATTGACAATGAGTGGAATGACCCTTGTAGACCAATCTTTCTGATGTGGGATCCTCAACAGCTTTGTGGTGACGTAGCTGCAACTCTGACTTGGATGAGTGAGGAATTTGAAACTGAGAGCAATTTGGGCAGAGAACTTTGTTCTATCTTTCTTGAATATTATTACATCAGGGATGCTGATATTTATACAAATCTCAGGCCACTCTCGGCACAGAAAGAAAGAATAATGAATAATAACAAATTTGGACAGGTGTCCCAAAACGTACAAAACAGAATAATATGCTTGTGATTTTCATTCTCAGGTTAGTTGACAGAAGCTTCTGGATTCTTGACAAATGGGCTTGCTTACTAAGCTGAGGTCCTTGGTCTGGGCTTGCTGGTTATGGGCCAGATGATTGTGATCTGTTGGACTCTTTTCCTCAATATCTCCCCTCAAACGAGAGGGAGGTGCAACGAGACCGAGTTTGGACCTTAAATAGCTGAATTGAGATTGTGAAAGTGGCTTCGTCAAGCAGTCTGCTAGCTGATCAGTTGAGGGAACATACCTGACCTCAAGATTGCCATTCAGAATGTGGTCCCTTATGAAGTGCACATCGATTTCAATGTGCTTTGTTCGAGCATGGAATACCGGATTGTTTGCCAAGGCTCCAGCACTAAGATTATCGCACCACAGTATTGGTTTCACAGCAGATAAACACCCAATCTCAGACATAAGTTGTTTAAGCCACACAATTTCGGCTGCAGCATGAGCTAAAGCTCTGTATTCAGACTCCGTGCTTGACCTGGCCACTGCTGTTTGCTTTTTTGATGACCACGAGACAATATTCTCACCAATGAACACACAGTAAGCAGCCACAGACTTTCTGTCATCTACATTTGACGCCCAATCTGCATCCGAGAATGCTGAAATGCTAAGAGTGTCACTTGGTTGGATAAGTATTCCCAAGTGTTTCGTGCCACTAACATATCGAAGGACACGTTTAATTGCCTTCCAGTGAACATCCGTGGGGCGTTGAAGGAATTGGCTAAGATAATTGACCACAAAGGCAATATCTGGCCGAGTGTTGGTTAAATATTGTAGCGCGCCTATTGTACTTCTGTAAATGAAGGGATCAGACAGAGGAATCCCATCAGTCAACGAAAGCCTTTTGCTTGGAACACATGGTGATGGTGCAGGCTTCAGATGTTGTAATTCTAATTTCTTTAGCAAGTCATCAACATATTTCTCTTGGTTGAGTATAATACCAGCCTGCACATAATGGACTTGGATGCCCAAAAAGTAGTTCAAAGCCCCCAAATCTTTTAAAGCAAATCGAGAATCCAGTGAAGTAATCAAATGATCAATTATAGAAGTATTGTTCCCGGTTACAACAACATCATCTACATAAACTAGTAGCAACACCACATCAGTCCCTGATTTATAGATAAATAGAGAAGTGTCTGACCTTGACATGACAAAGCCCCAAGAGAGAAGTGCAGATTTGAGGGTGTTATTCCACGCCCGAGGTGCCTGTTTTAGGCCATAAATGGCTTTGTTCAACTTGCAGATATAGTGTGGATAATTAGAATCAATATATCCTGGCGGTTGTTGCATAAACACATCTTCCTCAAGACCCCCATTAAGAAACGCATTATTGAAGTCAAGTTGCCTTAAAGACCAACCCTTAGACACAGCTAGACTAAGAATTACTCGAATTGTGGAAGCTTTAACAACGGGGCTGAAGGTTTCAAAGAAGTCAATACCTGGACTCTGATGAAATCCTTTTGCCACAAGACGCGCTTTGTAGCGTTGAATGGAACCATCTGCATTTCTTTTAATCCTGAAAATCCATTTATTGCCAACAATGTTATGAGAGGAGGAGGGAGGTACTAAGTCCCAAGTTCGGTTCTTCATTAATGCCAAGTATTCATTGTCCATGGCCTCCTTCCACTGTGGTGTAGCAAGAGCGTCACTCACACGAGTAGGTTCTGTCAAGGTCCAATCTGTCTGATTTTGATGTAACCAGGCTTTAGGCTTAAAGATGCCAGATTTCCCTCTTGTCATCATTGGATGAGTAGGCTGGATTGGTGCTACAGGGACAGGATTGGAGTTTGGAATTGAAAGTGAGGTAGGAACTGAGGGTGAACTGTTTGGGGATAATATTTGTTGGGACAGCAGGGGGGACGACTCATCTATGATAGGATTAGGATCAGAGGTAAGTTCATTGTAGGAATTTGATTGAGTAATGTGAGGTGTGGGTGGGTTATTACAGTCTGGTGCGGAGGCCGTGGGGTTCAACGGGCATGTATCATTTCCATTTTGGTTGGCTGAAGTAGGAGATGGCATGTCAAGGGAGGTTTGAAACCAGGAAGTTAAGGGTGGGGGTGATGTGAGACTTTGGGACAGGGAGGGGGATGAAGGCGACTGGTTGCCAAATTTATGTAAGAAAGGGAAATCAGATTCATCAAATTTTACATGCCTCGAAATATAAACTCTTCCTGACTGACTCAAGCATTTAAAGCCTTTATGTAATGGACTGAGGCCTAAATATACACACTTCTCAGAATGGTATTGAAACTTATGATTCTGATACGGTCGTAAGCAGGGAAAACACGCACATCCAAATGTTCGAAGAGAGCAATAATCAGTCTTTTTGTGAAATAGAACTTCAGTTGGGGATTTACCTTTAAGAACAGCAGATGGTAATCCATTTATAAGTTGAGTAGCAGTCATGATAGCATCCCACCAGTACTTCAATGGCATATGTGCTTGAGCCAACAACGTAAGGCCTGTTTCAACAACATGTCGGTGTTTTCGTTCTGCCCGACCATTCTGTGAAGAAGTATATGGACAGCTGAAACGTGACTTAATTCCCAACTCATTGCAAAGTTTGTGAACCCGACTGAATTCTCCTCCGTTATCAGATTGGACTGTTTTTATCATGCTATTAAACTGAGTTTGAACCACAGTAAGAAAATGAGAAAAGGCAGCCAAAGTATCACTCTTTAAACGTAACGGATAGACCCAGGTAAACCGGCTATAGTCATCAAGAAACAATACATAATATCTATACCCTTCAGTGGACAAAATCGGTGTAGGACCCCACAAATCGGTGTGGATAAGTTCAAACGGAGAAGTGGCTCTAGAGACAGAATGAGTGAAAGGTATAGCATGTGACTTTCCATATTGACAAAACTCACAAAAAGATAATTCTTCATTTGCTTTAACGGGTAGCTTACAGTCTCTAATGATGTAGTTGAAAATTTTAGAGGCTGGATGCCCTAGGCGTTTATGCCAAGTATCCTTAGAAACTACCACATTGACACTCGAGTTGGACAAAACAAAAACTGAGGGACTAGCATTGTCTTTCCCTCCTAACTTCTCCATTATTGAATTCTTCAAGATAGGTTGTTGCACCACGGTAGTCCTCACATTTTCCAGCTGATACAAGCCATCTTTAAGCACTCCTCTCAACACTGTTTGCCCCGAGTCCTTGTCCTTAACAAGACAGAAACCATCATGAAATTCAATAAATATTCTGTTATCTTGGGCTAACTTCGAAACACTTACAAGATTTTTTGCTATTTCAGGCACACACATTATGTCTTTAAGTTCAAGAGTATCAACACCATTTGTGAGATAGGAACTACCAACATAAGAAATGTTTAGAGAGTTTCCATTACCTACTGTTACTTTTTCGTTACCTCCATATTCAACGGGGTTCCCAATATTGTTGAAATCACCAGTTACATGATTGGAGGCTCCGCTATCGGCATACCAATTCGGATCAGTAATAGTTTCTGCAGTGGCCATGAATGGATTAGAATTTTGATGACTTGCCATGAATGCTGTAGGTGCAGAGGTGTTACAGTTAGTTTGTTGTATTCCTCCTCCATTGTTCTTATTCTGAACAGGGCTGAATTCCTTATCAAATCGGTGGTAACACACCATTGCAGAGTGTCCCATCTTGCCACAAACCTGACATATTGGGCGATTGTTTGAATTTCCATAGCCCCTGCCTCTTCCTCTGCGACCACCATTGTTGAACCCCCTTGGACTGTAATTCTGCCGATTATTGTTGTTGCCATTTAAATTACTTTGTTGATGTCTCTGATTACTTGAAAACCGACTGCTCACCAGGTTTACAGAGGCATTGTGACTGAATGAGCTAGCATTCTTTTGTGAGTTTTGTAACTCTAATCTCTTTTCGAACACAAGGAGTTCGGCCTGCATCTCAGACCAGGTAATGTTCATTCTGCCTTGAATCATCGCCACCACGGGATTATACTCCTCGTCGAGTCCTAGGAGCACTTGAGACACCAGGTTTCGTGTTGTTACAGGACTGCCTGCTTGACCTAGGTTGTCTGCATGGTTTTTCATCACACGTAGATAGTCAGCCATTTTCAAATTGTTTTTACGAGATTGTTGGAATACCTGGCGTAAATAGTCCTCTTCTGCCCTAGATTGCACTCCAAATAGTCCTTGAACAGCATCCCATAGATCCTTTGCTTTTTCACAGCCCATTACTTGAACTGCAACTTCTGGTGTCATTGAGTTGTACATCCATCCTAACAAGAGTTGGTCGATTGTGACCCAAGCTTCATACTGTGGATTCACCATTGCTTCCGTCGTGGAGCTAGACGCCTCACCTATCACTGTCTCTGAGCTAGAAGCTCCGACATTCTCAGCTGCTGCATTGCTGGAGGTTTGAGAGGTGTATTTTGGTGGGCACGGTGTTAGGCCAGAGAGATGGCCTTCTAACTTGTAACTTCTGAGGATGGGTAATGCTAGATTTTTCCAAAGCAAGAAATTGCTACGATCCAGCTTGATACTCGTGACTTGATTCAGCAATTGGTTTAATGGAGGGGTACTGAATGGAGCTGACCCAGTGGTCATGATAGAGTTGCTGATTGAGTTGGCGTTGGCCATGTATAGGCTCTGATACCATATTAGATAACATGGGCTTCCATCTCAAAACCAATTGGCAATGAGTGGGATGACCCTTGTAGCTTATAAATTGTGAGGTCTCCACTAATCTTTTCAATGTGGGATCCTCAATATGCCCCCTCAAGATGGTGCCTCTTTGGGTTCACCATTCTTTGGATTGGATCCCAATTTTTTTTTCTTGGACCCGAATACCCGTTTGGGTTTAATGGGCTCTGATACCAAGTGAGGAATTTGAAACTGAGAGCAATTTGGGCAGAGAACTTTGTTCTATCTTTCTTGAATATTATTACATCAGGGATGCTGATATTTATACAAATCTCAGGCCACTCTCGGCACAGAAAGAAAGAATAATGAATAATAACAAATTTGGACAGGTGTCCCAAAACGTACAAAACAGAATAATATGCTTGTGATTTTCATTCTCAGGTTAGTTGACAGAAGCTTCTGGATTCTTGACAAATGGGCTTGCTTACTAAGCTGAGGTCCTTGGTCTGGGCTTGCTGGTTATGGGCCAGATGATTGTGATCTGTTGGACTCTTTTCCTCAATAGGATGTAATATTGTTTATCAAAAACATGCAAAGCACCTACAACTTATGAATCATGATACTAATTTAACTAGTGGATCTATTTCTTTTCAAAATCTAAAACTTTTCCTTTTTTCTTTTCTCTTTGGCCATGTGTGAACAATTAACCAATCCAGTTATAACCTCTCCCAACTTCTCAGTGCATAGTAAACTCCTTTGGAAACTTGATCCAACTGATGATTAGTTGGCATCCAGTTATCAGTTTGAGCCTTAGTCCACTAAGCACCTCTTTTACATTCATTCATTTCTAGATATATATATCAATACATCAACCATTTAAAGGAGAGGGTAAATGAGGGTAATTGCAACTTATTAGATAACATGTGATTCCATCTCAAAACTAATTGGTAATGAGTGAAGTAGTTCATGTATCTTATAAATTGTGAGGTCCCTACTTATCTTTTCAATGTGAGATCCTCAACATGCCCCTCAAGATGGTGCACCCATTCTTGGATCAGATCCCATTTTTTTTATTAAACCGAATACCCGCTTGGGTTTTATGGGCTCTGATATCATATCAAAGTTATATTCAAGAAGAGTATTGGGAGAGATAAGACTCGATTTCGTATTTCACAAAGGATATCGGAGGATACATATATACGGTTGGGAAATTAGGCAATTTTCAATTAATAAAGAATAAAGAATAGAAAAAGAATAACAGAAATGACAGATGTACAATTCTCATAAGCAGATTGCAAAACAGAAGAATAATAAGAATTCGGGTGTGTTTGGTTTAACTTTTCAAGTGTTTAATTTTGAAAAAAAAATCATTTTTAAAAAATTTCTGGTGTTTGGCAACCATTAAAAATGACTTATTAAAAAATGAGATTGATAAATAAACCATTTTGAGAGAAACACTTGAAACCAACTTTTTTTTAAAAAAGTGTTTAGTATACAATAACTTATGGATAAAAACACATGTGAGGAAATGTAACCAAACATATGAGTGTTTAAATTTTAAATAATTTTTATACAAAATGTTTTTTTAAAAAACATTTAAATTAAAATGTATTCCAAATGGACCCTTCATCTTATTGCTGAATTTGATGACCATTCTGTTTATGCACGGAATGGATTGGCCCATATTTCTTGTATCCCTCCCCTTCATGCCCAATGGCCGCTATCCTTAACATCTCCCCTCAAACGAGGGGTAGCTCAGCTACTCCAAGTTTGGATAATAAATACATAAAAAGTCAGTTTAGATAGATAGAAAAAAAAATTCGAGGGAAAAATAGCCACTCATGTCATTCACTTGCCTATATTTGTGTACCAGATCTTCCAATTTTACCCTTGATTGGAATTTTAAACTATTTCATCCTAAATTTAAGGAAGGTGTATCTATGCAATCCCTCCTTCCAAATATAATATTAATTTATTCAGATTAGAAATCTTTCTCTGTATATCCCTACTAATATGCGTGAAAATATCCCTCTGTATATTTCGACTAACAAAGCATGTATCTATACAATCCCTCCTTCCAAATATAGTAGATTCGTTTGTTGGAAAAGAGAGTGGGTTCCGACTTGGCAACTGTAAGTGAGAGGATGATGGCGAGGAGGTCGATCGTACAACCGACACGTGTCTGATCGGGATGTCCGTACAACCGACACGTGTTTGATCGGGATGTCCGTCCAACCGACCCGACCCGAATTTTTTACACCCCTATCGGTTACTATAAAGACTTCAATTTTTCATAAAGTTGCACTTCATACTTTTTCGTTGATCCAAAATCGTGAGTCGCAATCAATAACATCCTACAAATATTCTCAAAATCGTGAGTCGAAATCAATAACATCCAACAAATATTCTGATGCTCTCATGCTCTCCTTTTGAAGAAATTTGTTCACATTCAAACTTTAAATGTGTGGGACAGCCGCATTATTCTCTCCTTCGAAGAATATTATTACTATATATCCTGAAATAAAAGTAGTGCATTGATTTTTTTTTTTTTTTTTTGTCATATAAAAACACAAAGATTTAAATCACGAGATCTAAAATCGATGACATTTATTATTTCAAATTGGTAATATAGACATTTAATTTTCAAAAGATTCATATTTAATTTCTATCAAACAACATGTATTTGCAATCTAACCTGACGATTGATATTTTTCTATATATAAAGGCTCATATAGGAAATGTGTGTTTTAGTCAAAAACCCACCTCAATTAAGAATTTAACTTCGAAAATGTAACAAAAGAAGAATATTCATGAGAAATTCACAAACTAAAAGTTAAAAATAATACTTTAGCCTTTGGACATTAAATTTTTATGTGGGAATCAATGCCATATTCGAGAGAAAATAGCAATTATTTATTATTTATTTTTGAGATAAGAGAGAATTAAAAAACTTGGCACATTATTTAGCCCTAATTCTAATTAATTAGTATCATCTCTTCTTGTCTTTTAGTTTTGTTGTGTACTCATTCCTTTTTTTTTTTTTTAATTTAATAAAACAACCTTTTTTATGGAATCGTTTATTTACATTCATGTTCATCTTTTTCTTGTAAATTTTATATGTGAATAGTTTTCAATAGAATATGTTTACACATCAAGAACTTCCTTCATTTATCCCTAATTTAATTTTAACTTAAGCTCAATTCAACCTTTAGTCCCAAAATTTAGGCTGCGTTTTGCATTGATTTTGGAGGCCATCAAAGTGATTATAAAATAATTTTAACCATTTTTAGTGTTTGGTAAATCTGATTATATATTAATTTATATAAAAGTACTTTTTGAATAATTGCATTGATTTGCAAAAGCCATTAATACTAGCTTATTGATTTTTTTTTTTTTATGTGAGAAACATACAAGGGAGAGATTACATAAAGGCCTTCCAATTAAGCTAAGAGAAATGGAAGATAAATCATAGCTAGAAAAAAGATGAGAAGATGAATACCAGAAAGCAGCAAGCGCTATAATATCCTCCTAAAGCTGAGCTAAAGGACACTCCTTGTCTTTGAAAATACCGTTGTTTCTCTCTAACCATATGGACTACAAAGAGGCGACCAAAATATTTTGGAAAAGAATAATCCTTTTGAGACTTTGGTTTTACGGCAAGAAACTCAATACAAAACGAGTGGATCTGATATGGTCTTGAGAAGAGAAGACCCTTAAAGTTGAAGAGATTGTTCCAAATGAAGCTAGCGACTTCACAATAAAGAAAAATATGGTCCAAAGTTTCCGAGTGATTATTGCATAAAGAGCATCTGTTTGGAGTCAAAGTTGAGAGGTTGAATTATCTTTGGAGCATATCGGCTGTGTTAAGCTTCCTGTGAAGAATAGTCCATAGGAAAAACTTGCATTTTCTAGGAATAAGTCTCTGATGGTTTTGTAAAGCTTTTTACATACAACCATTGGGGCATTGAAGACCAATTATGGTGGATATGGATACTCTTTCCTAAAAATCTGGTGGATACTCTAACTAATCATTTATCCCTCTCATACTTTGTTTGAGACATGATTCACCATTCAATTATATATTATTTCAATACGTTTCAATTTGATTTTTTTTCCTAACTTTTTTAAGATTGAAATAACATTTTTTTCTTTTTAATTAAAATATAGAAATATCTAACCTAATGTTATAATTTAAATCATATGAATTTCAAATTAGTTGTCTTATTATAACAACTTTGAAATCATATAACCTAACATTATGCAATTATTGAAATATTATTAATATTTTGGTTATTATTACAGGTAAGTTGCAATAATAATCTAGTATTAATTTATCAAACACTTGAACCTGTTTTTTCAACTTTAAAGCTAATACTTATCAAACACTAATTTACTTTTTACTACAACTGATTTTCTTTAAAGTACAACTAACAACAATTATTTTAAAAGCTACTATACAACTCTAAACTAAACCTTAATTAAATTAAACCCGATCATTTTAGTTTGTAATACAGTTATCTTTTGTCATATTGCATATCTAAATACCGAGACGATATTTATTATTTCAAACTGATCTTAGCTGGACATTAAAATCTCGTAAATTTTATATTTATCTTTATCAATAGTATTTGTTTTATAAAAGTACTCACAATAATAATAATAATAATAATAAAGTGTTTCACTTGAAACTCACCTTACAATCAACCATTTAAAAGTATTTATTTGAATTATTTCAAAAACAAAAAAAAAAAAGTATTTATTTGAAAATATAACAAAAGAACTCACAGTAAATGAATAATACGTACAAATTAAAAGTTAAGATGTGAAATTCGTAATTTAAAATTAAAAAAAAAAAGTTATGAAAATCGTTGATACTTTACTTCTGAGATCCCTGTTTATTTGATTTTTTTTTCTTGTTTCAATCTAATTAAATAATTCTTTTGATAATTTTTCAATTAAGCAGTTAATTGTTCCTAGGAAGTTTCTATTGATTTTCAATTACATAACTAATTATTTATGGAAAATCTCCTTTACCCCTATTTGGAACCCTGATTTATAAGGATTTGAAATCAATTAGGATTTCAAATCATTTCACTTGTTTGGAAGAAACAAAAAAGCAATAGATTTGAAATCAGAACTGATTTCAAATCTTGTTTTTTTAAATAAATTTTCCATTCCAAATAGCTAGCTCGGATTTGGTAGGATTTCAATCTTTAAAAAAATAATTCCAATTTTAACCCTCTACCCCCTTCTTTTATTCGACAAGTTTTCCATCGACATATATAAACTCTCCCTATCTCTTTCTAGACTCAAAGCCATTTGACGTCAATCACAAGATTAGAGATTTTTTTTTTAAACTACAGATTTCTATTTTATTTCTACTTTTACATTTTTAAAAATTCATAATAATTTTTTTTAAAAAAGAAAAACTAATAATAATTATAATCTTTTCAATGTAGCTTTTCGATTCCTACAAACATATATAGCCTAGCATACTAGAGGTAAGTTTTTTTTTTTTTTTTTACGATATTCAACTTCTTAAGCCACTTTTTATTGATTTGGATAGGAATATTATTTTTTTTTCTTGGTCCTTTTAATAAATAGCATAATTTGTATGTATACATGTGTTTATACATTAATTGAAGAAGAAATTATTAAAAAAAAAATACATGTTTTCATAGTTATATGTGCTTAAGATTGTTATTTGATATTACAATATTTTACAATTGATTAAAATTATTTCCTCAAACTTATAAGGGCACAATAGTAAAATGTTATACTTTCTTTTCATTTCTTGTGAGCATCCAAACAAGAGATTTTAATTTTAATGATTTCAAATAAATTTGGTTCCAAACGCAAATAAGAATTTGAAATCATTTCCATCTTTTAAAATCCTGGAATTTAAAATCATTTCTTGCTAATTCCATACGCCAAACGGAGCATTAAAGAGAAATTATTAAACCCTCCTAACATAAACAAAATAACATTATTCCATGTTTAATTATCTGATTATCCATATATATATATGTATATGAAATTAGAAATAAAGAAGATAAATGGCACACGGAACAAGGACGGGGAATTTTCCATCCCTATTTAGCTTGCGGAGAATTTTTTTCCTCCCACTCCCTTCTCTATTTTCCGCCTAAACAGGGATTCTCCACCTCATTAAAGGCGAGACCCAAAAAAGATGGATATCTTTGTTCAAAGTGTGTTAATCTATCCAAATTTTCTAACTAGCTTTCAATTTTATTATCTTTCCCAACTTTACTTTATGTACATACTTTCCAAGAACTCATTCGATTAAAACTCTTTGGGTGATCTCTTAAGAAGTATATATAGAAAGAACTTACATTTAATCTCTGTTGAGCGATCTTCGCTCTTAAAAGTAACTCGAAATGTTGCAATAATGTGATTCGATCTCTATGTAAGAGTCACCTATTATTGAAAATATATATTATGAAATAGGCAAAGAATGAAAGCAGTTAAAAGGCAGAGAATTCTTACAAGAAAAATCTATAATAATAACTAAAAAAATGTAATTATGATAATTTCAATAAGGTTAAATAACAAGTTTAGTCTATGAATTTTTAGTGTTGTATGAATTTTGTCCTTGAACAAGTGTCAAATAGGCCTTCGAACTTTCAATTTTGTATCCAATAAGTCTATGAACTTTAAAAAGTATCCAATAGATTCTTAATCTTTCATTTTTGTGTCCAATAGGTCCCTCAAATTTCAATTTTGTGTCCAATAAGTTCTTGACCGATTCGACATTTTTTTAAACTCACATGCCTACTTAGATACAAGATTGGAAGTTTAGGGTCCTAATAGGCGTAAAATTCAATTTTATATCTAATAGATTCGTTAATTTTTTTAAAAATCTCGAATATGTCAAAGACCTATAGACATAAAATTGAAAGTTGATTCGAGGACCGATTAGACATTTTTAAAGTTAATTGAGAGACCTATTAGTTTGGTCAAGTGGAGTGTATTTCAAGCATAAAAAGAATATTGGTCAATTAGGATAGTAGAAGTACACACTAGTATGATACTATTCCAAATAGAGCTGAGAATTGAACTCGAAGTTATCTCTTAAGCTACAAAAACCCTATTTCGGTATTTTTATTAGTACGTTAACGAGTCCGAAGAATTAGATTCCCAAAAAAAGAAAAGGAATATTAGTAAGATCAACCTGGAGTAGTAGTCTATAAAAAGCTCAAACTGGAGCATTTAGTAGCAAACTAACTAGTAGAGAGAGCAGTAATTACTAATTAGGAAGTTTGTTAGAGCTATCCATCAAAGCTAAAAATGGAAATCGTGGGAGCTGGAGTTGAAGCTGCCTTGAGTTTGGGCACTGGAATAATTTTCCAACCGATTGTGGATCTGGGCGACGCATTGCTGCAGCAGATAGTAAGTTTTGCAGTGGGAGAGCATTGCAAGAGGACTGGGCTGGTTATTAGGTTCCACAGTTTGTTGAGTGCTGGCGTTCATGTGGAGCCGATGGGGAAACTCTACAGCCTTAAGGCCAAGGTGGAGGTCCAAGTCGGTAGCATATGGGCAGTAAAGATCGTCGTGTTTCAAGTGTATGTGTCACTTTTTGGCAAATTTGAACTCAGAGCTTACGAAGAAGTCGCAATAGGGGCCTAACTCACAAATCCCACTTCCTTTTTCACTACTTAACTCACTCTCTATTAGATGATGCAACGTTTTGCATTGTCAAACAAAACTCTAATCAATAAAAATTTTACTGTTTAAACTATAATAATTAAGTCGTTTCTAATGTAAGGAGGTTGTTGAGTTATAAATAAATTAGTAGTGATTCTATTCTACTTGAGAGCCATGAATTTCGTTTTTTTTTTTTTTTTTTTTTGCGATTTTAAGTTTTAAGGTTGCATATCTTGAACATTCAAGTAAGTTTGATCAATTTGCTTGGGGAGTTTTTCCAACGTTGAGTAGGGAAACTAATCCTCCTTAATTATCTCCTAATTAAAATACCTTTTTATTGATAGTTTGTTGATACTTTGCAAGTGTGATTTGCTCTTGAATATTGGGAAGGAGTTCGGTACATTTATATAGTTGTGGTTGAACCCTAAACATTGATCGTATCGCCAAATTTAATTTGTGGGACTTGGATATAATGGAAATCTTGTATATGTGGACTACATCAATTAAAACCAGGTCTAATAGGCCGACTTTCTTAGGGTACGGGATAGCTTCGAATCCAGTTCTTTTATTTGGGATCATGTTTTCACTATCTTAATCGAACAATAACTTTTGTGAGATCTAGGTTAGGCACTCTACTAAGACATATAAACTATATCTAACTCAACGATGAAATAATATTTTAGATTGAGTTCCATAAATGAAAAAAATAAAAACATAAATGGAAATAAACACCCGGATAAATTAATGTATTTGCTTGAATGATTATGCTAGGAAAGTTTTCAATACAAAATAAATTTTAGCCTCCGTTTTTTAACGCGTGTTGTGGGGTGCTATCACCTTCCTCATACACAAACAACTCTTAAGCCTAAATCTAGTTTTCGCATATCTTTTAATTCTTTTTAAAAAGAAGTAGTTTTATTTTTATTTTTTGGTGCCCAATATGACACCGTAAAAAGTTTGGTTGCACGACTACTATTAAAATATCTCTTTTCAGGACATCAATCGCTCTGCATCTTAAATACATGGCAACAAATGGTATATGCCAATTGCAAAATCAGATTTTAGACTCGAGAGTTGTTTGTGTATCGAGAAGGTGCTAACACCCCACACTCTCTTAGATAAGATTTGGATGTATGAAGTAGTGGCATCATTTGAATTCAATTAAAAAATTATAAAATAATGGTTGCATACAATTAGTGTTTAATGAAATTTTGGGACTAAAGGCCTGAATTGATTTGAGTTAAAAATTAGGGGTAAAATAAAAAATGAAGGAAGCTCTTCATATGTAATCTTATATTCTATGGCATTAAGAAGAAAAAAGTGTACATGAATGGAAATAAATTAAACTATTTCATGATTTTTTATTTTAACTTTTTTTTTTTTTTTGGTTTAGTACATGACAAAACTAAAAGACAAGAAGATGCTAATTAGAATTAGGGCTAATGTGCCACTGTCGGTAGTTAGAATTATAATTCTCTCTTATTCAAATATAAACAGAAAAAAAATGGTTATTCTCTTTTTGAATATGGTATTGATTCCCATTAAATAAAAAGAAAATTAATGTCTAAAGGCTAAAGTATGGGATAACGATTTCATTTTTATCTCTTAATTTGTAAATACTATTCTTATATATTCATAATTTCTGTGTGTTCTTTTTGTTACATTTTTATAGAAATAATACTTTTAAATTCATTATCAAGATGAGCTTCAAAATGAAACGATAAATACACTATATTGGGAGGGATAAATGTTTATTTATTATTATTATTTTTTTAGTACATCAACATTTGGGTGGGGGATTCGAACCTCTGACCTCATAGTCGATGATACATGTCAATTACCGCTGAACTAAGCTCGCTTTGACGAGGGATAAATGTTTATGAATTAAGGGATAAATGCACTACTTTATTGAAGGATAAATGCACTGTATTTAGATAGGTAAGAGATATAAATAATGTTTTGTGAATTAAATTTAATTTGTGTATATGAGAGAGAAGATAAATGCACTTTTCTCAAAAAAAGAAAGAAAAAAAAAAAAAGATAAATGCACTATATTGGGAGGGTATTTAGGAAAAATCTTGAAACGATAACTTCTACTTTTCCACACAAGTTTGGAATGTTAAAAAATTTCTTGGAAAGGAGAGCATCAGAATATTTGTTGGATGTTATATGAATGGTGTGACTCAAAATTTTGGATCAATAAGAAAGCATGAGGTGCAACTTTAGAAAAATTGAAGTTTTTATAACAACGGATAGATTTTGTGGTGCAATTTACAAGTATGACTTTGAATTTTATTTTAGTATTATGTGTGTGATGTATGATTATTCAAATTAGTGTAAGATTTTATTATTTTTAAACAATACTTCACTGTATTTTCTTGCACATCATCATCATTAAAATGTTAAGAACTAAGAGAAAGAAAGGTAGAAAATGAGATTTTTTTTCTCTCTCCTAGTTATCAACAGTTTAATGGTGGTGTGTAATGAGATACCTACAGACCAGTATGTAGTTAAGTATGACTTTTTTTTCTTTTTAATTATGATTATAGTGAATTTTATTTCCTTGAATCTAGATTTCTCTGTTAAGAATTCTTTTTTCAATAATAGTTGACTTTACGGATTTTTTGGAAAATTAGGAAAAAAACTTAAAAAAAAATTAGAGAAGAAAAAGGTGGTTTTGAAAGTATTTGCAGATAAGAGGTGTCGCGTAGGTCAAACCTGCGCCACATGTAGATGCGACCTTAGCAACCAAAAGACAACGACATCGAACCAGACGGCAACGAGACGGAATCACCATTTTCGTTAACGGTGTTGGGTCGCGTACGTTCAAGATACGCGACTTGTTGCGACTGCAGACCGGTCATTCATTTGGGATGTGACTGCGCTGCAGCATTCTTTTTTTTTTTTTAAGAATGACTGCGCTGTAGAATTGAATTCGGGAGGGTGGGTGGAAACTTTATTATTATTTTTTTTTGCAAGGGATATGCATGGTTTGAACTTTAAACCTACCGTTTGTAGTTTTTAATTTTTTTAAAGGGCTATGCATGTGGTATTAAACCTTGTGCTCTTGCTTCTTCTTCATTTTTTAGAAATCGTTTTTTTTTTTTTAATTTTCTTTTAAAAAAACTAGTGTTCATATACCTCAATCTTCATTTCTTTGTTGATTTTATCTTTAAATCCGATCTAAGCGCAAGATTCAATTCTTTAAAATTGCACGATATTTGAAACTCAAATGTCCACGAAAATACCTTTCTTTAAGGAGGGGAAGAATATATTCAATTTTCTAAATTACATATTAAAACCAAAAATTATAATTTTTTTATAAGTATAAAATTAATATTATATTGTTATTTTTTTTATAAATAAGATAATTAGATAAAGACACAAAATTCCCAAGTATATTATTAGATTCATTTTTTTTTTTCTTTCTGTTTTGATTTTTTAGTAGATTCATGATAGGATTCGTAATTTTATAATAAATGGTCCATAACAATTCATTCTAAAGATACAATTTATATATTTAATTTATAAGTTAGTTAAACAAAAAATAAATAAATAATCATTGATTGTTTTCTTTAAAAAAAATCATTTGTTTTTTTTTTTTTTGAAAAGAGATACTTTATTAATGAGAGCATGTGAGGAACATGCGGATAAGAGTTACAGAAAAGCTTTCCAATTCAAAGCTATAGAAGAAGCCTGGTAATTAGAGAAAGCTTTTGTGGAGGATGCCCAAAAGGATGCAAGCGTAATAATATCTTCCCAAATGTTGATATAGGTTCAGGATGTGTTCTGAAAAATCCATCTATTACGCTCACCCCAAATAACCCATAAAATAGCTGTCGTCATGGACTGAATAAGAATCTCCCTCTGCGAAGTAGCCTTGACTGCGAAGAACTCTAAACAAATCCAATTCACCTGACTAGGAATTGGCATATAAATACCAGTAGCTTGATGAAAAGAGCGCCAAATATCTGAAGTAACCCCACAATGGATGAAAATATGATCCAACTCATCTGAGCCTGCATGGCAAAGGGGGCAACAGCTCGGGTTTAGAGCAGTGGATTTGAAAATATGTTGAAGCCTGTCTGTTGTATTTAATCTTCTGTAAATAACTGTCCAAATAAAGAATTTGATCTTTTTTTGGAATCAGGGCCTTCCATAGATTTGAGAAAATAATGGAATGAGGCTGTGGCCGATCTGGCGATGATAGATTGCAATAGAAATGCCTAGCTGAAGCAACGGAGAAGCGACCCTTGGAGTCTGGGTTCCAAAGCATGTGGTCCGCCCCTCCAGTTAATGCAGGAGTTGGAAATGAGGAAGCACATTCCGCCTGAACCAAGGCCTCCCTTTCGAACAAAGGGCGTCTAGGATAAAGCTTCCATGAAGAAGTGGTGTGGTCCCAGGCATCCGAGACAGTCATATTTTTCCTACTGGACAGCGCAAAAAGGCGAGGGATGGCTTGATATAATGGCCCATGATCGGTCCAAGAGTCATGCCAAAAAGAGATTTTACTGCCATCCTTAAGATTCCAAACTGTATTTGCCAGAAAAAGAGAGGCTTGCTTGAGAATTGATGTCCATGGCGCTCGGGGAGGAAGTGAATCGCGCCTGAGTTGGAAGAGCTCCTTGTCTATGGGTTGTATATTTTGCTGAGATGACTCGCTTCCACATAGAAGTCTCCTCATGAAAGAATCTCCAAAGCCATTTGACTTGAAATGCGCTATTTGTAATTCTAGTCTTGAATAAGCCCAAACCCCCAGCCTCAATAGGCGCAGCCACCATGCCCCAATTAACCAAAGGGATGCTACTACTTTGATCTTGCCCATGCCAAAGAAAAGATCTGATAATCTTATCTATACTAAACAAACCGATTGCGGAGCTTTAAAGATAGATAACAAGTAGTTGGGCATGCCACTTAAAGTCGCTTTAATCAAAGTTAATCTTCCTCCCTTTGAAATATAGGAATAACTCCAACTATCCAATTTACGATGAATCTTATCAATCGTATTAGCCCAAAAAGGAGACGATGACGGATTACCCCCAAGGGAGAGCCTAAATAAGGAATGGGGAATTGGGCCATTGGGCATCCCCAATTGGCGGCGATTTGAGCAACTCTGACATCCTCCACGTTGATACCCGTTATAGAGGATTTGCTAAAGTTTATATTGAGACCCGAAGATAGTTCAAATACTTTGATGATGTTGAACAGGTTGCCTAACATAGCATCGTTATCTTGAACAAAGAGGAGAATGTCATCTGCGAATAGAAGATGAGAGACAGAGACGGAGTTGAAAGAACAACCCTTAACCAGCCCCTTTTGCTCAGCCGCCTGAAAAATTCGACTAAGATATATAGTTCATAGCTAGTACAAAAATAAAAGGGGAAATCGGATCTCCTTGACGAATGCCTCTTTCGGCCTTGATTTTGCCTCTTGGCTTCCCATTAAGCAAAATGGAATATGAAACTGAGGTGATGCAAGCCCGGATCCACTTACGCCAGGTAATAGGGTATCCCTTGAAAGCGAGAATCTTATCAATGAAGTTCCAACAGATCTTGTCAAAAGCCTTTTCAATATCCAGCTTTATAACGAATCCTCTCGTGTGAGAACATTTCCAGAAATCAACAACTTCATTAGCCACCAAAATAGCATCAGTAATTTGACGACCTTTAACAAATGCTAGTTGATTTTCAGATACTGTCCCTTGGAGAGTACTTTTAAGCCTTTCTGCAAGAGTCTTAGCGATAAGGCGATAAAGAACTGTGGTGAGACTAATGGATCTAAAGTCCTGAATTTGCAAAGCTGTATTCTTCTTAGGTATCAAAGTAATGTAGGTTTCATTAACATTACAGTTGATGATATCCTTCTGATAGAAGTCATAGAACACTTCCATCACTGAGGGCTTGATATCGATCCAGGACTTTTTAAAGAATTCAACAGTGAATCCATCCGGGCCAGGGGACTTATTATGACCCATCGCTTTTAGATTCTGAAAGACTTCTAGCTCAGAAAAAGGTTGAATCAAAGATGTCGCCTCAGAACCAGAAATAGGGCACCAATTTAGATTTGAGACCATCCATCCTTCAGCAGTGGGGCCCGAATAAATTAAAAAAAATCATTTGTTTTAATTTATTAGATTTTTTTTTTAAATGTCATTTGGTTTAAATATAATTAGTTAAAAAAAACAAACAAAATCATTTGGATTAGAATCTTGAGATTATTTAATAAAAAGAAAAAGAAAAAAAATTGTAAACAAAAATTAAAAAAAACATGGGCGTGACACGTGGCGGCGTAGAGACGCGATCCACCGGCGTTTCAAAAAAAAAAAAAGACACTAGTCGCGTCTCTTCTAAAGAGACGCGACCCACAAAATCTTAAGGTGTCGCATCTCTTGAAGAGACGCGACACCTTATATTTCCAATTACTTTCAAACCTCCCTTTTTCCTCTATTTTTTTTTAAAATTTTTTCCTTACTTTTTCAAAAAAAAAACCCTTGACTTTACATATCAAGATTGAACCGCGTTATTGCATAACATCTAAAGTTAATTTTGAGCTGATTGGAGACCGCTGGACAAATTAAATTCCTGCATATTTTGCTTTCATCTCTTGCACATATACTCCCTAAGGGGCCGTTTGGTTTAAAATTTTATAGATTTCTGAGAATAAATGGGGTGGTGGGATTTGAACCAAGCATATATACCTCTTGGTCATTAGTACAAGTTTTATGTTAGTTGATCTATACTCGAAAAAAAAAAAGATAGGGATTTGATGTTAGGATTTTCTGATTTTTGAATCCAAATTCAAATCTATAAATAGAGACAAATTATACATCCATATTTTTGTTTTTACAAACTCTAGATTCTAGAAGACTCAGCTATCTCCTTCGATTATTTATTTATTTTATTTTCTTTACGTTTTTAATATCTTTATTTATCTCTTCTTCTTCCTTAATTTTCTTCTTCTTCTTTTGCTTCCTATTTGACCAATTGCTGCAACCCCTTTTTGAAATTCGGTAGCCTCCACCCTTTCCTCTTCGTCTCTTTCATTTCTTCTTTTAGAACACCCTTTTTTTAAAATCAGAAATAATTTTTAGAATCTGGACTGTCACGGCTTGTTCTTCTTTCTTTTCTTTTTTTATTTTCTCGCTTGATTTGAAGCTACTTTTTTTTTTTGAAAAAAAAAACTGGGCAGTCCCACTTCGTATTAATTGTTTGAAGTCAAAACGACGTCAAGGAGCTGGGATCCGTTTGATTAATTTGGGTGAAAGCTATGTCTTAAATAAGATAATGTGAGGGTTTACAAGGGAGGAATATAGAAATTTCTTAGTGAGAATCTCATTAATAAGAAACATAGAAAAGGATTGATGGATGCGCTAGTAATAGATAATTATGATTATTATTTTATTTTGGTCTTGTGTGTTATTTATCATACATAAAAATTAGACAATACCACAACACTTGTTTATTGTCACGATGGGAGGGGAGTCAAATACTAGTTCGGGTACTTGACGACTTCGTGCATGTTTGAAAGTGGTTAAAATCACTTTTATCATATTCAAAATCACTCTGAAACATGTCTTTAATGATTCAAAATCTATTTTAATGATATGAAAATCATGTTTAAAAGTGTAAAAGCAAACATGAAACTAATTTTGAATGATTAAAGGTATGTTTCGGAGTGACTTCAAACATGACAAAAGTGATTTTAGCTATTTCAAAATCACTTCCAAACATGGACTTCATCCAAATTAGATAAGAGAGAAGGTCGAGTTCTGGCCACATTGCGCCTGGAACTGCCAAAATCATAACCACTTATGTCAAGGAAATCCATTGCTGCGTTCAGCCACCAGCACAAGATGAAGTAATATGTTTCTGTTCCCCAACGCCTGTCTTGTACCATTCACCACATACATGAACTTCAGATTTTCCCCTGAATTCTTGTTATGTTTTTGCACTTCACTCTTTCCAGTTTGTTGCACCCAATCTTCGGGGACACTTGTCATAGGTGCTAAGGTAGTGCAATCGCATCACACATTGTGATACTTTTGATTGACAGTTCCAAGATACTTTGTAACCCTAATTTGCTCTTCAATATTCACAAGGAGTTCAATATTTATAGTTGATATTGATCTCATCAAATTTTAATTGCGTAACTGGGATATAATGGAATCTTGTATGTGGACCTCATCAATTAAAACGAGATCTAATAGAGAGTTTATAGCGTAACAGATAGTATCGAATCCAATTCCTTTATTTGGGAAACATGTTTCCACTATCTTAATCGAACAATAGCTTTTTAATCCCTGTGCCGTTAGTTTTTAACGAAGTGATGATGTGTCAGTTTGTTATAAATAAAATAATTATTTTTAAATTAAAATAATAATAAAAAATAAAAAATAATTTAAAAAAATCTTTCACTTCTCTCTCCTCCCCCAATCGATTCCCCTTCCCCTCCCCCTTTCCCTTCCACTGCCGATGACCATCGATGACCGCCGGTGACCTTTTTCTTCTTGGCCGCCACCACCTCCTCCTTTTTCTTCTTCTTCAAAACCACCGAACCCACCCCCCTTCCTTTTCTTCTTCTTCAAAAACAAAACCCACCTCCCTTCCTTCAAAGAAACCCACAACCACAAATAAACCCCTTTTGTTCTTTGCCCTTTTGTTTTTAGTTTTAATTATTAGGGAAATTTTCATTTCTAACCCTAAACTTTAGGGGTTGTGTCAATTTTAACCCTGAACTTTCAATTTCATCAAATTGAACCCTAAACTTAACAAGTTGTATCAATTTTAACCTTGAACTTTCAATTTCATTAAATTGAACCTCAAACTTATCAAATCGTATCGATTTTAACCCTAAACTTGCATAAGTGTTACAATGTATACCTTTGGTTAACTTTTTTTTAAACCACCGTACGTAATTGATTATTTATTTATTTTTTCTTAATTCACATTACATCTGAATTGGTTTCTTATAAATAAAATATTGAAGAAACTTTATTTTAGATGATTTTTCTCGTTGTTGAGGATTTTATGAGAGTTTTTTTTGCTGCTATTTAAGATTACGAAAGTAAAGAAATTTTGGAGGTTTTTTATCTTCAAATATTCGCTGGTTTTTTTTTCTTGTTGCTAAGAACTTTGTGGGATTTTTTCCCTTCTTTTAATGTTTTTTTCTTGCTAATTAGAAGAATGTACAGATCTAGGAAACAGGATAAAGAAATTTTGAGTTTTTTCTTTCTCATATTTGCTAGATTTTTTTCTTGCTGCCAATAACTCTGTGGTTTTTTTTTATAATAATGAGAAGAATTGTCTGAGATATTTGATTTCTTAAAGAGTTTTTCCAACAAACTTCTTACAAAACACTACATTAGTTGCAATGTGAATTAAAAAAAATAAAAGGAAATTGTCAATTACATATTTTAATTGCAATTCAAATGAAAAGTTGACAAAAGGTCTACATTACAACATTTATGCAAGTTGGAGGTTCAAATTGATACAGTTTGTTAAGTTTGGGGTTCAATTTGCTAAAATTGAAAGTTTAGGGTTAAAATTGCTACAACCTGCAAAGTTCAGGGGTCAAAATTAATTTTTTCCCAAATTATTAATTTGAAGAAACATAATTTGACTGCAAGAAGAAGAATTAGTGGAAGAGGGGCAAGTAGATCTGAAAGCTCATACGGCGGAGATTGAGGGAGGAGATTGAGAGAGAGAAATCCGGTGAAGGGTCGGCCGATTGTTTGGATTCAAACAAAAAAACAGAAGAGGGTTTTTGATCGTTATGCTAATGACTGATTTTTCAGCTTTCCGAACGGGCGGTTTCAAAAGGAAAATGTCGCGCCCTTATTTTCAAAAGCTCTTGTCCTGTCCTCCACTATCCAAGCTAGCTAGGAAATTCGTACCCTCTTGATTCTTTTCTGTTGGAATTTTTTCTGGGTTTTGCTTACCTTGCTTGTTTTCTGAGAAAATCAGCCTTAACTGCTCTTCTTTTTTCTGTTTCTTTCAGAGTTTTTTTCTCTAAGATTGCTCCTTGTGTTGTATATCGTGCTGAGTTCTTTGTTGGTATTTAATCAGGGGAGAAGGAAAAAGGTGACGGCGACAAAGGGAAAGAATGGGGAAAGAAAGAGGAGGGGTATCGTGAGGTGGGGGAGAAGAGAAAGAGATTTTTGGGTGGGTTTGTTTGGGTGGGTAAGAAGAAGAAGAACAAAGGTGGAGAGCGGCGGGAGCTATCGCCGGCGAGAAGGGAAAGGGTGGGAAAGAGATAAAAGAGAAAGAAATGATATAATATTATATTCTATGGGTCCAACATCATTCTTAAATACTCCTTACATGGCAAACAATAAATGGAGGTAGTATGGAAAATTGTAGTTCTAGAAATTTTCTGAGAGGGGAGAAGGGGGGGGGAAGAAAACCAGAAGATAGAGGGAATTCGGGAGAGAGAAGGGAGAAATTTTTTTTTTTTAATTTAGTTATTTAATTATTTTAATTTTAAAATTAATATTTTAATATTTTTAACGTGTCATCGTTAAAAAAATTAATGGTGGAGGGACTCAATAGAACCATTTTCGAAACAGTAGGGACTTGATTGTTCAATTTTGAAACTTAGGGACCTATTCGAAACTCACTAGAAACATGAGGGACCAAAAAAGTATTTTATCCAAAAAAAAAAAAAAAGCTAGATATACATATGATATGCTATATATTTAGTATATCAGTTGACCTATATACTAAACAAATGAATGATGTACCCGATATACGACATTGATATACTTCTTAAACCTCTAACTTCCAACATGTTTTTAAGGGTTTTTTTTTTTTTTTTTTTTTTTACTTTTCAACTTTAATGTTTGGGTTGGATTTTTTTTTTTTTTTACTATATCTGCAACATTAAAAAACTGAAGATATAGTAGCAAATTTCATTTCTATTTTTGCTATTCTTGCAACTGGCACTTGGTTGATTTACCCATCTAACCCATCCAACACAAATAACTCATTTCATTGTATACCCCAAGCTAAATGAAAATTTAACCAGCATAATTATTCAAGCAAACACATTTTATGGAGGTGTTTGTTTCCATTTACGTTTTCTTTTCTCTATGGAACTCAATGTGAAATATTATATCATTGAATTAGGTATAGTCTATATGTCTAAGTAGAGTACCTTTTAACTTATTCTAAATTTTTTCCTCATGTCATGGAATGTAAAGGAGTGTTGGAAATGAACTTTTTTTATTTTTTTTTGTAAGCAAAATTACGACGGTGTGAGATAAATGAAAAGCTAAATTTTGATGCTCGAATGCATATCACAAACCTTGATCTTCCAAAAGTTATTGTTCTATTAAGATAATGAAGCATAGTTCCAAAGAAAGGAATTAGATTCGAAACTATCTCTTACACAATGAACATCTTTTTAGATCATCTTCCTTTTAATCGGTGTGAGTTCCACATACATAAGATTCCATTATATCCAAGTTCCACAAATTAGATTCGACAATATCAATG
The DNA here is from genome assembly GCA_036850905.1 of Luffa acutangula. Classification (NCBI taxonomy): domain Eukaryota; kingdom Viridiplantae; phylum Streptophyta; class Magnoliopsida; order Cucurbitales; family Cucurbitaceae; genus Luffa; species Luffa acutangula. Next base: position 52,858,047 of record CM072087.1, on the reverse strand, counting down.
TCTAGGGCTCAACCACAACTATAAATATCGAACTCCTCAACATTCAAGAGCAAGTCAAGCTTACAAAGTATATATCTCCAAACTTTCGTGTACTTTGGTATTATAATGAGTAGTGCAATTCCACCACCTACGGGTCCTCCACAACCGCTTCATGATGTCTTTGACTTATGGACGCAAGGAGCTGGAAGCGCTGCAGTGAACGAGCATAACAAGAAAACAGGGGAAAGTCTGGTGTTCAGGTCCGTGGTGAATGGTACAAGTCAGCAGTTGGAGGGCGGTATAATATTAATTCATCTTGTGTTGGTGGCTGTAGGCAGCAATGGAATTAATTGGTCATTTGAGGCTAAGTTTACGGCAGCTCCAATGCGACCGGTGCCAATATTGATTGAGCTCTTATTTTTTCGTCCTGTCATCGACTACCCAAACTAAAGTTTGAATCCCCTCTTGTCTTGACAATATATATGCATTAATTGCAGTATTATTGTCTTTTATCTATCAAATATGGCACACCCAAAATAAAATAACGACAATTATCTATTCCTAGTCTTTGTGATTCCATTTGGGTGCATTTCTTTCTCTGTCTTGAACTTTGTCAACATTATTAACACTTAATTTTACAAATTAAAGATCTATACCAACTTCGTTATAATCATATCGCCCTACATGATCGAATGTGAACACCGTACGGAAAGAAACTTAGACGAATTTTCTAGTTTCTAATTATTGATCCTTTCATCTTGGATTCTACTTCATCTATAATATTTCTATTACAATGAAGAAGGTTTTTTTTTTTTTTTAATACATATGCACACACATACGTGCTATCACAAAATACATGAATGTATTAACTTGAAATCAATAATCAATTTTTTTTTTTTTTTTTTGTAAAATAAAGAATTCAGCAAAAAAAATGAAAAATAAATTTTTTAGTTCAATTTAAAAACTTTAAATTTGAATTTAGAATTTGAAAGTAGTGTGTTTTTGAAAATGCAGAAAAAGATTATTATATGTTTGGTAAAATTTATTTTTTCAGAAAATGTTGATTTAATATGGTTCTTTCTTATTAACAATCTTGACGAAGGAATACTTTACCTACATATACACATATATATACATTTAAGTTATGTACAATTAAATGAAGTCTAATAAAAAAATTGTAATTTATGACAGAAATTTTGATTTTTTTGAAATACAGGTGGTGCTGAAAAATACAAACAAGAGACGAACTTCATTTGAATCCTTCGAAAAATAATTCATTGTAGAAAAAAGGGAGACGCCTGCACTATGCATAAAAAGGAGGAAAAAGAAAACATAAAGTAGTAGGCACGAAATAAAAGGCCTAATGAACATCTCGAAAGCCGCATTGCATACTCTCAACTTGAGCCAATTTATTCCTTAAAAAAAAAAAAAAAAAAAAAAAAAAAAAAAATTGAGCGAGTTCGCCAAAGCGAGCATAGTTCAACGGTAATTGATATGTAACATCGACCAAGATGTCAAAGGTTCAAATCCCCCAACCCCAAATGTTGATGAACTCACAAAAAAAAAAAAAAAAACTTTTGAGCCAATTCAATGAAGTTTATTTATTAAAGAAAAAAAAAAAGCTTGAGCCAATACTTTTAGTCAAATCTACAACATTCAATAAATAATATTTGGATGCTTTCATTTAGGATAATTGTAATGGGTGGCAACATGAAGGTAAATAATTACAAATATAACAATTTTTAAAAATATTTGCAAATATGGCAAAATTTTTTAATTAATTTTTTATATTCCTAAATTGCCCATGTGTGCCCATCTTCTTCCTCGTCAGTTTTTTTTTTTTTTTTTTCCGGATAGAAAGTCTTTTTATTACTGATAGATTCTATCAGTGGTAGAAAAATTTTCTATCAGTGATAGAAACTTTCTATCACTGATAGAATAAAGTTTCTATCAGTGATATTTCTATCACTGATAGATTCTATCAGTGGTAAAAAAGTTTTCTATCGGCAATAGAAAGTTTCTATCACTAATATTTCTATGACTGATAGATTCTATCAGTGGTAGAAAAATTTTCTATCAGTGATAGAAAGTTTCTATCACGGATAGAATAGAAGATTTCTATCACTAATAGAAACTTTTTCTATCAGTGATAAAAGATTTCTATCACTGATAGGTTATATCAGTGATAAAAAAACTTTTTAAAGAAAATCATAGAAAAACTTTTGATAAAAAATCTTTCAATCCCTGATCACCCATGAAAATCTTTCTATCTCCGATAGAAATCTTTCTATCACCGATATAATCTATAAGTGATAGAAAAACTTTCTAACACCGACAGAAAAGCTTTCTATCAGTGATAGAAAGATATTCTATCAATGATAGAAAACTCTTGATAGAAAATCTTTCAATCCCTGATAGAGTGATAGAAATCTTCTATCACTTATAGAAATTATTTCTATGAGTGATAGAAAAAATTTCTATCATTCATAGAAAATCTTTCTATGAGTGATAGAAAAACTTTCTATCTCTATCACTGAGACTGATAGAAAAACTTTTCGTGAGTTATAGAAAATCTTTCTATGATACTTTTCTATCAATGATAGAAGATCTTTTGTTTCTATCAGCGATGGTGATACATGGTGAAATCGAGCATTGAAAAATAAAGCAAAAACGAACGATTATAGAAATCAAACACTGAAAAGCAAAAACCAAACACGGATAGAAAACCAAATAACAACAACCAAACACTGATAGAACACCGAACAAGTGATAGAAAAATATCTATCGCCGATAGAATCTATCAGTACTAGAAAATTTTTCTATCATATGATAGAATCTATCAGTGAAAGAAAATTTCTATCATTGATAGAATCTATCAGTGATAGAAAATTTCTATCACTGATAGAAAATCTTTCTATACTGATAGAATCTATCAGTGATAGAAAAACTTTCTATCAGTGAAAGAAAATCTGGAGGGGTATTTTAGTAAATGCAACACACAAACTATTAGATTTTGCCATTTTTGTAATTTTTTTTGTGGGTTGCTAGATTTGCAATTATTTTGGCCCATATTGCTATCATTGCAACTGGCCCTTTAGGGACTCTTATTTATTTTTCTTTGATATTTTTAATATGCCCTTGGAACATCATTTTAGAAGATTGATCAAGTGTGTGTTTAGCATGTATTGAGAGAGAAAAAAAAACCTATGTTTTGGTGAAACGTTTATTATACAAACACTTTTAAGTTAGGTTCGTCTGGAATACATTTTAATTTAAATGTTTTTCAAGAATACATTTTTTAAAAAACATTTTATATAAAATTTGTTCGAATTTAAACACTCAATTGTTTGGTTACATTTCCTCGTAAGTGTTTTTATACACAAGTTATTGTATACATAAAAACTCTTTTTCAAAAAGTTGGTTTCAAGTGTTTCTTTTAAAAATAGTTTATTTCTCAATCTCATTTTCTAATAAGTCATTTTTAGTGGTTGCCAAACATTAGAAATTTTTGTCCAAATGATTTTTTTTTTTCAAAATTAAACACTTATAAGGAAATGTAACCAAACAATTGAGTGTTTAAATTCTAACAATTTTTATATAAAATGTTTTTAAAAAAATATATTCTTGAAAAACATTTAAATTACAATGTATTCCATACGAAACCCTTACTTACATTAACTTAACCACTTATGTAATTTTGTAGCTATTTATAGAATTTCTGAAACCACTTTTGATTATCGAGAAATTTGAAAGTCGTTTTAATCTGTTGAAAAGCACTCTTTAAAATTTTAATGTACCAACATCTTTTTTTTTTTGTTATCTATAAGCATGATGCATGAATGGCATGTCAACTATTAACATTAACAGTTGGCTGCAACTTTGTTAAATCTTATCACCTGTGTGCGTATTTTTTAAATGATGGAAAATTTTCATCGAATAAAATTTGAGTGATGAAGCCTAAGTGAACAAGCTTAATGGTAATTGGCATATATGCAGTATGCTTGATTAAGAGGTTAAAAGTTCGAGATCTCTTTGGATCCGTTTTCAGCAACATGTACAGAGAAAGTTAACGCTCTTTGTGAGGAGGTTTTTACTTGCAGGATTGCCTCCCAACATGAAATTCTATGTTCCAGCATTAACTTTGTTGTTCTTTTGTCTTTATGGCTCGAAAGAAACAACCGGATTTTTCCGCACCAAATTCGCCTTTCTCAATAGTTACGGAGGATATTTTGTCAACAACAGCCCTTTGGTCTTCTTCTTCTAAAGCTTTCTCGAACTACATAAGGCCTCCAATATTGCTCTAATCTGGAGAGTCTTTTTGTAGATTGTATGTTGCTCACATACTTCATTAATATAAAGTATCCTCTTTTCTAAGAGATTAAAAGTTCAAATCTTCCTCCTTCAAATCTTGTTCAACTAAAAAAAAAAGTGATGAAAAATTAACGGTAAAAAATTAAATAATTTGCAAAAGGAAAATATATGTATGTGATTAGATTATGAGTTACCATATTATTATTATCTAGAATTTTCTTGTGCATATATCTCTGTTAATGTTATTTCATTAAATAACTTCTGAATGAATTGGTCAAAAATATATATAGAATCTCCTTGAGTTGAAGAACTTGGATCTTAGTTTTCATGATGTTGAAGAGAGTCCTTTGGCTTGAGTGCTGCACTAAGAAGTGTTTCAAAAGCACTTGTAAGAGTGTAGAACACAACTATTTAAAAAAAAAAAAAAAAAGTGTAGAACACAAAATATATCAAATATCAATTTCATTTCTTATTAAATAAAAGTGCATAACCAAATGTTAAAGTGATTTTTTTTTTTTATGATAACACGTTAAAGTGATTTGTTATATTAAATATACTTTGTACTAAAGTTCTAATAATTCCAATATTGTTGTTGCAAACACTTATTATTGATCATATTCCAAAAAAAAAAAAAAAACACTTATTATTGATCTTAAGATGTTTTTGTCTTTTTTTTTTTTAAAAAAATATTTTATAGTATTTCTAAAGCTTAAAAATTTTGAATGAAGAGTACTTCTGGTAATGGCAAAATCACCATGGTCAGAGGGTAACATTAAACTGTTGTTGGAAATAGTCAAAAGTGAACTGCTTTGTAAAAATGATTTGTAAAGTGTTTTTGACTACATGCTTTGGACAAAGGAAGCACCCAAAAACAGTTTAAAGAATATAGAACAAAACATCAAAATCATTTGTTAGTATACATTTTTTTTTAATAAAGAGCTTAAAGTTAAAGTACTTTTAAATATAAAAACACTCAAACACACGTAATAAAAATACTTTTAACAATCGTCTTTTCTAATATGGTATGTTTCTCATATCGGTTCCGGAATAAAGTATCATCTTTTCTATAAAATAATAATAATAATAATACTTTTAAGAATCTAGAATTAAACGTCTAATACATTTATTAATAAACACTTTTTACTTTTTTTTTTTTTTTTTTTTGAGTTCAAACACTTTTTATTTGAAGTGCTTGTAATTAAAGTAATTTTGTTATGAGCAAATTTAATAAACCCCTCCAACACACCAATATAAGTACTTAAACAAAAATTACTAGATACTGATCTTTCTATTGCTTCTTTTGTAAATATAACTTTTAAAAGCTTTTACTATTGCCTTTTCAAAAAACTGCTTCTAAATTGCAGAGAAACAAAAACATTTAGAATAAGTGTGTTTTGAATAATTTAAAGATAAAAGAGAAAAATGTGTGTTTTCATATAGAGAGTAATTTTACTCGGATGATGATGTTAGCAAAAGCACATATACTCTTCAATTGAAAAGGCAGGACATTATTTTATTTTGGCCTCTTCAAATGAGTCATCTATACAGATATTTCAAAAAATGAGAGGAGTTCTAAGTGAATTTTCCTTTTTAAAATAAAAAACAAGAGGAAGCTGAATTTTATATATCTGCAATAATATACTTAGCGTCAGTTGGGAATGACCAAAAAAGTTTTTGACAAATTGCCAATCTTTCTTTTAAAAAAAAAAGGCCAACCTTTCACCATAAAAGCTTTTTTTTTTTTTTTTTTTTTTTTTTTTTTTTTTTTTTTTACAAAACCTCAATTTATTAAAGGGTCAATTGCAAAAGTAACGAAAAGACTCAAACTAATTACAAAAGTAGCGGCTCGCAGAAATATTTGCAAAAATGGCAAAATCTCACCATCTGAAAAGTAAAATTACTAAAATGTCCATCCAAAACCCTGAACCCACGAAATTCATTGTCTATCAATGATAGAAAATTTTTCTATCACTAATAGATTATATCAGTGATAGAAAAAGTTTCTATCAGTAATAGAAAAAGATTATTCACTAATAGATTATATCAGTGATAGAAAAGTTTCTATCACTGATAGCCTAGAAAACTTAGAAAACTTTCTATCACTGATAGAAACTAGTTGTTTGGTTACTGTTGTTTTTCTATATTGTTGTTGTTATGTTTCTATCAGTGACTTTCTATAAGTGTTGGTGTTCTGATATCATATTGTTTGTTGGTTGTTGTTGTCTTTGATATTTGGTTGTTGGATTTTTCTATCACTGATAGAAAGTTTTCTATCAGAGATAGATAGAAAGTTTTCTATCACTGATAGAAACTAGCCGTTTGGTTATTGTTGTCTTTCTATATTGTTGTTGTTGTGTTTCTATCAATGACTTTCTATAAGTGTTGGTGTTCTGATATCATATTGTTTATTGGTTGTTGTTGTTTTTGATATTTGGTTGTTGGATTTTTCTATCACTGATAGAAAAACTTTCTATCAGTGATAGAAAGTTTCTACAAGTGTTGGTGTTCTGATATCGTATTGTTTTGTTAGTTGTTTGGTTATTGTTTTCATTCTGTCACTAATATTTTTGTTGTTGTGTTTCTATCAGTGACCTTTCCATCACTGATAGAAAGACATTATGTCAGTGATAGAAACTTTCTATCAATCCAGACGAGAGAAGTTTAATGGTAAATTCAGCAGAGATTTTCTACAGTTCACAATATGGAAGAAAGACGGTAGTGGCAGCGATACGAGCAAAAGAAAGATGATGACAGACGCAACAATGAACAAAAACGGAGGAGGAGACGACACGAAGAAAAAGTGACTTGAGCACAGATTAAAGAGTTGGGATTTTCCTCTAATACGGGTAAAACGGAAAGAAAACAATCGGGGAGAAGAAAACCAGAGCATGAAAAAGATGTGCGCGCACAATTCAGGGACAAAACAGAGATATAAAAAATTAATTAAAAAATTTTACCATATTTGCAAATATTTTAAAAAATTGCTATATTTGTCATTATTTACCCTAATTTTGTCACTTATTACGATTATCCTTTATTAAAAGGATAATTGTAATGGGTGGCAACATGAAGGTAAATAATTGTAAATATAGCAATTTTTAAAAATATTTGCAAATATGGCAAAATTTTTGAATTAATTTTTTATATTCCTAAATTGCCCCTGTGTGCCCATCTTCTTATTTCTCGTCAGTTTTTTTTTTTTTTTTGATAGAAAGTCTTTTTATTACTGATAGATTCTATCAGTGGTAGAAAAATTTTCTATCAGTGATAGAAAGTTTCTATCACTGATAGAATAAAGTTTCTATCAGTGATATTTCTATCACTGATAGATTCTATCAGTGGTAGAAAAATTTTCTATCGGCGATAGAAAGTTTCTATCACTAATATTTCTATGATTGATAGATTCTATCAGTGGTAGAAAAATTCTATCACTGATAGAATAGAAGATTTCTATCACTAATAGAAACTTTTTCTATCAGTGATAAAAGATTTCTATCACTGATAGGTTCTATCAGTGATAAAAAAACTTTTTATAGAAAATCATAGAAAAACTTTTGATAAAAAATCTTGGGTAAAATACCCTTTTGGTCCCTCATGTTTCAGGGTTGTTTCTAATAGGTCCCTAGGTTTGAAAATTGAACAATCAAGTCCCCACTGTTCACTAAATAGTTCTATTGAGTCCCTGGATTAACGGCACCGTGAAATCACTGACGGCGATGATGACTGGACGCGCTGACTGGATGCTGACGGGGCGCTGACTGGACGTTTTATTTAATTTGAGACCTGGAATCCTGAATTAAAAAAATAAATTAAATTTAATTATATATTTTCATTCGAACGAACGAAAAACCCTAATTTCTTTCTCCCTCATTCTTCCTTTTCTTTTTGTCGATCATCTTCTTCATCTTCGATTCAGACCTAGGGCGCAATGGGAAAAACAACGCTCCTTCACCCATTCCCTTCCTTTCGTCTCTAGGGTTAGCCAAACATTATGCTTTTCTTCACTCATTCCCTTTCTTCACTTTAGATTTAGGGCTCACCGAACACAATCGATTCAGAGATAGGGCAAACGAAAGAAGAGTTTTTCAACAGAAATTGCAAAACCGCATGGAAGACCGAAATGAACAAGAGTCAATGAGTAGGAGTATGTCAAATAGAAAAGAGACGTTCTGCTATTGCGGTCTAAGAACGCATCTGAAAACATCATGGACGAAATCAAATCCGGGGCGTCGATTTTGGGGATGTGCCTCATATAAGGTAAGTAGTCAATTGAAAAAAATTATTTGCATATATACCCGATTTTTAGGGTTGTTCCACATTCCATTAGTGTTTTAACTACAGGGGAGAGGTTCTGGATGTGGGTTTTTTGCTTGGTTTGACCCTGCTGTCGTCGGCATGAAAAATACGTTATAAATGACTTGAGAGATGAAGTTTGGAGATTAAAGAAAGAGATGAAGGTGCTGCGGTGCTCTATCAAGATCTACAGGATAATCATCCTTATATTAGTTGGATTTTATGTAATTTTGTTTAAGATGAGAAATGTATGTTGAATTGAATTTTTTTTTGTAATGAAATGTGACTTTGGAAATGAAATTTTATTATTTTGGACGTGTTTACAACTTCAACCCTGTGTAACTAGTGTGGATGATGAAGAATGCGTTCTTTGTTTTGAATGTATTTCGTAGCTGAGAACTTGTGTAACTTTTGTGACCAGTATGCATATATAATGGAATGTAGCTGAGAACTTGTGGAATGAAAAAGAAGGTGTTTGTTAGCAAGGGGACAAAGTTGCACTTTTAGTCCCCGAGAGACGAAACGATGTTCTGGACGCTCCGAACGTGCTTTTTTTGGTTCCTTGATGATTTGGGATGGGTACGGGTTACGAAAGAACGAAAAAACCCATGGTTTTTGGGGAGGGGACAAAGTTGCACTTTTAGTCCCCGAGAGACGAAACGATGTTCTGGACGCTTCGAACGTGCCTTTTTTTTGTTCCTTGATGATTTGGGATGGGTACGGGTTACGACAGAACGAAAAAACCCATGTCTTTTGGGAAGGGGACAAAGTTGCACTTTTAGTCCCCGAGAGACGAAACGATGTTCTGGACGCTCCGAACGTGCTTTTTTTGGTTCCTTGATGATTTGGGATGGGTACGGGTTACGACAGAACGAAAAAAACCCATGTCTTTTGGGAAGGGGACAAAGTTGCACTTTTAGTCCCCGAGAGACGAAACGATGTTCTGGACGCTCCGAACGTGCTTTTTTTGGTTCCTTGATGATTTGGGATGGGTACGGGTTACGAAAGAACGAAAAAACCCATGGTTTTTGGGGAGGGGACAAAGTTGCACTTTTAGTCCCCGAGAGACGAAACGATGTTCTGGACGCTCCGAACGTGCCTTTTTTTTGTTCCTTGATGATTTGGGATGGGTACGGGTTACGACAGAACGAAAAAACCCATGTCTTTTGGGAAGGGGACAAAGTTGCACTTTTAGTCCCCGAGAGACGAAACGATGTTCTGGACGCTCCGAACGTGCTTTTTTTGGTTCCTTGATGATTTGGGATGGGTACGGGTTACGATAGAACGAAAAAACCCATGTCTTTTGGGAAGGGGACAAAGTTGCACTTTTAGTCCCCGAGCGACGAAACGATGTTCTGGACGCTCCGAACGTGCTTTTTTTGGTTCCTTGATGATTTGGGATGGGTACGGGTTACGAAAGAACGAAAAAACCCATGGTTTTTGGGGAGGGGACAAAGTTGCACTTTTAGTCCCCGAGAGACGAAACGATGTTCTGGACGCTCCGAACGTGCCTTTTTTTGTTCCTTGATGATTTGGGATGGGTACGGGTTACGAAAGAACGAAAAAACCCATGGTTTTTGGGGAGGGGACAAAGTTGCACTTTTAGTCCCCGAGAGACGAAACGATGTTCTGGACGCTCCGAACGTGCTTTTTTTGGTTCCTTGATGATTTGGGATGGGTATGGGTTGCACTTTTAGTCCCCGAGAGACGAAACGAAAAATTTTCAGACAGTATCCATGTAACAAACCGATGAGAAATAAACGATTATATAATTTTCAGACAGGTTCCATTACAAATACTCCATTACCAATGGTTGGACATAAACCAAAAAAAAAAAGGTTCAACTATACATAATATTGGTGACATAGTGTCCTTTAGTGTCACACCAATCAAAAAGATTCCTGTCATAATGTCATGTCATATTGCACAACCACCACAAAAAAATATAGATAAATCCAACCACACAACATTTAATATTCTGAGTACAAAAGAATACAACAAAAAGAACCCTAGACCTAACTCCTCACATCTTCTTTAACACACGCTTCTTTCCTTTTCTTTGAGTCCCAGCAGATGGAGTTGTAGCAGCAAATGGTGTACCAGCAGATGGAGTTGCAGCAGCAAATGGAGTCCTAGCAGATGAAGTTGCAGCAAATGGAGTCCCAGCAACAGACGTATTTGTAGCAGATGGAGTTCCATGTGGAGTAGATGGGTTTGTAGCAGACTCTTGAGTCCCAATATTTTGCTACAAGATAATAACATGGTAAGTTGATGCATCCTTGTTAAGATAACTACACAGCAAAATTTTAAAATATACTTACACATGGAATATTGAATCCCATGAATGTAGAACTTGATCCCTTCCTTGATCTCCTCTTCACTGGACCTTTGCAAGATCTGGAGTTGTGTCCGGACAACCTGCATCTACCACATCTAAACTTTCTAGATATGTTTGTACTCGAAGTCCCAGCTTCATCATCATCTTGTTTCCTCTGTTTTCTTGGTCGGCCAGGTGGTCTTCGGATAACTGGTGGGAGAATGGGCTCGTAGGTTGTATTCGGCCAAAGGTCAGGACCATTCATAGGAAGAAGAAAATGGGAGTATGTGTCCATTAGTGCTTTTTTTTCTGTATACATCATCAACAAAATCTTCGGGCTTCTTTTTCACATAATATATACATTGCACAGCATGTGGACAAGGGATCCCACTTATTTGCCACAACCCACAGGTACAAGTTCGCACATCAAGGTCTACAACATACTGAGATGTACCTGACTCCACCTCAAATTTCCCATTTCCAGCCCACAAAGGTATTGCATTCCTAGACACCCTTATACTCTTCTCAAGCTTCTTCAGAATTCTATTTCCAATCTCCTTATCCATCCTATTAATTTTTTCATGCTTCTTTGTAATCCTAATCATTATCAATTTCCTAATGGTTTCAAACAATTGAATTATGGGCTTGTTTCTTGCTGGCAATACAAGTGCATTAAATGACTCTGACAAATTATTAAGCAAAAAATCACACTTCGGAGCACATGGAAATGCATGCCTAGACCAATACTTGATAGGAATACCACTCAAATATTGGTAAGCCCCCACACTCAATCTACCAATTTCAGTCATAGCATCATTAAAATCTTTCATATTGTTACACCTAGCAGCCTTCCAGAACAAAGTCTTCAAAGCCAACCCTTTAAATTCTTTTTGAAAATTTCCGTATAGATGTCGCACACAGAAATGGTGAGATACAGTTGGAAAAAACTCCTCAAATGTCGGAACTAAACCCTATGAAAACACAATTTTAAAGTAAACATTACAAGTTACTTAAATATACCAAACACATTTTAAATGAAACAAAAAATACGTACCTTTTGTTGATCTGAGATGAAAGTGTATCCTTTAGTCGAGAAACAACCGATGTCTGTCTGTAGCAAAACCAGGAACCATGTCCAACTATCCTTCGTCTCGGCCTCAACCACTGCCCACGCAATAGGATACAAACTGTCGTCCCCGTCAACACCAATTGCAGCCATTAATTGTCCTTGACAAGGACCTTTTAGATGGCAAGCATCTAAGGCAATAAATGGCCTGCAACCCGCCAAGAACCCTTCCTTGCAAGCCTTAAAACAGACATAACACCTCCTAAACACCGGGCGAGAATCTTCAGTAGCCCTATCACATTGAATTTTCACAGTTGATCCAACATTGGATCGTCTAATCTCTGCAGCATAATCCCAAAGTTTCTTATATTGTTCATTTAGGCTACCGTTGATCCTTCTGTTTGCCTTACGCCTTGCCCTATAGGCTTGACTTCGAGAAATTCTTACTTGAAAGTCCTTCTTCACCTCCTCAATAATTTCAGCAAGAGACCAATTAGGTTGACTCCTAAACCGTTCCAAATACATCTTGGCAACCCAATTGGAGTTCATGTTCCTGTTTTCAAATTCCCTACTGCATGTATGGTCCCCAATGTATGTCTTAATTTGGATAGTGTTATCGTTTTTAATAACACTAGCATGCAGCCTCCATTTACACTGTCCAGAACAAACTGCCGTGACCCTCACCTTATCATTCTTTATGAATTTTATATTGTGAGCCTTTCTTACAGCATATTCTTTTATAGCATCTTTTAAGACCTTCGGGCTGGTAAACCTCATCCCTACCCTAAATTCTACCTGGTTCATATCCGTCTCGACCCTAAATTCAGGACCCCTAACAGCCTCTTCTTCGTCAGACCCTATAGATGTATTGAGATTTGAATATGACCCAATATCTGACTCTACTTCCTCTTCTTCAACATTGACATTGATATTCAGTGAAGCAACGGACTCACTAGACAGACTAGAACTTCCACTCTCACTTAGCGAAGACTCTCCAATCACATCTACCTCAACAAAATCATCAAATTCTATTTGGTTTTGAAGCGGGTTTTGCTGACCAATAGGTCGCCACTCCAAAAAAATTGGTCTTTCCATTACAATCGGTTCAGTTAGGTCTAAAACTTCAATGTTAGGATTATGTTCAACATAAATGTGGATCAGTCTACTTTCAGGAACTAAACTAATCATTTGTACAACATCAGCATCAGTTAACAAAACCTTGAACCCAGTAGACAGTGTATATCCAGGCCTAACATAATAAAACTCCTCAACATTGAATACATTAAGATCAGTCAGCATCATGCGTAACTCAATCAACGAGACCCTATCACAATCTATCCCTTGAATAACTGCTTGCCTACCACCAATGTAATTAAGACTCGGCAGGAATACCATACGACCATTATAATGAAAATTGATATGAAACACCTCATCCATTTTTCTGTACATTAAAAAAAATCACATTAAACACTAAAGCGAACATCCAAGAAATACTAAAGAAAAAAAAAACAACGGAAGCAACTCAACAGTCAGAGCAAAATATATTCACAAGCAACGACTGAAATGGGGAAGGGAAAAACACTACGGATCAAAGACATGCCAAAAGGACTCACAGATGCCAAAAAAACTTAAAGAAAAAATGAACTTCAAGAAGAATGAAGACAAATGTTCGGAAAATGAAGAAATTTACAGCATGCAAGGAGGAGAATGAGGTTGAAAACCTGGTTGTTGAATGAAGTCGTTATGATTGTTGTCTTTGTCGCCAAGTCGTTCTCAACGAAATCTACAACTTTTTCTTCTACAATTGAAACACACGAGAGGTCAACATTACACTGGAAGCTGAATCGAAAGAGACGAGAGAGAGAAATGGAATTGGAAGAGACGAGAAATGGGTGAGAGGGGAGATGAATCGCACGACCTTGGGAGAAGGGTAGCTTCCACTGGAAGCTACTTCACACGTCAATTCAAGGACACGCATGTATGGCTTGGGTAGTGCCACGTCGCCTTCATCATTGCAATTCCCACTTTATTTAAGACATTTTACCATTTCATGTAAATAAAAAAAAATGACGTCCAGTCAGCGCCCCGTCAGCATCCAGTCAGCGCGTCCAGTCATCATCACCGTCAGTGATTTCACGGTGCCGTTAATCCAGGGACTCAATAGAACTATTTAGTGAACAGTGGGGACTTGATTGTTCAATTTTCAAACCTAGGGACCTATTAGAAACAACCCTGAAACATGAGGGACCAAAAGGGTATTTTACCCAAAAATCTTTCAATCCCTGATCACCCATAAAAATCTTTCTATCTCCGATAGAAATCTTTCTATCACCGATATAATCTATAAGTGATAGAAAAACTTTCTATCACCTATAGAAAAGCTTTCTATCAGTGATAAAAGATTTCTATCACTGATAGGAATTTTTACTATTCTATCAGTGATAGAAAGATATTCTATCAATGATAGAAAACTCTTGATAGAAAATATTTCAATCCCTGATAGAACCTATCAGTGATAGAAATCTCCTATCACTTATAGAAATAGTGATAGAAAAAATTTCTATCATTCATAGAAAATCTTTCTATGAGTGATAGAAAAAACTTTCTATTTCTATCACTGACACTGATAGAAAAACTTTTCGTGAGTTATAGAAAATCTTTCTATCACTGATACTTTTCTACCAGTGATAGAAGATCTTTTGTTTCTATCAGCGATGGTGATACATGGTGAAATCGAGCATTGAAAAATAAAGCAAAAACGAACGATTATAGAAATCAAACACTGAAAAACAAAAACCAAACACTGATAGAAAACCAAATAACAACAACCAAACACTGATAGAACATCGAACAAGTGATAGAAAAATATCTATCGCCGATAGAATCTATCAGTAGTAGAAAAATTTTCTATCATATGATAAACTTTCTATCAGTGAAAGAAAATCTGGAGGGGTATTTTAGTAAATGCAACACACAAACTATTAGATTTTGCCATTTTTGCAATTTTTTTTTGTAGGTTGCTAGATTTGCAATTATTTTGGTCCATATTGCTATCCTTGCAACCGGCCCTTATTAAAACCATAAAAGCCTTTTAATTTTCAAAAAAAAAAAAAAAAAAAAACCATAAAAGCCTTTTATTAAAAGGGTAAGCATGCAGTTAGATAACTAGAAAACTATATTTGGAAAAATTATTCTAATAATACGAACTTACCTTTTATTTTTTCGAAAAAAAAGAGATACGACTTAACATTAAAGCCTTCTTTTTATTCCATGTGTGGAGTATAATATTGTTTTAACAATACACAAAGGATAGTTTTGCAAAATAAAGTTGACATGGGACTTAATAGAATCTATTTTATAGGTGGAAATTATCAGCAGAAATTCATATTCAAAATAATAAAAGATAAGTAGGAAAATCGTAAAAAGAAAAAAATATTACTTGAAAAAACTTTAACATAAAAATAGAGGGAAAAAATGATAACTATATTTCATACTAATTTTTAAATGATCAACAACTTATTTGACTGTGAAACTAAAAAAAATTAAAATATAAACAAATAATATTTTTCAACACATTTTTTTTTATAGTTGTTAGTTTGAGATCAAATATTAATTTAACTCATGAAGTTCAAAATGTGAACTATTATTACAAAATAAAGAGAAAAAAATTGCATCACACTGACTTCGATCTATCTCAGAAACATAATTGATTGACAAGAGTATACATATAATCTTTCTAACAATCACTTTGATTTTTTTTTAGTTCAACAACATTTAGAGGTGGGTGATTCAAACCTCAAACCTCTTGGTCGTAGATACATGTCAATTACCATTAAGCTATTTTCACTTTGATTATCTTGATCTCATATGTAGACGCTTGGTAATGACTTGATAGAAATTAAGAAAAACTCTAGCTAATTAATTAACCTTAAAAAAAGTTTCACAGCTTGAAGAGGTAAAGAAACTCAAGATTGATAAGATAACATATATTAATTCCTTATTGGTTGATTTACACATCTAATAACCCATCATTTTATACCTTGAGCTAAATGAAGCAAATACATTTTATGGAGGGTGCACGTTTGATTCCATTTGCGTTTTCTTTTCTTTATGGAACTCAATCTGAAATCTTATAACATTTAATTAGATATAGTCTATATGTCTAAGTAGAGTACCCTTCAACTGAATTATTCTAAATTTTTTCCTCATGTCATGAAATGTAAAGGAGTGCTACAAATGAACGTTTTTTTTTTTTTAAGCAGAATTACGACGGTGTGAGATAAATGAAAAGCTAAATTTTGATGCTTGAATGTGTATAAGATAACCTTGATCTCACAAAAGTTATTATTCTATTAAGATAGTGGAAACATACACAGTCCCGAAATAAAGGAATTAGATTCGAAACTATCTCTTTCACTATGAAACATCCGATCAGACCTAGTTGTAATTGATGAGGTCCACATACAAAATTCCATTATATCCAAGTTGTGAAAATTAACATGAATGTGTAGGGTTGAACAACAACTATAAATATGGAATTGCTTGTCAATTCAAAAGCACACCACGCTTACAAAGTATCTCTAAATCCATCAATATATAAAAAGGTATTATAATGAGTAGTGGGGTAATTCCACCACCTATCGGTCCTCCAGTACCGATTCTGGATGTGTTTGGGATATGGGCGCGAGGAGCTGGAGGGGCTGCAGTGGAGGAGCATAACAAGCAAACAGGGGAAAATCTGGAGTTCAAGGCCGTGGTGAATGGTACAACTCAGCCGTTGGAGAATGGACTAGAGTTACTTCATCTTGTGCTGGTGGCTGTATACAATGGAATTACTTGGTCATATGTGACTAAGTATACGGCAGCTCCATTCCGACCGTGGCCAAGATTGGTGGAGCTCATTTCTTTCGATGCTGTTATCGCCTACCCAAACTAATATTTCACTACTTCTCCCTCTTGCTCTTGACAATATATATGCATTAATTGCAGTATTGTCTTTTATCTATCAAATATGGTACATCCAAAATAAAATAATCATACTTATCTATTACTAATCTTTGTGATTCCATATGGGTGCTTTTCTTTCTCTCTCTTTTTCATTTCTCTCAAATTTTGTCAACTTTATTAGCATTTAATTTTCAAATTAAAGATATCAATGTTATAAGCAAAGAGTGTTGAACATCTCACATTGAAAAGATATAATAGTACTTTTGTTTTAACTAATTAAAACCACCCCAAATTGCAAAACATACTTTACACATAACCCTATCTCCACAAGGGCCATTTTCCATCATCTCTCACATCCAATTTGTCATCCAATTTGTCAAATCATCCTCTAATTAAGTTAAAATGCACCATTGACATATAGTTCAATTGACATAAAGTTCGTACCTTTAATCAAGAGGTCGGAGTTCAAATTGTGGAAAAAAAAAGGGTTAAAATGCACCCATGGTCAAAATAATAATAATAATATAAATAAAATAAAATAAAAGGTTAAAAAATTAAAATGCACCCGTTTGAAAACTATTCGCTTTGAAATTTATTTTACTCGAATATTTCTGGGTTGTTTGAGAAATTAATTCCTAAACATCCTCCAACCAGGAGAGAGAGAGAATTTGCAATTTTGACGGCTAAAAAATTGACGTTAGACTGTGCTTTTAAAAACACTATATATATTTTTATTTTACAATATGTGGAGTAGAGAAATTTGAACCACAAACTTCTTGGTTATTAATACATGTTTTATATTTTTTTAGTACAACAACATTTGGGGGGGAATTCAAACCTCTGATCTCTTGGTCGAGGGTACATACTAATTAGAGCTATGTTCGCTTTTGTTTTTATGTCAGTTGAACTATGTTCATATTAGCTTTTAAAAAACACTAGTTTGTAACATAAAATAAATAGTATTCGATAAATTTCAATTTTTTTTAAAAAAATAAGGTATGTAGAGCGTGGTTGAGAAATTGATAATAAATAGGTGAGATTAAGCTATAATGACTAAAAACATATATTTATATTTAAAAAAAAACATATATTTATATATGTATGTATTTTTTTTTTTGGGAAAATTATATATGTATGTATATATAGAAAGTAGAGTTTTACAATTAATTTAGCAGATCAGATAATATGGTTGAAAAAAAAAACAGAAAGTTTTAAATTATTTAACAAGAGGCACTCGATTTGTTCGAATCTATTTTTCGAAGCTACTATTTAATAGATTTTTCAAATCAACGTATTTAAAAAGTGATTTTAGATTAGTTCGTGTATGTGTGTATGTATGTATTGAGTTCAAGAAGGATTGAAAACGAGAGATTTGAATCTCTGACTTCTTAATCAATTATATATCTTAATTACCGTTTAGTTATGCCCACTTTGACAAAATTCTATCTCATTTGACCAAACATATGAAGCACACAATTCTATCACATTCACTGTGAATGTTCTAAAATAATTGGATCTAAATTATATATTCATGTAGACGGAGATTTATTTAGGTTGGAATATATCATCTTGTTACCTTTTATTTATTCGAACACTTGAATAGATAAAATAGCAATGTCACTTTGTTTTAGCTGTAATAAAAAATAAGAGGAGTTCCAAATGGATTTTTTTTTTTCCTTTTTTTGAAAAAAAAAACTACATATTATTACGCCACTTGCACAAAAATTGGATGGTCAGATTTGACCCAATTACAAACCCATCTTTCAGTCTGATCAACCCAAGAATTATTAGTTCTTGTTGACCTGGCATACTTAGCTAATTCATGAGCCACTTTATTGTTTTTTCTAGGAGTAAAACTGAAAGAAATATTAAAAGAGTGGCTTAAATTCTAGATGGACATCACCAAGGCCTCCAAATCCTTCCAAATTGGGGATTTCTTTGTGAGGAAATTAATTGCCACTAAGCTGTCTGATTCCACCATCAGATTAGAACATCTAAGGCTCAGGACATTCTTCATCCTTTTGAAAATCGCGTGAAGCTCGGAGAGATGAGCTTCCAGATGAATATCCTCAAACACGGCTGAGGATAGATCACATTTCTGCAAATCAAACCATAGCAAGTAGTCGAAGAGGATAGATCACATGCAGCATCGGTATTTAGTATATGTTTGGAAGTGATTTTGAAATGGTTAAAATCACTTTTGTCATATTCGAAATCATCTCGAAACATACATTTAATTATTCAAAATCAATTTCATGTTTAATTTTATACTTTTAAACGTAATTTTCATATCATCAAAATTGATTTTGAATTATTAAAAGCATGTCTTGGAGTAATTTTAAATTTGACAGGAGTGATTTTAATCATTTCAAAATCACTCTCAAACATGCAATTAATTTCCAATATGCAGCGGTGTTGGAAAGGGCAGGATTCGACCTAAGATTGGAGATCTTAGTCAAGGAGCATTGGTATTTTTTTTTTTTTTCCTTTTTAAAGTAAAAGAGGAGCAAAGCTTGTTTATTATAATAAAATTAAAATTAAAATTAAAAAAAATCTGAATTTTGTCTACAATATGTTTAAGGTCAGATGGGACTGACTGCCCAAGGCCCCCTGAAAAGACCACATTCGAATCTCTTTTTACTTTTTTAGGTCGTTCTCTTTTTCATGATTAGCATTTACGGGCAGCTTTTTTTTCTTTTTTAATTTCTTTATTCATATCCAAGCATTCCATATATAGGAAAATTTGTAATTTTTTTTTTTTTTTGAGAACAGGAAAATTTGTAATATTTTCAATAAAAAATGGTAATATTCATTAATTATATCTATGTATAAAGATTCCTAGCTTTTTTTTAACTTTCTTATTCATATCCGAACATTCCAAAATTGATAATATTATGCTTTTCAAGAAAAAGGTTTATCAAAATTAACTTCTCAAAAAGAAAAAAGGTTTATCAAAATTAATTTTTATATGTAAAGCAAATATTTTATACCATTTATATTTTGAATGTACATCCTAAGTTATATTTTCTTTAAAATGATCTAATCTTCAAATAATAAAATTTCAATTAGATTTTTTTTTACATTTTTGCAAAAGATTAAAGTTAAAATCTTTGTTTAGTTTATTTTAAAATTTGATTTTAATTTCAAATATAAACAAAACTACATATTTTTATAATCTTTTAGCAAATTATTCTTAGAAAAAATCTTCGCATAAGATAGGGCCGGTTGCAAAAGTAGCAAACCAGCCCAAAATAATTACAAAAATAGCAGCCATTGAAACTATTTGCAAAAATGGCAAAATATTGCCATCTAAAAGGAAAAATTACTAAAATGCCCTTTCTATTTTCTTCTCTACTTTTCCGGTCATCTCCATCGACATTACACCACGATTGACGATGAGCTCACCGATCATGGAGGCTTCGAGAAGGCGATGAGCCAAGAGAATCTCGTCGGTCTGGTTGAGGACGCCGGCCTCCGCCGCTCGCCGGCGGATTTCCGTGGCATTGTAGAGAGTGGAGGCGAAGAGCACATGGAGAAAAAAGAGGTAAATCCAGAAGCACCCAGAAACAAAAACAGAACCCAATCAAATGAAATCGAAAAACCCATCTCCTAGAATCGAAAAAGAAGGTGGAAAAACTAACCATCGTTCAAGAGAAGCATGCAGAAGGGGAGCTCCCGCTTGAAGGCATCGATCTTGTTCAACTCATCCTCCAAGTTCTTGAGGAAATGATCGAGGGTGGAGGCGAGGTCGGAGGCATTGGAAATCTGGCGGAGGAAATCAGTGATGGATTTGGGACGGAAATCCCAGGTGAATTTGGGAAAAAGAGAAGCCATTGGAATGAGGATTGAGAGAGACCCAGATGAGATGGATGTTGGTGGGTTGGTCGAGAAAGAGCATCGGGAAGAGAGGGATTTAGAAAGGGAATTTAAGGGGTTTGAATTGAAGGGAAAGAGAAGAGAAGAGAAGAGAGTTATTTCTATCACTGATAAAATTAACTTTCTATCACTGATAGAATCTATCAGTGATAGAAAAGTTTCTATCAGTGATAGAATTAACTTTCTATCACTGATAGAAAATTTTTCTATCACTGATAGAATCTATCAGTGATAGAAACGTTTCTATCACTGATAGAATCTATCAGTGATAGAAACGTTTCTATCACTGATAGATTCTATCAGTGATAGAAAAGCGTTCTATCAGTGATAGAAAGTTTTCTATCACTGATAGAAAGTTAATTCTATCAGTGATAGAACTTTCTATCAGTGATAGAAGTTTCTATCACTGATTTCTATCACTGATAGATTCTATCAGTGATAGAAAAACTTCTATCACTGATAGATTCTATCAATCTATCAGTGATAGAAGTTTTTCTATCACTGATAGAAGTTTTTCTATCACTGATAGAATCTATCAGTGATAGAAGTTTTTCTATCACTGATAGAAAGTTTTTCTATCACTGATAGAATCTATCAGTGATAGAAAAATTTTCTATCAGATAGAAAGTTCTCAACTTTCTATCAGATAGAAAGTTCTCAACTTTCTATCAGATAGAAAGTTCTCAACTTTCTATCTGATAGAAGAACTTTGTATCTGATAGAAAGTTCTCAACTTTCTATCTGATAGAAAGTTCTCAACTTTCTACTTTCTATCTGATAGAAAGTTTTTCTCAACTTTCTATCTGATAGAAAGTTTTTCTATCACTGAAATCTATCAGTGATAGAAAAACTTTCTATCAGATAGAAACCTACCAAAACAAAAATAGAAGAGAACTTTAGATTCTAATACAACATTTATAGAAATTTTTTCTATCACTGATAGAATCTATCAGTGATAGAAAAGTTTCTATCAGTGATAGAAAAGTTTTCTATCACTGATAGATTCTATCAGTGATAGAAAAGTTTCTATCAGTGATAGAAAAGTTTTCTATCACTGATAGATTCTATCAGTGATAGAAAAACTTTCTATCAGTGATAGAAAAAGTGATAGAAAAACTTTCTATCAGTGATAGAAAAACTTCTATCACTGATAGAAAGTGAATTCTATCAGTGATAGAAGTTTTTCTATCACTGATAGAATCTATCAGTGATAGAAACACTTTCTATCAGTGATAGAAAACTTCTATCACTGATAGAAAGTATCACTTATAATTTCTATCAGTGATAGAAGTTTTCTATCACTGATAGAAACACTTTCTATCAATGATAGAAACACTTTCTATCAGTGATAGAAAACTTCTATCACTGATAGAAAGTATCACTTATACTTTCTATCAGTGATAGAAAACTTCACTGATAGAAACCTACCAAAAAAAAAAAAAAAAGGAGAGAAGTCCACGCCAACCGGAAAGAAGAAGCGCGCGCAATCCAAGGGCAAAACGGGGATATGAAAAATTAATTCAAAAATTTTGCCATATTTGCAAATATTTTAAAAAATTGCTAAATTTGCCATTATTTACCCTAATTTTGCCACCCATTACAATTATCCTAAGATAAAACTATAATAAAAGAAAAAAAATATATATACCGAGTATCATTTTCTTTATTCTATTTTTATATAGAAAAATCAATTATATTTTATTAAACAAACAAATATTATATTGACTTTAGCGTCAAAAACAATATATACACTACAACAAATTTGGCTTTTAATGTCGGGCAATGCCCGACATTAAAAGTCTTTAATGTCGGTCACTGACCGACATTAAAAACACCGACATTAAAAGTTTTAATGTCGGTCGCTTTTAATGTCGGGCAATGCCCGACATTAAAAGTCTCTTTTAATGTCGGTCGATTTTAATGTCGGTCAATGCCCGACATCAAAAGCTCTGTCCGACATTAATAGTACCCTTTTAATGTCGGTCATTGCCCGACATTAAAAGGGCCCTTTTAATGTCATTCAACAAGCTTTGACCGACATTAAAAGTCACTTTTAATGTCGGTCAGTTTTTTATGTCGGTCATTGCCTGACATTAAAAGTTGTGACATTAAAAATGTCCGACATTAGATGTGCGACATTAAAAGTGTCCGACATTAAAAGCGCCCGACATTAAATGTGCGATATTAAATTAAAAAAAATTGTTGGTTGCACACACGTTGCTAACCAACAATACTATTTCTTCCTTTTGTAAAAACCTGTAAACAAAATAAAATTTCAACATACACACAAAATAAAATCTCGAAAGTATTTTTACACAACAACTCAACGAACATGGATTTAATTAATAAAATATAATAGTGTATATAATACATGAAACTTTCCGTCTATCCACAAATCACATTCATGAACTAATTTACAAAGAAAAAGTAAAATAAGTACACAACTCCTTCTACACTCTTCCGACCAAGTTCCTCTTCGAGCTCCTTTTCGAGAATATCCATTTCATCATCTGCAACAGTTCTCGCTTAACAAGATGAATTCCAAACCTTATACAAAGCAAAAACGTGAGTAAAACACAATCGTGAAATGACAAGAATATGACAGGGTAAACTTATTAACAAAAAAAAAAAAAAAAAAAAACAGACTAGATAAAAAGATCAAGTGTAGAAATAAGTCACCCCACCAATCTGACTTCTTGAATCACATATATGCTACTAAAGTAAGGTAAAAAATTAGTCCCAATTCAGCAAACTCTATTAAAGCAACTAACAATTTTGTAGCAACCTGTAAATTCAGCAAACTCTATTAAAGCAACTAACAATTCAGAAAAATCTTCTTTTATAACACTTACTATCAACAACCTGTACATTCATTGATGTACGAGGTTGACTTCAACAAAGCAAATATTTTCCTAATTGACAAAGGCATGAGGTTGACTTCAACAAAGCAAATATTTTCCTAATTTTCAGCCAGCAAATGACAAAATCTAGACAACAGTTATCAGTAAAATACAATTGACACGCTCTTTCCTAAGTTCCTCTTAAAGCTCCTTTTCGAGAAAATTCATTTCATCGTCTGCAACAGTTAACGCTTAACAAGTTGAATTTCAAACCTTATACAAAGAAAAAACGTAAGTAAAATACAATTGACACACATCTCTAATCAAATCCTTAGACTAAAATTAAAGCTCAAGACGTACGAGTAAAGTTGCCAAGAGGTGCAGGCATAGGAATCAACATTTTTCTGAATTGAACATGAAACAAACTTTCCATTGATGGTTGAAAAGAATTACACGTCTAAAAATACTCTAATAACAAAATGACCAAAATAAAATTTTGAACCCACTAGATCAAAATCATAGAGAATTCAGTTTTTCAAGTTACTTCCCACAAATCAAGTTACTTGAGAATTGGACACAATTTTTTTAATGTTGGCAAAAGAGAGAAGAATATGAAAAGAGGAAAAACAAGGCATCTACTTGAACTCTAATCTAAAGTCAAAAGAATTTGACCAGAAATTATAGATATAAATAAAAAAGAGGGAGAGGGAGAGAGTGAAAGAGAGACCTGCAACTTGATCCTTGTATGCAATAAGAAGATCAAGGGTGGCCCTAAAAACACGCCCAAGAGCCTCCCAACCCCTTAAAAATGCATAACACCACATAAAAATGAAATTTCTATATTGAGGAAGAAAAATACTGTGTTACACTGCCATAGAAGCAGCAATAAATTTTATTAAGAATCTACAACCACGAATAGTAAGGGAACCTAGCACCAAATCCTAAATTACAATAAACAAATTCATGCCTTGCCAAATTGAAAAAACAGCATCCCAGAATAACAAGTCAATGGGCCCCTCACAATGAAGCCAAAAATGAGTTCAAAACCCTTATCAAGAAAGGAGCTCTTATCCACGGTTATTAAAGTTCATTCTTGCCCATACCTCTGTGAATCACTCAATTACACTCTTCCCCCCACCCACCCGCCCCACCAAAAAAAAAAACAATTAAGTAGTAGTTTAGATTAATAACCTTATACTGAACAAGGACATCATTATCCTTCATGGTTTCTCGAACAATGTTTCCATTCTCATCCTCAACGATGAGCACCTCTTCAGGTTTAGCCATGCGACATATCATAAGCATTCTCAACTTTGACATAGGACCAGAATAAAGCTGCCTCCTCTGCATGAGTTGTGATCCAAGGCCATCAACCACACCAGAAATCAAAGGCACCTGGTCATCAAATTGGAGGGAGGGAGTCAGAGAACTCAACTATAAGAAACACTTTTATATATTTCTGCAAATATACCATCGAGGAAATCGTGGTTGAACTTGAAATTCACTACGTCAAGGACAGGGTGGAAAATATGTACCCAAATAACATGAAAATTTTCAAAAGTTTTCAAACATTATTCAAAAAAAGGCCAGACATATCGAGTACAAAAATACTATAAGCAACAAAAATAATAAAATTCTTCATTCCAGGTATTCCAGACATTGCAATATTTTTCCAGCCAGACATTTACTTTAATTCAATTCCATACAAGAGAGTTGCAAACGTAGTCATTCTGCATAATATCTATACCCACCTTCTTAAATCCTGAGGTAGATTACCAATTGAACAAAGAAATTTTAACTGTACAAAGCTCAAGGACACAAATACTCCATTAATCTGAGTGGCAACTATTAGACAAACAACATGACAACCATACCTGCAATCCCATCATGTTTGCTGACACAGCAGGATTATCCATATTATGATGTGCCTCAAACAGTTCCAGAACCAAGGAGTTCCAATAATCCAAGCATACCTGTTTATTCACACAACATGAGCAGTGCATCCTCGAGTAAGAAATCAGTATATTTTGTTTACTTAAGCATATGTTTACATGAATATTT
The DNA here is from genome assembly GCA_036850905.1 of Luffa acutangula. Taxonomy (NCBI): domain Eukaryota; kingdom Viridiplantae; phylum Streptophyta; class Magnoliopsida; order Cucurbitales; family Cucurbitaceae; genus Luffa; species Luffa acutangula. The sequence goes on along the minus strand of CM072087.1, from coordinate 52,832,357 downwards.
TCATGAATATGTGGGCATTAAGATCAAAAAATAATCAACTCACCTTAAAAAATGAATGTTGAACGAACAGCAACGCCTGATGAGAAACCGCCGCCGGCTGAATCACCATCTCGGGAGCCGCGGCGGCGGCGAAGCTCCACACCTGTCCGAAATCCGGCCTCGCAGGAATCGCCCAGTACCCACCCGCGGCAGCCGGACCCATAATCGAACCGACAGAGGGTCCAACCGAAATGCCAACGCCAGCGCCACCGCCGCCGTCGTCTTTACTCCCTCCATCGTCGTTGGTCCTGACGCGCTTGCCGAGAATGAAGGGCGCGGGAGCGAGAAGCGGCTTGTGGTCGAGAGAAGGGGAGGAAGAAGAGGAAGCGGCGGCAGTGGGACCGCCGCGGAGGGAGGCGGAGATAGTGGAGAAGCTAGCAGGAGTGGTGCCGGTGCCAGTGGCGGCGATGATGGAGGGCTCGGCTTGACGGAGGAGCCACTCGATGGTCTGGCCGTCGGATTTGTGGCCCAACTCGCGGGTATTGAGAGAGGGGGAGATCGTGAGGGTTTTCAAGTTTTTCAGGGAGAGAGAGCATAAATAGTTCTTTAAAAAAAACCCTAGAAACCAACAATAAAGGCAACCTTTATGCCCGACATTAAAAGCCCAAAATTTTTAAAAATGTGCGTCCGACATTAAAAATTCAGCGTGTTTTTTCGTCCGACATTAAAAGTCCTCCGCATTTTTTTCTGTCTGACATCAAATGTATTAATTGTTGTAGTGCTTTTAATGTCGGGCATTGCCCGACATTAAATGTCCGAAAATTTCAAAATGCGCGCGTCCGACATTAAAAGGCCCGCGTGTTTTTTTGTCCGACATTAAAAGCCCCGCGCCCATTTTTTTGTCCGACATTAAAGCTATAATTTGTTGTAGTGATAACTTTCTAGATCCGCCACAGATAGAAGGGTAGAAACAAATAACTAGAAGACTATATATATATATTTTTTGAGAAACAAATAACTAGAAGACTATATATATATATATATATATTTATTTATTGAGAAGTACTAGAAAAATATATTTGGAACAACTCTGAAAACACACTTAATTTTTTTTTTTTTTTAAAATAAGACTTAACATTAAAGCACTTCTTTTTTCGATTTGGAATATAATATTGTTTAACAATATGCAAAAGCTAGTCTTGCTTGCAACCAAAAAAAAAAAAAGTAGGAAAAAGTTGATATGGGACTTAATAGAATATATTTTGTGAGGTAGAAATTAACACCAGAAAATTACAAATGATAAAAGATAAGTAGGAAAATTGTAAAAACCACACAAAATATTTACTTGAAATAAAAAATAATTAACATAATGGATTGGCAAAAAATATATATATATATATATTTCTTTAATATATTCATAGCAATCACCCTAAACCCTAGATCTAGATCATTAGTAGTTTTACTTTTCAATAGATGGTGCCTCCTTGAGTTCACCATTATTGGATCAGATCTAAATTTCTTTTTATTGGACCGAATGCCTAGAGTGTTATATGGGCTTCCATCTCAAAACCAATTGGCAATGAGTGGAGTGACCCTTGTAGGATATATATTGTGAGGTCTCCTCCAATCTTTTCAATGTGGGATCCTCAACATATATTTTATGAGATAGAAATTATCAGTTGAAAATTCATATTGAAAATGATAAAAGATAAGTAGGAAAATCGTAAAAATCAAAAAATATTTACTTGAATAAATTTTAACATAAAATAGAGGGAAAAAAATAAATGATCAACAACTTTCGACTGTGAAAATAGAAAAAAAAAATTAAGTATAAAGAAATAATCTTTTTCAATATAATTCTTATATAAATGTTAGTTTGAGATCAAATAATAATTTAACTCTTCAAATTCAAAAGGTGAACTATTAACACAAAATAAAGAGAAAAAATCACCATCTCACTAACTTCGATCTATCTCCGAAACTTAGTACATGTTTGGAGGTGATTTTGACAAGGTTAAAATCACTTTTGTCATATTCAAAATTACTTCGAAACATACCGTCAATAATTCAAAATAAAATTTAATAGTATGAAAATATATCATGTTTAAAAGTATAAAAATCAAACACGATTTTGAATAATTAAAGATATATTTCAGAGTGATTCAAACCTGATAAAAGTCATTTTAACAATTTCAAAATCACTCTCAAACATGCACTTAATCGACAAGAGTATTCATATTAATCTTTCTTTAATATATTTCTAACAGTCACTTTATCTTGATCATTTTTTCTTTTTAATTTTGAGTTCAACAACATTTAAGAGGTTGATGGTTCAAACTTCAGACCTCTTGGTTGTAGATACACATACCAATTATCATTGAGTTATGCTCATTTTAATTAGCTATCTTGATCATGTGTGACACTTGGTAGTCACCTGATTGAAATTAAGCAAAACTCTAGTTAATTAATTAGCCTTAAAAAGAGTTTCGACTCAAAAAGATAGGATAAATTACCATATATTAATCCTTTATGGATTGATTTACACATCTAACGTAACTCATCCAACACAAATAACTCATCATGTTATACCAAGAGCTAAAACATAATCATTGAAGCAAAATACATTTTATGGAGGTGTTCATTTTCATTTACATTTTCTTTTCTTCATGAAAACTCAAAATCTGAAATATCATATCATCGAATTAAGTATAGCCTATAATTAACATATTCTAAATTTTTTTTTCGTGATCATGTCATGGAATGTAAAGGAGTAGTGCTACAAATGAGTTTTTTTTTTTTTTTTTGGTAAGCAGATTTATGTCGGTGTGAGCGATAAATGAAAACTTTAATCTCACAAAAGTTATTATTCTATTTTTTTTAAATAGTTATTATTCTATTAAGATAGTGGGAACATAGTCCCAAATAAAGGAATCAGATTCGAAACCATCTCTTAATACGCTATGAACATCCTATTAGACCTCGTTGTAATTGATGAGAGGTCCACATACAAGATTCCTTCGTATCCAAATTCCGAAAATTGAATGTGTAGGGTTGAACAACAACTATAAATATCGAACTCATTCTCAATATTGAATAGCAAATCAGGGTTACAAAGTATCTGGAAACTATCACTAAAAGATATCATTATAATGAGTGGTGCAGTTCCATCGCCTACTGGTCCTCCAGTACCGATTTTGGATGTGTTTGGGCTATGGGCGCAAGGAGCTGGAAGGATTGCAGTGGAGGAGCATAACAAGCAAACAGGGGAAAATCTGGAGTTCAAGGCCGTGGTGAATGGTACAACTCAGCCGTTGGAGAATGGACTAGAGTTGATTCATCTTGTGCTGGTGGCTGTATTCAATGGAATTACTTGGTCATATGTGACTAAGTATATGGCAGCTCCATTCCGACCGTGGCCAAGATTGGTGGAGTTCATTTCTTTCGATGCTGTTATCGCCTACCCAAACTAATATTTCACTACTTCTCCCTCTTGCTCTTGACAATATATATGCATTAATTGCAGTATTGTCTTTTATCTATCAAATATGGCACACCCAAAATAAAATAATCATACTTATCTATTATTCCTAGTCTTTGTGATTCCGTATTGGGTGCTTTTCTTTCTCCCTCTTCAACTTTATTAAATGTTTGTTTAATTTTTGAAAGTGTTTAATTTTGAAAAGAATTCTAGTGTTCGACAATCACTAAAAATGGCGTATTAAAAAATGAGATTGAGAAATAATTAAACCATTTTGAGAGAAACCACACTTCAAAGTAAATTTTTCAAAAAGAGTTAGTTTTTAGTATGTAATAACTTCTTGTGTATAAAAATAACGCTTATGAGGAGATGTAACCAAACATATGAGCGTTTAAATTCGAAACAATTTTAATACAAAATGCGTTCTTGAAAAACATTTATATTAAAAGGTATTTCAAACGGGTCCTTAATTTTCAAATTATAGATCAATAAGTGCATGCTTCTCTGTGTGAATATCAACTTTATAAGTAAGGAGATTTAGACAAATATTATGGTCTCTGATGCATTAAACCCTTTCATCTTGGATACATAGTTAATTAGCTTCCCACATTATATATATATCAAAATATATGAATGTATTAACTCATTAAATCAATAATTTTAGTAAAATAGTCTTACACATGAACCTTCAATAAAATCATGAGTATTTTGTATTAACACAATATCCATTCTCATCCATTTTCATATGGAAAAAACAATTGCTAGTAACTCAAATCATAGATTATGCATACATTAAACGTACTCTCCTATATGCAAATTTGTACACCAAACGATTATATACCATACATTTCATCAAAATTCTTTGAACTCTCTAATTAATTACTACCAAAGTTCCTTCCAAATAATATTTCCTATCGATTGACTCTAGATTTTAGTGTCATGTCCAACCATTAGTACGTACTTGCATGTATCAAATTGAAAGTCACCTATATATATTCTAGGGGTGGATCCACGTAGAAGTCAGAGGGAGGGACACATCCCCTTGAAATTATTAATATTTAATATATATATATATATATATATATATATATATATATTTTTAGAAGAATATTTAATATATTTATATATAGTTTCATCTAAATTACCAGAAATGTATTGTTAATCCATCATCTCTCACGAGTAATTGGGTTGATTGCTCTTTTTTAATCATCTGATTTGGTCGAATCATCATCTAATTAAGATAAAATATACCCGTTTGAGAATTAAAGCCTTTGAAAATTATTTTACTCGAATTTTGGATTATCTGAGAAATTAATTCCTAAGCATCCTCCAACTAGGGGGAGAGAAAAAATTTGCAATTTTTGAAGCTGGGAAACAATTGGTTTTAAATTGTGATTAGAAAAAAAAGTTGTAAACTGTGTTGAGGATCCCACATAAAAAAGATAAGTGGAGGTCATACAATTTATAAGATACATGGGTTATTTCTCTCCTTCTCAATTGGTTTTGAGATGGACATATTATCTAAGATGATATCAGAGCCCATAAAATCCAAACGGGTATTTGGTCCAAAAAAAAACATGATCATGTATTGAGGATATATATATATATATATATTTCTTTTTAGTTCAACAATAATTAGAGGTGGAGGACTCAAACCTCTTACCTTTTAGTCAATAATACATGTCAATTATTATCGTTCAGCTATGCTCACCTTGAAAAAATTCATTTGGCTTTAGAAAGCACAAAATTCTATCGCAATCCCTGTGAGTGCTCTAAAATAATTTGATGTTAATTATATATTACCTTCTATTTAGTCTAAGACTTCAATGGATAAAATAGTGAGGTCACTTTGTTTAATTTTAGTTGTGCTAAAAAATGAGAGGAGCTCGTACCTCCAAGTAGATTTAAAATAAAATTTTAGAATAAAAAACCTGAATTTCGAATCTCTTTTTAAAGTTGTTTTCGTTTGTATGATTTGCATTTACTGGCAGCCTTTTTTTTTTTTCTTTTTTTAATTTCTTTATTCGTATTCAAATATTCCATATATTAGAAATTTGATAATATTAATTGATCATATCTATGTATATAGATTCCCAACTTTTTTTTTTTTTTTTAAGGATACTTTTATTAAGGAAACGTATGTTGGGAAATTACAACAAGGCTAACCAGTTTAAGGCAATAGTAGAGGCATCATAATTGCTAAAAAGCTGAGAAGGGGATGCCCAAAAAGCCGTCAGAGTCAAGATGTCATCCCATATATTAATGCTCGATCGAAGATGGTTATGAAAGATTCTACTATTGTGCTCCTTCCAGACAATCCAGAAGGAAGCCACCGATAAAGCTTGGATGAAGAGGCCCTTTTGAGATCGAACTTTTCCAAGCCACCGATAAACTATTCCCACCTTTTTTTTAACTTTCTTATTCATAGCCGAATATCCCAAAATTGGTAATATTCCTTATTATGCTTTTCAAAAAAGAAAAAAAAACATTAATTATATATATATTTCCGAAAAAAGAACTCCCTTCTTTTACTTAAAAGGTTTATCAACATTAATTTTTATATTTAAAGCAAATATTTTATACCATTTATATTTTGAATATACATCTTAAGTTATATTTTCTTTAAAATGATCTAATCTTGAAATAATAAAATTTCAGTTAGTTCTCTTACATTTTCAAAAGAATAAATTCATTTTTTTTAGTTTCTTTTAAATTTTGGTTTTAATATCAAATATAAAGAAAACTACTTTTTTTTTTTTAATTTAGCAAATTATTCTTAAAAAATTCTTCACATAAAATAAAACTATATTAAAAGAAAAAATATATATATCTGCGTATCATTTTCTTTATTCTGTTTTTATATAGAAAAATCAATTATATTTTTATTGAACAAACAAATATTATAAAGACTTGAACGTCAAAAACTAACTAACTAACTATATATATATATATATTCAAGCCCCTTAGCATAACTTTCTAGATCCGTCATTAATACCCTTAACATAACTTTCTAGATCTGTCATTAACATAAAGGTGTAAATAAATAACTAGAAGACTGTATTTGGAAGAACTCTAAAAACACGCTTAACGTTTTTCTTTTTTAAATAAATAAATAAATATGACTTACCATTCAAGCACGTCTTTGTATTAGATGTGGAGTATAATATTGTTTAAATAATACGCAAAAGATAGTCTTGCAGCAACAGAAGAAGAACAAAAAAGGTAAAGTTAGAAAAATGTTGACATGGGACTTAATATAGAATATATTTTGTGAGTTAGAAATTAACACCAGAAAATTCATAGGGTCAGTTGCATAGATAAAAAATTGGGCCAAAATATTAACAAATATAACAACCTGGAAAAATAATTACAAAAATGGCAAAAAAAATTACCTTCAGACCATCTAAATGACCAAAATACCCTTCTATCGGTGACAGATATATATCGCTGATAGAATCTATCGGCAATAACGATAGAATTCTATCACTGATAGACTTCTATCGACGATAGAATTCAAATATTTTTAATGTTTTTTTCTAAATTTTCGTTTTACCTCTCATTTGATTTTAGAGCGCATTTTTTTCTTCTTTGTTTTTTCCTTCTCTCATATAGACTTCTATCCGCGAAAGAATTTTAAAAAAAAATCATAAAAAATATTTGAATTTTATCTGCGATAGACTTTTATCAGCAATAGAATTCTATAGCTGACTATCGCTGATACAGTTATATTAGTGATGTAATTCTATCATTGATAGAAGTCTATCAGAGAAAAGGAAAAAACAAAAGAGGAAAAAATGAATAAGGAAAAAATGCAAGTTAAAATCAAATGAAGGGTAAAACAGAAATCTAAAAAAACATTTAAAATATTTGAAATCTATCAACGATAGAAGTCAATCAGCAATAGAATTATCAGTGATAGAATAATTCTATCGCTGATAGAAGTCTATCAGAGAAAAAGAAAAAAAATGGAAAAGAAAAAACGAAAGAAGAAGGGGAAAATACACACAAATAAGGGGTAAAACGAGAATTAAAAAAATTATTAAAAATATTTGAATTCTATCGGCGATGGAATTCTATCGCTGATAGAAGTCTATCAGAGAAAAGGAAAAAAAAACGAAGAATAAGGGAAAAATGCACGCTAAAATCAAATGAGGGGTAAAACGAGAATTAAAAAAAATCATTAAAAATATTTGAATTCTATCAATCTATCACGATAGAATTCTATCACTGATAAAAATCTATTAGAGAAAAAAAAAACGAAAAAAGAAAAAATGAAAGAAGAAAGGATGCACGCAAATGAGGGTAAAACAGAAATTTTAAAAAATCATTAAAAATATTTGCCATATTTGCAATTTTTTTAAAAAGTTGCTATATTTTTGTTATTTTCTTATTTAATTTAGCAACTCATTACAATTTTCCAAATTCATATTGGAAATGATAAAAGATAAGTAGGAAAATTTGTAAAAACCACACAAAATATTTACTTGAAAAAAAATTAACATAAAAAAGGAGGAAAAAAATGAAAACTATATTTCATACTAATTTTTAAATGATCAACAACTTTTGATTGTGAAACTTAAAAAAAGTTAAAGCATGAAGAAATTCTTAAATCTTTTTCAAAATATTTTTTTTATAGTTGTATCCAATATTAATTTGACTCATGAAGTTTAAAATGTGAACTACTAATGCAAAATAAAAAGAAAAAATCAAGATCTCATCAACTTCGATTTATCTCAAAAGCTTAAGTGGATTGACAAGAATATATATAATATTTCTTTATTATACATTCGTAGTCATCACTCTATCTGGATCATTTTTGGATATTTGATAACCAATAAAATGTAATTAATTCATCTTAAAAAAAAGTTTCAACTTGAAAAGGTAAAAATAATTTACAATTGATAAATTAACATATATTAATCCCCTAATGGTTGAGTTACACATCTAACCCATCCAACACAAATAACTCATTAATTTGTTTTCATTTATGATTTCTTCTCTTAATAGAACTCAATTTGAAATATTTTAGATATAATTGAGTTAGGTATAGTCTATTTGTTTAAGTGGAGTGCCTTACCTTATTCTAAATTTTTGCTTCATGTCATAGGATGTTATGGATAGCTCCAAATGGCCTTTTTTGGTAAGTAGAATTACAACGGTGTGAGATATAAATAAAAAGTCAAATTTTGATGCTTGATTTTGTGTCACCAACATAGATCTCACAAAAGTTATTGTTGGATTAAGATAGCAGAACATATCCCAAATAAAGGAATTGGATTCAAAGCCTATTTGATTTATCTTCCACTATGAAAACCTCCTTTTAATCGACATACAAGATTCCATCGTATCCAAGTTCCACAAATTAAATAATTTAACGATACATATCAATGTCTAGCGTTGAACACCGACTATAAATATTGGAACTCGTGAACATGTAAGAGCAAATTAGCCACACTTAAGAAAGTATATATCTTTAAGCTATCAATCAAAGGTGTCAGAATGAGTTGGGAGTCTCCACCCCTTTGGGTGCTCCAGTAGTGATTGAGATGTCCACGGGGCGGGGCAGGACGGGGATGGCTTCCACGTCCCCATCCCCACCCCCATTTAAATCTCAGGGCGGGGATTCCCTGCGAGGAATTCGCGGGGATCGAGTTCCCCGCGGGGAATTATTCCTCGTTTCAATTTTTTCTCTTTTATTAATCTCGTTTAAATAACATAATTCTTTTGATGATTAAGCTTTCAATTAGATAATAATTTTTTCATGAAAAATATTTTTTAGTTTTAAATTAGATAGTTAATCATTTACGAGAAAATTTCCTTTAAATAGTTAATTTCCTATGAAAAATCTATAAAAATCTTAAACCTCCCAATAAAAAGAACTATTCCATATTAAATTACCTAATTATCCATATATATAACAAATGTATAACTATGAATTCAAATCTATCCAATTATCTAGACTATAAAAACTAAAATTTTATGTATACATATATGTTATTTAAAACTATTAAAATATTAAATAAAATAAAAAAAAACTAACGGGGCGGGAAACGGGGATGTGGAATGCTTTCCCCATCTCCATCCCCATTTAGCTCACAGGGAATTTTTTCTCCCCGCTCCCTCCCTCATTTCCAGCCTAAACGGGGATTCCCCACCCTGTCAGGGGTGGGGGCCGTCCCCACGGGAAAAATGGACACCCCTTAGATTGAGGATGTGAATAGTATATGGGTGCAAGGAGTAGGAAGGGTTGCAGTGGAAGCGTATATCAATAAATCAGGGGAATCTTTGTAGTTCAAGTGCATGGTGAATGGTACAACTCAGTTGTTGGATGGGGATGGGGTACTAAAACTTCATCTTGTGGTGGAGGCTGCTCGCAGCAATGGAATTATTTTGTCATTTGTGACTGAGTATTTGAGACTTCAATTCCGACCGTGGCCAAGAGTGAAGGAGCTCATATCTTTTGATCCTGCCATCAAGTACCCAAATTAAAGTAGTAATGTTTCTGAAGAATAGTCATACCTGTCAAGCCGGTTGCATATCAATAAGCTCTTCTCTCATGTTCTGTAATAACAGAAAATTAAATCCTCAACAAGTATAAATAAAGAAGAAGTTGAGACTGAGAGATATAGAGAGAATCGTTTTCAGTGAGAGTGTGAGTACCTTGAGTAAAGCTCTGTAATTCTGAAATCTTAATGAAATTTCTCCCTTCTAAGAGTGGACGTAGGCCTTTGTTTGCCGAACCACTATACATCGAGTTGTTCTTCTTCTTTTGTCTGAGTGTTTGGTTTTTCTGATTGTTGCCATCTTCATCGTATTCAAAGAGAGGATTTTGGTGAGGTTTCCTTCAGTTGATTCTTTGATTGATTTTGGTCCAAATTCGTCATTTGCATGTTCACTGTAGTAGTGCCTTACACGCGTGAACGAAAGGTGAATATACGTGGCATCATAACATTGGTATCAGAGCCATATAGATCAATCAAGAACTTGAATCTTGAAGACAAAGAATGGCACTAGCACGATATGATATCGAGAAGTTTGATGGGAAGGGAGACTTCGACTTGTGGAAGGCCAAGATTAAAGCAATATTAGGCCAACAGAAGGCCCTTCATGCCTTGACAGATCCAACTAAACTACCTACGACAATCTCAGAAGAAGATAAAGAAAGTATGATCAATACAGCTTATGGAACTATTATTCTGAACCTCAGCAACAGTGTTTTGAGACAGGTTATTGATCAAGAAACCCCACAAAAGATCTGGAAAAAATTAAATGATCTTTATGAAACCAAAAGTGCACACAATCAAATGTATATGCGTGAAAAGTTCTTCACTTTCAAGATGGATGCTGCAAAGACACTGACCGAGAATCTTGATGAGTTTAAAAGAATGACATCTGAATTTAAGAACCTTGGAGAGAAAATAGGTGATGAAAATGAGGCGTTTGTCCTCCTAAATTCACTACCCGAAGCATACAAGGAAGTGAAGACAGCTCTCAAATATGGGAGAGAAAGCATCACAACAGATGCAATTATCTCTGCTATAAGGACGAAAGAACTTGAAATACTGTCCTTAAAGAAAGAAACCAGTGAAGGGATGTTTGTCAAAGGGAAGAACAAGAATAAAGAAGGCAAAAATCAAGCAGATGATAAGAGCAAATCCAAGGTTAGATGCAACTATTGTCACAAAGAAGGCCACATTAAAAGGGATTGTTATTCCCTAAAAAGAAAGAATCAGTACCAACGTTCTAAGAAGAATAAGCAACCAGAAGCATCGGTGGGAGAGAACTCCATTATGTATTCTGATGCACTTGCTACATCAGATAAGAAAGATGACCAATATGAAGCATCCGAGAAGCATGATTGGGTCATTGATTCCGGGTGTTCATTCCACATGACACCCAATAAAGGTTGGTTTAGCTCTTATAGAGATTGGGATGGTGGCATTGTCTACATGGGGAATAATCACACATGTAGAGTTGTTGGAATTGGGTCAGTATCTTTGAAACTAAAGGATGGTTCACTGAAGTTACTAAGAAATGTAAGGCATGTCCCAAATTTGAAACGCAATCTCATATCATTGGGAATGCTAGACTCAATAGGCTGCACCTATGGAGGGTGTGGAGGCACTATTGAAATAAGGAAGGACTCTAAGACAGTGCTGATTGGTGAGAAGATAAACGGTCTGTATGTAGTAAAGGATGTGGAAATGTTGCAGACTGCGTTAGTGGTTTCACATAATCCCTTGACAGAATGTGACTTGTGGCACAAAAGACTATCTCACATCAGCACTAAGGGACTTCAAATTTTAGCCAAACAAAGAATACTTCCACAAGGAACAGGGGATGCACTTAGTTTCTGTGAACATTGTGCAGTCGGGAAGGCTAAGAGGCAAAGTTTCTCAAAATCCCAACAAACTTCCAAGGGGATCCTAGAATATGTCCATTCGGACTTATGGGGGCCAGCATCCACAAATTCTTTGAGTAATTCCAGGTATTTTCTAACTTTTACAGATGATTATTCGAGGAAGAGTTGGATTTTCTTTCTTAAAACTAAGGATCAGGTGTTTGAAAAATTTAAGGAATGGAAGGCTTTGGTTGAAAAACAAACGGGTAAAAACCTTAAATGCCTTAGGACTGATAATGGCCTAGAATTTTGCAATGAAATGTTTGATGAATTTTGCAAAACTCATGGAATTTTGAGACATAAAACAGTAAGATATACCTCACAACAAAATGGAGTGGCAGAAAGGTTAAATAGGACCATCAGGGAGAGGGTTAGATGTCAATTGGCAGATGCTATCCTTCCAGATAAGTATTGGGCTGAGGCTGCTGCTTACACAGTCTATACCTTAAATAGATGCCCACATACTTCAATAAATTTACTGACCCCAGAAGAAAAATGGTCTGGAAAGCCACTTAGTTTACAACACCTAAGGGTTTTTGGTTGTGTAGGGTATGTCCATCAAAATCAAGGGAAACTTAAACCTAGGGCAGTAAAGTGTATGTTTCTTGGCTTTACTAATGGTGTTAAAGGTTTCAGACTGTGGCATCCAATAGAGAGAAAATGCATAAACAGCCGTGATGTGTTATTCAGAGAACAAGAAATGTTCATGTTTCATAGCCAGACTGATGAGGAGAAAGATAAAGAAAATAACACAGAAATTGAGGTGGAGCTAGATACACTGCCCTTGAGTTCCCGAACTGAAACAGAAGAAATTCCAGAAGAAACTGTGTTCCATGAAGAATGAGAAACTTCAGAAACACAAGAGGATACCCCTGATCTTCACAATTACTCCTTAGCAAGGGATAGACAGAGGAGGACTATTGTACCTCCAGCTAGATTCAGTGAGGCCGACTGCATATCTATGGCATTGAATGTTGCAGAGTCACTAAGTTCTGAAGAACCAGACACTTTTGAAGAGGCAGTAAGTGGCACTAACAAAAGGCAGTGGATAGAGGCAATGAATGAAGAAATCAAATCCTTGGAAGAAAATGAGACTTGGTCCCTAAGGCCACTTCCTAAAGGTTACAAACCAATAACCACTAAATGGATCTATAAGATTAAGGAGGGAATACCTGGAGTAATGAGACCTAGGTACAAAGCACGCTTGGTAGCCAAGGGCTACACACAAAAAGAGGGGATTGACTACACAGAAATATTCTCACCAGTGGTCAAGCTAACCTCCATTAGAATGTTACTTTCCCTTGTGGTCCAAGAGAATTTGGAACTAGATCAGCTTGATGTAAAGACGGCTTTTCTACATGGGCATCTATCAGAGACTATTTTCATGAATCAACCTAAGGGTTATGTGAAAACAGGACAAGAGGACCTATATTGCCTACTGAATAAAAGCATATATGGGTTAAAGCAGTCTCCGAGATGCTGGTATAAGAGGTTTGATGACTTCATCCTAAGTATAGGGTTTCAGAAGAGCACATTTGACAATTGTGTATACATAAACTCTAAATCCTATAACCATAATGTCTTTCTTTTGCTTTATGTTGATGATATGTTGCTGGTAGGAAAGACCAAAGAGGTTTTGAACAAAGTTAAAGCCCTATTGAAAAAGGAATTTGACATGAAAGATTTGGGTGAATCAAAGAAGATATTGGGAGTGGAGATCACAAGGAATAGAGAGAAATCACTATTGCTAATCAGTCAGTCAACCTACTGTGAAAAAGTTCTCAAGAGGTTTAAACTAACAGAAGCAAAAGTAGTTTCCACCCCATTAGCACAGCACTTCAAGCTGTCTGCAATGAACTCACCAAAAATCGATGATGAAGAACACAAAGCTTTCATGTCTAAGATACCCTACTCCCAAGCAATAGGGAGTTTAATGTACCTAATGGTCTCTACAAGGCCTGATCTGTCCTATGCTACTAGTTTGGTAAGCAGGTACATGTCAAACCCAGGTAAGAGGCATTGAGAAGCTGTTAAATGGATACTAAGGTATCTTAAAGGAACTTCCCAAGCTACATTACACTATAAGAAAAATACACAAGCTGAAAACGAGATATATGGGTTCGTGGATTCAGATTTTGTAGGGGATCTAGATAAGAGAAGATCCTTGTCTGGATATTTCTTTCTAATTGGACAAAACCTGCTTAGTTGGAAGGCTACACTTCAGCCAGTGGTAGCTCTTTCAACAACTGAAGCTGAATTCATAGCATTATCTGAAGCTATTAAAGAAGGTATATGGCTCAAGGGGTTGCTACATGACTACGGAATTAAACAGTCAACTATCAGAATTTTATGCGACAACCAGAGCACCATACATCTAACAAAGAACCCTCAGTTTCACAACAGAACAAAACACATTGATATAAAGTATCACTTTGTTAGAGAAGAAATTGAAAAGGGCGAAGTAGAAGTGATCAAAGTACATACCTCAGACAACGCATCTGATATTCTGACTAAGCCTCTGCCACAACTAAAGTTTAATCGTTGTCTGGAGATGGTAGGTTTTCACCTACCAGAGAAAGGATAAAAGAAATTATCATCGGGAGGGAGAACATCTATTCTGAACTTATTGTATGCAAAGGTGGAGAATGAAGAATAGTCATACCTGTCAAGCCGGTTGCATATCAATAAGCTCTTCTCTCATGTTCTGTAATAACAGAAAATTAAATCCTCAACAAGTATAAATAACGAAGAAGTTGAGACTGAGAGATATAGAGAGAATCGTTTTCAGTGAGAGTGTGAGTACCTTGAGTAAAACTCTGTAATTCTGAAATCTTAATGAAATTTCTCCCTTCTAAGAGTGGACGTAGGCCTTTGTTTGCCGAACCACTATACATCGAGTTGTTCTTCTTCTTTTGTCTGAGTGTTTGGTTTTTCTGAGTGTTGCCATCTTCATCGTATTCAAAGAGAGGATTTTGGTGAGGTTTCCTTCAGTTGATTCTTTGATTGATTTTGGTCCAAATTCGTCATTTGCATGTTCACTGTAGTAGTGCCTTACACGCGTGAACGAAAGGTGAATATACGTGGCATCATAACAGTTTCAACTTCCCTCTTGTCTTGGACAATATACTACATGCCGTGTACTAGTATATATTGTCTTCTATCTATCAAATATGGCGCATCCTAAATAAAATCATTAATCATATAGTTATCTATTACTCGTTTTTGTGATTCCATACGGATGTTTTTATTTTCTTTCTCTCCAATTTTTTTCAACTTTATTAACACGTAAATTTACAAATAAAATATCAATATTAACTTCCTTATAATTATATCACCCTATTTGAATATCAACATTATATGTAAAGAGACTTAGACAAGTTTCTAATCTATTACATTCAACCTTATTTCATCTCGGATATAAAGTTAATTAGCTAGCTTCCAACATTCTACTTCATATCTATAGTATTTCTATTACCATTTAAAATGTTTTTTAATTCTATATTCACACAAATATGTGTACTATCACAAAATACATGAATAATATAATGTATTGACTTGTGAAATCAATAATCAATTTTTAGTAAAATAGTGTTCAACATGAACCCTCAATAACACGAGTATTCTGTATTAATACAGTATCCACCATCCATTTTCATATGAAAAAATAATTAATTATTATTATTATTTTTTCGAATTCAACAAAAATTGGAGATGGAGAGATTTGAACCTCTAACCTCCTAATGGAGAAACATGTATCTATGTTCACTTTTGACCAAAAAAAAAAAAATTAATTACTAGTAACACAAAATCATATATACTGCATGCATTAATTAAACATACTTGAAATTAAGTAACACAAGATTAAAAAAATATAAACCATATTTATTTAATAATATTTTCCCCTAACAATCACTCTGTTGGATGATTTTTGGATACTTGGTAATCACCTAATTGAAATTAAGCAACACTCTAACTAATTAATAACCTTAAAAAAAAGTTCACACACTTTGAAAAGGTAAGATGGATAAATTAACATATATCAATCCCTCATTAATTGAGTTACACATCTGACTGAATCTAACACAAATAAGTCATTATTTTATACCTAGAGCTAAATGAAAATTTAACGAATCTTGAAATTAGTACCTCAAAATATTATAGTGGTGCATTCAAGTCCTCATAGATAAGGAAAAATGTCAAGATCATCAAATTTGAAATCTTAGCTCAAGTGGCTTGGGTTTAAGGGTGGAGACTTAAAAAACATCCTATATTCTAAGGGTTTATAAATAGTGTAATGGGTGACAAATTCAATATATATAATAGCAATTTTAGCCAAAGTTAAAAAGAAGGGTAAATATGGCAAAAAATTAGAATACAATTTAATAATTTCCTTTTTACCCTTAATCAACTTTTTGGCAAAAAATCAGCACCATTTCTCTTCTTTTTTTTGTTTTTCTTTTTTATTTATTTGCCGCACCATTTCTCTTTTTTTTTTTTTTTTTTTTTTTTTTTTGTCTTTTTTCTTTATTTGCCGCACCATTTCTCTTTTTTTTTTCTTTTTTCTTTATTTCTTCCCTCGCACCACCATTTCTCTTTTTTTTTTTTTTTCTAGTTTTTGTGTGATTATAAATATGTTTTTTTTCCTCTGTTTTGTTGTTGAGGTATTGTTATGATTGTTTCTTCTTCTTTTTATTTATTTATTTATTTTTTTTTTGATAATATGATATGCGTGGAGGGGGATTCGAACCACAAACCTTGTGGTTATCAGTACAACTTTATGCTAATTGAGCTAAGCTCTTGTTGGCCTTCTTTTTAATTCAAGAATGCCAAGAATACAAAAATAGCAATTTTGGTGAGTGTTTGTATAGGTATATCAAAGTATATCACTGATATACTTCGATTAATCGTAGTCTATCACTAACTATCACTGATCAAAGTCTATCATGGACTATAATTGATAGATAAATGAAATACAAAGAATACAAGAATAGCAATTTTATGGTGGTGGTCACGGAGCTTGTGTGCTAGGCTTTAAAAATTATATTGTTGATTAAGAGTCGCTTGTTCATAATGGTTATTTTTTTATTTTATGTTCTAATTACCACAAGAGACTTAAATTTTTTGTTCAATTTATGATTGTAGTATAATAATTTTGGATGAGTTTCTAATTACCGAGATGATTGCAATGGAAAGTACTTTACTGATAGATTTCAATTGGATAGAAACTGATAAACTTCAATTAACTGATTTCTATCCTCAATAGAAAATGATATATTTGAATTAAACCAATTTCTATCAATGATACAAGTCAATAAACTTCAATTAAATTGATTTCTGATAGAAACTAATAAACTTCAATTAAATTGGTTTCTATCGGTGATGGAAACTAATAGTCTTGAATTGAATTGATTTCTATCAGTGATAGAAACTGATAACCTCAAATTAAACGGTTTTCTATTAGTGATTATCACTGATAGACTTGAATTAAACTGATGGATAGAAATTGATAGCATTGAATTAAACTTTTAACTAATAGCCTTGAATTAAATTGTTTTCTATCAGTGGCTATCACTGATAGACTTGAATTAAACACGATAAAAACTTATAGATTATGATTATCAAAGTCTATCAGTGATACACTGATAGACTTCGATTAGTCAAAGTCTATCAGTGTCTATCACTAATAAACTCTGATTAATTGAAGCTTATCATCAAAGTCTATCAATATTTATCACTGATAGACTCTGATTAATCGAAGTCTATCAGTGACTATCAATAATAGGGACTGATAGACTATTGGAGATACTAAAGGTATTTTCGTAATTTAACATATTTTTTGCTATTTCCGCAAATAATTTTTTTTTTCTATTTTTGCAATATTTTTGTCGGTTTTTGCTATCTGTGCAAAGCCCCCTTATAAATATAGTCTTTCAATTCTAAAGATTTAGGGTTTGTTTGGAATACCTTTTAATTTAAATGTTTTTCAAGAATGCATTTTATTTTAAAGATTTTGTATAAAAATTTTTTAAAATTTAAACACTCATATGTTTGGTTACAATTCCTCATAAGTGTATTTATACACAAGTTACCATATAACTTTAAAACTGTTTTAAAAAAAAAATTGCTTTCAAATATTTCTCTCAAAATGGTTTATTTCTCAATCTCATTTTTTTTAGTGGTTGCCAAACACTAGAAATTTTTCCAAAATGATATTTTTTCAAAATTAAACACTTCAAAATTTAAACCAATCACACCCTTAGTCGAGGAAAAATTAGAGGGAAATGATTAAAATCTTAAGTTTCCACATAAGATTTTAAATACAAGAAAACTATTGCCCCATCCCCTCCTTTTACACTCCACATTTGTTTGGGTGGTTGCAATTAGTTGGGAACAAGCTAGGAGAGACCATGTATTTTACAAAATATATATTGTTGATGGTCAAATTTTGCTTAGGAATTTGCCCTTCGCTCCACGTGACGATCAATAGTGAATTTGTAAACGAGCGGGAAAGACGTGACCTGCGAGACGAGCAAACGCTGCACACCGGTGTGGTGTAGACCACATACACTTCGATGCTTAAGTTAGCCTTGGTCGGAAAACATGTAAATTCAATTTAGGGACTGATTTTGCATACCTGAATGCGTGTGCAGTCTCCCTTTTTATAGATTTCCCCTTAGGATTTTCGTCGACGCCGGGCTTCAAATGATCTATCTCCGGGCCTTTGGCCCTGGTCGGCCTCGACAATGGGTCGATGCCAACCTCATCCCCCTAGGATTTTTAAGAATTTGGAGGTGTTTCGGGTCGAACCAGACGGAATCGGGGCGATCTGGGGCATCAGTGATCGAAGGGAGGTGACCAAGTTCGACCCGCGCAAGCGGGCAGAATGGTCGGCCTCGGCCTCTTGAGGCCGACCATATAACCTGACCCTTTGGTCTGGTCTTCCTCTGGGTCATTTTTCTGGTCCTACCCCTGTCCGATTATTCTCGTCAGCTCCTTGTGCGTCAGTGTGATCCAAAATTACATATAACATTTATATATATATATATATATATATATATATATATATATATATATATATATTTTTTTTGAAATAATATATATTATTATTAATTAGTGACGAAGGCGTGTGCCAAGAAACTTTAATGAGAAAATGTTATCACATGCACGTGAAGAGAGACTAATGATCAGTAAAATGTTGGGTAAAAACAAATGTGTAGGAATAGGTTAAAAGGTTGAGGACGATTCATACATTGTCATACGAAATAGACTTAAATCAAAGCCAAATTTAAGCCATAATAAATGTAAATTTTTTACAATTTAAGAGCAAAAATTAAGGTGAGAATAATTGAAATAATATGCCCATAGATATACGTTTGTGTGAATTTAGAGAGAAACTATTTAGAAAATTAATACTTGTGAAAGATAATGTGTAGAGATAAAGTATGTATGTGTAACAATAGACGATCAATACACACCAAGTAAAGAGGTAAGTTATAAAATGTGCATAGAAAAAGTTTGTTAAAGATAAAGTACTTCTTCTCTTGGTGTCGGTGGTTCAAATCCCCACTTGCACATTTATTGCATAAAAATTACATATAACACAAGGCATCCCTAAAATTACTGATAAAGGATTTTTTTTTTCGATTTTTTTTTCTTTTTAAGTCTAGTATATATCCTTTCACCCTCTATTATCATCGGTTTTTCAGCAATCTCATAATTCTCTGTCAAGTTAGCATTATGATTGTTCACATGTAATTTCAAAGAATGAGACACGTGGAATAACTTTGTATTTATCATGAATTTGTATGTGTGTGGAGTATACAATCTCTAACTTTGATCCACTGATTCTCTCTCTTGTGTGTGAATGTGTTTCACTTGAGAGCTCGAACACTTGTTCTCGAGTTTGAAGCTTTAATGGATTCCTTGGAGTCTTGAAGTCTTTGAGTCTTGAAGAGTCTTTGGTCTTCAAGGAGTGTTCAGCACACAAGGACTTAAGGATGTCAAGAAGTCTTCTAGATTTATCCTCTGAAGTCTCTCTAAATTCTCTGGTCTTGAGTGGGAGTGTAGAATTTATGAACCCCCAAAATTGAGAAGAATCTCTCTGTTTATAGAGTTCTCTATGGATGAGTTTGGTGACTTTTGAGCCTAATAACAACTTGGACGAGATTAGTTGAGGTGCGCATAAGCTGGTCTGGACACTCACGGATATCAAAAAAAAAAATTAAAAAAAAAATAACAACTTAGACTTGGGCTTTATTGGCCTTGGATCCAACTATTCGATCTTAAGTTTGGTTTATATCACCCAAAAATCACATGACCCAAATATTAAAAGACCCAAATTTGATCATTAATTTTTAAGTATTGATTTGATCAAATTAATTTTTTAATTAATTTATCAAATGGACATTTGACCCTAAAATTTTATAAATGACCAATTTTGTGTATGAAAAATTTGGAACACTTGTCAATTTATAATTGGTAAAAATTTTAATTATTTTTAATTGCGTCATTGATCATTTTGAGCAATGACTTTGCCATTTGTGATGGATCAAAATTTCTCCTTCAACAATCATACTCTTCTTAATTTTTTGTTTCATTTTTATCTTGTTTTTCAATTCATAACAATTTCTCCTTACACTTGGATCGCCCATGGCTATAGTTTCTATGATTATTTTTCTTTGCCCGAACTTTAGCAGATAAAGCTTCACTTTTCTTTCCTTTTACTTTTTAATCTCAAAATCTCTTTGATCTTAATTAAGTATTTAGGACATTGTCTAAGATATTTCTCCCATATTTGATAGTTGCCTTTAATTGTATAAATTAGGAAGCGAATTTACTTTCTTTGCATCAAACATTATCATTGGGTTGTCACAATTACTTAGGAACAAGCTAATGAGAGATCATGTATGTGTATAAGTATTATTTAGTGACGAAAAGTTTGTAGAGAGAAATATTTTAAAAGAAAATGCGTTTCTATGTATCTGAGAAAGATTTGTTCGAAATAAGTTAATTAAAAATAACACCTATGTGTCTGTTATTCATACAAGGCTGAACTTGGCGGACAAGTTGCAAAAAACATTTTTCAAGCATACCGCTTTAAGTCCCAGTTGCTGCTCTCTTTGCTATGCCAATTCGGACTCCTTGGATCATATCTTCATTCATTGTGCCCTTGCCTCAGACATATGGTTTTTTATTCATCAAGCTTCTTGGGTTCATTTGCTTGATCCCTTTCAAGTGAATTGTCTTTGCGAAGAGGCTTTTGCTTTCAAGGCCAATTCTCAAAGAAGCATTCTCATTCAGGGCTTGTTTTCAGCTGCTCTTTGGATCATTTGGAATGAGAGGAATAGCCGTATTTTCAAAAATCAGTTCCGCTCTCCTTTCCAGATTTGGGAGGATATTCTTGCTCTTGCGGCTCTTTGGGCTTCTTCTTCTAAGATCTTTACCAACTATGATGTGCCTTCCATTGCTCTGAATTGGAAGGCTTTCTTGTAGCCATTTTCCGTATGTTTCTTACATGCAGTTTTAATAAAGTATCCTCTTTCTAAAAAAAATAACACCTATGTGCTATGTCGAGAGAGTAATGAGAAAATTTGAGAAAAGAGAAAATTGAGAGAGTAGGTGCCCATTTTTTTTAGATAAAAGATACTTTATTAATGAGAGCATGTGAGGAACATGCGAAATAGAGTTACAGAAAAGCTTTCCAATTCAAGGCAATTGATGAAGCTTGGTAGTTGGAGAAAGCTTTTGTGGAGGATGCCCAAAAGGACGACAGCGTAATGATATCTTCCCAAATATTGATGGTGGTCCGATAATTGTTCTGAAAAATTCGTCTATTACGCTCGTCCCAAATTACCCATAAGATCGTTGTAAACATGGACTGAATAAGAATCTCCCTCTGCGAATTAGCCTTGACTGTGAAAGCCTCTTAACATATCCCATTAACTTGGCTATGCATTGACATATGAATACCTGAAGCAAGATGAAAAGATCAGCGCCAAATATCAGAAGCAACGGCACAATGGACAAAAATGTCCAAGGCATCTGCGCCAGCATGGCAAAGGGGACAACAGCTCGGGTTCAGCGTAGTGGATTTGAAGATTTGTTGAAGCCTGTCTGTTGTATTTAATCTTCTATAGATAACAGTCCAAATGAAGAACTTGATCTTTTTTGGAATCAGAGCCTTACACAGGTTTGAGAGAATAACTGAATGAGGTTGTGATCGGTCCGCCGAGGATAAGCTCCAATAGAAACGCCTAGCAGAAGCAACGGAAAAACAACCCTGAGAATTTGGGATCCATAGCAAGGAATCCACCACTCAGGATAAAGTAGGAGTTGGAAAGGAGGAAGCATGTTCTGCTTGAGCAGAAACCTCCCTATCTAACATTGGACGTCTAGGATAAAGCTTCCACGATGAAGTGGTGTGGTCCCAGGCATCCAAAACTGTCATATTTTTCCTGCTGGATAGAGCGAAAAGACGACGGAGGACTTGATTTAATGGCCCGAAATCGATCCATGAGTCATGCCAAAAAGAGATTTTGCTGCCATCCTTTAGATTCCATGTTGTATTCTCCAGAAAGAGAGACACATGCTTAAGAATTGATGACCAAGGCGCTCGGGAAGAAGCGAACCGTGCCCGAATTGGAAGAGCACCCCGTCTAAGGGCTGAGTATTTAGTAGAAATAACGCGCTTCCACAGAGAAATCTCCTCATGGTAAAATCTCCAGAGTCATTTAACTTGAAAAGCGCTATTAGTAATTCTAGACTTGAATAACATATCTATTAAATCTCCCGAGTAGGTGCCCATTTAAGTGAATATAAAAGATATGTTAATTTAAAAAAATTAATAAAAGACAAGAGAATTAGTATTATTTATAAAAATAAATTAGTGTGTACGTCTTTTTTTTTAGTTCAATAACATTTGGTGAAAGATAATGTGTAAAAACAAGAGAATAAGTGTGTATAAAAAGAACTAAGTTTCAAAGTTTAAGTCTATGTGTACAATGCCAACAAGAGCAAAGTTCAATTGACATAAAGTTGTACGGATAACCACGAAGTTTGTTATTCAAATCCTCCACCCATATTGTCAAAAAAAAAAAAAAAATGTGTATACAACAGCAGAGGTAAGTGAGAAAATATGTGTAGAATAAAAAAGTTAGTCAAATAAAATATATGCTTTTTACATGGGAATGGTGAAAAAAAATAAGGTTAAATTATCAAAAATACCCCTCGACTTTAGGGTTTGTTTCAATTATACCCCTGGACTTTCAAAAGTTTCAATTATGCCCTTGAAGTTTCAAAATTGTTTCAAAACTACCCTTGGAGACATTTTCCGTTAAATTTATCGACAAAAATTGATGCGTTTGCATGTGTTTTTATCGTTTTTTCCACGTATGTGTTCAAATCTATTCACATAAGCAACAATATATATGCAAACACGTCATTTTACATCCATGAATTTAACTAAAAAAAGCCTTCAAGGGTAGTTTTGAAACAATTTTGAAACTTCAAGGACATAATTGAAACTTTTGAAAGTCTAGGGGCATAATTGAAACAAACCCTAAAGTTTAGGGGTATTTTTGATAATTTAACCAAAAAATAATTATAAAAAAAAAAAGACTTTACAAGGAAATTTTTGTTGGAGTAGATATGTATGTGTATGGAAGGAGAGATAAAATATATTGTTAGTAAATAAAATAAAAAGTTTTTAACTCATCTTCAGAGTATTGGATAATATGGTTCCATCTCAAAACCAATTTTTTTAGTCAAATCTATAACCTTTAATAAATATTTAAATCTTGTCTAAAAAATAAATAAATAAATATTCAAATGCTTTAATTTAGGGCCCGTTTGATAACCATTTCGTTTTCTGTTTTCTGTTTTTGTTTTTCATTTTTAAAAAACAGGGGTGTTTAATAACCATTTCTGTTTTCTGTTTTCTGTTTTTTAAAAACGTTTTTGAAATTATAAGTAAAGTTCAAAAACCAAAAAAAGTAGTTTTTAAAAACAGATTTCTGTTTTTCAAAAACTCATTTTTCTTCTAATGTTTACTTTTCTCCTCTTTTACCTCTCTCTCCAACAAATTTTTTTCTCTATTTTTTTTCTCTCTCTAAAATTTATTTTTCTCTCTCTAAAATTTTCTCTCTCAAAACTTTTTTTTTTCTCTATAACTTGTCTATTTCTAAAAACTTGTCAATACCTTTTCTCTCCTCAATAAACATGTTCTAATTTTTCTTTTGGAAAAAAAAAGCCACCAAAATTTTCTATCGCTACAACTTTTCTTTATTTTTCTAATTTATCGTTAGTTCTTTAGCATATCTTTTACTCTTAACTTTACTATCTCTCTAAATTTTCTTTTTTTATTTAATTTTTTAATCTAAAATTTATCGCTTTTACTCTAACTTGTTTTCTATTTTTTTCTCTAACTAATATCTTTTCTCGAGTCTAACTAATATTCTTTTCTAAACATTTCCTTTCATCTCTAAATTTTCTATGTTTAACTTTTCTCTTGTCTTTTCAAAAAAAAAAAAAAAAATCTCTTGAAAACATTTATATTTGTGTCTCTAAATTTTTGTTTCAACGTCTTTACACATTTTTCTCTCTCTAAAATATCTTTTCTTCTTTCTAATTTTTAAAAAACTGAAAACCAAAAACAGTTATCAAACAAGGTCGGTTTTTTGTTTTTTAAAAACAGAAAACAAAAAACAGTTATCAAACATATGTGGTTTTTGTTTTTAAAAAACAGGAAACCAAAAACCAAAAACTGAAATGGTTATCTAACGGGCCTTTAGGATTCTCGTTTTTCTTAAAGGAAATTCTTGTTTTTTTTAGATATTATTAACATAAAAAGTGGTCAAACCATAAGAAGATCAACACAATGAGGATAAGATTACGTGTACATTCACTTAACTTGGAACATTATTTTAGAATATGGATTATGCCCTTTGAAAAAAAAATATTTTTTTTAAGTGAAACATGTATCATACAAATGCTTTGGGAAGAAATTAGTTAAATAATCGTTCTAAAAAAAAAAAAAAAGGTTAAATAATCTTCAAACAATTTTAGTGCCTTATATGTAGTTTTAAATTTCTCCAACAAATTGTCCACAATAATTGCCGCCTTTAATCGGTAAAAACACACTCTTTAAAATTTTAACTTAACACTAACACTATTAATTTTTTTCAATAAAGAATCATTTTGATCATTTTGAGTTATCTATAAAGCATTTTAATTTAAAATTAGACCATTATTATAATTTTAATGCCACCAACCCAAGTTTTGACACTCACATGCTTTCTAAAGAAAATTTCTAAGAGGTCAGCTAATATATATAAGACGTGATCAAACTAAGCACACTCAACCTTAGTGTTATTATGATTTGGTTTTAAATTTTAAAATTATTTAGCAAGAGACACTTGATTTCCAAAATTTATTATTTTTAAAAGCTACTATTTGATTGTCCTAAAAAAAAAAAAAAAAAAACTACTATTTGAATAGATTTTTGAAATCAACCTATTTAAAGAGTGATTTTAGATTAGAAATTTGTAGGTGTTTCCAGTGCAATGAGACCCGTAGTTTTACACCGTTGGATGTAAGAGAGAAAAATAGCAAAAGTACCTTGATTTTGTATCCAACGTTTATTAGGGGTAGACAAATTTGAAGATTTACATCCGACGGTTTTAAAAAAGGGGTCTCATTATACCGGGAACACCTAATAATTTTCCCTACAACTGCAAACACTTTTTTAAATAATGACTTAAGTAATTCGATATTATATATATTACAGTTTAGGAGAGTGATTTTGTTTAGGTTTGAGTATATCATTTTGTTGCCTTCTATTTATTCTAAGACTTCAATGGATAATTAAAATAGTCCCCCCCTTGTTCATTAGAGAAAAGACACAATATTACTTCATCTTGTGGTGGAGGTTGTACCCACAATGGAATTAAGAGAAAATATTTGCATTTGTTGGTTTACTTGAAAAGTTTGAAATTAGTATAACTCAAACTGTTATAATGATGCATTCAAGAGACCTCAAGGATTAGGGAAAATGTCAAGATGTTCAACATCATCAACCTTAAACAAAGTTATTGCTACTTTTAATCTGTTAAACCATGTGTAGCCACCTATTTTTGCCCGGCTTATTAAATTATTTGTTAATTTAATCATTAAAATGCATAATTATGCTTGCCAATTTGGTTTGATTTTTTATTGGTTGTATTCAATCTCCATTAAGTTTTTCTTTTTTTAAATTTTCATATTTGCTAGTTTAGTTGGAATAAAATTTAGAAAAGCCTCAAATGGTATAATTTTGAAATCTTGAGTGTGTTGGCCAAATGTTTAGTGTTTTTTTGGTGTAACTTCTTTTCTTGGCATGAAATTAAAATTCAAAAAGACACCCAAATTTCATACACCAAAAATGGAAATGGATTGGCCTTTATAAATCCTTCTTCTTGGAGGAAAAAGAGGGAGGAGGAGGAATCAGCCACCCAAAAAACCCTAGAGGGGACACACATTCAGCCACACACAAAAAACCCTTGAGAGGATTCAAGAGCAAAAAAAACCCTAGAATCAACCACCACACAAAAAACCCTAGAGCAATATTCATACTCTTCCAATCCATACAAAAAAGAGAGAGCCACAGTGAGGTTGAACCCAAAAAAACAGCACACAAGCAAAGCATATATACACAATGAAAACCAAATAGCTTAGTTGGAGGTTGCACTTTGGTAGGGCTTTGTCCCAAGGATCCGCACCTCAAACAACAAGCCGGTTTAGTGTTAATCTCATGCTAAAACCTTCGTCAATCCTCTTCTTTTCTTTCTCGAGCGCCCTGAAAAACTATAGTTGAGTAAGGGTATTGAGGCTCGTTTATTATTGTTGCTTGCTTCTATGTTATAATGTGAGCTTTTATTTTCCCCTTATTTATTTATTTTCCCTTGCTGTTTATATCCTCACTTCTCTTCATTGTTTCTTTTTTGCTCTGGTTACTCTATTTACGGAAAAAATGAAAAGAAAAAGAAGAGTGTGTAAAAAAAGGAGAGTGAAATCAAAAGAAAAATATTTGTGGAGCATATACCTTAGTTAGATGAGAGAGTTTTTGTTTTGTTACTCTTACCTCTTCAAGAAAAAATATTGAACAAAATTGAAAAGAAGTGAGAAGAAAAGAGTTTAAGAAGTTGTGAAAAAAAAGAGATGAAGTTGATAGAAGAAGAAAGAAAAGTAGAGGCTGGAAAGATGAAAAATGAGTTTGAAGAAAGAGTAAAAAAAAAAAAAAGAGGTGATATTTATTTGTTTTTTTTTTATATTCTTTTTTTATTATTTTTATTATCATTATTATTATTAGAATTATTATATATATTGCATTTGTATCAGTGTGTACGTTTTTGAGTTAAGTTTCAATATCTTTTTTTTTTGTCACCTTAGTCTCAAAATCCGCGGCAACTTTGCCGTCCATTTCTCTTCTTTTAATTTTTTTTTATTCTATTATTATTATTTTTTTTATAATTTCATTTTACTTATTTATTTTAAACTCTGGTTTAGTTCTATCTCTTTTATTATTCCTTTTTTTTTTCTTTTAAAACTTTATTCCCTTATGTGTTTTTTTTTTCCTTTTATTTAGTCTTTTTTCTCGGTGGCAGTATTTAATCTTTTTTCTTTTTACTTTTAGTTTCATTTCATTTTAGTTCACTTATATTACCTTGTCATTTTTTATTTAGGATTTTCTTTATCTAATAATATCTATTTTAACATGTTTTAATTCTATCATTCTACCATTTAATTAAAATTTTTACTAGCATTCTTGGGTGAATTTTGTGGGTAAGATATTTTTGTTTTCTTGATCATTTTTTTATATACATAAATGTTCACACTACAACAAATTATAGTTTTAATGTCGGACAAAAAAATAGGCGCGGAGGCTTTAATGTCGGACAAAAAAAAGTGCGGGCCTTTTAATGTCGGACACGCGTTTTTTAAAATTTTCGAACTTTTAATGTCGGGCATTGCCCGACATCAAAAGAAGACTTTAATGTCGGGCATTGCCCGACATTAAAAGGTATTTTATTTTATTTTTTTTAATTTTTAAAACAGTAAAAAGGTAAAGTGTTTCTCTCTCCCCGACAGCAGCTTCGTTTTTCCCTCTCTCTTTGAAAACCAACCGAAACCCTCGGCGCCGCTTCCTCCCTCGCAACACGTTTCCTCCCTCATCGACAGCAACCCTCGACGACGAGCTCACCGACGACGTCCGAAGATTTCTCCCTCACCGACGTCGACTGTCTTCTCGCGTGCGTGGGTTTCTTTGCTTGAACCTTTCTCGATCGTCGGCCACAATATTTCAGATCTCCAACAAGTGGGTTTTCGACAAGATCGTGGGTTTTTTCCAGTAAGTGTGCTCAATCTCTGTTTGTGGGTTTCAGATCTAGCTTCGGTTTTCTTCTAACCTTACAAACCGTGGGTTTCAGTTTTGTGTGCTCAATCTCTGTTTGTGGGTAGCAAATCAGTGGTGCTCGTCACTGTTCGTGGGTAGATCTAAGGTGGTGGTGGTCGTGGGTAGCAAATCGGACATCAAATTTTTAAGATTTGTACCCTCTTCCATTGATTTCCCTGCATTTTTTAGCCTCTCTGCTATGGAAATAACACATTTCTTTACTCTTGAGTTAATTTCTAAATGTACATGGCTTTACCTTTACTGCTTCAGATGGGTCCCTTATTTTCTTCAGTGACGTGAGTTTCAGCATTCAGACATGGTGAGGTTCTACTTCTTGTCAGGTTTTGTTGTTTTCATTTCCTCATTAGTCTTCTGAATGTGAACGAAAAGTTTTCTCAATTCTGTGGGCTTTGGGATGTCTCTTTGGGCTGCTGTTGAAATCTCGATACTGTTAAGTTCTTTTCAATAAGTTGTTTCTTCGGATGTTTATGGGATATAGATCTGTTTTTGGTTTGCATTTGAAGTTGGGGTCCAGTGTTTCTGAGTGATCTTTGAAGTATGCACGCCATCTGTTTGATGGTATGCGTGTGAGAGAGTGGGAGAGCTTTTTTTTTTACCAAACTGAGGGGGAGAGAGGATAATGGGTATCACAACAATGGATCAAAACATGAAAAGTCTATGGGGTTTGAGTTTCAAAGAGGAAATGGAGCTAATGGTAGTTTTCATCGTCGGGTAGCCACTGCCAAATCAACTCCATCGAAATGGGACGATGCACAGAAATGGATTTTTGGGTTGCCAAAAGGAGGAAAAGAAGTGTCTAAAATCAAGCATAGAAACTCGAATGCTGATGACTTGCGACTTATAGCTGCTGTGCCACAACAAGAGCATGAGATTTTTAGCGGTGGAGATAAAAGGACTGAAGGGCAAGAAGAAAATGGAGGCTTTGCTTCTGCAATGAGCAGTCAAAGTGAAGCAATCACTTTCTCATCTGCATCATCCTCGTAAGATGCACCTTCTGTTATTCTAATGAAATAATGAATTAGATTTTGAGTTGGTAAGGAATTTTCCATCTTTATTTCTTGTGAATTTGTGTTCTCAATGTGCTTGCTCAAGTGTAATCAATCACCTTAGGTAATGAATTTTCCATCTTTTTTTTTTTTTTGGTTTATAAAATTTGTTGGTATCATCTGTTATAGTTTTCAAAACTTAGTTTGGATTTTAAAAATTATTGAAGTAGATATCCAAACAAAGGTAGTACATATTTCTTTGGTTATCGACTGTTGCAACTCTGTTTAGCACTTCGAGTGAGAATGTCATGAGTTTTATTTATTTATTTATCATAATGGTTGTTTTTGTTGTGATTTGTTCGATAATACGCGGCCTCTAGATGTTGGTTATTAACTCTACTTTACTCGTACATCTTGAGTTTTAATTTTAGTTTAAGGATTTAATTGGAGATGTGTGTCAATTGTATTTTACTTACGTTTTTGCTTTGTATAAGGTTTGAAATTCATCTTGTTTAGCGTTAATTGTTGCAGACGATGAAATGGATATTCTCGAAAAGGGGCTCGAAGAGGAACTTGGGAAAGAGCGTTTAAGGAGTTGTGTACTTATTTTGTTTAGTAATTTTACTTTTTCTTTGTAAATTGGTTCATTGGTTCATGGATGTGATTTGTGGATGGATGGAAAGTTTAATGTATTATATACACTATTATATTTTATCAATTAAATTCATGTTGGTTGAGTTAGTTGTTGTGTAAAAATACTTTCAGGATTTTATTTTGTGTATATGTTGAAATTCTATTTTCTTTACAGGTTTTTACGAAAGGAAAAAATAGTATTGTTGGTTAGCTACGTGTGTAACCAACAATATTTTTTTTTAATTCAATATCGCACATTTAATGTCGGACACTTTTAATGTCACAACTTTTAATGTCGGGCAATGACCGACATAAAAAACTGACTGACATTAAAAGTGACTTTTAATGTCGGACAAAGAGTGGTTGCCCGACATTAAAAGTCATTTTTAATGTCGGTCAAAGCTTGTTGAATGACATTAAAAGGGTCCTTTTAATGTCGGGCAATGACTGACATTAAAAGGGTACTTTTAATGTCGGACAGAGCTTTTAATGTCGGTCGTTGTCCGACATTAAAAGCAACCGACATTAAAAGAGGATTGCCCGACATTAAAAGCGACCGACATTAAAACTTTTAATGTCGGTGTTTTTAATGTCGGTCAGTGACCGACATTAAAGACTTTTAATGTCGGGCATTGGCCGACATTAAAAGCCAAATTTGTTGTAGTGTCATTTTGTGTTGTAAAATGTCTTATGGTTCTAACCTTTATTCCATACTTCTTTTTTATTAAAGATATCTGACGACGGAATCTAGAAATATTTGGGAGTCCGATTTTCTAGCTTTCCTGAGGTGAGGAGTCGATTCTTTGGGAGTCCGAGATCGATTCCAATATATTTTTATTAAAATTTTAACATGTTTAACATGTTGTACTTGCATATTTATTTATGGCCTTAATTATTATGTTAATTTACTTGTATCATAATATTGCAATTTTGTGCTTATATAAATGTTGCATATTATATATATTTTTGTTAAATGTTTTCAAATTCCCTTTTCTCAAGCTTTCCTTTTTATTTATTTTTAATTTATTTTCAAACATATTTTTTAATTCCCTAATATTTTTGTTCTTTTTGAGCTTATAAAGTTTTATCTCTAAAAAATGTTATTCTAAAAGATTTTTATAATATTTTCTTAAAATTGATTTTTAAGACCGTTTTCCCTAAAAAAAATCCTATGGTGGAATCTAGAAATATTTGGGAGTCCGATTTTCCAGAATTCCTAAGGTGAGGGATCTTAATCTTTGGGAGTCCGAGATTTTGATCCCAAGAAAAAATGAATTTAATTAAAAAAAAATTAAAAAAAAATCTCTCTCGGAATGCTATCCTATGACGGAATTAGGGAATGGTAAAATTCTCTAATATTCTTGAGGTGAAGAATTTTTAATTCTAATATAGCAAAATCAAAATGGATATTTTTCCACTTATTTTATGGGATCGTTACTTCAAATATTGAAGTAATGATGGGTAAAAATAAGACATTGTTTTAAAATATCATTTTTCCAAAATAATATTTTCTTCCAAATTATGTTCAATTCAAGATAAAATTTTGGCCACCGTTTCTTTTAACGGGTGTTGTGGGGTGCTAACACCTTCCCCATACACATACAACTCCCGAACCCAAATCTAGTTTTCGCAGACCGTTTTTTTATTATTTTTCTTAAAATGATAATTTTATTGTATTTTGGTGTCCAATCACACCATAAAAAAGATTGGTGGCGACTCCTGTTATTTTACCCTTTTTCGAGGACGTCGGTCGTTCCGCGTCGCAGGTACGTGGCGACACCATGCTCAAGTTAGCATAACTTTTGGAAGAAGCCGTCAAAAGTCGATGTACATTAAAAATTGCAGACAATTAGAATAGGCGGGTTGACAAATTCAAAAGAAAAAAGAAGGTTAAAAATCACTTTTTGTCCCTAAACTTTCATGAAAGTAACAGTTTAGTCTCTGAACTTTGATTTGTAACAATTTAACCCCTGTATTTTCAATTTCGTAACAATTTGGTCATTGAACTTCAATAAATAATAATATAGTTCATGTACTTTAAAATTTGTAACGATTTAGTATCTATTGTGAAAATTATTGTTAAGATTTAATAAAATTTCTTATCTAGATAGATTAATAAACTAATCTTGGGATCCAATATGTTTTTAAACTACAAATTCTAATCATAAATAATTAAAATCAACATTTAGTTTTGATGGAAATTTTTGCGACAAGGATTAAATATTGTTATGAATTTGAAAGTTATAGGGACTATATTAAAGTTCAAGGACGACTAAATGATTACAAAATTGAAAGTAAACCCTAAATCGTTACAAACCGAAATTCAAGACTATAAATTGTTACTTTCATGAAAGTCCAAGAACCAAAAGTGATTTTTAACAAAAAAAAAAAAAAAAAAAAAAAAAAAAAAAGGAAAATTCTCTTCAAAGGAATATAACATCTTTGTTCCCATTCGATCTTAACCTTCATTGTATTAATTAAAGAGAGTCCTTTTGACAGTCCTTTTGACTCAAGCTAGTTAAGATCCAAAAATTAGATTCGACGATATCAAGTTCCAACTTTAACACATACACATGTACTACCTTCCATAACATCGATCTCTAGATCAGTTCAACCACAGCTATAAATACCGAACTCTCCCTTGATCGAGTTCAGCACCCAACAATCACAAACACAAAATTTCTTGATAGTATTGATCAAATACAAAGCCATGGCAGGGCCAGTAATCGGTGGTTGGAACCCGATGGATGTAAACGACCCAAAGGTTATAGAGGTGGCAGAGTTTGCACTGATAGAGCATGCTAAGATCAGTGGCGAGAAACTGATCTTGGATGGTGTGCAGAGTGCTGAGAAAGTGACGGTGTTCTTCGGAGAGGGCAACAACTATTACATCTTACTTCTCTTCGCCAAACCCAAATTTGAATCCTTTGGGAGTTTTTATAGCGTCATTGTCTTGGAAAAGATTGAGTCAGCTGAAAAGTCCCTCTTTTCTTTTCTTCTACTCGAGTAATTAACTTTGACCACTTTAAAGGGAACCTATCTTATCTTATATCATGTATCAATAACTACTTGAATATGTGAGAATAATAAGACTAAAAACTATCTATTTTATGTATGTCCATCGCATGTTTTTTCTCTTCTTTCTCTGGAATGATTATTAAATTAAAGGTGTATGCATATAGTGCATGTTTGGGAGTGATGTGGATGTATAAATTATCATATTTATTTTATTTATCCTAAAATTTTTAAATATAAAAAATCTAACCCGCTTAAATTCTTTTTTAAGAATTAAGATTCAAGATAACAAAAACTCTTTCAAATTACTTATGTAAGCATTTATATTTTCCAAAAATTTTAATTTATTAATCAATTAATAATTAATAATTCAATTAAAGCTAGGTTAAAAAGAAATAAGAAAAAACTATATATATTTACAATAAATGAAAAAGAAATATTTACAATCTATTTCTATATTTATTCACATTGTTGAAGATGGAGTAGGAATCCTTGCCTCTTCCCACTTGGTTGATGTTTGCTGTAATTTTTTTTTAATTCGTCATGCACCACACGATGAAAAGCTCCACTCCTCAAAACTCAAAATTTCACATCTTTTCATCTATGATTTTCGATCTGTCTTTTTCTAATGGACTAGAATATATAAAAACGTAATGATTATATATATAAAAGAAGTTAGAGTATTAAATTTTTTCACTCTATATGAAAATTCATGGCTTCCACCCTCGAACCCAAGACCACGATCCGAACTAGAATTTTTTTTTTGAGAAAGAGGATACTTTATTAATAAGAGTATGTGAGGAACATGCGAGGGTTACAAAAAAGCTTTCCAATTCAAAGCAATGGAAGCAGCATTGTAGTTGGAGAAAGCTTTAGTGGACGATGCCCAAAAACCAGAGAGAGAAATAATGTCTTCCCAAATGTTGCTGAAGGATCGAGAGTGGTCTTGGAAGATCCGACTATTTCGCTCGCACCAGATCACCCAAAGGATAGCTGCAAACAAGGTCTGAACAAGAATCTCCCTCTGCAAATTTGCCTTGGTAGCAAAGACCTCTTGGCACAACAAATTAACCTGGCCATGCATGGGCAAGTGGATACCTTAAGCGAGATGGAGAAGGCGCCAAAGATCATAAGCAACCACACAATGGATGAAAATGTGATCCAAAGAATCCGAGTCAGCGTGGCACAGAGAGCAACAACTTGGGCTAAAGGAGGAGGATTGGAAAAATCGCTGAAGTCTATCTGCCGTATTTAATTTTCTATGAATAATAGACCAGATGAAGAATCTAATCTTTTTTGGAATTGAGGCCTTCCAAAGGTTGGAGAAAATGTGTGATTGCACTTGAAGACTCTCCTCAGTAGAAGAGTTCCAAAAAAAAGTTTAGCTGACGCGTTGGAAAAACAACTTTTAGGATCGCTAATCCAGAGCAGGGAATCCATCCCTCCCGATGGAGTAGGGAAAGAGGAAACCAAAATTTCTGGAGCGCGAACCTCCCTGTTTAGCAATGGGGCCTTCTAGGATAAAGATTCCATGAAGAAGAGGTAGGGTCCCAAGCATCCGAGACTGACATCGATTTCCCGCTGGATAAAGCAAAGAGTTGAGGTTGAACTTGATATAATGGGCCCATATCCGTCCACGTGTCAAACCAGAAACAAATTTTGCTCCCATCTTTCAAACTCCAAACAGTATTCTCCTGGAAAATAGAGGCATGTTTAAGAACTGAAGACCAAGGCGCTCGGGATGAGGCGAACCGCGATCCGAACTAGAATTGTAAAACGAAATGATTTTAAGTGTTTATTTGAACTACCTTTTGAAAATAGAAATTTCGAGTGAAACATTTATTATACAAACACTTACGAGAGAAAATTAGTCAAATTGATTAGGGAAATCCTTAGAAATGGCTAGAAATAGATTTGAATCGGTACTTTTGGTAATGGCAAAATCACCATGCATGGTTAATTTGGGAGTAAATAGAGAAATGTTCTTAGAAAAAAGTTAAAAAAAAGTGCTTTCTCAAAAGGATTGGTTAGGTGTCGTCTTTTGCTTGACCAAACATTCACCAAAGTGCTTTTTTTTTTTTTTTTTTTTTTTTGAGAAAAAAAGTGTTTTATAGTTAAAGTACTTTTATTATATGTTTTCATTTAAAAACACTCTCCAAACACACCTAAGTGTTTAAATCAAAAGAACTGGTCTTTTAATTGTCTCTTTTAAAAAAAATGGGGCATTTGCATCAATAGCAAAAAAAAAAATCAATAATTGCAGGCGTGTCTTTGATTGGCCCGGCCCAAACAATAACGCAAAAAGACTAAAATAACCTCAGCTTGTCGTCCACTGATATACCAAATATCTAGTATATTAAACCCTAAAAATATACTTGATATTTGGTATATCGATCAACTGATATACTAAATATATAGTAAATATATAGTATATCATATGTATATTTCGTGAATATAATGTATTAGATATTTGGTATATCAATCAATTGTTATACTAAATATATAGTATATCAGATGTATATTTCGTGAATATAATATACTTTACACATGAGCTTTCATTAGTTTAGATATCTTTGATATACTTCATCAATAAAGAATTAGATATATTAGCTTTATTTTGGGACAATATGTGTGGTAGAGGATTTAAACATCTAACCTCTCGGTTGAATGTGTATATATCAATGATTTTTTTTAATAACAAGTCTAGATGTATTTAGCTACTCATAATCATGTATATTTATTAATTATTTGACTAGTAAAAAAAATGAGGTATATCAACGGTGTATCAACTTTCATAACAGGTATAGAAGACAAACATTTATTTTATAAAAGACAAACATTTCATTTAAAATATGTAAATAATACAACATAATTCAATAAATAGAAAAGAAAATATAACAAATATAAGTAAAGAAAGTAACATATCAAGTATATCATTGGTATATCAAATATTATGTTTATCAAATCAAGTATATATTAGATATATCATTAGTATATTAGGTATATTTTTTTTTTGAAAAGAAGTATATTAGGTATATCATTGTATTCATTCGAGTATATCAAATTTGGTATACTTTATATTTCGTATATCAGTAAATATAAAATATATCAGATATACTACTAATATACCTATTGATATACCAACAAGGGTAAAATTGGAATAATAAAAAAAACGGGAATCAGATTTTTAAAATTTTGCTATATTTGCAAACCTAATAAATCATAGTTAAATTTGCAAATATCCTAATATTTTTTGCTACTCATGGCAATTCCCCAAAAAAAAACTTAAAAAAAGTACTAAAATAAAAGAAAACGAGTTTCTAATAGTTAATAAGAACAAGTTGTAATTAATTAACGAACCTATTAGTTTAGAATAGACAATTATTCTAACACCACAGACTTCGACACGGCCCACTGTATGCTCAATTTTTAAGAGGTCACACCCAGCATATAGGAGTTCACCAAACCAAGCATGGTCAACTTTAGAGTTTCTATGGTTGAACAACCAAAAAAAATATATCTGGTAAATATAGGTAGTCTATTCTTTTAAGCTTATCTTTGAACATGGTTTCATATCCTCTAGATTCCTTTCATTCAAATGTGATTTTGGTTATTCATCTACCCCTCTTGTACTTGAACGTCATAATATAACAAATCTTTAAAAAAAAAAAAAAACAAACAAACAAACATCAAAATATAATTTTTCTACAAAACTGGTTGCACGGAACTAATCCCATTAGAGAATTTGATTGGATTATACTGTGAATAATTTAGAAAGTGCAGTTTTACAATTATAGTTGGAGATCGGATAATATGGTTGAAGAAAAAAAATCATAAATTTTAAAATTATTTAGCAAGAGATACTTGATATCCAAAATCTATTTTTAAAAGCTACTCTTTGAATAGATTTTTGAAATCAACATAACCATTAAGTTTTTTCTTTCTTTTTTTTTTCTTTTTCTTTTTGAAATTAAGCCTAAAAACAATATTTTCACCAATAAATTTTTTTGTGTTGTTATCTATTTTTTTTCTCGTGTTTTTAGAAACAAACTCAAGTTTTGAAAACTATTGTTTTTGTTTTTGAAATTTGACTAGGAATGCAAATGTGTGTCCTTAGCAAAGATGAAAATCATTCTAAGGAAACCGAAAAAAAAAAAAAAACAAGCTCGTTTTCAAAAATAACAAAAACCAAAAACCAAATGGTTGTCAAACGGGACGAGTGAGTTTAGCTCACTTTTATTTAGAATCAATGTACCCACACACAAAAGTAACTTGAAGTGTTCTAATAACTAACATATATTTAACCCTATAAGTACTGCGACACTTTTTTAGATAAATGACTAAAATATTTCGATCTTATATATATTACAGTATAGGATGATTATTTTTTTAGGTCTGAGTATATCATTTTGTAGCCTTCTATTTATTTTATGACTTCAATGGATAACTAAAATAGTGCCCCTCTTGTACGAATCAGTCGTTGGAGAAAGACACAATATCACTTCATCTTGTGGTGGAAGTTGTACCCATCGATGGAATTAATTGAACACATATGCGACTAGGCCAAGGCAAATTTATTAGATACTTCCCGTACAATGAGACTCCCTCTTTAAAATCGTCGGAGGTACGTCTTCAAATTTGTCTAGGGGTGTTCAAAAGATCTCCGAAAACCGACCCGACCGCTCAAAACCGACCGAATCGACTTCGGTCGGTCGGTTTGGAGGCTGAGTCGGTCGGTGTCGGTTTTGCAAAATGCAAAACCGACAAGTCGGTCGGTCGGAGTAAAAAAAGGGGAAAAACCGACCGACCGACCGACCGAAAAATAAAAGAAATAACCACTGGTCCATGGTAGTTTGTACAAATGGTTTTGAGAAAACCAAGCCCATGGTTTTCTCAAAACCATTTATGGTTTTTAAATATATTATATTTTTTTTCTCTCATCTCTCACCTCTTTCCTCTCCCTTCCACGTTTTTTTCATTTCAATTTTCAACTTTCTTCTTTTCCCTCTCTTTCTCTCTTCTCTCTCCACTCATCTTCCCCTTCTCTCTCTTCTCTCCCCTCATCCCACTGAATCGTCCCTCCCCTTTTCTCTCTCACTCCTTCTATCTTCCCTATCTCTCCCCTCTTCGGCTCCTCCCATCGGCCACGTCTTCTCTCCCCTCCTCGGCTCCTCCGGTCGGCCACTGCCATGCCACAACCACCGTTATTTTCTTATATCATCTTCTCTCTTTTGTTTTCTCCATTTCTTTTCTTCTCCTTTTTCTTTTTTTTTTTCTTTCCTTTGTTTAGCTTGTTGGAGTTGGAAAAACCGATGAAAATCGACCGACCGACCGACAATCGGTCGGCCGGCGTCACCACCTTCCCAAAAACCGAAAAGAACCGACCGACAAAAAACCGACCTGTCGGTGGTCGGCGTCGATTTTAGCCCAAAACCGACTCCGACCGACCGACGAACACCCCTAAATTTGTCTATCCTTAATAACCATTGGATACAAAATCAAGGTATTTTTACAACTTCTCCTTCCTAAGAAGCACGGACACTTTAGTTTGGCTAGCGTCTCCATGTCTGACACGTGTCGGACACTTGGACACTCTGACACTTGTTGGACACGTATCGGACACTTGTTAGCACAATTGATATTTGACAAAAACTAGTTGTTAGGTTCATTTTGAATCCTTGTTAATTATACCAAATAAGTACAATGCTTAAATGAAAAAAATAATAAATTTTAAGAGTAAAATACATTAAATTCATTTTTTCAAGCATGCAAATGCATAAACTTATTGATTTTGAATTTCCTTCTCGTATAAAAATGATATATATTTTTAAAAATGTATAATTTTCTAAACGTGTTCGTGTCCTAGATTTTAAAAAAAATTGCATGTCCCCGTATCCATGTTGTGTTGTATCCGTGTCTCGTGTCCGTATCCATGCTTCTTAGTCTCCCTCTTACATCCGACGGTGCAAAACTATCCATTTCATTGTACCAGAAGCACCTAATAATTTCTCATATATTTTACACATGCTCTCGACTCGACTACAAGTAGTAAGATTTGGTGCATTCAAGTCTCAAGGATAAGAGAAAATGTTTTCATTTGCTGGTTTACTTGAAAAGTTTTCAACCTTGAAATTAGTAACTCCAAAGGTTATGATGGTGCAATCAAGACTTCGAGGATAAGGGAAAATATCAAGGTCATCATCAACCTTAAACTCAACCCGTTAAACCATGCTCAAGTTAGCATAACTTTTTGAAGAAGCTAATGTACATTAGAATATAGGGTTGACAAAAAGGTAGAAAAAGAAAAATCTCTTTCGAAGGAATAAAATCCTTGGACCTTAGCCTTCATAGTATTAAAAAGGATCCTTTTGACTCAAGCCAGTTGATGCACAAATTAGATTCGAAGATATCTAGTTTCACTCTAACACATACACATACTACGTACCTTCCATTACATGGATCTCTAGATCAGTTCAACCACGCACGGCTATAAATACCGAACTCTCCCTCGATCGAGTTCGGTACCCAACAATCACAAACACAAAATTTCTTGATAGTATTGATCAAATACAAAGGCATGGCAGGGCCAGTAATCGGTGGTTGGAACCGGATGGATGTAAACGACCCAAAGGTTATAGAGGTGGCAGAGTTTGCACTGATAGAGCATGCTAGGATCAGTGGCGAGAAACTGATCTTGGATGGTGTGCAGAGTGCTGAGAAAGTGACGGTGTTCTTCGGAGAGGGCAACAACTATTACATCTTACTTCTCTTCGCCAAACCCAACTTTGAATCCTTTGGGAGTTACTATAGCGTAATTGTCTTGGAAAAGATTGAGTCAGCTGAAAAGTCCCTCTTTTCTTTTCTTCTACTCAAGTAATTAACTTTGACCACTTTAAAGGGAACCTATCTTATCTTATATCATGTATCAACTACTTGAATATGTGAGAATAATAAGAGTAAAAACTATCTATTTTATGTATGTGGATTGAGTGTTTTTCTCTTCTTTTTCTCTTGATTGTTAAAGGTATGTAGAGTTCAGCTGGTTAGAAGAACAACATCGAGTTTTTACTCTGTTGATTGTCTTATTTTATCTAGATAGTTATAGCATGTTTTTGTGTGTGTTTGATCGTCTGAGAAGCACAGATACGAGACACAAGACATGGATACGACACAACACGGATGCGGTGACACGTCATTTTTTTAAAATCTAAGACACAAATACGACACGGAAACATTTAGTAAAATATACATTTTTATACCGGAAGGAAATTAAAAAACAATAGGTTTGTGCATTTTATGATTTAAAAAATGATTTTAATGTATTTTACTCTTAAAACTGATTAGACTTATATTGACTTTGTACAACTAGTGTTTTCCACGGATGAATTGTGCTAACAAGCGTTCGATACGTGTCCAACAAGTGTTGGAGTGTCCAAGTGTTCGACACGAGATATTATTAGGTGCTTCCTATACAATAAAACGAGTAGTTTTGCACTGTTGGATGTATAAGAGAGAAATTGAAAAAGTACCTCAATTTTGTATCTAACCGTTATTAGGGGCAGACAAATTTGAAGATGTACATCCGACGGTTTTAAAGAATGAGCCTCATTGTATCGGGAGCACCTAATAATTTGTCATCGGACACGGACACACTAGCCAAACTAAAGTGTTTGTATTTCTTAGGCGTTCGTCTTAAATCATCACTGGCTTGTTAATCTAATCCACGTGTTTGGGTTTAAGTGATGGTGTTGGCAATGCTAGAGATTTCTTTTTGATAAAATAAACACAACCATCAAAATTCATTGGCGAGATTTGTAGGGTAAACAACATTATTATTTAACTCCGAAAATATAGGTAAAATAGATTATATTCCTTTTTTTTTTTTTTTTTGAAATAATGATTCAAACACCCTAACCTAAAGCAACCCACTTTGAAAATTTACATGGTGGTTTGGTTGGGTTTAATTTGAGTCTTTTGTTTACTCCAACTTCAAATTAGGTTGTACAATGTGGTTGGTTTTGTTTGGTCGTGCCAAAAAATCAAGAGCTCCAAGTGGATTAGTATAGATGTAAAGTCAAACTGTTGTATATATGATGAATCATAAACGTGAGGGTTATGCTACAAAGATCGGATCTCAATCTATTAAGACAAAATATAGTAATTATCCCAAATAGTAAAATAGATTCGAAGTCATCTTGTAAGTCATGACAATCCTATCTACAGCACTTTCTCTCCTCGACAAGGTTTGGTGTAAATCAAAGAAAAATTTTGTACTTCTTCTCTTGATGTGGTTCAAATCTTCACTTACACATTTATTGTATAAAAAAAACATACAACAAAAGACATCTTTTCCAAAAAGAACTGTTAAGGGGTCGTTTGGTGAAGGGTTTTGGAGATGGGAATGGACAAGGGTTTCTGATACCCTTGTTTGTATCCAGGTTTTTGTGGTGGGCCCTGAGAATAAAGCATTTCCATATATCATTTAGCAAGGGCTTCTATGCCCTTGCAAAAACATGAGTTTTCTCTTTACTCCTCTCTTCTTTTTTAATTGTATATGCAATTTTATTTTAAATAAAGTTAATTAATTAACTAATAGATACTAAATTAAAAAATAATATAATATATTATTTAATAAGATTAAATAAATAATAATTTGTAAGAGTTTCAAGTTTTTATTTTAAACAAATCCTTAGTTCAAGTTTATTAAAGGGATGCAATTACATATTTACTAAAATTATAATTAATTACTTAATATTATCGAAAATATATTTAATTATTGAATTAAAATTATTTATTTGAATTTAGTATAAAAAAATCATTTTTCAATAATTATAATTAATTACTTATTGATTATTTATGATGAATTAATTATTTTTTGGATTTCTTTATAAAAAATAAATAATAATAATATTATTAAAATATTTATCTAATTAATTTTCGTGGATACAAATATATTAAATTATTGTAGTTAAGGATAATTATTCAAAAAATTAATTAAATAATTTTAATTAGTTAAATTAATGTAGTTTATCCAATTAAAATTATTTCATGATTATTAATTCATTAGTTTTTATTAATACTTTGAATTAATTTTGATTATTTTATTGATTAATTTATTAAAATTACATAAAGTTTACATGATTAATTCCAAAAAAGAAATACAGACACAATTGGTTATCATAAAATTGATGACATTTCCATGCACAACCAAACACATTATCTTTCATTCCCAGCAATCTTATTCCCAGACATAGTATTTGTTGAAGGAGAAATTTTGACCAATCACAAATTGCCACATCATTACACGAAATTAATGATGAAATTATAATTAATTAAATTTGGGATCAATTATAAATTGACATGTGTCCCAAATTTAATTTGAAGACAAAGTTGGCCAATTATAAATTTATAGAGCCAAATTTTTATTTGATCATTTAATTAAAATTAAATTATTTTGATCAAATTAATTCATTTGACCAACTAATTAAAAAAAATAGTTATTTGGATCAAATTTGGGTCTTTTAAATATTTTGGTCATAAGGTTTTGGGTCAAATATGAACCAAACTCAAAACTGAATAGTTGAGCCCAAGACCACTAAAGCCC
This sequence comes from Luffa acutangula, assembly GCA_036850905.1. NCBI lineage: Eukaryota > Viridiplantae > Streptophyta > Magnoliopsida > Cucurbitales > Cucurbitaceae > Luffa > Luffa acutangula. Next base: position 52,789,814 of record CM072087.1, on the reverse strand, counting down.
AAGCCCAAGTTGCTGGCCTAAAAGTCACCAGGACCCATCCAACGAGAACTCTATAAATAGAGGGGTTCTCTTCCATTTGGAGGGGTGGAAAGAATAGGAAGAAGAGAAAGCTCTCAGAAGAAACCGAAGATTGAAGCTCCTACTGCAGAATTGAAGATCGAAGCTCAGATCCTCATCAAATCCAACTGCAGAACTAAAGAACAAGGCTCCGGTCATCTTCAAATCTTGACGCAAAACTGAAGAACATAGTCCAGATCCTCTTCAACTTCTCCTGTCAAACCGAAGACTGAAGCTCAGAACCTCTCGCAGACCTGAAGACTGAAGTCTACCTCAATCCATCTTGAAGAACTCAAATCCTTCTGAAGAACAAACCTTCAAGACTCTGAAAGACTAAAGCCTCTTAAAGACTTCCAGAAGATCAAAAGACTCTTTCTTGAAGCTCACGAAGTCCCTGATACAACTTAAATCTCAAGAACAAGCTGCAAAGCCCTTGAGACAACTCAAACTTCAAGAACAAGCTGCAAAGCCCTTGAAACAAATAGTCGGCAACAACTGATAGTCTGAGGTCGACGGTAGCAGCTAGTCGACAAAGGCGGTCGGTCGGCGACAACTGATAGTCTGAGGTTGACAGTGGCGTTTGGTCGGCGACGATCGATAGTCAGATGTCAATGATGGTGGCCGGTAGTCTGAGATCATGGAAGTGATAATAAAAGGAAAAAAGGAAAGAAATAACATAAATAATAAAAAAAATGAAAGAGAAAGAAATAACGAAAAATGAAAAAAAAATTAAAAAAAAAAAGAAATAGAACGAAATAACGGAAAAATATTAAAAAAAAAACGAGGAAGAGGTTAAAAAAATAGAGAAGGAGAAGAGATTGGTGTAGGAATGGAGGGAGAGATGGATACATGCATGAAAGATAGAGAAAAAAAAAACAGAAACAGAATTTGAGAAACAACATTTTGTAGTTTCTCAAATTTGGCCTCTTTTTTAGAAACGTTTCTAGAAATTTAGAAACAAGAAACAATGATGAGTTATCAAACAAGTTTGTTTCTTAAAAAAGGAGAAACGGGAACAAGAAAAAGGAAACGAGAACGTTATCAAACGAGCCCTAATTTACTTTGTAATACATTTGATCTTCTTAAAAGCACAACTAACAACAATTATTTTAAAAGCTACAGCAACTCTAAATTAAGCCTTTTGGAGGATTCAAAACTCTAGCCTCTTGGATCGAAGGAACATGTCATTTACCGTTGAGCTATGTGCTCACTTTGGCACCGAATGTCAAGTTTATTTGTACAGTAATAGGTTATTTGAGTTAGTGTATAAAAGGATATATTAGTTAGAAAATTAATGCCGGTGAAAGATATCGAGTAAAGAAAAGAGAATGTTTTTTCAAAAAAAAAAAACAGAAAAAAAGAAAAGAGAATATTTATAAAAATAACTTAGTATAAAGGTCAAGTCTATGTATATAGAGTAATAGATGATGTGAGTGAATGTAAGAAGATATATTAATTTGAAAATTAATATCAATGAAAATAATGTGTAAAAACAAGAGAATAAGTGTTATAAAAAGAACTTAAGTTTGGAAGTTTAAGTCTATTGTGTGTTCTTTCAAAAAAAAAAAAAAAGTCTATTGTGTGTACAATAATAGATGATCAACCAGAGGTAAGTGAGAAAATATTATTTCAAAAAAAAAAGTGAGAAAATATGGGTAGAAAAAAGCTAGTCAAATAAAATATATGCTTTTTACATGGGAATAATAGTGAAAAAAAATAATTAAAAAAGAACTTTGCAAGGAAATTTTGTAGTAGATATGTATGTGTGTATGGAAGGAGAGATATTGGGAAAAAATTGTGAAAAAATTGTGTGGGGGATAACTTTTGGAATTATTGAAATTAATTTCATAGTATAGTGATATATTTAAAATTCACAATAAAATTGAACAGTGATTTTAATCGGTTAAAATTAATATATTGTTAGTAAATAAAAATAAAAAGTTTTTAACTCAAAACTCACCATTACAAAGTTAAGAGTTTACTTTACAGTCCGTTTTGGAATACATTTTAATTTAAATGTTTTTCAAGAATGCATTTAAAAAAAAAACATTTTGTATAAAAAAATTTTAGAATTTAAACACTCATATGTTTGGTTGCATTTCCTTATAGGTGTTTTTATACACAAGTTATTGTATACTAAAGACTTAAAAAAAAGTTGATTTCAAGTGTTTCTCACAAAATAGTTTATTTATCCATCTCATTTTATAATAAGTCATTTTTAGTGGTTGCCAAACACTAGAATTTTTTTCAAAATTAAACACTTGAAAAGTTAAACCAAACACACCCTTAATGTCATTAAATACACACAAAACAACTTAATGAGTATATAAACATAACTTTTATAAATTAAAAAAGAAAATAGAAAATTGTTAATATTAATATTAAAATCAGTATCATATCAAGAGATAAAAAACCTACCTAGTCATTAATCTCAAAAAAAAAAAAACCTACCTAGTCAAAGTTAAACTTTAATTTGTTATCTATGGTTCAATTGGCATAAAACTTTTGTTCTCCACCTCAACGGTTCAAATCCCTTATCTCACGTGTCATAAAAAACATACAACACATGGCAGCTTTATTGAGGAATCTTCTTTCTCTTTTGAATTGTTGAGGAATTTTTGTGTCCTTTATACTTTATCCATTTCCGTTTAGGAATTTTATATTGCTTGACATTGATGTTTTTTTTTTTTCTTTTTCTTTTTCTTTTAAAATCTAGCTGATCTTTGTAACTTGTTGAATGATAATTCACACCTCTAATTTTAAAGGAAAACTATACTCAAGTTAATAAAGCTTTTTTTAATAGAACCAGACAAACTTTAACATAAAAAAAATAAATAAAAAATCTTCCTTGGAAGGAATAAAATCTTGATTCCCATATTTAAGGCGTGGTAATATATGTACATTGAATCAAATATTTATGAGATATTGCAAAAATAAAGGGTAGAAAAAAAATTGTGATCAAAATGAGGAAGAGAGACACTTCAACAGTTCTACTATAGTAAAAAGAAATAGTATGACATAAAGTATCATGTATGAAATAAAATCCTAAAGTACCCAACTTCAATGTATAGAAAACCGCACCTAATAATTTCTCATATATTTTAAGCAAGCTCTCAACTCGTCTACAAGTAGTAATATTTAGTGCATTCAAGTCCCTAAGGATAAGAGAAAATGTTTGCATTTGTTGGTTTACTTGAAAAGTTTTCAACCTTGAAATTAGTAACTCAAAAGGTTATGATGATGATGCATTCAAGATTTCAAGTATAGGGAAAATAGAGAGATCATCAACCTTAAACTCAACCAGTTAAACCATGCTCAAATTAGCATAACTTTTTGAAGAGGCCGATGTACATTAGAATAAGATTGACAAATTTAAAAAAGGAACCAAAAAAAAAATCTTTTTCGAAGGAATAAAATCCTGATTCCCATCGTCGGTCTTCATCATATTAAAGAGGGTCCCCTTTTGACTGAAGCTGGTTAAGATCCACAAATTAGATTCGACGATATCGAGTTCCACTCTAACACATACACATCCTACGTACCTTTCATAACTTGGATCACTAGATCAGTTCAACGACAGCTATAAATACCGAACCCTAACTCGATCGAGATGAGCACCCCACACAAACAGAAAATTTGTTAGTTGGGAAGTATTGGTGAAATAGAAAGTGATGAGTGGCCATAAGATCCCTTTGCCCTTCGGACCAGGGCCAGTAGTCGGTAGTTGGGAGCAGGTGGATGGAAACGACCCAAAGGTTCGCGAGCTGGCAGAGTTTGCACTGACAGAGAATGCGAAGATCAGTGGCGAAACACTGGTGTTGGAGGCTGTGCTTAATGCTCTGAAAGTGGAGGTGTTCTTGGACTCGTTCAAGAACTATTACCTCTTTCTTCTCTCCGCCAGACCAAGCTATGGACCCTTTGGGAGATTTTATAGCGCCATTGTCTCGGTTGATATCAATAGTCCATCACAAAAGTCGCTCGTTTCTTTTCTTAAACTCTAGTAATTTTGACGACTTTAAAGGGAACGTAACCTATCTTATCTTATATGATATCATGTGTAAAACTAGCTACTTGATTATGTGACAATAATAAGACTAAAAACTATGTATTTTATGTATGTCCATCGCGTGTTTTTTCTCTTCTTTTTCTCTTGAATGATTATTAAATTAAAGGTGTATGCATATAGTGTATGTTTGGGAGTGATGTGGATGTATAAATTATCATATTTATTTTATTTATCCTAAAATTTTTAGATATAAAAAATCTAACCCGCTTAAATTCTTTTTTTAAGAATTAAGATTCAAGATAACGAAAAGTCTTTCAAATTACTTAGGTAAGCATTTATATTTTCCAAAAATTTTAATTTTGTAATCAATTAATAATTAATAATTCAATTAAAGCTAGGTTAAAAAGAAATAAGAAAAAACTATATATATTTACCATAAATGAAAAAGAAATATTTACAATCTATTTCTATATTTATTCACATTGTTGAAGATGGAGTAGGAATCCTTGCCTCCTCCCACTTGGTTGATGTTTGCTGCAATTTTTTTTAATTCGTCATGCACCACACAATGAAAAGTTCCACTCCTCAAAACTCAAAATTTCACCTCTTTTTATCTATGATTTTCGATCTGTCTTTTCCTAATGTACTAGAGAATATATAAAAACATAATGATTATATATATAAAAGAAGTTAGAATATTAAAATTTTCCACTCTATATGAAAATTCATGACTTCCACCCTCGAACCCAAGACCACGATTCGAAACTAGAATTGTAAAACTTATTGATCTTAAGTGCTTATTTGAACTACCTTACGAAAATAGAATTTTTAAGTGAAACATTTATTATACAAACACTTTTGAGAGAAAATTAGTTAAATGACCCAACAGAATCTCTTAATGAAAAATGGTCCAATCATTTCTCAAACCAACTTTTAATCATCTACAAATTTAAAAATTGATTTTAATTGGTTTAAAGCATTCTTTAAAGTTTTAAGAAGTCACTACTAACTTTTTTTATTTAAAAAATTAAAGTCATTTTTAGATATCTATAAGCATTTTGAAAGCTTGCATGTCAACCATGAATGATTGACTAACTGCAATAACTTTGTTAATTTTTTTCACCAAAGTGTGTAGATTAAATGACGTAGAATTCTCACCTAAATTGGGTAAGGTTTGGATTAATGAAAACTTAACGGCAAAAAATAAAATAGTTTGTAAAAGGAAAAATATACCTATGTGAGTTATCCTAAAATTATTTTGGGAGAATTTTCTTCAGCATATATCTCTATTAATTTCGTTTCATTAAATAATTGTTTTTAAGATAAGAATGGCTCCATAAATAATATATAGGTACCTCTTTTACAAACTATTCTTAAGTTGTCTTTTGTTAAAAACATTTTATAGTATTTCTAAACATTAAAAATTTTCAATAGGTACTTTTGGTAATGACAAAATCACCATGGTTTGGGAGTAAATAGAGAAATGTTCTTAGAAAAAGTACAAAAAAAAAAAAAAAAAAAATGTGCTTTGTCAAAAGGATTGGTAAGGTGTCTTTTACTTGACCAAGAAGCACTCGACAACACTTTTAAAAATTTAGAACCAAACACGAATAATTTTCACCAAAGTGATTTATAGTTTTTTTTTTTTTTTTTTTTTTTTTAAGAAAAAAGTGCTTTATAGTTAAAGTACTTTTATTATATTATATGTTTGAATTTAAAAACACTCTCAAACACACCTAAGTGTTTAAACCAAAAGAACTGGTTTTTTAATTGTCTCTTCCGAAAAAAAAAAAAAACTTAAAAAAAGTACTAAAATAAAAGAAAACGAGCTTCTAATAGTTAATAAGAACAAGTTTTAATTAATTAATGAATCTATTAGTTTAGAATAGACAATTATTCTAACACCACAGACTTCGACTCGACCCACTGTATGCTCAACTTGTAAGAGGTCACACCCAACATCTAGGAGTTCACCAAACCAAGCATGCTCAACTTTAGAGTTTCTATGGTTGAACAACCAAAAAAAATGTATCTTGTAAATATAGGTAGTAACTATCTATTCTTTTAAGCTTGTCTTTGAACATGCTTTCATATCCTCTTGATTCCTTTAATTCAAATGTGATTTCGGTTCATTCATCTACCCCTCCTGTACTTTGAGGTCGTAATATAACAAATCTTTTTGGGAAAAAAAAACAAACAAACAAACATCATGATATAATTTTTCTACAAAACTGGTTACACGGAACTAATCCCATTAGAGAATTTGATTGGATGATACTGTGATAAATAATTTAGAAAGTGCAGTTTTACAATTATAGTTGGAGATCTGATACTATGGTTTGAAGGAAAAAAAAAAACATAAATTTTAAAATTATTTACCAAGAGATACTTGATTTCCAAAATCTTTTTTTTTTTTTTTTTGAGAAGTTCCAAAATCTATTTTAAAAGCTAATATTTGAATACATTTTTGAAATCAACATATTTACGTCCCCAAACATAACCATTAAGTTTTTTTTTTCTTCTTCTTTTTGAAAATTAAGCCTAAAAACAATACTTTCACCAATAAGTTTGTTTGGGTTGTTATCTATTTTCTTCTCATATTTTTAGAAACCAATTCAAGTTTTAAAAACTATTGTTTGTGTTTTTTAAATTTGGCTAGGAATGCAAATGTGTCCTTAGTAAAGATGAAAAATCATTTTAAGGAAACGGAGAGAAAACAAACTCGTTTTCAAAAATAGCAAAAACAAAAAACCAAATGGTTGTCAAACGGGACGAGTGAGTTTGGCTCACTTTGATTTAGAATCAATTTAACCACACACAAAAGTAACTTGAAGTGTTCTAATAACTAACATATATTTAACCCTATAAGTACTGCGACACTTTTTTAGATAAATGACTAAAATATTTCGATCTTATATATATTACAGTATAGGATGATTATTTTTTTAGGTCTGAGAATATCATTTTGTAGCCTTCTATTTATTTTTTTTTCTTTTTCTTTTTAAATCTAGCTGATCTTAGTTAGTTGTTGAATGATAATTCACACCTCTAACTTTAAAGGAAAACTATACTCAAGTTAATAAAGCTTTTTTAATAGAACCGGGCAAACTTTAACATAAAAAAATAAATAAAAAATCTTCCTTGGAAGGAATAAAATCTGGATTCCCATATTTAAGGTGTGGTAATATATGTACATTGAATCAAATATTTGTGAGATGTTGCAAAAATAAAGGGTAGAAAAAAAAATTGTGATCAAAATGAGGAAGAGAGACACTTCTACAGTTCTACTATATTAAAAAGAAATAGTATGACATAAAGTATCATGTATGAAATAAAATCGTAAAGTACCCACTTCAATGTATAGAAATTAAAGCACCTAATAATTTCTCATATATTTTAAGGAAGCTCTCAACTCGACTACAAGTAGTAATATTTAGTGCGTTCAAGTCCCCAAGGATAAGAGAAAATGTTTGCATTTGTTGGTTTACTTGAAAAGTTTTCAACCTTGAAATTAGTAACTCAAAAGGTTATGATAATGATGCATTCAAGATTTCAAGAATAAGGCAAAATAGAGAGATCATCAACCTTAAACTCAACCAATTAAACCATGCTCAAGTTAGCATAATTTTTTGAAGAAGCCGATGTACATTAGAATAAGGTTGAAAAATTTTAATCTGTGGAAGGCTCTGATTCCAAAAAAGATCAAAATTTTCATTTGGGCGGTTATCTACAGAAGATTAAATACAACAGATAGGCTTCAACAAATTTTCAAATCCACTGCTTTAAATCCGAGCTGTTGTCCCCTTTGCCATGCTGGCTCGGATGCGTTGGATCATATTTTTGTCCATTGTGGGGTTGCTTCCGATATTTGGCTCTCTTTTCATCTAGCTACTGGTATTAATATGCCAATTCCTAACCAGGTGAATTCGATTTGTTTAGAGGCCTTTGCAGTCAAGGCTACTTCGCAGAGGGAGATTCTTATTCAGTCCATGACTGCAGCAATATTATGGGTAATTTGGGGCGAGCGCGTAATAGGCGGATTTTTCATAACACATCACGAACCTATATCAACATTTGGGATGATATTATTACGCTTGCGTCCTTTTGGGTATCCTCCACAAAAGCTTTCTCTAATTACCATGCTTCTTCTATAGCCTTGAATTGGAAAGCTTTTTTGTAACCCTTTTTCGCATGTTCCTCACATGCTCTCATTAATAAAGTATCTCTTTTCCAAAAAAAAAAAAAAAAGTTGACAAATTTTAAAAATGAACCAAAAAAAAAAATCTCTTTCGAAGGAATAAAATCCTGATTTCCATTGTCGGTCTTCATCCTATTAAAGATGGTCCTTTTGACTGAAGCTGGTTAAGATCCACAAATTAGATTCGACGCTATCGAGTTCCACTATAACACATACACATCCTACGTACCTAGCTTTCATAACATGGATCACTATATCAGTTCAACGATAGCTATAAATACCGAACCCTAACTCGATCGAGATGAGCACCCCCACACAAACAGAAAATTTGTTAGTTGGAAGTATTGGTGAAATAGAAAGTCATGAGTGGCCATAAGATCCCCATGCCCTTCGGGCCAAGGCCAGTAGTCGGTAGTTGAGAGCAGGTGGATGGAAACGACCCAAAGGTTCGCGAGCTGGCAGAGTTTGCACTGACAGAGAATGCGAAGATCAGTGGCGAAATTCCACTGGTGTTGGAGGCTGTGCTTAATGCTCTGAAAGTGGAGGTGTTGTTGGACGCGTCCAAGAACTATTACCTCTTTCTTCTCTCCGCCAAACCAAGCATTGGACTTGAACCCATTTGGAGATTTTATAGCGCCATTGTCTCGGTTGATATCAATAATCCATCAGAAAAGTCGCTCGTTTCTTTTCTTAAACTCTAGTAACTTTGACGACTTTAAAGGGAACGTAACCTATCTTTCTCTTATATGATATCATGTGTAAAACTAGCTACTTGATTATGTGACAATAATAAGACTAAAAATTATGTATTTTATGTATGTCCATCGTGCGTTTTTTCTCTTCTTTTTCTCTTGAATGATTATTAAATTAAAGGTGTGTGTGTGTATATATATATATATAGTGCATGTTCGGGAGTGATTTGGATGTATAAATTATCATATTTATTTTATTTATCCTAAAATTTTTAAATATAAAAAATCTAACCCGCTTGAATTCTTTTTTAAGAATTAAGATTGAAGATAACGAAAAGTCTTTCAAATTACCTAGGTAAGCATTTATATTTTCCAAAAATTTTAATTTTGTAATCAATTAATAATTAATAATTCAATTAAAGCTATGTTAAAAAGAAATAAGAAAAAAAATTATATATATTTACACTAAATGAAAAAGAAATATTTACTATCTATTTATATATTTACTCACATTGTTGAAGATGGAGTAGGAATCCTTGCCTCCTCCCACTTGGTTGATGTTTGCTGCTGCAATTTTTTTTTAATTCGCCATGCACCACACAATGAAAAGCTCCACTCCTCAAAACTCAAAATTTCACCTCTTTTCATCTATGATTTTTTATCTGTCTTTTCCTAATGTACTAGAGAATATATAAAAACATAATGATTATATATATAAAAGAAGTTAGAATATTAAAATTTTCCACTCTATATGAAAATTCATGACTTCCACCCTCGAACCCAAGACCACGATTCGAAACTAGAATGGTAAAACTTATTGATCTTAAGTGTTTATTTGAACTACCTTACGAAAATAGAATTTTTAAGTGAAACATTTATTATACAAACACTTTTGAGAGAAAATTAGTTAAATGACCCAACAGAATCTCTTAATGAAAAATGGTCCAATCATTTCTCAAACCAACTTTTAATCATCTAAAAAATTAAAAATTGATTTTAGTTGGTTTAAAGCATTCTTTAAAGTTTTAATAAGTCACTACTAACTTTTTTTTATTTAAAAAATTGAAGTCATTTTTAGATATCTATAAGCACTATTTTGAAAGCTTGCATGTCAACCATGAAGATTGACTAACTGCAATATCTTTAAATTTGTCTACCCTTAATAATCATTGGATACAAAATCAAGGTATTTTTACAACTTCACCCTCCTAAGAAGCACGGATACTTTAGTTTGGCTAGCGTGTCCGTGTCCGACACTTGGACACTCCGACACTTGTTGGACACGTATCGGACACTTGTTAGCACAATTGATATTTGACAAAAACTAGTTGTTAGGTTAATTTTGAACCCTTGTTAATTATACCAAATAAACACAATGCTTAAGTGACAAATATAATAAATTTTAAGAGTAAAATACATTAAATTCATTTTTTCAAGCATACAAATGCATAAACTTATTGATTTTGAATTACCTTCTGGTATAAAAAGGATATATATTTTTTTAAAAATGTATATTTTTCTAAACGTGTCCGTGTCCTAGATTTTAAAAAAATGACGTGTCCCCGTGTCCATGTTGTGTTGTATCTGTGTCTCGTGTCCGTATCCGTGCTTCTTAGTCTCCCTCTTACATCCGACGGTGGAAAACTATCCATTTCATTGTACCAGAAGCACTTAATAATTTCTCATATATTTTACACATGCTCTCGACTCGACTACAAGTAGTAATATTTGGTGCATTCAAGTCTCGAGGATAAGAGAAAATGTTTTCATTTGTTGGTTTACTTGAAAAGTTTTCAACTTTGAAATTAGTAACTCAAAAGGTTATGATGATGTATTCAAGACTTCGAGGATAAGGGAAAATATCAAGATCATCATCAACCTTAAACTCAACTCGTTAAACCATGCTCAAGTTAGCATAACTTTTTGAAGAAGCCTATGTACATTAGAATATAGGGTTGACAAATTAAAAAAAAAATTAAAAAAAATGGAAAAATCTCTTTGAAGGAATAGAACCCTTGGACCTGCCTTCATTGTATTAAAGAGGGTTCTTTTGACTCAAAGCCAGTTGATGCACAAATTAGATTCGACGATATCTAGTTTCACTCTAACACATACACATACTACGTACCTTCCATTGCATGGATCTCTAGATCAGTTCAACGACAATTATAAATACCGAACCCTAACTCGATCGAGATCAGCACAGCACAAACTAACAGAAAATTTTGGTGAAGGACAAAGTCATGAGTGACAATAAGCCCCCCTTTCACTTCGCGCCAGGGCCACAGCAATCGGTGGTTGGAACCGATGGATGTAAACGACCCAAAGGTTAAAGAGGTGGCAGAGTTTGCACTGATAGAGCATGCTAAGATCAGTGGCGAGAAACTGATCTTGGAGGGTGTGCAGAGTGCTGAGAAAGTTGCGGTGTTCTGGGGAGAGGGCAACAACTACTACATCTTGCTTCTCTCCGCCAAACCAAGCTTTGAATCCTTTGGGAGTTTTTATAGCGTCATTGTCTTGGAAAAGCTTGGCTCAGCTGAAAAGTCGCTCTTTTCTTTTCTTCGACTCAAGTAATTAACTTCCATCACTTTAAACGGAACCTATCTTATCTTATCTTATATCATGTATCAACTACTTGAATTATAATAAGACTAAAAACTATGAATTTTATGTATGTCCATAGTGTTTTTTTCTCTTCTTTTTCTCTTTGATTGATTATTAAATTGAAGGTGTAGGCTATGTTTGGGAGTGATGATTGAATTATTGATTTTGGGAAAAGAGATTTTATAAAATTGATTATATAAAATTGATTTTCATACAATCATATTTATGTTTTGTTCCAAACTTTTAAAAGTGATTTTCATATATTTAAAAATGGTTTTGAAATATTATAGGATTAACTACATAGATAGACCAATTTGGATTCAAAATTTCATAAATGTCTAATCTTGAAAAAAAATTCAGCTTTGTCCTAAGCCAAGCCAAAATAGATGTTAATTTACATCATTGCCCATTATATTATAATTAAGAAAATAAATATGGTTATTATCAATATATTTTCCCAAAATATCTTATCGTAATAATTAGTTGCTGCAAAAATCTTTTCATATACTCTCCCCAAATAACTTCTCGATTCTCTCAATATTTTATTTTCAAACCCCCAAAATATATCTCCTAAATATAATCTCATAGTCGTTTCTCTTCACGTAATCACGCGGGTCTTCCCCCTCTCTCGCGACTTTCTGCTTCACACTTAGTCGGCCATTCACGCCCACTCATGTTTCGCCGTCCAAACTTCGATCGCGCGCCGCTTTGTTCCCGTTGTCTCATCCTCTGACCGTCGCCTGGGTTCTTGTCGTCTATGTTCCTCCTCTGAGCTCCATGTGTTTTGTTGTCGTCTCATCCGACGACGTTGGCGTTTGTGTTGTCGTCGGCATTGGCCGGCGGCGACGCTTCTACCGATCGATGCTTCTTTTTTCGGTTTTATTTTTCTTTTTTTGGTGCGGTTCTTCTTATGTTTTTCATGTTTAGACAAAATGTCTTCAATTCGTCGGCGACATTGTCTTGGTTGGCTGTTGGAGTTTATTCGAAGGTATATTTGGGTTTGTTAGGTAGCTTATATAAAATATACTATGGGTTTATACAAATCATTTCGCACAGTATATAAAATATACTCCAAATTTACTTAGTTGTGGGTTTATAAAAATCATTCCGGTCATGATTATTGGGTTTTTGTGGTTTATAAAAAATATTTTGTTAGTTTGGTATATTTGGGTTGGTTAATGTGGGTTTATAAAAAATTATATAATTTGGATAATATATCATTTAGTTGGAGGTTTATATAATATATCAGGTGGTTTATATAAAACAAACGGATGGTTGATCGAATGGTTTATATATATATATATATATATATATATATATATATATATATATATATATATATTAGATGGTTTCTGTTAAGGATAAACATATTTTATATGATTTTTATATTCGAATATAATCATGGTCAATAGAAATATAGAGTTGCATTTTTTGAAATAATTTAAATTTATTTAAAGAATTGCATTTGAATAATACAAAGGTGCGAATATAGGATATTGCATGCTCTTTATTTACTAAAATATAGTTTTATGTGTATGGAGATAATAGATTAGGCAAGGGAGAGAGAAAAAAAAATCTTCAAATAAGAATCCAACAGGCAGAAGTCAAAGATTGTTGGGGTTGCCCACGAAAAATGTGTATATATAAATAAAAAAGAAAAGGAAGGAGAAGCAACGACCGCCATGAAGAATATTTAATAAGGATTATGTTGCATGACATTAATTTATTTATAATTTTGAAAATTCACTTATGAACTTTACAAATCATGATGTATATATAATATATACGGAGGTTTATATAATATAATTCCTTGTATATATTTATGATACAATATACAACCTAGTATATATTTATTATTCTGACGTTTGATTTATGAACTGAATACACAATGATGAATATATAATATATAATGGATTCAATATATTGATTATATATTATAATGCATGGTATATATTTATTATTTGAATAAACATTACATTCTACAATCAAATGGGTGATTAGATGCAAATAAGGGTTAGTGTAAATTAGAAACATCTTATAACATAAGATATTAATAACAAAAAATATTTATTGATAACAAAATTGAAAAAAAACATGCAAACTATGTAATTGGATTCCTATTCATACTGTTTGACAAAATAAAAAAATAAAAAATAGACAAATATATAGGTCATGATATTCATACTGTTTAACCAAAAAAAATAATAATAATAATAAATGAATTCTCATGTTGCTTCAAATTGATGACAATTGTAGGTGGAGTTGCAGAGAAATTTTAGATTGTCCCACCGCCAATGTATCAAATTTCCGTCGACATACCGACATTTCCATGGAAATGTCGGTATGTCGACAGTGTCGACATTTCCGTGGGGGGAAGTTTCGATCTTCCCCCCATGTCGACGACGTGTCGACATTTCCATGGAAATGTCGGCGACATGTCGACATTTCCGTCCAGTTTCCGTTTTTTTTTTTTTTTAGCCCAGCTCTTGAATCACTTGTTTGTCAGGCCTTCTTTTATTTTTTTTTATGTATTTTAGCTTTTTATAGTCTATATTTCTTTCTTTTATTATTTTTTTTATTTGAACTCATGTTTTTTTTACCTTGTTTTATCATTTTCTTTTATATTTTCATTTATCAATTTTCAAATCAATCCCATTAGAATATTACAAATTCCAAAATTCATTTTTTACCACAAAAATTATTTTTAATTATTTATTTTAATTTTACATTTTTATTATTTTATTATTTTTACCACCTATAAATACCCCACTTCATCCTAATTTCTTCACACCTCAATTTTTCAAATTCTCTCCCAAACTCTCTCAATTCTCTCAAATTCTCTCAATTTTTCCAAATTCGCTTAAATCTCCTAATTCTCCCAAATTATCTCACTTGTCTCAATTACTAATTTCTTTCTTAAGTTAAGAAGTTTAATTTTAAAAGATTACATCTTTCTTTACATATTAGTTTATTAGTGTTATTTTTTTACTTTATTAGTGTTATTTTCTTTACATATTACTTTATCAATTATTTAATGTCCACGATCATCTTTTTGGTATTAGTCATTGTAAAATTTTATATTCATAAATCCAAAGTTATTTTTCATCTATCAATATTTCATATCTATTTTAATTTTCAAATTAAAGTCTCATTTAATAATTTACAAATCTGTCTGCACGTATCGACATTTTAATCAACATTTTCATCCAAATATTGTTCTACTTTTTAGATATGATGATAAAAAATTGTCAATTATATCCTAATTAAGCCACAAACAAAGTTTCATGGACTAATTCAAACAATTTCCATCAATTTCTATGATTTCCGTAAATCTTCCCGGAATTTCCATCGACATTTCCATCGACATCGATATTTCCATAAAATCAGGACCTCGACATTTCCATCGACATCGACATTTTAAACCTTGCCCACCGCTAATGGATCCGCAAAAAAAAAAAAAAAAAAAAAAAAAAAAAAAAAAAAAAAAAAAACTTCAAATTGACGGCAATTGGAGGAATAATTTGTTGAAAGATTTTGGTAAAAGTATTTAAGGTTAGGGTTGGATATTGGTAAATCTTAATAGTAGTTTTTATTAGGGAAAGAATTAATATAAACCAATTTTTGATGTGCAGAATTTTGGAGGGCAAAATAGGGAAGATTTAATTGGAAAATCTTGAGCCAAGACAAAGCTGAAAAGTTTTTCATAATTGGACATTTGTGAAATATTGGTTCCAAAATGGTCTAATTCCTATAATTTCTGAATATTGTATGTTCGGTTTCAAGAGTAATTTTAGAATTACCAAATTACTAAAAAGGGTATTTTACATCCCAGGAATTATTTAACTAAATAATTAGGATAAATATCAAAGTGTATATATATATTTATATATATCTATATTATTGTTTTATAATAATTATGTTATATCATTAAAAAAAAAAAGGTTTAAGTAGGCAAGTTTTACCTTTTTTGTTAATATTTCTTAATATTTTACCATTCAAGCTTAAGCTTTTTGCTGTTCTTAAAATGATAATTATCTTTCTAAATTACAGAGTATGTATTCCAAAAGTATATAAGATTAAATATGAAATAATTTTATTAGAATAATTGAAAGTAGAGACACAAACTAACACTTTCTGATTTAGAACAATATTCTATTTAAATACAGTAGATTTCATTATAAGTAAGATGTTTTCTTTTTCTTTTCTTTTGCCAAAGCGAGCTTAGCTCAGCGGTAATTGGTATGTAGCCTCGACCATGAGGTCAGAAATTCGAATCCCCCACCCCCAAATGTTGATGTACTAAAAAAAAAAAAAAAAAAAAAAAAGTAAGATGTTTTTTTTAGTTATTACAAGTCAAACACACAAAATATTCACTTCTTTTTTCCTTTTTCACAAGACAGAGTTATTTGGGTGTATTTTCTGTAAATTATGCTCAAATTTATTGTTCCTTCTAATATCTTAGAGATAGCTTTTAAAATATGTTTATAACATTACATTCTAAAAAACTAGAAAGTAGACAAATAAACTATATACATGGTTTTTTCAAAAAAAAAAAAAAAACTATATACATGGTTGCTTTTTGTTTTTAGCAAATTGTGCTTAAAATTAAAATAAAATATTTCTTTAAGTGTTTTTGTTAGGTTTTAACAATAAAATAAAACCTATAAAAATTCTATTAGCTATTTCCTATTTGATGAAATTAATTAAACAAAGAAATACAATACTTTATACAGAATATAAATAATTTTCAATACAACCATTGCTTGTGTGAAGAGATGACTGGAGCAAAATTGAATAGAAAAAGATGGGATGAGCGGAGCAAAATAGAGAGACGATTAGGGCTGAAAATTTCTTCTTAAATATAGGGGTAAATTTGGTATTTCAATAAATTAATGAAATGAGGACAAACTTTTGGAGTGATTCCCGGTCAATCACACACCAAGAATCACCCCCCCCCCCCACCTAATTAATGGAAAATCAATTTTTGATGATTTTAGATTTTTCTAAAATTAATTTCAACATTTGCCAAACATCAATATTGGAAAGGAAAGTGATTTTGGCAATGACAAAATTGATTTTGGCCATGCCAAAATCACTCCCAAACATGCTCGTAGTATATTTATAGTGCATGTTCGGGAGTGATTTTAAAATTGTTAAAATCACTTCTGTCATGTTCAAAATCAATTTTGATCGACGTTTTAAAAGTCTAAAATCAAACATGAAATTGATTTTGAATAATTTAAATGTATGTTTCGGTAATAAAAGTGATTTTAGCCGTTTCAAAATCACTTCGAAACATGCACATAGTTCAACTAATTATTATGGCAGCGAGTTATTGTTGTCTGCTTAATTATTGCCTTTATTTTATCTACCTAGTTATTTATAGCCAATGTATTAAATTTCCATCGACATTTTCATCTATGTTTCCACATTTCTAAGAGTTTAACATGGAAATGAGGGGTGAATCAACATTTTCATTATACCATAAATAAATTGATAAAATATCAAGAAAATAGTAACGAAATGTAATTTAATATGGAGATCAGATAATATATCAATAATAAGTATTTTGACTTATTTTTAAAATGTAAAATATTTATTTATTAATTTAAATATCTTTTGGTATTGTTTCATTTAAATTTTTTTTTAGAAATGTTTGTCGACATGGACATTTTAACTCTTGGTTGTATTCTGTTTTTATGTGTGTTTGTCTTAAATCATCACTAGATTGTTAATGTAATTGACCTGTTTGCATTTTAACTGATCGTGTTAGCAATATTAGAGATTATTTTTTGACAAAATCAACACAACCATCAACATTCATGGGTGGAGATCGATTGGTAGCGTGTAAACAACATTTAACTCCAAAAATATAGGTAAAATATATAGATTATATTCTTCTTCTTTTTTTTTTTTTTTTTTTTTTTTTTGAAATAATGATCCAAACACCCTAACCTCAAACAACCCAATTTGAAAGATTACATGTGGTTTGGTTGGGTTTAATTTGAGTCTTTTTGTTTACTCCAACTTCAAATAGGTTTACAATAATGTGGTTGTTTTGTTTGGTCATGCCAAAAAAAATCAAGAGCTCCAAGTGGATTTTTCTATATGTAAAGTCAAACTGTTGTATATGATAAATAAAAAGTTAGGGTTATGCTACAAAGATCTCAATCTATTAAGACAATATATATAGTAATTATCCCAAATAATTAAAATAGATTCGAATTCATCTCGTAAGCCATGACAATCCTATTTTACAACCTTTTCTCTCCTCGACGAGGTCTAGCGTAAATCAAATTTTATGATAACGAATTTTATAGTTCAATCAACAATTATAAATATCAATCAACATCAAACCTTCTAT
The DNA here is from genome assembly GCA_036850905.1 of Luffa acutangula. Lineage (NCBI taxonomy): Eukaryota > Viridiplantae > Streptophyta > Magnoliopsida > Cucurbitales > Cucurbitaceae > Luffa > Luffa acutangula. The sequence goes on along the minus strand of CM072087.1, from coordinate 52,771,893 downwards.
CATTACAAGGTTTCTTTTCAGAACTATATATCTATCAAAAATTATGATCATCAATATCATTACAATTTTGTGTGACTTTGAGTGGTGGTGGGCATAAAACAAAATGCTATACCAATTTGGTGGAGAAAGAAAAGGTTAAAATTTGATTCAATTTTAATCACAATATCATACTGCAAATTAAGTACCTCAAATCTCTTCACTTCTAATATAGACCTCAATTTTTCTCCTATCACTAATTAATAATATCAATAAATATTTTGATGCACTTATTGATGGAGAGAATATTGTTCCCATTCTGAAGAGTGTGCACTCCTAATTTCAACGGTTAAAATTTCTCTCTGCACACATTTTGTCACTAATTAATTTTTGTACAAATTCATGATCTCTTAGCTTGTTCCTAAGTAATTATCAACAACCTAAAATCTTTAGAATGGAAAAATTATATATGTAAAAGAAGTTAGGATATAAAAATTTCCCACTCAATATGAAAATTCATGACTTCCACCCTCAAACCCAAGACCACGATTCGAACTAGAATTGTGAAACCTAATGATCTTAAGTGTTTATTTGACTAGTTTTTTTTTTTTTTTTTTGAAAAGAGATACTTTATTAATGCATGTGAGCAACATATAAGGAGGGACTTATAAAAAAGTCTTCCAATTTAGAGCGATAGATTGAACATTATAGTTGGAAAACCATTTTGAGGATGCAGCCCAAGATGCTGATAGGGTTATGACATCTTCCCAAATTTGATTGAATGAGCGATATTGGTTTCTAAAAATACGACTATTTCGCTCATTCCAAATAATCCAAAAAGCAGCCACCAAGAAAGCCTGGATCCAAAAACGCCTCGGAGAGGTGATCTTGAACGCAAAGGCAAAAGCACAAAGAATGTCAGCTTGCTGAGGAATGGGAGAAGGAATGCCCACAGATCGAAAGAAAGAGGATCATATGCCAATCGCCATGGGGCATTGAACAAAGAGGTGGTCCAAACACTCGGAATTTCGGTGGCACATAGAGCAACGACTTGGGAATAAGGATGAATCCTTAAAAAAAATTTGAAGGCGATCATCAGTATTCAGACCACGATGGAAGACCGACCATATGAAAAACCGACACTTCTTCGAGACAGGAGCTTTCCAAAGGTTAGATATGACTTCGGAGTCCACCTGCAAATGGAAAGAAGATGAAGACTCCCATAATTTTAGGCGAGCTGAAGCCACTGAAAAACTCTTCTGATCATTTGGAAGCCAACAGAGAGAATCCTTGCCTGTCGAAGGAGAAGGCCTTAGGAGAGAAGATGAGATATTGTGCCAAAGATCCATCTCCCTGTCTAACAGCGGTCTGCGTGGGAAACGGTACCAAGAGGATGAATAAGTGACCCAAGCCTCTGAAATCTTCATATTATGCCTAGAAGAAACAGCAAACAGTCGCGGAAAAGAGCGAAACAATTGTCCATAGGAAGACCAAGAATCCTTCCAAAAAAGTATATTTTCTCCATTCTTGAGATCCCAAGAAATATTCTGCTTGAAAAGGGGGATTTGCTTGATAATTGAGAACCACGGGGCTCTAGAGCTTATGAACCGAGAGAGCATAGGAATGGAGCTGTCACCAGTGGGTTTATATTTGGCACTGATAAAACTCTTCCAAAGAGTGTCCTCTTCTTTAAAAAATCTCCAAAGCCATTTCATGAGGAGAGCGTTGTTTGAGACCCTGGTTTTATAGAAGCCCAAACCACCAGAGTCTTTTGGAGCTGCCACCTTATCCCAACCAACCAGGGCAATCTTGCGATCATCACTATCAGAACCCTTCCAAAGGAAATTTCGCATGATCTTGTCCACCTGTTTACAAAAAGATTGAGGAGCTTTAAAAACCGCGAGAGAATATAAGGGAGTACTGATGAGAGTAGACTGAATAAGGGTCAAGCAACCCCCTTTCGAAATATACGAAAAGCGCCAGTTTTGAAGGTGTCTTTGGATTTTCTCCACTATTGGATTCCAGAAGGATAAAGTTGAAGGTTTAGTCCCAAGGGGAGTTCCCAAGTAGGATATAGGGAGAGTCTGCACTGAACAACCCCATTTAAAAGCAACTGCAGAGACTCTATCCGCGGGAACATTGACTCTTGAAATGGACGATTTCCTAAAGTTTATATTAAGACCTGACGCTTGTTCAAAGGCCTTAATAATCATGAAAAAGTTTTCCAAGAAACCATCATCATCACGAATAAAGAGGAGAATATCATCTGCGAAAAGAAGGTGAGAGATGGATATATTGCTTAAAGAGCATCCTTCAATGAGCCTATTTTGCTCCGCAGCTTGGATAAGCCGACTAAGATAATCCATGACAATGACGAAGATAAAAGGAGAGATAGGGTCACCTTGACGAATTCCTCTGGATGCTTGAAATTTGCCTCTTGGCTTACCATTAAGCATGGCAGAATATGAGACTGAGGAAATACAAGCTCTCATCCAAACACGCCAAGTATCCGAATAGCCTTTAAAACGAAGTATGCTATCTATGAAATCTCAATTAATTTTGTCAAAGGCTTTTTCAATATCAAGCTTGATAATAAAACCACTTGTGGGAGAGCATCTCCAAAGATCGATAATCTCGTTTGCTACTAGAATGGCATCAGTGATTTGACGGTCCTTGACAAAAGCAAATTGGTTTTCAGCAATAGTGTAAGGGAGGGGTGCTTTTTAACCGCTCAGCAAGAGATTTAGCTATCAAACGATAAAGGACCGTTGTGAGGCTAATCGGGCGATAGTCCGATATTCACAAAGATTTAGCCTTCTTAGGAATCAGTGCAATGTATGATTCATTTATATTCCTTTTAATCACTCCATTCGCCCAGAAATCATGGAATACAGACATGATAGAATGCTTGAGAGAGGTCCAGGATGATTTAAAAGAATTCAACTGTAGAACCATCCGGGCCAGGAGACTTGTTGGCACCCAAAGATTTTAAATTCTGCCAAATCTCCTCTTCTGTGAAAGGAGTAAAATGTTTATTATACACCTAAAGATTTGACCTGCCTTTTGAAAATAGAGTTTTTGAGTAAAATGTTTATTATACAATTACTTTTGAGAGAAAATGAGTTAAATTCTTATTTTAAAACACTATAAGGGGCCGTTTGTTTTTTTTGGTAATCAAGATCGCCGAAATTTTCAGATGCCTAGAATTATATATGCCCGGAAATATAGATGTCTGGCATCTTTAGATAACCATGTTTGTTTTGCAGGAAAATTTATAGAGGTGTTCAGGAATATTTAGATAATCATGTTTTTTTTGTAGGATTTATGGATAAGAATGTCTTAAAATGATGTATTATTCCAACAATACTCTTTCATATCTCCAAATCATTTATATGTTAGTTTAATATAATTTAATTTGTATAACATTTTTACTTTAATAATTTAATATTGTTATCAATTCAATTTGTATTAATTTTATATGTTATTTTGTAAAAATAAAATAAAATAAAAATCTATTGTCTTAAGATTTATATGCAAAAATTAGAATTAATTAAATATTAATTCCAATTTAAACTTCAACTACTCCAACTTATTTAGTTGATAACATTTTTTAGTGGATTATATTTATAAATTATCAAAATAGAGAAAGTTTTGAGAGAAATAATATCAATTTGTGATTTTATTTCTTTTTAATAAAGAGATATTGGATGATCGTTATTGGAAAGGTAAAATAAATAAAATTTTTCACTTCAAATTTCAATTGAAAATAGATTCAACTATATGTTATACAAATTAAATGAAGTTTTTTTTTTAGAAAACAAATTAAATGGAGTTTATTGTATATGTAAATGAAACATATAAATATGGTTAATGAAACGAAAATTAGTGTATTCATTCACCAATATATAATTGTATTAGTGAATGAATACACTAATTGTTTAAAATCCTAAAATTGAGAGAGAGATGATGAAAAACCCATGTATGAGAAGGGCATCCAAATCTTCTTAGATGCCTCTCGTGTGGGTATCCTAGGATGTTCGGGCATCCCGAGATGTCTGGACATCTTACATTACCGCAAAACAAACGAGGTAATCCAGATGCTCATCCCATGAGAATCTTGAATTACTGTGAAACAAACGGTCCCTAAGTGTGTTTTTTTTTTTTTTAGCTATTTTTAGGATTTTTCAAACCACTTCAAAACATCTAAAAATTTAAAAATTGATTTTAATTGATTTAAAGCATTCTATTAAAAAAAATTAAAGTCATTTTTAGATATCTATAAGCATTTTGAAAGCTCGCATGTGTCAATCATGAAGATTGACTAACTGCAATAACTTTGTTAAATTTTTTCACCAATGTGTGTAAATTAAATGACAGAGAATCCTCATCTAATTTGTGTAAGGTTGGATTAATGAAAAATCAACGATAAAAAATAAAATAGTTTGTAAAAGGAAAAGTATACATATGTGAGAATTTTCTTGAGCATATATCTCTAATAATTTTGTTTCATTAAATAATTGTTTTTAAAAATAAGATTGCTCCATAAATAATATATAGGTACCTTTGTTACAAACTATTCTTAAGTTGTCTTTTGTTAAAAACATTTTAGAGTATTTCTAAACATTAAAAATTTTCAATAGGTACTTTTGGTAATGGCAAAATCACCATAGTTTGGGAGTAAATAGAGAAATGTTCTTAGGAAAGAAGAAAAAAAAAAGTGCTTTGTAAAAAAGAATTGGTAAGGTGTCTTTTGCTTGACCAAGAAGCACCCGACAACACTATCAAAAATTTAGAATCAAACATTAAAAGTCGTTTATTAAGGAATACTTTTTACCAAAAGTGCTTTATAGTTAAAGTACTTTTATTGTATGTTTTATTTTAAACGTACTCTCAAACACACCTCAGGTGTTTAAACCAAAAGAACTGATCTTTTAATTGCCTTTTTCGAAAAAGTACTAAAATAAAATAAAACGAGCAGATGATATTTATAATAAATTTTTTAACTTATTTTAAGTTAAAATACTTATTATAAAGAAAACGAGCCGATAATATTTATAATAATTATTTTTAAACAATATTATACTCCACATATTGAATAAAAAGTACTAGAAAAAAATTGAAGTAAAAAGAAATTATCTTTTTCAATATATTTCTTAAATAGCTGTTAGTTTAAGATCAAATATTAATTTGACTCTCCAAATTCAAAATGTGAACTATTAATACAAAATAAAGAGAAAAAAGCAGCATCTCACTAACTTCGATCTATCTCAAAAACTTAAGTTGATTGGCAAGAGTATACATATAATCTTTCTTTAATATATTTCTAACCATCACTTTATATCTTGATCATTTTTTTTTTTATATTTTGAGTTCGACAACATTTAGGGGTGGATGGTTCAAACTCCAACCTTCTTGGTTGTGGATACATGACCATTCATTTACCATTGAGTTTTGCTCATTTTGGCTATCTTGATCATATGTGGACACTTGATAATCACATGACTGAAATTAAGCAAAACTCTAGCTAATTCATTAACCTTAAAAAAAGTTTCAACTCGAAAAGATAAGAAACTTAAAGATTGATAAATTAACATATATTAATCCCTTTATATATTGGTTGATTTACACATTTAACTCATCCAACACAAATAACTCATCATGTTATACCTAGAGCTAAATGAAATTTTAACTTGCATAATCATTCAAGCAAATACACATTTTATGGAGGTGTTTGTCTCCATTTACCTCTTCTTTTCCTCATATAAACTCATTCTGAAATATTATATCATTGAATTAAGTATAGCCTATATGTCGAAATAGAATACTTAACATATTCTAAATTTTTTCTCAATCATGTCATGGAATGCAAAGGAGTGCTACAAATGAACCCTTCTTTTTTTTTTTTTTTTTGGGTAAGCAGAATAATTACGACAGTGTGAGATAAATGAAAAGCTAAATTTTGATGCTTGATTGTGTGTATCAACCAACTTTGATTTCACAAAAGTGATATTATTCTATTAAGATAGTGGAAACATAGTACAAAATAATAAAGGAATTAGATTCGAAACTATCTAGGTCTGGTTGTAATTAATTTGTCGAGATATGAATATGTAGGGTGAATTCAACAATAGTATAGTATAAATATATGGAAGTGGTTGTGTATATTGAAAAGCAAATCAGGGTTAGAAAGTATTAGCAAAAAAAAGGTATTATAATGAGTAGTGCGGAAGGAGGTGGAAGGGCTGCAGTGGACGATCCTATCAAGCAACTAGGGGAAAATCTGGGGTTGAAGGTCAGGGCGATTGATAGTGCAGGTTTGCGGTTGATGAATGAAAAAGACAGACTTCATCATGTGTCGGTGGCTATACCCAGCACTGGAATTATTGTGCCACATGAGGCTACTGGGTATACGCCACCTCCAATATAATCCGACCAGAGATCATCGACTACAACCCAAACTAATATTTGCCTACTCCTCTCTCTTGTCTTCACAATATATGCATTGCACTATTGTCTTTTATCTATCAAAAATACGGCGCAGTCAAAATAAAATAATGATACTTATCTATTCCTAGTCACCGTGAATCCGTGTGGGTGCTTTTCTTTCTCCCTCTCTCGAGAGAAACAACACTTGAAAGTAAATTTTTCAAAAAGACTTACAAAGAGATGTAACCAAACATATGAGTGTTTAAATTCTAAACAGTTTTTTATACAAAATGCATTCTTGAAAAACTTTTAAACCAAAAGGTATTCCAAACGGATCTTTGATTTTCAAATTAAAGATCAATACTAGCTTGTCTATGTGTGAATATCAACATTATAAGTGAAGGGATTCAAACAAATTTTCTAGTCTCTAATACATTAACCCTTTCATCTTAGATATATAGTTAATTAGGCTTCTCACATTCTACTTCATCTATAATATTCCTATAATTATCATTTACAAGGTTTATATATATCAAAATACATGAATGTAGTAGCTCATTAAATCAAATAATCAATTCTTAGTAAAATAGTCTTCCACATGAACCTTCAATAAAATCATGAGTATTTTGTATTAACACAATATCCATTCTCATCCATTTTCATATGGAAAAAAACAATTGCTAGTAACTCAAATCATAGATTATGCATCCCGCGGGGACCCGCCTCGAACGGGGAAGAATTTTTTTCTCATTCTCTAAACGGGGGCAGGGATGGGAATTATTATATTATATGGGCTTCCATCTCCGATGAGTGGGGTGACCCTTGTAGCTGCCCCCTCAAGATGGTGCCTCTTTGGGTTCACCATTCTTGGATCGGATCACAGGGATCCTCAACATGTTCTTTATAACATGCCCCCTCAACTCAAGATGGTGCCTCTTTGGGTTCACCATTCTTGAATCGGATCCCAATTTCTTTATATTGGACCGAATACCCGTTTGGGTTTTATGGGTTCTGATACCATATTATATTATATGGGCTTCCATCTCAAAACCAATTGGCAATGAGTGGGGTGACCCTTGAAGCTTATATATTGTAAGGTCTCCACCAATCTTTTCGATGTGGGATCCTCAACATTATATTCCCTGTCCCGTTCCCCTGCCCCGTCCCACTCTTTTTATAATATATATATATATATATATATATATATATATATATATATATATATTAATGTATATTATTATAATATTATGGTGTAATTTATAAGTATAAATAGTAAAATTCTAACTTTGTTGTTGTTGTTGTTGTAATTTTTAATTTTAAACGTGTTATTTTATTGTTGTTATTATTTTAAAATTTTTAATATTTGAGATTATGTTGTAATTGTGAATTATTTATGTTGAAAATAAACACTTTTATATACTCTCAAGGCTTGTATTACAAATTCCCGAAGGTGAAAAAATTCAGTATATTCTTGTGTACAATGATACAAAAGTGGTTGTTATTTGAACTAGCACCGAGGGAATAAAAAAGGAAAGAAAAGCAGTCATTATTGACTGATATTTACAAAGGAATATATCTAATCTTACAAGGAAATAAGATAACAAAATAAAAGGTAATATTATGCTGCAAATTTGTTGTCAATGAGTCCAACGGTAAGTGCAATCTGTCATATGCACTAATTAAGGGATTTATAATCAATCACCACTATATTTTGGTGATTGATTGGCTTGCCTCTTCCTTTCAGCACAATGACCTGTTGTATTTGTTGGATTAGTTGTCAAGCTCAAGCTATTTTGGTTTTGTTTCTTTACATCATTTCTCAAACTAGAGGTAGGGATTTCACGAACTCCTAGTTTGTTGGAGAGGTCTTTAAATGTTGCCTTTGCAAGGGGTTTGGTGAAGATGCCTACAAGTTGCTGATGAGATGGAACATATCGAGTGATTAAGGTTCCTAGAGCTACCTTTTCTCTTACAAAGTGATAGTTTAGTTCAATGTGTTGCGTTCTAGCATGAAACACTGGATTTTTAGTCATTTGGATAGCACTCATGTTGTCACAAAATAGCTCTGGTGTTTTGTGTAACGGTATTCCCATATCTCGAAAGAAGAAAGAGATTCAGTTGTTGCCTGGGCCATTGCTCTATATTCTGCTTCTGAGCTTGAACGAGCCACGATTGGTTGTTTCTTTGATGACCATGAGATTAAGTTTGATCCTAGAAAGATACAGTATCCAAAAGTACTTCTTCTAGTAATTGGACACCCACCCCAATTTGCATCACAATATCCATATAAGTTTAGTGAACTATTTTTAAAGAAAGTGATACCATGATTCATGGTCTTTTTTAAGATATCTAAGAATTCTTTTAACTTTCTGCTTCATTTGAGGTTGTTGCATATTTTGACAAACTTTGTTGACCGCATGAACAATGTCTGGTCTGGTTAAAGTGAGATATAAGAGAGATCCCACCAGACTTCTGTAAAGTGTTGGATCAATCATCTCTTCATCTTTGGTGGAACAATTGGGACTTAAAGCCATCGGACTAGAAATGGGTGATGCATTCATCATTTCTGACTTCAACAAGAGATCTTTAGTGTATTTCTTTTGGGTAATGTGATAGCCATTTGTAAGTTCTTGCACTTCAATCCCAAGGAAATAGTGAAGTTGGCCTAAGTCCTTAATTGCAAACTCAGTGCCTAGTTGCTGAATGAGGCTTTGAACAAACGTTGGCTCATTTCCTGTGATTATAATGTCATCTACATATACTAACATCAGAACAAGTATGTTTTCATATTTATAGATGAAGAAGGAAGAATCTGAAGTGCTGCAATGAAATCCTATGTGAAGTAAAAATTTAGAGAGGCGCTCAAACCAAGCTCTAGGGGCTTGTTTGAGTCCATAGAGCGACTTATTTAGCTTGCATACATGGTTAGGAAATTTAGGATCAGAAAAACCTGGTGGTTGAGTCATGTATACTTCCTCCTTTAGGTGTCCATGAAGGAAAGCATTTTTGACATCCAATTGTTTTAGCTTCCAGTTGTATGATGCAGCAAGAGCAAGGACTAGACGTATTGTTGTACTTTTGACCACTGGACTGAAAGTTTCTTTATAGTCTAGGCCTTCCACTTGTGAGTATCCTTGAGCGACCAATCTTGCTTTATATCTTTCTATTGAGCCATCTTCCTTGAGCTTTGTTTTGAATATCCACTTGCAACCTACAATATTAGTGTTTGGAGGTTTACTTACTAACTTCCACATTTCATTGACATGAAGAGCTTGGAGTTCTTCTTCCATAGCATTTTTCCAAACTGGTGTTTGAAGAGCTACTTTATAATTCTTTGGTTCACTTGTCTCTACTATACCAAGGAAGATGCTATGATTTTTCTGGTGTTGTTGCTTTGATTTTAGCCTAGTGATCATAGGATGACTATTTACTGTCTCATTTTCCATTTGATTTGATTGTTGTTGGCCTTGTACTTCCTGATTTTGAGTGCCTACAAAAGGAAGATCAATAAACAAGCAGTCACTAATATCAGGTAAATTATTGAAAGAAGTTTCAATATTTTGACATCCTTGATTCTGTTGTCTGTTAGTTTCCAGCTCTACTTCTGCTGCAGTTTGACATTGAGGTTGATTTTGTAGTCCACTTTCAGGTTGTTCATCTCCTTGATTGATGTGTAGGTGTTCATCTCCTTGATTTTGTAGGCCATTTTGCAAGTCTTGAGATTCACTTGATAGATGTTGGTTATCACATTGCTCACTTACTAGATTTGGAGTCAAGTAGTTAGGTTGTTCATCTCTCTGTTCTTTGCTCCTTTGGTCATTGTTGTTCTTGATTCTGCATTGTTCATTTAATACTATATCATCAAAGTAAGTGGTTTTCTTTTGGAAGTCATTACCTTGAGTTTTGTGAGCTTGAATTTCTTCTGCTTCAGTAGGTGAATGCCAAACATCTACATCCAAGAAACTTGATATATCTAAAAATTCATGCTTCATGGATTTATCATTAGTGTTAGAATCAAATTGCATATATTTTTCATCAAATATAACATGTCTTGAAATATACACTTTGTGGGTTTTAGGGTCAAGACATCTATATCCTTTGTGAGTCATGTTATATCCTATGAATACACATGGATAAGTTTTCTTTGCAAATTTATTATTGGATTGATACCTAAGATACGGATAACACCTACATCCAAAAACTTTCAAGTTATTGTAGTTAGGCTCTCTTTTAAATAGAATTTCAAAAGGTGTTTTCATTTTTAAAGTTGAAGAGGGCATTCTATTTATCAAAAAAGTAGCAGTCAAGAAACTATCTACCCAATACTTAAGAGGTAATTTAGATTGGAAAAGAATAGACAAACCTGTCTCGAGTATGTGTCTATGCTTTCGTTCAGCCACTCCATTTTGTTGAGGAGTGTGAGGGCAACTCATTTGATGATGGATTCCATTTTCCTCCATGAGTTGTTTTAGTTTCAATGAAGTGAATTCTCCTCCACCATCGGTTTGAAAAACTTTAATTTTCTTTTCAAACTGAGTTTCAACAAGCTTGTGGGACTTATAAAAACATTCAAATAATTCAGATTTTCTCTTAAAAGGAAAAAGTCATGTATACCTAGAATGATCATCTATAAAACTAGCATAGTATTTAAACTTTTGACAAGAAGAGACGGGTGCAGGACCCCATAAATCACAGTGAACTTTATCAAAAGGAAACATGCTTAATTCATTTCTCAAACTAAATGGCAATCTGCAACTCTTGCTCAATTGACAAGTTTCACAAATAAGGGTAGTTTTCTTCCAGTCTGAGACTTGGATCAATTGTTTATTACTCAAGTGTTTCACAAAAACATCATTCAAATGACCTAAACGCTTATGCCATACATCGAAAGATAATTTATTTGAGTTTGCGGCTGCAAGGTATGAGAAAATAGTAGATTTTGTAGGTTTCTGCTGCTCCAATGCATAAAGATCTCCTCGTTTAACTCTCTTTGCTAGCACTTGTCCCTGTTTGTTCTTCCCAACAAAGTCATTTGATGTAAATATGATAGAGCAATCAATATCATTTGTAAGTTTACTTATGGAGATAAGATTCTTTTTAATTTCAGGAACTACCAACACATTATTCAATTTTAGGTTGTTATCATGAGTTTCTATTTTACCAATGTGAGTGATATCAAGTCCATCTCCATTACCTACGTATAACTTTTCTTTTCCTTTGTAAATATGACATGTTGTAACCTTAACTAAGTCATTAACAACATGAGATGTAGCTCCTGAGTCTGCATACATAGCAGGATCCATGGCATCTTCAAAGGACAGTGTAGCAAGTGGCTTTGGAATTTCTCCATGTTGAAATGAATGGTCATACATGTTCCAGCACCTTATAGCAGTGTGGTTAGTTTTTCCATAGATTTGACATGTAATATTTTTACCTTGATTTGTCTCTTTGATTGGAGAATGATTTGGGACAATATTGTTGGAGAAGAAAAATGTAGATTGGTGCCTTTGATTTGCATTATGCTTCCAACCTCTACCTCTTGTATTTTGGAAACCTCCTCTGCTTCTGCCTCTTCCCCTTTGAATGAAGTAAGCTTGGTTTACATTTGTTTTGTCTTCTTCACCCTCCAACATGTTCATTTGCTCACGAGCCTTCAAAGCTAGGATAAACTGGTTAAAAGTAGGGTATGGCACCTTTGACAACATGGTTGTTCGAAAGTCCTTATATTTGTTGCCTAATCCACGTGCTAAGGTGAATACCTTACTCAAATCATCTAAGGGCTTTTTCATAGCAGCTAACTTGTCACATAGTCCTTTAAACTTCTTAATATAATCATCAAGAGTCAAATTTCCTTTCTTTAAGCAATGAAGAGATTCACTAAGATGTATTTCATTTTCTTTTTTAATAGCAAGAAGAGTTTCTTCTAATGATGTCCAAACCTGATAAGCAGTTTCCAATCCTTCAATCATGGCTAAAACTTCCTCCGAGATGGTCCCAAGCAGCCACGAAGTCAGCAGTCCATCATTATTGAGCCAAGTTTGTCGTTTTGTTGAAGTTTCGTTAGATTCTTCTTCATCTGTATCATTCAACTTATGTGGGCAATCTCCCTTCAGGTGGTTTTCAACTCCTAGGCTTCTCACAAGAGGTAAAACTTGTGACTTCCATAGTATGTAGTTGGTAGTGCTGAGTTTGATAGATATCAAACTTGAACATTGGTGAAAAGACTGAATGGTTAGTATTTCTTTTCATTTGGCCATGAGAATACAAGGACTTGAGGTAGGATTTGGATATGAATTTCGCTTGGTGCTAGGCTCTGATACCATAAACACTTTTGTATACTCTCAAGGCTTGTATTACAAATTTTGGTGAAAAAAGTTCAGTATATTCTTGTGTACAATGATACAAAAGTGGTTGTTATTTGAACTAGCACCGAGGGAATAAAAAAGGAAAGAAAAGCAGTCATTATTGACTGATATTTACAAAGGAATATATCTAATCTTACAAGGAAATAAGATAACAAAATAAAAGGCAATATTATGCTGCAAATTTGTTGTCAATGTGAGTCCAACGGTAAGTGCAATCTGTCATATGCACTAATTAAGGGATGTATAATCAATCACGAGTATATTTTGGTGATTGATTGGTTTGCCTCTTCCTTTCAGCACAATGACCTGTTGTATTTGTTGGATTAGTTGTCAAGCTCAAGTTATTTTGAAATTCAAAAAATCCAAGAAGCGGCAATGGTGAGGATATCTTCCCATAAAAAAGTTAGAGAAACTCTAGGAAGCTTGAAATTCAAAAAATCCAAAAAACCAACCTATACCTAAAAAAGTTAGAGAAATTCTAGAAAGCTTGAAATTCAAAAAATCCAAGAAGCGGCAATGGTGAAGATATCTTCCCATAAAGCACTTGAATCCTATGATCTATCATGGAAAATTCAGTCATTTCATTCCAACCAAATAAACCAAAGGATTGCTGAATCCTTTGATCTTTTTAGAGTTGTTTTCTTTTGAATGATTTGCATTTACTGGCAGTTTTTTTCTTTTTTTAATTTCTTTATTCATATTCAAACATTCCATATATAAGAAAATTGGTAATGTTCATTAATTATATCTATGTATATAAATTCCCAGCTTTTTTTTTTTTTTTTTTGAACTTTCTTATTCATATCCGAACATTTCAAACTTGGTCATATATTCATTATTATGCTTTAAATAAAAGCATAAATTATATATACATATATATTTCCCAAAAAAATGAACCCCTTTTTTTACTTAAAAGGTTTATCAAAATTAATTTTTATATTTAAAGCAAATATTTTATACCATTTATATTTTGAACATACATCCGAAGTTATATTTTCTTTAAAATGATCTTGTTGATGGTCGATTTTGGCCAGAGGAACTCACCTGACCTTCACGTGCCACCAACGGTAAATTTGTAGTTGAGGGGGGAAGACGTGGCCTGCAAGACAGTAAACCTGCACACCGGTGTGGTGCTCGCCACACCGGCTCCGATGCTTAAGTCAGCAAGCAGAACGGTAGGGCGTGGAAAAGTAAGAGCAAGAGGAGAATAGAGAGTAGAGTTTAGGGATAGAATTCGGGATCCCCTCTTCAGTGGCGAAGAGGGATATAAATACCTGTTCATCCTCCTAGCCTTTTTAGGGTTTCGGAGGCGTTTTAGGTCAAACCAGGCGAAACCGGGGCATCCAGAGGCGGTGGGGACCAGACGGGACCAAACGGGCTCGGCCCGCACGAGCGGGCCGAGCAGGGGGTCGGGTCGAAAACCCGACCCCTTCGGTCTTGGCCCGTCCCATTTGCCGGTTTTGCCTCCTTGGTCCATCTTTCAGCCCGATTTCTCCCCGGTTGTCCTCGTCAGCTCCTTGTATATCGGGGTGGTCCAAAATTGCCTATAACATTAAGCCCCCACTCTTGAATTGGGATTCGGGGTGACTTATTGCTATAAGTTGAGCTCCTTAAGCCCGATTTAAGAGTAATGACCCTTGCCCTGGGCTGGCTTACGTGTAGCTTTGCTGTCATCCTGCAAAGTAGGATAGAAGTAGACACTCCCTGAATAGGGGTTAGATGAAATGAAAATGAAAAAGGGTGAGAGATTACAAAAGTGGTGCTGGTCGGCCTCGGGCTCGGGAAGAGGCCGAGCACAGCTATCTCCCTTTCTGCTTGCCTGGTCGGCCTCGGCCTCGGGAAGAGGCCGAGCATCATATTTTGTAATTTTGCTTAGGGGGCGTTGCCCCCGAACCCCCACCGGGCGCTTCGCCCCTGGACCCCCGTACTGGGTCATTCGGAGTGCTTCATTTCAGGTTCGTGTCTGCAAGAGAAAAGTTAGGGGAAAGGCTAGGGTCGGCCTCGGCCTCAAGCCCCCTGTTAGCCTAAGATTTGGCTCCCTGCATCCATATGTTAGTCCTTGTAGGGAAATAACAAGAGAATAGGTTTGAACATGTATCCATATGTTAGCTTCAACCTGGGTGCTTTTTGTTTAATAGGGAGTGCATATCCCCTATTACTTGCTTTTTGTTTAATAGGGAGTGCATATCCCCTTTACAGCCCCCAATCTCAAGAAAAACTTTATTAAAACACAAAGTATAGTTGAGTAAATAGGAGAATACCTTTAAAGTTTGTGCTCGGCCTCGGTAAGAGGTGCTCGGCCTTGGCAAGAGGTGCTCGGTCCTGGCTTCTGTAGGGTGAGCTTGACTTAGATGAAGTGTATGGACTCATGTCAGGTGAGGTGAGGTAGACTCGTTGGTCCAGGCTCACATGGTCTCACTTTGGATGAGGCGAGGTAGACTTCGGCAGTCCAGGCTCGCCCGGTGTAAGGATGCTCAGGCCAGAGGAGGTGAGGTAGACTCGTTGGTCCAGGCTCACATGGTCTCACTCTGGATGAGGCGAGGTAGACTTCGACAGTCCAGGCTCGCCCGGTGTAAAGATGCTCAAGCCAGAGGATGTGAGGTAGACTCGTCGGTCCAGGCTCACATGGTCTCACTCTGGATGAGGCGAGGTAGACTTCGACAGTCCAGGCTCGCCCGGTGTAAGGATGCTCAAGCCAGAGGATGTGAGGTAGACTCGTCGGTCCAGGCTCACATGATCTCACTCTGAATGAGGCGAGGTAGACTTCGGCAGTCCAGGCTCGCCCGGTGTAAAGATGCTCAAGCCAGAGGATGCGAGGTAGACTCGTCGGTCCAGGCTCACATGATCTCACTCTGGATGAGGCGAGGTAGACTTCGGCAGTCCAGGCTCGCCCGGTGTAAAGATGCTCAGGCCAGAAGAGGTGAGGTAGACTCGTTGGTCCAGGCTCACGTAATCTCAATCTGGCTGAGGCGAGGTAGACTTCGGCAGTCCAGGCTCGCCTGTAGGCGTGGGCACTATAGGCTCGCTGAAGCGTGGGCACTATAGGCTCGCATGTGAAGTGTGGGCACTATAGGCTCACTGAAGCGTGGGCACTATAGGCTCGCATGTAGGCGTGGGCACTATAGGCTCGCTGAAGCGTGGGCTTTATAGGCTCGCATGTAGGCGTGGGCACTATAGGCTCGCTGAAGCGTGGGCACTATAGGCTCGCATGTATGAGCGTGGGCACTATAGGCTCGCTGAAGCGTGGGCACTATAAGCTCGCATGTATGAGCGTGGGCACTATAGGCTCGCTGAAGCGTGGGCTCTATAGGCTCGCATGTAGGCGTGGGCACTATAGGCTCGCTGAAGCGTGGGCTCTATAGGCTCGCATGTAGGTGTGGGCACTATAGGCTCGCTGAAGCGTGGGCACTATAGGCTCGCATGTATGAGCGTGGGCACTATAGGCTCGCTGAAGCGTGGGCACTATGGGCTCGCATGGAGGTGTGAACGCTAAGCTCGAATACTTAGGCTCACAGGTGTTCGATCTCGCTTGAAATAAGAGAATTGGTCTCAGTCACAACCATTGTCATGGTCGGCCTCGGCCTCAGGTCGGCCTCGATCATATCTGGGGTCGGCCTCGGCCTCAACCATATCTAGGGTTGGCTTAGGCCTTAGCCTCGAACAATCTGTTGTCTCTCGTACCTGGTTCCTTCGCTTCGATCTGGATCTTGTCTTCTGTTCAACTGCGTTGACAATCTGATTTGTCTGGATTATGTGATCTTCGGGTCACTTTTGAAGTATTGGATAGTCGGCTTCGGCTTTGGCCTAGGGTCGGCCTTGGCCTCGGGATGACCACAGTTGTGGGTCGGTCTCGGCCAAAGGATGACCGTAGCTTAGAGTTGGCTTTGGCCTAGGGTCGGCCTCGGCCTCGGGATGACCATAGCTGTGGGTCGGCTTCGGGCTCGGCCAAAGGATGACCGTAGCTTAGAGTTGGCTTTGGCCTAGGGCCGGCCTCGGCCTCGGGATGACCATAGCTGTGGGTCGGTCTCGGCCTCGGCCAAAGGATGAACACCTTCAGTTGTCCTCGGTATGGTCGACCTCGGCCTCGGTCCCAGCCTTCGCACTGTTCGTCTGGTAGTCGCTGTTTGGCTTGGAGTCACTTAGCTTCTGCAGGTCTCCTTGACAGTTTTGGCACTTCTGCACTTATCCTCGATCAGATTCCTCTGGTCTATCTTGGTATGACCGTAGCTTGGTGTTGAAACTGTGTGGTCATGACCCTTTAGCATGCTTGGTTCTGGGCTCCTCGGAATTATGTGATCTGTGTGCTTCAGCCCCCTGACCTTGCTGGTTGCGTTGTTGGTCTTCTTTCCTCTGGATTCTGTCTCTGATTCATCCATGTATTCGACTGGATTCTTCCCCTTCTTCGGGTCTCTAATCAAGCTCCCCTCATGGACTTTGGTGCTAGGGTCGGGTTTATCCAGGATTTGGAGTATTCTGGACAAACTCCGATTCATTCCCTTCACCTCATCCTCAAGGGCGGCAATTTTGGTGTCGGCATCCTCTCCTCGGCCTCGGCCTCGACCTCGGCCTGCTGGTCTCGGTGACCCCCGGATGATGTCATCGTCACGTGACCTCCGCTGGTGGCGGTCACCATCCGAATTCTCTATGTTTACGTCTTGGTCTTTCTTCTCCATACCCTTACTCATGGAATAACCGATGTGCAGATTAACAGGCTTTCTTCCCCACAGACGGCGCCAACTGTTGATGGTCGATTTTGGCCAGAGGAACTCACCTGACCTTCACGTGCCACCAACGGTAAATTTGTAGTTGAGGGGGGAAGACGTGGCCTGCAAGACAGTAAACCTGCACACCGGTGTGGTGCTCGCCACACCGGCTCCGATGCTTAAGTCAGCAAGCAGAACGGTAGGGCGTGGAAAAGTAAGAGCAAGAGGAGAAAACAGAGAATAGAGAGTAGAGTTTAGGGATAGAATTCGGGATCCCCTCTTCAGTGGCGAAGAGGGATATAAATACCTGTTCATCCTCCTAGCCTTTTTAGGGTTTCGGAGGCGTTTTAGGTCAAACCAGGCGAAACCGGGGCATCCAGAGGCGGTGGGGACCAGACGGGACCAAACGGGCTCGGCCCGCACGAGCGGGCCGAGCAGGGGGTCGGGTCGAAAACCCGACCCCTTCGGTCTTGGCCCGTCCCATTTGCCGGTTTTGCCTCCTTGGTCCATCTTTCAGCCCGATTTCTCCCCGGTTGTCCTCGTCAGCTCCTTGTATATCGGGGTGGTCCAAAATTGCCTATAACAGATCTAATATTGAAATAATAAAATTTCAATTAGTTCTGTTGGATGTATAACCTTATTGCCAATTAGAAATAGCAATCTAAACTAAAATGACACACTCAGACATGTAGCATATAACCAAATGCACAAACAGAAAACAGCCGATTCGCAAGAGAAAACAGAAACACAAGGTTTTTTAAGTGGTTCGATCAATGTGATCCACATCCACTGTGATGTTTTACTGGCTTTATTAACTCAACAATGATCTCGATCTTCAGTACAATAACTCGAATAATTCAGAGAAGAAGAATATAACAAGAAACAATGGATCAAACACACCAGTGATGCTTATGGATGGATGACCTACTCTGCTTCCACATATCAACCAATTTGCTCAACTGAATTAACTGTCATCATGCATGATACAAGTATTGAGCAAAATGTTTTGGGCCCATTATAATAGCCATAAGCCCAACAAGTTCTCTTACATTTTCAGAAAAATAAATTTTTTATTTTTGTTTAGTTTCTTTTAAAATTTGGTTTTAATATCAAAATATCTAAACTACTTTTTTTTATTTTAGTAAATTATTCTTCACATAAAATAAAACTATTGTTATAGGCAATTTTGGACCATTCCGATATACAAGGAGCTGACGAGGACAATGGGGAGAAATCGGGCTGAAAGATGGACCAAGGAGGCAAAACCAGCAAGTGGGACGGGCCAAGACCGAAGGGGTCGGGTTTTTGGGTCGACCCCCTGCTCGGCCTCGGCCTAGGCCGAGGCCGAGCACATGGTCTGGTCGAGGTCGAGTCCGTCTGATGCCGTTAGGCCCCTACCGCCTCCGTCAGCCCCGGTTTTGCCTGGTTTGACCTAAAACGCCTCCGAAACCCTAAAAGCGTTAGGAGGATGAACAGGTATTTATACCCTTCTTCACCACTGAAGAAGGGACTCCGAATTCTATCCCAAAACACTATTGTATATTCTCTACTCTCTCCTCTTACTCTGACTTTTTCACTCCCTACCGTTCTGCTTGCTGACTTAAGCATCGGAGCCGGTGTGGCGAGCACCACACCGGTGTGCAGGTTTACTGTCTTGCAGGCCACGCCTTCCCCCTCATCTACAAATTTACCGTTGATGGCATGTGAAGGTCAGGTGAGTTTCCTCTGACCAAAATCGATCATCAACAACTATAATAAAAGAAAAAAAAAACATATCTGAGTATCATTGTTCACACGTAACTTCGGGGATGGAGACACGTGGAATAAATAATATATTGTATTAATGTTGTATGCGTGTGGGTGTACAATCTCTAACTTTAATCCTCTGATTCTCTCTCTTAAATATATAAACTTTGGCCTCTAGCTTGTTGCTCTTCTTGGGCCGGTTTGTTGGGCTTCTTAGATGATCAACTTGCTAGGTTGATGATCTCTTGGATCGGCCTGTTGGCTTGATGATCTCTTGGATCGGCTTATTGGCTTGTTGATCTTCTTGGATGATCGGTCTGTTAGGTTGATGATCTCCTGGATCGACCTATTGGACTTGTTGATCTTCTTGGATGATCGGCCTGTTAGGTTGATGATCTCCTGGATCGACCTATTGGGCTTGTTGATCTTCTTGGATGATCGACCTGTTGGCGTGATGATCTCTTGGATCGGCTTGTTGGCTTGTTGATCTTCCTGGATGATCGGCCTGCTGACTTGTTGATCTTCTTGATCGGTCGGTTGGCTTGTTGATCTCTTGGATGATCGGCCTGCTGACTTGTTGATCTTCTTAATCGGTCGGTTGGCTTCTTGATCTCTTGGATCAGCCTATTGGCTTGATGATCTGTTGGATCGGCTTGTTAGCTTGTTGATCCTCTTGGATGATCGGCCTGCTGACTTGTTGATCTTCTTGATCGGTCGGTTGGCTTGTTGATCTCTTGGATCGGCCTGTTGGCTTGATGATTTGTTGGATCGGCTTGTTAGCTTGTTGATCCTCTTGGATGATCGGCCTGCCGACTCTGGACTCTGGCAGAATGCTCTGGACTCTGAGTTCTCTGACTCTGTCTCCAAATCTGAATCCCCCCAAAATGAATGGTGGTCTCCTCTATTTATAGAGTTTGATGGACCTCATATGGGCTTGGGCTTGGGTCCAATTGCCACGTGGCATAATCTGATTGAACTTAGCTGATGTTATCTGATGGATCACTAATAGACAAGTGGCATTCTTTGATTTGCCAAATTTTAATGTCTATTAATTTAATCTAGGGACACGTGTAAATGTGTAACTGGTCCCAAATTTATTTTATCATTAATTTATATTAATGACGTGGCAACTTGTGATTGGCCGAAATTTCTCCTTCAACAAATGCCCCCTTTTCGAGATTTAGGCACAAGTTATGTGTGAGTGAATCTCGAAAAATATATTTTGGAATTAAAATGCGAGGTATTTGTTCTTGACTTTGACTCCATTTGGTGCGTCAATTTAATCAAAATATGAATTTTGGTCAAAATTTTGATTTTTTTTATTTGGCAGCAAACTTTGATTTCAAGTTTGGGCAAAATTTGGTTTATACCCAAATTTTGATTTGAGGTAAAATCCTACCCAATTTTAACTCGCATTTGGAATAGAATTTGAGGTTTTGACTTTGGTTCATTTGGGATAAAATTTGGATTATGCCCAAAATTTAATTTAAGTAAATTTAAGGCTGCATCCCAAAATTTGGTGGGAATTTGGAATAAAATTTATTTCCCAATTTGATTTAAATCAAATCTCATATCTTTGGGTTAAAATTTGAACCAAAGACTCTTGTTGGAGATAAGATTTATATTCAAACCCTTCAAAAATTGATGAAGATTGTCGTTGGAGATAAGATATATATTTGAACTTATCCCAAAATTGATGAAGATTGTCGTTGGAGATAAGATATATATTTGAACTCATCCCAAAATTGATAAAGATTATCGTTGGAGATAAGATTTATCTATTTGAATCCAACCTTCCATTCTATAAATAAGGTTGAACCTCAGCAGAGGAGAGCACACATCAATTGCAGAGAGCATTCAAGAAGGGATCCAAGTAGGAAACTTTCTTTTCTTTTCTTTTCTTTTTTTTTTTTTTAATTTTCGTTTTTTTTTATATTTTCGTTTTTTATTTTTATTTATTTTTTTTAAATTTTCGTTTTATTATTATTATTTTTTTAATTTTCTTTTTTTTTTGGTTTTTTTTTGTTTGTTTTTTTTTTTTTTTTTTTTGCAATTTGTTTCTTTCTTCCTTGAATGTGCAAGCTTCGTGCAACCGTCGTCACCAAATTCACTTGCGGTGATTTCACCACCTGTCTAGACCAGTCACTTTGATGACTGTAGTTTCCTGCAGGGGTGGTCACCATGGTCGTCATCAGCTTCACTTGCAGTGATTTCACCACCTGTCTAGACCAGTCACTTTGATGACTGTAGTTTCCTGCAGGGGTGGTCACCACGGTCGTCATCAGCTTTCACTTGCAGTGATTTCACCACCTGTCTAAACCAGTCACTTTGATGACTGTAGTTTCCTGCAGGGGTGGTCACCACGGTCGTCATCAGCTTTCACTTGCAGTGATTTCACCACCTGTCTAGACCAGTCACTTTGATGATTGTAGTTTCCTGCAGGGGTGGTCACCACGGTCGTCATCAGCTTTCACTTGCAGTGATTTCACCACCTGTCTAGACCAGTCACTTTGATGACTGTAGTTTCCTGCAGGGGTGGTCACCACGGTCGTCATCAGCTTCACTTGCAGTGATTTCACCACCTGTCTAGACCAGTCACTTTGATGACTGTAGTTTCCTGCAGGGGTGGTCACCACGGTCGTCATCAGCTTCACTTGCAGTGATTCACTCTTACTAGACTAGTCCCCATTTTATTGGGTGATCTGAGTAACCTGTAGGAGTAGTCGCTAGATTTGCCTACAGTGATGCACTCCTGCTAGACCAGTCCCCATTTTATTGGGTGATCTGAGTAGCCTGCAGGGGTAGTCACCAGATTCGCCTTCAGTGATGCACTCCTGCTAGACCAGTCCCTACTTTATTAGGTGATCTGAGTAACCATGCAGGAGTAGTCACCAGATTTGCCTACAGTGATGCACTCCTGCTAGACCAATCCTCATTTTATTGGGTCAACACATTTATTGTCTTTCTTTCTCTTTTTTTTTTTTGTGGTTTGATATGGAGCATTTTTTTTAACTTGCAGCTAAGATGCATCTTCCAGTCTAGACACTTTCAAGATAAAGGCAACGCTAAAGTTGTTCATCTTTGTAGATGTTCTAAAACGAAAGCTTCAACCGTCAACTTTTGAATATGAAATGAAGTTATCAACAGTCAATTTTTGAAGATGAAGCGAAGCGTACGCCATCAACTGCCAACATTTGAAGATGAAGCGTAGCGGACGCCGTCAACTGCATTTGAAGATGGAGTGGAACGAGGCCGTCAACCGCCGCCAAACATTTGAAAAGGAGCAACGGTGAACCTTCGAACTTGGAGAAGGAAAACTTCAGTGGCGAACCTTCAAATTGAGGGGTGGAGAGAAGCACCTTCGAACTTGGAGAATGAGCAATAAAGAGAATCGCCTTCGAACTTGGAGAAAGAGTAGCATAGAGAAGCGCCTTCGAACTTGGAGAAGGAGCAACGGAGAGAAGCGCCTTCGAACTTGGAAAAGGAGCAGTGGAGAGAAGCGCCTTCGAACTTGGAGAAGGAGCGAGCGAAGCTCGTGAGGGAACCTTCGAACTTGGAGGAAGGAACTGCAGCAGCGCGTGAGAGAACCTTCGAACTTGGAAGAAGGTAGCAGCGAAGCGCATGAGAACCTTCGAACTTGGAGGAAGGAACTGCACAGCGAAGCGCATGAGAACCTTCGAACTTGGAGGAAGGAACTGCAACGAAGCGCAGCGTGTGAGAACCTTCGAAACCTTCGAATTTGGAGGAATGAACTGCAGCGAAGCGCGTGAGAACCTTCGAACTTAGGGAGGAATGATCCGCAGCGAAGCGCGTGAGAACCTTCGAATTTGGAGGAAGGAACTGCACGAAGCGCGTGAGAACCTTCGAACTTGGGGGAAGGAATTGCAGAGCGAAGCGCGTGAGAACCTTCGAACTTGGAGGAAGGATCGCAGCGAAGCGATGTGAGAACCCTCAAACTTGGAGGGAAGGAACTGCAGCAAAGCGCGTGAGAACCTTCGAATTGTGAGGAAGGAACTGCAACGAAGCGCGTGAGAACCTTCAAACTTGGAAGAAGGAACTGCAGCGAAGCGCGTGAGAACCTTCGAATTTGGAGGAAGGAACTGCACGAAGCGCGTGAGAACCTTCGAACTTGGGGGAAGGAATTGCAGAGCGAAACGCGTGAGAACCTTCGAATTTGGGAGAAGGAACTGCAGCGAAGTGCGTGAACCTTCGAACTTGGGGAGAAAGAACTGCAACGCAGCGCGTGAGAACCTTCGACCTTGGAGAGAAGGAATTGCAGCGAAGCACGTGAGAACCTTCGAACTTGGAGGAAGGAACTGCAGCGAAGCGACGTGAGAACCTTCGAACTTGGAAGAATGAACTGCAGCAGCGGAGAACCTTCGAACTTGGAGGAAGGAACTGCAGCGAAGCGCGTGAGAACCTTCGAACTTGGGGGCAAGGAACTGCAGCGAAGCGCGTGAGAACCTTCGAATTTGGAGGGAAGGAACTGCAGCGAAGCGTGTGAGAACCTTCGAACTTGGAGGAAACAACTTCCATTTGCTGTGTTGCCCCCACTAGTGATGAATTTCCTCAATTTATATCGTCGTGCTTCAATATTTGTTGCACTTCTTTTTTTTTTTTTGTTTGCAGAGACTGAACTTAAAGTTTTCTTTAAGCTGCCTACGTACCCTTTGAAGAAAAGGGATCAAGTCATAACGTAGTTCAAATTTTTTTGCACTCACCTTTTAAGCTCGTGTGGGCTAGGAGCATCATGCAGTTTAGGCTCTTGCGATAAGGAGCTTTTACATTTAAAAGCTCTTATCTTTGTCATGGTCTTGATCAAATCCTTCATTTGCAGGATTGGTCAAGATAATGAGATTTGGCTTCACCTTCAAGGAACCTTCCGTATTTATGAGAACAGAAAACTTCCTCTTCATACGTGACGGGATGCTACTATGAAGCTTCTCGTCACTGTTTACTTCATCGAAAAGTTTCAACTCCAAGTTGTTCATCTTTCTTTTAGGTTGATCGTTTGTTACTTTGAGGCGATCAAAGACAGATGTTGAAGATCGATTTTTCTTCGATGTGGAGACACTTAGCCTTTGGAAAGCTGAAGGTTGAGTGGAGGTGGACATCGAACATTGATTTTCTTCCTTTGTCGCGGCCATACTCATTCTATGGAATATCGAAGGACGAGTAGTTGGAGGCTTGATGCGATCAAAGACGGAAGTCCTTTGTTCACTCTTCTTAGAATTGTCAACTTCTTCTACGTTGATGCAGTAGGAAGTCGCAAGGTTCTCTTTTGTCTTTTTGTGGAAAGTTTTGGAGAATGATTTATTCAACATCACCAGTTGTTGAGGTTGAGAGAACTTTTTACTTCTCATTCTCTTGGGTTGAAGTTTCTTAGGATCCTTCTTTCTTTGATGTTTGCTCTTTTCTTTGATTGTAGCAAGATTTGATTGAGCTACTTCATCAAGGTCGAGCTCAATTTTTCTTTCCATAGCCAGCTTTAGAATTAAGTCCTTTAGGACGAAACATCTTTCCACTGGATGACCAATAACTCGATGATACTTGCAATACTTGGGATCATCGACTTTCTCCATCTCTTCTGGTCGTTTACACTTAGGAAGCTTTATCAGTTGCGCTTCCAATAGTTGTTCCAACATATCAGGGATGTCGGCATCAGGAAAAGGATAGATTTTCTTCTGTCTTTCCTTTAAAGTTAAGTGATGCGCTCCATTAGTTTGTCGCTTTTCTTTCGAAGACGACTTGGGAAGGGTTGTGTTTACAACCATGGATTCTTCTATAGTCTCTTCATCATTCCTTCCTTCTTTTCTCATGTTAGGGAGGAGAATGTCTTGGTTTTCTCGACTAGCAATACTTAGCTCCATATCGTGGGCACGAGTTGCTAGTTCCTCAAAGGTGCGAGGCTTTATACCTTTAAGGATGTAGAGGAGTTCCCAGTGCATGCCTTGAATGCACATCTCAACGGAAGACAGTTCAGTGAGGCGATCTTTGCAATCTAGACTCATAGCTCTCCAGCGATTTATATAGTTAACAACGAGTTCACCTTTTCGTTGTTTAGTGTTTGTGAGCTCGAACATGCTAACGGTTCGTCTAGTGCTGTAGAAGCGATTCAAAAACTCTCTTTCGAGTTCCTTCCAACTGTCTACTGACTCCGGCTCTAGATCAGTGTACCAGTCAAAAGCATTTCCTTTAAGTGTTCGAACGAACTGCTTGACTAGTAGGTCCCCTCGAGTACCAGCGTTCTCGCATGTCTCAACGAAGTGGGCAATATGTTGTTTAGGATTGCCCTTTCCATCAAATTGTTGAAATTTCGGCGGCTGATACCCGATTGGCGTTCTCAAATTATCAATCCTCTTAGTATAAGGTTTGGAGTACAAGAGGGAATCTTGAGTAGGTCCACCGTACTGAGCTCTGATACAGTTTGTGATCATATCTTGGAGCTGTTGGATGGATAGTGAAGCGACCGAAGCAGAACATTGTGGATGATCATCTTGCACTATAAACTTTCCTTTGTCGTGATTTTTTACGACTTGGGTTTGACTTGATTCGGCGATATGTTGGTTCTCAATTTGGCTCTTTAGTTGCTCAATTTGAGAATCTTTTTCTTCAATCGCCTTCATCAAGTTGTTGATGTGTTCTTGCATCTCAGCCATTCTTTCTTCCATAGTTCTTTTCTCAATCATCATAACAGTCACTACGTCAGAATCAGGTTCAAACAAAGGGTTATACTTGACAAAAAACATGTCATTAGTATATGCCCCCTGCAAGGTTGTTTCTTGGCCTGCAACGACAGAAGCTTTATCTTCTTGCAACGTCAGTCCGTTGAAGCAACGATGGGCAGTAGAACCCATGTAAGACTTGTTCATGACAGCGACCATTGAAGAAGTTTTGAACGACATGTTTATACTTGTGTTTTGAGATAAGAGAGAGAGATGAGAGGTAGAGATTGTCCCACTGGGCGTGCCAATTTGGCGTTCTCAAATTATCAATCCTCTTAGTATAAGGTTTGGAATCAGATTTGGAGACAGAGTCAGAGAACTCAGAGTCCAGAGCATTCTGCCAGAGTCCAGAGTCGGCAGGCCGATCATCCAAGAGGATCAACAAGCTAACAAGCCGATCCAACAAACCTGGAAAAGACGCAGAGTCCAATTAATTAAAAATAATAATTATTTGGATCAAATTTGGGTCTTAATATAACTGTATCCAAGAGATCAACAGTCCCACTGGGCGTGCCAATTTGTTCACACGTAACTTCGGGGATGGAGACACGTGGAATAAATAATATATTGTATTAATGTTGTATGCGTGTGGGTGTACAATCTCTAACTTTAATCCTCTGATTCTCTCTCTTAAATATATAAACTTTGGCCTCTAGCTTGTTGCTCTTCTTGGGCCGGTTTGTTGGGCTTCTTAGATGATCAACTTGCTAGGTTGATGATCTCTTGGATCGGCCTGTTGGCTTGATGATCTCTTGGATCGGCTTATTGGCTTGTTGATCTTCTTGGATGATCGGTCTGTTAGGTTGATGATCTCCTGGATCGACCTATTGGACTTGTTGATCTTCTTGGATGATCGGCCTGTTAGGTTGATGATCTCCTGGATCGACCTATTGGGCTTGTTGATCTTCTTGGATGATCGACCTGTTGGCGTGATGATCTCTTGGATCGGCTTGTTGGCTTGTTGATCTTCCTGGATGATCGGCCTGCTGACTTGTTGATCTTCTTGATCGGTCGGTTGGCTTGTTGATCTCTTGGATGATCGGCCTGCTGACTTGTTGATCTTCTTAATCGGTCGGTTGGCTTCTTGATCTCTTGGATCAGCCTATTGGCTTGATGATCTGTTGGATCGGCTTGTTAGCTTGTTGATCCTCTTGGATGATCGGCCTGCTGACTTGTTGATCTTCTTGATCGGTCGGTTGGCTTGTTGATCTCTTGGATCGGCCTGTTGGCTTGATGATTTGTTGGATCGGCTTGTTAGCTTGTTGATCCTCTTGGATGATCGGCCTGCCGACTCTGGACTCTGGCAGAATGCTCTGGACTCTGAGTTCTCTGACTCTGTCTCCAAATCTGAATCCCCCCAAAATGAATGGTGGTCTCCTCTATTTATAGAGTTTGATGGACCTCATATGGGCTTGGGCTTGGGTCCAATTGCCACGTGGCATAATCTGATTGAACTTGGCTGATGTTATCTGATGGATCACTAATAGACAAGTGGCATTCTTTGATTTGCCAAATTTTAATGTCTATTAATTTAATCTAGGGACACGTGTAAATGTGTAACTGGTCCCAAATTTATTTTATCATTAATTTATATTAATGACGTGGCAACTTGTGATTGGCCGAAATTTCTCCTTCAACAAATGCCCCCTTTTCGAGATTTAGGCACAAGTTATGTGTGAGTGAATCTCGAAAAATATATTTTGGAATTAAAATGCGAGGTATTTGTTCTTGACTTTGACTCCATTTGGTGCGTCAATTTAATCAAAATATGAATTTTGGTCAAAATTTTGATTTTTTTTATTTGGCAGCAAACTTTGATTTCAAGTTTGGGCAAAATTTGGTTTATACCCAAATTTTGATTTGAGGTAAAATCCTACCCAATTTTAACTCGCATTTGGAATAGAATTTGAGGTTTTGACTTTGGTTCATTTGGGATAAAATTTGGATTATGCCCAAAATTTAATTTAAGTAAATTTAAGGCTGCATCCCAAAATTTGGTGGGAATTTGGAATAAAATTTATTTCCCAATTTGATTTAAATCAAATCTCATATCTTTGGGTTAAAATTTGAACCAAAGACTCTTGTTGGAGATAAGATTTATATTCAAACCCTTCAAAAATTGATGAAGATTTCCGTTGGAGATAAGATTTATATTTGAACCCATCCCAAAATTGATGAAGATTTCCGTTGGAGATAAGATTTATATTTGAACTTATCCCAAAATTGATGAAGATTGTCGTTGGAGATAAGATATACATTTGAACTCATCCCAAAATTGATAAAGATTATCGTTGGAGATAAGATTTATCTATTTGAATCCAACCTTCCATTCTATAAATAAGGTTGAACCTCAGCAGGGGAGAGCACACATCAATTGCAGAGAGCATTCAAGAAGGGATCCAAGTAGGAAACTTTCTTTTCTTTTCTTTTCTTTTTTTTTTTAATTTTCGTTTTTTTTTATACTTTTCGTTTTTTTATTTTTATTTTTTTTAAATTTTCGTTTTTTTTTTTTTTTTTTTTTTTTTTTTTGCAATTTGTTTCTTTCTTCCTTGAATGTGCAAGCTTCGTGCAACAGTCGTCACCAAATTCACTTGCAGTGATTTCACCACCTGTCTAGACCAATCACTTTGATGACTGTAGTTTCCTGCAGGGGTGGTCACCACGATCGTCATCAGCTTCACTTGCAGTGATTTCACCACCTGTCTAGACCAGTCACTTTGATGACTGTAGTTTCCTGCAGGGGTGGTCACCATGGTCGTCATCAGCTTTTCACTCGCAGTGATTTCACCACCTGTCTAGACCAGTCACTTTGATGACTGTAGTTTCCTGCAGGGGTGGTCACCACGGTCGTCATCAGCTTTTCACTTGCAGTGATTTCACCACCTGTCTAGACCAGTCACTTTGATGACTGTAGTTTCCTGCAGGGGTGGTCACCACGGTCGTCATCAGCTTTTCACTTGCAGTGATTTCACCACCTGTCTAGACCAGTCACTTTGATGACTGTAGTTTCCTGCAGGGGTGGTCACCACGGTCGTCATCAGCTTTTCACTTGCAGTGATTTCACCACTTGTCTAGACCAGTCACTTTGATGACTGTAGTTTCCTGCAGGGGTGGTCACTACGGTCGTCATCAGCTTTCACTTGCAGTGATTTCACCACCTGTCTAGACCAGTCACTTTGATGACTGTAGTTTCCTGCAGGGGTGGTCACCACGGTCGTCATCAGCTTTCACTTGCAGTGATTTCACCACCTGTCTAGACCAGTCACTTTGATGACTGTAGTTTCCTGCAGGGGTGGTCACCACGGTCGTCATCAGCTTTTCACTTGCAGTGATTCACTCTTACTAGACTAGTCCCCATTTTATTGGGTGATCTGAGTAACCTGTAGGAGTAGTCGCCAGATTTGCCTACAGTGATGCACTCCTGCTAGACCAGTCCCCATTTTATTGGGTGATCTGAGTAGCCTGCAGGGGTAGTCACCAGATTCGCCTTCAGTGATGCACTCCTGCTAGACCAGTCCCTACTTTATTAGGTGATCTGAGTAACCATGCAGGAGTAGTCACCAGATTTGCCTAACTCCTGCTAGACCAATCCTCATTTTATTGGGTCAACACATTTATTGTCTTTCTTTCTCTTTTTTTTTTTTTTTGTGGTTTGATATGGAGCATTTTTTTTTAACTTGCAGCTAAGATGCATCTTCCAGTCTAGACACTTTCAAGATAAAGGCAACGCTAAAGTTGTTCATCTTTGTAGATGTTCTAAAACGAAAACTTCAACCGTCAACTTTTGAATATGAAATGAAGTTATCAACAGTCAATTTTTGAAGATGAAGCGAAGCGTACGCCATCAACTGCCAACATTTGAAGATGAAGCGTAGCGGACGCCGTCAACTGCATTTGAAGATGGAGTGGAACGAGGCCGTCAACCGCCGCCAAACATTTGAAAAGGAGCAACGGTGAACCTTCGAACTTGGAGAAGGAAAACTTCAGTGGCGAACCTTCAAATTGAGGGGTGGAGAGAAGCACCTTCGAACTTGGAGAATGAGCAATAAAGAGAATCGCCTTCGAACTTGGAGAAAGAGTAGCATAGAGAAGCGCCTTCGAACTTGGAGAAGGAGCAACGGAGAGAAGCGCCTTCGAACTTGGAAAAGGAGCAGTGGAGAGAAGCGCCTTCGAACTTGGAGAAGGAGCGAGCGAAGCTCGTGAGGGAACCTTCGAACTTGGAGGAAGGAACTGCAGCAGCGCGTGAGAGAACCTTCGAACTTGGATGAAGGTAGCAGCGAAGCGCATGAGAACCTTCGAACTTGGAGGAAGGAACTGCACAGCGAAGCGCATGAGAACCTTCGAACTTGGAGGAAGGAACTGCAACGAAGCGCAGCGTGTGAGAACCTTCGAAACCTTCGAATTTGGAGGAATGAACTGCAGCGAAGCGCGTGAGAACCTTCGAACTTAGGGAGGAATGATCCGCAGCGAAGCGCGTGAGAACCTTCGAATTTGGAGGAAGGAACTGCACGAAGCGCGTGAGAACCTTCGAACTTGGGGGAAGGAATTGCAGAGCGAAGCGCGTGAGAACCTTCGAACTTGGAGGAAGGATCGCAGCGAAGCGATGTGAGAACCCTCAAACTTGGAGGGAAGGAACTGCAGCAAAGCGCGTGAGAACCTTCGAATTGTGAGGAAGGAACTGCAACGAAGCGCGTGAGAACCTTCAAACTTGGAGGAAGGAACTGCAGCGAAGCGCGTGAGAACCTTCGAATTTGGAGGAAGGAACTGCACGAAGCGCGTGAGAACCTTCGAACTTGGGGGAAGGAATTGCAGAGCGAAGCGCGTGAGAACCTTCGAATTTGGGAGAAGGAACTGCAGCGAAGTGCGTGAACCTTCGAACTTGGGGAGAAAGAACTGCAACGCAGCGCGTGAGAACCTTCGACCTTGGAGAGAAGGAATTGCAGCGAAGCACGTGAGAACCTTCGAACTTGGAGGAAGGAACTGTAGCGAAGCGACGTGAGAACCTTCGAACTTGGAAGAATGAACTGCAGCAGCGGAGAACCTTCGAACTTGGAGGAAGGAACTGCAGCGAAGCGCATGAGAACCTTCGAACTTGGAGGAATGAACTGCAGCGAAGCGCGTGAGAACCTTCGAACTTGGGGGGAAGGAACTGCAGCGAAGCGCGTGAGAACCTTCGAATTTGGAGGGAAGGAACTGCAGCGAAGCGTGTGAGAACCTTCGAACTTGGAGGAAACAACTTCCATTTGCTGTGTTGCCCCCACTAGTGATGAATTTCCTCAATTTATATCGTCGTGCTTCAATATTTGTTGCACTTCTTTTTTTTTTTTGTTTGCAGAGACTGAACTTAAAGTTTTCTTTAAGCTGCCTACGTACCCTTTGAAGAAAAGGGATCAAGTCATAACGTAGTTCAAATTTTTTTGCACTCACCTTTTAAGCTCGTGTGGGCTAGGAGCATCATGCAGTTTAGGCTCTTGCGATAAGGAGCTTTTACATTTAAAAGCTCTTATCTTTGTCATGGTCTTGATCAGATCCTTCATTTGCAGGATTGGTCAAGATAATGAGATTTGGCTTCACCTTCAAGGAACCTTCCGTATTTATGAGAACAGAAAAATTCCTCTTCATACGTGACAGGATGCTACTATGAAGCTTCTTGTCACTGTTTACTTCATCGAAAAGTTTCAACTCCAAGTTGTTCATCTTTCTTTTAGGTTGATCGTTTGTTACTTTGAGGCGATCAAAGACAGATGTTGAAGATCGACTTTTCTTCGATGTGGAGACACTTAGCCTTTGGAAAGCTGAAGGTCGAGTGGAGGTGGACATCGAACATTGATTTTCTTCCTCTGTCGCGGCCATACTCATTCTATGGAATACCGAAGGACGAGTAGTTGGAGGCTTGATGCGATCAAAGACGGAAGTCCTTTGTTCACTCTTCTTAGAATTGTCAACTTCTTCTACGTTGATGTAGTAGGAAGTCGCAAGGTTCTCTTTTTTCTTTTTGTGGAAAGTTTTGGAGAATGATTTATTCAACATCACCAGTTGTTGAGGTTGAGAGAACTTTTTACTTCTCTTTCTCTTGGGTTGAAGTTTCTTAGGATCTTTCTTTCTTTGATGTTTGCTCTTTTCTTTGATTGTAGCAAGATTTGATTGAGCTACTTCATCAAGGTCGAGCTCAATTTTTCTTTCCATAGCCAGCTTTAGAATTAAGTCCTTTAGGACGAAACATCTTTCTACTGGATGACCAATAACTCGATGATACTTGCAATACTTGGGATCATCGACTTTCTCCATCTCTTCTGGTCGTTTACACTTAGGAAGTTTTATCAGTTGCGCTTCCAATAGTTGTTCCAACATATCAGGGATGTCGGCATCAGGGAAAGGATAGATTTTCTTCTGTCTTTCCTTTAAAGTTGAGTGATGCGCTCTATTAGTTTGTCGCTTTTCTTTCGAAGACGACTTGGGAAGGGTTGTGTTTACAACCATGGATTCTTCTATAGTCTCTTCATCGTTCCTTCCTTCTTTTCTCATGTTAGGGAGGAGAAGGTCTTGGTTTTCTCGACTAGCAATACTTAGCTCCATATCGTGGGCACGAGTTGCTAGTTCCTCAAAGGTGCGAGGCTTTATACCTTTAAGGATGTAGAGGAGTTCCCAGTGCATGCCTTGAATACACATCTCAACGGAAGAGAGTTCAGTGAGGCGATCTTTGCAATCTAGACTCATAGCTCTCCAACGATTTATATAGTTAACAACGAGTTCACCTTTTCGCTGTTTAGTGTTGGTGAGCTCGAACATGCTAACGGTTCGTCTAGTGCTGTAGAAGCGATTCAAAAACTCTCTTTCGAGTTTCTCCCAACTGTCTATTGACTCAGGTTCTAGATCAGTGTACCAGTCAAACGCATTTCCTTTAAGTGTTCGAACGAACTGTTTGACTAGTAGGTCCCCTCGAGTACCAGCGTTCTCACATGTCTCAACGAAGTGGGCAATATGTTGTTTAGGATTGCCCTTTCCATCAAACTGTTGAAATTTTGGTGGCTGATACCCGATTGGCATTCTCAAGTTATCAATCCTCTTAGTATAAGGTTTGGAATACAAGAGGGAATCTTGAGTAAGTCCACCGTACTGAGCTCTGATACAGTTTGTGATCATATCTTGGAGTTGTTGGATGGATAGTGAAGCGATCGAAGCAGAACACTGTGGTTGATCATCTTGCACTATAGTCTTTCCTTTGTCGTGATTTTTTACGACTTGGGTTTGACTTGATTCGGCGATATGTTGGTTCTCAATTTGGCTCTTTAGTTGCTCAATTTGAGAATCTTTTTCTTCAATCGCCTTCATCAAGGTGTCGATATGCTCCTGCATCTTAGCCATAGTTCTAGTCTCAGTCATCATGACAGTCACTACGTCAGAATCAGGTTCAAACAAAGGGTTATACTTAACAATAAACTTGTCATTAGTATATGCCCCCTGCAAGGTTGTTTCTTGGCCTCCAGCGATAGAAGCTTTATCTTCTTGCAACGTCAGTTCACTGAGGCAACAATGGGTAGTAGAACCCATGTAAGACTTGTTCATGACAGCGACCATTGAAGAAGTCTTGAACGACATGTTTACACTTGTGTTTTGAGATAAGAGAGAGAGATGAGAGGTAGAGATGGTCCCACTGGGCGTGCCAATTTGTTCACACGTAACTTCGGGGATGGAGACACGTGGAATAAATAATATATTGTATTAATGTTGTATGCGTGTGGGTGTACAATCTCTAACTTTAATCCTCTGATTCTCTCTCTTAAATATATAAACTTTGGCCTCTAGCTTGTTGCTCTTCTTGGGCCGGTTTGTTGGGCTTCTTAGATGATCAACTTGCTAGGTTGATGATCTCTTGGATCGGCCTGTTGGCTTGATGATCTCTTGGATCGGCTTATTGGCTTGTTGATCTTCTTGGATGATCGGTCTGTTAGGTTGATGATCTCCTGGATCGACCTATTGGACTTGTTGATCTTCTTGGATGATCGGCCTGTTAGGTTGATGATCTCCTGGATCGACCTATTGGGCTTGTTGATCTTCTTGGATGATCGACCTGTTGGCGTGATGATCTCTTGGATCGGCTTGTTGGCTTGTTGATCTTCCTGGATGATCGGCCTGCTGACTTGTTGATCTTCTTGATCGGTCGGTTGGCTTGTTGATCTCTTGGATGATCGGCCTGCTGACTTGTTGATCTTCTTAATCGGTCGGTTGGCTTCTTGATCTCTTGGATCAGCCTATTGGCTTGATGATCTGTTGGATCGGCTTGTTAGCTTGTTGATCCTCTTGGATGATCGGCCTGCTGACTTGTTGATCTTCTTGATCGGTCGGTTGGCTTGTTGATCTCTTGGATCGGCCTGTTGGCTTGATGATTTGTTGGATCGGCTTGTTAGCTTGTTGATCCTCTTGGATGATCGGCCTGCCGACTCTGGACTCTGGCAGAATGCTCTGGACTCTGAGTTCTCTGACTCTGTCTCCAAATCTGAATCCCCCCAAAATGAATGGTGGTCTCCTCTATTTATAGAGTTTGATGGACCTCATATGGGCTTGGGCTTGGGTCCAATTGCCACGTGGCATAATCTGATTGAACTTGGCTGATGTTATCTGATGGATCACTAATAGACAAGTGGCATTCTTTGATTTGCCAAATTTTAATGTCTATTAATTTAATCTAGGGACACGTGTAAATGTGTAACTGGTCCCAAATTTATTTTATCATTAATTTATATTAATGACGTGGCAACTTGTGATTGGCCGAAATTTCTCCTTCAACAATCATTTTCTTTATTCTGTTTTTATATAGAAAAATCAATTATATTTTTATTAAACAAACAAATATTATAAAGACTTGAGAATCAAAAACTATAATATATATTCAAACACTCTATCACAACTTTTTAGATCAGTCATTAACATAAAGATGTAAACAAATAACTAGAAGACTATATTTGGAAGAACTCTAAAAACACTCTTAACCTTTTTTCTTTTTTTTTAAAAAAAAAGGAATAAATACGACTTACCATTGAAGCACTTCTTTTTATTCGATGTGGAGTATAATATTGTTTAAAAATATGCGAAAGATAGTCTTACTTGAAGAAAAAAAAAAGGTAAAGTTAGAAAAAAGGTTGACATGGGACTTAATACAGAATATATTTTGTGATGTAGAAATTAATACCAGAAAATTCATATTGAAAATGATAAAAGATAAGTAGGAAAATTGTAAGAACTACACAAAATATTTACTTGAAAAAAAATTAACATAAAAAAAGGAAAAAAATTGATAACTATATTTCATACTAATTTTTAAATGATGAACAACTTTTGACTGTGAAACTTAAAAAAATTGAAGTATAAAGAAATACTTAAATCTTTTTAAAATATTTTTTATAGTTGTCAATTTAAGATCGAATATTAATTTGACTCATGAAATTTAAAATATGAACTACTAATGCCAAATAAAAATAAAAAAATCAAGACTTCATGAACTTCAATTTATCTCAAAAACTTGAGTGGATTGGCAAGAATATATATAATATTTCTTTATTATATATTCCTAACTATCACTCTATCTTGATCATTTTTGGATGTTTGATAATCAATAAATGTAATTAATTCATCTTAAAAAAAGTTTCAACTTGAAATGGTAAAGAAAATCTACCATTGATAAATTGACATATATTAATCTCCTAATGGTTGAGTTACACATCTAATCCATCCAACACAAATAACTCATTAACTTTTTATCCATAGCTAAATGAAAATTTAACTAGCATAATCATTCGAGAAAATACATTTTATTGGAGGTATATGTTTCCGTTTATGGTTTTTTTTTCCTTCTTCTGCAACTCCATTTATGGTTTCTTTTCTTCATAGAACTCAATCTGAAAATATTTTACATAATTGAGTTAGGTATAATCTATCAATTTAAGTAGAGTGCCTTAACATATTCTAAATTTTTGCCTCATGTCAAAGAATGTTATGGAGAGCTCCAAATGACCTCTTTTTGGCGAGTAGAATTACGATGTTGTGAGATAAATAAAAAGTCAAATTTTGATGGTGTCACCAACACATAAATCTCACAAAAGTTATTGTTCGATTAAAATAGCAGAAACACGTATTCCAAATAAAGAAATTGGATTCGAAGCTACCTGATGTTCCGCTATGAACGCCCCTATTAGACCCCTTTTAGTGGATGAAATCAACATACAAGATTCCATCCTATCCAAGTTCGAGAACAAGTATAAATATTGGAACTGGTGAGAACATGTAAGTGCAAACCACAGTGAGAAATTAAAGTATCAAACGAAGGTGTAGTGAGAATGAGTTCAGAGTCGTTTCCTCTGGGTGGTCCAGTACCGATTGAGGATATCGATAGCTTATGGGCGCAAGGAGCTGGAAGAGTTGCAGTGGAAGCGTATAACGAGCAATATGGAGAATCTCTGGAGTTCAAGCGCACTGTGAATGGTACAAATCAGTTGTTGGGGCCCTTAGACATAAACCTTGTT
The DNA here is from genome assembly GCA_036850905.1 of Luffa acutangula. Taxonomy (NCBI): domain Eukaryota; kingdom Viridiplantae; phylum Streptophyta; class Magnoliopsida; order Cucurbitales; family Cucurbitaceae; genus Luffa; species Luffa acutangula. Next base: position 52,735,432 of record CM072087.1, on the reverse strand, counting down.
CTTGTTGTCGAGGTTTCTCTCCCTCGCAACAATGGAATTACTTGGACATATAAGACTGAGTATTTGGGAATTAATTTCCGACCGTGGCCAAGAGTGAAGGAGCTCAAATCTTTTGATCCTGTCATCAACTACCCAAATTAAAGGAGTAATAATGTTTCAACTTCCCTTTCCCTCTTGTCTTAGGACAATATATATACTATATTGTCTTCTATCTTTCAAATATGGTGCATGTACCTTAAATAAAACAATGTTTTAGTTGTCTATTACTCGTCTAATTTGTGATTCGGTGTGGGTGCTTTTCTTTCTTATCTCTCTTTTTCATTTCTCTCAAAAAAAAAAAAAACAAAAATCGAACTTTACTAGACAATATTAACTTCGTTATAATTATAATCACCATAATCACCCTATGTGAACATCAACCTGATAAGTAAAGAGACTTGGACAAATTAAATTTTCAAGTTTCCAATCTATTATATTGAACTTTTCATCTCGGATATAGAGTTAATTAGCTTCCAATAATGTTCTACTTCATCTATAATATTTCTATCACAAAATACATGAATGTATTAACTTGTGAAATCAATAATCAATTTTTAGTAAAATAGTCTTAACATGAACCCTCAGTAACACAAGAGTATTTTGTATTAACACACAATATCCAACGCTTCATTTTCATATGGAAAAAATAATTAATTACTGCATTAATTTTAAACATACTTGAAATTAAGCAACACACTCAGTAACACAAGATTAAAAAAATATATATTGTCTTTATTTAATAATATTTTTCTAATAAATCTCATATATTTTACACATGCTCTCGACTCGACTACAAGTAGTAATATTTGGTATGTTTAAGTCCCCAAGGATAAGAGAAAATGTTTGCATTTGTTAGTTTACTTAAAAGTTTTCATAGTAACCTCAAAAGGTTATGATGATATTCAATATCAAGATCATCAACTTTAAACTCAACCAGCTAAACCATGCTCAAGTTAGCATAACTTTTTGAAGAAGCCGATGTATATTAGAATATAGGGTTGGCAAATTAAAGAAAGGAAAAAAAAAATCTCTTTCGAAGGAATAAAATCCTTGTTCCCATCACACCTTTAGTCTTCATCGTATTAAAGAGGGTCCTTTTGACTCAAGCTGGTTAAGATGCACAAATTAGATTCGACGATATCGAGTTCCATTCTAACACATACACATACTATGTACCTTCCATAACATTGGATCTCTAGATCAGTTCAACGACAGCTATAAATTCCGAACTCTGTCTCGATCGAGATCAGCACAACACAAACTAACAGAAAAGTTTGGTGAGTGGCGAAAGACTTGTGTTGGATGGTGTGCAGATCAGAGTGGTTTGTGAAAGTTACAGTGTTGTGGGGAGACGCGGGCAACGTCTATTACATCTTGATACTCTTCGCCAAACCAAACTTTGAACCCTTTAATATGGAGATCGGATAGTATATAAATAATAAGTATTTAAACTTATTTTTTAAATGTAAAATATTTATTTATTAATTTAAGTATCTTTTGATATCTTTTTGTTTTAAATATTTTTTTAGAAATATCTGTCAACATCGATATTTCCATAAAATTGAGACCTTGATATTTCTGTGACATTGACATTTTAACCCTTGGTCGTAGCCTATTTTTGTGCATGTTTGTCTTAAATCATCACTGGCTTGTTAATCTAATAGACCCGTTTGCGTTTCAAATGATGGTGTTGGTAATAATAGAGATTTCTTTTCGACAAAATAAACGCAACCATCAAAACTCATAGCACAGATTTGTAGTGTACGTATACAACCTTTAACACCGAAAATATAGGTAAAATAGATTTATATTCCTTTTCTTTTTCTTTTTCTTTTTTTTTTTTTTTTTGAACACCCTAAAGCAACCCAATTAGAGTTCAACAATCATCAATTATAAATGTTCATCAACAGCAAAACTTCTATCATTACAAGGTTTCTTTTTAGAACTATATGTCTATCAGAAGTTATGATCATCAATATCATTACAATTTTGTGTGACTTTGAGTGGTGGTGGCCATAAAACAAAATGGAGAAAGAAAAGGTTAAAATTTGATTCAATTTTACTCACAATATCATACTGAAAATGATAACTGTTTATAAAGTAAGATTGCTCCATAAATATATGGGTACCTTTGTTACAAAATATTCTTATGTTGTCTTCTGTTAAAAACATTTTATAGTATTTCCAAACATTAAAAATTTTGAAAAGGTAATTTTGGTAAATGGCAAAATCACCATGGTTTGAGAGTAAATAGAGAAGTGTTCTTGGGAAAAGTCAAAAAAGTACTTTGTGTAAAAAGGATTTGTAAGGTGTCTTTTGTTTGACCAAGAAGCACCCAACAACACTTTTAAAAATTTAGAACCAAACGTTAAAAGTCATTTGTTAAAGAATACTTTTTACCAAAAGTGCTTTAGTTAAAGTGCTTATTGTATGTTTTAATTTAAAAATATAGGGATTAGACACTAAATCGTTACAAATCCAAGTTCAAGGATTAAAATTGTGCAAAGTTTAGGGACCAAAAGTGATTTTTAACCTTTTTTTTTTTTATTGTTTCCTCTATACTCTTATCTTTTTTTTTTTTTTGTTTAATAACTCTACTCTATCTATACTCTATCAAGTTCCATCTAGGAATTTTATATTGCTTGACATTGATGTTTTTCTTTTTTGCTTTTTCTTTTTAAAATCTAGCATATTTTAGTTAGGTGTTGAAAGATAATTCACACATCTAACTTTAAAGGTGAACTATGAGTAATAAAATCTAGATTTCCATATTTAAGGCGTGATAATATATCTACACTGAATCAAATATTTGTGAGATGTTACAATCAGTGATAGAAAAATGTCTCCACAGTTCTACTATGGTAAAAGGAAATAGTATCGCATAAAGTAACATGTATGAAATAATATACTAATCCATATCAATATGTCAATGGTCACGTTGCATACTTTCTACTTGTGAACCAATTCTTTTAGTCAAATAATCTATAACCTTTAATAAATATTCAAATTTTGACTTAAAAATAAATAAATAGTCAAATAATGCTTTTATTTAGGAGATTCTTGTTTCCAGTCAAAGAAATGGGGTACTAGGATTCTAGTTTTTTTCGAAAGGAAATTCTTGTTTTTTTTTTTTTAGATATTACTAGTTAGTAACCAACCCATGCTTATATGCACGTGAAATTTATAGTTTATTTTAAAATATAAATAAATGTAAACATAAATAAAATAGTGAAATAAAAATTATATTATTTAATTTAATAAATTCAAACAATTGATTCCAACATCTTATTATTATTGTTTATTTAGATAAATTAAAAATTGGTTTTATGTCATGCAGAATTTTTAGTCGAAATATCATATGTGAATTATATATAACTCATGCATACATTATATGGTTGTTTTAACCAACCAATTATTTAATTATAACCCAAAGCCCTAAACTCCAATTACTAAAATTCGAAGTGAATGAAAATAAATCATAAAATAATAAGGAAATATTTCAATTAAGAAGAAGAAAAAAAAAAAAGAAATCAAAAGTTTTTCCCCTTGAATCATAGCATAAAATAAATATATTTAGATATAGACATAGATAGATTGGTAGAGATTTGAAAATCATTTAAAATTTGTTTAATGTCATATTTATTAAAATATTTTATAGATTTTACCAATTGAAAGATTGGAGATATACCGTAGAGAACATGCTCTCGACTCGACTACAAGTAGTAATATTTGGTGCATTCAAGTCTCCAAGGATAAGTGATCAAAATGTTTGCATTTGTTGGGTTCACTTGAAATTATATAGTAACTGAAAAGGTTATGATGATGCATTCAAGACTTGGAGGATAAGGGAAAATATCAAGATCATCAACCTTAAACTAAATCAACTAAACTATATATGCTCAAGTTAGCATATAACTTTTTGAAAAAAAAATCTTATTCGAAGGAGTAAAGTAGTCGTCCTTGTTCCCACCATAGTAAAAATTAGGTCCTTTTGACTCAAGCTGGTTAAGATCCACATATATATTCGATTCGGCAACACATGGAATTCCACTCTTAACACATACACATACTACGTACCTCCCCAATAACGTAACATGGAATGGATCTCTAGATGAGTTGAACGACAGGTATAAATACCGAACCTTGACTCGATCGAGATCATGAGCACAAACTTAAACTAAGAGAAAATTCGTCAAACAAAGCCCTGAATCCTTTGATCCTATTGTTTATAACGCCATTATCTTGGAAAATTCGTTTGGAAAGTCGCTCTTTTCTTTTCTTAAACTCTAGTAACTTTCTTTTACCACTTTAAACATATCATCATCATGTATCCACTACTTGAATGATATATATATGTGAGAATAATAAGGCTAAAAACTATCTATTTTATGTATGTCGTTGTTCATATCCAAGTGTTAATCTAATCGACCTGTGTTTGTGTTTTAAATGATCAATGGTGTTGGCAATAATAGAGATTTCTTTTTCACAAAATAAACACAACCATCAAAATTCATGTCGGCAGACCCTCTGTCATTACAGCGTTTCTTTTTAGAACTAAATATGTATCAAAAGTTATGATCATCAATATCATTACAAAGCTTAATTGTGTGTGTGTGGTGAGTCTTGACTCTTGAGACTTAAATGGTGGTGGCCATAAAACAAAATGCTATACCAATTTGGTGGAGACAAAAAAAGGTAAAAAATTTAATCCAATTTTACTCACTATTGAGGATCCCACATTGAAAAAATTAGTGGAGACCTCACAATTTATATGAACAAGGGTTACTCCACTCATTTGAGAGAGAGAGAGATCGTTCTTGAAAGATTTGAGTGTTTCTTTCTTTCCATTCCAAAGAATCCATATAGAATCATCAAAAAGATTGCACCTAAGAACATCTCTCTGGGACCGGCCTATATAGGTACCTTTGTTACAAACTATTCTTAATTTGTCTTTTGTTTCCGAAGTGTTCTTAGAAAAAGTCAAAAGAGTGCTTTGTAACAATCTATCAAACCTTCTGGTAAATTCTGCAGAAGCAAACCTGAATTAATTTCAAGTCTGGCACGTTAAGGATCATAATGGACAGTAATTTGCAGATAGATTCAAGCTCACAAGAAGTCTAATGTTGAATTTTCATAAAAGATTGAATCTAACAAGTTGAATGCAACAGTACTAGTTCCAAAGAATGCACCACAAATTTCATTTATTGATAAATGGAATCAGTAACTGATATAAAAATAAAACCCCTGATTGTACAATTGTCTACCACGACCAAAGATCAATAACAGCAATGCCTCACCCCCTGTCATTCACAACCCCACTCCAATCAATGCCTCGTCTTCCCATGAATAACCAATCACCACAAGGAGAGGTTGCAAAATGCAAGTTAGAATAGAAAGACAAGTTTTCCAGAATTACACAAGCTGGAAGCAAATCTGAACGTCCAAAAAAGTGACCTTTTCAGACAAAAGAATCTATATTTGTGCAGTAAGAATCTCGTTCCACGTATCCGGGATGCCGGGGAGGCACCAATGCAAGCAATCGCTACCACCCGAAGTTCCCTTGATATTGTAATGGGATCTGTGAGCCTCGTCCCTCAGCTGGGAAAGAGCAGTTATATCCAGCATCTTTACCTGTGTACCTCTTACAGCACTCTCAACAACTGGATCACTTGATCCATTCTGCTCAACTTTGCTTCCTCTTGCTAACGGTGTGGTATTGTCACAGCTACCTCCAGTATTCCATTCCCCATTACGGAAATGGCGAGGAGACATGGTCCTGAAAAAAGCCTTGAGTCGAGGATGAGAAGGAAGCTGCGAATCGAGCCATTTGACGATACTGTGCACTGTAAAATTCTTAGCTGTGTCAATTTTTTTTAAGTTCCCGAGTTCACTTCGAATCCCATCTTTGTACATTACCCACCTATTTTCTCTGATTTTTCCTCTGTTCCAGTGATGTCCTGTATTAAGAACCAACACATCAAACAGATGGAGGAACTTTCTAAGGAATGCTGGCGGACGATCAAGATGCATGGCTACATCAGTGGCTGGGTCTGAGATGTTCAATGGCATTAAATCACAGAGGCTCGATGACCAATAGTATAAAATGGTAGTATTGGTACTCGGGAAACGATATACCCAACCATCTGGACGAATAGCGCCCTTAGCTTTGACAAGACCATATTCCTTTCCTACGTCTTTAACATCGGGACTCTCTTCCCCACCAGTGGCCATACACATCAAAGACTGAAATTGCTGCCTTCCTAATGAATCGCCAATAAATGCAATGGTTTTGTCCTGCATTCTGAAAAGTACAGATTAAGACCACTCAAAGAGTGTCAAGAATAGCAGAAGGTAACCTAACTAAATTAAACTCCATTAAATAGTTACCACTTGGAAGATAAGTTGACATTGTACTCTCTGGATCATAATATAACTATGGCCCCATTTGGTTTTTGGTGTGTGAAAATTAAACTTATAAACACTACTTCTCCTATGGGTTTCTTCGTTTTACTAATGTTTTCAAAAACCAAGCTAACTTTGAAAACTAAAAAAATAATTTTGTTTTTGTTTTTTAAATTCCATTAAGAATTCAAATCTTTCTTTAAGAAAGATGAAAGCCTTTGAAAATAAAATGGGAGAAAACAAGTACAATTTTAAAAAATCAAATGGTTATCAAACAGGGCCTGTACTTTCAAAATTCATGGCAGGGGTGGGACTTGTTTGGTTGCCTATTTTAAAACCAGTTAACTAAATGAAACAAGACAATTATTATTATTTATTTTTTATAGGAAAGAATAAGAATTTTATAACTGCAAGAGAACAAAAAGACAGCTTGAGGGCCAGGTAGAGGAAACACCCTCCCAAGTCCCAAGTAAACTATTTGATAAGCACTTTCCACTTAGGTGTTTCTACTTGACAAACGCTTTCCCATGAAAACAAGACAATTATATATTATCTACTTTAGGTGTTTCTAGTTCTTTTCGCTTGAGAACTATCATACATACCAAACGTACTATAGGTTACTAGTAACAAAAAGAGAACATATTGTATGCACTGTTCCATCTCCATTAATCAAAGTTTTACTTTCAGAATTTTAAAAGTCCAGAGAACAATGTCTATAAGCTGCATGTATCGTGCACCACCCTTGAATGAAAAAACGAGTTCAACACTCATTTTGGCCAAACAGAAAGGTAAAGAACTTTGTCAAGGATTAAAATACTTGTGGGAGAAAATTCTGGATAGTGCAACTTTCACTTCCCCTCGTGGAGACGGGAGGAAGATTTCGAACTTACTATATGCAAAAAGCAAGAGGAAAGCCAAGTACCTTTGCAGAAATGTAGACCGCTCAAATGTTGGCAATTCACAATCTTTGGGAACCCAACGATATCTCTCATAAGAAAAATCTGTCCGCTCTGTCAGTCTACATGCCCACATTGCTGATAACCATCGTTTACATCCAAAACCAGAGTATAGCGGTTGACTATCGTAAGGGACCCATCCACCATTTCCATAGCTACAAGCTGAGAAGTTTTAAGGAATAAACAACCTTAGAAAGTACAAACTATAAGCCATCAACAATTTATATATATATATATATATATATCATGCCAGCAAGTAGATTAGAAAACAGTACCACTAGTTTGGGCTGAGTACTTACTATTCTCATGACTCTGGCTCCTGTTAAGAATTATTGAGGGTGTAACTTCTGAATGTACATCATCTTTTAGTGTCTCTTCTTTTGTACTTGAATTTGAATAAGTTTTTGCAGTATTATCCTTTACTGTGTTAGGTAATACAGAACTGTTGGTGGAACCTACAATGAACCCTGAACAAATAAAAATCATCAGCAAGGTACACAAATAGCAATAGCAAGAAAAGAAAAAGGGAAAATTACACTAAATTTGCATTTGAATATGTTTCAGCATTTTACTAAATTCGATGCATTTATTAACCATCTCTTATATTCCCGATTTTAACATTTTCAAATTTTCTCTCAAAGTGCCAAAATTTTTCAATGGCCCCTACTCAATAAATGTGGTTGAATTGATATTTTAACGGTGATGAAGCATTGTAAAAATATTGTTTCCGGTGAACTGACATTTTTTTAATATTAAATATTTACCCAACCCTTTTACAATCCAACCAACTATTTTAGAAAACAAAACCCACGAGCCCAATTACTAAAAAGAAAAAAAAGGAGGTTTGCGAGAAAAGGGAGGGTAGAACGTATCGAGAGAAAAGGTTGCACCAACGGTGAAATAGAGAGAGTTGCATGACAAAGAAGTAGGAGCATGTTCACTGAAGTTGCCGAAACTCTAAAAGGAATGAGCTTTTCTTTTAATTGGGTAATATTAAGTAGTTTTATTTAGGTAAAGCCAATAGGATTTTCTAATATGGATGAAGTATACAATTCCAACCACGTTGTCAACAAGAGCACAGCTCAACTGGCATAAAACATGTACTATTGTACCCCGACCAAGAGGTCAGAGGTTCAATCCCCCACCCCACATGTTGTCAAAAATTCCAACCACATTACTTAATAGTAACTTGATTGAAAACTTTCAATGCCTTTTGAGAGTAAAATTGAACATTCTAAAATACAGGTGAAATCGAAAAAAGCTTACCTGCATAAGAAGTTCTATACCATGCTTGAACGGACTGAGAAGTCGTAAGAAGAGGATTTTCCTCCCACGCCCACAACACCAAGACAGTGAATGCAAGAGTGACCACGACAAAGGAAAGATGTTTCCCTCTTACGGAGAAATTATTTCTGAATTTCATCTCTGCATACTAACTCATAAGACAGAGCTCGATCAAACCTTGCACCTACAAATTTTTCTGTCTAAATTAAGAACAGAAATTTCATCATTTCTTTTAGTTCCAGTAACAATCATCTTCCTAGAGGATTACAAAAAAGGAAGTAATGATCAAAGTCATCAATATAGAAAGAAAAGCAGCAAAATGAAAACCACTAGAGAGTCATGTTTCATGGGAGACATTTCATAATCAAATACAATCTTCCTAGAGGATTATTGAAAAGGAAGTAATGATCAGAGTCGTCAATACATAAAGAAAGGCAGCAAAATGAAAATCCCAGAGAGTCGCATTTCATAGGAGGATATATTTTGGTCAAATACAATATGCTGTCCAACCAAAAAATATTCATCAAGTACAAACATATGCAACCAATATAGCATTGAATATTTTGCATAGAGAGTTAAGTAAAATATTTCAAAACTCCATTGCATTTTTACCAATGAGAAAGAAAAATTGTTATTCCATGATCGCAGACTTTCAGGATCACTTACTTAGAAGATCAATTTGAAGTCTTCATGGGTTACTATAGACTCATTAACTGAAAGTGATATATAATTAGAATAGCAAGAATACTAATGAGCATCCCTTAAATATTTGAGACTTAGTTTCTTAAAGAGGAAGAGGAAGGTCATGCTCAACAGTTTTTTTTTTTTTTTTGGATAAAGAACCCCGCTTTCATTGAGAAAAAATGAAAGAATACACGAAGACATACAAAAAAACCAAGCCCTCAAATGGAAACCTCATAAAGAAAATGACTTCAATCAAGTAAAATAAGGTCAATAGAATAATTACAAAACAAATGCATTGGCGTTGCTCAAAGAGAAACATAAAATCTAACAAGGGACCACACATCACCAAGGTCTCTCTCAAGCCTTCTAAAGATCCTATTGTTTTTCTCACCACACAAACCCCACAAGGCAGTGAAGATCCTCACCTACCACAAAAACTTTTTCTTCTCTCCTCAATCATCTTTCGAAAACATTTGTGTCTAGAAAATTGTAAACCAAACATCTCAAATAAGGAATTCCAAATAGTCCAAGCAATATCACGACTCCAAATGATAAGATCGAGATCTTCCTCCACCTAACTGACAAAGAATGCAACAAAACAAACCAATCAAAGTAGACATCTTTGTCAAGAACCGATCTAAGGTGTCTACTCTTCCATGGATGACATGCCAAACAAAGAATTGTACCTTCTTAGGAACTTTCACCTTCCATAGAGAAGAAAAAATTGACTCTTCAACTGGATGAGGTTCAATGCAATAAGCATTGAAAGAACGACTGACAAGAAAAAACCCTCTATGGGATTAGGGCTTCAAGAACAAAAATCCCTCCTCCACAATCTAAGAACAACCTCCCAATCAAAGACAAGTGAGCCAAGATGTGTTGTTTCCCTATCAGATAACAAACCACAGAAGCCAAAAGAAAAGGAAAGGTCCCGAAAAGGTCCAGAATGTCAACTACAGATTGATTTTTCATAGAAGACAAATGGTATAACCAAGGAAACGTAGTGCAAAGGGGTCTATCTTCCACCCACTTATCCTCCCAAAAGCACGTTTCCTCTCATCCTCTACGAAGTATTGGACCAAAGAAGAAAAAGAAGGAAGCTCGATGGAAATGTCTTTCCAAGGAGCCCAACCACCCATCTTACCCAATCACAGTTTAAGCCTAGGATCTGATATTTTTCCTTATTGATCTTAAGCCCCAACATGGCTTCAAAAAAAGCCATAATATGATTCAACACTGAGGGCTCCTCCTTGCTAGAGAAAAAGAAAATAGTATCATCAGCAAAATGAAGATGAAACGAGGGACTTTGTCCCGCCCACCTCAAAACCCTAAAAAATTCTGCCCTCCACCCCCCTCGAAACAATCCTACTGAGAGTATCTACAACAAACAAAAAGAGAAAAGGGGAGAAGAAATCACCCTAACGCATGCCTCTTGTAAGCATGAATCCTCCCTCTATAGGACAAAAGATTATGTCAACTGGCATGAGCTCAAACCTAAAACCATAACACTTCTAAACATTGACTTAATAGGGTGTTACTTGGAAATTATTCCTTTGTGTCTTCATTATTAGGCCCATAATCTCTAGATCATATCTTTCTTCATTGCTCGTTAATCATTTTCAAGGAGTTTGGGTTTGCTTATTGCTTGCCAAGAAGAGTCAATGAATGGCTTTTGGAAGTACTAGATGAATGGTGCTTTAAAGAAAAAAGGGAAGATAGTTGGCAATGTGCATTTTGTGGAACCTTTGGAGAGAGAAACCAAAGGACATTCGAAAATAAGTTTACGTCTTTTGATTCTTTTTGTTTGCAAGTGCATCATAGTGTTTCTTGGTGGTACATAATTCACACAAAATTCCTTTGTAATTAGTCTTACTATGATTATTAACAACTAGAAGGTCTTTCTTTTGTTCATCTTTGGGGAGAGCTTATCTCAACCCCTTGACCCTAGGTTGGCTTTTTGTCTTTGTGTGAATGTACTTCTTTGTCCCTTATCAAAAAACAAAAAAATTATTAGGCCCATTTTTTTATTTTCATTTCCCTTCTTGGTCAGGCTTTTATTCATTTGTCTGAAGTTCAGTTTTTTATTTAAAAAAAAAATAAAATAATAATAATAATAATAATAATAATAATAATAAAGATCGTGACATAGAAAGGGAAGTGAATGTGTGTCAAGATAGTTTGGCCATACAGCAATGTCCAAATTTTTAAAGGAAAATACTTCAAAACCCAAAAAGGAAAATGTATATGTTTGTGTGGCCGAAAACTATAAACAATAAGTAATACCTGAATATCTGTTTATTTTCCATGGGACTGGACAAAACTCTATGACCAAAATTATACACTTCATTCTAGTGCACTTTACCAAACTATTCACATCACATATGGTGGGAAAAAAGAAAATAAAATAATATAGGCGTGATGATGATAACCCATCAGTTCTGCAGTTGAATGATGAATATTCTCATGCACTACCATCTGATCTTAGTTGTATATTACGAAAAAAATAAATAAAAGGAAATAAAATAAAAGATCTCCTACTTGATAGCAATCTGTCCTTTTCAGCCTTGTTGCTTCATCTTGTAGCCTTTCATGTTCTCAAATTCATTCCTTAAAATTGCTAACTTTTTCAATGTCTATACAATTGCCATGCTGAGCCACGGGATCCAAATAAATCATGCTCAAAGTTCAAGTACTATATCCATCATAAAAGTAAATACCCTTGTCAAAAGGCATGTAACCAAAATTTTTCATATGATCTAGTAGTATAAACATAAGCTCATATATCTCACCCATCTGACTATGGGAATTATCTCTTGCCACAAACTTATGTCTTGTATTTCTTATTTCTATGCAGCTATATGCTACTTCCTTCTTGAAACCTCTTTCCTCCATAAGTTTTCTCACATTATGGACATCCATCCATCTACTTGCTGCGGCAAATACATTAGATAACATTACATATCTTCCAGCATTATCTGGCTCCATCTCAAACAAAGTTTCTGCAGCTCTTACAGCCAGATCCAAATTTCCGTGTATTCGACAAGCCCCCAGAACTGCACCCCATATTCCATTGTGTTTTGATCCATTGGGTGCCCTGGATATTAAATCCAATGCTTCGGCAAGTCTATTTTTTCTTCCAAACATATCGATCAAGACTGCATAATGATCTAAACTAGGCTTAATACCATAACACTTCTCCATTAACTCCAGAATATATAATCCTTCAGATGACAAACCAGTATGGGAACAGGCAGACAGCACACCAAGAAAAGTCACTTTATTAGGCCTTATCCCTACTTCTATCATCCGCCTAAAGGCAACAAGTGCTTCCCTTCCAAGCCCATTTTGTGCAAACCCAGTTATTAATGAATTCCACGACACTACATCCTTTTCAAGAATCAAGCTGAACAACGTCCTAGCTGATTTCATGTCACCACTCTTACTGTACAGATCAACTAATGCATTACACATATACACGTTTGGAAAATCAAGGCCACTGCTCCTTCTGATTATGAGTCCATGAATCTCTTTGCCTTTTGCTATCAAAGCAAGATCTGCACAAGCACTTAAAAGACCTACAAATGTGAAAGCATTAGGAGAAATTTTATCCTCCAGCATTTGTTGAAACAAATCCAGGGCTTCATTGCTATACTTGTTTTTTACAAAAGCATTAATCAAAGCAGTCCAAGTATGGACATTTTTTACCGGCATACAACTGAACACTCGAAAGGCATCATCTAACTTGGATGTCTGAGCACAGGCTACAACCATTGAGGTCCACGTAACAACATCTCTCTCCTGCATTCGACTGAAAATAGAATATGACATATCCGGTTCACCACACTTACCATAAGCATCAATTATAGCATTGCAAACGATCATATTAAACTCCAATCCAATGAAAATAGCTGCTCCATGAACCTGACGCAACTGTTCCAGAGCACCCAAACAGGCACAAGTACCCACTATACTCACAAGAGTAAACTCGTCCAAGACTAAACGATCAAAATCTTGTTGCATTTTTCGAAAGATATTCATTGATTCTACATACAACCCATGGCGAGTAAAGCTAGAAATCAAGGTATTGTAGCTAACAATATTTGGATGAGGCATTTCATCGAAGACCTTACGAGCTTGACTCAAAAATCCAACACGTGAGTAGGAGGCAAGAATGGTATTCCAAGAGTGAATATTTCTGATGGGTAAATCATCAAATGCCGTCTGTGCATTTTCCATAGAATTACATTTGGAATACATGTCAATAAGACGGTTGGCAAGGAAGAGGTCAAATGAAAGTGCGGTTTTGATAAGGTGGGAGTGCAAGGACATGCCAGCCTTTAAGTGTTTGTGTTTGATGCATTTTGATATAAGACTAACACAGTGATCAAAGGATGGGAAAAGATCAGACAGAGGCACCATTTTTAGATCGTATAGCAACCTAGAAGGAGTAAGTAAAGGTTTGTGGCTAATTATAAAACTCCTATCGATGGGCACGGTTGAATGGAACAAACACCTGGTAGGACATTAAAATAAACAATCAAGGAACTGAAATCCTCAACCAAAACACAAAATTAGAAGGTTGGTAAACTAGTTAAATCGTTAGAATAGGCTAGTTCATTTAAATCTTCTACAAATTACTCATTACAATGTCCAATATGACATTCAAGATTGTCCGTTCACACTCTAGTAGGATATCAATGTTGCATCGATAGAACTACCCCAGTCAACGGATAGTTCACCAGCAGTTAACGAAACGCAAAGACTTGAAGATAAAATTAACAGACTAAAAACTCCTCAAACCAAAGAAATTCCCATTACAAGGATCGAGGAGAACTTAGAGGACGCATTAAAATCGTATAACCAACATATCATACAAGACAACAAGTTCTACAATAAAACCATCATCGAAATCACGAAATGAAGTAAAGAATATCACAATTTAAGCTACATTACTTCCATTTCACGAATTCTATTAAATCAATGTCCAGAAAAAAGAAATGCATACCTTCACGAATTGTCGAAACTCGAACAACAAACTGTCACCGCACTGTCTACAATCTGCTCACAAAGCTGATGGGTTCACTAGAAAAACTTTGACCAAAATGAACAAGAGAAAGCTCAACTCACAAGTTTCCTCTTATGGGTTTCTTTTCTTTAACAACTCGTGACCCAGAAATCTAATGGGTGAACTTCAAACTTTTTTTTCCTATTTCCCCAATCGCAGAAGCAGAGAAGCAACAAGTATTTTTCTTGGGGTACTTACAATATTAACTAGAAAACAATTCTTCTCTCTCCGCGTAAGGAAGACGAAGAACAGTAGAATACAACCTCTCAAAATTTTTATATTGTTTCAGTTATCATATCACTAAAAATATTTAATTTAGTCAAACACGTATTTTGAGGGGGAAAGATGATATTTAATCACTTTTTTAAAAGAAAAATATATATTATTACGTACTCAAAATATATATATATATATATATATTATAAGCAATTTTGGACCACCCCGATATACAAGGAACTGACAAGGACAACCGGCGAGAAATCGGGCTAAGAGATGGACCAAGGAGGCAAAACCGGCAAGTGGGACGGGCCAAGACCGAAGGGGTCGGATTTTTGGCCGAGGCCGAGCTCATCCGACTCCATTTGGTCCCCACCGCCTTTGGCCGCCTCAGTTCCACCTGGTTTGACCTAAAACGCATCGGAATCCCTAAAAACCCTAGAAGGATGAGCAGGTATTTATACCCCTCTTCGCCACTGAAGAAGGGGACCCGAACTCTTTACTCTCTTCTCTTACTCTCTAGCCCTCCTACTTCCGTTTTCTGACTTAAGCATCGGAGTCGGTGTGGCTAGCACCACACCAGTGTGCAGGTTTACTGTATTGCAGGTCACATCTTCCCCCTCATCTACAAATTTACCGGTGCCCCGGTGGTGGCACGTGAAGGTCAGGTGAGTTCCCTCTGACCAAAATCGACCATCAACATATATATATATATATATATATATATATATATATATATATAAGCATTTATATATATATATATATATATATATATAAGCATTTTTTTTTTAGCAAAAATATGTGCATATTTTGAATAGACATTATTTTAAAATATTATTAGAAAAAAATCAGGGGATAGATCTTTTTCAATTTTACCAAATTATAATTTTCTTTTCCTTGAAATCTAATAAAATGAGATCTTAATTTATGAGTATAATCTTTACTTTAAACTTAAACCAGTGTCACAAATTTGGGAGCAATTGCTCGTCTTTAATAAATTCATTATTTCTCAAAAAAAAAAAAAAAAAAAAAGTGTCACAAATTTAAATTGGATTTGTTTTTAATTTGTGAGTTAATATTTATTCTATAGTCATTTTTTAATTTGTCGAACTTAATTTTGTGGAAGTCTTTATATTATTGAAATTAGTGAAGGTACTTAATTTTTTTTTCTTTCTAAATTTTATATTTTTTGCATTTATAATTTTGAAATACCCATATTTTAGGGAGAAAACAATAGTTTATAATTAGTGACTTTTGTTTTTTTTTTCAAACCAAAAAAACACATTTTGGAAAGACTATATGCTTTCTTTTTCTTTTTTTTTTTGAAAAGGGAAAGACTATATGATTTAAACATTGTTTTCTTTTCCGTTTATAAAATTTAAAATATCTATATTTTGTCAATTCTTTTAATTCTACAATATTTTATTGAAATTTCAAAAAAGAAAATTAAATATTTTATTGAAGAAGGAAAACTCATAATATTATTTTTTTTATTTTTTTTTTTTATAAAACAAATCTTTTGAGTTAGATGGGAACATGGGATCTTATGTGTTTGGTGATTTTTTAAAATCCCTCTAGAAACCACGTCCATGGGATCTAATGTGTTTGGTGCTTTTTTAAATCCCTCTAAAAACCACGTCCTTAAATTAAAGTCAAATTCTAGGTTGGATGGAAGGTGAAATTTGGTTGTATTGTTTGACCACTTATAATTTGAATAGAAAATTAATACAAATTTGAAACATCGAAAAATCAGATCGTTAAATCAATCTTCACATGAATTAATGAATATATATAAAGTAACTATAAAAGTATGATCAAAGTAACACCATACAATACTTGAACTATGTCCAAGTTACTGCATGTATTTCACTCTTGAGTGAATTTATTTAACCAGGTAGCTAGTTGACCACATCAATAAACATTGGGCACTTAGTTACTTGAGATCTCAAGCAAATGGTAACGGTGTCCAAACTTAGACCATAACCCAACCAGATCAAATTGATCTCAGTCGGTTGATTTTTCTCCATATTCGGTTAGAGTCGTTTTTATCAATGGACAAGATTGACAATGGATCAGTTGGTCTATTAAAATTAACAAAAATCGACCAATCGACCAACATTCACCTATTAGTATTGAAAATAGAAATAAAAATAAAATAAAATTTAAAATTGTGTGCATCTCAGCAGCACAACACTGTCATTTCATTTTCAAAAAAAAAAATCATAATTACTTTTTTTAATTTTTTTTTTCTTTTCTACTCTCTTATATTTCCCTCTTTTCTCTTTTCTTTCTTTTTTTCTCTCCTCCTTCCCCCCTCTTATTCTTCAAGCCCTATTTTTTCTCTTTTCTCTTTTTTTTTTCGTCTCTCTTTTCATTCCGCTTCTTGATAGATCCTTACCGGACTCTTTAGATTCAACATAGTGACATTATATCTATAGTGTTTGTCTTTCAACTTCCTTCATAAAAAAAAAACTGACTAAATCGACTAACCGATCATTCGATCAATTGGTTACCTGAAGTATTCCAAAACCAGCAACCACCAAACAATCAAAATCTATTGGTCAGTTTACGACGTTGGTTTTTCACTCAAAACGACCAACACCAATCGATGTACAGCCTTAGTAGATAGTATATGATTTGAAATCAAAGCATATTTAAATATTATTCTATTGGAACAATAATGAAATTCTCTTATACCATCGAATCTAGTAGCTACAAAAAGATGAATCTCACTTCAAAATTCAACTGATCCATATATACATATATATCATACAAGAAATAGATATTAGAGGGTTAGGTTTCTATTTACCTAATGTGAAGGAAATGAGATGGCCAACAATCTTGTGTTGCTGATGCAAGGAAGAAAACCAATATGACTTCTCTTGTATATGGGTGGAGGAAAAAGAGCTAGCTCCCTCATATAATACATGCATATACAAAGGTCCATATACTCTCTCTCTCTCCTACATGCATTGCAAGACCCTATTTATTGTCACTTCTCATCTCTCTCCAACATGCAATTTTTCTCACTTTTTTTTTTTAAATTTTAATCTCTTGTCCAATTGAAGTATTGATATGAGATTTAATTTAGATTAGATTATAAAAAATGCCCTTGAACTATGATGTTGGTTTCAATTATACCTCTGAACTTTTTCAAAAGTTGTATTTCGGTTCTCGAAGTTTGAATTTTGTTTCAAAACAAACCCTTGAAGGCTTTTTTTTTTTTGTCAAATTTATTGATGGAAAATGACGGGTTTACATATGTATTATTGTTATTTGTTTATGCGAACATATTTGAACATATACGTAGAAAAAACAATAAAAACACATGCAATCACATTATTTTTCGTACATCAGTTTATCGCAAAATGTCTCCGAGGGTCATTTCGAAATAAACTTCAAACTTTGAGAACTAAAATAAAACATTTAAAAGTTTAGGGGTATAATTGGAATGAACCTCGTAGTTTAGGGGCATTTTTTACGATTGAACTTTTATTGAGATTCATCAACTTGGGCTTTCAGGTTTAGTGGTGATTTAACATAGTATTTAATTAGAGAATGAGGTATTGTATTTGAACCTGGTAGAGTCATTTCTTCCCTATTTAAACATTTTGACATAACCACATGTGTTGAGTCTTATGCAAAGTTTTAAACTCACGAGTTAGAAAGAGTGTTAAAATATTGATATTATAAGTTTAAATTTAGTCATGAATGGTCAACTTGCATGTAATGATTGTACTAATAGACATATGATATTGAATTGCTTAGACCTCATTTGATAAACATCTGAGTTCTTACTTTTGAAAATTGTGTGTGTGTGTGTTTTTACAATTTCTTTACAATGGTTCCCATGTTTCTTTCAACATTATAAAAGGAAGAAAGAAGAGAATTGAACACAGAGGAATGCAAGAGAAAACCCTATGCTTCTATATATTTTATTGATCAATGAATCAGCCATATATAGAGGCCTGGGGAGAAAAACTCTTGCAAAAAATACTCATCTCTCTCACTGATTTTCTTCTCTCGAATCTTCCATGAAAAACAACCCTAGAATTGCATTCAGCTCACTTATAAAACAAAACACAGCAAATGCCCTAATACAAGTGGGCTTTTAACAAAGTGGGCCTTTACTAGAGAATGGGCCAGAAAGAACAGAGAGATGCAAAAATAATAGAACATCAATGGGCTGCCTTAACACCCCCCCGCAAGCCAATGGAGGGGGCATCCCGAACATTGAGCTTGAACCGTAATTGATTGAAAGATGCAGCAGATAATGGTTTTGTGAGGATATCAGCAATTTGCTCACGTGCCGGAAGATGTTGCACAACAATCTTCTTGTTAAGAACCAAGTCCCTAACAAAATATATGTCAAGTTCTACATGTTTAGTTTTGGAATGTAAAATAGGATTAGCACTAAGATGGACAGCACTCAAATTATCACACCAGACTATAGGAGGCTGATACAAATTAATATGTAGATCAGAGAAAAGAGATTTAAGCCAAACCAATTCTGCAGCAATAGAAGCCAAGCTGCGGTATTCAGCCTCCGTGCTAGATCGAGAGATTATACCTTGCTTTTTAGAGCCCCAAGTTATCAAATTACCACCAAAGAAAGCACAATAACCCGAAGTGGATTTTCTGTCATCTGGATCCGAAGCCCAATCGGCATCCGCAAAACCAACTAGAGACAGATTAGTGGGACGCGAAAGAAGAAGACCAGTAGAAGGGGTGCCCTTTAAGTACCTTAAGATACGTTTAACAAGTTGCCAATGAATGATTTTAGGATTATGCATAAATTGGCAAGCCTTGTTAACACTATATGATATTTCTGGCCGGGTTAAAGTAACGTACTGAAGGGCCCCAACAACACTTCTATATAGATAAGTGTCATGAAAATACTCACCTTGATGGGCTGATAAAAGAGATCCACTCACCATAGGAGTAGCTATAGCCTTTGAATCGGTCATATTCGCTCGAGACAGAATATCTGAAATATAAGTAGACTGGGATAGGAAAAGGCCACCATTAGAAGGATAAGAAACTTCAATACCCAGAAAGTAACTTAGCTTACCCAAATCTTTTAAGGAAAACTGAGTGTTCAAGATATTAATCAAATCAGCCACCATCTTAGAAGAATTACCCATAATCAAAATGTCATCAACATATATTAAAACATAGCAACATGAGGTACCATTGTAGCGAATCATAAGAGATGAGTCAGCCTTAGATGTAGAGAAACCAAGAGATTTAAGAGACCAACTTAAGCGATCATACCAGGCCCTTGGAGCCTGTTTGAGGCCATACAACGCCTTGTTTAGTTTGCAAACGAGACTTTTTGATCCTGCAACTTTGAAACCTGAAGGCTGCTCCATAAACACACTGTCAGTTAGTTGACCATGAAGGAATGCATTATTAATATCAATCTGCCGTATAGTCCAGCCATAATAGAGAGCAAGAGTTAACAGAACCCGAATAGTAACAGGTTAACAACCGGACTAAATGTCTCGCTGTAATCAATATCAGCAGTTTGGTGAAACCCTTTGGCAACCAATCTTGCCTTGTAACGAGATATAGATCCATCCGAGTTTCGTTTTATACGAAACACCCATTTGCAACCAACTAATTTTTTATTTTGGGGTTGAGGAACTAGAGACCAAGTATTATTACTCATGAGAGCATCATACTCTTCTTGCATAGCATTGCGCCAATGAGGAGTTTTTAATGCTTCCTTAACATTGGGAGGTTCAGAATCAACATAGTGTAAAGTAGCATCAGCTAGAAGGACTTTGGGTTTAAATATGCCGTGTTTGCCTCTAGTAACCATAGGATGGTCATTGATAACTCTTGGTGGAGCAGGAGAAGATGGTATAGCAGTAGGAGAGAGGTTGTTCTCTATGGAAGGACATGCAGATGGAGAACCAGGTGCTGTGGGAATTGAAGCAGGCAACTCACTTAACTGAGGAGATTCAGTGCAAGTAGGATGAGGAAGATGGCTAGATGATTCTCTGGACAGAGGAGAAATTGAAGATGATGGAACCGAATTTGGAGTAATGACAGGAGTTAGCATAGGCAGAGAAGTATAAGAAGGTGCATTGGTTGTAACCTGAGGAGCATGAGAGAAAGGAAATTTATCTTCATTAAATAACACATTTCTAGAAATAAAGATACGCCCATCAACAGACAAACATTTATAGCCTTTGTGAGATGGGCTATATCCAATAAACGTACAAGGATGAGAACGAAAGGAAAGTTTGTGATTGTTGTAGGGACGAAGACAAGGATAACATTCACACCCAAAGACTTTAAGAGAAATATAGTCAGGCTTGGTTTTAAACAATCTCTCCAAAGGGCTCACATGATTTAAGATAGGAGTAGGCAATCTGTTTATAAGAAAACTCGCAGTAGCAAACGCTTCATCCCAATACTTTAAAGGCATAGAAGAATGAGAGAGTAAGGTGAGACCTATATCAACAATATGGCGATGTTTTCTCTTAACTATTCCATTTTGTTGAGAGGTATGAGGGCAAGTGAATCTATGAGAAATGCCATTGGAATCAAGATAGGATTTGAAGGATTGAAACTCTCCACCATTATCAGATTGCAATCTTAATAAGGGTGTCCCTAATAACTTTTCAACTAAAGTTTTGAATTTAATAAAGGCAGAGAGAGCATCAGCTTTTGTTTTTAAGAAGTAAACCCAAGTATAACGGCTATAGACATCTATGAAGCTAATGTAGTAACAGTAACCGTTAGAAGATGAGATATAGGCAGGACCCCATAAATCAGTAACTACGAGTTGAAGAGGAGCAGAATAAACAGTAGTAGAATTAGAGAAGGGGAGGGAGTGACTCTTGCCCATGGCACACGCAGAACAGAAATCAAATTTGTTATTTATCGACAAAGAAGGGTAAATGCCCTTAACAACATGTTTAACAGTAGAAAAAGTAGGATGGCCTAAACGCCGATGCCATAAAGAGAGATTAGAACTTTGAACATTCAAACACACAGATGGAGAGGACAACAGAGATTGAGATGAAACGGTTTGCACTGCTGATTTTTCTTGAGATTGCTTCACAGAGGATAGGTTAAACTTATATAAACCTTCATGGAGAGTCCCTTGGAGTAGCACCTGACCAGACACTTGATCCTTCACATAGCAAAGAGTGGGATGAAATTCAAAAAACACACAGTTATCCCTAGCAAACTGACTCACACTAATCAAGTTTTTGGTTATAGTAGGGACATGAAGCAAATTATTTAGATGAAGAATACGATTAGCACAAGTTGGAGAGGAGAAAGATGAAAAACCATAGTTAAGAATGGGCAAACCTGCTCCATTTCCCACGTGCACTTGGTTACTGCCACCATATTCAGTTCCAACCGAGAGATTGTTAAATGAGTGGGTTAAGTGATTTGTAGCGCCAGAGTCTGGATACCAATTGGTATCTTGATTGAGATCAGGTGAAGTAACCATAGCTTGCATCTGAGGAAAAGAACCAGGAGACCGATTAAATTGGTTATAACCAGGAGAGTACGAACCTGGATTGTTGGTGGAGTGGGATGGAGCATAGCGAAAATAGCACTTCGGGGCAGTGTGATTGAACTTGCCACACAACTGACATTGAGGGCGATTACGATTGGTCCAGGGACCTCCACGACCACCACGATACGAACCACCACGGCCTCCTCCTCGGCCTCTATTACCACTACCAGAAGAAGAAAACTGATTAGTATTATTCTTTTGAACTTCAGAATCATTGGGCTTAGATTGAACCATGAGATTAACAGACGGTAAGGACCCCTCAGCAGGGGATAATTTGCTTTCAATCCTATTCTCCTGAGTGAAAAGCAAGGACATGACCTCATGAACAGTCTGAGGACCGACCTTAGCAGATATGACAGAAATCATAGATTCATACTCACTGCCGAGCCCAGAGAGAATAAATAATATATGGTCTTCAACTTCAACCGGCTTACCAACAGCATTTAGAGCATCGACGTATTGTTGAATTTTAGAGAAATATTCTTTGAGGGACATACCTCCCTTCTGGATGGTTTGGAGCTTGGTTTTGATTTTCATAACTTGAGCAAGATTACGGGTGGTAAACATTTGTTGAAGACTTACCCAAATCTCCTTTGCTGTCAAACAGTGAATCATTTGGTGTAAGATCTCTTCGGTCATAGAACCAACAAGCCAGGATGCAATGATCTTGTCCTGCCGCTTCCATTGCATGAAGGCAGGATTAGGAACAGATCGACGAACAACATCAGCCGTGGAAGTGCCCTCAACGGTGGAGGAAACGGATTGTTGAATCGTTTCTGATGGAGGATCATCGACAAGATGATTTTCCAAACCATAGCCCTCTAGGGCAGTAAGAATCTGAAATTTCCATAAAAGAAAATTATCATCAGTAAGTTTTACGATAGATATTTTGTTACCAGGGCTGAATGATTGAAGAATCGACAAGGCTGAGGATGAATCTTCCATAGTAGCACTCGTGGAGCTATCAGTAGACATGAACTATCGAAAAAAAAAATTGAAGAACCAGGATTTTGGTCGTTGGACTCAATAGCTCTGATACCATTTCAACATTATAAAAGGAAGAAAGAAGAGAATTGAACACAGAGGAATGCAAGAGAAAACCCTATGCTTCTATATATTTTATTGATCAATGAATCAGCCATATATAGAGGCCTGGGGAGAAAAACTCTTGCAAAAAATACTCATCTCTCTCACTGATTTTCTTCTCTCGAATCTTCCATGAAAAACAACCCTAGAATTGCATTCAGCTCACTTATAAAACAAAACACAACAAATGCCCTAATACAAGTGGGCTTTTAACAAAGTGGGCCTTTACTAGAGAATGGGCCAGAAAGAACAGAGAGATGCAAAAATAATAGAACATCAATGGGCTGCCTTAACAGTTTCATATGGTGATTTGAATTTCTAGGCAAATTCCAAAAGAAAAACATATTTTTAAAATTTTATTTTTTTTAGTTTTTAACAAAAGTTAAATGATTATCAAATGGGACATTAATGAATTGAAGTTCGAAACTCTTTGGCTATGTGAACCAGAAACTCACAATCACTGTAAGACCTTCAAATTCTTGAGAATCAACCCTGGCTAAGGTTCATGTTAGCTATATCATAACAAGTTTCTTGACTCAATGCAATAAATAAAAGATTAAGTGGCTTACTTTGAACGTTCTTAGTATATAGAACGTTCTTAGTCTGGAGCTTCTTCGAAGAAGCTCAAGACTTAGCTTAAAAAGGAAAAAATAAATAAATAAATAAATAAAATAAAATTTTGGTGTGAGGAGATTCAAACCTCTGCCTCTTGATTGAAAGTACATGTCAATTACTGTTGAGTTATATGCTCGATTTCATAATGTAAAGATTTTATATAGCTTAATAAATAATAACAAATAAATAAATAAAATATTAACCAACCACGTATCCTTATACTATGGTTAAATTTCCTAATCTTTATTCTTAGTATTGCTGTAACGCCCCAGGCCCAGGATTCGAAATCCGGATTCGGCACCTCACGGCCCCAACATTTCCCTACCTCCTCTGCGGTCTGGCGGCGTTACCAATACTCGTCTTAAACCGCTTCTAAGAGTGAAGACTGTCCCCACAAACCAACATGGGTCCTTTTAGCACATGCTTTGTCCTCACTCACATGCTTCCTAGGAAAATTCTCAGGAGGTCACCCAATATAGAACTTCTCCAAGCCAAATAGTGAAAGAGTGCTTGGAGAAGCTTTTGCCAATTTACTAGGTGTAACATCCGAGTTAGGAGGGGTACATGAATGAACCGAGGCCACATCCGAATGAAAGGGATCCTGAGGACATGAAAGTATAGTCAAGATAAGTTTAAAAGAATTGATAGATACTACCTATACCAATAAGGTGCACCTTCATTTTCGGTGGCTCAATCATAGGAACTTTGAAGTTAAGCGTGCTTGGCTTGGAGAAATTCTATGTTGGGTGACCTCTTGGGAATTTTCGTCACTGAGTTGTGTGTAATGTGTAAAACACATTAGATTTTGATTTTTTCTCAATTAAGGTCATCGAGAAGGTTGGAATTAGAATCTTTGCAGTTTGAGAACAACAAAAAATGGGTGAGCATCAAATACAGTTTCTTTGCCGTTCGAGAACAAAATAGCTAAGTGTCAAATAATACATTTTCTTTGCAACTCGAGAACAACAAATCAATCTTATAGCACATAAGTAGTAAAAATAAATCAATAAAATTATCGACTACATGTTGATCCCATGACATCTTCTGTACCACTTGGATAAGATTCGTACCTATGTTTTGTCCGTCAAAGTTGGAAACCAAAGTATAGCCCAGCGTTAGAGAATTTGAATCTTATCAGTTAAATATAAAATATAAAATATTTTTATAATCTAAAATTTGAAAAGATTACGTTTGTTGGAGATACATCTAATTTTTTAAGCATAAGTTAGATTTTTGTAAAGATTCAGTTTATTGAAGTCCACATACATTGTACCTCATTTTAGGAGCTCGTTGGTGTATAGGATGTGTCAAGGGTAAAATTGGGACACTGAAAAAAATTGGTCAGGCAGAAAACACATGTGTCATTTTTCAATGTTTTTTATAATTTTTGACATATTTCAAAACCGACTCCAATATTTTGCCAACCATACAAATTTCTGAAAAATGGGAGTATAACTGTGACCTTCATTGTAGAAAGCCCATTACGTAATGGTCCCATAACGGCCCAAAATATTTCATTGACCAGTCACACCGCACATGTTCATAAATATAGTTTGAATTTTGTATTGTTTTAGCATCGTCTAAATTTTATAATTCAAACAATTAAAACTGAGAACGTTCAGATTTTAAAACACTTCAAATTATTAAGTTCATCAAATTATATTGAACGTTCTTACTATAGAACTTTTTTTTTTTTTACAAAATTCTTACTATAGAACTTAAAAGGAACGTTTTTAGTATAGAATTTAGATAAATCAGTGTCACATGGTCTATATTTTTTAAATAACAAGCTTCTTGATTCGAATACTCTAAAATGAGATTAAATAGCCTACTTGAACATTCTTTGGTTCCCTACAATTAAGAGTTGGATGTTTTTAGTATAGAACTTAATATATGCATTGCAAAAGAGGGATAAATAGATGTCACGTGGTTTATGTTTTAAAACACCATCGCCTAAATTGTAATTCACCATTTATTAAGAGAGATAAATAGATGTCACATTATCTACATTTTAAAACGCTTCCGATTCTTAATTAAATTAACAAATTATAACGTTAAAAGAAAAAAAAAAAGTATGTTCTACAAATAAGGAGGTTTAAGCTTAAAATAGTTGGATGAAATTTTTATTAAGATAACCAATTCTCCATGTTTTTAATTTTTCACTAAAAAAAACTTCATATCAATAGAGATCGTACAATTACTCATATAATCAAATCGATGATATTTCTTTTGTCTAATTGATGTAAGACTTTGGTCATATTGTTAACAAAATTTTAGAAGCTTATAAAATAATATAGGTAGAGTTATTTTCTAAATTATATGTTATAATTCAAAAAAAAAATAATGAAAATTTGGAAGAAGGCTACTCATGAATTCAGAATCCTCCATGTTCCAACAACTTTTAAAAGTTAATCTTCAGATTTGTTTTTTTTTTTTTTCCTTCCAAAAAATAAAGTGGCCTTTTATGAATGAAAATAAGTTTTTACATAAAAGATAAAACATTGCTATACTATAACGATAAAATAAAAAAAAAATAATAATAATTATTGATGATCAATTTCAACCGCGTAGATCCAGAGTCGCCGTCACGTCTTTGAGAAGATGGAGATCGAGATCTAAGTGCCACCTTACATTAAATTAAAATATTGACCGAATATAAGAAAAACAAAATACCCAAAAATTGTCCACTTTCGGACATATGCTACTAAAGTACACTCGTTTCAATGGTTAAAATTTAATCTCAATGTTTTTAATAAATCTTTTGAAAATGATCTCCTATATTTAATTCCGCCAACATCAATATAGTTCAATTGACATAAGAATGACCAAAAAGTCTGTGGTTCGAATCCCCTCATCCCACATATTGTAAAAGAAAAAAAAACACGGTCTTAATAATGTCAAGACGAGTATAATTCAACGGTAATTGACATGTATCATCGATCAAGAGGTTAGAAGTTCGAAGCCCTCCCAAAAAAAAAAAAAAGAAAAACCAGTCTTAATTTTCACAATAATAATTTAGTTATCTATGCAGTACATTTAATTTTTTTTTTTAAAAAAACACATTTATATGTCATTTCTAAATTGAGGCCATCATTGTTATTTACGCGTATACATAAAATAAGTAGTTTTTTTCTTTTTAATAATATTTTAGAACCTAACCATAATTTTAATTTTTTTTTACAATATGAGGATGAGGGATTTAAACCACAAATCTCGTGGTTATCAATACATCTGTATGCCAGTTGAGTTATGCTCTTGTTGTCGACCGTAATTTTAAATTTTTGATATCTTGATTGAAGTTATAAAGTCTTTATTAATTTTTCAATAATTTTTATCATTGAGTTATTATTATTTTTTTTTTACAACGAAAGGATAGAGGATTGAACCTATGATCTTTTAGTTAAAATGTTTTATGTTAGTTAGACAATTGTATGATAGAGAATTGAATTGTCGACATTTAAAATAATAATTGATGTTTTATCCACCGAGTTATACACAAGCACGAGTTAGCTTAAATTTTAGGACTTAATTGAACCTAAAAAAAGAAAAACTTTAGGATTTAATTTCGTAATTTGAAAGAGAAAAATTCAATAAATAATGTTTGGCTCAATCATGAAACCGACACCTGTCTTTCTCCCACATCTGATCTGCCGCGTCTGACCGTCACGCGCACGCGCTCTCTCTCTCAATTACACCGCAAAACTCGCGCGTGTGTCTCTCTCTATTTCCTCGCCGCGTTTTTTTTTCTTCCTATTATTTCGAAAGGTCGGTGTTTTCGGACACTATCGATAAAAGCAATAAGATTAGCAAATTAATCATTTAATTACAAAAAATAAATTAAATGAACTAATTTAATTAATTTCACCACCTACAGATCTTCTCTATTAAATCTCCCCTTCCCCTCCATTCGCTCGACCATTGCATTTCATCTTCTCTGTCTGAGAAAAATGGAGGAATAGTTTCTTTCCAACTTTTTTGCCT
Source organism: Luffa acutangula (assembly GCA_036850905.1). Taxonomy (NCBI): domain Eukaryota; kingdom Viridiplantae; phylum Streptophyta; class Magnoliopsida; order Cucurbitales; family Cucurbitaceae; genus Luffa; species Luffa acutangula. Next base: position 52,707,561 of record CM072087.1, on the reverse strand, counting down.
TCTTCTCTAGATCTCTTCTTTCCAAGGTAAGCTATGGCGCTATCGCTTACTGTCGGCTGTTTATATCGCTCAGATCTCGTTTCATTGTTTTCTCATTCTTTCTTACATTCACCATGTTTTTAGCTTCTCCGCTTTCAATACTCTGGTTTCTGCTTTTTCTTCAGGTTTCGTGTTGTTTGTCCATTTTCCGCGTTTTTAGTGTAGATCTAATTTGGTTTCTAGCAAACTTTGGTTGCTTGTTGCTTTTTTGGTTCGCATTGGTGTTTGATTTGGTGATTTTCGTGCCTTTTTAGTGTAGATCTGATGGAGTTTGTTTACATTCGTTTTTGTTTTTCATTGTACGTGAATGGATGATGTTATCTTTGTTTTTTCTGTTCTGGATCGACCTTATTTGGTATGAATATAGTAAATCATTGGTTGATATGCTTTAATGTATTTCAAAGTTGATTTAGCTGATCCTCCTTGTTTATGTGTCGATTTCTGCTATTGTTTGGTTGCAGTAATTCTTCCGTGAATTATGGCTGAATTTTCTTTGTTGAATAATTTTCTTAGTGCTCTAGTCAGGTTTGTGTTAAATTTCTCTCAAGTTGAATTTTAACTTTTCTGGGATTTCTAACTGTCTGTTTCACATTGATGTTTGAACGTCCTTTTGGGACCAAGTTTCACCTTTCGTGATATCTTTTGCTAGTATGAATGCAGGTTGTCGGTGATCTTTGTGTTCAGCTAATTAATACCTTTTTTTATTTTTTTTATTGACTGTTCTGTCTATGCACTTTCCATTCTCAGGTGCATACTCTATAGGACATAATTTTACGAATAGAAATGGCATTAGGGAAGTATTCAAGAATAGACAACCGAAGGTCCTCGTCGAGTTACTGCTCAACAGTGACCATTGTAGTATTTGTTGCTTTGTGCTTGGTTGGGATATGGATGTTAACATCATCATCTGTAGTTCCGGTTCAAAATATTGATGTGCCACAGGAGAACAAAAGTCAGGCAAAAGATCAAGTGATTGGGACCAATGAGGGCAAGACTCAGCCTTTTGAGGATAATCCAGGAGATTTGCCTGACGATGCTAGGAAAGGTGATGACAGTGAAGGTTCTAATCAGCAGGAAAGCCAGGAAGAGAAGCCTGAAGAGAAGCCCAAAGAAAAGCAGGAAGAGAAGCCTGAAGAAAAGCCTGAAGAGAAGCCTGAAGAGAAGCCAGATGAACAGAATGAGGAAAAGAATGGAGGGAATGAAGAAACCAAACCAGACGATGAAAAAAAAACAGAAAATGGTGATTCTAAGGAGGAAAATGGAGAACCAAGTTCTGAATCGAAGCAAGAGGTTGGTGACAATGGATCTGGTGGACAGGGAGATTCTGAGGAAAATTCTAACGAGAAACAGTCAAATTCAAATGATACAGAGGAGAAAAATGATGGTGAGAAAAAAACAGATGACTCAAATGATACTAAAGATGGAGAAAATGAAAATGGTCAGGAGGAAGGGGAGAATGTGAAGCTAAATGAAAAAAGCTCTGATGATACAAATGAAAATAACCAATCCAAAAACCTGAATTCTAGTGAGGTGTTTCCTTCTGGTGCTCAGTCGGAGCTTTTGAATGAAACAACAACACAAAATGGACCATGGTCAACTCAGGCAGCAGAGTCAAAGAATGAAAAAGAGACTCGGAGATCTTCCACGAACAAATCTGGGTATGAGTGGAAAATTTGCAATGTTACTGCTGGACCAGATTATATTCCTTGCCTCGACAATTTGCAAGCAATTAGGAGTCTTCGAAGTACAAAACATTATGAACATCGAGAGAGGCATTGTCCAGAAGAACCTCCAACCTGCCTCGTTTCACTTCCAGAGGGCTATAGACGCCCAATTGCATGGCCAACTAGCAGGGAAAAGGTTAAAGAGATTTAACATTTCTACTTCAGGAAATACGCTTTATGTTATGAGTTCAGTTTTTTAATTGTTTTATTTTTTTCTCCTTCATTCTTTGATGGTCTAATTGAGTGTGTTTCTGCAGATATGGTACTACAATGTTCCCCACACAAAACTTGCTGAAGTTAAGGGGCATCAGAATTGGGTAAAAGTTTCTGGTGAATACTTGACATTTCCTGGTGGTGGGACCCAGTTCAAGCACGGTGCTCTTCACTACATTGACTTCATACAGGAGGTAACATTCTTCTCCTTGAGCTCCTGTTAGTATAATATGTTACATGCTCATTTGGTTTGCATATTAGCATCTTTATTGTTGTTGGTGGTATTTTTGATACTTAATCTCCTGCTTTGTAATAACGATGTCATGTCTTTTTATCTAATCAATGTCCTCCACCACCGACAACTTTATTTAACACATTCAAGTTTTCTAACTGTATTCTCGCTGGAACTCACACGGGGATATTAATCAACCCTCACTATTAGCAGCCCCCTTCCTCCTTTTGATTGATATAGCACCTTTCTCTGTTTTTTTCTTAAAGAAATGCCCAATTTATGACATTACCAAACACAAAAAAGTTCTGCATTTTAACTACTATGGTCCAAGGAGTTATTTTTGAAAGAAAGCTTGTTTTTTTTAGTAACTTTTTGGGAGCTAATAATTTTATTTTCTATTCTTATGAAAAAAAAAAATCATTGTATAATACTTCATTTATTATTTTGTTACTGATGCTTTGGATTGGAGGAAGTCTTATTGTGTGATATTGATAATCGACCAATGAAGCTAATGGTGTATATATTTATACGATGGTCTGATTTGTTATTTTCCTGTTACTTCTTTGGAAAATCTTTTTTGTTTAAATTGAATATACTTGTGAGTGAATTTGTTTTTTCTTTCTTAGATGTATACAATGTCATGCAATCTGAAAATAGACGAAAATATGACTGTAGTCTATAGATCCATTGAACTGAGGAACAATGCTTTGTGATTTAACAACCTTAGCAAATGAACAATTTTTCTAACTTGTAAAATTTGAATGATGCAGTCTGTCAGTGATATTGCTTGGGGAAAACGATCACGTGTGATTCTGGATGTTGGATGTGGGGTGGCAAGCTTTGGAGGATTTCTTTTTGAAAGAGATGTACTAACCATGTCATTGGCCCCAAAAGATGAACATGAAGCACAAGTCCAGTTTGCACTTGAGAGGGGAATTCCTGCTATATCTGCTGTTATGGGCACGAAAAGACTTCCCTACCCAGGAAGAGTTTTTGATATTGTCCATTGTGCTCGTTGTAGGGTACCATGGCACATAGAAGGTAATGTGATTATTAGTACGTTTGAGTTAATATTTTCTCTCGATTCTTGAGATATTGATTAAATTTCTGATGTTTGGAACCCCGATTAGTTTTAATATATCATGTAGTGAATAGACTTCAATTTCATTTTACCAGTGACTGAATTTAACCATTTTGTCAATAGCTCGAGTTTCAATATTCACTTTTGAAGAAACTGTGCAGGTGGTAAGCTTCTGTTGGAGCTGAATCGTTTGTTGCGGCCTGGTGGCTTCTTTGTGTGGTCTGCTACACCGGTCTATCAGAAGAATGCTGAAGATGCTGGAATATGGAATGGTTGGCAATTTCTAAACCCAACACCTTATGATCCTTTTGAAATATTAGTTGAAATATTGCTGAAGATGCTAGAGATCTTCAAATTTTAGATGTTCTAACAGCTTTGCATCTTGTGGAATTATTTGCAGCCATGAAAGAATTGACAAAAGCAATGTGCTGGGAACTTGTATCAATTAACAAGGATACGGTAAATGGAGTTAGTGCAGCCATATATAGAAAACCTACCAATAACGATTGCTATCAGCAGAGACCTGAAAAAGAGCCTCCTGTCTGCCCAGATTCAGATGATCCAAATGCAGCCTGGTACTTATCTGTTATGATTTTAATTTCCCCAGTTAACAAATGTGTACTTTCATCCTATCCAAGATCCAATTACTTGGAAAAGGATTCAATAAATAGAGCCTCTAGTCCAGAATCATTCCCCTTCGTATATGCTTTCTTGAAATCACAAAGCTTAGACTAAACACATTTAGACTAGAAGGCCATAACAGATTTTCTTTCTCCTTGTGATTTTTTCTTTAAAAAAATTTATAGCTCTGTAGCTAATACAACCGAATCTGTTCAAACCATCTGCAGGAATGTGCCACTCGAGGCATGCATGCACAAAATCTCGACAAATGCATCAGAACGTGGTTCTAAATGGCCAGAGCAATGGCCATCAAGGTTGGAGAAACCACCATACTGGTTGTTGGATTCTCAGGTTGGAGTTTATGGAAGAGCTGCACCTGAGGATTTTACTGCAGATCATAAACACTGGAATCGTGTCGTGACGAAGTCATATCTAACTGGCATGGGAATTGACTGGTCAACGGTGCGAAATGTCATGGACATGAAGGCTATCTATGGAGGGTAAGAGTTTCCTCTTCTCACGGGAAATATACTTCAAATAGCTATCATATTTATGTCCACTGGCAATAAAATTTTTCAGTTAATTTTAGAACCGTATAACTCTAATCATCTCAGGTTTAATAGTTGTTCAGTCATCTATAGTCTTGAGTTGTGTGTAATATTGTAATTATTAAATCTATTCCTCAAGTGTTGGGGCATGTGGTTATTCTAGTCACTTAAGTTATTCCTTTACTTCCTCACAGATTTGCCGCTGCATTGAAAGATTTGAAAGTGTGGGTTATGAACGTTGTCTCAATAGACTCAGCTGATACTCTCCCAATTATCTTCGAACGAGGTTTATTCGGTATATATCACGATTGGTGCGAATCATTCAACACCTACCCGAGGTCCTACGACCTTCTTCACGCAGATCACCTTTTCTCCAAGACCAAAACGAGGTGAGCTCAAACACAATCACTTTATCACTCTTCTCCCTGACTCCAATGTCCAATCTATGCCTTTTGCTAATGGCTAATGCATCACTCGATCCACACACAGGTGCAATATAGCAGCTTTAGTTGCAGAGACCGACCGTATCCTCAGGCCAGAAGGGAAGCTCATCGTCCGGGACAATGCCGAAACCGTTAACGAGCTGGAAAGCATGTTCAAGTCGATGAAATGGGAGGTTCGGTTTACTTACTTCAAAGACAATGAAGGATTGCTGTGCGTTCAGAAGTCGATGTGGCGACCAAATGAGTCTGAAACACTTCAATATGCAATTGCTTAGAGCCCATGGCAGGCTTACTATTATCATCATCATCATCCCACTCTACTCGTTGCCAAGGAGGGGAAAGGTTAGGTCAAATTCTTTTTTGTTTTGGTAATTCAAAGTTTCAATTTTATGGCAATATTGTTACTTCCTATAATTAGGCAGTGTATCATCTCATCTAGGGCCTTTGAGTGTAATTCATTTTTCTTCTGGCCCCCCCTTTGCAACCTAGTCCTTATTCAAAGGCTGCTCTGTTCAGTTTTCCCTGTACTATGATACTGATAGTTATTAATGAAAAGTCACATACATTCTTGCACATCTTTATTTTTCTTCATGTTTTAGGAACTTCGAATCAATCGAGGATGATACCAAAATTCTCTTTTATTTTGTTTTTAGTTCTCTTTTTAAATGATCATTGAGGATTGTAAAAAACTACTTTTTGAAGTTTTAAACATTTATTTAAAGCTTCTTTTTTTCTGGAGGAACAAATATATTAGAATTAAAAATGAGCCAATGCTTTCATTAGGTAGCCATTTGTGGGACAGACACCCCACCATTGGCATTATTATCTCCAATGTCCACGTTATTTAGATCTAAAAATCAAGATGGAAAAAAATCGTTCCAACTCTCAGATGAGTTAAGAGAACAAGCTTTACGAGTCAGTTGATGGGCCATATTGTTATACTTCCTTCTGTGATAACAATGTCTCTTTGAATTTAGATGTCGTTTGATAATCGACTAAACTATATATAAAAAGAGAAGAATAGCACAAGTAAAATCTCCCTCTTATTCAAATATAATACAAAATACAATATTAAAGGTTAAACTTGTGCTTTGTAAAAATTGATAAGTGGTTAAATATATGATTAAGTCTAAAAAAAAAAAAATCTTATATTTGTTTTTTTTTTCAATTTAGTCCTTGTTTATTTTTTTTATTAACATATTTTTAGTAGCACTGTGGAATATTGAAAAATGTTAAAATGTTAGAGATTAAATTGAAATTTTATAAATAATTGGAATAAAATTAAAAAACACCTGAATTAGGAGCTAAAACATATATAGGTTAAATGATACTTTTGGTCCTTGAACTTTCATTAAATCAACAATTTAATCTTTGAACTTTATTTTGTAGCAATTTAGGTTTTATACTCTCAAGTTTATAATGTAATTGAGTCCTTATACTTTAAAAAATGTAATAATTTAATATCTATCGTGAAAAATTCTATCAAAATTAAATGTCAATTTTATTACCTAACTACGTTATAGTTTATGAGGCTATTTGATCAATAGTTAATTTATCCATCTTCATATGTAAGAATATTATTTAACACCATCTTTCACTGTATGGATTAAATTATTATAAATTTTAAAATATAGAAATTAAATTATTACAAACTAAAGTTCTGTTACTTTTATAAAAGTTCATGGATAATTTTTTTTTTAAAAAAAAAAACAAAACATATAACCCGTTGTTTTTGAAGGATATATTAATTTTGTGACCTTTAGTGAAATTTCTGGAAAAAGAAACCCTAATAATTATCCTAATAATTGCTCTAATCCAACACTACTATTTTTTTTTGGAAAAAAAAAAGTTTACCTTTGAACTTGGAACATATGTTATAATTTTTATCTTAATAAAAATAAGATATTTCAAAACTCACTAATTTCAACACTAACTCGGTGTTATTCAAAATTAAGCTTGACCAATCCAAAAACATTAATGTTACTGAAAAAATCTCTCAAATTGACAAATTCACACATTTTAACAAAAATCAAGCTTTAATATCATTTTTCGAAATTCCATTAGTCAATTTCATATTAGATATATGTTATATATTAATTAAATGCATGTAGAAATCCTTTTTCATAAGTCTATTGGGGTAAAAGATTGTAATATTGATTTAAGGGCAAAATGCACTTTTAGTCCCCGAGGTTTGAAATTGATGTTTATTTGGTCCCTGAAGTTTCAAAAGATGCACTTTGGTCTTCCAGATTTGCAAAACCACTCTAAATGGTCCCTGACTTAACTTTAACTTAACAGAATGCTGACTGGACCGTTATGTGCTGATGTGGATATGGTGACAAGGCTATTTTATTTGCCTACTTGGAAAATAAATTAAAAAGAAACTAACCTATTAAAAAAAATGTTAAAATAACTTGAAGACAGTGGGGGCAAAACTATTTTTTGTTTCTTAGAATGCAGAAGGTAAAATTTCCCAACAAATGCAGTTAGAATTTCCCAACAGAGATACGACGTGGCGAAGGTAACGAAGGACAATTTCGCAAGCAACAATCCGCCGGCCAGAATCACTCTCTCCGAATCCGGTGAACATTTCTTCATCTGCACATTCGCCGGCCACTGCAGCACCGGTCAGAAGCTCGCCGTCAACGTCACCGGCGGCGGCGCCACTACACTTCCACCTTCATCTGACACCGTCCCTTCAACTCAGTCTCCGACCACCGCTCCGTCGCTCCCAGTAAATAATTAAACATTTTTTTTATTAGGTTAGTTTATTTTTATTAGTTTCTTAATTTAATTGATTTGCCAAGTAGACAAATAAAATAGTCTTGTGATCATATCCACGTCAGCACATAACGGTCCAATCAGCATTTCGTTAACTTAAAGTTAAGTCGGGGACCATTTAAAATGGTTTTACAAACTTGAGGGACTAAAGTGTATCTTTTGAAACTTAAGGGACCAAATAGACGTCAATTTCAAATCTTGAGGACTAAAAGTGCATTTTGCCCTTGATTTAAATATATGATTAAAAATTGATATACGTCACTGAATACTATGGGATATTTTTGGAAATTTTTTCTGGTTGAGTTGGTTTTAATTGGAGGTGTCAGTTCTTTAAAAAATAGTTCATGAACTAACACGATCCATGTCGGTTGGATTGGATTGTGTATGCATTCTTATTAAATTTTAGGAAAAAATATATTTTTAGTCCCTGAGGTTTAAGTTAGGTTTCATTTTGGTCTTGATCCTTAAGGTTTGAGATAAGTAGCAATTAGGTCTCTGTCATCCATTTTACCATTAAATCTAACCGGATGCTGTCGTGACCCTATTATTTTAATTAAAAAATTAATTATTTATTTTTTAAATTAAAAATATATTAAAAAAAAAAATTATTGTTATTATTTTTAATTCTTTCTCTCCCTCCCTCTTCTCCTCCTTCTTCCCCATCTTCCTCCTTCCTTCTTCTTCCTCATCCTCATCCATGGCCGGCGGCCGGCGGTGGCGACCACCGCTCGCCGGCGGTGACGATTTTTTTTTTCTTTCTCCTCTCCTCTTCTCATCTTCTTCTTCTTCTTTTTTTCGATTCCAAGCCATCGAAATCAACAATTTTCCCGGAAAATAAAATTTCAGTTAGAATTTTCCTCCTATCAAAATAAACTAAACGAAAATGCAAAATCAAAATGAATCCTCTTACCTTTCACCTGCTATAAAAATCCTCTTCCATCTTCATTGCAACTCAACAAGCTTGTCGGTCTTGGATTTGGGGTGGGTCGCATTGCAAAAAAAGTTCAGAAAAAAAACCATTCATCGAATAACAATGGATTCCAGAGCTATCTCCACTGCCCTACTTGTCAATTTCCTCCTCTTCTCCGCCGCCTCCGCTTTCAATATCACATAGCTCCTCAGCCAGCACCCCGATTTCACTAATTTCAACGATTTCCTCACACAAACAAAAGTCGCCGATCAAATCAACAGCCGTGCCACCATCACCGTCCACGCCCTAGACAACGGCGCCGTTTCTGGCCTCTCCGGCAAGCCATTGGACCTCGTGAAGAGGATCTTGAGCGTTCACGTCATTCTCGATTACTACGATGTTCAGAAGCTTGGAAGATTGTCTTCTGATAACACTACCGTTCTCACCACTCTGTTTCAGGCCAGCGGCACCGCCGTCAATCAGCAAGGTTTTCTGTTTTTTTTTTCTCCTCTCCTCTCCTCTTTCTCGTTCCGGCGTCGAAACGGGGAGGTGGGAGCTCCTCCTCCCTCCTTGCCTCTGTTATAAAAAAAAAAAAAGAAAAGAGAAGAGGAGAGGATAAGAGAAAGAAAAAACAGAAAAAAAAAAATCGTCACCGCCGGCGGCCCGCCATGGATGAGGATGAGGAAGAAGAAGGAAGGAAGAGGATGGGGAAGAAGAAGAGGGAGGGAGAGAAAGAATTAAAAATAATAATAATAAATATTTTTTATTATTTTAATATATTTTTTAATTTAAAAAAATAAAAAAATTATTATTTTTTAATTAAAATAATAGTGCCACGTCAGCATCCGGTTAGGACGAAATGGATGACAGTGACCTAATTGCTACTTATCTCAAACCTTAGGGACTAAATTGTTGAATTTGAAAAAAATGAAACCTAATTCAAATCTCAGGGACTAAAAGTGTATTTTTCCCTAAATTTTAACAACAATATACTTTTTCTTGTTTTCTTTTTTTCTATTCAAATTAATTTTACTATTTTCTCAAAAAAAAAAAAAAAAATAATTTTACGATAACTATAAGCATTTCGAATCCAACTTGGTTGATTCATTGGATTTTTCTAGACTTTTGATTATTTATTTATTTTATTAAAACACTCCCAATTCTTAAAAAGAAGATTTCTTAAATCAATAATTATAAAGTTGTCTACCTTTGTTTTTAAAGCAAGTTGTAAAAATTATAATATTAAGAAGGCTTTCACTTTTGCCAAATGCCAACTTACCTTAATTCTAAAGCAAGCTTTAAAAATTATATAGAATTAAGAATGTTTTTACTATTTTCTTTTTTGACTGTTTCAGAAAAAAAAAAATGTGTTTATTAATTTTCAAGTATGCATTTATAAAAACAAACTTTCTGAAGAAATGTGGGATGGAAAAAGTTATATATATAGCATAGCTATATCTATGATTATGAACAAATTGTCCATTTCATCAACAATGATGTTTCTCCCGACGCGACGACTGTAAAAACGGTTAAGAGTAGGTGACTTTTGCCAACAAAATGATATTTTCGTCAACAAAAGTATCTCCCAATATGGTTCTCACAATAAATTTGCTGATCAGCTCAGTGGTAATTGACATGTACTCTCGATCAAGAGATCATAGATTTGAATCTCTCCACCCACTCCAAATGTCGATGAACTAAAAGAAAAAAGAAAAAACAAATTTGCTAATGAAAATTTCTCATCGAGAATAGGAATTCTTAACGTTCTTTTGTCAATGCTGACAAACGTTTGTGTTGACAATGAGTTTAGCTTTATCGAAAAATTCAATTGTGAATCTCTCTAGATTTTTTTTTTAATGATGAATTAAATATATTATTTTTAGTTCAACAATGGTGAAGATGGAAAATATGACCATTGACTTTTGGGACAACAATTGATATCTTATCTATTAAACTATGCTCAGATTTTCAGTAATGAATTAAATATGAAATCTTTGTAATAACGAGCATGACATTTAATTTAAATTAATTATCGTGTATGTATTAGCAAATAAAATTGATTTTTTTTTAAATATTTTGATTCTTGACAAATACAATATTAGAAAAGTTATTCCAATTTGACATCTCTATTTTGTCTTCTTAGTAATCTCTATAAATAAACTATACCTAATCCCACTCGTCCGATACAACCAATAATTTAAGAATGTTTTGGAAACATTGTGCTTCTAAGAACCATACTTGTTTACCACAAATTTGTTTATTCTGTTTTAATTTTTGAAAATTAAAATAAAAAGTTAAAATTAAAGTGACTTTTGCAAATCATATATGAAATTTTGTTAAGAATTTAATAACACTGTCCTTAAAATTAGTAAACCACATGATCATAAATTCCCATAATGAATATAACTATTAAACAAGGCCATAAATACCCATTATGAATTCCAACTCCCATAACCCTCGTTTTGTTTGGATATTTTTGGGTGTATATTCTTCACTTTTTAAAAAGTATTTTTTTTTATAATTCGATTGATGAATATTATGATTTAATTTTATATATATATATATATATATATATATATATTTATTGTGTTAAATAACATGTCGGGAAGATTCAAACTTTTTCCCTTTAGGTGATGGTACAATACCTTAACCATTTTCTTAGTTCAACATGTGAAGATATTCCAATCTTTTAGGGGTCGTTTGTTTTTTGAGAATCTAGATAACCGGAATATTCAAATGCCTGGAATTATAGATACCCGGAAATATAGATGCCCGACATTATAGATAACCGTGTTTGGTTTGAAGGAATAATTTATAAGAATATATGAGAATATTCAGATAACTATGTTTGTTTTGCAAGATTTTTGTACGGGAAAGTTCTTAGATTATGTATAATACCAATAATGTCCTTACTAATTTTTAGCTAATTTAGCTATTAGTTTAATATAGTTTAGTATTATTATTAAGAGAATAAATAAAAAATAAATTAAAATATTATTCAATATAACTATCATTTATTTTACATCTTAATGTAAAATTTTAAAAACAAATGGGTTATTTCTTAGTGTATGAATAAATTAATTTATTTTTAAATAAAAATACAAATTGTAAAATGGAGGGGTAAAAGTGTCATCCGAAGATGCCCTCAACATGGGAATCTTTGAAACCCATCTCTCACGAGGGCATCAAAAGCTCCTCGGATGCCTCCCGTATGGGCATCCCGAATTTCCTAGGTATCCAACATTACCACAAAACAAACGATGTAATCCAGATGCCCATTCCATGGACATCTTGGATTACCGTCAAACAAACGACCCCTTATCTTTTTAGTTGAAAATATATGTCTTAATCAGATGAGCTACACTTAGATGAAGTAGTTAGCATCCTTAAATGGGTGATCTAATTATGCATCTAAGAATTTAAAAAGGGACATCTATAATGTAATAGTCACGTTTAATTTTTTTATTTTGTTTCTTTACTTCATACATCAATTAATTCAAGAGGGTAGAAGTACAAATCTTCCACCTTACCGTTGTTGAATTTTTTTTAGAGATTCTTACCTTTTTCTTTTTTTGCTAAATTAGTATATGAAGATGTGTTTTTAGTTCAACAACATTTGAGGGTGGAGAATTAAACATAAGATCTTTTTGTTGATGATACATGTTAATTATGAAAGAGTTATACTCATGTAATAGAAAGTAAAAATGGGGTAAAACAGAATATTCAGTACATTTTTATGTCAGTTGAGCTATGCTCTTGTTGGCATATTCCCTAATTTTATTATCTTTTAGTAAGACCTAATTTTAATTACTATAGTATTAAAAAGAAGTAACTACTATCTCATATTAAATAATTCAGTAACGTTACACTATTATTTTCCCACAAAATAATAATAATAATAGCAACAATTTTTTTTTATAATTTATTAAAAATATTAAATAGTGTATAAATAATATAAAAATATATTTGTTTTTTCTTAAAAAAATTATTTTCTGCTTTGTAGTAGGTTTGAATTCATTCATTAAAAAAGGTGGAAAGTTCCTGGCTTTACTCCCATTTGAACATGGGTGCACGCATTAACAACTAACCTTTTGCTTCAAGAAACAGCTGAAGGAATCTCTCCAATATATCCACTTTAATCATTTGGATATCGCAATTTCAAAAACTGCTCTAGCTTCCCTTTTGACCTTCTTCTCTGTTCGCATCTCTTTCCATTGCTGCAGGCCTTCGAAAGCTTTCTTTTCTCCTTCTCTTCTCTGTGAGTTGCTGCTTGCTCTTAGACGTAATCGCTTACTTATGCTTTGAACTGAACTTAACGCATCCTTTTCTTTTATTTTACTGAACTTGGGCTTCCATGGCTTGATTTGCCTTCTGGGTATGCTCTGTTTAGCTTGGAATTTGGATACAGAGCTCTGAATTCAATTCGCTTCCTTACCCATTATTTTGATTCAGCAAGCAAAGTACCCAATTGCATTTGCCCCAATTTTAGCTACCAATTTCCAATGTTTGATTTAGCAAGTTAGAATGATCTGATAGATGACATGATAATTGATATCAAATACTTTTGTTCTGATATGGTATTTCAGTATTCAAACTGTAAAATATTGGGGTGCTGTGCATGTGGATTTTGTCATGTTGCTTTCAATGATTCAAGTTCAGAGAGAAAGCCATCCTAATGGATTCTCATGTTCTTCAAGTTAAATATGTTTTTGGAGTTAATGCTTATGCTCAATTGTACGGAGGAATGTGTATTTGGCGTTCTTGAAGATCACCTTTGAGATTGGGGAATATGTAACTACTATATTATAATAACGTCAATGAGAACCTGCTTGAACCTTTTTGTGTGCAGAGAGTTAGATGGATTCAGATCATCGTCGCCAAATAGATTATCGGCATATTGCTGATAATTTCAGCTCATTGGATCAGGTTCACTCATTTATCCTGGCTGCTTGATTCATGTATGAAGCATGCTGAACAAAATCTATATTTTTTCTAATTCATTACCTTTTTGGTTTTTTTTCTTCTAAATTCTAATTAGATATAACCCCACTTGCAATATTTGTGTCGTTTGCTTGGTTTTTCTGATTATCGATGAGTAGATCAGATTACTTCATTCCATTGTGGGCTTGACATATTAAAAATCATCATTTCTTTTATGCCAAATACAATACAACGTTACATTCATTTCTTGCCATCTTTATATTCTATGCCTTTTTAGGATAATTCACTAACAAACCCAGCCTTTCTATGGTATTATCAACGTAGCACCTATAACTTGGAGGCATTTGATTGTTGATACGCCTCTGTTTAGGCTTTTTGTAACACTCCCCATTTTCTCATTAACTTAGATTTGAGCCTTTTTGTTTGATTCCTCTATTTAGACTTAGGGATTCCTCATCCCTACGGATATGGCCTTTAGGTTGTCCATTTATTTCGGATTTGGATAGTTGGCATACTTCATTTCTTATATATATATAAAAAAAGACTGTTGATATGCATGCGTTTTGTTCATGTTGGTCATCATTGATGGAAATTTTCCAGTTTCATATTATTTGTTTTCCACCACTTGATTAGAATAACCTCCATCTTGGTTGTTTAGACATTGAAGGAGGAGGATCTGTAAAGAACTGTTGGATTAGTATTGAACATAATTCATTTAGTAGAATAAGCTTAGCGTTTAGTTGAACAAATACAATACTAACATACAAGATCAAAAAAATATCATATATTTATCAAATTCCTTAGACTGGATTCTCTTCAACTCCACCTCCAGATAGTTTGGATGTTTTTCATTCAAGTTTATACATTATTCTTTGCAAATATGTTTTCCAATCATGTTTGATCGAAACACATGCTGACTGGTTGCCTGAAGCAATAAACATCATACACGAGCATACATATATATAGTCTTCTCAGTCGTGGAATTTCTCTTTGCTAGTTTGATGTTAACCCCTTCTGTAATCAAATACTTCCATTTTTGTAGTATGGCTCCCTTTTTATGGGCTTCTCCTTTTTTTTATGCTCGTATATTCTTTCATTCATTCTCAATGAAAGCTCATTTTTTTTTTCTTTAAAGAAAAGGAAAAGAGAGAAAAGTTGGTGAAGTAATTGGTGAAATCTAAGAAGAATTCTAGACCTCTCAAAAGGTCTGATGTTAGTAATTGTAATTGATAACAACATTCATATTTTCCTCTCATCTTCCATGCATTGTATGATCTTTGGTATTAGAGATGATGAGCTAGGGTATGCTAAGAGGAATGAAGATGGATGAAGTGGAAGCAAGATTGCGTCCTATGCAAGTTATATGTAGAGGGTGAAAATGGATGCAAGAGGACTCCGGTCCTAAAGTAGCTTAGGTATGTTTTTAGATAGAATGAGACTTTATCTATTCGAGTCTTTTTAAAAGCTTTAACTTTAAGACATCCTTACTAAAGGGCTCCCCAATAAAGTGGTTGAGATAAAAGTTGAGTGTTTTTAACATTTCCTAACTAACTTCTGCATGGGGGAGAGATCTGAATCTTCTTAAAAATATGTGGACATAATAATTATGGAGAATTTCTAGGAGTTCCATAGTTTAGGAATTTGTCTAAATTGGCTCAATTCCATATTTATCTATTTGAAGTTCTTTTGTACGTTGAACTGTTATATGAACAGTTAATTTCAGTATGTTATTCCTGCCAATATATTTGAAAGTTAGGCTTCATATTTTTTCTTTCTTTATTATCAATTTCACCGTACCCCTCAAGCAGACATTCATACAAGTACTTGCATGCTGGAAATACATGACACTTCGTTCAGGTTATATCCGCATTGAGACACGAAGGTCTTGAATCATCAAATTTAATTCTCGGTATTGACTTTACAAAGAGCAATGAGTGGACAGGTGAATCTTTCTTTATTTAACAATTGTTATGAAGCTTATAAATGCTTCCACAGATTGCTAAAAATTACATTTCACTGCTGCAGGCAGGCATTCTTTCAGAAGAAAAAGTCTGCATTCTATTAGCAGCATACCCAATCCATATGAGCAAGCAATTTCTATTATTGGTCAGACATTATCTCCTTTTGATGACGATGGCTTGATACCTTGTCTTGGTTTTGGTGATGGTTAGTATTGGTTTTAATTATTGCTAACTCCTTTATTAGTGTTAGTAACCAATTTTTCGCTTGCCTAACTACCTTATTTTTCTGTAGCATCAACACGTGATCAGCATGTATTCAGCTTTTATCCTGATCACAGGCCATGTAGAGGTTTCAAGGAAGCTCTTTCTCGATATAGAGAAATTCTGCCATACCTGAATTTATCAGGTTCATTTGAACTTTTCAGTTAACTTTACAAATTTATTTTGCTATTTGTCACCAACATAGTATGGGTCATAATACAGAGCTAATTTTTGCTATCCTTTTTTCTTCTTTACCATGCAACTGCTATGTCAATGGAGGTGTTGTGTTGATATATACAAAGCCTGTCAACTGATAACTAAAATAATATTAGTTTCAGATGTTGAGTATATTTGTCATTCATATGACAAAAACGGCATTTGGTCTATGGATTTAGATAAGCGAACACCTCCCCCAAATGGGACAAAAATGTAATAATTTCTGTGGTTGCTCTTTTCTTCCTTCCATTCTTTCTTTTCCTTCTCTATTGTT
The DNA here is from genome assembly GCA_036850905.1 of Luffa acutangula. Lineage (NCBI taxonomy): Eukaryota > Viridiplantae > Streptophyta > Magnoliopsida > Cucurbitales > Cucurbitaceae > Luffa > Luffa acutangula. The sequence continues at coordinate 52,691,316 of CM072087.1, read as the reverse complement.
TATAAGGATGAGTGTGGACACAGAGGATAGTAAGATATTTGGCTTTGATTTACACAGAAGATATTCTTCTTCCTTCATGAGTCTTTTTTTGTGGTGGTCTCTTCTCTTAATTCTTGAGGGTTTCCTGCTGTCTCCTGGTATGATTTGAGGGTGTGACAGTTCAGAAAAAGCAGTTTCCTCTTTTTCACATTTCTTATGTAATGAGTCTTTCCTTTGCAATCCATTTTCTGTAAGGTCCTTTGGAAAGCTTTGACTCCCAGGGAAGGGAGCATATGTATGGTATGGTCTTTGAGTTGGGATGTTGTCAACCAAATGATAAAAACCCAAAGAAGGAAGTTCACTTCTCGTGGAATTTCTGATTGGTGCTGCTTATACAGAAATTTCCCAAACTACCGATCATTTGTCTCTGTTGTTCCTTTCTGGTGGTTTAGCGGATGAAGTTACTTGGGCTGTTCAATCTTCAAATTCCAATGCCTAGGACTTTGAAAACATCTATGCCAAGGTTTTTGTGGCTGCCACTTCAATTATAATGCTATAATTTCGTGGCTTAATGGCTATTGAGTTATTTAAAAAAAAAAAAGGCTATCAAGTGGTTTGGTGGAATTGTGGATCAATGGAAATTGAAGGATCTTAAAGGTCTCTAAGAAAATTACTGAAATGCTATGGGAGTATTATTCTTTTTGTTTCTTCTTTAAGCCTAAGTCAAAATTTGTCTGTATTTATTCCATAAGTGTGGTATGCACTAACTTGAGGTTTGCTTTGCTAAATTATTTGCCATGCTTAGGCACTTTCTTTTGTAAATTTCATAAAGCAATGAAAATGTTTCTTTATAAAATCTGTAACAATTGTGCTGTTATAATTATCATTTCTTAGTCAGGTTTATTTCAGTAGTTAATTCTTTCTTGTTTCATGGCTTAGCATTTACAAATCTGAGTTGTCTGCCTATGAAGAACTGTGACATTTAGTGCAATATGTTTATTTACATTATTTTAAGAGCTTTCTATGCATTCTCTATTTACCATTCTTTTGAGGATTGCCATCTGTGGATTATTTTCTAAAATGCTTTGGCTGCTCAATGTAATTTTCTTCTTCCTAAGTTATAACGGTCCTAACGATGTACTTAAGCTTATTTATGTAGGTCCAACCTCTTTTGCTCCTGTTATAGATGCTGCAATTGGCATTGTTGAGAAAAGCAATTGGCAGTATCATGTCCTTGTTATTGTTGCGGATGGACAGGTTATTAGATTTCTCTGTTTGGTTTTCTTTCTTTCTTCTCCCTGTCTCATGTATAGTTCGTTCTCTTAAGTCCTAAAATTGTATAATATCAAACAGGTTACAAGAAATCCTGACACACCACCTGGTAGATTAAGTTTTCAAGAGCAGGCAACCATAAACTCCATTGTTGCTGCTAGGTAAAACAATAATTTTTATAAAGTTTGGTTGCTTTTGTGCTTGAAGTCTCATAACATTTGAATCACCAGCTATTATCCTCTGTCAATCATTCTAATCGGGGTAGGGGATGGACCTTGGGATGCTATGCGGCAATTTGATGATAACATCCCTCAGCGTGCATTTGATAATTTCCAGGTATTTAAATCATATTTCATTGAATCTACATGCTTGGTCATTTTATAATTTTATGAAATGGTCTTGAATATGAGTTTATTTTGAATTAATATCGAATCTTGTGGTGGTGTATTTTGCATTTTCTATTAACTTCATTTAATGTTGTGGGATATCCTTAAACCACTTTGCTGTAAATTTTTTTCTTGGAGATCTGAATTCAACACTTACAATTCATTTCCAAAAACTAAGATGATTAACATTGCTTTCTTTAAATATTCGTGCTGGTTATTATTGTATGCTGTGCCTGTGCTCAAGTAATCCAGAAATCAGTTCAACTTTTTTTTTTTCCCTAAAAAGTATTATTTTACTGAATTTTGTTCTTGGTTTTGGTTAGCTGTTACATCTCTGTAGCATTCTATAATTTCATGAGTACCTGCGGCTGGTTTTGTTGTCATATGAAAACTGTGGAAATTGGTGTTTGATTGTGTTTGGTCCAGTTTGTAACTTCACTTAATATCTGCTTCTCTGTATGGGTCCAGTTTGTAAACTTCACAAAAATCATGTCTGAGAGCAAAGAAGAATCAAAGAAGGAAGCAGCATTTGCCCTGGCTGCACTCATGGAAATTCCTTTTCAATACCGAGCCACCCTCTCTCTGCAGTATTCAAAGTAAGCCAGGATTTTCGATTTCCCAGTGAATTTACAGTTCCTATTTTGGATTTGCAAAAATGACAGTGACTATTATGCAGGAGAGAATCTGTATATGGCACAAGTGCAGGGCCACTTCCTCCTCCTCCTGAAGTCATCAATCATGACAATGCAGTTGCAAACCAAAATTTGAAGAATGTAAATGCTGAAAAACAGAGTACCTCGTCTGGATCGGTAACTTCGTTTTCATTTTATTTATGTAGTTTTCTAAGAATGGGAAAAACAGGCATGTGTGGCTTTACAAATAATCTAGGAAAATTTTGTTGTATTTTGGAGCTTAAGATTGATTGTCATAGCGTTACGACTAAAAAGCACAGACACAGACACTAAATATGGAAAGGTGAGAATTTAGAGGTCCTCTATAACTTCTGTTTCTATGAAGTTTAGAAAAAAAAAAAAGAAAGACAGAAACTTGCAATTGCAGCAGGTTAGTGATGAAGGGGATGGAGGACCTCACCCACAAACCCTTAGATGGTTTTTACTTTTTAGGGTTTTTAATTTAAAATTTTATGAGTTTTGTTGAATGGGTTTTAATTTTCAAGTGTGTCCAAGTGTGTCTAAGGTGTGTCCCAGACGTATCCAAGAGACAAAAAAACAATAAAATATTGAACATGTTGTTTTGCATGTTGAACACGTGTCCGGAGCGTGTCTAGACAAATCGGTGTCCGTGCTTCTTAAGTTACGAATATAGGGAGGGACTTGGGATGAACAAGCAAAAAAGTTTTTAAGGGACATTGATGGAGAGGTAATGAATTAAAACCTTTCTTATAAATTAGAGAGATGAAACAGAGGATAAAACTGCATAGAGAAAGTACAAGTTACTCGGGTATCACATCAGAATTCAGATGAATCTCTGATAAACCGGGGAAATGAATTTGTCCTTCTGAAAAGGCATCGAGTTGTGAGAGTATAACCTTGGAAATTGAACTCTTTTTTTTTTCTTTCCTGTTTTGGCTTCATTAATATAAAATTTTTAAATTAATTTTCCCTTGTTCAAGGTCTGCCCAATATGCCTGACAAACCCAAAGGATATGGCTTTTGCATGTGGTCATACAGTAAGTTCTCTACCATGGAACTTCTTCACAGTGCTAGAGTTAGGTTGCAGTTTGGCTTGAAAATTTTTCTATCAAATTCAATTCCAAATTCCTTTGCCTACTATTTATTTTCTGCTCTTTTTCCAGACCTGCAAGGATTGTGGTGTAACCATCTCAACGTGCCCGTTGTGCCGAGAACCTATAAAGATGCGCGTGAGACTATATTCCTAACTAAATAAAAGAACTTTCCCGTCGCCCCTTGAGGTACCCTAGTATTGAAGTTACTTTACTGTTATATAGATAAAGTAACTCCATCATAAAATAACTTCCCAAAATCTATGAGACTGTACAGTTTGCAAACTGCTGAGGAAGATGAACCAACTTTTATGGGTTAAGAGACAAGTCTCTCTTTTTCACCTGAAATGGGATGTATCACTGAAAGTGGAGTGTAGTAATTATTCTCTTGTTCAAAGAATTCGTTGTAAATTTATTACAAAAGGGGTTAGGACACTGTCTCAAAAGTTACACTGTTAGAAAGAACTCTGCATGTTTCTGTAATGCCAAAAAGTTGTAACAATATCAGCTCGTTCAAAACTATTTTCCTTCTTATTTCAATTTATAAAAACTTGTTCATCTACTTGTAAATATCTCATTTTTACTTCAGTTTTTCAAATGAGTTAGAGCATACAATTCCAAACCACGGAGATATTGTGCAGCTCCAAATGGAAGCTAATGGTTATTTCGGATACCTTCACGGTAGAAAAGGAAGAATTATTGAATGGAACCGCCACAATGTGGCTGCTTCATAATAATCGTTGGACATGGATTTGAGAATCTGAATGCTCTCTAATAACCACTAGATACAAATTTGAAGTATTATGCACTGTCTCTCTTACATATCTAATGGTGCAAAACTGTTGACTACATCGTTATGGCCTTTAAAAGAGAGAAAATGAGGATTCTTTATCTTCTTTGTGTTTGTCCTTCTGTTTTGACAGCAGTAATCTAGGATTCATACAGTTAGATTTCAATCTGACCTCATTTTTAGATTTGTGGACATCTCTTAGGATACAGTGCACAGTCTGTGTTTATAAGCCTATGTTAACAATTTTAACATTACAAGTAAGCTAATAAAATGTAGTTGAAACTATATCAGTTACAATAAATACATAAAATACCTGAGAGTAATCCTTAGAATGTTGGGAATTAATTGATGATTGTACTTGAACTTTGAAATTGATGAAGTTAGGGCTACAGTTGGCTGCTGGAGGCATCAATTGTTGATATTCTTGACTGCTAAATCTTAGGGAAGTGAATTGTGACAAACCATGTCACAAAAAGGACAAGAAGGAGATAGACCAATTTATAGTGTTTAGTTCAAATGTCTTAACCTTACCATACAAAAACATAGACACACCTTGACAGAGCTATTCTACTTTGTTAGAGTTAAGATGTCTCTAATTGGCTATGGTCAACTAGAAACTTGTCCTTGAATGTTTCTCAATTCAAGTCATGATAATGTTGATGGTATGTTACATGATTAAGAATGTTGTATTGTCTAAGGCATTTATTGTGATTATAGTTTAGGGTTGTTAAAAAGTTCATGGGTCGGGAGAAATTATTCGCGGAGGTTGTCATGACGTGACAGACATTTTTGCACCATTGAATCTATGAGAGGAAATTGTAAAAGTACTTTGAATTTGTATCCGGTGGTTGTTAAGGGCATGTAGATTTTTTAATCTATATCCAATTGTTGTTAAGAGGCAGCAATATTGTGGCAGTCTCGTTGAATGATATTTTTATAATTTAGAGGTGTGTTTAAACTTAACTCGAGGATAACCCCAAAGTTAATATTTGATGGATTAGACTAGTTCGACTTCCACATTGGTATTGGTCCATTTTGACCTTAGGTGAGGCCCCAAACTCATAACCTAAGATAATCTAAGAGGTGAAAATCTTTACATGCATTTTTAAAATAAAATAATCATATTTAGGCATTTTTTTCAAGAAACTAATAAAAAAATTCTTTAAAAAATATTTATTTAAAAACAAATTAAAACGATGTTTAATTAAGAATATAAATAAAATACGTTTTTAATAAAATTTAATTTAAATTTAATTTACTCTCTTAAGAAAAAAAAAATCATTCAATAGCTTGGTTAAATGAATATCTATATAATAAATAATATTCAATAGTACAAACTCAACAAGTCATCATCTTTCTTTCTTCTTGTTTCAAGCAAATTGGATTCCAATCTGTTATCTTTATAGGAGATTATCGATACTAATTGAAGTATGTTCATACAGGTTATATCTAACCTCTAGAATCAGGTTACTTGAACACAAGTTCAAACAGTATTTTAACTTAACCCAACAAAGAGAGCAACACATAGTCCAACAAGATATATATTCAATTCGATTCAATTCCTTCGAATTTGTAGCATAAATCATCATACATACAATAACACATCCATAAATCAGGAAGCTAATTTAAACCTTTAACCCTTTGGTCTCATACATCATCTGAACCTCATGTTGATCAATCATTACCACCTTCTAATGTACAAATTAACAAAACAAAACAAAACAGGAAGAAAGAGAGAGAAAGAAGGCATAAAAGGGGGAAAAGGCAACAGCATCATTAACATTTAGGGAAGAGCGAGCTTGGAAATGGAATAATATAGATAGAAACAGAGAGAAGGACAAGCAGAGAGAAAGAGAATATGAATAAGAAGACAAAGAGAGAATTGTTTGTGTATATATATAATAATTAAATGGAATTGGATGAGGGAGAGGCTCGAAGCCAATGGACGAAGCTTTGGAGTGTAGCAACATCAGCTCTATAGTGATTTTGTGTAAACTCCAAAAGATCTGACCATGTGAAATCAGGGTACTTTCTTGGCCCTTCTCTGCCCACCAAATCTTGTGGGGGTCTCACCACTTTATCATCTTTTGGGCACACGAAGAACACCAGTGACCTCCTCTCTCTCTTCCTGTTCACCACCGCCCGGTGCAGGCAGCTCTTGTACGCCCCGTTCGACAGTGCCTGCATCGTTCTCTCGTTATTGTTATTATCATTATCATTATCATTATTTGAGGAGACTGGAACAATTAATGCGACCACTTATAATAAGGACTACTTATTAATCAATTACAACACTCTATCGTGGGTCCCATAAACTTATTAACTCCTATTCCAACATTTTATTGTGAGACTCACAAACTTATTAACTCCTTTGACAAAACAACTAAGACAAAAAAACTCTATTGTGAGTTTTTTTTATAAGGGAAGTAGAACATGAATCTTTGTTGACTACCATTAGGTTTTTTTTTTTTTACCCGTAAGAGAGTGAAAAGAGATTTTTTTACTTTTGTTCAAAAAGATAAATAATTGTTAGATTTGTCAAGATCAATACCCTACTGTCATAACATGTTGTATAACTTTTCCACCACAACCCCTTTCTCTCTCTTGGTTACTTCTTTTTCCGCTGACCGGAGCATAACTCAATTAGTTAAGATACATACTCTCAACCAAGAAGACGAAAACTCATAATTACCCATTTCCTTCCAACGACTCTCTAAAAACCACTCAAACCCCTCTCTCTCTCTCTCACCATTGTCTTTCTTTTGTCCCTTGTGTATATGTTTTAATTCCTCTTTGAATGCAAATGACCCCAACTGAAATTAGGCTTTGTCACCTCTCTGTCATGTCGTTTTCAAACACACATAATAAAAGAAAGAGAAAGTAGTTGTTGTAATCGTAAAAAAAAAAAAACAAGAAGAAGAACAAAAACAAAAGGGTACCATAAAAGTGTCTCCAATGTTAATGACCAATGCATCTGGTCGAGGCTTGACAGAGAGCCATCTGTTGTTTGCAAAAACTTCAAGGCCTCCGACTTGGTCTTGATGCAGAATTGTTAGCGACGTTGGGTCGCAGTGAGGCCCAGTCCCCAGCGTCAGCCCTGCGTTCTCGCATGGTGGGTAGTAATTGCATCTCATTATTGACCTTCCATCCTCGAAGAACTTCCTGTAATGGAGCCTTTCCACTCCCAAGCTTATTGCCAGAAGCTCCATTATCATCAGTGCTGTTCTTGTCATCTCCTCGCAGTATCTTTGGTACACCCATCTTCACAAAACACACAAACCCGAAACGGTTATATAAATTACGGTTCTGACTTTCAGGGTTGCGTCTATTTAGTGCTCGTACGGTTAAGAAAAATTGTAGTGGATTATTCTATGTTTGTTTCTGTGTTGTTTAAAAAGTTTTTTTTTTTTTTTTAATGAACTTTTAAACTTTCAATTTGGTTAGTTTAATGCTACCCCTATTTGATAACCATTTGGTTTTTTGTTTTTTAAAATTATGTTTGTTTTCTCTCAATTTTCTTACCATTATTTTCATTTTTGTTCGGAACACATTTGAATTTTTTTACCAAATTTCAAGAACAAAAACCTTTTTATTTTTTTTTATTTTTTTAGTTTTTAGAACTTTACTTAATTTTTTAAAACATGAGAAGAAGATGGATAACAAAACAAAAAAAACATATAGGTAAAATAAATGTTTTCGGTAGTCGGATAAAAGTAAATGTTTATAAACTTAAATTTAAAAAATCAAATAATTAATAAACGGGACCCAAATTAACAACTTCAAAAGTAGGGAGAGATACCAATAAAACACAAGGCTATAAAACTTTAGAGACTTATAAAAAATATTTGAAAATACAACTAATGACAACCAAAAGTTGACGAAAGTTTAAAAGATCTATAAAAACGCTTCAAAGTACACAAACGTGCTCATTGTCCCATTAAAAACAATTTAAAGCACACAAAGGACTAAACAAAAACACACCCATTAAAAATAAAAGTTCAAAACGTCGAAGCTTTTCAAAAGTTCAAAAACTAAATAGACACGGACGAAAACGAGGTGACATAGGTGGTTTAGAACTTAGAAAGGGTTGGATATGAGTGGTTCACTTTGACACGACACTCACCCAGTGTTCTCGAAGTCGCATCCCAACAAGGATTTAAAGTAATGAAGAACATCGAGGCGTTGAGATTCTCGGCTACAATACTCAAAAGAGAAGGTCTCTTTCCATGGCAGCTTGGAGGAGAATCGCTCTGCATGGGCCCCCGAATATCCCGACACTCTGCCAGGCTTCTTTCGAACACTGATCTTTTTAACCAAAGGCATCTTGAAAATCGTCTCCACCTGATCGTAAGCCGCCTTTATCAGATCCGGGTCCACCCCATGGTTTGTCACCTGGAAAAACCCGTGGTTCCGGCAGGCCAGCCGGATCAGGGCGGCGGCCTCCGCAGTCGCCGCCGCGTCCCCTCGCCGGAAACCGGCTAAGTCGATCAGTGGCTCTTGAAGCTCTTCTGGGTCGTCGGCAATGGCGGCCAAGTCGGCGCGTGGCCAGAGGAATTCGGTTGGGAGATTGTTGTTGGCGGCGGCGGCGTTGTGGAGCATGGTGGTGAGAATGGCGGTGGAGTCCATTTGGTTGGTTGGTTGATTTAGAGAGGGATTTGAAGGGGTTGGATTTGTTTAAATACACATGGTTGTGTGTGAATGTTTGATGCAAATTCTGTCATGTCAATATGTATTTTCAAGTCTCTATTGTAATAAATGGGATCTTGTCCATTTTTTCTTTAGTTCTTTTTCTCTCTCTTCTTTGCGTTTTGATTTTGATTTTTTTTTATTCTTTTACCTAAAATATCTAGGTTTCTGTATCTCTGTATCGACCGGTAGCTACGGTAATTGACATGCACTTTTCACCCGAGGTGAGAGACTCGAATCCTCCCACCTCTTGAATTAAAAAAAGGGTAACGAAGTTATATTGTTTGTTTGTTTTTCCATATAGCTTAAGTGGATAAGATATTTATTGTTACCTTTCGTAACATTGAATGTTAGATTATTTATATTTGTATACGTCTTGGATTGGTTAAGACATATATCTTCCATCACTTATTGTTCAACTCTTTCAATGAAACAAAAAGAGGAAAAAAAAAATTCCTTTCTTTGTTTATTAATAATATTTTTTATTTTTCTTTTATTATAAGTCTAAATCTAGTGTTGGTCTTTAAAGTGTCACACTCAATATTTGTTTATCCTACAACACTTAACCTGCGTGGATCTAGTAGATGTCCACATGAACCAGCTATTAGTAGTACTTATAATTGAAACTACATTTAACACCAAAATGTTTACTTTTTGAAAGTTCTGATACTAAAATAAATATTTTGAAAATTCAAAAAAGTAAAACAAATATTTACAGGTTAGGAATCAAATGGAATAATTTATATAATATTGATATGACAATGTTACTTTATAATGTCTTCGATGTCCCAACTCGAATGGAAGTTCTATGGTTGTTTTTTTCCATCATACATAAATTTTGAACTCAAAGATTTAACATAAACTTTTGAATACACATCAAATGATTAGACAATTTAGACTAAATGATAAGTCTGCCTAACTAACTACTTGATTGTTATCTTTTATTTGTCCTCACAACATATATATATGTGTGTGTGTGTCACACTCAAAAGCCAATAAACACACACGTTATAAATTATTGCAATTTCCAAGCTGCATCTATTTTTGGAAATTTTCTATCCAATCATATGGGCCAAATCTAATTAATTAACAATATTTTATCAAAATTTGAGAACCAATCTTGATCAAATTTTAAAATTGGTAGCACGATCGCAAGCTAATTTAATTTACACAAATTTAGTCAACGACTACCCTTCTCTTGTAAATTATATAATACTTACAATACATTATAGATACATTTAATTGTTTGTTTTTTAAAACTAATTCTCAAATCTATTGTAGGAGTTAAATATTAGAATAAATATTTTAGGTGATTGTGGACTACACTAACATAGTTCAATTAGCATAAAATATATACTTTAACTAAGAGGTTAGAGGTTCGAATTTTCCACCTCACCTATTGTAAGGTATAATATTGGAAAAGACATACTTTTAGTCTTTGTGTTAGTTTTCATTTTGGTCCCTAAGTTTTCAAACTTGACAATTTAGTCCATGAGGTTTGAATTTTGTTTCATTTTAGTCCCTCCATCCATTTTTCTTGTTAAATGTTAATGGAATCTTGACATGGCAAAATGAAACCTAACCCAAACCACATAGACTAAAATGTATTTTTCTCTAAATTTATTATATATATATTACTCCACGATTGGGTATTAATTTTGATACTTTTATTGCATAAAAAATTAAAGAAAATAACTCGTTAGGGAATAAAATATATAAACCAATGGAAATTATATATATATATATATTTTTTTTATTTATATTTAAAAAAAAAAACCTTTCTGTTGGATGATAAAATTTGTAAGTTGTGGAGCCAAGTTGCGTCTGAAAATTTAATAATTAATAATATAGGACAATTTAATATATAATAATAATAATAATATTAATTGGTTGTTCACAAAAAATAATAATAATTGAAATATTGTAAATAAATAAATAAATAATTGAAAATTGTGGATCCTCTTTATTTGTTTGTTTTTATAGGATTATTCATGCACAGGAAAACCATGCGGCAATTTCTGTCGTTTTTTCTCAGTTTGCTTATTCCTCCGGACCCAAATTTTGAGATTCTCTTTTTCACGGTTTTTCCATATTTTACTCTTTTTTTCTTTTTTTTTTTTTGTTTTCTGAAAATAATATTTTACTCTTTTTTATTTAACCATGTGAACAATTAATTTTAGCCTCGAAATTTTAAATTTATGGAGTTGAATTATAAACTGGAATAATAGTAGTGGAAGATCCTTTGAAAATATAAAGATTTTTAACGGGAGGACTTGACAATAAAAAATCCCACCAAGTTCAACAAATAGAAGACAAAATCAAGTCATAAAAATTTGCTTAAAGCTAACTATAAAAACCATTTAAATTTAGTCATTGAATCAATCTGCTTGCAAGAAAATGTTTAATATGGTAATTTATCCACTCAATTAGGTTTTAATTTATCAAAACAGATATTTTAAACCAATTAATTTTTATACTTAAAAATTTTGGAAGAGCAAACTAAAAGTACATAATCAGTTGGTTGTTTGTAAAATAGTCGACAGGCATACAAGTTAACTTGAACACTAACAAATACTTAAAAAAAAACATATGCACCTATTTTTTTCCGGTGGTTTTATGAAGAGTGAGGGATTCGAACCATAAACCTCTTGGTCATTAATACAAGCTTAATGTCAGCTATGTTCACGTTGACATGTGAACTAATTTGGTTAACTCACAAGTCTAGTTATATATTGAACTTTCAAGTTGGTGTCTATTTGGAATCCTGAAATTTAAAAAGTGTTTAATATGTATCTGAACTTTCCATTTTATGTCTAATAGGTCCCTAAACTTTAAAATGTCTAATATGTGTGAATTTTTTGCGTCTAATAGATGTCTGAAGTATTTAAAATTTTCAAAAATCAATTAAACCATCAATTACAAATCTGAATTTATGTCCAATATGACCTTAATTAAACCATCAATAACGTGTCTAGTAAGCTCGTGAATTCTTAAAAATATCGAGTAGGTGAAATTTAAAAAAAAAAATGAAAATTTAATAATCTATCAAACACAAAATTGAAAACTTAAAAAATGTAATAGACACTTTTTAAAATTTAGAAATCAAATAGACATAAATGTGAAAGTTCAAAGATTCATTAGATATCTTTAAAAGTTTAAGAATTCAAAGACTAAACTTATAATTTAAGGAAAATCCAAGAACCGAACTTGGGAAAGAGCCTAGTTTGGTGGGAAAGTACATAACTGTACATTTGGGATTTTTTTAAATTTTATATTTATTTTCTTTTTATCCTTCGTTCTTCTTCTTTGTAGCCATAAGTAGGAAGAGGTACAGGCAGGGCATAATAATAACAAAAGAAAGTAGGAGGGCAAAATCGTACCTTTGCTTGTTTATTTGATTCCAGCTGCTGCCTGCAACTGCAGCAATATCACTGTACTTTGTGTTTCTGGTCTCTTCATACACAATATCTTAAACCATCACCTTTCTTTTCGGTTTTTTTTTTTTTTTTCTTCCTTTCTTTTCTTTTCTTCCTCTACCTTAACACAATAGGGTAAAAATTACCCTCCCAAAGAAATAATTCTAATTGAGGTAGGTTATCGTGTTCATAAATCATCTGTGTTTTCTTTAAATTTAATAGTATGTGACTGGAGATCTGAATTCTTCTGGTTTCTTGATCAATAACATATGTATTAACTAGTCGAGTTAGGTTTAGTTTTGTTATAGGCAATTTTGGACCACCTCGATGTACGGGGACCCGAACTCTCTACTCTCTTCTTTTACTCTCTAGCCCTCATACTTCCGTTTTCTGACTTAAGCATCGGAGTCGGTGTGACTAGCACCACACCCGTGTGCAGGTTTTCTGTCTTGCAGGCCACGTCTTCCCTCCTCATCTACAAATTTACCGTTGGTGGCACGTAAAGGTTAGGTGAGTTCTCTCTAACCAGAATCGACCATCAACAAGTTTTACATATTTATAAATCAGTGCTTATTCACATTTTTTCATATATTATATTACATTTTCGTGTTGTCGTGTTTAATTTCTTTTTCACTTAGTTTGGCACAATTCATTGGTTTGGCTTGCTTTGCCTTGCCTTTCTTTTTTTTTTTTTTTTTTTCTTTCTTTTTTTTTTAATAAAGTTTCAGCTTATAAAATAATGAATACATTTTAATTTAAATGTTTTTCAAAGGATGCACTTTCTTAAAAACATTTTGTAAAAAAATTGTTTAGAATTTAAACACTCATATGTTTGGTTACATTTCCTCATAAGTGTTATTATAAACAAGTTATTGTATACTTAAAAACTTTTTTAAAGAGGTTGGTTTCAAGTGTTTATCTCAAAATGATTTATTTCTCAATCTCATTTTCTAATAAGTTATTTTTTAGTGGTTGTCAAACACTAGAAATTTTTTCAAAATGATTTCTTTCCAAAGTTAAACACTTGTTGAAAAGTTAAACCAAACACACCGTTAGGAGCACAAGTGTGATGTCTAATCACTATACCATGTGTTTTTTAGGTCTATCACAAGTGTAGCTATGTTAAAGATCGATGCATATAAGCGTACACTTGAAAATAGACGAGTTGGGGGTAATATGTAAAGGCTTTTAGAGTTTGAGTTGAGAGAAAACCAAGAGAGCAAAAATTTTAAAGGTGAGACATATTTTTGCAGTATCGTGTGATAGCGTATTTTTTTACCGTCCTTTTTATTGTCCTTTTCATATGATGAAATTTGTCGAGCATGCAAAAGATATATATGTAGCCTAGTTAAAGCAGACTTGTATAGCTTTTTTTTCCCCTTTTATTATTATAATTACTTGTCACTGTTGTGAAAAGAAAATTGAATTGAGTTTCTTCAGATTTTCGTTTAGATTTTCGTACGAAAAAAGTGCTTTATTTAAAAACATATACTATTCTAAAAAGTTATATATCTTCAACTCATTCAAACTAATCGATGCGGCAAAAGCAAGTCGAATCATTTCTCAAATTTCAATACCTCTTTTTTCATTTTTGTCTTCTAGGGCATGCTAGGGTAGCTACAAAACATGTGAACCTCAACTTTTTACCTAACAATATTTTTCCCCCATAAAATTATAATAAGAAACAACAAAGCAAGTGACTAGATTATCATGTCCTTTTGTTGTTTATGTCATGAAGTAGCTAAAGAGCATAAAGTACACTCCAATAATTATTACTTGAGAAAAAAAACCCAACATTTCACTATGATTAATTAACGCCCTTCACTACTTTTCTTACATTTAAATTCATGAATCCAAACTCAATTATTTCCATTTTTTATGCCAAAAGTTAGCTACATATCTAATCAAATCATGATGGATTGGACTTTGGAATTAGAAAGACATGTTTCCAATATTGAAAGTACATTGATAAGATTAAATATACAATTTACTTAAATTTTTAATTAAATATATCTCTAATTGGTTAATTTATGTTTAAAATTAACTTATTTATTCTACTAGAGTGAGAGAGCGAGAGCTCTTAATTAAATTTATTTGTTCTTCATTCAAATTTCACACAAATCTCTACTTATTGGGTGTGTTTGGAAATGCAAACAAAGTCAGTCTCACATTAACTAGATAAAGGAAAGATCATAGATATACAAGTGAGCGATAATATCTTCATTGGTATAAAATGGTTAGTGGAACCAAAAGCAAAATCATGAAGGCTTATGCATGTCTAGACTGTGGAGAGATATGTGAAGTGACATTCTGCCTGACAAATTAATTACCTACCCCATGAGTGAGAAGAAGTGTTAAGTTATCCCATTTAAATCTTAGTTGGGTTCTCAAATCTTTTTATTTATCCAAAAACTTTTAAATATTCTATAACTAACTCCTAAACTCAACCTAAAAAAAATGAAAAATAATTTATGTTCCTTTTGATAACTTACTTCTACAATAAATACTTTGTTACACACACATGTCTTTATCTACTAGTGTATTGAAATCCAACAAGTTCAATGTCATGTCTAGCTTAAAACAATTTCAAACTTGTCAACTTGAGTATAACCAAATTACTTATTAAGACATTTTAACATCATATACCAATAATATATGTTGTGAGAACATGTTACCTTTATTCAAGGACAAGGGAGCTAAAACAACGATCTCTCGATCTACTTTCAACTATCGATGAATAAAAACATCGGGTGGTGTTACAAAATGCTCCAATCAAAGAAAAACCAATAGTCATGACGACACTTATGTTAAGTGTGGTTACCCTACCAATGTACTCCCTAATCCGACTTTCCGTGCACTATTCTCTTACTAAGACCCGAGAACTTTCTGGACATATTATTGTAGGACCATGCAAAGACATCCTTGTACTCCATCGAAAACTCACGACCCAACATCTTACGTACATTCCCACGTCAATGCTACAAGAGCAGCTTTGTCGTTGATAATGATTCTTCACTTACGTATGTCTCGACGGATCGACTTTATTAGCTTAGGTTTAAATTAGATGATGATGATGTTTTTTTTAATCCATTTCTTTCAAAATCTTAAACTTTTTTGTAGTCTTTTTTTTTTAAAGAGATCTACCACGACAATTGTGTCCTTTTCCTATGTCTATGCCTCCAACAGATCATTGAACTAAAAAGAGATAAAACTCGTTAAGACATTTTACATCTATATATCTTGAAGATGAGATATTAAAAATGAACGACAAGAACTAAAATAGCTTTTGTGTACAAAATTTAGTGATGATTTAACATCGAACGAGCCGTCGAACACAAGCAGACAAAAAAAAAAAGAAAAAAAAAAGGTCCAGTTGTCGTTTGGCAGCAATGATACAAATTGCCCAACGGAGTGGTTGTCTGGTGGGAGGGAGGGTGAGACAGGAAGCAGACCAAAGAGGTTCACGTGGGTTTTATTCCCATGCACTTCGTCCAGAAGCACTTCTGTCCCCACCAAACGTTGCTCCAACACGTGCACCTCACGTGAATCCATATGACTAAGTTCTGTGGGCCCACCCCCGATGTTTTTTATTTTTTATTTTTTGTTGTTGTGTTATCAGTTATGTTGGACGATGATGGAGAATTCATGGGCGAAATATAATGGAACTACGTGACATTTGGATACGATATTTGAAACCTAAAGTTGATACCCTAAATTAAATGCTGTTTTTTTTTTTATGAGAAAAAAATTATTATAAAACTTTTATACAAATCAATCACCTCCAAAAAGAAGATTTCTTGTCTTTTTCCCTTCATTTCATTCCTGATTCCACTACTTTAATTAATTTTCTTTTTTGATAAAATCTTTCTCTAGAGAATTTTAAATTAGCCTAGCCTCCTAATTTGGAAATTTGAAGATTCTTATTATCTTTTTGGAATAATTATGGTAGGTGTTTCAAAGATGTAGTCCTCCTCTACGTGTACATCAACGAGTCAATAATAATATGCCTTTTCTATTAATGGATGATTCTACAAACGAATTTCAATTTCCGTCCTTGTGATTTAGGAGAATCATCCTTAAGGATGGAAGAATTATTCTACATGGCATCTAGAGAGATTAGGATTCCAAGATTCCAAACCTTACCTTTTCTCTTTTTTCCTTTATGGAATTTTATATTTTTAACTTGGAGAGTTATCGCTTGTCTGAAGAAAAATTGACACGTCCATCTACGAGGACAACTTAATTTTTTTTCTTTTATTTTTATTTCTCGATTTTCGAACTTAAGAATGTTGAGATTCAAACCTCATACCTTTTGGTTGAGAATATAACATCTTAACTACTAGTTGAAATATATATATTCAAATTGGCAAAATGAAACCAATATATATATGGAGGAACCCCTACCTACTCAAATCTTAAATCATTTCATGTTTGATTGGTTGACATAGAATTATATTGTGTTTGAAGTTTGAACTAAAACAATTCAAATGTGATGAATGTGCTAATTGTTGTTAAGAATAAAGTTTAAACAAAAGCATATACATTACTTTTGTTAGTCTAGCAACAGTCACTATAAGAAAATTTAGTTCTGCCGACGAACTTTCTCTCGACACTATAAGGATGTCGAGAGAAGTTGCTTCTCCCGACACCGAGCAAGCTACGTGCGGCATCGGCATAGGCCTTTTCTGCCAAATCACAAAACGACTTGCCCTGGACCCTGTTTTCTCTCGACGTCGATGATAATGCATTGGGAAAGACCATCTCCATCGACGCCGTTAAAACTGGCGTCGTGTGACGCCCGAGGCTAGGAAGGGCACATCAATAATGAATCGAAATCACATCCGAATGAGAGAGATCCTGAGGACATGAAAGTATGGTCAAGATATTCTTAAAAAAATTGATAGATAGTATACCTATCTGAATTTTGAATTCTGGGCATGAGGCGTTACATGTCGGCAAAGACTCAGCCAACTGTTCTATTTCGATTTTCTTCCCGACGCATGGAAACATGTCGAGAGAGCCTTTGCTCATGAAAAGGGTCAAATTCTTGTAGTGAGAGTAAGGATGAATAATGAATAATCATCGATTTTTGAGATGATGATAATAAGTATCTTATCTACCAAACTATATTCCAATATTCGAAAACATATATTAAATGAATATAATATTTTTTTTTAGAATTATGTTAAAAATAATATAATGATGTAGAAGTGAGGATGACGACAAATACATTAAATAATTTGTGTATTGGATGTACCCAAGAAGCTCCAAAGGTGTTTTATGTCCACGTGAAGCTAAGTCGTCAGCTTAGAAAAGTTTGGTGTGATAATTACACTTGTGCCCCCACTTAGATTTATTGACTAATTTAGAAGCCAATAATAAAAATAAATTTAAATTTATATATTTGAGATGGTAAACAGGATACGAGTGTCTTTCAACAATTTAATACCTTTGGATGTGGGGTTTTGTGGAATAGAAGAATGGCAACATTATTTCAACCCAATATTTAATGAATATCAAAGCTGGATTCAAATGCCCAATAATACATCAATTAATTGTTTGTTTGTTTTTCTTTACAAAAATAAAATTTGTCTGTTTGTCTGTTTGTTTTACTTTGTATAAAAAAAAAAATAGATATTGTTATAGGTAATTTTGGACCACCATGGCATACAAGAAGCTGACGAGGACAACCAGACAGAAAAAGAGCTGAGGAATGGATTCAATGGGCAAAACCGGCAAGTGGGACGGGCCAAGACCGAAGGGGTCGGGCTTTTGGCCCGACCCCCTGCTCGGCCCGCTTGCGCGGGCCGGGCTTGTCCAGCTCCGCTTGGTCCCCACCGCCTCTGGCCGCCTCGATTCAGCCTGGTTTGTCCCGAAACGCCTCTGAATCCCTAAAAACCCTAGGAGGATAAGCAGGTATTTGTATCCCTCTTCGCCACTGAAGAAGGGGCTCGAACTCTAATCCCGAAACTCATTCTATATTCTCTACTCTCTCCTCTTGCTCTTACTTTTTCCGCTCCCCACCGTTCTGCTGGCTGACTTAAGCATCGGAGCCGGTGTGACAAGTACCACACCGGTGTGCAGGTTTACTGTCTTGCAGGTCACGTCTTCCCCCCTCATCTACAATTTTACCGTTGGTGGCACGTGAAGGTCAGGTGACTTCCTCTGACCAAATTTGACCATCAACAGATATTGTTTCAAGAATTTCTGTTTCTATTTTTAAATTATAATATTCGAAAATAGATATATGATGTGTGATTTTTATATTTTATATATCAAAATTATTTGTTAAAGCGAGCATAGCTCAACAGTAGTTGGCATATACTCTTGACCAAGAAGTTAGAGTTTCATATTCCCACCTCCAATATGTCGTTGAAATTTTATATATATATATATATATATATATATATATATATATATATATATATAAACATATAACTTAACTAGTCAATACATTACTTTTTTTTTTAGTATGTGGAGTATGAGGATTTAAACTACATATCTCTTCTCTTATATTGTTCTATGCTCATGTTGTTCATTGCTTAAAAAACATTAGACTATGTTTATATTAGTACCCATGTACATTATTTTGTTTGCCTAAAATATCTTTTCTAGGGTAACCTAAATTTGAAAGTTGATTTTGTCAAATTTAATGACTCGTGGTGTCTCATTGCTTGAAAAAATATTTTATTAAATATAATCAACTTTGGTCCTTTTTTTATAATTAATTAGTACTATAAATACTCCTTCCTATCTTGTCGTTATTCATTGTTGTCTTGTATGGTACTAGAAAAATATATACATATGTTTACGGATAATTGTAATGGGTGGCAACATGAGGATAAATAATGGTAAATATAGTAATTTTTAAAAATATTTGTAAATATGGCAAAAAAATTTAATTAATTTTTTATATTCCTGAATTGCCCCTCTCCTGATTGGCTTCTTCTTCTTTCTCGTCAGTTTTTTTTTTTTTTTTTTTATTTATTGATAGAAATCTTCTATCACTGATAGAAAATATTTCTATCACTGATAGATTCTATCAGTGGTAGAAAAATTTTCTATCAGTGATAGAAAGTTTCTATCACTGATATTTCTATCACTGATAGATTCTATTAGTGGTAGAAACATTTTCTATCAGTGATAAAAAGTTTCTATCACTGATAGAATAAAGTTTCTATCACTAATAGAAAAGCTTTCTTTCAGTGATAGAAACTTTATTCTATCAGTGATAGTTTCTATTACTGATAGAATAAAGTTTCTATCATTGATAGAAAAGCTTTCTTTCAGTAATAGAAGATTTCTATCGGTGATAGAAACTTTTTCTATCATCTATCAGTGATAGAAAAACTGATTGACGCACGCATCTTCTTCTTCCTCGTCAATTATATATATATATATATATTTTGATAGAAATCTTCTATGATAGAAAGTTTTTCTATCTTCTATCCGTGGTAGAAAAATGATAGAAATCTTCCATGATAGAAAGTCTTTCTATCACTGATAGATTCTATCAGTGGTAGAAAAAATTTCTATCAGTGATAGAAAATTTCTATCACTGATAGATTCTATAAGTGGTAGAAAAATTTTCTATCAGTGATAGAAAGTTTTCTATCAGTGATGGACATTTTAGTAATTTTACTTTTCAGATGGTGAGATTTTGTCATTTTTGCAAATATTTCTGCGGACTGCTACTTTTACAATTACTTTGGACCATTTTGCTACTTTTGCAACTAGCCCTATGTTTATATTCATTATTGTATATGGCATAAAGATTTGGTTGACGAAGGAGAAGTATTTTGGTAAGTTAATGTAGGAATATGGTTAATGTGGGACAAAGGTCTATTTATTATATCCATCAACCCAAGATGGGCTTAAAATTTGGGCTTTCAAAATGGGCCATAAAATGGGCTTAAAGCCTTTCTCATACTTGATGGATCTCATCCATCCATTGCTTATCTTGAACTCAATTTTAATGGAACTATAATCAGGTTGACAATATATAATGTAGTTCGATGTTATACAAAGTCAATTATTCGCATCATCATGATAATTGAAGATGAACTTAGGAAAACATGTTTTGGTTCGTGGTAACTACATAAATGGACCATATTTTCAATAAAATGTTTGTCCCCCATCATTTATAATTATAACATAAAATATCCAATCAAATTACAATAAAATCGTCTTATCTAAATTTGGAATGAAAAGGAAAGAAATAATATTCAACAATGAAAATATAAAAACACATTATTCTTTCCTTCCCAAATACTCTTCCCCCAAATTTCATCACTATTTCGAACTAACCCATAAAAAATCTCTATCCATCTCAAAACCTTCCACTATCGTTCTAACTACTACAAGCTTGTTAAGGACGAAGTTGTCTCGTCCCATAGTGATACTGTCATCATCGACGTCATCGTCGTCATCTCCCTAGTGCTCCATTCAAACTTCAAATGTCAAGCTCATTGCAATGCATTCAAGAGCTCAAAGGAAAAAAAAAAAAAAAAAACTCTCTATTTGATTCCTTTAATCCAGTGTCTCAATTCGATGAATTAACGAACTAATGAGTTGTGAAATATTTCAAAAAAAAAAAAAAAAAAAAAACTAATGAGTTGTGTTTGAATTGACTAAGAATTCTAATATATTTTTTCAATGAAGACGAAAACCATAGTAAAGAAAAGGGTAAGGGAACAAACATAATTTTCAGAACTAGAATACTGAAAAACGAAATCATTGTATGAAATAGGGTTTTAACTATTAAATTAAATGTTCAAATACAAGTTTAGTATTTAAGTACTTAGACTTTTAAGGTTGTGTCAATTTGGTCATTGAACTTTGAAGATTGTTAGATTAGTTATTGAACTTTAAAAAGTATCTAGTAGGTTTTTAAACTTTCATTTTTGTGTCCAAAGTGTCCCTCAACTTTTAATTTCATGTCTAATAAATCCTTGACCTATTTGATTTTTTTTTTTTTTTTAAATTCACAAGTCTACCAGATACAAAATTTGAAGTTTAAAGTCCCAATATGCATAAAATTTAATTTTATATTTACCAAATTGATTAATTTTTTAAAATCTCGAATATATCAAAGATTTGTTAGACATATTATTGATAGCCCAAGGACTTGTTAGACATCTTTAACGACCTATTAGATACTTTCTAAACTTGAGAGAGCGAATTGATATAACATAAAGTTAAAAAGACTAAACCTATAATTTAGCCTAAATGGCTAATAAGAACATGACTCAGCTGACATAAAGTTGTATTGATAATTACAAGGTATGTGGTTTGAATCCTCCCCCCACGTATCGTAAAAAAATAAAAACATAAATTATGATGGATGAGCTCTTTTAATCCATTAATTTCAATTTTTTCTAAATCTTCTAAATTTATCAATAGTAAGATTTCATGCATTAATTCAATTTTTATTCTTACCTAAATACCATTATTTAATTTGGTAACTCTTATTTTATTAATTTATTTTAGTATTATATTTTTTTTCAGTCAAGACAAAGAAAAATACGTAAATGGACTTCTTAACTCTTTTAATATCCGATTGTGAGCTGACAAGAATGTAAAATTATAACAAAACAGACACTTTTAGAATAAATGAGTTACTATTGGTTCTTTCGTGTAGTTACCCAAATAATAATAATTAAAAAAAAAACCTAAATTAAAAATAAGCCCATCCTTCATCCGAAAAACCCTCGTTTACAGGCCCAAAAACCCTCGACTCTGACTATCGTCTCCACCACCGACTACCGTCATGTCGCTCCTGTGGGCTTCCTCCTCCCTTCTGCAAGAGCCGTCGCCTCCCCTCTGTAAGTTGCTTGGTTTCTCGAACTTACTCCATCTTTCACCGTTTGAGTTAGAGATGAGCATTTGGTTTTGAAATTCTATAATCAAAATCAAATGCGGAAATCTATGGTAAATGTAGTTCCTTTTCTTTTGCTGTGGTTTTGAGTTGAGTTAGTTTCGTTTAGATCAGATTGTTCTTTGTTGTAATTTGAGTTTTGTTGATTTGAATTGCTCCTCTATCTTTGTTGCGGGTTGTACGAGTCGGCATTCTTCCTTTTCTGTCTCCATGTTTCGAGCTCTCCTTGTATGTATTAAGCCATCCAACCCTTTTGCAATTAGGGTTTGATTTCATTATTTTTCACATTCCCAGCCGCACGGATGCATTTCTTCCTCTTTCTTTTCCATTTCATTCTTTACCTTCAGCTCCCAGCCATTGCAGCCCCTCGCTACTCCCTCTTGTTGCGTTGCTGCCGCCACCGGCTACACGCTGCCACAGTCTCGCTGAGGCATCTCTGAGATTTGTTCCGCTGCCCCATCCCACGCCCTGATGATGTTATAGCAGAGAAGAAGCGCGTTGTTGATATGGCAGACAAGAGAGAAGAGGGAAAACAGACGAACTTGACCAATAAAACTGAACTTGAACTGAATTGAACTGCCTTCGTTCCTAACAAATATCTGGTTTGATTCCACTTATACATACCACCGAAACGATGGATTTGTCTATTTTAACGAAGAACCAAACTGAACCTGGATTACAAAAACTTCCTCCAATGTTTTCAATATTGATAGAGTTCTAGATTTCTAATAAACATTGTTTTTACATGTTTTTATTTTCTTTCTGCAGATTGAGGAGGTTAGAAGATTGCTGCAGCTTGTGTAGGAGTAGTAAACTATAGATCAAAGGACATAAGGATCACCACCATGGCAAACAGGCGGTGTTTACAAATACTAACTCGTCATGCCTCGGCCATTATTTCCACAAAGCCATATATCCACTCGCTGAAAATTGCAGCTTCCTTTCTTTCCCAGAATTTCCATACACATGCTTCTGTATCAACCTGTCTTCATACTAAAATTGATCATTCTTTGTGTACCTACTGGTCACATTCCCGATATCTCTCATCTGATAGTCGTAATGGCAACGAAGATGATGATACTGAAGAAGATGAAGATGAAGATGAAGATGATGATGAGGAAGCATATGATAGTAGTGAGGATGATAGTGTTTCGGTGTCGAGTAGGGGTATGCAAAAGGAGTATACGAAGGAGGAGAAGGAGGCAGAAGCAGCTGCTATTGGATATAAAGTAGTAGGGCCACTCGATCAGTCTGATGGGGTCTTCAAACCTTATGAACCTGTCTTTGCTGTTGTTCAGGTTCAAACTTCTGGCATGTCTTAATGAGTTTTTTGAATTACTAGTTGGACACTTATCATTTACGCACTCTTTTCTCTTGGTGGTTCTTGTAGATTGGCTCACACCAATTTAAGGTTAGCAATGGAGATAGTATTTTTACTGAGAGATTAAAATTCTGCGATGTGAATGACAAGGTGTGTAACTCCTATACCATTCTTCATTGTTGATTTTTTTAGATATAGTTTATCATTTTCTAATCTAGATCCTCGCATTTGGCCATCTTTCTACATGGTCTCCCGCTCCTGATCTTTTGAAATTTGCCCTCCAACCTGACCAGTAATACTGCCTCTTTAAATGGTGTTAACCACTTGGAAGTCATTTTTGGAACTTAGAATTAAAATGTCGTATGATTTAAGATTGTTTCCAATTCTGCTATTGTTTCCAGGTCATAATTAGCAAAGCTAAAGTTGTGGTATTTCTATGTTGTCTTGATTGGTACAAAGATTCGACTTAAACGTTAATTTGATGGGGTGCAAAGCAATTTTTGGGTGAATAAGTATAGAAGAGCTCGTCTTTTTTTGGCCCATTTGTTTTGCACTTTTGCCTTGTCTGACTTGAATGCTGTTCTGTAGATTTTCTCATGTTTGCTGTTATACCCTGTCCATTCAGGATTCTGATCGTCGTGCTTTTCTGTATTTCATTTTGGATTCTTGAGCAAGCTTTAATGATTTTTTTAATTGATTTATCTTTTGCAGTTGATATTGAATAGGGTTCTCTTGCTTGGCTCAAGTAGCCAAACGATTGTAGGTAGGCCAACAGTACCAAATGCAGCTGTTCAAGCAGTTGTTGAGGAACATGTAAGAGTGATAGCTAAACTACTTACTCGCCTTTTGTTGTTAATGCAATATGTTATACAGAAGAAAATTTTTCTGTTGTGTTCTAAATGATGTTAACTAATGATTCTCGTGGACCATTGCAATGCATTTTTCAAGGACTAATTCCTAGTTCTTGTGCTTAAGAAAATATACTTCTAGTCTTAGCTGCATCTGGGAACCTATATACTAAATCAATTTAGACAATGCAATAGTTAAAATAGGAAGATCTTTTTTTTAAAAAAAATAGGAAGATCTAATTTGTTAGTCAATGTGAAAGCAATACATTTTCTACATTTAATATATCCATCAGGTTAGAAGATAATAATAAAATCTGGAGACTACAATGTTCGGAAGATGTCTAAAAAGCATTTCCTTCTAGCAGTTGTTGCTTAAAGGGATTATAGAATGACAGGGGTTTGGTAAATGAATTGACCAAATTGTCTGCCTTTCCCACTTGTGACAAAATATTTCTTCCAATGCTAATACTGAAGTATAAAGTGGAATACATTTGTTGTAGTAATTGATTTCATCATGACAACTTTCTTCTGTGACTATGGTTGGTCTGTGAGTGTAAATCTTTTCCCCGCTTTCTCTTTTGCTTCAAATCCCCAACCACAGATTTTCTTCGAAGCCTCGTTCTCAAATTTGTATTCCAATTTGTAAGAACTGAATGCTTTTAACTCTTTTTCAATAGGCACTAGATGCAAAGGTAATCTTGTAAGAACTGAATGCTTTTAACTCTTTTTCAATAGGCATTAGATGCAAAGGTAATCATCTTCAAGAAAAAGAGGAGGAAGAATTACCGCAGAACCAAAGGACATCGCCAGGTATATTCAGACTATCTAGAACGAATAAGAGAAGTTTCTTATTCAAGTTATCTGATGTTCCTTTTTGGCTATGTTTTGTATCTTAGGAATTAACAAAGTTGAGGATCATCGATATCCAAGGTATTGACAAACCAGAAAACATTGGAAAGCCTTCAAAAGCAGCTGGTAAGAAGCAAGAAAAAGTTGCAGTAGCTGCTTAGTAGAAGATTCCATGATTCTAACTTGCTGGAACTGCTAAGTGGGTGGTAACTTTTCTGGTTCTATATGATGCGATACTTGATTCTAATTCCTTGGAATTGTTCTTGTTGTCCAACTAGGCATGTTTGTAGGAAGGCCACCATACTGAGATTCCCATTCCTTTCCTCCTTTTCCTTGTAGTTTTCCCCCAAAACATGACGTTTTCTATTTAAATAATTTAAATTTGATCATAAAATTGTTGTCATACATTTGGGAAGAGTTTGAAATCGCATCGAATAGGATTTATACCATAATTATTATGGTAGATCTTGAGTTTCTTGTACTGAGATTTGGTACATTCATAATTTTTGGGACCTAGCAGTATCATACATTCAATGCATATGTTTTCTTTTATCTTCCAGTATCTGCACAAGATCTCAAAGCTGAATCAAATTGTAGCTTTTTAATTTCTTTTGTAATTTTATGGATTGAATAATTTACTAATTTTATTAGATCTTGGCTTCCCCACCCAAAACCAGCATATGTGTGAGGAAAGGTCTGTTAGTAAATTGTGTCGAACCATTGTCTTTGGGATAATAATTGGTGTTTTATCGACTGAATGATGTTTGGATCAGCTGGTTGAAGTTGTCTAATCTAAACGAGTGTTGGATTCTGTTAGGATAAGATTTTTTTTTTTATTGAAGTGAAAAAATGGTGGCGGTACAAGATTAAATATCTGGACAAAATTTCAATGGTCCAAACCATTGTGTGAACAACTTATGTATGTATTGTATATACTTGAATACAGGCTGGTTTTCACCCTCACTTAAGGAGATTCTTCTTGTTATGATACTGAGTCACTTTTAAATGGAATTCTAATCTCTACTTTGCTCGTGCCACACTGCGTCTAGAAAACACGAGCTCTTCATTATATAGCGAGCCAGTAACTTTGGGAAATTTTCAAGTATCTCGGTAATATGGAAGATTTTCTATTTTACTCCATTTTATAGTTGTAAAGTGATGGT
The DNA here is from genome assembly GCA_036850905.1 of Luffa acutangula. NCBI lineage: Eukaryota > Viridiplantae > Streptophyta > Magnoliopsida > Cucurbitales > Cucurbitaceae > Luffa > Luffa acutangula. The sequence continues at coordinate 52,664,985 of CM072087.1, read as the reverse complement.
TATAAATGATTTCGTTATCCATGAAATAATGATGTGTTTAGCCGTGCATAGGAAGGAAAAGTATTGAAAATCTTTCTAGGATAACTTGTGCTCTGTTGTTCGGTTCATATTGTTAAATTTAAAAATAGTTAAAATGAAAAAAAAAAAAAAAAGAAAATCTAAAGCAGATAATGTGTCATGGCTCATGAGTATGATTTTTGTAGTTCTCAGCACTTTCTCATGAAAAAGGAAAAAAAAAAAAAATGACAAAGAAGATATCTCCAACTAATAAATTTGCAGTTTCATAATGGATGCAGTTATTAAATTGAGTTACAACAATCTTAAATTTTAACTTTAGAGTATTTGCAAAATTTATGTACAACTTTGAATTTGTGATTGAGTTCAAAATAAATAAATTTGTAATTATATCAATCAATAAATTTTAAAATTAATTGTCTAAAAAAAAAAAGAAATTTTAAAATTAACTTGTAAATTCTTAAAGTACCAGTACTTCAACACAAAAACATAACCATCCAACCCATATAAAATTCATATTAGTTCTGAAAATTAATACTTGTTATTAGAACGTTGTAATATTATGTTTGCATGAATGGAAGTAGATGATGATTGTTTCTCGAAAAAGTTCAAATTTTCCATATAATTCCTTAGTTAAGTTACATCTATGTTAGGTTTTATAAGATAAATCAATTGTTTCTCTTAAGAGTTCAATACGTGAGAGTGAGAGTGAGAGAACTCGAACCCCATTAACCTTTTAAACGAATAAAGAGGATATATGTCTTAACTAGTGAAACTATACTCAATTTGACTGGTATATTAAGTAATATAAACATGGTTTTTGCCCTCTAACTTTTATTAACTGTTTACCTTGTAAATGAACTATTGACATTTTAATCCCAAATATTTGTCCAAAAAAAAAAAAATTAATCCCAATTCTTGTATTTCCTCTGCAATTTTTTTTTTTTCAAATCTAGTCTCCGACCTTCAGATATATATATTTTTAATATTCAAATTATCTTACTTATAAACTAGATCAAATAGAGAAATGAATGAAAGCTTAAAAAAATAAAATTAAAAGGATATATATATAGGAAAATGATTTTAAATGGTCATTGAAATTACCACATTGGTCATATCATGTCGATCTCTTCGTTAATTAACAATTAAATCAACACCATTTAAAATCATTTTTCAAACGGATCAAAAGTATTCCATCTAAAATTTTTGGACCAAATAGATATCTAACTCAAAATCTAACATATCAAAATGTATTTTATCCTTCTTCTCAAAAAAAAAAAAAAAAAAAAAGTATTTTATCCTTAAAATTTATTCAGAGAAGAAAACAAAATATAAGCTTTCATGGATCAATAGACATCTGATCCTGAGGCATTTGGTCTCGACTCTTCGCTGGACGCGTCTCTCTCTCTCTCTCTCACTCTCCAGCTGCAAGAGAAAAAGAAAAAGAAGGAAATTGAAAAGGAAAAACAAAAAGAACGAGCTAATTCGATTCTCTCTCTTCAGAATTTGCGAAAAGATTGTAAGTTTTTAATTTTGCGGCCTTTTTGTGTTCTCCTTACTGCATTGGGATAAGGATTTTCCCCCTATTTTTACCCATTCCGACGGAAAATTTTTTGAGGGAATTTTTGGTTGAAGCAACTTTGATTTTATATCTTCGGAGTTGGATATTTTGATGTATTTTACAATACGTGAAGTTTTCTTCTCGTTCATGGAGTGAATTTGAGTTCAATTTTGGGGGTTTGATCTGATTGCTTGATCTGCAGCGTTGCTGGTAGTGTAATTGGAAGTGGAAGTTGCGATGGCAATAGACCAGGCTGAGCTTAGCACTGAGCAGGTTGGTGATTGGATCTTCTTATTGTTTTTTTTTTTTTTGCCTTCTTAGATTTGATTCTGAACTGGGTTTAGATGGTAATTAGTAGTACTTTAAAAGACTTGATTTCTTCGATGGGGCGAGATGTAATCGATTATCGAATTATTCGTACTGTTTGTCAGTTGGGTGGTGCGAGTGTGACTACGCCCATGGTGATTGAATGTTATGTGTTTGAGCAGTTTGGTCAATGATCCGACAATTGTTCATTACTTATTAGTTATGGCCTATAAATAATTGCAAATTTCTTTTAGGATCTAAGATTTCAGTTCATCTGAACATCTGAATGCCATTCATTAGAAAATGAAATTGAAGGGATGGAAAACGAGATGTTTGTCTTGAGAGATTCCTTTGTTTAATATTTTCAAGTTTGAATTCTACTAATTTTTTCCTAAGCATTGTCGCTTCAATTGGGTGATGGATGCAATGCGTGATCTGGAGCGGTTACTATGATAAGGTTACTTGAAAAATCTGGGATTTTCTCCTGTGAATCATCATTATGATCATTCTTTTGATAAGCACCGGTTTCATCCAGAAAAAAGAAAGAAATGCAAGAAAAAGCCACAAAATTATTAGGCCCTACCAGCACAAAGGGAGCGCTGATGTTCTTTCCATAAACTCCTCTTTTTTAAGGCACTGAGGCCTCTGATTCTTCAGCTTATATTTGTCATAGAGGTCACGAGCTGCCCTTAGACAGATCCTTCTATTCTAATAGGATTTTTCTTGTAATTGATACTCGATGCTAATTTTTTTTTTAATTCTCTCCTCTGATGCCCATTTTCTTTGCTGTCATTTTGGTTCTGGAGATTGGGACAAGAAACAATCCTGTTTTATCAAGGTCTTCTTTTTGAGGTGATTCTTGGGGATGGGGGTGGGGTTCAAAAAGGGTTTTGCTAGGAGTGGGAAGGAGTGCTGACGTTCATTCATCTGGACCAAGGGAGGTCTTTGTGGGAAGATCTTAGAAGTCCTTCTAGGCTGTCTTTTGATTAGGGCTTTGAGCAGGGTATTCTAGCAAACGAGAGAAAAAAGAAACTCGAGTTCCTAGGCTCCATATTCACTTCCTTTTGTCTGATACTTCTAGGTGTTGATTACTAGTCATCTGCTATAAACACGCTCAACTTAAAGGTAGTTTGTCATTCCTTTCTACAAATAGTGTTTCCAAGTTTCCTTCCGAAAAGTTTGTCTCTGCACGATTGAATTAAAACCATATCTGCTTCATTGATGGACATCAAATAGTGTTCTTTCACATTGATTGTAAAAGTTTTGTTTCTTAATGATTATGAAATGACCTTCTATTGTTACAATTACTGGATTCTCTCCTCTTTTGGCTGGACAACTACTCTGCCGAGGGATCCCATCACTCTCCTCTCTTATACTTTGGTGGGCCATCCTTTCATAGAGGAAAAGAAAGTCTTATGGATAGAGAGAAATCTCAGAATCTTCAAGATAAGGAGGACTCCTTTGATCGTTTCTTTGACTCTATCGTTCTTTTAGTTGTATCTTGGTGTAATTGCTCCCCCTCTTTCATCACTATAGTTGTAACCCTTTCTTGGATTAGGGATCTCTCTTTTGTATTTCATTCAATCGATGAAATTATTTCTTATTAAAAAAACTACAATTACGGGATGTTTCGAACTCCCTTGATTTTTGAACAACCTTTGATCCCATTCGCTTCATCTTCTCCAATTTTATGTTGGAAATTTGAGGTGCAAATCTTTTGTTCAGTTCTGAATGATTGTATATGTATAAGTGATATAACTGTTCTAGAAGAATGAAAATTATTTTCAAATATGATTTATGAGGTTGAATTATCATCCTGTTTGTTGCACCTAAATAATCCTCCCATGAAAAGCATTTCATAGTAATTGGATTTTAACATTTCACCTCATATGATTTTGTTCATCCGTTACATCATTAACATTTTTTTTTCTAATTGTGAAAGGTTCTTACAAGGGACATTCCATGGGAGACATACATGACTACTAAACTTATTAGTGGAACAAGCCTTCAGCTGTTGAGGCGTTATGATAACAGACCAGAGAGTTACAGGGCACAATTGTTGGATGATGTAATTTTCCCTCGTACATGTCTGATCTATTTTCATTATATAATTCATCTAGTTATTTTTTTGTGCTAGATTATTGTGATTGAAATCTTGTTTGTTCACCTTATGTGGAGAAAAAATGGTGAATTAGGAACTATTTTCTTTACATCATCTTGTAATACTCTAAGTGCAGTTGGATTTTGCAGGATGGTCCAGCTTATGTTCGGGTATTTGTTAGCATTTTACGCGATATATTTAAGGAAGAAACTGTGGAATATGTTCTAGCATTAATCGATGAAATGCTAACAGGTAACTCGATGATTTTCATGTTAATAGGAGTGTATGAATTTGTTTGGGATAACTCATCAAATGAAGTTTTAAAAGATTAAAAATTATATTTTCTATTTTCTCTTTTGTTAGAGCGATATTAAGGGCTTTTTTAAAAAGTGTATAAAAAGGTGCTTTTCTAAAAAGTAATACCGAGGATTTGCAAGGTAACAAAGAGAATAAGACCTCCAATTATGTTAGAAGGGGGCAGGATAAGTGGTTTGGTAGAAGTTAGCTAGCCTCTGTAATGGTTGAAGTAATTTTTCAGGTTAATTGTTTTATATTAATAATAAATATTTCTACCATCAGATCTCAGAAGACCGTTTTCTTCTTAAAATATTTCTCAAACCATGGGAGACTGAAATCTTTATCAATAGCAGTCTTAACTAAAATGTTTATAGAAAAATCATTTCTGTAAAAGCAAAGGAAAACACTAATAAACCCGCCTGATATATGGTAAATGCTTTGGCAGCAAACCCAAAAAGATCAAGATTGTTCCATGATCATTCTCTTGCAAGCGAAGATGCTTACGAACCTTTCCTAAGGTATGTTGTATGTATGAGATTCAAACATGGCTTTATGCACAATCTCTTAAATTAATCATACATTTCATGGGTGCTAAAGTTGGACCTGATAATTTCAATGATCTTGATATCCAGATCATGTTCTTTTTTTTTGCTTTTTTGTACTTCTCTCTAATGTATACATTCTTTGCTTACAAGTCCTATTGTTTCTCGATCAAGGAAAGTTTCATTCTTCCACTGTATAACGTAACATAACTTCATGTCCCCAAATGGTTGAACTTCAACCAAGCTTTACAACCTACACATATAACATAATTTACATCCACTCATTTTAGGTCCTTAAATCATCTTAATGGAGAGTTTTAATCCAGACTATTTGAGGTTCAATAGTACATATGGATGGAAGAAAAGGTCCTTGAAGGAGTATTGGAGGAAGTTTATTCATTCTCAAGTAACTAATACAGTAACGTAGCTTTTGTGCACCTTTTCCAAATCTTTATAACCTTCCCTTGCAAAACAGTAAACACTCTCGTATTTCTGATTTTCATCTTTTGGTTGCGGGAGTTTGACTTCACATAATTTATATTTCAGGGGGCTTTGTCTTTTTAGATAAGAATCAAGCTTTCATTGAGAATCAATGAAAGAATATTGGGGCATAAAAAAAAGAGTCAAACTACAAAAAAAAGGCTCCCATCAAGTAAAACGAGACCTAGCAAGTAATTACAAAAAATCCTAGACACTAAGGTCTAAAGAGAAACATAGAATCTAAGAAGGGACCAAACATCACTGCAAGTAACTGAGCTTTGTTTAGTTCTAAGTTACCTGAACCATTGGCTTAAAAAAAGTTCCTTGCTTATTTTTTTTATAATAATTTCTTTTCAAGGAGAAAATATCTTACATCACCAACCATCACATTTTAATAATTTTTTAGTTCAACTCCACATTATTACAATTTTTTCACTTTTTACATAAAAATTTTATTGAAATAACGTGATACATCAAGGATAAAATGTAACGCTCTAAAAGAATAAGACAATTTAAAAGTGGTATAAATATCGGGGATGGATTTATATATTTAGCAGTATGCGTATGCTAATTATATGTGAGAGTATAATACTAAGTAAATTTCTTATGTATTTCAGATGGCTTTGGAAGGGCAATTGGTTCATACAGGAGAAGAGCTGTAAAATACTTGCTTTGATAGTGAGGTACACGTTTGGAAATATTTTCCACCATCAATTTTTAAGGAATCAGTTTTGTGTGTGCTGGCATGTATTGATTAATGTAACCATTGTGACATGTTTTAATTTCTCTCATAACTTTAGTGCTAGAAAAAAAACTGATGACGGAAGTTTTGCAAATGGTGATGCCTCAAACTCCAAGAAGAAAATTACTACCATTGATGATGTTTTGGATGGACTGGTGAAATGGCTTTGTGCACAGGTATGTTGCATATGTTCAATTTCTTTACCATTCCTTTCATGTAGAGAGCCTGTACATAAGATAAGACTGGAGACTCTTTTCTTTTTTATATGAAAAACAATTTTTTTTGGAAGCTTTGGTACAGGTTGAAGACCACTGTTGTCTGGTGGCTACATGACATTCTGGTCCAAGATTTTTCTTTCTTGCCCGTTCAAATAATTATTTCTATAAAAGAAAATCAATACAAAAGTTCACAATTTTCTGTCCTATTAACACATGTGATTAATTGGTATGGATGTGAGATTTAGTCAGCAAAAACCATAAAAGAAATATGTTATGTAAGCATAAATATAAACCAACATATGTGCGTACGTACTTTTCTTGTTTGATGATCAACTTTGAAATGTAATGAATAAGAGCAGCTCCAGGCCATGCACATCCTTTTAGTGGCCCATTTATTTCAGTCAATTGAAAATTTAGTATTGAGCTGGAGTTTCAGTGATGCTGACATAGTGGTCTTAAAATGTTGTGTAGCTGAAGAATCCTTCACATCCTAGTCGTGCTGTACAGACTTCTATCAATTGCCTTGCAACTCTGCTGAAGGAACCAAAGGTCAGATCCTCCTTTGTCCAGGCAGATGGAGTGAAATTGCTCATTCCTTTGATTTCTCCTGCATCGACTCAACAATCTATTCAGGTAATTGAGGTCATTCACTTCTCATCATATTTATCATATAACACTAGGTTCATATTTTTAAAGTTGTCTCCAGTATCCAATTACTCCATTTAATTTCGAAATGTGTTATTATTAAACTTTAAGGTTGATACTAATTTTGTTTTTCTGACAGCTTCTATATGAAACATGTCTTTGTGTTTGGCTCTTATCATATTACGAGCCGGCAATTGAATTCTTAGCCACTTCTAGATCCCTTCCAAGACTCATTGATGTTGTCAAGAGTTCCACGAAAGAGAAGGTGAAGCCATCCTCTGGTACATTGTGGTCAATCTAATAAAGTTTCTCGTGGCCCTGTTCCTTATATTTTAGTTTGCCATAACTGACTTGTATTCATTCTCCCCTGTACATTCTTTGCAGTGATACACCCTGCCTTTAGTTTTTCATATCTTCAAGTAGATTAGCCACTTGGACTATGTTGGCTAGTTTACCATGTTTAGCTTCTAACATCATTGTTTATGCAACTTGTTTGTGATATTTCTACTAGGTTGTCCGGGTTGTTATTTTGACCTTGAGGAACTTACTCTGCAAGGGGACATTTGGAGCTCAAATGGTGGGTCTCGGACTAGCACAAGTTGTTCAAAGTTTGAAATCACAAGCATGGAGTGATGAGGTATGAAAAGTGGAAGATTTTTCCTTCTTGAGTTTCTTTTATTTTCTTCATAACAGCCAATGCACCACCCTCATTGATGGACATCAAAGAAACCATTCTTGTTCTGTTTGCTTTTTTCTGGTTGATTTCCTCAGTTATTTGACTAATCTCACTGTTTTCTACACGTAACAATTGAACAAAAATCAACAAAGTAACATTATTTGCAATCTCAAGATTATCTCCATAATCGATGGTTAGTTGAAAGATAATGTTCTTTCTTGTGTTTTATCTTGGCTGAATTGTATCCTATAGATCTATTGAGGGTTTCCTTCTTCTGCCCCCATTTCCCCCTTTCTGTATCAGATATACGTGCTCTTTCTTCTTCCCCTTGTACGTTTTTCTGATGCACCTTTTCTTCTGAGTGTGAAATGGATGACATTACTCATTGTTCCTGATATTTCTCTGTTTCATATTTGCACGACTGGATGATTTTGTTTACTAAATTTTTGTTCCATGACCTCAACCCTTTTCTAGAATCTAGATAAGACGTCCCTATCATGTCCTCTATTTTGATCTTTCCAAAAAGAGGGTATTGGAGGGACTGAGATAGGGTTGTGATTGAACTTTGAATATGGTGGATTTTTAGAGAGAATATTTTACCTTTTCAGAGTTCCTTTCGTTGTTCATTACACCTCTCTGCAACCCACAACCCTCGCTTCCCCTAGTCTGTAGTAATAGTTACTTTTTATGTGAGGAACGAACTTGTAAAATAATAAATTTGCAAAAATAGCTTCAAAACGGTTTCTTACTGATGCATGGTTCATTGCCGTAATTCTATTTTTGAAAGTCAACTAAGTTTCTTTCCTGGCCGACTGCATATTCTGCGTATGGTTACTGTATTCTTTTCTGATCAACCAAACTAGATAAGATAGTAGGAAGAATCTTAATTCACGATCTCTTTCTTTGGAAAAATCAAACGAACAGGTTAAATTCTACTTTTTTCTAACGAAAGTTGAATTCCATACAATGCCGAATATGGCAATGTGCACCAACAATGCAGACTGATTTCTATTTTTGTCCGAACTTACATTAACAAATTTACAATTCTTGATCCAATAGGCAAATCTTTTAGCCTTTTTTTCTCCTTTTCTTTTCTATAGTGTATTTACAAATGTGATTGCCAATATGTAATAGGACCTTTTGGAGGCTTTGAGTCAACTAGAAGAGGGGCTGAAAGATAATATCAAGAAACTAAGTTCTTTTGACAAGTATAAGCAAGAAGTCCTTCTCGGCCATCTTGACTGGTCTCCTATGCACAAAGATGTAAATTTCTGGCGTGAAAACATTACAAGCTTCGAAGAGAACGACTTCAAGGTTTTTTCCCCTCTTTACACCACTTTTTCTGCCATTTTCTGAATGTTCAAAAAGTCATTATCATACTGAAAAGTACTCTGCAGTAAATATGATTATTAACATGGTGCTCCTGCTTATATAAAGAAACCACTCTGTCCTTCATAGATCTGAATGATATATGAAGGATATGGAGCCGTGAAGAATTTGTTGGTTCACTGAAAGTGAAAGTAATACGTGAATTTTCTGATACAGATATTGAGGGTCCTAATCACCATTCTGGACACTTCCAGTGATCCAAGGGCTCTGGCAGTTGCTTGTTTTGATCTTTCCCAGTTCATTCAACACCATCCAGCTGGGAGAGTTATAGTGACAGACCTCAAGGCCAAGGAAAGAGTGATGAAACTGATGAATCATGAGAATGCTGAAGTTACCAAATATGCCCTTCTCTGCATACAAAGGCTCTTCCTAGGTGCCAAGTATGCCAGCTTTCTGCAGGCTTAAGTCAGTTTTCTGGTAAGAGACATTTGTGTAAGTTATAATAAACCCATCTCTACTTAAAATACCCCAGTTGCTGGAGCTTGTCTACACCATCAAAGAGGGGTTATTTATTTTATTAAGTAATTATCTTAATTTTTTGGGTTTTTCTCTTTTTTGGGTGTGAATCAACGAGAGATTTTATTCCTTTCTTGCATTCCCAGATCATTCTTGGACATGTTGAATAAAGTCACTAGGTTTTCATACCTTGTGTTTTACCCTTTGATGTGTATTAGTTTTAAAATTGAAGAGACCTCTCTGAGATTATGAGTTGAAAGCAATAACGAGATCTTTTAACTTTTCTCTCTCTGAATTGTGAAAAATCTAGTAATTGTTTTTTGTGAACTTACTTGGATGCAAGTTCGAACCACAGAAGATTATTTGGGATTAATCATGCATGACAAATTAAGTGAATATATGAGTCTTAAAAGATACTACTGTTTTTAGCAGTCACATGTTTTTGTTTTTCCAATGGCTATTCTCTTAAGAACTTAATAGTCTGGTATACCGTAGATTAATGTTTTCAGATTCATTAAATATCTATTTGGCAGATTTATTTTTAGATTTTTTTTTTTTAAAAAAAATGTGTGATCTAAATAGTGAAAATTTTGATTTTTATGTTTGTAATATATCTAGATTTTTAATTTTAAAATTTAAAAGGTAGAATTACAAGATTTATGCCAAAGTGAGTATAACTAAGTGGTAATTGACATGTACCCTCGATCAAGAGATCAGAGACTTGAAATCTCCCATCTCCAAATGTTATTGAACTCAAAAAAAAAAAATATTACAAAATTTATTATTATGGTTTAAAATATATTATCAAACATATTTTGAGCAACTTGCATATCCAAAAACACTGAATTCATGAATTACAACATTGTTCTTCGTTAAATCTATTGTTTTTCATTTTCTATTTTTCTAATCATTAAACAAGCATACACTTAATTCTTGAATGGTCATCACTATTTTGAAGAATTATAACCAAAATTTTTTGTTACTCTCAAATTTTATGGCCATTCAAGTAATGCAACTTTTCATTATTATATATAGTTTCTATAATTTTGACATATTATGTTCTTCTGGGGTGGGGTGGGGTGTTACACATGCACCTCTAATTTAACTTCTTATTTTTAATTCAACAACATTTGACTTTGAACAATTGTTTAAATTGGGATTCAATTTCTAAATCAAAACATGAAATACAATTTTGTTTTCATTGAATCCCTTATTTTTAAATATCTGTTTTCAGATTAACAACTAACGCACTCTTATAACTTAACGACATAGGTATGATATGATTGTACTCGTATCATTCCACGGATGGTACTTTACTAAAACCCAACTGCTGAAAAAAGTGGCGACAAAGGCGTTAATACTTTGTACTATCATTTGTTTTGTATGAATAAAAGGGGTTTACACGTTAAGGTGAATTAAATTAAGACAGTAAAAATCGGGTAAATGAATGTTTAAAGACTGACAAAGTAAAAAGACCTCTCAATTTTTGGACAGGATCTGTCAGTACTACGGTAACAACAAACTATTTCATCACACTTAATTTGATAGGTTAAAATATCATCTTTACTTTTGATTTCATCCCATTTTGAGTCAATGTCGTTAATTGAAATTAATTTGATCGTAATTGGTTAGTGATAATAATTTAAACATATTTCCAAAATTATAGAAAGAAAGGTTAACAATAAACTTCCAACAGAGACTAATGGTAAGCTTTATTGAAATTACAAATACTAAATTGAATATTTGAAAGTATAGAGACTAGAATGGAATGGAACCCAAAGAATAGGGACCAAAATGATATTTTAACCAATTTATCATTTCATTCGATCGTTTTCATGCATTATTATTTAAACGTTGAAGATATCATGGTACGAGAAGTACATGGTACTTTATCTACTTTTACTAGCTAATTAACTTCTGCTTTCAGAAACATTAAGATAAAGGTTAAACGATAAAGTTCAGTCCTCGAACTTAGTTTGTGTCTATTTGGCTCTCAAATTAAAAAAAAATGTGACTGATATGTCCATAAATTTTAAATTTTGTGTCTAACAAGTCTTTGAACTTTAAAAATGTTTTATAGATCCTTAAACTTTCAATTTTGTGTCTGATAGGTCCCTGGCATATTCGAAATTTTCAATAATTAGTTGATCTATTAAATATAAAATTGAATTTTATAATGGGACCCAAACTTTTGATTTCGTGTCTAGTAATCCATGAATTTTAAAAAATGTTAAATAGGTGATTGACTTATTAGACAAAAAAAATTGAAAGTTTGAGAGAATTTATTAGACACTATTTTCAAGTTCAGGGATCAAATAGACATGAAGTGGAAAGTTCATAAGCTAAACTTGTAACTTAACCTAAGTTAAAATAGAAAATGTATTATAGCCTTTTAAAGTTGTGTTTAATATAGGTCTTAATAAACCTCAAAGAGAATTTAATAAATTTTTATACTTCTAATATTATCTCTACAATAACTTTTTGACATTTCAATTTTGTATCTAATAACTTACACGAATTCACGAAAGAAAAAAAAAAAGTTACATGAATTCAAGATTTATTAGACATGTTTTGCAACACAATAAAATTTTCTGAGAAATGAAAAACACAACAGATAATTGAGCATTATATGAAAAAAAAAACCATGTCTTTTATGGTCAATAGTAAGAAAGTTAATGCAATTTTCTAAGCCAAATTAACTAAGGATAAGAAAAGGCAAGTGATTAGCCTCAGCCTCAGCATCATCCCACCAGAATGATGGAGTTGAAGCTGATATTTGGTTGAAATTTTCCACATTATTATTATTGTACATATTGTAATAATTGTTACAGCTCGGAACGCCCATCGACGACGTGCTCTCCGCCGTCTGATCTTCCCCGAACATGTCCATGTAAGCCATCGACCACCCTTGATTCTCCATCGTCTGTTCTCTTAGCATGCTTCTAAGTTTCATCACCTGCATGCTCCAGCAATATTTAGTCCAAAAGCTTAAGTTGACCGAGAACCTTCCCTCTTAAATCACTGTTGAACTCAAAAGTTTAAAGCTGATGCACTACGACAAATTCAATCGTTCACTCATATGATTAACCAACACTCTACGTAATTTTCAAGATCAAGTTTAGACCAATATATTGTTTATAAACCATACTTTCAAGTGCTTTTGCATGATTTTATGTGAAGAGAAAATAGAAAATGACAGTTCAATAATTCAGACTCCGTTTGATAACCATTTGGTTTTTGGTTTTTGAAAATTATGTTTGTTTCTTCCCAATTTCCTTACAATAGTTTTCATGATCTTTCTCAAGGACACATTTGAATTCCTAACCAAATTCTAAAAACAAAAACAAGTTTTTGAAAACTACTTTTTTTAGTTTTAAAAAACCAAGTCAAATTTTGAAAACAAGAGAAAGATGTAGATAATAAAACAAAGAAACTTGTGAGTAAAAGTGGTGTTTGTAGACTTAATTTTCAAAAACCAAAAACCAAAAACGAAATGGTTATCAAACGGAGCCTAAGTTATTTAATCTACCTTCTTTCAAAGTCTTCTTATTTGTGGTGACTTAACAATAAAAATGTAAAGTTATTGTTCGATGGGTCATCTAAAATTTGTAAGCAATCTTCAAAGTGAAAGGGTACTATTGTTTTCATCTCAAAATCAATTGATAATGAGTGGAATAAACCCATGTATCTTATAAATTGTGAAACGTTCACTTATCTTTTCAAGTATCTTATAAATTGTGAAGCGTTCACTTATCTTTTCAATGTGTGATCTTCAACAATCTATGCATAGAATTGCACGGAGAAAACAAAGGGAGAAAGAGAAAGAGAGAGAGAAACCTCTTGTTGAAGGTAGTGTTTTTCCTTAGAGAGAGTATCAAAGTCTTGTTTGAGGTTATGATAGAGATGCTGAAGCTGCTTAGTCTTCCAGCGAGCTCTTCTATTCTGAAACCACACTGCTATTTGCCTTGGTTGGAGCCCAAGTTCCTTTGACAGCTTCATTTTCCTCTCAGGATCAACCTTCACTTCCTCTTCAAAGCTTCTCTCTAATGACCTCAACTGCTCATCACTTAATCTCTTCTTCTTCTTCTTCTTCTCAACCACTCCCCCAACCACACCTTCCTGAGCTTCTTCCACCGCCACCACTTTCTTCGTCTCTAATGCCGTTTAAACGGAACGTCAACAATATGAATAGAAGATTAAATTAGTCCATGCATGATTTTACAGGATATTTGTCAGCCTAAACACACTATCCAAAACCAAAAAGTCAGAGGTTTGAATCCTCACACTCTCGTAAGTTGTTGAACTAACAAAAATAAAAGAAAGATCAAACCCTAGTAGGTGACAGAACCTTCCAAATTAATATTAATAATTATTTGTTGGGTGTTGTAAACTAATTTTAAGCACCCAAGTGGAGAAGCCTTTGGTTTGATCATCCAAACTGGTAAATATATTTCTAAAAGAAAAGGAACAAGTGATTAAGTACATATAGAGTAAATAATAATGTTAATGTTGGATAAAACATGTAAAAGGTTAATAAATATTGAGGAGTGGAAATAGGAGGGAGTTGGTTTTACCAGGAAACTGATCCAAATTGTAGAGCAAAGCAGAGAAAGATTCTTGTGATGGAGAACCAAAAGAAGTGAAACAGCTGACATTACTATTCCAGTCCATGTTTTTGGATGTTTCTTTCCCAGCTCTCTCTAAAGTCTGAAATAGAAAGTGTTTAAGATTAGAATGGACAACAGTGTAGTGGAAACAGCAGAAGAAAAGGCTCTATTCTCTGTCTTCTTTTCCCTTCCAAAAAGTGAAATGGATGGAAATTAATAGAGAACAAGTGTTATGGGTTCTTTAGGCTATACTGCTCTGTTGGAAATAAAGTTTAGGGAATAGAAATTTCTGAAATAATCAACATAAATACATTAGTAATTAAACACCAATAAAATAAGAGATAAGAGAGAAGGCTATAATATCTGGATTGAGGCACGTTAATAAACGCTGTCCATAGAGAAGATGTGCCCCCACTAGCACTGAGTTATCTGGCACTCCACTCCGAAGATACAACAATCCTTCAAGAGAACTTGTGTGCAGCTAAGTCCTCTTACGAATCCCCAATTGCTTGTATGCTCAAAACAAAAATGGATCAATAACACATGAATGCTAGTTTTAGAGAAAAGTAACAGCATGGATGAACTACAGATGGAATTCCCCTCTGTGTAATGACTCTCCAAGTTTCCCTTTATAATAGGGAGACTTGTTAGTCAAGTTAGTTAAGCACTAACTATTTCCACTCCCTATTTAACAGGAGGAGTGAATTGACTAGCTAAAAAAAATAAAGCCAAATAATAAAAACTAATTAAACAAATATCTTGAAAATATCCAACAATCCCCCACTATTTTTAAGATTTTGAAAACAAAAAATATATATTTAAAGACAAGCATTTTTACTATGCAATGGGTGTAGGTACCTTCCGGGTTTGAACCTCCACTTAGTGTTAGCAAGTGTACATTTGAAAGAACCATAGTGAACTAAGTCTTGAACTAGGTCTTTTGAGCCAAATTTCCACTTACCACACACATAGTACAAGCAATATGTAGGGTATTCTTATTCATGAGTGTTTTAAGGGAGTAGTCCAAACCCCTATTGTAGCGACCTCACTACAACACCCACATAGGTGAAAACCTCCCAAGGGTTGTTTGTGACCAACACCCTGCATAAATCATGCCTTGGTTTTCATTCAGAGTTTAAACTCTTCCTGATCATCACATTACGAGAGCACTACCACCTTAGGAATGGGATAAGAGATATTTTTAATTAATCAGTGCTCTCCCTAGTCACACTCAACTTCGTTTTTACCCATTGAACCTCTTTCATGGGATCTCCAATCTTTGAGGTTGGGTGTCCATTGTGGTGACTATCTTATGGACTTTAGTCCCATTCCCCTCGATGTTTTCAACAATTTATTTGATTGGTCCAATCAAGATATCTTTGCATATACACCTGCACAACTCAATCAACATTCATCAGCAAAATCAAATGATTTTTTCCTTTTATGTTGATTGTTGGATCTAAACTATTTTAGCCCCCACATTTGTAGATATATTGCATATATGCTTTAATCTCTCCAACATATAATTTATGCACACATGCATAATTATGAACACAACAATAAAATTGATATATACTATCATATAAATGGACATAATAAGTGCATCTCAAATTAATTACTCTATAATAATTAATTAAATTTCACATAGATATCAATACACTCCATCAATATTGTCCATAATATATCTTCTAAATTTGCTATTTACATAGCAAAATCATATAACACCATAAATGATCAATCAACATAGATGGATGTTTATATATATACCACAATACATGAAACATCTCAATAACATGTATTCACAATTTAACCAATTAAAGCTCATGTCTATGAATATTATTAAAAAGAACAATTATCGACTATTAAATGTCCAAATTCATTTTCATTTTTAAGATCATAGACATGCTCCATAAAATGTTCTATTATGAACATATTTTCAATTAAATGAAAATATACACACATAATTAGCCATCAAGATCAACAAGATCTAACAATACCTTTGCCTTTTGCAACATGCTCTCACATATTGGCAAGATCTTTAAACTACTAACAATTTCTATAAGCTCCACATATGATTGAGATCTTACACATTCTTATGCTTCCAACAAGTAATAAGCAAAGAATATTATAACTCAAATTCAATTAATAGCAACAGTTTTAATTTTCAATTTCATGAAAATTAATAGAAGTGAAATCCTTCTCTTAAACATTGCAATTTGAGATCTAAGGTCATACACTTAAATTGTCAATAAAATTACCTCACTACCTCAACCTTCATCAGCTTCACAAGTTCAAGCTGCATAACTAAACAACTTTAAGCAACTTTAAACTTTATCAGTATTTCAGCAAACGACATCTCCAAAATTATTAAAAATGTCACATAAGATTTGTTAACAATAATATCAATAATATTTCAAAGGAACATTATTTCCATACATGGTAACATGATAATTAAGCTTGCTTAATTGAAGACTATACCCGCAACTTGAGATTTGCAAAATAATTCTTACTTAATCTTCCACTTGTTCCATGAAAGAACAAATATATACACATGTTAAATATGTGTTGGATATCATGCTTAAATATAGCAATAAATAAAATTGCTAAATCATCCCGACTTAAAAATTAAACATAATTCCTATGTAATAATAATAAGCACAATATTCATATACATTTGATCTTAGAGATTCAATAAGATATCATATCTTCTGGATAGAGGAAGATAGAAAATATCTATACAACTAAAAGATTTTAACAAATTCAAATTGAAGCAACACATTAATGATATATATATACATATATTATCAAATCTCAATGCTAATATTATGTCACCATACAACCATATATCCCACAACGTCAACAATATATTAAAAGGGAAATCAAATCTCCAATTTGAATCAAATCAAGAAAATCTTGAACCACAGTATATCATACAATTCAACGTATCGCTAGATTCTCACAAATCATACAAAAATCTTAACTCTTGAAATATAGGAAGCTAAGCCTATCTAAAAACACATTCAAAATTAAAGAAGTGTTCAACAACTTAGCTTGCATTTGTGGAGATAATATATTGGCCTAACAAAAATTTAGAATATCTGTTAATAATACATTACAAGGCCACAAGTTCATATAAAATAATTAATCACATACAATGTGAATTCCACCAATATAATTGAGTAAACATAGTATATGCAAATATATTTAAATTCCAATTAGTGAATAACTATGCTCACTAGATTGTGAATTTACCATGTGAAAGCCTCCATGCCATGACAATTAATTATTTGCATAAAGTTAAAGAATGAGATGGTGTGCTTTGTTAGCTTAATCCTTCTCTAGAGCAACAAACCCATCCAACACATTGCTTCTCCTCCACACTAACAATGGCATCAACATCAATTAAATTTCAAAGGTTTGCTCTTTGTTATGTGCGCCGTTAGAATATAGAAACTTGGCTCATATAAAATTCATACAAATTCAATTCGAAAAAGCTTAACAATTTAAGCTATATTTATAGCTTCAATTGAATGAATTTTAAATAACTTAACTGGTTGAAGACAAGTTTCACAACAACTGCCAACAAAATTATTAGAATACCACACATAATCCACAATAAACAATCATTCATATATATATGTATATATATTAAGAGAAAATTGATGATGAAATCAAGGAAACCTCCAACCACCATCAAATTTGACAGAAAGCATGAGTCATTTGAATTCCTCTCAAGGTGGACAACAAAATCAATTTGTAAACAGATTGCATGAGCCCAGCTATCTAGCATCCCCAACAAGACCCAAATTCACATACATATTCCAATTAATGCATTTATCCACAAACAACTATTCTCCATACCAAACATCACAAACAATTGTTCATCAGACCAAGTCTATAAGCATGAATACATACTTACTCTCCTTCCAAAACTCAACATCATTGCCACACCCTTTGAAGGCGAATGCAAATGAAAACTAATTGGACACTAACAATTCAACATGGATCATAGAACAAAACCTCATGAAGGAATATAATCACGCTGATCAAAATTGTGAAAGGTATTGATCTCCAGCACTTCAAAGTTGGGCTCCATGACAGGTGGTCGGCTTCATCTGCTAGACCATCATCAAGAAAATTATACCCCGTGAAAGGATTTCTAATTATAACTCAGAATAAGTTGGACAAGTGTAATACGTCCACAATTGGTTTTTTTTTTTTTCCTTCTTTCAACATCACAGAAACCAAAATTGCTCAGTTCAATTAATAGAACAAAAAATCTTAACCAACTGATTTTTTTTTCCTTTAAACCCAGCAAAATCAATCATTGGACCCCAAGAAAAATTCCATTGAAACAATGGTTCTAACAATTTTCCATTTTAATTCACATCAAATGGGTATCAACAAAAACAAGCACATAATTTATATCATACTAAAATTTCAGAAATTTCAATACTCATCTTCTCTATGATTGTTGGAAATAAAGTTTAGGGAATAGAAATTTCTGAAATAATCAACATAAATACATTAGTAATTAAACACCAATAAAATAAGAGATAAGAGAGAAGGCTATAATATCTGGATTGAGGCACGTTAATAAACGCTGTCCATAGAGAAGATGTGCCCCCACTAGCACTGAGTTATCTGGCACTCCACTCCGAAGATACAACAATCCTTCAAGAGAACTTGTGTGCAGCTAAGTCCTCTTACGAATCCCCAATTGCTTGTATGCTCAAAACAAAAATGGATCAATAACACATGAATGCTAGTTTTAGAGAAAAGTAACAGCATGGATGAACTACAGATGGAATTCCCCTCTGTGTAATGACTCTCCAAGTTTCCCTTTATAATAGGGAGACTTGTTAGTCAAGTTAGTTAAGCACTAACTATTTCCACTCCCTATTTAACAGGAGGAGTGAATTGACTAGCTAAAAAAAATAAAGCCAAATAATAAAAACTAATTAAACAAATATCTTGAAAATATCCAACATGCTCCACTTTAGTTCATCATTTTTTTTTTTATGGAATATCCGTTTGAGCTTGATGAACTCTATATTATATTAGATAAACATGGGGTTTTGCTCTTTGGAATCATCGTTCGTGGGAAAATTATTAGGTGTTCTCGGTGCAATGAGACTCCCCCTTAAAACTATCGGGTGTAAATCTTCAAATTTATCTGCCCCTAATAATCGTTGGATACTTTTACTACTATCGGCCTCATTGCAACCGGGAGCACCTAAAAATTTTTCTCATTCTTGGATCGGTGTTTTTTTGTTGTTGGACCAAATATGATCGGTTTGGGTTTCATGGTTCTCGAATACCATATTAGACAAACATGAGGTTCTATCTAAAAAACAATTGACAATAAGAGGAGCAACTCAATAATGTATCTTATAAATTGTGTGGCCTTCATTCATCTTTCCAACTTGGGATCCTCGACAACTTCTTAGACACCACCAAGATTTACAGTGGATTGAATAGGAGAGGAAAAAAAAAAAGTCAAAATGAACATAGCTCAATAGTAATTCATAAATATCTTTGACCAAAATTTCAGAAGTTCGAATCCTTCCCTCCCAAATATCATGAACTAAATAAAAGATAAAGAGAGAGGAATATATAGTTTAAAACAAAAAACAAATTTTCTATAAACACTATTGAATATTTGGAGGAGAGGATAAAAAGTTGAATGTGAGAAGAGAGTACATACATACAGTACATAGATTACAGCAAACAGTGTTGTCTTTTGTATTACAAAACGTGGATCAATTAGACTGAAGCCGTAAAGAAAAAAAGAAGAAAATGGCGAAAGGGATTGGTCGAAGTTAACAATGATCCTCCTTTTTTTGTTCTCTCTCTCCCACCATTATTTGCTTCTACGTGTCCTATTTATATTGGTTTCTTTATATATATATATATATATATATATTTCGAGGTGGGGAAATTTGAACCACAGATCTGGTGGTTATCCGTACATCTTTATGTCAGTCGAGCTATGCTCTTGGCAATTTCTTTTTATACTTTTTACCCAATGAAAATTAGGTCAGGTCAAGTAATATAATTAATGGGTGGTCTGGTTTTTCGTATTTATGTATTTGCAAATACAACACGGAAAATTTCTAGTACTACAGTAGTACGATATTCTCTCAGTTCATACTATGATTCTTCTCCATAAATATATCTTTAATATTCATGGACCTCACATCATAGCATGAGGATGATTATGCAAATATGACCATTTTCTTAAAGAAAATGTTTCATGCATCTATTTAAATTTTCCTTTTCTCTCGTATACCACTTACGCTGATGTACCATATTTAGTATATGATCACTATTATACTACTTTTTTGTTATATAACACATTTGAACTTCTAACTTTTTGTTTGAGATCATAATGTTTTAAATAAACAGTTGACATAAATAAATTAAACCATTTTTATTCTATATCACTAATAGACATCCATCAATGATGACATTATGGTAGACCAGTTTTGGTGTATTAGTAATAGCATTAATAGACGCTTATCATTAATAAACCTTTTTTACATCTATTAGTATATATGTCTATCACCCATAAATGTAAAGATGCCTACTTGCTTTCTACTAAAAGAAAGAAACTTTGAGGCTTTTCAATTGGATTATATTGAAACCCAAAATATTAAAAATATTCAAAAGCATTTGCCTTGACGTCAATTTCAACAACATAAAAAGTACTTAAAAATGTTTAATCTTTTTTTTTTCTTTTGCAATAAAATGTTTAGATTAATATAAACTTTAAAAAGTGTCTAATAGTTACTTTAAAAAAATGTTTATTAGTTCACTAACCTTTAAATGTTATGTCTTACAGATTTTGTAACTCTAAAAAGTATCAAATTAGCTTTTTTTTTTTTTTTAGTACATCAACATTTGGGAGTGAGGGGATTCGAACCTCTGACCTCTTGGTCGATGATACGTGTCAATTACCGCAGAGCTAAGCTCGCTTTGGCATCAAATTAGCATTTGAGCCACTTTTAATTTTGTGTTCAATAAATCCTTAAACTTTAAAAAGTATATTTTAAAAGTCAATGATATATTATTAGACACAATATAAATTCAAAGAAATCTATGAGATACAAAATAAAAAAATTTAGGTATCTCCTTGACATGTTTTAAAGTTCATAGGGGCCTCTTTATTAATAAGATACAACATTAAAACTTTATATACCTATTATACACTTTAAAATTTAGAAATTTATTACACATAACCTTAAAAGTTTAGGACCGAACTATATAATTAGACCATTTTTAAATGGGAAATGAATATTGATGGTAATAAAAGGAGGTTTTGAATTGGCATGATATGGGCTTCATTTGCAACTCTATTGGTTCTTAACTCTCAAACTTAGTCAACACAATTAACATTAGAGCCTGAAAGAAAGGCTGAATATTGTACACTACACATAGAAAGAAGGGTTTTATATGGAACAACACACCAAAGCCCATGAGCAGACAAACTAAACCTTGAAAAGATATCCATGGCCACTAAATATGGAGAAGCTTTTTTACTTTAAATGCAATGCAAATATATTTTTCACAAGTATAAGATTATTATAAGCAAGATCAGGAAAATATACATATGTATATATATTCCCATGCATGTCATGTGAAGTTTAAATTACAAAGAAACAGATGAAACCTAACTATTATGTCAAGGTGTGCTAGAGAGAGAGAAAGATGTTCAGTTTTCCTCACTTAATGACAATTGCAAAGCTTGTTCTGCCTCCTTTAGAAATAGACTGGTTAGCTGCTTCTGACCGTGGCGATACACAATGCTAGCCCACTGGTTCCTGCTCATCAGTTTTTGTTGCTTCCTGTCATTTGACTCTTTGCTGCAGCCAAGGAGAATGAGAATTGGGGGGGGGGGGGGGGGGAGTAAGAACTGATGGGTTTTTAAGGAATAATAACAATAAAAGATGGGATGAGTTTCTTTTCAGCTCCTGCTATAACAGAAGAATTTGAAGCCAATATTGTCATGTGAACATTATACATGAATATAGCTATGGCTTAACATTCTTGGTTTAAAGTTTTGCAGAACTCAATTTAGTATTGATGAACCGCTCCTTGTTTCCCACATCCAAACTAATAGCCAAACACAAACTCGTCTAGAAAACTACAAACAGAACAGTTGAATTGCAGGTCTCAGAGCCCCGGAAACCATTTTAAGGTTAAACTTAATCACCATTAAGAGATGGTACCTTGCAGATTCCAGACACTCGCCATCAATGTTTGTACATTCAGTCACTTGAACCTCTTTTAGCAGCTGAGTGTCGCAGTCCAGAGTTCCAGTGCCCTCCTCAAGATCCATCATCCTAAAACATGGACAAACTCTCAGATATCTTAAAAGGGATGTCCTGTGAATGCCTTCTCGATCATAGAGTTTCAGTAGGTTATTCGTCATATTATTTTTCTTAATCCTTAAGTTCAGGGTGTAAAAGAACTCAAGGGCACAGTTGTACGACCTATGGAACAGATTCTGTTCAAGTAAGGACATGGGTGTAAAAGAAACTAAAAGATCGACAAAATGCAATATAGTAGTTACTTCTTTTGAAGAAGATCGACAAGTACTTGCAAGGCCCCAGAATTACCACAAGCCTCCCAGACTGCTGCTTGGACATCGGTGTCAGTGGGCTGCCTATCCCCTTCAGGTCCAACAACCTTAAAGAAGAAAAATAAATACAATTAGCAGGTATATTAAGCTTGGTAAGTAAAGTCTTGCTTTCTTGCCACAACTTCCCATTCAAGAAATATTTTCTGTATAAAATCCAGTAAGATTAAGAACTTAACATTTAAAACGAGATATTATTAATTTCTAATATGTTGAATAATAAACTTAAGAGGATATCATGATAAAGAGAAAGAATTTCACATTATCCTTTACCATTAAAAATAACCATCCTCTCTTTTCCTAATTTGACTGCAGTTTCTATTTCAAATCGGATGAGACCAAGTGGACAATTTTCTATTCAAATGTATTTTTCTATTAAAATGTTCATGCTGATTGCAATCCATGATCAAGTTTGACTTTATCGAAGGTCAAATTTCTTGAGGTCTCTTGTCCTCATACAAAGATTTAGACCAATCCTACTACTGTTAAACAAGAGGGACGTCCTAAAATGTACAGAATCTCATATTCAAGACCATTAATAGTCATATCTACTTTTCCAATAATTATTGTTTGAGCATAGTATCAAGTATTAACCAAGCAACAAGGAGCTTCAAGCATACTGGTTTAAATGGACCCAAAAGTTCTAAGGCCGTACCTCTGCCAGCAAAGATGAAACCTGCATAAGCTCATCCTCCTGCATAGATATAGTTCTCAAGGCAGTTAAAAATTTCTCAGGGAAGATCAACTTGTCCAAGTATGAAGGTATCTTGCGCTGACCACTCCAGCTGTAATTGCAAGCTCTGTTGCTGCAGAGATCATTTTCTTTGATATTTGAGGTGTTTGATGGGTAAAATCCATGATCCAGCAATCTTCTTGGTAAAAGGCATCTCATTTCAGCCTTCTGTTTTTGAGCAAGAGTTATAAATACAAATTCAGATCGAACATTTGTGTCCAGTCAGTGAATCGTCTAAACATTTACAAGTAGTAACACATGTGGCTTGTTAAATATAATGTCCATTGAACATAATATAAGCTATGTAATGTTCTCGTTCAATATATATATATATATATAAGCTATGTATTGTGTATATTAAAATAGTTTAACCTGTGCTTCAAGGAGCTGTATCTTTGAATCAGAAAAGGGAGCATTCTGGATTGCTTCTAAAGGATAGTGTACCTGCATACCATCCATCAAACAATTCATTTTCGTATTCACGGCAACAAATCTCTATAAGCAGAGGGTGTAAACAAAAATTCAAAAGCCGACTGATCTGAGTTGGTTTGATTGGTTTGGTTTTGTATAATTTTAAAACCAAAAAGTATTAAGTTTAATTATCCTGTTTCAATCATTCTTCGTCAGTCTTCTTAGCCAGTTCTCCAAACAGTTGTTTAATCAGTTCAGTTTTTTTTTTCCGTCAAAGAAAAAGTAACATCATTTTTTTTCAATTTCCTAAACCGTCATGTAGACTTGGAGTCAGTGTTGACAAAAGAATGACCCAAACCAACCCGCTTACACACCCCTAACTACAAGAAAAAGGAGGATATATTGTACATTAGTTCTCCTGTGTTAGATAGCATTACCATGAGATAATCGTCTGGATTATTTTCAATGACAAATCCATATAGATAAAGGAGCTCCTGCCAAAAGGAGGAAAAAAATCTAATCGTATCAGAATGATTGAATAAAAACAACAGAAGTTCATTTTGTAAAGGAATTTCAATGCAGATTTTTCTTCAGAAGCAACAATTTAGTCTAGAGTAAGCTAAAGATTTTTCCCTCTATCGTACATGACCATGAACAAAAAGATGAAACCAATATTCATGGCTCATGGAGAATATTATCTTTGAAAATAAAAATTGATACCTCATTCCCCTTGTTACCGTAACTGATTGAAACCTCCTCCATTCCAAAAGTTCTTGTATCAGCTTTTCCAGACATATCGAGGATAAAGAACTGTTAGAAAATTCACTAACATTGTACTAAACGACAATTGAAGAGTGAAATGACAGTGAGGAAAAGATGGTTTCATGGGCCTCGGGGTAAAAAATGAATATGAAGAAAGAGAATAAAAAAAGATCCTCTCTTTCCAACAAAGTTCCAAGTATTTAATCTTTTCAACACCAAAGCTCAAAGAAAACTGAATGTTGGAAGGGAGTACTCTAAATCATATGAAATAGAAAGATTAAATGAACTGGTCGAGAAAGGATATGGAATTCCAACATAAGCATTGAAGAGAAAAAGGAACTATAAGACCAGAAAGGTCATGATACCAGAGAGGAGGTACATTGAGAAAGGAACTCCAGTAATCGATCCTGTTCCATCAACTTCCCATGTTGCCGTTGCCTTCAGATCTAAAAGTATAAGGTTTAGTTAGAGAGTGACAGATAACTGAGAAAATTTCACAACCATGTGCAGCATCGTACAATACTGACAAGAAAAATATCAAAGAAGAATTCATTCCATCCAACTGCTCCAAATAATTTCCAGATGGCACATTCAAGAAGAATGATTTTCCTACTATTTTCCCTCAATCTCTTCAATAACTTCCATGAAAAATAAGCTTAAACAGGCATCTCCAAGTCAAAGCCAAAAACAGCTAACTCAGCAAGAAGGGAGCCAAAAACAAAAGGCAACGAAGAAACAAACCTTGACATCTTCACTCTCTTTACCATACATGATGCATATTTGAGCAAGAAGACAGAAACTTACCTTAACCAGTACATAAATATAATTTACTCTATCAATTAGTTGCCTTTTTTTTGTACAATTTACTAAAAGGTATGTGCTTGCTCAAGCAGTGCCTTCGTGAACAAAGAGAAAATGGAAGATGGAGGATATTATCTTTCTTGAAAAACATAAACATTTTTTCATTTTGTCAACAATCAACATGTTCTAAGTAAATCCACAAGCACTTAGTGATCAAGACAGCTATACATTCCTTAAAGTTGAAGTTTCAATCCACTACCCATTTGTTCAACTTAAAAAATTAAATAAATAAATATATGAGATTGCTCTAATTAATTTTCATGTTTTATCCGTAAAAATTTGATGATAATTAATATTGACGTGTATCATTATATTATATATTATGTCAATAGTTATAATTGTAGACATAAGTGCTATAATTAGTGTATTTTACTTAATTTATGCAAATAAAAGCTTCAGGTATTAGTTGAGTAAATTACAACTAATGCCTTGACACTTCAGCCCACATGCAAGTATCACTCCTACAATTTTCCTTTTTTTCTTTTTTCCTTTCTTTTAAAGGATAACTCTCACACTTTAGAAATAGGTTAAGATATTATTTAGGTTCTTGTACTTTAGATTTCGTTCAATTTTAGTCCATGTATTTTCAAATGTCCAAATTTAGTCATACTTTCAATAAAGCTTAAAATTGGTCCCTATTATTAGTTTGAAGTTAATTTTTATCAAAATTGGTTAAAAAAAATAATAGTAATTTCTATACAAGAAAAGCCACAATGTGAACATATTTCCAAAATTTGTAGAAGGTTAATAAAGACCTTTTTTTTTTAGAAAATTAACAATAAACTAACTATCGAGACCAATTTTAAGCTTTATTGAAAGTAAAGGGACTAAATTTGGACATTCAAAAGTACAAAGACTAAAATGGAATGAGACCTAACGGGAACCAAAATTGTATTTTAACCTTAAAACTAATAATAATAAATAAATAAATTGTACACTATTCCTGGAGTTATCTTTGACCCCGTCAGCAATCTATTTTTATAACATGATTCTATTGATGAAAGAAAAAAAGAATTCAGTCACGGTTGGTATGAAACATCATCATCTATACAGAATTTGTAACAGGTAATGTAAAATAAACACAAACTGACAAAAGTGAACGAAGGGGCCAAAAGAACTGAAGATCTAATAAATTTCTACACACCATGATTGCAGAAATCGATGCCAGGAACAAGACCCTCCACCCAGACAGTTTCTTCTTTTGTTGGCCCAATTGTATTTCCACTACCTGTGCTATCAATCATCCGATGATCTTCACATCCTGAGATTGACCTAGTTATAAGTTCACGTAAAATAATTTCTCCCCATAGCACCTCAAAAACAAACTTCAAATAACATGAGTACAAGGGTGCACCATCTTCATTCTTTGTGCAAGCCACCTCGGAAACAGTAGAAGTTGAAACCTCAATAGTTTCTTTGATCAAGGAGACACTTTCAATCTCATCTTGAATTTTAGGAAACACATAAGCATGTGGCATTGGAATGTTCAAGGCACGTGCCCAAAAGATGGAATTTGCCCTAATAAAGCAATCATGTTCAATCTTGAATGAAACCTAAATGGATAGTTAGGCAGAGGCTCGTTAAACAAGATTAAGATAAAATTATCCTGCTAAGTTGCATACCATAGGAAATCTTCAAAGCTCGCCTCCCTGAAAAAGTAGAAATAGAATATACACATAAAATCACTTGTGTTTGCATCAGTGAATAGCATAGGGATACGACATTAGATACACAAACAGATAGTGCAAAGTCAAATTTCAATAAAGAATCGTTTCCAAAAGGATCGATTTGAATTAAAAGGAGAACAAGTCTTCCAAGTTAGACAGACCTTACTGAAAACCCATCAAGAGTCAACAATCTATTAACCAATTTCTTCACTTTGTTTTCATACAACGACTGCAATGTTTTTTTCTGCAAAAAAGAAAAAAAATGGGGTCTTCGTTAACAGGTAAGTCTGGTATGAGACATCACCATAAAATTGTAATGCTGAACAAGTGAACATAACGATTCATATAACCATGTGTTTTTCATCATATGGAGGGGGGAGGAGGATGGATACCTGTGGTTTCCTGTCCATCTATTTGTAAACTACTCATGCACAGCATATTATATAAACTAACCCATCCAGTATACTTCAGCATAAACAAAACAAATTTTAGGGAAATAGGTGTAGAATTGCAACTGTATTAACCATTAATTTCAATGTACAACCTTGAGACCCATGCAGGTGATAATGAAGATTGATCATAACTGGTAGTCAACAATATCTATAAATTGACTCCATCCTTCAGGTGAAGAGAGGGTAGCAACTTTTCTATATGAACTAACAATACGACATGACATATACCAAAATGAACTTTGCACCTGCAATTCAGTTGCTCGATAAAGTGTGGTACCCTTCAGTTCCAAAAGCTCATTATCAGTAAACCAAAGTGGATTCCCAAATCTTGTAGGGAGCACATCAAGGTACCTAATAATAAATCACTGAGATCTCACCAACTATAAGACAGAAAAATAAATGATTGTTTAGAAAGAATTTTTATCAGAAAACATAATTTAAGAATGTGGAAGATACATACGGTTTCCATGAAGACTTTTCACGCAACCGCTCAACCATAAGGAATAAAATCATCAAAAATCTATCATCTACTTCACCTTCTTCATACATTGCTGTACACTCTGGTCCATAAAGAGGATCTTGCAAAACTCTCATTGGCGTAATTGCTAAATCTAGTGGAACAACTAACAGAACCCCTGCATAAGCAAGAAAATAATTTATTTCCCTGAGAAACTGAGAAGTTATGACAAAAGTGACTCTTAAGTACTGCTTCTAACCGATATGACTCTGAACAGCACGTTTGGTGGATTTTCTTTTTCAATAAGAAACTAAACTTTAATTGATATGATGAAAAGAACAAGCAAAAGTGCAAAGGATTTACAGTTGGTGAATGTATACGTCAAATTGTAATTACAGCAATAAGAACTGTGTTTTCCCAAGTAGACGCCTCCCTTTCTGTGTTGGAACGGTCCTCTAGTTCTTTCCTACTAAACTTACCCCAAAAAGGTCTTGACCATGATGTTCCATGTTCCCCATGCCTTTGAACCCTTGGCCACAAGGATCAATGATCAGAAAACTTCGAAAGTCCTTCTAAGAGGAGGCGGCTAAAAAATAGAAAGAATTTTGTTCCATAGACTGACAGCTCTGGTAAATGTAAGAAGAAATGTCTGAGGTTTTCCAATGTTCCTACCAAAATTAGCAACACGAGGATGCAGGGGACATTGGTGGTGTTTGGTCTGGTAACTATGTCATATGTTAATACCAAGAAGCGCCGAGTTCAAAGAAATTTTCTAACTTCTTCAAGACTGTATTTCTAAAAAGTTCAAGAAAGGGCCAGGGAAAGGGAGACCTCCCCTCCGCAAAGTTTCAAGAAAATAGACTTGGAAGACAAAACATCTGAGCTTTTACCCATCAATTCTCTCTAATCTTGGCTGTTGGAAGGCTCATAGTTTCATAGCGAGGACAGGAGGCCTTCCACTCTGAGAATTCTAGCTCAGTAAGGCCCCTTCTAGGATTAAGGACCTAACATTCATCCTTCATCACATTAACAAGCGACTGATGTATAATCATCATCATCATCACAGAGAACAAAGAGCCTAGGAAATTGGCTATGTAGCAGCTAGTTCAGCACCCAAGAATCCTTCCCAAACAGAATATTACTATTTCTTCCTACCTTCAAATTAACTCTGTCATCCACCAAATTCTTTAGAGAGTACATGTCAATTCCATTGACTTCATTCACTAGAGCCACCCTGCAGGAACTCAATCACCAACCTCCAGTGGAAAAACCAGATTTACTGAAAATCAATCGTAGCACCAAAATGGGTCGTGTTTCAAAAATTAAAAAAATAAAAAAATGATAACTCTCCCCATAGAAATTCCTGAGGTTCTCGCCCGATATTTATTTCTCAAGTAATCAAACAACAGCCAAAGCTAAAGAAACTACGAAGCAATTTAGCTTCAGACTCAAATACTACCGCATAAATTTACCCGCACGAATACATTTCAATGTGGATAGACAGAAAAACGAAATTCAGAATACCATCAGAGGCATCGTTAGAGGAAAAAAGCCCACATCCTTTGCTTAAATCGCTGTACTTGATCGTGCAACCTCGAAGTTCAGCTCCATTAACCTGAATTGAATCCCAATTAATGGAAAGCAGAAAAATTGTTATTCATAACTCAGCTGCACACGCATATAAACACCACTTGGCTGTAAAACAAGATGCTAGTAGCTTCCGAAATCATGGAAAAGGAAACCATTAAGCTGCTTAATTTCTGACATCGTTTTCTTTTGATTTCCTATTCAGGAAACTGAGCATAAGTTTACCAGTGTTACCTGTAACCATTGGAGGAAAAGTTCGAGCTTTGCTTCATCGGAGTTTGCCATTTTCTGATGACTGACTGTTACGCTTACAGCTTACTGTCGCGTTTTAGGCACAATTACAAATGGCGTTTTCGGCGTGAAGGGCCTCCTACAAATGCTTTTTTTTTTTTCGGTAATAGTATAACTAGTTTTTTTTTTTTTTTTTTTTCTAGATTATAAAAAAATACCTCTCAACTATGAAGTTTGTTTAAAAAAGTTTCAAAAATATTTCTAAACTTTGAAAATGTTTCAAAAATACCCTTGCTGTTAATTTTTAAATAGAAACCGTTAAAGTTTCAATTTCAAAAATACCCTTGAACTTTAAAAAAAAAAATTAAAAATACCCTTATTGAAAAATGTTTCTTCTTTTTTCATTCTCTCATTGTAAATTCTAACAATTTCCATCCAAAAATTAACAGCAAGGTTATTTTTTAAACATCTTTCAAATTCAAGGGTATTTTTTAAACTTTTCAAAGTTTAGGGACATTTTTTAAACAAACCCCATAGTTCACGGGTATCTTTTATAATTTAGCCCTTTTTTGTACAATTATATAAATAGTTTTACCATTTATAAATTTCAACTAACACTTAACTTTTGGGGAAAAAAAATTAGTAGGTTTTCCTAAATTTGCTATGGTGCATAAATTTTTTACAATAAATTGTCAATTTCATCCAATTTTACTCTGGGGCGATGTTTACCTTTACTATGTTGAGTAAAAATATCCCAAATAAAGTTAGCATAGCAACAATGATATATACTCCACCCGTTGAAATTGGAGGTTTAAATTCTCATACCCTACATTTATTGTATTAAAATATATATATATATATCTCAAAACTCACTACTTTTCGAATAAGAATTGTGAGTTCAGTAAAACTTTAGGTACAAAATTAGGTCGTCTAAATTTTTTAATTTATGTTTGATAAGTCACTTAACTTTAAAAAGTATTCAAAGGACTCTAAACTTTAAAAATGTCCAATAATCTATAAACTTTCAATTTTGCGTCTACTATATCTTTAACATTCAGCATTTTCTTGAAATTAACAATTTTGTTGAGTAGAAAATTAAAATTTATGACAACTAAGATATTAAACTTTTAATTTTGAGTCCAACATATTTCTACATTTTAAAAGTGTTAAACAGGTCGGTAACCTATTCACATACAAAGTTAAAAATGTAGAGACTTATTAGACATTTTTTAAAGTACAATGATGTATTAGACACAAATTGATATTAAACACTTTTTAAATTTCAACTAGCCTCAAAGTTGTTGAACTTATAATTTAACCTAAAAACTTTATCATGGCTTTGTGTGACTTCTCTACAAACATGCAAGTGTAGCCATGTTTACTTATAAGCAATTACAAGTTATTCTTTTTTTTTTTTTTAGTATAACATGTGAGATTGGAGATTTGAACCTCTAGTCCTTTGACACGAAAGATTATTTTAAATTTTAAATTTTGTAAGTTTTAATAAGCTCAAAGATGAGCTTGTTGTTGCACATATGTTGCTCTTTTTTTTTTCTTTTTTTTTTTTTTGTGTTTGAAGAGGTACAAACCAACAAAAAACGAAAACTAATGTAAGACAACTGTGGTTGGCATCTCTTGAGCAAGGATGCCATGAGCCCATGGAGGACAATCTTCTAACCAAACCTCGTCATGTTTGGTGGTGCGAGCATGAACGGCCAGCGTATGTGCTACTCTGTTTCCCTCCCTAGGCGTTAACATGAAACCCCTAATATGGTGGGAAAGCTGTAATTGCTTTAGGTGCTGAATAAGAGGAGCAATCTCTTTGAAATGTGGAACCCAATCGCTCAGAAGATTCCATACATATGTTGCTCTTGCATGAATGGTAGTTTGGCAATTTTCCATGGGCAGAATTTGATGTCAAACTATGAAATAGTACTAAATAAAATTTAACCTAAGTTTGTTGTGTACTATAATTAATCTTGGGATTTTGTAATCCTTTCATTTGCCTTCTGTTTGGTTAATGTCAAATTAAAATCGTGCCTCCATTGCTTCTCAAAAAAAAAAAAAAAAAAAAATCGTGCCTCCATTTTATATGTAGAGTATTTATAGAATTTATATTTTTAAAAATTTGAATTTTATTCTAAACTTTTAATTTTGAATTATTTTACATTTATTGATTCACTACTCACAAAAATATTAAATTATAACCAAAGTTAAATTATAAGTTCAGTCGTGAACTTTCAAGTTTATATTTATTTGGTCTCTGAACTTTAAGAAATGTCAAATAGATCATTGAACTTTCAATTTTGTATCTAATAGGTTCATAAATTTTTAAAATATCTAACATATCCTTACACTTTCAATTTTGTATCTAATATGTCTTGATATATTTGAAAATTTTAAAAATTAACAAAACTCTAGATAAAAGATTAAATTTTATGTCTGATAAAATCTTAAACTTTTGATTTTTTATATATTAGGTCTGTGAATTTTAAGGAATATTAGATAAATCAAGGATCTATTTTTTTTTTTTTTTTTTTTTGACAATATGGGGGTGGGGGATTCGAACCACAGACCTCGTGGCTATCAATACATCCTTATGCCAGTTGAGCTATGCTCTTGTTGGCTGATAAATCAAGGATCTATTAGACATCCAATTGAAATTTTAATAACTTATTTGATTCAAAATTGAAAATTAACCCATTAATCGTATTTTAAAGTTTAAGAATGTATAAGATACAAAATTAAGACTTATTTTTATATTTTTAAAACTCGATTGAGCCAAATCTATAATTGAAAAAATAAATAAAATAAAGAAAAAATAAAGTGACGTAAAAAAAAATTGGGCATTGGGACCCAAAAACCCCCATCTGGTAGCCACGCTAAAAAATTACCTCTGCCGCAGCGCGAAAATCAGCTCCACCGTCACGCGGCTCCGGTGGGCTTCCTCCTCCTTCGTACAGCAGTTCTTGATTTCTCTCCCTTTCTGTAAGTTATTTCGGTTCCACTCGAAATTACTCCAATTCTCGCGGTTCGCAATGGCCATTTGGTTCTGAAACCCTTAAAATCGATATCTAATATTTGAAGTTTATGGTTAATGGGGTTCGTTTTTTCTGTAGGTTTGACATTTAAGCCTGTTTTGTTTCGATTTTATCCTCTGCATATGTGGGGTTTTGTTAATCTTCCAGAAATTCCCCTGTTTCAGATTTTATGCATTTGGGTTTTTGTGTACTCCTTCGAGTTATATGTTGAAATAAGTTTTTGTGTTGATGGCCTTGAGTTTCTACTGTTTAGTTGTTCTGAAGGTAGCAATTTGTATCATTAAATTTTGTAATATGGGTTTGATCCTTCAAATGTTTGTTATGTTGTCTGACCAAGTTTAGTCCTTGCAAGTTGCAAAATAATGCTGGAGCTAATTCATTTGTGCTTGTCAAAAGTGATTTCGGAAATATAAGATTAGGGCATTAGCCTTGTTGATGAAGCCTAGTTTGTCCTTGAAGATCTTGCATAGAAACTTATGGATAGAAATACTTTCTTTTTTTCGAAGTGCACGCCCTAATAAACCCTTGCTTTTTTTTTTGATAAAGGACCATGCTTTCATTGAGAAAAAATGAAAGAATACAAGGGCATACAAAAAAACAAGCCCGAGAAAGAGGAATCCCTCTAAATGAAGGGACTCCAATCCAAAAAGATGAGACCTAAGGAGTAATTACAAAATAAACGCGTCACCGACGCCCAAAGAGAAACATTATATTTAACAAGGGAAATAAACCCTTGCTTCTTTGAGGCGTTAATAATGGATTACACCTTACCTTTCTTAAAATGTTTGGCCATGTGTACCAACAAACACAAGTATAAGTAAGAATTAGTATGTCTCAGGACAAAATCAGTATTAGTATATGTCAAGATCATATTGGGTAAAGTGTGAAGGGGCCAAGAGAGCAACGGTTGAAGGCTGTAAAATCAATGTATTCCTCTACGCTATAAAGGTTATTTCATAGTTTCTATTTTCTAATGTAGTATATGCATATTTTCAGGATGTCTCCGGTGCGAATTCTGGTTATGTATAATGGCGATTGGATATTTAATGAGAATGGTTTTGAGTTCAATGGTGACAAGTTAAAAGGAATCATCGTCGATGAGAAGATTACATATACTGATCTTCTGGACAGAATCTATGATATTGTCAAAGTTGACCCAGCTGAATTTGTGGCCACAATGAAATGTTTATATAAAGCTCATGTTCCAACTCCACCAACAGAGATATTAGACAATGAAGATGTCGATTTTTTCATTGGTGAGAATCTTGTAGACGACCATGGCAGGAGAACACCATTGTGCATCACTATCAAACGTAGAGAATCACTAAATCAAGGGAAGGAGGTGCATTATCCAGCTCCATTCGACTCTGGAAGTGTAAGTAACCAAACTTCTGGTTTTGTGCCTACTGCACAGAATTCTCAATTTCCTCCATTTCTTGCTCTTACTGAAATTGAAGAACAAAACACGACTGCCATAAGTTGTGGCCCTCAGGCAGACTTGAATTGTGATAATGGGATGCAAAATGTTGAACAACAACAACATGAGGACTGTAATGATGATAGAGGACATGATAATGAGGTAGAAAACGTGCATATGCAAAATGATATGCAAAATGATAATTACGGATGTAGCGATGAGATTCATCCCCATACATCCAATAATATGTCTTTCGATAGTATTGCCGTCCGAAATGGCAGAAAAAGCATCCAAGAATATGCAACTTCTGATCCATTGAACCCGAGCATTCAACCATGTTTATATTCTGAGCAGCTTAACATTAATGTATCAAAAAATTTATCCATGGAGCAGTTGATGTCTGATGATACTGTAGCTGTGGGGCAGTCTTATCCAAGCAAGAAGGATGTGCAGAGCAAATTAAGTCTTATGGCTATAAGGGAAAATTTCGAGTTCAAAGTAAGGCGTTCGACAAGAGATCTGTTGTTCGTTATATGTGTAGACAAAAGCTGCAAGTGGCGAGTTCGTGCATCGAAGATGAATGATTCTGACTGCTTCTTGATAAGAAAATTTCACAATGTGCATACTTGTTTGACAGATAAGTTTCATCGCAACCATCATCAAGCCAGTAGTTGGGTTGTTGGTCAGCTGATCAAGTCCAAGTTTGAGGAAGGTGCATCTGATTATAGGCCAAATGACATAATCAAGGATGTAGAGAAACAACTTGGAGTTACTATATCTTATGATAAAGCTTGGAGGGCACGGGAAATTGCTCTTCGTTGCCTAAAAAGATCCCGGGATCGAGAGAAGCGGTCACGTGGGAGACCAAGGAAGGAAAAACCTGTATCTACTGATAAAGAGCCATCCCTGCGACTATGTGGGACTTGTGGTGGTCGTGGTCACAATAGAAAAACTTGTAGGAGTCTTATTGTTCCACAGTGAAGTGTTAGAGAAACAGGGAGTTAATGAAGGAGTAGGTAGAGCTTGACCCTTTTTTTTTGTGTGTGAGGATATTTAATAAATGAATATGATATTCTGATGGTCGTCCAGAGTACTATTCTCTTTTTTATTTTCTTTTCTTTTTTGCTTTTCATATTTTTTTTAGCAGTTATTCTTTGTTTTCATTTCTGTTTTAGTCTAGTGTAATAATTTGGTTTCATTTGCTACGAATTCACATCAATTCTGCATTCTCCCGTTTGATTTTCCTTTTAAACAAGCATTTCAGCATCATCATAGTTTTAACCCCAAAAGTAGGAACCCCAAAAGTAGGAAGAAAAAAAATATATAGATAATTTTTTTTTTAAGTTCAACAACACTTGAGGGTGGAGAGATTTGAATCTCTAACATCTTAACCGATGATATATGTCAATTAAGCTAGGCTTGCTTTGACATAGTCTAAAGTTACGAAACTTTAATTAAGCTCTTTAGTTACAAAACTTGATATAAAATTAATTGATAATTTAAGGATGTTGCATAGTCTAAAGTACTAATTTATATAGATTAGTATAAATATAATGTTGATTATTTGGTACATAAAGATTGACGATTTCACGATCATTACTGTTAAAATGGGTGTAGTTTCTATTAATATTTTTGTTCATCTTTCATTGTATTTATCTATGTTAAACAGTAACATTATATTACTTAATGCCTACTTGATTTGTTTCCTAGGGATAAGACTTAAAGTTTTGTATAGCATATTTAAGATAATAGAAACTCGATTCTTGTCTCAAAAAATGTATACAAAAAGATAAACAGTTGCTAGTGTTGTCAAACTTCACTCGTTAAACATGTTTCGGTGATGCCAATACATTCAGCACCTTCTGAAGTTCGTCAGTGAGGTCAATGACTTCACTTTCATATTCTTTTCTCCTCAATTCAGAAAGCCGTAAATTCAATTCAACAATTTGCTTCTCTATTCTTTCTCCCTTGTCTGGTAATCTTGAGACAAGAACCTGATCATTAGTAAAATGAAGGAAAATTTGAGCTCTAAAGATATAATGAATTAAACCCAAAACATCCCATCATTGAAGAACTCAGGTCAAAAGCCCGTTATGATTAGGTTACTAAGCTTTCTTATCAAAAAAAGATTAGGAAAAGAAAAATCCAACAAAAAAAGCCATACTAGAACTAACTATACAAGCAATACTTTTCTTTAACCACAAAAAAAGGTACTGTTTTCAGGGAGGTCTAGATTTTTTTTTTTTTTTTCTCCTTTTTTAACTGTCACCCAAATGAGAAAGTTGCATAGAACCATACCTTATTTTCTAGAGTTTGAGACAGCCGATTGATTCTCTCTTTGATTTCCTTTTCTGTTGGCTTGCCTGGACTGCTTGCATTTGTAGTAAATCTATTCAACTTCACATCCTTTGGGTTGAAAGCGAACCTTGCCCTGTAAGCAACGTAAAGGATGTTATTTCTTTAGTAACTGAAAAGTGCAACATGCATCTGATCCGTATAATGTAGCTCATACCCATCTATATCATGATCGGGTGAAGAACTTGATGTAGCTTTTCCCCTAAATGCAACCCCTCTATTCCTCCTACAACCATATTAGCATAGAACTGGTTAGTTTCAAAAGGTAAAGAACACTGCAAGGCTTATAATAATCTAAACACCAAATACGAAATATAGCAGCCTCCTGCAAACAACACTTCTTAAACATCTTTGATTGGCTTTACTATAGTATAGCTTAGAAATAGAAGAGGAACGTATAATAATGCACAAACAAATAAAGCTACCAAAACGATGTGTCTTCTTCTTCCAATACGTGTACGGGTTCTGGAGCTGCCTTGGAGAAGAGCAAATTGTGGTGACTAACTCCTGCAATACCTTGAGTTTCTAGGAACTTTATGTGGCATCTCAAAGAATCGTCCCTGTAGCCATAAACAGTACAACGAGTGAAAACGGGAGAAGG
This sequence comes from Luffa acutangula, assembly GCA_036850905.1. Taxonomy (NCBI): domain Eukaryota; kingdom Viridiplantae; phylum Streptophyta; class Magnoliopsida; order Cucurbitales; family Cucurbitaceae; genus Luffa; species Luffa acutangula. The sequence goes on along the minus strand of CM072087.1, from coordinate 52,627,734 downwards.
GAAAAAGAACTTCAACAACTGCAAAATGTCGGTTATCGTCTCCAGTTTAGTGGCCTCAAAGGATTTCAAAGACTAGCAGAACAGTAATACAAACTAGGACACTTATTTTCAACCTAACTACTAGTACACTCTTTTTCTCTTACACAAATTCTCGATAAAATAAAAGTATAAACATATAGGCCATATAAATCATATTTGTCAAACCCCATAGACAATAAACAAATCATACTAATATAATCTGCTAATGATGCTACACAACTGGTACAGTCTAGTTGATTAGAAAGTTTTCTTTTATAATTCAAATCTCTCTAAGATGCAGAATCCTAAATATTGAGGTCTTTTCCACCTTAGTCAAATGTAGTTTCACTTCCCGTAGGCAGATGTCAATACCAAAAATTTAAGAGTTTTGCTTTGTCCTACCCCCTCTGAGCACTATTTTTTTTTTTCTTTTTTGTGAAATGAAACAAAAAGATATATTCAAACGGCAACTAGCCCAACCAAAACTTCCTCCAAGCATGATTGGCATCACATCATAGCACTCTTGTCAGAGTTGAACAATCCATTATAGTATTTCCTAATTTTAAGTACAGTTTACAACAAGATCTTCAAATTACTCAATTGCAAAGAATCGTTGAAAATTACATAATATGCAGTAAGTTACTATACAGAAGCCAAAAAATGGCACATGAAAGGAAAAGAACCAGCAAGCATAAGTAGCTGCAAATTCCAAAAATAGGTAAAGCTTAAAAGTATATCTGACATAATACCAAGAAAGACATAATTACTTGGGAGTGAAGCCGCAGTCTACAGAAACAGACATAATTTCAGCACCATTGTATTGTAAACCATAGGCATAAAGTTCTAAATGTGCATATGCATGTGATGCCTTATCATATGTGTTTGCGTTCAATGGAAGGTATCATTTGAATCATACATTGTAAGTTGTTGATCATGTTCCTCATGCAATTGTCGTTGTGTGACAGATATATCGAACCCCTCCTTTGGAAGGCTAAAAATCTCCCGAAGGTCCTGAAAAAGTTAAACTATTAACCACACAATCCAACAGGCAAAAAAACAGATTATTTCCATGTATTACCTGTTGACTAAAGTACCGTATCTGTTCTTTGTGCTCTGTTGCAGTTTTAAACAATCCCCCTTTAAAAACCTACACAAAAATTTTAAAAGTCAAAAGAAGTGATAGTACTCCGTTCAAATTAGGAATAATATAACTTTTAGTCTGCAACGATTATATACTCAAGAGGTATCTAATGAAATGAGCCTCCTAGCAGGTGGGCAAAACAAAATTACTGACAAATAAGGTCTATGGGGAAATTATGGGTACATGTATAGGGAAAAAAGTTTACCAGTTTGGTCTAGTAAAACCATTCTACATTCTCAAGCTGATTTGTGCCATAAATGATATTTAACATCTTTGTTTAACAAGAGTTGCACATCTGTTAAAACATTTATAGAATAAACATTACCTGTTTTCTGTAGATCTTTTCTTCAACAGTCCCACATGTCATTAATCTGTACACTATAACATCTTTCTTTTGTCCAATTCGGTATGCTCGATCAACACTTTGATTATCAGTACTACAAACAGATTAGAGAACATCATCTTAATTACTGCAAATTTACTACATAAAACAAAATAAAATGCAACATTGACTGTTTAACAATCAAAGACAATTTTTTAGAAACAGACTTTAATTAAAACATGTATGTTCCTGTCCTGGATAACCAATAAGAAATAAAACAAGATGAAGCAATAATAGGGAAGGGGGAAAAAGATGAAAAAATGGAGAAATTTATTTTTCCTCCTTGTTTGAAAGAGGATATTTAAGCCGTTACATTCTTCAACAAAATTAAACTGCAACATTGACGCAAACATGAGAAAAAAATAAGCACATATATTTCAAGAACCTTGGATTCCAGGCTGGATCTACTACAATTACACGATCTGCTCTGGTAAGTGTAAGACCTAAACCACCGACTTGAGATGTCAAGAGAAATATAGAAGCTCCTCTACCTTCTTGAAAATCCTAAGAAGAGGAAAAAGAAGGTCATACCAAGAATAAGGTTATAATTTGTATGAATATATCTTAGTGTCTTTTGGTAGTTTACTTACATTTACAATCTTTACTCTGTCCGTGGCTTTTGTAGTACCATCAATGCGCAAGAACTCATAATCATTGGATGATAGTGATTTCTACAAGGAAAAATTACCTACATTAATCGCTTCCATATTAACTTCTAAAAATCTTGATTAGAAATGGTGATACTCGTTGCAGATGCCAAATAAAGTTTACATGAACTGGTGCATTTTTATTCAAGATTCACACAACAAATACTCCCACGACCAAGTACATTCTATTAAAGATGTCTCTATTTGTAAGGGCTTTTGAAGAATGGCAATTAAAACTGGTCAGGTTTTGGTTTGTTGAGATGGTTGATGTCAAAAGTTTTTACTTTTTTTCTTCCTTAAGGCTTGGTTCGAGTATTTGACACATTATTGCCTGGGTTAAGGTCAGTAAGGTTTCTTTTGTTTTTCATGTTTTTTTTTTCACCTAGGTCAGTAAGGTTTCTTCATATTTCCTTTGAAATAAATGTTCGATGGAAGAAGACTTTCTGGTGGGATTGGTCAAAAAAAAATATCTGTCCTTTACATTTTCGCTGTTAGGGTGCTTTATTTGGGATATAAGACCGGGGATGCTTTTTTTTATGCTTTTTTATTCTTTGGGTGCATTATTAGAAAAACTTTCAAAGGAAGTCTCTTTACTTACAAACCTAACTTTTCAAATATCATTGAGAAGTTAATTTCTTCTTTAAAAAAGAAAGAAAAGAACAGCTAGATTTGTTATTACACATGTCAGACACACAAATTAGAGAGGCAAAATCCTTGAGAATTTTCACTATGAGAAAAAATAATCACCAGAAGAGAAGACACGTCAATATTAATAAGTTTCTAAAAATAAGACAGCAAAAAGTTAATGGATATTACACATTGTAAGCAATAGATAAAGAGCTTTTATTTATGTAGATTATTAAGAGGTAAGAGAAGTAGCAACTGATAATATAAAGAGACCACACATGTTGTATGCATTAGTATACGAGATTTACATGCATTCTTTATTTTAAAAAAAAAATCAAATACTTGGATAAATAAATTGTATGCCACTGTTTACGCTGAAGTTGTTTAATAGCATATTTATCATCAATCATCCTGACATTTTGCACTATGAGCCAAGAACCATATTTTGTAATGGGACTTTGTCATTTGAATATCAATGTCAGAATAAGTCAAGCCGAATTGTACCTCAATAAGATTGAGCATCATGCGAGTTTGAGAGAAGATGAGAACATTATGCCCCTTTGGAACCAAATTATCCTGCCAATAACAGAAAGGATGTAATATTGAATATAATAGCTTTTATGCTTCAATAATGGATTCAATCAAACATCACTAACCAATAAAGACATTATGAAGGATATTTTGCAAGAGACGTTGTCATCATACACTTCATAATCATCCCTATCAGCCACATCTGCTAAATGCATTGCCAGCTTTTCTGCTACACCAGCATCTTCTGGGCTTAGCACAGTTTCCATTCCTTCCAGTACACCTTCAGCAGCTCTTTTAGTCAAAAGAAGTGGATGATCGCATATTTTCTTAAGAACCTGCGCCATATCAAATGAATAATTAACATAGAGATATAACTTGGGGCACTCCCCCATTTGCGGCATGGGTGGATGATGATGCCATTTCAAGGAAGAAAAGATATTGTTAGAACATTGATGAGGGTAGGAGCAATCACTTGACCTCAGCTTTGTTAAATGGTGGATTAGTTTTTCTTTCTATTTTCTATCCAAAAGAAAAACTGGGAAAATTTTAACCCAACTTGCATATTGAATAGTAAGGCATAAAATTCCAAAAGAATGGACGTAAAGGCATTGTATTCAATGAATGTTCTTTAATGAAAAAAACATGGTTCATAAATTCTAAGACAATTCACATGAAGCAAACAGCACTGTCAACAGGCAAGCAGTAAATGATATGTACTAATAGAATTTTTAAGAGGTATTTAATCATTCCAATAGTGTAAACACTGCTTCAGAATAAGAGTTTGGATCATTAACTACAAAAAATTGTCAAATTTAAAATTTTTAATTGAAAAAATACTACTTTATATTAGTGATATCTAGACAACTGGTTCATTAGAGCCTCTACCCAAAGAATATCGATCGCAAGTCAAAATAGAACATAAAAAGTAATTTTACATCCAAAAACAATACTAGTTGAATATCAAGTTGAGTTGCAGCATATATTCTTTTACACACACACACACACACACACATATATATATAGGAAACAGTAACAAACTCAAGTTGCAGCATAGATTGAACAGATAAACCAAACTCAATACTTTTTTGTCTTACTTTAACAAGATTATTGACCAGCCAGCTATGAGTATCATCGGTTTACTGAGTGAAGCAACTAAACTGAAAGCAATGGATGGGTTACTAGGATAGAATTGACTATTCAATTACATATTCATGACTGAAGCCACAATGCACGTGCCAAAAATATCAAACCATCTCTTATCTATTACTAACTGCAAAGGCAATAAAAGCCCAATGGAAACAACTCACATATTCAAATTTGAAGTTCACAATTATAACTAAATCTAAGTGGCAATTTGAGCTAGAACATAATGATAAATTGTATCATAAGAACGAGGGTTTTATGGCTTGTTGAGTTTCCTTTTAGACTTTTAGTTGGTTTCCTGGTTGTTCCAAGTATTTAGTTGTTTGTTGATCCTTTTCCTTTCGTAAGTTGCATGATTTTCATTTCATCAGTGAAAAATTATATTTGAAAAAAAAAAGAAAAGAAAAGAAAGTAGTACCGCAAGGGCAGCCAATGGCGAACCATCAAATGCTGAAAGTACCGAGTTACTTCCCAAAAAAGCTTCATAAAGTCGTCGCTGTATCAATTAAATTGGGAATGCACCATCATTATACTTTGAATGATGTGATCGGGGGAAAATTGATAATAATTGATTGAACCTGACAACTAGTCAATCTGAGCCAAACAATAATGTCATTCTTTTTAGAGAGTTTTGTAGCAGCTTGGTCGTTATCCTCACTAAACACTTCACTCTTCATGCGACGCAAAAAGTAGGGTTGGATACGTTCCCTTAACTCCTGTAAAAAGGTACCAAATAACAATTTTTTATAGTTGATATTATGCTGAAAGCAAACAACAAGAAACAAATGATTATGTGAAAAAGGTGTTTGGGAAAAAAGTGAAAATATTATGCACTGACCATGATAGGAGGATGCAACGCCATTAATATACTTACAATGCAACAGATAGTAAGTAGACAGTGTTTATTCGTAAAGAACATAATTTAAATTTGGAAAGTTGTAGCAGTTGTCATAGAAGCGGATAAAAAAATTTTAGACAAATTATTTCATGCATTGAAAAACAAGACGAAAAAGGGGAAGATGAGGAATTAGTTTTTCTTTAGAAAAAGAAAAGGATTTTCAGTTTGCATGAATCAGGAAGTGGGTAAATTACAAAAAAGTTCAGTCAAAGTTGCCCATCGAGAAGAAACTCCTGAACCTGCAGTTTCGAATTTTCATTCCAAAATTGCCAAAATTTAGCACCAACAATCATAACCTACGTGATTGGTAATCGCCAAATTAACCTTCATCGTTTACCACAGTCCAGGATACAGCATCAAAAAGAATATTTAAAAAAGAAAACAGAAAGAAAGCTGGTACTTCCCCTTTTTCAAACAACTCTGTTGGTTTCTTCCAGCCGACGTGCAATAAAGAAAAAATCCAATGTTTTTTTTTTCTATTATTATTATAAAAAATCTCAATTTCCAAGATTGTGCTAAATTGACGGTGACAGCAAAAGGGTTAAAGATTCATAAACAGGCAATAGACATTACCTTTGCAGTCATTGAACCGATCCGCCTATCTCTTTCAGAAGCCTTTTTGTCATTTCCACGAAGAATCGCACACTCATAGTGATCTTTAAACCTGAGCAAGTTCCAAATTTCATACCAACAATACATTAACAAAACTTTGAACTAGTAACATGAATAAGAAAAGATATCCAACAATACAGAACAATCAATATAATAAAACGAGGATCCATACCACTGCTTGTCACCCAATAGGTCAGGACAGCAAAAATTAAACAGGGCCCACAGTTCCTATGTGAGAGAAAGAGAGAGAGAATGGAGATAGTTAACTCTATATGGGGTCATGCTAAAAGTACACCTTCCATGTAGTGATTTATGAATGAAAGAGGATAAAAGACAAAAGGAAAATGACATGATCTTAAATCTGGTATAACTGGTAACTGGTAGTCTACTACCTTCAGATTGTTTTGCAATGGTGTACCACTTATAATTATGCGATGAGCACTAGGTATCTCAAGCAAACTTTTGGCTCTTTGAGTGCTAGGATTCTTTATAAGATGTCCCTGGAGTATAAATAGGTTGATCAGTCACACCAATATATATCACAAATGGAAAGTCTACACTAATCTATAAGAAACAAGTTATTTATAACTGTGGGAAGAAAACAACTTAGGAAATAAAATCTAAAAGCACCCACTACATTCAGGTAATGTTAGTAAGATGAGTGCATGACCTCCAAGCTATTTCAAAAAATTTAAAACTAAAAAACTATAGAACCACAAGGCAGTTCTTGACTCTCGGAACCAAGTTTTAACTTAGAATTCTAATAAGTAATAACAGAATCTTAGTTTTGTACAGAGGTTTGAACCTAATCAATTAAAACTTTTATCTATGGAATGCAATGGAAAATAGTACAATTTTTTTATGGTAAGGAACAGTCAGTACAAAAAAATAAGTTTATCATCTATATGTTTTAAAAAAAAAAAAGAAAAAATTGACAATTTCGTAATTAGTAAACTACAGGTATTCTTCTCCAAAAAAAGAAAGTAAACTACAGGTATACTAATAATGACCTCATCAAGAATCATATAATCCCATGTTTTTCCATCCTCAGTTTCCTCATCTTCAGAGAAGCAGTTTCCTTGTAAAGACTTTGAATTATTCCTCACAGTATCATAAGTTGTAAGAAGGACGCCTCTATCCTGTTGTGGAGACAAGTAATACAAACAAAACAAAATTTTCCGTTAGACACGGCAATTGAAAAACTAATTGAAGCTGCCCTGTAATTTTGCTGAATTCCAACATCGAATGTAAAACTTGAATAATATCCTTGTACATGAAGAAGTTCTGCCAAGAATGATGCAAGCTAAAATTTAGAATTGTCCGTGCTTCTAATTCATGATTGCAGGCTTAATTTAATTACAAACTTAGATATATCTAACCTGAAGGATATAATTAAGTTCATACTGACGAAGTTTAGCTGACGTCCCATAGTACCTGTATAGGAATTGGAAAGCTCAGCCGCTGCTTTCAGTTCTATAATAAAAGTAAAAAAATATTTAAAATGGTCCAGGCAATAAAGTGTTACTCTCTCGTCTTCTCAGAAAGACCCACGACAGATAACTCTTTAATCCAATGGGGCAGAAGAGTTCTGGGAGCCACAACCAAGACCCTCTTTATTAAACGCGAATAGAAAAGTCCAGCTAGAAAGCCACAAATCTGAGAAGAAAGGGACGAAATATAATATTCAGACAAATCCAAGCAAATAACAAATTGTGAGCGAACTGTTCTTTCTGTTATTACCTGCATTGTTTTCCCTAAACCCATGTCATCACCTAAGATTCCACCCTTACCCTGACAATGTAGAGACCACAGCCACCGCAACCCATCACGCTGATGCGGATACAACATCTTTGCAATTCTACCTTGCAATTTGAAAGCAGACCTGTGACCAATAGAGCTTTTACCCTCCAAGATAAAATCATCAGCAGACTTATCAAACATGTCAATCCCATCAGAATCATCATTCCTCTCTTCATATTTGCCATGTTGCCTTCTTACTTCATTAAAATCCCTTCTTCCATGATCCAGAATTACACAATCATCCTCATCGTCTACCTCTTCTTCTTTATCTTTCAACACGGGAGTTTTTCCCAGGGAATTATATGTCCTTTCGACATCCTGATACACGTATGTATCTCGTCCTTCATGATGTTTATTATTTCTGTATTTTAGATTTAGAAGTTGTTCACTCTCTTTACTGTACGTATCAACTTCATGAATTCCCTTGTCAAACACGTCGACCTTCGCCTTATTTGGAAGAATCTCTTCTCCGTACTCACCAACCAAACCATCTTTGAGAGTCTTTACAGCATTCTCAACTTTCACATTTTCATCTAACAAGGAATTAGATGGATTGGAGGAAAACTTCAGACTATCAACCTCCCAATCATCGGCTTTACTTGCGTCCTCGATCCTTTTTCGATAATGAGAAGCCGATAAGTCTTCAAGAGAATCAATTTTTCTTGGTTGTTCTCGCTTTTTTTCGACAGACAAAAGCTCAAGCCTCGTGGTCAAGTCATTCAGAATATCCCTGATTTCACTTCCCTTGTTATCGGGATAATCCACGGGCGGTGGCGGTAGCGGTGGTGGAGAAGGAGAATCAAAATCCGTAATACCAGAAAATTTGGGCTCGAAGAAATCGAACCCCACTGGATTATCCAAATCACCATCCTCTCGAGACGAGAGTTTGCACAGACGGCGTCGGCCACTGATCTTAACCTTCCTCGGGTTTTCTTCAGCTAAAAATTACGGGACGAAAAGGGAAACAGAAACAACATCACGAACAAGTACAGATATTACCAATACATGTCATATGATTAAGGAACCGCAGGAAGAAAAACCAAAGCCGTACCATTAACACCTGAAGACAGCGAAACTCTATTACCATCAAATTCGTCAACATCAGACGAGACTTCACTTCGGCGGCTTTGATTCTCGAGTTCGATTCTCGAGGGCTTTTCATCTTCATCTCCTTCTCTCTCGTCTGCAAACATAAATAAACTCACCAGCGATGACTACAGAGCTCTGAAATTGGAGAACCAAGACAAAATGGCTAAGGAAGTGAGAATACTGTACCACGAGCGGTTGCCAGAGAGGGTTTGGGAGGAGCAGAAAGATCCTGAAGGAGGCGGTAATGACGATCGTTCAAGCTGAGTGGTTTCTTGCTACTGGTCGTGGAATCGGCCATTCCTGAGTTGGAAATGGATTCGCCGTTCTTCTGCCGGAGAAATTCTGGACGCCAGCGGAACAAATCCAACAGTCGGTTTTGGAAGTAGAGTTTGGTTTCGTTTGTGGAGACCGAGACACTCGAGACTGTAGTGCGATCGTTGTGTTTGTGTACTACATGCGATGGATTTCTATAGCTTTCCCGCTTTGCTACGAGAAATTTGAACATTTCATAGAGTCTTTTTCTCATTCCCATGCGGGGCTGAATATTTCAGTTTTTTTTTTTTTTTTCCCTGTATGGACCCTCTAAAATATGTCCAACAGTTCTTTTCAAAAAAAAAAAAATATGTCCAAAAGTAGATGTGTCACATTTTCGAAACAATGGTATATGTTCTTTTGCTTGCGTCAGCATCATGGTAAAATTACTACTCTATACTCTAACATCGCTCTCTCTCTCCCTACTCTCGCTTCTCGCCCTCGCTCTCTCTCGAATTTCTTCCTCCAATCTCTCACTCTCTCGCTTCTCGCTCTCTCTCCAATTTCTCCGTCCAATCTCTTACTTTCTCGATAATTTCTCTCTCCAATCTTGCTTTCGCTCTCCCTCTCCAATTTCTCCCTCCAATCTCTTATTTTCTCTCCAATTTCTCTCCTCATTTCTCCCTCAAATCTCTTACTTTCTCTCTCATTTCTCTCTCTAATCTCTTGCTTCATCTCCAATCTCGCTCTCGCTCCAACCTCTCACTCTTAAATGTGCGTTTTCATATAGGGAGTAAAATTGTAATTTTGTTAGGATAAATATGTAAGCAAAAAGACATATATCCTTATTCTGAAAAATGTGGCCATTTTTCATTTTGGCATCTCAAAATAGGTCATCCATGCAATTATCTTTTTTTTTTTTACATTAACCTCTACGTCCAATCCTTATTCAACTGACATAAAAATTTCAAATTTGTATCCTCGATCAAGAGGTCAAAGATTTCAATCATCTACAAAAAAAAAAAAAAAAAAATGTTTGACATGTTTTAGAGCGGTTTCATGAAAACCAAAATCACTTGAAGGGGTGCTGGGGGACAATGAGATATGAATAACTCCACTCAACTCCTTGTTTTACCCAATGACAAACAACATCCTATTGTGGGACTCACAAATTTATTAACCAATTACAACACCCTATTATTAACTTCTATTCTAACACTTTATTGTGGGTCTCACATACTTATTAACTCTCGACAAAACAACTTCAGATTTCTTAACTCAACTAATTATCTCAATCACTCCCTAAATGTATGAAATTGTCTTCAAATGAAAATTCTTCGTGCTCTTACATGTTCTTATTGGATTGTGTTCAAACTCAAAATATCTAAAATATGAGAAAATATTTAGGTATTGTTTGATAATCATTTGATTTTTGATTCGTTATTGAATTCTTCATATTCCTGATTTAATTTTGTTAACCGTCCTTTCAATGTTATTTCCTCACCAACCCCACTACCCATTAGCTTTCCTTGTATTAATTTTATGAAAAATAAATGAAAATATTATCACATAGTGGCTCTCACACTTCTTAAATATTAATAAAAACAAATCATATATAAAACTTTAGTTAATCTTGCAAATTGAATCAAACCTGGAGTCTTCGAACATTTTTTCTACTTATCACTAACATACACAAACAAAGAGAAAAAAAATAATAGTTATGTTTTTTTCACTTATCACTAGCCTGCAGTTTTCGAACTCTATTTTCATACGATGTTGTGTTACACATACTTTTACAAACAAAATCCTGCATCTTTGAACTCAATTTTCATATGATGTTGTGTTGCACATACTTTTACAAACAAAATCCTGCATGAATTTTCATGGAGAAAGAATTTAGAATAGAAAAAATAAGCATTTTCCAATAAAAATATTTTTGAAAATTTTTTAAAGTCAAGCGTATTATCGAAACTGAAACTTGAACGGTTTCCATCTAAAACTAAATGGTAAGTGTATTTTTTAACACTTTTTAAAGTTCAGGGGTGTTTTTGAATTTTTTTTTTCAAGTTCAAGAAACCTCATAGTTTAGGAGTATTTTTTTATATATATAATTTAATATTTTGTTTAAATGAAAATCCACGTGTGTTATACATTCACATGGTCTCATACTTGAGTATATTTTTCTTCCACATGATATTTTCACAAATGCATTGCTCTTGTTCTATTTGGGTTTCTCGAGCGAATACAGAATCATTTCTTAACCTATCTGCAAGTGTAGCAGCTCTTAGCTCTATCAAATGCTAAATGGACATTAAGTCGAGTAATTCTGCATCATTGAAACATGTTTTCGAGTTCTTCCCACAGTACATTATCAACCTCATAAATACGGTCTATTGCATATGGTAACAACTTACAAGAGTCTACATTACAACCTGGAGGATACATAAACAAAAAATAATTTATCAAAAGCATTGAAGATGCATTTTGTACAAACGATTGTCCAAGAAGGAAATAACGTTTATAGTAGCCCCGAATACCCTTCGATTACTACAGTTCCATACTGCGGTACTGATCGACAAACTTCTCCGAACATCGAGTGTGTATATCAGTTTCCCTGAAAATCCCAGCTGCCAAACAAGTATCCCTGGCTTGTCACACCAGGATGATTCACAACCTCCAGCAATAGCTCTACTCATTTGGCTGGTTGAGGAGTGCAGCTTTAGAAAGCCATGTACCAAAGAATGCACGACTTCGATTCAACATCAAATCAATGGATTCTCTAGCAATAGACCATCAATGGCACGTTACGAACTGATTGCCTCAGTTAAATGAACTTCAGAAGGGCATTCTTCTGTATCGGTAGATTCTCTAATGATGGAACCGAGCATCTGATGCCGCCTCATTTCCTGAGCTTTCCTTCTATTGGATTCAAGGATGATAAGAAGAGCAGTGATATCAGCTGGGCTTACCCCGCCAACTCTACTTGCTTGACCAATAGTTTGTGGCCTCACCTGAAAGTGTAACAATCTATTCGTATTTGAACAGGTACCTTTTGCAAAATCCCAGACAATTATCGTATGAGATGGTCAAGTAAAAGTTGCAAATTATATATTTGGCCTGCCATGAAACACTACCCTCTCTCCAAATTACTTCCAGGTTTCTTCTTAAATCTTAACATGTTTTATCCAATTAATACCGCAATTGATGGAAAAAGGAACATCCAATACAGACATCCACCCGAAACATATCACTGTGAAAATTGTTAAGGACAAACCTTAGATAGTTTCTCGCGGGCTTCCAGAGACAATGTTGTCATTGCATAGTAATCCAAGTCTTCAGGAAGTACTCTATGTTGTTGATGAACCATCTATAAGCATGACAATGAGGTGGAAAAAGTTCATACCCAGAAGGGATAATTAATGGAAAAAATAACCTACAACAGTTTGAAAGAAAGGAGGAAACTGTGCGAGAACCTGCTGGAGTTGTGTTTGCTGCCGTAGAATGAAACCCTCATATTTGATATCAATCTCTACACAATCCTTTTCTGATTTGGTTAGGAGTTTGTTCCCAAAACCATGCTTATCAAAAACATTATATCCTATGTGAGGTTTCTTAAGAAGACTCTCCAATGTCGAATAGTCCTTCACAGGCTGACCAGACAGGTGGGAAACATCAACAGCCAGCTCTCCTCCTAGAATGAAAAATATGAAACATCTACCAAACCTCAGAAAATCACAGTTTGAATATTTTTTTATAGAGAAGGGATGAAACTAAAAATGAAATAAGTAACGATGTCCTGTTTTTTCTGTAGGACGTCGAAGCTTAATACTATATTAAAGGAAAGGAAACAATTGATAAACCTGATATCCTGACAGTTTTCAATCTCTTCTTCTCCTCTGATATTCTAGCCTGCTTCTCTTGGTATAGTTTCCAACGCCTATCATCTATTAACCCAATTTCACGGCCAAGAGGTGTGAGACGGCTATCTGCATTGTCAGACCGGAGAAGTAATCGATGTTCTGAGCGGCTACAAGTAGGTAAAAGAAAAAAAAATGATTACTAAAAGACATGATACATCATTGATCATACTGTAAGTACAACATTCTGAGTTTTTGTTTGTACTTCGTAGATTTACAAAGAATATACAAGATCACATAACTGTGGCATGAGAAGCAAAAGACAAAAAAGTTAATGATAATGATTTAAAAAAGTGGGCCTTCTAGTATTCCTTGACTGATTAAATATTCCTACTTAGTCCTATTTATAGAATGATAGAACAGGAAAAAATTAAGACTCGATTAACTTCGATTAGATGATTGGGCGGTTTTTGGGGCAAGGAGGGGTCTACCTATCGTGTGGGTTTTGTAGGGTGAGAGAAACTATAGGAACTTTAGGGGTTGGAGAGGCATCCTAGGGAAGTATGGTCCCTTGCCAGGTTCCATATGTCTCTTTGGACATCAGTGACAGTTATTTTGTAATTATTTGTTAGGCTTACTTTACTAGATTAGAGCCCCTATCTTTAGTAGGGTTCTCTTGTAGACTTGGTTTTTTTGGATGCCCGTGTATTCATTAATTTTTTCTCAATGAAAGGTTGGTTCGTTATTAAAAATAAGAAGAAGAAAGTAATAAGATACATTAAAATTTTAAATATATAAAAGACATAACAACATAATTACAAACTAATTCATTTCTTATCTTGTCTTTTTTTTTTAGTACATCAACATTTGGGGGTGGGGGATTCGAACCTCTGACCTCATGGTCGAGAGTACATGCCAATTACCGCTGAGCTAAGCTCGTTTTGGCAATTCATTTCTTATCTTGTCTAAAAGTACATTCTTGTAAGGAGGCATCGGACAACAAATAAACACTATACCTTCATATTTCTCAAGAGGCCTAGATATATTTTCTAATCCGATCTGGATGTGGAAGAAGATTGTAAACGGCAGTTTTATGAATTCTGAAGGATAATGATCTGACATAGCCTAGAGAATACTATTCAGCATCCAAACTTGGGTTTATAAGGCTCCGTTTGATAACCAGTTGGTTTTTGGTTTTCTTTCAATTTCCTTACAATGATTTTCATCTTTGTTACGAATGCATTTGAATTCTTAGCCAAATTCAAAAACAAAAACAAGTTTTTGAAAACTACTTTTAGTTTTCAAAACTTGACTTGGATTTTGGAAACATGGGATGGGAAGAAGGTAGATAACAAAACAAAGGAACTTGTAGGTAGAAGTAGTGTTTATAAGCTTAATTTTCAAAAACCAAATGGTTATCGATAGGGACCTAATTAATTCATTTTTTGTATTAAGAAAATAGTACTAATTGTTTCTCTAGTCTACAACCAAAAAGTGATAAGAATAAGGAAAAACCTGTACATGGGTAAGAATAATATATTGAACAGTTTTACCTTGTCAACATACGATAAGGCTCACGAAGGTCCTTGGTGACGAGGTCATCTATTAAGGTCCCAATATAACTACTTTCCCTCTCAAGAACGATGAGGGACTTGCCATCTGAAAATCTGGCAGCATTGATACCAGATAAAATTCCCTGCATGATTCAATAAACCAGGTTTAAATGTTTAAGTATTATACTACATCATACAATCATAATGAATCAACAACATATTTATTTTACACCAGATAGAAATGACAATATTATATTCTTTTGGAGATGGTAATAAATACTCCAGGTGAATAAAATTTTGCAACGAATCAAATAGGGGACAAGATGCATACTTGTGCAGCTGCCTCTTCATAGCCTGTGGTTCCATTTATTTGACCAGAGAAGAAAAGTCCATCGATTTTTTTTGTCATAAGAGATCTGCTACATTGATGAGCAGGCAAGAAATCATACTCTACAGCATACGCAGGTCTGAGCATCGAACAGTTCTCAAGGCCTGGTAAAGTTCTCAAAAGTGGCAACTGTAGTCGTTCTGGCAAACCAGTAGAAAATCCCTGCACAGAATGCTTGATCAAAGAACAAAACAAAACAAAGCAAACAATATGGGACAATATATAAAAGAGAAGCAACTTTTACCGAACAATAGAAAAACACCCTAAGCCACTACGGCACTACATTTAACCTTAAAAGAACCCCACGAAGAGATAGAAGGGTTAAGTTTGGAAGCATGAAGGTTATTAACGGAAGTAGGAAGGCGGCAGTTTCATGGTTTCAGGACATGACACTTATTTTTTTCCTCCAAGACATGGCACTATTTTAGGAAGCTCGACTTCAGGAAGCATACATTAACATAATAGTTGGATGGGTTTCCATCTAATAAAACATTTTTTTTTCAAAATTTGCTTCTTATGTGTATTGATTTCTTCCTCCAAAAAGACTATGTCATCCAGATATTTAAAAAGAAGAAGAATGATCCAAGTTGATGTTTTAGAGCACCTGCACATAGAGCTCAGGCACATTCCGGCCCTCTGGCTCAAGAAAAATCTGATGAGACTCTTTGTCTTGAAACCTCACAATCTATAAGAGGAAAGATGAACAAATTAGATATATTTTAGATCATAAGAAACAAACAAATTTAATAGAGGAGGATCAGGATTTAGATAAAATGACAAACAAAAAACTAAAGAAATATTAAAATACAATTGCAAGGTACTGCTATTGTCTAAAAAAACATTTTACCCCAACAATGAGGTTTATTCCCATATCTGACCTTAAGTTCAACTTGGGGAATGGTTCTATACTTCTATAGAGCAGGGGTCTTATACAAACTAAACATTTTATATTACTCAGATCACGTATCATGTCCTCGCTACCATTTATAATGATTGTGTAACGTAATCGAATCCCTTTCTTCTGAATTTTGCTTTTATTGGAAACAGAAGTACCTTCTTCAAAAAATGATTTACACTTACTCTTTCTATTATCTATTATCTATATAGAGGTCTTTTATCAATTATTCAAGAATCCCAATTGAAATTGGCAAAAGGGAGGAATGGAACACCCAACCCCCTTCCCCTCAAACATAATTCAGACTTGGATTTCAAGCTCCAACCAGATGCTGTCCTAGGTATTCTTCTTTTTAACCCCACCACAAGAGATCAAGAGATACTATTACTTTGGGAGGGTTTGCAACCAGATGAAGCCACTTTGCAGGCCTTCACTTGTGTGGCACAACAGCTCCTTACCTTTCACCTTGAGGGCAAGGTAAAACGTTGGGTGAGCAGTATTAATATAGGAAGAAAAAGAAAAAAAAAAGTCAAGCTGCCAATTCATTTTACTTATCCACGTATATGATTCTAATCCCCATTCTCTTCTTTGCATAGAATACTCACCATGGCCATGACAACAAAAGAGAACGATCTTTGGGTTACATCATCAGGGTTAATCCTTCCATCAAAGACAAGCCAAGCAAAAAACTTAACCTTATTGGACAATGGAAATGCCAATTTTCCATAACTTTGTGGAGAAAGGAGAAGGACAAATATCATGGAGTGACCAACCATATAGAATTTGATAGAGAAGAGACTTACAGGTTCATTAAAGCAAACTAAACTTTTCTTATTGACCCAATGATTTTGGAATGTTGCAACTTTTTATTAGTTAGTATTAGTATTTAGCAAGTTCAATTAGCTAGCTACCCAAGGAAATCAATTGCATTATACTAACAAATAAAAGTAGGATCTGAAATGTGACAGACTTGAATGTAACATAAAGTTGACTACACTGACTTTTCAACTTTCAGGATGTTAATGGTTGCTGGGAAATTGATTGGGTGGTTAGTGATACTAAGTCGATCGTCCAGATGCCAGAAAATCAGGAAAACAACAAAAAGGAAAACGTGCAAGGAAATTAAGGGCCTGTTTGGTAGGCAATCCGGATTCTGTTTTATGTTTTCAGATTCACTGAATTCAGCGAATATGCATTTGGCAAATGTGTTTTTGAAAACTGTTTTCGGATTCTATGATCTAAATAGTGAAAATTCTGAAAACAACCTTTTTATGTTTTCAGTGTATCCAGATTTTGAATTCGAAAATTTTAAATGCAGAATTAAATTTAAAAAGATAAAAACTTTAATAAATATAGTATTTCACGTTATAAACTCAATTTGTTTTTGTGAAATTAGAATTTGTATAATATAATGTATTACAAATTATATGATATTGTAAAATAATAATTATAAAAAATTTATAGCACATAACATGCTTTTAAATTAATTAATAATAGTTTATATTCAACCTAGTATTTAGTGGATAATTACAAGTAGATTTATAAATATATTATCGAACACATTTTGAACCATTGTTTAAATTGGGATCCAATTTCTAAATCTGCTACCAAGCACATATCTGAAAACATGAAATACAATTCTGTTTTCATTGAATCCTTTGTTTTCAAATTTCTGTTTTCAGATCACCAACCAAACAGGCCCTAAGTTTGCCTCTGACTCAAGATAGATTTGCTAGCAAGCGATGCACTTATTTACAGATAGTTGTAAGGAGAGTAAAAGAAACTGTCACATTCTACATTCTTCTAAAAGAAAACGTTTCTTAAAACTACTCTAATTGCACTTAACTGAAGTTTGATTTAACCATAAAGTTTACGTGTTAAAAAGTTTGAATCTGTACCTTGTCTTCAATAGAAGGGCAATATCTAGGCCCTTTTGCTTCCACCCAGCCTCCGTAAGTGGGAGTTTCATGCAGGTTCTCCTTGATAAGTTCATGTGTACTTTTTGTGGTGCGAGTCAGGTAGCAGCACATTTGCTCTCTCTCTATGTGAAAATCAGGATCGAAACTAAACCAATTGACCTGTTTATAACCACCTCAAGCTTAGAAGACAACCACTTAGAGCTGCAAAATCATAGCAAAAGAAAAAATGAATGCAGATATTGTCTCATTTTACAGGCTTGAATTTGGTAGGAGCTCGTTATATTTTAAATGTAAAGTGCCAACGAGTTTTGAAAAAAAAACAAACAAACAAACAAACGAGTTTTTTAGAAACAGGGTACACACACAGACAATGACAAGGTCAGTTTATCTAGTAGCCATTCAACATTCGAGCAATAAAAACATGTTGGGATGGTGATGCTCTGATACACAATGCAGTCAAAAAGGTTGACAACTTGATCCACAATAAGAAAAATGGGAAGCATGCTATGAAGATGCGAGTGATACTACTATAAATCTACTGAACCTACGTATGAGATCAAATGCAAGGACCTCTTCATCACCATGTTGAGGTTCCAGTGCAGAAAAGTCAACAGTTCGACAATCCACACGGGCTGGGGTTCCCGTTTTCAACCGATCAGTTTCAAATCCAAGACGTTGTAAGTTTTCAGTGAGTCCATGTGAAGCTGATTCACCAGCTCTTCCTGCGGGCATGGAAGTTCTACCAACCCATATTTTACCACTCATAAACGTTCCTGTAGTGAGAATAACTGCAGGTGCGTAGAAGTTCATTCCAAAAAAGGTGCAAACACCTTCTACATTATCATTCTTTCCCATTAAAATATCTGTCACCATTGCCTCTCTAATAGAAAGATTTGGAGTGCTGCAAGGAAAATATTACAGTTTGCAGAGTTGTCATAACTACACAGGATTGACAATTATAGATCATATAATACACAGAACGAACAAAAAAAAATCAGAAAAAGGGGGTGGACATAAGAGGAAAGTAGAAAAGAGAGAAAAAGGCATGTATGGAAATTGCAAAAGCCCGGGATAACATTCTATTTGCTCAAGTAATAAGAGGATACTTTTCGCTAGTAACTCAGCTATAGACAGAAAAACTACATGAGCTTCAATAAAACCAAACCTTCCGTTGATAAAAAATAAAAATAAAAGAATACACGGACATCCAAGAAAATCAGCCCACAAAAAGCAACACTACATAAGAAAATGGCTTCAATCAAGTAAAATAAGATTTATCGAATAATTACACAACAACCACGTCTACGATGTCTGGAGAGAAACATGGAATCCAACCAGGGACCCATCTCTCCCAAGGCCCTCTGAACGCCCCTATAGGTCCCCTATTGTTTATCTCACCTCACAAACCCCACAAGCTAGCACAAATTCCTGTTTGCCATAAGAACTTCCCCTCCTAAAATAGGGGATGACGGAAGAACTTCTCGAGCATCTCTCAAAAACCTCTGTGTCTTGCATTCTACCATACCCAAATTTGTAAACAACCGTATAAAAAGAAATGTTATAAAGTAGAGGAACAATTGTTCGTATTCCATTTCAAATTAATGAACAGGGAAATAAGAATGACTTCTTCAATTACAAGCAGTAAATGCCAGGTCATATTCATTATTTATTTTTATTATTATTATTATTATTGGACATGAAATAGAACCATTTCATTGATATGACGAAATGAAATAAAAAAAAATGCATATAACAGTGAGATCTTGTCAAATATTCAGTAAAAGCAGAGAAAACCCATCATTATTCAATCCCTAGCGCTCATATATTACAATCAACCAAAGGAGGCTGAAAATTACGATAATCACTTCAAAAACAAGATTGTTGCAACAGAGAATAATATATAGAGGGGAAAACACTTAAGAAACTTGCCTTTCCACAATACTTTTCATTTGAAGTGCATATTCCCTTTTATCAGTTTGAGCACGCAATGCCCGTACAGCAGGGCCCCTAGAGACATTGAGTACACGCTTTTGTAGATAGCACCTGAAGATGAAGACTGACATGAGTACAGAACCAATAACATTTACCATGAACGAGATCACTATCAATAGATAAAGAAGCGGAGAAAGAATGAAAAACGAGAAATACAATGACATGTGAGATATGAGGCATGGCTCTAGTGTGTGTTAGTGAATGTGCAAGAGAGGAGGAGATGAGAAATTTCATAAGACTAAGAATTTTTTAGTACCAAGGGTGGGCATGGGCTCGAACCATAAAATATGTTTTAATACAACCATTGAGCAGGAAATTTTCAACATTTAGGGGATAACATTTCAATTACTACCATAGAGATTTTTGCTGTAAGATCATACAAAAAAGGCCAACACGTCAAAGCCATAAAATTAATGTTTTAAGTGGAGTGGTCCCATGCTTTAAGAAGGGTGATCTTCATCCTATCCGTGCAAGTATTTATCTTCTTTCAAAAGAAAGGTTTCCTCTAATGATTTTGTCCAAATACTCTCTATAATTGATTTAATGAAGCAAAAAAAAGTTTCCAACTAAAGGTAAATACGTGTAGATGCCAAGCACCAACTCAATATATTATAAGCCATTCCAAATATCATGAAAATGAACGATAATGCTCTCTCTGAGAATATCTGAAGAATAGCATGCAGTGAAATACAGGAGTTACCATAACATTACCTGTCAGCGACCTTACCAATTTCACCCCCAAGTGCATCCACTTCATGCACAAGTTGAGATTTTGCAGGCCCACCTACTGCTGGATTGCAAGGCTGAAATCAAACTTTTAATATTAAAAACGTCTTCCTGCTACATCTTGTTTGTCTTTGAAATCTAAATGTTTTTGTAATTATACTCTTACAATTTTGTTGACCAATTGGAGACAGGTTTTGAACTCCACGTTCTCCCTTTTAACGTAGTCTTGGTTTCTTATAAAACCAGAAAAAGAAAAAGAGTTTTACTGTGACCTTAACCTAGCTATAGGATGTAGTAGTCTTTTATTTGTAACACAACTCTTTCATTGATATAATGAAAAGATAAAACCACGACCTATCTACACCTCCAGTTTGAGTAAAAGCAATTTCATCAAGTAGGTACCCGTTTGCTAAAGTCCTCAAATTCTTTGGTTGCTCCCTATATATATTACCAATTAGCTCAAATGTATGTACATATAGAAGTCGATTTGTCAAACCAACCTAATAGAACATCGCATTAAGACTGAAAAGGCCAATGTAAGAACTTGAATTCAAACCTGCCAAGCAATTCGATCGATATTGAGAGTCAGGAGAAGAGTTTTAGCCCCTAAACGAGCAGATGCAAGTGCAGCTTCACAACCTGCATGTCCCCCTCCCACAACTATAACATCATATCTTTCGTCGACGGCGCCAACACCATTTCTCCAGTCTACATAACATCAAATGGAAAACAGCTTCAGTACGCAGCACATATGTTATTCCACTTACCGAGAGCTCGACAACCCCATTTGATTACTCGACAGTATAACAGAAAACAGTTACATATAACTCGTAAGTAATCCATTTTCCGTCTGTTTAACGAATGGACAGTGACCCTCATCCCAATTATGCCGAACACACACAGAAACGACTACATAGAATGCACCAAACCTTGAGAACTGGCAGCAGCGAACAACCTCCTAGATATGCAATTACGGCGGAAGAGGATGGGGCGACTAGACGGTAGTTTCCGGCGAAATACAAGGTTGTGAAAAGAAGCGGAAGGATTGAATGGATGGGGGAATTGAAGATGGCGGGCGAGGCGAGGGAGATGAAGCGTGAGCAACCCTGAAGCCGCCATGAGTTACTTCCGATGTTGATTGTTAGAAATACGTGCATATGAGCAATGTTGTTGGGTCGTGGGCTAACGAGGGTCGATTGGGGGCAGAAAGATGACGACTTTGTGGTTCATCTACACCCTCGCCGACCTCTTACTTGGTAGAAGTATAAATTCGTGAACGACCCGTTGTAAATAATAAATCATTTTTTAACCTTTTGTATAAAAAAATCTTTAAAATTTAGGTCCCCATTTAGTTTTTTATTTTTAATTTTTTAAAATTAGGCTTGTTTTCTTTAAATTTCCTAACCATAGTTTTCATTTTTGTCAAAGACATACTTGAATTCCTAACCAAATTCTAAAAACAAAAACAAGTTTTTGAAAACTATTTTTTTTAGTTTTAAAAAATTGGCTTGGTTTTTGAAAACATTGGAAGAATGTAGGTGAAAAATCAAAGAAACTTAGAGTTTGAAGTGGTATTTATAAGCTTAAAAACCAAAAACCAAAAACAAAAAACCAAATGGTTATCAAACGGGGCCTTAGGTCTAACCATTTGGTTTTTTGTTTTTTGTTTTTTAAAATTAAGCTTATACATACATAGTTCGACCTATGAGTTTTTTGGTTTTAGTATCATTCTTCTACCTTGTTTTCAAAAACCAAATCCAATTTTGGAAAAAAAAAATGTTTTCGAAAACTTGTTCTAAAAAAAATAAAAAAATACTAAACAAGAAAGTCAAGAGAAAATGCTACCAAATAGGTGAAACAAAAAGGCTAGGAATTCAAATGCAACTTTAACTATGATGAAAGTCATGGTAGGAAATCTAGGAGAAAACAAGTATAATTTTAAAAAACAAAAAACCGAATGGTTATCAAACGGGGCCTTAAATACTCAGGTTATATTTGTTTTCATACACTAGTTACTATATACTTAAAAAATATTTAAAAAAAAAATCTTATTTCCAAATTCTCTCATAATGGTTTATTTATTGATATTGTCTTTTAATGAGTCACTTTTAGTGGTTATCAAACACTATAATATATTTTTTTTTTTTCAAAATCAAACACTTCAAAAGTTGAACCAAACATATCTCAAAATTACGGGCCATCGATTGTAGTTTTGTGATGATTAAACACCCTATTGAAATTTGGCTGTCTAGTTTTCATTCCATAAACTACGTACACTATATCATAGTGAGCAAAGTTAAGAGCCCTGGTTTGTGTTTGTGTGGTTAGACATTAATTTGGTACTATAAATTACAACATAAATTTGTTTACTTTTTTCTCTGTGTAGACAACAAACAAACAAAAAAAAAAACAATTAAAAAACTATTTCATTTAGTTGGTCAATCGTAGTAGCTATGATTAAGTCGATCTTTGAAACAGTAATAAATGTTTTCGTATTGAATTATGTTTTGATGGCAGGTGGTTCATTTTACCATAATGTTGACTAATTTCTCTAGCGTGAAATATTCCATGTACTCATGTACAAAAATCACTATGATTGTCTTTGCTCCCCAACATCAATCGTCCGTGTATTATGCTATATTGTGTTAGATATATCAATTAAAAAACCATTTGACATCAACAAGTTTGTTGAATATTTTGAAATATACCGTTATCTACGTTCATTCATTGGAACTGGGTGCACTTGAAATAGCTACCTACCTCCTTGATATGATAGGCGACTTGACAATACTTAAAAAAAAAAAAAAAAAAAAAATTGTCATGGTTTATTGTGAAATGAGATTTTTTAAAAAAGGGATTGTGAAGGTCAAACACACTAGCAAGTGAGTAGTTATAGATAGTAACGGACAACACTACATATGGGATAGTCATTAACTGCTCACATTAATATTGGCAACAATGAAGTGTTCAAAATAGTTACAAAGGTGACTAACTTAAGCAAGTATGTTCAAATTTTATGCAATCGTACCTTATCTTGTCACAACATTCTCGTTTAAGTTCGTATAAAGGTATGTAGTCAAATTGTTGGAAACGTCATAAATGCAACATTTTCACTTTTTGTTTTTTGTTTTTTTTTTTTTTAATTTATTTATTTAGTTTGATGTAAAGATTTACCTACATCTTTGAAACAAGACTTTGTAAATATTTAATTTTAACTACATAGCATTAAAGATTCGTTATCAATAACATAAACAGTCTCACTAAATTCCTTCAAGACATGATCATAAATAGAGTAATTCGTGCTTGAACAAAAATATTGGTATAATTCAACTTTTTTTTATATATATATATATATAAATAATGACTGATTCAAATATTTGTTAAAAAAAAAGAAGAAAAAGAGCAATTCTATAAACTTTTAAAACTGTTAATCATCTACATGTTGTAAGAGAAAAAACAAATATTGGTGAAAAAAGGGGAAGTCATCCAGTTTTTGCATAAAACAATAAAATACAAACAATATTTTGTTGTCTCGCAGATTTCCGTCTAATGTACCATTCATGTATGGCAATCAAACATGTTATAACGAGTACAAATTTAAACAAACATATATATTCCGATTAGTGAAGATATTATTTTGTTTTAAAGATAGGAGATTCAAATATCTTCACTGTCTTTTGAACTTAAAAAAATATAGAATTACTTGTGCCTTTCTAGTTACAATTATCACAAACAATACTATTATGGTTATTTGCACAAATAAAAAATATATACTAAAACAATTGCAAAAATAGCGAATTCCAAAGCCATTTGCAGATGTATCATAATTAAAGTCTATCTGTTATTATTTTGTATTTTTTTTTTTTTTAAGTCTATCAGTGATAAAATCATCTTAGCGACAAACTTCAATCACAAATGTAAATACGAGGGATGATACTCGGTTCAGTTTTGTCGGTTTGTGACTAAACCGCGAACCGAACCGATCCAATCGGTTTTACAAAACTCTCAACCGAACCAATGTCCAATGGTTCGATTTTTCTTCGGTTCGTTTTGTCCAATGGATCGGTTTCGGTTTTGGGCCCAATGTGGGCTTTTTTTATTTTTTTTAAGTGTCTCATTTTCTCTTCTAATTTCAATTCATTTGGTTTTTTTTTTTAAAAAAAAAAAAAAAATTGGCCCAATTACCTATTGTACCCCATTTTTTCAATACAAACTTCAATTAATTAATTTATTAAATACAATTACTTAATTTTCTCAAATTAATCCATTAATAAAAAATTTTAAATGATTTTAAATAAATATACATAATAAAGATAAACATACAAATAATATCATAATTTATACTTTAAATTACATAAAAAAAAAAGAGATTTCCAACCAATTTAGGAAAAAAGTGAGATGTGGGGAGAGGCAAGATGCAAAAGGTTAGGATATTTTAAGTGGTATGTATATAGTCGGTTCGGTTCGATTTTTATTGGTTTTTTTTTTTTTTAATGAAAAACCGAACCGAATTGACAATTTTCGGTTTTTCCAAAAAACAAAACCGAGATGTCCATATTTTTTCAAAATAACTGAACCAAACCATTGGATCAATTTGGTTCGGTTCGGTTTTTCGGTTTTTGCTTGCACCCCTAGTAAATACTGTCAATAAATTATGATATCAATGATTTTTTTTTTTTTTTTTTTACAATATGGAGTGGGAGGATTTGAACCACATATCTTGTGGTTATCAGTATAACGTTATGCTAGTTGAGTTATGCTATTGTTGGCAATTATGATATTAATGATAGTAGTCTACAATTGCTAAATTACATGTATCGTAATTGAAGTCTATCAACGTCTGACAATTTTGTTAAAACTATTTATAAATATAACAAAATTAAAGTCTATCAACAATAAAGTTTAACTGTAATTGTAATTATTGTTGATAATCTGACAATACTCTGTCCGGAATAGATTTGCCATATCTGCACATGTATATATATATATTTTGAAACTTATTTGCATATTGCTTTTAAAAAAAAACTTATTTGCATATGTATATATAAAAATAAAAACATCTACTATTAAATAATCAAATATCAAATAAATATCGGAAAGCTGTCTTTAAAACTGGCGGGAACCCTACTCCTCTTCCATGTTTCCCTCCTCCTCGTCTGTACTTCCACTTCCTTCTTCGAACTCACTCTCTACCCAAAACCAGAACAATGAACAACGGCAGCGCTCGGAAAACTCGACCGCCGCCGCAGAATCCATCACCGGCTCCACCGGCCAAGCACCAGGCACTTTCTCAAGAGGAAGATTTCGTCGACGAAGATGTCTTCCTCGACGAGAATCTTCTCGACGAGGACGCTCTCATCCTCCGCGACATGGAGGAGCGTCAGGCCCTCGCTTCCCGTCTCTCCAAGTGGGCTCGTCCACCTCCTTCTCAGGATTACCTGTCCCAGTCGAAGAGCATTGGTGAGTCGAATTATGCTTCCATGCTTCTGCTTGGCTCGCTACATTTTATGGGGTTTTTTTTGTTGTTAGTTGGAATTTTGATGTGTTTTTATTTATTTATTTAATTTTTAATGTTTGGTGTTTCAGCGTTTCAGCAATTGGAGATTGATTATGTGATCGGGGAAAGTCACAGAGAATTGTTGCCGAATTTGTCTGGCCCTGCCGCTATTCTCAGAATTTTTGGGGTTACGAAGGAAGGTTTGCATCCTTTTACAAATTACAAATTTATCTGTTATTCCAATGAGCGACTTTGTCCCGGAGAAAATGGCAACCATTAGTTAGATGTCTTAGTTTCAGCTTCTGTGACTATTGACATTATCCCCCACTCGTTAAGCCATCGGTATACATTTTGCTTGCTTTGTGCGTGTCGAGATCTGACCATGTGGTGAGATCCTTCAGTAGAAAAAGTTCAATGAGGTTTTATTGTAGTACATAAATTATTATTTGCTTCACAGCAGGAAAAAGAAAAAACATTTGATAACGAAGAGGGCAACGAAATGGGAGTTAAAGTTTAGAGGATCCTGTGTGTGTGATTTGAAGTCTACAATCAACAATTGCTTTGTCAATGGCTCCTTCAGACGTTGGCGCGAAGAGAGAGTACTCAAGTTAGTTGTCAAACGGTGGGATGTTGCAGAATCCATCAACCAGTTGGTTAAGGTGTCAATCTAGTGGTAGTATGGTCTCCAGTAGGAGTTTTGTCCTGTAGCATTTTCCTGGCATGACATCATTGTTGTGCAGAGTGCCCTTACTTTGAGCAGAGTTTCCAAATAATACGAGGATTTCTACTACCATCATTGGTTTTTGACGAACCAGGTTTACTGGTGGAAGTCTGCTAGAAGATCTTTGTGGTGCATTCCGTGATCCCTGTCTGCGTTGGTTTCTTTTCACCCCATTTGGATTTCCATACCTGTTATAGTGTATGCTATTAGATTTGAATAGCAAGCATTCTGATGGACCATACTGGCATTTAAGGAAGGATTCTGTCAAAGTAAGTTTTTCAAACAAAATTTAGTGAGATCACATTGCGAGAGTAATTTCCTTGAGGTTAGGCCATGCTCCATTTGGTGATGACTGAGATTAAATTGTCTAATTGAGCGCCAGCAAGGGCTAGATCATCGACAACAAAGAGTTACAAAGAAAGAATAAAAAAGACAATTTTCTATGGAAAAGAATTCTGGTATAAAACAGAATAAATATACATGTTTATAAGGAAACACTATCTAATCCAATAATCTAGTCAATAGCTGCTGTGTGACTGGATGTAGGAGAGATTCTCTGATTCTCTATATTTTTGAGTTCAATAACATTTGGAGACGAGGGGATTTGAATCTTTGACCTCTTGGTCGATGATACATGCCAATTACTACTGAGTTGTACTCACTTTGGCCTCTGATTCTCTATATTAGACCTCTCTGAGATTTATTGTTGAAAGTTTTGTCTGTTTTCATAAATTATACTTCGATTCATCTGATATACCATTCTGTTTGATATTTACTAGGACATAGTGTCTGTTGCCATGTTCATGGATTTGAACCATACTTCTATATCAGTTGCCCTCCAGGAATGGGTCCTGATGATATCTCTCTTTTTCACCGAACACTTGAGGTATGCATTATATCATATACCCGTTGAAACTAGTGCAAATTGAAGTAGTAAAAGCATGCCATTGTTGAATTGGTGGATAATGTTTCAGGCTAGAATGAAGGAGGTAAATAGGAACAGTAAGGCACCCAGTTTTGTGCGCCGTATTGAATTGGTGCAAAAGAGAAGTATTATGTATTACCAGCAGCAGACTTCTCAATCCTTTCTTAAAATCGTAGTTGCACTGCCAACAATGGTCACCAGCTGCCGTGGTAATTATTTATCTTTTTGAAGTAATTTCTTAATGGGAAGGAAATGTGGTGTAAGTTTCATATAGTTTTCATTATTTATCTTTCACTCATTTTGTATACATTGTTTAATAGGTTATATCTTGCATGCCATTTGCATGCCTCTTGTTCTTTTAAAAATGATGATGCATAGAGTAAACACGAATGCCTTTTTTTTTTTTTAAAGAACATCCACAGGAGAAGTGTTCTTTATATGATTCCACTCTCATGTAATTTTTCATTCTTCAGTGAAAAATTATTGTTTTATTTTATTTTATTTTTTTAAATGAATTGTTATATATATATATTTTTTAAAACACCCATATGAGAAGTCTGAGTTCATGCTTTATCTCATTTTTAACATTGCTAACATTCTTTCTTCAGGTATTCTCGACAGAGGCATACAAATCGATGGCTTTGGTATGAAGAGCTTCATGACATATGAAAGCAATGTGCTTTTTGCCCTCCGTTTTATGATTGATTGTAATGTTGTTGGTGGAAACTGGATTGAGGTTCCTGTGGGAAAATATAAGAAAACTGTTAGAAATTTATCATATTGCCAATTGGAGTTTGATTGCCTGTATCCTCTTGATCTACAAGTCTCTGTCTTTATATCTATTTTTGTAATATTTTCTTTTTTTTTAATTGAGGTTCTATTTTCAGACAGGCCTTTTATTCTTGATACTTTTCCTTAACACTCTTCATAGATATTCAGATTTGATCAGCCATGCCCCAGAAGGGGAATTTTCTAAAATGGCTCCTTTTCGGATATTGAGTTTTGATATTGAGTGTGCAGGGCGTAAAGGCCATTTTCCTGAGCCTACCCAGGATCCCGTGATTCAGGTTTAACTTATTGGCTTTTCAGTTATGCATTTCGTTTACTCTTTCTTGGTTTGGGCTTTGGCCTTTTCTGAATGGATTACTTTTGTTTCTTGCTTTTTAAAAAAAGGAATCTTGTTTACTCTTTCTGAATGAATCTACCTTATATCTAGGTGGCAAATCTAGTTACTTTGCAGGGAGAGGACCAACCATTTATTCGCAATGTCATGACTCTTAACTCTTGCTCTCCTATTGCGGGCGTTGATGTCTTATCATTTGATACAGAACGTGAAGTTTTGCTGGCTTGGAGGGTATTATTCCATCACATCCTTTCATAAGTAGTTAAAATGATTGGTATCCTTTCTAAGTGAATCCTGCATTCGTAAAATAACTACCAATGATATTTTCTAGAGTCTAAAGAACTCTTCTGAATAATTGATGCTAACTTTTAGACTTATGCATAAGATTTGATGGCTTTGTTCTTGCAATCGTTTTCAGTACATATGCAATTTCATTTGTTGAAAAAAAAAATTAAAGTAGTTTTTTACAAAAAGGCACACTGGCTCTTTAATCAATATATCAATGAGTAGTCAAGATTCCATAATTACAGCTACTGCCAAAATATAAGTTATTAGCTTAGGATCAAATTACCCATTTTTTTGGTTATACATTGAATAAAACAGCAATTATTCGACAAGAAATGTGTGCTCATGTGCTCAAGTAACAATTGACGGACGTGAGAATACACATATATCTTCATGTCTCTTTGCAATTTATAAAATGCAGTCTGGCAGTCTTTCTTATTAGAAATGATTGAGGATCAAGGTCTTTCTTATTAGAAATGATTGAGGATCAAGGGAAGGGGACATGAAAGTGGATTATATGTTATTATTTCCTTCTGCGATGATCTACTTGTTATGCTGTAGTTATATACCATAGTGACTGATGGACTTTTGTTGCGGGTAGATTGTGAATGACGAGAACAATTTTAACTGTTATGAAAATATTTTGGTTGCAGGATCTAATTCGTGAAGTAGACCCTGATATAATAATTGGATATAACATCTGCAAATTTGATTTGCCATATCTAATTGAGGTAATTATACTAATGCATTTGGTTTATAAAATTTGGGTGTTATTCGCAATTTTTCTTTCCTTGACGAAGAGTTCTTCGTGAATGAGAAAGGTTTATTTGTTGTAGTTGACATTGGTTACTAGTTCACAGATGTCTTCTATTTTGTTTTTCTGCTCAATTTTATATATTAAAATTTGAAAATGATAAGAAATTTCGTAGAATTTTTCCTGCATTCATCGACAATATTTTGTTTTGAAAATGCTGATGCCATTGCTTATGTCTATCGTTAATTTTGTCCTGCTTTTCTGGATGTAGAGAGCCGAGGCACTGAAAATAGCAGAATTTCCATTATTGGGTCGGATCAGGAATAGTAAAGTTCGTGTCAAAGATACAACTTTTTCTTCAAGGTATACTAGAATTTAGGTTGTGTATGACTTGGACTGCAATGTAATTTTACTCTTGATAAATAAAATTTTCCATTGAATTAACCTTTTTTAAACTTAAATTTTGCTGAAGTCGATTACAGTATCTTTTATTTAAAGTTAGACATTGTTTTTTATTTTATTTTTATTTTTTTACTAAACATTTAATACTATGTAATGTAAATATGTGGTGTTCTTATGTTGATAAATTATATATATAAAATTTAGATCAAATATATAATTTCATGATTTCGTCCAAAATGTCTATAGCAACTTTCAATTCTATTCCCAATATTTCAGAACTTTCACTATTTTAGCTAGTAATGGTGAACGTTTCTTGCTCTTAATTTGACATGTTTCAATTATATCATACTATTTGGTTGCTCATCCAAGGAGGATCAGTATTGTTTGCTTACCATTAATGATTCATTACATTGTTTTATAAAATATGACGCTTTGCAGTTTTGCTAATAAAGGCAGTAAATCAATAAGATATATGAATGGCTCTAATGGTTTCACTCTTAAATTTATTTATTTTTGTTAGGTTTTATGTTAAATTCTGTTTTCTTGGTGACAACTGAATTTAGTTATTGATTAATGTCTCAGACAGCTTGGAACAAGGGAGAGTAAAGAAATAACGTTGGAAGGAAGAGTTCAATTTGATTTACTTCAGGTTTTATCTTTTATATACATTGAATTATTAGCGCAGACAATGCATGTAAAGCTTTAAATTTTATTTCATTTAGTAACATAATAAGTTTTTAAATGAACTTTGATTAAATATTAATAAACTAAATTGCCTTTATGAAACCAACATTTATTTCATTTTTGATGTACTAATTAGGTGTCACGATTTTTTTCCCCAACCATTTAATATTTTGTAAATATATGTTCCTAATGAATTGAACGTATCTAATATATCTAATATATTATTCGAAGTTTTGATAAGTTTTTATTTTATTTTATTATTATTATTTTTTTACTTTTTATCATGTTATTCTATTTTTATGTTAATCTATTGCCTTAATGTAAAAAGAAAATTTCAAATAAGATAACTAAACTAAATTGATTATAATGTTGACATTTTTTAAATCTAGCAACAAAAAGTTAAAAATAATTTATGGGTAGTACAAATGTAATAGAATTACTTTTAGTCTTGCATTTTTAATGATGAAACTGGTTTATTTGGTAGTTGCTCCTTGTACTTTTACTTCCTTAAGGGGAGAGGTTCCCGTACGAGAATAAAAAATCTTTTAGGACCAAATGGCAAATATTGTTTAGACTGTATTTTTTCAATTTTCAGTAGATCTTTTGCGATGAATATATCTTTTACTCGAGCACTAAAAGTTTTTTGTTAAACCTTTAATAAAAAAAATTAATTGAACTAACATCATGAATGTATTACATCCTGAAGGTAATATTTGATTTTATGAAGGGATATATTTGAAATTGAAATTATCTTACCAGAGAGTGGATACAACGGTCACAAAATTATTTCAACCTTCTGCCTTTTAATATGTTAAAGATAAAGGTAAAGATGTTCTTGAGTTCATCAAAGTTTAATTTAGCTTAAGTTTTTATTCTCCTTTCTTGCAGGCAATGCAACGAGATTATAAATTAAGTTCGTACTCATTGAATTCTGTTTCTTCACATTTCCTTTCTGAACAGGTGATATTCAAGAGTCCTCCGTTAGACCTTCTATGTCAATCCATACTATAATTTGTTTCTCTTGGCAATTAATATGTATGAATACAGTCACTGGTGTAAGTGTTAGTCGGATTTGGTAGTTTACACAAATAAAGAGAATACTATATATATATATATTTTTCTTTTTTAAAGAGGGTTTCATATTATCTGTTTTGGCAGACTATGTTAGTCTTAGAATTCTTCTCTGCTATACTGCACGCTACACTAGCTTTTATTGACCATAAATCATCAGTATACCCTAAATGACAGCTGGTATCCATATTCTTGGTTGTTAACGTTATGATGATTCATTCTTATTTCTGCAGAAAGAGGATGTCCACCATTCAATAATATCAGATCTTCAAAATGGTAATGCGGAAACACGGAGACGGCTTGCTGTTTATTGTTTAAAGGTCCCTGCCTCAGCTCATTTTCCTTTCAGATTTTCCCTTCTCATTCTGTTCTACCATTTACTCTCTCTCTCTCTCTCTCTCTCTCTTTTCTTTTTTTTTTTGAGGCCATCCATTATACAATTGAAATCCATCCTGCAAATAAGTGGTGACATTTCTAAGAAGTAAGAAGAAAAGTTTCTTTTAGGTTACCTTATTTGGTATACGTGGAGGCTGTTTGCTTACATCCTGATTAAAATGAAAATGTAGAATTTTATTAGAAAAAGAAGGTATGCACGACTGTGCAATCTTAGGAGGGAAAATTTTGAAAAAGAAAAATGATTATCTTAATGAGTAACCCCAAGAATTAGTCAATTATGGTTCTTCTGACCATCAAACACTTCCAGTTCCACACTCTTGGATGCATTTATGTTTTGGGATCCTGGTCGGTTGTGATCTGGTGGGAACCTTGAGTTGGCAGGTCTAAGCCTTTCATGAAGACATATACTTGATTTTAGATGATAAATGCAGTCTTCCCTCAACCTTTTCCTTTTCTGTCCTTTTGCTCTCTGTCTCTGTCTCTCTCTCTCTAAATGAAGTGTCTATCGATTTTCACCTGCGTGGTTTTGGAATCCCATGAAGAAATATGGAAATGATTTGACATTATTACAGCCACAAGTGATTATTTTTATTTAAACTATGCATTTTCTTACCTTTGGAATTCCATGAGGTGGTTGTTTCCCATCTTTTCTTTATATTCTTGTGTAATACCAAACTTTCTTAAAATTCTAATGGTTTTATATTTTTGGGATGTGGGGATTCAGGATGCGTATCTTCCACAACGGCTTTTAGATAAACTGATGTTCATTTACAATTATGTGGAGATGGCTCGAGTAACTGGTGTTCCTATTTCTTTTCTTCTTTCAAGAGGGCAAAGCATAAAGGTAATCCAACTGTCTTTTAATTTTGTAGTCACTCCTATTGACCTAGCACAAAGGTTATTGTCAACTTTGGGATTTTTTTTTTCAGGTACTCTCTCAACTGCTTAGGAAGGCCAAACAGAAAAACCTTGTTATTCCGAATGCTAAACAGGCAGGATCTGATCAAGGAACCTACGAGGGTGCTACAGTATGTTCTTTGACATCCCATATCTTTTTCCTTGATGTTCTCAACATTTTATCTATTGATGCTTTTAAGCAGTAAATGATGGTGGTGCCATGTGTCTATCATGACACGAGTGTTCAGTGTAGGTACTTTGATGTAGGATGATGCCTAAGCGTAGAATCTTTATGTTCATTGTAGGTCCTGACCCGAGTCTCAAATTAAACATGCCTCAGAATTGAAATGTTTGATTAGTTTTGATCTCTGGTGTGGTTGGTTTGGGTCTTTCAAACTCTTCTACTCGATGAAATTGTACTCCTGAGAGTATAATTTTGATTATGGTGTCCTAGAATATATTCAATGTAAACTAAAGGAAAAATGTTTATGGATGAACATGCCATCCCTTAAGTTATAATAAATATTAGAAGATAATGAAATTGGTGACGTTGTAACGAAAGCCCCTTCTGATGATTCAAAAGGATTCCAATCGGAAGTGTTGTCTTAAACTCATTGAAGCCTCAATCAGCTCATCAACCGTTGATTTGTTGATAAGTCATAAATTTGATCTTGCTCAGGTGGATTGTTGAAATAACACAATACCCCATCGATTGAACTTCTCTCACGGGAAAATCTGAAATAAAAATTCTCCATATATCAGCAGAAGTACTTCCTGGCAGAACATAGTCTGATCCTCTATACCAAAATAATTAGCAAACGCTAGAAGGAATTTATCCTCTGTGCTCTCTGGCTTCAGCTGAGTGTGCTTCCATCAACAAAGTCAACCACAAAGCCAGGAAAAAATTTCTTCTTCCTGAGAGAACAATTCAAACAAACCAATTGGAAACCAACTCTTCACCTTCCTTTATTGCGCCCTTTAGCAAATCAGATTCTTCATGTCTATGTAACTAGCTAAGAAACCTTCCTTTTGTATCGCTGACCATGTCTAAGAAGTTTTTGTGCTCCAATAAATTCCCGTTTGCAGCAATCTCTCACCATCATTGATAAGGCTGCCAATTTGAAAAAAATTCTTCACCTATTGAAGCTTTCGGCCACCTTTGAAGATCGTTTTCTAACTCTTGAGCTTCCAAATTGTTGTATTTAATTAATTGCCCATTATTTCAATTTTTTCCCCAAATATCTTGTTGAATGTCAATGTCTTAAAATCTTGAAAATTCTTCAAATCAACGACTGATTTCTCATTTCCATTTCTTTCGAGTTTGGTGCCATCTGACTACTTTCTTGCATGTAAAAATGCTCAGACTCGAGCAAACTTAATTTGGTCGATTAGTTTGTTTCAATTCAATGATGTTAAGTATGTATTGGCCGAAATTGATCTTCTATCTGTATAATCTTGGTTTCTGAAACTGCAGGTTTTGGAAGCGAGGGCTGGGTTCTATGAGAAGCCCATTGCTACGCTGGATTTTGCATCTCTGTATCCATCCATTATGATGGCATATAATTTGTGTTATTGCACTCTGGTGACGCCTCTAACATATTTTGGCTTATTGAATGTGCTTTTCATTTCATGCTGGGAAATCATTCTTAATAAATTTGGGGGAAGCCTTTCAACTTTAAACATTCTTTTGAAGGTGACTCCAGAAGACGTTCGCAAACTAAACCTTCCCCCTGAACATTTCAATAAAACCCCATCTGGTGAGATATTTGTCAAGCCAAATTTACAGAAGGTCAGCGGGTGAATAATTTCCATTCTTATGAAAGATATCTGATTCTATAGTTTGTTTTCTCTCAACCTCATTAAAACTTACATATTCTGCAGTAAATATTGGTTTTTCTAACTAATGTATCAAATAACTTTGATATAATTCAGGGGATACTTCCTGAAATATTAGAAGAACTATTGACTGCACGGAAAAGAGCAAAAGCAGATTTGAAGGTAATCGCATTGCTCTTTCCAGCATTGCCTTTTTGCGTTACACAATCAGTGTGCTGTGCTAACTTATTTTTTATACGTCTCGTTATGTTAGTCATATTTACTTGGTTTTGTCAATCATCTTTACTTCCATGTTGTCTTTATGTAGGAAGCGAAGGATCCTTTTGAGAAGGCTGTGTTGGATGGTCGACAGCTAGCTCTGAAGGTACACTACAAATTTTTATTGGTTTGCCGAATGATGCACAGTTTCATATATATATATATATATATATATATATATATATATATATATATTCATACATTGATACATATACCCTGTTTCTGTTAGTTTTTTGGACTGACGTTGCTATCTTTTCAGATAAGTGCAAATTCTGTGTATGGGTTTACAGGAGCTACTGTTGGTCAGTTACCGTGTATAGAGATATCATCAAGTGTTACAAGCTATGGTATACATAAAAATACAATTTAATTTCTATTGTCCTTAAATAAATTCTTTATGCTTGAGTTGTTCATATTAATGAATTGGCTACTTTAAAGGTCGACAAATGATTGAGCACACAAAGAAGCTTGTGGAAGATAAATTTACAACACTTGGGGGCTATGAGCACAATGCTGAGGTAAGTTAAAATTTCTTTGATGGTATTTTTGGAAATAATATAATTGATGTAGTTCCTGTTTCCAAGTTCATTTATGCTCAATTATGCAGAGAAACTTGGTCTTGCTTTTTATTAATTCAACGATCATTTGCAATGCATCTTTAAATAGGCTGTATAAAATGAGGGAATCTATCTAATTACAGTTCTAGGAGCTCATCAATGAACAAAGAGACGCACATAATACAGACAGAAAGGAGATATGGAAAACTTCCCATTTTGATTTAGAAGATTACAGAACTAACAGCAAAAGTTTTTTTTTTTGTAATGTTTACACTAACAGCAAAAGTTGTTTGAAAATGAATGTGAATATTATAACAGATCAGACGTTCTAGTCAATCCCAAAGAATCAGGCCTATGACTAGCTATTCTTTTTCCTGTTTAATCTATGTACTTAAGGTGATTGTACTCTTTCCATAGATAGCTCCTTGTAAGTATTTGATAGGTTGTAACTTTGTGTAGTGTTCGAATAGGCTGCCTATAGAATGACACAAGAAATATAGATATTTCAAATATTTGTAAAGAAAAGTCGAGCGATTCTCTCTCCATGACCCCTCTCTTCCCCTCCCCCCACCCCCACCCATCCTCCCCCACCACCTTCGCCGGAAACTCCCACTCTCTGCGATGACGCCTCCCTTCATTGTCCGAAAGCCTCTGCCAAAGCCATCCATCCATGAAGACCCAACTGCCGACACCCAAATCCTTTAGGATTGAAAGAAAATCCTTCTCCATAGGATATGATCCCAGAAACAACAGACATTTCCGCCTTTCCGAGTTCACCCGCGACAGAAGCTTCTCTTTGTCTTTATCCAGAGATGCTTTATCTTGGCTTCGGTCTAGTTTCTCCCGACTTTGCGACCTTCCCCTGAACCAAAAGTTCTTTTCTGAGAATAGAGTTGAAGATGCAATCCTATGGGTGGAAAAGATCACAAACAAAAAGGGCCACTCAGCAGAGATAGCAAAGCTTGGACAAAATGGGGGTTTAAATAAGATTATTATACCTGTGGGTGCCGAGAGAAAGGGATGGTGTAGTTTCATTGAATGCATTAACTCTCTCATCAACAACCCTTCAGCTGTCCTCCATCCACCCATAAATGAAGCCTCGAACACCCCATCGTATAAGACAACATTGAAGAATCCTCCAAAAGAACCCCAAAATCAGCCCAACTTGAAGCCGTTACAACCCGATGATCCTGCATCACACACACCATTGGCAACCTTGTACTTATCCTCGGCTGTTATCGTTCAACGCAGACATTTCCACGACAGTTGGCTAGACATCATGAGGGCCCTTCAAAAACACTTATCAACTTATGCCTCCATTAGCCCCATGCAACCGGACAGAGCTTTACTTGCTTGTGAAAATGCAGAACAAGCCCAGGTCTTAGCCAACATCAAAGACTGGTACAAGGTTGGACAATATCAGGTTAGATTTTTCCCATGGTCCTCTGAATACATGAGTGGAGAACAAAAGGTTCCATCATATGGTGGATGGATAAAGATTCACAACCTTCCCATTGATAAATGGTCCCTTGAAACCTTAAAAAAGATTGGTGATGAATGTGGTGGATACCTGGAAACAGCAACCAAGACCTTCACCAGACTAGATATGATGGAGGTTGTGATTAAGGTGAAAATCAACTACACTGGCTTCATCCCAGTCGAGGTTCACATTCCATCATCATCAAGAAACCCAATCTCGGTTAGAATCGACCCATTCTTTATGGAGGATTATTATATCGGATATATGGCCGGAATCCATGGCAAAATTCCTCAAGGCCCGTCGACAGTGGTGGAAACACGCGCCGGTACATATTCTCAAGCCCTCACACAGCCACGCGCCGCCCAAGAAAAGGAAAAAGAAAAAGGGGATAATCCCCATATATCGTACAGTTGCGCCAACCTAGAAGCCCCTAAAAAAGCCTGTCTCTCTGAAGACTATCAATCGCAATCAGTATGGACCCCACTGCTTTCAGAAGATCACGCGATTCCCCAATCCAAAGCAGCCACCAACACCGGATCCCAAAAACCCTACTTTTATAAAATCAAAAACCCTATACTCCAATCAGAGGCCCACACTCGTCCACATCCCCCAAATCAGCCCGCTCCAATAAGCCCACTTTGCCCAGATGGCCCACCCCATGCCTCCACCAATCCGCATCCACCAACCTGCCCCGACTCCGAAGCCCCAAACCCCACTTTTAGCTCCACACCAATTAGCCCAATGTCAACCAATCATGACCTTCATGATCGAAAAAAGCCCATCACCATTAACAATAAGGAAGCCTACCTCCTTACAAGCACGATGCATTCGACTGAAACGACTTTTCACCCATCTGATTCGGAAGGAGCTCTCTCATCTCCATGCTCTCCGAATATGGACGAATCTCCACCAAATCAGCATCCAAAAACCACCAATCCGATACTTTCTCCACCAACAATCTCTCACTTATTCGAATCTATCGAAGAACAGGCTGATATGGACTACCCCACCCCTCTTAAGATCGAGGATCCCACGGGGGCTGTTTATTAGCAAGCTCTTCAAATGGAGACATCTGCTCTGATTGATATAGATATTGAAGAGATAGATGAAGACGAATACGACTCGGAAACCCACTACCATCAGAGAGACCCTGCGGCGTACCTTCCTTATCTTTTTCCTTGGCTGGCCGAACATGGCATGTGCATTATGCCAATGCCAAGTAGAAATAAGCTATCGACTGCAGCAAAAAAGAAGACCCAATGGGTGAAAGAGCTCGAAAAGCTCCATTCATCTGTGAATTACAACAAAGCTCCAACTAGACATCAATTGGGTGGGCCAAAGACCCCTTTATGAAGATCATATCCTGGAATGTTAGGGGAATGGGCTCTTGGAAGAAAAGAGCCCTCATCAAAGACTTCATCACTTCTAAAAATCCAGCCATTGTCATCCTCCAAGAAACAAAGCTCCATTCTTTTGATAGAAAGATGGCGAAATCAGTGTGGAGTTCAAAAAACATTGCTTGGACAGCGCTACATGCCTATGGTGCTTCGGGGGGAATAGCCATTTTGTGGAATGAGTCATCTTTCCGTGTTTTGGAGATCGTCGAAGGTATTTACTCCCTCTCCCTACACCTCTCATTGGCTGATGGTTTCACTTTTTGGATAACAGGAGTATATGGCCCAAATTCTGCTTATGAGAGAAAATTTTTCTGGGAGGAGCTCCAAGACCTTCAGGCTCTTTGCTTGCCAAATTGGATAGTTGGGGGCGATTTCAACATAACTAGATGGTCATGGGAGAAATCGACCAGCTCAGCCCCCACCCGTGGAATGAGGAAATTTAACAAGTTCATTGTATCTTCTGGGATGCAGGATATTCCTCTCTCCAACGGAAAATACACATGGTCTAGTTTTCGGCCTAATCCCACCATGACTCTTATCGATAGATTCCTCATCTCTGACAACATCTCCCTCAAATTTCTATCTGCATAGGTTCGAAAGCTAGAACGGAACACATCAGACCATTTCCCTTTATGTCTCACCCTTGGCAAAGAAAAATGGGGCCCACCACCATTCCGTTTCCTCAATGGATGGCTGTCACAAAAATCTCTCTTGAAGATGGTGGAAAATTGGTGGAATTTGAATATGCTACAAGGTTGGCCGGGGCACGGTTTGATGGCAAAATTAAAAGGGCTGAAAAAGGAAATAAGACAGTGGAATCAACAATACTACAACAAGCAAAGGAACCAAAGAACTGCATTGAGCATTGAGCTATCTTCTATTGATTGCAAGGAGGAAAATGGCCTCCTAACTGAACAAGATATCAGCCGAAGATTGTGTATAAAAACAGAGTTGATGGATATATCGGCCAAGGAAGAGACTCTATGGAGGCAAAAATGTAAAATTAAATGGCTTGTTGAGGGAGATATAAATTCAGCATTTTTCCATCGTATTGTATCAGCAAACAGAAGGAGAAGTGCTATTATTGAAGTCCTTTCTTCTACCGGACAAAGTATTCTGACCGATGAAGCCATCGAAAGAGAATTTCTCGATTTTTACAAAGGCCTCTTTACAAAGAAAGACCAACGTGATCCTCTCCCAGATATTGATGAATGGAGCCCCATCTCGGATGACCACCGAGACTATCTTGAGTCTCCTTTTACAGAAGCCGAAATATATAGTGCGGTTATCGACCTTGGCACAAATAAAACTCCTGGACCCGATGGCTACACAGCAGAATTCCTTAAAAAATCATGGAACATCCTCAAAGAAGACATAAAAAGGGTGTTCAATGATTTTTTTAGGAGTGGTATCATTAATGTCAGTCTAAATGAGACCTATATCTGTCTCATCCCTAAAAAGGTCGGAGCAAAAACAGTGAGAGACTATAGACCCATTAGCCTCACCACTAGCATATACAAAGTCATTGCCAGAGTTTTATCAAAAAGATTAAAGAAAGTCCTCCCCTACACGATCACAGGCTACCAATCGGTTTTTGTAAAAGATAGGCAAATTATGGATGCTATTCTAATAGCCAACGAGCTTATCGATGAGTGGAATAGAAAGAAAAAGGAAGGTGTGATTATAAAGCTCGACATAGAGAAAGCGTTTGACATGGTGGACTGGGACTTTCTCGATGAGATCCTCCAAGCAAAAGGTTTTGGCATTCGATGGAGAAAATGGATCAAAGGTTGTATTTCATCGGCAAATTACTCCATCATTATCAATGGCAAGCCCCGTGGAAAGATCTTAGCCTCTAGAGGTCTGCGACAGGGAGACCCTCTTTCACCCTTCTTATTTATCTTGATTGTTGATTGTCTTAGTCGTATGCTTAACAAAGCAGAAAAAAGAGGAGATATTGAGGGTTTTCGGGTAGGGGGAGGAACAAATGCCATATCTATCACCCACTTACAATTTGCAGATGACACCATCTTATTCTCCTCGCCAGACAAGAGCCATATTAGCAACCTTTTTAGCACTATCCGTGCTTTCGAAGCGGCATCGGGCCTGAATATAAACTGTCAAAAGACTGAATTTTTGGGCATTGGTATTAACCAACAGCAAGCTGCCTCCCTTGCCTCTACCTTTGGGTGCAAGTTAGGCACTTGGCCAATCACATACCTGGGCCTCCCTCTAAACGGAAACCCCCGATCTATAAATTTTTGGTCTCCGGTGATAGAAAAGATTGAAAAAAGATTCCAAAATTGGGGCTCAAACCATATATCCAAAGGAGGTCGACATACTCTTATACAAGCCACATTAACAAACCTCCCTGTCTACTACCTCTCCATTTTTCTTGCCCCCACAAAAGTCACCAAAGCCATTGAGAAGCTTTTCCGAGACTTCTTGTGGAGAGGGACTCAAGGTAATAGGAGCAGCCACCTTGTAAAGTGGGCCATCGTAAAATCTCCCATTGAGGAAGGAGGTTTGGGCTTATACGACATCCACAATAAGAACATATCCCTCTTGGCCAAATGGATTGGGAGGTTTCATAATGAAAAAGAAGCTATTTGGAGGAAGATTATTGTTGCAAAATTTGGGGTCTCCAGGAACAACCTTAAACCAGGGATATCTACCTTGAATTCCTCAAAGGGGCCTTGGAAAGCTATTGTCAAGCTAAAAAATCTGATTTACAAAAATATTGTTATTTCAGTGGGCAATGGAAACACTACCCTGTTCTGGGAGGAGTGTTGGCTTGGATCATCAAACCTTCGGGCTCAATTTCCCCATCTTTATCACCTTTCCCTAAAGAAAGAAGCCCATATTGCAGAATTATGGGATCCCTCATCAAAAGCTTGGAACCTTCAGCTTAGAAGACATTTAAATGAAGCAGAATCGAATGAATGGGCTAACTTGTCCCACCTTCTATCCTCCTTCTCCAACAGAGACGAGGAAGACAAATGGACTTGGTCGCTTGAAAAATCTGGAGCTTTTTCTTCTGGATCCCTAACTAAGGATATGGCCTCTAATAAAATCTCTACCAACAGGGACCTATACCGACAGCTGTGGAAAGGACCTATGCCCAAAAAGGTCAAGTTTTTAATGTGGGAGCTTAGTCACGCTTGCATAAACACTGCTGATGTTGTTCAACGGAAAATGCCTATGATTTCCTTATCCCCAAATTGCTGCTGCCTTTGCTTAAAAGCTCAAGAAACACAAATTCACCTATTCAGCTGGTGTCCATATGTGACAGCCTTCTGGGACATTCTTCTGCAAGCGTTTGGATGGAATATTGCTAGACCGGGAGACATTTTTGCTCTCATAAAATCTGCTATTGTGGGCCGCCCTTTCAAGAATGAAAAGAAAATCCTCTGGTGCAACTTCATTTATGCCTTTTTTTGGAGTATTTGGTTGGAGCGAAATTCTAGAATATTCTCCGAAAAATCTCACAATACCTATGAGTTCGTCGAAGCTACTACATACCTAGC
Source organism: Luffa acutangula (assembly GCA_036850905.1). NCBI lineage: Eukaryota > Viridiplantae > Streptophyta > Magnoliopsida > Cucurbitales > Cucurbitaceae > Luffa > Luffa acutangula. The sequence continues at coordinate 52,585,454 of CM072087.1, read as the reverse complement.
TATTTTTTGGAGCAGTCTCTCCCCTCCTTTTTGTAATTATAGCTTATCTACTTTACTATCTCAATGGAGATGCTTTTTGTAATTATCTTTGATAGGGTTTACATTCTTATCTCCTTTTGTACCTATTTCATACATCAATGAAATGGCAATGTTTCCTATCAAAAAAAAAAAAAAAAGAATGACACAAGAAATTGTTCAGAGTTAAAATTGTCCATATGTTTTCAATCAATAACAATTTTCCTTGCTAATTGTTGAATCATTGATCTAAAAAAATGGAATTGTTTTATGTAATTCACCTTTTGGTGTTTGGAGTATTATCTCCTATTTCATTCATTCAATGAAATTGTTTCCCTTCTAAAAAAAAAAATCATTGATCTAAAAAAATGTTGATATGTCCGAATGGTTAAGAAGACAAACTTGAATTGTTAAATTATTTATCTTATGTTCTAACTTCTAAGATTAATAATTTGATTCTTGTGTTGCATCAGTCCATATCTAATTGATGATGACCTTACAGAAGTCAGCATTTTATGGTTTTAGGTAATCTATGGTGATACAGATTCTGTTATGGTACAATTTGGTGTGCCCAGTGTAGAAGCAGCAATGATCTTGGGAAGGGAAGCAGCTGACTATATCAGTGGTACTTTCATAAAAGTAAGAGTTTGTGGCGTTATTATGACTTTTTTTTTTTTTGTTGTTGGTGGTATACTGCTAAAGGTTCTCTATTTGCTTATATATTTTTATTCGAGTATACTATATTTTTTTGGAATGATATTTGTCGTTTCTTATAAAAAAAATTTCGAGTATAATATATGAATAAAGCAACTGTATAGTTTTGCTTTGAAATCCAAAGTAAATAGTTTATTTTATTTTGAACCATAAGTAAATAGTTTATTAAATGTAGGTAGTTCTCAATTTATTTTTAATACTTTTCTACGTTAGGAAGTTGCAATGCCTAAGAATGTCAGATTTGTAAATTTTTCTTATAAATTTTCCTGTGCATTATCAGCTAATGTTTTCCTCTTTGGCATTCTCTTTTCTCTTTTTGTGTTGGTTCATGCTTTGTTGTAGCCCATCAAGTTGGAGTTTGAGAAGGTTTATTATCCATATCTGTTGATTAGTAAGAAGAGATATGCGGGTTTATTTTGGACTAATCCAAACAAGTTTGACAAGATGGATACTAAAGGTAATTATGGAGAAGCTAAAAGAATTTGTCTTTGTTCATGTTTAAATTTATTTTCCTCCGTTTCAAATATTCCATTTGACATCCACAGGCATTGAAACAGTTCGAAGAGATAATTGCTTATTGGTGAAAAACCTTGTAAATGAGTGCTTGCACAAAATTCTTATTGATAGAGATGTCCCTGGGGCAGTTCAATATGTGAAGAACACGATTTCAGATCTGCTTATGAACCGTGTGGATTTATCCCTCTTGGTTATCACCAAGGTTGGAGATATATGTCAAATATTTTTATTTCACTTTCACTAGTTGTCAAGGAATACCTTGTCACAAGTTTTGCTTCTAGGACATGACTTTGAAGGCTTTAAGTGCATAATTATTTGATCCACAGGGATTGACAAAAACTGGAGATGATTATGAAGTGAAGGCAGCTCATGTTGAACTTGCTGAGCGCATGCGTAAGGTTGTGTTTCATTGTAGTTTTTTCTCCCCCTTTTTTTTTGAATTTTTTTTTTAAAATTTATTTATGAATAACCATATTGTTTTTTGACTCTTTATTTGGTTTCAAATTCCTACACGTCCATAACTATTCATGCTGTGTTCGCCAATGTAGTGTTCAATGATGGATGCAATCCTAGTTTTTCAGTGAGATGTTCTAGGATGCATTTGGTTGGTGATCTGAAAAGACAAATTTCAAAACAAGGGATTCAATGAAAACAAAGTTGTATTTCATGTTTTCAGATATGGTTTAATATTATCAAATTCAAAGATGCTCGCATCTACTCGGACAAGTCTCAAAATTTACATATGTTCATAGAATTTACATCTCATCTTGCTTTATTTTGGAGTTCTCATTCTCCTCCTTTTTATAATTATAGCTTATCTACCCTTATATCTCATTGGATAAGTTTTTTGTAATTATCCTTGATAGGTCCTTTTGTATCTATTTCATACATCAATGAAATGGTTTATGTTTCCTATAAAATATATATATATAAACCATAAACTATTTGTAGTTACCAAATAAATACTATGTTGAATATAAACTATTATTAATTAATTTATAAACATGTCAAATTTTTTTTTATAAATTTTATATAATTATTATTTTACAATATCATATAATTTATAATACATTATATTATACAAATTTTAATTTCACAAAAGTGAATTGAGTTCATAACATGAATTACTATCTTTATTAAAGTTTTTTTTTTTTTTTTAAAAATATTTTTTAATTTAATTTTGCATTTAAAAATTACAAATTCAAAATTTGGGTACACTGAAAACATAAAAAATTGTTTTAAGAATTTTCACTATTTGGATCACAGAATCTGAAAACAGTTTTCATAAACACATATGCCAAATGTATATTCACTGAATTCAGTGAATTCGAAAACATAAGACAAAATTTGGATCGTCTACCAAACAAGCCTTGTTTTCTGATTTTATTTCTGTGGCGCTTCTGGCTTAAGACTTACGGTGCTCCTACTTTTACTCTAGTATTTATTTTTCTATTATTTATCTGTTTTTTAGTTGCTCTTCTATTTGCCAAGAGGATTAAGGTAGCTGAGATTTTCTTTGGAGGGTGAGTGGTTTGCATTTGGTTGAACGAGAGTCTATGTCTAATCCCATAGTCTTGGCGGCCTTGAAATTGAGAGTCCTGTGAGCAAAAATTCAACTTTTTTTGGAAAAATGGCTTTGGAAGAACCAAAAGTACTTCGGAGATGGTCTCAAGGTCATGAAGGTCCCTTTGGAGGAGTTGGTCTCAAGGTCATGAAGGTCTCTTTGGAGGAGTTGGATGATCTCTCTCCTGCAATTGCTTAGAAATATAATTGGACCTTACAAGGAGTTGTCAACTGCAATTCCATCTCATTTATGTCATGCGCATATCATATGCATAAACTTATCTTTAATAACATGTCACTTGTGCCTAGAATTACTAAGAATTTATGCCTCTTGCCACTTCCAATCCTAAAGTGTGTGAATAGGAAAAATCTAGCACTATGAATACAGCCTCAAGTAATTCGAATAACTTGGATGCATCCATCTTGAATGAGCTCAAGCCTAAATGATTAGATGACCACAAATTTTCCAGTCTTTCTTATCACCACATTCCCTATTTTTAACCTTTGGTTGCTTAGAAAGTTCTAACAGTTCCACACTCTACTCCACTATACTTCCCCCCCGTAGCACAGAGGTTGTATGTTTACTCTCAAGGACTTGGTCTCAAAGAAAAATTCACCTATTGGTGAATTTTAATGTGCAAATGGGAATGATCGAGTGGTAAGCTATCATTTTGGTTATTTTTTATTTTACAAGAAACAAACCTTTTGATATATGGAAAAGAAGAAAAAAGTTCTAAGATACAAACTTCAAAAAGGGAGGGAAAAGGAAAAGCAATAAAAAACTACAAGCCAAAATAAACCATTGAAGTGCGAAGAATGGGAGAAACTATTCCCAAAGAGAAACTACAAAGACCAAAGAGCACTTAAGCTATAGCCCTATCCACCAAAAAATAGCACCAAACCCATTATCTGAGGGACAAAAAGCTAGAAGAGAGAACCATGAAGATTCCAACAAGAGAGACTGCACCAATCATCTTCAAAGCTGCTAAACACCACAAAGAAATATTGGAAATGAAACCCCTAATCAGACAAAAATTCTGCTGCATTCTTTAAAAAATTTAGATAGGTCCTTAATAATAACTAGAAAGCCCTTTGAAGAATTCCAAAGAGTTGAGCTCATCGCCAATGAATGAAGAAATTTCCTTCGAAGAAGGGGAAAAAATACCTATTTCACGTGGATCTTCATAGAGACCATCTAGATGCTTTTAATCTGAAACAAGGCTTCTAACATTACCCCTATTTTGTTTTGGTCTCCTGATTTAAATATCATGCTTATTCTAATTGATTCAAGACTCCTATCAGTGCTTCTTAGTGCATTACTTCACACATCCATCCATGTGTTTCTGCATCCCCTTCCTAAAAGAATTCTAGAACAATATTAAGTCGCGCGCGAAGCATCTTTAAAAATGAAGAAATACTTCTCCTTTCTACATATCTTGTCTTGCATTTGTGGTACATTTTCTTATTTCAAGACTCCATTGCATGAACTCTTTCAGTAAGAAAAATGGTTTTTGATTCTTGTAGCATTATCCAGTTCATTGCAATGTGTGACTGGTATTAAAACAAGATTATCTTACTTATTTTCATCCTCAACAGCGAGATGCTGCCACTGCTCCAAATGTTGGTGATCGAGTACCTTATGTGATCATTAAAGCTGCAAAAGGTGCCAAGGTAATCTATTTGATATTTCATCCCCTTCAATGTTCATTATGTATGAAGATTAATATTGGATGACTATCAGGCATATGAGAGGTCAGAGGATCCCATTTATGTTCTTGAGAATAGCATACCAATAGACCCTCAGTACTATCTCGAGAATCAGATGAGCAAGGTTTGATTTCTTTATGGTTCGTGCCATAATTTTTTTTTGTCCTGTTATTCTTGAGTTACATAGCTGTAAAAAGAGTATGTCTAATTTGCAGCCTCTTCTACGAATTTTTGAGCCCATCTTGAAAAATGCTAGCAAGGAACTTCTACATGGAAGTCACACGAGATCAATTTTTATTTCTACTCCTTCAAACAGTGGCATAATGAAATTTGCTAAGAAACAGCTTACCTGCATTGGCTGCAAGGCTCTACTAAGGTAATTCTAACAGTTTTGTTATCCATTTCGGTTTTTGCTAGTTTGAAGACAGTATTTTCTTCTAATGTTCGCTGTGAAGTTATAATCTTGCTAAAGAATATGTGTATGTACAGTATTTGTAGACCATAATTGCATAATTAACGCTATTCACTTCATATGTTACCACCCACAAGTTAAATAGCCAACTACCTCCAACGGTTGCAATCCGTGAATTGTTTTGTGAGTGGGAAAGGAAAAATGGGCTTTCTTGATAGCATCACAAGGGAAAATCAGCAAGCGGAGAGGTGCAAATTTGAGAAGGGATGCTGAAATTTGTACAGCAATGTTGACACCCCTGTAAAAATTGTGATGAATTTAGTGATCTGGTATACCTACTAAGAATGTGCAATAAGCTGTAGGAGAGATACGCTCAAAGGAGTCATAGTTGAGAAGAGGGAGTCGACACATGAAGTTCAAGGAGCAGGACTGAGGCATCCAAGTAGTCCAAAGAGCTTATCTTTCACATAGGTGGAAGAGAGTCGAGAAGAGAGAGTTAAACTTGAGTATGAAGACAATAGGACCAAACGAAAAACTAGATTTGGAGTTTTGAATTGTGAGCAATCTTTGTTCTGTTTTCCCAGTAGATTTTTCTAGGAGGTTTTCTATGACTGGATTCCTTCTATTTTAGTTTGATGCATTAAAGTTTGGGTACCCTTGAACCTTAGAACCAAGTTTGGTTTAGGCACTTGATCTGACAAGGACATCTTGTTTCTTACTTTTATGTCCGACTAGAATATCTCATGAGAATTTGCTATAAGTTGACTTGTGCTCAAGGATTAAAATATCTGTCGATATATCCATAGATGAGAACGTTCATTTCATGTAAATTTTGGTGGTTGCTTCACTAAGATGGGCTTCAATAAAGCTTGTTCTCTGGTTGGTTCTTGTTTCCTTTACATGGTGGGTTAAGAGACGCAGGTTTCGATGGTTCAGATTCTAATTTTTGTTCTCATTTCTGCCCTCTTTTGAGTTTGGAGGCAGCCTTCTGTGTTATTTTTGGCTTCTAAGGCTCTTGGTTGCAAGTTTTTCCTTGGGTTATTTCCTTTGCGTTCGCTTGCTCTTTAGTTTTTTCTTGTGGTAGTTTCCTTTTAGTTTCTTTTTTTTTTTTGGGTTGCTTTAGTGTTCCTTTTGTATCCATTAGGTTATTGGCTCTTTTTTCAATCCCTTGTGGAGTCCTTATCCTTGAGGATTAGTCTCTTTTCATTTATCGATGAAAAGTTTTGTTTCTTGTTAAAACAAAAAAATTAAGAATGAATAGATATTTATGTTATCCTTCGTAAATACATAAAAAATAAAAAATATAATCTATTAATTCCAATATGAATATAAATACTAATAACAAGATCGTAGACTTAGTTTGGGATTTAAAACAAATTATTTATTAATTCAAATAATTGTTAGAAGTTTCTTCATTTAAAGAAATATCTGTCAATATCGATATTTTATCAATATATCTGTTATATTGAAATCCCGATCATATTGATATTGACATCTATATTTTAATTCTTGCTCGTACCTCCTACTGGTGATAGTAGACGGTTACACTTCTATCTATGCAAAGCTTGTACATTTGAATGGTGAATTTTAGGAAAATAAGAGAATTATCTAGGGTTTGTTAATTGCACAACATCCTCCCTACACAGTCTGCATCACTGCAAGTTTCTACCACAAGTGGTAAGTTTGGGGGAAGTAGGCTTTTCTAGGTGCCTTCTATAAATGCCAAAAATTCTCGTTACAGTATTTATATATTTCACAATGGGATAGTGCATGAATTGGCTCACAACTAAAAGATTGAAGCAATAAAGCTGAAGTTGAGAGACTGTTTTCTGTTTCCAATTTACGCTACAGCTTTATTTTACCAAGGAACGCAATTCACATCTTCTAAATATTTTTTGAAAAAATATATTTGAAAGTCAGCATAACGATATTTATTCGATAAATTCCTACTATACTTGACCATATCCAGCAAGGCAGACAAAACTCTCTGCGCACACTGCAAAGGAAGAGAAGCAGAACTTTACTGCAAAGCGGTAGCAAATGGTAAACTTCTTTGTAAGAATTTGTACCAATGTCTAGCTAATTGAATTCTCACCTATATTATATAATTTTGGTTGCAGTTTCTGATTTGGAGATGGTTTTTGGGAGGCTTTGGACGCAGTGCCAAGAATGCCAAGGGTCCCTTCACCAAGATGTCCTCTGTACAAGGTATTGTTGTTTCATCTTCTTGACGCAATTCTTATGACAATTACCTTTTCATAGTATTATTAGCATGCATGCAGATTTTCTCTTTTCTTAATTCAAATGTTGTTTTTGTGCCCTTGACTCATAGTTTCACGAATGCTATATTTTGGTTTACAGTCGAGACTGTCCAATATTTTATCGAAGAAAGAAGGCACAAAAAGACATGGCCGAAGCTAAACAACATTTGGAACGTTGGAATTTCTAAATCGTTGAAAGGTTTTGTTTTTTTCCCCATCAAGTTCATGACTTTGAAAGTTGATCTTGTTGCTAGGCCTCCTTCCTCCTGTAAATTATAATTACTATGCAATTGAAGCCAATATATGGTTACAAAATTTGTATATGAACTCCTGGTTCTCATCACTATTGTTATATTGTCGATTATCTTTCTTCAGAGCTCATGGTTCTCTTGCACCGTAGTGGTCATCCTCTGGCATAGCTTCTAGCTTTTGTGGGAATAGTGAATCCACGTCGACATGGATCCATAGAGCCGAGTGAAATCAATTGTTGGAAGAGTGGGCATCAGGTTTCTTGTCGCCACTTTGGAGTTCAAAAAATTTACCATGGAAGAGAAATGAGGTTTTGGCTTTGCTATGAATCTACGGGGGTCATTGATTCTATTTTGAAATCATTCGAAGCAAAAGGAAAAAAAATGCAGATGATTAAAATAAATTGTCTAGTGATTTACTGGATAAAAAAGGTCGTTTGAAATGCTCATCTAACATAATGATTCCAATCCTCAAGTTTGATAGTGGCAAAAAGGCAGTGACAGTTCTTATGTCTTGTGAAGAGGTCCAACCTCAAATGATTGTGAAAGCTTCCTTTCATAGAGCAAGTGTTTTAGTGGTCCTATTGAAGGAGTAACACTATTTAAGGCAAAGTCATAAGCTCAGAAGAGTTTATTGTGTGAGAATCAAAATCGAGCAAAGTGCCTTGATTTGAGATGGTGATTGTCCCTGATAATATGATATATTGGTGCTAGTGCTACCATGTGTTGATTGAATTGAGGTAGCTAATGAGAAGCAATAGTGTATAGTCATGTTCAAGTCGAAGAATTTTAAATTCGACATGATTGAGCTAAGACGACATCCCTTCATAGTGGTTGCTAGTTCTGTGTTAGGAATTGTGATGTCACTCAAAATGCTCATTCAACTTTAAACTATTGTATTGATATTGATTCAACCCTTGAACTGTTGTACGGAGTTGATAACTATTGGTTCAACTTCGAACTGTTGTATCGAGTTGATAGACAAGTTATACACATCCAATAGTAACCAAGGAAGAACAGTTTAGTTATACTCAAGTTGTATCATACTTGATGGATGGAAGTTCAACGGTTTTCATTTTCTCTGAAGTTTGAGTGGAACATACCGACCTTGTTGATAGAAGATTAGTGATAGTGACAGAATGGATCCTTGGCAGAAAAATGTGGATGATGAAGGTCAATAGATGAAATCAGATTCAACTCTAATAATGATAATAATAAGGGAGCACTAGCTAAGTTATTGGCTATCAGCTTCGCACTATGTTTCAGTGCAGAATTGGGAAACAAAATGTCAACTAAAATCTTTGAATTCAATCTTAAGGGTCAGAAACAGAGGTGGAGATTGGTCCCTCATTCTACATCAAAACAACACAAATTCCAATCAATCAGGTATTATTGTTGCAACTTTTCAGGCATGGTCCTTGGGTTTAATGTATTTAGTTTCGGTTTGAAATGACGTCTGAAGTGTTTAAATACTTAAAAAGACATTTCAAACGGACTCTTAATTGTTGTTTTTAAAAATTTTTATTTTAAGATTAGTGTTTTGTTTTAAAAATAACTTTTTTAAGAACAAAGTTATGTTTGTTATGCATTTGATAAGAAATTGGTTCCTTTTTTGTTATATATATATATTGAATTTAAATGAAAATGTCATTTTCCTATAAATTTTAAATATTGTAAAACAAAAGATTACATGGAATTGTAATTTTTTAAAAAGATTTTTTTTTTTTTTTTTTTTTTTAAAAAAGTGTTCTGATTAATTTTAAATTAATACATAATTATTGCATATATATCTATATAATTGAAATGTAGTAAGGATGATGATTTAAACCTTCCACCTTTTGGAAGGTTACTTGGAGTCTTAACCCTTTTTTAGAAAAAACAAAAAATTAAGTAAACAAACTAGGAATTTGCCAAAACAAGTATTGTACCTTTCACCAAAAGGTCAAAGGTTCGAATCCTCCCATTCTCAAATGTTGATGTACTAAAAAAAAACTAGAAATTTGAACCTCTAATCCTTAGAGAGATAAATAATGCAAAAGGCAACTGAGTTGTACCAAACTTGACAATTGTATCAATTTTCACCCAAACCTTCAATTCCATCAAATTGAACCTAAACATCAATATGTGTTACAATATTTAACCTATATTCAATATCCGCTAGTTCAATTAGTTTTAACAAAAAGTAAAGTAAAATTTTCTCTCACCTCATTCCTTCCAAAATTCACAAATTTCAACAAAAATTTAACACTAGTGTTGTCTATTAGAGGATAATATTTCCAACATTTATTCAAGTTTAAAGTACAATACAATTAGATAAAATTTAAAGTTTGAATTACAAATCAATACACTTTTACCAATTTTAGGATAAAGTTGATATTTTTCCCATCAAAACAAGATCTAAAACTTTTTTTTTAATTTTTTTTTTTAAAAATAACAAACTAGAAAGTATCTTGTTAACCATTTTTACTAGGTAGAACAAAAGTAAGAATATATATATATATATATATATATATATATATATTGAAAATAAGTAAGTAAGAATAATTTTGAACTAATTTCCCTGTTTTTTTTTTTTTTTTGAATTGAAAAAACAACCTTGTAAATTATTAGCTTCTAGGTGTCAATAATATTTGGGATTACCACACGACCATCTTGAAGGCTGGAGCCTTCAGGTCAACTGCCTCATCACGTGATCCTTTTTCTTTATTTAATTTATTTTCTTAGATTTGTCTTTTTATTTATTTTTTACCATAAGATTTGTCTTTTTATTCAACCTTATGTTTGATACCACTTTTACATAGAATATTCAATCTTCCTTTTCTTCTATACTTTGCACCTCCCATACCTACACATAACGATAAATAACAATACTTTATGATTGATATTATATATTTTGATCCATCTCAATTTTACTTCCTAATAGCTGGTCTACCGATACTTTTTAAATGTTTGTAATTATCTCTATATAATATCATATCTTATTATATAGTCAATTATCTCTTATTTAGACATCTCACGTGAATAAGGATAATGCATGATTCATCGTATCTTATATAAGATCGCTAGCTTTACACCAAATCACTTGAGAAGGATATGTTTTTAGTTTATACAAATGTTGGAGTTTTGTCATTTTCTTTGTTTTTCTTCGTCAATCCGTTACTATAACTTTAACAAAACATCACATCATTGTACGTTGAATAAGTCATTGTTCTTGTATTATCCATTTTAGTATTTAGTACCTTTACTCTTTCCTAGTAGAATCATTAAACTAATTAATGTTGGCCTAATAAATCAACTTTAATATTGAAAAGTCTTTCTTTTTCGCATAGTCCGCACTAAATAAAGGGATTAGTCGCCGACTAATCTTTCTAAATTCTAGATTATCGAAAAGGCAGGAAACAGTAAACATCCAATATAATTATCTATCAAATACACTATTTTAGATCTTACAAAATAAACAAAAATGTAACAATAAATACAAAACTCTTCCCTGGAATGAGGATTTGAATCTTTGACCTAGTGATCGAGAGTAAATCCCAATCATTGAGTTATGTTTACTTTGGCCAAAACTCTTCCCTTTGCCCTCTAAAAAAGGAAAACAACTATAACAACTAACGATAATATTTATTAATTATCTAATTATTTTTTAGTATTACAATCCAAAGTATAGAGTTAGGATTCATAAAGTTAACTTAACTACAACAAGAAGAAAAAAAAAAAAATAACAATAACTTAAATGTAAATGCCTTATTAAACATGCTATCTTTAATAACTGTTTGATCAAACACTATTGAAATGTAAGTGTTGTCAAAATCATTAAGGCTCCTTTTGATAACCATTCAATTTTTTAAAATCAAGGTTATAAACTTCTATCTATTAGTTTCTTTGTTTTGTTATCTACATTTTTTCATGTTTTAAAAAACTAAGTCAGGGTGCATTTGAGATTGATTTTGAACGAGGGAGAAGTGATTAAAAAAATAATCTTAACTGTAAAACAAATTATAAATTAATTTTAATAAAATACTTTTTCAACCACATTAATTTGCAAAATCTAATAATGGTAGCTTCCCCGTTTAGCTTGTCTAAAAATCTGCTTTGTAACTAACTCTTTATCTTCCCAAGTGTGCACGTTGTTGTTCAGCAGCCTATGTTTTCGGGCGCACGCGTGAAGGCATGATTAGTTCTACAAATCTCACCATCAACCATTTTTTTTTATTTTAACTTAATTTCTTTTATTATATTATCTTATATTGAATTGAATTTATTTGTCTTTATTTTTCATTTAGATTGAAATAACATTTTTTTTTTCAATATGACTCGTTTATATAGTAAATTATATGTCTTATCAAAATATAAAAATATCATAGATTAAACATATATAATATTATATTTTAAATCATGTGAAATTTAAAATAATTATCTTATAAAAACTTTGAAATTAAATATCAATGGAATAATATTATACTTTAGTTATTATAATTAAACCGCAACAATTTAGAATATTAATTTACCAAACACCTTAACCTGCTTTTTCATCTATAAAACTAAAGCTTACCAAACACTAATTTACTTCGTAGTACAACTGATTTTCTTAAAAGCACAGTTGACAACAATTATTTTAAGAGCTACTACAACAACATCAAACTAAGCCTAAGTTAAATTTTGTCAAGAAAGTAGTTTTTATTTTTTTATTATTTTTTTTAAAATTGACCCAGAATTCAAACGTATTCTTAACAACCGACGAAAACGATTGTATTAAAATTGAGAGAAAATAAGCATTATTTTCAAAAATCAAATCGATGGAAATTTTGTATGTGGACAAAAATCAACAAATAATATGGTCCATATTTATACATAGAATTCTTTTTTTCCTTAATTTTTTCCCCTCAAAAGGTCACTATAATTTACCTATACACCACCACCACCACCACCACTCTCAGTAAAATTACGATTCTACCCCGCCTTCACCGGTGTATAAAAACCCCTTCCCCTTTCCCTCCATTTCCACCATAACTGAAAACAATACACAGAACAAATTAAAGAAAAGAAAAATGGGTTCCCTTCCTCACATCGTCGAAGACTGCATGGGCGTCCTCCAGCTCTACAGCGACGGCACCGTCTCCCGCTCCGACGACATCCGCTTCCCCTTTCCGATCGCCGCCGACACCTCCGTCGTCTTCCGCGACGTCCTCTACGACGCCGCTCACGGCCTCCACCTCCGCCTCTTCAAGCCAGCGGCCGCGACGACCTCCAATACTAACAACAAACTTCCAGTCCTGTTCTTCCTCCACGGCGGCGGCTTCTGCGTCGGCTCCCGATCCTGGCCGAACTCGCACAATTGCTGCGTCCGGCTTGCCCTAGGGCTCGAGGCGCTGGTAATCGCTCCAGACTACCGTCTGGCGCCGGAGCACCGGCTCCCAGCCGCCGTGGAGGACGGCGGTAGGGCGATCCAGTGGCTGAGAGGGCGGGAGGATGAGTGGATTGACGATGGAGTTGATTTGGAGAGGGTTTTTGTGATGGGAGACTCGTCGGGAGGGAACATTGCGCACCATTTGGCGGTAGGGTTTGGGAGTGATTGTGAGAGTTTTGGATCGAGAGTGAGAGGATTCGTTTTGATGGCGCCGTTCTTCGGCGGTGTGATGAGGACCAAATCGGAGGAGGGACCGCCTGAAGATTTGCTCGATTTGGAGGCGCTTGACAGGTACTGATCTCTCTCTCTCTCTCTCTCTCTCTCTCTCTCTTTCAACCTATCAAACTCTATAATAACCATAAGATTCCTTTTTCTGTTGCTTTGTTCATCATTTTCACTTACGGACAACACCTCCTTTTTCCAAAACAAACTCTTCTCCTTCACTTTTATAACCGTACAAAATCAAAATTTTGTGATTTAAATTCCATTTTCCTCTACTTATTTGTTTTTTTTTAGTTTAACGTCTCGGAGTGATTCGAACATCTAACCGTCAATTGCTACTAAGTTATTCGTTCTGACTATTTGTTATGTGGGTAATACGATTGCATATTGGAGTGTAGATATCATCCTACACACTCCATCAAAATCCTTGACAACTAAGAGAGAATAGTAAAAAATTAAAATTTTTATTTTATCTTTCCTAATTGTTGGCGTTTTAGGATCCATTTGGAATACTTTTTAATTTAAATGTTTTTCAAGATAATGCATTTTTTAAAAAAAAACATTTTGTACAAAAATTGTTTAGAATTAAACATTTTGTACAAAAATTGTTTAGAATTTAAACACTCATATACTTGGTTGCATTTCCTTTTTTATACACAAGTTTTTGTATATTTAAAAAGTATTTTTAAAAAAGTTGGTTTCAGGTGTTTCCCAAAAAAAATGTTTATTTATCAATCTCATTTTCTAATAAGCAATTTTTTAAGGTTGCCAAACACTAAAAACTTTTTTTAAATGATTTTTTTTTTCTAAAATTAAACACTTAAAAAGTTAAACCAAACACGCCTTTAATAGTTGAGTGCATAGTGATTCCTACACACCAGTCAAAGATTTTCCTTTTATATTTTAATTTTCAAGAGGAATAAATTCCAGAGAGAGGAAAAATATTTCATTAGAGAGGAAAGTGTATAATGTCTGAATACAACAGAAAAGCCAAAAGCAGCCTACAAATACAAAGAGAGAGCAACACGTGTAGGCCAATAATAGGCTATACCAAAAACAGGAGAAAAGAGAATAACAGAGAAAATAAACCAGCATAAATAAAAGATAAATAACACTCTATTATCCCCTCGCAAGCGAAACTGGTCGACTAAGAACCGTGAGCTTGGAACGAAGACTTTGAAAACGAGCTGTGGATAATGGTTTAGTCATAATATCAGCAACTTGGTCCTCAGAAGGAACGAAGCGAACTAAAAGTTGTTTACGTAGAACTCGCTCTCGAATAAAGTGATGATCGATCTCAATGTGTTTGGAACGATTATGAAATACCGGATTTGCCGCCAAATACGTTGCACTAATATTATCACATAATAACAAAGGTACCGCAGAAGACCCAATACCAACTTCAGATAAAACTGATTGAATCCATACAATTTCAGCGGTAGCATTGGACATACCTCGATATTCCGATTCAGCACTAGAACGAGAGACAACTTTTTGTTTGGCTGAAGACCATGAAACCAAGTTGTTGCCAATAAAAACACAGTAGCCACTAGTACTCCGGCGATCATCTGGACAATTTGCCCAATCGGCATCAGTATAACATAACAATGAGCTATTATCAGAACGAGTAAAAGAAAGTCCAAGAGAAATGGTGGCCTTCAAATAACGAAGAATGCGCTTAACTGCAAGCCAGTGCACCGAGGTAGGAGCATGAAGAAACTGACAAACTTTGTTAACCACAAAACTCAGATCAGGACGAGTCAATGTACAATATTGAAGGGCACCAACAATACTACGATATTGCTTAGGATCCGACAACAACTCACCATCATTTATAGACATAACAGTCCCACTGGCCATAGGAGTAGCAATTGGCTTACAATCCTGCATTGCTGCTCGTTGGAGGATATCATGAAAATACTTGCTTTGACATAAATGCAAAGAATTAGAATCTCGACGAAACTCAATGCCCAAAAAATAAGACAGGTCACCAAGATCTTTAAGAGCAAACAACTCATTTAGCGACTTAATAAAATTCTGAGTAAACGCTAAATTATTTCCTGTCACCAAGATATCATCAACATAAACTAGAATAATCACCAAAACCGAATCTTTGTTAAGCACAAACAGAGATGTATCAGATTTAGAAGCCTTAAAACCCCACTGCACAAGACAAGTACTCAGTTTCATAAACCATTCACGGGGACTTTGCTTTAAACCATATAAAGCCTTCTGCAATTTACACACATGCTCGGGTCGATTTTTATCAACAAAACCAGGGGGTTGATGCATATACACATCTTCATGGAGATCCCCATTCAGAAAAGCATTATGAACATCCAACTGTTTAATAGCCCAATTAAACTGAACAGCAAGAGACAACACAATACGAATAGTAGATGGCTTTATAACTGGGCTGAAAGTTTCAAAATAATCGATGCCATAAGCCTGATCAAAACCACGAGCCACAAGACGAGCTTTATAGCGCTCAACATCCCCATTTGGTTTAAGTTTAATTTTATACACCCATTTACAGCTGATGACTTTATAATCAGAAGATGGGGGAACAAGAATCCATGTCTTATTAGAAACCAATGCAGCAAACTCTTTCTCCATAGCCTCACACCATTCAACCTGTTTTACCGCTGCCTTGAAGGATGTAGGTTCGGTAATGGAAGGGGGAATAGGAGAAGTAGAGAGCCAACATTTTGGTTTAGTTATACCAGCTTTCGCACGGGTAATCATAGGGTGAAAATTAGAAATGGAAGCTGGTGGATGATAAGGCAAAGAGGGAGGAGATGAAACTGATGATAAGGGCTGGGAAGGAACAACAGATGCCGAAATAGACTGGTTAGATGCGGAAGCATAATTAGGAGAAGAGGAAACCGAGGAAACAGATGGGTGAGGTTGAATTAAAGAAGCTGAAACAGCAGCAGAATTTTTTTGAGAAGAATTAATTGGAATTGGAGAGAAAGGGGCTGAAAGAGAGGTACTCGGCGAGACAACGGAGGCGTCAAAAATTGATGCTTGCTGATGGTGAACACTTGTGCACGGTGGGGAGGAAAAGCCAGGAGGATGTGAGGAAGTTGGAGGAGAAGGTGAAAAAACCGCAGGGGGTGAGGGATAAATTGGAAAAGGAGCAGTGGAGTGAAAAAATTGATCTGGAGGGGGGGATTTAACAGAACCAAAAATGAATTCATTTTGAGAGCAGGGAAATACATTTTCATTGAAAATAACATGACGAGATACATAAAGACGACCCGAAGATGGATCGAGGCAAAGATATCCCTTATGATTAGAGCTATACCCAATGAAAATGCATTCTTTTGAGCGAAAAAGAAGTTTATGAGCATTATACGGCCGAAGAAAAGGAAAACAAGCACAACCAAAACTACGAAGCAAAGAATAATCAGGTAAATGATTAAAGAGCATTTGATAAGGACTTTTAGAATGAAGAACATTAGTAGGCAAGCGATTAATAAGATAAACCGCAGTTTGAAAGGCATAACTCCAAAACGACAAAGGCAAGCTAGAGTGAGCAAGAAGAGATAAGCCTATTTCAACAATATGTCTATTTTTTCGCTCAACTCGCCCATTTTGTTGAGGAGTATAAGGACAAGCCACTCGATGAATAATGCCATTAGAGGATAAAAAAGAGGAGACTCGACGAAACTCGCCGCCCCAATCAGTTTGCATACTTTTAATGTGAGTATTAAACTGAACTTCAACATACTTTTTAAAATGAAGGAAACAAGGAAACACCTCATCTTTTGTTTTTAATAGATAAAGCCAAGTGAAACGAGAGAAGTCATCCACAAATAACAAGAAATATCGAGCTCCATTAATAGAAATATGTGGAGAGGGTCCCCATACATCGGAATGAACTAACTGAAAAGGTTCACTAGACATTGACTCAGATAAAGAAAAAGGCAAACGATGACTCTTAGCTAACTGACACGAATTACAAAAGTCATTGACATTCGAACAAGAAATTTGACATAAAGACAAAATTTGCCGCAGAGTTGATGCAGCTGGATGCCCCAATCGGATGTGCCAATTTGGAGCTGCAGAGGTGGTAGACAAAAGAGCAGCAACATTAGAAATGGATGAAGAGCTTGATGAAATGTTTGATGGAGAGGCCAAAGAACTGGACACAGCCGGAGACAACCTATATAAGCCATCTTTAAGAGTGCCCTGGAGAAGGATTTGCTTGGAGCGAATGTCCTTAACAAGAAAAAAAGAAGAATAGAATTCAACAAAGGCTTTGTTATCTTTGCATAAACGGGCAACACTAATAAGCTTTTTTGAAATAGCAGGAGTATATAAGACAGCATCAAGATAGACTGGATTATGAAAAGATGATAGAAAAGAAATACCAACATGAGAAATGTCAATTTGCTTACCATTTCCGACCGTGACTTGTTCACCACCATTGTATGGCATCAAAGATTGAAGAGACGACGCATCCGGAGTCATATGATGAGTAGCGCCCGAGTCAAGATACCAATTCTCATCCGGATGATATGAATCAGCAGAAAAAGTAGAGACAGAATCTGATAATGGGGAAGGGACAGTGGGCTGAGTTGTAGTGAGCAAGGCTTGAGGTGGTGGAGTTTGATACGCTAGATTGGTACGATGGTGGCAAATAAGAGCGGTATGCCCAAATTTGCCACAAATTTGACACTGTGGCTTGGTAGAGTTGTGTCTTGGAGGTCTATTTTGTGAAGGAGAGGTTTGAGGCTTTCCTAAGATACTAGGAGAGAACATTGATGAAGAGGGAAAGGACATTGGGGATGGATTGAAGGGAGGTCTATATGCTGTGTTAGAGGAAGAACGAGGTTGGTGTGATGGACGGCGATGAACAGGTTGAAGATGGAGAGTACTAAGATTCGCTTGGGCTACATTAAGCTGTTCCACAACATTCTGTTTCTCAAGTCGAGCTTCATAAGCCAAAAGTAAACTCCGAACATCTTCTAACGCTGGATTATCAGTTCTATTTTGTATAGTGGTCACAAAAGCATTATATTCACTACCAAGGCCATCCAAGATATGTGCTAAATGATCTCTATAAGAAATAGGTTCACCTATAGCAGCAAATTTATCAGCAACCTCCTTGATTTGGGCTAAATATTGACTCACAGACAACCCTTCTTTCTTAATCTTTTGTAACTGAGTTTTTAAACCCATTATTCGAGCAGTAGTTTTGGAATCATAGGCACGTTTTAGAGAGTTCCAAATATCAAAAGCTGTTTCTAAACTAACAATTTCACCCATCTTTTCCTCAGACAGAGAAGAATACATCCAACACATGATAAGACGATTGTACCTTTCCCAAGTAAGGAAATCTGGGTTTGGTTGCATCTGTTGGGCGTCCAGAAACTTTGGTGGTGTAGGGATCGATCCATCGAGAAATCCATGAAGACCATTGGCGAGAACAGCATTCAGAAGCTGGTTTTTCCAGAGAAGAAAGTTATTGTCATTGAGTTTAACGGCCAAAGGCTGTGGAAGAGTAGGGAAAGGGCTCGGGGAAAAGGGATTTTGAAACGCATTCGGTGGGATATTTTGGGGAAAAGACGAAGGAGGCGCAGGGTATGGTGCTCTCGGGAACGAAGAAGGAGCAGGGTATGTGGCTGGGTAAAAAGGTTGAGCTGTAGCAGTAGGGTAGGGGTACTGTTGCGATTGATAAGGGGCGAAGGTTGGCTGATATTGAGGAGCTCGAGGATGAGTAGGTGGTTGGCTTGCAGCTTGAAGTACCTGTGCAGGACCTCGAGGAAGAACAGAGGGATTCAAGGGATCGGTAGTAGGTCTTTGGGCTATGGGGGTAATAACCGGTGTGGTAATCGGTGTAGAAGGAGAGACTACGGGAGTAATTTCAGGTCCTGAGGAGGAGGAAGAAGAAAAATCGCCGGTCGTCATGGTGAAAAGCTGAGCTCACTGCTCTGATACCATCAAGAGGAATAAATTCCAGAGAGAGGAAAAATATTTCATTAGAGAGGAAAGTGTATAATGTCTGAATACAACAGAAAAGCCAAAAGCAGCCTACAAATACAAAGAGAGAGCAACACGTGTAGGCCAATAATAGGCTATACCAAAAACAGGAGAAAAGAGAATAACAGAGAAAATAAACCAGCATAAATAAAAGATAAATAACACTCTATTAAATTTCAACTCTTCCGTAATCGAAATAGTCTTTGTTAACTTCTTTTTTTTAAAAAAAAAAAATTGAAAACATATTCAAATTGTTTTTTTTAATGATATTATGGTTATTATTTTATCAAATTTGATAACAAATAATTTTGGGGTTTATTTAAAAGAGATGGGTTACATTTAGACATAAGAAAAGTTAAACCAAAATTATTAGATGAGGTTATTATATATAAATCTTGCATGTTCACCAATAATCATGAAATATACATATGAAGGCTTTTTGCGTTATTTCTATTTTACACAGTTAAAATTGTCCGCCACATGTTGGTGAATATAATTTTTTACTGTTAGAAACTTTTTTTTTAATATTTTTAGAAGCTCTATTGTTTAAATATTTTCTGTCTAAATTTAATTACAACTAGACAATTACAACTAGACAAAAGGTGAAAACAAAACAACCCAAACGTAACTTTATTTTGTTTTTAGTTCACCCAAACATAACTTTAACTATATAAACTTATCAATTAAAGTTTTGATAATTATTCTTTTCCAATCCTTCCTTTGCTGTGTTATAAAATAAAATTTTATTAAAGGTGAATTTAAGGAATGTTTCGACTTTGAATTTTGTTTTGTTTTTTTGTTTTGTTTTTTTGTTTTTAAATCATTACTGATGTTTTATTTTCATTTCTCAATCAAATCTTAACCGTTATGTTGACTAAGATTTCAATAGTGTTTTTCAAAAAGTGAAATAACTAAATAAAGAAAAGTCGTATAAGCTTAATATTTTTTAAAAAAGAAATAAATAAAATCAAAAGTGTTACCAAATGGTTGTGTATGTCTATTATACATATCACAATTTGATTTTTAAAAATTGGAATATTATAATCAAAATTGCTACCCATGACGTCTTAATTTTGGCTTTTAAAAGTTCAGCAAACTATATGCCAAGAAAAAGAAAGTTCAGTATAGACATTTGTTTTCATTTGTTTCTTTTAAACAATTTTCTGTAATATAAATGAATGTGAATTGAGAATTTAAACAGTAATAATATTCTTATTACCAAAGTGAACATAGTTCAGTGGTAATTGGTATGTACTCTCGACCAAGAGGTAAGATGTTCGAATCTTTACCTCCATTAATTGTTGTTGAACTTAAAAAAAAAAAAACTGAATATTTTTATTATCATATTCTTTCCTATTCTTCTATCCATTGGTGATTGGTCCGTTAAAGTCTTTATTCTTCTCAATTTTCTTGGTTCTTTTAAAGAAAAATGATGTTTGTGGTTATACGATCATAAATGAATCATTTTTAATTTTGAAAAAGAAAAAGTAGAAGAAAAGGAAATGCATTATTAATAGTAATAGAAGTGTGAAAATTGAGTGTAAAGAAGACATGCAGTGCACACGGGCATGATGGGAGAATAAGAGAATATTCAAACCATCAACCAAATATTTGACTATCTATTTTTCTCAATCTATCTAATCTTGTAGGATCTTCCTAAAAATAAACATCCATTTCCATCTTATCACCAAAAAATAAAAAAAAAATCCATTTCCATCAATTCACGTCACCACTACCCACTCCACGTGGCTGTAATTCTTTTCATACATCATCCAAAAATATGAATAATATTGGAGGGAATTAGGTGCATCGGCAAAGGTCACTTTTGCAGATGCCGATTAATACGACGTCGGTAAAAGCCTTGCTGCTCTTGACGCATATATAAACGACGTCGAGAGAGGATGCCTCTGTCGACGCGGTCTTACCGACGTCGGCAGAGATGGTTTGTGCGTCGGCATAAGGTCCTTATCCCGACGCATTTAACAACGTCGAGAGAAAATGCGTCGACAAAAACAATTTTTCTTGTAGTGACGTCTAATCTCTTAGTCAATGTTAGAACTATTCTCCCTTTGACTCTTATATATTTTAAAACTGATTTGACGTTTGAATTTCCATTAAAATATTACATAATTATATCTTGAGTTGTGATCCTTACCTTTATTTTCTTCCCACCTTTTAAGAGAAAAAACAAAATTAAATACTTCTAACAAATCTCTCTCCTTTTTCTTTCTTTTCATTTTATTAGAAAATAAATTAAGCAAATGATTTTCTCACAAATGTCATTTTCAAATCTCCACCATGGAAAAAGGGAGAGATCTAGTCAATGCCTTGGACTTTTGACGCTTTGTATCACACACCTTCAAGATCTTGGACTTATTGCTAAATCCAAAAACCCCCCACCATAAATGATACATATATCACTAAAAAAAAATAATTATTACCAAAAATAAATCATCATAATACTACAAAAATAGAAAGAGTTAGAGTTAGAGGTGTTTGATGGGATGACAAATTGAGTTGGTATAATTTGAGTTCTTTTAAAAAATTGATTTCGTTTTGGTATGAAGATTTTCCACCAACACTAGCTACGCTACATAGATTGTACATAACTTCATGTTATACGAACGTAGAATTTATGAAACTCTCACATTTTATCTCCTTGCATACTAATTTTTAAATATTATATAATTATAAAAATTTAGAAACCAAATACAAACGGTTCAAACTTAAGTTTCTACAAATCCACGATCCAAACAAATTAGATGGGTAAACTCAAACTTCTCAATCCCTAGTCTTACTAATCAAACTTGTGAATCATCAACATCATTGGTTGCAAGATAAGATTCACTTTATAATACATAGAGTTGTGAGGCTTGTGTATATATTTGTTTTATATGTTGGAGTAAAGTTATCATTGTTATTATTTTAAAATTAAGTTTGTCAACAAATAAAAAATATATATAACTTTTAATGTTTGGACTTTGGAGCCACTTTTTTCTTTTCATTTTTTTAAAAAGCAAACCATCTTGAATGTTTTGTATGACCACTTATAAATTTATAATACATATGGAAAGTGACTTTTTAAGGAAAAAAAAAGAGAACAATTATAGCTTCAAAAAATCTAAATTGGTTAATGGTATTAACATTTTCATTATAATATGCGCAAGTGTGTGGCAAGATTTTATTGAAATCTCTTACTTTTGGAAAATGGCACTTCCTTTATATTATAAAACTTTTAGTGGATAAGTTCATTGAATTAATAGATTAATTTAATTTAGTTGACCTAAATCTTTAAGCATTCTATTTTGTGTAAGAATTTTTTATTTTAACATTAACTATTACTAGATAAAACCCAAACTTATAAACTTTTCTTTAATATTTTATCAATTTCCCAAAAGTTGAAATAATATATACAATATGAATTTCTCATATATTGAAACTTATCATCAAACAAAAACTTATTCAAAACCAACCTTTTAACTTTTCAAATATGACTTTTTATTATTGTTGTTATTATTTTTTTTTAAAAAAAGGCAATTACTTTTTTTTTTATATCATAGTGGAGTTGAAATTAGGATGTCAATCAACTGATTTTATTTTAAACTAATTTATCCAGAAGACAATGATTCAAGAATGAAATTAAAAAAAAAAAAAAAAAAACCATAGAGGAAGTTCTAATTTCTCAGCTCTGTATTATTAGAATCTTCCACATAATCTCATAGAAAATTCATAGTGCCTTTTATCCAATCAACTTTCCAATATCTTATTTTATATCATTAAAAAAAATGTCCGAATCTTTTGGAAAAGAGTTGGAAAACGATGGACGGATCCAATTGAGATCTCAATGGTCGATAAAGTCATTCCCTTTGTAGTGACGTCAGAAAGCAACCAAACAAAAGCAAAGCTTGTGGTTAAAAAAAAAAAAAAAAATCACATTATAACTCAAATATAGTTTAGACATGTGGGGTAGAGGATTTGAGCATCTTACCTCTTGATTGAGAGTATACAAGATATATGTCAGTTGAGTTATGCTCTTGTTAGCTCGAACCCAAATACTTAAGTGATCCATAGGATACGACCAATGTTAATCTTTTATCAAAATTTTAACACTCTCCTCAATTGTTTGAACTTGAAAATTTATACCAAGCTCAACGAGGAGTTATCGATAGCGATAGGAAGGAAAATGACATTACCAGAGTTTAAGCATATGGTTTGATTTCTTGCTTTGATATCCAACTAAGTAACCAACAAATCCAAAAGCTTAAGTTGTTGGGTTACAATAAATTTAATCTTTTATCAATATTACAACAATCTTGACCTCCCAATTGGCGGACTTGGAGGAAATGACATTACTATAAACATAGAACTTCTTGCGTTGATATCGTATATTGAATAACTAATACCGAACTCAAAAGTTTACACTGATGGATTATGATATAAATTTAATCTTTTATCAATACTTTAACGAGTTTTCGTACTCGACCAGGTTTTGGAGGCTATCGTTACCGATAGGAGAAGATAGAGACCACCCATTGGCAAACCCATTTGGGGCATCAAGCATGAGGCTTGAAGAAGTGGATTTGGAGCCGATTTTGGTGATAGTTGGTGGAAATGAAATGCTGAAAGATAGAGTGGAAAACTATGCAAAAACACTGTCAGAATTGGGAAAGAGAATAGAATATGTGGAGTTTGAGGGGAAGCAACATGGATTCTTCACCAATTGTCAAGATTCTGAACTGGCTGATGAGGTCCTCGCTATTATCAAACGCTTTATGCTTCAAAACTCTGTTTGAAGAATCTGAAATCTCTCATACTTAGAATTATTTTCTTGGTGCAAACTGTTTTTTCCATTAATTTGTTTTGATTTTACAAGGGTTTTAGAACACATGTGATTTTGGTAGATGTCTCTGCGTGAATATTATTGATGGAGTGATTAAGTAATTTAGGTTATGCTTGTAGTGATATATATATAGATGGTGTGAAAATTATAATAATATATGAAAGAATTGTAGGGTTGAACTCTCTGACTGCGAGGGGAAAGAAAACCAAACTTTGTTTTTTTTTCTCTGACCTCCTGATCAAGGGTTCATGCCAATTACCGCTGTGCTATGCTCGCTTTGGCAAAGAAAACCAAACATATATATATATAGTGAATTATTTTAAGTTTTTGTGTTTGAAAATAATAATAATAATAATAAAAATAATAATAATAATAATAAGCATGTTTGGTGGTGTTTTTAATTTTTAAAAGAGATAGAGAGAGATGAAGTGAGAGAGAATGGAAGAAAATTAAAGTTACATGCGTAGAGGGAAATGTAAGAGAGAGAGATAAGTTTGAAGGGAAAAAAAGTTATATACAAAGAGAATAAGAAGTTATAAATAAAAAAAAATAAAGTTTAGGATATAATTGAGAGAGAAAATTGAAAAAAAAAAAATTACGAAGTATGTTTGCAAGAGAAATGTGGAGAAAGTAAGTTGGAATAAAGAAACATAAGAGTTAGGAGTAAATTTTGAATTTTGAAATCGTTAAATTACTTTTGTCACGTTTAAAATCTAAACATGTGTTTTTTTTTTTTTTGTTACAATATGTGGGGTGTAGATCTCGTGGTCATCGATACAATTTTATGCCAGTTGAGCTATGCTCTTGTTGGCACACTTCAAAACATGTTTAATAATTCAAAATCAATTTTGATGTATGAAAATCACATTTAAAAGTGTAAAATTAAATATTGGGTTGATTTTGAATGATTAAAAACATGTTTGAGGATCATTTTTTGAACATGACAAAAGTGATTTTAATTATTTTAAAATCACTCTCAAACATATAGTAAGAGGAGATCTGCCAAAGAGGAGAGTTATCAGTCATGAGCTAGTATGCATATTGTTTTCTCTATAAAATAACTATATAGCTAACACATATAGTATGATATTTAACAATAATACTTGGCTGCATATTGGTATGTAGGGATTTCCTTGTATGCTCCATTAAGATCTCGCCAACTAAGAAAGAAGAAGGTAAAAAATGAGAAGACTTTTTCATCTCTCTTAGTTGTCAATATTTTAATGGTGATATGAAACGAGATTTTTACATATATATCGGTGTGGAGTCAAATATTTTTTAATATTTAATATAAATAATTTAATTTAATAATATTTTTTGGCGATTGGACTTCCTTTGCTCACTATCGTTACCACTGTCATTCATTCACTGTTATTACCATATTGTTATCATTGTCATCACTTGCCATTGCTACAATCGCTGTTGGGCTCCCATAACTACTGAAGACTTTGAACAAAGGAGAGGAGCTAGCTGATAAAAAAAAACCCTAATGCAAGTATGTATAAGAACAAAAAATGGAATTTGAAATTGTTTTACGTCAAGAAGAGCTTCAACATAGAGTTGCAAAGCACTCGATCGAGTTTCATTTACGAACCAGCTCAAGTTACATTGGAATGAACTATATCAAGTTGTAATAAATGAACTCAATTGCATTTTAGAGTTCATTTAATGCAAGTCAAGCATCAATTATAAAATTACTCTTCAAGTCCCATTCCATTAAGTAGAACATCAATTTACGTAGATGGACCAGGTTTACAAAGACTTTAATTCTCGGATTTAGAGCTTCTATTATGTAATTTTTAGTTTTTGAGTCTGTTCCATATTTTTTTAGGTTAGGGTTATGTTTTGATTTTGAAGGCTATATAAAGTATCTTGGTTGTAATACAAATTAGATCTTTTTTTCTTTTCTTTTTTGAATAAATGTTGCATAATTTACTTTCAAATTAAATCTTGAGCTTAATTGTTTCTTTTAACCTGCAATTCTTGTGTTTTAGATTTACACAATAGAATAATATTTCAAGTAACTTGATCAAGCTATTTTATGGAGTAATTTGAATATGAAACAAGTTTCTTTTTTTTATTCTTTTTTATTTTGAAGTTTGATATTGATCATCAAAAGTAAACTCGTTTCTATTTTTTTTTTCCTTGAGTTGGTACAATTTGAATTTGGGGTTTTAGTTGTGTAGATATGAGTTTAGTGAAACCAATTTCTTGGACTCCATTGAAAAGCCTTAGAGATACAAAAGATAAATAATTAGTAAGCAAATGCAAATCTATTAAATTTGTAGGATATAGCTAATTTGAAAAGTTAATTTTGCAAATCAACCTAATTAAAAAAGTACTCCTATCGAAATTATTCTAGCCCAACCTTGAAAGTGGTTAAATTCTTCTATGGTCACTTTTATAGTCTTTTAAATCAATTACAGAATCACTCTAATATTGTGTTTGAAACCTTGTGATTTTGAAACAAACATTCGTTTGTTATGGTAAGAAAGAAGATAAAATCGTATTTTCAATTAAAAAAATCTCAACTAAAACTAAAACTATCAAATTTTGTATGATTTTATTAAGAGCTATCATATTTTAATTTTTTTTTTATTAATAACTCAAAATTAAAAGTTTAAATTAATATATATATATATTTAAATTTTCCTTTCTCTGCTTACCATTTAAACACAAAAATTTTAAATGCATTCGTTTTAAAATTTTCTGTTCTAAACTAAACAAAGAAATTTTAAATCATTTATCAAATTTCAAATTCGAGGATTTAAAACTATTTCTTAGAGACGGGGTAAATTAGACAAAATCCAACTAAAAGGTAAAAACAGATTTACTGATAAAGGTAAAAGGAAAATTTTACCTAAAATCATGTGAAATTATGAAATTGGTTTCAATTATATACTTTCGAACTTTCAAAAGTTGCATTTTAGTTCTTGAGGTATATGTTTCAAAATAATTATTGGAGACATTTTTCATTAAATTTATTGACAAAAAATGACATGTTTGTATGTGTTTTTATTGTTTTTTTCACATAGGTGTTCAAATCTATTCACAAAAGCAACAATACATATATATACACGTTCGATCCGTAAATTTAACAAAAAAAAAAAGTTTTCAAGATTATTTTGAAACAAACTTCTTAAAGTGCTAAAATGAAACTTTTGAAAGTTGAAGATATAATTAAAGTCAACAATATATTTCAGGCCAACAAGAATATAGTTAACTGCAATAAAGTTGTAGTGATATTTTCGATAATTTAACCGAGAATTAATTCCCCGTATCGGTCATCGCCGCCGATTCGTTCCTACGCGCGAGAAACGACCTGAAAAGAAAGAGCGCCGAAAATGGAGTCACCAAGCAAATCGCAGAGTCTTTGCACAGACCAAAGAAACGAAGAAGAAGACGATGATCCACTATTGCTGAGCTCTCAAGCCCTAGCTGCACTCAAGGAGTTCCTCGCCGAGCAAAGCCAGCCCTTGACTGAACTTCACTTGGAAGATGGAGTTTCCGAGGATTCAGAGGTCGCTTTAGTGGCGGAGGATTGGAGGCTGAGTCAGTTCTGGTACGATCGCGACACCGCGGAGACAGTGGCGATTGAGATTCTTACGCTATGCAAGAACTTCGATTCTCCTCGGATCGCCTGTATTGCCTGTCCGACTCTCTATACCTATCTGAAGGTAATTGGATAATCGTTTTCTTTTGTCACATTTGGAACTAGAAATTTATATTGAATTTTCTGTTATTGGGAGGTTCTGCTTTAGTTTACTTGGTGTAGAGGTTGGATTTTCAAGTGGGGAGCAGATAAATACGTATAGCTTTAACCATACAGATGATAAGCATGCGTTTTAGTCGCTTTATACCAATTTAGAATGTATTGTGATATACTAACATTTTGAACTCGAAACAAATGTAAGTTTGCACAAGGAATGGTTTGTTGATGTTCTGTTGATAAGAAACACATTTTTTTTCATTAAAATAGGGACGATAAGGCATCCCCTAAGAGGCTGAATGACTGTCTAATTGATTGGATATCAAAAGGGAAAATTTACAAATATACAGATCTAAAGAAGCCTATTTCAAATGGGGAAAAATCTATCTACAAATTCAGGATCACTAAGATATGGCCTGAAAAATATTCCGATCTTTGAGCTATGAAGACATGGCTCCGACGAACTTGGTCCACTAGGCTTTTTGTTTGCCATGAAGACCGTGGCCTAAAAAGCACTTCACAGTTGCTTTACAAAATCATTCAACTGACGGCCAGAACCTGTGGAGATCATTATTCTTTTTTTATAAGAAACAATTTCGCACGAGAATTAATTAGAGATTCTCTCAATTTTCTTCAAATTTTGAATGGATTTAAAATAAGGAGAGATAGTATTAGGGTGTATTTGCTGAATGGCTTGAATTTATGTGAGTTTACCACATCTAGAGAAATAGGACTTCATTTGTTGATGTTTCTGAATTCACATTGTCATAGACCTTTCCAAGTCAACCTTGATTAGAAACCTTTCTCTTTTGTGATCTTTCTCTCATTCACCACTTCTTAGTAATCAAATTCTTCATTGGTTGATGTTTTGCCTTTCTTCGAGGATGTCCCTTTGGTTATTTGAAATGGCTGCATGATTGTATCATACAGCTGTTTTATTCTATTATCAATGACTTACATTCAAATGGATGAATGAAGAAGGAATGGTATATAGGAAGTTTTGGTCATGACCCGCAATATACAAATATAACTTAATGAAGCTAGCACACGAAAGATAATGAGGAAGAGACTGAATCCTGTGCCACCCAACATTCACCACAAGTGGAACAATGACCTCAAATTGCCATCAATCCTCATATTCAACAATCACCTTGGGTAGGAAATATGTTCTCTGCTCAATGTGAAACCACATACTATCCATAGTTTTGTAAAGACATGAATGAACTTTGAATGATAGCAGAGGAAAATTTTCTGATTGCAAGCAGAAGAGTATTGATGATGTGGTGCCAGGATGTTTCTGGTACATGAAGGCAACCTTTTTTTTTATTGATATAATTTTGTATATGAGGTGCATTCAGACACGATGAAAAGATGATTGCAGTTTTCCATGCCAATACTGCAAGAGGAAGGATTTGGTCCACACATCAAGTTTTTCTTATGTCAATTCCAATATAGAGATTATTAATTTATTGGTGCCAGATGAGACATTAGTGACTCTTACAAGCAACCGTGTGTGATCTTTAACCATCTTGTTGAGACAGTGAATTTAGTTTAGTCAAAATCTAAAAGAGTGACAGAAGTCAGGAATGTGTCATGTGGTTCAAGTTCAACTAGAAAGCACTCTAAATTTCATCACAAATTCATTGGATGCTGCAAATTTACAAAGATTTTTATAATTCTCTTCTATTGAGTTGATTCAGAAATGTAAGATTTTTAATTTTAATGGCGTTAGTCAGAGTGAATCTGCATCACTTGTTGTGGGGCTGTCAGTTTGTTCAGTCCCTTTTGGACTTGTTGGTTGGATTTGTTGGTGTATATTTAGCTTGAAATGGGTACTGTTATGCTATGATTAAGGAGGTACTTCTGGGTTCGCCTTTTCGTCAAACGGGCAAAATTTTGTGGCATGTTAGTTTCTTTCCTATTTGGATTGGAGGGAGGAATAATAGGATTTTTAGGGAGGTCGAGCAGTCTTGTGACGAGGTTTGGGAGGTGGCGAGGTTTAATGCCTCCTTGGGCGTTGGTCACTAGGCATTTTGTAACTATGATCTTGATTTGATTTTGTTGGACTGGACTCCCTTTTTTGTAGTTTTTGGGACTTCCTTTTGTTGGACATGTTTTTTTTTTGTATGCCTTTGTATATTCTTTCATTTTTCTCATTTCTTACTAAAAGGAAAAAAATTTAAATGTGATAACATGATTTGATTTGTTTGATTTGGTTATGATGAAATAACATCTGGTCGTCTTGTTTTGCATTTGTTTAGTGCGTCAGTACCTACGATTAGGCCTTAGACATTAGACTAGTCTATTTGGGTTTTGAAAATTTCTTTTGGATCGGAAATCCTATCTTCTCTTCCAAAACCAATTTTTATTTTCTTCGCCTTTTCATCTGTTATACACCAAAATTTTTTTTTGAATCTTTTTGTAGCCCATTTTCTTGCAGAACTAACCAGTTTCTTTATTGACTAATATATTGCCTTCGTCTGATCTTCATTTGTTAGAAAATTAGTCCCCGCGCATCTGTACAACTTCTTGAGTATGACAAACGCTTTGCCCAACATGGTAGTGAATTCACATTTTACGATTACAATGAACCAGAAGAATTGCCGATGGAATTGAAGCATAATTTTCAGATTGTAGTAGCAGACCCTCCTTACCTGGTGAGAGACAATGTCTATAGCTGAGATGTTTGTGCTTAATTTTTCTCACTTTTGCATGCTTCATTTGTGAATCAGGATTAAACATCCTTCCCCTTCACAGAATTTTTCGTCAAAATTCATTTCTGTACTCATATATTGTGTGTAGCAATATATGAGCTTACTGTGCTCATATAAAGAACTCTGAATTCTGAACTCTGAACTTTGGTGGATTACCAAAGAAATTAGACCTGGCTTATCTTGGTAACAAACTATGGTTTTTCTACAAGACCATGACACATCTCCCGGTTGATGATTCTGTATTCTGATTGTAGAAGTGCTTTGAATTATATATATGTGAAACATGATTCTCTATCAAACCATGAATAATTTGTGCTCCCTTTATGTTTGTTCTGGCAGAGCAAAGAATGTTTGGAGAAAGTCGCTCGTACAATTTCTTTCCTGGCACAAAATCGTGAATCTTACCTCCTATTACTAACAGGTATAGTAATGATGAATGACCCTTAGCCAAGATTATGTTTCATTAGTTGTCTGATTACCAAGATTTCTATACTGGTTAGTTTCTTGGATTTTATACCATTATTTTGCTTACGACAAAGCATTGTATTACACTGAAATGCAGGAGAAGTGCAAGCAGAAAGAGCAGCTGAACTAATGGGTTTTCATCCGTGTGGTTTTAGACCGCACCACGCTAGCAAGCTTGGAAACGAATTCCGGCTGTTCACAAACTATAATCCGGGGATGAGATTAGGAGGTTGGCAGCAATAGATTTTGAATCACTAATTTTCCTTTCGAATTTTAAGCAGACATATGGATGAAAATCTCCCTTAATCTCATCATTTCTTATTCCGTTACAAGTTGTGTTGTTAGTTCAAGCTTACCGAACAAGGATTTGGTGAGAATTAATGTGGAAACTCGATTGAAAACAAAACGAGAATGTAATGGAGAAATTGCAACTGTTGAAGCGTGATTAAGGAAACAAACACTCGGTAGTATTCATAATTGAAATGTTTGAGAGCTTCACGATTTCTATTTTGAGTGCCACTACCGGGTTTGTTTTTGTTGTTTTTTTTTTAATTACTGTTTTCTCTTACAACTAAATGGGATTTTAGCTTATATATATAAAACTAGTATATATAAAAGAAACAAACTCTTCATTGATGTAAAGGATCCATTTTGGTTGTTAATTTTAATTGTTTTTTAAGGGATGTACAATTAGTTTCATAGTGAGTATGAATTTTAATTATTTTTTAAGGAATATACAATTAATTTCATAGTGAGAGTGAATAATAGTTATACATAAAATTTACTAGAAAATACAACTCTTACCTCACTTTTTTTTTTATATCATGAATGCCACAAGATCTTCCATCAGTCACTAACACTAAGAACAAAAGAGAAGATTAGGAAGTGTTCTTCACACATTGATGCTCACGTTGATGGTAAATCAGAGACGGGGGGGGGGGGGGGGGGGGGGGGGGGGGGGGGAGCTATTTCGTTACTCTAAAATGGATCCAAATCTTTCTATCCAACAAACCCCTAAATGGGGCCATTGGACAAAAAGGAACATTTAGATTTGACCTTGAAATCTAAGAAGCCTCAAGTTGAGAGCCAAAACAAGGCTTGGGAATTTGCACAAATCTCATAAATCTTGGTGAATCCTTGAGAAAATAGCATAAACATTAAGACCAATCTTTAGATTAAACTCTTTAAGCATCTCTCAGTTAAGCATAAAATTCACAAAATTTCTATAAAATTTTCCCAAAAAAAAAAAAAAGAAAGTACATCTACCTCTATTGATTGCTCTATTAGCTTGGTATTATTTTCAAACTCCTAGCCCCGTTGCTGTGTTCTATACCTATGAACATTCTCCTACTACACAAAATGGGGAAATGAAGTGAGGGTAGATGAAAGATGTATCCCAAATCAACCCCATTATCATTCTGACTGTTGATTATAGGTGATCTTGTTCGATATAAAACCCCAGCACATTTGAGAAAACATGTGCTTTCAATCTTCCCTATCCAAGAGCTGGAGCTTTACAAATTTCTCTGCCTATTTTTCAGTCCTCTGACTGTTCAAGAAGAAAATCCTGACGCAAGAGATAGCCCTTCAACCATACACTCTTTCGGCCAGCAATCCTTTGAAGATTCAATAGACACATTTAGAACTAAACCAATATATCCTTCTCTTTGTACCATCAACAATTCAAGATATACCAAGATGAATGGAACTGGATACCTTTGCGAGGAAGCTGAAGCTGCGTTCAAAGCCGTTGGTTAAATCCCATAAATCCGCTCAAAAGTTTCCGAACTGTACGGTTGACAGACACACTCGATTGCATGTATCAGTTTTCTACGAGGCCCCACCGCATTTGCACCCATATCTTTCAGCTTCTTC
This sequence comes from Luffa acutangula, assembly GCA_036850905.1. NCBI lineage: Eukaryota > Viridiplantae > Streptophyta > Magnoliopsida > Cucurbitales > Cucurbitaceae > Luffa > Luffa acutangula. The sequence continues at coordinate 52,552,795 of CM072087.1, read as the reverse complement.
ATGGTTAGATTTACCAACTGAAACTTATTGATACTTTTTCTCTGAAAAATACCCACAAATTGGTCCAGTCCCAGTGATTTCAACCACCTACTTAAACCACCAGCTTTCTGCAGCTTCCTCTCCAGATTAAGTGCTCTGAGTCTCTGATTTAACAATGTGCTTCCAGTGAGAAAACCACCAGGGCAATGTAACTGTCTAGGCTGCTTCATAGATTTCGTGCTGTTCATCAATCCTAAAACCTTACAAGGCCTTGCATTGCAGGCTTCGTCTGAACGTTGGGGCCTGATAGCTTGCTTCACTGGCTCTTTCAATGTCACATTACCATGAGCAGGAGCAGATTTCAAACTTTGTTGCTTATTGTTTTTAGAAGCCGATGGCAGCACAGTTGCAGGCACTTCTAAACATGCCTCTTCAAGAGCTCCTGATTGGCAATTTGATACTTCTTTGGTAATTGGTTGCAACTGACTTTGTCCAGCATTGGGGGTTAAGGATTTTTGTACTATTGCTATAGGAGGCACTAGGATTGTGACTATCTGCTTCTTAACCACCACCCAACTATCATCTCCGTGCATATCCAAACCAACAACAGAGTTTGAAGAGCCAGAAAGATGACTAGTATTATTCTTCTGTCTTTGTTTTGTTTTCACCATCACATTGAACCTGATTGTTTTATAGACAATAAGCAACTGAAGACATTGATCCAAAGATATAAGATAATTATGCAGAAAACGTACTAAGATATGTCACATGTAGCTACTTCTCAATTCATCTACACACAATATTGTCCTGCAATAAACAAAAACAAAACTTTTGCATCATCTATCTAGTTGATACAGAAACAACTGAACGAGAATGATTTTTTTACTGAAGACAACCAGTTTATTAATGAACCATAGATATACGTCCAACCAGTTTAAACCCCAAGATATACTTTCAGTCCCAGCTGACGGAATCAAGACAGAATTTCAGTAAATGGCCAAGGCCAACATTCTAATTTTGTATGCTCAAAAGCTTAACCTTCTACAGTTTTGGTTCAAGTATAGGCCTACCTAAACTGAAACGCATATGCAGTACCAACCACTAGATGTGAACATATCTCTATCCAGGATTCATTTACACGCTAAATAATTAATTTTTTTTTTAAAAAAATAGATGTGAAATAATTCTCTTCTCTCATTAAAACCTAAAGACCATTTGGGATTCCCCAGTTCCTCACTCCTTCAGCCTTCCCAACTATAATTTCCTATCCTTCTTCCACTCATAGCGTTCTCTTTACAAGTTTGGCAATCCGCATGCACTTCAAAGATTCTATCCCATTAACAAGGGGACATCTAAAAACTGAAAAATCGTAGTCTCGAAATGAGATGTCAAGAGCTAATTAAAAGTTTCAAACACCATATAAATACAGATGCAGCGATAGCGTTTATCTAAAAACTAATTTCTTAGAGAAGATCACAATTGACACAGAAAAATCAACTAAATGACAGTCTCTAATCGCAGCAAAAGAAAATTGCCCGCGCAAAAAACTCTGAAACTGATTTTGGACCTGAAGATTCTAAGGGTTAAGTAAGTGATGGTTGAACTTGTTCGAATGATCTATTTAAGCTCGCAATCATAATTTTCAACTTCAATTCGACATCTCAAACTCAAACAATTTTTACAAAATCCGAATATTAGAACAATAGAATAGCGTACCATCAATCGGATCTCATCGAGAGAAAACGAAGATCTCCGCGTAGTGATAAAGGAGTCGAATCAAAATCGGATGGAAGGAGCATGGATCATAAAATGAATCTGGTAAAGGATCCGAAAGAACATTTGATGTTCGAAAGAGAAGACAGATGTATTTCTTCTCGATTTCTGTTATATTTATATATATTATAAAAGTTCCACAACTTATCCTAAATCTAATAACATGGTGTGTAATTTAACTTTTTTTTTTTTTTTTTTGCATTAATGTAATTTAACTTTTAAAATTTGATTAAAGGTTAAATTATCAAAAATACCCCTCGACTTTAGGGTTTGTTTCAATTATACCCCTGGACTTTCAAAAGTTTCAATTATGCCCTTGAAGTTTCAAATTTGTTTCAAAACTACCCTTGGAGACATTTTCCGTTAAATTTATCGACAAAAATTGATGCGTTTGCATGTGTTTTTATCGTTTTTTCCACGTATGTGTTCAAATCTATTCACATAAGCAACAATATATATGCAAACACGTCATTTTACATCCATGAATTTAACAAAAAAAAGCCTTCAAGGGTAGTTTTGAAACAATTTTGAAACTTCAAGGGCATAATTGAAACTTTTGAAAGTCTAGGGGCATAATTGAAACAAACCCTAAAGTTTAGGAGTATTTTTGATAATTTAACCTTTGATTAAACTACAAAGTTTAATCCAACTTTTAAATTTGTGTCTAAAGGGTTTTTAAATTTTAAAATATGTCTAATAGATCTTTCAACTTTCGAAATGTCTAAAAGGTCCTTAACATATTTAAAAAATGAACTAATCTTTAAATTTTATGTGTCTACCTTGAACTTTAAATTTCATGTGTTTATAGATTTGTGAATTAAAAAAATAAAAATAAGAATCAAACATGTTAAAAACCTATTAGACACAAAATCAAAAATTCAAATAACAAAACGGAAAGTTTAAAGATATTAGACATTTTTTTAAAAGTATATGCACTAATAAAAGATATTAAACCTTGTTTAAAAAGAAAAATATTAAACCATTTTAAAATTTAAGAACCAAATCGAAACAAACTTGAATAATTTATCGATAATCATTTGGTTTTTTGTTTTTAGTTTTTGAAAATTATGCTAGTTTTCAACTTAATTTTCAAAATCAAAAAACAATTGATTATTAAATTTCATTAACATTTAACACACAAATATTCGCACATGCTCTTGTTGTACTTGTAGTTGTAGGCAAAGGAAGGAACACTCGGCGGCTATAATAAGCCATTCCCTCTTTTCTGGGACTCAACTCTGAACTGAAATCTCATTTTCTTTCGTCTTCTTCTCTTTCGTTGGTCAATCCCTTGCTCTGTATGTATTTTTAAAAATACACCTGCAGTTTCAATTAGGGTTTTGATCTTAGATTCATAATTCGAAGAGACGGACTGGAAGAGAGTTTGTCCAGCTCCCACCCTTTTCCCCTAGGCCTCTAAATCCTCCTGGGAATTGAGATTTCGAATGAGAGGCATGGAATCGGTGGAGGAGGGGCTTAATCACTTCAAAGTTGCCCATCTTCCAACAGTGTTCTACATTCCCGACTTCATAAGTGACGACGACGAGATCTTGCTTATGGATAATGTACCAAATTTCGCTATTCTTCTTCATTCTTTGCGCTTTTTTGTATTGTAATCGTTCGCTGAACTGGGTGAGTTTTCATTTGTAGATTTATAAAGCGCCTGCGTCAAAATGGAAATCCTTGAAGAATAGAAGGCTGCAGAATTGGGGTATGTAGAATAGTTGTCTCATATCTTTATGTTATTGTTTGAAGCTTTGAATGCTTGAAATATTTGGAAGGGGGTGGAAAGCAACGTCAGGTAATCCTCTTTGTCTTACTGATTATACTGTTTTCCTTATCCATTGAGCTCTTGCAGGTGGTGTTGTACATGAAAAAGGTCTTCTACCTCAAGAATGTAAGTTTGGAAAGAACTATCTGTAGATAATCTTTGTTAGTTTAATTTTATATATTTTGGCTTGTGGAAAAAGTTGCAATCAAGTTTACTCTTACTTAATGGACTGAGTTGAGGCGCACTTCTTATTGAGTATTGACTTCGTTACATAATTCTAGCGCTATATTCAAGGAAATAGTTCGTTTCTGTGTCTCTTGTGGTGTGTGACTTTTACTTGAAAAGTCTAGAGTCTTAAGACAGTGAATGGGAGAAATCTGATGCATGAGAAATTGACTTAAAATGAGAGTATAAGACAATGTATAGGGTATAAGAACATACTGTGGAGGTGTGGACATTTCATTTTTGTTCCCCTGCGGGCTTAACTATCAAATTTAACTTTTGCTTTTGATTGCAATGGGGAATCAATACTTTTGGCTACTGGAGAGACTTTACACTGTCATCATGCTTGGAATTCGATATCGTTGCAGTTTTCTTACCCATCTACACGGGCTAACTCATATCTTAACCCCTCTATATGCAAAGCTTGGATATTTTAGTACTAGTTACTTTAATAGGCTATACGATGTAACTGATATAGATGCTAATCTGTATCATTTACATGGTAGACAACTTAATCCCTCTGCGGGTTACCAAATTTTGTTTCTATCAAGCCCCTCATCTTGCTTAATTTTATATCCATTCTCTGCTGTGCCTTATTCCCTTCTATGGTTGGCACTCATCTAAGTTTACAGCTTTACATCCATGTTTCTTCATCTAAGAGAGTAGTACGATACCATAGATTTCTCTCTCTGGATGTAAGTGGAAAAATTGGATAAAGTCGAGCAGGTAAATTTGACGAATCGATCTTTTGATGTTCTGCAGTGCCTCTTTGGCTGACAAATATCACCAAGAAGATCTGTCAAGAAACAAATCTATACCCTGCACCAATAAACCATGTTCTTATTAATGAATACCTTCCTAACCAAGGCATAATGGTATGGACTGAAGGCTCCCTGTCCTTTGTGCATTTCTTGTTTGTATTATAGTTATATTCATTGCCTCGATCCTCATCATAGATCTAATCTAGATGATATTGACATCCAATCTCTAAGACTTGAGAAGAAATCTGTTACATCAGTGTTGTATTTTACCATCATTCAATCAACTCCCAACTGTTTAACCAATTAACATCTTAGAAACAGTTTTCGATTCTCGTGTAGCCGCATCAAGATGGGCCTGCTTACTTTCCTATAGTAGCAATTCTATCTCTTGGTTCTCCTGTTGTTATGGACTTCACTCCCCATTCAAGGTTGAAATCATGTGCAGACCAGTTGACAGAAAACTTCGACGACAAAGATTCTAATGAAACTTCTGAAGTCGAAACTCACCACCCCTTCTCTATTCTTCTAATGCCTCGTAGTTTGCTCATATTTAAGGATGAAGCGTATTCGGGTAAATCTTCCTCTTGATCTTGTCTTAACCTTCTCAATTTAGTGAAGTTCATGTCGTCTTATTTTTTTGTTGCCTTAATTTGTTTGTCAGATTACTTGCATGGTATCAATGACAACAGCCTTCAATGTTACGACGAGGTAAGATAACGACTACGTATAGCTTTCAAGTATAATTGGTTCTTAATGTTCATTTCAGCACGGCAGTTTGTTTCTCATTTCTTTGCTCTCTCAGGCTTTGAACAAAGTTGAAGTTCAAAACTGTCTATTAGAGTCAGAAAATGTGACCGTTGAAGTGAATCGCGATCGTCATTCTTTCGAGAGGACAGCTAGTAGAGTTTCATTGACATGTCGACTAGTACCAAAGGTCCACAAGCATTTGTTTAGGCGTTGAACATCCCTGGAAGAAATTTTTGGTCTGTATAGTATTAGAAGTTTTAAATAATTTATCTGGCTATCCTATTCGCATTAACCATTTGTTTATAACTTTGCTTTGATAAAAGACGTAGAAAAAAGATATTTGAAAATGGTATGCTTAAAAAGTTAAATAGTTGTATTAAATAAGTTTTGAGAATGTTGTCATGTTCGTAGTAATGAAATGAACTTTTGTCATGAATTTTTTCATAGAATCTCTTGTAATTATGAATATTGTGTCGCTTTACCTTATAGTTGAAATTTTAATTTGATTGATTAAACTTTTTTTATTAAATTTGTTAAGAGTATTTTTATTTTTGTTAAAAAGAATTATTAGTTCATAGTAAGAGAATTATTAATGCAACAGCTAATCTTAAAGCTATAATGAGTCTACCATGGCGGAAAATAAGTATAGTTGGACGGTTAAGATAATCATTCATTTTATGAGAATGGAAGTTCAAATTCTCATCTCCACATTAATACAACAAATAAAAAAGAACCCTTTACCATTTTTTTTTTTTAAATATGTGGGGTCGGAGATCAAATCATAGATCTCATGGTCATGAGTAAAATTTTATGCCAGTTGAGTTATGCTCTTGTTGCCAAAAACCTTTTACTATCGTTCTATTATAACGAGTGAGTTATCACATGACAAAGAATGAGATTCAAATATAACGGCATTTTTATGGTCAATATCCACCCAATCAAGTCTACCTAATTCTACAAAACTCAACATGTTTTTTTTTTTTTTTTTTTTTTTTTTGAGAAAACTACAAAACTCAACATTAATTAGTTTCCAAACTTGGATGGCTCAAACAAAATTTTCTTCTAACCAAAACTCCAAAACATCAAATTAATAACATATAAGTGTCATACTTAATTTGAAGAATGCCCACAGGCTTTATACAAAATCTATTTATTAATTTTTCTTTTTAGAATACTATTAGAAGTTAGAAATGTCTTTAACTTCTAAAGTAAGGGTCCGTTTGGAATGACTATCAAAATGTTTAAAAAAGTATTTTTTAAGTATAAAAAAAAATGTTTTTAAACCCTTAGAAAGTCATTCTAAGGAGGCACTAAACTGTATACTATATAATATATACTATGATTTTTTTTTTTTGAGTACATCAACGTTTGGAGTAGGAGGATTCGAATCTCTAACCTCTTAGTCAAGGGTAATGTTAATTACCGCTGAACTTTGACATATACTATATTAGGATTGTATTAAGATAAACTACATATAAAATATGATTTAGAGTACACTCTTGTATGATATTCATGGGAGTTTATGACTTGAAACCCATACTTCCGCGCCATGTTTTCTTCCGAAATAAGTGGAAACAACAATTAATCACTATATATTATAACACATACAAGGACTATAGAGAAGATGAATGAGGGGGAAGGCAAAGAAAAAAAAAATTAGTAGAAAAAAAAAAAAGGAAGCCAAAGAAAGAAAAGATGAGTGGAACAAAAAGAAAAAAAAAAAAGAGAAGAATAATTGGAAAAAGAAGGAAAAAAAAAAAAAAGGCAGCAGAGAGAAAATGAGAAGAGGTAGGAGAGAGAGAGAGAAGCCAGAAGATCATTATGTGAAAGAGAGAAATAAAAGCCGCGAGAATATATATATATATATATATATAACTGTGAAAGAGAAAGAAAAAGACAGGAGGAATTTATGGGAGAAGGAAAATAAGATATATGGGATACAGAAAGAAATACAAAATGAGATTCAACCAAAAAAAAAAAAAAGGAAAAAGAAAAAGAAGTGTGGAAAAGAGAAAAAGAAAAAAGACAGAAGAATAATAACGAAGGAGTGAAGTGAAAGAAAATAAAAAGAATATTCTTTTAATTATAAGTCTCTTAACTTAAAAACAATAATATATATATATACTTTAGTTCAATATTTATTAGGTCCCTCAATTTTAGAGAAATAGAATAGATTTAAATTTTCTTTTAGACAATCCATCTTTTAATTTTTTTATTTATCTAATCAGAATTTTGACAAATATTTAAAATTTATGGCACAAAAGTCAAAGCTCAAGACTTCATTAATTAAACATAAAATTTAATTTTATGTCTAATAAATTTATTAGTGGTAGAAAATGTTGAATATGTGAAGATGTATTAAATGTGTTCATGAATGAAAAAAAAAATAATAAAGTTAAGTCATTAACTTAATTAGTTAAAAGATATACTCTGGTGAATATCCCAAGTTATTGACTAAAAAAAAATTAAACACTCTTATAATGAAATTACGAAGAAATTGGTGGAGGTGCCCCATGTGCATTTGAAAATTGACGAATGAGATTCACGAAAGCAATCAACAACCAAAGAGAAAGAGATCGAGAGACAGAGAAACATTACAATTACATCGCGACGCATAAACATCCGCAAGAATCTGTAAATATTTCAAATCTACTTCATCTTTACCAAACAAAACAATGTTCAGTGATTTAATTTGCAACACTCATCACAAAATCAAAGAAAAAAGAGAAAATCGACTTCCATTGAAATGGAATCGATCAAGCTTCTAGGTTTCAGGAAGTGAAATAGAAAACTGGATGGAGCATGAGGTGGAGTAGCATGATGCAAGTGAAGGAGAATGAGAGGAAAAGTAATCCGTACACGATTTTTGAAGCCATACAGTTGAGAAATTCTGCAGATCGGAGCCTCTGTGTTCGTTGATCGGAATTCGCAGATCTCCGATTCAGAGAGAGAAAGAGAGAGAGAAAGTGGATAAGCGAACTTCGTCGGAAGGGTTTTGGAATATTTTCGTTTGTTTATTATTATAGCAATCGGCATAACGAACGTGGCGGAGCCCAAATGATGACTTTGCCACGTGGGTGCATAACCAAATTCTTGTAATATAATATATATAATAGTTTTAAATTTCCATTTTTTTTCTTTTTTATTACAATTTATCAATATATATTATATAGGGTTGGAGATTAGAATACTTGACTTTTAATTGAGTATAGAATATATTAACTAGGTGATGTGTATTCGCGTTAGTTTTATTGATTAATCTTGCACTATTACCAAAAATAATCATTTTTGCTTGGAAATTTAGTTAATTCGTTGAGGTAATTTTAATCTAAATTTTCAATTAATTACCAGAATAAATCTTAAATGAAAAATGGTTAAATTAATAATAACTCTACAAAACCAATTTTAAAAATGTTTAAGGAAATTAAATTTTTGTATACTCCTAGAGTTTGTAACTAAGAGAGCTAGGGAGTTGAGATCGTTAGTGAGACTTTGGTCTATTCTATCCCGAGTTGGATTGTTATGTTGGTCGAAAATGACCTTTCTCCGTTTGTCCATGTGACGTTATAATCTTTTTGCCTTTCTAAAAAAAAAGTTGCTGGTACTGGACAATAAATTACGTAAAATTTGTCTAGTAAAATACCCGAATCTAATCATAAGAATACCTAAACACTACTATAAAAATGTCTTAACCTAACAACAAATATTATTTTTTTTAAAGAACCTAAGAAGAAGTTAAATTTAGTTGGTAAAAGAATCCAAACTAAATTCCAAAGTCTTCAAACTCAATCAGTGGCGGATTTACATGGGGCCCAGAGGGGGCTCGAGCCCCCCCTCAACTTAAAAACATTATATTTTTTATATTTGCTGGCGCAATTCATTACTGATTTTACTACATGGTCCAGCGGCTATAGCCCCTCCTGACAATCACTCTTATGCTGGTTCGAGTCTTGAAGAATGCGTTTTTTCAGCCTTTTTTACCTTTTCTGTCTTTTTCGTTTTTTTTTTCGTCTTTTTTTACCCAGCTCTTTTTACTTCTTATCTTTTTTCTCTTTTCCGTTTTTTTTTTCCTTTGTTTTTCCTTTTTATTTTTTGAACCATTTTTGTTTTTTTATTTTTAAAATTTTTTTCCTCTATTTGGTAAAGACTTAATTAAATAATTTTATTTTTCTTGATCAAATATGTGTAGGATTATATAAAATTATTTATAAAATTGAATAGCATGAACGAGTATAATTCACTTAAAAAAAACACGAGTATAATTCTCGTGAAAGAGAAACAAATCTAACTCGTTCAATTTCATTATTTTTCTTTTATATTTATATAGAAATTTATGCCTACTCCATATTGAAAAAAAAAATATTATTTTTTTTAGTACAATATTGAAAAAAATTAATTGATTAAATTATAAGTTTGATAAATGAACTTTGAAAGTTGCTTTTTGGTATAATGCTTCGATAATAGATTTCTTACTTTTCACTTTGTTGTCTAATAGATCCTTAATCTATTATATATATATATTTTAAAAGAATATGTTGGATACAAAATTGACAATTTAGAAACCTATTAAACACAAAATTGAAAATTTAGGTCTCGTTTGATAATCATTTGGTTGTTTGTTTTTTGTTTTTGAAAATCATGATTGGTTTCTCCTAATTTTCTTATAATGATTTTCATCTTTGTTAGAAAAATATTTGAATTCTTAGCCAAATGCTAAAAACAAAAACAAGTTTTTGAAAACTATTTTTTTTTTAGTTTTCAAAACTTGACTTGGTTTTTTAAAACATAGTAAGAAGGTATATGAAAAAACAAAAAAACTTATGGATGGGAGTAGTGTTTATAAACTTAATTTTCAAAAACAAAATAAAAAAACTAATGGTCATCAAACGACACCTTATGACTTACAATAAACTTTTTAGAGTAAAAGACTTATTAAACATAATCTTGAAATTTTAAGAACTAAACTTGTAATTTAACCAATTTAATATTAAAGTATAAACTAATAAAGTTTGGGGTAAAAATTAAAACACCTTATAATTTCAAAGTTAAAATTGATATTTTCCCGTATTTCTATATAGCCCCCCCTCACTTTAATTTTTGGATCCGCCACTGAACTCAATAAAAAAAAAAAATCCCATCTTAAAACAATAATAATCATAAGAAATAATCGAATAAATAATATATTCATCACAATTTGAAGAATTAAAACTCAAAAAATAGAACAAATAGTCACAAACATGTGAATTTGTATAACTTAATCAAGTTTAAAGTTCAAATCAAAGAAATAAAATTTTAAGATTTCATTTGACCAATCCAATTAAAGGTGTGTTTGGTTTAACTTTTCAAGTGTTTAATTTTGAAAATAAATCATTTTGAAAAAAAATTCTAGTGCTTGACAACCACACTAAAAATGACTTATTAGAAAATGAGATTGATAAATAAATCATTTTGAGAAAAACACTTGAAACCAATTTTCTTAAAAAAAAACTTTTTAAATAGACAATAACTTGTGTTTAAAAACATTTGTGAGGAAATGCAACCAAACATATGAGTGTTTAAATTCTAAACAAATTTTATACAAAATGTTTTTTAAAAAATGTATTATTGAAAAACATTTAAATCAAAATGTATTCCAAAAGGACTCTAAATATATAGATAGTCAAACTAGCTCAAGTGGTCAAAAGGTTTAAATCTAGTTGCAGAACAAATATATATATATATACATATATATATTATAGGTAATTTGAGCTAATAAAAACATTGTATCATCAAATTTGAATCATCATCTCTACATTTTCTATTAAAAAAAGAAAAAAAGAAAAACTTCATCTCTACATCTTATTGGAATAAAAAAATAATTAAATAATAATAATAATAACTTTCCATAGACCCAATATTGTTAGAAAAGTTTCAGAGTTTTTTTTTTTTTTTTTTTTTTGAAAAGGAAATATATTATTTTTAAAAGCCAAAATTGAAATTCATATTGTCTATCAAAATCATCTATCTCCACAATTTCCTCCCCCAAAATATCTTTCATATGGGTGACGATAAATATAGCGTCATAAAATTTAAATATTATAAACAACACAAATATATATAATATAATTACAAACAGGACAAAAAGAGTAACATTCCTCCATCAATAATTACTATAATTATTATCACTAACCCTAATTTAGCTATTTTTATCTATTGACTATTACTTCTTTATTTTTTTATTTTATGTACATTTGACTATTCTAATTAGACAATTTAGTTAACTCCTACAAAAAGAAAACAAAACCATTTTTTTTTTTTTTTTTTGAGGAAGAAAACAAAACCAATTTGTTAACCTACAATATTTGTTTCTCTTCAATACCAATATTTAAAATTATTTCCACTCCTTATTCAAAAAAAAATATATATATATATATATATATATATATATATATATATATATATATTTCCACTCCAGATTTGTTCTTTTTATTTTTTTTTAATTTCATATTTGTTGTACTAAAAACCAATAATTAGATGCTATATTTAAAATTAATTGCAATGATTTAAGAAGATTAGGTTTAATTTTCTGTATAAAGGAAATGTAAAACACCGATTATACCAGAATGAATATATATATTTCAGCATCATCAATCAGAATCAAGACTTCAAAAATGAAAAGATAAAAAAAAAAAAAATTAAGAGTACAATAAATACAAGAAGTATACGTTAACCTTTAAGGAGGCCGAGTGTGCGAGAGCTTCCAGCTATGGCGATCGCGATCGAAGATTCGGATCAATCTGTCAAGAACAAAAACTAAGATGGCGAAAACTTCGTCGATTCTTTCAGATCGTCTTCTTTAATCGCGCCGACTCGCCAATGGAACTTGCTCCGCCAGAGGAGTGGACAACGGCGTCGGAATCGGCGAGGTCCGGCAAACCGGACAGGTCGGGTGAAGCCTCAGCCACGGATCGACGCACTTGAGGTGAAAGAGATGGCCGCAATCAGGCAAAAGGCGAAGAACATCAGAGTTCTTGTAATCGGCCAAACAGATTGAGCAACACGAAGCAGTCGAATCGTTCTTCTGAAGCTTCGCCTCCGAATAGAGCAATTTCGGATAACTCGTAATCGTCTCCTGATCGAGTCCGATGTCGACGACGGCGGCTTCCTCCGGCGGCTGCGGCGAGCGATTGGCGTTCCTCTGAATCACAGCGGTGGTCGAGAGGCCGGTTCTGGTGCAGTAATAGGAAGCGAGGAGGATTGTAGTGATGAGAATCAAAAGCCCTAAGGAGACGCCGATTCCGTATCCGAATCCGCCGATGTTGCTGGAGGACAGAAATCCGCCGCTGTCCGCCGTGCCGTTGTTCATGGCGGTGAGATGCAGAGGAGAAATAGTCGTAGTCGGAGCCGGAGAGGGAAAATGGGGAGAGGATTTGATTTCTCAGTTGCCATTGTTGTAAGTCTCATTGATTATTTGGGAGTTTTTACGGCTCTATTCAAAAGTCAATGCCAATTGCCAAGATGGCATTTGAAGAAATAACAGCCAAATTGTTTCTTCTATTTATTATTATTTTTATTTATTTATGTAAGCTACATATATTATTTAATGCGTAATGTTTGAATATTTCTTTTATGTAATAATTATTTTCTGGTTAATTCTCTTTGTCGACAAATGGATGACGAAAAATTAATTAACAATGGTTGAAAATACTCCCTCAATTAATAAATGAAATAATTTATTTTAGTTTAACAATATTTGTGGGTGGAGATTCAAACGGTACATGTCAATTACAATTATATTCGGTTAATAATTCTACTTATTACATTTAATCTCTCGTAATAACTTATCTAAGTTAAAATAATTTTTGTTAGAGATAATAAATGAATTGTGAATGTTAATTAATATACTATTAATTAATAGCATCATTAAAAAAAAATTATCATTCTTCTTTTAACCCATAGGACTTAAATAGAAAAGTAATTAGAGATACATAAAAAGATAAATTAATGTTATTTAAAAGAATTAGAAACAAAATTGAAAAATGATACTCAAATCAAATTCTATAGTTTGGTGTTAAAAAATGAAGTCAATAGGTTGCATGTGATTGGAAGAATAAATATGGCTTATCATTGGTTGAGGATATTGAATATTGTAATGCAACTTCTAAGGTCAACTCTCTCTTTTTTCTCAACAAATAATTATCATAAAAAAGGGGGTAAAACTAAGTGTTTTAAGGATTATTATTTATCTATATTCGTAAGATAATGTGGTGTTAAAGTTAGTGCTAGGAACATCCTCGACTTGAATTACCGATTCAACGTTCCAAAAATGATAATTAAAATACTATCAAATTAATGGATGATATTAAAATATGTAGTAGATATTAACTAATTTTTTGTCTTTAAAAATAAATTGCAATAGAGTCATCAAGGATCATATTTAAATGATAAATATGGAAGTCATTGGGATCGGAGCGTCTTATCTTCATTATTATAATAATTAAAATAGAGAGTGCTAGGAGAGTAGGAATAACTATTTAATTTTTTTAAAAAATAAAAAGTGTTTGGAGAAACTAAGTATAGATGGTCAAGTTATTCTACCATAATAGTCCAATCATATGCCATATAAAGAGAAGTTTTCTTGAGTTATTGACTCATTTTGGCCTAGTGTAAAAAATCAAGGCTTTTCCTTCCGATGTTGGTCGTTGAATGCAAGTGTACATCTATATTTTATATGTATGGAAAATTGTTTGATTCCTTCCATTTATCTGATCTCATATTTATTTTGTCGATTTCTTAGTTTTTAGTAACTTTTATACAATCATGCTTCTAAAAGATATCAACGCTTTAAATATCAATATGTAGAGAGTAATCTATCATTGAAGTTGATTATTATCCAAAATTAAACCAGCTGGTGAAGGAGGCATCCTTTAATGACCAAAATTTCTAAAAGTTTGTCCAACATATGGCACTTAGCCACCACAACAAACTTGGTGCCACCCATTAATCTACACACAACTTGGTCACATGACTATACTTTTTGAAGTAAGAACTAGTTGCATAGATTTGAAAAAAATGGTGCCACCCTTTTCAAGAGTGGTATATGAGGTAATGAATTTTATAATTGACTACTCTTTTTCTATGACATTTATTAATCATCATATAGTCGTTCACCATGTGTCATCGAAATGTCTAGTGATACCAATAAAGATGATAGTCGACCAATTATCATCTAAGGATCAAATTTTTTGTAGAGATAAGTTCATGCATGCATATTGAATTCTTAAATCTTGGCCTTTGGAAAACAGACGTCAAGGCACATAAGCATGATCGAACAATACAAATAATTCAAGAGATTGACAAGTGACTTAGAATTAATGTTTGATGAAAGACGCTATTAAGTTTGATCACCAATCATATCATGATACGTCTCCGATCTAAAAGTCAATAAGGCTTGAACCAATTGGAAGTTTCCACTCAAATTTTAAGTTGACCCTTTATAATGAAACCAACCATCTTATCGACTATTTTTTCAAAAAGATATTAACAATGTCTCTTCTCTCTTCCATTTATGCATAAAAGTTTTTCTATACCTATTTAATTCAACTACGATGAGATAGAAGACTTTCATCAAAGTTTTCAATGACCCCATCTAAGGATCTTTAGAAAGGAATTTGTTTTAAAGTAGAAGTAGACTTTTGACTAGTTCAATCCTCCAAGAGATCAAAATAAAATGCACTAAACGAAAACAATTTCTAGTGCTTTGAACATCACAAAGCTTGAAGTAGCTAGTGATCTTCATCGTGACAACAACAAAAATAAACCTTTTCAAATTAAACACAACTTCTTGTGTTTAAACATGAAATGCACAAAACCTAACTCATCAACCAAGCCCTTCGATCAAACACAAAAAAACCAAACTAAACAATCTGACTGTCAGTTTAGAACCGTCAGATATATACGTGGAACCTAAAAAAGTACTACTTCAATGAATCAATATCCAATAATTATCAAAAAGCACGCTGATATCCAAATCCACCTCCAACGGTCATTAAAAGACAATCAGGCAACTTCGCATTGAATGATCTTTCCAAAACTACAAAACAAAAATGAAATACACACAAGATGACGACACTTTCTCGACCAGGGAAATACATCGTGATCACATTCGACGCTATCCGTTGTTGTTGTTCTTATTCTTGACGACGACGGAAATGATGATGATCAAGAGGATGACTAGAAAAACAGAGACACCAATGCAGATCCATTTGCGGGTGTTTTTTTGGTAGAATCTGGCCTTCTGAAGCTCGGTGGTGCCGTGCCTGATGACCGAGTTGGCTCGAGTCACTTGGCTCTCAATGTCGTTCAAATGCTGGCCCTGCGCTTGGACCAGCACCGCCATGTCCATGAACACTTGGTGCAGCTCTCTCAGATTCCTCTCCATGTCCTTCACTGCGTCGTGCCGCTCTTGAATCTCTTGGATCGTTTCCAAAACTCTGCCTCTTCCTTGCTTTTGTATTGCTTTTTCAAGGAATGTTTCGCTTTCACCTTTATATATAATAATGCACCATTCTCATTCATTTCACTATATCATATATCAAAGTTTTCCAAGGGAAAAAAAAAAAAAAAGTTAAAAAGACCGAGTTTGCTAACCATTTGATTTTTGAAAATTATGCCCAATTTCTTTACAATGGTTTTTTAGTTAATAATGCACTTGAATTCTTAGCCAAATTTTAAAAACAAAACAAAATTTTTAAAAATATTTCTTTTTAATTTTCAAAATTTGACTTGATTTTCGAACACATGAAAATAAGGTAAATAACAAAAAGTAACATGTTTACCAACTTAATTTTCAAAAACCAAAAACCAAATGGTTATTAAATGAGAAACCTAAATTTTAAGTTTAATGTTTGTGTGGATTTAGTTCTATATCTTGAGAAATTCAAAGTGAAGTTTCTATATTTTAGTTAAACTTTTAACTTTGTATCTAGCTTATAAACCCTTTGTTTCTTAGTAGTTTGATGCATATGACACCAATTATTCATACTAGGATATCATTTAATTTTAAATGATATGGTTTAGATTTTTTAATGTATAATTAGTAGGATAGTCACTCTAACTTGGAAATTGAACGCCAAAGCGAGCTTAGCTCAGCGGTAATTGGCATGTGTAGATCACTTCTTGGGGGAAAAAAAAGTACGAAAACAAGTGTTTTTAGCTGTTTATCATAGTGGATTTGAATTTCAGTTCATTGAAAACTAAAAGAGTAAAGAATTCAAGAACTAAAAATGAAACCTGTAGAGATCAACAGATCAACAGTCTTCTCATCCGGATTTTCCCCTGTAATGGTGAAATATCTTCGTTCAATCGTCTCCTTATACGTCGACGAGATCTCCTCTCTCAATCTGTTGAAACTCTCCATCGAATCACACAGCTTCTTCCTCAATCCATTGACGACCGAAGTTCTGGACCGGTCGGCGGAGGAGCCATAGCCGCAACCAGGAAGATTCCGGTTCTCGGCATTGGACCGGTCGAGATCCTCCAATCGGATCTTGATAAACCTAGCCTTCTTCAGAGCCAGAGTCACATCCGATTCCATTCGAGATCGAAGATCCTTAATCGCCTTCGAGTTGTGCAGAGTCTTGCTCTGTTCGTGAGAGTTCTGGAGGTTTCGATGGAGGCGTTCGAGCTCCGTCAATTCCGCCTTCACGGACTCCACGTCTTCGAAGAAGCCGTTGAGATTGATCGTTGTTGAAGACGGCGCGGCGGCCTCCATCTCGACGGCGTGGTGGCGCTGCTCGCGGCGGAAGGAATCGGAGGAGAACAGATCGTTCATTGTGATTTTTGCTCTGTTTTCGAATGGATTGTGAGTGAAATTGAAGTTGAGGAGTTAAGAGAGAAATGGAATGGCGATTTGGAATTTAATCATGCGAAAGGATGTGAGTTGCAGCAAAGATTGAATCGACGAACGTGGAAATTAGGCTGATGATTGAAGGAAGTGCTGAAGGTGGACTTTTTCAAACAGGTTACAAGTCTTCTACTTTCTTTTTTTTTTTTTTTAGTGTTTTGATTCTGTTAAAGATTTTCTGAATTAAACTTAATGTATTTTTCAATTTAGTCTGTGAACCTTATAAAACTTCAATTAGGTTTTCGAACTTTTGTGTTGGATAGATTTCTAAACTCTTAAAAGTATCCAGTAAGTATCCAGTAAAACCTAAATTTTCACATTTGTGTCCAATAGATCCCTCAACTTTAAATTTTGAGTAAGTCATTGATCTCTTTGACATTTGTAAAAATTCACAAGCCTACTACATACAAAATTGGAGGTTCCTATAGACAGAAAATTCAATTTTATATATAATAGATTGTTAATTTTTAAGATCTCAAATATGTTAGGGACCTATTAGACACAAAATTGAAAGTTTCGATACTTATTAGACATTTTAAAAGTTCAGAAATCTATTAAACATAAAATTGAAAGTTGAAGGACTTATTAGAAACTTCTTAAAGTTTAGTGACTAAATTGACACAACAATAAAAGTTGAATGACTAAACTTGTAGTGGAGCATGAAATAAACCTAAGAGTTTTTTTTCTTCTAAATTTGAAAAAAAAAACAAACTCTTCTTTCAAATTCTAATGTATTACAATTGTTTTAGATGGTATATTAATTCAATTATGGTGATGGTATTTGAAGAAATACAATACCAAACTTACACAATTTGATTGAACAGTTGTTATTGCATAAAAAAATCTCCTTTGATTGACATTGGGAATGAATGTTTCTTCTATTTAGGAATTATTGAACAGCTAGGACTACGCCAATTTTATTTTATTTTATTTATTTTTCATTTTCATTTAAACTAAATATTACTAAATGTTGCCAACAAGAGCATAACTGACATATTAATAACCACCAGGTTTGTGGTTTAAACCCCCCACCCCATATTGTCAAAACAAATAAATAAATATTACTAGATCTTATCAGTTTGAATGCTACAACTTATATTGTACAAAATTTGGAAGTCAGCTCTCATAGCCATCTAAAATTGGACAATCCACCAACTTCCCATCTTCAGATATTTAAATTAAAAAAAAATATATATATATATATATATATACACTTTTCTTTAATTTTTTAAAGAATATTTTTTTAAAATTAATTTTTAAAGAATATAATCTTATAAATATGAGGGAGATTAAATCTCCATTCTATAAAAAGAGGTTACTAAAGTCTAGATTATTGAACTATATTCAATAGGGGCCCGTTTGATAACGTTCTCGTTTCTTGTTTCTTGTTTCTAATTTTATTAACAAATCTATGCATTTAATAACTATGTATGTTTCTTATTTCTCATTTTTTAGAAACACTCACAAAATTTTTATAGAGTTTTTGGGAACAACTAAAACTAGTTTCTCATTTTTTGTTCTTGTTTCCAATTTTTTCCAAACATAAATAAGAATATAGGTTTATTCTTATTGAATGTATAGGTGTTAGGGTCATGAAATTCTATTTTTCTTTATTAAAAATGAAGAAACGGAAACAAGAAACGAGAACGTTACCGTGATTTTATTTATTATTATTATTATTTGCATTTACGAAACAACCCTTTTACTAGTTTAAAGAAAGTCATTAGAGAAGGTAGGAATCAAAATTTAAATTATAATAATAAACAAACTTAATATTTAAAAAGCGAAGGCCAATTTGTCTCGTGTCAAGTTGTATTAGTTTTTAGATATAAATATATTTGTTTTGAATTTCAAGGGTAGAGAGTTGTACGTTTAGTCAAAGTGTATCCATTCCGATCATAATCACACTGCGGCCGTTGACCATTTCAAACAACACCCCCAAAGTCTTTGTCTTTATTCTACGGTTTTAGACTACAATTATGTTAAACACATTTTCACTCTAATAATAACACTACCAAAAAAATAATAATAATAAAGAAGCTTTCACAGCAAATGCTTGTAGCTTTATATTATTATCTTTAACGAAAATTAAACATAATTTTGAATGCTTCAACTTGGAAGTTGTGTTTGTGGTGGTTTTTGTTTTTAGTTCAACAATATGTAAGAGTGAGGATTCGAATATTTGACATTTTTAATCGAACTATCAATTAACAATTAGAAAGTCGGTAGGAGTACATAAGATTATCATTTTATAGTCAAAATTACAAATTTGATCTATATGTTTTGTATTTCGTTTCAATTTAGTCTTTGTAGTTTATTTCTTATTAAACTTAACATTGCATAGTTTGTGGATATAAGTTTGAAAGCCTACATATGTTTGGAGTGGTTCTATCATATCATATAAAGGTCAAGGGTCCTATCAGGTTTGTCTAGACATGCTAATTAAGACTCGATCATGCCTTTCCATTTGTTTAAGCTCTATATGTTACCGAGTCACCTTTTTCTGTTTCTCTTGATTTATCATTCGTTTCATAAGACATAAACTGGATTATGCATGACTGTTGGTTTCTATATATGCAGATTGCTCCAAAAGATACCTCGGACTCATTCTATACATGAATGGTTTTGAGCTGCTTTGGGTTGGCCCCTCAAGTCAGCTCGTACTAGCCATGGTCGACCCCACAAGGAGTCGGTCTCACGGCCTAGGGTCGATCCATCGAGGGGTCGGTCCAATAATAGTGCCAAGGGGTCGACCTGGCCTATGGTTTTAGGCCATGGCGGACCCTCAGGGAGCCTGTCCTATATGGCATTGGGTCAATTTCTCGTAGAGCTGGTCCAATGGGCTACAAGGTGTATCTCTGGGTTCTTTTTTTACTTCTTGGACTTTCTTTAACCTCGACTTCGCCCGGTGTCGTCATTCTATGGCTTCGATGGACTTTGGCTTAAGAAATAGATTTGTAATGAGAATTTTAATTTTTTTAATCTTTATATTTAACTTAGCAAAATACTTTAAATTTTATTTGATTGGACCATAAACTTGAATAAATTATTAAATCAACATTTTTTTCAAAAAAAAAATTGAAACCAGATTGCACACTAATCAATAGAAAAGAAAAAGATAAAGGTATAAAATAAATTTTTGAAAGCTAAGAAAAAGAAAGTATAAAATAAAATAAGAAATTGAAACGTTTTCACTTTTTTCTCTTGTTGTCAAAAATTTAATGAGGGTGGATATACAAAGGTACCTACTCATCAGTGTGCAGTCAAATATTAATTCGTGTTAGGAAGACACCCACCGGTAACCTAATTAACAAGTCAAAGCATCAAAACCTTAATACTCAAATTAAACACCATAAGGAACAAAGTTTCATTTCTCAACTTTAATCCAATATGGATCTTAATACAAATTAAAGACCAGCCATTTCCCAATAATGGTAATGGACAATAATGAACTCCTAATGAAAGATGTTCTTCTTTCTAACTTAGCCAAGTTTCAAAAATATTCCTTGGCCCTCAACTTTCCTCCTTCTAAAAGCCCTATTTACATACCATCTCCCCCTTGCTTGCCTTCACCTCTAAAGCTTGACTCTTACCAGTTTCTACTTCATCATCCACCATAATTACAACATGATCATTACCTCCACACTCGCCGTCCGACACCGGGTTCACGATCCCCCGGTGAAGCAACTGCGACGACTTCTCCGGTGACACCGTCGGTTCCACGCTTTTGAAGCTCGCCGACCGACCGAGTTCGTCGATGGCTTCCGATATCTTCTCCACGGACTTCACAATGTCAATCAATATACAGCAAACTGTTGCATCTGGGATGATTCCTAGAAGGTCTGAGCTCTCCATGTATCCAGATTTGAGGGTGTTTTTAAGCTCATCAATGGCGGTCTTGGCGTTTTCGATGTGGGATTTGCTAGAAGAAGAAGATGGGTTTGTCATTGTTTTGATGGATGAAGCCAATATCCGTAGAGCTTTGCCGGATTCTGAGCTTATTGCCTTACAAGATTCTTCTATTCTTCTCCGAAATTGTATGGCCACCTTCAAAATTCATCCAAATTTTGTTTAAGTACAAATGAAAAGAATATAAATAGAATATTATTGAATATATTGTAACCCTATACTTTCAATATATACACACATATAGAAACCTATCTGTTTTGTTAAAACGAGCATAACTCAATGATAATTGACATGTACTATCGACTAAGAGGTCAAAGGTTTGAATCTCTCGACTAAGAAGTCAGTTTGAATCTCTCTATTCTCGTTGTTGTTGAATTGAGAAGAAGAAAAAAAAAAAAAAAAAACCGCTAGAGTGTGTTAAATTTTAAATTCACAAAAATAAGTATTGAGAATTAACAATATTTAAACGAAAGATTTTTTTTACGTGCTTTTTAAAACGTTTTTGGAGGAAAAAAATGGTAGCTAGTATTTGGTTAAAAATTTTAAGTGTGTTTTTTAAAAGCTTTTGATAATAAAAAATAGTTTGAGAAAGAAAGAGGTAAAAGAAGATACTTTGCTTTTAAATGAAGTATTATATTTATTTAGTTTTCTTTCCAAAGTGTTTATAAAACAAGTATTTTGCTTGAAAGCACTTCTTTTCAAAGACATCATCCCAAACACACCTTAAATATATTATAACCTAATATTGTGCGCCTTGAACTTTTGCCTTAGTGGTAGTTTAAAATATTATTCCGGTCATTTCCCTAATCAATATCGTATGTTACTTAGATTCGTGATCATTTTCAAGTCTGAAAGTGAGTGAACGATAAATATATAAATAAGCAGGTTAAGTTTTTTAAGTTAAGGGTAAGTTTAACCGTCACATAATCACATTAGAGTTGAAATAAATGAAATTAAGTTTATGTAAAAGATGATGAGTTAAATTACTTGGATTTCAGCTGGATTGACATAGCCATTAAGTGATTCAATTTGATATGCACATTGGCGAGTGAGGGATCCAATTTTCAAGTACTGTTTCCATGGGTGACGAAATGAAAATTTTCCATGTTTTGGTTCCCATGATGCAAAATTTGCCTGCAAAATAGAAGAAATTAAATTATATATATATATATGCTTAAACTTTAATTATTTAAAAAAATTACCAAAGATTCTTCTGAGGACTGTGAAGTGAGAACACTTCTATAAGCTTGAAGAGATGATTTGTTGTGCTTTAAATCTTCAACAACATTCTCTTCATCTTCATATTGAAAATATTCACCTCCAAATCCTATAGAGAATAATGCATAAATCGAAACGAGTACGTTATATTTGACACATAACTTCCAGACTGACAAGAAGTTTATTTTTTTAAAAAGTCATGTTAGATGCACTAAAATATATTGAGTATGTAACTACTTTACCTTCGAGGTAGTTTGCCAACTTTTCGATGTTAGAGGCGATGGTGTTATGAAGCGTTTCGCCAGCCCAAACTGGACATATGAAGAGGGAAATGAAGATGCATGTTGCTCCACCAATCAATATGGTGGATAGCCTTTGATGTGCCAACTCCAAGATTTTCTCGACTCGGTACCCCGAGACGGATACTAAGCTGAAGGTTAAGATGAAAATCAAAACCCCATAATCGTATCGTGCCTTGATCCGTGGAAAGAATCGGGAAAACGTCGATGCAGCAGCTGTGTAACAAAAAATGAGAAATTTAAATTATGTGTATAATAATTTTGATACATAAAAGTTTAGGTTATTGTTTGTTTTGTTTGTTGAATATATGATAGATATATATACCTAGCAAGAAAACAAAGATGCCAAGAACAATGGGCTCTCCTGTTTGGCCAAAAAGGCTGGCAAAATGTTGAGCTCCCACTCCCAAGGCTCCAGCAAGAAGTGTTCCAAGTCCTCTATTTAGACCTTTTGACAGTGTTGCACCTGAAAATTAAGACCAATAATCTTTAATTGTGTTTTTTGTGTTATTATGTCTTTAAAAATAATGTTGTTTATTATGTTTTTGATTGGAAGGGAAGAACTCAATAGTGTTTAAAATAACAAAATTAAATAAATCTAACCTTAAAAAAAATAAATTTAGCTTCCGTTTTGACATTTTAGAGAGCGTTCGCTCACTGATAAGACGTACACATAATCTAAAATTAGAAAAAGGAATCACACGTATGCAAAAGTTAATATATTAATTCTCATTGGATTGGCTTTATCAACTCCATCAACTTAAGTTTATGGTGCTCACACTTTATACATACCTACCTAACAACTTTTACAATAAAAACAATATGAATCCAAGTTTTGGAGCGTATGCTTCGTATATACTCACATTTGGATTAAAATTTCAAACTCTTTACGAGCTCGAATTTATTAAAACCGTAAGTCAAACATCTGGTAAAAAAAACAATATGACGATGGAGGGAGAAGAATGTAGTTAGTTAGTTACCTACAGTAAATTCGAAAATTACTACGACGGTAAGAACAGCCCAAATGGCTGCAATACCAAAACCATCGTAGAGAGGCCTCCAATAATACAGCAACGAAACGATCGTAAGAGCCAATCCGACTTTCAAAGAGTGAATAACCCGTCTCGGGTCATCTCTCCCGAGCTTCTTCGTCCTCTCCACAACGCTAACAAGCTTCCTCTTGCAAGAAACCATAACCCCAAGCTTCTGTTGATCATCAGCTGCCATGAATCACTTTTACAATAATAATCAAGAAACTGAAGCTAGCCAAAGAGAAAGAGGAGTGAATAATGAGTGAGAAAGCAAGTTTATTTGCATGCATATTTATAAAGGAATAATGATTTTGGTGCAAAAAGAATATTAAGTGTGTTTTTGAATTGGAAGCATGTGTTTTGATGTCATTTTGGAGCATATGGGGGTTATAGTGGAAATAGATTTTGGTTTTTTTGAATTGAAAAAAGGTGATGCTTTTCTGATTAGGCATTGTCCAAACACTACTACAAAAATCACTTTTAATGACGGGCATTGCCCGTCATTAAAGACTTTTCATGACGGGCGCGCGTCCGTCGTCTATACGAGTGTCGTCGTAACTTGTTATGACGGGCGACTTTTAATGACGGGCATTGCCCGTCATTAAAAGCTGTCCGTCATAACAAGTTACAATGACGGACGTTTTTCATGACGGTCAATGCCCGTCATGAAAAGCCGTCCGTCATCAAAAGTTCGTCATTAAAGGGTATTTTCCAACCAACCAGATCTTCAATGACGGGCATTGTCCGTCATTAAAAGTCGTCCGTCATGAAAAGTCCGTCATTAAAAGAGTTTTTGCGAACCAAATGTCCGTCATTAAATGTCATTTTTTATGACAGGCATTGCCCGTCATTATTTTGTTCATAATTTAATAAAAAAAATTTGTTGGTTGCCCGGTGGCAAACCAACAATATTTTCTTCATTTGTCAACCTATAAAGAAAGTAATCTTAATTTTAAATGTGAAAAATTGTATAGAAATCAAATATTTGTCAAATTTCATTCCAATAGGCCAATGAACCAAATTTGTTCATACAATTTTTATTCATATAAGTTTGATATAAAACTAAAATTACAAACACTTACACTTAAAAGCCTCAAAATTACTAAACACCTATAATTTAAAGTCTACACCTACACTAAAAAACAAAAATTATCGTACATGCCGCTTTCATTCCTGTCACCATAATCTTGCTCGTACATCAAACTTGAAGAACCTAAGAAAAACAAATTGTAATTAGGTTCGATACAACGCCAAAACAAGAACTCACATAACAAACATATGGCCAACAACTCGAAGAACCTAATAAAATCAAATTTAGTTAACAATAAAATACACAAAAAAAAAAAAAACCAATCTCGATGAGTATCGGAAAAAATTGTGAGAAAACCAAATAAACTCCAAAAGCTTACAAACTTCAAGATATCAAATTTAACCCCTTTAGAGACATTACTAAAGCATCTATCCTAATTCTAACCGGTTGCTCTAGAAATTTCGACGGCATAACGACATACATATGACTAACCCAAAAATTTTTAAACCTGTTAAACAAGAGAAACACACTTCTATATGAAAAAAAAAAAATCACCTGACTACAGTCTCACAACACTTCAGGTTCACAACAAGACCCCAAATATCTTAAAACTAACCAGTTAGTTTTAACATGAAAAACTAATAAGTGACAGACTTTTAATGACGGAAAAACTATAAATATCCATCGCCTTACAACCAAAACACAAGGAATCCTACACTTAAAAGAAATGAGCTTAACATTGAAACTAATAAGTGTACAACCAGAACAAGCACATCCTACACTTAAAAGCAATGAGCTTAACATCGGAACTAATCAGTGGAGTTACAAAACTCTCCAAAGTAGCACAAGTAAATGAAAGATCATAGTTACAAAAGCTCTATGCAAGAACTTCTTAAATTAACACGATATTAGATAGAGAGATGCCATAAACAGAAAATAATGAAATACTTTGCATTCTACTCCCCCCAATATTTTTGAAAAGTTAATTCCTTGTCACCTACTCCCCCCCCCCCCCATATTTCTGAAATTTTTGTTCTCACTGTTTATGTACAACACTTCAAGTTCACAACAAGACTCCAAATATTCTAAAACTAAGCATTATTTTTATGATCTAAAACCAAATGGAAAACAAATACATTTACCATTATAATCATTCTAGTGAGATGCAAACATGAAAGTTTCCTAATTGAGTCATCACAAATTTACCATTAAAACCTCATCTTTCTTTCAATAACTAATATAAAGAGAATGTAGTCATTAGTTGTTTCATTCAAGAATAGAAAGAATGTCTAATTGCACTAGACATACTCATGATCATCTTCCTCTGAGCTAAAGTTTTGTTTTGAGCCCATGTATTCTCAAACATACCAGATAACAACAAGACAAAACAATTTGCATAGTTGAAATCCTACTTTAAGTCATACTCTAATCACATTGCTACAAATCTATTTACTCTAGATAACAAATCCCACTCAAGTCAACTACAGAAAACAAATAGATCAATTTTTTCTACAAACCATTCGTCAACACAAGACCACCACAGGGTGAAATTCCTTCAGGTTCACAACAAGACCCCAAATATCTTAAAACTAAGCAAGTTAGATCTTGCATCAAGCACAATCTAAATTTAAATAATCATTAAAGAACATCGCAATCAAACAAACTTTATTAGACCTTAATTGTATCATAGCCAACACATTCACCCTCTAGCATGGGAAGCAAAGAAGCTATATAAACCTGATTTGGAAGCAAATAAGCTATATAAACCTGATTGCCTTACTTGTCATCCATTTATGAGATATGGTGTTTCTTTTGTTTCAAACTCAAATGAGGAGAAGTAATTAAACATCCCAGCTTCCTTCCCTATGTGCAAGAAAGTCAGCAAAAAGAAATAGCAACTCACAAATAAGATAACCACGAAACTCAATAAGCTCCCTTGCTTAAGAATGACAAAAAGAAAATGGTAACCACAAAATATGTGAGTAAGATCTAGCTTTTCTTTCATTAATCCAACAATCATCCTACATATGATCTACATATAAGACACAACAAGAGAAAATATCTTTATAATTTTTAAGAAAGAATAGAGGTACAGAGAAAAATACCTATTTTGATAACCCAAAAAAATCATTATTAACACCAAACAAAAGGCACAATTGGTCACAAATTTTGGATGACAAAAGCGAATTCCACAGAAACCCAACATAGAAGTATCGAAAGTTAAGGAATTCAAGCAAAATTGATATGAAAACTAATACATAATGAGAATCACTAAAACTCCCTTCAAGAGCAAAAGAATAAAAACTTAAATCCCCATAATTACTAATCCAAGAAAAATTGGAAACTAGCAGAATCCCAATCATGAAAACTCCATCAAGAGCAAAAACTCTTCTTTGTAACAACTTGTTCAACTAGCCAAATTAAAATACCCACATCAATAATATGAACATGATTTCTACATTGGAATAAGGTAAGAAAAAGCTACCAGAACAAGAGAAAGTCATAAAAATGAGCAGAATCCCAAGCAAATCCACCAAGAATAAGATGAAAGTTCCATTTAGGAACTATTTTCAAAGTTCACTGAGATCATTTTCTATGTATGAAAGTTCTTTCCACTCTTGAAATGATTAAAGTTATCAAACACTTATGATCACATTCTTACCTCAAAGCCAATATTGGACGTGAAATTATAGGCAAAATCGCAAAGCATTCTCAATCAGCCTAGCTTTCCCTTCAAGAGTATACCATCCAAAACAACCTCACATTCACACAGTTTGTATTCCACTGGAATCATTAAAAAGAACACCAAAATGCAAACTTACCAAAAACAAAAGCCAGCACCCTCACAAGTGACTCTGAGCAGCCAAAACAATGTCTGCACCTACCTGTAAATTATTAAACAAACAATACGAAGAGTCTTAATTCCATCACTTCTTCGAATTTTAGATTCAATTTTATTAATGAAACACTTTTGGATTACATTTAACTAAATCTAAGGGTAAAAAAAGAAATTTCCGTTTATTTTTCAATATGAAACAAAACAGACAAGAAGAATAAAATTAAACTAAATCAGTTTTTATGCATGTTTTCACAAATGGTCAGAAATGGGGGGTTATTTTTCTCCGGAGAATTAAAAGGCAGAAGCTTGAAGGCTTACGACCAAATGGCAAAGAGAAGAATAAAATGTAGAAGCTTACAACCAAAACTCGTGCTTTTTGCCGAAAGATATTGACACTAATCAAATCACCGGGGATAATGAATTCATCAACACCTCCACAATCCAACACTTGATAAATTTAGAAGTTGTCATGATAACGAGACACTTGATAAACTACGCCTGTGAAACCTTGAAGCAGCTATGAAGGAAGAAAAGGGTGGAAACCATAACTTTCAATAGAAAAGAAGAAAATTAAGCACCACCTGATGAGTAGCATCTTAATAACCTACTTTATCTCAAATACAACAACAAACTCGAATAACAAAGGCAAAAGGTTTGTCCAGATCACGGTGTAAGGCATACCTGATCATTTTCTTTTCCAGTGCATTCATGAGAAACAACATCTGCTCCAACTTATAGCTCGTAGACTATCAACTAATAATTTTAGAAGTGATTGAAATTTCTCTAATGATATTTACATTTGAATTCTCAGGCTAAACTAAAGAAGGGCAAAAATCTTCATTCATTCATGTTTTATAGCACTCGAGTACATCTAAGAAACTTGAGTCAAGATCCACAACTGATTTTTGGGTGTATAATCTTCACGGCAACAGGCTGATAATCGTACCTATACAATATCAAAAGATTCATACCAGAATTACTTAAGTAATGCAGCTTTTTAAACTACAGTTTCATGCTATTAAATGTTTTCTTGTATATTGAGAGAGAGAACAAGAACTCTTCAAATGCCTATTCTTACAGTAGACCAATTTCTTGCAATTCAAGCACGTCATGATTCAGAGATCAATCACAACAGAACACCTCAACAGAGACACAAAGGAAACAATAACCCAAAATCTCAAACACGTTAAGAAGAAAGGGCAAATGATCAGAAGAACCTTGATATAACAATTCTCAATGAGAAATTTCGCAACTCCGAGATGGTACGGAAACAGCAAACCAGCGGCGGAGAAACTAAAGCCAGGGCTGGTAACGACTCGCCGCTCCCGCTCTGCCTCAACGTCCTTAACGCGCTGCTCCCACACCACACCAGGCTGAATCTCATCCTCAACCACCGCGCCAATTCTCTCCTCGTACACACGCTTCGACCCACTGCGATTCTCGAACATGGCAACCCCATTCGAGCTTTTATCGGAGGAGCGCTTAATCAGCCTCGCGGCGAGCCCCAAGAAGAGCTCCCCGGTGGCTACGGCGAGTGACTTTTTCTCGGAAATGGGATCCGGCGGAGGAGGAGGAGGCGGCGGCGGCGGAGGAGGCGATGGCGAAGACAATGAATTGGAAATGAAACGTAGAGTTTGGGTGCGTAGAGGAAGAGCGTATCTGTAAGTGAAATTGAGGTTGAAGAAGATAGGAATGATACCTGCGGCGGCCGAAGGTTGAAGAACGGAGGATGAAAGCTGCGGCGGCCGAAGGTCGTTGAAGAAGAATCACGAAGAAGGGAGGCGACGGCTGAAGGTAGAAGAAGGGAGCTAGGGTTTGATGTGCCTTTGGGGAGAGAGAAAAGTCAGGTTTCTTTTTACCTTTTTCAAAAATTTTAAAAAAAATAAATAAAAGGGGCTTTTAACGGCGGGCTATGCCCGCCATTAAAGGGTATTTTTAATGACGGGCAATGCCCGTCATTAAAAGTCAATTTTTCTGGAAAAACGCGCGTCCGACATTAAAAGTGGCGTGCGTTTTCCGTCCGTCATTAAAGGTCCCGCCCCCTTTTTTCTGTCCGTCATTAAAGGCTGTTTTTGTAGTAGTGAAAACATGTTTGGTGATTACTTTAGGGGCTTAATTAAATTAGAATAATAAAGCCTGATCACAACATAATTAATTATATATATAATATGCTGCAAACATAGCTGGGAAGCATTAAGTGTGGGGTTTAATTTGACCATGCATCCAAATGGGTTTGTCTGTCTGAGTCTCTCTGATCTGAGTAATTTGTGCAAAATTTTGGTGCTTTTTTAATTCAATGGCCACATTCATTCTATTAATTTTGACAGTGATGACAATGAATTTAAAAGGGTTGGTTTTGAAATCAGTTATTTTTTTAGTTATATAGTGAGAAAAAAGAAGAAGAAAAGTTGCTTGGAGAGACAATTGGTCTTGGTTAACTAGTGCTTCTGGTTCATTATCTTTTAGAGCTTGCACTAAGGTTTTCTAATACACTGTATGCCCACTTCCACTCTCCCAAAGCTGAAATGATTCCACCAAAAGTAGCAGCCCAACTCAGAGAAAGAGACACCCAACTAAGAGGAGAGGGAGACTCTGCGTGTATGTTTGAGAGTGATTTTGAAATTGTTAAAATCACTTTTGTCATATTAAAAAACGAAACATGTCTTTAATAATTCAAAATTGATTTTGATGATGTGGAAATCATGCTTGAAAGTGTAAAATAAAACATGAAATTGATTTTGAATAATTAAAGGTATGTTACGAGGTGATTTCGAACATGACACGATCATGACAAAAGTGGTTTTAGTCATTTCAAAATCACTCTCAAACATGCATTACTGAGAGATATGAGAAAGTTTTCGAGTGGCTGAGTTAATGTGGTTGGCAATTCTACATCGATAGGATGTAAGAGAGAAGAATTTATTAATAGTTAAAATACTATTTTAGTCCATGTACTTTTGTCACTTCTTCTATTTTAGTCTCTGTACTTTCAAATGTCTAAATTTAGTCTCTATGGTTTAAGTAATTCTTTAACTTTGTGCTTATTTTTAGTTTATTGTTAACTTTTAAAAATAATTAGTCTCTACTAAACTTTTCCTCTAGAGATTTTGGAAACTCATATTCACATTTGTGTCTTTTCTTAAATGGAAATTATTATGATTATTTTACCAAGTTCGATAAAAGCTATTCAAGATTTAAATACAATGTCTAAAAATTTAGACATTTGAAAGTATGAAGGTTGATCAAAATATATGAACCAAAATGATATTTAGATATATATTTTTGGGAAAAATACCTTTTTGGTCCCTAAGTTTTGAAGAATATGTGTGTTTGGTCTCTAAATTTCAAAATAGACTTTTTTAGTTCCTGAGTTTTGAGGAATATGTTTAAAAGGTACCTTAAGTTTTCAAAATAGACTTTTTTAGTCCTTAAGTCTTGAAAAATGTGTTCAAAAGGTCCTTAATATTATTTTTTCAATTTTTTAAATTAATACTTTTTATTTTTTTAATTTACAAAACAATTCAATATTAAAAAATAATACAAAAATATTAATTTGAAAAAGATATATATATATATATATTATGGACCTTTTAAATCCATTTCTCAAAACTTAAGGACTAAAAAGGTCAATTTTGAAAATTTAGAGACCTTTTAAACTTATTTCTCAAAACTCAGAGACTAAAAAGGTCTATTTGAAAACTCAGGGACCAAACGCACATATTCCTCAAAACTCAGGGACCAAAAAATTAATTTTTCATATATTTTTTTAATTGTATTTCGAATCCACTAAAAAATAGTGATGTATTTTAATCTTGTATTGAATGTTTATTGGGAAATTTTTTTTTTTAATCAATTAAATAAAATTTTCCCAAATGAAAGAGAGATAGGGGAATGGGAGATACATTCAATTGGCCTTAGAAAGATAAAAGAATTATTAGAGAACTATATGTTTAACTAATGTTTTAAGCAATGGTAAGACTCCAAATGTAAAGATTATATGCACCAAGCCGCCACCAAAATTATACCAATAAAATCTATAAGAAATATAGTCTTATAATGTTTCAAAAAAAAAAAAATAGTCTTATAATGATTGTGGTAATGTACATGTATTAATTTGGATAGCTTCACACATAAAAGAAAATAATATTGCATTGGTTTTTCTCATAACCACCCCATTTTGTTTATACAAATAAGCCTCTTTTCGTCCCCCTTTATCTTTGATTTAAGAAAAAACGTTAAAGGTTTACCGGTATTTTCTATGTCAACAAGATGCACATTTCTTTCATTTAAATTTGGTATAGTCTATTCACAATCAGAACTCTACAAAAACTTATGTTTAACTTAGATTAAATTTAGATTGATTGTTTTGAAAGTTGTTCGAGTAAGCTTATGTGAATGATAATGTTATAATCTATGTCTTATCAAATATTACGAGAAGGGTCTTTAAAAAAATTTTGAGGGCATCAAAAGGATATAAAACTAGGCCAAAACCCCATAACAACCACCTCAAAATCTATGCATAACCGACCAAAAAAAAGATCAAATTACGATATTTAAGACTATATTTTGTAATCATTTCGTTTTTGTTTTAGTTTTTGAAAATTAAGCCTATAATACTACTTTATAATTTAAATATTTCCATAAAAAAAAATCATGGTAAAGAAATTGTGAGACAACAAGCACAATTTTCAAAAACCGAGATCAAACTATTGATCTTTAGGATGATAATAGATGTTTTATCAATTAAACTATGTTTGAATTTACAATTAACAGATAAACGCATAATATAATATATTGTATGGATCATAATCATGATATAAATAGAAGCTTGAATCTAAGATTTTAGACCACTTAACACTAACAACAAATAATAATCTCAATATATATAATTGTCCTTTAATATATTATCTTCAAACAATTTTAAGTACCAATAAAATATTAATTCCAACAATTAGGTCATGGTGAACAAGATAATTGAAAATGGAAAAAGTAGGAAAGCATAAATTAATTAAAACCAAAAAGAAGTTGCACTGACACAGTATTGGAATATTATTGTAGATTAATGTTTGAAAACTTTAGTTAAATGAATAAACAGATGATTATCATTATCATGAACATTTAAACAAAATAAATATGAATTATGATCTATTAATTTCAAGGCTCTTTCCAATGTTTTAAACACTTTAGCTGAACAAATGTTAATTAATTGGAACTTTAAATGCTTAGCTCAGCAAGCATTAAGGAATTGTTGGATATGCATGGCTGAATTTATTTGAATTTCACATGTGTAAATATCTCAGAAGGAAGAATATATATTGCAAATACATTGAATTATTAGAAAAAGATTATTCCTTTTTGAACTTTGTTTAAATGCATATCTAATGGTCATGAGGTTGGAGCTAAATAATTTAATAGCAGAGCTTATCAGTTCCTACAAACCTTATCAATGGATGCTTTCACAATCAAAAAGGTTTGGTCGAAGTGATTATTTATGAATAAAAATTAAAGCACTTTCAATAAAGAATTCGTTGCCAAACTTATAGGTAGTTCAAGGAGTTTGATGATATTGTCGTCCTCATAATATTTTGTTTTTTAAAATATAAATTTAGTCCCAAAATTTTTTAATTTGCATTTTTCAAAGGTCTAATAACTATAAGTTTCTCGACTATCAATTTTACGTCTAATAAGTCCCTAAACTTTAATAAGTTCTTAAAATTTCAATTTTGTGTTAATAAGTTTTTAACTTATTTGATATATTTTTTTAATTCACAAATCTATTAGACAATTTTTTTAGATCAACAACGGTGAGGTGGGAGAATTCAACTTGACTTCTTGGTCAAGACCATATACTTTATACTAGTTGAATTATACTCAATTTAGCTATCAGACACAAATTTGATAGTTTAGGATCATAAGAACAAAATTCAATTTTATGTCCAATAGATCAGTTAATTTTAATTTTAAAATTTTTAAATATGTCAATCTATTGAATACAAAATTAAAAGTTCACAGATCTATCAAACACTTTTTAAAGTCTAAAAACCAAATCGAAACAAGCTTGAAAATTTCTCGTCTATAAGTCTCTTTGTGTTGTTATCATGTTTTGAAAACTACAAAAAGTAATTTTGAAAAACTTATTTTTGTTTTTGAAATTTGGCTAAAAATGCAAATGTGTCCTTAACAAAGATGTAAATCATGTCAAAGTGAGCATAGCTTAGTAATAATTGACATGTACTATCGACCAAGAGGTCAGAGGTTCGAATCCCCTATCGCCAAATGTTGATGTACTAAAAAAAAAATAATAATAATTAAATAATTTAATTGAGAGAAAACATGCCTAATTTTAAAAAACCTAAAACCAAATGGTTACCAAGCGGGACCTTAGGGATTAAATTTGTAATTTAACCTTTTAAAAATTATGATTATTTTCTTTATTCTGTAATATATCTACTTCCCAATTTCTAATATAATATTCACTTACCAATCTATTTATGTGTTGATTATTGTATTGTACTTCAAAAGAATTTCAACATGTTTGGAACTTGACACGTGATCGAGACCCTCTCTCGATCATGCTCACGTCCAACCAAACCACGTATGGAGCAAAGCGCAAGCTATATGAATTCAAATCTACTAATTTATTGTACTCGATCATAGAACGTGACACATCCAAGCAACACAACATATTTTTGTAATGTATATGTATAAAGTTCCCTTTAGAATATAGTTTTGCAACGTAGCTGTATATTGTAACATAACCCCCACACTAATACACTATTAACTTATTCAACACTACTTACTTAGTATTGCCATTTGTATGTTACACTTCCATTAACTACATAGTATAATAAATTAATAACCATCCTAATCAAAGGTCAAAGAAATGGCAATGAAACATTTGTACTGTCCACTGCCCAACAGCTTATAGCAAAACCAGATCCTTTGACACATTCATATTCTCTATTCTATTCTACAGGGCACATCCTATATGAGGGAAAATAATGATCCTTGGATATGCATCTATCTATCTAAACTAGCTATGGATTGGTAATTTATGAGTCCAAGGAATAAGAACATGTTTTCTAAACACTTTCTACATTACAGGCAGTTTTGCAGATAAAAGTTTGTTATTTATCTGCTTACCATGTATAGATAGGATTTTCGACCTGAGGAGGAAGAAGATGTAGGTCCTTACAGTGTTGTTTGTCATAGTCGCGTGTCCCGGGAATTGCTCCGGTACAAAGTCTGAGGAGTTCGTTACCGGTGAGACAATAATGAGCAAATGCGAGACCGCCATCAACGGCTTCTGTCAAACTGGGTGTTGAGAATGATTTCCTGATTGCCTTCCGGCCATCTGTGTTGTTTGATTCTAATTCTTTATCGCTGTTCAAGACTTTGTTAAGATCAGAGTACTCCAAGAATCTCTGGGTGGCAGCCTCCCATGAGAGAGTGTATCGTTCCTCGGGAGTAAGAGGGCGAGGTTCGTTTTCTAATGCCTCTTTTACTTTGGCAACAAAATCTTCAGATGACTTGTAAGTCAAGCAGTTGGGGAAGGACCTGAAGAAGTCATTGGATGGGTGATCTGCACATACAACAAATTTTCCCATGGCAAGTGCCTCGGCCGTAGCTGTGCAGAGCACATCGCTAACACTGGGGTTTATAAAAACTTTGTACCTTCAAGGAGAAAATAGAAACACTTTCAGAGGATGAATAGAAAGAAACTCAATTCTAGAATTCTGTAAGGTTGTTTTCAGTGGCATGTATTTATTTATTTGATTCCATGCAATAAAAGATCTCTTTATCAATGAAACATGTGTTTATCTGTGCCTCAACGGTCTGGGATTCTCAAGTATATGTGATTATAAGAAGTTTCCTCCAGATCACACTTATTAATAAAGGTAACACGATGTAATAACCTATTCTGCACAATAAATGTAAAAGCATTGAAAAGTAGAGTCTTTTAGAGAGATCTTACCCATGAAGTGAATCATCCGCATGGTCCCTCCCTCTCAAAAAGTTTACATTCAACTCTAACTTTTTAGCTGCACTCTGAACCTCGTGGGCGTCCTCTCCATTTCCAAACACATCCAAATTGAATCCATGAAGGTCATGCTTGTGCTTTGCCAACAAATCTATTAATTCTCTGTATCCTTTTGCCCAGACCATTTTGCCTAAGAAATAAGCGCCTTTTGAAAAAGCTATATTCCCAAGTTTCCTATCTTCATCAACCTTTTCTCCAATTTTTAAGAACTTTGGATTTACACCATGGACATTGCAAATAACAGACTTGGGAAGATCTTGTGTAGCAGCAGAAAGTCGAAGAACCTGAAAAAGTGGACAAATGGTCAAATAATTGAAACTCTAAGAATCCACAAGGATATCAGAGCGATCCAATCACAAAGGAACATGTTAGGCCCCCTGTTATACGAACATACGCTAGGAGGGGCAGAAGCGGAATTCTACCTCCACCCCAGAACTAGTATTTATATGCTTTATCTGTTATTTGTATTTTCATGCTTTATGTGTATTTTGTCTCTGTCTTGTGAAAGATAGAGTAGGGAGAGACCCACCCTCTCGAAAGGTGGTTGGTTTGTGTTGTTAGGATACTTGTATCACTTCCAGTGTATTTTGTGAACGTTATATGTATTTTGGAACTTCATATTAATATTCAGAACGAGGTATCCTATCAAAGTGGTATCAGAGCGTTCATCCTGGGGAAAACACGAGTAATGTCGCAGCGCCAGATAGAGGAAAGAATGTCAGAATCGGAAAGGAGCGTTGAGGTACTGAGAGAAAAGGTGCCAGAGCTTGAAAGAACCGTAGCCGAGATCAACAAGAACATTGAGAGGTTGTTTAGAAGCATGGAAGACCAGAGGTTAGTGACCATGGAAACTCAGAAAGCTCTGACTAACCTAGTGACCCAAAAATCCCGTAGCGAATAAATTGTTAGGTATCTAAGTAGTTGGAGAGCCACACCCCAAAAGCCAGGCGATTGGGGAGGGAGAACCAACCACTTATATACCCCATTAGAAGCTCATATCTTTCCAATGTGGGACAAAGGCATCACATACTGCCTTGGTCCCTAACAATTGCCCCTCCCCGGAAAGCCGACGTCTCGGCGGCTGTGCACAGCGACGCTTCACTCGGCTGGTTCCGGTCAGCCTCTCCGCCGCCACTCCTCTCCGAAGTCGTCGACCATCGGCTCTGATACCAATTGTTAGGTATCTAAGTAGTTGGAGAGCCACACCCCAAAAGCCATGCGATTGAGGAGGGAGAACCAACCACTTATATACCCCATTAAAAGCCCATATCTTTCCAATGTGGGACAAAGGCATCCCATACTGCCTTGGTCCCTAACAGAACACTTGGAGGGTATACTTATATAGCAAACAAGTACAGTCTAAATTAGAAAGAACTGATGTTATAAAGAATCAGTTCTAAAGATGAGGAAGAAACAAAAAAGATCATCGTGATCTCCCCTATTAGACTAATACCTTGTGACAGTATGCTCGGATGACCCAGTTGTTTATGTGTTTCACAAGGAATGCTGGGAGAGCGCCATTTTTCTCCCGCTTGATGTATTCCAAGTAATTTGTATGGACAACACCAACAACATGGTTAAATTTATCAGTCCAACGCCTGCCATGATGGTACCAATTGAGGTGTTCTGGTTCTTCCAAAATTGCAATGTCAGCGTCCTTGGAAGGAACAAACTGTGAAGTATCTCCAGCAGGTATGATACTACGCCTTTTTTTTGAGAACTATAAAACAAAGACCATAAATCAGTCTAAGTTCAAGCCGCTGGGAACAATGTTACTTAAAAATTCACAAGAAATTCACCTTTCCTGGATAGAATGAAATTTTAAAATCAGGCTTAAAGCCAACTCTTTCCTCAAGCCATTTACGAATGTAAACTTCTTGCTCTTCTGGAGAACTGAAGGTCAGATGGTTAGGATAAACTAACTCCTGGTCTGACATGGAAAGCCAAGGAACTAATAATGTCACGCTCTGTTTTGCAGATTGTGCTAGATATGCAGCTCTAAACAAGGGATTTACAGCTGTTCCTGTCATCCATGGAAGGCTAGCTGTCGTGACAATTGCAACATGCCTTTTCCCATCTGATGGTTCGTGCTTAGTATGATCTGTCCAAAATCCACCATCATAGTGATGTCCGGTACTTTGGAGGACACTGGCTATCCTTGAATCCAATTCATCATTTACATTATCATTTCCTAAAACAGAGGTTTCTCCTGCAGAGGAGCCCCATAGAAATTGATTCTCGCGTTTTTTACACAAGTTCTCCACTATCTTATCACAAACATCTGCAAGAATACAATCAGCAGGTTATGTAGAGTTAACACAGAGAAAGAAAGAAAGCATGGAGGAAGAGAGGGAGGGAACTTGAGCATATGGCTTCACTCGATAAGAAAACACAGTAATCCAATTTCAAGTCAGAACCATTTTTATAATTTATATGCAAGTGATAAACAAATGTAACACCATTGTTTTAAAGGAAAATGAAACCCTGTACATTACCCCCCAACCCCCTCAATTCATCTCGAATATCTAATTCACTAGCACCAAACAGATGGTTAAAAGTGGCCGCAAAACTTGCTTGGGGTTTCAAAATGGCAACAACTTTTCAAAGATATTGCCTAATGAGGAATGTCAACGATAATCCAAAGATGGGTAGAAAGAAATATCTTTTCCCCATGCGTAAATGCAGACTTCCTTTTTCCAACATTATTATCATAAATATTCCAGTGATATTAAAAGCTTTTAGATATAGAATCTAAAGATATGCAGATAATTTCAAGATTCAGGAGTGGAATTTTTGCCCCCCCCCCCCCAAACAAAGAAGAAGAGAAACATGTGTGTGTCCAAATTATCAGAGCACATCAAGACATCTTAAAGGCTATAGTTCTAGCTAACAATAACAAGTTCTTACCTCTTCTAATGCCGATTTGATCAAGGAAAGATCCAGATTGCCTAACTAAGGATGCTAAAAGCTCTGGTACATCCAGTGGCGGCACCTCCTATAAGCACAAATGACAACATTCATTAGCTAAGCTTAATTATACTACAGAAAAGAAATTGATGCATGCTTCACCATGAACAATTGTCAATGTCATCCTACTTCTAGGCAAAAGAAAGAAAAACAATATAACAATAAAGAGAAAGGATAAAGGAACATGCTGATGACAGCCCGCAGCACAGACTACCTACACCAACCAACCTTTCAGCTAAGCTAGTATGCTCGTAGGTCTATGAAAATTATACTGATCCAATGACTATAACATTTGAAAATCAAAGATGAGGCCAACCTTTGAGTCTTCAGGGTCCTTGCAAATTGATCTCTGCAAACAAGAGATACAAACAAATCATTATGGAAGGAACAAAAATGCCTCATTCCTCCTTAATCATCATCAACACTGATAACAACCAAAAGGTAAAGCTACTCTACAATGATGATATTAATCTAACATGTGTATGAGACCATGTAGGTTGTTGGGTAGTAGTTCCTGCTCGATAAGTTATTGGTATTATTAGTTATTGTCCTTGCAGAGATACAAACAAATCATTATGGAAGGAACAAAAATGCTTCATTCCTCCTTAATCATCATCAACACTGATAACAACCGAAAGGTAAAGCTACTCTACAATGATGATATTAATCTAACAATCTTTTTATACTATCAACAAATTCCATACTATTGCAATGAAGCGAAGTAATAGTATGGCAAATTCAAATATTGTGAAGTCTCAGAAAAGCTCTGCAAGGACAATAACTAATAATACCAATAACTTATCGAGCAGGAACTACTACCCAACAACCTACATGGTCTCATACACATATTTGATCCGTACACAAACAGGCATATTTACACTATGTTTTCCATGCAGACACATTATACATCCACAATAGTTCAAGATGGGAATAAAAGAACACAGCAGCTGGCTTATAATCTGTTTATCTTTTAACAGTGAGTATCCATGCAAACTTATGTGCCTTTTAACGAGCCCGTTTACACAATATCCTAGATAGATGATCGCTATTTGAACTCATGACCTCAAAACCACAACTTGTCCCATTTGTCACAAGTCTAACCCACGCAACGACTAACAATAGCCAGTAATAATCTTAGGGTCCCAAGGAATACCCAGAAATTATGAACTCAGCCTCCTA
Source organism: Luffa acutangula (assembly GCA_036850905.1). Lineage (NCBI taxonomy): Eukaryota > Viridiplantae > Streptophyta > Magnoliopsida > Cucurbitales > Cucurbitaceae > Luffa > Luffa acutangula. The sequence continues at coordinate 52,513,145 of CM072087.1, read as the reverse complement.
TAGCTAAAATGAGCTTTCAAATCCGATCCTAGTACCTTGATCATAATCAAAGACTGATATCGTTATAATGAACTCATAAGTTATATCATAATAAACAAAGACTGATATAGTAAGGAGACCTTTTCCCCTTTCATATTTTCTACTATTCATCAGATGGAACGCATGAGTTGTTTATTATATCAGCAGAGTAGAAAATCATGAATCAATTAAGACTGCAACTAATAAAGCATTAAATAAAGAAAACCATAGAAACGACAATACGTTAAAGGACATGCAAAATAAGATTAAAGAACAAGAACACACCAAGCTCGACTTCACTTTCTCCACGAAGTCGCCGTTCTTGAAGCCCTCAAACATCTCAGCTGACGAACTCCGCTTCTCAAACTCCCTCAATCTCGTCTTCAACGCTTGGATTGGCTCCCAATCCCTACTAGCATGCCCCTCCTCGCTCTCATTCTCTCCTCTCGACTCTCCCCAGAACTCCCTAAACCTCACTCTATTCCATTTCCTCACCCCATCACCATCAACAACCCTATCCCCATCTTCAACCTCAGACACAATTGCGTTCTTAATAGCAGACAAATCAATCCGAATCCTCGCCCTGGGCTTCCATTTCTCCAGCACGGTTTTGCTAAAGTCCGGCGAGGAGTACACCCTGCGAATCTCCGATATCTTGGGCTGCAATTTCTTCACGAACTCAATCTCAGCAGGAGGAGAGGAGCCCGACCCAATTGCAGGAACGGAGAAAGTAGTAGCCGAGTTAAAGAAGTTCTCAATTTCCCGGTCGAACGACGTGGCCAAATTCTTAAAAGAGTTGGCTCTGTCCTTGATCAACCGAAGATCCGCATCCGCCGAATCACGAACCTCCCTCCACCCTTTGGAAATAAAGGAGAACGCATTGGAAGAGGAAGCGTCACCGACCATCGCCAACTCCGATTCAAGCCAACCGAGCTTCCGACGGGGAATTCCCAAGAAATAAAAGCAACCCAGAATCCAAATTAGGAATTGGCGGATGAGATGAGATGAGATTTCAGGTGGGTTTTCTGGAAGAAGCGAGGGAAGAGGCGAGAGCGAGGAATGACGTGGCGGAATGGGATTGGAGGGATGGGGAGAAAGGAGGAGAATCGTTTAGGGTTTGGTTGCAGAATATTCTGAAGAAAGGAGGGAAAATGTGAACGGTGGATAACAGATTGTGAGAGCTTCCGTTTGTGGCTGAGGCGACGGTTGGAGATTTGTTCCTAATTTTATTGGCGGATACGAAATTCATACTCTTTTTTTTTTTCTATTTCTTTTTAAAATGTGAGACATTAATTTCAAATTATTCGAATATTTATATTGGACATTATTCGTGGTACCTAAATTCTTATTCGAGGCGTTTTTAATTCTCGGGTATTGTTTTTTAATAGTTTGTTTTTTGAAAATTGGTTGGCATAATGTATCATCTGATTCTTGGAAAGGACTAATTTATGAATTTTAACCATATTATTATTTTTTATTATTTTTTATTTTTGAGTTACAACATTTGGGGTGGAGATGCTCGTTTTGATACAATATTATTATATATTATATATGTGAATAGTGACAATTATTATCATTATTATAAAAGAATATGGGTTTTTTCAAAAAAATAATCTAAACTTTCATGCTTATTTTGTTTTAATATCTAAGTTTTAGAAATTTGAAAAATAAATCATTTATGCTTTGTTTGATAGTCATTTTATTTTTAGCTTTTTGTTTTTGAAAATCATATAAAGTCTCCCTCCACCAATATATTTCTTTGGTTTGCTACCTACATCATTTCCATGTTTTCAAAAACCAACCCAAAATTTGGAGAAAGAAAAAAAAAAGTTCTCAAAAAACTTGTTTTTGTTTTTGGAATTTGCCTAAGAATTTTAATATCTCATGAAAATCATTGTAAAGAAATTAAGAAAAAATAAGCATAATTTTGAAAAATCAAATGGTTATCAAACGACACCTTAGTTATAGTCGTTAGTTATTCTAATATGAATTTTTCACTACTCTTTTTTTAAACATTTTTTACTAATAATATTAAATCAATAAACAAAAGAATAACATGTGTCTTATACTATAGCACACCATGTCACCATTCTCAACAGTGTTCTAGAACGATAGTGGAATTACTATTGTAAGTCAAAAAAAAATAGTGGACTTACTATTCCTGAAAAGATGTGAAATTCTTTGCAAAAAGTTCTAATTAGGTCTCTATATTTTCATTTAAATCATGCATGCTTTCCTTGTTTTTCGGTCGTGACATGGGTAAACGAAGACGTGACAGAAGTCAAAAATTTGATAAATAAGAACCCATTATATAATCATTTAGATTTTAATTTATTGTTTTCTAAAATCAAGTTTATATATATTACTTCCAGATTACTTAATATATATATATATATATATAGTTTTTAAAAACTCAGATTTTGCTTTGTAAAATTTTTACCCGAAAAAACATAAAATCATTATCAAACAAGACTTGTAATTTCTACGTACAAAGATTTGGTGTGTGATTAACCTACTTTTTAGGGGAAACCAGTAATTTCTTATCAAGCAAAATGCATACTTTAAAAGAATACTTAAATCCATCATTTAAAAGCATTGAAGTCTTTCTTTATTTATTTATTTCTTGAATTTCACAACTACTTTTGATAGTAAAAAATTCTATTAAAAAACACTTTAATGGGGTAAAACCAATCTTTAAAATTTTAACCAAACACCACTAACCTTGGAAGGGCAAAAAAAAAACATTTTTAGTAGTCCACAAGCATTTAAAAACATACCAAACACACGCAAAGAAAGAAGAGAATTGTTATGCTTGTTAAAAAAAAAAAAAAAAAAAACAGAGTTGCTACACTAAGATATAGATTATGAAGTATGACCATTATATAACCAGTTCGATTCCTGGGGAAAATCCGCCAAAAAGATATATATTTAAATAAGAATACATTTGTGGTTACATGTCAACGAAGAGAATTAATACCCAAAACAAAAAAAAAAAACAAAAAAAACAAAAAAACAAAAAAAAAAGGTCTTGCTACTGCTTCAAAAAGAGTGCTACCTGTGCTCCAAGTCTAATTTGAACTCCTCCCAGTTCCCACCATCAGTTTTAGACAAGCAGAACAGCATTTATACAGCCGTCATTCTCTGGATTATTGGTCACCTGAGCATACTTCCCTGAAGAAACCACACAAACAGAATAATTTCAATGACTTTGCATCATAATAAAAACTTTATCCCAAATCAAAAAGAAGCTTATCGAAACTATAAACAAGGAACGAAAATCTTTACCCCATACTACTTTCCCAGCTGGTGTGACCAAACCAAGTTCACTGACATTCACCTAATTTGAAAGGAAAAGAAAGAAATAAGTTGACCAATCAGAAACAGAATTGATTGAATAACTTTATCCACAGTGAAGAGGTTGAGCGTTAGAGCAACATTATACCTCAATAATGGCTCCCTTAGTTATGACACCAAGAGAAGTATACATAGGACCATTTGGATTTTTCTTCACTCCGATGATCTCAAGATTGAATGTGCATTTAAGTTCAGGATGTGTTACATGTGCTTTTGTAAATCGAAGACCTGATGGGCGGATGAACCGCTCGTACTTCGGAGGTTTTCGTGTAAATCCCGCCCCAACAAATGTAGCTTTTGTGACCATTCTCTTCCATTGCTTTGCTGTAAAAATGACATGGGTTAATCAGTGAGATTTCATAGTTCACAGATGCACAACTTTTGAAGCACAACACAACGGCTGCATATATAATCTGTATTGATAGAAAATAACAATTCAAGAAAAATGTGTGAAAACAAATCAATAATCAGATATGAATACTTACTTTTCCTTTTACCAGTTCTTATCACTTTAAACATTTCATCCTCAGCAACGGGCCTGACCTAAACAAGGAAGCAAGACCAATTATGCATCATCAGTCCAGAGGATAGTAACAGTGCAAGTACCAGAAACATCCAACCAAGAGGGTGAACCATATGGAAAATGGTACTCTCAAACTAAAGATATATAAGACAAAACCACAATAACCCTTACCTTGGGCAGGGGGACTTCCCACTTTCCAGCTTTTTCTTTCCTCTTTTGCTTAATGGTGTTGCTAAGAACCTATTTTACAGTAGACAGTCAGATACCGAAATGGGAATGCAAAAAACTAAACGTCTGAAACTAAAAAAAAGTTTCAATATTGCATACTTTAGCCCGAGCTGTATTTTCTCGATCCAATAGATAGGCAGGAAGAGCACCTTCATGAACATCATCATCAACCTTGCGTCTACTTGAAGACTCCTCATGCATAGCCAAGCTGTTGAAACAAGGATACAGCAATTATCAATCTATTTTCACTTAATTCAAAATGCATTAATGTAACTAATTATTCCAGAGCTCTAATCATATATATGTGCCCCTCCATTCATCGAAACTATCACAGTCTACAATAGCAAATCCCAGATGCACAATAGAGTATTGACAGAATGGCACAGATTAACAAAAGATATCAAGTTTTAATCAAAGACAGTAACAACTGGAACATAATTTTAAAAGATACTCACGTTTTCTTCATCAGAGCCTTCTCCGCATATCGTTTCTTCGCGAACATCTTACCCTTAATACCCAGAGCCTATAACGCATTGAAATTCGATCAGAGAAGAATCGATACAGTCAACTCAACCGAATTTCACTACGAAGAAGCGGAAATTGACATAAGGAACTGAAACAAACCTTCTGGGCCATAGCAGATCGTTTGTGAACTTCACGAGCCTCCTTCTTGCGCTTCCGCTCAAAGTGATCATGGCGGTAGCCATGTCGCTTCCTGTGAAGCTCAATGTAGTCTCCCTGCGGCTGTTAAACAACAAACGAACAAACCAACGAGAATTAAACGGCATGTAACTGGAAACGCATAAAGATTAAGTGTACGAGTTGAGGAGCAAACCATGGCGAAAATTTAAAATCGCCGCCGGATTGTTTGTAGAAGATAAACCCTAGAGATGACGAAAACGAAAGCTCTGTGTCAGAATGAAACCCCAACCGACGAAGGAGGCTGTTCGGGGAGTGTTCCTACGTTAGGAGGAAAGAGGAAGTCGGCTATCGTAATTTTAGGTTTAATTGGGAAAGTTGGGCTTCGACTCATAATCCGGCCCATGTTAAGCCCAAACTCTCGTTAACTCGGCCCAATTTGTTTGTTTTGTTTTGTGTTTTTTTTTTAAATACCATTTTGGTTCTGCCTACTTTACGTTTCATTTCATTTTGGTTTATGTCATTTTAAATGTTTAATTTTAGTCTATATACTTTCCATAAGTCTTAAAATTAGTTGGCAAAGGGAACTTAGTAATTGACTCTCGACCAAAATATGAGAGATTCGAATCCCTCTAACTCCAAATTTTGATGTACTAAAAAATCTTAAAATTAGTTAAAATTTATTAAAATTAGTTAAATAATATTAATTTTCATTAAAATAAGCATTATGTGGTTATGCTTCCAAATTTATAAAGATAAATCTAGTGGAGACTAAGGGTCCGTTTGAAATACATTTTAATTTAAATGTTTTTCAAGAATATATTTTTTTAAAAACATTTTGTATCAAAATTGTTTGTAATTTAAACACTCCTATGTTTGGTTACACTCCTTCATAAGTGTTTTTATGCTCAAATTCTTGTATACTTAAAAACTCTTTTTAGAAAAGTTGGTTTCATTTCATTTTGGTTTATGTCATTTTAAATGTTTAATTTTAGTCTATATACTTTCCATAAGTCTTAATTTTAGTTTAATTTTACGTTTCATTTCATTTTGGTTTATGTCATTTTAAATGTTTAATTTTAGTCTATATACTTTCCATAAGTCTTAAAATTAGTTGGCAAAGCGAACTTAGTAATTGACATGTACTCTCGACCAAAATATGAGAGATTCGAATCCCTCTACCTCCAAATTTTGATGTACTAAAAAATCTTAAAATTAGTTAAAATTTATTAAAATTAGTTAAATAATATTAATTTTCATTAAAATAAGCATTATGTGGTTATGCTTCCAAATTTATAAAGATAAATCTAGTGGAGACTAAGGGTCCGTTTGAAATACATTTTAATTTAAATGTTTTTCAAGAATATATTTTTTTAAAAACATTTTGTATCAAAATTGTTTGTAATTTAAAACTCCTATGTTTGGTTACACTCCTTCATAAGTGTTTTTATGCTCAAATTCTTGTATACTTAAAAACTCTTTTTAGAAAAGTTGGTTTCAAATGTTTATCTCAAAATGGTTTATTTCTTAATTCCATTTTCTAATAAGTCATTTTTAGTGGTTGCCAAACATTATAATTTTTTTCAAAATGATTTTTTTTTTTTTTTAAATTAAACACTTGAAAAGCTAAACCAAACACACCCTAAATAATTTTTCGAAAATTTAATAGTAAACTAACCATATGGACTAATTTTAGGATTTATTGAAAGTACATGGCCTAAAATTTGACATTTTAAAGTGTGGAGACTAAAATGGAATGAAACTCAAAGCGCATCCACAACAAATGATATTTTATTTATTTATTTATTTTCTTTGTAATTATAGGTTTAATTAGTGAACTTTAATTCGCTGTCTAAAAGTTCTAAGCTTCAAAAAAATATGTAATAGGTGTCTAAACTTTAATTTTATGTTTAATAGGTCTAGTATATCTATCAACTTTCAACAATATTTAATAGGCGTCTCAACTTTCATTCTATGTTTAATTATTTATTTTTTTTAGTTCAACAATATTCGGAGGGGAAATTGAAACCCCATATCTCTTAATTGATGATATATGCCAATTACAACTAAACTATGCTCATTTTGACATTTTTTTTAGTGACTTGATTCTAATATTTTGTTAGTTATATTTTATATTTTTTATGATTCATTAGTTTATTTATAATTATTAATTTCTTTATTTATTTTTTGAGTGTATTAAATTCACCGTCTATTTAAGATTTAAGATTCAATTTGATGTTAATATGAGTATAGTTCAATTAGTATAGTGCATGTACCTAGACCAAAACGTTAGACGTACAAATATTTCACCTCCACATGTTGTAAAAAAAAAAAATCAATTTGACAACATTAAACTTTTAAATTGATGTAAATGTAAGAGTAAAATATGAGCATGATTACCTAAAATAAGACAAGACAAAATACTTTTCATTTAGTATTAAAACACATAGGAAATTAATTAAGAATGATTTAGAGACATTATATAACTAAAATACTTCATCCTAGCTAACATAAGCATAACTCATCTAACATAAAATGTGTATTAATGTTCGTCTTAGCTAACATAGGCATAACTCATCTAACATAAAATCTGAATTAATGATCAAGAAGTATGTGGATCTAATCCCCCTCCGCATGTGGTTAAAAAAAATGAAAAAAAAATGCTAAAAAAAATTAATGCTCCAAAAAACAGTTACTTCAAAAATACATCCCCAACCACTATTGAATGCTTTAAAAAGTAATCCCTTCAAGATTACACATCTTCAAACATTATGGTTGTATCCAACTACTTCAAAGATAATAAAAATCCAACTCTCAAATAATCACGAAATTAAATAAAAACCTATTTTACAAGTCTAGCTTTAATTATTTGTATTTTTTTTTTGTAAGAATATTAAACTTATAAATATAAAACTGGACATGAGGAAACTTGACTTAAACATAGCTCGACTAGTTAATAAGACATATATCCTATCGGTCGATGTTAAAAGTTTGAATTCCCACATATCTTTTAACTAGAAAAATGGGGAGGACTATAAATTTAAAAACTTTATATAGGTGCATGCATGTATCTCTCCCCTTGACAATGTAACTAATTAACTGTGATCATCAATAATTGAAAATGCTTTTAATTTTAATCCCTAATATTTGTTTTATTGATCTCAAGTTAACATCAATTGAGGATGGATAATTTAAACCTTTGACCTCTCGAGATTGAGAATACATGTCAATTACCACTAAGTTATGATCACATTGACAGATCACTAGTATATGTCATTCTTACTACATTAGTCGTATAATTAAATATGATGACATTCAAATACATTCTTAAAATGATTAAATATATAACTTAATTTAAATTAAATTATATGTTTTATTTAAATATTCAATTAATTTTGCTAAATTTTTACATTGGACTAGTTTGTTCAACCTGATAAAATCACCATTTTTTTTCGTACGACTAAATGGTCCCTAATAAAAGTTGTATACATATGAGTAATGACGAAACATGTTAATCCGTGTTTTGACTTATAAAAACAATCTTCACCCTCGAAAACACCTAACGACTTAAAAATCATTCAAGTTAGTAGGTGTTGCATTCAAACTTTTAATCCTAATAATAATTTTGGATTTAGAGCATGTTAACCTTAAAGAGTATCGATTTCTAGGTCGAGTTTGGAGAATCTAAAAAGTCATACATTTTGTTTGATTGGAACTTATTGTTGTTTTTAAATAAAATTTTACATGTAGTATATTCTAGGTATATTGCACGTATTTGGAAGTACTATTTATAGATTGTTTAGGATAAATCACACTATTTAGTTAGCCAAAGCGAGCATAGCTCACATGTATCATCGACCAAGAGATCAAATGTTCGAATCCTCACCCCTAAATGTTGATGAACTAAAAAAATGAAATCACAGTATTTATAGATTTACCAATCGCATCAGTGTTTAAAATTATCATTACAACTCTCGACATTGTTTGAAGATTCAAAACACCCACATCACATGTTGAACTCTAAAAAAATATATTAATAAATTAGTTTCAAAGTAATACAAACCATAAAAAGAATATATGGAACTATGTCACATGGATTTCAATACCACACGAGCATAGCTTAATTAATTAAGACATATATCATCAATCCAAAGGGAAGAAGTTTGAATCTCCACCCCTACACCTATGCATTGTTAAACTAAAAAAATGAATTTTACAATAAATTTTTGTTAAATTAAGGGTTAAATTAGTAATTCAATCTCTAAACTTTAAGATTAGTGTCAAATAGGTCATTGAATTTTATAAAGTGTCCGTATCTAATAGCCATCTTTATTTGATATTTCCAAATTGTAATATTCTTATGGATCTATTAGACATAAAGTTATAAACAGACGTTAGCTACAAATGTGAAAGTTTTTTCTTTTTTTGAAAATACAAATGTGCAAGTTTAAAGAACCGAAATTATATTAAAAAAGTATTAACCTAAACCATAAGAATACAAACAAAAAAAAAATTATAAGAATACAAACTAAAACCAAAGCGAGCATAACTTAGCTGTGATTGATATGTATCATCGACTCAGAGGTCAGAAGTTCGGATCCACTCTCAAATGTTGATGTACTAAAAAAACTATAAGAATACATTTTTATTTTATTTTATTTTTCCAATGTACCTGAGAATCAGATTTTATCCAGGCAAAATTTCGCAGTCTTGTTTCGAACCGGGCCCACTTACGGTGGACCGTCAATATATAAACGGGGCCCATATTCTGACAACGAATAGCTTTTCGTAACCACATTCATTTGTTCGTCCCTTCCCTGCATTTCGACGAGAGACCTGAAAAAGGCGAAAAAGGAAACCGAAGCTGGTTGAATTCTGTTTCTGAATCGGCTTCTTCGTCATCACGCACTTCCATTTCCATCTACTCCCCCCTACCAGACGCATTGGAGGGAAATTCTCAGAAAATTCCTTCTCCAATGGGGGTTCCACAGACGATGGAAATCCTGAGCGAGAGAGCCGCACTTGTCAGAGAGTCGCTGCAGAAGAGCCAGAATGTCACCGAGAGCATGGTCTCCATTCTTGGCTCCTTCGACTCCCGTCTCTCCGCCCTCGAAACCGCAATGCGGCCTACTCAGGTGCTTTTTCTTGCTCCGTTGCTTAGCTTCAAGAATTTTGAAATGCATTGATTAACACATGGTTTATTTGTTCTGAGGTTTCTGCGAATTTCTTCATTTGATGCGTAATGTGTGGTGATTTGTATCGTTTTTATGATCATGCTGCCTATTTGGCGTTAATCATGAGATCTGCTCGACGATGTGATGATACGTTTGATTGATTTTAAGGAAACAGGACAATTGCTGTTATTGTTGTTTTCGCTTGTGGTTTCTTTTATTTTTTACTGTCGTGTTATTGTTTTCGATGCGATAGATAAGAACTCATTCAATTCGGAGGGCGCATGAGAATATTGACAAGACATTGAAGACTGCAGAAAGTATGCTAGCTCAGTTTGATCTTACACGCAAGGTTGATATCTCTTACCTTCTCATTCCTTCTTGCTTATTTATCATTTTGTGGAAAGGAGAGGCACGGCTTCTGATTTGCTGCTTGTTGTTTATATTATATGCGTCTTGTACTGTAGCAATTGTAGTAAGTTGAAATAAAATATATCATCCCCGAGCCACGTTTGTAATTCACGCCTCGCCACCAATTGGATTTGAATTGACTACAAGTTTTCTGTTGAATTTGTTTTTATTTTATTTAGTGGATTATTGCGTTTTCGAAATTTCCATGAAATTGGTAATATAGTAGTCGTTTTTCCGAGTGACTTCACGTCTCAGATTCTTTGGGTACTTTAAGAAACTGGCAGCCGGCTGGTGATGAAATCTTGAAAGTTTCCATTTGCCTCATCCGGACAGTTTTCTTCAGCCTACCCCTCTCTAATTCTATTTCACTACGTCTACAACTTGGAAGCACAATTCATATTAGTATTGTAATCACCTGAAGATATGAACATGCCGGCATGCTAGAGGGACACGTCGGACGAAAATAGTTGGAACTTCTTTTGTTCTTCTCGATTGTTGACATGGTGGGACACACAAGATGTAATGGAAGCCCTTGTGCGTTCTTCTCTTGTTCACACAGAGCCACGTATTTATCTTTGTCTGGGGCTGTAGGATTGTTCCCCTCCAGCTTGATCTCCTGACAGAATTGGCGAAAGATTAGTCTTTGTTTTTCATGCTCTATTTCTCTCTAATCATACCAAAGTGGTCTGGCAGCTGCTGTGCTTGGTGATAAATCCTAATCTTGTGCATCAAGTGGTAGAGACGAAAAGAAAAAAGTAGCTGCCAAATAGTTGGCTCAGGCAGTACATTGCCTTTTATAGTCATGAAAACCTGATGTTCACTCGGCTATTTTTAGCCATTTATGACAAAAAAAAAAAAGTTATCCCGGATCATTAGGAACAAAATGAGTCAAGCCAAAATTACCTATTTTATATGTGTGTACATGTAAAAACATATATTTAGTGCATTCTGTAGTTTTGATAAATTTAAAACTAGGCAGAGAACCAAGTTAAATCATATATGTCATAATAAATATGCAATTGTGGTCTTTACATACATGTACCACCAAATGACTAACATGATATATAAATAAATGTTATTATCGTGCCTCTGTTGCATTTTCTTAATCGTTTGGTTGAGCTGGTTGTTGCGATGCCCATCTTGAGACATATTCGTGCTTCTTAATGGGATTTTGTTATGTAAGAAAAACTGTCAGTAGTTTGTGGCTTCTGTAGTTTGATCAGAGAATTTATAGTGTTAGCATTTGGGTCAGTAAGCGACACAGAGCTCCTATTCCTTTGGTTCCATATTTTTCTTTGAAAACTATTATTGCCACTATTTTCAGTTTATGCAACATGATTTTCTGTCTGCAAACGATGACATGATTTCAATTGAAAAATGTAGGCCGAGGCTAAAATACTCAGGGGGCCACATGAGGACTTAGAAATGTACTTGGAAGCAATCGATCAACTACGAAGTACAAATCGCTTCTTTACTGGGAACAAAAATTTCAAAAGTAACGATACTATTCTTATCCATACAAGCAACTTGCTTGTTAAAGCCATTTCAAAACTGGAAGATGAGTTCAGACAGCTTTTAACAAATTACAGGTTTGTTTTCTTTTTTTCTTTTTCTTTTTTAATGTTTTTTATGGATAATTATATTTTGTTTGCTATTGTAACATTTTTTTGAATTCTTTTATAATAATTTGATTTTTTTTTAAAGTAATCACCAATTTAAATAGACTTACCTGGTTTCTTTACTTAGAGCTATTCTTGTTCAGTTTAAACTTTGAAAAGTTTGTCCGTGACATAAAGGTTATTACAGATGTTTCTCTCCTTGTTTCTGATTTAAATTAATAATCATCTTGTGAACTTATTGTTGGTTAACATCTTTTAAAAATTCTATTATTTTTCTCGGAGCTGTGGTTTAATAGAATAGATGTTTGTTTTCGTAATTCTATTAGAATGAATATTCATTCTTTATTGTCTTACTCTATTCGTTAAATTCATATTGTTTATTACTACTCTGCTCCTTTTGGAATTTTTAACCTCAAGTAATGAAATTATAGTGAAAATAAAAACTCTTCTCCAGCTAATAGTATCAAGTCAGCGGACAAAAGAAAAAGAATTGAAGTGAGAAAACCTTAGTTAAAAAGAATGTAAGAAAAAGAAACATGTTAGCTGGAGGATCTTATTTATATGTTGAAATTTGTACCCATAATGAATAAGGTTTTAATTAGTATCTCACATATTCTTAAGGGGAAAGGAAAAGTGAGGGAATATGAATATGAGTCTAAACTGAGCCCAGGAGGGAAGCCGTTGATAAATGAACAAAGGACTTCTTGCTATGGTCACCTTGATCAACCCTTAACATTTTATAATTTTAAGAAAACCTTAATGAATGTAAGAAAACCTTAGTTAAAAATGAATGTAAGAAAAAAAACATGTTAGCTGGAGGATCTTATTTATATGTTGAAATTTGTACCCATAATTAATAAGGTTTTAATTAGTATCTCACATATTCTTAAGGGGAAAGGAAAAGGGAGGGAATATGAATCACTTGGAGTCTAACCCGAGCCCGGGAGGGAATATGAATCACTTGGAGTCTAACCCGAGCCCGGGAGGGAAGCCTTTGTTAAATGAACAAAGGACTTCTTGCTATGGCCCCCTTGATCAACCCTCAACATTTTATAATTTTATTCCATCTTTAGGCTGTTATATTGAGCTTACAATATTTTGTTATTCAGATTTTCTGCCTTCATATCATATAATTAGACCTGCTGAAAAGCTTGGTCCTTGCTGACTTTTGTTTTGACAATTGTCAAATCAGTTCTTTTAATTAATATTTAAGATTTTTGTACCGTATTGTACTATTAATTGATAAACAAGCACAATGAATGTGGACCTTATCAAATTGCAGTAAGCCAGTAGAACCTGATCGTCTTTTTGATTGCCTCCCCAACTCTTTGCGTCCATCATCAGCCTCTGCGCAGCAAGGTGATAGTGGTAGCAAAAATAATTCTGACCATCACAACAAAAGCTTAGAAGCTGCCATCTTCATTCCCCCAACTCTTATTCCTCCCAGGGTTCTTCCGTTGTTGCATGATTTGGCCCAACAAATGATTCTGGCTGGCCATCAGCAGCAACTGTTTAGAATATACAGGTATCACCTTTTTTCTGGCTTTCAGGTGGTGTTTCACTAGTTATCATTTTGAATACTAGTTTATTAAATATGAGGATTGTTTCTCCTGTAACTTTCTATTCAGCCCTTCAAAATATGGACCAATGGAATAAATTACTTAATTTATATCAGGGATACTCGCGCTTCAGTTTTAGAACAGAGTCTTAGGAAATTAGGTGTTGAGAGGCTGAGCAAGGATGATGTCCAGAAAATGCAGTGGGAGGCTCTTGAAGCTAAGATTGGGAACTGGATACATTACATGCGCATTGCTGTAAGGACGTGCCATATTTGGTTGTGGTTATTTAATCTTTCTATTCTGCAGTCCTATTTTAATTTTTTTTCCCAATTTTTTGATACTGCTTGAAAAAGGTCAAACTGCTGTTTGCTGGGGAAAGGAAAATCTGTGATCAAATATTTGATGGTGCAGACTCTCTCCAGGATCAATGCTTCGCAGATGTGACTGCAAACAGTGTGTCAGTGCTACTAAGTTTTGGAGAGGCAATTGCCAAAAGCAAGAGATCTCCAGAAAAATTGTTTGTTCTTTTAGACATGTATGAAATAATGCGAGAACTGCAATCTGAGGTACAACTTTATCCTTTTGTATTTTTCTTTTTTCAAGTTTAATTTTGGAGTGGAGGAATAGACGACACCCTATGGCTTCTCTTTCAAATACCTGGAACATAAATGATAATCAGTTTTACCCAAATATCGGACATTACTTTTAATATTTTCAAATTTATGATGTTTGGGTTTATATGTCTATATTCATACTTCATCTAAAGGAGGTTCAAGGAGAAAACGTTTGATTTTCCTTTAAATTTTCTCTAATCTTATTTAATGCTTAAATTATCCTCTTTATATTTGTATATTATATATTTAAAATTAGAAACTATCTTCATACAATAGAATTTCACTCTCTAGAATCTTAATGCATGAAAATTTTAGAATTACTTGTACATGGCATTCAATGTTTATTTTAGTAGCAGAAGGTCTATTATATTAAAGAATATCACTCTGTTATCTTTCTTGAAGTCAAAGGCAAAATAAAATTTAAATGTTGAATATTTTCGTCCAATTTATTTTTGAACTTTAAGTATAACTTCACCTGACTGATAACCCAAAATGTCAATTCTATGTTGACTTCAATAATCTCATCTTTTAACATATCAATTTATCATAATTAAATCATTCTTTAGAAAAATGTTAAAAATTAAGATGATGTGAAATAAAAAATGAATTGGAAGATGAGGTGGTCGGTGTTGCAAGGTAATTTATCCTAGGTGTTCGAAAAATAAGACACCTAAGCAACGAGTTTCCATTAATTTATTTTTATTTCACTTGTTTCTCCAACTATTAAAAATCCATTTCTCTCTTTCCATCTATCTACATTCTTCCTCTCATTTCCTTCTTTACTCTCTGGACCTTTGTTTGTCCCTCAAGTCTCTTCCACTGTCTTAAGCTCCATCCCTTCCTTGGTTCGTTTATCTCAAATTGTAGAGGAAGATAGTTTAACGTCACATCATATTCCTATTAGCATGTTTTAGTTTTTCTTTTAATTGTTTTTGTGAAAGTACTTGATTGAGATATATCTATATATTAAAGGTAAAATTGAAAGTTTCTTAAAAGAATAGGAGTGAAATTGTAGAATGCAACATTAGGGACAAATATTTATCTTTAGTTATGGCAAAATTTTCAAGTGATCTAAGCATCACCTGTTAGTTGAGGTGCATAATGATTTATGCTACTTCTTTTATTGTATATGCTATATTATACTTTTACCCCGAGTGTAAAATTGCTGAATCACTTTGGAGCCATATATTCTGTATGCTTGAGATTGTTGTATTATTACATATTTTTATGGGTTTGTACCATAATGATAAAATGAACTATAGAAATCTGAATATGGGTGACTTATTAAATACTGTATTTGCTACAGTAAATTGATGTCATACTTAGATTTTTATGCTTCTGTATGTGAGAAGACCGAAAACATATTTCCACAAGTGCAACTTGCGAGCACTAATATGTACTCTTTTACCTTTCATTTTCCTTTTGATGGCATGCTAAGAGCAGATTGAAACACTTTTTGGAAGTAAAACATGCATTGAAATGCGGGATTCTGCATTGAGCTTAACAAGACGTCTTGCTGAGACAGCTCAAGAGACTTTTGTTGATTTTGAAGAAGCCGTAGAAAAAGATGCCACAAAAACTGCTGTTCTTGATGGGACTGTTCATCCCTTGACTAGTTATGTGATAAACTACGTCAAGTTTTTATTTGAGTAAGTTATACTTTCTGTGGCTTCCTCTTCAATATTTCTTGTCATATTTTTTTCCCTTGGAACTATGACCCACATCCCTGACATACCATACAACAACAACTGCACTAATACGTTCTCCAAGTTGTTGCTTGAAGTATATGCCCTTTCTCATTCATCTTTACAATTGATGTTATTACCTCAAACCACTGTCTGTTTTTCTGCTCTGAACTATTTTGTTTTAGTTCATAGATGATCTCCAAAAGAACTTCTCTGGCTGTCCTTTTGTCCTTTTTTTTCCACCCTCCCTCTTGTTGGGTCCTTCGAACATAAGAAATGATTTTTGATACATTAAATTCCTTCAATTACTATCTCTTATTTCCTGTCCTTTGTGAATGATTTATTTCCTTCATGTGCGTCCTCAAATTGCAGGTGATTGGAGAAACTTAGTTGTTGGTTATCGATTATGTTCAGTTACCACTACTCTATTAATATTGTTAATATTATAAATCCATCATGATGGCTAATTGCCGCCTTTTCATACATTCTGCTGGCAATTGTGTCTGTTGTTTTAATTGTTGTTTTCTTTCCTTTTCTTACCCTATATCTATAAAACTATGTTTCTCATAAACAACATAAAATGTACAGCTACCAATCTACTTTGAAGCAACTATTTCTAGACTTTGAGGCTGGTGATCCAGATGCTCAGTTAGCAATAGTAACTACAAGAATTATGCAGGCCCTTCAGACTAATCTTGATGGAAAATCTAAGCAATATAGGGATCCTGCATTAACTCAGTTATTTCTGATGAACAATATTCACTATATAGTGAGATCTGTCCGAAGGTTCGTTGTATATTTGGTTTGTATGTCAAAAGATCAAGATTTATCTTATTGGTAATAGTTTGTTCTACTGAGTTCTCAGATCAGAGGCAAAAGATTTGTTGGGTGATGACTGGGTGCAGATACATCGAAGAATTGTGCAACAGCATGCAAATCAATATAAGCGGATTTCTTGGGCAAAGGTTTGGTTCACTCAACTCTTTCTAAGGGAGCTCTCTCTCAATCTCTTGATTATTGAATCTATTTCAGCACTCAAATTGCTGCCCCAAAGTTCCAACAGTCAAACAGATATCTATGTTCATGTTCTATGGTGAATTGAACATAACTATTATGCTCTGTTGCGTAAATCGTTAAACCTTTTCTTCTTGTATTACAAATGTGCCTGTGAAACGAATATAACTTTCAATCCCTTACTTCTGGTTTTTCTCTTCTAATGCTGACAATAGATTGGTGTAAGAGCAAAAGTTAGAGGAAGTCCTATCCTTACTGGCACTTTTTCTGTAAAGTGTCTGATATGATCTTTATAATATCAAGGATGACATCAAGAACTTGCACAGCCAATTTGGTGAAAAAGTTGGTTTATTTTTCATGGTATAACTGAACTAGTTGTCTTGACAAAAAAAAGAATTGCACTTTATATTTATTCAACTACGTGCCTCTTCTTTACTAAGTGATTTAAAAAAAACAAAAAAAGGAAAAAAAAACTTTCTTGTTTAAGGACTTCATTGGCTGATTGGCATATTCTATCATACATTTTAAGTGATCCACTGAGGCATCGGGCTGTTAATGTCTCTTGGTAATCAAAATAATAGTGCTCCAATCGGCCGATGTTTCTCTATATTCTTCACTTTTCTTTGAAATGTCTCTGGAGCCAGTTCATTGATATATTGCCTCTCATTTACATTAGGATGGGTCAAATAACGATCACAACTCACATCTGTCATTGTACAATATCGTTTCATAAGGTCAAGAGGGAACCTTAAAAATGGCAATTATGAAACTCTTTCTAGGGAATGTGAAGATCATGGATAACATACTAGCTTGCCTTTTCTATCAGTATTTGTTATCTAAGTTCTTAGAAAACCAAGAGCTTCTCTGGAAGGTTAGCATACTAAGGTCCTTGTTTCTTGTGAGCAGATTTTGCAGTGCCTCACTGTTCAGGCCTCAGGTAGTGGTGGTGCTTCGGGAGATGCTAGCAGTGGACTCTCAAGAGCTATGGTGAAAGATAGGTTTAAGACTTTTAACATCCAATTTGAAGAGCTTCATCAACGGCAATCTCAATGGACAGTTCCTGACAGTGAGTTGCGGGAGTCATTGAGGTTGGCAGTTGCTGAAGTTTTATTGCCTGCCTACCGATCCTTCATCAAGCGTTCCGGGCATGTTCTCATTACTGAACTTTAAAATAATAATACTTTAACATATAAATTTGTGTGTATTCATGCGTAGATTGCTTGTGCAACAGGCCTATGGTTGAGAATGGGAAAAATCCTTCAAAATACATCAGATATTCACCTGAGGATCTTGAGCGTATGCTAAATGAATTTTTTGAGGGCAAGACATTCAGTGAACAAAAGCGCTAGTAGCTTCTCAAATTGCTCTGTACATGGACAAAGTTAGAGCAGGTACTTCCCCCCTCCCCCCTTTTTCTTTTCTTCTCTACAATTTGTATCATTAGTTTCTTTCCATCCATTTGCGGATATTTTCCACATTTACATGCTCCTAGTGCAGTTGCCATCAGTATGATAAGTTCTTCCTGTTGCAGCACCAAGATTTTTTGTTAATGGTCTTATTGTGTATATGTCAATTTGCTTTCTCGAGCTTGCCTTTAACTTTTAGTATATAGTAGTACATAGGAAAATATTCAAAGTTGTGTTTATTAATTGTATCTCTAGAATTTTTCAGAACCATTTTAGAATTAATAATTTATGTCAATGTAGAAGAAAAATTCCAAACGCTTGAGCTTGGCTGCACTTTCTTCATTTTCTTTAGGTTTCTTGTACTAAACTGACAAATAGTTATCAAATTTATAATATGGCTGAAGGATATGAATGACTTATACCATCAAACTAAATAGGATATGATGCATCTCCACTCTGCTATGCAGAACAGTTAACTTTCAATGGATCCTATCCAATATACTTGGTATTTCCCAATCCTTAATCACAGTAGTACATGATGCTTTCCTTCATACTTTCCTGTAAATACAAACTTTCCTAGTTTCCACCTAAACCTTTCCCAATATCAGCAAAAGAACATTCTCCTGTGCTTCCAGACGTGTATGTACTTTTCTTGACCTCCGAGCACATTTTTTACATTTGTTAAGTAAATAAGAACTTTTCTTGGGCTCCTAAGAGTAAGGATTAAGAGACGTCAATGCGTGATTTGGATTCGGATTTGGACTTTTTTTCTTCGTCGTCTTCGTTTACTTTGTTAAAGATTAATATGGTTGCCAAAGAACCATGAAAACCACATGGGGAGGCCAAGACTTCCTTTGGTGCATCTTCACCACAAAAGGTACACCAAAGTCTTCCATCATTTATATGGACTTTTCCTTGTACTTCGAAGAACAAAAGTACAGTAAAGTAGGTCTTCTGGTCATTCTGATGGTTCTTTGATGCCCTTCAAATGTTGAGGTACACGACTGAAGTATTTTTATGACATATCAATCATAGAGGAATATCAAAGAAGATGTTGACTATATTTGTTTGTTTTATTCCATAGTATGACAACATATCCTGTAGAGACTTCAACCTTACAACCGTGGCCAATCCGTTAATAAAATCGAGTATCGATTCTTTGGCTGTTATCGAGAACATAGACACATTAGCTTAGATGATGATCATAGGTGGATTGTTACAAGTGTAACTATAATGTCATATGAATATGTTGGACATTTCCTTAGAAACCGGCATTGAAATGAACTATAGTCGTAATGGAAAATCTTCATTAGTATATTTGTCTTTACGTGTACGAAATTTGTAGAAGGTGGAACAGAGAAAAACATATTTAATCTTTCATTTCAGTTCCAAGAGATCTTGTAGTAAATATTATAATAATTACCATGAAAATAACCACTAAATATAAGCCAAATTATGATATTTGATGGTCCAAAGCTTTTATTACCTTATTCGTGTAGATGTCAATTTATTTGTTTAGCAGATTTGAATTTTTCTATTTTTCTTTTATAATATAATTGTTGAGTTTTTTTTTTTTTGAGAAAATATAATTGTTGAGTTTTATCTTATATATAATGCGATCAATTTATAGTCATTAGTGTCTACATTTATATGATCTGGGTGCCAATCTCATTCTCCTAATTTACAATATAATTAATCAAAAAAACAAATTAAGTGTGCAAATAGTAGAGACAAAATAAGTGTTAAAGAAAATGAAGGTGGAGTCCATAATTGTTGTGAAAGCGAGCATAGCTCAGCGGTAATTGACATATACCATCACCCATGGGGTCAAATGTTCCAATCCTCCCACCTCTAAATGTTGATGATGTACTTAAAAAAAAAAAAGTCCATAATTGTTCAACATGCATGAATAATTTATAATTTAACAAACGATTTAATCTTAGAAAAAAAATTATAAAATTATAATATCAAGCAGCATTCAGTAGTTACTAAAAACAACTTAATGCATTTTCTTATTTCTTGTAAATTATTCAATAAATAATTATTATATACACAAAGCTGATTTTTAAATCGAATCGTGTTCAAATAACTTTCTCATTTTCTTTTCGGATACGGCAAAGAGAATAGTTTTTCACAAACCAAATAAATTTTTTCTTTTTTTGAAAAAAAACCAAATAATTGTTTTATGCAACAAAATGGCGATCCTTTTGGCGAATAAATAAATTGTGATGGCACAACCTCAAGTTTCAGTGGCTTTTTTTTTTTTTTTTTTTTTTTTTGCCATTTTCTTCTTTGGAATTATCCAATATGAGAATTTCCAAACCCTCAAAAAGTTTCCCTTTTTCTTTTTCCTATTTCACATACCTTCTCAAGCGCGTGGCAAACAATCGCTATTGGTGGAGTTTAGAGACTAAACGGCAACGTTTTTCAATGGTCCGTGTTTTACACGCTTCCAGAAGCACCTCAGAAGAAGACAACGGCCTTGTCACTTCATTTAGAGTATCTATATGAATTTGTGGTTAATTACAAAAAAAAAAAAAAAAATTAATTTGTAAAATATTTTGATTTAGTAGTATTCAGAATAGTACTAAAATCATTCACATAATTTCGTGAATAATATGAAGTTTGTAGTTATTTAATTGAAATTCTCTTGTCTATTAAGTGAGTTGAATATAATTTTGTTGAGATCTGAATTTCATTTTAGTTCGAGTATTCTTTTTGGTTCGTGAACTTCCAATTATAGTTTTAAAACTTTTAAAGATATTATATTTCGATCCATGGATTTTCAAACTATCTATTTTAATCTCCAAGCTTTAAAAAACTGACCCTTTTAGTTCCTAGGTAACAAAATAACAACAATCCAAAAATTATTATTATTTTTTTTAAAATTTATGGATTCCAATAAATATTTTAAAAGTTTTAGAGCAAAAATAAAACAATCTTAAACAATTACTAAAAATATAGAATGAACTCTTCTACTTAAGCCACGGAAACAAAAAAAAAAGTTCTCTAATTTCTAACTTTTTGGACGATTTTGTTTTCCCTCCCTAACTTTAATAAAAGAGTCTATGTATATCCCTTAAGTATTTTTTTTTTTAAGTTCAGGTACCAAAATGAGATTTAAGCATTTTTGTCATCGTTTTTTACAAAAATAAAATTCAAATTTTTTTAATTAAAATATGTAGTGGAGGAAGTATTATTTATTTTAAAAATCCCTTGAAAAAGGGAGGAAAAGAAGAAGAGAAAGCCAAAGAATAAGAGGAATATTGGGGAATCGAGGAAGATAGTGTAGGGTTGTGAAGAGAAAGGGAAATGAATAATGAATTAAACCACAAATTCAAAATCAAAATCCTATCTTCAAACAAACCCAATAATTCTAATTTATTTCCAAAAATAAAAAAACAAATAATTCTATTGGTTGATCTGCACATGCAGCCCTTTCCAACTTATCAACATCCATTTACTTTTTTCCACCTCAATCTTGCTTTTAAAACCATATAATATAATATATTAATAAATATATATATCCAATTGTCCTATATTAAATCTTATAGAATCACGAGCCCATTCTAGATGGAATGTACATTGGGAAAATAATATTTTTTCGAAATGCGAAAAAGAGTAAGGATTTTTACAAAATACCCATTTATAAATTTCAAATAATTAAAAAACATGGGGCTGAAATTATTATTATTATTATTATTTAAAAAAAAAAAATGAAAGCTTGAAGTTTTTGATGAGTTAATGTCAATCCATTAGTAGCTATGGTCAATTATTGGTTAACGACCGTTGTTTAATTGTGTTAATCTTTTTCAATATTTTTCTTGATATTTTAACCTTTATTTTTTAAAAAATGTATTGAGCTTCTTGATCAAGTTTTTATGGTGGGTAGATGTAAAAAGATAACATTGTGAAATTTTACGGGAGGATTAAAGAGAATTTATAGAGAGAGTTTGTACGATCAATCATATGAGAACGAGATAAAGGGAAAGAGTATGTTTTAAACATATCTTCTTTTATCTAAACAAATTACATATAAGAATTATTGCAATGTGAGTATTGAATTCTAGAAGGAGGATAAATGAGCCTCGAAACATGAATTTCTAAGTTATTTCCGACCTACTTCCAAAGAGGTAAATCTCTGTCTAAAAAGCAATGCAGTGTGATTTGTATCGGTTGAGATAAAATTTACTTATAGATCTAAATTAGTTCACTAAACATCATTGATTTGGTGTTTTGTATGGTGGACTCAATGCATTGACTTGTGTATCGAAAATAATTTGTATGTTTTGTATGCTTTATTGAATTTTTTTTTTTTTTTGTTTTTTTTTTTTTTACACACTCAAAAGCAAGAAAGCAAAGTCAAGGTCAACACCTAACACCTTGCCAACAAAAAATCCAAAACAACACCTATTAATTTTACAAAACTATTTTTAAAAAAATAAAATAATAAAGCATCTTTTACAAATAAAAAACAACCCATGAATTGAATCTCTCTCTATATATATATAATAAAAATATTTTCGAAGATGGAGATGACTTAAGATTCCTCTTAAATGGTCGGCGATCAAGTAAATTGAGAATTTCAAAATTATTAGTTGAATTTGTTGACCAAAATTAGTTATTTATGTTCATTTTATTACATTGGATTTGTAAATCAGTTTACTTGGTTATTTTTTTTTCCAAAAAAGACTATCAACATAGCTACTCCGAAGCATAGTTGCTAGCTCTAAGCAATACTTGAATAACAAGTGTCGTCGTAGTCACAATTCAATGATGCAAAAGATACGAAGTTCAACTAAGCTTCAATGGCGGCTGAATCAATATATCGTAACAATTTCTCCCATGAGAACTGTGAGAATGAAATATAGGTACTCTATCTTGAAATGAGAAGATAGAGACTTCCTAAAAATTTTCCAATCACATAAGTACAACTAAAAATGTTTTGATACCATATTACACTTTACCGTGAATAAGGAGAAAAAGAGTTTTATTGATAAGATAAAACTCATACTTTACATGGAAATCTCCTCTAAATATATAGAGAAGGAATTTAACAGAAATAACAAACAATAACCAAGTAAACTTATTTACAACTCCAGTGTAATAAAATGAACAAAAATAACTAATCTTCGTTAACTAATTCAACTAATAGAAAGCATGCATCAAATATATATATATAAATATAGTCATATAGATATATCTACACGGCCAAAGCGAGCTTAGCTCAGCGATAATTGGCATGTACCTCCGACCATGAGGTCAGAGGTTCGAATCTCCCCACCCCCAAATGTTGATGTACTCAAAAAAAAAAAAAAAAAGATATATCTACACGTATGGTCGTGCTTAATTAACCTAGACTATTTTTTTTTAAAAAAAAAAATGACCTGCTTGAAAGAAATGACAAAACTCTATTGTGTTTCAACTTCAATAGAATTCAATAGAAAAGGAAAAGGATGGTCCTCTAAGTTAAAAAAATGTTTTTATTTAGTCACGTTACTCCAAAACATGACAATTTGATTCTTAGTGTTATAAAAATAGTCTTAAACAATCAAAATATCAATATCATTTATCTTTAATTATATCTACAAGAAAATTATGTGATAGAAAAATAGTTTAAAGGTGACCCGTTATATCATCAAAATTGACAAATAGATTCCAAATAATTAACTTTCTCTAATCAAGTATCAACCCTGTTATAGGTAATTTTGGACCACCCCGATATACAAGGAGCTGACAAGGACAACCGGGGAGAAATCGGGCTGAGAGATGGACCAAGGAGGCAGAACCGGCAAGTGGGACGGGCCAAGACCGAAGGGGTCGGGTTTTTGGCCCGACCCCCTGCTCGGCTCGCTCGCGCGGGCCGAGCCCGTCCGACTCCGTTTGGTCCTCACCGCCTTTGGCCGCCTCGGTTTCGCCTGGTTTGACCTAAAACGCCTCCGAATCCCTAAAAACCCTAGGAGGATGAGCAAGTATTTATATCCCTCTTCGCCACTGAAGAAGGAGACCCGAATTCTATCCCTAAACAATATTCTATATTCTCTACTCTCTCCTCTTGCTCTTACTTTTCCACTCGACCCTACCGTTCTGTTTGCTGACTTAAGTTATGTTAAAAATTATTTTCTTTAAAAAAAATATTTTTAAAATGTACTTTTATGAAAGTTGAACTCCAATCATCTTTCTAATCCGTAGAATAAAAATATAATACATTTGCATAGAATAACCTTTTTACAAGCATGTAAATATGAAACATAGTTCAATTGATTAAAACATCAGTAATCTTTTGATTTTTACAAATCAAATAGTCAAATGTCCATCTAATCCATTATTTTTTTAAAAAGAAAAAAAAAATCTTCACAAATATGAAATGAAAAAGAGATATTTATATATTATCTTAAAGGAAATTAAAAAAAAAAAGGAGAATTAATTAAGACATAATATTAGGTGGTGATTCTCTAAAATTTGGTTCTTTTGAACAAAATTCAAAGGCAAAAAAACAACAGAAAATGATCGAACGGCCCATAAAGATCCAGTCGCTGTCATGAGTCAAGATGTAGTAGTGAAACTCTTTATTTTATTATTTCAAAAAAAAAAAAAAAAAAAACTCTTTATTTTATTTTATTTTATTTATTTGAAAAGGTTTTATTTTTCTTTATTGTGTGGGAAAGGATATGAGCTTTTAATTGAAGCCGAAAATGAAAGCACTTAAAGTTTCAACATGAAACAGACTTTACTACTTTGTACAAATAAATGAACAAATACCAAATTACTAACTCTACCCTTCTAGTTTGAGCTTGGCTTTGATTTCATTCTTTGGATTTAAAATTTTCAATTTGATTATTATAATTTAGGTTTACTTTCAATTTTAGTCCCTCATGACTTTAAATGTTTTTTTTTTTGGAATGAGACTTTAAATGTTTTTATTTTATTCTTCCGATCAGGTCAAATATCAAAATCGTCTATTATATTATAATTGTTGTTATTGTATTTTATATACATGGTACTTTTATGTTTAAGTGACGATGAGATGACTGTTTTCTTCTTATGTTCGGAGTTGAGTAAAAAAACAAGAGAAAAGATGTGGATTTTCAAGTGAGTAAAAGTAGTTTAGGAACAATAATTTATAAGGTTTAACCAAATTGTAGGAACCAACTTAAGTATAACTCAATTGGTCAAGACACTATATCTTCGGCCAAAAAGTTCAAAGATTCGAATTTGCACTCTCATGTATTGTTGATCTAAAAAATACAAAATAAAAAAAAAAAAAAAATTGTAGGAGTCAAATCGAAACTCTTGAAATAAAATTGAAATTGACCCTAAGTAGCTTCAAATCATAGTATCATATCGAAAACGAGAAACTATGTCTTATTTGATAACCATTTGGTCTGTTGTTTTCTGTTAAACTTTTGAAAATTACTTTTTCTAATTTTCAAATTTTTACTTATGGTTATCAAACGGAAGCTAAATTAAGTTGTAGAAAGTTTCAAAATTAGGAAGACTTTCCCAATTATATGGTAAATTTGAAAATTGAACCCTAAAATAAGAGAGACTTTTAATGAAAGTCGCCTCAGAAACTTTGGTGTTCCTATTTATACACACGATGGTCGGCATTGGCAGCTTGTGGCGGTTTGAATATTATTCTTTAATATTTATTATTAATAACCCAATTGAAAACGAAAGCCCTTTTGGAATTGGCTGGAACCTTCCTTTGCACGTTAAACCCAGACCCACTCTCTCTTTCTTTCCCAAAAGAAAAAAAAAAAAAAAAAAACTTATCTTCTTTTTATAAATTTACCATGAGTTAATTATGTACTAACTTTATACCAATGGACTAGATACAACATTTTCATTCATCTACTTTTTTAAGATCTTTTTATCGCGATGGATATGTGAAATAATATATATGGACCTGAATTCACACGGTAGTCAAGAATATTATGAGAATTACTATCAATTGAGCGTTTCTAAAAGTATATCACTGTGAATGTACTTTCAATTTTTGTATTTTTGTAAGCCGGCCTCTACAATTGAGAGTTGGATAGATGTTGCTTTTGTTGGACCTGGCCATTGAATAGAGAATTTTGTATGAGATTGAGATTTAAGTGTTTATCGTTGAATTCAAGTCGTTCTATAGAGACTATTTTATTAATTATTGTGTAGTTTTAAACTCATTTAAAGTATAGAGAAATAGACGTGTGCCTTCAACTGTCTTTAAGTCAAGTGTTTTTCTAGTGAGATATACCTTAATAATTATTAATAGAAGATTTTTCATTCAAATCTTATAAACTAATCATTTATCAATCTCAAGTCAATGTATTGATCTTTGATAGTCTAGAGCCAATTATTACATAACCGTTCGGTACCTATAAGTCAATAAGGATGTTATTTTCCTACCGCGATGTATCCTCGTAAAGGTAATAAGAGAATTCGCCTGGTGAACATCCTTATAATTGTCAAGAAGCTCACATTATTCTTCTTCATTTATTATTGCAGGCTTCCCTCCCGAGCATAAATGCAACTTTGTGTCATAAACTTTTCTTTTAAAGAAATTTGTTTAATATAATCTCGCTTTATCTAAATGCTCCATTTCTTAACATCAAACGGTACATCTTCAAACTAAATAACAACTATATATATATATATATATATATATATAATTGGAGATAATTATTTTGTAATAATTATGTGTAATCGACCAAAAAGAGAGGTAGCTGGAGAAGATGAATCTAACATGGAAAAAATGTTAGTTATTGATGATACATGTCTTCTAAAGAGGCAATAATGGAAGACTTGGAATTGGAATGAAAAGATAAACATAAAAAGTTGGTATGAATAAAGACCAAAACTAAGAATTTTAGTGTTCAAAAAGAAAAAAGTGAGTCATAACACACACACATAAAAGCACCAAACTCCAATAATTTAATGGTTGGAATTGGCTTTTCTTGACACTTCTCTCCTATTCCCATCTCTACTTCCCTTTTTGCTTTAATTTCTTGTCTTCACAAACTAATTATTATTTACTAGTGATGAATAACTTAATTATTATATATCACTTGATATCAAAATATATATATATATATCACTTTATTTTCTAACTACTACTATTACCCTTTTTATTTTCCTCTTAATTATAATTTATATATTATAATTTATTTGGTTTGGTTTTGCTTTTAGTTCATGTACTTTTATGGTTATTGTCTTATTCTTTTATATATATATATATATATATATATATATATATATATATATAATAGAAAGTTGCCAATATTTAAAATGGACTCTAAGATTTGATATTTTGATGAAATTAATTCTAAAATATTTTTCCCTTAATTTATAAAAAGTTAAGGCCCCGTTTGATAATTATTTCGTTTTTTGTTTTTGAAAATTAAGCTTATAAACACTACTCTCACCTGCATAAGATTGTATTGATGATCAAAAGGTCTGTAGTTCAAATTCTCCCACTCTCATATATTGTCAATATATATATATATATATATAAAATGTTTAAATCATATTTTGTATGAGAAATATCTTTTTTACCTCTCCTAATTGTCAACATTGAATGGTGTATAAAATTAAAAAGATAGTATTGTCCCTAATAAATACTTTAACTAATCAACCCCTATGTTTAGGGTGGGAATAATATGCATTGCTTTTCTACAAAAATTAATTAAAAAATATAAGATTTCTTTTAGTGACGAGAATTTGATTATTTATTTTTTTTGGAAGATTCAAATATATCTAACATCTTGGTCGGAAGTATATATTTTAACTATTTGGCTTTTAACTTCTAACCTTGAATAAAAAAAAAAAAAGTATAATTCAACTAAAAAATGTGTTTGATATATTATATATTATTAGATTAAATACACAAATTTTGTTGTGAGCCATAGAAATTACATTTTATCATCCATAAATAACAAACTCCAAATCAAAATTCTCACACCCAATCTCTACTTACTGACACACATAGTGGACGAACGATTTCATTTCTCTCTCTCTCTCTCTGCAACAAATTTCAATCACAAACGCCAATCCTCCGTCGTCACCGGCGCCGGCGACGAAATGTCAAAGGAATGCGCTCACCACAGCAAGAAACGCCCAAAGCTAATCCGCCGAATCTACGCCGGAATCCTCATCTTCCTCTTCATCGTCCTCCTCACCATCCTCCTAATCTGGGCCATTCTTCAGCCTACCAAGCCCAAATTCATCATCCAAGACGCCACCGTCTTCCTCTTCAACGTCTCCGCCGCTAACTTCCTCTCCTCCAGCATCCAGGTCACCGTCTCCTCCCGCAACCCTAACGACAAGATCGGAGTCTTCTACGACACCCTCGACGTCTTCGCCGTCTACCGCAACCAACAGATCACTCTCCGTACCATCATTCAGCCTACCTACCAAGGCCACAACGACCTCAACGTCTGGTCTCCCTTCCTCGTCGGCAACAACATCCCGATCTCTCCCTACAACGGCGCCGCCCTCAACCAGGACCAGTCCGTCGGCACCGTCTTCTTGTCCATCAAACTCTCCGGCCGCGTCCGATTCAAGGTCGGCACCTTCGTCTCCGGCCGCTACCATCTCGACGTCGACTGTCCCGCCGCGATCATGTTCGGAAATCCTACCGCCGGTATCATCGTCGGTAATAACGCCGTTAAGTACCAGTTGGTTCGGCCGTGCAGCGTCAGTGTA
Organism: Luffa acutangula; assembly: GCA_036850905.1. Lineage (NCBI taxonomy): Eukaryota > Viridiplantae > Streptophyta > Magnoliopsida > Cucurbitales > Cucurbitaceae > Luffa > Luffa acutangula. Next base: position 52,484,215 of record CM072087.1, on the reverse strand, counting down.
TAAGCTCCGTTTATTTGCCGTCAGAATTCTTGCTCTCCGTCTCCGTTCTCTCTCCTTAACGCCGTTAGTTTTCTATATTTCTCTGTCCTCTTTTTCTTTTTAATTTTTGTTTTGCAATACGTTGGGATAAAGAGTCTGTGAATTGTAAATTTTTCTCCATAGAATAAAATTGAAAATGAAAATGAAAAATAATAAAAATTATTATGTGAAATTGTAAAGAGAGCAAAAATTTAGAGGTCGGTGGCAATTTGTGTAATTTTCGTATTAAAGTTGTATTTATAATAATATTGGAAATTTAAATATAGTGTTTAAAGATTGTGCATATCTTCTGCCCATCACCATTTTGCGTGTGCTTTGGTTAAGGTGTCATTTTCTTTTCATTACTCAACTTGTTTTTATTTTAATTTCTCTAATTTTTTAGCCTCCCTTTCCAATTTTGCCCCTCTCTGTTATTATTATCATTTTTTAATTTTATTTTGATCCCTAAACTTTTGTGTTTATTGTATTGTTGTGTTTTAAAATGTTGAGTATATTTTATCGTTGAAGCGATACATAATTAGGTCAAGTATCAAATAAAATCGATTAATTGAAAACTTGTGAAGCTGACTAAAATTGTAACATAGTTTTTTTTTTCTTTTTTAATTATGAAATTAGTTTAGGAATCAAACTAATTAAATTATAGAGGTTTAGAATAGAGTTTAAATTGTGTTATTATTATACTTTGATGGTTTGAGGGGTGGTACCAACTTGTTATATTATTAATTCTATTTAAAAGTATTGTCGGAATAAAATTATATTACTAGTTATGGATTGAAATGATGATGAAATAGTTGAGACGTTTGATTTTAGGAATGACATTATTGATCAAATGTATATTGTTAGTGAAATCCAAAAAAATGAAAGAAAATTAAGATGTGATTCAATGATAGAAGTTGTTATTATAAATTTTATGTGATGAAATTTTAATTCACAACTTGGAGTGTACACTAGTCATAATATTGAGAAAAAGTAGATATTTTAGTTGATTATGTGACATTGGCGATTAAACTTTGTTTAACTTTTGTGTCGAGAGGTAGTTGGAGGAAGCTTTATTCGCTTTTATTCATCAATCCATTTGATTACAAAGTTGAGAAGTGATATCCTGTTGACATGACACTAATTAAAATTATAATATTTACATTATCTTAACCGGTTAAAAAATGACTATTTAATTATCTTAACTTTTTTATTATTTTAAATATAACCTTCTTTTTCTATATTTTTTTTTCTTTTCTCCCATCATTTACACACATATATAAAGAAAAATTCAAACCTCTAATCTTTTGGTCGAAAACATTTGTGTTTATAGTGGTGTTGGGCTTTCTTTTCTAGTGTCAAATGTACTTGGATGATAGAATTTCAATAAAACATTTATTATATTTATGAGAAGCCATTAAAATTCCATAGGAAAGATGAAAAAATCCACTTGGAAGTTTGTGCAAAAGGCCATCCAAATCCAAGGCAAATACAAAGTACCACTTCTTTTCTTTTTCTTTCCATTTTTCTTAAATTGCAAAAAGAATAAATAAATAAACAAATTAAGAAAAAAGAAAAAGAAATTGAATAATTGGGATGGAAGGTTTTAGGTGGGGGTGGGTTGATATTGGATGCACATGGTAATAGGGCAAATAGGCAAATGAAAAATGGTGGTCCTTTTCCAATCCCACAATAATCAACAACTCTCTTACCTAACAATAATTGAATAAATAAATAAATAAATAAAACACCTTTAATTTTAATTTTTTTCCCTTATATTTGTCTCCACTTAATCATCTTTATCTTCAATTTTCTTTTTTCAAAAATAATTATTTATGTCCAAAACTTAATTTACATGTACCTACCTTCCCATTGAGCATTTTGGAATTGTCCATCTTCTAAAACTTATAAATATATGGGTTAAAAATCACTTTTGGTCCCTAAACTTTCATGAAAGTAACAATTTGGTCCCTAAACTTTGATTTGTTATAATTTAGTCTCTGCGCTTTCAATTTTGTAACAATTTAGTCCCTAAACTTTAACAAGTAACAATTTAGTCCTCGTACTTTTAAATTTGTAACAATTTAGTCCCTATACTTTCAAATTTGTAACAATTTTTTTTTTTTTTGAGAAGACAAATTTGTAACAATTTAATCCTTGTTGCAAAAAAAATCATCAAAATTAAATGTTGATTTTTATTATTTAATGATTAAACTTTGTAGCTTATTAACATATTGGGTCCCATATTAGTTTATTGATCTATCTTGCTAAAAAATTTCATTAAATCTTTACATTAATTTTTCACGATAGGGACAAAATCGTTACAAATTTGAAAAGTACAAGGACTAAATTGTTACTTATTAAAGTTCAGGGACTAAATTGTTACAAAATTGAAAGTACAGGGACTAAATCGTTACAAAATTGAAAGTATAGGGACTAAATCGTTACAAATCAAAGTTCAAGGACTAAAATGTTACTTTCATAAAAGTTTGGGACTAAAAGTGATTTTTAACCTAAATATATGCCTCTATTTTGATACATTTTGTTATAAAGTATGTCCAATAGGCTAAGGCAACATGTGATGTCTGCTAAGTTCTAACCAACTAATTAAAAATGTAGACAAACTTTGTCATGAAACATTAATATTGAATTAACTATACAGTGTGTATATATATTAAATAAGTTTGGATTGAGTTGACATGACTATAGATTAATTAATAAAAATATGTTACAGTCGTGCTTTTTAATAAACACATTCTAAAGAGAAGAAAAAACTAGTAATTTAACTTAAATAAAATGTTTAAATGATAGTGATTAAATTTTATTATTATTATATTTTTAAATTGAAGTCGAAAAGACCGAAGATTAGTGGCAATCTATACCTAAAAAAAATCTATTTTCAACTAAAATGTTAGTAATTTACTTTTTTTTTTTTTTTTGAAAATAAGTAATTCTCACATGTTAAACTAAAAAAAAAAAATACAATAAAAATGGTGGAAAAATGAATTTGGGTAAGAATTAAGATTGGAGAAGAAGGTGAGGAATATGATTTTCATTTTTTTTTTAATAAACAATTATGGAAATCTGATTTCTGACAGGTGAGAGATAGATTTTTTTTTTTTTTTTTTTTTTTTTTTTTTAATTTTTACTTTTGTTTTTGGGCAATCATTGGGCTGAACCAACAAAGGGGAATGTACACAAAGCCAAATTAGGAGGGCTGCCCAATTTGTATGTTTTTCTAAGCCATTAAATTAAATTAAATTTTCAAAAATAAAAAATATTTTTAATTTTTTAAGTATCAAACCCTAAACTCTAAACTTTAAAAGAATTAAAAAAAAGAAACAACTCATGTTAATATAAGTTCAGCTGGTAAAAAAATATTTTATCTTTATAGATTTTTCTAAAATTTTATTGTTGTAGTTTTTTTTTTTTTTTTTGAGAATTTTTTTTTATTATTGTAGTTATTCTTTGATTAAAGCTTTCCAAGTATCATTTATGATCAATAAGTAGTAAAAAGCCAATGTTTAGTTATTTGTGTTAGCAGTTGAAAATGAGTTAGAGAAAGCTCACAAATATTATTCTAAAACCTTATTTGGCCATGGCCATTTTTCTAATTTTCAAACAAAAAAACAATCTACACAATACTTATCAATATAATTTCACATGTGTTTTCAACCGAGTGTGATAAGTTACACTCAATAGCTAGGTTATATAACCAAAATGTTCTCTTAACTCATTTTAACACTAGTATAAATTTTTTAGAGTTGATTTCCGTTTTAATAAAACTCAACTAGTTAAGACACATAAGTAATATACTCACTCCTCCTCTAGACTAGACTAAAAATCCTTTTAGTAGAATGGTAGTTTAATAGGGAGCTGGTGTAGTACACATCAATTTAGTTAAACCATATACTTGAAAGTGGTGCAGTTAATTTCCACTCAAAACTAAACATAAAACTCATAATAAAACTTTTTCGATTTAAAAAAAATATAAATAAACTTCTCAAAAAAAAAAAAAAAACATTAAACTTATCCTAATTATCTATCTATCTTAAAATTTTAGAGTTGTGATCAATACCCACTTGAGCAAATTAAAATCAACTAATTAAGAAATAAGTAATATATTTGGAAAGATGTTTAAATACACGCCTGCCTCTCTATGTTGGACTGAAAAATAAAACTTTGAGTTCGATGGTAGTTTAACATAACATGTGTGGTATTTAGTATTTACACTAATACGACTCGAAGGACCCATGACAAGGGTCATTCGTTCTAGTACAATTTGGACATAAAACATTTAGGATCCTGACCATAAATCTACGTCTACCAACATATTTTGGATTTTATTTCATTTTAGTCTATCTACCTTCAAATGTCCAATATTAGTTTTTGTATTTTTCAATAAAACTTAAATTTTATCTTAAAATAGAAAAAAATCTAAAGTATATGACAAAAATGATATTTTAATCTAACGACGAATATGTGTGAAACCGATCTTTTCTAAGATATCCAAATCCTAAGTTGTAGAGTTATATTGAAGCATGTGTCCAAGAAATGAAATATAAGATGAAAATTATATATATGATCACTTTAACACTTAGCAACAACTTAACTTAACACAATAGTTTGCTTAAACGATGAATTAAATTGAATTATGAAATATTGAAAAAGAACGAACTCACAAAAATGTTCTTGCTTAGACACTTCATATTATAGGCTTAATGTTGATTTTAAAAAAAATCAAAATGATTTAAGGCTTAAGTTAATTTAAATATTATTTATGAACTTTTTATATTTTATCATTTTTCTTGACGAAATATTTATAGACATTTGCATAAAACCCCCTTTACTTTTCCTCTTTTACTTTTTCCACCACAGTCAGATTCGCCATCAAATATCACGTGCATCTCTGCTTTCGAAATCCGATTCTCTCCTTCGCCAAATCGTACTCCACCAAAACATTCTGCTGCTGAAACGCCCCCATTATAATCGCCGGCCCACCGCCACCGCCGCCGCCGCCGCCGCTTCCGGCCTCGTCCGTCATCATCGTCAAGCAAACCACGCCGGAATCCGTCACCAACGCCAAGTAATTCGCCGGCGGCAAAGCCAGCTTCGCTCCGCCTTTAAACTTCAAAACCAGTTCCGGAAACTCCACCTTCTCCTCCTTGGATATATCGAAGCACGGCCTCAAACCGGACTGAGCTTCAACGCCGGTTGCTCGAGGATATTTCACCAGTTGCTTCTCCAACTCCTCCGCTACGGCTTCGAAAATCGGCTTATCCAGAAACGTAAACGTCGAACCGGAATCGATGATCGCACCGCCGTTTCCGGCGGAGTCCGGCACGAGATACTTGTACGGAAACTTCACTGGCTTTCCACCGATGAGGATTCTCCGAAGAGAAAGGTAATAGAATTCTCGAAATGCGGCGTTGGATCCCGACGGATTCTCTCGGAACGGTGCGTAGATGAGACTGTTCGTCTTCGATTGGCCGGATTCCGAACCGGAGTCCAGTACGAGAGGGCTACTCACCGGCGAGTCGTCGAATCGGCGAGAAACCAGGCAATAGGAGAATCGTTTCAGTCTCATTTGCGAGGGCAACGATTCAGGGCCGCGGCCGAATCCGGCAATGCCGGCGGGTAGATGAACGGACAAGACGGAACAACCGACGAGAAAATCAGTCACTCGTTTCTCGGGGAAATCGAGAGTTTCAGAGAGGAGAAATCCAGCGGTTGCGCCGGAGCCATACTGAATTCCATAACCAGGACAAGAATCGAAACACCTTCGAGATTTAGGGTTACAATTTCTACATCTGGACTTCAAATTAGGGCCAAAAATCCAAGCACATTTTCGATTTCGGCAACCGACGATCTTCGCAGAGGAAGATAATTTGGGGATAAATTTCGCGATCGTCTTAGCATCCGAGTTCGGAAACGAACAATTGGAACAGAGATAACCGGCGGTGCAGGGGAACCAGACGAGGCTGCTTCCCGTATCGAAGACGAACGACAAATTCTGCGGTGGAGTTCCGAAGCTGAGGGAGATTGAATAAGCTCCATAGGTACGAGAGAACAGAGAGACTTTCTCGATGGAACTGTTTGGATTCGTTCGCGGGCTCTTGAGGTGATGAGCTCTGGTGAGTGAAGCAGAGACGAGGTAATTGATGTTCTGCCATGGATCTGTAAGTGGAAGTGAAGGGAAGGTGGTGAGGGGGAGTGTGATGGGGGAGCTGGAGGAAGAAGATGAAGTGGAAAGAAGGAGAAAGATGGAAAAGAGAAAGGGAATGGGGAGAAACTCCATGGAGGTTTTGGTTGGAAAAGCTTGGATGAGTCGTTAATGGAAGCAGTAGCAGAGTAAATTGACAAGTTTGGTGGCCTCTGCAATCCACCGAGTTCACACTGCATGCCACGTTTTCTACCAACATAAATGCCATGGTATGTTCAATTTTTCATTCTTTAATTTTAGGAGTGGATTAAATTGTTATTTCCGTTTTAATTATTTTTATTGTTTTTATTACAAGTTTAGTCGTGAACTTTTGGAGCGCTAAAAATTAGATTCCTAAACTTTAAATAGTGGATCTTTGAACTTTCAATTTTGTGACTAATAGGTCCCGAACTTTAATTAGAAATGTCTAGTAAGTCGGTAAACCTTTAATTTTAGGTCTAATGAGTTCTTGGCATATTCAAGATTTTTAAAAGTTAACCAATACAAAATTAAATTTGATGTCGATTAGGATCCCAAACTTCCAATTTTGTATCTAGAAAACCTATAATTTTTTTAAAAAATGTCAAACTAGTCAATGACTTATTAGACACAAAATTGAAAGTTGAAGTTCGTATGGGACACAAAACTGAAAGTCTAAAGACCTATGTGATACTTTTAAAAGTTTAGGGACTTATTGAACACAAAATTACAAGTTCGATGACTTATTTGAGATTTTTTAAAGTTCAGAAACTAAACAAAGTTTAGGTACTAAACTTGTAATTTATCTATTTTTATTTTATTGATTTTTTTTTAGTAATGGTGAGATTGAATTTTCAATTTCTAAAAAAAGAGAATATTTATCGCAGCTAAAGAAAACATACAATATGTTAAAACTAAAATCGACCCTCTAGTACGAGTTGTCAAAGACATTTTTTTATTGAATTTAGTAAATCAATTGAAAGTTTTAAAAGTATAAGAATCAAATTGAAACAAAATCTTAATTTGTTTTTTTTTTTTTTTGAAATAAATACTTCATTAAAAATTTTATTTGAATTGTTATTTGACTTTTGCATTGGGCTATGTCCAAGTAAAGTAGCCTTAGTCATAGCTTTTGATAAATGATAAATTTGGGTACTTTCTTTATTGAATTGTATGTTGTTTTTTTTTTTTTCTTTTACAACATATAATTATTGTTGTTTATACATGTTATGATGGTATATTATTGTTTACATTAGGTATCTGTGTAATAATTCTTGTTGAAAAAATCATACATTTTAATTTAAGAGTGTGCTTGGTTTAACTTTTCAAGTGTTTAATTTTGAAAATAAGTCATTTTGAAAAAAATTCTAGTGTTTGACAACCACTAAAAATGAATTATTAGAAAATGAGATTGATAAATAAACCATTTTGAGAGAAACACTTGAAACCAACTTTTTACAAAATACTTCTTAAGTAAACAATAGCTTGTGTATAAAAACATTTGTGAGGAAATGCAACCAAACACATGAGTGTTTAAATTATAAACAATTTTTATACAAAATGTTTTTTAAAAAAATGCATTCTTGAAAAAACATTTAAATTAAAATGTATTCCAAACGGACCCTAAATGTTTTTCAAGAATGCATTCTTTAAAAATCATTTTGTATAAAAATAGTTTAGAATTTAAACACTCATGTGTTTGGTTACATTTCCTTATAAATGTTTTTATACACAAGTTATTGTATACTTACAAACTCTTTTTTAAAAAGTTGGTTTCAAGTGTTTCTCTCAAAATGATTTATTTCTCAATCTCATTTTCTAATAAGTCTTTTTTAATGGTTGCCAAACACTACAAATTTTTTCAAAATTAAACACTTAAAAAGTTAAACCAAACACACCCGCAATCATTTTAGTCCAATTTAGAATGATTTGTTCAAAAGGTAAAAAGGTTTTTTTTAACATGCTAAAAGCACTAAAATTTTCGAAGTGTTTAGTTAGATATAATGAAAAGTAGTTTTAGAAATTCTAATAACATGAAAGACCCTTTAAAATACTCTTAGAAGGCTAACATAAACATAACTCAACTGACATAATTTTTGTACTAACGACTAAAAAGTCTATGGTTCGAGTCTCCCCACATGATGTCAATTAGTACTTTTTAATAAGTATGTGTATAAATATCACTCACTTGAAAAAAAAAACATTTTTGAAAACAAAAGTAATATAAAATTCGTTAAAATATCACTTTAGTTACTTTATTTTGGACTTTGTTTCATTTTTGTCCATGTACTTTCAAAAGTTTTATTTTAGTCTATGATATTTTTGATAAAGCTTAAAATTGATTTATGTCGCAAGTTTAAACTTTAAAGTTAAGTTTTATCAAAATTGGTTAAATAATAATAATAATCTTAATATAAGAAAAGACACAATGCAAATATATTTCTAAAATTTAAAGAAAGAAAACTAATAGATACTAATTTTCATTTAGAAATATTAACAATTATCTCATTGTAGAGACCTATTTTAAACTTTATTGAAAGTAGACTAAAATTGGACATTTGAAAGTACATGAACCAAAATAATATCTTAACCTAGGATTCATGCTAAATTGTAATTCTAATCAGCCTCACATTTGACGTAGTTTAATAATTTATATATTTAGTTTAATAATTGCGGGTGAAAGATTCAACCATCTAACCTTTTAAAACTCTTAGAGAGATATTTACTTGATTAGTACTTCTTAAAAAGTATCCGTACAAAAAGGTTTAAATATACGTGTCATGTGTGTATGTATTGAGTTTAACAATTGTGAGGTTGAAGATTGAATCATCGACCTCGTAGATAGTGATTAATGTTATTGGTAATTTTGGACCACTCCAAAGTACAAGAAGCTGATGAAGACAAGTCGAGCTCTACTGCCTCCGTTCGGTCCCTGGTCGTCCCGATTCCACCTGGTTCAGCCCGAAACGTCTCCGAATTCCTAAAAACCCTAGGGCAAAAACAGATATTTAAACCCTTCTTCATCACTGAAGAAAGGATCCCGAATTCTATTATCAACTTCTCCTCTTGCTCTCTAGCTCTTCCATCAGTTTTCTGACTTAAGCATCGGAGGTGGTGTGGCAAACACCACACAGGTGTGCAGGTTTACTATTTTGCAGGCCACGTCTTCCCTTTCTCATACAAATTTACCGTTGGTGGCACGCGAAGGTCAGGTGAGTTCCTCATGTCCAAATTTTGTCATCAACAATTAGTATATTGATATAGTTTTTTTTTTAAGCAATCTATTCTATATATTTATGTGCATGTTTCGGAGTGATTTTCAAATTGCTAAAATTACTTTTGTCATGTTCAAAATCTGATATGATTTTCATATCATCAAAATTGATAATGAATTATTAAAAGACATGTTTGAGAGTGATTTTGAATATGAGAAGAGTAATTTTGTTCCTCTCAAAATCAGTCTCAAACATGGCACTGTAATTACAATGCGATATTTACCATTCTTTTTAACCCAAAACGCGCATAGAGTTTTTCTCTTGTTTTCATACAAATTCTGTCTCAAAATCAGTCTCAAACATGACACTGTAATTACGATATTTACCATTCTTTTTAACCCAAAACGCGCATAGAGTTTTTCTCTTGTTTTCATACAAATTCTGTCAGCTGCACCTTACGTGTAACCTAAAAATAAGTAATGGAGTGCCGTTCTAAACTTCCTATCACATGTTTGTTGGTTGTCTACCAAATGGGAAAGTGAGGAAAATAATGAAACGTTCCTCGAAAAGTATAATATTTTGGTTTAAGTTTTTTTTTAGTATATATTTTGGTTTAAGTTTGGTTTTTATCCCTGATGTTTTTTTTTTAATTTATTTCAATTCTTCAAAAAAAAAAAAGTTTTTCTTTGTGTTGTTTCAAAATTTCAATTCATCTTAATTTTAATGTCTTTTTTTTTAGTACTCATATTTAATGTCTATAGAGATGAATAATTATATTGTTGTGTTGAAAGATATTAGGAAGTACTTAACTCGCACTAATATAATATAATGTCTATTAAAGGATGCAAGTTGGTTTGCAAAATGTTAATACATATGAAGACTCTAATGAATTATAGAATGGAGTGAGGTTGTTACTAATATGAAAACTCTAATGAATTAGAATTAGAATTTTTTTTGTTATATAAATTCCTAATTCACAAACATTGTATCTCTCCCGATTCGCTTTCAACCCTAAGTGTTTTCGATTGTAAGATCAAAACTCTTGAAACAAAGAATAAGTTCCTTGACTCAAGAGCCAAACACTCCACAAGATAGAATGATTTCAATCATGCTGGAATGTTCATAGCGTGTAACTCAACACATGAATTGCAAAAGTTCAAAAAATTCCTAAATGAATGTGAAAGAAAAAAACTAAGGCTAAAAATCCATATATGTGAGACTTTCGATAGCATCTCAACTAAACCTATAGATGAGGCAAACGTTATCTGAAATGATTAGGCATAATTAACCATCTCTCTATGTGACTTTTTAAGTTCATTGTCAATGATGAAATATAAATCTTCTCCTTACCTTGGCTGGTTATTCTTTAGCATATTAGAGGCTTACACATGTCCTTCTATATTGTTATTTATGTACTTGGTTGCCTCTTGTATACATTACATTACCATTCTATTTCTAATATCAGAAATTATCTCTTCATCATCTGGTTTCTTCCTCTTTATTTTCCACCTTTATATGGTATCAAAGCTCTGTGTTTTCTTTAGCTATGATGCTTCTTCTTCTACTACCTCCACTGGACGCATCACTAACCCTGTCGATAATACCCTCATGCCCGACATTACTCCAGTCGTCACCTCTGTTACCCAACGAGGAAAAGCTCCAATTCTCCCTTCTCAGTCAAACTTCGATCCTTCTTCTTCAAGACCTAATTTCCAGAAGAATCAAACCTCCACAACACCACCGTTTCACCCATATTCATCTCAACCTTTCTACCCAACTCAGCCTTCTTACTTCCAACCTTATTATCCCTCTAATTTTTCCTTCACTTTTTCCTTCACAAATACCCAGCCTCAATCTACCAATCCTTATCCTCTTTCGTTTACTCCCAATCCTTACCTTACCTTACCTCAACCTCTTGCCGTCAAGTTGAACGATACTAATTTTCTTTTATGGAAAAATCAGTTGATGAATGTTGTTCTCGCCAATGGTCTTCATGGCTTCCTTGATGGCTCAGTTCCTGCTCCTCCTCATTTTCTTGATGATCAACAACAACAACCCAATCCGAAGTTTCTCACTTGGGAAAGATACAATCACTTTATTATGTGTTGGATATATTCGCTTTATCTCAGGAAACTCTAAACAAGTGGTGGAAACTACCAAGTTGGTGTAAGGTAGGGGCAAAGAGAATTTCCAATGGAGCAGAGAAATATGTGTAGAGATCGAAAAGAATACCAACGACAAAAGCACTTTGTTAAGTCAACAAGCACTGAGAGATGAGAGCTAGGGGAGTGAATGAGAGTAAATACCCCAATAGTCCTAGCCATAAGCAATAGATACTAGGGTGTTGTGCGCATCGATCCATGCAGTGTAGTTAATATGTTATGTATCCACATTGGAAGTATGTGAAACTCAAAGGAAATGACATGGCCCACACAAGCAATGGAGTGTTGTTGAATTTGATGCCAAGGGAAGAATCTTACTAGAGTGTGACATGCCATCAACTCTCTTGAAAGTTGAAAAATAATAAAATTACATCAAAATCATTAAACAAAATAGAAATAATAATTTGAAGTCTTTGTCGATTCATATCAATTACTTTCATAGAAAGTGATATGAACGGGGTTTTTTCATTCGAAATTTTGCTCTAAAATTAACTTAGTTGTAAACCGACAAGACCATTAAGAGTTAGAAAGTTTCCTTAACCAAGTAGATGAAAAATTGACCTGAACGATGTCGTATTAGTTTACATTTAGTTAGATTCAGTATAACTCTATGCCAGTTGACTTTGAATGATTTATATCTCGTAGCTAACTAATGTATCACCTTTAATTGACTTTGAATGATTTTACTCGTAAATGACAAATTCAAAGCCATAAAGTATCCTTTATAAAAATGATAAGTTGAATACTTTAATATAAAGCCGCTCGCCTCATGCCTTTTATCGCACATCAATGAGCAAAATAACAAAATAATAACGACATTAGAATAAACCTTTTATAATTTAATTTTAAAAAAAAAAAAAAACGATTTCAATTAAAATGATAAATAAATAAATAAAATTTTAATTCAAAATTTCAAACCAAACCCTTTGTCATGGTGGGATCCATTTACCGCCACGCTCCGCTCAAATCGCGTACACTTTGGCTTCAGTTTCAAATCTCTAAAAGAAGATTTCAATTTCAAATTGAATCAAATACAAAATCAAGAGCAGATGAATTTCAACTTTGAACAAAAACAAAAGAATCTGAATTCATAAGATTTCAGTAAAAACAGATATGAATCTAGAATCGATAATCACAGCAGAGCAATCCAGAAAGGGAAAAAAGCAAACATGATGATAGAAAATTCAGATCTAACGATTACAAATCATAGCTGCACTTGGTGGTTTCAAACACACCATTTGCAGAAGAAGTACCATTGGATCTCAAAGGCACCTTCAACGGACATCTGATCTTCGGTTTATAGTGTCCAAATTTCACCAATCCGAACTTGAATCTGATCCGCAAGTGAAGCCTCACATCGATATCGAAAATCCCCGAGCTCTTCTCCGAATTAAACGACGAAATCCCGTCCGTTCCTAGAAGAAGCACATTCTGTCCGACGAACGACGGGCTCAGTAAACTCGTGTTCTTGTGGCCCTGGTAAAACTGGCTCAATTTCGCCGTACTGAACCGCTGGCCGTCGTAGAAGGCGCTAACCTCGATGTCGTCGTAGTAGATCCCGATCCTCCGATTCGGATTCCTGACGGTGATATTCAGAGCGAGATTGTAGTGGAGGTTATTGTTAGCAGCGGTGAAATTGAACTGCGTGAGAGCGGCGTCGGTGGCGTGGAATTGGAGGAGATTCGGACGGAAAATCAGCCACAAGAGGAAGACGGCAATGCCGAGGACGATGACGACGGTGATGATGATTTGACAGATGCAGTTGAAGATGCAGCCGCAGCAGCAGTTGCAGAGGCAGCCGAGACAGCCGCAGCCGCCGGCGCCGCGGCCGGGGCGGTGGTAGGACTTGGAGGGGGGAGGAATGGAAGGGCCGTAGTAGGCTCCGTTGAGATGAGGCTGGTTGGACGCCATTGATGAAGAGAGAGAGAAGAAGGTAGGGTTTGAATGGAAAATTGGGGATATAAAGAAATTAGGGTTTGAATTGAAGGTTGAGTTTCTGAGAAAGATTGTAAAGCGCGGAAAAGGAGAAGGGTTTATGAACAGAAACAGAATAAAGTCAAATTAAACGCGGTTAAGTTATGGGGTTTGTTGAGTAGCGACTAGAGAGAATCTCACAGGATAACCTTCCTTAGTTGCAATTTTCCAATTTCAAAATTAATTTCATTTTCGGCCATATCTGAAATTTCTCCACCTAAGTTATATTTTATACTTTACCTTTTTTTTTAAATAATTTGTCTACGTTTTTAAATTTTAAAAAATGTTTAATATATTCTTAAACTTATTTTATTTGACATTTTAAAAAATTCATGAGTCTATTAGATACTGAATTTAAAGTTTTGAATGCTAGTATATAAAAAAGATGCAAATTTGTCTTCTTCTTCTTTTATTTTTTAAAAAAAGATACAATTTTATATTTAATATATTGATTAATTCTTAAAAATATTATATGTTAGGGATTTTTTTTTTTTTAAAAAAAAAGATATGTATACCAAACTTAAAATTTTTAAAATATATTTGGAATTTTTTGTAGGTTTATGATAATGTGATATACTAGGATAGAATTATGAATATTATTAGGATATTAAAAGTTTATTAGTAATAGGTTAGAGAAATGTGATTAATAAAAAAAAAAAGTAATAGGTTAGAGAAATTATTATGGTAATTTGTTATAAATAAAGGGAGTGGGAGTGGAGTGGGGAAGGAGGAAGGTAGACAATTGTTTAGTTGGATTAGGGTTGGCTCAAGGGCGGAGAGGTTTCAAGTGTCTCTAATACTTAGATTGTCTTATTGTTCTTTCATACCACAATCATGTTTGTAGTTTGCTAGTCTAACTAAATACAACTTTATTACCAATTAATCATTTAATTTGACTAGATATGATCTAATCACGTTAGGTTTATTGGGCACTACATTATGTTATTGGATTGGTTGTAGATTGTGTGCCATGGTCACGTTGAGCCTTATTAAGCTTGCCACTCTTTCTTTGTGTTACATTGGTTGCCAACAAAGTCAAAATACTTTCTATATGGCGTAATCAAATATTTTTTAATTCAACAACATGTGGGGTGTGGATTTGAGCCTCGTGACCTTGTTGTTGAAAATTATGCCTTAACCATTTAACTATGTTCAAGTTGACATCACTTGTGCTATATTGATCTACAAGGCCAAGGGTATGTATCTTAGACGAATTATCCTAGTCAAGCTTGGTTAATAAGTTCGCCCCATCTAATAATCTTTTGGTATTTTAAAATTAAGCTTGTTTTCTCATAATTTCTTCACCATGGTTCTATCTTTTTTAAGGAAACATTTGGATTCTCAGTCAAATTCCAAAAACAAAAACAAGTTTTTAAAATCTATTTTCTAAAATTTCAAAACTAGGCTTGAATTTTGGAGATATTTGTTAGAAGTATATAACAAAACGAAGAAACTCATAGAAAAAAAATAGTATTTCTAAATCTAATTTTCAAAAACCAAAAATGAAAATTAAATGGTTGTTAGATAGAACAAACTGTGACATCATGTTATTGATTTTTACTCTAAAATTATCGTCTATGACAAATATTCAGAATCATATAAATCTGGACCATGAGAACAAAGTAGTCAAACCATTCAAGTAACAAAATTTTGGGGAAAAGAAAAAGAAACATATAAAACAGTATATGAAAGGAGACTCAAAAATACGTTCCCAAATTTCATTATTTTGATAAAACCAGTATTCTATATGTTGTTCTACAAAAAAATTAGGAAGAGTGTGCAAAAAGAAATAGAATTCTAACTAACTTTGTAACATGATAGATCGTTTTTCAGATTATGGAATGCATTCTCAACGTTTACAATTGGTAATTATGAGCAAAAATGAAACAAGAAAAACAAAACAATGCTACTTAACTTTTTATGAACAAAATCATAGTTCTTCAAATCCTTCCTCATCTCCTTCGTTCTCAATCCTCTCGAATTCCTTCCTCCAAGTTTCCATCTGAGAATGATCATATTTCATATATTAGTCACTGAAAAGGAAAATGAAGCAAACTAATCTATGCGAAGATATAAAATCAAAGCATTAGAAACTACAAGATTAGAGCATCATAATGAAACTAGAGTTCTTAGCATGTTGGCAGGAACAGGAACCATCCAGAAAA
The DNA here is from genome assembly GCA_036850905.1 of Luffa acutangula. Lineage (NCBI taxonomy): Eukaryota > Viridiplantae > Streptophyta > Magnoliopsida > Cucurbitales > Cucurbitaceae > Luffa > Luffa acutangula. The sequence goes on along the minus strand of CM072087.1, from coordinate 52,468,503 downwards.
TGAATGGCAGTAACAAACTACTCTACCTCATAGTCTGAAAATCGTAATTGTTCTGCGACGAATGGAACATTCTTATAGGGTCCCAATGCCAGTTCTTTGCCTAATTTCCTTGCAAATTCCTCGAGGATGATAGTTTGCATTCGAAAACCATTGCCCATAAAAAATTTGTCCATCCAATTCACTGTACTTGTACTACACTGTAACTGAAATCATACAGATGATAGCATGGTTTATAGAGGTAGAGAAGCAATTGAAAGACAGATGAATCTACCTCAATATGCAAATAAAGTAAACTTACTCTGGATTTAATTTCAGTTTCAGCCAACCAAGAAGGAAATTCGCCCAAGAAATAACATCCTTTCATAGCCAAGCTACTGACAATGAACATAACATTTTCAAAATCTACCAGATTCTTAATGGGCAGTCCCTGAAATACAATAAGAAAATAAAAACCAAGCACTTCACTATCTGTCCCCTTTTTGTTACTCAACTCAAAATTTAATTTATTTCATCCATTGAACTAGAGAATTCATCACCTGCATCACCCATATACTCGGTTGGTCTCCCCGAAAACCTCTACTGCAGATTTCTAGAGATATATTTGGAGACTCTAATGGGACATGACAAAAAAAGTTGCCTCTTGGAATCTTGGCCCCACTGTCTAATCAGTTTCAAGAAACATCAAATCATATTTCAGAATGGATTTCAAAAAGCTTATAGCTGCCATGAATTTCAGGAACACATCACTTGTTCAATCAATTTCATCATATAATTTGGTCATGTGTTACTTGGATAACTAAGATAGCTAAATGGTAAACAAATTGGATAGCCCCTAGATTAGCTACTATTGCCTGAAAAAATCTTTTTATGTAAAATCTCAGAGAAAACAAACCTTGCAGATCTCGAGCAGCTCTTTTAAAAACACTGCTCGGAGATATGTCAAATATTATTGTCGACATGGGCCAACGAAGCCTATATGGTCTAGTATCCATGCCATCTGTTAGCAACACAACCTGCATATGTAAGAGGAACCATTAAAAAAAAACTGATGATGAGTTGTTAAGTTCTAAGTTAAGTTTTAACTTCTTTCTTATGATTATCTGCTAATACCTGTTTAACTCCATCGATTTTATTGACTTTTGAAAGCAACTGATCATCTAAAAACTTAGTTGCAACACAATAGTGGTGAGAGTTTTTCTTGATGTGAATATTAGGAGCAACCCAGCAGCCAGCATATTCATCTACAAAAAGGGGCTCTGCACACAAATATCGATGTATTATCATCTCCATCATTAATACAGAACTAAATTGCTGAATAATTTCTAAATTGCTTCACATGCTCTGCTACGCAACACTCCTACTGCTAAGTGCACAGAAAGTGTTCGACGAAATGTCTGGCCGAGATAGTAGAGGGAAAATGGACATACCCGGTTGATGGGACTCCATGAAACGAAGAGACGCAGCTTCTTTTGCACTGAGGAATAAAGGGTCGTCATCTTCACTGAGATGTGCTCTGAGAACCCCGATTTGGTTCTTGGTCCGTAGCGCTGGCGAGCGAAGTACCACAGGAATGTTGGCCCGGGAAAAGCTCCCCGTGAAAGCCATGGATGAATGTGAGAAGCGATTTCAGAGACGATGGATTCAGAGAAACGCCTATGCAATTGGCAATGGTTCCGTGTGTCGACGACTGTGCGGCTGTTTCTCTTGGGGAAGGACTCCAAAAAGAAACAAACCCTCAATGGAACTGCGGTTGAAGGATGAAGAAATGTGAATTTGGCTAGGCAAAGCCCCCCACTGTTTGAACTACTCGGCTTCTTTCTGTAAGTGGAAATGTCTCGCGGCACAACTTGTTCGCTCTGCAAATTCTTCGGTCACTTGCAATCAGTTTTCAGCTGAGAGGGAGAAATGCAGCTTAAAAGAAAAAGAAAAAAAAAATGTCGAAATTTATTATTATGTTTTTTAACAACATGTCCGGTGGGGATTCAACGACATATACCTAGATCATGAATACAAGTCTTATTACAGTTGAACTAGCATTGATATCTTTCAGTGTCGTGTTAATTTGGTCTCTAAACTTTAAAAAGTTTCAAATAAGTTATTGGATTTTCAATTTTGTATGAAATAAGTTTTTAAACTTTAAAAAGTATTCAACTGATCATTTTGCTTTTGTGTCCATAGGCCTTCCAACTTTTAACTGTGTATGGTAAGTCCTTGACATATTCAACGTTTTTCACAAATTCACAAGCTTACTATCGAAAGCTTAGGGTTTTAATAGGCATAAGATTCAATTTTATATCTATTAAATTGGTTTTTTTAAAAAAAAAAATTGATTATGTCAAGAACCTATTAGATACAAAATTGAAAACTTCAAAATTTATTGGACAATGTTTAAGTTTATGGGACATATTAGACACCTTGTAAAGTTCAAGAACCAAATTGACATAACCTTGAAAGTTCAAGAATTTACTTTTGGCCAAAAAAATTTACTAAATTTAGCTTTTGGTCATATCTCAGAATAAAAACACGACTGACTCTTTTTCAAATCAACTATTTTAAAATGGCCATTTAGCTGGTTGCCAAAAAAAAAAAAAAAAAAAACATTATTGGGCCATGATGTATGGGCCTGGGCCGGAGGGACAAACATCTCCATTTTGATTTGTCTGTCAGCAGAAATTTTGGATTTTTGAAGATAGCACTTATCCTCTGCAATTCTCTTCCTCACCACTTCCTTTGATTCCCTCTGTAAATCCCCACGACCTTCCCTTTCTGATTCAACAATGTAGTTCTCCATAAACCATGCAGGACACAGCTCTCCACCTCCTCTCCAATGGCGGATTCATCCACCATTCTTCTCCTTCCCCACTTTTCCCCTCTCTTTCCCGCTCCCGAACCCTCCAATTCCCCATTCTCTCCAACGCCAAAATCACCTTCATCCTCCCCTCTAAACTCCCTCCTCGCACCCCCGACATTCCCCCTCTATCGCCGCCGCTCCCTCCGCCGCCGCCCCACCGCGATCCCCGCTCCGAGTTTCAGGAGAAAATGCTCTTCCTCGACTCCATCGGCATCGACTTCCTCTCCCTCATCAAAGACCATCCTCCCGTCGCCGCCGCCTCCCTCGCCGACCTCAGATCCGCCGTCGATTTCATGACCTCCATGAACTTCACCGCCCTCGAGTTCCGGAGAATCGTCGGTATGTGCCCTGAGATTCTCACCTCTCGCGCCTCCGATATCGTCCCGGTCTTCACCTTCCTCCTCCGCGAGGCTCGTGTCGACGGCTCCGACATCAAGCGCGTCATCAATCGACGCCCTAGGTTGCTCGCCTGTAGCGTGAAGAATCGGCTCCGTCCGACTCTGTACTTCCTGCAAAGCATCGGCATAACCGAGGTACATAAACACACTTCCTTACTCTCCTGTAGCGTCGAAGAGAAGTTGATTCCGAGGATCGAGTTCTTCGAGAACCTAGGGTTTTGTCGCCGGGACGCCGTGATAATGTTCCGGCGATTCCCGCAGCTGTTCTGCTACAGCATCAAGGAGAATCTGGAGCCGAAACTGAATTACTTCGTGGTGGAAATGGGGAGAGAATTGAAGGAATTGAAGGAGTTTCCTCATTACTTTTCGTTTAGCTTAGAGAATAGGATCAAGCCGAGACATCAAAGCTGTGTGGAAAAGGGAGTTTGTTTTCCATTGCCGGTGTTGTTAAAAACCAGTGAGATGAAATTCCGGGAAAAATTGGAGGTATGTTGTGATTCTTCCATACCCTTTAGAACTTCTCCTTTGTGGTGTACAAAATTGTGATATTCAATTCAATCAAGTATAGAGTTAATTTCAGAGCTCCCTGTTTCTGTCTGCTTCTGTTTCTGTGTTCATTTCTGTGTTTCAAATTCAATTCTGCTCTTATGATCCATTTGGGATCTTACCCTTTTCTTTAGTTGAACAACAATGGAGGATGGGAGATTCAAACTTCTATTCTAATCTAGTATAGAGTAGTAGTAAAAGGTTTGCCTGATACCATTTGGATTTATGTTCTTATCCATGTAGTGTGAGCTATAGGACCAAAAAATAGATCTAAAAGTACAAGAATTTAGATAGAATAACTATAATTTTTAGGGTGTGATTGTTTTCAATTTTTCCATTCTTGAGTTGTTTCAAAAGGAACTTATTTGAAAAGGATTTTGTTTTCAAACTCTAAATTTAAAGCCCAATTTGATAATGATTTCTTTTTTAGTTTTTCAAAACTATGCTAGTTTTCTTACCATCTATTTTATATGGTTTTCACTAAACAAAAGTCATTTGAATTCTTAGCCCGAAGCAAAAACAAATTTTTAAAAATTTACTTGTTTTCAAAGCTTAGTTTGGATTTTGAAAATGTCTTTAGAAGGGAGATAATAAATAAACTCATAAGGAATTAGTTTTTGTAAGACAAAAAACCAAATGGTTATCAAATGTGACCTAAACGATTAAGCTTGTTTATTAGTGATTTTCTTTTAGATGTGCTTTGAATTAGTTTTGTTTTTTTTCATTGAGCAGCCCTGGGAATGAGTAGTGATATGAGAATTGCACCATATTTAAATGAACAAAATGGATAGTTCAAGCTTTGGTTGAAGAAGTATTTGGCATCTTTGAACAAGCAAAGGCCTAGTGTTTTTGTTCCATTATGTGTTAGTTAGTGACTGAACTGAATCTGAATCCCTTTTGACTTTGTATAAAACAGAGGTTAGATGAGAACCTTGCAAGATTATTTGTTTTTGCTGCTTTCAACTGTATGTAGATTTAAAGAGTTTAGCCCACATGGTTCTGAGAATCTGGGAGTATGTTTCTGGGCAAAACCAAGTCTTGTAACATTATTTATAGTTATAGCTCGTTTGGTTACATAAATATTCAGAAATATTTTAAGTTCTGATATTATTACGACTCCGTTTAATAACAATTTGATTTTTTATACTTCTTTCCGTTTATTTATCTTGTTATCCTCTATCCAAGTTTTCAAACATTGACTCAAAAATAAGAAAAAGGAAAATCGAATCCACTCAGAGGGAGAGAGAGAGATTTTGGTGAATTGTAAAAGAAAGTTTGAAAATTACTAATAATCACCGGATATGACATTTGGAAATTAAGAATTCTTCTCATGGAAAGGGCAAAAAGGGAAAATAATCAACTTACACTATGTTTTTTCAAAAAAAAAAAAAAAAAAAAAAACTTACACTATGTTATGTGTCAAACAAATGAAAGAACATTTATTAATTTTTATAAGTTCAACTTATGGAGATGGTGAACATCTAATTCTTTTAGTTGAGTATTATTCTTTACTAATTTACTTACTTGAGTTATGTTTTTTTTTTTTTTTTTTCACAAACTTGTAGGAGGAGAGATTTGAATTACATATCTTAGCTATTAATATAAGCTTGATGTCAATTCAGTATAACATAGTCATATGAAAACGGAAAAGGTGCGAAGAACCTAGCTCAATTGACATCAAGTGTGTGCTTATGATCAAGAGATTACGAGTTCGGAACCTCACACTCCAAATGTTGTTGAACTCGAAAAAAAAAAAGGAAAAGATTACTTATTCATTAAATAAATATGTTACGATGAAAAAAAAATTAGAAAAAACCACCTAGAAAAGAACTTACAATCATGCAACCATTAAAGGGAAGAAGTATAGAATATAAGTTAAAATACAATTATCTTCAAATCAAAGCACATGGGTTAACTTTTCAAAAAAAAATAAAAAATAAAATAAAATAACTTTCTACAAAATGTTATAACTTGTTATTATTCTATCAAGTTTGATTGGAAGCTAAGTTGCGATGCATCGTGGTCTAGAAAAAAGCTAGGTGGAGTTTGATGGATCCTTTGACATTAGAATGACATCCCTTTGATGACCGGATACAAAGCAATCCAATGGCAATGGAAAGTGAAGTGGCTAGAAGCATTAGCGATTGCGAGGCTTCGAGTCACATTTTGAGACGCTATTCAGGTAGTTCGGTTATTCTCCAACAACAACCAAAATCTTATGGAACTGTACGTCTCTTTTCATAAATGAAGCTCAAGCCCTAATGAGAACTAAAAATATTGAATCTATTGTCTATGTTCCATGATCTAATAATAGGATGACCCATATGCTGGTCCATAAAGTTTGTGAGCTTCAGTCCTCTAAGTGTTCGTTTAATTCCTTTCCCGATTGGTTAAAGTTATTTAATGCATCTATACTCGTAAGTGATAATCATTATAATGGAGGAGCCTAACCCACATGTGATTTCTCTGTGGAAGTATTTGCTCGTTCTTAATAAAAGTATTTTATTATTAAAAAAAAAACATCAACCTTAAAATTAATATTAAGATTTATTGTTAGACTACATTGATTAGATTTGATAATTTGTAACATTTATCACCAACATGATATTTTTTACCCTTAAAATAAAGGTTTAAATCCTATTTTAGTCATATACTTTTAAAATGTCCATTTTAGTATTAGAGCTTAAAAAAAAAGACAACTATTTTGGTCCTCACTTTATTTCAAATTTAACAAATTAAAGACGTAGCTTTGAACATGCGTATTAGCATGCTAATATGAACATGATTTCAAACTGAATAAATTAGAGATAAACTTTGACAAAACAAATATAAGGGAGAAAAGTAACTTAGCAAGGACTAAAATGGTTATTTTAAAAAAGTTAAGACTTAACCGTTTGATTTTTGAAAATTAAGTTTATACACACATACTTCCACCCATAAGTTCCTTGGTTTTATTATCAATCTTCTACCTTGTTTTAAAAAACAAAGTCCAATTTTGGAAACAAAAAAAAATAGTTTTCAAAAATTTGTTTTTGTTTTTAAAAGTTGGCTAGTAATTCAAATGCAACCTTAAAATGAAAACCATGATAGAGAATTGATGAGAAAACAAGCCTAAAATAAAAAAACCAAATAGTTATTAAACGAGACTTAAGGGGTTAAAATAGACATTTAAAAATGATTATAAAGATCGTACCTTACCACGCACGCAACAATTTCTTGATTTTAAAAGCGAAAAAGAAAATAAAAAATAAATAAATAAATAAAACCAGTGAACATGGATTTGGCGGCGGGCAACTATGAATCTCGATTCCATAATTCGAGGAAGAAATGACAGTGATTTCAGAAACAATTCCAAAACATGAAGATCCCGAATCATACAGAATTGCATTGAAATGTTCCAATATCCCCAACAATTTGCAGTCGAGTCGTCCGTCTCTTCATTCTTCCTCTGCTGCAACTTGCGAGCAACTTCAATGGAGGACCTCGCCTGGAAATGTTTCATTTCAAGCCCACTCTCCTTCTCCAATGGGAACGGAGTGAAACCTAAAAACCCCACATCAAAATCAGCGCCTCTCTTTCAAAATCAAATCCCAAGCTCAATTCCGTTGCTACAGACGCAATGGCGGCTTCTCCTCGGAAACTGGTGTCGGCCGATTCCTTGCAGTTCCCAGCTGGGTATCTCGGCGCCGTGCCGGAGCGTTCGGGTTCTGATCAGGGCGAACAAGTGCTCAATGAGACCAAGTATTTGAAAAGTATTTTGAGATCCAAGGTCTACGATGTCGCTGTTCAATCCCCTTTGCAGCTTGCGCCCAGCTTGTCCAAGCGTTTGGGGGTCAATGTCTGGCTCAAGAGGGAGGACTTGCAGCCTGTAAGTTAATTTTGTTCTGTTACTTATTCCCTTTTTTTGTTGTCTAAGGTTTAAGACAAATAAATTAATCGTCTGGTTTGGGGCAAGACCGAAATGAAATAGTCTTGAAGGTTTAGGTACCAAAATGATTTAAACTCGAAGGTTTAAGGACCGAGAGGGTGCATCTTTTTTTTGAAAGTCCAGGGACCAAGTTTTTGTTTGGATGACTGACTGTTAATTTAGCTTGTGAAGCTTGTCTTCAATATGGGTAGAGCTTTAACTTTCAATGATATATATATGTATGTATATATGTTTTTATTTTCATTTGTAGGTGTTCTCATTCAAGCTTCGAGGAGCTTATAATATGATGGCCAAACTTCTAAAAGAAGAGTTGGAAAAAGGCGTTATATGCTCTGCTCAAGGGGTTGCATAAGCTGCTAAGCAATTAAAATGTGATGCTGTGATTGCTATGCCTTTTACTACACCTGAAATTAAGGTGCAATAGTTTTTCAGCCATAGGTTCTTTCTTTCAGATGACAGTGTTGGTGTACTAATAAAGATGTGAACTTGTTACATTATAGTGGCAGGCAGTTGAGGAATTGGGTGCAACTGTCGTTCTTGTGGGAGATTCTTACGACGACGCACAAGCATATGCTAAGAAGCGGAGCAAAGAGGAAGGCCGTATATTCATGCCTCCTTTCGATCATCCTGATGTTATCATTGGACAGGGTACGGTCGCGATGGAAATTTTGCATCAAATGAAGGGCACATTGCATGCAATTTTTGTGCCAGTAGGGGGTGGTGGTTTAATAGCTGGTATTGCTGCTTATGTCAAGAGTGTTTCTCCTGAGGTGATCTGTTTGTCTCTGTGGGAATGGATTTTGTTAATTTTGAGCTTTGCTGACATTATTTAAGCGATTCAGTGATGCTTGACTTTTTAACTTCAAAATTCTCATATCTCATAAGCCTACATACTTGCTATAGGATACCATAATGAGTCTTTTCATTGGAAATTAGCCTCTATTTAGAGAAGCTACATATTCCAAGGATTCCTGATGTTTCAATGTTTCTTAATACATCTTTCCTTAATTGTAGAAATATTAATTTTTAAGTGACCTTATTTTGTGTAGGTAAAAGTTATTGGGGTGGAGCCATCTGATGCAAATGCTATGGCACTGTCACTAAGTCATGGCCAAAGAGTAATATTGGATAGGGTAGGACGTTTTGCAGATGTTCTTGTTAGTCGTGACGCTATATGTGCCTCAATAAAGGTTTGGGTTTCTTATATTCCCTGTCTTTCATCCACGTGCATTCCGATCTAAGAACATGAATATGATGTTGATTAGCATTTTCAGTAACTATTCTCAGTATTTCTTTTAGCTATTTGTATAATTCATGGGAAAGCAAGAAAATTTTATCTGCAACAAACTTTTCATGCCTAGAAAATCTTGGTGTTACTTGTTTCATGTGTGTTTGTGTGAAACCATACAACGGTTCTTGGCCAACCTCCACACTTGCGTAGAAAGGATCAAAATGAAGATTCAATTGAATAAACATTTCGGGAAAATAGATGAAGGTCATCGCTAATAATATTGAAATTAAGAATTTAACCCGTAGTACGTCCTACTTAAAATATGACTAGGCCTTTTGTTTTCTCCTTCCGATAGCGATAGCACGTGGATAAGAATGATGTGATTCTTCCACGATCTTACTTGAACAAGGTCTATTCTACAGGTTGAACTAATGTGTTCAATATTCTTTGAGCAGTTGTTTGAGCTAAAGGTTTATGATATTTGTAGGATATGTTTGAGGAGGATAGGAGCATCTTGGAACCTGCAGGTGCTCTGTCTCTTGCTGGAGCTGAGGCATACTGCAAATATTATGGCTTGAAGGGAGAAAATGTTGTGGCAATAACCAGTGGTGCAAATATGAACTTTGACAGACTGAGCAAAGTTGTTGAACTTGCCAATGTTGGTCGGTGCTCGCAACTATAATGCCGGAGAAACCTGGAAGCTTCAAAATATTTTGTGAACTTGTTTGTTCATCTTTGTCCTACAAAAGTCATTATACTTGGTTGTTAGTCATGGACCTTAGAATGCTAACTGAGTAAATTTGGATTTGCAGGTTGGGCCTATGAACATTACTGAATTCAAGTACAAATATTACCCTGAAAAAGAGGCTGTTGTTCTTTATAGGTATGTGCTTCTCAAGTTATTGCCAGTTAGAATCAGAATCTTTTTAGTTTTTTAGTGGCTTTGTTGATTCCAATTTCATTTGAAAGGGAAGACAGAACAAGAAATAAGCTGCAAAGGGGTAGGAAAGGAAATTTTAGTAAATAAAAAGGATTGTGATTCAATGAGAGTGGTGGCAAAAGAAAAAGAAGGGGGAGCTTTTGGGGTTGGTATTTGAAGCTTTTGGGTTGGATTTTATTTTCTTTTACTTCTCAAAACTTGCCAAGTTGCCTGATGTGTGCTGATTTTGGTTTTGGTTGTGAGTTCATGAAGGTTCTCTCTTTATTTTGGGTTTCTGGTTAGATGGTTTGCCTTTGTCAAGTGTTTGTTTGCAGAATCATGAGATTTTCTAATGATGGGATCTTGAATAGTTTTAGCTTTGTCATTGTTATAGACATCGATGTGATCGAGTTGAAAGTAGGCTACCAAATGATTATCAAATGAGGCATTAGGCCCCGTTTGATAACCATTTGGTTTTTTGTTTTTTGTTTTTGAAAATTAGACTTGTTTTCTTTAAATTTCCTCACCATGGTTTTCATTTTTGTTAAAGACACACTTGAATTCCTAACCAAATTCTAAAAACAAAAATAAGTTTTTGAAAACTACTTTTTTTAGTTTTAAAAAATTAGCTTGGTTTTTGAAAACATGGGAAGAAGGTAGGTGAAAAACCAAAGAAACTTAGAGTTGAAAGTGGTGTTTATAAGCTTAAAAACCAAAAACCAAAAACAAAAAACCAAATGATTATCAAACGGGGCCTTAGTTTTTTGTTTTTGTTTTTATTTATTTTTTTTTTATTTTGTTTCTTGGAATTGTATGGGTTGGTCTTCTTTTGCATGAATGAGATTTTTTTTTTTTTTTGGTTAAATTACAAGTTTAGCACTAAACTTTCATGTTTGTGTCTAATAGGTCATTGAACTTTAAAAATTGTTTATTAGGTCCTAAACTTTCAATTTTATGTTTAACAGGTCCTTGAATTTTTAATTTTGTGTCTAATAGTTTTCTTGCATATTCATCATTTTTTATAATTAATGAATCAATTAAACATAAAATTGAATTTGCATCTAAGAGGACATTAAACTTTCATTTTTGTGTCCAATAGGTTCGTGGATTTTAAAAAAATGTCAAATAGGTTTAGGGTTTAGGGTTTAGACACAAAATTGAAAGTTAAGGACTTTATTTTACACGAAATCAAGAGTTTAGAGATTCAGACACCTATTACACATAAATTTGAAAGTTAAGTGACATATTAGTTAAAAAACTTATGACACAAATCTGAAAGTTTACGGGATTAAACTTGTGATTTAACCTTTCCATATATCTATCTCGTTAAGCAGTATTGCTTAAGCTATTTTTCTCGGTTTGGGCTCCTTTTACTCTCTTTAAGTGGTCCTTTTCTTTTCCTTCTACCAAAGAATTATATGTGAGTATTAAAAATGGAGCATATAATTTGAAGAGGATGGAATCTGCTCAACTTGAAACTTATAATCTCACAAATAATAATCTTTGTTATAGGGAAAATTGTCCAATCGAATCTTATGCAGAATAAGGCCCAAACTGGCCTGGCCCGTAATTAGAAGAGGTTGAACCGGCGAAGCGGAGAGAGAACTCCCCCCGACCCACAAGAAGTCCCTCGGCCTCGGCCCAAGGGAGAGGCCGAGGAGGAGGTCGGCCTCGGCCCACAGCCGAGGCCGACCAGGGCCAAAGGCCCAGGATAGACAGGAGACTTGCAGTTGCGAAAACCCTAACGGGAGCTTATAAAAGAGGAGATGATGCACATATCCAGGTAGACCTAAAACTGCACCCAAAAAGTACATTCTGCCTGTTTCCTGACTATAGCTAACTTAAGCATCGGAGCTTCTGTGGTCAACACCACACCGGTGTATAGCGTTTATCTGTTTTGCAGGTCACGTTTCTCCCACTCAACTACAAATTCACTGCTGTCTGTCACGTGGAGCGAGGGATCGAGTCCTGAGCAAAATCTGACCATCAACAGTTGGCGCCATCTGTGGGGAAGAGGCTAACCAGAAAACGCTATTCTGTTGGATAAAGTACCGCCACGATGGAACGCGAGAATGAACCGACGATTGGCGAGGCGAATCCGTTAGCTCAGATCCAAGCCCAAAAGAACGAGATTGCAGAGATTAAGGGAAAGATGAATGAGATGGGGCAAAATCTGAGTGAGATCCTAACCTTGCTGAAAAGACCCGAGTCTGCTAGGCGCGAGGAAGAGCATTCGCACAGAGACCCTAAAAGGGGTAAGAGAATAGCCGGCGAAGAAGTAGGAGATTCAGAGAGTGTAACCAGTCGAATGCCTCCTCTTGGAGATGACCAGACCCAGAAGGAAGCAGGATTAAGTCGCAAAAAGGCCCACGAGAATTCTCCGCACAAAAAAACATCAGGTATGTACACAGGAAATAATGGCAGGGCAAAATTTGAGGCTGCGCAAGGGCGAAGGGGACAGGAGATCTCTGGATGGTCAAAAGGAGAAGACAGCCACCAGATCTCCCAAAAGAGGGTAGAAAACGAAGACATCGAAGGATTGATCGGACAGGAGGGGCCAGTTTTCACCGACGAGATAATGAAAGGGGAGGTACCCCACAAATTCAGGATACCGAACTTTCCACAGTATGACGGGAAGAAGGATCCAAAACAACACCTAGATGCATACCAGACTTGGATGGATTTTCATGGGGCAAACGAAGCAACAAGGTGTCGAGCCTTTGCACTCACGCTCACAGGTCTGGCGAGGCAGTGGTTTGGTAAGATCCCACGACGATCGATCGGCTCATTCAGGGAGCTGGCACGGGTATTTGTTACGCAATTCCTGGGAGCTCGCAGCCGACAGAAACCTCAAATCAACCTGCTGACAGTAAAGCAGGGATCCCAGGAAAGCTTGAAAGATTACATTAACAGATTCAGTAACGAAGTTTTGCAGGTGGAAGGATACGATGACGGAGTTGCCCTGACCGCTGTGATCTCAGGTTTGCAGGATGAAAGGTTACTCAATTCAATCGGAGAGAGCCAGCCACGAACGTACGTGGAATTCATGACCTGAGCACAAAGGTACATAAGTGCAGAAGAGCTGTTAAGATCTAAGCAGGAAGAAAGAGAAAGTCGGGGAACACCGGTATCAAACCGACACCGGGAAGACAAGGGAAAGAGACGTCAACTCGAAGGAAGAGACCGGAGTCGATCGGAGCCCTCCTCAGCCAATGGCCGAGGCCGACCTTCCAAGGAGCCGCAAGGCCGGGCAGAGCCAAAAGCCAGATTTGAAAGGTATACGCCATTAACAGCTCCGCTTGAACAGGTCTTAGCTGCAATACAGGATACAAATATGCTAAAGCGCCCAGAAAGGTTGAGATCAGATCCAGACAGAAGGAACAAAAATAAATACTGCATGTTCCACGGAGATCACGGCCACACGACTCGGGAGTGCATCCAGTTACGAGACGAGATAGAAACCCTAATCCGAGAAGGATACTTGAAAGAGTTCGTAGGACATGACAGGGGGAAAAGACCGGTGCAGACAGAGCCAGGCAAGGGAGGCAATAACCCAACACTCAAAATAAGGACAATCCTAGGAGGACCATCCGGAGGGGAATCAAGCAGAAAACGAAAGGCTGCAATCCGAGAGACAAGGCAGGAGCACGAAGAGCAAGGTATGTACTCGCTCCTACTCGTTGAAAACTCACCAAAACTGGAGTTTACAGAGAAGGAGGCCGGAGGAATACACCACCCGCACAACGATGCGCTAGTAGTCACCCTAACAATTGCGAACGCGAAAGTTCACCGAATCCTCATTGATGGAGGAAGTTCCGCTGATGTTCTCTCAACAACCGCGTTCGACGCCATGAAGCTGGGAAATGATCGCCTAAAGCCGAGCCTTACACCGTTAGTAGGTTTCGGTGGAGAAAGAATCAGCCCAAGAGGAAGCGTAGAACTGCCGGTGACATTTGGAGAAGGGTTGCAGACGGTAACGAGAATGATCAACTTCCTGGTGGTCGATTGCATCCCAGCATATAATGCCATCTTGGGACGACCCACCCTACATGGACTCAGAGCTGTGCCTTCAACCTACCACCAGGCCCTGAAATTCCCAACTGAAAAAGGGATAGGAGCAGTGTATGGTGAACAGAAGATGTCAAGGGAATGCTATTTTATGGCACTCAAGAACGTAGACAAAAGAATTCAGACCAAGTCAGCCCAGGGGGACAGCCAAGGCCGAGCATTTGAGGGAGCAAGCTATCCCCACCCAATGGATCATTGATTCCTTTTCATGATGTTTTTTCAGTCCATCGGACCAAGACCAGTTTCTTTTATGTTAATTCAGAATGTACTCAGTTGATTCATTTGAAATAAAGCAATTTGAGTTTCGTTTTAAAAGTTTAAAGCCGCTTGAAGAGAGGCCCGGGGACACCCTAGGCCTCCCCAAGCATTCGCCCCAGAAGAGTGTACGCACCCCTGGGATGGACGTAACCGCTTGAAGAGAGGCCCGGGGACACCCTAGGCCTCCCCAAGCCTTTGCCCCAGAAGAGTGTACGCACCCCTGGGATGAACAGAGCCGCTTGAAGAGAGGCCCGGGGACGCCCGAGGCCTCCCCAAGCTCGTTTCCTCAGCAGAGTGTACGCACTCCTGGGATGAATGGATTGACCTGAAGAGAGGCCTGGGGACTCCCTAGACCTCCCCAAGTATCTCCCTCGAAGATAAAACACAGTAGCTGGGAAATACAGTAGCTGGAGGTACATGGAAGAAATGCTCGGCCTCATGCCCCAGCCGAGGCCGAGCATCCTAGTGCCGAGGCCGAGCATCCTGGTGCCGAGGCCGAGCATCCTAGTGCCGAGACCGAGACACATCAATCATGGACTTCTTCCTCGAAATGCCAGGTATGCCACCATTCTATTTACTCAAAAGATGCAATTTTAGGGATAATAAGTGCACATTTTGAGTGGGGGCTGAGAATAGGAAGACTTATCAATTGTCATCATCTTGCTGATGTTTGCTTTTCATTCTATAATGTAAGGCTTATGAATTGTCATCATCCTGCTAATTTTGGTTTTTCATGACATAAGTATGTGTGAATAGGAAGGCCTATCAATCGTCGTCATCCTGCTGCCATGATTTTAGTTTCTTGTTGTAAATTTATGGTGAATTTTCTTATGTATATGGCCTTTTTCTATTCCAATGAATGGCTTGTTTAATAATTCTTGAGGCCAGTTGAGATGGTAACTGATATGGCGAATAAGTTGCTAAAAAGCGGGGAAATCCGATTTGCCATTAATAGAAAAACATAAAAAAAATACAAACTCATAACGGGAAAGCAGTACGTAAGTAGAAACCGAAAGCCAGAAATACAAAGAGTCAGATTTGAAGAAAGTCAGAGGCGCTCTAGGGGTCCGTTCAGCGGGCGTCATCCTCGGAGGGAATATCCATATCCTCCCTTCCGCTCGAGGAGCTATCAGATACCGGGTAGGCATCAGGGTTGGCACGCATGGCAGATATCTCGCCACGGACGGTAGAAGGATTGAAAGAGGTGTCATGCTTCTTGACGCGCTTTAATGCCCACTTGGCTCCATAGGCCCAGATCTCATTCTGCATGAGGATAAACTCATCAGTCTTTTTGTATGCCTCGGCCAAGTACTCCGCGTCGGCGAGGTGGGCCTTGGCTTCGGCAAGCTGGACCTTGGTCCTGCTGAGTTCTGCCCTATTGAGCTCCAAGTCCACCTTCACGTCCGCCAGGAGCCTATTCGCGCGGTCTAGGCTCTCCTGGGCTTGAGCAAGCTCGGAGCGGGGCACACAATGCCTCTGCAGGTCATTAATCCTATTGGCCATGCTAATAGATGAAGCAGTAACCAAAGAGAAAACCTGTAGAGAAGAAAGAACCTCAAAAGTTAGTAACCACTTCAGAGGAAGGCAAGACAGCACGTTAGTAAGCCAACCTCACGAAGCTGGCGCTGAGCTACTTGGAATCCGCGGGCGGGGTCGTTGAAGCCAGATTCGCCATCCGGCTGATGAGAGTGTAATCCTTGCCAGCAGGCGAAGTCTTGAGCCAAAGCATCAGCCTCACTCCCTGCCGCAGAATACCCTCTCGGTAGGTCAAACACTGGAATTCCCAACTCCCTACTGCCAGAAGCAGAGGGAACCGGGGGACGACGATTGCGGTTGGATCTGTGTAGGCCTGCGGCAGAAGACCGTGGAGGGACATCCGACTCATCCTCAGTAACTATGGTGACATCAGGACGGGATGAACCAACTTCATTAACAGCCTTCTTCCCTTTCTTGCGTTCCCCAAAAATGGAGCGGGGCGCCATGGCTGCTACGACGAAAGAGAGAGTCGGTATATTAAAACAGTCAAGAAATTGAGTAAAAGCAAGAGCCGCTAGAGATTGAGAGGTTTACCTGATCGAGGACGAGCAAGGCCGACTGACAGTAAGTTTTCCTGTTTGACAAGGTCGGGACCAAAACGATGGACGAGATCGATCTCCTGGATGATTTCGCCAAACTCTCGTGCTTCACTTGAGCGCCGCACCCTTCTCTGAACTGTATAAGGGACAACAAAAACAGTGAGTTAGAAGAATCGGCAAAAAACCCAAAGACAAACAATTCAACGTACCATACTCTCCAAAAACTGTCGGAACATCAAAAGGATTATAATTCGGCCCGCTCTCCCGCCAATTTCCACTCACAAAAAACCAATTTTTTAGCCAATCTTTAACAGAAGTCGGGTTATGCACTATGACCCCTTTTCTAGCGCTTATGTAGTAAAACAAGTGTCCTATGTTAGGATTACGATTAATAGAATGAAGAGAAAAGAAAATATCGGTGGACATGGAAGCCCCTTGTTTGCACCAAGCCCATAAAAAAATACAACCGATTAGGTGGCTCCACCCGTTAGGTACAATTTGGGCAGGAGCCAGACCCGTAAGAACAAGAAAGTGTTGAAGAAGGAGAGGAAGCGGGAGGCGAACGCCAAATTTGAACATAGCAGGATAAAAAGCAACTTCACCCTCAGGAGGATGAGCGAAACTCTCTTGAGGACCGGGAACCCTTAGGTGCACATCTTCGGGGATGTCATACTCACACCGCATACGCTCAAGTTGAGCAGCGGTTACTGAGGATGACAAAGCCGAAGGATGAGCGGAGGGCCCAAAGTCACTATCCTCTGAGAAGGAAGAATCATCGTCGTAACCAGAACTGTAAGACGCCTCCTCGGGGTAAAATTCACCGGGGGAGGAAGTAGTACCATCGCTGTCCATAATGTAAGAATGAGGGAGAAAGGAAGAACTACCTTGAAAATGAGAGCTATAAAAGAAAGGATGGAGGCAAGGGATAGTGGTCCAAACAAGGTGAGAAAGGGGGCTATTTATAGGACAAAAGGGAAGGAAATCTCGGAAAATAAATATAAAAAAAAAGAAAACAAAAAAAAAATGAAGGAAGTGATGGGACAAATCAAAGCTAGGCCTGCCACGGCAGGCCTAGTCTGCTCGGCCTCGGCCAATAGCCGAGGCCGAGCGCGCCTGCAGCAGGCGCACAGTCACGCCAGGCAGACGCCTGGCGTGACATGACCGAGGCTGGAACGCCTCGGTCACGCGCCGAGCTAGGCCTGCTACGGCAGGCCGAGCGCGCCTGCCGCGACTGCAGCAGGCGCACAGTCACGCCAGGCAGACGCCTGGCGTGACATGACCGAGGCTGGAACGCCCCGGCCACGAGCCGAGCTAGGCCTGCCATGGTAGGCCTAGCCTGCCCGGCCTCGGCCAATGGCCGAGGCCGAGCACGCCTGCTGCGACTGCAGCAGGCGCACAGTCACGCCAGGCAGACGCCTGACGTGACATGACCGAGGCTGGAGTGCCTCGGTCCAGCTTCCATATCTTGTCTTCTTCCCCTTGGCTCCACATGCCAAATATGCTCTAACAGGATTCCAATGCCCTTAGTCCTGAACTTAGTTATCAGCTAACTATAAAGTTCCTTCTATGGAATTAATGGCAATAGCTCAAACATGATAGTTGTGCCCACAACTCCCAAATGGTTGGTCCTTGTTAATAACGGAAGGCAGGAAAAATGTTTTCTCATTCTATTTATGTATCTTTTATTTCCCAATGTATTTATGCATCTTTTGTTGCAGACGAAATTTCCAAAACGTTACTACTCTCCATTGAAAATTAGTAAAAGCCCAATAGCTCCAATGGAGAGTGGGGGTTTAATGTTATAGGGAAAATTGTCCAATCGAATCTTATGCAGAATAAGGCCCAAACTGGCCTGGCCCGTAATTAGAAGAGGTTGAACCGGCGAAGCAGAGAGAGAACTCCCCCCGACCCACAAGAAGTCCCTCGGCCTCGGCCCAAGGGAGAGGCCGAGGAGGAGGTCGGCCTCGGCCCACAGCCGAGGCCGACCAGGGCCAAAGGCCCAGGATAGACAGGAGACTTGCAGCTGCGAAAACCCTAACGGGAGCTTATAAAAGAGGAGATGATGCACATATCCAGGTAGACCTAAAACTGCACCCAAAAAGTACATTCTGCCTGTTTCCTGACTATAGCTAACTTAAGCATCGGAGCTTCTGTGGTCAACACCACACCGGTGTATAGCGTTTATCTGTTTTGCAGGTCACGTTTCTCCCACTCAACTACAAATTCACTGCTGTCTGTCACGTGGAGCGAGGGATCGAGTCCTGAGCAAAATCTGACCATCAACAATCTTGTTAAGGATCACTTGCGCTATATGGTAAATATTCTTTCCAGTTTGCCAGTAGGATATTAAATTCTAGGTTGATGACCACCATGGTTTGAACCCTAAACTATTGTTTTCGTTCGAGACTCACTTGTCGATACGTACACGTCTCTTCTAACGAACACGTTATTCATTTCAGATGGGGGGCAAATCAAACGCTGAAAACGAAGTTCTCTGTCATTTTATTTTCCGAGAAAGACGCGGATCGGAGCTCTACAGAAGTTCTTAGATGCTTTCAGTCCTCGTTGGAACATTAGTTTGTTTCACTATCGAAAGGTTTGAAATCGAGTTAGCTAGTTTCTTAAAGAACCTATTACAATGTCATTGGCTAATGTATCTCATTCAACAGGAAGGTGAAACTGATGCAAATATATTAGTGGCACTTCAGATTGATGAATCAGATATGGATGAATTCCATGAACGTGCTAGGAAGGTTGGCTATGAGTATGTTGTAGTAACCGAAGATGGTGTCTTTGAACTTCTAAGGCGTCCGTCGAGTTAAACGTCAACTCATCGTCTATCCATGAGAAAGAGCAAAAACTATCAAACTACTTGTACGTGTTTTTGGGATGAAATTTTGTACTAGATGTTATTTTATTGTTGTTGGTTTCATGTTGAGATTCAATTTTAATAGTAGGTTCTTGAACTTTTAATTTTGTGTTTAATAGTTTTTAAGGCGTCCGTCGAGTTAGACGTCAACTCATTGTCTATCCATGAAAATAGCAAAAGTAAGCTACTCCAAATTTTGTGTTAGAGATATGGTTTCAAAAAACTATCAAACTACTCGTATGTTATGTTAGTTTATATCGATGCTTAATTTGGGTTGAAATAAAACATATTGTTTTTAATTCTTTAGTGGCTGAAAGTTAATTCAATTACAAAGTAGTTTAAGTCATTGGATTGAGTGAATATTTAACATGATATCAAAACATAAGGTCTTTTGTTCGAACAGGTGAGTCCCTCTACTTTAGAACATTCTATATTGTTAGTAAATAATGCACAATATTCCACTAATTGAAATATATAAATATAAAATCTACCTTCTTTAACCTTTTTTTTTTTTAAAAAAATAAAATTATAAAAAACTAACAATTTCATGTGGTTAGATGTAGGGTATATAATTTTTTTTTAAAGATCAACTTTAATTATACTTTCAAAGGTTATCCTACATGGTTCTTTCAAGGTTGCATGTGGATAAGTATCTTCCTACACACTACAATTAATTTTTTTTATTTGTTTTTATAATTTCTAAAACCATTTTTAGCTATAACTTATTTTTTTTTTGTTAAATGCTGTTGATGGATCAAAATAACCTTTTACCACTCCCTAAAACTGTAATCAAAGAACTTAAAAAAAAAAAAAAAAAAAAAACTGTAATCAAAGAAACACTGCCACTTTTTTTTTTTTTTTTTTTTTTTTTTTTTTTTTTTTTTATATTTAATACATGCTAACTAAACTTTGACTAATTCATAATTTTATTTATTGTTCTAGTTAAACAGATCGCGTGCCATGGTATTTTGGTTGCTCGGGCTAAAACTTTGAGTAAATGTTCAATTTAACTTTGGATATTTCTAAGTGTTTAAAAACAATAAGAGAAATAAATATTTTTTTTTCTTTTCTGACAACATATAGAGTGAAAGATTTGAATTTATAACTTTCTAATCGAGGATACAAATTTTATGCCAATTGATCTATGCCCTGTTATCATAAATTATAAAAATTTTGTAGTATCGACAAGACAACTTGTTTCACATTATCTATCATTCAACAAGCTTAAAAAGTACATATGTACATCAAGTGTTCAAAACAAAAAATATATATATAATATGATTGGACAACTTGCTTCACATTATCTTACGTTTTTGCTGAAGCTTACAAGGTACTAAATGTCAAGGGACAACTCATTTTAATTGCATGTAAAGTTTAAATTATCAACACAACAAACATGTAACATAGTTCAATGAGAATTGACATGTACTCTCGACCAAGTGGTCAGAGATTTGAAATCGTGTTGATAATATGAGATTTTTTCCCCTCATTTTCTACCTTTCTTTTTTTCGGTTGTCAACATTTTAATGGTGATGTGTAACAGTGTGAGAAGACACATACACACCGATATGTAGTCAAATATTGTTCTCCTAAATATTTTTAACAAGTATATATATATATTTTTTAATTCAACCCGAGAAACCTATTATGTTGTCATCTACAACAAGATTTAATATAAATATACAAATATATCATTGTAAATATTAACAATGTAAGATTTAACATAAATATAGTCTGGAATGGAACGTCAACAAGAGCATAGCTTAACTGGCATAAAGTTGTACTAGTAACCACGAGGTATGTGGTTCAAATCCCCCACTCCCATATGGTCAAAAAAAAAAAAAAAATCTGGAATGGAACGATGTGAAGGTAGGTGATTGAAAGTCATTTTATGTTGGCTGGCTCATAATGGTTCTAGCTTTTGTTGTTTGGTAGCTGTGTGTACTGGAAAATATTTATCCTAAAAGCTTGATAATTAAGCTTGGGTTAAATTATGACTTCAGTCCTGAAATTTTTAATTTTGTGTTTATTGGTCTCTAAACTTTAAAAAGACGTCAATAGGTATTAAATTCTCAATTTTAAGTTTATTGAACTTTTAAAATGTCTTTTCTCAAAAAAAAAAAAAAAAAACTTAAAAAATATCTAAAGTCTTTGACATATTATTTTTGAGACCAAATAGATACAAATGAGACAAAATTTGTAACTTAACCTTATGTTTTTGTTGATAGTTGTCTCCCAGTATCCTTGAACTTTTTTTTTTTTGGGTCTTTTCACAAAAAGAAAAAGTAAAATTGGGGTCATTGTGCAATATGGATGGGTTAGATGGGCCAAAATGCAAATAGTTAAAAATAGATTTGGTTCCACTAGTCTTCCCTCCACATCCATCTAAACAAATTTCCCTCCTCCCATCTAAAAGCTACCAAATGCTATTCCTTAATCCTCACCTTTAGTTCCACTTTGATCCCACAAGAACCCTATTCTTCTTCTTCTTCTTCTTCTCAACCTTCCATTGCCACCACTCAATTCTCTGCAAATCCACTGTTTTCCATTTCCCTTGCCCTTTCGATCCTCCATGCGTGGCGCCTCTCCAGCTCCGAACAGGTCGGAGCCACTGCCGCACTCCCAAACTCCCCAGATCCTGCCGCCTCTCAACCGCCAGCTTGCTTTCGAGTCCACCAAGCCGCCCTTCGTTCCTCCGGGTAACTATTACCACTTCGGTGGCGGTTCTTCCAATGCTCTTGATCAAGAACATGATGCCATCCTCGTTAAACCTCTCGTGAGTCTTGCAATCTGTCTACTGGCTTGTCTCTCTCTTCTGCATTGCTGCATAATTGTCTATTGCTTCCTAACCGTATATGGATTCCTGTACCATTGCACCTTGCTTGTATCTGCTTGTATGTTTTGAATTATTTCGACACTGTTCCATGATTTTGACTTTGGAATTCTACTTCTATGAAGATTTCAATGTGGGTCAATTCGTGTGTTGGCTTCGGTCTCATCGTGGTGAATTGTTGTGTGCATGTTGTTCTTTACCCTGTGCTGACGTGTGGACGAGTGGAAAGTTGTGTATAGTTGGGGGGTTTTTATATGTTGCTGGAAAAGTCTTTCTCATTTCTTATCAAAGAAAATTTAAGTCAGATGTCTGTGTCCTCACTCTTTTGCTCGTTATAAGAATTAATCATTTATGTTTTGCACCTTAATCATCAATGGAGAATTTGTCTCACATGTTGTAGATAGATTAGATATTAAGGTCTACTAACAATATGAAGAGGTGGGATACTTTTTCTCCCTCTTCAATTAATTACCAAGTAAAGTGGCCGGCCTTGCGGCCTAGCTGAAATATTCCTTTGGTACATCCTCTCTGAAGGGGTGGGATTCAACTTGTAGTTGTCACTTGGTGCATTGGAAGGTTGTTTATGTGCCCCTGAAGAATAGAGGCTTGGTATAGGAAATAGGCGGTTTTATTAAATGGAATGCTTCTCTCCTTGCTAAATGGCTTTGGAGATTTCAATTAGAAAAAAAAAAAAAAAATCATTTGATGCAAAATTATTTCTAGTAAATATGCAGTGAACCTTTTGGATGGTATATTAGTAAATGCTCTCATTTGATCCTTTTGGATGGTATATTGGATTGTGCCTTTTCTTTTTTATGGGATTCGACTTGCTATTTTACCTGGTTAACCAAAGAAACGGAGTTTATGACTGCAAAAATGTGTTTGAATGCATGGCAGGACCCACAAACTTTGCCTGCTGTGTAACATCATTTGCTAAATTATTAAATCAATTGAAGCAGCCTCGTAGGAACATTAAGTATGTACTTATGCATGTTGGTGCAATTGTTTGCACAATGCTCTCCATGATGATCATTTGATTGTATAATATTGCAGTTGCTTTGAGAGTTTTAGTTTATCCTGGAAGGACGGTACTGCTGAAGTTTTAAGTGTCTAGTTACAGAGAACATGTATTCTGAACCTATCTCTTAGTTTTCGTTTCAATTGCATATATATCGTTCTACTTTTTTTTCCCCTTTTATTATTCTGTCTTTAGGTACATTTCTATCCATTTGAATTCTAACGGTTGTTTTTGGCAGAGCATATTATTATGGTTGTATTTTGCAAACAAGTAGAGGATTCCCCCCTTTTTTCCCTTTTCAATTAATTACGTACATGAGAAATTTCCTTTATATGGATGGAGGTGATGATGATCTTAAAAATTCATTTCATAGATAGACCTATCCTGTGGTAGATGTAAACTAAACTAAAGTAAAGATGTAAATCTGATCATTTCTACAGAAAACTAACCACCAAACAAGTACAAGATAAATTACAAGTTTTAAATGATTATAAAGATCACGACAAATTGGTTTGCTTAAAATGTGGACTCAATCCACAATAATGGTTACTTTAGTTTAGTTCAAGTTCAATGGTCATGCCAATTCTATTATTTACTTTTTGTTTACACTTAACTCAGACAGCCCTTCTTTCCTGTATTTAAAAATTATCTTCTAATTTTCTATTTGCTTCTAAATTCTAATATCGTTGACCCCTTGATTTTATTTTTTCAGAAACCAAAGCAGAAGGGTGTCATTTATAACAGCGTGGTGGAATCTAACGACTGCATTCATGATCAGGGATCTTCAAAAGATGCTCTAAGTTATGTACAGACACCTGTGTCGGCAAAAGGGGGCAGGGTGTACAATAAGTCAAAGGCTTCAAGGAGAACTACATCTGGGCCTCAAACACCCATCTCAGACACTAGTGAGAAATTTTATATGGTTTAAATTTTTTTAGGTTGATAGTTGTAACTTGTTTTTTTTTTTTTTTTGGTGAAATTGTCACTGAATATAAAACAGTTAATATTTTGAATCCTATTTTTCTTTGTGGGATGTTATGGGGTACATTTTCTTTATCCCAATTATCTTTTTAAGAATTTCTGAATTTTAATGGTATAATCCTTTGATGAATACGGGAGCAGCATGGATACTATTAATTAGTTTTTTCTAATAGCAGGCACTTATTCTCCTCTTACTCCAGCTGGAAACTGTCGATATGACAGTTCTTTAGGTAACTTTGCAATTCTTGCCAATCTAATATTATTCATTCTGTTCGAGCTACATAGTTGCTTAGTTTCTTGTCAAATCAATGGTGTTTAAAAGTATTCTGAAACTTTTAGGTCTTCTGACAAAAAAATTCATCAATTTAATTAAACAAGCAAGGGATGGCATTCTTGACTTGAACAAAGCTGCAGAAACTTTGAAGGTAAAAGTTATAAATATATTAAACTTTGATAAGTTTAGTGGTGACTAATATGAGATATTCATGACACAGGTGCAGAAGAGGAGAATATATGATATAACAAATGTTTTGGAAGGCATAGGTCTCATAGAAAAGAAGCTGAAAAACATAATATATTGGAAGTACGTATCAATTGATTTGTTGGTCCATTTTTTTCCATTTAGTTTGTTAAATAGAAATTTTGATAAGAAGTTGAAACAAATGATTTATTTAGAACCTATTCAATATTTGTACAGGGGAGTCAATGCACAAATTCCAGGAAACGTGGATAGTGATACTTCTATGTTGCAGGTTTGCGGCTTTGACTACTGTGTTTGGGTTTAAAACCATGTCATTTTTGTTTTTAAGAATTATATTAAAGGAGGGTCTAGTAACTATTTGTTGGAATGTCTAATAACGACTCTATCTAGAACCTATCCTGTATAACAGTCAATTTGAGATTGCACCTTGTTCCTGCAGGTGGATGTTGAAAACCTTTCTTTTGAAGAGCGTAGATTAGATGATAAGATAAGGTTGCATATTTAATCTGTTATTACTTTCTATATTTTGAATCGAAAATGATAAACTCATGTTCCATAATTATATTTACAGAGTATTGCAGGAAAGACTGAGGAATCTGAGTGAAGATGAAAATATCCAGAAGTAAAAGTTCTTTTCTGCTTCATTCTGTTCCATTTTCCACTTAGTGCTATATGAATAAACTAACAACATAGCAATGTTTCCAATTACGATAGATGGCTCTTCGTGACAGAAGAAGACATTAAAAGCTTGCCTTGCTTTCAGGTGAATTTGTCGTAAATACTTTATTTAAGGTCCAATGTCACTTTTAATTTTAACATTTATTTCTATGGTCACATGGTTTTGCGTATTGAATCTCTATGTTTCAGGATTCAAATTGCACTAGTCAAATCCTAAACTAGGACAACGACACTTCAAAAAGAAAGAAAATAATCGAAGAGATAAAAACTAAGACAATGATATAACTTGGAAGACAAAATTCCAAGCAGAGTTGGATCATATCATTTTTTTTAAAAGGAAACTGAACTTTTAAAAAAGGGCCTCCAGTTCAAAATAATAAGACCTAACGGGTGTTTACAAAAATTCTTTGTAATCAAAGCCCAAATAGAAGAGTTAAACCTAGTTAATGACTACACCTTCTCCCTAGGTCTCTCTTGATCCCAAAAAGTTCTATTATTCCTCTCCATCCAAATACCTTAATATGATATATGGAGTACAACTCATATGTAGACCTCCGCGAGTTGGTATATGGTTAAAGGAGCAAACTCTATTCGATGCTTTTTAAGATTGTGTTCAACCTTGGCATTTCTAGATGTTCGTGGGTTAGATGAAGACTAGTTAGGGTTGAGCGAACCAGTTAGGGCCCGTTTGGTTTAAGGTTTTATAGATGCCTGGGAATACATGATGTCTAGGAATACTATGCCTGGGAATAAGATTGCTGGGAATCAAAGATAACTGTGTTTGGTTGTGCATGGGAATGTCATCAGGATTTTATGAGAACAAATTATGTCTGTATTTATTTTTTAGAATTAATCTGGTAAACTTTATGTAATTTTAATAAATTAATCAATAAAATAATCAAAATTAGTTCAAACTATTAATAAAAATTAATGAAATAATAATCATGAAATAATTTTAATGGGATAAACTATGTTAATTTAACAACTTAAAATTATTTAATTAATTTTTTAATAAATATTTTTTACTACAATAATTTAATATATTGTATCCATAAAAATTAATTAGATAACTTTTCAAAAAAAAATTAATTAGATAAATATTTAATAATAATAATATAATTATATATTTATTATAAGGAAATCCAAAAAAAGTAATTAATGGATTATAAATAATCGATAAGTAATTAATTATAATTATTGAAAAATTAATTTTTATACTAAATTAATTTAAATGATTTTAATTCAATAATTAAATATATTTTCGATAATATTAACTAATTAATTATAATTTTAGTAATATGTAATTACCATCCCTACAATAAACTTGGACTAAGTATTTGTTTAAAAATCCTAAAAAAAGTATTTATTTAAAAAAATTGAAATTCTTGACAAACTATTATTTAATCTAATTAAATAATATATTATATTATTTTTAATTTAGTATCCATTAGTTAATTAATTAACTATATTCAAAATAAAATTGCATATAAAAATAACAAAGAAGTGATGGGAAAAGAGAAAACCCATGCTTCTGCAAGGGCATAGAAAACCCTTGCTTATGGGCATAAATAATGCCTGGGAATGAGTTATTTCCTGGACCCACCACAGAAATCTTGAAACAAACAAAGGTATTATAAACTTGTCCATTTCCATCTCCAGAAACCTTTGTACCAAACGGGCCCTTAAGGTAAATGTGGAAGCTGTGCTGTCTATGGCTCCCACAAGTATAAGTTTGTTTGTTTGTTTTGTTTTTGTTTTTTTTAATCTTATTGTTTTGTCTTTAATACACCCAGATGCATGGGTTGTTTCATGTTAGAGGTAAGATAAAGCAGTGAGGAGAGAGGGATGCTGACATTACATCAGGGAGAGGTTGAGTAATTAGAAACACCCCAAAATTTTCTAGATTAATGGTGGATAGTTTGTGGGAAGATATTTGGTGTGATTTCCAATCTCCTATAATATGCTTTGAGAAAATTTTCTAGAATACATCAGGGATGGTGCTAACTCGCCCATGCTTGTTGACGTCCCACCTCTCTAATTTTACAGCAAAGTCACTGATGGTATTCCAAACTTGATAACCATACAACCGCCTCATGAAATCCTCGCTCCCTTACATCACTAGAAAGGATTCAGAATAGCATTCTCATTTATACAGGAGGACATCTTTTACCAATTCATGTTGTACATTTGTTCTTTGACTAAGACGATGTTTCTTATCCAAAACCACGATAGGCCTCCCATGTAGTATACATATTTGTGCAAGAAGAGCGGAAAAGAGAGCAGTAAGGGAATCAGATTAGCTCATAGGAAAGTAGTAAGCAAAGAATGTGTGGGGGTAGGCGGGACTATGTAACTAACTAAATATAAGATGGATGTATATAGCTGGGGGGAAGTACGTGTGAGGTAGGCAGATTTTGTAAGCTTTTTGGGAGACAGGAGGAGCTCTCAGACTCTCCTTCAAGTTTACTGTTTGGCTCATTGCTTCCGTAATGAAGTTGTCACTTTGAGTTCTATCAAATTAACGTTTCTTAATATAATGATGATGATGATAGGGTGAAATTTTATTTACTTAGTAGGAAAAGTAGTTGGGAACAATAAACCACTATAGAGTTGCTTCTAATATTTGTTAATATATACGGTAATATTCTTTTACATGAAACAGTACACGTTTAGTTCATAATTTCTCAACCTTGCTAGAAGTTTTAATTAAACTAGCTATTCTTTTTTGCCCAGAATGAAACGCTGATAGCAATTAAAGCTCCTCATGGAACCACATTGGAAGTTCCTGATCCCGATGAAGTAATGGGCATAAAGTTTTAAGAGAGCTATCTGTTATGCTTGATATCCTTTTTGGTCCCCCTCTATCTGGTAACTAAAAGAATGTTCTCATTTTTATCATGCTAGGCTGTTGATTATCCACAGAGAAGATATAGAATAGTTCTTAGGAGCACGATGGGTCCTATTGATGTATATCTTGTCAGGTATCCTTTTATCTCCATCATTAAGTAATTCTCTTCAGAAGCCGATCCTTGAGAGTTAATTATGTGCTAGTTCATATATCCGTTCCTCTGTTTTCCAGTCTTTCTTGTTTTGTAACTGCTACCATTTACATGCAGACAAGAATCTAGTTGTTTTTCATATTAAAATTATCCTTTTTTCTTAGTCAATTTGAGGAAAAGTTTGAGGAGATGAATGTGGTCCAGCCACCTAGTAGCTTCCTACATGCTTCCAGTTCAGGATCAAACGAACATCTTGCAGCAGAAGCAATTATTGGGGAGAGTAGTAGAAACGAAATTGAACCTCAAGCTCAACTGTCCCAGTACAGCAGCAGCTGTGATGTGAATGGCTCAAATGAGTTTCCGGGTGGAATAATGAAGATTATTCCTTCAGACGTTGATGTAAGCATATCATCCTTATATATTCACATTTAGAAAAACTTCATAGGATCATAGACAAATATGCGGCTACATGCCCTTTTCCAGAAAAGGAAAAAAAGGTAGGTTTGGATATAGACGTCCAAAAAGGGCGATTTGCATATCTTCACGAAGTTTCAAAAAAATAAAAACCTATAATGACACACGAACACACACATTCAGTTTTGAACAAATCTGTTTACGCTAGCTAGCGTACTAAAAATACTAGCTTGGAGGACCTAAACATAAAAACTGAAAAAAAAAAGGTGAACATTTTGAGATCAATTATACAATTAGTAGATACCCAGTTCTGTTTTGTTTGGATCTATGTAAATGACTTTGGTCAATCAATTGTTCATGGGTTCGGATCGTGGTTGATTGCTTTTTACATGCTTCTATTATAATTATTGCAGAATGATGCAGATTACTGGCTGTTATCAGATGCCGAAGTTAGCATTACGGATATGTGGAGAACAGATTGTATCCTTATTTTAAAAGCGTCTTACTATTACCATTGTGTTATCCATATATGTCTAATAAATCTCAAAGAAAGGAAAAAACCATTGAAAAAGAACGGATTATAGGTTTGAATTCTTTCACTTTTGCTACAGCAGATATTGCATGGGATCAGTCAGATATGGTTCCTCATGACTTTGTAATATCTGATATTAGTGCCCAAAGGCCAAGACCAGCAAGCCCACATTCAGAGACTGGCGAAGCGCCATCTGATGTTAACTTAAGATAAGGGTGACAAAGAAACAGATCTGACTCAATCCATTAGTGATCTGTTCTCATCCTCATTACTCAAGATGTTGTAGCCAAACAAACAGTTAAAGTTTACCAGAACTCAAGCTCAACTGTACAGTGTAATTTTTATAACCCTAGTAACATACTGGGAAAATTTTCCAAGCATGGTAAAGAATACAATTGCGGGAGCTAGTCGGGCGGGGAGTGCAGAGGTTAGTATTTGCATATGCAGTCTCATGCTTCGATCTCTATTCTTATTGATTGTTGATGAACTCGGATTATTTCAGGAAATAGAAACAAACTTTTGTAAGGTTGCAGATGGGGAGAGCATGTAAGATAGGTTTCCAGACATTATCAGGCCAACAAGAGATTCAATGCATTGGTAAAACTTTCCATCTTCAGTTTCAAATCCATTTTAACAATAAGGGGTTTGAGATATCTGTCAAGAGGAAGCAATAGTTTGATTTAATTGAAATTTTGTGACAATGGGTTAAATTTTGCTTTGAGTTAGCCGTTTGTTGTTAGCCAAAGATTATGGAAACCATAGATTACTAAATAACTCTATAAAGTCTATTATTACCAAAAGCTTCATCGAGTGTAAGTAGCAGTTACACTCTTGATTTAAGTTCCCTGCTGTGTCCCTCAATTAGGAGTTGAAAAAATGAACGAAACCGTTAGAAACGAATTGATTAGTTGGTTTGAACAACAGATATTGGACAATGGTCAACTTGAACATAACTTAACTGATTAAGACATATGTCGTTGTTCAACCAAAAAAAAGAAAGAGCGATAGAGATGGAAGGAAACTGATTAGTTCAATATAGATGTATTTTGTCAATTTTGGTTGGTTTGATTTGAACTGTTCTCTAGAACTGAACCTACTTGCTTACACCAACTTCAACTATAGTGCATGAAATGTTAAAGGCATCGCACTGACCCATCTAACCTGCGTGGATCCCCCAACTTTATGTCGTAGAAATCTTAATATATAGTCTTCTCTAAGTTCGGTGGAGATCTGATTCTGATGGGGCAAAAGTTTCTGATTGGTCAAGAGTGGGGTTACACCACCACAACAAACTTTTTAATTTTTTTTAAAAATATCATTGCTAGCCTTTTTGTTTAAATTTTATTGGAAATTTTAGTACATTCATGAATTTGTTTATTTAACCAATAAATTACAATTTAATTTTATTAAGTTATTCTTCGTATTTTTGTCCCAAATTATGCCTGTTTGGTTCTTCAAAGGGATTGAGGTTTTTTTTTTTTTTTTTTTTTTTTTTTTTTTTTTTTTTTTTGGAAATAAGGGATTGAGGAATTGAATTTTCAATTTTACAGAAAGAAATAGATGTTAGGACCATAGAAAAAATAAAGGGTTTAGAGGGAATGAGTTCAATCCATGATATCCACCTACTTAGGAATTAAGATTTAATATTCTATGAGTTTCATTGGCAACTAAATGTAGCAGGGTTAGGTGATTGTTCCATGAGATTAGTCAAGGTGCACGTAAACTGACATGGATACTCACGGATATCCAAAAAAAAAGAAAGAAAGAAAGAAAGAATGAGAAAGAAATATATGTTTGATTGACCAAGCTTTGATGTCCTAAATAATATTACTTTTGGGTATATTGCTGATATTTACTTTATTTTTCGTATGCTAAATCATTAAAGTGAAATTAATAATAATGGTAATAAGCTTGATCTTTGTTTGGAGTTCTTGAAACTTGCTTTGGTTTCTAAAAGGAAATAAAAGAGAATGCATTTTGTTTGATAATAGCCAACTATCATGTAAACTTGTATTTTAGTTTTGTGAAAGCTAGCTTGATGTGTATGGATGCAACTTGACTTTAACTATTAATCATATATGTCAAAAAGGAAAAAGATTGTTTGATGGGTATGATTGACTTTTTTCACTAAGTTATGTTTGGGTTGGCAACCCAAATAGTGTTATTTTTATGTATATTACTTTTTTTTATGCGAATTCATCATCATTATTATTATTTGAAAATTGATAAACTCAATCTTTGTTTATGTGATGCTTTCTTTTAAAATGTTGATTGAGTTTCTAAAACAAATGTAAGAGAATGCATCTGCTTTTGATAATGCCCAATTATAATGCACACTAATATTTTAATTTTGCAGAAGTTTATTTGATGTGTATGAATGGCAACTTAACTTTAATGTGAATCCATGTAATTGTTTCTTTACATATTTATGTAATTCTTTTTTATGTGATGCTTTCTTTTAAAATGTTGATTTATTTTTTATTTCAATAGCAAGTGAAGGTGGAGATTTGACTCTGTCTTTTTGGTCATATGCATTGTTTTGTGGTGTTAACTATATTAAGTTAACACCACAAGATTTAATCAACCAGAATATTAGTGTTACCAATCCCAAAGAAAATTTGACATTCTAATTGTGTTAAACCTCAAAATTCTCTCAAATTTTATTATTTTAATTTTGAGGAAGATAAATACTTTTCAATTATTTTAATCCAATTATAGTTAAGTGAAAGGTACTTGGCCTAAGACTTTAAGCATAAAACAAAATGTAAATGAAGAAAATAGAATTCTGAATTAAGTCTAAAACATCAAAATTTTTTCTCAATTTAAAATTCCCTAGATATTTCTTAGGTGGCTTAGGGTCTTATTCAATCCTTAGACATGTTTAGACTTCAAGAGACGGTTGGGAAAATTGGACTTAAATAGCCTATTTATTTATTTATTTATTTTTTTGAGAAAAAATAGCCTATTTATTAAAAGGAGGTTAAAAGATTTCGTATTTGATCCGTACAACTACAATACTTATATACAAGAGACTGAAAGATTCCTTATTTTTATCAAAGTCTTAAATCGTTTCTCATACATTTGAAAAAAAGTCATTTTGTATATGCAATTGAACAACTATTCTTTATAATATTACAAACTAACTCTAAAGTCTACCATGACATATTAGTAATATAAATATTGGGGTGGTAGTTGTACTTTTTTTTTTTTTTTTTTTTTAAATTCAATAATGTGAGAATAAACAAATTAAAAAAATATATAGAATCCATAAATTTAGGCCCTGTTTGATAACTATTTGGTTTTTGGTTTTTGGTTTTTTGAAAATTATGCTTATTTTCATCCAATTTCCTTACATGGTTTCATCCTTGTTAAAGACACACTTGAGTTTCTAGCCAAATTTCAAAAACAAAAAACAAGTTTTTGAAAACTATTTTTTCTAGTTTTCAAAGTTTGACTTGGTTTTTGAAAACATGGGAAGGAGGTAGATAACAAAACAAAAAAACTTGTAGGTGCATGTAGTGTTTTTAAGCTTAATTTTAAAAACAAAAAACCAAAAACGAAATGGTTATCAAACGGGATCTTAAGAATCGATAAAATTTTTTACCTTATAAAAGAATCTTTAATTCTCTAAAATCATGGAACCCACAAATCACGAATTAACCTATATAAAAAAAAGACGATTTTAATTGTTTAGAAAACATTTTGTCATATATTTAAATCTGTCTACTAACAAGTTTGAACTTTTTAAATTAAAGTGGAACCCACAAATCACAAATCAATAACAAATAAACAATTTTAATAGCTTTGCAAATATTTTGTCATCTACCCTCAAGAGATTAGCCTCCTAAAAAGTTTGAACTTCTAATGAAAAACATATAAAATTAATTAATATCATAGGCTCATTATTTTATATGATTAATTATATATGTTGATGGGAGCAAATCACTCCGCATAGACAAGTTTTTAACTTCTAATGCTTAGGAGCTAATTTGTGAGCAAAATTATTGCGATCAAACATGGTTTGCATATACTAAATATCCCAAATAATGGAGTAAGCTTCAACAACTCGTTCGGTGAGACCATTCAACATGGATGCAACACACAGTTCAGATTCACTTCTTTTCCATTCTTTGAGCTAATTGCATTGTCGTTGACACATTTGCACAAATAGCTGAAATAAAGGAGTTGTTAAACTCACACATGACTGCGAGCCATTAAATGTTGAGGTCTCAATTTTATGGATGGAAATTCCTGGAAAAATATTTAAAATAAAAAATAAATATTATCTCTACATTTTGTTATTATTTTGTTTATATTTTATCAATTTCTTTACGATACAATGGAAATATCGATTGTCGATGGAAAAAATGTCGACATGTCGATGAAAATTTAATACATTGTTCCTAACCCAATGTTAGCTCTTCTAACATCCTCTAAATAGTCTATAATCCATGTGCTTCCACATTTCGATATTTGATTTCAAAAAGTGGTACTTTTAAAATTGAGACTTCGACATTTCCGTATTTGATTTAAAAAAGTGGTACTTTTAAATTTCCAAAAAGCTGATTTTGTTTATATAAATGTTTATGGTAAATTAAAAAAAGAAATGAGAAGGAAAACACGTCAGAAAGAGACACCTTTGGCCCAATAATTGCAGATAGGAAGCCGCCAAGTTTTGCCATAACGTTTTTCTTTCCCTTTTATTCTGACCAAACTCTCTCTCTCTCTCTCTACCCTTTTCCATGGCCGATTCCGCCGCACAAAAAACCTATCCCCCGCCGTCGCCATCACCCTCAAATCTCCGCCGCCGAAACGGCACCGTTTCCCCTCCTCCACCGCCCTCGCCGATGGACTTGAGGCTCCTCTCCTCCAAGTCCTCTTCTCAATCCTACACCTCTCTCAAGGACATCCTCCCCTCCGCCGCCGCCGTCAACTCTCCCTCTGCCGCCTCCGCCGCTAACTCCGGCTACGAAATCTCGATCCGTAACCGCCTCGTTAAGCAGGCCGCTTGGGCTTATCTCCGACCTATGTCCGCTTCTTCCTACTCCGCCGGCCCCAATTTTTTCCACCGTTTCTGGCTCCGATTCTCTGCCGAAAATCCGATCTCCGGTTGTCTCGGATTCATCAGAGGTAGTATCATTCCGGCCGTAGTCCGAGTCATTCGGTTCTGCATTTGCTTGTGACGGCGTCGTTTTCTCGGATTTTGGATTGGCGTATTGACGACGACGACGACGACGACTTCTACTTCTTCAGCCGCTGTAATTTGACCTAGATCGATTTGATTCTGCTGTATAAATCGCTTTTCATTTTCATACAGAAATTTGCAATCCAATCTCTAAGGAGAATCGATTTTCCAAATACATTCATAGAAACAGATTCAATTTCAACACTCGAATAAATTCGCAACAATGAATATTCCAGTTTCAATTTCAATGTCAATTTCCCTCTGAATTCGATCGGTTTCTCTCTTGGTACAGCTTTCTCACAATTACAAACATCTATGATTGCACTTTAACTCGCCTTAAGCGAGCTCGACCCGATGGTGGATATGGAGATGAAGGTTTATCTTCTTCATTAACGAAACTCTCTGTTTCGCAGAAATCCGGAGATTGGCCGTCGTCTGTCTCCGTCATCTCCAAATCGGCGCGGCAGATTTCGACGGCGGATGGCACCGCAGCTCTCGGAGAATCGATCGTCTGATCGGCGACTCTGGAGGAAAACGAGCGCAATTTGCTCGGAGGCGGTGGCGACGCCGTCGGAGATTGCGCAATTTGATCGGTTCTCTGCAGGATTTGGATTAAAGAGAGAATAATTAGAGAAAATCTTGAAGATTTGTTGGAATCTTTGAATAATATTGGAAATTATTCATCGGAATCGCTATGAATGCCATTAATGGCGATGATACTGAAACGAGTGAAGCTTTCATTCACGATTGAGAATTTTTTAAAAGAAAAAACAAAAGTTGAATCGTAATTAATTAGGGCAGAAAATGAATCGACTGGAGTAATAAATATTAACCAACGGTTTCGTGCCACGTGGATGAATATTTATATTATGGGGCCATTGCATTCTTTTAAGTACGTTATTGGAAATAAGATTAAAAAAAAAACCACTTAATAACACATAGAATACTTTATCTCAATTGTCAAAAAAAAAAAAAAAAAAAAAAAAAAAAGGAAAAAGAAAAAAAAAAAGAAAAAGAAAACTTTATCTCAAAAAAATAAAAATAAAAATAATCACACAGGATACTTGAGCCTTAAAAAGTAGTTTTTTTAGCTTCAAGTTATATAAATTTAATCCATGGTATTTTCTAAAATATTTTTTAAAGTTAAAAAAATCTAGCTAGGGTTTGAGAATGTTTAAGAGGGCGGTATCTTTTTTAATTTAACAACATTTGGAGTAGAGATTTGAATGTTGAACTATGCTCACTATGGCTAAACAAAGGAATAACTAATCAATAAACAAGTTATTTTCTTTTTCTTAAAAAAATATAAGACTAATACAAATATTGTTATCAATTTGGTTCTTAATAATTGAAATGTTTGGATAAGTTTGCTAAAGAAAACTTCTTGGTACAAGATCACATCATCAATAATATTGTTTTATTTAGTACATATTATATTATTTTATAGGTTTATGATAAAACAAATAATTTTATTAATTAAATTAAAAGTTCATTTGAAATAATTTTTTTTAGTTTAAAAAACATTATTTGAAATGCAAATATATGAATAATAGTGGATGGTAGTTTGAGGAAAAAAGCAAAAAAGAAAAAGAGAGAAAAAATCAAAATTGAAACCTCCTCATTAGGGGTGGGCGTTATATAAAGAAGTAGAAAATTCTATCTAATTATGGTATGTGTTAATAATACTAATCCAGCCAAAGGAATCATTTTTCAATATTCTAAACACAAAAGTTTTTTCTTTTTTCCAAAATAGGTATCTCTTACACATAATCGACTTCAGGAAGGTTAAAATGAGTATAGTTCAATAGTAATTGACAATCGATGAGTCAAAAGGTCAGAGGTTCAGTTGTTGAACTAAAAAAAAGACGAGGACTCTTATCATTGGGCCTAAAATCCAATTCCATTAAGGAGGTTTCCAATCATTCAAGCCCATCCAAAATTTACACTTCTAATTTCATACCAAATAAGATAGTCAGATTTCACTATAAAACTTTTACGGGTTTTAATTTCATATCAATCATGAAAGTTTGGGAGGCGTATATCTCTGACAAAGAATCCCTCCATCCTACGTACTCGTTGAACTAAAAAAAAAAGCGAAAAAGTAGGTCTCTTTCTATTTTAGAGTTAAAAAAGATATGTGACATTTTTGGCTCGTGTTGGCAAAGGTCATCGTCATTTTTTTTAGTTCAACATTTGGGAGTAGGTAGATTCAAACCTCTGACCTCTTGGTCTCATGTGATACTGGTGTAGATTTACTTAAAACATAGTGAAAGATGGTAGGTTGAAATTCCATGTCCGTA
Organism: Luffa acutangula; assembly: GCA_036850905.1. Taxonomy (NCBI): domain Eukaryota; kingdom Viridiplantae; phylum Streptophyta; class Magnoliopsida; order Cucurbitales; family Cucurbitaceae; genus Luffa; species Luffa acutangula. The sequence goes on along the minus strand of CM072087.1, from coordinate 52,431,939 downwards.
AGTAGGAATGTGGTAGGCAAGGCATTGTTAAAAAAGAAAAAGAAGGAATGATATACCTGAAGTTGGAAGGGTGAGTTCTTAAACTTTGTGGACTGGAAATCAGCAGCACATTTGAGGACTTTGAGGAAGGTAGAATGGGCCATTTCTGAGAAGTTTGTCCAAAAAAGATAGCTCAAATCCCAAGCCCTCACTTTCATTTCCACCATCATTCTTTCAATCTCTGCTTCATTCCTCACCAAATATGGCTGCAACATTGTTCCATACACATGCCCACCTCCCTGCAACATTCTTTTCCAAATCAACATATGAATCTATAATCCTTTGTTTTTTATCTACAAGCTTCTTTGTTTTTTATCTGCATCATTTCCCATGTTTTCAAAAACTTTGAAAAAAAAAAAACTAATATGAAAACCATTGTAGGAAGATTGAGAGAAAACAAGCGCAATTTTCAAAAACCAAAAATAAAAAACGAAATGGGTTATCAACTGGGGCCTAAGTATTTTGATTCGTCATGTAAATCAAATGTTGATACCACTTGTTGGTTGAATAAGCTTTTAAGTAAATTGATATGATGTGATAGACATATATCCTTCGAGATTAATTTAATTGATGGGTTTAGATAAACTAGGGAATGAAATAGATTAGGGTAGAGAAAATATAGTTGAAAAGTTAAAAGAAGAAATTCACAACTTAGGTTTACATTAATGTACCTTGGTTTTTGGATGCCACAAATAGACAAGAAAAAGCAGCTTCATTTCACCATAAACAGGAAGCCTTCACAAAAACAAAATCAAAATAACAGCATATATAAGCCATTGAAATCAAAAAGAAAAAAAAAATTAAAAAACAAACAAAAACAAAATCAAACCCACAACATACCATGCAATTAAAATATCAGCAATCCTCTCAAAAACAGTAAACATAGCCACAATAATCCTGTAAAACCCCAACAAATCAAATCAAAACAACTGTAATGTCATTTCCTCCCACAAACAAGGAGAGGGTTAAAGTACGTTGACATAATCAAATTTACCGTAACCCATCAACTCAAGCTTCTGGGTTGAACGGGTGATTATTTGCTTACCAATATTTGCACCAAAAACGAAGCGATTCGACATCAAGGCTCCGGCTACTCTTCTCCAATGTTTTGTAGCATTCAAAAGCCGGATATGCATATCCAAAAGCCATCCTAAAACAAAATTCCAACAAAAAAAAGACATTTTTATTCAAAATTGAAATCAAGGAATGGTTTGGAAGATCAAAAAAGTTGAGTTTGATTACTTACAAGAGGCATCGTGTGATGAAATCTCCAAACATGTCTGAGGCAAAATCAAAACTCGTTGAGAGAAAATTTTCCCAAGAAACAAACAGAAAATTTATGAATTATTATTGATATGATATCGATCTTAGAAACAAAAATGTAATGGCAACCCACGAATGGCCTTGTTGGCTCTCAACGAGGGTTGACCTGTGATTCAAGTTTCAAATAATAATGCCCCCCATATATTCTTGTTTTTTTTTTGTTTTTGTTTTGTTTTTGTTTTTTTTTAAGGTTGAAGTTGAAAGGAAGAAAGGGTTGTTGTTTGTTTTCTTTTGTTGGGATTAATTTGATTTGAAGATTATGAATTTTGGTGGGGAGAATTGTTGGGATGGGCTGAATAATAGGATTTGCAGTTTTGGCAGTTTTAATTAAGGTGTTGAAAGCAATCTTGAGGGTGTTTTCGTAATTTGACCCTCTCGATTGTATATGTTTGGGAAAAAATCAATTTTGACCCATGAACTTTGCAGGTTGTAGCAATTTTAACCCTAAACTTTCAATTTTAACAAATTGAACCCCAAACTTAATAAATTGTATCAATTTGCAACTTGCATAAATGTTGCAATGTAGACATTTTGTCAACTTTTCATTTGAATTGCTATTAAAATATGTAATTGACAATTTCTTTTTATTTTTTTAATTCACACTGCACCCGAGTTTGTGTTTTGTAAGAAATTTATTGGAAAAACTCTGGAAGATATCAAATATCTCAGACAATTCTTCTCATTATTATAAAAAAAAAAGTCACAGAGTTATTGGCAAAAACAAAAATCTAGCCAATATGATAAATAAAAAACTCGAAATTTCTTTATTTCCGTTTCCTAGATTTGTACATTCCTCTAATTAGCAAGAAAAAGAAACATTAAAAGAAGGAAAAAAATCCCACAAAGTTCTTAGCAACAAGAAAAGACCGGCGAATATTTGAAGATAAAAAAACCTCCAAAATTTCTTTGCTTTTAAAATCTTAAATAGGAGCAAAAAAAACTCTCATAAAAAAACAACGAGAAAAAGTCATCTTAAATAAAGTTTCTTCAATATTTTATTTATAAGAAACCAATTCAGATGCAATGTGAATTAAGAAAAAATAAATAATTAATTACGTACGGTGGTTAAAAAAAGAGTTAACCAAAGGTATACATTGTAACATTTATGCAAGTTTAGGGTTAAAATCAATACGATTTGATAAGTTTAAGGTTCAATTTGATGAAATTGAAAGTTCAGGGTTGAAATTGATACAACTTGTTAAGTTTAGGGTTCAATTTGATGAAATTGAAAGTTCAGGGTTAAAATTGATACAACTCCTAAAGTTTAGGGTTAAAAATGAATTTTTCCCTATATGTTTTATGTCAGTTTTCAACTAGGCTCATGTTGAGGATGTTTTTATAACTTGACCTAGTTTAAACTATATTCTGGTTGACATTTTATGTAACTAATGGTTCGATTGCTTTATTTAAGAATTTCCAATGATATTTTGGTCTCAAATTTAAGATTTTTTTTTTGTTTTTTTTTGGGTTCTTGAGTTTTTAAGATATTTATTTTAATTTTATTTCTTGAAATCTTGAGAGTTTATTTTACTATTGAAAATTTAAAATATAACTATTTTTTTGGGAAAAATACACTTTTAGTCCCTGAGGTTTGGGTTAAGTGACAGTTTGGTCCATGAGTTTTCAAACTCAACAAAAATACCCTTGAGTTTTGAGATAAGGAGCATTTTGGTCCCTGCCGACTTTTCTGTTAAATTTTAACAATTGCTGACGTGGCACTATTATTTTAATAAAGAAATTTATTTTTAAAATTTTTTAAAATAAAAAAATAAAAAAAAAATTAAAATATTATTATTTTTTAATTATTTAATTTTTTCTCCATCTCTCTTTACTTCCCTTCTTCTTCTCCATCTTCTTTCTCTTCATCCTTTCATTTTTCTTCTTCATATTTTCTTCATTTTTTTTTTCTCTCCCTCTCCTTTTCTTTTTCTTTCTCCCTCTTTTTACTGTTAAAAAAAAAAAACAGAAACGAAGGGGGAAAACCCCCTTCGATTCCGACGCCGAGAGGGAGGAGGGAGGTCCCTCCTCCCTCCCCGTTCCAGATCTGGAACGAGGAGGGAGGAGGGACCTCTCTCCTCCGTCTCCGGCGGCGAGACAGAGGAGGGAGGACCCTCCTCCCTCCTCGTTCCAGACGGCAACCGGCGTCGGCGCCGACGAGTGGTGGTCGTCGGCCGTCGGCCACCGAAGATATGAAGAAGAAAAATGAAAGGATGAAGAGGAAGAAGATGGAGAAGAAGGAGGGAAGTAGAGAGAGATGGAGAAAAAATTAAATAATTAAAAAAATAATAATATTTTAATATTTTTGTATTTTTTTATTTTAAAAAATTTTAAAAATAATTTTCTTTATTAAAATAATAGTGCCACATCAGCAACTGTTAAAATTTAACAGAAAAGTTGACGGCAGGGACCAAAATGCTCCTTATCTCAAAACTCAAGAGTATTTTTGTTGAGTTTGAAAACTCAGGGACCAAACTGTCACTTAACCCAAACCTCAGGGACTAAAAGTGTATTTTTCCCCTACTTTTTGTTGTGGTTACGTTTGTTTTGTTAAAAAAAAAAAAGGATATTGTGGCTTTGAGTATATATAGAATTAATGGGTAGATGTGAGTTTGCCTTTAAGTCACATATATATGTTGATGGACCTCAGTGTTGAATGGATGAATGTTAGATGACAAAATAATATTAAAAACTAGAATATATATATATATATTAAAGTTTAAGGGACTAAAATAAACGTTAATTTTAATAGTTTATAGGGAAAAACTATAGTTTAAAATTTTAAAGACCAAAATGGTATCTATATTTTTTTAACCAACATCAAACATAGCTAAACTAGTTAAAATACGTACCGTCGACCAAAATATCATAGCTTCGAATCTCCACGGTCACATATCTTGAACTCTAAATTTTTTCTGTAGTAAAAAACAAATGTTGGTCATTATAGAAATGACTATTTAAAAAAAAGAAAAGAAAATACCAAATTAAGGGTGGAGATTCAAATTAACCACTTATACAGGAAAATATGTAACCTCTCACCACTCGAACATAATTCAAAGTCAATGCCTTGGATTTCAATTTGTAAATTGGATTTTTTAAAAAGAAATTCATTTTCCTCTCTTTAAAATTTTGTTAAAAAATAGTCCAGAGGTATTTGTTAATCATTTATTTACTTTTTTTTTTTTTTCTAATACCCACTTACGTCCTTATTTGACTAATAATGCTTCAAAATTATATTTTATTTATGAACTTTCAGTAAAAAAGATTCAAGCAAGATTATTGAATTAAAAAAAATCAAATGATATCATATACCTTTTTTTTAGAATAAAAAATTTATTAATGTCACAAAGTCAACGAAACAACACATCAATAATATTGACCAAAGAACAAATCCACTCCGGAAAAGAATGGACCCAAACCCTAGTACAACAACCCATTTTTGCCAATTTTGCTATACCATCAACAAACTAAGAATAATATTCAGAGAGTATGAGGAAAATCTTTTGTAATTTTCTCTTGCAGCAAAGGGTACAATATTGCCCCAGATTTATACACCTTTTGTGCCCTTGATTTGGCAAAGAATAATAACTAAATAAAATATAAAAGATCCATATAACATAATTATACTAACAAATGATACAAAATAATAACAGTAAAATATTTTCTGGCCAACTTGTTTAGAGAAGCTTCTGGAACGTATCTTGTTGGCCTTGCTGACTGGTTGATTCCTTTGCTGACACCACACCTTGATTTTTCTCCTTAATATCCCCCCTCAAACGAGTGGGGAGTTCAACAAATCCGAGTTTGGAACGCAAGCATTGAAACTGAGAATGAGTGAGAGGTTTAGTTAGACAATCCGCTAGTTGGTCTGAAGACGGTACATAACGAACCTCAAGTAATCCCTTAAGGACTTGATCACGAACAAAGTGCACATCAATTTCAATATGCTTTGTTCTAGCATGAAATACCGGGTTGACGGCAAGAGCATTAGCACTCAGATTGTCACACCACAATATTGGAGTTGTACGAGGACAATATCCTATTTCAGACAAAAGTTGCTTCAACCATATGATTTCTGCCGAGGCATGCGCTAATGCACGATACTCAGACTCCGTGCTTGATCGTGCAACAACATTTTGCTTCTTGGACGACCACGATATAAGATTATTACCCAGAAATACACAATAAGCTGCCACAGACTTTCTATCATCAATGTTCGACGCCCAATCAGCATCAGAATATGCTGAGATGTTAACATCGTCACCACGCTCACTAACAATCCAAAGGATTTTGTGCCAATAAAGTATCGAAGAACCCTCTTAACCGCTTGCCAATGAACATCCGTAGGACACTGTAGAAACTGACTCAGATGATTGACAATAAATGCAATATCAGGTCGAGTATGTGTTAGATATTGTAGCGCACCAATGGTACTTCTATACACAAACAAATCACAAAGAGGTTGTCGATTGGTGATAGATAACTTCTTGCCTAACACACATGGAGAAGATGCTGGATTCAAGCCTTCAAGTTTCAACTTGTGAAGTATATCTTCTACATATTTGGTTTGATTTAACAATATTCCAGATGGTAGATAATGGACATGCAATCCCAAAAAATAATGTAGATCTCCAAGATCCTTTAAAGCAAAAGTTGTGTCTAAGGTATGAATTAACCTTTCTTGATTGTTGTTCCCAGTAACTACCACATCATCTACATAGACAAGTAAGAGAACAACAGAAGTACCAGAGTTCAAGATAAATAAGGAGGTGTCCGACTGTGAGTTTCGAAAACCCCAAGAAAGTAGTGTTGTCCGCAGTGTGTTGTTCCAAGCCCGAGGTGCCTGTTTGAGGCCATATATTGCCTTATGGAGCTTGCACACAAACTGAGGATTATGTGGATCAACATACCCTGGAGGTTGCTGCATGTAAACATCTTCGTTAAGAGTGCCATTCAAAAACGCATTATTAAAATCAAGTTGTCGTAACTTCCACCCAAATGTGACTGCAAGACTAAGTACCACCCGAATTGTCGAGGCCTTTACTACCGGACTAAATGTTTCAAAGAAATCAATACCTGGATTCTGATGAAATCCTTTTGCCACTAAACGAGCTTTGTACCTTTGAACTGTGCCATCCGAATTTCGTTTTATACGAAAGATCCATTTGTTTCCCACCACATTCATTAAAGAAGAATAAGGTACTAGACTCCAAGTTCTATTATTTACTAAAGCTTGATACTCACAGTCCATAGCAACTTTCCAATGAGGTTGTGGCAGAGCATCTGAGACTCTAGTTGGTTCAGTGACCCGCCAATCAATAGGAGCTCGAGCTATCCATGCCTTTGATTTGAACACACCTGCTTTTCCCCTTGTGATCATTGGATGATTACCTAGAATAGGAGCCACAGGGGAGGGGGGAGATGGACCTATGGGTGATACGGAGGAATCTTGTGCAGGAGAGGAAGACGATGTGGGAGAAGACATGATAGAGTTTTGTCCAAAGGAAGAAGTGACTATTGTTGGAGATGATGAGAAGGTTGGTGAAATATCACTTGCGATAGGTGTGGCCACGGGTTGGGAGGAGGTAGTTGATGGCTGTACAGAATTTGTGATGGGTGATGGACATGAGGTGGATGGTGATGTTAACTCAGCAGGAGGTGGCAACCAATTAATGATATTAGGTGGTAAAATTGGTAAAGATGAGTCAAGTGGTTGAGATTTGGTTGCATGGTGAAGAAAACCATTTGCGAAGGGAAACTCAAGTTCATTAAACCTCACATGACGCGATATGTAAATACGACCATTTGAGTTAATACATTTGTGACCCTTATGGGATGGGCTAGGACCAAGATAGACACATTTTTCGGTGTGAAATTGGAACTTATGTTTGTGATAGGGTCGAAGGCATGGATAACAGGCACTCCCAAAGATTCTGAGACCAGAAAAATCGAGTGATTTGTGAGTCAATAATTCTAAAGGAGACTTACCATTAAGCACCCTCGTTGGTAGACCATTTATCAACATGGTTGTTGTAAGAAATGCATCCCACCAAAACACTAATGGCATGGAGGCTTGAGCGAGGAGTGTTAAACCAGTCTCGACAATGTGACGATGCTTCCTCTTAGCTCTCCCATTTTGGGCAGACGTGTATGGACAGGAAAATCGAGATTTAATTCCCTTTTGATGACACAACTGATGTATGCGCATATATTCTCCACCATTATCAGATTGTACTGCAGATTGTACTGCTTTTACCGTTCCATCAAATTGATTCTGAACCACAGATAAAAAATGATTAAATGCAGCTAAACTATCACTCTTCAACTTAAGTGGATAGATCCAGACAAACCGACTATAATCATCAAGAAAACGAATATAATTTCTATAACCTTCAGAGGAAGCAAGAGGAGCCGGCCCCCATAAATCCGTATGAACCAAATCAAATAAAGATGTTGCACGAGAATTGGAGAGTGGAAAAGGTAAAGCACTGGATTTGCCAAATTGACATGCCTCACAAAAATGAAAATTTTCATTAGCCTTCACTGGTAAGTTAAAACTTTTTATTACACCTTCAACTACTTTCATGGAGGGATGACCTAATCTCCTATGCCATACATTCTTGGACACAACCATTTGTACGTCTGCGTTGGACAAAACAAAAATAGATGAATTAACACCCTTCAATTCAGGTGGTTGCAGCAAATTCTCTGTTCCAGCACACAAAAAGGTCGGGTGGTTTGCAACATCCACATTATTAAGCTCGTACAATCCATCCTTAAGTGTTCCCTTCATCACCACCTTGCCCGTAGAAATGTCCTTTACAAGACAAGAGTTAGCATAGAATTCAACAAAAACATTATTGTCACGGGCTAATTTAGACACACTCACTAAGTTTTTAGCTATGTTAGGCACACATAACACATTTTTCAAATTCAAAACACCATTCTTTGTTACTAAACTTGCATTGCCAATATGAGATATTCGTAATTCACTACCATTCCCTACTGTAACTTTTCCTTTACCTCCATATTCAGCCGGATTAACCATGTTGGAATAATCAGCAGTCACATGACTTGACACACCACTGTCTGCATACCATTGAGGATCAACCACTGTCTCAGGATTAGCTACAAACGGATTTGAGTTTTGAGTTGCAACAAACACTGCTGGTGATGGTGAAAATCTTTTCTGTGAAGTCTCCCCTGAAAAATTACCTCTGTTTTGTCCTTGACCAGATCCTGAATACTCCTTGTTATATCGGTGATAACATGTTAAAGCTGTATGTCCTATTTTACCACATACCTGCTGGCAAGTAGGTTTGCTATTTGAATATCCTCTCCCTCGTCCACGTCCTCGACCAACAAAATTGCTACTTCCAGTTCCCCTTTGACTGTTGTTTGGTTGTTGGCGATTGGTATTCACCATATGCTGTGGTCGTGGACTATTTGAACTATTGCCACTTTTGTTAACCATATTTGCAGAATCATTGTGACTAAGCAACGAATTTGATTTTTGTGAATTTTGGTGTTCTAAACATTTTTCAAAAGCAAGTAACTCACCTTGCAGTTCAGACCACGTCATTCCGGTTCGACTTTGTGCCATGGCAACAACCGGATTGTATTCTTCATCAAGTCCTAATAGAACTTGTGCAACCAAAGATCGAGTATTAATTGGATTTCCAGCTTGGCCTAAGTTGTCGGCGTGAGACTTCATCACTCGTAGATAGTCGACCATTTTTAGTGAGCCTTTGCGAGTTTGTTGAAAGACTTGACGGAGATAATCCTTCTCGGCTCTTGATTGGACCCCAAACAGCTCCTGAATTGCACTCCATAAATCCTTCGCATTTTCAAAGCCCATGACCTGAGTCGCTACCTCCGCTGTCATAGAGTTATACAACCACCCCAAGAGTAATTGATCGACAACTACCTAGGCTTCATATTGGGGATTTATAACTTTAGTCGTACATTCTGAAGATCCAGTGTCAATCGTTCCTGAATCTGATGCTCTGGTTGTTTCTTCTTCTACTGCCGATTGAAGGTACTTCGATGGACACAACTTTGTTCCAGATAAATGTCCCTCCAATTTGTAGCTACGCAGAATTGGTAGCGCCAGATTTTTCCATAAAAGGAAGTTCCCACGATCTAATTTGATGGTGGTGATTTGATTCAACAGTTGATTCAATGGGGGACTTGAGAATGTTGTCATCCCAGTTCCGGTGGTGTTGTTGATCATCGATGAGGCGTTAGCCATAAAGGCTCTGATACCAAACTGAGAATAATATTCAGAGAGTACGAGGAAAATCTTCTGTAATTTTCTCTTGCAGCAAAGGGTACAATATTGCCCCAGATTTATACACCTTTTGTGCCCTTGATTTGGCAAAGAATAATAACTAAATAAAATATAAAAGATCCATATAACATAATTATACTAACAAATGATACAAAATAATAACAGTAAAATATTTTCTGGCCAACTTGTTTAGAGAAGCTTCTGGAACGTATCTTGTTGGCCTTGCTGACTGGTTGATTCCTTTGCTGACACCACACCTTGATTTTCTCCTTAATACAACAACCATATTACATTTTCTGGGAATATAAGGAACAAAAATTTTCCGAAAAGAAGCAAATAACAACTAGATTAATTCTACCAAAGAGCCCACCTCATTCCATGATTTAGATTTCTTCGGAATAAGATTGACAACTTGAAAGTAATCAGACTCCACCAAGAGATTATTGCAACCCAAAAACACAGAAAACTTCAATCCTTCCAAAACAGTCCTAAGTTCAACCATCATCATCAGAGGTGAAGAATCAACATCTATTAGATAACATGAGATTTCATCTCAAAACCAATTGACAATAAGTAGAGTAGACTATTTATCTTATAACTTGTGAGGCATCCACTTATTTTTCAATGTGGGATCCTCAACAACATCAGATGAGATGTCCATAGCACCCATGATCATACCAAATGAGCCTCTGCAAATGATGCTAATACCAGAGGAAAAAGGAGAAGAATTTCAAGTAGCATCCACATTCAATTTTCAGAAACCCAGCGGTAGAGGAGACCCAACTCGAAATTTAGGAATTTAGAGTAGAGCTCGACTCATTAGCAATTTCAACTGAAACCCTACTATTAGCACATAGAAACTCCAAAAGGTAATTCACAATCCATCGACTTCGAATGCTTTGAGAAGGAATTGGCTTGTCATGCATTAAACTGTTCCTATCATTCCAGATCGACCAACAAACAATCACAACAAGCTGAGGGTCTTCCATCGGTAGTGCCAAACTCAACTCCACCCATCTATCCACAATGGTTTGATTAAAATCAGCTTTCAAAATATCATGCTGAAAAGAAACTTCCAAATTCCTTTAGCTCTTTAACAACCAAAAATTACATGATCGTTGATTCTGCATCTATTGGACAATCTACTAAAACTTGAATTCCTCTCTTTTGAAGATTTATTCTAATAGGTAAAATTCCATTAATAGCTTTCCAACAAAAGTGCTTAACCTTAGTTGGAATCTTCAACTTCCACAGTTTGGACCAAACTTTTTTTCATAACATCACAACTAGTGATCTTGCACTTATTTTATTCTCTTCATGAAGACATTGCTCTTTTGTCCATCTTTCAAAAAGAAAACTCTCTCATGATCCATTATTTGTTTTATATAATTTAAATGAGTTTTGTTGTTAATAATATAAAGTCTATGTATTGGATTATCAAAATAATGTTAATAATAAAAAAAAATTGAAGTGGTAGTGAGACTTTGAAATTTTTTAAAATTTTATTCATGAATAATTAATAAAAATATCCCACTAACTTTGGAGATTTTTTTTCTTTTAAATAATTCCTATGAGATGAAATAACGGTGAAGGGAGAGATAACCATGAATTAATTTCAATAGTTAAAAAAATAAAAATAAACAGTAACTTGTAAATTATTGTACTTATAGAACTAAAAGAAAAAAGTCAGTGTACTTACAATTATTCAAGAATCTTATTCAAAGGATTTCATTTTTTATTGTAATTTTTTTTAGAATAAAAGCGGCTCATTAAGAAACTGTTAACATGAGCATAACTCATCCGGCATAAGTCGAATGACTGAAAGGTTTGTGGTTCAAATCTCCCATCCTCACATGTTGTTAAAAAAAAAAAAATCTTTCTCTAAAATGGAGAAAAACCAATTTGGGAGGGAATCAAATCTCCCTTCACCTGACCAATCTCTAAAAAATTGGAACATTTGCACCAGATTCTATTAGTGTCTATCACTAATCTCTATGATAATTTTTATTTGCCACCCACAGTAAGGCTTAGTTTGGGATTGCAGTAGCTTTCAAAATAATTGCTGGTAACTTTGCTTTTAGAAAAATCAGCTTTGAAATGAAGTAAAATAGTGTTTGGTAAATTTCAATTTTAAATTAGAAAATTGTTTGGTAAATTAATACTAAATTATTGGGATTTAATTATAAGGATCATAGTAGACTTATTATTTCAAATATTTTTTTATTAATACTTAATTTATCATTTATTATAAGATAATTATTTAAAAGTTTGTATAATTTAAATTGCATCTAATTATGTTTAATTAATCAAAAATATTTGATAAAAATGTAAGAAAAATAATTATTATAAAAATTGAATTAATCAAATTTTTATTCATATGAGAGTGAGCATATGTAAAATATATATAAGAAGATAAATTTAAAATTTAAAAATCGTTAGAAAATGTGATAGATTTTTAGAAAAGCTAAATCTAAAGCTGGTATTCAAGAGCTTTTGCACGGTAGAGTAAACTAAAAAGTGATTCTCGATAGATTAATTAATAATTTGTTTTACCAAACAGTTTAGGCGGTTAAGATTCTCCCATAATAGCTATTTACGTTAGCAAACGCAACCCCAAACCGGGCCTAAATATCCTAAAAAAAATAGGTTATTAAAAAGTATTACTAGCCTTCCTAACATTTATCCAAGAGTTTCTAACTAGACTTTATAAACCTAAACTTTATCAAACATTTTCTTAAAGCTTATTAAATGAGTTCTTAAATTCCTACTTATGCATTTCCACAAATCTACATATATACCCTAGTTCTTGAGAAGTATTTACCAAAAAGTCAATCAAAGGTTTAAAATAATTAAGTTTATCAGTTGAGCTACAATTATGACAGTTGTGCAATACATATTTAAGATTTGTAAAAATTAACCGATCCACTAAATATAAAATTGAATTTTATGCCTATTGAGATCCTAAATTTCCAATTTTGTATCTTGTAAGCTTGTAAATTTTAAAAAATATCGAATATATGAAAGATTGGTTAAACACAAAATTGAAAGTTGAAGTAGTTTTTAGACACAAACGTCAAAATTTAAAGCCCTATAAAATACTTTAGAGGACAAATTAACACCACTTTAAACTTCAACCATTTTTTTTAGTTTCCAAAACTTGTTGCAAAGAAAAATCAATCTTGATATATATTAAAATAAGAGATGAATTCAGTTGATAGAAAATGGAAAGAAAATCTGATGAATTGCAGAGATCTGAACTCTGAAGAAGTAGAGGCCTAGAGGGAAGGCATGTTCCTGCATCTTCCTTCACTCACTGTTCGATCCATCAATCTCTCACTCTTCTCCTTCTCCTACCCCAAGTATTTCACTTCCATTAATATTCATTACTTTCAGCTAAACTTTTCTCATTGAATGCAACGTGCAGTCCTCTAGACTGTAGTGTACACACACTTGCCTCAAAATTCCATTACAATAATCCAGCACAATCCACACTCTGCTCCATTTTACCGCCAATTCACTTAGAAATTCGCACTCGATCCTCTTCCACCCATTTCATCGATTCTTTTGTTGCCAATTTATCATTCAGGTTGAAGAAAATTCCCAGGTGTGCCTTTGTCCATATGGGTCAACAAGTTCTTCATTCTTTCAGTAGAAGGCGTGTGGATTTTCGTTTCTGTAATGTATCAGGGTAATTGATTCTCATTCATGTTCATTGAAATTTCTCTTGGAATTGCGTTTTCTGTGAATTAAATCGCCTTCCATTTCTGGGTTTTGATAGTTACACCATTGAATTGCTGGAGATTCATTCGGATGATCCATCGTTGCACGTATTGTTCATACCTGGAAATCCAGGTGCTATGCTTTTGTGGATGTGGGTTTTCGATGCTTCTCTTGGTTTTTGCATAATGTCTGAATGTGGATTGTTTTGGGTTTTGTTTCTATGACAGGAATCATTTCATTTTATAAAGATTTTGTGGAATCACTATATCAGTTGCTTGAAGGCCGAGTATCTATAACAGGCAAGACATGAGTTGTTCACATTATTCATATCCCTGTCACTTTTTTTTTCTTTTTTTAAGAAAACATTGAATCTTTTATATTTGGGCTGACACTTTTTCTTGTTCCAATTTTCTTTTTTGGCCCTCCTTTTGTCTACTGTTAGCTATTGGGCATATATCTCAAACGGCGAAGGTACTTGGACATGGGTCATATAAAGTTTATATCTGCTATTTACATTTTAGCTTTCCTTTCTTCTCTTTGGCGAGTGACAAATTCTTATAGAAATGATGTTTCGTGCACTGCATTATTTTTGTATATAATCAGTGGCTTTGCCTAGTTCTTCTTTTTCTTTTGCTTGGATGCATGTAATGAAGTTTGTTATATAAATTTCCCCAGTGATTTTATGAAATGGATATTGACGTTTCTTCTCTTTTAGGACTGGGAAGGTGGAAGGTTATTTTCATTACAAGAACAGATTGATCATAAGGTAATTGTCTGTTTTCTCTGTCGATTTGAGGTTGAGTTGTTGATGGCTTAAGGTAACAAGCGGTCCATGAACAAATTAATTTCCTTTCTAAGCTAGTGGATTTCATTTTGCATAGCCAACATAGGTACGAAAAGCAGAATTTTGAAAATGATCTCATGCTCTAGATTATTGTTCATTTCATTACTATCTGTTTCCTGCAGGCCCCTTTCTCTTTCATATTCAATTGTTGATACCAGAATTTTGTATGGGGCTGAACTATATTAATCTTTCTTTTCCAGATTGAATTTGTCAGACAAGAATTACAGAATAAAGATAAAGACATTCCATTACTACTGGTAATGATACTTTTATGATTATAATTGTTGCCATATTTTCACAATAATCATAAAAGAGTTGCACGGTGCAAAATTTTCAATTGTATTATTTTGATATTATCTGAATACATATCAGTTATTCTTTTATCAGTAAGCTCTATAACCTGTATAAAATTTGATTCTTGTTTAACCCATACACGATAGTTGCTTGTTGTGGTACTTGTATTCTTCTTATTACTTGTTAGCTAAAACAAGAAAATTCACTTTATTGTTTGCACCTGTACATTATATGCATCTTGAATATAATTAATTGAAAATCGATATGAGCATGCCTTGAAACTAAGAATGAAGTTGTTATATTTTTGTAAGTTTACTTGTTACTACTGGTTTTTTTTTTTTGGTTACCGACTCGTTAGTTCTCTTTAAAGGTTGGGCATTCTATTGGATCGTATATCTCCCTTGAATTGTACCGTAGGTTCCAAGATCAGGTATTGCCATAAACTCTTTGTGCCTCTTATCTATTCCCAACTTTCAAGAGATGGTGCAAGGACAATTTTCCTTGATCCCACAGGTGGTGTATTGCATTGGATTGCATCCATTTATGATGGTGAACAGACGATCTCGTCAGCAATTTCTAATTGGAAAACTTGCAGGGTATGCCCGTAATTTTTTTCTGATAACATGAATTATACCTGCATCTACATTTCAGATTTGTTAGCAGTGATTTTGCATATGGTCTTAAAAAGTTCCCATTTCATTTATATGTTGGTACTAAAGGTAGTGCAGTGTCCTAATAACAACCTTTTTCATTCAATTACAACATAAAGCAGTGTCATGAAATCCTTTTCACTCATTCTGATTATAGAACCCTTACTAAGAACTTCAATGAGTTCAAACTCAGCCTTGGAGGGCATTTCAATTTTGTGTATATTTTCATGCTGCCATGTTGAAATAAATACTCTGCTCAGTTGGTAGTGCATGAGAAATAAAGATGACAGTTGATAGATTTTGAGTTTGAGACTTTGAACCTTAAAAGTTTTACTTTCTCGAAGGTGAAGAATCCCCTCAAACCAAAAACTGGTGCAATTTGGGAATATTTCGATTTCTGTTGGTTCTGTTGGGAGTATTTGCATTGTCCAGTGGGGTATGGACTTGAGTTGAACCAATTTCGAGTTACACTTCGACTATTGGATATGTGCTTGGTCTGTAACGGAGTAAGTGTTCAAATATTATTTTTAAGGACTGGGTGAGTTTCATAGCTTTGTGACATTGTTAACTATTTAAACAGCCTTTTGGCTGCATTGTAATTGGACCTTAATAATTAATAAAACTGGACCATGTAGAAGTTTTTCCACAGATTGTCCACAAACTGGACCATAATCCTATATTATTTAGGTCCATGCCTGGTACTTAAAACTAACATATATTTTGAGGTCATTTATAAGTTTGTATTAGACTTTTGGTATTGCAAGTCATGTCTTTCTGAGCACCACTCAGTTCATTTGGATGATAATATTATTTTTCTTCCGCCAAATGTTAGTAGTACTGTGTAAGGACTGGGAAGACACTTCTGTGTTGCAGATCCCCACTGCTATCAACTTTGATTTCTTCTTTTGTTGCACTGTTGGGTATTTTACCGAGCCGGGCTTCAAGTTTTCTTGTGAAAAAAACAATTGGGAAGTCATGGTCCAGAACTGCAAGTGAAGCTGCTTGCTCTCATTTGTTAAAGGTGAAATGCAATCTAATATATTATCTGTAGTATGTGCTTTTTTAGTATCAATTCATAACTGCTACAAATTTTGGTCCTAGGTCATGGCTCTTTGTTCTGATATTCGGATTATTATCTTTGTTTTCCACAGTATCATACCATGCGAAATGTGCTATTTATGGCGATGACAGAGTTCAAGAAGGTATTGACTATGAACAATCAGTTTAGTATGTAACACTTGTTGCTCATATCAAACATTGTATCATTTAAGTCTTAATGTTTTTGGTTTGAAGATATTTGGACAAAAAAAAGAACTAGAAAAGAGAATCGATAAACTTCGAGTGTGAAAAACACCCCAACTTACATTGTAAGCATATCACTGTACGACCATAATTAATTATCAAGTTCATTTTCCATAACTTGTTTGAATCATTTAGAGAAGTGCCTAGTTTATTTTAGGTTATGTTTTAATCTTTTGCTCTAAGGCATTGCATTATCTGAAATATAGTATGGTAGTCCAAATACAGAAGCCCTGTCACTAGCTGTAAGTTTGGTGAGCTTTTCCAATAAGTTCAATCACAAGATGTAAATGAATGGAACTTGGTACTCAAAAGTATCCTTGTTAGTGTTTTGTGATTAGAATTTGTTCGTCGTCATCGGATTTATGTAGTACAAAGCCTAATATCAATAATTAGTCAAATTCCCACATACTGATTGTTTAAGGACAATGTTTAGCTTTCAGAAACACCAGATTGGGCATTTATGAAGAAATCCAGTCAGAAATTATCATTTTTGTTCTGTATGGATGACCACTGGGCTCCAATGCATGTGTTTGAGGAGGTAAGATATAAAACTACTTTTCCATTTTGTCAATCATTTCTGCTGCATGAATGTAAGTTCTCCAAATACTATTGCTGAAGAGGTCATAGTCGTATCGTTTATGATGACTAGAAAGTACTACGATAATCGGTCTGAAATCCTTGACTTCGTAATTTATAGTAAATAGCTTCAAAATAGCAGGGTTGAAATACTAATACTTTGATTTTTCAAGAAAAAGGGAGGGGCAAAAGAGCTTAAAATTATGACTGCAATGGTGATTTCAAGTTTTACTTTTCTCCACAGATTTCCAAGCAGGTCCCTGAAATTGATCTATCAGTTGAAAGGGAGGGCCATACACATGCATTTTGCTGCTCTGAAGCTGGCTCACTGTATATTGCTCAATATGTGGCAAGCTTGATCAAGAATCATCTCTCAGATTAAGGTCAGATTCTTTCCTTCTTACTCCATTAGAGACTTCCTTTCTGTTCTTTTTGTGGGACTTTCTTAATGTTTCGTAGTATCGTATGCTTTTCGACAGTGTCTCTGTGCTATCATCCTTATAAAAATCTCATTTCATCAACAAAAAAGAAAATAACAAAATAGAAGAAAGGAAGGAGTAATCAAAGCACCCGTTGGTTACCGAGGTTGTTCGAGTATGCGATGTTATAAGCCGAGGATGATCGAGTCGAACCACCATAAAATGATGGTGTTTAGGAAGGGAATTCAGTGCAGTGTTTACTGAATAATGCTAGTGAAACAGATGTTACCTGTACAAGTTATAAGCCACAAGGGCATCTAAATCTCATTGAGTTGAGCAAAACATCAAAATGTTTATAGAATCAACCAAGAAATCATGTTTGAAACTGCATAGAATAATCTACTTTGAAGTGTTGGATGGTTAATGTTTAGATTTCCTCAAATGAAAGATAGAGTTATTACAAAAAAGGATTATTCTAAACAGATGAAAATATCGAATAAGGCTCGAACTAGTAGCAACCCTGAAATTTAAATATCTGACCGTTTGGTTGAGAATACATGTCTTAACTAGTTGAGTTATTTTCAAGTTGATGAATTAATAGTAAAGTTAATAGACTTGCAAAATTAATGATTTCTAATGATATTTAGTTAATAAATCAATCATTTTAATTGATTAAATAATATTTACCAATCTAAAACAAAAATATTAAAACAAAAATGAACTTAATGAAGAAATTAAAACAAAAATGATAATATTATATAGTTTTATTATTTCATATTTGTAAATATTTTATAAAAATATTTTATGCATATTTGCTAACATACCCACATACAATATAATAATTAAAAAGTAAAGAAAATCAAACCTGAGATCTCATAGATAAAATTCGATGTGCACGCCACTAAGCTGTTGGCGAGCTTGTGCCAAAATACTAAGCAGTTTATTAATAGTTAAGGTAAAATAATGCCCTGATTTTTATTTTTTAACTCTAAAACTTTTAGGTTTGATTTGATAACCGTATGGTTTTTGGTTTTTGGTTTTTGAAAATTAGGCTTGTTTTCATCCAATTTTCTTATATTGGTTTTCATCCTTGTTAAAGACATCAACATACTTGAGTTCCTAGCCAAACTTAAAAAACAAAAACAAGTTTTTGAAAACTATGGCCCCGTTTGATAACGTTCTCGTTTCCTGTTTCTCGTTTCTCGTTTCCTGTTTCTTGTTTCTTGTTTTTTAAGAAGTAGAAACAGAAACATGTTTGATAACTATTTCTGTTCCTTGTTTCTCTGAAAAAAGAAACAGAAACACAAAATGTGTTTGATAACCGATTCTTGTTTCTTGTTTTTTTAGTTAAAATAAAATTTAGTACATATAATATAAAAATATATTAACTTTCAATGATTATTTTTTGTTTCTCCTTCTTCTTCCTCATCACTACCACCATTGTTACCAATCACCCGCCATCGTTGATCATCGACCATCGCTACCGACCTTCGACCACTGAGCGAATGCTGGAAAAGTCGTCGGCGCGTGGTGGCGGTTGTCGAAAATAAGAAAAAAAGGAACAAGTTTCAGTCGACAACGATAGTGGCAGCCGGTAGTCGGAGGTCGATGGTGGAATCTGGTAGTCAGAGGTCGACTATAGCAACTGGTCGACGGAGGTCAGTGGGGGTCAGTCGGCGACGGAGATCGGCGGGGCCCAGTAGTCAAAGGTCAACGATAGCTGTCGTTCAGCAGAGGTCGGCGACGCTCGATAGTTAGAGGTCGACGGTAGCGGCTGGTAGACGGCTCCCGGTAGTCGGAGGTTGATAGTAGTCCGAGATCGACGGTGGCAGTCGGTCGACGAAGGTCGGTAGTCAGAGGTCGACGGTAGCGGTTGGTCGCTGGTGGTCGTTAGTCGAAGGTCGACAATGGCTATCGATCAACATATGTCGGTCAGTAGAGGTTGGCAATGCCCGGTAGTCAGAGGTCGACAGTAGCAATCAGTCGGCGGAGGCCGATCAGTGGAGGTTGATAGCGGCCGGTCGTCGGAGGTCAACAGTAGCGGTCGACCGCGGCCGGTAGTTGGAGGTCGGCGACAACCAGTAGTCGGAGGTGCACAGTGGTAGTCGGTCGGAAGAAGTCGACGACGGCCGGTCGACGGTTGCGGTCGGTTGTGGCCGGTAGTGGGAGGTTGATGACGGCGGTCGGTCGACAGAGGTCAGGCGATGATCGGTAGTTGGAGGTGGACGGTGGCGGTTGGTCGGTGGAGGTCGACAACAACCAGTAGTCGAAGGTCGACAGTGGTGGTCGGTCAGCGGAGTTCGACAGTGGCAGGTAATCGGAGGTCGAAAATGGTGGCCAGTCGACGGAGGTCGACGACGACCAGTAGTCGGAGGTGGATGGTGGCGCTCGGTCAGCGGAGGTCAATGGCGGCCGGTCGTCGAAGATTGACAGTTGCAGTTGGCCGCGACAGGTAGTTGGAGGTGGACATTGGCGGTTGGTCGGCAGAGGTCGACGACAGTCGGTTGTCGGAGGTCGACGGTAGCGATTGGTCGCAGGCGGTATTTGGAGGTCGATGATGACGGCCTGTCGGTGAAGGCCGGTAGTCGAAGGTTGACGGTAGTGGACAGCCGCAACTGGTAGTCGGAGGTCGACAATGGTGGTCGATCGACGGAGGTCGGCGATGACCAGTAGTAGAAGGTGGTCTGTGGCGGTCGATCGGTGGAGTTCTGCAGCGGTCGATAGTCGAAGTTCGACGGAGGCGGTCTGTCGACGATAGCTGATAGTCGAAGGTTGACAGTGACGGCTGGTCGGCGACGATCGATAGTCAAATGTCAACGATGGTGGGCGGTAGTCTGAGATCGTAGAGGTGATAATTAAAGGAAAAAAGGAAAGAAATAACACAAATAATAAAAAAATGAAAGAGAAAGAAATAACGAAAAAAAAAAAGGAAAGAGAACGAAATAACGAAAAAAGATTTAAAAAAAAAAGACGAGGAAGTGGTTAAAAAAATAGAGGAAGAGAAGAGATTGGTGTAGGAGTGGGAGGGACAGATGGATACATGCATGAAAGATAGAGAAAAAAAAAAACAGAAACAGAATTTGAGAAACAACATTTTGTAGTTTCTCAAATTTGGCCTCTTTTTTAGAAACGTTTCTAGAAATTTAGAAACAAGAAACAGGGATGAATTATCAAACAAGTCTGTTTCTTAAAAAAGGAGAAACGGTAACAAGAAACAGGAAACAGGAACGTTATCAAACGAGCCCTATATTTTCTAGTTTTCAAAATTTGACTTGGTTTTTGAAAATATGGTAGGAAGGTAGATAACAAAACAAAGAAACTTGTAGGTGCATGGAGTGTTTTTAAGCTTAATTTCAAAAACCAAAAACCAAAAACCAAATAGTTATCAAATGGGCCTTAACTATTGAAGTTTAAATTTAGTTTGTTCATTGTTTCAAAATTGACATGTTCGGTATTTGAAATTTAAATTTGATTTTCAACTGGTTCATGAATTTTAAAATTGGTTTCTAGTTAGATCTTAAGTATAGAAAAAAAATTTCCATCTCACTTTAAAAATACAAGTCTAGTTAGCATATTTTGACGGTCACATTAGGTCAAATTATAAATTTAGTCCTTGAACTCTTAGGTTTATTTAGTCCCTAAGTTTTAAAAAGTGTATAATAGATCCATGAACTTTCAATTTTGTATCTAATAGATCCCTAAATTTGTCTAATAGGTCCTTATACTTTCAATTTTTTTGTCTAATAGCCCCTTGACATATTTGAGATTTTTAAAAATTAACCAATGTATTAGATATAAAAGTAAATTGTAAGTCTAAGGAGACTCTAAACTTTCAAATTTGTGTTTAGTAGGCTTGCGAATTCTTAAAAATGTTGAATAGGTCAAGGATCTAGGTACAAATTTGAAAATCGAGAGACTCATTAGATACAAAATTGAAAATCTAAAGACTTATAGATACTTTTTAAAGTTCATGGACTTATTCAACACAAAATTGAAGTTCAAAAATATATTAGACATTTTTAAAAAAAAAAAAAAAATTCAATGACCAAATAGACATAAACCTAGTTTAAAGACGAATTTTGTAATTTAACTGTGATTTTATCATTTTGTTATATCATCTACTCTACTCTGTTTAGAAGCTAATTTCAAACTTCAAGGACTATTTACAAAATCAAATTCAAACTTTGAGAACTAAACATGTCACTTTTGAAATTTCAAAAATCAAATAAAAACTAAATTCAAATATTTAGTGTTAGTTTTGAAAACTCGAGAACCAAATAGAAACTAGGCTAAATTATAAAAAAATGCCCCTCAACTATGGGGTTTGTTTAAGAAATGCCCCTGAAATTTAAAAAGTTTCAAAAATACCTCTGAATTTTAAAAAAATGTTTAAAAAATACCCTTATCGTTAATTTTTTATGGAAACTATTAAAAATTCAAGTTTCATTAATACTCTTCAACTTTCAAAAGATTTTAAAAAATAACCTTATTAGAAAATGCTTATTTTTTCCCCTTTTCCCACCGTAAATTTTTCTTCCATGAAAATTAATGTGAAGTTTTAGCTATTTTTCATGTATTCATATACTAGGAGCTTTTCTTCTCTTTCAACACATCATCCCAAAAGCTTGACTAGATTTTTAGCAATGGTACTTTCGAAACATTTTTAACGGTTTTAACGGTTCCCATCCAAAAATTAACTGTAGAAGTATTTTTGAAACGTTTTGTAAAGTTCAGAGGTATTTTTGAAACTTTTTAAAGTCCAGGGACATTTTTTAAACAAACCACATAGTTCACATAGTTTACGGGTATTTTTTATAATTTAGCCTAGAAACTAAGTTGAAATTGAAAATCAAAACATTTCTAAAATTCATTAACCACTTGCTATAAATCAGACAAACTTGGTCTAAAAAAAAAAAAAAAAAAAAAAAAAAAAAAAAAAAGCTAGAAAGAATAAATCAACAATTTAATTTTAAAAAAGTAATTGAATTTAAAAGGGAAAAAAAAAAAAGAAAAAAAGAAAAATAGTTTTGCAAACTCCGATCAAATCCAAACGACAGCGACTGTCCAAATATAAATTCCCGCAAACGGTTTTCTTAAATCTCATTCCCAATACTCTCTTCTTCTTCACAACAACAACAACAAAACTCTCTTCTTCTTCAACAATGGCGACTCGCCGACGAAACCTCCAACTCACCTCCCTCTCCGTCGATCTCAACATCTGCAGACCCAAGCTCTCTCATCTCTTCCACCTCAAACCCAAGCCCTCCGCCAAATCCCCCACCCACCACCACTTCTCCGACTCCGATTCGCCTCCCTTCTCCGACTCCGACTCCGAGACCAGAACCTCCATCACCTTCCGCGGATTCGGCAGGACCGGCGCCGAGAGCGTCGCCGTCGAGAAGGATTCCGACGATCCCTACCTCGATTTCCGCCATTCCATGGTCCAGATGATCCTCGAGAACGAGATTTACTCCAAGGACGACTTACGAGGCCTTCTTCGCTGCTTCTTGCAGTTGAATTCGCCTTCTCACCATGGAATTATAGTTAGGGCTTTCGCTGAGATTTGGGACTCTGTTTTCTCTGCTAGGTCCCCTGTTTCGCCGCCGATCCTCCGCTTTTGAATCCTCGCCGTCCGATTCATTTAAGATCTCGTTTTTTTTTTTTGGTTGGAAAGAGTTTTTATTTTTTTCAACTGTATAAATCTCTACCACTTTTTTTTTTTTTTTTTTTTTTTTTTTTCTTCTTCTTCTTCTTATTGTTGATCAACTCAACTCAAGTGGCTCTCCCACTTCTTTATTTAATTTTACTATATTTTCTTTGCAATTTTGAATTACTTTCTTCTAGTATATCTATTTAAGTATAAATATTTTGCCGACTTGAATATAACTTATTCGTTTGGTTGGAATTATAATCTTGACCGATATAGTCTTATTCACGATTTAATTTGAGTAAATATTTTATCATTGAATAAATCTGAATGTCACTCAAGTGGTTAATTAACATATTATACTATTGATGAAAGATTTGAAGGTTCAAATCTTCACTTATATACGTTTTTTGAACTAAAAAAAACAAAAATTAAGCACTCTATTTTGTGTTAATATGTTACCTGAGACTTTGTGACTCTTTATTGGGAAAGACTCTTTATTAATTCTTTACTTTGTTATTTTTATAAAAATAAAAAGAGATTACTAAAAAAAATGTGATGTCTTGTTTTCATTATACTATTTTTATAATTTTTTAAATGTAAGATATTTAAATTTGAATTCAAACAAGAAGCACACAAGATAAACCTTTAATCTTACTTGGTTTAAAGATTTAAATAGAAGAGATTTTTATAATTTTTTTCATTGGAGATTTAATGTGAAATTGAAGTGGTTTTCTTTTAGAATCTTACTTTACAAATGCAGACAAGAAGATTCAAATGTATGACTCATGTAGGGAAGGTACTATTATTTGACTATTTAAACTACAAACAAAAATAAAAAAAATAAATAAAAATAATAAGCTAATGACTTTTACTTGAAAGTATGAATGAGAAATATCTTTAAGAAATGATTTTTTTTTAAAAAAAAAAAATACCCAAAAGACATAGATGAGAAATAATATTAAATACATATACAACATTTCTAATAAAGAAAAAAAAAATCTCCACCCAACATATGATTTATTGAGAATATCAATGCATAGGATTTAAAAAAAATCTTATTCATAATAAAATATTTGAATTATTGTACTGTATATCAATTAAAAAATAAAAATAAAATCAATATGAATTTTATCAAATGGCCCTATTGCTATTTAAAAAAGTTAATGAATAGGTGAGATGAACAAAGATGCACATTAAAGAGGTGGCAATAATAGAGTGTGTTGCCATTAATATATGTTTGAGTATTTTATTGTAGTTGAAAAAAAAATACTATAAGTAAATATTGTGGATGGTCAAAATCTATTCTTAGACATATAAATAATAGAAAAAGATAGTACAATTTCTTGACTCATATTACACCATGTAATATAATTTCTTAACTCATGCATGTAATATTTCCTTAAAAAAAACTTTGGGAATCAAAATCAAGCCTTGGTGGAGAAATAATTTGGTAAAATAATTAGTTAACTATTTGTGACTTATAGAAAAATTGATGTTTTCATTTAGTTGAAATGTGGAAAATGTTTAAAACATGAGACTATTTTTTTTTTTTTTGAAATAGAGATAATAGATACCTTCTAAACTTCCTTACAAATTTGTATGAAAAGTCCTTATATGTTAGACTAAGTTGTTGGATTAAGTGTATGTTTGAGAATGATTTTGAAATGGTTAAAATCACTTTTGTCAGATTCAAAATCCTTCCGAAACATGTCTTTAATAATTCAAAATCAATTTTTATGATATGAAAATCACGTTTAAATGTGTAAAATCAAACATAAATTAAAATTGATTTCAAATAATTAAAGGTAAGTTTTAGAGTGATTTCGAAAGTGATTTTAGCCATTTCAAAATCACTTCCAAACATGCATTTGTATGAAGAACATTTAACTCACACATATGCCAATTGAATTTCTATTTATGAGCTGAAAGGTTTTTAAGTTTGCTCACATAACATCCAATTGAGCTCATATACAAGATTAGAGTTAGAGATGTACCTTAACTAAGTACTATTATTTGGACAACTTGTCATACTTAGATCTATTACCACATGATAGTTGACACGATCCTTGTTGTAATAAATGTCCCAACCATAGAAGATTCATGCCGAGTGACAAGTGGATTAAGTTCATTGATTTGTAATTCTATTTTTTTTTTCTTGTTCCCCTCATTTTTTATGTATCAATTTATATTCGATCAAAATCATCTAACAAAAATATGCTAAAAGTTGTGGAATATATTTAATGATCTAACTTCTACTCTTCCCTATTGTTGGAAATTTCTATAGTATAGGTCATATGTATAATTATTTAATTATTATGTTCTTTTTTGCTATTTTGATTAAACTAAGAGAAGTGATCTACATTGATCATGGACAAAATGTGTAGAAAAGTAACTTGTAATTAACTGACTAGTAGTTTTCTCTTATTTTAATTTTGCGATTGGTTACAAAAAAAAAAAAAAAATTATGATTTCCAATCTCAGACTGTCTTTTCTTCTTATAAAAGGAGAAGAAACTAAGAAGATAACACATAATAAGAAAAACGATATTTCTCTAGACTTGGAAGATCATGCTCACTATTAGCGACGTTCAACAATGTATACAGATACATCTGCGCTTCTATTTCTTGAAATTCAGTTCTCTTGAATTTGAAATGGAAAATTGATGTATGACCATATGTTTATTGATTTAGAATTCTTAAATGTCAAAGATGAATTCCATCTTCTACTTGAGGAAGTGATTGAGACAACTCTCTTCTTTAATTTTTTGTGGTATTTGATTCTCTATCCTCATATGATCTCTCCAATTTTTAATTTATTTAGTAATGGTAAGGCCAAAGGGGAAAAAAAGAAAAGAAAAAGAATTTTAGTCAAATTGGTCTAACACACGAGTTGAGTTATTAATTTATTACTTGTATGAGAAAGACTTTCACGTGGAATAAGTTATTCATTACATATTTTATGTTGATGAGTTTACATATTGTATGACCTAGATCTATTTTAACTACCAAATTTTATCTATGCTTTAATATATTTTTTCAAAAGAATTTAATTTGAATAAATCGATAAAGTCAAAATAGAGTTTGAAAGATAAAATATAAAATTAAAAATAATGTTCCAAATTTCCGATTCCAAATATAGTCAAAATAGTTTCTCAAGATTATGAACCCGTTTGATAACCATTTGGTTTTTGGTTTTTGGTTTTTTAAAATTAAGCTTATACACACATACTTCCACCTCTAAGTTTCTTGATTTTAGTAAATCAAATCGTCTACATTGTTTTCAAAAACCAAATCCATTTTTGGAAACAAAAAAAAAAAAAAATAGTTTTCAAAAACTTGTTTTTGTTTTTAAAATTTGATTAGGAATTCAAATGCAACCTTAACTAGGATGAAAGTCATGGTAAAGAATTTAAGAAAAAACAAGCATAATTTTCAAATACCAAAAACAAAAAATGAAATGATAATTAAAAATATAGCTAGTTTTGATGCGATGATTAAATATACAATAAAATAAAATCTTAAACTATTACTGCTGAAAATGGATTCAAGAGCCACTTGTTCTTTTTCTTTTCCTTTTTCTTCTAATGATTAATAATTAATTTCCTTGAGTGTACTGATTCTTGTATAAGCTTTGTTGGCTTGCACTATCAAGTTGAATATTTGAAATTATAATTTTTTTAAAATGAAACATTATACCTTTTGTTTTTTAGATTTAACTTAATTATTATTTTAATTTTTTATTGCAAAAACTTTATATTTTTGTATTTAAAATCTTGAAGGGGTAAAGATGAAATTTAGCCTTTAATGCTCGAATATTTTTTATTTAATCCCTTATTGTTTTAAAATTTTCGATTTAATCACTCTTGTTTTAGTATTTTTTTTCAATTATATCTTTTTGCTGATCAAAGTTAAAATTGGTTGATGATTAAACTTATACAAACTTATTAAACTCTTTAGGTTTAACGTGCATAGCCAAGAGGAATTGGACCACTTAAGAGAATAAATATTTTAATTTTTTTAAAAAATTGGAGAACTTAAAAAGAGGAAAAATTTTAACTATTTTTCATTTTTATTCCTATCAAATGGCTTAATTTTTTTTTATTTAAATGCTTGTCACGTCACTAAATATCATACCATATAAACTTACCATTAGCCTATTTTTACATTTATTAACAGAAATATAACGAACTAAATTAAAATATTTTAAGTTCAATTGAAAAATAAACTTAAATAATAAGAGCTTAAACATATATTCAACCTTTTGAAAACAAACCATTTTTATTTCTATAGTCCATTGCTCATCAATTATAATAATCAAAAGTTCACTAGAAATTTTCTTTTATTGATTTCAAAGATGATGATGTAACATTAACTTAATTTTGTTTTTTTTTTTTAATTTAAAAAGAGAATTGAATTATTATCCATTTATCAAAAATTAATATCAAACAATATTATTGAAGAGAGTATTTTAATTTTTTTTTCATTCTTATTAAGAAAAAGGAAAAAGAAGAAGAAAAAAAATTCAAACAATAATTAAAAAATTGCATTCCGTTTGAATTGTGTTTTAAATTCTCTTTTTTACTTTGATTCTCTTTTAATATATATATTTACACTATTTACTTTCATGTGTCAGTTTTTTGTTTGTTGTGTTTTTAAAATGGTATTACTGCCTTTTTTCATTCGCTTCCTCCACCATAACTTTTCTTGTTTTCTGCAAAGATCATTTTAAATTTTCAATCCATTATTTTATTGGAAGACAAGACAATATCAAATTTTAAAATAATGTAGAACATGAAAAGGTAAAGGAAAAAAAAAAATTAAAAGAAAAAAAAAAGATGTATAAAACATAAAAGTTAGTAATATTTGGCATATATACGAATAAAAAGAAGAGAATATAACTTTTGTTTTTATATAATTTTATCAACTTTTCTAATTTATGAGTATTCATAAAAGAAATATATTTCTCTTTTTTTTTTTAAAAGAAAATATATCTCTCTCTTGTAGAAAACCAAGCTTGAGAGTTAATGGGAAGAATTTGGAGAAGGATAAAAGCAAGTTTTTAAATAGATGTAGAGATTTTAATAAAGTTTCTAATATTTTGTTTATTAAAAATTATTTAAAGTATAAAATAACATTGAAGATGGCTTATTAAATTAATGTAGGAGCAAAATTAAAAAAAATGGCATGGGATGGAGAAGAATGAGAAAATGAGAGTGATATTATTATCATTTTTTTAAAATGTCAATTCCTATGAAGTATTACTTAATTTTTGGATGGAAATGATGGACTATAAATGTTCATTATTCTTGATCTTGAGTAATATACATAAGCAATAATAATGAAAATAGAAGAAAAAATATATATTTTTTCCTCTTATTTTCATTTTGAATGCATGAAAAAGAAAATCTAAGCAATCAATAATATAAAGAAAAAGGGATGATCACTCTCCTTTTTTTAATAAACTCCTCATCTTTTTAGTCTAAAAATAGAAAATAATAATAATAAAGGATTTGAAAAATAATTATGAGTTCTTTCTAATATTTCTAAAAAATATTTTTGTAGAGCTTGCTAAGTAACCATTAATATAATATATCTTTAAATATGTTAGAAAAATTTCTAAAGTTGGATCATATACACATTCTTACAAGTTTTAAAAATTTAGAAATTCATTGACTTGAACACGTTTTGGAAAATTAAGAATAAACGTAAAAGAAGCCAACAAGTGCATAGTTCAACTGGCATAAAGTTGTACCGATAATCATGAAGTTTGTGGTTCAAATCTCCCACCTTATATTGTAAAAAAAGAAAGAAAAAAAAAGAATAAACGTAAAAGAAATTATTTCACAAGCTACTTAAAATTAAAAAAAAAAAAGTTATTAATTCAATTGTCGTTTGAATATAAAATAATGAAGACACATATACAAATAGTAGCTTGTTACATGTGGAATAGTTTTTAAAAATTAAGGTCCCATTATTTGATGATTTGGACCCGTTGGATAATCATTTGATTTTTTGTTTTTAGTTTTTGAAAATGAAGCATATAAACACTACTACCACCCATAAATTTATTTGTTTTATCATCTACCATTTTTCTATGTTTTCAAAAACTAAGTCAAGTTTTAAAAACTAAAAAAAAATATATAGTTTTCAAAAACTTGTTTTTGTTTTTGGAATTTGGCTAAGAATTGTAAGAATTGAAATGTGTATGCTTAACAAAGATGAAAACCATAGTAAGAAAATTGAGATGAGACACATAATTTTCAAAAACCAGAAACCAAAAACCAAATGGTTATCAAACGGGACCTTGGTTTTTCAAAATTAAGTTTATAAATACTACTTCCACATATAAGTTTCCTTGATTTATTATCTACCTTCTAATTTCCATGTTTTCAAAAACCAAGTCAAGTTTTGAAAACTAAAAAAAGTAGTTTTTGTTTTTGGAGTTTAGCTAATAATTCATATGTTTCTTTAACAAATATGAAAACTACGGTAAGGAAATTGAATGAAAACAAACATAATTTTCAAAAACCAAATAATTATCAAATGGGACCTAAATAATTAGGCATCATAGGTTTAAAGTAATCCATCAAAGTACAAATCAACTAAGAAACAACAAAGGAAAACGACTATTAAGAAACAGTTAACCAAGCCAGTTTTCCCTATTACAAGAAACATAAACTAGTCTTTTCGATGAAACTTTTCGAACAACCCTATCAACATCCCACCAATTATATCTTTGATTGACAAAGAGAAATGAAATGAAAGACATGGTGTAGTTTAAAGAGTTAGTCAAATCCAAAGCAATGGAATCTTAGAGATAATGGAAAACATGAGGGGCCTCAACTCTTGCAAATTAAAGAGAGAAGCCATTTGCAACCATATCCCTAAGAACTCCACAAATGTGTTTTTGAAGGCCTAAAGCTAATCCCCAACACTATCCAAAACCCTCTTTAATTTGCTAACACCAAAAGCTGCAAGTCATTTTTTGTTGCTATCATTGGCTTTGTATTGGTGTTTAGTGGGTGACATCTTTAATGCCTTTGTTTGCCATTTCAATCCAAAAGGAATATATTTTCATGATTATGATGTAGAGTTCTACTACTACTTCTAAGTTCTATAGATTTAGTTCCTTTTTTTGTTTTTTGGTCCTTCCACTTAATTTGAAATGTGGGTTGTTTTTTTTATGGGTCAAAAACATCTCAAGCACTTGTTATCATTGTTTTTAGAATTCATTGAATTTTTTTTTTTTTTTTTATAAAGATAAAGAATTTTGTCATAATAAAGAAAAGGTTTAAATACCATTTGGATTGTGTAGGGAAATTTTCTAGTACTACGGTAGTACCTATTCCCTCCATTCAGCATTTGACACGTCATTTAATGAACATTTAATGATATAATATTTTATTCTATGGGTCCCACACCATTCTTAAATACTCCTTACATGACAAACAATAAATGGAAGTATTTCCATACTACCGTAGTACTAGAAATTTTCTCGATTGTGTCTATACCTTGAGACTTGTTCTATTTTAGTTCTAGTGCTTTTAAATATCCAAATTCAGTCATCGTAATTTCAATAAATCTTAAAATTATTTTTATTTTATCAAATTTGATAGAATTAACTTTAGATTAAAAATAAAGATTAATTTTAACTAAAAAAGAAACGAAATGATATTTTAATCTAAAAAATAATAATACCCTAAAAGCCCCTTCCCAAAGTGCTCATAACACATGACTCTTGACATACACTCAAGTTCCATTGGTCACTATATAGGCCATCACATGACCTTGACAATTGAATTTGGGCTTAATTGAAATTCAAACAAATAATTTTAATGAAATTTCAATTTGAATTTAAATCAAATCTATCTTTAAAGATTAGACTCCACTATATATCTTCTAACTCAATGTCCCCTTCATATCCAACTTTTGAAATCCACCTCAAACAATCTTATCAAGAACTATTAATTAGACAATTGAAATGACAATCCAAAAAGTGGACAAAAGAATTGAAGATATATAGATATAATTAAAACTAGTTTAAACAAAGTTATCCAATAATTTATAAAAAAAAATCTATCAGCTCCCTAATTAATCAAAACTTTGTAGTTATTAGAAGAGATAAAAAGGCTATGTTCCCTAATTAATCAAAACTTTGTAGTTAGAAGAGATAAAAAGGCTATGAGATTTTGTCAAGCAGTTGTTGAACAAAGACCAGACATTGATAGAAAGCTCTAAAGGCCATATGTATTTGTGAAGGAAAATTGAGTAATTTTAGACAATGAAGTGCCTTGGTCTCTCTTTTCATCAAAATGGATTGACAAGCAAAATATATAAAAATAAAAACATAGCAAATTGGATTTTGATTTGAAGTTTCAAATTTTTAGACTCTCAAATCTAGCACATTTGCAACCCCAATATTGGACATGTAGGCCACCCATCAAATGAAAAACTTTAACTTGAAATCATCATTCTCCCCCACATTGTCATATTTCTCAAATCTTGTCTCTTAGTTTTACTATTTCAGGTAAGAATTCATCGAATTACTAACATAGCTGAACTCAATTGGGTTAACGACATATATCATCGATTAAGAGGTTATAGATTCGAATCTTCCACTTCACATGTTGTTTAACTAAAAGATCATCAGATCACTGATTGTGATCAAGTGAATGTAAACAATTACCATTTTTTATTTGAAGTTTTAATTAATAAGCCTTAATTAGGCCTTTTATGCTTTTGGGTGTTGTAAAGATATGATTTTTTTTTTTTTTTTTGGCTCTCCCTAAACACTAGCTTTTAAAAGAGAATTGTGATGAGTTTACTTTAAGAAAAGGTTGTAAGAAACTATGAATAATCACTGCAATCTAAAAGGCATTGCTGGGTTTTTAAGGAACATAGAAAATGGGGTTCTTGTGGATGAGCCAAAAAGATTGGTCATTGAAAGAATATACAAATAAACATATAGCTTTTGGTGGTTTTTAAGTACATGTAATTCATTTATATTCATACATCTTTGTTTTGAATAGGTAGTGTTTGGAATGTTACTTTAGATTATCATCTTTTTTTTAAAGTCCATTTCTCATTAATATTGATTTT
Organism: Luffa acutangula; assembly: GCA_036850905.1. Classification (NCBI taxonomy): domain Eukaryota; kingdom Viridiplantae; phylum Streptophyta; class Magnoliopsida; order Cucurbitales; family Cucurbitaceae; genus Luffa; species Luffa acutangula. Next base: position 52,399,737 of record CM072087.1, on the reverse strand, counting down.
TCTATTTTTTGAGAGACAAACTTTTTGGAGTGGGTTTATTCATGTTTTCTATGAAACTTCAACCATACAATGATGTACTTATTATATGTTTTAATATATTTTCATTTAGTGATAGATCTTTTTTTCCTCTTCCATTTATGTATATGGAAGACAACTGCCATATAAATAACTTAAAAGTTTGTGTCCAAAATATGTATAAAGTATTCTCTAAATTTTCTAATGGTGGTATGTTTTGAATTAGTGTTAAAGATGAGAATCTAATCATCAAATAAGTTCGGTTTGAATATAATTGTAGCTCAATAAAAAAAAATATTTCAAAGAAGTTGACGAAAAAAAAACCCTTAGAGTTCAAAGATCTATGTACCATGATGTGGTAGTATGATGTGTTTTGTCTGCGTCGTGATATTGAGTTTGATAAAACGTTGCCTTATGTCTTTTTAAAGTAGTGTAGAAGTGATAGGGAGTAGCTTCTTAGGTTAGGGCTTATGAGAGAGAAAATAAAGAAAGTATAATGTCATGTGAGATTTTTGTAAAAGGTGAAGTCTACTCTTCAATGTGTGATAGCATTTTTCTCTATTATTATTATGTTGTAGTCGTGTCATCATCATGGTAAAACGTGCCTAATTTGTAGCGGATGACGAAGGTAGTCCATTCAAGAGTGAAAATGTAAAAAATTATATAGCATTGTTTTCCTTTCTTTTGCTTATAATATTGTTGTTTTATTGCACTTTATAGAAGAATTTAGGATCAAATTGAGCCTTTCAAGTTTTTCCAATAAGTTGTCATAAATAGTGTTTTTTTTTTTTTTTTTTTTTTTTTTTTTTTGAAGATTGTCATAAATAGTGTTACAATGGGAAGGAAATTAGAGCCATAACCCAAGAAACGTAGGGCCTGTTTGGTAGGCAATTCAGATTCTGTTTTATGTTTTCAGATTCACTGAATTCAGTGAATATGCGTTTGGCAGATGTGTTTTTGAAAACTGTTTTCGGATTCTGTGATCCAAATAGTGGAAATTCTGAAAACAACTTTTTTATGTTTTCAGTGTATCCAGATTTTGAATTTGAAAATTTTAAATGCAGAATTAAATTTAAAAAGAGAAAAACTCTAATAAATATAGTATTTCACGTTATAAACTCAATTTGTTTTTGTGAAATTAAAATCTGTATAATATAATATATTATAAATTATATGATATTGTAAAATAATAATTATAAAAAATTTATAGCACATTTTCAAAAAAAAAAATTATAGCACATAACATGTTTTGAAATTAATTAATAATAATTTATATTCAACTTAGTATTTAGTGGATAACTACAAATAATTTATGGTTTATAAATATATTATTAAACACATTTTGAACAATTGTTTAAATTGAGATTCAATTTCTGAATCTGCTACCAAACACATATCTGAAAACATGAAATACAATTCTGTTTTCATTGAATCCCTTGTTTTCAAATTTCTGTTTTCAGATCACCAACCAAACGGCCCTTAGAAAGCAGAAATAACCATGCTGAACAATATCTCTCCAAAAAAGTTTGAAGCAATAAAACTTCAGAAAAGAACTAAAGAAAACTCAAAATCAAAATTCATGGACATAGACTATTTATATTATTATAGGGCCTTAATAGATTTATGTTTGTAAAAGCCCACTCTCTTGTTCAACAATTCAGCCCAAATATCAAAAGAGAAAAAAAAAAGGAAAGAACAAATTGCTTTAGATTTTCCTTTTCCCTCTCTCTCTTAGATTGATCACAATAAAAGAAATCTGAAACAATCCAATGAAATTTTAAATTCATGTTAATTTTGGTTGGAACTTTTGCAAAGTTTGAAAACAATATAAAAAAAAGATTTAAATACTATTTTAGCTCTGGTACTTCCTGATTTAGTTTATTTTGATCAATATATTTCGAAATGTCTACTTTCATCCATATACTTTTAACTTTTATTCATTTTAATTTTAATACTTTAAAAAAGTTCTTTTTGGTGCCTTACTTTTAAAAAGTAGCATCTTTGTCCCAATTTGCAAAATTCTAATACAAAATTTATACTGAATGAAGATGTTTTAATACAAAAATTGATAAGACGCTCCAATTATCATCCTAAAAGTCAATGATTTGATCTCCTAACCTTGAACTGAAAAGGAAAATTATGCCTACATTTTAATTTGAAACTTATTAAGTGTAGTGTTTGTGTCAAAATTGTGGTTGAAAAAAATGAAATAAAAAAACTGAAAGGACCAAAACAATCCATTTTTTCTGATTACAAAGCATCAAAATAGATGGTTTGAAAGTAGTAAGACTAAAATAGGAAAAAACTAAAAGTAAAGTACCAAGATGAATAAAAACAAAACTTACAAGCTAGGGACTATGTCGACATTAATTTCTACGTGTCCATGAGTTCAACATCAACATAAAGAGTAGTGAGAATCAACATTTTTATTATATCATAAAAAATTAATGAAATATAACTAAACAAACAACCAAACATCATCATTGTGGACCTGATATCAATATATAATAAGAAATTTAAACTTATTTAAAAGGGTGAAATGCTAATTTATTAATTTAAATATTTTTTTATTTTTCTATATTTATAATTTGTTTGAAATATATATCAAAATCGATATTTTCATCGATATCGACATTTAAACTTTTGAACGGTATAATATTATTTAAAACATAAAATGAAATAAAAAAGTTTAAAATTGAGTGAGTGAGAAAACTAGTGTATGAAAGTTGAGCATTAAATGCTTCCTCGTCTTGGTTTCACCACTCAAATTTATGCACTTCTCTCTCATCTTTTTTTAAACTCTTCTTCTCACTCATCAATAATACAAAATTCACATGTCCCCTCCTTCACACCCACACAATTTCTTCTTTTCATTTTTATTATCTACTCATTACTTACATCCTCAATTAAAATCATCCCATCATATCATATATATATTTTATCCTATAAATTTTCGACACCATCCAAACACTTATAGATCATGGTGGGAAAATTTTTAGTACTACGATAGTACATACTCCCTCCATTCATTATTTGACACGTCATTTAATGATCATTTAATAATATAATATTTTATTTTATGGATCCCACATCATTTTAAATGTTTCTTACAAGACAAACAATAAATGGAGGTAGTATGGAAAATTTTTCATACTACCGTAGTACTAGAAATTTTCCCGATCACGGTACAAGGTACTCAAAAAAAAAAAAATATCGTCATGTGAGAACTTAAATCTCTGATCTCTTAGTTGAAGATATATATTTTAACAAGTTAAAAAAAAAAAAAAAAAAGGGATGGTACAAGGAGGTGGCTAATTGAATAAACTAAATGTGACATAGTCAATCTTGAGTGGACAAGACACCAATATTACATCTCAAAAATCAAACCGTTCCTTCCCCCACCTCGCAATTGTTGAATTCAAAAATAAATAAATATGACATACGTATATATTTTGAAGCAATGTATCAAAATTTTATATAGGCTAAATTATAAAAAATGCCCCTTAAGTATGGAGTTTGTTTCAAAAATACTCCTGAACTTTAAAAAGTTTTGAAAATACTCCTGAATTTAAAAAAAAAATGTTTCAAAAATACCCTTGTCGTTAATTTTTGGATGGAAACCATTAAAACTTTTAGTTTCATTAATACTCTTTAACTTTCAAAAGATTTTAAAAAATAACCCTATTAGAGAATGCTTCTTTTTTTTTCTTATCCCACCGTAAATTCTTCTTCCATGAAAATTAATGAGAAACTTTACCAATTTTTCATGTATTCATACACTAGGAACCTTTCTTCTCTTTCAACACATCATCCCAAGAGTTTGACTAGATTTTTGGCAATGGTATTTTCGACGGTTTTAACGGTTCCCATCCAAAATTTAACTGCAATGGTATTTTTGAAACGTTTTGTAAAGTTCATGGGTATTTTTTTAACTTTTTAAAGTACTTTAGAGACATTTTTTAAACAAACCCCATAATTCATGGATATTTTTTATAATTTATAGCCTTTTCTATAATAATTGTCTACTTCTTTCCCTCATTTATTTATCACAAGTCATGCTAAATCAATGATACACCTAAGGGAGAACCATACTTAGAACATGATTGAACTTAATAGACATAAACCCATAAAAGTTTATACACTAAATCTATAATAATTCAACAAAATATCTATATTTTTAAAAAAAAAAAAAAAATATTGGAGACAAAAGCTGATAGGAAAATTACAAAATGAGGAGTTAAAAAAAATACAAAAGATGGTGCAAAAAATAGTAAGTTTGAAATGAAACGACTTTTGTTGAAAAAAGAATATGGAATAATTTGAATATTGGAAAAGATCCATATGGTGATGACAAATTTAAAACACAGACATGCCCAAAAATAATTCTGATGCAAATTGTTTTTTGCAGACGATAAATATGCTGCTGCAGCTGCTGGCTGCTACCTGCACTGTAAGGCTAACAAATTTAAAAGGATATTTATTTATTTATTTATTTATTTATTTTTAAAACTAAGTAGTACTGTAGCCTTCGACCATGCCAAATTTCTGCGCTGGACTTCCATTGTTTCTGTCTTTTGATAATGACTTCACTATTTTTTCAAATTCCATGGCTCCCAATTGGTTCATCTTTGCATCAACTCATCACACCCTTGGATTCTTTCCACGTGGACCGCTCGATCCCGCTTGTCGAATTACCTTCCTACATGTGTGCGTACCCGATCGGTTTCCCCTCCAACAAACCCTTCTTACTTTCGATTGAATTGGATTAGGATTCGATATCTTACTTTGAATGAGTAAGTTTGAGTTTGTATGATTTGCGTTTGAAATTATACAAATTAATGTAGATTATAGAAATTTGGATTTGTATAGAATATGTGTTTGATATATGTAGCTTTATAAATCGCATTCTTGTAATCTTTCTGATTTGTAAACTAATTATTTCTTTCAGAGGTGAAGGATTACTCGATCAGATATCATTTACTCTCTCTATGTGTCATATATATATATAATGATAGATATTAAAGAGCAATGTTTTGTTGCATAGTGGTGTGTGTACATCTTTCTACACATTATCGTTAAAACGTTAACAATTAATTAAGAGAAAAAGATAGAAAGTGAGATTTGGGTCGGAAGATTTTCCCCAGGTGGCTTTGTAGTTGGGTCGAGTTAGACCGTCCAAATTTTGCCCAAGTGGCGTAATAATACATTTTTCTTTTCAAAAAAAAAAAAGAGAGAGAGAGAAAGGTAGAAAGTGAGGTGGCTAGATTTTCCCTTAATTCTATATCTAGTGAGACTTGGGTCGGAAGATTCCCAAGTTGGCTTTGTAGTTGGGTCGAGCTAGACCGTCCAAATTTAATCCAAGTGGCGTAATAATACATTTTTCTTTTCACAAAAAAAAAAAAAAAAAAAAAAGAAAGGTAGAAAGTGATTTTTTTTTTTTTTGTCTCCAAGTTGTCAATATTTTAATGGTGATGTACAAGAAAATATCTACACATCGATATGCAGTCAAGTATTGTTCGAGATCAAATTTGAAAGAAGACTGAGTAATTATTGAAAGCAACAATTATTTAACCTTGCAAATTTAATTCGCAAATGGGTAAATTTCCATTGAGTGGTAGTTGGATGTGTTTGTGCAAATCTTGGATTTTCCTCCAACACAATTCCAATTATCCTACAAAAGGAGAGTGAGATTTGTTTTGTTTTGTTTTGTAATTTGCATAACAAACAAAACACAATTATCTTAGTTTGTAAGCCTACAAACACATACGGTTGGTAGTTCATGTGATTTTTGTCCTTTAAAATAAAATTTTAATAATCTTTTTTAAAAATTATAAAAAACAATAGGGACAAAAATCAAGTACTTTCATTTACGAACACTTAAATAGACGAAAAGAGAAATGGAAGCAAAATTCATAACGAGTCAAAAATGATTTTGTAAGTGAATGAATAATAATTTCACATTTATATGTTAGAAAATTTTCTTTATATCAAGGGGAGCAATAATCTATGCCTCTAAAAGACATTCAATTTTCACATCCAAAGCATAAGTTTTGGTCACCAACACTATTCCTAACTTAAAATTATTTCTAAACCAATATTCTTTTAAGATTTTTTTTTTTTTTTTTTTTGTAAAATACATATATACATATATAATTCTTTAGTCTTTTAAAAAAACATATATTTCTTTTGAAAGATACTACATCATAGGGATAGAGAATTCAAAACTACCACAACTCATAAGAAAGAAAGATGTCTTAATCGTTGAAGTATGATTCGGTTGAACTTTAATTGATTAAAAGATAATTTTTAAGTTACATTTGACCTAATTAAAGAAATCAAAGATTTAGAGTAGAAACAATAGAAAGAAAGAACATATACACAAAACTAACAAATAGATAATCTCAAAAAAGATAGTTAATCGATTTTCAATTTATATATCAGAGACATTTGGATCAACAAAAAAACAAATCACATTGAAGAGGATCATCAATATCTCGATAATAACGTACTTAATTAACCAAAAATCTTCTTCTCAAGACCCTTCCTCCTCCTCCGTCTCCCCATCTTCAAACAAAGAAGAGAGACAAGGAAGAGCAACACGAGTCGAAGAAGAAGAAGAAGCACTACACTCCGACTCGACGATATCCTCCATAATTTCAACGGAGTTATTCGACGATATCATACAATTAGGACCTCCGAACAAGGAAGAAGAAGAAGAACACGAAGACGAAGCGAACGAAGAAGAACACAAAAGCGAATTAGAACTAGAACAAGAAGAAGGAGAAGGAGAAGGAGAATTATTACACAAACAACAAGAACAAGAAAAAGAAGAAGAATTGTTAGAAGAAGAAGAAGAAGAATCAGCAGCAAAAGCAAGACCCACCAACAAATCCACAAAGGCTCCAATAATAAACTCATGATTTGATTTGCCATTAGCCTTCAAATACCAACTCAAAAGCATTTCCATTCCTTTCCAATCCTTCAACCCATGAGCCTCAACCATTTCCTCCATTGACTTCTTGAAGTCCAAATAAGGCTCTTTCGAATCCACCGCCATCGCCACACTCTCCTTGAACGGAACCTGCCAGTTTCCGGCCACCGCCACCGCCGCCGTCATTATGGAATCAGTCTCTTCCAGCTCCAAAAACAGCCTCTTCCCTGGCCTTAGACCTCGGACTAAGGCCTCGATTTGGTCGTCGTCCGACATGTCGGCTCGAGGGGTTTCTTCGAATTCTTCTTCTTCTTCCTCGTAGGCTGAGTTGATGGTTCTGAAGATGTCGTTAGGGCTTCGAAAGGAGAGGGTTCTGGATTGGGTGCAGGAACGCCATAGCCATGGGGATTTGTGGAGAAAATTCGGAAGCTTTTTCAATTTGTTGTTCGCCATTTTTTTTTTTTTTGTTTGAGAGGAGAAAATTTTAAAAAAAGATGGGTTTTTTTTTTCTATTATTATTTTTTTTTTCGTGGGGTTCAATTCAAATAATGGGGAAAGAAAGATGAATTCTTTGTTTGGCATTAATGGAGGAGTCAGAGAGGGTTGTGGAAGGGAGACATCTCACACACAGACTGGTCAGAGACCATGGGAAAATTTGTTTGGTTTTTTTTTTTTTTTTTTTTTTTTTGGTTTTGTTTTTGTTTCCTCCCAAACTACAACTGTCTTTTATAATGTTGTTTAACTTTACAATTCAATGTGATGGCTGATGTGTGTGTTTTTCTATTGAGTAGCCCAACAAAAAATTAGGGAGGTGTTTGACTTGTGGGTTAAACTTAAAACCCATGTGATTGGAGCTGAGAAGTCGAATCTGTATTTGATACATGGATTTGTTGAGATGTGAGTTGGTCGGTCTTACCTACTACTTAAATCTAAACTCTCATGAAATTTTGAGTGTTCTTTTAGTTATTTTTTCAAAATATTTTGTTACCTAGTAAGCATAGAGTTGGATTCAAATTTACGAGAATAGTAGGAAAAAAAATTTCCATTGTGAATGAAACTTTAATTTTATTTTGTAAGCATAGCGTTGGAGTAATTTCAATTGTGAATGAACTCAAAAAGAAAAAAAAATCAATTGTGAATGAAACTTAATTTTATTTTTTTTAATATTATACTCGGATTGACAATTAAATTCTATCTTTGAGGCATTATCTAAATGGATCTTGTTACTACACATATTTGAATTATTTTTATTTTTGGCTAGACATATTTAAATTGGTTTTTTTTCAACAACATTTGGGGTGGGAGATTGAAACCTCTTACTTTTTAGTTGAGAGTACATGTCAATTACCATTGAGCTGTGCTCACTTTTGACACAATTTGTCTTGTAATTTTGTTTGTAAATTGTGTAATTGTATTTTTCATTATCACTAAGCTGTATTAATTAATTTTAGTTATTTTATAATAATTAACGATTGGATTTCAAACTACTTTCTGATGGATTCTAAGTATTACCTAACATACCAAACATTAATTTTCTTTTTATCATATTGAAAAATCATTGATTAACTGATGATAAAAGAAAATTGGTTGAATGAAATTTATTATGGTTGATTGGACGAGTTTGATTATTCAATATATTATACATTTAGGAATATTAAGTTTTGATAATGAAAAAGAAATTAGAAAAATCATTGGCACAATGAGTACAATTTTTCTAATACTAGTTTTAGCTACATTAATTAGTAATAACGTAAATTTGGGTAAGAATTACCAAAGTAAGCATAGCTCAGCATTAATTGATATCTACCCTCGATCGAGAGGTAAGAAGTTCGAATCCCCCTCTAATTAATGTATTAAAAAAAATTAAAAGGGTAAGGATATTCAAAGCTTTTTTTTTTTTTTTACAATAAAAAGCATTGTTTTAATTGAAAGTAAAAAGGGATTGGGATAAATTTTGTTATAGAATGCAAATTCTATGACTTGCATATAACATATCATATCATATTAACTATAAAAAAAATTAATAATAATAACATGTTATATTAGATTTTTATTATTTTTTGGTTAGAGTAAGAATGCCTAATGTTTGAACTAAAAAGTCATTGACAAAATTTAATTAAAAAAATGATAATAAAACTTTTAAAATAATATATATAAATTTTGAGAGGTTTATTATAGAGTAGACAGATACCTCTAATTTTTTTTCCCACCATCTTATCGACGTGGTATCCAAAATTGATATTTCATATATATCAATCTCCTTCTAATTTAATACAAATTTTCATTTATTGCCTTTAAATTTGATGTCATGTCTCCAAGGAGATGAGTTTTCAAAATATTAACTTATATATTTTGTCAATGAAATCATACCCTTCATAAAAATTAAGCCATCTAACTTTAGGAAAATAATACTTTAAATTTATATAGTACAAATTAAATGAAAATTTTAAAAGTCTTAATTTTTCTATATAATTTTTTTATTTCCCCTTCTTTCTTCATTGGTCATTGCCACAAAATGGCAACTAAAACTAGCAAAGTCACTCATAATTTTGTTGGTTCGTACTATTGAAATAATTGAAGATTCCCTTTTAGGTGAAAAAAGTTATCGAGATTTATTTTGTGTAAAAAGGTAAAAGTTATTCTCAAATATAATGCCAACATGACATAACTCGGCAGTTAAAACATTTCCATTTCTTTCACGAGAGCCCACATGACATAACTCGACAGTTAGAATTCTAAAGAGACACTCCAAAACAATTTACTTTAGTACTGTTATAGATGTCGGGTACCAACACTAAAACTCTTCGTGCCATAGTTCAATTGGTCGTCCATTCCGAGTTATAGATTTATCATTTTTTTTTTGTAATAATTAAAAGAAAAACAAAAACGGGCTAAGATGTTGGTTGTGTTTAGTTGAATTTAGGTTAGAGTTGGAAGTTAGAAGTGTTTGATGTTGACATGTGCAAGCTGGTCGTGGTCCAACCTCTCTATGCTCTTTTCTTCTATCTACTTTACTTTCGAGGGGATAAATTTTTAATTTCGTTTTACATGAATTGCACTTTCCCATATAAAAATAATAATAATACAAGTTAAATGAAAGTGACAATAAAAGAATATCTTGTTTCATATACTTCAAACTTTGGGTTAAAAAAATTATTTCGCTATTTTGTTGTTTAATTGTGATAGTACATTTAATAGAAAGCTTGTATGATATGGTGTGTAGACTTGTATTTCAAGTCACGTGTATCGTGTTTGGTATCGAATTTAAAGATGGATGTGTGGTGTAAAATATGTCTCGAGTACAAAAAATTCAGGTTTAAATACTATTTTGGTTTTTGTACTTTTAGCTTTGGTTCATTTTTGGGCTTTATACTCTTAAAATGTTTGTTTTGGTTCTTGTCTTTTGGGATTTGGTTCGTTTTGGTCCAAATACTTTTAAAATGTTCATTTTAGTCTCTATATTTTTTTTTTTTTTAAAAAAAAGACCAATTTAGTCCCTATTTGCAAATTTGAAGGGTAGATTTTATACACATTAATTCTTTACTTAAATCTATGATTACATTTTAAGAAATTTAGTAAATGAAGTGTCATGTTAAAATTATGATGAGAAAAAATGAAAAAAAAAAAAAAAAAAAAAAAGAAAGTGGAAGGATCAAATTGATCATTTTTTAAAAGTAGAGAGATCAAAATAAAACATTGGCTAATTTATAAAAAATGCCCTTGAACTATGGGGTTTGTTTCAAAAATGCCCCTGAACTTTAAAAGTTTCAAAAATGCACTTGAACTTTAAAAAATGTTTCAAAAATACCCTTGTCGTTAATTTTTGGATGGAAACCATTAAAAATTCCAGTTTCATTAATACTCTTTAACTTTCAAAAGATTTTAAAAAATAACATTATTAGTACATGTTTCTTTTTTTTTTTTCCTTCTCTCACCGTAAATTCTTCTTCCATGAAAATTAACGAGAAGATTTACTTATTTTCATATATTCACACAATAGACTTTTGGCAATGGTATTTTCGAAACATTTTTAAAGGTTTTAATGGTTCCCATCCAAAAATTAACTGCAATGGTATTTTTAAAACGTTTTGTAAAGTTCAGGGGTATTTTTGAAACTTTTTAAAGTTCAGAGGCATTTTTGAAACAAACCCCATAGTTCAGGGGTATTTTTATAATTTAGCCTAAAACATTCTGAAAGTACATGGATCAAAATGAACCAAAACTCAAAGTAGATGGACTAAAATAGACATTTTGAAAGTATATGGACCAAAATGAACTAAAACCAAAAGTAGATGACCAAAGTAGTATTTAAACCAAAATTGAATGATATAGATGAAAACTTATATGGTTTATTTAGGCTAGAGGTTTACTTGATTTATATAGTGCGGAATTATTTTTGTGTAATAGTAACCCTTCAAATAAAAATGAATGAATTAAATATTACCACGTGGAGATTTGTAATAATATTTATAGAGATTTTTAGAGATTTTTAAGGAATTTGTCCTTTCATAGAAGTTACCATTAGCTATAAATTAGAGTCAAAATCATCTTACTATAACTACTATTAACAAGAATTATATATATATATTTTTTTACTAGTTACTTTTGTTATGAAATGAGTACTCACAAAGATTTTGTCATTATATTTTCCATAATGAAGAGTCACAATCTTCAAATGTGTTTTTGTAAATTCTTAATTTAAAAAAAAAATGTTTAAGAAAATGTAGGTAAAATTTGAAAGAGACTTAAAACATAACTTTTATTAATTATTTGGGGCACAAAAGTCTTGAGGTTGAGTTGACTTTGTTGAAGCAAATTAGAATGGTGATTGTTGAACTAAAAAATTAAAATTAAAAAAAAAATGTCATTGTTGAGCCGTGTTGGATTCGTGGGACAATTTAGAGTCCGTTTGGAATACATTTTAATTTAAATGTTTTTCAAGAACATTGTTTAAAAAACATTTTGTATAAAAATTGTTTAGAATTTAAACACCCATATGTTTGGTTGCATTAGCTCATAGGTGTTTTTTTACACAAGTTATTGTATACTCACTCTTCTTAAAAAGTTAGTTTCGAGTGTTTCTCTCAAGATGGTTTATTTATCAATCTCATTTTTTTAATAAGTCATTTTTAGTGGTTGCCAAACACCATAAATTTTTTCAAAATTAAATACTTGAAAAGTTAAACCAAACACACCTTTAATCTTCCTCTAGCCTTTTTCTTATTATTATTATTTTTTCAAAAATATATTTTTTTATTTAAAAAAATATTTTGAGAAAAAAAAAGTTTTATATATAAAATATATAAAGATGTGTTGGTATATTTTTTTTTAGTTTAACAACTTTTGATCAATTATATATATCTTAAACAATTAAGTTATGGTTATGTGAGTTGTATATGTATCCGATAAATATATTTTTTAAAATAATCTAAAACTTAATAAAACTACAATGGATAAGAAAAGGTTAACCTCGAAAATTGTAAATTTTTAGTCTTGATTAAAAGCTAATGTGGTACTCAAGTAAGCATTCTATATATGGGTATGAAACATTGATAATCTTTTAATGTAGTACCAAATCAACTTTTTCATTACTATTTAAATTGAATAAATCACATCAAGAGACTAAATTGGTATGAGTGTAAAAGTAAAATTATTACTTCTAAAAAGAAAAAAAAGTAAAATTATTATTAAACAAATTTATTTCATTAACTAAGACTGATATGAGTAAGTTTAACTGGGATAAAGTTTGTACAATCGATCAAGAGATCAGAAGTTTTAATCCTCTCTCATACATATTGTTAAAGAATATATATATATATATATATAAATTAATAACTACGTCCAATTTTATGTAGAATCTTCAAGTTCCATGATTGAAGATGCAAATTATAAAGAGAATATACATGAAGTACCGCAATTTTGTATCTAACGGTTACTAGGGGTATCAAATAACATGGGGTTTCATCTTAAAACCAATTGGCAATGAGTGGGGTGACCCTTGTAGCTTAAATTGTGAGGTCTCCACTAATTCAATGTGGGATCCTTAAGAGGGGCAGACAAATTTGAAGATATACATCCTCTAAAGTCCAAACAAGCTTGAATTTCCAAAAGACAAGAGTTTAATCTTGTCGCCCTACACTACTTACTCTCTCTCAAAAGAAAACTTTTCAAATAAGCTAGGGCTGCATTCTATCGAAACTAGTTATGATGTGTACCTCTTTTATGTGTCATGGTGTAGATAAAATGTGACCATAGATTATCAACTATTTAACACGCACAACATGATGGCCCTTCGACATTGCAGTACCACTTATACTTAGTGTTGTAGTTCACAACCGCACCCTTGAAATCCTTGTTTTAAATTTTAGTTGAACTTGACCTAAAAATGTAAAAGATTCTCGTGAGGTCAAGTCCCCACAAGGAATCCCTATTAAAAATAGTTCAATTAAATTATAAATAAAAATGTTAAATATTTCTAAACACTTATTATCTCAATTGAAAAACATTATAATTTAAATGAATGAGGCGAGTATAGAGATTAAAAATCCTCGTGGGATGGGTATGGGGAATGAATCCCTAAATCCCATCCATTCCTTGCATTATTGTGGATCCCTAACTTGAACTATATAAATTTTTTTAATGGTTCAATTCGACCCTCATGAAAAACAATAGTAATAAATAAATACAAGTAAAAAGGTTACAGTATCTATGAAGCACTACTCACCAATCACAAAATAGAAGTTTCCAATGATTGAGATCAACTTATTGTTGAAAAACTAAAACAAGTGAAAGTGAATTTATAAATTATAACAAAAAGTTAGGTTAGGTCTACTAAAAGTGTCTTGGTAAGTAGGGTTTTCGGATATTTGAAGACACTCTCTTAGGTCTTAACTTCAAGTCTCCAACTTAAAAGGAAGAAGAAAAAAAAGACTCATACATTAACTTAAAACTCTTGTTGTCTCTTGAATCAGAACTAGCCTTGACACGAGGGAGACCTCTCGAAGGGCTAATAAGAGGAGAAACAAGTGGAGCCCCGAATACCGAGTTATTGAAAGAAAAAAAAAAGTGGGGTTAGGGGACCAAATAGAAATTAGTGTGGAGGAGAAGGTGGTCCAAAGAGGCACATGGTGTTTTAGGGTCACAACTCCAATTGGCTATTCATTTTGCCATTTGCAGAGCAACCAAACAAACTACACAGCATGGCTTCATGACCCACAATCTTCTCTCTTTCATTTTCCACTCTTTTCTTTTCTTTTCACTTCCCTTTTTTTTTTCCTCTTTATTTTTTCCTTTTTCTTTTTGTATTCTTTGGGATTTGTGAGACACACACAGACAGACAGTGACCATATTTTTCTTTTTTCAATATATATATATTTGGTATTCAATACAACCAAATGTATAGGTATTATGTTATTCAAGATTCTATCTTTCTACAATAGTTTTTTTCCCATAAGTACACAAAACAAAAAGAAAGTAGGTTCTGAAAAAAAATGACTTTTTCAAGAATGAGTAGTTACTTTGACATGGATTTGGAGAGAAGAAGATCTTAGATTCTTAGGTGAAATTATTAAAAAAAGAAAAATTAAAGAGATGATACATTGAAAGATATATAGCTGGAATACGACAATACGTTATTGTAAGAACTAAATTTTTAATAATGCTTACTAATAATGTAACTTATATATGATCAAATCAAAGCTAATTAAAAAAAATGGACAGAATTGAATAATATAACTCTGACATTTGCTCAAATATAGATTTTTGTAGGATTCTCTCTTAATTATTGTTAGGAGCAGGGGAGAGTCATCCAAAAATAAGATGAGCAAATAACATATGCTATTCTCATCCTTATTTATTTAAGTATAATCTTGATAGAGGAGAAACAGTTGAAGACGAGGAGAAAAGGGAAAAACAAGAAGGTAAATTACTAAATATGAGTGCCACAAGGTGAATACACATGATAACCTGATTGCCACAATGTAGCTACCTATAATAATTGATCGGTGCATTTTCAAAATACATTTTTATAATTTCATTTTTTAAATATAGATTTAAGGGTGTAAAATTATTAACAATATTATTCTAAACACACCGAATGATCTCAAGAGAGAAGAGGGAGGGGAAGGGAGTGAAAGGAGGGAGCTAAATAAGTGATATTAAAAAATCAATATCATCTTAGTACATTTCATTAACTACAAGAATAAAATAGTAAGATTTTAAAATTTTGAATCGAAGAGAACTATCAGTGAAACCTCAAAAACTAGAAATGTGTTCTCTTAAATTTTGAAAGTAATAACTAAGCTATATAAAACCTATTCATGTCACGCCTCATTCGAGTTTAAAGATTAAATTTAATTTGACACACGGCAGAAAACAAAATTTCTCAAATTTTATCAAAAAGATTATTAGGTGGCTCATCTCCATAAGTTGGATTAGACCATAATATAAATCATCTCGCTTGTATTTGTGATATAAATATATATATATATATATACTAATAATGGAGGATTGAACTAGTGGGAGCAATCACAAGAGTAAGGGTAGGACCAATAACAACTCACTTTATACTTATCTTAAAATGCAGGACCCATTACAGAAGTGACAGGTTGATATATGACTTTGTATCCATAACAATGAACAATAAAAATGGCAAAAAAGAAAAGAGTAATGATTTACATTAAATTATTAATGTATAACAAGGCAACACATACTAACCTAACCTAAGAATAGCTCAACTGGTTAAGATATGTATCTTTTAACCAAAAAGTCGAAGGTTCTAATTCCCACCTCCACAATCTATTTAATCATTATCAAAATTAGAAAGAAAAAATCTAAGCAGGTGCTTGTTATGTAATTTGATGTAATTTGTTCTAAAATGGGAAAGAAAAGAAAACGTTCCAAACTTTTTGTATTAAGAATATTACATTACAAAAGATTTAACCCTATGACACAAAGAAAGATGCAAACCTACAACTTATAAAGAACGCCGAACGGTACTAATATCTACCGACTTGGACTAGTATGTCTATACATCATCTACCCAAATCACATTCACATGACACAAATTACTGCCAAGAATAACATGCATACATACATATACATATACATTGACACATACACACATAACATAAACAAAACCAAAACCAGTGATCTTCCTTGACAAATGTAGCAGAAGAGAGAGAAAGGAAGGATCCTGTGAAATAACAACAGTGAAGGAAAGCTCTATTAATATCATAAAGGCACAAGAAACTCAAGACTGACATAAAAGAATCAGTCACAAAACACAATTAAACCGAAGCCTTATACACTCATTAGTGTAGCAGTGATATAAATAATTTACCATTCACAATCTGAATATCAGTTAGGAAACAACCGTGACTACACTTCTCTGGACATGAGATGAGAAAATAACAACCATTCTTTTCTTTCTACAAGGGAAGGCTGAGCAGGATAGGCTTTCATAAATTGTATGGACTCAAAGGACTCAGAGTTGACAGTTTATCAGAGTAGAATTGATTTACAGATCACTTCAAGCAGTAAGTTCCTCTGTTTGGTGTTTTGAGATGCATACACAATGATACTTGCCTATAATCTATATTTGCCTCACAAGAGTTCCAAACAAAATAGCCCCAAAAATGTTAAATTACATTGTCAAATGCACAGAATGTTTTTTCTAATAAAAAGAACGAGGAATCTAGAGAGGCAAAATTAAATTGCTTGGGAACTTTAGTATGATTAGATTGCTTAATTTCATTAGAACGTCTTCTGGTTCGGTTTCTTCCAATTCACGGTCCTCATTGTTCCAAATAGCCTAATGTTTTCACGTTGACTAACAGCCACCGTTTTAAAAACTAAAGCTGGCATCAAGATTTCTCCTTCTGAAGGGGTGATGCATACGATCCATAAGCCTCGACTTAGAAAAGAATATTGATAACACAAAAAGTAAAATCATCTACTATTAAGCATAATTATGATATAAAAGTGTAGAAACACAAAAAACTCACTTCCATCTTTGGTCACTTCTAGGAAAAAAACAAACTTTTTACTCAAATCTGAACATCACAAGTATCATCAATGATAGAATCCATTCGTTCTTTAACTTTTTTTCTTAAGTGGTTTAATGTTTTCAAGCCAGTGGTAATATGGACTACTCATAAGTAGATTGTTATGTTTTCAAGGATTGAGACTAAATTGATGCCGTTCTTCTTGCAATTACAAGGAAGCACCAAGACTGCAAATCTTAGTGTGTTCTCATAAATGTGTATGAACCATAGAAGGCATAAAGACTTGAAGCCAAAATCAGCTCCCCCTCGGGGTGTAAATCTCAGAAACATTTAAGACATCTACTCCTTTCTTTGAGGTTGAAAGTTCAAATCCCCTGTTTCTCATTTGTTACACAAAAAAGAAAGAAAGAAAGAAAGTCCTAATGGCAAGGATATGCCAATTCGAGAATTGAAATTCAAAACAGCATCATCAAGGGTAATCCTAAAGTTTAACTCGCATATCATCTCCAACGTTGAGGGGGTAGGCTGGAATGGATAAAATAAATTATTGGCTTTAGCGATATAAAACAAGAAGGTCCTAGTGTTCTGTGAAGGTTGTTTCCGTAACAATTCAAAAGAACCATTAATACATCTGACTGCAGATACATTTTGCCAAAGGCTATATTAGACATTTAAATCTTTAGTGTACAAGATGCTAGGTAGACATAAATTATGGACATACTGAGAGGTTGTAACAAACAAGCAATACAAATCTCTCCTATTTTATTCTCCTTTTCTACTAGTAATGAATGCTCTAGATCCCATTTTTGTACCCCAACAGCAACAAACTTCCTCTATAAACCAAATTCTTCAAATTTCCACCTTAAAAGTATTTGTGCACCATTCAATATCTGTTACCTTGAATAATACATTGAAGCAAAGAATGACTAAGGGGACTGGAAGAGCTAACGGGTAATAGCAAATCATACTATCAAGCAAAACAATCAGGAGTTTACTCTGAAAACAATTGACAAATGCATAGACCTAGGCTTTGCCATAAAGACTTCCTTGTGATGCATTATGTCAAGAACAATACTTGGTTGCACACCGGTGAGTAGATATCTTCCCACCCACCAGGCCACCGCTATTAAATTTTTGACAACTGTGAGAGAGAAAGAAGTAGAAAATAAGAAGTTAGAACCTTTTTACTATCTCTCTTAGTTATCAAAAACTTAATGATGGTGGGAAGGAAGCTTTCTACTAGGGGTGTACACGGGTTGGGTTGGGTTGGGTTGGGTTGGGGAGTTTTTTTGGACCAACCCGAAAATTCGGGTTGGTCGGGTTGTCGACCCGAATGAACCGAACATACATTGCAACTCAACCCAACCCAACCCTTCTATTTTCGGATTGGGTTGGGTTGGGTTGTCGGGTTGTCTTCTTTTTTATTATTATTATTTAAAATTCTTTTTTTAAAAAACATTTATGCTTATCCACAACACTATAATAATGTAAATCTCAAGACCTAAAAGTCTAAATTAGGTAGATTAAATGAAAAAGAAGTTAAAAAAAAAAAGAAAATAATAATTATTGGCTTTATGGAGTTTGAAGGAAAAAAAAAAGTTTATATAATTATTTGAATTTTGATTAAATAAATAAAATAAAAAACACAATTGTTTAGTGCCCGAGTACGAAGTTATCATTGAAAAAAAATAAAAACACGAAAAAGAAAAAAAACATAAAAAGAATAGACCTTTATTCTAAAAAAAACTATTATTAAAAAATAATAAAAGATAATACATAAAAAATATATATTAAAAAAAACAAATGTCAATTGTTTAGTGAAGTTATCATTGAAAAAAAATAAAAACACGAAAAAGAAAAAAAAAACATAAAAAGAATTGTGTTTGGGTGCTTATGGGGCTCGAACTCACGCCACTATAACTATAGAGAAGGGATTAAACCACTATGCCACACAATCATTACAAGAGATAGATGGCATATTTATTTATATATTTAATTTCGGTTCGGTTTGGGTTGAACCAAACCAATTTTTTTCAACCCGAGAACCGAACCGAATTTTTGGTTTACTAAAAATTCAACCCAACCCAAACCGAAAAAATTCCTAACCCAACCCAACCCTTACGGTTTGGGTTGGGTAGTCCGGGTTGCTCGGGTTGTCGGGTTTTTTGTACACCCCTACTTTCTACCGTTGGACAGTCGAGTATTGTTTTTATGGCACCCAGAATTGAGGATGATGGAATCCAACACCCCAAATCAATTCCTCATCTTAAGCACCCCAAATATCATATTCTAACTCAAAAGGGGAAACAAATATTAAATCTTAAATTTAAAAAACCAGGATAGAACACCAATGCAAGCCCTACTTATGTCACCTTAAATTTAATTCAATACCTTGATATAACCTATAATCTCACAACCTCCACCATCCAATCGACATACTATCAATAATCAATACCCTTCATAAGTTGATTAAGGACTAACCGGGTGGTTGTGAAAAATAAATATCAGCCAATGGAATGCAAATGATTACTCAGGAAGTTCAATACGAGATGATGAACTAAAATGAATTTGATAGAATAGAAATGATGCGAACAAAATTTACTGTTGAAATGAAAATCTTCAAGCTAAAGACTAGAATTGCTAAGTATACTTCCCTGATCTTCCAGAATTTGCGCGCAAAGTAATGAAGCTCCCGATTTCACGTTTCGCATTGGGAATTTGGCAGACCAATTCTTCTGGTAGAACAATTTGGGCTTCTATCTTAATTGGTTTTAATCTTGGGAGATATTTGATTTCTTGGTCAAATTTAATAAAAAAAATAAAATAAAATAAAAACTTTAATTTTGTTTTAATCTTGATTAAAAGAAGAGTAGGTAACCAAACAAAAAGCTAGGTTTAATGCCAACAAGAGCATAGCTCAACTAGCATAAAGTTGAATTGATAATCACAAAGTCTGTGGTTCGAACCCCCACCCCCACATATTGTCAAAAAAAAAAAAAAAAAACTAGGTTTAATTAAATCCCAATCCCACATGTTGTAAAAAAAAAAACTAATAAAAAACATATGTATACTAAATTATTGCTTTATTAACATGTTTGTCCGTCCCAAATGCTCATTGAAGGGGAAAAAATCTATTAACAATTTTTTTTTTAGAATATAATTAAAGATCGATAATGAAATACGAGTTTTAAATGGTTAAGAACTAAATTGAGAATTATCTAAAAGATTAGATATTATTTGTGTTATATTTAATCTATTTTTTAGTTAAGCACAATTTAATTGATCTTGACATTATAACTTTGACGAAAAGGTTAAAGTTTTGCATCCCCACCCACATATTTTTGAACTAAAAAATGTCCAATTTTTATCTCATGAATAATAATGTCAAAATAAACATGCACAATATTATTTTCAATTTTAATACGTAAGGTTTTTTTTTTTTTTTTTTTTGATAAATACATAAGAAGAATTAATAAATGTTATGCATTGAAAAAAAAAAGTTAAATTATTAATTTAGTCTTTATGGTTTGTACGTAGTTTTTTTTTTTCTTTTTTTTTTTTTTTTTTTTTTTGAGAAATTGTACGTAGTTACTTTGATACATATGGTTTCCAAAGTTCTAAATTAGTTTATACAATGGTGTAAACTTCAAAAATTGTTTGAAGCACTAGTTTTTTCAAAAAAAATAAATAAATAAAAAAATAAAATAAAATGTTTGAAGCACTAGAAAAAAAAATTGATTAAAATCTTTATTAATAGAGTTCAAAATTTATTTATCAAACTATAAAACATCATGAAAAAGTAACGGCAACCTAAATTTAAAACAAGAGATTTGAATTCAAAAAAAGAGAGAAAAATGGGAGAATTTAAATTTAAACAGTGTATATCAGAAGAAAAAATGAAAGAGCTTACCAAATTCAATAACAACGAAGAACAACTTCAATTAAAAAAAAAAATCCAGATTCACCTAAAATATGGGATGAACACCTAAAGTATCAGAATTAAGAATTAAAGTATAATCAGAAAAAAAAATCGATGCACAATTTCAAACAAACCTCCCTGACGCGTGGATTGATAGCTTATTGGAAAAAAAAATGAAATCACACATTCCCCTTGTGTGAAAAAAAAAATCCAAATTCACCTAAAATATGGGATGAACACCTAAAATATCATAATTAAAGTATAATAAAAAAAAATGAAAAATTGATACACAATTTCAAACAAACCTCTCTAATGCGTGGATTGATAGCTTCTTATGGAAAAAAAAACTTAAGGCATAATTACACTCTTGGGAACACATTCACATAAAAAAAAAAAAAAAATACATTTCCCCTTCCTCATTTCAAACCCTTCCAACTTACCGTTCGAAAGAGAACCCCTTCCCCTTCCTCCATCATTCGGACCTCCGAGACAAACTCTTCCATCGTTCTACCATCCGTCTTCTTCTACATTCATCGATTCTTCCATACTTCTTCACAGACGACTTCAAGCTTCGTCTCGTAACCAAAATTCTCGCCAAGATTACACTGTATCTACACGGACAGTCGAAGAACATTCAGAAGCTCGAGCGAGTTTTGTCGACATCCATGGTATGCATGCTTCAACTAATTTTTTATGTTTATATAGATATGGAACATTTTTTACTTACAAATCATTGAATAATAAAAAGAAAATGATAAAGTAGGGAAGAGAGAGATGATCGTGTAACTAAAAATCTTTTGATTCATGGAATGAGACGTTATAGATTATTTTTGGAAAAAAAAATAAAATAAAAGATACGGCCACAAATATAGGATAAACGTGCGGTGGCTGAAGGGCAAAAAAGTAAGTTTATATAGCACGAAAAATGGGTTGAAAAAACCGATTTGACCATTTTTCATTAAAAAATACGGTTTGGCCATTTTTCGAAACTACCTGTAATTTCTAGCCATTTCTGAGTAATAATAATAAAATTTTACCCACAAGCTGAAGCCTGACCTAGGCCCAATGCAAGCCCTACCCATTCATGAGGCTGAGTTGGAAGAGCATCTTCTTGAACTTGTTCAACAAATGGGCTTGAGGGAAACTAAGGAAACTTGACCCAAAAAATATAAATTTAATTTCTTTACTTTAAAAATAAAGTGAAAAAAAAAACTTGGAAGAAAACCAAAATCTTTTAAAGTTAATAAAAGTTAGTTAATTCTTCATTTTTTTTTGTAGGTTCAACCAAGGTGGAGAATTCAAATCATCTATCTTTAGAGAGAAAAGTAATGTCTTGATCAATTGAACTATAATCATGTCAATAATTTAGTTTATTCTCACTTTAGGATATAGATCGAAAAATTTAGCCACATTATTAAAAGTATTTTGGTTTTCATTATTGTACTATAATAGTTTTAGTTACATACTATTTTTCAAATCAATTATGTAGTTTTTTTTTATACTTTTAAATAATCAGGCTTTTTTAGGTATAGTGACTAAATAAATTAAATAATTATATAATAAACTCTACTTTATTTTGGTTTTTAAATTTCAGCTAAGAATTTAAAAATGTTTCAAAAAATATTGTCAAAATAAAAGTTATTGGCAAAAAAAAATCTGATTTTTGAAAAGGAAAAAACAAAAACAAAACAAAATGATAATTTCAGTTTTGGTCTATATATTTTTCAAAACCATATATGTTTACTATCAATTTCTTTTCATCTTGAACTAAAAAAAAACTTTTCATCTACTTTTGAAATCTAGTCAGACTTTAAAACTGAAAACAAAAGTTTTCTTTTTAAGTTGTCTAAATTTTTCTGCTTTCTTTTTTAAAAAGGATATAAAAAAAATAAATTAAGAACTTTTTTTTTGTTAGTACAATTAAATGAAAAGATTGTTAGTAGATGGACCTCGTTTATAAAAATAAAATGAAAGCTCTTACTGAATGTGTGATAAACAAAGAAAATCATTTTTAGCATTGTACAAATTAAATTCAATATGGTTTACCATTAATATCTCATCCATTAGAAGACTACCTAAAAACCAACTCATAAATCACACATAATTCAATAAATAAATAAATAGACACTCAAAATAAAGTTGTAGAAATACTCATAAACCTAGCCAACAAAAATAAGGAAAAAAAAAAAAAAAAAAAAAACCGAAACCTAGCTGGTTTAAAAAATATGATAAATTACAAACAGAACAATGATCTAAAAGAAATATATATATATATATATATATATATATATATATATATATATAAAAGGGTTTGAAAATTCAACTACAAGATCTAATGAAACTAAAAGCTCAACATTAAACCCGACTCACTTAAGTCAACTAGAAAGATAAAATTCTCGACCAAGTCATCAATAAACTCGATTTTTTTTTTTTTTTTTTTGAAAAGACATCAATAAACTAGATTTTAAATATCCAATACCACCACTACCTCATTCAAGTGAGAAATAAATAAATTAATTAAATGACATGCCAGCCATTTCAAGGCCTTTCACAATGAATGAAAACTGACCACTTTTGTTTCAAACAAAAAATAAAGAGAAGAGATTTTAAGGCTTTTGAGTTATTTGGGAAAAAAAAAACTAAATTATAAAAAATATCCATAAACTATGGAGTTTGTTTCAAAAATGCTCCTGAACTTTGAAAAGTTTTAAAAAATGTCCTTGAACTTTGAAAAATGTTTCAAAAATACCATTGTTGTTAATTTTTGGATGGAAACCGTTAAAATTTCAGTTTAAAAAATATCTTTAAACTTCAAAAAAAAAAAATTAAAAAAATACCTTTTTTTGAAAAATGTTTCATCTTTTTTCCTCCTCTCACCGTAAATTCTAACGGTTTCATCCAAAAATTAACGACAAAAGTATTTTTGAAACATTTTTCAAAGTTCAAGGGTTTGGGGCATTTTTGAAACAAACCCCATAATTTATGGGTATTTTTTATAATTTAGCAAAAAAAAAAAAAAGAAAAGAAATAAAGAAAGGTTTCACAAAAATAGTAGAATGAAAATTAAAAGAAGGGAAAAGAAAAATTAAAAAGGAGGGAAAGTGAAATTAAATTTTGTATTTATCATATTGACGTAATAATGTTTTTTTTTTCTTTGGTTTGGTTTCATTATTCTCAACCGTCTCAATTACTCTTGCATTTATGTTCTTCTTTAATTTAATGCTCAACCTTTCAATCTAAATGCAATGTAATGTCTCCTTTCCTTTACATTATATATACTCTTACTCTTTTTTTTTTCCTCTCTTTTCTTCAATGCTCGAACCACTTCCATCTCTCTCTTTCTCTCTCTCTCTCCATGATAATAAATTTTAGTTTCCCTTCTTCAACTTTCCTACTTATTTTGGGTAAGATTCTTACCCAACGTTTGATTGGTGATTTAAAAATACGGGACTGGATGAAAAACGGAGTTCAATGTTATGTTTTCATACTGTTTGGATGTGTTTGGCAGCGTGTTTAGAATCTTAAAACATTGAAATACAGGTAGATATAGATTTTTAAAAAAAAAAATTACGTTCTAGATCGTTTTTTAATTCAAATACAATTCAATTACGTTTCTATAAATAAATTCGATCACCAAGCATAAATTTATTGAATTCATTTGTTTAAGTGATTTTCAAAATGGGATATTAAATCAGGATAAGATACTAATTTATCAAATATCATTAAAAAAAAATATCATGTTTTATGCTAGTTGAATTATGCTCTTGTTGGCAAAATGTTTTATAGTTTATTAACTTTGTATAAAACTTTATTTTTATTTTTTTCATAAATCACTTGACGGAAACCTAATTCGTTTGTTTGTTTTTTTTTTTTTTTCTTTTGTTGTTTAGTTATCGAATAAATAGTTGTTCATTTAATTTGAAACAAGTCTATGACATTAGATATATATTATGAATCATGTGTCAAATTTCTAAATAGCTTAAAAGTTATTGTTAAACAAAACATAACAAGCATTAAAATAGTTTTCTAGATAAAGTTTAAAAACAAAAGCAAAGCACTTACAGCAAAATTATTGGTAAAAAATTATAATTTTATAAGGATCTATTAAATATTTTTGTAAAGTTTAAAAGTCGATAAGATATAACATTAAGAGTTCAGAGACTTATTGACCAATTTGAAAAAACTAATATATATTAGATATAATCTTCAAATTTCAAAAAATTAAATTTATAATTTTTTTTTTGAGTTCAATAGAATTTGAGGGTAGAAGATTCAAATATCTAATTTCTTGGTGAATGATACATGTTAATTATCGTTGAGCTGTTGTTTAATTTAACTTACGAAATTTTTTTATTTTTTTTTTCATACTAAAGTATTTAAATAATATATTGATATGTTTTAAATTTAAAGAAAAAAACTTGTATGCATACCAGTAAGTAGGGATCTCTCTACATAGAAAATGAGAAACAAAAAATTTTATCTCTCATAATTGTCAACATTTTAACCGTGGTATGTAGGGAGATCCCACCCAGCAAAGTTTTTTGGTTTGTATGAATTAATATTTGGAAGTTTGAGTTAGTTGAAAATTGATGTAATTTATCGGCCAAAAGAATTCATGCACTGCACATGATTTAATGGAATGTTTAAATCACCTACCTTCTTTTACGTTGTTTATAATTAAATCACCCCTCCAATTGGAGCGCGCCACTCACACCTGGGCCCCACTGCCAACTCACTCCACTACTGGACCCCACTGCAACTCTTCCCTTGGGCCCACCCTCAACCCCCACTTCATTCTTTCTTTTTCATCTAAGTTTTCTATATAATAACTCTCATGTGTTTTTATTTCTGAAATCTATCACTCTCTAAAAGTTACAATTTAATATCTTGAGTTTTAATTGTTCAAAAAATCTAAATGAAGAACTAGGCTACTTAATCAATGAAATGATGAAATATTTGATGACTTCTAACATAAATTTGAAGAAAAAAAATATATATTTATAGATTAAACACACCTATTCAGCCTAATTTTTAAGTCGTATTACCTTTTAAACGATGTTATTAATACTTTAATCAGTCAATTAACTTATACTTAAAAATTAACTAATACTTACTCCCTAATTTATTTTGAATGAAAGAAAGTCCTAATATCTTCACACTTATTTGAATAGCAACCTAATATTTTTTAATAAACTACTTATGAATAATTGTAAAACCATTTTTAGCTACATTGCTAAATTCTATTAAAAGAAAAAATAATAATAAGTTAAAAGTACAAAAAAAAAAAGAAAAGAAAAGAAAAGAAAAAAACACAAAACATTTGGGCACTTTGAGTTAACCGCTGGTTACATAGTCTTTGTGCTAAAAGAAGGGAGAGAAAAATCCAATCCCTAAACATTCTCTTTAGCCCAAAAAAAAAAAAAAAAAAAAAAAAACCCTTCTTTCTCTCTCTAAATCTCTACTTTCCTAAAAATTAAATTAAAAAAAAAAAAAAAAAAAACCAACACACACACACACAAATACACAAAACACCATCTATTAAAATTAAATTTAAAAAAAAAAAAAAAACTCTCTGTTGATGTCGTTCTTTGTCTAGACCTGTAGAGATGGAGGGTTGTTTCTAGTTTTTTCTGGTTTTGACGGCGGTGTTATCATGGAGAACATCGAGAAGAACAGTGCTTTTGCATTTCGGACATTTGGGGTCTTCTTCCGACAGCATGACGTACATCAGACACCGTGGACATCCCACCAGCATCATCGACGTCGCTTCCGGGCTGTTCGAGTACGATGATCTCGCCTCCTCCGACGACACGCACGAGCTCGGCGGCGACGTCGGCGACACGCTCGCCGTCCGGCTCGGCGACTCCACGCCTCTGCTCGCCCGTGGCGGCGACAGGTTCAGTTTCAGCTCCAGCTTCGGCGCCGCTGCTGCTCCACTGTTTCTCCGATTCATCTTCAAAAACACACACACACACAATTAAACCTGCAGCAAAAATTCCCAGAAAGCGATTTTTGTTAAAAATGGGCAATTCGAAAATTCGGAATTTTAATTTTGGAAAAATTGGGTCTCACCTGAAAAAAGTGGTTTTGGGGAGTGATTTTGAGAAAAAAAACAGAGGAGGAATTTAGGAAGACTTGGGACTGCAGGGGAATTGGGGCATGTGAGAAGGGATTATTTATAGGGTCAAGAAACTGAAAAAGTGGGGTTTGCTTTTGTGAGCTTATTTAATTTTTGTGTGTGTGAAAAAAAAAATTAAAAAAAAAAAAGGAATTGAAGGGCTTGGTTGAAAATGAGTTTTAAAAATGAGGCTGCTAATGTATTCAATGTTGGGAAAAGGAAAACCCCACTACAAGTGTATAGGAATTGGAAAATTTTACAATTACGGATTTTTGCATATACCAAAATAAAACCCTCTGTCTTGCTTCTTTCTTAGTATTCAATTCGAAATTATTAAGGTAGTCCCATGTTAGAGTAGAGTGAGAAAATAAAAAAAAATACGGATGGGTCCTCAGTTGTTGAATTGATCATTAAAATATTACATCATGGATCAAAATGATAGAAGTTTAAATCTCTATTTCTTAAATTAAAAAATATATATGTAGAGAGAATTCAAGTTCTCAATGTCTTACAGAAGTCTAAACATTAGTACAATATCGTCAACTTAAGCATAATTCAATTAGTTAAGATATTATAATCTTTTACATGAGGTTTTGGATGAATGTGTTTTTATCTTGTTTTCCGTTGTGTTTTGAATTGTTTCTTTGTTGTAAAAAAATGTTAAAGGTTCAAAATCTTACCCACACATATTGGAGAAGTTTTTAGATGTTCTCCGTGCAATGAAAGTCGGTAATTTTGTATCATTGGATGTAAGAGAAAGAAATGGTAAAAGTACATTGATTTTGTATCCAATAGTTATTAAGAGGCAGACAAATTTAAAGATTTACATCCAATGATTTTACACAGGGGCTTTATTGTACCGAGAACACCTAATAATTTTCCCACATATTGTTCAACCACGACTAAAAACAACAAAGTAGAAAACATAATATATATATATATAAGATATGTTACTACCTTCGAAGTTGAAGACTTCATCCTTGACCTTTGCATTCGTTGAACTTCCGTTCCACACCTTTGCATTCGTTGAACTTCCATTCCACACCTTTGCATTTGTTGAACTTAAAAAAGTCTTCAATTAAAATTTCTACACGTCTTTACCCTTAATGAAAATTTGCAACAAGGTTAGTCTAGTCATATAGCTCTCTATTTTAAAACCAAAAAAAAAAAAAAAAAAAAAAATCTTGTTTTTGGTCAACGTTAACTTCAATGACATTAAAACTAAATTTCACGTCAGAATAAAGTCTATTTATCATATCTACAAATTACTTTTTTGTCTTTGTTAATATATGGGGTGAGAGATTCAGACCTTTGAAGTTTGAACTTTAGTCGAGTGTAAGTTTTTATGTCAGTTGAATTATGCTCATGTTAGTATTTATAAATAATTTGTCATATTGGATTTCTATAGCAAATATATGTAAGTAATAATCAAAACATAAAGGATGTGATGATAAAAGCTTTCATAATTGTAGGGACCAAACTAAAATTATGGTTAAAGAGATACACAGAGGCCAAGATTGTAATTCTGCAAAAAAAAAAAGTAAGACCTCAGTTAAGAATTAAATAGAAAACACCAAAAATAATTAATTATGTATCCATATAAATCAACTGTAACAGCTAAACTAGAATTAAAACCCCTTCAACTGCACCCAAAATATTTAAACACAAGGGTACATGGGAAAATTAATTTGTAGCACTAAATCAAGTGCATAGGGAAGGGCAGCTTGTTAAATGTTAGTTTACTTTATTGAGTATATTCATAAATTAAAAAGAAAATAATTTTGATTCATTTAATTTTCTCTATTGTAAAATTTGGCAATGGGTTTGCAATAATATCACTTCTGGTCCTTTTTCCCTTATAGAGATAGAGAGATAGATCTTCAATTTCTTTCACCATGAGGGATATTTTCCCACCCATTATCAATTTCAAATGGGATATCAATTCTAATGATAAATGTATTCTTTATTATTTTTTTTTTTTAAAAAAAATCTCTCTCTTAAAATTTTATTTTATTTTATTTTTGGAGATACCAAAGTTTTTAGGGTTTTTGCATGCATGTGTTACTAATGAATGAGAATGAATGTAAGCCAACTTTTTAGTTTGTGTTGTTGAGAGCTAAAGGGAAAAAAAAAAAAAAAAAAAAAACAAAGCTTCATTTAATAAATATAATAGTAGGTGTATGGGCACAAATTGCTTGGCCTCTATCAAACATGGACAACTTCATTAAGAAAATTGTTTAATTTCTTATTATACAGATATTATAAAATATAGTTGAAGGAACAATTGGGTGTCAATCAAAATTAAACTCGAATGGATGCAATGTATTAAGAAGCAAATGACTTCGCAGTTAGACCTATTGACAAGCAATAGGTAAAACTACCTATATCTTAGTCTACGAGTCATGCTCAACCGTTTTCATAATTGTTTCCTTTACCAATTTCAAGAAAAAGAAAGTTGATTGTTTGAAAACATTATATATTTATCGAAATCTTAACCTAATATTCCAACCAGGGTCATCTCCTAGTTTATCATGGATCTGAGAGAAAATCTTGTACTACATTCCTAATCTGGTGATAAAAGGCCGACCGTCTTCAACAATGAAATATACTTCCTCACCGAAAGAGTAGGTATGTTATAATAATATCTTCTAGATTATTATTACATAGCGAAATTCTTGAGAGCATTAGAAACTTTCTTGCCTAGCGTATCACATTTGTACTCTACTCCTAGCTAATATCTCAAAGAATCAAATTTTAATTATTTTATAGGTGACTAAATGTGACCAACATAAGTAGATTTTCATTATTTAACTAAAAGAAAATTTTATTCAATAGGTCGGTTTTCTCATATATATTATTATATCTATAGATAACTTAGAGATATTCGAATCTTTGACGATCTATAAAAAAAAAGCTCGCTAATGGCCGTTAACCGTTGAACGATGCTCAAGTCAAAAAAGGAGAAGGTGTTACAAATATGAAGTTTACAAATTTGGAAAGAAAGAAAATAAATGAGAGAAAGAAAAAATTAATTGTATGGTAATTAAAGTGCAGGGTATTTAAGCCTTCTGTGCATCAACTTCACCTTATTAACTTCATGACACTGATAAGAACCTGCCAGCAACCTCTAAATTAAACCTAAATATTAAGTCCCCCACTGCCCTTTGACATCTCTCTGTCACCCCCATGCAATCCCATTTTTTTTTTAATGTTTAATTTTAATTTCAACAATAATATATAACATATTTCTAAAATGCAAATTTTTATTTTTTATTTTTCAAAATATTTATTTAATGAAAGAATTGATTTTGATAAGGAGTAATATTTTGTTATATATATATACACCCTTAAGAAAACTTGCATGGAAACATATGAGATTTGGATCAATAAAAGAAAAATTTTGAAATATTTTATCTTCTTTTCTAAATGGACTTTCTTAATTCAAATAGAAAACCATATAATAAATTTGAAAATCAAAAAGTGAAAAGGAAGGAAATGTTAGCTTTTATTTTTTAAAAAATAATAGCAAAGTTTTCTATTTCCTATAGAAATTAAAAGTGGTTCAATTTTTAATGGATACTCATAAATAAATAATAAATCCTTGGAAATAAATGTACATGACGAAGAATGAGTTTATGCACATACTTATCAACATCGTCAATTTTCATCATAAACTTTCAATTTCATCGATACTGTTGAAGGAGAAATTTCGGCCAATCACAAGTTAGATACAATTATAGCAAATAACACTGTAATTAATCTCATTTAAAAAAAAAAAAAAAAAAAAAGAACTTACTAATTTTAATGGAAATGATGTTTTGAATAAAATCATGTCCGATTAATGTATGGAATTGAAAATTTATCTCTAACAAAATTCAGACTTTTCAAAATAATAATAATAATAATAATTTCCAATATTATTTTTCCTTTTTGATTTTTTTTTTCAGAAGATTCGCATATGGTTTCTAACTCATTTAAAAATATATAAGAATACTTTTTATCCATAAGATAAAGGGTGTTTAGTTTAATTTTTCAAGTGTTTAATTTTGAAAATAAATCATTTTGAAAAATTTTCTAGTGTTTGGCAACCACTAAAAATGACTTATTAGAAAATGAGATTGATAAATAAACCATTTTTAGAGAAACACTTGAAACTAACTTCTTAAAAAAGACTTCTTAAGTAAACAATAACTCGTGTATAAAAATATTTGTGAGAAAATGCAACCAAACATATGAGTGTTTAAATTCTAAACAATTTTTATACAAAATGTTTTTCAAAAAATGCATTCTTGAAAAATATTTAAATCAAAATGTATTCTAAACGGACCCAAAATTACAACACTTGTTCAAGTTTTAAAGTAAAATTTGCAACGACTTTTCAACTTTATGTCAATTGTCTAAGTTGAATCTATAATTTTATGAAATTAAAATATTGACCTAAAAATTGCTACATCTAACCAAGTTCATCATAGATGAATATTGATTCTTTCCTCCAAAAATTCAATTAAAAAAAAAAAAAACTTTTCAAGGTGATTCATGGTTTCTTTGGTTTGTTTTTCCCTCTTTTGCAAAAACTAAAAAGGAAAAAAAAAATCTTTGTTTATTATCTTCAAATTCTATTCAATCATAAGAGTAAAAATGTAAACTAAAGAAAAAAAAAATACTTTTGAAAGTGAAAAATCTCATTTATTAAAGTATCCTCTTTGTGTCAATTTACACAACGTATTTCATAGAAGAAAATCTATTCTTTGCCCTCTATTTGGAAGATACGATTAGAATCTATTATATACTATTTTTTCAGGGTACAATTTTATTTATATACTTTTGAAATCTTTAAATTATGTTACTTTTATTATTTTTTTATGCACGAACTTATTTCTTTTAAATTTAAAAAAAAAAAAAAAAAAAAACTGTGAGTTAAACATAATATCATAAAATAATAATAGAGTTTTGAGTTATAGAACATTAAAGTGGTCAGATTCTGACCAAATCTCTCTAAATCTAGACTTTAGTACTATGCATTGAATTAACACAAATATGAGTTCTTGACTTATCTTATCTTTGTACTAAAAAAAAATAATAAATCTATGAACTTGACACATGAAATTTATTTTCCTTTTTTGTTGTTTAAGATTCAGCTGTAAGTTTTTTTTCCCCTCATTTTACAAAAAAAAAAAAAAAAAAAAAAAAAAAAATCTATTTGGTTATAAATACTTGGATTGCTTGTTATCTTGAAGAATCTAATACTTATTTTCTTTTTTTTTTTTTTTTTTTTTTTTTTTTTTTTTTTGACAAATTGAAGTATCTAATACTTAATTTCTTGATATAGAAAAATAAATTGAAATCATCAAATTATACATCTACAAAATTATCCATTCTTAAGACATATTAACATTTAATTTTGTTTTAAGTATTAGTTTAAGTTTTATGGTTCTCTTCCACTTTATTTCATGTTTTTATTTCACTTTTTCGAGATTTCAACTTCCGGTCTCAAGGAAATGAATAGACTTTTTAACCATTAAACTATGCTTATATTGAGGAATCAATATTTTTATTAAAATGGTTCTAAAAAGGTTAAAAACGATTTTGGTCCACGTACTTTGAGTTTCATTCTATTTTAGTTTACATACCTTCAAAATTCTAAAATTAGTCTATATACTTTCAATAAATGTTAAAAAGAGTCCCTACTATTAGTTTGAAGTTAATTTTTTTTTTAATCAAAATTGGTTAAAATAATAATGATAATAATTTTCATGTAAAAAAAGACACTATAACCATGTTTCTAAAATTTATAAAAACGAGGTTAAGGGAGAATCAATTTTTTTAAAAAAAAAGTTCACAATTTTTAAGTTTTATTGAAAGTACATAGATTAAATCTAGACATTTGAAATTACATAGTCAAGAAAGCAAAAATGCCTTATAAAAATTAACAACAAACATGAAACTAAAAATAAACACAAATTGCTAAAGTGAACTTAGCTCAACATGTACTATCGATCGAAATGTCAGAGATTCGAATCTCCCACATCCAAATATTGATGTGATAAAAAAAAACACACAAATTAAAGGATCGAGATAGAAGATTAGATAGCTTATAGACCAAACCATAAAAACTATAATTATTCTTAACCATTTTTTTTAAATGTATAAATATTTGGTTAACTTAAAAATATTTAAGAAAAAATAAAGGAATCAAATTGAAGAAAGAAAGTGAGAGAGAGAGAGGGAAATAAAAGAAAAAGAAATAAATGAAATAAGTGGGAATTTGGTTAATACAATAAATTGTAAGGTGGTTTGAGTTTAATGGGATTTAATTGTGAGCTTTAATGGGAGCCACCGAGAAGGCCAAAGCTAGTTGGAGTAATTTCTCATTATTCCATTTTATTATTTTCAAACGATAAGCTCGTATTTATTTATATCCAACCATATTATTTATATTTCTTTTTTCTTGCAACGGTTTTTTTTTTCCCCAACCTCTTCATAATTAAACAACCTTTCCAAAAGAAAATAAAATAATTTTTATAGCATTTAATATTTTCGTTTAAAATGTTTACGAGCTTTTATTCATTTATTATTCCATTTGGGTCTTTTTACTTTAGAATCTTTTGTTTTGATCCTCAAAATAGAATTATTATAAGACTTATTTCATTTTATCGAGTAAAAGTTTTCACACATCATAAAATATATATTTTTTTTTGTGGGGAAAGAAAAATCCTCTAATTCAGAAATAATTGAAATTGTGGACGCACATAGTAAAAATAATTTTTTTTTTAAATTCATTTATCTTCATGTACTTGATACTTGGTAGTGAGCAAATCTTTAGACATCCATGATGAAACTCTCAATTTATTGACTTCAATAAATATTAAATATACTTTTTTATTAAAAAATTGGTATATACATTTTTTAAACTAAATTAACTAACAAATCGCACGAGATTGAACTACCAAAATAACATATACACGGATAATCGAATTTAAAAAATATCCAAACATAATCATGAAAAACTATTGGAAGAATTTGAAAATAGTTCTAGTCATCTATAAAAACCATCACAATTAAATTTAAAAACAAAAAAACTAAAAAAAATGGAGGGCAGTAATTACTAATTTCACCTGTCACAGACTCACAAGTTCAAAATTTTGAATTAAATTCAACTCACTCAATTGTACAAAGGTTAAAAAGAATAATTGTGTTTTTTTTTTATAAATAAGAAAACGGCTATTGATTTTTTTTTTTTAAGACGGCAATGATGTAAATTTAGAGTGATTTTAAAAAAATAATAAAGAAATGATGGAAATAATAATAATAATAATAATAATAAAGAAGGGGAGGTGCATGATAATAAATATCGTATTGAATTTACTTCACTTTAGAAACCCAAAAACCAGCTTACATAAAAACATAACTTCAATGCCAGAACAATATTTATTCATTCTTTAATTATTTTCACATTTATATGTTTTTTTTTCAAAAAAAAAAAAAAAAAAAAAACCACATCAAATCATAGAGTAAAAGTAAAAGATGTTTGTTTGTTTTTTTTTTTTTTTTTTTGTTGACTGTGTGAAAGGTTTTTAAGATTAGATGACAACTCTTTCTAATATCCTGTACTTTCCATCTGACAATACTAAGCCCTCCATTCAATGCCCTTCTTCAATTTCCTTTTACTTCTCCCACACTTTTATTTATTTATTTATTTTTTTAAATTCTAGGACACTGAATTGTTCGTTCGAATGAAACCCGTCAAGCGTCGAGTCATAGAGTTTTTGTTTCTATAGGATCTAGGATTTTAGATCTATTCTTTTACACGAAGGAGAAATATATCATTAATCAATAGAGAGTCCTTCAAGAGGTACAAACAATGACTTCTCACTCAGAGTCAAATTTTGAATCCAAATAGGAAAATCATCCAACCATAATGTCGGGGGAGAGAAAATACCCTGTCGAGCTAATCTATGAACAATCCTATTATGATCCCTAGGGATATACAAAAAAATCCACCTTACAGAATATAGAATCTAGGATTTTAGATCCTAACTATGAACTTTTGTGGTCGATTATGTTTATGTATGAGAATTGATTGAATTATATTGGAGTTTTTTTTTTTCGTTTGAATATTTATGATCATTAGTCAATTTAGGGTTAGATTCAATTTGCTTCACCAAGGACTTGCTTCTTTTTTTTTTCTTTTTTCTTTTTTTTTTTTTTTGATGAAAATGAGAACAAGAATGAAGATTGTGGAATAAAAGTGAACAAAAAAAAAAAAAAAAGAATGCTTTTATGAATGATTTCTTGATAATATTTGGAATAAAAATCAATTTAAATTAAATATGAGTCCATCTAAAAAAGTATAGATAAAAATATTTTAAAAAGTAAAAAGTTAGGGTTTACAAATTTTGAAATAGAAATAAATTGTTTAGGATCTGATAACCATTTCGTTTTTAGATTTTGGTTTTTGAAAATTATGCTTGTTTTCTCTCAATTTCCTTGCAATGACTTTCATCTTTGTTAAGTAAACATTTGAATTTTTGGTCAAATTCCAAAAACAAAAACAAATTTTTGAAAACTACATTTTTTAGCTTTCAAAACTTAACTTGGTTTTTGAAAACATAGGGGAAATGTAGATAATAAAACAAAGAAATTTATAGGTAGAAGTTGTGTTTATAAACTTAATTTTCAAAAACAAACAATTAGAAAACAAATGGTTATCAAACGAGACCTTAGCTTTTGAGAGATTTTCATTCTCATCGTCTCAAAATTAGTAAATTAATCGTAAAATTATTTTTAAATATCGATGAGTCCGAACTAACTTATACTTTTTAAAACTAGTATTCTTTACAAACAACAACACTCTAAGCATCTATTAAGATATATATTTTGCAACTTGTTTTTTGTTGCTAAATCCAAATTCTTTTGTCTAATTTATTATTTTGTTTAGTTCGACAACATCAGGGATGAGGATTCAAACCTCTCACCTTTTGATCAAGAGTGTGCATGTCAATTATTCACTTAGCTGTCTAATTTAATTATAATTTACACGAGTGAGAAATACATTACTTTCGTTAAAAACAACATTAAAAAGAAGAGAAAAAGAAACTTTAGGGTCTAAAGTTATGATAAAATTATTAATAGTAATATTGGATATAATTGATGAGTATTTTTCTCATAATTAATATATAGATGAATGGTGTAGGTATTAAATGAGATGATGAATTTACTTGAAAGAAGTGGTTATTAGTTATTATTGTTTGAAATTGATATGGAGAATGGGCGGTTTTATAATTAATTATTTTTAGCCTGATGGGATATCCAAATTTATTATTTATTAACTAACGTGCGCGCGTGCCAGTGCCAGCGCCATACAGCCGCCTCGTGTGCCGTTTTTTTTCGCCTGAAATATTATTATTTATGAGCCGTATATTTTTACAATTATTGTGTCCTATTCTTACATTGTTCTTTTATTTTTACTTTTCCAAATTTAATTTGTAATGTTTTTTTTTTTTTTCTTTATTTTGATGTTATGGCCTCTCGACCATTGATATTTTCATCATTGTTTTATTCTGAGTTGTAAAATTTTATTGAATTGGTCTATTTTTGTTATTTCATTTTGTATCATGGTTATTATTTCTTTCCATTTTTGTTTGAAATTTATTTTTATTTTATTTTAATTTTTTTATGATTTTTGTTTGAAATTTATTGAAATTCATTCTTTTGGATTTTAAATTTGGTAAACGTATGATGATGAATGGGTGCAAGGGGTTTGGTTCGGATTAGTTTTGTGTGTTAGCTTAAGAAAAATTAGACTAGAATTGTTGATTTTTTTTAGGGAAAAAATCAATTTTGACCCCTGAAATTAGCACGTTGTATCAATTTTAACTCTAAACTTTCAATTTCATCAAATTGAATACTAAACTTAACAAATTGTATCAATTTGAACCTCAAACTTGCATAAATGTTGCAATGTATAAACCTTTGGTCAACTTTTCATTTGAATTGCTATTAAAACATATAATTGACAATTTCATTGTCATGTTTTTAATTCATATTGCACATGAGTTAGTGTTTTGTAAGATTTTTTTTTGGAAAAACCAAAAGAAATAAAATATTCTAGACTATTCTTCTCATATTATCCAAAAAAGAATCACAAATTTATTGGCAACAAGAAAAATCCAACAAATATGAGAAATAAAAAAAAACTCGAAATTTCTTTATTTTCGTTTCCTACATTTGTAAATTCTTCTAATCAGCAATAAAAAAAAACCATAAAAGAAGAAAAAAAAAATTCTCACAAAGTTCTTAGCAACAATAAAAAACCAACAAATATTTTAAGATAAAAAACCTCCAAAGTTTCCTTGTTTTCATAATCTTAAATAGTAGCGAAAAAGTCCTCACAATTGAAGTTCTCAACAACGAGAAAAATCATCTAAAACAAAGTTTCTCCAATGTTTTATTAGAAACCAATTCAAGTGTAGTGTGAATTAAGAAAAAAAAAAAGAAAAATAATCAATTACGTAAAGTGATTCAAACAGAAAATTAACCAAAGGTATATATTGTAACACTTACGCAAGTTTGAGATTAAAATCGATACAATTTGACAAGTCTGAGGTTCAATTTGATGAAATTGAAAATTGAGGGTTAAAATTGATACAACTGGTTAAGTTTAGAGTTTAATTTGATGAAATTGAAAGTTCAAGGTTAAAATTGATACAACCCCCAAAGTTTAGGGTTAAAAATGTTTTTCCCATTTTTTGTAATAAACAATTGAACAAAATGGACGAAATTGAAAGTCAAAGTGAGTGAAGTTCAATGGTAATTGGTATATATCTTCGACCAAGAGATCAGAGGTTTGAATCCCAATCTCCAATTGTTGCTAAACTTAAAAAAAAAAAAAAAAAAAAAAAAAAAAAAAAAAAAAAGAAATTGACAAAATATACATGAATTGAACTAATCAATTTTTTTTGTTTAATTTTATATTTTTTAAATTTAATCAAATAATTGTCAAAGTTCGAATTCTCATGATATATCTTTCGAAGAACCAAACGAGAGTCAGACGAGATGAAAGCCTCCACCAATATGGAAGTTGAATGTTGATGCCTCCTGGAGCGATCTTCGAAAATGTGGCGGAGTGGGGTGGATTCTGCGTGACTCCTTTGAATCTCCAATCTGTATGGGGGCTCAAAGGATCAATGTTAGTTGGTCTGTTAAAAACTTAAAATGCTAGAAATGAAAGTAGTTCTTTTTAGTTGAGGAAATTTCTCAAACGAAAGAGTATTTCGAAAATCTCTCCTTCAAATTTTGCCCTCGATCTTGTAAAGAACTCGCTCATAGATTGGCACGAATTGCTGTTTCAGCCCCCCTCATGTCGTTTCTGTTTTGGATCCTTGGAAGAGGGCGTGGGCTATCGGGTCGGGCCTTTTCCCGAGCATTTTTGTACCCTCATTAATAAGGCAATTGAACTGTCTCGTTTCTTCGGTTAATGCATTCCTTTTTCTTCAAATATATATATATATATATATATATATATATATATATATATATATATTATATACAACGAATAATAAGTCACGATAAAAGAATATATATTTTAAAAAAGTAATTACAAATACAATGTATTTTTTAAAATAAGCTAATTACATATTAATTTTAACAATAGTTATAGATAAATTTATATTTTATACCATATTCATTAATTCACAAGATCCATGATTAACTAGATATTAACTATTAAACTACTAATTCTAAAAAAATAAAATAAAATAACTTCTATATATAATTTTAATGTTTTTTTCTAAATTATTGAAGATCTGCAATCGCCCACTCCCAAAGGCCCAAGCCATAATGCTCGGGCTGAAGCCCAATAAACATGTAAAAGCCTGCATAGAATGATTGAACGTGTGGCCCATTCCATACTCTTTAAGCCCACATATTTCGGCCCTCGTGCTTTATTTCTTGCTTAAGCCCGATCCTAGCGGCTCGAAGTAAAAGTAAGGGAAATCCTTAGAAATGGCCAAAAATTACAGGGTAATTTTGAAAAATGGCCAAATCAGATTTTTTAATGAAAAATGGCTAAACCGTTTTTTTAACCTATTTTCGTGAGGATCGTCTTTCCAACTATACCCTTGAGTCAAGTTTCAGATTTAATTAAAAAAAACAAAAAAACAAAACAAAACAAATTATCCCATAAATCATGGAATTACAGTATCTATCCTCTCTCTCCAAACAAAACAGTTTATCCCATAAATCACGGAATTACGGTATCTATCTTCTCTCTCCTCTCTCTCAAAATTCGAATTCAGATTTTATCTTTCTTAAAACTAAAAGATTACATAGAAATTAGGTTTTCATTTTTAATTTTCGATTAGATTCTTATATTTTAATTATCTAATTAGCATCTTCATCGTTTTCCCAACTTTTTTGCCATCCATCCATTTGCTTTGTCGTTCATATCACCATTGGAAGGGTTATTGATCTACATCATAGGTATGTTAAGTACTGTATTTTGTATTTATCTATCATTATTTTCCTCCTTGTATCCTATTTTCCAACACAAAGTATTTTTTATTTTTTTTCAAAGTCTTTACTGGTTTCCAAACGAAAACTTTTGGTGGAAGAAGCATTTGGAGGAAGGTGCCCAAAAGAAAATTAGAGGTTTCTCAAGAATTTCGTTTGTAATGGTTCGAAGAAGATGAGAATGAGAAAGACCGCACAAAACGAAGAAAATGGGAAGAATCTCGAGGGTTTCAGATTTTTTTATAAAAAAAAAAAAAAAAAAAAAAAAAAAAAACAAGGTGAATACTCAATCCCAATTTTCGAATTAAGTTGAAGGGAAATAGTGAGTAATGATTTTTTCTCGTTTTTTAGATTATTTGATGTTTACCATAGTAAATTATTAGTTTACTATATACACTGTATTTGCATAATTTGTTTACTAAATACACTGTATTTGCATAATTTTTCTTTTTATAAACTTGAATGTTTTTTTATTGTTCCAATAACCATTTGTGAGTAATGATTTTTTCCCGTTTTTCAATATTGAAATTATTTGCAAGTTTACTAAATAAATACCCAACTAGACAATATTTGGTGAGAGTTTGGAAAAGGAAATAGGGTTTTGTGTTAAATGAATTTAGTAATTTAAATAGACACAAGTTAACCGATTCAATCATTCTCATGCACTCCCTACTTTTAGGTAAGAGTTAACAATTTTTTGTTTTAAATTCTACCACTATCTCCCTTAATTCGTGCTAATTAGTTGATTTTTGTTATCTTATTTGTTATGTTTGTTATTGATTTTCAATGGACCCTTAATTTAAGGATAAACCCTAGATTCTCTCATAAATTTGAGTTGTATTTGTATTTATAGTTAACTGCATTTACGCTGTATTTGAATTGATCTGTTCAGGGGCATTTTCGTCTGATTCATTGTAAAAAAAATCTACTAAAAATAGCAATTGGCCATTCTTCAAATGGAAAAATCATATGGCCATTTTTCAAAATGCCCCATTAAAATTAGCCATTTATCTAGTTGCCCCTAAAAGTAATCTAATGCTAAAAAAAAAAGGGATATCCTTAGAAATGGCCAAAAGTAATTTTGAAAAATGGCCAAATCGGATTTTTTAATGAAAAATGGCCAAACCGGTTTTCCAACCTATTTTCGTGGGATTGGAACTTCCATTTTTAC
Source organism: Luffa acutangula (assembly GCA_036850905.1). Classification (NCBI taxonomy): domain Eukaryota; kingdom Viridiplantae; phylum Streptophyta; class Magnoliopsida; order Cucurbitales; family Cucurbitaceae; genus Luffa; species Luffa acutangula. Next base: position 52,359,069 of record CM072087.1, on the reverse strand, counting down.
CCTTGAGGTATTCTTGGATGAGTTTTTTGTAGGAGTTTTTATCCCCAAACCTTCTATATATATATGAGCTTTATTACTTCTAAGGCTGATACTTTGTTGATGATTCGAAAATCTGCTTATGCTTCTTGCTATGTCTTAATATACGTTGATGATATTATCAATTATGGGTAGCTCCTCTTTTGATGTGCATAAACTGATTGGCTTGTTAAATGTTCAATTCTCTCTAAAAGATCTGGGCCCGTTGAATTATTTTCTGGGTGTTGAGGTTTCTTATCCTCCTAAAGGAGGCATGTTTATGTCACAATCTACATATATATCAGATGTTCTCTCTCGGGCTGAAATGAATGATGCTAAGTCGATTGCTACCCCGATGGTTAGTGGCTCTATTGTGTCAGCTCACCAAGGTGAATCTTTTTCTGATCCCTATCTATATAGAAGTATTGTGGGTGCTTTACAACATGTAACCATCACACGACCCAAAATTTCTTTTAGCGTTAACAAGGCTTGTCAGTTTATGCACTCTCCCAAGCTTGTTCACTGGCAACTTGTAAAGAGAATATTGAGATATCTTAAGGGTACTCTTAATGATGGTTTGCTTCTTCATAAGTCACATGATTTATCTTAAGTTGGTTATGCTGATGCGGATTGGGTCTCCGATCCTGATGACCGTAAATCTACTACTGGATTTTGTGTGTTTTTTGGTGGAAACTTAATTTCGTGAGGGTCTAAGAAACATGCAATCATCTCTCGATCCAGCACCGAGGCTGAATATCGAAGCTTGGCGACCATTGCTGCAGAATTGGTTTGGCTTAAATCCCTTTTCTTTGATTTAAATATTTGTTTATCTAAACCTCCTACTATCTGGTGTGATAATTTAGGGGCAGTCCATTTAAGTGTCAATCCAATTATGCACTCCAAGACCAAACACGTTGAGCTAGATATTTATTTTTTTTCGTGACCTTGTGCTCAACAAGAATATTTGTATCCATCATCTCCCTGCTAATGAACAGATAGCTGATATTTTAACTAAACCTTTGTCTGCCGTTTCTTTTAATAAGATGAAATTCAAGCTCAATGTTTGTGATGCCACTGTCATTGGCTTGCGGGAGTGTTATGATAGCCCACTAAATGAAGCCCATGAAGCTCTTTTCTTATTACTGTTTTATTGTATCATCCGTGGCCCATGATGCTCTTTTCTTCTTGATGTTTTATTGTATCATTCGTGGCCCATGATTCAGACCCAATATTCGTGCCATTTTATGTGTGTATTATTTAGGGTTATTAGAATGTTCCAGATTGAGGTATTCTTGGATGAGTTTTTTGTAGGAGTTTTTATCCCCAGGCCTTCTATATATATGGCTAAAAACAGTGAACTCTCATATATATATAAAATGTATAGGGTTTTCTCCTGCACCTCTATATTTTCTCTCTATTTTCCATTTGTTTGCAATTGCTGAAAATGTTCAAATCTCTTACCTCACGTGTTGTCACATGAGTGAAACAATGAACTAACTGTTTTTCAAATGGAATCTAACACCAATGGATATAGTTATTAGTTTGAGATTTTTATCATTCTCAAAGTATATGGGTATAAATTGATTTTTGTCCCAAGAAGATAGGGTTGAAGAAGCAAGAAGATGTCATGGGGAATCCCTTTGAGATTGTTTGCAAAGTCAAGAGTTTAAAGTATTTACCAGATAACTTAATTGTACCAATAACCATATTTACGGTTCGAATCTCTCACTTACATAGCCTTTCACATGTTGCGAAAAAAAAAAAAAAGAAAATCAAATAGCTACTTTTGAAACAAATTTATCTCTCCATATGTTTTCTTTCCTCGTCTATCTCCCTCTTACATCTTTCCCAAATTCTTTCATATTAAAGTTGGAACAGAATTTTGATCTATCCAATTTCTTTTTTCCGAAAATTGTTTTTCCATCAAATAATTTAGATTAAACAAATAATTTTCAATCGGGATCATATAAATTTTTAAATAATTATCTTATAATAAATTTAGATATAAAATTTCTATTTAAAAATAATTTATTTTGAAATTACAACAATTTAGCATTTATATTGTTAAAAAAAAAACAATTTAGCATTTATTTTCCAAGTATTATTACATGTTTATTCAAGTTTATAAACAAAAGGTTAAACCACAAGTTTAGAGATTAAACTTTCAAGTTTGTGTCTATTTCGTTACTAAATTTTAAAAAATGTCTAATAAATTGACGAACTTCCATTTTTGTGTCTATTAAGTCTTTGAAATTTAAAATTTCTAATAAGTTTCTGAGTTTTCAATGTCGTGACTAATAGGTCTCGGGTATATTCAAAATTTTTAAAAATTGATTAATCTATTAATATAAAAATGAATTTTATGTCTAATAAGATCCTAAGCTTTCAATTTTGTGCGTCTAGTAGGTCACGGTGACTTTTTTAAAAAAAAACATCGAATAAGTCAAGGATCTATTAGACACAAAATTGAAAATACAAGGACTATTGAAAATAAATAATAAAAAAAAAGTTTAAGGACTTATTAGATACTTTTTAAAGTCTAAGACTAAATAGACATAAATCTAAAATATGAAGGTCCTATTTGACACTTTTTAAAGTTAAGAGATCAAATAGATATAAACATAAAAAATCAAAATAAAATTAACCAAAACACAAATTTACTTTCTATTACAACTGATGTTTCAAATAAGACAATTCTCAATAATTATATTAAAAATTACAAACAATCCAAAGACTAAACCTCAATTTAGAATTTGACATTCCAATTTGTTCTACCACTGACAGCCATGGGATGTTGCTTTGACATTCAACATGTCCTCTTAAATTTGACTCTTCCCCACCAAAGTTTCCAAACTAAAAGAAACACATGGCCAACTTGCAATTTTGTCAAGGCATTTATTTTGAAAACTGATTGCTCATTGGGTAGTAGTTGAAATTATAAATAAATATCCAAGCACCCTAATTGAAAAGGGTTAGGTTTAAATTTCCATGACACATAATTAGGATGTATGGGACTTCTTTTTCCCCCTTGAATTTCCTCGTTAGTTATGGTTCACTAATGAGATTTAATGTAACGTCTCAGGTCCAAGATTCAGAATGCTTCGCATTTACCCTATATGAATTCCGCTACACCAAAATGTACGGGACGTCACATTTAAAGACTTATGAAAACGACTACTACAAGTTTGTATATTGTTTTAAGCATCATTTAAAAAATTTTATTGACAATTAAATAGTCTCTATAAATGCTAATTTAAGCATAATTCAATTGGTTAAAACACATATATACTTAACCAAAAGGTCAACCGGTCTGAATATCTACCCACACATGTTGAACTAAAAAAAATAGTCGTTACACAAATACCATATAGATTTTTCTATCATTCAAACACAAATAAACAATTTAGGAGTGAAATTTGACCATTTAAAGATACATATTGAGATGAAATGAGACCATGTCTTGGTTTTCAAATTGACAAGATGATGTAGAAAAACGATCTGGATACTAAATGAGCGATGGTGAGCCATGTGAAGGGTTTGTCCTTGTTAAGTAAGATGAAATGAAAATAGACCGAAAATTTATCTAAAGCAACCCATAGAATTTTCGTCAACCAATCTAAACCGATAATTTATCTAACCCAACCCATAGATTTTTCTGGTTGTTGGTTTTTTTTAACACTCTTACCTCGAGATTCTAGAAAGCTTCATTCATTTTAGATCTAGACAAATTGACACTGAGTGAAGTTCAACGACAAGCGAAGTGACGGAATAGCAAGACAAACAATGAATAATGGAGCAATGGTATAGCAATGGAGGTAACAAACCCAGGTGAATAAAAGAAGAGGGGAGAAAAGATAAGTAACAAATGAGATGACCACAACATTTGTCTCGACATATATATATTTTGAATGTCCAAAATCACTGATGTCATGTACAAAATAATTAAAAAGAAACATAACATATAAATAATTTCGACCATTTTAAAATCACTCTCAAACATTCTTTTAAAATTAATGCTGACGCAAAAGTACTTTTTACTCTGAATTTATTATATATTACCGAAATTTATTATACAGTACGAAACTCATATTTATTATATAATGTTATAAACACAGAAGCAGCAAGCTCTGTTCATCTATAAATACGCATCGACGAATCGGGAAAGTCCATAACTACAAGTGAAAGAAACAGATTCCAATTCTAGTTCTCAGAAATTGAGTTCTTCAAAGTTATGGACAAATCCTCATCTGCCAAAAGGTGAATTTCCTCTCCGTTTCCTTCATCTCTTCGATCCTTTCAATTCCCTTCCACAATCCTCGGAAACAGAGACGAAAAAATCGAACCTCTGTTCGAAAATCCTTCACCTACATTGCTTCATTTTGCAGGTTGGAAGGCAAAGTCGCCGTAATCACCGGCGCCGCCAGTGGATTCGGCAAGAGCACCGCCAGATTGTTCGTTAAACACGGCGCCAAGGTGATCGTCGCCGACGTGCAGGACGATCTCGGCCGAGCACTCTGCGAAGAACTCGGATCGGAGAAAACCGCTTCGTATGTACACTGCGACGTGACGATCGATTCAGACGTGAAGAACGCCGTCGATTTCGCCGTCGAGAGGTTCGGGAAGCTAGACATAATGTACAACAATGCCGGAATCACCGGCGAGATGGATCCGACGATCTTAGGAACAGATGGGGAGAATTTCAAGAGGGTTTTCGAGGTGAATGTGTACGGCGGGTTTTTAGGAGCGAAACATGCGGCTAGGGTTATGATTCCGAGGAGGAGCGGCGTGATTCTGTTCACATCGAGTGTTGCTTCGGTGAATAGCGGCGAATCGCCGCATGCTTATGCAATGTCGAAGCACGCGGTGGTGGGATTGATGAGGAATTTGTGTGTGGAATTGGGGGAATTTGGAATTAGGGTTAATTCGGTTTCTCCGGGGGCTATTGGAACGCCGTTGCTGAGAAATGCGTTGGGTTTTACGGAGGAGATGCTGGAGGAGGTGGTCCGGTCGTCGGCGATCTTGAAAGGGGCGGTGCCGACGGCGGAGGATGTGGCGGAGGCGGCGCTCTACTTGTGTAGTGATGAATCCAGGGTCATTAGTGGTCATAACCTGGTGGTCGACGGCGGCTACAGCACCGCCAACCGGGCTTTCTCCGCCGCCGCAATCAGAAAAATGTCCTCTGTTTAAGAGCGTAGAGAAGATTATGGGAGGAGGCTGAAAATTAGTACATTGGATATATATATGAAAAGAAGAAAGCTATTTGTGAGATCTTTTTTTTTTAAGATCTTTTTTTACTTTAATTTATGTTTATTCCTGAATATTTCATCACAAATTAGTGAATGTAATTTTTTTTGGGTTAAATTATTAAAAATACATTGATTTCAATTATATATTCAAACTTGGAAGAAACTCATTTAAAAAAAATACTTAGCTAAATACTTAGTTGCATTTTTCGAGCTCTTCAAAGACAATGCCAAATGTAGCCTTAACTTTTAACTTTAGAGAAAGTAACATGTGACTTGTACCATTGAACTATACTCAAGTTAATTAGCATTAAAGAAGGAAAAAACTTCCCTGCATACCGTAGGAATCTCCCTGCATACCACCATTAAAATGTTGACAACTAGGAGAGATAAAAATTTTTTCTCATTTTTTCTCATTTTCTCCCTTCCTCTTTCTTAGTTGTCAAGATTTTAATGGGGTATGTAGGGAGATCCTTACATACCGGTATGCAGGGAAGTTTTGTTCATTAAAGAATAGAGATTTAAACACGCACCATTGTGAGTTGTCGATAAAAACCAAGGTAAAAAATAGAGGCTTCAAGAGAATAGGTTCATGCCATTATGATCATATATCTAAGATTTATCATCATATGAGTTTTTTTGGTAACAAAATATAATAGGATCAAACAATTGCCTTTTGAAAATACTGGAGATGCTTAACCAGCTTAAATGTAGAAATTTATACCATAAAAATGGATTTGAAGTTGGTTTGATTTTGATATTTGTTGTCAATTTTAATAAATCTTCTAAGTTAACAAGAGTTACTATAGGTTTATCTCAAAAAAAAAAAAAAAAAAGTTATTATAGATAGTTTGTTATATTTTTCTTTTCTTCTGGTTTGGGATTTTCTTCTTCTAACAAAAAGTTTGGGATTTTCTTCTTCTAAAAAAAAGTTTAGGATTTTCTTTTCTCCTCATCTTCATTATTTTTCAACCCAATAACAAATGTGATTGTTTTTCTACCTTTCATTAGTTTTGTGAGACAATTATTATACTATATGATAATAATGTAGGTCCCGTTTGATAACCATTTAGATTTTGGTTTTTGAAAATTAAGCTTATAAATCCTACTCCCACCTTTAAGCTTCTTTGTTTTTCTAATACTTTAGCTTTCTTTCCTTGTTTTTAAAAACCAATCAAAATTTGAAAACTACAATAAGTGGTTTTCTAAAACTTTTTTTTTTTAGAATTTGGCTAGGAATTCAAATGTGTCATTGACAAAGATAAAAACCATAGTAGGAAAATTGGAAGAAAATAAACCTAATTTTGAAAAACCAAAAATCAAAAACCAATTTGTTACCAAATGGGACAGTAGAGATTCAAATTTTCATTATAGAAGTTGGAATCCCCACCATACATATTATTAAACTAAAAAGAAAAAAAAAATTATGGACGAAGTGTTGTAATAAATAAGAAAATGTAAGATTAACTTAATTATTAAAATGAGGTATAGTGTTGTGAAAGAATTTTAGGAGTGTGGTGTTGAGAAGGAATTAGTTAAGAGTTGAGGGGGTGAGTTGAAATTTTGGAAAGTTTAAATATGGTAAATGATGAGACATCATTTTCAGTGTCATGAATGAAACGGTGAGTTTTAATGGTTCACGCTTGGAAACACGCTTTTGGAGCTGCCCGCATTACTGGGAGACCGGTCAACGGGTCGCTCTCTTCACTTAGAAGGGAAATGTAAAGTTTTTTTTTTTTTTTTTTTAATTGTCTTTGTCTTTTTCTTGTCATTAAATGTAAGGTGTGAATTTAAAATTTCAAACTCGAGTACGTATATTGAGGGATGAGCTCGCTCTTTTTTCTTCTTCTCCAATGTTTTTCTCTTGTAAATACTCCATTTGGTTAACTGCTTCTTCCTCTCAACCTTCATAAATCCTCCATCATGTTTCGTAGAAATGTGGATCAGGTCAAAGCTAGTAGGCTCAGTCAAATTCTTGGAATTAAAGCCTCCAAAGATTTGGGAGAATATTTAGGGATGCCTTCTCAAACTGAAAGGAACAAATAAAAGGTCTTCAAAAAAATCAAAGACAGGATTTGGAAGGCTTTGTAACAATGGAAAGAAAAGTTTTTTTTTTTTTTTTTTTTTTTTTTTTTTTTTTGAAGAGATAAGTACTTTCACTACTGGTACTAGATGAAAAGTACAAATAATTGTGATTTTTTTTCAAGAAGTACAAACAATTGTAAAATATCTAAAAAAAAAAAAAACAATATTGTAAAATAAAATGATTTGGCCATGTGAGAAATATGGAGAAATAGTTTGATTGGGTGGTGGAGGTGGAAGGAAGTGGCGTGAGAATAACCAACAAGACTCTGTCAAACTCTGGTTTTACTTTTACTTTTAGTATTGGGATTTTTTTTTTTAAAAAATATCTTTTGAAATAAGTATTGGGATTTTTTTTTTTTTTTAAAATAAGTATTGGAATTTTATTGAAGGGCTGCGCCTTTCTTAATAATTGGTTTTTTTTTTTTTTTTTTTTTTTTTTTTTTTTTTTAAGTTTTTAATAATTGATTTGAAGACTTTACTCAAGTAATTTCATTTTAAACAGTCAACATTGGTTGCTTCCACTAAAAGGACGGCTACCATGTAAGGGAGAGAAAAAGAGAAAAAAGTTTAATATAAATTAGGGGGGGATCTGAACCTTTAAATAGGTAAGTGAGAGAAATTAAAAGAGCTTTTTTTAAAAAATAAAATCAATTAGACAAGATTTGTAGAGATTTTGACATTTAATAAAAATAAAATAGAAATACAAAAAGAGACACATGTTAAAAAAGTATCGTCCGGATAAGTAAGAAATTCCTTTATGAATACCACAAACATGACAGATAGGTTACGTGATGGTTATTAATGTTTCACTTGTCTTTTAAAATTGTGTCTAGTAGATTTTTGTACTTTAAAAAGTTTTTAGATTAATATATCATTTTGGTCCAGTGTATTGTGATTTATTTTATTTTAGTTCATGCACTTTCAAAGGTTCAATTTTAATATTTATACTTTTAATTAAACTTAAAAGTAATCCTCATTTTAGTCTGGAATTTGTCTTCAAAATGTATAGAGAAGTCAATGGAGGACTAAGTATTTTTGAAAAAAATAACTAGTTTATGGGCTAATTTAAAAATATGGGGATGAAATTTGGACATTTATTAAAAATAGAGTTGGGGCAAAGTTGTTAAAAATGATTCTCCAACATTCCATTTTAATATAATATATTATTTAAAAAAAAGTTCTCAAGATATCCCACATTTGAATATAGTAAAGATAAAGATAAAATAACAAATTATATTATTGATGAATCAAAATTTGTAAAAATTTAACTAACAGCATTATTGAAATTATTGATTAAAGAGTTGGAATAAAATCGCCCAATAATGATTCTCCAACAATCTACCTTTTAATATGATATAATATAATATCAATATTGTAGGCATATTTCAGACAAGTTCAAACATCAAATGACATCAATGTTGAAGTTAGCGACAAAATTGAAAGTTCGGAGATCTATTACAAACCTTTTTAAAATACATAGACCTATTAGATACAATCATCAACTTTTAAGTTCAAGAACCGATTATAAACTAAATACGAGGACTCATCAGCTACCACTCGTGAAGATTCAAAGACGAAACTAATAATTCAATCAAAATTTTATTATTGTCACACAATGTTAAGTAGTAGGGCATATAATATAAAACCATGTGCATGGTGGTAGGAATAAAGGATCAAATATTGATGGGCCATGCACCCAACCAAATGGTTCGACAGCAAAAATCTTTGATGATTTGGAATTGAATGGACATGGCCATGGTGGGTGAGATTTTGGTTAATGGTCTAAGTCACTAGAGCCTAGGTTAGGATCAATAAATTTGTGTAAAAGAGACTTTAATTTTTTGGGTGTGAGATAAGTGTTACTCTTTATAAAGTTTCTTATAGTTAAAGAAAATATGTATAAATATCGTTAGATATTTTAATTTGATGAAGGGTCGAATTAGAAAATATAAAATTTAAGCCCCATTTGATAACCATTTCGTTTTTTGTTTTAGAAAATTGAGCCTATAAACACTACTTTTATCCATGAGTTTCTTTGTTTTGCTATCTATATGCTTTCCTTGTTTTAAAAAACCGAAGTCAAAATTTGAAAACTGAAAAAAAGTAGTTTAAAAAAACTAGTTTTGGTTTTTAGAATTTGACTAAGAATTCAAATATGTTTTTCACAAAAATAAAAACCATGGTAAAGAAATTGAGAGGAAACAAACATAATTTTAAGAAACCAAAAGTCAAATGGTTATCGAAGGAAACCTTAATGATTGACTAGTTGATTGTTGGACATTAAGCATTCATTGTCTTGCTTATAAAAGATAGGGAAAAGTTCAATTTTTACGTGGTATGTTAGTGACTAGTGAGTGAGTCTATTTTAACCTTAAACTTTTAGTATGATCGACTTTTAACTTTGAACTTGAACGACCCTTTGCAATTGATAAATTTTATAAAACTTAACTAATAAAACATCAAAAATCATGTTAAATAAATGTGTTTCCAATCACAAAAATCCACGAATTCAATCATTAAACCAAATAGAGGGAAAGAAGAAAAAAAAAAAAAAAACTCAAACTTAGCAATTTGAATATTCAAATCCAATTAATGAATGGAATCCAATGCAATTAAAAGAATCAATACGATTGAAAATGAGTTTCATTGTTCTTTCCCATCATCTATATTAAAGAAGAGAAAAAAAGTCTAAAGAAACTCGATGCGAGCTTGAATTCATCAAGAAATAATAGATGACTTTCATGATTTGACTCCACAATGAATTTAAGAACATTTCTACTATTCTTTTATAGTTAATCACTTTTGCAATCCAACAAATTATTAGCATCCAACACAATTAAAAGAATCAATACAAGTCTTTCCAAAAAAATGAGTTTCATGTTTTTTCCCCTTATCTATATTTAAAAAAAATAATAAGTCCAAAGAAAATCTATGAGAATTTGAATTTATCCAAAGAAGAAGATCAAATTCATGATTTGACTCCAGAATTCATTTAGAAACATTTCTAATCTTCTTTTATAGCATATTTTCTTTGAATTTCACATGCAAAAACAAAATTCATCCCTTAAAAGATGGGAATGAAAATGAACATCATTTAAAATGATGTTAAAAAACTGGGATATTTTAGAAAGACCATTCTCAATCTCAATTTCAATCACAATCTCAACATGGCAATTTCCAAAAGCCCAATTCGTTTGTCAAACTACGCTTCATCACAGCTGAGAATGCACATATAATAATAAAACCATAGCCACTCAAAATCAAATAATATATATATAATACAACATCTTACCTTTGTCTTTGAGATGGCAGGCGGCGGCATGGACTTCAAGTTGTTTTGTTGGATGCTGGTCTTTGGGGTGGTCTTGTGGCGGCCGTCGGCGGCGGAGCACGGCGGAGATGGGTCGGAGCTCCACTCACTGACCCGGAAGTTGTTGGGTTTGGCGAGGGAAGGGGAGTTCTTGGAGTGGATAAAAGGAGTCAGAAGGAGAATCCATGAGTATCCAGAGCTGGGATTTGAAGAGTACAGAACGAGTCAACTCGTGAGGTCTGAGCTCGACTCGCTTGGAATCAGTTACCAGTGGCCTGTTGCCAAGACTGGAGTGGTGGCTTCCATTAAAGGGGCTTCTGGTTCTTCTTCTAGACCTGTTTTTGCTCTCAGAGCAGACATGGATGCTCTTCCTCTTCAGGTACTATCTCTCTCTCTCTCTCTCTCTCTATCTCTTTATATCACTTTCTCTCTCCTCATCTTCATCATCATCATCTTCTTCTTCTTTCATCATATATGATGTTGACAAAAGTCACATGCATGGAGATTGTTGGTTATGCTTTTCCTAAGTGAAGCATAAGTACAAATCATGTCTTTTCAATTCCAAAAATGCAATTTAATGTGTATTTGTATTCCTCTCTAAGATAAGGAATAAAACAAGGTGGTTATATTTTAGAACATTTGGATTTTTTGAAGTCTTAGCCAAATTTCAAAAATTAAAAAAAGGGCTATATATATAATTTTATCTATAATCTGTGAGGGGGTGTGGTTGAAAATGAATAAAATTTAGTATATAAAAGATGAAACTGCAAATTTTTGAAAGGACATAGATGAAACCGGAAAATGGCATATAGATCAACGACAATAAAAAAAATTAATTTTAAAAAAGTACCTTTGGAAAATATAAAGCAACCAAGGGTCTAAAAATATTTACATTTTGATAAATATGGGGAGGAAAGAAAAATGAGATGATTTCATACATTTCCAGACCAGACTAGCATATCAAGAAACTGTTTCAACTAAACTTGTTGGCTTCCTATCCTCGCTCCAAAGGGCCGATATTCAATGGGTTACAAAAGTTCAATTACTTCCTGGCAAATTGAAATTCAACCTTGCTAATTGTTGTTTTCAATAGAGATGATCATGCCAGGGAGTGCAAAAACTGAGTACAATTGATGAGCAGTTTCAGATTCTCCAAGCTTAATAAAAAGTTTATTCTCTTCATATAATTTTGAAGGAACTGGTAGAATGGGAATTCAAAAGCAAGGTAGAAGGTAAAATGCATGCCTGTGGTCATGATTCACATGTTGCTATGCTATTAGGAGCAGCAAGGTTGCTACAGAGTAAAAGAGATAAACTGAAGGTAAAAATTTTCAGACTTATAATTGTAAATCCTGTTTGTTTGATTCAGTTAACAGAGGAGGGGACTGACCAGGATTGTTTGTATACGTTGTTATTTGAAGGGAACTGTGAAGCTAGTTTTCCAGCCTGGAGAAGAGTGTAATGGGGCTTATCAAATGCTACAAGAAGATGCCCTTGATGATATAGATGGAATCTTTGCATTGCACGTCCTGCCCTCCCTACCAACTGGTGTCATAGCCTCTAGGCCGGGTCCAGTATGTGCTGGAGCAGGACACTTTTCAGCCTTGATCCGAGGAAAGGGTGGACATGCAGCAACCCCACATAAGACGAAGGACCCAGTTCTGGCAACAGCTTTCATAATTCAAGCTCTTCAACAGATCGTATCTCGTGAGACAGATCCTCTTGAGGCCGGAGTAAGTTTTGCGCCCTCTAAATGAAGTCCCTAATCTTCTTAATTCGTTAACATCATAAGAACAGAATAGCAGAAGATAAAATTATCAACTACTCAACAAGATTCAACAATTTAGTCCTAACAACAGCTAAAAAAGTAATGCATAACCAGGCAACTTGAAGTTTGATCGTAGTAAACTAATAATCAGCAATGTAGGTGGTGACGGTTGCATTTGTTGAGGGAGGGCAAGCAGAAAATGTAGTTCCCGAGACCGTGAAAGTCGGGGGAACTTTTAGGAGCTTGTCTCCTGAGGGTCTTTCTTACCTTAAGGAAAGGATCAGAGAGGTATGAAATGCACTACGGTTGACAAACTTAACAAATTCCTATATTAAATTTGAAGCCAGGCAAAATTTAATTCCTCCTCAACAGGTCATCAACACACAAGCAGTAGTGCACCATTGTTATGCTTCAGTGGAGTTTATGGAGGATACACCAGTAATGGTTAACAATATAGCATTGTTTGAACATGCAAATAGAGTAGGAAATAGCTTACTTGGAGAACCCAATGTGCAACTCCTTCCATGGACCATGGGAGCTGAAGATTTTGGCTTCTTCTCACAGAGGATTGCAGCTACCATATATGGGATTGGGATAAGGAATGAGACTCTGAGATCAAACCGGCCATTGCACTCACCGCACTTTGTCCTAGATGAGGAGGCCCTTCCAATAGGAGCAGCTCTTCATGCTGCTGTGGCCATGTCTTATTTGGAACACAATTCAGTTTTCAGCGATTAACTTCAATTTCAATTCTGTAAGAAAAATAATATTTGAGGAACAAAACATGCCAAAGTTAAGATGCACATATTTCCCAAATTAATAAATAGAATTGCACTTAATTCAGAGAGCTCTTATTTCCCAATTTTTTTTTTCAAAAAAAAAAAATCAGAGAGCTCTTATTTGGGCATTCTTTCTATAACAGTACAACGTGCAACATGTTTTGGAGCAACCAAAACATATACTGCACAAAATGAAAGAAATATTGAGCATCCTGTTATTTGGGCTTTCCACACTAAAGTTGTTTTTGCAACAAAAAAAAAAAAAAAAAAATCATTAAAAGGGGTTGGTTTGAAAATAATTCAAAATTTAAAATAAATAATTTCTTAGACAACCAAGGAATAGCATTGATGATTTTGGATAAACAGCTTTCTGGTAAATTGCACGATCATTTCTCCATGTTTTGAATTTTTTTTTAATAAAAATACTTTTATCAATAAATTTGAAACTTACATTACTTTTTTCCATATTTTTCAAAAGTGCACTAAAAATAACGTCAATCATAGTTTTACCGGTAGCATATTTCCCCACATACGACCAAAAAATTCCAAAAAAAAAACCTAAAAAGTGAAGAATATTTCACCACCAAAAAATATGAGTACCACAGTGTGGGAAAGAAAATAAGCTGAGTTGACCTTTACCACCGTTGAATTCCAGCATGGCAATGATATTCATAGTTTAATGAATCAAAATGTTAAACCGAGTCAAATCAACGCTGGTGCAGATAAAATTGCAGATACAGTATACGCACAGCCATATACTAAATCCAACTGCAACCAGGTATTTTTCTGACCCCTCTTTCATTCATTTGGTTTCTCACAACAGACACATCCAACCACCTTTCTGCTGCAGCATAGATATTGGATAATAGCACATAATTACCAGCATTTTGAGGCTCAAGCTCAATAAGTCGAGAAGCTACCACCTCTGCAAGTTCGGAATCACAGTACAATTTGCAGGCCCCAAGCAGTGCACCCCATGCACCAGCATGAGATAGAACAGGCACAGATTTTATGAGCTCGTGAGCTGCTTTTAGTCTCCCAGATCGACTAAGAAGATCAACAATACATGCATAGTGATCAGGCGAGGGAACCATGGAGTATTTACTCCTCATGATTTCAAAGTAATGCCAACCTTCATCCACAAGTCCCGCACGGCTACAAGCTGTTAAGATGACTGTGAAGGCTACTTCATCAGGAGTTAGATCTTCATCTAGCATCCTCTCGAAGAGTGATACAGCCTGATCTCCGCGCCCGTGGATTGACAACCCTTGCATTACAGAACAATAGGAAATTAGATCTCTTTTAGGCATTTCTTCAAACAGATTCATAGCTCGCTCCATGTTCCCACACTTGGCATTCATATCTATGAGAGCTGCCCGAACGTGAGCCCCACGAAGATCAACTAAGCACTTGGTAGCATACGAATCAACCCATTTGGCCAAATCCAAATTACCCACTTGGGAACAAGCTGACATTAAGCTTGCCAATACAAACTCATCAGGTTTGACATTCCTAGAGCCCATTTCAAGAAAAGTCTTGACTGCCTCATTTGGCTGACCATTTTGTGTATACCCAGATATCAAAGCCGACCATGCGACAATATCTCTTTCAGGAGCCTTTTGAAATAGATTCCTAGCAGAAACCATGTCGCCGGCTTTTGCATACCCATCGATCATTGTTGTGAAAGATACAACATTCTTCTCAGGCATTTCATCGAACATCTTCTCAGCACTCTTTAAATCACCCATTTTCATGTATCCACCTAAAATTGCATTCCACGACGCCACATTTCTCTCCGGCATCGAATCAAAAAGCCTCTTTGCCTGCACCAAATTCCCAATACTCGAATACCCAACAATCATAGCCGTCCAAGAAACCACATTCTTCTCTGACATTCGATCAAACACCTTACGTGCACACTCGATTAACCCACCCTTCCCATAAAAATTCACTAAACTCGTCGACACATACAAATCCTCATCAACACCACATCTCAAGATGGATCCATGAAGAGCCATACCTTCCATCACCTTCCCCTCACCTGCACACGCCTTGAGAAGCGAAGGAAACGTATACCGATCAGGAACACCGTCCTCCCTCTTCATACGCACAAACAACGAAATGGTATCAACAAATTGCAATTTCTCACAGTACCCACGAACAAGAGTGTTCCAAAGAAAGGTAGTGGGTGAGAGAACACGACCGAAGACGGATGTAGAATAGGAGATGTGGGCAATTGAGTTGGAAGTGGAAATGAATTGGGTCACAAGGAAATGATCTTGCTCGAGCCCTTTCTGGACGAGACGGGTATGGACTTGCTCGAGGTCGATGGGGGTCTTGCAGAACTTGAGGAGGTCAGAAATTGGGAAAAGAGAAACATTGGACTTTGGCTTGGTGGTGTGGCTGTGTGTAGTAGCCGTGTAGAAGCAAGAGAATCGGCGGATATACGGTGGCATGGCCGCATTGGCAAGCGTTTGCATGCCATTTGAACGTGGATATCCTCCCTCTTATCGGCGGCGGGTACACGGCCCAGTTTCAATTCAACTCGCAATTCAAAGAGGTTTAGGCCCTAGATTTCTATCTTAGCCTTCCATTCTCAAAAACTTGTGATCTACTCCAAATTTGACATGAAAAACTTTAGGTTAAAATAAGGGTTAGCATCCATTTAGCACTAAGAGTTTCAATTAGGCCACCAAAGTACAACTTAATTGGATAAGACATTATGTGTATACCCTCTAATGATCAAAAGTTTTGTTATTGGCTAAAAGAAGTTTCCATTATGATACTCAGTAAAAAAAAATTCCCATTATATGATACACTTTTAAGTTTGTGTCTCTTTTAACTTCATTACTTAATTATAAAAGTATTATATTTTCGACCAAAAAGTCGATTTAAACGTTTTTTGGTCTAGATTATATGTCTCAACTAGTTGAATAATGTTCAAGTTGGTGCATACAGAGTTTGAATTTTAGTAAATTTATACTTGCCAACCTAACTCAACTCAACTGGTTTTGTTTTAACCTTTGGAGTAAGCTTGGTTCTCATCCCTTTGAAGAGTTGTTGTGTGGGGTTAAAGGTATACACAAAAATTATTAAAAAGATATTGGCGATTAAACTTGATTTGTCTGGAGCTTAGATTTTAGAGAGATGATCAAGAAGTTCCTCTTCAATATTATACATGGTGGTCTCTCACTAGGTTTCATGTTTCTCTTTAAACGTTATCTTTTTTCTTTTTGAGTTCATCAAACATTTGAAGGTGTGGAATTCAAACCTTTGACCTCTTGATTGAGAATACATGTCAATTACCGCTGAATTATACTCACTTTGGCTAGATGTTAGTGGTGATGAAATTGCTTAGTAATTATGCATTAAATTTTATTTTATTTGATGGAAGTATCTTCTTTTAGTGGGACTTTCTTACTTACTCTTTTTTTAATGTCCTTATTAAAAAAAAAAAAAAAATTCAAGTGAAAGTTGGTTTCTATTTTTTTTTTTTCAAAAAATATATTAATTTTTTTTTTTAAATAATTGTCCAGCGGCTAAACAATAAAGGGGGCATTACCCGTAAGAAATAGGGCGCAATTTCAGTGGCAAATGGGACTGTGGCTGAACCCTCTCCCGCGCGGGCAGCTAGCAACTAGCGCCTGCTTCTTCGTCGCCGGAGTCTCCTTCTTCGCCGTCGGAGCTTACCTCTCTTTCGTCAACATCGGCCCTCAGCAAGCTCGAACCAAAGCTCGTGACGATTTCGTCAAGGAGCGGTTGAGAAAGCGTCACCACGATTAACATCGATCGATTTCTTCCGGTGAGCATTCAACCTCACCTCATGTATTCATGTTCAATTTTGTTCTCAGGCCTCGATAATGTTTGTGGATCATATCAGGAATTAACTCTTCATTAGGTCAGCTTTGAAGTTAGGTCGTTCCTGATTCTTTGGCAATTTGACTAGTTTCTTAAAGGATTGATGTCTTTATCTTTTGAGTTGTTTTCTTTCTTCACTGCGAATCGGACGATTTTTCCAGTTCGTATCCGTTTAACGTTCCAATTTTTTCAACCCCTCGTTCTCGAACAGCGACTTCAAGTACTTTGTGTAGTTCATCTCTGTTTCTCGAATTGGCCTTGGGTTTAATCGTTGAAGAAAACGATCTCACTACTTCAAAACCAATCTCTGTATACGATCGACAATCAAATTGAAAGACCTCACTTCCGTAGGAATCTAATTACGTACACCTAAGAACCTCTGATTCCTCCACTTCAAAGAATGAAGCATGAAATCGTGGAGTGGCTTTGATCCTCTGGCTCTCAATTTCTAACACTGGTACAGACTCCTTAGGTATTACTGAGTTGATAATATTTACCTTCTTCCCTTTCACTATATATCCTCGTGTTAGCTCCATATACATTTCTTCCATTTCGCCATTTGAGTAAGCCTGGCCTGGCCATCAAGTTAACACATTTCATCCCAATTAAACTACTAAGACAAGAGCAGTTCTTATAGTCTCTATGCGAGTCTCATTAAGGTCTACACCTGGTTGTTAAGATTAGTATTTTGCAATTAATAAAGCTGTAAGCTTTTGCATAGAATCTTTTCTTTGTATCTGGTCTTGTAAATCCATTTCAAGCATACTGCATTTTTTTCTTCAGGCAGATTTTGAAGCTCCCATATTTTATTTCTTTCAACGCTGGCAATTTCTTCCTCTATAGCTTTAAAATTGAACTTCTTTTGCGACATCTTCAAAATTTTGAGATTCACAAGTGAACGTGACAACATTATAATTACAACGAATTTGTATTTACTTATGCCTGTTTCAGTAACCTTTCTTTGCTTGATTTTGAATTGGAAGGAGGTTGCGAGGAGTTTGAAAGGAAAAAAAAAAGAAAAAGAAATTGAAAGAAAACAAAGATAGAAAGAGCCACCATCATTATAATTTATTAAAGCAATCATTGAGTAGTTCACATATTAAAAATAAGTAGAGGATGAACTATCTAGATTATCGGCTTTTGCCATGGAGTTGTTAAAGTTTGGCATGATTGTTTTGCTATACTGTTATTCGACCCAAGTAGAGAACAACTTGATAGAAGGTAGAGTTCATTAGTGATCGAGTCTTCTGTTTGTATAGATCAAACTGAATACAAGAATTTCTATAAAAAGACTGAACAAACACGTGAAAATTTAAATGGGGTGAAACATGGTTAGTTGAAATTGTAAGCATTACTTGAGATTGTCTTTTTTCTTTGATTTTGATGTTATAGTCTTCGAGCTTTATTTGATTAGTTAATTTTGTTTTCATTCGCTTAATGACTAGCAGAGTATTGAGTTTGAGAAGAGGTCTTAGAAAGTTTTATGGTAGGTATTTATGGTTTTCTTCATTTTATAGGTGAATAAAGGATTCTCAAATTTGGAGAACTAGAGTATGAACTTTGAAGATGGAATGAAAGGGAAGAAAATATAGAGGTTCACACTTACCTTTAATAGAGTATGAACTTTGAGTATGAACTTTTAATAGAGTCTTCTTTTGGTTTCTTTGGAACGAAAGAAATGGAAGAATTTTTAGGGATGTATCCTCAACCTTTGATTCTTTTTTTGAAAAGGTTCTTTTCTATGCGTTGTATTGGTGTAAATGTCAACACCCTTCTGCTTCTTATAGCCTTTCTTCTTTGATTGCTACTTGGAATAATTTCTTGTAATCCACCTATAGGTGTGTATCCTCATTTCATTTATCAATGAAATTATGTTTCTCTTAAAAAAAAAAAAAAAATATAGAGGTTCACACTGAGGTTTCAGAATGCTTAGGCGCCAAATAAGTTGGTGCTTTAGGCATTATAAATTTCTTGCCCGCGTCTGATCCGAGATAAGGAATTACTCTGTTACGTCTTTTCAATCCAGAGCCGGCTGACCTACTTACCTTGCTTGTGAACCTGCAGCTGAGCTAATCCTGGTTCTATTGATTTGGTGGTTGCTACCAAGACGAACATAACTCTAGGTGATCTTCAAGATGCATTTTGTTGGTTCTGATGGGTTTTGGACAGATGAGATGTGAGGCAATTGTTGGAGACAACTTCTCTTAGATCATATGTTTCAAATTTCTTGATTTATTTTTTCTTTTTTTTTGTTTTATTTTGATTTTTGTAATTACTCGTTTCAATCATGTGGCAGATTTTTCTTTTAGTACTATGATGTACAGCCTTTTCTACAAACTCTTGTATTATTTAATTTTTAATTATTGAATATCTTTTATTTTTGTTGAGTTATTCAGTTTGAACTCTTGTATTATTCAGTTTGAACTTTTTTTTTTTTGAAACTAATTCAGTTTGAACTTAATACTACAATTATTTGTAGAAATTCTTACATTTATGAAATCGTTCAGTAATCTACTTTTTGTCAACATCCTAATTAAGATAGTTTG
This sequence comes from Luffa acutangula, assembly GCA_036850905.1. Classification (NCBI taxonomy): domain Eukaryota; kingdom Viridiplantae; phylum Streptophyta; class Magnoliopsida; order Cucurbitales; family Cucurbitaceae; genus Luffa; species Luffa acutangula. The sequence goes on along the minus strand of CM072087.1, from coordinate 52,339,465 downwards.
CTTAGCCTCCATGGAGGAAGCTTCGTTGTTTTTTTTTGTGGGTCTTCTGGTTTACCGGTATGCCTTTCCTCCATTATTAACGAGGAAGCGCGTGGTAGTTGTATTGATTGATTCTGTTTAATGAAGATGTCTATTAAAAAAAGTAAAAAAGAAGATAGTTTGCTTAGCAATAGTTGTGAAACCTTTTGTTCAGTGTTAGTGCTAAATCTTTGGGGCTCTTAGCTTTGAGGAGAAGACTACTATGATGAAGAAAAAAGTGATTCGTGACGGGAAAAAATAAACTTTCTTTCTTAAGATTGCTTTAAACTAATGTCTTGATAACCCAACTTTAGAAGAGATTACGAGAAAGGAGGTTACCTTATATGAAACCTTTTTGGAAAGAAGCTTTCATAGTTTTTTTCTTCTTCTTCACTTCAACGTGTGCGAGTGGATGGATTCAAACTTGATCAAAGATATACGCTTTCACTTTGTTTTCTTTGAGTTCAACAACATTTGAGTTGGGAGGATTCGAACCTCTGACCTTGGTATATGTTAATTACCGCTTAATTATGTTCACTTTGACAAATGCATATGTTTTAGCTAATTGGGTTGACATTTTTCATAAAGTTGTTGAATCATTGAAATTTTATCAAATGAAACTACGATTTTCATAACCATCTTTAGGTTGTTACCTACATTGTTCAATCTTGAAGTAACCCAATTATAAGTATCTTCATCAATACAAAAAAGTCCTTATAAAAGTTAAAGTCATTTGGAGTTGCATTATAATAGTATATCAGTTTTGATGTCACTTCCAATGTAAAGCCTTTTTTATTTTCTTTGTAGCATACGACAACTTTGTTTGCTTGTTTCTCTTTCTTATTACCTTGTTTCCTTCATCACTCCTCCAAGCTCGATTCCCCTTCAATCAAACAACAAATTCTGTATTATATTAAAAAAAAAAAAAAAAACCTCCCCATAAACAAAATTCTCGTAGATTTCAATACTAGAAAATTTCTATAATTTGCAAACGACAGAGATATATTTCCATGTCTTATATATTACAATGATTAAAATGCTAATTTTACAACCTATTAAGAATTTACTTCAAATTCAATAAGTTTAATTTTTTCATGAAAATGACTTTGTTAATTTGTTAAGTCACATATGTGTTCCTTAAATAAAAAAGGACTTATTAGTTTAGTTTGTCATCTTATAAATCACAAATATAGTGTATTACTATTAGGGGCAGTTGCATATACGACAAATTGGACCAAAACTAATTGCATATATAGCAAAATTAGTTGTACAAGACCAAAAAGTTTATCAGTGACTATCACTGATAGAATTTGATTAATCAAAGTTTATCAATGATAGTCACTGATAGGTTTCGATTAACCGGACTCTATCTCCGATAAACTCTGATAATCGAAGTCTATCAGATAGATTCTAATTAACCAGAGTTTATCAGTGTCTATCAGTAATATATTCGGATAGATTTTGCTATATTTGTAATTTTTTACATTGTGCTATATTTGTAATTATATAATTCTTATTTGTCACCCACGGCAAATTCTCTTATTATTATTGATATATTAATGATATAATATGAAGAACAATATATTTATGTTTAGAAATATTTCCATTTTTTCACCATTATTATTTCCTCTGTCTCTCTCAATGGAAAAAGTCATTTGGTTGATTCCCTATTATATTGGCCATGAATCCGAATTTCACTCTGTGACCTTTGTTTGATTTTCATTCCCACAAAATCCCATCTTTGAAATATAAAATCCTTCATTCTTCTTCTTCCAATGGATCTCCAAACTGATCAAACCCTTTGCCAAAGACCCTTTATTCTTCTCTCTTTCCCCATCAGCAGACCACTCTGTTTTGCTCTCTCTTTCTTTCTCCTCTCTGTTTCTTCCCTGTTCATCTTCAACTTCTCCTCATCCCCCTTCAATCACCAATATTATGATCTCTTGCGTTTCCATCACTTCTTGTCCACAATCTTTCCGCCGAGTTCGTCGCCGTCCCCGTCCCCGTCGCCGTCGTCGTCGCCGGGAGCTTGTGATTACTCCAATGGCAAATGGGTGTGGGATGAAACTTATCCATTCCACACTTACACTGAGAATTGCCCCTTTGTTGATCCGGGGTTCCAGTGCTCCCATAATGGCCGGAAAGATGAAGGCTACCGGAAGTGGCGGTGGCAGCCGGACGGCTGTGATCTTCCGAGGTATGTATATATGGCTGTAAGCTTCTTGTTGTGAAGTTCTTGCATGGATTCTTTCTTTTTGTTTTGGTTTATTGTTCAATTCTTTTTAGAGTCTTTTCAACTCATTTGGGAACAAGAATTTTCAATACAGATGTTTCTTTCTTACGTGCAAAAGTATTGGTTCTATACTTATATGCTATTAATCCTGGTTTGGAAAAAAATATAATTGGAGAAACCAGCTGGGGAAGGCAATCTTTTTCTCTTTCTTTCCAAAATTATGATGATGATGATGAGTTGGGGAACCAAAATGGGTAATCTTGGGGGATCTTGCCAAAGAATTTGATGAAATTATGGAAAATTTAGATTTTGTGTTATGTTGAAAATATATTCCAAGACATTCTCAAGAGTTATTCAAGTAATTTTTTAATATAGATATATATATATGTAGTTAAAAAAATTGTTTAGATATTAAGGACCGATAACTTTTTGGTTTTTGAAAATTAAGATTATGCACACATACTTCCATTATAAGTGTCTTGGTTTTAGTATCAATTTGTTTTCAAAAACCAAGTCCAATTTTGGAAAAAAAAAGTTTTTGTTTTTAAAATTTGACTAGGAATTCAAATGCAACCTTAACTAGGATGAAAGTCATGGTAAAGATAAAGAATTTAGGAGAAAACAAACATAATTTTCGAAAATGGAATGATTATCAAACGGGACCTACACTTTTGACATTTAAAAGAAAGAACTGAGGGGGAGGAAGAGATTTTTCTTTTTTCAAATTAATGGTTTTGCTAGCTAGGAAGTATTGTTTTTATTTATTTATTTATTATTATTATTTTTTTTTTGACAACATGTGAGGTGGGTGGACTCAATCACAGAATTATGTCAGTTAAACTATTGTTTTTATTGTTCCTTACAATATCCATTAACCATTACATGCTTAATAAACCATCTGGATTATTTTTTTTATTTATATTCTAGATGGTGGACTATCATGATTTAAAACTTTGAAAGTATCTAAATTTACAATCGTTTTCTTCTTCCACAACATCAAGATTCAATGCGAGTGAGTTGTTGGAAAGAACTCGGAACGGGAGGATAGTATTCGCCGGCGATTCCATCGGAAGAAACCAGTGGGAGTCGCTACTATGCATGCTAACACAGGCAGTTTCAAACCTTTCAACAATATATGAAGAAAATGGGAAGCCAATCAACAAGCACAAGGGCTTTCTCACCATGCGATTCCAAGAATACAATCTTACAGTTGAATATTACAGAGTTCCCTTTCTGGTCATCATCGGCCGACCTCCTCCTAACTCACCCAATCAAGTTAATGCTGCCATTCGAGTTGATGAGTTGCATTGGTTTTCCAAGCGGTGGGCTGGTGCAGATGTCCTAGTTTTCAATGATGGACACTGGTGGAATCAGTACAAGACTGCTAAAATGTATGAGTTTCTTTTTCTCCACACACTTTTGAGCCAAATTTCACAAACCAATCAGAAAAGAAGTTTTCAAAAACTAATCCTTAACTTTCTGAGGTTAACTAAGACTCTGAATGTACCTAGGAAGAAAAGAAAGAAACAGAACCATTTCAGTGAATAATACAAGTGTCGAGACCATATTGATACATGATACTATAGGTTTCTAGGTTGCATTTCAACTCTAGATGTACACATTTGATCAGATTACTGCTTCAAGCTAGCTTAAGGATTTATAGACCTTCCTTTCTATCCATATATGGGAAAAGAAAGTATAAAAGACATCCATTTTTGTTTCAGGGGTTACTATTTCCAAGAAGGTGGGAAATTGAATATGAGTATGGATGTAATGGAGGCATTTCGGAGGTCACTGCAGACATGGAAGCGATGGGTGGAGGAAAGATTGGATCCAAACAGGACTCATGTTTTCTTTCGCAGCTATTCTCCTGTTCATTACAGGTAAATTGTACTGTCACGAAACCTCTTGTTGTTTATGATGACACTAGATGAGTGAATTTTGCTCGAGTGAGCATTGATTTAGAAGTTAAAAATGGTAGCTTTGAAACAAGCTTTTGGTGCAAAACTTGCAGGGGTGGGACATGGAGTGAAGGGGGTCACTGTGACACTGATAAGGAGCCAGAAAGAGACTACACAAAGCTGGAAGATGAACCAGAAAACAATATTTTCATTTCAGATGTAATCAAACAAATGGATTCTGTAAAACATAAAGTTCAGTTCTTGAATATTACATATTTAACAGAATTCAGAAAGGATGGCCACCCTTCAAAGAATCGTGAGCCTGGCACGCCTGACGAAGCTCCACAAGATTGTAGTCACTGGTGCCTGCCTGGAGTACCAGATACATGGAATGAACTTGTTTATGCAAATCTATTGTCAAAAGGATTCAGAAGGTAGTGCTAAGTACGTCCAAAAGAAAAATAACTAACCTCATGTTTAGAACTCTAGTTTCCATAACCATACAAAATGCAAGCTGCTTCACTCAGCTTCTTCTTCAGTGCTTTCATCCGAGTTCACTTCATTTGTTTTCATTTCCTTGACTTTCTCAAGCTGCCTCAACAAATTCAACCTTTCTTGTCCATATGTAGATGGTATCTGTCGACAATATTTAGTTCACTCAATAATATTGGCATTAAAAATAAATTCCAGCAGTGGAAATGTTGAACACTTCGGAAGCCATACCAAGGCTGGAACATATCTCTGGATAGCAGCCAGCATAGCTGCATGTCCAACTGCTGTAACCTGGAAATATGAGTGAATAAGTCACAATAGGTCAAACTAAGCCTGTAATATCAATCAACCATGTTTCTAACAGCTGTCTGAAGATGCTCATTAGGGATAATTGTAATGGGTGGCAACATGAAGGTAAATAATTACAAAAATAGCAATTTTTAAAAATATTTGCAAATATGGCAAAATTTTTTAATTAATTTTTTATATTCCTAAATTGCCCCTGTGTGCCCATCTTCTTCTTCCTCGTCAGTTTTTTTTTTACTGATAGAAAGTCTTTTTATTACTGATAGATTCTATCAGTGGTAGAAAAATTTTCTATCAGTGATAGAAAGTTTCTATCACTGATAGAATAAAGTTTCTATCAGTGATATTTCTATCACTGATAGATTCTATCAGTGGTAGAAAAATTTTCTATCGGCGATAGAAAGTTTCTATCACTAATATTTCTATGACTGATAGATTCTATCAGTCGTAGAAAAATTTTCTATCAGTGATAGAAAGTTTTACTGATAGAATAGAAGATTTCTATCACTAATAGAAACTTTTTCTATCAGTGATAAAAGATTTCTATCACTGAGATAGGTTCTATCAGTGATAAAAAAAACTTTTTATAGAAAATCATAGAAAAACTTTTGATAAAAAATCTTTCAATCTCTGACCACCCATAAAAATCTTTCTATCTCCGATAGAAATCTTTCTATCACCGATATAATCTAGAAGTGATAGAAAAACTTTTTATCACCGATAGAAAAGCTTTCTATCAGTGATAAAAGATTTCTATCACTGATAGAAATTTTTACTATTCTATCAGTGATAGAAAGATATTCTATCAATGATAGAAAACTCTTGATAGAAAATCTTTCAATCCCTGATAGAACCTATCAGTGATAGAAATCTTCTATCGATAGAAAAAATTTCTATCATTCATAGAAAATCTTTCTATGAGTGATAGAAAAACTTTCTATCTCTATCACTAAGACTGATAGAAAAACTTTTCGTGAGTTATAGAAAATTTTTCTATCAGTGATAGAAGATCTTTTGTTTCTATTAGCGATGGTGATACATGGTGAAATCGAGTATTGAAAAATAAAGCAAAAACGAACGATTATAGAAATCAAACACTGAAAAGCAAAAACCAAACACTGATAGAAAACCAAATAACAACAACCAAACACTGATAGAACACCGAACAAGTGATAGAAAAATATCTATCGCCGATAGAATCTATCAGTCAAAGAAAATTTCTATCACTGATAGAATCTATCAGTGATAGAAAATTTCTATCACTGATAGAAAATCTTTCTATCACTGATAGAATCTATCAGTATAGAAAAACTTTCTATCAGTGAAAGAAAATCTGCAGGGGTATTTTAGTAAATGCAACACACAAACTATTAGATTTTGCCATTTTTGCAATTTTTTTTGTGGGTTGCTAGATTTGCAATTATTTTGGCCCATATTGCTATTCTTGCAACCGGCCCTTACCCTCCAATAACAGCTACAACACAACCAAGAAAAATTTAAACAAACTGGTAGAATTCAAAGGAAATACAGGGTGAATGCTGTCAAAATCACTATCAAAGAGAGCCCAAATTGCCAACGTGAAGAAGATAGGATCCGTAAGACTTAATTGGTGCACAGAGCCCTTGTCTAAGAGTGGGCGAAACAATAATGGTATGGTGGGTGTCCCTAATAAGTTTGAACTGGAGTCTTGATTCATATTGCTGCCAAGGAATTTTTTTTTTCCTCTCTCTCTCCAAAGAAACAACTTTTCATTGATTAATTAAAAGGAAGAAAATTGTTCAGAGATACAATCTTCCCGTATCTCTCCCAAAGGGAGAGAAAGAAAAACAAAAAGAGAACCAATAAAACTAAAAACTAGAACCCCCTAGAAGCTAGAAACTCTGACCAAAAACCCCGGGCAAGAGGGTCTGTGTAGCACCGTTGTTAAGGATGTTTATCTCATGACTGCCCTTCATCAATAGATCTTGCCTAGAAACATATACGACCTTTTTCATGGTACAGAATCTTCGTTGCCAAGGCCACCTTGTGAGGAACATGGCTTGAAGAAAACAATGACCTTTACTCAAATAGGACAAAATCATGAATAAAGGATCGGAAAATTTGTTTTGTAGCATTCTACTGGAGTTCTTTCTCTAAATATTCTCTTAACAATTATTCTACATTAATTTCTAGTCGAACCCTGTTTGGTAGTTGGAAGCAGGAATGCTTCCCCTTTGTTTATTTCACTTATCAATTTATAAATATTAATATAAAACCACCACAAATCATGTGATCCCGATGTAAAGAAATTAGCTTGATTAATGAAGTGATGATAAAGAAAAAACTAATAATATCAACCAAGATAACTAATCCAAATATGTAGAGCATTGAAACGTACTGGAAGAAGCATCAATACACCAATTGGAACAACAGATGCTAGGTCAGTAAGGGTTCTTCGTAGGGCTTTCTTCTCTTTCCCAGTCAACTCATCTCCACTCAGGACCCTCCTTAGCAATCCCATAGCAGCTGCAACATCAATAGCTAGGAGTTGAGTGCCTTGCCATACATCCTGCCAATCAAATAATCCCTCCATCAATGACATTATTCATATGCAGAGGTAGAGAAATCAATCAATCCTAGCAGAACACCATGAAAAAGGGAGAAATGAAAAAAAGAACACAAGTGGCTCTGTTGATGGTTGAGGTTTACGTCCAGAGTTCCATCAAATATTTTAAAGTTGCTAAAAGTTGATATATGTCGATCTCCAGAAAAATTGAGATCTTATGTAGCAACCACAATCTTTGATCATTTTATATAGGCTGCAAGGAATATGTAGGCCTCACATATGATCCAAAATTTTTTAATGCCCAAGATGGTCACTAAGAAAAGAAGAATGAGAAGGGAGCTTGTGTTGAATATTGACCAATGACAACAAAAAATTGGATGATGTGGAAGGAGTGGTCGTATGCCTTTATTAACTTGATGTAAAATCGCTAGGTACAAATCTTCAAGTCAAGAGTGGTCGTATGCCTTTATTAACTTGATGCATAAAAGCAAACAACTAGGAATTTCATCAAGCTAAGAAGCCCTATGCTTTATGAAAATGACCCGAATGTGACTCACACGGCCAATCACTTTGTACCATTAATAAGAGCATAATTTACCATAACACAACTCTGCCATCTGTCATGATTGCACAACACATTGTCTAACAATTGTCAAAATAATGCAGATGTCAAAAGACTACAATGAAATGAGTACACATCAAATCATCTCGTTTAAACATTAGAAGATTGTACGATTCTCATACCGTGCTAGTTTCCTTTAGCTTGTCAATAGATTTTTCAATAATATTGTCTTTCTTCTGAATCTGAACTAGTTGACTATTCTCAGGATTACGGAAACTACTTGCAGTATCATCTGTATCCTTTGGATCCTGGAGAAAGAAAGATGTATGTGATTAGTCTGTAAAACAAAAATAATTTAATGAAAGCCTAGACTTCTGAAGTGTTTGTTCTTTTAACTTTCTGTATGGGAGTAAACAATGTGGATGTGATGTGAAGATCTAAGAAAGAATACTTGAATGGTTATGAAAAAATATTTACAATGAGAGTCTTTTGACATGATCTGAATGAACAAAAATAGTGTCAGTAGAGTCTAGTTGACTAAGGATGACATTTCATTCAGTTGTATTTAGTCAAACCCGAAGTTTTTAGTCGCTGTTCTGCATCGAGGGAAATGTTCACCTCTATAGCAAGTCATGAGAATGTAAAACAATTGAAGTTGCAAGCCCAAAATTGTGCACACAAATTGCCAGGGAAAAAAAAAAGTCCAGCTTAGCAGTTTCTGAGAAACTTCTGGACCTGTTTAATTTAAAGACAAAACTGAAAGTTCCAGCGAACAAGATGTTAAAATTCCAACAGTTCTGTTAATGTGAGACCAAATAGAGAAGAATAACACACTACGCAGTAGCCTTATACACAGGCATACATGGAAAACCTAGACTAATAATAGTAAAAATTAAAATATTAAAATAAAGGACAAAAGTGTAACAAGTTCTTAAGTTCACATATACTATATAACAAGTTCAATTCATTAATGAGTTTGTTACTTCAAAGGGACAGGGAAAAGTTATGGGTTGGTTGCATATATAATAAAATGGATCAAACTATTGGCAAAAATAGCATCCCGCACAAAGAATTGCAAAAATGGAAAAATATTTTCTTCAGACCGTCTAAATTACCAAAATACCCTTCATACTATGTTTTTTTTTGATAGGAAACAGAAACCATTTCATTGATGTATGAAATAGATACAAAAGGCCTATCGAAAGGGATTACAAAAAACATCTCCATTGAGATACAAGGGAAGAGAAGCTATAATTACAAAAGGGGGGGAGTGACTACTCCAATACATAGCAAGATAAATAGTAGAATCGATGAGGACGCTAATGCTTTGAGACTTATCGTTGAAGATTCGATCGTTTCGTTCCATCCAAATCTGCCACAAAAAAGCATAGAGGAAATTGAGCCAAAGAAGTTTCTTCTCTTTTTTGAAAGGATGCCCGATGATAGATAATTTGAGAAGAGAAAGGATGTCACCCGGTCTAGGAGTGTGCCAACCAAACGCTTGTTGAAGGTAATCCCAAAAGGCAGCAGCATAAGGACAAAGACTGAAGAGATGAATCTGGGTCTCATGATTCCTTTTACACATATTACAGCAACTAGGAGAGAGAGACAGACCTGGGTATTTTCGCTGGACTACATCTGTTGTATTAATACAAGCATGGCTTAACTCCCAAATGAAAAATTTGACCTTCTTTGGCATAGGGCCTTTCCATAGAATACTGTAAAGGTCAGAATTTGCGAAGCTAGCTCGAGAAGCCAACTTTTTTGTGAGAGATCTAGAAGAAAAGTTTCCAGATTTTTCAAGATTCCACACCCAATAATCTTCCTCATCTTTAAAGGAGAAAGATGTTAGTTGGTGAGACATCATAGCCCATTCTAATGTTTCTTCATCATTTAGTCTTCTTCTGAGGTGAAGATTCCAATCTCCGGACAGAGGGTTCCCAAATTCTTGGATGTGAGCCTCTTTTTTTAAAGATAGGTTGTACAATGAGGGAAACCGAGACTTTAGATTAGATGATCCAATCCAAACATCTTCCCAAAACATGGCCTTGTCTCCCTTACCAACTATTAGCTCAATGTTGTTGAAGATCAGTCCTTGCATCTTTTGGATGGATTTCCAGGGGCCCTTGGATGTGCCTAGAGAGCGGCTGCCGGGCTTGAGATTATTTTTTTAAACTCCGAATTTAATAGAAATCAATCTCCTCCATAGAGCATCCTTTTCTTTGTAAAATCTCCAAGTCCATTTGGCTAACAAGGAGATATTCTTTTTGTGAATATCAAAAAGGCCCAAACCACCCTCCTTCATACTATGTTTTGTTTGGGATTATCAGTGATAGAATCACGGTAGAAAGATTTCTACCAGTGATAGATTCTATCCCCGATAGAAATCTATCGGTGATAGAAAGCATCATTTTTGTTTCTAAAATTTATGCCACTGATTTTGTTTTTATAGATGCCGAAGCAAAATGACATAGAAATTGAACCGGAAGAAAAGAAAAACCCAAAGCAAAATACACTATATGTTATATAGAAACCTTTTATCACAGATATATTATCATTGATAGATTTCTATCAGTGATAGAAGGTTTCTACCTCTAATCTATTCGTGATAGAAGATTTCTACCATTGATAGATTTCTATCAGTGATAGATAGAAAGATAGATTCTTTCACATATAGATCATTTTTGTTTTTAAAATCTATATCACTTATTTTGTCATTGATTTTGTTTTTATAAATGTCGAAGCAAAATGACATAAAAATTGAACCAAAAAAAAAAAAAAGAGACACGCAAACGAAAGTTGAAGTTTAAAGGAGAAACCTCACCAAAACAAAAAGAAACAAAATTGAAAGTTTAGATTCTATCACTACATCCTATGATTTCTATCACTGATATAGAAATCCTTTTGTTGACTACCACGAGAATTTGACAATTAAACATTCTCTATAACGAAGAATGTTTAATAGAGTTCTATCAACGACGATAGAACAATGGAGTTCTATCATTGATAGAATCTGTCAACGATAGAATTCTATCAATAATAGTTTATCTTATATTCTAATTGTCTTTTGTTTAAAATTTAGTTACATATTGAAGTGAGGAATATCATTCTATCAAAATCTATTACTATTCTATCAATGATTTATTTGTATTATTGATAGAAATCTATCAATGATATGTTTCTATCAGTGACAGAAGATAGATTCTATCACTAATATAGACCTATTAGTGATAGATTTATATCACTGATAGATTTCTATCATCTCAAGTTCTATCGATGCTTAGTTATCACTACATGTCTATCATTTTTTTTTTATCTGTGATTTATTGTATCATTCTATCAAAATCTATCAAATTATTATTCTACAATGATTTATTTGTATAATTGATAGAAATCAATCAGTGATAGAAACCTATCTTTCTATCACTGATAGGTTTATCATTGATACAAACCTATCACTGATGCATTCTATGATTTCTATCACTGATAGAGACCTATCACTATTAGTGATAGACTCTAACAACGATAGAAATTTATCACTGATAGTACCGATAGATTTCTATCATCTCAAGTTCTATTGATGCATACTGATAACTATCGGTGTTTAGTTATCACAAATGATTTATTTGTATTATGTAATACATAATAAAAAAATGGGTTACAGCTGGTGGGAAAAAAAAAAGAGAAAAAAAAAATGAAAAGATTGGTTGGAAGCTTTAAAAGGAAATAAAAAAAATTAAACAAAAAAAAGGAACTAAACTTCCGTTGGAAGCTTTAGTTAAAATAATAATAATAAAAAAAAGAAAAAGAAAAGAAACGGGAAGCTTTAGTAAAAGAATCAAATCAACGACAAAATGGAGATTTAAGAAAATCATTTAAAATTTTTGCCAAATTTGCAATTTCTTTTAAAAGTTGCTAGATTTACTAATTCTTTATTTAATTTAGCCACCCATTACAATTTTCCAAAAGTTATCGCCTCTATAACATCTGAAATAAAAAACATAAAGAAGACCTATTGCAGCATATCTAATAAGGTACCTCATCAATTTCTGTTTCTTCAGAACTTCTCTGTACTCGTTTCTCAAGTTCTATTAGTTCATTTCGGAGAAGTTCAAAACGATGGAATTCATTCAACTCTGTGCTCGTTACACCTATATCAGAAGTGTGATGTCCAATGCTGTCTTCCTGCATATGTAAAATGGTACTTCAATATATCTCAACATGCAGCTTTGACCAGCGAACTACATGCTTGAAATTCTAGACTTATTCTCCTCAAAAGAACAGAAAACTAATGCATTGACCCTTTTAAAGACAACATTTCTAGACTAGTGTCTGGATATCCTTCTACATGTGATAATGATGGCTACACGTGACAGGACACTTTATTTCCTCATGTCAGCAACAATAAGCATCTAATAAATTTCCATTTTCAAGGCCAATAAACGAGAACATGGAAGGAGAATTTAGAGACCTGATAACAATAAAACTTTTAGGCCCCGTTTGATAACTATTTGATTTTTGGTTTTTGGTTTTTGAAAATTAAGCTTATAAACACTAATTTCACCTACAAGTTTCTTTGTTTTTCTAATACCCTTCTTTCCATGTTTTTAAAAACCAAAGCCAATTTTTTAAAACAAACAAAAGTATTTTTCAAAAACTTGTTTTTGTTTTTGGAATTTGGCTACAAATTCAAATGTATCCTTGACAAGGATGAAAACCATGGTAGGAAAATTTGGAGAAAATAAGCCTAATTTTGCAAAAACCAAAAATCAAAAACCAAATGGTTATCAAACGGGGCCTTAACAATAAGAGATCGCAAGGTCTTTTAGTTAAAGAAATAGCAACCCAATTAGGTGTAGCAACATGATTATCAAACAAAGCTTAGCGAAATTCTACATACAAGAGTATTGATTCATCTGAAGATTGAAGCTTAGAATTCCTAAGATCATTTGCGTCAGAAGCTCACACATTCTTGAGATATTGTACATCAGAACTATATCTGTTTTTAGGGAGAAAAAACTATTTTCTAACTAAAATAGCACACTAGGTAGCGAAACTTTTCAAGCTCTTTATAGAACCAGAAAGTTAATTAAAACATTTAATACGGGCTTTCTCCCAAACGTTTTAACCGATCCTACTCCCCAGCCTCTTACTGAGCATTTTCCAGCGAGTTTTGATGAGGAATCTAGAAGAAGCAAGATTTTTTTTTTTTTTTTGAAAAGAAACGAGAAGAGATATATATTATCAACAAAAGGGCAAGAACAACCTAGGGGCCAGGGGAGGAGGTCGCCCCTGCCCAGAATCTAGAAGAAGCAAGATTCATATTATGGAAGTTGGAAAATCAGGCTCCTGCTCATTCTTTTAAAGAAAATTGGAAAATTAAATTCCTCCTCTATCTTTTGAACATGGGCCTTGCTAACTGGTTAGCTGACGGATGAAGTTTCATTCCCCTCCAGCCAGAATTCTTCACAAAATAACTTTTGTAGGGTTCTACGGATTATGAGGAAATATATAACAACGAGACATTGTAGCTGAGATAAAATTGCAAAAACATGGGTCAAAGAGAAGTATTATGAACCAGCAGGTTCAAACAACTCAGGCTAGTTATGCTTCTTTTGCAGATTTACCTCAAAAGAAAAATTCTCAACTAATTATAGTCTATACCATTGTAGGAGCACAGCAATTTACATCCTATGAATGAAAATATATATATACACACACACACACAGTAGACAGAATAATACTACAATTAACAGAATAAAAAATGAATCAATGATACAATATGCAATAAAAAAATGAATCGTGTAACTTTTTCCTAAACAAATGTGATATACAAATGTTTATGCTTTATGGTACAACAATGATAATAAATAAAAGGAGACTGTCAAAAACATAATTAAATTAGAAAAATGATAATAAATAAAAGGAGACATACTGATCCATCGAGGCCTGACTCAGGTTCAGGTTGCCAAGTAGAAGGGACCAAGAAGTTCCATAGTCTACGAGATCTACCAAATAAAAGATTTGTTTTATTTAAACAAGGTAAAAGCAACGGAGAAAGAAACTGCTGATGAAGAGGGAAAAAACAAAATCATAGTCAATGAAATGAAGCTTCTCAAATACAGGCAGGATGTTCTTGCCTGTTGCTCCTGTTGATAACTGTCTTAGCCCTCTTTTTATCTTTTCCTTTAAGATATTCATGTTGGTTGCTACTGGAGGATTGTTCAAGACTTTCATCATCTTCCTGGAATCAAGTATAAATATTCAAGAATGATTAGTTGGAAATTATAGGTTCTGTTAGAATCAATACAAGGAGCAAATATGCGTGTAATAAGAGAATAATCAACGAATTAGAGAGACATGTAATCTTTGACTCCATTAAGACCACATGAATGGAACTGCATAATACAAAGATAATGATGTGAGGTTGAAATTATGACCTCTTGCAGGCTTAACAGTTGAAATAAGGTTTTAATTCTTGCAGACTTTGATGAATCTGTGAATGATATTAATCAGTTTGACCTGTTACTACATAACTTTGGACTATTTTGTCCCAGTTTCTTTTGTACATCCACTAGCATTAGTTTAACCAAAGGTGAGCGACTTGAGAAAGAAGACTCACTAAACACATAATATCATCATGCACAGCTGGTTAAAAAGGTACACTCATGCTACAATTAATACAACTCTCCAATCTTCGTATATCTTGTGAACACCAATACTGATCTTTTACCATCAAGTTCAAGAGCGTACCAGAAATCATTGAGATAAAATGAAATACCTGCTGAAGAAAAGCTGCTTTTGCTCTGAAAGATGCCTCCAGAAATTCAGCTTCTTTCTTTAGTTTCCTTATTTTCTCAAGGTCAGAACAAGCAGCTTTTAGATGTTCTCTTCCAGAATTCGTACTTGATAGATGCAGTTCTTGAAGCAACTGTTCCAGTCGTTTCAATGCTTCTTCAACACTTTCCAAGGCCTAAATTATCAAAAGCATTCAGTAAAGTCCAAGAAAAACAGAAAAACCAAACGCAAAATTTAGGGTAGGCAAATATCATCAATTAAGATTCTTCATTTTTTTCATCAAATAGTCTGGCAATGAATTATTGAAATCATTGTGCCATTTATTGGAAAGGTCAGAAAAATCAAGAATAATATAATATGCGAGAATGAAGGTTAACCTATCAAAAAATAATATATGAAAAATTTTAGAGGAAAAACAATTTCTGACGATTCTTTTGTCTACAAGAGCATGTGCAATCCAATACAATATTTATATCCTTATATGCAAAACACTGCATGGAGGTTAACTCATGGAAAAAGGGACAGAATCTCATGAAAAGACTAACCCATATAAACTAGGAACTAACAAATAAGTACATGTGATAACAAAATAAGCTTCCAGAAATAAATGGAGAAAGAAAAACCCTTAGAAGGCATTACAACTTCAAAACTCAAAAATGATAATAATCCTAACTTACCAAGGCTAAACTTAGGCTTGTAAGGTTTGTCATCACAATCCTCATTAAGTGTCTTACTTTCACAAGCTTAGTTTTGTAGATTGACCGGACATCTTACAGGAATTTGTGTAATGTTACACATTGGTAGAGCAATGTTACCAGAACATCTTACAGGAATTTGTGTAACTCATTCCTGAAAACTTTCTTTAACAAGGAACTTCTAAGCAATTATCCTAAACTAAGCTTCAGACCTGCAACCAGCTACCACTCTATTTCTTACTTCAGTGTAGTGTTTTGAAAAGAATGCCTGCGCATTGAGGTGCACAGTGCAAGTGTGCAAGCTTCAGTGCTCCTTGAAGCCCCCATATTATCATTTCTTTAATATGTTTTAACTTTTTTAAAAAAGAATCAATTAAATAATATTAGGAAATCTCTTTTTTGTCCCTAATTTCTGAAAAAAACTTCATTTTCTTTTCAACTGAAAAAACTCCATATTCTTAAAATTTGTATTATTCCATTATTCTTTACACTATATTATTCGATTTATAAAAAATATATGTACATTTTTCTATTAGAGCCTACAAAAATCCCTCACTTTTCTTTGTGCCTCACTTTTCTTTAGTACACCTTGAGCTTTAAAAAAGAAAGAAGATGAAAGTTAATTATGAAGCTAGAAGAATTGGGAAGCAACTCTAAATGCAATGGATACTCAGTATGGATAATAGATTTGATTATGGCTTGATTAAGGGTGGGCTAACAATTTTAGGAAGATGTGAATTAGTTCTAAATCACTTGAGACTGGATATAGTTCTTTCGGCTGGATTGAAGTAGTAGGAAATGGCATATCTTATAAATTTTTTGTAGTTTGAGAGGTTGGATCAAATGTGGGGGTATTTGATGCAGCTCCTGATTCTTCGAATGATTCTATAAGATTTCAACAATCGCTCAAAACTAAGTTGGTCGTCTAAAAGAAAATTTCTCTACAAGTTTAAGTAAGAGTCCATTTATCTGTCCACTCATAAATTATATTTGCGACCTTTCTCTTACCCATATGGATAGTAGAACAGACAATGAAGACGTCACTGGAGATAGCTTTCTAGACTGCACCAGTTATCCAGCCTGAAAATGCTATGGTGGTTTGTTGGAATTGGCAAGAGAGTGGCTCAATTCCAGATTTCAATAAGCCTCTCAGTTAGATCTTGCTTAACTTTTGGGAGTCATTGACAATAGACTGAACAAATAGATGGACAACATAGATTGGGACTTTTAGCTAGTTCCAAAGCTCAGTCGTTATTCTCCTGCTTAACCAATAAAGGTCCTTGCAGCAATCTGTCCGAAGCTATATATATGTAGTCATTGACAATAGACTGAATAAATAGATGGACAACATAGAATGGGAAGGAGCATAAAATTTACACCCACAAAGAGCTGCACAGGAGAGTCTAAGAAACTATCAAAATATTTTTATTTCTTGTTGAAGATTCTATTGTTACGTTCAAGAGAAAAGAAAGCTTTAATGAATTGAAGTCAAATAATTTTCTCTGATTTTTGAAAGGATGCTCAACGAAAATTGATACTGAAAGATTGTTAGTGTCAGGGGGAACTAGGGAGAGCCATTTGCCAATTGAAAGAACAGAGCATATAATTCCAAAAGTTTTCAGCAAAGGAGCACTTGAAAAGATATGTCCATGGAAGGGACTCCTTTCTTTTTCTTGTACAAGATACAGCAACTGCGAGCATGAAGGAAGCCCTTTCTAGATCTTCTCGTGAGCATTTATGCTCACATGGCAAAGATCTCATAAGAAAAATTTAACTTTTCTTTTGATATTTGCTATACCCCATGCTAAATATCTCTAGGAACATATTTTGCCTTTAGGTTTGTTATTGATAATAATGGAGAAATTGCCACTAGATATACTAGCCCAAATCCTCTCGGCAATGGGCCAAAACCTTTAGCAAGAAGAATCACGTCCAAAAAAAATCCAACCAATCTTGTTATTAAATCTTGTCATTAGATTTTCCAAATTCAAGCTTAAACAGTGACCTTTTTCTTTCCATTCTGTTTGCCAATAAATACACTTGTGATAAGAGAAGAATCAGGGATTAGTCTCCCTCAGAAAAAAAACGGACTAATATTCTATGATCGTACATGGGAGGAACATTTTGAGCTTTCATAGGAAACTCTAGCAAAGATTTTGAATATACGAGAGATGAAGATAACAGGTCAGAAAATATTTAGCATCAGTTTTTCTTGGAATAAGGCTAATATATGCTTCATTAAGGCTAGCATTGACAAGGACTAGGAGCCTAAGTAAGCCAAGACAGACAAATATTAATATTAATATTTAAAAAAGAAAAAGAAACCCATTACCCCTAAAGTAAGAATATCCTCTACGAGATGTACATGAACTTTATTTTTTAGATAAGAGACAGATCAAAACTCATGTGAAGTTCACTTCTAAAAAAATAATAGATCACACTAGTGGCTCTTTCTCATCGTATTAGAAGCTTCAATGCATGCATAACTAATTTTCACATGATTGCACCAAATCTTATAATATAGATGCATTCCTATTTTCTGCTCCCCAGAGACTACTAGAAGTGCAGTTTTTAACAGTAATGGATGTATTCTTTAAATTTCTCTCGATGAAAGCTTGGTTTCTCATCAAAACAATCCTAGATGTATTGTTGAGCGAAAGTTGTTTCAGGAGGAAGACAGTTATAACTTAAAAATTGACATAGGCCATGGCCGAGTTAAAATATTGCATTTCAAAGGAAAAAGAATAACTCAAAAGAAGACCTGGTCAAAGGATTCAGTTTCACGTTCAGTAGTTGAAGAATTACTTGATCCAGTCTTTTCAACAGAAATATTGGTATTTCTCTCTAGCATCTCATTCCTGAAAGACATTTTAGGTAGGTTAAAAGGGAAAAACACTTGCTACTCCAAGAATTAGATTAAAGCTCCAATGAATACAGAATAATTAGTTCCTGAAAATAAAAACTAGAAACAAACAAGGAAACGGAAAAGGTGAAGAGGATCAAGTAGTTGTATCAGGGAGTGACAATATTATCTTCCAATAAGTGACATTTTAAATTTTGTCGCAAAACTCATGGTAATTGATTAGGAGTTGAACAAAAGAAAGTAGAAACATAAAATATAACCAATTAGCCGGTCAAATAATATTTCTTTTAATAATAAAAATACAAAAGACGAGTTGGTAATCCCAAAGTGCTGATATGATTTTGTAGTCACTAATGTGTGGACCAAGAAGGCAGAGCAGGAGTTTAGTTTCCGAAAGGAGTAATACCTATAAAGTACAAACACTTCAATTGAGGCAACATATGTGTGTCCCGACACCTGCAGGATACTTATTAAGCACCATTTCTTTGGGTTCTTTGGGACCTTGATGAGCAGATGCAGATCCTTTACAATTTTTTTTTTTTTTTTTGATAAGAGACAGCAAGGGAGTATATTAATCACAAAAGAAGGAGACAACCTATGGGCCAAGGGTGGAGATCGCCCTTGCCCAAGAGCTAATACAAAAACGATTGCCAATCTTTAATAATAGACTGTAATTACAAAAAGAATGTTTATGCAAAGAAATCCACCACGAAGCAGTATTCTGAATATTATCACAAAAGAACTCAAGGCTAGTCGACTTGTCTTCAAAAGTTCTAGAGTTCCTCTCCTTCCATAAGAGCCAAACAGCAACCCTGAACACGCATCCAGCCATAATCTTGGCTTTTTTCTTTAGGTTCCAAGCTGCCAACCCTTCATCGAGCCAATCTTCAATTTTGTTAGGAAGACAGAAGGACATACCAAAGAGATTAGCCACAAAAAACCAAACCTTCTTAGCAAAATCACAGTGAAGGAATAAATGGTCTAGATCTTCCCCCGAGAGAAGACAAAGCCTACAAGCCGAGGGGGATAAGCTCCAGCTCTTGAATTTCCTTTGAACCATATCATCAGTATTAAGGCTGCGATAAGCTAGAGACCAAAGGAAAACTTTAACTTTTTTCGGACTTTTATGCTTCCAGATCAAGCTGCATAAATTCTGGCTAACTTTGGGCGAAATTTTGGTCATTTTCTGGAACATAGAGCTTGCTGTATAGTTGCCAGAATCTTCAAGAGTCCACCTTATTTCATCTCGATCACTATTCAAACTAATCGAGCTCAGCTTTTCCACAAGGGTCATCCAGCTGGAAACTTCCCTATCAAACAATCCTCTTCTAAAAGCCACATTCCAAGCTTGGTTACTACCCTCCCAACATTCAGCAACGGTCGCATTTTTTCTCTCAGAAATCAAGTAACGGTCTGGAAATAGGGCTTGGAGAGTTTGGTTGTCACACCAAGAATCCTTCCAAAATTTAATACTTGTACCATTATGAACCACAAACTTAGCAAGTTTGGCAAAAGTCGGGAAATTCGCAGCTATATCAACCCATATTCTGTTTCCTTTTTTACCTCTAAAGGGAGTAGTCGACCAACCTTCAGGGGAAGCTCCATAAATACTTATAATGATTTGTCTCCACATAGAGTTTTTCTCTTGGGTAGATCCTTTACAATGAAGTCTATTTTCCTAGTTATTACAGACAGTCCACTGACGCTCCCTTGCTAGTTTCCTAAATCTTTGTGGGAGCTCAAAATCCCCCAAAAGAACAATGTTTTCCCTTGGTCCATGGCGTTGGGAGGCCTAAATACCATCAACAAGGTTAAAAAACACTATCCCTTCGTGCCTTTTACACCAAATTTGTGCTCTCTGTATAAAAACAGTTTGGAGTATCATAATCACTTCCTTTGCCGCTCTGTCTCCTTATCTCCTTTAAGGTTCAAGCTGAAAGATGCTTTCAGTACCAGTTGGGTTCATAGCAAGTCAGCTAAGGTGTAAGTTCTTCAAATGTTTGGTGGGCAGGGCTTTGATAAGCACAAGATAGTTCTTTGGTTTAATGTGTGTACAATTTTTCTAGGGATAGTGTGAATAGAAGAGAGTATAAGAGTCTCCAAAGATGAAGAGCAATCAGAGGATCATCCTTGGGATCCTTTTTTCTTCTTTTTGTCTTTTTGGCTTCAAGTCTTGTCCAACCTTTTCTGTAATTACTCTCTCGAAATATTACCAACCAAATGGAGATCCTTCTTGTAACTCCCCCCCCCCCCCGCGTCAACTCTATGAATTAAGTTTCTTATAAAAAGCAATTATTTATCTTAATCCTGCTAAGATTGTTAAGGAAATAGATTGAGGTAGCTAAAGCAATCAACTATTTTTGAGTTTTGAATAATATAAAAAAAGAAGGAGAACCTACAATATATTTCATTCTTTAACAAGTTTTCTACTAGATACTATTATCCTAAGATGAAACCAATTGAGGGCCTATACTTTAAAAACAAACTCTAAAAGACCTATTGATGAGTTGTTTCTTTGGATCTTTTTTGTAATATTTTTTGTAATAGTGCACAACATGGTGGTGTTTGAACCATAGCAAATTCTTTTATAATTACCGTCTTCTAATGATTATTTCAAATTAGAAGGTTCTCCTTCTATAATTGGCTAGGCCTAGATCCAAGCGGGGTCATCCCACCATCATCCGACCCCTAGGCTACTCCTTTTTCTCCTTCTTTTAATACACATACTTATGTTTCATATATATATATATATATATATAGAAGAAGAAGAAGAAATTCCTATGATGTAGATTTGGTGGTTTTTTTTTTTTTTTTTTTGGATAAAAACACCAACTTTCATTGAGATAAGAATGAAAGAATGCAAGGGCATACAAAAAAGTCAGCCCACAAAAAGACCTCCCTTAAAGGAAGGGCCACCAATCCAAAATAATAGAACCTAGCGAATAATTACAAAAGACCTTAGAAATCGAGGCCCAGAGAGAAACATAGAATCTATTGAGGGCCCAAACATCAGAAGGACCTCTCTCAAGACCACGAAAAACCCTATTATTTCTCTCGCCCTAGAGACCCCATAAAACAACACACACCCCAACTAACCATAAAAACCTCCCCTTATCACGGAATGGCGGATGGAGGAGGAACTCCTGGATCATCTCCCTATAGTCTCTGAATCGTCTCACCTGTATCGCGAACGCATCATGAAAGAGACCCCACACCGAACAGGCAAACTCGCAGTTCCATAAAATATGGTCTAAATCTTCCTCCGCCCTCCAACAATGTAGATTTGGTGGTTTGTTTGCTCTTTTAATGCAGGTTGGGGTGTGTGTAGTTATATGGGGCCTTAGGAAAGAGAGGAATAACAAAGTCTTTAAAGGGATCTTTGAGTGATGTTTAGGAATCTTTCTTTGGTTTGCCTCCTTCTATTGTGGCCTCTGCCCTCTTAGTTTTAATTACTAAGGATCCCATTTTGATCCAACAAAAAGTAAAGACAAGTCTTTTCCTTTTAAGAAAATCATATTCAGTAAAAATTATTTGGTTAAAAAAAACTGAAGGTGAGAATGAATATCCTTATGGAAATGAGAGAGGAACAGTTGACAACTATAGGGCATGGAGTAAAGAGAGTTCATAAGCTATCGGTTCCGTCAAGTGTGGGACTGACCTATGTGCTCAAATTGTCCATGTATCACTATCAGTTTATATTTGTGTGGTCGTGCATGTATATAACCAAGAGAGAGGAGATGGCATCAACTTACTTCAGAATGCCCAATTCTTCCATACATTCGGTCAACTTGGTATGCCTAACATTCAAAAAGAATTGGTTTAAGCGACATAATCCAGATGCAGCTAACTAATGAGATTCCATATCAGCATGCCCTTGGGACAAAGAGAGAAAGAGAGAGTTCAATTACCCTACTGATAGAAATTTCGCCGCCTTTACATTTGAAGGGTTTTCCAACCATTTACTATATTTGATGAAGCACTCAATCCAATGAGCACAAACATCTAATGCTTGGGGGATCGCTTCAACATTTGGAGGACCTTCTCTTTTGCTCGTATGGCCATGAGACTGTTTTAAATAGCCAGGGTTGCCTGGGTAAAATGGAAGCCAATCCAGCTCTTCACAGACTACCTGAAGAGTTCAAAACTTATCGTAAATCCTTAATGAACCAAAAATGTCTTTCTATTATGATGTACAAAATGGGTACTAACCTCCACGTATAATTGATAAGAACTTATTGATGAAAGGTGAGGATAGTATAAGACGCTTCCCCCTATAAGGTACCTGCATTAGAACAAGAAGCCATATACACAACCAAAACTTGAAAACCAGCACCATTTATTTTGAGATATAGTCAACGCATACCTAATGAAGCTTCCAAGAGAATCATCTAAAACATCAAACCCATTAGCAGAGAGAAAAGACTGCGTGCTTCTTCCCAAGGCTATAAAGAATCCAAATATAGCCAAATCTTTCTCCAAAACCTGCATTAAGACAATACATGCTTCCAATTTCAGCTACAATGTGATCACAAGTTAAAATGATCAAAAAGAAAACACGGGAGCAAAGAAAAGACATCCCCCCCCCCCCCTCCCCAACTTAATCAAAATATTATTATAAACTTTCTATTGTTGGATTCATCCAAGGGGAATCATTAATATTTTCCGCCTATAATTTCACCATCTCATTATCCTTTCCGTGTAAATATTTTCTTATTGACAGAACAGATTATAAATTCAGTAACTGAAATTCGGGTATGTGGCAATTTATTAGTGTAAGTAGTTGTCAAATCAATAGAGAAGAAATGCATTGTTGCTCAATGTATATGATTGATCCTTCTCGAGACAACATCTTAAGTCGTGAAGTCTAAGTACTCATTATTCTAAAATTTCATCCCTTTTGTAACATTTGTAACAAATAGTCGTTAGTAGTTCGATAAATATCAAAGTCAAAAAAACCTCTTTAAGTACACTCAAGACTCCAGGATCTTATTCCATCCTAATCTTACAGACTAACAAATTTAGGTACTCAACATCTAGTAGCGTCAGATAGAAGGAAAGTTCAAAGTGGATTAGAATCAACCTACAACGATAAGATGATGTGTTAATCGTACAAAATTATATTTAAATAACTTCCAATTCACATCTTTCTTCAACTTCACATTCAATAAGTTATCTTTAGAAGTTGCGGTCCAAAATTCAACACCGACCTCAATACTCTTCTGATATTGTTTCATAACTTTCATTGGTCTAGACCATATTATTTCTCTGACTAATTTGCCTTATATACGGCAATGAACTAATTGAATTCAGTAAAGCAACTTTAGGAGGGGTAAGATGTACGAGTTGCTCTAAGATTTACAAGGTTAAAGAAATTGATGTCAACCTCGATACTTTCTGATGTGGTTAATCTGGACCATATTCTTTCTCTATCTATAGCTTTCTGTAGCTTCTTCTGTACAAGATCAACCCAGAAAATTACTTCTTCTGCACCCCAATCATTTTTCACTCTGCAAGCAGCTGCTCGAGAACCAAAATGAACAAGGAATTCTCGACGCATACCAATGCTCTTTATGGTTTGAAAAGCTTCAGAAATAGGAACATATTCTACCAGCATGTCCATCAATCTACCAGATACCTCTGGAATTATAGAAAAAAACTGTGGGCAAGACACTTTTGCTGGCCCTAGTTTTGTGATTGCAGCAAGACAAGCCAATGCAAGCATGAGGAGTGAAACGTCACTTGTATTGCCAGAGCCCATAGGTAATCCTCTGCCATCCCTGAAGCAAACAAATTTTCCATAATTCCTTCACGAACCAAAAAAATCACAAATATTCAGGGACTAATTAAAGCAATACATACAATGCAGTAGCAGCAGAAAAGCGTGGATCCTGTTCAAAATAATTGACAAATGATGTTATCACCACTGGGATTTGCTGAGACCAAAACCAATCATAAGCTTCCGGTTGCTTGGCTAATAGTTTATCTCTGATTAAGCTCTCCAAGGGAGCAGATTGGCGTAGTAAACTGCACAAGTGCAAGGATTAACAATTGATGCCTTTAATGATGAGCAGCAGGTAGAAGAGTAAATCAATAATAAACCTATGAACAATAACATTGAATCATGGAAATTATAAGATTATTACGAATAAAAATACAGTTACTGTCTTCAAATGTCAAAAGAATAGAGAGAAAATATGACAGTATTTTGAAGTGCAGCTGCATTTGCAATTGCAGAAGCACTTCCAATTTTGTTGGTTGCATGTCTAGTTTTGTTTAATTATGAGTTCAATATGTTCATCCAATTAATAATAATAAAAATAATAATAATAAATAAATAAATAAATAATAAAAAATAAAAATAAAAGAGAGAAGTCAGAAGGGCAAACAAAAAGACATCAGAATTATTACCTCCTCTCGACAAAAACATTAACATCTTTGTCCCTATTATCACCCCGAGATGAAATTTCACTGGCTGCTTGCAACAAAGAATACACAGAGGCCTGTAAATAATACTCTCTTTAGATAACAGAAATAATGTTTGAGATTGAAATACCTAATGACATCAAAATTGTTCAGCTGTTAATTTAATGTTATACAAATAATATCTTGTGTGATTATACCAGGCAAGATATCTAAATGTCAAAAAGTATCATGCAAGCAGTAGACAGACAACATCAGGAGTACAGCGCTCACCACTGCATTAAATAATAATAACACTGAGCACCCACAAGAAAGTTCAAATCAATATGTCTGAACTAAAAAGATTACTAGTAGAGTCACAACCTATACCTCTAGCAATATCTCCTCCACACACACATACAAAGTATGAAATAAAATCAAGCCCATAAAATTATCAAAAATTGGGCAGAGACCATCTCAATTTAAACTATCAAGATATGAGCAAACCATCAAAATCAAGTACTTGTGATGTGAGCAGACTGCGTCCATACTTCATAGATAAGAATATTATATTATCAAGTGTAAATCATTAGGGATCACAGGAGAAGTTCTTTACTACTTTAAGAAAATGAGAAGGGGAGGAGAAGAAGAAGGTGAAGCATACGTTAGTTCTAAGCATAAAGGTCTAGTTACTAGTTATTACCTGATAAGACAGCGACTTAACCCATGCATTTCTGTCTATACCAAGCCAAGCTGTTGAAAACCAACGCATTTTTGAGGAGACACTATGTTCTTTAATAGCCAACTCAAATATTCTTGCAGCATCATGCAAAGATTGGACAAGGCCATCGTTATAATCTTGTTTCCGTGAGTCATCTAATCTGATCCTCATTTTCCCAATATCAGAACTGGTGCTTGCTTGGGGACTTCCATTGACAGTCACACTCTCATCGGCTGAAGCAAGGGGTGAGAGGTTTCTTTGTTTGCAAAGCTGTAAATAGCTTTTCCTAAAGCCTATGAAACTAGGATTGAGATTACTGTCATTCTTTTCAGATAAAACAGCTCTTATAAGGCATCTCTTCCTTGAATTTCCCCAGCTGCTCAGTAGGCCGTCCAATTGAGCAGCTCTTTTGCATGGAGAATGAGTCCGAGTTGAATTATATGGAAGCCATGAAGTCGAGGAACTGAAGACATGAGCCAAAAAAAATAGAGGATAAAAGCACATATTTTATTCAACGACAACAGGAAGTTCCTATTAGCATTTCTTCATACAAGAAAGATAAAATCACGTTAAGAAATAACAAAGGGACAAAGGATACCGATTTAAAAATAAGTGTTTCTCATGATATACATAGCAACTTTTACGTCTTAGTTTCTGTTTTATAAAACAGAAAATATACGCCAGCTGAATATTAAAACTAAGGCTAATTTACATATTCCATTCATAGACTTCGAGCTAACTTTATCTTTAGTCTTTCTCTTAAGCCTCAATCTTTTTTTTAGATAAGAGACCAAGAGATATTCAATCGGCGAAGAGACCTAACAAAACAACCTAAGGGACCAAGGGATAAGTCATCCCCTCTCCCGAAGGAAGGATTACAAAAAGACCTTCCAATCTAAATTGATTGTCTATAGAGTAATTACAAAAAGCTTTATGAAGGACACCCCAAGAAGATGCCATAAACTGTACAAGGTCACAAAAGTTAGATAAAGAGGAGCTCATTTCTTAAAATTTAGATGAAATGATAATCTGAAAACCAATAGTATAGATTATCAAACCTAATCCAACTTGATCATCTGCCCATTCATGTCTAATCCATTCAATTAACAGTCAAACCATGCAACCCCATCTAAAATTTAAAAAACAGAGTGTCATCTCTGTATTCCATCTACTATTGTTAAGCAGTAGAAACGAAAAAAATAGCATAATTCAAAAAAGTTATTCACTAGGTGAACATAATACTTAAAAGTTCAAGAACAAGGTATATAACTTAACCCAAAACTTAAAACCCATTTGAGTTATTCAACGAACATCGAGTTTCCTCTTCCCCTTCCTCAATTAGCCCACGTAACAAAAAAAAATCTACATAACAATAACAACCCAAAAGATAAAAAACCATGGCGCAAACCCTAGTCTCGATAAAATTAAATACCCAACAGACAAAAAACTAGGAAGCAAGCAATAAGTCGAATACAAATATCAAAAAAACAAAAACGAAAAGGAATCAAATGATCATCTTCATCACAGTACCTCGACGGTAGGAACCCAGTACCCTGCAATTCAATTGCCATATGCAAACGAAAAAACACAGCGTAAGAAGTTGCAGTTGAGCTCTTTCAGAAACATGAAAAACAGAAAATGAGAAGAAGAATCGCGAGGTGTAGAAGGAAAACTGTGTGGGGAAATGAAATGGAAAGGAATGGGGCTTGTGTTAGAGAAAAAGTGAAGCTGGCGTGGCGAGAGAAGAATTATCCGTATACGTGGAGAAGGGAATGGACACAAGATTGATGAACGAACTGTAGCAAAGCAATCCAAGAGATTGTTTAGGAGAATGGTGTTATCTTTTGCACAGTAATATTTGAGCCAACCAAGCTTTTTCAGTTATCCATAGCCACAAGCACTGAGGTCTAAAGTGCTTCCGAATATGCTTTTTATTTTTTTACATAACCTCACGGCGCGCCAAACCGCACAAAATGCTAGCAGATTTTGGTCCCGCGATAAGTTTTTTCCCCTTTTTTTTTTCTTCTTAAAATATTAAAAATAAAATAAGTGTTTTTATTGTATGTAATTTTCGAACCTTTTTTTTAAAAAAAAAAAAAGTCGAACTTTATTGGTAAAATATAAAAGTTGGTGGAACGTTGATATTTCAATTTTATGAAGATGTCGTTGGAAATATTAATAAAATGTTGATGATGGATATTTGGACAATTTTTAAAAATTAGAAAAAAACAATTATAGAAAATATTTAAATTACCATTAGTGATTTTATTATATTTTTATTATATATTGTGATTTTTCTGTATTACATAAAAAATTTGATTCACTATTGATGTCAAACACATGAACATAGGAAAATGTCAAAAAAAAAAAAAAAAAAAGTTTATCTTTAAACTTATATGTTTACACATTTGTTCAGTTACTCTGCCTCTTAAACCTTTAAATTTTTTTTTTTTTTTAGTTCAAACCTTTCAACTTTTTTTTAATGTTATATTTATAATTAAAATCCTTGTATTTTTTTTATTAATAGTTTCACCAAAATTTTTCCTTTTGCAAAATTAACTGTAACAAAGGCCTACATCTATTTTTTAAACCTCGACTTGCTAATAGCAAGTTGCTATGGGTGGGCCAAAAAGAGCATAGCTCAACTGGCATAAAGATGTAATGATAACCACGAGGTCTGTGGTTCGAATCTCCCCACCCCATATTGTCAAAAAAAAAAAAAAAAAAAGTTGCTATGGGTGGCTAGATTGATTTTTTTTTTTTTTTTCACAAATGTAATTTCTCCAAATTTACATGTTTACTTGTTTATTAAGTTATTCTAATCTCTTAAACCTTTAAACATTCCATTGGTTTATTCAATTCACTCATCACTCTGCCTCTTGAACATTTATTCCATTATTTTTCTCTTAACCCTTTAACCATTACATTTTTTCTTATGTTGCCGTTTCAATAAAATCCTTGTATTTTGGGAAAAAAAATCATTTTAACAAAAACTTCAATATATGCTTTCAAACTTTTTTTTAGTACAAGACAATTTTTTTTTTTTTAGTTCAGTACAAGACAATAATTGAATTAATTGAATTAAGGGCTACATGAAGTGCTCTGTCATTTTCCAAAATGCAAAAAGCCAACTTGAAAAATCACAAACCCATAAAACCAAAACATGTGCCATGAGACAAATGACATGCATAAAACGACTCTAATGGAACCTTTACTTGCTATGAATGGCTGTAAATATTCATGCCGGTAAACACTTACCTGTCAATAAAAGCATATGCATAGCTCGCAAAGCGAGCCTAGCTCAGTGATAATTGACATGTACCCTCGACCAAGAGGTCAGAGGTTCGAATCCTCCACCCCAAATGTTGATGTACTAAAAAAAAACATATGCATAGCTCAACTGCCATAAAGTATGTGCTCATGACCAGGTCATGAGTTCGGATCATCCACCCTCAAATGTTGTTAAACTAAATAACAATAATAAGCATTTACCCATGAGACACATGAATACAAAAATAATAATAATAATAATACAAATTTAAATACCAAAACATAATAATATCTCCCATCAACAAAAGACCAAAACACAAAAATTAAAAATTTTAAACCAAAATGGAATAAATATGAAAGTTTTAAGTATACAAGAGAGTATTTAAATGAAACCTCGCCACCAAATATCAGTGGAAAAACCAAGCAAATGCCAGAAATGACAGAAACACAATTAGATTAAAACGGTGAAACCCACAGAATGAGAAGTTCCGAAACAAGAAAACTCATCTTATGATAAACTTGTTACGACGAAATGACAAATCACCAGAAAGTGAAATCCTGGAAACAACAAAACTTGGAAGGAGGAAGGAAAAGTTCCTAAGCCTGAACCAAATTTAGAAGGAGTGGCATAAAAGTACCAAACTGAAAGAGGGCAATGTCACCATGCCATGCGTTTCTGTCAGCAATACCTCAAATCAAAAAGAACTTAAAGAACACCGAAACTCTTTATAATTTTACACTGAACAGACTCTACACTGGAACCACTAATTTTAGACATAATTCAAAGTGAGTTATGTACACAGCTAATTCACACACATTTAAGCCCCATGAAACCTGCCTCTCGGCCCCTGGAGATACTCAAGAATGGTGCATCTTCAGCAGTGCTTGGTAAAACTTATCGATAAATTGATCGTCCTAACACAAGAACAATCCACAGGTCAGCCAGCACCTCGGAATTAAAATAGTTTTCACAATACATAAAACTCTGTCATGTGTAATTGAACTGAAGAATGAAACAGAGTTAGATGCAATAAGTGAAGCACAGAAGAACCAGGGGTCGTTGAGCCTCTAAGCCATGACATGCAAGAATGTAAATCCTTTCTCCTCAAAACTGCAAATTGCTTGGCGAAGAACTAAACTTACAGATCCATTTTTTTCAGAGGCTGTATTATATTATAGACA
The DNA here is from genome assembly GCA_036850905.1 of Luffa acutangula. Lineage (NCBI taxonomy): Eukaryota > Viridiplantae > Streptophyta > Magnoliopsida > Cucurbitales > Cucurbitaceae > Luffa > Luffa acutangula. Next base: position 52,309,480 of record CM072087.1, on the reverse strand, counting down.
AGAAAAGGGAGAACAGCCCAAGGCCAAGAGAAAGAACTTGGAAGCATGGAGGATCAATAGAATACAATCAGTTTCAAATTGCAATGCAATTATTGATGATAGGGCTATTGTTGATGGTATTGTTAGTTAGTGAATTGGTCAAAGTCAACTAGAGTTGTTAGGAGGAGAGGAATTGTTAATAGGCAATAGACGTGAAGTAGGAAAGAGGACAGAGAAGGATCGCTGAGAATTTTATTTTTGTATGAGCTGGGATTAATGGGAGGCTCATAGGCTTTTTTAAATCACCTGGAGAAATATCTTTCTGTCTGTATTTCCATAATCTTTCAAGTTATTCAATATACTTAGATGGGCTAGAACTCTGGTAACATAGGTAGCTTAAATGACAAACCATATGAGAGCATAACCTTCTACTGTTGAACCAAAACTACTGGTTATAATATTGCCAAAAAAAGTGAGAAAGATACCTGAACAAGCATCAAAAGTGCATCACGAACTTTGTCCCTGCTAATGAGAGGCCCATCATTGAGAGCAGGAGCAGAACCAGGTGTAAGTGAAGGCGGTGGATTAGGCGGTGGAAATGGCTGAAGCATTGGGGTCCCATATGGGCTTTGTAAATTAAGTGGAGGATGAAGTGTAGGCATTGGCATGGATGAGGGCAAAGAGGGTCTCATTGGTGCAGATGAGAAAGATGGAGGGGGAAAGAAAGAAGAGGGCTTTACAAGATTAGTGACCTGATTAGCGCTATTGTTTGGGTCAGGTGGTCCATAAGGAGAGGTTAGCGTAGTTGAAGATGCAATGGGAAAAGATGGCTGTGGAGTCAGTGCAGGAGCTGATACAATATTAGGAGCAAGCAAAGATGGAGGGTTTATAGCAGAAGCATGATATGGCTGCCTTGAATCTGGTATATTTGGAGCATTGCTTCCAATATTCATAGCAGCCTGCAAAAATACTATCAAGGTCAAACGAATGGAATTGAAAATAAAATAAACCACAACGAGCAGAAAGGAAAGCTCAGCAGAATGGAATGGCATAATCACACAACTGCTCATCCTTGTACAAGTTGCTTTGTAGAAATCATCCCAATCAAGACAGTCATTGGTTCATAAGGAAATGGGAGTTTTCCGATCATGGTTTTTCAGCATAAAGGAATAAAGGTTCTCGTTTCCATAAATGTCGTAATACATACAGCTTTTCCCCTTTTTTCTTGGTTGAGGAAGGTGTATGGAATGAGAAATACAATTTTTTGTTGCAAGCTTCTGTTGCTAAGGAAAACCTAAGAGATAATTATCTGATCTGCAATTGACTAATTTAGGAGCAATTTTGAAATATTAAGAAAAATTTAGCCAGAAAACAAAATTAAAAAAGGAACTAGAATTTTATATGAATTAGGTCATTCACACCAATATTGTGTGTTCAGACCAGCAATTCTAAAGCCAGTTAATAGACGAGCTGATATATTTCTAGGTCTAGCAGATGAAAATCATCTCTTAATCAGTAAACTTATTTGTCACCATTTGCAACCAATTTACCCTGAAGTTCAATTATTAGAGAGACAGTAGACATTAAGGCCAAATAATAACCAAATTTTGTTTTATGGTCGGAAGATTTTCATCCAGTAAAATCAATTTTCATCAGAATTTGGTCTTCTCATATTTTATCTCTCATCCATTGAACTAAAACTGAGAGTTTGTTCCGGCATCACAAAAATATTCCTATTGTACAATTCTAACAAACGAGGTTGGACAAGAAAAGGTTTACAGTAGCTCAAGTTCCATAATATAAAGATAAAATATCTTTTTTTTTCTTTTTTTTTTAACTAAAAGATTAAAAAGAAAGAAAAAGAGCAAAAAGACTAAGATAGAGCACTAACACTGAAGAAGTTTACAAAGGAAGGATCTTCAGGGGCATCAGTGACAGTAGAGGGTGGTGCTGAGGGCTCCAGTGGACCTTCAATCACTGACATTGTTGGCACAGCCTCGAGCTCCTCAAAATCACTGGGTAAGAAAATAAATGAAAGATAGTCATAGAAAAGTAGAAAATTAGTTTATAACCAGAACTCAAGAATATCCAAGACAATCTGAAAATTTGATATCACAAAACTAAATCAATCCAACAGTTAATGCATGACACTGCTTAACACGTGATGATCAAAGAACAGAAAACTCCAGATGCAAATACCTAAAACCTTAACCAACAGGCAACCGTCCCTTTGGATGCTTCTATTCTTCCATTTGATACTTGAGAACCGTTGAGGAGAATTGTGGACTATGGTAAAGTCCAACGCCTCCCCTTAGGTGTTTGTAACCTAAGAGTTCTATAGTTATCCTATGTCACGTATTCTCAACCATTGGGGCCTCTTTCCTGTAATATCCTTTCTTTCACAGTTAGTTGGCCGTATCAGCTCCTTTTGCATTGGGCTCTCTTCTTTTATCGCCCTCTTGCATTTTTTCCTTTATCTCAATGAAGGCTTGGTTTTTAATTTGGAAAAAGAAAAAACTTCTGAATAATCCAATTAAATAGGTGGGTAACATGATATGACCATTTTTATTTTTATGAGAAACATGCTACGGCTTCAATAAAGCAAGATACAATAACTCATATAACAAGAAAATGACATTCATACACAACAATGTTGCTAAAAGACAATCACTATACAATTACTCATATAACAAATTAAAATGCTTCAATCTCATACAAAATTTGTTTGAAATTATTTCAATAACATTATTGTTACCCCTTGCTTGAAGAAACTTTGGACTTTAAAGGAACCTTCGAGAATGCATTAAGTATCCTGCAAAATAAAAGAACAAGTATGCCTCGTGTAAGAAACCCATAAAATACATACGTTAAATTCCTTGACAATACAATGAAGATTAGGTGTATAATATTTTAATAAGAGAAAATTCATATAAAAGGTGAAGAAGGGACTTGATGTCCAAACCTAACCATGACGACTGGAGGTTAGTACTTTTTTTTTTTTTTTTTTTTTTGATAAAGAACCAGCTTTCATTGGGAAAAAATGAAAGAATACAAGGACATACAAAAAACCAAGCCCACAAAAGGGAGACCGTTATAGAAAGGGTCTCTAATCCAACATAATGAGATTTAAAGGATAATTACAAAAACTCTCGAGACCGAAGCCCAAAGGGAAACATGGAATCTAGTGAGCGACCACACTTCCCCTGGGCTTCTATCTATCCCCCTAAAGATTCTATTGTTTCTTTCCCCCACAAGTTCCAAAAGAACGCACACATGCCAACTTGCCACAAGAATCTCCCCTTGTTGAAAGTCGGATGGAGGAGGAACTCCTCGATCATCCCTTCACATCAGGGTAAACTACCATCTGCTTCGCAAAGGACTCAAAGAAAAGACTCCACAACTGAAGGTTAGCACTAGGAGCCATGGGAAAAAAAAGTCTTAGCTTTGTTAAAGAAAGTAAGCAGAGGAAACCACAAAACCTTTTTTTTCTTTTTCGTTTTTCCCCCAAATAGAGGACAATGTTATTAATAGGGAGGAGAGTAAAGAGTATGAGTGTGTGTATCTGTGGTGGGGGGATCATAGACAAATTCCGCACGACATCTTTGAACACAACCCCTGGTATCCCTACACCTTGTAAAGTCCCCTCCTATTTCCCTCTTTCCAAGTCACTCATAGAATTGTGACCACTACATTTGGCCATGTAGTCTTGGATCTGTCAGACAATAAGACCCGCCACTTAATTTCAGAAGATTTACCAGCTTAGCTACTCCCTAAATTTCCTAAAGCTTTCTTCAAGAAATAGGCAAAAGGAGATAGTACAAAGAGATTAATAAAACTACAAAAGTATAGGGAAACCTATTAACCCATCAGCCTACAAGCACCATAATTCTTTTTCCTCAAGTTCTTGGCTCATAGATACCATAGGCCAATGAACTATGTTGAATAAAGGCAAAATGTTATAAAGACTATTGAATTAGAGTCATTCTTCCTCCTTTGGAAAAGCTAGAGGTTTTGCATGTTCCTAAAAACCAAGGGCTCCAGAAAAATGTACGATTTTGATTACAACTTAAACCCTAGAAGGCCCAAAGAGTGAAACAGCCACTCACCTACTGAACAGAGTGAACTAATAGCCGACCTATCTAATTTAAGCCTCCAAAAATTTTATAAGTGCAATCAGACCCTTTGATAGAATGATCATAGATCCCAATATCAACTTAATAACTTTTAGAATTTTATGAGAGAAGAAAAGGCTAAGCTTGAAAAGGAGTCAATTGAAGGATGAAAAGGAGTCAATTGAAGGAAGAAAAGGCTGTCAACTTTTTTAAAGATAATTTTATGTTCAAGGCTATAACATTGGTTATGAACGAGGGACCAGCCTCATACATATTTGCAAGAACAACACCAGCTCATAAGGTAATACTCATATATGCAAATTTGCAAGAAGCAAAAATTTTCCTTTGGACACTAATTTATTTATAGAGGCCTAAATAAGACAAATTGCAAAAAGAAGACCCTTCTCTAGCTAACTCGCCCCAAATATGTGTGAACTGTAGTAAAAATCAAGAAATAGTCCTCAACTTTTTTATACAAAGCAACTTCTCTCTAGTTGGAGACTCCATAGTAAAGGCAGAAATATTGTAGAGAAATGCCGGAAACTCCTTCTATAACATCCTTTTCTTGCGTATAGTAAACTTGTCTATAACATTCTTTCTTGTGCATGTGCTCTATTTGAATCAAAAGACACAATATGATTTTCAATGACAAATATAGGGCCTTCTGTAATCTTTTTGGATATAGTACAATGTACAGTACACAACCTTCATTTGGAGTGCTTTACTCAAAGCATCATTTAACTACACCACCCACTTAATTAACTTAGATAGGAGAGTTTTCTTGTAATTTTCTCTTTCTGGCAAGGGGCTACCTTATCTCCCTGACTTTTCTTTTGCAGAATCCCTTCCTTTTCTTATGGAAAGTTTAATTTCAAATTTTCATCTAAAGAAAGATCATAACAATGCTCTAATTGATAAAATTTTCACAAAACCCATATGCTAGTTATATGATGATAACAATGGTCTGATTGACAAGATATCAAGGAATAAAATGGTATTATACCTACTGAAGAGGTTTGCAACATCCTCGCATTCCCGTGGATTGTAAAACCAAATGCCATTAACTTCTTGAGCAGCATTCCGGTACAATAAATAAGGAGCTTGCACTTCATACTCAAAATCCCCAAGTAGATTCTCCACTAGATTATCTGGTTAAATAAATAGGCATATCAAAACCTAAGGTTTGAGCATACACTAGTTCAATTCAATGTTGTAAACAATGATTGATCACATGTAATTTCAACATAATTAGAAGTTCAAATCTTGTTGAAAACAAAGGATAATGCAATTTACAAGATCCAAGCTGCCAATTTCACTTATTAGCTTGCTTATTAAATTTCAAATTGAATGTTTACACAAATACAACAAAAAAAATTCTCCCTACAATGAAAAGATAGCAAATTGCAATTTATAAACTGAAGCTTTGACCGTTCTCAATTCCCATGCTAATGAATGTGCTGGTCTTAAAACCTGCTGTAAGTTATTTGTAGCCAGCACAACCATTGTGATATCATTTGGAATTAGTAGTACAATGTAACGAGAGTTTTAGCGATTCACCATGTTTAGCTCAATAGGATAATGACGATATTGAGAAGACATTTTTTTATAATTGAGAAAGCATTGCACTCTTTAAAGTTAAAAAAATGGCATTACTAACCTGTGTTGCGCCGATTCATCACAATGAATTGGAACCGAGGTTGAGCGTTTCTTGAAACAAGAAGACACATATATTAACATCGGGGAATTCAAAAAAAAAAAAAATCTCTAAGGCCAAACAACTACAAAACAAACCTTTACCCAGAAATTTAAATAAAACAAACAAACAAAATAAAAGATGAAAAAGTGATGAAAAAACCTCTTCACTACGAAAAGAGAACCTTCGACGTCCTTGCGGCTCTGCAACCACACAAAAACGAGATTAAGAAATATGAAAGCATTAGAATACAACCAGACATACCAATTTACATTAGCTTGGGAGAGATTGCAGAATAGGAAATTGTACAAACTATTTCCTGGAATGAAATTACTAAAATTTCCTCGCTAATCATGCCAATAACGCTGACAAGATTTCATTTGCCCAACAGATCGATAAGGAATAAGAAACACAAGATCTTGAATTCCCCCTCCCAACATTTGCGCGGTGAATAAAACCTGAACGACAACGAAATAGCAAGTTTTGCAACTAACCCATTGATTGGTCTCGATATTAAACTCGTAGAACGTGACATGGGCAGCGGTGATTAGAATTTCTTCAATGAAAGGATCTATTCTCTGCAGCACAGTAAGATTAAGCATTTTGGTGCTCTGCTGATCGAGATTCGGCATCAATTTTCCGGATTGAGTCATCTTCGATCGACGGAGGACTTGGTTATCTAAAACCCTTGGATTTCTTCGCTCCTGAAACTCTCTCCCCTCTCGTTTTTTTTCCCGGGAAAGTGACAGCGGTTAAAGAGAGACCAGACCAGCTTGCGGGCAATGAAACGGGACACTAATCTGGTGATGGTGGAAAGTGGGCGGCTGAATTATAGATCGTGAATTCTTTCAATTTCCAGTTCTCTGCATCAAAATTAAAACGTTGTTTTTTCTTCCTTCAATCTTCATCTCAATTTTTAATTACAAGATTTTGGACTTTATTAAATTTTTGTCCAAATTAGGTTTTTTTTTAAAAAAAAATCCAAAATAGGTTTTTCTTTCCTCTTCTTTACTTTTTCTTTCTTTCTTTTTTTTTTTCTTTTTAATAAAAAAATGATATTTTAAAGGAAATTACTAATTGTATCTGCTAAAATGACTCTTGTTTGTTTGGGAGTGATTTTGTAATGGTTAAAATCATTTTTGTCACGTTCGAAATCACTCCGAAACAAACTTTTAATTATTCAAAATCAATTTCATGTTTGAATTTACACTTTTAAATGTGATTTTTATACCATCAAAATTAATTTCGAATTATTAAATACATGTTTCAAAGTGATTTTAAATATGACAAAAGTGATTTTGATCATTTTAAAATCACTCTCAAACATGCACAAACTCTCTTTATCTATTTCAAGGGTAACATTCTCTTTGACCTAGGTTATTTCCTTAGCTATGAGGATATGTGTTGTTCCATGATCTTCTAAAATAACTCATTGTATACAAGTGAATATTTATCGTACACCTAATTGGTCACAGGATGCTTGCAAAGTTGTTTTGTGAGGTTAACTCTTCAATCAATTGAGAGGATCAAATTTTAGTTGATAGCTAGTATCCTTGCTCTATTTCCTCTTCATTTGTCTCTAAATTTTCTCGTGTTTATGAGTTATTTTTAACGTGACCCTCAAAGTGTCTTAGTTCACCATTATAATTAGTAATCACATTATTGATAAGTCTTTTTTTAGGCTAAGTTTCTAACCATAGATTTTTGCTGGTGAATTATATTTTTAAAAATAGAAATGAAATTAAAACGACTAAAATACCAAGGATAAAAATTTATCTTTAATCGTTTTTAACAAAACTGTTAAAGATAAACTTTGTAGTTATATGTTAATTTCTTATTTCATTGTTTATATAGTTTTATTCTTACTCTTTATTTTTTATAGACCACAGAGTCCTTTTCAATATTTAACAAGGATGATCAATTGTGACAAAAATAATCTTGTCCAACCACACAATAATACGGACAATTAGTAAGTTGCCTTACTATGATAGAAAATGAATTATTCTCCAAATTTTAAAATAAAACATATTGAAATTTGAAACTAGATAATTATATATCAACTTTAGAAATATAACATTTTTTCTATTAGAATAGATTAGATTCTATTCAATTATTCTTATAAGCAATACAAAAATTAAATCATGTTTTGTTTTTAAAATTTGGTTAAAAGTTTAAATATATTTTTTTAAAAAGTGAAAATTATATTTAAAAAATGTGAGAAAATAAAAATAATTTTTAAAATAGAAAACTAATAACAAAATAGTTATTAAACAGGTTTGGAATTAGCTATTTAAATTTAACTACTACAACTGCACTAAAAAGAGAAGAAACAAAAAACTCAACTTAGCTCCTTTATTTAATTAATATTATAATAAAAAGATTTTTTTTTGAAAAAATTATAATAAAAAGAATTACTATTAGAAAAATCAAATATATAATTTGATATTAGTATAGGTTATAGTTTTATATTAGTAGAATAGGATGGCATTGCGGCAGCCAGAAGCATTTTCTTAACTACCATTTTTTTTTTTTTTTTGAAATGGACTTAACTACCAGTTTTCTTTCTGTTTAAGATGTACTTTCTTTTCCTTAAAAAAAAAAAAAAAAAAAAGTACTTTTTTCTGATTTTTTTTTATTAGTGTAGGTTACCGTTTTACTTTATAATTTTTTTTTCAAGATTTATGTGGATTATAATAATAGTCATATAACTAATCTAAACATAATTAAATATCATTACTGTACGTTATGAGAAGTTTTAACAATCAACTCACGATTAGCCAACAAGAGCATAGCTCAACTGGCATAATGTTGTACTGATAACCAGGAGGTTGGCTTGAAGTTTTAATACACACTCCTAATCAAACGAATTCTTTCAAAGAGATCACATCACTGTCATCTAGTTGTCCAAGTTTGAAGTTTAGCCATTATCACTATGTACTTTGAAAGATTTTTTTTCCTCTTTTGTAGAGTGTCAAAAATATCCTAAAACTCAATCTAAATGCTTTTCTTGGTGGCAAGGTAGTTTTTCACTTGAGAAGTTTCAACTTAGGACTAGCACAATATTAGAAGTGTGGTTAAAGTTATGCTATTTTTGCGTTACAATACAAGACATTTTCGACTTGACCATTTTTTTGAAGCATATATTTTATAATCTCTAGTATGATTATTTATATCTTACAATATTTTTACCAATTCAATAACATTCATGTATTGAACATATCTGATTGAGAATTCTCTTACAAAGTTCATTGACAAATTGGAAAAGTCTATAAATGTATTGAATATATGTGATATATTGTATTTTAGTGTAACTGTAGATGTATTTTATTATTCAGCTTTCCTCTTCAAGTGTATAAATACCTCTGACCATCATTGAATAAAGCTGAGTGGATTTATTTACATTTTCTGTAAAAGTCTTCATGGTATCAGAGCGGTATTGACACACGTCATTTTTTTTTCCGCGCTTACTTTCTTAACTCTATTCTTCCTCACCGCTTGATCATGACGTCTTCAAGTTCCACTTCTAATATTGCAATCTCGGAGCAATCTCTTTCTTCTCCAATCGTTTTTCTCACAAACATCAGTAATCTCATTACTGTTCGTTTTGTGAGTTTTCATGAAGAGTCTCATTTAAGTAGTTCAACTAGGTTTAGGTAATAAACATTTTAAATAAAAAAGCAATGACACATCACATGGACCTATATTTTATGTCTTCAAACAAGCTACATACAATAGACATCAACCAATGAAAGTGAAATAAGTAGCCAATCCGATCACATATTTTGTTTTGTTATAAATCAAAATTTAGGACAAAGAAAGTTTAAGATAAGTAGTTAGACCTTGTTGAATGGTCAAAATGAATGGAGAGAGACTTCAAAAGAACTCGATAATTGTTCACACGTAACTTCGAAGATGGAAACACGTGGAATAAACAATATACTTGTATTAATATTTGTGTGCGTGTGGATATATAATCTCTAATGCTAATCCTCTGATTCTCTCTCTTGTATGTGGATGTGTAATGTGTTTCACTCGAGGGTTGTAGCGCATGTTCTCGAGTCTGAAGCATTAATTGATTCTTGGAGCTTTTGAAGTTTTGGAATCTTGAAGAATCTTTGGTCTTCAAGAAGTCTTGGGGTCTTGAAGTCTTGAAGAGTCTTTGGTCTTCAACAAGTCTCGGAGTCTTGAAGTCTTGAAGAGTCTTTAATCTTCAAGGATTGTTGAAGTCTTGAAGAGTCTTTGGTCTTCAAGGATTGTTGAAGTCTTCTAGTCTTGAAGGGTCTTCAGTCTTCGAGAAGTGTTGGGGTCTTGAAGTCTTGAAGAGTCTTTGGTCTTGATTGTTGAATTCTTCTAGTCTTGAAGGGTCTTCAATCTTCAAGAAGTCTTGGTAGAGTTTCTCTGAATTCTCTGACTCTGGCCGAGAGCTTTTCCCCTAAATGAATGGTGGTCTCGAGTTTGATGGACCTCATATGGTCTTGGGCTTTAGCCCAATTTTTTCAATGATCTCGGGTTACATTAGTCTCATGTCCAATTGCCACGTGACATTATTTGATTGGACTTCGCTTATGTCATCCGATGGATCAATAATAGACAAGTGGCACTATTTGATTTGCCAAATTTGATGTCTATTAATTTAACTTACGAACACATGTAAATTTGTAATTGGTTCCAAATTTATTTTATCATTGATTTAAATTAATGACGTGACAATTTGTGATTGGCCGAAATTTCTCATTCAACAATAATGATAATCAATTCTCTTATATTACATCATGATAAAACATGCTAACCATTGTATCTTTTAAAAATGTCTTTATCATCCCGCCAGAGCTCAAAACCAAAAGTTGAGGCGATCAATTTTATCATTTCCAAAAAAAAAATATCCAATCTTGTCATTGTCAAAGATGTAATCATCCGATTCCACATCTGTCAGATTAGAAGAGACACACAAAACAAAACCAACAAATTAAATCTAACTCCACAAAAGATGAACACGGTTCAAATTTGGTAAAATATATATCATATAACACAACTTTTCAATTCATAGGTAACCCATTTACACAAATAAAGTAAAACCCAATAACCCTTATAACAAAAGAAAAAGAAGTTACATATCAATTTTCTTTAACCCAATATCCCACAACACAACAACAAAGACACAACCCCAAACCCAAACCAAAGTATACAAAAAGCTTAAACTTTGAGAAAGCTTCTGCAAGAATAATACATAATGTGAAGAAGAATCCCATCATATCAAATGATCTCAATGGCTGTTCTTGAGGGACAGAGCAGAGAACAAGATGAGCAGAAGGAACAGCAACACACCAGCAAAAGACCCCACCACAGCCCCACTCGCCTGCTGACAAAAGTCCCCAAATTGGTTGCAAACTGCCAGCCAGTTTGTGCTTGAGTTCCCGCTGTGAGCAATCGACACCACCGCTGCCGCCGCGGCTGCAGCCGCTGTGTTCAGCGTCAGAGCCACCTACAAGTAAAAATAAATGCGTAAAATCTTGACAACTAAGAAACAGAACTACGCTAAGATGGTGTGATATAGGTAATACTTTCATTGCAACATTCCGTTAAAATCTTAATAATTAAGAGAAATAAAGTAGTACGGCTTAAAAAATACTAAAAATTTTCTCGATTACATTCCGTTTTTCTTCTTTTTTTTTTTTTAATTAAAAAAAAGGAACTTACAGCGTCCAAAATCAACAAAACAAGGCGAGGTCCAACGGCATGGGGACGAACAATGCAAACAATTGAGAATGGAAATGACAATACCACATATCCTGCAACTATTCCCATTACGATGACAAAAAACCTGCAAATTCAATTCAATTAAAAAAAATCCAAGAAATTATGTCCCGTTTAATAACTATTTGATTTTTTATTTTTGAAAATTATGTTTTTTTTCTCCTAAATTCTCTAGCAAGACTTTTATCCTAATTAAGGTTGCATTTGAATTCTTAATCAAATTTTAAAAACAAAAATAAAATTTTGAAAACTATTCTTTTTTTTATTTCTAAAATTGGACTTGGTTTTTGAAAAAGAGGTAGAAGATTGATACTAAAACAAAAAAACTTACAGGTGAAAATATGTGTATGTAAGTTTAATTTTAAAAAACAAAAAATATGGTTATCAATTGAGATTTTAATAACAAAAATAAATTAATTAATTAATAAATTAAAAGAAAAAACCCAACTGGAAAGTGGGCAAATCATCATAGCTAGCCTCGAACTGGAAGAACTGAGTGAAAAACGGCAGAGTCTGCCCACTGGTTCCCATGGCCGCCGCCGCCGCCAGCGCCGCCGCAAGGGCGCCGAGTCTCAGAATGAAGTCGAAAATCGCAAGCCCACGTTTCGTCCGGTGGGTGCCCCTGTCTGGGCGGACCGGCGGCGGCGACGCCGCCAGCAGCGGCGTGGTGCTCTTCTTCTTGGCAATTGGGCCACTGTTGCTGGTCTCGGGGGCGACGTCAATGGCAATCGATTCGGCGTTCTTCATATTTCCTCTGTTTGTTGTTGAGAATTCAAAGAAACCCAGATGGGAGTTTGGAGAAATTTGAGTGAGATTTTCAGAGAATTGAAGGAAATTGTGAGTGATGGGAATGTTGAAGAGAGTTGGGATTTAAATACAGAGAGGAATTTGGAGCAGATGAAGTGGAGGGAGTTGTTGATGAAATTAACTTCTCCATTTGAGTTTCAAAAAAACAGAGTTTTTTTTTTTTTTTTTTGGGTTTGAATATCAGTAACAGGTAGAGAAAAGTGTTTGGATGATGGGGAAGATGAGTTGGGGAAGTAGCTAGATAATCCTAATCCAATATGATTAGAATCTTTTATTTTATTTTATTTTTTCAAATTTCATATTGCAACTTGGTTTTGTTTATATGGTTTCCATAATCTGTAAATAGTATTTTTATTACCATTTTTTGTTTGTGTCTATTTCGTCAGAACTATTAAAATATCTAATAGACTTAGATATGTGTCTAATAGATGATTAACAAATTTGAAAATTTTAAAATTATTTGACCAATGTATAAATTTGAGTTTTATATTTAATGTAATCTTAAATTTTCAATTTTACGTAGATTCGTGAAATTTAAAAATTTTAAAAGTTCAAAGATTAAATATGTAATTTTAATGGTTTAAAAAAAAAATGTAATTTTAAAAGTTTAGAGATCAAGTTGCCACAAATTTCAAAGTTCAAGGATTGAATTTGTAATTTAACCTTTTTTTTTTTTTTTTACCTCTTGGTTTAGTATATACTTTGACCTAATGCATGTTCGGACAGGCTATTCTAGAAAATTATATTAATATACATACATACATATTTGTTCAATGGTTTAGTTTTAGCATGGGTTACAAATGGCAATTTTGCCCCCATCCAACACCAAATATTTTAATGTTATGTTTGCGTAAATAACATGACATCTGCATCAAAATGTGTATAAGGTAAATTATTAATGTGTTTGACCAGTTGAATTATGTTACATTGAACATATATATATATATATATGTTTTTAAAAAATATTTTCTATTACTGCTATAATTATGACCGATGGGTAGCAAAATGAGGATAAAAGTTGGAATTTCCCATTCCCTGTTAGAATGATAAACTATTCCATTTAGAATGATCTTCTCCTTAATGCTTTTAAATCTTTTAATAATGAAACCGCGACCATCTTTAATTATGTTGTTGGAATATTTGGTTTTAGTATAACAACATACACAAAAGTACGAATCTTATTGACATGTGAGTCATCACTTTCTTAAATAACATCGAGTCAACTCATAGTCAAACACTTATGTTAGTTAATTTTGTCAATTAGGAAAAAGAAAATCCTTGAACTGATAACTATTAAAGAGTAGAGAGAGCTTGTCTGGAATGTTTCATAGTCAGTGCACATTAACCATCGAGACTTGCAGCAAGCTTTTCATCAATCGCTGCAAACAATCACTTCATAGGCAAATATTCCCAATAAAAGAGTTCCAACCAAAGCCAAATCATATCTACAATTCTCAAAGATCTTACACTAAATATCTCATTAACTTTCTTCCATGGAAAATGCATCTCCAATAACAGCATAAGGGGGTTAATAAGACACTTTAGTATGTTCCCAACCAGACACTTCCTACATAAGCCATTTCAAATTTTCACAGCACCATAACTGAAGAAAAGCAAAACCTCTATGATATACAAATGACACCTAATTTTCTATGATTCGGTGGGAAAAAAATGCAGTACAACTATCTCTAGCAGTAAGTTTCCAAACCTCTATTTTTCTCCAGGCAAAAGTTGAAGATATTGATCATTTGCAACCTCAGATATGCTGGAATTCTTGACCATTGTTTACCATAACCCAATGCTCAATACTCTGTAGATGCTAGATGCTACAGGCAAAACAAACACCACCTCGCCTGCTACCTGTAAAGTTTTGAAAAGAACTCCACAATTTGCCAATAGAATTCATGTTTCAATTGAGCTTGCCTGGTTTTTTGTTCGGATGCAATGGATCTCCATTTTCTCCATGAGAGGAAAGAACGACGAGATCAGAGGAAACAGGACAATGTCCGTTGGATTTGATAGATGTAGGGCTCTCCTTTGAGGCAGGAATGTTTGATTCTGTTGTTGTAATTGGCTCTTCCGAAGCTTCTTGCTGTTGTAGGATTTCTATGCGCCTCAATGATGGCACATCTCCTTTACAGTACCTCTGCCACATTTTACGATATGTGGACTCCAGACCAAGAATGAAATTTGGCCCATCACAAACGGGAGACTTTGACATAAGACTCCGAAGACTCATTCTTAAGTTAGAAAGTGCTGTTACATCAGATGCTAGCTGCAATGCCAACTTTACATATTCCTCCTCATTTTTAGCAACCAGGTGTCCTAAACCTGCATAAAAACATGCAAAATGTCAAGTATTTATTTATGGCGTCAGATCAATTATTCAGATTAAGATCGACTATATAAACTTGAGAAGGCAGCAATATGTCCTGAATCTGTCTACATATTTCCAATTTATTTCTGTGTTCCCTTTGTCTTTAAGCACCAATGACAATGTTCAAAAGAGAAATTCCAACTCGAACTAAAGTCCTACATGTTCTCCATCTACAAAAACAATGGGGAGAGTATCAATCATCTCTTTCTGTTTTGTCCTTTCTGCTACCTATCTTTGGAACGTTATCTCCAGCCTTTTTCCTTCTACCTTCACCTAGTTCAGCGCCCAACGAGTAATAAATTTTTTTCAGTCAGAGGTTAAGAAGGAAAAAGAAGGTTCTGTGGAAAAACATTTATGATGCGGTAGTTTGACAAATCTGATTGGAAAGGACCCCTCCAATACAGAAGAGAAGACCGACCATGGAGCCTTGCGTCCAAGCTTTTCTGTAATTACACTTTAACGTCTATATGCCAATTGGAGAGGTTTCTTGTAACTCCTACAGCTCCTTTTTTTGTAATTTCATTCATAACAAAGAATTAGTCTTATATAAAAATTAGGCCAACCTAAAGACTATCCATTGAAGAGTAAACAGTGGAAACAGAAAAATCCATTCTACAAACCTTGTTAGAGGGGGGCTGAATACAGTAAATAGAATTTAAAAGAAACAACCTTTTTTCTAGATATTCCTTCGTAACAAGGATGCTGAAGATTGCAATTATCTTTACTTTTCTTACCAATACTCTTAGGGGTTATGAAGTGTATATAAAATTAGTTAGGTTTGGCTGGTGTTTCCAAGAAAGACAGTTCTCTGTTTGGAACAACTTCTCCGTCGCATAAAAGGAAAAAGAAAGAAAAAAAAAAAGAAAAATCTTTTTCAGGTGCTCCTCAGACTCAATCCTAAGACAGGAACCATCTCGATGTCAGCATTGTGTGACACATTTTGGGAAATTTAGGGAGGAATCTTAAAAAATTTTCAGATAAAGCTAAAGAATGTAAGGAATTATAGGATTCCATTCATTTGTTTTTGCTTATGGAGTTATAGGATTCTTTTTTTTTTTTTTTTTGCTTCTTATGGAGTACTCTCTCTTCATTTTTTGTAATTATAACTTACTTTTACACACACAATTAGAGTGTTTTTATGTATGCTCTTTCGATGTTCAACCATTTTGTTCTTTTCATGTTTTAATATGATGGATGTAGTATTTGTTCTTTCTTTTCATATTTTAAACAAAAAGCTTCATTCCAAATTGGAAAAAGGGTGGCATAAGAAAGGAAAAAAGAAACATGGGAGCTTTGATATTCTGGATAGAATTTGGCTCAAAGCATTTAGTCTCATTCATACAAAATCTACTTCATTTATGATTCTCTCTCTGTTCAGTTTGGTAATTGTTAGATCCACCAAAACTAGGCTACAAAAATGAAAGGATGCAAATTTAAACAGCCACAGAACAAAAATAATGGTTACTCACCAACTTTGCTGAGAAGACTAACACCAACATTGTGAGCATGAACAGAGCCAGCCATTGTTACACATGGAACTCCCATATACAATGATTCACATGTAGTTGTGGTGCCAGCATATGGAAAAGTATCCAAACTACACCAAAATACAAATAAGAATTCTTAAAAATCTCATAAAAGACAAGAAGTTCAGAGCAATCATGCACTTGAATATATCTTACAGAAGTTATTTTCTTTTATTTTCCTTTACGCTGTTGCACTAAAGGCATATTTCTAAGAGCAATCATGCACTCGAATATAGGGATTTCAAGAATATATTATTATTCTTTTTTTCCAAAAACCAAACTTTCATTGCAATAAGATGGAAGAATAAAAAAGGGCATAAAAAAAATAACCCACCAGTTTAACAAAAGGTCATTCAAACTAAACTGGTACACAGTAAAAACACTTTCACCAACCAAAAGTATGAACAAAAACCCTAATACGAAAATTGTCCAATGAAAGGGATTTGTAGTAGAAGTTTTGATGGTTCCTTTTCCTTGTGGTCCAAGGGCCTTGGTGTGTGCTTTTCTAATAGGAGGATTATGTTTCCTTCTAATAATAAAAATGTTGCATATGCTTTTTAATACCTATATATATATTTTTGAGAAAAGAGAGCTTCATTAAGAACGAGAGTTAGCTACACCAACCATATTAAATAAACATATAAATGTATGTTTAATTTTTATGTTTAAGAACGAGAGTTTCATTAAAACCTACATTTGTATGTTTAATATTTAATTTTTTGATATCATATCATTAAATAAATAATGAGCAAAAAGATAAATGTACTTGAAAGAAATTAAGCTACATGTCCCCAGCATGTCCATATTCTGGTTTTTTTTTTTAAAAAAATTGATGTGTTTCCTTCCGTGATCATGTTGTATCACGTCCTTGTTTATGCTCCATACTCAACTCAGCAACATACATAACCAACAAAAAAAAATAAAATCAAACCACATAGTATAAGGTAAAAATTCTTCTCAAATTTTACCTAATATCCATTAAGGAGTAGGCCTGCATATGGTCATGGTTCAAAAGAATAAGAGGAAGAAGATCAACCCGTTGTGATTCTAAACCAAGCTGCTCCAAGGTTGAAAGAAATCTTTGTCTCACACTATCACAACAGAAAGGCTTACACTTCACCACAAGTCTAGAATTTGGTATGGCGCATAGAATCCTTGCCCAAACTTGTAAAACTTTAGGCGTTATCTAATGAGAGGCAAACAGAGGGAGAAAAGGCAATGGCCAAAATAATCAGATCGCAAATTTATTACAGTTTAGACATTGTATGGTTGCAGCTATCTTAAAAGAAATGCATGAGCATAACTAATTGGACAGAAAAGAGAAGGAGAAAAAAGAAAAAAGAAGGAAGAAAGAAATGCATGAAACAAGTATCCAATTACTGTTAACCTATACCTTTGCAAGATTATTGAAGCTACCAAATGTGACGAAGCCATTAGAAAGAGCTGGAGCACTGGACACAGTACCAGCCTCAGGAGAAGGCGTATAACAAAGGAAGCATTCTGGCAACCTAACTAACTCCTCAACGTGCCTGTGAATCATGATAAATAATGGCATGATAACACACATAACGCACATAATTGATGTAAAACAAAACTAACTCCACAAGTTTCGTCCTTAAACTAGTAGACACTGGAGACCTACTTCTGTATTGTATTGGGAGGATCTGCCAGTGCATCTGTAATCCGATAATCGATAGTGGGCAAACCAGTTGTGTTTGGGTAGCCAATCCAAGTTACCTAAATAAACCCAGCACCATGCATCAGAAGTTAACAAAACATTAGAAAATCTGAAAACCTGGGAGAGTCTTGTCAAAAACAAAACGAGAAAACTAAAGAGTAGGTCAGAAATATGACAGGAGAAGAGACTTGTGGGAAAAATCACTAAATCCATTTATGCAAGATCACTCTCTTTATTGTAAAAAGAAACTGATTTCACCAAATAAATGAAATTATGAAGGATGGGAAAGGAAAACCAAGCCAAGATTGTAAAAGGAACCAGATCACAAAACCTACACCAAGTACAACCCACAAAAAATAGATTATCCAAAAACAAGTCAATGGAATTTTTTAAAGAGAGCTCTTGAAGCATTTGACCTAGCACTCTTCTTTTGTCCTTAAACCACCAAGCTGAACGCAACTCTGAAAGACAATCTTCGACATTATTTGGATGGCACCAAACCAAAATAAAGATCAAAGATTCACTCAAGCTGCCTCAACTCTTTTAGCATCATATAAACCAATTACAGAAGATTTTTGCGGATTAATTGTCAGACTCGAGGCTGGTTCAAAAAGTTTCAAGCAACTCCATAGCAGCCCTATCATTATAACCAAAAGAGACAAGACAACCTTAAAACCATATTTATCTAGGCCTTGTCCCTATCTCTACAAGAATAAAACCTAAAGGATTTTCTTCAATCTTTATACAAGCCTCCACAGGTCAATTTGGATCCTAATCTTTATGCATGAAGATTTTTTTTTTTTTGATATCCGTGAGTGTCCGGGCCAGCTTACACGCACCTCGACTAATCTCACGGGACAACCGCCTAACCCTACTACATTTGGTTGCCAAGGAAACTCGTAGGATATTAAATCTTTATGCATGAAGATTTGCCAATCATTCTATAAAATAAGAGGGTAATTGGTTGCTCCAGGGCAGAATAAAATATGGACATGACACTTATACAAGGACAAATGTAAAAAATAAAATAATAAAATAATAAAAAAATCTGTAACGAAATTGAAAAACATCAATCTAGGTAATCATCTGTTAGAGACAGAGACTGGGGCACAGTACCAATTACATAAACCACATTCAACAATACATAGACAACTATTTTATACAGCATGACACAAAAATGCAAACGATAGACAGAATAAAACGGTAGACAACTATAATGCAAGCTAATGACGCAATTGTCAGTCAACAAAAGAACAAGAAATATATCTTCCAGCATACCTGGACAGGCGCAGGTCTACATGCCATCATCCCCAACTTATTATTAGCTGTATGGCCAGTAAGCTCCACCAAGATATCCACCTTGTCTTCCCTGACCATGCTAGCAACCTTTTTTTCATCAATTCCATATATATCCCTCCAAACCCCACCTTGTTTTAAGACTTTGTCCCTAAACCTAATAGTTTTTGCATCTGCCTGTAAAATCATATGAAACAATCTATATTGAAACTGGAGCAGTGAATAATAGCAGGTAATGGACCATTTTTGCTTGTATGAACTGGAAACAAGAATGGTAAGATATGCAATATTAATGATAGTCAGCAGAGTTATTAGCAATATGTAGAGCCAATGTAGTTCAAAGGAACAGGTCTAGTAGGGTTATTAAACATTTAAAGTTCAAGTCGAGTTAATGAGAATTTTGAATGTACAAACATTAGAGGTTGGCAATCATGGCTAGGTTTACAAGAGAAGAATTTGAAAGAACCTGTGAACCTAAGAAGCACGGACACTTTAGTTTGGCTAGCGTGTCCGTGTCCGACACGTGTCAGACACTTGGACACTCCGACACTTGTTGGACACGTATCGAACACTTGTTAGCACAATTGATATGTGACAAATACTAGTTGTAGGTTCATTTCGAACCCTTGTTAAGTATACCAAATAAACACAATGCTTAAATGACAAAAAATAATAAATTTTAAGAGTAAAATACATTAAATTTGTTTATTCAAGCATACAAATGCATAATAAGTGAATGCATAAACTTATTGATTTTGAATTTCCTTCTTGTATAAAAGGGATATATATATGTATATTTTTCTAAACGTGTCCGTGCCGTGTCCGTGTCCTAGATTTTTAAAAAATGACATGTCCCGTGTCCGTGTTGTATCCATGTCTCGTGTCCGTATCCATGCTTCTAAGCTGTGAACGGGTAAGCTTTGCAATATTACTGATGCAGCTTGAAATTCATTGGAATGTCAAGAAAAGGCACTTTTAGTAGCATTAACATGGCAAGGGGAAATGCTTTGATAACATATTATATATGATGCAAAGTGACAATTAAAACAAAAAGTATATAATCAAGCATAATAAGGTATGCAAAAAGTTTACAACATGGTAACTGTATACCTTCACAACTGCCGAATAGACAATAACCTTGTAATTTGCATAATCATGATGGACTAGAGGGGCTTCAATGAAATAAGACACTGAGTGAGTAAAATAATCGGGAGACACATAGCCAATAACAAGTGGACGTTCTGGATCTTTAGGGTTATCCCATGATGTATATTGTGGATACAGCCTCATAAATCGCCTGCCCCAATCCCTATATAATTACCAATAAATCTAGTTAAATATAGGACCTCAAGTTTACTTCAAAGCTACAAAAAAAAATTGAAATCAACATGTTAGTGTAGATTGTGGCATGTGAAAAATATATATCAGTATAGAACCAATAAAATAAAAGACTGTGCTAGTATTTTTTTTTTAATAAGAATGCTAGTAGACTCCTAGAACCAATAAAATAAAAGAATATGCTTCCAGTATTTTTTTGTGGAAAATATACATCAGTAGATTTTCGATCACAAAACGAAAAGAAAATCTGCCGGCAAATATGCTGCTCTCGTCAATATAAAGGAAGAAGTTCCCAACCATTCTCCATAAAGTAATCAAGCTTGTTCATTATCTGCATGTCTCATAATAGCTCTATCTAGTTGAACAGACTCAGGAAGTGCAATCGTCTACTATGGGTTTGACCTGTTTAAAGAATCTTAAACCGACCACTGTGGAAATACCTTTTACAGTTTTACTAATAACAACCGAGGTATCAGATACCTTAAGCAACAACATGTCTGGCAAACAGGTCACTTCTTAAGCCAAACTTATAATGTTCTCCCTCAAGTTGGAAAAATTCAGACAACCAACCTCCTTAAAAGTAAGGTCTAACCCTGAGCATGAGAAGCATTTAAGGAGCTACAACTTTGTACCCATTATCTTGCACCACAATACAGTACTAAGTTGTGCCAGGGAACCATCAATCGAAGAATAAAACTATGAAAGCTCTTCCAGTCTAATGAGCTCTCCAGAGGGTAAAGTAATCATCATGTCAATCAATGGGGGTGGGGGGTTTGGTTGTCTGAAGCATTTAATGGACATATTTTGATGAAAATTCAAGGGGTCAATGATTTTCTAACAAAATCAACATACATCAATGGGGAAAGAAATTATTTTCACTAGCATCAGCAGTGACAGACCAAAAATATGATATCTCTACAACTCTTCTGCTACATCATTGATTTTGTTTGACTGAACCCAACAACGTAGTCCCTGATGAGTCAGTTTGTGCAGTTGCTTGTAGGTGGCCATAGCCCTATTATGATATTTATTTGATTAGGATAATTCATCCACACATGACCAAATCCATGATCACAAGTTTCCAATTTACTTACTAATTGGAATTCCCAGTCATTAATGAAATAACTTTGCTAGTGAGTTTGAATTGCCCTAGAGTTGTGCCTTTAGAGTGCTTTTGTGGCACGTATGGGAGGAAAGAAATGCTAGAGCGATTGAAGATATGTCTTTGCCTTTTGATTATTTTTGTAATGTTGTACAAAATACAACATCTTGGTGGATTTCCTTGCACACAAAATTCTTTTGTAATTATAGCTCACTCATGATCGTTAATGACGGGAAGATTGTTCTTGTGTAGTTTCGGGGGGAGGGGGGTCCTCAAACCCAACCCTTAGGCTGTTATTGTGCCTTTTCTCATAATATGTATGTATGTATGTATGATGTCTATTATTTATAAAAAAATAATAATAAAAAAATAAATAAAGGAGGATTGCCCTAGAGTTAAGAATGAACATCTTTCATGGTTTGCTTCAACTTTTAATAGGATGTAATTTCTTCAAGCTAGACTCCCTAGGGTATAAGGTCATTGTGAGCAAGTATGGACCTCATCCTTTTGAATGGGTTCCAAAAACCTTTGGACTGCAATTGTCTTGGGTTTTCCTTTTTTCTTCAGCTTTATCCCATGTGTTACGAGGTCAGTCCAAAAACCAACTTTTGGGAGGATTCCTAGGTGAGGGAAAGACCCTTGTGTTCCCTATTTCCTTAGCCTTATCATTTTACCAAGATGAGGTTACATTCAATGGCCTCTATTTTGACTTCCTCTGCCCCCTCCCCATCTCTCTCCTTGGGCTTCAGTTGCCACCTTACCAATTGCGAGGCGGCCAACCTTGTCAATCTTCTCTCCATTCTCTCATGCTAGTCCATTCATCACGGAAGGAGAGACTCTTGAGTCTAGACTCCTCGACTCTTTGAGGGTTTGGTTTCTCTTGTAAATCCTTCTTCCAAATCCTCTGTGGATCTCATCCATTTCAGGGGTCTCTGCTTTCTTTTTTTATAGAAGATTAAAATTCCTACGAGGGTTAGATTTTTTGCTAGACAAGTTTTACACGGTAGGGTGAACACGTAGGATCATCTCCAAAGACATTCCTCATTTTTGTTGTGCCCTCAATAGTGCATTCTTTGCAGGAATCAGAAGGAGTCCCTTAATCATTTGCTAGGGGAGTGCTCTTTTGCTTCTTCTCCTTGGAATCAATTTTTTAGCTTTTTCAGGGTGGCATCGGTTCGTAATAGAGGTTGTGATATCATGATCTAGGAAGTGCTTTTAAACCCCTTGTTTCATGATAAGGAAAAAATCTTAAGGCAAGCTTGTTTCTCTTGTTGCTTTATAGGGCATTTGGCTCGAAAGAAATAGCCATATCGTTAGAGGAAAGGAGAGATCAGGGGAGGAGCTTTGGGATTTCATTAGATTTAACTCTTCTTTATGGGTGTCCGTTAATCAGATCTTTTGTAATTCCTCTTTGAGGCTCATTCTTTTGGGTTCGGATTCTTTCTTGTAATTAGTTGTAGGGTCCTTAGTTTGGGACTTGTTTTTGCTCTGAGACTTGTTTTTTTGCATGCCCTTGTTTTCCCTTTCATTTTTCTTAATGAAAGTTCGGTTTCTTATATAATTTATTTTTTTAAAAAAAAAAAACATTTTTAATAGGATGTAATGTGATGTACAGTGTTATTGGTCTAAATCTAACTTTTACCTCCCAGTTAGGCTTTTGATATGAGTTGTCTTTAAGACAACATCTTAGTGCATCTCTATCCATATGGAGTTTGGATTTTGAAACTAATAATAATAAATTAAAAAATAAAAAGTAAAAACTTTGCTTCGCATTATTATAGGAATATAAAGAAGAATTTTCTTTAATACATATGAATGTTCAAGCCGGCTTGTGCACACATCAACTATTCTCACAAGATAGGTGGTCACCATGGCTTAACTCATTCCCTCTAAGACCCTTTTTTGTTTACATGACCCTTACTAACCACTAGGTCAACCCACAGCAGTTGATATAAAAAAGATTTAAAAACAAAGAAGAACAAGAAGAAAGCAAAATAGTTTATAAAACAAAGTTAATGCATGCACGCAAGATTGGTAATGGAGTGGTTTTGGGGGGAGGAATCATCTAAAACCTGTGTGCCTCGTAAAGTTTATCTTCATGTCCTTCATCAATGTAGTTCATAGCAAGCAGTCGATTCTGTGGGAACAAGAAATGAACAAGTAAGAAATTATTGTTTAAGGAAGGAAGTAAAAAACAAATTTATCACAAGACAACTATATGACCCAACTAGTCTATTACATCTGGTTGCCAAGGAAACACATAGGATATTACATCTGGTTGCTCAAGTTTCTTTTCAATTTATACATAAAAGGCTTTTTAAAAGAACAAAGAAATAGGTCTCACTAGATACACAATTGGCACTACAAAATGAATAAGGAACTACCTGGCCAGCATTCCGAGAGTCAGGGTCTATTTTAAGGCACCGCTCATAAGCATCAACCGCCATGGAAATATTCCCAGCATCCCTATGCAAAACTCCTGCACTCCAAGTAATCAAATGGTCATTTTGTGCGTGTGTGTTTTCTTGGGGGATGGGGTACAAAGAAATATGGAGCATTAGAACATACCACGAAAAAGGGTCTTCTACTATTCTTATTCATAAACAATTTGCCTTCATTTCCTTAAATTGAATATATATCATTTTTCTATACTGATTTAATTAAATAGAGTTGGATCTAAGACAAAACGAGAAAACAAGGTAGGCAGCAAAAGAAGTGTTTGAGGTGGCTAAAAATTCGGCTTCTTCCTCATTCACTTTATGTATAATAAGAAATATTTTTCCAAATTGGGAGCTTTATTAAATTTTGTATTGTTGATAAGATAAAAAATGATAGATTTTCAAGCTTGGGATGCTTTCCAATAACTACTATGAACTACAAACGCTATATAAAATATATAATTCATAAACATGCGCAATGCATGTCCTTGAATAATATGGCCATAAGCCGTAAGGTCCGACATAAAAACCTTAATTAATGATATAAAAAAAAAACCATAAAGCAAATTACTAGACCTCATCGAAATAAATGAGGATGGAAAGTTTTCAGCACATTGATGTGACAGCTGCACATTTAACACAAATGCATTCCAGGATTAAACTGTACATTCCAGAGGAAAAGTTCAGAACGAACCTAAGTTGTTGTAAGCTTCTGCATAAGTTGGATTTGCAAGAATAGCTTTTTCAATCATGCTCGCTGCAGCATCCATTTTCCCCTGATAATAATAATTGCAAATCTATGAATTCTGTATCCAAAGTAAAAGTTTGCTTAAAATTCTACTATCAGTCAAGTGTTAGTACAAGCACCTGGACCGTGTAGACAACGCCAAGATTGTTCAAGGACTGAGAAAAGTTGGGTTTTATTGATAAGGCAAGCTGAAAAATATAAACACGTGATAGAAAATTCATAATGTCAAAATTATAACACATCATAAAGGAGAAGGAATAATCAAGTGGATAACTAGGGAAAGAAGTAAGCCTACTTGATAACATTCTACAGCTTTGTCCAGATTGTCCTGATCCTTATATATAACCCCTAAATTATTACATGCCTCCGCACAATGAGGATTGAAATGGAAAGCTAGCTCATAGAAAACAATAGCCTGCAGAGCCAAAGAGATTGCAGAGTTTTTACAAGATTTTCAATTAACACAAATAATTAAGACAAGGTGGGTGAGTGGAAGGGAGAGAGCATGCACATCCGTGTTCAAAAGAAAGCAAGTTGTCCTCTACAAAAACTAACCATGTCAAACTTAAGCATTTCACCATATGCAACCCCGAGATTGTACATAGCATCAGCATAGTGCCAATTGTAATACAGAGCTCTCTTATAATATGCTACACCCTGGGTTATATCCCCCTCCAGTTTAACCTGAAAACAGATTAAAACTCATAATCAGAAACTCTCAGCAACATCTCAGAGGAAATTTAATAAAATAAATAATTATAAAAATGAAAAATAAAACAATGGCAGTTCGAGTCTCTTTTCATACAATGAAAAATTTTGTTTCTTGTTCAAAAAAGGAAACTAGTGTTCTAACTCTTAATGTAGAGAAAGAAGAGGGAAAAAGATAAATTTCTTTCTTTCTTTTTTATTTATTTATTTATTTATTTTTTTATATTGGTTAGTGCCCGGATAAACTTGTGCACACCACAACTAACCTCATAAGACAACCGTCGACCCTAAAATTTGGTTGCCAAGGAAACTCATAGGATATTAATTCCTAGGTAGGTGGCCACCATGATTTGAACTCATTCTCTTTGAGCCCTTTATTACCCACGACCCTTGTTAACCACTAGGTCAATCCATGGATAAAGGACAAATTTCCTTTTGATTAATTTTCCTTGGTACTTGCAAATTTGAAGTTAGATGATAATTTTAATAGGATTTAATAAAACTGGAAGAGCACATCACCGTTGGATTCCATGCAAATAACTTTAGGTTCTTCTTCTTCTTTTCTTTTTAAAAGAAAAAAAGTCCAATGATGACCTTCTCAGATAGTTACCATCCAAGACTAACTCGTCTTTGACCTGCTCAGATCGAACAATAGATACGCACCGAGCATATCTACTTTTTGCACCTTTTTTCTCATCAAGAAAATTACGAAACTTGATGGACTTGGCGTTAGTGATGTATCATTAAATCAAAAAGTGAACATTAACAAACTGCATCTTCTAACAGTAGTCCTTGGTGACACCAGTGATAAGGTTCTTAACATGGCTAAAGGTAATACGAATGGCAAAAGAAGTCATCCTGGAGCCAAACCAAGCATCAACCTTAAACTTCTTCTTTCTAATGGCCTCTTCCGCAATCAGCAGGAAATCCAAATTTAGATGCTTGAAATTGCAAGTGAGTTTCCCGATTTTTGCATTCACTTTGATCTTCATCGGCTTGGGAATATCCATGTTTCTGATGAGAGGATCATCCTCATCTCTTCATAATGCAACTTTCTTTGTCTCTCTTTTTGGAGTTGGGATAGTGACAGCGACAGCCGAGAATGAACAAAAACCTTTTTTTAATAAGAAACAAATTTTGTTGATCTATGAAATTGGAAAGTCTCAAAAGCCAAAGGAGTTACAATAAACTTCTCCAGTCGGAAAAAAGTGTAGAGTAGCTATAAGAATCAAAAGGATAAGAACATCTACACCATGATAAAGCTAGGAAGTCAACATATTCTAGAAAATTATCAAAAGATCTTTCCTTGTCGATGAAACCCCTTCGGTTTAGTTCAAAAGCCCAAACAAGATGCATCCGTAGAATCTTTTGCTTGTCAGAGAAAGGGTGGCCAGTTAGGGTGTATTGGAGAAGACATTTTGAATCCCTTGGAAGGACCTTCGACCAATTAAAAGAGGATAGGATCTCCTTCCACAACCTATTGGCAAAGAAGCAAGAGAGGAAGATGTGTTCCTCAGTTTCAGTATCCTTGTTGCATGACACAGTGTGGAGACAAATAAATAAGGCATTCAACATTGAAGTTTATCAAAAGTGTTGACAGCCCCGTCACTTAGTTCCAAAAAGTATGGTCATTTTGGGGTATTGATCCTTCCAAATTGAGCCATATAAAAGAGATTGTGGGTCTCCCAGCTTACTGCCAATATCATTTAGAAGGGGTTTTGTAGTGAAGGATCATCTGCTTTCCAAATTCCATAGAAAAAGATCTCATGTGTGAGATAAGTGAATGACTGATAATAGGTGGGAGAGACCAGCCCATTCCTCAATTTCATCTTCATTCAAGTTCCTCCTTGGTGTAAGGTTCCAATTTTCAAATTCTGCAGTCTATAATTCCTGTACAAAGATACTTTTCTATGGGAAGATGTGTCATTGGGCAAACCATGATGCCAAAGAAACATCCAACAGCCAACGGTTGTACCAAAAGGAGGTGGTTGCTCCATTGCCAACTTTGAGAATCAATCTATCTAAAACAAAACCTTGGTGCTTCAATATATATAAATAACCAAACTTTGGTGCTTCAAAATAATTTGCCGGGGGGCCTTTGCAGAGGTTATAGATGTATTGTTAGGCCTACTATTGAGAGAAGATTTACCATATTTTGCATCAGTAATTTGCCTTCAAATATCTTCTTTCTGATACCTCCCAATCCATTTAGCCAAAAGTGCTTTGTTTCATACTGTGTAGACCACGACCCCCTTGCCCCATGGGAAAGAGAGTTTTCCCCCATCTAACAAGGTGTAAAAACCTGAAGAATCAATTGAGCCTTTCCAAAGGAAAATTCTGTAAACCTTTCCTATAGCAAAACCAAACTTGGAGGGAAACTGGAAGAGAGACAAAAATTAAGTGGGAAGGTTAGATAGGGTAGCTTGGATGAGCGCCTACCAACTTTGGAGATATGTGAATATTTCCTCGAATGAAGCCTCCTTTCAACACATGGGAAGTTTCAGTCTCTTCACAATATCCTAGCAAGAATTTTATGTTAACAAGTTTAACACAATACTATTCACCAGTCTTTATTTTAATCAGAACCTTCAAGCAGGCCTTTTGAAGCAAAAAGCAAAACGCCTCTACACAAAAATTTAGTAAAATTCTAGATTATATATCCATTCAACTAACAACTGAACAAATAAGACAGACATGGTGAATGAAATTAAAGTCCAGTACAAAACTAGCAAAAGAAAGAAATTCTAAAATATCCAATACAATTTCTAAAAATTGAAAGGAGTCAGCAACCTTTGTTCCTAAATCTGTCAAGGCAATTGCCATATTATTCTTTGCAATCTCAAAATTTGGTGAAACGGCTAGACACCTGACACCACAGAGCAACCAATCAGATAGATATACAGTCAGCGTCAATAAACACTAATTCCTGAGATCTGAGGAAAAAAAAAAAAAGAAACAACAGAGGGATATCAATGGCAGCATCAAACAACTGACAGGGTAAGACTACCTCTCATAACAGGCAATAGCTGACTCTAGGTCCCCACGGTTTTTATATATTACACCCATGTTGCAATATGCTTCAGCATACATGGGTCTCTCTAATGCAGCCTTCTCATAGCAATTAAGGGCTGTCTGATAATCCATCATCTCAGAATAGACAACACCAAGATTATAATATGCAGGCTGCAGTTGCATGGGAAGTAAAAGTATAAGAACATAGTTTTATGCAGGGTACAAATTAAAGGGTAGATGCCCAGAAGTAAGAATAAGATGAGTTCCAAGATTACAGCATAGTGTGGATCTATTTTGAGGGCTTCATAATACTTCTGAATTCCTTCTTGACTGTTGCCAGCAAGCTTTAAGCTGGTCCCAAGGTCAGTCAAAACAACTGCTAGGCATTCAGCAGCTGGTCTGTAAGAAGGGTCTACTCTCAAAGCCTTTTGATATGACTGTCCAAAGCAAATTGGTTGAGAATTGGCAACGGCACATAAATTTTGCAAAATAAAAAACATAATTAACATAAAACATAAGCAAACAGTTGGGATAAAGTAAGAAGTATAAAGACCTGAAACAGATAAACTAGGACTTTTATTTAGAGTAGATACAGTGAGCATAAAAGGCCTCCCAGCCTTATTATAATTTCAAAACCAGAAGTCACCCTTCGACCTACCTCTAACCAATCTTTAGCCAGATAGAATAAGAAATTACCAATGTGGGAAATCATATAAATTGGGCATTAGATAAAGGACCACTCATATAAATGGCATAGTTGGAGAAAGTTCATGTGCCAAGAGTAAAAAAGTTATAAATTTAGTAGACATTTAAAATGCAACATATATATGAAAATAAGAGAAACCCCATAACAAATTTATCAACTTGTGGGTTAATCCATTTTCTATAATGAACAAGACATGAACAAAAACAACAAATAATTTATCGACCATTAATGTGTCTCTAGGGGAAAAAATTAATAATAAGAATAATTCTGAAAAGGAAAATTTTCACAAATGTTAAAAGTGATAAAAGCTACTTTATCCAACATGCCTATTTATTATCTCTCATTATTTCATATTCCTTCCAAAGTGGTTCACACCCTGGATAAAATCTTTAGGGATTTTTTTGGGAAGGTTCTCAAATGAATGGTGGTATACACAACATCAAATGGAAGACCACTCAACTTCCCCAACTTATGGGCGGACTTGGGATTGGAAATCTAAAACAGAGGAATGAGGCCTTGCTAGCAAAATGGAATTGGTGTTATCTTCATGAGGAGAATTCTCTTTGGTGTCAGCTTATTGTGGCTAAATATTACTCTAGAGGTGATTCTAGTCTTTGGTCTTATCATTCTGTGAAGGGTGGATCTAAGTCTCCATGGAGGTGTGCTCAACTATTGCTTTAATAAGTACTCGAATTCAGAAGCGAGTTGGTAATGGGCAGAATACGGACTTTTGGCATGATCAATGGCTTAATGGTGAGAAATTAGTCACTATCTTCCCCAGATTATACAGATTATCAACCAAACAACATGATGCTATTGCCACATTCTGGAACACTGAGAATTTAGCCTGGGACCTTGGTCTTAGGAGGAATCTTAATGAGGAAGAAATTTTGGAATCGGCTAATCTATCACATCAATTATCCTCAGTTATTTTGAGAAATAATAGAGACTCTTGGTTGTGGCCAATTGACTCTTCTAAGTCATTCACAATTTGTTTTCTTATGGTTGATTTGACCCATTCTAACAGACCATCATCAGATAATCTTTATTATGTGATCTGGAAAGATGTTTATCCCAACAAAATAAAAATAAAAAAAATTGTGGGAACTTAGTCATGGAGGTGTCAATACTGTTGATCGTTTACAAAGAAGGATGCCTCACTGCTCTCTATCTCCATCTTGGTGTGTTATGTGTGCAAACGATGATGAGAACCCAGGCCACTTATTTAGGTGTTGCTCCTTTGCTCGTTACTACTAGTCTTATATCTTGGAAGCTTTTGGGTGGAATTTGGTCCTACCTAACAATGTGTTCGACATGGTTCAAAGAAGATCTTTATGGTTGGCTTTTAACAGGGTGTTCTTTTGGTCTCTTTGGTGTAAAAGAAATAGTAGGATCTTCAGAGAGATGGCCTCCAACTTCACTACTTTTATAGATTTGATTGTTTTTAATTCCCTTTATTGGTGTAAATGTAAACACCCGTTCTCTGATTATAGTCTTTCGTCTTTAATTGCCAATTGGAAATCTTTTATGTAATTCACCTTTTGGTGTTTGGAGTGTAAACTCCTATTTCATTCATTCAATGAAATTGTTTCCCTACTCAAAAAAAAAAAAAAAAAAGTGATAAAAGTATAACATGGAAGGGGACATAAAAGGCTTGAATTTTTCTACAAATCGTCCCAATTATAAATCCTAATAGTGCTATGAATGATAATTTCTCTATTTCTTCTCTTTCTTCTCGGCACCTTGGGCCACCCCTTGCACACAAACCTAGACTGGCCTCATTCTAGAAGTCAAATTGTCCAAAGTCTACAAGCAGTTGGCTCCTTGGAGAAGTCCTCCTCCAATGGTTGAAACTTACTGTCCTCCAATGCATCCTAGAAAATCTTCATTCTTTTAGGCTAATTCTAAAACCCTACCTCCTGTCAAGCAAATTAAATAATTGATGCAAACTTCCAATATCAAGGTGTTGTGAAGGTAGGTGCTCTCATCTTATCAAGTGGCGATATTGTGTCCAATTGGTAACATAGGTTGGGTATAAATAATTAATTTGGCCAATAAATTAGGCATCCTTGTGGCTTTAGAAATTTCCTCAAAAGAATTCTACTTGATTATGGGATCTTATTTAAAAGGTCCACAAGGTTTGATCCAACATTTTGGACTCTTCTAGGCTTGCCCTTTCTAAAAATATGTCCTTTGTATCTATATCACAGTACAAATAACAGACTCAAATAAAAAATAATAATATTAATATTCAAGCAGCTTTTGTTAATCTCTAAAAGAACACACCAAAAACCCATTCAGGCTCCACATCTGTCTATGACAATATCAATTACTACAAAAGAATTCTCAGTACACATTTAAGAATGTGGTAATTTTCTAAATATAGAGCCAGGAATAAGGGAATTAACCCTTCAACTATAGATTGCCAAGTAAGAATGGACTTATGGGAAATCAGGTGGAACAGTAATAGGTTTCAAATGAACTACATTCTATATCTCTTACATGGGATGTTATGTTATATATCTTAAAGGTGTCAAATTATATAGCATACCTCAGCAGCCTCTACGAGACGACCTTCCTCCTTGTACAGAATACCACAATGCGTGAAGGCGCATGCATTCTGTGGATCCAACTTGATGACTTCTGCAAAACTTTCAAAAGCAGGCCTGATCATGTTCTGCATCTGTAGACATATTCCTTTGCCAATATGAGCTTCCACGTTTTCACCATCTTTCTCTAATACTTTCTCATAAAGAACAAGAGCATCTGCAAATTTGTTTCTTGATCGAAGAATGTTGGCAAAGAAGAGACCATCCTTGCCTTCAACCTTCTTCTCTGCAGAATCGATACTCGCCGGAGATGAACTCCTTTTGGAAGAAGACTGTGATCCTTGCAAGAAACCATTTTCTCTCACAGGGACTATCTCCCTCCCACTGCTATCGTCTTTTTCTGTCAACTCCATTTATGCCTAACAGCAACCTCAGATTACAGAATCAACAATCACCATTGGCAACAAACTCCATCATTGATTCCTCCAAAACTAACTCAGCAGCAGACCCTAGTGTGGCTCTATGATAGAACCCACATCACCAAATCAGAAGCTTCTTCACCCAAACCTGTCCCAGAAAACGCACTTCAAACCCTATTATTCGATTCTAAAAATGAAAAAGAAAAACAGCTACTCAACCCCAAGTACCCAGCAACAAAATTCATTACACCCCGGCTAAAAACCCCAAAATCCTTAAACCCAATAACTAACCAACCAAACAGTTGAGCAACATAGAAAAACGAAACAAAAAAATGGGTCGATCAATAAATACTCAACAGCAAAGCATCAAGAAAGAGTTCAAGCTTACACGAAATGTCCAATCCTCCCCTCCGAGTTCTATGTCACAAACACCAGTTAACAAAGAACATTGATAGCAAAGAACAAGGACTGACAGACCAATCCACTGATGGCCAAAGCTACTTAAAAGTCCCCCTCCGTGAAGCCCAACTAGAGAAGTGGGTATAGAGAAGGAAAGCCAAAGCCAACGCCAACGCCAACGCCAGTGACAGGAAGAGAGAGAGAGAGAGAGAGAGAGAGAGAGAGCTGGTTAGTACTGCAAATGGCGAAGGAGCCAGCCGAGAAGTAGGCGAGGTCTCTGCTCTGCTGCTCTGCTTCTCTGCTACTCTCTCTCTCCGTAAAGGCGTGTGATGATGATTCGATTATGCCCCAAAAACCCCAAGCGGAGGCCCCAAAATCCGTCGGTTAATTGAAAATTTGGAAACTTGTTCTTAGTGAAATCCAACAGATTAGGGAAATTAGGGAATTGGATATGACTTTCGCTGAGTTCTCGTTGGGCGAAAATTTTGCAATTCACGCCCACGCCCATTTCCACTTCCTTTAATCTCTGTTTATAAATAATCATGCCTCTGTTTTTCTACTTTCAAGTAGGGTTTCAATTTTTTTTTTTTTTTTTTTTGTTCTGCACAATTTTTGAAATCATATATATATATATATATATATATTATAAATTTAAGGTTAAATTTCATGTTCTATCATTTTCTTGTATGTATTGTAACTCCGGATATAATATGCTCTTTGTTTTTTAATTGTTACTGTCGTTTGGTTAAAGTTAAAAGGCCTGTGGGGTTTTTTTTTTTTTTTTTTGTGAAACTTTTGATTTTGACCTGAATTCTTTAAATTCAAAAGATTTCTTAAAGTTATTTAAAAAAAATGTTAAATGAAAATATAATTTAACAATAAGCTTTCTTGCCATCTGCTCTCTCTCTCTCTCTTTTTTTTTTTTAGTTGCTTTTAACTTTTTTGTTATTGGGGGAAAATAAAATTGGTATTGGACCATTTATGGATTTTTATTTGTTTCAAATAGAATAGACGATTTTTTCTCGATGATTTGAAAATCTTTTGACCTCGAACATTGTAGATTTAGGTTAATTTTCCAAATCAGCGGTAAAACACAAATCACGTTTTTAATCCAACGATTTTAGTCCAATACGTCTATGGAAGGTTAAAAAAAATCACCTTCAATCTATTAACTTTCACAAATTCAACAAGTTAAGTGACAACTTACACTTACGAGTGAAATTAAAAGTTTATGCCCTATTTGATAATCATTTTGGTTTTTTGTTTTTTGTTTTTTAAATTGAAGTTTGTTTTCTATCAATTTTCTTACCATGGTTTTGTGTTTGTGAATGATACATCTCAATTTGCCAAATTCAAAAAACAAAAACAAAATTTTGAAAACTATTTTTTTAGTTTTCAAAACTTAACTTGTTTTTTTTTTTTAAACATTGGTATATAACACAACGAAGAAACTTAGTGGTTAATGTAGTGTTTTGAAGTTTAATTTTAAAAAACGAAATGGTTATCAAACAGAGTCTTAAATCTCACAATTCAATTGTTGTTGAACTAAAAAAACGCTTACACACAAGTAACAATTTAGTCCCTATAATTATAATTACGTCATACTCTAAAGTACAAAACTCATAAACGCATTATGACATGTCTTTAAATGTAGGGATCAGAGAAAAATGTTGAAATCAAATGGGTGGCACTAACTTTTAACTCTGTCATTTTCCTCTATTGTTGTGTCTATTTGAAGTTTTAATTTTTTTTTTCAAATACATCAATATTTGGGGTGGGGGATTTGAATCTTTGTCCTCTCAATCTATGGTACATGTCAATTACCGCCAAGTTATGTTAGTTTTCTGAAGTTTTAATTGACACAAATACCAAGTTTAAGAGTATAAATAGATTTTTTTTTTTTTTTTTTTTTTTGAAAAGAGTATAAATAGACATGTGTTTATATATTCAAAATTTTAATTGGGTAAAATAACAAAGAAAATCCTTCTCCAAACTTTCAAGTGAGCCTTATTCTGTTAATATTAATAAGCCTTCAAATAAACCACAGGACCCAAAAAAATCCCTCATTTGCAGAGCTCAAATCCTGCCTTCTTCGTCGCGATCGAGGGCGAGATTCATTACGCATCACTGCTGCTGGAACTTATAGCTTGTTATAATGACGATGACATTGGAAGGTACAATTTCCAAATTATCGATGTCGTCTTTTACCGCAGCTTCAAAATAATTCGTCTTTCTGCGATAATAAACCAGTGACTGAACTGAATTTTGGTGTATCTAATGTTCCTGTCGATTCGGGGGTGGGGGCCATAGAATTTGAGATTGTCTGGGTAAACATGTGGCTTAGCTTAGGTCGATGGATTTTCGTTGACTAACAATTTATTTGTTTGCAGCTATTATGAAATAAGGGGTTTAAGGGAATAGAAGTTTCAATTTATTTGGATTTTTTGGGGGGATTGCTTTTTTTTTTTTTTTTTTTCTCTCTATCTCCATGTAAAAAAAACATTGATTTTTACTAGAATTTGAACGAAGACGTGGGCATGGCCATAGGGGAAATCATGAGTAAAATAGAAAGAGCTGGTCTCTGCTGAATTCTCATTGATCACAAATTTTGGTTGAATTTTCACTGCTGTTCTTAGTTTTTATTAAGATGGGTGGAGAAGTGGCATGTGTAAAAGACAAAAGAACTTCAGCATGTAATGTATCTAACCATCCACCCTTTTCTCATTCAAAAAATATAAAAATAAAATCATTTAATTATAATCCCAATAACCGCACCCAGTATTGTTCCCCCTGTCGTTACACAATTTATTCTTCATATAGATAGTTATTGGATCTATGGAGCAAGAAAATGTAAAAACCCTTCCTATAAGATTGAAAATCATCCCAGGATCCTAAATTGATTTTACAGGGATTTCAAAACCTAAGTCTGTTTATGAAGAACAAGTCTATATCTAATAAGCCACGATTTAGATTAAAACCATTCTCAACGAGTTCATATAAAGTAATCCCTTTCTATAGCTTCATGATATTAGTCTTGGTATATTTTTTTAATTGTTGTGATCATGGTTGTCGCACAATATGATGTACTACCACCTTTGAAGTTTCATTTAAACCATGGGTATAATTTGTTGCCCGTTTTTTTTTTTTTTTTTTGAGAAGGGAAACAATTTCATTGATAGAATGAAATAGGAGTTCACACTCCTAACACCAAAGGGTGAATTACATAAAAGTTTTCCAATTAGCAATTAAAGATGAGAAACTATAATCAGAGAATGGGTGTTGACATTTACACCAATAAATAGCATGAAAGACAATCAAATCTATAAAGGTAGGAAAGGTGGAGGCCATATCGCTGAAGATTCTCCTATTTCTTTCACACCAGAGAGACCAAAAGAACACCCTATTAAAAGCCAACCACAAAATCTTCTTTGAACCATGGAAGGGGTGGCCCATAAATATCAACGAAACCATATCAAACACATTGTTTGGAAGGACCAAATTCCACCCAAAAGCTTCCAAAATATACGACCAGTAAGGCAGTAACGACGAGCAAAGGAGCATCCCCCAAATAAGTGTCCTGGGGTCTCATTAGCATCCGAACACATGACACACCAAGATGGAGATTGAGAACAGTGAGGCATCCTTCTTTGAAGACGGTCGGCAGTATTGATACATCCATGACTAAGCTCCCACAAAAATATTTTTATTTTTTTAGGGTAAGCATCTTTCCATATCACATAATAAA
This sequence comes from Luffa acutangula, assembly GCA_036850905.1. NCBI lineage: Eukaryota > Viridiplantae > Streptophyta > Magnoliopsida > Cucurbitales > Cucurbitaceae > Luffa > Luffa acutangula. The sequence continues at coordinate 52,273,094 of CM072087.1, read as the reverse complement.
GATTATCTGAAGATGGTCTGTTAAAAAGAAGCAAATCAGTCATTAAAGAACGAACTGTGAATGACTTTGAAGGGTCAAGCGACCACAACCAAGAGTCTCGATTATTCCTCAAGATAACCGAGGATAGATGATGGGACAGAGTAGCCCATTCCGAAATTTCTTCCTCATTAAGATTCCTCCTAAGGCCGAGGTCCCAAGCTGAAGTTTCAACATTCCAGAAAGTAGCAATTGCATCATGTTGCTTGGAAGATAGTCTATATAATCTGGGGAAAATAGTGGCTAATTTCTCACTATTAAGCCATTGATCGTGCCAAAAGTCTGTGTTTTGCCCATTACCCACTCGCTTCTGTATTCGAGAAGTGAGTAAAACAATCGTCGAGCTAATATACCTCCATGGAGACTTAGAACCACCTCTCACAGAAGGAGAAGACCACAAACTAGAATCACCTGTGAAGTAATATTTAGCCACAATAAGCTGACGCCAAAGAGAATTCTCCTCATGAAGATAACGCCAAATCCATTTTGCTAACAATGCCTCATTTCTCTGCTTTAGATTTCCAATCCCAAGACCTCCCATAAGTTGGGGAAGTTGAGTGGTCTTCCAATTAATATTGTGCACACCACCACCATTCATTTGAGAACCTTCCCAAAAAAAATCCCTAAAAATTTTATCCAGGGTGAGAACCACTTTTGAAGGAATATGAAATAAAGAGAGATAAATAGGCATGTTGGATAAAGTAGCCTGAATAAGAGTATGGCGACCACCCTTAGAAATCAATGCATATTTCCAGCTTCGTAACTTGTGTTGAATCTTCTCTATAACAATCTGCCAAAAAGATACATTTTTTGGATTACCACCCAAAGGAAGACCTAAATAGTTAGATGGCCAGGAACCAATTTTGCACCCAAAAATTCCAGCAGCTGATTCCAGATCTTCTATAGAAGAATTGATACCAAGAAGCTCACTTTTTCCAAAATTAATATTCAGGCCGGAGGCTAGCTCAAACACTTTGATAATATTAAATAGATTAGTCAAAGCAGTAGGATCCATGGTGGAGAATAATAAAGTATCGTCCGCGAATTGAAGATGATTTAGGCAAAAAGATGAAACACCGATAGGGTGAGTCAAGATTTTACCTAAGTAAGCTCCATGTGATATTAAACGAGAGAGGCAATCAGAAACCATGATAAATAGAAAAGGGGAAAGCGGATCACCTTGACGTAGACCCCTTGTTGGAATGATCTTACCTCTAGGCCTTCTATTTATAATGATCGAATAGTTTGCACTGGAAATGCAACCATATATCCATTTTCGCCATTTTTTGCCAAAACCTTTTATTTTCATAACTGCATCTAAAAAATCCCAATCAACCTTGTCAAAAGCTTTTTCAAGATCCAATTTGATAGTCACCCCCTTCTTGCCCGAACAACGCCAATCATCTATCAACTCATTGGCCATCAAGGAAGCATCTATAATTTGTCGATCTTCAACAAAAGCCAATTGATTTGGAGCAATTGTAGAAGGAAGAACTCTTTTCAGCCGATTAGATAGAACTCGAGCAATTATTTTATAAGCACAAGAAATAAGGCTTATTGGACGATAGTCATATACTGCTTTTGAGTCCAACTTTTTTGGGATAAGGCAAATGTATGTCTCATTCAAGGCTGCATTGATAATTCCATGATGATAAAAATCAGCAAAAATGTTCAGGATGTCATGCTTTATGGTAGGCCAAGCATATTTAAAAAATTCTGCAGTATACCCATCTGGTCCAGGTGATTTATCTGAGCCCAGTGATTTCACAGCAACTAGAACCTCTTCTTCTGAAAAAACTCGTTCTAACTTTGCAGCTTGAGACTCGTTGATTGGACTCCAGTCAAGATTGGTAGGGAGAAATCTCAAGTTGTTTTCTTTGGTATACAAATTCTGATAAAAATCGATAAATTCCTTCTCAATTTCTTGGGCAGTAAGCAAACTAATACCATCCCTGGATAGAACCTCAGTAATTGAATTCTTTCGCTTTCGAGCAGCCATAATGCGATGAAAAATTTTGTATTTTCGTCCCCTTCTTTTAGCCATTTTAGCTTGCACCTTTGATGCCAATAAATAGCTTCCATAGCTGAAATGTCTTGAATCGATTCTCGTAACTGATGCCTTTTTGTTCGTTGTTCTAACGTTAAACAATCAGCCTCTTCAATTCTGTCCAGAGTCTTTATTTCATCCACCATGGAAGTAATTTGAGCTAGCTCCTTCTTTTGGGAAAGGTTCCATGAGCGAAGTTCATATTTTAATCCTTTAAGTTTCTGCATCAACCCATGGCCAGGCCAACCTATGAGGGGAGTTCTGTTCCACCAAGATTCCAAAACCGTTTTGAAATCTTTACAATTTAACCATGAATTTTCGAACCGGAAGGGACAAGGGCCCCATGAGATATCTCCGAAATTCAAAGAAATTGGATAATGGTCCGAGGTAACTCGTTCAAGTCTCGTTAATTGAGCTGCCCCCATTTTCAAAAGACAATCATTAGTGGTGAAAAATCTGTCCAGTAGAGTAAGAGACCGATTTTCACCCATGCTAGACCAAGTAAACCGCCCATTTTGTAGAGGAATATCCAACAGCTGATGATCCTCTATCCATCTATTGAACATTCTCATATTGTTGGTAATAGGCTGGTCGTTAGATTTCTCTCAGGTCCAACGAGTAACGTTAAAGTCTCCCCCAACAATCCAACAATTCCCTCCCAAACCAGCCAAGTCATGAAGCTCTTGCCAAAAATCCGCCCTTTGAGTTCGATCTGTTGGGCCATAGATAGCCGATAACCAAAAAGAAAAACCATCAGCCATACAAACATGAATAGAGAGTGAGAAAAGACCTCGAATAGTCTCCTTAATGGTGTAATCCGGATCGCTCCACATGATAATGATCCCGCCCGAAGCTCCTATGGAGTCGAGGGCTGCCCAACCAATGAAGGATGAACTCCATATAGATTTAATTAACCGTCTGGTAGTTGTAGTCTTCTTAGTTTCCTGAAGGAGAACAAACGAAGGATTTTGCTTCGAAATAGCTGCTTTGATTACTGTCCGCTTTTTCCATGACCCCAAGCCTTGAACATTCCAGGAGAGAAATTTCATTGATCAACCGGAGAGCCCGCCATTAAAGCCAAAGTGGCTGTTTTATCATACCGTTTTTGCATTTAGATGTATCTGTAATTTAATGTTAACCAATGTTATTGATCTTTGTTGGGCGGTGCCTCATGGTGTTCGCGGAACATGGATGGATCTCATATCTGCAGTGTGAGTCAAATTTATCAATACTTTGTGACTATAGTTCTGTTTTCTGATGTCCAACTTTATGAAAAAATGTAAATAACATCCCTCCCTTCCTGGTTGTGCAGATTAGCTGGGCTTGCGTTTATGTTTTCATCTAGCATCTTGCTACAGATTTTGGTATGCTTTATAGTACACTCATGTATTTTGCGGACATTATAGTACTCCTTCTGCTGCTTCATTTTAGAATGAATTAGTTTGGATAATATTGATTTGAACTCTAAACTTCAAAAGTCTTCTGACAGAATTTGGCACAAATGAACGATCTCAATTTTATCCTCGTTTTTTTTTTAATAAAAAATTTATAATTAGTTTATGCAGTGTATATAGAGTAATTCTATCCTTGCAATGAAGCTTTTAATCATTGTCAAATCAAATTTAATTACTAACAAGAATCTGAAAGGCATAGTGCCTTGTCTTGAAATTCATTTAAGGTTTTACATTTTCAGGACGAAATAAAGTTTTAAAAGAAATTGAATTAGCAGGAAGAAAAGGTGTGGTTAATATTATTTTAATCCAAAAATATCTAGAGTTTAGAAGTTAATACATGTTTTATGACCTAGTTCCTGGTGAGTTTGGTTGGTCAACGTATATTTGTTCATTTACCTATCATATCATTATGTATATGATTGGATGTGAGAAGTAAGAACATGGATAGCAACAGCAACTCGTTGATGAGTGATGACATATTGCTTTTTTGATCTCCTACCCAACCCCGTGACATGTTGCTTCATGCCTAAAGTTGATGCAGGACAGGACAAGAAACAAATAAAGTAGATCCGGATTTCTTTTTTTGGTTTTTTTGTTTTGTTTTGAGAAGATCCAGAATTTGTTTGTAGGATAATACCCCATCGGATTAAATTTATACAAGGTTGGGAATTGGAATTGTAAGAATCACCTTAGAGATTTCAGGCATCACACCTAAGGTTATAGTTGCATCGCGCAATTCAAATGAGTTGTTTGAAGATTCTCTAGTTTCATCCAATCATTCAAAATAGAACTATACACCTACTCATATACTTATTCTAGACTTTCTGGATACTTGTAATCATTAATTTACTTCAAAAAATATATAAGGCACTAAATTCTCAGTAAATTTTAAAGACTTTAGTCTTGGATACCTAGAGACCTATTAAAATTGGGGCAACATCAAATACTCATTGAAACCAACAACCATATTAAAGAAGGCCCGACCATTGATCTTGCAGACAAATTACAAACCTGTTCTAAAGGTACCAGGCACTAATTAAAGACTCTTTTCTTGGGAGGATCCCTGGAAAGAGTTTCCATCATCCAAAGAATGCAGGATGTAAATGCTCGAGCTTTAAAAGTCTTTTTTTTTTTTTCTGTTCTCCATAAACCTGTAATTGCTGCCATGGTTCTCTATCCGGAAAATTCCTTTTGATACTGTCAGTATACTTGTTAGAATTTTGAATGACCCCTTTTTGGAAAGAATGTCTTATAAACCAGAAAAGTTGTGAACCGTATGTTATTTATCTTTTATTTGTTTTTGTTGTCATCATGGCAGGCTTGTGCACTATACAACAACTGGTGGCCTCTGTTATCAGGTGAGCATTAAGTTTGTTATTTTGCCTATAGATAGTTTTCAACGACTACTAATCATGTTCTCTCTGCAGCTTTGATGTATGTGCTTGTTCCAATGCCTTGTTTATTTTTCGGAGGCGGGTCCACACAGTTTTTGATTAGTCGAGATGGTGGAGGGTGAGTATTTCTTAAGCATTTAGATAGAAAATAGGTTTTCTTTATTTCAATGCGCCATCCTTAGGGAGGTAGCACTGGTGAAATGACTATTTTCAGATGTTTTCTTCACTATAAATCATTGTCATGGTTTTTGAGAAATATGATATCCTTGTTAATGATATTGCGATGCAAGTATATCAATAGTATCCATTCTATTAGGAGAAAAATATCTCTTCGTTATCATTGGAATTGTTGAATTACCACATAATGTAAGAGTACCTGTTGAAAATTTACCTCATGAACCATATCCTTCAAAAGTGATATTGACTTGAAAATGAACAGTTTTGTATGAAACAATAACTGGATTTTTCAGTGTACTTGTCTCGTTTCTCTGTCTAGTCAAATTTATATTGTAAATCTGTCTTATGGTTCATGCACAAAAACTCAAATTAATACTTTTAAGCACAACACTTATTCTACAAGTATTTTTGGATAAACCATTTACTCAGTACTCATATAAGAATGGTTTAAAAATTTTCATAAGCACTTTTGGCCATATAGTCAAACATCCTGCATACCCCCTCATCTATTACTTATACACAGTTCATTTAGAAGTACAACCCATTACACTAACGAATACGTGGGAAGATTGAAAGTGCCACAATACCCAATACTCGTCGAGTGCATCGTCCTTGCTTTCATGTTCTAACGTCTACCTTTCCTTTCGGCATGTGTTCGTGTCGTTGCAACTTCCAGATGGATAGGTGCTGCTAAGTTCTTGACTGGAGCTTCAACTGTGGGGAGCTTGGCAATTCCTATCATCCTCAGACATGCTCATATGATCGACACAGGAGCCATGTTCATAGAATTCGTTTCCTTCTTCATTTTTGTTTGCACTGTGTTGTGCTTCCACCGTGTTAGCCTTGAAGATGATTGGTGATCCCATATTCCAGAAGGATGTAGTGAAGCGGATCAGTGCTGATGATTATCAAAACTTCCTCTGTTAAATTTTAATTCGTGGTCTTTTCAAAAGTTGGTTCAAGACGATGTATAACGAGATGAAACTTGCACAGGGGAAAGGAAACTGAGTAAAAAGTTTCTCATATGTAAATCAATCTAATGTATGATAATAGAAGTCCTTTTCTTGTTATGTCCAGCGAAAGTTGTGTTGGATGAAATGCTTACTAATATTAATTTTAAGCTTAGTTTGGGTTGCTGGAGTTGATAAAATAATTGTTATTAATTATTTTTTTTAATAAAAGATAATGCATTAAAAAACTAAAAGGAACAAAAGTTCAAATCGATACAGTCCTCTAAAACGGACGAAACAAGAAATGGTGGTAAATCAGGGGGCCAAAAACAACTTTCGTCTTCCAGTGCGGAAGAAGACCCCTGACTAGATGCACAAAAATACTCAAAGCTATGGAACCCAGTACCCATAAGAGCAATGGAATTTGCCGCTCCATTTTGCAATCTAGGGCAATGCTTAAAATGGAGCACCTCCAGATTTTGCGTCAGTGCTAGGATCGCATCAACGTAGACTTTCAATTCCAACTAATCGTCTTCCTCCTTCATCAGCAACCTGAAGAGCTCCAGGCAATTCGTTTCAACCTCGATCTCCGACGGCCTTTCAGGCAAGGTGAGCAACACCTTCAATCCTTCCCACATTGCCAAATAAATTTGCACAGTTTTAAAAGTTCATTAAAAGAGGCACCAATTTCTTTGGGAAACTAATCTAAAAAATACTGTCAACTGGATTTTAAAGTTTGGCGCCTTGCTTTTCCTTGTGGTACTAGGGATTCTCTCTTTCTTGCTAATTGGACATCTTTCCAGGAAAGAGATTTTTTTTTTCCTTTTTTTAGTTCAACAATATATCAGGGGAGAAATTCAAATTTCCGACCTCTTGGTTGAGAGTATATGTCAATTACCAATGAATTATACTCATTTTGGCAAAGGAAAAAGATCTTTGACTTAATTTTGTTCGGACCTTCTTTTTGTAGTCTTTATAGTTGGAAAGAGATTGTGTATCTTCACAAATAAAGAACAAGATAATTAATCTCTCTTCCATTACTTCAGTTGGAGTGTGTGTGCAAGATAATTAATCTCTCTTCTATTACTTCAGTTGGAGTGTGTGTGAGCGCTCAATTAGTTCGTGATACTTCTCCATATTCATTTTTTTCAGTTCAACAATATTTGAGGTGAAGGAATGTACACGTCAATTATTAGTAAAATCAATTTCAAACATAGCTTGAGTTTAGATGTGGTTTATCTTGCTTTTCAATAAAGAGAAATTTGGTTGTTTATTTTACCAAAGTGAGCATGGCTCAGTGGTAATTGACATGTACCATTGATCAAGAGGTTAGAAGTTCGAATTCTCAAACCCCCCAAATGTTGATGTACTCAAAAAAAAAAATTTGTTCAACAAGAAGTAGATGGGGGATTTCAACCTCCGACATTTTGGTTGAGGACACATACCTTAACAATAGAACTATGCTGAGATTGACAATTTGACTTTCCAAATAAGTTTATATGATCTAAATTTAAAACGTTTAACTTATTTATTTAATATGCTAATATCCATACAAATTTACACTCATAAAGCCTAACATTTGCAAATCATAAACACAAACAACTTTTTAAATGTTCAATCTTTGACCAAAGTGAGCATAGCTCATCGGTAATTGACATGTACTATCGACTAAAAGGTCAGATGTTCGAATCTCTCACTCTCAAATATTGATTGTATTAAAAAACAAAAACATTTTCTAACACGATTGGCAAGAGAAAGTTGAACTATTTATTTAATATACAGGATTGACTTCAAGTTTGGTTCATGAGTCAAATATTTGTTAAATGTCTTTTCAACCATTAAAAAACAAACAACTAAACTAAATAAATAAATAAAGAAACGACCAAAAGTATGAGTCAAGTGAAGACCAATAATCGGGATAAAAAAAAATAATAAAGAAAAAGAATGAGTGAGAATCAACGAAAGCTTCTAATCATTTCATTGCCAAGAGAAAGTCACGAGACTTCCTTTGGAAAATACCAAGAATGTTGTATTACGTGTGTTGGCCACCACGACCAAATTGACTTTCAAATGAGACTCTCAACTTTAATTTCCTCACTTTTCTACTATTATAGGATCCATATTTTAAAATACTATTTTGGTTCCTAAATTTTCACGCTCAATTTTGTGTAAACAATTATTTTAGTTTTTATATTTGATAGAAAACTTGATAATTTCGATACGTCTTTAAGTTTACTTATGTGTGTTTATCTATAGGAATATATGTTCTAAATTACATACAAAAGATAAGATGTCGTTGACTTGAGAATAGTTTAATTGGTTAAGATATATATCTTTAATTTGACTAAAAACTTTTAAAAGGTTTGAGTTCTTACCTCACATGTTGTTGAATTAAAATAATAATAATAAATTGGGTCCTAAGTTTTTTTTTTTTTTTTCAATGCAAAATTGATGAGCTAAAATAAAATATTTAAAAACTTATATAAACCAAAATGAAATATGTATAAATGTTGAATCTGAGAATTAAATAATATGTAAACAAATTTTATAGCAAAAACGAACTAAGGTTTGTTTTTATCAAGTTCCTTTGATAACCATTTAAAAATATAAATTTAAAACTACATTTTTATCATATATTTAAAACTACATTACTTCAAAAGTATTTTCCATAATATAGACTTTTGTATACTTAAGGTTAATACTAACATATAAACAAGATATTATTATATCAAGGGACAAACATTCGAATTCCCACTTCAATATCTTATTGAATTCAAAAATTAAAATGTTTACCATAAAGTAATTTAGCCACTTTATTATTATTTTTTGAGTTCAGCTACTTCAATTTAAGTGTGTTTATATATCACTAATATACATAATTAGAAAACTTGGGGTAAAAAGAATAAATGACATTGTACATAAATAACTAGGTAAAATCTTAGTATATGTATAAATTCATTTCAAAAGAAAAAAATATTTATATGTAATATGTAAGTTCCAGTCATAGTAATTTTGTCAACATAAACATTACTCAACAATATTTATTGACACATCTACTCATTTTTTCGAAGTTGAATGCCATTTGTTGAACTAAAAAAAAAAGGTTATATACTATTTTTTTTTTTTAATAAAGAGTTTTCTAACATCTCCTTTATTGGAACTATTTAAAAAGGACAAAGTAGATTTATTCCATCCATATAAATAGGTTTGTGTTAGAGAAGAAGATGGAAAACACAAATATTGTAAATTAAAATATACTTAGAACAAATTCAACTATTATTGTTCTTTTATATGCTTAAACGTACCCTATTATCATTTTCGAATGGTCTTCTTTTTCAGAACAAATTCAACTGCTCCCAATCCCACATCGGCTCATAAGCAGCCTCCATGGCTTCTACGTTGAGCTCATTACTGGTTTCTGCAGTTGCTCGAGACGACTCGCCGTGTCGGTCGCCTGAAGAAGAGCTGTCCGGTGAGCTTATTGTCACTGTCAATGGAGCGTTCGAGGTTGGGTTAGGATCATTGGTGAAGCACGGTGGCTCAGCCGTCGCTGCTTGTGCGTTTGCGGCGGACCGAGCCATCTCCGGTTCACGTGGCTGTGGTCGTCGATCGAATGACCGTAATGTTTTTGATTTCTTGTAGATTCTACACAAACTGAACTCTTGTCTTAACTACAAAACCAAAATGTAACAAAGTTAAAAGTAATACGTCACATATGTTAGATCTGAAATGAACGATAACGATAATATATCATACTATATATATCTCAAAAGAGCATGTTTATATCTTACCCTTAGTATATAATTATATATAATCTAATCTTAATATTATATACTTTAGGTTATGGTCAACATGAATCTAGCTCAATTGGTATAAAACTTGTACTAATGTCTAAGAGGTCGTTAGTTTGAATCCCCACCCCACATGTGTTGTCAAAAAAAAAAAAAAAAAAAAAAAACCCACCTTTTTAAGTCACATGAGCCTACTTAGATTTATTATAATATGACATATTTTTAATTAATTATTGACTTCAATGATTTGATTTGTTAAAAACATCAGAGTTGCAAAGCATAGTATCACATGATCATAACTAGGGATTTAAAAAGTGAAATCTGACCATGATATATTTCTCAATCTTTCTAAATTATATATATATATATATTTTGTGGTTGATGAAACTTAGGGAAGATTTCAGAATTTTTCTTAGAAAATAAAAAGGGAAAATCAAACAAACATATACTTTATATTTAAAAAAATAAAAAATAAAAAACCTAAAAATAAAATCATTATCAAACGAAACCCTAAAGTATGATCAGCAATCATACTTGAAGAATAGGAGTAGCGGACGAGGAAGAAGAAGAAGGGTCTCCATTGAGATGAATGGCTTTATATTCATTCATCTTCCATTCAGTTTTGGTTCCTTTGGGAGCTCTTCCATTGTAGAAAACCATAGTCCTTTTAACTCCAATGCTTCTATGATTGTTTGAAGAGTAAACAAAGCTTGGAGAGCCAGTTGCCTTCCAATACCCTGTGGTTGTCAATCTCTTTGGTCTCCCTCCTCTTGCTTCACTCTCTTGCCTTGGTATGAAAAAAAACCATTGCTCTTGATCTCCCCTACACACCTCCCCAGCATACCCTACAAAAATATTCATCCACATATACCATAGCATTATACAAATTCATTAATTTCTCGGTATTTTGACATTGTATCAAAGTAAAAGATCTTTAAACGCTAATCTCAAATTAATAATCAATTTGACACAATAATAGAGAAGCGAGAAGAAACAACACACAAATTTACGTGGTTCACTGATGGTGATCAGATTACCAATACAAAAATTAGTACAGAATTAAGAGGGTTTATATATCACACCCCCTCTTAACCCTAACAGATTTGGTCCAAAAATAAACGCAGCTAACTAGCGCCCGCTAACAAATTCAAAGCATGTCAACCATTTCTGAAACCCTAATCATGAGACTCTTTTTTTTTTTTTTTTTTGAAAAATATCATGAGACTCTTATACCAAAGTGGAATTTCTACAAACACTATATATATAGCTTTGTCTATACAATATTCTCATGATTTTCTTCCCAAATGATAATAATTGAAAAGATTAAAGAAAAAAAAAAGAAAGAAACAAATTTAAAAAGAAAACACAAAAATAGAGAATTAATAATAAAATTATTTACGTGGAAGATCCCAAGGATTGAAGTCATAGATATCCAAAATAGGAATAATTTGATCCATCACTTGTTTCAAATCATCCCTTTCCCTTCCATCTTCAAGCTTGTTATGCAAATAGAAAGAAATCAACTCTTCTTCAGTTGGATAAAACCTAAACCCAGGAATCAAATAATTCTCCATCTCTCTCTAGATCTCTCTTTCTCTCTTAATACACACTTCTAAAAAGTAACCATTTTTATATCATAATACTTATAATTTATATATCTATATATATATGGAGGCCATGAAAAAAGAGATGAAAGATAAGGATAAGGAAAGAGAGATTGTTATTAAGGGAAGAACCCTAAAGAAATGAGGAAGAAAGCTTTGGGGACTTCTTTGAAGTTTCCAAGCTCTTGAATGGAAGCAAGTCCTTGTCCTCTTTCTCTAGAGTCGATTTATTTAAGATTTTCTAAGATTCGAGTTGTACTATGTATTTCTTTTTTAATATTATCATCGAAATTAAACTCGGTTGCTAACACGCGCAAGTTGGAAAGATAGAAGATAAAAGGTTAAAAGTTGCGTACTATAAATTTGGTTAATGACGCTTATGTATATATCTTGTTGATGATCTCACATCAAAAAAATGAGTAGAGACCTTACAATTTTATAAGATATATGAGTTACTCCTCTCAACTACTAATTAGTTTTGAAATGGAACTTTGTGTTTATCTAAATATGGTATGAGAACTCCACGTTGAAAAGATGAATAATAAAGACTTCTCGGATCGTATATATTTATATCTCCCTCTTTCCAAAATTTTAATATAATGCTATTGAATATACTTAATATATATATATAAATTTTAAGTATGCTTCTTTCTTTGATTTTCAATATTGAGTCAAGATAAAAGATATCTTTTTTGGACAGTTTTCTAAAACTCAAAAAGGTGTGCAACAAAAAGAGAAAAAAGAAAAAGAAAAATAATAAAAATATGACTTAATGATCATTAATCAAATAGTGTTGGGAGTGCGACTAAAGTCCCATCTTGGGTAGATAATGGGAGGATCATGGATTTATAAAGAAGGACAAGTACCTCCATTGAGTATGGGGCCTTTTGCGGAACCAAAAGGAAAGCCATACTTATGTTTAAAGTGGACAATATCATATGATTGTTGGAGATATGTGAGATGTCCAGTAGTCCCTTAGAAATTGCACTAAAAACATAAATGAAAAGTAAAAGTACACAGTGCATGAACATATATGTGATGTGACATGAATTTAATCAAATACATCAAATTTGGCATCATCCATGCATATGTAAATTAAATAGGATTAAAAACAGGTTTTGTCATTTTCGTGAGTACGTATCAAAATGTATTGATGAGTCAAAATTAAAAAATAGAAAAAAAAAAGGTCTATTGGTAGAAAAAAATAAATTAAATTAAAGCTATATAAAAAATTATCTAAACATATTTTTCAAAATCATTTTGATTAATGAATTAATGATAAAATAAATCTCGAAAAGGGACATTTGTTGAAGGAGAAATTTCGGCCAATCACAAATTGCCACGTCATTAATATAAATTAATGATAAAATAAATTTGGGACCAATTACACATTTACACGTGTGCCTAAATTAAATTAATAGACATTAAAATTCGGCAAATCAAAGAATGCCACTTGTCTATTAGTGATCCATCAGATAACATCAGCCAAGTTCAATCAAATTATGCCACGTGGCAATTGAACCCAAGTCAAGCCCATATGAGGTCCATAAAACTCTATAAATAGAGGAGGCCACCATTCATTTTGGGGAGATTGAGCCAAAGGCAGAAAGGGCAGAGTTTAGAGCATTCTCCCGAGATCCAAAGTCGTCAAAATCCAAAGAGTCCAGAGAATTCAGAGATCCGAGATTTAGAATTCAAAGGATTCAAGACTCAGAAGATTTGAAGACTAGAAGACTCTAAAGAGAGATCAACAAGCAAATTGACCGATCAAGAAGATCAACAAGTCAGCAGGCCGATCATCCAAGAGGATCAACAAGCTAACAAGCCGATCCAACAAATCAACAAGTCAGCAGACCGATCATCAAAGAAGATCAACAAGCCAACAAGCCGATCATCCAAGAAGATCAACAAATCAGCAGACCGATCATCAAACCGATCATCCGAGAAGATCAATAAGTCAGCAGACCGATCATCCAAGAAGATCAACAAGCCAACAGGCCGATCATCCAAGAAGATCAACAAGTTAGCAGACCGATCATCAAACCGATCATCCGAGAAGATCAACAAGTCAGCAGACCGATCATCCAAGAAGATCAACAAGCCAACAGGCCGATCATCCAAGAAGATCCACAAGGCACAACAGGTCGATCCAAGAGATCATTAAGCCAGCAGGCCGATCATCCAAGAAGATCATCAAGCCAACAGGTCGATCCAAGAGATCATCAACCTAGCAAGCCGATCATCCAAGAAGCTCAACAAACCAGCCCAAGAAGATCAAGAAGCTAGAGACCAAAGTTTATATATTTAAGAGAGAGAATCAAAGGATTAAAGTTAGAGATTGTACATCCACACGCATACAACATTAATACAATATATTATTTATTCCACGTGTCTCCATCCCTGAAGTCACGTGTGAACACTAACATTTGTTGATATTTTTCTATGTAATTTCATCGAATTTTTGTTTTTTTTTGTTGTTGTTTTTTTTAAATACTTCCTTAATTAGAACGAAAAATTAGCTATACCAAAACCATCTTCATTATTACAAAAGAAAGGCAAAGAGGCCAAACAACATCCCCACAAAAACGATCTCTTCCAGTGTGGAAGATGGGAGCTGCTAAAAAATGTCATCGACGATCCCACCGTCGACCAAGGAGAAGTCACAGCTCTGACGAGAGAATGCGCGACTTTGTTGCTTGACCTACAACATTAGGAGAAAACAATTATGCCTTCTAACTTGGCGCTCTCTTCGACCTCAACCATCACGATTTTAGCTTCTGATAAATCATCACATTCGTAATTCAGATTCTTCACCGCTTCAGATGTGCCTGATTCAACCATTATAGATAATGAATTGTTCGCTCCCGTTGAGATGAAAGCATCGATTCCTTCTTTCACTGCTAGGAATTCTAAAGTTTTTACCTCCCACTTTCTTTTCATTTTCTTGCAACCAGCCGCAATTGGAGTGTTGGGTTTTATGCCCTAAAACTCGTAGATAGTGAATGTAACCGTTGACCGGATATTAATGAAATAATATTGATATATTTTTCCATTAATTGTTATTAGTTATTTTATATTTGTCTTTGCCTAATAATAACCCTAATCCAATAAACTAGACATCCAAGGCTGTAATATGAGTCTTGAACTATATGTAGCGACATATGGGATCATTGTTCAAGAAACAGCCTAAAGGGTCTATAGTATAGGGATAAGACTGGGTGCCTTATCCTGGTGACACTATGGATACGGCCCACTTTGTATTTGATACAAACGCTGCGATCCAACGCGTTCGTGTAGGAGACATGCGAGTGGGGGTATCCTATGCAATGAGTTTGCATAAGACCGGACCGCGAAATAGTAACCACTAGTTATAACACCGTTAACTAGTTGGTTTTCTATTTCACTAGGACGACCGAGACAACTTAGTCTTAATCCTGAGTTGATTATGGACTCCTGCTCATGAGAGACTGTCCTTTGATTTGCATGGGTGAGAGTGGCCAATACGCCGACTCAATAAGCCTACCACTTTGGGGACAAGATCGAATGGGGAGCTGGGAACATAATCGTACAAGATGGAATTCACTCCTTCCCGACTTTAGGGAAGCAGATGAGTGTTCCCTTAAGTGGTTACTCCGAGTCTTGAACAAAGGGCCCTACCCTCTCAATGGCACGAGAGGGTTTTCTGTTTAATGGTTGGACCATAAACAGATTGTTCATTAGAGGAGAATTGGTACTTAAGGAAATAGAGGTGACCCAGGGGTAAAACGGTAATTTGACCCAGCTGGTGTTACGGACACTCGTGAAGGACTAACTAGTCGATATTGGTCTAAGTTCCGTGGACACAGAAAATATGTCTGCAGTGAGAAGAGTGCAACTGTGAGTCTATAGTGGAATGTACACACAGTTAACGAATATTGATTATTGTGGTTAAAGAGTTTAACCAATTAATCTCACATCGTTGGAGCTTCTGATCTGCAGGTCCATTAGGTCCCACTGGTAGCTCGTAAAGTAATTTGAGGCAACTAAGTAATTAAATTGAAAATGTTCAATTTACTAAGGGAAATAAATATAATATATATTGATATATTATTATGAGAGAAATTAATATTTGAAAAGTTCAAATATAAATTTATGGAAGATTGAAAAGAATTAATTAATTTAAGTCCTAAAAGTGTTTGGGCAAAATTAATTAATTCAAGGCCGAAAATTAAATATGTGATATTTAATTGGTGGTTAATTAATTAAAGAATTCATTAACCACGAATTAATCAATTATGTAAATAATTAATCACTTAAGGAAGTGATTAATCATTTATGGGAATGATCTAATTACTTATGGAAGAAATTAGTCATTTATGGAAAAGATTAATCAATTGGGGAATTGATTGATCATGATTGATTAATTAAGGAATAAGATTGAATCAATTTTGGAAAAGATTGATTTAATTGAATATTTTATTCATGGTCTATCTTCTATAAATAGAACACTAGACCTAATTGGTCATGACACTTGACACTCTTAAAAGACAAGACCTAGAATTCTCTCTAGCCTCCCTCTTAGAGAAAGACTCCCACAAGTCTTTGGCCTCCTAGACTTAGAGACATACCGGTGTAACCTCTGTGGTTATTGTGTCAATCAAAGAAGAATTTCCAGCGAAGAATACCTTGAAGCGGCTGCTGCGTTTTCGTTCGTGGAGCTTCGTTGGCGAAGAACGGTCAAGTCTACAACGGAGGTTTGTAACGGTTCTTCCTCTTTTCTTTAGAAAAGTTTTAAAAATAAATTTAGATTTATTTTAGCATGTTTAAACCGATTTTACAGCGGCTTTAAAGTTAGTTTAAAGTTTTTATTTGAGTTTATGTAACGGTTTTTAAAGTTAATTAATATACGGCGTAAGGTCCAATCGATGCGCTTCCGCTGCGTGGGGACTTTTATTCCCTTCAATCGGTATCAGAGCCATCGCTGTCCCTATTAATTAATTTTAAAAAGTTGCGATAGGCTCTAATAGGTGGGATTTATGCATAATGTATGTTCGGTTTGCATTGAACTGTTTGGGTTAATTTTATGGCCATAGATTTTATTTTTATGTGATTTTGATCATGTAAGGCCCGGTGTTTCGGGTATTTTATGTAAAATCGAGTCCTATGTAAGTCCGGGTCTAGAATAGGTTTTTATGAGATGAAAATCGAAGGAATCGCCGCTGAAATCGAAGCCAAAACCGAAGAAATCGTTGCTGTTTTGCCCAGATTCTGCCTCCAGACGCAACAGCGTCGGGACGCTCCTTCAACAGCGTCTCGACGCTGTCTCGATACCGAAGGCGCTCGGTAAGGAAAGCACACAGCGTCGGGACGCTACCTCAACAGCGTCTCGACGCTGTCTCGATTACGCAGGCGCCAGATATGGAAAACGCACAGCGTCGGGACGCTAATCTACACAGCGTCTCGACGCTGTCACGATGGAGGCGCGCACTAGGGTTTCAACAGGCGCGGTTCAAGCAAGGACGGTCCGGTTCGGACCGGTTCGGCTGGGCTGGGACCTATTTGGTCCGGTTCAGCCAATTTTTGGCATGGTTCGTGATTTTGGAGGCCGGTTCGAGGTGGTTCGGGGCGGTTCGAGCTGTCTAGACCGATTTCGGAGCTGTACATGGATTTTTTAGGATAGAATTTAGCTAAATTAATGTAATTTAATGCTTTATTTTATCCTAGGGGCCAAAATTAACCGGTTCAATTGCTATTTATATGCTTTATGGATGTCATATAGATTATTTAATCCCACCTTAGGTTATAAACATGCTCATGCATTTTTTATATATTATAAATTGTTATAATGTATGTTTAAATGCATGGATTGGTTTTCATATTTCTTAATATAAGTGTATATTAATTTATATGAAAAATTGGAAAGCATGAAGCATGTCATTACTTAAATTAAATATAAATAGTTATGTTTAATGTGATGAATGAAGCATGCTTGGTTGATTTTCTTGATTGGCTTATAATTGTTATAATAAAAGAAAATCAAAATTGCATGAAGCATGAAACATCCATAGTTATTAATATAATTGTTATATTATTCATGCAATTGATGTGGCTTAATTATTCAATTTGAATGAGATTGTTGAATGAATTAAACCCTAGATTCTTGATTATAGGATTAATCATTAAAATTTGAAATAGTTCTTTAATATTAATGATTAGAAACCGTCAATCTATAATCAAGATTTGCATGCAAACATAAGATCATAGGATAAATTGAATTAATTTTAAATTGTTTAAAATTAATTAGACCTAGATCGATTTCTAATAGGATTAGAATCTTTTCTTACTTAGAATTAAAAATAGTTTTAATTTACTAAGTAGGAAAAACATTGCTATGATTATAAGGGAACTCCACCGGTAATGTTCTGTCTAAGGCTGGAGGTATTTAAGTTGACGGTTTACGGAACACCTCCTACCTGGGAACTGATCTGGAATACCGGAGTTGAATTAATCATAGTTAAATGTTAGCATGCAATGTCACTAGGTTTATTAAAAGTGTTTAATGCACCTAGCTCTTTAGAGTAAAGACCTTACATTACTGAGGTTATAAGGGAACTCTCTCGGTAAAGTTCTGTCTAAGGCTGGGGGTATTTAAGTTGACGGTTTACGGAACACCTCCTACCTGGGAACTAACCGGATTGAGTTGAATTAACCATAGTAATGTTGACTTGCAATGTTGGGTTTATTAAAAGAAGTTTAATTCACCCAAAAGATTGCAGTTGAATCCTTTCCATAATTGTTATAATAGGATCAGACTTAGATAGATTGACTTAGCCGAATACTATCTAAGTTAAACAACCCTATATTAACCTTAGGACATTTTCAGTGGGAGGAAAATTACAAAACGAGATTTAAATCAAGTTTTTCTCCTACGTCCCTATATTCACAACGTGAGATTCATGCTCGGCTTCGAGTCGCCCTAGGAGCGGCCTCCCTTCGGAAAGTGTTTGCATGGGTCAATATCAAGGTGAATGGGAAAAATGTCCAGAGTAAGTGGGAGCGGGACACGTGTCAACGTATCCCTCGGTCTCCGCCCATAGTTCACACCGTGAGAGTCCTATGATCCGCCTGCAGGTTGCCCTGGCGCATCCATCCCTTCGGAGGGCCTGATCATAGGATTCGGAACATCGTGAACTCCTGAAAAGGATAGGAGCTCTTAGGCTAATCACCAACAGTTGTCTTTCCCTTCGGTAGCCTGTTGGTGCGTGCCTCTGAGATCTGAAAGTGGGAGGGTTACACTTACGAGGATGAGTTAAAAGTGTTAACAAATCCTTGACCGAACAACGGTGGCTAATGTTTATAGGAATATGAGTTATTCTGGAATTAGAATTAGCTGAGAGGTGTCTCATTTCAAAGGAGGAGTACCTGATCACCCTTCGGTGGCTGATATTCTAAACCTCTGAAACGTCGTTGCAAAACTAAATCAATAGTTTTAGGGTTCTGTGATTGTCTGTTTTGCTAAATTGATTGGATTGTGTGCAATTGTTTGCTTGTATGATGGGTTAAGGCAAAGATAACTAATACGGTCATTGTTTGTTTAAATTTCAGCAATGTCTTCCTCAATTATCTCTCTGCTTAAAAATGAGAAATTAACCGGCGAAAATTATGCTACGTGGAAGTCGAACTTGAATACGATTCTTGTTGTCGATGATCTGCGGTTCGTCTTAACGGAGGATTGTCCTCCAGCCCCTGCTCGTAATGCATCCCAGGCAGTTAAGGATGCTTATGACCGCTGGACAAAGGCCAATGATAAGACTCGCGTCTATATCTTAGCCAGCTTATCTGAAGTTTTGGCTAAAAGGCATGAGGGCATGGTAACAGCGAGGGAGATTATGAACTCTCTCCAGGAGATGTTTGGACAACCGTCCTACCAACTCCACCATGACGCTCTCAAATACGTTTATAGCTGTCGCATGAAAGAGGGCACGTCTGTTCGGGAGCATGTCCTGGATATGATGGTCCAATTCAACGTGGCAGAGGCAAACGGGGCGGTCATAGATGAGCGAAGTCAGGTTGCATTCATCTTAGAATCTCTTCCGAAGAGTTTTCTGCAGTTTCGAAGCAATGCAATGATGAATAAAATAACATTCAACCTGACTAGCCTCCTTAATGAGCTACAGCTCTATCAGTCTCTTCTTAAGAACAAGGGACAGATAGAAGGAGAGGCAAACGTTGTTCACTCCAAAAGAAAGTTCGAGAAGGGTTCATCCTCTGGAACTAAATCTGTAGCCACTTCTTCAAAGAAAACTCAGAAGAAGAAAGGAAACAAGGGGAAAGCTCCCAGTACTGCTGCCAAAAGCAAGGGAAAAGCCAAAGCTGTGGCAGACAAGGGCAAATGTTTTCACTTCAATGTAGATGGACATTGGAAGAGAAACTGCCCAAAGTACCTTGCTGAGAAAAAGAAGGAAAAGGAAGGTAAATTTGATTTACTGGTTTTAGAAACATGCCTGGTAGAACATGATGAGTTTACCTGGATACTTGATTCAGGAGCAACTAATCATGTTTGCTCTTCTTTTCAGGAAAATAGTTCCTTTCGGCAGTTGAACGATGAAGAAATGACACTCAGGGTCGGAACTGGAGAAGTCATTTCAGCTAAAGCAGTGGGAGTTGCGAAGTTATTTTTTAGAAATAGATTCTTGCTTTTAGAAAGTTTGTTAATCGTTCCCAAGATTAAGAGGAACTTGATTTCTATTTCATGTTTGATTGAACAATCGTATACAGTTACTTTTGATATGAATGAAGCGTTCATTTATAAAAATGGTATACTTATTTGTTCAGCCAAATTGGAAAATAACTTGTATGTTTTAAGACCAACCGAAAACAAAGCACTTTTAAATCACGAATTATTTAAAACTGCTGAAACTCAAAGTAAAAGGCAAAAGATTTCTCCATCAAGTAACAATACTCATCTTTGGCATCTTAGACTTGGTCATATAAACATCGATAGGATCGGTCGTTTGGTAAAGAATGGACTTCTAAGCAAGTTAGAAGAAGATTCACTACCACCTTGTGAATCTTGTCTCGAGGGAAAAATGACCAAAAGACCCTTTACTGGAAAAGGTTACAGAGCCAAAGAACCCTTAGAGTTAATACATTCGGATCTATGTGGTCCAATGAATGTAAAAGCTCGAGGAGGGTACGAATATTTCATCTCATTTATAGATGATTATTCAAGATATGGTTACTTATACCTAATGGGACATAAGTCTGAAGCCCTTGAAAAGTTTAAGGAGTTTAAGGCTGAAGTTGAAAACCTATTAGGTAAATCTATTAAAGTACTTCGATCTGATCGAGGAGGGGAGTATATGGATCAAAGATTCCAGGACTATATGATAGAACATGGAATCCAATCTCAACTCTCAGCCCCTGGTACACCTCAGCAGAATGGTGTGTCAGAAAGGAGAAATAGAACCTTGTTAGACATGGTTCGATCAATGATGAGCTATGCTCAATTGCCTAACTCGTTTTGGGGATATGCAGTAGAGACTGCAGTATACATCTTGAACAATGTTCCCTCGAAAAGTGTTTCTGAAACACCCTTCGAGTTATGGAAGGGGCGTAAACCTAGTTTGCATCACTTTCGCATCTGGGGTTGTCCAGCACACGTGCTTGTGACAAATCCTAAGAAACTGGAACCTCGTTCAAAACTGTGCCAATTTGTTGGTTACCCTAAAGAAACGAGAGGTGATTATTTCTACGACCCACAAGAAAATAAGGTGATTGTATCGACAAACGCCACTTTCTTAGAGGAAGACCACATGAGAGATCATAAACCACGAAGCAAAATAATATTAGGAGAAGCTACTGAAGAATCATCAAGAGTTATTGATGAAGTTGGACCTTCAACAAGAGTTGATGAAGGAACTAGTTCTTCAGATCCATCCCGTCCATCTCAAACGTTGGGAATGCCTCGACGCAGTGGGAGGGTTGTGTTACAACCTGATCGCTACTTGGGTTTAACTGAAACTCAGGTTGTCATACCTAATGATGGCATTGAGGATCCATTGTCATATCGACAGGCAATGAATGACGAAGATAAGGATGAATGAGTCAAAGCCATGAACCTGGAAATGGAGTCAATGTACTCCAATTCTGTATGGGAACTTGCAGATCTACCAAATGGGGTAAAACCCATAGGGTGCAAATGGATCTATAAGAGAAAAAGAGATGCAGCTGGAAAGGTACAGACCTTCAAAGCTAGACTAGTGGCAAAGGGTTATACCCAAAAGGAGGGGGTTGACTATGAGGAAACCTTTTCTCCTGTAGCCATGTTAAAGTCCATAAGAATTCTTTTATCCATTGCCACATATTATGACTATGAAATATGGCAAATGGACGTCAAGACTGCCTTTCTGAATGGTAATCTTGAAGAGAATATCTTTATGTCTCAACCCGAAGGGTTCATAGCCCAAGGTCAGGAACAAAAAGTTTGTAAGCTAAATCGATCCATTTATGGATTGAAACAAGCATCCAGATCATGGAACATTAGATTTGATACTGCAATCAAATCTTTTGGCTTTGACCAAAACGTTGATGAGCCTTGTGTATACAAGAAAGTCAACAAAAGGAAAGTAGCTTTTCTAATACTTTATGTAGACGATATCCTACTCATTGGGAATGATGTAGGATACCTCACTGACATTAAGAAATGGCTAGCTGCCCAATTCCAAATGAAAGATCTGGGAGAGGCTCAATATGTTCTGGGAATCCAAATCATTAGAGATCGTAAGAACAAAACGCTAGCTCTGTCTCAAGCAACGTATATTGACAAGATGTTGTCTCGATATTCGATGCAAAACTCCAAGAAGGGACTCCTACCCTTCAGACATGGGGTACACCTGTCTAAGGAACAATCTCCTAAGACACCTCAAGAAGTTGAGAACATGAGACACATTCCCTACGCCTCAGCTGTGGGCAGCTTAATGTATGCCATGCTCTGCACTAGGCCTGACATATGTTATGCAGTGGGAGTAGTCAGTAGGTATCAGTCTAATCCAGGGTTGGACCACTGGGGAGCGGTTAAGAATATCCTCAAGTATCTTCGGAGAACGAGGAACTACATGCTTGTGTATGGAGCTAAGGATTTGATTCTTACTGGATACACTGATTCTGACTTTCAAGCTGATAAGGATTCTAGGAAATCCACATCAGGGTCAGTATTCACCCTCAATGGAGGAGCAGTAGTGTGGAGAAGCATCAAACAAGGATGCATAGCAGACTCAACCATGGAGGCTGAGTATGTAGCAGCTTGCGAAGCAGCTAAGGAGGCAGTGTGGCTCAGAAAGTTCTTGACTGATTTGGAAGTAGTTCCGAATATGAACGTGCCCATAACACTATACTGTGACAACAGTGGGGCTGTAGCCAACTCAAAAGAACCTCGTAGCCACAAACGGGGTAAACACATCGAGAGGAAGTATCACCTGATACGTGAGATTGTGCAAAGAGGAGATGTGATCGTCACTAAGATCGCCTCGGAGCACAACATCGCTGATCCATTTACAAAGGCTCTCACGGCTAAAGTGTTTGAGGGTCATCTAGAAGGTCTAGGTCTACGAGATATGTATGCCATCTAATCTAGGGCAAGTGGGAGAAATGTATAATGGGTATAAGGATGCCCTAGTTCATTGTATTTCCAGCTTTAGATTATTGCATTTACATCCCACTAACTAGTGTTTTAGTTCAAGTGGGAGTTTGTTGGGTTTTATGCCCTAAAACTCGTAGATAGTGAATGTAACCGTTGACCGGATATTAATGAAATAATATTGATATATTTTTCCATTAATTGTTATTAGTTATTTTATATTTGTCTTTGCCTAATAATAACCCTAATCCAATAAACTAGACATCCAAGGCTGTAATATGAGTCTTGAACTATATGTAGCGACATATGGGATCATTGTTCAAGAAACAGCCTAAAGGGTCTATAGTATAGGGATAAGACTGGGTGCCTTATCCTGGTGACACTATGGATACGGCCCACTTTGTATTTGATACAAACGCTGCGATCCAACGCGTTCGTGTAGGAGACATGCGAGTGGGGGTATCCTATGCAATGAGTTTGCATAAGACCGGACCGCGAAATAGTAACCACTAGTTATAACACCGTTAACTAGTTGGTTTTCTATTTCACTAGGACGACCGAGACAACTTAGTCTTAATCCTGAGTTGATTATGGACTCCTTCTCATGAGAGACTGTCCTTTGATTTGCATGGGTGAGAGTGGCCAATACGCCGACTCAATAAGCCTACCACTTTGAGGACAAGATCGAATGGGGAGCTGGGAACATAATCGTACAAGATGGAATTCACTCCTTCCCGACTTTAGGGAAGCAGATGAGTGTTCCCTTAAGTGGTTACTCCGAGTCTTGAACAAAGGGCCCTACCCTCTCAATGGCACGAGAGGGTTTTCTGTTTAATGGTTGGACCATAAACAGATTGTTCATTAGAGGAGAATTGGTACTTAAGGAAATAGAGGTGACCCAAGGGTAAAACGGTAATTTGACCCAGCTGGTGTTACGGACACTCGTGAAGGACTAACTAGTCGATATTGGTCTAAGTTCCGTGGACACAGAAAATATGTCTGCAGTGAGAAGAGTGCAACTGTGAGTCTATAGTGGAATGTACACACAGTTAACGAATATTGATTATTGTGGTTAAAGAGTTTAACCAATTAATCTCACATCGTTGGAGCTTCTGATCTGCAGGTCCATTAGGTCCCACTGGTAGCTCGTAAAGTAATTTGAGGCAACTAAGTAATTAAATTGAAAATGTTCAATTTACTAAGGGAAATAAATATAATATATATTGATATATTATTATGAGAGAAATTAATATTTGAAAAGTTCAAATATAAATTTATGGAAGATTGAAAAGAATTAATTAATTTAAGTCCTAAAAGTGTTTGGGCAAAATTAATTAATTCAAGGCCGAAAATTAAATATGTGATATTTAATTGGTGGTTAATTAATTAAAGAATTCATTAACCACGAATTAATCAATTATGTAAATAATTAATCACTTAAGGAAGTGATTAATCATTTATGGGAATGATCTAATTACTTATGGAAGAAATTAGTCATTTATGGAAAAGATTAATCAATTGTGGAATTGATTGATCATGATTGATTAATTAAGGAATAAGATTGAATCAATTTTGGAAAAGATTGATTTAATTGAATATTTTATTCATGGCCTCTCTTCTATAAATAGAACACTAGACCTAATTGGTCATGACACTTGACACTCTTAAAAGACAAGACCTAGAATTCTCCCTAGCCTCCCTCTTAGAGAAAGACTCCCACAAGTCTTTGGCCTCCTAGACTTAGAGACATACCGGTGTAACCTCTGTGGTTATTGTGTCAATCAAAGAAGAATTTCCAGCGAAGAATACCTTGAAGCGGCTGCTGCGTTTTCGTTCGTGGAGCTTCGTTGGCGAAGAACGGTCAAGTCTACAACGGAGGTTTGTAACGGTTCTTCCTCTTTTCTTTAGAAAAGTTTTAAAAATAAATTTAGATTTATTTTAGCATGTTTAAACCGATTTTACAGCGGCTTTAAAGTTAGTTTAAAGTTTTTATTTGAGTTTATGTAACGGTTTTTAAAGTTAATTAATATACGGCGTAAGGTCCAATCGATGCGCTTCCGCTGCGTGGGGACTTTTATTCCCTTCATGGAGAACCAACGAAATCACGAAATATCCAGCCAACTTGCTGAATCTGGAAACCACAAAGCGTCCACATTGAGTTTCAGGCAACCGAGGGGGGAGGGGGTCCACAATTCAAACTCGATCAGAACATCAGTAATTTCATCGATATTTTCTACCATACAATGGAAATTTTAATTCACCTTTATGTCAAGGTCTCGAATGCACTATAGAGACGTGGAAATGTCGACATATGACGACAAAAAAATTAACTAATTGTTATTGAGAGTATTGATTTATGTAACAATAGAGATAGAGACAGTGATATAATGAAGGGAAGTTACAAGTGAACGAAGAAAAAATGATGGATTTTCAACTTTATGTCACAAAGAAGTTTCTAAGACATTTCCTCGACGGGCTCTACAAGGCAAAAAGGTCCCCAACAGCCCAACATATCAATTTTTTTTTTTTTTTTTTTTTTTTTTTTTGAAATGAACATATCAATTCCTTCCATTGGTTGAGATTATTATTATTATTTACCTAAAATCAATTTATACTACATCTAAACTTTAGAGTTTGTATGAATTAAAATCTCAAACCAATAATTATATCAATTTAAATCATAAACTTTTCTCAGTGAATTAATTTACACTATCTGTTGGTTGATAAATAGAATTATTCTTCTCCTCAAATTATACTAAAGTAACGAGAGAAATTATCACGTAGTTCTTCTTAAATAAATAGATTAGGAATATGAGGAAAAAAAAATGAAAAATCACTCTTTAATCGTTGTTATCATCTATTTGATATTGTTCCAAAGTTCAGAGGTATAAATTGATATATTTTTTTAACTCAATAAAATTCGAGGGTTATATGTTTTAGTCCTAATATTTGATTTTTTTTTTATAAAAAAAATTAGTTCATATTGTTTATTAGTTTAGAAGATAAATTAGGTTAAAAAATCTACATGCACTTCTTCCTCCTCTAAATATCAAAGGTATTGATAGAATTTTCTATCAACTCGTCCAATATCATGTCATGTTTGTTTATCATCGACCTATTTAACATTCATAAGGAGAATACTCTAAATTGAAAAAGTTTATATATATATATATATATATATATATATATAGTATATAATAAAATGTATATTTAGACTAATTTTAACTCCAAAGTTTTGATTTCATTAATTTAAACCTAAGAAGTTTTTACTTCACCTCTAAATTTAAATCACTATAAGAATCTTTTCTCCTTAAGTATTTGATCTTTTTAAATTCACTAATGGATCTATTTTGAAAATCTATGATTTTTACACGATTATGAATTTGAACTTTTGACTTCTAAATCAATATTATATGTCTTAAAATGTATTCCGATTGACCCCATAAATTACGATTTATCGTCGAAACTATTTTTTAAATAATGAAGGCGCTGAAATTTGTATGGCCATTTATTGCTGAATTTCTCATTGACATGAATGTTTACCAATTCTTTGGAGATATATACTACTATATATTGCATAATAGTCCAAGCTATGAAGCTACGTGTTTATAATATATATATATATCAATTGTTCGTGTTGAACAAAGCTTAAAAACATCCCAACGACTTGTTTGACTTGGATATACTAATTAATAAGTACTAGCATTAATAATTTGTAATCTTAAATATTAAACAATTTTTTTGGTACTATTGTCGTCATTTTTTAAATTTTACACAAAAGCAATTCCTTATTTAATAAGGGATCGACATGTATTTTGACCTGTTAACTCTTAATTCTATTTCTCCAAAAAAAAAAAAAAAAAACTCTTAATTCTATGGTGTACTTTACTAGTTATATCTTAGAGGATGAAACTTAGGTCTAAATTTGAAACTTAGAGGTTAAAGTCATGTTTGATTTTATAAAAAAAAAAAAAAAAAAAAAAAAAAAAAAAAAAAAATTATTGTTGAGGGAGAAATTTTGTCCAATCACAAATTGTCACGTCATTATCTAAAATTGATGACAAAATTACGAATAATTAAATTTGGGACCAATTATAAATTGACATGTGTCCCAATTTAATTTGAAGACAAAGTTGGCCAATTATAAATTTAAAGAGCCAAATTTCGATTTGATCAATTAATTAGAAAATAAATTATTTTGATCAAATTAATTAATTTGACCAATTAATTAACAAAATAATTAATTGGATCAATTTTGGGTCTTTTAAATATTTGGGTCATATGGTTTTAGGTCAAATATGAACCCAACCCAAGACTAAATAGTTGAGCCAAAGACCAATAAAGCCCAAGACTAATAAAGTCCAAGCCCAAGCCCAAGTTGTTAGGCCCAAAAGCCACCAGGGTCCATCCAGCGAGAACCCTATTTTATAGAGGGTTCTCCCCCATTTCAAGGGTTCAGAAATTCTACACTCCCACAAAGACAAGAGTTCAGAATTTTAAAGCTCTCAAGCAGAACCAGAGAATTCAGAGAGACTCCACCAAGTCTGAAGACCAAAGACTCTCTACAATTCATAAGTTCAAGTGTTGAGCACTTCTTGAAGACCAAACACTCTTCAAGACTTCAACACTCCCTTGAAGATTAAAGACTCTTCAGGACATCAACACTTCTTGAAGATCAAAGACTCTTCAGAACATCAACACTTTTTGAAGACTAAAGACTTCTTCAAGACTAGAAGACTTCAAGCTCCAAGAATCCATTGAAGCTTCAGATCACTCGAGATCAAGTGTTCCAGCCCTCGAGTGAAACACATTCACACACAAGAGAGAGAATCAGAGGATTAAAGTTAGAGATTGTACACCCACACGCATACAAATATAAATAAAAAAATATATTGTTTATTCCACGTGTCTCCATCCTTTAAGTTACGTGTGAATAGTCATATTTGATAATTATTTGGGTCCCGTTTGATAACGTTTTTGGTTTTTGAAAATTAAGTTTATTTTCTCTCAATTTTCTAAGAATGGTTTACAACTTTCTTAAGAACACACATTTGCATTTCTAGCCAAATTCTAAATTCCAAAAACAAAATTTTGAAAACTACTATTTTTATTTTTCGAAACTTGGGTTGGTTTTTGAAAACATGAAAAGAAGATAGATAACAACACAAAGAAACTTAAGTGGAAGTTATGTTTGTATTTTTAATTTTCAAAAACTAAAAATAAAAAACCAAATGGGTTATCAAATCCAACCTTAGTTTAATTTTGAAAATTAAGCTTATAAAACATTACTTCAATACATCTCTAAGTTTCTTTATTTTGTTATATATCTACTTCCTATATTTTCAAAAACCAAGTGATCAAGGTTTGAAAATTAAAAAAAAAAAAAAAAAAAAAAAGTTTTCAAAAATTTGTTTTATTTTTTAAATTTGACTAAGAATTTAAATGTGTCATTAATAAAAATAAAAATCATGCTAGAAATTGAAAAAAAAAAAAAAAACAAATATAATTTTCAAAAACTAAAAGTTTGTTTCCTCTCCTTTTATAACTTTTATTCCACACATTTTCGTCTTCAATCCATTTATTTAAGGGGACGAGTTATATTTGAGTAGATGGAATATGTCTTTCATTGACTTCGAAACGTTTCTTCACCTTAGACTTTGCTAGTTACGTAGGGCTTAATTATAAGGTCAAGAATTTGATGTCATTGATTTTTGGCATTAAAGAAACGTTTTTTAAGTCAAATATTTATTTTGCAAGTAATTTGATAAGAAAACTAATTAAATACGGCCAAACCGAGCCTAGGTAATTGGCCGTATGTATCCTAGATCAAAAGATCAGGGTTCGAATCTCCTACTCCAAATGTTGTCGAACTAAAAAAAGAAAAAATCAAATAATTAAGGGTGTGTTTGTGTTTAATTTTGAAAAAAATTCTAATGTTTGGCAACCACCGAAAAAGACTTATTAGAAAATGAAATTGATAAATAAAACTATTTTGAGAGAAACACTTGAAACCAACTTTTTTTATACAAAATGTTTTTTTTTAAAAAATGCATTATTGAAAAACATTTAGATTAGACTGTATTCCAAACGGATCCTAAATCCATTATTTAAAAGTGTTTTCTTTTTTATAATATGTATTCAGAATTTCTCAAACTGATTTTGATTATCGAAAAATATTAAAAGAATAGGTTTTTAATTGATTAAAAACACAATCTTTTAAAAAACTCACCAAAACATCTTCTAATAATTTTCATCACAAGTGTGTTTTTATACGTGCACAAGTTATTATATACTTAAAAACTCTTTTAAAAAAAATTGCTTTCAAGTGTTTCTTTCAACATGATTTATTTCTCAATCTCATTTTTTAGCGTGTTGTTAAACAATAGAATTTTTTTCAAAATTAAACACTTGAAAAGTTAAACCAAACATATCCTAGGACTTTTTATCACATAATCTAAGTCAAATCTTTAGAAGAGAATTGCGACGAAGATGTAAAACTCCTATGAAAGAGTTTTTTTTTTATTCCTAAATAGATATAAATATTGGGAGTACGTAGAGTCCGTACAATCCTTTTATAAGTGGATAAATATACTTTAACCATTGAACTATGTCGAAGTTAATTCTCCGATAAAAGAGACTAGGATAATTGATAAGTAAAATTTTATATTTGATCTTTAGGAATATAGAAAAGTCTTCTTTCTCTTTGGTGCATGTGAGTATTAGAGCCAATTCAAATGGGTCCAATCCCACACAAGCTCATTATCATCAACATCCATCTTCAACTGCATGTTGTTGTTGTTGCCTTCTGATTCTCCATGCTGATCTCCTGAGGAAGATGACTCAGTTGTTGAGCTTGCTCTCTCCTCCATTAATGGCGGATCGGCTAATTTCTGGTCTCGAACAAACTCGTCGCCAACGTTATGTTGAGTTGTCGTTAGTTGTTGCTCGATCGGAATCTGAGCTGCCATCGGCAGCGGTGGCGGTCGTCTATCGAATGCTCTCAATGACTTTGATTTCTTGTAAATCCTACACAAGCTCAACTGCATGCATATCGTGTAAGAGACGATTATAATGCGTTGTTTTTGTCTTTGAACTTTCAAATTTTTGTCTATTTAGTCTATGTATTTATAATAGCTGCTAATAAATTCTTAAACTTTAATATTTGTGCCTATTTAAGTGTGCACTTTGGCGAGTTTCAGATAAGTTTAAAAATTTTTAATTTTACGTCTTATAAATCCATGTTGGGTTAACTAACACTTACTTGACTTATATTGATTGTATTATTTAAGAACTATATGCTCAAAATCAACATGTTGTATCATCCTTAAACAATATACGGTCAGTGTATCATGCCAAGTATCAAATAGCAGCTAAAAACATATAGGTCTTTTAGACATAAAATTATAAGTTTAGAGATATATATTAATTTACGAACTTAAATAGACATAATCCATAAAGTTTTTTTTTTTTTTTAGTACTAATCCATAAAGTTTATGGATGTATTTGAAACTTTTTATAATTGCAAATTAAACTAGGGTTAAGATTTAGACCTGAGGAATAGTAGTGGAAGAAGAAGGGTCTCCAATGACTTTATATTCATTCATTTTCCATTCAGTTTTGGTTCCTTTGGGAGCTCTTCCATTATAGAAAACCATAGACCTTTTAACTCCAATGCTTCTATGATTGTTTGAAGAGTAAACAAAGCTTGGAGAACCAGTTGCCTTCCAATACCCTGTGGTTGTCACTCTCTTTGGTCTCCCTCCTCTTGCTTCACTTTCTTGCCTTGGTATGAAGAAAAACCATTGCTCTTGATCTCTCTTGCATATTTCCCCAGCAAACTCTACAAACAAATCCCATTCCTCGTGTTATAACGAGTCTCGTGAATCAAAATTAATATTTGAGCTCGATCGGTTCGAAAAAGAACATCACTAAAGAAATGAACCGAAAGATTAAAACTTTTATAGTAACACCTAAAAACTAGTTTAAAGGGTTTGTTTGAAAGCACTTTGAAAGTCATTTTAGACCCGCCCTAAGATCCAAAACGAATGTTTAAGATGATTTTGAATAAAAAAAGGTTAGAAAAAGGAACTTAATAGCTAGAGTTTAAGACTTTAGCTAGATATCGTAATGATTTAATTGTGTTCATCTCTACAAAACAAATCCACTCACCACTATCGATCTCATGAATCAAAACTAATATTTGAGCTCGTTTAGAAGATGGGTTTTTGAAAAGATTCAATTTTTCACAACCCTAATAGGTAATATAAGATTCTAAATCTCGAATCAAACAAAACCCAATATCAAATATGCATAGAACAATTCAAAAACTGATCTAAGAAGTTCAAAGAGGAAACATTCGAATCATACAGGTGGGTTCATCCCACCTTACAAAATCTTTATTCTTTTATGTTAAATCACGTCAATCAACCCAAAAGCTTGAACATACGGGTACGTAAACACCCTACAATATCTTCTCGAGTTTAACCATCTCATTTGATCAGAAAGGGGAAGAAAAAACAAACCAAAAACAAAACTAAATGGAAGAAAAAGAGAGAATTTTACGTGGAAGATCCCAAGGATTGAAGTGATAAATATCCAAAACAGGAATGATTTGATCCACAACTCGATTCAAATCCTCTCTTCCACCTTCAAGCTTGTGGTACAAATAGAAGGAAACCAGCTCTTCTTCTGTAGGGTAAAATCTAAACCCAGGTGGCAAATAATCTTCCATTATTGTTCTTCTTCTTCTCTCTTTTTTTTTTTTTTTTTTTTCTTTCACTCTCTTTAAAAACTATATATGTTGATCTTGAAGTCTGAGCAGTTAAATGTGAATATGGAAAAGTTTAGGGGGTTTCTGAGAAAGTGTCCAAATACGATGTTGTAAGGATTTGGAAGAAGGGAAAAATAACAATAATCCTTGAAGGCCGGGGTGTGATTGCAAATTACGTGCAAAGAAGAAAGAAAAAAGGGGCAAATTAAATCAAACACAAGTCAACTGAGCCATGGAAAAGTGTTTACTAAAGTGTTTCCCATTACAACGTATTAAATGGATTCTATTAATATGTTGTTGTGTTGCTATGTGAGTTGGAGTACGGTTGGGGAGCAATAATAATAAATGTAAGAAATAAATATATATCGCAAATGTTATCTTTTTGGTCTCTCGAGTTTGGGTCGACTTAATTAGTGTCTAGGTTTCAAAATATTCTTACACTTTCGACTCTCAAATTTAGGAAAGACGTTTTTAGTTCTTTGAGTACTGTCAATCAACTTAAAATATGTCTGATTTGGTATATTTTATAATAAAATAGGGATGTGTCAATTTTTATTTTATTTTATTTTATATATATAAAAAGAAAATCTCTCGCGAGCATGGTTCATAGCATGTACCCTCCCAAATGTTGTTAGGCTAAAAAAAAAGGAAAAAGAAATCTCCCCATTCACCCCTTCTCCGACCCTGTTACAACCATCTCACGACGTCTCTCTTCCTCTCTTTTCCCTTCCCCTATTTTCACCGCACCGCCACCACCTCCTCCACCCTTTGCGGGTGGTGAGACGATAGTGGTGCGGTGGTAGACGACGTCAATTGGTGGGATGGAGAGGGGTTAGGGGATGAGAGAGAAGTTTCTTTGTTTTTCTTTTACTTAATTAATAAATTTTATAAATTAGCTAGCACTAAATTTAATCTAAAAATGTTTCGTCATATGTCTATTAAGTAGCTAACAAAAACATAAAGTCTAGGAAGTAAAATAGAATGTCTTAAATTTCATTGACTTGAGTGTAAGATTATTAAATTAAGAAACCAAATAGAATTACCATCTAAATCTAGGTACTAGAAATCTAGTTTTTCTAAAAATATTTCTTCATAGAAACTTTTTTCTTTTCCTTTCAATGTTATGATTGCTTTTGTAAATTGAATAAATATAAAATGAAATAAACTAGAGTTCGATTAAAATTAATTAACTAATTAGAGTAGTTTAACAAAGGTGACAAAAGTGAATCTCAGCATAGATAGATCAATTAAGAATATATAATATAATTTATCAAAAGGTTAGATATTCAAAATTTCACCTCCACATGTTATTAATATTATATTATATGGACTTCCATCTCAAAATCAATTGGCAATGAGTGGAGTGACCCTTGAAGCTTATATATTGTGAGGTCTCCACCAATCTTTCCGATGTGGGATCCTCAACAATTAAATTAAAATATAAACCAAAAGTGTCGAGTGTAATTTCTAAACTTTTTTTTAAAAAAAAAAAAAAACATCCATTTCCTTTGACTATGTACGTAGGTTTGGTCTTTGGATAACTTTTGAGTTCGACCATTGTTTTTTAAAAGGAAACTTGATTAAACAAAAAAGGTCCAGTTCAGCTACCCTCAATTGAGAGGGATTAAAAAAATAAAAAAAAAAAAGCCAGGGGCCAAAACAAACACCCAAATTCCCACAAAAGAGGAATTGTCCTAGCGAACCAAAAATAGAGGAGAACAAAGGACGACTATAATGAGGTTTCTTCTACAATGGTTGTATCAAATAACATGAGTTTTCTCAAAACCAATTGACAATGAGTGGAGTGACCTTTGTAACTTATAAATTATAAGAGGTTTTCACTAATCTTTTTAATGTGGGATCCTCAAAGCTGAATGAATTTTTTTTCATTGAATGAAACATTTTTTTTTTTTTTGGAAAATTCATTGAATGAAACATTTGGATGATAAGCACTAACATCTTTAATTATTCGCACTCAATTTATGATTGACCCTCAAATTCTGTCAACGTGTGATTGGCTAAAAGAACTCATGTATTTGTAATTTCATTTGTACGGAATGCAAAACATTTGTTATTGATTTTAAAGAGAAGCTCATTGTGGAAAATTTTAAAAATACAAACACCAAATTAACCTCAATAACAGCAAGTGGGATGAACGTGTTTAGTGCACACTGCCGTACAGATAGATAGAAGCTTCCGACGGGCTGCCCTACAACAATACAACATAACATCACTTCACATAATTTCATTACATTTAAATATTATTATATATTAATTGCCAAACACTGAGAGTTTTCTCAAAATTAAATACTTTGAAAAGTTAAAGGGTTTGGTTGAATCCAAAAAACAGAAATTTGAATATAAAATATTATTAATTAATTTATAAACATATTATAAAATTATTATTATTATTATTTTTCAATAACATATAATTTATAATACATTATTATACAAATTATATTCACGAAAATAAATTGAATTTATAACATATGAAATATTAAATTTATAAAAGTTTTTATTTTTTTTAAATTTAATTCTGTATTTAAAATTTTCAAATTCAAAACAACATAAAATTCAGAAATTTTCACTATCTAGATCACAAAAATTTCCACTAGCAAACGCCAAAACCACTAAATTTAGTGAACTTTAAAACACACACTGAATTCAATGAACCTAAAAACATAAAACAGGTCCAAAACCTCTAACATTTTGGAACTAAACTTTGAATTGACTTAGTCCCTAGTTAAAAAATATTTTTTGGACTGTCTTAATAAAAAAAATTAATAATTAATTTTGGTAGATTTTTTGAACAGTATGAAACAAATTGCCAGAAATTGAAAATGCTCAATATCTTTGTTCAGTTCAGTCACGATGGCACATCAATTTCAATCTAAAACCAAAATCATACTGGCGAACTATATAATTTGGCATACACGGCAACCAGAGTCTTAAATGGGACCCGTACAAGAGATGGACAATAAATTAGGGAAAATTGAACCTCGCATGAATGTAGGGGAAATTGAAACTGTCCATTAATAGTCGACAATTTTTTTTAAAAAAAGGGCCAATTAATAAAGTATAATGTTTGATTGCTACTGTGTTCATAGTGCAAACACAAGTATCTATCTAAAAATCTAAAAAACATTAAAAATAAAGAAACCACAAATTTAAGTACTATTTCTCACTAAATTTATACATTAAAAAGCCCAATATGAGTGGCGAGTGGCATGAATTCATCTACCGTAGCCTTCATTTGAAGTTGTTTGGATTTGTCACATACAGTGCTCTTGGAGCCCAACATCCGCCAGGCTTCTACAATAGCACCATTCGAATCTCCGTTCTTTTCATCAATCATCAGGCTCTCTTGACACAATAATAATAATAAGTTAATCACTAACTACAAGACCCTTCTATCTGCAATACTAAAAACCAAGCAAAATTTTGAGAATGTTATGCCTCAGAGGTAGTGACAATCAGTATCATCATTTTTTTGTCTGATAATGCGTGCAATACTGTATGCATCATTGGCAGAAATCATAATAATAATAATCGTAACAAATAAATAAATTGAGTGCATCAGAGAGATTCCCAACGACAAATCATCATACTCTAAGAGAGTGCTGATGTCCCTGTCTATTTTATCATCACTTGCACAATCCTAAAAATCTTATCAAACTAACGCTTTAAATAATAAGAAATTAGAGAGGTAAAAATAGAATTGAGAAAAGAAGGGAACTGGCATAATCTATTGAAATCAAAACATTTGTGTACTAAGAAGACAGGAACGAACAAAAGAGCCTTGATGCCTCAGATTAAATTCTTTTCACAGAAATTAATCTCAAAGTATATTTAACACCATCATGGGCAAAAGACTTTGTGATTAATTCCAAATCAATCTTTACAATGAACTTCATTAACTGATTCAATTTCGTAAATTTGCATTCTCAAAATCTAAACGCCAAATACAACCAAAACTGAAAAAATGTAGCTATAAAATACTAGGATACTATTCGAAGTCATAGACTCGACCAGCAAATCCATCAAATTTTTACAAACAGAAGGATATTACGACTTAATCTGAATCATTTTCAACTTCAATATGATACAAAGGAAAGCATTCGTTAAATGGTTTTTGAAATGAATAGTCGAACAAGAAACCGACAAAAATGTGAAATTGGAATAATCTAATCAAGAATAGTTGAAAAATCAAATTTCCAGGCATTTCGGATAGCTGATAGCGCTTTTCAACATCAAAAAAAAATCAGCATCAATTCACATGAAAGATCAAATGATAAGAGATTTAAGAAATCAGTAGAAGAGTAGATGCTCAAACTCTGGCAAGTCAGACAATTAAAAAAATGCCTCAAAAGGTTGAGTTCAGGAAGGAAAACCCCTTTCACACATCTAATTGATTCATCATCCTTGCCACAAATTCACGTCCTCGTTTTCAGAAATTCGAAAGAGAAAACAACCAAAACAAGAACAAACCTAATAGAAATATCACCAAAAACGAATACAAAATGTAACCCACCTTAGAATGAGACATAGACAATATCCATACGGATCTGAAACTCCGATTAGCCGAAACCAAACTAACGAAATGGCAGTAAAGCCAAGTCGCTAGAGTTTCAGGCAACAGGAAGTAGGAGATCCAAGGGCGGAGAACAAATGCCTCGAGAACAAGGTCAAGTGGGAAATGGAGGGAATTCCAGAAGGAAAACCCTAATGGAATTCCCCGAAAAGAGTATTCGCTGTAGCGCAGCTATGACTCGAGACGCTTCCATTTCACACTGAGGAAGGCGATCTTAAGGGCCGCGCAAAGAAATTCTCCATGAAAACACAGCAAAGAGAAATGCACAAAGAGAATACCATAAGGAATTGTGGATGAACGAGAAACCCTAGAAGATGAAGAAGAAAGGAGGCTGTAAGGAACTGATAAACCCTAGAATTGTGATAACCAAATAGATTGAACCGGATTTTATAGGCTCCATAAAGCGAAAGAGTTACACCTTGTTTTTGGGCCCTTGATTATGGACCATGTAAATGGGCTTGCTACAGAATTAAGCCCATTTTTGGGCCTTCTCGGTTTGATATCAATAGTATGGGGAGACCATCGAAATTTTCAAATTATTAATAATTGATGAGATATCGAAAATATTAAAAAATAGGGCCGGTTGCAAATATAGCAAACCGGCCCAAAATATTTACAGATTTAGCAGTCCTTGCAAAAATGGCAAAATTTTAAGTTTTGGAATGTGTATTTACTAAAATGTCTTTTCTATCTGATAGAAAGTTCTATCAGTGATAGAAAAACTTTCTATCAGTGATAGAAGCTTTCTATCACTAATAGAGATAGAATCTATCAGTGATGGAAAAACTTTCTATCAATGATAGAAAGACTTTCTATCAATGATATAAGCTTTCTATCACTAATAGAGATAGATTCTATCAGATAGAAAGACTTTCTATCAGTGTGTTCTTTTTTATAAGGTGTTTGGTAGGTGTTTGGTTGGTGTTGTTTCGTTTCTCATATTTTCTATCATTGATAGAATCTATCAGTGATAAAAAGAGATTTTATCTGATAGAAAGACTTTCTATCGGATAGAAATAGAAGCTTTCTATCACTAATAGAGATAGATTCTATCATTCTATCCTATTTCTATCAGTGTTTGGTCGTTATATCCTATTTCTATCACAGATAGAAAAACTTTATATCACAAATAGAAATTCTTTCTATCATCGATAGAAAACTTCTATCAGTGATAGAAATCTTTTATCACTAAATTAGTTTCCGTTTTGCGCGCGCCTCTCGTTTGATTCTGAATTGATTTCTCGTTTTCGTGGTAGAAAAATTTTCTATCAGTGATAGAAAGTTTCAATCACTTTTCTGTCACTAACAGATTCTATCAGGTAGAAAATTTTTCTATTAGTGATAGAAGTTTCTATCATTGATAGAAAATTTTTCTACCACTGATAGAATCTATCAGTGATGGAAAAACTGATTGACTTGCATCTTCTTCTTCCTCATCAATTTTTTTTATATATATGTATATATTGATAAAAATCTTCTATGATAGAAAGTTTTTCTATCACTGATAGATTCTATCAGTTGTAGAAAAATTTTCTATCACTGATAGAAAGTTTCTATCACTGATAGAATAAAGTTTCTATCACTGATAGATTCTATCAGTGGTAGAAAAAAATTTATAAGTGATAGAAAGTTTCTATCACTGATAGAATCTATCAGTGCTTTTTCTATCACTTTCTATCACTGATAGAATTCTTTTGTTCTATATCACCGATAGAAAAAATTTCTATCGGTGATAGAAAATCTTTCTATAGGTGATAGAATCTATCAGTGATAGAAAAACTTTCTATCACCGATAGAAAATCAACATTTCTATCAGTGATAAAAAAATCTCTCACTGATAGAATCTAACACGATAGAAATAGAAAATTTTCTATCACAGTGAGAAATCTTTCTGAATTAAAAAAAAAATCTCCAGTGACCATCATTATCAAATATGTTTTTCCAGAAGCAACTTGTTCATCTTCTTCATGTGCGGATTTGTCTATAAAAGTTTGACCTTATTCCAAAAGACAATCTCAAAACAAAACACAAAATCGTTGTTGGAAGCCACTCTCAATTGCACAGGAGGAGCGGCACCCCTTCCATTCTCTCTAAGCGTTACGACACGATTCTGCCAGACGAGGTCGTCGTCGTCGCTTGAGGTATCGAGGAGGAGGTGTATGCCACTACCGATGGCTCTCCGACCATCGAGGACGTCAGCATCGAGATTCTTCAAGTCTACTCCAAGGAGATCAGTGAGCAGATGCTTGAGGCGGTGAAGGGTAGAGCGATTCCGGCGGCTCCGACAGAGAATGGTGAGGATGGAGTAAGATCGCCTGTTGTTGCACCTAGTGATGAAAGCCCAACATTGGAAACTGAAACTTGAATTTCTACGTTTTTGGTCTTAATGTTATTGAATTTGGGGGTATTATTGTCGTTGTTGCCCTGTTTCAGCTTCTTTTTACTGGAGAAAGTTGCAGACAAGAGAAAGGGAAATGGGTTTTTGAGTGGGGAGGAGGAAACAAAAATAAAAAGAAGAAAAAGAAAAGAAAACCAACGGAAGGGCAAATCGGGAATATAAAAGTTTGATTTAAAAACTTTGCCATATTTGCAATTATTTTAAAGAGTTGCTAATTTTGCCATTAAGCACCCCAATTTTGTCACCCATTACAATTATCCTAAATATATATGTATATATATAATAATTTTTATATAAATTAGTGTTGATGTGAATATAAATACTAATGATAAGAATAATGAGTTGAATCTCTTCTCCAAAAAAAAAAAAAAAAAAACATTTGAATCAAGGGAGTGTTGTTATCATGTTTTAAGGTTGAATTAATGGTAAGAGCTAAGAAATTTCAACAAGTATTGTTAAGTTTTGGTGGGATTAGTTAGAGATGGACGTGCGAAAGAGGAAGATCGAGCAATTTTTTTTAAAAAAAAAAAATTGGTAGTTTGAGGTTCAAGGAAGATTTTCATTGGTCAAGTCTAATTTTCTTTTATTGAGAGCTGAAGTTGAACTCAAGTTGCATTCAATGAAGTTAAGAGTCGTTTCACTTTTCGTTTAAGGCATGACGAGATTTGTTTATGAAAAACTGGGTTTCAAACTATTTCAAATCACTTTACTTTTACTTATTACTTGGTTGGTTATAGAAGACAATGAAACTTTAATTTGATGTTGGTTACATTTAGGCAATTCATTTTTTTTTGTCAGGATACAAGTTTTATGTCAATTGAGTCATGCTCTTAATAGTTTTTTTTTTTTTTTTTTTTTTTTTTAAATAAAGTTTTTAGTTTTAGTTAAAAAGCATAGTTTTGTCATTTTCAATTGCAAGCTTGTCATTTACACATGAATTTGACTACAAATGAGCAATTTGTTTGCCACTAGTTTTTTATTTCATAAAATCCAACTCAAAGTTGTTTGTTACTCGTTTGATAATGAATATTTGAAGTTTTTTATTTCATAAAATTTAAATAAAATAAAATTGAATTGCGACTTAGTTTTCTAGAATGCATAAGATATATAATAAACTTTGTAATTGGTTAATTTTGAGACATGAAAACCATCTTAGGTCCAAATTATCCGAATATCATTCTTGTAAAAGAGAAAACGTAAAAGTAATCATTTAGTTATAGAACATCTAAAGATCTATCCAAATTCATTAAAAGCAACTTCTCAAAAAAAAAAAAAAAAAAAAAAAAAAAAAAAAAAAAAATCATTAAAAGCAACACCTATCCAAATAATTAAAAAAATATTTACACAAAAATAACACGACTATCATATCTTAATCTAAATTTAGAAAACCAAAAGCAAATCTTTCCATAAGAATTATGCAGATAAAGATAATGCAAAAACTTAGGTATTGTTGTCAACATATACACCCTTATCAAAGTGAGCATAGTTCAACAATAATTAACATGTATCAAAGTAAGCATAGCTCAACAATAATTAACATGTATCATCGATCAAAAGATTAGAGATTTGAATTTCCTAATCCACAAATGTTGTTGAAATTAAAATTAAAAGAGAAAAGAAAAACCTGCGTATTGTCCAACTAAAAATGGAGGAAGAAACTAACGAGTCGCATGAAACAAACAATTAAGGTAAATTCTATACTTTCCATAGTAATTATAAAAGATCGACATTTCTGTATCAAAAGAAATAAATAAAAGATCAACATTTAAAAAGAAAAATTATTTTATAACATATTATATGTAGTGCGTGTTGATAATTATATTAAACATTAATTTCAAAGTAAATCCATCGCCCCTTCTTTCGAATCCAAATAGACCAAAGCACTTATCTTAGACCAAACTCTCATTAAACTTGAAACGAGAGATCATCCACTGCTAACCAAGCTCTAAGCAGATACAAACATGACATGACGAAACCTTATTCCAATTTAAATAATACATAAAACATACAATATCCAGTCAAAGCTGTGGATTTACTGCAAGAACTCTCTTGGGTCAGTCACATATCCAGTCAAAGCAGAGGCTGCGGCCGTATATGGAGAAGCAAGGTAGATCTGTCCCTCCTTGTGTCCCATTCTACCAGGGAAGTTCCTGTTCGTCGTTGAAACACAGACCTGCAAACACCAGCTCTCCACCCAAGTCATTTCACATTCATAACATAAGATAATCCAACTAAAACTAAGATCTTTTGGTAGATGGAAATCATATGCCATTCAATTTTCAGACTAGAACATTATATAATTCTGAGGTGATTTGAACTTTCTACTGATAGGAAAGGTTTCTAATTCCTTAACCGTTGCGTTATGCTTAAGTTGATAATTGAAGGAGGCTCTAGAGAAATATTGCTAAATATTTGGGCACAAAAGCCCACATGGAAGCATTGAACTACATGATCACTAAACCTCGTCACAAGAGTCTACATCTGTAAAAACACTGTAATTCCTCTTGACCAAAATATTCTATAAGATAGCCAGCTGACCATAAACGAGAATGTTAATGATGGCTTAAAACAAAAGGAGACGATAATAAAAGTCAGACTGTAAGGGTCATATAAAATTCTCAGATGCATAACTCTCTTGATGACTTCACTGAGAAGAAACAAGTCAAACACTCGATCGTAGTTCAATTACAAGCTTGAAACCATAATTTTTAGAAGTTCAAAATGCAAGTATTGTAGATCAATTGGGCTAGAACGTTTGTGTGTAGAGTAATTAATTATCTATTGAGATAAGAAGGCTGGATATTTACTTCATCTCCAATTACTCCCTCGTGAAAAAATTACGGCCGGGGACCAGTAGCTGGAGTTCACTAACAGAGATCTACCAAGTGCATAACAAGTTCATGTTTTCCTTTTTCTAATTCTATTCTAAAACTGAACAACAGGAAAATTATGACTTACCTGTGGTTCATTCATCCGTGCATAAGTATCCCTAGGGCCACCTAAACAAGCAGCACAACCAGGACTTGCTGGTGTATCACAGCCAGCTTCCTCAAATATCTGAGAGCAAGTTTTACCACCAGCTCCAGGTACTGGGATACTATACAAGTCCATCCAGACCTATTCATTTTTACAAAATATATATATATATCAATAAACCGGCAAACAAAAAATCCTGACTGCAATTTCTAATGATGAACAAAATTGCACTTCAACACAGAATTGTACACAGTTCTAAACCTTTTGGGTGGCAGGGACAATAAATGTAGGAACTTTAACCTTCTTTCCCTGCAAATAAGATTTACATTATATTATAAGCCTCCCAAAAAATATCCAGATGCTAAAATATGAGTAAAAATTAAGCAAAGCATAGCAAGGATAAGGATCATGGGAAACCTCGGAAACATCCCTAAATTTTCCATCCATAAACCAATATACCAATAGTACGGTAAGACATAGCATAATAAGCTAATAGCAATGTAAGAAAAATACCAGTTGCCATTTAAGCTTACAACAATCACATCAACGGAATAGACGTCACATTTTTTTAAAAAAACTAGTCACCACTTGAAAGAATAAAACACAAATATAAAATGTTTTTAAGAAGAAAATATATTACGACATCAATTGAGGGAAGTGATAAGCATGGGTATATATATAATCAGATTCACAAGTAAAAGAGTTGAGAATAATTACTGCAGCATGAAAAACTTTAGCCAAGGCCAGAAAATCCTCTGTCTTTCCTCCAGTACAGGATCCAACATATACTCTATCAATTTTCACATCTTTACATTCCCTTGCTAAAGCACGGTTATCTGGAGAATGGGGCTGCAGTTTTTCAGAGAGAGAGAGAGAGAGAGAGAGAGAGAGAATTTTAGGAAAAGAAAACAAGTAAACAATGACAGAAACTATATAAATTAGGACAATCTAGATCGCCAACCTTAGCTACCACAGGCTCCAGTTTTGATACATCAAATCTGTACTCTGAAAGAAATCTGAATACAGCATAATATACTAATCAATAACAATGAACCTCAAAAGCAAACAAATATTGATTGAACAGGTGAACAGAAAAGGAGAGAAATTAAGAACTGATCCCAAAAATGACAATATATATGGTATGGAGGTATTTTTCTATTACAATTATTTTTTTTATAGTTACAAAAATAGCAAAAATCACTTAATAGGGAAAAACAACAAAGCAAAAATCACCAAGTAGTTTTCAGTATATAATTGAATTCCATCCTATATCAAGTTTTAAGAAACAAGAAACTTTTTCTTGATTTGAATGGTAATGTGAGAATATACCAACCAAACAAAAGCAAACATGTTCTGCAGTAACTTACAGTTACTGAAGGCACGATCCATAATTTTTATCCTTTTTTCTTTTTTTCTTTAACACAGAAAACTTTATTGTTTTGACATTTGAGTTTCTTTAGCAGCAAAGACTCAAGAGTGGACAAACAGCATAACTCAATGTTTATATAAGGATTTCAGAAGTGTATCCATCCAACTCAGGGGGATTGAACCCCCTGAAATTGATAGCTGAAGCAATCTCTTTTTTCTGAATTGTAAGGGCTGCCCAATTTATACCTTCCGGCTTCCAGAATAAAACTGCCATGATTTTTTCTGGCATATATCTACTGAAAAACTTTAAGATTTCCTCTTTGAAGCCTCTGTGTTCTACAACACTGACTCCAGCCTCCAAAACTAACTTTGAGATGAAAACCGATCGCCATCTAAATTCCAGAAATCTCTGGAAGAACACCGAACATCCATCCCCTTCCTTGAAACAATTTTACTCTTTTGCAAAAGTCTAATCTCCTCCTTGCTCAGAAAACCTCCGTTCAAGGTTCTACCCCTTACCTTTTTTCTCTACTGAAAGATTTCTCCCTTTCTCAATGTCCTTCCTTTCTTTGGCTATTCTTCCTCGAATGTTTCTACCCCAAGCCTTAATCTTTCTTTCAAGTTCTTTTAGCGCTTTCATCTTTTTGATATCCAACTATCGTAAAGAAAACTTATCCTCCTACCAACATTGAACCAGTTTCTGAAGTTCCAAGTCTTGAAGCCAAGTGTTCTCAAAATGAAGAGCATGGACCCAAAATAAATTTACCATGCAAACTTCCCATTGGATAAAGAAATTTCACTCCACTACTTCTACAATAATACAAAAATTCTTCATACTTTTAGTTCTTCTACCTTAATTGCAATTTCCGAAGGACCAATTTTAACATTAAGCTGCCTGCCAAGCACCGTCTCCCATGACAGTAAGTCAAATAAGTGGAGGCTAAATTGGCTAATAAATATTAGGAATTCAACATTCTTCTTCATCTTTCATAACTACCCTTTTTTAGGTAAAGGATATTATTCTGTTATCAGTTTGGCTTTTCTGTTATACTGTTGA
The DNA here is from genome assembly GCA_036850905.1 of Luffa acutangula. NCBI lineage: Eukaryota > Viridiplantae > Streptophyta > Magnoliopsida > Cucurbitales > Cucurbitaceae > Luffa > Luffa acutangula. The sequence continues at coordinate 52,228,864 of CM072087.1, read as the reverse complement.
CATTGGGTGTTGGGCATAACATTTGGGCCCTTTATAATTTATATTATAAATACGTGTACCGTGCACGACTAATATAATAAAGCAGAATAAAATTACTTCATTTACAAGGTGTTTACAGCCTTCCCTTTCACTTACACCATGGGAGAAAAAGCCCCCTTCAAAGTTTCTACAAGATTGACTTTGAGTTCCTCATCTAGAAGAATTACTGACACCCAAAAACCTACTGAGAGACTCATACGGCATTCAACACCTAAATAGCTGACTGGTGGCTGTCACGCTAAACTCATGACTAGCATATAGATTACAGCTTGTCCGTTTTAATCATAGGGTCAATTTATGGTGGTTATTTATTACCAAACATATTTTATTATCATTCCGTTTAATCTTTTTTTTTTTTGAAACATTTATCATTCCGTTTATCATGAGCTATGTTAGTTCCATCTGATCAATATAAATACATGCACTAACATATGCACGTTAAGTGCAAAGCATATACATGTGTACAATGTCAACGTATGCACTAAATGGACATCCTTGCAAATATAGGAAATTTGGAATTCACACAATAGCAAAATGAAATACCTTGCATTTTCATCACTGTAAACTGGTTCGTAAGCTTTGGATGTCTTATCCTGTCCAAAACACGTAATAGATAATCAATGTTTAAAAATGAAATTTTTTTAAAAAAATAGCATTAAAACATCTGATAAAACATCCCAAGGTGAGACTTTGATGTATCATTTTAACTTTGTTCCTTCCTTCCAAGCAGACAGGTAAATATGCTAAAGAGAGAGAGACAGAATTGTTTAAATACCATAGACTTAAAATTGCTTCAACGTCAACGTAAATGTCAGCATGCCTGACTATATATCCATCATCGATCTGGATAACTAAATGAAAAATACATGCAACCATGCCGTATGCACTTGCTGCAATAAAAAACATCCGAGTAATCTTGGCCTCATTGAGGCTTCGATGTATCACTATACTGTTTCTATCAAGCAGACATGCTAAAAAGAGAAATAGAACTGTTCTAAGAACTTCAATGCCCCTTTCGTACTCACCACTTGAATATTGAAAACATGCTAAATAGACTTAAAATTATTTCAATAAATTTGAATGCCCCCTGTAGACTAACCTCAAGGTACTTGAACGTAGTGCTATCAGGAGGAATAACTCCATTCTTTCCTCCAGCTTCAACAACCATGTTGCACAATGTCATTCTTTCCTCCATCTACCAGTAGAAAGGATTCGAGCAATCAAATTATCTTTTATTAACATCTGATAACAAATGCTTATATAAAGTATGTACATATACGTAAAATTATTGTCATGTAACATCCAAAATCTATGTAGAAGTCTCACAGTTAAACTTTCAACAGTTGTTCCGAGAAATTCCATGGCTTTATATGTTGCACCAGATACTGAGATTTCACCAATAATCTGTGAAGTGCAAATAGTAGGTTTAGTTAACAACGCAACAAGAAAAGAAAGAAAGCTACAGGAACAAGACAGCATACAACATAAACAAAAGACTACAGAACGGACAATTCAAATACTTAAAAATGTATAGCTATTGCAAACACTGGAATTGGAGAGGAAAAAATTATTTTCCTGAATCTGATGCTACATAAATCAGAGGAAGTATTTACATAAATTGCTAAATAATTCAATCTCCATTACGTCATGAAAGATATTAAAATTAGTTTGAAGTATCATCATCTAATATTAAATTATTTCCACACTGTGGATATGATTGATAAAACTTTTTTGTCCTCACTTGATAAAACAACGGCATTCTGTAAGGTTTCCCTTACAAAGAACAGATTTGAGACAAAGTAGTTCTTTTACTGAATTTATCAACCAATTTGAGAGGGTTGAATTCTCTCTAGACAAGACTTACAACTGACTTTTTCATGCCTTCAATCACCCCTTATCACTCCTTATATAGACTCCTGACCTGCTGTGTTATTATGACTACATGACCTTTGACATTCCCTAGACTTCAACTTCCTAGACATAGGATTTTACTTTTAATAATGCAGCCCAAAAATAGACGTGACCAGAAAACTAACAGTCATTCCTAATTAATAGTGCTTTCCCCAACAATTATCTTCTTCCCTCCCCATTTACTCTTCCTCACATACACATTTTTAATTGTTGGCCTTACAAAGTCCTCGGGGCTCAAAGACACCTTGTCCTCAAGGTGAAAATCTGGAAATTGTTGCTGAAAACTTGTCACTGTCTCCCATGTTGCCTCAAATTCAGGAAGATGTTTCCATGCCACCAAAACCTCCTTTTCTCCAGACTCCTCATTAATCCTGGCCGCATATATATCCTCAGGTTCGGCTTCCCATTCAAATTCTTCATTAATCTTCAAAGGGCATGGCTGCTACTCGGCTGGATCACCCATGGCTTTCTTCAACTGTGAGATATGAAAGACCGGATGAACAGCTGAATCCTTGGGAAGCTCAAGCTGATAAGCCACTTCCCCAATTTTTTTAATGACTCGATAAGGCCCAAAATACTTGGGTGACAACTTATCATTCCTTCTTCCTCCTGAAAGACTTCCTCCCTTCTTCTTTTGTAAGCATGCTTCTTCATCCTTTCTTGAGCTAAGATCAAATGATTTTTTAGAACTTCAAGCATTTCATCACGATCCATTAGCTGCTGTTCTAAAGTGGCATTTGCTGTCTTGTTTCTTCCATAACTAATCAAAGGCGGTGGAGGTCTTCCGTATACAACATGGAACGGAGTAGTATTGATCGAAACATGGTAAGTGGTGTTGTACCAGTACTCGGCCCACACCAACCAATTACTCCATGCTTTTGGTTTTTCCCCACAGAAGCATCGTAAATATGTTTCCAAGCATCGTAAACATGGTAAGTGTTGTTCTAAAGCCACTTCCCCAATTTTTTTAATGACTCGATAAGGCCCAAAATACTTGGGTGACAACTTATCATTCCTTCTTTTGGCCAATGAATTTTGTCTATATGGTCTAAGCTTAAGATAGACCCAATCTCCCTCCTGAAAGACTTCCTCCCTTCTTCTTTTGTCAGCATGCTTCTTCATCCTTTCTTGAGCTAAGATCAAAGGAATTTTTAGAACTTCAAGCATTTCATCATGATCCATTAGCTGCTGTTCTAAAGTGGCATTTGCTGTCTTGTTTCTTCCATAACTAATCAAAGGCGGTGGAGGTCTTCCGTATACCACATGGAACGGAGTAGTATTGATCGAAACATGGTAAGTGGTGTTGTACCATTACTCGGCCCACACCAACCAATTACTCCATGCTTTTGGTTTTTCCCCACAGAAGCATCGTAAATATGTTTCCAAGCATCTATTAACCCGTTCAGTTTGCCCGTCCGTTTGTGGGTGATATGTCGTGCTCCGGTTTAGTTTGGTTCCATTCAATCGGAACAACTCCTCCCAAAAATGGCTCAAGAATACCTTGTCACGATCTGAAACAATGGCTTTTGGAAATCCATGGAGACGAACAACTTCCTTTATAAAAGCAGCAGCTACTGATTTTGCAGTGAATGGGTGACTCAAGGGAATGAAATGTCCATACTTACTAAGCCGATCCACCACCACTAGTACGATATCCACCCCTGCTGACTTGGGCAACCCTTCCACGAAATCAAGCGATATTTCTTCCCAGATTTTGTCAGGAATTGGAAGTGGTTGCAAGAGTCCAGCCGGAGATATTGCTAGGGACTTATTTCTTTGACAGATTCCACAGTGCTCCACATACTTCTTAACATCAGCCTTCATTCCCACCCAATACAACTCGCTGGTCAGCCTTTTGTAGGTGCGTAAAAACCCCGAATGTCCCCCAAAAACTGAATCATGATAAACTTGAAGAATGGAGTTAATTAATGGGGACTTACTGGCAATCACTAACCTACCTTCCTTTATACAGCAATGTATCTTGACTCCAAGAGAACTTAGGCACACTGTCAGGATCATCCTTTAATTTTAAGATAATTTGAGCCAAGTAGGAGTCACTTCCCACTTCTTTTTTAACCTCCTCGATGTCAAGAATGGGTGGGACCGTGATGGTTGCCAATTGACAAACTGGTGGTTGTCTTGAAAGTGCATCAGCTACCTTGTTTTCGAGTCCCGGCCTATAGTGAATCTCGAAATCGTATCCCAGCAATTTTGACAGCCATCTTTGAAATTCTGGTTGTACTTCCCTCTACTCAAGAAGACTTTGCAAAGCTTTCTGGTCCGTTCTTACTAAGAACTTTTGTCCCAACAGGTATGGCCTCCACCTTTGAATGGCAAACACAATTGCCATCAACTCCCGCCATAAACTGACTTTGACCTCGCTTGCATCGACAATGTGTGGCTATAAAAAGCAATTGGTCGTTGTTTTTGGGACAACACAGCACCCAATCCCACTCCCGAAGCATCCGTTTCTATGGTGAATGGAAGGCTGAAATCTGGTAGTGCCAATACTGGAAGAGTAGTTACTGCCTTCTTTAATCTTTCAAAAGCGCTGGTTGCCAAATCACTCCATTCAAAAGCATCTTTTTTGAGCAATTGAGTTAATGGGGCTGCAATTTCCCCATATTTAGCCACAAACCTTCGATAATAACCGGTGAGGCCAAGGAATCCACGGAGTTCCTTTAGGTTTTTAGGTCTTGGCCATTGGAGCATTGTCGTTACCTTTCCACCGTCTGCCTCTACTCCTTCTTCGGACACCCAGTGCCCAAGATACTCAATCTTTCTTTGGACGAATTGGCACTTCTTGATGTTTGCTTTTAATGAATGGTCCTTCAAGACCTTGAATACTATCTCCAAATGTTCCTCATGCGTGCTCAAATCCTTGCTGTAAATGAGAATATCATCGAAAAATACCAAAACAAACTTCCGGAGGAAAGGTTTAAAAACTTGGTTCATAAGTGCTTGAAAAGTTGATGGGGCATTAGTCAATCCGAAAGGCATGACAAGAAACTCATAATACCCCTCGTGTGTCCGAAAAGCTGTTTTTGGAATGTCTTCATCACTAATTCTTATTTGATGATAACCAGACTTGAGATCCAACTTTGAGAAAATTCGGGCCCCTTGCAGCTCATCTAAGAGTTCTTCTATCACTGGAATTGGAAATTTATCAGGAATTGTTACATTGTTGAGGGCACGGTAGTCTACACAGAATCTCCAACTACCGTCCTTTTTCTTCACCAACAGAACCGGGCTTGAATACGGGCTGACGCTTGGCTGTATTATTCCCGAAAGTAACATGTCACTCACTAGCTTTTCAATCTCATTTTTCTGATGATATGAGTACCTGTAAGGTCGTACGTTGATGGGATTTTGCCCCTCTCTCAGCTGGATCTTGTGGTCGACCTTGCGGTGTGGGGGAAGTCCTTTAGGAGCGCAGAAAATTTCTTCATATCTTGAGATCATCCTTCTGATATTGTTGGGGAGATTCTTGATCAGCAACTCCCTTGGTTCAGCTGCTTCTCCTTTTTCTCTCCTAAGGAGTGCAACTCGATTACGTAGCCCTGATCTCCTTCTTGCCATCCCTTGGACAGTCGCTCGAAAGATATGTTTGCTTTTGTTAGAGCAGGATCACCGTGAAGGATTACCCGTTCATCATTTCTCCAAAGAGTCATGGTCAATTTCCTCCAATTAACCACCGTAGAGCCAAGAGTTCTAAGCCACTGCATCCCGAGAACTAAGTCCAGTCCTCCCAAAGTGATTGGCAAGAAGTCTTTCGTGATCTCAATTCCCTGTAGTTGCACTGTGACCTTCTTGCAGACTCCCTTACCTCTGAATGCAACTCCTGAGCCCAACATTATTCCATAGTTCCCTGTTTCGGAGACGGAAATCTGGAGTTTTTCCACAATTTCTTGTGATATGAAATTATGGGTAGCCCCACAATCAATCAAGGTCACACATTCCGTATTTCCAATGATTCCTTTGAGCTTCATCGTTCCTGGAGAAGAAAATCCAACCACGGTGTTGATGGACAGTTCAGCTATGCCTTCCTCTTCAACTCCCTGCATCTCATCAATGGTTGGTTCAACCTCGTCAATCTCCATTTCATCAAGCTCCTCTTCATCGTGGATTAATAAGACTCTTAGCTCCTTGTTTTTGCATTTATGTCCTACGGTATATTTCTCTTCACAACGAAAACACAGTCCCTTTTCTTTTCTACTTTGGAACTCAGCATCGGTCAGTCTTTTGAGACTAGGATTTTTTGGTGGTGGAGGAGCGTTACCCGCGAGCATAATTGACCGAATCTTGCCATGATCGAGGGTTTTATATGCAGCTTTCAATTGTTGTGTGGGGAGATTTTGTTCTTTGCCGATTTCCCAAGCCAAATTTCGGTCCTCTATAAGTTGGGCCGCTTTTATCATTTGCTCAAGGCCTTGGGGCCTTAAACACCTTACTTCGGCCTTAAGTAACAGGTTCAATCCGTTCATGAACGTACTTTCCAAGATTTCCTCCGAGATTTGTGGAATAGGAGCAGCCAATTCTTCAAATTCTTTCCGATATCCCATCATTGTATCCCGTTGTTTGATTGCCAAAAATTTCGCGCACGGTGTTCCTTCTTGAACGGGCATAAATCTTCCAAGCATCCTCTCCCTCATCTCATTCCAATTTCGAAATTTTTGTCGATTCATAGCCCATCGGTACCATGAAAGTGCCTCTCCTTCAAAACTTACGATTGCCACAGTCATTTTCTCCTTATCAGTCAACTGATGAATCTGAAAATACCTTTCCGCACGGAAAAACCAGGCGTCTGGGTGTTCTCCTGAGAAGATTGGCATTTCAACCTTTTTGAACTTCCCTCGCTGCTGCGTGGATTCTTCCAACAGGTACGGCTCTTCCCCTTCCGGGTCCGAATCCTCCTCATTATTCACCTTCTCCTTTTGCTTTGTTGCCGAAGAAGAGGCATGGTTTTGGCCTTCCGAAATTCCAAGAACAAGTGCAACCATTTTCCTTTGTGTTTCCTTGATCATCGATGTGATCCTGTCCATTCCTTTGTTGATGTATTCAACCGACTGTTCCAGGGCTGGAATTTTCTGGACTTTAGACTGCAAATCCTCCAACGCCTGGTCGGATGCCTCTAGCCTTTCCTCAATCTTCCTTTGTGCCATCTTGCCCACCCTTCTCAGGATTGGCTCTGATACCAATTTGTAAGGTTTCCCTTACAAAGAACAGGTTTGAGACAAAGTAGTTCTTTTACTGAATTTATCAACCAATTTGAGAGGGTTGAATTCTCTCTAGACAAGACTTACAACTGACTTTTTCATGCCTTCAATCATCCCTTATCACTCCTTATATAGACTCCTGACCTGTTGTGTTATTATGACTACATGACCTTTGACATTCCCTAGACTTCAACTTCCTAGACATAGGATTTTACTTTTAATAATGCAGCCCAAAAATAGACGTGACCAGAAAACTAACAGTCATTCCTAATTAATAGTGCTTTCCCCAACAATTATCTTCTTCCTTCCCCATTTACTCTTCCTCACATACACATTTTTAATTGGTGGCCTTACACATTCCAAAAGGCAATATAATAGAATAATACATTCAGTTTACCTACTCTCTCATGCGGTGGGGCTAAGAATTAAGATTGACATTTGTAGATAAGATCACCACACATAAGTTAACCTTTCACAATAGTTCATAGTTCTAGTTAGGATAAATGTCCGTTTTGCCCTATTATTACATATTTATCCTCAAGTATCATTGATTCTCTCATGAAGAGTGATTCGTAGCTGCGTTCTCAATTTTTTTTAAGTACCACCCACACTTGAAATGTGACCAAAAATGAGGGTTTTTATTCAGTGAGATCTGTTGACTTTGTATAAGGACCAACAAGATTAACAGCCCAAAGAATGAGCCTGATAAGTTTTTTTTTTTTGAAAAGGAAACAATCTTTTCATTGAAGAAATGAAAAGAGACTAATGCTCAAAATACAATGATACAAAAAATGAAGGAAATGAAAAAACAGCATTGAACAACAAGATAATGAGCCTGATAAGTAATAACAATAGATCAAAGAAGACATAGAAGGGCTCCAATCCAAATAGAATTACAATAGTTTATGTAACATTATGAATAACAAGAAAAATGAAAAATCAAAGAAATGAGGGTTTTTCAATAGACTGTGTAAGTGCAGGTGTGTTTAAATATGTTCATGTCAAGATGATAAGTTATGATTGTACATATAGGAACATGAACATTTAAACAAACACAAATATCTTATTAATTAGGCATATAATCATTTAATTTAAACAAACATAAATATCCTATTATGGTTTGACTTACCTGCAAAATCAAGTCCTTTGCAAGTAAATAATCAGGCATTTCTCCATCCATGACAAATCTCAAAGTTGGGGGAACCTGCAATTTAAATATAGAAAACAGACAAACAAATATTATGTATTGTCGGGACATATTATTATTATTTTTTTTTATAAGAAACGATATTATTTCATTGATGTATGAGATAGATACAAAAGACCTATCAAAGGCATGACAAAAGACCTGTCCAAGGTATTACAAAAAGGCTCTCCATTGAGATTGAAGAGTTGAGAGAGAGTAATTACGCGAGGAGGGGGGAGGGGGGGTGTCTACTCCAAAAGAGAGCTAGGTATGTAGTAGATTCAATGAAAGCGCTAATATTTTGATGTTTGTCGGAGAAGATGCGAGCATTTCTTTCCAACCAAAGATTCCAAAAGAAGGCATATAGAAAATTCCTCCTTTTTGAATGGGTGGCCGATGGTGGTGTAATAAAGAAGGGATAGAATATCACACGGACGAGCAAAATGCCACCCAAAAGCTTGTTGGATAAAGTCCCAGCAAGCGGAGGCATAAGGACAGCTGCTAAAAAGGTGGATTTGGGTCTCATTGGCCTTGGTACACAAGCTGTAGCAGCTTGGAGATAGGGCCATACTCGGGTTTCTTCGTTGGACAAGGTCGGCTGTGTTAATACAAGTGTGGATAAGCTCCCAAATAAAGAATTTAACCTTCTTTGGCATAGGCCCCTTCCATAATTGACCGTAGAAATCGGCATCGCGGGGTTGGGAAAAGGAGGCTAATTTCTTGTTGAGAGATCCAGTGGAGAAAATACCATTATTCCCAAGCTGCCAATGCCAATAGTCTTCTTCATCTTTGAAAGAGAATGATTGAAGGAGATGGGATAAAATGGCCCATTCAAGAGTTTCATCCCCATTGAGATTTCTTCTAAGGTGGAGATTCCATGCTTCTTCGGTTGGATCCCAAAGCTCAACTATATAGGCATCTTTTTTTAGCAAGAGGCTGTAAAGGGAGGGGTATGCATACCGAAAAGCGGTATTACCCAACCAAATATCATCCCAGAAAAGAGTGTTGTCTCCTCTCCCTACTTTAGTGTCAATGTAGTTATAAACCAGATGTTGCATCCTGTGGATAGATTTCCATGGCCCTTTAGAAGAATTAATAGTATGTTTGTCGAGCTTGAGGGGGTTCTTGGTGACATCATATTTAGAGAGAATAAGCTTTCTCCATAGAGCATCTTGATCTTGATAGAATCTCCAACACCATTTCGCCAAGAGGGATGTGTTCCTCTTATGGATGTCATATATACCCAAGGCCAAGCCTCCTTCATCCATGGGAGATTGAAGACAAGACCACTTAAAAAGATTGCTGCCTTTTTTTCTCAATTCCTCCCTACCAGAGGAAAGTTCGATATAGCTTTTCAATGGTCTTGGTGACTTTTTTGGGGGCTAGAAACAAAGAGAGATAATAAGTGGGGAGGTTTGATAGGGTTGCTTGGATAAGGGTGTGTCTACCTCCCTTAGATATATTAGAGGAGCCCCAATTTAGCAGTCTTTTTTGGACTTTTTCAATCACTGGAGTCCAAAAGCTAGTCAATTTCGGGTTGCCATTTAGGGGAAGCCCTAGGTAGGTGATCGGCCATTGTCCCAGCTTGCAGCCGAAGGATGAAGCCAAGAGGGAAGCTTGCTGTGAATCAATGCCAATGCTCAAGAATTCAGTTTTATTGCAATTGATTTTCAGCCCTGAGATGGATTCGAAGGAGCAAATGACATTGAAGAGGTTTGTAATGTGGGCTACCTTTGGAGAGGAGAACAATATTGTATCATCGGCAAACTGTAGGTGAGTAATTTGGAAGGGTTGAGAACTGCCGCCAACCCACATTCCCTCAATATCGCCTATTCTTTCAGTTGTATGAATCATTCTACTCAAGCAATCGACCACAATGGTGAATAAGAAAGGTGAGAGAGGGTCTCCTTGTCTAAGACCCCTAGAGGCTTTAAATTTTCCCATAGGCTTACCATTGATGATGATGGAGTAATTTACCGATGATAGGCAGCCTCTAATCCATCTTCTCCATAGGTGACCAAAGCCTTTTGCCTTAAGGATGTCGTCAAGAAAATCCCAATCCACTATGTCAAAGGCTTTTTCGATGTCAAGTTTGATAACCACTCCCTTATTCTTTTTCCTATTGCATTCATCGATTAATTCATTGGCAATTAAGGATGCATCCAGAATCTGTCTATCCCCCACAAAAGCTGATTGATTTTCCGTAATTATTCCGGGGAGGACTTTCTTTAATCTGACAGAGAGAACACAAGCGATAACTTTATAAAGGCAAGTAGTCAGACTTATCGGTCTGTAATCCCCCACGGTCTTGGCTCCGAAAAAGATTGTCGGGACATATTATAATCCTTAAAATACAAATTTCAAGCCTTCAAGTGATAGGATACAAGTATGAGGGAATGATATGTGAAGGAACACAGGATGTGAAAAACACACTGGTAAAAAATATTTTACAGCAATAATAGTTTTACACTCCAAAAAGTGTACTATCATTGATTACTTAACACTTTCAAGCCAAGCAGCAAATGTACCATTGAATGTGTATTATGCTCTTTGATGGATAAGTAGGACAGCAAGATCAAGTCAAGGATATTATTTAGTCCCTCTTGAACAATGTCTCGTTCTCAAATAAAAAGAACATATTTTACGGTTCTCAACAAATTTGAATTCCCAAAACAACCGGACTACATTTTGTAAATCTACTCAAATAAGCACTAGTATAACTTAGCAAGCACACTTTGCGCACATGACAAGGGTCAAATAACATCCATGCTAGAAGCACAGTGATAGAATTAAGAATTTGGCAGACCTTGAGCAATGATTTCCCGGTGCCCAGAACAAATCCTGCATCTGTATTACCAATTCCACTAGCAAATTGACCAAATGCACCAGCTGTACAGGTATGAGAGTCTGTACCAAGCAGGACCTGAAAACATGAAGCATTCCAAAAATGCTACTTAATATGAAAGCAACTAATCATAGGAAAAAAGATAAGTATCTCAAAGGAATATAACCTCCCCAGGCCTACAGTGACCTTCTTGAGCTAACGCAACGTGACAGACACCTTTGTAATCTGGGTTCACCTGGTAAAATTAATTGAGTTCGATTATTTGATGACAAAATAACAGCTACAGAAAAAAAGTAAGGTTAGATTCTCATACCCTGAAATCACTGAGATCCTTAATATCATAAAAGTACTTGATATTCTGTTCTTTTGAGAAATCTCTCAGAATGTCCACATTACGGTTAGCACGTTCATCACTGGTGAATATGTAATGGTCAGGTATAATCACAACCTTTTCTCGATCCCAAACCTTCAATGGGAAAATAGTTAAGTTACAATGACATTCAAGGAACACGTGGAAATAAAAGCTCGAACAAGGACATTACATTACAAGTATTCAGGGCTTATTAAGATGAATGCAACAACAACATTCAGGGCTTATTAAGATGAATGCAACAACAACATCCATCCTGCTAAAATGATTTAACTCGGATTATAAAACACATTAATTGTTTCAACCATTAATGGAGTGGTTATCTATAGAGCATAGAGTAGCCTTGTTCCCATTAATTTACACCTGAAACTTAAATTAATTCAGTTTCATTTCATTCTATCTTCCGATCCTCTGGCATAATTTTAACTGGACATAATTGTAGACTTCTGAAGCACGGCCAAGATTTGTGCTAAAAAGTCCAACGTCGTCAGAAAATTTCTTTCAACGAGTCAGTGTATAACTTCGTTATTGTTTACCTTTTTTAATAGCATAACTTCATAACTATATCAATAAACTTGACTCGGAGTAAATTACTAATAAATGTAGACTTCCAACAAAAAAAACGTAAAGGGTAAGATACCTTTGCGTTCTCTCCGAACTCCTTTTTAAAAATTCCGATAGAACCAGGACCGCAAACATCGTGAGTCATTAAAACGTCCACATTGACCCAAACATTTTCACCCGGGCTCAACTGAGTTTTTTGAGAAGCTTTAGCAAATATCTTTTCCGTCATAGTCATGGCCGTTTTAACCTGAAAGCAACAGATAACGCACAATTACAAATCACGTAATCTTTAATCCCAATTACAAAATGAAGGCCAGCGAGAACACAGAAGAAACCCAACCGAGCCAGTGGCGCTGGGCTTGCGTTCCGATTGCTGTGGTGCCACGACCGAACATATTTTCTTCGATACGTTTCTCTCGCATCTCCGAAACGAAAACGGCAACGACGAAGAGAGAGCGGCGAGGTCCGAATCCTTCTGAAACGCAAACAAAACAATAGACGGATTAGATACGGGATTGAGCCAGGTGTAGAAACAGTAGTAGATTTAAGCTCTAACAACAGAAATGATGATAGAACAGAAACAGGCCAATTTTGCCTATCTTTTGAATAGAAGAAGACTTCAATGGCAATGAGTACGGACCTTGATGCTCAAGAACGGCGTCGATGTCAAGGCGGCGGTGGAAGTAGCCATAGAAGCAAATCTTTAGCTGGTTATCGAGATAGAGGAAGAAAGAAAACTCGTCCTCGCCGGCGGAGAGGCGAAATGATACCGAAGGATACGATGAAGGCGGCTTCAGTCTACCACGCTTAGCAAATTGTGAACGACACTCTTGCAGGGATTTTCTGTAGGGAGGTGTGTGTGAGATGGTAGAATATTAGTAGTGGTTTTATTGCCAATAGGTGATTTTTCGCCTTTTATCTTTTATTTTTATTTTTATAATGTGCATATCAAATTGTGACTTTATGAGGCAATTGTCAATTAGTTTTTTTTTTTCTTGATTTTGATTCTCAACATATTAAAAATTATTATTTAAGTTTTTTTTTTTTCTTTCTAATTCAAAGAATGCTCAATTGAGACATTTCAAACAAGAAAGAAATAAAAAATAATGCTGATAATTTTTTTTAAGTACATCGACATTTAAGGGTGGGGATTTAAATCTCGAACATCTAAGTCGAGGGTATATGTCAATTACCGTTGAGCGGCCTTTGCCACACTACTAAAGTTTGTTGGTTGAAGACTTGTATGTTGTCCAATTGTCGTTTTTATAGTTATTTTGGACACCTAAGTATGATAATTGGATATGTCACTGATAGAAATAGTTTTTTATTGATAGGTATGTTGTATTTTATTGGTGGACGAATCGAGTAGTGTATCAACGATGTGTTAGTGAGTTTGAATGTGATAATAAAATGTTAATTTAACATTACGTCAACTTTTTTTTCAACGAATTTTAACCTCTTAAAAAAAAATATATGATGGTTAAAGAAAAGTTTGAGAATTTTGTTGTTGTTTTTTTTTTTTTTTTTTTTTACAATATGTGAAAGTGGGAGGTTTAAAGCATGGACATATGATAATTAGTTTATGTCAATTGAGTCATGGCTATGTTCACATAATTTTGAAAGAGTAAGTAGTAAATTAATAATACTCACAATAGTGTTGACCATCAAGTATATTGAGCATTTTTTTAATATAAACATTTATTGTATTAAGTTACTAACAACAATAACATTGGGTTCAAATATTTGTATCATTGAGTTTCGAGTTTATGTGAAACATTGCAAGATTAAAAAAAAAAAAAAAGTAGAACACTCCAAAAATGATTTTTCAATTATATATATATATATATATATATATATATATATATATATATATATATATATTGTTTTAAGTTCAACAATAGCAAGATAATAGATCAAGATATCAACTTTTTAAGTAGCAATAGTTAGAGATGTTCATTTGTCCACAAAAGAATCTCTGACATATTAGTTAAGGGTACATATCAATCTTCGCTCAACTCACTTTGACATTTTGCATCAGACATCTATCGGTAAGCTTAGTGAAAATATTATTAGTTTGATTATAAAAAAAAAAAATATTAACTCAATTTTAAAGCTTGATTCAATGAAATTAAATTTGTAAAGTTATAGACGATCAAGGCAACAAATGCCCCTTTCTGAAAAAAAAAAAGTATTTTTCGGAAAATATTGAAACGTAAGTAAGAAACTCAAAAGACATAAAAAAAAAAAAAAAACCATTTTAGAAAAAGAAAATTATACATTATATATTTTAGTACAAAAGACTAAAGAGAACTATATATCCGAGATTAATTTATCTGCAAAAAGAGTTAATTTATGTTGTAGAAGCTTCAATTAATGGCATAAGAAAGCAGCAAAATCCATACGGCACATTGATCCATCTATCCAATTCGATTGTTAAACGTGGAGTGGACTATTATCCTTCTCGATTGAATATCTCCCACGTCTTCCATGATCGTTACTGCAATTACCAGCGAGCAATTTAACGTGGTCATTAGTATTTCCTTCTAGATTTCGGAATTCGCGTTGTTTGGTGGGCAAGAGCTTGATATGGAGCAGGAGAGAAGTTTGCCGGGGTCGTCGCTTAGCCCTAGATCTCCGTTTTCGCAGCCTTATCTGTCAGTTTCGGTGACTGATCCTGTGAAATTGGGCAATGGGGTCCAAGCTTATATCTCATACCGAGTCATCACGAAGGTATTTGTGCATTCAGAAATGTTTTCCATGGTTTTATGACCTATTGTTTGATTGTTCGTTCTTTTTGCTACACTCGTTGGAAATTATTGGGCGAGTGCATATCTTGAGTTCCTCCGTGATGACATTATCGACTTGCCATCGGACTGCTGACAGTTTTCGCGTGTAATTTGACTGCCAACGATGTAAAATCATGTGAATTTTGTTTGTTATTTGAAGTGAAGAATGCTAATTTTGTACTTAATTAAGAATCTGGAAGAGACCGACTCATTTGAATTCGGTAGCAGTCTTACCTCCTAGTTAGAAAGCAATAATGTGAAAAATGCAGTTTGGATGTTGGATGTTATCATCTAATAAAATGTGTCATTTCTGGAGTTGAAGCCGATGGATGATGTTAGAGAGGATCGATCCTGACTTGTCAAAGAAAATGAGCAGGGTATGTCCTTTTATGGGAGGTTCTATAGGCCTGATAGGAAGCTCTGAGGAGGAGTTGATGTAAATAAGAGAAAGTTCTCTACATGGTAGACAATAAACGAATGAATGGTTTGTTTGGGATGAGGTGCGACAGGTGAAGGTTTTATGAGTTTTAAATTTAGGCGTTCACTTGCTGAAGTTTCTAGAAAAACTATGAAAACTCATGGAGGGAGTTCTTGGATTTTCCTTATTATTTTGTTGTGATCGTCCTCTCCTTGGAGGATGGTAATCAATGAGCTTGTTGAAACTTTTTTTTAAAATTTTTCATGCCTATTTTCCAATTCAAATCCCCTGAGAACAAAGCATATTTGCTGCGAGAATGGAGTTGTATTGCTGAATGAGAAGGAATGAATTGGCCAAAAAGTTGAAGGGTTGAAATCCTATAGAGACGAAATGCTTACTTCAAAAGACGATTTATGTTTGCCACCTCAACAAAACAACTGTTATTTTGGAATAAGTTTGCTAAGTATCACATATTTAAATAACATAAGCCCCCTCGGATTATGGGTAAAGGGGAGAAAAAAAGCTCAACTGCATTCTAGGTACTTTTCAATAGTCAACAAAATACATTTCCCATACGTATCATCACAGTGATATGAGAATCCCATTCTGTTCTTTCAGAGAAGAATTAACACCTACTGCTGAAAAGCTTTCCGTGTGCATGCAAACAAAGTACTTATTTTCCTTTTTATTTTTATAATGATTGACCAGCACATCCTTTATATTTGTATTGGCAGACTAATTTTCCTGAATACCAAGGACCAGAGAAGATTGTCATTCGGCGATACAGTGATTTTGTTTGGTTACATGATCGGCTTTTTGAGAAATACAAAGGCATTTTTATTCCTTCTCTTCCAGAGAAGAATGCTGTAGGTAAGAAGTTAAAGTTTTTCATTTGCTATCACATGGTTCACTATTTTGAGGTTGGATTTTGTAGCTAAATGATTATGCTCATGTTTCCTCTTCCACTCCTAATGCTAAGGATTCTGATATTATGTTAAACTATCAATATATCTTTTCATTAGGTGATTTTTTTTTTGGTTGATGATGGGTTATAATACTGAAAATTATGCAAAGTAGTATTTTTAGTTTGTTTTTCTAATTAATCAATGTCAAGTCTATGTCCTGTTCTAGATTACATACGATATTGGTTATTTTTCTACCCTTTTCATAGTTGCACAAGGGCTATATATATACTTGGAAGCACAATTGGAGAAAGTGGAGTGTTTATGTTGGACAAGGAATTAACTGAGACAAACTTGAATATGTGATTCGGTGTTTAGTTGTTTAACATGCTAAGAAGATATCATCTATTAACCTCAAAATAAATATACATACTAATAGCAAGATCTGGAACTTAGTTTGGAAGTAAAAACAACTTAATTATTATTTTAAATAATTTTTTTATTTACAGAAATATCCGTCGATATATCCATAAAATTGAAATCCCGATATTAGTATCGACATCAATATTTTCATCCTTTTAAGGACCTATAATCTAAGTCTGGCTTCTCTTGGTTGGCTCATATTACCTAGTAGTCATCCCAAACATGTTCAGACATGTCTCGTATAGAAAGAGGAAATTATTAGAGAAAAGACGATAAGTGGCAATGCTATTTAAGATATCTGTATTTAAAATAAATAAATAATGTGATTTAGGTGCTAAACCTAGAAATGAGACGTTAAGAATATAATCAAAATGAATGAATGTAATATAGAAGCTAATAAATATGAAGAGAGTTACACAATACCGTGCCCAAAAAACCCACTAAAGATTGCCAAACCATGTAGCAGGAAAACTAGATCCGAGTAAAAGTTTCCTCTCAAGATTTCCCCTCAATCTATAGCTTGCTCTATGATAAGTAAGGTGGTTGCAATGGGCATTCATCTTCCCTTAATGTCAAACTGTGTAGAACAGAAAGCCATCTTTAGTATTGGTTTTATTTGTTATGCACAAGGTAGTAGAAAGTTCAAGCCTAAAGAAGATTGGGATAATGCATAAGTTGGGTTAGGTTATTTAAACCATAATTTCTTTAGAATACTCTTGGATGGTGTTCGAGTTCAAAGAAAACTGGGATAATGCTCTTAAGCCATTATTATGAAAAATATGGTTAGAACATAGAATTGTAAGAGTTGTTTGGAGAAAAGGCAAGCATTGGGACTGAAGACACAACTAGCAAAACCTTTCCTTCTTTGTGGTGTACTCTCTCTAAAGGGTTTTGTAATTAATTCTTCATGGATTAGTGTTTTTTTTCTTCTTCTTCTCTCTCTTTCAGTGTGTATTTTCCCATACATATTAAATGAAAATATTTTGTGCATATTTATATATAAAATAGTAATGTGTTGAGTGGGGTATCACATGGTCTATTTTCAAATTCTTGGGATTGGTTAAGGAGAAGTTGGAAAGTGTTCTATGAAAGTTTTTATGGGAAGGGATTGAGGAGGGAGGTGGGTAACTAGTTAAGTGGAGTTCTGTGTCAATCATGTGAGGAGGGGGTTTGGCGATGGGGAATCTTGGAATGCAAAAATATTACCTCTCAGCTTAGTGGTCGTGGCATTTTCATGTAAAATGTCAAGCATTATGGGATCAGGTAATTGTGAACAATTGTGAGCAATTACGAGACTCATTCCAATTGTTGAGATTCCAGGTCAGGCACTTTGAGAACCTGTAGCGGAACCTTTTGAAGGTGATCTCTCAGTTTCTTTTTTTTTTTTTTTCATTTTTTTTCCCTTTTTTTGTTGGTGGGTATGAAACCAAATTTTCATTGAGAGAAATGAAATAATATACAAAGGCATAAACAAAAAAGGAAATGAAAAAATATACAAGAGGGTACAAAAAAGCAAAGCGCAATGAAGAGGGAATCTCCAAAACCCAAAAATCAACCTATAGAATGGGAATGGGTGCAAAGTTTGTTTTTGAAGGATCCTTGACTTTTGAGTAGAACCCTTCAAAATTGCAGTTTCTATTTCTTTTTTCAGTACCCTTTGCAACAACTCTTTGATTCTTGGGTCATTTGGTCAAGGAGAAAGTCCTCTTCTTTTGACTTTTAATTTGTAGAGCCATTCCCAATTGCGAGATTAAAGGGTTAGCTTATCTCCTTTCTTTAGTGTCCGAACTATCACTCTCTCTAGGGCATATCAACCGTTGTGTGCTGTCTATTGATTTTTCTGATGTATTCATTGCAAGTCTTTGTACATTCAGTTGATTCTGTTTCCTCCGTCAACATGCCCTCTTTATTTCTAAACTATATTGAACGTGAACGTGAATGAGAACATGATTTGATTTTTCTCTTGGCTTGTAGCTCTAGGCAGGCTTAACACTTTAGACTATATATATGAAACCTTTACTTTGTCCTTGGGCCTGGTGTGTGTGTGTCATATATAGGGAATCTCTCCTCCTTTGACATGCTTTTTTTTCTCAATTGCCTTCTGGGCTCTTTCTCTGTCGTTCTGATGTTTATTTGGTCGAAAAAGATAATTTTCGTAGGCTTAGAAAGGTTGTCGGAGTGGGGTTGGCACATTTTAACATTTCTCTTTGAGTTTGTATTTCTTTTCTTTTCTCCTTTGGTTTTTGTTGTAATGTATAATAATAACAAGTAGCTGGATTCCCCCCCCCCTCCCCTTTTTCATGTTCTTCACTCATGGTTGGCCTCTATTTGAACTTTCCTCCACCCATTAGAAAAGATAGCAGAAAAACTTGGTTGTAACAGGGGCCAGACTGAAAAAAGGGTTGGAGTGTAATTTGTTGTTTGTTGTTTAAACTGTTTAAAACTGAACCTGTGCATAATTATGATGTTTATAAGTGTTAAGGTATTGAGATATACAAATATATGTTATAGAAAATGTTTGAGCTAACGTGTTCGGCATCAACTACCCATTCTGTTCAGTTGAGATAATCTTTTTGCTGAAGCAAATATAGTTTTGCATGATATATATTCTATGTATTTGACATTGAAGGTTGAGTTTTTTCATTCACACTTATAATCAGAGAAATATAGGATCTAGACTTGGAATTGATAGTTTAATATTTTTCTTACATTGTGAGGTCATCTAAAGTGATGAATAAGATCTACCTGATTTGATGTGGTTATAACTTATACATCAATTTATATTGGGAATAAGTTCAGTTTTTGTGCTGTAGAGAAATTTCGTTTTAGTGCTGAATTTATTGAAATGAGGCGTCAAGCTTTGGATATATTTGTAAATCGGATAGCTTCACATCAAGAGCTTCAAAAGAGTGAGGATTTGAAAACCTTCTTACAGGCAGAAGAAGAGGTGATGTTCATGGACTTTTCTATGTTATACAGCATCCTCTTGCTCTTTTCTCTGTCCACCATATCTATGTTATACTTTCCGTCCTCTTGTAATAAAGTAAGAAGTTCCATTAAGTTGATACTCGTGTTATCTTATGGGCAGACCATGGAGAGGTTGAGGTCTCATGACTCTGGAATTTTCAAGAAAAAACCAGCTGATTTGATGCAAATATTCAAGGTAAGATAAGTATGGAGGTGGAATAATGATACATAATGCAATATATGATAGTTAGTGCGTGTGTATGTTTTATAACGAGAAAGAAATTTAATTTCTTTTTGAAAGGCATACAGCCAGATTCCAGTCATATGAACAATTTTATCTATCTAAAAGGTGAGTATAGCAGAGATGTCAACAATTTTAAATGTCCTGTACATGCATGAAGAAATGTGGATAAATATCTCCCTCTGTTTGTTTCCTCTTCTTTTTTAATCTGAACATATCTCTCCTTTTTTGCTGCCGCTGATCAATGTTAAATCTTCTGATGGGCCACTTCTTCGAAAGAATTATTCTCGGACACCTTTTGATTTTCTGAATTATGTTAGCACTACTAGATGCATGTTCTGGTTCCACTGAGATGCTAAGATGATAAATGAAATATCCGTAAGAAATAATATTCCTATGCTTTTTCTATAGAAGATGTTGGAGCAGGCTTTTTCGGACCCTCAAGCCTATGTAGTTTGATTCTACTGATTTTAGGGAATTTGTATTCTGGATGGCCTTCGATCATCCCTTTAAGAACAAATGAAGTTGTTTGTATGTTCTAGTTTTTCTTTGAGAGCAGTCATGTCAGTGTTCTTTTTAAAGTTTGTCAAGAGGAAGCCTATAGGTATCTTCTCAATATATTATACTGTCGTGAATACATAATTGACAAATTCAACCGATATGATGTCTACTCTGCTAGATTTTATTAAAGAGATTTTTGTACCTCCTTTGGGTAGGGGGGTTTATTTCCACTCTTTTTTGCTACCCTCCCTTGACACAATCGTACTGTTTGCTCCCCCCAAACAAAAAAAAAATGGTTATCAACAGGACGTTCAGTCTAAAGTGAGTGATATTGTTCTTGGAAAAGAAAAACCAGTGGAAGAGTCAAATCCTGAATATGAAAAGCTAAAGCACTACATCTTTGAGCTTGAAAACCACTTAACTGAAGCCCAGAAGCATGCATATCGACTTGTGAAAAGGCATAGAGGTATATGAGAATCTTCAAGACCGCTTAGTTTTACCTAACATTTGTAATTATGTTTTCATTACCACTCATTTCATTCGAAAACAAATGAATAATGTCTGATTGTTTCTGCTTGTGCGCTAGAGTTGGGACAAGCGTTATCAGATTTTGGAAAGGCTGCCAAGCTTCTCGGTGCTTGTGAAGAAAATGCTGTTGGTAAGGGGTTTTCAGAACTGGGAGCCAAATCAGAGATGTTGTCAATTAAGTTGCAAAAAGAGGTATATTTGGAGTGTGTTTTGCGTAACTTATTTAAATGATTTTGGATGACCAAAAGTGCTTCTTCTAAAATCTACCATGTTTGATAACAAATAAAACTCACTTAAAAAAAAAAATCAAATTGATTTGAAAACATTATTTTAAGAAAAACTTGGAAGCTGATTCTCCAAAAAGTGATTGACCCATTTTAAAACCACTTGATGGAAATTTGAATTTTGGCCGAGAGGAGTTTGTTATATTTACAGTACTTTTACATTGATGTGAATCTGCAGGCTCACCAACTTCTGATGAATTTTGAGGAACCCTTGAAAGATTATGTTCGTACAGTGCAGTCTATTAGGGTAATTCCCCCCCCCCCCCCCTCTCCCTTCGTGTTGATTTTGAAATAGACTGGTCGACTACCAAGTTTGTGGCATTACTTCCTGATTCCTGAATAGTATACTGTACTTTTAAAAGTTTAGTTGGACTTGGTTACCACTTACCATAAGTATCGGTATATGTCCCATGGTGTTGGTAAGAAGTTGGGGTTCAAAATTTAGATTTCTTTTGTATGCAGGGGCTGAAATAATGTGTCTTGGAGTATACGTACTTTCTCACTGTCATCCTGGTCTATGTATTTCCGTTATAACGTAAGTTTGTGTTTGTTTGGTATATGTCCTCGATAAGACTCATTTTCTTTGTTTGAAACAGGCCACCATAGCCGAGAGAGCTAACGCCTTCAGGCAGCAATGTGAACTTGCCGAAACAACAAAGTTGAAGGAGATAAATCTGTATGCATCCAATAACTTATCTATATGTTTGTTTGATTTCATTTATGTCGTTATAAGAACAGGATAGCTCACTGTCCTATGTTTAGTTACCTCTAAAATCCATTCCGTGGGGTTTTCTTTGCTTACCGTACCAATTTTCCATGATCTTTTACTCTTAAGTCCTTTTTAGATTGTTCAGATTCTTGGAACCTTTGATTTAGCTTATAAGTTCAATGGTCTGCAGGGACAAACTCATGCTAATGAGATCAGATAAAGCAGCTGAGGCTGAAATGGAGTACAAAGAGGTATGCTCTGAACTTATATTAACATAACTTAGTCACTACTCCAACCAAAAAAAAAAAGTCACTACTCCAAAAAAAAAAAATCTTGTTCTAATAGTAGTTTGGTTATACAGTTGAAGGCAGCTAGTGAGGAAGCGACAAGGAGATTTGAGTCAATAGTGGCACTAATGAATCAAGAGACCATAAGATTTCAGGAACAGAAAACACTAGACATGGGGCTTGCTTTCCATGAATTTGCAAAAGGACAGGCACGTTTGGCAAGTGGGGTTGCGGATGCTTGGCGAAGTCTCCTTCCGAAGCTCGAGGCTCTCTCTGTTTCATGAACGATTAATTCCTGCTACAGCAACGACATGCTTCGGTAATCATCTCAAACAGCAGACACAGAGATTGTAGTAACACAACACCTATATATAATGCAGGTGTTTGTGCTGTTTTGGTTATGTTTTCTGCTTTTCCATCTCCTGTACAAATCTAAATATGGCGCTGTAGTCTTAGACTTCTTTAGCAGATCAAATTCCATCACACTTGCTATCATTTTCATATTACTGTGTATTTTCCGCACTGTGTTGGGTTTACTCAGATTTTTCCCTCCATTTAAATGGTTCAGTAGTTTGTGATACTCGCAATAATGAAGTGGCCTTTCTGAGTAGAAATTGGTTTTTGGTCCATGGCTGTGCTTTACAAGATATTGTTCGACAGAGCAGTAAATGTTTTGTGCCACGAGTTATTATCATACTGTTTTTCCTTGGAAATTTGGTACTTTTGGTGTGGAGGGAACTAATTTGGAACAAACAAATAAAATGGCCGAGTAAATAAGAATAAATTGAAAACTTTTATAATCTAATAATAATCATTATGAATAGTTTTTTTTTTTTTATAACACATGTAGGTCATTAGTACAAATTTTATGTTAGTTGAATTATGTTCATGTTGGCGATTATGAATATAATTAAACACCTTGTCTCAACCCATTTGTACATTTTTTTTCCCTTGGTCATATGAATTTTTCTCTGTGAGTGGACGTGGATGTCTTTTTTATGCTCATCAATGAAAATAATGTGCATATGTATTAAGTATTATACTTTGTATTATTTTAATTCCATTTTATAAATATTTGTTTCAAGCATTTTCTTTATATTTTTGTCATTGGATCTTGGTATAAACTTTTAACATAAATCTTAAGCAGTTCAACTTTTATTTATATATATACACACATGTAGGGTGTGAAGATTTAAATTTGTTGTTTCTTAAAAAAAAAAAAAAAAAAGTAGGAATGTATGTCATCTTAAGCAACTCATTTTCAGTTTTTTTTTTTAAAAAATCAATGATAACTTTATTACAAGAATTAAGTAGATCTTTTAAAAACAGAATGTATCTATATATATATATATATATATATATATATATAAAGTTTAAAGCAAAATATATTTAAAAAAAAAAAGTTTAAAGATAAATAATTATAAAATATGAAGAAGTAAATTTTATTTTACTTGCCGACATGTAGTTCAACCGTTAAAAGTTGAATTGAGAAAGAAAAAAAAAAAATATTAGGGGTCGTTTGTTTTTTGGGAATGTAGATGTCCGACATCTTCAGATGCCTGGAATCTCAGATGACTGGAATTTTAGATATCCGGCATCTTCAGATAGCCACGTTTGTTTTGTAGGAAAATTTATAAGGTATCTCGGAATATTTTGATAGTTTTGAAGGATTTATTCTTGGAAATGTTGTAAATTTATGTAATGTTCCAAAAATGTCCTTCTTAATATATTAATATAATTTATATATTGATTTAATATAATTTATATTTATATAATATATATTTGTTTTTATTAATTTAATTTTTTTTTATATTAATTAAGTGTACATTCATTTTTGTATGTTATTTCATAGAATTCATATTAATATATGACTTTTTTTAAAATAAAAAACCTATATTAAATATAAATTTTATTTTTAATTTTAATATTTTTCTAAAAGACAATTATATAATTAATGTTATATGAGGTGAAGTCTAATTGAATTGAAGTCTATTTTATATGTAAATGTAATATATAAATATACTTAATTATATAAAGTTGATTATTGGACATTAATCTATTTAAATCATAAAATTAAAAATAAAGATAAAGAAAATTGATGAAAGAAAATATATAAAAAAATGAACGAAGGGCAAAAAGGTAAAGAGGGGATGCCCGCAACATGGGAATCTTCGAAACCCATGTTTCACAAGGGCATCCAAAAGTACTTAGATTACCTCCGGTAGGGCATCCTAGGATACCTGGGCATCTCGAGATACCTGGGTATCTTACATTACTGCAAAACAAACGTGGGAATCCAGATGCCTGACTCGTGGGCATCTCAGATTCTCAAAAAACAAACGGCCCCTTAATACTGAAGATTAAAATATTTTTAAATTTTTGTTATTTACCGTAAATTTGTATTATTTTTATTTGTTTTGATAAAGAGTAAATTTTGATTAAGGAGTTTCACGATGAATTTCACTTCATTAACTTGTCATATTTTAGAAATAATAATAACAACACAAAATATTGAATTAACATCGAGAAAACTAGTCCAGTTTGGCATAAAGTTGTAGTTATCATCGTAAAGAAAAAAAAAAAAAAAAAAAAAAATCATCGAGGAAGAGGGAAAAAAAACCGACCAACCGTCAAACCTTTTTCCTCACAATGGTTTCCCAACGCTGAAACACTATCCTCTCTGCTTGGACCTGCAAATTACCAGTAATCTCCATTTCCTTTCTCTCTGCTATTCACTGTTGGTTCTTCGCTACCAGATTCATGGACGCCATTTCTTATTCAACAAAGCAACTTATTCGTCACACAAGTGTCAATTCTCGGCCATGCCTTTTGTCTACAATGGCGTCTCATCCGTCACTGGTTCCCGTCGCTTGGAACACTCGGCGTCGGCAAATCTCCAAGCTCTCCGGTGGTTCAGGTCCATGCCCTAGGAATCCGAAGCTGGCGCCCAAGTTTTCGGATGAGAACACAGATATCTTGCCCTCAGAAGATGACCCTGAAGATGGAGTCTCGCTTGGGACCATGAAATTGCCTTTGGACATTGACATTGCGAGATTTGAGGTCTTACTCTTCCAGGTAGGTCAAAATTTCCTCACCTTTCCAGCTCGTTTTTGCTTTACTACTTATATTACCGATGAAGAATAGAATAGGTAATTCATGAGTGTTGGTTTTTTTTTTTTACCCCTTTTCTCTTTGGATTGCAACAGTGGGCCAATAGTCTTTGCCAGGGTGCTAACCTGCCACTTCCAGTGCCTATGAAGGTGAGTAATGGGTTTAAATTCGGAAGGTTCCTGATTATGATTCTTGAATGATAAAATATTCTTAGAAGTTCTCTAAAGAAGCTAGACGTCATCATGGTCGATCATAGTTAATGGTGCCGGCCGATTTGAGATGAAGACAATTCTGTCGCCAACGAAAAGCCAAGAGGCTCTTTGGTAATCCCAAAACAAAATTAGGAGCAAGAATTGAAAAATCCTAATAGGACATTCTAGGACCGTGTGTTTAGGATAAACTTCAATAATTAGTTGAAAAGTTGCTCTCAAAGAAGCAGTTCAAAAGCTGATTTATTTTCTGTTTTCTTCTTTTGGTTCTATATGTATTTCTATCATTATGTGGCATCCCATTAACTCCCCTGTGAATGGGCTTACACAGTTGCACTTGAGATTCGCATTGCCTAGCACGATGAGATGAATGCGTGTGCACTTTATAATCTGGACAGTCAAGTCTAACGACTGTGACAACCCATTTGTTTATTTTGGTGGTGCATGTTCTTTGCTAGTCATACACATAAGGAATTATCCGTGTCACATGAGGTTTGAGTATCGTACATCATTAGTTGATTACCTTTCTCAGCAAAAGCTTTAGGGGGAACTTATTTTGATTACAATCAAACAGGTCGACAAAATACCGAGTGGAGTTAGACTTGGTTTTATCACAATTGGAGATGGAAAGACAGAAGTTCTCGTGTATATAGATTGCTTGGTGTTTCCTGCTACTGCCAGCACTGGTCCAATTTTTCGAGCCATAAGAAATGGACGCTTAAAGGACCAGTCACCTCCTGGTGAACCGAGAATTATGAGGAGTCTTTTGAGTGCTTTGAAAAAATCAGTTGAAATTTCTTAAGTATGATTTATTTTATCTTTGTAAATGTATACACTTGTCCTATCTTCTATCATTAGGTGCTGTAAATGACCGTCAAGTGAAGATTCACTTTGAGATCAGATCCAGCTGTCTCTGTTTCTATTTATTTTATTTTATTTTCATTTCCATTTTTGTTTTTAATTTTCATATACTTACCAATGTGGCTTGAATTAAAAACACATGTCTTTTGGCTTCAGTCTGATTCAGAAACAATGTGACCCGCACAATGCTGGGCTTTTGATGTCTTCTACTAATTTAGAATGCTCAGCATCTGCTTTCCACTTTTGGACTATCCACAAATTGTTGACGAAGACATTGAAAGATGCTGTCAATGAGCTCAAAACAAGATGATTTGTTGGAAGTCTTATTTATTATTCGGTGTCTGTTTCACTGTTTGGTTTATTCACGCTGAAAACCAAAATAAGCTGTTGGCTATTACGCTCTTGCCAGGGCATCAAACTAGAACAAAGTAATTAGAAAACAAAAAGATATGAAGGAAAGCCATGAGCCGATAATTATAAAGTTTGATGACTGCAACTGATTCAGATAAATATTTTTATCTAAACTGATTTAGTTGTTATTTTAATTGCTTTCTATGATATACTTGAATTGACCATTGGAATGAACTTTTCATGAGTTTCTTAACATCAAAGAGATGGAGGAACTGAAAACTGCAGATACAATGCGTGGTGATAAAGTAGATAATGGTTTCGATGCAATTGTTGTGGGGTCAGGATATGGTGGTTCTGTTGCAGCATGTCGGATGTCTATGGCAGGAATAAAAGTTTGTTTACTTGAGAAAGGTCGTAAATGGGAATCTCAGGATTTTGTTACTGACAGCATGAAAATGACTTCAGCTGTGAGGGTGGAAAATCACAATTTAGGCATAAGCTTTGGTCCTAAAGATGCATTATTCCAGGTAGTTCTGTTCATAGTGTTATTCTATTGTTGTTTCTTTGAATTCAGATTTTGTATGAAGAAGGAATAACTTGTCAAAAGAAGCAGAAGAAGAAGAGATGACTTGTATGCCTACTTGACATTTATACGAGTTTATCAATCATGAATCTGATATTTCAGGGAGTAATGAAGTAATCATGATTAAATTTCAAATTTTATGATCCCATGAAAAGCCAGATATGTACAATGCCATGGGACTTTTAATTATTCAGATATATTCAAAGAATGGATATTGATTAAATGTGTTGAATTTCAGGTATTTGAACAAAATGATTCTCTAGCTACTGTGGCCTGTGGGCTAGGGGGAGGTTCACTAGTGAATGCTGGAGTGATGCTTCCAACCCCAGTTCTCGCTAGAAGGAGTCCAAACTGGCCAAAAGAATGGGAAAGAGATTGGTATTTCTGTGAAGCTGCTGCTGCAGCCATGTTAAAGGTACAGAGCGTTCCCATCAAGTTTCCATCTGCCAAGGTTTTAGAAGAAATTGCTGACGAAGAGATTGAAGGAAGTTTTGAGTCTTCGTTGAATCTTAGCATTAACTTCGATCTTGAGGAATCACTGTCTAATTCGAGGAAAAGCCAGCAGAAGGGTAACTGCTTAGCTTGTGGAAATTGCCTTGCTGGATGCCCTTATAATGCAAAGAGTTCAACAGACAAAAACTATTTATTGACAGCCATCCAGGTATTCTTTCCACTGATTCCAATTACTGGATCTACTTAATACACACACACACACACACACACACACATTTACATGTGTTATGTACAGAATTACTTTTCTTTTGATAAGATACAATGCTGATCAATAAAATTTACATAAAGGACTTCTGGGGCTCCTATACGAACAATTATATGGATAATTGAAATACCACAGGATCAACATTGATTAACTTCTATACAAGTTCTGATGTGTGCATTGGCTCTCCCTTGCCCCTTCTCTCAACACCTATTTATCTCGTAGTGCTCTTGTTCTTGTCCACTACAAGCTTGTTGTTCTCCCATCTAACTCTTAATAGATATGTTATGAAGGACGGGCCACAAGTGAAATTGCTCGACTGAAATGGAATTCCTAGATGAAATCAATTACTTAATTATTGACCTTTCTTTCTGACATTGTTATTTTAATTTTCTAAATAATAGATTTACTGTCTCAGGTGTTATGGGATAATGTCTAGACTCTAGACAATACCTTGTATGTCTCATTTGCACTTTGATTGAAATCCAACCTTTTCCTTGGTGTAGGCAGGATGTGTTGTTCATACTACATGTCAAGTTCAGTATGTTGTAAAAAATTCATTAAACCAAGAAGGCAGAACCTCCCGAAAAAGAAGATGGTCTGTTTTCTTGAATGAGATTGACTTCATAACCTGTGATTTTGTAATCCTTTCAGGTAAGGAAGAAACTAGGCAGTTGATAACTTGGAAGAATTTTTACAGTTACTTACATTTTAATCTTTTCTGCTCAGCTGGAGTTTTTGGTACAACTGAGATACTCTTTCGGTCTCAAATGAGAGGACTAAAAGTTTCTGAAGCACTTGGCTGTGGATTTAGCTGTAATGGAAATGCTGTGGCCTACGTTGCTGGGAGTCCAGCACCTTTGAATGCTTATGGGTTAGGTAGTGAGCAGCTATGGAAAAAAGCTTTTCATGAACGACCAGGACCATCCATCTCTTCTTCGTACACTTCTTCACTGGGATTCACAATTCAGGTGCATAAATGTCTTTACATGCAAAAACTTGATTCTCCATCGGGAAATATAGTGTTTTCGATCCTTTTCCTACTATGTCAATGATTGTTATCATTTTCTTTGATAAGAAATATAACTTTTGTTTAACACAATGAAAGAACAAAAAAGGTTGGTAAAAACAAACAGAAGAGCAAACCATATAAAAAACCAGCACACTCTGCAAAAGAAAAAAAATATACGTAGAATCTCCAACTGCTACTAAATAACTTATAAGTAGTCCAGAAAAGGAGTATATTTCTTACAATAGAACTGGACAAAATCATTGAACACTTGATGGAAAAGGATTGTCGCTAGCCCAAAATATCTACCTGGAAGAGCCACCTCCCACCTTTAACACTAAATACTCCTTAATTATAATAATCTGCTTGGAAATAGAATGCTAAGGGCTTCCCGAGCCACTATAACAACAAACTTTAGAAAACTAACCGTTCTCTTCGAAGGCATATTTATTAGTTATACCATGCCCTAAATAGATGGGTTTATTTAGCAAGTGTTAGATCGACTTGGGTAGGATGAGTACCATTTCTCTTTTGTGTTTCTAAAACCCAAACCTTCAAGATCCCTTGGAGGTTGAAACAGTCTTCAATACATTTGATGATAATGTCCACCCGTCTTAGCTCCTCAGAAAAGGTCCTTACGGATCTTGTTAACTTTATTTGCTATGGAAATGGGGACAGAGAGAACTGAGATGATCTAATCGAAGCGTGTGTTTATCAATGATGACTTGCACAAGAGTAATGTAGGGCCCTCCATTTTTTTTTTTAGGAAACAAAGACCATTCATTGATATGATGAAATGGAATACAAAAGGGTCCTTTAGAAAATTGTTTAAAAAAAAACACCTCCATTGATTAACGAGGGTAGTAAGATTTAAAATGACTTCTTGTTATTAAATATTACTTCTTATCCTAATGAAAGACGAAGAGCCCAAGATAGTCTCTATCTTTTTCCTGTATGCTTGTAATTTGGTTTTTACACAAAAGGTCCATTTATGTTCATAAAATGCCTTTTTCAGTAGTAAAAATATCTCTTTTGAGTTTTGACTCATTTCTTTTTTCCTTGTGCCATAGAGTGCAGTACTTCCTTCAGCTTATCCTAACCTGCTTTTTAAAGGGATTACAACTTATGGATGGCCCTACGGCTACTGGTTCTTTCATGGCGTATTAGATAAGTTGAAACAAGTTCTAAGCTTCAAAGCCAGCCAGGCTATTGTTCTGAATGCAATGGGTTATGATGCGGGTGATGGGAAAATTATGTTGCTAAGGGACACAGATAAAATGTCTTTTTTTCCACCACTCGATCCTTTACTTCCACAAAAGATAAATGTATTTCAAAGAATCACAAAAAAATTAGGGGGAATTCTTTTCATTTCAAGGTACCGAAGCGCATCAGTTCACCATTTAGGTGGGTGCAATGTGGCACCTGATCCTTCTCGTGGAGTTTGCAATGCCAGTGGTCAGGTTTTTGACCCCAAGAATCCTTCTGTGCATCCAGGTCTCTATGTTTGCGATGCTTCATTAATTCCATGTTCTGTTGGTGTAAATCCATCTTTTACAATCACAATTGTTTCTGAACATGTAAGCAAGCATCTGGTGAGTGATATTCTCAAGTACAAGAGCCAACAGGGCATTGAACTTTCTGCTGTCAATGATAATAAGCATTCTGCCTACAAAAGAAATATAAATAGATCCCCGAGATCAATAGTTATGGTTAAAGAAACCATGACGGGTTATGTGGGAGGAATGCCATGTTCCGTTTTTCTCATAATGAAGATGAATTCCGAGGGTCAGAAAGATTTCAATCAATCAAAAGAAAGTCTCGGAGAATGTCATCCACTTCTCAGAGGAAAAGTTGGTGGATATGTGGAATTTCGGGGCATTGAGAAGGACAATTTATACATAATCGATGGGGAAGTAAATTTGTGTGACACTGGTTGTAGAACTCCCTTCACTCAGTATATGAGTTATTATCTTCTCCTTGCAGCTTCGTCTGGTTCAAGGTGTGAGTTTAAGTTTATTTGACGTATTTTACTTCAGTTCATACCATATATTCTTTTTAATTATGGATAACACTCCTGTGCCATGCAGAATTATATTTATTCTGAAAAGTTAAAAAAATGCTGGATCTGAGTTGATTTGGTCTTTTATATTATTCTTTTAACCGTTCAAACCAAACTGAATGATGCAGATATATTCTGAAGGGGAAGAAGACCTTGAATCCTTATCTCTTTGGTTCATATGCTTGGCGAGAGACGACAACAATGCATGTGAGAGTTGAAAAAGTTGCAGAAAACGGTTCAATGAATGATATTGTCATTTTAGAAGGGGAACTTAGCATCTCAATTTTAGAACTTCTCAAGAGTTTCTTCAGCCTTAAAGGAGAAAATAGAGGACAGTTCATTTGTCTTCTATTAAAGACTCTTGTGAGA
Organism: Luffa acutangula; assembly: GCA_036850905.1. Taxonomy (NCBI): domain Eukaryota; kingdom Viridiplantae; phylum Streptophyta; class Magnoliopsida; order Cucurbitales; family Cucurbitaceae; genus Luffa; species Luffa acutangula. The sequence goes on along the minus strand of CM072087.1, from coordinate 52,197,420 downwards.
ACCTATATCTTGCAAATACCACGGATGATTTGCAAAAACTCAACACCAGTGGGATGCTTAGAAAACCCCTACAAATACACTTCTAGTTCTCGTTATGAAATCACAACAGGTATTAACTTAAGTCAGTGGCCTTGTGAGGTATTGGAAACTTAAAAAGACTTCCGAGAAGAAAATATTAATTTTGGTTTTCAAGAAGATGCCAATCAGAAGGAAAGCAGCAGCTTTCATTCATTTCTGTATGTCTTGCTTAAATTTTCAACTTGTTTCAGCCGTTTTCATGTGTATTGTGCAGAAGATGGAACTATCATCAGTTGCATAAAATTTAGTTGTGCGCGACATCCATCGACGATTCAAGAAGAAAAACAACGAAATCCAGTTCTCCTGGTCAATGGCTATTCTACAGAGAGTTACTGTCTGCCTACAGAACCCACTGATTTAACAAGAACTTTACTTGGAGAAGGGCATGATGTTTGGCTATTGCAATCAAGATTACACCCTAAGAATCCTTCTAATGACTTCACAATTGAAGACATTGGTAGATTTGACATCCCTGCCGGTAATATGCTCAAATAAATTCAGCCGCTTGGATTCTTTCATTACCGACGTTCCTGTGTTTTCAATGAGCTTTTCATCTTCATTTTCTTCTGCAGCAATCAACAAGATCCTAGAAATGGATGGGTCATGCAGAAAGGTACATATTGTTGCACACTGTGTTGGAGGCTTGGCATCACACATTTCTCTCATGGGAGGACATGTCTCTAATGCCTGTGTGGCCTCTCTCTCTTGTACCAACTCTTCAATGTTTTTCAAGCTAACTGTTTCGTCAATAGTCAAAATGTGGCTTCCTCTGATTCCAGTAAGTACAACTTTCTGAATTTTTGCTCGAATTCATGCTTCTCTGAATAATAGTGTCAAAAGGTGCTTGATTAAGATACCGAAAATGTCTAGAATACAGTTCTGAATTATACAACCTCGTGCTTGTTCTTTCTCTGGGTTAATGAAACCAAATAAGCCCCTTTGAGCATTTGGGATTCTTTTATGTAGATATCCATGTCTATTCTTGGCAAGAACAAGATCCTCCCTCTCTTGGGAACATCAAGTACCGGCAGAAGGCACCAGCTCCTAAAACTGATAGCCCGTTTATTACCGCGGTATGAGAGGTGCACCTGCAACGAGTGCGAAGTCTTCTCTGGCATATTTGGCAACACCTTTTGGCATGAAAATGTGAGCCCTTCTCTTCATCACTGGTTAAACAAGGAAAGCTCCACAATACTCCCCATGGCTGCGTTTCCTCACCTCAGAAAAATCTGCAATGCCGGTTTCATCGTCGACGACAAAGGGAACAACAATTACTTGATACATCCGGAGAGAATGGCACTCCCAACGCTATACATATCCGGTGGACGGAGTCTTCTCGTGAGTCCTCTCACTTCCTTTCTGGCCAACAAATACATGAAGCTGCACCAGCCAGAGTTTAGGCATGAAAGAGTGGTTGTGGATGGTTTTGGACATTCTGATCTGTTGATTGGAGAAAAGTCTTCTAAGGAAGTATTCCCCCACATTCTGTCACACATAAAACTAGCTGAAAAAGAAGGTGCAATCACTAGTGATGCCAAGAAGAGATACAGTAGTGGGGAGGCATTGTCTTGGAGTGAAGATCCATATGATGGGTATGGGGGCTTTGCTACTTGGTTTTCCCCTTGGGTTATTACTTGGATGTTCCTCTGTCTTTTGGTTTTGTTATTGTTTCCATTCTTCAGTTGAATACTTCGGAACATTATATTACAAAATGTGAGGTGGGGTGGGGCTAACATGAATCTAGCTCGACTGAAAGATTTGGTTAACAATGAGAAGAATAGTATGAGATGTTTTGATTTCTTCGGATAAAGAATTTCTCCAACAATTTTTTTACAAAACACCAACTCATGTGTGATGTGAATTAAAAAAAATGTTCAATTACATGCTTTAATGGCAATTCAAATGAAAAGTTGATCAAATGTCTACATTGCAACACTTATGCAAGTGTGAGGTTCAATTTGATAAAATTGAAAGTTTAGGATTAAAATTAATACAACCTGCAAAGTTCATGGGTCAAAATTGTTTTTTTTTTCGAACATTTACATACCACGAGCAATATTAAAATTTAAAAAATATATATCTAAAGAAAAAGTAATTTTAGAGCAATATCCTCACTCTCCTTCTGCAAATATACTAACATGGAAAGTGGGATGGAAACTGGTAGGTGCGCAGAATGCCAATCAATTCTCAAAGTACAGCCTCGTTATCACGCTGCCCTATCCCGTTCTTACATGTTCTTCAACTTCACCACCTCCAAATTCCCAATTCTTCCTCCAAATCTCCTTAATCCTCCTCATTCTTCCCTCTCTTTCGCTGTTTTCGATGACGATTCCTTCTACTTTCGCTCCTTCCTCTCATTTTCGCCTCCCAATTTCACATTCCAAGCCCTCCCGCCATTGCAGAACCTCGATTTTCTCACCCCTTGACGATCGGTGCCGCAAATCGTTCAATGCACCCTCTAGAGACACTCCCCGACGAGCGTCGCTCATCTGCTCTTCTTCGTCCGATGGCCCGTCTGGTTCAGTTCCCTCTGGTGGTGATAACACTCCCAGGTTGGTTTCTGGTGTTCTTTTTTTTTTGGTTTTTGTAGTTCTTTTTTTAATGGCTGTTGAGGAGAGGAAGTTTGGTGGAAACTGTGAAAAGTAGTTGATCGTGAACTTGCTGAGTTGAAAAGAAAATTTAACGAAGAAGATACTTGTTGACTTGTGGAGTGCGTCTTTCAGCTTTTTCGTCTTTTGGTTTTCGTGACGCAATTTATGACCGCGATGGAATTTATTGTTTTCCTTGTTATATTGCTGCTTTTCAGTAACTTCTGCATCATAGAAGGGCCGGAGACTGTTCAGGATTTTGTTCAGATGCAATTCCAGGAAATTCAAGACAACATAAGGAGTCGTCGAAATAAAATTTTTCTCCTAATGGAAGAGGTTAGGTTTCTAATTGGAAGTGGATTCTTAATTTGTTTTCACTTGACATTGTTTTTTAAAGCTGTCACCTAATGGCTAATCGTTTAGAATGATCGTTTGAAGGGATTTTCCATTTTCTAACTAGTTATCTTTGAACAATTAGGTTAGAAGATTACGAATACAACAACGCATAAAGAGTCTAAAAGCTATTGATGATGAGAATGACAATGAAGAGGCGGAGATGCCTGACATTCCATCGTCTATTCCTTTTCTTCCCCACGTGGTAAGTGGCAAAATCATCTTTAGTATAAGCACAACGTATTCAATTATGAAATACTATATTGCTATTTTTGTTTGCCAACTTAAGGAAATGCAGGATCTTATTGCATTGAGAAGTTGATCTAAACATTGACATCTTACAGAAGATGGCTTCACTTAAAAAGATGCTAGGCTAGTGGGTGACTGTTACGACCATCACAAATAATTTAGATGAAGTTGCAGACGTAGTTTGGAAATAAAAACTGAAGCCCATTTTTCTTAGCCCAGACGAACTATGGTTGTGGTTAATAGGTTATTTACTTCAATGCTTTAGCCAAGTCTGGAAAAAAAGTCTTATATGATGCTCCATGTCCTTTGTTTCTCTTTTGTGTTTTTGTTACTCGCAATCATTGGTGGGTGAACTTTATCAACTGATATTTGATTAAAATGCTTTTTACCCTTCCCTCTTGTAGACACCAAAGACGTTGAAGCAGCAATATTTAACCAGCTTGTCAGTTATATCGGGAATAATTGTATTTGGTGGCCTTATTGCCCCAACTGTAAGTTGATTTTTTCCCCCTCTTCTTTAGCTCTCGTTCTTCACCCTAATGAATAGTTCTAGACTTGTTGTTTGGGTGTATTATCCTTGTGTGTGGAGTGCTGTTTCTCATTCCACCACTTCAGCCCAAAAATTTAATGAAGAGATTTTTTTTTTGGATGAGAAACATAGAATTCTTCATTTCATTGATAAGATGAAATAACAAAAGAGAGCAAACAATATGCCAAAGGATTTACAAAAAACATTTCCATTGGACAATAAGAGAAGTGAGGTTGTATGATCTAATAAGAGGGTACAATTTACACCCAGAGATGGAACAGAGTAAAAAAAAAAAATAAAGGTGTGGTTGTATGATCTAAAAGGAGGGTATAATTTACACCAAGAAAACAGAATGAAGAAAAAACAATAAGGTCAGAAGGCAGGTGCAACAGGTTTTCTTGATTTTAAAAACCTGCCTGATTTATTAACTATGATTACTAGTTTTATGGATGCTTTTAGAATCTTTTCAAGATTAGTATTTTAGTTGCTTGGGTTTATATGAAAACAGAGTCAGGCAAATATTTTTCCTCATGAGAAAATTTTGTTGACCTTGAGAATAATAGAAATCTCTTATATGCGTGTTATAAACGTACTTAAAAATTGATGGCCTTTTCTTTTAGATTCATGAAAATATGAGACACAATAGAAAATAATTTTGATGGAAGATAAAGTATCTTAATATATTCTATTAGGAACTTCATATATGAGAGTGAATAGTTATCGGATATTGTATGCCTTACCATGCCAGCTACAAGTTAGACCGAATAGATCTAATATTTACTGCTTCAGGAAAATAACGACGGATATGGGTTCAGGAACGTACTGATGAAATCCCCTTTTTTCCAATTAAAGCATATAACTTATTCAAGTGTACACGATCATGCTCAATGAATTTCTTTATTTCATACTTGTCTATTTATGGCTCCGACCTTCTAAATGTTGGTGCAAAAATCCTTCCCATGGCAGCTGGAGCTAAAATTGGGAATAGGTGGAACTTCGTACGTAGATTTCATCCGCAACATGCATTTGCCTATGCAATTAAGGTATTTCATCAAATCCACTTCTTTCTAAATTTGAATTCTGAAGCTAATGCAATGTTTATATCTAACGAACCATGTGTTTGCTTTAATTTCTCTCTTTTTGAATCTCAATTTCAGTCAAGTGGATCCCATTGTGGCGTCGTTTTCAGGTGGAGCCGTAGGTGTCATTTCGGCCTTGATGTTAATTGAAGCTAACAATGTTGAGCAACAAGAGAAGAAAAGGTGCAAATATTGTCATGGAACTGGTATGTGCTAACTTCAAGCGATTATGTACATATATTAGCCCAGTTCTCCATGCTGCCCCATTAATATCTACGTTTGAACTTCTGAAATGGAACGCTGCTATTTTCATGTGGTGCAATAAAACCACAATCTCGATTCAGTTTAAGATCTTACATCCAAGTTTAAATTTCTGTTCGACCTGATTTAAAAATTCCACATTCTTGTCCTTTGCTTTATAGTTCTTGAACCTTTATAATCTTACGGACAGGATATTTGGCTTGTGCTCGATGTTCTTCAAGTGGCGTATGTTTAAGTGCTGACCCCATCTCACTATCTGCCTCTTCTAGCCGCCCTCTACGAGTGCCCAAAACTCAAAGATGTCTCAATTGTTCCGGTGCAGGAAAGGTACAAAATTTTATCAAAATGTACTTTATTAATTCAAGAGTCTTTGGAATTACTTTCATCTTGTATCATGGGTCTGTTAGCCTGTCATGTTTGAAAACAATTCTGTTTTTAAAAACAACTTGTTTGGCAGGATAACTTTTAATTTTTTTTTTTATAGCTTTTGTTATTTTCCTTTGTCTTGTTTCAATTTTTTAGTACAACTTGATTTAATTGTACTATATTTTAAAATTAAGGCTAAAATACCATTTTGGTCCTTGTACTTTGGGTTTTATTTCATTTTAGTCCCTACACTTTTAAATGCTCAATTTTAGTTCTTGTATTTTCAACAAAGCTTGAAATTTGTCCCTACCTTGAGTTTATTGTTAATTTTTCTTTTAAAAAAAAATTGTCTCTACCAGCCTTTTTTCTATAAATTTTAGAAATAGCTTCACATTGTGTCTTTTCTTCTATGGAAATTTAATATTATTATTTAACCAATTTCGATAAAAATTAACTTTAAATTCATGGTAGGGACTAATTTTAAGCTTTATTGTAAGTATAGGGATTAAAATTGGACATTTGAAAGTACAAAAACTAAAAGGGAACAAAACCTAAATTACATGGATCAAAATGATATTTTAAACTAAAATTAATATGGAAGAAAAAATCAATAAAACCCCAAAAACAAATTATATCTCTCATCAATCATTTTATAAAGTTTAAAAAACAATAGAAAATAGTTTCAAAAGACTAGTGTGTAACACATTTTTTAAAAATTGTTTTTAGAAATACTCATGAAAATGTGCCCTTTGACAAGTGATGTGGTTTTTGTTATGTTGACTAATAACTTACATGCTTAATTAGGTAATGTGCCCAACATGTCTGTGCACTGGGATGTTGATGGCAAGTGAGCACGACCCGAGAATTGACCCATTCGACTAAGGTTAAACTCGTAAGTTGTAACACTTATTTTCCCTTATTTTCATATTTCTTCAAAGTTTACTTTCATGTTTGTCTTATAAGTTCTAACTAATGAATTTCAAAACTCTCATAGTCTCATATATTAAAAATGAAAATGTTGGAGAATTGTTTGTATATTAGTCTAATTCTCGAATTCCAAATATATTCTATCATTCATTAGCTTTATATCTAATTTATTTTTTTTTTGGTTCGTGATGAAGTATAAAATAAATATCACTTTATTAAGGACCGATAAGCGTGTATTGTATTTATTGAATCTTTAAAATATTTTAACATAATTATTTGGCATTATCATTGTGAGCATGTAAATATTAAAAAGAAGTTGACTGTTTTAAAAATAAAGTGCACTTTTAAGGTGTAAAAAATGGGACCATTTTACTGGTTTTTTGCCCCCTCCCTTCTTTTTTAGGATAAGATCCCTGAAGTCAAAATTAACATCATAGGACCCAAAAAAACAATAATGATAATAATTGTTTCTTCCTGTGAATTTCGTGAAAATATTTATCTTCTTTTTCTTTTTCTTTCTTTTTTTTAATTATAATATATTCCTTTGAAAGGAATTTTAAAATTGGTATAATATCTTAAATTTGTCAACTTTTGTAATTTAAAATAGAATTGACTGCAAATATAACTCAATATTTATTTATTTTTAAAAAGTAATAAAATAAATAAAACAACTGAGTAGAGTGCATGTTCTTCAATGATTGTTTTCGATAACTATTAAAACCAACGTCTAAGTCCATGATTAATTTTATAAATCAGCCACCATTTCTAAAAATTAATATGTATTAACTACAATTACAAAGTTAACCATCTACCAATATTTTTCTCTTCATATATATATTGTAAAAATTACAGGATTTTTTTTTCAAATGGTATCATAGTGATTGATTGATTGATTATTATTTCGCTCTTGGTTCATTGTACTTTGACTTTTGGTCTAAACGTGAAAAGCCTAAACGAGCAAGCGGCACGCCACTTTTTGTCTCATTCAATATTCTCATTCTGTTATTTCTCTAAAGTAATTGCAATTTTGTCAATTTTTTTAAACTTAATTTAGGAATTTAGCTTCAAAACTTTTAACTTTTTTGAAATGTGATCTCTCTCAATTTCAAAAGGATGAATTATATCTCGATCGTTTATTACTATTAATTTTGTTAATCAGTTAAACGTTGATATGACATATGATTGAACATTTAAATAATGATTTGATTTGAAAGTAAAATAAAAGGCAAATGGTAATAAAAAAAATAGTTTTTAATGTATTCAGTCTATCTATTTCATAGATTTTTTTTTCTTTTGCACAAATTTGTTTTATTCAATTGGTTTATTTTCTTTTACAATGAGTTATTAATTTATATTTCATTCAATATGTCACATCAATATTTAAGTTATAAGTTTATTAATAAAAAATTATTAAAATCAAAATGAAAAGTTTCTATACATTTTGGAAAATTCAAATATTAAGCAAACTACTACCAAAATCACGGATTCAACTTATAATTTGATCATTGTCTTGTTATCATTGTATATAATTCACTCTTGTTTTTCCATTCATGAATTTTAAAGCACCACCCATAGCAACCATTGTTTAAAAAAAATTGTTTGAGAAACTTTACTCCATGACATAATAAAATAATTTATTTTTAAATATGTTAAAGGTTTTATAATAAATATAGCAGATTTTGTAATCTTTTAACATATAAGGTGTGTGATGTGAATCATTGTTGATTATTCATTATTTTGCATATGGTTCCAAATGGTTCGATCCTCTTACTCCACAATTGTTGAACTCACAACAACAATAATAAAACAAAATAAATTTGACTGACTTATTACTTAAATACAAAATATATTTTAATATTATTTACAAAGAAAAAATAGAGGTCCAATATAATTTTGTCTTTGAAATATTTTTCTTCTTTGACCAAGCATATATTTGGAATATTCCACTTCATGAACACAATTGGAATTAAATAAGAAAATAATGAATCATCATGAGTAGATCTAGTAACATAACAATGACATATGTGAAAAAATGTGTGGAAAAAAAAATAATTTTCACTCTTAAACTTGGCAAGGTACATCAATTTTTACCTTAGACTTTCAATCTTATCAAATTGCACTTTAAACTTAATCTAGTGTTGTGATCTTTACTTTGAACTGAAAATTTACCCACTAATAGACCTTCATTTGAAGAATGGTAAAAATTCATATTTTCATATGCATTCAATAAGAAAAAAGAAGCAATTTTTACACCAAAATTGTCGGGTTATATCAACTTTTAACACAAACTTTAAATTTTATCAAAATCTACTTCAATATTAGATATGTTTTGCTACCTTAACCATATACTTGAAAAATTATTGCAACTTTTACCCTCTAACGAGTTTTTACACGAAAGATTGTTAAAAATAATAGGTCTAAATTAAATTATTAAAAATATCCATGAATTATGAGATTGGTCTCAATTACACCCAATTTTTGAAAATTTTCATTTTAATTTAAAGTTTGAAGAGGTTTTTTTTTTTTTTTTTTTTTCAAAACAATCCCAAAAGGTTTTTGCCTTTAAATTCATTGACGAAAAATGACATGTATTTATATCCTCACCTATTGTTGTCTTCCTTTTTTCAACCTCATGCCCTCGATTTCGTGTTTTTTCATTTAAGATCTTTTTCTCCACGTATGTGTTCACATTTGTTCACATAAGCAACACATGAGTAGACACGTCATTTTAAGTCTATGAATAATTAACACAAAAGTCTTATTCGATTGTTTTAAAATTCAATGATTAAAAAGAAGCTTTTGAAAGTTTGAGAGTGTAATTGAAACTAGTCATATAGTTTCATGGATATTTTTAATAATTTAAGCCAAGTTATTCAAGGGTTAATTTTTGTATCAATCAAATTTTATTTTGCACAAAACTTGATCTTATTGAATTTATGAAATGGAAAGTTCAAAATGAAATTAAAAAAAAAAAAAGAGAGAGAGAGAAAATTAATAAACTTTGACAAGTTTAGAGTTAATATTTAAAATTTTTCCCTCACGATAAACACGACACTAAATTTGAATTATCATTGAAATTTGAGATATTATTCAATGGTTGCTTTTTAATTTAATTTAATTTTGTGCAATGTTTGGTTTGACTTTTAATGAAATTAGCAAGTTTTTTAAAAAATTTAGCTTGCTTTTTGGTCAAAAAGTTAGTGGGTGAGTACAATTGAGATAAAAATTGCAACCATTCTCTAACTCTGTGAATATTTAGATGTAAAAAATTGAAATTGATCTTTTTGATAAAAAATAATAATAATAATAAAAATCTTATAATATCAAAGAATGGAGCTAAAAAAATTACCTAAATTTCATGGAAAAAGAGTATATGATCAGCCAAAAAAAAAAATGAAGAATATAAAAATCCTCATCTTTCTTGTTCATTCCTCGTAATCTTTGTTTAGTTGCCAATGCCAGCTGCCATGAAAAACTCTCAAGAAAGTTGACAAATTACCTAAACACAACTTCCATTCATACATATTAATTACAACTACAAACTACAAATTCAATTTCATCGCAGAATTACGGCTCTGATTTTACAAGTTCAACAGATTCCGAAGAAAAATGGATCATCGAATCGAATTGGATTTGAATTTGAGATGAAGAGATTCACATTCTCATCCAATCGAACAGTAAAATCGGCCGAATTCAATCGAATCAAATCGAATCGAATCGAATCGTATCCTCCTCGGTTTCAACGGAAATCGATTACGAACTTCATTACCGAAAGAATCAACGATTCAAGCCCTAGCGAACTGATATTCCTCTGCATTTCATCCGTTCTAAAGAAACTCCTCGACAATCTCGCCGAAATCGAATCTGCCATTGCAGCATTCGACAGCGCTCACGATTTCTTGAAAAGCAGAGACGCTACAAGGAACCACAAGCGCATTCCTCTGCTCGAATCCGAACTCTCTGTACGCTTTATCGAGCAGCATCTTGAAGAGCGGATGCGACAAGAAGCTCGTCGGAACGACGAAGCGCTGCCGTTCGTCGCCGACGTAAATCGCGAATGAACCGGTCGGCGTGGAGGTCGGCGAGGACGGCGACGGAGAATCGCGATCCTCGGACGACTCCAATCGATCTCTGAGCAGAGACTCGTTGTGCGATGATGCTTCGGCGTCGGTTCCGGCTCGGACCTTGACTTTCTTGGCGAGTTTCTTGAAGGAGACCATTTTCTTGCCTAGCATAGTTCTGATATTGTGAAGGAAGATGAATGAATTTGCAGAGGAGTGGTGGCTAGGGTTTTGGAGACGAAGCTAGGGATCCATGGAGATGGAAAATGCAGCGTCTGAAAAAGGAATTTATACTAAGAATGGAGGGAGGAGGGTTGGGGAAGGGAATTGAACAAAAAAGATAATTGGATTATTTGACTTTGACGGTTACTCATACAGTCTCAATTATTCCAATTCTATGCCTTTAACTTAAACTTACTTGGACTAAAGTTTTTTTTTTTAATCTTTTGTTCATTTTTTAATTTTATATTTTTTCTCTCCCTATAAAATATTTTATTTAGAATAGTTTGTTTCATCAGTTACTTTAAATTTTTATATTTACATTTGTCTTGGAACTTTGTGTTTCTTTTTTCTATATTAATCAGTATAAATTTATTAAAAAAATACTCTGTATTAGAGAAGTTATACTAGTCAGTTATTCTGGTTAGGGTTGTTATTAACATCTGTTATTTCAAAGGCTATTTATACACAGCCTTGCTTCCATGAATAAATCAAGCAGTGTTTCAATATGGTATCAGTAGTATAGTTTTCTTCCAGAGAGTACTTCTTACTAAGTTTCTTAGTCTGAGAAATTTTCCTCTCCTCGTCCAAATGGTCGGAGATGTCCCTCAGTCTTCTTCTTCCACAATTAAACCAACGAGCTAGTCTGTGATTGATCAGTATGTTAATCCCTACTTTAATTTCTTCACCACACTGACGGTACCAACCTTGTCCTCGTCTCTGAATTACTTACGGAGTCAAATTACAATTCTTGGAGCCAAGCTATGCTTCTTGGCTTAATGGTGAAGAACAAAGAAGGGTTTGTGAATGGTACTGTTACCGAACCCACATGCGATTTACTTCATTCGTGGAAGATCTGCAATGGCGTAGTCAAGGCATGGATTCTCAACGCCCTGTCGAAAGAAATCGCCGCGAGCGTTAATTTTTCTGATACCGCCAGAGAAATGTGGGTGGACCTTGCAAAAACAGACCTCGTATCTTTCAACTAAGGCGAGAAATTTCCAATCTCACCCAAGATCAAATGTCTGTTTCTGCGTATTTCGCCAAGCTAAAGACTCTATGGAACGAATTATCTTCCTATCGACCCTCGTGTACCTGTGGTAATTGTTCTTGCGGAGGTGTAAAGAACTTGGCAAATTACTTCCAGACAGAGCACGTCATGGCTTTCTTGATGGGATTAAATGACACCTTCGGACAAATCCGCACTCAACTTTTACTGATGGAGCCCGAGCCAACCATCACTCGAGCCTTCTCCCTTATAGCCCAAGAAGTGGAGCAGCGCGCTTCTGTATCAGCCACTCCCAATGTCACGCCTCCGAGCACAATCGAAGCAACTGCTTTATTGGCGAAGAACCAAAGTTCTTCAAATTCTCGATCTCAACCGGCCAAGAAGAAAGAACGGCCCCATTGCACCCACTGCAATATTCTTGGACATACCATAGATAAATGTTATAAAATTCATGGATACCCGCCAGGGCATCGAAATCAAAGGAGCAATGCTCCAACTTCCAAGACAGAGACAGCCAGTCTTTCCAACCTTACTCACGAACAGTGTCAAGGACTTTTAAACATTCTTCAAACGCATTTAGCGTCTGCGGCCAAACCAAGTTCTGAGATATCTACTGGTACTTCACATGTTGCAGGTACCTGCTCTTCTTTATTTCCTGCTTCTAAATGCTGGGTGGTTGATTCTGGTGCTTCGGCACATGTTTGCTACTCTAGGGAATTTTTTTCGCATATAGAAAAAGTTTCTGGATTCTCAGTCACTCTCCCCAACCAAAGCAGATTAGAAGTAGAATATGTTGGTGTCGTGCATCTTTCTCTGCAGCTTATCTTGAAGAATGTTCTCTTTGTTCCTGACTTTCGTTTTAACCTCATATCAGTCAGTGCAATTACTAATCAGTTGCCAGTTTCACTGCGTTTTGTTGATGATTATTGCATAATTCAGGACAAGTTCTCATTGAAGATGATTGGCAAAGCTAGGACACAACAAGGTTTATACTTACTCAATCATGAACATGTACTGCCTAAGAGTAATGCCTTTCTTTCTGCTCTCAATGTATCTTGCAATAAAATTTCAAAGTGTAAGTCCTCCGTATGGCATGATCGCCTTGGTCATCCATCTCATAAACATCTTAATACATTGAAGGAGATTTTGTCCTTGCAGTCTGTTGAAACCAAACCTTGTTTAATATGTCCCTTAGCTAAGCAGCGACGTCTCTCGTTTCATTCAAATGGCCACATTGCTTCTAATCCTTTTGATCTTGTCCACTGTGACACATGGGGTCCATTTGGCACACCAACACATTCTGGTCATCAGTACTTTCTCTCATTAGTAGATGATTTTTCCAGATACACTTGGATATTCCTTATGAAGAAGAAATCAGATGTTTCCCGGATAATTCCCAACTTTTTCCAGTATGTGGAAACTCAGTACCAAAGGAAAATCAAAATTTTTCGCTCTGATAATGCTCCTGAGCTGTCGTTTGTTGAGTTTTTTCAATCTAAAGGTGTTGTGCATCAGCTTTCTTGCGTTGAACGTCCTGAGCAGAACTCAGTTGTAGAAAGAAAGCATCAACACTTATTAAATGTTGCTAGAGCTTTGTTGTTTCAGTCTCGGGTGCCCTTGCAATTCTGGGGAGAATGTGTTTTAACAGCCTCGTACTTGATCAATCGAACTCCTTCGTCCATTATCTCCTGGCACACCCCTTACTTTCGCCTACACAACATACATGCTGATTATTCTCAACTACGTGTTTTTGGTTCTCTTTGCTTCGCCTCAACACTACTATCTCAAAGATCAAAGTTCACTCCAAGAGCAATCCCTTCTGTTTTCGTTGGCTATCCGCCAAATGTGAAGGGATTCAGACTTTATGACATCCAACAGAAGAAGTTCTTCATCTCTCGCGATGTCACTTTTTATGAAGACATATTTCCATTCCACAATGTTGGCGAACCGAAGGAAAGTACTACCATTTTTCCTGATTTAGTCCTACCTAAGTCATTTAACTATGGTACGTTTCAGTCTCAGGTGCCTCACCAAGTTGTTGCTGATAATGCTGCCACCAATACTCCAACAGAACCTGTCATTGACCAAACTCATGGTAATGACAATACTGCTCAATCCCCTATGGCTGATATCTCAGATGATATTCCTGGTCCTCTATGTGAAGAACTTGTTCCAGCAAATCTAATCAACGATTTGCATCCTTCAACTGTTGTCCCTGATGATCCACAGTTGTCTGAGTCACTTGCTATCAGTCTACCTACTGTTGATGATAGCGTCACTGTGGCTGATCAAGGACAAGCTAATTCAGCAGAAGTACCTATTGCTGATAACAACATTGTTCCTCGAAGATCCAACAGGCCATGCAAACCTCCCAATTATCTCAGGGATTTTCATTGCAGTTTACTTCAATCCAATGTTGTGTTGCCCCAGAACACTAAATATCCACTACAAAAATATTTGTCTTATGACAAACTTTCTCCTGCATACCGAAGCTTCGTGCTTAATGCATCTTCATCTTTCGAACCCCAGTTTTATCACCAAGCCATTCCACATCAACACTGGCGGCTTGCTATGGAAGCTAAACTCAGGGCCATGGAGGACAATCACACTTGGTCCATTCAGTCTCTTCCCAAAGACAAACATTCCATCGGATGCAAGTGGATCTATAAGATCAAACACAAGGCCGATGGCTCCATCGAAAGATATAAGGCGCGCCTCGTTGCAAAAGGATATACACAGCAAGAAGGCCTTGATTTCACAGAAACATTCTCTCCTGTCGCAAAGTTGGTGACAATTAAAGTCCTTCTTACTCTAGCTGCCTCTCACCAATGGCCATTGGTTCAACTTGATGTTAACAACGCCTTCCTCAGTGGTGACCTTTTTGAAGAAGTTTTTATGGACTTGCCTTTGGGATACAAACACAACACAACTTGCCCTCAGGGGGAGCGTCTAGTCTGCAGGTTACACAAGTCCATCTACGGCCTGAAACAAGCGTCGAGACAATGGTTCGAGAAATTCTCTTGCGCGTTGCTTGCTCTCGGTTTTAAGCAGTCCAAATCGGACTATTCATTGTTTCTAAAAGGATCTGGCCAAGATTTTATTGCTCTTCTCGTCTATGTAGACGATATCATCATAACAGGAGCATCCATGACAAAAATTGACTCCTTGAAAGCACACCTACATGACACTTTCAAGCTCAAAGATCTTGGCAACCTACGCTACTTCCTAGGACTTGAAATCGCAAGAACATCCAAAGGTATTTTCTTGTCACAACGAAAATACTCTTTGCAACTGGTTTAGGATGCTGGACTATTAGCTGCTAAGCCCTCTGTCTTGCCAATGGATCCTAATACCAAGCTTGCTATTGATCACGGTGAACTACTTAGTGATCCAACCTATTATCGTCAGCTCATTGGGAAACTCCTATACTTAACCATATCCAGACCGGATATCTCGTTTGCTGTACATCGGTTAAGTCAGTTTGTTTCTAAACCAAGAGCTCCTCATCTTCAAGCTGTCCATCTTCTTATACGGTATTTAAAGGGGACCTCTGGTCAAGGTGTTTTTCTCCCTGCTTCTTCATCATTTCAGCTGAAGGCATTCTCTGATGCAGATTGGGCATCATGCCCAGATTCTCGCAAATCAACTACCGGGTTTTGTGTCTTCCTAGGAGAAGCATTGATTTCGTGGAAAGCCAAAAAGCAGAACACCATCTCCAGATCATCGGCAGAGGCTGAGTACAGAGCCATGGCTGCTACCGCTTGCGAAATTGTTTGGCTCCAACAGCTTTTAAAAGATTTCAACATCACATCTTCCTCAGCTCTACTTTTCTGTGATAATAATGCTGCAATTCATATTGCCAACAATCCAATATTTCACGAACGGACGAAACACATAGAGCTTGACTGTCATTTCATTCGAGACAAGGTCACTGATGGCACAATTAAGCTAATGCCCATTCGGTCATCTCTACAATTAGCAGATGTTTTCACTAAAGCCTTACCCATTTCTTCTTTTTCTTTTTTGTTGTCCAAGATGGGCATCACAAATATTATGCTTCCATCTTGAGGGGGAATATTAGAGAAGTTATACTAGTCAGTTATTCTGGTTAGGGTTGTTATTAACGTCTGTTATTTCAAAGGCTATTTATACACAGCCTTGCTTCCATGAATAAATCAAGCAAGCATTATTTACTCTATGTGTTTCAATACTCTGCCTAATAAATGATATGCAGGAGTTTTCTCTCTTTTTTTTTTTTTTTTTTTTTTTAGTTCAAAGACATTTTGGCACATGAGATTCGAACATTTGATACGTCCTAATCGAGGATCAAAATTCGTCGGATTCGACATCTAACAGCCTCGACATTCCAATCTGGTCACGTTACTATACTTGTCTTAAACCAACAAGGAGTCCTTTTAGCATTTTCAGGAGGTCACCTAACATAGAATATACTTAACTTCAAAGTTCCTATATTTGAGTTATGAAGAGGAGGGTGACTACGTTGGACTTAAATATTATTATGGAAAATTGTGGTGGGTGACAAATTGGATCAAATTAATAGCAAATATAACACCATGTAAAAAAAATTGCAAATATAGCAAAATTTTGATTATCAGAGTTTATCAGCCAATGACTCTGATTAATCAGATCTATCAGTCTGATAGATTCCGATTATTCAGAGTCTATAGTCACCTTGAATAATCAGAGTGTGATAGACAGAATCTGACAACAACTTTTTGGTCTTGTACAATTAATTTTGCTATATTTGCAATTAGTTTGCAATGGTGTTATATTTGCTATTAATTTGGTCCAATTTTCCATCTATACAACTGCCCCTATTATTATTTCTTTTTTTTTATCAGATATTATGCTAAATTCATCCCGAATGAATGTTAAATTTTGTTTTGAGAAACTCTTTAAAAAAAAAAGAAAAAAGAAAAAATTGTTTTGAGAAAACTTACCAATGTAGAAATTAGAGGAGGTATTAAATTAAGAGAGATTTTTTTAAAAAAAAAATTAAGATCAACAATTGAACTATACTTTATTCACTAAGCTAGGATGTTGATAGTTATTTTTCATTAATATAGTATAGATGTTTAATAAATAAATCAAATAACAGAGATGACTATGAAACTTAAAAAAAAGGTAGAGTAAATAAAAATTAAAGTAAAACACATTGACTAAAAATATAAACTAACATATAATTTGGAAAAGTAGAAAAAAACTCATGGTGTAAGTCACGAGTTTGAAAAGTATCTATCACATTAAAATTTCAATATTCATGATTTTCTTTGATAAAACAGTTTTCAATTTCAAATTTCATAACCACGTATATGTTTTTACATTAATTCAACTTCTCTATACACACACTTTTTCTCCTTAATCGATTTTCAAATAAAAACTTGTCGTTCTCATCTAAATGCAGTTCTCCACATCAATCTCTTTCTAATAGATATTAGTCATTCACCAATATCTCATTCCACACAAATTATATTTAACTACAACGTCATTAATGATTTCTCTATACCGAGTTTCTCGCATCAGCCCTCTTTCATTAGCTTCTCTCTCTACACATTCTTTTCTCCAACACAATTCCTCTATTCCACAAACATACAAAAAAAAAATCACTATTTTTAATTGTTTATGTATACGATTGAAATATAAGTTAAAAGACAAACCTACCGACTAATTTTTGGTCAATTCCAGTCAAATTTAATCGATTTCTTTTAGCAACCCTGATGTATTAGCAAGTTGGCATTGTTTAGCCGTTCGAGATTAATATTCCATTGAAGACCATGGGGTTTGTGCCCCTAACAATAACATTAGAAGTTACATTTAGTTGATGCATAAAGTTTGTAATTAGAATATTGTAGTAATAAAAGTGGAAAAGGAACAAAAGAATGACATGTGAAATTCAAAGGGCGCGGCATAAAATATTGGACTTTGGTGCTCAACCACTAAAAGGAGAGAATATGAAGCTGTTTCAGTTTGAAATAATGGCAACCACTTATCATTGCTAAACCTTTGCCTTTGACTTCAACTTTTATTAAGTTTTTATTTTATTTAATTATCAAAATCACCATTTCCCATTACCAAATCAAGAACCACTTTTCCTTTTTTCTTTTTCCCCTTGGATCTTATCCTTTTTATTTCAATTATATATGGAAGCTTCCAAATTTGGGTTAATTTTACAATTTTCAAAATCAAAATCAAAATATCCAATGGAAAAGGTCCACTTTTTGAATTATGTACATTTCTTAGTTATCTATTTGAAAAAATATTATTTATTTTATATTTTAATTTTGAACATTAAAGATACAGTAAGATTTCATGACTGTTTTCTTTTTATGGTGTGTTTGACATAATTTTTCTTTAAAAGATGCTTTGTAAATAAAATCAATTTTTCTATATAAAAAAAAATCTATAAACACCTCTTAAAAAATTAATAACTTAAAGTGTTTTGGGTATAATTGGCCGAGGCCGAGCACATGGTCGGCCCGCTCGTGCGGGCCGAGCTCGTTTGGTCCCGTCTGGTCCCCACCGCCTCTGGATGCCCCGGTTTCGCCTGGTTTGACCTAAAACGCCTCCGAAACCCTAAAAAGGCTAGGAGGATGAACAGGTATTTATATCCCTCTTCGCCACTGAAGAGGGGATCCCGAATTTGATCCCGAATTTGATCCCGAATTCAATCCCTAAACTATATTCTATACTCTCGACTCTCTCCTCTTGCTCTTACTTTTCCACGCCCTACCGTTCTGTTTGCTGACTTAAGCATCGGAGCCGGTGTGGCGAGCACCACACCGGTGTGCAGGTTTACTGTCTTGCAGGCCACGTCTTCCCCCCTCAACTACAAATTTACCGTTGGTGGCACGTGAAGGTCAGGTGAGATCCTCTGGCCAAAATCGACCATCAACAGTTGGCGCCGTCTGTGGGGAAGAAAGCCTGTTAATCTGCACATCGGTTATTCCATGAGTAAGGGTATGGAGAAGAAAGACCAAGACGTAAACATAGAGAATTCGGATGGTGACCGCCACCAGCGGAGGTCACGTGACGATGACAGCATCCGGGGGTCACCGAGACAAGCAGGCCGAGGCCGAGGCCGAGGCCGAGCAGAGGATGCCGACACCAAGATTGCCGCCCTTGAGGATGAGGTGAAGGGAATGAATCGGAGTTTATCCAAAATACTCCAAATCCTGGATAAACCCGGCCCTAGCACTAAAGTCCATGAGGGGAGCTTGATTAGAGACCCGAGGAAAGGGAAGGAGCCTATGGAGCACACTGCAGAGTCAGGGACGAGGTCAAGAGGAAAGAAGACTGACAGCATGACCAGCAAGGTCAGGGGGCTCAAACCCACTGATCGCACGATTTTGAGGAGCCCAGAGTCAAGCACACTTAAGGGGCGTCACTACACAGTTTCTACCCCAAGCTACGGTCATACTAAGACAGACCTGAGGAATCTGATCGTTGAGAAGCGCAGAAGTGCCAAAACTGCCGAGTCCGAGGCCAAAGCCGCCGAAGCTGAAGCCCGGGCTGCCGAGGCCGAGGCCGAGGCTAGGTTGGCCGAGGCCGAGGCCAAGAAAGACGACCTCCCTTGGAAGACCGAGCTTCTTAATGCACTAAAGGAGCTCGGAAATCCTTAGGGAGACCAGCAGAGGTCAAAGAACTTTGGAGATCAAAACTTGGAGGAACTAGCCGACCAAGTCGATCCGCCCTTCACAGAAGAAGTCATGAAAGCCGAGGTGCCTCAAAAGTTTAAGGTACCCACGTTCAAACAGTACGATGGCAAGAAAGACCCCGTGCAACATCTAAATGCATACAGAAGTTGGATGGACTTCCACGGCGTCTCAGATGCAATCAGGTGCCGTGCATTCTTTTTCACCCTGACAGGATCAGCTAGGCACTGGTTTGAGAGGCTGAAAAGGAGATCCATCAGCTGTTTCAAAGAGTTAGCCCAAGCATTCCTTGCACAGTTCATGGGGGCTAGAGAGCAACGCAAGCCTCACATCAACCTCTTGACGGTCAAACAACAACCAGGTGAGAGCTTGCGTGATTACATAACTCGTTTTAATGATGAGGCACTACAGGTTGAGGGGTACAGCGAGGGAGCAGCCCTGGTAGCCATAACAGTCGGTCTGGAAGACGAAAGACTGCTCAATTCAATAGGTAAGATCCAGCCTCGAACCTATGCGGAGTTCGTCTCCCGGGCACAGAAGTATATGAGCGCAGAGGAGTTACTGAAGTAAAAAAGGTCAGAACGAGAATACAAGAGGTTTTCTTCATCTAGCTATGACAGTAAAAAGGACAAAAGGCAGCGAACCGACGAAGGAGGCCGGGGCCGAGCAGACCATGGCCGAGGCCGACCAGACAATGGCCGAGGCCGACCAGACCAAGGAGCACCTCCTTTCGGTAAGTTTGAGAAATACACCCCAACTGCTGTTCCGTAGGAGCAAGTACTGATGGAGATCCGAAATACGGGCCTCCTGAAATTCCCAGGGAGGATGAAGTCGAGTGCCGATAGAAGAGACAAGAGCCAGTATTGTCTTTTCCACCGGGACCACGGGCATTCAACCAGGAATTGTATTCAGTTGAAGGATGAAATCGAAGCACTGATCCAGAATGGGTATTTGAAAGAGTTCGTCGGTGAGCCAAAGGCCGAGGCCGACCACGGATGGCCGAGGCCGAGCCTTACCAAAGATGGCCGAGACAAAGAAGAACCCCTACGGGAGATCAGAACCATCTTTGGAGGACCAGCAGGAGGAGGTTCGAGCAGGAAGAGGAAAGCTATGGTCAGGGAAACAAGGTCCGAACCAGAATATCGAGGTATGTACTCTGTCCATCTATCAAAGGCACACCCCCCTTTGGAGTACTCTGAGGCTGAGGCAGCGAGCATTCATCAGCCACATAATGATGCTCTGGTGGTCACTCTAATTGTAGCCAATGTGAAAATCCATCGGATCCTAATTGATGGGGGAAGCTCGGTTGATGTCCTTTCTCTAACGGCCTTTAAAGCAATGCGGTTAGGGAGGGAACTCTTAAAGCCAAGCCTTACCCCACTTGTAGGATTTGGAGGAGAGAGAGTGACCCCAGAAGGTAGCATAGAACTTCCTGTGACCTTTGGGGATGGACAGAATGCAGTGACAAAGATGATAAACTTCCTAGTTGTGGATTGCATGTCAGCCTACAATGCAATCCTAGGAAGACCAACCTTGCATGAGATGAAGGCCATAACTTCAACTTACCATCAGTTACTGAAGTTTCCAACTCCGAACGGTGTGGGAGTCGTCAGGGGAGAGCAGAAGGAATCAAGGGAGTGTTACTGGACCGCACTAAAAGCTGTCAAGCCACAGAGGGTCGAGGCCGACCAGAGAATGAGCCGAGGCCGAGCAGCACACACTTCCACCAATACTGAATATGAACTTATGGAGTCTTAGGGTTTTTTGTTTATTGTATTCTATCATGTAATTAGACATTGTTTACTTTGTTGCTGCCTCTAGTATAGGTTCGATGTTTTTTCTTCATTCAAAGTGTGAAAGTTTAATTAATAGCCTTACAGTTTCGCCATTAAAGTTCAATATTCAGGAGTGTGCACAAGGCAACCGACTCAAGCATCTTTACACCGGGCGAGCCTGGACTGCCGAAGTCTACCTCGCCTCATCCAGAGTGAGACCATGTGAGCCTGGACCGACGAGTCTACCTCACATCCTCTGGCTTGAGCATCATTACATCGGGCGAGCCTGGACTGCCGAAGTCTACCTCGCCTCATCCAGAGTGAGACCATGTGAGCCTGGACCGACGAGTCTACCTCACATCCTCTGGCTTGAGCATCATTACACCGGGCGAGCCTGGACTGCCGAAGTCTACCTCGCCTCATCCAGAGTGAGACCATGTGAGCCTGGACCGACGAGTCTACCTCACATCCTCTGGCTTGAGCATCATTACACCGGGCGAGCCTGGACTGCCGAAGTCTACCTCGCCTCATCCAGAGTGAGACCATGTGAGCCTGGACCGACGAGTCTACCTCACATCCTCTGGCTTGAGCATCATTACACCGGGCGAGCCTGGACTGCCGAAGTCTACCTCGCCTCATCCAGAGTGAGACCATGTGAGCCTGGACCAACGAGTCTACTTCACCTCCTCTGGCTTTAGCATCCTTACACTGGGCGAGCCTGGACTGCCGAAGTCTACCTCGCCTCATCCAAAGTGAGACCATGTGAGCCTGGACCAACGAGTCTACCTCACCTCACCTGACATGAGTCCATACACTTCATTTAAGTCAAGCTCGCCCTGCAGAAGCCAGGACCGAGCACCTCTTGCCAAGGCCGAGCACAAACTTTAAAGGTATTCTCCTATTTACTCAACTATACTTTGTGTTTTAATAAAGTTTTTCTTGAGATTGGGGGCTGTAAAGGGGATATGCACTCCCTATTAAACAAAAAGCAAGTAATAGGGGATATGCACTCCCTATTAAACAAAAAGCACCCAGGTTGAAGCTAACATATGGATACATGTTCAAACCTATTCTCTTGTTATTTCCCTACAAGGACTAACATATGGATGCAGGGAGCCAAATCTTAGGCTAACAGGGGGCTTGAGGCCGAGGCCGACCCTAGCCTTTCCCCTAACTTTTCTCTTGCAGACACGAACCTGAAATGAAGCACTCCGAATGACCCAGTACGGGGGTCAGCTGTGCTCGGCCTCTTCCCAAGGCCGAGGCCGACCAGCACCACTTTTGTAATCTCTCACCCTTTTTCATTTTCATTTCATCTAACCCCTATTCAGGGAGTGTCTACTTCTATCCTACTTTGCAGGATGACAACAAAGCTACACGTAAGCCAGCCTAGGGCAAGGGTCATTACTCTTAAATCGGGCTTAAGGAGCTCAACTTATAGCGATAAGTCACCCCGAATCCCAATTCAAGAGTGGGGGCTTAATGTTATAGGCAATTTTGGACCACCCGATGTACGAGGAGCTGACGAGGACAATCGGGGAGAAATCGGGCTGGAAACCGGGCCAAGGAGGCGGAGCCGGTAATCGGGACGAGCCAAGGCCGAAGGGGTCGGGTTTTTAACCCGACCCCATGCTCGGCCTCGGCCATGGGCCGAGCTCGTTCGGTCCCGTCTGGTCCCCACCGCCTCTGGATGCCCCGGTTTCGCCTGGTTTGACCTAAAACGCCTCCGAAACCCTAAAAAGGCTAGGAGGATGAACAAGTATTTATATCCCTCTTCGCCACTGAAGAGGGGATCCCGAATTTGATCCCGAATTTGATCCCGAATTCAATCCCTAAACTATATTCTATACTCTCGACTCTCTCCTCTTGCTCTTACTTTTCCACGCCCTACCGTTCTGTTTGCTGACTTAAGCATCGGAGCCGGTGTGGCGAGCACCACACCGGTGTGCAGGTTTACTGTCTTGCAGGCCACGTCTTCCCCCCTCAACTACAAATTTACCGTTGGTGGCACGTGAAGGTCAGGTGAGATCCTCTGGCCAAAATCGACCATCAACAAATATAAAATTTATTTTTGAAGAAACTATAAATTATCAAAAAAATGAATTTATAGTGATTAACGAAAAATCTTCACAATATGTTATAAGAAAAAAAAAATTATAATTAATAGAATCATTTTTTTAAGTTAATAGAATCAATTTTGAACATAGTACAATAAAAAAATTTTGTTATTTAGAATACTATTTTAAAAAATGTAAGATATAAACATACTTTTATTTAAAATAAATTTTCAAAATGTGTTTAAATTATACAGGGTATTTCAAATGGACCCAAATGATTAGTAAATTGGTTCAGATTGTAAAAACTTAAAATAATAAGAGAATTGTTATTCATAGGCCTTAATTTCTTTATACAACTTTAAATAAGTGAGAGTTGTTATCAAATATCAATTACTTTAAAAACTAAAAGGGTGACAATTATTTATTAAGGATAAAAAAAAGTACAAATTTCATGGATTTTTTTTTTCTTTTCAATATAGTTTTTACGAAGACAGAAGTAATCTAATATTTTATTTCCTTTACACATTCTATTAATTTTTTTAATGAAATTAATTATTTACTTGCATAATATATATACACACACTTTCAATATCAATTATACCGAACTAAAGAAAATAAAAACTAAAAATAAACCTTATTTTTAAACTAAGATTAAACAAAAAGAAGAAGAAGAAAAAGTCTATATCGATCTCTTTTTGGCTATAACATTCTTTGAAAATAAACAACCAAAATTGACTAAAAAATATTTGGAATTTAAACCAAACTTTTTTTAGAACAATATGCTAGGAGAAGTTGCTTGTTTTTTGTTTTTTTCTCGTAAAACAGAGAGAGGACCACTATCCACCTACCTTATCTTTTAATTTTAATATAAGGTTAGATTTATTATTTTAAAGTAAGAAAACAAAATTCAGCAATTTAAATTGAAAATAAAATCCTTTCTTAAAATAATTTGTCAGAGAATCCAACCAACTGTTGCAAAATAATTTATGAAGTAGCTTTTTTAAAATTACCCTCTACATTAATTAATTAAAGGGAAGTTACACAGGAAATAACATGTTTCTAGAGAGAGACTAATGATTGTGGTCAGCATGAAGGGTTAATTAATTATTTATTTAATATTAGTGATATTAATACTTTTTTGGGGGTTGGGTTGGTGAGGGTGTCGTGGTTTGAATTTTTTTTTTTTTTTTTTTTTTTTTTGGTATAAATCTGAAAGTAAAAAGTTAGCTTGTGTTTCTCCCACGTTTTTATACTTTTTAACCACTTGTTTTTAAAAGTAAAAATTGCTGTTGATGCCAAAATTTGGCCAAGGGACTCACCTGACCTCCACGTGCCATCAACGGTAAATTTGTAGATGAAGGGGAAGACGTGGCCTGCAAGACAGTAAACCTGCGCACCGGTGTGGTGCTCGCCACACTGGCTCCGATGCTTAAGTCAGCGAGCAGAACGGTAGGGAGTGGAAAAGTAAGAGCAAGAGGAAAGAGAGTAGATAATGTAAAATAGCGTTTAGGGATAGAATTCGGGATCCCCTCTTCAGTGGCGAAGAGGGATATAAATACATGTACATCCTCCTAGCCTTTTTAGGGTTTCGGAGGCGTTTTAGGTCAAACCGGGCGAAACCGGGGCATCCAGAGGCAGTGGGGACCAGACGAGACCGAACGGGCTCGGCCCGCGCGAGCGGGCCGAGCAGGAGCAGGGGGTCGGGCCTAAAACCCGACCCCTTCGGTCTTGGCCCGTCTCACTTGCCGGTTTTGCCTCCTTGGTCCATCTTCCTGTCCGATTGTCCTCGTCAGCTCCTCGTACATCGGGGTGGTCCAAAATTGCCTATAACAATTGCATTTTTTTTTTTTTTACTCTTTAGTTAACTAGCAAATGAAATGATGACAAATCACTTTAGGCTCTCCCCTCCAATGGTGGTTGGCGACAATGGTGAATGGTGGATCGCGACCAACAACAATGACGGTAATTAGGATTTAGGGTTTAGGTGAAGGAAAGGGGAGAGGGAGAAGATGAAAAAGAAAGAAAAAAAAAAGAAACAAATATTTAAAATATTTTTATTTTAAAAAATTTTAAAAATGTCACATCAACCTTTTGTTAACTAATTATAGTTGAAAAATTAAGGGACCAAAATACTACCAAATGCAAACCTCAACAATCAAATTATTGACTTTGCAAACTTAGGATCTAGGTGTAATCTATCACAAACATTAGGTACTAAATATTTTTTCCTTTTTTTAAAACAATAATAAATTATGACCCTCACCCTCATATTTAGGGAAGATTTTAAAAAAAATATTTATTATTTATTTTTTTTAAAGTGGCTATTCTTTCTCATTTTCTTTGTTAAAGGAACATGATTAATGTTGAACAAGAATTGCGAGTTGTAGAATAAAGGTAAATAATGGAAGGATCACTAAGATTAAGTTTTATTGATGTGTAAGGAATAAAATACTCTTACAAATACGAGTATGACTCAATTGGTTAAGACATATACATTCAACAAAAAGATCAAAGGTGCGAATCTCCCTACAAGTTATTGAACTAAAAAAAAAAAAAAAAAAAAGAAGTCAACAAGAACTTAGCTCAACTGGCATAAAGTTAGCTTAGCTCTTCTTATTATTATTTTTGAGTTCATCCATCTTATTTTATGTGTATTGAACTAATGATGTTGGTTAAATCTTATAAAAGATACTAGTTCAAATAACTCTTTTTTTTTACACACACAAAAAAAAATATTTTACAAAATTTTCAAAAGGTTAAAAAAAGAAATGATAGAGTTATGGAGTGAAATGTAACTAAAAAGTACAAATGCATCGATAAGTTTTTTTTTTTTTTTTTTTTTTTTTTTTTAAATAAGATATACATTTGTAACTAATATATCTGATTTAGTTCAACTCAAGTTTATTTGAATTTATACCTACCAAACAAATTAGGTTGGAATCTATTATCATTTAATATTGAAAACCAAGCTTATAAATATACTTCCACCCCATATTTATTTATTTTATTAACAACATTTTGAAAATGTTTTCAAAATATAAGCCAAAATTTTAAATAAAAAAAGTTTTAAAAAAGTTATTATGATTACTTTTATTTGAATTTATAAGATGAAAAACATATCCAAAACAATTGTGAAAAGCAAGTAAAACTTTTTAAAATATAATGATAGGCATGTTTAGGAGTGTTCCAAAATCACTTCAAACATGTCCTAAAAACTACCAATCGAACAAGACTTTAATAACTAATTTGATAGACCTAATCTATTACAATTGTATTTAATTTTTTTAAAACATTATAGTTTTTTTAATTCTTGAAAAATAAACGTAACGATTAGATCACCAAAATTTTCTTTCATTTATCCAGCTATATAAAGTATTTTTTATTGCCAACATGAACATAACTCAACTGACATAAGACTTGCACTAATGGTTGAGAAGTCTTTGATTTGAATCATTCCACACCACATGTAAAAAAAATAATTTTTATTTTTGAAACAATACAGAGCACTCCTTTCTGACAGCAATACAAAGTACTTTTCTTTTATTTTTTTTAAGGGGAATACAAAGTACTTTTTTTTTATTATTATTATTTTTTTTTAGGAAATACAAAGTACTTTTCAAGAGTGCAAATAAGACAATTTTGATTGTAAAATATATATATATTTTTTTTCACAACAAGCTATATGTCTACGGGATTGAAAAGAATGGGAGTTGAAAATGTGATAAAGACGGGAAATTGGGCCAATAAAGGGCCGAGTGGGCTGGGCCTAATGACTGTGATTTTGAAATCACGACTCGTTGACCGGAGTTGAATGATTAAAAAGTCAGCTGTTTGGGATTTGTTCTTCAATTTGTGAGACCGAGGATTTGGCGATGCACAACTTGCGAGGAATAATCGTTTACTTTCCCACTGATAGTGTCTTTGACCAAAATATTGTCACTTTTTAGATTTTGACTTGTGTTTGGTACACTGATTTTGCATTTCTTGATGTAATTATGGCACGTGTAGGAAAAAATAAGTTGACTTGCATGATAATTGAATTGATCTTACTCATAGTTATTTTAATTTTTTTTTAACGAAACATATCTAGTTAAATTTATCATTAAGTTGAACGGAGTTCAAATTTTGAGACTAAAATCAATTTACTATTTGAGTTTTAAGAATAAAGAATATTTCTTGGATTAATTTTTTTTTTTTTTAAATATCATTAACCAGAAAAACAACAAACAACCAAGTTCTCAACAATAATTGAAGAAACTCATGGGATCCTCTCACCCCTCAAACCCATTTCCTCATCGAAAAACGAAGAAGACATATATCCAAAAAAAAAAAAAAAAAAAAAGAACAAAATTGGCAAACATGGAACCAGGCTTAGCAACAGAATGGGCAAGACCATTACTCTTCCCCCCAGCAATTGAAGGAAGTGATCTTCTCTTTTTTGAACTGAGATTCAATTTCCTTTACCAACGACACTTCAGAGAGATTTTATAAATCACCATTGGTAACGCTCACAACCTCGGAACAGACTGTCTTGACCATGAGAGGAGGCCTTGAGGCTCGACTTTCGCTTGCAGTAATAGACAGGTATGCCTCCACACCTTCCAGAATCGTCTTTGCTTCTAAGCATTTGATATCTCATCTTCTCAAAATTTTCTTGCAGCCTAAACCGATCAAAGACCTCGATGAATCACAATTGACCAGCCAATTCTACCTCTTTTGAGTTGATCGCACCAAGATACGCCGAGTTTAACTTCTAATAGTCCAAATCAGGCGGCTTACATAATGATTCACCTGGTTATTTGTCGAGGTAGGCTTCAAGTTAAACTTATCTAAATCTTCCAATATACTGCATACAGACTTGCTGATTTAGTTGGGATTTGACAATTGATTGTTGTGTAGAATTTGATTCCTAAATTGCCAAAGCTTCCACATGATTATCGTCGCTTTGTAAAGCTCATCCCCATATAAGTTCCT
Organism: Luffa acutangula; assembly: GCA_036850905.1. NCBI lineage: Eukaryota > Viridiplantae > Streptophyta > Magnoliopsida > Cucurbitales > Cucurbitaceae > Luffa > Luffa acutangula. The sequence goes on along the minus strand of CM072087.1, from coordinate 52,169,182 downwards.
CGATAACATACATTACATTGAATGTTTTATTTATGAAAATTGCGGCCTTACGGGAAAATTTGCACATAGATGGATAGTTATTTGATACTGTTAAAGTGCATTTTAAGTTTATGGACGCTATGAATATTTTTTCTTTATATATATTGTAATTTACAAAGGTCTTATGTAAAAACATTTGAACATGATGACCTAAGATTAAATGAATTTTACTTTCTTTTGTGCCTAACAAAGAATTTGATGGTTAGAAGATCTAAATTCAAGATGAATACTTTAAACTAACTAATCTTTGTCAATTGAGTTGTCTCTTTATAAGATAAATGAAATCTACCCATGCAACTATAATTAATTTTTCATCATGGTTATATTTTATAAAATGTATGGACATGGAGACGAACTTGGAAATATTCAATAAAGATTTACAAGAGAGGTTTCATGAGAGAGAACTAAATTTGAGTTAAAAAAAAAAAAAAAAAAAAAAACTAAATTTGGGTATTTTTGTCGAAGATTATTGTTAATATGGTTTAAATATATTTAATTTTCATTGTTAGTCAAAAGCGGGTGTTTGGTCTAGTGGTATGATTCTCGCTTCGGGTGCGAGAGGTCGCGAGTTCGATTCTCGCAACACCCCAAATTTTTGAAAAAATAACTTTTAATTTTATAATTATAAACCAAAAAATATAATGGGCTCAAGCCCACCAGGCCCAATTTAACTTTTTGGCCCAAATATGTCGTCACCTGGTGAACAAAATCCGAAGACTCGCTGTGACCTTCTTCTCGATTCATTAGGGTTTTTTTTTGTTCCATCTTTCTGTTCTCTGTTCTGCCAAAACCTCTTCACATTTCTTTCGTTCTTCACCATGAGTAGGTCAGGCCAGCCTCCAGATCTCAAAAAGTAAGTGCCTTCTTAACTTTTAATTCGTTCATTGTAGTTTTGATTCGATCATTTCAACTATTTTCCTCTTGTCCTCATTTTTCCCATTATTTTTGCAGATACATGGACAAAAAGCTTCAGAGTAAGTTTTGTTCCTCACGAGCTTGTTTCTCTGTTTTGTTGTCGTATTTGGTTGTTTGGGTCTGTTTGGTTCTGGAAAAATTTGTCAAGAAATGAAAATTTCCGCTAATTCTGTTCGTTTTCTTTGAAGTTATGCCTCTTGATTTGCAATTTCGTTTCCTATTGTTTAGTGTGTATTGTAGCACGCACTGAAGTAAAACAACTTATCTGTTGGTAATGTGAGGATCCTGGGGTTGAATCTTCCGAGTCTAGGGTTTAGGGTTTAGTACCTACGTTAAAATGCGAAACTGTTTGGAGACTGAGTAAGGATTAGGACTTTAGCGTTAGATGGTATAGTACTGACGGTTAAATGGCCATTCTTTTAATTCGTTTTGTAGCGAGTGATGCCTAAATTCTAGATAATGTTCCAAATTTTCTGTCACTGAGACTATCTGCGCTAAGTTGAAAATTGTAGTTTTTGAGTTATCGCATCTCTAATCGAGAGATTGAAGAAATCTCGCATTTAGCATGTATGTGTATGCAAATTGATGATGCTTCTTAATTACATATTGCAGTAAAACTCAATGCTAATCGCTTGGTAGTTGGAACTCTTCGTGGGTTTGACCAATTTATGAATCTAGTGGTTGACAACACTGTGGAAGTGAATGGCAACGAGAAAACTGATATTGGCATGGTGGTACGTCTCTGTTAATTTCAGCTCTCCCTTTTCTAGGTTTGTTTGCTTACATTGATTACCACTGCTATAGTGCAACAATTGATCGCCCTTTTTTTTTCCCATTTCAGGTGATTAGGGGCAATAGTGTGGTCACTGTTGAAGCACTTGAACCAGTAAACAGGACGCAGTGATGTTGGATGTGATGGTATTTGGTTCAATTCTTGCTGTTCTGTAAGATTGAGTAACATTTGAAACGGTAGCATGTATAATTTTGAGATGTGGTATGGATATATTAGATGGAATTCTTGTACTCCATCATTCTGGACGGACACATGGGTTATAAATTTGGGCAATGGGGTGGTGTATCATTCTGGGAGAGATATTCATTGCATTAGGTAAAATTTTCTTACTGAACCTTTTATTAATGCTACAGCACCAAGATCCAATTACATTGCCATTGAAGTGTGTGAATCTCATTGTATCATAAACACAGTTCTCATCGCTAAATTGACCTATTTTTGATCGAGCCCCCATCTTCAATCTGCGTTGCTCTCTTATATTAAGCTGTACTCCATCGTAAGCTTTGAAGTCCCATACTTTGCATAACCGTCCTTACCTGATTTTGCTTGTGGTTAGTTTTAGGAATATGAATTAGAAAGTTTCGATTTAAAGGCTGGATCTATTCTTGTGTATTCATAATCTTCAAGCAAAATTTAATTAAAAATAAAGCATGCTTACAGTCGGGGTCAGAACTCAGAAGCTCGTAAAGGCTTTCAAAAGTTTCTAATCCAAAATATAGTGCAACGAAGCAGGGACATACTCTACTGGCTTAACAACATACAAACCAGCAACCAGCAGATGAAAAGAGGTTCTGGGTGTAACCCATGGAGTTATGTTCCATCTCATTTTCACCAGAAATCCAAATTTTAATCTTTATTCACAATGCCCTTTATGATAAATTTTCAAATTTGTATCTTTTAGATCCATGAATTTAAAAAATGTTTGGTTAATTCTTAACTTTTCAATTTTATGTTGAATAAGTCTATGATAGATCTGATATTTTTTAAATGTAAGAATAATCTACTAGACATAAAAAAAAGGATTGATTTTTGTGTCTAAGGACATCAAACTCTCAATTTGACACAAAAATTGAACTTTGGAGAGTTCATTTTTCAAAGTTCATTGACTGTTCAGACACAAAATTGAAATTTCAAAAAACACATTGAACATTTTTTAAATTAGAGATCTCATTGACACATATATAGAGTTGAAGGACTAAACTTGTAGTTTAACCCATCATAATTTAATATCATAAAGATTTTAGGTTCAAGAATTAACATGGACTAACTATATGGACTAATTTGTAATGTAACCAAAACTACAATAGCAAACTAGTCCATGATTTTACCAATAATCTTTGCAAGAACAGCTCCCATTTCGAAAATGGTGAAAACGAGTTGCATCTCTAACAGTCAATTGACGATGGACAATGTTGCTAACCAACTTGAAAAACATGTGACAATCTTCACATATCCTAAGGTTTTTTATGATCACAATTTCCGTCCCAGCCAAGGTATTCAAGAGTCCAAAAGCAACAGCCAACTTTTCACTATGAACTCCAGCTCCAGTAAACAAATCTTTGTTGCTTTCTTCTCTGTCATCCTTTTTAGGCCCTCCAAGTTCCTGCACCATCGCTTCTAACTCATCTAAAACTCTATATATCTCTTCAGCCAGGGGATGATTTCTATCCCCAACCACAAATGGATGAACTCTGCCCTTCAATTCGACATAGCTACATCCAGGATCCTTCTTCAGCTTTCTCTCCTTCATCATGATCCGGATCCTCAAAACCCCTTTTGAATTCTTGGTATCAGAGTAAATGTTTGACAACAACACATAGTATCCAATGTTTGCAGGTTCAAGCTCAACCACTCGTTCAAATGCCAACTCTGCTAACTCAACATTCTGGTGGATCTTACAAGCACCCAGAAGAGCTCCCCACACAGCACCATCAGGCTCTATTGGCATGGATACAATGAGATTCCTAGCTTCATTTAGCCGCCCTGCTCGCCCCAGAAGATCCACCATGCACGAATAGTGCTCTGGACCTGGTTCCAATTGATAGTTTCTCCTCATCATCCTGAAATATTCCAAGCCCTGATCAGTAAGCCCTGCGTGGCTACAGGCAGACAAGACACTCACAAATGCAGTTCCATCAGGCACAATGCCACTGCTTATCATCTCTTCGAAAAGCTGCACAGCAATTTCTCCATGTCCATGCATTCCATAGCCACCTATAATTGCTGTCCATGAAACCAATGTTCTCTCTGGCATTTCATCGAACACAGCTTGTGCCTTTGTTAAATTGCCACACCTTGCGTACATATTGATCAAAGCATTATTCAGAAATGGATTGTGGCCAAACCCACTTGCTTGGATCTTAAGTTCTACCTCATGGCCAACTCTTTGGGCCCCAAGATTGGCGCAAGAAGATAAAACCCCAACAAGAGTTACAGCATCGGGGTGAACCCCATGCAACTCCATGTTACGATACAGCTCCAAAACATTTGTTGCCAGTCCATTTTGTGCGTACCCAGAGACCATAGCGTTCCACGTAATCAAACCCTTCTCAGGCATTTCATCAAACAGGTTCTGTGCATCATTAACCAAACCACGTTTCATGTACATAGTAATGAAACAGTTAACAACAGAGACATCTGAATCTAATCCATACTTCAATGTCAATCCATGGAGAGACGATCCAAGCTCCAAACCAATCGGAGGTACACACACTGGGATCAAACCCAGCAATGTAACTGAATTTACAGAGACACTCTCTTCATTCATTTGGCGGAACAAAAGAACCGCGTCGGAACCTTTTGAATTCAGAACATAGCCAGAAATCAAAGCATTGTAGCAAACAGTAAGCCTTCTGGACTGAGAATTCTCATCGAACACTTTGCGGGCACTCTCGACCAAAGAACCTCTGCAGTACATAGAAATCAAACCAGTTTGCACAAAAGGTTCAGATTCACACCCAACTTTGATGATTTGACCATGGAACTGGCCGCCGAGAATGGGGAGCGAGAGGGCCGCGCAGGATTTGAGAGCAAACGGGAAAGTGAAGGCATTGGGGCGATCGCCAATTCGAAGCATTTGGGAATAGAGACTCAAAGCTTGAAGGAATTGGCATCGTTTCGCTAGTTCTCTGAGCTGAGTGTTCCATGGCGTAGAGAGAACGGTCATAGATTTTGAGTCGCGATGATTTTTTTCTCTCCATTTGTCTAGAGGTTGAAGAAGAGGGTAATACGCTGCGTTTGAACGAAGAGCGTTGATTCTACCACGTCATAAAAAATGGACGGTTGTGATGTGAACTGAAGAGGATAAGCAAAAAATCGGATATATTATCTCTCAGTGGATAAAAGAAAAATCAGATAAAGAGACTTGCAGAGAAAGGGGAGCTGAGAGAAAATCGTCGAATTTGGCAATGGAGGCATTGCAAATTTCGACTGTTGCTTCTCGTCATTTGGCTTCGAATTCTCAATCTCCTTGTGCAAGTAGAAGCTTGTGCTATGGTTCGAATTGCGGGAGAAAATCCTCCAGTGTTTCATCTTCTTGGCTTGGTTCTAGTAATTTGAAGTCGCTCTCTTCGAGGAATTTGTTTGCTGTAAGAAGAGTGATTGAATAACTGTTCGTTGCGTATTTCAGTTACTTTCTGATTGTTTCCTGGAAATTATGGCAATTTTGGGGAAGAATTTTGTGTGGTTTTACTTATTTCCATTTTTTGTTTTAAAACGAGAGCTAAATTTATGTGACTCCATGCGATTAGAAATATTATTCTGGAAGTGAGGTTACAGAGAAATGGAGATTATTTCAAGTTGTGGATTGCTTGATGGAGGGAAATTTGAGAAAATGGTGTTTTTGTTTCTGTACTATAGTCTTGCTATCATTTGTGTGAGTTGGAGAGGGTTTTTGAATGCTTTGCAAATTTCATCCTATCAATGGAACTCTGTTTTCTATAAAAAGAGTAAATATTACATTCTTGGGTTCTGAGAGTTTGCTGATTTCCTTGAGTTTGGTTTGATTTTGTCCACAGAGAGAGATTTGGGGTTGGCTTCATTCCAAGACCGCTACCACTAGGAGAGATATGCGTGGGGTTGTACGAGCTGAAATGTTTGGCCAGTTGACAAGTGGCCTGGAGGCTGCTTGGACAAAGCTCAAAGGAGAAGGTCTGAATATCTTTTATCCTTTCAATCTGTTGCCTTATGTTTAAATTTGTTTTATGTAGCTATGCAATACTTCGATGATCTGTGGAGTACTTAATTGTAATCCAATATTAGCTGATTCTTTAAACAATTCATTTGGTTGATGGAATATTATCTTCCTTTAGAGGTTTTGACAAAGGAAAATATTGTGGAGCCAATGCGAGATATTAGGAGAGCTCTTCTGGAGGCTGATGTAAGTGACTGTTACATTGTTTGTATGTTAGTGCTTAGGTATGAAATAAAGATTTTTGGGTCCTGTTGGTTAATATAGGTAAGCCTTCCTGTTGTACGAAGGTTTGTGCAAGCTGTCAGTGACCAAGCTGTCGGTGTTGGTCTGATTCGAGGAGTGAAACCTGATCAACAATTGGTTAAGGTATATAAGCTGTCGTGAGTTTTACCTTTATATTCTCGCATAATCCGTCAGCTACAAATGTACATGTGGACTTGGTTATTTTTCAGAAATTAGCAGTCCCTTCAAGTTGTACTACTACTATTGGTAGATCTTGTGTGGTATGCGAATACTATCAAATGAAAAACCCATGATATATTTTCTTTATACCTGACTTTTGTCCTGGATTTGAGGAAGTCTCCTTGGGGTAAGCGAGTGTAGACATGGAAAATATTACAGATTGGAAGCATTTTTAGCATTTGCATCCTATGATATCTTGGGTCTATATTGGGTCAAGGTCTGGGATCATCTTTGATTGTTTTTTTAATATCCCTCATTCTTGGCTCTTTCTTGGTGTAAACAAGCACCGATCTTTGTGATTATGGCTTTCTTCTCCTTTGTCCCTCTGGTATAGCTTCTTGTAATTCTTTGGACTTGGGGTTTCCTAATCCCATCTGTTATAATTTCATTTGATCAATGAAATGATTGTTTCTTCTTCAAAGACAGAAAAAAAAAAAAATACATGCCTACTCCAAAGCATAAATCTTCAACTGTTGGTTGTTAAGTTTTGCATAGAAGCTATCTTACCAATACGTATAACTTCTTATTGGGAATGGTTTTATATCTTTTATGTAACATTTTTGTTGCTTGTAGGTGAAATACTGGTTTATATTTGAGATTCTGGAAACTTGAAAAACTTTTTTCAGTTTATTAATGTAACTTAATTACTTAATTAGAATTCAGTTGTTGTTTCTTATAGATTGTACACGATGAGCTTGTGAAATTGATGGGTGGAGAAGTCTCTGAACTAGTTTTTTCAAAATCTGGCCCGACTGTCATACTGTTGGCTGGTCTACAAGGAGTTGGAAAAACAACTGTTTGTGCAAAACTGGCCAATTATCTTAAGAAACAGGTAAAGATTATATTCTCCATCTTCCTCTAATGAAGTGTGTGTATTGTGTTGGATACTCTCTGTTTTGCCTTCTGTCATCGTTTAAATCAAAGACGTTTCTTAACTATGTCTATCCCAGGGGAAAAGTTGCATGCTAGTGGCTGGAGATGTGTATAGACCTGCTGCTATTGACCAATTAGTTATCTTGGGTGAGCAGGTATGAAATTTCATTCTCATCAATGTCTTTTGCTTATTGACTACCGAGTAGCAAACCATTATATTATTTATATATGATATGATCTATGTGGCTAACCGTAGATAGGCGAGGAAAAATCTGTAGTTAATCAATTTTAGACCTTATTTGGTCGACTCACTCAGCAGGAATATGAATACATGACATTTGCACATTGGATAAAATGTAAAGGTTTCTACTTAGTGAAGATAATGTGAACTTAGATGATCTAATCTGAATAATAATAGTGGGTTTTACCATGGATCAACTAACAGTAAATGGAAAAGTGAACATAGGAAGAAGGACCACATGTTCCTTGATTGTTCTTGTTAATAATTATTCTTTAAGATTTGGTGTTAAGGTGATAACTTATTTAGAAATTTTGTACAGGGTTGTAGATTAATGCCAGGAGTTAGAATTATTAGTTCGATGATTTGTTATGGATATCAATCTATTTGTTCCTTTCCTAAGTACTTTTTGGAAATGTTCAGATATAGATTGTAATGAAGTGAAATGGACGCTAAAGTTTGGCTCAAAAGGGAAATTGGAGATGAGTAGAATCGTATCTGTTTTCAGATTGTGAATGGTGCCTAGAATCTGAGCTTATTCATTAAGTATCGTTTAGTTGTTCTTCTGTACTGCATGTAGCTGCGAGCTGGGTAATCATAGTTGGTGTTAAGTGGGACGAGGGTTCTTGTTGCTTGAAATAAGTAAATAAATTATTTAAATGGAGCGTTATGTACACATCTGCCAAAGAGTTGTGAACTTATCTAATATAATTCACAAGTAATTATTTTAACCTCACTTTCGGTCATAGTGAATTACAGGTTGGGGTGCCTGTTTATACAGCTGGCACTGAGGTTAAGCCTTCAGACATTGCAAAACAAGGTTTACAAGAGGCTCGAAAAAATAAAGTAGATGTTGTAATCGTGGATACTGCTGGAAGGCTTCAGGTGCTCATTATTTTTGTTGCAAAGAACACGTGGATTGTTCATTATAATATATTTCTTATTGAAGACAGTCAACCATTAGTTTATTATACTTCTGAAAAATTCTATTCATTTAAAAATTAAACAGATAGACAAGGCCATGATGGATGAATTGAAAGAAGTGAAACGAGTAATCAATCCAACCGAAGTTCTCCTTGTTGTGGATGCAATGACTGGTCAAGAAGCTGCAGGTACTTATTCAGAAACCTTGGAAGACCCCAAGTATTAAATGTGGTTTTCAAAATAACTTGCAGGATCTCCGTTTAAGCCCATTGCCATCTTATGGGGTTTTGCAGCCTTGGTCACAACATTCAACATAGAAATAGGGATCACAGGTGCTATTCTGACAAAGCTAGATGGAGATTCAAGAGGTGGGGCAGCTTTGAGTGTCAAAGAGGTTTCTCCTTTCGATAAACTAATGCACAATCACTTCTTCAAGAATTAATTTACTGGAATGTTTTTTCTTTTAGCTCTGTTCTTTATGAGCGCTGTATTCAATATGTCCAAATACACAATGGCACTGGATAAATTTAGTGATCTATTCTACTTGTCAATTGATTTTTTACAGGTCTCGGGAAAGCCAATCAAGCTTGTAGGCCGTGGAGAACGTATGGAAGACCTTGAACCATTTTATCCAGACCGTATGGCAGGAAGAATCTTAGGAATGGGAGATGTTCTCTCTTTCGTGGAGAAGGCACAAGAAGTGGTAAGTTGGAATTATTTTTGGCACCCTTTCAGGAAAGTCTGTAGTTTTTAACTCAATTGTGTATATAGATGCGCCAAGAGGATGCAGAGGAACTGCAAAAGAAGATAATGAGTGCCAAATTTGACTTCAATGATTTCCTGAAGCAAACTCGTGCAGTTGCTCGGATGGGATCAATGACTCGTGTCATTGGAATGATCCCTGGTATGGGAAAGGTGGGAATCACAAACCTTCTGAACTTTTACATAGTTCTTTGTGCTACTAATAAGATTCACAACTATTTGGTGCTTGTGTTTCAATTCACTAATAATTCAAACGAGAATCACGGGACTGTTTTCATGTTTCAGTACCTGTTGTTTAATGGGCATTACAGTTCCTTGCATTTGTCTGCTTAACTAATCATTCCATTATTTCACATAGGTCACTCCAGCCCAGATTCGAGAAGCAGAGAAAAGTTTGAAAATAATGGAATCAATGATTGAAGCAATGTCTCCTGGTATTTTCTTTTCTCCTGCTGGTTTCTTCCATGGGGTAGAAAGTGCATGCTAGATCGTGCTTAAGAGGCTATAATAAATCGTGGATCATATGCATTTTAAGCATCTGTTTGCCTTTAATATTAGAGGGTGTGCATTACATTAGCTTAATTGATTGGATTAGGTTTTTGTTAGATGAGAAGTTTTCTCAATTATTCTGATCAAATAGGCACGAAACGTTTCATGAACTTGTGTGGTCACTTATCAAGAGAAGAAAGATGCCTAATAATATGTTATGGATAAGTTGGAGACGCCAAATACATGTATATATTATAGAGAAGTTCCCAATACAGTCCTTTTGTCTCTTTTCTAAAAAAAAAAAATAGAGAAGTTCCCAATAAAAATGAATTAGCGCAACAATCATTTTCCACCGGTGTAGCCTTTTGCCTATTCAAATACATCAAATATGTCCCGTCTGCCTTTATTATTATCTCTACTCACCGAACTTTTCTATCTGACAACTTTTCACTTTTTTAATGACAGAGGAAAGGGAGAAGCCAGAATTGTTGGCAGAATCACCTGCAAGGAGAAAAAGAATTGCTCAAGATTCAGGGAAAACAGAGCAGCAGGTATGTGAAGGTCTTATTTAATGTAAAAATTGTTGATCATCTTCATCTTAGAACTCCCCCTCCGCCACCATCTCAAATAATGTGGGAATCCACTGACGAATATGATTTTATGAAACACTAGGTGAGCCAGCTCGTGGCTCAACTCTTCCAAATGCGTGTTCGTATGAAGAACTTGATGGGCGTGATGGAAGGTGGATCCATTCCTGCATTGAACAATCTTGAAGAAGCTCTTAAAGCTGAACAAAAGGTTCCCCCCCTCTTTTCTTCTATATTTTGGTTTAAACTTGAAAAAAAAATGAACTTCTCTCAATCAATTATTCAGTCCTTGTTTTGATACTTTATGTGAATGATGTTCGGTCTTGTTCTCATCAGGCTCCTCCTGGTACTGCACGAAGGAAGCGAAGATCCGAATCACGGAAGCAATTTGTAAACTCAGGAACAAGGCCAAGTCCTCGTGGTTTTGGGAGTGGAAACTAAGCAAAAGCTTATCAAGAGATGCATAAAAAATCCAGGTTAATACTCTGCTTAAATGTCTTTACTTATCATGGCATTAGGTATTCCTATTTCCTTGCTCTGTAATTTTATCACAGACAATATTTCAGCACTAGGCAATGAAACTATTCTTTTAATGCATTGTCTAATATCAAAAGTTTGTCAGTTTAGGATTTGGCCCATCAAATTAATCATAGTAACCAACATATTTGGAAACTCTTTCATTCCCAGAAATACTCTCTTAAGAAAATACCAGGTTAAAAAGTCAAAGACATTAGATTTTAATGGTTCTCCATTCACATTAGAATAAAACAAATATCAGCTAGCTACAGTAACCGAAGACTTAACGCCCCCTTTGACCCTTACTTTGTTTAGAAAGAGAACTAGAAAGACAATCAAGAAGAACAAGTCTATATCTTCCAAAATTGTGGTTTGGAACATTGGAAAAGTGTCGTTTGAACTAACCATGAGTTACTACTGAAAGATGGCCCAACATATGTTATAATTACATATTTTATACCGTCTTCTTAGGTTTAGTTGTCCTTTCATCGATTTAAATGATGTGAAACCTAAATTATGCCTGCAAAAATGATCAGGGCAATGTTCTACTTGATATCATTATTGTAGATTTCACCAGGAAGCATAGATGATTGTAATAGAGAATAATACCATGACTAAAATATCTTTCCTTCCCTTAAAGAAATCACTCGAATGACTTTTCTTTCTGATGTAATCATCTAAAAATCCTATACAAGAATGCATTGGCTGCCCCCATTGATGCCAAAAGAGAGAAGAAAAGTGTTTTTAGTCATGAATATTTGGATTTCTTTTTTCCAATTTAGCCCTTATCGTTTTAAGAGTTAACATTTTTCAATTTAGTCCCATCATTGGTGAATATTAGAATTAGTTGATGGTAAACTTACCTGACATAATAATACTAGGTGAATTCGTGAAAATTTAGAGTTGAAAAAAGTTGTCTAAGAAAAAGAAACTTGAAATTGCTATCTATTTTTTAGAAATTTAGAGGCATTAGAAATTTTCCTCTCTTAAATGACTTTTAGCTTTCTCTAAATCTCTGTCAAATCACCACACATCATGCAATATAAGTTTATTATCATCGAATTTTAACATATATCAATGATGAAGGACCAAATTAAAAAATGTTAAAAACATAAAAGACTAAATTAAAAAAATACCCAACAACTAAAACATATTGAGTGTCATGGTTTGGGGTTGGGCTTGAGTCGTCATACTGTGAAACTATTGCAGATTTTTTTCAAGTACCAAACGCTCCATGATTCAAAGTCTTTTTGTTATAATATTTTTTTTTTACAACACGTAACACGTGGGATGAGAGATTTGAACCACAGATCTCGTGGTCATCAGTACAACTTTATGCCAGTTGAGCTAAATTCTTGTTGGTGCATTTGTATTGTTCTGTCATGAAAACAAAAATCTTTGCCAGATGTATACTACTTTGATTATTACAATGTCAATTGTCATATCATTTTTTTCATACTGTTGACCAAGTTATTCTAAAAATGGTTGTAGCCAAATTACCTCTTTGTTGGCTTCTATGAATACAACCTACTCAACTTTTATAAAGGACCCTGATTTTTTTTTTTTTTTTTGGTTTGTTTTATTTTAGTCTATGTATTTATAAATGTTCAAATTTAGTAGCTGAACATTCAATGAATCTTAAAACTAGTCTGTACTATTAGTTTATTGTTAACTTTTCCATACAAAAGTGGTTAAATTATTAAAATTACCCTTGAACTATGGAATTTGTTTCAATTATACCCATGATCTTTCAAAAGTTTCATTCTAACCCTTGAATTTTGAAGTTTGTTTCAAAACAACCCTTGAAGGCTTCTTTTCATTAAATTCATAGACGGAAAATTGTGTGTACATGTATTGTAGTTTATGTGAACAAATTTAAACACATGGAAAAAAAAAAACAATAAAAACACATTGCAAACACAACATTTTTTCGTTCATAAATTTAACCGAAAATGTCTCTAAGGGTCATTTCGAAAAAAACTTCAAACTTCAAAGATTAAAATGTAACTTTTGAAAGTCCAGGATATAATTGAAACCAACTCTCATGATTCAGTGGTATTTTTAATAATTTAACCTAAAAAAGTCGGTCACTATTAACCTTTTTCTCTGAGTTTGAAAACATATTTATATGATGTTTTTTTTAAAAAAAAAAAATGAAAATTATTGTTATTATTTTACCAAATTCTAATAAAAATTAACTTTAAACTAATAATAACTAATTTTTAGATTTATTGAAAGTACAAGGGTTAAATTTGAACATTTCATAGTATATGGATTAAATCAATTTGGATATAGGTTGATCGTTCAATTCTCTTCCCCTATAATTGTTTGAACATCTAACTCTCAAAGGTATAAGGTATAAACATACCTTTTTTTTTTTTTTTTCTTTTTAGGAAATGTATAAACATACTTAGTAGTACCTTTTACAACAGGGTCATATTTGCCACAATTTAAAAAAGAACATATAATATACTATTCTCAATTTTATATTTATAACAATTTGCTTTCAAATTTATGAAGAAAATATATATATATATATATATATATATATATATATATATATATATATATATATGTGATTGAAGTCCACAATAAACTATAGTTTCAGTAGAAATACAAAAATGAGATTACATTGTTGAATGAAAACCCTATATTCAAAACCAACCAATGTTGACAGTTAAGTTGGGGAGACAATTATTGACTCACTGTGCTCAAACAATATCAAAAAAGTAAGATAATGGCACCTATACACATTACACACAGAAACAAAGATGATTTCAATGTAAAAAAAAAAAAAAAAAAAAAAAAAAAAAAAAAAAAAAAAAAAAAAAAAAAAAAAAAAAAAGATGCTCCAAAAGTCAAAATTTCTCTTTGACTTTTCCATGAAACCAGGCTGTTATTTCTTCAATGGACAAGTACAACTGCCAAAAAAGTCTTCAACATTTAGCCATTGAAAAGTCTGTAAGCTAAACATTATTATACCTTTTTTTCCTTTTTTTTTTTTTCCTTTTATTTTTTCCCCTTCTTGTGACTACCAAAAGTTAGGTCTAAGATAGTTACTGGTGAATTAGCATTATAATAGAGAATTATTTGAGCTAAGTGGTTAAAAATTGGGTGAAATACCGTTTTGGTCTCGTGCTTGTACTTTCAAATGTACAATTTTAATGTTTGTACAACTGATAAATCTTAAAATTAATCATTCAAAGTTAATTTTTATCGAAATTGGTTAAATAATATTAATAATTTCCATGTAATAAAAGACACTATGTGAATATGTTTTTAAAATTTATGAAGGAAAAGCTAGTAGAGATTAAATATTTGTTTTTTTAAAAAAAAGAACAATAAACTAAGTGTGTGAACATTTTAAGATTTATTGAAAGTATATGGACTAAAATTAGACAGTTAAAAGTATATGGATTAAAATAGAATAAAACTCAAAATACATGGACCAAAATGATATTTTAACCTTAAATATTTTTGGTATATAATATCAAAGGAAGAGTTTTGAATCTTTCAATTTGAAATATTTTGTTCAAATTGTTGGCTTAAAATTGAAGTAAAATTTATTAAGTTCATCGATATAATGTTTTTTTCTTTTAACCATTTTTGAGTGAAGGATTCAAACTTCTGACCTCTTGGTCGAAGATACATACTTTATGTTTGCGTTCTTGTTGATTTATTGAAATAATATTTATTTACTAGCAAGACTCATCTTAATTTGCATGCACATATTATGGAAAATAATGTATATTCTCTTGGATGTTAATATTGTGCTTTCACAAGAAAAAACTGGTGCGTAAGAATGGTCAAGAGTCAAGTGATTTTGTTGTCAAAAGAAACAAAAAATTCAAATGATTTAATTATGAAAAAATGCGACGACAATTACTACGAAAGAAAATGCTGAGCTGTTTAATGACCATGAATAATGAGTTTAGAAACGAATTGATTTTTCTTAAAGATTAGTGTACAAAATATTATTGTTGTTCAGATTGAAAATAATTTTTTTAGGTAAAATTTAGAAATTAAAATAAAATATTTGAAAGTGAAGGAATTAAAATAAAATATTTAAATCATTCAAAAAGAATATTTAGAGTTTATTTTTGTATGTACTAAAATTTGCACAAATTATAAAGGGCCAAAATTGATGATCGAAATTTGTGTTCCAAATCGTCCTAAAAAGGGCAAACAATTGTTTTATGTTCAATAATTTTTTTTTTTTGTCTGATAATATGTGGGGTGAAGGGATTCAAATCACAAACTTCTTAGTCATTAATATAATTTTATTTTAACGTCGGCGTTTTATGTTCCACCGTTGCCCAATTACAAACTATATCATTTAAAAGAAAAATACACAAAATTATAATACAAAGCAATTCAAGTTTATAATTAATAATTCGAAGTGTTTAACCACTTTCTACTTCTAGAAAGAGTTTCTTAAATAAATAAATAAATAAACTCTAGAAAGGTTTTTTATTTTTATTTTTATTTTTTATTATTATTAATATATTTTTTTTTTTGGAATAACTAGAAAAAGGATTCTTTGACGCAGCCCACTGCACAGAATAGTTTAATGAACTATTAAAAAAATTATAATTTTCTTTTTCTTTGGGGGTAAAATAATTAATATTATCATTGTACAAATATTCTAGAACTTAATATTATTTTCAGATTAACATTCTCAAGATTTTTTTTAATAAATAAAAGTCAGTACATGCTGTTTTTATTTTTATTTTTTTGGGTCTCTAATTTTTGAAGTTTTCATAGTTTTTTTTTTTTTCTTTTGACACAAACCATTTTTTTTAAACGACGGAGTTTCTAGATTGCCATATATTATACAAAAGCACTTGACTTTTGAATAATTCGTTTCTTTTTTAAAAGTTTCATTTTATGTATAGGGCTGTTTTGATAAATTGTATAGATTTTAGATATAATTATGACAATTTAATTAGAGATAATGACCAAATCTTTAAATAGATGAATTCAAATTTTTGGTTGAAATTTTGGATTCTAATTATTATATCATGTTGAACTTTTAACATTCTTACCTATTTCTAAATTGAGGAAAGCAACCATCATGAAAGAGATTACATTTTCATGTGATAGACAAGTTAGGTTCAAAATTGCTTTCTTTTCATGGACAACAAATCTCGCCGTTTGTAAATACTTTATGTGTTTGAGTTATGTTCAATTATTAAAAGATAATAGTATAATTAAAGGTTTTGTAGCCTTCTTTATTTCGTGAATGCACGAGTTATTACCACAAATTCTTCAACAAAGTTTCATGTTAATTAAAATTTCTCTGATTCTCGAAAATCTAATTATCTCACTCCTCATTTAGTTGTCATGAGACCATCAAACTTCTTCCAAAAAAAAAAAAAAGTGTGAGAGGTGTATATCTTAGTGACGTTTTATATATTAAAAAAAGAAGAATATTCATGTCATTAGAAGGAATTGTAATTTACCATACAATTATGCTGCTGTTAATTTAATGCTTAAATTATATGTTTATGAGTCGTGTCTATTTGATTCCTAAACTATGTGTCTAATAGGTTTTTTAATTTTAAAAAGTATCTACAAAGTTCTAAAATTTTCATTTAAATCCAATAGATATCCCTTAATTTTCAATTTTATGTTTAATAGGTCATTGACTTATTCGAAATTTTTAAAAACACATAGACCTACTAGACACAAAATTGAAAGTTGGTCTCATTAGGCATGAAGCACAATTTTATATATAATAAGTCAGTTAATTTTATTTTTTTTTAATATATTTGGAACTTATTAGACACAAAATTGAAAATTAAGGGACTGAGATATTTTTAAATTTCAAAGACCTGTTAGACATAAAATAGAAAGTTAGGGAATCTATTAAACACTTTTTAAATTTCAAAAATCAAATAGACACATACTTGAAAGTTTTGAGACTAAACTTGTAATTTAACTTAATTTAGTTACATGTTTTTTTAGTTCAATTTAATAAACTTTAATACATTACTTCAAAAATAGTTCAATAGATAAAACATCAATTATAAATACAAAAATTGACGGTTTAATACCTCACCATGTAATTGTTGAACTAAAAAAACAAAGAAAAATAACCATTAAACTTCAATACGAAGATGGATTTTGTTTTAAAAAAAACGAAGATCAAATTTGTGGGAATAGAAATAAAAATTAAAATGAAGTGGGCCCAACTCAAGGAACTGTGTTTTGAATCTACCCAATTAATATTTTTATAAAAGTAATTTTTTTTTTTGAAATTGAAAATAAATTAAGTTGTAAAATTAAAAATAGTCTAAGCCATTATAATTACACAAAAATATCGCTATAATTACAAAAGAACCATTTAAATTAAAGAGCCTTTTTCTTCACCTAATTGGCGCACGGAGCACACCGAAGAAGAAGACACAGAAAAGGACCTCTCTCATTTTATTCATTCAATTCAAGAACTCCTTTTCCATCTTTCAATTTTCTCTCGTTTTCAATTTCAATTTTTCCAATTTCTTTGTACGATGCCACAGGGAGATTTACAGGCCTTCTTCGCCGGCGGTGTTTCCGCCGACGACCGGAAAGCCGCTGCCGATGACGACCTAGCGACCTTGGGCGAGGACGGAGAGCGGCTGCCATTGGAGGAGGAGAAAGAGGAGCCAGATCGACCGGAAGTTCCTCCTGACTTCCCGCCGGAATCTTTCTGGCTCTCCAAGGACGCGGAGTTTGACTGGTTCGACCGCAACGCCTTTCTCGAGCGGAAAGAATCCACTAAGGCCAGTTCTAATTCCACGAATTTGAATCCTAATTTGCATCCGCAACCTAATTCGAATTCGCAGCGGTTTTCGATGAATTTGAAGTCCAAGGCCTCGATGATCGGATTGCCGAAGCCTCAGAACACTGCCTACGTCGACGCGAAGAATCGGCGTAATTGCAAGTCTGGAAACATTCGGTTGTTTCCGAAACGGTCAGGATCCGGTGGAAAATCGGTTTCGTCGATGATCGAGCCTTCTTCTCCCAAGGTATCGTGTATGGGGAAAGTAAGATCGAAGAAGGACCGAAATCGGCAGAGGAATCACCGTCACTCGCCAGAACTAGCAACCGCAAAGGAGAAATCAGTCGAAAAACAGAAGAAAGGATTCTTCGCGAGTTTCCGCGCAATTTTCCGGAGCGGTGGAAGAAGGCAACTAGTCGTCGAACCGACTGCGTCACTCACAAACTCGCCTCCCGAACAGGACGTCAGAGCGCCTCCTTCCGCCACTAATCCGCCGCCGACGGCGTCGCATCCAAGCAAGATCGACGAAACAGAACCGCCAGGCTTGGGCGGTTTGCAGCGATTCGCATCAGGAAGAAGGTCCAGTTCGTGGAGCGTAAGCGAGGCCAGTTTAGACGTGGCGTAGGCGTAGGCGTAACATTGACTCTTCCGCCATGCGAGGGTTCATTGCATAGTGCACGCCGGCGGGGCCCGCCGGAAGATTTTAGATTGGCAGCCTTGATTTGAATGTTTGCTCGTAGGACCGAATCGGCACGAATTTGTCGTTGGATGAAGATGAACATGGCGCTCTGATTTGAACAACGATATATCCAATTTCTTTTACTCCATTGTGGTTTGAAAGGTAAAACATCGATTCCATAGTCTTTTTTTCTTCTTTTTTTTTTTTGAAATCTTTTTGTTTCAATTAGACGACGAAGATTTGTAGATAGACTTTTTGGAATGAGTAGTTGCATTGTATATTCGCCCATGATCATGATGTGACGCCTTTTTTTTTCCCCCCTTAAATAATCATATATATATATATTGGTTTAAGTTTTCTTGCTCGTGCTTGACCAAACCTTACATTTCTTTGTAGCGTTCTTTTATTAATTAATTATAGGTTGTTGGAAAGAAACTTTAATGACATCAAGATTCAAAGCCTCCGTATTGATTTTTTGACACTGAAGACACTTGTTTAACTAAAGATGCTCAGTTTTTTCAATCTTTGGATTGTCGTAATTGTTTTTATTTATTTATAATGAAGAAAGAAAAATTTAAATCTTATTCTAGTTTTGGTGTTTCGTGTATCATTGATTTGGCTTCTTTATATTTTAAATCTTATACATATGTATCCATAAAATTCTATTATGTCATTCAAATATGATAGGTTAATTTATGTTTTAAGATACTTGGGTTGGTTTTAATATAATTTTTTAGCTCAACAATTTGCGTGCAGTAATCAAACTATCGAACCCTAATGAATATATATAAAATTTCATTCGAGCATAGTTTAATGCATTCAAACGTGGTAGATTAATTTATGTTTTAGGATATACCTTTTAGTTGTGATATAATTTTTTTTAGTTAGTATTTAATAATTAAAGGATGGTGATTGAATCGGTGGCTTAATAGATATCTCATCTACCAAATTATACTTAAGATTGACATGTTAATTTCTACCTATTTTAATTAGAATATTAAATTTTATCAGAGGGGATTAAAATTGATTTTCTTGTTTTAAAAATTTAATTGAATCTTTAGAGAAAGGAAATGGAGAAGTATTGCAGAGATGTTATGAAAAATATATAAGCCCATTGGGAAGATTGAGGGAGATTTGATACGAAAAGAGATATGCTTGTTGACTTTCACTTTTTTAAAGAAGAAAAAATATAATTTATCAGTAGAGTGGGAAATTAGTTCAACAATAAAATTATATGTTAATGGGACACAATCATATTGTGTGATGTGGAGAAAGAATTGTTTGAAATGTATCAAATTGTGGGAGTTTTTTATAGGCTTTCTTGGATAATTATTTGATAGAGTCATTAGAATGTAGTTGTCCTTTCCCTAATTATTGAGTGTATGATCAAAAGATCACTTGTATTATTTCTTCTCAAATACTTTTTTCTTTCTTAGCTTAAAAGCTAACTTAATATTTTAAACTTTGATGGAGTTGATTTGAGATGCAACATTTTTTTCCTCGATTTTATATACAATCAAACAACATTTTTACAAGAACTCAAGAGAAAAAGAAAAGAAAAAACAAAAACGACATTTCCATAAGTTGATTTCTTAATGTAGCTTTCAAAGTTGAATCTAATAGGTGATTAGACTTGGTGTTTGATGGATATTAGAAAAAATCATGATGTACAACCCTCAAATTTTAAGAACTAAACTTTTTAATAAAATAAAAACAAAGTACTAAAAAAAAAACCTTATAAATATTCCTTTGGTGTAAATTAATAATATGTATTGTTTAATTTTAACCACATAAAAAATATTTCCTTTCGACTATCACATAAAAAATATGAGAATAAAGTTTCAAATTAGATCAACAAAACAACAAAAATTTGTCAAAGTAAGCGTAACTTAGTGATAATTAGCATGTTTTTTTTTTTTTTTTGACATTGAAACACTAAAGATTTTGACACAAAATGTTAGAGTAAATAAATTCTTAGTAGAATATACAAGGCTTATACCAAAGATTTATATCAAATCTTATTCCCCATCTCTCTTAAACTTCCTCGATCTTCGGCCCTCGTGGCCAATGAGAAGAAAAAGATTGGTTATTTATTTTTCTTTATGGTTGATACAAGTTTTTTTTTTTTTTTTTTTTAAGTTCAACAATATGTGGAAATAGAATATTCAAACATTTGACCTTTTAATGGAGAATATATATCTTAATCAATTCAACATAGAAAAATTGAATATTCCAATAAAATTCCTACCTAACAAAAGTTTAATGAAGACTTCTAAATTTGTATTTTGTAAATTTGTAGTGTGTGTTTTTGTAATAAATGGTTTTGTTGATGTTGACTCGTTTTGTGGTAGCCAATGGCATTAGTGAAACCTAAAAAGTTGATTCATTGCTTTAATTAGTTGCCGGCGGCTGAAGTTTGTGTATCTCTTTTTCGTTTTTGGCGGCGGCGGTAGCGCACAGCCTTCACTCTCCAATTGCTTCTATTTCCATAAAAGCTTAGCTGCCTCTACTTGACGTTTATTTGACAGACAGGGATAAAAAGATTCTCACAAAGAAAAAAAAAAAAGAAAAAGAAAAAAGTGTAATGAAATATTATTTAGGTTCAATTATCCGCTTTGTTTTATATAGTTGGAATTTCATTTCAATTTCATCTCTATAATTCAAAAAAATTTGGGAAACTTACACTTTTAATTCTTGAGGTTTGAGTTAGGTTTCATTTTAGTCATGAGGTTTCAAATTCAACAATTTAGTCCCTGAGGTTTGAGATAAGGAACAATTTGGTCCCTATCATCCATTTTGATAAGGAACAATTTCATCTCTATATTATTGATTGTTTGTCTGTAATTGACCAACAACAAAAGAGGACGGGGATTTTCCGATTGTTGGTTGTGGGGTGCTTGTCACTGGCGGCTAAGATGGAGGAAAGAGAGGGTGAAGAGAAGAAAAAACGGTGGTCGCTGGCCGCCGACCATGGAGGAAGATTGAAGAAAAAGGAGGAGGAGGATGAAGAAGAAGAAGATGGGAGAGAAGAATAAAAAATATAATAAAATAAATTAAAAATATTAATATTTTTTTATTTTTAATTTAAAAATAAAAAAATATATTTTTTTAATTAAAATAATAGTGCCACGTCAGCGACCGGTTAGATTTAACGGCATAATGGATGACAGTGACCAAATTGCTCCTTATCTCAAACCTCAGGGACTAAATTATTGAATTTGAAACCTCAGGGACCAAAATGAAACCTAACTCAAACCTCAGGGACTAAAAGTGTATTTTTTTCCAAAAATTTTAATTTAACCCTTTTTAATTTGGGCTTAGTTTTAATGCAGTTGTTTTGGTTTTGTTGAATCTCATGAATCATCTATGATTCTTTTACCAAAAATTTCATTTGTTTTATCCCTAACTTAATCACATATAGACTCTAATATAGGGGTTTTTTGGAAAAGTAGGAGAGAAATTTAAAAAAATTAGAGAAAAGAGGGCATTTTGAAAGTATTTGGGGATTTAAGGTGTCGCGTAGGTAGAACCTACGCGACATGTAAGGTCGCGTCTCTCAAAGAGACGCGACATTACAGCAGCCGACGGAGGAGACGGACGGCGAAGGATACAGACGACGAAGGCGAAGGAGACGGCGAAGGAGGGAGGTTGAGTCGCGACACTATCGAAAATGGAAGGTGACGAAGTAATCCTGAGGTGGACGGATTCTGCTTTCCCAGACAGACCACGCCACAACGTTCCTCCTCGCCGGCGCCCTCCGCTAGCAGAAATCCATTGCCGTTGCCGCCCACCGGAACCCAAAAAAAAAACCAATCTCAAGCTTTGAAAATAGCGGTTAAAGCAAATTTGAGGAAGAAGAAGAAGACCGAGCAAAATCTCACTTCCCGTTGCGTGTGAGGAAGGAACTCCAAGCTTTGGAGTAGAGCAACAATGGCGAACAAAAGAAATTTTGGGTGAATAAGAAGAAGGAGAGAGAATTTTGGTTTTGAATTTTGGTTTTCTTTTCCTCGGGAATAAGGGAAATTGATGAGAAATTTGGAAGAAAGTGATGGGATATTTGGGGAAAATGAAAGGATGTTATTAATTTATTATTATTAAGAGGATTTTTTTTTAAAAAAAAAAAAAATTGAATTTTTTCCACCATCGATAAAAAAAATTGCCATCTGGCACCACAAACGCATGTCGCGTCTCTTCGAGAGACGCGACACCTTAAATCCCCAAATACTTTCAAAAAGCCCTCTTTTCTCTAATATTTTTTAATTTATTTCCTACTTTTCCAAAAAACCCCTAATATAGTTGGGCAAAAAACAAAAGTTTATTGTTGTATAAATAAATAAGTGTTATGTTTTCTATGTAATAATGATAAGAACGATTTATGAGATTTGAATAAATCATAAGAATTAATATAAAATTTAAAATTATAGAGATCACATGGATTAAATCAAAATTTTGATATTACATGAACTAAATACAAAATTATGTTAAAAAATACTTCTGGTCTTTGAACGTTCATGAAAGTACCAATTTAGTCATTAAATTTTAGTTTGTAACAATTTAGTCTTTGTACTTTGAAATTTTCAACAATTTAGGGTGTGTTTGGTTTAACTTTTCAAATATTTAATTTTGAAAAAAATTCTAGTGTTTGACAACTACTAAAAATGACTTATTAGAAAGTGAGATTGATAAATAAACCATTTTGAGAGAAACACTCGAAATCAGCTTTTTTAAAAATAGTCTTTAATATACAATAACTTGGGTATAAAAACATCCATGAGGAAATGCAACCAAACATTTGAGTGTTTAAATTCTAAACATTTTCTATACAATTTTTTTTTTAAATGCATTCTTGAAAAACATTTAAATTAGAATGTATTCCAAACGGACCCTTAGTCCCTAAACTTTAGCATGTAACAATTTAATAATTGTACTTTAAAAGTTGTAACAATTTCATTCCTATTGTGAAAAATCACATTGATTTTTATTATGTAATGACTTGGTGCTTATAGTTTATAAACAGGTGATCTCTAATAAATTTATCAATCTATATATGTAAGAAATTTCATTAAATTTTAACAATAATTTTCATAATAAAAACCAAATCATTACAAATTTTAAACATTTATTCTATAATTCAAGGACTAAATCGTTATAAAATTGAAATTATAAAAACTCTAAATTGTTACCGACTAAAGTTTATGAACCAGAATGGTTACCTTCATAAAATTTCAAGGCAAAAAAGTTTTTGAAAAATGTTTTTTTAACCTAAATAATTTAACTTAGAAATTTAATTAGATGTTTTTTTTAAATTATTAGAATAATAAGGTTAAAAGAAGGAATGGAGGGAGGAAAAACAATCTTGGGATTTTTCTATTTTCTTTTGGAGTTGAAAATGAAATCGTGGGAATTAGGAATTAGGTTAGCAATTGCATGTGTTAATTATTATTCTTAATTTTTTTTTTTTGAAAAGATTTCTTAATTATTTTTTTTTTGACAATCATTATTATTCTTAATTATTAAGAGGATGGAGGTGTGCGCTATTTTGTAATGATTTTGATTTTTCGTTGAAGTGGTGCCCTTTGCTTTGGTTTCATTTTCTTTCAACATTTCTCGAAAGATTGTGAAAATTATGTTGACTTTAATTACCATCATTCCCATTACTCAAATATTGCATCATTTAGGGCGTGTAACAAAATAGTTTCCAACATATAAAGCTTTAAGTGAATTTATTGTTAATGGTCAAAGTTGGATATTTGAAGACTCCGAAACTAAAATAGGATAAAACTTTAAAGTATAAGGACCGAAATAGTATTTTAACCTAAAATATTTTTAGGTAGTGATATTTTAAAATTGGTTTGAAACATTTTTTTTTAATACATCAACATTTGAGGGTGGGGGATTCGAACCTCTAACCTCTTGGTCGAGGATACTTGAATTATGCTCGCTTTGGCAAAAAAAATGGTTTGAAACATATGGAGGAGTGTTCGTGAATATTAATTTCAATATTTATTATTATTATTATTATTATTGGAGATTTACGTGATATTAACTATTACAAATTACAAATTATCCTCCCCTCCCCTTGAAAATTACAAATTATCCCATTATAATTCTTAAAATGGGTTTAAAATCAAAAGTACAAAAATATATATTTTGATGGTGTTAACTTTTGTTATGTTTTTTCTTCTAATTAATTTTTATTATGGTTGGTATCTTGCTATATATATAGGAAAAAAATAGAGAAATACTATGTGTGTATATATTTGGTGATTTAAGTATCACCCATCTCAAACGAGCATAGCTCAGCAGTAATTGGCATGTACCTCAACCAAAAGGTCAGAGGTTTAAATTTTCCCACCCCAAATGTTGTTAAATAAAAAAAAATCTCACATTTGAATTATTATTTTTTGTATTTTTTATTTTATTTTTTATTTTGGAGAATACTCACATTTGAACTATGAAACATATATAATTGTGGATTTTGATATTTCTTTAAAAAGTACTTATAAAAATTTGTGCTAACATTGACTTGATTGCAATTATTTATTTCCATTATCTTACAAAAACAAACTAAATCAACATCATTTAGAGAGTAGGTATCTTTCTAGATATATATTATGGATGTAAAATATTTACTTTCGAGGTCAATGATGGGATAACTTAACGTTTACAACATTAGTAGCTTTGCTTCTATATTTGTAATACTATATCTTTTCTTAGAAAAATGTTTAGAGGAAGTATAGTATTAGATTTAAATGGTTGTATTATATCAAACATAATCCAAAGGTGGGTCACATAATTGAATTTAGCAAGTTTAGGTCCCGATTGATAACTATTTGGTTTTTGGTCTTTGAAAATTATATTTGTTTTCTCTCAATTTTCTTACAATGGTTTTTATCTTTGTTAAAGAGATATTTGAGTTCCTAGTCAAAATCAAAAAATAAAAACAAATTCTTGAAATTTACTTTTTTTAGTTTCCAAAATTTGACTTGGCTTTTTAAAACATGGGAACAATGTAGATAACAAAACAAATAAACTTATATGTGAAAGTATTGTTTATAAGCTTAATTTTCAAAAACCAAAAACTAAAAATGATTATCAAACAAGAATCCTGGTCTATGTGTAGTTCGTGATTCGAGTGGATCCATGGTTTGTGTGGTAATGCAAAAAATCGAGAAAAAATGGAACATTAAATCTCTTGAAACTAATACAACCTTATATGGGATTAATAGCATAGCGAGTACATGCATATAAAATCGAATTGGATTGGAGGTTGAATCTAACGTTTTGGAGGTTATTGACGCCATCAATGGCGTCTCTGAAGACCTGATGGAGCTAAAGAATTTGGTGGAAGCAATTGCTTCTTCGTCCTCAACTCTTGATTTTTTTTTTTCGCCATTGTGGAAGAAGCTCAAACACAATAGCCTACTGTGTTGCTCAACAAGCTTGCTTCCTCTTTTGTGATTCATTCTGACCTCCCTTGCGTGGGAGAGGGGCAATTTTTTTTGGGCCCTTGAATTGCCTCTTTTGTTCTCCAATGAGAGTGGTTGTATTTTCAGTTAGTGGTTTTAGTGAAAGTCTGGTTTTAATGAAAGTCTATTTTTTTTTTTTAAAAAAATAATGATTATCAAATAGGACCTAATTATTCATTTTATGTCAAATATGTTTCTGAACTTCAGAAAAGATGTCTAATAGGTCTTTTAACTTTAGTTTATATATGATAAACCATTGAATTTTAATTTTGTGTACATTAGATCGCTACTCCATTAGACTATTTTTTTTTTTTAAAAAAAAACCTTATGAACCTATCATATACAAAATTGAAATGTTAGAAACCATTTATTTTTTTGTCTAATAAATACGTGAATAAAAAAATGGCAAATAGAATTTATTGAAAACAAAATGAAAAGTTAATGACCAATTTAAGTTAAGAAATCTATTAGACACAAAATTGAAAATCTATTTGACACATTTTCAAGTTTAGGGCTCTATTACGTATAACTCGTCATTTTTAAAGTTTAAAGATCTAACACACAAGCCTATTTCAAAAAAAAGATCTAACACACAAGTTTTAGAAAAAAAAAAAAAAAATCTAACACACAAAATTAAGAGTGCCAAGACCTATTAAATACCTACATCAAAGTTTAGTGACTAAACTTGTAATTTAGCCATGATTTTTTTTTAATCTTGAACTGTTGTGAACCGCAACCAATAACCGGTTCGATCTTTATAGGTTCGTTTGAATCGAACCGATCAGCCAAATTAGCAAAGGAACTTTCCCCGTCAATCGTCTCTCAACTTCAACAACATCGCGGCTCTACGAACCCTAACTTGCACAGATCGGGAGGAACGAAGTTCAGATTAGCACGACCATGGATTCTGCAGCTCGTAGGAGTGGAGGAGGCCTCTTTGAAGGGCTTTACAGAGTAATTATGCGCCGGAATTCCGTTTATGTCACCTTCATAATCGCCGGCGCTTTCGTTGGAGAGCGGGTAAGGATCAGAACTTATCTTTATATTGTGCATCGAATTCGTCTCTTTGGTTCCTTTTTCAACTGCTGAGGGATAGAGAGCAATGAGAAGAGAAATACAGTTTCAGTGGGCGATAGACCGTATTACTTTGTCGATTGGTTTACTGGGGTTAGCGGAATTGGGATGTAGGAATCATTTTATCTGTTGAAACGTTGAAATCTTAATTGAACTGCCAATTACTCCATTGCTGTAAAGGATAAGAATAAAAGAAGAATAGAAAAGAAAAGGAGAGAAGAATTGAAATTGGATATTTTGGTCAGAAGTCGCTTTCTGGAAGGAATTCAGTAATTGGTTTTGCAGTCATGAAGAGATCTATGGACTTGAAAATTGAATATGGAACTTTGAAGAATTCGTTCCCGCCAGACGAAATGTATAGAGTTTTAGCGTGTTTTCTTTTGGATTATTCAATTGGCTTGCATAACCTCCCGATGCAATGAAAATATTTTCATTTATTCTTCTGTTATCTTGTTAAATCTGTAGGATGAAGTATTTCATCATTTTGGGAGTTTGAGAATGCCATCGACCGTTTTTGCAGTCATTGTTCTGTTTCTGTACCGTTTGCCGGAAAATCCATTCCATTACTTGCTACAAGATGACTATTGCCTTTCCTCTGGCGATCTTTTTTAGTTAAAGTATTTTGGTTTGGAGCTTCTTACTGGTTTTGGTTTTCCTGCTGTAGGCTGTGGATTATGGAGTTCACAAGCTCTGGGAATACAACAATGTTGGGGTATGACATACACTATCTTTTGGTCTGGTTTTCTTTAGTTTGACATGTCTATTTCTCAATTTGAAATTGGTTCTCTATTTCTTAATTTGAGCGTCAAATAGTGGTAATTGAAGCGTCAAATATTAAACCCCTTTTTTGTTTCTTTTTCTTTGTTATACTGAGAATGGAATGGAATGGAATGTTTAAAATTTTATGTCACCTTTTCATTCTTGTATATTGTGTATGCAATATATGAACCAAAACAATAAAGGAAACTATTTCATCAATGTTTTCAAACAATAGAAACATGAACAAGAAACCAATTAGCCGGAAGTCAGAAATATTTTTCAGAAAGTAAGAAATGAGGAATGGGAAACATTACTAAATATAAATGTTTCTTAAAAAATGAAAATGAGAAAGGATTAAAAGGAAATGGAACCTTAACAAAGGGGCCCTTGAACTTCAGTTTTATTCTGTCCATCAGTTTAGTTGTTTTCCTCTCCACTCTGTTCAACCTTCTGCCTTTCATGTTATTGAAATAATACATAATATTGGCAAATGTAGTTGCCAAATTTGAGATGTAGAACTTTGACCTAGCAACTTGTTACATTAAGCATTGATTGTGTTGTTACCCTTTTTGCTGCAGAAACGGTATGAGGACATTTCAGTTTTGGGGCAAAGACAATCAGAAGAATGATAGTCTCCTTGATGATTTGGTTATGGCCATTTTGTTGTCATAAACAACTAGTCATCTGATTTATTTTTTTGAAATAAGTTTTACATGTTGGATTTTGCCCACCTTACATCTTGACTCTTGAGCATGGTGGTCTTTGGATGTTGGTTCAAGTTAATTCTTGTTCATCTATGAAAATTACCGATCAAATGTTCCTGTTTTATCAGGCTACATTACATGACAAATCGAGACTTCTACCTTGCTGGGTCTATTTTATTGTCATAAACACATAGATGAACGATTTAATAAGAGACAGGAAGAAATCATCGAGGAGAATGTTTTCTATACTAACATTATTTGTCTCTCTATTTCTTTTCCCTGTCTAGAACACAATATAGATTTGATTCAACACCCTCATCCAGGAGAATGTTTCCACCAAAAAAAGAGAAAAAAATAGAAGCTCCATTAATGTCTTGTAAACAGGTGGGAGGTGGGGTTGTAGATAATCAATGGGAGAATCTCCACACTACAAAATCAGAAAGCTCTGCATTCTTGAACCTCCTGAGATAGCTCTGCTTGTCTGATAGGCCTCCGATTAAGTATGTGTATAGTAGGAGGAGAAAGAAGAATAAGGGTTAGTTAGTTAAAGATGGGTAAGGGTTGTTAGTGGTAGTTATGTAGTCTGTTGGGCTTGGGTGTATATAATGGCAGGTTATGGGAAGGTATGGATATCTTTTGAGTACTGGGTAATTGGGGCAAAGGGGAGAGAATTAGGAAGCTCTCAAATTCTTCCTAAGGGTGTAATCCGTTCTTGTTCATAAATAAGAAGAGAGTTCTATCAATTTGGTATCAGAGCCAAGTTTTTTCCGAAACCAAGGAATGTCTACTCGCATGGAGTCACGCATGGAAGCGTTGGAGGCTAACCTAGCGGCTCAGGGAAAGGAAATTGCAGCGATCCACAATTCTATGGAGAATTTCTCCGATATGGCGTTACAGATGAAGGAAAGTTTCTCGGCAATGGCAGCTCATTTTGAGAGTCTGAAGGCTGAAAAAGTTCCACCATCAAAAGAGCAACCAAAACGTTCGGACGAAGCGGCCAGTGCAGCAGCCCCTCCTCCTCCGGTCGAGGTGACGACGGTTGATCCGCAGGCCCTGTCCAAGGCGTTAGCTCCGGTGTTCGACCTCCGGCTTCGGAAGTTGGAAATTCCGGTATTTTCTGGGGAAAACCCATATGAATGGCTTCACCAAGTCGAACGGTACTTTGAAGTAAATCGGTTGGAGGATTCGGAGAAAGTTGGCGCGGCGGTGCTCTGCCTTGATACTAAAGCTCTGAAGTGGTATCATTACGAATTGAAGCGACGGCCAATTGAGCGGTGGGAGGATTTCCGGCGGCTTCTGTTGAAACGGTTCTTGCCGACTAAGGAAGGGGGTCTTCATGAGCGGTTTTTTGCCTTGAAACAGGATTCCACGGTTGCCGAGTATCGGGAGAAGTTCGAAGATTATTCGGGGCCCTTGGAAAATTTAGACGAAGCAACGCTGGAAGGGAAGTTCATCGATGGATTAAAAGATGATATCAAGATGAAACTCCGAGTGGCCAAGCCGGTTGGGCTGGACATGACAATGGAGGTAGCCCAAAAATTAGAGGACGAGATCCTTCATTTCGAAGAGAAATATTTTGGGGCATCGGGGGGCCCAAAACCCACGGGCCGTGTGACGAATTCGGTGGGACAGTCCAAGTCTCCATCCTATGGGGCTGGGGCCGCGACCCGAACTGTGTCCATTAACCCGAGCAAATTGAACGCGACGGCCCGACCCGAGACAATAACGAAGACACCTGAGTTTCCATTTAAGAAGATGACTGACGCTGAGCTTCAGCAGAAAAGGGAAAGAGGCCTTTGTTATCGCTGTGAGGAGAGGTTTTTTCCAGGGCACCGTTGCAAGAAGAAGGAACTCCAGGTGATGGTGGTGCAAGAGGAGGACCAAGATCCTGATTCTCCTATGGAAGATGTGGCCATGCAGACGGCGGAGGTGGCCGAGAATGACGATGGTGACGAGATTGCTCAAGATCAACCAGAAGTGGTGGCTCTTCATTCGATGACTAGTGTAGGCTCCCCAAAGACGATCAAATTGAAGGGACACATTGGTGCTACTGAGGTGGTGGTGCTCATCGATAGTGGGGCGACCCACAATTTCGTTGCGTTGCAGTTGGTTGAAGCACTTAAGCTGCCCGTATGTGACACAGAGGGGTATGGAATTATCCTCGGCACGGGTTCGTCTGTTCGGGGTGCTAAGATTTGCAAGGATGTGGTGTTGTCCCTTGGACCAATTTCAATAGTGCAGGATTTCTTACCTCTGGCATTGGGTACGGCGGATGTTATTCTGGGGGTAAAGTGGTTGGAAACATTGGGGGAGGTGACATCTAACCATCAGACGTTACAACTCAGCTTTGTGTTAGAGGGCTCCAAAGTTGTATTACACGGGGATCCGTCGTTAGTCCGGTCTCAGGTGACGCTCAAATCGCTGATGAAGTCGTTGAAGCTGGAAAAGCAGGGCTTTTTGGTAGAATTTTGTGCCCTCCAGCAAGCGTCGGACGCAGTGGCTGAACTATGGGAAGAAGTGCCGGTGATAATTCGGTCTGTGTTGGAGCATCATAACTCGGTGTTTCGTCCCTTGCCTGGACTGCCGCCCCACCGGGAGTTGGATCATGCGATTGAGTTGTTACCAGGGGTGGCCCCCGTTAATGTCCGTCCGTACAGGTACCCCCAGTGCCAGAAGGATGAGATTGAGAAGTTGGTGGAAGAGATGTTAGCTTCTGGAATAATTCGACCGAGTTCGAGTTCATTCTCGAGTCCGGTCCTGCTGGTCAGAAAGAAGGATGGGAGTTGGCGATTTTGCATAGACTACAGGGCCCTCAACAAGGTTACAGTACCGGATAAATTTCCAATTCCGTTGGTTGACGAACTGTTGGATGAATTGTATGGAGCGGTGGTTTTTTCGAAGATCGATCTAAAATCGGGATATCATCAAATCCGGTTGAAGGAGGCGGATGTTCATAAGTCTGCGTTCCGAACACATGAAGGGCACTACGAGTTTCTCGTTATGCCATTTGGCCTTCGGAATGCCCCTTCAACGTTTCAAGCAATCATGAACAGGATCCTTCGCCCGTTCCTGAGGAAGTTTGCGTTGGTGTTTATGGATGATATTTTGATTTACAGCAAGACGATGGGTGAGCATGCCGAGCATTTGAACAAGGTCCTGAAGGTGCTCAAGGAGAACCAGCTTGTGGCCAATAAGAAGAAATGCAATTTTGCGGTGAGACAGATTGAGTATCTGGGGCATATTGTTTCGGGGGAAGGGGTGACTGCTGATCCGTCCAAGCTTGTGGCGATGGAACAATGGCCAATTCCGAGAAATGTGAAAGAGTTAAGGGGTTTTTTGGGGCTGACGGGGTATTACCGTAAGTTTGTTGCGAACTACGGCACCATCGCCCAACCCTTGACTCAGCAGTTGAAGAAAGACGGGTTTGCCTGGAACAATGAGGCTTCGGAAGCCTTTCAACGCCTCAAGCACGCGATGATGAATGTCCCGGTCTTGGCATTACCAGATTTTAGTAAACTCTTTGTAATTGAAGCAGATGCCTCTGGAGTGGGAGTGGGCGCTGTCCTGATGCAAGAAGGTCATCCCCTCGCATTCTTTAGCCATGCTCTATCACCGGTGCACCGATGTAAGGCCGTGTATGAAAGGGAGCTGATGGCCATTGTCATGGCAGTCCAGCGGTGGCGACCATACCTGTTGGGTAGAAAATTCCTGGTACGAACTGACCAGAGCAGTCTGAAGTATATTCTCGAGCAAAGACTGGTGGCAGGGGAATACCAAAAATTGCTCACCAAATTGTTGGGGTACGACTTTGATATCATGTACAAGCCGGGTGTTGAGAACAAGGTGGCTGATGCGTTGTCTCGATTACCGAATGCTCTGGAGTTTGCTGCGGTAAGTGTCGTGGGGGGCTTAAATTTTGGGCTGATTGTTGATCAACAACGGGAGGATGTCAAATTGAATGCAATCAGGAGGAAAATAGCTCGAGGCGAAGAGGTGCCTGCTGGGTATGTGTTAAGGGGTGAGGTGTTGTACTATAAAGGTCGTGTGGTGTTGCCTGAGGATTCGCCAACGATACAGTTGTTATTGGAGGCATTTCATTCGTCTGCGGTTGGTGGCCATGGCGGTGTGCTTCGTACGTACCAGCGGCTTGCTAAAGAGGTATATTGGGTAGGGATGAAGGCAAGAGTAAGGTTGTTCATCGCTGAATGTACAGTTTGCCAACAAGCAAAGTATTTGACCTTGGCCCCTGCTGGTCTTCTTCAGCCGCTGCCAATTCCGGAAAACATTTGGGAGGATATATCAATGGATTTTGTTATTGGTTTGCCTAAAGCGGAAAGTTTCGACTCAGTGTTAGTGGTGGTGGATAGGCTATCAAAGTTTGCTCACTTTATTCCTTTGCGACACCCTTACTCAGCAGCTTCTATCGCTCAGATTTTTATTCGGGAGATCGTGAGGTTACATGGGATACCTAGAAGTATTGTGTCTGATCGTGACCCGGTGTTTACAAGTTTATTTTGGGATGAGTTGTTCAAATGGCAGGGGACGAAGCTTAAACGCAGCACTGCTTATCATCCCCAGACCGATGGGCAGACGGAGGTGGTAAATCGAGGGTTAGAAACGTACTTGCGGTGCTTTGCAATGCACTGTACCACCAAATGGGTTCGTTGGCTGCCGTGGGCGGAGTACAGCTACAACACGTCTTATCATTCGGGTTTAAAGACAACCCCTTTCGAAGTAGTATATGGGAGACCTCCTCCATCGATCCTTCCATATACGGCAGATGGGTCTCTTGTGTCTGAAGTGGATAAGCAATTGAAGGAGCGTGATCAGATGCTGGGGGTCATTAAAGAACGGTTGGCATATGCTCAACAGTATATGAAGAATTATGCTGACGCCAAAAGGAGACAGGTTGAATTGGAAGGGGGCGATTGGGCGTATCTCAAACTTCGGCCATACAGGCAGGGGTCGATAGCTCGGTCTTACAATGCTAAGTTAGCTCCGCGGTATGTGGGCCCGTTTCAGGTAATGGAAAAGGTGGGGAGTGTCGCATATCGGCTGGCCTTGCCTGATAGTGCTAGGATACACCCTGTGTTTCACGTCTGCCAGTTGAGGAAGGCGATTGGTAATACGTTTCCGGTAACGCCTTTTCCCCCAAATATGTCCCCTGATTTGTTGTTCAGAATTGAGCCAAAGGAGGTGTTGGGAGTTCGGCAATCGCCTCTTGATGCTGCGAAGATGGAGGTGTTGATTCAATGGGAGGAAATGGATGTAGAAGATGCAACATGGGAAGATGCTGTGTGGGTGACGAATCAATTTCCAGATTTCCATCTTGAGGACAAGATGGTTCTTTGGGGGCCGGGTAGTGATAGGCCTCCGATTAAGTATGTGTATAGTAGGAGGAGAAAGAAGAATAAGGGTTAGTTAGTTAAAGATGGGTAAGGGTTGTTAGTGGTAGTTATGTAGTCTGTTGGGCTTGGGTGTATATAATGGCAAGTTATGGGAAGGTATGGATATCTTTTGAGTACTGGGTAATTGGGGCAAAGGGGAGAGAATTAGGAAGCTCTCAAATTCTTCCTAAGGGTGTAATCCGTTCTTGTTCATAAATAAGAAGAGAGTTCTATCATTGTCTCAGTTCATGCTTTGGTTTCATCAACTTCAAACTCAATTGGGTAATGAGTTTGCTTTTAGTCTTCTATGTGGTGTGCATATTTTCAAATATGTTTAATATATATATTTTGAAGAGAATTTTTTCGTAGTTTCTAAACTTTCATATTTGTGTTCAATAGATTTTTAAACTTTAAAAAGTAATTAAAAAGATCTTTGAACTTTCAATTTTGTATTTAATAGGTCTCTGAATTTAAAAAGTGTCAAATTGATTTTTAAACTTTCAATTTTGTGTCTAATAAGTCTTTGACATCACATACTCAATTTTTTTTTTTATAAACCAACTTATTAAACACAAAATTTAAAATAGAATTTTGTGCCTAATAAGACATTAAACTTTGAATTTTCTACCAAATCGATTCATAAATTTTTAAAAATGTCAAATAGGTCAATAATTTATTAGACAAAAAATTAAAAACTCAAGAACTTATGAGACACAATCGAAAAATTAGAGATTTATTTGAGAGTTTTGAAAGTTCAAGAACTTACTAAACACAAAATGAGAAAAGAAAAAAAAAAATGAGGGATCTATAAGATATTTCTTAATTTTTTTTCAAACTATTTTTTTTTTCAATATTAAACACTTAAAAAGTTAAACAAACAATAGTCAGACAAAGCATGTTGCAGGGAGAAGAAGCAGAGGCTACCAAGAAAGATTTGTACGTTTTTTCATCAGGAATCAATAATCATACCTTGTTTAAGCATCTTCACTCTTACATTCATTCTATCTACTTTTTCTCAACCCATTTCTTCTCCCATAAAAACACTTTTAAGCTTAAAAATAACTTTTTTTAATCCCTTAGAAAGTCAATTAGAGCATTGGAACTTGGTACAAATAATAAGCTAGAGCAAATTGCACATTGCCACATTTTTTTTTAATTCAAAAGCCAATTACTAAAATTTTAAAATATTTTTATTGTTCCATCTTTATTTGACACAAAAAAAAGAAAAATAAAATTTTAAAAAGAACTATAATTACAAATGTTTGTTATTATTTTATATTTATAAATACAAAAGTTTAATTTAGATTTAAACTATATTAAACATATGAAAAGAAACTGAGAAAAGAAAACGAACAAACAAAAAGATGAGGAGAAAAAACGAATCAGGAAAAAGAAAAAATAAAAAAGAAAAAGAAGATAAAAAACGAAAAACGAAAAACTAAAACAAAAACAAGCCAAAAAAAAAAAAAAAAAAAAAAAAAAAAAAAAAAAAAGAAACGGGAAAAAATGTAAAACGAAAAGAAGAAAAAAAAATGAAAAGAAAAAAGGGAAAAAAAAAAAAGAGATTTAATGCGCGCATCGGGGCTATAACTTAGGAGTTGGAGGATTTCAGTTCACGCCGTGACGCCCGTCCCTCCTTTCACTTCGCCGCCGTTCAACCAGCGCCGCTCCCGACCAGCGCCGCCGCCGTTCAAAACGCAGCTCCCAACGGCAGCAAGGTCGGTTTTACACTTTAACTTTCTTCTTTCTTTTTCTTTTTTTGAACTCTGGTTTTTGGTCGGTTTTACGCCAACTCCCCCACGCCGCTCCCTCCTTTCACTTCGGAATTTTGAGATTTGGCTGTTTCTCCCAGATTTTGCCCATTTTTTTGGCTTGGGTGCTGGCGTGCTGCTTCTGTGAATAAGAAAACCAAAAACAGAAAAGAAAAATAAATAAATTTAAGCCCATTTTATTTTCTTTGATTCTCTTCTTGTATTTCTCTTCCACTTCGTCTCAATTGGCAGGGGGTCTGTGTTAAATTTTTGAAACAGAGTGTTTGTTGGATGAAATATGGAAGTTTCGATCCCATTTTCTCGGAAACTTGAGTGAAATTTTCTCGGGTCACCGTTTGCGCTGGACGCCGGTCACCGTTTGCGTTGGATGCCAGTCACCATCTTCATTGCCCTCCATTCTCCCTAGTCGCCGATCCATCTCATCGTCTCTTCCACTTCCGGTCGCCGTCTCTTTCAATTGTCGTTGCCGTCCATTCTTGTCTCTCTCTCATTTGCATCATGTGTGTCTCTTTCTCAACTGTCACCTCTTTCTCTCATCAATAGTTTTTTCTTTGTTGCTTGTTACTACTTGCTATTACTATTTTTTTTGGTTTGTAATATTATATTTTACAGAATACTTGGAGTCTTTCCAAGCTGTCACTACTGAGTTGAACTCGGAGGAATCATCCTTATCGAATTTCATTGTAAGTTAATGGGTCCATATCGTTTCCCTGTTTGAATGAGGACAAGTAAAATGGGCAATGAAACTGAAACTGAAAGAAGACGAGGAAATAGGGAATCGATAGTGTCATTTTCTTTTTACTGTTTCTGAAGCAATGGAGGTTAATGAATTTCTTGGTTATCTTATTTGTGAGCTGCAATCCGGCAGGACCTATGTTTTCGTCACATTTTTGGGCTGCCCTTGCTTTTTATATGCATATCTCTGTGATAGAGAAATCTTGGAATTTCTAGAGAATTTGATGTTAGTTTTGCTGTTTTGCTTATCTCTGCCCATGTTAATTGATGTAATTCAAGTGGGAAATCTTATTCATAGACAATTTGTGGGCAATACCACAACACTTGCAACAAGTATTTTACTTTTTACCATGAATTCCACCATGAGCAAGCTCATCTTTATGTGAGTTTTGAATCGTTTTGCAATTGCAAGCTTTTTTTCATTACTTAAATTTGTGTGCAATTGCAATAATAATGATGGTATTAAAAAAACAACCCGATGACCCAACCCGAATAAACGGGTTGGGTATTGACCAACCCGAAAAATTTGGGTTGGTCCAAAAAACCTCCCCAACCCGACCCAACCCAACCCATGTACACCCTTATTACTAAACTCTGAGCTCCTCCACTGATGCTCAAGCTCGCTGCCGCCAACTGCCGTCAGCCACCAATTCCGTCGCAAAATTGCCGTGGTCTGAGACTCTGATCTTTCACAACCTATCTTCCCGCTTCTTGTTTTCTTAATTTTCTCTTCCTCTTCATATTTCTAGTTTAATCACATGCAACCTTCTTCCCTTTCAATTCTACGGGTTTTATTTCAATCTGTGTTTGATATAATCGATAATGCCCTTTACAGCTAGTCGTTCTACCAATTTGGAAGGCGAGGAATCAGCTTAATTAGTTTGAAATGAAATTCCAAAGCCTTTGTTCTACAAGAAGTTCCAGTCTCTGTGCGTTTCTTAGAGCTTCTAGCTCTTCGAATTATGGGGCTATGAAGCTTGGAATCATTACACCGACAACTTCACTATCTTCCAGTAATCCGGCTTTGGCCTTGCTGTGTTATTCGCATGAATTGTGCATTATTGTAACTTTTTGAAGTTTAAGCTATTGTTTTTAATCTGGGTAGGATCCTCAAGAATGAATGTTCACTGCGCTGTTAGTTTCCGCCCTTGTATTGATATACACAAGGTATTTGATATTTTATCTGCCTACCTCTCTCAACTTTGAAATGTTCATTGTGTTATGAATTACTGAATTGTGAAGCGAGTGGGATCCAATTAAGCATTGTAATCTAAACAACTTATTTAAGTACCAAATGTAATAATCAACATGATTTCTACTCCCTCTGGTTAATTGGAGAGTATTGTGTTTCCTCTGATGTTGATCTGATTTCATGTTTGAGATATGATTTTACAAGGGGAAAGTGAAACAAATTGTTGGATCAACTCTTCGAGATTCAGAGCAGGATGGATCAACTCTTCTCACCAATTTTGAATCCGATAAATCAGCTGCAGAGTATGCAAACTTGTACAAACAAGATGGGCTTACAGGTGGTCATGCCATCATGCTTGGAGCAGATCCTTTGAGCATAGCTGCTGCCCTCGAAGCATTGCATGCTTATCCTGGTTTGTTCCTTTTCTTTTTTCTTATCATGTTCATCAGTAATATTCTGGTGGCACTAAAGTTCCTTGTTTGTGTCAATAGGCTGGTTCAATTATATTGATGATATTAGCTCCTCTTGGTTAGTCATTTTTGGTTCTATTCTTTTTCAGTGTCATCTTGGATGTTTTATCTATTTTTGGATATCTGTAAATGTGTTTCACTTGACATCCGAGTGAACATCAGTATCTTTTATGGTCTATTAATTTTTTGTAGATATTTGTAATTTCCTTGAATTCTTATAGTCCTGACAGTTCTGAAGGATATTCCTTTGTACAAACCCTATGGTCCACAAAGATTTAAAAATTTCGGAACTTTCCTGTACTTAATCTAATGCAAGAAGCAATGAAACATATAGGTGGTTTACAAGTTGGAGGTGGGATAAATTCAGAAAATGCTTCTAGGTACATTGAAGAAGGAGCTAGCCACGTCATCGTTACGTCAGTAAGTTGTTACCTTTTATCTATTTATGATCTTGCTTAATGAATGGGTTGATGTTATGAAAGAATGCTTGATTTGGACGTATTTCTTAACCATCTATAATAACCAAAATAAATGCCAAAGTTTGTGTGAATGAATCCAACATGGAGTTGGAGTTAGTTAGTTATGAGGCATACAATCAACTAGCACAAGTTTCGCGCGTGTGTGTTTGTGGAATTGTTTGAAAGCCTCCTGACTGCAATTATGAAATCATATTAAGGTATTATTTCTTTTTTGTTTTGGTCACCCCTTGTTGCGTCCAGTGCTTTGTGATGTCCATATGAAAATGACGAGAATAAACTGATTTCCATGTAATTTTCATCTCTTCCATACTTGGTCGGGAGTTATGAATTTAACTAGTAGATATAACTTGGATTAATCAAAATGTTGATTGGACTGCCATTACTCTGTTTTTTTTTTTTTTTAAAAGTTTATTTATAAGGAGGAGACCTTCATTCAAGAGATGGCAACAACCGAAACAAAACAACCTAAAGGACAAAGGGACTAGATGTCCCATTTATATGAGAGGGGTCCAGCAAACAACCTTACTTGAATGGGATCTGTTATATAGGTTGTAGAACTGTGTCCTTGAGTTCTAAAGAGGAGGGATCCAACAAAGGCTTAGAGTATTTAAAAAGAAGCTTGTGTTCAATTTCCATTTGTCTGTTAAGGCTATAGAACAATTGATGGTGGCAATATCCACTTGAGAGTTACAGAAGCGGGGCAAATTCAAGTTTTTATTTTTTAAGAAAAAAGAAGACCTGTGAATTATCCTTGGACTTGGAGAAGGGAGGGGAGTTTAAACTGAGATTTGGCATAAATATTTCTTAGTATGTCCTCATTTACTTGTGTTCTTCATCGTCTTCCTATTTATGTTGAATAGAATGCAAATGGAGGCAGTGTAACATGATTCTGAAATTCTGCAACACCGAACCTTGTGTTATTTTTGCACTAGACTATAGAAGATAATTAAGATATCATTAGAAAGTTTAATTGGTCTTAAGTACACTGTTTTGGAACTTCCCATTTAATATGTTGTAAATTTCTTGGTTCTGCCACAGTATGTATTCAACAATGGACAAATGGATCTGACGAGGCTTAAAGATCTTGTTCGCATAGTTGGGAAACAAAGGCTTGTGCTGGATCTTAGTTGTAGAAAAAAGGTATTTCTTTCTATGCAATTGTTGCTGGATCTGGAAGCTGTAATGATTGATCAATATCCTAAATTATGTTTAACCCTTTAGATGTAAGCATGTTTTCTATCATGGATTCAATCTGAGCAGTCACTTGAAGTCATCTGTGCTAAGCAATTTCGTAACTCATGAATTGAACACAACAAACTCTGAAATCTGTAGCACCTTCTTGCTCTATTTGAGAGATTCAACATTGCCTTTTCAGTTTGGGCTTTCGCCAACATTTGTGTATGTTCATGTATTAACATTCAGTTTTGATTTAGGAAGGTAAATATGCAATTGTGACTGATAGATGGCAGAAGTTCAGTGATGTATTTCTTGATGAGGAAGTACTGGCTTTCCTGGCTGACTATGCAGATGAGTTTTTGGTTCATGGAGTGGACGTTGAAGGGAAAAAGTGGGTTGTAAAATGCTCTGCTATTTTCTTTGTGTATGTATATTCATTTATATATTCTGAAATCTGTTTGGTTGCTGCAGACTCGGCATTGATGAAGAGCTAGTGACATTGCTGGGCAAGTATTCATCGGTTTGTGCACTCCTTCGCTTCATCTTCAAACTTCTTTCCTTGTTCACCATACAACTTCCTGCCATTGCATTGCTGCAAAATACTGATCTTCCTTCTAAACATGGCAGATTCCTGTCACATATGCGGGCGGAGTCACGACGATGGCCGACTTAGAAAGGATAAAAGATGCGGGGATGGGGCGTGTGGACGTTACTGTGGGAAGTGCTTTGGATATTTTTGGGGGAAATATGGCATACAAGGATGTTGTTGCATGGCATGCCAGACAAAAGGTATCAGCAATAGTTTAGTACCCTCTTGTTTGTTGCATAATTTTGTTTATCGCTTTAACTATTACTTGGGACCTGCCTTGTTAACCACAGCCCATAAAGACTAAGTGCCTTGGATATTCTTTGTTCACCTCAAAAACCTTAACGTTTCAAAGTTCCTAACAAATTTAATGATAAAGTCATTCATGAATGATCTGATTAGGGGTGTGGGATGTGTATTTTTTTTTTTTTTTTTTTTGTCAAAATCAATGTGGAGTAGACATAATAGTTATTACTAGGTCAAAATACCATGTTGGTCTCGTATATGGCTACTTATTCTATTTTAGTTCTTGTAATTCTTTTGCTTTCAATAAATCAAATTAATTCGAAGTTAATTTTTATCTGACTTGGCAAAATTTTAACAATAATTGTCATTCAAGAAAAGGTATTATGTGAATATGTTTTCCAATTTTTATATGGAAGCCTTATAGCAACTAATTTTTTTTTTTAAACAAAATTTAACCAGAAACAAACAGTGAGGACTAATTTTTAATAGTATATAGACTAAAATAGAACAAGTCCCAAAGCAAGGAACCAAAATGATATATATATATTTTTTTTTTTTGAAAAACCAAAATGATATTTTAACCTTATTAATTTGTTATTATTTTAGTATATAACATCACAAATGTGGAGTCATGGGTTGGACCTCTAAAACCTATCAAGAAAGTTATTTTAGTGTCTTAATCAATTGAATTATAAGTTAGAAAGCTATTAGTGTCTTAATCAGTTGAATTATACATGGGTATGGGTATGGGTTGGGAGGCACGATGGTTAATTAGTGAGAGGTTAACCGATAGATTGATGTTTAATCCAATTCCAAATTGAGAAGAAAAGTTGAACTCATACAAAAGTAATAATCCCCCACATTATGTCTCCCACTTTCAATAATATTGGAAATTATAGGCCAGTAAATTAAATGCTAGTAAATGCTTTTTTTTAAAAAAAAATGCTAGTAAATTAAAATTGGGATGCCATTTTTTAATGGTGTAATTAATTAATTAATTAATTAATTGACTGGATCAACCATTTGGAACACTTAAGTGCCCATTTTGATAATTAAATTAGCACTACACCCCTCGTGCCCATTATGGAAATAATAGCATCACACCACCATAATTTTCAATAATTATACTCATGGAAAAAAAATGGTTTTATTATATGCTATTATGACTCATTAATCATCTCTTCCTTCGAATCTTATCTCTTGATAATTTAGATCATTTACAAAATAATTCATTTACAAAATTAGTAAAAAAAATTGAAATTGTTGTAAAAACCAGGAGACCCATTAATATATCTAAGTTAAGTTATATATATATATATACATATCCATACTTATCATTTCTTATCATTTCATCTTTAACATCCTATTGTCAATATTGACTTTTAATAGTAAGGTTCGATTGCAATGACTTCATAAATTTGAACGTGTATTTAGATTAAAAATGAGTTGTCATGACTTTCACAGTTTTAAAATTAATTGAACAAGTATATTACATTAGTGTTTAATTAATGGTGTCAATGACATAAGCGAATAGAATCATTATTAATTTTTTAATGACAAAATTGAATTGTATTAAAATTTAAAGATCAAATAGACCAAGAACTCATTTTTCTTTTCTTAAAAAAAAATCAAAATCCAGGGATTAATTTTATAATTTAACCAAAAGAACCAAGAAGCAACAGCAAAAGAGATTTAAGAATCCAAACAAATTTCCATCAACATCAGGCAGCTGATTGAATTTTTCTCAATTAAAGATAATGTTGTAGCCTTAGATTGTATCTTACTTTTGTGCTTTTAAATAGACACCAACCCAACCCACCTTCTTCCCCATACCTTATATCTAATTATTATTCTTTTACTTTAATGTGTAATGGTGCAAAAAGAATATATATTTATATATGAGAAAATTGCAAGAAAAAGAAAAATCCAACCATAAATGGTAGGTGACTTATGAAATTGTTGCAAATAAATTCATAAATGTAGTAAAATGTCTACAATCATCCGAGAATTATAAAATGTTATTTTAATCATACTTTCACCACTGCAAGATTGGTTCTTTTTATAGCACTAAGCTATGAGAGGAACTTTAGCTCAACAATAATTGGTATGTATTCCAAAAATGGTTGAATTAAAAAAAAAAAAAAAAAGCATGAGAGGAAGATTCACAAAATCACACAGATTTTTCTTCACAATCTTTAATTAGACACATTCATCCACTTTTGATGCATATGATAATATTATATTTTTTAGCCGATTTTTTAGAAGTAAGATTATTTTTAAAAGTTGAGAATTAATAGCCTAATTGGCCCATTTAATTTTAAATTTATAGTTTCATCCAAAATTAGATTTTAATAGGTGTGGAATCAATTTGAAATTGAATTTAAAAACTATCAACGTACATCCTACACTTAGTTACGATAATTCGTAATAGTTAACTGTTAACGCCACCTTAATGAAACTCTAGTTTAAGATATCAAATTCATGTTTACTTGCTAAAAGCAAGTCTAGTTCAGGAGGAATTGGTATGTACCCTCAATTAAGAGGTCAGAGATTCGAATCTCCTTTCCAAATGTTGATGTATGAAAAAAAAACGGTTAAATTATCAAAAATACCCCTCGACTTTAGGGTTTGTTTCAATTATACCCCTGGACTTTCAAAAGTTTCAATTATGCCCTTGAAGTTTCAAATTTGTTTCAAAACTACCCTTGGAGACATTTTCCGTTAAATTTATCGACAAAAATTGATGCGTTTGCATGTGTTTTTATCGTTTTTTCCACGTATGTGTTCAAATCTATTCATATAAGCAACAATATATATGCAAACACGTCATTTTACATCCATGAATTTAACAAAAAAAAACCTTCAAGGGTAGTTTTGAAACAATTTTGAAACTTCAAGGGCATAATTGAAACTTTTGAAAGTCTAAGGGCATAATTGAAACAAACCCTAAAGTTTAGGGGTATTTTTGATAATTTAACCAAAAAAAAACCTTCAAACTTAAGCCAAATTGAAATCAATAGGTCAAATGCTTAAATCTCACATGTTTTTTTTTTTAAAAAAAAAACGTTTTTGACTAAACTAATTTTTATTTTTTATTTCTAGTAAATTAAAACATTAAACAATAATTGACTGCACACTGGTATTTACCATCATTAAAATTTTGACAAAAAAATTTCTTATTTTCTAACTTTGTCTTTCTTACTTGTCAATGTTTTAATGGACTATTAGAAAGCTCTAAGTATACAACTACTACATGTCCAAAAGAATCATACTTGGCTTCGATGTTCTTGACGACTAAGAAAGAAAGTGGGGAGAAAATGAAAAAAAATTTGTTTATCTCTTAATTGTCAATATTTTAATGGTAGTATGTAAGGAGACCTCAATCAAACTATTTTCCCTCCCAAAAGTAATGTTCCAATCCTTTCTTGCATCCTTTTGTCTTTTTTTTTCTTCTTTTGAAAAAAGTCTTTGCATCCACTCGAAATTGATAAACTCAAAAAATAAAGGAAAATAAGAAAAAGAAAAAAGGAAAATCATGTGACAAAAACTCTGTTGTTTTCTCATCACCTTTAAAGTTTGTTACACTTTTAAGTCTGTATATGTTAAACTAAAAAGAAAAAAGAAAAAAAAAAAAAAAAAAAAAGGAGTAAAAGAAGCGGACGGAGTTAGCCTAGCCTAGCAAGCAACTTCAGTTTCCGATATGGTTTCAAGAGCCGGCTTCCATCTCTGCAACTCTTCTTCTTCTTCTTCTTCATCCTCAAATTCTCTGCAACTAATTTCCCCACTCCCACTTTTTATCTTACACATCATTTCATCCGCCGTAATCCCCCCTCTCTCAACCATCTCCTGCAGCTCCTTCTTCGTCATCACCACCTTTATTCTAACCACCCGCCCCGTCTCCTTCTCCTCCTCCGGATCCGCGAACCGGACCGCCTTCTTCGCCTTTTTCTCCGGAGTGGGCGTGGGGATCAGAAAGTAGAGGTGGCCGGAGAGGAGCTTGGCCGTGTGTTGGAGATGGT
Organism: Luffa acutangula; assembly: GCA_036850905.1. Lineage (NCBI taxonomy): Eukaryota > Viridiplantae > Streptophyta > Magnoliopsida > Cucurbitales > Cucurbitaceae > Luffa > Luffa acutangula. Next base: position 52,124,882 of record CM072087.1, on the reverse strand, counting down.
GGGTGACCGGAACGGCGTCGGAGATGGCGTGGCCGGAGAAATCGGAGAGGACCTGGAAGACCCTCGTCGGGGATTTGTATTCGAGGATTTTGCCGTCGGTCTTCATGATTCTGATGGGCTTTTGGTCGAGGAAGAGACAGTTGCCCATTGATTGATCGATCGATCGATTGATTGTTTGTTTGTTTATCTCTGTGAATGAAAGTGCAGAGGAAGGTGGAGGAAGGAAGGAAGAGGAGTAATGCGGTTGATTTAGGAGTGCTATTTAAAGATTCTAGATTTACTTTTTGCCCTAATTTCTTTTCGATATTACATAAATGCCCTTCTCCCATTTTCTCTCTCTATATTTCTTTTACTTCTTTCTCTCTCTATCTTTTCAGTCGTGCAGTTATTTGATTGTGTAATATATTGTGTAAAAAAAAAAATTAGTTTTTTTAGTTCCAAAAAAATGTATAGTTTTAACAAGTTTTAGGGTGCTTTGTGATTGATTACTAGACCGTTTGAAGTGATTACAAAATAATTTTAATCGATTTTGGGTTTGTTAAAAGTTAATGAATATGTTAAAACCAAGGTTTAAAATGCATCTTCCTTCACACACTTTTTAAAATCTGTTTACAATAACTTTTAAAGGTAGGTTGTCGTATAATCATATCCACATCTCATAACAAACTTTCAATTTTCAATCTTATCAAACTAAAAATAATTTTATATTATATAGTATTTTTTTTTCTCACAAAATCAAATTCTATCAATTATTTTTTTTATGAGTTCAACCCTAATTTTTCAGGTATTTATCTTCATACTTAACAAATAATCTAAGCAAACAAAATATGTTTTTTTTTTAAAACATATAACATTTCAAATAATTATTTAAAAGTTTATAGATTATCAACAAAAGAAAATGTAAATTTTGATAATAGGTCTATTTTAAATTTTATAATTAAATCACTGCAATTTCGTATTCATTTACCTTACCAAACACAATGGCTTACTTAGTCAAATTTAAAGTCAAAATTTACTAAACACTAATTTACTTTATATCACAACTGATTTTTCAAATTTACCAAATATTATTTTTCAGAAATCAAAATCATCGACAATTATTTTAAAAACTAAAACAATCCTAAACTAAGTCTTAGTTTAATTTAGATAGTTAATTTTTTCAATTTTAATTTGTGTCTAGTAGGTTTTAAAACTTTAAAGTGTTTGATATGTCTCTAACCCATTCAATATTTTTCTTTTTAAATTCATGAAGTGATTATAGACATAATTAATAGGACCTAACTATTCAATTGTGTCACTTGTACGTATGTGAATAATAATAATAATAATAATAAAACTAGAAATCTTTAGACACAAATTTGATTTAAAATTTATTAACTACTTAAAGTTCATGACCTTAGATATAAAATTGAAAGTTTAATAATCAATTAAACACTTTTAAAATTTCAGGGATTAATTATACAATTCTGAAATTTCTAAGACTAAAATTGAGATTTAACATAAACTTTTGAGCAAAAAACACTTTGTCTATGAGGTGTTAGTTTGGTGTCTATTGGTCTATATGTATAATTTCAAAAAGGGACGTTTTAGTCTTTAAAATAAGTAAAATGATTCTAAATCAATGATCCTTGGAGCTCATTTGACAATTAGTTGACAATTGAATAAATAATGAGATGGTTAAGTTTCGCATGATACTTTGTTGATTTGGAAAAACATATTAACTTGATTTTTTTTAATGATTACACTATGAGGTGGGATTTGCTCTCTCTTCCTTTCTTCTTCTCCTTCTCATCTAGTGAACCTCGTCATTGTCGTCTCCCTCTTTGCCGGCCGTTGTCACAAAATGTTTAAACTTTATGTGAAGACTATATCCTCGAAAAAATATAGATGTTCCTTCTTTTTTTCTCATGGAGACTTGCCTTGAACGGATATAAGAAATCTCTTATTAAACAGGGAATAAAGACGTGAGTGGAGGAAAAAAAATTATTGTGACCTAAATGGAGATCGGGAAGGAGCATATATATTGTCTCATATCCTTGTCTCTATCATTTTTTCAAAAAAATACTTATATACACACATACTCTAATCTAATCTCCTCCTACCTAGAAATTTTCGGTGAGAAATTAATCATTTAATTGAAAATTTTCTAGAAAAAGTCATTTGAGTGAGAATTTTTATTTTTAATAAAAAAAAAAATACTAAAAGGAACTTTCCTATGAATTCTAGGCTAGGAATCTCCACCTTGATTTTCACAAAATTCAATGAGAAATTTCTTAAGGAAGGAGAATCAAATGCAACCCCATTCTCCACTCGTCCATGAACTTCCCTATATAAAATATGAACATATCATAATATTAAGATATATTAAAATTTTATGCACACATCAATTTAAAAATAGAGATTAAAAATGACAACATGTAAATAGCTCAATAAATGTGTCTTAGATTCAATCTCCTCCCACTTCGAATGTAATATTCTAAAAAAGAAATCGAGATTAAAAATAATATTCTATATAATAACAAACCATTTTGATTTTTGATTTTACAATTCAAAAATATCTTTTAAAGTGTTTTTCAATTAAGCATGGGTGTCCAAAGCATTCCATAAGTATTTTTTGCAACTCACTAAAGAATTTTAAGGTATTATTTATTTATTGATTTTACAATTTTAAGTGTGAAGTATTTTTTTCCCCCAAATTCAAACTTAAATTTCATTGATAGATACTAAAGAGTTCACAAGTAGTGAGTGTAATTATTAATAATTCAAAACTCATCATCAAGCATTAAGTGCAATAATTAATGATGCTTGGTTTAATGGGTTGGGTTAGTGAAAATTAAAGTGAAGTTATTGAAATAATGTTTGAATTGGTTGAGATGGGAAACCTATGGAATTTATTCAAAATTATAGCTTTAATTTATTAGAGACAACTTGTAAGTTAAAGTAACAATAAAATATTTGTACACACATTTAATCATTTTTCATTTGGGCAATAATTACAATGGATAAGTTATAACACTTTTTTTTTTTTTTTTTTTTTTTTGAGAATACACCTTTTTTCTTTTTTTTTTTTTTTTTAAATAATAATAACTTTGATTCTTTCAAAATTCAATAAATGGTACTGTTTCAGCCATGATCATATCACTTTATCAGGAAGGTTTTAGCGCGTTTAAGAATGGGTCAACCAAAAGTAAACAATATAAAGACTTGAAGTGTTAGAGTCTTAATCCTATTTGAATTTTTTTTAAACCAAAATTAATGTCAAATTGATGAACTATTTCTAAGAGATTAAAATATTTTTATGAATCAAATTTCTCACCTGAAAAAGATATTAAAAATCAACCAAGCTTTGTGAAATTAAATTGATCTTTTGAGTCTTAAAATTATGCAAATTTAAACTAAACTTTATGCGAACAAATTATTAAATCAATTTAGTTTGTTTTTCTTAATTTGCATCCTACGTAAAGGTTGACAACTCTAGCTAGACGATTGTTACTTCTATATGATTTAAATTCATAAAAAAAAAGGGAAAATGTTCACGAGCTTTGACTATCTTTAATGTTTTTAAAGGTTATATATAATGTTATAGGTGATTTTGGACCACACAGATGCACAAGGAGCTGACGAGGACAATCGGACAGAGGTAGGACCAAAAGACCGACCTAGAGGAAGACCGAACCAAAGGGTCGGGCCAACATGGCCCGACCCATATGGTCGGCCTCGGCAAAAGGCCGAGGCCGACCATTCGGCCCGTTTGCGCAGGCTGAGCCCGGTGACCTCTTTTCGGTCCCTGATGCCCCGAATCGCCCCGGTTCCGCCTGGTTCGTCCCGAAACACCTCCGAATTCCTAAAAATCCTAGGAGGACAAACAGGTATAAAACCCCCTCTTCACCACGGAAGAAGGGTTCCGAAACTCTATTCCTGACTCTCCCCTTACTATCTGTAGCTTCTCCTCGATTATCTGACTTAGGCATCGGAGGCGGTGTGGCCTACACCACGCCGGTGTGCAGCGGTTTTTGCTGGTCTTGCAGGTCATGTCTTCCCCAGTTTCTACAAATTCACTGTTGGTGTCACGTGAAGGTCAGGTGAGTCTTCTGTCCGGATTTTGGCATCAACATATAATATGGATGATCATTATGTAAGACAATTAATATCATATCTAAAATTTTTTAAACTACATTTGTTATAGGTAATTTTGGACCACCATAGTGTACGGGGAGCTGACGAGGACAACTGGGTGGAGATGAGACCAGGAAACGACCCAGAGGAAGACCGGACCAACGTGGCCTGACCCGTACGGTCGGCCCGCGCAGCGGGCCGAGTCCGTTTGCCTCCGCTCAGTCCCTACCGCCTCTAGCCGCCCTGGTTCTGCTTGGTTCGTCCCAAAACCCCTCTGGATTCCTAAAAACCCAAGGAGCACGAGCATGTATTTATACCCCTCTTCACCACTGAAGAAGAGTTCCGAAAACTCTATTCTCGACTTCTCCCTTTACTCTCTAGCTTCTCAGTTTTCTGACTTAGGCATCGGAGGCGGTGTGGCCTACACCACACCGGTGTGCAGCGATTCTTGCTGGTCTAACAGGTCACGTCTTCCCCAGCTTCTACAAATTCACTGTTGGTGTCACGTGAAGGTCAGGGGAGTCCTCTGTCCGGATTTTCGCTTCAACAACATTCTTGTATATTTCAAAAGGGTTTCTTAATCCATTAAAATGATTTTGAATGATCAAATTCATATGTTTTGATGTGATTTTGAATTTAACAAGTGATTTTAACCATTTGAAAATCACCTTCAAACATGTACGATGTTAGTTCATAAATATTATTACCAAAAAGTTGCAATGAACATTGTTCAAATCAAAAAAACAAAAACAAAAAACAAAAACAAAAATAGTTGTCTACTTTGGACTTCTTTGTATATGTAATAATGAGTCACATCTTATTGCCCTTTCATTATCTAGGGCTAAAGTCCCTATTGCAACACACCATTATTTGAAAAAACATGTCGTCAAATTTACAAATCTATTTTGGGACCATATATATAAAGAATTTTATTCACCACAAATTTTGTATAGGGCTAACCGCATGGATGGCCAAATAAAAAACGTGGTTTTGAAAAAAGTCCAAAACTCATTTTCATTGAAAAAATGTCCAAAAGGTAAAATGAGAAAAACACTAATTGCTATGGACCGACGAAAATGCCCCTACAAGCATATTGTTGTGGGAGTGTATCTCTGAAAACCAAATCTACCTACAGAATCGAGAAAAACGTTCGATTTAAAAAAAAAAAAAACAAACTGAAAACTATATCCCAAAAACCAACAAATGTACATGATTTCCAGATCCTGAATGCCTCACCAATAACACATTCAAAGTTGATGACAAATTGATACAAACGAAGAGCATTGTGGATTAAAAATACACAAGAATTAAATGAAGAACAGAAAGAATGTAGAAAAATCCAACTTCCCAAACCCTCCTTGCGTCAGCCGAAATTTATTAGAAAAGACGTAAATCAGAAAAGACTATTTGTCTTCCCAACACTCTTCTAACTTGAAATACACGAAAATTAAACAACCCCCCGCATACCTACCTCTTCAACCGACATAACAGGAAAACAGTATTTCCATGCATGTATGGTCGCAGAGAGACACATGAAAAAGTACCTGAACTTGCCCTCATCGTCAACATCAAAAGCAGTGTATGTACCTGCAAAAAAAAATGCTATGATGTCACACGATCGTACGAAATACTGTAAACACACTGTATGCATGTCCCCCCCTCTCGCATTGATGTATGTGCCCCCGAAGTATATATATCAAAAAATACTTTGTATGCGTGTTTCTTAAACTTAACTTTGAACGTTATCTAAAACCCCAAACCTGGGTTTTTCTCAATCAGGGCAACAAAGAAAACAGGGATTAGTTCATACGACGCTTCGGGTGACCCTCTGATGGTAGTAAGTGCAAGTTCCCGCCCCCTCCATACCTTGTCATAACTGATGTTAACGCTATGTTTCCTCCTCATATAGTTAATAACATCATGGGGTGACACTGATCCTTCAACATCGACTTAATCAATAATTGCGTGATTTTTTTTTTGTGATGTTCTGCTGCAAAGTTAATCTGTGATTTCCATCTTGTAAATGCACTGCATTCCCCGAGTGTGAATCTACCTCACAGTGGTCAGCCACAACGCATATGTCACTAGTCATCCCATCGCCAATGTTGGACATGACCCAAGTAACATCCCTGTTGTCAGTGATCCGGATTATATTAGCCTTGTTGATACCATTCCTGTACATGGTTAACCGAGTGATCATGTGCTCGTCCGATGGAAATACCTTGCTTCGAATACATTCATTAAACTCTTGTATTGTGCATCCCTCCGGTACTGGCACACTGTCGGACTTAAACCCATTGTACCGATTGTTTTCATCCCACCTCCCACTGAATAGAACCACCACATTCAACAAACCAACTGGCGGCATGGAGTGCATCTACATCTGAAACCCCGAAAATACCTGCTGTATATTGAGCATACAGTGTGCAGCCTCTGTAAACCGAAGATGCAACACCTGGAAATTGAAAATGCTTTGGTGTCAAATGAACGATGAACTCATCGATGGAAGAAAAAATCCAGATTTTTGATATCTCCCCCGATTAATTATGAAAAAAAATGGTATTTAGTTATCTTAATATTAATGTAATATACGAAAGTTTGTTAAACTAAATTTGAAAACGATTTGAAAAATCTAATAAAATAATTTGAATTGAGAAGAATGGAAAATTTGTTGGGAGGAAGTTTGGATACACCGTAGGCATGTAGGCCCCCCTCTAGTGTTTGAAAACGCAATAGGGGTAAATGTGGAAAATAAATATTGACAATGGTCACGCCTACCTCACGTGTGGCCATATTTTGTTTGTTTTTTTTTTTTTTTTTGCTATATTTCAGTTCCGCCCCCCACCAACCTGTCATATCCCCAAATTTCTCTTTTGTATATATTTAGAGAAGTAGGTAGGCGCCCTTCCAAGAAATTGATTTTGACCAATTTTGTGGTCTTTAGATCAACAAATTGAATTCAATCACCTTCGATTTCATTTTAACCGGGTTGAAAAAAAAAACACGATCTTATTCAAAAGAAAAATAAAAAATTCCTAAAGTCGTATTGAGTTGCTTTGAGTTTCATCCATAGAAACTTGTATCAACAAAGACGTTCTATCTTATATATATGTATCATTCTTTACTTTTAAATTTTAACAGATGTAACAAGAAAATGTTCTTGCATTTTTAAGAAAGTATTTCGTGAACTTCTCGACACATACGAATCAACTTATTGTTTTGTGAAATTTGTTAAACGTATGAAGAAACCGAATCAAATATATTTTTTTAAAAGAGAGAGAGAAAAGGAGAGTGATGAGTCAACGGAAGAAATGGGCATAGGAACGACACTAGAGGGTAGAAGTACAAGGGAAGGTAGGGACTAGGAAGGGGGGAAGGATCAACTAAAAGAAAAGAAAAGGCAGAATGAGAGTGGAGTTTGAGGGCCCATCAAATCAAAGAGTGTCGCTCACCACTTTCTCTTTTCATCATGGGATAGCGTCCATACGGTTGACTCGATCTAATCTTTCGTCTACCAAATATATCACATTAATTATTATTTCTCAATTTGGTCCCACACTTTTATTTTTTTAAAAAAAAGGGAATTAATAATAAGAATCATTTCTGAATTAGTTTGCATGGACAAAATTTTACATGGCAACAAGAGCATAGCTCAACTGACATGAAATTGTACTGACTACCAAAAGGTTTGTGGTTAAAATCCCACCACCCTACATATTGTTAAAAAAAAAAAAAAAACTTTTTCTATATATAACCTTTTAATTTTGAAAATGAGAGGATTTGAAGATGAAACGTTAAAATCTTATTGAAATTTCATGGGCAAAAGGAAAATTTTGAAAACTAGAAAACTTGAAGGAAATAGATGAAATTAAGTCTTAGAGACCCAAAAAAAAAAAACATTTTTCCTAAATTATTATTATTATTTTTTTTTTTTTTTTAACGATTGTATCTATTCGTCCAGAACTTAACAAAATAATTATGTTCCTAAACTTTTGATCTATATTCTATTTTATTTTTACTTGTTGGCCTATGGTACACTTATATAAGTGAACTCAGAAATAAATTATCATTTAACACAATTTTTTTTTTTGTTAGTACTTTAACACAAGTAGGTTAGTTTTTATTTTTATTTTTTTTAGTACATCAACATTTTGAGGGTGAGGGGGATTCGAACCTCTGACCTCTTGATCGAGGATATATGCCAATTATCATTGAACTAAGCTCGTTTTGGCACACAAGTAGGTTAGTTGAATGAAGTAAAGGTAAAAAATGTGATGGAGTGAACATAAATTACATTTGAAACCAACTCTTTTACCTACCCTCACGTTATGTAATGTGAACATTAAAGTAATAGTTGTTAACTGTTTTTTAATTTTTATTATTTTTTTGTTCAATAATATTATATTTGAAAGGGGATTCGAACCTCTGACCTTTTGGTCAAGGTATATGTCAATTAACGACAACCATGTTTATATGATATTAATGATAACCATGAATTTATCACCATCAAAATCTTTTTTTTTTTCTAAACAATATGTGGAGTGAGGGATTCGAACCAATAACTTCGTGGTAATCGATACAGTTTTATGCAAGTTGAACTAAGCTCTTATTGGCTATCATCATCAAAATCAAAAGATTAAAGACATAGTTAAAATATATTTTAAAGTTCAAAGACTAAATTAAAATACATACAATTCTTATGATGATGGAATTCATGATTAAAAAATAAAAATTGATGAGTGAAAGAAATATAATAACCTATTTACGTTGATCTCTTAAGTGAATAAATGACTTACTTTCTATGAAATGTCACATACCTCTTTTAAATTTAAATTAAAAAAAAAATGAAAAAGAGTCAAATAACATACTCAATTAAGAAAGGGAATATACATACATATATATATATATATAAATAAATAAAGAAGTCGTCGATGAAAGTGGTCTTGACAACATTCCTAATTCCTAACCCAACCATGAGGGGAAGAAATAAAAGCTGTTTTGCAACAGAGACGTGTTCCTTTTTATGTTGGAAAAAAGAAGAAATTAATAGTAAACAAATATTCTTCTATTTCAAAGATAATTGAACTTAAAGAAAAAACTTGAAATTTAATTAAATGTATCATAAAAGAATAAATCCCAAAAAAGTTATTTATATTAGTTGAATGGAAATTAAAAATTATGATAGATATAATAATCATTCCATTGTCCAAAGCCAAAAAAAAAAAAAAAAAATGAAAAGTGATGTTTGTTTATACGAAAATAAATTTAGTTAGTCTTATGTTATTGAGTAGTCATCCTGACGTTGTTAGGCTTTTAAATAAATAAATAAATAAAAACAAAAAGGAATTTATTATGATGATCGAAACATGGCCTAAAACTTCATTTAGTGGACCATTGAAAATGCTGTTGTAATCTTTCGTATGCTCTACACAGAGGGAAGAAGACAGGTTCGATGGCTGTTTTGTAATTATGCCAAAACTATTGGGTCAGTTTGGTGAAACATTGTATCTACAGACATTACAATATCCAATTTAATATTGTTTTTTTTTTCTTTTACCTTTATTTATATCACTTTTTCCCTGTCGAATAAATTTATTAATAAGGAGCTATTTGGGTGCTTTTTTAATTTGATGATGATTCTTTTTATATATAAAAACGAAATTCTATTAGAATAAAAATTAATGACTCAATTGGTAAATTTCATCTTAATTTCTAATTGTACCCTTTAATGAAAAAAGTTAGACGTTGTTCCTAACTAGTAGGAAGATGAATTATCAACCAAACTTCATCTTTTAGAGAGTTTTTCGTGACGTTTGTTTCAAACAGTTTCATCAACCTGTCTTAACTCCAATAAGGTATTTGAGAGTTAGAAACCCAAAATTGGTCCTCTAGAGAAGTTTTCACGATGTTTGGACCAAACCATGTTTAATCTTGCTTTCGATTGAGCTTTGGAGAGTTAGAAACCCAAAGTCGTTCATCTCCTAGAGAGTTCTTCGTGATGTTTGAACCAAACCACAACCAAGCTTGTTTTCAATCAAGCTTTTGAAGTATAAGAAACCAAAAGTTTGTCCCTTTAGAGAGTTCTTCGTACAGAGAAAGAGCGATAAAATGAAACATCGATCCCCTCTCAACTCATCTTAAGTTAGAAAATTGAACTATATTCTTGTAAAATTTTTCCAATTCTAATTCCAACCATTGCAAAGGAGAGAAATAAATATAGTTAGAGACAATAGGAAATTATTATAATTATAGACATGATAATGGGAGAAAAAGAAAAGTTAATTTTAAGGTATGTAACCAAAGTTGCTTTTACATTGATATATATATATATATATATATATATGTAAATGATGATAAGATCCCACTTTTGGAATAGAGAGAGTTTTTGATTAAAATTGGGAGAGAGAAGGGGAATGAATCATGGAGAGAAGAATGGGAAGTTCAAGTTTATTTGGGGTTTGTCAACACGCATGCTTTCACAACATTTTTTTTTTTTTATCTCAAATATTATTTCTACATTGCTTTTACTAGTGGAGGGTAGAAAATTCTTCCTTTTCCCCTCCCTCTCTCTATCTCTACTTAAAAACATCTCACCAACATTATTACATATATCGACCTGAATTATAGGAATGGTTACAGTCATACTACCAAACTTTTAATTTGAGCTAAGATATCATTTTAAAACCATAAAACTGTTGTAACTAATTGATCTTGGGGAAAATACATTTTTGGTCATTGAGTTTTAAAGAATATGTGTGTTTGATTCTTGAATTTTCAAAATAGACGTTTTTAGTTTCTGAGTTTTGAGAGATAAGTTTAAATGGTCTCTAAGTTTTCATAATGAAGATCTTTTTAGTCAAGTTTTGAGAAATAGGTTTAAAAGGTCTCAAATATTATCTTTTCAGCTTTTTGAAATTAATAAATTTGTATTATTTTTTAATATAGAATGATTTTTTAAATTAATATAATTAAAAGTATTAATTTAACAAATTGAAAAAAAGGGAAAAATACATGTTTAGTCCCTGAGGTTTGAGTTAGGTTTCATTTTGGTCTATGAGTTTTCAAACTCAACAATTTAGCCCATGAGGTTTGGTTTTAGTTTCATTTTGGTATCTCCATCCACTTTCAATTAAAAACTAACGAGGGTGGATGACATAGCAATATTTTTATTTTTTTAATTTAAAATATATTAAAATAATAAAATATTATTTATATATATTTTTTTTTATTTCTTTCTCTTTCACCCTCCTCTTTCTTCTCCTTCTAACTCCAACAGCAGGTTTTCTTCTTCAACTCCAACCACCAGCCACCGACTGCCGGCGGCCGACAACGGGTGACTTTTTTTGTTTTTTTTGCTTTTCACTCATTCCTTCCTTCTTTCTTCATTTTTTTCTTCTGTCCATTTTTTTTTCTTTTTTCATTTAAAAAAAACAGATCTGGTAGCTCGATCTTGGCTCTCTCTCTCACGGCTGATGGCAAGGTGGTGATGGTGAAGAAGATGAAGAAAGTGTTGAAGAAGAAGAAAAGAAGAAAAAGTGGAGAGAGGGGGAAAAAGATATTAAAAAAATTATAAATAATGATATTTTTATTATTTTATTATATTTATATTTTTAAAAACTTAAAAAATAATTTTTTTAATAAATTTTTTTTGTGACGTCAGCATTCCGTTAATTATTAACGAAAAAATGGATGGAAGGACCAAAATGAAACTAAAACCAAACCTCAGAGGCTAAATTGTTGAGTTTGAAATTCAGGGATCAAAATGAAACCTAACCCAAATCTCAGGGGCTAAAAGTGTATTTTTTCTTTGAAAAAATAATATTATGGACCGTTTAAATATATTTTTCAAAACTTAGTGACTAAAAAGGCACTACAACAAATTGCACTTTTGATGTTGGACAAAAAAAAAAAAAAGCGTTGGACATATAATGTCAGAGACGATTTAAAAAGTGCGTGTTGGGATGCTAAAAATTATGGAAAACCTTTAATGTCGGGCATTGTCCGACATTAAATATAAGGATCTTCTAAAAAATCATTGTTGCTTTCTCTCTCTCCGAAAAACCCTTGTTTCCCTGCTCTCTTCTTAATTCTCTCCCCCCACAACGTGATTTTCTTCCTCTCACCCCTTTCTTCTCACCTACAGCGATCAAGACTTTCTTCTCACCAATGGCGTGATTTTCTTCCTCTAACCTAGGTCTATTTTGAAAACGAGACCTTTTAAACCTATTTCTCAAAACTCAAAATTATGACACATTTTAAGTATATTCGAAGTCAACTAGATTTCAATTTGGCCATTTTTATAGTCTAGCTTATGGTCTACGTCTAGTTTTTTCTTTTTAAATGGGTTCATTGAATGTTTGAATCTCTAATATTTCATTGTTTTTTTTTAAAAAAAAAATTAATTCCTACACTTTAAAAAGTTTCAATTTAGTCATTTATATTTTAATATATTTCAATTATACATATTTTATTGACAAATGTTAAAATTGGTTAATGATAAATTTATATGACATAATACTTAGTAAGTTGGCAAAAATGAGATGATGAATGGAGCCATTTAAAAGAGAAAAAGTTGAAATTTCTTTAACTTTGTGGAGATAAAATAAGAAATTTCTCTCTCTTAGGTAATACGGACTGATTAATTAAGGATCATGTCATTGGTAAGTTTCTCATCATCAGTCAATTTTAAAATTCACCTAACAAAAAATTCTACACATAATAAAGACCAAATTGAAAGAAAAAAAAATCGTAATTAACATTAAAAACTAAACTATATGTAATGTATAACCTTTAAATTTACACTAATTAATAAGATCGACCAACCCAAATAAATAAGAATGCTAAGTTATACACGGTAGCTTTGGTAAGTGTGATCAAAGAAACTTATATAAAAATTGATTAGAGTTTGCTTTAAATATCAGATTCTTAATTATTATCCATTTATTCAGTCTAAAGGAAACGTAGCCTTTAACCTATCATATTAATTAATCCGACTAAGAAAATAACATCCATTGTATAAACTTAAGTCCAATGGTTTACACTTTTGCGTGAAAATGACTTCATTTTGGGAAGTTTGGAAGTGAAGCCAATTCAGGAATAATGAGTTTTCTTTCCTCAACCAACATTTAAACCTTTGACTTCAAAGAACGAGTGCATGTCTATTACTGCCAAGTTATACTCACTATGATTATTGACAAGTTATGTTTATATATATATAAAGAGAGGTTAAATTACAAATTTAGTCGTTAAATTTTGAGTGTTGTGTCAATTTGATCTCTAAACTTAAAAAATGTCAAACGGATACTTGAAGTTTCAATTTTGTGTTCAATAGGTTTTTTTTTTTTTTCTTTTGAAAGAATGTTCGATCAATAGGTCTCTTAAGTCTTGTTTGATAATCATTTGGTTTTTTATTTTTGAAAATTAAACTTATACACACTTACTTCCACATATAATTTCTTTGTTTAGTATCTACATTTTCCTTGTTTTCAAAAACCAAGTCAAATTTTGGAAAAAAAAAAAAGTAGTTTTCAAAAACTTGTTTTTGTTTTTGAAATTTTGCAGGAATTCAAATGAATCCTTGACAATGATGAAAACCATTGTAGTAAATTTGGGAAAAAAAACAAGCATAATTTTCAAAAACCAAAAACTAAAAACCAATTGTGTCTAATAAGTACTTGATTTATTCAACATTAGTCAGCATTTTCTAAAATTCACAGGTTACTAGATACAAAATTGAAAGTTGGGTGAGTATAAAGTCTTTGACTTATTAGACATTTTTAAAGTTTAGGGACCTATTAAACACAAAATTGAAAGTTTAGAGACTTTTAGACACTTTTTAAAGTTAAGGTATCAAATTGACAAAAACTTGAAAGCTCATTGTATTAAACTTGTAATTTAATTAGGATTATTTTTTCTATACTAAAAGATATTTAGTCATATTGCCAATTATTGAGACCAGTCCGAAGAAAATGGAACAACAACCAACCCTACATATATCTAATGGTTGAATAATAATAAATATAATAATTAAAAAGTAAGAAAAAGATAAATTGTTGCCCAGGTGGGCGAATTTAGTTGCCACCTAAGCAGCCAAGTTGTATAGAGAGCACTGCAATGGTTGCCACATCATTATAATTTGACCATGTAAGCAACCGTATGGCAACAAATTAATTTAAAGTCAAAGACACACCATTATTAGCAGCTTGAACGGATCAAACTTTTTTCTTTTTTTCTTTAATCCTTCTTTTAGAAAATATCTTCACCCAAACTAAAAAATATCTAGGTTTCTTTTAATGGGAAACATTAAAATATCTCATAGCCAAAAACTAAGGGGAAAAAAAAATCTAAAAAGCATGTAGATTTAAGTTTTGATGGAAAATATGTTATAGTGGGAAAAGTGAGTGTGTCACTCTCTTGATTAAAAATAAGAATAATATATATATTTATATATGAGTGAAGTTAAATATCTTATACATGCAAAAGAAAATAATAATAATAATAATAAAATAATAAATAAATAAATATCCTGCCGTCCCTTACGAAGTAATTAATGTGGTCGCATATTAATCGAAACCGACTTTAGTTGTTTATTTTTTCAGGTTTCATACAGATGTTGGAGTTTCCAGTGGGATTGCCTTTTTGCCTACGCCTTCCACATTAATCGGTGTTATTAAATTTACCAATTTCTTTATCAATATGCTTTTGTTTCTAAGATATTACTATCAACTTTACATGTTTTTTCATTAATATAATGCGTAGGAATTAGTGGAAGCTAAGCCTTGCTTAAATAGTTAGGTATCAATGTATAATAGTTACGTTCTCGAGTTTTAAAAACATTTTTTTTTATTGAGATATGAATTTAATTTCTATTTTTTGATTCTTCACAAGTTTCAATAGTTATATGTTGGGAACAATACTTGGCTGCATACTGGTACGTAGGACTACATATCCCATCAAAATTTTGACAACTAAGAAAGAGTAAGGTATAGAAAATGAGAATTTATTTTTATCTCTCCTAGTTGTCAACATTTTAATGGTGGTATGCAGGGAGATCCCTACATACCTATGCAGCTAAGTTTTTTCCTATGTTGGGTTCCTATTGTTTGAATTTGATTTCTAATTAGTTCCTAGGGTTTGAAATTGGTTTCTAAACAGTGTCATGTGGACTTAACGGGAATAATGACATGGTGGTGCATATATGTCTTTCAAACTTCATTGACCAATTAAAAATCGGATGCAGAGATATATCGAGAGCCAAACATGTCACTCTTGAAACTTAAGTGACTAAACAAAAAAGAAACAAAGATCATTTGGGACATAAACGTGTTTTACTTTAGTATGAGTTGTATATATGTTTGAATCATTTGTTTTATTTGTTTCGTACATTACTTTCTGTGTCTTAATCATTAAACGATCCTCGTTTTAGAGGAAATGAAAATGGGAGTAGATGAAAAAGACTATTGTGGGTTAATTGGAAAAAAAAATAAACTTTTTTAAAAAAATTTGAAAAATCAAGGTGTTTTGAAAAAAAATTGGCGAAAACAAGCCAATTTTTTGTCGTTTATTGGATTCCGTGGCTTAAAGTCGCGGATCCACCTTTCCATCCGTGGAATTGACGGGGTCAAAGGAATCTGTGACTTCAAGTCGCGGATCCACCTTTCCACCTTTGCGAAAATGAAAACCATTTTTTTTCTTATTTTTTTCATTATCAGCAAATATATATTAAATTTCTTTCTTTTTTTACTTATTGTAATGTTTGTATTCTTTTTCTATTAATAATGATAAAATAATTGTAATTTTTTTAACCAAAAAATAATTGTAATTTTTAAAATTTAGTTTTAATTGATAATATCAATTGATTATAATTTAATAAATTTATTTTTTTTTTCATTTTAATGTAACGTTTTTTTAATCTATAGCAACCAATTGGGGTTAATTAAAAAAAATTGAGAAACCAGTGTGTTTTGAAAAATTTTGGTGAAAACAAGGTGGTATTAAACGTTAATTAATCTTCAACTTCGTCATAATTGAAATATTTATACATTCGGGTAGTGGTTATATTTTAATTCATGGTTTGTTTATCTTTTTTTTTTTAAAAAAAAAATCCTTTAAAAGTTGAATTACAATAATGCTGTAAATTTAGAAGATTAATTTTCCAATTATAAGTATGTTATTGATAATAGGGAAAAATACACTTTTAGTCCCTGAGGTTTGGGTTAAGTGACAGTTTGGTCCTTGAGTTTTCAAACTCAACAATTTAGTCCCTAAGGTTTGATTTTAGTTTCAATTTGGTCCTTCCATCCAATTTTCCGTTAAAAACTAACAGATGGATGACGTGACACTATTTTTTAATTTAAAAAAATTATTTTTTAATTTAAAAAATTATTTTTTAATTTAAAAAATTATTTTTTAATTTAAAAAATTATTTTTTAAAATTTTTAATTAAAAGTATATTAAAATAATTAAAAAAATAATATTTTATTAAATTAATTTCTTTCTCTCTCCATCATCCACGTCTTCTTCTTCCTCACCTCACCATCACCACCACCCACTTCTTCTTCAGCACATCACCACACCGGCGGCTTCAGCACACCGGCAGCCAGCCGACGGCCGGCAACCTCCGGCCGCCAGCGAGCGATTTTTTTTTTTTTTCCTTTTCTTCTTCTTCTCTTTTCTCTTTCTTCTCCTTCTTCTCCAACTTTTAAAAAAAAAACGAAACGAGGAAGGATCTTCTTCTCCGACGCTCAGATTTGCCGTCGCCGCTCAGATCTTCTTCTCCGGCGCGAGCACAACCACAACCCACAGATCTGAAGAAACCCTTCACGACGTACAGATCTGGGTTCTCGCGAAAAAGCACATAGAGGGAGAGAAAAAGCGAAAGTGAGAGAGAGAGGGAGGGACTGACCGAAGCTCACGAACTGCCCACGAACTGTTGAAGCTCCCAAACTGACCCACGCCGGAGCTGACCCTCGTCGTTTCGTGCATTTAAAACAGACATCGAAGCTCGCAATCTGACCAACGCCAGACATCGAAGTTGACCCACACCAGACATCTGAACTCGACGGGCATCAAACCAAACGTCGAAGCTGACCCACACCGAAGCTCGCGGTCTTTGATCTAAAGCTTTCGAATCGACGGGGTGTGGGATTGAATCGCGACGCGAGATCTAAACTTGACGGGCATGGATTTGAACTCGAAAGTCTTCGATTGAATCACAACGTGAGATCTGAACTCGACGGGCGTGGGTTTGAACTCATGGTGGCCGGCCGGCGAAAGGAAAACCTCGATTTTTTTCTTTTAAAAAAATGAAGATAGAAAAATGAAAGAAGAAAGGAAGAAAGAACTAGAAAAAAAAATAATAAAGTTGCGGCCGGCGAGCGACGGTCTCTGACGGCCGACGACAGCAATAGTGGATGGTGAGTGGTGGTGATGGTGGTGAAGAAGAAGGAAGGGAAAGAGAAGATAATAAAAAAAAATAAAAATAAGAGGAAGATGATGGAGAGAGAAAGAGGGAAAAAGAAATAAAAATAATAATAATAAAATATTTTTTTATTTAATTTATTACTGTTTTATTAAAAAAAAAATTAGAAAATAATTTGTTTATTAAAATAATTGTGCCACGTCAGCAACTGTTAAGATTTAACAGAAAAATTGACGGCAGGGACCAAAATGTTCCTTATCTCAAACCTCAGGGTATTTTTGTTGAGTTTGAAAACTCAGGGACCAAACTGTCACTTAACCCAAACCTCAGGGACCAAAAGTGTATTTTTCCCTTGATAATAATATTCCAATAGTTTGATTTATAGAATAAAAACAAAAAAAAAAATTATAAAATTAATTTTCAAAATTTGTAAAAAGAATGTAATTTTATGATTTTACAAGTTGTAATTTAACATTTGGAATAAAAAATCTATAATCTTACAATTTGTTGCTATCGGTTAAAAAACTCTATATTAAAATGAAAAAAAAAACTAAAATTCATGATTTTACAAGGTAATACCTTTTCAATTATCAAAATGTGAAAGAAAAAAATACAAAATTATCAATTAAAGCTAAATTTTAAAAATTATAATTATTTTATCATTATTAATAGAAAATAAAATAAAATCATTACAATAAATCAAAAAAGATAGAAATTTAATATATATTTGCAGATAATGAAAAAAAACGAGAAAAATGAATAAAAATATCATTTGGTTTTCATTTCCACAAAGTAAAGTAAAGTAGAAAATAAAAAATAAAAAATAAAAAAAGTGAAAAGGTGGTTCCGTGACTTGAAGTCACGGATTCAAAGGACATTACTGACTGGTCATCTTTGACCAGTCAATTCCGCCAATGTTTCGTGGCTTCAAGCCACGGAACCCAATAAACGACAAAAAATTGGCTTGCTTTCGCCAATTTTTTTTAAAACACCTTGATTTCTCAAAATTTTTTAAAAAAATTTATTTGTTTTCCAATTAACCCGACTATTGTCCTACCCTTTAGCAATTAGCCATCATTGCATGTAAAAAATGAAGCAATTGCCACCATTTTCCAATCCACCCCATTATTTATTCCATTCTCATTCACATTCTCTCTCTCTCTCTCAATCTTCTTTTAAGGAAAGAGGAAAAGAAGAAGGAAAACAGAGGAAAAAAAAAAGGTGGCTCTTTTGAACAACTTTTGAGATTTTGTTGGCTCCAAGTCAAATGAAAAATCACTCTTTTTCTCAAACATTCTGTTCTTTCTTTTTGTCCTGTTGTGGGAGACTGTTTCAAAGCGGGTCCCACTACGGCCGACGTGGCATGATGGACTCTGACACTTGTCCCTCAGTGGTTCGACGGCACCGCCTGGACGACTTTTTGGTTGGGTGGCTTCGCTAGTCTTACCGTTCAATCCTCACTATGTTTCACATAATTGGCTCGGCGTTTGCCATGTGGCGTTGGGCATTTCTTCCACGTGGACCGTCCTTGACGCTTACCTTCGTCAGCATCCTCGTCCTGAATTTTCATTATTTGATATTTTAATACTTTTAGATTTTTTTTTTTGGAAAAATCAATTTGTCTAAAATATTATTATGGTTCAAACTTATTCTTTTATTAATAATATTAGGTTAAAAATCACTTTTAGTCTCTGAATTTTCATGAAGTTTATAATTTGGTTCCTAAACTTTAATTTATAACGATTTAGTCCCTATACTTTCAATTTTGTAACAATTTAGTCTTTGAATTTAAATAAGTAACTATGTAGTCTCTATGCTTTCAAATTTGTAACAATTTAATCCTTGTCGCAAAAAAGTTCATCAAAATTAAGTGTCGATTTTTATTATTTAATGATTAAACTTTGTAGCTTATTAACATATTGGATCTTAAATTAGTTTATTAATCCATCTAAGTAAGAAATTTCATTAAATCTTTACATTAATTTTCACGATAGGGACTAAATCGTTACAAATTTAAAAGTACAAGGGCTAAATTGTTACTTATTAAAGTTCGAGGACTAAATTGTTACAAAATTGAAAGTACATGGACTAAATTGTTACAAAATTGAAAATACAGAGACTAAATCGTTACAAATCAAAGTTCAGAGACTAGATTGTTACTTTCATGAAAGTTCAGAGACCAAAATTGATTTTTAACCTTACTATTATTATTGTTACAATTTTTTTTATTAAATTACATTATTGTTCAAACTTACTATCCTAATATTATAGGTGTTATAGGTAATTTTGGACCACCACAGCGTACGAGGAGCTGACAGGACAACCGGGAGGAGATAGGACCAGGAAAGGGACCCAGAGGGAGACCATACCGACGGGCCGGGCCAACATGGCCCGACCCGTACGGTCGGCCTCGGCCTTGGGCCGAGGCCGAGCATTATGGTCGGCCTCGGCCTAATGCCGAGGCCGACCACTCGGCCCGTTTGCACGGGCCGAGTCCGTTTGCCTCCGCTCGGCCCCTACCGCTTCCAGCTGCCCCGGTCCAGCCTGCTTCGTCCCAGAACGCCTCCAAACCCTAGGAGTCCGAGCAGGTATTTATACCCCTCTTCGCCATTGAAGAATGGGGCCGAAAACTCGATTCTTTACTTCTTTCTCTATTCTCTAGCTGTTGAGTATCCTGACTTAGGCATCGGAGGTGGTGTGGCCTACACCACACCGGTGTCCAGCGATTCTTGCTGGTCTTGCAGGTCACGTCTTCCCCAGCTTCTACAAATTCATTGTTGGTGTCACGTGAAGGGCAGGTGGATTGCTTGGCCAAATTTTGGCATCAACAATAGGTTAAATTTATGAGTATATATAGCTCATTTCTTTTAAGAGAGAACCTACACTACGTGTTCCCACATACTTCATCACCCCCATAGGTTAAACATCCCTATTAATCTCTTCCATTAACGGGATATTGTCAAAACTAACCTACCAAGTTTTTGAGTTTTCAAAATTGACCCCTTTTTTAAAAACATGTTTTTCTAACCAATTTTCACCATTTTGGTTATTTTTTTAGTGGGACCCACATGGTAAAAACAATTTTGTCCTTGTTCATTAATAAAATCAATTTTTCAAAAAAAAGAAAAAAGAATCAAAATGGGAAATTGTCAAAATTAACCCAAATAAGTTTTGGGTTTTCAAAATTGACCTAGTTTCTAAAAACTTGTTTTTTTAACCTATTTTATATAAAGTTAACTATTTTTTGGTGGGACCCACAATGTAAAAAGTCATTCCTATCCTTCCTCAATTTCCATTAATGATAAGAATTAAATCCAACCAACTCAACTAACTAATTTCAAACCTAACAAACCATTTGACCCACAAAGTATTCTAAAAGAATAAAATCAAACACGTGAAATCGAGCACACGGATAGACTCACTCCAAAATTTTCATATTGTCAATGTTTTTTTTGAAGTACATTTGAGGATGATTTTACATGTTTTAGATAATAAGGAGTTTGTATAAAATATTTTTATGAAAATCTGGAAAAAAGTATGAATTTCAACCGGGAAATTATGAATCCCGACCGGGATTTCTTGGTTAGACGACCGGGATTTCTTGGTCGGGAAACCAACCAAGAAATTTTCCAGAAGGTCTTTTTTTTTTCATCTCATGTCTATTTCTTTCCTCTTTTTGGGTTTATTCTTTCATTTCTTGCAAGAAATTTTGAAGGCACATGTTTTTTTTTAAATTATATATATATTTTTAATCAAACTCACGTTTCTTTTTATTCATAATTCATTGATGTTGGGCAAAAAAAAAAAAAAAAAAAAAGAAGAAAGAAGAAAAAAAAAAGAAAAAAATTATGTATATGAAAAAAGAAAGAAAGAAAAATTTAACCAAGAATTTTTTTTGGGCGAACTAACCCGGAAATCAATCACGAAATTTTAAAAATACCTATTTTTTTTAAATATATTGTACCGGAGGAAGAAAAAATAATAATAATAACAATATTGGACACAAATTTTTAACCAAGAAATTCCGATCAAAATTTAGTTAAAAAATTTTGAAGACAAATTTTTTTTTTTTGTAAATTTTTTATGACTAATTTTATCATTTTTTTAAAACTTTATTAATATTGGACACAAAAACAAACCGAAGTGAGGAAGAAAGAATAAAAAATAATAATTATTATTATTGTTGTTATTATTATTATAAAATTAAAATTAAAATGATTAAAAAAAAACTGAATTACCCAGAAGAACAAAAAGTATGAAAATGAGGTTTGAAAGGAGAGGGGAGCAAGAGAGCCACATGCCGAATGGTTTTTTGTTTTACCTTTTACATTCAAGGGTATGTTGGTAATTGCACAAGGGTAGATGACATCAACAAGGTTAAAAAAAAACAAGTTTTAAAAAAAGTAGGTTAATTTTGAAAACCCAAAAACTATTTGGGTTAATTTTGACAATTTTCCAATCAAAATCAAAACCTGCATTCAATTTTTTATTTGTTCAATCAGAAATTTGCAATGCAAACGGTAGAACATTCAAGTAACACAACTTCCAAAAACTTCAACCAAACCTTAAATAAATTTTTTAAAAAAAAAAAATCCACAAACCCAAACACTTCATCGAAAAAAGTACTTAGTGAACCCACCTTCCAATACCGAAAATTAAAATTAAGCAAAGACTTTTTTCTCTTGAAAATTCGTATGAATCCCGGCCGGGATTTATGCTTTTTCCGGTGAGCAACTATCTCCATCTTCTCTATTCTTCTTCTTCCTTCTTCACCCGACGACAACCTCCCAGCAACCACATCCGGCGGTTTTTCAGCAGCTCTCCGACGGCGTTTTCTTCCGACCAACGTCACCGGCAGTGGTGAGGCAGCCGTGTTTTCGAGTTTCGATAGGCCTTCTGCGCGAGATCTCTTCCTCCTCGACGACGGCAGCCACGTTCGGTCTTCCACCAGCAGCGATTATCGGCGAGGCGTGGCGGCGCGTGTGCGTTGGTGGGCGAGATAGGCGAGCGTGCACTACCGCTAGATAAGGACATGGTCTGGAAAAATAAAAAATAAAAACCCAGAAAAGAAAACGAAAAAAAAAGTAGATGGTCTGGATTTTTTTTTTTTTTTTCAAATCCTGATCTTGTTTATATGAATGGGCATTTGGGTAATTTACCCTATCTTGATGATGTCAACTGGACATTTTTTATTAATATTATATTTTTTAAAACTTATTATTAAAATATAGTTATTATGAAACTTATTATTAAAATATTGTTGTTTTAAATTTTCAGGTATAGGTCTCTTAAGAGACGACCTAGAACCATGCATCCATATGTCGTCTCTTGAAAAGACAGACATGCAAATGTGGAACTAATTTAAACAAACAAAAAAAAAAAATCGTGTAGGTCGTCTCTCCTACACGTCAATTAGTTTAAAAAGATAGGTTGGTAGAGTGGTCTGATTCTGTCCCTTTTATTCACCTATTTTAGGGTTCGATTTCAAGTTTGTGTAGTTTATTTGTATTTATTTTTTTCTTTCTTCTTTCCATCAGATTTTTTCCTTTTTTTCACTTCTCTTTAAAAATCAAATAAAATTAATATAAATAAATACCAATAATTTAATTTAATATATCTTTTTTCTTTCCATTAAATTTTTTTCCCTTTTTTTCATTCTATTTAAAAAAAATTAAAATTAATATAAGTAAATACCAACAATTTAATTTAATTTATAAAGTCCATATTTTATTTTGAATTATATTATTTTTATAAACAACTTTTTAATCCAATATACATATTTTTCGTTTTTTCTTCTTCTCCTGTTTTTCACTTTTCTAAAAAAAATGAAATTAATATAAGTAAATACCAACAATTTAATTTAGTGTATAAAGTGCATAATTTTCTTATATTTATTTTTATTTTGAATTATAATATTGATATAAACAACTCTTTAATTTAGTAGACACATTTTTTGATAAAATATTGTATGTTTTCGTTTTACTTTTTAATTTTTATTTTTTTAAATAAAAATATGAGTAGTTTTTTTTTTTTTTTTTCTTTTGTGCTAAAATATCTTTTAGTATTTACATTATAATTGAGCTTACTAAAAAAACTAATTGTTAAATAATTTAAAAAATGATGTGCTAACGAAACTATGCACTTTATACATTAAATTAAATTGGTGGTATTTACCTATATTAATTTCAATTTTTTAAAGAAAAGTGAAAAAAAAATGAAAATATATGTATTAGTTAAAAAAGTTGTTTATAACAATAATATGATTCAAAATAAAATATAGAAATAAAATGTGTGATTTATACATTAAATTAAAAGGTTAGTATTTCCCTATATTAATTTTAATTTTTTTAAAGTAAAATGAAAAAAAAAAAAGAAAAGGGAAAAAAACTGATGGTTTTTTTAATTATATAATTTTTTATTTTTTAAAAAGCAAAAACTAAAAGGAAAAAAAAAATACAAATAATTTGCACCTACTTGGGATCAAAGTTTAAAATGTCGAGGTCCTGATTTTATGGAAATATCGATGTCGATGGAAATGTCGATGGAAATTCCGGGAAGATTTACGGAAATCATAGAAATTGATGGAAATTGTTTGAATTAGTCCATGAAACTTTGTTTGTGGCTTAATTAGGATATAATTGACAATTTTTTATCATCATATCTAAAAAGTAGAACAATATTTGGATGAAAATGTTGATTAAAATGTCGATACGTGTAGAAAGATTTGTAAATTATTAAATGAGACTTTAATTTGAAAATTAAAATAGATATGAAATATTGATAGATGAAAAATAACTTTGGATTTATGAATATAAAATTTTACAATGACTAATACCAAAAAGATGATCGTGGACATTAAATAATTGATAAAGTAATGTGTAAAGAAAATAACACTAATAAAGTAAAAAAATAACACTAATAAACTAATATGTAAAGAAAGATGTAACCTTTTAAAATTAAACTTCTTAACTTAAGAAAGAAATTAGTAATTGAGACAAGTGAGATAATTTGGGAGAATTAGGAGATTTAAGCGAATTTGGAAAAATTGAGAGAATTTGAGAGAATTGAGAGAGTTTGATAGAGAGTTTGAAAAATTGAGGTGTGAAGAAATTGAGATGAAGTGGGGGTATTTATAGGTGGTAAAAATAATAAAATAATAAAAATGTAAAATTAAAATAAATAATTAAAAATAATTTTTGTGGTAGAAAATGAATTTTGGAATTTGTAATATTCTAATGGGATTGATTTGAAAATTGATAAATGAAAATATAAAAGAAAATGATAAAACAGGGTAAAAAAAAAACATGAGTTCAAATAAAAAAAATAATAAAAGAAAGAAATATAGACTATAAAAAGCTAAAATACATAAAATAAAATAAAATAAAGCCTGAAAAACAAGTGATTCAAGAACTGGGCTTAAAAAAAAAAAAAAAAAAAAAAAAAAAAAAAAAAAAAAACGGAAACTGGACGAAAATGTCGACATGTCGTCGACATGGGGGGAAGATCGAAACTTCCCCCCACGGAAATGTCGACACTGTCGACATACCGACATTTCCATGGAAATGTCGGTATGTCGACGAAAATTTGATACATTGCTTGGGATATATTAAATAAATTATTGGTATTTACTTATATTAATTTGATTATTTTTTAAAGAGAAGTGAAAAAAAGGAAAAAGGGAAAAAATCGGATGGGATGGAAAGAAGAAAGAAAAAAAATCAAAACAAATAAATTGCACAAGCTTGGGATCGAACCTGGAGTAGGTGAATAAAAGGGGAAGAATCAA
The DNA here is from genome assembly GCA_036850905.1 of Luffa acutangula. Taxonomy (NCBI): domain Eukaryota; kingdom Viridiplantae; phylum Streptophyta; class Magnoliopsida; order Cucurbitales; family Cucurbitaceae; genus Luffa; species Luffa acutangula. The sequence continues at coordinate 52,099,560 of CM072087.1, read as the reverse complement.
ACCACTGTACCAATTTATCTTTTTGAAAAAATTGACGTGGAGGTTCTCTTCAAGAGACGACCTACACGATTTTTTTTTTTTTTTAAATTAGTTCCACATCAAGAGACAGCACGTGGACGCGTGCGTCTAGGAGAGACGAACTATATCTGAAAATTTAAAACAACAATATTTTAATAATAAGTTTCATAATAACTATATTTTAATAATAAGTTTTAAAAAATATAATATTAATAAAAAATGTTTTTAAAAGTAGGTCCGTTTTGTAAACCTAAAACTTTTTAGGTTATTTACAACATTTCACAGATTTCTCAGTGTTCCCCCATTTTCGCAGAGCTCTAATTTGTGATGAAGAAGCTCCCACCCATCCTAAGAAAGCTTCAAACTCCTCCACCAGCGCTCCCATCTCCATTGCCCGATTCAATTTTGCCCTCTCCGCCTCAAACCCCTCTCGCTCCTCTTCCCAATTTCAATCTTTCTTCTCCCCACCATTACACTCAACTCCTCCATTTCCTCAAGACCCACCTCGCGCTGCCCTTCACCCCCAGTAATCTCCTCCATTTCCTCAAATCCAAGCTTCATTTTCACCCCAAATTCACCCATTACGATTTCCACATCTTCAGTTGGGCTTCCACCGTCGATTCGTTCCGCCATGATCACTCTACCTTCGCGTGGATGGCCAGGACCCTCGCCACTACGGATCGTTTCGCTGAATTGAAGTCCCTCCTTCTGTTCTTGGCGTCCTCTCCTTGCCCCTGCTCCGATGGTATTTTCTCTTGCCCTGAAACGGAATCCATTTTCCAATTTGCCATTAGTGCCTATTGTAGAGCTGGGAAATTTGATGAGGCTGTTTTTGCTTTTGATTCCATGAGAAAATTGATTGATGGGAGGCCTCGTGTTGTGGTTTATAATGTTTTGATTAATGGGTTTGTGAAGTCTGGTAGATTCGATAAGGCTTTGGGGTTTTATGATAGGATGCTTGGTGATCGGGTTAAGCCTGATGTGTATACTTTTAACATTTTGATTAGTGGGTATTGTCGCAATTCTCGGTTTGCACTGGCTTTAGAGTTATTTAAGGAGATGAGGGAAAGGGGTTGTAGCCCAAATGTGGTAAGTTTCAATACTCTGATTAAAGGGTTCTTCAGGGAGAGAAAGTTTGAGGATGGGATTGCCATGGCTTATGAGATGATTGAACTGGGATACAAATTCTCTAGTGTCACTTGTGAAATTGTAGTGGATGGACTCTGCAGAGAAGGCAAGGTTATTGAGGCTTGTGAGATTTTAATTGATTTTTCGAGGAAGCGAGTACTGCCCAAGGATTATGATTATTTTGGTGTTATTGAGATGCTTTGTGGGAGAAGAAATGCAGGCAAAGCTATGGAAGTTGTGGATGAGCTGTGGAGGGATGGAAATGTTCCTAGCTTTATTGCTTCCACCACTTTGATTGATGGATTGAGGAAAGTAGGGAGAGTGAATGAAGCATTGAATGTAACAGAAAGGATGCTTAAAGAAGGTATGGTTCCTGACAGTGTCACTCTGAACTCTCTTCTCCAAGATCTATGCAATGTGAAGAAAACAGTGGAAGCTAATAGGTTGAGATTGTTGGCTTCAAGCAAGGGGTTTGAACCAGACAGCAAAACATACTACATTTTAGTTTCTGGGCACACCATGGAAGGCAACAGGGTGGAAGGGCAAAGGCTTGTGGATGAGATGTTGGACAAGGAGTTTATACCTGATATTGCAACATATAACAGGTTGATGGATCGGTTGTCGAATAAGTATAAGAAAAGATCTATACAGTCTCAAAATCATTGTCCATTGAGTTCAAAGTTTGTCAACAGAATGATTAAACAAGCATGAACTGAGACAATTGCTTTTCTAATGCTATGAATGATTGCAGACAACACAGGTAGCTATCCAAGTTTTGGTGACCAGATGATTTGCCAAGCATGGATTATTTCAAAGGTGATTATGATGATTATAGAAACTCATTAAGGTTGTAGTGTTGTACAACTTGTGCTAATCTATGCATGAGCTTGTCATCTCCATTATGAAAAACTTGGGTTTAGAATGTTTCTCTATGGATGAATTTGGGCCAGAATTTGTGGTGGGCTTTTTATGGGGGATTTGAAAGTGCAAGCACAGGTACCTGGAGATTCATTAAAGCAGATTTTTCTGGTTTTGATGTATTTGATGCTGTCTAAAGAAGGGAACTGCATATCCTCATTAAAGGCTTGTTGTGGATTACATCTTTCTCTAATTCGAAGGAGACACGAGAATGCTACTATCATATCGAATTCATCGATACACCGATTTTATGCGAAAAAAGTGGTGAGTATTTGCCACTGATCCCTTAAGGGAACATATCACACTTGTAAAGATTCATCTGTATTATGATCTGCAGAACATAGTTGATAATAGTTTACTGTAATTATTGTCATTATTATCAATTTGTAGAGATGCATATTTTGATCTATATTGAACAGCAGGAATGCAAAGATGATGCATGCTTGATGATATATCTTCTCTTGTATTAGTGTTGGTCAGAATGAGAATGAAATTTTTCCTCCACAACATCTAAATTATGATCATTAAAAATATTTAGAGACTCAGACCCACAACATAATTTTAGTCATCTTCCCCTTTCAATTACACCTCACTTTAACAATCTATTTTAGACAAGGCATAGATTATTGCGATTAAATTAAATAAATAAAATTAATGGTCAATAATTGTTCTTTGAATTGAAAATTTTACGCGCAGTTTTTTCTCCTTTGTTAGTAGCATTTCTGGTAATTACAACGTCTCAATTTTTATTTCTAATGCAAATAAACATGAAGAATAAGAGTAAACCATATCAAGAGAACATCATTTTCATTCCAATTCTTCACCATAAAATGAATGAAATCTTCGTATCTAAAACAGCCCGTGAAAACAGGAACATTTGATCGATAGTTTTTCATCAATCAGAAAACCACAACCAACCCTGAAAGGCCACCACCATGCTTATGAAATAAGATGGGGAAAATCCAACCGGTGAAACTTATTTCAAAAAGATGAATCAGATTATTGATTGTTTATGACAACAAATTATACATAACCAAATCTTCAGGGAGAATATCATTCTTCTGATTGTCTCTGCCCCAAAACTGAAATATCCTCATACCGTTTCTGCAGAAGGTGGTAACACAATCAAAATTCAAAACAGATGTCCAGAAACAACCAAATCTGATAGTAAAAGGTTCTGCCGTGCAAGCTTAAAGTTCAACTTTACACCTAGGGAGCTCTACAATGTTCAATATTTTGTATACCAATGAACACCTCGGGAAGCATTGGATATTTGGATAGGGTCGAGGAGACTGATGGACGGAACAAAACTGAAGCCTAATCATATCATTCTAACTAATCACACACTGATGGACGAATTAATTCTAAAGCTTACCAGGAAATCCCTCATGAAATGAGAAAGTGATGTGAACTTCAGATCTTCTATAGTTGCACAGATTCACAGAAGCCTCAATTTCTACTAGCTAAATCTCAAATAAATGCAGATCCAACGTCCAAAGTTTGACAGAGCTACTAAGCTAGGAGGTTTGTTTATATAGCAATAGAGAAATCACAGCCTAATAAAAAAATGATGAGTGCTGACCTTCGAACAATCTAAACAATTTCTTCTAAATGAAGAAAAGCAAAATAAAAGATAGTGTGTCAGTATCTCATACCCCAACGTTGTTGTATTCCCAGAGCTTGTGAACGCCATAATCAACGGCCTGCATCAGGAGAACCAAATTGACTAAGAAGCATGGTCCAAAGTTGCAGTATCAACTATTGACTACGATGAGTATAAGAAAAACATGAATTCCATTCGATACACAAAAAATGATAAATAGAAGATTTAATAAATTCTTAAAAAGCTATAGAAATATGTAGATTAAGATTCTATCATAATATTTAATCAAAAGTTACAGCTTAGCACTAAGATACCCATTAACCAATAAGAAAGGACATACTACCCTCACTCCTCAATTAGTTAAGTTTAGATATAGTAAATGGTTGAACAAGAACACAAAGGGTAGATCTGCTCAGTATCTTATTTGGGATAGCAACATGATAAAATTTGAGTCATCCCATAGTTGATAGTGATACACATGAGACAATAGACATGACAATACAGTCCGACTCAAAGCTGATGCAGTTTGAGTTAGATTGAGTCACTCATTTTAAAGATTTTTTCATACTGTATCATTTTCGTCTTGTTACATGTTGATAGAGATAGGAAGACTCATCAAATTTTGGATCTATGGTAAGAAGTTGGATGATGCTCTTTATACAAACCCACAAAATCTAAATAAATCATCAATTACAAAAAGTAACTAAACAAAAACCAATAGTCATTTTGTAGCAAATAATAGAATGCATATTCCGGAAAATGGTACAAAATAATAACTTGGAACAGCGATGAAATTCCAAACTTTTGGAAGAAATACTTCAACCCCTCACCTTAAAACTTTAGGCAACTCATCTGGTGGGTACAAAGTACGAATCAAGGCGAAAATAAAAGATGATATCATTAGATCATTAAAGTTCCATATAGGACATTCAATTGTCAACCCGAGTATAGTTCAATGGACAAGTACCAAATACCATCTTAAAGGTTGATAGTGCATTCTTCCACCTCCACAATTGTTGAACTAAAAAAATATAGCACATTCAATTTTCAAGTCCATGTATCTCTACACAATCACAAAATGAACTACAGAATTCCCCGGATGCGACTTGTGACCAAAATGTCAAATCTCAGTTCTCATTTTTTCCCCTTTCTCTGCAGTAGAGGAATCATATCATATAAACACGACGAAGAAACATAATAAATCCAGTTCTATTCAAGCTCCAAACTTTTCTACAAAGCAATGGCTCCTACATCTACATCCCACTTCCGCTAATGCCAAAAAAATCAATTAATTCAACACAACGATCTATAGCCCGTCGAAATTGCATCATTCTTCTGATTTTGAAACGAACCAAAGGAACAACAGAAATGGATTGGATGCAGAATATAAAGATGAGTTATGGTCCTCACCCGCTCTCCAACAAAAGCGCCGGCGATAATGAAGGTGACATAGACGGAGTTCCGGCGCATAATAACTCTGTAAAGCCCTTCAAAAAGGCCTCCTCCGCTCCTACGAGCTGCAGAATCCATTGGCGCGTTGGATTGACTTCACCGTCTTCCTCCTGATCTACCGCCAATTCAATTCGTAGGGCTTCTCTTCTGCGACGATCTTGAGATTTTGAGAGAATGGAAGTGGAAGAAAGTTCTTTGATTGGTTATTGGCTGATTGGTTCGGCCAACCGGAGCTGAAAAAACCGGACCGGTTCTTCCGGTTTTTCTCAACCTTTCTTTTTCCTGACAGGAAAAGATATAATTATTTACTAAAAAAGAAAAATGAAAAGATATAATTATAAAATAGATTAAATAACGTCTCTGACAAATTTCTAAACTCTAAAAAATATTTAATAAGTTTTTAAACTTTGGTTTTATGTTTTTTTTTTGAAAAAAAAATTTGATTTTATGTTTAATAGGTCTCTAAACTATAAGAATAATAAATAGATTCTTCAATTTCTCAAAAAAAAAAATAATAAATAAATAGATTCTTCAACTTTTAATTGTTTGTTTAATAGATATTTAACATATTAAACACATTTTTTATTATTATTTTTTATGTAATATTTAACCTCTTTTAAAATTAACCAATCTATTCACATATAATAGAATTTTAAAATCTCGGATACTTATTCGATGAAAAATCAAGAATTTTGATTTATTAGACATTTTTTTATAGATCAAGAACGTAGTAGACACAAAAATTAAATTCAAAAACATATTTCACACTTTTTAAAGGTTAGGGGCTTCTTTTTTTTTTTTTTTTTTGATGTATTATATTAAGTTGGTCATCCATAAAATTTTAGGAAAAAATTAATTCTTTTAAATTAATTCTTTTAGGGTTGAATTGATAATTTCATCAAAAATTAAAATCTTGAGCTTTGCATGTCGATTTAATTAAAAATCTAAATTTCTAAAGCGTCTCAAGTTATACTCTCTATTAGAATTTGTATAATAAATTGAAGGTACTTGGGTCAACAGTGTCATTTGATAAATTTTAGGCTAAATTATAAAAAATACCCCTGAACTATGAGGTTGTTTCAAAAATGCTCTTGAACTTTAAAAAGTTTCAAAAATACCTCTGAACTTTAAAAAATAGTTCAAAAATACTCTTGCCATTAATTTTTGGATGAAAATTGTTAAAGTTTCACTTTTATTAATACCCTTTCAACTTTCAAAAAGTTTTAAAAAATGACCTTATTGAAAAATGCTTCTTCCCTTTTTCCTTTCTCTCCCTGTATCATACACTAGGAGATTTTCTTCTCTTTCAACACATCATCCCAAGAGCTTGACTAGATTTTTGTCAAGAGTATTTTTTAAACATTTTAAACAGTTTTAACCGTTTTCATTAAAAAAATTAACAAGGATATTTATGAAACATTTTTTAAAGTTTAGGAGTATATATTTTTTAAACTTTTTAAAATTTTGAGGCATTTTTGAAACAAACCCCATAGTTCAGGGGTATTTTTTATAATTTAGTCTAAATTATATACGTTTAGACAAAAATCTTGAGTTGAAATATAGCCAAATAAATGAAGGGGGGTGGACTTCCTACAATCCAAAATCAAAATAAATGTGATCAAATATATATCAAAAGTCAATTTCTTTGGTAGAAGCGATTCTAGTCTTGCTAGTAGATGGACCACTCTAGAAGTGTTCAAAATTAATGTGAATATGTGAATTTGAGACGACTCTGATAGTGGAGAAATGAGTTGGGACACTAAGAATGATAGATGTAAAGATGTACCAAATAAAAAAAAAAAAGTTATTGTAACTTTTATTGTGAGAAAGTATGACAAGATATTGTAGAAGCTTTTGTAGCTTGGATTTAGGCCCTTAAACAACCAAGAGTAAATGGGTGTTTGGTTTAACTTTTTAAGTGTTTAATTTTGAGAAAAAAAATCATTTTGTAAAAATTTCTAGTGTTTAGCAACCACTAAAAATCACTGAGATTGATAAATAAACCATTTTGAGAGAAACACTTGAAACCAACTTTTTTAAAAAGAGTCATTTGGGTGTACAATAACTTGTGTATAAAAACACTTGTAAGGAAATGCAACCAAACATATGAGTGTTTAAATTCAAAACAATTTTTATACATAAAATGTTTTTTAAAAAATGCATTCTTCAAAAACATTTAAATTAAAATGTATTCCAAACGGACCCTAATTTGTTTGCTAGTCTTCTATGAATCCCTCCATGTTTTTCTTCCCTTTATCCCTTTCATCACATGACAAGGTGAAGCTTGCTTTAATTAATGTTCATTCAAAGTAGTATTCCCAGAGTAATATATATATATATATATATATATATATATATATATATTGAGTACTTCAACAATTGGGGGTCGGAGGATTCGAACATCTTCAAGGGTAAATACCAATTACCGTTGAACTATACTCACTTTGACTATTCCCAAATTATATTAAAATAACTAAGGTTATCTTCTTTTCATCTAAATTTACATATGTATTAATTTGTTTTTCAGTTTAACATGTAGAGTAAAAGAACTCCAACTTTATCCAATATCTTAGTCGAGAGTACATAAATTCTAATCAATTGAATCGTGCTCCAATAAATTAGATTGTTAATTATATATAATAATTGAGTGGAACAGCTTTAAGTTTTAATAATTTTGGTTACTTTTTCAAAAATAATAATAATAATAATAATTTTGGTTAAGTTTTTAGTATAGTTAGATGTTCCATTCAATGAATAGTAACACCTCTATTTGAGATTATTTCACCTTCCATTTTTATGTAATCTTGACTTTTTTTTTTTTTTTTTGGGTTCTTCTTTGTGCTGTTAAAAATAATAATTTAAAAAATTAGCTAGAAGGGAGAATTAGGGTTGTGAAAGAAGCTGTTCATTTGAAGGATACATGAGACAAAGTAGAAAGAAAAAGACAAATAATTGGTTGTATTATTCCAAAGCTGCTATGCAAACATCTCTATTAGACAATGAATCCAATATCTAAGCTGTATTTTCTATAAAGCTGAGACATTATTGTATATACATATTGATATGAAACCTGAAAAAAAAAAATCTCTCTCCCAATGACAGAAACATTGATTCCTATTGTAAATAAAAAAAAAAAAAAAAAAAAAAAAAAAGTAACATTGATCCCTATAAATATGGACATATCATTAATATTTAATTGAAAGTACTAGGTAACTTATTAAAATAAAATTTTGAATAGCAACCACTTGACATGATGTGATTACATATATAATTAAATATGAAAGATAATATTATGATATTTTTTTTTAGCTAAAGAAGTGGATTATTCCTTTAGGGCGATAAGATGTGTCTTCTTCGTTTAGTTTTGTTTAGATAGAAAGTAATATGAATAGAACTACAATGATAGTAGAAGTTCAGGTTATATATGTTTCATATGCAATTTTGATTCTATTTTTTTTTTTTTAGATTCACTAAATCAACTCGATGTAACGAGTATCCATTTGGTACATTTATTTTTTAAAACTGCTCTTGGTTTTTATAATTCCAATAGTGGGAATTTTGAAAGCAAACATTTTTATATTTATAAGGTATTCAAATTTTAAAATATAGAATTATATTAAATAGGATAAAAACTTTGTTAAATATACGATTTCATATTATAAAATCATCTCCTTTTTGTTAAAATATGTATTATTTAATTAATTAGAGTCAAATTAAGCATAGTTTAGTGGTAATTGGCATGTATCGTCAACCAAAAAGTCAGATATTCGAATTTTCATCCCAAATGTTGTTGATCTAAAAAAAACTTTATTAATTATAATTATATATAACACTGTGGAATAATACATATTTAAAATTTATAACACAAAACCTACTCGGAAATCAATTAATAATAATTTAGTTTCCCTAAACATAACTACTTTTATTGTTTATAAATATATTATCAAACATATTTTGAACAACTTTTTAAATTGAAATGTTGACTATCAAACAAATATTCTAAAATTATGAAAACATGAAATAAAACTTTGTTTTTCGGGTTTAATTCCATGTTTTCAAAATTTTATTTTTAGATCTAATTTTCAGAAAATTCTCAAAATTTAACATGAAATAAAACAATTCCTGACACACTGCATTAAAAATAATGTACAGGCACTGACATTTCATACAATGGCTATCAATGTGTTTTTCTTTTTAATGTTTATCATTTATCTTTAAAAGAAAATCTCATGATCTGAAGATCAAGTGCTTCAAATTTGATACAACACTCCAAAATACTTTCTAACTTCAGAAGAGTATTGATCCCTAATTTAGCAGGTACAGAAACACAAGATTTGAAGTTCAAATAGTTGCAATTATTTTTCTTTTTTGATATATATATATATACATAGAGTTCTTGACAGCTTCATGAATCAAACTAATATCTAAGCTCAAATCAAGACATGAAGATGAATAAAAAGCATATATTAAACAAATTTTAGTCTAATGATAATTAGATACATAAGCTAAGATGGGGTTGGATTTTGATCAAATCAAAGTTAAACAAATTCAAGGTCTTGTTTGGCAAAACTCTAGTAAATCAATATCCTCTCTTTCTTGATTATTTCTCAAAATAGAAGAATTTCTTTTTATAAAAAAAAAAAAAATCATCTTTATGCAAGACCCATAATATTTATTCTAAAAGAATGAATTCTCCTAGTTCAGATCTTAGCATCATTACAAACCCATAAAACATGATGATCCAATCCCCCAAATGTTGTTGAATTCAAAAAGAAAAAGAACATGATGATGGAATCCGACATCTTATATTTTTTAATAATCTCCCATAACCAGCAACAACAAGAACAACCTCATAAATAATCACAAAAACATATATAAATATTCGAGGAAAACTAAAGAAGAATGTAATAATAATAATAATTATTATTATTATAATAATAATATTAATCTTTCAAATTTTTTAAGATGGGATATAGATCTTCAAGAGAGAGAGAGAGATCAGTTTGAGCGGATCCAATCGAGAGATAGTATGATATTTTTCAATATATTTTCACAGACTTTATCACAATACACAAACCACCACATTACTAACAAATTAAAACAAAACCCACCAACTTTAATTTAATCAGTATATATATATATATATATATTCAACAACGGTTTAATAGTCTCAAAGCTCCGGCAGCGGCGGTGGCGGCGGCGGCGTTGTTATTCGGCGAGGATCTCTTAGCTTCACGGGCCAAAGCCCGGCGAGCCGACACGATCCCAGAGGGGAACAAAGAGGCTTCGAATGCAGAGCCGTCGATCCAATCCTTCAAAAGCTCCTCTTGTCCCCATTTCTCCGGGATCCAAACCTGCCCCGCCACGGCCACACGGTGGCGCTTGAGCCGGTCCCGCCCGGTCTCCTCCGGGGCCACGGCGGCGATATCAAGGTTCCGATCTGATTCTTGGGTATCGTCGGGCAACAATAATGGGGAGTTGGGGTTGGGAGGGGCTTGTTGGAGAGTCATTATTTTTGGTGGGTTTTGGTAAAGATTGAAACTTTGTGAAGAATTGGGAATTGGGGTTCATGCAAAGGAAGATTTAGATTTAGGGTTGGTGTGTTTTGAGAAAAGTAGATTTGATTTGTTGAAGCTGAAGCTGAAGTTGAAGAGGGGTTTGTGAATTGTGTGTGGGTAGTAAAGAGCAAAGGGAATGGGTGGAAAAGTTAGTATGCACGTCATTGAGCTAACATCCGATCCTGTTTTGTATGGTAAGTGACAAATGAACGTGTCTTTTCTCAGCTTGGATTCCACTTGTGTGGCACAATCGAGAGAGAGAGAGAGAGAGAGAGAGAGAGGATTTTTTTAGAACAATATAATGTGAGGTTGATGTTGGAGTGTGCAAAAGTTGGAAGTTTTTTGTAGGAGGGAGTTTGCTAGCTAGCTCTTAAAGTTTGGCCAATGAAGCTTCAATATTCTGTCATAATAAATGACAAGGGTATGACAAGGGTATGAGAGAATACCTCTAGTTTTTGTAGTCTTTATGAGATGGAGACTTGTTAATTTGTACCATTTCCTCATGATATTTTTTTCTCATAAGAATAATATTTGACATATATGATATATATATATATATATATATATATATATATATATATATATATATATATATATATATATATATATATATATATATATATATATATATGTAATTTAGTATATTTGGTTTTAGGATTGTCAAAAAAAAAAAAAAAAAAAAGAGTATATTTGGTTTTAGGGTATGTATACTACCGTGTGATAGTATAGTGCAATAAAGCATCTCTTTGTACCTCTTTTTGGAGGGTTGTAGGTTCGACTCTTTACCGTGTATTTACGTAAAAAAAAAGTTAAATTATATCTTTTGTCTGTTTTCTTGTATACTAGTGTCAATTTTAACCTTATTGATTGAAATGATTTTGTGTCATTAATGAGTATTAAAAAGAATATTAAATTATATAAAATACCTCTGAACTTTAAGGTAGGTTCTGATAATAAATCCTTATATTTTCAAAAGTTTCATTTCTATTCTTAAACTTTAAATTCGATCGTTTCAAAATAACCCTTCGACCAACTTTTCTTCCGGCAACTTTTTTGTTAATTAATTAAATGAATATGAGAAGTGACATAGCAATGACTTGTTAAACAATAGTACAACCTGGCATAGGTTGTTGGTTTCGATATTATGCTCCTAAGATTTAGTGTAGACTTCAATTATAGGTCTTGATTATTTTAAAATTTACATTTTAACCACTTTTGAAATTGTTTCAAAACAACCTCATTAACTTCTATCTAAAATGAGGATGAAAAATATAATGTGGTGATTTAGTTGAAAAATAAAGCGGATGTACTTTGACTTTGAGCTATAAAAAAATTTTGAAAAGTTTTAATCACGTTTAGGTCTCAATTAAGGAGACAAAATTTTGGTTGAAATGGTGGGGGAAATCACATTTATATATGAGAAAAAATCATGCACTGATAAAAATCAAACAACCTCTTTGGCTATGAAAAATCAAAACAATAAAGAAGTCAAAAGAGAGAAGAGCCAAGAGAAAAGGTTTTCTAAGAGGAATATGTTTATGAGATAATATTGTAGAAAAGTGGGGACGATTGAAAGCGTCGTTGGCATGTGGAAGATAGAAGAACAACAAAGAAAATGATTGATTGATGAAAGAACTAACATAGCTTCATCCCTCAAATGAAGAAATCTATCGAGAATCATTGTCCCTAAGTTCGATTGTCTTAAATTCAAGTTTAAGAATAAAAATGAAAGTTTTGAAAGTCTTACTCCACCCTAAAATTTAGGAATATTTTGTGTAATTTAACCAGAAAAAAATGGTTGTAATGGAAGCTACATCTAATAAATCACATTAGTGCTGAGAAATTTTTTGATATTATAATATTATAGTTTTCCAAATAATAGAAGAAAAAAAGATGGTCCTATCTACGTTGCATAGAGTTCAAGGCTAAGAAAACAAAACTTCATTTCTTTAACTTTAAATTATGTATTTTTGGATAGTGAAATCTTTTGGAGTTATTTTAGATTGGATTATTCTTATAATATTCTCTAACTTGAGAAACTTTGTTATTGAGAACAATATATTATGTGTGTGAATAGTAAATAGTAGAAATATGTGACGTCCGAAGTTAGGAGGAAAACATGAATGAACTGAGACCACATCCGAATGAAAAGAATCTTGACAAGAATTGATAGTTAGCTATACCAAAAAGGTGTACCTACCTTTTCGGTGACTAAATCATAAATACTTTAAACTTAAGTGTTTTTGGTTTGGAGAAGTTCTATATTGCATGTTAAAAGGGTCTGTGTTTGTTTGTGAAGATAGTTTTCACTCTTGGAAGCAGGCTTGAGGCGTTACAAAATAAGTGTACATAGTTAATTCATGAAAACTAGTTAAAGACAGTAATTATATATAAAATAGTTTCAAAAACTATTTTGCATAAAATAATACGTCCAAGCAAAGCATGTGATTGCATATATTCTAGGTTTGTTAATAATATTAACAAAAAAACACACGCAAGCCCAATTGACATCAAAGAAATTTAGAAAATGAGTACATGGCAGCCAAAATAACCATTCCCTTCTACAAATATAAATATTCTCATGTCTAAATCTTCAACATTCTATATTGGTTAAGTTAAAAATATAATCTTCATAAAATCAATGATTTGCACTTGATTTCAATATAATCTTTATAATTTTGACATACTTTCTTTGAACATCAACTTCTACTGTATAAATAAAACAAAGATTTTCTTAATTATATCCTATAGATAAACATAAGAGAACTAAATTAATGAAATTTGAATCACAATTTAACTAATTCGCCACTACTTGTTTTTTTTTTACAACACGGGATAGGAAATTGAATCTCTAACCTCTTTATGGCAATACTCTCGTTGGCTAATTAATTTGTCACTACTTTAAAGAATGGTATCTTAGGTTACTAAATTTTAAAAAGTTTTAATAACATCTCAAAACCTTAGACCACCCTTTTATAAATCCATAGATAATACTCACCCAAAAATTGAACCGATTACTGTCACAAAATTTTCAGTTACCAAAAAATTGTTAAATTGTTAATGGCCCCTTCAGTGTGCATAACCAAAGATCCTCTGCATATTCTCAAATTGTAAAATTGTTATTCAGTTTTGTGGATCAAGCAAGAAATCTACGCACTTCAAATATTAAAACTTTGATCCTCTAATCTTTCAGTCAAATGTACAAACTTTATGTCAGTTAAGTCAAGATTTAGTTGACTTATATGCATAATTGAGATCCTTTAAATGAAACCTACTGAAACTGAACAAAGTATTAATAATCAACTTACATCAAGGTATTATGGCACAGCCATGAACACTAAATTAAGCACAGAGGCTTCATCTTGATATCAGCCATAACAGTGTACTTTACTGCTTTCAGTTGAGCAACTTTATCAAAAGGAGAACACAACTAACTCAAGCTCTTCAGCTAGAAACATCATTCATATTGTAACTACAGATGAGACTGAAAATATATGAGCTATTTATTACTCAACAAAATATACAGAGTAACGAAACCGAAGGGTATACAATTACTACCACCTATAGCAGCATATTTATATGTACGCAGGAAGGAAGGTCGTGGCGATGAAGGAATGCTCAGACTGGAAGAAGGTGATTAAGCTCTAGGATAGCGTGAGCGACCTTTCTTCTTTAAGAACTCAGGGATTTCGAACGAACTACCTTCGTTGAAAGACGAGGGTCTGCGGTTGATTCCAAAATTGTTGTCTCCCTGTGATAGTTGACTTGCCTGTAATAAAAGAGACAGAAACAGGTTTATCTTATGTTTTAGCATGATTTCGCCTACGGTCACATACCTAGTACCAGAATACTGAGTTTAACGTATATTTTGTGCAGACACAACGGTACCTGAATGGGCCTTCCTTCGCTTTCTTCTTGGCGTTTAAATCCAGTAGCAATTAGAGTTATACTGACCTGAAAATGGAGGGGTGGTAGTTTATTAGCAAAATCATCATTATGGTCATTTGAATCAAATCCATAGGACCGACCAAACCAGGGAAGAACAACATCAATTTTCGAAATGTCTGCATATGGTTCTTGGACAGTGGGAAGAAATAAAAATGACTCAGTTTTAGCAAGTGGATGCACAGAATGCAAAAATGAGCAATTCACCCAAATACATCATTCAAGACTATCAAATCCAAATGCAACTTCAAATGAATTTTGGCGGAACTTATAACTTACTTGACCACTCAGCGAAGGATCTATCACTGCTCCAAATATTAAGTTAGCAGTTGGATCCACAAGGTCATATATAACCTCCGCTGCAGCATTCACCTGGATTATCGACAAGAAATGTTGAGAACAACAAAACTAACATTAAATCATTGGTAATCTATACAGTCATTCAAATTCAAATTAGAATTTTTCTTCAAGGAATTTCAATAATAAAAAATTGGTCATCGATTCTTGATCGTAATGGAGCACTTTGTTCCAAGCCCGCCTTTACTAAAACAAGTCATTTTGTTTTGTTGCAAATGAACTTTTTAACTTTTTTTAACCTTCTGATTCTAAATTTGAACTGTTTAATATAGCTTGGGGTAATGGCGCTCCTAAGTTTCACGAGCGTCTTTGGTTTAGGGATTTAGGAAGTAAGAATACTTGTGATTTTACATAAAGAGACCTTCGTTCTTCACTTTATCATTTACCTCCTTTGAACTACTTTTATGTTGTTGCCATGGTGAATGTTTAGATTAGTGTTTGAACGCTTGGGGGATGGATTATCGCATGAATAGATATTTTTAGGTGCTTTCTTAGGTATGTGTTATCCTCCTTGTGTCAGTATTTTTTTTTTCTAGAGGCAGGACATCCATGAAGAGAGTAGATTTCAAAATTCATAACGCAGGCTTTATGTGACATGGGCTAAGAATTATAACTCCATAATGTGAGAGGAAAGAAGTAGATTGATTCAAACTTCATAACAATCAGCAGCCACTGCATAATCTAATTTCCCTTCATAGGGAACCGTGTCAATTTCATAAACATGGTAGATCAAATTTCTGACATTTTCATTGCGTATGTTACCGATAATACATAATTTAAATTTTGAGAGCAGTTAGATAAAGATAATATAAATAGGTAGTGATAGGCAGGTGAGAGAAACAGAGAGAGCCACACCTCATATAAAGTCAAATCACTTCCACCAGTTATGTTCCACACAATTCCAGTGGCTCTTTCTATGCCAATATCCAACAGAGGTGATTGGATAGCATTTAAAGCAGCATCTCTTGCCCTCGTCTTTCCTGCACCAATATAAACAAAAGGTAGAATTGGTTTATATTAGAGCAGTTGATCAAATATATTAGAGTTGGAGAAGAAAGGGAAGGGGGAGAGACATCTCATTAGGCTAAACCCACTGCATCACTGCCAGACAAAGAAACAGACCTTTGAATTGTAAGAACACAGACTTAGTTTCCTTCAGAATTTCAAATGGGTAACGATTTGCTTATTTCAGGCTTCCTTATCCCAAGATACCAGCTTGTTTATCACACAGGTTACATAAAACTCATACTTGTGAAATCTATCTTTTATCCTACGCATTGTTTTTCATAATTCATTCCTTTGGACAATCCAGCTCAAATTACACACATATTATAATATAGTCTTCTCTAATTCTATTCAAGGTTTCTTCTTTACTATGTCGCAAGGCCAGAAGTTGAATGTCATTACTTTAGATGCATTCTTCGGTAGGTTTGGTTGGAAAAGACGGGAGAAATTTTCCAAATGTGAGCAGAGGCAGTGGAATGATATGGAGAACATTATTTTTATAGCTTCGTCTTGGTCTTACTTGCATAGGTTTTTTATAGTTCTAATCTTCCTATGATTTCTACCAATTGCAAGAATTTTTGTTGTTCTATTTGGTTTTTCCAGCCCAGTTCTCCCTCTATTTCATTTATCAATGAAATGTTCCCTACCTTTAAAAAAACAAAAGAACAAAACAAAACCAAGACAAAGAAGAAGAAGATGCCAAGAGAATTTCGGACATTAGAAAAGGTCAGATACATGGACATTGGAAGGATACTATCCAGTTCAATCTATTTGAATCTTTGACAATTCGGAAGAAACGCTGGGAATTGAGTATCCAAATAAGGTTTAATTTCTCTGATGAGAGGAAGAATAATGAAGCAATTCCATAAGTTTTAACATTAAAGCTCGTTGTTAAAAATGAAAAATTGGCAGCTCAAAGTTGAGGGAAAAAATAAAGAATTAGACCAAACTTTAACATATAACATAAAATCCTGTACGTCAGTGAAATTATGCATCTTAGAATTACCAGTAGCAGTTCCTATTCCCATCAACGAAGAACCAGCATTTGCCATTATAGCACGGACATCAGCAAAATCTACATTTACCAGCCCTGGTATCTGATTATTGTAATGCAGTAACAGACCACAAGTTAGATCTCAACACGCTGGACTTAATCTCAAACTGGAAAGTAATCACAAAAAGTAGAACTTCATATCCAATAAAAGCTCCGGGTAAATCTTGACTACGCAATTTTGACAAATTATTTCAAAAGTAGAGGTTTTCCATACTCTCTTTAGTCAAAACCACTAAATCGAAGAAATGAACTCCAAATAAAAAACTTTTGTAAAGTTACTAGTTTAGTCCCTAAACTGTTAGATTTGTGTTTATTTGGTCCCCAAACTTTAAAAAATGTCTAATAGGTTCCTCAACTTTCAATTTATGCCCAACGAGTCCATGAACTCTAAAAAGTATCTAATAGGTCCTAAAACTTTCAATTTTGAGTCCGGTAGGTCCTTGAATTTTAAATTTTTTCTAGGTCTCCTATTCAACATTTTAAGAAATTCACAGGCCAACTAGAATAGATCAATTAATTTTTAAAAAGTTTCAAATATGTCGGAGACCTATTAGACACAAAATTAAAAATTCGGAGGTCTATTAGACATTTTTTAAACACAAACTTGAAAGTTTAGAGACTAAACTTGTAATTTAACCAAAAGCTCTCATTTATTCAATGAAAGTTCAGTTTCTTACCAAAAAAATAAAATAAAATAAGCAAAGAGAATCTAAAGCTTAAAATTCTTGGGGCTTGTATATACCGTGATGATGTCAGAGATACCACGAACACCTTGCCGAAGAATGTCATCAGCCAAATTAAATGCTTCTGTCACAGGAGTAGCCTGTGAAACTGCTGTCAGTAACTTGTCATTCGGGATAACTATTAGTGTATCAACTTTGTCTCTTAAAGTTGCAATTCCTTCCTGCGCTTGAACTGCTCTCCTTCGTCCTTCAAAAGAGAAAGGAGTAGTAACAATACCAACTGTCAAAATGCCCATTGACTTTGCAATGCTTGCAATGACAGGAGCCCCTCCAGTTCCGGTTCCTCCACCCATTCCAGACTACAAGCACGGGAAGTTAATCTCAAAGTTAGAAAAGAAGCTAGGTCTCAGTTCTATAATATGTGGTCAAACCCAAACATTATAGTCAAAGAATCATTGGAGATGAACCAAAATCTACATTATGTGCCAAGCAGCATATATCATACATTCATACTTATTCATAGAACATGTGAACCAACCAACTCCACATCAAAATGAGAAGAACTCATTTGGCTATGTAGATGTGAGAGTATACAACTAAAAAACTTAAAAGAGACGATATGCAATAAAGTTCACTTTTCTTTTTGAAAGCCCATTCAATAACAACTCCACAGCAAGTGTGTTTAGCACTTTAGCTAAGAGTAATTTTAGGTCAGGTAAATTCCCAAGTGATTTTCTTAAGAAGCATGCAAGTAAGAATAAAGCACGTTTAAAGATCTATGCTAACTTGTGGGGACTGTCTTCAATCTTAAAAGTAATTAGGATATTCCAGCGAAGTAATGCAAGTGAATGTTGGGGTCATCAAGTATTGTATCTAAATTCCAAGTCCTAGTCCAACTCCTGGGCCTCGGACAATACACATACATGATTTTCAAGATAACAATAGGCGATCACCAACGTTGATGAGTGATGGGTGAGGCAGTGCAAGCCATTTTTACCTAATAATTGTATGTGACAAGTTTCCTCGCTCAAGAAATTTTCTTTATCGCATCACTCTGCCACCTTTTGCGCCTCCGTGGAACAATTGTTAGCTTTTGTTCTTCTGTTTTTTTTTTTTTCTATACATTGGACCAAATTTCATGTTCTCATTCATTATCTCTCAAAAGGAGAACACAAAATTAATCTATTAAATAAATAGTCATTTGTGCCTAAATATACATCATGTCATTTTATCTAATTAATATATAATTATAATTTTTCCATTAAAAAAAACTATATCCACATCATTCAAGCAGTGAATGATAAGATAAGCTATAGAATGCATTTGTTCTTCGTAACACTAGTTCCCTGACAGCAAACAAGATAGGCTAAGAATCCTACTTTTGGTGCAGAATGATATCAAGAGAAAACTAGTGGATATAATATGTGATGTTAGCATTTAAGAGATCAACTTCTAAAGAAAAATATAATCCCGTAGTCAAAATACACTACAAAGCTGTAGAATGTCAATTGGAGATGAGGCATCAGAAAAATGAAAAGTGTAAGAAATAAAGAATAGCATGTAGAAGAAGGAAGTTAAAAAGAGAGATCCATAGTTCTTGTTCCTTGTAATTCCAATGCTACAACTACAACTGTTCCTATGTCAAGTATAACATCACCAGAAAGTTCTTTATCAAAAAATTTTACTTTATCAAAAAACATCACCAGAAAGTTTTACAATTATTGGCTAAGCGCCTCCCAAGTAAGGTAGTCGATCACTGAGAGACTTAAATATCACACTCTTTAAAGTATTGCTTTCACTCAGCCTTTTTTCACCATATTTTAAAAAAATCATAATGACGTGGAAGTGACACTTGCATCCGCTAAAACGGTGCTTGAGAAAACAAATAATGAGGCAGTACAAGCAGTACTTTTCAGGGCTAAACAAGCTTAACTTACAGTGACAAAAACCATGTCAGATCCATAAAGCGCCTCTTCTATAGCTTCTTTACTTTCATTTGCAGCATTCATGCCAATCTCAGGATTCCCACCAGCACCAAGACCTCTTGTAAGTTCTCGACCAATTTGCAGGCGGTTTTCGGGATAGACAGGAGACATTTTCATGGCTTGAACATCAGTATTGACAATCCAAAACTCCACACCCTGCATTGAACTTTCTATCATGCGATTAACTGCATTCGACCCTCCACCCCCCACACCAATAACTTTAATCTTGGCCTCACTGTAATTACTACTGGATGCATCTTCCAAGCTCTCACTAGTAACTCCACCCAAATTGTCCTTTCTTGGGCTATTTACTGTACTGTTTCCCTCGCCTCTTAGCATTGAAATTTCAGGGTGTAAATCCAGAAAAGGATCCCTGTTCTGATATGGGCTGACACTGTGAGAATTGGCAGAAGACTTGGCCAAATTTGATTTTTGATTGATACCCACAAACCCATTCCTATCCTCGGGCAATTTCATATAGCTTTTTCCCGAATGATGCTCCATAGAGACTCTGCCTCCAAGAGCAGACAACATTCCAACAGGGTTTCGAGTAAGAGTGAAATTCATCGACGCATAACTTGCCATCATCTAACAGTGAATCTCCCACCCCGTAACAATGCAGCTGAAAATTGAAAAGAAATTCAGATACATAAATGGTCTAAAATTTCAACTGTTTGACTAAATACATCTCTATCAAAGAACACAAATTCAGAAGATCAGTGGAACAGACGCTATCTATGGGGAATGTTAAATCGACAACAAACGGAAACAAATTCTTAAAATCAAGATTTCGCAGCAAGAACTACGAAATAAACTCCGAAATGCAAAAATGATGTGTCTGAGCAATCCCACAACTGAAAAACGGAAGAAACTCGAAACCCATTACACATTATCAATCGAATTCAACAGCAGAAGCAAATTAAACCCACTAAACTGAGCTAGAAGGAAAAACACACTCGAGCAAAAAGAAGACAGAACTTCAAAGCAGGAAATCGAAAAGGGAAAAGGCATCTGCATTTTCGAAAAGGGTACCTGAAAAATGCTTCTCAAAAGTACCGAAAATCGCCGGAGAGCACTACGGATGGAAAATCCAAAATGGGTTGAGCGCTTTCGGCCAAAGAGAAAGAAGGCCAGCAGTAATCTTGCGCAAGGGCAAACAAGCAAATTCGGTTCAACTGAACCCCCGCTGCCTGTGCTCAACAACAGTCCAACGTTTTTTTTATTATTATTATTTTTCTTTTTTCTTTTACTAACACTGCAAATTCTAGTCGCTTTTTTTTGGGGGGGTAAAAATATTTTACTTTCCGTTACAATTAAAAAATATATATTTTATTGACATGTTCTTAACTAATTTCTTAGTGTTGTTGAACTAAAAAAAATATATTTTAGAACAATATGTTGATATTTATAAATTAATCTTTATATAAAAATATGTAAGACTTACATATCTAACTTAAAAAGATATAGATCAACTAGATCAAGAGATTAGAGGATGTAACTCCGACTATTGGACACAAAATTAAAATTTCAAGAACATGACATTTTAAAAGTTAGAGATATTAAACAAATTATATTTGACATTTCTTAAAATTCTAAGATCAAATAGATACACAAAATTCAATTACCAAACTTGTAAGTTTAACGAAAGAAAATACAATTGTACACTACTTTTATTAATCAACAAATAATTAAATCACCAATGATTTGGAGTGATAGCAAGTCTGATTTCACCCACTTTGCACCTATGTTGTTTTTTTTCCCTTTTTCTTTTTCTTTTTCTTTTTCTTTCTTTTTTTTTTCTACCATTATGGAGTTAGAGGATTAAATCATCGACCTCTTGAAATAGGTAATAAATGTATTATCCTTTGATCAAATAAACAAACGAGGGTCTTATCCATCCATTGAGCTATGTAGTATAAAGACTTTGTTAAACTTACTTTTTTTTTTTAAGTATAACTAACGTGAGGTAAAGATTTGAATTTCGACTTGAAAAGAAAGAGCAAATATGTTAAGCTAGGCTCATATTGTCAACCGACGTATTTGTTCACATGTAATTTCAGAGATGAGACACGTGGAATAAAATTTGATTTGCGTTAATGTTATATACATGCGTGTTGGTGTACAATCTCTGATATTTATCCTTTGATTCTCTCCCTTATTTGTGGGTGTGTCTCATTCGAGAGCTGAAACGTTTGTTCTAGAGTCTGAAGCTTCAATTGATTATTGAAGTCTGCAAGTCTTAGAGTCTTGAAGTTTTGGAGTCATGAAGAGTCTTTAGTCGAAGAGTTTTTGGTCTTCAATGAGTGTTCAGGTTTTGCAAAGTCTTTGGTCTTCGAGGAGTGTTGAAGTCTTGAAGGAGTCTTCAATGTTTTGGTGGAGTCTCTTTGAATTCTCTAGTTCTAGTTGTGAGCTTCAAAATTCAGAACCTCTTGTCTTTGTGAGAGTGTAGAATTTCCAAACCATTGAAATGGAGGATAACCCTCTGTTTATAAAGTTCTCCATGGATGGACCCGGATGACTTTTGGGCCTAACAACTTGGACTTGGGCTTTATTGGTCTTGGGTTTGACTATTTGGTCATGGGTTTGGTTTATATTTGACCCAAAAACCATATGACCCAAATGTTCAAAAGACCTAAATTTGATCAAATTAATTTTTTAATTCATTGATCAAATGGATATTTGACCTTAAAATTTTATAATGGGTCTAACTTGTCTTCAAATTAAATTTAGGACGCATGTCAATTTATAATTGGTCCCAAATTTAATTATTTTGTAATTTCATCATTATTTTGAAATAATGATGTGACAATTTGTGATGGGCCAAAATTTATCATTCAACCGTATTTTTTTAATATATATTTGATTTCTTAGGAAATAATATTTATTGATTTTTTCCTTTTTCTTAAACTCGTTTTATTTAAGGTATATACTTTATTGTTTTTTTTATCTCTTATAAATCTAACTTGTAAATTGATTTTTTAATATATAAAATTGAATTAATTAAAAATATTGACAAACGTGTAGCATTTAATTAATTAATTTATGGATAATATTTATTTATATATATTATATGTAATTTATTTTTCAAGTTTGATACATTTCTTTCTTTTATATTAAATATGGATGAAAATTGGGACATTTTTTTTTATCAATATTATAATTTTTAAAACTTATTATTTAAATATAGTTAGTTTGAAACTTATTATTGAAATATTGCAGTTTTAAATTTTCGGTCAAAGGTCGTCTCTTGCGACCTTGAAACACGTGTCACACGCATTCTGACGCGACAATAAATTAAAAAAAAATTCGCAGAGGTCGTACCTCCGCACATTTATGCAACAAATGTAATATTGACTTTGTGGGCAGGGCGTGACTTTTCTTCCTTCTCTTCCTAGGTTCGAATCCCACACCTGTATCTTTTATTTTCTTTTATTTTCGGTTTTCTTCTTTTTTTTTCTAATTTTTTATTTTAAAAAATACGAGCAGTTTTTTTTTCTGTTTTCTTTTTATTTTTTCGTTTCTAGTTTTTTATTTTAAAAAATATGAGCAGCTTTTATTTTCTTTTTTCTTTTTTCTTGTTTCACTTTTCTTTAAATTTTGAAGTTTTTTTTTTAAAGAAAAATTTGAAGTTTAAAATAAACTTAAAAATCCACAATTTTATATTATTTTCTTTATATTTTATTTTAAATTATAAAATTATTATAACCAACTTTTTAATTTAGCCAATTGAGATAAAAGAAAAATAAAAATGACAAATATTACAAATAAATCAAACCGTTGTTATTTTTATACCAATAACAATTGTTTTCAATGAAGAGTGAAAAAAGAAAATGTCTATTTTATATATTAAATTAATTTATTGGTATAAAGATAACAACAGTTTGATTTATCTGTCATATTTCTTATTTTTATTTTTCTTTTATCTCAATTGGCTAAATTAAAAAGTTGGTTATAATAATTTTATAATTTAAAATAAAATATAAAGAAAATAATATAAAATTGTGAATTTTTAAGTATATTTTAAACTTCAAATTTTTCTTTCAAAAAAAAAAAACTTCAAATTTTAAAGAAAAGTGAAACAAGAAAAAAGAAAAAAGAAAATAAAAAGATGCTCATATTTTTTAAAATAAAAAAACTAGAAACGGAAAAAAAAAAGAAAACAGGAAATAAAAAAAAAAAAACTGCTCATATTTTTTAGGGTAAAATACCTCTTTGGTCCCTCATGTTTGAGATTCGTTTCCAATAGGTCCCTAGGTTTCAAAATCGAACAATCAAGTCCCTACTATTTTGAAAATGCTTCTATTAAGTCCCTCCACCGTTAATTTTTTTAACGGTGCTGACGTGGCAGTTATTAAAAAATAAAATATGAATTTTTAAATTAAAATAATAATAATTAATAAATAATATTAATAAAAATAATAATTTTTACAAAATACTCTCTCTCCTCTCTCCCCTAACACCCTCCACGAAACCCTCGTTTCTCCCTTATTTCCCTTGTCGCCGCCTCCACCCTTGACCTCCGACACCCATTCCCTTTCTTTCCCCCTCCTTTCTCTTGTCGCCGCCGCCGCCCTCGACCTCCGACGTCGCCAACGAAACCCATTCCCTTTCTTTCCCTCGTTGCCGCCGTCACCCTCGACCTTCGACGCCGACGACGAAACCCATCCTCCTTTCTTTCCCTTCCTTTCCCCATCTTTCCCTTGTTGCCGCCGCCCTCGACCTTCAACGCCGTTTGAGATTGCTGGTTTTTTTTTTTTTTTCTCCCTCAGATCTGGAATTATTAATGTGGAGATGGTGGTTTTTTTTTTATTATTTTTTTAAAGATTGAAGTAGGGAGAGGGGTTTGGGAAAAAAAGATGGGGCTAGATTGAAGTAGGGAGAGGAATTTGGGGAAGAAAATGATAAGTTTTTTTAGATTGAAGAAGATGAAAGGGTGGGTTGGGTTTTTTTAGTTTGAAGATGAAGATGGGGGAGGTGGGTTTTACAGATTGAAGAAGAAGATGGGGTGGGGGGTGTTGAGGAAGAAGAAGATGGGAGGGGTGGAGGTGGGTTTTTGTTTGTAGAAGAAGAGGGCAACCACGGCGACGGCAACTGACGGCGAGAAGGGGAGGGGTTTTGGGTAGAGAGAGGGGAAGATTTGATTATTATTATTATTATTATTTTTTAATTTAAAAATTAATATATTATTGTTTAATTTAATATTTTATTTTTTATTAACTGCCACGTCAGCACCGTTAAAAAAATTAACGGTGGAGGGACTTAATAGAAGCAT
Organism: Luffa acutangula; assembly: GCA_036850905.1. Classification (NCBI taxonomy): domain Eukaryota; kingdom Viridiplantae; phylum Streptophyta; class Magnoliopsida; order Cucurbitales; family Cucurbitaceae; genus Luffa; species Luffa acutangula. The sequence continues at coordinate 52,074,582 of CM072087.1, read as the reverse complement.
TTTCAAAATAGTAGGGACTTGATTGTTTGATTTTGAAACCTAGGGACCTATTGGAAACGAACCTCAAACATGAGGGACCAAAGAGGTATTTTACCCTATTTTTTAAAATAAAAAATTAGAAACGAAAAAAAAAAGAAAATAAAAGATGCAAGTGTGGGAGAAGGAAGAAAAACCACACCCTGACCACAAAGCCAATACTATATTTGATGCATAATTGTGCGGAGGTGATCTCTGCGAAATTCTTTTTTTTTTAATTTATTGTCGCGTCGGCGTGTGACACGTGTTTCAAGTCGTCTCTTCAAGAGACGACCTTTGACCGAAAATTTAAAACTGCAATGTTTCAATAATAAGTTTCAAACTAACTATATTTAAATAATAAGTTTTAAAAATTATAATATTAATAAAAAATGTCCGTCAGAAGGCGTGTGACACGTGTTTCAAGGTCGTCTCTTCAAGAGATGACCTTTGACCGAAAATTTAAAACTGCAATATTTCAATAATAAGTTTCAAACTAACTATATTTAAATAATAAGTTTTAAAAATTATAATATTAATAAAAAATGTCCATGAAAATTGACAAGCCTTTTCTTAAAAAAGAAGAGCCAGAAATAATGGCAATAAAATAAATATAATAGATTTTTTTAAAAGAAAGAAAAATATAATTTAATAGAAGCCCCACTAACATAAAATTCTAGATTCACCCTAGTTTTAAGTGTATTTGGAATAACTTCTAATTTAACCTATAACTGATTCAAAACAGCCCACAAGAGCATGACTCAACTGACATAAAAGTTTGTTTTTTGATTAAGAGGTCAGATGTTCAATTCTCCCCCTACATAAAAAAAATTAAAAAAAAAAAAATGAATACTAATGCTTTATTTGCTATCTTGTTCATTGAATACAAAAGGCAAAAATCATGGACTAACTTCTATACCATCTGAGTTTTGAAAAAGAACTTTGCACAAAACCGTCTATACACAATGGCAGAAGGCTAAAAGAATGAGCAATTACAGAATGCACTTTTGACATTTACAGGATGAGATGAGATGAGATGATGAGGACATTTACGACTGTTTCTTCATGAATCTGGCCATGTAGTATTTAAAGGCAAATTGCGAAGCTCTGAAACCAACAGTTCCAAGAACCAGAAAGAATGAATAGCATATGCAATAATTGTACACCAGAAGAGGGAGAAACTCCCTGTGACTTTCAGTCTTTATCTTGGAAAGGAAGTAGATGCCATAAACAAACATGTACACCGCAGGTGAACCCCCACGTAATAAGGATCTGCAATCATTCATTTGTTTCAGATTTGGATTCAAATTCATCAACTACAACTTCCATTATCTTCGTCTTAATACCTTTCCTTTCGCTTATAAAATAGGATCAGTTTCCTTTCTCCAATAGCTAATTATATGCAATGAATATAATCTATAAGATTAGATCCAGTCTTTTATAGAATTGAATATTAGAGGTATAAAATTCCTACTTAGAAGAAAAGCAAAACTAGTTGTAGTAGTCAAACTTAAGTATAACTCAACTGGCATAAAATACTTGTCCTCAACCCATGTTGTTAGAAGTTCAAATCTCCCCACCCCACTTATTGCTGAACTAAACAGAAAATTAGTTGTAGTTTGTAGATGAAACCTAGCAACTCCAATGGAACATTCTCCCAAAATGAAGAATATTATAATGTATGCTAGGCTACAAAAATTAGAATAAAGAATAACAGCTCTATGAGATTAATATAATCATGTCAGGTCATTGTCAGATCCAAAAGTTTAAGCTAAACCTACATTGTCATTATAAAATGAGAGAATCTATGACCTTCTTTAGTTGCTAAGTTCAAGTATAATCAAATTTAATTATCTTTGATCTCTTTTCATTAATATAGTGGGATTTGCATACATTCTAAAAGAATCTGAGGAAACAAACAGAGAAACAATGCACAATAAGATATGTAAGTTAAAAGGATTAATTACCTCCACCACCAGTCGTAATCATTTTTGAGTAGCTGGATACTAGTAAGCGTAACTCCAGAAATGATGGTAGTTATGATGACCATTAAGAAGGCAGCAAATAAGGTGACGAATGACCCGCACACCTTCAAACCCCACAAGCTTGCAAAGATATCATCCATTAGGGAGCAGATTGGCAAGAAAGTTGCAAGGCCCACAAGAATCATCTGACATGGTGTCTTCATGTACCATATAGTGGAAGGTATGTTAAACATGATAAGTCTTCTGGTGACACAAGTTGCAGCATTTTGCGCTGGTCTATAGAAGTCCCTTATTGCAATACAACAAAGGTACATCAAAATGACACTGCCAAATCCTGCTATCAAAAGAATACGGAATGCATGGTCAACCATTAAAGTACTCGTCACAAATATCTTTCCTATGAGAACAGCTATGAACACGGGAAAAATGTAGAGTGCGCCCGTTTGAAAGACACATTCTTTCTGCACGAATGAGATTCCAAAAAAAAAAAAAGAAGTATCATGTAGAGAAGCATGAATGGACAAATATAAAATGGTGAATTACAAGTTTTTGAGAATATACCCATCCAATTGGGGAAAAATTTTCATGAAATGATCTGCCCATAAATGCAGATAGTACTGATGTTAGACAATATACCATAACAAGATCAGCAGAGACTATTTCACGGTTGCAGGGGTAGATACCCTCGTATGCAGAAACAAAAAGCATTACAATTCTGCAGACGCAATTGGTTTATGATTAGATGCTGATTAGATGAGTAGATGATTAGCTCTACAATTCAATTTTAAAGGTTACATGATTATATGCTGAGTTCCAACGCCCAATGTAGCACCGAGTAAGGATGTGAACATCGGACAGTGGCACGTTCTATCATTGAAACGACGAATACCTCTATGAGGTTGTCTGTAAATAATCAACAAATCTGAAAGATTAACAACAGTCTTGAATTAACCTAAATTACAAGAACAAAGAGAAGGCCTGTTACCTGTTCTCCATGAGATACCGAAACAGATACGGTGAAGCAACTACAAGAGGCAAAGCTATCCACCAAAAAGCAATGACAGTCCAAAGCCACATTGACGACAAAACCAAGTGTCGATCCTCTTCCAAAAGCCATGAGGTTTTCTCAGCTGCAGTTTTGTTTGTGGGCTTGATTTCATTCCAGAAGACAGAGTAGGAAAATTCGACAAAGACTTCAGTAATATTGGTTATATCCACAGAAGAATTAAGACTATTTACAATATTAATGCCCATCACTTGACTCTGCATGAAATCCACGTTGAATTCAATGTGATTGAAAAGATAAAATTTCTGCCCCAATCCTGTTTCTTCAATGGCTTCCCCCACCTTACTCCTAAACCAGATGTTGGCAAAGTACATTTGGTACTCAAATTTGTTTTCGATGGCAAACTTAAACCTTTTGAGATCATCTTCTGTCATATACTTCTCGCAAAGGAAGCCCTCTGACTCTGAAACGCCAAATTTCAACTCATATTGGGTGTTGGTTAAGCAGTCGCCAGCCAGAATTTCATTCAGGGATCTCTTTCTTTTGGGTACTTCTTCTGTAGCCCATTAAAATGTACAACGAATTAAACATAAATGACGTACGTGATATAATATCAATCAAAGAGTTCCAACATCTAATGAAGAGTACAATATGAAATTCACCTCCTGGAGGGCAAACTGGAAGCGAAAAATAAGAGTATGCCATGCTGCGAATCAGAAAAATGGAAATAGTTAACAACATTGATTAGTAGAACAGAGTTAGAGACACCACAAGTAGTATCTCAGAGAACATATAGCTTCTTACACTCTTTCTCCCGATCTTTACCCTTTTTCCGTTAATCAAGAAAAGAAATCACTTCATGAAGTAAGCAATGCAAATGCAGTTTTGAATTGTAATTCTTTTTTTTTTATCCCCTTCTCAATTAAAGAAGCAAACTAACGAAAGGAAGTGCAAGACTCGGGGAATAAAAAATATGCATCATCTACGTAATTTGATATTGACTGTATCTTAGCTAATTCATTTTCAATCTTACGAAAACCTATCTATCTTGAAAAACTCAGCAACTCCCTGAAAATTTAAACTGTCACTTTGGATTTCTAATCAGATGCATTTGGTTTTTCAAACCGAAGTACACGAAACAATTAATTCCAATATCGAAAAAGTAGAACGAAATACATTTTGATACGATAAGCTCTACAAGAACTCATTTCTTTCCATCTTTTCCGACGATTTCTCATCACCCAAACAGGGTCAGTGACCTCAAGATAAGGCGGATTAAACAGAAACCGACTAAGATCTTACCGACACAGCAAAGGGATTGGAATGAAAACGGAGATTGCAAGAAAACTAAAAAGAATAGTGGGAGTATGTAATTACCATCGTTCATCAGCCCCAAATACTTTGTTGGCGAACAGAGGAATCCACTCTCCGTATGCAAATCCTTGCTTGGATGAAGAAGCGTGTCTTTTCTCATCAGTAGCTTTGAAAATTCTCGCGGAGAATGGGAGTGGCAGAATAAATGTTAAAATGAGGAGCAAGAAAATCAGTTTACGACATGGCGCCATTCTTGATACAGCGCGAGTGAGATATAACAGAGAAGGTGAAGAAAACAACGGGAAACTACTTTTATCATCGAGATTTCAACGGCAATGTGATGGTGGCTTCTGGGCAAAGTGTGGACTTGTCGTTGCAGGCCCATGTGGCTGAGCTCTGGGCCATTTTTGAGGGGCTTAAAATGGTTGTCTGATAGCCAGCTTGCCGTTCTTTTTTGGGTAACTACGGCTCGTTTGATAACGTTCTCGTTTCTTGTTCCCGTTTCTTATTTTTAAGAAACAAACTTGTTTGATAACTCATCCATGTTTCTTGTTTCTAAATTTCTAGAAAATCGGCAAAATTTGAGAAACTACAAAAAGTTGTTTTCTCAAATTATGTTTCTGTTTTTTTTTTCTTTCATGCATGTATCCTTCTCTCTCTTCCATTCCTAGTTCCATATTTTTTTTTCGACCGACAACCACCATCGACCTCCGACTACCGCTGCTGTCGACCTACACCGGTCGCTCGTCGTCGAAGACCTCTGCTGACAGACCGGCGACAACGACTTCTCCAACATTTTTTTCGAAAATTCTTTCATAACTTTTCTGACGATCGTCGCCACCATCAACTGGCTGCCACCGTCCACCTCCTCCGACCGACCATCACCGTTGACCTTCAACTATCGGCTGCCTTGACCTCCACTAACCCACCACCGCGCGACCTCCACCGACCGATCGCTACCGGCTGCCGTTGACTTCCACTATCTGGCCACCGTCAACCTCCACCTACCGACCGCCACCATCGACCTTCAACTACCGGTTGTCGTCAACCTCCACTAACTGGCCATTGTCGGCCTCTACCGACCGACCGCTACCGTCGACCTCCACCGACCGACCGTCGTCACCGACCTCCGACTACCGACAACCGTCCACCTCTAACTACCACTTGCCACCGACTGGTCTTTGCTTCGACGCCGACCTTCGAATACCGGCCACCGTCTACCTCTGACTACCGGCTGCCGCCAACCTCCACCACCGGCTGCTGCCGCCGACCTATGTCGATTGACCGCTACCGTCGACCTTCGACTAACGGTTGTCGTCGATCTCCACCGATCGGTCGTCGTCGTCGACCTCCGACTACTGGCCAACGTTGACCTCCACCAACCGACCGCCACCGTCGACCTATAATAATCGGCCTCCGCTGACCCCAGCTGACCAGCCTCCGCCGATCGACCGCAACCGTCGACCTTCGACTACATGACGCCATCGACCAACCACCATCGTCGAATCCTGAATACCAGTCGCCGCCGACCCTTGCTGAGCAGCCTTCGCTGACTGATCGCTACTGTCAACCTCAGACTATCGGGTGTCAACGACCAGCCACTACCGTCGACCTCCAACTACTTGGCGTCGTCGACCAGCCACTACCGTTGACATCTGACTACCGACAGCGGTCGACCTCCGTCGAATGACCGCCATCGTCGACCTCTGACTACTGCGCGTCGTCGACCTCTTATTACCGCCGACCAACCACCGCCAACCGGTCGCCATCATCGACCTCCGACTACCGGCCAACACTAACCACCACCAACCAACCGCTACCGTCGACCTACAATAACCGACCTCCGTCGACCCCCGCTGATCAACCTTCGCCGACCGACTGCTACCGTCGACATCCGACTACTTGGCGCCATCGACCAACCACCATTGTCGACCCCAACTGACCAGCCTCCGTCGAATGATCGCTACTGTCGACCTTAAACTACCAGGTGCCGCTGACCTCTGTTGACCAGCATATGTCGATCGATCGCCACCGTCGACCTTCGACTACCGGCCGCCACCGATGACCTCTGACTACCGGCCTTCACCGGTCTACTACCACCGTCGACCTCGGACTACTGTCAACCTCCGACTATCGAGCACCACCGACCAGTCGCTACCGTCAACCTCTGACTACCGTGCGCTGTCAACCTCTGCTGACCGACCACCACCATCAACCTCCGACTATTGGGCACCACCAATCTCTGTCGACCTATGACTACCGGTCGTCGACAACCTCTGCTGATCGACCTTCGTCGACTGATCGCCACCGACCTCCGTCGACCAGCTGCTACAGTCGACCTCTGACTACCAAATGCCACCGTCGACCTCCGACTACCGGTCGCCACTATCGTCGTGGACCGAAACTTTTTCTTTTTTTTTTCTTATTTTCGACGACCGCCGCCACCCGCCGACGACTTTTCCAGCATTCACAACTGACTGTCAGCATTCGCCCAGTGGTCGGAGGTCGGTAGCGATGGTCGACGATCAACGACGACGGGTGATCGGTAATAATGGTGGTAGTGATGAGGAAGAAAGAGAAATAAAAAACATAATCGTTGAAAATTAATATATTTTTATATTATATGTACTAAATTTTATTTTAACTAAAAAAAACAAGAAATAAGAACCAGTTATCTAACACATTTGTGTTTATGTTTCTTTTTTCAGAGAAACAGGGAACAAAAATAGTTATCAAACATGTTTCTGTTTCTAGTTCTTAAAAAACAATAAATAAGAAACAGGAAACGAGAAACGAGAAACGAGAAACAGGACACGAGAACGTTATCAAACGGCCCTACATAAATGGACCAAAAGTAGTCCTAATAAATCAAAATTGTTCTAAAGAATCATTTTTTACAATCTTATCCACTGATTTTTTAACCTAGAAAGTTCATTTACTTGAATACCCTTTAACAAGTTTCTAATGCTAAATTTTAAATGCATATTAACTGCGTAAAAACACCAGAAATGAAAGATATGATATGTATAGTTGTATAATTAATGGCCTATGCAAAGATATATATAATATATCATCGTTTAGATTGAAAATGAAATAATATAATACGTTATAATATAAAACTCTATAACTTAATTGGAAACGTGGTGTTAAAACTGAAAAATATTTTAATATAAGAGCTGAAATTGAACAAACTAAAAAGTAAGAGAAAATATAAACATACACATTTGTGAAATTGAACATGGAAAAATGAAACGAAAATGAAGGAGTCACAATTTGTGTTTGGTCTTTGATGGACGAAAATGGATGAGCCGCAACTGACCACAAAAATGGACGAAAATGAAAGGACAGAAAATGGTCTGTGATGGACGAAAATCAATTCGCAGGCGAGGCGAAAAAATTGACCACTTGAAAGGAACTATAAATTTGTAGGTGAGCCGTAAAAAATGAAAGGGTGAAAAAATTGTATCCTGTATGCGTAACCTTATTAAGCCATCAAAATGAAAACAAGAAAAATGAAATTATGAACAATAGAATGTAAAATTTATTTGGAATAATACTTTCCATGTCTGAACATACAAATTTTTTTTTTTTTTTTTTTTTGAAACATTCAATTGGACATATGCTTATGGAAAGTTAATAACAAAATTATTATATTTAATAATTTATATAATCTAATATATTATTAAATTTAAATTCTTTCAATTATTCAATGAAAGGACAATTTAGTAACAAAATTATCTCAATTAATGTGTAAAAACCTACCTATAATAATTTTGATCATTAAAGACATTTGTGAAATTTGATGATCAATTTGACTCATCCGCTATAATTTATGTTTTTTTCTTTTTTTTTTTCTTTTTTTTAAAGGAGTCTCAAGTTTGGTGGGATGGAGAGGCCTCGTTGAATCAATTTGGAGTTTATTTCTGACTTTTAAGGGAAATTTCTTTTTAGTATATTCCATGTAAGTGTAATCAAGGTTTAAAATGTCGATGTCGATGGAAATGTCGAGGTCCTGATTTTATGGAAATATCGATGTCGATGGAAATTCCGGGAAGATTTACGGAAATCATAGAAATTGATGGAAATTGTTTGAATTAGTCCATGAAATTTTGTTTGTGGCTTAATTATGATATAATTGACAATTTTTTATCATCATATCTAAAAAGTAGAACAATATTTGGATGAAAATGTTGATTAAAATGTCGATACGTGCAGAAAGATTTGTAAATTATTAAATGAGACTTTAATTTGAAAATTAAAATAGATATGAAATATTGATAGATGAAAAATAACTTTGGATTTATGAATATAAAATTTTACAATGACTAATACCAAAAAGATGATCGTGGACATTAAATAATTGATAAACTAATATGTAAAGAAAATAACACTAATAAAGTAAAAAAATAACACTAATAAACTAATATGTAAAGAAAGATGTAACCTTTTAAAATTAAACTTCTTAACTTAAGAAAGAAATTAGTAATTGAGACAAGTGAGATAATTTGGAGAATTAGGAGATTTAAGCGAATTTGGAAAAATTGAGAGAATTTGAGAGAATTGAGAGAGTTTGGGAGAGAGTTTGAAAAATTGAGGTGGGAAGAAATTGAGATGAAGTGGGGGTATTTATAGGTGGTAAAAATAATAAAATAATAAAAATGTAAAAAAAAAACATAGACTATAAAAAGCTAAAATACATAAAAAAAAATAAAAAAAAGCTTGACAAACAAGTGATTCAAGAGCTGGTTTTTTTTTTTTTTTTTTTTTTTTTTTTTTTTTTTTTTTTTTTTTAAAAAAAAAAACGGAAACTGGACGGAAATGTCGACATGTCGTCGACATGGGGGGAAGATCGAAACTTCCCCCCCACGGAAATGTCGACACTGTCGACATACCGACATTTCCATGGAAATGTCGGTATGTCGATGGAAATTTGATACCTTGAGTGTAATGCAGTGGCTCATGAGATAACTCATTTTGGTAGATCTAGAATTTGCCAAAATACCTGGGTTAGGGACTACCCGCGTTGGCTGTGTAAATGGGTCGAGTTTGACCAATCTAAGATTGCCCTTGAGGTGTCTTTTTGAGGTATTTTTCAAAAAAAAAAAAAAAAATTAGGACTTATGTGGAATATTGTTATTTAATTTGTGAACATATTTTAAGTTGTGAATTTTAGATAATTATTATTTTGCATATCATATAATTTGGAATATGTTATATCATACGTATTTTAATTTAATAAATATGAACTAAATTTAGAATTTAAAATATATTATATTACATATATTCACTTGTGTACATGGTTCGCTTATCAATAGATAAGGTATAACCTCGATCAAAAAATTAGAATTTCAAATATCTCTAAATAGATGGATCTAATTTCTAAAATTTAAGACCATTATCCTATTTATAAATTGAAAATATTAGATTTATACTAACATGATTGATTGGATGTTTGGGGATTGAACATCTTAGAAAGGTCCATTGAATTGACATTTTTCTAATCCATATGAAATTATCCATTTCTAAAACCTAATTATATATGTGTGTATGTACATATAATTTGTGCAATTTGTTTATGAATACTAGAACCGAAGGATGAATTTTTATCTTGAATTTAGCATCGTATATTAATTTTTAAACGAATCGGATTTTAAACTCAAAATAACTATTACAATATTTATCTTACATTTGAATAAATTTTGTAACTTTTCTTTAGGATAGACTTTCCCCTAAATTATATATATAAGTTATAAAGTACATGTTTAATACAAAATTAATAGTCAAAGTGAACATAATTCAACGGTATTGGTATGCATTCTTGACTAAGAGATCAGAGTTTCAAATATTCTCATTTTCAAATTGTTGAGAAGATTTTTTTTTGGATTAAAATTAGCAGGTAAAAGTAGTAAAATTCGAATAAGGACAAAAATTATAATATTAATCTAAATCTAAGATTCAATTTGATGAATTTAAAATTAAAAATAAAAGTTACACAACTCAAAAGTCCTCAAGAGTATAAATTGGGGGATTCAAATATTTGAATTCTTAATCGACCATACATATCATTACTGTTGAGTTGTGCTCTGACAAATTTTCACTATTTGTTATAACAAGAAAACAAGTAAAAGTCATTTTTTTTTCCTTTTAAAGAATTATACTAACGTCAACATGAGCATATCTCTACCGACATGAAGATTGTATCATGGACCAATTCCTTAGAGGTTCGATATTGTAAAATAATAAAATAAAATAAAAGGTGGTGACGGTGTAGGCAATGGTCAAAGTTCAAAACACCTTATACACGCAACGCAAACCACTCCCAGCAATTTTCATTATTATAATAATAATAATTATTATTATTATTTTTAATACTTTCCATCTTTTCCTTTTTCTCAAGCAGTGGAATTGCAAAGTTCCGATTCCGATCTTATCTTTCTTCGATTTCCGAAATTTCCAACTTCCTTCTAATTCCCCAATTCCCTCTTTACTTTGGGCGGCGAATTGCCATGGCCGCCGGAGTTCCAGTTCGATCGACATCATTTTCGTCTCACTATCCAGTAAGCCAACTCACCTATTTCCCCACGACACTCTTCTCTTTCTTATCTTTACGTATTGGAATTCATAGATTAATCTTTCGATTACTTGTATGGAGAATTAGATTGGCGCGACCGGTTCCAACTCCTTGAATATGGTCGCGTTAATTAGTTTGTTCTGTTTGTTCACGATCGGTTTCTAATGCAATTTGAAATTTCTGGGGATTTTGAGTGAGCATTGCCGTTTTAGTAAAACCCCAGATTTCTGATTTCGTTAATTCTTTATATGCGAGAATTTTTGTTTTTAGTGGATAATTTATGTTTCAGATCCGGGTTTTTATTGGGAAGTTGTATTGAATTGCTTTTGTCAATTTGATTGATTTTCGCGATACGGAAACCTGTTTTTATTCGTATTGTGCTTCTTGTTAACTGCTGCAGATAGCACTGATGATGTTCACATGGCTACTTTGATTCCTGTTATTGGGGTTTTGGGTGCTGGAATTTGATGTTCTGTGTAAATTTGTGGAAGTAGCTGCTTCATCTTGGTGCTTTGGGAATGGAGCATCTTCCTGTTGAAGTGATTGGAAACATACTTTCCCAGCTCAGAGGTGCCCGAGATGCAGTGATTGCTTCGGCAACTTGTAAGAAATGGAGAGAAGCTTGGCGCAATCACCTCCACACCCTTTCTTTTGATTCTCATGATTGGCCTGTCTATCATGAACTCTCAACCAGCAGATTGGAAATTCTTATAACTCAAACAATATTTCAAACAACTGCGCTGCAACATCTGGCAATATCAATGGATGAAGTTGACGAATTCTCTGCTGCACCTGTGATGGCTTGGCTCATGTATACTAGAGATACTCTGCGCCAACTGCACTATAATGTGAAGACAACCCCGATCTTCAATATCATTGAGAAATGTGGTCGACAAAAGCTTGAAGTGCTGGCATTGGCTCATAATTCTATAACAGGCGTAGAACCCAGCTATCAGAAGTTCCCTTGCTTAAAATCACTTTCTCTTAGTCATGTCAGTGTCTCTACATTGGATTTGAGCCTTCTTCTGACCACTTGTCCTAAACTTGAGAAATTGGCTCTGATCAGTCCTGATATTTCAATGTCAGATATGGAAGTTAGCAGTTCCTCATTGAAGGATATATATGTTGAAGCAATCAGTTTGGACAAGTTTATATTGGAGGCTGATACCCTTGAAGTTATGCATCTAAAAGATTGTACTCTTGAGCTATTTGAAGTAGTTAGCAAGGGAGCCTTGAGAGTTCTAAGGATTGATGATGTCAGTGTTATCCATCTTGATATTGGTGAGAACATGGAAAATCTTGAGGTTGTAGATGTCTGCAACTTTACAATTATGTGGCCAAAATTCTATCATATGATCTCAAAATCATCAAAGTTAAGGAAGCTTCGGCTCTGGGGTGTTGTATTTGATGACGATGATGAGGTAGTGGATTTAGAGACTATTTGTATGTGTTTTCCTCGGTTAAGCCACCTATCGCTATGTTACGATTTGAAAGATGGAATCCTTCAGCATAGTTTGCAGGGGTCATCTCATTTGTTGAATGTGGTAGTGCTTGAGCTCGGGTGGAGTGTAGTTAGCGATTTTTTCTCTGAATGGATGGAAAAACTTCTAGGAAGGTGCCCGAATTTGAAAAAGTTGATCATATGTGGGGTTGTCTCTGAGGTCAAAACCCATGACGAATGCCAAACTTTAGCAAACTTCACCTTTTCCGTCGTCCAGTTGATGAGAAAGTATATGCATGTGGAGGTTCAGTTCGAATATGAATAGAAGAAAGTTCATGGAGTTCTCCAAGTCTATTCGAGAGTTGTATGAGACTATATGCATCCCATAAGGATTCTGACGATCCTACTTGTTCGACAGTCGTAATTCTGAAAACCTTTATCTTTCTTTACAAACTGCATTCATTACTTTAAGCAATTGTCAATCACAGTCCCTGTTGACAAATGACGAACTTTTCTTTTCTTTTTCCACAGGTTCATTTTTAGAGACTTGCTAGGATTCTGTATCTATCTTCTCTGGATTTGTATATTTTTCCAAATTCCCTGAACTCTTTCTTTTCCAGATATGCTTTAAGTTTAAGCAAATAGCATTTATAAATCACATGCATTTCATTTATATAATTCCCAGGCCAGGAAACATATTTTAATTACTGGTTTGTGTAACCCTGATTTTCAGCTGTTGTATTTGAGCATTTGCGACTTTGAGGGTATTTTCATTTAAAACCGAGGCAGGAAGCATATCCTGTCAAGGGACTTCAATCTTCCAAGCTACAAGGTCAACACTTTGATAAATCTATCCCCTCATATGTTAGGAACATTGGCATGGAAGCTTTGCACGTTTTTTTTTTAATAATGAAAATGCCATCATAACATTTGTTTGTTTGCATTATGATTTCGGCATAGTTTATGATTTTGCTGCTGTCTCTTGAGTTTTACAGCTACTCTCTGCTGCGTTTTATGTGTAACTTAGAAGTATGGAAGCAAAACCTCTTAGTTTGGTAAGAACTCTAGCCATCTTGTATTATCGGCCAGTAAGATGGTCCACATGGGCAGCTTTACATATTTCTACTCTTGTATCTAAGGGCCAGAAAGAGCAGCCAAGTTTGTTTGTGTACAAAATTGACTACTAGCAACTGCTTTTAGTTACATGTTTGCAGTTTGGAAATATTAAAAGATGCATCCCAAATCCCCACTAATAACCCATTCTGTTTCTTGTTGTTTAGTTCATTTAAGCCGTTTGTTTTGTTTTTACGTTTAGTGTTGAGCTTTCTATTTGTTATTGAGTTCTAATTATCAGGTTAGCTTTTGGCTACTTTGTTGCTTTTTTTGGCTAATTATTAATTTGTACGTTTTGGTGTATGCCAACTATATTGTGATGTGCTTCCAACGTGCATTAGTCTGTCAGGGTGAAGAGAGAGAGTAAGAATTTTGAGGTGGTGGGGTCTCTTTCATCTTAGGTTGCTTTTTGGGTTATTCTTTTTCTCGCAGGAGTAGAGATGTCTTAACCGCTAAGCTAACCTCATATCGTCATTCTCTCTTCGCATGGTGTCCATAAATGAAAAATTCTTGTTGGTTTTCTCTTACACTCTATTTTTTCTCTCCTCAATACTTCAATAGTATTGTTTGGTAAAAGCTTATTCTTGCAGTTAGGTCTGAAACGGACTCCTTATCTTTGGACTTGAGAGTCTCTGAGTACTGTGCTTGAAAATCATAACAGGTACAGCAAAGAATTTTGAGTTTGAAAATTCAGGGTAAAGGCAATCTTGATGAGCTTAGCTTAAATTCAATTGACTATTTTTCTACCCAACTAAATGGGCAGGATATTGTCAACAAGCGAAAATTTTTGGATAGTTTTATGATCTTAATTGATGTTTTTATTTATTTTGTATTCGTAGATGAATGAAGGTTAAATTATCAAAAATACCCCTCGACTTTAGGGTTTGTTTCAATTATACCCCTGGACTTTCAAAAGTTTCAATTATGCCCTTGAAGTTTCAAATTTGTTTCAAAACTACCCTTGGAGACATTTTCCGTTAAATTTATCGACAAAAATTGATGCGTTTGCATGTGTTTTTATCGTTTTTTCCACGTATGTGTTCAAAACTATTCACATAAGCAACAATATATATGCAAACACGTCATTTTACATCCATGAATTTAACAAAAAAAAGCCTTCAAGGGTAGTTTTGAAACAATTTTGAAACTTCAAGGGCATAATTGAAACTTTTGAAAGTCTAGGGGCATAATTGAAACAAACCCTAAAGTTTAGGGGTATTTTTGATAATTTAACCATGAATGAAGAGCTACTACTTTTAGACCAAGATCTCGTGACTTTCAAACAGTATAAAAGAATAAAGAAAAAAGAAACTGGAAAATGATCATTTTGAGCCCAAATTATCATCATCATCATCAATTACTTTATATTTTTTTTAGAATATTAATTATAAATACCTTAACAATTGAGTTATGGTTGGTGATGTAAATCTTATGGTTTTTCTTTAAATTTATTTATTTGATAATAAAACAGCCTCAAAGATCCTTATTTTTGCCAGACACCTCAAAATAATTTTTTTTAAAAAAAAGAGTGCATACTTCAACCACTTTACTCCCTGTCACTTGTGGTCAGCTCTTCATGCTCAACATCTTTTCAACAAATACTTCACAAAATATATTTGGCCATTTTGAAGATTAATTGACTCAAAAGCTCAATAATGGTGTAGGACAAAGAAACGTTCAAACTCGGTCCAACAAGAATCGATTCTTCACAAATAATGTGCCAAAAAAAAACACCTTAGAACACACTGTTCAATGCCATGAATGGCAAGAAAAGGTGAAATTAAGGTCCCAAAAATGGCCTGAAATGGACAATTCCAATGGAGGTTAAGGTACTAAATGAGACAAAACATACCCTCTTCTTGGATTAAATAATGCAAAGAAAAAGTGAGCAATGAGAGACCTTTTTATGCAAATTTGGATCGCATGAATTTACTTCTCCGACGTATCTCATCTAACAGTTGAAAAATGAAGGCATCGTCCGTAATAGGGGTCAAGATATTCATATGTAGAATTTAAAATATTTCATTTTAAAGTTTAATCCACGAATGCCTAATATGAAAAAACAACTTGTTCTTATGTGCAGAATGATGTGTGTCATCCTTATTCAAAGGTAAACTCGTGCACGTTCAATAGAAAAATCAATTGTCGGGCTTATATGCATTTAAATATTATGCTGCTCTCTCTCATCCCATACTTGACAAAGAATTGAGCGAGCCATATGTGAGACTAAGGAGAGATTCTTGAGACAAAACAATGCTCAATAATTTGCTATACTTCACAATTGCTAGTACACATCTACATGAACATATATGATCCAAGTCAATTAATTTTTTTTTTTTTTTTGACAATATGTGAGGATGGGGGGATTCGAACCACAAATCTCGTAGTCATCAGTACAACTTTATGCCAGTTGAGCTATGCTCTTGTTGGCCCAAGTCAATTAACTTGGGTCACAGTTGCGAATGGTTTACCTTAGTTGCTAAGCAACAACTTGGTCTAATTAAGTTGATTCCCACAATGACCAAAAACATATATCTCACACAACTTACTTTTATTTTGCTAGTGATAAGGCATACACTACAAGAAAATTAGGTTCTACAGATGGAAGTTTTCTCGACGTTACATAAGTCATCGGGCTAAAGAGCTTATGCCGACGGTAAAGGCAAAAATATTTGAACGAATTGTCAACGGGAAGACAAAACTGTCAACAGTTCCCTTCAATCTGCTAACAAAATTAAAGTTAGGGTTGAAAATTTGAAAGAAAGATCCACACATCTACATTATTATCAACACAAAAGTTCTCAAAGTTTCTCTCATTTAACTTCAATTTCGACGTTTCTTCCCAAAAAAAAAATCTTAAAATACATCATATATTTTCACTAAATCAAATATGATTTTCTTTTAATCGCTTTTATCATAGTCACAACGTATATATGGTATGCATCAACATGTCTAAGTAATTCGATCCTTGCATACAATTATAAAGGCAAATCAAAAGAATGGGAGTAATAATAACACCCACATTAGAAATGGCCACCGATTTAATCATTCTTGCACCATCCTTGTGTCTTAAGCCTCAAGTAAAAATAGTGGTTGGCAGCTCAATTTGAGAGCAATCAAGCATGCACCACGATTCAATGAGATACAATAATCATGGCGTATTGGCCATTTTACAAGTATCATTGATATGTGACACTTTTCTATATGATAAATAAAGTTAATTAAATAAACAAAAATATCAACTTTATAGTTGATGATTTTTTGTGAAATCCCTTTCCCAAGTTTAATTTTGTGGCCAAATTCATATCTATTCATCATCTTCCACTTGAAATTTGGGATTTCATGATCTCTATTGTATTATTATTGTTGTTATTTTAATTTCTTTTGTTATAATAATTGAATAAAAAAGAAAACAAAAAAGAGTATGATACTTAGTGGAGGAAGAACAAGAAAATAAGGAATTAAAGATGGGTGAGTGAGAATTTGAAAAAAGTTCTTGGGTGGGTGATAAAAACATCATTATAATGCATGGGTAATAATCATATGGAATGGAAGTATACTAAACTTATTCTCTTTATTTTGAATTTACTTCAATATTTTTGGATTAAAAAACACATTTTATCATTTGACCTTTCTTTTTAAGTAATGATTTAGACATAAACTTTTTAATAGCGAAGATTTATCTCTTGAACTCTAGTCTATAACAATTTAGTTTTTATAATTTAAATTTTATAATAATTTAGTCTCTATTATAAAACGTTCCATTTGAATCCTACCAACTCAATGTTTCTTTTTTATATCGTCGAGTTTAGTTGGTTGATATAGACCAACCTTAAATTTTTCTATAAATTGATACAAATTTTAAATGGAAAATACTATCAATTGTTGCCAATTAAAGTTAACGATCTAAATATTCACCAATCTCAAATTTCACACGTCTAAATAAATGGAAAATAGAAATAAGATTTTATTACAAGTTTAGTCTCTCGTTTTTTAGGATTGGAAAATACTATCAAAGTGTGCCTTGGATCAAGCCATTAAAAAAAAGTCACTTTTATTCAAACCTATTCCATTATTCTATATAAACCCATCAAACCCAATATTCTTGGAATCATCAAACACAAAGAATTCGATCACAATTCAAATCAAAATGTCTCTCAAAATCCTCATACCCATCTTCTCATTTCACCTAATTCTCACACTCTCCATGGCATCAGACCCCGACCCACTTCAAGATTTCTGCATCCCAAATCCCAACTCCCCAAAAAACAGAGCCGCCGCCGACGGTGGCGACCCTCCATGCAAGAACTCAACTTCCGTCACCGCCGACGATTTCGTGTTCTCCGGCGGAAAATCCGCCGGAACCTTCTCGAAAAGTGGGTTCGCCACCGTAGCCGCAAACCCAACTCTGTTCCCCGGATTGAACACGCTGGGAATGTCGTTCGTACGCGCCGACTTCAAAGTGGGCGCCATAAACCCGCCGCACGTGCACCCACGCGCGGCCGAGATGGTGTACGTGGTTCGGGGGAGCGTGTACGCCGGTTTTGTGGACTCGGCGAACCGGGTTTACGCGAAGGTGATCGGAGAAGGTGAAGTGATGGTGATTCCGAGAGGGCTGGTGCACTTTCAGATGAATGTGGGGAAGCGGACGGCGACGGTTTTCGGGTGTTTTAACAGTCAGAATCCGGGAACTCAGAAGATGGCGTCCGCCATTTTTGGCTCTGGGATTAAAGAAGAGCTTTTGGAGAAGGCTTTCGGCTTGAGCTTGAAGGAGATCAGGAGGATGAGGAGAATGTTTGATTCTTGAGAATGTTCTTTGGAGGTTTAATTTCGTCCAATTTAATTGAGAAATTTCGTTTTTTTTTTCCTTTGATTCTTAAGTAATAGAGAAATGTTTTTTTTTTTTTTTTTTTTTTTTTTTTTTTTTTTTTTTTTTTTTTTTTTTTTTAATGTAGTGTTTTACGTGTGTTGCATAAGTAAATAAGTGAATTTGATGTGATACATGCCAAACAATCAACGAGACATTGTTATTGCTTCGACATATATTTTAAGAGGTCAAAGATTCGATTCTCTTCTCACCTATCGTGTTGTTGAATTCTAGAAAAGAAAGTTTATGGCGTGACTTGTGTATTATATTGAGTACTTTTGGCCTAACTTGGGTAGTTCATATCATATAAGAACTTAATATACTTAAAAAAAAAAAAAACTTAATATAGAGAAATTTTACTGTATGGTTAAATTAAAATAAGAGTTTTGAAAATTTTGGCCTAAGATTTTTAAAAATATTTTTGGATGGTTTTACTTTTTTTTTTTTTTTTGCCCTTATATATATCCAATACAATTATCTCTCCTAGCTTTTTTTACGTGTTTTTGGATCGACAAAATTTAAACTAAATTTCAAAATCTTCAAATCTTTCAAATTCTCTCTCAACATTTTAAATCATTTTCAAATTGCAGCGTTTTCTAAATTTAAAGGAAAAAAGAAAAGGGGGCTTTGCACAGATAGCAAAAACTGGCAAAAATATTACAAAAATAGCAAAAACATAAAGTTATTTGCGGAAATAGCAAAAAATACGTTAAATTATGAAAATACCCTTAGTATCTCCAATAGACTTTGATGATAATCTTCAATTAATCAAAGTCTATTAGTGATAGACACTGATAGCCGTGTGTATCACTGATAGACTCTGATAATCATAATCTATAAGTTTTTATCGTGTTTAATTCAAGCCTATCCACTACAACAAATTATACTTTTGATGTCGGACGAAAAAAAACGCGTAGGACTTTTAATGTCAGACGAAAAAACGCGCAGGCCTTTTAATGTCGGACGGTGAAAACGCGCGTGTTTGAAATTTTTTTGGGCTTTTATTGTCGGGCATTGCCCGACATTAAAGTGTTCATTTAATGTCTGTTTTTAAAAGCCTATTTTTAGTTGTCTTCCTCATTTTAGCGGTCCACATAAAAAGCATCATCCCCTCTTTCAACTCTCTCTCTGAAAGTAGGGTTTTTTCTTGCGGTCGTTGTTCGAAGCCCTCACAGCCGGTTCCCGAATCTCCAAGATGGTAACTCTTTCTTCCTTGTAGTGGTCTTGTTTTTTGTATTCTTGCTTTCAATTCATTTTTTATTACACTCCCGATTGATTTTTATTTTGGGTGGTTTTATGATGTGAGTTTTCTTAATCATTCGCAACCGTCTCACAAGACCTTCAGAATCAAGAAGTTGGCGAAGAAGATGAGACAGAACGACAAGCCTATTCTTGTGTATAGTTTTTTGAATCGTGAAATTGGTTTAGTAGAATTTTCACTGAAGGGTTATTCCTTCTTCTCTATTGATTTTTTTTTTTTATTTATTTTTTTTTTGCTTTCAAGAAATGTGAGCTTTTGTGCTTTCTGCGTGAAGAGTCCTTAGCAAAAAATTTTGAGTCCAAGTACGTGGAAGACAAATTGGCAGAAGACCTGGTGCCAACCCCCCGAAGTCAGTCAACCCAGTGAGAAGAGAAAAAATTGGGTGTCTAGTTTATACAAGGTAAATATCATCATTTGAATGAACTTTATGCTCTTCAATTTTAAAGGAAATTTATTTTTTCATTCTCCTAAAGGCTAGCTCTGTATCCTGTTTACTTAAATTCCTGAGTGATATATGTATGTTCGTATGAATGAAATAGGGAATTAAAACTTGTTGAAAGAAAATTGGATGAGGTAAATAAGACCACCGTGTCACCTAGAGAAATAAAACAAGGACCAAGTGTACTTATTCTATGTAATCACTCAATTTAACTACTTTAGTCCCTCCGTGAACATTTGATAAAAGATATGTAACTACTTCAGCTTTTCATATAGTTGATCAAACTTTGCACTAAGCCATAATAATCAAAACAGCTGACGAAAGGACATGAGCGAGAAAACATGTTGTTGCTTGTTTTGGATATGGCTCTTTCGAGTTATTTTCTTTCTTCATTTTAGTTTGGTAACGTTTTATTTTACTTTGCATCATGTTAAAAGGCAGCAGGTTATCTATTTTCTCTTTACTCTATAATATTCAAAAGTGGTCTTAGTGTGGGAGTTGGAGGATTTGCTTGAACAATTGTCTCATAAATGTGACAACTTCACTTGATTGTGTATAGTATTTTGTAGATTTCTTACCTATATTTTAAATTTGAAGATTTACATCCGACGATTTTAAAGAGAGTGTCTCTCAGGTTCTTCTTTCTTGTAAACTCTCTCTCTGTTGAATCCATTTTCTCTGTATACGAGAGTTAAAATCTTTATTTTAACAATCTCAGGTTAAAAATCCTTATTTTAAAAATCCTTATAATATTCTCAGGTTATTTAATCATTCGTGCTTTCCTCTTAGGTTTGGTGCTTTAAGATCCGTTTTCTCTGTTACTTCTATTTGATGAATGATTTCGAGATCCATTTTTGGTTGTCACTAGGATTCGGAGGATTGAATAATTTAGAGAATTATTGTGAAGCGTAATTATAGTAAATTTGTTTTAGTTAGATTTAAGCTGATGAATGAGCTATGCCATGTATTGAGATTTGCTCACTTGATGTTATGTTCAAGATAATTGTTAAATTTGTTGTTACTGTTTGATATGATTGTTTTTTTTTTTTTTTTATTACATCTTCAATTCTTAGAAACTCGATCAGAGTACAGAGAAACATTGGATCGGTGAGGATATTGGCGAAAGAGGTAATTCGAATTCATCTTTGGTAGACTCTTTCTCATGATCTCCTGTGCTAGTGGACGCAAGAATATCAAAATTAGGGCTCAAATTGAGGCCTCATTATTTTGTACTGTATGTCTATGTTATTCGCTGTTATTTGCTTGGGTGATTCGGTCGAAGCTCAGCTAATTTCTGTAATTCTTTGGTGTTCTTCTATTTTTCTTGTTCTTTCTCTAATGGGAGCATTTCAGCCATTGATATGTACTTTAACCACTACTGCCAAATAATTTGATATTTGATCGAACTGGGTTTGTTATTTCATTTGAAATTTCGATTCCTTTTGAAATAATCGAAGAAGATGCTTTGGAGGAGGTTGATCCAATCTTGTAAATTTAGCTGTTTATAGAAAATTATCTTACAATTGGAAGGAATTGAAGCTGAAATTGATAGTTAGACAAATTTTTAGGTGCATATCCCTAATTGAATTGCTCTCTTGACTATGAGTAGATAGTTTTGGTCATTCGGTGCTTTGTGAACTTATTGAACATTAAGATTAATTATTTATGGAGTTTTAATCTTCTTCTCAACTTCAGTAGTGCTTGAAATTGTTCTGTCATTGTTTTCTGTATCTAGAGGATTGTTGCTTCGAGATATAATCATATAGCAATACTATTATTTGAGTTCTAATTTCTTTTGAAGTTATCATCTATGACCTTATTTGGAGTGCGGTTAAAAATATTAGTGTCGACTGTTCTTAATTACTAGTTTTCTTAACATATTTGTACATGAAAATGGAGGAAACATGAACTTGTATAGATGATGATGGTATATAAAAATATGACTTTTCGGATTCTGGGTGTAAAAGCATCTAAAATATGAAAGGAAGTTGACTATTGTTGTTGTGTTGTTTGAACAGTCATGCGTTACAAGAGAATGACTGTAGGTGCTCGGCTTTTGTCAATACATAACTAAGGGACTTAGTGAAAACATACTGGATTGAAATATCTTTGTCAACTTGCCTCACTGATACTTATATGTAAAAAATATGAATCTTAAACATCAAAATGATTTTTGTTTTCATGTTGTACAGATCTTTAAAGAAGGAGAATGTTTCAGTTGCTGGTGTAGGCTAATTCTACAATAAGCATCCTTGATACAACTCACTTCTTGGGAATGAACGAGGAAGAAGCCAAAAATTGTAAGCTTCTTTTATTAACTAAGCACTTCTATATTTTCTTTAAACTTTTGTTACTTTCTTTTATATAGGAAATCAAAACTTCTCATCAGATGTAAGTATCTATGAACTGCAAATCTATATTTTCTTTCAACTTTTGTTTTCTACATTGTACAATAAGCATCCATGAACTACAAATATATATGTAAGTTTAGCCTTTTTGTTATCCGTAGGTTTTCTGTGAATTTTGATTTGGAATTAGATGAATTTTATCTTTATGCTTTGTTTTCACGTATTATCAAGAGTTCACAGATACTTTGATCAAAGAGGAAGAATTATCTGAAAGTCAAAAGGATCCCTTTAAGGTAATGGTTTGTAAAGTGTTACAGCCAAGTTGAGTTCTTACTAGTATTATTCAAATTAATCGATCAACCACTCAAATTTCTTGTAGGTATCTTTCTGTGACGTTTTCTGATGTTGTATGTCTTTACTAATATTCTTTGTTATTTTTTTCAAGATCATTTGCCTTTATGTAAACACTTTGTTCGATAAAAATTTATCTTACTAATAAATCTAACAGATTTTTGTATTTTTCCTTCCTACCTGCATTATTATACTGCTACTATTGCATAACTGTTGCCTTGTGCAAAGTGATTCTAGATAAGCAAGAAATCTTCACAAATAACTCAAAAACGTGCAAGTATACACATCATGGCAGCAAGTGATAAGTAAATTAAGATCGTTCTCCACAGGGATTGGTTTAGGGAATTTTACTACTTCTAAGCTTGATTTTTAATGAAATTCAATGTAACCGAGGAACAATATTTTTCCTTAACTAAATGCAAGAGATTGAAATGGCAAACAAGCTTAAAATGACAAGAACTAAAGTAGAATTCAATAAAAACAACAGATTAGCACAGAGAAGGTAAGGTTCAGATTAGGGGCTGTCTACTCTCACAAGTTGCTTGCTGTAGCAGAACTCTAATTTTTGCAACTCACACAGAATTTTCTACGGGAATCTTCCAATTCTCCTCTAACTTAGGTGATTAAACTCCCATTTAACCCCTTCTTTTTAGCTCAACTGATTTAGTGCCTTAGGTGGTGATTTATCCCTAAATACCCACTCATTTTCATGATCATTAAAGACTAAGGTAAAGCAAAGTAGTCGGTTATCTATTGTTTTCCCAAACACTAAACAACAACGCTAGAAAATGGTTGGCCAAACGAAATTCCAGCTTTAAGCATGAAGAACACTTTGCTTTAAGTTGCAATAAATCAAGTTCCACTAAAACAAACAACAAGTTCAAGCTTAAACACCCTAATCCTCACCTAAGAGGATTTAGCTCATGTTCAAGGTGAAAATAATGAAAATACAGCAGCCAACAACCATATCAGTCATGAATACAACCTTAAATACCAACTAATCACTAGGAGAAAGAAGAATAAAAGAAGAGGAGTGAAGAAAAGAAGCTTCCAAGGGAGATTCCAGCTTTCCCAAGCTGGAAATTCCTCCAAACAGCAGCCTCCTTGTCCTTTTTCCCCTTCAATGACAGCAGCAACTCCTAGGTCAACTTCTCCAATTTTTCTTGCATTCTTTTTGGGCAAAAGAACATTTATACCCTCTCTTTTTCTTGAATTCAGGGCTGATTAGACATATAACTCCACATGGACCTTCCCCAATTGGTTGAGATAGGACAAATCAGCTCCACATGGCTGCCAGCTCAATTAATGAAGGCTTACACGGATTTGGCATGTGCAGAATTTTATTACCCAGACTTTCTGCCTTCTGCTTGTGAAATCAGTTGCTGCAGCAAAACCTGAGTGGCCCTATACCAGAAAAATCAGCTTAAACATAAGAAATCTGCACCAAATTTAGTTCAAGCCTTGCCTATTGATATGTAAAAAATGTTCATCAAAGAATACTCATTTTCAAGCACAAACCAAAGCTCAAACACATCAAAGAATAGAGTTTTTAAGCCTAAAAGAGAACCAATAGCTCTTATTTCTAAGAGCTATCAAACCCCCAAACTTGAATCATTGCTCGTCCCTGAGCAATGCTAGCCTACAAAAACTCTAACTCATCATCCCATATCCAGCTTGCAGTCAAAATGGCCTAACTAAAGCACCTAGCTACTTCTTGACAAGCCTACCTCTCTGAATGCATACAACTACTCAACAAAACATTCCTTTTAAAAATCACCTTTCAACTTGGCATTTTCAAATTTTTAGTGCTCATCTAATGATCCTCTAGCTCAACCTATTTACAAAAGCCATCATATCAAATTATACCAGCCTATTGACATCAAGGAAGCCACTAACCTTCAAGCCTAAACTTAGCACAAATCTCAATCCTAAAGCTTGCAAAGCAATCCTATAGTCTCTTTGCCTAACCTCTAAAGCTTCTAAGCTCATCCTAAACTTCTCTCTTAACTTTTTATTCTTTTTTTTTTTTACCAACTTAGAAGGTCTCATAGGTCATAGCTCTTTGGTCCAAGAATGGCAACACTTTATGGTGAAACTCACCTTAGCCTCCAAGCTCATCACCTAACGAGAACTACACTCATTTCCCTTAGAGTTGACTAAGATTTGCTCTCTAGCAACCACTTCCTTGCTTCTTAGAATGGCGACACTTTTTGGTGAAGCTCACATAAGCCCTGGGGAAGATTGTAACCTTCAAGCAAACACTCATCCCTTTTTCATCTCATTTGAACTTTTCTTTTCTGCTCATTTTTTTTAAACGTTTTCTCTTCCCTTGAGCTACTTTTTGATGCAGAGGCAAACTATGGGTATCATAAATCCCCCTGGTTACTAGGCAAGCTCAAGGAAAACCGAAAATCTTTAAAAAGGGAGAGGAGTGCATCTTAGGCAAAACTAAGACAAAGAGGAATGCTTTCTAAGTTGCCTTTTCTATTTCTTTTTCATGCTTTCTTTTTTTTTTTTCCAAGGGTTACCTCACCCCCAAACTTAATCCATTCATTGTCCCCAATGAGTGAGAAAGCAAGGCAAGGACCCCCAAACTTATTTTTTTAGAGAAGCTAAGGCTTGTTGCTTAGGAGGATTATAAGGTTTGGGCAAAGGACTAGGAACAAGCTTTCCTAAGATTTGAGCTAAGCTAAGGAGGAAAATTAGGAAGCTTCCTATCCACCTAAGGACTTAAAGCACAATAAGATAATCAAACTAAGCAAATAGGCTAAGCTATTGGGGATCATTACCCAAAACACTTTCTTTTCAAGCAAAACAGATTTTTTTTTTCACAGCTGCTGCTGCAGCATTCAGCAAGGGTAAACTTAACCAAAAGAACAACCTAGAGCTACAGCTAGGCCTTACCTACTTCCACACAAGCTGGACAATCCATATTTTCAGAGCAGAACACCATATACCAGCTGCAACATGCTAAAAATCAGCAATTCAAAATTCTCTAACAGAAAATTCATGCACCAGATGGCTATTCTAGCTTATTTAGCATTCCAAGCAAGCATAACACTTCAAAGCATCAACACTTTAGCAGCTTACCAATCTTAACACTTTGCATGAAATGACTTTTCTAAATTAAAATATCCATTCAAGCAAAAATGGCACTATCTAAGATTTAGAGGTATATCACATAACATTTGAAACAGAAAAGAACATGTGCATTTTTGCGCTACTAAGCTTTCTCAATTTCAGATTTTTGGTACTAATGCATTTTCCAACATTCAAAGGGCATGATTTCATTAAAACAGATGCATTGTACACAAATGAGCAGCTTCCCAAAACAACACCAGCACCTAAAACAGCACCTAGGCAAGCTAAAATAAAAGATATGCTGTTCATTGATTTAACTTTTAGCATCAGCACATTTTTTTTCAGATAACGCCTAACAAAGCTACTCAAAGATAAAAGATAAAGAAAACAGACTTGAACAAAAGCGAAAAAAAGAAATCAACAAGATAAACCAGCAGCAGACCACACAACAAACATAATTTTTTTCAGAAAAACAGACAACATCAGCATAAAGCAAGCAACAACAACCACTCCCCTTCAATCTTCATCAATCCTCTTGATCATCATCAGCATCATTTTCATTCCCGCTGGGAGATGGGGAAGGGCACCACGGGTCAAATAAACCTGTTGGGAAATGAGGAAATGGCTGAGGAAGCTCCTCAAAGCCGAATTCGAATGTTTTCTCCATGGCAGAGTCCCTAAGATGAGCATATTGCCAATAAGTCTTTTGCTGACTTTCACTGTGTTCCATTTGCCTCATCAACCTTCTCTGCTGCCTTAAAATCTCCTCAACCCCACAAACCATATTCGTGCTTGACCTTCCCTTCTTCTCCCCATGTAATCTTGTTATAGATGCTGAATCTATGATTCCTTTGTCCATTAGAATTTCTTCATTCTCATCCACCTCAACTTGAGCCCTCAAACATAATGCTGTAATCAGATTTGGAAAAAACAATCTTCCTACCTTCCTTTTTTGAACATGCCACAATCTCTTTTGCCAAGAGCTTTCCCACGTCAATGCTCAGGATTTTTAAGATGGAAAAAATTAAGAGAACTCTTTCTTTAGACACCGTGGTGTCATGAGTAGTGGGGAGCAACCTACTCCTTGCAAAGGTGTGCCAAACGTTTGCTTCGGGCTTAAGGTATGCAGCCAATAGTGTTCGAACTGAGTTTCTTGCCATCTTCCAGCTTGCTCCTTCAACAGCACAAGTGACAAGAGCTGAATGGAGCTGCTCTTCAGATGGAGCAATCTCCATTGAGTTGAAAACAGCATAGGGGAAATTAGGAAGGTTGTAGAATTCGTTGATGGCTAATGGCGACCAGTCCACCCATTTTCCCCTTACTTTGGTTCTGAAAAGCTCGTTGTCTTGGACATTTGCATAGAATTCCCTCACCAAGGGAATAACAACTGGTTCCGGCTTTTGGAAAAGTAATTGCCATCCAAGCTTGACGATCACTCCTGAAACATATGAGGGAAGCTTTTCAAAATCTGCCTCAAATCCTCTTTCAGGAAGAGGATCTCTTTGGAGCATGACTTCAAATTTTTTCTTAGCGGCAGCATTAACAAACTTTTCCATAGGGCTCTCATCAAATTCCAGCATTGGCTCTTTTCCCTTTTTCTTTAGGCTCTTCTTTCTTGTTGGAGGACTTCTTGGGGGAGGTGCAATTTCTTCCTCAACTTCTTGCTCTTGAACTTGAGTCACAATTACTTCTTCATGAAGTTCTTCTTGCTCCACCACTTGTTTTCCCTTTCCTTTGTTTCTAGGACTCCTTCTTATGGCCTTAGATTGCCCAACTTCACTTAAAACAACTATTTCTTTATCTTGAGGTTTGCTTGATGGTGCTGAAGATTCAGCAACTTTGGGCCTGAATAGCTTTTTTAGAACTTTGGGAGCCATAGGTAAAGGAGAAGCAAGCTTCGGTTTAGGGGAAGAAAGCAGTTTTTTTTTTTCTTTTCAGAAGAATTGCTACGGTTTGCTTGATGGTTGAAAGGCTACCCTCATTGTTTAAATAATCCATAAAATATCTTCTCATTGAATAAGAAAATTCAGGTTGTTGAGGGGAATCACGGGCCTTCAAGTGCTGCCACCAACTCACTGCCCCAAAAAAAAATCTGCTGCTATGGCTGCACCAAGTCTGCTGCTATGGGACTGCAAGGATTCTGCTGCAGCTTCCAGATTTCACCTTTTTAGACAAACAGCATCTTAAATGCAAATTCCCATCAAATCCACCTTTTCAAATCTAATGATAGCAATCTCATCAGCTGACTTTTTCTCCCAAGACTAACAAGCTCACTGCCCAAGGAAATCTTTTTCCAAGATTCATACTTCACCTTTTGCATGAGGACTCCTACTAAATAAAAGCTTGCTTGCACTAAAGAAACTACATTGTCAGCAACTAAATATTGAAATTAAAGGCAACACAAATTGAATAAAATGAAAGCAACTAGCTACAACTAAACACTACCAACGGCAAATTAAAAGACAGAAAAATTAAAGCTAAAGACTGCTGCAAATTGAAATAAAATAGTAAATTTGAATGCACTTTACCACCTTTAGGGACCAAAAGAGTATTCAATAGAACTTAAAACACATTGTCCCTAACTTCTCCTTCCATTTCTCAAATTTCTAACAAATTGCAAGAGGCAAAACACCTCTGGAATTCTTCACCCCAGTAGTGCTTTAATCTCTGACCATTGACCTTGAATTCTCTTCCATCACTTTCATCCCTTAATAACACAGCTCCATGACTGTAGGCTTCTAACACAGTGAAGGGTCCCGACCACCTAGATTTGAGCTTGCCAGGAAAAAGCTTTAGCCTAGAGTTAAACAACAAGACCTTTTGCCCCCTTTCAAATCGTTTAGGCACCAACCTCTTATCATGCCAAGCCTTTGTCTTTTCTTTGTACATCTTTGCATTTTCATAGGATAGTTGCCTAAACTCCTCCATCTCTATAAGTTGAAATTTTCTCAATTCACCCGCTGCTTTATGATCAAAATTGAGCTTTTTAATGGCCCAAAAAGCTTTATGTTCTAACTCCAAAGGCAGATGGCAAGATTTTCCAAAAACTAACCTATATGGAGACATGCCCAAGGGAGTTTTAAATGCTGTCCTATAGGCCCACAATGCATCATCAAGCCTAATAGACCAATCCTTTCTATTTGGGCTGACCATCTTTTCCAAAATACTTTTAATTTCCCTATTGGAGATCTCGGCTTGCCCGTTAGCTTGTGGATGGTAAGGGGTTGAGACTCTATGCTTAACATTGTACTTAACCAACATGTTGTTCATCATTCTATTCACGAAATGAGTCCCCTCATCACTTATTAAAGCTCTAGGAGTACCAAAACGAGTAAAAATGTTCTTGTGCAGAAATTTTAACACTGTTTTGGCATCATTTAAGGGACAAGCAATAGCTTCCACCCATTTTGACACATAATCTACAGCCAAAAGTATGTATAAATTCCCAAAGGAAGGTGGGAAAGGTCCCATAAAATCCAAACCCCAAACATCAAAGAGTTCTACCTCTAAAATGTAGGTGAGAGGCATTTCATCTTTTTGGCTCAGATTTCCCTTCCTTTGACACTTGTCACACACTTTACTAAACAAATGAGCATCTTTAAACACCGAGGGCCAATAATAACCTGACTGAAACACTTTTGCAGCTGTTCTTTGACCACCAAAATGTCCACCATAAGGGGATGAGTGACAGTGAGCTAAAATGGACTGAACTTCACTTTCAGCAACACATCTTCTAAAAATTCCATCTGCACACTGCCTATACAAGAATGGTTCATCCCAAAAATAAAATCTCACCTCAGAGTGGAATTTTTTTAGCTGTTGCTTGGTCATATCAGGGGGCACAACTCCACAGGCTAGGTAATTTGCAAGGTCTGCAAACCAAGGAGTGTCAATTTCCTTCACTTGAGCTACTGTAAGCAGTTGCTCATCAGGAAATGAATCCTTAATTTCACTCTGCTGTAACAGTTTCTCATTGCCTTCCAGCCTTGATAAATGATCAGCAACAATATTTTCAGAACCCTTTTTATCCTTAATCTCCAAGTCAAACTCTTGGAGCAAAAGCACCCACCTAATTAGCCTTGGTTTAGCATCTTTCTTGGCCAAAAGATATTTAATGGCAGCATGGTCAGTAAAAACTGTTACCCTTGTTCCCACTAAATAAGGTCTAAATTTTTCAAAGGCAAACACTACGGCTAAAAGCTCTTTTTCAGTGGTGGTGTAGTTCTTTTGGGCCTCATTTAGAGTTTTGCTAGCATAGTAGATAGGGTGGATCAGCTTCCCTATTCTTTGTCCCAACATAGCCCCAACAGCGAAATCACTTGCATCACACATCAACTCAAATGGCAGAAGCCAATTGGGTGAGGAGATGATAGGTGCAGTGACTAATGTTGTTTTTAGGGTGTTGAAAGCCTTCACACACTCAGCATCAAACTCAAAGGGGCGGTTCACTTCTAACAATAGGCAAAGGGGCTTGGAAATTTTTGAGAAATCCTTGATAAATCTCCTGTAAAATCCAGCATGCCCAAGAAAGCTTCTAACTCCTTTCACTGTGGTTGGAGGCTCTAGCTTTTCAATGATCTCTACCTTGGCTCTATCCACTTCAATGCCTTTCCTTGAGATTTTGTGCCCAAGAACTATGCCTTCTTTGACCATAAAGTGGCATTTCTCCCAGTTGAGCACCAAATTGGTTTCTACACATCTTTGCAATACTTTTCCCAAATTAGTGAGGCAAGCTTGGAATGACTCCCCAAAAACCGAAAAGTCATCCATGAATACTTCCATTATTGTCTCCACTAAATCAGAAAAAATGGCCATCATACACCTTTGAAAAGTGGCAGGGGCATTACAAAGACCGAATGGCATTCTCCTAAATGCAAAGGTACCATAGGGACAAGTGAATGTGGTTTTCTCTTGATCTTGAGGGGCTATGGTGATTTGGTTATATCCTGAATAACCATCCAAAAAGCAATAATAATCTTGCCCAGCTAGCTTGTCCAACATTTGGTCAATGAAAGGTAAAGGGAAATGGTCTTTTCTTGTGGCCTTGTTCAAACGCCTATAATCCATACATACCCTCCATCTTGTCACTGTTCTAGTGGGAACTAGCTCATTTGCCTCATTCATCACCACGGTCATACCTCCCTTTTTAGGCACACATTGGACCGGACTAACCCAATTACTATCAGCTATAGGGTATATAATTCCAGCATCTAGCCACTTGATTATCTCCTTTTTCACTACTTCTTTCATGGCCGGATTAAGCCTCCTTTGTTGCTCAATCGATTTGAAGTTTCCTTCCTCCAAATTAATTTTGTGCATACAAAAGGATGGACTTATACCTTGAATGTCAGCTAGAGTCCAACCAATGGCCTTTTTGAATTTTTTCAACAATTCCAAAAGTGCTTGTTCATCCCCAGGGAGCAAACTTGCTGAGATTATGATAGGCAATGTTTCTTGTTCTCCCAAGTAAGCATATTTCAAGTGGTTGGGCAAGGGCTTTAGCTCTAACTTTGGAGGCTCTACAATGGAGGGCTGCATAGGTTTAATTTTCCTATCAGTCAACTCCAGTGATTCAAAAGCTCTCTTAAAGCTAGGAGCTTCAGTCACTACTTCCAGATTCTGCTGCACACACAGAAATTCTAAGTCTCCCACGTTTATCTCACCAAACTGCTGTATGTGGTGCTGCAATAGTTCTTCCTCCCATTTATGAGCTACCAACTCATCCAACACATTAATCACAGAACACTCCTCCACCTCAGCTGGGCATTTCATGGCATCAAACACACTGAATTTGACTTCTTGATCATGCACTCGCATAGTCAATTCACCTTTTTGAACATCTATTAAAGCTCTCCCTGTGGCCAAAAATGGTCTCCCTAGGATAATTGGGACATCCTTATCCGCTTCATAATCCAAAATGATAAAATCAGCTAAAAAGATAAACTTATCCACTTGAACTAAGATGTCCTCAATTTTTCCTTCAGGGTAGGTGATTGATCTATCAGCAAGTTGCAAAGTCACAGTGGTTGGTCTAGCCTCTCCTATTCCTAATTTCTTGTAAATGGACAATGGCATGAGGTTTATGCTAGCTCCAAGATCGCACAGAGCTCTTCCCAACTCTTTACCACCGATAGAAACAGGAATGGTAAAACTTCCAGGGTCTTTAACTTTGGGTGGAATCCTATTTTTCAAAATTGCACTACACTCCTCAGTCAATGCCACAGTTTCATACTCACCCAATCTCCTTTTCTTTGTCAAAATATCCTTGAGGAACTTCACATAGTTGGGCATTTGTTCCAAAGCCTCAACTAGTGGGATGTTTATATGAAGCTGTTTTAGGACCTCAAGAAATTTCTTAAAATTGGCCTCTTGATTTTTCTGCTTTAGCCTTTGGGGAAAGGGTGGTGGGGGCGGTTTAAATGTAGGGGAGTGTGTAGGAGTTGACTTAGAAGGAGCTACAGGGGCTGCTCTAGGAATTTCTTCAATTTCCTCACTCTCTAGACTTTTTTCTACTTGAATTCCAGCAGGTTTTTCAACATTTTTCTCTGCTGTCTTTTCCATATCAGCATCAATATCAGCTGGTTTTTCCACTTGCTGTCCAGCTGGTTTTTGTTGGGTTGGCCCTTTTTTCTCAACCAAAGGCTTCCCACTTCTTAGCTCCACAGCTTGGACTTGTTCCTTTCCTTCCCTCTTTGAATTTTCAGTGTCAGAGGGGAGTTTACCAGGTGGCCTAGCTTTCAATTCACTAGCTATTTGGCCCATTTGCACTTCCAAATTTCTCAATGATGCTTGGTGAGTTTGAATAGCAGCATCAGTTTTTGCCATGTACTCCTTGAACATGCTCTCTAAAGAACTTCCAGTGGCCTGTTGTTTCATGGTATTTTGGAACTGAGGTTGCTGATTTTGTTGCCCAAATCCGGAAGGTCCACTCATCTTTTGTTGAGCTTGTTGGGTGTTGGAATTACTTCCTTGACCTCCCCAAGCAAAATTTGGATGATTTCTCCAACCCGGATTATAGGTATTGGAATAGGGATTATTCCTAGGGGCATTTTGGTTTCCTACATAACACACTGAGGCTGGATTTCCAGGGCAAAATTCAAACTTGTGATCCTCTCCACAGTAAACGCAAGAATCTGCTGCATT
Organism: Luffa acutangula; assembly: GCA_036850905.1. NCBI lineage: Eukaryota > Viridiplantae > Streptophyta > Magnoliopsida > Cucurbitales > Cucurbitaceae > Luffa > Luffa acutangula. The sequence goes on along the minus strand of CM072087.1, from coordinate 52,041,647 downwards.
CTGATTTATATTGACTGCTGCAGCAAACTGGTTTGCACTGGAATTCATCAACTGCAAGCTCTCAAAGCCTGAATTTAACTTTTTCATCATGCTTTCCATTGAATCAAACCTAGCATTAAAGGATGTAACAGTGTCAACCTCAAGCATACCCTTATTTTTCTTCCCAGCCACACTTCTAGAATCAGACCATTGGCAACTATTTGTGGAAATTCTCTCCAAAATGGCATAAGCTTCATCATAAGTCTTAGATAATAAGGCACCATTAGCTGAAGCATCTACCATGTTTTGAGTAGCCCAATTCAACCCATTATAAAAAGTCTCCATTTGAATGCAATGGGGGAGTCCATGGTGAGGGCATTTTCTCAATAATTCCTTAAATCTCTCCCAAGCTTCACTAAAGGACTCATCATCAAATTGTCTAAAAGACACTATATCCGATCTAAGCTTGGCATTTCTTGTGGGAGGAAAGTACTTAATGAGGAATTTCTCTGCTAGCTCATTCCATGTAGTGATGGAGCCAGGAGCAAAGTTATTCAACCAAGCTTTAGCCCCATCCCTCAAAGAATAAGGAAACAAGGTTAACCTCAAAGCATCTTGGGAAACTCCTTGAATTTTGAATGAGTCACTCACTCCCAAAAAGGATTTAAGGTGTAGGTGTGGGTCCTCAGAAGGTAATCCATGAAATTGTCCCACCGTTTGTAACATTTGGAACATAACAGGCTTCATTTCAAAATTGTGTGCCTGTATCTCGGGTCTAGCTATCCCAGGGTACAACTCATTGAAGGTAGGGACGGCATAGGCTCTAATAGCTCTTCCCCTATCATTGGCTATAAGGACAGGGTTTTCAGCTTGATTTTCTACCCTAGGTTGCTGATTTACCTCAGGATTAGGCTGCTGGTTGTTTTGGTTTTCTTGATTTCTAGGAGGTACAGGGGGTAAAAGAGGTGGTGGATCCATCCTATTGTTTCTCTCCCTTTGTTCCCTTCTCCTCCTATGAAAAGTCCTTTCAATTTCAGGGTCCAAACCGAATTCTAAGTCAGGGAATTCGTTCATACACAGCTACCAGCACCTGCAAAATCAAACAACCAAGTTAGAAGCTGTTTTAGCACCAATTTCACCAAATTTCAGCTCAAAAATAGCAAAAATCAACTCAATCCCCGGCAACGGCGCCAAAAAATTGTTGCCTTGTGCAAAGTGATTCTAGATAAGCAAGAAATCTTCACAAATAACTCAAAAACGTGCAAGTATACACATCATGGCAGCAAGTGATAAGTAAATTAAGATCGTTCTCCACAGGGATTGGTTTAGGGAATTTTACTACTTCTAAGCTTGATTTTTAATGAAATTCAATGTAACCGAGGAACAATATTTTTCCTTAACTAAATGCAAGAGATTGAAATGGCAAACAAGCTTAAAATGACAAGAACTAAAGTAGAATTCAATAAAAACAGCAGATTAGCACAGAGAAGGTAAGGTTCAGATTAGGGGCTGTCTACTCTCACAAGCTGCTTGCTGTAGCAGAACTCTAATTTTTGCAACTCACACAGAATTTTCTACGGGAATCTTCCAATTCTCCTCTAACTTAGGTGATTAAACTCCCATTTAACCCCTTCTTTTTAGCTCAACTGATTTAGTGCCTTAGGTGGTGATTTATCCCTAAATACCCACTCATTTTCATGATCATTAAAGACTAAGGTAAAGCAAAGTAGTCGGTTATCTATTGTTTTCCCAAACACTAAACAACAACGCTAGAAAATGGTTGGCCAAACGAAATTCCAGCTTTAAGCATGAAGAACACTTTGCTTTAAGTTGCAATAAATCAAGTTCCACTAAAACAAACAACAAGTTCAAGCTTAAGCACCCTAATCCTCACCTAAGAGGATTTAGCTCATGTTCAAGGTGAAAATAATGAAAATACAGCAGCCAACAACCATATCAGTCATGAATACAACCTTAAATACCAACTAATCACTAGGAGAAAGAAGAATAAAAGAAGAGGAGTGAAGAAAAGAAGCTTCCAAGGGAGATTCCAGCTTTCCCAAGCTGGAAATTCCTCCAAACAGCAGTCTCCTTGTCCTTTTTCCCCTTCAATGACAGCAGCAACTCCTAGGTCAACTTCTCCAATTTTTCTTGCATTCTTTTTGGGCAAAAGAACATTTATACCCTCTCTTTTTCTTGAATTCAGGGCTGATTAGACATATAACTCCACATGGACCTTCCCCAATTGGTTGAGATAGGACAAATCAGCTCCACATGGCTGCCAGCTCAATTAATGAAGGCTTACACGGATTTGGCATGTGCAGAATTTTATTACCCAGACTTTCTGCCTTCTGCTTGTGAAATCAGTTGCTGCAGCAAAACCTGAGTGGCCCTATACCAGAAAAATCAGCTTAAACATAAGAAATCTGCACCAAATTTAGTTCAAGCCTTGCCTATTGATATGTAAAAAATGTTCATCAAAGAATACTCATTTTCAAGCACAAACCAAAGCTCAAACACATCAAAGAATAGAGTTTTTAAGCCTAAAAGAGAACCAATAGCTCTTATTTCTAAGAGCTATCAATAACCTCATGAGAATGATGGTTCCATTTCAACTAGTAGACTCTGGATTTGGGGACAAAATCAGGTTTTAATTTATTTGTTTTAAATGTCGATGTTCTTTTGTAAACTTTTCTAACTTCCTTTCCATTTCAAACTTTCTTATTTGAATGCAAAATATGTTTATGTAAGTTTACCAACTGAGGAGAACTAATTTGAAGTCTTTAGTCTAGGACAATGCATCAAGTCTTGCGTCTTGGGTGAAAAACATAGGTAGTCGTGTAAATTTAAGTGTTTTAAGCAAAACGAACAAATTAATATGTTAGTTAGATGAAAAGCATGGATGTTGATGGATCTTGAGATAATTGTGTATGTCATCTCCTACTTTTGATACATCCTAGGATCATTAGTTGATTTATGGATTGGCTTCCTATCAGTTCATTCTATTTGGTGAAGAAGAATAATACTAGTATGTTGTTGCTTCTCCTTTGTCAATGTGATGAAATTATTTGCTTATTGAAACTTTTTTGTGCAAGTTATAGGGTATATTTAAGTGTCTTTTGTTTCTTTTCTTCTTTTCAAAGTGGTGAGCTGGAAAAATTGGTAATTGGCTTCTTGCTTACTGCACACCAAGTGTTTGTTGAATTTATCTGTGGATTTACTTTTACACTAATGCATATTACTGCACACCAAGTATTCTATAATCCTCTCAAGATGTTGTTGGTGATTAGCTCTACTTTACTCGTACGTCTTGGAGCTTTTGTTTTAGTCTAAGGATTTGATTGGAGATGTGTGTCGATTGTATTTTACTTACGTTTTTTCTTTGTATAAGGTTTGGGAATTCATCTTGTTAAGCGAGAACTGTTGCAGATGATGAAATGGATATTCTCGAAAAGGAGCTCGAAGAGAAACTTGGCCGAAAAGAGCGTAGAATGAGTTGTGTACTTATTTTGTTTAATAATTTTACTTTTTCTTTGTAAATTGGTTCATGGATGTGATTTGTGGATAGACCGAAAGTTTCATGTATTATATACACTATTATATTTTATTAATTAAATCCAGGTTCGTTGAGTTAGTTGTTGTGTAAAAATACTTTCGAGATTTTATTTTGTGTATATATTGAAATTTTATTTTGTTTAGAGGTTTTTACAAAATGAAGAAATAGTAGCAACGTGTGCAACCAAAAATTTTTTGTTTAATTTTAATATCGCACATTTAATGTCGGACGCTTTTAATGTCACAACTTTTAATGTCTGACAATGACCGACATAAAAAAAACTGACTGACATTAAAAGTGATTTTTAATGTCGGACAAAGAGTGGTTGATTACATTAAAAGGGCCCTTTTAATGTCGGGCAATGACCGACATTAAAAGGGTGCTTTTAATGTCGGACACAGCTTTTAATGTCGGGCAGCGACCGACATTAAAACTTTTAATGTCGGTGTTTTTAATGTGACCGACATTAAAGACTTTTAATGTCGGGCATTGCGCGACATTAAAAGCCAAATTTGTTGTAGTGATCAGTGATAGCCATTTATAGAAAACAATTTAATTCAAAGCTATTAGTTCAGTTTAATTCAAGGCTATCAATTTCTATCCATCAGTTTAATTTAAGTCTATCAGTGATAATCATTAATAGAAAACCATTTAATTCGAGGTTATCAGTTTCTATCACTGATAGAAATCAATTCAATTCAAGACTTTTAGTTTCTATCACCGATAGAAACCAATTCAATTGAAGTTTATCAGTTTCTATCAGAAATCAATTTAATTGAAGTTTATTGACTTGTATCACTGATAGAAATTAGTTTAATTCAAATCTATCATTTTCTATCGTTGATAGAAATCAATTAATTGAAGTCATGATAGAAATCAGTTAATTGAAGTCCATCAATTTCTATCCCTGATAGAAATCGGTTAATTATCAATTAATTGAAGTCTACCAATGATTGTTATTGATAGAAATCAAATTAATTGAAATCTATCAGTAAAGTACTTTCCATTGCAATCATCCCGATAATTAGAAACTCATCCAAAATTATTATACTACAATCATAAATTGAACAAAAAATTTAAGTCTCTTGTGGTAATTAGAACATAAAATCCAAAAATAACCATTACGAACAAGCGACTCTTAATCAACAATATAATTTTTAAAAGCCTAGCACACAAGCTCCGTGACCACCACCATAAAATTGATATTCTTGTATTCTTTGTATTTCATTATCTATCAATTAGACTTCGATCAGTGATAGTTAGTGATAGACTACGATTAAACGGAGTATATCAGTGATATACTTGTTGGGTTTTATGCCCTAAAACTTGTGGATAGTAAATATAAACATTTGACCGAACATTAATAAAATAATATTTCCTGTATTATTATTGTTTGTATTGTATCTTGCCTAAATAACCCTAATCCAATAAACAGAACATCCTAGGTTGTTAATATGAGACTTGAACTAGTATGTGGAGATATACGGGGATCGCTGTTCAAGTTACAACCTAAAGGGTCTATAGTATAGGGATAAAGTTGGGTACCTTATTCTGTTGACACTATGGATATGACCCACTTTGTATTATGATACAAACGCATTGATCTAACGCGTTCGTGTAGAGGACATGCGAGTGGGGGTATCCTGTGCAATGAGTTTGCATAAGACCGGACCACGAAATAGTTAACCACTAGCCGTAACACCGTTGACTAGGTAGGTTTCTATTTCACTAGGATGACCTAGGCAACTTAGTCTCAATCCTGAGTGGATTATGGACTCCTGTTCACGAGGGATTGTCCTTTGATTTGTATGGGTGAGAGTGGCCCTCACGCCGACTCAATAAGCCTATCATTTTGGGGACAAGACCGAGTGAGGAGCTGGGAACATAATCACACAAGAAGGAATTCACTCCTTCCCGATATTAGGGTAAGTAGAGGTATGTTCTCTTAAGTAGTGTCTCCAGGACTTGAACAAAGGGTCCTGCCCTCTCTATGGCACGAGAGGGACTTCTGTTTGTTGGTTGGACCTCAAACAGGTTGTTCATTAGAGGAGCACTGAGACTTAAGGATGTAGAGGTAACCCAGGGGTAAAACGGTAATTTGACCTAGCTGGGGTACGAACACATGTGAAGGACTAACTTGCTGGTATTGGTCAATATCCGTGGACACAGAAATATATCTACAGTGAGAAGAGTACAACTGTGGTTCTATAGTGGAGTGAACCGCAGTTAACGAATATTGATTAACTTGGTTAATGAGTTTAGCCAATTAATCTCATATCGTTTGGAGCTTTTGATCTGTAGGTCCATTAGGTCCCACCGGTAGCTCGTGTAAGGCATTGAGGTAAATTTACTAAGGAAAATTTATATGAATTGGATTCATATTAAAACTATAGGTTAAAAATTAATGTCCATTGGATGCACATTAATACTATAGTATATGTGAGAGAAAAATAATTGAATATGTGATATTCAATTTGATGATTAATTAATCATTTTAGTTTTATTAAATTTGATTTAATTAAAACTATAAGGTAAAGGAAGGAAATTCATTTAAATGATAATTTAAATGAATTAACTAATTAAATGAGATTTTAATTAGTTATGATCAATTTAATTATTATTATTTTTAATTAGTTTTAGTTTAAATTTAATTTTAAAATTAAATTTAAATGAAAGAAAAAATAATAATAAAACAAAAGGAGAATTAACTGATTTGATCAGTTTTACGGGTGCTTGATCGTGGGCGGTTACATGATTAAGTCTCCTTCTTTTACTCCAGTAGTTGAGAGAGTGAGAGATGGTATCTTCTGACTACTAGTTTTTTCCGATAACTCTCTCGAAGGATCTCAGTGTGTTTTCTCTCCCAAAAAATTTTCTTCCAGAGAATTGTTTTTGCTCCCACAAGCAAGCCTCTTTTCAATCCTTAGAGAATACCGGTGTCATTCTCGTGGTGGTGTTCACAAAGATTCGCTAGAATATCTTCAAAAAGGTTGGTGATTTCGGTCAAGATCGTCAACGGAAGTAAGTATTCTTTATTTCTTTTGAATACCTTAAATTAATCTAGATTAGATCTAGGTTTTCTTATTAATAATTAGCATGTTTTATAGCCATGTGCAGCATGTTTTAATTAGATTATTGTTGCTGATTTTTTGCCTTCGTATTAGTATTCGAATCACAAATTTAATTGGGCTTGGATCTCTGACATTTTCCGCTGCGCAAGGGATTTTAACCCTGCAATACTTTGATATACCTATACAAACACTCACCAAAATTGCTATTTTTGTATTCTTGGCATTCTTGAATTAAAAAGAAGACCAACAAGAGCTTAGCTCAATTGACATAAAGTTGTACTTGTGGTTCGAATCCCCCTCCACACATATCATATTATCAAAAAATAAAAATAAAAAGAAGAATAAACAATCATAACAATACCTCAACAACAAAACAGAGGAAAAAAAAAGAATGGTGCAGCAGAAGAAATGGTGCAGAGGGAAGTAAGGAAAACAAAAGGCTGTTTAAAGGTAAAAAGGGAATTATTAAAATGTATTCTAATTTTTTGTCATATTTGCAATTCTTTTTACTTTGTACTAAATTTGCTATTATATATATAATTAATTTGCCACCCACTGCAATTACTCAAAAGAAAACTTTGTCTCTGAATAGGTTCAAAAGATTTCAAAGTTTTCAAAATAAACCTTTTAATTACTCCCTTGATTTTGAAAAATAGGTTTATTTTGAAAACTTTGAGATAAAGATCTCAAAAGTTTTCATTTATTTTTTCAATTTTTTAAAACAATATTTTTTAATTACTTTTTTAATATTGAATGGCTTTTTAGATTAAAAAAATAAAAAATAATTTAAAAATTTAAGGAAAATAAACGAGAGACCTTTTAAACCTATTTCTCAAAACTTAGGAAGTAAAAAGATATATTTTTAAAACTCAAAACCTTTTAAACTCATTTCTTAAAACTCATGGAGTAAAAAGATCAATTTTAAAAACTCAGAGACCTGTTTAAAAAAAAAAAAAAAAAACTCAGAGACCAAATACACCTATTTTTAAAACTTAGAGACCAAAAGGGTGAAGCATAGGGTGAAGTCTAAAATATAAAATGAGGTTTGATGAAATATAAAATATTGTTGAAGTCTCAAATTATGTTAGGGTGAAGCCTCAAAATGAGACAGGTCAAATATGGGGCCAAAAGGGGAATATACAATAGAAAACAACACATGCCATAGTTGAAAGGTGAGAGAGATAGATGAATGCTAATTGGTCACTGCCAAACCTTCCATCAAAAGTAACTTTTCTAGTTTAGTTAACAACACTTATAAATAAAGGGCTCTTCTTTGGAAACCATCTTTACATAAAAGAAACTGTCTTTTCTAACCTCAAACCAAAAAAAAAAAAAAAAAAAAAAAACACAGAGAGAGAGGTGATCTGTACTGATCTCTTATTATTCTTCTTTCTCTCTAATGGCAACAAGAAAAACATCAGAGCCTCTGGTTCTTGGAAGAGTGATTGGAGATGTTGTGGATTCCTTCATTCCAACCATTAAAATGTCAATCACTTTCTGCAACAAGCAAGTCCTCAATGGCCATGAATTCTTCCCTTCTTCACTCACCTTCAAACCTAGGGTTCACATTCAAGGAGAAGACATGAGGTCTTTATTCACTCTGGTAAACTCAAAATCTCTCCTTTTAAACTAACCCTTTTTTCTTTCTTTGAACTGATATTTGATCTTTTTTTTTTTTTTTTTGTTTGGTTAGATCATGATTGACCCTGATGTTCCTGGCCCTAGTGATCCATACTTGAGAGAACACCTCCACTGGTAAAAAAAAACAATTAATTAAAATCTCCATTGATGATCTTGAGATTTTGAGCTTTAAAGTTGGAAAAAATGTAACTTTGATGAAAACCCATCACCAAAAAAGCAATTTTTTTTTTCTTTTGTTTAGGTTAAAAAGAGAATCTTTTTGTTACCTAATTTTTGGCCATTATTATGAATCTCTTTTCCAGGTTGGTGACTGACATTCCAGGAACTACTGATGCTACTTTTGGTATAGGTTTCAAACTTGTAATTTTTATTAAAGAGAGAGAGAGAGAGCAATTGAAATGAAGGGGTTTATTTATTTATATAATTAATTTAATTTGGTGGTGACAGGAAAAGAAGAAATGAGCTATGAAATTCCAAAGCCTACAATAGGAATCCACAGGTTTGTGTTTGTTCTGTTCAAACAAAAACGGCGTCGTTCAGTGAACCCTCCTTCTTCAAGGGATCATTTCAACACTCGAAGATTTTCAGCTGAGAATGATTTGGGTCTTCCAGTGGCTGCTGTCTATTTCAATGCACAAAGAGAAACTGCTGCAAGGAGGCGATAAATTTAAATAATTAATAATAATCCCAATCTCTCTATTTTCTTTAATTTCCATTTTAAATTAAACCCAAAAAAAAAAAAAAAAAAAAAACCTCCATTGGGTCATTTCTGATTGATATTTTAAGACTTTGATCTTTCTTAATTATCTAATTTCAGAAATGGGGTTTTCTTTTTCTTCTTCCTTTTCTGTCTTTAAACAATAACGAATCAAGATTATTACATAAAACCCAAAAAAAAAAAAAAAAAAAACCCTATATCAATTAATGTGTTTGTTTGTGGCTGTGTCTGTGTTCTTGCAAGAAATGTTGTACCTTTTTAGTATTTGTGTTTCTTTACTCATCAGCTTCTATTGTATGGATTAATGATGTAATAATTATCGTTAACTCTTTTTTTTTAATCTTCTTTGGTTATTTATAACAACTTGGATTTTGATGATTTACAATAAAACACTGTTCGATGTGTTCTCTTTTGGTTATGTGTGCCATCCATGTGTAGGGGCTATCTGCTAATTTTTCCTAAATATGTCGTTCCAATTTTATCGAATGTTTCGGTAAGAATGTACAAATGTTTGTTATTTTATTCTTGGTTTCTGTATGGATAAATCATTATTAATTTTACATAATAATTAATCTTTATACTGACCCACTACAATAATTGGTGATTCCATTTTCTTTTTTTTAGTACACCAACATTTGGAGGTGAGGGGATTCGAACATTTGACCTCTTGGTCGAGCGTACATGCCAATTACCGTTGAGTTAGACTCGCTTTGGCAGATGATTTCATTTTTTATTATGTTTACAATTAGCTTAGCTACTAATTTTATAATATAATATGTTATCCTCAATTAGGTTAGATTTGCAACTTTATTTTCCATGTGAAGTTTGAAACTTGAATTCCAATAATTATCATTATATAAAATAATTATAAAGAAGTTGATTGCATCTTCAAAGGGATCTCTCGTTCTTTCCACCAGATCAAGGAAGACATTATAACTTTATCTGGATTTTGGTCGTCTTCCTCTCGTTTTTTCAGAAATTATGATGCGCTTCATCTGTTTCGCTTAATTGAAAGACTTTCATGTAATCTCCTTCCTCGTATGTTTCTCACATACATATTAATAAAGTACCCATTTTTCTAAAAAAGAAGTGCAATACAAATATGACACGACGAAAAAAATAAAATTTCATCCAAAGTTGCAAATAACTCCCTTTTATTTGGAGAAAGATACTTATATTAGCTGCAAACGACAATGTATGTGAGAAACATATAAAGAGAGATTACAAAAAAACCTTCCAATTAAGAGCATTGATTGTCGAATCATAATTCATGTAAAATTTAGACTTGGTAGACCAAAAAGCCGCAAGCGATAGAGAATCTTCCCAGAGGTGCACATGGTTACGAGACTTGTTTTGAAAAGAACAAAACTTCCCTGCATACCGGTATGTAGGGATCTCCCTACATACCCCATTAAAATCTTGACAACTAAGAAAGAGAAAGGGAGAAAATGAGAAAATTTGAGAAATTTTTTTTATCTCTCCTAGTTGTCAACATTTTAATGGTGGTATGCAGGGAGATCCCTACATACCGGTATGTAGGGAAGTTTTTTCCTTTTGAAAATCCTAATTGTTTCGCTCTTTCCACAAGTTCCAGAGGGTCGCTACAAAAATGTAAGGGAGTTGCAAATAACTCTCTTACATTTGCCAAAGTGAGCATTCCAATTGTTGTTGGACTCAAAATAAATAGATAAATAAAAATAAATAATTCCCTTACGTTTAAAGTTAAGAGGTATAATTGAAACCAACCTCTTAGTTCAGGAGTGACATTTTTTTATAATTTAAACCCTTTAAAACTCATACAAGATATAATTAAAAAGAAAAAAGAAATAAAAAATCAAGGAATGATCGTGCACGATACTTCGTATAAAAGTAACTTTTGCAATTTATATTCTTATCTCTTTATCTTTTTAAATATAATGTTATAATTTGCAATGAAATTGGGAAGTAATAACAGCTATAATAATGTAAAAATTGTAACATGCATGTGTTTTTGTCAAAGAATAAAGATTTTTTTAAGTTCCTCAAAAAGAAAAAAAATAAATTATATATATATATATATATATATATATATATATATATATATATATATATATATCTTTTGCTTCATGCATAGAGAAGAGAGAGAAGAAAAAAAAAAGGTTTGAAAATGGTGAAGCAGCCATGTCTTTATCAGGCAAAAAAGATAAGACTTTAAGAAGAAAGCTCCACGCGACAGAAAGTGTGGTTTGCTTAAATCATGTAAGAGAATCTCTTTGTACTCTTTGATGTAACACTTAACACAACACCTCCATACCATAATCGATGCATATTCTAAACCTAATATATATATATATATATATATATATATATATATATATATATATATATATATATATAATTTTTTCACTTTGTTCGACATATTAAAACATATTTAATATTTCGAAACGTAATCATGAAAAGTATGTGCATATATATTGATTAAAATGTTGATCGAATGTTTTGAGTTATATAATCAAAGTGATAATAGGTCAGGGTAATTGATATATATATGTATACTCTTTCCCTTAAAATTGAGGTTCAAATCCTCGTGTCTTCACATTTGTTGCATTGAAAAAGATTGTGATGATTAATTAAAAGTTTGTGTGTATATATTCTCAATACTTTTTTTAGAATATTTGCCTACAAAACGGTCACTTGGAATACCTATTGAAATTCTAAATAGTGTATATTTAATAGCTCAATAATTTTAGTGGAGTTTACTTATCTATTTTATGGAGTAGAAATAGATGATGGGTGTGCTAGTGTCTTTTTTTTCTTTCTCATGGATAGCCTCAAATATTAATTTGATTTATAAAGAACACACGAACTACTAGAATTATAAATATCAATTGGGCAAAAATTGTAAATCAGACCACAAAAACCCAAAGCTTAACCTAACGGATTATTAGGGTTTATATTTATATTTTATTTCCTCTTTTAGTAATCAATTTAAAACAAACAAACAATACATTTAATGAAGAATGAAAATTCAGTTTTTTTTTTTTCCTTTCAATTTAACAATATTTGAAGGTGAGGGATTTGAACCTCTATAATCATTAATGTATGACCAAAGTTTAGTTATACTTATTAGAAGCTCATTCCACAAGAGTGGCACAATATATATATTGGCCAAGGTGACAATAAGGAATTGATTTGTTAAAAAAAAAAAAAAAAAAAAAAAAAAAAAAAAAAAAAAAAAAAACCTCATTTTAAGCTGTTTTTAAAACCAATTAACAAAAATATTGCTTTGTTAAAGAACCAAACTGGTCAGCATGATTCAAGTTCTAGAAAGAAATTTTAATCTAATTTTTCTTTGAGCCAGAGTATTATATTTGCCAATAAAATTTTAAAAAATATATAAAAACCCTAACACAGACAAAAGCCTATTAGCATTTTTTTTGTGGGGGGGGGGGGGGGGGGGGGGGGGGGGGGATAAAAAGCCTATTGGCATTTTTTAAATAGATAAAGTTATCAAACTAATAAAACATTGGAGAAAATTGTAATAACTTAAAAGGTAACAAAATATATCATTTTGTCCAGGTTTAATTTGCACCATGTTTCAATTCCATCCCCATGTTTTAAAAGTCTATATTTTGTTCTCAAGTCTCTAACATTTTTTAACCAAATTCTTAACCCAGTAAGACCACTAAAATTAAATAGTGGAACAGTGATCTTTCGACATTTTAACGGGTGAGTTTTTAATATTAAAAAATATCAAATCATAAAATAATATAGTTTTAAAATGTCATATCATCGTTCTATTATTAAGTTTCAACAAATGTTAGTTATTAAACAAACATTAATTTAAATATTGTGAACTTGAGTATCCAAAATTGAAGCTTTCATAATATATGGACAAAATTGACAAATGATGTACTCTTAAAGAGATAAAATGATGCATTTAACTTAAATGAAGGTTTTTTAAAAAAAAAAAAAAAAAAAATTAAAATCTTGGTGTAAAAACCTTCACCTATATGAGGTTAGAAATAAAAGAGGCTCAGAAAGTTTTTTTTTTTTTTTTTTGAAATAGAGGCTCAGAAAGTTTTAAATTATCACTTATCTTCAATTTAAAAGTTATGGTTATTTCTTGTTACTTTGCTATGTTATACATTTTATTCAAATTTCGAAATTTATGTGTGTAGTTGTGTTTATTCTCTTAAAAACTTCTTTTAAGCATTTCAATTTTTTTTTTAAGTACGTTAATGATTAGAAAATAAGCATACTTTTTTTTAAAGTAGTATATTATGAAACTTCCTAAATTCTTTCTTATTAAAAAAACAATCTTGCGAAGTTCAATTATAGATATTAGATGTCGGCTCCGATGAATTTGCTATGGAATGGTTTATTGAACAGCGGATGCAACATTCTTAAATATTGAGCTATATCCATTCTTTGACATGTATATGGCTCGATAATGAAAAACAGGCGTATCTTTCGAAATGTAATACTTTTTTTACCTTACTTTTACTTTGGTAAGAAATCAATATATATTGCCTTCTCTTGGTCTTTGAGATCCAATTTATTTCGTAATTACAATATCTCTACCCTAGCTCTCCACTAAAATGTTATCATATAAACCTCCTTTTGTTTTACCTAATACCTCTCTCCTACATTTTATATCGACAAAAAGTGAGTGTATGGTATGTGTATATGTATGCCTCTCTATACCCAGGAGTACATAAATGAATGGACACTACATATTGAAACGAGAGAAATCTTGAGTCTATACGAGTATATATGAAAAATATATAGCATGCATTTAATTAAGATAGAAAATTACTAACAATACCAATAATGCGCATTTTTCTCTATTATTGGTGGTCCACTCACAGAAACTTCAAAATTAAGCATGTGGCACAACTAGGAATGAGAATGACGAGACCACTTATGGTCGTACCAGATTCTAAAACCTCTCTAGGTGTTACAATAGACATGCACCCTAATTTATACTCACCATTATTACATGTTTAGTCGAACATCTCAAAGGTCATAAAGAGCACGAGATGTAACCATCAGATGTAGATCTTACCATTTGCTTGTCTCATAACAAACATTTGATACAAAATCGAGATACCCTTACCATTTTTCATACATCCAACGGTGTGTAACTATCGACAAGATTGTCGGGTGTAAAAGAGGGTAGAAATAAGGGTTAAAAAAAAAAAGAGAATTTAAGGTAGGAAATGAAGGAAAGTGAGTTAATAATAGGGCATGGGGCTGCGTTAAGTTTTGGTGGGACGTGTGATTGGAAATTGATCTGCTAAGTGTTAGACGTGTCGCAGTTTCGTAGAAGGTTGGGTTTTGGTTTTGTTGTTGAAATGTAATGTAATAATAATGGTGAGAGTTTGGATATCTAAAAGGCAAAGGCAAAGCCAAAAAGGGCAGAAAAAGGAGCATTTACATGTGCCATTGCTATCCCATCCATCCTTTCAATATCTCTTATCGCTTTGGATTGTTGTCAGTACAAATATATACTCTTTTTTTCAGATTTTCTCATCAACCCCACTTCTTTGACTGTTTCTTTCCAACCACTTTTACTAATTTTTGCATTATTGATCATTTCAACTTGTTACTTAATTTACTTATTAACTCCATTTTTAACCTATCTTGGTAGTTGATATACCTTTTCCCATATAATTGATGCCATATATGCCTGTTATTTTTCATTGTTGTTCTTCATTTTGTTGTAAGTTGAAGATTCAAAAAGAGGGGAAATATCAAATAATGGACATGATTCTTCATTAGGTTAGATGTCTAGGAATACGCTCACAATTTTACATGTGACTATATATCTCAAGACTCGTAACTTTCTTTGTTTAATGAGGGTATGACTCGTATACTACTTATTAAGAACTATATGGACTTCTCTAATGTGTTTTTACGAGTGTATGATATTGTCCACTTTGAGTATAAAAATCTTGAGAATTTGCTTTTTGTTTCCCTCAAAATGTCAGAACGTAACAAATGATGATAGTCGTTGTCCTTCCTTATGTATCCCATAATTCGATTGTTGTACTTTCTAACATTGGTAAGTAGTGATATAGATTTTAAAAGTTTGACAAAAATAAAAAAGATACTTTGGCCCTAAATTTTAATATAATTATGTTTTGGTTTTTAAACTTTCAAATACTTTATTCTAATTTTTTAATGATTTTATAGAAAATCATTTTGATATTTTCTTGTTAATTTTCTTTGACAACTTAAACATAATTTTTGCTGCCAAAGTAAGCATAGTTCAGTGTTAATTGACATATATTCTCGACCAAAAGATCAACGGTTTAAATCTCCCACCTCAAATGTCGTTGAACTAAAAAAACATGATTGTTGTTCATTTACTTGCTAATTAGTAGATATTTTTTTTAATAGTGGACATGTTTTTTTCAAAATTACAACAAAATGATAGGTGATTGATATGTTAGTTCAAAATGAATTCAATTTTTTTAAAAATGATTAGTGAAAAATTACCAAGAAATACAAACGGTTTTTAAAATAAATTTAGGGACTAAAACAAAATATTTGAAAGTCAAGGAGCAGAAAAATAACCTCTAAAAATTTAATGATCAAAACAACACAAGAACCAATTTTCCGTGACCAAAATAAGGGGTAAACCTAAATTTTATTATTAGAATTTATTTAACAATATTTTTATTCGCATTTCTTTTAATATTTCATCAATATCTTCAAAGTACGTCATAAATATTGAATGAATCAATGTGAAACTCTTTCATTTGTGAGAGAATATGAACAGAAATAATATTGTAAATGGATATTTATTTCGTGGTTGTCATTGAATTATTTTGATAAGAATGAAGAGCACATTAGTCAAATGTGAGTTAACGTTATCCATTAAGAGTCACAACACTATTGTTTACTGAAATAACATGACATAGAGTTGCTATAGACTCACATAAGTTGGATCATCAAATTCATGGACTTCAAAAAGACAAAAGAATATAATGTATTATTAGAATATATTTATGTTTTATCTAACTATTCTCAATTTTCAAGTTAGAACTTTAAAGCTAATTATGGTTTGCAATGGTCTTTTATATAGAATACATAATAACATTATTTAAGCGTTTGTTGTGTATGTATATATGTATCATTTAGTCGTTCTTCTTTTTTTATTTGAACTTCCTATTTAATATTTACTTTATTATGCTAGGTATGTTATTTTATTTTTATAGTGAACTTAATACTAGATAAAAATAAATAAACTTGGAAAATACTCTTTTGAATGCTTATTACTCAAAAATGCTAAAGTTGTCTTTCAATGATGAGTTTTTCATCTAGTATTTTTTTTTTTTTTTTTCTCACAAGATGAGAAAGCGACATAGAAACCTTATATGAGATTTTCCAATTTACTTTAGGAATTTGATGATTCCAAAACAATATTCCATCATATCAAAGTTGCCTAAATTATTTGTTGTGCAGCTTTAATAACTTTAGGAGGAGAAACCTCTTCATCTTCTACTAACTTTTGGCTCACCATTTTTTCAAGTCAAAAAGTGCTCTTCCACAACCAAAAACTAACTAGTTTCCCTAAGACGATATAGGCATATATATTCTAATCTTCATCCATGTCTTAACACGACAAAATTTGAAAAAAGAAAACACAATAAACTTACTTCCCACTTTGAAATCACCTTCAATTATATCCCTTCAAATGTCTGACAAAACAATTTACCAATCTACCCATGATAAGAAGACAATAATCGATCTTATATCTCGAAATGTTTCACATAAATGATAATTAAGGACTCTAATTAAACAGTTGGGCTACTTTTTTTTCACAATCTCCCAACAGTTCCATTGGTCAGAAGAGACCATTTGAAACCAGACATGGGCTTTTTCTTAGGCTTTTCCACATATGCACAATTAAGGGCAAATGTACCATGTTTTTTTTTTTTTTTTTTTTTTTCTTTCCTTGTTTTTTGAGCTCAATGTTGTACTTGTTGCTGGTAGACAGATTCCACTAACATGTGATTGCATTACACTGTTTATTCTTCTTATTCCCTTGTATAAAGCTAATTAACTGAGAACAATTTCTTTTGTCTCCTAATTTCAATATTAATTGGTTGCTTAATTATATAAGAGAATTTAGAATCACTCATATTCTACAAGCAGGGTCAGAGGAGAGACTTATGAACCAGAACGAATCGCCAACGAAAGCTTCATCGTTGTCGTTCCTGTGCCACGACCAGAGTGCATGTGTCGCATTCATCACCTCGAACTCGCCGTGTCCGAAGCTGGCTTCCCTAAATAATGAAATCTCTGGCTTTGGATCGATAAACCTGCAAAGGATTAAATTTACCATAACCATCAGCTTAAACCTTTGAATCTAACGATGGTTCAACGTAATATCAAAATAGAAGGTCATATGTTTGATCTCCTGTAATGTCATTATTACTTGCTCGCAAGGCCTTCACGGTTGCCCCCGTCGCCGATTGTGATATGTACTGGAGCACAATTGTTTGCTAGCCCATTATAAACACGAGCCTGCAATAAGATGATCATCAAAAGGATTCAGCCGAGCAAAAGACATATAAAGCTTTTAACGTAAACATTACTATGGTTATTAGAGAAACTTACGAAGCGCTCGTAAGCGTGGACGTGCCCGGTAAACACGACGTCTACACGAGCTTGATAGAGCAGCTCTTCCATGGCAGCCTTCATGTCAACAGACTCTTTTTCTCCTTGGTGAGCAGTGTTGGAGTTGTACCATGGAGCATGAACAAGCACCACAATCCATGGAGTTTTTGTGCGATCGATCTTCTTCAAGTCTGCGACGAGCCATTCGTACTGTGCCGAATTCTTGTCGAAATCAGTGTAAGATCCCAACATGATAACGTGCACACCGGCCGTGTCGAACGAGTAGTAAAGATTGGAAGTCGACGAGCTTTGTTCGAAAGGCATGTGCCATCTTGCATTGTATGCTGTGAAAGGCTCGGAATGAATCACTGGGATGCGCTCAACTTCATGGTTGCCCTGAGTCACCATCCACGGCCTTTGGCTAGCCAGTGGCTCGACGAGCCTGCCGAACGAGTCCCATAGAGGCTGAATGAAATCGGCATACGACAAGTCGCCCGGAAGTAGCAGCACATCATAGTCTGTTTTGGCTACATTTGCAAGAGTTGTTTTAGTCCATTCTGTCTGCCCAAGATCACCTTGCAAAACATTCATTCATCATAAAATAGTTTCATTTGCAACATAAAAGAAACAGCTGAACCAACAAAAACATGTATCTATAGCCATTGAACTTTCTTGTGTAGCAGAGGTTTCTGTCTTGAAATATGTAGAGTGTTACATACCAGCAACAACAAATTTGATGGGGAGCTGAGCAGGGGGGGTTTTGAAACTGAAATTCCGAGCAGAGTTGGAGCTGCAACGATAGTAATAAGTCGCGTCGGGGTCGAGAGGACCGATCGTTACATCATGAATATTACCAGATCCATATAATGTATATTTGTATGAGGAAGTATTTCCAGTTACAACATTGGTGTAAACTCCTGGGGATGAGCTATATTCAACCACAGCTGGTGCAGAGTCCTCAGTTATCCATGTTATCCTCATTTTATCAGCACCAACAAGGGATATATGTACCTGAAAAGTTTTTTCTAATATGATTTAAAATTGTATGGTTTTGATTATTTGTGTATTTGGTTAAATTTCTTCATCAACCTTCTGTACTGTCACAGCACATGTTGAAGTTCTTGCCCTTGAGTTTAAAGCTTCAGTTTTAAATGTACTTTCTTGGAGTATAATTTAATTTTGTTGGTTCTTCAATATCTAGTAGCCCAGTCCAGCCTTCATCATTATGAACAAATTGCCTATAGGCCTTGAATTGATGTGCTACTTTTCACTTTTCATACTTCTTTTTCTATCTATATGATAGAAATGTTGGGGAGTTAAGGCATATTATTTTCGATTAAGAGGTAAGAGGTTTGAATTCTTCTATCTCCATATATATATTTTTGAACTAAGAAGGTTGCAATATTATATTAATGTGTAAATGTGTATATTATTTGATTTGATCAATGTAGGGAACATATTTGAATACTTTTAGAATTTTCACTCTTGGGACTTATTAAATCTATTGGAGAGTTTTAAATGAATTTTCATATATTGTGTGTGCAAGAAGTGACCAAAGTGGAATCAAGTGAAAGACATTGTGTTGTCATTTTTGTATCTATATCTCAATTAGTTGACTTTTTTCCTTTTAAAAGTTAAATATGGTAACTAGGTATAGGGGTATTCTTTTAATTTGACCAGATTTTCATGGGGGATGGTTTTTTCTTTGAGTTAAGTGGTTTATTTTTTGGAAAGTTTAGTTCTAGATTTATTGTGTATTTGGGATGTCTTTTGAAGTGTATGGGTGACTAAAAAGTGTTGTTTTTAATTGGTAGTGTTTGTTTAAAATTAAAAAAAAAAAAAAAAAAAAATGTTAATTTTTTTCCTTTTTACTAATTAAAAGCTTTTATATATTTTTTTATATGAGATATTTAAAAATAAAAAGGGCCGGTTGCAAGGATAGCAATATGGGCCAAAATAATTGCAAATCTAGCAACCCACAAAAAAAAATTGCAAAAATGGCAAAATCTAATAGTTTGTGTGTTGCATTTACTAAAATACCCCTCCAGATCTTCTTTCACTGATAGATTCTATCAGTGATAGAAATTTTCTTTCACTGATAGATTCTATCATATGATAGAAAATTTTTCTACTACTGATAGATTCTATCGGCGATAGATATTTTTCTATCACTTGTTCGGTGTTCTATCAGTGTTTGGTTGTTGTTATTTGGTTTTCTATCAGTGTTTGGTTTTTGTTTTTCAGTGTTTGATTTCTATAATCGTTCGTTTTTGCTTTATTTTTCAATGCTCGATTTCACCATGTATCACCATCGCTGATAGAAACAAAAGATCTTCTATCACTGATAGAAAAGTATCAGTGATAGAAAGATTTTCTATAACTCACGAAAAGTTTTTCTATCAGTCTCAGTGATAGAGATAGAAAGTTTTTCTATCACTCATAGAAAGATTTTCTATGAATGATAGAAATTTTTTCTATCACTCATAGAAAAAATTTCTATAAGTGATAGAAGATTTCTATCACTGATAGGTTCTATCAGCGATTGAAATATTTTCTATCAAGAGTTTTCTATCATTGATAGAATATCTTTCTATCACTGATAGAATAGTAAAAATTTCTATCAGTGATAGAAATCTTTTATCACTGATAGAAAGCTTTTCTATCGGTGATAAAAAGTTTTTCTATCACTTATAGATTATATCGGTGATAGAAAGATTTCTATCGGAGATAGAAAGATTTTTATGGGTGATCAGCGATTGAAAGATTTTTTATCAAAAGTTTTTCTATGATTTTCTATTAAAAAAAAAAATTATCACCGATAGAACCTATTAGTGATAGAAATCTTTTATCACTGATAGAATCTATTCTATCAGTGATAGAAACTTTCTATCACTGATAGAAAATTTTTCTACCACTGATAGAATCTATCAGTCATAGAAATATTAGTGATAGAAACTTTCTATTGCCGATAGAAAATTTTTCTACCACTGATAGAATCTATCAGTGATAGAAATATCACTGATAGAAACTTTATTCTATCAGTGATAGAAACTTTCTATCACTAATAGAAACTTTATTCTATCAGTGATAGAAACTTTCTATCACTGATAGAAAATTTTCCTACCACTGATAGAATCTATCAGTAATAAAAAGACTTTCTATCAGTTAAAAAAAAAATAAAAAAAAAAAAAGAAGAAGATGGGCACACAAGGGCAATTTAGGAATATAAAAATTAATTAAAAAATTTTGTCATATTTACAAATATTTTTAAAAATTGCTATATTTGCAATTATTTACCTTCATGTTGCCACCCATTACAATTATCCAATTAAATACATGAATTTAGGGGGAAAATATTCCTAAAAAATAATTGATTAAATTTCTAAATAAAGCAGAAAACAAATCCTTCAATGTCCCTTTCGAGTAATAAAAACAAAGCCAGCTATGTACCATATAAGTCTCATGTGACAACGTTTTCACATTTCAATCGCCTGTCCACAAAACGACAACCAAAGATCTGTCTCTTTTTCAAACCATCCAAATTTCAACATATTTACCCAAATTAGCCCCTCTTTTAAAAAAATTAGACTATAAATTTTTAGTTATATTATAATATAATGTAATTGGGATGTTTTTATTTTTTTTTTTCTTCAAGTATACCGTATAGTCTTTATTCTTTGGGTTCATTCTCAATTCCATCCTTAATGTTTAACATTCTCAATGACATCCTTTTATATTATAGCATAGCCGATGTTATTTGCAAAAAAAAAAAAAGGTTAATATATCGTTAAATTATAATTTTATCAATATATTTTTTTTTTTGACAATATGGGGGTGGGGAGATTCGAACCACAGACCTCGAGGTTATTAGTACATCATTATGTCAGTTGAGTTATGCTCTTGTTGGCAATTTTATCAATAATTGGTCACTCAAATACTACTTCGACACATAAAACTACACATTTCTTCCTAATGACATATCCAAAATGCATACCTCTTGTCCAAATCCAAATGTATTAATAAAACAATAATTTATTGACACGTTAGCTTTATTCTAACAAATTTTAACATAATTTTTTTTAAAGAACTTTAATATATTAAAATAAGTTTGAAAACTTTAAGGTCCTATTTCATAACCATTTCGTTTTTTTTTTAAAGAAATTTTGCTTTTTGTTTTTGAAAATTAAGCTTATAAATATTATTTTCATCCATAAGTTTCTTTGTTTTGTTGTTTACATTCTACCCATGTTTTCAAAAAACCTATTTTTGTTTTAAGAATTTGACTAAGAAGGCTCAAATATCTACTTAATAAAGATGAAAAGCATAGTAAGAAAAAATAAACATAATTATTTTAAAAAAATAAAAAAATCAAATAATTATCAAACGGGACCCAAGAGATTTAATAAAGTAAATTGAGATAAATCTTAAACCTTAAAATAAAAAATAATAATAATAAACCTTAATATCCCAGATTCTTTGTTTTTTTTTGAAAGATCCTAGATTCTTTGTTGGAGAGTAGGAGCTGTTTGGTTGGTAGTCAAATTCTAAGATTTCGGTGAGAAAGAAGACGTGTGAAATGAAATCCTTTCAACTCTGTTTCCATCCACCATGGCACCATATTTTTATTATTATTATTATTATTTTTGTTTTTTTTGATACATTGCACCATACCAATCTTAAATACTTCTCCCAACGCATAGTATCGTTCATTAATATTCCACCATTTTTATGCTCCCCTTTCAAGGATATTTTTTTTTTTTAAAAAAAAAAAAAAAAGAACCTTTTTATTTTTATACCCTCTTTTTATCAGGATGAACTTAACGTAACTGTAGCTGACATGTACTCTGAAGGTGAGATTGAGCACTAAAATATGGTTCTAAACAATTTTCTTAAACTCATCCCCTCGTAACTCTAAGTCTCAAACCAATTAAAATGAACCATAAAATTACACTCTAATATAATTTTTTCTAAGGGCCGCGGTAATTTCCAAATTTTAACGGTTTCTCTCTACAATTCAAGTAATTAGAACAATGCGTTTTCTCGGATCCCAAACAGAAAAATGAGATTCGAATCAAAACAGAGAAAATTAAAACGAACCAAGAGTTAAAAATTACCTGTTCCGGAGAACTGGAATCGAGATCTTGCCGGCGAGGAACGAAGAGATTCCGGCGAGGTGGCGGCCGGTCATAAGACGAAACACCGCGAAACAGAGAAGCGAAGGCGGCGACGACGGCAACGACAGTTAAGGCCGCCGGAATCGACGGCGCCATTTTGAAACAAAGCGAGAAGAATTTGAAAGACGAGGATCGAGAGAGAAGGGATGAGAAGAATTGGAATTTTGAATTATGATTTTACTGTGTAACGTCAAAAGGGATTTTATAGGAAAACCGCGAAGCATTCAGATTTTCAGTCGTGGCCACTGGCCATGGTCCTGACGTGACCTCCCTTTACGTGTACGGACTAATCTGATAGCGCACGTGACTCGCGAGGCTGTGGTTTTCTTACACGTGTCGTTTTCCAATATTCCTATAAATTTTGTGGATACCATATTTAGTTTCTCAACTTTTAAACTTGGTTAATTTAGTATACAAATAAGTATTTAAACTTTCAAATTTGTTGTTATAGTCATTTAGATCCTATTTGATAATCATTTGGTTTTTTGTTTTTCAAAATTATGTTTGTTTTCACTCAATTTCCTTAGCTTGGTTTTCATTTTGTTTAAGGAGACATTAGAAGGTGTTAGCCAAAATCTAAAAACAAAAACAAACTTTTAAAAACTACTTTTTTTTTGTTTTCAAAATTTGACTTGGTTTTTGAAAACATGGGAAAAATGTAAGTTCAAACTTAAGAAATGAATAGGTAGAATGAGTGTTTATAAGCTTAATTTTCAAAAACAAAAAATGAAAAACGAAATGATTATCAAACGGGACCTTAATTTTTTATTTTGTGTCTAATAAATCTGTGACTTATTCAACATTTTTTAAAATTCACAAGCCTACTAGATACAAAATTAGAAATTTAAAGTCTTAATAAACATAAAATTCAATTTTATATATAATAGACTGGTTAATTTTTAAAATATCAAATATATCAAAGATCTAATAGACACAAAAAAAAATATATTCGCCGGCGACACCGGCCGATGTTGACAGTCATTGGAGAAAGGTTGAAGAAGAAGGAGTTGGGTGGAAGAAAGAAGAACGAGTTGGGTGGAAGGAAGAAGAAGAAGGACGAAGGGGAAAAGAAATAAAAAAAAAATTATAAAGTAATAATATATTTATTATTTTATTATATTTATATTTTAAAAAACTTAAAAAATAATTTTTTGAATAAAAAAATTTTGTCACGTCAGCCATCTGTTAACTATTAACAGAAAATTGAATAGAGAGACTAAAATGAAACTAAAACCAAACCTCAGGAGCTAAATTGTTGAGCTTGAAAACTCAGAGACCAAAATGAAACTTAACCTGGGACTAAAAGTGTATTTTTTTCCTTAAAACAAAATTGAAATTTCAGAAATCTATTAGAAACTTTTTAAAATTTAGAAACTTAATTAATAAAACGTTGAAAGTTGACTAAACTTGTAATAAAACATTTTCTTTATTTATTTACTGTGATTAATGGAAAGTAATGGAAATGTTATGTAATATATGGAAGTATTTGTTATCTTTTAGAAAAATGAACCTGGTCGTGCATTGTTCCAAATTAGGGAGATATTGAAAATGTTGAGTTGTTTTATTTGTCAGATTATAGATATAGATGGATATTTTAAGAAATCCTTTTACTTGATTGTGAATTGTTCATAGTTAGTATGTAAATCTACATTGTTGTATCTTTCTGTAATTTTAATATTCTACTAACATTTACCATATATTTAATATATGATAAAATTTTATGTTTCTCTCCATAAAGTTTAAGGATATGTCTCCTAAAAAAAAAAAAAAAAAGTTTAAGGATATGTTTGGTTCAACTTTTCAAGTGTTTAATTTTGAAAAAAAAAAAAAAAAAAAAAAAATCTAGTGTTTGTCAACCACTAAAAATGACTATTAAAAAATGAGATTGAGAAATAAATTATTTTGAGAGAAACACTTGAAAGCAAGTTTTTTAAAAAGAGTTTTTAAATATATATAATAACTTGCATATAAAAACACTTATGAGAAAATATAAACAAACAAATGAGTGTTTAAATTCTAAACAATTTTTATACAAAATGTTTATAAAAGAATGCATTCTTAAAAACATACTTAAACTAAAATGTATTCTAAACGGGCTGTAAATGTATAAGAAATCTTTAGTTTATACTTAGTCTATACTTGAGTTGGTCATTTTTTACCCATTAAAGTAAAGTTCTAACCCTTTTTGCTTATAATAATTAAAAAGTTCTATTAATCTCTTACATGAGATACACCAACTTAAACTGATTATGTCATTAGTTCCTTTATGGTTAAATTATCAAAAATACCACTCGACTTTAGGGTTTGTTTCAATTATACCCCTGGACTTTCAAAAGTTTCAATTATGCAACAATATATATGCAAACACGTCATTTTATATCCATGAATTTAACAAAAAAAATCCTTCAAGGGTAGTTTTGAAACAATTTTGAAACTTCAAGGACATAATTGAAACTTTTGAAAGTCTAGGGGCATAATTGAAACAAACCCTAAAGTTTAGGGGTATTTTTGATAATTTAACCGTTCCTTTATCTCATCTATTGCTAAAATTCTCCTTAATTTCAATGAGGTTCTATTGCTTTTCAAAGGGGTTTTTGTTGTGACCATTGTACAAGCATATTCTATGCCATAAATTGTTAAAATTATATTCATGGTGTGAAAATCAGTATTAATTGGAAAGAAAATTAATTACATTACTCGAGTTTGAATATAAGACCCCTCTTTTTTTCTTTTTTTTTTAGAAGAAATACCTTCATTACGATAGAGCAAGAGCTCCCAACAGGATATCACTGGTGGGACAGGATCCTAACTAGTGTTTTGAACACTTCTAGTATCAGTCTCATTCACAGATAAAAGCCAATTTGGAGACATTGGTCCAACCATTAGACCCTCTAACTTCACCAACCTTATGGGCTAGCAAATGGACACGAGAAAACATGGATATTGACTCAATATTTCTTCCAGTAAGGAGGATCTGATTTTCTTTAATAAAGTGAAATAGTTCACTTTCATCTTGATCTACACCATTCAAAAGGCGAATCCCTGAAGCGCATCGCTCTCCAAAAGCTAAAGCTAATGAGTTTTGGTAAATTTAATTGTGACGTGAATCAAAAGTAGAAGGTTAGCATGAAAATTATGTAATGTAATCATTCATCATACATGCTTATGCTTACTTCTAACAGATAGGAGTTGAATCTAAATGCATTGCTCTCAATTAAAAGTTTAAAAGTGACTTTTTTTTTTTTTTTTTTGGCGTCCTTGTATATGTAATTAGACTTTCTACGACCATAATGCATATGACATTTAAACAGGCGTAATTTTTTCCGTCATCCCTAAATTTGCGATTAGACTTTCCAAGACTAGCAAACTAGCATTTTTAACATGTGGAAATTAAACATAACCAAAATGCCATATACTACTCTCAACTAAAATAGGTTTGTCTATTCAATGAAAAGAGAGTTTTTGGTTAGTTCAATAATGTATCTAAGTTGCTCACGGAATTCCCAACCTTTGCGTGCCTAAACATTTCCCACATAGGGCTGCAACATCTAATACACAAGAGGACAACATCTTTAATTTCTGCCCCAAAACCTTTCCCATTTTCTCTACTTTGGTTGAGTTCACGAAAAGCTATTTTCAAAGTTGACATCAAACAGATTTAAACAGAAAAAAGAGTCTGGATCAATTAGCTAGGAACTTTTCAACTCGGTAATGTTATCACACTGGCCTTCTGTAGAAAATTTTAGAGCTACAATTCTCGCTCTTAGACTAAAATTTAAGACTACAATCTTGTGGTTATCAGTACAATTTTATGTTAGTATATCTTTGAAGGAAGTATTTATTTGGTCGAAAAATTGTTGGGTGGGAAAGTGCTTTTTTCTATAGCCAAATTAGTCAATGAGAGAGTTGAAACGTTACTCGACCGCCCACAACGCCCAAGTTGGCACGGATTTGATCAAACATGGGCTTGCCTAACCATTCCATCACTTGTTAATAAAAAAATAAATAAATACTTTTGAATAAATTGACAATCTTTTTTATGCTTTTTAAACTTTGCTTAAACTTTAAGCTTCAAAAATTGTCCACTTCTTTCCAATCATTCTTCTTGTTAAGAGACCCTGATGTTTAATATATTGAAATACAAATATTCCTGGCAATTATTGAGCCGTTAATCCCATGATCAAACATTTTTAAACAAAGATGAACTATATATATATTTATTTTCTCAAAATAACCACACACTCACAAATTATATCTTATAGTGTCCTCTCTCTTATTAAGCCGTTTTACCCTCTATTTTAATCATAATCAGTGTTTAAAATATCAAGCAACATCACAAAACGTGTCGCTAGCTAGACATTTTGAAATATTGGAGGGTCCAACATTTCTATAAGGATCACCCTTTTTCAAAAAAAAAAAAAAAAAAAAGTTAAATAATATCAAGATATCAAAAAATATTAAGGTAATGAGACAACAAATAATATTGATAATCTCTACTATCTTTCTCTATCTCCCTCCTGCTCTCCGATCTCACCCACCATTACTCTCATTTCCTCTCCCTCCCAACTTCTTAGGGAAAAATTTTTAGGTGTTTCCGATGCAATAAGGCTCGTAATTTTGCATCGTCAGATGTAAGAGAGAGAAATAACAAAAGTGTACTTCGATTTTGTATCCAACGATTATTAGGGACAGATAAATTTGAAGATTTACAGTTTTAAAAAGGGAGTCTCATTGCACCAGAAACACCTAATAATTTTCCACCTCCGAAGATATCATTTTTTTAATCATATATTTACTTTTTAAAGTTTAATGCAATATATCGTGAAGCTTTTGCATGTTTCTATAAAGTATATATTGTATTACGTTGTATTACGTTTGTGCTTTGGATACTATGTATGCAATTTTAAAATTTTGAAAATATTATATGTTTTTTATATTCATCCGTCATATCGATAGTTGAGATATTAAGTTATGTAACCATATAAATATAAATATTACTTAGGTTTATGAATATGATTAGTAAAAGTGATGAGTTATATCATAATTAAGTTATAATTAGCACCTTTTTAATTCATTCGTAAAATTTCCATCAATTTTTGTGTTTCCATGGATATTGATATTTTTCAATAAATATTATTGTATTTTTAAATATACATTGAGTAAACCGATCAACTATAGTCTAATTTACTATTAAAACCATTTCCATCAAGTTCTATGATTTCTAGGATTTTTCTCAAAATTTTCATTGATATATTTTAGTAAAATTGAAACCACAATATTTCCATCCATCTAGATATTTCGAACTTTGATCCTAACTAAAGTTCATCTTAGAAGGGGAGGGTGAAGGGAGAGGAAAAATTGGATAACAAAAAGTTTTGAAAAAAATAAACAAGGTTGATATTAGATTCTAGTGCACCAAGGAGTGGATAGTTAGAAGGTCAAAAGAGAATAGTCGGGAGGCTGCTTGCAAAGAAGAAAGGTCACACATGTGGTTATATTGTTATGTCCAACTTGTTCCATAATGTTGAGCTAAGATAGAATAGTAAATGTATTGTTGTGTACCTCATTGGGATGAGTCCGAAATTTATACTTTTCCTCCACTAACACATTGATAGAACCATACTAGAAGTTTGCAAGAAATAGAAAGAGGGGAAATGTGCCTCACCCAATTAGTATATCCATCTCGCTAGGTCATATCCTCCGTGTGTGCTTGGTATTTCTCCTCGACTTGACCTTGAAGATCTAACTATGGGGATTTGGTATTCCTTTCTCAATTTGACCTTCTCCTCTGCTTGACTTTAGAGACCTAACCGTGGGGATCCCGTATTCCTTGTGGAGATTTTTCCTTGGTGTTCCTCCTCGACTTGACCTTGAAGACCTAACTATGGGGATTTGGTATTCCTTTTTCAATTCGACCTTCTACTCTACTTGATCTTAGAGACCTAACCGTGGGGATTCGGTATTCCTCATGGTGATTTTTCCTTCATTTGTCCCATACAGACCTCAAGCAGGGGCGGACCCACGTGGGGGCCAGGGGGGGCACGTGCCCCCCTGACATTTTAGTTTTTATATATATGTATATTCTATGTTAGATTTATTTCCAAAGGTAGAAGTTTGGTTCAGTGGTTGGGGGCACGCATTCCGATTGCTTTTGACGCCAAGTTCCAGCGTTCGAATCCCTGTCAACGCAATTGAGGCATTTAATGTTACTTTTTTGCTCCAGCGTGCTATATTGATTTTATTTCATTTTTTTCTTTATATATAATATGATATAAGCTATTCAATTTAATTTTTTTTCTTTACTTTTTTGCTCCAGCGTGCTATATTGATTTTATTTCATTTTTTTCTTTATATATAATATGATATAAGCTATTCAATTTAATTTTTTTTCTTTATATACTACTATTTTAATTTTCAAGTTTTAATAATTTTCAATATATACATTTATATATTATTTTAACTTTTTATTTGTATTATATATTATTTTATAGATTGGAACTTTTACATACATTTTAAAATTACTTTAGAAAAATTAACTGCATAAAATAAACTCAATTCTATAATAAAAAAATCTTATATATTTCAAGTTTCATTCTTTGTTTGAATTTTTATTTGGATGTTTCCAAATGGTTAATTTTGTAATTAGTATTATATAATATATCAAAACGTTTAAAATTATATTTATATGAAAGTTAAATTACAAAGTTTAGTCCATGAAGTTTAAAATTTATCTCTATTAGGTCCATAAACTTTCAATTCCATGTCTAATTAAGTCATTGAACTTTAAAATAATGTCTAATAGATCCATGAACTTTCAATTTTGTATCTAATAGGTCGTATATATTAAAAAAATTAATTTAATTATTATATTTAACATAAAATTTAACTTGGTATCTAATTAAACCTTAAACATTCAATTTTGTAACTAATAAATACATTAATTTAAAAAAAAAAAAAATTGAATAGGTTACTTATTAGACAAAATATCAAATTCTCAAAGATAATATTTGATTTTTAAAAAACTTGAGTATGTCAAAAACCTATTGGACTAATATCAGATAAAACTTAAGAACTTATTAGACATTTTTTTAAGTTCAAGAACCTATATAGACAAAAATCTAAAATTCCATAGACTAAACTTATAATTTAATCTAATGTGAACTCGTGCCCCCTTACCTCAAGTCCTGGATCCGCCACTGACCTCAAGTGTGTCCACAAGCTTCGGGGTCACCCATAAACAAGGTAGAAAAGCTTAGTTCATAAATAAAAGACTATACTAATGTATCAAGGTCATGACTCAATAATTCCAATGAGATTCTCCATTTAAAACGAGGTACTCTTTCCCTTTAGGTTAGAGGTTCAAAATTCACATACCACGTATTTATTGCTCTATTAAAGTATTTTAAAAAAAAAAAAATCATATGTGGTAACTTGAGAAGATGAATCTAATACATTAAGAATAATCCAAAAACTGGAGTTTAAATCAAAGGGTTTCTTTCAGTTCCATCAAAGGGATATATCTAATATCTATATCAACAAAACGAGATCAGTGTTAAAATTATACATGGTGGTGATGATGCAACCATATGATGTGGCATGTTAAACAACAACAATGCGACACCTAACAGCAAATTGATGACATGGTATCGACGCGACAAACCCAATTATCGATTTTTTTTTCTGTGAGATGACAAAGTTGTTGGCCGACACATTCACAAAGTGATGTGGTGGACCAATCCAAAGAAATCCATTGTAAAATTGACTTGGAAACAAGTGTGGCTACCGATCAACCAACGCACATAGCAATACAAAGGGCTAAATTCATTGCACACGCAAGCCCAGCAGCCCCTTTTGCTTCACAAGCCTAAAGATGAATGGTGACCAATTACAAACATTAGCAAGTTCCAAAACGTAGAGACAAGGGATCAAACATGTCAATGATCAAAGAAACTAAGCAGTTGAACAGATTGGACTCTCTCATGATTTCTAATTTAGTATTGTTTATGTTTATGAAGTTGAAAAGTTGAGTGGGTTTTTGCAGAGAAGAAAGATGAACACCATTAATGGAAGTAGAGAGAGATCGATACTTTCAATTCTGAAACGAAAAAAAATAGAAATTCTTTTTACAAGAAAACCCATCTTCCACACTTATTTTTTTTTTTTTTTATATCGTAGCGAGATAGAGAGAGAAGTATCAAATAGAGGAGAGAGAGAGAGAAACAGCATCATCATCGAGTGCGACGTTGAACGGCTATCGGACGGCTGAGAGAGAGATTCGACGGCGGCGAAGATGAGAGGGTGATGGGCCGCCACCGAGAAATTTGCTCTCAATCGTCACATCTTAGAGTCTTAAGGGCGGAAGAAATCGCTCAAATCCTCTCCAGTTTGTCGGCTTTGACGACGGGGTTCGCTCGAGCGATCTCCTCTCTTCCGATCGACTTGAAATCGAAGGTGCAGCCGTGTTTCTCCGGGTACCTATGAGCCCCACAGAACGTGGTTCCGCATCTGCATCTGAACCCGGTCAAACCCACCTTCTTACGGCACGACGAACACCGGTTTGGGCTCGGGCTCGGGTTAGGGTTGGGGCTCGACTGGTTCAACGCCTCAGATCCGGCCGCCGCAAGGGGCGGGATGGTCAGATCTGTGTCCGGCGAGGACAAGGCTACAACAGGGGAAACGGGGGGAGGATCGATTGGGGAAGAGGTGAGAGGAGACGGAGATGAGGCTGAGAGAGCGGCTTCGATGGTGGATTTGGTGGAGGCTTGTTCTTGTTCTTTGAGACGGATGTCTCTGTAACATTTGGAGCAGAGATCCATGGTGGCTGGACTGCCGAAGAAGCCGCAATTATTGGCGCAGAGACGGTGACCTTCAGGTGCTTGGCATCTGTGCTCCTCCGCCATATCTTTCTTTCTCCTTCACAACCTCGCTTTTGAGGATTTACAACGAAGAATCTCTACCTCTGCGAGAACGGATCGCGCAGTTTCCGATGGCGTTCAACAGATCTGGAAAAGTAAACCCTAAAATCAGCGATCCAGAACAGAGAAAATCCAAATCCGGCTAAATCAAGCTTTCCTTTACACAAACGGAGATTTCGATCGTATTATGATCAGAATCAACAACAAACAAGTAGATTAATAAGATCGATTAGCTGCTCTGTCGAGAAAAACAGAGACAACGAAAGGAATCACGCGATAAAGATTCTGAGAATCAAAGCATAAGAACTAGGCATCAAAATCAAACCACAGAAATCTCATTTCTCTCGTTTCTCTACACCCTAGAAAGAAACAGATTCACAAATTCATGAAATTAAAAAATTACCTCAACTTTCTCATCCAACAAACAACATCATATACACAATCGAACAGAAAGGGGAGAAATCGGAACAATAAATAAACATCAAAGTCGGAAGAAAGTGTACCTGAAGAGCGAACGCGAACGGGTTTGAGGGTTTTTCTCGAAACGAATTGGAGATAAAAAGGAAGAATCTTAACAATGAAGAATCTACCAAAGGGGTCAGAGATATAATAAAGAGCGAGAAAATGAAATCAGGAGAGAGATGGAGATAGAGAGAGGAAGAAACAACGAAATGGGACAAAATCAAAATAATTACACATTTTTTTAAAAATTTTTAATTTATTTAACTTTTTTTTTAAAAAAAGAAAAAAAAAAAAGAAGGAAGAATAATAGTAATAAGAAATAAAAATCGGGAAAGCCAGGCTGGAAGCAGCCGAAATGGAAGTCCAGCCAGCCCAATATAACGCGACGCTGACGAAACAAAGACCACGGAATATCTTTACTAAAAGAAAATTCAGTAAATTACAATTTTAACCCTCTAAATATCCACCCCTAAATATCTTTTTTTTTTTCCTCCAACAATATCCTTCAACGTTAAGAAATAAAGCAATAGGTTAAATAATAGGTTTAGTGGTTTTGTTCAAAATAATAATAATAATAAAAAGGTTTAATGGTTGAATTTTAAAAATTTTTCATACCTATTTCAACTATAATTGCAAGTTAGTAAAACAAATAAGACATGGCATGACACAAGAAATAGACCAATCAGATTAATATAATTGCAAGTTAGTAAAACAAATTTGGTTTTAATTTAAAATGTGGTATGGTGTATTATCTTATGTTGGTAGGCCAAAATATTATTCATTAATCCGTTCTATGCAGTCAACATTTAATTAATTATGTTGACATTAATAATATATTAGATTAGGAAAAAACAATTGGACACTTCCATTATTGTCACCCCTTTCGTGTTCTCGTACATGCTCTAATAGTTTGCCATGGAATAGCATCTTTCAAAGTTTTTATGTCAAAAGCATAATTAGATAATTTTTTAATGTCAATTCAAGCATAATTGGATATATATATACCATACGTGGACTTGGATGATCCATTTATTACATTATTTAAAGTTAGACAATTTGAACTCATATATAAATAGAGAGCTTCGTTAAATTGTTGATCTAAAACTATATGGATCAAAACACAACATATAAAATTAAAATAATTAAACAAAGTATGTAACATTTGGAAATTCAGTCTAAAATGATTCAATAATTGAGACAGTTTTTTTTCCTCTCAAGTTCGATAATGTGAAGGTGAAGAGTTAAACATAATATTTTAGTCTATATCTGTCTTAATTAACAAGTTATGTCTATTTGGTTCCTGAAATTTAAAACGTGTCTAATAAGTCTCTAAACATTTAATTAGGTGTTCAATGAATTCCTAAATTTTAAAAGTTAATGTCTAATAGTCATCCTTAAACTTTCAATTTTACATATCATAGGTTTCTACATTTTAAATTTCGAGTCTAATAAGTTACTGACATATTTAGCTTTTTTTAAAATCCACGGACCCACTAAACGCAAAATTAAAAGTTTGGGTTTTTTTTTTTTTTTTTTAACAAGATGTGGGGTGAAAGATTCGAACCACAGACCTTGTGGTCATCATTACAAAATTAAAAGCTTAGAGTTGTATTATACATAAAAGTCAATTTTATATCTAATAAATTAGTCAAATTTGAAACAATTTGAATATGTTATAGCAAAATTAAAACTTCAATAGCAGACATTTTTATAGTTGAAAGTTCTATTAGACACAAAATTGAAAGTTTTTATTTTTGAAAAGGACAAAAAATTAGAAGTTGAATGACTTATTAGACATTTTAAAATGGGCCGGTTGCAAATATAGCAAACCGGCCCAAAATATATACAAATCTAGCAGCCGGTAGAAAATTTTGCAAAAATGGCAAATTTCTAAGTTATGGGATGTGTATTTACTAAAATGCCCTTTCTATCTGATAGAAAATTTTTCTATTACTGATAGAATCTATCAGTGATAGAAAATTTTTCTATTACTGATAGAATCTATCAGTGATAGAAAGTCTTTCTATCAATGTGTTTCTATCTGATAGAAGATTTCTATCATTGATAGAAAGTGTTTCTATCACTGATAGATTCTATCAGTGATAGAAAATTTTTCTATCACTGATAGAATCTATCAGTGATAGAAAAAATTTTCTAACAGTGATAGAAAGTTAATTCTTATCAGTGATAGAAGATTTCTATCACTGATAGAAAGTGTTTCTATCACTGATAGAAAAAATTTTCTATTACTGATAGAAAACTTCTATCAGTGATAGAAAGTTAATTCTATCAGTGATAGAAGATTTCTATCATTGATAGAAAGTGTTTCTATCACTGATAGATTCTATCAGTGATAGAAAAAATTGATTTCTATCATTGATAGAAAGTGTTTCTATCACTGATAGATTCTATCAGTGATAGAAAAAAATTTCTATCAGTGATACAAAACGCCTTTCTCCAACCAGTACCCATTTGGGGCAAAACCCAAAGAAAAAAAAAGAGAGCAGAAACAAAAAGAAAAAGAGAAAGAGATGAACTCATTATTTTAATGAAGAAGATAGATCTGAATTATGGGACAAAGAAAAGCAGGGCATGGCATGGGGATCAGAAAGAGAAGCAAAAAGGGAAGGAAGAGAAGAAGACAAAAGAAAATAAATGAATCTATCACTACATTAGAACATTGACAATACATACTAGATAGATTCTATCACAAAGAGAAAAGCTTTCTATCAGTGATAAAAATCGCTTCTATCTCTATCACTGATAGAAATCGCTTCTATCAGTGATAGAAACTTTTCTATCACTGATAGAAATCGCTTCTATCAGTGATAGAAACTTTTCTATCAGTGATAGATTCTATCAGTGATAGATTCTATCAGTGATAGAAAAGTTTTCTATCACTGATAGATTCTATCAGTGATAGAAAAACTTTCTATCAGTAATATTTTAAAAAGTTTCTATCACTGATTTCTACCACTGATAGATTCTATCAGTGATAGAAAAACTTTCTATCAGTGATAGAAAAACTTCTATCACTGATAGAATCTATCAGTGATAGAAAAATTTTCTATCCGTGATAGAAGTTTTTCTATCACTGATAGAATCTATCAGTGATAGAAAAATTTTCTATCAGATAGAAAGTTCTCAAAAAGTTCTCAACTTTCTGAACTTTCTATCTGATAGAAAATTTTTCTATCACTGATAGATTCTATCAGTGATAGAAAAACTTTCTATCAGATAGAAACCTACCAAAACAAAAATAGAGGAGAACTTTAGATTCTAATACAACATTTATAGAAATTTTTTCTATCACTGATAGAATCTATCAGTGATAGAAAAGTTTCTATCACTGATAGAAAGTGAATTCTATCAGTGATAGAAGTTTTTCTATCACTGATAGAATCTATCAGTGATAGAAACACTTTCTATCAGTGATAGAAAACTTCTATCACTGATAGAAAGTATCACTTATAATTTCTATCAGTGATAGAAGTTTTCTATCACTGATAGAAAGTGTATCAGTGATAGAAACACTTTCTATCAGTGATAGAAAACTTTTATCACTGATAGAAAGTATCACTTATACTTTCTATCAGTGATAGAAGTTTTCTATCACTGATAGAAAGTATAAGTGATACTTTCTATCAGTAGTGATAGAAAAACTTTCTATCAGTGATAGAAAACTTCTATCACTGATAGAAACCTACCAAAAAAAAAAAAAAAAAGAGAGAAGTCCACGCCGACCGGAAAGAAGAAGCGCGCGCAATCCAAGGGCAAAACGGGGATATGAAAAATTAATTCAAAAATTTTGCCATATTTGCAAATATTTTAAAAAATTGCTAAATTTGCCATTATTTACCCTAATTTTGCCACCCATTACAATTCTCCTTTTAAAATTTCAAAGCTTCATCAAACACAAAATTAAAAGTTCGAACTATTAAATGTTTTTTTAAAATTACAGTGACCAAATAGATACAGACTTCACAACTAAAATTCTTATCTAACCTAAAGAAAAACTACTCTTTATTGTTTTCAAAAAAAAAAAAAAAAATCGTTATTTTCTGATTTTAGAAGTTAGTTTAGTTTAATTTACCATGCTTTTCCTTCATATCTCTGATTTCTATAATCTCGACCAAATCTCAAAAATCAAAAACATATATATATATTTTTTACACAAACATTTTTCAAAAAGAAAAAAAAATCTGGACTAAGATTTTTAAGACCCAAAAACAGATTCCAAAGTGAAGGGAAGAAGAAGAAGAAGAAGAAGAAAAAAAAAAAAAAAAAAAAAAAAAAAAAAAAAAAAAGCACATTTTTTTTATTATTATTATTTAAAGAAAAAAAGACATGTGCATGAATGGTGCACAGACGGCGAAGAGTAGATAAGTTCAAGGCAAAAACGATATTCCTTTGCTGTGTCAGCAGCACAGCGGACGAAAGCCAATAACAATACATAATTAAATACTTTCATTCGCTTTGGTTTCTCTACTTTACATTTATTTTAGGCTAAATTATAAAAAATGCTTATCAACATATTTGTTTCAAAAATATCCTTAAACTTTTAAAAGTTTCAAAATATTAATGAATTTTAAAAAATATTTCAAAAATACTATTGGTGTTAATTTTTGGATGGAAACCATTCAAAATTCCAATTTCATTAATACTCTTTAACTTTCAAAACATTTTAAAAAATAACCTTATTAGAAAATGCTTTGTTTTTTTTTTTCTTATCCCACCGTAAATTCTTCTTCCATGAAAATGAATGAGAAGTTTTACCTATTTTTCATGCATTCATACACTTTGGAGTTTTTCTTCTCTATCAACACATCAACCCAAGAGCTTGACCAGATTTATGACAATGGTATTTTTGAAATATTTTTAACGGTTTTAACGGTTCCCATCCAAAAATTAACTGTAGGGGTATTTTTTAAACTTTTTAAAGTTCATGTACATTTTTTAAACAAACTCCATAGTTCATGGTTTTTTTTTTTTTTAATTTATCATTTATTTTAATTTCTATATTTTAGATTTTGTTTCATTTGTCTTCGATATACTTTTAAAAAGTTAATCAATTTAGTCTAATTTGTAAAGTTTAAACATAAATTTAGTAAGTAAAGTGTTGTGTTAAAATTATGATAAAAATTTGAAAACGAAGAAACCAACGAGAATAAAAGTATAAGATTAAAATAAACATTTTAAAAATACAAGGACGGAAGGAAAGATAGAAAAAAGAACTAAAATAACTCTCATAACCCACTAATAAATATGTGGATTGCCCATTACTAGCCGTTACGTGTGTGCCATACATTTGCAATTTGCATTTGCCCATTTTAACGATTTGGTTGGTGGAATCTTTTGGTTTTGGGGCAAAAAAAAAAGAAATAAATAAAGGCAAGAACCAAAATCAATGTCATCAAGTTGAAGCGAAGAGTAATGTTTTTATTTATTTATGCGTTACTTTGATGTTGTGGACTGTCAATTTGGAAGGCAGTGGAGGCAGATCCCACGTGGGTTGTTCTTCTTGGGGTTAAATGAGTTGTATTTCTATGTTTGCTTTTCTTTAAGTATCTTGGAAAATTTGCCAATTGTGATAAGGGCTCTATTTTGTTTATCAAAAGTTTTGTGAACCTTTTGCTCTACCTTTTTCCCTGTCTAGGATAGGATGTTACCTTTTTAAAGGGGTTTTTTTTCCTTGTCTCTTAAGTTTCTATTTGTATATCCCTATTGTTTTATTTTTGTTGGGTTTTTGTCTTTGAGCCTTTTGTAAATTTCTTTTTGGGTTGGGGAGTGAAGGGAAATAAGAAAACCTTGAATGGAAATGGAAATGGCAATGCCCTCTATTTCTTACATGTGAAATATGTTGAAAATGCTGAATTACATCTATCTTGTGTTAAAGGTGTGTGAGACTAGGTGGAATGTTTCATTTTTTAACATCTAACCCCTGGTTGGTACTTGAATTTTTTTATTGGTATCTGTATTTCATAGATAATGTAGATTGAATATCATATGTGAACTAATACATGGTGATCCGATACAATAGGTGCAATATATGTGTGGTGGGCTTAAAATAATTGGATGTGTATAAGAGTTTTTTTTTTTTTTTTTTTTTTGCCAATCTACTCGACATAGGTTGTAAGTTGTGACAGTCTCACTTTTTAGAGTTAGACTTGTATAAAGATGTTATACTACACGTGCTGTGATAATCTAACTTTTTAGACTTGGACGTGTTTAAAGACGTTACTACATGTTGATATTGACATTTTAACATCCTTAAGAAAAAATATATAGAGAAGTATTTTTTCTATAAAAATGTTTAAAACTATTTATTTAGGATCCCATTAGAAATCATTGCAAAACATAAAAAAGAAAAAAAAAACATAAATAACTTTTGATAAATTCAGAAAATAGGAAAACTAATATAAACAAATTTTGCTAATGTGAAAGCGGAACCCATGACACAACACCAACAAAAATTATCATCATTCGCCAAAACGAGCTTAGTTCATCGGTAATTGACATGTACCCTCGACCAAGAGGTCAGAGGTTCGAATCCTCCCACTTCCAAATGTTGAGAGATATTGCCTATTGTCAATCATTACATGTTTTGAGGGCTATCGTCAAATCATCTCACCACTCCAATGAAAAGATCAGAAAATTTGGAGAAAAACTGGTTTTGAAAAAAAAGTCCAAAACCCATTTTCCTTGAAAAAAGGTCCAAAGGGTAAAATGGGGAAAACACTAATTGCTATGGACCGACGAAAAATGTGTATATGTGAGTAACCGAATTACCAAATACAATGTATCTGTGGGAGACCGTACATACATTGATGTTGATCCCCAACATCTTATCTTGGTCCATGTTTCCACTAAGTTTTCGATACCATAGGCAAAAACCTCAACTTTCACCCACAACTATTCCTCTCTATGCATACCTTCAAATGATTCTCATCCAAATGAGTTTCTGCAAACCAAAAAAAATCCCCTTCACAACAATCAAAGTGTTGAAAAAAATTCATGCTCCAGACTAGACAATCAAGAACCTTTAGGACAATGACAAAATAACACCATTTCCCTTTCCCTTCAAACCATTAATGTGCAGCATTTGTGCTTGATCGGTGATGATATTTTGCATAAAATTTGAGCAACAAAAATTTTGCAGCAATGGATCTGTAGATGGAGTTGTCGTGGTGAAAGGGTTGCGCTGAAGAAGATGATCGCATGGAAGTGCGAAACTCGTCAAATAATGCTTCTACGGTTGATGGAGAGGTGGTCGATTGCCATAGTTGTTGACGAGGAATCTACTGCACGGAGGGAATGTTGGGCAAATAAGTACTGATCAATTTGGCAAGATCTATTATTTGATTTTAAATCAAATACCTAGATTTGATTTTAAAAAATTTCAAAGATATAAGATTCTTAAATCTAGGGGAGGCGTTATTTAGTTGCTCCAGCGTGAGGGCATGTTCGAAATTAAAAAAAAAAGTTGGGTCATGTGGTTCTCACATGTTGCCATATCTCATTCGTTTTTTTTATTTTGGCTGTGTTTCAGTTTCGCCCCCCACTAACCAGCTATATCTCCAAATTTCTCAAAACAATAACAACTTGAGCCCAATATTTAGTGGGCTATCTTAACAAGTATGATACTCCTATGGTACTATAAATTTTCTCGACTTATACACATAGCAACAACATACTCACCATCTCGTGATGGCCACTTCAACGGATCATACTCTATGACTTACGTAATGCCTTCATCACAACATGCAACCTCCTTTGGCTAAGACGAATAGCTGATGTTCACCAACCATTTAATCATGCATTCTTTATGCGATTACACTTTTTTGCTGTTTTTCTTTCTCTCGTGTCTTCAACCTCCTTTCTTGACCTTATAGTTATTGTAATGGTTTGACAAAGATGGACATTAGTTCAACTTCTCAACTATTTTAGTTGAAATGAAGATTCAAAATTTCACTCAACCTCCTTCTTAATTAAAATGAAGATTTGAAGAAAAAAAAAATCTCCATTTAAAATGAAGTCGAGGAGAAAGAAACTATTCCTTTAATTTGTTTAAGATGCATTACAAGTTCCATCTTCTTTTAGTATCATAAATGTGGTACGAGAATTTTAGCATTCAACTTCTCAAAAGGAGAATAAAAGAGAGAGAGAATATCTTTCTGTTACTGAATAAAGATGATGAAATCAGTGTATTTTACAGCAGCACAA
Source organism: Luffa acutangula (assembly GCA_036850905.1). Lineage (NCBI taxonomy): Eukaryota > Viridiplantae > Streptophyta > Magnoliopsida > Cucurbitales > Cucurbitaceae > Luffa > Luffa acutangula. The sequence continues at coordinate 52,001,298 of CM072087.1, read as the reverse complement.
AGGACAATATAAAAGGAGAAATACAAAACCACGTGTAAGCCTATAAGAGGGTGAATACTTAACCAAGCTTAACAACAAGATTAGTCAAACAATACAGCAATAAGAATGATAATCTATCATCCCCCCGCAAGCTGAACTGGGCAGGTATGAACAGATAGCTTGGTCCTTAAGAACTGAAACCGCACGGTGGGCAATGGCTTTGTCATAACATCTGCAAGCTGATCATCTGAAGACACATGCCGAACTAAAAGCTGATTGCGCGAGACTCGTTCCCGAATGAAGTGATGATCGATCTCAATATGTTTTGAACGATTATGAAACACTGGATTAGCCGCCAAGTACGTAGCACTAATATTATCACACAACAATAAGGGCGGAGAAGAAGGAAATCCAAGTTCAGACAAAACAGATTGAAGCCATATCAACTCAGCTGTAGCATTTGACATACCACGGTACTCAGACTCAGCACTAGAGCGAGAAACCACTTTTTGTTTGGCAGATGACCAAGAAACAAGATTATTTCCAAGAAAGACACAATAACCACTCGTGTTTCGACGATCATCAGGACAATTCGCCCAATCGGCATCAGTGTAACAAAGTAAAGACTGATGATCCGATGGAGAGAAAGAAATACCAAGATAATATAGTGGCCTTTAAGTACCTAAGAATACGTTTAACAGCATTCCAATGAGTACTAGTTGGTGCATGGAGGAATTGACAAACCTTATTCACCGCAAAACTCAAATCAGGACGAGTGAGAGTGCAATACTGAAGGGCACCAACAATACTCCGGTATTTCTTTGGATCAGGTAAAAGCTCCCCATCGTGTAAGGACAAAACAGTGCCAGCAGCCATGGGAGTTTCAATAGATTTGCAGTCCATCATATCAGCTCTTTTAAGAATATCCAGAAAGTATTTCGTCTGACTCATGTGCAAACATGTAGAATCACGTTTAAACTGAACTCCCAGAAAAAAGGATAAGCTGCCAAGGTCGTTTAAGGCAAACAATCCATTCAAAGATGATACAAACATTTGAATAAAATCCAAACTATTGCCAGTAACTAAAATGTCATCCACGTATATCAAAAATATGACCAAAACAGATTGCTTTCTTGAATACAAACATAGAGGAATCGGATTTAGATGCAATGAAGCCCCACTGTAAAAGACAATTACTCAACTTAAGAAACCATTCCCAGGGACTTTGTTTCAAACCATAAAGCGCCTTTTTCAACTTACAAACATAATCAGGTTTAGATTCATCAACGAAACATTTTGGTTGAGCCATATAAACATCCTCGTGAAGGTCGCCATTTAGAAAAGCATTATGAACATCTAGTTGCTTAACCACCCAATTATACTGCACAACAAGAGATAAGACTAAACGAATGGTGGCTGGTTTAATAACTGGACTAAAAGTTTCAAAATAGTCAATCCCATAAGCTTGGTCAAAGCCACGAGCAACTAAACGGGCCTTATACCTTTCTATCTCACCATTAGGTCGTAGCTTGAGTTTATAAACCCACTTGCAACTGATTACTTTATAAGTTGGAGATAGTGGGACAAGAGACCAAGTATTATTCTTAACCAAAGCATCAAACTCTTTTTGCATAGCCTCACGCCACTCAACACACTTGACAGCCGCTTTAAAATTTGAAGGTTCAGATGGAAGCGAAAGAGAAGGTGAGGAGGAAGAAAGCCAACATTTTGGTTTGTGAATGCCAGCTTTTGCACGGGTTATCATAGGATGTATGTTCATATATAGCTGGAGGATGAGGAGGGGTTGAAGATGGAGACATTTGGGCAGGCAGTACAGTAGCGGAAGAAGAAGCAGGGGAGGTTGAAAAAATTGATGAGCCTGAGGTCGTGGGAAAGAAGACGGGAAATAAGGTTGGAAGAAATTTTGGGAAGTAGGATAAAATGGTTGCGATTGATAGGGGTTGAAAGAAGGCTGTGAGGGAAACGAATTAGGTCGAATTTGGGGCTGTTGAGGAGCTGAAATTGGTCGAGGTTGCTGGGTGATTGGAGTTACAACATGAGTTGTAATTGGTGTAAATGGAGTGACTACCGGAGAAGAAAGAGGACCAGACGATAATGAAGAAGAGGAAGCTTCGGTTGTCATGGCTGAAAAATTTCAGAGAAGAAGCTCTGATACCATCAAAAGGAGAATAAAAGAGAGAGAGAATATCTTTCTGTTACTGAATAAAGATGATGAAATCAATGTATTTTACAGCAGCACAAAAGACAGTATAAAAGGAGAAATACAAAACCACGTGTAAGCCTATAAGAGGGTGAATACTTAACCAAGCTTAACAACAAGATTAGTCAAACAATACAGCAATAAGAATGATAATCTATCAACTTCAAAAGAAGGTGTACATGTTAATTATTGACTTTGGCAATTTGAAAATCGTATGGACTAAAAAAACTCCATTATAAATTGACGAGATTTTAAGAAAAAACACAACACTAAATTGATTTTTTTTTTTTTTGAAATTTGTGAATGTTGGGAGTTTTTTTTTTGGAAAAGAGAATCATTCATTAATTAGAAAAATGCGTTACAACTACTCTCATTAAGAAAGGAACAAAACCAAGTAGGAAATTGTGAAGTTTAATAGGTGAATAGATTGAAATTCAAATAGAAGGTAAAAATTGTAATATTATTTGACCCTACAGTTTAATTGGATAAAATTGAAAGTTTAGAATAAAAATAAGTCAAGTTTGTCAAGTTTAAGGGTAAAATGGTATTTTTAGAGAATATATGTTCAATAGAATTTTTTTTTGGATAAATGTTCAATAGCAATTAAAATTCGGAAATTCCTACGGACAGGATGACGAGTTGAGTGTTTATGTTCAATCTCGATCCATCCATTTTCAAGGGCATTTTAGTAAAACGTCGAGGACATTTTTCAAGGGTCAATTTCTTTTTCTTAAAGTCTCTCTTATAAAATCTCAAAAACTGTTGCGAACAAATTAGCAGTAGCCACTGGCCATTTGCAGAATTTTACCTTCGATTTTCACTTCAATGGATTCTTCGTCTCAGTCACCGTCCGAACCTCCGGCAGCTCCTTCGCCTCATCTACCGCCGTCTTCAACAGTTCCCTCCGCCACAACTTCCGCCCTAGCTCCGCCGCAATCGTCACCGAATGCAAACCCTAACATCAACCCAAATTCATTCCCAAATCAGAGCCCCAATTCCAAAACCGCAACTCCTCCCCTGCCCAACCAGCCTTCACAACAGCAACAATCTCTTCCCACCTCTCAGCAAATCACTAGGCCTTCCACCGCATTGACTGGAACTTGGCAACCGCCCTCGCATTTCTCTCATTTTTCTTCTCCTTCGCCTTCTGCTTCAACTGCGGTTCCTTCACCTCGCCCCGTTTCTGCTTCTTCCCCAGCCCAAAGGGGCGGCATCGCCATTGGCGTTCCTGCTCATCAGCCGAGTCCGTCTCCTCAGCCTGCCGCGTTTTCTGCATCTTATGGCCAGCACTTTGGTGGGTTGGGCCGAGGTGGCGTCAGCATGCCGGAACCGGCCTCTAATGCTAGTCCTTCTCAGGTGTGTTTTTCTCGAGTTTTTTACTTATCTAACGACGGTAGAAGCCGACTTGAAGAATTTAGTTATAGCCCATTTTGTTATATCGTGTACACTGCTGGTTTCTAGCCAGTAGCTACTTTATTATCATGATCTTCCTACCTAAATTTAGTTAAAGTTAAAGTGATCGGGCGGTAAAGGAAGTAACAAGACGGAGGATAAAACAACAGTTTAGTAACATCATCTATTTTGTTAAATATGAAGGATAAATTAATTAGTATTTGAGGTAAACTGATGGGTATTTAAGAGCAAGATGTGCACCATTTGATTTGATGGCGCCAAGTTAATATTTTAATTTAGTTGAAGTTGTAAAAGTTGTAGAATTTAAACTTCAAATTTGCTTTCCATAGCAATATTATCACTGTGAATATCTTAAAATCAAGATGCATATCATTAATCACAATGAAATGAAGATCCCATAATTCTAGATATATTATGTTAAAAACTGTAATAGAATGAATCTAAACTGACTAGTCAGTGTCAGAAGTGTCGATGAATGTAATTATATTTTAAATGTGCACATTCTTGCACATCAAAACCAAAAGTTAGTTAGTTGCTTCAGTTTTTCTGTTTTCTTTCCTACAACCCCCAGTTGGATTTTTTTTGGTTTTGAAATACTGCGATTGAGGTGAAGGATGAAAAACATAGGAAGGAAAATTTCCCTCCTCTTTAAGAAAGAACATTCTAGATGTTGAATTAATGTTCTGGTAAACTAATCTTACTTTTGAGGTATGAGTAGATTATAGATATACAGAATTTATAACAAAATTGCCTTTACTTTTTTTCACCATTTGTAATCAGTGTTAAAAAAAGAGTGATTCTGATGTCTTGTTATAACCTTTGTGTAGCATTTTATATGCTCAGTTTATTGGTTACATCATACTTGTATGCTCTTGCGGTAGGAAATTGTCTGCTACTTTATTTGACTGTTGATTGGAACATGTAGGTGAGACCTCCTATGCAAGGAATGCAGGGATTGGGAATGTTGGGATCAAGTGGTTCTAGTTCTCAAATGTTGCAGAGGCCAGTGCAATCTTCTCTCAGGCCGCCATCTACCCCAAGCTCAGCTTCCCAAGTTAGTAACTACTATCTAGCTGAAAAATTGATTATCAATTATTAATATTCGGTTGAGATCCACATGTTTGGTTAAAGTGTAGTTGCAATTGAATGTATATTTGGTAGCTGTAGCCCATAGTCAAGTCACAAACAAAAGCTTTATCTACTCTGGGATGCCATGGGTTGTCTCAATTCACTATTATTTTGCTTGGAAACCTTCATATTAGATATTGTGACGGGTGTTGCTTTTGCATGCTATAAACAACTCATGGCCCAATAAGTTTATTCATCTTCTGTGGGAAGGAACGGAAGGTGTCGAGGAGAGTGGGTCCCTCATTTGGTTAGGTGTGAGATTATGTTGCATCTAGTTTAGTTGGGAAAAGGCCATTTTTGTATCAATGTGCATTGTGGTGGTATATGTCTTAACTGTGGTGTTTGTTAAGCTTTTATATTCAATTACATTTTCTTCTTTCTGGTTCTTGTGTCATAGTGAATTGTCTATGAAAAGCTTTACTTTATTAATTACTAAATTTTGTTAACATTTCCAAACTTCAGAGTTTCCAAGGCCATGGTCTTTTGAGAGTACCATCTGCAAGTTCTCCTAGTTCTTCATTGCCAAGTACATCACAAGGTATGCAACCCTCCAACCAGCCGTGGTTGCCATCTACTTCACAAGGAAAACCACCTCTTCCAACACCTTCATATAGACCACAGGCAAGCTCACCTGCTATGCAGCAAAGATCACATATTCCTCAACAACAGAACCACCCCTTAGCCCCACCTTCTCAGCAACAGCAAATTTCATCAGCCCCTCAGCAGCAACCTGCACAATCACATCAGCAGCAGGAGCATTTTGCTCAACAATTCCAACCATCAAGGAGCTCACAAGCTTTACCACATCAACAACAGGCTGCAAGAGCTCAGGGGCCAGCAAACCAGAAGGCTTCTCCTCTTGCACCTTCACAAACTAATAATACACAGACAATGTCCCAGAGCAGAGCTATAACTGTAGAAACTGAAGAACCCTGTAGTAGAATTCTCAGCAAAAGAAGTATTGGCGAACTGGTTAACCAAGTTAGTCATTTGCTTGCGTTGTTTAACTTATTCTTATCTTCTTCTGAAATCAAAAGATTTTGCAAATTAAATTTAGAATCATTTGAGTGGTTTGACTTGATTGTGAAGGTTATTTTATTGGTCCCTCCACCTTTTCTTTTTGTTTTTGTTTTTGTTTTTGTTTTTTTGTTTTTGTTTTTTTTGTTTTTTTTTCTGTTCTTGTAGAATGTAGGTGATGACCTTGACGATTGGTTGAATTTGGGATATATATTTGTTTTTACATAAGTTGGTTCTAATAGTTGAAAGAACACATAAGGGAGTCAACATATTGTACTTGAAGTTATGGATAGCTTCTACACTCCTTACATATGTTTAAAATGTCTGTTTTATAGTTTTGTGAAAGTTGTCACTGGCTAACGGACTGCAAATTTGATCAGATCTTTGCCCTTTTTTCAATATCTTCCTTTTCGTTTCTTGTCTAGTTGTTGTAGGTGATAATCATTTGGATTATAGTGCATAAAGGATAGGATTAAGGTTCAAACAGTTCTGGAGTTGTATATGCTATTAACTTATTTCATCCAGATTTTATTTGGCTTTAATTCTGGTCTTGGTTCCCTATTCCTATATTTTACTTCTGTTATATGGTCCCGGTTTCTTTTTGTGCAGATCGATCCATCTGAGAGATTGGATCCTGAAGTGGAAGATATACTTGTTGATCTAGCAGAAGAGTTTGTTGAATCTGTGAGTAGAGTTTAATGTTACTCATATTTATTAGAGTATTTTGTCATTTCTCAATATTTTTTTCCCAAATCTTTTCATTGGATTAGATATTAATTTTTCACTCTTAAAGTCTCGTTTACCTAACGAAGATGAAAAATGGACTTTCCTCATAAAAGAGGAATAAAAAAGGATAGATTGGAAACCATTTCTACAATATTCATTTATGTTTTAAATTATGTTAGTAATAGTTTTCCCTACTCAAGTCTCATGCTAGGTCTTTTTTTCAAGGTTTCGTTGGATGCTTGAGTATATGATGCTTGAAAATCAAACGTTTAGAAATTAGATGCCCTAGGATGTCAGATAGTGGGTTCGGTTGTTCGTACAACCCAAGAGATGCATATAGAAATCATAGATGTCACCTACTTTTCTAGACTTTTTGCAGATGAATCTGTTACAATGTTTAATATTTTTTTAATTCTCTCTTAAAGTAGATTTTTGGAAGTGACAGATTGAAGTATTAAAAAGTTTTAAATTCAAAATGAGAGCTCAAATCACTTCTATCTTGTATTTTCTCATGATAAATTGAATCACACGTGTAGTTTAAAATTTAAATTAATTTTAATTATTTATGAGTACCTATCTACTATCATTGGCAAAAGGAGGAGAGAGAATAAAGGGAGAGAGACAGTGGGGCCCCTCCAAATTCCTCCTTTGGTGCTACCCTTCAAGTCCCTTGAAGTTCAATGGGAATGAACAATCCATTATAAGAGGAAGAGTAATGGTTTTTATAATGCAAGATGCACTAAGGTGTAGTAGCTACCACGGTAAGAGACCAAGCTAGACTTGAACTTGAGTTAGTTTAGATGGTAATATTCATATTAAAAATTAGTTTACCTGTAAGAAACTCTCATTCAAGTGTATAAATGTTGCAAGTTGCAACATATAAAATGTTGATGTGAATCTTCCAACCATTTTGAGCAATATCAAGCTAAAGAGAGTTTTCCTCAAAGGAATCTCCATAGCTATTTAGAGAGGAGAGAAATGTTTTTTTTTTTTCAATATGTTGCCAATGCCAAGGCTCCATGAGGTGTAGGGAGGCTAACTTTTCTCCAAAGAACAAATTGGTAGCCCGGAGAGGCATAACACCTAGTAATGGCCCAAATATCCTCCCAAGGTCTCTTCATTTGAGGCTTGGGAGCCCAAGTATAGTAGCTCCCTTCATTTGACTCTCTTCCTAAAAGATATTCTTAGAATCCTTTCAAAGTCCTCTTTTTTAAAAAAAAAAAAATTATAATAAATTGAGCTTTCATTGAGAAAAAAAAAAAGAAAAAATACATGGACATACAAAAGAAAAACCCACAAAAAAGAAAGGGAAGTCGAACTATAAAAAGGGGTTCCAATCAGGTAGAATCCTTTCAAAGTTGTTCACCACTGAACTGATTTTGACATTTTGTAAAGGGGCATGTAATAGGTTAAGAGGTTGTAGAGGGTAGCAGAGAGGAGAGTTTTTTAACCCACCCACGATGCTTGTATAAAATTCTTTTTACTATTGAGTTCCAAAAGGAGGCATTTTTGAGGATTTCATTGAGAGATAAGGTAAGCCAAGGTAGGTAGACGGCCACTCTTTTGGATCAAATTTCACAGATGAATTTGTTTTAATGCCAATGTGATATGAACCACAATTTGAGAGGAAAATAGTGCAAATAGCTATTTTGTGTTAATAACGCACGAGGTAAAAACTACACAGGCCTTCTAACTATTGAGAGGGTTAGTCCTTAAAATTTGGTATTTTCTATTCTAGAGGCTTAGTTCTGTTCCAAAATCCCTTACTATTGTCTGATCTCTAGTTATTACAATGTCTGAACTGACAAACTCTCCGACTAAAGATTAATATGGACTTATTGATATATTCCCAACAGAGTTCAACTTTATTAGTGTTTGAGGATGATGTAACTGTACTTGGAGATGACTTATAAGTTATGTTGCAAGCTTCATTTTGAGTTTGATGTATGTTAGATTTTTTTCAAGAGATATGTATTCTCTCTTCTGTTGAGATATCTTGGAGGGTAAGTCTGAAAATAGAGAATATTTGGAATTGTTCAATTTAGCCTTTTTGTAGGACCATTTGATTGGAATTTGGAAAGAATTAAGAAATGTTTTGAAGACAAGTGAAAAAATATTTATGATGTTCTGGTTAGAGTTGAAATTCTTTAGATGAATGGAGAAGTCTTCAGATGGTTACATCTTTCTAATGTGTTTAAAAATATGATTAGTCAGCGTTGGCCAAAGTTGTGTATCAACTTTGCTTTATTATCTTACTTTATACGTTTCTCTCTTCTTTCAATGTAATTCCCAGTAATGTGATCGTTTCACCTCATCCTCAGATGTTGGTATAGTTTCTTTTGCTATACTTCTCACCTAGTATGTAATTAATTAATTTTTTTCCTTGTTGTTTCTGCAGATTACGACATTTGGTTGCTCATTAGCAAAGCATCGAAAATCGACTACGCTGGAAGCAAAAGACATCCTTCTACATCTTGGTTGGTTATTTGCAACAGCCAATAGCCATGTTTAACACTTGAACTTTTTGGTTATATTGTTTGCGCATTATTGATTCTCTTCTACTTCTATGCAGAAAAAAACTGGAATATAACACTTCCAGGGTTTGGTAGTGACGAGATTAAGATTTTCAGAAAACCGGTATATATATAATTGGTGGCTATTATCTGTTGTGGCAATTGTGCATAATAACATTCTTCTTGTTAATGCTGGTCAATCCTCAAACTATTTGAATTTTCTTTCCTCATAAAATTTATATGAAAATTTTGCAGCTTACAAATGATACTCACAGAGAGCGTCTTGCAGCAGTGAGTGGCCCCCTCTCCATGATTTATGGAGCTTTTGGAATATGATGAAGGACCAAGAAAAACGTTGTGGTTCTTTCAATGTTAATCCCAATTTTTTTCTGTTTTCCCTTGGCAGGTAAAAAAATCTATTGTGGCAAGTGAGATGGCAAATAACAGGAGTTCTGCTGGACAGGCTGCTGGAAATACTAAAAGCAGTCTGGCAAAAACACCTGCAGTTTAGCACGCTCACCAAAAGCTCTGGGTACGTGAATTTGGATGGGGTATTTTTTGATGGCAGTGGAGTCAAAAAGCTAGTTTGCTAAAGAAGGTATGCAAATTGTTTATGTCTAGCATATAAACGTTATAGCAGGTACTGTTATATGCAAACTTATATCAACATACAGGAAGTGTCATGATTTTTTGACAATGAAAAAGTGAGATTGAGCATTGACCTCCATTACATGTCTATAAAAGTTGAGAGGTTAAATTAATGGCTTATTCAATACCTTTATTCTTTAATACGTCAAAAGGAGAAGGTTGGAGAATCATTTTAACACGGTTCTGTCTATTCTCTAATCTTGAAAAAAAGGTTTTTTTTGTTAAGTTCTGTATAAATTTTAATGAATTATGTTAATTTGCTTTGAGATAGGAACAATTTAATTAGTTTTGTTTGTGATCTTCTGTTTGAGATAGGAACATACTCAATATCTTTCTATGACTATGGAGAGGTGGTAAAGCGGAGAGAGAAAGTGAGAGTAATTTAGGATTTTCAAAACCCGAGGTTGGTAAAAATGAGACAACCTCTTCGATGCATCATATATGTAAAGATTGAGGCCTTGAGGAAAAATAATGAAATACTTGGGTTATTTGTTGCCCTGCCATCTTCGTCAAAGATAAATAGTCACTGAAAACGGTTGAATTACTTCATATTTTTAGTAGTACAGTTACTTGCAGAATATGAATATGCACATCATGTTAACCATTTCTTACTTTATTGCTACGGTTGATATCTAGCTCCTGCGTGTCTCTCATGCATGCAGGCGAAGTTCATACCATATTTGGAAAAAGGCAAGGCTAATGGCAGTATGCAACAGAATGAGCTGAAATTTTGCCTTGCTTCACAATTGTATTACATTGCTGTAGTCAATGCCTTGGGTTACAAATTGAACGACCAACACTTTTATGGAGACAAAACAGACTTTACCAGGTACCTTCAATTAAGTCCTACGTTTTGAGATACCTTCCCTGTAGGGATGTTCTTGATTTATGAAGGTCTTTGTGGATATGTATAGACTTTCTCTAAAACAAAGGAAGCTGTAAATTTTTGTTAGGACTTCTTGATTCAGTAAAAGGGGAGGTGGATTTGTCAACTTGATGGGATGTGTATATCAACAATCTTCCATCCTTTAAAAGTTTAAACCTCTGATCTGATCTGTTCTGATCTAAATCATGTATCACAGTTTTTGAAAAGATGGTATATTATTGTTCATAGGGCAGAATTTTGTTATTGAAAAATTGATTTGGTGGGCTTCCTTCATTTTGCTGTGCTGGTGCTGTTGTTGTCCCCTCGAACTCCACATTCACACACAGCTGCACCACTTGTAAACAAAATAATGTCCTAATGAACTTTGCTGTGGCCCAAAACCCAACATTTTGATCATCATATGGATTAAAGAATGCAAAGGCAAACCACTTTTTATGTCGCAAAGTGAGAACTAGATTTAAAAAACATGCACGTCGTTTCATTTCAGATTTATTCTCTCTTTCTGTGTCTGTGGGTGAAGAAAACCCCATGTGTTTTCACATGTGGCAGATGATGATTTGAAGCAAAAGTAATCAAATGTTCTTACTTTTCTAGTGATTGAAAACTATGTAATCTTATGCAATAATGCACCTACTGGCTTTAAGCCAACATCGTATTGAACACAACATATTTTCTTCCTAAATAGTCCATTGCTATATATATATATATATATATATATATATATATATAAAATAGGCCAGGTAATACAAAATTAAGAGAGATTAAATAGGAAACAAGGGGAGGGGAACGAAATAACAAATGCCCTAGATCCTCGCCATAAAATGTGTTCAATTGTTATGGGGTCTCTTCAAACAGTTTTGGCTTTCAGGTGTAATAATTTTGCCTCTCAACAATTTGGTTGGTCCTTGTAATTTTAACTTTGTAATAATTTAGGCCTCGTTTCATAACCATTTGGTTTTTGAAAATTAAGGGCATGTTGCAAATATAGCAAACCGGTCCAAAATAATTGCAGATTTAGTGGCCCGCGAAACATTTTGCAAAAATGGCAAAATTTCAAGGTTTGGAACGTGAATTTACTAAAATACCATTTTTAACTGATAGAATTCTATGAGTGAATTGATAGAATTTTATCATAGATTCTATCACTGATAGATAGATTTTATCGCTAGAGTAACATAATTCTATAAAATATAATTCTATCGATAGATTATATCATTTGAGTAACAGAATTCTCTATCGTATAGAACTCTATCACTAATAAAACTCTATCACTAATAAAACTCTATCACTAGAGTAACAGAATTTTATCGTTGATAGAAAGACTTTCTATCCGTGACAAAAGATTTCTATCAATAAAAAAAAAAAAAAACTGACGAGGAAGAAGAGATGCATGCGCCAATCGCTGGGGTAATTTAGGAATATAAAAAAATAATTAAAAAATTTTGCCATATTTGCAAATATTTTTTAAAATTTATATATTTGCCATTATTTACCCTCATGTTGCCACTCATTACAATTATCCGAAAACTAATGCTTGTTTTCTCCTAAATTTCCTATCATGGCTTTGATCCATGTTAATGATCCATTTGAATTCCTAGTCAAATTCTAAAAACAAAAACAAGTTTTTGAAAACTATATATATATATATATATATTTTTCAAAATTGGACTTGATTTTTGAAAACAAGGAAGAAGATTGGTACTAAAACAAAGAAACTTATGGGTGGGAGTAGGTGTGTTATAAGCTTAATTTTCAAAAACCAAAAACCAAATGGTTATCAAACGGGGCCTTAGTTTTTGAATTATAGTATGTAACGATTTAATTCTTTTACTTAAATTGTAACAATTTAATTCCTACTTGAAAAAACTCATCAGAATTAAGTGTCAATTTTTATCATGTAACGACTTAGATTTTATAGTTTCTAAAAACATTTGGTTTCTAATTAGTTTATCATCTACATATGTAAAAAAATTCATTTAATTTTAATAAGATTTTTTCACGGAGATTGAATTGTTTCATATTAAAGTTTAGAAACTAAATTGTTATAAAATTAAAAGTACATAAACTAAAAGGTTACAAAAATGATAGTGACTAGGGATGTCCATGGGATAATATGAGGATGAGAAGGCTTTCCCGTCGTTGCCTCCGATTTCATTCTCCATCCCCGTGAATTCCTTGTACAGAATTTGCCTAAGGTTGGGTTCTCTGTGGGGGAACTATTTCCTGTTTATTATTATTTTTATTTCAATTAGATGATTTCTTTTAAAGAATTTTTTTATTAAATTGTTAATTCCCCCCTAGGAGTCTCCATTTAATTTAAACGATTAAATTTCTTATGAAAAATCTCAATTTTAAGAGAAAAAAATTTGACAACTCTCAAAATAATATTTCATGTCCAATTATCCAACAAAAGAGCTAAATTGGTTCAAATATTTCAAATTATACTTTGATTAAACAATAAAACCTTAAATTTAAAAATTACCATTCATAATGAAAAATGATTCAACTATAGCAATGTCTTTTCTATATATTCTCCATCCCATCTATATTTAGGTAACGGAAAATCTCTCGGCTATTCCTCGCTTAAATGATACTTAGTCATTGATGTGATTGACAATAATGAAAGTAGTACATATACTACTAACAATTAAAGGTTGATGATGTGGGCACACCATTAGAGTAGTATATATACTACGAACAATCAAACGATGGTGATGTGTCTTATAATTAATGGATTAAACAAAGTAATATTCCTAAACTTTTTCTAATTAACCTTTTAAAAGTAAATACTTATTAAGTTAACTGTATTTTAGAATCAACATACATGATCTATCTCAATCCATTATATTTTATTTATATTGAAAAGTTGATATAGAAAATGGTAGAAATTTGAAATTTTTATAAGGCATGTTTAAAAAAATGTATATAAATAAAAGATTTTAGAGCCAACAAGAGCATATGACTCAATCAATATAAAGTTTGAAGTTAGAAGTTAGAAGTTCAAATATAATCTTTCACCACACCCATGTTGTCAAAAAAATAAAATAAAATTTTAAGGTTAGAGATTTTCAAAATATCAACATATGCATTCTCCATGATATTAGAGATTTAAAAAGTAGATTCAAAGACATAGCTTGTGCCTTTTAATATAAAGATGTGAAAAAAAAAGACACGAATCCTTCCCCATTTCTTATTTTCTTTTATAATTAAAAAGAAGTTCCATTTTCATCTCTTTTTTTTTTTTTTTTTTTTTTTTTTTTTTTGTTTGTATGTTTGTTTTGATAGCAATTCAATTTTCATCTTTTTTTTTTTTTTTTTTTTTTTTTAAATAAAATTTTCATCTCTTTACCTTTACATTAGTTTATTAACTTGAATAATTATTTCTACCCTATGTTAGTTTTAAATTAGATTGATGTAAATTGCCGAGATTAATAAAGCAAACTTTATGTCAATTATTATTCTCTCTAGAGATAAAATTTACTTTTAAATGAATCTTACGGTTAAGAATGTTATTATTATGGTATTTGACTTATTAATTTTTTTTTTCTTTTTCGAATTCAATATGTGGTGGTAATAACTCATAAGGATTCCAACCTATCTTTTGGTTGAGATATATGCCGTGAGTTATGCTCAAGTTGGCTTGTTTTGACTTATGATCAATGTCTCTCAACATAAAATAAACATGTTTAATAAATAAATATTTGCATAATTCTACTGGAGGTTCAGATCTTCAGTCCCACGTATTTGTTGAACTAAAAAAAAAAAATCTTAAGGTGGATTTCAAAAAAACAAAGTTATGACAATAATTGAATTTTTGTTGTCTTAAATATAATTGAAATAGAAGTATTTATCTATATTTGTAATAAAATGATAAAAGGTTGCCTTTATGAACTTTCAAATTAATTTATTAATCGTAATATTTAAATAAGAATATAGCATTGCAATTGTGAAAAAAAATGTTTGTTGACCTTTAGAAAAGGATAGGCACCCTTATTTATTTCATTCCATGTATTGTTGAACTAAAAAAGACCTAAACATAGGTTTAAAAAATAATTGAATTTTTGTTGTCTTAAATATAATTGAAATAGAAGTATTTCTCTATATTTGTAATAAAATGATAAAAGGTTACCATTATGAACTTTCCAATTAAATTATTAATCCTACATTTTCTTTTAGAATATTATAGCATTACAGCTGTGAAAAAAAATGTTTTTTTTTTTTTTTTTTTGAAAAAATGTTTGTTGACCTTTAGAAAAAGGTTAGCCACCCTTATTCCTACTTTTCTTGTTTCATCAATGTTATCTCTATTTTTTTTAAGAAAAAAAAAATTGTATGTTTGTACTTTTTTTTAGCCTACTTATTTGAACTTCTAATTTTTTTTTGGTCAAATAGATCATATTCTAATCAGTTAAACTAGGTTCAATTATGTTTAATTTATAAACTTTATTAACCGATTAAATGTTCAAATTTTTACATCCACGGATTGTTGAACTAAAAAAATTAAAAAAATGAAATCTTAAAGCTAAATCATGATTAATGTCATTTAATTTATTTGTAAGAAGATAATGTATAATTATTCTTATCCAATTCTGCAGCTGGCTGACATAGCCATTGGTTACTTTGGAAATATAACTCCACAAGAAGAATATTCCACATCAAACCCCTAGGCAAAAACATTTTGTCACTTTCCTTTTATAATTTTTATTCATGATATATGATAATAACTAAATTAGATTTTTTTTAAGTTTTGAAATATTTTACAAAGTTTTTAACAAAATTTAATAATGAAAAATCATTATATAAAGTGGCTTATGACTATGGCTAGAGGCGTAGGAGGCCAAATTTCATTAATTCCAAAGTATATATTTATGGTTTGTGAAATTGACCTATCAATATTTGGATATTTTATATGTGTCATATTATATGTAAAGTATATAAATATTTATAATTAATCAGTTTAGATATGTATGTTTATTAATTAGGGTTCAAACTTTCATATAATATATAATAATTTCTTGATTTTTCAATTAGAAGAATAATTCCTTAATTTTAAAATTTGAAAAATATGGATGGTCAAGAATCTTGACTAAACTTTCTTTAATATATATATATATATATATATAGTTTGAATTTTGACTAAACTATAGGTGGTTCATAATTTTTTTTCGTATACCTTAAAAAACAGACTTAAAATACCCGTGCTACTAATTAAATGGCTTTAGACTTATAGTTTTATAATTTTGACCAATTTTAGGTGGTTCTTAAAATTTTCTTCCGTGAAAACGATTTTGAATATGTTAAGAGTTGTGGGAACATTTCTAGTACTATCATAGTACATACTCCCTTCATTCACCATTTGACAAGTCATTTAATGAGTATTTAATGATATAATATTTTATTCTATGAATCCCACATCATTCTTAAATACTCCTTACATGGCAAACAATAAATGGAGGTAGTAGGGAAAATTTTCCATACTACCTAGTACTAGAAATTTTCTCGCTCTTGACCTAATTTTTTAAGAGATGTCTTTTGAACAATCAGTTTCTTAAATTTTGAGATTAATTCAATTTAATTGACCAATATATTAGTTTGAAGCTTATCTTTATATATATATATATTTTTTGAAATCATTAAATTTTCATATTTAACGAACAAAGTAATCATACTTTTCATTAATATACTTTTGATCATGACAGATAAAATGTTTCAATCTATGTTCTTCCTCGAATATATATATATATATATATATTCACATGGAGACAGATAACTTTTCATTTATGAATAAATCTATATCTATACTATATATAAAAACCATAATGAGGAGAGACTTTTTGTGTCAATTTTATCCTTCCATTTTCAACTTGCTTGTCAAGTTTGTCCCTTCATCTTAAGTTGTCTTTTTACCTTTCATCTCCCTCTTCGCTGTCACACTACACATTCAATCCCCTCCATAATAATACTCATTTAACCTTTCATTTTCCTTTTTAAAAAAAAACTCCCACTTTCTCTACACATTCAATCCCCTCCATAATAATACTCATTCAACCTTTCATTTTCTTTTAAAAAAAACCTCCCACTTTCTTTTTAATAAATACTATCTCACAATGGATACTATTACTCCACTTCATTCAAGTTATCCGAAGGAACATTTTATCTTCCTCGTACTTTTATGAATATATATATATATATATACTATAAAATCTCTCTTTCACCATGATTACCTAGATAGCAATGTGGTAGAGGAAGATATGGAGAGCGACATTGTGGTCGGATTCAGAGAGAAATATTTTCTCTCCAATTGATCTTCTTTCATTTTTCACTTTCTCAACAGTTCAATATGGTCATACACAATCACATTTTCACTTTTGTTGTTCAACTTCTCTCAACTTCATGAAATCATTCATCACTCTCACCATCGATGTTACCTATGATCCACTCTAGCATCCAATGCTGGCTAATTCCAACAACAATAACTGTCCAGCCACCATGCAAACCCTTCACACCAAGCAACAAAGAGTAATATTACTTTCGTTGAAAGGTAGTGCAGTAGGGAAAAATTTTTGTTTGTGGGTGGCGATAGCAAAAAGCATGTTTGGTAAAGAATAAAGGGAAAAAGAAGAGAGATGAAGAAAGAGAATCATTCATTTTTCAAGAGAGTAAAATCCACCGGAAGAAAATAAAATGGAGAAATCCTGGAAAGATTAAGATTCAGGGTTTCATTTATGTAATATCTTTTTTTTTTTTGAAAATTTAAATTCTTTTTTTTTTTTATTTTTTTTTTCTGCAAAGAATTTCTTTTATTGTTAATAACGCTTATTTGACCCTCTTAGTCTTAATAGTCCTTCATTGAGTGAATTAGTATTGGGTTGAAAATGTTGTAAGAAAAAAAGAAAAAAAAACGTATTGGGTTGAAAATAAGAATCAAACTTTTTCTTTTATTCCTTCATTTTATTTCTTTTTAATAAAAAAATTAGTGTATAGTAATTTAAGTTATTTAATATGTCTTCAATTTTAAATTCAGTTTGTTTTTTTTTTTTTTTGTTTTTTTTTTTACCTAATGTGTTGTACCATGACTTATAAATATAGTGAACATTATTCATTGTTTACTAACTTTTTCTTTTATTCCTTCATTTTATTTGTTTTAATAAAATTTATTTTTAAATATTAATATTCCTTCATTTTTGTATTTTTATATTTATACTTACAAAAATGGTAATATATCACATGCATGGCACGTGTTTTGAACTAGCCTTATCAAAATATGTGGAAAGTGCAATTAATAATAGCTTTATCTATTAATACATAGCTTGTGATGTTTTTTTTTTTATCTATTAATACATAGCTTGTGATGTTAGCATTAAAAAATGGGATTTCTTAATGACCTGAGCATAGTTTAACTGACATAAAGTTTGTACCCTAGTTTATGAGGTCAAAAGTTCTAATTCTGCACTTTCATGTATTGTAAAAAGAAAAAAGGAAACAAAACGAGATTTCTTTTATATATATAAATATATTTTAATATTTATCATGATAATATGTTATATTCTTAGGAAAATAATTATTCTTCTCCCAAAGTAGCAAAAAAAAAAAAAAAAATCAATTAGGAAAGTTTAGAGTTTAAAGTGATACAATTATTAGCTTAAGAAATCTTAGATGCTTGTGAAAATGATTTGTTAACGGTTTTAAAATGAAATCTTTATGAAAGATTAAATTGATTCACTTATCAAAGTTTAGGGTTTAAATTAATTAGTTTAAGGTTTAAGATACAACCTCTAAAATTTAGGGATATAAATTGATTTTTCCATATTCTTATTATGTTACTAATTCGAGATTCATCTTACCCGTTTGAATGTGGTTGACAATGCACTTATAATCATATAAAAGGTAGATGGTTTGATCATCTTCCTCGTAATCGCTGAACTAAAAAAAAACTTATAATTTCTTTGAGTGATTTCAAATCCCAATAGATTCCACCCTTTGTTGTCACTTCAAATTGAACAAGTTGAATTCCCACCGGATATAAAATTTTGTTTTTACCTTAAAATTTTTGTTCTAAAAGGGTGAAAATTCACAAGGTTTCATACATTTTAAATGTAATTACTAATTTAGCTTATATATATATTAATTTTCTATTAACAAATAAAGATGAAAAAAAAAGACTCGTTTTAGTAAATTTTTTTAACGTCCAACAAACATCCTACAAAAAAAATTAAATTACATTTATTACACATTTTTTTTATTCTAAATTTTATGGGTTATTATTTTTTTTAGTACATCAACATTTGGTCGTGGGGGATTGGAACCTCTGACCTCATGATCGAGTGTACATGCCAATTACCGTTAACTTAGACTCGTTTTGGCAGTTTATGGGTTAATTTATGGACCTTATCAAATACCAAAAACTAAAGGAAAATTAGAATGAAAAGAGCTTAAGTGAAAAACCCAAATAGATTCAAGGAGGCCCTTCGAGTCCAGTTCATAATATCATTCAATTCAATTCCAAAGAAGAAAAGGATACTCTCTTTCAATTCTAATAGGAAAAGGAAACTCTCTTTCAATCCTAATTTGAAAAAGAAACTCGAAACTATAAGACAACTCAATATAAATATATCATCACGACTCTAGTGGAGGTAATTCCATCTTTAATCCTCCATCCACTCTAATAACTTGTTGTTACACCACAAAATTAATCTCGATCTCGAAGCACGTGTAAATCAAGTGGATTCTCCTCGACTACATTTGTGCATCAACACCAAGTAAGTAAAAAAAATATTTAAAATAATCTTCCTTATTCCAAATTACAATACTTGAAATCATATATTAAACTTTCTTGGCCATCGAGTATAATCAAGCTATATATATTTATGCATTAACTATATAAAGATCGGAATTAGGAAGAACTCAAATTTGGTTTTAATCTAAAATTCCATCGTTACCTTCCAATGTGAGGAAGTCCGTTTAGATAGATTTCATCTAAAGATGCGTCTTCTTTTTGACTAAGTGTTGCGAATTTGTTATTAAAGAGCACAGTTATTTGATCCAAATCAATTCCACAGAAAGAGAAAAAGTTCATTCGATTTTAACAAAAAGAAGAACTCAGAGAAATCTTTGGAAAGGGGACGATCAGAAGCAGATAAAGTAGCTTTTGGGGTTCCCTTTTCACAGCAATTTCCGATCCAAATCCTTATTCCAAATTCACAGAAATGGAAGCCTGATTCGGATCTTCGCCATTGTTAACCACGTGCTCATCTCTATCCTTCGCCCTCCTTTTTTCGTCGTCATCTTCCACCTAACCAAGCCACTTCAACGAAGCCACCATTCTATATTATATATTCTTTTTCGTATACAATCGGAAGTCACTCAGCGTCTTACGTTCGCATTCATCCATCGTCTTCTTCACATTCCTGACAAATTCTTTTGAAGAAATTTTTAATTGGAAGCCCTAAAATCCCTTTTTATTCACACCCCATTATCCCCATTTGTATGTGTTTGTGTGTGCGTGTGCTTTTTTTTTTTTACAGTCACGCGCACATACGTATTTGATTTGATTTGATCTGTTTTTAACTCCGCTCGTTATCTGCGGAATTTCCCTTGTTTTAGTTCTGAATTTGGGTATCGGATATGGCGGATTTGAATGGTGAAGCCCGCATTTTGGATTCTTTTACCAAGCCGGAGAAGCTCATTATCGACACCGACCCTGGAATCGGTGAGTTTCTTCATCTCGAGCTTCCTCTGTATTGCTTCCTCGTAATTTTGTTTTTGGGTGTTTTTCTATTTAGCACATATTTCGTTGCTAGTCGACCTTTCTTTTACTTTCCATTTTATTTGATATTGTTTGACTATCTGTTCTTTCCATTGAGGTTCTAACTGATATGAATTGAATGCCTGAAATCAAGAGTTGATTAGTTTTCGCGGAATCTATTGTGCAGGCTTGAGATTTTCTGCTACAGTTTGTATGTATATCTGATAAGGAGCCTCTGGTTTCATCTGTGTGGATTTGATTATATTTTCTCTGGATTTGTTCTGTTTCGATATTTCTTCTATCTGTGTAACTGTGCTTGTATATATGTATGTATGTACGTATTTGTGTATGAATGTTTGTATGCACTTTGAATTGGTTCTCAGCGGAGGCTGATGCCTGTAATTTTAGACTCTTAGGACATTTCTGGGAATTTTGCTATTGCAGCGTGGTTTAGTTGTGTAAATTCTAAAATTATCTTTGTTTGACAGATGATGCCATGGCTATCTTCATGGCATTTCAAAGTCCGGGGTTGGAGGTCTTGGGATTAACTACAGTTTTTGGTAATGTCTTTGTTGAAGATGCCACGCGTAATGCCTTGCTTCTGGTATGCAATTGTTTTAGCTGATGGTTTTCTTTTCCAATTGAATGTTCCCTTTTCATATTCGCTGGACTTTCTCTCTTTTGGAATATGTTCATGATCAATGGATCTTTCTGATGTTCAAAAAGATAGTGTGAGATGGCAGGCCGTTCGGATGTTTCTGTGGCCCAAGGCAGCGCTGAACCTCTGAAGGTAAATTTTCTGATTTCTTAGCTCTAGCTTTTAACTTTTGGTACTTGTGTGGTGTGTAGACTGTTTCCGGGGCTTTAGGTGATTTGCTAACTTTTTTTTTTGCGGTGGAAAAGGGTGGAACGCCGCGTGTTGCTGACTTTGTACATGGTTCTGATGGACTTGGGAATGTACCTTTTCCATCCCCACATACGAAGAAGATTGAAAAGTGTGCTTCTGAATTTTTGGTTGAGACAGTTTCTCAGCATCCTGGTGAAGTGTCTATACTTGCACTTGGGCCTCTCACAAACTTGGCTCTGGTAAGGATTTGTGTTTGATTTCATGTTCCTTTTTACCTTGCTTCCTCATGAGTGAAAAGTATATATTTCTCGTATTTTTACAATCAGGCAATCAAATCGGACTCTACCTTTGCGAGCAAGGTGAAGAGGATTGTCGTACTTGGTGGTGCTTTCTTTGCATTAGGGAATGTAAATCCTGCTGCTGAAGCAAATGTGAGTTGTTGCTTTCCTTCCAAAATCTAGTTCTTGTAATACGAAATTGGGCATTGCCGTTGACCGCTCAAAGCAATTTTATGGGGTTCTACAAATCTTTATTTTTCATAGAAAAGCTGTTCATAAAGTTTCTAATATTCTTCACCACGTCTCCCAAGTTAAATGAACTGGCTTTAGAACCAATTATTGGGAGAAAGTGGTGAAAAGGATCGTTTTTGTATCTAACATTCACAAAGATCAGTTAATATTTCATTAGTTTGACAAAATGGTAACATATACATCGTGAAATCTCTTGCAGATTTATGGAGATCCGGAAGCAGCAGATGTTGTATTCACATCTGGAGCAAACATTGTCGTTATTGGGATAAACATCACCACACAAGTTAAACTTACGGGTAGTGTTTTCATTATCAAGCTTCATCTGTTTGTTTGTCCCAAATGATATGAGAAACTGTCAGTGACACCTGTGACCTCTCGTTATTCTCACTGCATCTGTGCACATGCTTTAATAAAATTGAGTATACTGAGAAATTTGGTGGCAACATCAATGTGATGGAAATCATTTCTATATTTGCAGATGAGGACCTCCTTGAAATAAGGGAATCCAAAGGAAAACATGCTCAAGTCTTATGTGACATGTGCAAATTCTACAGAGATTGGCATGTCAAGTCTGACGGTGTTTATGGTAATTAGAAGTCACGATTTTTCTTTCAGCAAAAATGCCAAAACTAAGCACTGTTCTGAGTTATGTGTAGATCCCATTTGAATGACTATTCTAAGTTTTGTGTTCAGGCATTTTTCTCCACGACCCTGTTTCGTTCGTGGCTTTAGTTCGTCCCGATCTCTTTACATACAAATCTGGTGTTGTGAGAGTTGAAACTCAGGGTATTTGTGTAGGTCATACATTGATGGATCAAGGACTTAAAAAGTATGTCCACTGGTCACACAAAATTTTTCAGAATCTTTCTGCAGTTTTGTGATTGTTAAGTTAATAATATTGCCCCCTTCTTTCTCTTTTATATGTTGCAGATGGAATACGAACAATCCATGGTCAGGTTATTCCCCAATTTCTGTTGCATGGACTGTCAAAGTGGATGAAGTGACTAATTACGTTAAGGAATTATTGAAGAAACCGTGAGTGTTGAATTTTGCATTGCCAGTGGAGATGTCATAAGCAAAGGAGTCTTTGTTTGCAGATCCTTTTTTCTTTCTCGAAC
The DNA here is from genome assembly GCA_036850905.1 of Luffa acutangula. Taxonomy (NCBI): domain Eukaryota; kingdom Viridiplantae; phylum Streptophyta; class Magnoliopsida; order Cucurbitales; family Cucurbitaceae; genus Luffa; species Luffa acutangula. The sequence goes on along the minus strand of CM072087.1, from coordinate 51,978,527 downwards.
TTTCATTTTCAGATAGTGGAAAAGCACATAACATTCTGTGTTATATAAATAACTGGAATGTCAAATTGATGAACTTCTACTTTCTCTTGTGGATATTTGAACAAACATTTTGTTATTTATCAGAGATTTCTATTTTTCTTTTTAGTTATTGTCAAAAATCTGAAGTTACTGCTACTGGTTGCAATGACCGAGAAGTTCTTTTTCGAGTTCAACACGTGGGGGTGAGGGGTTTCGTTCCTCTAACCTTTTGGTCGAGGAAATATGTTTTAACCAGTTGCTATGAACGAAAAGTTTTACTAATATAAAACTAGCCTCATTTCACACATATATATAGTTTTTTTTTTTTAATATGTTTTTTCAATCTGTTAGGAGAAGTTGTTATAAATAGTGAGTTAGAAAGTCATAGTTGAAACAATAACTAGAAAAGTTCGTAGGAGGAAGAGACATCTTAATAATAGGGGCCATTGTTGAAACTTCCAACATAGTTTTTACATCTATTTTCTTCGTTTTCAATCTTATCACAATTATTTTATAATACCTAATGGAATTATTATTTTCTTTATGTAATAGTTTTGAACGATTTGGTTCAAAATTTTAAAATTCTAAACTATCTAATAAGTTTTTGAACTTTAAAAAGTGTAAGTCATTAAACTTTCAAGTTCGTTTTTAGTTTTCAATTTTATACATACAGTTGAATTTTGTGTCTAATAAGATATTCAACTTCTGATTTTATGTTTAATAGATTTGTTATCTGAAAAAATGAGAAATATTCTACGAATCTATTAGACACAAAATTGAAAGTCCATGGACCTATTAGATACAAATCAAAACTTTAAATACGTACCATACATATATATATATATATATATAAAAGTTCAAGGACTTAAGGGGATAAGTTAATCTAAAATTTGAAATCATATCCTATCAAATTGATTAAGAAACAAGAAAATGATTGTTTAGCTGGATTTGATGTGGACATTTCTTGTTGGACACAGCATATGAATCCATGCATTATGGATATGGGTCTTAACTAATTCTTGGGCTAAACTCAGAATATTCCTGGTTGCTCTTGCTCTATGATTTGCTCGTTTGCTTCTAATCTAAATTAATTAAGTCCTTTAATTAAACTTTGGCAACCTTTTAAGCATAACTCTGATATTATATGGGTTAAGATCTAAGAGTGATTATATATACATAATGAAATTCGTCCTAATTGCGTTAGATTAGATTTGTGTATCTAGTTTAAGATGATTCAGAAAATTTAGATGCTATCTGCATTGTTAGAGATTTTCGTTTAATTTCCATTTGGGTTTTGGAATTTTCATGCTTATTTTCATTTTAGTGATTAAAGTTTAAACATTTTATGAAGATTATTTGAGATCTAGGTGTCAAGTTTCATAAATCATTAAATTGAAACTTGATGTGACAAAGTATCACATTTGAGGTTTACCTGTAGTGTAGTGGGTTAAATGTTGGTTTCAAAAGCAATAATAGAAGAATGAATATATTTAGCAATAATAACTAAACTCTACATGTAAAGCTTACAAACCAAAATAGATTATATAAGATAAAGTTTTGAGACTTAGAACATAATTTACATAACATTTGTAGAAAAATTCATTTTCACTTATATTCATCCCAATTTGAACTCTAAATTAGAAATTGTTTGAATAACCAACCAAAACCAATATATCACCAAAAAAAAAAAAAAAAAAAAATCAACCAACAAAGCGACTCAAAACTAAATCATAGAAATACCTAAACCAAATCATAAAAAGATCCACAACTCAGCCACAAAAATCAAAGAAAGGTACAAACTCACAAAAACAAAATATCCGAATACAACTTAAAAACATTCGATACAACCTGAACAACTGATACCCACGAAAAATAGTCATTCAAACCAAAAAATACTCAAGCCCATTTCCCAAAAATTCAAAATTTCAAAAACTAAAACCATATAAATATACATAAAAGTTTGAAATTTTGAGGAGGCAAGAAGCCTCCCATTTAACTAAGCAGTTGAACCAACCACACTTAGTTTCTACTCTTCAAACCCTCCTGCTGACATATCCACCTACTTCTTAGAAGGAACCTTTCAACTCCCTCTAAAAAAAACTTCACCCACTCCAACTACCTTATAAGCCTCTCCAAAAACCCCTTCACTTTCAATCTCTTATATATATATTACCATAATCTTAACCCCAACCAAAACAATTACAAAAAACATAAGCTACCCAATTTAGAGCACACAAATCCACAGCAATGGCCGAGAGATCATCAGCAAAAGTGAAGGTTTTGGCGCTGGTTTTGGTTTTGAGCTGCTCATTGTTGTGGTGTTGCAAGAGCCAAGATTTGATGGGTTGTGAAGAGATATACGTTGTTCGTGAAGGAGAAACTTTGCAGACAATTAGTGAAAAGTGTGGAGATCCTTTTATTGTTGAAGAGAATCCTCATATCAATGATCCAGATGATGTTTTTCCTGGTTTGGTCATCAAGATCACTCCTTTTCATCATATTGTCCATGGATTTCTCAGTTGAATTATTCTTGGGTTTTTGTTTCAACCCAAAATAATGTCTTATTCTATGTGATTATTGTGTTTTCTTTTGTTTTGAACAAGTTTTGAGAATGGGTGGGTGTATATAGTCATTGCAATTATATTACTGCATTTTTGCCCATCTTCTTGTAAATAAAGTAAGAAAACTTTATGTTCAACTACATTATCTCGATGATATATTAAAGGGAAAATATATGATATATTTGTACCCCGAACTTGGAAATGTGTATCAACTTTTATGTTAGATTTCAATTTTATCAGATTTATATTCTCATGTGCAGATTAATTTTGTGGGAAGCTAGATTTTTGTCGATATTTTCACTTTTTGTTAACATTAGTGGGTGAATAATTTAGCTAAAATTGATTAACGGGTAAGAATTAATACAAATATTTATGTTTAATTAGAATTTAATTTGGTAAAATTTGAAGTTTAAAGATAAAAGTTTATCCAACCTAGAAAGTTTAAGGGTAAAAATTAATATTTTCTCCTATATTAAAAAAGAAAATACATTTGAAAACTTGTCAAAGCTTTAATTATTTTGGTAAGTCTACCAACTTTATCAGGTTTAGATTATGAGTTTAGAAAGGATGAATACTAAATATCATATATGATTGTATCTATTTCAATTTATATTTAGAAAATTTGCGGTGGGTGGAAAATTGGACCAAATTAATAGCAAATATAACATAATGTAAAAAAAATTGCAAATATAACAAAATCTATCAGAGTATATTACTGATAGACACTGGTTAATTAGAATCTATCTGATAGACTTCGATTATGAGAGTTTATCAGCGATAGACTCTGACTCTAAATAATCTGAGTCTATCACTAGACTGATAGATTCTAAATTGTAATGACTATCAGTGACTGTCATTGATAGACTTCGATATATCAGTGATAGTCACTGATAGATTTTGATTAATTGAAGTCTATCAGCGATAGACACTGATATACTTTGAATAATCAGAGTCTATGAATAATCAGAGTCTATCAGTGATAGACACGAATAGAATTTGACAACAACTTTTTGGTCTTTACAATTAATTTTGCTATATTTGCAATTAGTTTGCAACTGTGCTATATTTCCTATTAATTTAGTCCAATTTGTCATCTATGCAACCGTCCCTTATATTTATACTAATGCTAAAAGAGCCAAATTTTTAAGGCATTAGTAAATAGGTTCAAATTTTCAGCCTTTGTTTGCATTTTAAAAGGAATATATATATCTTTTCTAGTACAACAAACAAACATGAGGGTGAAGATTTGAACCTTCAATCTTAATAGAAGTGAATATCTTAAAGTCATGTTCATGTTGACAAAAGACTTGCAAGAATGATGTCTTAAAGTCATGCTCATGTCAATAAAAGACATGCAAAATGCAGAGAGAAGATTCAAATGTTTGACTTTTGGTGATCAAGAATAAAACATATTTAACTAGTTGAACTATACTCAAATTGACATATTGATAACACACCTCAAGTTAATTAAGAAAGAAAAGTATAATGTGAATATTTTTATTTTAATTCACAACATAATGCAAAATTAATACCCATAAATGAGCTACCACACAAGTTAGTCAACAAACATGATAACGAATGGCAAGAAAATGGGGAGGTTGAGATGTGTTGACCCCCCTCCAAATTCACATTGAAATGGACAAGAAATTAAAAGACAAATTACATTGATGATAAACAAACACAAAACAATTTCTCTAGAAAACAAAGATCATTATATTTAGGAATCTCGGAAGACACACAATATATTACAATAATTCTAGAAAAGTTGTTTGAGATTGGATTCCAAAGCACTAAATGCTGCAAGCCATCCCTCTTGAGTAGGATGCACCGAGTCCCAAAAGAAGGAAGATTTAGGATCTTCACACAAAGTAAACTTTGTGTTCTCTTTTTCATCAACACTTCCACATGAAAATTCACTGCTCACTCCAAAGCAACATGGCTTCAATGGCGTCTCGAAGCTTATGCCATCTTGAGGGCTCCCTTTGCTCTGAAGAATAATGGGCATGAAGGCACCATAGATATCAAGAATTGAGAAAGTAGAATCATCTTTGTTGGCTTCATTGTTGAGCTTGGCAACACCTTGTTTGAACAGAAGGTTGTGAAATCCCACCAATGAGTTGATTGTTGCATTACATTGAGTGAATGAGGATGGAGCTGTAAGCTGAGGAAGACATCCCACTGGCCCTAACCCTGTCACTACCACTTTCTTCACTCCCAAGCTATTGATGCGTTTCACATTGCCAATTATTTGGTCTACTACTGAGTTAATGAATGGTTTGAAACCCTGTATTTATGATCATAGAATTAAGTAAAAAGGATACAAGTAAATGTCGATAAGTTTAGGGTTGTTATACGTATTTAACATGTTGTTAGAGTAGAGGTCTTGTGTTAGAGTAGAGTTGAGGTCTTGTGTTCCATTTTATGATCATAGAATTAAGTTGTGTTTTTAACTGTCTATCTAGTCGTCCTGCGTATTTGAAAAATTATTATTTTTAATAGGGTTTTTGAGCTTTCAATTTTGTGTTCATTAGTTCTTTTTAGTTTGTAACTTAACTTTTACGTGGTATGCATGTTGACTATATGATTTAAACATTATGTGATCTGATAATATTTTAGGTATTTTCAAGTGTTTGGTGTTGTAAACCCTACCATGGGAACTATTAACACAATGACTTTAAAGTGTCAAATAGGTCAATGAACTTTTAGTTTTAATTAGGGTTTAATTATAAGTTTAAGAACTTTAAAAAGTGTCTCTAAATCCTTAAACTTTTAGTGCGTAAAATTTTTTGAATTTTTCATTTCATATATAATAATTCATTAAACTATTAGACATTATTTTGTAAAATTCATGGCCCTATTAAACACAAAATCGAAAGCTTAGGGTCTTATTAAACACATAATTTAATTTTATATCTAACAAATATCCGATAATTATAAAAAAGATTGAATATGTCATTGGACCTATTAGATATAAAATTAAAAGTTATTAAGAACTTATTCGACACAAAATTTCAAGTTGTGGAAACTTATATGACATTTTTTAAAGTTCAAATATATCTATTAGACACGAATGTAAAAGTTTGTGAACTAAGCTATATATATTGATGCAAAATTCAACGAGCTAATAGATATTTTTTAACCTACAAGGACTAAGTAGAGAAAATCTTAAAAACTCTGATGAAGGAGCTGAATGTTCCACTCACCTGGAGAGATCCATTTCGAGCAAGGTAAAAAGAGTAGTCATTGCCAGAAACAGAGACAAGGGCGAGAGAGGAACAGACATGTTTTTTGAAGAACCAAGAGTTGTTGAGTACAATAAACTTCTCAAATAAGTCGATTTGAGTCCTCATGTTTGGGAATGAAACTGATGTGTTGAACACTCCAGTCCCTCCAAATGCAAAATTTACACCATTTTCTCTCCCTCTAATTCCTAAACTTTTCAAGATTCGAAATGGGACAGGAGCCTTCACACCCAAATATCTTGCTGCAATATGTTACAATTTTATGAGTCAACTTAATTGTACTTTTGGCCAACAAAAACATAGCTCAACTGACATAAAGTTGTACTGATAACCACAAGATCTGTGATTTGAATCTTCTACCCTACATATTGTAAAAAAAAACACTTAATCATATTTTGATTAGCAAATAGGGGTAGTTGCATAGATGACAAATTGAACCAAAATAATAGCATCATACTTGGATTAGCAAATATGATTAACAAATAGGGGCAGTTGTGCAAATTGAACCAAATTAGTAACAAATATAACACAGTTGCAAAATAGATTTTGATTAATTCTATCGCTATATACCCCGATAGATTTTGCTATATTTACAATTTTTTTACATGGTGCTATATTTGCTATTAATTTGATTCAATTTGCCACTATTGCGGATTCTCTAGCAAATATTTGATCATAATTATTTTAAATAGATAAAGACCCCGATGCCAATACAAAATGGAAAAATATCTTGAACATTAAATTTTTATTTTAAATTATTTTAGAACACATTCTTTGTGAATTTAAAAATATTATATTCACCATATTTTAAAAATAAAAAGATTATCCGACGGCACATTCCTGTCTATTTTATTTTTTTTAAAAAAAATAATTAAAATAGACAATCTTCTCCAATCATTCAATACACGTCTTCTATCGAACCAATAATTTAAAACTAAATGATAATTCTATATTGTTGGGTTAATCAACCACTACACGAACTTTCAATTGTTCATATGAATCAAACTTTCTTTTTCTTGATCTTCTTATCACATTTTTTTTCTATCATTTTCTTTTTGTTTTGTTTCAGTCTTTCATCATTTTTTTATTTCTTTCTTTTTAATTCGATAGTTTAAAAATCATTTGAACCCATATCAACACTATAATCGAATATACTCTAACTAATTTTCAAGGGTGTAAATAGAAAAATAGGAGTTTAGGGAGTAAATATTTTCCTTAAAAATTAGTATAACATAAATATTTACAAAAAAAAAAAAAAAAAAAATACAACTATTTATAATAATGGGAGAGAAATTTACGCATGTGTGTCCGGTAAATCAATAGGAACCTCAACCAAATATGAAAGTATATATGTCAGTTGAGAATCAAAAGGCTAGTGAGGATTTTGGGGAGATTATAAAATACATAGTAGGAAATATATCACTCACATTGATGTAATAAAATATTTAAGCACAATGGTATCTATGGCAAAAAAATTTAAACAAAATCTAGAAAAAGACCAGCACAATTAGAAAAATCTTATTAATTAGGCTCGATTTGGTAACTATTTTATTTTTGGGTTTCTTTTTAGAACCAAGCTAACAATCTGTTCATTAAAAGGAAGAAAAAAAAAAAAAAAAAAACCACCCTTGTATTTCCAAAATCTAAGCTTTTTTTTTTTTTTTTTTTTTTTTTTTTTTTTTTTTTTTAGTTTTTAGATTTTGTTTAAATTTTTGAAATTTGTTTAAGAGTTCAAGTCTTTCTATAAAAGGGAAATGAAAATTTTTTTGTGAGGATGCAAGTAATTTTTTTTTTAAAACAATACACTGAAAACCGAAATAATTATAAAACAAAAAAATATATATAATTTTTTATGAATATAAATGAAGGTCTTTAATAATTAGCTATTGGTTTAAATATATATTTGTATATCTCCATGTGGGACATGAAGTCGGTGAGATGTGATTTTGGATATCACCAAAAATATATATATATAATTTAAAGTATGAAACACAAGGGGGAAAAAGACCAAATAAAATGGAAAAAGAAAAAAAAAATTAAAAAGAAAAGTCCTCCCATATGGGTCCCAAATAAGTAAATTATAGGAGAGGGAATTTTAATGTAATTAAAATATAAATACTAATTTTACAAGTGACATGTAATTAAAATATAAATTATTCTTTATATTATTATTATTATTATTATTATTATTTTTGGAGTTCATAAATTATTGTGTTTAATAGTTATTGTTTCTGAATTTAGGGCTTGAACTACCACACTTACCTCATTGCAACCTACATAGTTTCAATTTTCAATACCAAATTACCAACCAAAACACAGAATCAACAACCGTAACCGGTAACTTGTTTGATGTTCTATCTTTGACTTTCTATTTTTAAGAAGAGAGAGAAACAAGTTGTTTACCTGTGTAATCGGTCAAAACACGGCCGTCGGAGAAACGGCCGGTGGGTTTACCGGGAAAAGTTATGCCATAAGGAAAGTTTCGAGAACTGATATTGGATATACCGATGTTGCCGGTGTCAACGTACGAGTCTCCGAAGACATACAGCTTCCTTGGCCGGAATTGGCGGCAGAGATGACGGTGACCGCCTGATCCTTGCACTGAAACCAAAGAAAAAACTACTACCATCTCAGTTAACAACACACATGTCTGAGTTAAAAAAGGGTTCGAATACAATTTTAATTATCCTATATTTAGCTGTTTATTTTGATTTTTATAGTACTTTGAAAATGTCTATTTTCTTCATTTTAGTTTTAAATTTAGTTTATTGTACTCGAAAGAAATAATCATTCAACTATTTTAGTTCCTATTTAAAAAATTCTAACATAAATTCCATAATTTTAAAAAGTTATATTCTTTATTTCAAGAAATTTATTGAGTGTACTTAAATTCCGATAAAGGATAGGAGATGAAAAAGAAAATGATCGAAGAAACCAAATACCGAAACAGACAATAATATAAATTGAAATTACAAAAACCAAAATAAAAACATTTTGAACATATGACTATGAGAAATAGAAGCTGAAAGCGCATGAATCAAAATAATATTTAAATCACGAGAAAGTTAATTTAAGGGGTTGAAATGTTCGTTGTGGCCGACAATTTTATATAATTTTCTTTTTTTGAGAACGACGGTTTTATATAATTGAATGTAGGATCAAAAATTAAAATTTATATTCTAACGGTCTATTAAATAATCAAGTAGGCAATACGTTGAATAATATTTCTCTCAATCCCCCACATGCCAGAAAGATAAAATAGAACTAAGAAAGTTGTAAGGGCAAAGAAATGGAACCTGAGAGAAGAGCGAAAGTGAAGAGAGACATCAGTAGCTTTTCTGAGTCCATATTTGTGGAATTGGTTTGAAGATGAATGGCTTTAATTTCATGCAAATATATAGTGCTTTTTGAAGAAGTGGTGACTCGTGGGTAGGCCAACCGCGTTGTTGCCACTTATCAATAATACTGGATGAATGTGATAAAAAGTTCACAACTTTTCTTTAAAATAACAACAAATTTGGACATAGTTTCTTTCTTTTTTTCTTTAGCAATGGCAACGGAGCTTTCGTTTTTTTCTCTAATAAAATAGTGTTTGTGAAAAGTGCTTAGTTGTATTATTACTTATCAGACCTATGAAGTTTCTTTGCTCTCATTTGATCCAACAATCATCAACTCTTTGAAAAAGTTGAACAAAAGTTTTAATGATGAGAAGGCTGTAATGTATTGACTAAGACAATCCTTGATTTAATGTCTTTTTATTTTACCTATAAAAAATTCTTCTAGAGAGAAAATTTTGTTCCAACAACTACCAAGCGATCGATTATAATTTCATTATATCATCCGGATTTAAAAAGGAAAATCTTTAGTTCAAGAATGAAATGTCGTCACTGATTTTCAAGAGTTTAAACATTTTTTTTACATATAAAATCATTGAGATTATCTAATTTAATAATTATAGAAATTTTCTAGTGGCATAGTGGAAGGAGATAATATATATATATATATTTGGAATAGTTGGAAAGAGAATCTTAAAAAATCAAATAACAAAATTGTTTACAGATACAGAATATTAAATAATTATTTTATTCTTTTATAGTATTTTTCAATCTTATACATAATGGAATGTGTTTTAGAAAAGGAATAGAAAAGGCTAGAATTCTTAACCAAGTATTGCCATTTTGTGTTGATTATTTCTTTTAAATAGAATAAGATCATGTGGGGCTTTCATGTGGGATTATTATATAATTAAAATCAATATTTAGATAGACAAGAAAGAAAAGGACTTTTTAGAACAAGCTAAGGGATAAATATACTTAAAATTTATTAATAATTCCAATACAAATACATCAAACAAATTGGTTTGGTACAAAGTGATCTGATGATCATGTACATTATTTATTGGCAAGAAACTCAAAAACAACCACAAACAAACAAGGAATAAAATGAGCTTACTTTTTCAAATGAATATGAAGAAATGAAAAACACTAGCTAGAAATATATAAATTAACCAACAATTTCAAAGATGTTTGAGATAATTATTGGATCTGAACAAAGAGCTAAAAGTTGCAAACCAACCCTCTTGAGTAGGGTGCACCAAGTCCCAAAACAAAGCCAATTTAGGATCCTTGCACAAAGTGTACATTTTGTTGCCATGTTCATCCACACTCCCACATGAGAATCCACTGCCCACTCCAAAACAACATGGCTTCAATGGAGTCTCAAATGTTGCCCCAACTTTAGGGCTTCCTTTGTTTTGGATGATTGACAAAATTGTGTCATAGAGACCAAGAATGAAGAAAGGAGAAGCCTCTGTTTCATTGTTTAGTTTCTCCACAGCTTGCTTCAACAAAAAGTTGTGAAATTCAACTAATGAATTCATGGTTGCATTGCATTGGTTGAATGTTGATTGAGCTGTGAGCTGAGGAAGGCATCCCACTGGGCCTAATCCAGTCACAACTATTTTTTTCACTCCCAAGCTGTGGATGCGCTTCAAATTCACAGCAATTTGGTTCACTACTGAGATGATGAATGGTTTGAATCCCTATAATTATAAGAACCAATACAATTAATTAATTAATTGGAGTTTTGATTAGAGCATTTGTAACATTAAATTTATGAGTGTTGATTATTAATTGAATTTGTTTACCTCTGTGGATCCGTTTCTGGCAAGGTAAAAGGAATAATCGTTGCCCGATGGAGAGACGAGAGCAAAAGAGGAGTGGATGTCGTGTGGAGTGAAAATGGAGTTGGCAATAACAACATTTTGGAACAAGTCGATTTGTGTTGTCATGTTTGGGAAAGGAAATGATGTGTCGAAAACGCCAGTGCCACCAAAGGCAAAGTTTATGCCAAATTTGGGTCTTTTCATTCCAACTTTTTGCCATGAGCTAAATGGGATTGGAGACTTGAGCCCAACAAAGTTTGCTGCATGTGTTACATACCAAAGATAAAATTACATCTCACAACATTGAAATTTTTAGTTTCATCTTTCAAATTTCAAATTTGGTTTCTAAGGCTTAGTTTCATTACCATTTGGTTTTTCAAAATTATGCTTGTTTTCTCCCAAATTTCCAACAATGGTTCTCATCTTTGTTAAGAAACCATTTGAATTCCTAGCCAAATTTCAAAAACAAAAACAAGTTTTTGAAACTATTTTTTTTTTTTTTCTAAATTTGACTTAATTTTTTAAAACAAAGAAGAAGGTAGATACTAAAACAAAGAAACTCATAAGAAGGAATAGGTGTGTTTAAAACTTAATTTTCAAAAATTAAAAACCAAAAATTGGTTATCAAATGAGACCTATCAACAACTAAACTTAAACTTTTTGAAATATATAATATAGTCTGGAATTTTTTAAAAATAACTATTTTGGTTTCATTAACTTTCGAAAGTGTCTATTTTAGTTCTTAAACTTTCAAGCAACTATCCAACCTAAACATTATTCTATTGGTTAAAACATTATAAAGGTTTCAAATCTTTCCCCTTACCCAAAAAAAAAAAAAAAAAAAAAAAAGTTAAATAAAGTTTTAGAAAACTGTCTATTGGCCTAAGGTTATCCGAAAATTTAAGTTTATTTTATTTATTAAAATAAAGAGACAATCTTCTATCATTTTTTTTTTTTTTGAAACAAACAATCTTCTATCATTATATACATGTCATTTTATTTCAAATATATATCCACATGTCATTTCAAAAATGTATATATACACACAAACGTCATTTGTAGGATAAATAATTCACTACCAACCAATAATTTTATACTGATATATCGAATTATTCAACCACTCTTGAGTCTTGAGCCTTGACCTTTACCCCGATCATTTTATCTATTATTTTCTTTTTCCCTATTATTGTTATTTCGTTTCATCTCATTCTTTCATTAGATATCTCTAGTCCAAAATAACTAAACCCATATCTTTCTTTTTCCTAATTAATTTTGTTATTTTGTTTCTATCTTATTCTTTTATTACTTTTCTTTTAGTTCAAAATAACTAAACCCCAAAACAATAACATAGAGTAAATAAACTTAACTCATTTGTATCAAATTAGAAGAAATTACCGAGTGGATTTTTTTAATGAAGAGAATTCCCACTTTTGTAAAAAAAAAAAAAAAAAAAAAAAGGCTTCTTTCCTTTTCAAAATATTTAAAAAGAAGTTTGGAAATAATTTTAAATATTGAAATCACTTTTGTCATATCTAAAAAGATTGCTTACCGAAGAAATCAGTCAAAACACGACCATCAGAGAAACGACCGGAAGGTACACCGGGAAAAGTGATTCCATATGGGAAATTCCGAGCACTGGAAGAATTGACATTGATGTTGCCAGTGTCAACGTAAGAATCTCCGAAGACAAAGAGCTTGGTCGGCCGAAAATGAGAGTGATGAACATGATAACGAGCCCATCCTTGCTCTGAAGAAATCAAAACACATAAATTCCAATACTTATTACTAAAAAAAAAAAAATTAAAAACAAGAAAACTTCCATAATTAAAAAGGCAAAGAAATCAACCTAAGAGTAGAGAGAAAACGAAGAGAGAAAGAAGTGGAAACAAAAGCTTCCTTGAATCCATATTCTGCGAAAAAAGAAATCACTTCACAAAAATGGCCAAAGTGCTTTTGAAGAAAGTTTGATGTTCTTCTTCAATGGCCTCTGTGAATATATATAGTGCTTTTAGACATGGGCGGTCCAACCGCTTTGGGTTGAACCGGTGAATGTAATTAGATAAATAAATATTTATTTTATTAAACACGAAGCAGCCTTGGGATATGTTTTTTTTTTTAATTTTTTTTAGTTTTTCCTTTTTATTCTTCAGAAATGGCGTCTTCCACGTTTCGAATAAAAAAGTGGATTTGTGAAAGCACGTTTATGACATTAATTGTTTGATCGACTCCATACGAGTTTCTTGGGATTATATTTGATCACAAATCATTAATCCTTCGTGTATTTTTAAAAAAATCATTCGTCCTTCAAATAAATTAATTGAATTTGGATACTATATATAATATATGGGAGCCTGTTATGTAATTAGACATTCTACGTCGACGCGATGAGTTTGCGTCGGCGTAGACATATATGCTGACGTGTCTACATCGATGAATTGGTCGATGAAATTTTTGCGTCGGAAAGTGTCTGTGCTGACGTAATGTGGGTTTTTTTTTTCCGACGCAAAACTGCGTTGGCATAGACCGAAACTCTTGTAGTGTGACCTAGACATTCTTTTCATTTATTATTTCTTTACATTTATGTAGAAGAATTAATACTTTTGGAATAAATTGATGTGTACCTATGTATTGGGTGTCTGTTAACATCCCAGCTTTAAAACTTTCCTTTTCATATTAATTGAGATAATGGATTATTCGAAATGGTCTAAGTAATTTGAATCTTCTCCCTTCTCATTTAAATATAAAACTATAGACGTTAAAATAATAAAATATAAAAAATATTATACATATAAAACCACCCTTTAAGTATAGTAACTCTTCTTTTAGATACAAACCATTCAAGAGATAAGGATTTAATCATAAATTTCAGTTTGCACTCCACTCACAATGAAACCAATTAATTAACATGGATTCAAATAGAAGAAGTTCTATCATGAGTAGCATAACGACTCAATATGAGCAGAACTTCTAGAATAGATATAACTGGAATTGTTACGAACTCTTAACTTATTTTTTAGTTGTTTAAAGAAAAGAAACGTTTTGATACTAAATTTAAACAATTATTGTCCTTGGGATTTAGTAAAGGGTTAAAATTGTCAAGGATGTTAAGTGCCATTTCCATATAGGAATTGCAAGAATTCTTGTAGGTCCAAAAAACATTCGCATATGGGATAAAAATTCCACATTTGATGATTTTAGTATTTTCGTTTCAAAATTATCATGTAGGTTGGTGTAACGTCAATTCAATAATAAACAATTGGTTTGGATTATCATATAGTTTTCACATGATTCACATGTACATGTGAAGAGTCATAATTCATCTGGCCTTTTACTCAAAAAATAAAAATAAATAAGTAATTTATTTTATTTTTTTTAAAAAAGAAAATTTGGCCTTAGATGAAAATAGTGAGCAAAAGGGTAGGGAATTGCATGTGCCTCTTGTTCATTAACCAAGCCATATAATGCACTTTTATATTTTATATACTTAAGAATTGATGATCTTGGATCTTGTTCATAAATTATTTAACATTCTAAACATTTGTATTTATTTTAATAGTTTTAGTTTTTTTTTTTTTCAGAATATTAAATCCCAACAGGGTGGAAATTACAAAACTTATAAAGATGGATATATATGACTTAACCCACTTGGCTATAAACTTGACCAACTTGACCCATAATACCTAATTGACTTTAATAAATCTAATTCATTGTAACGAGATAAATACAAAATGATTTATATACTATTATCTAAAAAGTCAAAAATATTTTTCCAATAAATCATATACGTATCAGGAACTAATGTTATTTATTGGAACATGAGGTAACTCAGGGTTATAATTATAATTAACCAACAAAAATCATTACATGATAGGAATATTATAACTATTTTTCAACAATAAATCGAGTTATGAGCAAGTTAATGAGTTTGAAAATAATTCGTTGGTGTCAGCATGAGCATAGCTCAACTGACATACATTAAAAAAAACGTTTAAAGTGGAAAATTAATTTAATTTATTTATTTACACAATTACTTTTATTACATTATAAAGGACACATGGTTTTTTTTTTTTTTTTTCTTTAAAAGAATGTGTGAGGATAATGAGAAATGATATTTAACACATACTCAATTGAAGGAAAAGAGGATCTTAATGTAAGATTAACTAGCATGGACCTATCATGTAGAATTTAGCATACTACACACTATGAGGGTGTATAACATAAGAGCTTTTAGGAGAAACATTTAATTACTCTTTGTTTTTAGGCCCCGTTAAAGATGACATGAATAAAAAGTGATCATTGTGGAAGAATTTTAACTGCTTAGGATGTATGGTAAATTTGATTATTTTTTAGTTTACCTAAAATCACTTTTCAATTTACTTTTTACGTTCAAAATCACGTTCATTCCAACTTTTGAATTTAGCTAAAAAATCTGTAATTTCCTCTCACTAAAAGTTTCAAAAACTCCAAATCTATCCTTCCATATTATATATCATCATAAAAATAATTGAATTAATATGCCTACTTCGGTCATTTATAACCAAATCACAATAATTTAATATTAATTTACCAAACACCATAATATGCATTTTTAGGTTTACCAAACACTATTTTTACTTCTTGTCATAGTTATTTTTTTTAAAAAAAATTAAGAACAGTTGTCAACAGTTATTTTAAAAGTTATAGCAATTCCAAACAAAACCTTAATGTATTTGAGAAAAAGTATTTTACTTATATATTTATGAATATTTTTTTTGGGAAAGATATATTTATAAAGATATTATTTAAGTTCCTATATATATATAATACATACAACTACATATAAGATATAGTTTTTAGATTAGAAACTTTCTCAGTTTTCGTTTGTAGGTAGGTATAAAAAAAGGCAATATTTCGAATTATTCATTGCACATTCTCGCTGACCAGAGAAGAGAAGCCTATGTGAAAGCACTATATTTTCTAACACATGTGATTCAAAAAGTAAATATTTTATGCAAAGTTGCTTTTATGGGCACATTTTTATTTTATTTCTTCAAAAGTTATGGGCACAAATTTGAACATATCAAAGCTTACACATTAATTAATTAGTTTTCTATGCAAACAAGTTGCGGAACATGTTTCAACCAAATGAAAATACTCCCTAGGAATTAGCCTTCAATCCATCTGATAAATTTTTTCGTTAAATTTTGTGGGATCGAAGAACGATTCTATACAGAAAATTATTTTATATATATTTATTTTTTTCTCATTACAAAGAGAGAATTCTTAAAATTCATAATATAAGGAAAATATAATATTTCATTTTAGCTTAAATATCTTACATAGGTAAATATATGTTAAATTATTAAAAATATATTGGAATCATGAGACTGGTTTCAACTATACTCTCAAACTTTAAAAATTTCATTTTAATCTGTGAAGTTTTTGAAGTGTGTTTCAAAATTACCTTCAAAGGTTCTTGTTGTTAAATTCATTGACGGAAAATGATATGTTTGCTTATGTGTGTGCTTATGGTGAAATGATTTTAAGTCATACATACGTGGAAAAAAATTAATAATAAAGGCAGAGATGGAAGCTATGAAAAATTGGAAGAATTTGGAGGTTATTAGAAAAAAAGCATCACAACCGAGAAGAACATTAAATTGGAGGCATGAAAAAGGGAAGAAAAACAACAATAGGTAGGTCCAAAGTTTGAGGTTATAAGTAGACATGTCATTTCATTTCCATCCATGAATTTAATGAAAAAACACTTTGGAGGATTGTTGTGAAACAAACTTTTTCAAACTTTGAAGGATTAAAATGAAAATTTTGGAAGTTTTGAGTATAATTCAAACTACTCCATAGTTCAGGTGTATTTTTAATTTAAGCACAAATATATAACAAAATTAATTAAAAACATACATATACATTCAGGCAAGGATGAAAAATGGAGTAAATTAATTCTCTACTCGACCTTTCAAATGTTCTCTACATGAAAAGAAAAAGGGAAAAATACACTTTTGGTCCCTGAGGTTTGGGTTAAGTGACACTTTGGTCCCCGAGTTTTCAAACTCAACAAAAATACCCCCGAGGTTTGAGATAAGGAGCAATTTGGTCCCTGCCGTCAATTTTTCTGTTAAACCCTAACGGTAAGCTGACGTGGCACTATTATTTTAATTAAAAAAATTAATTTTTAATTTTTTTAAATAAAAAATATAAAAATATTAAATATATTATTATTTTTAAAATTCTCTCTCTTTTCCCCATCTTCTTTCTTCTCCACCTTCTTTCTCCCTCCATCTTCTTCCTTCTCCCTCCCATCTTCTTCAGCTCCGGTGGCCGGCCGCCGCCGGCTGCCGGCGAACGGCGGCGGCGGCGGCGGTCGGCGGAATTTTTTTTTTTTTTTCTTCTTTCTTCTTCTTTTCTTCTTCTCTTCTTCCCTTCTTCTTCTTTCTCTTCCTTTCTTCTGTTTTTTTTTTAAAGAAGAGAGTTTCGGGGAGGAGGACCGCCGCCGCCGCCGCCGTTCGCCGGCAGCCGGCGGCGGCCGGCCACCGGAGCTGAAGAAGATGGGAGGGAGAAGGAAGAAGATGGAGGGAGAAAGAAGGTGGAGAAGAAAGAAGATGGGGAAAAGAGAGAGAATTTTAAAAATAATAATAAAATAATAATATATTTAATATTTTTATATTTTTTATTTAAAAAAATTAAAAATTAATTTTTTTAATTAAAATAATAGTGCCACGTCAGCTTACCATTAGGGTTTAACAGAAAAATTGACGGCAGGGACCAAATTGCTCCTTATCTCAAACCTCGGGGGTATTTTTGTTGAGTTTGAAAACTCGGGGACCAAAGTGTCACTTAACCCAAACCTCAGGGACCAAAAGTGTATTTTTCCCAAAGAAAAATAATAAAATTAATGCAACACAATTCTAAATGATTAGGAGCGTTTCCACAAAACAAAAGAAGGAAAAAAAATCAGGATGACACTAAATTATGGTTTTCTAATTAACATCAGAATTGGATAATTCGTCTGATGATAGCAGAAACTGACTCTTCAATTGTTTGGAATTTGAATTCGCTAAATGGAAATCTTTCACATAAGAATGAAAGTTTAACCTATTATTGAAGAGTTTAATTTGGAGATACAATCAAACAAGAGACATTAGCTGCAAAGTTTCAACCTCATTTCTCGAAATTGCAACAAAACGACACACATCCTCGCTCAACATGCTAGACGAAAGGAACATTCTAAAGTTTGGGTTGAAGAGTGTCATATAAAGACATCTATAGAGTTCTATCCGCGGATGTTTTTTTGTGAATTTTTTCTAATTTATAATTTTTTTTTTTTTTGTTTTTAGTAAGCCTGTCCCCCCCCCCCAAAAAAAAAGAAGTATATTATATTTTTAGTGTTTGAGTGGGAAGTAGCAATTTAGTTCATAAATTTTAGTTTGTTTATATACTTTCAATTTTATAATAATTTAGTCTCTAAACTTCAAAATTTGTAACTGTCTTTATTATGAAAATATTATTAAGATTTGAGATTTCTTATATATATTTTTTGAGGAAAGAATTGAACTAATAACTGGTAATAACAGAAAGATAACTAAATGATATTTACAATATATGTGTTAAATCGATTAGTGATTAAATATGTTTATAAACTACAAGAACTAAGTTGTTACATAATAAACATTGACAACTAATTTTGATGGAAATTTTCATGATAAGGATTGTTTTGTTATAAAATTTAAAGTACAAGGATTAAATTCTTACCTACTAAAGTTCATGAACTAAAATATTATCCAAGATGGCTTTATAATGATCCGGTCGAGTTTGACCTTTCTCGTATTGTCCAAGTGGCGTAATAATATGTTTTTCTTTTAGTTTCAAAAAAAAAAAATCATAAACTAAAATATTACAAATTCGAAAGTATATAGACTAAATTGTTACAAACTAATTTTTATGGACTAAATTGCTTTTTTTTCATGACGGTTTGATCAATAACGAGAAGTGTTCTTTTTTAGTTTATTAAAATTAAAATAAAATAGCAGGTAGAAGGTAGTAAATAAGACACTTTAGATGTGACTCAATCTAAGAAATAGTTATATATTTTTCATTGTTAAAAAGATATCAATATGACACTATTTAAGTCTAATGTGTGCTTATTTATTTGAGATGGTCTAATGTGTGCTTAATTAATGTGAAACTATGGTAAAAAAATTAAGAAAAAATAAGCATAATCTCCAAAAATCATTTGAAAATCATAATTCAAATGGTTATCAAACAGACTTTAAAAGTTTCTTTCCTTTCCTACTTTCTAAATTAAATCTCAAAATTGATTAAAATCAACAGGGCAAATTCCTTAAGCCTCCTTTTTCCTTTATTTATTTTTTATTAATTCCCTAAGCCTCTTTTTTCTTTTTTCTTTTTTTTTTCTTTTTTTCTAATTCCTAAGCCTCTTCCATCATAACATTAAAAAAATCTAAAATAGAATATTTAAATATTTGGTGGTTATCTAGTATAAGATTTGACAACCAAAAATCTCTCGTTCAAATCTCTCACCTATTATAAAAAATATACATACATGTGTATTTTTTTTTAATTCAACCATACATGTGTATGTATGTATATATATATATTTGGTGGCTAGTTAATATCATCCCTTTATAATATTTTATTCTACAGATCTTACATCATTCTTAAATATTCTTTACATTGGCAAATAATGAATGAAAGTAGTATGAAAAATTTTTCATACCACCACCGTAGTACTAGTAATTTTCCCCCTCTCTACCTCATTATTATAACCTAAAAAGGTCACACCCGAACGATAAAACCAATTTTCTGATCGGATTTGACGAATATACCAACCAAATTCTACAGAAACATACGCTTAACAGAAAGGGTTTTTGTAAATGCATACAAACATTTCAGCATCAATAAATAATATACATGCAATATGTCATAGTCATAAGATACCATCCTCACAAAACCAGCCGAAATTATACCTCTATTATTATATATTATTTCACACTCACAAATAAAAGGGCTATTTATTATTATTATTTTTATTTTTTTTTAGAAGAACATGGAAGAAGTTATTTAATTACCAAAAACAACTGTCCAAGCGGTGATGTTTTTTTTTTCCCCCTTTTTCCTTAAATAATCAATATATTTTGTCACATTCACCAATTCAATTTATAACCTTATAAGATTAAGTGGCATCTCGGCCGGCCACCACTTAACCTTTTTCTTGAACCATCATGCATATATATGTGCATGTAATGTATCGGCCGTTGAAGCATACGATCAACTATTAAACACTTGCCAAAATTTCCCTACAAATTGCAATATCAACTTTAATTATAATTAAATAATCATACAATACAATGGACTTTGTTCTCAGGCTTCTCTTCTCTCTCTTGATCATTTTGATCTCTCTCTTCTCAGGTTGGTTTCTATGTATTTTGAATGGCTTTTCTCGATGATTTTTCTCATTTAATTTGGATTTGGTCCTGATTTCAGGAGAAGGATCGGCGGCCGGCGGCCATTATTATGGGCACCAGCAGCGGCGCCACCGTTTTCGGGCAAAAAAGATGTTTGTTTTCGGGGATTCGTATGTTGATACTGGCAACATTCTTTTTCCCTTTTCCAATGCTCAGCAATTTCCCTATGGAATTACATTTCCAGGGAAACCCAGTGGTCGTTTTTCCGATGGTCGTGTTCTCACTGATTTTGCAGGTAAATAAATCTCTCTCTCTCTCTCTCTAAAATAATTTTGAGTGAAATCGGGATTAAAAGTCACGAGGACTATGTTTGGTTTGGTTGTGATTGAAGGATTCAATGTTGGTGTTCAAATCTTCCTACTCCTCGGTAATTTGATAATTTGTTATGTGTTAGTTAAAAGATCAATTTTGAGAGGAAAAGTTTCTAGTACTAGTACATACTCCGACATTCAACATTTGACATGTCATTTAACGAGCATTTAATTATATAAACTTCCTTCCTAAATCATTCTTAAATACTTCAAAAGAAACAATGATCAATGAAGGGAGTCCTATAATACTAGAATTTTTTCTATTTTGAGATCTGCATAACTATTTTACTATAATTATACAATTTTACATTCTACTTTGATGGCAAGTGATTAAATTTATGTTCTCATGATTAGTAAATCATTAAGTTAATGATATTTTTTATGCCATTAAATGTTACATATATACATACATATATAGTACACGAACTTTGAAGTTTGCGATTTTATGTCAAATAATAGGTTTTTTATTTTTTTTTAATTGTCTAATAGGTCTTTAAACTATAGAAAGTATCTTATAAGTCTTTAATTTTCAATTTTGTGTCAAATAGGTCACTGAATATGCCATTTTTTGTCTAATATATAGGTCATTGATCTATTCAATATTTTTAAAATTCACAAACCTACTATATGAAATTGAAAATTTAGGGTTACATTTGATAGATCAATTAGTTTTTAAAAGTTTTGAATATCTAAGAACCTATTAGACATAAAATTGAAAGTTTGTGGACCTATTAGACAATTTTAAAGGTTCATTGACTTATTAAACACAAAACGAGAGTTCAAGTATCTATCTAATACTTTATAAAATTCAGAAATCTTTTGGACACAAACCTCAGATTTTATAGAGACTAAACTAGTTAATTTAACTTAAATTAAACATTAAATAATTATTAAGAGAAAAAAAAGAATTATCATCCTCGAGATCTTTCCCATTTGGTAAAAAAAAAAAATTGAAGCGACATTTTTTGAAATGTAATGGAAGTAACAGTAAAGACTAAGAAGACATGCACATGCATATGCAGCAAAACATGCAGGGGTTAAATCTCCCATCCCTTTCAGTGTACGGAACAAAGTCTCTTCAAAACAAGGAATCAATTTTGCTTTTGGTGGAACTGGCGTTTTCGACACATCGATTCCTCTTCCTAACATGACCACTCAAATCGATCTCTTTCAACAGCTCCGACTTGTCGATAACGCAGACGCCCGATTCACTCTCGCCCTCGTCTCCGTTTCTGGCAATGACTACTCTTTTTTCCTTGCCACGAACGGCTCTACACAGGTATATATATATACTGAATTTACCGTAACCCATCAACTTAACAGAGTTTAACTCTGGTAATTATTCATAGGGTTTGAAACCGTTCATAATCTCAGTAGTAAATCAAATCGTGGTCGATTTGAAACGCATCAGCAGCTTGGGAGTGAAGAAAATAGTAGTGACAGGGCTAGGTCCATTGGGATGTCTTCCTAGGTTTACAGCTCCATTCTCGTTCAAGCAATGCAATGCAACCGTAAACTCCTTTGTGGAGTTTCACAACTTCCTGTTGAAGCAAGCTGTGGCCAAACTCAACAAAGAAACAAAAGATTCTTCTTTCTTCATTCTCGATGTCCATGGCGCGTTCTTGTCGATAATCCAGGGCAAGAGAAACGACCCTCGACGTGGCATAGAGTTCAAGACGCCATTAAAGCCATGTTGTTTTGGAGTAAGCAGTGAATTTGATTGCGGGAGTGTGGACGAACAAGGGAATAAGAAGTTTGTGTTATGTAAAGATCCCAATTCAGCTTTCTTTTGGGATTCAGTGCATCCTACACAGCAAGGATGGGCTGTAGCATTTTCCTCTTTTAAATCCAATCTGTAACAATTTTATGAAAATTTATTCGGCATGGTTGCCTGTTATGCCTCCTTAATATAACAGTATGCATACCGGTTAATAAACACTATACAAATTTAAAGTAGAATGATTGAAATCTTGCAAATATTTTTTTCTTACCAACATATTGGAGCTCTTTGTTTTTTTTAATTAAGATTCGTATGTTGATGCTAGCAACATCATTTGGCTGTCCCTCTTTGAGAAAATTATTAGATGTTTTCGGTGTAATGAGGTCTCTTTTTTAAAACTGTCAAATGTAAATCATACAAAATCGAGGTACTTTTGCTATTTTTCTCTTACATCCAACAATGCAAAACTATGGGCCTCATATACCGAGAGCACCTAAAAATTTCTCCCTTTTTGGTTGTCCCTCTTTATCCAACATGGTTGTCTCTTTAAAATGTAGGCTAAATTATAAAAAATAACCTTGAATTATGAGGTTTGTTTAAAAAATACTCATGAACTTTAAAAAATGTTAAAAAATATCCTTGCCCTTAAATGTTGTAGTTTTAGTTTCATTAATATTCTTTGAACTTTAAAAAAATTTCAAAAATACCCTTGAAAAATGCTTCTTTTTTTTTTTTTTCTCTCTCTCTCTAAATTCTTCCTCCATGAAAATTAATGCAAAATTTTGCTTATAAAATCCTATGTGCAACACAATCATATGAATGTCTCAAAAAAAAAAAAAAAAACACAATCATATGAAAATAGAGTTTGAAATGAAGTTTTCTCTTTTTAAAAGTGTAAAGAAGATAAGTGGAAGAAAAAAAACATATATATTTTTTTTCTTTTTGTTCTCTTTGTTTGTATATGTTAGTGATAAGTAGAAGAAGTGTTGGAAGACTGCAGATTTGGTTCAGTTTACAAAATTAATTAATCAAAAGCTTTATATATTATTTTGTTTTTATTAATATTGAAGAAGTGTGAGAACCACTCTATATAATAATATTTTCATTTATTTTTCCTAAAATGAATATAGGAAAAGATAATGGGTAGTAACGGGTGAGGAAATAACATTGAAAAAACTATTAACGAAATTAAATCAATGATATGAAAAATTCAAGAACGAAGCAAATTAATTTTCATGAAGAAAGAATTTGTAGATGGTGGAAGGAAAAAGAAGAAATGTTTTTTAGTAAGGGTATTTTTTATTTTTTTTTTTAAATTTTAAGGATATTAATGAAACTGAAACTTTAACCGTTTTCATCCAAAACTTAATAGTAAGAGTAGTTTTTAACATTTTTTAAAATTCATGAGATTTTTTGAAACTTTTTAAAGTCCATGAGTATTTTTGAAACAAAGTTCATAGTTCATGGGTAGTTTTTATAATTTATCCTAAAATGTAAATCTACAAATGTGTTTACCTCCTAATAATCGCTGGATATAAATTGAGGTGCTTTTACAATTTTTCTCTTTCACATCTAACAGTCCGGTGTATAAACTATCAGCCTCATTGTACCGCCCTTAAGAAATTCCGGTACTCGTGTCACAATGGTCATGTTCTAACTTTCTCACCAATTTTCCAAATAAAATCAATAGTACATTAAACTCATAAAGCTAACACACACTTGGATATAATTTTATACACATGTAGGATATGAATGCGCGAGTTTCTGTTGGATGTGTTTTTTGTTTAGTCTTTTTTTTTTTTTGGAAACTTTTTTGTTTAGTCTTTTTCACTGTCCTTTTAGATGATTCATTGGATGGATTCTGTTATACAAATTTACCATACAACATGTATCAATCCACAAAATAAGCAGCAGACCCAATTGAAACAATCCAAAGAACAAGTAACAACATAACCCAATAAAAACAGAGTAAAGAGATGAGAAGAAAAGGACACAGAGAACTTATAGTGGTTCGATCCAAAAAAGGTGATCTACATCCACTTGAGGCTATCCACTAGAATCATCAGCTCAGTACAGGGATTATTCGTTATCTTCTTGAACAAGCACACCACGGCTTCTACAGCAATCGCTCTATCACAGAGACCCAGTTGCTACCCAAAGATAACCCTCAGCAATCCCTCAGCTCTCTTGCTCACAATCACTCAGAATCACAGTGATTACACACACATTACTCTCTCTCACACACTCTTGCTTCCCACTCGAAGATTGAGACCTTATAAATCGATCATCAACCTTGCGAGACTGTACAAAAAACACACGCAAGATTCCCCTTTAACAAACTCTCTGAAATTTGGTAACTAACAAAGCAGGTCAGTACCCAAATTTCTAACCCGAACCCGAATGGATCGCTTGGCTTGCTGACTAGGAGAATTTAATCTGAGCTAGAAAGTGACTATGACAGTCCATGCTGGTGAGAGGTTCTTTGACTCTTCAAGGCTGACTGTGAGCTTGTGAATATCTGGCAAAACATCAACAGATTCTAATTTGGAACAGAAAACTAAATGGACAACTACACTTTTGTCATTTAGTTACAAATTTAAAATGCCTTTTAATAATTCCTCTAGAGAGCAAGAAAAGTTGTCAAAATTAAGAAAAGTCTGATGGATAATATATGGCAGAGCCAGCTAGAACCATTTCTGCTATATTGGGACCCCTCTGCCCTTATCTCTTTCTTTTCTTAATACTTAGTCATTTAATTTTTTTTTTACAAAATGCTATTTATTGATTTTCGTTTCCATCTTTCTTTAACAAATATCAAGTTTAAAATTTACTACATACATCAAGTTTCAAAAAATAACTTTTTTCTCTAAAAAAAAAAAACAAATCTATATAACCATAACTTCTACTAAACAAATCAATATCAATCTATAAAATCATACTTTTTAACTCATCTTAGCGTTCTTGTCAACATGAGGCATTTTCTAATCTTGCTCATAGAAAATATCCATATTTCTTTTAGGATAAGGTTCTTTTCCTCAAGAGGGCAACAAAATTTCTCATCTTGCTCTCCCAATAAGGTGTTTTTTTTAATAACACTTTAGAGGTAATTATCCAAAAAGTGATTTTTTAAAATGTTGTAAGAAAAACCATCTATTTATAATTAATAATCAATCACTTGGTTCAAAGGTTGTATCAATGTGAGAATTTAAAGCATTTCAAACTAGACAGTGTGTCAAACTTATCCAAATATTCATTTAATTTTTCAAGGAAACTACTACGAAATCATTTGCTCCCTTTACACGGAAGCTTTATTAGTACAATTCACTCCGCCAACACAACTACAAAGTATAAAATATTGACCCACTTAAACCATAGATAGATTAATAATGCATAGAAATAGATTGATAATGCATCAAGTGCAGGGTTTGAGAGCATTAAATTTGAGATATGTTGATAGCAAAAGGCAAAGTTTGGAGTCTAGAAATGTTGTTTCATAGTGGAGATCAAGGTGGTAAGCGCTGCAATCCATCCCTCTTGTGTAGGATGAACTCCGTCCCAATAGAAGGATGAATTTGGAGCATCGCACAATACATACTTCTTGTTGCCATGTTCGTCTACACTTCCACAATTATATTCAGGGCTTATTCCAATGCAACATGGCTGCAATGCGGTTGAAAATGTTATGTTTCCTGCGTGCATAAGACGAAAAAAGGTTATTTCGTGTTTCTTGTTTCTATAGAGAAACAAACGCATTTGATGTCTTTTCTGTTTTTCGTCTCATTTTCTAAAAAAAACGTTTTTAAACTTACGTAAAAATCAAATGGTTAATTATCAAACGGAGTCTTAGAAAACTAGTCGTTTTTGTTATTCACCTTGAGGGTCTCCTTTGTTTTGGATTATGGATAAAAAAGCACTATAGAGATTGAGAATGAAGAAAGGAGAATCATTATTTGTTTGGTTGTTCAATTTGTCGACAGCTTGGGTTAACAGCAAGTTGTGGAGGTTGACCAATGGAGTTAAAGTTGAATTGCACTGCTTGAAACCAGAAAGGGCTGTAATGTCGGGCACACATTGCAAGGGCCCTAATGCTGTTACAATTATTTTCTTCACTCCAAAGCTGTGGATGCGTTTCAAGTTCACACTGATTTGATTCACTACTCTCTGAATCAGTGGTATGAAACCCTAAAACCACATAAAACACATGAAATTAATATATAAGTAAATAATAAATATTATATGTCAATTTTATTACAACTTACCTAGCTAGATTACCATGTTTATAGGGAGGAAATTCATTTATATATGTGCATTTTGGTTAAACAGTTATCATTTTTTATTTTTCATTTTAATGAACTGTGAAAATTATTATAAAAAAAAACTGGTCAAACTAGCTCAACCATTCAATAACTATATATACCCAACTTAAATAATAAAAGTTTAAACATAAAAATTGTAGACAACGTGAGCGTAATTATTACTCGTCTTCATATCGTTGAGTTGAAAAACAATCATAACTCAATTAATGAAGGTATTTGTGAGGGACAACAAACCCTCTACATATCTCAACAATTGTATGATATAGTCAATTTTTGGCATAAGCCCTTGTGACGATTTTACCTGAAAGATCTCCTACCAATTGAGATATTGTCTCTCTCATTCATAGGACTACTCATGACGTTGATTTTTGTCCAAAATCAACGTCGGAAACTGACTTATCAATTTTGGTCAGTTGGTGGCGGACGGTTTAATTTTAGGGTGCTTCATAAAACTGACCGATCGTGTTTTAGGGTGCTTTGTGAAACGTTTGGTCGATCAATTTTGGTAGTTGTGAGGGAGAAGAATGAAAGAAAAATAGAGAAGATAGAAGGTTGAGGGAGAAAAAAGAAAGTTGAGGGAGAAGGAGGGAGAAAAATTGAGAAGAAGAGAAAGTTTGAGAGAGAAGAGGTGAGGAAAATGGAGAATAAGAGAAAGATGAGGAAGAAGAAGAGAGAAAATAGAAAGAAATTCGGTGGGGAAGAGAAAACAACAAAAGAGAAAGAAATGAAATGTTAACAGTTGGATTTGGATTCAAAATTTTGCATACTTCTTCCTAATAACTTAATTACTATATACAAATCCGAAGTATTGTTTTTCAATTCACTTCCATATATTATTTGCTACCAACAATAATGCAAAACTGTCAGTCACGTTTTCACAACCTCCTCAAATAATTTCTCCGTAGGATAAAATTAAATTCGAATAGACAAATTAAGTAAAGTATAAATGAAAATTTCCACTATGCATGACAGGAAGGAAAGAGATGAGTTATATATATTTTAGGTGAACGAAAGAGAGTGTAGGTCACCTGAATGGAACCATTTGTGGATAGGTAATAAGAATAGTCATTGCCAGAGACAGAGACAAGGGCAAAGGAGGATTTAATATCGTCTGGCGTAAATGAAGAGTTGGCAATAAGGTGTTGTAGAAAGTCAATCTGGGTGGTCATGGTTGGAAGATCATAGCCTGTCTTGAACACACCAGTTCCACCATATGCGAAGTTGATGCCAGCTTTTGCCCCTTGCAGTCCTACCTTGTTCAAATGTCTATATGGGATTGGAGATTTCAGCCCTACAACTCTCGCTGCATGCATGCATTTACAAATTACAATTCAACACTTAACTACAATCTCTGAATTAACATTTGTGTGTGATCTGTGAAGGGTGTTGTGTGAGAGAGAGAGAGGGATGTTCGGTCATGTACCCACGTAATCGGTCAAGACACGACCATTGGAGAAACGTCCATCAGGTTTGCCAGGAAAGGTAATTCCATATGGATACTTTGGATAATTTGAGTCAGATGGAGCGACGTTGCCAGTGTCGACATATGAATCTCCAAAAACGAAGAGCTTTCTCAGTTCAAAATGGCGACGGTAGCGATGGTGGTGATGATGGTGATGATGACCAGCAATCCCTTGCCCTGAAAGCAAACACGCACACATGACACCAACTCTATATGATCAACAAACTCACATTCCAAAAAAAATTAATTATATATCTAAGGCAAGAAAAACCATGATCTACAATCTCCACCTAAGAGAAGGGAGAGAATGAAGAAGAGAGAGAAGAATGGGAGAAAGAGCTTTGTTGACTCCATTGTATAATATTAAGCCAAGTTTGGTCTTATGCTCAAACCAGTTTAATGGCATTATATATAGTGTGTTGGATCACATACTCTGATTAGTTAAGCGTTGTTGGGATATAAACATAATTCATGTCCATTAAAGTAGGTTAAATTATAAGTTTATTGATTGAACTCCCCGATGTCTAATTATAAACTTAAAATTTAAAAAGTGTCTATTAGATCTCTAATTCTAGAGCTTTCACTTCAACTTTCAATTTTGTGACTTATTAGAGAGACGTTTCTATGGACCACTTTTTAAAGCTCAATATCTATTAGGCAGTTCATTAAAATTTGAATGTTCAAAAATGAAATTTGTAATTTTAGCTTGAAAGTAAGAGAAGATATATCAAAGAAGAGAAGTAAAAATATATATGTGAGCATAATCTCGAACAACGACATTGGAAAGAAGTAATCTAATTGGGATTTGAGGTATCCATTTATCATTTTCAATGTGAGATCCTCTCAAGATGGTACCTCTTTTGGGTTCACCATTCTTGGGCCAGATCCCTTTTCTTTTTCTTGGATTGAAGAAGGGTTCCATCTCAAAACCAATTGATAATAAATGAGGTGACCTTTGTATCTTATAGATTGTGAGGTATCCACTAATCTTTTCAATGTGGGATCCTCAAGATGGTGTCTCTTTGAATTCACCATTCTTGAATCGGATCCCTTTTTTTGGACCGAATACCCATTTGGATTTTTGGGCTTTGATATTATATTAGATAACATAAGATTCTATCTCACAACCAATTGACAATGATGAAAGTAACCCACACATCTTATAAATGGTGAGGTCTCCACTTATCCTTCTCAATGTGAGATCCTCAATCTTGATCAACTGACTCAAATTTGTAGTTGAGTTGTAGATTGGGATATGTTGAAGGTTATGGAACACAAAAATACAAAGCATTTTTCACATGGCGTGGAAAATGAGATAAGAAACGGGAAGCTAACAGTCTAATTTCTTATCAGCATTTATGGGCAAAGGATTTGATTTTGTTGGCTTTTTCTGTCACGGGGATCCATATATATCCACGTCCAGATTGATGGTTCCAAAACACAGAGAGGACGCAATTGTTTTGGCTTCCTTATGCGTCTGTCTGTAATTTCAAATGCATTATTTAGCCACACACACAACATATATGTCGAAATAAATGAAGTATTTTAGATACTTCTCTTCTTCGAGTTAACTTTATGCGACGTTGTGTATGCACATATCGTGGGGTAGTTGTTTGTTTTTAGAGACTTTTTCACCTATTTCATTGAATGTCTAACTTCTTTATTTTGTAGATATAGCATATATCTCAAAACTATATATATCACGTTAACTCTTTCTAAAAACGTTCTTTAGTATTTAAAATAATACATCTTTTGGAATAATCCAAAGAAAATTTCTTAGCATCTTTTTCTTTGTTTAGGTTTCCAAAAAATATATATATATAAGGTTTCGTTTGATTGCTATTTGGTTTTTGAAAATTAGGTTTGTTTTCCCTCAATTTCTTTACAATGATTTTCATTCTTTTTAAGGAAACATTTGAAATCTTAGCTTAATTTTCAAAACCAAAAATCAAAATCGAAATGAATAAAAATAGTTTTTTTTTATAAGCTTAACTTTTTGTTTTTGAAAATTAAGCTTATAAACAATATTCTCACCTGTAAGTTTCTTTGTTTTATGTTTACCTTCTTTCCATGTTTTGAAAATTATAGCTTGTTTTCTCTTAATTTCCTCATAAAGGTTTTTATATTTGTTTAGTCAAATTCCAAAAACAAAAACATGTTTTTAATAACTATTTTTTTGTTTTTATTTTGTTTCTTTGTTTTTTCTTTTTTTGGTTATGCTTGAAATAAAATTTTAGATACAGAATTATATTATATATATATATATATGAATTAAAAAATTAAAATTAATGGATGATATATCAAATGACCCTTAATTTTTTAAGTAATTCTTTTACTTATCTTCTAGGTAATTCTAAATTTGGTTGTTTATTCTTTTAAAGTTATTAATTTTACTTCTAATGTATTAAAATTCTCAATTAGGTCTTCCATGAAAATTTTGTTAACAAAGGTTAACGTATTATTAAATTGTTGTTTTATGAACATATTTAAATACGTAGTTAAATATGCATATTTATTTATATTTTATTTATAGTTTGTTAAAGTATTGTAATTAAATTTTCTATAGCGAACATGAGCATAGTTCAAACATAACTCTTGTAAAAATAATAAATAAACTTATTGTGACTCTTCAGTTTAAGCTTTTGAGTTGGGTGGTGATTTAACATATTGTTATGGGTAAGTTCGTACCACACTCAGAGCTGGCAAGGACAATCGGGCAAAGGTATGACCAGAAGTCCGACCCATAGGAAGACCGGACCAAAGGGTCGGGCCAACATGGCTTGACCCATATGGTCGGCCTTGGCCTTTGGCTGAGGCCGAGCTCGGTCACCTCCTTTCGACCCGTGATGCTCCGGATCGCCCCGGTTTTGCCTGGTTCATCCCGAAACACCTCCCAATTCTTAAAGACCCAAGGAGGACGAGATCGGCCTCGACCCATTGCCGAGGCCAACCTGGGCCAAAGGCCCAGAGATCATTTGAGGTCTGACATCGACGAAAACCCTAAGGGGAAGTCTATAAAAAGGGAGACGGCACACGCATTCAGGTATACAAACATTAGTCCCTAAATACATTCTACGTGTTTTACGGCCAAGGCTAACTTAAGCATCGGAGCGTATGTGGTCTACACCGCACCGGTGTGCAACGTTTGCTCATCTTGCAGGTCACGTCTTTCCCGTTATCCTATAAATTCACTGTTGAGTCATGTGGAGCGAGGGCAAATTCCTAAGCGAAATTTGACCATCAACACATATTATTCAACAACTTTCTTTTTTTTCTTTTTATATTTGACAAAATATTATAAAAAAGTGATCTGTTTGATGATGATTTTTTATCAGTGGAAAAACTATTTTCAACTTACTACAAGTTTCCCGAATAACCCAATTTTATTTATATGAAAAATTATACATAAATTTTACTGGATTTTATTTGAATTCAAATTAATTAATGGATTTTTGCGAGATGCTGTTTGATGTTTGGTCTGTGTCGTGGTCCTAAAGTTTGGTTTGCCTTATTCTCTCGTTGAAGCTCTTTCAATTACTGGCTGCCCTTCTCATAAGGGCACTGTTGCTTTTAAAGAAAAAAAAAAAAAAATCTTTCAATTTCAGTGTGATTGAAATCTTTAGATTCATCTTTCCTTTGGAAATGGAGTAATCAAAAACAGCTATACTCACATTCTTGGATGTCTCTTTGTAATATTACAGCCAAATTCAACTCCACATGTTCCTATCAAATTTGCAGGGGCAACTCGAGTTAACGTGGAGCTTGAGACCAAATTTTTATAAGGAATCTTAATATCTATTGATTAAAATACAGTTTTGGTCATTACGATTTTGACATATATAGATATCAATTTGGTATCTATTCTATTGAAAGTTTCAATTTAGTCGTATGGTTATTTAGCTTATTTGAATTTTGTTAAACTTCACCCCTTGTTTAGAATTGTCTTTTATTAACCCAAAATCCGCCTATTTTCTTCTATTTCTTAATATTAAACTTTAATATATAATAGCCATTAAAAATGTCAAATTCATTGTCACACAAAAACACGTCCAACATATATATATATATATGAGGTGTGACTAAATCATATATTGTAACCAAAATACTAGTTTGTCACTTTTAAAATTATATAGACCGAATTTTGTAATTTAGCCAAATAGTATATTAATTATCCATATTATATTTTTATTACTTTTTAAGATGTAAAAAGTCAATCTGAGTAGGGTAAAGACTTTAAAAGCATATACCCAAAAGGGGAAAAAAATGTAAAATTATTATGTATTAAAATTTGATATTCTAATGTTCAAATTATGTATTAAAATTTGATATTCTAATGTTCAAAATGATGTAAAGATCAGGTGAAATACAAATACTAATAAGTCTAGCTAATGGAACCGGCTGTCACTAAACTAACAGATAACAAATATAAAAGGGGCCAATTTTCAGTAAAATATAGGTTTAGAATTTAATTTTTGCGATTGAAAGTTTGGGATGGTTGAACTCAATGGGAATCAATTATAGTGATTCTATTACCGTGAAAAAATAGGTTAGACGTATTCATTTGGATGAAATTTTTGGATGATCCACATCTTCGGATCATGTGCTAATGTGGTTGAGAGCCTTCATGGTCCAGATACAATGACGCAATTACAAAAGGCTTAAATTATTGTGATGTGTGATTATTAGATCAAAATTTTGATTTTATATATTTAAAATGAGAAACTGTCATGTAACGTCCCAGGTCCAGGATTCAGAATTCAGATTCGGCACTTAAGGCCCCGACATTCCCCTACAACATGGACACGTTACCATACTTGTCTTAAATTGTTTCCAAGAGTAAAGATTATTGTCCCCACAAACAAACACGGGGTCCTTTTAACATGCTTTGTCCTCACTCACATGCTCCCTAGGAAAATTTCCAGGAGGTCACCCAATATAGAACCTCTCCAAGCCAAGCACGCTTAACTTCAAAGTTCCTATGATTGAGCCACCGAAAAGGAATGTGCACTTTGTTGGTGTAGGTAGTATCTATCAATTCTTTTAAGCTTATATTGATCATACTTTCATGTCCTCGGGATCCCTCTCATTCGGATGTGGCCTCGGTTCATTCATGTACCCCTTCTAACTCGGGTGTTACCCAGCTTCCGCTTTGGTTCGTCCCCGAACCACATCCTACTGGGAGAGGTCCTGCTCTGATACCATCTGTAACTCCCCAGGCCCAGGATTCGAAATTCGGATTCGGCCTTTAACGGCCCCGACATTCTCCTGCAACCTTGACACGTTACCATACTTGTCTTAAATTGTTTCCAAGAGTGAAGACTGTCCCCACAAACGACCAACACGGGGCCCTTTTAGCATGCTTTGTTCTCACTCACATGCTCCCCTAAAATTCCCAAGAGGTCACCCAACATAGAACTTCTCCAAGCCAAGCATGCTTAACATCAAAGTTCCTATGATTGAGCCACTGAAAAGGAAGGTGCACCTTGTTGGTATTAGTAGTATCTATCAATTCTTTTAAGCTTATCTTGACTATACTTTCATGTCCTCAGGATCTCTCTCATTCGGATGTGGCCTCGGTTCATTCATGTACCCCTCCTAACTCGGGTGTTACATGTCATCTCATTCAATCAAATTGGGATGTCCTTGATTTGATGTGTGGCTTGTTTGATAGGAGTAACATGAAACTCGAAATTTTAGATTTGTGTAGCCAATATTTTCATCCCAAATAAACAGGGGAGGAATTAGCCTATGGTCGATTCAATAAAGAGGAATTTTGAGTTCTACCTGGTGAAAAGAATATAAAAGAATTTTAAAAATAATAAATTTATTTCTTTTATGTAATTAACCATTTCTTTTTGCTTTTAGAAAGAAATGAAACTATATTGAAATAAGCAAAATATGTGACATTTAAATGAGTATCCATCACATAAAGATTTTAAAGATGTATTGGTCTTTTTTTTTTTTTAGTTATTATTCAACATGTGGAGGTGTGGAATCGAAGGATTCAAAACATTTAACCTCTTAATAAGGAGTATATACCTAATTAGTTGAACTATGTTTAAGTTGGCAATAATGATATAC
The DNA here is from genome assembly GCA_036850905.1 of Luffa acutangula. Lineage (NCBI taxonomy): Eukaryota > Viridiplantae > Streptophyta > Magnoliopsida > Cucurbitales > Cucurbitaceae > Luffa > Luffa acutangula. The sequence goes on along the minus strand of CM072087.1, from coordinate 51,944,173 downwards.
TTCATAGGTAGTTTATCAACATTTTATCCTAATTCCTAGGGGTGAGCCAAGAAACACTGAAAAACCAACCTGACCGACCAAATCGACGTCGGTCAGTCAGTTTCTTAATATGGTTGGTCGGTGTCAAAACCAACTGGTTGGTCATTCAGTTCTCTCATAGTGTCGAGAACCGACCAAACCGACCGACAAATATTAAAATAATAATAATAACAAGTTTCGATGAAGCCCCAACCCATTTCATTTTTTTATTTCTTCCCCCCCCCCCCCCATCTCAAACCCTCGACTTTCTTTCTCCCTCACAAGAAGACTAGTGAACACCGCCCTCTCTGTTGTCCTGCCCTTCTCTCCGTTGTGTCGTGCCACCGCCCTCTTCCGTCGCGCCACCAGTGACCAGCCAAACCATCTCTGTTGCACCACCATCGTGTTGCCCCCCCTTTCTTTCTTCTTTGTAATGTCTATTTTCTTCTTTCCCTCCCGTGCTCGTGCCGACCATCTTGTGTCACGCCATCGTTGTTCCACCTTGCTTCAGCTTTGTCGTGCCACTGTTCCCACTTCTGATTTGAGATTAGTCGGTCGGTCGGTGAAAATGAAGTAAAAAAAAAATTGTTTCCAGCCATATGGAAATTAAACTGATATGGTCGGTTCAATGTAAGTTTGGGATCAAAACGATCCCGAACGACCGATGCTCACCCCTACTTTATCATCCTATTTTTTCATTTAATAGTGATTTTGCACATATAGGCTCACTAATGTCGTCATGAAGAAAGATATAGCTTGAGCCCAACATGAAGGCCAAGGTAGAAACCAACAAAACAGCAAACATATATATATCCAAATTTGGTCCAATTATATACACGTTTAAAAGTCATATTATTATTAGTTCGATGATCATCTGTTAGGTTAATCTAACCATAGTTCAACTACTTAAAATATGCATAACTTCTCTTAATTATCCTAAGCGTTTAAATATTATTTTCATATATTTGAATTGTGTTGATGGTCGATTTTGGCCAGAGGATCTCACCTGACCTTCACGTGCCACCAACGGTAAATTTGTAGTTGAGGGGGGAAGACGTGGCCTGCAAGACAGTAAACCTGCACACCGGTGTGGTGCTCGCCACACCGGCTCCGATGCTTAAGTCAGTAAGCAGAACGGTAGGGCGTGGAAAAGTAAGAGCAAGAGGAGAAAGCAGAGAATAGAGAGTAGAGTTTAGGGATAGAATTCGGGATCCCCTCTTCAGTGGCGAAGAGGGATATAAATACTTGTTCATCCTCCTTAAGTTTTTAGGGATTCGGAAGTGTTTTAGGTCAAACCAGGCGAAACCGGGGCAGCCAGAGGCGGTGGGGACCAGACGAGACTGAACGGGCTCGGCCCGCGCGAGCGGACCGAGGGTCGGCCTCGGCCCCGAGGCCGAGCAGGGGGTCGGGCCTAAAACCCGACCCCTTCGGTCTTGGCCCGTCTCACTTGCCGGTTTTGCCCATTTGGTCCATCTTTCAGCCCGATTCCTCCCCGGTTGTCCTCGTCAGCTCCTTGAATATCGGGGTGGTCCAAAATTGCCTATAACAAATTGTATTACTATTACTAAAGAAAATTTATTGTTCACTTTTTTTTTTTTTTTTTTGAGTTCTATTATATTGATTAGTTTTGAAAGCTAGAGTTTGTGACCCCTGTGCTTGTGAGGACTTTATGTTTTGAGATTACCAAGTTTTTTTTAGAGAGTATATAAAATTCGAACATTTAAACTTTTAATTAAAATAGATGTATAATGTCTTAAATAATGATTCATGATCAAACTGGTTAATATAAATATATAATTCGAAAATTATTCTAGGAGGGGAAATCAAACTTTCAAATCTTGAGAAAGATGATATATAGTTGTTTTATTTCTAAGTTATGTTTGGATTGACACTAATTAGGAATGTAAGAAACTGAACCGAACCGGTCGGTTTGGTTTAGGTCGTGTCGATTTTGAAGAATATTATAGACAAGACTGAATCGAACCGATCGGTTCGGTTTGGTTTCGGTTTACCTTTTCTTGAACCGAGATGAGGTTTGCTCTAAATCTGTCTTATTAATCTTTAGCTGTCAATCTCTCTTTCTCAACAACTCGCTTGCGTCTTCTTGCTCATCGTCAATCTCTCTTTCTCAACAACTCGCTTGCATCTTCTTGCTCATCGTCACTCATCGTCAATCTCTCTTTCTCAACAATCGAACAGAGATTCACCTGCGCGACCTCCATCAATCGCTCAGTTACCAAAGCCCAATCGCTTTCACCTCCGACCAAAGCCCAATCTCACTTTCATTTTCTTTGCTCATTGGCATCGTCGCTTTTGTTTTCGTTTTCGATGGGTTCGGTTTCATTTGCTTCAGTCAGTAAATCGTTGCTCTTGCTCGTCGGCATCGTTACTCTTTGCTCGTGGTCTCCTTGCCGGCGTCGTTGCGCTTGCCGTTGTCCCTTCATCGCCGGACAAGCATTTCTTCTCCCCTCTCCGCCGCTCTGACCCAAATCTTTCTCCTAAAGTAATAACTTCTAAATCCCCAATTTTCATCGGGAGAGAAGAGAACGATTGACAAAACGAAAAGGGTTACCCGACCCTATCGGTTCGGGTTGTCCCTATCGATTCGACGCGAAAATTTTACACCCCTAACACTAATTATATCATCATTAGTGGACTGTGATACCAAATCACAATCACAAGTTAGTATAGACACAGTTAATATATATGATATTTTTTAATACAAGACGGTTATGGGATTAATTAACATAAAAAAAACTCAAAGATTTTGGTCAGATTATCATTTAAGAATCAGTATATTAGCTTTGTTGTTGTTCGTCAAATGTTTCAGGGAAAAAAATGTAAGTCGACAATGCATCATGTCAATATTTAATCTTAAACTACTAAAAAGTATGAACAAATTTAGCTAAAACTACAGTGAAACCAACAATACAATTACTCAAAATATTACTGATGGACTCGATATAATAAAAATATATATATATATATTTAGTACTTTTAGGTCGTGATCTGATCTTACTTAGCAAAGAGCCTCTCTCTCTCTCTCAATAAAATTCGAACACATTGTTAACTGATAACTAAAAATCCAGAATCCAAGCCCCTAAATTCTCATTCTTCAAAGACTATATCCTCTCTTAAACTGACACTCAAATTGGAAATTAAACCCTTTAATTTTTATATAAAAGCCCATAAGACTTAGTACATTAAAATTCACACACACACACACAAAGAGTTGGGGTTTTTTCTTTTATGTGTAATGAAATGAAACTGCACGAGATTCTACTTGTTTTTGTATTGCTTCTTTGGCTGGTCGCCTCTTTTATGATCCATGGCTCTAACCACCATGAAAGAAAGGTAAACCAAAACCCAACATGATTATAAATTCTGATATTAGGGTTTCCCATTATTCTTTTTTTCTCTAAGAATTTTTCGTGTTTTTGGATTTGCCAATCTGAATCAGCCTTACATTGTGTATATGGGCGACCTGCCCGCCGGATCTCCGTCGTCCACGGTGGCGGATGACCACCACAACCTCCTTGTGGACGCCATTGGAGAGTACATTTCTCACTGCCTCCCTTTCACTTAATTTCTTCATATATATAACTTTATATACATTACTATTCTAATTATATATGTTTATTCTAATTATATATGTTTTGTTCATAACAACTTTTGTCTGTTTTTAATCTTCAACCCCTTCTAATGATTTGTCGGGAAGGATTTAGTTCTTTGTCCTTTTTTTTCCTCCTGTTTTTTCGTTTAAATTAAAGCTTACATTGACGACAGTTATTATAACTTTGTAAAACATGTTCTCCATTTTGTTATAAATTTAACATGTGATTTATGTCCGACATGTGACACTCATACATTTAATATAAATGATCTTTCAATTAAAAAAAAAAAAAAGTTTGTGTGCTATAGTACTACTCATATGCCACTATAGTATTGGAAAAGTATTGGCTTTTGGATTTTAATTTTTAAAAGGTTGTTTGGGCTCATAGGTTAAATTAAATCTACATAAGCTTATACTTCATAATATGTGATTTATTTAATCTCGTATTCTTGACTTACTAATTTCACAAACTATATAAAGAAATTTTGCGTTTTAAATGTATTATATATTTTTAAAAATAAAATAATAAAATATATGCTATTAAACTAAACATATATTAATGCAAATCATTTGGTTTCCTACATTTTTTCTTTTTTAAAATTATGCTTGTTTTCTCTCAATTTCCTTACAATAATTTTCTTCTTTGTTAACAACAACCTTAACCAAATTCCAAAAAAAAAAAAACCAAGTTTGTGAAAAAAAAAAAAAAAAAAAAAAAAAAAAAAACTACTTATTTTTTTTTTTCAAAATTTAACTTGATTTTTGAAAACATGAAAAAAAAAGATAGATAACAAATTTTTTTTAAAAAAAAAAAAATTATAGGTGGAAATAGTGTTTATTAGCTTAATTATTTTGAAAACCCAAATGGAACCTAAATTTTAGTGTTTATTTATAAAATCCAAAAGTGTTTACATAAATCCCATCAACTTGTGTATGTTAAAATGGTGAGTCAAACATCCCAATAAGGTTTGCTTGGTGATCTAAAAAAAAAAAAAAAAAAAATTTGCTTGGTTACTATATGTCCATTTTTTTCCTCGTTTTTATTTTTTTAAATAGAAACTTTTCAACCAACCATTTTTTTTCATCTCTTAAATTATACTTAAAAAGGAAAAAAGGAAACGTATTTAGTAACCCTTTTCCTAAAATTTTGAATAAAAAACAAAAACTCACTTGAAAAATTAATAGTAAAAAATATATATCAACTTTGTACGTATATTGAAAATGCAAATTCTTGAGCAAAAACAAGAACTTTGTTTAATTTAGCAGATTAGATAAATGAAAAATTATAATTCATCAATGGAATGAGGGATTCTTTGGCAGTGAAAAGACAGCTCGAGAGTCCAAAATCCACAGCTATGGAAAGAGCTTCAATGGGTTCGCCGCTAGACTTTTGCCTCACGAAGCCACCAAGCTCTCAAGTATTTAAAATATATTAAATTAATTAGTATCAATCGACATGTCGTTTTTCATCGAAATATATTGATATTGTGTGTGTGGGGCAGATTACGACGGTGTCGTTTCGGTGTTCCCGAGCAGAAAGCAGAGAGTTCTAACAACGAGATCGTGGGACTTTCTGGGACTGAATCATCGCTCCAAACGCAACCCTAAAATCGAGTCTAATATCATCGTCGCCGTTTTGGATACTGGTCTCTAATTTTATTTCCATTTCCAAATTAATTCTTATAGATTTATTATTTTATTTTGATGGGATTAATTATTTGGGTTTTTGTTTTAGGAATTTGGATAAATAGTCCTAGTTTCAGCGATGAAGGTTACGGTCCACCTCCGCCTAAATGGAAGGGCAAATGCGTCACTGGCCCCAACTTCACCGCCTGCAACAAGTATTTCTTCTTTTTTTTTTGGAAACAAAAAAAAATCATTTTTTAATTAACGGACTGCTTGTTGAATCAATAATGAAACAGCAAAGTGATCGGTGCGAATTACTTCGATCTGGACAACGGAAGCACATATCCAGAGACCAGCGTCGCCGACACGGAGGGGCATGGCTCTCACACGGCGTCCACGGTCGCAGGCTCGCCGGTGCCCGGGGCCAGCTTGTACGGCATCGCCAAAGGGACGGCTCGCGGCGGCGTCCCTTCCGCTCGAATTGCGGTCTACAAAGTGTGCTGGAGTATTTTCTGCAGCGAAATGGACGTACTTGCAGGCTTCGATGAGGCCATCGCCGACGGCGTCGATTTGATTTCCGTCTCCATAGGCTCGCCGCCGATTGATTTCTTCAGGGACAGTCAGGCCATCGGGGCTTTTCATGCCATGAAGAAGGGCATTTTGACGTCCTGCGCCGCCGGCAACGACGGCCCTGAATTGTCCACCGTCGAGAATGTCGCCCCCTGGATTATGACCGTCGCTGCAACCGCCATTGATAGACGATTCGTCACTGCTTTCAAACTCGGTAATGGCAAGAAATTTACTGTAAGTCTCTCTCTCTCTCGGTGTAAAGTTCTTTTTTTAATTAAATTCATTGATAACATTCTTTTTCATAAAATTACTCTTCATACTAAAATAGAAGTTAATTGTTTTTACTGTTAAAAAAAGGTCATCTATTTTTAGGAACTAAAATAAAAGTTATTTATTTTTAGTTTACTACTTTTTGTTAACTGTTCTGTCCCTATTAAGTTATATATATATATATTGAGATAAATTCATTTTAGTATATGCTTTACTTTTTTAAAAAAAATTGATTAAATGTTTAAACTTATATTATATATGAATGTATTTTTTCAAAAATATATATATGAATGTATAAACAGAAATAATATAAAGTTAGTCAATTACATACCTTTCATGGTGAATAATTGAAAAAAAAATCTTGGTGAACCATAATTTTTTTACTTTTTATTTCTAAAAATTACGCTCGTTGTTTGTTTTAAGATTTTAACTAAAGCGAGATCTCACTTTGACAATATTACTTTCAATAGATATAAACCTATAGGAATGAGATATATTAATTAAGTGAAGTGAAGATTATAAAAATTTTGTAGGGATTCTCCATCAACACTTTTTCGCCCAGGAAACAAATGTACTCTCTTACAAGTGGGGCCAAAGCGTCCTCTGGCACAACCAACCGAGGAAACGCAAGGTAGAAATTCGGAAAAATACATTTTTTGTTTATGAGATTTGAATTTAATTTCTATTTGGTCTCGGATTGCAAAACGAATATCTTTAGTCATTAAGACTTGAAGTTAGTTTTTATTTGGTCCTTTAAATTTCAAAAGTTACATGTTTGATCCTCGAAATTTGAATTTGATTTCTAATTGGACTTGAGTTGACGTAACTGTAAGTGACATATGCACAACCAGCTTTTAAGTAGATTGGTTTTTTATACCTAGATATCAATTAGAAATGAAATTCAAAGCCTTCATAATCAAACATGTCACTTTGTTTCATTAATTATTGATTGAGTGGTTGAAAGTTAAAAAGTTGAAATGGGATGACAGTGCTTGTGATGTTGAAGCTCTAAGCCAAAGCAAGGTGAAGGGAAGGATAGTGTATTGCTTGCAACCTTACACAGATCCCAACATCGAATCCTTAGGAGGCTCTGGAGTCCTTCAACTGCTTGATCAACAAATGGATTATTCCTCCATTTTGCTTCTTCCTGGGGCTGCCATCCCTCCAGTCTTTGGCAAATATATTGATCTTTACATCAACTCCACCAAGTATGTTTATTTTGTGTGTGGGAACTTTCAAAATTGCTGCTACTGCTCTCTCTTTTTCAATCTATTGATTCATTCAACACAGGAATCCAAAAGCTGTCATTTATAAAAGTAAAACCATCAAAACTGCTGCTCCTTTTGTTGCATCTTTCTCATCCAGAGGGCCTCAGTCTATCAGCCGTAACATCCTCAAGGTATAACACAAAACAAAAGTCTCTTTTGGTTTCTCTATGTTTAGAAATTGACTAAGTTTCTATGGGTAGCCTGATCTTGCTGCACCAGGGATAAACATCTTGGCTGCTTACACAAAGTTGGCCAGTTTGACAGGGTCAATGTCAGACAGTAGATATAGTTTATACAGTGTACTGTCAGGTACATCCATGGCTTGTCCTCATGCCACTGCCGCCGCTGCCTATGTTAAGTCATTCCACCCTGACTGGTCTCCAGCCGCGGTCAAGTCTGCTCTCATGACCACCGGTGAGTCCTTCGTGTTACCGTGTTTCTATCAGCTAATGTTCAAGCCTGACTGGATTTGGTTTTTCTCGATAAATTCTAGCGACTCCGATGAAGATCAAGTCCAAGGACGCTGAGTTTGGCTCTGGAGCAGGACAAATAAATCCAACCAAGGCGGTCCATCCCGGCCTTGTCTATGACATTTCGCTCAAGTCGTACATCTCTTTCCTCTGCAAAGAAGGCTACAACAGCACAACAATTGGCTTACTTGTTGGTAGCAAGAAGTATAACTGCTCTAAGATGAAACCTGCACAAGGCACCGATGGACTCAACTACCCTACAATGCACAAACAACTCTTAGATCCTAGTTCTTCCATTGCGGCAGTCTTTTATCGGACAGTGACTCATGTCGGGTACGGTACATCATTGTACAGGGCAAATATATCATCCCCAGATGGCCTCTCTGTCAAAGTTTTTCCAGACACTCTAAATTTTGTTAAGTTACATGAAAGTAAGACATTCAAAGTTGTGGTGAGGGGCAAACCTATGCCAGATGGAATACAGATTCTATCAGCTTTACTTGAATGGAACGACTCTAAACACATAGTTAGAAGCAATATCGTCATCTACAGGCAGTTATTCATGTAAGTTTTGATATGGTCTTTTGCTAGCAAACTAGATGCTCGGTCACTAGAAGAGATGCGGGCTTTATTTTTGGTATGGACATCATCAAGTCAGACTTTCCTTGTAAATATTGATTGATGAATTTGTTTTCTTCATTTCTTTTTGTCCAACAAGTACTACTTTGCTTTCTTAATTTACACGAGAGGGCATGGAGAAAGTTAGTTCTGGATGCACCACCCTAATGAAAGATCAAGAAGATTTAAATTCTGTACCTTAGTGGCAAGTACTCGATAAACATCGCCTTGGTAAATTACACTTCAAAGAATCTAAAGGTTTGCATAAGGCAGAGATTTCATTACGTTTTTTTGCATTTACTACATCTCAGGATAGGTATAGCAAAAGTGTTGGGGAGGCATTACAATGTCCATAGGATTCAATATTCGCCCACAAAAAAGGTGAGAATAGACAGCATATCGATATCTACATAGTACATGCATACTATCAAGCATTAAGCATAGAAATCAGGGGAATATTGATTTACTTTTCAGAGGAATGATCCTGATCGCCATTGCAGAGTTCAGATGTGCAATTTACAGAAGGTGATGCAACATTTGGACCTTGTGTTGGAGGTGTTGAGGGTCCTGTTGGAGATAGGTTAACAAATTCTAAGGCTTGTACTCTTAGTTCCATAGGATAGTCAGCTACACAACCAATTCTTGGACCAGCTCCCGTTGTCCACTTAAGTGAAAGTTGATGCCCCAATTGATATGATTTTGCTGTCTTCTTGGAATTTATCCTCTCCAATATAGAAGTTGTAGGGACATCGGCTCTTGGGCTAGGCATACCCCCAGATAATGTCCTTTGGTATTCTGTTTTTGTTTCGGTTTTGGAAACTTCAGCTGATTTTCTTGATGGTATATCATTCTCATCTTCTTCAAAGATTTCAGCTTTAGGAGAACCTTCAAAGTTGCCTCCACCTTTATGGCCATAGCTTTCAGAATCGTTGCTGGCCTTGTAGATCTGAAGACACACAACAGTAAGGCGAAAATGATGATCATCACTCTGACTCGTCTTTATCAGGTTTATATCCACACAAATTTGGAATTCTCAGTTAGCGAAAGATCGTGAAAATAGAAATACCTTAACTTCATGGAGATTTACTCCATTCTCATGAAGAAAGGATAAAAAACTGACAAGGCTGACATCCGTTGGTCGATAATGTCCACTGTATGCTGATATAGTCTAAACAAGAAAGCCATTAACGTCAGCACTTTTAAGCCCTGAAACTGACATTCTAAATCTGAACATTAGAGTGGGAGGAGATAATACATAACTCATGTCTCTACAACTACAATATTTGAGCACTGCAAGCAAATATGTACATCTCCCTACCTTGAGAACTCCGTCCTCGGCTGCCAGCCTCCCTGCAGCTAATGTTGCGCCCCCGGCCAAGAAGCTAGAGTGATGGAACATTCCCTTTTTCTTCTGTAAGACATTGACATGTTATTATCCCATTACTAGGAAACAAAACTTGAAGGCATGCGTTGAAATTCTCACTTCACCAGCATAAAGTTTCTTGGCAGTGCACATGACAAATATCCACTTTGCTCCTGGAGATCCTTTGTTTGTGTCTAAGAGATTCCCAGATTTCTTGTGGATGATTTTGCCTTGCAGTATTATGTATTGATATTGTTCCCTCTCTTGCTGAAAACAACCTTGACAATTTATTACTCAGTCATTGTGGAAAGAAAAGGAATACGTATTTGAGTCGACCTTTTTTCCAATAGAAGAACTTATCTAAACCTTAACGAAATTATGATTTAATGAAACCACTTACAGGTCCAAGATACACAATACATTGCTGCCGGAGTTTTGATCTCGGGCACTCATTTAGTTCTAAATCCTTCCCATCTCCAACATCCAGCCTGTAGAGTGAAATCATAACATGACAAGCCATTCATTAGCAAACCTTCTCGCTAAAATCTATGGCAGCTTGTTGACAGAACAAGAATGGAATAATCCGTAAACATTCTTACAAAACATCTATACTTCTTAACTTTCTTAGTCACAAACAAACCAAGAAAATATTGTTAGAACATCGTAACTTTTTCGGTGTAAGAAATGGCAGGGAAACCATGTGAAGCATGTAACATTTCTTCAGAAAAGCAAATCACACAACGAATTCACAGTGCCAACCATGATCAGACAAAACCAAGTCAAAAACAGAGTGGCTCTCGTGTCTAGATTTCAGCAAGAAGAATGATTCGGAAAGCAAATGAGAGATTCCTTAATATGAAGCATGTCAAAGCAAATCTTTCTCACCAATAGAAAAAAGGCTGACCGGCATCGCCTTTACACCATTCTTCGTAGTACAGATGCAAGTTATGCCCATATCGATGCCGTGGATCAATCTGCAAACCAAAATCGTTTAGCAAAGAAAAAAAAAAAAGAAGAAAGAAAAGAAAAAACCATTTCCAGAGAGAATGGAAATCAAAAATAGAGATGAAAATTACGGCTTCGATCCAATGCTGAAAGGCTAACTTCTGTGCTTTTCCATCTTTGGACAATCCCTTACCCACCTGCGAAAAATGTCCAAAAAAAAAATTCACCAACGTGAAAACAGAGCAAAACCCAGAGAAAATTGTTTCCTCATGGATTCAAACCTTTGAAGCATTTAACATGATCCGGCTCCATCTGGAAGCTGCAGTTTCGGGCTTCGAGAAATTGAAGAACGAAATCGTACTGTGATTCAGTCTAGCATAGTCTATAGCTCTCCACCTTCACACCACAAATCCCCATTATACGTTCTCTCAAAACAAACACCATTTTCCACGATCAAAAATAAAAACAAAAACAACACAAATACCCAGAATGAAAAAACAGGGGTTACCAAAGTTCTTCTGCCACAACGGCGGAATCTGCCAACCTCCGGCGAGTGCGGTAGCTGCGGTAGACCTTCTGCAGTTTGAGAGCAGCCGTGGGCTCCGTCAGCGCGGCGAGGGAATCGATCGGAGAGGAGTTCACGGCGAAGGAAGGGAAGGCGTCGTCGCCGTTTGATGTGGAGGGGAACCCATTAGGAAGGGAGGTGGAATGGTGGGAAAAGTGGGCGGAGTTGGAGTCGGCGGCGGTAGGGGAATGGAGCATTTCCGTCCGGGGAGATGAAAATGGGAGACCCATGTGTTTTAATGAGTATGAAAATGGAGAAGTATTGGAGATTGGGACACGGTCAAAGGCGGTTGAGAAGCTCTGAGTTTGAACCTCCATTGAAAGACTGTATGAGAGCTGCCAGTCAAAGAATGAAAACCTGGATTCTCTGGACGTCAGAAAACCAAGTCTATTTAGAGACGATGATGATCCACCCTTTCCTTTGCATTTAATCTTATGGGACAATACTATAATCCTATCTTCTCCATTATTTAAATCTAAAATTTCACTCTTTTTTTTTTATTATTATTATGTCACCTCACCATGCAATGCAAAGCCCACATTTAAATATACCAAAGTTTGAGTTCATGAATGAATATTATAATGCTCTGATATTTTTGTTGCAAAGAGAAACGAGGTTAGAGATTGAGCACATGGGAAGAGGTGTTTTATATATTTTTTCAATTGGGTTATTCTTTAAAATTCATTACAAAAAAGTTAGTAATTTGGTAATTATAGAGTTATTGTTTTATTAACATATTTAGATTCGACAATCCGATACTACTTGACACATAAAACTCAATAAAAATCCAACATTGTCCATCAACAAATCAATTCCTTCTAAATATCATATTAAAATGGACATGTTCATTTTCAACCTAAACATAATTCGATTGTTTAAAGCATATATTATTGCATCCCTACGTATTGTTGAACTAAAAAATAAGTGGATATGTTTACATGTTCAAATATGTTAATAACATGATAATTCGATGAGGAATACTTCTTTTTTATTTGCAGAAACACAAAATTTAGAATTGTTAATCCATTAAAGATAAAGTTAAAACTTTTATGAGATGAAGAAGCTTTCAAATAGAATAAATATTAAAAATGTGTTCGATTGATTCAATATCGAATGGGTATAGAAAAAGAAAATAATTGACCGTAGGATATATTTTACCCATAAATTAATGTTTGAAATAGAGAAAAGAGAGAGGGAAAAAAACAATATCCACAGGAAATGGGAAGGGGAAGCATTTAAAGAAGTGGTACCAAAATGTTCCACTTAGAGTGCTCAAAGTGTCTTGTCCAATGCGACCGACTTATTCAATATTTCAATTTAAGATACGTTGACATGCCCACTAAGCTTAACATATTATTATTCACTTTCTTCAACCTCATACATACCTTTTTTTAACCTAAAGTTATGTTCTCTTTCTTTTCACCTAATTCTTGTTCCTTCTTCACACTTAGGTGTATTCTTTTACATGTCATATCTTTCCCTTTGTGTGCAATACTTTTTTTGGTTAAGAATTATCGGTATTTAGTTTCTAAATTTAAGAAAATTCCGATTACATTTATCTTTTATCTCTCTTTGTCAGCTCTACGTCATTAACTCTATTAATTTAATGATTATGGTTGATTGTATTCGTTGGTGATAATAAAGTGCAATGTAGAAAGTGCAACCACGTCAACAAACGTTGTCAATTTTCAGATTGTGCAATGTGGTGTGTGTTGACTAATTTTAGGTGAGCAAAACTAATAGGGTGGGTTTATGGTTAATAAAATTAAGTTTTTAGTTAGATCAACGGTTCCAAATTAGTTCTATTGTTTCATCGCAACCACGTAATCCCTAATTAATGGGTTTGGAATGCCACAAAGGCATTAAGCTATCCATGTTTACTTTTAGAATTGTTTTTGTTTAGTCTTTGAACATTAAGAAAGTTTTAGTTAATATTTTGAACCGTTGATCTTTGTACTCTAATAAATCGTTATCATTAACTTTGTTGATTTAATATACTCACATTCATTAATTTAACCTTTACGTGGCATGTTGACTATATTAACAAAAAGAGTAGTGTAATGTGGGGACTAAAATACGAATTAATATATCAAGTCATTAAGCAAAATTAATGAGGTGGGTTTAGGGTTCAAAAAATTGGACTTTTAGTTAACACCCACCAGAAACCAATCTACCTAACATGTTTTAGATGTCAAACACATCATACAATCCCTAATCAACATAGTTGAATGCACTAAATTAATAGAGTCAATAACAAAGACTTGTTAGGACAATAAATTAAAAGTTTTAGAAACACAAATTTAAAACCATTAAAAACCCGACTCTATAATTATCTTTTCTAAAAGGTTTTGTGTTTAACAAGATTTTGGTTTGAAAGGATTGAAGGTAAAATGATGTGAGAAAAAAAATGCAATAATGGAGAAGGTGGAGAAAAGAAAGGCATAAGTATAGGGTTTTGATGAATGATTGGAGTCAAAAGGGGCAGTTTGGTGAGTGTTGGTTAGTGAGTCCCTCACTTGGCTGTCCCAAATATGGGCTGTTTTATTTTATAGCACATCACACCCCATGCCCCTTCACCACCACAAACACCAACACACCACCATCACACACACACACACAATCATATTTCTCACATTTAAACTCTCACCATCTTCCTCATTTTTTCCTTTACATCGGTGGTGTAGAATTTGTGTTTTCTATCGACACATATGATTTTCGCTGAAGTAGACTAATCAAATGCGCATCAACTAATTTGTTGGGAATGCAAATTAAGTCTCACATTGGCTATGAAAGAGAAAAATCATGGGTATATAAGTGAGGCACAACATCTCCATTGGTATGAGGTCTTTTGGATAGAATTGAGGGATTATGTTTAAAGTAAAGAATATCATACTATATTGTGGAAATATGTGGATGGTAATTTTGTTAAGTTTAGTGATTTTTGTTGGATTAAAATCAAGAGTTTAAAAGTTTATTACAAAACATCGGAGTTATTAAGGAAGAAAATGATTTTTTTTTTTTTTTGAAATAAAGAAAATGATTATTATTATAAAGCAAGGAATCAGAAACCAATCGATATTAATATGTCATAAAGTTATCCCAAAAAGCCACATATAAAGTTTTCTCAAATAAATCCACATATAAAGTCAGCCACTTGTTGTCAGGTCAACTTTTTTTTTTTTTTTAAATAAATTGTCAGGTCAACTTACTACCTAGGTTATGTTCTCATGTATATATATATATAGATATATAATATAAAATTTTAATTTTATAATTTATGTTTGACTTAAGGAACACACTTTTCTATCCGTTATTTAAAAAAAAAATGAATTGTTGATGCCAAAATCCGAACAGAGGACTCACCTGACCTTCACGTGACACCAACAGTGAATTTGTAGAAGCTGGGAGAGACGTGACCTGCAAGACCAGCAAGAACCGCTGCACACCGGTGTGGTGTATGTCACACCGCCTCCGATGCCTAAGTCAGAAAACTGAGAAGCTAGATAGTAAAGGGAGAAGTCGAGAATAGAGTTTTTGGGCCCCTTAGGTGAAGAGGGGTATAAATATTTGTTCATCCTCCTAGGGTTTTTAGGAGTTCGGAGGCGTTTTGGGATGGATCAAACGGAACCGGGGCAGCTAGAGGTGGTAGGGACCGAGCGGAGGCAAACGGACTAGGCCCGTGCAAGCGGGCCGAGTGGTCGGCCGAGGCCTTGGGGTGAGGCCGACCGTACGGATCGGGCCACGTTCGTGGCCCGTTGATCTGGTCTTCCTTTGAATCGTTTCCTGGTCTCATCTCCACCCGGTTGTCCTCGTCAGCTCCTCGTACACTTTAGTGGTCCAAAATTACCTATAACAGGAACACTTTTCTATCAAAGTACTTTTAGCCAAAATTGTTCTATACTATAATCTGGAAACACACATATATATATATATAATTAAATTAAAAAAAAGTATTGCTCGAACAAAAAAAAAAGTTAAATAAGATTTTTGACACTATTTATCCTTGCCACTCATAAAAAAGATGAAACTTGAAAGTAAAAATTTATTGCGCATTATTATATAAGAAAATACTAACATTAAATGTAGCCCACAAAAAATAGTGACGTTAAATATAATGTAAATAAGTTCAATCATCTTATCTTTTTCCTTTCTTTTCTTAACAAAAATATAGATTGGAAACGTAAATGATTGTATTTATTCAACTGGAGTTTGGACTTAGAAGGGAGCGGCAAATTTCATTGCTCGCGTCTCAATCGTTGTGAGAATTTTTGTGTTTCTGGTCAGGAGTCTTCTTCCATGGTGGAAGATGAGAGGTGTTTTTAGCCCTCTGTTTTACCGTCATTTATAGTCTCGATTATCTTTGACTCTGAACGGTTGCTCTCCTATTTCTTAATGAAGTCTTTATTTTAAAAAAAAATGGAGTTCAGACGAAAGAAGGAAGTCATGAGGGATAACAATTCCAAAAATTCAACTCAATCAATATTCAATACATGTTTTCAAAAAAATAAAAGGAAAAAAAAAAAAAAACAGTTTGCTTGATTGATTTATAAGTAACAAAAAAATGTACTCTCTTAGTACTTGAAGGGTCATGATCGATTCTGTTATTTAATCAATTGAAATTTTTATTATTCTAATGAAAACAACACTTCAATTATAAATAAATAGTTGTTTAAAATCCAATATGAAAGAGGTTTTTTTTTTTTCTTTTTACAATATGTGGGTGAAAAATTCGAACCGTTGACCTTTAATTGAAAATACAAGATTTATGTCGATTGAACTATATTTATGTTGTCAATATAGAAGACTCTGACAAAAGATATTATAAATGCTATTTAGATCATTTAAGTTAAAACTTAAAATAAGGATCCATTTATGTTAAAAAAAGATGATCCATTTGAAATACTTTTAGTTTAAATGTTTTTCAAGAATATATATATTTTTTAAAAAAATATTTTGTATAAGATTTTTTTAGAATTTAAACACTCGTATATTTGGTTACATTTCATGTGTGTTTTTTTATATCCAAGTTATTAATATAGTACTTAAAAACTCTTTTAAAAAATATGCTTTCAAGTGGTTCTCGCAAAATGTTTTATTTCTCAATCTCATTTTTTAACAAGTCATTTTTAGTGGTTGTCAAATATTAATTTTTTTTTCAAAATTAAATATTTGAAAAGTTAATCCAAACACGTCCTAAAAACTGTGAGATTTATCCCTCGTAATTGAAAACCTCCTACTAATATTATTGATTGACGTATCATTGTATGAATGGAAATTTTACTCCATAATCTTCTTAACTCAATGGTCCTTCTCACAAATTTTGGGCCATACAATATATTCGACCATGTCATATGGAATTGTTTAATACTTGTATATGTATATGTTATATTATTGCAGACATAGATCAAACTTGTGTCTTCTCAATTATTCAATCAACCTATTTTTCTTAAAAAATACAAATCGAAAGATGATAACAATAGAAAACACACTAGAATTTACATAGAAAACTCCATATTGTAAATTACGATACTTACCGAAAAAATTAAAGAAAGACTATGTAAAAAATATTATAATCACACACAATTATTCCCTTGACCCCAATTAAAAAAAAATTAAGCGTTTTTTTTTATTTTTAATATCGAGTTAGTATTAGTATGTTGAATTTATAATAGACAACTTGAGGTTTCATCTCAAAACTAATCATAATGATTGGAGCAATTTATTTATCTTATCAATGATGAGATATCCACTTATCTTTTTCTTTTTAGTTAAAAAAACATAATCTATATTTTGTTTTCTTTTCGGTTCAAAAAGAATAATCTATTAAAATGTCTTATCATTGGAACATTATTCGTAAAACTAAAAAACTATTTTATCTTCCAACAATTTCTCTGGAAATTTCAGTGGACATCCAACAATAATAAACTACAAAGACCCTTTTTTTTTAGTTCATAAACTATAAATACCCTTTACTTTCTCCTACCGACATATTATGGTAGCTATTTTGTATATGTGACAACTAAAAAATAAAGTAACAACATGAGCTTAACTGGTATAAGTTTGTACTAATAACTAAGAAGTTTGTTGTTCGAATCTCTTATCTCTACTGTTATAGGGAAAATTGTCCAACCGAATCTTATGCAGAATAAGGCCCAAACTGGCCTGGCCCGTAATTAGAAGAGGTTGAACCGGCGAGGCGGAGAGAGAACTCCCCCCGACCCACAAGAAGTCCCTCGGCCTCGGCCCAAGGGAGAGGTCGAGGAGGAGGTCGGCCTCGGCCCACAGCCGAGGCCGACCAGGGCCAAAGGCCCAGGATAGCCAGGAGGCTGGCAGCTACGAAAACCCTAACGGGAGCTTATAAAAGAGGAGATGATGCACCTACCCAGGTAAGCCTAAAACTGCACCTAAAGAGTACATTCTGCCTGTTTCCTGACAATAGCTAACTTAAGCATCGGAGCTTCTGTGGTCAACACCACACCGGTGTATAGCGTTTATCTGTTTTGCAGGTCACGTTTCTCCCACTCAACTACAAATTCACTGCTGTCTGTCACGTGGAGCGAGGGATCAAGTCCTGAGCAAAATCTGACCATCAACAGTTGGCGCCGTCTGTGGGGAGAGGCTAACCAGAAAACGCTATTCTGTTGGATAAAGTACCGCCGCGATGGAACACGAGAATGAACCGACGATCGGCGAGGCGAATCCGTTAGCTCAGATCCAAGCCCAAGAGAACGAGATCGCAGAGATTAAGGGAAAGATGAATGAGATGGGACAAAATCTGAGTGAGATCCTAACCTTGCTGAAAAGACCCGAGTCTGCTAGGCGCGAGGAAGAGCATTCGCACAGAGACCCTAAAAGGGGTAAGAGAATAGCCGACGAAGAAGTAGGAGATTCAGAGAGTGTAACCAGCCGAATGCCTCCTCTTGGAGATGACCCGACCCAGAAGGAAGCAGGATTAAGTCGCAAAAAGGCCCACGAGAATTCTCCGCACAAAAAAACATCAGGTATGTACACGGGAAATAATGGCAGGGCAAAATTTGAGGCTGCGCAAGGGCGAAGGGGACGGGAGATCTCTGGATGGTCAAAAGGAGAAGACAGCCACCAGATCTCCCAAAAGAAGGTAGAAAACGAAGACATCGAAGGATTGATCGGACAGGAGGGGCCAGTCTTCACCGACGAGATAATGAAAGGGGAGGTACCCCACAAATTCAGGATACCGAACTTTCCGCAGTATGACGGGAAGAAGGATCCAAAACAACACCTAGATGCATACCAGACTTGGATGGATTTTCATGGGGCAAACGAAGCAACGAGGTGTCGAGCCTTTGCACTCACGCTCACAGGTCTGGCGAGGCAGTGGTTTGGTAAGATCCCACGACGATCGATCGGCTCATTTAGGGAGCTGGCACGGGTATTTGTTACGCAGTTCCTGGGAGCTCGCAGCCGACAGAAACCTCAGATCAACCTGCTGACAGTAAAGCAGGGATCCCGGGAAAGCTTGAAAGATTACATTAGCAGATTCAGTAACGAAGTTTTGCAGGTGGAAGGATACGATGACGGAGTTGCCCTGACCGCTGTGATCTCAGGTTTGCAGGATGAAAGGTTACTCAATTCAATCGGAGAGAGCCAGCCACGAACGTACGTGGAATTCATGACCCGAGCACAAAGGTATATAAGTGCAGAAGAGCTGTTGAGATCTAAGCAGGAAGAAAGAGAAAGTCGGGGAACACCGGTATCAAACCGACACCGGGAAGACAAGGGAAAGAGACATCAACTCGAAGGAAGAGACCGAAGTCGGTCTGAACCCTCCTCAGCCAATGGCCGAGGCCGACCTTCCAAGGAGCTGCAAGGCCGGGCAGAGCCAAAAGCCAGATTTGAAAGGTATACACCATTAACAGCTCCGCTTGAACAGGTCTTGGCTGCCATACAGGATACAAATATGCTAAAGCGCCCAGAAAGGTTGAGATCAGATCCAGACAGAAGGAACAAAAATAAATACTGCATGTTCCACGGAGATCACGGCCACACGACTCGGGAGTGCATCCAGTTACGAGACGAGATAGAAACCCTAATCCGAGAAGGATACTTGAAGGAGTTCGTAGGACATGACAGGGGGAAAAGACCGGTGCAGACAGAGCCAGGCAAAGAAGGCAATAACCCAACACTCGAAATAAGGACAATCCTAGGAGGACCATCCGGAGGAGAATCGAGCAGAAAACGAAAGGCTGCAATTCGAGAGACATGGCAGGAGCACGGAGAGCAAGGTATGTACTCGCTCCTACTCGTTGAAAACTCACCAAAACTGGAGTTTACAGAGAAGGAGGCCGGAGGAATACACCACCCGCACAACGATGCGCTGGTAGTCACCCTAACAATTGCGAACGCGAAAGTTCACCGAATCCTCATTGATGGAGGAAGTTCCGCTGATGTTCTCTCAACAACCGCGTTCGACGCCATGAAGTTGGGAAATGATCGCCTAAAGCCGAGTCTTACACCGTTAGTAGGTTTCGGTGGAGAAAGAATCAGCCCAAGAGGAAGCGTAGAACTGCCGGTAACATTTGGAGAAGGGTTGCAGACGGTAACGCGAATGATCAACTTCCTGGTGGTCGATTGCATCCCAGCATATAATGCCATCTTGGGACGACCCACCCTACACGGACTCAGAGCTGTGCCTTCAACCTACCACCAGGTCCTGAAATTCCCAACTGAAAAAGGGATAGGAGCAGTGTATGGTGAACAGAAGATGTCAAGGGAATGCTATTTTATGGCACTCAAGAACGTAGACAAAAGAATTCAGACCAAGTCAGCCCAGGGGGACAGCCAAGGCCGAGCATTTGAGGGAGCAAGCTATCCCAACTCAATGGATCATTGATTCCTTTTCATATGTTTTTTCAGTCCATCGAACCAAGACCAGTTTTTTTTATGTTAATTCAGAATGTACTCAGTTGATTCATTTGAAATAAAAGCAATTTGAGTTTCGTTTTAAAAGTTTAAAGCCGCTTGAAGAGAGGCCCGGGGACACCCTAGGCCTCCCCAAGCCTTTGCCCCAGAAGAGTGTACGCACCCCTGGGATGGACAGAGCCGCTTGAAGAGAGGCCAGGGGACACCCTAGGCCTCCCCAAGCCTTTGCCCCAGAAGAGTGTACGCACCCCTGGGATGAACAGAGCCGCTTGAAGAGAGGCCCGGGGACACCCTAGGCCTCCCCAAGCCTTTGCCCCAGAAGAGTGCACGCACCCCTGGGATGAACAGAGCCGCTTGAAGAGAGGCCCGGGGACGCCCGAGGCCTCCCCAAGCTCGCTTCCTCAGCAGAGTGTACGCACTCCTGGGATGAATGGATTGACTTGAAGAGAGGCCTGGGGACTCCCTAGACCTCCCCAAGTATCTCCCTCGAAGATAAAGCACAGTAGCTGGGAAATACAGTAGCTGGAGGGACATGGAAGAAATGCTCGCCCTCATGCCCCAGCCGAGGCCGAGCATCCTAGTGCCGAGGCCGAGCATCCTAGTGCCGAGACCGAGACACGTCAATCATGGACTTCTTCCTCGAAATGCCAGGTATTCCACCATTCTATTTACTCAAAAAATGCAATTTTAGGGATAATAAGTGCACATTTTGAGTGGGGGCTGAGAATAGGAAGACTTATCAATTGTCATCATCTTGCTGATGTTTGTTTTTCATTCCATAATGTAAGGCTTATGAATTGTCATCATCCTGCTAATTTTGGCTTTGCATGACATAAGTATGTGAGAATAGGAAGGCCTATCAATCGTTGTCATCTTGCTGCCATGATTTTAGTTTCTTGTTGTAAATTTATGGTGAATTTTCTTATGTATATGGCCTTTTTCTATTCCAATGAATGGCTTGTTTAATAATTCTTGAGGCCAGCTGAGATGGTAACTGATATGGCGAATAAGTTGCTAAAAAGCGGGGAAATCCGATTTGCCATTAATAGAAAAACATAAAAAAATACAAACTCATAACGGGGAAGCAGTACGTAAGTAGAAACCGAAAGCCAGAAATACAAAGAGTCAGATTTGAAGAAAGTCAGAGGCGCCACTAGGGGTCCGTTTAGCGGGCGTCGTCCTCGGAGGAAATATCCATATCCTCCCTTCCGCTCGAGGAGCTATCAGATACCGGGTAGGCATCAGGGTTGGCACACATGCCAGATATCTCACCACGGACGGTAGAAGGATCGAAAGAGGTGTCGTGCTTCTTGACGCGCTTTAATGCCCACTTGGCTCCATAGGCCCAGATCTCATTCTGCATGAGGATAAACTCATCAGTCTTTTTGTATGCCTCGGCCAAGTACTCCGCGTCGGCGAGGTGGGCCTTGGCTTCGGCAAGCTGGACCTTGGTCCTGCTGAGTTCTGCCCTGTTGAGCTCCAAGTCCACCTTCACGTCCGCCAGGAGCCTATTCGCGCGGTCTAGGCTCTCCTGGGCTTGAGCAAGCTCGGAGCGGGGCACACAATGCCTCTGCAGGTCATTAATCCTGTTGGCCATGCTAATAGATGAAGCAGTAACCAAGGAGAAAACCTGTAGAGAAGAAAGAACCTCAAAAGTTAGTAACCACTTCAGAGGAAGGCAAGACAGCACGTTAGTAAGCCAACCTCACGAAGCTGGCGCTGAGCTACTCGGAATCCGCGGGCGGGGTCGTTGAAACCAGATTCACCATCCGGCTGATGAGAGTGTAATCCTTGCCAGCAGACGAAGTCTTGAGCCAAAGCATCAGCCTCACTCCCTGCCGTAGAATACCCTCCCGGTAGGTCGAACACTGGAACTCCCAACTCCCTACTGCCAGAAGCAGGGGGAACCGGGGGACGACGATTGCGGTTGGATCTGCGTAGGCCTGCGGCAGAAGACCGTGGAGGGACATCCGACTCATCCTCAGTAACTATGGTGACATCAGGACGGGATGAACCAGCTTCATTAACAGCCTTCTTCCCCTTCTTGCGTTCCCCAAAAACGGAGCGGGGCGCCATGGCTGCTACGACGAAAGAGAGAGTCGGTATATTAAAACGGTCAAGAAAGTGAGTAAAAGCAAGAGTCGCTGGGGATTGAGAGGTTTACCTGATCGAGGACGAGCAAGGCCGACTGACAGTAAATTTTCCTGTTTGACAAGGTCGGGACCAAAACGATGGACGAGATCGATCTTCTGGATGATTTCGCCAAACTCTCGTGCTTCACTCGAGCGTCGCACCCTTCTCTGAACTGTATAAGGGACAACAAAAACAGTGAGTTAGAAGAATCGGCAAAAAACCCAAAGACAAACAATTCAACGTACCATACTCTCCAAAAACTGTCGGAACATCAAAAGGATTATAATTCGGCCCGCTCTCCCGCCAATTTCCACTCACAAAAAACCAATTTTTTAGCCAATCTTTAACAGAAGTCGGGTTATGTACTATGACCCCTTTTCTAGCGCTTATGTAGTAAAACAAGTGTCCTATGTTAGGATTACGATTAATAGAATGAAGAGAAAAGAAAATATCGGTGGACATGGAAGCCCCTTGTTTGCACCAAGCCCATAAAACAATACAACCGATTAGGTGGCTCCACCCGTTGGGTACAATTTGGGCAGGAGCCAGACCCGTAAGAACAAGAAAGTGTTGAAGAAGGAGAGGAAGCGGGAGGCGAACGCCAAATTTGAACATAGCAGGATAAAAAGCAACTTCACCCTCAGGAGGATGAGCGAAACTCTCTTGAGGACCGGGAACCCTTAGGTGCACATCTTCGGGGATGTCATACTCACACCGCATACGCTCAAGTTGAGCAGCGGTTACTGAGGATGACAAAGCCGAAGGATGAGCGGAGGGCCCAAAGTCACTATCCTCTGAGAAGGAAGAATCATCGTCGTAACCAGAACTGTAAGACGCCTCCTCGGGGTAAAATTCACCGGGGGAGGAAGTAGTACCATCGCTGTCCATAATGTAAGAATGAGGGAGAAAGGAAGAACTACCTTGAAAATGAGAGCTATAAAAGAAAGGATGGAGGCAAGGGAAAGTGGTCTAAACAAGGTGAGAAAGGGGGCTATTTATAGGACAAAAGGGAAGGAAATCTCGGAAAATAAATATTAAAAAAAAAAAAAATGAAAGAAGTGATTGGACAGATCAAAGCTAGGCCTGCCACGGCAGGCCTAGTCTGCTCGGCCTCGGCCAATCGCCGAGGCCGAGCGCGCCTGCTGCGCCTGCAGCAGGCGCACAGTCACGCCAGGCAGACGCCTGGCGTGACATGACCGAGGCTGGAACGCCTCGGTCACGCGCCGAGCTAGGCCTGCTACGGCAGGCCTAGCCTGCTCGGCCTCGGCCAATTGCCGAGGCCGAGCGCGCCTGCTGCGACTGCAGCAGGCGCACAGTCACGCCAGGCAGACGCCTGGCGTGACGTGACCGAGGCTGGAACGCCTCGGTCACGAGCCGAGCTAGGCCTGCCACGGCAGGCCTAGCCTGCTCGGCCTCGGCCAATGGCCGAGGCCGAGCACGCCTGCTGCGACTGCAGCAGGCGCACAGTCGCGCCAGGCAGACGCCTGACGCGACATGACCGAGGCTGGAATGCCTCGGTCCAGCTTCCATATCTTGTCTTCTTCCCCTTGGCTCCACATGCCAAATATGCTCTAACAGGATTCCAATGCCCTTAGTCCGGAACTTAGTTATCAGCTAACTATAAAGTTCCTTCTTTGGAATTAATGGCAATAGTTCAAACATGATAGTTGTGCCCACAACTCCCAAATGGTTGGGCCTTGTTGATAACGGAAGGCAGGAAAAATGTTTTCTCATTCTATTTATGTATCTTTTATTTCCCAATGTATTTATGCATCTTTTGCTGCAGACGAAATTTCCAAAACGTTACTACTCTCCATTGAAAATTAGTAAAAGCCCAATAGCTCCAATAGAGAGTGGGGGCTTAATGTTATAGGGAAAATTGTCCAACCGAATCTTATGCAGAATAAGGCCCAAACTGGCCTGGCCCGTAATTAGAAGAGGTTGAACCGGCGAGGCGGAGAGAGAACTCCCCCCGACCCACAAGAAGTCCCTCGGCCTCGGCCCAAGAGAGAGGCCGAGGAGGAGGTCGGCCTCGGCCCACAGCCGAGGCCGACCAGGGCCAAAGGCCCAGGATAGCCAGGAGGCTGGCAGCTACGAAAACCCTAACGGGAGCTTATAATAGAGGAGATGATGCACCTACCCAGGTAAGCCTAAAACTGCACCTAAAGAGTACATTCTGCATGTTTCCTGACAATAGCTAACTTAAGCATCGGAGCTTCTGTGGTCAACACCACACCGGTGTATAGCGTTTATCTGTTTTGCAGGTCACGTTTCTCCCACTCAACTACAAATTCACTGCTGTCTGTCACGTGGAGCGAGGGATCAAGTCCTGAGCAAAATCTGACCATCAACATCTACATCTTTTCTTGTAAGTTTGTACTAATAACTAATAATGCATACTTTACTTTTCTTTTTAGTTGTGCACATTTTTTTGGCTAAATTACAAAAATACCCTGGACATTATTAAATACCCTTGTAGTTAAGTTTGGATAGAAACCGTTAAAGTTTCAATTTCAAAAATACCCTTGAACATCCAAAAATATCCTTATTGAAAAACGTTTTTTTTCCTTCTCCTAAATTATTTCTCCATTAAAATTAATGCAAAACTTTTATTATAAAGGTTGTGTGCAACTCAATACCAGATAAAAACAGACTTATTTAAAATCGAGTTTTCTCTTTAAAAATCATAAAGAAGATAAGTGTGAGAAAACAACATATATATATATATATATATATATATATATATATATATATATATATATATATATGTATGTATGTATTATTTCCTTTTTGCTCTCTTGTGTATGTTAATGATAAGAAGAATAAGTGTTTATATATAAGACTCTGGGTTTGGTCCAATTTATAAGAATAATTAATCAAAAGTTTTATATATGATTTTGTTCTTGTTAATATTTAAGAATTGTTAGAACTCATATACAACAATAATTTCATTTATCTTTCATAAAATGAATATAGAAAAAACTAATGGGGTAATAGTAGGTGGGGAAATAATATTGAAAAGTCTATCAACAAATGAAGTCAAGCACATGTAGAATTTCAAGAACAAAACAAAAGTCATTTTGAAGTTTCGATACGAAAATCTAGCCAAGTGTTTTGGATGTGTTGAAAGAGAAAAAAGGCTCCTAGATTATGAATACATGACAAGTTTCTCATTAATTTTCATGGAAGAAGAGTTAATTTGCGGTGGGAGAAGGAAAAAACAAATCTATAAGGGTATTTTTGAATTTTTTTTGAAAGTTCAAGAGTATTTTTTAAACTGAAACTTTAACGATTTCCATCCGAAATTAACGGCAAGAGTATTTTTGAAACAGTTTTCAAAATTTAGGGGTATTTTTGAAACTTTTCAAACTTTAGGGACATTTTTGAAACAAACCCCATAGTTTGAGGGTGTTTTTTTTTTTTTTTTTAATTTTATAATTTAGCCTTTTTTCATAAGTCCTTTTAATTTTCTTATTTTGAAATCGATCCTATCTAATCACTACCATTTTAAAACTTTAATATTCAGTCGCATAATGATAGCAATTAGATAGTCCTAAGCCCTAAATTTTAGAAACAAAGAAAACATTTTTCAGAGAAAGGAACAAAAACAAAAAAAAAACAAAAGAAACACAACTATCCTTTGATAACAATTTTGTGTTCAATCACCATGCTTTTTTGCTAGAATTTTGTTATTTTTTCCTATCTATTTTTATAAAACCAAATTTGAAAATTAATTAAAAAAAAAAAAAAACAAAGAGAGAGAGGCTTTCAATTTTTCTTTTCTTTTTTTTAAGAGCAATTTTTCTTTTAATTGTTGGAAGCCAATCTTAACCAAAAATTTCATTTTTTTTTTACGTTCACATTGGGGGGAGGAATTTGAACCTCTAACCTCGAGAATACATATCAATTACTACTGAGTGATGCTCACCCTGACAACTAAGATTTCAATTTTCAATTATACCTTTTAAAAAATCAAAGGAAATCATAAGAGTGTCACTTGAGTCGTAAAAGTAGGTTGTATACATTAATCTTTCTAAAATTCTTATTATTATTTTTTTAAAGAAAGAAAGAAACTATCTTTTTCTAAAAGATTTGATAAAAAACTATCTTTTGACTTTTCTAAAAGATTTGATTAAGGTTTCAATTTCAATATGATAATAAAAAAGAACCCAAACGGATACTTGAAGATTTTATCCATTTTTGTAACGCAGAAGATAAGATATTATTAATCTATTAAAAAGAAAAATATCTCAAATCGATTCCTTCCATTAATATTACGCGTAATTAAAATTTTGAAACTAAATATTTACGGGGGAATCAAAATTTCCATTCCAGGAATTCCCTCACGCCTCCGATTTTATATATAAAACAGTTTCCTTCACCAATTCTTCGATTTCTTCTTCACATTCTGCAACTCCAATTCTCCTCTGTTTTGAAGATCGAAAACTCCAGTCTCCGGTAATTTGTTCTTCCTCCTCATTCATTCTCACGCTGCTAATCACTCACTTTTAATCGTTTTATTGAGTTTGATTTGCAGAGATGAAGATTGTCGCAGCGTATTTATTGGCCGTTTTGGGCGGAAATTCAAACCCTTCCGCTGATCATATCAAGGCCATTCTCGCCTCTGGTATGCGTATTATTCGAATGAATCTACTCTGTTTTTGTTGAATCAAATTAACAAGAATTGTTAATGTATTGACGTGCAGTTGGAATTGAGGTTGAAGATGAAAGAATCGAGCTGCTTCTTTCCCAAGTTAAGGGCAAGGATTTAGCAGAGCTTGTTGCCTCTGGGAGAGAGAAGATGGCATCGATCCCTTCTGCCGGAGCCCAAATTTCCATGGGCGGCGCACCGGCGGGCGGCGCCGGCGGTGCTGGTTCTGCTGTTGCCTCTGCTGCCGCGGAGCCTGTGAAGGAGGAGAAGGAAGTTGTGGAAGAGTCGGATGAAGTAATTAAACTTTTTCTTGAACAAATTTAGAATATAGTTTGTTGATTCTAATATGTTATAGAGTTGTTTTGTTTCTAACCAATTGATTTTTTTTTTCTTTGTTTTTTGATTTAATGATGCAGGACATGTGCTTCACTCTTTTTGATTGAGGAGCTTCATTACACAGTCTATGATATTGGAGTTTCATTTTGTTTAAATTGCTTTATATTTAGTTAGATTTTGGTTAGTTTGGAGAAATTAATGCAGTGAATTTATCTTGAGATAGATTTTTGAACTATCAACTTTTGTGATTAAAGGTAACAGGTATTGAACATGTTCGAGTAGATTGATCAATATTTTGAATAGGGTCATCTTACCCTTACTCTTATACCATCAATTTTTTTTTATAGCATGTTTCTAATGTCTGCCTTCCCATTGTTGTTTTGATTTGTGGTTGACAGTGAACACTTTTTAAACAAGCTTTTAAAAGAACTCTAAGTTATTTATTTTACCAGTCAAAGCAAGTATAGCTTAGCTGTAGTGGCATGAGGTCAAGAGGTTCGAATCTCCTCACCTACAAATGTTGTTAACTCAAACAAAAAAAAAAAGTTTATTTTACTATGTAATGAAATATTAAGAAAAGATTGAAAAAATAGTTTC
This sequence comes from Luffa acutangula, assembly GCA_036850905.1. Classification (NCBI taxonomy): domain Eukaryota; kingdom Viridiplantae; phylum Streptophyta; class Magnoliopsida; order Cucurbitales; family Cucurbitaceae; genus Luffa; species Luffa acutangula. The sequence continues at coordinate 51,916,232 of CM072087.1, read as the reverse complement.
TAACCCATTATAAGGAGTTTAACTACTCTTTATTTTTTATATAATATAATAAAAATGTTTGAAAATAAACTAAAGTAAATTTTAAAGATTATTTGGGGGGATTTACCATGGAAAAATTTCTAGTAGTACCTTCCTAAATAATATATTATTGTTATTATTTACTACGAAAGTATTTATATTTGATATTATCTTTATTTAGAAACATGCTGTAGAAAATAACAGCTTACCAGAGCAAGACATAATCATGTTAAATTTTTTTTACTAGCTATTGTTGGATGACAAGAGTATATGTCAATTCCACTAACCTATGGTATAATTATATGTTAAATTAGAACATTTTTTAGTGCTATTATGGCAAAAAAAGAAATTAAATAAAGACTATTGAAAAAATTTAATGACATACAAATCTTTGCATAAAACAGAAAAAATGAATTGGATAGGCAGTGTAGCAGAGTAAAACAAAAAAGAAACAAACATTTTATTGGATGGTTATTATTACACGCCACGCTTATGGATGGCAATGGCAAAACGTTTTGCATCGGGAGCTGTTGCAGTACGGCCATGGCATTGGAATGAATCAGAAATCAGATATCAAATCATACGGAAAGCGCCGAGCTTTCTTTATTTCCATTAACGAAGTGTGAACAAAATCCTTCCCCTTTTAATGACCTGCGATTCTTTCCTCTTATACCTCTCTTCCACTCTCTGTTTTCCTTGCCCCATCACACTCATTTCTTCTGCTTTTTCAACTTTCGAGGCCAAGGGTTTCTTTCTCTCCTCCATTTCATTCTTGGTTTCATTGCACTTTTCTTTTGATTTGGGGTTGTGGGTTTGTGTTCTTTGCAGAAGAAGAAGATGAAGATTGTTGCTGCTTATTTGCTTGCTGTTTTGGGCGGAAACGAGACCCCTTCTGCTGATGATATCAAGAACATTCTTGGCTCTGGTTCTTTTTCTTTTTCTTCAACTCTCGTTCGTCTCTGCGTTTTTATTTTTGTTTTTTTGATGTACTGTGCATAATGGGTTTTCTTTTTCTCTTCTATTTTTCTGAATCGTTCTTGTTCTTGCTGTGTTGTGGGGGCTTTGTCCATTATTTACCAAGAAATGGAGTTGTATTTTTTTATTTTGGTATGCACCAAAACTTCAAATGACCTCTAGTTTGAGTAAATATGCATTGAAGAGTTGAGTTAAGACTTGGTTGACTACATTCCATCTATTTAAAAGCATTTGAATATTAGAATATTATGAACTTTTTCGCAACTAAACTTTATAGTGATAGCTTTTTTTTTTTTTTTTCAACTATAGGTGTGATAGTTGTTTTGTGAGATCAATGCAGATGGTAATAAGCATATGAACATTTTTTGAAACTTGGATTGTTATTTGACCCATAATAGATGGGTACATTAGGGTTTGTTGAACACTTGACTTTGAATTTTTATTTATTTATTCTTATTTTTTAAATAAAATATAAAAGAAAATAATGGAGAATGTAAATGATCAAAATATCATATGCTTTTTTAAAATTTATTTTCTTTTATAAATTATAAATTATTAAGCTATTTTTTTTTTAAAAAAAAAATCTCTTGTTTGTTGGGTTGTTTTTCTCTTAATATTTTGACACAAGGCACTATATCATTAACACCTTGAATTCTATTTATTGAAATGTGTCAAAGATATATTCATTCTTAAATAAACTTCTCCTTGACATGTACTTGTAACTTCTCTCATAGAAATTTATCACTACGTTAGTTTCTTGTGCCTATATTTGTGTACTTTGTGACAAGACACAAAGTGAACGAACCACAAACGTCTTTTTGTCAATTGGACAAAAAGTAAACATCAAAACACATTTTTGGGCCCTATACTTTCCTTGTACTAATGATTCAGTACCTAAACTGTAGTGTGCAACAATCTAGTCGCTATACTTTTAAATGGGTAACAATTTAGTTCTTAAAACCTCGAGGTGTGACAATTTTGTCCCTATATTTTTAACATTTGTAATGGTTTGGTTCTTATATTTTAAGATTTGTAACAATTTAGTCTCTACCATGAAATATCTCTTTAAAATTAAGTCACTTTTTATTATGTACCAATTTAGCCTTGGTAGCTTATGAATATATTTAGTCGCAAATCAGTTTATCCATCTACATATGTAAGAAACCTCATCAACTTTTAACAATATTTGTCATACTAAAGACTAAATTATGAGTCATGACAATCTTTAAACTAACGGGGCAAAATTATTTACAAATTCGAAAGTATAGGAACTAAATCATGAGAATTCAAAATTTAGGCATTAAATCGTTATTTCAATTTAATTACAAAGGACTAAAAGTGTTTTTTAACTGTAACTAAGCCACGTCATGTTTGTTGGTTGGACAACCCATTACTTGTGAGAAACTTGCCTCTGACTTGTATACATCAAAAAGTTATATGCTTGGTTTAAACAGAGGCCAGCCCTTTTGATTCATGATATTGCTTGGTTTAGCTTGTGTTAAAATATAACGTTCGTCAGCTCCATGCTCTTTGAAGTACATAAGTGAAGCTGAATTGTTATCATGTGTGCACAGTTGGAGTTGAAGCTGAAGATGAAAGGATTGAGTTTCTCCTTTCTCAAGTTAAGGGCAAGGATTTAGCTGAGCTCATTGCCTGCGGGAGGGAGAAGATGGCCTCGTTACCTACCGGTGGTGGCGTTGCAGCCGCCATGGGCGCCCTCGCCCCTGTTGTTGCTGCTGCTGCTCCTGTTGCATCTGAGGCTAAGGAGGAGAAGGAAGATATGGACTCTGATGAAGTAAGTACTTTCCCTTAATGACTTTGGATTAGTTGTAAGTATAATTTATCATCAGTTTTTGACTTGCTTTTGTTACTTGTGTTTTGCAGGACATTTGCCTTTCTCTGTTTGATATGTGAGGAATTGGGTTCCTGATCCTTTCCCTTGAGATTAGGCTTATAATGGCTTTGCTGAAGATATGCAACTTTATTCTCTGTTATTAGATATGGATGTTGAAATCATCAGACTTTGTTTCTTGGATTGATGATCTTTTGGTTTAGGGGAGTTAGAACAAACTTTATCTGATCACTAGTTGATGTGGTTTGCTATTTCTCTTACTTTTGGCCCAGTTTTCTTCTTTTTAACTCATACCCAAAATTTGCCTCAACCCATTATAGCTACTGTTCGCATGGTTCGAAGCATCTCCTTCCATGGAAGTATCACTACTCATAAGCCTAAAAAAAAAAGCTTAATTCTCTCTCTTTCTACTTCGAATCTTTTGTTTTATTGTTTGAGAATTATATCTCGAATTGTGATTTGCTACTTTTTAAGAAACTTAGATTCATAATAAATGTGTTTCTGAGACCTCTTTAGCACGATTTTATCATAAGGTGTAGGAACATTCTGAGCATGTACTCATGAAGAAGGAAAAGGAACATCTTCAGCTTGATCCTAAGCCTGAAAAGATCTGGGGTAGTTTTGATCATGAACCAATGAAAAAATTTGGGTAGGCTTTGGTTATGGTTATACTCTATTCCAAAAAATAATAATAATAATAAAATAAAGAAAGAGTCAAAAGCGAACATAACTCAACTGTAATTAGCATCAATCATGAGATTGGAAGTTCGAATCCCTCCACTCTTAATATTGTTGAACTTCAAAAGGAAAAAAAAAGAAGACAATGGTTTTCTACATTCCAATTCCTTTTTCGTTTTCTTAATCAATATCATTTCCATTTCTAACCTTTTCAAAATTTAGTTCTTGGATTTTGACTTTTCAACCAATGTTATGTTTAGTAGGATCCTAAATTTTTATTTTTGTGTAGATTTTTTAATTTTAAAAAATGTTTAGAGTAGATTAATATTAGACATAAAATTAAAAATTCAAAAATCTATTGAACATACAATTAAAAGTTTAAATATTATAAAATACTTTTTAAAGTTCAAGATCAAATAGACACAAATTAGAAAATCCACAAGACATTAAACATTAAACACTTTTTAAAAGTAGTGATCAAATAAACACAAACTTCAAAGTTTAAGGACTAAATTTGTAATTTAACTTTAAAATTTCTATATTTTACCTTTACGTCATCAAATAAATTTGCAATAATCTATAATATCAATTACAAATTTTATGGGTGTCCATGAATTGCTTTGTGCATCATCTCATATTCTTTCGCCACAATTACATAGAAAACATATTTATCAATCTTTATGTTTTTTGAATAATATTTGTACGGACTCATTGTTTGATCCCTATGCTTTGATATCTTTATTTAGAAAAAGAAAAAAAAAAAAAAATACATAGATTCTCGTTCGCCTCGTGAACTAGACCACACTTCATTTTAAACCTTAATTAATTTAGTTTTTAGATTCAGCTCAAAGTTCCAATATCACGGTAAAGAAACTGAATTGCATAATGAAACCAAAGTAAAGAGAGTCCACTGTTATTGATCAAATATTCAGTTTAAGCACTTGAATTTATTTAGTAAATGGTGAATGGAAGAAGCTTCTAAACCTTGGATGCAAAGGAGATGCCTTCCTTTATGAGGAGATCTGAGTTCTCAACTGATGGCTGAATCCTAGCAACTTTGGCAATGGCCTTGTTTTCTTCAGGACTCCCACTTTCTAGGAATGCTCCTACAATCTTCCCGTCTTTAATCCAATATGATCCAAACTTGTGACTCTCTGATTCAGGATTGCTGTCCCCGAACAATACTGCGTCGCCGACATTATCCCCATAGAACTGCCACGACAAATCGAACGATCGAGAGTAGAAATATGGAAGGTAGTCATACTCCTCAATGGCTTTGCCCTCTTCACTCGCCTTGATGGCCTACCATAAAAGGAAAAAGATCTTAAACAAATAGTATTTTGTCGACATGTCGATATTTCTAATGTACGTTCATGTTTGGGAGAGAGAGGGGTAAGTAAAAATGTTCGCCCACCTTTACAGCTTGCTCTGCTGATTTGCGAGAATGGTCAACATGCTCAACTCTTCTCAATTCATTGTAAAGCTTCAAAGGAAAAGTAGCGACATCGCCCACGGCATATACATCAGGAACACTCGTCTTGAAGAATCCATCAGTCTACAAGAAAAGGAAAAACTGCTAAGTGTTACTGTATAACTTGCAAAGTCATGAGCTTTCTTGAAAACTTGTAATTTAATTTCGCTTGTAACATTCACCTTAATGCCTCCTTTTTCCTCTTCGACTTGGCCTTTGAATAAGGTTGTCAGCGGTCGTCCACCAACACCAACAACAACAATGTCAGCTTCTAAAACCCTGCCATCTTTAAGTTCCACTTCCTTAACCTGAACGACATTAAATAACGTGTACGGCCTCAGTTGCATTCAAAATGTCTTCAACCAGGTGGGAGTTGTAAAAGACGGTGCTCTTAGGGTCTCACCTCTCCGTTAGCACCAACATTGAAGCCCACAGCGACTGTTCCTTTAATGATTGTGATTCCTTTTTTTGCATAATAACCTTCGTAGAAAGCAGCTATTCCAGGAGTGAACAGCCTTGGCACTGCCAGAATAGAACTGAATGATATACTAACAGTTGAGAGCAGAGAGTATATTCCTAATTTAAAGCGAGAGGAAGAAAGAACTTGGAAATGCATGAACTCTACTTACTGCACCATGGTTCAGGATAAACCATGCTGACATCGAAGTTGTTTATTCTCAATGCTGCACCAAGCTCAAGGCCTATGTATCCTCCTCCAACAACAACCACTTTTCCATTTTTCTTTGCTTTGATTGCTTCAACTAGCTGATCAGCATCATCAATTTCTCTCAAATAGAAAATGTTTTTGGCATCAGCTCCTTGAACTCCAAAGTCGGATAATCTTATAACCTGGAAGCAACATGCAATTGAAGTCAAATATACGGGAATCATGGAGAGGATAATCCAAAATGTTTTCGAAAAAAGAAGGATAAATCCTCACAGTGGAACCAGTAGCAATAATCAAAATCTGATATTTGAAAATTTCCCCAGAAGCACTTCTGAGAGTCTTGTCAGAAAGACTTGCTTCAACAATTTCTGTACTAAGAATCAACTCGATCCCTGCAGTGATTGGTCAGGAAGTCATTAGAATACTGCTGAGTGAAGGACTTTCAACAATTAAATAATGAGATAGGAAGTAACATCACCATTTTCCTTGTACCACTCTGGAAGCAGCCTCTCCCCTCCACTTCCTACACATACATGGAACCCTGGTAATCTAGCAGGTGCTGCAAAACCATATAACTATGAGATAGAAACATGCACCTATTAAAAACCCTTCCCCCTTGAACCGAACATTGAGATGGAAGAAAGAACGATGATGGCATAAAATTGAAGTCCAATCGAAAGCAACTCACACTCGGGAAAGAGATAGGCTTTGCTAAGAGCTGGACGTTCATAAGGAGCAACCTGACAGTAAGAAATATACACACAATGATCAAGAGGTTGAACAGAAAGGAAATGTTTGCCAAGTTTTTCATTTGAAAGCAATAAGATAACATTCCCAAGAAGTGATATTTAAAACTGTAAACGCCTAGCACAAACAAGAGCCAAACGGGGATGTGATAACGTACCGCCTCCTTGGATATAATTGCCAACTCTCCTGCATTGAGTCCCTGTTTTACGAATTCCCTAGCTGCATATCCCTGTATTGCCAAACAAATCCCTAAGAAGGCTAAAAAAAGACGAGCTGTATAAAGAGCATCAATTTGTATGACAGAGTTCCTCGCCGCTCAAGCATATGCCAAATAAGGGTCATCGGTTTGGTTCAATTATTTATGGAACTATTGAAATTAATTGGTCTTTATTCTTTGGAGAATAGAAACCAAACTAAAAGGTTCAGACTGGTTCTTTCTACCCTTCATAATTATATTGTTTTTCTTTCCACTGTTCTCCAACATTTCTACATCATATTTGTTTGTTCAAATGAAATCTATAAGTAGTACACTTAAATCTTACTACTAACATCGAAAAATGAAAAGAACTAATTCGGTTCAATTAAGTGTGTTAAATAAAAAAAAATATACATATAAAAAAGTAAACACTTTAACTTCCACTTTAGACTTAATTAAACTCCAAAGATACTTTAAGATTTTATTAGTATTATTTACTGTTGTTGTTAGTTTAACAATTGTGGAACAGGAATGAACTCATTGACCTCTGAGATGGTAATTGGGTACCTTATCAATGAGCAAGGATTGGTTATTACTATTATTATTCTATTACATGGGTTTGGGGGAAAAAAATCCGACAAACCGATTTCATCAGGTTCGGTTTAATTTAGACCCTCGGTTGGTTTACAATACCACATCTAAACCTGAAAATTAGTATAAACCAACTTTCAATCAGTTACTGTAAGTATCGAGTTTGAGCATCGAATCCAATGTAATTAACAAAAATGGAGAATGAATCATCAGCAGAGTTTCTGCATCGCAGCTTATATGCTTCAATGAAGGATTTGAACAAAGGGAACAATGAAATTCTCACAATTAGAAACTTTCAAATACTTCAATTTCGAACTATTCTATCCAGACAAGATGAGATTTCCACATTTCTGGTTCACCTCCCAAACATCGAAATCCAGAATCAGAAAAGAGATCGGAAACAAAATGAGGAAGGAGAAAGAGAGACTTACAGCAGCAACGCCACCGCCGACAATCACATACTTGAAGCTCTTATCCGCCATGGCTAAATCCAGAAAGGGGTTTGTTCTTCGTTGTTGAACTCCAACTTGTGCTATCGAGTATCGGACATTTACCGGGCGAGTCGGGTCCTTATTGGGCTGATGAAAACTCAATGGTTGAATTCGAAATTGACGTGGCAGCTCCTCTGCCGTTCATCAATACTAACTCTATGCACATTCATTTTGGACAAATCCCCCATACCTAATGGTTAATGCCACTCCTCTTTTAGGATAAGAGAGAGAAATAAATAAATAAATAAATAAAGTCACCAGGTTGTCTTGAGTTTTGTAATATTCTTAGATTCAATTCAATCGTTTAACTCCTTTTTTTAGGTTGTGAAACCAATCCAAATAACCCATCCAAATTGGATTTAATCGATTTACTTTTGTCAAATCTCAATCAAAATCCATAATGAATAGTTATTCATCGTGGACGGCATAATTGCATAAAACTTGTACTATTGTCTAAGAAGATTGTGGTTCGAATCCCTCCACCCCACATTTTTTGTAACAAAGAGGTTAAGGTTTTGAATCTCTAGGAAAGAAAAGAAAAAAAAATCAGTTGGAGTGAGGAGTCTAACTTATTGTAGTTTACTTTATTCTTTTGTAGTTTAATCATTTTGGAGTACATAATCAAATCTCTAACTTTTTTATCGAGAGTATATGTCAATTATGTGCATGTTGGTATTGGTATATGTAATTTTGGACCACTTCGACGTACAAGGAGCTTATGAGGACAACCTGACACGAACTTAGAAGTAGGACCAGAAAATGGACTCCGGAGGCGAAACGGGCCAAAAGGTCGGGCCAAGGTCGGAGGGATCGGGCCTTGGGCCGACCCATATGGTCGGCCTTGAGCCGAGGCCGAGGCCGAGCTATTCCGCCTCCGTTCGGTCCCTGCTGCCCCTGGACGCCCCGGTTCCACCTGGTTCAGCTCGAATCACCTCAGAATGCCTAAAAACCCTAGAGCAAGAACATGTATTTAAACCCTTCTTCATCACTAAAAAATGATCCCGAACTATATTCTCTACTCTCTCCTCTTGCTCTTTTGCTCTCCTCCTCCCACTTTCTGACTTAAAGCATCGGAGGCGGTGTGGCAAGCACCACATCCGTGTGCAGGTTTTTCTGTTTTGAATGTCACATCTTCCTCCTCTCAAACAAATTTACTGTTGGTGGCACGTGAAGGTCGGGTGAGTTCCTTATCCAGATTTTGCCATTGTAAGAATTTTTAAATTATTTTAAAAAATAAATAAGTCTATAAATAATACCCAACTACTTAACTTTGAACTCAACACTTAAAAGGTCAAAATACTGTCAGTCAAGAAACTGATGAGACTTGTGAAGAACAACATCTGTCACCTTTTACTAAAATAATCTTTTAAAAAGAGATAAAATTGCCTGAAAATAAATCTCCAACATCCCAACGATTCTAATGACATGGCACATTTCCAATATAAATAATTGGGAAATCCTTAGGAATGACCAAAATTTACAGGGTACTTTTAAAAAATGGCCAAACCGAATTTTCTAATGAAAAATGGCCAAAACATATTTTCTGATCTATTTTCGGGTAACACGAAATACCATTTTTACCCTTAAGTGTCTCACACGATCTCTCCTAGTTTTTTGCAGTCGTATATCTCATTTAAAAAAAATATATATATATATGTAACTTACAATCCCATGAATTAAGGAACTAACCGTTAACAGTTACAGCCTCAATTCTCTCTCTTCAATCTATATTCCCGTTTCCAAGATTCGTTACAGCCTCAATTCTCTCTCTCTTCAATCTATAGTCTAATCTATAGTCTAGTTTACAGAATTCTGTGTTTGTGCAATTTTTCGCTCTTCCATCTACATTCTGGGTTGAACAAGATTTTTACAGGCTCATTTTTCATTCTTCATCATCTATCCGGACAAGGTTTATTGAACACTATTGGACGATCATAGGTATTGCTTTATATCCGAGAATGTTGCTTTTTATAGGTATTGTTTTCCTGAATGTATTCACTTTCTTAAAATTTCATTGGTTTTGTCCTTGATGCTTTTCCTTCCTTTTCTTCCCAGAACTAGATGTATTCCATTCCGATTTCTTTATGGTACGATGGTGTGTAGGATAGTTGCTATCAATACACTGGATTCAAGACGTCAACAATGTGCGTAGATTCTAATTGTACATTCGAACAACTCGTCAATTGCATTGATAGTAAGCTCTCATCTCAGAATAGTGGGAAAATTCACTGTATCTCTTTGTACAACAACATCTCTGGTAAGCCCACTGTACTTAGGCTTTGTGAGGATAGAGACGTTGCCTGATTCTTGTTTTCTATATCCAACAGCAACATCAATGAATTTAGCATCATAGTGGATTTTGTCCAGCGTGAGTCTACAAATACATTGTGTATGCAACAGAATCCAGATACGTTTCTCATTATCTCCCAAAAAAAAAAAACAAAAAATGAAGTTCATTGATTCCACTGAAATTGATTCCTTAGCAGTAAATCTACGGGGGGTTTCCACGCGCACTGGCAAATTCAAACGGGTTTCCCTCGGGAGAACTTGAAGGGTCTTCCTTTTTTTTTTTTTAAAATGGATAGAATGTGCTTGGTCTTTGTGAGGGTTTCCAAGTGGAGAATGGCAAGAGTTTATCTTGAATGGTATTTGTGAGGCCTTTTTATTTGCTTTTATGGATTTTATGAAATTAGATCCATGCGTTGGTATGATTTTTGCTTCTTTGAGGGTTTCATTTACAGTGTTATCATTAATTCTGGAGTCTTCTTTCTTATGGTTACCAAATATTATCAATTACATCTTATTTTTTGACCCAATTTGTGTGATGCATCAGGTTGTTCTTCAATTTTTTATTTAATCGCAATTTCAATGGGGTAAGTTCTTTTAAGTGTGTCTTAATTTTTTGATTCAATCCAATATATTGCGTTTAAATTTTGAGTTGTCCTATTTTTTCTCCCGTTTGAATTTGAATATGTTGTTTCAATTTTAATTCTCCAAATTTAATGGTTTATTTGTAGGTTTGTTATTGATTTGGTTATTGAATTAATACGTAACAATTCTAGATTTCCTCCCTCCTTTCTAGGGTATTTTAATTTAAGTTATTTATGAATTAAGATTTGGGTGGGTATTTGTGTCCTATCGGTTGCCAAAAACATTTACTAAATTTAGCTTTTGGCCATATCCCAAAATGAAAATACAAATGGCTCTTTTTCAAATCACCTGCCATTTAGCAGGTTGCCCCTAAATAATTTTGTATAATTTCGTAAGTATCATTCTGGGAGCCTACATGTGTAAGCAAATGCCACAACTTTGGGCTGGGCCCAAAATCCTTTCAGTTCAACGGGCCCAAGGCTACTGAACAAATTGGTGTAGAAGGCCAATCCCAACACAAAGCCCAAGATGAATCACTGGCCCATTGAAAGGTTCATTTATAATCAGGATCGAAAAATACTTCCATTTCTAAAAAGATTTTAATGTCAAGTATTTTATATACATTAAAGATAGAATTAGGGGTGACCCAAACTTAGAAACATTCCATTTAAAATCATATTCCATTTTTTTTGTTAAGAAAAGTCAATGGAATTGAAATGGACAGATGAGCTGCAAATTTTGCCGACATATTTTAATTTTGGTAATGGCTCCCTAAAAACCATAATAAATAATGATAGCCATTGTTTGTGGTTGGCATGCACGAATCCAATCTATGCTCATGTTTTATTTTTTTATTTTTAAAAGAAACATAATTAGAGTGAAAGGTTCCCCAATCTTTAGGGATATATTAGTACTAATATTATTATATTTTTTATCAGTTGAATTATTTATATGGAACATATTTTAATTTTTATTTTGTTAATCAAAATCATAGCTCAATCACAACTCTCAACCCTCCCTAACTTATTTTATTTTATTTATTTATATATGGATTTGGTAAAGAGATGATGTGATAGATAGACACAATCTCTAATGTAGTAGACAACTTATTGAAAATTTCCTTTTAGTCCAACAGTTAGACGAATTTATTGAAATTGAACAGTTAACTAATTGTTATTAGATAACATGAGGTTTTATCTCAAAACTAATTGACAATGAGAGGAGTAGCTCATTTATCTTGTAAATTGTGAGGTCTCCACTTCTCTTTTCAATGTGGGATCCTCAACATGCCCCCTCAAGATATAAGTTTAATGGGATAAGTACATATTTAGCTTATATGTCCTCAAGATATAGGTTTCTACCCCACTCATTGTCAATTGGTTTTGAGATGGAACTTCATGTTATCTATTATGGTATTAGAGTCCATGAAACTCAAACGGCTATTCGGTTAAAAAATAATAATAATAATAAAAAAAGAAAAAAAAGTATCCGATCGTGAACCCAAATAGAGACACCATCTTGAGGAGGCATGTTGAGGATCCCACATTGAAAAAACAAATGGAGACCTCACAATTTATAAGATAGATGAGTTACTCCATTAATTGTTAATTGGTTTTGAGATGAACTCCATGTTATCTAATAATTGCAACCTACTAATTAAAAAGGCTGCTAGGAAGATGTGACTGAAGGGTATCATAAATTCTTGTCCATTCCCATTTCCAAAACTCTTGCACCAAATGGCCCCTAAGATATATATTTTAGGTTCGTGGAAGGAAAGAACATTTTGAATGGTTATTATCATTATTATTTCATCAATTGTTCTAACAATATTAATTTACAAATTTGACACTATAATTTTAGTTAAAAGTTTTGATTTTGTTCCATTTGGTTTAGTCAAATGTTAAAACTCGTACTTACCACTATTATGTTGAAAACGTGTCACATTTTTTTCTTCAAATTTACGTGTAATGAGTTAATGTTATCTATTTGGTTGACTATGTTAGTCGACTCTAATAAGGTTTAGAGTTGAATAAAGAAGAGGAAAAATAAGTTGGTTGTCAAGTGGGGTAAATGATAGTTTTAAAAATGATTTGTGAAGTTCAACCATTGAGTCACTATACTTTAAAATATGCAAACATTTAGTCTCTATGGCGAAAAATCTCTTTAGAGTAAAATATTGATTTTTGTATGTAACAATTTAGTCTCTCTAAATTATAAACACATTTGTCTACAAGCCGTTATTATCAATCTACATATGTCAAAAAAACTCCATTAAACCTTCACATGATTTTGTATGGTAAAGGATTACATTGCTGAGAATTTGAAAATCGATAGAATTAGATCGTTACGTACTAAAATTTAGAAAAAAGCAATTTATAACTTCAATAAAAGTAGTGCTAAAAGAAAAGAAACATTATCCAACCATTTCACACCAAGTCATAAAGGGAGGCAGTGTGAAGGCGGCACCAAATCAATACAAATGAATAATGAACTCTCAATTATATATAGTTGGCAGAGAAGACAGCCATATAATGAAAAGTGTAACATTATTTATCAAAGTTAGGAGAAGATTGAAACTCAGAAAAGAAAGAAAAACTGACTTCACATTAATATTGGAGCCTTTCTGTGAAAAAGCAAATAAAAAGGACCACAATCCCTCATATCAAAATAACATTATTGGCATTCTTTCCTTTCATTTTGGAAATTACTCAATTTGGTCTTAGAAGTTTCAAATATATTGCTAAACATTTGTATGCATTGTCCTTTCAGTTTGTCCTAATTTGCAGAGCATCGAACCAAATATAATGCAACGATCTTCATCTCTATCCAGATGTACTCGAAAGAACATTTCGGAAAACCAAGATACATTCTTAAAAAAAAAAAAAAAAAGGTAGAAGATTAGGAAAGATCACCTAAAATATAAATATCGATTATTCAATTACAAACAAAATAACAGCTAATTGAAATAATTCGGGTTCGTCCATGTCTAACCTAACCCTAACTCGGTGTCAAAAGGACGGAAAAGGTATGATAGAGAGAGAGAGAGAGAGAGAGAGAGAGAGAGAGAGAGAGAGAGAGAGGGAAGAGAGAGAGACATCCCATCTCTCTCTTTCAAGCTTTTGTTACTTAGTTTTTAGGGGAAGCTGACAAGTTTACAACCATCCCTTTCATGGTGGGCATAGCATGTGAAAGTGATGGTTTTTTCTCCCCCCATAATTGTACAATCTCTCCTCTTATATAAATATATGCCCTTTTTCTCTCTATTATTATTATTATCATTATTATTATATTTTTCTTTTTGCCTTTTCCCTTTCAAAATTTTATCACTTTCCTAACCTTTCCTTTTGCTAGATTTACTGACTGAGATTTGGGAGGGTCCTTGCAAAGGAATACTCTCCTACGGAGAAAAAAAAATTATTGAATGTGACCGATGCTGTGTGATTATCCCCTGAATAATTATTTGATGCAGATTTGAAATTTGTATGTCGTTAATAATCATTTTATTCATATTCAAAATGTTTTATTTTTTATTTTTCAAAAAAAATGTTTTTTTATAATAATTTATCTCTCACATATTTAACAATGTAAAATTAGCTTTCAATAATTTCTCATTCTATTCCTCCACATTTTAGCAGTCTCTTTCAAATTGTACTGCTTAGATTAGGTCATATTTAAATTTCTAAAAAATATATAACCTTAAAAAGGAATATGAATTCATTGATAATGTCTATATCCATGTCCTCACGTTTAAACCTTTGAATTTGTTGGACATCTCAAATATATTTTAAAATGTTATTGGAATATAGCTACATAAATCATGTCATATATGTGAGTTTTATATAGGGCTCATTTGGTAAGTTTTCCTGTTTATTTCCAATTCTTTTTAATAGAGAAAAACGTGTGTTTTATTATTATTATTATTATTATTATTATTATTATTGAGAAAAAGAAACAAAAACGTGTGTTGATAATACGTTCTTGTTTATTTTTCTCTGAAACTTTAAATTAAAAACCTAAAATTTTCAAATGAAAATTAGTTTTTAAAATTAAATCTCCAACATTTTTATATTATATTTGTTGATGGTCGATTTTGGCCAGAGGATCTCACCTGACCTTCACGTGCCACCGACGGTAAATTTGTAGTTGAGGGGGAAGACGTGGCCTGCAAGACAGTAAACCTGCACACCGGTGTGGTGCTCGCCACACCGGCTCCGATGCTTAAGTCAGCAAACAGAACAGTAGGACGTGGAAAAGTAAGAGCAAGAGGAGAAAGCAGAGAATAGAGAGTAGAGTTTAGGGATAGAATTCGGGATCCCCTCTTCAGTGGCGAAGAGGGATATAAATACCTGTTCATCCTCCTAGCCTTTTTAGGGTTTCGGAGGCGTTTTAGGTCAAACCAGGCGAAACCGGGGCATCCAGAGGCGGTGGGGACCAGACGAGACCGAACGGGCTCGGCCCGCGCGAGCGGGCCGAGGCTGAGCAGGGGGTCGGGCCTAAAACCCGACCCCTTCGGTCTTGGCCCATCTCACTTGCCGGTTTTGCCCCCTTGGTCCATCTTTCAGCCCGATTCCTCCCCGATTGTCCTCGTCAGCTCCTTGTATATCGGGGTGGTCCAAAATTGCCTATAACAATATTTACTTTTAGACACCTATTATGCATTATATTTATGTTTTGGGAAAGACTAGGGAAAAAAGAGAGAGTTGTTTTTTCAAAAAAGAAAAAAAAAGAAAAAAAAGAGAGAGTTGTTTTATAACGTTCTTATTTTTTTATTTCTAGCTTTTTAGAAATAGAAGTGTTTTATAATTATGTTCCCCTATGTTGTTATCAAAATTTCTACACTATTTTGGAAACATTTTTTTATATTGTTACCAAAATTTCTACACACTACTTTGGAAATATGTTTGAGAAATGAGAAATAAGAAGCATCAACAATTACCAAACTTACTAAAAAAAATATGGAAACAAGAAACGAGACCACAAAAACCTATTTCAATTATTTGTTCCTCCATTTTCTTCTCTCTCTTTTTAAAATATTTCTAGTTGTGTCATTTATTATTATTATTTTTTTTAGTACATCAATATTTGGGGTGGAGGGATTCAAACCTATAACCTCATGGTCGACATGTCAATTACCGTTGAGCTAACCTCGCTTTGGCTCTAGTTGTGTCATTTTATTTAGGATTGTTTGTACAAATAACAAAATAGACTAAAATAATAAAAAATATAGAAAAAAAAACCCAAAACTATTTGCAAATATAGCAAAATTGAAGTCTATAAGTGATAAAAAGTTTGTATAGACTTCAATCACAAGTGTAATTATTTGTCAAAGCGAGCTTAGCTCAGCGGTAATTGACATGTACCTTCGACCATGAGGTCAGAGGTTCGAATCCTCCCACCTCCAAATGTTGATGTACTAAAAAAAACAAGTGTAATTATTATTGATTGACTATTCTATCAATTATAATAGTTTATCATTGATAGTGACTACATGTATTGTGATACAAGTTTCTCATAGACTTTAATCATAATTGCAATTATTACTTATATAGACTACATGTATCGTGCAATTAAAGTCTATCATAGATAGATTTGTCATATTTACAATTTTTTAAAAATAGTTGTTATATTTAAAAATAACAAACATTGAATTGCTACCTTTTATTTACGCTCATGGTGATGAACATTTCCTATTAATTTTACATGTGGTTGCAAAACTGCTAGAATTAAAAATTAAACATTTTAGACACTTTAATTATTGCAGGGAATTACATGTGACTTCACATCCATTTAATTTTTTTCAAAAAGAACAATATTAAATTTTCCAATTAAAATATGCATTTTGACATTTAAAAAGAACATTTGATTCTTTAATGGCATATATCCTCCAATTAAAATAAGATTGAGATGTTGATAATTATGGAGGTGTTATATACCTAACGTTATTAAATACAAAACATATTATTGTGTGGGTTTATGAGAAAGTGTGGTGCACGTAACATATTTTAATGCGGCTATACGATAATATTTTTGTGTTCAACTAATTAATAAAAACTCACACCTACCTAAATGAAGAATAAAGTAAAATCAATTCCCTTGTCTTCCAAGCAAAATATTAGTCGGAATTCGCCCATTTCTCAACCAACCCACCTCATAATAATTGTATAGAAAATAAATGGTTGTTCGACTTGACTATTTTGGAAATTTTTTCTTTTTATTTTTTTTCTCGGTTAGAACTTATGATTGTTTTGATATATGGAATTGGATGTCTTTATTTTCGTCTCTGTAGTATCAACGTCTATTAGTGGTGCACAATTTTGATTGAAAAAAAAAATATCCAATAAAGAGTTTTTATTAAAAGTAAATCAAAACATGTAAATGAAGATTAATGACTTTAATTTTCAAATCTTTTCATTTATATTTGTGATATTATATTCAAAAAACGTGTGAAATCTAATTAGTTTAAAGCACTCTTTGCCATGGTAAATACTATAGGAAACAAATAGGAAAATATATTCCCATTAAAACCAAGTTAAAAGTTTATGCAAAAGCCAACTCAGAAATCAGTTGAAACATTTCCTTAAAATGAAATTAAAAAAAATAATAATAATAAAACTACTAACAATAGAGACCAAAATAAAATTTTATATTTTAAATACATTTTAATATTTAAAATTTTAAAAACACTATTCTAAATATGAAACTTTTTAGATGTAAGGTTTCATAATCTCGAAGATTACGGGTGTGTTTAGTTTAACTTTTCAAGTGTTTAATTTTAAAAATAAATCATTTTGAAAAGATTTCTAGTGTTTAACAACCACTAAAAATGACTTATTAGAAAATGAGATTGATAAATAAACCATTTTGAAAGAAACACTTGAAACCAACTTTTTAAAAAAAGACTTCTTAAGTAAACAATAACTTGGGTATAAAAACATTTGTGAGGAAATGCAACCAAACATATTAGTGTTTAAATTCTAAACAATTTTTATACAAAATGTTTTTTAAAAAATGGATTCTTGAAAAAACATTTAAATTATAATGTATTCCAAACGGACCCTACGTTGCTGATTGAAGAAGTGGAGAATTTGACGCCGCATGCAAATGTCGCTCCATTCTCTCATTGTCCTAGATCAAGCAACCTTTTGACAATGGTTGATGGTCAAATTTGGTTAAGGGATCTCACTTGACCTTCACGTGCTACCAACGGTAAATTTGTAGATGAGGGGGAATGCACATCGGTGTGGTGCTAGCCACACCGACTCCGATGCTTAAGTCAGAAAACGGAAGTAGGAGGGCTAGGGAGTAAGAGAAGAGAGTAGAGAGTTCGGGTCTCCTCCCTCAGTGGTGAAGAGAGGTATAAATACCTACTCATCCTCCTAGGGTTTCTAGGAATTCAGAGGCATTTTGGGACGAACCAGGCGGAACCAGGGCAGCCAGAGCTGGTAGGGACATAACGGAGCCAGGAGAACTCGGCCCGTGCAAGTGGGCCGAGCACGGGGTCGGACCAAAAAGCCCGACCCCTTCGGTCTTGGCTTGTCCTACTTGTCGGTCTCGCCTCTAGGGTCCATTTCTCAGTCCTATTTCTATCAATTATCCTCGTCAGCTCCTTGTACATCGGAGTGGTCCAAAATTACCTATAACAACAATCTTGTTCGTGTAGTTGCTTCCAAAGAAGATTTTGTGTTTTTTGTTTTTGTTTCATCTTAAAACTTGAGAATGAAAGTTTTGGGAAGGGATGATAGTATCCCAATTTGGTTTTTCTCTATTTTGGAGGAAAGATTAGATGTACCAAACTCTTTCTCTTGAGCATTTATTCTTTTTTTTTTTTTAAGTAATAATCTTTAAAGTTGCAAAGTATTTATTTTAAATTTTTAATAACAAACTTTAAAAATGTAGCAATTTTAATCTTTGTTAATATTTTTCTTTTAACTAATCAATACTGTAGATTCGAATATTAACATTTCGACGCGAACCAATAGAATAAAAGAAAAGATATTAAGTAAACATAATAATCACAAGAATAAAAAATAACCATTGTTCTAAAAAAATTATGTACTAAAATAGAATGAAATGAAAAGATATGAGGGACATAAATAAAAAAAAAAGGGAAAAATACACTTTTGGTCCCTGAGGTTTGGGTTAAGTGACACTTTGGTCCCTGAGTTTTCAAACTCAACAAAAATACCCCCGAGGTTTGAGATAAGGAGCACTTTGGTCCCTGCCGTCAATTTTTCTGTTAAATACTAACGGTTGCTGACGTGGCACATATTTTTTTATTTTAAAAAAATATTTTTTAATTTTTGAAAATAAAAATATATTAAAATAATAAAATATTATTATTTTAAAATTTTTTAAATTCCTTTCTCTCCCATCCTCATTCTTTAACTCCATCACCCACCTACCAGAACCACCCCCTTCCCTACCGACGGCAGCACCGGCCAACAGCCACCGACGCCGGCGACGGCCGCCACCGCCAGTAACCATTTTCCGGCCGCCGGTCGTCGGATCTTTTTTTTCCTCTTTCTTTCTCTCTCCCTCACCACCTCACGCCACCGCCGTCGTCGACCACCCACAACGCCGCAAGCCTTCCGGTGAGTCCCTTCCCTTATCCCTCTCGTTTTCTTTCTCTTTCCCTCGTCTTCTTCTCTCATCCTCTCTCACTCACTCGTTCGGTCTCCCTCTCGTCTCTATAACGTTTGGCCGCACCACCGCTCACCTAGAACCGACCGTCGTGAGACCCACGTCGCTGCGAAATAGACGGCAACGCGAGCTTGGCTTCAGATCTGACGGCGGGCAACCTCACGAGCGGCGAAACCTCACCACGAACGAACCGACGACGGGCAAGCTTGGTTCCAGATCTGAAACCCCCCCCCCCACGAACCTCAGGCGAACATGAACGACGACGACACGAGCTTCTTTCCAGATCTGACGAAAACCCCCCTCCCCATGAACCTCAGGCGAACGGTGACCGACGACGACGCGAGCTTCTTTCCAGATCTGACGAACCCCCCTCCCCCCACGAACGTTTTGCGCCGGCGACGCCTCCTTCTCCCTCTTCTCTATTTATTAAAAAAAGAGTGAAGAAATGGAAGGGGGGAGAAAAGAAAAGAGATAGAAAGAAAAAAAAAAAAAAAAAAAAAACTCGCCGGCGGCCGACGACTGCCGGCAGACGAACGACGGCGGCCGCCGGCAGCTGGAGTTGAAGAAGAAGAAGTTGGAGAAGGAAGTGGGAAGAGGAAGAAAGAGAGAGGGATAAAATATTAAAAAGAAAAGGATAAAATAATAATATTTTATTATTTTAATATATTTTTATTTTCAAAAATTAAAAAATATTTTTTTAAAATAAAAAAATATGTGCCACGTCAGCAACCGTTAGTATTTAACAGAAAAATTGACGGCAGGGACCAAAGTGCTCCTTATCTCAAACCTCGGGGGTATTTTTGTTGAGTTTGAAAACTCAGGGACCAAAGTGTCACTTAACCCAAACTTCAGGGACCAAAAGTGTATTTTTCCCAAAAAAAAAAGGTAAGAATGGAAAAAGTAAAAGGGAGAAAAAAATGGGGAGAAGGGAACAAAAAGGGGCCAAGGTGGATAAAATGATGAATAAATAATAAATGCATTGTATTGGGCGCCAATTCAAAAAAATAAAAAAATAAAAAATAAAAATAAGGAGAGAGTGGGGAGCAGAGGAAGAAGCCAAAAGTGGTCAGAAGAAAATGTGAAGGATTAAATCCTGCTCTCCCAATCTGACATTTGCTTTTTATTGTGATATCATACTCCCTCTCCCTATCAACTTAATTCTAATTTTATCATTTTCTTCTCTCTCTCTCCCTCTCCTCTTTTGCAAATTGGATCCTATGACCAATTATTCATATGCATATAAATTATTTGGTTAAATTATAAAAAATGCTCCAAAACTATGAGATTTGTTTTAAAAATGTCCATCAACTTTAAAAAGTTTCAAAAATACTTCTTTAACAAATAAATGTTTCAAAAATATCATTGTCGTTAATTTTTTTTTTATGGAAACCATTAAAAATTTCGGTTTCATTAAAACTCTTTTAACTTTCAAAAGATTTTAAAAAATAACCTTATTAGAAAATGCTTCTTTTTTTTCCTTATCCCACCGTAAATTCTTCTTCCATGAAAATTAATGAGAAGTTTTACCTATTTTTCATGTATTCATACACTAGGAGCTTTTATTCTCTTTCAACACATCATCTCAAGAGCTTGACTAGATTTTCGACAATGATATTTTCGAAACATTTTTAACAGTTTTAACAGTTCCCATCAAAAAATTAACTGCAAGGGTATTTTTTAAATATTTTGTAAAGTTCAAAGGTATTTTTGAAAACTTTTTAAAGTTCATAGACATTTTTAAACAAACCTCATAGTTCATGGGTATTTTTTTTTATATATATAATTTAACCTAATTATTTTATGACCATATAATACTCATATGTATAATATTCATACAAAATCTCTTAAGAAGTTGCATGTAGGGACGATATTTCTCCCTCTTAGCTTCTCCCACATTAAAAAAATTATATAAACACGTTAAGGGTTTAAATTTTCCTCCTTACGCTACCTCCTTGAATTTTCAAAATTCAAAGATAATATATACCAAGCTAGATTGTAAAATTTTATCCCTCAAAAGAATTTTAACTTCGTTCAACAAAGCCTTAGGATGTTCCTATAAGATATGATCTACAATTATTCTTAATTAATTATTGTCCATGTGTTTTCTTTTTGGAGAGTCCATGTTCCATTATAGTGTGGTGTATATTATATGTTGATTTGTGTAGTCATTAATGGACTATATTTTATATGCTCACCCACTTTAAATTTTGCAAGAGTATTATAAATGACATAAAAGTTAACCAACGTGGGTGCCACATCGAACTAAGCCATGTGTCATTTCACATCTTTTTTTGAGTATATCAACATTTGGAGTGGAGGGATTCGAACCTTTGACCTCATGGTCGAGGATACATGCCAATTACCGTTGAGCTAAGCTCGCTTTGGCGTCATTTCACATCTTTCCATCGTGTTTTGTGTATGTTTTTGCCAAGTCACGCTTTTCTCTTTCATCACAAATTCTTAGGATTTGTGTTTCTATGCTATTTCAATTCTATTCATTTCATATCCACTCAATTAAATGGATTCACCGAGTGAATATCAATTTGACATATTTATTTTGAATTTGAAACTCTAAAATACAAAATTATATAAAAAAAAATTAATATATAAGAACTATGATAAACATTCTACTTCTGTTAAAATTAAAATAGGTATAATATAATATATTATAAGTTATATGATATTGTAAAATAATAATCATATAAAATTGAAAAAAAATATATTTTTAGTCTCTAAGGTTTAAATTAGGTTTCATTTTGATAACTCAACAATTTAGTCTATAAGGTTTGATTTTAGTTTTATTTTAGTCCCTCCATCCATTTTTCCGTAAAAAAACTAACGATGAGCTGACGTGACACTGTTTTTTTAATTAATTTTTTTTGAAAATTTCTAAATATAAATATATAAAAAAATAATAAAATATTATTATTTTTAAAATTTTTATTATTTCTTTCTCTCTCCTCCTCCTCCTTCTTATTCTTCTACTTATCCTTCTTCTCCAACTTCTTCTTCTTCAACTCCGGAGGCTGACCACTGTCAACTGCCGTCAAAGTTTTTTTCCCTTTATTTCTCTCTTTTCTTCCCTTTCTCTACCTTTATTTATTTGTTTATTTTAATGAAAAAAAGAGGGAGAGGGAGGAGACCTCCTCCTCCTATTTCGCGTTGCGCGACGCAACGGGAGGAGGGCGGTCCTCCTCCCTCCTCCCGTCGCTGGCGTCAGAAAGTAGAAGAAAAAGAATAAGGAGAGAGAAAGAAATAATAAAATTTTAAAAATAATAATATTTTATTAGTGTTAATATATTTATATTTAAAAAAATTCAAAAATATTTTTTAATAAAAAAAATAGTGTCACGTCAGCTCACCGTTAGTTTTTAACGGAAAAATGGATGGAGGGACAAATGAAACTAAAATCAAACCTCAAGACTAAATTGTTGAGTTTGAAAACTCATGGACCAAGATGAAACCTAACCCAAACCTCATAGACTAAAAGTGTATTTTTTTCTATAAAATTTATAGCATAAAACACCGTTCATAAATTAATTAATATAAGGGTTGAGTTTCAACCCAAATACCAAATTGGTAACTATGCGTGAAAACACTACAAACATGAAATATATTTTTATTTTCCCTCAAATTCTTTGTTTTTAAATTTTTATTTTTAGATCACTAAATGAGACACACCTAAAACTATTTACCATTCAAAAGTTGCATACATTTCACAAAAATGAAAAAGAGAGAGAAAAAAAAAAAAAGGGAAAATGCTCCGAAGGGACAAGAAGCATGTGATGCGTACAATATCATATATATGATAGATTTGAAGAAAAAAGGCATAATAATAGAAATATATAAAATAAAAAAATTGAGGGGAAAAATATTGAGCAAAGCAAGTAGGAACGACAAGGCTCCAATTTCTCTTACATCCATCAGGCAACTTCAAAGTATACGACAAGTATTTAACAGTCTCCATTTTAACCTAATGCCATTTTCCATTTTCCCACTTCTCAATCCCCAACACAAATATTATTTTTTCTTACACTCTTTTATCTTTTTCTCCTTTTCTCTCACCATTCTCACCATCTTCTGTTTTTTACTGTTTTATATTTTCATCTTCATCTTCTCTTAGATTAGATGACATAACTTTTTAATATATGTTACATTTTTATGTTTGCAAATATGTACTCTTAATTTGTTTTCAAAATTCTTCACTTGGATTTTTTTTAGTTCGATTATTGTTCTAGGGAAGATTGAATTTTCGACCTTTAGAATAATTATAATTGGTGTCTCATCAGTTGAACTGTTTTTGAATTGACGTCTAGAAATTACTTTTTAAACACTAATAAATTTATATAACAGTGTATAAAATACTGTAGGATTGTCCAAACAAACTGTTCCTGTAAACATATATATCCAAACAGCAATCTCATTCCCTCTAGTAGTTTTCATAAAAAGAAAGAAACTAAGGAAGAGAGAATAAAAGAAAAAAGGTATGTGTTTTTAAATAGATTGTTATTTACCATTTAGTATTTGCAGTTTGATCTCTCTAATAATAGATGGATCACATGACATACTAAGGTACCATTTTATTTTGTCTTCTTTTTGCATCCATTTTTTAGCTGTTTGCTTCAACATGAGTGGCCATTGAAAGTGATGAAACATGGACTCTTAATTGCCACTAAAATTAGTACAGCTAATTTAGAAAATAAACACTTCTCAAAATATTAGGGTTTTTTTTTTTTTTAAATAATATATTGGGAACTGTTTGGATGATAGTTTTAGACATGGAGATATTAAAATCTTTATAGAGAAATGTCAAATAATTTTCTTGTTAGACCTAATTCGGATAAGGTTGAAAATTCTCACTTAAAGTTGGAATAAGAAGTTATTTTTCTCTCTATTTTTTAAGATATTGATATAAATAATATTCAGTTAAATTACAAGTTTTCTCTTTCTAAATAGAGTTTGTATCCATTTGATTCATGGTGTTCAAAAAAGTATTTAACTGATTCTTGAACTTTCAAGTTTGTGTGTCATAGGTCTTGAATTTTCAATTCTATGTCTAAGTAGGTCATTTGCCTATTTGACTTTTTTTTTTTAAAAAAAAAAAAGTCACAAACCTTCTAGACACATAAATGAAAGTTTAGGGGTTTTATTAGACATAAAATTCAATTATATACATAATGTATAAGTTAATTTTTAAAAATTTTGAACATGTTAGCAACCCATTAGACTCTAAATTAAAAGCTTAGAGACTTATTGCAAATAAAATTGAATGTTGATAGACTAACTAGAGACACCTTTTAAAGTTTAGAGATCTTTTAGATACAAATTTAAAAGTTGGAACACTAAATTTGTAACAAATTTAGTATATAATAATTACTAGTTAATTATTTGATTGTGTGATAAAGGTTAGATAATTATGCTTTTATTTAATTAGCTATAAAGTACGCGATACCATTTCAAAAAGGTTTTAAAAACTTGACCCACAAGTCAAAACTAGCAATGGTAAAAATTTTATTTAAAAATAATAATATTGTCACATGCATTTTCAAACATAATATCAAGTATCAATATTATATAAAACAAAGGGTTAGCAATTAGCATCGTAATTTTGAAAAAAGTCAACTTCCATTATTGTACAAATATCATAGAAAAGACACATACAATATCATATGCTTAAATTCAAGGTCTAAACAATTTACTTGGAAAAACCAGGCAAGATAGTTCAATTTTAAAGCATTGTCATGAACTATTAATCATATTATTATTTGTGTATTCACTCTTAATTGGTCTAATTTAATGGATTCTTTTACTATTTTTTTAAAATTAAACTTATAAATAGTTTTATTTTTCAATTCAACAATCCTAAGATAAATCATTGAATCACTTTTTTTTTTTTTGAAAAAAAACCATCGAATCATTTACTTTTGAAATTGTAATAAATGTTTTATCCATTGAATCATGCTTGAATTTGTGTTATGAGAAGTTTATTGAGTTGGGAAAAAAAATAAATGATATGAGATTCTCCTTTTCATGACCTTCCTTTTATATATTAAAATAAATTACTTTGAAAATTTTCTTTTATTTAGTTTTAGAGAAAAGGAAACTTTTTTTTTTACTATTATTATTAGGTTTGAATTCTATTTTGGTTCAAAACGTACATTTTGGTCTATGAAATTTTAAATTTGTTTGTTTGTTTTTTTTTTTTTTTTTTTTTTGAGATACTTTCTTTATAAACAGTAACCAAAAGCAAGTTCTCTACCTAAATTTGTTTTATTTTGAATCTTAAACTTTCAATATCTTAGTCTATAAACTTTAGAAAATAATCATTTTAGTTATTACAATATTATTTTATCATCTAATATCGGTTGTTTCTCTCAAATCATATGACTTAAAATTATGCTCTAATCAAAATAAGGAGAAAAATAGTTATTTATTTATTTTTTTTCAGAAAAAAATAGTTATTTATTTTTTAAAGTTAAAAAGATGAAAACATAATATAATAACTGAGCAACGAAAAAAAGAAGAAATTCGAAATTTGAAAAGGAAAATAGAATTAAAATGTAATTATTAATTCGCAAAGTGACATTTATTAGATTTGTTTCTTGCATTAAACCCACTGGTCATAAGCTGCCAAGGTGGGGCCTCATCTCTCCTAAATAATCAGAGCCAGTATCAGAATTCTGAAGAGAAAGATACTATTTTACTCTCTTTCTCTCTCTAGACCTCTGTCTCTCTCTCTCTCTCTCTCTCTCTCTCCTCCCTTCTTCTCTCCGCCCACCGCTCCGGACCCCAAACTAGGTTTTACCCATCTGCTTACGTCTTGATCTCTCTCGCATTCTTCACAATCCTTTCAAACTTCCCCATTGCGCCCTTTCAGCTCACTTCCCCGCAGGTAAATGCTGTCTCTGATCCCACTCTCTTCCCATTTCTTTCGCTCTTTTTTTCCCTTTTGATTTCGATCCCCTCTCGAGTTCTTTCTGGGTTGAGCTCTGTTTTGGACCCCAGCTCCGGGATTCTGAGTTTTCTGTTTCTTTTTCTTAATTTTCCTTCAATACCATTTTCCTGCTGTCTCTTCCTTGTTGAGTTGATTTGTTGGTTGTTTTGTCACTCTAGAATGCCGTTTGAAGTAGAGTGCTTTTACTGTAGAATCTTAGATGTGCCTGTAAATCTCTGAGATGGGATTTTGGTGGTTTGGACTTTGAATGACGGGTTTGTGGTTTCTTCGATCCAGTCGGTTCTGTAAGCGATTTCTGTTTCGTTTTCTGTAGCTGGAACTATCCGTGATGTCTCTTGAATCTCGACCTTCTTTTTGAATGCCTCTCGACCCTTAGTTGGATGATCCGAGTGACTGTTTGGGCATGTGATATGTGGAAGTGATAGATGCTAATCATTACCCAATCTGCAGTTATTTGTACTTCGGCCATCTCTTATCTCTTCATGTTTCCTTTGAGATTTATCATTTGTTGGTGTATGTTTTTTTTAGTTTGACTCTTGATATGTTTAGGTTTTCTGTTCGAGTATCTTTCTTCTCCTTCCAAATGTTGAGAGTACATTGAGTTCTCTTCAACCGTTGGGTTGGGATAACAGGGTAACTGCCAACAATGATGGTTTGATTTGTGTATTTCAATAATTTTTCGAAATAATAGTTTAGGAAATCATCATACCTGCATATGTCTTGTTTATGATAACGACATTAAACTTTCACATGGCTAATTAATTTGACAAGTATGCTGTTTCCAAATATGACAACAGCAACGATAATGATAATAGCAGAATGACAACAATGATAAGAAAGGACAACTTGATGAGAGATACACATTTGTGTTTAACTGTTGAACTCTAGGCCAGTCTTACATGTGTCTTGGCTTAACTCATATCTTGAAGTTTTTGTGATGATTTCATGCTCTGAATGTTGCAGGTTATGGCGAGTAGAAGAGATCCGTCAACGTTCTAGTGATGCAAAGAAGAGCTCAAGAGTGTGAGTTTGGTTTCCAGATTTTAAAATCGTTTGTTTCTAAATTGAAATGTCGGAAATGGATTAGCATTGTGGATCAGTAAACCACAGAATTGCTAAGTTCTACGGAGCCACTATCTAAGGGCAGCGAAGGTAGTAATGGGATCTGGTACTTGTGAAATTGTTGAAGCAAGGGAAGAAATCAAACCTGTTCAAAGTAAGGTAGGATCTCGTCATTCAGATTTTGTATCGGACAAAGATCGAAAACTTTCTGCATTGAAAATTGGAATCAAGGGATCTCTAGAGGATGATATCAATCAGCTTTTTGAGTCAATTAGTATTAAAAATGCATCCAAGAGCTTAGGTCATTCACAAGTAGAGGTAAACGCACTGAGAAAAAGTACACTAAAGAAGCCAATAACTGTTGGCATACCTCGTTCACCAGGTATTGGTACTTCTGATTCTGGTAGTCTGAAGCAAGCACTCAGGGAACTATGCCTTTCAAAGGCATCTGAAATGGCTGCCATGAAAAGATCATCAAAATCAGCTAGCTCTTCAAGACTCTCGGAAGCTGGACGGATCAAGACATTGTACAATTCAGTTATGGTTGAAGCCACAGAGTCAGGCTCTTCTTCAGATAAAGGTAAGGGGGGGCGCGTGGTTGAAATATCCCTGGTTCCAGAGGAAAAGAAATTGAACTTTGAGAAGAGATTTGAGCATGTCCAGGCTTCTGTTGTTAAATCACCGGCTGAAAGTGCTCATTCTTCTCCTCAGTTACCAGTTGTGAAAACACAAAATTCTACAGGGGAACAAAACATCAATACCACTTTGTCAAGGAAAGTTGGATCTCAAACATTAAAGGCAGAGCTGGAGAAGGAAGAGGAGTCCATTACTCCACCATCTATATCTTCTTGCACTATTGGCAAGGTTTTAGAGAAGGAGAAGAAAATTCTTGCCTCAAGCAGGGTAGCAAATAAAGTCTCATCATCGAAGACAGGACGGAAAGGTAGGTTGCAAACTGCATCGTCATCTAAGTTGGGTAGTGGCAATAAGGTAAGCAAGTTATCTAGAAGTAGCTCCCGTTCAGTCAAACCAATTATTAGGAACAAGGGGCTGGCTAAGAAGAAGGTCAAACAGGATTTGAGTTCTCCAACATGTAGTTCAAGCACATACAATGCAGTCAATGGTGATACGGATCCTAGTAAAAGGAAGTTGATATGTGAGAGGTGCCACTGTGCATTGAATAGTGCAACTAAAGACTCAAAGAAGGGCTCTGCATCCCAGTTTAGTGGTCTTGGTACTGATGTAAACATGACTAGTTCAAAATCTGGTGTAAACAAATCAGGCATCAATGCAGATGGCAAGGCTTCTGATGTTAGAGTAAAAAGAAATACAAGGGTACGAGATAAGGGTGAATTTTCACAAAGCTCAAAAAGTAGTCAAGGTGAGTACAGTAGCAGTACGACGAGTATTATAAGTGATGACAGCAATGGGCATGGATCCAGTACTGGTAACAGGCCTCATATGTCGAAAGATGTTAGGTGGGAAGCCATACGCCATGCACAATTGCAGCATGGGGTCCTTAGCTTGCGGCATTTCAATCTTTTAAAGAAGCTTGGTTGTGGGGACATTGGAACCGTGTATCTTGCTGAGCTAACTGGCACTAATTGTCTATTTGCCATTAAGGTAATGGACAATGAGTTTCTAGCAAGGCGAAAGAAAATGCCTAGAGCGCAAACTGAGAGAGAAATACTGAGAATGCTAGATCATCCATTTCTCCCAACACTTTATGTTCAATTCACTTCAGATAATCTATCATGTCTTGTCATGGAGTATTGTCCTGGAGGAGATCTTCATGTTCTGCGGCAGAAGCAGCTAGGCAGAATTTTTCCTGAACCTGCAGCAAGGTAAAATTATAAGCTAGTTGATTTCACCTTCTGCATCTTATTTGCTGACATTAAATGGACACAAAAAGCACTGAATAGCACAAGAAGAATATGATATTTGAGGCACAATGCTACTCATATATACTTATTCTATATTTGTATGCATATTACTATAATTTTGTTAGCTAATCTGGAATATGTCCTTCTCACATTGAAGAATGGTTACCGAATTTGGTTGAGGGTATTGATATTCTTTCATGAACATATAGCCACAAGCGTATGAATCTCTTATTTGTTTTGCTTTTGTAACTTGTGAACTTTCATCTTTCTCTCCATTCAATGGTACAATACAACTACAAGTTATGTAAAAACATGCAAGTTGAAGTTGGTTTGATCAAATTGATATATACTCTCTTGCAGGAAATATTAAGTTATTCCATAGGCACAGGAAATGCAACAATAATGATGCCAACTTATACACGCACTCCTCCAACTTGTCTTGCCTTTACTTATACACGCACTACATTTGTATACATCACTAAACTTTTATAAAGGACTCTCGACCCCCCTCTAATGCCATCATTAGTGACATCTACTTGTCAATAGCACGCTCTTGCTAATGGAGGTCGATTCTTGTATAAAAAGTGAAAAAAAAAAAAAAGATATCAGGTGTCATCTCTAATTTTTACTGGTTATACGTATACCCATAGAAAAATGCATGGAAGATGGTGAACAAGACTTGCTGCAATACAGCTTGATCTCTAAGTAATGTTTGTGTTCACTAGGCAAACCTTATGATACATGTCTAATTTGCAGTGTCTAATTTTATGGAATAATTTACTGAATCTTGTAGCTGGTTTTGCACAAGCAGTCATGCATTTCTCGTAGAATTTTTTTCCTAAAACTGCTCTTCTACACCATTTTGCAGATTTTATGTTGCTGAGGTCCTCCTTGCTTTGGAATACTTGCACATGCTTGGAGTCATTTATCGAGATTTAAAACCTGAGAACATTCTTGTCAGGGAAGATGGTCACATAATGCTTACCGACTTTGACCTGTCGCTTAGGTGCACGGTCAGTCCAACACTCCTGAAGTCATCATCCTTCAATGCAGACTTGGTGAAAACGTCAGGTCCATGTACAGATTCTAGTTGTGCTGAGCCGTTTTGCATTGAACCATCATGTCAAGTCCCATGCTTCAGCCCAAGGTTTCTACCTGCTGCTGCCAAAACAAGGAAGTCAAAACCTGACCTCACAACACAGTTCAGATCATTGCCCCAGCTCGTAGCTGAACCCACAGATGCACGATCCAATTCCTTCGTTGGGACTCATGAATATTTGGCTCCCGAGATCATTAAAGGAGAGGGTCATGGAGCTGCAGTTGATTGGTGGACATTTGGTGTTTTTCTCTATGAGCTTCTGTATGGTAGAACTCCTTTCAAGGGTTCCAATAACGAAGAAACATTGGCCAATGTAGTATTGCAGGGCCTCAGTTTTCCCGACAGTCCATTAGTTAGTTTGCAGGCAAGGGATCTTATCCGAGGGTTGTTGGTAAAAGAACCCGAAAACCGATTCGGAACGGAGAAAGGGGCTGCCGAAATCAAACAGCACCCGTTCTTCGAGGGGCTAAACTGGGCATTGATCCGTTGTGCAATCCCTCCAGAACTCCCGGACTTATGTGAAATGGACATTCCAAACATGATTGCTCAACAAAACAAGTTCAGGTATTTGGAAAGCAAGTCCACTGGAGAGCATCTGGAGTTCGAATTGTTTTAGCAAAAAGGAAACCATCAACCTCGGGAAGAGACGTCGCCAAGTTAGGTATTAGCCTTCTATTCCAACATCTTCTCCTTGCTGTAATTAATATTGTAGCGTATAATGTAAATGTGATTGAGAATATTGTATCAAGGCTTACCATTTTCATGGCATGGAAGGTCTCTTAGAGTTCAATATCATGTATCGATTTGATACGAGAAAAATGAGTTGCCCAAAGGAGCTTTTTCGGATTACAAAACCTTTTTCCTTCCAGTAAATGGAAACAACATTCTGCTGTCCTTCCTTGGTAGCCATTAGAAAACAGTAACAAGGTAGATAGATATATTTGAATTCAACTATTGCAGGGTGGATATCAAACCATTTAAGTACTAGCATCAATGGTAACAGTAATTTGCTTTAATTACACTGTCCTAATTTCATTAGTTCATCATGCTCATTTAAGAATTGAGTGTGAGGGTGGGGATCGACCAACAACATTTTAGATGGTAATTGGTGTTTTATTCCATGAGTTATACTCGAATTAATCTGTGATTTTGATTCTATTACTTTAGATTATTTCATTTTAGTTATTTTTGTCATTTGGATTCTTGTGCTATTATTAGAGTTGTTGTACTTTAGTAACTCTTGTCAATCGATTGAATAAATTAATGATGTGACTTCTAGTGGGTTGCCACATGATGTTGACATTAATAATGTAATTGACATGTAAAGGCTTTAAAAGTACTAAAATTAAACTAGAATGAAATAGTCCATTCGTATAGTGGATAAAGATAATAATAGAAATACCAGTTTTTTTTTTTTTTTTTTTTTTTTTTTTTTTTTTTTTTTTGAGTTTAACAACATTTGGAGGTTGGAGAGATTCGAACCTCTAATGTCTTGGTCGGGAGATATGCCAATTTCGTTTTGACTTGCTAAAGAGATCTCATAGTACAATAACAAAAATAAAATATTTATTAATTTAAAATAATTTTTAATTATATTTTAGTAATATATTGTTATATTCATACCTAATTTTTTAAATGTATGCATATATTTTTGAAAAGAACCCAACTTTTGAAATAATAGGTGTAAGAAAATTTGTTTCTAATTATACCCGTGCGAACAAGTAATAATATAAGACATTTTTCAATAATAATAATAATAATAATAATAGTAATAATAATAATAAGAAACGTCATCTTTGCCATGCACATCACTTTTTTTCTTTTTCTTTTTTTCGTTTCTTTTCTTCTCTCTTTTCTCATTCCTTCCTTCCTTCCCTTCTGCAACATGGAGATGGGGATTCCAACCATAGGTGTTAGTATTACCAGTACAAGTTTTATACCAGTTTGAGCTATTCTCTTGTTGGTACCATGTACACTGCTTGTCCTCATAATCTATACCTAATTTTTGACTTGTGTATACTTTGATTCTTTCACTTTCATTCTATTTTCGTCCATTGCTTTAAATTTTAGACTTAAAATTGGATGTCTAACTTTCTCATTCAATCACAAAACATGTTAGTATATGTCCACTCCATTGTCAAATATATACACACTAATACATAGTTTTCCCTATTTTTTTTAAAATTAGAAATTCACTAACGTATTACTAATTTGATAAGCCAAAATTATGAATTAATGAAATTACTATATACATATTGAGTACAATAGAGGTCTGTGGAGTGAGATTTGAACCTTTGATCTTAAAAAAAAGGAGTAGATGGTTTAATTGTTTTAAGTTATTATTTATCTATTAATTAATTATCTAATATAAATATTTTAATTAAATCTAATCATTTAAATTAATTTTTCATACACAAAACCAAAAACAAACACTTCCCAAACACATCTTTATTATCCTTAACTATAAAACCAAGGCTCTTAACTCTTAGACATTTAATATTGGTGTCCAATAAGTAACAAATCTTTTAAGTAATGAAGAGTATCAATTACACATGATGATAATTATTTATCTTTTATTATTTTTTTGAGTTTAACTCTAGTGATGAAATTTGAACACCTAACCATTTGATAGAAGATATATATCTTAATCAATTGCATGCTTACATGACATGTTTAAATATAATTGAGTAGATAAGATTTCTAATCATATGAAATTGTAGTTCGATCTTTCTTCCACAATTGTTAAGTAAAAAAACATAATTTAATTGACGTAAAACTTGTACTAATACAAGACGTCTGTGGTTCAAATCGCTCATTTATTCCGATGTTGTAAAAAAAATGTTAAGTAAAAAGAAAAAAATTGGAAATGGTCTTAAAAAGATAAAAAAAAATAAAATTAATTAAAAAATCCAAATATCTGCAATTCTCTTCGAGCGCCGTCTCCCGGCGTTTTAGATCTGAAAACTCTCTCCTTTCTGGAGCTTTCCTCTCACCGTTTTTCATTTTTCGACCATCTCTCGTCATCTCACTCTGCCCTAGCTTTGATTTTGAAAAAATTCTCTTTTTTTCTCTCGACCTCAGAATCTCTCTCCTTTGAATCTCTCTCAGCTCTGCTCCGATTCGCCTTTTCTCCCTCCGCTCTCTCACGGCCTCAAATTCTTCCGGATCGTGTTATTCCGAGTCTTCAATCTCCCACCGATAAGGAAATTTTCCAGGTAACTCCCTTCCTTCCTCTGTTTGGTTCGGCCCCTTTGTCTTAGGGTTTTGTGGGTTTATGGCTTTTTGGGGTTTGTGTATGATAATGTGTAGGAACAATATAGAAATAGAAGAGAAACGAAAAAGAGAGTCCGTGTGAAGTATAAGCGGGACATGATACTGTCCTGTAAAAATATGGGAGTCCGAGAGAAAGTTCTAATCGAAGTTTCAATCTTAGTGCAATTGGGCGAATTTTAAACTTGATTGGTGTGTTTTGTTACCAAATTTGCAGACAAAAATGCCCAAGATTAAGACGAACCGTGTCAAGTATCCGGAGGGATGGGAGCTAATTGAACCAACTCTCCGAGAATTGCAGGCTAAAATGAGAGAAGGTCTCTCTAACTTTCATTATCATGTCTTCGTCAATATTTTAGTTTCTTTTCACTGGGGTTTATGATTCTGATGTTGGTTTACTCTTTTGATGATTGTAGCCGAGAATGATCCACATGATGGTAAGAGAAAATGTGAGACATTGTGGCCTATATTCAAAATAGCACATCAGAAAAGTCG
This sequence comes from Luffa acutangula, assembly GCA_036850905.1. Lineage (NCBI taxonomy): Eukaryota > Viridiplantae > Streptophyta > Magnoliopsida > Cucurbitales > Cucurbitaceae > Luffa > Luffa acutangula. The sequence goes on along the minus strand of CM072087.1, from coordinate 51,882,271 downwards.
CTATATCTTTGATCTCTATCATCGAAGAAAGGAAATATCTAAGGAATTATATGAATTCTGTTTGGACCAAGGCTATGCAGATCGTAACTTGATTGCAAAATGGAAGAAGGTTTGTTTCTGCCTCTCTTATGTTATCTGCTTCTCAATAGTTATCACGTTGAGACCCCTTCAAAGTGAATCAAATGTGATTTCGTACATTTTCTGCTTATTCTGCATAGGATAACAGTTTAGTCATTATCATTGATTTTTTATAAAATGTTTAATATAAGATTGTGAATTTAGTTCCATTTCAAAAAAAAAAAAAAAGAAGAAGATTGTGAATTTAGTTCATTTGCTTAAGAGTTTATGTCTACATAGGCTAAGTGTTTGGAGTCATGTATAGGGGTGAAATGGGTTGGTTTCTTTATAGAAAAAATAGTCACATATAGGGACTGAAGCAGAATATTTTGAAAGTTAGCTTTTGCAAGTTTGAACAGTGTTTTTCAAAATTTAAGATGCAATAAAGTGCATTAGTTTTCTAGAATATAAGAAAAATAGTATTGTGAAGTATGGGACACTGAAAAGTTGAAGCAATGGGGTTTTGTTTAAGAAGCGTTTTGAGGAAATAGGCGTCCTATCCTAGGCAAAAATTTGAAAAACCAGGACCTTTTCTTTCATTAGTTGAGAAAAATAGAGAGCAGTACACAGTACAGGAAAAGTTAGGCACACAGCACTGCAACTGGGTGCCTTTTTCGAAAGAAGGTTTGGAGTGAATGTACATGGTCAACAGTTTCTTTGATTATGAATCGATCAATATCAGTAGTCTCATATTATGTACTTGGGAATATAGTTTGCCACTTAGAACCGGGTTGGCCTATTGATCAATATGGGCCATGCAGAATAATAAAGGACTTATAGAGAATGAGTTCAATCTAAGGTGACCATTTATCTAGGATTTAATATCCTACAAATTTCCTTGACTACCAAATGTAGTAGGATTAGACGGTTGGCATGTGAGATTAGTTAACTTGGACACAAGTTGGCCTATGAAAAATAAGTTTGCCACTCCAAATTTGCAAGAGGCATGTATCATATATGTTTCTCCCTTGAGAGTGCACTGTTGTAAGCTTGTACCTCTTTCTATACCTGGAACTGTTCAATCCTAGTTTACTTATCTGCTTCTGTTGTGCAGCCTGGATATGAACGTTTGTGTTGTCTAAGATGCATGCAACCTCGAGATCATAACTTTGCAACGACGTGCGTGTGCCGAGTTCCCAAGCACCTCAGAGAGGAGAAGGTTATCGAGTGTGTGCATTGTGGTTGCAGGGGCTGCGCAAGTGGAGATTGATTCTCCTCTTACTTTATCTCTCTGATTAAACAACAGCCTTTTGACACTCTGTTCATACTCTTGAGTTGTACTTTGGTAAAAGCTCTAATTGTAACATTTGCACTTTGTACTTACTCTGTTCATACTCATTAGTCAATCAGTTGCTGTTATCTGGGAAAGATGGTTCGTCTGAAAATACTGATTTTCCCTTGGGCATGAATTGTGACAGTAGAGAGCAAATTTTGCTTGCATCAACAATCTGGATTTGCTTTAATTAAATCATTGTAGTTTTTCCATATATGTTATTATCTACTGCACACTATTTAGTTCGACTTTCGACATACGACTTTATTATCGCTATTTTGGTTAGTAATTTACTTGTACATGGGTGTTCATTGTTGGGAAATCCAAATACAATTTAGGTTGGGACCGGGTTTGTTCTTGTTTTGTTTTTGTTTCGGTTTCTTTTTTTTCTTTTTTTTTTTTTCCATCTAAAAGCAGAAAGTATGGTAGATGATCTACAAGAAACAGTTTAAATTTATTTAGCTTTGAAAAAAATTTACCAGTCAAATCTACTTGTTTCTGTGTATTTGGAATAATAAGTGTATATACTTTCCTTTTATCATCAAATTAAAGTAAATTATGGTTTTTTTTAATTAGGTTTTTCTTACTATTAAACATGATCTATTCACAGGATCTTAGACTGGTTTTGAACTTTTGGGACATAAATTGGAATTTTTACTTGAAAAAGAAAAGGAATTTCTGAAACTATCTAGGTGTATATAAATATCTATATGTTGAGCCTAATGATGGAAACTTCTTACTGCCTCTAAATTGATTTTTTTTTTTTTTTAAATGACCTCTAAATTGACTTATTCATAATATGTTATTGTTACGATTATTTTCTTTTAGTTCAATGAATCTGGGATGAGATTTGAACCTTCTATCCTTGATTGAATAAATATGCATTTGAGTTATGTTCAACTTTATTGGTTAATTAGATTTTCTAAAAACAAAGTCTTTTTTTTTTTTTTTAGTTCATCAACATTTGAGGGTGGGGGGATTCGAACCTCTGATCTCTTGGTCGATGGTACATGTCAATTACCGCGCTGAGCTATGCTCACTTTGACCAAAAAAAAAAAAAATCAATCTTAGAGGAAGCGCTTAATAAACATTGGTTTTGGAAGTGCTGAAGACAGCCGACTTGGCTGTATACCATTACACAGAGATCTTTCTACCTATTCCATTAAAATTTTGACAACTAAAAAAGAGAGAGGTAGAAAATGATTTTTTTTTTGTTTAAACTTTTCTTTGGAGAAACACTTAATACATGTTGGATTTGAAATCGTTATAGATCATGATTTTTTTAAATAAAAGTAATTTATTTAAAATTTATAAAGAAATTTCAAAATCACTTAGATTACCTACTAATATATATATATATATATATATAAAACTTTTTAGTTGGTAAAAAGTAGATGGTTTTTTTTTTTTTTTTTTTTTTTTTTTTTTTTTTTTTTTTGAAAATAGTAGATGGTTATTGTTTTAAAAAAGAATGTAGTTGGTTAAAAGCATTTTTCACGATTTTAAAATTCATTCTAAAATTATCTAGGGAAGCTCAGTCATATCAAATTTATTCTAGGAAACAAACATAAAATTTTATATTGTCAAAAAAAAAAAAAAAACATAAAATTTTGGGATAAGTACACAAATAGCCCAAATTGGACCCCCTATTTTCAAATTTGTCCAACTACACTATTTTTTTCAAGAATAGACTTTGGGCCTCCATTTTTTACATGAAAGTCATGGTCATTTTACCATAGAGTCCTTTGCTTCATCTCTCCTCAATAATGGCTAAATATTTTCTCTCTTCCATCATTAATGGTCATTTCCTATCTCTCCCATCATTAATAGTCATTTTCTCTCTCTCCCATCATTAATAGTCAAACATTTCTCTCCCATCAATAATGACGGAATATTTTCTCTCTCCCATCAATATTTTCCTTTTTTCGTTTTTGGGAAATTGGGTAAACCTTTTTTCCCTAATTTTTTATCCCGTTTTGCATCCAATATTTTTCTTTTTTTTAGGGAAATTGTATAATCTTTGTTTCCAGGAATATATGTCTTAGTGTTCTGTATGCATAATATATCCCGGTGTATATGAATTATATATGGTAGGTTATGGCTAGAGTAAAAAAATTCCAAACATTTGATATCTGATAAATACGGATGTATAGTTTTATTATACTGATTATATATTGTATGGTGATATATATATATATGATTGCTGAGATTATTTCTATGAATATATGTCTTACGGTTCTGTATGCATATTATATCCTGGTGTATATGAACTATATATATTAGGTTATGGCTAGAGTAAAAAAAATTGCAAACATTTGATATCTGATAAATACGAATGTATAATTTTATTATACTGATTATATATTGTATGTTAATATATATATATATTTTTGGGACCCAAATTGTCCATACTTGTTTAAACGATAATATGAAGGCTAATTTGGTCTTCAACTTGTATATATGTACAGGTGTTTCGTTTAATAAGAAAATGTTCTGGTGCTTTAACTTGTCGAGCATATATGTTCTTGTGTATATAATATATGCTACTGTACATATAACAGAGATCGTGTACATATAACAGATACCTATTTTGAATATGTAGTTGAATATATGAGTACTGATAATGAATATATAATTTATATTTATATATATTGTTAACAATGATGAATAGTATAAGGTATACCTATGTAATGAAAGTATATGTATTATAGTATATATTGAATTTCAACCACAATGCATGAGGGAATAAAAATCAACTTTTATAACGATAAATCGTACCAATAAAAAACAATGTTCAAACATAAAGGATAATTGTTTTCAACAAATTGAAACATAAAAGATAACAACCCAAAGGAATGAGAAATTCAAACGTTCTTAAGAAATTGAAATACAAAACAACTACTGTGTTAGTGCAAATCTACAAGCCTTATGCCAAATCCTGCCACAACGACCACATTTAACCCGTCTTTTGAACTCCATCTGTGAGGGGATTCTGATCTTATTCTGACATATGATATAAATATTGTTATGCTTTGGAATATATAATATTTATAATATGATATATACAACCAAATATAGAAGATATTACATGTTCTATAAACCCGAACACAATATAATCAGAATAACAATAAAATATATGAACAAAACCTATTATATACAAACCCAACATATATACAAACCCGACATATAATCACAATATACATAATATGAAGATATATGGAAAAAAAAACCCTGCATATAATCACGATATACCTAATATTTGACATATGAAATAAATATGTATCAAACACACATGTTATATATGAAACAAAATTGACTGAAAATGAAACTGATATTGACTGACATGAGACATCCCTTGGAATATATTAAATATTAAAATTGAAAATGAAGCCATAAAAAACATGATTATAATGTGTATGAAATATATACGAAACTTACCTCGACTAAAACGATATATCCCTTTTAATATATAAAATATAAAAACTTAAAACGTAGCCATATGAAAACGTGTTTATAATGTGTATTGTATACGAAACTTACATTGGCTAAAACTATATATCCCTCCGAATATATAAAATATAAAAACTAAAAACGTACCCATGTTCAAATGACTGGAAAGCGGACCGTACAGACTGAACACAGATTGCCGGAAACCTACCGAAAAAACCTAAAAACAAAAGAGAAACACACTGGAAAAAATACCACGAACAAACAAGATTCTGTGAACTGCTGTATGAAGTCTGAAACCGCAGAAACAGAGGGGAAAAACTTCAAAACCGCCGACAATGGACAACCGAAAGTGAGAGAAAATTCTGCTGTAACAAAAAAAAAAAAAAAGAGAAATAGGAAGAGGCTGAAAATAAAACCAAAACGAAGTACGGAGGGAGAATGAAGGAGAGATAAAAAACGATTATGGGAATATCCCTAAAATTAGGGGATTACTCGAAAATTTACCTTCCTAAAATGGAGCATAAACGGTTGGCTATTATGGAATATATTATTATACTTTTTAATATTATTTGAAAATAAATGATAAGACCAAGGGTATAAATGTAAGAAGATCTATCCGAAAATCTAATCTTGTAAATAAGGCAAATGTTGGACATATGTGAAAATATGACTCCAAAACGGTTTATCTACCAAAATTTCTCTAAAATTTTACAAACTCGATATTGGACTGACCAACATATCTTCGGTACTACCAAACCCATCAAGAAACAAACATTGGGGACAACATCAATTTCGAACCAATATTTCTTCAAATAAAGTATTCGAATCTATTATCTTTCTCTATTTTTTTTTTCAGAAATTTTAGCGGATGAGATCAATTAACCTATTAATTACATATTTGTCATAATCTTGTGTTTTTCTCATTGGTAGGATTTCATTAATTGATTTCAATTTTTTTCTTCCATAATTGTCCTTATTTAATTATATAATTATAATTAATACATAAATATATATATATATATATATATATATATATATATATATATATATATATATATATATATATATTTTACATTACAGACGGCAACTATATGGAATTGATATGGAAAGTTTTTTTTCCATTGCCGCCTGACCCAATTGTCGCCTGCTTATTCCCTTTTTTGGAACTAGTTTAAAAACACGTGCGACGCACGTTAAATTTCACTTTTTTAATTGATTTTTTTTTTAAAAAAAGATGGTGCCTAGAAGTCTAAAACTATATATTATCTTGTTCTATGTTCATTTACAATAATAAAAACGAAATACTTTGCACGTGGTTTGAAATCTTTGGAATATATTTTTTATGGTGAAAGTTAACTTTTGAATAAATAAATAAATAAATATATATATATATATATATATATATATATATATATTTTGAGATCTTGAATAAATATATTTTTCATCTAGTTCAAATAGAAAATATTTGACATTAAACTATAATGTAAGAGGTAGAAAAAATAATAAAAGATATATAATTAAAATTAAAATACATATAATAGTTGTAAAGTAAATTTGATAAAACATAAAAAGTGACATCATAAAGATAGTTTATTATCTCATGGGTAATTCATCGGTGTGCTTGGAGATTGTATTTTGGAGTAAAAGAAAGAAACCAATTTTATAAGTTGATTTTTTTTTTTTATAAAAAAACTAAAGTATTTAATAAAATATAACCTCTTTGAAAATAACATTTTTTGTATGCTTGGATAACAAATTTTGATCTTCAAGTGATTGGATAAGAATTTTTGTGTTGACATTAAAAAAAGTTGTTAATGTGAAATTACATATTTAGAAATATATTTTCTAATATTAAGAACAATTTGTCCTTGTGTTTTGTTTAATGTCATCCCACAACATAATATAATAGGAAATTTGTTTCCTTTCGAACTTGAATGGATATCATTTTGTGCCATTAGGTGGACTTAATTAATGGAAATCATGATATCAAAATGTGTTTCCCTATTCTTCCATTAGACAATTTAAATATAGTTTTTTTTTTTGAAAAAGACCATTTAAATATAGCTCATATCCCTTCTCTTGAAGAAATTTCTCCAAATAGGTAAGTATAAATTATATAGGACTTTAAAGGAATGGTACAAAGATTGCAAGGAAAATGTTATAAATTTAAGAAAAAAGAAAAAAGAAAAAAAGTAATTGCATAATGATTAGACTATTAATATATTGATACCAAAAAATAGTTTATTAGTGTTTTTTTTAAAAAAAATAGTAAAAAGAAAAAAAAAAGTTATATGCATGTTAATGAGAAATGTGACAAGAGACGAATGTGACAACTCAAATTTAATATACTAAGTGGATTTTTTTTTTTTTTTTTTATATTTATAACAATAAACTAAGTGGAACTTGTGAGAACATTTGTGCAATAATTATTAAATATGAGAATATTTGAATGTTATTCAAATCTTATATTTCAATCAAAATGAGTTTAAAATTTAATGAATATAGTACTTATTTTCATAAAATGATTTTTTTGTTATTCTTTAAAATTTTAAAATATGTTTCATTCATAATATTTTAAGTAAAATGAAGCGAGACATTCAACAAATTTTTTAAGAAGATAAGGGAAAAATACACTTTTGGTCCCTGAGGTTTGGGTTAAGTGACACTTTGGTCCCCGAGTTTTCAAACTCAACAAAAATACCCTTGAGGTTTGAGATGAGCAATTTGGTCCCTGCCGTCCATTTTGCCGTTAAACCCTAACAGTTTGCCGACGTGACATCATTATTTTAATTAAAAAATGAATTTTTAATTTTTTTAAATAAAAATATATAAAAATGTTAAAAATATTATTATTTTATTATTATTTTTAAAATTCTCTCTCTTTCTTCTCCATCTTCTTTCTTCCTATCTTCTTTCTCCCTCCATCTTCTTCCTTCCCCCTCCCATCTTCTTCAGCTCCAGTAGCCGGCCGCCGCCATAATTTTTTTTTTCCTTCTTTCTCTTTCTTCTTTTCTTCCCTTCTTCTTTCTCTTCCTTTCTTCTGTTTTTTTTTTTTTAAAAAGGGATATTCGGGGAGGAGGAGCTCCTCCTCCCCCTCCCGTTTCAGATCTGATTTCATTCAGTATCACAATAATCATCTAAGCAGAATCAATCTCCATTTTTTATCTTGCAACAAATCGACATGGTACAGGAAGAATTTTATAGTAATTTTTGCGTGGTAACTATTTTTAAACAGCAGCCTGTTAAAAGGTCATATAAGTTTCATACTTGTTTATATGTAATAAAACATGAACAAAACACACCCGTGCATACTAATTTTCACCTTATCTTCACCATACTAATTTTCATAGTAAAGCTCACATAGGTAAAATCATACACATATATATACATAATAAAGATTTTCATCAATGTATATAAAAGGTCACATATTTTTCATACAGAGCATTTAAATGCAGCAGATATACTAAACTAAAATTTCCAAGATTTTTTCATACATGCAACAAAGATATTAAAGAGTAACGAAGGTATGAGTGCAACAATTTATAAGTATTGAATCTTGCCAGTTGATCAGAGAGTTAGCAACTAAAAATTATGGAAGGTATGAGTGCAACATTGTACTTAATTTGCTTTTAGTCTTTCTCATCTATGTTTCAGTATTAAATCTGTTTTGCTCGACCCCAAAATAGGGGAAAACTACCTCAATCAACATGCTTTAAGTGAGAAACCCGCATGAAAAGTGTCCGAATCACTTTTCAAACACTGCCCAAACCCCAAAAACAGTGGAGTTGCTCGAATCACTGCCCAAACCCCAAAATAGGGGAAAAATTCAAAATTCCCAATCTGTTGATTTAAGTATGAAACACGTATGAAAATTGGAAATCTAGAACAATACATACAGTGCAAGGCTCGACATGCTTTTTAAGTGAGGTACCCGTATGAAACCCGTATGAAAAAACTCATATGAAAAGTAAAGAAGGTATGAAATTTTTGTGTACCGAAACTAAAGGAATGTAAATCCTTTGCAGCGGAAGCGTATATCAAATCGTATCGTTGTTAATTGCGTTAAAACGAAAACACCGATACATTGGCCTTAAAATTACAGAACAATTCTATAATCTAACTGATTAAGCATGCATTACTAAACAATTTAGAGATTTGGAGACCTACTTGTTGAAGAACGAATTTCTTCTCTGCACAATGCTCCAAAAAAAACACGAACAATTCGTCCAACGAACACCACCATCAAAGAACACCCACTACGCTCTGGATTCTTGAGGTTTGAGTTTGTGGGAACTCAATCTTGTGTGAGGGAATAATTATGCAGCAAGAAGGTTGCTGTACATTTTTTCTTGAGAGTGAATCTTGAGAGTGATTTTTCAGGAGAGACCAAAAAAATTTGTGAGAATACAGAACTCTGTACCTTTCCCACACGTTGGTTGAGAGTGAATGAGGGAAAGGGAGTTACAATCGTGTAACTCCCCAATGAGGTGTCAATCCCTCATTTCCCAATACATATTAATTTAACAATTAAATTAATATATATTAAGACTATATATTATGCACATGAAATTAATTTTAACCAAATCAAAATTTGATTAAATTAACTTTAACATATAGTTTTAAATTTATATTTAACTGAATTAATTCAACCAACTAATTAAATATCATATATTTGATCAATGTTATATTTGAATCAAATTCAAATATATCTCTCTCTATTAACCTATAGTTTTAATGTGCATCCAATGTACATTTTATGAACTAGAGAATTAATTTAATTGAATCACATTTAATTTAATTTAATTTAATTAATTCATTCAAATAATTCTCTCATAGGCTATAGTTTTAATATGAATCTTATTCACATTAAATATAACATATAGTTTCAATATGAATCTAATTCATATTTAATATTTGAACCCCTTCAAATATTTAATTATCTCATTAATTAATTTTGAATCACATCCAAAATTAATTTTATATTATAAAGTTTAATTCACTAATTAAACTTATATTATAATGTATCTTCATACATTATCTTAATTGTATCATATACAATATAATTCCCTTAAGGAATTTGAACACACTTCAAATTCTATTCAAGACTATTTAACCTCAGAAATCTTTACGAGCTAGCAGGTGGACCTAATGGACCTACATATCAAAAGCTCCAACGATACGAGATTGATCAGCTAAACTCATTAACCGAGTCAATCAACATTCGTTAACTGTGGGTCACTCCACTAAAGACCCACAACTGCACTCTTCTCACTGTAGAATATTTCTATGTCCACGGATATCGACTAATGCAGTAAGTCAATCCTTCACGTGTGTTCGTAACATCAGCTGGGTCAAATTACCGTTTTACCCCTGGGTTACCTCTGGATCCTTAAGTACCATTGATCCCTCTAATGCACAATTTGTTTAGGGTCCAACCTCTAAACAAGAGTTCCTCTCGGGCCAGGAGAGGACGGCGCGCCTTTGTTCAAGCCCCGGAATTAGCCCTTAAGGAAACACACATCTACTTGTCCCAATAGGGGAATGAGTGAATTCCATCTTGTATTGTCATGTCCCCAGCCCCCTACTCGGTCTTGTCCCCAAGAAGGTAGGCTTATTGAGTCGGTATGTTGGCCACTCTCACCCTTACTAATCAAAGGACAATCCCTCGTGAGAAGGAGTTCATGACACACTCAAGATTAAGATCGAGTTACCTAGGTCATCCTATTGAAACAGTAACCTAACTAGTTAACGATGTTACATCTAGTGGTTTACTATTTCGTGGTCCGGTCTTATACAAACTCATTGCATAGGATACCCTCGCTCGCATGTCTCCTACATGGACGCCTTGGATCAATACGTCTGTATTGAATACAAAGCGGACCGTATCACATAGTGTTACCAGGATAAAGTACCCAGCCTTATGATAGCGAGCATAGCTAGCTATTTTTCTCTGATTAATTAAGCTAGTCTTTTATAATTATTTGTCCAAATTTATGCATTTTTATGTTTTATTTGTAGGAAGTACGTGTTTGAAGCTTAATTCAGCAATTGGAGTCAAATGGAGTTTTCTACCTAAAAAAAAAAAAAAAATCATAGCGTCGCAACGATATAGAAAATTTTCCAAAATTGCGGATCGCGACAACGTCTCGACGCTACGACGAAATTTTGCTATTTAAGCATCCTTTCGGCTAGGTTTTTGGGGATTGAATTTTGGGACTTCTTGGGGCCGTAAACAGAGCAAAAAGAGAGGAATTCAAGACTGAATCAAAGAGGAAAATTCGGAAATCAACCCATTGTTCGGGGGATCGTGACGGGGACGTCGGACTCGACCTACATTGAGTTTTCTTTTCCCTTTTCCTTTCTTTAGCTAGATTTATGGCTTTTACATGTTTAGTTGAGCTTGTAATTCTATTCATGAGTAGCTAAACTTGTAGCTTAGGGATTGATGTAGTTGATTAAGTGTATGGATTGAATTTATGGTTTAAGTTGTGCAATAGTTATTATGTTTGTAATCTTGATTTAATGCTTTCAATTAATTGGCCATTAGTTGGATGAATTAAGTTTTGAATCTAGCTCGGGGGAGGGGATTTAATATAGACTTACTCAAGATTGCATGACTAGAGTTTATTTTCTAATTCGTGACGGTTTTAGATTAACTTTGGAATTAGTCAAAAGATCCCATTGCCTTGCATATTAATAAACTTAGATAGGGATATCAAGTTAGTTAATTTGCATGAGAATCAATTATACTTGGGAGAGGTAGTTGTGATTAAAGGGTCTTTGGCTCATAATTTCATTGTGCATAATAACTTACTCCTTAAAATCAATCCTAGACTAAATCGGCGAAATCAATTCCCTAAGTATCTTTCCCAATTGAATTTCCACACTTTTTACGTGTTTTGATTTAAGTTTCCTACCATTCATTCACTACTTTTTGATCCCTAAATAAAATTGAGCAAGATAATTCACAATACTTGATTTGCTTAAAAATCCAATCCAGAGGACGACACTCGTTTATACGAACACTTTATTATTACTTGACCGTGCGCTTGCGGTAAGGAAAATTCCACATCACCTTATCCTTGTACTATAGACCTTTTAGATTGTTACTTGAACACTGATCCCCGTATGTCCCCACATACTAGTCCAAGTCTCATGTAAACAACCTTGGATCTTAGTTTATTGGATTTGGGTCATATTGTGCAATTCTAGACTTAATATGACAATAACACTTTATGGCATAAACCTCAATAACACTTTATTGTTACAGGTGTATAATTCGTTAATAATTCACTATCTACGAGTTTTAGGACATAAAACCCAACAGAAACCCCCGAAATCATACAGTCCAAGGCTCAACATGCTTTTTAAGTGAGAAAACAGAGCAATGGAGAAGACATACAAACCGAAAACCCCCCAAAATCATAAACCGATAAAGCAAAAATCATAAACCGAAGAACCCAAAATCAGTACCTTTCTTCGCCTTCAAACCCACCTCTTTGTCGCGTGAAGCCCTAACGACACAATGGAGAAGACGAGAGAAGCCGATACCCACCTGTTTTCGGAAGGAAGAAGTCGAAAGCAGTGGAAGAACAATGGAGAAGACGATGGAATACGGTAGCAGGGTTTTCAGAATGAAGAATCCTGTTTTGGGGGAATATTTTGAATTTCCATATACTAATGCCTTTTCCTTTTTTTTAATTTCTTTTTTTTTTCTTTTTTAATATCAGAGGGTCAATTTCATAAATGGGCCACAATGAAAAAAAATGGGTTGGACTGAAATTGAATTTATAAACTTTTTGGACAAAAGTGAAAAATATGGGCTGATTTCAGCCCATTCTTGTAAAAACTTTTTTTTTTTTTTTTTTTTTTCAAAATTCTTCTTCTGACTGTCCCTTTTCTTTGTCACTTTTCTCCATCGAAACCAATTCCTAAATCTTAAAATAGTCTAAAAGAAAAAAGTTGTGTGTCGTTAGATAATTTATCTGAAATAATAAAATTTGAAGAAAAATAGTAAAAAGTCCTTATCTTAGACTTGGTAAGATGAACACTAAAAAAAGCAACGTTTTTGGAATTTTAATTCCCTTTGTTTTTGGCTTCAGTTTATGGATTATGCGGCAAAAAATGACCTTACGCCATATGACTTAAGCTGCCGGCCATTTTAGTTCAGTTGTATATGTAATTCAGCAATTTTTAATTGGCCTTTTTGTAATTTTATTATTATTATTATTATTTTTTGGAAAATTAGTCACATAACTTGTTGCAGTTTATTCAACTCGACAATAATTAAAAGCAAAAATGGGTGCATATGTTTTAGAAGATAAATTTGACAACACTTCTTACAAAACTATAGTGCGCTACATCATTATCCTCATTTTAATCCACCATTTTTTTCTTATCAAAATACTTTTTTTCTTTTTTCCTTTTTTTTTTTTTAAATAGAAATCATTTTGTTAAACTTTCTTTTCTTGCCACTAATTTTGAACACTTGAGAGCTGTTTGATCCAAATTTTGTATATGATTATGATGCTTAGAAATATAAAATATTTTATTTTTGGTTTCATTAAGAATAATATTTTTTTGCATGGATGAATATAGAGAGATGGAGAATTTTCTTCTTCCTTTTAAGTTTGAGGAAAGGAACGAAGATTAGTCTTGACTCTTGATGCCCAATATCATATATTATCTCGCGACTAATTTTTGTTAATTGTTATAGGCAATTTTGGACCACCCCGATATACAAGGAGCTGACGAGGACAATCGGGGAGAAATCGGGCTGAAAGATGGACCAAGGAGGCAAAACCGACAAGTGGGACAAGCCAAGACCGAAGGGGTCGGGTTTTTGGCCCGACCCTCGGCCCGCTCGCGCGGGCCGAGTCCGTTCGATGCCGTTTGGTCCCCACCGCCTTTGTCTGCCTCGGTTTCGCCTGGTTTGACCTAAAATGCCTCCGAATACCTAAAAACCCTAGGAGGATGAACATGTATTTATATCCCTCTTCGCCACTGAAGAGGGGATCCCGAATTCTATCGCTAAACTCTACTCCCTATTCTCTACTTTCTCCTCTTGCTCCTACTTTTCCACTCCCTACTGTTCTGTTTGCTGACTTAAGCATCGGAGCCGGTGTGGCGAGCACCACACCGGTGTGCAGGTTTACTGTCTTGCAGGCCACGTCTTCCCCCCTCATCTACAAATTTACCGTTGGTGGCACGTGAAGGTCAAGTGAGATCCTCTGGCCAAAATCGACCATCAACATTAATAAAATATATTAAGTTATTTTGTTGTTATAAAGTATAAGCTAATATTTTAATTCATATATGAAAAGAATTGTACGCGTGTGTCATGCATGCTTACATATCAATATTATGGAAAAAAAAATATTATGGCGTTGAACATTTAAATTAATAAGTAAAAGTGACTAGTTTAATTTTCCCCCAAAATTGTATTATAATATTTTGAAATGGGAAAATTTAATGACCTTTTTTTTTGGGGGGGGGATTGCAAAAACTATGTGAAATACAGAGGATTTTTAGTTAACTACAGAGACTATTACAGTTATATTCTACCGATCTAAGAATATCTATATTGATTAAGACATTATAAATTTGATGAAAATATATGAGATTTAGATTCCTAACCTTACGTATTGTTGAATTACAAAAAATGTATAATTATACTTTCAAAATTTCAATTTGATCGATTAAACTTATGAAATTGTTGCAATATACCTTTAAATATTATTGCTTGTGGCATAAATCACCTCTAAATTATAAGTATTTTTCCAAACAAATCCTTTGAACTATTAAGTTTGTCACAGTCAAACCAAAAATTTTATATCAATTTTTTTTCTTAAATCAAGATAGCAAACTCAACATTATTTAGCGAATTTGATCCTATAATTTAATGGATAAGACACCAACTATCATTCCAAATGTCGATAGTCTGATAGATCCCATTCCTGCAATTTCTAAACTAAAAAAAAAGTTCAACATTGATTTGAAGCTTTTTTTTTAGTTCAACAATAATTGGGGTGTGAAGATTCAAACATCTGGACTCTTGCTCAAAGATATATGCTAATTAAGTTATGCTCACTTTGGCAAAAACTAAATTATTTTAATGATTATATCATAGTTTTTTTTTTCTAATTTTATAAAATTAAAAAAGGTTTACAGGGTAACAATTAAGGGTTTGGTTGAAATAATTTTTATAGTTTAAGAACAATGGGAGCATTTTTGCAATCCTTGAGAGTTTAATTGTAATAGTTTCATGAGTTTAAGAGGATGATTGATCAAATTGAGATGATGGTAATAATCCTCATAATTGAGGAGTTCTTGCTTATTTATTTATTTATTTTTTTTTTGACAATATGTGGGAAAGGGGAATTCGAACCACAAACTTTGTGATTATCGGTTCTTGCTTATTTATTGTTATCGCTATTTTTGTCTAGATAATATTTAAATAATATATATTAGTAAAATAGCAATCAAATAACGACTAGTAGGTCTCATATATATATATATATATATATATATATGCCATATTTTTTGGTAGTTTCCAAATTGAGATAAAATGACGCTAAAATTATTAAAAAGATGACAAAAGAAATTGATAAAAAACAATTGCTGTACTTCTGATAATTAAAAAAAAAAACTCCTGAAATGCACCGTTAATCTATTTTGATTTCTTAATTGTATTATATTTTGTTGTGATGATAGAATTTACCAAATTTTTAATAATTTACGAAGTCAAAGTTTGAAACGTTCACACAACTGGACAATCTCCACTGTCCTCACGGGCATATTTTGATTTTTGGGTCTCAAGGAATCTGGAAATCCAATCTTTGACTTGGTCGTATAAAACCTTTTCTAGCCTTCATATTTCTTTGGTTTTGCCTTTAATTTAACGTAATTATTGATTTTGTAGTTGTCAAAAAATTATTGATTTTGTAATTAATATATTCTGCATTCTACCGAATTAAATTATCAATTATATTAAAAAATCTCTTTTCAAATAAATATATATATATTTTGACAATATGAGGGGGGATTTGAACCACATACCTTGTGGTTTATGCCAATTGAGCTATGCTCTTATTGACAATTTTCTAGTTCTTTTATCCTTTGGTTTTGGTCCAAAATTTTATACATATTTTTCATCTTAATTCCTCTTTAAGCATTACAATATTTAATTAACTATCCGAGTATAGTTTAGTGGATAAGACATGGATTGTCATTCCAAAGATTAATGACTCAATCTCCTATCCTTGAAATTGTTAAACTGAAAAAAAAAATCTTTAATTAACTTCTCGATATAAACATCTTATTTTCATTTATATGAGTTGCATCTTACCACTTTTTATATATATTAACTTTTCACAAACTTTGTTCTATACAAATTCTCTTCTAAAACCTAACCCGATGTAAGATCAATTTCCTTCCAACTTTACCTTGGAGAGAGGTTGAACTCCTAGAGCAGTGGGATCCAAGTGAGACTAAGTATATATCTATCCACATGATCTAAATTATCTTTTCTAAAATTCAAAATAAGTTCAAAGAGATCTAATCAGAAGATCATACCTAGACATCATTCAACCACTTCATTGTAGCCAATAAGACGAGATGTTGGACACAATCGATATTGAGAATACACATCTATATAGTGGCATGTTGCCTTTATATATATTGACCATCTAACACATTCATTCCGAAGCTTACAACAATGCACCTCGAACCATTAGGATCTATACAGTGGGATACTACCATAGCTATAACTTAACTAAAATTGTGATAAGTGACCATTTTATCAAAGCCACAAAATCCTTTGTTTTTTTTTTCTTTCCCTTTTCTCTTATATAAGAATATAGAGAAGAGATATGATATTTTCTCCTAAGCTACATCTAGATCAATGTAGGAGGCAGTGAAAGCCTTTGGTTTGAAGATGACTCGTTTGCTTCTAGTAACCATGGGATGATTGTTCACCTTAGGTGGTTGCTCAGTTCGTGGAGGCTCTTGTGGTGAAGGTATAACTGGTAAGACAGTTTCACTTGGAGGATCAATACTCAGATCCGCTGGCGGTGGCAGAGCCTCAGGTGAATTAGTTGGATTTGGTGCAGGACTTAAGGAAGGCACATTAGTAGAAGACTCATGTGGAGAATATGGAGTATTGGGTATGGAGGACAGTGTAGGTAGAGTTTGGGTGATGGATGGGGAAGAAGGGGGATTAGGAGCTGTCGGTTTGTTATATGGAAAGGTAAACTCATCGAATGTGACATGTTTGGATACAAAGAGGCGTCCATCAGAGGCAAGACACTTATAGCCTTTGTGCTTATTGTTGTAACCAAGGAAGAGGCAAGGGGTTGAGCGAAAATTCATTTTATGTGAGTTGTAGGGACGCAGACAAGGGAAGCATTGACAACCAAAGACTTTGAGGAAAGAGTAGTTGGGATTAAGGTTGAAAAGTTTCTTTAATGGAGACACTCCATTTAGGGCTGTAGAGGGTAGTCTATTGCTAAGATAAACGACAGTGGAGAAGGCATCATCCCAGAAGGTAAGAGGTAGGGAGGCTTGTGATAACAAAGTGAGGCCAATGTCTACTATTTTACTGTGTTTCCGCTCGCCAATGTCGTTTTGCTAAGAAGTATGAGGGCATGAAATTCTGTGGTCAATGCCATGAGCCCGAAGTATAGGTGTAAAGGATTTAAATTCCCCCCCCCCCCCCCATCGGATTGGAATCGAAGTATAGGATGACCAAGAAGCTTTTCAATAGAGGTTTTAAAGGAGAGAAACACAGAGTAGACATTAGATTTATGGTTAAGGAAGTAGATCCAGGTGTATCGTGAAAATACATCAATGAAACTAATGTAGTACCGAAAGCCATTCCTAGAGATAGTGTGGGAGCATACCCACACATCAGCAACCATTAATTGTAAGGGGGCAGTGTATATAGTATTGGATAGGGGAAAGGGGAGAGCATGCGATTTCCCTATAGCACAAACATCACATAAGCTAAGTCTAGTATAAGACGATTTCATTGAATCACAACTATGAGCAACAAAACGTACAATGAGAATAGTTGGATGGCCAAGTCTTCTATGCCAAATGTCTAAATGCGAAGGTTTAGTAGTAGTATTATTTACAAAAGCAGTAGATAGAGCTTGATACAACAAGTCTTTATTCACAGTAGATTGTGGTATGGTATTAACATTTGGTAAATGGGGATTATGAGTAGCGGAATGAATAGAGAGATTGAACCTGTACAACCCTTCATGGAGTGGTCCTTGGAGTAGTATTTGGCCAGAAAGACGGTCCTTCAAATAACAGAAGTCAGGGTGAAATTCAAAAAATACAGAGTTATCTTTAGCAAATTGGCTAACGCTAATGAGGTTTTTGGTTATTTGGAGAACATGAAGGATATTTTTAAGGTGAAAAATACGGTTAGAGGAATTGAAAGAAGAATAGCCAGAGTGAGATATGGACAGACCTGCACCATTTCCAACTTGCATTTGGTTGCCTTGCCACCGGTGTAATCATTGCTGACTGCAAGATTGTTGAAATTGTTGGTCAGATGATTGGTAGCGCCTGAGTCAGGGTACCAGCTGTTGTCTTGATTCATATCTGAGGTTGTGAGCATGACTTGCATTTGTGGATTGGGAGAGAAAGCACCAGCACCAAATTGCGAATGAAAATTACCGGAATTGATTGTCTGCTGCTGTTGTGGAACTCTGCCAAAGAGGGATCGAGTAGCACTTGATGGCGGTATGGCCAAATTTATAACAGATTTGGCAATGGGGTTTGTTCCTATTGTTGTTGTTCCATGATCGCCCTCTTCCTCTATTGGAACGACCACCTCTGCCTCTGATGTTGTTCCATGGACCAGAATGCTGCTGATGAGCTTTATTTGGTTTTGAGACATCGGAGTCATTAGAGTGACTACTCTGAGTCATTAGGTTCGTTGTAGGTACAGAGCCGTCAGTGTTAACGGTCTTCATTTTGCTCTCAATCTGATTCTCATGTGTGAGTAATAATGCCATAACCTCTTGAACGCCAATATCGTCAGTTTGTGCTGTGATAACATATATCATAGCTTCGTATTTTGATCCTAATCCAGCCAAGATATAGGTAATGTGGTCTTCAACATCTTCTTTGCCAATTGTCGCTAGGGCATCAACATATCGCTTAATTTGAGAGAAATAGTCATTGAGAGACATATTACCTTTCTGTATAGTTTGGAGCTTGAATTTATATGCATAATCTGAGCTCTGTTTCTAGAATTTAAGATTTGGAGGAGACATTTCCAGATTGCTTGAGATGTCTTGCAGTGGATGACTTGCTCTAGAATATTGTCAGTCATCGATCCAAGAAGCCACGAAGAGATCAGTCGATCTTGGCGTTTATCTTGACAGTAGGATCATCAGTGGAGGGAATTTTCTTGGGCGGAGGGTGAGAATCTTGGGCAAATTCAATTTGCACTTTCCAGACAAGAAAGTTGTCATTTCATAATTTCACCGTAGAAATCTTGTTACCTGGATTAACTGTAACGCCCCAGGCCCGAGGGTACGTTACCATACTCGTCTTTAAACTGCTTCCAAGAGTGACGACTGTCCCCACAAACCAACACGGGGTCCTTTTAGCATGCTTTGTCCTCACTCACATGCTCCCTAGGAAAATTCCCAGGAGGTCACCCAACATAGAACTTCTCAAAGCTAAGCACGCTTAACGTCAAAGTTCCTATGATTGAACCACCGAAAAGGAAGGTGTACGTTGTTGGTATAGGTAGTATCTATCAATTCTTTTAAGCTTATTTGGACCATGCTTTCATGTCCTCAAGATCCCTCTCATTCAGATGTGGCCTCGGTTCATTCATGTACCCCTCCTAACTCGGGTGTTACATGCCCACCAGCTTCCGCCTTGGTTCGTCCCCGAACCACATCCTACTGGGAGAGGTTCCGCTCTGATACCATCTGTAACTCCCCAAGCCCAGGATTCGGAATCCGGATTCGGCACTTAACGGCCCCGACATTCTCCTTCAACCTGGCCACGCCACCATACTTTTCTCAAACTGCTTCAAAGAATGAAGACTGTCCCCACAAACCAACACGGGGTCCCCAACATAGAACTTCTCCAAGCCAAGCACGCTTAACTTTAAAGTTCCTATGATTGAGCCACCGAAAAGGAAGGTGCACCTTGTTGGTATAGGTAGTATCTATCAATTCTTTTAAGCTTTTCTTGAACATACTTTCATGTTCTCAGGATCCCTCTCATTCAGATGTGATCTTGGTTCATTCATGTACCCCTCCTAACTCGGGTGTTACATGAATGAACCCAAAGAGGCACCATCTTGATTGAGGGGAATAAAAGTCCCCACCCAGCGGAAGCGCATCGATTGGACCTTACGCCGTATATTAATTAACATTAAAATACCGTTACGAAAACTCAAACTAACTTTAAACAAACTTTAAAGTTGCTGTAAAATTGGTTTAAACATGCTTAAAAATAAATCTAAATTTATTTTCATGTTTTTCTAAAGAAAAGAGGAAGAACCGTTACAAACCTCCATTGTAGACTTGACCGTTCTTCGCCAACGACGCTCCAACGAACGAAAACGCAGCAGCCTCCTCGCCTCTTGATCGCTGGAATTTTCTTCTTGATCGGCACAATAACCACAGAGGTTACACCGGTATGTCTCTAAGTCTAGGAAGCAAAAGACTTGTGGGAGTCTTTCTCTAAGAGGGAGGCTAGAGAGAATTCTAGGTCTTGTCTTTCAAGAGTGTCAAGTGTCATGACCAATTAGGTCTAGTGTTCTATTTATAGAAGAGAGGCCATGAATAAAATATTCAATTAAATCAATCTTTTCCAAAATTGATTCAATCTTATTTCTTAATTAATCAATCATGATCAATCAATTCCATAATTGATTAATCTTTTCCACAAATGACTAATTACTTCCATAAGTGATTAGATCATTTCCATAAATGATTAATCACTTCCTTAAGTGATTAATTATTTCCATAATTGATTAATTCCCG
The DNA here is from genome assembly GCA_036850905.1 of Luffa acutangula. NCBI lineage: Eukaryota > Viridiplantae > Streptophyta > Magnoliopsida > Cucurbitales > Cucurbitaceae > Luffa > Luffa acutangula. Next base: position 51,861,409 of record CM072087.1, on the reverse strand, counting down.
GTTAATGAATTCTTTAATTAATTAACCACCAATTAAATATCACATATTTAATTCCCGGCCTAGAATTAATTAATTTGCCCAAACACATTTTAGGCCTTAAATTAATTAATTCATTATTTGAACTCTTTCAAACTTCCATAAATTTATATTTGAACTTTTCAAATATTAATTTCTCTCATAATAATATATCAATATATATTATATTTGTTTCCCTTAATAAATTGAACATTTTCAATTTACTATTATTACTTAGTTGCCTCAAATTACTTTACGAGCTACCAGTGGGACCTAATGGACCTGCAGATTAGAAGCTCAAACGATGTAAGATTAATTGGTCAAACTCATTAACCACATTAATCAATATTCGTTAACTGTGTGTACATTCCACTATAGACTCACAGTTGCACTCTTCTCACTACAGACATATTTTCTGTGTCCACGGATCTAGACCAATATCGACTAGTTAGTCTTTCACGAGTGTCCGTAACACCTGCTGAGTCAAATTACCGTTTTACCCCTGGGTTACCTCTATTTCCTTAAGTACCAATTCTCCTCTAATGAACAACCTGTTTGTGGTCCAACCATCAAACAGAAAACCCTCTCGTGCCATTGAGAGGGTAGGGCCCTTTGTTCAAGACTCGGGGTAACCACTTAAGGGAACACTCATCTGCTTCCCTAAAGTCGGGAAGGAGTGAATTCCATCTTGTAAGATTATGTTCCCAGCTCCCCATTCGGTCTTGTCCCCAAAGTGGTAGGCTTATTGAGTCGGCGTATTGGCCACTCTCACCCATACAAATCAAAGGACAATCTCTCATGAGCAGGAGTCCATAATCAACTCAGGATTAAGACTAAGTTGTCTAGGTCGTCCTAGTGAAATAGAAAACCAACTAGTTAACGGTGTTATAACCAGTGGTTACTATTTCGCGGTCCGGTCTTATGCAAACTCATTGCATAGGATACCCCCACTCGCATGTCTCCTACACGAACGCGTTGGATCGCAGCGTTTGTATCAAATACAAAGTGGGCCGTATCCATAGTGTCACCAGGATAAGGCACCCAGTCTTATCCATATACTATAGACCCTTTAGGCTGTTTCTTGAACAATGATCCCATATGTCGCTACATATAGTTCAAGACTCATATTACAACCTTGGATGTCTAATTTATTGGATTAGGGTTATTATGAGGCAAAGACAAATATAAAATAACTAATAACAATTAATGGAAAAATATATCAATATATTATTTCATTAATATCCGGTCAACGGTTACAATCACTATCTACGAGTTTTAGGGCATAAAACCCAACACTTGAGAGGGCCTTAGGTTTCGAATCCGGATTTCGAATCCTGGGCCTGGGGCGTTACAGATGGTATCAGAGCGGAACCTCTCCCAGTAGGATGTGGTTCGGGGACGAACCAAGGCGGAAGCTGGTGGGCATGTAACACCCGAGTTAGGAGGGGTACATGAATGAATTGAGATCACATCCGAATGAGAGGGATCCTGAGGACATGAAAGTATGTTCAAGAAAAGCTTAAAAGAATTGATAGATACTATCTGTACCAACAAGGTGCACCTTCCTTTTCGGTGGCTCAATCATAGGAACTTTGAAGTTAAGCGTGCTTGGCTTGGAGAAGTTCTATGTTGGGTGACCTCCTGGGAATTTTCCTAGGAAACATGTGAGTGAGGACAAAGCATGCTAAAAGGACCCCGTGTTGGTTTGTGGGGAAAGTCTTCATTCTTTGAAGCAGTTTGAGAAAAGTATGGTGGCGTGGCCAGGTCGCAGGGAAATGTCGGGGCCGTTAAGTGCAGAATCCGGATTCCGAATCCTGGGCCTGGGGCGTTACATTAACAGCAGATGTTGCTGAATTTGTAGGTGTTTCCACTGAAGTAGCTTTAGTGTGGGTTGAAGAATCCATGAGTATAGGTACTGCAGACAAGTCGATTGTTGAAGAAGATGAAGGTTGGAGTGTGCGATCGAAAAAAAAATCACTAAATTTGATCAGGTCGTGAGACTAGTGCTCTGATACCATGTGCTGCTAAACAAAACTTCAACAGAGAACTAGAGAGATAGAATCACAGCAAGAAGTCAGGAGAAACCCTTCCCATATCTCTCTTTGTTAAGCTTGATTAATACTGATACAAGAAGAGGATATATATAGTTGGGACTGGGAAAGAGAAAAACTCGTGAACTAACGAAATACAACTGAAATATAGGAAATAACTGATGTAATAAACAGAAAACTAACTGCATGTGTGGTGCACATAAGGAACGTTCAGTGGACTATCTTTACAGACTTGACTAATCAATCGTGTTTGAGAAATTTCTGTTGAACTTAATTTTTGAGTTTGTAGGTATTTTCTTAATTATTCATGCTCCCTCCATCATTCCTATCTTGGATCTACAATATTTACAACTTGTGCATTCCAATTTCCTACTGTAGTATACCACTTCTTAGACTTTGAAAAAATGCACTTAAAATGAATTTTTAATAATTAGCCAATATTTTTTGTTTTTTTAAAAAGCCAATATAAAGTTAAGAATATGTCTGTATTGCTTAAGTGGTGGAATCTACTTTTGCAAGAGAATATGGAGATGAAAATTCTTCCCTTTATTCCTTTCATCACATGACAATTAATTAATTTTTAACACTAATATATCCTTAATTTATTAAATTGGAGAATTAGGAAATAAATTTACAATTTTTTTGAGTAATTCAAAATAAAGCGATAGTTTTTTAGAATAGAATTAATTGCTTGACAACTTAATCTAGAAATACGGTTGCACCTTGCTCACAATATGTAAAAGAGCTAAGCTTTATGGCTTGAGCTATGTCTTTCCAATTTTAATTGATTTGGTCTCTTTCTACAAGGTGCATAAAGTATTTGTTTAAATATGTTATTTTTTTCTTTTTCAAATAAAAGCAATTATACAATTGGGAATGCTTGATTCATGACGCTAATTGAAGTTTAAATAAATAATAATATAATGAAAATTTCTTTTTTCATAATTTGAATGGTTAGATAGTACTAGAATTTCTTTTTTTTATTCATTTATCTTTGATTCTAGAAAGTCAAGTCAAACACTTAAAGATGAACAACAGTGTGTTCTTAAATTCGGAAATAAATTACAAAATGCTACTATTTTTAATTAAAAAAGTTTTTTCATTTTCATTCCTTAATAACCTCTTGTAATCTACCATTAAAAACACTTAAAAATTATAACCCTACTTTAGAAACTAGAAGAAAAAGTGCCTTATAGAAACTTGTCTTTTGTTTTGAGAATAATATAGTTAAGACTTGAAATTTGCTTTAGAAAAATATAAAATTACTAGCTAACCTTTGCAAAGAAAAAAAAAGTTATTGGATTTTCTTTTTGCACATAATTAAACATAAAAACAATCCTTTTGAACCTATGCAAGAAACTTTTTTCTTTTCGAACTCCAAAAAAAAAAAAAAAAAAAAAACCAACATTTTCTTTTCGAAGAGGATACAAGAAACGTTTTAGTTATTATAAAATTAAGATATGGATTATTCAAAGGAAAAAAAAATATATTTTAATGATAGTAATATATGATTTTGAAAAACAAATTGGTATATTGAATAGTTGCTATAGAAGAAAAGTACGAATATTAAAGGTCTGTTTGGTAACGTTCTCGTTTCTTGTTTCCGTTTCTTCATTTTTAATAAAGAAAAATAGAATTTCATGACTCTAACACCTATACATTCAATAATAATAAACCTATATTCTTATTTATGTTTGGAAAAAATTGGAAACAAGAACAAAAAAAGAGAAACTAGTTTTAGTTGTTCCCAAAAGTTCTATACAAATTTTGGGAGTGTTTCTAAAAAATGAGAAACAAGAAACATATCTAGTTATTAAATGCTTAGATTTCTTAATAAATTTAGAAACAAGAAACAAGAACGTTACCAAACGGGCCTAAGAAACTATTCAAGCAACATATAAATGATCAACCAATTATCACTATTATTATCAACCAATTATCACTATTATTATCCATGATGATTAATTAAACAACAACTAATCTTAATTATCCGTCTTTTTAAATCTATTGGAAAAGAGATATGGATGGGTTATTATGAACCATTTTTCAAATAGATTTTACTAGATTATCAAATTCTCTCTTAAATAAATCATTTTAAATACGTGAGATTTAATCCAAGTTTAAAATGTCGATATGGATAGAAATGTCAATGTCTCAATTTTATGAAAATTTTGATAAGAAAATCATAAAAATAAAAAAATAAAAACATTATTTAAATTAATAATTAAACCTTTTATACTTTTTTTTAAAATGAATTTAAATGCATGCTTCTATTTTCTTTTTTAATGTTTCATCAATTGTTTTGGAGTAGATGAAAATGTCGATTCACTCTTTAAGTTGATGTTGAATTTATAAACATGTAAAAATGTCACTAAAAATGTCGACATCCATCGAAATTTAATCCGTTACTGGATTTAATCAACATATTCATCAAATATCACTAATATATATGACTCATATGACAATAATTTAATAAATTATTATATTTCTTTTCATATATATATATATAACCAAATGAGAGTTGAATAATAATTGACATATATTTTTAACCAGGTCAAAAGTTCAAAATTTTCCATCCCAAATATTTGTTGAATTAGAAAAAAGATATTTTAGAAAATATTTCTAATTAATAAATGGAGTGTTTTGACTATTTAAAAACATTACTAAAAGCATCATTTGATGTGAGTTTACTGCTTCATTAAGAATTTATTTTTGAATAAAACTTGATTGATCTATCTACCCTATTAAAATCTTGACAATTAGGAGAGATAAAAAAAATTCTCATTTTCTACTTTTCCCTTTCTTAGTTGTCAGGATCTATGGTGAGATCCCCAAGTTTTTCCCTTTATTTTTTTAGTAAATTTAAGAACAAAACTTGGCTGCATTATCCCCTACATACCCCATTAAAATCTTGACAACTAGGTGAGATAAAGAGAGAAAAGAAAACTTTTTTTTTTTATCTTTCCTAATGGTGGTATGTAAATCTTGACAACTAAAAAAAGAAGATGGTAGAAAATGAGAAAACTTTTTTTTATCTCTCCTAGTTGTCAAGATTTTAATAGTGGTATGGTGGGAGATCCCTAACCAAGTTTTTTCCTAAATTTAATGCTGAATTATAAAAAATTATTTGTATTTTACAATGTGATAGAAGGTGGTATTTATTATTATTTATTTTATGGATTTTTTTTTTGAAATCAAGACTTCACAATTTTTTTGGTCCCAAGTTTGTGTGGTCGATCCCATCCATTGATTTTAACTTTAGTATAATATAAAATTGCTACTCGTGCTACATGCTTAATAATTTGTCCACCAATCATATATTACCAGGCTAGGTAGATCCCTAATAACATTTTTCTAAAACTTTGTTTACTAAGACACGAGCTTGATTCAAGTTCCTTTCTATATAAGAGTGAAAAAGTTCTATTTAAAATTTTTCGGTCTAAACCTTTTAATTTTTTTTTTTTTTGAAGCATAAACCTTTTAAATTATACGGGAATTCAAATCTCTGACTTTTTAATGTGTCCATATTAATTATTGTCGAACTATGCTCACTTTAACACATCTTTATTTAATCTTTAAAGTTTATAATAAGCCCTTAAATTTTTTAAGTTTATGCTAAAGCTCTAAAAACATTTTTCTAAACATATAAACTAAAAGAAAAATCAATTAAAAGTAATAAATGTATGGCATAATCGATGATAAAATATAATTTTTAAATTTTTTTTTTAAAAACATTAGAATTTTTTTTGTCTAAAAAAAATAACCATGACCGTCCGCCTGTCTTTTCTATATCTCTCTCTGTGTGTGTATATATTATATATAAAGTTTGGTTCTTGTAATCATCTTCTTCCTCGCAGAGTTCCGGTCAACTTCATCATTACTTTAATCCTCCGTTATTCACCGGATTTCCCTCTTTAAAACTTCCCTCCAATTCCACCACCTGAATCAATTTCATATAATTCCATTTCCACATCACAAAAACAGAGTTCCCCTGCAGCTCATATGGCTGCAACAACCACTCCGTCGCCGAGATTCTCCATCAACGCCGTCTGAACGGCCGAATCTTCTCGCAAATCAGCTCCTCTCTCTCTCTCTCACTCCATCCTCTATTTAATTTCATCAAATCCTGAGCGTGATCGAGTCGATTGAGTGAAAAAATGGCCGCGGCTCAGATGGTGGCGGATGATCTAGCGAGATCGATGAGCCGGCGGAGTTGGGCGTCGGGGAGCCAGAGAAGTTGGGCGACGGCGAGCATAAGAGAAGCATGGCAGGCGGCGCCGGACGTGTTCAGCCGGAGCGGGCGGCAGGAGGACGAAGAGGAGCTGAAATGGGCGGCGATCGAGCGGCTTCCGACGTACGACCGCCTCCGGAAAGGGATGCTGAAGCACGTGCTGGATAACGGGCGCGTGGTTCACGATGAGGTGGACGTGACGAAGATCGGAATGCAGGAGAAACAGCAATTAATGGAGAGTATGCTCAAAATCATCGAAGACGACAACGAAAAATTCTTGCGAAGGCTCCGAGACCGTACTGATAGGTAGGATAAATTCTTCTATTCACTTTAAAATATTTATTCGAAATCATTTATTTTTCAATTTCATTATTTTTAGTCCTAATCAAATATTATAATTCTTTTTAAAATATTTTTCTTTTCAAAATTAAACACTTGAAAATTTAAATCAAACTAAGAATTTTTTCTTCTCTATTGACGGAGCCCATGATAGAAATGAACATCTTTACTTTAGTCCTCCAAACTATCACCTATTTCTTTTCAAAAAAAAAAAAAAAAAAACTATCACCTATTTATCTAAGTTTCTCAACTTTAAAAAATATTTAATAAATATTTAAAATCTTACTTTTCTATTGATAAAATGTCCATAAAATTTTAAATTTGTATCAAATAAATCTTTTTTTTTTCAATGAATTCTTGATCTATTCAAAATTAAAAATAATAATTAGATACGAAATTAAAAGTTCATGGGACCAACACAAATTTAAAAGCTTAAGCATAGTGGTAACTTATTTAAATTTCTTTTGAAAGCATTTATTATTATTATTTTTTTTGAATTTGTGGGGTAAAAATGAATTTGTGTTAAATGTGTTGGGTGGAAATGAAAATGAAGAGTGGGAATTGAGATGCCGAAGATAGAAGTTCGATACCATCATTTATCGGTAGAAGGTGAATTACACTTCGGTAGCAGAGCACTTCCCACTTTGCCCAACGTTTTTCTTAATATTGCTGAGGTAATTTTTCTTTTTCCTTTTCTTTTTCTTTCTCTCTCTCTCTTTTTTTTATTATTATTAGGAAATTTAATTAAGATTTTAAATGTTTTTTGTTTGGTAGAGAGCAAGAAGAGTAATTAGTGCAGTTTTTTTTTTTTTTAATTATTAAACGATTAGTTTAATGGAGACCTTTAAAAAGCCAAAATAGTTGGCTAATTACCGGAGAATTTAGGTGTTTATTTTATTAAAGACAGAAGTTGTACGCCACCGAAACTTTGGTTTATATAATTTATTTTTTATTCATTTTTCAAACATTGCCTATCGTATATTATAAATAAATAAATAAACTAAAAAAAAAAACAGATTCTGGTTTCAACTTGCTTTAAATAAACCGCCATGTGGTTTGAAGGGTATTTCCTATTAATATATGACAAATATTTTTGGTGAACGACAATTTAATCATTTGTTGGACTTAAGAGTATGGTCAAAAAGAATACTATTCGTGATATTTTATATTCGTTATTTATTTATTTATTTATTTGTTGAGACGGCAGTATTTGATTTAATTTAGTGACATTAATTTTGATAGAGTGTGCTTGGATTGATACGCCTGGTCCCATCTAAGAAGAGGAAAATCCAAATTCTCAAAGATATTAGTGGCATCGTCAAGCCCTCCAGGTATTGTTTCAACGTGTTTTATGTTAATTGGTTTTTTGCAATTGTGTATAAAATTTTATTTATATTTGTATATACTGACTTTTCTAATTTTTTATTTTATGTACTATTTAATTTCATAACAGAGCATATAAAAGGTTCATAGTAATGAAAAAACATGAATATAATTCAATAGTTAAAGAGTTAAAGACATATTTATTTGCCACATAAGTATAGATCAACTGGCATAACTCTTGTACGTGCACTTAAGATGTTCAAGTCCCCCATTCCACATGTTGTAAAAAAAAAAAAGACATCTTTAAATATTTGCCAATAAGCTTTCTTTCTTTTTTTCCTTTAAATATTTGTAAATAATGTTTTTTTGATACGTAATTGGTGCAATGCAAAAGTGCAGGATGACTCTTCTTCTGGGTCCTCCAAGTTCTGGAAAAACAACATTGCTACGTGCACTTGCAGGAAAACTGGAAAATAACTTGAAGGTTTGTTTTCAAATTCACAATTTTTCAATATTCTTATATAAGAAAAAGAAGAAGTAAAAATCTGATTATGAACAGGAAATTGGGAGAATCACTTACTGTGGGCACGAGTTTAAGGAGTTTGTTCCTCAGAGGACGTCTGCATACATCAGCCAACACGATCTTCACAACTGGGAAATGACAGTGAGAGAGACATTTGATTTCTCAGGAAGATGCCAAGGAGTTGGAACCAGGTACGAAATGTTAGAAGAACTTTCAAGAAGAGAGAAAGAAGCTGGAATCAAACCCGACCCTGAAATCGATGCCTTCATGAAAGCCATTTCAGTTTCTGGCCAAAGAACCAACTTGTTCACTGACTATGTTCTCAAGGTTTTCTTTCCTTCTCTTCCTTTTTACTCTACCAGTGTTTGAGTTCTTCTTTTCTTTTTCCTTCTGCATCAAGCTGAATCTTAAGCGTCTTCTGCAGATACTGGGATTGGACATTTGTGCTGATATCATTGTTGGCAATGAGATGAGGAGAGGGATTTCTGGGGGACAGAGAAAGCGTGTAACTACTGGTATGTTACTAAGGATTTTGTTGGTTTTGTTGGGATTGGAAATGGGGTTGATTTTTATTCTTTGTTGTTGTTTGAAATTTGGTAGGGGAGATGTTGGTTGGACCAGCAAAGGCACTATTTATGGATGAAATATCAACTGGGTTAGACAGTTCCACAACTTTTCAGATATGCAAATTTATGAGGCAAATGGTTCACATAATGGATGTAACAATGATCATTTCTCTGCTACAGCCTGCTCCAGAGACCTTTGAGCTTTTTGATGATGTAATTTTAATTTCAGAGGGTGAGATTGTGTACCAAGGCCCATGTGACAGAGTTCTTGAATTCTTTGAATTTATGGGTTTCAAATGCCCAGAAAGGAAAGGAGTAGCTGACTTTCTACAAGAAGTCACATCCAAAAAGGACCAAGAACAATACTGGTTTAGAAAGAGCCAGCCTTACAGATACGTTTCTGTTCCTGAATTCATACAAGGATTCAGAAAATTTCATGTAGGGCAACGTCTTAACACAGAACTCGGTGTTCCTTTTGACAAAAGGAATACCCATCCAGCTGCATTGGTCACCACAAAGTATGGCTTGTCCAATTGGCAACTCTTCAAGGCTTGTTTTTCAAGGGAGTGGCTTTTGATGAAGCGCAACTCATTCATCTATGTGTTCAAGACAGTCCAGATTACAATGATGTCATTGATTACAATGACAGTGTTCTTCAGAACAGAAATGAAAGTGGGCACTCTGGAAGGTGGTGGAAAATTTTTTGGAGCTCTGTTCTTTAGCTTAATCAATATGATGTTTAATGGAATGGCAGAACTAACCCTCACCATTGCCAGACTGCCTGTCTTCTACAAGCAAAGGGATTCTTTGTTCTTTCCTGCTTGGGCATTTGGTTTGCCCATTTGGGTACTCAGAATTCCTTTATCCTTAATGGAATCAGGCATTTGGATTGGTCTTACTTACTACACAATTGGGTTTGCTCCAGCTGCTAGCAGGTATTTTGAACCGTCTAATATTCAATATTTGAACTGTAATATCATTGAACTTTTATCGATAGTTAAAGAGCTCCCTTTTGTCATTCTGTAGGTTTTTCAGGCAATTCTTAGCATACTTTGGAATCCATCAGATGGCTCTGGCCCTCTTTCGATTCATTGCTGCAGCTGGAAGAGTACAAGTTATTGCAAGTACTATGGGAAGTTTCACTCTACTAACGGTCTTTGTATTAGGTGGTTTCATCATTGCCAGAGGTATGCAGATTCAACCCTCTTGTCTTTTACCTATGCCAGTGCGGATTCGAATGAAATCTCGGCTTCTTGCTAGCTTGGATATCAGTTGTACTTAAACATTTCTAATGCTTACAGGTGACATAGAGCCATGGATGATATGGGGCTACTACTCGTCTCCTATGATGTATGGACAAAATGCAATTGTCATTAATGAGTTCTTAGACGACAGATGGAATAAGGTATGATGTGATAATGATTCAAAAGTGAATGTAATGTTTTTGAAATCTTAACCAAATTTCATAAACAAGTCATTAGTTTCCAAAACTGTAGCTCAGTAAGTATTGGCTTGATGCAGCCTTCTGCAGATCCCAGATTAAATGGAACTACAGTTGGGAAGATTCTACTTGCTTCAAGAGACTTTTATAATACTGATAAAATGTTTTGGATTTGTGTTGGAGCATTGTTTGCATACTCTCTTCTTTTCAACATATTATTCATCATTGCTCTGACTTTCCTCAACCGTAAGTCAAATTGTCCTGTCTCCATTTAAGAAATTTCTGTGATATATATATACCTATATTTTCCTGTTACTGACTAGCCAGTATTTTCCTTGACAAACCAAATTCAGCTTTGGGTGATTCAAGAGCTGCCATTGCTGATGACGCAAACAATAAGAAAAATCCATATTCTGCATCCAGTGGTAAGAAACTTGACACTAAAAACTTGAACTCCTTCCCTTGAGTAATTGTTTTTTCGGTATAATCTTGTCTGAACATTGTGATTAATAACAGGTGTTCAAATGCAACCTATAAAGTCTTCAAACATGGCAAATAATTCAAATAGTCCAGCAAAGAAAGGAATGGTTTTGCCCTTTCAGCCCCTTTCCCTTGCATTTAACCATGTCAACTACTATGTGGATATGCCTCCTGTAAGTTACTCATTCTTAAGATTATATTCTCAAAAGTCCATGCCAATAAACACCTGTTTAGTTCAAAGCATGTTTAGGGACTGTAGGCAACTGAAATTAATTGTTTTCTTTGAAAGTTAAAGCAGTTTACAGAGCATTCCACTTGTACTGCTTTCTTTTACAATTTTTTTTCTCACAAGATCGCTCTTTTGTCCACATTCTTCTGCTCTAGTTAGCCTGGCATTGAAATTTTTTTGTCACCATCAGGAAATGAAGAGTCAAGGGATTGATGAAGATCGCCTTCAATTACTGCGAGATGTCAGTGGAGCTTTTAGACCTGGCGTCTTGACAGCACTTGTAGGTGTAAGTGGGGCTGGAAAGACCACTCTAATGGACGTTTTAGCAGGAAGAAAGACAGGAGGATACATTGAAGGAAGCATCAACATATCCGGTTACCCAAAGAATCAAGAAACATTTGCTCGGGTTTCTGGTTACTGTGAACAAAATGACATTCATTCACCACATGTTACTGTCTATGAATCAGTGCTATATTCAGCATGGCTTCGCCTTCCTGCAAGTGTCAACAAAACTACAAGAAAGGTTTTTTTTTAGCATTCTAGATATCATCATCATCATCTAAGATTCACATATCTCCAGTTGGCTCAAGTTTTTGAACAGTCAAACAGTTTCATTTGCCTGAATTTTGTTATTCTGACCTTTCTTTCTCTGTCTGTCATAGATGTTTGTGGAAGAAGTTATGGAACTGGTGGAACTTAACCCTCTTAGAGATGCTATAGTTGGACTTCCTGGGATAAATGGTCTTTCAACAGAACAAAGGAAGAGGTTAACTATAGCTGTAGAGCTGGTGGCCAACCCATCTATCATTTTCATGGACGAACCAACATCTGGTCTTGATGCTAGAGCTGCAGCGATTGTTATGCGAACGGTGAGAAACACGGTCGATACTGGAAGAACTGTGGTCTGCACAATTCACCAGCCCAGCATAGATATTTTTGAATCTTTTGATGAGGTATTACTACAACATGGTTTCATATATTGTCATTAATTTCCTTTCAAAAATAAAATGAGCTTCTTATAGTTTGATCTTGTTTTGATGCGTTAAACAGCTATTGTTGATGAAACGAGGTGGACAAGTTATATATGCTGGATCTCTCGGTCACCAATCTCACAAGCTTGTCGAATATTTTGAAGTAAGAGCACTTTAAGAAATCAATAGTCAACTTGCTTACTTCTATTAACAAAAAACAAACTTGTTATCCAACAAGGCCCAAGTATAATACTCTTTTTAACTGCAACAGAGCATTCCAGGGGTTCCAAAGATTAAGGAGGGCTACAATCCTGCTACTTGGATGCTTGAGGTCACAGCTTCATCTGTTGAGGCTCAACTTGATGTGGATTTTGCAGAAATTTATGCCAACTCTGCACTTTATCAGTACGGTTCACTTGAATTCAAGTCTCATTCATTTCTCACAATTCTTTGACTCATCTCCTAGGATTCTCATGCTCTCAATTCTTCAGGAAAAATCAAGAACTTATTAAAGAACTCAGCACTCCAGCTCCCGGATCTCAGGACCTCCACTTCCCAACCAAGTACTCCCAAACATTCAATGTTCAGTACCAAGCTTGCTTCTGGAAATGGTCTCGATCATACTGGAGAAATCCTCGATACAACGCCGTACGGTTCATGATGACAACGATTATTGGCCTCATGTTTGGCCTTATCTTCTGGAAAAAAGGAACAAAAACGTATTGATCAAAACTCATCATCACATTTTCCATTCATTGAACTTCCATAGGTCCATGTTACTCACTAACCGCATTACTACTTATCCAACAGTGATAAAGAACAAGATTTAAGGAACTTCTTGGGTGCTATGTATGCTGCTATTCTTTTCGTGGGAGCCAGTAATGCGGCTGCAGTACAGCCAGTTGTTACCATAGAGAGAACTGTTTTCTACCGTGAAAGAGCTGCTGGCATGTACTCTCCATTGCCTTATGCATTTTCTCAGGTAACAAATAAGGCTGTCTTTTTGTTAGGTAGGATTGTTATGAACTGTAGAAGCGTTTGGCTTACAGTATAGAACTTGTCTCATTCTGCAGGTGTCCATAGAGGCAATCTACAATGCAGTTCAAACCACAATTTACTCTCTTCTACTTTTCTCCATGATGGGATTCCAATGGAAGGCATCAAATTTCCTGTGGTTCTACTACTTCATTTTGATGTGCTTCCTCTACTTCACAATGTATGGGATGATGATTATTGCACTGACTCCAGGCCCCCAGATTGCAGCCATAGCCATGTCCTTCTTCCTCAGCTTTTGGAACTTGTTCTCCGGATTCATGGTGCCAAGAACGGTAAGAGAATTTTCATATTCTACGACGTTTTTTTTACAAGTAAGAGAGATGAATGCAAAAATAAGAGAAAAAAGAGAGATCTTTCCCGTTTCGTGTTGGTGGGACAAGTCCACTAGCCAATACGTATATTGTCATTGCCACCACTAAAATTTTGACAACTAGTTAATTGTTTTTTGAAACCATCACGTAACCCGAACAAATTTGTATGACAGCAAATGCCAAGATGGTGGAGGTGGTATTACTGGCTGTCTCCAATTGCTTGGACAATCAATGGGTTAGTGACATCTCAAGTAGGAAACAAAGGAGGTAATCTTGGGAGAGCTGGGGGAGGGCAGATCTCAGTGAAAGCATTCCTCAAAGACACATTTGGATATGACTATGACTTTCTCCCATACATTGCTTTGGCTCACTTTGGTTGGGTCTTCATCTACTTCTTTGTCTTTGCTTATAGCATGAAGTTCCTCAACTTCCAAAAGAGATGATTTTTTTTTCCCCTTTTCATTACAAATCTGTAAACTAGTCTGAATTGGGGGAAACCAAATGAGTTGCCTCTCTATTCTTTGTATTATTTTTTTTCCCAACTTTATGAGGGTTTAAGTATAAAGTATACATAGTTGTAGATTTGTTTTCACTTTACCAATAATAAGTGCATTGCTGCTTAATATATGTGAAAAATACTTTTTGAGTTTTTTTAGTAGAAGAGTGAGAGATTCGAATTTCAGATCTCTTGATTGAGAATATATGTCTAAACCAGTTGAATTGTGCTTAGGTTGACAAAATATTTTTTGAGTTGGAATAGATTGGTAAAACTAATATATAGTCTTGGACCACATGCACATAATTTAATTTATGAATGTCAACTAAGGAAAATTTGTTGTTATTGTTTTTCTTATTTATCAATTTTCTTTAGTTATATTTATATTATAATAAAATGTTTTTTTTTAAACTTAAACTAATAAATAATAAAAATATTAAACTTGGCTCAAAGATCTATACAACTCTAATTAATTATTAATATATATTTTTTAAAAACAACAATCAAAATAAAATTAGAAATATAGATTTTTTTTAATGGGAATTTGATTCTTAAATGTGCTAGGATCCCACATTAAAAAGATGAATGAAGACTTTATAATTTATAAGATATATGGATTACTCCTCTTATTGTCTTGGTTTTGAGATGGAATCATGTTTATCTAAGATGGTATCAGATTTCAAGAATAGTGAACCGAAAGAGGTATCATCTTGAAGGGATATGTTGAAGATCTCGATTAATTTTGAGATGAAACCTATGTCAATCTACTAAAATGTAGATTCTCCTTCGATAGAGTGTGAACATAAAGATCAAATATTCTAATTAAGCGTAAGGATGAGGATTACATTTTTGACCTCATCTTGCTTGTTACTAAGAATTATATATTCTTGTAGGGAGTATTAAATAACTAAAATAAAGAAAAGAAGAAGAGAAAGAATAAAACATCAAAAGAAAAGAAAAAAAAAAGGCTCGAGTGTTTACTCATCCCTCTAGAATTTAAAAAGATCAAAAAAAGAAAAAGAAAAAGAGAGAATAAAAAATAGATATAAAAAGCAAAGCAAATGGGAAATGATTGGGTTGAAGACATGAATCAACCAAAAATGGTTAAAGGTGAAAAGTCGATCCTGTCCTGCTCCTAACTTTTGACTCATTTTCATCCGCCTTCCGCCCTTCCTAAAAGTGCTGCCGCCAGTCCACCGCCGAAAGCCGCCGTGGCTTTTGCCTGACACGTGGTGCCCTACACTTTTGCCTTGGCTGTGCCCTAAAGGCTAAAACTAAAATAATATCTCGACCTTAAGGAAGGGATTTTTTTTTTTTTTTTTTGAATCATAGTAAACATTATATTCAATATCTTTATTATCGACGAAAGACCAACCGAATAGTTGGGCTTGAGGATGATCATGGTATTTGGCAGGAGGATAAGAGCGAGGTCTCTCAGATGATCGCGGTTTACTTCCAGAACCTCTTCTCTTCATCGAGCCCCAGCCATAGCGACTTTGATCTAGCTTTAAGGGATGTCAGTTCATGTGTGGATGTGAATATGAATAGTTGAGCTCTTGAGGCCTTTTTCCGCGAAGGAGGTCCTTCTAGCATTAAAACAGACTCACCTTCACAATGCTTCGGGGCCGGATGGGCTTTCGAGAAGTTTTTACAAGAACCATTGGCAGGTTGTAGGGGATGATGTGGTTCAAAGTTGTTTGGCTGTTCTAAACAGTGGTTGCTCTCTGGGGCCCATCAATGATACGATGATCACTCTTATCCCGAAAGTAGAGTCTCCTCGTCGGGTTTCAGATTTCAGGCCGATCTCCCTTTGTAATGTGAGCTACAAGCTGATCTCGAAGGTACTTGTGAACCGTATGAAGCCTGTTTTAAATAAGGTCATTTCCCCAAATCAGAGCGCGTTTATTCCCGGGAGATGTGTAGTTGACAATGCCATCCTGGGTTTCGAATGCATTCATGAGTTGAAAAGGAGGTCAGTGGGTTCCTCTAAGTGGGCTGCGTTGAAACTTGATATGAGTAAAGCCTATGATAGGGTGGAGTGGTCATTTATTCAGCAGATTATGCTTCGGCTAGGGTTTGCGCAGGGCTGGGTTGAACTGATTATGAGATGTGTGAGTTCAATGTCTTTCTCCTTTAACTTGAATGGGGAGAAGGTAGGCCGAGTGGTGCCATCTAGGGGTCTCCGACAGGGAGATCCTCTGTCTCCTGCTGAGGGCTTATCGAGTCTACTCCGTGGGGCCGAACGAAGGTCCCTTATTACAGGCTTTTAGCTAGCTCGCTCCTGTCCAGCAGTTTCCCACCTGTTTTTCGCTGACGATAGTCTGCTATTTTTTCGAGCAAAAGCTGCTGAGGGCATAATCATTCGAGAGCTCTTGTTGTTGTATGAACGAGCTTCAGGTCAAACCATTAAATATGAGAAGTCGGTTGTGGCTTTTAGTCCAAACACAGGGGATGATAGTAAACAGTATGCCAGCCAGATCCTATCTATTGGGTGCAAGCCATGCCATGTCCAGTATTTAGGCCTCCCCTCGTTCATGCCTCGTAACCATTCTGGTACTCTAAAGTTCATTAAAGACCGGGTCTAGAAACAAGTTCAGAGTTGGAAGGGAAAACTTTTCTCCACAGGTGGCAAGGAAGTGTTGCTTAAGTCGATTGTGCAAGTTATCCCCTGCTATACGATAAATTGCTTTAGGCTTCCAAAGTGCTTGATCCGCGAAATCCACCGCCTCATGGCCAACTTTTGGTGGGATAATATGGAAGGAGGCAAGAGGATTCATTGGATGAGCTAGGAATCCCTTTGTCTTCCCAAGTGTCGTGGTGGGCTAGGCTTTAGAGATATGAAGCTCTTTAACCAGTCACTTTTGGCAAAGCAGTGCTGGCGTGTATTATGAGAACCAGAATCCCTCCTTGGTGCGGTGCTCAAAGGCCGATACTTCCCAGGCTCGAGTTTTTTTGGAGGCTAGACTGGGTCATCGACCCTCATTTGTTTGGAGGAGCTTATTGTGGGGGCATGAGTTACTGACCCGAGGATGCCGTTGGCGAATAGGTAATGGATCTTTTGTTCCCATTTACTTCTCAAATTGGCTTCCTAATGAGTTTTCACTCCAGATTCATTCCCACCCCTCCTTACCACTGACTAGTTGTGTTCGGGATCTGTTTAGTGATTCAGGGCAGTGGGATGAGGGGAAAATTCGGTCCCACTTTACTGTATCAGATAGCGACGTGATCTTGCGAATCCCATTGGGTAACACTTCCTTGGATGATCAGGTGATATGGCACTTTGAGAAGAATGGTCTTTTTTCTATTAAAAGTGGATACCGATTAGCGCATAGCTTGAAAACACAGTTTCAGCCATCTTCTTCTACGTCGGCCCTATGGCAGGAGTGGTGGTCCAGTCTTTGGAAAATGAACGTTCCCAGTAAAATTAAGGTCTTTTTCTAGAGATTATCACACAATCGCTTGCCCACCAAGGATAACCTTCTAAAACGAGGTATGGATATCCCGTCTTTATGTGTGTTCTGTAAGTCTTCTTTTGAGAACTGCCTTCATGTTTTTTGGGGCTGCCCTATGGTAAAGTCTATGTGGTGCTGCTCCAATTTTGGGTATGTATACCTCTCATTAGTTGATCTGGATTTTGTGTCTCTGCTGTGGGCTTTAAAAGATAGAGTGGGTAGGATGGACTTTGAGATTATTGTTGTGTTCTGGTGGGGGATATGGAATCGGCGTAATACGCTGCTAGGGGGGGAATCTGATGACTGTAACTTGATGCAGTGGGCTTCGGGCTATCTCCATTCTTTTCAGAATGCAGCGGCGAAGGGAGCCCTCGGTTCGTCTGTTCTGTATCAGGCACCGTTGACAAGTGTCGTGACTCCCTGAGTGCCGCCGACGATGAATGAATTCAATCTCAAAACAGATGCGTCGGTGCGGCCAGAAACGGGGACGATGGGTGGTGGCTTTATCCTGCGAAATGACAGAGGAGAAGTCCTTTTATTAACTTGTGTTATTCTGCCTAAATGCTGGAATGTTGATTTGGCCGAGGGACTGTCCATGCTGAGAGGTATACAACTTGCGCGTCAAATGGGGTTCTTCAGCTTTCATGTGGAAACCGATTTGCAGAGACTATGCAGGATTCTGAATGAAGATGTAACCGATGTTTTGGAAGTAGGCGCTATTGCGGATGAGATTCGTGTTATGCTCCGGCAAGACACTTCATGCAGGGTGTTGTTTACGCCCAGACAAGGAAACTTGGCAGCTCATACCATGGCTTCTTTAGCTTTTCTTTATGTTGATTTTACCTGGCTTGAGGAATGGCCTATTGAGGCTTCTGATGTAATTTGTCGTGAATTTTCTTCTTAATGAAATGAGCTGCTTTTGATCTCAAAAAAAAAAAAAAAAAATCAATATCTTTATTACGTTAATTATATTAATACATAACAATAATCAAATTAATTTGCTAGTTTCAATTTAGTTTTCATGATTTAGTTTACCTTAGGAAGAATTGTTCTCAGCCTAATTCTTAATCTAATCAGTACCATTGAAAATATTTGTTTGTAGTGGTAGGGATGTAAAAGTCTAGCAAATCATAGGACAAAAAATGAAAATTTTAAAGTTATTGAGAACAAATTAAAATTTTTAAAACTATAAGACTGGGTTGAAAGTAAGCTCAAATTTTAAGGACGAAAATTGATAATTTAACACATCGTTATTATTCTGGCTAAAACTATACTTATTCAACAATTATTGGATAAAATTCAATAAAATATTGAAAACAATCAAATGATTTTTGTTATTTTTTTAACATTTTATATACAATATATAAATATAGATACTGAGTGAATCAATTTTGAAATCGTCCATATATGTTCTTTCTTTGTCCGTTGAAATTTCAAGTGTTTGAATATATATATTTGATCGATCAAGTATTTGAATATTGTTTCATTACATTTGAAAACTCCACCATGAATTCTTTTGACTTTGTCATAGGGTTGTTTACATTAAAAAAATAATAATAATAATCTCTCATAAAAATAATAATAATAAACGCTTGTTTCTTTTAAATTAGACGTAGAGTAAAACTTTTACCGCCAATTATATAATCAAAGGGTTTTTTTTTTCCCCTGAAAATTATAATCAAAGGTTTGATATTGGATGTGAGGAGGCAATGAATTTCTTACTTTACAACTTAATTTGTATAGAACATTTAGACTATGGATTGTATTCTTTCCCTACCTAAAAATTGAAGATATTTGACTTCTGGAAGGATGACTCTTTTTCTAAATTCAACATGGACTTGTTCTCGTATTATATATATTATCACCATAGCAAGTATGAAGAAATCTTAGTCAAATTTGATAAATCATCATCTTAATTATATTAACTCATTTGGATAATATTTCATATCATCATCAATTCTCAGATGTCGTTGAACTCCATAAACAAAATATTCCAACTTCCCTATTTTTATTTTTTGTTACTAAAATTAAGTATTGTTGCGGATAATCTGCACCATTTTTAGCAGAATATATCCATCTTCTTCAAGATTTTATTTATTATTATTATTTTTTGGAATTCTGTTTATCCCTCTTGATTATCCTCTGTTATAGATGAGGTTATTGATGTTCCTTGTTAGTTGGCTAATTAATGAAGTTCTTTATTAAAAAAAATTAAGTAATCGCTAGTAATTGAAAACTTTGTTGTAATCAGCAAAAGGCTATCATTTTTTTTTCCTTTTCTATAAAATATATAGAAGTAGGAAGAGGAAACTTTAAATTTAACTGACAATTGAGTATGTCAACCTGAGCATAATTCAACTTACTAACCAGTTTGATTCACTCCAACCCTAAATTATCCCAAACACCACACTGATGTGTTTTGCCTTTGTCTGAATTTTGACAACAATATAATTAAATTATTGAAAAAGTTAAAAATAAAAATTACCGACTAAAATTATGATCTAGTGTTTGAGGGAATAAAATGTATAATCGAATTTGAACATAATCTTATAAATTTTTATTTCAAGGTGGATACTCAAGTAATTTGCAAAGACAAACTCATAATTTATTGTACATCAATTACTGATGGTTATTGTCTATCATTAGCTACATTGTTTGACAATTATGATTTTTTTTTTTTTTTTTTTTTTTTGACAATGACAATTATGAATTTGATATTATATTAAAACTTTTTTTTTTTGACAATGTATAATATCAAAACCTGAACCTATATAAAAACAAGAAAATTTGACACAATATTAAATAGTGAAAAAATCACACCATTAATAAAAAAAATGATATACAAATACAATTACAATATTTAGTTTAAGTAAACCTTAAAAAAAGATTAAAATTAAAAAGTCCGTTAAGAGCTCCACCAAGTAATTCACGCACACGTAACTACAATTATAAAGAATCTTCATAAATATATATAGAATTTTCACACAATAATCCATCCATATGATTGATAATACAATGCCTTAAACAATTAATTTATGTTCAGATTGACAAATGTTAGGTTTGAATTATAAATTTGATCAAAGATATCTAATTAAAAATATGAATTTCATTTTTTTTTAATTTGAATACAATAATTTAATACACAGAAAATATATACATTCTTAGAAATTCTTTCAGCAAAATCAATACAAAAAGTAAAAACTTTATTGTCTAATGTCTATCATTATATACACGTATTATTTTGAATATGTCAACCAAATATTATAACGTGTTACATCCTTTTAGAAAACAGAGTTGGAATGAAAGTCATTTTACAAAAACAATTGAATACATCATTGAAAAAAAATCAAAAGAAAACTTATGACCAAATTGAAGATGTTGAAGTAAATATCAAACTTTTCTTATACTAGACAGCATAATCAAAACCAACACTAAACTCAATCACAAAAGCTCAAATCAATGGAGTCAAACACTTATAACAAACTAGGTAAAATGAGAGTAAACAATAAGAAGAGAATCAGAGAAATAAGACCAAATCTATAGTGGTTCGATCCAAATAATTGTAACGTCCTAGGCCCAGGATTCGAAATCCGGATTCGGCACCTGACGGCCCAGGCATTTCCCTACATCCCCTGCGACCTGGTAATGTCACCATACTCGTCTTAAACTACTTTCAAGAGTGAAGACTGTCTAAACCAACACGAGGTCCTTTTAGGATGCTTTGTCCTCACTCACATGCTTCCAAGGAAAATTCTCAGGAGGTCACCCAACATAGAACTTCTCCAAGCCAAATGTCACAACCATACTAGTAGAGAGTAAGTTGTAATCCTCACTGAGCAGACAGTGAAGTGGTGGCACGTCGAGTGTCGCCCATCGGGCCATGTCAGAGGATCGAGAGAGAGAAGTGTCATGATGTGATCGAGGAGGACGATGCATCATCCAACACACCAAGATGAGTGGGCATTGATGTCACAAGAAGGCATGAGCATATTGAGAAGCAACAGTGTCGTCAGATGCGTCAGTGGTATGCTTGATGGGGGTCAGATGGGGCCCCGGGCCATGACCTCGGAAGTCGGGGTTCCGTCGTGAGTTTTGACGAGCGGCTCTGGAGTTAAGTGCATATGAGTGAAGTATGCAAGCTCGCAAAGTTTCGTGTCAATCAGACACCAGACGGGCGTTCCACGTTGGCATATGACTCCTCGTGAATATGACGTGCAAGGGTGTTAGACCAAATATGCCTCAGAATGCACTATAGGGGGAGGCATGGTGTTAGATCTCCACCACCCCTGGGCCCTGTGGCCTAAGTGAGCTACCCCATGGCACATGCGTGTGTCATGGCGTGGGCGAGCGTTGCAAGACGAGTGTCTTGGGCGTCTTCCTTTGGGAATGGGTTTCCAAGGACAGTGTCGGGCGACACGGGTGTGTCGACATTGCGCCCCCGCCCATGGGCTAGAGGTTGCACCATATGACCGAGTTGCGGCACGCTATACGAAAATGACTCGGCATGACACGGAAGGGTCCATGCCTCGATATGCCTGGATGGATGGATGTCCGGGAGGTCCCGATTATAAGTAAAGTCCTTGGGTCGGTTCTCGAGAACCAGGTCCGAGTGAGCGATTAAGTCAGATGACATCCTGAGGCTTGGGGTGGCATCGTGAAGCATCAGTGGAACCCCGATAGTTCCCGATTGGCACGGTATTTGCCCGATAGTTCCCGATTGACACGGTATTTGCCCGAAATGTCCCGGTAAGCATTATAATGGCCCGATAAGTCCCGGTAAGCATTATAATGCCCCGGTAGGTCCCGGTAAGTGCTGAAATCACCCGGTAAGCTCCAGTTGAGCGTTTTAAGACCGTTTTGACCCGTTGAAGGGCCCGAACACATCTTGGCGAAGTTTCAGATCGATGTAGAAGCGTGTGGGTCGTGTCCTTGAGATTGAGGACGATGAAATGAGATGCGACGTTGCGTTCAGATGACCTTGGCCTGATGTAAAGGCAAGGTTGATCCTTGGGACTTGGCCTAGAGTAGAGGCAAGTCGGCTAGAGTCGCTTATGAGTAAAAATACACGTACGGGAGACGTGTATTGACCGAATGTATTCCGTTGCAAGATGATTTGAGTTCGGTTGAGGATAAAGAACCTCGCCTAAGGTCCGATGAAGCACCAAAGTCCCGCGAAAAAGTTATATGGGTTAGAGATGACCCTTAAGGCTAGCCATGGTCGCATGTAAGATCATGGCGCCGCACGGTTAAAAAGGTACAACCGTGACACCAAACACGCTTAACTTCAAAGTTCCTATGATTGAGCCACCTAAAAGAAAGGTGCACCTTGTTGGTATAGGTAGTATATATCAATTCTTTTAAGCTTATCCTGACTATACTTTCATATCCTCAGGATCCCTCTCATTCGGATGTGGCATTGGTTCATTCATGTACCCCTTCTAACTCGGGTGTTACAATAATGATCTACATCCACTGAGTTGCTTCCATCAAGAGATTTACAGCAGCCAACGTTACAATGTGCTTCAATTAACGAGAATTCAAACAACTATAATTCTCACTTCCCAAATCACTTGGACAAAATAGAGTGTTTATGTCATTTTACCTCACGCCCAGAGTATACAATGGACTCTCACATTCCCTAGAGAAAACTCTCTACAAGCACACGAGAACACAAAATATTTTCCTCAGCTTCTTCCTCCAATCGCTCAGCCCAGGCGATACTCAACAGAAGCTTCTCCTCTCTGTCGCCCTTCTTTCAGACCCTTGAAAACAAGATATATAAGAATTACCCCAAATTACGAATTGGTTATTCCTAGCTGCAGCTCACATGACAGTAGCTTCCTCCAGTCATCAGCAACTTTAAAATTCTTTTTGCTGACTCACAAGCCATGTCATTGAGTAGGGGCACATCAACACCACTTTAAGCTATCAATTTTCAACCGAAGACAAAACTGATATATTTTTTTAAATATGTGTGGTGATGGATTCGAACTATAGACCTTTTGGTAATTAGTACAACTTTATATCAGTTGAGTTCTGCTTTTATCGACAAAATAAAAAAGTTTTGTCAAAAAGGTTTTTAAGATAAAAAGAAGGAGATAATTGTGTGGATAACCCATTTTGAGAGGCCAAAATGAAAAATGTCCTACCTTTTCAGAATAAGGATATATGTCCTTTTGCTTACGTCATCATCCTAGTAAAATTACCATTTTACTCCCTATATAAAAACACGCATTTAAGGCATTTAAGAGCGAGAGGTTGGAGCGAGAGTGAGATTGGAGATAAAGCAAGAGATTAGAGAGAGAAATGAGAGAGAGAGTAAGAGATTGGATGGAGAAATTGGAAAGAGAGCGAAAGCAAGAGTGAGAGCGAGATTGGAGAGAGAAATTGGAGAGTGAGTGAGAAGCTAGAGCGAGAATAGTGAGGTTAGAGTAGAGAGTAAAATGGTAATTTTACTAGAATGTTGATGCAGACAAAAAAATACATATATTCTTGTTTTGAAAAGGTAGGACATTTATCATTTCTATCTATTTTAGAGTAATTTGTATAAAAATCGCAAAAAGAAGGAAGAACCCATCATTTCTTAAAATAGCCTTCACCAAGGTTTATGTCATGATTTAAAATTACAAATAATGTTTTATTTAAAGAAAAAAAAATAAGTTACAGATGATGTTTGGGATGGAAGAATGGGATGTTTTGGATTATATATCACATGGAACAAATCTTTTTCTCTAAGGTCATTACATATGTATTTAAAAAAAAAAAGTCATTACATATGTCCAACGAATCATAAAGAAGGGTTTTTTCTTCTTCTTGTTTTTTTTAGTTCAAATAAAGATCATTCAATTTCGGTAAGTTATATAGTTTTAGACTTGTGTTAAACGCACCATTCTTTTTAAAATAAGGGAAAATTACCTTTTTGGTCCCTGTGTTTTGAGGGATAGGTGCGTTTGGTCCCTGAGTTTTAAAAATAGACCTTTTTAGTCCTTGCGTTTTGAGAAATAGGTTTAAAAGGTCCCTAAGTTTTCAAAATGGACCTTTTTAGTCCTTGAGTTTTGAGAAATATGTTTAAAAAGTCCCTTATATTATTTTTTAAATTTTTATAAATTAATACTTTTTAATTTTGTTAATTTAAAAAATCATTCAATATTAAAATATAATAAAAATTATTAGTTTAAAAAAGTTGAAAAAATAAAACCAGGGACTTTTAAAACCTATTTCTCAAAACTTAGGGACTAAAAAAGTCCATTTTGAAAACTTAGGGACCTTTTAAACCTATTTCTCAAAACCCAGGGACTAAAAAGGTCTATTTTGAAAACTCAGGGACCAAACGCACCTATCCCTCAAAACTCAGGGACCAAAAAGGTAATTTTCCCTTAAAATAAATATGAAAAGAAAATGGTAATAAAAAAACACACACACATTTTAACAGTGAAATATAGTAATTTTTATATAGTAAAATTGTTGATGAAAGGAAAAAAAATCACTATTCAATTTAATAAACATAACCTATATTTATCAATTCTAGACGGTATAAACGATTCTATAGGTCTAGGGAAGTCATCTTTCATATGCTTAGTAAAATATAGATATTAAAAATATGCAATGATATAAATAACATTTTCAAGGTTAAATATATGTTTTATTCTCCATTATTTAAGCGTTTTTAAAATTTATTCCCAATTAATTTTTAAAAAATTTAATTTAGCCACTTACTTTTAACATTTTCCAGTTACAGCATTTCTATCCTTAAATATTAAAATTTTTCAATAATAAATATACCATGATCTTTTAGTGAGTTGGTAGAAATTTAGAGAAGAATTTAGGCCAAGAGAAAAAAAAATATATAATAATTAGTCTTCCAAATTTTTAAGATGTAATTTTTTTTTCTCATACTTGGTAACCTGATTCTGTCTTGAAATTTTTATATCATGTAAGCCTATCATAAACCAACTTCAATATCCACTAATAAAAATAAATATCATTGAAAAATGTTAAAAGGTAAGGTACACAAATTAATGTTTTTAAACAAGAACCAAACTAGGAAAGAAAAAAAAAAAACTCAAAATACATACAGACCAAAGTTTTAATTGGTCATAATACTCTTATTCTATTTGAGTACTTAACCATAAATACTTTCATCCTTCATTCATTTAAAATTCAAATACGTCAATTTTTCAGTAACATCTACATTTTTAGGACGTTCCATTAAATTAACTGAGGACAGAAACCAATCCGCAAAAGTAAAAAACTAGAAAACAAATACAAGAACTAGAAAAGATAGAAATGACAAAACAACGTCCAAAATTGTAAGTTCGCTCATATTTGTTAACATCAATACCGTGTATTGTTAGTAATACGACATAAATAAGTGGTCCTAAATTAAGATATAATATATAGTAACAACAAATAACACAACCCCTAAGGACCGCAACCAACAACAACTAAGCAAATCAAGTTGACTTGTAATTGTAATTTCTAAGAACCCTTCAACTCCACATTCATAATTTCATAGGACATGATCTGATATGACAAATTTCTATGTTATTTCAAAAAAAGAAATTAAAAGAAAAGATATGACAAATTTATGAGTGACTCCCCAAAAATACAAAAATCCAAAAAAAAAAAAAATAAATAATAATTAAATGCAAATAGAAATTAAAAAGGATCCAAGGGTCAGAATTTGAAGATGGCGTAAAAAAGCAAAAGAAAAGAAAAGAAAAAGCAGCAGCCTAAGAAAAGGAACGGAATTCATTTCATTTCTTTTCTCGTTTCTTTCACCAAAACGCAAAAGCGCTTCCTCTGAACACAAAGAATCGAGAGAGAACAGAGAGTTGAAGATGCAGCCAGACCAAAATCCGCAGCAACAGCAGCAGCTTCAACTCATGTTACAGAATTCTGGAAATCTCAGTTTTAGTAGCAAGGACGATGAGGAGATGTCCAAATCCGCGCTCTCGGCTTTTAGGGAAAAGGAAGAGGAGATCGAGCGGATGAGGTCCGAAGTTCACCAGAAACTTCAAGCTCGACTCGGCCGTGTCGAGGAAGAAACCAGGCGTTTGGCTTCCATTCGAGAGGTCATCTCTTTGCTTGAATCTAAACCCTAACTCTTCGGCCTTTTCTCTGTTTCATCTCTGCAACTGCGAGCAATTTCTGCTGGAATTCTGTTTCTGTTCGATTTCGGACTTCGATTTTCTTTCTGGAATTCTGTTCAATTTTACGAAATTCAACATCTGACTTAGCTAATTTTCTGTTTGTTTGTACTTTTCGAGATCGAATCGTACGGTTTTTGCTATTTGAAAATCCCTAAATTCAACCATTAAAATCCTACTTTATTCCCTTGGGGAATCGGGAATCTTTCGTTTTTTTGGTTTAATTACAAATTTTAGATTAAGTTGCTGTAACTTTGAATTGGTTAGGACTGGGAGAAGAATTTAATAGAATGAATGGAATGATGAACAGGAACTTGAAGCAATAGGGGATCCAATGAGGAAGGAAATTGGACAAATTCGTAAGAAAATTGATGCAGTAAACAAGGACTTAAAGCCTCTTGGACTGACATGCCAAAAGAAGGTAATTTTTTTTTCTTCTATATTTTCTGTATTTATGGATTGCTATTATTTGCTACAATTTGACCTTTTTCCTCACTCTCTGTTGTTTTGTAATTTTATGAATATAGAGTATTATTTAAAATTTTAAGTACAGTTATTTCAAAAAAAAAAAAAAAAAAAACATTAAGTACAGCCTACAGTACAGGCTACCTTATCACAAAACTTTGATAACAATTTTGTTAAGCAAATTGCCAAATAGCCTCACGTGAGCTTAAACTATGAGGAAATTTGATTAGATGATTTGTAAACTGTTGAAGATCGTTTAGTAACTTTTTTCAAAAAAAAAAAAAAAAAAAAAAAAAAAAAAAAAAAAAAAAAAAAAAAAATCTTTTAGGCTCGTTTGATAACCATTTCAGTTTTTTGTTTTTGGTTTTCTGTTTTTTAAAAACAAAAACTATGTATGTTTGATAACTGTTTTTTGTTTTCTGTTTTTAAAAAACAGAAAACCAACCTTGTTTGATAACTGTTTTTGGTTTTCAGTTTTTAAAAAATTAGAAAGATGATAAGATGTTTTAGAGAGAGAAGAATGTGTAGAGACGTTGAAACAAAAATTTAGAGACACAAACATAAATGTTTTCAATATAAGTTTTTTTTTTTTTTTTGAAAGACGAGAAAAGTTAAACATAAAAAATTTAGAGAGATGAAAGAAAATATTTAGAGAAAGAATATTAGTTAGATTCGAAAAAAATATTAGTTAGAGGAAAAATAGAAAACAAGTAAGAGTAAAAGCAATAAATTTTATATTAAAAAATTAAATAAAAAAAATTAGAGAGATAATAAGGTTAAGAGTAAAAGATATGCTAAAGAAATAAGATAAAAAAATAAAGAAAAGTTGTAGCGATAGAAAATTTTGGTGGCTTTTTTTTTTCAAAAGAAAAATTAGAACATGTTAATCAAGGAGAGAAAAATTATTGATAAGTTTTTAGAAATAGACAAGATATAGAGAAAAAAAAGTTTTGAGAGAAAAAAATAAATTTTATAGAAAAAATGTTTTAGAGAAAAAAAAATAGAGAAAGGAATTTGTTGGAGAAAGATAGGTAAAAGAGAAGAAAAGTAAGCATTAGAAGAAAAATGAGTTTTTGAAAAACAGAAATCTGTTTTTAAAAACTATTTTTTTTTGTTTTTGAAATTTACTTATAATTTCAAAAATGTTTTTAAAAAACAGAAATACCCCTATTTTTAAAAAATGAAAAACAAAAATAGAAAACATAAAACGAAATGGTTATCAAACGGCCTCCTAGTAACTATCTATACATTCGTATTTTTTTTTCTTTTTTTTTTGAAAAAAAAAATCTATACATTCGTTTCTTTTAAATGAATAATTTTTTTTTCTTGTATAAGTGATCTATGAAAATGAACTAAAAGATATTGAATTAAAAGAATAATCAACCAAGCTTCATAAAAAAAACAAAAACAAAAAAAAAAAGTTTTTTTTTTTTAATGAATAATTTCTCACACCAGCCTTGAGCGATTTTTTTTTGGAAAATTTGTAAATATTAATGTTATTGGGAACATTGAAATTTAGATTCAGCCATGATTTTAGATAGAACAACTTTATTTATTCTAAAAACCATGTCATCAATGAAAATATACCAAAGGAAAATGGAAAATAAGTCATCACAACTTTAAAAACATTATCAAATATATTTTCATAAAATTTCAGTTTTGAAAATAATTCCCAAAAAACTATAATTTTGGGGGGAAGAGTTGTTATATAGCAGGTCTTAATTTATTTATTTTGTTCTTCGTCTTTTAAAAATATTTTTTAAATTTTAGAGGAAAAAGTTTTTGGAACCCAGTACTATAAATTTTAAAAATACTTTCAATAATTATCACAAACCCAAAAAAAAAAAACAAACGATAAGAATAACACAAAAATAAAAATAAAATAAATTGCGAGAAGGCAATGAATTTAACAATAGTATGTCAATGAATTTGGAAGCTTGTGCTGAAAAATGGTTGGAATTGTTTTGTGTGTGACAGGAGAAAGAGTACAAAGATGCCCTTGATGCTTTTAATGAAAAGAACAACGAGAAAGTACAGTTAATATCAAAACTAATGGAGGTTAGATTCGTAAATTTCCCACTTCTTTTTTCTTTTCTTTTCTTTTTTTTTTTTTGAAAGGATTATTTTGAACATTTAAAATTGAGATATTGTGTTGGAATTTGATGTTATTAGATGGTTGGTGAAAGTGAAAAGCTGAGGATGAAGAGGTTGGAAGAACTGAGTAAGCATGTGGATAACACATCCTAATTTAATTCCTCAATTCACTAATGTCTTAGTTGCATTTGTGTTATGTACTCTCTGTCTTTAAATGTCTGTATGGGTGTTTTAATTAATTTAACCACTCTCATATATTTTATTTCATTTTGGTTTAGTTTACTTCACTAAACATTCATAATTTAGGGTAACATTTTATGTATGTATTGCTTTTCACCATACAAAAATATATTGTATCTAAACTTTTCATCATTTGCTTTTGGATTGTTTAAAAAAAATATAGATTGATATGGAAAGTAGGGATAATTCAATGATATTCTATTTATTTGTTTATCCCTTACTTCGTTTGGGTTTGATAATCTTAATGTGAAATAAAATCTTGTCAATGTACTGTACAAGATTTATTCTATCTTATTCTATTTCAAGTGGCTATTGTGAAATGCTTGGTTAATTTTTTTTTAAAGGGAAATGCTTGGTTAAATTAGAGTTTAGGTTGTTTGTCTGGCAAAATTTAGCTATAGAGATGTATAATGATTTTTATATATATATGTATATAATATAATAGATATAATGCATTTATTAAGAATTATTTTGGTATGCAATATGGATTCTGATTTATATTTTCATGTATGTGTTTTCGAAAACCGTTATCCATTTTGTGATCCAAATAGTTGGAAATTCTACCAACAACATTTTTATGTTTTTAGTGTATCCAAATTTTGAATTTGAAATTTCAAAACGGATAATTATGTTAAATAAATATTAAAAAAACTTTGATAAATATAATATTTTACATTATAAATTCAATTCATATTTGTTAAATTAAAATATGTATGACATAATGTATTAATTATCTGATATTATAAAATAATAATTATGCAAAATGTATAACACAAAACATGTTTATAAATGAACTAATGATAGTTTATATTCAACTTAATATTTAATTGGTAATTACAACTAGTTTTATGGTTTATAAATATATTATTTAACTTTTAGATCTGCTATCAAACATATATTTTAAAACATGAAATAAACTTGTTTTCATAGAATCTCTGGTTTTCAAATTTTTGTTTTCATATCAATATGTACTTTTAACCCAGAGATTAGAGGTTTAAATCTTTCTTTGAATGTACATTAATTAAATTAGAGGTAGGAAAGATATTGGCTTAAAGGCTAATCCAGAGTCTAGAACAAATAATTGAACTTTTAGATACTTAAACTTTGAGATTATGAAGTTCAATTATTAAAAAAAAAATAAAAAAAAAAGATTATGAAGTTCAAGTTCCAAAATAACTTCAGATGATGAAATGTGTACTAGAATTCTTCATTGAAAAGAAAAAAAGAGAACTTTTTATTTATTTATTTTTTTATCCACAGGCAAAAAGAAACACTGTGGAAACTTTAGCGCAAAAGAACTAAAACAAATTCTTTAAGGGGCCGTTTGGCCCACTGTGTTGGTTATAATAGCCCCCGCTATTATAACCAACCCAGTGTTTGGGGCACCAACAAAAATAAGGGGCGGAGTTGGTTATTTTTCCCCCCGTTTTGCTACAGTAACCACTATTCAACTCACCCCAATTATTCTATCCATTCTCTACAGTAACTTTTTACTCTCTTCTTCCATGTGACTCATTGACTTTTCTACCGACGACCGACCGACGACTTTTCCGACGACCACCGACAACTTTTCCGATGACCGCGGTCGACTTTCCGGCCACTTTTCCGGCAATCACCGACGACTTTTCCGGCGACTTTTTTTTTTTTTTTTTTTTTTTTTTTTTTTTTTTAGAAAATCTTCTTCTCATTTTCATTTCGAAAAATATAAAAAACAAAAATAAAGAAAAAAAAGAGGTAGAAGAAAATGAAAGGAAAAAAGAGGAAAAGAATTTCGATCGCCGAAAAATTTGTTGGTGGTCGTCGGAAAAATCATAAAATTTCTAGGGAGAGTTAGATACTAGGTTGTCTTTGTACATATATATATAAATATGAAGTTTTATTACATAATTACTTTTGATACTGAAGTATATGAATGTTTACCTTCATCGTACCATATTTTTCATTCCAAATTATACTTATCGTATTTAAGTTTACCGTGATAATAATAATTTTAAAAAAATACTACTCAAGTTTTTATTTTATGTGATTTCTATTTTATTTGATTCTTTTGATAATAAAGGTAAAATGAGTTTTTAATAAACATTTACCATTTTTATGTTGGAAATACATAAATGAAACAAATATGGTTTTTCTATATGAAATCATAAAATGACTTATTTTGTGAAAAAACCATGACTCTAAACACAAAGAAAATCAACCTTTACTTTAGGTTATTTTTGTTTCCTTTTAAGCTAAACACATAATTTAACCCCTGTACCCAAAACTTTTATTTTTTTTTTACAACTAAACCCTTTTTTATTATTAATATTTGAAATACAAAGTTGTATGAGGAAAATAAACAAAAAAAAAAGTCAAGAAAAAAAAAACAGTCAGCTTGAAACATAGATTATTTGAACCCATACTAAAATAATTTGCATCCAAAAACACTGCACCCCAAACACAGACTATTTTATCCCAGATTATAATAATCTGCACCCCAAACACAGGTTATTTTATCCCAGACTATAATAATCTGCACCCCAAACACAGACTATTTTATCCCAGACTATAATAATATGCACCCCAAACACAGACTATTATAACCCCCAGACTATTATAATCCCCCACACTATTATAACCTCCAGCTATTATAACCAACCCAGCGCCCCAAACAGCCCCTAAGTGTCGCCAAAGGCAAGAAAGACTATATTTTATTATTTTTTTCTTCAAAATACCAAGAATTATCTTCTTCTTCTAGTTTTTTTTTTTTTTTTTCCCCAAAAAACCAAGAACCTCCTCCTCCAGAATTAGCCATGTAGCAGAATTTTACATTTTTTTTTAATATTTTAGGTAAACTATTACAAAAAAAAAAAATGGTAACTAAAAAAATAATTGTAATATAGTAAAAAATAAAATGCACAAAATATTACTTTCGCTATATTAATTTATATATAGATTAGTTAGAATTAGTATCCTGGTTAATCATTCATTTACATAAACGAATGACTATCACAAAAAATAGAAACATGCTAATCACTATTATTAAATATAATAAAATATTATAAAAATTTTAGAAAAAGTTATACATAATTATTTTTAGAGAAATATATATTTGTAATTATATTTTAAAAAATAAATATCCTTAAATGTTTTTATAATAATAATAAAAAAAGTTATTCAATGAAATTTTACCTATAGGTCTATAACCAAGGACATAGGACCCTTGATTTTATATATATATATATATATATATATATATATATATATATATATATATATATATTACTATATATATAAAAGGGGCTTAAGGAGGAGAATCTTTGCTTTCCTCTTTTGCTCTTATAATTTTAATAAATGTCCATTTTGTCATTCTATATTTGTTAAAGAGACACAACTCTTTGAGTTAAAATATCCTTCAATCTTTGCTGATGAGACACGACTATTCAAGCAGAGTTAGTTACACACCAGATGCATCCATTTGAGAATTAAAATTAAAAATATATCTTACAATAAAAAGGGGTCATTAGTCATGTCTTTCCAAAAAGCATATTAACTTTTGAGTTTTCTACATATTTTTCGACTCTAATTTCATCACTATTTTAATCTGTATAGATTCTTTGTATCAAAATCTATATAAAACAAAAAAAAAATGCATAAAGCACCAATAAAATATAGCAATTGTTACCATTGTTATCCTAAATTTTTAGTTTTAAAAATTAAGTCATAAGCTTATATATTTGTAAAAATTACTCTTTTAAAGGTACATAATTGTAAGAATGTGGAACTATTAAAAAAAAAAAAATGTGGTTTCACATTAACAAATTTTTTCAATGTCAATACAAAAATTCTTATCGAATTACTTGAAGGTCAAAATTTGTCATCCAAACATACACAAAATGTTATTTTCAAAGAGGTTATACTTTATTAAATACTTTAGTATTTTTTTTATATAAAAAAATCAACTTATATAATTCTTATGAAATATATTTCTTTCTTTTTCTCCAAAATACAATCTCGTAGCACACCGATGAATTACCCATGAGATAATAAACTATCTTTATGATGCCACTTTTTATGTTTTATCAAATTTAGTTTAAAACTATTATATGTATTTTAATTTTAATTATATATCTTTTATTATTTTTTCTACCTCTTACATTATAGTTTAATGTCAAATATTTACTATTTGAACTAGATGAAAAATATATTTATTCAAAAGTTAACTTTCACCATAAAAAATATATTTCAAATATTTCAAACCATGTGCAAAGTATTTCATATTCATTATTGTAAATAAACATAGAACAAGATAATATATAGTTTTAGACTTCTAGGCACCATTTTTTTTTTAAATTTTCAATTAAAAAAGTGAAATTTAATGTGGACCGCACATGTTTTTAAAGTAGTATAACCAATAGGACCCTAATTCTCTGAAAAAAAAAAAAAAAAAAAAAAAAAAAAAAAAAACAGAGGAAAATATAGGATCCCACTAAATATTAGATTGGGCCAAGCCCTAACGCAGAACCCCACTAAATAATTAGAATGGGCTTACCCTCAACGTACGATACTGGGCCTAGCCTCAACATACGACACAAGTGAAAACTAGATTGGGCCAAGCCCTGACAAAGGACCCCACCGCTAAATATTAGATTGGGCCAAGCCCTAATGACCACTCTTTCTAAATATTAGGTTGGCTCAAGACCTGACGTGTATATGCCTTTGCTACCTACCATTTGTCTTTTGTTTTTCTTTTAGGGGCACGACTGATTTTTTACCAATTATTCTGATTGTCTCTTTTATAATTGTCAAATATAGATGCTAAAATTTAGATGTTTCTTAATAATGGTTAGATATAAAATCGAGGTATTTTTACAATTTCTCTTCGACTCTCTCGTACATCCAACAATATAAAATTGTCAGCCTCATTATGACAGCTTTCTCGAATAATTTCTCCTGTTTTTATTTGAGAAAATTTAGCAGATATTTATTTAGTTATAATTTTAAACAATAATCTCGAGTCTTAAAGTTATTTTCATAAATGATTTTTCTTTCTTTTGCATTCTGCCTTTATCAACTTGAAGAAAACTCAATTGGTAAAGTGCTTTCAATCAAAGTGGATTGAACTAAAAAAAAGATCTAAGTGTCCAAAAATAGAGTATATTATATTATTATTAATGTTATTTATAGATTGATTAGGTTAAATATGAATGACTAATTTTTTCAAAAAAAAAAAAAAAGTATATGAATGACTAAGAGGGTATATCAAATATAAATCATTTAGTTGGTACATTAAATATAACTAAAGGCTAATGTTAATTGTTATTTAAATCGTGAAAACTTTTCATGAGTTTAAATATTAATTTAAAAAGTTATCCCATGGTTACAATTAGTTCCTTGAATCATCAACTAAGAAGCTAGTCCTTTCCTTTGAAGGCTTCTTTCTGTTTTATTCTAATTTAATAGATATAGGTTAGCCTAATAAAACAAAGGTTAGGGAATATATTATTCTCTGTTTGGGAAGGTGGGGTGGCGGTGTGCCACAACATGTCTCTCTTTAATTTTTTTTAATCAAACTGGTTTCTCTAAGATTCTCTCTAATATAATGGAGAATTTGAGACGTGAACAACATATAATAAATTTTACAAAAAAATAATACACCGTGTAATTATTTGATGAATTTTTGTTCCTTTAATAACTTTTTCTTCTTCATTTTTTTTTTTTAAAAAAAGATATAACCATTTAAGCATGACGGAAATCAAAACCTTTGATTTGTAGGAAAAATTACTAATATGTTAAACTATGTGTAAAGTTAGTTAATTCTAAAAATTGAGTTAGAGATGATATTATAAAACGAGAATGATATACTTTATCTTATGCTTATCAATTTATTTTTCATTATTTACTTTTTTTGATTTCAACAAGGATGATGTTATAGGTAATTTTGGACCACTCCGATGTACAAGGAGCTGACGAGGACAACCCAACACGAGCCTAGAAATAGGATTGGAAGATGGACCCTAGAGGCGAAATGGGCCAAAAGGTAGGGCCAAGGTCGGAGGGACCGGGCCTTGGCCCGACCACTCGGCCCACTTGCGTGGGCCAAGTCCGTCCGCCTCTGTTCGGTCCCTACTGCCCCTAGCAGCCCCGGTTCCACCTGGTTCAGCCCGAAACGCCTCCAAATGCCTAAAAACCTATAGCAGGAACATGTAATTAAACCCCCTTTTTTTTTAAACTGTATTTAAACTCTTCTTTATTACTAAAGAAATGATCTTGAACTCTACTCTATTCCCTACTCTCTCCTCTTGCTCGGGCTCTCTACTTGCTTCCCATCTTACTCCTTGTTGACTTAAGCATCGGAGACGGTGTGGCAAGCACCACACCGGTGTGCAGGCTTCTTTTCTTGCAGGTCACGTCTTCTCCCTTCAAATAAATTTACCGTTGGTGGCACGTGAAGGTCAAGTGAGTTCCCCTATCCAGAATTTGCCATCAACAGATGAGGTAATCGAATATTCCACCTTTAGTAAGAAGTAATTTTGTTGACGGGTTAAATTAGGTTCATGTCAATATCTAATTTACTCATATCTAATGTCCAAAAAAGTGTTTTTTTTTTAATGTGTTTTCTTAATATATATATATATATATATTGAGATAAGTTTTTATTGTGACCACATTTGAAAGCAAGAAGAAGAATTTATAACAAGTGAAAAAAAATGAGACAAGAACCGACAAGGCGCATCCCGGTCCCATAACTCCGAAGCTCACAAACAACACAAGGCATCAATTTGTCCCATAACTAGAATGATGGTCAATAAGCCGCAATTTTTATTTTTTTCGACCAAATGCAAATAATCAAAAAAACCCATATATATACAAATATAAATATATATATATAAATGTGATGTTTTTCTCATATAGTTTAATGCAATAGAAGATTTCTGCAAAAATCCATATCCCATATCCTTTGATTTAGATTTGTGTGTGTTTCTTCTTCTTCACTGTTTATTGCACTTGAGGACTAGGTGAAGAGAACCCCTCCCTTTGCAAAACACCCTTTGTCTTTTCTTCTTCCTTTTTGCATTTAGATCTTGTATTTTTATGTCTTTTTTTTTTCCTCAATAATTATAAAACATACCCAATTGTATGAGAAAAGACCATGTCACATGCCTTGGCATCACTTGAACTCCAATTTGCAACACAAATATTATTTTGATGTGTAAATTTGTTTGATGATTAGACACTCTCAAATAATTTATGTATGTAATCTTTTAAGATGTTATAAGTTGGATATCGATACCATTACAAGAAGGGGAAAAAATAACTCTTTATACTAATATTCCATATATATTATTGGATTTTTTTTAGACTTTGTGACAAGAGAATTCTCAGCACGAAGTTGTTAAGTTTAACTTAGCAAGTTAGTTTAATGATACCTTAAAAGGGTGTGTCTGGTTGGTGATCGACAAAAAGTTGAAAACAAGGAATATAATCTAATCAACAACCATATACGTATTTTCATTCCTTTTGGATGTATGGTTAGTTTTCAAAATTTCCACATTTTCTGGATCATAAAATCTAAATATAATCAAAATATTGTTTAAAAAAATGAACCAACAAAATAAATTCTTTCATTGAATTTATTTGATACATTGAATATGAAAACAAAAAAATATATATATATAGGTAAGATATATAAAATAAACCCTAAGAAATTTTCAAATAAATATGTAATAAAATAATAGAAATTAATTCAATACTATCATGATATTTTTCTATCTAACCAAGATGAGAGTTTGGTTGCATATGTAACAATTTTGTATTGGACAATTGAGTATGAACTCAAATAGTGATATCCATTTGTGTATTAATTTGAATATTTGATTGGTGAAAATGAGTTTGGAATATGAGTTTGATAGGTATTGGTTGGAGTTGGAGAGAAGAAGGATGTGGAGATGGGTTTGATGAGAAGAGAAATTAATGTTGATCTATTTTGTGGAGATGGGTTTTTTGTTAATTCTGAAGATCCAGACCACACACAAGTTATGAATAGAACAAAAGAGGATCCAAATACAAATTGTCTCTCATATTAGCATTGGAATTTAGAATCCTATGTTGGAGAGAGAGACAAGTGTAAAGGAGAGAAGAGATTGGTTTAGGTGTGGGGGACAAATATCCGACCGTTTCTGAAACCAGGATAGGATGCGCCTTTTCAATTAATTCTAAACCTGGACTTCATTCACTAAACCACGTCGCTTCCCCTTCCCCTTGACGGTGCATTCTTTCTTCTCCTTTTCCTCACTCCCACTTCCATTTTTCTACCCATTATTATTTAATAGTTTTTAAATCATGTTTATCAAAAAAAAAAATTATTTGCAAAAACAATGTTGAGCTCGACTTATAATCTTGCAAATTTTCAAGTTTTTCTTTAGAAATTTTTTAAATTTATCCTATAATTCTGATTGATTCGTGATGTTATATATGTTGATCCAAAAATTTGGACAGGGAGAACTCACCCAACTTTCACGTGTCACCAATGATAAATTTGTTTGAGAGGGGGAATACGTGAACTACAAGACAGAAAAACCTGCACACCGGTGTGGTGCTTGTCACACCGTCTCCGATACTTAAGTCAGAAAGCGGAAGCAAGAGAGCAAGAGGAAAGAGTCGATAATGAGTTTCGGGTCTGATCCCTTTCTTCAGTGATGAAGAATGGTTTAAATACATGTTCTTGCTCTAGGATTTTTAGGCATTCGGAGGCGTTTCAGGCTTAACCAAGTGGAGCCAAGGCGGCCAGGAACAGCAGGGACCTAACGGAGGCGGACAGACTTGGCCTCGGGCCAAGGCCCAGTCCCTCCGACCTTGGCCCGACCTTTTGGTCGGTTTCGCCTCTGGGATCCATCTTTCGGTCTCGTCAGCTCTTTGTACATCGGAATGGTCCAAAATTACCTATAACAATATATAAACTCTTAAAGATATAATCACAAACTAAACTAAACTTTTGATTTTAATTCTATTCAATTTTTATCATTAACGAGTAATATCTATATGTCAGTGTTTCATAAGATAAATTGATTGAAATAAACAATGAAAAATGATTTCACCTATTGTAAAGAGATACAAAAAGTTAAATTCGTTGGATTAAAAACAAAATGCAAGTGAGTAAAAACAAATTATTTTAAAAGATATTTCAAACTTATTTCAAGTTTCAACTCAGAGTATGTTTGGTTTAACTTTTCAAGTGTTTAATTTTGAAAAAAAAATCATTTTGAAAAAAATTATAGTGTTTGGCAACCACTAAAAATGACTTGTTAGAAAATGAGATGGATAAATAAACCATTTTGGGAGAAACACTTGAAACCAACTTTTAAAAAAAAAGTGTTTAGTATACAATAATTTGTGTATAAAAACACCTATGAGGTAATGCAACCAAACATGTGAGTGTTTAAATTATAAACAATTTTTTATACAAAATGTTTTTTAAAAAATGCATTGTTTAAAAACATATAAATCAAAATGTATTCCAAACGGACCCTAACCTTATTCTCCAAAAAAAAAAAAAAAAAAAAAAAAAAAAAAAAAAAATCTAACCTAGCTACTCACTTGTAGTGTGAATTCGTTATTTATTATTCGAATAATATGTTATGTCATCATTTGAGTTATGATCTTAACTCCTAGATGTTACGAATTCAAAGAAACAAAAAAGTTATAGTGTTAACAATGAAATCTTACAACAACCAAAATTGGAAATTTAAGGATGTAATTGAAACAAATTCTTACTCTTAGAAGTGAATAAAGATAAATTAAGCATGATAAATTTATAAGAATATTATTTAATGGTCTCTTCTAAATATAACTTGTCAAGTTGACAATACTTCAATTAATAACTTAATTATGGGACTAGGGTGAAAACAAAATTATTTTCTTTAGCTGCATTAAATATCTAAAATCTTAAATTTATGGTCAAGTTATCAATTTCAGTTGATGAATATCAAATACACATTTTTAGTAACTTTCACTAAAATTAATTTAACATCTATACCCTCAATTATAAAACTTAATTATAGGGACATTTTTGAAGTAACGCTTAATTGATTTCCAAAACTTTATATTTATATTTTTCTAAAAAAAGTTATATATTTATAGTCAATAACAAAATGTAGCTAAACATACAAAATTAGCAAAAATATGCCTTATAGGGATGATTGGGAAAGCAAGCACATTGAAAATAAATGTAGTTCAATCAATAAGATAAGTTTTCACTTCTCATATATTATATCCACAAATGATTTGTTGTCTTAATTATGAAAGCAAATTAAACAAATATTAAGTGATATTCTTTTTCATATTTTTTATTCCATTGATGATTAAACACTAAAACACATATATTTAAGGTAGTACATGCACTTCATCAAATCATATTAATTATGCACACCCATTAAATGATGAAAGATTCCATATAACATTTATATAATTGATCAAAAGAAGACTTGGAAAGGCAGTGGTAAAAAAAAAAAAAAAAAAAAAAAAAAAAAAAAAAAAAAAAAAAAAAAAAAGTATGTTTGATTAATTGGCAAATGATGGGCAAAATGATAACATACAAGCTTCTTCCACTTTTTGAAATTAAAGTAACTTTTAAAAGATAAAACTCAAAGTAATGAATGAGGGATAAAGTAAAGGTTGGTGTGTTGGTTGTCAATAATCATAAGTAATGCTATTAAATAATTGTAAAGCCTAGAATCTCCCTCCTCCTCATTCTTTTTATTTTTTCTTTTTCTTTTTTTTTTCTTTAAAAATACTAAAATGTGATGTTAGACCCTTATCCTGTTTACTACACCATGCTTTTATAATTGAAAATTAATTAATCAGTTGATTAATTAATATAGAATATATTAATTTATAATGTTAGTAGCCAAAACCAACCCATGATCTGCCCAACCACTCTTACCTACCAGAAAAGTGTTGCCTTTTGATGATTGGTTCTGAGGATTATTCATTACCCAAGAAAAAAAAAAGGAAAAGAAAAGAATATTTGTACATATAGAGATGACTTTTTGAAGTGTTATTCATATAAATTGATTTAGTAATGACATTATAATTGTCATAAATCCTTTAATTTTCTTTCTTTCTTGTTACTTGTTTGTATTTTATTTTCTTTAATAATGTACTTCTTTAAGATAAATTACAATTTTAAGCCCTATGCATTAACCTCGTGCTTTTAAAATTTTAAGTTGTTATTTTGATCAATTTATTTATAGTGAACTTGTAGATTATTACAAAAGAATTTATGATGTGACACTTTATTTTGATGACTTAGGAGATTGACAAACTTATATTGATTGGAAATCGTGAATTTTGAATAAATTTTAAGGTGTTATTATAATTAAAAAGTACAAAAATGGTCGTGACTAATTTTATTTTAGATGGTAACTAAAGCTCATTGGATTTCTATATCCTCAAACAATTAGTTAAATTAAACTTTTGTTACTAATTATTTTTACTAATAGCATTGTTATGGACATTAGGTAAACTTGAATGAAAGAAAGATATTGAAATAATGAAAGAAGATTTCAACCCCAAAATCATAAAGAGATACGCTTGAAGCTTGACCAATTGAGTTATATCTAAGTCAAGAATTATAATTATTCTGCCTTGTTGAGTTCAGTGAAGGACACATCTTGTCTAAGAGTAGCTAGATATATTAAAAATAATTAATTCTTTAATTATTTCTTTTAAAAAAAATGAAAGGATATCCGAAAGACAATGATTTTGATTCTCATAATTTCTATTTCAATTTATTATTAAATAATCAAATTGCCATAGAGAAAAGCTTTGATAGGTATTATTTATATACATTTGAGGCCAAATTGATAGATATAGTGTCCATTTTCTTTTAGGTAGAAAAATGATATTCATCAATAATTGGATTTGGGTATTCATATGTTTACAAAACAACATTTTTACTATTAAACATATTGGGAAAAAAAAAATCAAATTAAAGGTGGGCTTATCAAGTCCTAAATCATCTCTTTGGGGGAAAAATATTTACTTTTGATTACCCATTATTTTACAAGTCAAATAGAAAGACTGCATTCAAAATTCAAAACTTTAAACAAAAACAAAAATGTGGATGCTTTTTTTTTTTTTTTTTTTTTTTTTTGAAAATATGTGGATGAAATAAAGGCTGTAAAAGTAAAAATCATGATGATGATTCATGGCCCTATTTGCAATAATTATTCAATAGAAAGGGGTGGTTGACTCGACAAAAAGAACACATTAAAAGCAAAATCTCTGTTTTTCAGGCTAAACTCCTCTCCCCTTTTCATTTTTTTAAACCTTACTTTAAATAGAAATCCTCAAAAGTAAATAAATATACATTTCAAAACTTTTCTCCAAACAACCGTTATCATATCACCCATGCCTCGTGCACCAAAACTTTCAACTTTAATTTTGATTTTATATAGTTTTATTTTATAAGTGTCAAAATCATCTTTATACATCTTTATACTTGTGTGTTTTATATATATATATATATATATATATATATATATATATATATATTTATGCTTTAATCTATTAAAATTAATAGTCACTATCGTTTATAGGTAGCGTTAGATGTAATAAATAATTAATATAACACTTATAATAAGAATTCGTGTAGTATTGATGTCGATACAATGATTTGAGTAAGATAACATGACAATGGTCAAGAACCACAGAGTTTATCCCAAAAACACAGGAGCAAACTCCCCAATGGAGAAAAAAAACTCTCTTTCATAATCTATTTACAGCCTTATAAGAAATTGAGAAATAACTAATATATTAATTGATAAATTAATTTAAATAGTTAACTAAGATCAACTACATATAACTAAATATTAACTAAACTAAATTAATTATCTAATATCTCATCCATCCTATATCAAGTGTTTGATCAACAAATCTTTAACATCCATGATTAAAAGAAGTCCACTAGATATATTATGTATGATTCTTCATACCCAAAAACATTCTTGACTTTGTGCTTAACATTTTACCGTGTTGCAATGTAGTACATTTGTCGTCAACAATAGAAGTCTCCTACTCTCTCCTCCCTTTTATAATAAAAATGGGCAGTTGCATAGATGGCAAATTGGACTAAATTAATAACAAATATAGCACATTTGCAAACTAATTGCATATATAGCAAAATTAATTGTACAAGACCAAAAAGTTGTCGTCATATTCTATCTGTGTCTATCATTGATAGACTTCGATTATTCAGAGTCTATTAGTGTCTATAGCTGATAGACTCCGGTTAATCAAAGTCTATCAATGATAGTCATGGATAGATTCTGATTAACTGGAGTCTATCAGCTATTAGACACTAATAGACTCTGAATAATCGGAGTCTATCAGTAGACTAATAAATTCTGATTAATCAAAATCTATTGCTGATTCTAATAATCGAAGTCTATCAGATAGATTCTAATTAACCATAGTCTATCAATGTCTATCAGTAATATACTCTGATAGATTTTGCTATATTTGCAATTTTTTTACATTGTGCTATATTTGCTATTATATAATTCTTATTTGCCACCCACTGGAAATTCTCTAATAAAAACCTCATTTTCGATTACAATTCTACATGCAATTTACTTACATTCTCACACCACCTTATACCTTGTGCATATCTATTGCGTACATCTCGATGCCCAAAACATAGTTCTTTAGCGGTTGTGGATCCCACATTGAAAAGATAAATGAAGACTTCACAATTTATAAGATAGATGAGTTACTCCACTCATTGCCAATTGGTTTTGAGATGGAACTCAACATTATCTAATATTAGCAAGTTGTGTCTAACCTGTGAAATTCATTTTTTTCTTCTTCTTAAAAAACCTTGTTTAGAGAGACAAAATCTTACGATTTAATTAACTTTTGATATAATCTAGGGGTGCAAAGACCC
Source organism: Luffa acutangula (assembly GCA_036850905.1). Classification (NCBI taxonomy): domain Eukaryota; kingdom Viridiplantae; phylum Streptophyta; class Magnoliopsida; order Cucurbitales; family Cucurbitaceae; genus Luffa; species Luffa acutangula. The sequence goes on along the minus strand of CM072087.1, from coordinate 51,818,053 downwards.
AAACCGAAAAATCAAACCGGTTCGGTTCGATTCGGTTTGGGTTAGGTCGGATTTTACATGGAGTCAAAACCGAACTAAATCGAACCGATTTGGTTCTGTTCGGTTTCTCTGTTTACCCAAATCGCTGGAATTTATTTAGGGTTCCTTCCGTCGCTTACCCAAATCGCTCGTTTGAAACCCTTTTACCAAAACCGAACGCGATTACTTCGCCTACATCTACCCCAAGTCTGATGCCCTCATCTTCTTCGTGGACTGAATCTTCTTCGTCACCCTCATCTGCCTCGTCCTCATCATCTTCTACACCCACAAGTCTGATGCCCGCCTCTGAATCAACCTCGGCATGGCCCTCTTCGTCCTCAATTTGCTCACTGTGCCCCTTCTAGATCTTCTCTACACATCCAGGGTCGAGTCGACTTCTACATCACCGTCGGAGCTGTAATCATCTGCGGCGTCGCCGACGCCCTTGTCCAAGGATGCATGGTCAGCTGACTTTCTTCATTCTCTCAACTGTAATCGTCTGTGGCGTCGCCGTCGCCGCGCCCTTGTCTAGGAAGGCATGGTTGACTGAGTTTCAAACTTCCATTTTTCTTCAATCTCTCATCTTCTTCAGTCTCTGTTTTTCAATTTTTTTTTTTTTTTTGTTCAAGGTATCCTTTGTGTGTTTCTCCCAAAAAAAACCGACTCGGTCGGGTCAAAGTCGGGTCGGTTTGTCCATACAACCGACGTGTGTTGGTTCGGGTCGGTTTGTCCATATAACCGACCCGACCCAAATTTTTTACACCCCTAATATAATCTTTCAATTTTGGAAATCCCAAGAGTCGAAGTAGAGAAAAAACTTTAAAATGTTAACAATTTTATGTAATTTTCCTAATCTAAGGTGAATGGAGAGGGAGATAATCGCCCATTCTTCCTTTTTGGCTACATCTCAAGATGGGGATAATTAGAGATATATTTGTGATAGGGATTTGTCACCAGCAAAATATCTGTTGATATAATAAAATAACACTTATGTGTAAAATAAAAATGAATAAGTATTTATTTAAAAGGCGTTGCGTAGCCCCAAAACATTCCTCCCGTCCTAAAAAAACAAAAGCAAAGACAAGGTGAAATTCAAAGATGGAGGCTCATCAGTGGCAACAAAACTGTAAAATTTATGGCGGCCCCACAAAATCTCATCGCTCTAGCTGGGTTCCTCTTCTTTTCTTCCTAAAATGATTGATCACCACACCATTTCAATTTTTTCTTTTGTCTCTTTCACCCTTCATTTTTACAAGCCCTTCTTTATTTATCTTTTTAGTATTACCATGACAATATATATGATATATGCATTAACCAATCGAGTTATGTTCAAGTTAACGTTTTTTCTCTTTTTTTTTTTTGGTGGTTTTTAGAAAAAAACTATGAGAATAATAGGGAATAATTTTGTTGTGGATGATTTTGAACCACCCCAGAATCCAAGGACTAAGCAGGACAAGGCAACACAACACGAAGGCTTGACCGGGAAGCGGACTCCGGAGGAGAGTGAGTCGAAGGGATTGAGTTGTCTCGACCCAATCCCATGCGAGTTCCTTCCGCCTCCGTTCAGTCCCTACTGCCCCGGTCCGTCCCAGTTCCACTCGGTTCAACCTAGGATCGCCTCCAAGCGCCTAGAAAGCCCTAATTGAAGACACAGGTATAAATAGGGTCTCTCACACCCGAAAAATGGTTCAGAAACTTTAGCTACCAAAAAACACTATTTCTGTTTTGATCTGATTTAGACATCGGAGTGCAGGTGGCCTACACCACACCGGTGTGCAGCGGTTTTGACTGGTCTTGTAGGTCACGTCTTCCCTGTCTTCAACAAATTCATTGTTGGTGTCACATAAAAATGTGAGTTGTTTGGTCAGATTTTGACATCAACATATTTTTTTTTTTTTTTCTTTTTGGGATTGGAAAAAGAGATAATTGTGGAAAGAATTTGACATCAACATATTTTTTTTTTTTTCTTTTTGGGATTGGAAAAAGAGATAATTGTGGAAAGAATATTGGAGAGGAGAAATGAGAATTTGAATTAAAGGTGAAGAGAAGGGAGTAGTGGGATTGGAAGGGGGAAGGGGGGGATTAGGTGAAATTGAAAAAAGCAGAAACGTCAAAGGACGGTGGAGTCGGAGAGACAGGCACGCGTGTTTGTTATGTTCGTTTCCTAAAAAGTTGGTTTTATTTTTCCATTTCCCTAAACCATTTCTATGATTTTTGTAAAGTCTTTTTTGCCTTTTCCCACACCTTCTGTGTTGCTGTGCTGCGCTAGTGCTAGTGCCACTGCTAGCTACAAGCTACCCCCATCTCTTTCACTTTCTTCCCTTTCCCAAATGGATATCGAATATACTCTTTCTTTCTCCTAAAACCCAAATAAACCATTCATATATCATGTTTTCAAATTTAAAAGACGACATAAATATAGAGGAAAAGATTTGAACTTTGAGATTGAGCACATTTGTGAAAAGAGAGTGTGCATGTGACAAAAACAAAGAATAAGGCATTTCTAATTTTTGTTTTAAAAGAATGAAAATCGGGAACGTGTGGGTTTTGAGGGACGGGATTATGGACGAAGATGGAGGGTGGAGATTTAAGGAGAGCACCGTCGAAGGGTTGGAACAAGTTTGAAGTTTGAAGTGGTCAAATGAGAGATGAGGTCAACATCCGGCTGCTGATATGTCGGGTTTGTACGACTAACGCTGCCCAATTTCCCTCTTTCATCCTTTTCTCTTCCTTTTATGTCGTTTTCCTTTTGGTTCTTCTCCTTTTTTTTTTCTTACTAATTACTGTATGTAATAAGTTCTTCCAATTTTAAAACATCATTGTATTCTTGATTTTATGTTGGATAGATCTTTCGCTAAATTATAAAAAATACTCATGAACTATCGGATTTGTTTCAAAAATGTCTCTGAACTTTGAAGAAAGTTTCAAAAATACCCTTGCCGTTAATTTTTTGATGAAAACCGTTAAAGTTTCAGTTTAAAAAATGCCCTTGAACTCTAAAAAATGTTTAGAAAAATACCCTTATTGAAAAATGATTCTTCTTTTTTCCTCCTCTCACCGTAAATTCTAACGATTTTCATCCAAAAATTAACGGTATGAGTATTTTTGAAACATTTTTCAAAGTTCAATGGTATTTTTGAAACTTTTCAAAGTTCAGGGACATTTTTGAAACAAACCCCATAGTTCAGGGGTATTTTTTATAATTTGGCCTAGATCTTTATATTTAAAAATTTTCTGAAATGTTAGAGATTTTTTTTTTTTTTTTTAAACTCAATTTTAGAGATTTATTAGATACAAAATATAAAATTTAATAAAAAATGTAGGATTTAGACACAATATTTAAAGTTTAGAGATTTGTTGATGCGAGAGTTTAATCCTAAAGTAAACCTAAAAGGAAGATACTCGCATCGGTGTGGTGTTATACCCAATATACTTTGTTGCTTAAGTCAATGTTAGATTGAAGTTGGATCCCTTCTATTTATACATGTTCACAATGTCAAACGGGTGAAGTCGTATCTAGAATAACAATGGAGAGATCAAATATGACACTTGCCTCAACTTGGCTAGTCCCGAGCTCAATAGGTCACGCACTTCACTTGGACTTGCTTTTACCTCCTCAACTCGATTCTACTCGAGACCTTGTTGGAAAACCGTGGACAATGTGACCCACATGGTACTTCAAAAGCTCACAATGGTGGCAAGCCTATTAACCTCAAAGTCTAGCTACTATAAAAGGATATATTAAACACTTTTTAAAAGTTTACTAAAAAGGATGTATTAAACATTTTTTTAAAGTTTACTAAAGATATGTTTGAAATACATTTTAATTTTAAAGAATTGCAAGAATAATGCAATTCGTACTAATGTATATGAAGTTTTATTATTTGAAAAAAAAGAACAGTAGCAAAATATAAAGAATAACCAAGGACACGTGTAGTAAGCTAAGAGGGCACAACAATAACCAACTATTAGCATACCAACATTTAGAGAAATAGACCACAAAATATAGAGAACAGCAGAAATAGCCTATCAGATACATAATGAAAATTAACATTCTATTAAACTTAAATATTTTTTAAGAATGCATTTTTTAAAAAAACATTTTGTATAAAATTAGTTTAGAATTTAAACACTCATATTGTTTGGTTACACATTTTCTCGTAAGTGTTTTTATACACAAGTTATTGTATACTTAAAAACTCTTTTTAAAAGAAATTGTTTTCAAGTGTTGTTTTTAACATTGGTTTAACTTTTCAAGTGTTTAATTTTGAAAAAATTTAATTAAAAAATGTGATTGAGAAATAAACCATTTTGAGAGAAACACTTGAAAGCAAATTTTTTAGAAAAAAGTTTTTAAGTATATATTAAGGGTTCGTTTGGAATACATTCCAATTTAAATGTTTTTCAAGAATGCATTTTTTAAAACACATTTTGTATAAAAATGTTTAGAATTTAAACACTCATATGTTTGGTGCATTTCCTCATATGTGTTTTTACACAAGTTATTGTATACTAAAGACTCTTTTTAAAAAAAAAGTTGGTTTCAAGTGTTTCTCTCAAAATGATTTATTCATTCATCTCATTTTCTAATAAGTCATTTTTAGTGGTTGTCAAACATTATAATTTTTTTCAAAATGATTCTTTTTCAAAACTAAGCACTTGAAAAGTTAAACCAAACACACCCTAACTTGTGTATAAAAACACTTGGGAATAAATGTAACCAAATATATAAGTGTTTAAATTCTAAATAATTTTTATGCAAAATATTTTTTAAAAAATGTATTTTTGAAAAACACTTAGGGTGTGTTTGGATTAACTTTTCAAGTGTTTAATTTTGAAAATAAACCATTTTTAAAAAAAAAATTCTAGTGTTTGGCAACCACTAAAAATGACTTATTAGAAAATGAGATTGGTAAATAAATCATTTTGAGAGAAACACTTGAAACCAAATTTTTTTAAAAATAGTCTTTAGTATACAATAACCTTGTGTATAAAAACACCTATGAAAAAATGCAACCAAACATATGAGTGATTAAATTCTAAACAATTTTTATACAAATTTTTTTTAAAATAATGAATTCTTGAAAAACATTTAAATTAAAATGTATTCCAAACCGGCCCTAAATTTCCCCAACACAATTTTAAAAGTTAAGAAATTGAAAATAAGCTTAACTTGCAACTTAAATTAAAATACATTTTAGGAACCAAGAAATTTATTATATTTTAATAGGTTATGCTTAAGTTGGTTAGAAAAAATATTTTTATTCCAGTAATCCGATCAATGAAGATTTGAGGTATTATATTAGTATAGTATTATTGCATGTTTATAAATTGTTTTAAAAAATAATCTCATTTTTGGTTTGTTTATTGATAGGTGTAAAATGTGAATAGTAATGGAATCAAATGAAGGTGTCTAAATCCATAACCATATTTTTATGTATTAAAAAATGTTTAAATTAAAGCATAATTATGACTTGATCTACATATTGTCAAAAAAAAAAAAAATTATGACTTGATCTACCCATTAGAAAAATCATTTAAGAGGCATCAAAATATTTGGCAATGCAAAACTTAATAGGAGAAATTCTTAGGTATTTTCTTTCTTAACCATATTATTTAAATTTAGGTGATTTTTTTTAGTTCGTGGAAGATAGAATTATCAAAGTCCAGGATAATAAATTAATTGTTACTCCAATTTATTATTATTATTATTATTATTATTTATAAATTTTGTTACTCCAATTTATATTTGACCATTTATATGTCATGTACTGTAAATCTTGCATGTTGAGGATCTCACATTGAAAAGATAAGTGAAGATCTCACAATTTATAAGATTATATGGACTACTCATCTTATTGTCAAGTGATTTTGAGATAGAAGCCCATGTTATTTAATATTGCATTAATGGAAAATAGGGAATTGACTTTACATAAATGCGGCAATGACTAATGAAATGGTATTACCTTTTTGCCTCTTTTCTTTGTCGTTTTACTCAATTTATCAAGCACAATAATTCAGTAATTTTTCATAATATTCTAAGATCCGTAAGTTTTTGGTACTTGTGCTCATCAAGTCACTCTATTTATTATAAAGCTAATATGTCAATAACCAAGACCACTTGACGTACATATTATATATAATATAAATGTAACATATACGTAGTATTTATCAAATATACATATGTCCGAAAATTTTGGGAAAGGAGCTTTTGTGAGAAGTTTAATTCACAATTCACAGAGAATGCTACGTCTCCAGCTGTAAAGAAGAACTTTTTGAGCAACACAACTGCAATTTTGTCCTTCAACATTACCATTACATTAAATTAACATCCTACGTGTCCTTCCCCCCGCTGCTTTTATTTTTCCTTTTCCATTTTAAAACCACACTACTTACTACTTAACATTGCATGGAGACACTCAAATCCTTAAAAGGAACTCTACAAATATTCTAATTCTATATTGGTATCTATTCTAACCACATACTATATATTAAACGATTTTTCATATTTTGAAAGGCTATATTAAAAGATTATTTAATTGTGCTATTGTCTCAAGTACTTGTGAAGCAAAACGTCACATATTCAAATTCCTCCACCTCATTATTAGTTGCGTATGGGATTGATAATTTGTTTGATTTTCTTAGACAACGCATTATCCTAACCACCATGAAATAGTTGTACTTTTTCAAGGTTTGATTTGATCTTTTCAGTATTAGTTGCATGTCTTTTGGGTCATATGGTGGTTCCCTAGTCCTAAGGGCAGTCTTGTTTTAATTTCTATGGTTAAGTTGATGCATAAAAACTTATGCATGAGTTGAATTTAGAGTCTATATTTAAAGTCCTTTCATTTAGTGAAGTCAATTCAATTCTACATTCACTTGCTCTCTTGGATGCTCCCTCTATTCAAAGATAAAGTAAAGTAGACCCAACCATAAAAGATCCGTTTAGAATACTTTTTAGTTTAAGCGTTTTTCAAGAATGCATTTTTTTAAAAGTATTTTGTATAAAAAAAATTTTATAATTTTAACACGCATATGTTTGGTTACATTTCCTTATAAGTGTTTTTATACAGTTATTATATACCTAAAAACTCTTTTTAAAAATTTTGCTTGCAAGTGCGATTATTTCAAAATGGTTTATTTTTCAATCACATTTTTTAATAAATCATTTTTAATGGGTGTCACACACTAGATTTTTTTTAAATGATTTTTTTAAAAAAATAAAAATAAACACTTGAAAAGTTAAACTGCACATTCAGACGATAGAACAAGTGATCGTGTAATGAACTGTATTCACCTTCTCTAAATCAAGACCTTTTTTAAATAGGCTTCAAATACAACTGATTTTTTCAATGTTAGTTCCTAGTCTTAAGCTAGGGTAGTCTTCCTTAAATTTCTACTATTAAGTTAGCAACTAAAAATGTGTTAATTACTTATATTTTGGAGCCCCTTGAGGGTTGATTAAATGAAGTTGAAAATAGAATTCATTATTTCACACTACTTGCTGTCTTGTTTTATTCTGATCTCTAAATGTGTGGTAGACAAAGTCCGTTCTAGATGACAATGAGCCAACATGTATCTCAAAAACTTATATAATGTCTGTGACATCACAAAAAAAGTTGTCTTACATCAAATAACAAGAATTGGTAAATGTTAAAATTCTCAAAAAAAAAAAAAAACAAAACAAAAACAAAAAAAAAAACATTACCTATCAAGTTAAAATAATTAATAAATAAAATCTATCGCATGCAATTGTAACCGTAGTGAAAATGAAAGTTGGTCTAGTAAAGAGGTAACACAAAGATATTCTTAACATGATTCAATTTTCCATCTTACAATACAAATAGGTCCAAAGAATGAGATTATTAACCAATCAAAAGTTAGAATATAAGTTTATAATCAATGTTGAATTATTGGCATAAAAAGAACCCTCTTCTTTATTTTTATTTTTTTTAGAAAAAGAACTCTTTTCGTAATGATACTACAATAGTTGAACAACTTCTTCGGTTAAATCTTCCACACAAACTCCTCTTATGTTGTAGACCACTGTTTGAACTCCCTTCAATAATAGATTGAATCTGTTTGATTCCAAGGTGTGTACAAGCCTATATAAATTTGGAGAGAATAAGGTAATTAGGAAAACTTACTAGTTACTCCATTGATCTACTCACTGTCGTTAACTTCCACGACTTAACCAACAATTATTGTAGCTATAAGAGTTTGGAAAATCCTTATAAATAACTAGATATACACTGATCCATTATTTTCCTTTCAACACAATTAATTATTGCCTATGTATTTCATAAATACAAAATTAATTAATTAATATATGATCATGATGCATGTTGATAATTTCATCTTTTGTGTAACAACACATGGATAATCTTCCGTATTATAAATTTGCGGCGGCTGTGTGTCAATTTTAGAGATAACTATGAAAATTTATATATATTTTTTTAAATAAAAAAGGTGGAAAAGGAAAAATATAATTGGGGAATTAAAAACATGGTCCAAATTCAAGTTACGAAATGAATGAAGGTACTTGGAAAGTGCACAAGTTTTTCAGCGTAAGCAGTGGCTTTGGATGACGAATCCTGTGAATACAGCGCTTCCCTTCCCCTTTTTACTAACTTTTCCCAACCCCTCTTAATTTGTTATAATTGATCAAAGTATATATCAAATATTTTACATTTTGTAATTTTTCTCTAATTTTATTCCCTAAACTTTCAAAATTGAAATATTTTATACATAAAGGTTAATATATAAAATATCTTGCTCTGCCCATCTACCTCTACCCTAAAATTACCGAACATTATAAGATATTTCCAAATTTTGATCTGTTTTAATTTGCTTTTGATCTAACATTTTTACTTATAAATAGAGTGCAGCAAAGGGACATTCCCCATTATTTTGAAAAGGTAGGACAGATTTCATTAAGACACCCGAAAATAGGTCATCCATACAAATTTCCTAAATTAATTTTAAGAAATAAAATTGAGTGCATCTCCAACCTGAATTTTATTTATTTTTAACCACCTCCTCTATCTCTCTCATAAGAGGAGGAAGAAATAAAATAAAGAATAGAGATGAGTCAGAGACAATCACTGCTCTTATATTATGTTAATTACATGCTGTAGCTTCTGGTCTCTGAATTTGCAATGCATGGAATCTTTCTCCAACAACTCTCTTATATTACATTACATAGCATTGCCATATATATATATATAATTTAGACTTGGTCACCCTCCACTCTTCATCTAATCTTAATTCCTCTGCTTTTCTTATAATCAATTCCTATTCCATTACACTTACACAGATACACACAGTCTGCAATTCTTTATTCATTTCATTTGCAGACAAATTTCCCCTCACCGTTTGTTTTGTAGTCATTTTGTTTTTTCTACTTGTGAGTGACTGTGACTCGCTCCCCTTTGCCTCGATTTTCTGACTCCGCCCCTCCTTTTTTTAAATCCCTCAGCTGCTCTTCTCTTCCTCTGCATTTCTCCATCTTCTCTTTTCTCTTTTCTCTTCCAGTTGAAACATCTTCAACTTCACTCCCTTTTCATGCTTCTCAATTTCATTTCCATCTGAAAAGTGAAACCCAATCCTTGGAATCTCTGCAACTCTTCTTCAAAACTGCGCTTCGTTGCCTTGGCTTGTCTTACCTTGCCTTGCCTTCTGATTGTTTGTTTCATTGATTGATGATGGCTCAAAAGCACTTGCACGAGTTGCTGGAAGAGGATCAAGAGCCCTTTCATTTGAACAGCTACATTGCGGAGAAACGGGTTAATCTCAAAAGGGTTTCGCCCAAAACCGATTTGCAAGTCAAGAAACGAAAACCCATCTCCACAAATTCAATTTTCCCGGCAAATTTCTGTAGAAATGCTTGTTTTACGTCCTTCCAGCCCTCGCCGGACCTCAGGAAGTCTCCGCTCTTTGAGTTTCGTTCTCCCGCGAGGAATAGCCCCTGCAAGAGCCCCAATGCCATTTTCCTCCATATCCCTGCTAGAACGGCCGCCTTGCTTCTTGAAGCTGCTCTCAAGATTCATAAACAGAAATCGTCTTCCAAAACTAAAAAATCCCAGATTAAGAATCAAGGATTTGCGCGATTTGGGTCGGTTTTAAAGAGATTAACTCTTCGAAATCGAAACACCACCAACCGTGAAACTCAAGCTTGTGGTAGTGGAGGGGATTTAGCGTCGTTTGGGCATAGAAAAAGCTCCATTCGAAGGCACATAACGCAGGGTGAGACGAGTTCCTACAATGGAAGGTCTAGCTATGGCTTCTGGTCTGAAACCAACGAAGAAGGAAGATCAATGGATTTGGGGACTTCATGTAGTAGCCAATCTGAGGATTCAGAGGAGGCTTCTGTTGCTTATTTTGGAGAAGATTACTGTGAAAGCCCTTTCCGATTTGTTCTTCAGCGAAGCCCCTCATACGGTTGCCGGACGCCGGATTTTCTATCGCCGGCGGCCTCTCCTTGCCGCCGTAACAAAGAGGTTTGTCAAAATTGCCATCTCTAATTTGAAATTTTACTATGTTTTAGGAATTCCGCTTCCATTTTTGGAGGGGTAAGTGTGACATTTTTGAACTTTGACATTAAATGCTCTGAGTGTTCTTGATAGTACTTTTAAGCATATCTCTGCAATTTAGATCGTTTTCTCTTTTTTCACTTTCTCTGAGGACTTGAGGCCGTGTCTGGTTGGGAAACTATTTGCTTAAAACAGACAAAAACCACTTTCTTTTTTGCTCTTGTATTGCAGTATTGCCTTACTGCTTCCTTTTTAGAATACAGTAACTTTTTGCAGTACAAGTTTCTGACCAATTCTTTTGAACTTTTATCTGATCAAAGGTGATTAGCCATATGTTTCATTACTTTTAATAGATGGAAATTCACTGATGACCCTTGAAAGTTCATTTGGATGGTTGAAAAATCTGATTAGCTGATTGGGCTCTTATGTGCTAGTGATCACTCAATTGACAAAATTAGGCCTGATTTGAAGTTTCTATTCAAGGTTCAAATTTCTCTATTGTGAAAGAAGGGGAATTGAGTAGAGAATCTGGATTTGATGTTGTATATTACCAATACCCATCATCCTGGTTTTTGAAATTTGTTTGAATGTTTCTACAGGGCGAAACAGTAAACAGTGCAGAAAGCTTGAAGAAATTTCAGGTCGAAGAAGACGAAGAAGATAAGGAGCAATGTAGTCCTGTGTCTGTATTGGACGGTCCTTTTGATGACAGTTATGAAGATCGGGAGAGGCACGGCGACGAAGATTACGGTTTGGAATGCAGCTATGCAACTGTCCAAAGTAAGTAGCTTTAGTATTGGAAAAATTGTTGAGCCATCATGTATGTTGCCCCTTGTCAATCAAAATGACCTCTGTATGTAATGGGAGATTAGAAGTTTAGAAGTTGTGATGTTTTTTAGTTTCAAGTTTGGACTTGAAGAGAATTTAGGATATTCTTTCATAGTCAGTGAAGTTCATTAGATGGTTAAGGATTTGCAATTCATGGAGGAACTCATTTAAAATTTGGAGCTGCAGTTCTTTTCATGTCAGTTTATCTGTTTCTGATCCCCATTTTTATATGTTTTAGGAACAAAGCAGCAACTGTTAAACAAGCTTTGCAGATTCGAGAGACTTGCCGACTTGGACCCGGTTGAACTTGAGAAAATAATGCAAGAGGAAGAAGAACTACACGAGAAGGTTTACGACTACTTCGATAACGAAGAATGTGAATATTACGACGAGTCAGTTCAATGGGATAACGAAAACAACATAGAATGGTTTGTGAAAGAGGTAGTGAATGATGCAAGCTTGTGTAAATCCCAACAATTTCTCCCTCAAGACATGAGGAAACTCGTCACCGATCTCATTGCCGAAGAAGAAGGCGATCGAAGCAATGTCGACACGAGAGAGGAGGTGATACAAAGGGTTTGCAGGAGGTTGGAGCTGTGGAAAGAGGTGGAATTCAACACCATAGACATGATGGTGGAAGAAGATTTGAGGAAGGAGGTTGGTGAGTGGAAGAAAAACCAGGAGCAGAGAGGAGAGGCAGCCAGTGATTTGGAGCTTGCAATCTTCAGCCTGTTGGTGGAGGAATTGGCTGTAGAACTTGCTTGTTGAAATGGCTAAAGTTTTGGGGAAATACAAGAAGTTTATATTAAATCTTGCTCTTAGGTTCTCTTTCACAAATTATTGATTCAATTGGTCATTGAAACTTTAGTGTAGTATATGAACTATGTATATCAGACTATATGAAAATGAAATCATGTATGTAGCAAAGGGTGGTCTAGGAATCTTTGCTCAATGGTCCTGTATATTCTAAATACCTTTCACATCTAACACTTCATTTAATTTATCATTTGAGCTTCCAAAAGTCCCGACAATTCGAAAAAATTAAAGGTTTGTTTGGTTGATTCAATTATATCGTGTTCTTAAACTAGAATAATTGTTCTCTTTATATAAACAAAAATGATTAGTTGAATTAAAAGATTAGGATAAAAGTCAAAGATAATTTAATTTAATTAAATTAATATTGGGTTTTTTTTTTTTAATTTCTCTAATTATGGAACATGCACACAATTGGAAAGCTGATACTTACCAATTTTTAAAATGATTTGAACACAAAAAGCATCACATGTTCTCTAGTAACTAGGGACTAGGATGACAATAAAAGGTTAGAAATAAAGGACAACCTTTTCAACTAAAAGTTCTCAAAGATGAGGAGGCTTGAAATGCTAGTAGGTCAACATATCAAATGAAATGAAGCTTTTAAATTTTCTATTCATAAAATAGTTATTACCCATATACTGATTAAGTTTTTAGTTTTTATTTTTATTTACTATTATTATTTTGAATTTTACTAATAACTCAAATTTATTTTCTAAAATGAAATACTTTTAAAATCTTGACTAAATTAGAAAAAGAAAAAAGTTTATTGAAATTTAGTTAAATTTTCAAAAATATCTTTTAAATTACACAGTAAAGAAATAAATAATCAAAAACTAATTTCTTGAAGATAAAATATGAATAGCTTAATCTCCTTTAATAATAAATTTGTCAAAATATTCTTGAACTAAAAAAAAAAAAAGTCAAATTTGTTTTCAATTCTTTAGTTTTAAAAAGTCACTTACCTGACAATTTCTTTATTCAGTTTTGTGCATTTTAACCAGGAAAAAATTTGACTGTCGGATCGTACATACCATTATTAAAAAGTTTTTTTCTTTTTTAAAAGAAAAAACTACCTTCTAACTTCTATTGGAATAATTTTTTTTTTTTAAGAACAGAATAACTCATTTGTTTTTGTGTGTGTGTGTGTTTTTTTTATCCATTATTCCTAAAAAAAAAAAAAACTCATATTTGTTATTAAAGAGGTGGTTGTTTATTATATCTTATCTCCCACAATAATAAAGGCACTATCCAATTAGACAAGCACCAAATGCAATTGAATTGATAATGGGATTTAGCTAGTTAATGGGCTGTCAGAACATACAATCTGATTAATCTACTGTTGGGAGTGCGTCCAAAGTCCCACATCGACTAGATAAGGGGATGATCATGAGTATAAAAGGGAGGACTAGTATCTTTATTGGCATGAGGCCTTTTGGAGTGAACCAAAAACAAAGCCATGAGGGTTATGCCCAAAGTGGACAATATCATACGATTGTGGAGATATGTGTAGTGTCTCGTAATCCTAGATTGGGACTGTTTGTACATAGAACATTCATTATTGAAAGCAATCTAAGAAATATTGCATTAAATTATTGATCTACTAAAGTTAATTTTTAAATAATCAAAATAGTGTTCGTATATTCTATATATTGATATTGTAGAGTTTTTTACCTTACCAATTCAATTTTTAATTTTTGGTCATTGAAATTTATGGACAATACAAATTAATATTTTAAGAATAGATAGATATTACCTTTCCTTTTCCTCCTTCAACTAAATTGAAATGATTGAAGTTTTTCTATTTGGAATTGTATTAGGTCTAATTCCTACTACTTCGATTGGATTATTTGTGACCGCATATTTACAATGCAGACAAATTATTACAAATCATTCATTCACCTTATTTATCAATCAATAATTTACCATATCAATTTATCTCCAAATGTCTCATTTGATAATCATTTAGGCCCCGTTTGATAACCATTTGGTTTTTTGTTTTTAGTTTTTGGTTTTTAAGCTTAAAAACACCACTTCCAACTCTAAGTTTCTTCGTTTTTTCACCAACCTTTCTTCCCATGTTATCAAAAACCAAGCCAATTTTTAAGAAGTAAAAAAAGTAGTTTTCAAAAACTTGTTTTTGTTTTTAGAATTTGGTTAGAAATTTAAGTGTGTTTTTAACAAAAAATGAAAACCATGGTGAGGAGTTTTAAAGAAAATAAGCCTAATTTTCAAAAACCAAAAACAAAAAACCAAATGGTTATCAAACGGGTCTTAGTTTTTAGTTTTTGATTTTTGAAAATTAAGTTTAAAAACATTACCTTCCACCAATAAGTTTATTGGTTTTGTTATACACCTTATCCCATGTTTTCAAAATCAAGGTTAAGTTTTGAAAACTAAAAAAAGTAGTTTTCAAAAACTTGTTTTTATTTTTAGAATTTGGCTAAGAATTTTAATGTGTTCTTAACAAACATGAAAACCATTATAAGGAAATTGAGAGAAAATGGATTTAATGTTCAAAAATCAAAAACCAAAAACCAAAAACCAAATGATTATTAAACGGGTAAGTGATAACGAGAATATATGTCCTCTCATAAATAATTTTTCAATAATATGATCATAGTGGAACCCATGAATGGTGTTCTAAAACAAAATTAAATTTTTGGTTAGTTGTAGTGGAGGGAGAGATTATTGAAGTAATAATTGGCCAAATTACATTACAAAGACAAGTGAAATGAATTGGCAAACCCTAGCTTGTGTGGCAATTGAATAGTTGGATTTGTGTTCAAAAATGAAAGTTCAGTTGTCTTGTCAGAATATTGGAAGGCTGTGAGTTGTCATACTTAAGAAAAAGTTTAAAGGTCTTAGTTTAAGTATGAATTAAAGGTATCTATTAATGTCATCTTTTTTTTATTAGCAAAAGTGTCTTTGTTTTTGAATCACACATCTTATCCAACACTATTCATTTCATCTCACCCAATTCTGCCTCTGTGGTGGAAATTTCATAGGGTTTTTTTCTTCTTTTTCTTAAATCATGTTTTCTTTTGCTTAATTAGAAATTAGGAAACTTTAATAATTTAGCGCAATCTTTTAATTATATCCACTAGATTTACTAGTTAGTTTATTTAGTTTAACGATCTTAATGGTTTTCAAATTCCAATCTAACTCTTCAATTAACCACTAATTATTTGGGTGTGCGCCTTGATGAACCCATTCTTCTGAATTTCTCCAGTAAATGAAACCCTTTCAGGAATTAGCAAATATATAATAACATGGTCTTGGTCAAATGTTGTTTCTGGTTCTTATTAAGAAATTTCTTAATAAAACCTTCCAAGTTGGTTTGATAGTCTTTTCATTTTTGAAAGTTGTGTTTGTTAATTTTTTTTACCATGATTTTCATCTTTCTTAAGCAAACATTTGAATTGTTAGTCAAATTTTCAAAAAAAAAGATTATTTATTTTTATTTTTATTTTGGTTTTCAAAACTTTGACTTAGATTTTGAAAACATTTGTAAAATGTAGATTACAAAACAAACGATAGAAATAGTGTTTATAAGTTTAATTTTCAAAACCAAACGGTAATTTTATCTTGCATTAGTTATTCATAATTTGATTAACCAAATCATTCTCTTTATCCCAAAAGAAAAAACCAAATCAGTATATCAATTAAAAACAGGGATAGCAGGATAAACTTCATTATATATCCTAAGAAAGTTGATACAATTTCATAATCACTCTCTAAACTTATAATTCCCAACACAATCCAATGGTTTCATAATTATCATAACAACAAATGACACTAACTAAAGATTAGCACAACACTAAGCAAACATTTAAAGCCATATAGTACTTAGTTATCAATATAATTGAAACAATAATATTGCAGGTAGGTCGCCATAGTACATACGTCCAAAGATCATGTTCTTGTACAAATAGACATATATGAGCTCACATAAAATTAAAGGGGCATCATTCATGTCCAAGCAAGTTTTAACAATAAAAATTGTTGTATGTATGGAATTGGATAATATTAATCAATAAAATAAGTATTTCACATCTTTATAATGAACTAACATCATTTATATATTTCATCAATATTTTACCATGTTGATATGTATAAAAATATTGATAAAATTAGTGGGTGTGTTCATAGCAATTAATCCTTTCTAACGTCTTTTCCAATTATAATACCTCCAACATTGCCCTTAACTGGAAGGCATTTTTTTAAACCTTTGATATGTTTTTCATATACGGCTTAATAAAGTATCCTCTTTCTAAAAAAGTTGACGGATTAATGGGGTTTTTAAATTTCAAACAATACTCCACATCTACGTACCCTCCTAAACCCACTACCTTATACATTTTCTTGTTCCTTTTTGGTCCTAAAATTCAAATATAACATATATATATATATATATATCCCTTGAGGTCATTGATCTCATTATTGCGTTGCAAATCTTTGTTAGAGGAAGCAAAAAGGACAGCTCTTCTGAGTGATGGCATTTCGGCCACAAACGTCACACTGTGGCATTGATGTTGAAACTCGATCGATCATCATCTTTCTTATTAATTCATTTTTGCTGCAAATTCCCAACCCCAACCCAGATGTATCCACCATGAACAACCTGCCTTCCACCCCAACTCAGTTCATCAACAACTGGTCTCCACCATTTCAATCCTTACACAGCTTTCAATTTCATTACAATTCTCTCCATAAAATGTTTCCCAATTCCCTCCTCCTCCTTCAACTCCAAACCCTCATCATATCATCACCACTAATAACTCCAACTACTACTTACCACTCACCACACCATGTATTTTTCCAAATCCAAAACTCCCAATTGGGCTACTTCAGCAACCACTACTCCTCGTTACCGAGGTGTCCGCCGCCGGAGCTCCGGCAAATGGGTGTCGGAGATTCGGGAGCCGAGGAAGCCCAATCGGATTTGGTTGGGAACATTCCCTACGCCCGAAATGGCCGCCGTGGCATACGATGTGGCGGCGCTGGCGCTCAAGGGTCCTGATGCTGACCTTAACTTTCCTAACTCGGCGTCTTCGTTGCCGGTGCCTGCCTCCACCTCGGCACGTGACATTCAGGCTGCAGCCACGTCTGCTGCCGCGGCGATAGGAGCGGCTGCAGCTGCGATGGGGTTAGATGGTAATCCCGTGAGTACGAGTGGAGAGAAAGAAGAAGAAGATGGAGGATGTGTGGGGGAAGAAGGAGAGGGATTTGTAGATGAAGATATGATATTTGATATGCCAAATATTCTGATGAACATGGCTGAAGGAATGCTTCTGACCCCTCCATCCTTCAACTTCAACATTAATGCTCCAAATGATTTTGATTATGCTCCAACCTATGCTCAAGATACCCTTTGGGATTTCCCTTGAAAAGAAAACGAATTGAAGAAGAGAAAAATGGTAACTTTAATTAACATATGATCAGGTCAAAGAGATCAATTCAAGCTCACCAATCTCACAGTTAACGACTTGGTTTTAATGGCTTCATTCCTAGAATAAGCATCTATTATTTAATATATTCTCAATCTAGACAATGTAATTTCTAGATTATTTCTCACTCGTATGTTATATGGCTAAATGAAGCCAAAGTTTTCGTGTTTATTTATATTATATATATATATGTACTTTTTTTTTTATTAGTAAATTCCTTGTATTATATATGAGATAAACCCATGCAAGTTTGACATTTGTTTGTTAACAATTTCTTTACTTTAGAACCATATTGATCACTGTGAGAAGAAGAAAAAATAAACTTGATTTACCTTTTCAGCATACATCAGATTTCTGGTTTTTCAAACTTGTGGGCCACCACATGTTTTTTTAATGTTGACTTGTCGTCCTCAACTTGTCTGATGTGGCAACTGAAGATTGGTAGTTGGAAGGGGACAGTGTCTTGTTGGATGCTGACTCTTCATCTTCCTTCTTCAGTGGGGCCCACAATGTGTTCCCTTAATTCTAATGGTCAAGTTTGATAATGAATGGAACACAAAAAAAAAAAAAAAGAAAAAAAAAAATTATGTACTTCATCGGAAGTTTCAACAACCCAATTTGTGAGGGCTCTCCAACTTTATCTTCGTTTTCTTTTTCCTTATTGCTAATCTTTTAGCAAGGATTTTTGTTATTAATATTATAATATTTTTATGATGTTTATAAAAAATATTGTGTTTTTTAAACTCATCACAGAAGCTACATTTTTTTTTGTTACGGTAAAAAAGAATCAGTGCTTATAAAAGTATTTGAAAGAATATGGTATGAAATTTTGTTTCATAAGATAATTTCGTACGTGACAAAAACTATTATAATTTTATAAGGGGAATTGCAATAGGTAGCAAAAAAATATTCGGATATTTGCAAATTTAACTATGATTTATTAGGTTTGCAAATATAACAAAATTTTAAAAATCTGATTTCCGTTTTTTTTTTTTTATTATTCCAATTTTACGCTTGTTGGTATATCAATAGATATATTAGTAGTATATAAAATTTGATATACTCGAATGAATACAATGATATACCTAATATACTAATGATATATCTAATATATATTTGATTTGATAAACATATATAACTATATATTTTTTAGCTGAGGTTTTTGCATTATTGTCTGGCCAGGATATTTTAGTGTCAAACGTTCTTTTTGCTATATCTGCAAACCCAATAAATCAAAGACACGCTTGCAATTATTGATTTTTTTTTGCTTGCAATTATTGATTTTTTTTTTGCCTTTTTTTTTTGCCTTTTTTTGCTATTGATGCAAATGCCCCCATTTTATAAATATTTTTTTTTTTTTGACAATATGGGAGTGAGAGATTCAAACCACAGACCCCGTGGTTATCAATCAATCTTTTTGCCAGTTGAGCTATACTCTTGTTGACAATTTTTTTAGTAAAGAAATAATAATTCGACTTTTAATATAGCTCAGTGGGTTAAATACATTATTATTTTTTTTTTTTTTGAGGAAAAGAACTGCATTAACCAACACCAGAACCAACAGTCATCAAATCCTCTTGAAGAGGAGAGTACAACCACGAGGGGATAGCAAAATCCCCGCCAAAAAAGAATAAAGAGCCTCTGTCCCAAACATGAGACGACAAGCGCTCGACGTTCACAAAGGATTCAGAAGAAAAAGAGGCATAGGCCCCCCCTGAGGTCGAGACGACGACAACAAGGAGGCTCTTTGCGCCAAACAATGGGCGACTTGATTCCTATCCCTAGGGCACCACACAAAGGAGATGCCTTCGATCGAATTCGATAGGAGCTGAATATCGAGCACCACATCTTGCACTTCCGAGAGGTTGTCGATTTGAAGATTCAATAGGTGTATCAGAGATTTGGAGTCTGATTCCACAACAAGACTAGAGGTGGACTCTTTGCAAAGATTCAGGTAATTCACCAAGCCCTCTTTAACTGCCCACGCTTCCAACAGCAGAATTGGCCACGGTCTAAGCATTTTCTTGCAGCCCGCAGCTACCAGAGATCCTCCGGAGTCACGAATCGCCCATCCAACACCGCCTGACTGGAGAGAATGGTTCCAAGAAGCATCCACATTCAACTTCAAGGAATCCGACGGTGGAGGCGCCGAAGATAGGTGACTCGAGAGGTTCTCCACACTACCGCTGCCCAGGTTCGCACTTCTAAACTCCTCGCTACAATGCTCTCTGAAGCTGTTTTCGATCCATTGAGAGATTTGGGAAGAATCTGCCGAACTCTCATTGACCGCCACTTTGTTTCTAAAGCACCATAGATTCCATAGGATGATAGTCGCAAGCATAATGTCATCTTCGGACAGGTTGGACAAAAACCCACCCCAAATATCCATCATAGTCCAATGAGCCCTGCAAGAAAGAAACAAGCTATCTAAGCTAGGGAGGAACTTTAACCAAATCTTTTTTGAAAACTTACAGAACCACAATGCGTGGGTGGAAGATTCCAAATTTCCCCTGCACAGAACACAACAAGGATTGACGCTCATCCCTTTTCTAATCAAGTTGGTTTTAGAGGGGATGAAATCCCTCAGGATCTTCCAGAGGCAAATTTTGGCTCTGGGGACAATTTTGAGCCTCCAAATGGATTTCCAAATGCTCCTCGAATTTTCCCCTCCCGAGCCTGCACACTCCTTGGCTTCTTCAAGATGGACAGCAAGGTGATATGCAGATTTCACAGAGAACTAGCCGCTATTATCAGCCGCCCAAATGATTTCATCTTTAGCATTAGATATCCCACGAGGTATGTTTAGAATATCCTCATAATCACAAGGTTGGAACAGCTCCTTTATCATGGCATCATCCCACATCCCATCATCCTTGATCAAGTCTTGAACCCTTGCCCCTTTTAACTGCTCGGGGACAACCAGAGGGGTCCGACTTCCCAATCTGTTAATCCAGGGATCCTGCTCAATATAAACTTGATTCCCCTTTCCGATTTTCCATCTGTGACCTTTGACAAATAAATCTTTCCCCCAGATAATGCTTCGCCAGGTGAGAGATGGGTTGTGACCGAGGTTTGCTGAAAGGAAGGAGCCATTACGATAGTATCTGCCACACAGCACCCTAGCCAATAGGCTATTCGAGTCTCTCACGATCCTCCAGCTTTGCTTAGCAAGCATTGCTTGGTTGAATAGACTGAGATCTCTAAAACCCATCCCCCCCAAATCCTTTCTTTTACACAAAAGCTTCCACCTCTTCCAATGAATTTTTTTTCCTCTCACAAGAAGAGCCCCACCAGAAGCGG
Organism: Luffa acutangula; assembly: GCA_036850905.1. Lineage (NCBI taxonomy): Eukaryota > Viridiplantae > Streptophyta > Magnoliopsida > Cucurbitales > Cucurbitaceae > Luffa > Luffa acutangula. The sequence goes on along the minus strand of CM072087.1, from coordinate 51,797,112 downwards.
GCACACAGGTTGTTAATATCATCACACATCCGCTTGGGAATTCGAAAACAAGACATAGTGTAAGTTGGGATCGCTTGGACAATGGATTTTATAAGGATCTCCTTCCCTCCTGCTGAAAAGAGGCTCTCCTTCCAACCCATCAGAGCTTTCCCCACTCTATCATTGAGCTTCTTGAACAATCTCGCCTTGTTTCTACCATTCTGTGAAGGCATGCCTAAATATTCCCCGATGGAATCCTTCCGACTAATGCCCAGAATCTCACTAAGCTTTTGAGCCAGCTCCACTGGGACGTTCTTGCTAGTCATGAACATTGATTTATCCAGGTTTATTGTTTGCCCTGATGCTTCTTCGTAGGTTTTCAGGCTCCCTTTTAGACTTGTACAATCTTTCTCAGAGGCCCTGCAAAAAACCAAACTATCATCAGCGAAAAAAAGGTGGGAAATAGACGGGCAATAGTTGTTAATCCGAAAGCCATGGAAATTGTTAGATGATTCTTCCCTGTTTAGGAGGCCAGATAAGCCTTCAGCGCAGATGAGGAATAAGTAAGGGGAAAGAGGGTCCCCTTGACGAATGCCTCTATTCGGTTTGAACGATCTTTGGGGATAACCATTAAGTAACACTGAAAATTCGACTGTTTCAATGCACTTCATGATCTTGTTCACCCAACTCTCACTGAAGCCCAGCTTGAGCATCACTTTCCTCAAGAATTTTCATTCCACCCTGTCATAGGCTTTGCTCATGTCGAGCTTAGCAGCCACCGCCCCTTTCTTGCCTTTGGTCCTGGTGTTGATCGCATGGATGCACTCAAACCCCACCACTACATTATCAGTGATTTGTCTGCCAGGCACAAAGGCCGCTTGGGAAGAAGATATAATCGTGTCCAACACTTTTTTCATCCTATTAGCAAGGACCTTGGCAATCACCTTATACACCACGTTGCAGAGGCTGATTGGCCTGAAATCACTCATTTTCTTAGGAGAATTGGTTTTTGGGATTAGAGATATCAATGTTTTGTTGAGTACACTGATGTCCCCGCCCTCATTAAGAACTTCCAGGCACACTCTAGTCGTTTCAGGCCCCACAACATCCCAATATTTTTGAAAAAAGATTGCTTGAACCCCGTCAGGACCCGGGGCTTTCGTGGGATGCATACCACTGATAGCCAGGTCAATTTCAGCCCTTGAGAAAGGCTTGTCAAGCTCCAACCTTTGTTCCAAAGAGATTCTATTAGAAATACCATCAATCACCTTGTTGATAGCTCCAGAATTCGGGATGGAGGTCTGGAATAAGGACTCGAAGTATCTAGATGCCACTTCACCGAGAGTATACTCATCTTCTACCCATAACCCCTTGTCGTCAAAAAGCCCATCAATTCTGTTTTTCCTTCTTCTTTGAGTGGCTTTGGAGTGGAACCACTTGGAGTTCTTGTCTCCCCACTTCAACCAATCCTCCCTCGACCGTTGCTTCCAATATCTTTCCTCTTCTAAAAGTAAGTTTTCAAGGTCTCTCTCGGCTTTTAGGATTGAATCCATGTTACCATTCCTTAAGGACAAAGCATCAATCTCATTCTTTTTCTTCTCTACTGCTTTAGTAATGGACCCATTGAGCCTCCTCACATTCCAGCTTTTAAGGTTCTTGAGACAGAAAGCAACTCTATTATTGAACTGCTCAATCCCAGACCCATGAAAATCTGCCCAAGTTTTGCTGATAATATTCTTTGTTTCTTCAAAGCTCGTCCATGATTCCTCAAACCGCAGCAAGTTTCTAGCTTTACCAACCTTGGCACCATTGTCTTCCTTCGCCAAAGCTACTGAGATGGGTCTATGATCTGACCCATGAAAATTAAGGTGCATCACCTTGATGGTTATGAAGTTGTCTGCCATAGAATGGTTCACTAGATACCTATCCAGTCTCTCACGAATTCGAGTCTCTTTTTTCCTGCCCCTGAACCAGGTAAATTTATTTCCGGAGTAGCCCACATCTTTAAGGTTGCAGTAGTCTATGGCCTCAACAAAATTCTCAATAAGCTTTGGGTTTCGCTCAGCCCCACCCTCCTTCTCATGGCTGAACATGATCTCATTGAAGTCTCCACCTACAATCCATGGGAGCTTAGCCTGGTCGATGTCATAAAGTCTTTTCAAAAGCTTCCACGAATCCACCCTTTTATCAGATTGGGGGTTCCCGTAAAAGCCACTGAACCTCCACCACAGATTATCAGAGAAGATCTTAGCATCAATATGGCCCTTAGAAACGAGCCTATGAAAACCGAGATGTTAGAGTTCCAAAATAAAGCCAACCCACCGCTGCTTCCCTCACTAGGAACCGAGAAGCAACAATCAAACTGTAATAACTTCTTAATCGCTTCCAACTTCCTGCCATCGCTCTTGGTTTCACTGACAAAAACTAAATCTAAATGGGGATTGCCACTTTTAACTTCGTGACGGAGAGCTCGGACCGTCCGAGAGTTCCCCAACCCCCGGATGTTCCAACATAATATTTTCATGGCGTCCGGCGGGGCTGGATCCCAGCCTCCGCCGATATCCCTTCGGTATTTTCGAAGTAGTCCAAACAAGTTCTCTTCGTCCTCTCCCTCTCTTCCAGCTCACTGTTTTCAATTTTCCTCTTCCCTGCTTCAATTTCCATTTTAACACCAGTTAGTATCTCCCCCTCTTGCCTAGCAAGTCTCTTCCATTTTTTCAGGTTGTGGGATATTTTTTTTGGGCTCAGGTGGAGAGATTTCCCAGAAGTGTTTTGCCCCCTCAGCGTTTTCGGTTTACTTTCTGTCTTATGATTTTCGGTTAAAATGCTGTTGCATAGGCTCTCAGGATTTGGGCCTTTGTCCTTCTTTCCTACTTCACTGATAGAAGTTCTGGAGTTTTTTTGGCCCACCCACATCTTTTCTTTCTCTTTACCTTTTGATTTTTCTGTCCCATCTGCAGGCACATTTCCTAGCGCCTGACCAATCCCAACGGCAACTTTTGTCCTTTCTTCCTGATTTTCTTCTGTTGGATGACTGTTCGGATGTGACATGTCAGGATTGCTGTTTTTTCCTCTCTCCGTCGTGTTCTGCCTTTCTTCTCCGACTATCCCTCCGTTCTGATCGGCCTGGTTCGTGTGTTGCTGGCCGGGAGTGGTGTTTTTTTCCTGATTTTCTTGAAAAATTCTTCTGTGCTCTTTTCTCCAGTGCGTGCTCTGCTCTTCCCTTCCAGACCATGGGTTCCTTCCTCTCCCTCTGCCTCTGAAATTTTGACTCCTTTGAGCTGTTTTGTGGCCTTTGTAGATACCTCTACTACACTGTGTTTCTCTCATGTAGACTCCAAATATCATTTCAGCTTTTTCCTCAGCCCCTTCTTCCCTACATTCTTGGAAGACATGCCCAAGCCTCCCACAATAGTAACAGAAGTCGGGCAGTTTTTCATATGTTATTGGGACCCATTTTAGTTCACCCTTAGACCCTGCTTTGATGTTAGTCCCCCTTTTCAGAGGTTCTCTAACATCCACTTTGATTCGAACTCTTAGAGTTTCTCCTCCCATCCTACCATCATCATCATGGTCAGCGTATTCAAACGTGCCTATAGAGTTTCCGAGGGCCTCGGCGTATTTTCTGCAAAAACAAACTCTTGGTAAGTTCAAAAAATGGACCCAGAATGAGACAAACCTGAATTCCATTTCGTCTATGCTACAGTTTCCTCTTAATTCTTCAAATATGATTATCGCATCATCAAAACTCCATGGTCCGCCTGTCATGATTCTAGTTTTATCCCTTCTGGATTTGAATTTGCACTGATATGTGTTTCTTCCCAGTCTTTCAATCTTCACAAAACCCTCTAGGCCCCAAATTTTTGGCATCATGGTTATGAAATATTCCTCGCTGATGTTTTTCACCGCAAGGATTTTACAAGCTACGACATTCTCCAGGTCCTGGTCTGTGTATTCGATGTCCTCATCTTCAACCGCGACTATTCTTTGTTTTTCTTCCAGCTTTAGTTTCTCCAGCAGGCTGAGGACTATGTCTTTCTCCTTCTCTGGTTCTTTTGGTTTCTGATGATCTTTCTCTGTTATCATTTTCATTTCTTCTCCGTTCTCTATCTTTCCTTGGTTTCTGTTTTCTATTTCCATGTTCTTCTTCCCTCTATCTTGTAGGTCACCTTCGGACCCCTTGCGGCAAACTTCATTGTTGCCCGTTCCGTCCATGGCTATTCTCTCTCAGCGGGAGAGAGAGCTCTCAAGCCAGGACCCTTCTGCGAAATCAAATGTTATCTGGCGTATGGGGTTAAATACATTATTCATAACATCTCAATTGAAGATTTAATCTTGAGCCTCTCCTAAATAAATAAATAAATCTTAACTATTTAAAGGTCATTCAACTTTTGATTGAGATGAAAACCTTCTCATAATGGAAGTTCCACCTCATTGATGTTGATGATGGTGCAACAGTACATCATTGCACATGGTTTAGCTAGATGGGCTTGGACGGAATCCTCCTCGCAACTTAAAAAAAAAAACTGTATATATATATTTATGTATAATACTATTTTATTGCCCAATTTGTTTATTTATTTGATTAATCCATCGGATTTTTTAATTTAATTTTGAAAAAAAAAATCATTTAAAAAAAATTCTAGTGTTTGACAACCACTAAAAATGACTTATTAAAAAATAAGAAACTTAGAAGCATATAAAAACTTAGAAGCATATAATAACTTGAGGGAGCGTAATCAAACAAACAAAGACAATTGGTATCAGGGTAATTATTTAATAATGAGATTTTAAACCTTTGACTATCACAGTTCAGAAAAGGGAAAAAGAGACGAGGATCCGAATACCTACCCATAAAGAAATATTATTTGTAAAAAATACCAAAGAAATATTTACTATTTTAGACTAGAAAATAAATGAATTCGCTTTAAACTCCAATATGGGACTCTTAAAAAAAAAAAAATAACCCCAATATGGGACTTAAATTTAAAATATATGAGACTTAAATCAGAAATGGGATAGGTAGGATGGAGCAAACAAAGACCAGAATGGAGCAAACTAGAAACCACAAGATCTTAAAATATTATTAAAAAAAGACGACAGCGCTGTTATAAAATTGCTCCCTCAAAAATAGTCAAATTAGCCTTCACATCAGGCACTGAAAAAGATAATTCCCTTCAAAGTTCAACCGAGCGAAAATAACCATAAAATTCAAAGTACAGCAATCTAACACAAAACTCCCATCCACAAATGATGTTATTAACTGATGAAGAAAAAGCAAAATTACAACAGAAAACAGAAGATAATCAGTTCCTTCAACTGAAAGGTAAAAAAAAATACTTGCAAAATCCTCACATGGCAACGCTCCTCAAGCTTATTACCAACGCCTACCCATTACTACTTGATATTAAAATTGAGATTAGAAAAGAAGAGAGAGCTACCCCTATGATGCCTGAGAATCCAAACACAATATGCCGCAGCTATTTCTTTGTCTAAAACGAGATATTGAGTCCCGAAAAACTCATCAATATTTGTAGTTGTCGACTTGGAGGCTCTCGGATGCACCCTCCACAAGCTTAGCATCACCCTTGTAAGTTCCAAGAGTTGCTTCAGAGTTGGCCTTGCACCTTACGAGCAAAGCAGCCTGAGCCTTGGGGATGTTTGCTTCCTTTCCAGCCCATGCCTTGAGAGTACTCTGCTGCAGGGCACGTCCAAAGGAGAAAGAAAGAGACCATGGCTTCTTTCCCTTCAGTTTGTTCATGGCATTAAGGTTGATGGTGGCCTCCTCTTCGCTCTGTCCACCAGACAAGAACACCACGGCAGGAACTGCAGCAGGAACTGTACGCTGCAAGGCAAGGACGGTGTGCTCGGCAATCACTTCTGGTGCAACCTTTGCAGATTTAGATCCAGGGGTAACCATGTTGGGTTTCAACAAGGTTCCTTCAAGGAGAACATGGTGGTCATTTAGAGCCTTGTAGCATGCAGCAAGAACACGTTCAGTTACGTCAGCACACTTGTGGATGTCATGAGAACCATCAACTAAGATCTCAGGCTCAACAATGGGTACAAGACCATTCTCCTGGCAAATGATAGCATATCTAGCCAAACCATTGGCATTTTCATTGATAGCCAACTGTGAAGGTTCGTTATCACCAATATTGAGCACAGCACGCCATTTAGCAAAACGAGCACCAGCTTCGTAATACTTCTTGCAGCGGTCGGCAAGGCCATCAAGACCCTGGGTTGTGGTTTCACCTTTGGTTCCAGCAAGTTCAACAGTGCCCTTGTCAACCTTAATACCAGGGAGAACACCGCCTTCCTTCAAAACTTCAACGAAAGGCTTGCCTGCACAAAGAAACAGAGAGGAAAGAAAAGGTGAGAATCATCGTATGTCTATAAGATTCAAAAAGTACAAGTTGAAATGTTTAAAAGAAGACAGACCACAGTCTTCACCAGAACAAGAAATGACCAAGTGATTGGATAAAATACCTGCAGCTGTCTTCTGGTAGAGAGTTTCCTCAAAGAGAATGACTCCACTGAGGTATTGGAGAACATTAGGAGCAGTGAAAAGGAGCTCACGAAGAGCACGTCTGTTAGTTTCAACATTCTCAACATTGATACTGGAAAGACGCTTTCCAATTGTGCCAGTGGACTCATCGGCAGCAAGAATACCCTTTCCAGGAGTTCCAATGTAGGCAGCATTGGCAATAAGCTCATCTGCAGGGAAGCAAACACAGAAATAAAGACATATCAGAATGGAAAAATGTCACCTAGAGAATTCCTTAACAAAAGTAGCCAAACGTCAAAAGCTATAACATCTCTTCAGGTTAAAACTAAATTCAATGATATGGCCCATAGATGAAAAGTACAAACTCAGCCTAAAAGATCTATCCAAAGCATGGACGATGGGTAGAAAAGAACCACGATGACAAACACTATTCATAAGATTTAAATCTAAAGGTTAGTCGCACCCAGCCACTAACTTTACTCAAGACAAAGTTTAGTTTTTTTTTTTTTTTGGGTATACTAGTTTCGGAAAAGGTCAGAGAAAGAAAAGGGCATAGTTTTTCACGCTCTCATTTCGTATCTAACAGAGAACAACCCACAGAACACAGATCTAGACTGCTACCCTGACGATCTAACCACCAGTTCTGGGTAACTGAGAAACTGAGAAAAATACGCACAGATAGAAAGAAAAGCACCATCTACAATAAATTTGAACGAGAAAACATCTAAATCTCGTGCAATACTGGAGCTTCGTTTCTCATGAACATGAGTTGAAGTTGAACAACATGTAAAACGAAAACGAAGGATCAAAACTGATAGGCAGAGAATTCCAGATCCGAGGAGCAAAAACAAAAAAAAGCATAGATCGAGAGAAACACAAACAGAGTAAGAAAATGAAACATGCAACAGTAGATCTTGACATAGAGTGGAAGAAGTAACACGATTCAGATCGGATAAACGAAGAAATGCATGAAAAGAAAAGAGAGAAAAGGGATGTAGAAGAAGAGATGTTTACCGGCGTATTTGCCCTTGTAGCAAGACATCTTCGATGAGAAGAGAAAAATGAGGGTTTGGGAAAACGCAAGAGAGAGATGGGCAAAATGGCGAATGAATGTATATACGGAAGTGAGAAAGGGTTAGGGTTTATAAGGAGGGCGGAAACAGCGAGAAATGTGCATCGCCACGCACTTTTCATCATTTGCACGTGACAATTCAACCAACGGGCCTTTTTCCGATTTTACCCTTTTGGCTTTGGCCCTTCGTTGGTTCGGCCGCCCCCCGCTTTGTCCACTTATTATTAATTTTTACGAAACAAAAGATGAATATTTGAATTCATAGAGGAAAAGAAGTATGAGATTTGAAAATTGAATTGCCAATTGTCACCATCCCTTTGTTATACTATTGTAGTCAAATCACCTTCTTTATTGAACTTTTTTTTTTTTTTTTTTTGTTTCTTTATGATAGTGGGCTCAAGAAGAGAAGGTCAAAAATGGTAAAGAAAAAATTGAGCTTGGGAAAAAAAGAAAAGAAAATGAAAAATGAAACTGGCAACTGGCAACTGGCAACTGGCGGTGGGTTGGTTGGTAGGATTGACGGAGAGGGAAAGAGATTGTTTGGTTTGGAGGCAAAAGCAAAAGCAAAGCCAAAACCAAGAGCGACAGCGGCGGATGAGGTATTGTTTTGTTTCAGCTTTCAGGTGGTATTTCGGTTTTATCGGTAGGTTCTTGCTTTTGGGGGCCCCACTCTTTTCTCTGGTTTTTATGCTTCCCATCTGCCTTTCAATTCCTTCTATCTAACCCATTGTCAAATTTTTTTTTTTTTTTTGTTTACAACATTTGTAGATGTGGATTTAAATAGTAGAGTATTAGTACAAGTTTTATATCAGTTGAGTTATGTTCACGGTGACAATTCATTATCTGTCTTTTTTTTTTCTTTGAAAAGTTTATCAGTCTTTCTCTTCAAAAGGAAAGAAAAAAAAATGTCAGTTACATGTTTTGGCTGACTTATCTATTAATTTAATGTAATTATGAAAAACACATATATTTATTTAAAAAAAATATGGAATCAATTTGAAGACTCAAATCTCAAAAGTGAAAAAGTCATCTTCAATTCAATTTAACTCTTGTGGTAGTTCCCCAAAGAGAGTCAAACAAAGTGATATTGAGTGAGGACAAAGTTACTTTTGTTGCAAAAATCTCTATATTGACAAACGAATGGGAGTAATGAGATTATTGAGAATAATTACACTTCATCGTGATGTCTCAAATAGTAGCCTCGTTCATCTTCTTGATATCATTTTCCCGACATTCACATTATGTGTCTTTTGGTTCTATTGTAGTTCACGTTTCATTTGCATGAAGACATTGAAGACAAATATCTTTTGACGGAATAGGGCGTTTAGAATGTATGTGGTTTTGGAGATTGTGATGAAGTTGTTCTTGTCTCTTAGCATATGTGGTGGGGGAATTTGCTCAAGGCGACAAGCATATTGTAGAATTTGTGATGTTACATTTATTCTTTTTGACATTTAGATTCTCGTAGAACATGTCAAGTGTTATTCTCATTGTTGATAAGGGCATTGGTGTCATTGTCTTATACAACATGGAAGATCTCGCTATCATGTATTTTTTTTTTTTTTTACAATATGTGTGGGTGGGGGACTCGCCATCATGTATCTAACTACACTTTTTTGTTTCTCTTTTTAATATAATACGTAAAATAACAATTTTCACACGTCAAACAAAAAAAAAAAAAAAAAGATTGTGCACTCCTAATTTAATTACTTAACAAGATTTAACAAATGTATAAATTAAGTCACTATAGGACTTTACATGATAAATTATTGATATAAAGTTCTAATTGACCCAACCTGGAAAATTCCGACTTTTTTCCCCAAATTTGAATACTCTTTTTTTATTAAAAAAAAAAAATTATGAGGCAAAAAATAGAGTTTATTCCATCTTGGTATGGATGTAATGGAGACTTCCAATATGAATTTTTTAAATAATATTAGCTGTGCTTGGTGACATAGCTATGACTTATGAGCTTTTGAAGTACCATGACTAATTATTCTTATTATTCTGATTACTATTATTATTATTATTGAATTTTGAATAGCTTAAATTGAATTGCATGCCATATGACGTGTGTATTTATTCATATTTTGCGCCTGATTCAAGATTTGAAAGTCAACTTCAGAGAGAGAAAGAAATACATCATGCATCATGCTTCATATTCATGTCCTACTTTCTTTTTTTCCCTTCTGCTCCAGTTAATTATAAATATAACTATCACTTTTCTAATAATAAATATAGCAAAAAAAAACAAAAATCAGTATTACCATTTCATTAATATATGCAGTGGGAGGTATTGTTAAGGACAATGGAAAAAGTATAATATTATCCTCTTTGGACATAAGTCTTCATAACTTTGATTTTGGTTCTACGCAAAAAAAAAAAAAAAAAAAAAAAAAAAAAAAAAAAAAAAAAACCTCATACCAATAGAGATAATTATCTTCACTTATATATCTATGATCATTCTCTTCGCCCTAGCCAATTACTTCAAAGTACCTGACAATTCACTAAATCAACACTTGTATTTATGTAATTTTATGTTCTCTCTCTTGTGCTTACTATCAATGATCATACTACTTTCAAAATTTTATTAAAAAGAATCCGGGGAGGAGATGGACGAAAGACTGAACAAAGGAAAGGAGATGATAGAAGAAGAAGAAAACATTGTGCAAGACCAAAGAGAGAGAATATGAAACTGCATACAGTATGTTTGAAGGAGAAGTAAAAAAGATACTAAAAGGAAATTTTTGGGTGTATTGATGATGCTAGCAAGACTACTAGACAAGATGAGTTGTTGGATGAGACTTCTCTCTTTTTTTTTTTTCTTTCTATTTTTGAAAGTCCAACAGAGTAGAGATGACCTTAACTTCTAGAAAAACTATTGATGCCATAACTACTTATTATGTGCGACTTGAGTCTCTAACATGCCAATTTTATTTATTAGCTATTGTGTTCAATCCTAGATGTGTGATATGTTGAGGCGATAATTTCCACCTAATTTTAGATTCTCATTTCAATTTTATCACAAGATATCAAATATTACAATTGTTCAACCAGCATAAAACTTGTATCCTCGACCAAGAGGTTAGAGGTTCAAATCCTCCACTCCACATGTTATAACAAAAATGTAGAAGTTTGTTACACTAACCTATTCCAATTTTTGTGGAGGGAATGTTAGAAAAGAGATTGGCCTTGGAGACATGCCTCAAATAATACACTACCTGTAAACCACAAACTTATCATTTGCTTCATGGATTTAGCCTACTCTCTTTACTGCCCTATGAACTGAATCAAATGATCTTTGTTGCAGAATATCCATCCATAGAGCAAGATATATCAAGATCGAGAGGGGTCAAGGGTCGAGCACAACAAATAAGGATGAGGGACAACATAGTATAGAAGAGCTATAAGATGTAGAATTTGCACTGGCCAAATTTGTCTGCCCAAAACTTCGACCCTACAATCAAATGTTCATCAGCTATAAACTCCAAAGGAAAGCTATTGCTGTGGCAAGCTAAGGGCTCGATCCGTTCCCAATCAACATAGATGTCAATGCAGTGGGAAGGGTTCGCCTCCCAAGCTACTTGAGAGCCTGCTAAACAAATTATAGGTCCCACTAAAATTTACGTTCGAGAGAATAAAGAAAAAAAAAAACTGCTCCCACAAGATGAAGTTAGAGAAACTGTCATCTGGGAAGCATTTACAGGGGTTGAGTAGGAATGTTTTCCATTTGGGTTTCACTTTATTCGTATCCTTTATTTATCTTATATTCTAATCTGTTTTTGCCTATAGGAACATCCAGACGATAAATTCCCCCTCGTATACTGAACATAACAAATTACTAGAGCATCCCCCTGTATACAGAACTTAACAAAGTACTAGAGAAATGGATATACAGAAAAATGGGGCAGAGGATCTGTTGAAAGTTACATCATTGTACAATATTAACACTTTCTAGCTCTCGAACCTACTATCGCGAGCGGCTTTCACCACCCCATAGTAACATGAGACACTTCAAGGGATTTGTAGTAAACCTCTCTATTTGAGTTGCCTGCAGTGGAATGTTTCGGTAATAGTTGTTTGTACAAGAGAGAAATGTTAGAACTGTGGATAGAGTGGGCCGCTTCTGATTAACTCAGCAACCACGGTGACATTACACATAAAAGAGCACAAAGGTGGGGGTAGACATTGTACAACTGGAAAGGGTATAAGTATATTTTGGTGGTAAAGCCGGAATATGGGTGTCAACAAAACTGAAGGCAGTTCCTTGGATTGCCTAAAAAATGGAGGCAATTTCAGCGAAGAAATAATATACATCAATGAATCTGCAACCAAACACAAGCATTATGCTATCAACAATTTGAACATAGCATATCAAATGGTAACACAAAACCTCTCCCGAACCAGGAACAGATAAAAAAAATTAATATGAACAAGTCCAAACCCCTATAAAGAAGTTGACGCAACAAGGATTCTAATGCATGAGTAATACTATTCATTTTATGAATTATTGAGCTTATCTCGATTTCCTGTGTTAGTTGCATTGTCATGCAGATATCAAACTTGACATTTCGAAACACTCAAATTTTTTAGTATGAAATGTCCCCCATGCATATAGTTGAAGGAATATTAAAGTTCAGACAGTTCTATATCAGAAAAGTAGCCTTCAAGTTCTATCCAAACCTTCAAGCTTTGATTAATTAGAATATATAGCGGAAAAGAAGTAGGGTTTTAGTACCTTTTCTTTAACACCTCTCTGGATGGAAGCAGAAGCTTGCATTCTGGAACGAAGACTAGATTAAACTAGTTGTTCAAGATTGCAAGCTTTCCTGCCTTTCCCCAGGAAAGTCAAAAGAAATTTCTACCATTAGGAGCAGAAGTATGGGAAGAACAGAGTAAAATCAAACCAGAAACCTTACTGTACACACCTGAATCTATCTGAACAGCATCTTAATCTGCCAGACAAACCTTTTGAGAACTCTTTTTTCCACATGAACAAAATTGAGGAGTTCCTTGGGTTCTCTCATTGAGTAACTAATGACGTGTTTGAGCGAACTTGATGAGGCGTAGAAGGTTTGATCAATGGCTTCAAAGATTCCATTATTTCATAAAAGGATGGACGTTTCCGGGGCTCACTGAAATAAAAATCCAATAAGTACTTGAAAATATTGAGAGCAAGATGATGTAGGAAACCTTGAAGAAATTTCAACTCACCTGGCAAAGCAAGCGTCTATAATAGTAGCAACTCGAGGATTTAAATCGCGTGGGATTTCAAGTCTTTTGCCTTTAAAGCCTACAGCTGCCACAACCTACACAAGACAATTTTCCATCAAGCTGAAAGAGCAAATTAACTATCAAAATATTGACGTTTCAGGGTTTGCCAATGATTTATCCATCCTCCTAATTTACTGAGTCGCATAAAAAACATAAACTACAAACAAGCAAAATATCACACTGCAAATTTACTGCAATGTATAGTAGAATAAAAATACAGGATAAACTCAGATAAAAGAGTAGATATAACGAATAAAATATGAAAGGTATTGCATTTTTAATAGCATACACAGTACACATCTAAGAAGCACACATACAGACTTGAGACACAGATACGATACGACATTGACACGGTGACACGTCATTTTTTTAAATCTAGGTCACGGACACATATAGAAAAGTATACATTTTTTAAAATATATATCGTTTTTATACAAGAAGGAAATTCAAAATCAATAAGTTTATGCAATTGTATGCTTGAAAAAATGAATTTGATGTATTTTACTCTTAAAATTTATTATCTCTGTCATTTAAGCATTGTGTCTATTTAGTATACTTAACAAGGGTTCTAAATGAACCTACAACTAATGTTTGCCGCATATCACTTGTTATAATTGTGCTAACAAGTGTTCGATATGTGTCCAACAAGTGTCAGAGTGTCTACGTGACAGACACGGACACGCTGGTCAAACTAGAGTGTCCATGCTTCTTAGGTACACATTCTCCAAAAATCTGGGCAACTCTTTTTCAGAACTTATGAACAATTGAGATCGAAGTTCTGACGTACATTACTCTGAAGAGAGTAAGAAATTTATACCTAAACTTGAAATGATTTCTGTTTCCTTAAAAAAAAACAAAACAAAACAAAACCCAAACTTGGCAATAATCACAATGCTTTTGACGGTCCTCCACAAAAAACCCAAACTTGCAATAATCACAATACAAATGCCCGACTCGAGGGTATTTACTATTACCAGTTGCTCTTGAAAGTTATATTTCAAAGCACTCTGACCATTCTGTGACTATTAGGACTCAACCTATAGAAAAGGACATGTTCAAATAAGGTTATTTATTACCATTCTACATGTATCCCTTCAAAAGATTTTTTTTTAACGACCTTAAAAAATTATTAACCAAGAAATGGTAAAAAAACAAGGAAAGTTTCTGGTCATGGCATCATTTAATAATCTTAATCTTGAAAACAAACCTGCGCTGGGTTCAAGTTGCCCCATGGTTGCTGCAATGTAGCAAGCTCCCATAGTATCACACCGAAGCTATAAACATCTGATTTCTCATTTGATGGCTCATCACGGAGAACTTCTGGTGCCATCCATTCAGGCTGATAAACAGGAAGTAGTATTTTTTGTTGGTTAATAAATGTCTAGACTCTTTACAATGATTGGGTGGTATAATGCAGAACTTACAGTCCCAGCAGCCGATTTTGATGAAAGAAATGTGTGCGCCTTTAAGCGTGAAAGCCCAAAATCACAAACCTACATCAATATCACCAGATACATCAAGCAGAAAGAAATCGACCAATGCAAAGTGAATAAGAGAGAGGGAGAACAGTTTGGAATTGGAAATGGAACTGAAGTGTCATCACCAAGAACATGGTTTAAGCGTCAACCCAAATTCAACATTTTCTAAAACAAAACTCCTTCCAATTCCCACTTCCCCCTTCCCCAAACAAAAGAAAGTGGACTAATCATAGACAAAACAGGATTCTGCTTTAACACTCTTTTTTTGAGGAGAAACAATTTTATTGATGAATGAAATAAATGGAGTAAAAAATCCCAACACCTAAAGTCAATTACAAGAAGGTTTTTCAATTTGATATTAAAGAAGTAAGACTGTAAAAAAAAAATGTTTAAATTTACAACAATACATAGCATGCATACCATGAAAGAGAATCAAATCCATAAAGCTATCAAAAGTAGAGAAAGAGTCCTTGAAAATTCTTCCATTTCTCTCGCCCCAAAGAAGCTAGAGGAAAACCCTATTTAGAGGTAACCACACAATCTTCCTCATACCCACAAAATCAGGGTTCTGCTATACCAACACACTAAATGGATTTCCTCCTTCGATGTATATTCAATAATCAATATTTATTCAAAAGTGCAATGAATAAAACACAACTTGATAAGAGACCAATTAGTTGAGAAGAACTTTAATTTGCAGACCATCGGTTCAAGACTATTTTTCTTGTATGCCCTTTTATATTATTTCATGTTTCTCAATGAAAGTGTTGTCTCTCATAATAATAATAATAAAAAAATTCAAAAATTTAAAAAAAATTTAAAAAAAAAATCTTTGAAACAAATAAATGCATATGCATTGGAACAAAAAAATTTGTAATATCCTGAAGGATTACTGAACATAGATCGATTGAATTTGAAGACAAATTATATTGGCAGTCTCATGAAGATATATACATATTAATCATTAAAGGACTATAGAGAAAATATTGAAATGAAGCGCCAGAATATCTATGCATAATCAGTGAAATTCAAAACTAAGGCAGATTATTCCCAAACATCTAGACTGTCCATTGATAAATATTGATACCAAGACTTCCCCGCAAGACATGAGTATGACATGAAATTCAATACACAAACTGCTCAAAGATTCTTAGATTTAATGTCAATAATCAATTTAGAAAGCCAGAGATTCTCAGGTCCAACCTTTACTGTATACTTCTTATCAACCAAAAGATTTGGAGATTTCAAATCACGATGAACAATTGGAGGGTTACGCTTGTGAAGATAATTCATTCCCTTTGCCTGTTAAACAATCACAGAACATTAAGCTTAAAAGAATGAACAGATGTTAAGACATGGTGATGATGATGATGATGAAATTCACAAAACAAAAGGTGAAACAAGCTACACTATTTAAAAATACATACAACATCATATGCCATGTTTAACCGGCGTCTCTCATCTAAGACCTCTCTTGCCCCAGGTCTATGCAAAAGCCTGTGCAAGCTACCTCTGCAATTAAGTCATCAATTGGTGAACATATAATTTGTTAAAAGTTATAAGCATTTAACACTCGAGGAATTTTCAGAACCTTGATAAGTATTCCGTGACAATGGACAAATTTGGAGGCTCCGTGACTGCACCCATAAGAAGAACAATGTTTGGATGTCGTAGACATTTCATTATGGCAACCTGGAAAAGCAAAAGAAGTGATTGAACCTACTGAATGATCACTTGCAAGTACAACACAATTCTTGAAATATTATCTCCAAACTATTATAGGCGCTTAAAATTTTTGGATCACATATACCTCCCTAAGAAATTCATCAAAACGTTCTGCATGCAGGTCTTGTTCCATCAGAACCTTCACAGCAACATCCTAAAATTTCCAAGACATACAAAAATAGTCTTCTTCATGTATAGTTAAATTAAAAATAAATGAACACAGCACAAACTTTGAAATCTGAACCTATAAAGAAAAAGAAGAAGAAGAAGAAGAAGAAGAAGAAGAAAGAAAATTTAAGGTTCTTACGGTTCCAAGCCAATCAGCATGATATACAGTCCCAAAAGAACCTGAATTATTACCAAACAGACAGTAAGTGTGACCACATAGAGAATAATAAATTAATGTTATAAAGATTACATCTCACACTAGAAATTAGATTTTGATGAAAAAGCACAAAATGTTCTTCCAGAATGAGAGCATATACCTGCCCCAATTTTCTCCCTCAAAACAAGATCATTCCAAGGAATAACCAAGTCTTCTATGCCAAGGGAAAGTTCATTTGGTTTTTTAACCAGTTGACTACCCTCAATAAATGATAAATTGCTAGCAGGATCCATCCTTAGATGTGACAATGCTAAGAGAGGCTCAGAATCTTTGGAACCAATTAGTGAGATCTGGTTTAATGGGACTACATGTTCTACAAAAGGGGTAGACTGTACACTATATTGAGAAGTATCACATAATCTAAGTTGCTCAGGCTTTCCATCTTGAGCACTTGGTTGAGAAGCTTTTGGATTCAATAACTGAGAACTTCCATCCCTGTCACCAGTAAGCACTATGTTTTTACCATCTACATCCTTCCTATTGAATGGTCTTTGATAGGCAGAGGATGTGGCATCCTTCTCAGATACAACATTCCCTGCAAAGGAAAAATCTGAACTTGTTAAAAGAAACCAATGTGCCAGAGAACATATTACAACAATGATCATATAAACTCAATAGCAACAAGTCCGTTCACAAGAGGTATACAGAAAAACAGTGGATGTAACAGAATCCATCATGATTCTTAAGAATGAGAGACTTTTCACATCAGTATTTTCTTTCTTCTTAAGAATCCATCATGATTCTTAAGGAGGAGTCAGAAGGAACGACCAACTATCATGATGTCAATGATGTCAATGAGGAAAAGGAAGCCACAGGCAGAGCCAGCAATAAAATCAAATTCAAGTCTACTCTTTAGATCTCTCTAATGTACATTAACAAAGCATGTCATATGTTCTAGTTAAGTCAAACCTTCAAAAGGTCTACACTCTATAGCTAATAATCAAAGGTAAATGATTCAGAAAAGCCCCTACTTACTCTACTAAGCTAAATACCCAATAACAAACAAATCTAAGCAGTCACTGGTTCTGAAAATTTGTTAATAATACACTTATTAAAGATGGCTTGATAAATTTCAGAACTGAGAAAAAGAAGCTAAAAATAACAGTAGTGGTTGTGGCAATAATAAAAGCTGGAAGATTCACAGTCCACTAAAAACTGATTAAAAGCACCTCATCGTTGAGAATTGAACTGGAGAAACAAGACAACAAAGCAAAAGGATCAAAAAATATATACGATGGCTTCACATTCTTGCCATAAAAAATCACCTGAAGAAGCTTCATCAAATACAATATTAAGTGATTGACTATCCAAGAAATACTGTTTGGCCAGTGACCTGAAATCAATGGTAGATTCAATAGGTTTTAGTCTTGGAAATCGCAATGGTGAACAAATTGAGATGGATGATGGACCATTGAGCAAAGAATCAGGTTCGCATAAGCAACCTGGCTTCCCAATCAGATCAATGAGATATTCCCTGAAATTTAGGACTATCGTGTTAAGAACTCAGGTATATCATGAAAACTCTATATCAATCAAGAACAGCCAAAAGTATAGAGCAAGCATACCTATCAAGCCCGAACCTAACAAGGCAAGATGAAGCATCATCTCTAGTGCAATATTTACAGCCCTTGGCAATTCGACAGGGCAAATCAATTGAATCAGCTAGCACCTACAAAAATTATATTCTTAGACATACCTTTTCTGATAATATTCATACAAGATTTACAATTTCAAGCCATATATATCACCCTTTTTTTTTACAACATGTGGGGGTTGGGGGATTTGAACCACAGACCTTTTGGTCATTAATACAAGTTTTATGTCCGTTGAGCTAAGCTCATGTTGGCAAGCCATCTATATCACTTATAAATACTATTTATGGTATACTGATGCAAAAATAATAGGAAGATTTCAATTGACTAAAAGATGCAATCCACCAAAAAAATTGAAGTGTACTAATCATCAGGAACCACAGAATATTCTGGCTATCATATATTATATTAATAGATATTAAAAGCAATGATAAAATGAAAAGCATGCAGATGCAATCTATAAAATGCTTAAAAGAATACAATGATTCACATAAAATGAAATTCTCACTTTGAATAAAAGAGCACGATGTCTGCAAAGGCCAACAGATAAGCTGCATAATGGAATCACGATAGATCCCAAACATTCTTTTAAGTCGTCGCTGCATTCCCTCCAGGAGGAAACCAAGTCATCTTCTCTCTCAGAAACTGAACCCCTGGTTATGTAATCAAAAATTTTACTAATATCTCATTCAACAGTGCAAAGCTCAAAAATTGTCAAGTGTAGACAACTCACCCCATGTGATTGCATACCAGCTTTGCTAAATGATCTGCAACCTCTTTTGTCGTTATACAGCTAGAAGAAATATTATGCACTCTGTTTTGCAGTTCCTTTAAACTGGCATCACTATGCTGATCTATCAAAACTACTTCAATCGATGAACCAATGCTGGAATCAACTGTCTTCAGAGATTCAAATGATGGAATACGGCCATCCTCTTGTAGATTGGTGCATAAAGACCATACATAAGGGTCCATCCCATGAATTAGATAAAAGCCATCTGGAACTTTCTCAAAATAGGACATGCATCCATTTACCTGATGGATACCAGATTATAAGATAGCTTGTTCAAGCAAAGATAAAGAATGATATGTTGTGTTAAAAGTACAATTTAAGAATCCTAGCCATCCTCTATGCAGGTGTACTTAGAACAGAAACAGATTGAAGTTGATCTCTTTTCTTTTCTTTTCTTTATTATTTTTCCTTGAAACATTGGCATGACATACTCTCTGAGTTTCTAATCAGTTTTATATATCAACATTAGCAGTCTGCGAAAAGGAAATTTTTGAGGTTATTCTTTACACCTTCAGTTCCCAGATTTCAGTTTATTCTTAAGGAACTTTTTACAGTTAGAGAATCCGTACTTCAAGTCATAATCTACTATAATAGTAAATATGTAAAGAATCAAGCAGACCCAGGATGCTTTATGACTACGTTTGAACAATCCTTCTAAAACTTCCTAAAGAGAATCCGCACTTCAAGACTGAACTGGAATGTTTACTCACCATAAGAATTTGTTAAGATATCCGAGTGAAGCAGAAAAAAGAAAATGATTAAAGCACAAAAAAAAAACGACGATATACAGATTTATAACAAAAACGAAAACAAATTCTAACCCAAAATCGATGCGATATGGCCTCAGCTGAACTCGACAACGATCTTAACGCTCTCTCGTCTGGCATCGGATCCATAAAGTTGAGATCATCGGCACATGTGGCCTCTGAAGAAAGCCTGAGAGCCAAGGCCAGCTGCAACTGATAGCTCTCTTCCGTCTGCTGCGCCCAGCTCTTCCCCGACGAACCTC
This sequence comes from Luffa acutangula, assembly GCA_036850905.1. Taxonomy (NCBI): domain Eukaryota; kingdom Viridiplantae; phylum Streptophyta; class Magnoliopsida; order Cucurbitales; family Cucurbitaceae; genus Luffa; species Luffa acutangula. Next base: position 51,777,297 of record CM072087.1, on the reverse strand, counting down.
CACTTCCCACAGCTTTCATTCTTAATTCATCGTCGTGGATATATCCCAATGAATTGATCTCATTTGCTGCTGGGTTTGAGAGCGTAGGTGCGTAGTAATCACTGGAGAGAGAGCTATCATCGTAGCTGCTTCCACTAGAATGCCTCTGCAAACCAATCCACGAATACATGTTCCCTATCCGATTCGCTTGCGTGATTATCTTGTGATCACCGCTCCCATCCCAATCATAGACTCTATCGGTTCTCCCCTTGTTAATGTTTCCGTCAGCTGCTAAGGACTCGTAAAACGAAGTGGAAGTTCCCGTTCCAACCTCCTCGTCCGGAACTTGACTTAAAAGCGAGTAATCTGACCTCCTTCCAGGCATTTCCATCGAGAAATTAAAAATCTGTATCACCTTAAACCCCTAGAAACCCTAGAATCCGCCATTGTTGAAGGGCTCGGAAGGTTTCTGTATGTTAGAATTTCTGGTTTTATTTCTCCTCGTTCTCTCTATAATTCGATTGTCGGAAAGAGAGAGGGCGAACCATAAAATAATTTATACGGTGGCGTAACCGCAATATTCCTTCCCTCTTTTCCATTATTTCTGTTATCATTTCCCCCTAAAATATGCTTTATTTTCATCTAAATTCATTTCATTTGCATTTCAAAAGCTAATCTTTATTTTTTTTTTAACATATAATGCAATATAATATAAATAGATTTCTATGTCTTGATGTTAAATAAGATATAGAGTGTTAATTTATTCAAAAATAGTTTTTCTTTTCATGAAAAAGTATTTTTCAAAAAAGTAAAGACAAATTCTACATCCACTCACCAATTATCAATTTCATTAATTTCTTTAATTGCCGACTTTTTGTATTTAAAAAAAGAAAAAAGAATTATGCTCCCCCCCCCCTAAATCCACCATCTAATCAAACTTATCCTATGTTGATCACTTTGGTTTCATAAAAAATACAAAATCTAAAGAAAACACAAATCATTTCATTTTAAATGGTAACCCGTAAGTAATTAATCAAATTTCCAACAAAATTGATTTTAATCAATTACAACTCACTTACTCTCTAACACTTCAACAAACATAAACGTCAAAAGTTATATCGTGTATGCACAAAAATATTAAGTGAGAAGTTGAAAATAGAAACGCATGACACAGGTCTCATTTAATAACCATCTGGTTTTTTCTTTTTTAAAATCATGCTTATTTTCTCCCACATTCCTTATTTTAGTTTTCATATTTGTTAAAGACACGTTTGAATTCTTAATCAAATTTGTTTAACAAAAAACTTTATTTAGTTTTCAAACGTTAGCTTGGTTTTTGAAAACATGAAAAAATGTAGGGAAAAAAAAAGAAACATCCGGGTGAAAATAGTGTTCATGAGTTTTGTTTTAAAAAATCTAATGGTTATCAAACGAGACCATAACAATTAATTTGATAAAATCATTAAATTTGCCTTATTTTATTTGAAAACGAAAAACATATAAGAATTTGGGTAGAAAGAAAAAAGAAAGTAACATTACATTACATTGGTGAGAACAAGAAATGGAATGGTCAATGGGGAGTGGGTGTGAAATAATTAGGATAAAAATCTTTTTTGTTTTCCTTGTAATTTAGGATAAAAATCCAGTTGTAGTAAAGTCAATGGTCGGTTAAATTACGTACAACACTTTAGTCAGACATTGGATTCGATCAAAGGATAAGAGACAGAAAGAAAGCATTGAATGAAGACTTTTTAAAAAAAAAAAAAAAAAAATTAATGTAGACTACAATTACACAACACTGCAACTTGCAATATTTTTTTTTTTTTCTTTTTTAACTTTTTTCAAATTTAACAAGTAATTTAAAAGAAATATCCAACTGCGGCAAAACAAAAAAAAAAAAATTGTTAGTAGCGAGTTTAGACGAAAAATTTTCCATACTACTTTCATTTATTGTTTGTCATGACAAAATATTTAAAAATGATGTGAAATCCATAAAATAAAATATTATATCATTAAATAACGTGTCAAATGATGAAAAAAGAAATTTTGTAAGTTCAACTATGGCGGTGAAATTGTGTGGTGGGGGGAGTCTATTTTGGTCTGAATCCGAGGCTGAGATGGTCGGCGCCACCTAAGCAGATGTGTTATCTGGTTTTGTTGTTTACGTAATTAAAACTTTAAAGTTAAAAGTACACAATCATTCAAATTTCAAACCGCCAGCCTGCCTGCCTCACTGCAAACTTTGCTTCTCACTCCATAAAACCCATTTTGTCTCTTTACCCGCCGCTTTTATTATTTCTACCATTTTTATTTCATTATATATATTTTTTTTTCTTTTTCTAATTACTTTCGATTTCTATAGTTTCAATGTTTTTTTTTTTTAAGTTTATCACAGATCGTTTTTTCTATTACTAATGAAATGATATCTTATTTATGCTTCATTTGGCGAATGAATTTTGTAAGAAATAATTTGAAATTTCAAGATTTTAAAAGATGAAAATGATTTTAAATTCCTATTTGTGTTTGAAACCAAAATAATTCGAACTCACTAAAATTAAAATATCATGTTTGAATGCTCACGAGAAATGAAAAGAAAGTTAACATGTTACTATTATGCCCCTTATAATATTGCAGGAAACTTTTTTTGGTTGATTTATTCTCTAACTAGTGTATGAAAACATAAAAAAAGAAAAAAAAATATATATACATATAGATGGAGGAAAAAAAAATTGAATCAATATATAAAAAGGAAAAAAAAAACAAATTGGTAGTTGAGTCAACTATAGGAGTCATAAAGTAAGGGAAAAAAAAAATCTTTATGGATAAAATTGGAGTGATTTTTTTTTTTTAAGAAAATACGATTTGAAATCACAACCGATTTCAAATCCCTTACTTTTTTGCTCATCCCAAACTTTCAAATTTGTTATGATTTCAAATCCTCCCAAATCGAGGGGTTCCAAACAATGTTTTAGATAACTATTTAGGATTGGGAAAAAATAGAAGAGAATATATATGGGTTTTTTCACCAGGGTACTTAGTGAGATTTAAACATACCATAATGAATCAAAAAAAAAAAAAAAAAAATTAAACATACCATAAGGGCTAGATTGAAAGCAAGGACAAACTATTATGCTCATATTGGCATTAAATTGTATTTTATTTTGAAGACTGATTTTTATATTGTTTTGTTTTTTTGTTTTTGAAATTTATTTTATTCGAAAGACTGTATTTTATATTGTTGGTGTGTCTAAATTGAGATATTGAATTTTATATTGTTGGTGTGTCTAGATTGAGATTTGAGATCTTATTTGGGTCACCTATATCTAGTTGTTTAGAAAGCTAGTTTTTGTTTTTTTAAACTATTTTCTATTGTTTGGTTGTTGGAAATTTGTTTGTTTTAACATTGTTTATTCTTTGGGTTTCTATCTACCCATTCATATAATTACGATACATTGAATCAAATTATACGTTGTTGAACAGGTTTATATTATTAACTTTAAAATGTTACAGAATAATTGTTGAATCAGTCAAATATTGACTTATATGCATTGAGCACCTCACTTTTGTAGTCTCTCCTTTGCTTGTGTTATTTTATTTCATTTACTATTTACTTCGTCCACAATATGTTAGTGCTGAAGCTGAAGGATGAAAATTCTGAAGACTAAAAGTATCCCTCATCAATTATGAACATCCTTAAAAGTTGCTTTTTTTTACTCAAAGTACATGGAAGTCCCTCTAACATCCTTAACAAAATTCGAACAAAGAGTCGAGCCGTTAGACGGGAGGTTTGGTTTAACTTCTAGGAAAGAAGACTGAGCATTTTTGTCATTTGGGCAGCATGCTTTTATATCAATGTAGTAGTTTGCCTAAGGCTGTAGGTGCTCATGTATTGTCTCTGTTTCTTTTGGTTTAGAGAGAGCAATCTAATCATTGGAGCTTCAAGTTACTAATACATACACTGAATTAATACAAAATACAGCTTGATTAGATCTTCCCATTTCTGTAGGAAGTAAGTCACTATTGACTTTGCTGTTAAGGGTAAGACAGCTACAGCGAGAGAGATGATTGGTGATGACACTCCTAATTTATGGGATGTGGTTATTGACATATTTACAGTACTACTTCTACTTATCATCTGGCTTACCTGTCTTACCTTTAATTCTAGTCAACTTGCTAGCTGGAAAATGCAATCTGGCTATCAGAGGACGAGGTGCCCTTGTTTTTTGATCAAAACCTCTTACACAAACGTAACCTGCAAATCGTTGTCATTCACTTGTGAGAAATAGAGAATGTGTTATCCTCTTCTGTATAGCTTGAGAGAGAGAGAGAGTCTTGTGGTTAAGCTAATGATTAGGCACTCGCTGTCCAGTTGTGGAAAGTTTCTATAAGGATGCTCCTCATACTCCTATCTTTTGAGCCAGACTTTTAGTGCACATGATTCTGGATTCTTTATATAACTACATATGGACTGTGGTTAGAGAAATGTGATAATAATTTTTTCTTGATCGCCAAAGGTTGAAGCTCTTCTATGTAGTTTTTAAAATTTTTGGTTATCTTAATTCATTTGTGATTGGTTTATGGTTTATGTCCTCCTGTTGTACTTTCAATAATGAAAGTTGAAAGTTGGTCTGTTTATATATATATTTAAGGAGATTGTATTAAGAATTGAATGGGAATAGAAGATTGGTGAAAATCTTTATGGAGTTCGAATGAAAGTGGTTGGTCCTTTTACGGTATAATGGGGGAATTTGGAGGTTTGCAGACCTCGTGGAATGAAACAAGAATAGAAGGGATCAGTTGGAGGCTTGGATCTCTAATATTTATGGCCCACCAAAGGTTTAGAGGGAGGGATAAATTTTTGGAAAAATTTGTCGACCGCTTTGGTCACTTCCAAGGGACTTGGTGCTTGAGGTGGTTTCAACGTAATTCGATGGAGGTGGAAGAACAAGAACTAAGATTATTCTATCAGCTAACCGACTTGGGGTCTCATAGAAATAGTTTTAAACAGCCAACGATTTATTTGGTTGAATTTGCAGCACAGTTTTTGGTCTCAAAAGAATGGATTGAAATGTTCAAGGAGTCTTAAACCGCCAAGGTCAGCATTCTCGACCATTTGCCCATTACTTTGGAAACTACTTTTCTGGGGGCATTCTCCCATTTAATTTAACAAACAAATGGTTAAAATCACATCTCTTTTCTCTTCAATGATGTAGCTCACGACTTAACAAAAGAGGCTCTCAATACTCAGCACCTGATGTCCCTCCACTCAATACCCACCTTAGTCAACATACATGCTTCTAAATGGCATGTTAGCATGTTAATATACACATCCTATATTATGCACATGTTAAACAAATAACGAAAAAATAATAGCAGAAACCAAGAAGATTCTTATTTTAAAGTTCAAGCTTGGCTAAAACCAAAATGAAACTATCCTAAAAGTTTGAAGCATCAAGAAATGAACTTGGAACCTTTGCAAACAAAGGATAAAATATTGGGAGAAATAAACATTTTCTTGACATAGTCAAAAGTACACATGATTGTCATATCATGTATCTTTTACTTAAACTGAACCAAGTTAGATTGAAGGAAAGTCTTTAAATAATCAAGATACTATGGTATGTACATCATAAATTAAGGAATCAATTTTAAAACATATAGATCAAGAATCAAATTGATATTTTGTTTGCCTTATAGTACATCAAGAATTGTAAAACACAGATATATCATATTTTTATCAAACTTTTGAGCTATCTTGGAGGGAGGCTTAGAAATAATCCAGTGATGTATTTCGAAAAACTCCAACATAGTTTAGGGACGATGTTATATTTTAGAATAGCTTTATTTCACTTTGAAGGAACTAAATTTGGTGAAATTGATTAAATACCCTCCTAATTTGCAAAAGGAGTTCCAAAAAAACTCTTCAATGGACTTAGATATTCTTACCTTTCCAGAAGCAACATTGAATCTCTTCCGTAGATAAACCTAGTACATGAAAAGTCCATTCCAAAGTGTCACTAAAAGACAAATGATGAAAGAAACCATTACCTTTTACAATACATACCCTTGAATATTGTTGGTATGGAGGTTCCAAAGTACACCGTCCGCCTTGAGAGCTTCCATAACCAATTCCTAGGAACATCAATTGGGTTAAGGCTAGAATCATGATCGGCAAATACCTGCATTATAATAATTCCACTGTTAGTTCGGTTTCATGTATCTACACAATCAACATTCACGGCATGTTGCAATACTGAAAACTTGGTGTGAAATAATGAGCCATGTTACAATTCCTTATTACCTCATTTCTTACCAAAAACATTCCTTATTACCTCATTTCTTACCAAAAACATTCCTTATTACCTCATTAACTTGAAAGTAAGTTCCATTTAGCGGAAAGCTTCCTCTCATTGCTGTTCGACATGGGATCTGTACTTATAATTGGTTAGCTATTAGCTTAGTTAGATATCATATGGGGATAATTATGATTTATGTTTTTTAGATGCCCCTATCCTCACCAGAAGTGTTCCTCTAACCACGTCGGAATCAGCTTCTCTGACACTATTGCATGAGAAACATTCTTTTTCTCCACATAATCCGCCACTTTCTTGAGAGCTACATTGTGTATGTGGTAGTTCAACAGAATTTGCTGTTTCACCTGATGAAATAACAGCAATTTAAAAAAAAAACAAAAAACAAAAAATTCTTCTAATCATGGAAAGACAGTAATTACAAAAGAAATCTTTGTGATTTGAACTCCACCAAGAGGCCAAATGTTGTATACTATTAAAAAAAACCAAATTTATTGCGTATAATTGTTTGGCTAAACGTAGAGAGCATTAAAGAATTTATAAGTTCATAATATTCTTTGAATATTTTCGGACAATGTAAAACTAGTTTGTTGGGATAGCATGTTAGTCAATTTTCATTTTACCTGGTGTCCATATAGCAAGAAGGTAGAAGCATGGATCATCGGGTTCACGTTGCTCCAACTGTAACTGTAATTAAAGAGAAATTAAAACAATTGGACAATATTTAATCTGAGCATGAATAAACACTTCAGCTTCCAGATGTAGGAGTAGCTAACCTTTTCTAGAAGAGGATGGGAGTCTGGAAGTTCGTAACTGCATGATGGTAAAACACAATCACAGTATGCTTCTGAAATTGATAGCAATTCTAGTAAATCTAACAATTTGTTCTCCACATTAACAAACTATTTCAACACTCCTCTGTTTCTCCTATTATTCCTTTAACTGAGAAGAATTCTCCTGGTTAAGAATTTTATCTATTAGAGCTGGAAACTATGTACTTACACTTGATGCTCTGTTCTCAGTCGACTGATATTTTTAAGCTTGGGCATGGGAATCGATGCTGCTTCTGGACTTAAGAGGACAAGCGCCTTTGACATGCTACCTTCCTGAAGTTCCATATTTTCTTGCATGTAACTCTGTACGTTTTTAGTGAATGCTTCAATATCAAGCTTTATTGTAGGAATCCCATCAGGGTCTTCATATAATGTATCCTCAATGTCATTTTCAGATATCTGTGGGCATTCTGGCTCAGGTGTCGCTGGTTCTTCAATAATGGGCTCGTTGTTACTTCCTCCAGATTTCACACTGATTAATTGCTGATTACTTTCAATTGGCTCTGATTCCTGAGTGAGAGCTATGGGTTGTTGATGAACAACTACAGCCTGGTTTATATCAGCTTTTCTTTCAGTCGCATTAATCAAACTCTTTTCTTCTGGCGCTGGCAGTGCAAGCCTTGCGCTGCATTAATGTCACTCATTAACTTGATTTGTCAACACTTGTATTCTATAGTGAGCGAAGATTTTTTCAACTACTTTTTCCTCCTCAATTTTACTTGAGTGGTTGTAATCTAAGGAGTGTTGTGCCAACAAGCTATAATATAACCGTAAAATGAAAACGCTGGTAAAACGATTGAAGAAATAAAAATTGAGAGGATCTAAGCTTGTAAACAACAGGCTAGTAATAGCACCTGTGATTTCTTTGCAAAGTAATAGAAAATCTTAAAACCTATATTGCAAAATTCATATATAAGTTCACCAAGACCACATAGACAATTGCATAGGTCAATGTGAAATGATGCTATTTATTTCATTTGGAATTATCTTTATCCCTTGGATAAACATGTCAATGTTTTTTTTTTTTTTTTTGAAGACAGATAAACATGTCAATGTTAAAAAAGTATATCAATAAGAAATGCATTAAACGGTTGAAATATCACATGAAACCCATGCATGGGATGACATTAACTTAATCAAGTACAAATACAAATTTCAAGATATTAATATAGATTTTGAATAATTATTTATGTACCTTTTTTATGTTTAAGAACACCAAAAAGTTTGAGGAAGACTAAGTTTTTATTGTAATGCTAATTATATTGAGAAAAAGGAATGTTTATAATATAGAATCTTATTATAGTAAATTAGACTAAGAAAATGTATAGCATTAGGTTTACAGGATTCAAAGAATGTATCTTTTCACAAAAATTAGGATGCTTAAGGATAGTTGCATTGTTTAAAAAATAAATAATAATAATAATAATAAGGAATTTCCAAGTCGAGCACACTCAGGAAAAGGTCGGGAGAGGGACTTGCCCATAAAATTAAAACTTAAAGAGGCTATATCTAACTTTCTTACTTATCCAAAGCAATCTGGATGCAGTAGAAGTGAGAAATGCGAACCTCGCAAAAGCACTTGCAAAATGTCTACACTCTCCTCTCATTGGACAAGCATTGCAATTTGGTTTGCTTTTTGTGCAGAAGACCTATACCAGAGTATGCTACTTAGTTCATCTCCGGTAACACAAAGGATTTATCAAAAGAACGATTCAGTGTAAAATAATTACCTTGCCGAATGTAATCATTTGGTAGTGTAGCTCATACCTATGACCAGAAAATTAAAGGTCAGTTAAAAAACCAGTATTGATAATCAATTTTTTTTTATGGTCTCCCCTGAAAAATCAGAAAAGAAATATAAATCTGTTAGTCAAATAGGATAAGAAGGGAATATCTTACAATGTTCTTTGGTCAAGCTTGCACAGTCGTGGCCAGAGATACTTTTGAATGGACTCAAGAACTGGGTATCTGCGAGAACACAAAATATTATTTAATGCTCCAAGAGCATACTGATTCTGAAAATTTCAAGATACAATCTCTCATACTGATTACTGACAGCTCCAAAAGATGCAATTGCAGTGATTCTGGCAGTGGCTGAAGGGGTACCCATCCTAATCTTACAGCTATACGTCCAACATTAGTATCCACCTGTTGGGGGAAAAAAGAAAACATCGTTGGCTTTTACATCTGTTTGAGCAGTAATGGAAAAATTACTCATTTGAACTTACAGGAAAAGCAAGCTGCTGTAGGGCAAGAAGACGTACACACTCCACGCTTTTCAATCCCAATCCCCTAACGCTGAGTAAATATTCTCTACATGTTTGTAGTATAAAGCCTAAATAATTTAGTAAATTGCAAACAGTATTTGCAATATGAAAGAAATAAATTTTCATGTGTTCAGTTTCTTTCAATCTTAATTGAAAAAACAAATGAACTTACTTTACTTGATCAGGCGGAACATCCCTTAACCACTCAAGATCAGTGCTCCCGTGATCTTTCACCAGACGGTTAAGAAAATCCTGCTCAAATCAAGAATAATATCAAGCCTAGTAAGTACAGTTTGGAAATTGAAGTGATGATCCAAGGAGTTATAATTTCATTTTCATAGTTAAGGGTGTACGTGAATTCTTTCTGCAAGCCTGTTGTTCATCCCTCGCTCTCTGATGGTGTAAGCAATCTCATCAATATCTGCACATCTTACAGCTTCCCAATCCAATGAATCCATTGTATTTGTAGTTCTCTCTCTCCTTCCACTCGCCTCCGCCTGTTTCCTAAGGTTGTCCCAATTAACATCAATTCTTTTCTCCTTTTTAACTCGTTCTCTGTTTGGTTTAAGAATATTGGCTTTTGGATCATTGACCTTACTACTAAGTGAATGGTCATGCTTACTTTGACCTGGTTCTTCTGTCTTCCCGATAGCATCTAGAGTATTATCTATCAAAGAATTTGGCAGAGTTTGATGTATTTTCTGGTTGCTCATTGAAGCTTGCGATTCAACACCATGGGGCACGTCAATCAATCTTCCTTCAGACTGGAACATCACATCTTGGTCACTTTGATTGAGATTGCACAATTCTCTAGATTGTCTTTTTGCTTGAACGACGTTGGTGTTGAGGACAGTAGTTTGAGATGCAGAATCAAGTGTCCGTGCCCGTTCATCAGTATCATATACATCCCTTCTTTTGTAAACGTAGGAAAATGGGGTGACTTCTCTGCACATTTTAAAGCACTCAACTTCTGAAACTCCTGAGATCGAAGTTTTCTGCAACTGATTACTTGAATGACTAGGGGATTCTTTTAAAAAGCTTTTAGGACAATCTGCATTCTCACTGTTTTCTCTTTGATCAATGTACTTCTCTTCCGACACACTACAAGTACCCTCCGACTTCTCATCTGATGAGTCATTACCACTTGCAATTTTGGAGTCTGACTTTAGCTCATTTTTTTCTATGATCTGTATGACCTCCACAGATGAAGCAGACCCATTGACACTAATATCTTTTGATGACAGATCTTTTTCATAGTTGCTTTTCAAGCAGGGCGTTCTATCTTTAATTGATAGGTGAGACAGGGAATTTATAGAATGATCAGAAACAATGGACGTTTGAGATATAGCAGCATCTGCAGTCTTCTCTTCTCCCAAAGCGCGTGCTTCTACTATAGTGTTGATTTCTGTTGTTGAGCACTGGCATTCATGCACAGAGTTAATCTCAGCTGTATTGCTTCCTGAAGAAGCACTGCTGTTGAGAAAATCTTCTTCAGCTTGGTCAGTTTCACACACACTCATGCAACTCTGTTTACAAATTGGTTGATCTGAAATCTGTTCAACCCATATTACACTATCTTCTCCTTTGCACAAATTAACCTGTGGTTCATTGACTACTAAGCTTGTCTGTTCATCAACACTTGACTCGTGGAGGCTTCTAGATTTTAAGGGATAACGTGCAGCAAGAGACATAAATGCCGAGCTGTAAGGAAGGAACAGGCAAACATTCAGAAGATATTCGACCATTCTGTTTTCTTGCATGTTAAAACTACAGTTCACCTGGAAAGATGATCTGAGACATTCTGGGTGAGAAAAACTCCAATCACTGAATCTAAAACCGATCCCTTCCACTGAGAAAAGCCTCTGTCTCCTGTAAAATCATTGCGTTAATATTAAAATTTTATAAAATTTGAAAATTATGACAATGGGTGTGTTTTCTAACAGCAGTTGGTTTATTCAAAAGGAAACCTTCTAGTTTCTGAGCTTTTGTTTTTCAAGTACATTCTTGATTAAGGGCTGCTGCGACTTGTAAAATAGAGTCTACCCCTCTCGAAAACAGACTAACGGAAAAGAAGAAATAGCCCAATCAGTAGAAAATAGAAATCCGCCCTCCTGGCAAGAAAGGTTGAACTATGGATCAAGTGTGGACCACACACTTTATCCAGCAGATGGGCTTACGCTGGCACCAAAGCAGACGTACGGCAACAAAGTTCAGTGGGAGAAAATAATGATGCGATTGGATTTTGTTCTTTCAACAGGGCCAAGGGGAATGGAGGGATTATGCTTTAAATGTGAGAAAAAGTTTTTGGTTGGCACCCAAGCAAAAATAAGGAACAGTAGATTTAGCTAGTTTAGGAAGAAATGGTAGCTAATTTAGCAAAAAGAGAACTAATTCTTGATGGGAAAGGAGGAAGGTGGAGAAGGGGAGACAAGCTAAGTAGCAGAGCTGTCAAATGTCTATAAATTCCAACATTGGAATTACCTCGCCCCACACCACGCAACAAAGGGAACGCTAGAGGGGAGATCAGTCATTCTGATGAACTTTTAGGGGAGTGTTGCTGACATAACCTAGTTTAGAAGTTGGGGTGGGTTTTGTTCCCTGGGAATTTGGAAGCTATGGAGTAATTCTTGGGATAATGAGGCATGCAGTAAAGCTGCAAAACCCTGACACTGAAACTCAAAAGTTGGTTTATACTAAAAAAAAAAAAAGAAGAAAGAAGAAAGAAAGAAAGAAAAGAAACTCAAAGTAGGGGAAACGAGTGGTGCTACAAGGAAATCCCCCTCTTTGCCACTCACCCAATACCTCTGAAGGTGATGGTTTGTGCTATTTGCAAGGAAGGACAGGAAATGACGCTGGAATATGGGCGCATTGACACTGGCAGTACACAGACAGAGACATACCTCAAGTGGAAGAATTGCTCAGATGGTATCCCAACGTCTTTTTATACCCTCAGGGGCTGCCACCACAGAGAACAAACGACCATGCAGAAATCCTCAACATAAGGTACATCACCCATCAATGTTAGACCCTAGCCACCTAGGGGTACCCACAAGCACAGTAAGATGAAATCAAATAGTTAGTGTGGGATGCTGTGATGGAAGTGGAGGGTTCTGGGGATTAATTTTCAGAATATCTATTTTATTTATTTTATTTTTATCTGATTTTATTTTCCTGTTTAGGCTGGGTCTAGTCTCTGTTTTTAGTTCTAGAAAGATTCTTTGCTACACTATATACTTGATCTCCGTCATCAGGTTCTATAAAGGCCACTTTCTCCACCTCTTCTTCATTTTCTGTTACTTTTCAAGGGAATTCTCCATAAATGCTATCCGTCTTCTTTGGGGACACTCATCAGACATGTGGCCTTCTTGGCCACATCTAAAAAATTCACTAACCATAGATTTAGCATAAGGATTGTTTCTTTTTTTTTTTAAGGATGTGGAAGCTTCTGCATTTCTCCTTATGTTCCCTTTTTTTATTTGGTATTTTTCTTCTTTTTCTTTTCCATTTATTTTCATTGGTTTTCTCACACTTCGGTTCCCTTGCTCTGTAAAATTTATTATCATATTTGGTGTACTTGTGCTACCCCACTATTGCTTTCTCGTATTCTAAATTTTTTTTGGTAGCATTTATTGATCTGTTGTCCAATTGGTTGAGCTAGATATATAGCTTCTGTTAAATGGGATGAAAGTTTACTTATTCTTGAATTTCATTTCTTAGACCCAAATTGTATTAAGCAATCTATCGGAATTATGTTTCAGCAAGGTTATTTCATGCATTAAGCTTAGATGCCTCATCACCATACTCATTTACTGTTCAGGTACCTTGTTAACAATTTTGGTATATTGCCCATATAAGATTTATTCATGGTTTATGGGCAAGAGTCATTCCTTCAATAGTTTGGAACGGTTTTTCATTTTTGGCTAAGAACGAATGGATGGACCTTGCCTCCTACAATTGATTTGGAGCTGGTCTCACCAAGTTGAGACCCCTCCTCTTAATGTGTAGGCATCTATCTTTACGGTCTACTTTACTTTCCTTCTTTCTATAGAAAAATTTTCAACATCTTTTATCCAATCAAGTGTCTCCATATCTGGTTTCCTATCGAAACTTGGATGTTCTATCTTTGAGTTTGTAATCACCCTCTTCAAACAACTGATCCCTTCTTCTAAATCTGCCATATTGTAAATTTTGGACAGCATCTCTTTCCTCTTGAAATTCTTCTTTACTTGAGTTCACACTCGAGTCAACCAAGAAACTTTTAATTCATGCTCCCTGATGATTAATAGCTCCTTGAACATTTTCAGGTGGATAAAAACATCATCTTTATTATGGAAATATTCTTGGAGCGGATGAGCTCTCAGCACATGTACTTCCTAATCAAAATATTATTTCTCATATTTTTCTTACATACACGGCCGAAATTCTTCTTCTTCTTTGCTTCCTTGCTTATAACACTGGTGGTAATTTTCTCCATATCCTCACTTTGGCCTCTCTATGTCATTTTGTTCCAATCGTTGTTCTTACTTTTTTTCATAGGTCTCCCACATAGGACTCGACTGACCGTAAGCATGCAGTCACAGACCTTGGGGACAAGACATGCTGTAGGCACTCGATAGTTGCCACTGACATGTCTCCTTTTCCAGCATGATTCGTGTCAGTGCCAGATACATTCTCCCACTTTTCTCCCTCTTTTCAGTGTGAACTATGTCACCGCCAGACACAATTTCTTTCCTTTCGGCAATTTTTTACACTCACGTTTATGAGAATTTTAAAATGGGCCGAAACAGAAACTAGACCAATCCCCAAAAGGAAAATTAAATTAGAAAACAATAAAATAAAATAGACATTCTAAAATTAATTCCAAAACCCTCCAAATCTCCATCATGCTGGCCACAAACTGTCCATTCTAAAATAGACAGTTATAGCCAGTTGGGTAGTCCATTCCAAGTCCTTTTCCTGGTTAAGAAAAAAAATCAAAGTTGGGGGTTTTATATAGATTACTGCACATACAACAAGGAGGCAGTAGCGGGCAAGATCTCCTTCTCAGTGATTGATGAGCTACTTAACAAACTATATAGGGCAACATGTTATCCAAGTTGGATTTGGAACCTAGCTATCATCAAATTAGGGGTACTGGCTTAGGGTTGGGAATGAAGGTGTAGTTGGAAGCCATAGTAAATAAAACTGTGCTCCTTTTAGTTCACTTCACCTAATGATCTCCATTTCTTTTTATCTAGTTTTAAATGTTTTATGAACATTGTACAGAATTCCTTCCTTCTATCCCCACCCCAAAAGAAAAACACTATCTCACCCCTTATTAGTCCAGGAATAAAATTAGATGATGGAGGTGTAACTTGCATCCAAAGAAAATTCTACTGATTTAAATTTGATATTAAATTTATTTCCAAATTCAGTTAATTAATTCAACTAGAGACCCTGCAAACATGGGGATACTTATGAGTATGTAATTATACCTTGTATTAGATGCATCTTTGCAATAAATGAGTCTGTTCGTCCAGAAAAAACTCTTCTTTCTTCCTCCCACCATTTTTCCCTAGCTTCATCTGATCCATCAACAAGTTCATTATTGGAGTTGTCCATCAATAGCTTCCAGACTCTAATTGTCTCTCCATCAAGATCAACTTTGGCATATCGTCTTCGCTTTTTGACAGGATTCAAAGAACCTTCCAATGGTACTATAGAGCCATCTCCTCTATACACAACAAGGGCATTATGTTCTTTGTTCTGCATGTTGTAAGGTACCATTTTATTCTGTTCCTGGTATATTGATCTTTTTCCTTCTCTGTTAATGTCTAGAATCTTCATTTCTTCAACCATGGCATTGATAGAAAGCTCCAATCCTGAATGTACTTCTGAAGGAGCCCCTGCATAACACTGCAATTTATTAGGAACAGTTCTTTCCCTTGAAATTTTGTTTTACAGAAAGTATCAATAATTGATATTGATGAAGAAATGGAATTAGTTTTGATGAATGAACCTGGAGGTAATTGGGAAGTACGGCAGTGATGATATATTACAAGCTTTGGGTGCTGCTCTGCTCCCTCCATATTGGAAGGTGAAGTACGAGGGTCTGGCTTTTTTTTTTCCCTCGCCACTGCTCCTTGCATCTTGTCAACTCGGGCACCTGAGGACAGGTGATGTCTGTGAGAATTCTCAACTCTTGGAAGATCAGTAATCAATTGTGGTTGGTTGGGGGAATATTTTGATTGCATGTTACTGTGATGCGACCATGATCCCAGGGTCCAAGCATGATCTTGAGCTTCGGACCTCCTCTGCATCCTCTCCATCCGACTCGTGGCCAATGTGAACTCAAAGGGTTGTAATTTTTTGGGATTCACTGATTGTCCAAGTATTCTTGGGATTAAGCAACTATGGGTCTGAGGTCTAGATATCCAGTAGCTGGCTTTTGATGTGCAAGGAGTTTCTTTCGAGCTACTTACTTTGTATGCTTGTCCAGTAACATTAAAATATGTGCTAGATGGGCCATACTGTTGCACCTTATCAGTTTTCTCTTTAGGAAAGTACTCTGCTTGTGGCATCCGAGACGCATAAATCGATCTATAAAATTCCTCAATTAAATCAAAACTTCTGATATCATCTTGCTTGATATTGTTGCAACATTTTCTCTTCAAACCCCTTGCTTTTTTTCTTTCAGTTGTGATGGTCGTACTACTGCAGCAGAGTGAATCTTTTGAACTTGATAACAAATGATTGGTTGAATTGGTCTTCCCCATCCCTCTGTGATTCTTATGGTGATTGATTTGAAGTTTGAATTGGGAAGAGCTGTATTCAATTGGAATTTCAATGTTCGATGCTTGACTTTCAGGAAGGAATTTGCAATCTTCCAACTGATGATTCATTGAAGGATTTGAGTCATATAACATACCAGCTTGTTCGTGGTCAAATATTGCGTCACTTTCTTTCCTATGCTTCAGGATTGAATGTGATTGGTAACTTCCAGTAGTTAAAATATGTGCCAGAGATCCTGAAGTATTGGAAGAATACTGGAACAAACAGTTTTCATCTTTCTGTTTTCCTTCGTTGTCAAATTTTAAACTCCTCCTGCATGTTTTCCTACTACGTTTCTTCACTTCCACGTCAGTTGATGCTCCTGTTTTTTCCATAGAAGTTTCTGTTGTGTTGACTACACGCTTTCGACTGTACGTCCTTAGACCTTTTGAGTTTTCCTTAGATCCAGAAACTTCTGGCGTGACCGGATTAGGAGTTCCTAGTTCAGGAGGACTTTCCAGGGGTTTGTTGACTGTATTCTTTCGGACATACTTCCTCTTAGTTTTCAAGTTTTCTTGGGAATTGGCAGCTCTCTGAGTGGCTAATTTAGATGTTCTTGGTTTGCCTTCCGTAATTACCTTGGGCCTGTGCTTTCTTTTATACTGTTTCAACTTGATAATTTCATTCACACTGACGGCAATGTCTTTGTCAGAGTTTTCGTTGTACTTAATTGGTGTTAACACCGAAGCACAAGATGAATCCAAAACTAGCTCACAAACTTCCTGTTGGAGGCCATCCTCGTCTGTTCTTATACTGACAGTTTTACAATTTTGTTTCTGGCCTTCCCCATCTCTTTTTTCTCCTGCTAGTGTGCTTTGAACTTCAACTACTTGTTTGAGCTCCACATTTGTCCTCTTATCCGGTGTTGGGGGTACAAAATGGGGGATGGTCTTGCTAGAAAGCTCACCTGACATGATTTCTTGGACCAAAAAGAATGTCAAAAACATGAATGAAGATCTAAAAATATGGTTAGGAAAAAGTACGTTTCAAATGAGACTGTTGCATATTTAAGAAAAGGGTGAAACAATATGCCTACATTCCCAACATCATATAGTAACACAAATATATTGATTATGCACAGAAGCAGATTGATGAAAGAAACATTACCATGTCATAAGACTCGTAACTAATGATCCTAAAACAAACATTCTACCATGTTATGTACATTTTCAATAAGCTCAAGCCATTTCACCCAAAAAAATCCCTTCTGAATTGGGCTAAGCTTAATTTTAACGGCATTCTGAGCTATCAAATTCAATGATAATAATGATTGGTGATTTAAATATTCAAATCACCCAGATAGTGATGTAACTTGCCCAAGCTGAAATATCAATCAAAATCAGAAGTTAAAGGAAAACAAAACAAAAAAAACCCGAAGATAAATTAATTTAGCAGGACTTACCCTGTGAAATGGACTCAGCTTTCTCCGGAGAAGCAGAAATGAAACAACAATTTGACTCATTCTCAACACATTTCATCACATTCAAATCCACCACCAAAATTTTCTCTCTATCTAGTGTCACCAAATCAGGAGTATCTGTACATGCAAGTACTTTTCCAACTTCAACTTCTTCAGTAGACCCATCTGGTTCCTGTTGATTTTCTTCTCCATGCGATGGTCTTCGCAAAGGGGGCTTAACCGGAGTCACAGGCACCCATGGATTCTCCACACTCATTTCCTTAAACAAGCTGATTGATACGAAAAATCAGAGTTGCTCAGTTTCAAGCTGTTACGCAAAGCTCTGTTTCCCCATCAAAATCCTGCAGAAATTTCACACCGATTTCAGTACTGTTGCATGCAAATCCTCTTCCCGGGAAAATGAAGCTTAACTATTAAACAGCTTCGCAAAATGAAATTCAAGCAGAGGACTCTACAGTTTGTAGGATTTTCTTGCCCATTAAAAGCTAAAGACAAGAACCAGAAGAGAAAAGGGCCAAAAGAGAGAAGAAAACAAAAACACAAGTTAATTAGCACATTAAAACATGCTTATGCATACAAATTCGTGATTTATGTATGATAATCAATAACAAAAGTAAGAGGAATTACAGTATTTGGAAGAACAGTTGATCAAAGGAGAGCTCTAAACTCAGTAGAAAATTGGAAATGCAAGTCGCTTATAAATTCCAAACAGCTGAAAGAGAATGAAGAAACAATGCAGATTAAAGAGAAAAACAGAACGGCAAAAGAGAGCTTTCTGAATCGTTTTCATTCACTTGAAGAATTATTTTCCAGTTTCGTAATTTTGTCGTCTTCTAACCGACAACTTATTTTGCCGGTGATTTTTTTTTTTTTTTTGTTCCAATTATTCCTTATTTTCTTTTTGGAATTTGGATAATTGGATTGCATGTTTGTTGTTAAAAAATAATTACATGGGAAAAGGTGTCACCCTCGTACGTATTCTGAAATTTAATATAATTTGATTTGATTACCAATATATTTTAAATGTAGATTAAAATATTATTTCAGTACTCGAGAGTGGACGCCAACTTTGAATTCATTTTACTCTATATTTTTCGTAGATTACCAGCATTTTTTTTATCGAGTTCAATAAATAAATGGTAATGATCATTATTCATAAGTTCATAACAATATACTATGTAACCACCAATTGATTGTAATAATTAGATTCACAATTAGATTGGCAATTGACTCTGAAAATTGAATTCTCCAAGAAAATTTTCTTTGACATTTGGCAAAATATGTTTGACTACATGAAACAATATAACAGAATTTGTCTTATGTAATTCCAAGAGAGAAAAACAAAACTACTTACATCCTAGCGACTCATGTTCGTACATCGAAACACACAACATTTTTTATTTTTTTGGTTTTCTTTTTGCTTCGCATTCTCTTCAAAAATAAATAAATAAAAGAATTTGTCATATATAACCCATTTACGGTAAATATTTACCAATATATTGTAATTTGAAAAGAAAATTACATTTCTATTCTTTCTCACCCCACATTATTCATAATTAACAATATTATGTTAGGGTGCAAAAAAAAAAAAAAAAAAATTGAAAATACGTTACAATTTAAACTCAGTCTCAATAAAAGTGATTGAAAAGCCAACAAGAGCTTGGCATAAAGTTGTATTGATAATCACAGATTCGAATCCCCTTCCTCACATATTGTAAAAAAAAAAAATGATTGAAAAGTCAAATAAAAATTTATCAACATATCTCAATCTTACCTGTCCAAAATATTTGTGATATTTTATCATTAATAAACATGGAAAAATTGTAAATATAACAACAAATTTTGCCACTCCAAAATAATTCCCCTATTTGACATAAATCAAATTGATTTTTTTTTTTTTCCAAAGAAATAAAACTTCTTGTGTTAGGTCAAAGAATGAAAATATTTTGAGGAAAACGAATGTAGAAGGGTAGAATCTAAACCAGTTTGAAATATTTTGATTTTTTGAATTTTCCTTTTATTTATTCATTTTATAAATAATTGTACACATTTTCTACAACCAAACTAGATATAAAAGCAGAGCAAGAAATCTCATTTCTTATTTATTTATTTTTTTCTTACATTTTCACCCTTTTCCCTAATAAAGCATGAGAAACGATATGATTTAAAAATGATGGAAATGCAATCTTTACTGCAGCATGAAGCAGGACCATCCTGATCCTGATGTGACGTTCAAACTTCAAAGTAAATATCAATGACAGAATGAAACAAATCAATAGAAGCTGCCTTTTGTAAGAAAAATGAATAACTTTATATAAACATACATGATTTCGAAATGAAACTTTCAATTATTGATCATAGATGTAGAGAAAATATTTAGGTAAGATGTTTGTAAATTAATCAAAATATCATATAATTATCAAACAAGACCTAAAGATATTCTTATTTCATACAAACAAAATGAGAAGTCCGAAAACTTCAACTATTTTAAAATGGCAGCTCCAAAGTATTCATCTCTGAAAACGTCAACACAATATTGGAAATACAACAGAATCCAAAACAAGAAAGCGACATTACATATACTTCTGTCTCAGAATCCTTACACTTACTTGATTATGGAATAGGAAAATCAATCTAACGAGGGAATACATTTTTCAGCATTACAGAAGATGTAGAGAAGCTTCCTTCATGTTTCCAACGAAACATCACATCAAATCCTGCAAATCCTCCAGATAACAGCCAAACCTGTATTATGAATACGATGGTAAGCTGCCTAAGAAGTATTTGGGCAAGCAGGAAAACCTGAACCTGCAAAACTCGCAGCCTATGTAAGAAAGATAAAGAAATTTTCAATATACATATACAAATAATAAAAAAGCCATAACCACAAGCGCTTCTAATTCTATTTTTCCTGTTAAGATGAGAGCATGGACGGGACAATAACATTCAATTAGACCAAGACCAACAACAAGCTCTACTTCTGCTCTAGGTATAGATATATCTACATGAAGTTGAAAGTTTTAAGAAAATACGAATTTGGAAAAGTCAATCAGAACTCAAGATGACAAATTTGAGGAAATACCAGTTCGGATGGGTAAATTTTGAGGGATAGAAAACCTGTATAATTAAGAAAGTGGTAACCATCAGCAAACATGAAGACTGGTTCTAAAATTTTGGTCTTCCTCTTGACTGTAAAAGTGATCAACAGATGGTTTTAAAAAGAAAAACTAAGAATGGTTTGCAAAACACCTTTCCTCGAGACTTGTGCAGGTTAAGAACTACATAAACATGGGGAAAATGCACTTGTGACTAAGGTGAACGTGGGTAGAGTTTAAAACCAAGGAACTACGAAAAGACAAAAAGAATAATGGATAGGGATGGCTGAGACCAATTTAATAATGGTATGAAATATTGTAGAATTTTTCTAGAGACTAGAGAGGTTACTCACTAACGACTATTTCTATCCTATTTATTTTCTTTTTAGGGTGAAGGAGACGAGGTTAACAAAACTGGAATTCACATTCAATAACACGTGACAGGGAACCTGTCCTCCACCTGCACAGTGGAAATGGGCAGTGAGCTACTTCTAAAAAATGGGCTGTTTTATAAAGGGGAAAGTACTTTATTATGGCCCCTAAATTGAACCAATAAAAGGACAGATGCAAACCAGTAATGTTTCTTTCAGGCAAGCAACAGCATCCATCATGTTCTCTAGTACTGCTTAGAAGGATCAAATTCATCTTCATTGTGGACAAGGCCATTGCTTCCACCGTCATCCTTGACATCCTGATGACCACTACCATTATCTGCCTTTTCCCGGTCCCTGTTCCACTGTTCAATCTTAGCCCTTCTTTCAACACTACTTTCCCTAACTGGACTTCTATTCCTCCTCCCTCCAGGACTCCGACTCCGTCCCCCTCTATGCCTAGGGCTACGGCTTCTAGGCCTCCTGCTTCTATCATGATATCGAGGGTCCTTGTCTCCATCTCTTCTACCAGGTCCACGTCCACGACCACCATGTGGACGGTCATCGTATCCATGATGCCTATGGGGGCTTCGACTTTGACTTCGGCTTCGGCTACGTCTACGCCTGCTCCTCCCAAATAAACGCCTTCTCAACTCTCTAAAAGGACAAGAAAAATTGCAACAAAGAGCACATGGATCGTTAGGTAACCCCATTCTTCTTCAGGGGAAACAAATGAATCAGCTGATGATATTACCTGCTAATCTTCTTCAGATGCATAAAGTTACAATAGCCACCACGATTACATACATTTTCCTCATATTGCCTACACGTAGCTTCTCGGAAATCAGTCACAGGAGAGAAGTCAACAATGATGGGACGGCCTGTTGCAAATTTGACCAACAAGACCAAGTAACTACATATCCAATGGGTCTTAGGCACAAAACAAATAAATTAATAATGAAGAGTATGTAGCAACCACTGACGAGGTGCATATCTGCAGTCTAAACTCTAATGACAACGTGGGTACAATAATTGAAAACCGCATACATGTTTTGAAAAATAAAGTTAGTTAATCCAAGTTTCTACAATTTACCTCCAGAGAAAACTCCATTAAACCTCCAAACCAAATTCGCAAGGTCATTGTTTGACTTCCAAAAGTGAAAATTTTGTAATCGAGCTCATAAACATACGAATACATTCTCAGCATTGAATCAACCAACCACCGACTTAAATGGAGTTTCAGAAACTATCATTTCCTCATCAAACAGCTAGACTAGTGATAATATTCCCAAGAATGAAAAGTAAAAGAGATAAATCCTTGATTTGAATCAATCATCCAAAATAAATTTCATCAAGTCTATTTTAGAATTACTTAAATAGAAAGAATTCGCATTAATAGAATTCAGGAATATTCATCACACTGAGCCACCCCAAGAATACACATATAGCATCCACAAGATTGGTTCTTTCCTAAAAGAAAACCCACAAGGAAAAAAAAAATCAAGTATGAGACATAAAACCTGCATAAAAGCGTCCATTAAGATTCTGAAGCGCATTTGCAGCTTGCTCTTCTTCTCTAAACTGAACATAGACATTGCCCACCTGTCCACGGAGTTAAAACCAAACCAGTCACAGTCAGTAACAGAGGTCCAAATTTAGCCTTCAATTCAAAAAACCCGAGGTAGAAATACCATATGGTCAGCCAAATTATCGCAAATATTTAAGCTTTCGAGATCTCCGTATTTGCTCAGCTCCTCGAATAGATCTTCATAAAAGTCCTGCAACCCAGATGCAAAAAAGAAAAGAGAGAAAACAGTTTCAGCATTGAGAGGACGCAAGATTAAGGAAAGAAGAAGTTCCAATATCCAAAGAAATAAATGTAAATCAAGCAAAGGGTAAGGAAACAACAGAGAGCACAGACCTCGAAGTGGTCTTGGACCTTGCGAGGATCAAGGGCTTGGCCCTGAGGGTCAACACCGGGGGTGATCATGTCAGGTCTCTGGTACATGTTCGAGAGGAGAAGTGTAGGGCTGATGCTGGGCTTAGTGTGAAGCCTGGAGCACCGATCTCCATGTCTACAGGCTCCAATCTTGAAGTAGAAGGGGCAGTTAACCCTATCCTTCTCCGTTCCGAAAATTGAAGCCAAGTGTTCCGCCATTTTCTTCTGCTCGAGACCGGCAAAGTTCTGCGAAACCTCTTCTCCTGATCTGGTTTTATCGATTAGGTTTTTTAAACAACGGAAATGGATAGTTATACCATAAAGTCGGACTTGAGAAACAAAAAGCAGGTTTGCCCGAGAGGTTAAGGGGGAAGACTTAAGATCTTCTGCACATAAGTGCGCGTGGGTTCGAACCCCACAGCCTGCATATTTTGTTCCATTTTTGTGGGAAGCCCATTACGTCCTTCAGTTATTATTTCGAGCCCAAATTAAACTTCTTTTTTTTTTTTTTTTTTTTTTTTTGAGAAGGAGAAATTAAACTTCTTATTGATAAGGAATTGAGAAGTTTTTCTTCAAATATATATAGAATTAAGAATTTTAAGTAAGTATTTAATATTTATTTGGGTAAATTTACAAGTTTTGTTTGTACTAAAAAAAGTTACAAGTTTTTTTCTTGATTTCCTTTTTTTTTTTTTTAGCTTTCTTCTTGAACTTTTAGAATAACATCTATGGTGGATTCTGGATTTTGTGACCACAACATTTTATGTTGTAACAATTTTCTATCTTTATTATTTAAATGGTAGTAATTTTGGTTTTTTGTTCAACAGGTAAGGAGGTAAAAATTTGTAACATTATGATATACTATGTTTAAATGGGTCTCCATACAACTCAATTCGGTTTTTTTATCTAAGAAAAGATTACTAGGTTCTAGATAATAGCATTTATTTTTTTTACCAAATGTAATTTAATATTTTCTTTATAAATATTTTTTTTTTGTCGAAGCTCAATCGTAATTGACATCTATCATCAAGAGGCTAAAGGTTTAAAATCCAACATCTCCAAATACTGTTGAATTAAAAAAAAAAAAAAACATTTTTCTTGGAATTATATAAATCAGTTTCATTTATATTATTTCAATATCTTTATTTTTACACAAATTTGAATTGTATTAATTCACAAATTTTTTTGACACATCATTAGTTCACATCTTGTACAAATATTGAATTGATATTTTATTTTATAATCTTTTTTAATTTATAATCTTTTGGAGTTCCATTATATAAATCAGTTTCTTTTTTTTTTTTTTTTTTTTTTGAAAAGAATAAATCAGTTTCTTTTATATTATTTCAATGTCTTTATTTTTTGCATAAATTTGAATTGTATTAATTCACATTTTTTTTTTGAAAAGTGATTAGTTCACATCTTGTACAAATATTGAATTGATATTTTATTTTATAATCTTTTTAATTATCTTTTAAAGTCTTCTTAATTAATCTATCCAATCTAATTTTAAAACATAAATTAAATTTGTTACTAATTTATCTCAACCTTTTTTGAGCAGAGGATCCAAATGACCCCATACCCTGCAGCAACAGGCATTCATGTATTTTTTTTTTCATGCCTAGAAAGTCATTACTTACCCGTACACCACCATAATCTCACCAATGTATGAGTAAAATAAATATCATTAAAACATTATATTAATCTAATATATTTTGAGTTTCCATGTAAATTTGAGGTTAATTTTAATCTAATTTGATTAAATTGGAGGAAAGATTAATAGAGAAATTTTTTCTTAAAAAATTAAGAATAGCCTAACCAAAAGAACCAATTTTAAGCGTTTTTTTTAAGAGGAGAACACCAATTTTAAGCTTTACTAAAGGGACCAATTTTATACCAATTTTAAGCTTTACTAAAATTAAATTTGGGGAAGGCATTTTACTAGTGATGTTCCATAATGCCATTATCACGCCGGGAAAATAGCTCTGCAGAACCGATGAGATAATATAGAGAGAGAACATTGCATTGCATATGACAGAAACGCATCCAATAAAGATTTAGAAGGCACTCATTCATTTAAAATCAGAGCTATGCAACTATATCATGACAGACATCATGTCTTCCTAGAAAAAAACTTCTCGGAACTAATGTTCTTCCTCTCAGAACAAAACTTTTCTGAAATTATTTAGGGAAAAAGGGATCTCTGAGTTCCACAAAACACAACCATTCTCGCAACACTTATTCACCATTCACCAGGCATGATCTAGTACGGTTCAACGGGCTTGCGGAAGTTAGCTCCAGCATAGACTGCAGCTGAGCCGAGCTCCTCTTCGATACGCAACAGCTGGTTGTATTTGGCAAGACGTTCTGATCGGCATGGAGCTCCAGTTTTGATTTGACCCTGAGGGGAAAAGCAAGGAATTGAATCAATGGGGAAGAGATCGGGTTAAGGTTGTGACATTAATATTGAAGAATGAAAAATACCGTGGCCAAACCAACAGAGAGATCAGCAATGAAGGTGTCCTCTGTCTCTCCACTGCAACCAAGTAAAACTCCATTCTATTAGTCGCTAAAACTTCAAAACTAACATATTTGAAAGGAATATATTTCTATAAAACCAAAATGTTGATTTTCCAAACCTTCGGTGGCTGGCCATTACTCCCCAACCGGCACGTTTCGACATTTTCACGGCCTCAATACTCTCAGTGACTGATCCAATTTGGTTGACCTTGAGAAGAAGGGCATTGCAAGTTTTTTCCTTGATTGCCTTCTCCACCCTCTATGGGAAAGAAGAAACAGACGAGTACATATTAACAACACTTTAGAAAAACGAAAATTCCAAAAAGGGCTTGAGGAATATGAAAAAGTTAAATGTTTCCCTGCAACAAGATTTCTTACCTTGGGGTTAGTAACCAAGAGATCATCTCCAACAATTTGAACCTTTTCTCCTATTTCACTGGTCATCTTTGAGTAGTGCTCCCAGTCATCTTGGTCGAATGGATCCTCGATAGACACAATAGGATATTCAGAGGCAAAAGACTTGTAGAGATCTTTCAGAGCGTCTCCTGAAATCTTCTGTGAGCCATCATTGTTCTGCACCGATAAAATGACAAATAAATCATCGGGAATAGTGGACAAAATAAGACACGTACTACTTACATGCATTTAGCAAAATAATTAATACATACGACCAGATATGTTATATAAATGACTGGAGTTCGAAAGTTGAAACTACAGTGCTCAGCATGTCATTCATACCAAATAATGGTGGTTGGTTTAGACATTTGTTGCTAAAATATTTTTCAGTTGCCAACCTAGCAACTCGAATTGTTAAGCTGACAACTCTCGCTCAATGGTTGGAACAAAAAACTTCAAACAATTCTGTACTTCAAAACTGAGAGTTCATTGTCATTGCCATACAGACCACAACCCCTCAGATAAATATGAGAAAATTATCCTACATGATCTATCTTACTGCTGCATTTTGAATCTTAAAACAGCTTTAAGTAGCACTAACCCAGCTTTTAATAAACAGATTAAAAAAAATCTACAACTCCATGGTAAACGAAAACCTACCTCTTCTTTGAAGTTCAGATCATAGGTCTTGTCTGATCCATAAAATTCAGAGGCAGCAACATCCATTCCAATAACAACCTAACAGAATAAGAGAACAGTCCTGTGAATCTGCCGTTCAGGGATAGCCCAGCAAAAGTGAACGTGTAAAACTAACCTCTTTAGTGTAACCAGCTTTGGCAATTGCAGTTTTGAGCAATTCAAGACCTTCCTTGTTCTCCTGGTGAATATGACAGAAGAGTGTAAATCGCGAAACGAAAGGTAATGAAAATTTGTGGAGAAAAATTCGGAAAAAAATGTTAAACAAATGAAGCACCTGAATGTTAGGTGCAAATCCACCTTCATCGCCAACATTTGTTGCATCCTGTCCATACTTCTTCTTGATGACAGACTGCAATTTTACACATAAAGCTTATACAACAGGTATTGAACTCAAAAATAACAGCAAAACATGTCCAATTTTGAATTGATATTTAGGACACAAAAGCTACGTAGAGCCAAGTACAACGGTGACATGAACAAGAATGCAAGTTTATATAACGTGAATCTTGTGGGGCATAACAAGGCAAAGCATGTGCGAAAAGAAAGTTGAAAGACTGAAGAAAGACAAGTCCCCCCAAATTCGTAAATGATAGTTCACACAAAAGGTGGACTGCAAATCCGATTCCCTAAAACATCGCAAGGATAAAGCATGCACAAAATTAAGACACTGCATGGAGGGAAAATCTCTTGAAAATGGAATTAGCTCCAAACATTTTGAGAAAATATTGTCTCATGAACAAACCACGTTGTTCGTTGCAATGCAATATTTTGATGCATGAATATACCCCACCCCCCATGAGGAGAAAATCTTCAAATCTTCAGAAGCAATATGGAGAGGAAGGATTATAACCAACCTTCAAATTGTGGTAAACTTCCACTCCCATCTTCATGGCCTCTTTGAATGAAGAAGCTCCAACTGGTAGAATCATGAACTCCTGAAGACATGAAATGTTAGAAACAATCTAGATACGACAACAAATAAATAGATGGGTAAAAAGTCCAGATGCAAGAAAGTATGCCTGCATTGCGAGCTTGTTTCCTGCATGTGATCCTCCGTTGATGACATTGAATGCAGGAACGGGAAGAACCAAGCTCTTGTTACCAGCAAGGTTGGCGATGTGCTGCATCAAAAATAAACCAGTATATGAATCTTGAACTCATTTGACCTCGCACAAGTAATAAAGTAACATCTTAAGAGTTAGAGTCACTTAAACACACGGTCTGATGATTTGAAAAGCAATATTATTTACTAATATTCATTGCCTACCACCAATAGAAAACCATACATTGAAAATTTGGCTTAACATTCACATCCCATCAGTGTCTGGGCAAGGAAATGAGAATTTCACACAAAAAATACGCATAAAACAAAAATACCTTATATAGAGGAATTTTCTTCACGCTAGCACCAGCTTTGCAAACAGCAAGAGACACTGCAAGTATGGCGTTTGCTCCAAGCTGAAATTTCAAAGGTACATCATTTATAAAGATTAACTCCGTTTCATTTCCAAAAAAATAAATAAAAACAATAATGTATCACACGTAGAACGCTATATTGACGAAGGAAAGCCAACCAATACCTTTTGCTTGCACCATCCCCACTCGTTAACAGTTCCATCGAGTTGTTGAACCATGAAGTTGTCAATCTGGGCTTGCTCAGTTGGGTCCTGAAGAGAGAAATTTGGAAAAACTGCCGTCAACATAGTGAAACAACAATAAATACTATGTTAAAGACAGTTAAGCCTGACAATACTTTCAGAAAATTAACTTGAGAATGGAAACTAGTGCACAAAGATGTATAAAGTACAGTAAGAAACAACAACAAATCAGGCAGATCTAACCAACGAACCTTTCCAACCAATGCAGGGCCAATAATTGCATTGACATTCTCAACAGCCTACAGAAGCAGAGCAGGTAAAGGGTGAGATGAAGATCCACGCAGATATAATGGCCTGCATCTGAATCTAAAAAATATAAGTCATGCAGTAACAAGAAATGATTGATCATAACCTTCGAAACACCTTTCCCAAGGTAGTCAGACCCGCCATCTCTCAACTCAAGTGCCTCGTAAATACCTTCGGGAATACAACAAAAGAAAAGACTAAGTAAAAGATCCCTATCTTCTAAATATATCAAAGAGATCGAAAATTATATTCACAAAAAACCATCAATATAACGATTACGATGCTAAAGCTTCAATCTTCACATACTCCCACTTGCCCCAAGTAGTACTAGGGCACAGTATGAGTAAAACCAAATAGAAATGAACAATATAAAAAGACCACAGACGAACAGGCAGGAGGATAAGAATAACATACCAGTAGATGCACCGCTCGGAACAGCTGCCCTGGCCAAGGTTCCATCAGACAACACAATATCGACCTGAAATAGTAATAACAGACAGATACAAAATAAGAATTCAACAATCTCATCCTGAGTTCGAATTTAGAAACAGAAAGTACATGATCTTTAAAGAAAGATTGTGACTCTCGTTACAATCAACCAGAAACTCAATATGAGCAGCAACTAACTGCACCCCGACGATCTATATCTGACAACCCACCAGATGATCGGAGTGACTCTAAGCGAAAATCTCGAAGAGTGAATAGAAAGATAAGATAAGATAAGAAATGGTAGTGTAGAAGACAGATCGGCGATGTGAAGTGGAAGAATAAGTAGAAATGGATAGAGATTAGCACCTCGACGGTGGGATTTCCACGGCTGTCGAAGATCTGCCTTGCCTTGACGGATTGGATTGTAGCCATTTGCGAAAAGTTTTAAGTTAGATCTACAGAAATGGGGAGCAGCAGAGGAGCAGTGAAGAGAGTTGAGGTTGATTGCAATCCTGTGTAAGGCACAGACGCCTCGTATTAGTAGTGCCTTTGGATCATTTCAGCCGTTCGATTTGAATTAGGTTTTTTAATCGTGGTAATGCGCCCGCTCCGTCGATCTAGACCACAGAAACATTTTAATTCTTTTTTGTCTTTTCAAAATTATATGTATGTATAATTGAGATTATTGTTTTATTAAATTTTAATTGAATTCGGGGTTTCGTTTATAATGATTTTTTATTTTTAAATATTTACTTTCTACCTTTTTTAAAGTCATTAGGTGTCTCCTTTATCAAAAAAAAAAAAAAAAAAAAAAAAAATTATTAGGTGTCTCAAAAATAACGAAAGAAAAGAAAAGAAAAAGAAGTCGTTAGGTGGACTCGCATCTCAATTATAAACGTAAAAAAAAAAAAAGTCGCTTTATTTTACTACGTTAGAGTTGAGTTAATTAATTTTATATTATAGAGTTTGTCAAATTTCTTTAAAAAAAACAACTCTTCTTTTAAATGGAAAATTTATAATAAAATAGTTTTTTTTATCTGTGTGTAACTAATCTCGAAAGAGCTGATCCTAGGGTGTTCATCGATCGGTCGATGTCGGTTTTGAGAAAAAACTGACATCGACCAGTCGATGTCAATTTACAGAAATCTGGAAACCGACGACTTCCAATGGGTGCTACCGGCCGACCGACGATCGATCGGTTCAATTGGTTTTTTTTAAGGCCATGAGAACTGAGATGAAGAACGTCGGTCGGTCGGTTATGTGTTTTTTTTTTTAAAAAATAGTTTTATATATAAATATATTGGGCGATCGGTCAGTGTTTTAAAAAAATGATTATATAGATATATATATATCGGTTGGTCGGTCAGTTATGTGTAAAATTGTCTGGTCGATCGATCGGTCTCCCCAATGTAAGAACCAACTCCGACCGTTGTCGGTTCATCCTACTACATTTGATTGTCATAAAACATATAAGATATTAAATGTTAAATTTGTGACTATCATAAATTGAATTCATAACCTAATAAAATATATTGTTAAGTCAAAAACTCATAAATATAATAGAGTAGATGTCGTATAAAAAAAATAGAGGGGATGCAAATAAAATAATATAATCGAAATAGTGATGGGAGCACCCACGCCTGCCTTTTGAGCATCACTAATGCGTCTAATATAAAACTACCAAAACTATATTTCTATTAAATATATTATATTATAATTAACAATATTTTTTTTTTGTCAACAATATTTTTTTTAGGACGAGAGATTTTAACCACAAACTTGTCATTAGTATAACTTTTGTGTTAGTTGAATTACACTCATGTTAGTTTATAATTAACAATCTAGC
Source organism: Luffa acutangula (assembly GCA_036850905.1). Classification (NCBI taxonomy): domain Eukaryota; kingdom Viridiplantae; phylum Streptophyta; class Magnoliopsida; order Cucurbitales; family Cucurbitaceae; genus Luffa; species Luffa acutangula. Next base: position 51,746,478 of record CM072087.1, on the reverse strand, counting down.
GCATTTCTGATTAATATTCACATAAACACGGGAAATTGCAGTAATCTATATAATTTCATTCCCCTTAAACAAGAGGGTGATAAATTCTTGGTGTTGTTTCTTTCATACTTTATTGTCTATTTACAATTTCAACATATTGGAAAGGGAAAAGGAGTAGAGAAAGTGGACAAGAAGAAGCATCTTGGAATATCCAAAATTAAAGTTGTTTTTTTTTTTATTTTTGGAGTCAACAAGAGGAGAACTTTAATATTGGTTTGAACAGTTTTGGAGAGAGGTTGAACGTGAATGATGATGCCAGTAATAGGCCGCTGCAGTGACATGATGTGACGGTGACTTTAATTCTAAAACCAAACGCTCAGCCAACGGAGAAACCGAACCTGAGTGGATTCAATGGGCGGCCAAAACTACGTGCCATCGGCAGACACGAGGCCAACAAAACTGCAACTATGGCGCATCAAGTCTCAACTCAAAGAAACCATATTAAAAAATGCCAAAAGCCAAAAAGAGAAAGTTACTGTGATGTGTAAAATAGTCGAACTTTTAAGCTTTATTGTGGAAAAGTTGATTTGGGATTTTGAATAAATGGACCAACTATAGTGTGAGGAAAATCCAAGAGGGCGCTGGTGAGAAGCAGTAAGTTTGAATGCAATTCTGGTTTATTTCGGTGGAACGAACATGACTCAACCGACATAACTAATAAGCGAGAGGTTCAATTTTTTCGATGGTAAAAAATAAAAAATTGGTAGGACAGGACAGAGATTGGATTCCTTTTGCATTTCTATTATGCTTGTGCACCAAGTCATATGGGTGGTTCATGCATCTCCTAACTGCTCTGTTGGTTTTTTTTTTTTTTTTTTTTTCTTTTCCTTTTTTTTCCGTCACTTTCATATACATTTAATTTTTGGTTAAAAAAAAAAACCTGTGCATTTAATTTTGCAAAAAAGAAAGAAAGAAAAAGGTTAAAACTTGTACATAGAAGTGAAGAATACGTCCTCATTGTCCATTCGGATGGTGTGGTGGGGGCGCAATGAAATCTTATGACACAACACCTTATACCCCCATAGCAGCAAAGGTGAATGTCATAATTCAGGGCATCGGTTTATTGCAACGTATGGATGTCTTTGCTGCCACTGTTTTTTCCGACTCTTTAGTAGCTGTTAAGATGATTCGAGGTGAGTTGCAATTAACGTTTGATGTTCATCATTGGGTTGTCATACTCATTTTCATTGCAATTGTAATCTTTTTCCATATTTGTTCTATTTAATAATATTCATGTTCTGATTTTTTTTTTAAAAATAAAATAATGAAGAAGACGTGGTGGGTTTTTGGGGCATTCCTATGCAACCTAGATATGAAACCTCAAGGGGTGCTCCATAGCGAAAACAAAGATTGATTTTCGCCAAAGAGAATAATTGGACTTTAGGTGTAGTATATCCATAAAATAGCTATAAGTCTTTATTCGCCAATGTCTTCTAGTTTGGAGTGAAACTTCTATGTAAGTCAAGCTTCTTGATCCTTTAATTTTTTATCCCCACTCAATTTTTTGCCTCTTTATAGGTGGATCCCTACAAACAAAATTACATCCCTACCTGAACAAAAGCCATAAGCCAAAAGGACAAAAATCAAGGATTAAAAGTTATTGAAATCGCTTTTTGCAACCAAATGATGAAAGAGAAAACAAAACAGGTTCAAAGAGAAATTATTGAAAGAGGCAATCACAATGAATGTATATATAAGAGACAAATTACTATGAATGTAATTTAAATACGCATTCCATGATTATTAGGAATATGGGAATTTCAAATTTAAATCTACTCATTAAATATATATATATATATATATTTTCCTGATATAAGACGCTAAACGAGCAATGAATGAGATTAAAACGACACGTCAATTAAAAAATGGGTCAGCTGGTGTTTTAGAAGGAAGGAGATCGCTCCTATTTATGGAGACGATTGCGTCCACTGGAGGAAGTTTGTATGATTTTGACTTTCATATATTCATAAATTTAATATATGGAAATTAATTAATGATATAATGTGAAAAAGTTGTTTTAGTTTTGAAAATAGAACAATATTGTGTTTCCGTTTTCTTTTTTTCCGTAAAATATTCTTTTTCCAATATCATTTATTATGGAGTTTTATTTTGGTTTGACTTCCTTAACTTAAAAAAAAAAAAGTGTAATTGGATTGTCTGTGAAAGCTCTATGTTTATACAAAACTAGAGTAGGGAAAATAATATTTGGTATTTAACTGTGATAAAGATCCTTGTGAAATCTCTTCAAAAAAAAAAAAAAGATCCTTGTGAAATGTTTTCATTAAAAAAACTAATAATGGAAAAAGAAAAACCCCTCGTGATTTTGTACCAAATCGAATCACATGATGTCAAAGTTTGTTGCATTCTTCGTGTCTTAGGCAATTGAAGATACGGAGCGAGACTCATGCCATGCATTTTTCGTTGTGGTTTTTTTTAGTTCTAAATTGAAAAATTATAAGATAAATGGATTATTTCACTAATTGTCAATTAGTTTTGAGATGAAACTCGTGTTATTTAAAATGGTATCAGAGTCCATGAAACTCAAACGGATATCTGAGAAAAAAACAAAAATAAAAAAACAAAAAAAAACAAAAACAATTGGGATCCGATCGAAAAATTGTAAAAGACATCATCTCGAGGGACATGTTGAGGATCCCACATCGAAAAAGATAAGTGTAGACCTCATAATTTATAAGATAAATGAATTACTCTACACATTGTCAATTGGTTTTGAGATGAAATCTCATGTTATTCTTTTTTTTTTTTTAAAAAAAAAACACATGTTATTTGAAAGAGTTGAATCATATTGATATAATTTAACAAATATAAAGAAAAGAAAAGAAGAAGAAAAAAAAAAAAACTTTGAGGAGGATAGTTTGCCACTTTATCTACTAAGCTAAGTTTTGATTAACAATCTTCAGGTTTCATTAGTGCACAAGAAACTTTAGTACGAGTGAGCATACAACTTTACAATTTAATAAGTAAAAATTGAGATAATATAAGATAATCTTATAATATAATGTAAGATTGCATAGAGAAATGTAGACAAGGCTAGGTGATGTCTCTCCAACTAACTCTACCGTGGTCACAGGGTTAATAATATGTCTGGTGGTTTCTTTTACCAGATTTTTTTAAGAAAAAAGAAAAGAAAAGAAATGGAAATAAGAGGCTTTTTAAGATACTGACAGTTGTGAGATCATACAAATCCTCTTTCTTCAAACTGGGTTTTCTGTATGTTGTTATAAAGATGATACCTCTACTACAATCAACTAGTGATCATCTGTGTACTATACACATGAGTGAAAGATAGACCTACCTTGTTCGAAAGATCTGAAAAATCGTCATGCTGAAAACTTCGTTTGCTTATCGAAATAGGAACAAAAAGGGTCATGAAAACTTTTCAAGGACTAAAATATGTTATTTTAAATACTATAATTTAGTTCCTTTTATTCTAACACTCTTTTATTCATATCAATTTTAAAAATGTAGTGGGTGTTAAATGAGTTTTTTATTTATTTTATATCAATAGCAATTGGAGTGGGAGATTCAAACTTCTGATCTTATGATCGAAAATGATGTTTAAATAACCCAAAAATTCTACTAACTTCTTACAATTTGATGGAGTGATTAAAGAATTTTTTGATCTAAGGTGAGTTAAAAAAAATTTGGAGGTGAGAAGATTTGAACTTCTGACCTCTTAATTGAAAGTACATATCAATTATCGTTGAGCTGTGCTCGCTTTGGCTTCATTCTATTGAATGGGTATAGTTGAAAAATGTAAAAAACAGAGCTTAAACTGAAAATAACACTAAGATAGTATAAAACAAACAAAATGCTTTTTATAAACAGCCGGGTTATAAATAAATAGCACAACCAAGCCCGATACATAAGCCCAACTTATTTGAAGATATTGGACCTGCAAACTGGTATTTACTAATATTTTCAAGGAACAAATATTTCTTTGCGTAATATGTCTATTACATAGTTCTAAAAGAAAAACAAAAAATCTATTGATCAGTGGAATTTACTTTTGGTAGGTGGGTTTGAATTCATTAGTACGGTGGCAAGTGGCTGAACTGCTTCTTTGGAACCATTGAAAGAATTGGTATGTTATTATTTACTTGAAATTAATAAATTCCCTAGTGTATTTGATAAACAAGTTCACTAGAATATAAATTCATTCTCACTTTTAACCTAGACACAACTTAATCAATTAAGATATATATCATTGATCAAAAGGTCAAATATTTGAATCCTCACTCCACACAAACTCAAAAATAAAAAAAGTTCACTTTCATAACTTCAAATTATATAAATTAAATTTACGAGCTAAACACTTAAAATATGTCTCGTCTTTTTTATGTGGTCCTCAACGAAAGAAATATCAGGGGAGAAAATAGCAATGCAAGCTCAATTCCCAACTGTTTATTTTATTTATACTTCTAAAACATAAAAAAGTACAAAATGAATGAAGAGTAAAAAAAAATATACAACAAAATTACAAATTACAAGATGGAGCTAAACAGAGACCCATAAGCAACAATCTCAACCTGTAAATGTTGAGTATTCCTTTCAGACAAATATATTCACAGACTTCCTCAACTTCATCTAATTTTGAGCTTTTCCATGTCAAAAAAGAAAAAAGGCCATATCTTTTCTGCCCTTTTTTTTTTTTCTTTCTCTCTCTTTACAAACTATTTTATGTTGCAGAAAAATGAATTTGGCTGGAAAAAAAAAAAAAACACATGATACATATATATAAATCTAATGAATATGGAGAAGCATGCAGCAAAAGTAAGGGAAAAGAAAGTTGTGGGTATTAAAAGAAGTTGACTGGGCGTGGCAGCGACGGCGGTCACGGTGACGGTGGCTGATTCCGATCAAAAAGAAGAAACGAAGGTGCCGACGTATCCAAATCCGACGATGAAGAAGGCTATGGCTTGAATGAATAGGAAAATGAAGAAATGGTTTTGACCAAAGAAAACGTCGTAGATTCCACAGAATAACAGATAACCTCCCACTCCAAGCTCCCACAGGTGAAGCCTATCAAATTCAACCATGCCAAATTATATTTTTGTTTATCCGATTTGACTATATTAGAAAACGTGGATTCCATCTCAAAACCAATTGATAATGAGTAGAATAACTTATGTATCTTTTATATATTGTGAGTTTTCCACTAATCTTTTCAACGTGGATCTTCAACATGTCCTTCAAAATGATGTCTTTTTGGGTTTACCATTATTGGATCGGATCTCAATTTTTTTGAATGGAGTAACTCATGTATCTTATATATTGTGAGTTAAATCGTTTAAAACTATGAGAATTAAATACCTGTCTCCAATCCTAAAGCGAGGTTTTTTAGGTTGTTTAGCAGCAGTTTTGGCCTTGGAGGCGTCGCCTAATTTCTCAGTTACAATCCATTCATTTACTCTGCTGGCTTCCAACAGCCCGATGATTGTGGCTTTGGTTCTGTGGAGTGACATTACGTTCTCAAAAAGAATCCAAAACACCAATAAATGAAATGACCTGCAAAGAAAGAAAGAAAGAAACATTTAAAACAGAGGGTTCAATTTGTTGAATTTGATAAGTTTTGTAATTGCAGAGCATGAAAGAGAGCAGACCTTGGAGTGCCAACAGCATTGAGAAGGGTAATGATAGAAGGAATATAAACAGCTCCCCATTTGGGAACCACAACTTCGGGCACCAACACTGTGGCTGGCAAAACAATGCAGTAGAAAACGAAGGTGTTGATGTGGGCTACCACTTTTCTCACAAAGAAGAAGCTGTATATCACATGAACCTTCTTCCACGCTGTTACTTTCTGCACCACAAGCATTCAAAATCCAAACTTTAGCTTATACAAACTGTTAAGACGAATAACGACATAGATTTACGTAGTTCACTAACGGTGTGTTAGCTACATCCACGAATAGAGGGAGAGAACAATTTTATTAGTGAGAAGAAAACCAGATACAAATTAGAGCAGATTAAGTTAAGAAGGTTTATATATGACACCACTCTTAACCTTAATAGAATAGATCCAAAATAAAGTCCAAAACGGAAATTACATATCTAATTTCTATATAGAATTTAGCTTAGGGGGCAACGCCCCTGAACCCCCATGAGGCGCTTTGTCCCTGGACCCTGACTCACTGACCGGACAGCGAGACTTCCGTACTTGGTCATTTGGAGTGTAAGATAACAGACTAAAGGCATATCAACACAAACATCAAAACTAATACAATTAAGTTAGAAGTTCAAGTTGTTGAAAGGGGAATCAGAGGACTGCTCGGAGATGAAGCCGATCATTGAAGAGATTCTCTCCCTTACCTCTCAGCAAGCTAGTGTGTCTTTCGCTCATTGCAGTCACGAAGCAAACTTTGTTGCTCACAGTGTCGTGCGAGAGGCAACTACTTTTTCTTTTTTTGGTTGCAATCAGGTGGCATCCCTGATCAGGGATATAGGGCAATCTTTTGGGGCCCCTGTTTTTCATTCTTATGTTTGGTCCCTCATTGATGAGGGGAACTCTTCTGGTAGTTGAGTTTATTAATGAATCTTTATTTCAAAAAAAAAAAAAAAAGTTTTGCCCTATCATACACAAAGTGATGTTTAAAAGTTTGTTTTGTAATGACTTTTCTAACGGTTTAAAAGCAATATATGATATTTTCTTAAAAAAAGAAAAAAGAAAAAAGAAAAAGTGATTACATGATATTAAAAAAAAAAAAGAGTATATCATAAAAACTAGCTACATGATCGAATCTTAGAAGACAGAGGAGTCTGATTTACCTTGTTTTTGATAATCTCCATGACCATCTTTCTAAATAGATTGGCCGGCCCGCAGGACCATCTGTGCTGTTGGTAACGGTAGGCTTTCAATGTACTGGGCAGTTCATTCTTCACCTGCATATAAACAGTTAATTACTTTAATTTACAAATCCTTATAATATATGATGTTGGTTTCATTTCATGCAAGTTTTAAAGAAATAGATGAAATTAAACTTTGATTTAATTTACCTTAAGGTCTCCAAGATACAAGAATTTCCAGCCCTTGAGACTTGCACGCACGGCCAAGTCCATGTCCTCCACAGTGGTTCGGTCCTTCCAACCCCCAGCCTCATTCAGTGCCGCAATTCGCCAAACACCTGCCGTCCCTGTGTTCCATTTTCAAACACTCGTTATTTTGGACCAATTGGTAAAAATTGGAGGCGAGTGGTGAAAAATAATTACCATTGAAGCCGAAGAAGGCGTAAGTGGAGGAGCCCACTTCTTGCTCCACGGTGAAATGATAATCCAATGACATTTCTTGCATCCTTGTCATCAAGCACTCATCGGCATTTACTGCAAAAATAAAATAACATGATATTATCAATTTCTAAATTACATAAAAACCCCTCGCTGGCATCCACTTTGCATCAAACAATTGGGACCCGACCCAGGCCCACTATTCTACTACCCTTAGTCCTTAGCACATGCCATTGCCCCCCAAATAATATATCATTTATTTTTACTTTTTTTTTTTTTTTTAATTTATAAAATTTTAATCTTGGGGAGGAGGAAATTGGAGTCTTGGACCATGGGAAATGATAAGTGTGTCAGAAATGAACAACTAAAAATGAATACAACGTTTCGAAGGGCAAGAAAGGAAATGGCCCATTACATGATATGGAATGGAATTGATGTTTATTATTATTGTTATTATTATTATTCCACCTTCTCTCCTTTCTTTCTTTGTTCTTCCTTCCCACATCCTCTTATCTTCTCGACATTTTGCCTAGATTTCCTGTCGGGCATTTTCCTTTTGTCCACTACCCTTCATTTCTTTCACCAATCTCTCAAATTTATTCATTTCTCATACTTCCCCCCCCCCCCTTTTTTTAATTAATATTTGTATTTATGAATATATTCACTCCTTGTCAAACTTTTGAAACATGGAATCCTTTTTCCCCCATACTCTGTAAAAATGCCCTTCCATCTAAAAAATGGATAAAATTTATACCATTTCAAAAGCAATTGACAATGAGTGGAGTAACTTTGTATCTTATATGTTGTGAATTATCCACTTATCTTTTCAATGTGGGATACTCAATACCAAATGAAGACCAATAATTTCAGAATCTATTGAAAAGTTGGAGGTAAATCAATTTTCAAAACTAAAGACAAGGGAGTACACTTTTCTCATTTCTTCTAGTAGAAGCAAGAATGAATGAATTTAGAAAGAAGAAAAAAAAATATTGTTGGGGTGTTTTTTTTTTTTTAAACATGTGTCATGTCATATATTTAATTAAGAAATTTAAGAGCTCATTTACTCAGTTTGACCAAATTTGTTCTGACCCAATAATATTTACTCTTGTAGTTGCCACAGCATCCTAGGGACCTGCCCATCTAATAATTCTACCTCTTATTTAATACTCCTGTCATCATAAATGACTCATATAATCTAGCTAAATATTTGTATTTATTGAATCTCTGGACTTTAATATTTTGTTGTCTCAAATCAAAAACGCCAAAATTAATAAATTGAAATCAAGAGGTCTAATATAGGAATAAGAGGAATGTAAGGGGCATTATGGGAAATAAGAAGAAAATATGGTGGAAGTGGATTTTTTTTTTGGCAATAAAGGAACTTTCCCACCAGAATAGTTCATTATGGAGAGGTGGGAACCAAAACTTGACCATTAATTTTAGTAAATACATTTATTAAATAAATTAAAACAAAAGTCAAGTTTTGTTGTTTGAAAACAAAAAAAATTAAAAAAGAAACTCCAGATTTGGCCAAGCAAATCCTAACAACGTGGAAAATTCAAACGATACAATACAAATTAGCCTACCTTTGATTTTTCTTCTTTTTTTTTTTTCTTTTCTTAGAAAAAAGAAAAATGGAAATTCTTATTATTCAAGAGGTTTGGTCACCTGCACAGTGGGCCCCTCCACTAAAAAGCTAGTTTAGAAAAAGAGAAGATCACACGTGTCAAATCCAACGGCAACCAGCGTGGATTAGACTGAGATTTGTTTCGTTAAAAAAAAAAAAAGCGATTGGCTGGGTCGTTCCATAATCAAACCCGCCGACACTTTTAAACTCTCTCCTTAATAAAAATCCCAACTAATTTCATTTCAATTATTAATTTTAACTGTTTCATAAGTTGGCTTTTCATACATTAACTCCACTAAATTAGTATCTATGTCTTAAATTCTCATTGGCTAAAATAAATTTGATGACACATCCAACCTACCCAATTTATTATTGCCTTAAAGATTTTCTTTATTTTAAATTTCATCACATGAAAACAAGTTAGTTTAGTTCGTCAACATGAACATATAACTCGATCGACTTACCGAATTTCCAGCGAGCTTGGACGAGGGCGATTTTCGGGTTATGGAGGAGGAAAGGGACCGTTCGCCAAAGGAAGTCGGGTTCGGGTTGGAAATCGGCATCGAAAATGACGACGTAATCGCATTGCTCGACGTAGTTTCGTTTCATGCCTTCTTTGAGAGCCCCAGCCTTGTAGCCATTTCTGTTGTCCCTTATTTCGTACTTTATGTTTATTCCTTTGCTGGCCCATCTTTGGCATTCCACTTCCACTAAATCCTACAACATTCACCAAAACATTCCTTAAAAAAAAAACCCACAACATTTTCCCAGAATGTTTTTGCTTGATGGTACTTAAAATTAAAATTACCTTGATTATTGGGTCTGTCGAATCGTCAAGAACTTGAATGATGATTCGATCCGACGGCCATGACAGGCCACATGCAGCCCCAATTGAAAGCTGATACACCTATACAGATTTAAAAAGAAAATTACAATAAAATCATCACAAAATGAAAACGAATTTCCTCTGTTTGAGTGATTTTGTTTTTGTGGGGTTACCTCTCTTTCGTTGTACATTGGGATTTGAACTAAAACCATTGGATAAACAGAGTTTCCAAGCTCGATATCGTCTTTCATGGGCTCCCATTTATATCTCTTCTCTGGTTTTCTTCCAAGAAGCTTCACCAAAACAATGACGACTCCCATATAAAGCCTCTCGACGAACAACATTAACGACATTATCAGACAAATGAAAACCGACAGTCGGAGCAGAGGAACGACAACCGGAGCTTTGATCGCATCCCAAATCAGAGAAACTTGGAACGATATGTCGTCTGTTTGGAGAAAAGTCACCGACGAATCACTCTCCATTTCGATCTGTTTCTTTGGATTTACAGACCAAATTTATCTCCCTCTGAAGCCCAAAAAGTGAAGGAAAAAAAAAATAATAAAACAAATAAAAGAGAAGAGAGAATATTGTGTTGCTTTGAATTTACGCAAAATGAAACTGAATTTTTGAAGTGATGAAGAAAAAATTAAAGGATGTGTGAGAGTTTTGCTTTCTGCTTCTGCTGCAGAGGAAAGGGAAGCAGAAGCAGAACCTGGAAGTGGGAAGCAATAATAAATGAAGAAGAAAAGAGGAGGGTTTATATAATATAAGCTTTTTAAAAGGGTGTTGTTATTTTGGTTCTCTTTATTATTATTGTACATTTAATTGGAATTTAAATTTTGTGTATAAAAAATTTATATTGTGTTGTTTTTGTTTGTACTGTTTCAACCATAATTGTGCGGCTATAAAAGAAAAGAAGTAAAAGGAGAGATTTTTTTTTATTTATTTTGAGTGTGTATTCGGCAACCGACATCTCTCTGATCTTGTAATTGCTTTTTATCCTCTGTGTGGTGTGGCCGTCGCTATGGCTGATTTGCCACTTCCTTCTTCAAAAATGGTGTTTTATTTATGGCTAAATTATAGTTTTGGTCCCTATAATATGGACAAAGTTTCATTTTGGTCTCCATAGTTTTAAAATTTTCTATTTAGTTTTGATAATTTAGACTTAGTTTCAATTTAGTCCATTGTAGTTTTAGTTTCAACTTTGTCGAATACTTTGGACTTGATTTCTCATGAGTTGTTTTTAAATTGTGTTTACCTGCTCGAAAAATTCACTATTTTTTTAAAACAAAAAATCATTCAAGCTTAAACCATAATGTAGTTGACTAACGACGTTAATCAAATAGAAAATTGCTAGGGGAAAATTTTGTCTTTCAAAACATATGAACTTATTGAAAATGAATATAAACCATCAAAACCAAATTAAAACTAAGCCTAAACTAAAAAGATCAAATTAAAAACTCTCTAAATAATAGGATCCAAATTCGTAATTTAACATTTATACATTTATTTATTTTTGGATAATAAAATTGTGTTTTTATTCATTGATCTCACATTTTTAAATTTTTCTTAGTTAAACAACATCGACTTTTTTTTTAGTTCAACAATTGTGAGTATGGACGATTGAAATATCGACCTTTTGAATGTAATTAGTGCTTTATTCATATTATATGTCCATAATTCATGAGTCGTTAAATTTCCACCGATGCTTTTTATTGAAAATTTTGCTAAAGATCATCTAAATTTACGTAGAAATAGAGTTAGTTTGAAATTAATATTAATATAATATATTTTTTCACAAATAATTAAAATAAACATATATAAAAGTTTGCACAATATATCTTAACATACCATCTGAGATTATAAAACACCCAATGGAAGCAAATTTAAATCAATAATTTTAAATATGAGAAAACAGCAGCTTCTCTGTTTACTTGTATCAGGCAATCTGAAAGTTGAGACAAATAAATTGAGAAAGTTATTTAATGCCAACAGCAACAAATAGAGAAGTTTTATTTTATTGTTAATTGAATGCCAGTGAGTCTATAATTTGAGCCTATCTTGACCCCAAAAGAAACATATATATATATATATATATATATATATATATATATATATATTTTGGTTAAATTATAAAAAATACCCCTGAACTATTGGGTTTGTTTAAAAAATACTCTTGAAATTTGAAAAATGATTCAAAAATATCTTTGTCATTAATTTTTGGATGAAAACTGTTAGAATTTACGGTGAGATGAGGAAAAAAAAAAAGAAATAAAACATTTTTCAATAAGGGTATTTTTTTTTTTAAAAGTTCAAGGGTATTCTTGAAACTGAAATTTTAACGACAAGGACATTTTTTAAACATCTTTCAAAGTTTAGGAGTATTTTTAAAACTTTTCAAAGTTCAGGGACATTTTTTAAACAAACTACATAGTTCAAGAGTATTTTTTACGATTTAGCCTTTTTTTTTTTTTTTTGTCATGTGAAATCATGTTCTCATAAATTAAGGTTGATATAAATCATAGTCTGGAAGATATATGTGTTGTATGCATTGGGAAGAGTTCCACTTATCTCTACAAATCTTATTACAAAAAGTCACTTTCTATAATCCAGAGGGAATATATATGTTTCTTCAATTCTGAATAATTTGTAAGGTAGTAGTAATACTTGCATATAAATTGTAATATTTTAATTTTTGTTTAGTGCTGTATGCCTTATAATTGAGTAGTAAAGCAAACAGAATGACTTTTACTCTGTGAGCATCTTATATAAGAAAATAATTTCTTTAGGAGGAGTGAGAATCTAAAAAAGTAACAAAAGGGAAGAAGGGGAGATTAATAATGGCTATTGGCTATTGGCTATTAGAGAGAGAGAAAATGAAAGATAAGAAAAAGTGAGATTGGATATAAATCATACCTTAAATTACAACTTTATCCCTAAACTTTTAAGTTTGTGTTATGACTAATAATGTCCTTGAACTTTCAATTTTGTATTTGATACGTTTTTTAATTTTAAAAATACTATAAATCTTGAGACTTTCAATTTTGTGTATAATTGGTTTTTTTTTAAATCAATAATTTTTTTTACACAAAATTGAATGTCTAAGATCCCATTAGACACAAAATTCAATTTTATGTCTTGTACAGTCGTTCATATATATATATATATATATACCTATTAGACTCAAAATTGAAAGTTGAGAGATCTAATATTACATATTTTTTTTTAAGTTTATGGGTCTATTAGACACAAACATAATCTAACCTAAATAATAATTGTTACCGGTTCAACTAAAAAATGTTCAATAGCAAATTTATTTAAATTATATATATATATATATATATTGTTTCAAAATAATAATAATAATAATTATTATTATTATTATTATTATTATTATTATTATTAATTGTTAATAGGTTAATTTTGACCATTGATTATCTTGAAACTAAAAGAGGGACCATATGTGAATAACGGAGTTAGAAACAAGTTTGGGCTAGAATCAGTCAAGATCTGGCCAAGCTATTTTAACCAGACCCGATTCGATTGAGACATTCCCAATGTTTGTAACCATGGATGAAAAACTATTGGGCTAGCTCATATTGACCTAGAAGAAGAGACCAAGGCAGAAGCCAACGTCGGGGTGGACCAAAGGCACATGAGCCTTCTGTTCAAGTGTAACCTAGAGGAAGGACTATTGGACTAAGCCTAAATAACTCGTCTCGTCCAAAAGCGAAAGGCCAAGATTGAGGTGGAGGTTAAGGCACTTCGAAGGTGCATATAAGCCCTCTATTCAAGTGTAACCTAGGAGGAAGAACTATTGGACTGAGCCCAATGACTCACCTCGCCATCACCAGAGGCCGGGGTGGAGGCAAGGGCGAGGCGAAAGCCAAGAAAGGTCAAAGGCACACGAGTCCTCTACTCAAATCCATTTAAGCAACATGTGGCCCAACAAGCTCATTAAAATTTGAATCAATACTCTCTCAATCGAATTTCTAAAGAGATATGAGAAACACTAGATCAAGTCCTTCTATAAACATCTAATTATAAATCAGTAAACATTAATATCATTCTTCCGCTCTAAACTCTTGTTATACTTTTTAGAACTCTAATTTGACTTAAACATTGAAGCTTGTGTGGCAATCAACTCTATTGGTGTGCAATTTTTCTGTTTTGCAATTGATCACTTCTTCCTCTGTTAAACAAATTTACCGTTGAATCACGTCCAAATCTGGTGCATTCTTTCTATTTGAATTTGAACATCAACAATAATTTCATTTTCAAAAGCACCCATCAAATACGTTGTTCTAAAAAATTAATTTTAATACATGTGATTGATGAAATAAATCTTCATCTTTCTTTAAAAAAAAAAATTATTGGTATCTTTTGTCCACTTTTTGATTACTAGTGAGGCATTAGCATCCACTCGACTCTAGTACTTTTTTTTTTTTTGGTTTTAATTTAATACATTGCACATGGAATTTGGAAGCATTATGAAAATGATGTATACTGTCTCTATATATGGTGATGGCGTGTGTTAAATTGGTTTCCAAAACTTTATGTTTTCCTTTTTTCTTTTTCTTTTTTTTAATCTATAATTTATTATGTTTGAGTCATCTGTCATTTGAAACTATTAAATTAGATCAATTTGAGCCTAGTTCAACAAGTCAAAACATTGTCAATTTGAACATAACTCAATTGATTAAGATATATATCCTCAACTCAACTAGAAAGTTAGAAGTTCGAATACCACTTCAGCGTAATATTGAACTAAGATAAAAAGTAAAGACATTAAAAACCTCTTTAAATATGAGAGCTTCAAAATTTCACCACATCCAGTGATGTACCTAAAAAAACTTATATGTTCATATTATTTCAATTTTGTCATTTTTTTAACACTTTATCTATCAATTTCATTTGTGTGTCAATTTTGTCATTATACTTTAGAATTTTTAAATTTATTTTTATTTGAACTAACTACTATTAATACACAATACAAATTTGTTGACCACATCAATGTTAATGTACGGTTCCATTAAAAAAAAGTTAAGTATATGGACATAGTATGTATATAATTTTATTATACTAGAAAGAAAACAGAGAGAATAATTCTGATATTGATGATGTAATTCAGTGAGCAATGCAACAACAAGAGGCAACATAAATAATGAATTAAGAACAATGGGTAAGCCTCTAATAGGACCAATACTAACAAACAAGAATTACATAAAAAACCAGAGAAATAATCCAACAAATATTAAGGAGAAAAGCATTCTATGATCTTCTGGCGAAGCTGGACAACCATGAACAGAGAGTTTGGTGCACAAATTTTGAAAACCGCAAGTTGATCTTCAGAAGCAACAAACCAAACTAAAAGTTGTTGGTGTGAAACTTGTTCCCAAATAAAGTGATGGTCTATTTCAATATGTTTAGACCGATTATGAAGCACATATTGACTGCCAAGTACGTACTACGTAGCACTGGGGTTATCACACAAGAGCAGTTGCAAAGAGGAAGGGAAGCCAACTTCAGATAGAACAGATTGAAGTCAAATAATCTCTATAGTAGCATTAGACATTCCCTTGTACTTAGATTGGACACTAGAGTGCGAAACAACTTTTTACTTGCCTCAGCCCTATATTATGCTCTAGGCCACATTAAGCCTAATCAATTAGGACCCAACTTTTTACTTTGCCTCACCTTGAACGAGTCTGGCAGTCTTGATGTGCTCTTGACTTTACTTTTAACACTTTTATTATCTATTTTCTATGTATACTTTAACCAACCTAAACATCAAATACTTAATAATCATATTAATAATAATAAATATTACTTGTATGTTTTCAAATAAATAAATAAATAAATATTATTTGTCTGACGTTTATGAAGGGATAAACATTACCTGACATATGATTGACGAATTTGGAAAATATAAAAATTTTACAATATGATAGAATAATTTTTAAAAGAATATATACTCATTATGTATTTTTATGATTTTTTTAATAATATGTATATGGAAATTTGAAACTCAAAAGTACAAACTTTAAAATACTGTGGTCAATTTATATTTTCAAATTTTATAACCTTTCTAAATTTAGAAAATGTATTCTTATAGATATAATATTTTCTTATAGTTTTTTTTTTTAATTTTATTGGTTTATTATTATTATTATTTGGGGGGGGGGGGGGGGACAATTATTGGTTGTGAATCATAATTATTTGATTTGATATTAACGTGTAAACATGATGAAATTTAAGATAGAATCACACCTCATAACATCATACATTTAATTTTATAAAATGCTTTAAATTAATTTTAGATACACTCAAATATTCTATATTTATGACTCCAGGAATATTTTCTAAACAAGGGAGCTGGGTTAAGTAACGGACTTTTCTATTACAATAATTGCATGACAAAATATGTACACTCAAAAAAAAAAAAACCTAAATGATCATGTTCTAAAAAAATATCTTCAAATATCATGTAATCTTTATTATTTTTCTATCAATTTAAGTGGTTAACCACTGTGTTATGTTCCATTTAGATTTTAAGCATGAACATATATACCCATTAATTGTCAAAGTAACCATAACTCAACCATAGTTGGCATGTACTCTTGACCAAGAGGTTAAAAGTTCGAATTTAGTGATAATTTAATTTTCAAAACTAGAATAAAAAGGACATGTTATAAAATTTAGAGATGTCTAATTCGTGAAGTATTAAAACCATTTTTTAATCAAACCTAATTATTCTCGAAATCTATTGTACTTTCAAATCTTCCTGAAAGAAATATATATATATTTCTCAAAATAATCCAAAGGGAGATAGACAATCTTGACCATCAATAATGAGACCGAGTGAATAAAAAATATTAAAAGATAAACATAGAAGAGTTGATCAAAGATTTTGCTTTTAAGAAAGATCTGGAAATTAATTGAATAAACACACGTTTTTCTAATGTGCATTTTGACATTATTTGGAAGGATGTATTTGAAGCTTCCTATTAAATAAACAGATATATTGTAAATATAATAATGCAAACCTAAAGTTGGTCGGGCTAGAGAGAGTGGAAATCCCATTCAACTCCTTAGGAACAAAGAATTAAGAAAAATATTTTTAAAAGTTATTTGAATTAATTAATTTATTTTGGTGGATGTGGGGTTTGTGAAGCTTTGGGGAAAAAATATTAGAAAAGTGGTTCAATATAGACACCTTACCTAATTCACAACTAACTATCATTCTTCTCTTTTAACCTGTCCACGCTTTTTTTTTTTTAAATTATAATTTCTTTAATTTCCGAAATATCCACCATCTATTTTTTTTAAAAAAACAATAAGTTTATTTACTCTCACTTTCTTTGCTTTATAAATGTTTATTTATAATTTGACTGGGGGAAAAAGTTTTTTTAAAAAATAATAATAATAAATTAGGAGTGAAAAAACTTAAATTTTTAAAATGAAAATTTAAAACACATGTAAACATGTCACTTCTATTTTCTTTTACATATAAAAAAATATATGATAATTCAAATATATATGGACAAGCACTTGTGTCAATGGTTTGATTTTCTATTTTAAGGTTGTTAAACTAAAAAAAAATATAAAAATAAAAATAAACAATAAAAAAATATATATTTAATGTAGTTGGTATTTGAATATGATAAATTAGAATGTGCTTGGAAGATTTGTTTTCAAAAACTTTTTTTTTTTTGTTTTTAATGATGATTTGATTTCTAAAAGACGTCATTTCCCACGTAATATTCAACAATAAATTAAAATAATATGAAAGAATATGCTATTGGTCCAGTATCTTTAGTAACACTAAGAATGTTAATTATTCCTAAATGATTATGGAAAAGGAAGGTTATGAAAGAAAGCTAAAAGACAGCGTTGGGGATTTTTCTTTGTTGTTTGTTTCCTTCTATCATTTTTAAATAATGGCGTCTTATTTTTTATTCTAAAACAATTATATATAATTCGTAATACAGATAAATTATATATAATTGGTATAATTTAATATGAAATTCATCATAAAAATACATTAATACAAATAATGAGCTCATATTAACCTATTTATCTATTTAATTTCTTTTAGATTGAACTTCCGACCTTTATGAAGGTAATTAATGTCTTCATTATTTTAGCACGAGTTGTATACTCAAATCCACTTAATTTTTTTTTCTCATCATTTGGTTTTTATAAAGAGCTTGAACTATTTGAACTTGTATAATGGACCATTCCAAATTCAAAGATGTCTTAATTGACATGCATTGTAATCTCTTACATTGTTTCTAATATGATAAATATGACAATTTTAAAGATATATTTACCGTTTCTAATTACTCAAGCTTTTCCTTCATCAAAATCCTTATAATTTGTAGACTATTTACTCAACATGCTTCATCTTTTTAGCACCGATTAAAAGAATAGTTAGTAAATAAAATTGAATTGGAAGTTTTTTTTTAAAAAAAAAATTGTATTGGCCAATATATCAAATTCAATATATATTTTTTTCATCAAATTCAATAGTTTAAAGACCAAAAATGGATTAAGTGCAATATAAAATTACAGATAAAGTATTATCCTAAATATTAGTACAAAACTCAAGGTAAAAAAGAAAAAGGGAAGGGGAAAATGTCAGTTCATGAATCATGTAAAAAAGGAAGGCAAATTCCAAAGCATACTTACTTTGAATTGGATTCCCAAAGCAAAACGTGGAAAGTTTAAATTATTAATATTAACTTTTTTTTTTTTTAAATTTTATTGAGAGTCGAGACTCTCTCTTTGAATCAAACAAAAAGTGAGCCTTTTTTTTAGTTAAATAAATAAATAAATAAATAAGGCTTTTTGTGAGTTTGCCGATTATGACCCCTTTGGATGTGGGGCTAAATTAATTAACACAAAGGAAAAAAAAATCTAAAAATTCAAACCTTTTATTTTATTTGATTTTAAATACCCAAACCTTTTATTTTACATCTCAGTGATTGGACCATCTTAATGATCTTTTAAAGGGAGTAGTTGAGTGATTGATGCCAGCTGATATGGTCGAATTAAATTGACTGGAAACCTAACCTTCAAATTAATTAAATGCCCCATATAATTACATCTCTAATATACTTGTTGCGGTAAATTATAAGTTTAGTTTATAAACTTTTCTTTTCTTGTCTATCTGCCAATAATAACATAACTGATCAACTGACATAAAATAGTACTTATAACTAAGAAGTCTGTGGTTTGAATCCTCTACTCTCACATATTGTAAAAAAAAAAAATTTATTGTTTATTTGGTTCAACTTTAAAAAGTGTTTGATAAGTTTCTAAATTTTTTATTTTGTGCCAATTGAATTTTAAAAAAAGATTGAATAGGTTAGTGACCTAATAGACACAAAATTGAAAATTGAAAAACACAAAATCGAAATTTTAAAGATTTATTAGATACTTTTTAAAGTTTATGAACTAAATAAACATCAACATTTAATACAAGTTTTATGTTCATGTTGACTAGGTCACATTTTTTTTAGTAGTTAATTTAGAAAAAGTTTATACCAATCATGATTACGCTTACAAGGTCGGAAATGAAAATATTTAAAATGGAGACTAAACATTTCAAAGTTTAGACATTGAGTGAAAGAAATTAATTGAAATATAGGGGGCCAAAGCTATATTTGATTTAATGCAAAGAATTGAAATACATGTTAAATAAAAAGAATGGGAAATGTTTAAGATAAAAAGATGGCCACATATATTTGAATGGTGTGCAATCAGTGGCGGATCCAGGATTTGATGGTAGGGGGTACAAGTTCATATTAGATGAAATTATAAGTTTAGTTGTGAAATTTTGGATGGGGTCTATTTAACCTCTAAACTTTAAAAAATGTCTAATAGAGCCTTGAATTTTCAATTTTCTTTTTGTTGTCTAATATTGATATCTAAAGTTTCAATTATATATCTAATAGATCTTTGACACATTCAAAATATTTATAAATTAAATGTTATATTAGATATAAAATTTAATTTTGTGTCTAATAAGTTCTCAATTTATGCGACATTTTTAAAATTTAATGTATATATTTGTTATTAAATTGAAAATTCAAAGTTCAAATAGATACAAAATTTAATTTTATGAGCAATTAATTTAATTTTTTTAAAAAAATATGTTAAAAAAACGGCTGCATAAAAAAACAGAACACCCCAAAACTAACAAAATAATCTAAACCAACGGCTGCATAAAAAAGGAAAAATAAAAAACCCAAAAATTACGTGCAGCAGGACTTGAACACTAGACCTCCATAGCCAGTGGAGGATTCCTGTGCCCCAACTCACCAACAAACCAGATGTCAAATTTGATAGATAAAGTACAAAACCCTATACATATATAAAATATTTTATAATTCCAGGGGGGGCACGTGCCCCTCCTGGCCCCTTCTTAAATCCGCCCCTGTGTGCAATTGATAGAAAAGTTGGCAGCTGGGGCTTTCCTTTCTGCTGCCATGTATGTTGCATAATTTTAACCACCAAAATATCTAATTTATATTTGTAAAATTTCCACTTCAATTTTTTTTTTATATATATATATTTCAAATTCCTGCTTCCTTCTCAATCAATCTCACACACATATAGTATGTTTGTTTGTTTATTTATTATTGAAAAAAAAAACTATATACAATTTTGGGTTTTCATTTTTAACCCTAAACTTTAGGGGTTGTATCAATTTTAACCCTAAACTTTCAATTTCATCAAATTGAACCCTAAACTCAAAAAGTTGTATCAATTTTAACCCTGAACTTTTAATTTCATCAAATTGACCTCAAACTTATCAAATCATATCAATTTTAACCCTAAACTTGCATAAGTGTTACAATGTATACATTTGGTTAACTTTTTTTTGAACCACCGTACGCAATTGATTATTTCTTTTTTTTTTTCTTAATTCACATTGTACTTGAATTGGTTTCTTATAAATAAAATATTGAAGAAACTTTATTTTAGATGACTTTTTCTCGTTGTTGAGGATTTTATGAGAGTTTTTTTTTTTTTTTTTTTTTTTTTTTTTTTTTTTGCTGATATTTAAAATTACGAAAGCAAAGAAATTTTGGAGGTTTTTTATCTACAAATATTCGCTGGTTTTTTCTTGTTGTTAAGAACTTTGTGGAATTTTTTTTTTCCTTCTTTTAATGTTTTTTTTTCTTCCTAATTATAAAAATGTACAAATCTAGGAAACGAAAATAAAGAAATTTTGAGTTTTTTATTTCTCATATTTGCTAAATTTTTCTTGTCGTCAATAACTTTGTGACTTTTTTTTATAATGATGAGAAGAATTGTTTGAGATATTTGATTTCTTAAAGAGTTTTTCCAACAATTTTCTTACAAAACACTCACTCAGATGCAATGTGAATTAAAATAAATAAAAGGAAATTGTCAATTACATATTTTAATAGCAATTCAAATGAAAAGTTGACAAAAGGTTTACATTGCAATATTTATGCAAGTTGGAGGTTCAAATCGATACTATTTGTTAAGTTTGGGGTTCAATTTGCTAAAATTGAAAGTTTAGGGTTAAAATTGCTATAACCTGCAAAGTTCAGGGGTCAAAATTGATTTTTTTCCAAAAATAAATTACTATGCGTTATATTCGATGAATTTCTTTTCTTGTTTTCTCTTGTTTTTCTTCACAACCATCACAAATGACTCGAAGAGTCAAGAGGGGCTGCTTCCTATTAATGGGAACAAAATTTGATAAATGTGTTTCATGAAATAAATTAAAACAAAAATGCAGTTGTTTGATTTTAATTTCAACCAATAAGGTCAGAATATTGATGTATATATGGCGTTGTCAACTTTGGTAAGTTGTATTAAAAAAAAAAAAAAAAAAAAAAAACTTTAGTAAAGGGGCAGATAAAATAATTTGTTGACTTTAAAAATCAAGATCAAATGATGGTCTACCAATTATGAAAGTTCCACAAACACTGAAACACACATATACATGTTGAAGAAACTTCATCATTTCTTGTGTTATAACTATTCTTCACCAACCACAAACTATTCAAATGGACATTCATTCCATTTTTGACATCAAAGCATCTAGAGAAAATGAATAGTAATTTATATAAAAAAAAAAGTTGAAACTTGTCATAATTTTGCAAGTGTTTGTTGTTAGATATATGCATCTAAATTTGTTACATATAAAAATGATACAAAATGTTGTAATTGTAAAAGTTATCATTTATCAAATCCTAGATTTCATTTTCAGGAGTGTCAATATTGAAATTAGGCTTCATAATTAACAAATTGACATTATTAATTTTAGTTTAAAAAAATAATTCTATAATTAGAAAAGGACGAGTCAAAGTGAGCATAACTCAACTGTAATTTGACATATATTCTTGATCGAAATGTCAGAGGTTCGAAGCTTCTCACCTCCAGATGTTGTTGAACTAAAAAAAACTAGGCAATGATGATAACATGGAGGAAACTAGCTAGGAGAAAGAGGAGATACATTTTTCCCCTTTCAATGATCAGTGAGTAAAATATAATAATTAAAAAAATATAATTTTTGTCACCAATTAGCATACATAATCAATCAACAAAAAGATAAGAAAAATATTTTTTATATATGTATGACAAATTTCTTTCTTATATATACATCATTTTTTTAATCACCGATGTCATTGATATATACTTATATGATAAAATACATGATTGATAAACTGATATAAAGTATGAAATATATCACACTGACCAATATGCATAATATAAATTTTACCGATTTAGGAGTTACCATTTTGTAAATTATTTTATGGTAAATGTAACCTTGTGGGCTCACAAATTTATTAACCATATAACATTCTATTGTGGGTCACACAAACTTAATTAACTAATATTCAAATATTTTATTGTGGATCCTACAAATTTATTAACTCGTAACTCTTGAAACCAAACAACTCCATATTTAATAATTTCAACTTATGAAATCAAACACTCCTTAGGTTAGTCATTTGACCGACCTTCTACCTAGTCGTGGGTGCCACAACATTGTCAAAATCAAGAAAATTGATAGTACTACGGTAGTACATACTTTCTCCATTCAACATTATTTAACACGTCATTAAATGATATAATATTTTATTTTATGGGTCTCACACCAATCTTAAATACTTCTTTTATGATAAACAATAAAGGGAGATAGTATGAAAATTTTTTCATATTACTATAGTACTAGAAATTTTTCCACTAAAACCTCCATAAAAACTCTTACAACTTCACAAAACAGATGTCAAAAAGTCGCAACTGTTTGTTTAAGTTTGAAACAATTGAATGGATGATCCATTTTGAGAGGCCAAAATGAAAAATGTTCTACATTTTCATAATAAGGATGTGTCGTTTTGCTTACGTCATCATCCTAGCAAAATTACCATTTTACCCTCTACATGAAAACACGCATTTAAGAATGATAGAGGTTGGAGCGAGAGCAAGATTGGAGAGAGAAATTAGAAAGAGTAAGAGATTGGAGGGAGAAATTGGAGAGTGAGCGAGGGTGAGAGTAAGAAGTGAGGGCGAGATTGGAGAGAGAGTGAGAGATTGGAGAGAGAAATTGGAGAGAGAGTGAAAGTAAGGAGAGTGCAAAAGAACATATATTATTGTTTTGAAAAGATGGAGAATTTATCAATTTCACCTATTTTAGAGGTTGATTTTAAGTATGAATTTATTTTCTCGATGTGTGCATGCAAACATTGATTAAACAAGCACAGGGAAGCTAAACAGACCAATTCCAGATGCTCGATCATCGAAAAAACCAATCTCAAACATTAATTCGAAAAGAATAGTTTCCATAGAGAAGTTCAAAAGTCTTTCTAAAAACAAAAAATAACGAGAGAGAGAGAGAAGTTCAAAAGTCGAAATTTTCCACACCAATATATAAACGAAGAAATTTAGTACCAATTCAACACACCTAAACCCATGAAAATGGCCGAAACATCATCCAAAAACAAAGCTCCCCGAAGCCAACACGACAGCGACGAAGAAGAAGAAGGCCAAGTTGACTTGGGACTGTCACTGGAAAAGCTGAATCTCGGCCCAAAAAAGAAGCTTCTGATTATGGGACTCGGTGGATTTCTCTGCCACAGAGTCCTTCGTCGCGACAGCTCCAAGGTCCCAAAAAATCGTCGCCCTGATGCTTCACAAGGGAGTTTCTATGGTCCAAATTCCACACTAGTTTTTTATAACTTTTCACTGATCTTTCTATATAGAAATCTCTAATGCTTTCTTTCTCCATATATCCATGCATGGCAGTTTATAAGAGGCCATACTGTGAAGAGTTTATGAAGTTCTGCTTGGAGAGGTTTGAAGTGGGAATTTGGTCTTCAGCAAAAGAGTGAGTCTGATATTAAAACAAACCAATGAAGAAAAAAAGTCTCCTTGAACCCAAAAGCTTATACAAGTTAACATAAAACTTCACAAATAACTTTGAATATTATTATTATCAGAGAAAAAAAATTAGAGTTAGGAGAGTTTAATTATTTATTCATATTCTTAAGCATTACAATATACTCTCGTCTTCAGATGGTACTTGGACAATGCTTTGGATTTTATAATGATAGGACTGAGAGGCAAGCTTCTGTTTGCATGGGTATGTATGTAGCCAAAATTAGCAATAATCAAATTGGTGGCAAATCTAACAATTTATGGGTTTTAACAGGACCAAAGAGAGTGCACTAGAACCCGTTTCTATGACCTGGAGAAGAAAGAAAAGCCCATCTTTTTGAAGGAGCTGAAGAATGTGTGGGGAGCAGAGGGAGTTGGGCTTTTGAGACTTCCAACACAATTTTCTTCATCCAACACATTGTTAATTGACAATGAGCCTTACAAAGCACTGTTAAACCCTGTAAGGTTTCAACTTCAAATCAGATTATGGTTCAAAAATTGCCCATAGATTTATTACTTGGTTTGTTTCTGCAGCCTCACACTGCCATATTCCCAAATGAGTACAAGGCGGATGATGTTAACGACAAGGGCTTAGGACCTGGAAGTGAACTGAGAATGTACCTTGAAAAAGTGGCCGAGGCAAAAGATGTTCCTTTTAAGATAAAATCAAAAATTAAAGGGAGAAGAAGAAAGGGTATGCAGGAGAAAACCCTATGCTTTTATATATGGAATATGAACAAATGCAAGCCATATATAAAGGCCTGGGGAGAAAAACTCCTACAAAAATCAATGAAAGAATGCCATCACTCACACTCTCTGGAATGTTCTCTCTCCATAACAGAATACACAACTTCAACCCTAATTGACAGAGAAGAGCACGAAATAGGGAAAAGAGAGAACAGGAAATGGGCCTAAACAATGGGCCTTTAAACAATATACAGTAACAAACACAAATAGCCCAATAATACTTAGTGTGCTATCTTAATACCCCCCCTCAAGCCGATGGTAGTGGCATCACGAACATTGAGCTTGTACTTGATCTGATTGAACATCAGTGCCGACAACGGTTTAGTAAAAATATCAGCTATCTGTTCATGAGCGGGGAGATGTCTGACTGAAATTTTTCTGTTAAGAACAAGATCTCGAACAAAATATATATCAAGCTCAACATGTTTAGTTTTGGAGTGTAAGATGGGGTTAGCACTTAAGTGAACAGCTCCTAAGTTATCACACCAAATAATAGGAGGCTCGGGTGAAGAAATATGCAAATCAGAAAGTAAAGACTTTATCCAAACCATTTCAGCTGATATTGTGGCAAGACTTCGGTATTCAGCCTCAGTGCTGGATCGAGAGATTATAGATTGTTTCTTTGAGCTCCAGGATATGAGATTGCCACCAAAAAATACACACATACCTGTGGTTGATTTCCGGTCATCCGGATCTGAGGCCCAATCAGCATCAGCAAACCCCATAAGGGATAACGATTTAGGCCGATTGAGCATAAGACCAGTATGTAAAGTGCCCTTTAAATAGCGAAGAATCCGTTTGACCAACTGCCAGTGTACAAGCTTAGGAGAATGCATAAATTGACAGGCTTTATTTACACTGAATGAAATTTCAGGCCTAGTTAATGTGACATATTGTAAGGCCCCCACAATGCTGCGATATAGATAGGGGTCAGAGAAATGTTCACCTTCATAAGCCGAGACCAATGCCCCACTTACCATAGGAGTAGCAATGGCGCGAGCATCCATCATTTTTGCCCGAGAAAGAAGCTCAGATATATATGTAGATTGAGAGAGAAACATACCGCCAGTGGAGGGATATGAGACCTCAATGCCTAGGAAAAAACTTAGGTTGCCAAGATCTTTTAATGAAAACTGAGCATTCAAGGCATTGACAATATAGTTAACATCAGTAGCAGAACTCCCCATAATAATTATATCATCAACATATATCAGAATATAGCACGAAGCATTTGAAGTTGTCCGAATCATAAGAGAAGTATCAGCTTTGGATGTTAAAAAACCAAGAGATTTGAGAAAGAGACTTAAGCGATCATACCAGGCACGGGGCGCCTGCTTTAAGCCATATAAGGCCTTCTTGAGCTTGCACACATAATCATTGGAGCCAGCAAGTTTGAAACCAGAGGGTTGATCCATGAAAACAGTGTCAGAAAGCTTACCATGTAAAAAGGCATTGTTCACATCAACCTGTCGAATAGTCCAACCAAACTGTAAAGCAAGAGTTAGTAGAATACGAATGGTGATAGGCTTAATAACTGGACTAAATGTCTCAGTATAATCAAGATCAGCCGTTTGGTGGAAGCCCTTGGCAACCAACCTTGCTTTATACCGAGCAATAGAACCATCAGAGTTCCTTTTAATACGAAAAATCCATTTACAGCCAACTATTTTTCTATCAGATGGACAAGGAACTAACTCCCATGTATCGTTTTTCATGAGAGCATCATATTCATCTTGCATAGCCTTACGCCAATGTGGTGATTTTAAGGCCTCCTTAACACTTGGAGGCTCACAATCAGTGTATAATGAAGTATCAGCAACATATGCTTTGGGTTTAAAAATGCCTCGTTTTCCACGAGTGACCATTGGATGCTCATTTGTAATAATGGGCAAAACAGGTTGAACAGATGTAGGTGAAGATGATGGAGTAGGGTTGGGAGTGGATGTATTCAGTGGACCGTCAGATGAGGAAACAGGTTCTGTGGGAAATGGAGCAGGCGCTAAACTTAACTCCTGATTATGACTTGAAGATGATGAAGAAGTGGAGGGAGTTGTAGAAGGAGATAGTGACATGGGAGGGGGAAGCAAAACTTGAGAGGACACAAGATTCTTGGATTGTAATGGTTCATTAAAAGGAAAGGTAGTCTCATCAAAGATAACATTCCGAGATATATAAATACGACCATCAGAAGCCAAACATCTATAACCTTTATGACTACCACTGTATCCCAAAAAAATGCAAGGATGAGATCTATATGACAGTTTATGATTGTTATAAGGCCTTAGACAAGGATAACATTGGCATCCAAAGGTTTTTAGAAAAGTATAGTTTGGCTGAGTTTTAAAAAGGGATTCTAAAGGACTGAGATTATGAAGGACAGAGGTAGGAAGCCTATTTATAAGGTAAACAGCAGTGGCAAAGGCCTCATCCCAGAATTTGAGAGGTAGTTTAGATTGAGCAAGAAGGGCTAAACCAGTGTCAACTATGTGCCGGTGTTTACGTTCTACTATGCCATTTTGCTTGGATGTATAAGGACAAGTAAATCTATGTGTAATGCCATGATTGGATAGGAAAGGAGTAAAAGCTTTAAATTCTCCACCACCATCAGATTGAAAACTACGAATAGATAGACCTAGAAGTTTTTCAATGTGGAGTTTAAATTTTGTAAAAGCATGGAAAGCATCAGATTTACATTTGAGAAAGTAGATCCATGTGTAACGGGAGTAAACATCAACAAAGGAAATATAAAATCGATATCCATTAACAGATGGTAAATAAGCTGGCCCCCAAAGATCAGAAACAATTAGTTGAAGGGGGGCAGTATACACAGTAGAAGAACTATCAAAAGGTAAACTATGTGTTTTCCCCAAGGCGCACGCATTACAAAATTGGAACTCATTATTTATAGACAGATGGGGATTGTGGGAACGAAGAACTTTCCTAACTATAGATAGATTAGGGTGACCTAGACGCCTGTGCCATAAGGTCAAATCTGATGCAATGGAGACAGATAAAGCCGAAGGTAAAGGTGAGAGAGAGGACTGAGAGGAACTTTGCACTGCTGTTTCCTTGGTAGGTTGATTGATTGAGAGATTAAAACGATAGAGACCATCATGGAGAGTCCCTTGGAGCAGAACCCGACCAGACGCTTGATCCTTCACATAGCACAAAGTTGGGTGAAATTCAAAGAAAACGCCATTGTCCTTAGCAAATTGACTTACACTAATTAAGTTCTTAGTGATTGAAGGAACATGGAGAAGGTTGTTTAAATGAAATATACGAGTAGAACAATCAGGAGAAGCAAATGAAGAATAACCAAAGTTAAGGATAGGCAAACCTGCTCCATTTCCTATGTGAACTTGATTACCACCACCATATTCAGTGCCTACCGAGAGATTGCCAAAATTGTTTGTTAAGTGGTTGGTGGCGCCAGAATCCGGATACCAGTTGGTATCATGGTTTATATCAGGTGCAGTGAGCATTGCAGACATCTGAGGAAATGACGGAGGACGATTAAAATTGTTAAAATTGGGAGAGAAAGAACCTGGAGTCGGAGAAGGTCCAGATGGAGCATATCGGAAGTAACACTTCTGAGCTGTGTGGCCAAATTTGCCACAGAGTTGACACTGAGTACCACGACCCCCACGAGTATTCCAAGTTCTGCCACCACGACCAGGCCCAAAACGACCACCTCCTCGGCCACGATTACCACTGAAGTTCTGAGAATACTGATTAGAGGGAGCCTTTTGAGAATCAGACTCAGCAGATTTAGAGTTAACCGTTAAATTAACAGAAGGAAGAGTATTCTCAGATGTGGTTAATTTACTTTCAATACGATTCTCTTGGGTAAGCAGTAAAGACATAACCTCATGAACAGTTTGCGGACCAATCTTAGCAGAGATAACTGAAACCATTGACTCATACTCAGACCCAAGACCAGCTAAGATGAAGAGAATATGATCCTCAACATCGACTGGTTTACCAACAGCAGCAAGAGCATCGATGTACTGTTGTATTTTCGAAAAATATTCTTTTAAAGACATACCTCCCTTCTGGATATTCTGAAGTTTGGTTTTGATTTTCATCATCTGGGCAAGATTTCGAGTAGTAAATATTTGGTTTAAACAGGACCAAATTTCTTTTGCCGTGGAGCAGTGGATCATTTGATGAAGAATATCTTCAGACATCGAGCCTACCAGCCATGAAGATATTATTTTATCTTGTCGCTTCCAGAGAGTGTAAGCCGGATTTAGGGTTTTGATTTGTGGTGCAGCTACAGACGCTAACTCTGAAGAAGTAGGATTAGCAGGAGGTGGATCCAAATATTTGGGCGGAGGATCAGCTTCCAGGTGAGTTTCCAAATCATACCCCTCAAGAGCAAAGAGGATCTGAAATTTCCATAATAAAAAATTGTCATCAGTTAACTTGACAATTGAAATTTTATTACCAGGGCTGAACACTTGATTTGCCGAGGTAGATGATGAATCTTCCACAGTCGTGTTTGAAGAAGTTTGAGACGCCATTCCAGAATCAGCTTAGGCGAGAGAAAAAAAATTTCAGAAACGAGATTAGGTCGTTAGACGCAAGAGCTCTGATACCATTTTAAGATAAAATCAAAAATTAAAGGGAGAAGAAGAAAGGGTATGCAGGAGAAAACCCTATGCTTTTATATATGGAATATGAACAAATGCAAGCCATATATAAAGGCCTGGGGAGAAAAACTCCTACAAAAATCAATGAAAGAATGCCATCACTCACACTCTCTGGAATGTTCTCTCTCCATAACAGAATACACAACTTCAACCCTAATTGACAGAGAAGAGCACGAAATAGGGAAAAGAGAGAACAGGAAATGGGCCTAAACAATGGGCCTTTAAACAATATACAGTAACAGACACAAATAGCCCAATAATACTTAGTGTGCTATCTTAATAGTTCCTGGTTTCATCAAACAGCATCCATTTGGAAAGCCTGCCATTTCTCCTCGACATCCTCACTGGGATTATTACTCCAAAATCATTAAAGATTACGAGTAATTTCATTTTCATTCTGATTCTCATGTCTTGAATTTAGTGCGTTTTTTGGAGTAAAATAGTAGCTTTTGGAAGTTGAAATTTAACAACTTTTGAAACACAAACTACACCTTGCCAGAACGAACTTTATCATCCACAAATTTCAGCCTTTCCATTGTACATGGTGAAAAAAAAAATCCGAAAACCAAAAGCAGATACAAAATCTCAATCGATTTGAATGTCTTTGCCGCAAGATGCCGAAGCATCAAATTGAGACGATGGCTCTGTTATGGTTAAAGTTAAAGCTCGGCGACTCTGTATCTTTTCCTGTGATGGCGTTGGTTCATATGTTCCAATCACAACCTGCTAAAAAGAAGCATCAGTTGTGTATTTGGAAATCTATAGTATATAATAACTTGAGTATAAGAACAAAAATGTAACAAAACATATGAATATTTAAATTATAAACAATTTTTATACAAAATGGTTAGAATTAAATTAAAAGATATTCCAAACAAACTTTAAAACTGGGAATAATTAGAAAGAGTGACCGACTCTTATTTGTGAACCGGCTACCAATGGACCAATGGCATTGCCGCCGGTGATACTCGTATCATGCAGAGCCAACGACACTGTTAAATCAAGGCTGCCTGTCGCTCCAGCGACGCTTTCAGTTTCACTCTCCACAAGCGCCCCAGTTAATGACACTATTTGCAACCGACCCTACATAGTACATTTTCAATAGCCCAAGTCAATCACAATTTGGCGCCTCAAGTTTGGAGTTAATTTCAAAGATGAAAATTGGTTAAAATAATAATAGAAAATGCACCATATAAATATGTTTTCAAAATTTAGGATCTGTTTGAAATACAATTTAATTGATATGTTTTTTAAAAATGTAATTTTTAAAAAACAATTTTCATAGAAATTGTTTAGAATTTAAACACTTAAATATTTTGTTACGTTTATGTCTTTTTACACAAGTTATTATATACTTAACAACTATTATAACTAATTAAAATTAATTTTTTAATAGTTTAATTTTTTTATTAAATTTTAAATTTGTGCCTAATAAGCATATGACCTTGTTATCGTGTCCACGTCAGCACATAACGGTCTAGTCAACATTCAGATTAAAGTTAAGTGAGGGACCATTTAGAATAGTTTTACAAATCTGGAGGACTAAAATATAACTTTTGAAACTTCAAGGACCAAATAGACATCAACCTCAAACCTCGGAGACCAAAAGTGCCATGATAATTTTACTATGATGCCAAACAAAAGGGCATATCCTTTTTGAAAAGTTGGATCATTTATCCATTCTTTCTATTTTAGAGGGTGATCTGTGCAAAAATACATTTTAAGTTTCAATCTTTGAATTTATTTTCTCGATGTGTGCATGCAGACATTAATTAAACAAGCACGGAGAAGCTAAACAGACCAATTCCACATGCTCGATCATCGAAAAAACCAATCTCAAACATTAATTCGAAACGAATAGTTTCCATAGAGAAGTTCAAAAGTCGAAATTTCCACCAATATATAAATGAAGAAACTTAGTCCCAATTCAACACACCTAAACTAGTGGCGAATCCAGAATTTTAAGTTAGGGGCACAAGTTCATATTAGATTAAATTACAAGCTTAGTCCTAAACTTTTAGATCTTTTTTTTGGAAAATAAATCCTAAACTTTTAGATCTTTGTTTCCCTAAACTTCAAAAAATATCTAATAGGTCTATGAATTTTCAATTTTGTGTCCAGTAGATCCATAAAGTTTTAATTTTGTATTCAATAAGTCCTAACTCATGCATTCGACATTTTTTAAAAATTAAAACTTACAAGTCTTTATCTCATTCAACATTTTTTTTTTAAATTAATGTATTTACTAGTTGCCAATGTTAAAGTGCATCGAATCTTAATTGATGGAGGAAGCCCAGCTGACTCTCAACTGCCGTGTTCGACGCGCCATGAAGCTGGGAAGCGATCGCCTGAGGCGGAGCCTTACACCGTTGGTGGGATTTGGCAGAGAAAAAGTGAGCCCAAGAGGGAGCATCGAACTGCCAATGACGTTTGGGGAAGGAACGCAGACGGTTACAAGATTGATAAACTTTCTAGTGGTGGATTGCGTCCTAGCATATAATGCCATTTTGGGGCGACCAACCTTGCATGGGCTTAAAGCAATAGCCTCAACTTACCACCAAGTCCTGAAGTTCCCAACCGAAGAAGATGTAGGAGAAGTGCGCTGTGAGCAGAAGATATCAAGAGAGTGTTACTTTATGGCACTCAAGAATATGGACAGGAAGACCTAAACAATGCCCACCTCGGGAAATAGTCGAGGCCAAGCATTTGAGGGATAAAATCATCCTCTTCCAATGGAGTACTGATTTTCCTCTGCTATATTTCCTGTCAAAAATTTGTTAAAATTTTAGGTTTCTTTTATTTTCAGCAGCAAATTAGCAAGATGTAATTAAATCCATTTATTTGAAATAAAATGTCTTGGATTTCATTTGAAACAGCTTGCACTTGAAAAGAGGCCTGAGTATTTCCTCAGTCTCCCCAAGTTTCCCCCAGAAGAGTGTACACACCCCTGGGATGAATACAACACTTGAAGAGAGGCCTGGGTATTTCCTCGGTCTCCCCAAGTTTCCTCCAGAAGAGTGCACGCACCCCTGGGATGAATACAACACTTGAAGAGAGGCTCGGGTATTTCCTCGCACTACAACAAATTTGGGCTTAGATGTCAGTTCTGCACCATTATTAAACCCCTATGATCACGGATTTGAATCCGTTGTTGTTCTGGGTGTGATCTAACCCCTACGATCACGGATTACAACAATAACGGTTTAAAACCGTCATCAAACGCCTCCGTGATCTTTCATGTATAATCACGGATTACAACAATAACGGTTTAAACCTGTGGTTGTTCTGGGTGTGATTGAACTCCTACAATCACGGATTACAACAATCACGGTTTAAAACCGTGGTTGTTCTGGGTGTGATCTAACCCCAACAATCACAGATTACAACAATAACGGTTTCAAACCGTCATCAAACGCCTCTGTGATCTTTCATATACAATCACGGATTGCAACAATGACAGTTTAAAACCGACATCTTTGTTGACCCCTACGATCACGAATTACAACAATGACAGTTTACAACCGACATATATAACTACATTAATGACAATTTTAAAATGACATCTTTCCTCATACCACCTGCAACATATTTATTGCCATAATTCAAATCTCACATCCTGAATACCTATTATTCCAATACAAAATATTTTTATTTATCCAATAATCTAAAGATATTTAAAACGAACATTTGAGAATAATATTCAATCCAACCACGAAAATTGAGAAAACATCAAATACTTTATTTCATTCGATCCAAAAAACTCAAAACGTCACAATACAATATCCAAAACCACTAAATTGTTCTAAACTATATAGTAAACTAAGAGATTTACAAAAAGAATAAAATGTAAGCACAATCGCCTTGTTGTCCATTCAAACTACCATATATATATATATATATATATATATGTCATGAAAATCTTACCCATATCCTATATCGTCTAAAAGGAAACAGCTAGCTACCACGCAATGATGAATACACTTCACGTGAAGTTTGACACATGTGTCACCCATTCAACTCGCACCTCGTCCAGCTGTTCTTGTGTGAAGGGATTCTTAGTATTAAATTGTAAAAAAAATAGATATTACTATTATATTTAAGGAAAAGTGTCTTACCGTATATATAATACACAAGTCTAAGTTTAGAAATATCCAAAACTTACGAGAGCAGTGATGGGCTTCTCTGGATTATGTAGAATTTCTCTCATAAACTTCATCACGTAGTACCCACATTCAACGCAACCTTGTTGGTGAGGACACTTAAAAAAACTCATAACAATATTTAAAATATATTAAAAAACACCAATTTACATAGTATTAAAAATTTACTACTTACCTTTACAAGTATCCAAGAAGTCTTTCGTTATTGCTTCAATGTACTTTTGTGCCATACAAACCCTCATTGCTCTATATATGAAGTTAAAAAGAAATACATAAGTAATGAACAAACTATATAGAGATGCCCACATAAAACATCTAAGAATCTGATTTTCTAGAGATGCCCACATACGCCCATTATATAAGGCCACCCATCTGATAGTCATAGGTCCACGCAAAAAAAAAACCAAGCATCATGTAAAATACAAATCTTTCCAACCAAGGAATGAATGCCAAGATAATTCCATGCTCCCTAGTGAATGAATGCTCAAAATAATTTCATAATCACAATGCATATTAGAATAAACAATCAATGCCATAAGGCCATATATAGTAGTAGATAAGGCATGAACTGACAAAATTATGTTTATGAAAAAGTTAAAGCAAAGGCCTTATAGGATTAGAAGAAACAAATCATGATTCTAACGGTAATAAATAATCACTGCCTGCGAAGAGCAAAACATAAAAGCCCAAGGTTAAGAGGGGGAAAGAAGACATGAAAACGTCTTTGTATTTCAAGATGATAACAAAGTGTCAGCAAATCACACTGAAGCTCTACATACAGACAGAAGTAAACAGATTAGTTATTTGTTAAAAGAAACACGTATGATGAGAAGGACATACATGTTATAATTATTTTGCAATTCATGAGTTGATAAATTGGATGATGTGTTTTGAATTGCAGTCTGGTACTTTTGAGCTGCTACCCCAAGTTGACTAACCTGCATAAAGAGTGTAAATGTGAGTCACAAATCGATTGATAACAGGCTGTAATAGTGATAATTATAGAGAAAATTTTACAAATAAGCAGGTCATTTTAAATGCAAGGTAGTGCTTTTATGGAGAGCAATATGGGGCCTGATTTTAATGTGTTACAAGACGACGAAGTTAAACCTGAGGTATCAATAATCTCCTAGGAATCAGTTCTTCATGGCGTCGAGCAAAGAATTCCCATGAAGATATCTGAAAGGAATAACAAAGCTATAAAAGTTACCACATACATTGAACTAAAACCCAATATGAAGGATTGGAATTCCCAATTCCGTTACAGCGGAAGCAATTGGACCGTTCGTAAATTAATTTTTTTTTGTTCTACAAAAATACCAATACATTGACAAAAGGTTAAGCGATGAGAAACATACCTCCGTTGACGACTCTGAATTCTTCAAGAACGCCTTTCTTGATTGCTCCGCAACAACGAAGAACACCACCATTTGATCTTCCCCGCTATAATTCTGAGATTAGGAACGTAGTTGTGGGACTACCTAATCTTGAATGGGAAAAACTCGAGAGAGAAAATTGAATATGAGAGGGCCTTATGGTGGCCATATGTTGTTGTGCCTAAACCCTAGGGTTAGTGTTCTATTTATAGGAGAAAGGCCATGAATAAAATATTCATTTAAAATCAATTATTTCCATAACTGATTTAATCTTTTCCATTAATCAATTCCATGACCAATCAATTCCATAATTGATTAATCTTTTCCATAAATGATTGATCACTTCCATAAGTGATTAATCATTTCCATAATTGATTAATTTCCAATTAATTAATTCTTTAATTAATTAATCACCAATTAAATATCATATATTTAATTTCAGACCTTCTATTAGTTAATTAATTAATTACCCAATTAAATATCATATATTTAATTTCAGGCCTTCAATTAATTAATTCTATAATATGAATCAAATTCATATTAAAATTTGAACTCCTTCAAATTCTCTTATATCCTATAAATTTAATATGAATCAAATTCATATTAATATTTGAACTTCTTCAAATATTTATTTCTCTCATAGACTATAGTTTAATTAAATCTCATTTAATTTAAACTAAATTGAATAATTAATTAATTCATAATTAATTAATTCATCTTCTAATTAAATATCCTATATTTAATTAGACATATATTTGAACTCTTTCAAATATATCAATCTCTCAAATTAATAAAGTTTAATCTCAAATTAGACTTTATATTTTAATGTATCATTATACATTATATTAATTTGTATCTCATACAATTAACTTAATTCCCAATATGAATTTGAACTATTCAAATTCTCTCAAGATATATTTGTTCCTAATTACTCTTTACGAGCTAGCAGGGGGACCTAATGGACCTACAGATCAGAAGCTCCAATGATATGAGGTTAATAGATTAAACTCATTAATCAGGTTAACCAATATTCATTAACTGTGGGTCATTCCACTAAAGACCCACAGCTGAACTCTTCTCACTGTAGAACATTTCTGTGTCCATGGATGTAGACCTATACCGGTAAGTCAATCATTCACGAGTGTTCGTAATCACGGATGGATCAAATTACCGTTTTACCCCTGTGTTACATCTGTCTCCTTAAGTACCAGCGCTCCTCTAATGAACAACCTGTTTATGGTCCAACCATTAAACAGAAAGTTCCTCTCGGGCCAGTGAGAGGACGGGATCCCTTTGTTCAAGTCCCGGAGTCACCTCTTAAGGGAACACTCATCTACTTCTCCTAGAAGTGGGAAGGAGTGAATTCCTTCTTGTGTTGTCATGTCCCCAGCCTCCCACTCGGTCTTGTCCCCAAAAAGGAAGGCATATTGAGTCGGCGTATTGGCCACTCTCACCCATGCTAATCAAAGGACAATCCCTCATGAGAAGGAGTTCATGACACACTCAGGATTAAGACTGAGTTACCTAGGTCATCGTATTGAAACAGTAACCTAACTAGTTAACGGTGTTACATCTAGTGGTTTACTATTTCGTGGTCCGGTCTTATGCAAACTCATTGCATAGGATACCCCCGCTTGCATGTCTCCTACATGGACGCCTTGAATTAATACGTCTGTATCGAATACAAAGCGGGCCGTATCACATAGTGTTACCAGGATAAGGTATCCAGCCTTATCCTTGTACTATAGACCTTTTAGGTTGTTACTTGAACACCAATCCCCGTATGTCCCCACATACTAGTTCAAGTCACATGTAAACAACCTTGGATCTTAGTTTATTGGATTTGGGTCAAATTGTGCAATATTTAACAACAACACTTTATTGAAACAAGTATACAATTTGTTCACATTCACTATCTACGAGTTTTAGGGCATAAAACCCAACAAACTCCCACTTGAACTAAAACTCTAGTTTAGTGGGATGTACAATAATCTATACAGCATTGGGTGTATAAATACATGTATAAAACATATACAATGTACAAATACAATAAACTAGGGCATCACTATACCCATTACACAATGGTATCACTATACCAATTACATTTCTCCCACTTGCCCTAGATTACACTTTTGTACATATCTCGTAGATCTAGACCTTCTAGATGACCCTCAAACACTTTAGCCGAGAGAGTCTTTGTAAATGAATCAGCAATATTTAATTCAATTTAATGTGTCTGCTTGTCTTAGGCTGCGATGTTCTTTTGAATTTGCCACAACACCACTATATCACTATAAAGTGTGATGGACAAGTTCACATTTGGAACACATTCCAAATCTGTCAAGAACTTCTTAAGCCATACAGTCTCTATCGCTACTTCACAAGTAGCTATATTTTCGGCCTATATGGTCAAGATTGTAACTATGTCATACTATAGCTCCATCGTAAAGAGTGACCACAAATACTGATGTAGATTTCCTCAAATTCTTATCCGTCTTAAAATCTGTGTCAGTGTATCCTGTAAGGATCAAATCCTTAGTCCCATACACGAGCATATAGTTCCTCGTTCTCCTTGAATACTTGAGGATATTCTTAACGGTTTTCCAATGATTAAATCTTGGATTAGATTGATATTTACTGACAATCCCTACTGCATAGGGCATTCGTCTCATGCCCTCAACCTCTTGAGGTGTCTTAGGAAACATTTTCTTAGACAAAAGAATTCCATGTCTGAAAGGTAGTGAACCCTTATTGGAATTCTGCATCTTATATCTAACTAACATCTTGTAGATATAAGACACCTGAGACAATGCTAGCCTTTTGTTCTTACGGTTCCTAAACAATTTGGATCTCAAGAACAAACTCAGCTTCTCCCAAATTTCCACTTGGAAATGAGCTGCTAGCTCCTTTAATGTCAGAAGATAACCTACATCATTCCAAATGATTAGGATATCAATCATATACAATACTAAGTAAGCTACTGAACTATTGATGATTACTTGTAAACACAAGACTCATTAATGTTCTGATTAAAGTCAAAAGATTTGGTCTCTTTATCAAATCTTATATTTCAAGATCGAAATGCTTAGGTTAATCCATGAATGGATCACTTAAGCTTGCAAAACCTTTTGCTTTCGATCTTGTTGTATGAACCCTTCTGGTTAAGACCTTTAATGTCTCGTTTTCTCTTGTAAATCCACTTGTAACTAATAGGTGTTACCCATCAAACAGATCTACAAGATTCCATATGGAAGTGAAATACAAAAGACTTCATTTCCAGGTCCATGACTTTAATCCATTGGTCCTTGTCAACATCATTCATTTTCTTTCTAAAAGATAATGAACCCACTATACCATCATCAGGTATGATGACCTAGGCTTCAAACAAGCCCATGTAACGTTCAGGTTATCAAACAACCCTCCCACTACATTGAAGCAATCTCAACTATTGAGATGGATGTGACTGACTAGATGCACTGATCCATCAACAACTTTTGTTGAACAGCCAACCTCATCAACAACTCTTGTGGATGTTACTGTAGCTTCATTAGTTAACTTACTTAAATCGACTTTACTCTGTGGTTTATGATTTTTTTTTTTTTATGTGAACTTCTTCTGAGAATTTAGCATTTGTCGATACAAATTCTTTATTCTCTTGTGAATTGAAGAAGTATCAACTTCTCGTTTCCTTTGGGGTTGCCTACTACAGTATGCAATGCAGTCAACACTACATGACCCCAAAACGAGCCAGACAATTGAGCATAGCTCAACATGGAATGAACCATATCCAATAGGGTTCTATTTCTCCTAAATGAGATTTAGGGTGTGATCCCATGTACTATCAAATAGTCCTGGAATCTCAAATCCCTATACTCAACACTTTGATCTGATCAAAGTGTTTTTATCATCTCACCTAACAAGTTTTCAACTTCAGTCCTAAGCCCCTTCGAATTTCTCAAGAGCTTCAGACTTAAGTTGCATTAGGTAAAGATACTCATACCTTTGAATAATCATCCAAAAGAGATGAATTATTCATGCCCTCCCACTGCTTTAACATATTGAACCACAAGGATCCAAATGTACAAGCTCCAAGGGCTCTTTGGCTCTTAGATCTTTTCCAGTAAAATATCTATCAATCATATTGCCCACAAGGCATGACTTACAAGGTAGTAGAGAGTCATTTTCTAACTCGCTTAGAAGTTCACTCTTGACCAATCTCCCAATCAAATTGAGATTAATATGGTCTACCTTAGAACCAAAGAAAGGTATTTTCCTTTAGGAGAAATCCTTTGCCTCTTTTCACATTGAGTAGTAGCAGTCTTAAACAACCCAGTGTTCATGACTGCTTTACTCTTGATTAGTCTTAAAACATTTAGGTTACTTCCCAGTAAAGCTAAACAAATGTCAACTCCCTTTCTTGAAACAAATCTGTGTTAGCAGAGAAAGGTAAATAGTAACACTGTTCCAGCAAATAAGACACAGAAATCAAATTTCTTTTGATCTTAGGAATTACATACACATTATCTAATAATATGTATTTTCTCCCACTGAGAAAAATAACTTAATGTCCCCCACTGATATAGCCAAAATAATCTCTCTAATTCTAACTTTGAGAGTTATTACACAAGCAGCAAACTCTTGCCAGGAACTTATTCCTTTAAAAGAAGAACACACGTGATTTGTGGCCCCTGAATCAAGTATTCAGGGAGAATCACTATTCTTCACTAATCACATTTTCAAGACAGGTAAATGAAAATTTCGGTCTTGAACAAGTTCTCTTTTTGCTAAGCAGGGTTCTATGTCATATTCACCAAGAACAATTCTTAATGAATTAAACATATGGGGCATGAGGACATTCCTCAGTTAAGAATAATCCTAGACTTATTTACCACAATTTGTCGTTTAAGCTTGTTGTATTACCGTTATTTATAAAATGACGTAAGACAACACACATAAAATTATTATATAATCGCTGAAGTAACAAATTACTTGTATTATTAATTGCACCAACCCATTACAAATAATCCAATCAAATTCTGCAAAAACAAATGAGCAATCAAAGAAACCCTATAAAACTATTGATTTAGTTTTTGCAACGATACTTCAAAGGTTCAGAACAACAGCCACCGAAGGGTGGTCAGCTACTCCTCCTCTGAATTGAGACAATCTCAACCAAACTCTAACACCAGAATAACTCATATTCCGTTAGCGTTTAGTTACCGTTGTTCGGTCAAGGATTAGTTAACACATTTAACTCATCCCCGTAAGTGTAACCCTCCCACTTTCAGATCTCAGAGGCACGCACCAACAGGCTACCGAAGGGAAAGACAACTGTTGGTAATTAGCCTAAGAGTTCCTATCCTATTCAGGAGTTCACGATGTTCCGAATCCTATGATCAGGCCCTCCGAAGGGATGGTTGCGCCAGGACAACCTGCAGGCGGATCATAGGACTCTCACGGTGTGAACTAGGGGCGGAGACCGAGGGATACATTGACACGTGTCCCGCTCCCACTCACTCTAGACATTTTTCCCATTCACCTTGTTATTGATTCATGCAAACACTTTCCGAAGGGAGGCCGCTCCTAGGGCGACTCGAAGCCGAGCATGAACCTCACGTTGTGAATATAGGGACGTAGGAGCAAAACTTGATTTAAATCTCGTTTTGTAATTTTCCTCCCACTGAAAATGTCCTAAGGTTAATTTAGGGTTGTTTAACTTAGATAAAATTCGGCTAAGTCAATCTATCTAAGTCTGATCCTATTATAACAATTATGGAAAGGATTCAACCACAATGTTTTAGGTGAATTAAACTTCTTTTAATAAACCCAACATTGCAAGTCAACATTACTGTGGTTAATTCAACTCAAGTTTCGGGTCAGTTCCCAGGTAGGAGGTGTTCCGTAAACCGTCAACTTAAATACCCCCAACCTTAGACAGAACTTCACCAAGAGAGTTCCCTTATAACCAAAGTAATGTAAGGTCTTTACTCTAAAGATCTAGGTGCATTAAACACTTTTAACAAACCTAGTGACATTGCATGCTAACATTTAACTATGATTAATTCAACTCCGGTATTCCGGGTCAGTTCCCAGGTAGGAGGTGTTCCGTAAACCGTCAGCTTAAATACCCCCAACCTTAGACAGAACTTAACCGGTGGAGTTCCCTTATAATCATAGTAATGTTTTTCCTACTTAGTCAATTAAAACTAATTTTAATTCTAAGTAAGAATAATTCTAATCCTATTAGAAATGTGATCTTAGATCTAATTAATTTTAAACATTTTAAAATTAATTCATTTATCCTAAGATCCTATGTTTGCATGCAATTCTTTGTTATAGGTTAACGGTTTCTATTCATTAATATTATAACTATTATAAATTTTAATGAATTAAACCTATAACATGCTACTATGGTGAATAAATTAACAATCAAATTCTAATTAATTTATAAAACCATACATTAGCATACATGACATACCAAAAATATAACAATTATATTAATCTAAGGTAATGTCATGCTCAATGCAATTTAATTTCCTTTTAATTAACCTAACTCTTAAGTTAATTATGCAAGAAAATTAAAATTAAGCATTACCATTTTCATACATTAACATAACATCTTATATTAATAGCTCATGAAAACTAATTAAGCATGTTAATTACTTATATAAATATAACTCATATATATTATTAAACTAAAGTAATTTCATGCTCAATTCAAATTAATTTTCTTCAATTAATCTAACTCTTAAATTAATGACCCAAGAAAATTAAAATAAGCATTCACATTTTCATACATTAACATAACACTTTATATTAATAGCTCATGAAAATAAATAAGCATATAAATTACTTTCATAAATATAACCCTTTTATATTTTTACTAAAGTAATTTCATGCTCAATGCTTCTCAATTTTCATCCATTTAATCATAACAACTTATATTAAATACCCATGAAAATTAAATTCATGCATAATACTTATATTATAACAATTATAATTAAAAATGCATGAATATGCTTAACCTATGGTGGGATTATAAACTATATGACATTCATAAAGCAATTTAAATAGCTAAGTAGATAGGTTTTGGCATCCTAGGACTCAAAACAATAGAAAAATTACATAAATTTATCTATAAAAGTCTTATCCTGCCGTAAATTAGCCTCGAACCGCGTCCAAACTCTTCGAACCGGCAAGAAAATGGGCTGAACCGTATTGAACAAGCTTCAAAAATGCTGAACCGGACTGAAAATTGGCTAAACCAGCTCAAAAACCCCTTGAACCAGCTTGAACCGAGCTAAACAATGTCCAAAACCGCCCAGACCCAGCTGAACCAGTCAAAAACCAGCTGAACCAAGTCAACAGCCGCAAGAACCGGTCAAGAACCGCGCACCATGGTCAACTATCGCCTGAACCAGTCTGAACCAACAGATCCGGTCAAGGACCGGTCAACATACCTTGAACCAGTCTGAACCGCACGCCAGTTGCTCAAACCGGACCGAACCGAAACCACTAATAAGCTTCTTTTGTCTGAGGCCCGCTCCTTCACGCACACGGCCCATGAAGTTTTGGCCCACGAACTGCCAACTTCAAGCTCCACGCAGAAAAGGAAAAAATTTTCACTCAAAATCCCCACGTCCAGCCTCGAACCACTGCCCTCACACATGGTAGACAATAAATCACACCAACTGATCCAACCGCCATTGTTGGTGAATGAATCTTTTTTTTTTGTTTTTTAATACTTTCGCGGTAGCAGCCCTCTGTGTACCCAGAAAAATCGATTTCCAGCAGCTATCTTCTTCGTTTTTGCCTCAAATTTCAGCAAATTTGCTCCGAAATTTTTCTCCAATTGATACAATATCAAAGACACGGACTTACAGACTCAAATTTGCAACAAATCGCCCAAGACAACGGGCCCTTACATGATCAAATCAATGAAAAATTGCAAATTCTAATGCCAAAAACCCTAACCATCTACTAGCAAAATTTCATACATCAAATGCATAAATTAATCCCACCAATAACCAATGTAAATTTTAGAGAAACAAAATTAGATCTACGATCGGCTCTGATACCAATTGAAGGATTGGAATTCCCAATTCCGTTACAGCGGAAGCAATTGGACCGTTCGTAAATTAATTTTTTTTTGTTCTACAAAAATACCAATACATTGACAAAAGGTTAAGCGATGAGAAACATACCTCCATTGACGACTCTGAATTCTTCAAGAACGCCTTTCTTGATTGCTCCGCAACAACGAAGAACACCACCATTTGATCTTCCCCGCTATAATTCTGAGATTAGGAACGTAGTTGTGGGACTACCTAATCTTGAATGGGAAAAACTCGAGAGAGAAAATTGAATATGAGAGGGCCTTATGGTGGCCATATGTTGTTGTGCCTAAACCCTAGGGTTAGTGTTCTATTTATAGGAGAAAGGCCATGAATAAAATATTCATTTAAAATCAATTATTTCCATAACTGATTTAATCTTTTCCATTAATCAATTCCATGACCAATCAATTCCATAATTGATTAATCTTTTCCATAAATGATTGATCACTTCCATAAGTGATTAATCATTTCCATAATTGATTAATTTCCAATTAATTAATTCTTTAATTAATTAATCACCAATTAAATATCATATATTTAATTTCAGACCTTCTATTAGTTAATTAATTAATTACCCAATTAAATATCATATATTTAATTTCAGGCCTTCAATTAATTAATTCTATAATATGAATCAAATTCATATTAAAATTTGAACTCCTTCAAATTCTCTTATATCCTATAAATTTAATAT
Source organism: Luffa acutangula (assembly GCA_036850905.1). Taxonomy (NCBI): domain Eukaryota; kingdom Viridiplantae; phylum Streptophyta; class Magnoliopsida; order Cucurbitales; family Cucurbitaceae; genus Luffa; species Luffa acutangula. Next base: position 51,702,568 of record CM072087.1, on the reverse strand, counting down.
GAATCAAATTCATATTAATATTTGAACTTCTTCAAATATTTATTTCTCTCATAGACTATAGTTTAATTAAATCTCATTTAATTTAAACTAAATTGAATAATTAATTAATTCATAATTAATTAATTCATCTTCTAATTAAATATCCTATATTTAATTAGACATATATTTGAACTCTTTCAAATATATCAATCTCTCAAATTAATAAAGTTTAATCTCAAATTAGACTTTATATTTTAATGTATCATTATACATTATATTAATTTGTATCTCATACAATTAACTTAATTCCCAATATGAATTTGAACTATTCAAATTCTCTCAAGATATATTTGTTCCTAATTACTCTTTACGAGCTAGCAGGGGGACCTAATGGACCTACAGATCAGAAGCTCCAATGATATGAGGTTAATAGATTAAACTCATTAATCAGGTTAACCAATATTCATTAACTGTGGGTCATTCCACTAAAGACCCACAGCTGAACTCTTCTCACTGTAGAACATTTCTGTGTCCATGGATGTAGACCTATACCGGTAAGTCAATCATTCACGAGTGTTCGTAATCACGGATGGATCAAATTACCGTTTTACCCCTGTGTTACATCTGTCTCCTTAAGTACCAGCGCTCCTCTAATGAACAACCTGTTTATGGTCCAACCATTAAACAGAAAGTTCCTCTCGGGCCAGTGAGAGGACGGGATCCCTTTGTTCAAGTCCCGGAGTCACCTCTTAAGGGAACACTCATCTACTTCTCCTAGAAGTGGGAAGGAGTGAATTCCTTCTTGTGTTGTCATGTCCCCAGCCTCCCACTCGGTCTTGTCCCCAAAAAGGAAGGCATATTGAGTCGGCGTATTGGCCACTCTCACCCATGCTAATCAAAGGACAATCCCTCATGAGAAGGAGTTCATGACACACTCAGGATTAAGACTGAGTTACCTAGGTCATCGTATTGAAACAGTAACCTAACTAGTTAACGGTGTTACATCTAGTGGTTTACTATTTCGTGGTCCGGTCTTATGCAAACTCATTGCATAGGATACCCCCGCTTGCATGTCTCCTACATGGACGCCTTGAATTAATACGTCTGTATCGAATACAAAGCGGGCCGTATCACATAGTGTTACCAGGATAAGGTATCCAGCCTTATCCTTGTACTATAGACCTTTTAGGTTGTTACTTGAACACCAATCCCCGTATGTCCCCACATACTAGTTCAAGTCACATGTAAACAACCTTGGATCTTAGTTTATTGGATTTGGGTCAAATTGTGCAATATTTAACAACAACACTTTATTGAAACAAGTATACAATTTGTTCACATTCACTATCTACGAGTTTTAGGGCATAAAACCCAACACAATATATTGATGAACAAAGGCTTTGTAGCCCATACCGACTTCCCCACCTGACCATGTCCTTCAGCACTAACCAAAACCAATCAGAACCAATATTAAGAAGAAGATGGGAAGAACAAAACATCAGTTCAAGTTCAAATACATCACTAAATAGTGTACACAAACCACACAAAAAAGTGGATTTAATTTAATTTCAAAATCAAAATTCTAGTGACTACCAAGAACCCCAACAAAGAAATATAATCAATTAAAAAATATGAATCTAATTCGCTTGAGCCAGTAACAAAGCAATCATACAACTAAATTAAATCAAGAATTCTCAAATGACTAATCAAACATGCCTCATGTATTGACATCGATGGAAGGATGGAGAAGAAAGGGGTGGGAGAGGAGGCCTGTTTCTAAATAAATCTTTGCCTTCTAGGAGAAATTGCTGAACTTCGCTTTCAATTCTTCGTAATCGTTCCTGGCAAATTTTTTCTTCTTTCAGTTGGAAGCTTTCTCTTCATTCTTTTCGTTGTTCGTCAAGCTTGATTTCAGAACCTCATTCATCCACTCACGGTTTGTAGAATATTAAAATGAGTCAACCCCGTTAAGGCATTAACGCGTTTATAAAAACGTTCGTTATTGCTACAGTGCCGTCAAACGCCCTTCATTGTTGTTAATCTCACCGTCGTCTCCACCGCCGTTTACAAGCTTGAACCACCGTGTCGTTGTCCCTAGCGTCGTCGTTTTCACCTCCATGAACAAACAAACCAAGAATCTTTACGATTACCTTCTATTATTTGCGGCTGCAGTCGAGAAAGTCGTAGCCGCCGTTAGTCAAACAACCCAGCCGTCGAACTCGCGCAGCCGCAGTCCGTCAAACAAGCAACCGTACGTCCTTCAATGAGGGAATCCATCGAAGCAGAGTCGTCTGAAGTCGAGAGGGAAATCGTGAAGGAAGAAGAAACAAAATCGTGAGGGAAATTGATGAGAGAAGTCGATTCATGGGGAAGAATTGCGCAACGGCAGCTTGGTGATGAAGGCGAAACGTTAGGGCACAAACCAAATTAGGGAAAACCGACCTAGAAGCCCATCCTACGATAACGGGCCTGAACCGTTATTGAAGCCGACATCGTTGAGAAATTTTTACGAAAATTTTCGTCTTTCTCCGAAAAACGCGACGCCTTTTTTATACACATCTTTAATGACGGGCAGTAACCGACATCGAAGGTCTCCCTTTGATGACAATTTCAAACCGACACCGTTGGGAAATTTTTACGAAACTTTTCGTCTTTCTCCGAAAAACGCGGCGCCTTTTTTATACACATCTTTAATGACGGGCGATAACTGACATCGAAGGTCTCCCTTTGATGACGGTTTTAAACCGACATCGATGAGCAATCTTTTCGCGCCCTTTTTAAATTAAATATAATAACGGTTTAAAACCGTCATCGTAGGTTTCCATTTTTTACAAACGTTAGATGACGGGTAAGAACCGTCGTGGAAGGGGCTTCTTTAATTACAGTTAGAAACCGTCATTGTACCCCAAATTTTCGAAAGTTAACATTTTTTTTTCTGGAAAAAGTGGCATTTTTTTCACAATCCGTCATCTTAGAGTCAATCTGTCATTGTTGTAAAAATACAATCCGACATCGTAGCCCCAAATTCTTGTAGTGTCGATCTTTCCAAGTTTCCCCCAAAAGAGTCTACGCACCCCTGGGATGAATACAACACTTGAAGAGAGGCTTGGGTATTTCGTCGATCTCCCTAAGTTTCCCCTAGAAGAGTGTACGCACCCCTGGGATGAATACAACACTTGAAGAGAGGCCCGGGTATTTCCTCGATCTCCCCAAGTTTCCCCCAGAAGAGCGTACGCACCCCTGGGATGAATACGACACTTGAAGAGAGGCTCAGGAATTTCCTCGGCCTCCCCAAGTTTTCCCCAGAAGAGTGTACGCACCCCTGGGATGAATATGACACTTGAAGAGAGGCTCGAGAATTTCCTCAGCCTCCCCAAGTTTTCCCCAGAAGAGTGTACGCACCCCTGGGATGAATATGACACTTGAAGAGAGGCTCGGGAATTTCCTCGGCCTCCCCAAGTTTTCCCCCGAAGATTGTACGCACCATTGGGATGAGTACGACACTTGAAGAGAAGTTTTGGTATTTCCTCGGCCTCTTCAAGTTTCTCCTAGAAAAGTGTACACACCCCTGGGATGAATATAACAATTAAAGAAAGGTTGATGCACGCTCTCAACCTCCACAAGTCCTCAACTGAGCGGGTACCCTTGGGATGGAAAACAAGAAGGCTGAAAATACAAAGGAGCCAGGCAAGTCTGCACATAAGCCCAACCATGGAGCAAGTGAGCAGATAAATCAGGGGAGATGATCGGCCCCATGCCAAGGCCGATGCCAACCCCCTAGAGGCCAAGTCCGAAAGCCAGCCACAAAAGCCTAGGTACGAAGTTAATTTCTCCTTACTAAAAAAATGTATGTTCAAAATGTTAAATACATTTTTTGAATGGGGGTCTGGGAATAACCATGATTATTAGTTAATGCTTAAGTTAGGAGAGGCCACTTTCAAGCTTTAAGCTTATGTTTGTTCCTCTTAAACGCTTTATAGCTTTATATACCATTAAAATTGTATGTGATGTAATAGAAAGATAGTTTAAGCATAAAATGCACAGTCTTTCATTCATGGAAGAAAAATACAGGGTACATAGTAGGAATAGTAGAAAACAGGATTCATAAAAGCAGAATTAGAAAACCATAAAATCAATAAATCAAAAAAAGCAGAGAAGCGTTCAGGTCATCTAGTGGCTGTCATCCCCATAAAAGTTCATATCCTCGCGCCCACTCGACGAGCCCTCCGAGGCCGGATAAGAGCCGGGATCGGCAATCATAGCCGAAATCTCGCCATGCATTATGGATTTGTCAAAGTTGGGAACGTGTTTTCGCATGCGCCGGACAGCCCACCTTGCACCATCTTCCCACATCTCGTTTTGGGAGAGAATGTACTCATCTGTATTCTTGAACTCTTCGGTGAGGAACTTGGCGTCAGCTAGGTGGGCCTTAACCTCAACCAGTTGAACTTTGGTCTTATTCCACTCCGTCTTGCGATATTCGAGATCAACCTTCACCTCCTCAAGCAGGCGGTTAGCTCGATTGAGACTTTCCTAGGCCTGGACCAATTCGTGCCTGGGAATGTTGTTAGCCTTAAGCTCATTTATCTTATTCGTCAGACTCATAGCCGAGAAGGTGACCTTAGTGAAAACCAGCGGCAAGTAGAAGATTTACTCAGAAACACTCCAGCAAAAGCAAGAAGGGTAACCAAGCATGACATACCTCATGAAGATGTCGCTTGACAGATTGGAAGTTCTCAGCAGGGTTATCATAGCCATTGGTTGCATGGTCTTTGTTTCTTTCAAAGAATAACAATTTCTCTTGAACAATTTAACTTATAATTTTCTTATTGCAGTCAATTTAATTTTTTTTGCAGGGGCTTTGATAGAAATGATCCTATTGGTTCAATCAGCATTAAGGTTGTATAATTTGTCATTGAATTTTATTTTCCATTTTATTTATGTAGGAAATAGCTTGCCTCGATGCTTCTTAACGTATTGGATGAATAGCTCACATGCTCACATTATTTGTTCTAGGTTGGAAAGATTTAAAATAAGTAAATACATAGCATGCTCAATTTGTTGATAGATTTAAATAATCAAATTGTTTAGATGAAACTCTTTTAATGTTTAATTTAGAAAATAACATCTTCAAGAATACACTGCGTACTATTTTAAGTTGGAGTTAACTGTTAAAAGCACTTAATGTTAGACATTGTTCACTTTTAATTTATAACTTAAAGTTCTTAACCATTCGTTGAAATTTATTTGAGATATTGAATATTAATATAATATAATTATATCGTTCTTCTTTTTGCATATTAGTAGTAAAAAGACTCTAATCAAGTTGAGATCAATGAAGTTCTCGAAGTTCTCATAGATAGTTTCTTCAACGACAATTCATTATTGTACAAAATAATAAATGATATACAATTTCAGATAATTTATTAACTTAGTATTTTACTTTAATTAAATTCAATGTAAATAATTTACATTTTCTTATTCAATTTTGAATTTTGTTTGAGTTTGTTTTAATGGTATGTTTTGTGTCAATTAAAGGAAAAGTGGGAGAATGACAACACTGATTTCCATCCTATTTTTTCTAAAAAGTATATGCATATAAATGAGGATTTATACAATAATATTAAAATGGGAAAAATACACTTTTGGTTCCTGAGGTTTGGTTTAGGTTTCGTTTTGGTCCCTAAGGTTTCAAACTCAACGTTTTAGTCCCTGAGGTTTGCATTTAGCAGCATTTTGGTCCCTCCATCCATTTTACCGTTAAAAACTAACAGTTTGCTGACGTGGCACCTATTTTTTTTATTAAAAATTATTTTTTAATTTTTTAAAATAAAAATAAACTAAAATAATAAAAAAAAATTATTATTTTTTATTTCCTTATCCTCTCTCTCCTTTTTTTACTTCTTCTTCTCCTTCAGCACAATGACCGGCGGCGGCCGACGACCACTGCTCGCCGACGGCCGACCGCCGCGACGACCACTGCTCAACGTGTTTTTTTTTTTTTTGTTTTTTTTTTCTTTATTTCTTCTTATCTCTTTCTCTCTCCCTCACCATCTCCTCCTCTCTCACCATCCCTCTCTTTCTTTCCCTCACCGTTCCTCTCCTCACCGTCGTCCCTCTCTCACCGTGCGTTTCAACCCAGCCCGACAATTTCAACGGCTGACGAAGAAGTTCGTGGGTGCCGAACAGATCTGGAACTCTCACCGTCGACGATTTCAACCCAACCCGCACAGATCTGGAACTCTCTCACCGTCGACGATTTCAACCCAACCCGCACAGATCTGGAACTCTCTCACCGTCGATCTTCATTTTCTTCCTCCAGATCGAGACCCACGAACTTCTTCACACGCCAACCTTCATCTTTTCCTCCAGATCGAGACCCACGAACTTCAGATTTGGAACTCACAAACCCACGCGAAACCACTGACCCACGACAGTGCAGCAACAATCCAGACGACGGTGAGAGAGAGGGAGGGACGGTGAGGAGCGAAAGAGAGGGACGACAGTGAGAGAGAAAGGAACGATGAGGGAAAGAAAGAGAGGGATGGCGAGGGAGAGAGAAAGAGATAAGAAGAAAGAAAGATAAAATAAAAATAAATAAATAAATAAAAAAGTCGTCGGCGGGGGGCGGCCGCCGACGAGCAGTTGTTGTCGGCCGCCGCCGGTCAGTGTGCTGAAGGATAAGAGTCTTCTTGGAGAAGAAGAAGTAAAAAAAGGAGAGAAAGGATAAGGAAATAAAAAATAATAATTTTTTTATTATTTTAGTTTATTTTTATTTTAAAAAATTAAAAAAATATTTTTTTAATAAAAAAAATAGGTGCCACGTTAGCAAACTGTTAGTTTTTAACGGAAAAATGGATGGAGGGACCAAAATGCTGCTAAATGCAAACCTTAGGGACTAAAACGTTGAGTTTGAAACCTCAGGGACCAAAACGAAACCTAAACCAAACCTCAGGGACCAAAAGTGTATTTTTCCCTATTAAAATTTTTAAATGTAAAAAACACCATGGTTGATCGTAACCATGGTCTGTATTATAGCCAACAATTACTGTTAGTTGTGGTCTATTAGTATAGACCATGTCTAACGTCGACCATGATCTATACAAATAGACTATAGCTAACGTCGACCATGGTCTATACTTATATATTACGCTGGACGTTAGACGTGGTCTATATTATAGACTATGGTTGATTATGATCATGGTCTATAGCATAGACTACACTGGAATATACTACGGTCGTAAAACCATGGTCTAAACCATAAGATCATGGTCATATGACTATGGTCTATTCCAAATTTTGTAGTAGTGCCAATTCTCCTTTCGGTTTGTGGGACCGCAGACCCTCCCAACATTCGAAGTTGTGAGCAAGCATATCTACCTGGCTTCCGGTGCCAGAGTAATCTTCAGGAAGAGTGCAGATAGGGGGAGAAGTCTCCCCCCCAGGTGGAGGAGTCGGGATAGCAGGAGGACGATTCCGGCTTGATCTCCTCAGACCAGCAGTGGAAGAACGAGTGACTACGAACGATGCATCAGAATCCTCCTCGGTGAGGTCAATCACATTTGCTCGGGAAGTCCCCACTCCACTTTGGGTCTTCCTTGCTTTGCGGCGTTCAACATAAATCAAGCGTGGAGGCATAGCTGAAATTAAAAGCAATCATGCAAGATAAAGTTAGTATAGCATCAATATGGAACCGAGTAAACACAAAGGATAGAAAGTAATGGAAGCTTACTTGAAAGAGGACGAGCAAGTCTGAGGAACACGAGATTCTCTTGGTTAACGAGATCAGGACCGAAGCGGTGACAAAGTGGAATCAGCTGTATAACGTCAGCAAACTCGAAAGCTTGAGCGGAACGACGAGCTCTCCGAGGAACTAAGCAAAAACAAATATAGAGGTGAGTTAGAGAAATCAACCAGAGCAATAGACGTACGAACACTCACCATACTCTCGAAAAATTGTAGAAACAACATAATGGCTACCATCCGGGTTTTGCTCTAACCAATTCTCGCTAACGAAAAACCATCCATTTCTCTAGTTTTTCATAGATGTAGGAGTATTGACAATAACTTCATTTCTTGCGCTAATATAATAAAATAAATGCCCTAAGTGAAGGGAATAAAAGTCCCCACGCAGCGGAAGCGCATCGATTGGACCTTACGCCGCATTTTAATTAACATTACAATATCGTTACGAAAAACTCAAACAAACTTTAAACACACTTTAAATTTGCTGTAATATTTGTTTAAACATGCTGAAAATAAATTAAATTTATTTTCATGCTTTTCTAAAGAAAATGGAAAAAACCGTTACAAACCTTCGTTGTAGACTTGACCGTTCTTCGCCAACGACGCTCTAACGAACGAAATTGCAGCAGCCCTCTTGTCTTGTGATTGCTGGAAATTTCTCCTTGAATGACACAATAACCACAGAAGTTACACCGGTATGTCTCTAAGTCTAGGAGGCAAAAGACTTGTGGGAGTCTTTCTCTAAGAGGGAGGCTAGATAGAATTCTAGGTCTTGTCTTGAAAGTCTAAGGGCAAGAGCAGAGTGTTATGAACCAATTAGGTCTAGTGTTCTATTTATAGAAGAGAGGCCATAAATAAAATATTCAATTAAATCAATATTTTCCAAAATTGATTCAATCTTATTCCTTATTTAATCAATCTATGATCAATCAATTCCATAATTGATTAATCTTTTCCACAAATGACTAATTACTTCCATAAGTGATTAGATCATTTCCATAAATGATTAATCACTTCCTTAAGTGATTAATTATTTCCATAATTGATTAATTCCCGGTTAATGAATTCTTTAATTAATTAACCACCAATTAAATATCACATATTTAATTTCCGTCTTTGAATTAATTAATTTACCCAAATAGATTTTAGGCCTTAAATTAATTAATTCATTATTTGAACTCTTTCAAACTTCCATAAATTTATATTAATATTTGAATTTCTTCAAATATTAATTTCTCTCATAATAATATATCAATATATATTATATTTGTTTCCCTTAGTAAATTGAACATTTTCAATTTACATTTATTACTTAGTTGCCTCGAATTACTTTATGAGCTACCAGTGGGACCTAATGGACCTGCAGATCAGAAGCTCCAACGATGTGAGATTAATTGGTCAAACTCATTAACCACATTAATCAATATTCGTTAACTGTGTGTTCATTCCACTATAGAATCACAGTTGCACTCTTCTCACTACAGACATATTTTTTGTGTCCACGGATATAGACCAATATCGACTAGTTAGTCATTCACGAGTGTCCGTAACACCAGCTGGGTCAAATTACCGTTTTACCCCTGGGTTACTTTTATTTCATTAAGTACCAGTTCTCCTCTAATGAACAACCTGTTTGTGGTCCAACCATCAAACAGAAAAAACCCTCTCGTGCCATTGAGAGGGTAGGGTCCTTTGTTCAAGACTCGGAGTAACCACTTAAGGGAACACTCATCTGTTTTCCTAAAGTCGGGAAAGAGTGAATTCCATCTTGTACGATTATGTTTCCAGCTCCCCATTCGGTATCGTCCGTAGGCTTATTGAGTCGGCATATTGGCCACTCTCACCCATGCAAATCAAAGGACAATCTCTCATGAGCAAGAGTCCATAATCAACTCAGGATTAAGACTAAGTTGTTTATGTCGTCCTAGTGAAATAGAAAACCAACTAGTTAACGATGTTATAACCAATGGTTACTATTTCGCGGTCCGGTCTTATGCAAACTCATTGCATAGGATACCCCCACTCGCATGTCTCCTACACGAACGCGTTGGATCGCAGCGTTTGTATAAAATATAAAGTGGGTCGTATCCATAGTGTCACCAGGATAAGGCACCCAGTTTTATCCCTATACTATAGACCCTTTAGGCTGTTTCTTGAACAATGATCCAATATGTCGCTACATATAGTTCAAAACTCATATTACAACCTTGGATGTCTAATTTATTGGATTAGGGTTATCTTTAGGCAAAGACAAATATAAAATTAGTAATAACATTTAATGGAAAAATATATCAATATTATTTCATTAATATCCGGTCAACAGTTACATTCACTATCTACGAGTTTTAGGGCATAAAACCCAACACTAAGTTGGGACTCCGACTAATAGAATGCAAAGAAAAGAAAATGTAGGATGACCCAAACCTATCGGGCCTAAAGTCGAAGCAAGTCCAACCAACAAGGCGAACACCGTCTGAAAGCCCGACGAAGATGAAACCCTAGAAAAATCTATAAAACGTGAGGCTGCACACACTTACAGGTATGAAAAATCAACCCCTAAATTCACTCTACGTGTTTTCCAACCAAAGCTAACTTAAGCATCGGAGTGTGTGTGGTCTACACCACACCGGTGTGCAGCGTTTGCTCGTCTTGCAAGTCACGTCTTTCCCGCTCATTTACAAATTCACTGTTGATCGTCACGTGGAGCGAAGGACAAATTCCTAAGCGAAATTTGACCATCAACATATATGTTTAAGACCTATTAGATGCATAATTGAAACTTGATGGATCTATTAGACATTTTTAAAGTTAAAAGACTTATTAAAAAAAATTGAAAGTTTAATGACCTACCATACACAAATTTTAATATTTAGGAACTAAACTTATAATTTAACATTCATATAAATATAATTTTAAATGCATTGGTATAATATTTATATTAAGTGGTGGAAGTTTTCTAAAAAAAAACATATTTATATTAAGTAATATTGTTTACAAAATTATAATAAATCTAGAACTATCCACGGTAAAAAATGAAACTTGAAATATTTAAGATTTTTTAAAATGGGAAAAAGTTTTTTATACAATTAACTTTTGTATAATAATTTAATAATGATTTTGTTTTGTTGTTTGTTTTTATATTTGTATACAAATGTGTGTAAAATGAAAACATAAACTAAAGGCTAGTTACATATATAATATAACAGACCAAAATATTGACAAATATAGCAACCCGCAAAAAAAATTGCAAAAATGGCAAAATATTTTTTTTTAGACCGTTTAAATTACCAAAATACCCTTGCTAAGTTTAAAACAACAAAAATACACATTATAAAAACAATGGGTGTTAGGATCGAACGGAAGACCTCGCAGGGGGGCTCGCGTGCCTAAGCGTACCCGCTGACCAACGGATCCAAAGGATAATTACAGCATTTTCATAGAACAAATATATAGATATATATCAATGTTCAGGGGGCACCTGACCCCAACGTAAATCCGCCCCTGACCTAAACCCTTGAAAATCATCCAAAAACAAAGCTCCCCGAAGCCAATACGACAGCGACGAAGAAGAAGGCGAAGTTGACTTGGGGCTATCAATGGAAAAGCTGAACCTCGGTCCAAAAAAGAAGCTTCTGATTATGGGACTCGGTGGATTTCTCTGCCACAGAGTCCGTCGCGACAGCTCCAAGGTCCCAAAAAATCGTCGCCCTGATGCTTCATATCGGAGTTTCTATGGTCCAAATTCCACACTAGTTTCTTATAACTTTTCACTCTTTTTATATAGAAATCTCTAATACTTTCTTTCTCCATACATCCATGGCAGTTTATAAGAGGCCTTACTGTGAAGAGTTTATGAAGTTCTGCTTGGAGAGGTTTGAAGTGGGAATTTGGTCTTCAGCAAAAGAGTGAGTCTGATATTAAAACAAACCATTGAAGAAAAAAAAGTCTCCTTAAACCCATAAGCTTAAGCATTATTTATGCATATTCTTAAGCATTACATTATACTCTGGTCTGCAGAAGGAACTTGAACATTGCTTTGGATTCTATAAAGATGGGATTGAGAGGCAATCTTCTGTTTTCCTGGGTATGTATGTAGCCAAAATTAGCAATAATGAAATTGTGGGTCATAAAATTGGTGGCAAATCTAACAATTTATGGGTTTTAACAGGACCAGACAGAGTGCACTAGAACCCGTTTCTATGACCTGGAGAAGAAAGAGAGGCCCATCTTTTTGAAGGAGCTGAAGAAAGTGTGGGGAGCAGAGGGAGTTGGGCTTTTGAGACTTCCAACACAATTTTCTTCATCCAGCACATTGTTAATTGACAATGAGCCTTACAAAGCACTGTTAAACCCTGTAAGGTTTCAACTTCAAATCAGATTATGGTTCAAAAATTGCCCATAGATTTATTACTTGGTTTGTTTCTGCAGCCTCACACTGCCATATTCCCAAATGAGTACAAGGCGGATGATGTTAACGACAAGGGCTTAGGACCTGGAAGTGAACTGAGAATGTACCTTGAAAAAGTGGCCGAGGCAAAAGATGTTCCTGGTTTCATCAAACAGCATCCATTTGGAAAGCCTGCCATTTCTCCTCGACATCCTCACTGGGATTATTACTCCAAAATCATTAAAGATTACGAGTAATTTCATTTTCATTCTGATTCTCATGTCTTGAATTTAGTGCGTTTTTTGGAGTAAAATAGTAGCTTTTGGAAGTTGAAATTTAACAACTTTTGAAACACAAACTACACATCTTGCCAGAACGAACTCTATCATCCACAAATCTCAGCCTTTTCAGTGTACATGGTGGAAAAAAAAAAAAAGAATCCGAAAACTAAAAGCAGATACAAAATCTCAATCGATTTGAATGTCCTTGCTGCAAGATGCGGAAGCATCAAATTGAGACGATGGCTCTGTTATGGTTAAAGGCAAAGCTCGGCGACTCTGTATCTGTCCCTGTGATGGCGTTGGTTCATATGTTCCAATCACAACCTGCTAAAAAGAAGCATCAGTTGTGTATTCCGAAATCTATAGTATATAATAACTTGAGTATAAAAACAGAAACGTAATCAAACATATGAATGTTTAAATTCTAAATAATTTTTATACAAAATGTTTAAAATTAAACTAGAAGGCAGTCCAAACGGGATCTAAAACTGGGAGTGATTAGAAAGAGTGACTGACTCTGATTTGTGAACCGGCTATCAATGGACCGATGACATTGCCGCCGGTGATACTCGTATCATGCAGAGCCAACGACACTGTTAAATCAAGGCTGCCTGTCGCTCCAGCGGCGCTTTCAGTTTCACTCTCCACAAGCGCCCCAGTTAATGACACTATCGGCATCCGACCCTGCGTAGTATTTTTTTTTTTAAAAAAATACTGTTAGGATAGCGTGTGATAAACAATAACTTGATTACGTAGAATGTCTCACATGGACTATCAATAAAACTACACTACGTACCATTTTTTTTGTTAAAATATAATACAGCTTAAATAGAAATAATTCTTTGCCTAAAAAAATAAAAATAATTCTGATAAACCATATAATTATTGGACATAGTCCTTCTATTTTGGACGTCTAAATTACAGAGTCAATAATTATTTCTTTTTGGAAGAAATAAAGTTTTTTTTTTCCTCTTTATGATAACCGTATATAATGTTTGGTTGTTACCTCGTACGAGACGTGGCCTGGAAAGGTCGATTGGCGAAGGGTGACACTTGAAATCGTTCCACTTGCATTAAGGACTACAACTCTCCGATGACCTTCACAAAATGACATTATTTTTTCCACAACATTCTGCATCCAATTTCCCACAATATCAATACATCTCGTTTCAATCCAACAAGAATATGAAATATTATCATAAATGGTACCTCGCCGGGATAAACGGTGATCGCAAGTGGTGTTAAGTTGTCGTGGGAGGACGGAATGCTTTCTGTTGTTCCATGTAAAATCATATTTCGTAAATAAGATTGATTTCTTGATGTAACAAAAAATGAAATATAATCTTGTTTACAATCTTTGTAATTTGTATTATTGTATACCTGTTGAAGGAAGATCAATTGGATTGTTTCTTCGCGCGCGTTTGGGAGGAGAAGGCGCGGCCGATGCTGCTGCCAATGCGACAATTGGGTTGGCATTTGACTCATCAGAATTATTACTATTCCTTCTTGGCCTCCCCACTCTCCCGGTCTTCCTCCTCCTCCTCCTCCTTCTCGCCTGAGAATTCTCTCCGCCGTCTCTTGCCGGCGCAGAGGATAGCGTCATCGCCGCAGTCTCCGCCACCAAATCTGCCGTCAAGCTTCTCTCTTCCTCTCTTGGTTCAAGTGAATCGGTGCTGTTCAACGCCGGAGAAGAATCGTTGGTCTGATTTTCGTCGTCCATTTCAACAGCCCTGCAGATGGCGCCACTACAAGAAGAAGAAGCAGTTGTATGGAAACTGGAAAGGGGATTTTTCTTTCTTTTTTTTCTTTCTTTCTACGATATCTTGAATCTTGATTTTGTAAGTCTTTCAAAATTCCCCTGTTAAGGCTACTTCTAAAATAATTGCTGTTAACTTGTTTTTAGAAAAATCAGCTTTGAAATAGATTAAAATAGTGTTTGGTAAATTTCAATTTTAAATTAGAAAAAACTAGTTCCAGTGTTTGGTAAATTAATAGATGATTATTTAAAAGTTTGTATAATTTATATTGCATCTAATTATGTTTAATTAATCTAAAATATTTGATACAAATGTAAGAAAAATAATTACTATAAAAAATGAATTAATCAAATTTTCATTCATATGAAAGAGAGCATATGTAAATATATATATATATATAAGAAATAAATTTAAAATTTAAAAACAGTTAGAAAATGTGATAGATTTTTAGAAAAAACTAAATCTAAAAGCTGGTATCTAGGAGTTTTTACACGATATAGTAAACTAAAAAGTGATTCTCGATAGATTAATTAATAATCTGTTTTACCAAACAGTCTAGGTAGTTAAGATTTTTCCAAAATAGCTACGCTAGCCCAAACTGGTATAATTTAATCCATATTTATGCAAATTCATATTGTAAATGATTATTTTTTCACCATTATTAAATAAGCTTTCTACTTTGAGTAATTAAAATTTCAACATGAGAAATGACCATTATTTTAAACGTTTCTTGATTTTTTATTTGTTGTTCTAAACATATAAGTTGGTATCAACTATCGACATTTTAGTGATATTTTCAACCGTATTTTCATAGAATTGAAACTTTAAGGCCCCGTTTGATAACCATTTCAGTTTTTGGTTTTTGGTTTTTCTGTTTTTGGTTTTCTGTTTTTTAAAAACAAAAACCATATATGTTTGATAACTGTTTTTTGTTTTCTGTTTTTAAAAAATAGAAAACCAACCTTGTTTGATAACTGTTTTTGGTTTTCAGTTTTTTAAAAATTAGAAAGATGAAAAGATGTTTTAGAGAGAGAAAAATGTGTAGAGAGTTTGAAACAAAAATTTAGAGACACAAATATAAATGTTTTCAAGATAGGTTTTTTTTTTTTTTTTGAAAGATGAGAAAAGTTAAACATAGAAAATTTAGAGAGATGAAAGAAAATATTTAGAGAAAGAATATTAGTTATTAGACTCGAGAAAAGATATTAGTTAGAGGAAAAATAGAAAACAAGTAAGTGTAAAAATGATAAATTTTATATTAAAAAATAAAAAAAAAAAAAAAAAATTTAAAGAGATAATAAAGTTAAGAGTAAACGATATGCTAAACAAATAACGATAAATTACAAAAAGAAAGAAAAGTTGTAGCGATATAAAATTTTGGTGACTTTTTTTTTCGAAAGAAAAATTAGAACATGTTAATTAAGGAGAGAAAAATTATTGATAAGTTTTTAGAAATAGACAAGATATAGAGAAAAAAAAGTTTTAAGAGGGAAAAATAAATTTTATAGAGTAAAAAACGTTTTAGAGAAAAAAAAATAGAGAAAAGAATTTGTTGGAGAAAGATAGGTAAAAGAGAAAAAAGTAAGCATTAGAAGAAAAATGAGTTTTTGAAAAACAAAATCTGTTTTTAAAAACTACTTTTTTTTTTTTTGTTTTTGAAATTTACTTATAATTTCAAAAACGTTTTTAGAAAACAGAAAACAAAAAACAGAAATGGTTATCAAACACCCCTGTTTTTAAAAAATGAAAAACAAAAACAAAAACGAAATGGTTATCAAACGACCCCCAATATATTTAGATCAATGTCTTTGTAGTTATTTTATGGTATATTTGTTATTTTTTAATAATAGAACTTTCCTGCATCCTGGTATGCAGGGATCTTCATGCAGACCCCATTAAAATATTGACAACTAGGAAAGAGAAAGGGAGAAAATGAGAAAAAAAAAATTATCTCTCATAATTGTCAACATTTTAATGATGGTATATCGAGAGATCCCTACATACCCTATGCATAGAAGTTGTTTTTCCATTTTTTTAATTTAAAAAATACGGTGCATGGAGAGAGACATGCGGGCTCTATTAATTGCTTTGGTTCTTCCTAAAGTGTTTTTTTTTTTTTTAAAAAAAGATCCTAAAGTGAGTCTTTTTAAGTTTGATTTTGTCTGATAAATGTGTTATCTTCAAACTTGATTGTATAAACCATCTGTTTCTTCACGTATATGTGGATTTAAAAATAATTTATTTAATGTGGTTATTTTTTTTTTATAACATTTAATGTGGTTATCACAACATGACTATTACTCTCCTAATCGTTAAATGTACGTGAAACGGTTTCAGTTTTTTTTTTTTTTTTTCTCAAAACATTCAACAACATAAAAGTGGATACGGGAAGATTCCTATTATTTTTATCCTTTATATGGTTGAAAAGTAATCTTCCTTTCCCAAACATTTTCTTATAAAATAACATTTGGTAGAATCAATCAGGCAAATTGGACCAAATTAATAGCTAACATTATGTAAAAAATTTACAAATATAGTAAAATTTATTCTAGTATATTACTGATAAACACTGACAGACTTTGGTTAATTAGAATCGATTGATAGACTTCGATTATCATAGTTTATAAGCGATTGACTCTGATTAATCATAATATATCATTCTACTGATAGACTCCGATTATTCAGAGTCTATCAGTGTCTAAAATCAGAGTATGTATAGAATATGACAACAGCTAATTTTGCTATATTTGCAATCAACTATGCTAAATTTGCTATTTGTTTGGTCCAATTTGCTATCTATGCAACTGCCCCGAACATAGAACATGTGTTTTGGGCCAAAAGGAGATATGGGCCAGTTTAACGGCCCATAAGTTCGGTCATTTTGTGTAAAGGGCCCATGCTGGAATCAACACGTCGCTCACGATCACCGGCACGAATTCTCGTAAACAGAAAGAATGGCGGCAACGAAGGGGAAGCTACTCTACAAAGTATACAGAGCATTGAGCTACGGGCTCTCACCATTGCTGTACCTTCACCTTCGATGGCGGGTGTTTCGTGGCCTCGAGCACCCTCTCCGATGGCCGGAGCGTCTTGGTCGCCCTTCCCATGCTCGCCCTTCGGGTCCGCTCGTCTGGTTCCATGCCGTCTCTTTAGGTTCCTTCTCTATCACTATACCAGCTCCTTCTTCTGTTCCGACTGAGAAATTCTGAAACAGACCATAATGTATTGTGGAAATCGGTGGAGTTTTTATTGGTAGTCGAATGGAGTATTGATTGTATACTTTGCAGTCTGTGTTTTAGTTTCTGACGTGCTTTTCCTGGTTATTGTGCAGGAGAAGGTTTGGCTGCTATTCCTATAATCAAGCAATGTATTCAGAGGAGGCCTGATTTGATCGTTTTGATGACAACAACCACTTATTCTGCGTTGTAAGAATCAGTGTTATTTGTTATTTTTTTCCTCTTTAAGTTAACATCATTGATTCTTCTTTACCGGAAATGAGTGAGTGGAACTTTATAGTTGTTCTTGGAGTTAGTTACTTTCTAGACGTTTCTCACGGGGAAATCCGACCTGATTTTTATTGTGGAATTGTAAGCTTAGCTGAAAATAGGAGCACTAGCGTCGTTTATGGACATAATTATGTAGCTATTAATAAAAGGGAACATTCAAAGTCTGTACGGTACTTGATTATATTTTCTTCTTGTGCAGTCAAGTAGTGAAGAATTGTCTTCCTAACGGTGTCATATATCAGGTACTCCTTTTACATTTCCTCTCTTAACTGAAAGTGTCTTAGGATTAAAATTGCATTCACAATAGAGCTCTGGAACGATAGAAGCAATGCTGGTTCCTTTATGTCTATGAAGTATCCCTCTGCCGTTTTCTAAAACATTTCTTCCAATTGTGTGATTCTACATGTTTTCGATGGAATGTTTAATGCTTCAGTTTGATGTATGACGAGGGGCATTTTTTTTTTCTTTCTTGGGCACATATATTTTCTGTTTGTTGACTGTTTTATTTTCTTAAAGAATTATGGTATGTAGGGCTATAAGAGGAATTTAGTGAAAGAGCTTAAGCACAGAACCCTGTAAACCTCGGATTTATCCTACATTTCCCTATTGACTGTTTTTAAGAAACTAGATTTATTAAAGCATGATTAAGTTAACAATTAAAATGTTCTTAATATCTAAATGTGATCCACATCAGTGAGAATATTTCTTTATCTATTCTATTTTTTGCTATATGTCAAAACTTCTTGTCCATAGCTCAGTACAAAAAATACGTGAAAGTATACTCAATCAAAATATTATATTCTTCTCTTCTCTCTCTCGATAGGTCATATAATTGCCCTTTCTTAATACTCATCATTTTTAAATGTTTTGGTTTTGATATGTCTTAGGCCATCTAGTTTTATTTGGTATGGTATTCACATTTTTTTGTACAAGTCAGTTTGCCCCACTTGATACAGCTGCTGCCATAGACACTTTCATTGCATATTGGAAGCCTAAAGTTATTATGATTATGGAGAGTGAACTTTGGCCTAATCTCATCTTGGGTGCTTCACAGCGTGGTGTAAGTTGTGTCTTCTCATTGAGTTATGACTATCTTGATAATACCATCTTGCTATTTTAACAATATATATCCTATTAGAAATGGTTCTCTTCATGAAGTCAATTATGTTATTGATATTTGAGATTTTACTTTTGCCCTTATTCTCTTCAGATTACTATGGCATTGTTAAATGCTCGGATGTCAACTAGGTCTTTTAAGCGTTGGTCAGTTCCTGTGTTTCTTCCCCTGATTTCTTTTATGCTGTCAAAGTTCTCATTGATTCTACCATTGGTATGGACCTTCGGACTTTCTGTCTCATAACTGGTTTTTCTTTTCCTCTTTTCTTGTGTCATTAATCTTGTTTTGTGTCATAGAGCAACCTACAGGCAATCCAGTTCCAGCTACTGCAAGCTTCGCCACTGGTCATCAGTTTTGCTGGTGATCTGAAATTTGGTGTGCACCATGAACCTTTTTCTTCTGATATAATGGAATGAAAATTATGTTTTATGAAATGAATGCACAGTTGGTTTGTCAACTGTTATTTGACAAGAATGGGATTGGTGTAATCACTTTTATTATAAAAACAATGAATCACATGGTTCTCATTATTACTTTTACTGAATTCGATCAGTGTGCTTTTGCTATTTGAACTATTGACCAAGATTGGATTTTGAATTCGTTCTTTCCATTCAGCTGTTGAAGATGTTGGAATGTCGGAGGAAGAGATAAAAAAGGTTGAGGATCTAAGAGCACAATTGGCTCAAAGACAAGTTTGGATGGCTTCGTCCGTACATAGAGGCGAAGAAGAAGGTTATTTTCCTCCTAAATTTTATTTTCTTCCAGAAACCAAATTATGCATGTATAAATATTTCTAATGTTGATGACCAGTTTTGATGTTGTGGTATTTTTATGATTTTCTTGTTCAAATCTGCTGAACTGCGCAGTTATGATTTATTTCCTCTTAACATTTGCATTAATAGAGAAATGCCGCAAATGCCTCTACAGTTTACACTTTGATGTGTGTTGTAAATGTGACATGTGGTTTACTTTTTGCAATCCCTTTTGAGTTAATACTTCTTGGTTGATAGAACCCAAAATTTATTGAAATGTAAAAGATAACGAAACTACAAGATAAACCAAGTGTTTGAGGTATTTGGACCTTCTCCCTCGTGAGATCACTCAAGCCCTAAACCAATTGAATCAATGCTTAACTTTCTCCTTTCTCACCCTCTCTATTTGTAACTAAATACCCTAACAAATTCCCTAACTAATAATCCCAATTCCACCCTAATGTTATTCCTATCATTACCCGCCCCTAAAACACTCATCGTCCTCAAGGTGTTTTACAAAAAAATTCCAAAACTGGATAATGATCCAAATATGACCTTTTTGTTGAGCTCTATCACGCTAATGAGTGCATAGTTGAATAGTTCGATAGCTGTATCTTGGAGCATTAGGTTTTTGTTTTGAAAATGCAAATAGCTTACTCGCATGCGTGGGGCAAAATCATGCATTGTCATAATAGAACATAGAAATGAAGTTTATTGCCGCATAATGGAATTAATATTGGTTTTCTCATGCTGCAGTCATACTTGAAGTTCACAAAATGCTCTTAGAAGCACACCCAAATCTAGTCACTGTTATTGTACCTCGACATCCACAACATGGAAAAGAGATTGCTCTAGTAGGTTTCTTATACTTCATTTTTGAGCTTTGTACACAGTATTGGTAATGATAATTAGACAATCTTGTATGAAAAATACATTAATGTATTTGTAGGTCCCGTTACTAGGTCTTGTCAGTCTCACCTGTTACTTTGACCATTTTATATTATGTGCGGTGTTTTCAGTCCAATTCTTTGAGATGGTTATGCCCTCGAACAATTTTCCAAAGTTAATTATGTTGCGTGAGTCATGTGAAATATACTTTGATGTGGGGGGGAAATTCCTTAAATTAACTATTTGATCAACAAATATATTTCAGGTAAAAGGTTTGGTTTTAGGAACATCTGTAAATGACTATTCTTTGTCAAACCACTATAGGACTGGATCTTTACTTTTAATTTTCTTTAGTATAATCTTTGACATATGTGGCTCTATTATGATGATTAGCTCCACATTTGATTTTAGTATTCCATTTTTATTAGCACAGGCAATGCAGAAAGAAGGGCAAAATGTAGCTTTGAGGTCTCAAGGTGAAAACATTACATCAGGGACGAACATATATGTTGTAGATACATTAGGTATTTTTTTTTTAATTATATATATATATATATATATATATATATATATATATATTATTTTTTAGATAAGAGACGATAAGGATATTTCATTTGGTGTTTCATTCAACTTTTTGCTTGAATTCATTCTCTCTCTTTGGAATTGGAAGTAAGCTTCTAAAGATACAAGATGTATAAAGTTATAGTCTTTAGGCTTTTTTAATGTTGTACTCAATAGAAGGCTATGTCCATAGCTTTGGAGGGAAAACCTTTTGTCAAGTTCTGGAGATAGGATAATGAACCATAATGAATGAGACACGCAACTTTTAAACAATATTTTTCTTTATGTTTTGGTAAGAAAGGTCTTTTCCATCAAAAGTAGAAATGTAAAAAAGGTAATTGAGGAAATTAAATGCTTGAGTGGTAAACATGAAAATGGATGACTTGAGCTATGACACTTGATATAGTTAGCAAGGTTTGGGAGGAGTCCGAAGGTTTTTTTTAATGAGGAATTTGAATGAGTTGGAGATCAACTAATTCTGCTACCTTTTGGAGTTGTTGGTTGGGATTAGGCTTGAGATGGAATTGATTTAACGAGGTGGATGCTTGAATGATAGGGGTGAATTCAATTCATCACTCTCTTAACATGAACCATTTCCTTGTTAACAGAAAAAAGAAAAAAATAAACGAGTATATCTGGAAAACAGACTATACCGATTGAAAAGGACATTGGTCAATCGATTATATCTTTTTTTTTTAGAAAAACCAGCTTTCATTGAGAACAGACTATACTGACATTGGTCAATCGATTGGTCTAGACCAACATATCAATTGGTGTTGCGTTGGTTAGTTGAAGTGGCTGAAAAGCGCCATTTGACCGACTGGTATATATTTTCTTTTTAAAAAATAAACTCTCACAATATCTCATGCTGATACTCCTCTCTTCTACCATCCACCTGAACCTTCTCTCACCAACATCTTTTTTCCATCTCACTCTCCCTTACCCTTGTTTTGTCTTTCTTACTTCTTCCTTTCTTTTCTTTTTTCTTTTCTTTCCATTCCAACTCTCTCTTTCTCATTTTTTTTCTTGCAGCTCTCTTGTTCTCTTTTTTTTTTCTTCCATCTTTATGTCTCCTTTCTACCCACCTTTCTATCTCTCCCATCCTCCCCCTCTTTGTTCTCTCCGCATCTCAATCCTTTCAGGCTTGCAACTATCACCCGTTGGTTCTTTATATCAGTTTTGTGCTAAAACCAACACAGTGACATTGATGTGTACCCCTACCTAGTACTCTCATCTTGAAGTGATGAGTTCTACTGGTGAGTGTTTCTTGAGAGGTTGAATACAATGGAGAGACTACAAACAAGATGTCTATTCACGACCTTATCACTAAATTGGTGCTTTTTATGTTGGAAAACAGAGGAAATGTAACGCCCCAGGCCCAGGATTCAGAATCTGGATTTGGCACCTGACGGCCCCGACATTCCCCTATACCCCCTGCGACCTAGCGATGTCACACCATACATGTCTGAAATTGCTTCTAAGAGTGAAAGAGTGTCCCCACAAATCAACACAGTGTCCTTAGCATGCTTTGTCCCCACTCACATGCTTCCTAGGAAAATTCTCAGGAGGTCACCCAACATAGAACTTCTCCAAGTCAAGCACGCTTAACTTCAAAGTTCCTATGATTGAGCCATCGAAAAGGAAGGTGCACCTTGTTGGTATAGGTAGTATCCATCAATTCTTTTAAGCTTATATTGACCATACTTTCATATCTTTAGGATCTCTCTCATTCGGATGTGATCTCGGTTCATTCATGTACCCCTTTTATCCTCGGGCGTCACATGCCCACCAGCTTCCGCCTTACTTTGTCCTTGAACCACATCCTACTAGGAGAGATTTCACTCTAATACCATCTGTCATGCCCTGACTTTTAAAAACCTATAAACTGACGAGGGACGTTACTACATGCATGCTAAGGTCTTCAATAATTCAAAACACTATGAAGTTAAAATTTCCTAGAAGTCTAAAATGCATAAAATAGGTAAATAATTTCAGTAAACGTTTATTTGGGATCCCACGAAAACTTTGTAAAACATAAAAATATTTGGAAACCTTAAAAGCAAGAAATTAAATAAATCCTTGAATAATTACATAGAAAAATTAGATAAAGGACACTAATATGCGGAAGTAAAAATATGCTGACATTGTCCACCATGGCACCACCAGCAAGTGCTCTTGATCAATTGCCTAACACATTCTTACTCTTGCCTAAAAAAAATTAAAATAAACAAAGAATGAATATTAAAAATACCACCCCTCTACCAGGGTTGGTTATGGAAGCACAAACATTTATGAGCGGACCTAAACTTTGCTTTATAATAACTTTATTTCTTGACTATAACGCCAAACGTGACCCTATCGCCACAAAACTTTGCTTTATAATAACTTTATTTCATCTTCTTTTTTTGTTTTTTTGTTTTTTTTTTTTTTTTTGAAAAAAAGAATGAAAGTGTTGTTCTTTTCCTTCCCTTTCATCTTGATATTTTGAACACTTGCATTTCTAGATGGTGTTCAAATCAGCTACCTTAAACACACTTTCCAATTGAAAAAACTAGAGAGCTTGGCACTATGGTAGTGTGAACCCTCTCACTGCTGCTTCTCTGTGGTTTGATTGAGATTGAGAAGCCTTTGATAGATTGAGTTTGTATAAAGATTCTTTTCTTTCATGTTTCATCAATTTGGGAGTCATTGTCGATCAATTAAGCTTGACAATGTTATCCTCTCCTGTTTCTTCAGCTTCAGCTTGTCATCTTGAAAGTTTTGTTTTTCTTTACATAAATAAGCATAAATCTACAAATCTAACCAAGACTTAATAATAATGTGATACTGATACTTAATTTACCTAATTAATGTTTTTTCTTAAAAAAAACTGGCAAGGTAAAACAACTTTTTTGTCCTAGCCATTGAGAATGTAGTGTATTCCTGAAATCCATAATACAAAAATGGAGAGGGGATGGGGAAGGCCCCAAGTAAAAGCCAACAGGATTGATAAAGCTCCCCAATCATCACTGATGAGAAAAGAAGTGTAGTTACAAAAAATTGTTATGAGAGCTACGAGAAGAGGCCAGAAAATGAACAAAAAATTCCTTATATTCAATACTTGGTCTTGGAAAATTCTACCATTTCTTTCTCACCATATATACCAAAGTAACGTTTTTGAAAAAACTCCTCACACTAATCCATAGAAACATTCATATAGGAACTTAGCAACATTCTTTCAGAGGCACCAATTGAAACTGAAAATTCATGGAAGATGCGTTCAACTACAATTGTGATGGAATACTTGTAAATCTGCAACCGTGCATTTCAGAGTAACTTTGACGTCAATGACATGCTGCAGTCAAATCTTATCATCTTATTTGTAGGCCAAAGGAATAAAATATTTTTTCTGGATCTTGTATTGTTAACTTCAAAGCTTGGGCGGGATGTTTTGGTTACTTTTGGATAAATCTTCTAAATGTGATTTCCACGTGCAATTTAGGTGAATTAAGATATTTGTATAGGATAACTCCCATTGCTGTGGTTGGAGGATCCTTCTTGCCTGGCCTTGCTGGTCACAACATCTCAGAAGCTGCTGCAGCTGGTTGTGCTGTTTTGACTGGTGAGTATTTGTTGCTGTACTCATCATCCTTAAACCTCCTGTTCTGAGGGTCTTGTTCTTTTTTCTCTGCCAGGTCCATATATTGGCCATTTCTCAAGCATGGTAGTTAAAATGCAGCAGTTCAATCCAATGTCAGTTTTGCAGGTGAACAGAAAATCTTTTCCCACTTTACATTTGCCTTTTGTTTCTCTGAAATGTAATGTTGTGGCTTTGATTGAGATCTTGGACGTTTTTTAAGTCATGGGAATATTTCAAGTTTGGTTCTCTATCCCTGACGACATCTCTTATTAGTCCAAATATTAACTGTCGGGATTTCAACTTCAAGTTCTTGATAAGGCCTTCATATCTTGCATAGGTAAAATCATACTGGTTAATTTGATTTTAGATGATAGTTCTTCTGAATTGATGGGTTCGTATGGATACTTGACGTGAAATTTTCCACCATTCTCCATTAGGGTAACCACGTCAATGCTTGCTCGTATAAGAAAATAATGGTGTGATAGTTTCACTTGGTAGAGTTTTAGTTCTGGGAAGATTGTTGGATTGGCCAAGATTCTTTCTCCAACTTCTTTTCCAATATTTATGATCTATCAACTGATTAGATTTGGACCATTGGCCGGAATTGGAATGTTCGTCATTCTTTTTTTTTTAATATCTGAGTGTCTATATTAGCTAGTGCACACCTCGAATGTTGGACGAACCCTTAAAGGATGATGAGTTTCACGAATGTTACTCTCATAGGAAGCATAGATGGTAAAAAAATCTCAACCTCGTGATTATTGGTGATGGAACTGTGATCCCCCGAATTTCTTAAGCTGTAAATTAACCTTCAGTAATGAAGCTTCAACAATACCCTTAGCCATGACATGCGGAAGGCTGTTTGGAAAGATAAATATCTGAACCAAAGAAAGTCAGTTTTTATTTGGAAAGCATCAACAATGAAGATAAACTTCAAAGAAGAAACCTTGGCATTGTCGTATCCCCAAGCCGTGGCACCCTCTATGAGTTGCTATGGAGACTCAAAATCACATTTTCCTGTGCTGTCACCTTGCCACTTCTCTCAATCCTCTTCTCTTCCTTCAGGTGGACCAACCCCTCGAACATATAAAGTCAACTCTCCTTTCTCGTGACTAACCACCCTTTCAAGAAAAAGGCTAAACAATGATGTTGAATCTTATCAAGAGCTTTCTTTGGGTCACTTGAAATTTTAAAAATATAAAGAAAATAGAATAAAAGGAAAATATAAGGACAACTAACCCTCCTCACATTTCTACAAGGGTATGATATTGTACACCTCATCATGAACTTGCATAGGTTTGCTTTTGGTTTCATCTAAAAGGCCTTGTACCAATAGAAACGTTGTACTTCACTCATATACTCACAATCTTCCTCTTATCTAGTTGATGTTGGACTTCGGTTACATTCTCGATAAAAGGGAACAACTATCTAATCTGTATTCTAGATAGTACTTTTTATTTGCCTCTAGGTGCTGAGTTGAGCAATTTTTTAATTAACTATGCTGTTTCTGATTGTTGAGATAGTTGGGAAAGGTCTTATATAACTTCCTTTAGTCTTCTTTTGAGACTTTCCTCTCCCCTCTTGTTATTTAATTGGTTTAATGAAATGTCATTGTCTCTCTTTTTTCTAAAAAATTAAAATTACCTCTGAGGCTCGGGCTAGATTTCCAAAACAATTTTAGTAACAGTAAACATTATCAAACGTATCGCGGAGTTATTTTAATATGGAACTTGCCTCTACTTGACATATTGTAAAAAGTAGTAAAACAGCGTTTCTTAAAAAATCCTAACTTCCTAGTTCCTTCCTCGATCATTTCTGACTGGCCTTTATTATCAATTTTACTTGTATTCAACTGATTCAGGTTCATGGAAGACTGGACCTTGAAGAGGCTCTCAGAAGCCTCCTTAAAGATGACGAAGTTTTGGAAGCTCACCGAATGGCCGCAAAACAGGCGCAGCAGGCTTTGGCGAGTGGCATTATTGTGGGTATCTGGAATTCACTAAATTCCAATGTTCTGAGAAGTGCGTTTGGGTAGATGACATACGGTAAGATGCAGGTGAAAATTCCCTGAACGTTCTTGGATACGATCTTTCTTCTTGTAATTATGATCATTTTGCGTCACAATCTTGGAAATCACTTTTAACATCAAGCTGAACTAGCAAGCCTATATTGGGATGGCACTAAAAAGAGAGAAAAGAAAGCCTAAATTGGCTGATGGCTTTGGTGGACCACAAAAATAAATGGTCGGTCCATTGGGCATCCTTCGATGGAAGATTTTCAAGATGGGATTGTATCAATTAAATAGGTGAATCAATTTAGACCATTGGTTGGACTTGTATTTATGACTTTCACACATGTATAAGACTTCTCTAATTACAGAGACTAACATAATTTTAAAAAGATGTTAAGATCAAATGGATGGTTACTTTTTTTCATTGATATAATAAGTGGTTTATATCTTCACATTTTTCTCTGACTTGTTTAAGAAGAGTTATCTAATAAATTTTCTTGCACTTTGAGAATGAGCTTTTTATTTATGTCATTTTGGGTTGATTTTGAATGAAGTTAAATTAAAAAGTAGTTATAAATTA
Organism: Luffa acutangula; assembly: GCA_036850905.1. Lineage (NCBI taxonomy): Eukaryota > Viridiplantae > Streptophyta > Magnoliopsida > Cucurbitales > Cucurbitaceae > Luffa > Luffa acutangula. The sequence continues at coordinate 51,675,384 of CM072087.1, read as the reverse complement.
CTAATGGGGTCTAAATTGATTTACTTTAGGGTTTGATAGAATAATTGGTTTGAGATTTTAATTGGTTAAATAGATTTTTTTTCCCTCAGCATAAATAGTTTTATAGAAAATTTATAGTATCCAATCAAATATCTGCTCTGTTAAGAAAATTTAGGAGCAGGAACAATTTAACTAAGGTTAAATTTTTAGAACCAAATAAATACAGTGTTGTCAATTCAAGAACAAAAAGTATATTCGTGTTAGGGTCCGTTTGGAATACATTCTAATTTAATTGTTTTTCGAGAATGCATTTTTTAAAAAAAAAATTGTATAGAAATTATTTATAATTTAAACACTCATATGTTTGGTTGTATTTCCTCACAAATGTTTTTATACACAAGTTATTGTTTACTTTAGAATTCTTTTTTAAAAAGTTGGTTTAAGTGTTTCCCTTCAAATGGTTTATTTATCCATCTCATTTTCTAATAAGTCATTTTTAGTGGTTGCCAAACATTAGAAATTTTTTCAAAATGATTTATTTTCAAAATTAAACACTTGAAAAGTTAACCCGAATACACCCTTAGTTATAATTCTAAAATTACCCTCCGGGTTATTTTTATATTCTAAATATTACACCAAATTGCCCTCATCTAAATAAGATAATGTGGTCTCAATCTCAAAATCAAATTGTTATTTTCTCTTAATTTGAGTTTTTTTTTTTAATTCGTAAGTGTCCGGGCCAGCTTACACGAGATTTGGTTGCCAAGAAAACTCCTAGGATATTAATTCCTAGGTAGGTGGCCACCATAGATTGAGCCTATCCTATAAGCCCTTTGTTTTTTCTATGGTCCTTAAATCTTATGCTTAGCTATTTTGTAATATGAGTTAGTTTACCATCAAAGAGTATCTTCTTTTAAAAAACTTTCCCATTCTTTACAATGATCTTTGCCATCACATGAAAATTTCTAGCACATGGATACATGCCATAATTCGACGAAGCAAGTGCGCTAAAGACAAACTTCATAAAACAAATATTTTTTTTTTGTTTATTTTGATAGTAATAATTTTTGTCAAATGATTTTACTATAAGATTACAGTTACATTTTTTTAGGAAAATAAATCAACATTTACCCCTAAACGTGGTCATAGTATCACTTTTACCTTAAAATTTCAATTTCATCAAATTGCACTTTTTTATAAGTTCATCAAATTATACCACTTGGATAAGTATTGTAATTTTAATTTCAAATTGGAAAAAAGTGATTCAATTTTTACCTTATGTTTAAATAAGTGTTTAAATTTCTATCTTATCATAGTATTCATTTGAAGAATTGTTAAAATAAATATTTTGATAGAATTTTAAACAAAACAGTTTTATGGGTTATTTTTCTATTTAAAAAAAAAAAGTGAGATTTTGTATAGTTATTAAATGATTGATTTTATACAGATTTGAAATTAACAATTTTTTATTTTAAATATTTTTCTTTTTGAACTCAATGGGTAGATTCTTTAAAATTGAATAGAAAGGTAAAAATTATAACAAAATTTAAGGCTTAATTTAGAGAAATTGAGAGATTATAGTCGTGATTTATACAGTTTACCAAATTTAGAGAAAAATATATTGATTTTCTTTAGAAAAGAATGACGCGGGAGGGCATGCTTGAGCTTGACCGGTGTTGGGAAAGGGCAGTAGGGTTTTATTAATTTTGTATTTGATTATTGACAATTTGTGCGCCATTTTCACGCCAAATCTCTTCACGCTCCCTTCGACGCTTCCGTATCACGCACGTTTTCCTCGGCTCCGATCATTTTTACAACGCGTCAACCTCGCCAATAACTCGATCTTTTCGCGATAATTTGTTTTTTTTTTTTCTACGTACAAATTTTGGCTAAATTACAAGTTCGGTTTCTAAATTTAAATATATTCTTATTTTTAATTTAGTGGCTAAGATTTTAATTTAGCCTTTTGTGGTTTAGATTTTAATTTGATTCTCACGGATTAAATTAAATTTAGTCAACTCAAAAGATATATTTTTTTTTATTTGACCCTAAACTCTAAACCAAACAAGAAAATAACAAGTTCTAAAAAAAAAAAGAAAACAAGAAAATAATGGAGGAAATTTCTAGTATATGAAAATTTTTTCATATTACCCTCATTCATTGTTTGCCATGTAGGGAGTATTTAAGAATTGTGTGGGACCCATACAATAAAATATTATATCATTAAATGTTCATTAAATGACGTGTCAAATGTTGAATGAAATGAGTAGGTACTAATACTATAAATTTTCCCAAAATAATGTGTTCCACTAATGCAATTAGTCAACGCAAGAAATTAACATATGCTCGTTGCAAGAAAAAAAGAAAGTGTCAATGAGGTTAGGACCATTTTGTAAGGTTCGACTGAAGCATAAAGATCAAATTGCATGTTTTTAAGTCAAAAGAATCAATTTTTTTTTTTTTAAGCTAAGATCAAATTAAGATTAAACTAAAAAAAGAATCAAATTAAAACTATGATTGAACTGAAGCTAATTTCAAACCATACCAATTAAATTGAAGACTTTTAAAATTGTAAATATCAAATTGAAATGGTGTCAAAATAGTAGTGACCAAATTTATAATTTTGCCATTAATTCGGTTATAATATCACTATTTAAGTTAATATGGTGATTCAAACTTCCAATCCAATCATGCTTGTGCTTTATTTATTTTCTTATTTTAATCTTTTGACAATATTTTGTTAACCATACAAGACGAGAATTTTGAATTTTGAATTAGCTCTCTATACCTTTTTTAGTTCAACAATATTTGAGACCGGAGGATTCATTGACCTCTTGGTCGAAATATATGTCAATTACTATTAATATATGCTCATTTTAACTATTAGTTTTTATTGATTATAGTAATTTTATGAAACAATCACATTATAGAAAAACTGGAGAGCGTCTTTAACATTGAATTTGAATCACAACATCACGATTTTATACCAAACTTTTATCTTTTTTTTTTTTTTTGACAACGTGTAGGTGGGGGATTGAACCTTTTGACCTCTCGGTCAAGATACTTTTTATCTCTTATCTCTTAATTCTAGGTTTCACTAGGTTTATTTTAAAGGGTAAAACTGAGTATAATTATGAGGATAAAACACTAATTACCATTCCAAAGGGTGATAATTCAATTTTCCACCTCTACAATTATTGAACTAAAAGAAAGTTTATTTTAAGGGAAAAAAAATCATATTTTTACCCCCTCAACTTGTCAGGCTATCAATTTTCACCATAAAACTTTCCATTTAATCAAATTGAACCCTAAACTTATATCGGTGTTGAAATTTTTACCATCAGTTCAATTAGCTAATTTCAACAAAAAAAGCAATGTAAAGATATATCTCTATAAACTCATTAATTTTAATAAAATCAAGCTTTGCACAAAAATAAGTGACCAATGCACAAATGTAACAACGATTTCTAGCTAAAAATGTCGTTGTTCTATGTAATTTTACTAAATTTGTATAATACATATGTTTTATAATATATTGAATGCATAAGAGAAAACATTTTTTAAATGATATTCAGAGTCAGAACTTATTGGAGAGTTAAAAATTGAAAGGTTAAGATTGTAACACTTGTTTGTGCAATTTAATGAAATAGAAAGTTTAAGGGGTGAAAAATTATACAACTTGACACGTCTAGGGATAAAAATGGACACTTTTCCCAATTTTAATGTGTACATTTTTTATAAATTCAATTTTAATATCTAAACAAATTATATTTTTTCATGTTATATTTAATTTAGGTAAGTAATGATCAAAATTATAAATTCGTGTTTGGTATGCCGTTTATATATATATATATATATATTAAAGATTTATTTGAATAAAATAGAGTTAGAGAACATGATAAACTGTTTTTGAATTTTATGATTTGAATGATGAGAAATTTGAAAATAAAAAACTTTGATAAATATGCTATTTATGATTATAAGTTTATTTCATTTTTTTTTAAAGTAAGTTTATTTCATTTTTATTAAAACTAAAATATGTATAACATAATATATATTATAAGTTTCTAAAAAAAAATACATAAATATATTATAAGTTAAATAATGTTGTAAAATGATAATTCGAACAAATCTATAACCTAAAACATATCCTGGCTTTGTTTTTCATGGAATACTTTGTTTTTAAATTACTTTCCCAAATGCACCCTAATTTTCTCGAATTATATAGTATAGCTATCAAACTTAAAGTATCTAAACTCATAAACATGGGATGAATGACACAGAGTATACAGAAAAAAAAAAAAAAAAAAAAAAGTCGTAACTTAACCTTATAGTGACTATTCCAATTATTTTCAGCTGTAAGAATAATATAATTGTGTTGAGTGGCATAAAAAGATATATATATATATATTTTGATATGGCATAAAAAGATATAGAAAACGATAGATGCCCCAAACAAAAAAAAAAAAAGATATAGAAAGTGACAGATCACACATGACAACGGCGCAGAGTTGTTTAAAACAAACGAAAAAAAAAAAAAAAACCTAACTCCATAGAGTGACGAATTTGTTTTTGTTTTTTAATGTCAAATAAGATTTAAAAAAAAAAACATTGTATAAAATTAAATTTAATTTATCCATAAAAATTTTGAATTTTAAAAATCAAAGGCATGTTTTAAGGTGCTTTTAATTATTCCTACTTCCAATATCACCACTAGGGTTCGATTTAGAATCATTTGAAAAAAGATAAAAAATATATATAAAAGGAGCAGTTGCATAGATAGCGCCAACAAGAGCATAACTCAAGTGACATAAAATTGTACTGATAACCATGAGGTATGTGGTTCAAATCATTCACCCCATATTTTTCTCTGATTATTCAAAGTATTACCAAAATAAAATATATAGATTAAGGGATTATTTTTCAATTCAAACAATATGGGGAGAAAATTAAAACATTTGTGTTTAAAAGATAAATTTTATGGAATAAAAAGGTGTTTTTGTATTTAATAATATTATAGGATCTTGAAAAAAAAAAAAAAAAACTGTGGGCATATTTATTTATACATACAGTGGGTAAACTTTGAAAAAGCTATTGGAAGGTGTGAATAATGAGAAAGTCCATTGGAAGGCATTTGCTTTACCATGGGCTCAGTTGTAATGGAAGAGTCTTAAACCTATGGGGCTGACTGCTAAGGATCTGTGCATTTTTTTTCCCTCCCAATGTGTCATACCATGCATTAAAAGGTCAAGCCACAAACCATTTTCTTTTTTTTTTTTTTTTTTACTCTTGTATTCACCCAACAAAATTGACCTTCCAATCATGATGCACCAAAAAGTTTTTGAAAAGTTTGGGTTTCACACATCATTTTTGCCTATTGTATTTTGAGTTTTATATTGAATTTAACATATATATCTTAGGTCACTCATTTTTATCATATTCAACATTTTAAATGTGAGAAATTTAGAGGTGTAGTGATTTGCTTGAGTGACTTTAATAATGTCTAGATTAGCTTGCTTGTGACAAACGAACGTAGATAGAATAGAACTCAACAAAAACAAATTTTGTATTTTGTGAAGAAAAGTATCTAGACTTGATCAAATTATTATTTTGCTACTTATTATTGTTGAGTCGACGAAATAATTTGATATGCTAGGGGTAGAGTGGTGGCTCAAAAATAATTTTATGTGTGGTGGTAAAGTTGAAACAACTATTTTACAAAGATAAAGTAGAATATAAAGGAATTTCTATGTAGCTCGACTAGTTAAGAAATATCATCGACCACGAAATTAGAAATTTGAATCTTCCTACAACAAAAACTAAAAGAAAAACTCAAACAACTTGAATTGGGTCCAATTCTAAAGTCAAGTTAGGTAAATTGAGTTAAAACGAACAAATTCTGGACAAGAAATTTGAAAAATATTAATCACTATAAGAAATTCTAATTGACTATAACTTAACCATAATTCAACCATTGTACTAAATTTCCATCGACACGTCGACATTTTCACATTTCTATGGGTTCGACATTAACATGCGTGGTGAATCGACATTTCCATTATATCGTAAAAAATTTAATAAAATGTAAACAAGATAATAACAAAATGTAACTAATATGGTGATAATATTTATCATAAGCATTTTAACTTATTTTAACTTGTACACCATTTATTTGTTAATTTAAATATTTGTTTGAATTTTATTGTTTTGAATATTTTTCTCCGAATATCCATCGACATTTTGTCGATATTTCTATCGACATTTTCATGAAATTGAGACCTCGACATTTACATCACATTTTAACCTTTAAATTCAACTAATTAAAATATTATATCATCAAGGTACATTTTTATAAAAATGAGATGTTTACATTTTTACCCTAAACCCTAGGCAATAATAATAAAAAAAAAACACGGAACAATAAATAGGATGGAAAAGTAATTATGTTATATAGAGAAAAAGTGAAATGAACAAATGTTTGAAAAAGCGAATTTATCGCGAGATTGGTAGAAGAAAAGGAGTAAAGCGAGAGACGGTGTGAGAAGCAACGAGGGCGAAAAATATAATTGCATTTTGGTTTCAGTTTCTGGTGGAAGCGCAGAACCAGGTTTTCTCTCATTCCGCTCTCGGAGTCAGAGATAGAAAGTGTAGGATCCTTCTTCCATTTCTGATTTATTTCCTTCTCTTCATTCTTCTTCTTCTTCTTCTTCATCTTCCTCCGATTTCAATTCGTTTTTTCAACTTCTCCTCAATCCCCACCGATTACATCCATCCAAGATGCATTCCAATCACTTGCTTCTCGAGGAGCCTATTCGCATGGCCTCCATCCTCGAGCCATCCAAGGCTGTAAGTTCTCTTCTTCTTTTCAACTTTCTGATGTTTTCTCTTCATTTGGATGTCTTTTACTTGATTTCTCTTGGATCTGTGAAGCTGTTTTATGTGACTCTGAATACGTGTTTGTGTTTCGTTGTCGATTGCTTTACTTTTACATTTTCGAGGGTTAGAATGTTATTTGCACTTGTGAAGCATCGTTGTTGTTTGTTTATTTTGTTGGTTTGACTATTTGTTTATTGACTGTTTTTCAGAGTTTCTTTCCTGCCATGACGAAGATCGTTGGGACTCTTGGTCCAAGGTCTCGATCTGTTGAGATAATCTCTGGCTGTCTGAAGGCTGGAATGTCTGGTATACTTATTTCTTTTATTTTCTCGTTTCGAATCTGTTTCTTTTCACGGTTTTATTTCTGGGTGCCCGGCATATTTTGATAGTTTTCGTTCCTAAGAGCTTTTATTTTCTTGGTGATAGTTGCTCGTTTCGACTTTTCATGGGGTGACCCTGAATATCATCAGGAGACTTTGGAGAATTTGAAGTCGGCCGTGAAGAGCACTAAGAAGCTTTGCGCTGTATGTTATAGTTATAGGCATCGTGATTGTTGCTTGAGGTTCTCTATATATGTAGACTCTGCTAGAAGGGGAATCACTCCCTTGAAAATCCACTGTTTTTTTTTTTTTTAAATTATTATTATTTTTGTACTTTTTATAATTTATTTAGAAAAGTATTTTGTGTTGTCTTATGGTTGGATTACTTGTTTGGTTAAGTAGAGAAAAAATGTGAATGTTTGTCCTCCTATTCCAGTCGACGGTCGTTCAGATGGAAGTGTATGAAGTTTTTTACTGAGTTGCTATATTATGATTCTTGCTCTGTTACTGTAACTGTGCGGTCAGTTCCAAGAATAAATTCTACTGATGAAAAAATATTCCTGCCCATCATATTTAAATGCTGAATGTTCTATGCGCCAAGTGTTACTTTCATGTGTGATGAAGGAAAATAACTGATGCAATGCCTTCTGCTCTTTTTAGGTTATGCTGGACACTGTGGGCCCTGAGTTGCAAGTTATAAATAAAACTGAGAAATCCATTTCACTTCAGGAAGATGCCGTAGTTGTCCTTACGCCCAATCAAGATCTCGAGGCAACTTCCGAGCTCTTGCCTATCAACTTTACTGGACTTTCCAAGGTATCAAACTTCATACTGCTGTTATTTTCATGACGACTTTCCCCTTGGCAAAGTAATAATGAGTTTGATTTTATTTAGTTTGGCCATGTTAGCTGACTAGCTGTTGAAAGTCTGTACTTGGTCTCTTGATGTCTTTGCGATGTGCTACTGAAAATAACCTTTCACTAACAAACCTTTGAGTTTTTATGATATCCTGTAGAAGTGTTAACAATGTATTGACTTTTGATTAGGTCCTAGAAAAACCACCATGGGTTGATCCATTTTTCAACAAGTGCTAGTAGTGAACTTTGAAGCCTTTGAAGTCATTCGTTCTTAGTCATGGTCACCCAGAGTATTTATGTTTATGGGTTTCTCAATTCTGAATATCACGCTGTACTCACATACTAGTTTCATTATGGCTTTACGCCCATGATTATTTAAAATGTCTCTTTTCTAAATATTGATTAAAATAACGAAGTCGTGATATGAATGCTGATAAATTTATTTAATTTGAGTAGTGCAAAAAACTTGTGAATTGTTTGTTAGAGTAAAATGAGTAAAGCGTTTTTCCAAATGAGAAACAAAGTTTTGAAACCTAAGAGTGACACTTACTTAGAAAAATCCTACTAAAAGTTCATGAGGAAAATCTCTATAAAATATATGATGACGACTAGATACTTAAGAAATTAATCTAATATATGTCAAACATGTCTCATTCAACATCGATCTGCTTGTCTTTCTAATTTTACTGATTGCTTATAGCATGTCTGAAATTGAGCAAGTATTACGAGGCAATCCAATTTGAATATTAAACTACCATTGATATTAGTGATTTTTTTTATCAGAAATTAATTCTTTACGTTGTCTTTTGTAGGCTGTGAAGAAAGGAGACACTATTTTCGTGGGTCAATACCTTTTCACTGGAAGTGAATCAACTTCTGTATGGATGGAGGTGAGTGAAACTTTCTAGTAGCTGTTGCCAATTCTTTCTCTCCTTGTTTTGTTTAGTTGGTTCATGTTTGCACGTTAAAACTATGGTTCTTCGAGATAGTGGCTGCATTTCATTTGTTTGTGTGGTTTGAATTTGCACTTCTTGTCTGGATGATTTCTAATCTGCAAAGTATAGTTTACCACGTAATTTCATAATTTATTGTAGATAAATATCATGATGAAGGGCTGAATTTGTACTTGACTCTGTTTTTTGCTGGAAACTTGATCAGGTTTCTGAAATCAAAGGCGATGATGTTGTTTGTGTAATTAAGAACTCTGCCACATTGGCTGGATCACTGTTCACTTTGCATGGCTCTCAAATTCATATTAATCTTCCTACACTTTCTGATAAGGATAAGGAGGTGGGTGAGCTTTATGATTTACATATTGTCATTTTTCTTGACGACTTTATTGAAGTCTATTCATTGGTTCTTAACATAGTGTATTTCACTGTTAATTTCAGGTTATATCTAGTTGGGGAGTGCAAAACAAAATTGATTTCCTCTCATTATCATATACTAGACATGCCGAAGATGTTCGACAAGTATATTTCTTTACACTGAGCTTTCTCTCTCGTTTCTCTCTTTCTAGATTATTTGAGGTAAATAGATGGCTTTTATGTTGTTATACAGGCTCGTGAATTCCTTTCCAAGTTAGGTGACCTTAGCCAAACCCAAATCTTTGCCAAGATTGAAACTGTTGAGGTTAGTCATTTTTAGTTTTTTTTTTTTTTTTGGGGGGGGGGGGTCAAGCTTTTCTAATACTGATTTAGACTTTTGCATATTTCTGCGATCCTATTTTTAGGGATTAACCCATTTCGATGAGATTCTACAAGAAGCAGATGGTATTATTCTATCCCGTGGGAATTTGGGTATAGATCTCCCACCTGAGAAGGTTAGTTTCCTTCAGTACAATCTCAAAATAGTCTCATCAAGTTAATTTCCGTCAATTATTTATGTATAATTTTTTTGGTAAGTTCTTATGTTGCTTGCACATTAGAGCTGGTGCTTGTGTTTGAGACTTGAGAGTATCAATATTCTTCTCCAGTCTCGACCTTGATACTTGGTTGGTTGAATGGGAAGAGAATTGAAACTATTTACTATTCTTACTTGAGAGGACAATTGGGAAATGATGCTGTACTGATAGATCTGTTGGAAAATCCTGTTCTTTCATTCACAAGCATATGATTTGATTTATCGTTTGATTTTTCACTGGTCTTAAATTTAACCCAATGGAACTAGTAAGCAAAAATTTAACTGACTTGTGTACATGTAACCTTGATCGCATTAAGTCATAGTGGTCTTTTGGAACTCCTAATTCATGTGGTTGAGTGTCTTACAACACTCCCTTCATAAATCCTTTTTCACTTATTAATGGTCTTGGTCCAAACTTAATTTTCTTCTCACTGTGACCATAAGGTTCTAAGACTCAAGATATAGGCTTCTTTCTGATCACTTCTTCATATGTTGCAGGTGTTTTTATTTCAGAAAGCTGCCCTTTACAAGTGTAACATGGCTGGAAAGCCTGCTGTGGTTACTCGTGTTGTGGACAGTATGACCAACAATTTAAGACCTACTCGTGCAGAAGCTACTGATGTTGCAAATGCTGTCCTTGATGGTAAGTCATGCAATAATAATTAGAAAGTATATTGTGTTAAAAGAGTAAAGACAAGATGATATGTAGCCCTTTTCTGAAATCATTGGTTTATTGCAAATGACTGATGCTTAACAGCTTAAGATACGGATGTACTTTTTGAAATTTATTCTTCAATTACTTTCTCTTTCTTCCCCTTTCATTTTTCGCCTATTTTATTATGAATTGAAATTTCTATTTACTTGTCAACATTTTCTTAAATCAAAGCATTTGACAACAATATGGGAAATATCAGAAAATGTCTAACAGAATGTTACAGTAGGAACAGAAGTACTGATGAAGATGATTTACCTACTTAAGGGATGCCAATTTTATTTATTAATTCAAAATTCGTTTAAGAGTTTTTGTGATTTTTATGATATATTTTTTTTTGTAATATCTGTTGACATCAACGCTTCCCTTGAAGTTCCATCACCATGACATCATTTAACTCGGTCATTTTATAATTCACATTTGCTTTGGTTAAATCTATTTTCATGATACAGGAAGTGATGCAATTCTTCTTGGTGCTGAGACTTTGCGTGGACTGTATCCGGTGGAGACTATTTCAACTGTGGGTAGGATTTGTGCTGAGGTAAATACCCTCTGTCCATCTTTGTATATATATGGCTGGCATGTTATGAGGAACTTATTTTGTGAACTCAAGCTTTAAGCTCCTCAAAATTAAGGTCTTTACAAACTATTCCCCTTCTATTAGCGTGACAAGTGGATAGTCTTGCGACTAATTTTGGCTTGTAAGCTCTTGCTTCAGAAATTAAATTCATTCTGTTCTTTTTAGAGTGGATTTTCTGTCATACTAATATCTTGCTAGTAGGGCTCTGATTAACTTGAGCCTTGTATTAGTTCGCTATCATGTGTACATGTTGGCTTTGTAACTGTTAAGGTCTGTCTGTTGAGGATTTTTGTTATTTGCTCAACCTTTCAAATTATTAATTTTTTGTTTTATATGGTGTTGAGTATATGCAATGTTCCAAAGACCAGTGAAATTTTACGCTGTTTTGATCTTGCTTTCACTCCTTTTTGGAGTTAGTATCTTCTGAGCATTTGTCTCTGGTCATTTCTTCCATGAAAAGTTCATGGTTTATTTTCCAAGTGAAGAAGAAATGGGACTTGTTTGCCTCAATCTTTTAACTTATGTTAATGAATGTTTTTGCTAATCATGAAATTTGAAACTATCCTCTTCTAGTTGTAGATCTTGATACTTATGGTATTTGTTCTCTTAGCTTTAGCATTTTTGTTCTTGATGCATATTCCCTGCTATTCAGTCATTATTTTAAATTTTTAGAAGAGAGATGCATATCACATTTGACCATTCTCTTCTAAGCCTAATGGTTGATAATGACATTTTAAGCTTATAAAGGGTCATTGTTAAAAATGTGAAGGATTTGTAGATTTGTCACCGTCTATAATTTTGATTCCCGTTTCTTCTGAAGTGTTTATATGTTTTTACCCCTTGGGTGCTCTCATTTCCAAAAAAAAAAAAAATGCAGTCTGAGAAGGTGTTCAATCAAGATTTGTATTTCAAGAAGACTGTCAAATTTGTTGGTGAGCCTATGACGCACTTGGAATCCATTGCTTCCTCAGCGGTATTGACTCCTTATTCTGGTTACTGTACATATTATTTTCAATGGTTTTAGTAATAATCTTTTTTATAATCGTTATAGTTCTACCATGGTTTTCATATGCAATATATTTATTCTGTTTTTAGGTTAGGGCTGCCATTAAGGTGAAGGCTTCAGTTATTATTTGCTTCACTTCATCTGGAAGAGCTGCAAGGTATCACTTATCAGGGTTCAAGAATCCCGCTTTGATCTTCAAACAAGCTGAAGCTCATTTAAAATTTTGGTAGCCAGTTATTTCATGGAATTCTAAACTTGCTGTATGAATATGCAGATTAATTGCTAAGTATAGGCCCACGATGCCGGTTATATCTGTTGTCATTCCTAGGCTGAAGACAAATCAGTTAAGGTGGAGCTTTAGTGGTGCATTTGAGGTATTTCTTTTATCATTTTGAGCACTCTTCAGTACTGTTGTCTCATTAAGTGCTTCCTACACAAATATTTTAACAAATCAAATTTTCCTGCACTTGGGGTGGGTGACTTAGTAAAGGGGGAGCCCTTATATGCATTTTGCCTCAATTCTAGCTACAAGTCAGTTATTGTACAATGCCGCTTGCTACTGTGCCTTATTTTTCTTGTGTTTTTTCAAAAACTAAATAAATATCAGATTTCTAAAAAGGGAACTGTAGACATGATTTTGAACTTGCTGATTATGCATTAGATTGGTATGCTGTCTCAAATTCATCCTAGCAGAGTTCATATTCAAAGACAACTAAAATAACAATGATATTGTATGGCTATATATTTTCTGCTTTCATCTCTTGGGTAGTGTATGGATTGTTCTACATACTTGTTGGATTTTTGTTAACCTTACTTTGGGCATATGTATGAGTGATTATATGATTCTCTTTTTAGAGGTGAGTATTAATGTTCAATAAGTTCTATTCATATGGATTAAATAAATGCTGGGTCAGATTATCAGATTAACTATCATCCAGGATGATTTGCATTTTGTGCAATTTGTGTCAAACATTTCCGAGAATCGCAATTTTTTAAAGTCTTTTTATCTTTCTTTTCTTTTCTTTTCTTTTTTTTTTTTTTTTTCTTCTATCTTTGATAATGTGTTATTGGGTCTTCAATCTATTTCAGGCTAGACAGTCATTGATAGTAAGAGGCCTCTTTCCCATGCTTGCTGATCCACGACATCCTGTAAGTTTCATTTTCCATTTTGATTTATATGGTTGATGAAGGGTGAATTATGCTTTTGTTTTATATCAGAATCTGCTGGCTCATTAGTGATCCTTTTACGAGGTCAGGGTGGTAAAAGTATAGATGGTTTAACTTCTGAATTATTTACAGGGGTTTGCTTGTTGGTCTATCTCTATACCTGTTTTGTTCTTTAATAAAATGAATTGTTCTACAAACCCTTGTATTTGATTCTCTGAATTTAGTTACATAGTTTTTATTGATTGCCTGAGCTCTTCAATCACCACCACAAACGGAGCATGTACTATGTACGATGTGCAATGGAACAAAACCACCCGAAAAGGTTTGAAATTACGATGAAAGTGCACCTGTGGTTGAGAATGAGCAACTGCATATATTATGGACTTGTATAATAAATATAGACACGCACAAGGGAGTTGGGAAATTTTCCTGGAGTTCTGGCACGTCAGTGCATTGAAAGTCACAAAGTACTATAGTCATTATGTTCTTCAGATTTTTCTTTTTTGAATTAATCGACTTCTGGAACGTCATTATGCATTGAAATTAAAAAATGACAAGAGTACTATGTTCAGATATTTTTATGTTTCTTTTTTAAATAAAATCTCAACTATCAAATCATATGACATATGGTTTCTGATTGTATTTATGGCTTTGTAGGCGGAGTCTACTAGCGCAACGAATGAGTCAGTTTTAAAGGTTGCTCTTGATCATGGCAAAGCATCTGGAGTGATCAAGTCACATGACCGAGTTGTTGTTTGTCAGAAGGTTGGGGATGCATCTGTGGTCAAGATTATTGAGCTTGAAGATTGAATGAAATAGCCTTTCCAGATAATTTTTCCCGCTAATTTTTTGAAGTGACCGGTTTTTCTGGTGCTGTCACCACCATGAGGTATAATGAATTTATATACATGGTTTTGGAGATTGAGGAGATCTTATAAGTGAGAATGTAAAATGACTCATCAAACGTTATTGACTTTCCCAAATTTAGAAGTCATGGTGTTCATGGCAAATCTTAATTTATTGAAGTTATTCAACCAATGGCCAATTCATGGTTTTTGTTTAGTTTTCATGTCTATTTGCTGTTGGCATTTGTAGGAGTTGTGATTTCAATTTTTGATTCAGTTGGAGGTGAGCTCTACTGGTATGTTGCAGTGATATAAATCAAACTCCAAAGAATTTTTATACACTGAATTGTTCTTTCCTTGTAGTTTGTGGAACAGGGGAAGATCTAAGCATAGAATTCTGACCATCTTTCACATACTGACAGCACTGTGGAAATATTAATCTTTCGTTACCTTTGTTACTCATTAAGAATGTCTCTAATCATTTAGTATGTCTTTCTCTAATTGTGCATCTTAATGTTGTTTCATGGGTTAAAATAGCTGCCCCTTCTGGACTTGTTCTATTTTAGCATTTTATTGTTAATATCATGTCTTTTTTATGAATGAGAATAATTATTAATATTTTATGATGTTCAATAAAAATTAACTTCAAACTGACACTGAAGTGTATGGACTAAATTTGCATATTTGTAAAGTATAGGACTAAAATAGGAGATCCAAAATATTGGGATTCAAATGATATTTTAATCTTTTATCTACTATTTTATATTCTTTATGATGAGACAGGAAGAATATCATTTTCTTTTTGGTGAGATTACGTTAGACATGAGGTGATGAACTCAAAAGACTTTAGGTAAATCAAATATGTGGTATCTAAGTTTGACAAGTTTAGATTAGCTAGAGGTGGAGTAGAAAGATTGTACACGGTAAATCTTTTATGTTTAAAATTTTTGTGTACATAACCTTTCAAGCCTAAAAATTTAGAGGGACAGATTTGAGAGAGCTTTAAATTTCTAATTTTGTTTGGAAAAAAAAAAATAACACTAACTGGATAAGGTATATGAATTTTTATCACAAACTTGTAATAGTTAGTGTTGTAAATTATCTCAAATAGTTATTAAAGAAATGTATATTTTCATGTGTTAACTAATACTACATTGATAGGGTTTTTTTAGAAAAATGGTACAACAAGATTTGACAAAATTATAGCCAATTTTGTGTGCGATCAAGCTTAATTTTAAAATGATCAATTTGAGCATAACTCAATTGGTTAATATATACATTTTCGATAAAAAAAAAAAAAAAAAATTAGAGGTATGAATCTTAATCCCTACATGAAATTAGCAAGTTTTTGGAGAGTTTGTCAAAATTAATGGATGAATTAGTAAAAACAAATAAACAAAATGTAACAATTACAACACTTATCTAAGTCTAAATTTCAATTTGATGAAATTGAATATTTAAAATAAAAAAAGATACATTTTGCGGAGTCTTTTCTTTCTTTCTTTTTTTTTTCTTTTTTTTTTTTTTGGGTAAAATTTGAGTATTTTCCCAAGTCTTAAATCTAAAGACCAAGTTCTGTAATTAAATTCTTCTCTTCCCCCCTCTTTTGTGTTCACTCTAATTGAATAAGTTTTGTTTTAATTCAACCTATAAGGTGGAAATTCAAATTTTATCTCTAAGAAATGCAATAAGTCATTTATCTACTCAAACATGTTTAAATACTAAACAAATATTATTTACTTATTTTATTTTAATTTTCTAATAAGCTTCAAGATAGCTCAATTTTTCTAATGAATACAAAATTTAATGTTGAAAGTCAATTTGAGTACGTGGGTTAAAAAGCATTAATATTCTCCTTTAAAAAAAAAAAAGCATTGATATTCAAATTTTATCCTCTGTTAAACTTTAAAAATTATATTAAAGGAAAAAAGCTAACAGATGTATGAAATGGACACGTGTTCCCTACCTCAATAAACAACGTCCACGTGCAATCCAACAGAGTTGCGGTGAGAAAGGGTCCTTCTGACATTAATAGTAATTAGTTAGGGACCATAAAGAAAGATACAGACCAAAAACTATATGAAAATGAAATTAAATAAATGGAGGACGAATTGAGTAATTTATATGTTTGTTTATTTTAAACTTCATAGAAATAACAACAATAATGGTTAGAATATGTAATTGCAATAATACCCATTTCTGATTTCATCGCATTAACTAAAAAGTGTTCCGTGTGTAGTGTCATTTTTGTCGCACTCCAAAACGCAGTCTACCGTACGGATGGATGTGGTGGCATCACGCATGCCACGTTTCTCACGTGATTCACGCCCTCCTCTCTCTCACTCTAGGTTTTTTTCTCTCTCTCTAGATTCTATTATGACCTACATGTTTTTTTTGGTATTTTCATGACCCTCTGACATGCAAAAATAATAAATGTTCTACATTTTCAATTCAAGGATATATGTTTTTTTGTTTGCGTCAGCATTCTAGTAAAATTATCATTTTACTCTCTACTCTAACATCGCTCTCTCTCCAACCTTTCGCTCTCGCTCTTTCTCCAATTTCTCTCTCCAATCTCTCACTCGCACCAGCCTCTTGCTCTCTTTTCAATTTTGCTCTCGCTCTTAAATGTCTTAAATGCACATTTTCATATAAAGAGTGAAATGATAATTTTGTTAGGATGATGATTTAAGCAAAATAACATATATTCTTGAATTGAAAAAGTAAGACATTTTTCATTTTGGCCTATCCACACAATCAAATGTTTCATATATCCACACAATTGTTTCATGTTTTTTTATGTCGACATGTGAGGTGGGAGAATCGAATCCCAGACCTTTTGATCATAAATATAAATTTTATATTAGTTGAGTCATGTTCATGTTGGATTTTTTTTTCCTTGAGTACATCAACATTTGGGGGTGGGGGGATTCGAACCTCATACCTCATGGTCGAGAGAACATGCCAATTACCGCTGAGCTAAGCTCGCTTTGGCATGTTCATGTTGGATTAAGTACATGTGTTTTTACTAGTTGATTCAAAATTTTGTTTTCATTAAGACATATTGTATTAATATATACATATTAGTTCAACGACGTGGGAGTGAAAATTTAAACTTTAACCAAAAGTCGAAAATATAATATTTGACCAATTTGTAACAATGTCCATGAATAATATAATAAGACTCCAAAATGTTAACTTGGGTTGTACCATCCCCTTATATTATACAAAATGGAATTGCATAGATATTCTATTATATGCCAACCATTAATTTGATTTTGTGTTTTTTTATTCCTTGAAAAATATACCACTGAATTTTAAGTCAATTGAAGGGGTACTATTATTCTATAACGCATTCATTCAAAGTTCAAATTAATTTCAAAGAAACTATTGGCGATTAGATATCAAAAGTCATCTACACTACCTTCTTTCTTGAATATGCTTTTGTGTCACGCTTTTTCTTTTCTCCCCTTGGCAGTTTTACAAGCAAATCAATGGGCTCCAATAGATTATAAAAGAAGTAATATAGCAAAAATGATGGATGGGTAATGGAATAAAAGGAGAAAATAAGTGGTTCTCAAAACAAATTAAAAAAAAAAAAAAGGAGAATAAGTGATTTATTTGAGTTTTTCCCCATTAATCTAAAAAGCAAGGCACACCTTATATATTTTTCTAAGGAATATCATACATGGACAAAACTAATAGAGAATTTGCGGTGGGTGGCAAATAAGAATTATATAATTGTAAATATAGTACAATGTAAAAAAATTGTAAATATAACAAAATCTATCAGAGTATACTACTGATAGACAGTGATAGACTCTAGTTAATTAGAATCTATCTGATAGACTTCTCAGCAATAGACTCTGATTAATCAGAATCTATCAGTCTACTGATAGACTCCGATTATTCAGAGTTTATCAGTGTCTATCGCTGATAGACTCGATAGACTCTAAATAATCAGAGTCTATCAGTGATAGACAAGGATAAAATCTGACGACAACTTTTTGGTCTTGTAATAATTAATTTTGCTATATATGCAATTAGTTTGCAACTGTGCGATATTTGCTATTAATTTGGTCCAATTTGCCATCCATGCAACTGCCCCAAACTAATAACTTTGACGTGATTTATAACTATTTGATTTTTGGTTTTTGGTATTTGAAAATTAAGCTTATATACACTACTTACACCTATTGATTTATTTGGTTTGTTATCTACTTTCTTACATGTTTTAAAAAATCAAGTTGATTTTTGAAAACTGAAAAAAATAATTTTTAAAAACTTGTTTTCGGCTAGGAATTCAACCATGTCATTGTCAAAGAAAACCATGATAAGGAAATTGAGAAAAAACAAAAATTTCAAAAACCAAATAGTTATCCAAAGAAACCTTATTAAATTTTAGCTTTATCTGATAATATGATTTTAAATAGGTCTACACTTTTTACATTTTAAAATATTTTCATATTATTTAATATTTTAAATATAATATGTAGAGGAATATATCTATTATTTTAATAAACCAACTTGTGGGTAGGAAGATTCAAATTTCTAACTATCTCATTTAATGGTATATGCTTCAACCTTTTTAAAGAAAAAAAAAGGATATATACTTTTTTTTTTAAGGAATTAATTGCATTAAAGAAATTTAAATGTTTACAACCACTTCCTCCTCAATTAAAGAGGATAGCAGGTTGGGATATTTACATCCCTACAAAAATGTCATCTTACAGCGTGGAAGATATCCAAAACGCAAAAGCCCCATCGACGACTTCTTCGGACGACATGTTAACCGTCACGAAAATTCCGCTACCGCTTGCACAATATATATATACTTTAATGATTGAGTTATGCTTAAATTGATATGTAAAAGGTTAGTTATACTCTTTTAACTTTTTGTGTTTTGAATTCTAAAAAAAAAAAAAAAAAAACTTGTGTTTTGTTGGTGTAAATTTCATTTATGAATTTTGAATAATTCCAATTCATCATTTAATTTATTAATGCTAACAATATTTGTTCTTAAAGTTTACAAACGTTCAATGGATCACAATAACAATATTAATTTTGATCATCATTTTGCCTCTAGTTTATATATATACTAATTTATATAAAGTTTAAAGTTTTAAAATTTATAATTATTATTTTTTAATTAAAGAAAAAAGAAAAAAGAAAATCAAATTCTACTCATCAATTTAATTAATTAACACCCTAAAACCTTTTTATTTTTTTGGTTTTTTTTGGTGAAAGATATGAACCTCTAATCAAAAGATACAAATTTTATGTTAGTTGAACTATACGCTTTTATTTTCGAACTTAGAAGTATCATAATCTTTACCATCTCTATTTTGATAGAGTTTTTTAATACCTTTTAGTTAAAAGTGTTTCTAAAGAATGCATTTTTTTTTTCTAAACATTTTGTATAAAAATTGTTTAGAATTTAAACACTCATATGTTTGACTACATTTCTTCACAAGTATTTTTATATACACAAGTTATTATATACTTAAAAACTCTTTTCCCCCACCTCAAATGTTGACAAACTCAAAAAAAAAAAAAAAAAAAACTCATATTAAAAAATTTGCTTTTAAGTGTTTCTTCAAAATAGTTTATTTCTCAATCTCATTTTTTAATAAATAATTTTTAGTGGTTGTCAAACACTGTATTTTTGTTTAAATGATTTTTTTTTCCAAAATGAAACACTTTTGGAAAGTTAAACAAAACACACACGTAAGAGAACGGTTAAGGTTTAGGTTTAAAGAATAAAATTATAATCAAATCGAATAATAAACCTTTTTTTTTTTTTTTTCTTGTCAACAATTTATAATTAGTTTACCGTGGAAGTGGAACTTTTGTAAATATATTTTTTTGATGGGACGGTGGGACCTTCTTATAATGTCTTAACGCTACGGTAATCATATAAGTTGGATACATATTATTTGTTTTAATTTGAAAAAAAAAAAAAAATGGTCAAACACAAACTATAATTGTCGGGAAATCGTATAGCGCATGAATACAAAAAGCTCACTAGTTTTGGGAAGTGAAAGATTGGAATGTTCCTCTGGTTTTGGTTCTTCCGCTGCAGAACCTGGTTTTGGTTTTGCTCTTAGTTCAACGCAACCTTCCAAGTCAGACAAGGAAGACGAGCTTCAATCCAACTCCAAAGTAATTTACTCAAACACCCCACTCTGATTCTTTCTGAATCTACAATATTCATCTCCTCTCTGGAATTGATCGCTTATCCTGAGTCTGGAAGCCGCCTTTACAGTTTCCACAAATGCATTCCAATCACTTGCTTCTCGAGGAGCCCATTCGGATGGCTTCCATTTTGGAGCCTTCCAAGGCTGTAAGTCTTGTTTTCTTTCTTCAAATGTTTTGGTCTAGTTCCGTTACTGTTACCAGATTCGAGCACTTGCTAGTTTGATTTCGCGTCGATCTTTGAGTTACTGCATTTCATTACAAGTGCATGGATTCTATTGGTCCGCATTGTTTGCATTTGAGGCGTGCTGATGTTTTGTTTGAAGCTCAATCGACTCTTCTTTTTGTTGCTTATTGTCTTCCAGAGCTTCTTTCCCACTATGACGAAAATTGTTGGTACTTTGGGACCTAAGTCTCGATCTGTCGAAGTAATTTCTGCGTGTTTGAGGGCTGGAATGTCGGGTATGGTCTGCTTCCGGTTAATGCAAATTGTTGCGGGATATATTACCTAATTGTCGTTTTAAATTGGTCCTGAGCTTATTTAAGTTTTTATATTATCATTATCTTTTTTTGGCAGTTGCTCGGTTCGACTTCTCATGGGGAGATCCGGATTACCATCAAGAGACTCTGGAAAATTTGAAGGCGGCTGTTAAGAGCACCAAGAAACTTTGCGCTGTATGTTAGTTTTAAAATCTTTTTTCTGCTTTATCAGATCTTCTTTCACGTGTTTGGGTATTATATTTTATCGTTTGAACTTCCCTAGCATTTTCATAGTAAATGTAGCCAAGATTAATATACTTTAATGCGTGAGAAAATGTAGCCAAAATTAAAATAAGATGTTTTTTCAATTTTCTATCTGCAAGTGTTCTAAAAGAGACAATATTATTCTTCTGCTTTTTGCAGGTTATGCTGGATACAGCGGGTCCTGAGGTGCTGGTTGTAAATAGAAGTGAGAAATCCATCCCTCTTCAGGAAGATGAGTTTGTTGTTTTGACACCCAATCAAGAACTAGAGGCATCTTCGGCGCTACTGCCTATAAATTATGACGGACTTGCAAAGGTTGGCGGTTGGGAGATACTACTGAACTTCATACTACTTGTCTGTTGCATGATAAAATTTATTCTTGATAAAGTAACAGGCTGACAGCAAGTTCCCTTTTATATTAAGTTTTCTGATTAAGGGGCTTCAATTTGATGCTCATTGAAAAATGGATTTCTAATAAGAATTCCTCGTGTAAAGATGATAGTTCATTTCATTGATGATTATTGATTGCATCTTATGGAGAAAAATATATTTTCTGGAACATTTGACAGAGACAAATATTTTTGACCATTGATCAGAAGTTGTGATTTTAATATCCTTTAATTTATTCAAAGAAGATATTTTTCAAAGTCAAACTTTGTATAATGTGAGTGTTCTTTCCTGACTGCGTTGGTTATACAGTGATCTCCTTCATAACACTAAGCTTGAAAATTTCTTTTGTAGGTCGTCAAGAAAGGAGACACCCTTTTTCTTGGTCAGTACCTCTTCACTGGAAGTGAAACGACTTCTGTCTGGTTGGAGGTAACAGAGCATATTGTTAGGGATCATCAATAGATTTTTCACGGCTTGTTTTCTTGTGAACCTATTTAATATTGCGTGTCTGTACTTTTTGGGAGTGGATAATAGGTATATTGAACGCTTTGATACTTTTACTATTTTTTTCATGATCTCTAGTGAGAAAAATATTTCTTTCCTTCTCTGCCCGATTTATCTATATTTCGAAGTAGCAAGGAATCATGGTAAATGATTTTGTGCTCATGTACGTCTGTTGGGGATTTTTCAGGTTTCCGAAGTGAAAGGAGATGATGTTGTCTGTGTGATAAAGAACACTGCTACGTTGGTTGGATCAATGTACACTTTGCATGCTGCTGAAATTCACATTGATCTCCCTACACTTACTGACAAAGATAAAGAGGTTAGTTCTTTGATTCCTTGTTTGCTATGTCCCTTAAGATTGTGATTGCTTCCATTTTTCTTCTTTAACCATATCGTCAGTAGCTGATAGTTTTTTAAATTGGTGATTTGGTGATTTTAGGTTATAGCTACATGGGGAGTAAAAAACAAGATTGACTTCCTCTCTCTGTCACATGCTAGACACGCAGAAGATGTTCGACAAGTATTATTTTCCTTGCATTGAGTCTTTACTCTTCGCAAATAATTGACCATGGGTGTTTTGATTATGTTGGTTATTACAATAGAGGATAATAGAATGCTAAAGTATATATTTTTATGCAGGCTCGACAATTCCTGTCTACACTAGGTGACCTTAACCAAACTCAAATATTTGCAAAGATTGAAAATGTAGAGGTCAGTCATCGTTAGCTCACTTTTGACTCATACTCTTTGGTAGTAAGACTGGTTTCTTAAATGTTTTCAAAAAAAAAAAAAAAAGACTGGTTTCTTTATATATCCACGTGCAATGGTGCTAATTTAAATACATGCGTACTTTTGTGTTCCCATCCTAGGGATTAACCCATTTTGATGATATACTACAAGAAGCGGATGGTATTATTCTTGCTCGAGGCAATTTGGGGTTAGATCTCCCTCCTGAGAAGGTTAGTTTCTCTGTGTTCAAATTAGCTAATGTAAAGTTCTATTTTGATCTGTCTTAACATGAAAAGAGTATGTGTGGTCCTTGATTAGATACTATGTTTCTCTTTGGGTGTCGATGACATGTTTGTTTTGTAATTATTCTGTTAGTCTTATTTTACTTAACTGGAGCCCCTTTCTTTAATGAGGTTCCTTATGTGGGCTGTTTTTTACGTGTATTCTTTCATTTTTTCACAATGAAAGTAAGAGTTCTTTATTAAAAAAAAGAAAAAAAAAAAGAGTATGCTAGTCTCGTTCTCGTACTTAACTTTGCTTTCCATGAAGTATGCAGTGGTGGTCTCTCTCCCTCCCCTCCTCTCTCGGGGGTAGGGGCATTAAGAAACACTAAAATTAATACCCTTCTTTTCTTTGTAAGAACTAAGTAGAGGATAATAAAAAGACCACTCCAATTGGTACACTTGGTGGATATTCCACAGTCACAAAAAAGTCTATCAGTAGAGATCCATAAAAGAGGACTTAAGATAACAATTACCCCAAAATATATGGAAGGTTCTACCCGTTGAGATAGCATTGACCCAAGTCACTTTTTCATCCTTCTTGAAAGAATGGCTTTAAGCATGGACAACCAAGTCCTTGAGGAAATTTTGGTCAAGTGGAAAATTTACACCAACTTAGTCCACAACTTTTGGTTTGGTTTTCTTGATTTCGGGCTTTCCATTAGGCTGGCTTCTCCTTCAGAATATTGGAGGGCTACGGCTACATTTTCTTTTCCTTGGCAAACAACCTAGAAGAAGGTTGCTGTAGAGAAGGATTTCCCTTTTATGTAGAGATGGAAAGGACGCTATCTAGAAGGATTTCCTCCAGGCTTCTCATTTGGAATAATGAAAAGTACTGTTGTCCCGTGAGATTAGTCGAGGTGCGCGTAAGCTGGCCCGGACACTCACGGATATCAAAAAAAAAAAAATAAAAAAAGAAAGAAAGAAAGAAAAGTACTAGCACTAGAAAGGCGCCCATAGATCCACCTCCTCCATGCAAGACCAAAACATTTTGCATTTAGAAGGGTTAAAAACATTTTAGTCTGGTTTGTTATTAGCCTTTTTCCACGTCCAAATTCAATGCCACACTCTTCTTCTCCCTTCTTTTCAATCTTCCATGGGCTCACTTGCAGTAAGCATGCGAGTAATATAGAATGTAATTAGGAGTTGTTTTGTAATTTTGGTTTGGGTTTGTTGATTTGTTAGTTAGCTTACTTACTAAGTGAGCTTAAATCTTTTTTAAATATAGAGATCTTCTGTATCCGCTTACTCTTGAATATCAATAAAGACTTTGTGGCTAGTTGGCTACGAGTCTGCAGAGATTTCTTTCCTTGATGCTAGGTTGTATCAGAATCAGAATTCCCCCAGGGATCCTATCTTGTATAGTGTTGCCAAATTAACACTTTTGGAGCTTCAAATAGTCTTGATGGGAAAAATGTTAACCGCACTAAACTTAGTCTCTATTAAAATTATAAAATTTGGTGCATACTTCAGAATAAGATTTTTAGCCAGGATTTTCCCCCTTTTGGCTCTAGCTTTTAGCCAGGATTTTCCCCCTCTTGGCTCTAGCTTCTACATACTAGCTGACAATTTTCATTGCGACCTAAATCTTGCCATCCCCACCTTTCCAACCTTTTAAAGGTTATCGTGGATTGTAAGGTAGGAAGTCCTTTACTCCTTTTACAATTTCATGAATACAAAAAGGTTAAATGGAATGGGAAGATATGATATCCATCTGAACTTAGCCAAAAGAGAACACTGGGACTTTCCATTGGCACCGACATTCTTTATTTAGACACAATTTTGGAGATCCATTTCTTTTCAATGATCAGAAGACTTCGAAGTAGAATAAACTTGAAATCTACTATTTCTTAGTTTTAGGATATATTTTTTAAAATGATGCTGTTTGCAAGTAGAGCTGGAAGAAAATATACTGTTTTAGCTTATAAACTATTAATATTGTCTTTGTGTATTATGAATGATATAATGTAATCTATCTACTTTCTCATTCAAAATGCTTTTTGGTTCAAATTAGTTTTCCAGAACTAGTAAGAAATTTGAATATTTGAATGATGGTCCACTGAGAGATGAGTTTATACACCGACGGCTGAACATTGAGGGTGTATGGCATATTTCTATTAACTATCGGTATTTTTTCGCTAACGGGATTCTCTTGGTTCAGTGATCATTAATACTTATCACTCATCAGTAGTGCTATTGTTGGCAAACCATGGTTAACCATGTCAAATGTGTTTGCTAGGATTGATTTAGCTTGTTTTCTACATTGTTACAGGTGTTTTTGTTTCAGAAAACTGCCCTTTATAGATGTAATATGGTGGGAAAGCCTGCTGTTTTGACTCGTGTGGTAGACAGCATGACTAGCAACTTGAGACCTACACGTGCAGAAGCTACTGATGTTGCCAATGCTGTACTGGATGGTGCGTCATTCAATAGTTATATAAATTTCTGTTGCTTAAAGACTGAAGATGTAGACAACTTTTTGGGATTAATTTTATGTAGTATAATTTATAAATTATAGTTTTTTCATTTTCTTTCCTGACTGGGGGTAAGATCGTTATTATTATTATTATATGTCTCAAAACCTTTGTTCTCATGTGTGTAGGAAGTGATGCAATTCTTCTTGGGGCTGAGACATTGCGTGGATTATATCCAGTAGAGACCGTTTCAACTGTTAGTAGAATATGTGCTGAGGTAATCTCCGTGTTAGAAAGCAACAAAATTCTTAAATCTAAGCTCTATGTAATATAAGGCATTTTCTTTCATTCTTTCATTAATTTTTTCTTTTACGAATTAATGAAAGCACGACTTTCATTGGGAGACAAACAAGCATTTAAAGTGAGGTCGCAAGTGCACTAAAAGGACCACAAGGGCCCATAAAAGGAAAATCAAACAAAAACTATACATGAAAAATACACAAAGCCCTCTCCCACCAAAGGACAAAATTACAAGTAAAATAAAGAAATATCTCTAAAGATAGAGGATATTTATGTCCAAAGAAAAGTATAAATAATGCTGCATACTTCCTATTGAAATTTGAAATTACCATTTAGTGCTGCATTCTTTTGTAACTCTGTTGCTTTTCTTCGGATTGGGATTCCCTCCACCCGTGATTTATTATTTAAGTTGTTTTTTTTTTTTTTTTTTGACAATAAGAGGTGGGAGATTTGAACCACAGACCTCGTGGTTATCAGTACAACTTTATGCCAGTTGAGTTATGCTCTTGTTGGCTTATTTAAGTTGCTTATGAGAGAAAAATAATTAAATAAATAAAAAAGAACTAAATCTTTTCATAGATAGTATGAGAAGTGCAAGAGAAGGAGAATTTTTTAGGTGCTCCCGGTGCAAAACTAATATCCCTGTGACCTAACAGTGCTCCCGGTGCACCGGTAGTTTTGCATCGTTGCTTATGAGAAGTGCAAGAGAAGGGGAAATAAACTAATATCCCCGTGACCTACGGGGCTCACGAGTTAGAAAAAGTTTTCCAAATTGAAAGCTAGAAGCTTGACAGAGGTCCAGAGTTTCTCTCCATCCCTTTTTAATATAAAAACTCTTAGATCTCACTTTATGACCTTGATTTTTTTGAAAAGAAAATAGAAAATTTTCATTAACAAAATGAAAAATTACAAAGTTACGAAGAACTTCCACTGGGAGAATACAAAAAATCCCAACCATAAAACCGAAAAATTACAATAAAACCTCAAACACTCAAACGAAATGACAAAATAAAAATCACCTTACATCGTAACCTATTTTTCACCTTTAAGCTCATCTTTTCCTTTCTGTCGGATCTATGGCTGCATTATAAGTTCATTCTCAGCAGTCAGCCCCTGAAAAAGCATTTCTTAAAACATTTTTGGCTAAACTGAAAATGGAAGAATAAAAACATAATTATTTTTAGAGTTTGAGACTTCTGACTAAAGCTTTTCACAATTTGTGAAAAGTGTTATTCCCATTCACTACCCAATTAAAAGAATACATCTCATGTAGATAGACAACTGACTGCCTTTAACTAAGCTTAACAGAATACAGCTGGCAACTTACTGATCAATACCAAATTTAACATACTTTAACTAATATAAAACTAATTACAAATGATGATGTGATGTCACTAATACTGACAAGGCTCGAAATCTTGTTTCTGATATGGATCTTTGCTTTTAATATCTTTCTAATTGCTCTTAGCAATCAAATACTTGATGATTAATTGATGATGGCTTGCAGTTAAAATGAATGATTTTTGTAGTGAGAAATTTGAACCTAGTGCATAAATTCTCTATTCATTTTCCTATGTTTTTGAAAAATGCAGTCAGAGAAGGTTTTCAATCAAGATTTGTATTTCAAGAAGGCAGTCAAACATATCGGGGAGCCAATGACACACTTGGAGTCTATTGCTTCCTCAGCGGTATTACTTCCCATTATTTTTTTCTGTTATATTTTCTCTCTTTTTTGGTTCAATTTCTGTTACATTTTAAAACTGGGTTTCTTAATTGATAGTTTACCTTTTTGTTCAGGTTAGGGCAGCCATTAAAGTGAAGGCTTCCGTGATAATATGCTTTACTTCATCCGGAAGGGCTGCTAGGTGTGTTCACGTAGAGAAGCTTGTGTATCCGATATTGTTGAATTCAAGAATCATGTTATTTGCTTTCCAATTTTGATCTAATACCAGAATTTTTTGGGTGATACATAGAAAGGAAACCCCCCCCTAATTCGTAGAGTTTTAAACTTATTGCCTTAATGCGCAGATTAATTGCAAAGTACAGGCCAACAATGCCCGTTATATCTGTTGTCATTCCAAGGCTGAAGACAGATCAATTAAGGTGGAGTTTGAGTGGAGCATTTGAGGTATGCATATAGTTTTGCTACTGTTACAGTCTTTTAAGAACGTATTCTTTCCGGCAGAGAAAATATTACTGTGAAATATATTTTTTTTGATGAATACTATAAAAAATAATTATTCATTTTTGTTCTAGACAAAGTAATTTTTTTTGAACAAGATAGGAAACTTTTCATTGAAAAAAATGAAAAGAGACTAATGCTAAAAAAATACAAACCCGAAAAGAGAAAATAAGAAAGAATTCAGAGGAAATAAGGAATCATCCGAAAAACTTGGAAAAATCAGCAATAATCTTGAGATAGAACTGGTCTAGACAAAACAATTAATAAATAAGCAAGCACTCTATTCATAAAATTTATACTGTTTTTGTTATCACCAAACAAGGTTCCTATCCTATCTCTCTACATATGTACCTATAACTCTTATCAGTCCAACGAGGAACATTTTTACAGTTTTTCAAGAATCAACCTTCCCTTCAAGTATTTTCTTGGGAAAAATACCTTTTTGATCCTTGAGTTTTGAGGAATAAATAAGTTTGATTCCTAAGTTTTCAAAATAGACCCGTTTAGTCCTTGATGAGCAATAGGTTTAAAAGGTCCCTAAGTTTTC
Source organism: Luffa acutangula (assembly GCA_036850905.1). Lineage (NCBI taxonomy): Eukaryota > Viridiplantae > Streptophyta > Magnoliopsida > Cucurbitales > Cucurbitaceae > Luffa > Luffa acutangula. The sequence goes on along the minus strand of CM072087.1, from coordinate 51,646,854 downwards.
AAAATAGACCTGAATGTTGAGAAATAGGTTTAAAAGGTCCCTCATATTATTTTGAAAATTTTTTAAAATTAATTCTTTTATTTTTTTTTTTAATTTAAAAAACCATTCAATATTAAAAAATAATTAAAAAAAATATTATTTTAAAAAAGTTGAAAAAATAATATGAAGGACCTTTTAAACCTATTTCTCAAAATTGAGACTAAAAAGGTCCATTTTGAAAACTTAGGGACCTTTTAAACCTATTTATCAAAACTCAGGGACTAAAAAGGTCTATTTTGAAAACTCAGGGACCAAACACACCTATTCCTCAAAACTGAGGTGCCAAAAATACCTTTATCTACCAAACGCACCTTTCCCTATTTTCTTTCTCTCGTTCTTATCATGATCACTAATTGTGTACTTCCTGATTGTGTACTTCCTGTGCTTTGTGTTGCCATTTTTTTTTTTTAAATATAATAATTATTTTTTAATGTTAAACTGTTATATTTCAAGAGTTGGTGATTTCCTGCATCTATATCTAGGTTCCCCCCCCCCCCCCCCCCCCCCATATATTTTTAAAATTTTTTATAACAAGAAATGAAACTTTTCATCTAAGAAATGAAAAGGCTTCCAAATTCAAACTATTTTTTTTTTAAAGAAACTTAGGTGACAAAATCAATCTTAACCTTAAACCTTCAATTTCATAATTTAAACCCTAAATTTGTGTAAGTGTTGTCATTAATACATCCTCAAAATTAAATTTAGAAATTCCTCATGGCTAACTAATAAATCATAAAAAATTTCAATTGGCACAACACTTAAAATCATGTCAAAGAAATGCCCAAATCCAATCATGAAACTACTCAAACTTAGACTCAGAATCGAGCATATAAAAGAAAACTCAAACTTAGCTACCAAATGCTCAAACCCAAGTATTTAAAAGTGATACCTACAAAATAAAAATAGTTTCATCCAACCACAAGGAAGACCATATCTAGTTACAAGTCTTTACAACAAGTAGAAACTTTACTAATTGAGGATAATAATTGCATCACATATTTAAGTATGGGATTTAAATTGTATCACCTATTCAAGTTCAAGGATTAAATTGATGAAATTGAAAGTCTTAAGGTTAAAATTAGTTCACTCATCCAAATTTAGGGTATGAATTGAACTTTTCCCTTCTTTTTAAATTTTTAATCGTGTGACTATTTTCTCTGCCATGTTGTAACTTATAAGGACGCTCATTGATAGGCAATGATAGTTACACTCATTGATTGTGGTTATTATTTTAATTATTATTAATCAAGTGCTGATAGCAGAAACTGATTCTTCAATTGCAGGCTCGACAATCATTAATAATCAGAGGTCTTTTCCCTGTGCTTGCTGATCCTCAGCACCTAGTAAGTTATAGTCGTTATATACAGTTGTTGAAGGATGTATTATGTATATTGCTTTATTATATCTAATTTAATGATCTTAGGTTGGTTAAATAACATGGCTGATTTTAAGTTGAGGAACATTTTTCTTGATGGTTTATGGGGCCACGTGTTCTCTTCTCTAAAATGAGTTGGGTTTGGGGTAGATATGCATATGGATGTGGAGGTTATTAGCCATTCAGGTTTGGGTACGAATATATTTTATTTATTTATTTTTATATAAGAAACAAAAGGACTACCTAGGGGCAGGGAAAGTGATAATCCCCACCAAAAGGAACTAATCACGAGAAAACCTTTCAATCTTGAAGGATCATAGAGGGGATAATTACAAAAGAAGTTGCTGTTTCTATTGCACCACCGAGGAGCAGTGAACTGTACATTACGACAAAAAATATTAAAATCAAACAAACCTATCTTCAAAGGTCCTGTGATTTCCCCCCCAACCAGCAGCCCCACAAAAGCGCGAGAACTGCGTAGCCCCAAAACAATCTGCCAAGGCCTTCAAACCTCCCTCATAAAGAACCTAAAAAGGCCAATCATCCACGCGCTGATGGAGACAGATCGACAGCCCAGACAGCCTTGGGAGAAAAGACTAGCCTTTTGAAGCAAACTGACAATGAAAGAATGTATGATCCAACGGTTCGTCATCATTGAAAGACAGGCATGTTGAATTTGTATCATGAGTATTAAGGCCCTTTGAGCTAAGGACCTAAGGAAAACCTTCACCTGTTTAGGCATGTTGAATTTCCAAATGGAGTGCGTGAGGGGAGTCAAGAAGGCCTAGATTTTGCGAGTTTCAAAAAGGCAGACTTGGAGTCAGAATTTGCTCAAGTGTTAAGAGACCACAGCACATTGCCTGATCCAAGCTGCACCAAGTCTATTCTATTAACGAGGCCCAGTCAGCTATTGATTTCTCTGTCAAAAAGCCTTCTTCTAAAACCTAAGCACAAGTCTTATTAATTCTCGCTCCAGCAATCAGCAATGGTTGCATCTGTTTTGGTAGAAATACAAAAGAGATCAGAGAAGGCATGTTCTAAAATATTGTCTCCGGTCCACCCAAAAGGTTCAATCCCATATATACTAGAAATTACCTTCTTCCAGAGAGCTTCATCTTCTTGCGAATATCTCCAAAGCCACTTTAGGAGGAAAGCACTATTCCTCTGTCTATAGAGCCCATTCCTAGGCTGCCATAAAGTAAAAGAAGGGACGTCCAATCTCATTTTACCAAATGACTAGAAGGCCTGCAATCTCCACCATGCCGAAGAAAATGCTCGACCAACTTGTCCATTTCATTCATAATTTTGATTGGCGCCTTTAGGAGGGAAATAGAAAAGGAGCATACTATATAGAATTGATTGGGCTAGTGTCAGCCTTGCCCCTTTTGAGGGGAGGCCTTTCCAATTCTTAGCTTTTTCCTGAATTCGTCCACCATGAGTTCCCCTTAAGAAATGGCCCCAAGGAAAAGCCAAAGGTAAATAATCTGAAGTTTATCTGCTCTACACCTGAGGCTGGCAGCTAAGGTTTCAGTTTCAGTCATGCTAACATTTATACCAATGAGGGAGGTTTTGGTTAAATTGATGGATAACTTGGAGTATTGGAAGAGAAGGGAGATAGCCAACCACCAGTTGTTGAGAGTCACATCATTTAGTGCAAGCCAAAACCTTTCCTCCCTAAAAAATGCATCTAGAAAAGACCAAGGCCTGTTTTTGTATGTGGTTCCGTGATTTCTTTGTCTCAATGCTGTGGGCCTTTGTTAGTTGAAATTTTAATTGCATATTTTTTTTGGATGTAGCAGAATTGGCATTTATTTGTGAGTTATGATGAGTTCCATGATCATTTTGTTATATTGTTTGTGATGTACTCAAACCTATCACAAGTGGCTTCAATAACTCTTGTAAGAACAAACACTTTCTAAACACACACAACGAGACCTAGTATCCACACAAGGAAGCACTCAAGGGAAAGAAGAAATGACTAACTTTGATGGTTAAAGCTTTGAATAAATAGAACTTGTTCTCAGTTTGATGTTGAAACCCTTCACAAGTTTGAGGACCAATTGAACTTGAAAATTTTATAGGACGTACAAAATCTGAAGTAAGAAAATGGACAAGACATGCCCACAGTTTGGAGCAAAGAAATAAAGCTCAAAGGCTCTTTCTTTCATCCATGGAAAATCCAACCCCTCAGATGTACAAGTGTGGCTTTTAAATAGTTTTGGAAAAGAAAAGCCAACTAAAGACAAAAAACAAAAGACAAATTATAAAATAACTTGACGATTTTTTTTTTTTTTTGGAAAAAGAAATTGAGATATATATGTATATATATATAGACAAAAAGGAAGACAACCTGAGGGCAAGGGGTAGAGATAACCACTTCCCAAAAAAAAAATAACAGAGCCTTCCAATTTCTAATAATCTTGGCAAGTCAAAGAGAAGGATGCAATAAGAAAATACATGGAAAAACTCTTTAACCACTAAACCCCAAATAACCGTAAATTAGTGCTCTGGGGTTTGGTTTTCATGATGGTTTGAAATTTTTTCTTCACTTTGGTTGATATTCTAAATGTTGGTGTTTCCTGCCTCATAACCCCAATTAACCTCTAACTCTAAATGTTGATGATCTGATATTTTTGCTTCTTTTTACCAAACTATTGTATTAATAAACTGTATATTTTTCTATCTTTCTAGGCGGACTCTAACAATGCAACCAATGAGTCAGTTCTGAAGGCTGCTCTTGATCATGGAAAGTTAGCTGGAATCATTAAGGCACATGACCGCGTAGTGGTTTGCCAGAAAGTTGGAGATGCATCAGTAGTCAAGATTATCGAGCTTGAAGATTGAAAGGCATCTCAGCCTCTTGAGCCTTGGGACCACCCCCCCGCCCCGTCCCCCCCAATTTTTTGAAGAGCACTTCCTTTAACTGTCATCAGTCATCACCTATTACATCTATACAAATATGGAGTTTGGAGACTGAATAGTAGTAGCCTGGTGAGTGATTATATATGTAAAATGGCTCTTGATGTATCAATTTTTGTCTTCTTAGAGGTCATTATACTTGTGAAACCTCCATGGATGATTGAAGTTATTCAACTGACTGCTTGAGAGTTTTCATACTGATATCATGCCCCAACTTCCATCTGAATTGGTGGGCTAGTAGTATTAAACCCCTAACAAATATGGTATCGATGACATGATACATGCTAAATTTCCTACATCTAGTTCGCTTATGATGTCGGTGTTTGATCAACGCTTGACGCGTACAACAAGCCTCGATAGAATCATTGTTTTTAAAAAGTTTGTAAATTTGTCTTGGATCTTCTGGTTTCCAATATGGACATGTGATGGCATCTTGTATAAATGTATTGAAAGAGATAAAGTTGGAGAAGTAAGAGTAGCCGAGTAGGGTGGTGGTGGTGGAGGGAGTGGTGGAGTGGTGGACCAGGCGAGAAGGTATTGGTGTTAATGTTGGTCTGTGGAGCTATGGATTTGGTCCACCTACGGCGCCGCCTGCGCACAGACGCCCCACAGTGGTTCTGGGTTGAAGTAATCTCAATATTTTCTCAATTTTTCTGAATGTTCGCACCATTCAGCATTCAATTCAATTTTTTGGCCAATTCTTTTTCCTTTATTTTAACTTGCTTTACATATGCTCTTCTCGATTACAGTTTCTCTGTTCCTTATAAATGGACCACTCTCACACTATCCTTACTACTATTGCAACTCTCTTTTCAAAGCAGAATTTTTACTCAACAACATTTTGGTCCTCCTATTTATCATTTGTTTCAATCCAGTTATTGGTAGAAATATAATAACTTTTTTGGCTAAATATATGTTTTAGTTTATGAAGGGGAGATAATTTTTCAATTTAATCCCTTACTGTTGGTGAATATTAGAATGAACAATACTTGGTTGTCAATGTTTTAGTGGTGGTGTGTAGAGAGGTACCTATACACTAGTAAGTAGCCAAATATTATCTTATTAGAATTGGTTGATAGAAAACCTACATTGACAATGACATAATATTTAGTGCATTGGTGGAAATTTAAAGAAAGACATTTAAGAAAACTTTTTCTTAAGAGTTCAACATGTGGGGATTGGAGGATTCAAACTTCTGATCTCCTTAGTTTGGTCCCTGAGGTTTGGGTTAGGTTTTATTTTGGTTCCTGAGTTTTCGACAATTTAGTCCCTGAGGTTTGGATTTCATTTCATTTTAGTCCCTCCATCCAATTTTTCATTAATATTTAATGGATTGCTGACGTGACATTGTTTTTTAATTAAAAAAATTATTTTTAAAAATTTTAAAATAGAAATATATTAAATAATAAAAACATTATTATTTTTATATTATATTAAAAATTAGAAGAAGAAGAAGAGAGAGGGAGAAATAAATAAAAATAATATAAAATAATAATATTTTATTATTTTAATATATTTATATTTAAAAAATTTTAAAAACAATTTTTTTAATAAAAAAATCAATGCCAACAATCCGTTAAATATTAACGAAAAATTGGATGGAGGGACTAAAATAAAACGAAATCCAAACCCCAGGAGCTAAATTGTCGAGTTTGAAAACTCAGGGACCAAAAATGTATTTTTTCCAATATCAAATGATGATTCTCTCAACATGAGAATCTTAGGGCTTTGTTGGTATGCAATTTGGATTCTATTTTATGTTATACAATAATCAAATGGATTTAATTGAAGATCCATTTGAAACATGAACAACTTTTTAAATTGGTATTACATTGAAATTCGGTTTCTAAATTTGCTACTAAAACACATAAAAACACTAAAAAATAAAATATTTTTCATCTAATCTCTTCTTTAAAAATTTCCATTTCCAAATTACTAACCAAACACACCCTTAGAAACCTTTGAAGGAAGGCATCAAAAGCATATGTTGGCCTCTACATTACAGCAAAACAAATGGAATAACCTAGATATCCATCTCATGAAAACCTTGGATTCCCACCAAACAAACGTCTTTAAAGGGCTGATTGACCTATAAAAAAGAAGCTATTTTGGGGGCAGTTGTGCAGTGTGGGGTAGTATTATTCTATGTTGTTTATGGCTTCAGATCATTTGGGTCATCCTCTCTTCCATTTATGAAATGATAAATGCCACTGTCAAACTCAGCACACCATGTCTATATTCATATGGAAACATACTTTTCAATTACAGCATACATTTCAGGTCATGGGTTTTGCCCCATATATCTTCCTTGTTTGTTTAAATTTCTGCACTATCAAACATCCAATTTTAATCTTTATTTTTCTATTATTGTAGGATCAAATTGAAGAAAATATCCTCGCACTTTTGATCTTGTGTAAATATTAGTTATTCTCGCATTGTTTTTCTTTTTCCCTCTTTTTCCTTCCATTCAAATCATAACCTTTTTACACTTTTCAGAAAATCATAACCTTAAAAGGGTCACACGAAGTAAAGAAAAAAAAAAGAATTGAAAAAGTAAGGACGTGATGTTCACAAATTTAAGAATTAGAATGAGATTTGATTTGGAGGGAATGATATTTTTCTCTTTATGTACACAAATCACCGGCCAACAAGAATATAACTTAATTAGTTTAAGACAGGTGTGTGTTCATCAAATGCTTCATCTTTATATTGTTGAATTTTATTTTTTTAAAAAAATAATAATTAAAAAAAAAACCAGTAACCAAGTTACTTATTAGATATAGAGCCTACAACTAAAAAATATTGTAAAACTTTCATGTTTAGCAGTAGTTTAAGTCTAAGATGGCAGGAGCATTATGTAGGTTGAAACTTTTTATTCATAGTAAAAGGCAAAAGTATAAAGAAAGAAAATGATATTGCGAGAAAAAAAAGAAGATAATAAAGGGATGAAACTAATAATAGTACTTTCAGATATCGATAATGTTAGCTAGTAACATTTTAATCTTTGGTAAGAGAAGTTTTAATTTTAACTTTTTGGTTACTCTATTTTTGTATTAATTATAGATCCAAAGTTGTTGGGTAAGTTTTTTTTTTTTTTTTTTTGCAACAGGTTAGGGTGGAGGATTGAACCTCTGACCATGGTCAAAGTATAAGCTTTTTGCCAGTTGAGCTATGCTCTTGGTCAAAGTACCTCCCTTACCGCATTCTAAAAAACACAACATTTTTCATTTAATTCTCTTCTCCTTACTTTCTCATATTTCTCTCATTTGCCCTTTTAAGAGCAATGGATTAAAAGAGGGGTGTTCTTCATTCAAGTTTTTTTAGGTCAATCTCTTAATACAAAGTGGTTTGAGCTACACAACGTTTTAGGTTGTTGTACTCCTAAAGGGGACATGGCAGAGAAGACTTGCTACTAGAGGTTGATAAATAAATATACACTATAGAGGGGCTTTAATCTTTTTAAAGAGAGCGAGATATATGCGTCTCAACTTAATTGTTTAACATGTTTGTTTTTCAATAATATTTGTAATTTCCGTAACAAATAAGGAGAAGCTTCTGGTTTGTTTGATGTGATATATTTTTATGAGAAATTACCTCAAATAACCAATTAGATGTAATTTAAGAAATAGTGTCACACTTTTAGTAAAATTATATAAATGGTCCCTTCTATATATTTTATTATTATTTTTACACACTTTTTGTGTCCTTTTTGCTTTTCTTCATATCAATAACGAAGGACAATCAAATATTGAGTGATTCAAATTAGTATCAACTGTGAAAATAATTAATTATGTTTTAAATATTTAATTTTGAGTTTCCTAGTTCAACTGATAAAAAAGATAAGAAATTTGAATCCCCTATTCCATTTGTAGTTGAACTAAAAAAATTTGTAATAGGATTTTTTTATTTATTAATTTTTTTCTTTCTTAATTAGAGAGGATTTATTTGAGTTTAATAGTTTTTCATTAAACAAATTTGAGTTTAATAGGTTTTTTTTTTGTTTTTTTTTTTTTTTGGAGAAAAAGTTTAATAGTTAAGAAAGCGTGAAAAAGGTGTGAATCTTTATTTTTGTTTTTTGTTTTGTCTTTTTCCAATTAAATAGAGTAGGGTTTTTTTTTAAAAAAAAAAAAAAACAAAAATAAATAGAGTAGGGTTTGATGGATCGGTAGGATTTTCATTTAAAAACAAAAACTTTATTTTTGGGGAAATGTTAACGTTTTATTTTATCTTTATTTTTTTCTTCTGAAAATGGTGACAAAGTGGCTAACAATTAATATCAATAGACTTCTTCTTCTTCGATATGTAGAGTGGTGAGATTCCAACTACAAACTTTTTGGTCATTAATACAAATTTTATGTCAATTGAACTATATTCATGAGTCATGTTAACCAATAACTTTGTTTTTATTAGTTAAATTAAAAGGTTTAGTTGGATATATTTATCCATTAATAATAGAAATAGATAAATAAAAGTATGTACAGCTACCGAAGCGACACTTGCATATATAGCAAAATAAGTCCGACTCATTGCAAATATAGAAATTTCTTAAAATTTTTAAGCGTATTTAAACATTTTTAGATAATTTCTTTTTTACACTCTTATATTACTAATAGACACCTATCACCCCATGTACTTTTAAATCTTTATCATATCAATTTACTACCTGAATCAATTAAAAAAAATTAATATGTGGGGTTTAACTTTCATTTTTTATTAGTTAATGTTCGTATGCTGATTTACTATTAGATGTATAATTGAAATACTATACTAAAGAATAGAAAAATGTATGTTGAACTAAAATAAATAAATAAATGTAAATGATATTATTATTATTTTTTTAGTACATCAACGTTTAGGAGTGGAGGATTCGAACCACTGATCTCATGATCGAAGGTACATGCCAATTACCGGTGAGCTAAGTTCGCTTTGACGTAAATGATATTATTAATACATTATATCAATAGAATTAAAAAGATATGCAAAATCATATTTGGTTTTCTTTTCTATCATTAATGATGTTTGCCAATTTAGGAAATTTTACCTCTATCAATAATTTACGCTTATTAGTCTATTGGTATTAGTTATATATGTCTATTACTGTTATTATTAGTAGACATAAAAATAGTTTATCAACCTTGTAATTGTAAGTAGTATAGATATTTATAAGTGATATATCATGAGGTTAAAAAGAAATGAACAATACTTGGCTGCATATCGATATGTAGGGATCTTCCTATACACCACCATTAAAAAGTTGACAATCGAGAGAGATTTTAAAAAAAGTTACATAAAAATGTCTAAATAGGCTTGCAATTTTTAGTAATTCATGTTATAGGTCATTTTGGACTACTCCGATATGTAAGGAATTGACGAGGACAACACAATACCAGCCTAAGAAGATAACCAGGAAACGGACCCCAGAGGGAAAATAGATCAAAGGCGGTCTCGGCCCAGGCCCATGGTCGAATCGCTTGTGCGGGTCGAGTCCTCTCCCCCCTCGCTTGGTCCCTGATGTCGCGGATCAGCCCGGTTTGACTTGGTTCAGCACTGGATCGCCTTCGAACGCCTAGAAATCCTAAGATAGGAACAAATATATAAATCCTTCTTCGCCATTGAAGAAGGGATCCCGAAACCCATTCTTTGAACTCTTCTCTTACTCTTACTCTCAGCTTGCTTCCCATACCTCAGCTTTCTGACTTAAGCATCGGAGGGGATATGACAAGCACCACACCGATGTGTAGGTTTCTCTGTCTTGCAGACCACGTCTTCCCCCCTCTCAAACAAATTCACTATTGGTGTCACGTGAAGGTCAGGTGAGTTCTCCCTGTCCAAATTTGACCATCAATAGTTGGCGTTGTCTGTAGGAAAGAAAGCTTGCTAGTTAAATCTGATCACCGGTCATTCAATGAGTAGAAGGATGTAGAAGAAAAACTAGAATCAAAACACAAAACCTTCTGAAAATAACCATCACCTGCAAAAATCACGAAAGAAGAGTTATGCGCAAAGGTCACCAAGGCGAGCAGAGGCCATCATACGTGTAGTGTGGAGTTGAGGGTTGAGGCCGACCAGGCCGAGGCCAAGGTTAGGAGGAAACCCCATGAGATATCAGAACCATCTTTGGAGCACAAATAAAAAACAAACACAAGCATTAACAAGGTCGAATACACTAGGAAAAAAAGTTCATCGAAGAGTTGGATATAAGCCATTCCATCAACATCCAGGACAACTAAGGCAACGAACACCTGAAGAAGACTGGGGACGAAGAAAGAGAACATACCAGATTGAAGTCAACCCTAGGCCAGGTCCGACCTTATGCCGAAGTCGAAACCGACCTTCCAAGGCCCCAAAAGTGGCTCCAAATCACTTAATCAAGGTGAATCAAAATTTTCGATGCGGTTAAACACAAGGCGAGATCAAGATTGAAGCAAACGAGCCAAATACGAAAGACGACAGACTGTACGAGGCTAAGGTCGAAGCCGAGGCCGAGGCCAACCATAGCCATACCCGAGGTCGAGGCTGACCCCAGCCATGGTCTTGGTCAAGGCCAACCTTATTGATACAAAAAAAAAATCGAGCTCTATGCGAGCATGTGCTTTTCAGCTTAGAGCCCACGCCTATCATGCGAGCCAAAGCTTTTCAGCTTAGTGCTCACGCCTACATGTGAGCCTAAGCTTCCACGTTTAGTGCCCACGCCTACATGCAAGCCCGAGACGTTGAGCACACGACCCACGCTAACATCAAGACCAAAGTCGAGCCAAGCCACCTAGCTGAGGCCGAGGCCGACCCTATGGTCTTACCATGTGAGAATTAAACACTTACACAGGGGGCTTTAAAACAGAGAAATGGATTGACAAAGTCCAAAATGAGATCCGAGGTCGAGGCCAAGGTCGGGTTATTTCTCAACCCTTCATTTCTCTCATTTTCCTCTTGCCTAACTCCTGTTCAGGGAGCTTCTACTTTGTTTAGTTTGTCCTATCTTGCAGGATAACAATAAATCTGCACATAAGTCAACACAGGACAAAGATCACTACTCTTAAATCAGGCTTAAGGAGTTCGACCTATAGCAATAAGTCATACCTGAATCCCAATTCAAGAGTGGAGGCTTAATGTTATAGGTCAATTTGAACTACTTCGATATGCAAGGAGCTGACGAGGACTGCACAATATCAGTCCAAGGAGACAACAATGAAACAAACCCCAGAGGGAAAATAGGCCGAAAGGGTTGGGCAAAGCCCAACCCCGTGCTCGGCCTCAGCCCATGATCGGCCTCGGCCCGCTTGTGTGGGTCAAGTCCTCTCCCCCCTCTCCCGATCCCTGATATCATGTGTCAGTCCGGTTTGACTTGGTTCAGCCTTAGATCGCCTCCGAATGCTTAGAAACTCTAAGGCAGGAACAAGTATATAAACCCTTCTTCGCCATTGAAGAAAGGATCCTGAACTCTATTCACTGACTCTCCTCTTACTCTTGCTCTTTAGCTTCTCATCGTTCTGTTTGCTGACTTAAGCATGTGAGGCAATGTGGCAAACACCACAACGGTGTGCAGGTTTCTTCTGTCTTACAGGTCATGTGTCTTCCCCCTCTCAAACAAATTTACCATTGGTGACACGTGAAGGTCAGGTAAGTTTGCCTTGTCCAAATTTAACCATCAACAATTCATATTTACAAAATCATAATTCTATTGCTAAATTTGCAAATACATAACCACCCACTAATATTTCCTACACGAAAAATACTTGTCTACAGATAGAAAACTCCAACCTAATTGGTTTTTGAAGTGATGTGATTTTTATTAGAGAAATTATTTGATAGAGAGATTGTAAAACGACCTCGATTTTGTATCCAACGATTATTAGGGATAAAGAAATTTGAATATCTATATTTGACTGTTTGAAGGAGACAACCATATTATGTGTGAATAATGAAAGGAAAAAACAAATTATTTAATGAAGCTGCCAATAACATGGGAGTTAGATTTAATAACCTTTGGATATAAAGTCAAGTAGCGGATACTTTGAACAAAACTTGGCTGTATGTAGGAATTTTCCTACATATCTCATTAAAATCTTGACAACTAAAAGAAAGATAGAAAATGAGATTCTACGTTGTCAACATTTTAATAGTGGTATGTAGAGAGATCCCTACATACAACCAAATTTTTTTCGGATACTTTTATAATTTCTTTATGTTACATGCAAAGCTACAGAACTATCAAAATAATTTCTTTTATAATTTGTCCAAAAGAAAAAGAGAGAAGAAGATGATCTCATGGTCAATCTATTCCGTATTTTTGAAAGCATTCAGTCTGGCAACCTTAACCAATTCACGTTTTGTTATAAAAAAGACAACACTGTTTGCTGTAATCTGAGTATTCCGTACTCCCTCCTTTTCTCCATGACCACCTGCCATTTATTAGCTCCAATCCCAACCTCCATATATTTAACCAAACCCTAAACGTAAACCCTTCTTCTTCTTCTTCGTCACCATCTTCAAAAAGCAAAACCCAGAGAAAAAAAAAAAAAGAAAAAACTCAGGATTCAACTTTCTCCTCTCTGCTGCTGCATGCTCTGTAAACCCATTAATACCAAGCTGCGAGAGGCTATGTCCGTGAACAGGGAAAATGAGAGACACACACATTCAAGGAAACAAACCAAAAAAAAAAGTTGGTTTTCAAAGGTCTCTATCGGTCCCCATAATTCATCCCTGCTTCTGCTACTGCTTCTTCTGCCCCCTGTTTAACTGACATGTATGCCTTCATTTTCTCACGCCTACTTTTTACTTAATCAACTCTCTCTCTCTCTCTCTGTTCTACTACTACTATTCCTCTCTCTGATTCCATTCACTATAAACCTTTGTTGTACCCAAAAAGTGAAAGTGTTCTCTCAAAACCCATAACGCTTCTGGCTTCTTCTTCTTCTCTTTCTTCCTTTTTTTCTCCAAGGGCCAGATCCAACCCTCTCAGAATTCAACCTTTCTACTCGATCTCTGCTGTTTCCACGCAGCCTCCCACTAACTAATTAAGCTTCACATGGACTGGGATTGCAGCTTCGTCATTTCTCCCTTTCTTTCTCCACCCCAACAATCTTCGTCCTCTGCCTTGCTCTTCAACTACGACTACAACTACAATTTCGATCAATTTTCCGGTAACCCAACTCCTTCTTCCTTTACAAAAACGAGTTTGATGATCAAACCAAATATTTCTCTCTAAACCCATTTGTTAAAATGGATTATTTATTCATTTATTCATATTTTTAACACTCCGAGTGCAAAAGCACCAGAGTACAAGTAACTATTAATATGTTAATTAAGAAGGTAATGATATCACAAGAGTTTGAACATGTGTTCTTAATGTTCTGCGTTTGATCAGCGTCGTCGGAGATGAAGAAACCGGTGGCTGTGGTGGAAGCTCAGCAAGGTGCGGTTGGGGGAGGGGATCAGAAGAAGAGGAGGCTAAGTAACGATCAGTTGGAGTCATTGGAGAGAAGCTTTCAAGAGGAAGTGAAGCTCGATCCTGATAGGAAAATGAAGCTGTCAAAGGAACTTGGGCTTCAACCAAGGCAAATTGCTGTGTGGTTTCAGAATAGAAGAGCTCGTTGGAAGAATAAGCAGCTTGAGCATCTCTACGAAACCCTCAAACAAGACTTTGATAATCTCTCTAGGGAAAAACAAAACCTTCAACAAGAGGTTTCTCTCTCACTCTCTCTCTCTCTGTTTTTCTCCCTTTGATCATCTCTCCATGCAATTCCATGCACAGATTTCTCCTTTGGTTGTCTTTAGATGACCCATCACATTTTTATTATTAAAGTCATTACCGGTAGAGGCGACCAAGGCAGAGATGACTTAATCACTGAACTATAACTGTGTTGAGATTAACGCTTATCGAGTCATTGTCAAAAAATTTAAACCTAAAAAGATTTAGGGTAAATTGGTAGTAAAAAAGTTCGATCGCATTTTCTACTTTCTTGCCATAAAATCATGCAAAAACAAGCACATGAAGCCTTGAAGGTATTATTATTGTGTATATTAACAATAATGACCTAAACTTGTTGAAAATGAAAAGAGATATTGCCCTGGCTATCATATGGATTTCTACAACTGAAACCAGGTAGAAAGTATGTTAATCAGATAAATGAAAGATTGAATTTTCTATAGTTTGTTTAAGCTGACTTAAGTTGAATGGTGATTTAACATGATATCGGAGAGAAGAAGCTCATTTGTTATCTTAAGTCTTTTGATTAAATATTGTTGGAACAGGTGATGAAACTACGAAGCATGCTAAGAGAACAAGCGGCGAGGAATCAAGGGTCGTCGATGGTTTACACGGACATCTCCGGGGAAGAGACAGTGGAGAGCACGTCGGCGGGCGTTCCGAGCTGTAACAATTACATCTACAATGTGGAAAATTTCAACCAAATATCAGCTTCAACTCTTCCATTCTGGTGGGATGCTGAGACTGCCGCTCACCTGCCTTCTTATCCTTAGGAGTTTTGGCTTAGAAAATTGCATTAACTTTCTTACTTTTGACGATCAAAGACACGGTCTTATCTGTTCAATCTTAGCTCACCCATATAAGTTCAGTTCTGTTTTACACACATCCAATGCTCAATTATCGGGTGTGTGTGTTTTTTTCTTGAAATTATATTGGGGAGCCAAAACTTTCAATTTTATGTTTAACCAATCTTTGATCTATGAGATAGTTTTAAAAATTTATGGATTTATCAAATATGAAATTGAAATGCTAAGGTTGACTACATAGAGACGGTTGGAATAAATGATATGTGACTCTATCACACGAGTTGCATTCTTTCACATCTACAAATTGTAATTCCTTCATCCGATGGTTAATTTTTTCAAATTGACAACCCATTTGTGAGAGCGATAGTTGTGAATATAATTCTATAAGTACGTAGGCTCCCATCAAAATTCTTGTGATCATATGAGGTTTTGCATCCATAAGAATGTAATTTGATCTATCCTAAGAGACAATCACAAATTAAACTCGGACACGTAAAATTATCTTGAGGAGACAACTCGATTTACAAATTAGTAATTGCAATGTTATTTTATACATTTATGTGAAATTGATTTAGAAGAACATACAATATAATTATTAAGACATAAGTACGTATTAAACACACAATTTGAACAAGTTAAACAGTACAGTTGTAATTAATTCAGAAATAGTTTAACTGGTAAAAATAGAGTTAAAGTGGTTCAACGTACTGCAGTAGGACTGTTTCCTAAACACAGTGCAGGATGGATTAAATTAAATGAAATAATAATAAATTAAGAGTGATATATGGGTAATTGAATATTTAATAAACATGAAATAGTTTCATGTTACTGTGGTACTGACATCCTTTAGTGAAAGTGGAGAGGTCATTTTACTTTGTCAGTCTCCAAATATTTCTTTTACTCAAATCGTACCGTTCTCGTTCTGATTGAATGCTCTTTGAAGTCCTACAACCTGTTTGCTAATATACAAGACAAATGAAAGACAAAATCTAATGCCTCATCTGTACGAACTATATATACTGGGGAGTAGCATCCGTGAAAGCATATAAGTAAATCTAACGCAACGGATTGAATTATAATCGTAGTATTTTTTACTTTTAAATTTGTGTTAGCTCCTCCGTATTTAGAACTTTCAATTTTGTGTGCTGGTATGTAACTATTCAATTTTGTGTGCTGGTATGTAACTATTCCTTGAATTTTCGACTGTGTTTAATGAAGTCCTGACCAATTTTTAATATTTATTGACTTGTTTAACTGAAAATTGAAAGTTTAGGGTTTTATTAGTACAAAATTCAATTATATATCTAATAAATTTGTGAATTTTAAAAAATGTTGAGTAGATCTAAACTTTTTGGACACAGACTAGGACTTACTGTGACAATCTTGAAAGTTTAAGTTGTGTTTAATAACTATTTAATTTTTGAAAAACAAGTTTATAAACACTACTTACACCTATAAGGTTTTCTTGAGAAAACAAGCATAATTTTCAACCTCACTTTGTAACCAAACTTATATTTTAACCTGTAAACATTATATTATATTGAGAAAACAAACATAATTTTCAAAAACCAAGTAGAAAAAACCAAATGATTATTAGAGAGAGTACTCCATTTGGGTTGGAAGGAAAGTTACCATGTAATCCTTCTACTTGGAGAAGCTACACTTTTTTTAGTTCAACAACATTTAGGACAGGGATTTGAACTTTAAACCTTTTGATCGATGGTACATGTCAATTATCATTGAGGTATGTTCACCTTGGTGGAAAAACTACATTTTGTTGCAACATCTATCACTTTGTCATAAAACTTAGGGAAAAATTAGTTAATGCGTAACCCTTAACTTCTATGTTGAATAAGTTAAAACCCTCTGCTAATAATTCAATTAATTAGAATACTGATTTTTTTCGATAAGTCAATTAAAACCCTCAACTAATAATTATCAATTTATATCCTAATTTTATCTCAATTTATACCTTTCATTAAATTTTGTTATGATATTGTTAGTTAAATAGAGAGTACAGGTAATGACTATCATTTTATATTTTATACTTAAAAAAAAGTCAAATATATGTTGCTTTAGCTTTAACTGGTTTATTTTTTTAAAATTACTATAGAAAATCATCGAGGGATAAGACTCAAATAGTGAAAAAAAATTGAGAACTAGAATATTAGAAGTAAAAAAGTAATGTCGAGTTTAACTCTTGTGATGGCTCCAAAAACATAAACTTAACGTTCCAAAAATACCTCCGTTGTATAGAAAAAAACAAGAATAAAACTCCATAATTGATAGAGTGAGATTGGTGGAGACCCCACAATATATACCCTACAATGGCCACTCCACTCATTGCCAATTGGTTTTGAGATGGAACCCCATATAATATAATATGGTATCAGAGCTCATTAAACCCAAACAAGTATTTAGTCCAATAAAAAGAAAAAATTGGGATCTGAGCCAAGAATGGTGAACCCAAAGAGGCACTATCTTGAGGGACATGTTGAGGATCCCACATTGAAAAGATCTCATTGCCAATTGGTTTTGAGATGAAACCCCATATAATATAATAGTGTCATCTCTAAGTATAATTGAACACCAACTAGTTCCTTCATCATGGTGTTCTCAACCAATCAACTCATTTCTCTTCTTGACTTCATTTTTCTAATGTTCATGTTGGGCATATTTCTTGGTGCTATAGAGCGGTTAGCATTCCATTGACATATTCCTTGGAGTAAGACATTTAGGATGTATACATGGTGGTGGGATTGTTTTTGTCAATGGTTTATTTGTTAGGAGAGTTTGATTTGGGCTACAAAGCATGTCCTATAGTCTATGTGACGACACATATCTATTCATATTGGCGTTTCAGATTTTGGTAAATAATGTAATAAGTGAGTTTTTGCTAGCTCTTCTTGTAATCAGAGCACGTGTTGATCTTCTCGCTTTATATAATGTAGATGATCTTCATTATCATGTATATCTTGTTATCCACTATTTTTAATATAAAATATAAAATGAAAATTTTCACATTGTACTCCAATTTAACTAACCAACTTTCACAATTATAGTCTTCTAATAAAATTTAACAGTCTTCTAATAAAATCTAACGTGAGATATAAATTGAAACAAGTTTAGAATGGTAATGGGTTATCATTAGTTTAAAGTTTGAATTCACTCAGCTTAATGAAATCATTATTTGGAAGTTTTAATTGAGTCAACCTGTTAAATTCAAGGGTATATATAAATTTGTTTTGTGAAATTTGAGGGTAGAGATGTAATTATAAATTTAGAATGATGCATTGTTAAGTTTCTTTCCAATAATAGAAGGGCTTTTATTGGGACAGCCTATACTTTATTAGAATGATCATGAGAAGTTTGAGGGTAGAAATGTAATTATAATGCATTGTTGTTATGTCACTTTCCTGTAATTTTTTCTTTTTTTTTTCTTTGAGTTCGTCACTTTCCCGTAATATAACGGCTTTTATTTGGACAGGCCTTACTTATTAGAATGGTTATAATAAGTAACCCAGGTTTTTTTTTTTTTTTTTTTGGCAAAGGAAAAAAATAATAA
This sequence comes from Luffa acutangula, assembly GCA_036850905.1. Classification (NCBI taxonomy): domain Eukaryota; kingdom Viridiplantae; phylum Streptophyta; class Magnoliopsida; order Cucurbitales; family Cucurbitaceae; genus Luffa; species Luffa acutangula. The sequence continues at coordinate 51,628,444 of CM072087.1, read as the reverse complement.
TAAAACAAATGATAGGGTCCGTTTGGTAATGTTCTCGTTTATTGTTTCTGTTTCTTCATTTTTAATAAAGAAAAATGGAATTTCATGACCCTAACACCTGTACATTCAATAATAATAAACCCATATTCTTATTTATGTTTGGAAAAAATTGGAAACAAGAACAAAAAATGAGAAAAACTAGTTTTAGTTGTTCCCAAAAGTTCTATACAAATTTTGGGAGTGTTTCTAAAAAATGAGAAACAAGAAATATACATAGTTATTAAATGCTTAAATTTCTTAATAAAATTAGAAACGAGAAACAAAAAACGATAACGTTACCAAACGGGCCCATAATAACTACCCAGGTTCTTCAAAATGAAGTCAAAAAGCCTTTTTTGTTTGCTTCTTTGTTTGTTAGTGGGATAATTTTTAGGGGGCTTTGCACAGATAGCAAAAATCGGCAAAAATATTGTAAAAAAAGCAAAAAAATAAAATTATTTGTGGAAATAGCAAAAAATACGTTAAATTACGAAAATACCCTTATATCTCCAATAGTCCGTCAGTCCCTATAATTGATAGTCACTGATAGACTTCGATTAATCGGAGTTCATCAGTGATAAATACTGATAGACTTTGATGATAAGCTTCAATTAATCGGAGTCTATTAGTGATAGACACTGATAGACTTTGATTAATCGAAGTCTATCAATGTGTATCACTGACAGACTCTGATAATCATAATCTATAAGTTTTTATCGTGTTTAATTCAAGTCTATCAGTGATAGCCACTGATAGAAAACAATTTAATTCAAGGCTATTAGTTCAGTTTAATTCAAGGTTATCAATTTCTATCCATCAGTTTAATTTAAGTCTATCAGTGATAATCACTAATAGAAAACCGTTTAATTCGAGGTTATCAGTTTCTATCACGGATAGAAATCAATTCAATTCAAGACTATTAGTTTCTATCACCGATAGAAACCAATTTAATTGAAGTTTATCAGTTTCTATCAGAAATCAATTTAATTGAAGTGTATTGACTTGTATCACGGATAGAAATTAGTTTAATTCAAATCTATCATTTTCTATCGAGGATAGAAATCAGTTAATTGAAGTCTATTAGTTTCTATCCCTGATAGAAATCAGTTAATTATCAATTAATTGAAGTCTACCAATGATTGTTACTGATAGAAATCAATTTAATTGAAATCTATCAGTAAAGTACTTTCCATTGCAATCATCTCGATAATTAGAAACTCATCCAAAATTATTATACTACAATCATAAATTGAACAAAAAAATTTAAGTCTCTTGTGGTAATTAGAACATAAAATCCAAAAATAACCATTACGAACAAGCGACTTTTAATCAACAATATAATTTTTAAAGCCTAGCACACAAGCTTCGTGACCACCACCATAAAATTGCTATTCTTGTATTCTTTGTATTTCATTATCTATCAATTATAGTCTGTGATAGACTTCGATCAGTGCTTAGTTAGTGATAGATTATGATTAACCGGAGTATATCAGTGATGATATACCTATACAAACACTCACCAAAATTGCTATTTTTGTATTCTTAGCTTTCTTGAATTAAAAAGAAGGTCAACAAGAGCTTAGCTCAATTGACATAAAGTTTACTGATAACCACAAGGTTTGTGGTTCGAATCCCCCTCCACACATATCATATTATAAAAAATAATAATAATAATAAAAAGAAGAAGAAACAATCATAACAATACCTCAACAACAAAAGGAAAAAAAAAAAAACATATTAATCACACAAGAACTCCAAACCTCATAAATGCACAGAAAATACAAAATTAAAACAAAAAAAAATTGTGCGGTAGAAGAAATGGTGCGAGGAAAGAAAGAAAGAAAAAAAAAATAGAAATGGTGGTGCGAGGGAAGAAATAAAGAAAAAAGAAAAAAAAAAGAAGAGAAATGGTGCGGCAAATAAAAAATAAAGAAAGAAGAAAGAAAGAAAAAAAAAAAAGAAAGAAATGGTGCGGCAGAAGAAATGGTGTTGAGGACAACTCGACACGAGCCCAAAGGTAGGACCGGAAAATGGACTACGGAGACGAAACGGGCCAAAAATCGGGCCAAGGTTAGAGGGACCGGGTCTTGGCCTGACCATTCGGTCCCTGCTGCCCCCGGCCGCCCCGGTTCCACCTGGTTCAGCCCGAATCGTCTCTAAATGCCTAAAAACCCTAGAGCAGTAACATTTTTTAAACCCTTCTTGATCACTGAAAGGGGATCCCGAACTCCATTATTCTCTACTCTCTCTTCTTGCTCTCCTCCTTTCCTTCCGCTTACTGACTTAAGTATCAAAGACGGTGTGGCAAGCACCACACCGTTTTTTTGTCTTGCAAACCACATCATCCCCCTCCGTTGGCGGCACGTGGAGGTCAGGTGAGTTCTTCATATCCAAATTTTGCCATCAACAATAGTAAAACTATTTCTCTAGTCTAAAAAATAAGAAATTTTGTTACTTATTAGGGGATTCGGATTACAAATTTTTCTACATTAATTAGAAACGCAAGATTGGTGAGAATCATTTTTCTTTCCTAAACTGCAAAAATAAAATAAAATAAAATGAATAAGGCTTTTCACATAAAAGGTAGGGTCAAGCTTAAAACAAAATTTGCCGAAAGAATAATTTAAAAGACCCAACCAAAAAGCAAAAAGCAGTGAACTCCAACGAAATCCAGAACATGAAGGATGTGACTGTTAGGAAACCTATTCTACCATTTGAATGAAATACACAAAACCATAATATTCCAAAAAAAAGAAGAGAGAGAGAAGAAACTAAAACCATCAGCATTATATATAGGATCGAGTCAACAAAATCTTTATTCAAAAAAAGGAAAAAAAAAAAAAAAGTCAGCAAAATCTGGAAACAGAAAAAAGAAATGCAGCGCTCTGATATATAATATGTGACGTAAACTGCAAGAAAATCGACTCATACAAAATTTTGGAAATAATAAAAATTTGTCTTTTACTCAGCCTTTCTATTTCAAAGACCCATAAAAGCTCACAACTAATCTCTCTAAATTTGGAGCACGTAAGGTTCAAACTTTGCCGCGCCCACCACCAAGTTTCTTAAATGTAATTTGCAAGATTTCGTGGGGTTCATATCATTCACAACAATACTTGACTGCTGATATTCTGTCATACCCCATTAAAATTTTGATAACTAAGAGAGAGGAAGGTAGAAAATAAGAAGAGAGATCACTACACACTGATATGCAACCAAGTATATATATTTTTTCTACAAAGCAAAGCTACTTTGGAGCGTCGAGACGCGAAATATGGTTTTTCCTTCGTAAACCCTAACCGTTAGATGACTTTTGTAATTTTCTACATATATACTTATTTATAAGTCATTTAAGAGAAATGATAGAGAGAAAAGTGTAAGAATGAGATATACGACGAAGATGTTAGGTAACCATTGTTGTGATACCTAGAGAGGGAGGTTTAAAGAGTGATTGTAAGTAGTTTCATTATATTGTAGTGAGAATGATTATGGAATATTGTTGGGAGAACCATTGTAATCTTCACAATATACTTTAGTGTTGCAGAAAACTAGACAGAGTGCATTAAGTTTGGAGTGAACTAGGATAAATATCTAGTATCAATTGTTATATATATCTGTTTTATCTATCTTTTGTTTATAATTTAACCTTGATATGATATGTTTTATGTTGGGGAAGGGAGGTTTCTGGGGTTGTAATTGAATAAACCCTACTAAATTCTCAACCTTGTCCAAAGAGTCCTTTAATTTTCAGAATATATATGATAGGGATGATGAATATCATGTATTTTTCTCAGCAAAGTCCGATAAAGTTCAATCAAAGAAGTTTCTCTCCATTAAAAAATGTAGCACATATATATATATATATATATATATATATATATTCTTAATTATATTTTCTTAATTCAGTCATTGATTTTTGTTTTAAATGTAAAGCCACTATTTCTAAGATTATTATTATTATTGATTAAAGTTATTAAATCATATACAAAAGCTGCATGCAAGGAGAATATTTGACCCAATGCATGCCAAATGCTACGGCATTCTGAATTATTGTTCAACCAACCGTACATCAAATAATGGACTTTGACACTTGAGAGACACAATAATCCTAAACTAAGCTAAGGAAAGTTAATTACCATCTGAATCCTTCAACTTTTGAATTTTATGAATTATATTAGCTACACCCCTGTTGTAATCTTACTTTGTCTTAAATAACTTTAACCCTATTTTATACGCTAAGAATTTCGTTAATTAAACTCTGAATTTTGCCAAAAAGTTTGTTAAAGCTCCAAGTTTGTCTCATGTGCGTCCTTGTTAAATTTTGTTGTAAGACTATTGTTCATTAAGTTGATAGGGCATGTGAAGGTGCCATTTTAAAGTTCATATTGGTAAATAGGGAAAAAGAAATGGTTAAATGCGCCTAATTTGACTTGTTTACTTATCTTTTAAAATTAATATAGAAATTTGTCTAAAAAATTTGAAAAAATCGAATTTTAAGTGTGGAAAAGTCATCTTGAGCATAACTTTTGTGGCGGTGGCTCCAAAAACAAAGTCATCGTCATGATAATTCTTTGTTGAAAAAAAAATAGGAATAGAATACCATAATTAGAAGAGTTATGAGATCCGAAGCATAATGAGACTTCAATTTGTTTCTTCATCGTTATCTTGTCCAATGAGCTCATTCCTCTTCTTGGCCTCCTTTTTCTAGCATTATTCATATGTCAGCATATTTCTTTGGTGTTGAGCACATCGACATATCTATTGAAGTCGTACGACAAACATTTAGAATGTATTTAATGTGATAATGTTCTTGCTAATGGTGTGGTGCTAGGAGAGTTTGATAATATAACCAACGTCCGGAGCAAATTTTCTAAGCATACACCATAAACTTTATGGGCATTTTAGAATGTTACATTTTTCCAACGTTGTTATTATGTTGCATGTAAGGATATTGGTCTTCGCTTTATATGATGTAGGGAATTCATGTTATCATGTATCTCGTTATCTTTTTCTCTCCTCTTTTTAATATAAAATATAAAATAAAAATCTTCATACATGCATACACCTCAATTTAACTAACGGTCTTCAAATGGAATTTAATGAAGGATATAATTGATCAGATAATTAAGTTTTAAGAATAATGATTATTAGTCTATGATTTTAGCTTACTCAACATACAAAATTCAGAGTTTTAATAGATGAAATTAGTGATTCAAAAATTTGAAAGTGGAAATTAATTTTATAAAGCATTTGAGGGTAGAAATGTAATTACAAAGCATTGTTATGATAGTTTCTAATAATTGAAGAGCTTTTACAGGAGCAGCCTTTACTTATTTGAATGGTTTTTTTTTTAAGCATTATTTGAATGCATGGTTTTGACTTTTGATAGTACATGAAAGTAGTTTTAAAGCTTTGTTATGTTACTTTCTAGCTTTTATGGACAGTCTTTACTTATTATAATGTTTTTGAAAAGGACGCAATGCACAGGTCGAAAATGAAGACAGAAAGGAGTTTTTTTTTTTTTTTTTTTTTTATTTATTTATTTATTTATTTTATTGAAGTTAAAATAGGTTTATTTTGTTTTTTTTTCTAAAAAGAAATTAGGTTTATATTAAAGACATGGTTGAGATTTGATTTTGAAAGAATCCAAAATCATTTCCAAATAATTACTTGAAATGTGATTCTCAAGTAATTATTGGTAAATGATTGTTTGAAAAAAAAAATCTTCTATTTCACTTTATTATGTCCTAAAATGATCAGCGAGCTGGTTACTGCTTGAAGTCGAAGGCGGGAAAGGGGTAATAAATAGAGGATTGGACGGGCTTACTTTAACCGAAGGGGGAGGGACTCCTATCTTCTTAGGTAGATAATCTATCGTCTTTCATTTTGATAGTGAGTCGTTTCTATAATAATAAATAATGGGGAAAAATACACTTTGGTCCCTGAGGTTTGGGTTAAGTGACACTTTGGTCCCTGAGTTTTCAAACTCAACAAAAATACCCCTGAAGTTTGAGATAAGGAGCACTTTGGTCCCTGCCGTCAAATTTTCGGTTAACTTTTAGCGGTTGCTGACGTGGCACTATTATTTTAATATAAAAAATTATTTTTTTATTTTTAAATAAAAATATATTTAAAAAAATAATATATTAATATTTAATTATTTTTTTTTATTCTTTCTCTCTTTCTTCTCATCTTCTTCTTCTCCATCTTCCTTCTTCTCCATCTTCTCCCTCCTCCTTCTTCTTCTTCCTAAGTCCGGCGACCGGCGGCCACCACACGCCGCTGCCGTCGCCGGCCGCCGGCGACTGAATTTTTTTTTTTTTTTCTTCTTTCTCCTTTCTTCTTCTTCCCTTCTTTCTTCTTCTCTTTTTTTTCTTCAATGCTTTTTTTTTAAAAAAAAATAGAAAAGGGAGGGAGGAGGGACCTCCCTCCTCCGTTTCCGGCGCCGGAGACGGGGGAGGGAGGTCCCTCCTCCCTCCCTTTTCTATTTTTTTTTTTTTTAAAAAAACATTGAAGAAAAAAAAGAGAAGAAGAAAGAAGGGAAGAAGGAGAAAGAAGGGAAGAAGAAGAAATGAGAAAGAAGAAAAAAAAAAATTCAGTCGCCGGCGGCCGGCGACGGCGGCGGCGTGTGGTGGCCGCCGGTCGCCGGCGGCCGGCGACGGCGGCGGCGTGTGGTGGCCGCCGGTCGCCGGACTTAGGAAGAAGAAGAAGGAGGAGGGAGAAGATGGAGAAGAAGAAGATGAGAAGAAAGAGAGAGAGAATAAAAAAATAATGAAATATTAATATTTTATTTTTTTTAATATATTTTTATTTAAAAAATAAAAAAAAATAATTTTTTATATTAAAATAATAGTGTCACGTCAGCAACCGTTAAAAGTTAACAGAAAATTTGACGGCAGGGACCAAAGTGCTCCTTATCTCAAACCTCAGGGGTATTTTTGTTGAGTTTGAAAACTCAGAGACCAAAGTGTCACTTAACCCAAACCTCAGGGACCAACAGTGTATTTTCCCCTAAATAAAGTCAAGAATAATAATCGAACTGGAGTAGCTTGCCAGGATGGCTTGGTAAGCAAGCAACTTGTTATGTAGGCGTCAACCAAATCGTTACGCCTTTTGTGTGGGTTTTGGAACTTACCCAACAAGGAATTTCGCTACACAACTCCTAGGTCAATTAAGGATCAAATGTTGGAACCTCATGGGTAAGGATAAGGTAATAGAATTGATAGAGAAATTCATAGTTGGGCGTAAAGGGCACGTAGACGGTGAATCAGGTTGAGAGCGTAATGGAGGTTGCTGTGAGGAGATCCTTATGCCAGTGAAGATTGCTTCCAATGATTGGGAAATTTAAAAAAACAAAAAAAAAACATTGATTTATTTCCAACACTCCGGATAGGCGGGGGTTAGGTCCTGATGGGGAAGTTATAGACACCTTTTCGTACTTTGTGTCTGGAGTACTTCACTGAATTTCCTTCGCAGTATTGGGTTTTGGCGGCCAAACAGTCGAACCGCTCGTCATTTTCGATAGGACGGGCGCTCCCTACCCCTCGCATTGATTGAGATTCATTCTTTTTTAGCCAAGACGATTCACTTGTCTCTCCCAATGTTGAGGATGAGAACCCATGATTTGATCTACAAGCTTTTTTTTTTTCCTTCTAAAGTTTTTGTTTCTTTGTCATTATTTTTCTCTAATTTTTCTGGTAAAAGTTTTTATAATCTTTATTTCTAACTTTATTCTTTCTATTTTTTTTTTTTCATTTTCTCACTTTTTTTTTCTCTCTCTCAAATATTTTTTTTAAATCTCCCTGACTTTTTTATCTCTATTTTTTTTTTCTCTCGAAATTTCGTCCCTAGCTCTCTCAAACTTTTTTTTGCTTTGAAATTTTTTACATATATATAACTTCATTTCTCTATCTTTGATATTTTACTCCCTTGATGAAAATTCTCTCTTAATTTTTTTTAATCTCTTCTTGTCCCTAACCCCTTTTTTTCTCTTTGAAACTTTCTTTTAGCTCTTTATTTTTTTCTCTTTTAAATTTTTATTTACCTCTTAATTTCTTCCTCTCTCTAATAACTTTTGCTCACTACCTCTATTTTTTTTAATTAAATCAAAACATGGAACCAAATATTAAAATAATTTACAATCAAATACTCTTACAAAAATAATTATAATTATTTAATGATTAAAGTCATATTTTTTATGGTATGAAAATCATACCATATTATTTTCCGACATACCTTCAATCATTCAAAATCATTCTTGATGGTATGAAAATCACTTTAAAACCTATAGAACTCAACATTAAAATGATTATATAAAAATAAATTATTTCTAATATCACTCCCAATTCCCAAACATACTCTAAGTATATAAGTTTGGAAATTTTAAATCATGAATTTACTAACTTCATGAACTACATATAGACTAAAACATCCTAACTTTTCTCAAATGATAAATCCCAAAATTAAAATACATGTTATACAAAGTTAGATTTCTATAACCCTCTCTTTGGAATAATCAAACCAATTTGGGCTACATAAATCTAATCTTCTTGATTAACAAAAATTCAAATTTATTTTAACGGTGATCAAATATCAAATTAAAAATACAGTGTTAGTCAAGTACATCAATCACTGATCCGCTAGTTCGACCGATCCACTTGGATTCTTTAATAATTAAATATTTTATTGTATGAGGTTTTTTTTTAGTAATTATTCAGTAATCAATTATATTATTGACTTATCAATTTGGTGCTGTTAAGTATTAAATATAGTGTTTTAATGAGTTTTTTTAGTTCAATGTAAAAGTGGGAGGACTCGAACCTTTAATCAAGGAAGAAAAAAATTGTTGAGTAACATAAAAACAATATAAAATGAATAAATGGTCGACTTAACATTTAAAAATTATAATTATTTTCTAAATCTTACGTAATTTGAAAGATCGTGTAAATACCAAACTCAATCTAATCTTAAAGACAAGACCCTGTTTACTTACTAGAAATTGAAATGAAATCATTCAAAATTAAAATGTTATTCATTTGATATTGTTTATTGTAAATTATCTGAAATCGAAATCATTAATCCAATGATGTTGTTTATGCAAAATTGTTTGGAGTCAGAATCAGAATTAGACACAATACAATTACTAGAATACCTTTGTCATATTTTTAACTCATTCAAATGCATTACTTATTTATATGCTAAAACAATTTTTAATTTACATTATAATAATCAACAATCAAGTTTAATTTGTTTTATTACTATTTTTTATTTTAAAATATTATTTCATATTAACAAATAATAACTAATTAGAATAAAATTACATCAACTATACTAGCAAGTATTAATATAATGATATTTGATTGATATTAATCAATATTATTAACTAAAATAAAACTAAATCAACTAAAAAATTAGTTGATTAAAAATTCTAAAAAAAATAAACTAAAAAAGGTTAAAATAAATCTGTATCAGAAAAATATAAATAAAAAATTAATAATAATTTTATTACTTTTTTTATTGGGATGCAATCTATTAAAAATATTTTATTTTAACAAATTAGAAATTAAAATTAAATATTTAACAAGTTAAATTAAAAAAAAAACAATTCTATAAAAAAACACAGAGTTTTCAATTTGGCGAAATACGCAGTCACAGATAACTGTTCTTGTGCCAGATTGGAAATTTCCCGTCGTAATTGGAAAATTCGCGGGCGATTCTTCCTCTGATATCACTGTTGCAGGTCGAGCCACATATCTCTGGCCAAGGCATTGAGGATCCAAGCCTTGACAACACTATTGCAAATCTTTCATGAATGGAGCATCGTACCAGTTGATTGTGTTAGGGTTCCATCAACGAAGCCAACCTTGTTCTTCACGGTGAGTCCAATAAGCATGGTGTGGTACCAGGAGGAGTAATTGGATTCGTTGAGCAATTCGGAAACAAGAACCAGATTGGTACCGTCCGAATGATGAAGGAAGTAAGGGTTGGCATACTGATCGATGACAGTGGGATTGGTGGGTTGATTTGCTGAAGAAAGGGAATTTGGATCTTCGGTTTGAATAGTTTCATCGGCCATGGCTGAATGAAACGAAAGAAAGGGAATTGAGCAAGATTGTACTCTCAGAGTGCAATATAGTCAACTGATACCATATTAGACTAGAAGAGGAAATAAACTTGCTTATCCATTAAAGAATAATCAAGGCATATAAATAGCCTTTACCGAGGATGATGGTTAGAACTAACCATCTGATACAACTAACTCATACAACTAACTCAACAGATAACTACAACTTCCTTTATCCTAATACACATGTAATAAAAGAATAAAATAACATATTTTAATTAGAAGAAAAATAATAAGTGAATAAGAGAGATAGAAAAAAGTAGAAAGATATTTAATAAAAAGGTTGAAGTTTTGTTAATAGATGAGAGAGATCTTTCTTTTTTTTTAATTTAAAAAAAAAAAGTGAGCATAGGTAATTGACCTATGTCTTCTCGACAAGAGATCAGAAGTTTGAATTTATTCCTCCCACCCTCAAATCAAATGTGATTGAACTCAATAAATAAAATAAAAGTTGTAAAGTAATTAAGGTTCAATTTACATCAAGAGAATGAAAATAAGATTGACAAATAATAAATGAGAATGAGATTATATATATTTTAAAAGAGGAATGAGATTATCTATGATTTTTATTAATAAATAATAATACATTGACAGAAATAACTGATCTAATCAAACAATATTTTGTGAAGATTTTTTTTACAACTTATTACATTACTTTTGATACATTATAATAAAATTAAGCTTTATTTTGTTAGTATCCGGTGGCAATCAATTCTTTTTTATCAACTAATGGTAAGTAATTGATAGTTATAGGGTCAAGGGATTCTCAAATTGATGGTGGATCCCACAAATGGATCTCATTCCTACATTTTTAGTAATCTTCAATAGAAATGAATTTTCATTCCTTAGGAGGAAATTAGGCCTAAAATTGTACTTTGCTAATATTTCAATAAGACTTCACATAAAAAGCTCAAGCTAAATAGAGTAGTTACCAAAAGAATTTAAAAAACCCAACAAAAGACAGCGACTACAAAGCAAATCCACAACATGGGGGATGAGTTGGAAGTTATTTGGATGAAATCCACCTTTAACATGACGAATTGGAACACCTCTTCAAATAAAACTTATATCAACGATTTCTTTTTAGGTACTAATAGTGCTAAAATAAATATCACAATATCTGATGATATGAACGACTACTACTACTCTTCTTGTTCAGTTATACTGATCACAAAACCAGAAGTGAGATAGAAGTCTCATCCAATAAACTAAAACCATCACGGTTATACTGATCATAAAACCAAGAGATAGAAGTCTAATCCAATAAACTAAAACCATCATAAAAGATCTATCTCACCCCATAAACTTAAAACATCAGGCAGGATGGAAGCTGGCCAAAATCTTGAAACAAATATCCTGTTTGATAACCATATGACCTTAGACAAAGGTTCTTTCTTTCTTTTTTTTCTTTTTGGAAAAAGAAATCTTGAAACAAAGTTTTAGGGCCCTTCCACAAATTACAATCACTTCCAAGAGTTTTAAAATGAAGGAGAGAGCTCGTGATGAAATCCGCTTTGGAAAAAGATTCATGTATATGTATAAATATACCCATCCTACACGAATCCAAAAGGTAAGCAAATAAAATTTGGATGGAAATTCATAAAAACCAAAAGAACTATGCCCTGTTAGTCAAGTTATAATTCATAATCAAGTAAAACTAACAGGAAAAAAAATGCATATTTGTAACTGCAAGAAGAAATGTAAACCACAAGAATTGATCCATACAAAATTTTGGAAATAATAAAACATTATCTTCAACTCAGGGTCGCTAATTCAAAGACCATAAAAGCTCACAACTACTCTTCTTAGCTTGCACTTGCAGCATGTAAAGTTCAACGTTTACCGCCGCCACCACCAAGTTTTGGTCCTTTCGGTGCAGCTCCCCTGGCAACGTTAGCCTTGTTCTGTGTCTTCTGTGTTTTGGCCATCACTTCTGCCTTCTTTGCCTTCTTTTCATCCTTTGTTTTCTTAATTCTCTCCTTAATTTCCCTACAACCCAGAAATTAACAAAGTTATATTTACACAAAAGAACTGTGATTGATCAAGAAATTACTCAGTGCCGGTTAGAAACATACAAATGTCTACTTTGGCTTTTCTTAAGATTTGGTAATATACATATCATTAAGAAAAATTCAAACTCAGAACAATCACATACCGGAGGGCTGCTTCTCTAGCAGCATCACGAACTTCAGGCTTCTCAGCTCTCTTCTTTTGGATCACCTCCAATGTAGCACCCACAATGGACCTTGAGTAAGGTTTCTTGGTCGCACGTCTCCTCTTCTTTACAGCCTCTTGAGCAATGTCCTGTGGGAATGAAAAGAAAAGAAACATTTAATTTTTCACCAATTATTAAGTTAAAATCATGGATAAGAGCCAAGATGACATAATCCAGTGGATAATTAGGTCAGTACTCCCAGAAAACAAATATACAAAACACGATAACCTTTTTTTTTAAAGAACAAAACACGAGAACCTTTGTTGTTTGTGTTATTGAAAAATTATGATCTAACAGTACCACAGAAAGATCATACCGTTTCAAAATAACCCATCCATAATCAAAGCTAACAGATAACAGGATATGATAGAATTTGAATATGGATAACAGGAATAAAAATCCCAGAACTAAATTTGATATTTTACCTTCTTATGTTGTTTCCTGTACATTGCTGTCCAGGTGAGCTTAGAAGGCTTCAGTCTGTTATGGAAGTACCTCTTGCATTTGGAGTTTGCAAACAGGAAAACCTAGTGAATCCAGACAAGTTTGCAACAGCAGGTAAGCATATATCAAAAGACAAGAAAAGAAAATAGATTATCCAGTAACAACTCCAGCTCAGCCAGCAGCCACGCAGGTTTATTACCTGTGAATCCGCACGGACAAATCTGATTCCTTTACCCGGATATATCTTCGCGCCACTGAATCGACAAAGCTCGGTCCTGCCAAAACCAGCATTATATTTCATAATCAAACAGTAACAAGATACGCATATCTCATTGCAAGTTTTCACATTCTCACAGGATAAGCCATTACTTCTTCAAACCCATCAATCATAATGAAAACTACTGACCTACATATCCAATTCACCCAAACAAAAACCTAGAGATTTCGAAGCTATACATCTTCAGGCACCGAAAATGAAATGAAAGTTTAATTAAATAGCACTCATAGTCGCATCGATCCTGCTCTATTTCGCCATAGCAGGATGCAATCATCGATTAGAAGAAAACTTTGATAGGAATACAGTAAAATAAATGAAATCAATTCAACAATGAATCAGAAAGAGCGGAGATAGAGACTCACTTCAACACCATGGTGGCGGCTGCTGTGGTTACTCCTCCGCTTCTTCTTGGTGCTCGCCGAAACCCTAGAAACGAAATCTGTTCGAGGGAAACGATATGTATAGTTTGAGGTTCATTTGATTACCCCTATATTATAATATAATCACTAGAATGCCACTGGGCCTTTTATAATGTATGGGTTAAGATGTTAGCCCGGTTCCATTTTACAAGCCCAACCTCTTTAAGGTCTGTTAGGATTATAACTTTATAACAAATTTTTTAAAAAAAAATTAGGATTATAACTTTTATTTTAGAGTATTTAAAAAACCGTTGAAAATATAATAGGATTTGTAATTAAAAATAGTGTAATTGAAAATATAATATATTTTTAATGAAAAAAAATTAATTTAGTTAATCCATAACATAAAATCTATATGCTCAAAATCTAAATTAGGTATATAACAAATTATAAAATATAATAATTCATACGACCAAGTAATTTTATGAAATTAAAAGTGTGTGAAGGTGAATATTAATAAAATGAGGAGAAATCGGACTCATACAGTAAAAAAAAATGTATGATAGATTAAAATTGATAGATTTTCAGTATGCAATAATAGGTTGTTTGGATTACAATTTGGCTTAAAATAGTCATTATAAAGTGAAAAAATAATAATAATAAAGAAACTTGTTGCATGGGAGGGAGAGAAAAAACTTACTCCCTTGAGATTCTCTTTCTCTTCTCGACAAGGAATTGACCCCTAAAATCTCTATGTATATATATAACATTGATATCTCTATTAACGATCTAATTCCCAATAAAATAAAAATAAAAAATGTGGAGGTCAAACTATCCCAAAATCTCGTAGAAAAATATGTGGAAATAGAAAATGATTGAATAAAATTAGATCATTTACGGGTCCAAAATGGAGTTATGTTCAATTGTCGTTTAACATATATATAAAGACACACGAACAATTTAATATATTCATTTTATTATATCCATAAATTAAATTTCTAAGAGATGGAAATATTGAATTGAAAAGGATAAAATACAAAAAAGAATAATGGGTTCAATATTAACGTGTTTAAATGAAATAAAATAAAGATATTGTCTTGTCATCATTCTTGATGATGATGATGACCCTTCACCAAAGATTATCATTTCCCAATTTCCAATATTCCTTTCTTTCACCCAAGAAGCAACTTGCCTGTGTGTCATCATATAGTTCGCCCTTATCAAATTTGTAAGGGACAACGGACACGACGTTTCATATCAATGGAGATATTTGACATCTCTTATAAATGTATGATCCTCCTCTTATTTAGCCAATGTGAAACTTTGGTAGCACTCACAGCAAAATCATACTGCATGTACAACATTGTTTACATTAGTGAAGTGATGTTAACTTAATGTTCATACTTAAGCGAGAGTATGCGTCGACATATATTCCAATAGTTAATTTTTGATAAAATTACATGTTTAGTCCATCAACTTCCAGAGTTGTGTCAATTTAATCTATGAACTTTAAAAAACTTCATATAGGTCCTCAAACTTTCAACTTTGTTTCTATTTAGTCTCAAAACTTTGAAAAATATCAAATAGGTCCTTAAACTTTTTACCTTTGTGTTTAATAGGTTTTTCAACTTTTAATTTTGTATTTAATAAGTGCTTGACCTATTCAACATTTTTTTTTTAAATTCGCAAGCCTACTAGATACAACATTGAAAGTTTAGAGTCCCAACAGGCCTAAAATTCGATTTTACATATAGTAGATTGGTTAATTTTTAAAAATATCAAATATATTAGGAGTCTATTAGACACATAATTGAAAGTTCGGTGACCAATTAATTGATACAATCCTAAAGTTCAAGAACTAAACTTGTAATAAAACATTAATTTTAATATACCTTAATTACTCAATGTATAATAATCTTTATTAAAAGTTAGAGGTTTACGAAATTTTGCAATTTTCATTATTTTTTTTAATTTAAAAATCGTTTGAACACATAAATAACCTACAAAACTCAAATTTTAAAATTTAAAGCTTTACTCTACACTCCAAATTGAAAGATATACTAATCACAAAATTTAGTGAGCTAGCCATCAATAATAGAAGAAAAGAAAAAACTCCTATAAGATAATTATTGGAGGTTAGTTTGACAGTGGTGAATGGAGTCAAATCTCAATTAAAAAAAAAAAAAAAAAAGAAAAAAAGAAGAAAGAAGGAAAAAAAAAGAAAAAAAAAAGAAGATTATTGGTGCCTAAATTAACTTTTGTTGTCACATATGGTTACGCGAGGTATATAAAATGGTTGACTTATCTAATTGACCACTTAAATATACAGTCATCTTCATCAAAATCATTTTAGTTAATTATTTTTTTTAAAAAAAAAATCCCAAATCCAACTCCACTCTTATATTTAATTTAAAAATTAAAAGAAGAACACTGTTTACATTTTTTTTAGGAAAATAAAATTTCCAAATGCAATTATAGAAAGGCAATAATATTTCTCCAGGCTGGGAATTCCACACACTTTTTGAAAAAAAAAAAAAGAAAAATATTTTTGACAAAGAGCGAGCAACAAGAAAAGGAGCTCCCCATCTTCTGTCTGAGTAATCAAAAATTTAGGAGTCCCCAATAATTTCCATCTTCATTTCCATCTTCTTTCAGTCTCTGCCTCTGAACATCACATTTTCGTCCTCCAATTTCTCAATCGGCTCAAATTTCCGAGTGAATCGGAAGCTTTGGGGGTTGGTTGACCCTGAACTCGCATGGCAGCCGAGGACAGCGATGGACAGTAACAAGCCGGAGGAGGATCAGACCGATAGCAGCGATTACACGTCTGAGGACGAGGGAACTGAGGATTACCGCCGAGGAGGCTACCACGCCGTTCGAATTGCCGACACTTTCAAGAATGGTAGATATGTCGTGCAGACCAAGCTCGGTTGGGGCCATTTCTCCACCGTCTGGCTCGCCTGGGACACTCAATCCTCTGTAATTACTCTATCTCCCTCTCCTCTTTCTCTCCGCCTTTCATTGTTCTTCTCTCGCTTCCTTCCGATCTCCAACATGAATACACAAAACCAGAAAGCTTCGTGTTCTTTTTTAATTATCTGACTTGCTTTAGAAACTATGACGGTAGTTGGTTCTAGCCCTTGTAGGATGTTCTTTTGTTGCATCATCTGTGAGTTAGAAGTAGAAGACGCGCTTTATGTATTTTAACTGATTTTATGTTGTTCAGCGATATGTAGCTCTGAAAGTGCAGAAGAGTGCTCAGCACTACACTGAGGCAGCCATGGATGAGATTACAATCTTGAAACAGATTGCAGAGGGAGACCCCGATGACAACAAATGTGTGGTGAAGCTTTTGGATCATTTCAAGCATTCAGGACCCAATGGGCAGCATGTTTGTATGATTTTTGAGTATTTGGGGGATAATCTGTTGACACTAATTAAGTATACTGACTACCGCGGATTACCGATTCATATGGTTAAGGAGATATGTCTTCATATATTGGTTGGTTTGGATTACTTGCATAAACAGCTCTCTATTATACATACTGATTTGAAGCCTGAAAATATTTTGTTACTGTCAATGATTGACCCATCAAAGGATCCCAGAAAATCTGGCATCCCTCTCATTCTTCCAACTAACAAGGACAAGGCTACATTAGAGTCTGGGATTTTGAAAGACGTAAGATCATCAAATGGAGATTTGACTAAACACCATAAGAGAAACATTCGAAGAAAGGCAAAGCAAGCTGCTCAGGGGTGTGTGGAGAAGGAAATGAGTGCGGAGGCTGAGGCTAATCCAGAAACATCTTATACTGTTGAATCATCTCCTAATGCAAAGTCGAGCACAGGTGCTATTGAGGAAAAACAATCTAGGTCTTTCAATACAAATAGATCATCTGATGCTGATGGAGCAAAGGGTGGTGGGGAAGAAAATCAAGTTGCCAAGAAAGGTAGTCGCTTGAGAAAGAAGATGTTATTGGCTTCGGTGGATCTGAATTGCAAGTTGGTCGACTTTGGAAATGCATGTTGGACATACAAACAGTTTACAAATGACATTCAGACTAGACAGTATAGGTGCCCAGAAGTTATCCTTGGATCAAAGTATTCTACATCAGCAGATCTTTGGTCCTTTGCATGTATTTGTTTTGAGCTTGCAACTGGTGATGTACTCTTTGACCCTCACAGCGGTGACAATTTTGACAGAGATGAGGTTTGGATGCATTCTAAAACTATGAAGACAGTTTTTTTTCTCTGAGCTTGTGACTGCAATTTGTATATGTATTTGTTTTTTCTTTATGATAGAATTTAGCGATGTAGTAAAACATGCTAGTCTTAATGTGAAAGATACCAGTTTGGCATGAGATGCTGCCCGTTCTTACACTCTTCCACACTGTCATACTTGGCCTTAGCATACATTTTAATCTTGATCCAATATGGTTAGCTAGGCTTTTCTTTCGCAACATTCCATCCTTGAATTTTGTGCTTAGGAAGGCCCCTGTCCATGAACAATAATATCTCATTCTCCTGTTTTGTAGAATGTGTTTAAGAGGATTTGTTTTGAATCTTTATTTTAATTCTTTTTAATCATTGTTAGAAAGGTAATTTAACCAGTGGTGTGATCCAGATTCTTGAGGCTGTCATAGTCATTTCTGTGTTTGTATGTGCTGCTCATAGCTGAAACATTGTGTTTATATTGATTTAGATTTTTCTGAAGTTGCTTTCCTATTAATGAGTTGTAGATACTTGCCAAAGTTGAAGTTGCTTTCCTGAAACATAGCTGAGTATTTTCTTGTGCTCCAGGACCACTTAGCTTTGATGATGGAACTTCTTGGAATGATGCCACGCAAGGTAATCGATTGTTCCTCTCGGCCTTTTAAAAACTATCTGCTAGCATGACCACACACTTCTGTGCTGTCAATTGTTTTCAGATTGCTTTCGGTGGTCGCTATTCTCGCGATTTCTTCAATCGATATGGCAATTTGAGGCACATCCGAAGGTTACGTTTCTGGCCATTAAACAAAGTTCTCATGGAGAAGTATGATTTCAGCGAACAAGATGCAAATCAAATGGCAGAATTTTTAGTACCAATCCTTGATTTTGTTCCAGAAAACCGACCCTCCGCAGGCCAATGCCTTCTTCATCCATGGATGAATGCTGGGCCTCGGTTGTTGGAACCATCCCAGAATCCTGTTTCTTCTGAGGGGAAGAACAAGGAGAAGGAAGATATGGAGGCAATGGAGGTTGGAATGAGAAATGTTGCCATTAGTTCAGATTCTGAACAAGTTAATGATTCCCAGCAGCAGTCCAAGTCCAAGACCAGCAAAAGCAATTCCTGAAGTTGGTCTCTGCTCCACTCCATCTTTCTTGTGTGGATTTACCAATGCTGGTTGGGATTCTAATGAGGAAAGAGACCAAAGAGCTGAGTGAAGCAATGGCTTTCTTTAACAGTGGTGAAGCAGAAGCTCCAACAACTCTGAGTGAGAAACTTATGATTACAAGGATGAACACAACGCTTGTGCTGGGATTGGGAATGTGGTGAAACTGAAACGTGAAGTTTATTTTAATGAAGCTGAATGATGTAGCAGTCTGGCAAGTGGAGTCCAGATGGGTGGTTTAGGTACTACTACAGTTCAAAAATAATTTTCAATTTTCATTACCATTTTACAAAAGAATATATTCCTAGTATTCAGGTGGTCTAGCATGGGGACAGCAAGCTTCGAAGTACAATGTGATTTATTGGTTTTTATATTGATATCTTATATATATATATATGTATGTATATATCCAAGTCTTATAAGATCACCTCGTTACAGAATCTAAACAGGAAAGGAGGGAAAAAAGAGAGGAAAAACAACATTCAGAGTTAAATATTATTAGATTTAAAACAAAAGTTAACCAGTTAGAACAATTTTACATTTTGATTCTCTTGTAATTGATAATCCGAACCTAACTAGTTAAGACATATACTTTCAAACAAAAGGTCAAATCTGACCTTTGAAATTAGATAATAATTGATGATGAGATGATGGTAATAGTAATAATAAAAAAACAAGCTGAAGAATATTCAACACGATACATGATGACATAAACTGAGAATAAATTGCAATTTACAAATGATGCTGTCAGCGAGATGCTAACAGAAGAGCGACCACGACAATACGATTTTGAGACATTGAAATAACTTTGAAGGTACGATGCTGTCAGCGAGGAGCTAACAGTCATGACCTTATTATTAATTTTTTTTTGTTTTTCACAAGCAATTATAATTCAAACCCTCCGTTTCTCTAACCAATCTTCTTCCTTTTTACAGTTTTTCTGCCTGTGTGATCTCACTCACTGCTGCAGAAATCCAAGAACCCCATGAACTCGTGGTTCTGTATCATCGTTATGCTTTTCGAAATTCCTACAATGCCTGCAACAAAACAAACCCGCTAGTTAGTTCTTCGCAATTCAGTCATTGAACTTTCAAATGTCTTGTCAAACGAAATACATACCCATCGTGATGGCACTGGCAAAGATGACACCAGAGAGGATGAACACGATAAGTGAAGCTCTTCTCAGGATGGTGATCATTTTTCTAACAAAGAACTGCCCCCAGAACCCGGCCAAAACCGACACCGACGTAAGATACAGAGCTGCAAGCGAATTCAAAACGAAAAAAAAAACGTATGGATTAGGATTACCATCATCTGAACTAGCATTTGAATGAGATTGGAGAATGACAGAGGGAAAAGGTAACTCACCATATGGAATGGGGAACCTATGGAGCAAGTAGAACTCAACAACAGATAAGGATGAGGAGAACATCATGACAAATGTTGCAGTTGCACTAGCAACCTGAGGGACAACACCAATCTCTAAGAGCAAAGGGCCCAAAACAAAGCCACCACCAGAACCCAGAAGGCCTCCAACAGTGCCTCCAACAATGCCACACAGTGCACAGAAGGCAAGGTGAGTGGCAGTCCAGCCTATTGAAGCTTCACAGATGTGTTCTAAGTTGCCTGTCTCCATCCTCTTCTTGTGTTCTTTGTATAGCTTTCTTGCTTCATACCCAAACACTCCAATTGCTATGGGGAACTGATACGGTTCCCACCAACAATACACTTTAGTTCATGAGATTATGACAATGAAACTGAAATCAAGTGTAATGAGATGCTATTTTTGCTGTAAAAAAATTTTAGTGTAGTGTTTGGTTTTACCTGCTAACTTTTGAAATTGGAACCAATCTAAATCAAACATGGAAGATAACAAAGAATTCTTCTAAAAATTTGGATTTGTTTTTTAGTTGTTCAGGTGGAGATTTAAAATTTTAACCTCTTAGCTAGTTGAGTTATATTCATTTTATACCCGTATACATTTTTTTTTCCTTAAAAGAAACATTTTTTAAAATTTTGCAATAGTTTTAACGGTTTACAAGAAGATAAAAAAATACGAGATTGTATCCAGAATTATGTAAAAAAAACATGAGAATATTCTCTGGTGTTGAGGGAATTGCACGTATCGAGATTCAAAAAAGAATTGATCTTATTCAAGTGATAATCTTTATGGGATTCCCAAAGTTATTAATAGAAGGTGGGTCTCAAAAAATCCAAGAATTACAAATGAATGTACAAAAAGTTCTTGAGAGTAGTTTAAAAACAAAGAAAAATTTTAGTAATAAAGCATAATTTTCGAGAAAACAGAGACCTAAAAATAAAAATGTTATCAAATGGAGCCTTGCAAATCGGAGTCCACAAATTTAGGAAAATCTCATTCCCCAAAATTAGGAATTTGATTCCAAGTTTGAGGTAGGACCCATCAGAAGTTTAGAATCATACTGAATTTAAATTAGCACAAAAAGGTAGAAAGATTCCAACTCTCTCATCCCAAAATAGATTAGACTAATTTCCCAATCATTGATTTGAAACCATTATGCTAACATTAATATAATCCAAAAACTGAGAATTTAAATAATCAAATGACAAGTGATGGGGATTGATTGAAGTTATTAAATTGTACAAACCTGCAAGGAGAAGATGACCCAGTACCAAGTGCTACAGACTGCTACATCATTCTGCATTATTGTTCAAGTTCAATCAAACCATACATCAAAAAATATGAACTTTGAAACAAAGAGAGAGAAACTGGCCTTGATAACTTGAAGTATGAGGAAAGAAATCCAGACAACTAACAAAATGCAAGTCCTTTTCCACCTAAAATTGAAGCACATTAATTCCTGAAACAAAACAAAAAAATGTGGTCAAAATAATATAACATTCAGTGTCAGATCTTCATTTGTAGGAACAGTAAATGAATTTAATCAAAGATATTATTGATGTTTGTTTGGGTCCAACCAGTGCTGTTTTCTGTTCTTTGGGAATCAGTGGGTCATATTCTACGTCAATCAAAACTGCAGAACACCATAAAATGAAAACATTAACAAAAATTCTTTTAAAGAATTCAAATTGGATATCAAACCAAAGAAGCTTTTTCAGGCAGAAAACTAAAAACGAAACTGTTATCGAATATAGTCTCTATAAGTAACGATTTAAACTCGGTTTCACTTACGCTCGCCGCGAGAATTGGCAAGAGTCTCACTTTGCTTGGCAAACTCTTTCTGGAGAAAACCAAAAAGGAAGGAAAAAAGAAACAAAAGATTATGATTTACCAAACATTGGAATAAGATAAACAAAAATGAATGAAAACAGAGAGAAAGCAAATAGAAAACCTTGAGAATGGTTTCTTCTTTCCACATCTCAATTCCCTTAAAGAAAGACCTGGAGGAAGTCCCTGAATCAAGCACCAAAAGCCATTATCATGCACAATTCCAGAACTTGAAATTGAAAAAGAAAGAATCTGAGAGAAAAATGGCAGACCCAGAAAGAGAATGATGATGAGAACAGTGATGAGCCAGTAGGGAAAAACAACGCTAAGAGCAACGCCAACGGTGATGCCAAGCATCAACATGGGCTGAAACAGCAGCGCCAAATCATGGTCTATGATCGGCACATCCTTCGTCGGATGCGCCACTCTCAAATTGTACCAAACCGACGATGTGGAAGCCCCCATTATCATACCTAAAAACAAACGCATTCCATTTCAATTTCTTCTTCGAACCCAGAAATTTTAATTGGGGTTTAAACAGAATAGAATAGTAGTACTCTACATTTGGAAATGGCAGCGGCGGATTTGGTGTCGAATCCGACAATCAGAGTGAGCATAGGGACGAAAATGCCGCCGCCGCCGACTCCTCCGACGGTCCCGCAGGCGGAGCCGAGGAATCCGATCGCCGTGGCCACCGCAAGCCTCCAGTTCAGCTCCAAATCCTGCACCGGGAAAAACCCAGAAAGGGAAGATTAAGAACGAGCGCATTGAGAAGAAGGGAAAGGAAGAGAAGGTAAAAGAACGGACCGGCCATATTTTTTCGACGGAGAGAGAGGCGGAGAGGACGGGGGAGGAAGAAGAAGAAGGGCGAGAGAGATAGAGAACAGAGAGAACGGCGATGGAAGAGGCTGAAAGAAGGTAGAGAAGGAAGGCGGAGGTGGCCATGGCGGAGAAAGTAGAAACAAGAATGTCGCCGTCGAAGGTCGCCGGCGGCCGTGAGTTCAGGATTTTGCGGGAATGGGAGCGGTGGCTGTGGTTCTAATAAATCTATTCGAAACAGAGAGAGAGATGGAGAATATTCAATTTCCAACGAGGCAATTCGATTTCATTGCAAATTTAGAAGACACGTGGCGTACGATAACTGGTTGTAAATAATCTCCTGCGTTTTCTTTTTGTAGACAAAAACTACTTTTTTTAACTAATACGTTTCATGTCATCCTATTCCTATATTTATTTATTTATTTATTTATAAATTAGCCATATTTGTCATTTGATATCTCTCTCTCAAATTATTGGTTTTGCTTTCAATTTTCCACTGTTTCATTCAATTTATTCATTTTCTTTTTTGAAATAATGAATAATTTAGCTAATTATGGTCCAGTCTCAAGTTGTACGTAAGACCAGATTTTAATTTGTCCACAAAAAAAGGACCAGAATTTAGTTTACGAATTAAAACTCTCTCTAAAAAATATCTTCTTTTTTTTTTTTTTTTTTTAATTTAGAAACTCTCTCTAAAAAATATCTTAGTTAAAAGGTACATTCTATTTTAATCTGGCATTTTTTAATCTTTTAATTTATGGTTTTTTTTCCTAATAACCAAAGATATTAAATGTTATTTTAATATCATCAAGGAAAAAGAATTAATCTCTATGTTAATATCAGTCTAAGTCTCATATACTTTAAAATCCCATAAAGATTGCATTCTTTTAAAAGAGATGTGAGAGTTATACCTCCTTTAAAAAAAAAAAAAGTTGACGTATAAATAGATCAGAACCATTGTTGAATAAATAGGCAAAATGCTTTAAAGAAAATGAATCAATCCATATATATAATAGTAAAATTTTACTCGGTAAAAAATTGATATGAGAAATGAGAATAACTATGAAGAATTACTCGTTCGTCACTGAATAATTGTTAAGCATACAACTATATTTATCCATATTTATCATTTAGTATAGAAGATTATAAAGTTTAATATTTTTTATTAATATTAAACTTTTAAAATATATTTTAAGCATATGAGCACAATCAGATCGTTTTAGTCTAAAAGCAACTATGTTAGAAAAACATGAAAACAATTAATTGGTATGAAGCAAGTATAAAATTATATTTAATCAAAGGTTGAAGATTTCAAAATTTGAGAAACTGATAGATACAAATAGATTAAAAAAAAAAATTGTAAGCCAAAATCACGTTTAAATCATTTAAAATAGTCTTTAGAAATGATAAGTAAGGAGAGTTTGATTTGAAGTTGTACAAAGTTTCTATATTGAGCTAGCCGTCAGTTGAAAAAAAAAAAAAATTATTCGAATGGCAAATAAGAAATAATACTTATATATATCACGATTAATTTAAATAAAAAAAACTAAATTTAGACCAAAGAAAAAACCCCAATCATTCATACAACAACAGTAATAAAAAGGACAAACTCATTTATTGTCAAAAAAAAAAAAAAAAAAAAAAAAGGACAAACTCATTTTTAAAAAATAATAATAATTAAAAAAAAAAAAAAAAAGACAAACTCAAATGCATCACGGAAATTTCGTAGTATGGTTACTTCGAAGATTCCAAATCCACATTAATTTTAAAAAAAATGTTAATCACAAAAAACATAAAAAAAATAAAAAATAAAAATATATGAATGTGACGAGAGAGAGAAATAGATCCGCTGAAGTTGAGTTACGTGTTGGATCTGTTCTGTACGGCGTAATGTTCCGGCAGATTTACATCATTAAAAAAAAATAATAATAAATAAAAAAAAATCTAAGTCAATTCATACAACAAAATAGATCTACGTTTTTTTTTTTTTTGACCTAATAAGCCTAATTGTTTTTTTAATCGAAAATATAACTTTATTTGAAAGCCTTTAGTTTCTTTTTTCTTTGTCTTTTTTTTTTAAAAAAAAAAATTACACGGCCTTTAGAAAATTACCCATTATAGTAACATAATTGTTCTTCCAATAAAGTGTGTAAATTAAAAGTTTTTGGAATTAATCTAGACCTTGCCTTATTAAATTTTCAAGCCTTCTTGATTCCCACATGCCTATCTTGACCTAATAATTTTTTTTTTCTTTAAAAAAAGACGAACGTATATTTCCTACCATGTTGTGGAGCAGACATGTGTGTATATCTTGAATATTCCATTTCAATTCTTTTTTTTTTAAAAAAAATCTATTTCAATTCGTTTAAATATTTAGTTTTATTTATGGTTAAGTGGGCAGGTATAAAAAATCTTATATTACTTGACGTGAATGTTATGTTTATAAATAAATTAAAATGAAACCAACACTGAATCGAATGAATAATTCTTTAAAAAAATGAAAATATCCAATCTAAAATATATGGGTTTGGTTTTATGAGCTTGTGTCAATTATTTAGTTAGGTTAGATTTACCATCTTAATAAAATTATTTGGAAGACATAAACTTATATAATTTAAACAATTATGTTATTCCTTGTTTAGGTAAACGGTACCATTAAAATCAAATTCTCCAAACTAATTAAGTTAATGACAAATTATTAATACTGATTTTTAGAAAAAAAAAAAGAAATTAGAAATAAAAAGTAATAAGCGGGTTATATTGACCAAATTGCTATTGTCTTAAACACTCTCGTCTCGACTACTACTAAAGGTCCGTTTGAAATACCATTTAGTTTAAGTGTTTATCAATAATACATTTCTCTTAAAACATTTTGTATAAATTTTTTTAAAATTAAAACACTGATTTGTTTGTTTATATTTCATATAAGTGTGTTTTTATACACAAGTTATTATATACCTAAAAACTATTTTTCTTAAGAAATTATTTCCAGTGTTTATTTTAAAATGATCTATTTATCAATCATATTTTTTAATAAGTCATTTTTATAGATGGTGAAACACTATAATGTTTTTTTTTTTCAAAAATTAAACATGTGAAAAGTATCTCAGATATTTTTTCAGTATATTCCAAAATATTTTTAATGATGATGATGATGAGTTCTATCGCTTAGCTTATTAAATCATTAAAAAGAAAAATTTACAAAATTATCCACACATGAATAACAGAAACCTAATCTAAGAGATTTTTTTGGATGAGCTGTTGTGTTGCTGAATCTACACACTTTAGTGCAAAAAAATAGCAATTTTTAAAAACAAAAATTAGAAAATTGATTTGGATAAATTCATGTGGAAAAAGAGAGAGAGAAGAAGAAAATAAAAGAAAAAAACAAACGAAGGTCAAATTGTTACTTTTTTAATTAATTGGTTTCCAATATTAAAAAATTTTATATATTATAAAGGGTTTCCAATATTAGATTAATGACCGCACTTCTTGTCCCAGAAAGAGAGAGATTAATGAGCGAACTTAATTAATATGATAAGATTTATTAAAATAAATGCCATGTATTATTTTCTTTTATTACTATAAATGTCATTTATTCACCTACTAACAAAATTCATAATTATTTTTCTGTTGGGTAATATATATAATATTTTTTTTTTGATAAATTCTGTTGGGTAATATTTAACCCCAACAATTTGGGCTAAAGTCGACATTAATTAAAGGATAATATTCACTATTCCTGTTTAAATTAAAAATAAAGTACTTCGGCATTAGTTATTAATTAAACGGATAAAATTCTTTTTGTTTTTTTTTTTTTGAGAACAAGATAAAAATCCCCGTTGAACTAAAAACAAAAGAAAACAAAATTCCCAGTTGTTTGTGGGTAATGAAACTTAAATTTTGAAAGATGAAAGAAAAGTAAGGTATAATTATATTCCTAATATTTGGTAACATCACAAAAGCTATGGAGCCACACACTTATTTCCATGTAAACGATGAATAAACTGTTGGAGTGTATCATTAAATAAAGGAATCCTAGCTGGCTTTAATTACATCAACACTTTTCTTCAAATGTTTGAAAAAAATAAAACTAATTAACATTCTATCTCTTTCCTTCTAAGTCCCCCCAACTTAATTAGGCTTTCCCTAAATTCTATTTCACAAAAAGATATTTTAATAATGCTATTTGAGTCTATTAATTTATCAAAATTTTGGTATATAGTCTAACTCATTTGATTAAGGCACCATAAATTCAGTCAAAAAGTCAAAAGTTTGAGTCTCATACTCATGTATTTGTTGGTCTTTAAAAAAAAAAATCAAAATATTTTTTCAAATCCCTAAGGTCATGTTTGATAACCATTTAAATTTTATTTGATGCAAATGTTTTTGGTTTTTGAAAATTATGTTTGTTTTCTCCAAAATTTTCTACAATGATTTTCATCTCTTATAAGGACACATTTGCATTCTTAACCAAATTTCAAAACAAAAATAAGATTATCGGATCTTGGTTTTTGGTTTTTTTGTTTTTGAAAATTATATTTGTGTTTTCTCTTAATTTTCTGACAATGTTTTTTTTTTTAGAAATAAACTTCATTAACTAAAAAAATTAGAGAATAAGGTACAAGAACCATCCTCCCTCATAATAGAGGAAAGGCGGAAAGCCACAAAGGGATAACGAAATCCCCTGCCAACACAAAATCTTCCATAGCAGAAATAGGAAACAAACCACAGCAGCCAGAAGAAAAAAAAAAAAAAAACATTTTATCGATATTTCCATAAAATTGAAACTTCGACATTTCATAAAAAACATGAGCAAATTAAAGCAAATTGATCTACTTTTAAGCGGTCGCGGATCTAGAACTTCATGTGAGGGGGGCTTGATAAATTTTGATATTAATTTGTTCAATAAAAAGCACGAGTAGTTGTTTATAGATTAAAAACATTTTTTTGTCTCCAAACTTTCATAGAAGTAACAATTTAGTTATTGAACCATGAATTATAACAAATTAGTATCTATACTATTCAAATTTATAATAATTTAGTCATTTTGAACTTTAATATATAACAATATAATCCCTTCACTTTAAAATTTATTAGAATCTAACTTTCTATGAAAAAATTTATCAAAATTAAGTTTGAATTTTTATTATATAATGACTTAGCTTTGTTATATTTATAAACACATTTAGTTTCTAATTAATTTATGAATTTATATAGATAAGAATTCTCGTTAAATCTTAACAATCTCTCACATTAGAAACTAAATTTTTACAAAATTTAAATTACATAGACTAAATCGATTTTTTTTTTATATACAAATTACATAGACTAAATTATTACAAACTAAAATTTATGAACTAAATTGTTATTTACATAAAAGTTGTAGGATTAAAAATGTATTTATATATATATTTTGTGGTATAAATATATAAGAAAGAGAATAAATTTTGGAATAAAAATGTCTTTATATATATATTTTGTGCCTACTCTTTGGGTTGTATGAAGCTGGAGGTGGAATCTGATAGTAAATTGGCAATAGATTTTATCACCAACAGATCCCATGTCTGGAATGATTTGGAGGCCCTTGTCTGGTCCATATGGAGCATGATTCCAGAATTTCATGATATTAGTTTTAGCCATTGTCCTAGGATGTGTAATGGAGTAGCCCATGGCATAGCTAAATACGCGAAGATATCGAGATGTAATGATACTTGGATTGGATCATATCCAAGATGGTTGTGTAACTTGGTCGAGAATGACCGTTCTGATTTTGCCCTTGTGGCGTTATAATAATACGTCTATTATTTCAAAAAAAAAAAAAAAGTATAACATTTTACTTTACAAGAATTATAATGTTTTTATGGAATCAATTTACAAAGATTTAAAAATATTTGATATGAAGAAAAAAAATTAAGAAGATATTAACGTTTTTATTTGTATTTTTTTAAAGGAAAAAAAAAAGCAATAAAAGTAAGAAGATAAAAGTAAAAGAAGATATTAACATTTTAAAGGGAAAAAAAAGCAATAAAATTCATATATATTCTGGGCTAAAAAACGTAGGTGTAAAAACTAAAAAGAAACTAGAAAAAGAAAAGGTATCTGTAATTTAAAAAAATAAAAGTAAGAAGTTATAAAAAAAATTAAAAGTAAGAAGTTATAAAAAAAAAAAAAAAATACGTACAGAAGCGTTCGAACTGCCACCCATCAATATGTGTAAAAAGAAGGAAAAAAATCGGTCAAAATTTGCACATAGAAATATGCTCAAACACAAGATGTCCTCTAACACCTTTCAGGGGGCTAAACCTTCGCACCACCACACCAAAGGATAATTTCAAAATTGTAGTTGCATAAATATATATAATAAAATAAATTATTTAAAGTTGAGGGGGCTCGAGCCCCCTGGGCCTACTGTAGCTCCGCCACTGCTTTTAAGGTGCCATTGACAAATATTTAGGTGTGAAATCCAGTTTTTCCAGGATCAAATATATCAAATATTTAGGATCTGACAAAAGATAATAATAGTGAAATTTATACACTAAATTAGGTAAAGGTCTTCCAAAACAAATAAATAAATAAATAAATAATAATGATAATAATAATAATAATAATAATAAAAAAGAATATATAAAAATGATGAGTGCAAGGGGGTAGCAGTCAATCATAATGGCTGAAGTTGAGGTTAGTCCTTCAAGTTTAAATTCTTTGACAATGAAACGACGTCATTTTCTTGATGGACAAAAATTGACTACGATCCACAATATAAATTATATATATATAATTGTGATTTGATTTGATTTTTCCATGTGGGAATGTTTTTAAAAAGCACAAATCATTAGTTAGTTTAATGCTCATAATATGTTCCTAATAATTTATTTTGTATACATGTTCGTTTTAGAATATTAAACTATAATGAAGAAGTAAATTCAAACTTTTTTTTTTTTAAACAAAAGTAAATTCAAACTTTTGAAGTTATATATGATCAAGTTGGAATATTTATGTTATTTATTCTTATAGTTTTACTCAAATTATTCTCTTATTTGTGTTGATATTCTCTCACATATGAAAGATTTCCTGTTTAAAATTTTTCCATCTTTTCAAATCCTCTGTGAAAATGAAAATAAAATGCTAAGACAACAAGTTATTTATAAAACAAGAATAATGATAATAAAACAAACAAAAACGGAATAATCAAGTAATGATGTTGGAAAAGAAAAAGGAATAAATAGTCAATAAAAATGATAAAAAAGAATAAATAGGACTAATCAAGTAATGATGTTGGAAAAGAAAAAAGGAATAAATAGTCAATAAAAACAAACTAAATTGGAGACCAACATTGGAAAAATTATGGTACTTGACTAAATGAATATAAGTTATATGAAAAAAGAAAATCAAGTTGCTAAGAAGAAAAAGAAAAACAAATTACTTTCATCTATATCATCAATCTTTCCACATTGACAAGTGGAAAGTGTACAATATTTTCCACCCTTGAATCTTCCTCCAGAAGAATCCAAAATTTTTCTTTAATTACAATTTTCTAAATTTACTCTAAAAATTAATCATACAAAATCAATAATACATATCAAACCACAATGTTTAGCATAATTATACCTTACATTTTTTTTAAAATTCAGTATAAAAATTAATCCTAAAATAAGCAAGCTTTTCTTTAATGTAACAATATGTTGGGAAAAATCATTTTTGACAATAAACTTAGTAGTTTTGTATCAATTTTAATCTTGAACTTTCAATTTCATCAAGCTGAACATCCAAAACTTAGTAGGTTGTATCAATTTTAACCTCAAACTTGCATAAGTGTTGCAATGTGAACCTTTGATTACTATTTGTTTGAACAATCGTTAAAGCACATAATTGAATAGTTCCTCATTTTTCTTTTTTAATTCACATTGCATGTATTAAATTTATTGAATAAACTTTTTATTTGAATAAACCTCTTTTGTTGAGTAGTTGTACATGAGTTTGCTCTCATTTTCTTCTTATTGTGTTTGTGGTTTTATATATTGCATTTTTTTTTAGCTATTAGAGAACATGCAATTGTAAGATGATAGGAAAACAATTTTAGAGTTTTTTTTTCTTTTTATTTAGATGACTTTTTTTCTCGTTGAGAACTTTGTGGGTTTCTTTTTTGTTACAAGGATTATGAAAACAAGACAATTTTGGAGTTTTTTTTCTTCAAATGCTTGTTGGCTTTTCTTGTTGCTAAGAACTTAGTGGGGGGAGGGGTTTTCTTTCTTCTTTATTCTTTTCTTGTTTTATCTTTTAGAATATGCAGGTAACAAAGCAAAGCAATTTCAGGTTTTTTCTTATATATGTTCAATTTTTCTTGTTGCTTGTTATAGATGATTTTGGACCACTCCGGTGTACAAGGAGCCGACGAGGACAACCAGACGAAAATAGGACTGGGAGATGGACCTCAGAGGTGAAACCGGCAAGGAGAACGGATCAAGACCGAAGGGGTTGGGCTTTTGGCCCAACCCCCTGCTCGACCTCGGTCATGGGCCGAGGCCGACCCTCGGCCCGCTTGCGATGGCTGAGTCCCTTTGACTTCGTTTGGTCCCTGCAGCCTCTAGCCGCCCCGGTTCCGCTTGGTTCGTCCCGAAACACTTCTGAATTCCTAAAAACCCTAGGAGCATGAGTAGGTATTTATACCCCTCTTCGCCACTGAAGAAGGAGACCTAAACTCTCGACTCTCTTCTCTTACTCTCTAGCCCTCCTACTTCCGTTTTCTGACTTAAGCATCGGAGTCGATGTGGCTAGCACCACAGCGGTGTGCACTCTCGACTCTCTTCTCTTACTCTCTAGCCCTCCTACTTCCGTTTTTTGACTTAAGCATCGGAGTCGGTGTGGCTAGCACCACAACGGTGTGCAGGTTTTTCGTTTTGTAAGCCATGTCTTCCCCTCATCTACAAATTTATCGTTTGTGGCATGTGAAGGGCAGGTGAGTTTCCTCTGACCAAATTTGACTATCAACATTGCTAATAATTTTATGAGTTCTTATTATTATTATTATTATTTTAATTTTGGGAGAGGCTAATAACAATGCAATGGAAGGATAGTTTTTTTTTCATACTTCCATTACATTCCTATTTTGATGACCACATGAGAAAAAAATAAAAGAAATTTTAGAAAAGGAGATAATTAATTAAATGATGATGATTTAATCGACAGCAGAGCAATAATTGAGCGACGAAAAAAACGTTGGTGTAATTTATGTTGGGTGTATGTATTCTGAAGGAAAAATAAAAAAGGAAAAAGAAAAAAGAATATTAGGACAGAGAGATCTGACAACACATTTCTGACACTCGATTTGTGTTTCTTCTTGATTGGATGGACCAGCCAACCGAATCCATGTCTTTCTCCACAACCAAACAGAAAAAATAAAAACTTATATTTAATATAATATATATATATATATATAGTCATAAAAAAAATTATATATATATATAGTCACGTGCCACCTAGAGCGAGAGAGTTATTACTGAATCTAGATCTCACATTTTGCGGCTTTGCATGCAGTACCCTCGTGAGCGATAACGACGCCGTTTAATTCGTGAATTACCTTTTTTTTTATATTTTAAGTAAATCCATTACAAAATTTAACTTGAAGTTCCACGTGGATAAGAACTTTCAGCGGTGGAAGTCAGAGGTGGGGTCTACTCCTCCGCCACGTCGTCGTCGTTTTTCCTTCCGGTTCCGGTAGCGCCACGCTCTCTGGCGGCGCGTGTTTCTTCAACGATGCCCGTCGGCTGAGTAATTTTTGACCTTTTCGCTTCCGTCACGCTAGGAAATGCCGCCATTATGTTCCGCCTTGCCGCCGTTCCTCTTCAACCATCAAAATGTTATTCCATCAGTTAAATGGGACTAACGGTTGAAAAAAAAAATAAAAAATTATACCCTAAAATTTGGGAGTGGTATAACAATTAAAACTCTAACTATATCTCTAAAATTCTATAAATGTGTATAAATTTATGTTAGATATTATATTTGGATAAAAGTTGATTCATCCCTATGAAATTTTATAATTGCATCAATGCATTTAGATCTCCAATTTGAAAATAACCTATTCATCAATTCTCACACGTATATAAATTTCTTAAACAATTCAGACCCGTCACTTTAAGACTATCCTTGCATTTGAATCATAGTGTTTAAATTCATTCACTTTTTGAAAATTTTAAACTAATTAAAAATTTAAGTATACAAATTAAATAGCTCTAAGTAAGAATTTATTAAAAGTTAACCGTATAAAATTAAAAATTCATTTAAAATTTTTTTTGAGCTAAATTGATAATTGTTAAGGGACAACCGAACAACCACATATATTCACAATGGTATGGTATTGTCCACTTTGTACATAATTTACTTTTACTTTACCGCAAAAGGTTTCATACCAATGGATATCTAGTTAATGTGGGACTTTAAGTGTACTCCCAACTATAACCATTAGATTTTTTTTTAGAAGTAAACCCACAAACACTACCACCCATAAGAGTTCCATTATTTCTATTTTTTTTTTTTTTTTTTGAGATGTTTTGAAACCGAAAAATGTAACTTTTTTTTTTTAAAGTTAAAAAACGTCT
Source organism: Luffa acutangula (assembly GCA_036850905.1). Taxonomy (NCBI): domain Eukaryota; kingdom Viridiplantae; phylum Streptophyta; class Magnoliopsida; order Cucurbitales; family Cucurbitaceae; genus Luffa; species Luffa acutangula. Next base: position 51,595,005 of record CM072087.1, on the reverse strand, counting down.
GGAGTGGGATGATTCCAACATTTGACCTTTCCGTTCTTAGAAGTTAAAAAAGTATCTGAATGTTTCATTATCCAACGAAGTTAATAAAAAGAATTAGAATTGGATGGATTGTGATCTTGGATGGGATCCCAATTTTTTTTTCTCTTGGACCGAATATCCGTTTGGGTTTTATGGGCTTTGATACCATATTAGATAACATGAGGTTGCATCTCAAAACCAATTGTCAATGAGTGGGGTTGACCATTCTAGCTGTGAGATCTCCACTAATTTTTTCAATGCGGGATTCTCAACTGATAAGTGGAGAACTCACAATTTATAAGATGTATGAGTTACTCCACTCATTGCCAATTGGCTTTGAGATGGAACCCCATGTCATTCGATATGGAATCAGAGTCCATGAAACCCAAACGGATATTCGACCTAATAAAAAAAAAATCGAATCTGATCCAAGAATGATGAATTCAAAGAGGCACCATCCTTAAAAGGCATGTTGAAGATTCCACATTGAAAAGATTAGTGGAGACCTCTCAATTCAAAAGATAGATGGACTACTCTACTCATTGTTAATTGGTTTTAAGATGAAATCTCATATTATTTGATATCCCCTGCATTCATCTTCTTACTTCTCTCATCCTTTTCCTTTTCAGCACCCCATCTCCCTCCGCCGCCGTCTCTTCTTTCCCTCAAGCCATCGCTAGCTGATGATTCCGAGACTGCTGTTTGTGGACTGCCACTGATGGGATGGAGCTGACTGGTAACGATACGCATCACATCTCTCCAATTGCTTTTACCCCGTAACCAAGCGTCTTGTCCGAGCTTTACTTTGTGTTGTTTCAAACTTTTTTTTTTTGAAAAGATGTTTTAAATCATACATTTTTATGACAGGGAGTTGGAAACAGTCTAGAGGGGAAATTAAAGTACTTGGAGCCTGGAGGAGTAAAGTTACAAATTTGGAAAATAATTGATTTTTTTTTTATAAAGAAAAATAATCAATTTTGACGTATCAAATTAAAAAGTGTTACATTTTCAACTTTAAACTTCAAAAGTGTTTGCAATTTTAATAAGTTCTTGCTCCAAAATCATTAAAAAAAAGATTTTTTTCCTATAAGTTCAATAATTATAAATCATATATATACGATATGAAACTAATACAATTTTAGAGAAAAACAACAAGCTAAACTTTTCCAAAGTTATTTAATGGTTTAATCCAAGATTTTGTAGACTGTTTTTCTTAAAATTAGTGGATGAATTAACGAAAATTACATTGAAGATAAAATTTACTACACTTATTAAGGGTCTAATTTCATCAAAAGTGTAAATTCCAAATTGATAACAAGTTTAGGTTCAAAATTAAACTTCCGAGAAATGTAGAAAAAAGATATATTTTAAATAAATAGTTGTTAAATTTGTAATGGTGGTAAAAAATTCCCTACCTGTGTATAAGTAAGTTTTTTTTCCTTTAGGCAACTTTGTTTTCTTCTATCGGTGTCCCATTTCCTTAAATAAACTTTTGTTAACTCATTGAACATTATGACTTATAAAGTTAATTATTAGCATATCTTAATATTCAAGGGATAGAAAAAGGATAATTGAAGAAAAAAAAATAATTTAAATCAAATTCTTTTTAACAATAGAAACAAGGTTATTGAAAAATATATCTAAACAAAGGTATATTTAGTCTTAAATCAAGTTATTTTTAATTCAAAAAATATGGAGGGAGGATTGAAATTTCAAAATTGGTTATTATTATTATTATTATTATTGAAATTTCCCTTGTTTGTCTAGTACAAAGTTTATTATCTGTATTAATTTAATTCAATTTACAAGTTTGTCCAAAACTTATCTAGTCATTGTAGAGATTCCTAAAATTTTCAAGGCTATGAGATGCAAAGCCCAACACCATAGCTCAGTGAGACCATATATACGATTTCATTTGTATTCCAACATTCCAACGTTATATTACTAAAATCACTATATATTGAATAAAAATGTGGTTCTCCACTATATATTAAAATTACTGTTCATTTGAATAAAAAGATGTAAATTCTTTACTGTATTTAAATTAAACAATCAATGTTATATTTAATAGATGACATTAGTTTTTCTGTACTACCTTATCTTTGCTCTTCAATAAGCTTCAACCTCCACCATCAACCAAATCGACCTGTATGCAATTAGCAGTTAAGACATATATTCTTGAAGTTAAAATTTGAATTTGAATTTTCATCCTCAAAAGAGCCAACAACAATAATGATTTTTTTATATAAAAAAAATACTAATGAATAAGTACTAAGCTCAATAAATCCTAAACTAAATACACAAACTTCATGGTTCAAAATTGGACTTCAAACCTTCCCTAAATTTTTTTAAACGCCATTAATTATTTTTGAACTATTTATTAAGCATTTCTCATAGTAGAGGCTTTTAAGAAATACAACTTTCTTTCCAATCAAATTAGAGAATGCATATACCAAAAAATAAACAAAACTTTGTAAGAATAAAGAAAAAAACAATAAATACCTAACAAATTAAATCTGCAACCATCCGATCAAGGCTGTCACTATCGATCACGCACTCTAAGATTGAGTCTTCTAAGCCACACCGAATGAAGGATCATATGATACACATCAAATCTCTTGGGCGGAGAGTTGACTTCAAAGTGTCTCCTAACGTTGACCACTCTCCGGTACATTCTCAGGTACTGCCGTGGCGATATCCCGGTGAGGATCTTCTTCAAATTGGGAATGTTGTCGACAGAGACTTCGACCGAGAACGACTTCCAATTGATGACGTCGCTGAACGGGGGGATGTAGTGGTCGGAAATGAGGACCGGGACGCAGCCGGTGTAAATGGCCTCCACAATTCTGGGGCTGGCGACTTCGTAGCCGCTGGGGCAGAGACAGAACTTGCTCTTCCTCATCATGTCAATGTAATTGACGCCTTTGGGGAGGTACTGGTGGACTTGAACGTCGTCGTCTTTGTTCTCCCATTGCTGGATTAGAATGGGCCTTATCGGGCCGTGGAGACCGCCGGCGAAGAAGGCCAGAATTGGGCGGCGGGAGGGAGATGGGCCGCCCAGAAATCCGGTCAGGGAACCGGTTCGGAGATTGATTTCTGGGAAGGAAACGTCCTTTAATGGGTTGAAGCCTTCGGAAGTGTTGGCGTTGCAGAGTACTCTAATGGAGTTTTTGTACAAATGGGGGACTGATTTTGAAGCTTCTGGACCCTGAGATCAAACCATAAACAAATCAATTATGGTGACTAACTCGAGAAGAATCAAACGATAGATGTCTTAACTGTTGAACTGAGCTAAAGTTTTTAGTTTTCTTTTAATGTTTTAAAAAGTTGAACTATGCTCATCTACAAATGAGATTTGAGACTATCTATGCTTGCTAATTTTCAAGTCCACAAGTGAAGGAAATATAATCACAAAGTCAAGGGAGGGTTAGGAATATGAATAAAACATTAAATCATGGTAATCTATTTGAAAAATGTGAACTGTGATACTTACCCAATCATGGCAGGAGAGCATGAAATGATCGGCGCCGAGGGTGCGATTCCAGAACGGATATTTGGTTCCAATGACATTGACGTAATCAACGACGGTGTGCCGTATGGGAGTGAAGTCATGGGAGTCACGGACGTAGACAAACTGAACAAGCATGGCGACGCTCAGAGGAAGGAAGAAGACATGGGCCTTGTCGGGATCTTTGGTTCGAAACCGGGAGTCCATTTCGATGGCGTGGATGAAGTTTCCTTCGGTTGAGTAAATGCTCTTGCAGGGGCCATTGTGAAACAGGGGAGGCTCTCCTTCTTCGTACACAAAGATCTTCAGCTCCTTCTCCATTTCTAAGTAACTCCTGCAATAGCCAATTTGCCATTAATGGAAATGGTGAAACTAGCTTCTTCAATGGCTTCCCTCTTGTTTATTTTGTGTTTGTCATTTTTCAGGTTTAAGAGGGAGTTTTTATCCATTGAGAAAGTTTACCCGATGCCTCATATCTTCGTTTCTTGCTCGTTTAAGTGAAAAGTTCAATTTTTATCCTAACTTAGAGGTTAGTGTGTCATTGTTAACTGTCAAATTTCAATTTCTATTCGATTAAGTGTCGAGAGTGACAGCCAACAAGAACATAACTCAATTCACGTAAAACTAGTACAAGTGTTGTGGGATGCAATAAATACTTTCTCAAGAAAATTGTCCAACTAAGGAAATAACCAAATATCATGACACAAAAATACCAAAACCATGCCATAAAGTCGAAAAAGAAAAATCAAACTTAGCAATAAAATGCCTATATACAACTAATTAATATCATTTAAAGTAATTGGAAGAACCAATACCATAAGAACACTCATAGTATTAATTACACAATTTATTTAAGTAAAGGGTTTTAATTGCTACATTTATGTAAGTTCATGCATGGTCCATGGATGAAATTGAAAGTTTAAAGTCTATGAACACCGAGATAAAAATTGAACTTTTCCTAACTTAATATCTACATGATAACGGACAAATATGTTTATAAATCAAGTATCAAATTTCAGTTTCTCAATAAATAATTATTGTTAAAAAAAAGGTTCAAGGTTAAAGACAAAATAGAACTCAAAATTGGATGGTTTAACAAGAAAATCGGCATGTCACCCTTACACTTGTAACCTATCTTCTTAAAAAAAAAAAAAAAAAACAAAATAAATGGCATCATCACATTTTCTCGATCATTTTTAATCACATTAAATACAGTGTCATTGGAAGAACAAACAAATTAAAAGTCCCTCTTCTCAAAAAAAAAAAAAAAAAAAAAAAAATTAAAAGTCCCAAGAAGAAACTGAAAATTTTCTGTAAAGGAAGAAATTGGCAAAAAACAGCAAAAAAAAAAAAAAAAAAAACCCAATTTTTTTTTCTAAAAAAAAACTACTAAATTTAAATACCCTTCTCTGTTTATGCATCAAACCTGAAACTAAAAAAAGCCAGAAACTTGTAAAATTGTTTACCTGTGAAATGCTTTGGAATTCCAGTACATTGGGCCAGTGGGAACAAAGTCGGGATCTTGCGTTTGATTATGGTACTTGGCTTCTTTAATGGCGGCTCTTGCTCTTCTAAGCCCTGCTTCGATCTTTTCCAATTTTGAATATTCCCTCTGTCTTCTGCCTTTCACCACCGATTCATAATTACTTTCAGAAGAAGCATTTCTCACTTCATTAATGGCGGTTTCTTCCAGACCTTCGTTGACTGTCGTCCTATTCTGTGAAGATGTTATTTACTATCCAAATCAGATAAATTAACAGTTTCAGTCAAAACAAATTTGAAAGCCCCTGTAATCCGGGCTGATTAATTATGGAGAGATGCATGCAACAGAGCAGCAGGCATCTGGGTTCATCTTAGATTCTAATTTGTCAGTCTAAATTTATCAGAATTGAAATATACATAACAAATCAGAATCCTTTCTCTTGAAAATTTCTACATGCAAATAGGGAGACTTGGAATCTTACAGGGAACTGTTGAAGACTTTGTATTTCGTGGATCGGTGGCGGTGGTGGAGAAGAAGAAGAAGAAGAAGAAGAAGAAGAAGAAGAGAAAACAGAGTGATTTGAAACAGAGTCATCGAACAGAGGCTGGTTTTGTTGGTCCTTACCCAAATCCTCTGTTTCAGAGGTCGAAATGGAAGCATATTTATCGAAGAAACTGGTCCAATCCGACGAGAACTGAGGACCCAAAACAGCAAGAAGACAAGAAACAGCGATCAGAGGAATTACAAATATGGGCAACTTCATCTCTGGTTCTCTGTAACAAATTTGAGGTCTTTTTTTTTTTTTTTTTTTTTTTTGGGTTTGTAAGGATTGAAGAAAGGTGAAGTTAATGGGGTTGGGTCTGAAATGGAAAAGAAGAGGAAACAGAGTGAGAATTTGGGTTGTTTTGGAGGGAGAGAGGGTTTGTTGTGGACATAAATAGTTAAAACATCACTGCCAAGTGTCAACTGTTTTTGTTCTGTAAATTTTACTTTCTTCATGCAAATTTTTCCTTATTCCCATTCTATCCCCAATTTTTTCATTTAATTTCACCTCTCTTTCTCATTCATGTTCAATGCTTTATCTTTATTTCTCCATTTAATTTCTTTCCTTGATGTTGCCTTCTATAATATTTATTTTACTTTAATTAATTGATAAATAACGTAATATACCAAGAATACAGGTTACATATCTACTTCTTTTCTTAAGGTGGGAGTTTAAATTTTCGTATAGGGATCTTCCTACATACTTCATTCAAATCTTGACAACTAAGAAAGAGGAAGTAAGAAAATGAGAAAAGTTTTTTTTTATCTCTCATAGTTGTCAACATTTTAATGATGATATGTAAAAGATCCCTCCATACCAGTATTCAACCAAGTTTTTTTATAAAAAGATAGTTACTTATACGGTGTGTTTACTAAAAAAAATAGAGAAAAATGAATAGATTTTTGGGTGGACAAAAATGTTTATACTTTTTTTTTTTTGGGTAATAACGCATTAAACCAGATGATGAGTTTAAAAGAAAGGGACATTAAACCAAGAAGTGGGTTTAAGAAGGAGAAGGGAGGAGACTTTTCTCTTGTCTAGTGCATGTCATGTGTCAACATTAAAATTTCAAAATCATGAAGGCCAAATTAAATCTAATCTAAAATTATTGAGATTAGATTATAAATTTTAAAGTATGGTATAAAATTTAAATCAACTTCAAACAATAGGGATGGAAATTATAATTTGATTTTAATTTAATCTAAAATCAAAGAAACCATTAATATATTTAATTTTAACTTATAAATTATTCTCTTTCGTACCTCAATCATTGTGAAGATGGGAGATTTACACTTTCCGTTTCAAAGAAGAAGGATGGTGCTTTGGATACTCCATCATGCTTATGTTAACTATGATTTTTCATTATAATGGTACAAAATATAAGTCACATAGTAACGCCTAAAAATGAGTTTGAGAGAAAAATATGATGAAGTTAAACCAAAACAAGAATGGTGGACTAGGTTATTTATTATTATTTTTTTAATTATATTATTTAATTTTTTTTATTTTTTATTAGAATGACAACAAGAATGGTGGTCAAATCATATGGATGAAAAGTGTAATTTAACCTGTATATCTTTATTTAATTGTATAAAATGATAACTGAACTCACACATTAAACCAAAAAAATGGGTTTGAAGTTTGAAGCTGAGAGAAATTAAACAAAAAGAAATGAAAGAGAAAGAGAATAGGAGGAAAGGAGCTTTTTTCTCTCTCTCTCTCGTGCATGGCACCTCCCATTTACTTCTCGAATGGGGCACTGGACTGGACTCCATAAACTTTCCCAATACTTTTTTTTTTTTAAGACCACAAATATATTGTAATTAAAAGAACATTTAGAATATAAGTTATTGATAACTTTTCTCATTCTTGAATTCATTTAATTTTACGTAGTTCAATAAATATTGGAATTGACCAATGTTTTATTTTATTGAAGAGATTCATGAAAGTCAAATGCAAAATACGGTTTTAATTTGTCTTGTATAATTGAATTTTGAGGGCGTTATTTAGTAGGGAAAGAAAGAAAACGAATTTAAACAAACCAAGTCATTGGAAGTAGTAAGAAACGGATATGTATATTCATATTGTATTGTATGTGTATATATTTTAATTAAGATTTATTATATATATGGAATATTGATTAATGCCTGCCAATTAGTTGAGTTAAATCTGATCATAGTTATTAGGGCATTAAACGCACCGGCACCGCCGCACCGGAGATTGGTGGTTGCAGTGCATGTCTGTGTTCACCGCCGCTATAAGTGCATGGATGGATGGTTGACGATTAAGTGGCTGGCCGCCACTATAATGTCACAGTAATAGAATATGTGAGAGCACACGAATTCGATACTTGGACCTATGTGTTATAACTATATATCCTAATAAATCTTAGGTTAAAAAATTAACCAACCTTTGTTTCCCAATATATTTTGTTGTAGTTATTTAGTCCTAAAACCTTTTAGTAGCACATAATTTAGAGTGTGTTTGCCAACAAGAGCATAGCTCAACTAACATAAAGTTGTATTGAATCACGAGGTATGTGGTTCAAATCCTCCACCTCATATTGTAAAAAAAAAAAAAAAATAAAATAAAATAGGGTGTGTTTGGTTTAACTTTTCAAGTATTTAATTTTGAAAAAAAAATCATTATGAATTTTTTTTAGTGTTTGCCAACCACTAAAAATGACTTAGTAGAAAATGAGATTGATAAATAAACCATTTTAAGAAACACTTACAACCAACTTTTTTAAGAATTTTTTTTTAAGTATACAATAACTTGGATATAAAAACACTTTGTGAATAAATGCAATCAAACATATGAGTGTTTTAATTCTAAACCATTTTTATACAAAATATTTTTTAAAAAAATGTATTCTTGAAAAAACATTTAAGTTAAAATGTATTACAAACGACATGCACTTAATCTCTATATTTCAAGTGTTTAATTAAAAAAAAAATCATTTTGAAAAAATTTCTAATGTTTGACAACCACTAAAAATGACTTATTAGAAAATGAAATTGATAAATAAACCATTTTGAGAGAAACGCTTGAGACAACTTTTTTTTTTAAAGAGTCTTTAGTATACAATAACTTGTGTATAAAAACACCTATAAGGAAATGCAATCAAACATATGAGTGTTTAAATTCTAAACATTTTTTATACAAAATTGATAGAGTGTATTACTATTAAATAATTACAATTAGTTTAGTTTGTTATTATCAGTTGTGTGGTGGTTTAAGTTGTTTTAGCTCAAGCCTTGTATAAATATCCTTATCAGTTATCAATAAAGTGGTGAGCATCAAGAGAGTTTTATCTCTCAGTTTTCTGGTGATTTTTTAAATTTTTTTATGGTATCAGAGTCCCTGACTAACGTCGATATGTCATTGGTTGTAAACGTGTTTTTCTTCACCTACTCGATCTCACATCCATGAACTCAAGTCTGCCTTACACACTGTCTCGAAAGGATCTAATGAGTCTGTTGATGGTTATCTCATTATAATCAAAGATTTAGTTGATAAATTGACCACTGTTTTGGTTAAAATTGATGACGAGGATGTATTACTCTACACACTTAATGGACTGCCGGTTGAATATAAATCTTTTCTGTTGATTATTTTGACAAATTAATATTGTTCACTTAAGTTAGCACGTGCAGGACACATGACCTTTTAGTTTTCTCATTGTTCTTATTAACAGAAGTCAGTAGCCGTGCTTGGTGTGAGAAAAAACAGAGCATCTGTGAGTGAAGTTCTTGATGAGAGTTTTATACTGAACTTCTTGTAAATACTCCTTGTTCTTTTGCCTTTGATTAATAAGAGAGATTCTCCCTGGTGACTTTGAAAGTGGATGTACACCATATATGGTGGAACCACTATAAACCTCATTTGTATTCCTTTCTTCTTTCCCTTCTATAGCCTTTGTATTATGTTTACAGTTTCTGTTGTGTTTGTCTTGATCCTGCGGTTGATCTTTGGTGGTTGCTGGCTTATGTTTTCAACAAATTGGTATCAAAGCGTATGAGAGAAGAATTCCAGATAAGTTTCTGAATACTTGATTCTCCTTTTGGGTCGAATTCGTTATTCCCAATTCTTTGTTACGTGTTCTTGAATTGGGGCTGTTCTTCGACAATTAGAATACCATCGTTCTAGGTCAAATCTTTGAATAAAATTTCCGCTAGGTTTGATCTTGAAAAATATGATGGTAAAGGAGATTTTGGTCTGTGGAAAACAAATATGTCAGCCTTTCTTGTACAACAAAAAGTGGCCAAGGCCTTGCTTGATCCTAGTAAATTACCTGGAACTATGTCTGAGACTGAGAAAGAAGAGATGCACGACATTGCTTACAGCTCCATTATTCTTCACCTTGGTGATAGTGTTCTAAGGAAGGTTAGTAAGATAACAAAAGTAGGAGAACTTTGGTCTAAGCTGGAGGAATTGTATATGCCCAAGACCCTTACTAACATTCTTTATCTGAAAGAACGCTTTTTTGGATTCAAAATGGATCCGTCTAAAAATCTTGAGGAAAACATTGAAGATTTTAATGTAATCTGTACTGATTTGCAAAACTCTGGTGAAGAAGTTAAAGACAAGGATCAAGCTGTGATTCTTCTCAATTCGCTACCGGAAAATTTTAAAGAAGTTAGAGCAGCAATGAAGTATGGGAGAGATGATATCACCCTTGATAAGGTTTTGAACTCACTACGGTTAAGGGATCTAGAATTAAAACAAGAAAAGAAAGGGGAATCTAACCAGCACAGAGGAGTGAATCATGGTAATCAACAAAGAGAAAATAGACAGAATGGGAGGCCACAGAATCACAATAAACCAGCTGATAGAAGTGATGTTAAATGCAACTACTGTCACAAAACAGGCCATATTAAGTGGCATTGTCCACAGCTGAAGAGAAAAGCAAATAAGCAGACCTACAAGGAAAATAAAAACTCAGCAAATCTCCATGAAGGGTATGAATCAGCTGAGGTCTTGATGGTCACTGATAGAGATTGTGCCGAAGAATGGGTTATGGATTCAGGATGTACGTTTCACATGACTCCTTGCAAACATTTTTTCTCTGAATTGAATCTTTTTGAAGGAGGCAAGGTGATCATGGGAAACAACCAGCAGTGTTTTGTGAAAGGCATTGGCTCAGTGACCTTGAGGACTAGTGATGGTTCTTTGAAAATCCTTAAAGATGTAAGTATGCTGAAGTTATCTGGGCAGCTTCGTGATGGCTTCTACATTCTGAAAGGTAAGACGGTGACAGGAGAGTTGAATGTGCTATCGAAACCAGCCTCTAAAGAAACCTTTCTGTGGCATAGGAGACTTGCTCACACAGGGGAGAAGGGTCTTGATTGTCTTTATAAACAAGGGCTGTTGGGGAAGGCAAAGCCTGAGTATCCTTCTTTTTGTGAACATTGTGCCCTTGGGAAATCAGTGAGAGCAAGCTTCAGACCTGCTACCTATACCACAACAGAAAGGTTAGATTACATACACTCTGACCTTTGGGGCCCTGCAAGAGTAACTACCCATGGTGGGTCCAGATATTTCCTGACTGTGATAGATGATTTCTCAAGAAAAGTGTGGGTTTATATGCTGAAAACTAAGGATGAAGTCTTTGAGAGGTTTGTGGAGTGGAAAACTCTAGTTGAAAACCAGATTGGCAGGAAAGTTAAGATCCTAAGGACCAACAATGGGCTTGAGTATCTGAATGAGAGGTTTATCAGTCTATGTAAAAGCTGTGGCATTGATAGACACCTAACCGCTGCTGGAACACCTCAACAGAATGGACTTGCAGAAAGGTTTAATAGGACCATTCTTGAAAGGGTTAGGTGTATGTTGTCCAATGCACAAATGCCACGAGTATTTTGGGGGGAAGCCGTCAGTACAACAGTCTATGTAATCAACGTAGTCCATCCTCTGCCCTTAACTTTAAAACACCGCAAGAAAGATGGACAGGCCGACTCCCAAATCTAAAACACCTTAGAGTGTTTGGATGTGCAGCCTTCGTACACTTTAGGCAGGATAAACTTCAACCAAGGGCGAAACGTTGTGTCTTCTTAGGATATCCTCACGGTGTAAAAGCCTATAAACTATGGTCTTTGGAGCCAGGGAAAATAAATGTATAATAAGCCGTGATGTATCCTTCAATGAAGAAATCATGCCTTGGAAAGATAAAACTCAGACTGAGTCTATCAGCCATGATCTTGGGAGTTTTGAAATTGATCTGATGCATTCAAGTAGCAGTTTCCATGCTATTGATGACAGTACTCAACCTACAGAAATGAAGAATTTGGAAGAGTTGGTTGATGATACTGATGCTGGTGAGCCTTCACAACCGAATGTCCAAGGAGAGACTGATCTCTCCAATTACCAGCTGACTCGTGACAGACAAAGGAGAGTGATTAAACCATCCTCTCGATTTGATAGTTCTGATTTTGTGGGGTATGCGTTCAACTGTTACACTGAAAATTTCAGTACAGAACCCGCCACTTACAATCAAGCTATTAAATCCCCTGAATCCGAGTTGTGGAAGGCTGCCATGCTCCAAGAGATTGAGTCTTTATATGAGAATCACACCTGGTCTCTGGTCCAGAAACCCCTGGACAAAAAACGGTAGATTGCAAATGGGTGTATAAATTGAAACCAGGTATTACTCCTTCTGATAAGCCACGGTATAAGGCAAGGTTGGTGGCAAAAGGATTCACCCAAGAGGAAGGTGTTGACTATTCAGAAGTGTTCTCTCCAGTTGTGAGGCATACGTCCATAAGGATCCTACTTTCCTTGGTAGTTCAGTTTAATCTCGAGCTTGAGCAAATGGACGTCACAACGACCTTTTTGTATGGAAGCTTGGAAGAGGATATTTACATGAATCAGCCACCAGGTTTTGTTGAAGTTGGAGGGGAAGATTTGGTTTGCCACCTTCAAAAATCAATTTATGGCTTGAAACAATCCCCTCGGCAGTGGAATAAAAGGTTCGATAGTTTCATCTCCTCTAAAGGTTTTATAAAAAGTCCTTTCGATAGTTGTGTGTATAAAAAAGACCTATCAGCTTCTGTTTACGTATTGGTTTTGTTATATGTTGATGATATCTTAATTGCATCAACACATTTGAGTGAAATTAAAAGCTTAAAGACTGCTTTGTGCAAAGAATTTAAAATGAAGGACCTTGGCGCGACAAAAAAGATACTTGGCATGGAATTGGCAAGGGATAGAACAAGGAATATGATTGTAATCAATCAAGCCGAGTACTTCAACAAGGTCATAAAGAAATTTCACATGGAAACTTCTAAGGATGTGAAAACTCCATTTGCTCCTCATTTCAAGCTGTCAGCATCTCAATCACCCAGTAATCAGCTTGAAATTGTTGAAATGAAGGTTGTACCCTATGCTAACCTTGTTGGAAGCCTCATGTATGGCATGGTATGCAGCCGACCAGATTTAGCTCACGCAATGAGCGTAGTAAGCAGGTATATGAGCAATCCCGGACGTCCACACTGGGAAGCTTGCAAGTGGGTTGTTAGATATGTTAAAGGAACTATCAGCAAAGGCCTTGTCTATACAAAAGCAGCTCAAGAGGGTGAGATCCTAACTGGTTTTGTAGACTCTGACTATGCAGCTGATCTTGATAAAAGAAGATCATTGTCTGGCTACATTTTTACTCTATTTGGTAATGTAGTTAGTTGGAGATCCACCCTACAGTCTGTTGTTGCTCTCTCCTCGACAGAGGCAGAATATATTGCTCTTGCAGATTGTGTGAAGGAAGCAATATGGTTGAAAGGGAGTGTTACAACTATGTTCAAAGGAGCATGTGAAGTGAAAATTTTCTGTGATAGTCAAAGTGCCTTGGCTCTATCTAAAAATCCGACTTTCCACGATAGAACCAAGCACATTGACGTTAGATTTCATTATGTGAGGGAGATAGTTCAAGAGGGTGAAGTTGAGCTTTCGAAAATTCACACCTCCCAGAACCCTGCTGATATGATGATGAAGGCACTCCCTGCAAACAAACTTGAGTATCTCTGTGAGATTCTTAAGCTTGATTATGGATGAACCGTGATGCAACATCAATAAGATAAAAGCACCAGTGGAGAAAACCAGTTTTTATGCTCTTAATCTCTGAACAGAATTTATTTGTCAAGAGGGTGATTTGTTGATTATTTTGACAAATTAATATTGTTCACATAAGTTAGCACGTGCAGGACACATGACCTTTTAGTTTTCTCATTGTTCTTATTAACAGAAGTCAGTAGCCGTGCTTGGTGTGAGAAAAAACAGAGCATCTGTGAGTGAAGTTCTTGATGAGAGTTTTGTACTGAACTTCTTGTAAATACTCCTTGTTCTTTTGCCTTTGATTAATAAGAGAGATTCTCCCTGGTGACTTTGAAAGTGGATGTACACCATATATGGTGGAACCACTATAAACCTCATTTGTATTCCTTTCTTCTTTCCCTTCTATAGCCTTTGTATTATGTTTACAGTTTCTGTTGTGTTTGTCTTGATCCTGCGGTTGATCTTTGGTGGTTGCTGGCTTATGTTTTCAACATTTTCGAACTTCAATTCGAACTCGTAAAGAATTTGTAACTCTCGATGAACTTCATGCTTTGTTAAAGTCGGAAGCGAAGTTTATTGAGCAGCAAAGTAAATCTGTTGCTATATCAAGTTAATGTTTTTTAAAAATGCATTCTTAAAAAATATTGAAATTCAAATGTATTCCAAACGGATCCTTATACTCAATGGCTGGTTCAAAACGCTCAAATACTCATAAGATTTAAGTCTTCCTTTCCAATTTGCCTCTAAATTTTTTGGAATACATTTGAATAAGATCATCATGAAACAACAAAATCTAAACCATATTATAATTTAAAATATGATTCGCCTTTCCTATATAAATAGAGTTAAAATCACAACCTTTTTTAACCTTAAGATTAAGACCATAACAAGTTGCAATTAGATTATATAAAAAGTTTGCAGTAAAAATTTCATATGCATTCTATAAAAAAAAAAAAAAAAAAAAAAAAAAAAAAAAAAAAAAAAACCTTATTTACTTTGTTTATTTTTCAAAATATATTTTCCCTATCAAAATTTTGATGAAAAAGAAGTGTTTTTAAAGAGTGAAAGTTGCAAATATATGATTGGGTAATTAGAAACAACCCAACGAAAAAAAAAAAGATAAAAAAAAATTGAAACAGATGGAGATCATGATTTTAAAATTTGAAATGGCTTCTGAAGTATGATTTTAAAATTTTGATATCATTAATTAAAATAAAATTTTAAAAATACAAAATCAAAATATAAAACATGCGATTTAAAATGGTGATGATTTCAACTGAAAAACAACTACCAAGAATTTCTAATTTCACGATGAAAACGGTATATAGGATCCCAACAGCCTATAATAATCTGAGTGTGTAAATGAAAGTAGAGGAAAGATCTCAGGAATAAGATCATCATGAAACAACAAAATCTAAACCATATTATAATTTAAAATATGATTCGCCTTTCCTATATAAATAGAGAGTTGTATCAGTAGAATTTCACAAAAGTGAGAGTTTGGTACAGCAAAAAAAAAATGGGTTGGAATGGAAGTTTTGTTTTCGTTAATTGGTTTGTTTTGACGTTAGCTTTACTTTGTTGTGCAAAGAAAGTTTCAGTTAGTTATGATGGAAGAGCATTGAAGATTAATGGAGAAAGAAAGATCATAATCTCTGGTTCAATCCATTATCCTCGTAGTACTCCTGAGGTTATTGTTATTTTTAATTTGCTTTTCATAATTAATTGTTTAATAAAATTAAAATGAAATTAATTAATATGGTATAATTGGTTTATTATGTAGATGTGGGCAGAGTTGATTGAGAAAGCAAAGGAAGGTGGTCTTAATACAATTGAGACTTATGTATTTTGGAATGCTCATGAGCCTCAGCAAGCCCAAGTAAGTAATTATCTCCTCATTCTTTTTATTTCATTATGTTGGAAATTAAATTAAAATATATCTTAACAATTTTTTTTTATATATTTCTGTGTGTGTTCAGTATGATTTTTCAGGAAATAATGATCTCGTAAACTTCATTCAAACAATACAAAAAAAGGGGCTCTATGCTATTCTTAGAATTGGACCCTATGTTTGTGCAGAGTGGAATTATGGGTAAATTCTTTTATTTTTATTTTTATTTTATTATTATTTTAATTTATATTAAATTTTAAAAATTATTTGCATGCAGTGGGTTCCCTGTTTGGTTGCATAACCTCCCAGGCATCCAATTTAGGACCAAGAATCAAGTGTTTATGGTATTTAATTTTTCTTTCTTCTTTGTGTTACAATTTATTCTAAAAAAAAAAAAAAAAAAAAACTTATTTATTTGTGATTTTAGGATGAAATGGAGAAATTCACAACACTGATAGTAAACAAGATGAAGGATAATAATCTATTTGCATATCAAGGAGGACCTATCATTATTGCCCAGGTTTGTTTGTTTCTTTTAATATTTTTTTAAAGTTGTTGAATTAATATTAATTTGTTTTTTTTTTCTTTGTAAAAAAAAAAAAAACAGATTGAAAATGAATATGGAAATATAAAAGGATCATATGGAGACGATGGAAATGAATATGTGAAATGGTGTGCTGAGTTGGCAGAATCATACAACGTCAGCATTCCATGGATAATGTGTCAAGAAGGAGATGCTCCTCAGCCAATAATTAATACTTGCAATGGTTTTTACTGTGACCAATTCAAACCTAATAACAATAACAGTCCCAAAATCTGGACTGAGAATTGGACTGGCTGGTTTGTCTTTCTACCCCTTTTTTTTATTTATATTATTTTTAATTTTAATTAATTATACTAATATTGAAAATATATAAAAATAAATCAAATGAATTATTAGGTTCAAGAGTTGGGGTTCCAGAGAACCATTGAGAACAGCTGAGGATGTTGCATTTGCTGTTGGACGTTTTTTCCAATATGGAGGTTCCGTCCAAAATTACTACATGGTAACTTATTTATTATTATTATTTTTTTAATTTCTGTTTTTCCTTTCTTATTTTAAAATTTATTTTATTTTTCTTCAACAGTATCATGGTGGGACAAACTTTGGTAGAACTTCTGGAGGTCCTTACATCACAACTTCTTATGATTACAATGCACCTCTCGATGAATATGGTATATTATTGTTATTATATAGTTTTAATTTAAAATTTAGTTAAGACCCATTTAATAAAATTAAATTGTGAGCTTGATGTTCTAAAGGGAATATGAACCAACCAAAGTGGGGACATTTGAAGCAACTTCATCAACTTGTGATGTCTATGGAGAAAGTTTTGACCTATGGAGATGTCAAACACACTGAATATGGCCATTTGACAACAGTGAGTGTCTTAATCTTAATTTATTTCATAAATTCACCTATAATAATAATATTAATATATTAATTAATTAATATATAATTACAGGCGACAACATACAGCTACAAGGGAAAATCAAGCTGCTTCTTTGGAAATGCAGAAAATGGCGACAGAGATATCACCTTTAACAACAGAACCTACACTGTTCCTGGTTGGTCTGTCAGCATTCTTCCTGACTGCAAATCTGAAGTTTACAACACTGCAGAGGTTAACACTCAAACAACCATAAGGGAGAAGGTTTCAAGCCAACAAGGAAAACACAAAAAGTCTTTGAAATGGCAATGGAGAAATGAGAAAATCGAACACTTAACACATGAGGGTAAAGTTGACGGTGGAAGTGTTTTCACTGCCAATCAACTTCTTGATCAAAAGCTTGCCACAAATGATTCCAGTGATTACTTGTGGTACCTCACAGGGTAACTATATAATTAATTTCCTCATTCATATATTTTCATTTCTCTCTTAAATCATAATCATAAAGATTAATATCATAATTATAAATATAATCCCCCTGGCCCCCTTTGATCATCAGTTTCCATCTTGATGGATCCGATCCACTTTTTGGCAAGAATGTAAAACTACGTGTGAAGACCCATGGCCATATTCTTCATGCCTTTGTCAACCAGAAGCATATTGGTAAATTATTCTCACTATTCCCAAGTCATTCATTTATATATATATGTAAAATAGAAACATTCTACTATGTAATTTAATTCAATTTCAGGGTCACAATATGCTCAAAATGGCAAATATGATTTCACAATGGAGAAGAAAGTTAGGAATCTATGGCATGGATTCAACCAAATTTCCCTACTAAGTGCCACAGTTGGATTGCCTGTAAGTACAACATTACATTAAATTAAATTTGAAAAATACCCTTCAAATCCAAACTTGAAATTTACATTTTGATCGGGCAATGTAGAACTATGGAGCCCACTTTGAGAATGCAGAGGCTGGGGTTCATGGCCCAGTTGAATTGATTGTCGATGGAGAAACAGTGAGGGATCTGTCAACCAATGAGTGGTTTTACAAGATTGGTTTGGATGGTGAAAAGTACGAGTTCTTCGATCCCAATCACAAATTCAGAAAGCCCTGGCTCTCTCACAATCTTCCATTAAATCAGAATTTCACTTGGTATAAGGTATACTAAATTTTAATTTCCCTATGCTTACATAATATGACACAGGCATATATGATGTGTATATATCCATCCAAATTCAGCTTTGAAAATTTATGATTGGCTGTTTGTTACACTACAGACCAGTTTCCCAACTCCTAAAGGACACGAAGCAGTGGTGGTGGATTTGGAGGGGATGGGAAAGGGGCATGCATGGGTGAATGGAAAGAGCATTGGAAGGTATTGGCCAAGTTATCTTGCAAATGAGGATGGCTGCTCTTCAAATTGTGACTTCCGTGGGGCTTACTACGACAGCAAGTGTGTCACTAACTGTGGAAAGCCTACGCAAAGATGGTACCATATCCCAAGATCTTACCTTAACAAAGGTCAAGATGATAACACACTGATTTTGTTCGAAGAGTTTGGTGGGATGCCATTGGATATAGATATCCAGACGACGAGGGTGAAGAGAGTGTGTGCAAAGCCTCAAGCAGGAACCACATTGGAGCTATCCTGCCATGATCGAATCATCACTGACATCAATTTTGTTGGCTTTGGAAACCCCCGTGGCACTTGTGGCAACTTCCAGAAGGGTTCTTGTGATTCCTCCACTGCCTTCTCAGTCATCAAAAAGGTAAAACTTCTTTTTGTTAAATGGATGACACTCTGTTTCAACATCTCTTTTAATTTTGTAAGTTTTTAATGATTTGTTTTCTTTTGAATTGCAGGCATGTCTTGGAAAAAGGAAATGTTCCATTGAAGTTACAAAAAGTAATCTCGGACTAACTGGTTGCAAGAAACATAATTGGCTCGCCATTCAAGTTACTTGTTAGGTTTTTAGGTTTGAAAAGAAGTTTCCTGTTCTTTTAGGTTTTTAGGTTTGAAATAAATTTCCTTGGTTTTTATGTTATCAGATTTGATAACTTTCCGTTGTTTTAGGTTTTTTAGGCTTATATAATTTTTTTAGGTGTTTTGTTTTCCCTGTCTCTATTATATGTTAATATAACTAGTGTTTCCATCACTTCCTGTCTCCTTTTCTCTCTCCCTCACGCCCAACAGTCAACAGTTTGATTAAGGATTATCAGAAAAACATCATTACTAAATACTATTAAAAAACAGATTGATCCGTTCAAATGCAATGATGCAGTTTCCCTAATATGATAATTTCATGAGACTCTAAGCATATGTGAGATTATGATGCTTTAATCAGAAGTGAAAGATAGTTACCAGTAACCTTTACAGGAGCATTGTCCGTCTGTAAAGCAATGAAACCCTGAAGTGTCATTGAGAAAATTTTTCCTTCTGGTGATATCAGAAACATGTTTCAAGAAGGTATGGCAATCTCCACACAAACGGACATTCTTCACGATTTGGATGGGCTTTCCCTGGTTTAGTCGAAGTTGCAGATAATTTTGCACTTTGATAGAACAAGAATTCCTTCTTTCGGCGTTCCTCTACTTCTTGAAGAACAAAACTAGTGTCTGGAACATAACCAGCTTTTGAACATTCTAAGACTAAGATTAGTATCTCTAGTCCACTGTAAATATCTTTACCTGGGGATGAGACTTGTCTCTGACATAAAATGAATGGATTTTGTTCTCATGAATGATCCAATTCTGACTTGGGTGTTTCTGGAACCCTTTCTCGTGCATATACTCTCGCACCTTCTCAAAATAATGTCATCTCCCTGATGCAAAGTATAGAAAGAGAGAAATGATCAGCCCCTCGCTTTGCTGCATACAACGAAAGTAATTAAACGCTTCATCATACCTAAACTACTTCACCACACTCGAGATAACAGTACTCCACGAAGTGATGTCTCTCTCAGGCATTTCGTCGAACAATCTAAGTGCAAGTTCCAAAAACCCACACTTACTATAGAATCCCATAAGTGCATTGCAAGTGAAAACACAATTCAGGTACCCCAATTTGACGACAATACCATGAACTTGTTAACCTAACTGATAATCCATGTTTCGAATACAAGCAGTCAAAATTGTTACAAAAGTATATTCATTCGGCTCAATACCTGAGCCCAACATCGCAAAGAAAAGCTCAAGAGATTCATCTTCCCGGTTCGACTTGGAAAACCCAGAAATCAACGCCGTATAAGACACCACATTAGGACACAAAAGCCCAGAAAAGACTTTTTCAGCATCTCGAACAAGCCCCAACCTGAGATTTAAGCTGCAATTAGATCATAACCCAGATAGATATCTTCCTCGAGCTTAAGAAAGTGAAGCATGAACAGCCCTGGCGAGGTCAGCATCACCGTAGCGAATGGATAGGCGAAGCAAATTGAAGGCGTAAGCAAATTTAAAGGGCGCGAGGCGAAAAGGGATTGTGGGCATGTAAGGAATTGGGTCGGAGATGTGGAAGTGGAATTGAATGGGACGGTGACAACTGACAGGGCTTTGGGTTACAGAGAGATGAAGAAGTTTTGGATAAAAGTGGCGATGGCGTTTGCACAGCAGCCAGAGTCGGGAACAAATCCAAAGGCGCCAACTTTAACCATTCTTTGCCTCTGTTTTCAAGTCTTCACTCTTGGCCTTCTTTTCCTTTCCAACTGTTGGGGGTTGACATTCCAAAGCAGAGGTCTCTCTTTCTGGTAGAAACAAACTCAATTCAAATTAATATAAATTAAAGAAAGAATCTATTTATTTTCAAGCCAAAGAAAGAAGTTAGTTTTTTCTTCTTTTTTTTTTCCTCTTTCTAAATTTCATTTTTAATTTTTTTAAAAATAAGATAATTACACATACGGAAATATTTTTTTAGTTAACAACATTGGGGTGGTTACCATTGAACACATAAATGTTTTAATCATTAAATTATGTTTAAATTGATATATTTTATAAAAATTTTAAAGGATTTTTTCCCTATAATTTAATTGACTTAAGTAATGTTTAGATAAGTGGTAACGTTAGTTATTCAAAAAAAAAAAAAAAAAAAAAAAAAAAAAAAAAACGTTAGTAGCTTTCTTGAATTTCCACTCCACATCACACATAGTGCTATATTCCAAACAAAATAAAAAAAAAAGTTATACTCTAGTTTAATTTATAAGTATGAGATTTTAGCATTCATCATATAATGTTGTAAAAAAAATTCAACAAAATTTAATCAAAAAAAAAAAAAAAAATTCAACAATATAAATGTTATTTAATATATATATATTTTTTTCGAATATGGCTTTAAGAACGTGGTGTGGGTTATTGAGATTTTTTTTTTTTTTAAGTTCAAGAGCATTTTGGAGTGAAGATTTGAACCTCTAATATTTCAGTCGCTAAACAACATTCATGTTGACAAGTTATTAATACTTTAATCTTGGGAGACTCTTCCATTTAAATTTTAAGTTTGGCAAATGTGTGACAAAATTACAAATGATGTCATCATTTGTTTGTAGTAAAGCTAACATAAACATAACTCAATTGGTTGTCAAAAAAAAAAAAGAAAACATAACTCAGTTGACATAAAATATTTATGTTAAACTAAACGACCAAAGATTCGAATCTCCATCTTAGGTATGGTTTAAGTGATTTCAACTTTTGATGCGTTAAAAAGCCTCATCCATAGTTTAAAAACTTAAACCTTCCTCATACTTGGCGGGCTAAAGATGATCTTTTGATTCAATGTGGGAATTGAGTCTAAGTATCAGAGCATTTCAACACACAAAGGAAATGTTTGATAAGGGTTAACATGGAACGAAGGCAAGGTGTTTGATAAAATGTGTAATAGAAAAATTGCAAAGTTCTGGTAGTAGCAACACTTTCAGATGAGAGTGAATCCTTGAGAAAGTAAATCCTCAGCCAAGACTTGATTTGCGGCTTCGGTTGGATGGAAACCATCCCAGAAAACGTAGCCGGTGGCATTTGAGCATGTTCCTATCGATCCACTGTTGCAGAGGAGGGAGGTCTCCACTGTACCTGTTCCACAGCAAGCCCTTCTTGCCTCAAAAAACCCTGTGACATTCAAAGTTCCACCTGGAAAGGTCAGTTTCCATCATAGAAAATAGTCTTTTTTTTTTTTTAATTTTTCCTTCTGCATTGTGATTTCTGATGAAAATTACAAGATGTGGGAGGATAATTAAATTTCTTTGATTTTGTCTGAAAATGTTCACCAACAATGCAAAATGATCTCAAACAGATCAGTAGTCAATAACATAAAGAGGGTATATGAAACTGTTTGAAGGTTTTCATCTGCATATCCTTTAATTTCAAGTTCCATGTGAAGATATTTAAGGAGGATTTTTACCATTCTCTGCAGGTTTTGAGACCATGTTCAAGAGAGGTTGATAAATATCAAAGACGACAAGCTTGAGATCAGAGAATCTATTCTGCAAACTCTTAGATGTGCTTTGCAGCTTAGTGTTGAATGCAATGGCATCTTGGTTTAACCTTTGGATGCATTGGTTGCTACCAGAACCAAACAGGGTGATGGCTGCTGGCAAGCAACCTAATGGAGGTAAACCTGTCACCCCTATCCTCCTTGCTCCCAGTCCATATAGATTCTGTCAAAGGGAAGATTGTGAAATGGTGTAGTTTTCAAGATAATAAATGTAGAATTGTGTTACAATAGCAATTTGATTTTTTTACGGGTGTTTGGACTTACATACACCTTGATTAATCAAAACAATTGTCTGATGCAGTAGTATTTGATGTTAAAAACACTCGTAGAACAAAATCTAGGTCATGGTTTGAACCCATGAGCTAGAAGAATTCTTGATATATAGAAACTTGGCCAACATAAGATGGTCCAAAGTTATGTAAAAATTAAATTAAGGCCCATTTTCGCATTTGTTCTTAGTTTACCTAAGATGTTATATGCCTGCAAATAAGAAGTAGTAGAGATAAAAACTGAGAAACCTGAATGAAGTTTGAAAAAGATGTAATGAGAATGTCAGAGAACTGCTGTGGTGAGTATGTTCTGTAAAGAAGAGGGTTAACGTAGTAATTCTGAATGAAATCGCTGCTGCCTGCACTGAGAAGGTGAATTGCACCAGAGAATATGGCATTGCCTTTCCCTGTTCCCACCATGTTTACAACTTTGCTTTGATATTCCTTGTAGTAATTCAACTGCTGGGTTAGAGAAATTGCATGCTGCAAAACCAATGCAAACACGGATATGTTAAAGCGCCACTAGACTCAAAAACTTAAAATGAGAGCCAACATGTAACATTCTAGGAGTTTGA
Source organism: Luffa acutangula (assembly GCA_036850905.1). Classification (NCBI taxonomy): domain Eukaryota; kingdom Viridiplantae; phylum Streptophyta; class Magnoliopsida; order Cucurbitales; family Cucurbitaceae; genus Luffa; species Luffa acutangula. The sequence goes on along the minus strand of CM072087.1, from coordinate 51,571,756 downwards.
ATTCATGATCTCAATCCGATTACAGTCACCATTAGATCTAAACACTTTTTCCCATGTGTTAGCTTAGATATTAGTACCCAACTCGTAAGCTACTGACTATATGAAGTGGAGAGGAAATAACAATATGAAAGTGGTCTTAAAAGCTAAAGTTATGTGTTTCAAAGATGGAGAAGGAGAGAAGATTACTTACATAGAGCTGAGCAGTGCCATCATAAAAGCCAGAAGCAGCAGAAGCAAAGTTGGCTCCTGTTAAAAGCTTGTTTCCAGTGGCATCTTGGCTCAAATAAGCAGGAGGGTATGAAGAAAATCCAAGGAATTCGGCTGTGTATAAAAAAAAAAAAACAGAAAAACTGGTTGGAAAAGATGTAGACAGAGGACTGAAAAGAAAAATCAAGAAGAAGAAGAGGGAAAGATACCAGTAAAATCAGTGGCAAGCTTCCCATTGCAAAACCTTCCCGTTGGTGTGTGAGTAACAAAGTCTCTTCCATAAGGAGGAAAGTTAGCCTTCACAACTGTTAGAAGATTGTTGTTATTTCCGACGTCGACCACCGAGTCCCCGAAGATGCAGAGTGCAGGGACAAGAGGATCACTGGTAGCCACCGGAAAAATCAGAGCTAGAAGGCTGAAGGGAACCAAGAAGCCACTGACTGGAAGCTGCATCTTTCTTTTCTATTGCAAAAAAAGTGAAGGCTTTTGGTTTTGGCAAGAGAGAAAGGAGAAGGGAGAGTGAATGAAGATGCAGAGGGCAGGTGGGAGAGAATTTATTGAGAAAATTTGCTTATGGGAGCGTTGGTCAAATTGCCCCATAACTCTCTCTTTGCATGGTTTGCTCATTTCCCCAAGGAGAAGCAAGTTTGGCACCACCTTAGACTTTTAAGTCTTGTTTGAAAAAAAACAGACTGTTATCGAACTGTTTTTAATTTGATTATTGTTGTATAAGAACTAGGATGACATATTATAAAGATTAAAGAGAGGGCATTATATTATCTTTGTTTAGGATTGGTTGGAACAAAATAAATGCTGAAATCAATTAATAGAGTACTACTTGCTGCAAAAACTTTTCTTCTGCAACCCTTCTGTTTTCTTACATTTTTATGGAAGAACCTGTCGAATGGAGTTAATGGATTCTGCAACTTTTAAATTTTCTTATTTATGGAGGTTTCAGCAGCTTACAGGATAGTGAAGAAAAATGTTATACGACCCATATACAGACACATAAATTCATGGTTCCATGATATTTTCTTTTTCAACAATTAGATTTTTTTTTTTTTTTTTTTTGATAAAAAAAACAATAAGAAGATTGTGAAATAGAATGTGCAAAAGCTAATTAGAAAAATTATATATTGATAAGCATTAACCTCTAGTTATAGTAAACTACTTGCATTATTTCATTCACATATAGATAGTTGGAGACTGTCTCCAATATAGATGCATGACTTCACTAGCAGACTCCATATTACAAACTTCCATCATCATCCATTGGACTCTGTCAATTCAGACAAATAAAACAGAAGAGAGTACTTGAATCCCACCCCTATACGTAAGCGGATTACAATAAGTTAATCATACGTTACAAAATTCCAAGGTAAAGGATACTCTGATAGCTTCTGCGGGTATAGGATGCAATATCTCTGATACAATGTACAAGGATTTGGAGTAGCTTGCTTTATGGACTTCACTTGTGGAAGGATAATAAGTTGACATTTAAACCGATGTACGTGACTCGTGGGCTAGTCTATGAGTGCATTAGAAGCTGAAAGACACCGTCATCGGTTACCACGACATAATCGTACCCGACCCTCCTAGCACGTTCATGGAATTCAGGCATATCTGATTTGGTGATCTGAAATCCAACTAATATATTTGCACCTGTTTCACCCTGTTGAAGTAGAAAATATTTGATACATTAGGAAAGGGAAGAATGAAAGGTTCTTGAAGATAGTCTTCCTAATAAGAGTAATTAAAAAGTCATACCTGCCCACGATAGTGAAACAAACTAATGTTCCAGCGAGGACTAAAAGCATCTAAGAAATTCTCCAAAGCACCTGGCCTTTCTGGGAAAATAAAACGACAAAGAACTTCGTTTTCAACGTTTGATTTGCCTCCCATCTGCTAAGACAATGTTTTTATTAGAAGAACATGGAATATGTATGGCCCACGTGTAAATCTCTCAAGAAAAAGTAATTCCTAATTCTGGTCAAGTTAAGCTCAATTAACACTTTGGAAATTGTTTTTAAACTTTCCTTTCAATCGTCTCGGTACTAAAGATATGGTTGTTTTCTTATATTTAGAAATCCTCTCAGTTCTCTATATTCAGATGCATATATTTGAAAACCCATAATCACAACAATTGAGTCATATCCACCAGAATAAATTCTTGCATGTAAGATGTTCCTAACAACAGAAATGAAAAGGGGAAATAGAGGGCATGCTAAGAAGGAGCAGCATCGTTATTATCCTCATTAAAGCAGATGTTGTAGGCATTTGCCAAATTGATTAGAAAAGAAAATACTTACCAAGTAACGTAAGTGATCCTTTACAAGATCATTATTTGTCAGATTATAAGTTTCAAGCTGAGAAGATATCATCCGATTCTTCATTTCTTCAAGTTCTGAAGGCATATGCATACCAACACTACAAAGCACAATGATGAAAAACATATTATATTTTGCTCCCTTCTTTGATACTCCCTCATAGCACACCAAAGAAGAAAAAGACCCTAATTAAGCTACTACAAGGAAACACTAATTTTCCACCATGAAATGAAAAGGTAAAAAGATGCTAGATCTTCAAATAGACTGGCAAGAATGATTTTAAATAACCCCGAATGAGAGGCCTGCCTAGTATTACTTTTGATAACACCTAACTACTGCCTTGCAAAAAGGAAACAAGTATCCAAGGAGCCAAAGAAAGGCAAACCACCCAATGGGAAACCGAAAATAAGGAAAGAACCCTCACGAACCCAGAACCACAACTAGAATCAGCAGTAATCAGCCAAAACCTACCAGAAAGGCTTCATAAACCAACTACAAAAACTCCCTCTTCCATTATACTACCTTATCGAATTACACCTTTTTATTACTAAATTTTCCTTTCTTACCCTGTTGCAACTTCTTTTTGTCTTCCCTTTCAGATGAAATTGGAATCAACGAAGCTACTGAAAAACTAAAAAGATATTTTAATTCAAATTGGCAATAACTTATAAGTGCTTACCTATAAAGAACAACCGCCTCTTTCTCAGAGTTATATCTGTACTTGAATTCTGTAATGTTCATAGGCCCAACCTGAAGATCCAAACTTACCCAATTAGCATCTTTTTAAGGTCTGTGACTATCAAGTATCAACCAAGAATGACTTTAAAGCTAAAATAAACAAACCAGTTCACAAAATCTTTTAAAGCTTCCAGGTTTCTCCGGCACTATAGTTGCAAGCACAGCCTCTTGTTCACGACCAACATTGGCAAGTTCAGTAACTATTCTCAGTTTGTCAAAGTTCATATTTGCACCACTGGTTATTACCACAACATTTTCTCCCTTTAAGCCATAATATTTGCAGTATGCCTCAGCTCCAGCAAGAGAAAGAGCGCCTGCAGGTTCCAAGATGCTCCTCTTCTCCTCAAACATATCCTACCATATGAGAACAAATATCAAAAACCTCTAGCTCAAACAGCTGCTTAAAGAATATTGGAGACGAGTCCCACAAGAAAAATCACATCATTCTTACCCTAGTGCCATTGAAAGAAGAAAACAAAAGACTTGTCATATTCTAAGCACGTATACTAGGTGTTAAACAGTCAATATTAGCAATAGCCTTCATCTATTTTCCCTAAATACTTATTCAATTGAATCATCACTTTGATCCTTTCTATGGAAGTGTAAAGGTTGACCAAGAACCATCATATGGTTTCAACAAACGTACATGAAACAAGTAACAATAATGTGTAGTTACTAGATTTTCTGTCAATAAAAAGATTGTTGCACATAAGAACACATAATACATAATTGTGGAGTTTGAAATTTTGCAATCAACGAGCACCTCTATAAGAAGAGTTCAAAAGTAAAGTCAATCCTGTACCTATCAGAAAGCAGAAACATACAAATAGCTAAAAAAAGTCAATCTTGTACCTATCAGAAAGCAGAAACATACAAATAGCTAAAGAAAGTATAACAATTTCATTGAAAAACATAAAACTTGACATAACTATTATAGGTCCAAACTATATTTATGGAGCATGCTGCTAATCAACATCCTTTTGATGTTCTAAGATAATGGCATGTATTTGCATGAATGACAGGAAATAAAAGAAGCTCAAACCTTTATTGAGGCACATATAGCATCACGACTAACAAGAACTACACCATCCATGAGATCTTTGCACAGGCGAAATGTCTCTTCACCAACTTCCTTAACTGCTACACCATCTGCAAAACCTCCGGCCTTGTCCAATATTATTCTTTGGCCATGACACAATGATAACGCCATAGCATTTGCATCAGATGGCTCCACCCCAATAATCTTTACCTGTATGAAAGATGTGAAAGTAAGGTCGTTTAGAAATTAATATTTCAACGCTAGTTCCTTCGAGGGAAGCAGAGATACATTAAGGAATATTGTAACATCAAGAATACCCACAATTGGTCGTTTAGAAATTAATATTTCTATAATAGATAATATTTCAACACTAGTTCCTTCGAGAGATGCAGAGATACATTAAGGAATATTGTAACATCAAGAATACCCACAATTCTGACACTTAATTCCATACAAGATTAATTAAAAACTGCTTTAAAAAAAAGATCAATTAAAAACCTACGGTTAATGCATGTGGGCTGGATTAACGTGTACACATAAGTTAAAAGGGAATGAAATGAAAGACACCTTTTTTTAATAGAAAAACCAACTTTCATGAAAAAAAATATATATAAAAAAGTAATAGAAGGGCATCCAAAAAAAATGAGCCCACAAAAAGGAAGTCTCATTATAGAAAGGGACTCCAGCCACCAACATCCAAAAAAAAAATATGGAACCTAATGAGAGACTACACATCACAAGAGTCCCTAAACTCCTCTAAAGGTTCTATGGTTACTCTCCTCCAAAAGACCCCATAACACCACAACATGCCACAAAAATCTCCCCTCCTCTCGAAAAGGCGGATGGAGGAGAAAATTCTCAATCACAAAGATGCTCTTAAAGTTGGGTTGGTTTATATGGAGCCATTGACCTTTACTTATTTTCTCTCTTGCTTCTCAAGATCCAAGCTACAGTAGCTAAGGAGACTTGAGAAGAAAAAAGAAAATTTTATTAAGCTGCTAGAGAAAGAGTCATTTTATGAACTGGAATGTTGTTTCTCTAGATACAGATGCAGAGGCCTAAAATAGGTAATTTGATATTGAGGAATATAGTTTTAGCTTTGAAACTAGTGCGCAAGTTTCCAGTGAAAGTCTCATCATGGAATTCTATTTGCTCGCAAGGATGTGGACTAAAAGTTGGTTTCTTAATTAGAAAATAAATGAATGTGCAATTGCATCTAGTAAAGGTAACCTCTATCATCACACTTATGAAATGTGAAATTTTTCAAGTTAAAAATTATGGAGTGTTGAGTTGCTCAAATAGTGTCAGCAAAGCTCAAAACAAAAATCCACTCTTATAGAGACCAAGTGACCAACAGACCTCAGGAGAAACCCTCTTGACATAAGCAGCAATACCAGCTACTAGACCACCACCCCCAACTGGCACAAAAATTGCATGCAATGGGCTCTTCATTTGACGCACAATTTCCATCCCGACGGTACCCTGCCCGGCTATAACATCAGGGTGATCAAAAGGAGGTATGAATGCTCGGCCTTCCTCTTTGCTCCGCTTTTTAGCATACGCTTGTGCTTCATCATATGAATCTCCAACAAGAACAACAGTTGCACCCAATTTTTGAACTGATTGCCACTGTAAGGTTAGAAGTTCACATTTTCATTAGCAAACCAACATTGTCATCTGCGTGAAACGAACAGCAGGACAAGGGGAGAGGGAACAAAAGAACCTATAGCTGAATAAATCAGACCTTAATTTCAGGTGTAGTAACGGGCATAGCAATCACAGCATCACATTTTAATTTCTTAGCAGCTAATGCAACCCCTTGAGCATGATTTCCAGCTGACGAGCATATAACTCCTTTTTCCAACTGTTCTTTTCGAAGTTTGGCCATCATATTATAAGCTCCTCGGAGCTTGAATGAGAACACCTACAAATGCAAAAAAAAAAAAAAAAAAAAAAAAAAAAAAATCCAGAAAAGTTAAAACCGTGACTATTTACCAAAATCAGCCATGATGCACATTCATCACCAATAGTTAAAGCTGAACCCATCAACAAAAGAAGTCGTCTTCATCTGATGTTGAAACCAAAAGCCAGTACAGCCGCATTTTGATGTACTAAAAAATTGTTCAATGCTCCGTAGTCAACACTAAATGTTAAACAAAAGCTTTGATTGAATATATGGGTACTAGTTCACTCAAAATCCTTGAACAAATGACCAAAGAAATGCTAATTTTCAAACCGATAAATCAACCAAAAACGAAAAAGAATTAGAAACCCAAGTGCTAAATTCACTTACGGGCTGCAAGTCTTCTCTCTTGAGCCAGATATTGACCCCCAAACGCTCAGACAACTTGGGCGCAAGCTGCAAGGGGGATTCAATAGCCACATCGTAGACCTTCGAACCCAAGATTCTGGTCAGATACTCCATCGCGTTGAGGTTATCCTCACCATCATCAGAACCCGAACGGTCGGGAACGGCGCCGAGATAGCCAGGCGGGAACTGCAGCGAATCCGCCGACACCCTTCTGCGAGGAGGCAAAGGGGCGGCCGCCAATGCGTCTCCCAGAGTCGCAACCGAAGTGTCCGGTACAGAATTGGGAGAGATCTCAACGGTGTGTTTGGAAAGCGTGGCTTGGATGAATGGTGGCCTGGTAAGTCTAAGTCTGCTCCGATTGTCCACCGGAATGGAGGCCCCATTCGAGAAAGAGGGCGGGGATGAAAGGAGAGATTTTCGAGCGAGTGGATGAGAAGTGGGTGCGTTGAGAAGAAGGGCCTCCATTGCAGGGAGATTGGAGCAGCAGAAGAAAAGAAGGGATTGGTTGCAGGGCGGCGGCGCTGAGCTGCAGAGAGTTGGAAATGGAAGGAAGGAAGGCGGGCGTGTATTTGTTGGGTGGCTTGGCTGCGGTTATGTGCAGCGAAGCGTTGATGGGAAAATGTTAAATTCTTCAGTTTCACCAATTAATTATTAATTAAAAGTAGAAATGGAGGGGAGGTGTTGGTTTAATGGTTTGGTTTTATTGCGACTTGGGATCTTGGTTTTGGGTTGCAACTTACAACTTACAATTACATACTATGCCCCCACAACTCATTCATGTGCACAATGTGCTTCTTCAAATAACTCCAAAATATTTCTCAAAAAAAAAACAAACTTAAAAATACAAACTTTTCATAAACTATGAGTCTCTACAACCGACCAACCACCCACCCAACCAACATGAATATAGCTTATATAACTTAACTGACATAAAATGTGTATTAATAATCAAATGTTTGTGGTTTGGGTCAAAAATATATATATATATATATATATATATATATATATATCTATCTATCTATCGGACAACAAAAGTCATAAAAGCTTATACCCATGAGAGATTCAAATCTCCCACCCCACCCCACATGTGGTCAAAAAAGAAAAAACAAAAACAAACAATGTCTCTCCACCTATCAAAGTTAGAGATTCAAATATATTAGATAACATGAGTAACCAATTGACAATGGGTCCAGAAAATCCAAGATTCTCATGGTACCATTTTGATATCCTTGAGTTTCTATGATTTCCCCATGAAAATATCTTCTCTCTCTGTACATATATTCCTTTTTATCAATTTTTTATTATTTTAAAATTTTTAATTAAAATAATTCAATGCATTCATTCACTAATGAAATAACCTTTAGTTAAATTGGGTAACATATATGATATATGTCAATTTATTTTGAATGGAAATCTAAAATGCAATCTTGAAACTTCCTTTTGTTTTGCTTTTTTATTAGTCTTCTAATATTTTGTATTTGGTGAGTTTTGTCTCTGTATACATCTAATGAATTGATTGTTTATTTTGTTTTATTTTATTTTTCATTCCTCTCAATTTTACTACTTTTTTTTTTACAATGTATAAATATAATCTATAGATTAAATTGATTAAAAAATAAAAATAATAAAACAAAAATATTGTGTAAATTCAAATTATATTAAATTATTATTAATTTAGTTTAACTTTTTTTATTAAACAAAATGATACGTTTAAGCTCCAAATATTGCAAATATGAGAGAGTGAGAAGGAGATCTATTTATTTATTCATTTATTGAATAAGGGTGAGAAGGAGATGTCAAAGTGAGCTTAGCTCGGCGGTAATTGGCATGTACTCTTGACCGAAAGGTCATAGGTTTGAATCCCCCACCCCAAATGTTTGGGTGAGAAGGGGATCTAAACAAGGAAATAAAGGAATTGGAGATTTTATTATAAAAAAAAAATGGAGATTTTTTACACGTGCATTGCACATGGTTTTCCTATTTTAAAATTTAATTTTAATAGTACAATTTGAAAGTATTTGAGAATAATAATTATATTATTTATTAATCACGAATACAATTTCTTTTTTTTTTTTTTTTTTGAAAATATCATGAATACAATTTTGAAAGTATTATTAACATACACTCTAGACCAAGAGGCTAGAGGTTCAAATTCCCCACCACAAATGGTAGTATATATCATCCTCAAGCTCAATAAATTGTTTGTATGTCTCATCAAACCTTGTACCGAAATTGCAAATTATCAACGTGGAAGAAGAAGAAAAGTTAAAGATGAAAGGTATAGATCAAATATTCAAACAAAAATTAAGGCCGAACAAACCAGGAATGAAAGAATAAAATTAAAATAGACATATATAATACATAAGTTATTGTAAATTGGCCAAAGTGAGCTTAGCTCAACGGTATTGGCATAAAATAGTTTCGAATACTTTTCAAATTACATTATTAGTTATAATTAAAAATAAATTCACAAATTTTTAGAATAAATAGGATTTTTCATATTAAAGTTGTTCATTCGAGCTTTAACTTCCAAATTCGTTTATTTCATTTTTTTCTCACTATTAAATAATAATTTCTCAATAGTTAATGAGAAATAAATAGTGATAAGGTTGAGAGAGGATGGATTTAGATTGGTATGGAAGAGAGAAACACAAAATGAATGAGAATTGTAGTTGTAAGAATTGAAGAAGGTTGCAAAACTATTAAAATTCAAAAGCTTTCGAAATTCTAGTATTAATTAAATTAAATGTAAAGTCATAAATTTTAGATTTAATTTTTAGAACTAAATTGAGAAAACTTTGAATATCCAAACTTTTGTTTGGGGATGATTCCAATCTTGCATTTCTCTATAAACATTTTTAAAAAATAAAGGAAAAAAAAACACGCAAGCATGACTATAAGAAATTAGATGCAACAATAATGAGAAATTAGAAGAAGAGAATGAAGTAAAAAATTACCTTCAATGTTTGCTTTTGCATTTTGGTTTCGGTTTTGAAGTTGATGATCAAGCTCCATCTATTTATTTAGAAATATAAAAAGAAGAGGGAGGAATGGTATATGGTATGTGGTAAGTTGCTAACCAAAACAGATGAAGAATTATAAGGATAGAGGGAGAGATATTGTAGGGAAGTAGTACTACTTCCATTCACTTTCATCAATACATTTAACACACACAAATTAAAGGTAATAATATTCAACCCACAAATTAGGGAGGTGGTGGTTATTAAACAAAAATTAAAGAGGTGATGCGAGACAATAACAATATAATTAAAATCATTTAGAAGGGAGAAGGAGGAATCTGGGTAGGTGAGGGTGGGAGAGAGAACATAGAGAGAGAGAAATGTATAATTAAGGGGAAGAGAAATTGATTAAATGAAAGTAAGTGAAGGACATATCGTCCAAAGAAAAAATGTTTATTCCACATTCCTACTTTTAATATATACTAGTTTGAACTACGTGCGTTGCACGTGTTGTAGTAAGTATAAGTTAATTAGAAAATCTGAATTTTAGTTTTTAAAATTTAATTTCAAAACTTGCAGAAAATTAAACTCAATATTTTTTTTGAAAAATAAAAAAAATGATCTAAATTTAAATTTAATTCCACATTCGTACTTTTTATATATAGTAGTTTGAACTACGTGCATTGCACGAGTTTATATTAATTAGAAAATCTGAATTTTAGTTTTTAAAATTTAATTTCAAAACTTGATTTGATTTAACCGAAAATTAAACTCAATATTTTTTTTTATAAAAAAAATGATCTAAATTTAGATTTCACAAAATTTAATTTTAAAAAATCAATTTATCAATAACCACTGAAAACCAATTAGAATAAATAATTAAACCATTTTCAAAACCTAAAAATTAAGAATAATGTCAGAATGATCTTAAAAATCAAAGATTTTAAAGAAATAAATATAAATTTTGAGAAAATATACGTTATCTTATCTTCAATTTTTCAAAGTTAAAAAAATGTTTTTTTAATAAATAGCGTGTGAATCTTTAACTAATTAAACTGTAAAGACAGATGAGGAATTTGAAGATTAAAATGGGGCTAAAAAGGAAATCGAAAGTTTCTCCATTCAAGCCTCATTTATATATAGTGTATATATATATATATATATTAATATATTAATAATTATAGATAATTGGAGATATTTAAATAAATAGATAAGAAAATGATTTCAAATATTTAAAATCTTGCAAATCACGGTCAAATCACCATCAAATTTATTCGAATGACAAACGAAGAAGAATTAAGTAGAAAAATGCATGGGGAAGAGTACTTGAGATTAAAATTATAATTAGTAAATAATTAGAATGAATAATGTAAAAATAATTAATAATACAGCTTGGGAACGTGGTTTCTGCAAAAGCTCGCACCATACACATGCAAATAAAATAATTCGCTCTGATTTAATTTTAAATAGCCAATAATGCTCCATTAATAAATGGCCAGATTCGCTGTAGATTTTTATTTAATTTGTTAATTTAAATTCATATAATCATGTATTAATATTAATTTATGTAGAGAGAGAAAAACACACTCTCTCTGTACTAAAAAAAAAAAAAAGAAAAACACATTCTCTCTAGACACATATAACACAGAAACACACATGCTTGCTTAGTTGCTTCTTTGGAGGAGTATGCATGTCGGAAAACTAGGGTTTGATAACCGTTATTATATTACAAAATAATCTCAATTTCAACTTTAAATATTTAATTTCACCGAGTCGAACTATGGTAATGGACATGTACCCTCGTCCAAAAGGTTTGAAGTTCGAATTTCTCAGCTCCCAATATCGTTGAACTATATATATATATTTAATTTCAGTTGTTGGTCGTTGCTATGACCCAACATTAAAGATTGTTAAGTTATGCTAGGTTAAAAAGAAAACATGAATAGATGAAGCTAAAGTTATAAATTTAGTATATGAAATTTAATGGTGGTGTCTATTCCGCTATTTTTGTTTTGTTTTGTTTTTTTTTTTTTTTTTGAGTTCAACAACATTTTAGGTAGAGGGATTCGAACCTATGATATTTTGATTGAGAGTACATGTTGTTGATGGTCAAATTTGGTCATAGGGAACTCACCTGACCTTCACGTGCCACCACCGGTAAATTTGTAGATGAGGGGGAAAACGTGGCCTGCAAGACAGTAAACCTGCACACCGGTGTGGTGCTTGCCACACCGGCTCTGATGCTTAAGTCAGCAAGCAGAACGATGGGAAGCAAGAAAGTAAGAGTAAGAGGAGAGTTAGAGAATAGAGAGTAGTGTTTGGAGTAGAATTCGAGTCCTCTCTTCAGTGGCGAAGAGAGGTATAAATACCTGCTCATCCTCCTAGGGTTTTTAGGTATTCGAAGGCGTTTTGGGACAAACCAGACGGAATCGGGGTGGTCAGAGGCGGTAGGGACCATTCGGAGCCAAACGGGCTCGACTCGTGCAGGCGGGTCGAGCAGGGGGTCGGGCTTTGGCCCGACCCCTTCGGTCTTGGCCTGGCCCACTGGCCCGTTTTGCCCCCGGGGTCCACCCCCAGTTCGATTTCTGTCCGGTTGTCCTCGTCAACTCCTTGTACATCGGGGTGGTCCAAAATCACCTATAACACATGTTAATTATCGTGTTGAGCTATGTTTGCTTTGGCTAAACTATATATCTAAATGATTATGTGATGAACATTTGGAATGATGTAACAAAGAGTAAGTATATATATAATTCAACCAAATATGTGTTATTTAGGAAAGATGGCATTTGCTACACGTGCTACTTTGTTTTATTTAGCTATCGTCGTTTATTTTGTTATGGCGTACCAAATCAACACTTCGGTTAAGCATGTATGTCAAGCCGGCTCAAAAACACAATAAGCAAACAAATTTAAAAGAGATTAATACTTATCTCATGTCAACTTTTGGATATAACTCAATTAATTAAGAATGGTATTTCTAATCAAATCGAATTTTCAGTTTCACATGTGGTTCCACCACAAAAACAACAAAAACAAAAAAAAGCGGAAACTCTTGGAAACTCTTGGTGAGCCAAACATTTGCCATACATATATGTCATAATGTAAATTTGCTATTGGAACACATTTTAATTTGGTGAACAGGAAACTCTTGGAATCTTCACATGAGGTGTTGGGGGAAATTACAAATAACAGAGGAAATGGAGAAAATATTGAGAAAACAGACACGTAAACAATTAGGTTGAGGCGCGGGTATCTCGCTCTCTTTAAGGAGATTCAAGCCCTCTGCGGTGTATAATTCTTTATCAATCACCGGTGCAGCAGGTATTCTCAAGCCTGTCCCCTCCAGGATACAACAACCCAACTGAAACGTTGTGTAGCTCAAACCACTCTGCACTAAGAGGTTGAGCTCAAAGCTCCACAACAAAGAACACCCCTCTTTTGGCCAATTGCTCTTGAAAGAGCAAATGAGAGAAATATGAGAAAGTAGAAAGAAGATAAGATTGAAATTGTTGTATTTCTTGTTATTTAGAAAGTGTTTGGTGTGAGAGGTATTTATAGGATTTTCTAGATCTAGAAATTTAATACAAAACAAAAGTAACTAGAATAAAACTCTCCCACCCAATACGTTTTTCTCTTTTAAAATGAGAGAAAACTCTCCAAAATTAATAACTCATATTTAAAATACAATTAAATATTAAAATGTTACAACATTCCCCCACTCATTTTAATATTTAAAGTAATCAAAATCAATTGGCCATAAGAAAGATAATTATGCATCATAAAGGTGTGACTCTGCATTGAACCTTTACTAGTGTAATAATAATCTCTACTCCAGCGTTAGTAGTGGTCTCTGACTTGAACTCTAACACTTAAGGGGAAATAGAGAATTATTATCCACACATAATTATCCAGGTGTTGACATGAGCTTTATTGGTTAGCACGTTACGGCCTTGTGCTGATCCCAGTATTTCATGAGTGTATTTAAGAATAAGCCCCATATCCTCATAGAGAGCGGCCCCACTCTCACACTCATATAGGTAAAATCTGTCAAGGGTGCTCCTATAACTATGACACCCCACTCATAAGAGCTACAGATCTTATTAAGAGTTTATTGAAAAACTCAACCCTCCATAACGTTATAGGATAAATGCACTCACACCATAGGGATGGATTAAATATAAAGATAGTGCATTTTTTACGACCACCTTATAATTCGTTTTTCCCTTTGAACCTAGTTCTCAGGATCTCTGATCACTAGGTGGGTATCCTTATATATGGCTCATGATAATTATAAGGGCTTCAACCCCATCCCCCTCGATGTGTTCCAGACCCTTTCTCTAGTCAAGGCCTTTGTTAATGGATCTGCAAGATTATCACAAGATTTAATGTAATTCACATTAATAATCTCATTACTCAAATAAGATCTCACAGTACTGTGTTTTCTTCTAATAGGTCTGGACTTTCCGTTATAAAAATGGTTTTTTACTCTACCAATTGTAGCAGTGCTATCACAATTTATTAAAATAGGAGGTATTGGTTTCTCCCACATTGGAATCTCATATAATAAATCTCTTAGCCAACTAGCTTCTTCACTAGCTGAAGCTAAAGCAATAAGCTCTGCTTCCATAGTAGAGTTGGCAATAATTGTTTGTTTTTTAGATTTCCAACAAATAGCACCACCTCCCAAGGTAAAAATATACCCTGTAGTAGATAGAGAATCACCTGACAATGTATTCCAGTCAGCATCAGAAAAATCCTTCAACAACAGCAGGATATTTTTTATAAAGTAAGCCATAGTCTTTCGTTCCCAATAAATATTTCATAACACGATCAATGGCATGCCAGTGTTCTTTACCTGGCTTACTTGTAAACCTGCTAAGAACCCCTACTGCATATGCAATATCAGGTCTAGTACAATCAGTTGCATATCGGAGGCTACCAATCACGCTAGCATACTCCTTTTGATTAATTATATCACATTCATTTTCAACAGGAAACAAGTGAACACTTGAATCAAATGGAGTAGATACATGCTTACAATCAAAAAATTGTATTTTCTGAGTATTTTCTCAATATAATGTGATTGGTCAAGAAAAAACCCATCTGAGGTTTTAGTTATTTTCATACCCAGAATATAATTAGCCTCATCAAGATCTTTCATGTCAAAATGGCTCCTCAATAAATTTTTTGTTTCATTTATAACAAAAATATTTGAGCCAAAGATCAATAAATCATCAATATATAGGCTACTAATAACATGCAAATCATCCCATGATTTATAATAGATGCATTTATCACATTCATTTGGTTTATAACCATTATTTAACATGCAAGAATCAAATTTCTCATGCCACTGCTTTGTGGCTTGTTTTAAGCCATATAGGGATTTAGTAAGCTTACACACTTTGTATTCTTGCCCAGGTTTTATAAAACATTCAGGTTGGTCCATATATATTTCTTCTTCTAAATCACCATTTAGAAAAGCTGTTTTCACATCCATTTGATGAATGCACATATCAAAAATTGCAGCAATTGCAATTAACAATCTAATGGATGTGATTCGCGTTACCGGAGAAAAGGTATCAAAGAAGTCTAAATCTTCCTTTTGTTTAAAACCTTTTGCAACAAGTCTAGCTTTATACTTGTCTATACTACCATCCGGTTTCAGTTTTTTTCTCAGGACCCATTTACACCCTATAGTTTTACATCCTGGTGGTAGATCAACTAGTTTCCAAGTTTTGTTAGAAATTAGTGATTCCATTTCATCATTAACAGCCTCTTTCCAGAAAATTGCATCTGGAGATGATAAAGCTTCTTGCAAAGAAATTGGTGTTTCCTGAATATTATAAACATAAAAATCAGGACCAAAATCTTTCACAACTCTAGCTCTTTTACTCCTCCTTAATTCTACTTGAGAACTATTTTCATTATTATCACTAGGAGTAGAAGAACCAAACTTAGTAGAAGTTTGTTCAGAATTTTGTCCCCCACTATTTCTTGACTTGAAAGGAAATTTTTCTTCATGAAAAATTGCATCACTTGATTCAAAAATCACGTTATGTTCAATATCAAGAAATCGATAGGCTGTACTATTAATTGCATATCCAAGAAAAACACAAGTGGTAGCTTTAGACCCTAACTTAGGCCTTTTTGGATCTGTTAGCCTTACAAAAGCTAAACATCCCCAAACCCTTAAATATCCCAAATTTGGCTTATACCCTTTCCACAATTGAAAAGGTGTAATCTTTGTCTTTTTATGTGGCACTCTATTTAACACATGACAAGCAGTTAAAACAGCTTCACCCCAAAGATTAAAAGATGCACCTGATTCTAATAGCATAGCATTAGTTAGACCAATTAAGGTTCTATTCTTCCTCTCAGCTACTCCATTAGAAGCAGGTGAATATGGTGGAGTAGTCTCATGAATTATTCCCAATGATTCAACATATGAATTGAATTCAAATGATTCATATTCTCGACCTCTGTCACTTCTAATTCTCTTAATTTTTCTACTGAATTGATTTTCAACTTCGAGGAGGAATTTTTTAAAATTCTCAAAAGCATCACTTTTATTTTTCAATAAATAAACATGAGTATATTTAGAAAAATCATCGATAAAAGTGATGAAATATCTATTTCCTCCTCTGGTTAAAATTCCTTCAAATTCACACAAGTCTGTATGAATTAACTCTAATAATTCAGTATTTCTTTCCACACTTTTATGAGGTCCTTTTGTAATTTTTGCTTTACTGCAAATTTCACATTTCTCAAAATTATTTTTTAGACTAGGAATTAATCCAAGACTACTCATAACTCCCACATATTTACTATTTATATGACACAAACGAGCATGCCAAAAATTTAAAGAAGAAAGCATGTAAATTGAACTGGTAGATGCTTTATTAATATTTTCAATGTTCAATTTGAACATTCCATCACAAGCATAACCTTTTCCAACAAAAATTCCCTTTTTAGTTATCACATATTGATCAGATTCCATAGTTTGCTTAAAGCCAGCTTTATTAAGAAGATAACTCGACATTAAATTCTTCCTCATGGAGGGTGTATGAAGCACATATTTCAACATTAAAACCCTTCCAGAGGTGAATTTTAATTCAACCTCACCAGTTCCCATAATTTGGGTAGTATGAGAATCACCAAGCATTATTGTTTTAGGCTCCTTAAAAGGAGTATAAACTTTGAACCAATCTTTGTCATAACAGACATGTCTATTGGCTCCAGAATCAGCCCACCATCCTTCAACACTTTGAACCATATAAATATCAGTAATCATAGCCACAAATGGCTCTTCGGTAACATTGGCCTGAGGTACAGGTTCTTGTTTCCGGAATCTGCAAATTCGAGCAATATGCCCACTTTTGCCACAAACAAAACATATTGATCTTGAGTGTTGAGGATGTACTTGGTTCTTATTCACTTGGCTTGGATTTTTCTTATTAGAAAAGTGAGGTTTGTTATTCTTTTTTCATATAATTCTTCTTTGGCTTTAAGTGACTATTTTTTGGAATTTGACCATTAGGTAAATTATCATTCGAAGAGATCAGATTTACCTTGGTGGGAATCTCATTGCTTTCTTGAATCAATGCATCTTGCCCTCTTGCCTCTTCTTCCACACGAATGCGAGTAATTAGCGTTTCTAGAGAGATTTCTTTTTGCTTATGGCGCATATTCTTTTGAAATTCTCTCCAAGATGGTGGAAGCTTGTCGATTATGCCGGCAACAATAAGATTGTCTCCAATCTTAATTCCTTCAGATGCTACTTCAGCTACTATCATCTGAAAATCTTGTGCTTGCTCCACTACAGACTTTCCATCTACCATTTGAAAGCGAAAGAAGCGACTTGCAGCATATTTTTTCGCGCCTGCTTCTTCAGTATCATATTTATTCTGCAAGGCTTTCCATATTTTCTTGGCAGATGTGAAAGTAGTATCATAATAATCATAAAAATGATCAGCAAGACAGTTTAGAAGATAGTACCGACATTTGTACTCATCTTTCTCATACTTATCAAGTTTCTCATGGTGTTCCATGAACTCTTCAACGCTCATGCTTTCAGTATCGATCTTCTTTGGGTTCTTTTCTGTGAGGACATAGGCCACCTTGAGAAGATTAAGGTAGAACAACACTTTTCCTTTCCATCTCTTAAAGTGTGCTCCCTTAAATCGAAAGGGCTTGTTGAGATCTCCAACATTCTCATTTGGTTTCTCAATAGTAGACTCCATGATTGACTCTCCTTAAAATTGTTGGGGGAAATTACAAATAACAGAGGAAATGGAGAAAATATTGAGAAAACAGACACGTAAACAATTAGGTTGAGGCGCGGGTATCTCGCTCTCTTTAAGGAGATTCAAGCCCTCTGCGGTGTATAATTCTTTATCAATCACCGGTGCAGCAGGTATTCTCAAGCCTGTCCCCTCCAGGATACAACAACCCAACTGAAACGTTGTGTAGCTCAAACCACTCTGCACTAAGAGGTTGAGCTCAAAGCTCCACAACAAAGAACACCCCTCTTTTGGCCAATTGCTCTTGAAAGAGCAAATGAGAGAAATATGAGAAAGTAGAAAGAAGATAAGATTGAAATTGTTGTATTTCTTGTTATTTAGAAAGTGTTTGGTGTGAGAGGTATTTATAGGATTTTCTAGATCTAGAAATTTAATACAAAACAAAAGTAACTAGAATAAAACTCTCCCACCCAATACGTTTTTCTCTTTTAAAATGAGAGAAAACTCTCCAAAATTAATAACTCATATTTAAAATACAATTAAATATTAAAATGTTACAACATGAGGTAAGTATTCCTCTAAGCATGCAATAAATCTTTAATATAGACTTTTCTTATTCCAACATATAAAAAATACATAGGTGTGTAATTTGTTTTTTTTTTGTTTTTTTGTTTTTTTTTTTTTTTTAAGTTAAGGGATCAAATGGATACAAGTTAAAAGAATGGAGATATCACAATAAACATTCGGAAAATATTAAGACTAAACTAAGCAAAAAATATCGTACATGATTGAAAAATGAGATTCAAACATTTTTATTAAATAAGTAAAGGATTGAGAAATTGAATCACTTGATCTATATTTGTAAATATTTGATTTTCACCAAATAGCTTTGTAACTATACTTTCTTTCCAATTTTCACAATGTACATTTGGACATACTTATAGTTGGCAAATTGGTTTACCATATTTGCAAATGTAACATATGCTAAAAGATTTTGCAAATATGACATTTTTTTTAATCCGTCTTAACATTCTCGTTATTTCTATTTTAACTTGTGTCTTCTTCCATTTTCTTTCTCTTAACTCTTCGTAATCATTTCCTAGTTACTTTAGTTCGTTTCTTCCTTCTTGTTTCAACTTTTTTTAATCCGTCTTAACACATTCTTGTTATTTCTAATCGGTTTACCATATTTGCAAATGTAACATATGCTAAAAGATTTTGCAAATATGACATTTTTTTTAATCCGTCTTAACATTTTCGTTATTTCTATTTTAACTTGTGTGTTCTTCCATTTTCTTTCTCTCAGCTCTTCGTCGTCATTTGTTCGTTCCTTCTATCTTGTTTCAACTTTTTATAACTAAAACTCAACTTTGAAAACTTTAGTGTTAGTATTATTTGCTTGCTCAACAATCTTTAGTTGGAGATTTCAATCTTCACCGATGAAAGAAAGAAAGAAAGAAAGAAAAGAAGAAGAAGAAGAAGAAGAAGAAGAAGAAGAAGAAGAGAAGAGAAGAAAAAAAAAAAAAAAAAAAAAAAAAAAAAAAAAAGTGACATGAGCTTACAGATATAGTTATTGTGGTTCCAAATATGATGAGCTATATGTTGAAGGAGTCAAAAGAAATTTTTAATAAATAATAAATATTTAAAAAGAAAATTAATAAAATTATTTCCACGTATTCTTTCTACTCTTAAATTTGGTAAGTTCTATTAATTTTTATCATAAACTTTTGAGTTCATCCAATTGGACCTTAATTAGACTTTGATTAATATAGTAATCTTTACCTTTAACTTCAATAAATGTGACCATCTTTATCTTTTAATGACCCTTTTGTTTGAAGAGTTATTAAAAAAAAAATATATTGTATGAGTTTAATTAATTACAAAATTTTATTTTTTCAATTAATTAAAATAGTTATAAAAACTAATTTATATAAAGAAAATATAAAATACAAAAAGTAATAGGTATGATAAATAAAAATATGATGTACTTTATATTTATTTGTAATAAAAATCCAAATTTCTATGATTAATCATTTATGAATGATTAAAATATTATTTTGGTTCCAATATTTTGAGTCTTGTTTCATTTTAATCAATATACTTTCAAATGTCCAATTTTAGTCTATTTACCTTCAAGAAAACTTAAAATTGGTCTCTACACCGAGTTTATTATCAAATTTTCTAAAAAATAATTAGTCTCTATTAGTCATTCTTCAATAAATTTTAGAATTATGTTAGTGAGTCCATTTTTCAATGAAAATTATTATTATTTAACAAATTTCAATAAAAATTAACTTTAAATTAGATCAATTTTAAAATTTATTGAAAGTACATTAACTAAAATTGGACATTTGAAAGTATAAGGACCAAAATGAAACAAATAGAACCAAGATGATATTTTAACCTAAATTAATTTATTTTTTGGCCCTCTCTTTTTTTTTAATGGTCAATTTTTTTTTTTAATTTTTGAAGGCATTTTGAATGCTCACTTGTTCCTTATTAGATGACCCCGCCCATGGTCCTGAAGTTCGATTTCATGCCAACGACTTACGCTACAAGTATTACAAACAAGTCAAAACGAACATAGCTCAACAATAATTGATATGTACCTCGACCAAGAGGTCAAAGGTTCAAATCTTTGAACCCCAAATGTTGGTGATAAGGAAAAAAAAAAAACCTAAACCCTATAATAATACTTATTATATTATTTTCTTCTAAAAAAAAGTGATTATTTCTTTTTTAGTTCAACCTAATTAATTACTTACGTTACAAAAGTTAAACGGCAGAGAGCAAATTAAGGGGTCAGTTTGATAACTTCCTATTTTTGTCTGTCTCATATCTTCAGTAACATGTGTTCGGTATGGTTGGTTTTCTCCTTTTTAAATGAGACACTTTGAAGGTTACCGTCACAATATGGTTGGTAGTTATGTACGTCAAGAAAACTATGAAGCATTCGCTAACATAAGCATATGACATAAATCTTGTATGTCAAAACGAACATAATTCAATAGTAATTGACATATATCATCGACTGAGAAGTCAGAGAATATTTCACCTCCAAATGTTGATATACTCAAAAAAAAAAAAAAAAAAAAACATAAATCTTATACTAATGAGCAAGAGACACATTGTCAAAGAAAAAAGAAAACTATGAAGTATTTTGAATTTATATCTTTTTTTTACAATATTTTGAATTTATATCTAATAGTTATTATAATCACATAGATTTTTAATCTAAATCCAATAATTTTTAAGTGGCAGTCACAAACTGTGAGTCTCATTTAATAATTTTTCATATAAATTTTGAAAATAATAGAATCCGATTTCTTATTTTTATTTCATGTTTCATTTTTCTCCGAACACACAAATAAAAGTATTATTTTATCATTTCTTACCTATAAAATGCATAATACATATTAAAAAGTGAATATAGCATAAAAAAATAAGTTTTAGTTCAAAAATTAATTTTCAGATAAAACTTTATTTTTGTATTTAAAATTTTACAGAACAAGAAACTCTATTGGCTAGCAAACACAATTCTTTTCTCAATGAAAATGAAAGAACAGAAAAGTAAAAAATTAGCAAAACTTTCTGTTTTTATAAATAGAAAATGAGAAACAAATTAAACAACAAGAGATGGAAACATTTACAAACGGTCCCTACAAATATTGTGGAATATTTCTCTTTTTCGAATTCTGCCTATATACTCTCATCTCACCAAATAATTAGGTTAGGTTTTGCAATCCAAACAAAACGAGGAACTAAAATTAGACTAAAAATACATTTTTAGAATTTAGTTTTCATTTGATATTCGAATTTCAAAACTACCACTTTTCATCATTAATTTTGAATTAAATTTTTATTTGGTCCTTGAATTTCCAAAGGTGACTTATTTGAGTTTCCAAAATTTGAATTTGATTTCTATTTAGTTTTTTTAGTTAGATTTCTAATTAGTATCCAAAATTTGTAATTGGTTTCTAAATGATCCTCATAAATTTAACATTAGTTGACCAAATGACCAAATGACTCACTAACATATACTAACTAGACTGTGATGATATGTATTTTTTGAATGAGCTAGATTTTTTTCATATATATATATATATATATATATTTAATTTTTCCTTTTCAGGATCAATTAAAAACAAATTTCAAACTTCAAAGACCAATTAGAAATCATTTTCAAATTTACGATCCATTAGAAATCAAATTCAAACTTTGGAAACTAGACAAGTAATTTTTTAAAATTCAAAGACCAAATGAAAACTAAATTCAATTCTCCAATGACCAAATAGAAATTAAGTTCACATCTAATGATCGAGTATATTTTACCCTTAAAATTGGATACAACACCCATTACTATTTTAAAGTATGTTGAGAAAAGTTAACAATGTTAATTTATATATAGAGTTTTTCTTTTCTCTCTTTTCGCCGTTTGTTTGTTCTTTTCTCTTCTTTAATTTTTCACTTCTACAATTCTATTAAATTACCATCTCAAAGTATGCTTGAGAAAAGTGAACAATATTAATTTACATTTACCGAGAGTTTTTTTTTTTTTTTTTTCGCCGTTCGTTTGTTTGTTTTTTCTTTTCTTTTTCACTTCTACAGTTCTATTATTCATATAGTTTATAGTATCTCAGTGTTTTACCCAGTTTGGTTATTGACCCATCGTTATCAGCGAATTGTGTTAATTGATATATGAATATTTACACTGTTTTCTTGTATATCCATAACCAGCAATATATTTGATTATCACTGATTTATATGGTTGTCATTCATTGACATAATAATGTTGTTTTATATGGTTGTCATTCATTATTTATGTTGTTTGTGAAAATTGAACCAAACATCAAAATTATAACCATTGTTGATGGCAAAATCTGGCCAAGCGATTCACCTGACCTTCACGTGACACACCAGCAGTGAATTTATTTGTTGAAGACGGGAAAGACGTGACCTGCAAAACCAGCCGCAGTGAATTTGTTGAAGACGGGAAAGACGTGACCTGACGCCTGCAAAACCAGCAAGAATCGCTGCACACCACCAAGAATCGCTGCACACCACCGGTGTAGTGTAAGCCACCTGCATTTCGATGCCTAAGTCAGATAAACAATTGAAAGTCTTTTGGTAGCTAATTTTTCGAACATTTTTTTAGGTGTGAAGGGCTGAATTTATACTTGTATCCTCTGCTAGGGTTTTTCGTTGTCCGGGGCCAATCAGGGCTGAAGGCGAGCCTATTTGGGGCACAGGGATCGAATAGAGAAAGAACCGACTCGACCCACCGAACATTGGATCGAGCCTGGCCCGATCTTCTGGACTTGGCCCGATTCCTCCGATTGATCCCACCTCCAAAAAAATCACCTACAACAACAATTATCTAAGTTCAAAGTTTTTTTTTTCGATAAATTTAAAAGCATAGAATGATACCTTGTCTAATCTCATAACTATTGGATATACATATTTAAAACATAGTTTGAAAATTCTCTCTCGTTAATCAAGCAATATATCGATAATTTTTTTTAGTTCAACACTAGTAGATACCTAATAGAAAATGAAAATACAAATAATCATTAATAAATAAATAAATAAACAAAAGTTAGATACGGTTGATGTAGTACCTTTTTAATTCTGTTAATTAGCTATATCAACAATAGATCTAATAACAAATGAGGACGGAACTCAACAAAAAAAACATAAATAAATAAATGAGGATGTAAACCATTACTTTAGAAAAATGAAGTCAAATATCACTTATATATTTTGTATTCTATTGGTATGAAATATCAATAATAGACATTTTTTTTTTGAATAATAGACATAACAACAAATAAACATGCAAACAATCGCTCATAGACAATGAACATAGATCAATGGTAATTGATACATACTCTCGATCGAGAGGTCAGATGTTTGAATCCTCCCACCTCAAATGTTGTTGAACTCAGAAAAAAAATAAATAAATAAAACAATCACTAATAGACCATGAAATTAAAGTTAAATCAAATACTAACAAATGAAGCATGAAAAAACCACCGATGTTATTATTCTTCCATTTTTTATTCGATTGATATATTACACCGTGACAATTTTTAATTTACTAATATCTGGGTTGATCAAGGATTTATGTATATTTAGTTACTTTCATAAATCGCTTATTTACTCTATCTGATTTACTAAGATCTAGTAAATTATTAATTTACGTATATCAATCACTAATAAATGTGTAATTAATAATATTAAATTAGTGATTAATGTGAGATCAATTTTACTTTATTACAATTAATTACTAAGTAAATAAGTGATTTGCTACACCATAATCTATCTATGCTTCATGTCTATAATAATTTTTATTCATAGACGTCAATCACTAATAGACCTATAATGTTGAGATATGTGATATGAGGCTTTAATTTTAAATTTGCGACTGAGTTGGGATTAAAATTGTTTTATATTTACAAAAAAAAAAAAAAAAGCATGTACTAGATTTGCTATTATTTTAGATCAGATTGCTATCTATGTAACTATCTTTAAATCATTTATAAGTATATTATATGTCTGTTATATTGGAAAAAAATCAATTCATATTCCTAAAATTTGTTAAAATCTTAGGCTAATAATTGCATCAATTTAAACCTTAAACTTTTTATTTAAACCATCTAACCTATTAATGATTTGTAATTAACTTTTTTAACTTGATTCCAGTTTAAATTAACTCAAAATACTTTAATAAATTTATTTTTTTTCTCAAAATCGTACCAAAGTAACCAAAAAAAATTATCATGTAATCTTTCTAAATAAGTTGAGAAAAGTAGAGAAATAGAATATAAAAAATAACTCATATTAATGAAAAATCACTATTATCTATTTGATTTTAGTATTTCTCTCTAAAACTATGTTAATCCCTGTATTTAAAGTATTCCTTATGCATGTGTGAGAATTATTTTTTTTTGACGATTTTAAAGCAAAATCATAATGGACGGTCTAAATTGATCAACTCATGAAAAGTTTAAAAGTTTAATTGATACTATTTTTAGTTTGAGATTTTAATTAAATGCTAGAACCCCGTGGGGGTATAAATTGATTTTTACCTTAATTTTGATGTAAAGTAACATAAAAATCTCTGTAAACTCATTAAATTTCAAATCTTTTGTAAACTCATTAAAAAACACGTATTTAAGTTGGATGGATTCACAAGCTATATGACATTTAGGGCCCGTTTGGTTTAAGGTTTTATAGATGTCTGGGAATACATGATGTCTGGGAATACTATGTCTGAGAATAAGATTGCTGGGAATCAAAGATAACTGTGTTTGGTTGTGCATGGGAATGTCATCCGGATTTTATGAGAACAAATTATGTCTGTATTTATTTTTTAGAATTAATTTGGTAAACTTTATGTAATTTTAATAAATTAATCAATAAAATAATCAAAATTAGTTCAAACTATTAATAAAAATGAATGAAATAATAATCATGAAATAATTTTAATGGGATAAACTATGTTAATTTAACAACTTAAAATTATTTAATTAATTGTTTAATAAATATTTTTAACTACAATAATTTAATATATTGTATCCATAAAAATTAATTAGATAACTTTTAAAAAAAATTAATTAGATAAATATTTAATAATAATATAATTATATATTTATTATAAGGAAATCCAAAAAAAGTAATTAATGGATTATAAATAATCGATAAGTAATTAATTATAATTATTGAAAAATTAATTTTTATACTAAATTAATTTAAATGATTTTAATTCAATAATTAAATATATTTTCGATAATATTAACTAATTAATTATAATTTTAGTAATATGTAATTACCATCCCTACAATAAAATTGGACTAAATATTTGTTTAAAAGTCCTAAAAAAAGTATTTACTTAAAAAAATTGAAATTATTGACAAACTATTATTTAATCTAATTAAATAATATATTATATTATTTTTAATTTAGTATCCATTAGTTAATTAATTAACTATATTCAAAATAAAATTGCATATAAAAATAACAAAGAATGAGATGGGAAAAGAGAAAACCCATGCTTTTGCAAGGGCATAGAAAACCCTTACTTATGGGCATAAATGATGCCTGAGAATGAGTTATTTCCTGGGCCCACCACAGAAATCTTGAAACAAACAAGGGTATTATAAACCCTTGCCCATTCCCATCTCCAGAAACCTTGTACCAAACGGGCCCTTAAGGACATTGTTAGAACTCACAAATTTTGATAAAAATGTAGCTCTAACGTGCTTTTTTTTTTCAATAAATCTGATTGATTTTGTACCATACATATGTTCCATAATTCTTTGAAAGAATAGGAGAATATATATATATATTAATGAATTTTTAAATGAAAACTTATTAGAGTCTTAAAGTTAAAATCACAACATTTATCTCAACTTGAGATTCAATTTGATGAAATTGAAAGTTGATGATAAAAAATGATGAAATGGACCAACAACAACATAGTTCAACGGACATAACCAAAAGGTTCCAAATCTTCACCCCACAGGTTGTCCTAAAAGATTAAAGAAAACTGATATAATGGGACAAGTTTTAGGGATAAAAATTAAAGTTTTTCCCATATTTACATTGCAAAATCTTCTACTATACAAAGAAATTTCTGGGGTTTTTTTGGTCTCCCTTTCGATATACTTTTTCCTTTTTTGTTATTTTATTTTAAATTTATTTATTTAAAATCTTCTTTTATTCTAAAATGAATATAATTTGACAATTAAAATGATCTGAGATAGGTTTCTAGATTTGCTTAGACGTCTTTTTATTTTTTAAAAAGTCATTCCATATTCCTTTTTTTCTTTTTAAATGAAAGAATTTTTTTGGTGGCTAGATTTGCAACAAGCCAAAATTTAGACAAACTTTCTTAAAAGTTGACTATCTTTTGAAATTAGCGGGACAAATAGACATTTATGACAGATTGATTCCATCTCCCTGATGGCCACAAAAAAAAAAAAAAAAAGAAGAAGAAAAAAAAATCTAAAATTTATCATCCATGAGAAGGTGGGTCCATTTTTTTTTATGACAGATTGATTCCATCTCCCTGCAATGTCGTGTCAATTTAGTTCATGAACTTTAAAAAGTTTCAAATAGACCCTCAAATGTTCAATTCTGTGTCCAATAGGTTCTTGAATTTTAAAAAGTACTAAGTGAGTTCTTAACTTTCGCTTTTGTGTCCAATAGGTCTCTCAACTTTCAATTTTGTGTCTAATAACTCTTTGACCTATTCAATATTTTTAAAAATTCACAAGCCTACTAGATATAAATCGAAAGTTTAGAGTGTCCCAGTAAACATAAAATTCAATTTTATCTCTAGTATATTGGTTAATTTTAAAAAATCTCGAATATGTTAAGGACTTATTAGACATTTTTAAACTTCATGAACCTATTAGACACAAATTTAAAAGTTTAGGGACTATTAGATACTTTTTAAATTTCAATTCAGAGACTAAACTTGTGATTTAGTCTTTTTATTATTATATTCTTTATAGTTTAATTTTTTTTTTTTAATTCATCATTTAGAGTGGAACAACGATTCGAACTTTTGATCTCTTACTTGAGACAATTACCAAATTATGCTTACTCTGACCTCTTTATTGTTTAGAAAGTTTCCATCTAGAACATTTTTCTATTATACTCCTTTTTTTTCTTAATAAATGTTTTAATGTAGTTGAGACAATGTAAATCTTATGGGCATATGATATTCTAGCTAGGAGAAATCTAGAAAAGGATTAGCCCACCAAAGAATAAAATTTTGGGGAAAAAGAAATCAATTTTAATTGTTAACTTGTTAGGGCGTATGATTTCAACCCTAAGTTTTCAATTTCAACCCTAAAAATACTTTTGAAAAACTTGTGTCCGCATAAGAAATGTTTCACTTAAAAATCTCTTATAAAAAGTCATCCTAAACTCACTATCAGACATCATCGTTATTTTGACAACCTCAACTTTAGTTACCATAATATCTTGATAATTAAGCTGTATACAATCCTATAAATGTTCCAATTATTTCTTTGAAGTCGATCTTTACTTTGTGATTTTTATAAATTAAATCCTAACAAACGTCGTTTTGGTTGTGCAAGTGGTCAGTAATTGCAGCACAACTACCAGGTAGAACAGACAACGACATAAAAAACTACTGGAACACGAAATTGAAGAAGAAACTAATGGGCATAACCAACAACATTCCAACATCTCAAAAGACAAGCCCTCATGGAATAATGCCATCTCCATTTGTTCAACCTTCCTCAACAAATTCATCTTCATCTTCTTCACCATCTTCATACTCAGATCACAATAGCAACCTCACAAGCTTCCTAAACTCCAATGGGCCCTTCTCCTCCACCTTATTAGAGCCCATCTCATGATCAAAGCTTTATCATCAGCTCCTGCATTCTCAACCAATCTTCTAAACAACCCCACAACAACTTTAATCTCCACAACCAATAACAACAACAATAATGCCACTCCATTTCACCAACTACTCTCTCAAGATCAAAGCTTTATCATCAGCTCAATGGGAGAGCTGATCAAAATAATAATAATTATCATGTCAAAGCTGAGCATAGCCAGCTCCTTGTGTTTGGAGGGGATCAGGCCAGTTGCAGCTCCTCCGACGCCGAGTACGGAGTCGGGGTCGTCGGAGTCGGAGTCGAGGAGAAGAGGAGAATGAGCTTTGTAGAGTGCTCTAGTAGTGTTGATAATGGGGATGGAATAATGAGAAGCAATTAGATGATGGGATGTGGAATATGGAAACAACAACTCCATTGATGGATTATGGGCTTGAGGAAATTAAGCAGCTCATTAGTTCTAGTAGCTCGCCAAATTAATCCTGCAGTGCCAACTCCACACAGTCTATCAGAAATTTGCAACTAATGAATTTTTGTCAAATATTTTAAGAGTTGGCTATTTTTGTTATCGTTTGTTCTGATTTTACCAATAAATTTGCAACTAACCCAAACATTAACCCCTCCTCCAATCCTCAATCACATCCACTTAAATTATAATTAGTATAAAACTTTCAATCCCCCACACCAAAACCACATCTAAAAAAAAATCACAATAAGCATACACAATATCACAAAACGACCCATCATTACTTTCACAACTTAAAAACTAAAAGATTTTTTCTTTATTTTTTTTAATATAAAAAGTAGAGGAGTTGAGAGATACCTCTTTACCGTCTATATCTAGCAAGTTTGGATGTATTTTTTTTTTCTTAATTTCTTTACTCATTGTTAAGGACATGCAACGTAACATTGGTATGATATTGTCACTTTGAACATAAATACTCATAGTTTTATTTTTTGTTTCATCCTAAAAATCTCATACCAACGAAAATAGTTATCTTCCCTTACCTTTTATTTAAACACAAAGTAAGTAAAAACATGTGGTTCTAGCAAACCACCTGCATGCATTACTTTATTTTATAAAATTTATGTAGATATATATATTTGGCATGGCCAATACAAGCAACTCGATTTCACTAACTTCCACCATCATCTTTCAATAATTTAGAGAGATGAAACAAAGTTATATATGTGGCTTAGCTTTGTGAAATGAACCGCAAGGGTTGATCTAGCTAGAGTGATGCTATAACTCGGGCGGCATCCTCCATGGCTACCACTTCAAATTTATACCCAACCTTCCTTGCATGATTTTCAAACTCTCTCTCATGTGATTTCTCCATTTCAACTCCAACTAATACATCCGAGCTAATTACACCCTGTGTTCACCAAGCAACCCAATAATAAAAAATATATCTTTAAATTAATTAACCCTTTTCGTTAATTTTATTTTTATGTAAACTAATAATAACAACTTTCATGAATATGTTTTCAAAATTGATAGAGTGAAGACTAATAGAGACTATATATATATATTCTTTATGGAAAGGAAATCATCATAAACTAATAATATGGGCCGTTAATTTTAAGATTTATTAAAAGTACATATACCTGTTGACGATAGTGGAGTAAAGAAATATTCCAGCTGGAATGAAAATCTTGAAAGAAATCCTTTAGAGCACCTGGTCTTTCTGGGAAAATAAAACGGTAAAGACATTCGTTTTTAACCTCTGTTCTGCCTCCATTCTGAAAAGAAAATTAAAAAAAAAAAAAAAAAAAAAGTCTCTTGAGCAAAAAACACAATCTCTAAAATTAATTTTGGCTAAGTTAGAAGAACTTAAAAGGTTAATGAGATAATATATATATATATATGCTATTAAATGAAGAATTTAAAAGACAAAATTTAGGTTGAAAGTTGAAACCAAGTAACGGAGGTGATTCTTAGCCACATGATTATCCGACAAATTGTAGGTTTTGAAATTAGAAGATTCCAACTGCTTCACCAAATCTTCAAGTTCTGAACCTACTGCACCCACTCTGTACAGCGCACACACACAAGGATGAAAATTAAAACATTACATTTTATACCACATTAAAAAAAATATATATATACATCAAGTATAATAAGCTCAATCGAAGAGATGTCCATTTTTTCCACGGAAAATGGAAGAACTAAACGAGGATGGAGATAGGGAATGTAGTGATGGGCACTTACTTATAAACAACAACAGCCTCTTTATGAGAGTTACATCTGTAAGACATTTCTCTGATGTTGGTATTCAACTGCATGCAAATAAATCAGAATTAATTCACCAAATAAGATCCATGCATAATAGCTATGGAGCTAGCAACAATATTAACAACAATACTAACCAATTGGGTAAATTGTTTTAAGGATCCAGGTTTGGCTGGCAATACAGTTGCAAGCACAGACTCTAGTCCATGACCCATATTGGCATGCTCAAAAATGTCACATAGTTGATCAAAGTTCAAATTTCCACCACTGGTGACGGCCACAACATTTACTCCCTTGATATTATTGTATTGGCAGTATGCCTTTGCTGCAGCGATTGTAAGAGCACCAGAAGGTTCCAAGATGCTCCTGATCTCATCGTTAAACATATCCTATACATACATGACATGATTATGAAGAAGAAGGCTAGCACATTAAACTTCATTTTAAACTATTATATATCGATAATTGTTAAGTTAATTATATTAAAGAATTACCTTTATGGCTGCAGATATCAATGCTTTGTCAACAAGAATGACATCATCCACCAGTTCTCTGCAAATTCGAAAAGTCTCACAACCAACTTGTTGAACAGCCACCCCGTTTGCAAAATGTCCAATATCTACCACATTCACTATCTCGTCGCGATATAATGCTTGGGCCATCGAGTTTCCATCATTTGGCTCCACCCCAAAAATCTTTACCTGTGTATCAAAATGAGCGCACCATTAAACTAAAAGAAATAATAATTATAAATAAATTATGATGTAATGTACTGTGTAATGTAAATTAAAGCTAGCTAGATATATATATATATATGAAGTGACCTGAGGATAAACAAGCTTGTAGTAAGACGCAATTCCAGAAACGAGACCACCACCACCAACAGGCACAAAAATAGCATGCACTTTGCCTGTCATTTGACGCGCAATTTCCATCCCAACTGTAGCTTGCCCAGCTATGATATCTTGGTCGTCAAAAGGAGGTATTAATTTTATGCCTTCGTCTCGGCTTCGCTCTTCGGCTCTCGCTTGTGCTTCGTGGAAAGTATCGCCGTACAAATCCACAACTCCGCCCAATCTTTCCACTGCATCTATCTGTAATAGTTGATGCAGCGAGCGTTACTACTTTACATATTATCTTCAATCAAGAGTAATTAAATGATAATATGATAATAATTGTTGAGTGTACCTTGGTTTGGGGTGTAGTTGTTGGCATAACAATGATGGCTTTGCATTTCAATCGCTGAGCACACAATGCAACTCCCAAAGCATGATTCCCAGCCGACCAACAGATGATCCCCTTTTCCAACTCTTCTTTTGGAAGCTGGGAAATCTTATTATAAGCTCCTCGAATCTTGAATGAGAATGCCTGCATTATCCGAGTATATATGCCAAATGAGGTAGTTGACATATATCCTTAACCAAAAAAGCTGAAAAAACTCATTCAATTTCATTTTTGCTTCACTGATATTCTCTCTTCCAAAAAAAGTTTAATTATATTTCATTTCTACATGCTTTCCCAAAGGCCATTTGATTTTGTGTGCACACTCTCTCTATCTGTTACTCTTTCTATTTCTATATTATATGCTCCAAGGTATGAAGGTTTTATTCTCAAAAAATATATATATATATATATAGTATGAAGGTTTGATTTCCATGTTCTACATATCAATGAGTTTTTTTTTTTTTTTTTTTTTTTTTGAAAACACATATTAAAGAGATTTTTTACATCAGTTTTGGATTTTAGGAGTAGGGCCCCGTGATTTTGGTCTGGAGGGTACAGAGTACTTTTTTGTTTTTTTTTTCTTTTGAAAAAGAGTACTTTTTTGTCACTCATAAGTCATAACCAGTTTTTCATATTTAGAAAATAATTCTCTTATTAATTATCTCTTGATATGACTTTAATTATCAGTTTCAAAAGAAACAAAAAAAAATCCTCCTACTATCCCAGATTTTAGTCAATGTTATTAAAAAAAATTTAAAAAATAAGAAAATTTAAAAAAAAATTAATAAATAAGTATTCTACTTTTTAAAATTAAGTTTAAAATTCTTATTATAATATAGGCTAAAATACATTTTTGGTCCCTCATGTTTGGGATTAGTGTCTATTTAAGTTCTTAGGTTTCAAAACCGGACAATCAAGTCCTCTAAATTAAGGAAATAGTTCAATTTAATCCCTCATTTTTTTTTTCAATGGATGCTGATATGGCAATTTAAAATAATAATAAAATAAAAATAATAATTTCCTCCCCCTCCTCCCTCTACTCTACCTGAAACCTCTTCTCCCTCACCTCCCCCTTCGCGTCGGCGATAGCCCACCGCCGCCACACCCTCCACTACCACATCCTTCTTCTTCTTCACCCAAACAAACCCACCCAACCCCACCTAAATTTAACCCAACCGCTGCCACTGCAGCCCCATTGGCCATTGTCATCGCTCTCCTCCACCACCACCACCTTCCTTCTTCTTCTTTTTCTTCAAAACCCAAACCCCAAAACCCACCCCCAACCCCACCCAACCTAACCCAACCCAAATCTAACCCACACACCACCATCACCTTTTTCTTCTTCTTCAAAACTCAAACTCCAAAAAACCGAATCTAACCCATTCCACCCCACCTAGATAGGAAAAAAATTTGACTGCATACTGATATATGTAGGAGATCTCTCTACATACCACCATTGAAATGTTGGCACTAGGAGAGATAAAAAAAATTCTCATTTTCTACCTTTCTATTTCTTAGTTGTCAAGATTTTAATGTGGTATGTAGGGAGATCCCGACCGGTATGCAGCCAAATTTTGTTCAACCAAATATAATCCATCCAAAATCTAAGGAAGAAGAAGAAAAAGCGACTCGCCGACAAGAAGGGGAAGGAGATCTGGAAAGAAAAGAAGAATGAGAAAAAGAAGGGAATTCGAAAAGAAAAGAGAATGAAGAGGAGTGAAATATTTTTTAAATGGGAAAAATACACTTTTGGTCCCTGAGGTTTGAGTTAGGTTTCATTTTGGTTCCTGAGTTTTCAAACTCCACAATTTAGTCCCCGAGGTTTGGTTTTTGTTACGTTTTTTGTCCCTCCGTCAAATATTCTGTCAAATACTAATAGATGGCTGACGTGGCATTAGTTTTTATTAAAAAATATATATTTTATTATTTTTTTTTCTTCTTTCTTTTATTTTCTTCATCCATCCACTTCTTCCCCCACATCAAACCCTAAACAAACCTTGCAACCATCACCACCGCCGGCAGCCGACCGCCGCGCGCCGAATTTTTTTTTCCTTTTTTTTTTCCCTCTTCCTTTCTTCTTCTTTTCTTTCTTTCTCCTTTCCCTTCCTTCTTTTCTTTCTTCTTCTTCTCCTCTTTTCACTATTTTTTTTTAAAAAAAATAGAAACGGAGGATCACCTCTCCGCCGCCGGAATCGAAGGGGGTTTCCCCTTCGGTTTCTATTTTTAAAAACGTAAAATGAAACTGAGTGGCTAAATTGTTGAGTTTAAAAACTCAGGGACCAAAACGAAGCCTAACCCAAACCAGACCAAAAGTGTATTTTTCCCTTTTTAAATTATTATTTTAATTTAATAATTTTAATTATTTTGAGGTGACACGTGAGCAATTTGTTAAAAATTTGACGATGGACGGACTAAATTGAACTATTTCCTTAATTTGGAGACTTGATTGTTTGATTTTGAAACATGGAGATTGAATTGGAACTTAATTTTCTATTTTTAATTTTTGTTTGGAACTTGAATTGGATTACATATTATAAACCAATTATTGTTGTATTATGTTTTTTTTTTTTTCATTTTTGGAAAGAAGAAAGTAAATGATATATATTATATATAGGTGGTTACCTGCTGCTGGTCCTCCCTCTTGAGCCAGAGATTGACCCCTAATTGGTTGGACAAGAGGGGAGCAAGCTGCAAGGGGGTTTCAACAGCCACATCATACACTGTGGAACTCGAACCCAATATTTTTGTAATGTACTCCATCTGTTTCTCTTTATCAACCTCCGTCGGCTTTGGCTTCCTGTGTCCGATTGACCCTGCCTCGTACTGCACCTCCTTCCACGACACTCTCCGGACACTCTCCGCCGCAACCGAACCGGAAGCTGCGACTATGGACGGCGTCGTCGTCTTTCTCTTAACTTTTCCAATTCTGCTTCTCCTGATGTCCACCTTGCTACTGATCGCCCAAGAGTTTCGGCAAATAAGCGGGTTTGAACTGGTTGTGGTGAGAATTAGAAAGGACTCCATTACAGGGAGACGAGAAAGAGAGGAAGTAAGTAATAGTTTTTAGCCTTGTTGTTGCTCTGCGAAGCATTATTGGGCGGGAATGAATTGGTTGGTAATTTATTTACAAAAGCAATTCAATTATTGATGCAACAACTACAAGAGTGGCAAGGTGGGACTGCGATCACACATCCACGTCCTTACACGGCCCAGGCCTTCCATTACTGATGTCCTTACACACCTACCCCTGCCACTTTGAATAATTTGTCCGCTCAACAATAGATACCAATATACATTTTTTTTTCTTTCAAAAATAGTGGTTTTTAAAAATTATAGTAAAATAGTCACGGACCATTTTTACCCTAAAAACTTAAATGGATGGGATAAATTTTAGGGGAATTGCAATGGGTAGCAAAAAAATATTACGATATTTACAAATCTAGCTATAGTTTTTTAGATTTGCAAACATAGCAAAATTTTAAAAATCTGATTTTCGTTTTTTTTTTATTATTCCAGTTTTACCTTTGTTGGTATATCAACAAGTATATTAGTGGTATATATGATATACTTTATATTTACGAAATATAAAGTATATTAGTTAACTGATATACCAAATTTGATATACTCGAATGAATACAATGATATACCTGATGTAGTAATGATATACCTAATATATACTTGATTTGATAAGCATAACATTTGATATACCTGATTAAATGTTGATATACCAATGATATATTTGATATGTTACTTTCTTTACTTATATTTGTTATGTTTTATTTTCTCTTTATTGAATTATGTTGTGTTATTTACATATTTTAAATGAAATTTTTGTCTTTTATAACATAAATGTTTGTCTTCTATACCTGTTATAAATGTTAATACACCATTGATATACCTCATTTGTTTTTTTTTTTTTGTTTTTTTTTTAATTTTTTTGAACTTACCTCATTTTTTATACTACTCAAATAATTAATAATATTGATATATCTGATTATGAGTAGCTAAATACATCAATGATAAATTTGTTATTAAAAAAAAATCACTGATATATACACGTTTAACCAAGAGGTTAGAGGTTTAAATCCTCAACCACACATATTGTCCCAAAATAAAACTAATACATCTAATTTATATCAAAGATATCTAAACTAATGAAAGAACATGTGTATACTTCATAAATGAAGTATATTATATTCACGAAATATACACATGATATACTATATATTTAGTATATCACTTGATTGATATACCAAATATGTCTAGTATATCAGTACACACTAAATAAATTAATGATGTACCTGATATACAATATATCAATAACACCATTGATATACTTTTTAAACTTCCAACTTCCAGCGTGTTTTAGGGATTTTTTTTTTTTACTTTTCAACTTTAATGTTTAGGTGGACCCACGTTTTTTTTTTTTTGCTATATTTGCAACATTAAAAAACTAATGACATGGTTGCAAATTCCATTTTATTTTTTGCTATTCTTGCAACTACCCCTAAATTTTATCATATATCAATATTTTAGCACTCCTCGCTGTCAGCATGAGTTTAGTTCATCGATTAGACGTCTATTCCTTAATTCCTTTGAGGTTGGAGGGTTTAAAATTCTACCTCCACGAGGTACTAAAAAAAATCACTCTCCCCTTCAAAAAATTATTAGGTGCTTCCCGTACAATGTTCTGGCTAGTTTTACACCATTGGATGTATATCTTCAAATTTGTCTACCCCCGGTAACCGTTAGATACAAAATCAAGGTACTTTTACAATTTTTCTCTCTTGTATCCAACGGTGTATGTTTGAAGATCCACATTGAAAAGATAAGTAGTGACCTCACGATTTATAAGATAGATGAGTTGCTCAACTCCAATTGGTTGTGAGATGGAAGGCCATGTTATCAAATATGGTATCAAAGCCCATTAAACTCAAACAGATATTCGATCCAAGAAAAAAAAAAGTTGGGATCCGATCCAAGAATGGTGAACCCAAAGAAGCACCATCCTGAGGGGGTATGTTGAAAATCCCACATTGAAAAGATAAGTGGAGACCTCACGGTTTATAAGATAGATGAGTTACCCCACTTATTACCAATTGATTTTGAGATAAAAGTCCATGTTATAAAATAATATAAAATTACCCATAGGATTGCACAAATGCATCTAATAACTTTGCAAGACTTATAAATTTGCATAAACGTCAACAAGTGATTATCAATATTAATGGAAGAGAATGATATTACAAAAGTTGGAATGCAAGATCTCTCTTTCTGATAAACCGATATCATGTTGATATACAGGTAGTCAAAAAAACGTAAGGGGATACTTTGTAATTTATGTTTAATTTTTATTTTTATAAATTAATTGATTTTTTAAAGTCAGAATAAATCCATAATTGTATTCTGTAGGATAAATGACTTCCTACTAAACTCGAAATTAAGTTGTTTGTAACTAAATATGTATAATTAAGATTAGAGAGATTAGGTTGAATAGATTTTATTGTCAAAGCGAGCTTAGCTCAGCGGCAATTGATATGTACCATCGACTGCAAGATCAGAGGTTCGAATCTCCCACCTCTAAATGTTGGGTTTTTAAGAAAAGTAAGTAAGAAAAAGAAAAAAAGTTAGAGAATAAAGACAGTTTTAAAACATATTAGAGATTTAGGGTGTCGCGTCTCTCATTCATAAGCATTTTATTCTTTAATTTATCATTATTATTATTATATTAAATTTAAATGATTTTATTTAATGATTATGTTTTTTTTTTATATATAAATATTAGTTTTTATTTCTTTTTTCTAGTTTTCATTTTGTAAATATATATTTATAATTTAGATGATTGGAAATTTGCATTTTTTGTTGTTGTCCATATCATTTTTTTTAATACAAAACACCACATATTAAATTCACTAATGCTACAAATAGATTTTTTTGAAAATTATTGTACATTAGTTTCAAGAATTTTTCGATAAAACTTTATATAGTCACAACATAGTTAAATTTATGTATACATAGAAAACACAATTACGTTTTAAAAACTAACCATCCTTAAACGTCAATAATTCAATTTCAAGTACAAGTAATTTAAAAATCAATAATCAATTCACTAAT
This sequence comes from Luffa acutangula, assembly GCA_036850905.1. NCBI lineage: Eukaryota > Viridiplantae > Streptophyta > Magnoliopsida > Cucurbitales > Cucurbitaceae > Luffa > Luffa acutangula. Next base: position 51,533,981 of record CM072087.1, on the reverse strand, counting down.
GAGTTATCATAAGTCTTTTAACAATATAATTCTCAAGTTAAACATATTTGAGATTTAAAAAAAAAATGATTACAAGTCAAATTGAGAGTTTTTATTTCAAATTTATTATTGTTAGAAACAATTATTAACATATTTTAAAACATTTTAACTCTATCTCAATAATTAGATTATCAATTTCTAGGAGTTTTTTTTCTTTCTTTCCGTTAAGAAGAACCATTATTGACTAACAATTTTAGTAAACTATATAATTAATTTAGATTAGAGATTCATTGCATTGTATTATAAATCCATTTTAAATGCAAGTAAAAACAATTATTATTTTAAATGCAACAATGCATGTAAAAATCCATATACTATTTTTAAAGAACTTTTTTTTTTTTGTTTATGTTAAGAATAACCATTATTGACTAGCAATTTTAGTAAACTATATAATTAATTTAGATCAACGATTAATTGCATTGTATTATAAATCCATATATATTTATTTTACATGCAAGTAAAAATAAGTATTATTTTAAATGCAATAATGCAAATAAAAAAATCCATATACTTATTTTTAAATTAATTGTACTTGAAATTGAATTGGAGATGTTTAAAGATGGTAAGTTTTTTTTTTTTTTTTTTTTTTTTTTTTTTTTTTTTTTAATTTTAATTTTAATTTTATTTATTTATTTATTTATTTTTAACTTAAAGATGGTTAGTTTTTAAAACTTAATTGTGTTTTCCATGTAGACATAAATTTAAGGGCCGGTTGCAAAAGTAGCAAACCGGCCCAAAATAATTATAAAAATAGCCGCCGTTGAAACTATTTGCAAAAATGGCAAAATATTGCCATCTAAAAGGTAAAATTACTAAAATGCCCTTTGGCTTCCATTTCTTCTCTACTTTTCCGGTCATCTCCATCGGTCTTCTTCTCCAACAATACCGTACTCCCCCAACGATCACGGGCGTCGATGTTAGCCCTGCGGCTGAGAATGAGCTTGACAACGTCGGCATGGCCCTCGCAGGCGCCAATATGGAGAGCAGTGCGGCCGTCCAAGTCGATGTTGTTGACGTCGGTGCCGTCGTTGAGCAAGTCGTCGACGCCGCGGACGTCGCCACGGCAGGCCATGAAGAGAAGCTGCATGGTGGAGTCGAGATTCTCGGGGACGATGAGGTCATTGTCGTCGTCGGGGCAACGCCGAATGGGGTCGAGAGAGGACTGGCGGCCGAAGCTGAAGCGAAGATTTTTTCGACGTGGGTCGAGAGAGGACTGGCGGGAGAGGGTCCGACGGAGGGAGCCGGTGGAGAACTGACGGGATATGCCCCGCTTGAGCTGGGTCGTGATGTTGTCCATGGATTGTGGGATTCAGGGGTCGGATCGAGAGCAGGGAAGAGGAGGGAGGGGGCTCTCGATGCCGAGAAAGGGGAAGAGATGGATGGGTGTTCTGGTTTTGGATGGGTGTTCGACCGTCTTCGTCGTCGCTCTGATCAGCTTCTTCCAGTGGCTTTTGAGTTTGTACTGACTTTTGGAGATCGAATTTGTGAAATTCATACATGGAGTTGAGAGAAAAAAAAGAGAGCTGAGTTTTGAATTTTAGAGGAAGGCAGTGATAGAAAAGTTTCTATCAGTGATAGAAATCTTCTATCACTGATAGAAAGTTGATAGAATTAACTTTCTATCAATGATAGAAAAGTTTTCTATCACTGATAGAATCTATCACTGATAGAAGTTTCTATCAATGATAGAAAATTCTATCAGTGATAGGAAAGTTAATTCTATCACTGATAGTTTCTATCAGTGATAGAATTAACTTTCTTATCACTGATAGAATCTATCAGTGATAGAAAAACTTTCTATCAGTGATACAAAACTTCTATCACTGATAGAAAGTTGATAGAATTAACTTTCTTCTACTTTTATCATTGATAGAAATTTTTTCTATCAGTGATAGAAAAGTTTTCTATCACTAATAGAAAGTTAATTCTATCACTGATAGAAATCTTTCACTGATAGAAAGTTGATAGAATTAACTTTCTATCAGTGATAGAAGATTTCTATCACTGATAGAAAAATTTTCTATCACTGATAGAAATCTTCGATAGAATTATGATTTCTATCACTGATAGAAACCTTTCTATCAGTGATAGAAGATTTCTATATTGATGTGATAGATTCTATCAGTGATAGAAAGTTTTTCTATCAATGATAGAAAATTCTATCACTAATAGGAAAGTTAATTCTATCACTGATATCACTGATAGAAAGTTTCTATCACTGATAGAAAGTTTTTCTATCACTGATAGATTCTATCAGTGATAGAAAAACTTTCTATTAGTGATACAAAACTTCTATCACTAATAGAAAGTTAATTTTATCAATGATAGAAGATTTCTATCAGTGATAGAACGTTTTTCTATCTCTGATCTATCAGTGATAGAAAATTTCTATCACTGATAGAAAGTTAATTCTATCAGTGTTTTTTTCTATCACTGATAGATTCTATCAGTGATAGAAAAGCGTTCTATCAGTGATAGAAAATTTCTATCACTGATAGAAAGTTAATTCTATCAGTGATAGAAAAACTTTCTATCACTGATAGAAGTTTTCTATCGATAGAAGTTTTCTATCACTGATAGAAAACTTCTATCAGTGATAGAATTCACTTTCTATCAGTGATAGAAGTTTTTCTATCACTGATAGAAACTTTCTATCTGATAGAAAGTTTTTCTATCACTGATATCACTGATAGAATCTATCAGTGATAGAAAAACTTTCTATCAGATAGAAACCTACCAAAACAAAAATAGAGGAGACCACCAGATGCGCGCGCAAGGGCAAAATAGGGATATAAAAAATTAATTCAAAAATTTTGCCATATTTGCAAATATTTTAAAAAATTGCTAAAATTGCAATTATTTACCCTAATTTTGCCACCCATTACAATTATCCTAAATTTAACTATGTTGTAACTATATAAAGTTTTATTGAAAAATTCTTCAAATTAATGTACAATAATTTTTTAAAAATCTATTCGTAACATTAGATAAATTTAATATGTAGTGTTTTGTATTAGAAAAATGATATAGACAAAAAAACAAAAATTACAAACTTCCAAACATCTAAATTATAGATTTATATTTAAAAAAAAATGGAAACTAGAAAAAAGAAATAAAAACTAATGTTTATAAAAAAAAAACATAATCATTAAACTAAATCATTTAAATTAAATTTAATAATAATAATAATAATAAATTAAAGAACAACTAAAACTGCCTCTATTCTCTAATTTGTTTCTTTTTTTTACTTACTTTTTTTAAAAACCCCCAATGTTGATGTACTAAAAAAAATGTTATTTTAATTATTTTTAGTGGGTTTAAGATGTCAATATCCAACAACAGCTCATGGTTTATCATTGTCATGTAAAACAAATTCATAACTAATGCTTTAATGAGTGTAATAATGCATTTAAATAAGATTTAAGTTATTGTTATAATTATTTTTTTAATAGTATAATTTAAACATTAAATAAAAATATTCAATAGCTTTTAAATTTTTCTTTAAAATAAACAAAATTTCCATGTGCAACAAAGATATAAATTTTTCTATTTAATATAATTTGATACGATAACCATTAATCAAAGATTTCTTACTTTATGTTTATAACATTTAATATGTTGAAATTTCTTTCAATCTTCATGTTTACCATCAAACCGTCCGAAGCTCAAACTTAACCGTCATTTCTACTATGAGGGACAATTGGACACCCATGTATCTCCACAATGGTCACTCCCAACAATCTTTCCCTCGAACAAAGTACCATAGAGCCTCCCCTCAAATATAGTCATCTATCCGTCCAACTCTCTAGGCTTTATCGCTTTACCAAGAGTTCTCGCTCTCTTATCCTGGACAACTCCTTTCACTGAAGTATACCCACCTACCCAGAGTTCAACCCCACAGACCTCCACCATGACTATTAAGGCTCACAACTTCTTTGTTCAACACCCAAAGATTCCACCCAACATGGCTACGTCCGGGGCATGGCTCTGATACCACTTGTAAGGGACTACTGGACAACCACATATCTCCACAATGATATGATTTGTCACTTTGGGCATAAGTCCCTCATGGCTTTGCTTTTGGTTCATCCCAAAATGTCTCATACCAATAGAGATACTTGTCTTCTCTTATATATATACCTATGATCATCCTCTTATCTAGCCAATGTGGAATTTTGGTCGCACTCCCAACAATCAAAAGAATCAGAGCGACGAAGGACTGAATCTCAGTGGATCGTGGCATCAAGACCACTCTATCACTTGTCGATTTCAAAGGAGACTAGTTGGTAATACCAAACTGTGTAATTCAAAATCCTTTGTTTCACAACAACAACAGTTAAACAACATTGAGAGTGAAATTGATTGGATAATTGTAATGGGTGGCAAAAGTAGGGTAAATAATGGCAAATTTAGCAATTTTTTTAAAAATATTTAAAAATATGGCAAAATTTTTGAATTAATTTTTTATATCCCCGTTTTGTCCTTGAATTGCGCCCGCACGGTTTTCTTCTTCCCGATTTGGCAGGTCTGGATCGTGGATCACGTGGATTTCTAATTTGGTACGTTTCTCAGTGATAGAAGTTTTCTATCACTGATAGGTGATAGAATTAACTTTTTATCTATCACAGATAGAAACTTTTTCTATCACTCATGATAGATTCTATCAGTGATAGAAATCTTGATAGAAAGTTTCTATCACTGATAGAAATTTGGGTGGCTCAAAATTGCATCCCTCCGATGAAATTGAAATCCTCCGCCATCGTTGCCCGATCATCCAAATCCCTAATCCCTCGAAAAATCAATATCACGCAGCTAATCTCAAACTCCACTCTCCATTTAACGCCCCCGACTCTGTCGACCTTGGGATTGCCCGTCGGAAACTCGATCTCGAGGCGATGGATCCGGGCGAACTGGTGGAGGATTTGCGCCGGAGAGTTCTGCGACTCGGATTGTACGAGAATAGGGGAAATCAAATTGAAGAACGACTTGACGACGAAATGATAGAAATCAAGATGAAGGTTGAAATAGAAGCTGAAATCGTGAGGGAAATGAAACGCTGATAGAAATGGAGATGAAACTGTAGTGAAAAATTGAAACAGTAGACTTTACATCAAAAACTATTTACAGAAAAGCAACCAAATTTACATCAAAGTACAGAACTGTCCAAAATATACGATTCCACTTACCGTTTTCTCCTGGCCTCTGCGAACAAGTGGAGAAATATGGAGAAGACGGAAGAATGAAGAAGACAAGAGATGGAGAAGAACACCGATGGAGATGACCGGAAAAGTAGAGAAGAAATGGAAGCTGATAGAAAGGGCATTTTAGTAATTTTACCTTTCAGATGACAATATTTTGCCATTTTTACAAATAGTTTCGACGACTGCTAATTTTGCAATTATTTTGGACCGGTTTGCTACTTTTGCAACCGGCCCAAATTGATTCATAATCAGCAATAAAGGAAAACTAAATCCCATAATACTTATTAGATTATACCGATTGAATAGCCAAGGAAGGAAGAAGAAAAAGTTGGGTTGAATAGAGGATGAAAGTAGACAGGGCATATTTGCCCAAACGAGAGGGCATTTAACTTTAGGATAATTGTAGTTGGGTGGCTAAAATCATTAAGGGAATAGTAGATATAGCAAAATTCTTAAATGATCTTTTTTTATTCCCATCTTACCCCTGATTTAATTTTGGTGTGTATTTGTGTTTCCCTATTGGATTTTATATCACTGATATAGTTCCTGATTTGATACCCAGAACGACAAATCGACTGACATCTTGAAGAATGGATTCCAAAGTTTCGGGAGCAATTGGAGCGGATTCTTCAGGAATTGCTTTTCGTAGATAACCAGGAAGAACTTGACTAAGAACTGGGAATTGTTCGATGTTTTTGTAATAATATGCAATGAAGTCGATAACTTTGTGTGCTTGGGTTCTGAATTCTTCTGGATCTAGAGGGTTGATGACATGAATATTGTTGTCGTCGGCTTCATTATCATCGTATTTGATGCTACCCATTTAAAAAATAGAATGCAGAAAAGTGATCACAAATAATAGAAAAATGTTGGGTTTTTGATGTTCAGCTTGCTCAAATGGTGGACATTATATAATAGTGAGGGAGTTGGAGAGTCTGAAAAGTTAGTATGACAATTAAATTCTTACCCACCAACATTATTTTTTTTCCTTCCATCGTTTTCTTCTTCTATTTCGATTACTCCTCTTTTTTTCCTCTTTTTTTTCATTGTTTTTTTCATCTTTTTTTTTTTCGTTCACATCTTCTGTTCTCTTTGTTTGTTCGATATTGAGTAAAAAAAATTATTTTCTATAATGATAGAGCGATAGAATTCTAGTGTTGGCTGATATAATCTATCATCGATAGATTTCTATCGTTGATAGAGTTTTATCGGAGTGATAGAATTCCATAATTCTATCACTCCAACGATAGAGTTTTCTATGAGTGATAGAAATCTATCGCTGATCTATCACGGATAGAAATTTATAGTTAATAGAAACTAATAGTGTATTTGATAGAAACTTGATTACGTGATAACTCTGTACATATCTTTTGTTTTGTTTTGTTTTGTTTTTTTTTTTTTTTTGTTGAAGTCTTCCCTTCTTTAAATTTCAACTTCCACTTTATGTTTTTATTTTCTTCCAGTTCAATTTCCAAATTGTTTTACTTCGACATCTATAAAAACAAAATAAGTGACATAGGTTTTAGAAACAAAAATGATAGTTTTCTATTAGTGATAAAAATAACTTTCTATTAGAGATAGAAGGTTTTATATCACTGATAGAAATCTTCTATCACCTAATTTGAACAACTACAACCAATCACCTTACTAAATCTATCCGTGATAGAAAACAATAGCAAATTCCAAACAAAACGCAAAAAAAAATTGATAGAATCGTTCAAATAATTCTATCATTGATAGATTCTATCAGTGATGGAATTCTATATTTTATCATTGATAGAGTGATAGATTCTATCAATGATAGAATTCCATCACTATAGAATCTATGAATGATAGACTCGATAGAAACGGGAAGAAGGAAAAAAACGGGTTGGATGGGTTGGGTAATCATGTTAGACGAGTTTTTTAGTAATTTAAATGAGCTAGATGTTAAATTTTGCTATTTTTGCAAATCCTTTAATATGTTGCTAATTTTGATATTATTTTAGTTGGGTTTGCTATTTGTGCAAGGAGCCCTTAACTTTAATTTAGATTTGAGGTCATTTTGACAAATTTTGTAAGGATATAATTCTTTTCATTTTATTATAAGTTTGGTTCCTAAACTTTCAAGATTGTATCAATTAAGTCCTCAAACTTTTAAATATGTCTAATAAATCCCTGAACTTTCAGTTTTGTATCTAATAGAGCCCTGACATATTCAAGATTTTTAAAAATTAGCTAATCAATTAGATATCAAATTGAATTTTATATCTATTGGGACCATAAACTTCCAATTTTGCATCTAGTAGACATGTGAACTTTTTAAAATGTTGAATATGTCATGAACTAATTATAGATACAAAATTCAAAGCGTTGAAGGTGACTTATTGGACACAAAACTAAAATTCAAAGTCCCCTTATTTGACAATCTTGAAAGTTTAAGAACTAAACTTGTAATTTAACTTATTCTTTTTCTTTTTCATCCACATTCCATGAAATGTGAACCATTCATTTGTTTTTTTTAGACACTAATCTTTCGATTATGGGAGTTGAGTTGCAAACCATTCATTTGTCAACATTACTTAGCTTGTGAATTAGGAGAATAAAAATGCTTTAATTTAAGCACAAGATAAGCGAAAAGCATGTGGTTTTAGAAAACCACTTGCATTACTTTATTTTATACAGTATATATGTAGATAGTTGGCAATTATCTCGCCAATACATAAGATCAGCAACTCCATTTCACTAACTTCCATCATCTTCTTTCTGTTTGATCAAATTTATAGAGAGAGATCAAACAAAGTGTTTATTCCAACATCAAACACACACCAACAACAACAACCCCTAGCTAGCTAATTTTGTAAGTTAAAATTACATTACCACCAACATATTTCGAGTAATTTATTCCACTAATAATTAAGCTGACTTTGTTGAGTGAAATGAATGGCAAGCCTCCGCCGGCCGCATCTAGGGTTTTGAAGTTAGAATATAGGCCGCATCATCCGGAGATAATACTTCGTATTTATACCCCACCTTCTTTGCATAAGCATGGAAATTTTTCTCCTCTGATTTTTCCAGTTGGATTCCAACTAATACACTTGATTTAAGAATACCCTGTTGAAAATGATAAATTAGCAAGTGGCTTTTCTTGATAATCTTCGAAAATGATCAAAATGGTTAACAAACGGGGCTTACCTCTGCACGATGGTGGAACAAAGAAATGTTCCAGTTGGGCTGAAACCCATGGAGGAAATGCTTGAGAGCACCTTTCCTTTCTGGGAAAGTGAAACGGAAGAGAGCTTCGTTTTCAACCTTTGCTCTGCCTCCCGTCTGAAATGAACAAAAAAAATATATATACATTTGATTAGAAATTAATTAAGCAGAGTCAACAAGAGCATAGCTCAACTGACATAAAGTTTACTTATAACTACGAGGTTTGTGGTTCAAATCTCCAAATTACCATGTGACGGAGGTGACTCGCGGCAGCATCATTATCATTCAAAGCGTAAGTTTCAAAGCCAACAGAATTCAACTCCAGCAACAAATTTTGAAGATCTGAGCCTACTGCATCCACCCTGCACAGCACAGTGATGAAAAATGAATTTAAATATATATATGTATATGATGGAAAAGTATTAATTGAATTGAGATGAGGTGTATTAAAAAAAAACACTTACTTATAAACAACAACAGCATCCGTTGAGCCTTCGCCAAATCTGTAACTGGTTTCTAGAAGGTTGAAGCCCAAGTCATGGATCAGCGTTGAGAGCTTATCTAAGCTGCCAGGCTGCTCTGGCAATATAGATACAAGAATCGTTTGAGTATCATTATTGGCGATATCAGAAATTACACGCAATTGGCTGAAGTTCATATTGGCGCCACTGGTTACTGCCACAACGTTTACTCCTTTAATATTGTTGTATTCGCAATATGCCTTGGCTGCAGCAATTGATAGCGCACCCGAAGGTTCCAAGATGTTCCTCCCGTCGTTAAACATATCCTATCAGTCATAGTACACGTCAAAAACTAATAAATTAGTTTTGACTGCATGCATACCAGTATATATATATATATATATATATGTCAAGTTGTACCTGAACTGCCTTAGATATTGCATATTTGTCGACGAGAATAATATCGTCGACCAGCTCGTTGGAAATTCGGAAAGTCTCATTGCCAACCTGTTGAACAGCTACACCATCTGCAAAATGTCCAATATCTGTGACATTCACTATGTGGCCGAGTTTTAATGCTTGTGCCATGGAGTTTTGGTCATTGGGCTCGACTCCAAAAACCTTGACCTGTGTTTGAAGCAGTTAAAAAGTCATTCCAAACAGAGCGCTGAGTATAGGGTAATGGGGTTAAGAGCGATAGAACTCACGCCGGGATAAACCAACTTGAAGAAAGAGGCGATACCGGCAATGAGACCACCTCCACCAACGGGCACAAAAATGGCATGGATGTCGCCCCTTATTTGACGGCCAATTTCCATGCCAACAGTACCCTGGCCAGCTATGACATCTTCGTCATCAAAAGGAGGTATGAATGTTAAGTTTTCGTCAACGGCTCGCTGTTTAGCTCTTGCTTGTGCTTCATCAAAAGAATCGCCATACGTCTCAACCAATCCACCCAATCTCTTAACTGCATCTATCTGTGAGTCTCATATTATATATGACAATTAGTTTCCATTATTAATATATATATAGTTGAAGATGATGAAGATGTTAATTAATTAGTGCACCTTGATTTGGGGTGTAGTTTTTGGCATAACAATGTTGGATATAATTTTTAATCGCTTGCCAGATAATGCAACTCCTTGGGCATGATTCCCAGCTGACGCGCAGATAACTCCTCTCTTCCGTTGATCTTCTGGAAGTTGGGAAATCATATTATAAGCTCCTCGAATCTTGAATGAGAATACCTGCGTATATATCCAAAAATATTATTATCCAACCAAAAAAAAACCGAGAGAGAGACTATTTTGTTTTATGTTTGAACTAAAACACCCGAGTAAGTTTCATAACATTTAAATTTCAATAAGACAACAACTCGTGTTAAGGGATTTATCATACATTCCCAAAATTTGGAGATCTATCAAACACAAAATTGAGAGTTAACACTTAATAAAATTTAGGTCGTCTCGTTTGATAACCATTTAGTTTTTTATTTTTGAAACATTACTCCCATGGGGTGAAGGATTTAATCCTCTGAACTTCTCGATCAAGAGTACATATGTATTTTGGAATTTGGCTAAGAATTGATGTTTACTTAATAAACCATGAAGACCATGGTAAGAAAATTGTGGAAAAACAAACAGAATTTAAAAAAACCAAATGATGATTATCAAACCAAACTCATACACTAAATTTGTAGTTTTTTTTTTAACAAAACTTGGCTGCATATCGGTATGTAGGGATCTCCTACATACTCCATTAAAATCCTTACAACTAAAAAGAGAAAGATAGAAAATGAGAAAACATTTTAACGGTAGTATGTTGGTATATGTTGGTATATGCAGCTAAGTTTTTTTTTACAGAAATGAAGAAAGTGAAAAAGTGAAAAGCAAAAGCAAAATGGTATAGTTCTACCTGCTGCGAATCCTCCCTCTTGAGCCAGAGATTGACCCCCAACTGCTGGGACAAGAGAGGAGCAAGCTGCAAGGGCGTTTCAACAGCCACATCGTACACTGTCGAACCCAATATTTTTGTAATGTACTCCATCTGTTTCTCTTTATCAACCTCCGTCGGCTTCGGTTGCCTGTGTCCGATTGACCCTGCCGGGTACTGCACATCCTTCCACGACGCTGTCGGAACATCCTCCACCGCCGCGACCGCTGCAACCGAACCGTCCACTGCCACATTGGCAGAGGACCCCTTACCGGTCCCCCTTTTCGACACCGATGCCACTATCGAGGTCGGTGTCTTAACCTTTCCAATTCTGCTTCTCCTGACTTCGACCTTGCCACTCGGAATGGAGCCTAAGGAAGAAGAGGAAGACAGCGACGACACCGAAGAGTTTCGGCCTGTCAGCAGGTTTGAAGCGGTGGTGGTGAGGAGTAAGGACTCCATTATAGTAGTAAAAGAAAGAAAGAAAGAAACAAGGAAGTTGAAGTTTGTTGTTGTTTTTTGTTGTTTGTTTATTACTTCTTGCTTTGTGTGAAGCATTGGCGGGAGAATGGGTTGGTTTAAATAGGCAACTTAACGTGAACTTAGACCCGTGGGAAAGGGGACCACGTCAGCGTCCTTATTGGATTGGATTGGGGCTTGGGCTTCCATTATTGATGCCCCCACCCCACCGGAAAACAAAACGTGTCTTATATTATTTTCAAAATCAATAAACAAATATCTTTCCATTTCTAATATTCTATTTCTAAATTTTTGGGTCGCACATTACAGATTGGCAATTGGTAGAGCTGCCTGGCCAGTTTGATAATAATAATGCCAATTTCTTATCTTCCAATTATTATAATTCATTTTTGCAATTCTACGTTTAAATTAATTAATTAAGCTGTTGCTTGTTTCATGTCCAATAATAATTGGCTTTTTCTTATTATTATTTTTTTAAAATTTTTTTAGAATTTTTAAGAAAGTTTGAAGATGGAAAAAATACGTTTCTGAATCTGAAGACGGGTTTTTGGAATTTCTATTTCTTATGCCACCTCCCTTTTCTTTCTTCCTTGTTTTTCTGAATATGAGACACTTATTAATTTAATAAATTTAATTTACTATATTGTATTTTTAGTTTATTCGAATAAATTGTATTTAGTCCGTATACCTATATATAAAATTTAATTATCAAATAATCCCTTGTTTTTTCTATTTGGTTTAGAAATTAAATATGAAAATCAATGATTAAGGCTCCGTTTGATAACCATTTAGAGTCCGTTTGATAACCATTTCGTTTTCTGTTTTCTGTTTTTGTTTTTCATTTTTTAAAAACAGGGGTGTTTGATAACCATTTCTGTTTTCTGTTTTATGTTTTTTAAAAACGTTTTTGAAATTATAAGTAAATTTCAAAAACCAAAAAAAGTAGTTTTTAAAAACAAATTTCTGTTTTTCAAAAACTCATTTTTCTTCTAATGCATACTTTTCTCCTCTTTTACCTCTCTCTCCGACAAATTTCTCTCTATTTTTTTTTCTCTCTAAAATTTTTTCTCTCTCTCAAATTTATTTTTCTCTCTCTAAAATTATCTCTCTCTCAAATTTATTTTTCTCTCTCTAAAATTCTCTCTTAAAACTTTTTTTTTTCTCTATAACTTGTCTATTTCTAAAAACTTGTCAATACCTTTTCTCTCCTCAATAAACATGTTCTAATTTTTCTTTTGGAAAAAAAAAGTCACCAAAATTTTCTATCGCTACCACTTTTCTTTATTTTTCTAATTTATCGTTAGTTCTTTAGCATATCTTTTACTCTTAACTTTACCATCTCTCTAAATTTTCTTTTTTTTATTTAATTTTTTTAATCTAAAATTTTTCGCTTTTACTCTAACTTGTTTTCTATTTTTTCTCTAACTAATACATTTTCTCGAGTCTAACTAATATTCTTTCTCTAAACATTTTCTTTCATCTATCTAAATATTCTATGTTTAACTTTTCTCTCGTCTTTTCAAAAAAAAAAAAATCTCTTGAAAACATTTATATTCGTGTCTCTAAATTTTTGTTTCAACGTCTTTACACATTTTTCTTTCTCTAAAATATCTTTTCATCTTTCTAATTTTTAAAAAACTGAAAACCAAAAACAGTTATCAAACAAGGTTGGTTTTCTGTTTTTTAAAAACAAAAAACAGTTATCAAACCTATGTGGTTTTTGTTTTTAAAAAATAGGAAACCAAAAACCAAAAACCAAAAACAGAAAAACCAAAAACCAAAAACTGAAATGGTTATCAAACGGGCCCTTAGTTTTTGGTTTTTGATTTTTAAAAACTATTTTTTTTTCTCTCATTTTCCTTGCAATAGTTTTCATCTTTGTTAAGGACACATCTGAATTATTAGCCAAATTCTAAAAACAAAAACAAGTTTTTAAAAACTACTTTATAGGTAGAAGTTGTGCTTAAATGCTTAATTTTCAAAAACCAAAGGGTTATCAAACGGGGTTTAACATATTTGATTTTTTTTAGGAAAAAAATGTTTTCTAAAAATAAAAAACTAAAATGACTATGAAACGGAGTCTAAATGTATGTTTGGTTTAACTTTTCAAGGGTTTAATTTTGCAAAAAAAAAAAAAAAAAAATTCTAGAGCCCGTTTGGTAACGTTCTTGTATCTTGTTTCCGTTTCTTCATTTTTAATAAAGAAAAATAGAATTTCATGACCCTAACACCTATACATTCAATAATAATAAACCTATATTCTTATTTATGTTTGGAAAAAATTGGAAACGGGAACAAAAAAGAAGAAACTAGTTTTAGTTGTTCCCAAAAGTTCTATACAAATTTTGGGAGTGTTTCTAGAAAATAAGAGACAAGAAACATACATAGTTATTAAATGATTAGATTTCTTAATAAAATTAGAAACATGAAATAAGAAACGAGAACTTTACCCAATGGGTCCCTAGTGATTGGCAACCACTAAAAATGAGATTGAGAAATAAACAATTTTGACAAAAATATTTGAAAGAAAATTTTTAAAAAACACTTATGAAAAAAATGTAATCAAACATACGAGTGTTTAAATTCTAAACAATTTTTATGAAAAGTGTATTAAAAAATGCTGTTTTGAAAAATACTTAAACTATAAGGTATTCGAAAGGGTGGTAAACCTTTGAACTCATTTAATTGATTCCTTCTATTATATTGGCAATTCCAACTGTGTTTTTCCTTAAGTAGCTCTCTGAAAGGTATGAACTGGAGAATTAAAATTTATTTTTCTCCAAAACCAAGGGTTAGATGGTGATATTTGAACTAAACTCGAATTAATTATGAATTTATCTGTCGTCAATAAATGACAGGCAGATTCACATAATGCCTTTAAAGTCCTCACATTGGATCTGTAATTTCCCACCACAAGAATTGTTTTTTTTTTTTTTTTTTTTGGCAAAGGACCACAAGAATTGTTAAACTAACTTTATTTATACACACACTTTTTTTTTCAAAAACACATAGTCGAGATTTAAAAATTGGAAAAATGTATAGAGAGACGTATTAGATTTTTCTCACATACAGAAACACATATTAGATTTTTGTTCTTCTTTGATAAGCCATATTCGAAAGCTACAATGGAGATTGGCAGCTTCTTATTGATTAGATTCTTGAATCGGATTCGAAATTGTAGACATGTTGATGAAATCGGATTTGAAAAATGTCTAATTTTTGCAATTAAAAGTTTGTGAGGGTAATTACAACGGATTTTTATTTTTTATATATACTTTCATTTTTAGTATATTAGACCATTAAAGAGAGGGTAACTTCCTCCTCCCTTGCTCCACCCAAATGGGTATAAAAAGCTTATGAATGTTTTGGAATATGTAAAAGAAATATATATTTTTTTTTTTTAAAAAAAAAAGTAATATTTTATTTTATTATAATCTTGATTTTTTAATAAAATAATTGAAAGTTTTTTCGGTTAAAAAGAGAGCACGGGTTTTTTGAAAAAAAATAAAAGAGAGAGAGGAGTGAGGGGTGAAGACTTTATTTTTTATTTATTTTTTTTTTTTTAAGTGGGGTGAAAACTTGAATATCCTTTAGGTAAATTAAAAACGTCTTTTTAACCTGTCAAATATGTTATTAAAGAGTTAAACAATGAAAATGGATCTACTAAATTCATTTAAAAATATATAATTTATTCTTTTTAAATAAAAATTTTGCACATGTAATAGTTAATAGACTACCACGGCATCTCTTTGATATATATCTAATGAAACAAAAGGATGCATTTTTTTTAAAAGTTTAATTATAAAATAAATAAGTATGATAAAAACGAGGCACAATATACAAAATCTAATTATGCCATTGAATTCATTAAAAATATAAAATTGTTCTTTCTTCAACAAATATAATAATAGGGCACGTCACATCTCCATAATGTTTATATGAAATAATTGGGAGACAATAAAAATTAGATCAAATGAGAAAGGAATATGTGGGGGTATGTGATAAGATAGTTTCCACATCTTAATTATTTTATACTTAAACACTTTTTAGATCAAAGAAAGTTAAAGTCATGATATTCTTTTTAGTTGTTATTTAATACATTTTTTAATTTCTAACTTCTTGATTTTTTTAAGGTAGAATAAATTAGATTAAAATAATTTTTTTAAAAATTAAATAGTTAAAGCAATTATTAGATAGCTAAAATTAAAATGTCTTCTAAAAAAAAGCTAAAATTAAAATGAAATACGGTTTATTAGAGTCAAGAGAGGTACTTAGTTGCTTCCCGTACCATTTATTTATTTATTTATTTATTTTTGATATCCGCGAGTGTCTGGACCAGCTTATGCGCAACCTCGACTAATCTCATGGGACAACTGTCTGAGGTGTAGGTTATACAATCATAAATTTAAAAATTTACATTAATCTAATTTGAGAATTTTAAAAAAATTAAAATCTATAATTGTATCTACAAAATATAAGAGCGTCATAAAAATAAAAATAAATGATTAATTGGACATAATTTTTATTCTTGCTAGTTACAACTTACAACAACATATATGGGTGAAAGGATTCAAATCTCTAAACTCTCAATTGAAGGCACATGTGTTTAACCGACATAATCATACTTCAAGTTGGTTGGAACATAAATTTTTTTACTCTATAATATCAATTTAGTTGTTTTAATTTATATTAATTTAGTTTAAGAAAATTAAAATTATAAATAAATAAGAAAAATTAAAAGACATGAATGGCAAAAGGTTTTTCCTATCTAATCAATAATTTGAAAGCAGAGAATTGAACCTCTAATATTTTGTAATTTCAAACCACTTTTTTTTTTTTTTTTTTTTGAAACAATTTCAAACCACTTAAACTATATATTAAGATTGACATTCCTCACATGTAGTAGTGGTAAGATTTTAATTTGATTGGTAATAACTAAACCAATACACCATTTCCCACACTTCTTTTATATATTAATGGTCCGTTTGGAATACACTTTAATTTAAATGTTTTTCAAGAATGTATTGTTTAAAAAACATTTTATATAAAAATTATTTAGAATTTAAACACTCATATATTTGGTTACAATTTCTCATAAGTGTTTTATACACAAGTTATTGTATACTTAAAAACTCTTTTTAGAGAAGTTGGTTTCAAGTGTTTCTCTCAAAATGATTTATTTCTCAATCTATTTTTTAATAAATCATTTTTCGTGGTTGCCAAACATTAGAAATTTTTTCAAAATGATTTTTTTCAAAATTAAACCTTTGAAAAGTTAAACCAAACACACCCTAACTTTCATCTATTATCCATTTGTTTCCGAACCTTTTTCAGCATCTCCCGATTTTTTTTTTTTTCTTTTTGAGTAATAAATCATGTAAGTGAGGTTTTCTTGGAATCATACTTTATGAATCCCAGCTCAAACAAAATTTAAATTAGATATATAATTTGAATTGGTCCCAAGAAACATTATCAAAAAATTAATTGATAATATTTTAACCCATTCATATAAAATAAACCTTTGTCATGTGGGGATAAAATGACGATATTATTATAATTTATAAACATTTCTTGGAAGTGTCTGTCTATTGAAAAAAAAAACTTCTATCACATGCATGATTCATATTCAACCCTTGCATTTGTTTACAATGTGAATTCATGATTCTTTATCAACTCCAATCTCGAAAAAATCATTTATTTATTCTGGTACATGAAAAACGCTCTCATTATAAAAAAAGTTTTCTTATTCATCTTTGAAATCCATTTTTTTTAAAAAAAAAAAAAAAAAAAAGAATTTCAAAGGAGAGTTAACGTTTTAAGATTGTTTGAAAATTGATCGCAATTTATGAATTTGTTATTTTTTTTTTTATTTGTTCGAGATTATTACCTAACAGATAAAGAAGTGACGATACTTGCAATTAATAAAGGAAATGTAATAATATGTGCAATTAATAAAGGAGAGGTAGAAATATGTGATTATTTAAATTAGGTTCATGTTTTTTTGAAAAAACAATTATGTTAATTATGTAGTGGTTTTCAGCTTTTTTTTTCTTTTAATTTTCAAAACTATTAAATTTTTTATTTTATTTAAAAAAATTGAATGGAAAGAGGAGACAGGGGATGAAATTATTTTTGGGATGGAATTGGGGAATGAATTTCCCACCCCAATATTGTAATAATAAGTTTCAATGCAGTCTTATTTCACTAATAAGTTTAAAAATAAATAATATTAATAAAAAATGTCCACCAATCCTCTCCCTGTTATTGATTTTTTTTATAATTATGTATATTAGTTTTTTCAATTAAACTATTAATAAAAATTCCAAATATATATATTCAAAATTAATCATTCAAACTAACAATATTTTGTTGATACATCTTGATCCCAAAAATCATAAATACTAAATTGAAACTAGTTCCAAACCATAAAAATCAACACTTGTAATTTAAACTATTATAGGTAATTTTGGACCACACTAACGCACAAGGAGCTGACGAGGACAATTGGACGCGGGCCGAGCTTGGCCACCTCCCTTCGGTCTCTGATGTCCCTGACCACCCCAGTTTCGCTTGGTTCGTCCCACAACACCTTCGAATTCTTAAAAACCCTAGGAGGATGAGGTCGGCCCCGACCCATTGTCTCGAGGCCGACCAAGGCCAAAGGCCCGAAGATCATTTAAAGTCCGGCGTTGACGAAAACCCTAAGGGGAAATCTATAAAAAGGGAGACCGCACACACATTCAGGTATGCAAGCATCAATCCCTAAATATACTCTACGTGTTTTCCGGCGAAAGCTAACTTAAGCATCAGAGTGTGTGTGGTCTACACCACACTGGTGTGCAGCGTTTGCTCGTCTTGCAGGTCACGTCTCTCCCGCTCATTTGCAAGTTCACTGTTGATTGTCACGTGGAGCGAATGACAAATTCCTAAGCAAAATTTGACCATCAACATAAACTATAAAAAAAAAAAGTCATAATTCAATGGTTAAAACGTATAGTTTTCGAGAAGGTGAAAGTTTGAAATCTCTACTTCCATTATTTATTGTACTAATTTATTCTTATCCATACGAGAAAACACATGTGTTCAATTTTTGCTTAAAATTTTTGAAAGAGACAAAAAAGTAAAAATAAAAAGCGTAATGAATTAGGAATAGGATAAGACTTGAGAGTCGTACAATGAGGAGGTGGGGCGCCGCGGCATGCGGCCAAACCGCATACAGTCGAAAGCTTCCTCGCTACCAAATTTGAGATTCTTTTATGAAGAAAACTTTGCTTCAACAATTTATGCCATTCAGACATATGGACCAATTACAGCACGCCACGTTGTCCTTTTTTCTTTTTTTGCTTTTTTGGTATTTTGTTTTTTACCTTTTCATTTACATTTAAGGAAGATATATTTGTATAGGTCTATAGGTTGTATTTTAAAATCTCACAACTCTTCGATATATAAATTTGTACTAATCACCAAGACGGCTATGGTTCGAGTCCTCCCACTCCATGTATTGTCAAAAAAAAAAAAAAAATCTAATCAATTTACCATCACAGATAACACCATAAATAATATATATTTTTTCTTCGCAAAATCTTTAATAATCTCATTTTCACTAATTAATTAGAACAAACAAGGGATCCAAGAAACTTTTTTAGTTAAAAAATTGTGGAATAGGATATCGACGACCTTTAGGATGATTTTTGGTGCCTTATCCAATGAATTATGCTCGAATTGATTCACTCTAGAAGTTAATTACTACAGAATGGTATTGTTCAAATTATTACAATAAATTATATCCAACTTTCCTTTTTAATGTTTAAAGAAAATTATTTTAATTGATAAGCTGAAAATAAATGGTATTGTATAGATTATAAAAGGAAATAAAAAGAGAAATAATATTGAAAAAAAAAAGAAAAGGAAATTATAAAAGATTTTTTAAGAACAAATAAAAATAATATGTTATTTATGGTGGTACATTGAATAGACTTCGGAGAGATTTGTGAAAAATTTTAGAATATATATATAAACCTATCTTCCTAAACGAAAAAGGACAAAAGGCAAAAAAAAATAATAATAATAATAAATAAATAAAAGATGACCCCATGATAACACATGGGACGATGTGATTGGCCATGCATGTTAAATATAAATGATGGCTATGTTTACACTATAATTTTGTCTTCATAAATATATCTTTAATAATACTGGTGGACTTCACATTATTGAAAAAATTTCTAGTACTTTCGTACATACTCCTTTCATCCATATCATTTTTCAAATAATTATGTGACAATAAATAAATGGAGTGAGTATCCACACTACGATAGCACTAAAAATTTTCCCGCTTAACTACTATAGTATTAGAAATTTTCCTGCAACACAATTTACAGTGTTCAAGTTTTCTTCTTATATCATTCACAAGGATTGGACCACATCAATGCCTGTTCCAGAATACTCATCGGCTCTCTAAAAGAACTCTTCCGAATTTAGCTATCAAATACCTATATTTTTAGTGCTCCTGTAATATTTCTTTTCTCTATTTATACTTTAAAATTATTTTTACTAGTAGTGTTTTGTTGTTAGACTCTACATTATTTTTAAATTTTGCTAACATAACTTATAATAAATGAAAGTATTATGGAGGATGACTCCTATTATCACGTCGTAGTGTTAGAAAATTCTCCTTTTAAATATTTAAATTTTAGCTATCCAATCAAAATTTTAAAACTATATATTATCCTACTTTTAAAGTGAGATTCAATTTTGACTCCTTTTAAATAATTTTTATAACCTTCCATATAACTTAATAAATTATTCTTTGTCCTCATGATTTTTTTGGTTAACTCTCATAGAGAACAGGTAGAGATTTTTACATGGGCAAATTTTCCTTCTGTCCCACCTAGTCCAAAATATCGAGAATCTTTAGGTCTATTTTCTTTAAAGAGTCGTTGGTTTCAATCATTTTCTTTGAATTTAGGACGTAATATTATAAAATATATATAATTAACTTTTTTAAAAAGAAAAACACACCACTTTTTGTTGTTTATCGAGACTACTTTCATATAATATTCTACATTTTTTCTCTTCAAACTTACCCAAGAAAGTTTTTTTTTTTTTTAAAAAAAATTGCATTGGATATCTTCGAACAACTAAAAGTTTATGGATCCACTCAAGCAAAATTAAATATTTATGGATGAACTCAAGCAAATTTAAAATTTGAACTATGAAAGAAGCTAAAACCTTATCCAAAAACTTGATGATAATCCAACCCATCTCTTAGAACATGTGCTACATAGAGAGAATCCTCGATTACATTAAGGACCGTGTTTGTTTGTTTATAATATGGACCATTTTTTGTCTGTTCCTAATAATGTGGACCATTTTTTTTTTTTTTTTTTTTTTTTTTTTTTTTTGTATTTAACTCATCTCTTAGGAGACTTTAACTAGACATACAGGACGCTTGGTTAAATCCAAATCATATGTTTGTTTGTTTATGGTGTGGTCCTACAATTTTTATGTTTGTTTCTAATGTGCACCCATGTTGTTTGTTTGCTTCTAATTATTGATCCGAAATTCACGTGTGAACACAGTTCTTTTGTAATATCAACTTTTACCCGTAAACTTTTTAAGTCATATCAATTTTTACCCTGAACTTTTAATCTCATTGAAATTGTATCTCAAACTCAAATAGGTGTGGTAATCTTAAAACTTTGAAAAATATTGCTATGTTTACCTTTTAGTATAGGTTTCTGTTTGAAAAATCTTAAAAAAAAAGTATTCTCGTATGTGTTCCGTGAATCTAGAAGACATAGGTATGGTACAAACTTATTTTAAAGAAATTGACATCAAGGCTTAATTTAATTTGTTGAAATTTGTGAGTTTTGATAAAATTATTTTATGGTTAATTTGTGCATTGATGATAATTAATTTTGTGCGAAATTTGATTTGATTGAAATTAGTAATGTTATGGAGATTTTTACGTTAATTTTTGTTAAAATTAGTGCGAGTGAATTAACATAAGTTGAATAGATAGTAAAAATTGCAACACTTTTAAGTTTAGGGTTTAATTCGATGAATCAATTTGCGGGTGAATTAACATAAGTTGAATAGATAGTAAAAATTGCAACACTTTTAAGTTTAGGGTTTAATTCGATGAATCAATTTATACGATTGACAAGTTTAAAAATAAAAATGAATTTTTTTAAAAAAAGTTTTTTGTTTTTTTTAAAGGTGGCAATAGACATGTGCGGCAATAGTTTATTAGTTAAATTATATCCGATGTGACATGCTTACTTTATTTGCCGTCTGAATTTTTGAGTGGTCCTAATTAGATTTTTATAAACATGAGCGGCTTCAATTTGTTGGAAAAATAAATTTTGTGTTGCGCGAGCACAATTACATTGGTGTTCTCCAACCATCCAACCGACACCATTTGATCAATTATACTTTCTAGATAAACATGTCTATTATTTTTTGTGTAGTACAACATTTAGGTATGAGAATTCGAATCTTCGATCTCAAAGAAATTAATGAGAGTACATATTAATTACTGCTATGCTTACTTTGACGAAACATGACTATTATTAGTGAATCAAAATGTGAGGTAGTGATTTGAATCTCTAAGATCCCATTTGATAATTATTTGTTTTTTGAAAATTATACTTGTTTTCACCCAATTTTCTTGAAATGTTTTTCATCTATGTTAATTAAGGACAAAATAACCAAATTTCAAAAACAAAAACAAGTTTATGCTAATTCAAAAACAAAAAACAAAAAACCAAATGGGGCCTAAATGATTTATTTTAAATGGAAAAATTAGCTTAAATATATAATATATTCTTAAAGAAACCCATATTTATTTTATTTTTTAAAATGCATATATAAATAGGAGACCAGGGACAAGCAAGGCAAGAACCAACACCACCCGGCCCTAAGGATGATAATATGTTAATTTCTCAACTGGCCAATGAGCCCACTTTGAAAAATGTAATTAAATACAGTAGTATAAAATCAATAAATATGTTGTTTTTTTTTTTTCATAAATTAAGAGGAAAAAACTAAAATGAGATTCTTTTGAACAAGTTGAAGGGACACGTGTCCGGACTTGTTAATAAGATTCACCCCTTGAAAATGACATTATAAAGTGATGTTATATATAATTAATGAAATAAAGAAAAACACTCTCTTCCAATAATCGGATATTCTAAATTCTAACCCCCAAGCATAAGCATCACAAAAACTCTATCAATTGTTTGATTCACGAAACACTCAATCCTACGTTAATATAAGGTAAGTTTCTTTTCAAAAAAAAGTACAAAAGTTATCTCATAAATTTCAAGTGTATAACAGCCTTTGTTTAATAAATAAGTTCCAAGTTTAGATACTAGAAGGTTTTTTTAAAAACAGTTTCATTTTCCTCTTGCATATATATATATGTATATGAACCAACATATTTCTTAGCTATATAAGGTTTACTTGGTGACTTACAGTTACGGTACAAACTTTTTGTTATGATAAATGTGCTTGAAAATTATATCCATCTCAAGATTAGAGGTTTGAATATATATATATTCACATTTACATCTTGTTGAACTAAAAAAAAATCTTAAAATTAGTACTATTGATGACCAAGTTACATATTATTTGAAATTTGTATTATTTCAAAATTAGGAGTCAAATGAACGTGAAGCTAAAAACTTTTAGTTACTTTTGTTTATTGATTTAGAGGTGAGGTTCCAATCACCTTCCCTCCAAATCTCAAAGAAAAAAAGAAAAAAAGAAAAAAAGAAAAACTCTTTAATCATGATATATTTTCTTAAAATTGAATTTAATTACAATTTTTTTATGGTTCTTGGATCAACTCTTCAATTTAAATTTTGTTATTTGAAAAATAATCAAAAAGTCATTCCAAACAAGTCTTTATTCTATCTCAAAAATAGGTAAAGTGGATCAAAATGGTGAGGAAGGTTCATTTGGAGGGGATGGCCAATGCTCATTTTGAAAACCTTACTGGTTACTTTATTTATCCCTTGCAATTAAATCATCATAATCTCATACTTTCATACTTATAATGATCTTTGAAATTATTATATTCTTTGTCAGAAAAACTGCATCGATACATTTTGTTATGGTATTTAGTAATGATGCTCTGTCGAACCAAATAAACCTTAGTTATACTCGTGAGAGAGAGAGAGAGAGAGAGAGAGACAGAGAGAGTAAAGGAAGAATCAATTAGTTATATTAACATAGGAATGGAAGCCAGGGAAAACAAAAGATACCTAAAAACCTCAGCCTACCTAAGACCCTAAAAAAACAGGGAAATTTTCAACAAACCTAACAACTTATTGCTTTTTTAAAAAAGTTCATCCTAACAAGTAACTTGAACAGCGAGCCAATTATGTTTCTTGCAACCGGTGAGTCCAAGATTGCTCTTAGTAACTTCAATGGAACATTTCCTTTTTCCAAGACATGCCTGCAATTCAAAAGAAAACAAATCATTAAAAACTTACAAAATTAAAAGAGATGTTGAAACAGAGTGTCATCCATTTAACAAAAAGAAGTTTTACCTTTTTGATGACTGAGAAGGCAGTGGAGGAATCACAAGAACCCTTCTGGAAGTTGCCACAAGTGCCACGGGGGTTTCCAAAGCCAACAAAATTGATGTCAGTGATGATTCGATCATGGCAGGATAGCTCCAATGTGGTTCCTGCTTGAGGCTTTGCACACACTCTCTTCACCCTCGTCGTCTGGATATCTATATCCAATGGCATCCCACCAAACTCTTCGAACAAAATCAGTGTGTTATCATCTTGACCTTTGTTCAGGTAAGATCTTGGGATATGGTACCATCTTTGCGTAGGCTTTCCACAGTTAGTGACACACTTGCTGTCGTAGTAAGCCCCACGGAAGTCACAATTTGAAGAGCAGCCATCCTCATTTGCAAGATAACTTGGCCAATACCTTCCAATGCTCTTTCCATTCACCCATGCATGCCCCTTTCCCATCCCCTCCAAATCCACCACCACTGCTTCGTGTCCTTTAGGAGTTGGGAAACTGGTCTGTAGTGTAACAAACAGCCAATCATAAATTTTCAAAGCTGAATTTGGATGGATATATACACATCATATATGCCTGTGTCATATTATGTAAGCATAGGGAAATTAAAATTTAGTATACCTTATACCAAGTGAAATTCTGATTTAATGGAAGATTGTGAGAGAGCCAGGGCTTTCTGAATTTGTGATTGGGATCGAAGAACTCGTACTTTTCACCATCCAAACCAATCTTGTAAAACCACTCATTGGTTGACAGATCCCTCACTGTTTCTCCATCGACAATCAATTCAACTGGGCCATGAACCCCAGCCTCTGCATTCTCAAAGTGGGCTCCATAGTTCTACATTGCCCAATCAACATGTAAATTTCAAGTTTGGATTTGAAGGGTATTTTTCAAATTTAATTTAATGTAACGTTGTACTTACAGGCAATCCAACTGTGGCACTTAGTAGGGAAATTTGGTTGAATCCATGCCATAGATTCCTAACTTTCTTCTCCATTGTGAAATCATATTTGCCATTTTGAGCATATTGTGACCCTGAAATTGAATTAAATTACATAGTAGAATGTTTCTATTTTACATATATATATAAATGAATGACTTGGGAATAGTGAGAATAATTTACCAATATGCTTCTGGTTGACAAAGGCATGAAGAATATGGCCATGGGTCTTCACACGTAGTTTTACATTCTTGCCAAAAAGTGGATCGGATCCATCAAGATGGAAACTGATGATCAAAGGGGGCCAGGGGGATTATATTTATAATTATGATATTAATCTTTATGATTATGATTTAAGAGAGAAATGAAAACATATGAATGAGGAAATTAATTATATAGTTACCCTGTGAGGTACCACAAGTAATCACTGGAATCATTTGTGGCAAGCTTTTGATCAAGAAGTTGATTGGCAGTGAAAACACTTCCACCGTCAACTTTACCCTCATGTGTTAAGTGTTCGATTTTCTCATTTCTCCATTGCCATTTCAAAGACTTTTTGTGTTTTCCTTCTTGGCTTGAAACCTTCTCCCTTATGGTTGTTTGAGTGTTAACCTCTGCAGTGTTGTAAACTTCAGATTTGCAGTCAGGAAGAATGCTGACAGACCAACCAGGAACAGTGTAGGTTCTGTTGTTAAAGGTGATATCTCTGTCGCCATTTTCTGCATTTCCAAAGAAGCAGCTTGATTTTCCCTTGTAGCTGTATGTTGTCGCCTGTAATTATATATTAATTAATTAATATATTAATATTATTATTATAGGTGAATTTATGAAATAAATTAAGATTAAGACACTCACTGTTGTCAAATGGCCATATTCAGTGTGTTTGACATCTCCATAGGTCAAAACTTTCTCCATAGACATCACAAGTTGATGAAGTTGCTTCAAATGTCCCCACTTTGGTTGGTTCATATTCCCTTTAGAACATCAAGCTCACAATTTAATTTTATTAAATGGGTCTTAACTAAATTTTAAATTAAAACTATATAATAACAATAATATACCATATTCATCGAGAGGTGCATTGTAATCATAAGAAGTTGTGATGTAAGGACCTCCAGAAGTTCTACCAAAGTTTGTCCCACCATGATACTGTTGAAGAAAAATAAAATAAATTTTAAAATAAGAAAGGAAAAAACAGAAATTAAAAAAATAATAATAATAAATAAGTTACCATGTAGTAATTTTGGACGGAACCTCCATATTGGAAAAAAACGTCCAACAGCAAATGCAACATCCTCAGCTGTTCTCAATGGTTCTCTGGAACCCCAACTCTTGAACCTAATAATTCATTTGATTTATTTTTATATATTTTCAATATTAGTATAATTAATTAAAATTAAAAATAATATAAATAAAAAAAAGGGGTAGAAAGACAAACCAGCCAGTCCAATTCTCAGTCCAGATTTTGGGACTGTTATTGTTATTAGGTTTGAATTGGTCACAGTAAAAACCATTGCAAGTATTAATTATTGGCTGAGGAGCATCTCCTTCTTGACACATTATCCATGGAATGCTGACGTTGTATGATTCTGCCAACTCAGCACACCATTTCACATATTCATTTCCATCGTCTCCATATGATCCTTTTATATTTCCATATTCATTTTCAATCTGTTTTTTTTTTTTTTACAAAGAAAAAAAAAACAAATTAATATTAATTCAACAACTTTAAAAAAATATTAAAAGAAACAAACAAACCTGGGCAATAATGATAGGTCCTCCTTGATATGCAAATAGATTATTATCCTTCATCTTGTTTACTATCAGTGTTGTGAATTTCTCCATTTCATCCTAAAATCACAAATAAATAAGTTTTTTTTTTTTTTTTTTTTTAGAATAAATTGTAACACAAAGAAGAAAGAAAAATTAAATACCATAAACACTTGATTCTTGGTCCTAAATTGGATGCCTGGGAGGTTATGCAACCAAACAGGGAACCCACTGCATGCAAATAATTTTTAAAATTTAATATAAATTAAAATAATAATAAAATAAAAATAAAAATAAAAGAATTTACCCATAATTCCACTCTGCACAAACATAGGGTCCAATTCTAAGAATAGCATAGAGCCCCTTTTTTTGTATTGTTTGAATGAAGTTTACGAGATCATTATTTCCTGAAAAATCATACTGAACACACACAGAAATATATAAAAAAAAATTGTTAAGATATATTTTAATTTAATTTCCAACATAATGAAATAAAAAGAATGAGGAGATAATTACTTACTTGGGCTTGCTGAGGCTCATGAGCATTCCAAAATACATAAGTCTCAATTGTATTAAGACCACCTTCCTTTGCTTTCTCAATCAACTCTGCCCACATCTACATAATAAACCAATTATACCATATTAATTAATTTCATTTTAATTTTATTAAACAATTAATTATGAAAAGCAAATTAAAAATAACAATAACCTCAGGAGTACTACGAGGATAATGGATTGAACCAGAGATTATGATCTTTCTTTCTCCATTAATCTTCAATGCTCTTCCATCATAACTAACTGAAACTTTCTTTGCACAACAAAGTAAAGCTAACGTCAAAACAAACCAATTAACGAAAACAAAACTTCCATTCCAACCCATTTTTTTTTTGCTGTACCAAACTCTCACTTTTGTGAAATTCTACTGATACAACTCTCTATTTATATACCAAAGGAATCATATTTTAAATTTTAATAATTTGGTTTAGATTTTTTTGTTTCATCATGATCTTATTCCTCACATCTTTCCTCTACTTTCATTTACACACTCAGATTATTATAGGCTGTTGGGATCCTCCTATATATATACCGTTTTCATCGTGAAATTAGAGATTCTTCGGAGTTGTTTTTCAGTTGAAATCATCACCATTTTATATTCTGATTTTGTATTTTTAAAATTTTATTTTAATTAATGATTCTCAAAATTCTATTGATTCTTCTTTCACTTAATTATAATGATGTCAAAAAATTTTAAATCATACTTCTAGAAGCTATTTCAAATTTAAAAATCATGATCTCCATCGTTTGTTATCCATTGTTTTTTAGTTAAGTTGTTTGTAATTAAAAAATTATACATTTGCAATCACTTTTTTTTTCATCAAAATTTTAATAGGGAAAATATATTTTGAAAAAGAAAAAAACAAATTAAGGTTTTCAAAACTTATTAGAATGCATAAATTAAAAAAAAAAAAAAAAAATTTTGTTTGTTTTTGTTTTTTTTTAAAATGAAATAGATAGGAGTTTGATTTTTTTTTTGGTTACAGAAGTTTAAAATTGTATTTAATTAAATAATAAGTGTAGAAAGAGGTCCTACTGTGAGCAAATTATTCAATAAGCCGCCTCTTTGAAAGCTCTAATTTAAATTTTTCTGTCCCTAATAATCACGGGATACAAAATCAAGTTGCTTTTATAATTTCCATCCTACATCCAACCATGAAAAATTACCAGTCTCATTGTACATGAGCCAATCCTCCCAGCTGTGAGACAATTGGCTGAATCGTCTCAATCACTAGCCTTAATCTCTTTGATTACATTTCGACCATTGCAAAACTATAATTAAATACAAAATAAGCATAAAAGCATAAGGTTTCAATTCAACCATTTGCATTATTTCATTCATATAAATATAAATATAGATAACAATTGTTCTCCATACAAATAATGCATGATTTATTTAATCCAACATGATCAAACACATCAAGAGTAGCTTGCTTCTCACACTATGCTCTTCCTCTAGCTACTACATTATATCAAAGTGAAAGGAATCACAAGGATACATATATATATATATATATATTTTGTTTTACAACTGTGTGAGAAGCTTGGAAGCAGGATCATTATCTACAGCAATATAATCAAACCCAAGCCTCTTGGCACTTTCATGGAATTCAGCCATCTCTGGTTTAGGAATCTGAAGCCCAACTAATACATCTGCACTAGCTGTACCCTGTTCCAACACAAAATCTTTGACAAAGGTTCTTCATCATAAAAGTATTTAACAACTCGCTAACATTTAGGGTAGGTTTGGTTTAACTTTTCAAGTATTTAATTTTGAAAAAAAAAAAATTCTAGTGTTTGGCAACCACTAAAAATGATTTATTACAAAATGAGATAGAGAAATAAACGACTATTTTAAGATAAACACTTGAAAGCAAATTTTTTAAAAGTAGTTTTTAAGTATATAATAACTTGTGTATAAAAACATTTATACTAAATGTAGCCAAACATATGAGTGATTAAATTCTTAACAATTTTTATACAAAATGTTTATAAAATAATGCATTCTTACAAAACACTTAAACTAAAAGGTATTCGAAACGGGCTCTTAGTTTTATATACCTGCTGACAATAGTGAACTAAACTAATGTTCCAACGCGGACTGAAAGCATCTAAAAACTGTCCTAGAGCATTTCGCCTTTCTGGGAGAGTAAAACGATAAAGAACTTCATCTGGAACCTTTGATCTGCCTCCCATCTGAAATGAATAATAACCTCATTAGGAACACGTCTGGTTAAATCACCGTTCACCCTAAAAGCTTAGAGTTATGGTTACTATATTAATGTTTTGACAAAAACTTAAATTGATGAGTTATGATAAATTTAATTATATCAATGTTGCAACATGTGGTATAGAGGTATGAAAGCAAAAACAATTTCTAATTCTAGCCCGTTAAAGCTGAATGAAGAATTGAAATGTCAATCTAAGATAACTCAACTTGGTAAAACATATATTTTCAATTAAAATCTAATATCAGTATAGTTCTGAACAATAGAGAGAGAGAATTGATTTTTGTTATTACAAAGGCAATGCACAGTCCAGCTACACAACATGACAGATGTAGCATTCTGATAGAAGGACGAATAACAGAAAAGGGAACCAACATAAATAGAAAAATAGACCAACAAATATAATGACAAATAACACTTTATCAAGTTCAATTGACATAATGCTGAGAAGATTGTCCTCCTTGGGCTCTCAACATTATAGCTCAAGATATGCCTCATACGGACATTCCAACCCTTTCCTTTATTACTTTGTAATTGTTTTTTTTTTTTTGTGTTTGTTTAATCTTTTCTTCTCAAAAAAAAAAAAAAAGACATAATGCTTATACTAACCATCAAGAGGTTTGTGGTTCAAATCTCCCACCCCACAAAAACATTGTATGTTAAGACTCACAATTAATGTTAAAGCCAAGATCTGGAGGTTATGATTTCAGGCTCAACCAACATGGTTAAATTCCCCCAAATTAGCCACTAAATATATATACATACATAACATATGAAACTTCCATTCTCCCACTAACACATTTTCTTTCTATTGATTTCTTGGACCATATGCTAAAAATGCACTCATAGACTCTCCCCATCTTATACTATATATACTTATTCAAAAACAATTGTTATAGGCATTTTCAAGAGTCATTCATTAGAAAAAAACATATATATATATATATATATATATATATATATATATATATATATATATAATACCATGTAACGCAAGTGATCTCTAACAACTTCATTCTTTGTGAGATTATAAGTTTCAAATGAAGAAGATTCTATCCGCTTCTTTGCCTCTTCAAGCTCTGAAGCCTCATTCGCCCCAAGACTACAAAAACACAACGAACGAGAAATTATTCATATCCTCGAATGTCAAACTAAAAATTATAATTTCACCGTAAATCAAAATTTGAACTTTAATTAATTAGGAGTGAGATTAAGTTGAGAAGCACTTACCTATAAAGCACAACAGCCTCCTTTTCAGGGTTATATCTGTACTTAAATTCTGTAATGTTGCTAGGTCCCACCTGCATGCAAAAAATCCAAATTTAACTTATGATTATTTGTAAGGTCCATATAATATAATAATTATGGACGAAGAATATAATTAATTAATGTAACAAACCAAGTCAGAAAATTTTCTCAAGGCTCCAGGTTTCTCTGGCAGTATAGTTGCAAATGTGGCCTCGGTTTCATTGCCAGCAGCAGCATTATCAACAATGCTGCGAAGCTGCTCAAAGTTGATATTTGACCCACTCGTTATTGCGACAACATTTACTCCTTTGATATTGTTATATTTGCAGTATGCTTTAGCTCCAGCAATTGAAAGAGCCCCTGCAGGCTCCAACATGCTCCCAGTATCCTCATACATTTGCTGTCCACGTATCATCAGACGCAGATGTGCATTAATCAGAGAGAGTTAAGTGGTAATTGACAGGTATCCTCGACCTAGAAATATATATAGTAATCGAAAAAGGACAAACCTTTATTGCAGCAGACACGGCATCTTTGTCAACAAGAACTATACCATCTACAAGTTCTCTGCTGATGCGAAAAGTCTCTTCTCCAACTTGTTTAACAGCCATACCATCTGCAAAAGTTCCAACGTCGACCAATCTTACTATCTTATCATTATATAACGCCGACGCCATAGAATTTGCATCTTTTGCCTCCACCCCGATAATCTTTACCTGCGTTAACGATATTCAATACGATAAATGCAAAAGCAGAAGCGAGAAAGAGTGTTAGAGTATTGATATAATTAATTAACGGACCTGAGGAAAAAGGGGCTTGTAAAAGGAAGCAACACCGGCTAGAAGATCACCAGCCCCAACAGGCACAAAGATAGCATGTAAGGGGGCTCTCATTTGACGAGAAATTTCCATTCCAACAGTGCCTTGGCCGATTATAACATCTTCGTGATCAAAAGGAGTTAGTATTGGAAGGTTCTGCTCTTGGCTTAGTTGTGTAGCATGTGCTTGTGCGTCATCAAATGAATCTCCATACAAAACAACCTTCCCACCCAAATTTTCAACTATCTCCACCTGTTGGGGGCAAAGGTCAAAGAACTTTTTAGGGCAAGTAAGATTTTTTTTACTTTCTTTCTATTTTTATTTGCTTGGGAATGGGATGATCTTGAGTTCATTTGAATTATTCTAGTGGAATTCTTAGTTGTTTGTTAAATCATGATGAGAACAAAATGAGAGGATTTGGTAGATCTCAAGATTATTTCTTAACTTTTCTTTCTTTTTTCTTTCTAGTCACAATCTAAATAAGAATAGTTTCAAATTCTTTCTTGTTACAAACCAGATAAAGAATTTCAAATTTTTTTTTTCATTTTTCAAATCACTGTATTTAAAATCATTTCTTGAACTTTTGACAGCCTATATATATTTAGTCTTGAATTTTTTACATTGTGTCTAATAAGTCTATGGTTTTTTTTTAAAAAAGAACTAAATTATAAAAAAAAAAAAAATACCCATGAACTATAAGATTTGTTTCAAAAATGTCCCTAAACTTTAAAAAGTTTCACAAATACCCCTAAACTTTACAAAACGTTTCAAAAATAGCCCTTGAAGTTAATTTTTGGATGAGAACTATTAAAACGGTTAAAAATGTTTCGAAAATATCATTGTCGAAAATCTAGTCGAACTCTTGGAATGATGTGTTAAAAGAGAAGAAAAACTTCTAGTGTATGAATACATGAAAAATAGGTAAAGCTTCTCATTAATTTTCATGGAGGAAGAATTTACGGTAGGATAAGGAAAAAAAAAATAAGCATTTTCTAATAATGTTATTTTTTAAAATCTTTTGAAAGTTAAAGAGTATTAATGAAACTGAAATTTTTAATAATTCTCATCCAAAAATTAACAACAAGGATATTTTTTAAACATTTTTTAAAGTTCAAGGGTATTTTTGAAACTTTTTAAAGTTCAGGAGCATTTTTTTTTTTAATTTAGCAAAAAAAAAATGTCTAATGGCTAAGGAATCTTTTGAACAAATTAAGAACGGTGAGATTTATTAAACGCTTGTAAAGTTTACTAACTAAATTAATAAAAATTGGTAACTAAAGACAAAAAGAAAATTGAAAGTTTAGGCCCCGTTTGATAACCATTTCAATTTTTGGTTTTTGGTTTTCTGTTTTTTAAAAACAAAAACCATATATGTTTGATAACTGTTTTTTGTTTTCTATTTTTAAAAAACAGAAAACCAACCTTGTTTGATAACTGTTTTTTGTTTTCAGTTTTTTAAAAATTAGAAAGATGAAAAGATGTTTTAGAGAAAGAAAAATTTGTAGAGACGTTGAAATAAAAATTTAGAGACACAAATATAAATGTTTTCAAGATAAGTTTTTTATTTTTTTTTGAAAGACGAGAAAAGTTAAACATAGAAAATTTAGAGAGATGAAAGAAAATATTTAGAGAAAGAATATTAGTTAGACTCGAGAAAATATATTAGTTAGGAAAAAAAATAGAAAACAAGTAAGAGTAAAAAAGATAAATTTTTATATTAAAAAAAATAAATTAAAAAAAATTAGAGAGATAATAAGGTTAAAAGTAAAAGATATATGTTAAAAAAATAACGATAAATCAGAAAAATAAAGAAAAGTTGTAGCGATAGAAAATTTTTGTGACTTTTTTTTTCAAAAGAAAAATTAGAATATGTTAATTAAGGAGAGAAAAATTATTGATAAGTTTTTAGAAATAGACAAGATATAGAGAAAAAAAAAAAAGTTTTGAGAGGGAAAATTTTAGAGAGAAAAAAATAAATTTTATAGAGTAAAAAACGTTTTAGAGAAAAAAAAATAGAGAAAGGAATTTGTTGGAGAAATATAGGTAAAAGAGAAGAAAAGTAAGCATTAGAAGAAAAATGAGTTTTTGAAAAACAGAAATCTGTTTTTAAAAACTACTTTTATTGGTTTTTGAAATTTACTTATAATTTCAAAAACGTTTTTAAAAAACAGAAAACAAAAAACAGAAATGGTTATCAAACACCCCTGTTTTTAAAAAATGAAAAACAAAAACAGAAAACTAAAAACGAAATGGTTATCAAACGACCCTTATGAATCTATTACACTTTTTTTAATTTTTATGATATTATTAAACACAACCGTGAAGCATAACTTAATTAGTTTATATATATATACATTTAATCAAGAGTTCAAATATTCAAATCTCCCTACCCTACATGTTGTCGAACTAAAAAAAGACAAGACATTGAATGTTCAAGATCTACAAATGTAATTTAACCATTTTTTAATTTACAACGAACTAAGAGAAGGGAAATTGCTATCCTCCTTCCTCCTTAATCTCAATAATAAGTGTATCATGCACACTTTTTTGTTTTTTTTAGTTCGATGATTGCAGAGTGGAGGATCAAACTATTGACCTCTGAGATGGTTAATTTGTTGTGTCTCCTTATCCACTAAACTATACTTAAATTTATGCACAGTAGCATTGTTATTTGGATGGAAAATGAAAAATGGAAAATGGGAGAAGAGAATGAAAAAGTGTATATAGGTGAAGAAATAAGTGCACCTGAATTGGGGGCGTGGTAGTAGGCATAACAATCACAACCTCACTTCCTAATTTATTAGCAGCCATTGCAATCCCTTGTGCTTCATTTCCAGTTGACGCACAAATAACTCCTTTTTCCAACTCTTCTTTCGGAAGATTAGCCATCATGTTATAAGCTCCTCGCACCCTGAACGTGTACTCCTACAATTTCCAAACAAAAACAAAAATTATAACAAAACCATAAATAATACCTAACTGCATAACCATGTGTATTCATTCAAATGTTGACAATTAAGAGAGAAAGGTAGAAACTGAAATTTTTTCCTTCTCTTCTATATATTTGTCAACATTTTAATAGTGGTACACATCGTTATGCAACCAAGTATTGACCCTTTATACTGAGAGTTCAAATAACAATTCATCACAACTACCCCTTGTGCTTGATTTCTATTAACGACTCTTTTCTCCAACGCTTCTTTTGGAAGATGGGACATCAAGTTATAAGCTCCTCGAAGTCGGAATGAATACCCCTACAAATCCGACACAAAATAAAATAAAATAAAATAAAACCATAATTATACAGGGAAAGTTCCAAATAACAATCACAACCTCACTCTTTTGTGCTTTTTTTCCCTCTTCTTTCGGATCAAGTTGGGACATTGGGTTATAAGCTCCTCGGAGCATGAACGAATACTCCTACAAATCCCAGAGAAAAAAAAAGAACTTTAAAATCAAAAACCATATATAAGAAATAACAAACGTTGTTCCTAACTTTAGTTGGCATGTATCTTCCTTATATACACCATTAAAAATTTGACAATTATTTAAAAATTTAAAATTTCACCTCGGGTTGCGAGTCCTCCCTCTTGAGCCAAATGTTGACTCCCAATCCATCGGACAACCTGGGAGCAAACTGCAAGGGGGATTCATCAACCACATCATAGACCTTGGAACTCAAGATTTTGGTCAAATACTCCATCTGTTTTTTATCATCCATAACCTCCCGCCGTTTCGGAATGGCGCCGAGCTGCCCGGCCGGGTACTGCAGATCCTCCCACGACACGACCGGAATAATGTCCATAGCACTCTCGATCGAATTGTCAAACCCGGCCGTGTTTCTGTTATCATGATCGTGATCGTGATCATGATCATGATCCCTTCGTTGTTCCCATGGGTTCTCGAATCGACCATGGTCCCTTCGTTGTTCCCGTGGGTTATCGAATTGACCATGGTCTCTTCGGTGTTCCCATGGGTTCTCGAATCGACCATGGTCTCTTCCGCGTTCCCGTGGCTGGTCGAATTTCCACTGCGAGGCGGGGACCAGGGATGGCTTCGAAAGTTTGACTCTGTCCATTTTATTGTGAAGCTTGGCAGTGAAAATGGACGAGTCTCCATTGCAGAAGGAGGGATGGGATTGAAGCAAAGATTTTGAGCTGAGTGATTTTCCTGGAGTGGCGGTGGTTGTGGAAAGAAGAAGGGACTCCATAGTTTGGCTTCTGCAGTAATGCAACTGACTCTCTGCTAATTTGGCTTTGGTGAAGTGCTGTAGGTCTGAAATATTTGCGGGAATGTGGGCTTTAAATAGAGACTGGCAGCTCCTGTTCTGCCTCGCTGTATTGTGATTGATCAGCAATTATTGAAGGAGACCGTGACAATGTGAAGAAATTATCTTATGCGAGGTGGATACAATGAAGCTGGTAGGTTTTGTACGGTTGTTGGATATAAGAGAGAGAAAATTGTATAAGTAACTTGATTTTGTATCTTGCAGTTATTAGAGAGCAGAAAATTTTGAAGATATACATATCTGACAGTTTTAAAGATAGAATCTCATTTACTGTGATGGTCTCATTGAATAATTTGCTATCACAATGTAGTTGATAGTTTTAACACCGTTGAATATATGTAAGGGAGAAATTGTATGTAAAGGTGTTCAAATTTTGTAGCTGATGATTATTGGAAAGATGGAGACTTTTGAATTCACTTCCCATGGTTATTAGAAAGCAATCATGTGCTCTTTGATTTTTAATTTTTTGCGATTGTGACCAAGGTTTTAAATTTATGTCGACACTTGTAGATATATATTTCCATCAAAATGTCTATAAGTTCAATGTTGATAGGACAAATGAATTGATATTTTTATTATATCATAAAAAATTGGATAAAATATGTGCAAAAGAATCAAATGCTTATTTGTTAACCATTTTTTTAAAATGAATGTTTTGAATTTATAATTTTCTTAGAAATATCTATTTTCATTGACATTTCTGTTTAGTCAAGACCTCGATATTTTTGTAGACATCAACCTTTACAATTTTGTGTCTCCATCTCTCTCATTCATTATAGATGACAAGAATCACGTGTATATATTAAATAAAGATGAGAAACTTAATTCAAATCAAAACCACTGACAGATTTGGATAATGTCAAAGCCAATTATTGTGCAGAACATTACAAGAAATCCACTGTATATGTCAAGCCAGATTCAGAGCAGTGTGGGATGATATTTGTATACTTCTTATGCCGCATTCAATGTTACCAAAATTTTACTGACACAAATATAATAATTAATAAATAAATATCTATGTGTTAAAGTTTAAGTCTAAAATTTTAAAATATTATGTTTTAATTAGTTGAATTAGATTTAAATTCGTGATTAAATTATTTTTAAAAAAATCGTGATTAAATTATAGTCCTATGTATTTGATAGTATTATTATTTTTTAAAAAGTTCGATAAAAAAACATTAAACTCTATATATATGGAATGTTTTAAAAGTCAATTTTACATTCGAATTTCTCCTAATGTATATATATATTGTGCAAATAAAGAAATTAAGTTGCAAAACTCAACCTTTTTTCTCCTCACGTTCAATAATGTTATTTTATTTTATTATTATTATTTTTTTAATCAATTTTATTATTATTTTTTAAGTACGTTCAATCATGATATCTGGATTTTCATTTAAAATATAAATAAATAAATAAATAAATAAATAAATAAATATATATATATATATATATATATATATATATATATATATATATATATATATATATATATATATTAATAATAATTTTATTATATTTTTTAATTCAAAAACATCGTGGAAGAACTTAAACCTCTTGTTGTTAGTTGATACTATATGAGCTAGGTTGATTAGGTTTGCAATAATGATTTCATTTGTTTCCTAGATAACGACGATCAAATTGTCAAATTAGCGAACATAGCTCAGGAGTAATTGGTATGTACCAAACTTTAGCTAATATTATTTTAGTATAGAATCAATAGTTAATTTATTATTTTTTTTTTTAGAATATCAATAGTTAATTTGAGTCAATCTGAATCAGTTAAAATATATACCCTTAATCAATAGGTCAAAGATTATTACAATTATTGCATTATAAAATTAATTATATCACTTAATTCTTCTCTTAGAATTAAAGGTTTAAATCTTTGATCCTATATATTTGTAAAAAAACACAAAAATATAAAAAAGGGTGATTGTAATAATTCAGATTCTTTTAATTATGTTCACTTTAGTTTCTTCGTATGTTTTTTTTTTTTTTTAGTGCATCAACATTTGAAGTGGGTGAATTCGAACCTCTGACCTCTTAGTCGATGGTACGTGTCAATTACCGTTGAACTAAGTTCGCTCTAACCGTCTCTTCGTAATCGTATGTTACAAAGTGTTTAAGAGATATATGATAAATTATTATCTAGTTGTGGTTTGTCTTATTAGCCCCTCGAAAGCTTGATGCAAATAAACGAATTTTTGTTCTACGTCTCCGAGCTTTGCGGATTAATTACAAAGATCTGAAATTCAATGTGCTCGAGTGGATTCATTAATTATACGATCATATCCAATCATGCAGGATTTGGTAAGTTCGGAACCAATTACAAGAGGTTGTAAATAAATGCATAGTTGATGAAAAAACATATAAATAAATGTTGAAAATGGTACTTCAGCAATAATTGATGGTACAGGGTATGGGTAACTAGTCAAATATCAAGATCTTATAAATATTATATATAAGAAATAAAATTTATTTCAATATATATATAAGAAATAAAATAATGAGAGAAATTTCTTGCACTCTTTCTAGCCACTTTTTTTTTTATTGAATTTTTTAATAAATTAATTATTCTAAATTTACAATATATTATAACTTTATATATTACCCGTCTTTTATGTTACTGTAATTTTTTTAATTGAAAAAGATAATTGTAGCCAATAATAAAATACAAATGGTTTATGATATAAGAAGAAAACAATATTATGATGTTCAAGTTTTTTTTATAACATGTGGTGATAAGAGATTCAAACCATATGACTATTAGTTTAAATTTTATGTCAATTGAAATACTATACTCATTTTGACATATTATCCTCAAGTTAACCGGCGGTGGTAACATATAGGAATAATTGAATCATTTTTTATTTTAAAAAAATTGATAAGACCTTTTGTCGCATTGCACTCATTGCATTAAGTTTTTTTTTTTTTTTTTTTTTTTGACAATAATTCATTGCATCAAGTTAAAAGTATAAACATATATTTAAAAAAATAAAAAATATATTTCTATCAATCATGCAGGATGCAGCTACGGTTTTTTTTTTTCTTTCTTTCTATTGAAACTAGTTCTTTCTTTCTTTCTTTTTTTCAAAAAACAAGTTTGTTGATGGTCGATTTTGGTCAGAGGGAACTCACCTGACCTTCACGTGCCACCAACGGTAAATTTGTAGATGAGGGGGAAGACGTGACCTGCAAGATAGTAAACCTGCACACCGGTGTGGTGCTCGCCACATCGGCTCCGATGCTTAAGTCAGCAAACAGAACGGTAGGGAGTGAAAAAGTAAGAGCAAGAGGAGAGAGTAGAGAATATAGAATAGTGTTTAGGGATAGAATTTAGATCCCCTTCTTCAGTGGCGAAGAGGGATATAAATACCTGCTCATCCTCCTAGGATTTTTAGGGATTCGGAGGCGTTTTAGGTCAAACCAGGCTAAACCAAGGTGGCCAAAGGCGGTGGGGACCAAATGGAGTCGGACGGGCCTCGGCCCGCGGGCCGAGCAGGGGTCGGGCCAAAAACCCGACCCCTTTGGTCTTGGCCCGTCCCACTTGTCGGTTTTGCTTCCTTGGTCCATCTCTCAGCCCGATTTCTCTCCGGTTGTCCTTGTCAGCTCCTCGTATATCGAGGTGGTCCAAAATTGCCTATAACATTAAGCCCCCACTCTTGAATTGGGATTCGGGGTGACTTATTGCTATAAGTTGAGCTCCTTAAGCCTGATTTAAGAGTAATGACCCTTGCCCTGGGCTGGCTTACGCGTAGCTTTGTCGTCATCTTGCAAGGTATGATAGAAGTAGACACTCCCTGAATAAGGGTTAGATGAAATGGAAATGAAAAAGGGTGAGAGATTACAAAAGTGGTGTTGGTCGGCCTCGGCCTCGGGAGGAGGTCGAGCACAGCTACCTCCCTTTTGCCTGGTCCCGAGGTCGAGCAGTTTTCTAATTTTGCTTAGGGGGCGTTGCCCCTAAACCCCCACCGGGCACTTCGCCCCTGGACCCCCGTACCCCCTCACCGGGCAGCGAGACCCCCGTACTGGGTCATTCGGAGTGCTTCATTTCAGGTTCATGTCTGCACGAGAAAAGTTAGGGAAAAGGCTAGGGTCGGCCTCGGCCTCAAGCCCCCGTTAGCCTAAAATTTGGCTCCCTGCATCCATATGTTAGTCCTTGTAGGAAAATAATAAGAGAATAGGTTTGAACATGTAAATTTTAGTAGAACATGCTAAACCTGGGTGCTTTTTGTTTAATAGGGAGTGCATATCCCCTGTGTAGCCCCCAATCTCAAGCAAAAATTTATTAAAACATAAAGTATAGTTGAGTAAATAGGAGAATACCTTTAGAGTTTGTGCTCGGCCTTGGCAAGAGGCGCTCGGTCTTGGCAAGAGGTGCCCGGCCACGGCCTCTGCTAGGTGAGCTCGACTTAGATGAAGTGCATTGGCCCGAGCTAGATGGGGTGAGGTAGACTTGGTTAGTCCAAGCCCGCATGATGGGCTCATGTCAGTTGAGGCGAGGTAGACTCGGTAGTCCAGGCTCGCATGTAGGCGTGGGTGCTATAGGCTCGCTGAAGCGTGGGCACTATAGGCTCGCATGTAGGCGTGGGCACTATAGGCTCGCTGAAGCGTGGGCACTATAGGCTCGCATGAAGCGTGGGCACTATAGGCTCGCATGTAGGCGTGGGCGCTATAGGCTCGCATGAAGCGTGGGCACTATAGGCTCGCATGTAGGCGTGGGCACTAAGTTTGATGACTTAGGCTCGCATGACGTCTTATCACGTTCCTGGAAACACACTCTAAGCCTTGACAAGGGAACGTCTAGGTCCTATCATTAATGTTAACGCTTGCATTGAATGGTAAAGCAAAAGGAAAAGTCTACTCCTACCTACCAAAAGTAAAATGAGCGACAGTGCTCTAATTACATGATAAATGTGCAAATAAAGAAAACTAGAATTCCCTAAGCTAAGGCTTAGTGTGCTCTCCAGAATGCTGTCCTTGACCCTGGCAAGAGGTGTGGTAGGGCTTGGCCTCGGCCTCGGCCATGGCCATAGGAGAGTCTGTCTTGGTCCTCAACGGATTTCCAGAAGAGGTCCACCACCATCTTTGCCCGGGTCATCTCTGGTCGGCCTCGGCCATCTCTGGTCGGCCTCGGCCTTTGCGGTGAATTCCTTCAGGTATCCGTTTCGGATCAACGCTTCGATCTCGTCTTTCAGCTGAATGCAGTTCCTGGTTGAATGTCCATGATCTCGATGGAAGAGACAATACTGGCTGTCTCTGTGGTCAGGATTTGACTTCAGCTTCCGGGGTGCGCTTAGGAGGTTTGTATTCCTTATCTCCATCAAGATCTGCTCCTGTGGGACTGAAGTAGGGGTGTACTTTTCAAACTTCTTCAAGTAGTCCCCTTGGTCTGGTCGGCCTCGGCTTCCCTCGTCGATCCATTGCCTTTTGTCCTTTTTACTGTCGTAGCTAGATGAAGAAAACCTCTTGTACTCTCGTTCTGACCTCTTTGACTTCAGTAACTCCTCTGCGCTCATATACTTCTGTGCCCGGGAGACGAACTCCGCATAGGTTCGAGGCTGGCTCTTACCTATTGAATTGAGCAGTCTTTCGTTTTCTAGTCCGGCTGTTATGGCTACCAGGGCTGCTCCCTCGCTGTACCCCTCAACCTGTAGTGCCTCGTCATTAAAACGAGTTATGTAATCACGCAAGCTCTCACCTGGCTGTTGTTTGACCGTCAAGAGGTTGATGTGAGGCTTGCGCTGCTCTCTGGCTCCCATGAACTGTGCAAAGAATGCTTTGGCCAACTCTTTGAAACAGCTGATGGATCTCCTTTTCAGTCTCTCAAACCAGTGCCTGGCTGATCCTATCAGAGTGAAAAAGAATGTGCGGCACCTGATTGCATCTGAGACGCCGTGGAAGTCCATCCAGCTTTTGTATGCGTTTAGATGTTGCACAGGGTCTTTCTTGCCATCGTACTGTTTGAACGTGAGTACCTTAAACTTTTGAGGCACCTCGGCTTTCATGACTTCTTCTGTGAAGGGCGGATCGACTTGGTTGGCTAGTTCTTCCAAGTTTTGATCTCCAAGGTCCTTTGACTTCTACTGGTCTCCCTGAGGATTTTCGAGCTCCTTTAGTGCGTTTAGAAGCTCGGTCTTCCAAGGGAGGTCGTCTTCATTGGCCTCGGCCTCGGCCAACCTAGCCTTGGCCTCGGTCTCGACCAACCTAGCCTCGGCCTCGGCAGCCCGGGCTTCAGCTTCGGCAGCTTTGGCCTCGGACTCGGCAGTTTTGGCACTTCTGCGCTTCTCAACGATCAGATTCCTCAGGTCTGTCTTAGTATGACCGTAGTTTGGGTAGAAACTGTGTAGTCACGCCCCTTAAGTGTGCTTGACTCTGGGCTCCTCAAAATCGTGCGATCAGTAGGTTTGAGCCCCCTGACCTTGCTGGTCATGCTGTCAGTCTTCCTTCCCTTTGACCTCGTCTCTGACTCTACAGTGTGCTCCATAGGCTCCTTCCCCTTCCTCGGATCCCTAACAAGCCTCTCATCAGGGGTTCTAGTGCTAGGACCAGGTTTATCCAAGATACATAGTATCCTAGACAAATTATGATCCATCGCACTTACTTTGTTTTCGAGAGCAGCAAATTTTAAATCAGATTGCTTCTCTCGGGATGAGGGCAGTTGAGATCAAGGTCGAGGGGATTCGGTTTGAGGTCGGCCTCGGCCTTCCTCCCGTGACCTCCGCTGGTGGCGGTCACCATCTGAATGCTCTACGTTCATGTCCTGGTCTTTCTTCCCCATCCCCTTGCTCATGGAATGATCGGTGTGCAGATTTGGCAAGCTTTCCTCCCCACAGACGG
This sequence comes from Luffa acutangula, assembly GCA_036850905.1. Taxonomy (NCBI): domain Eukaryota; kingdom Viridiplantae; phylum Streptophyta; class Magnoliopsida; order Cucurbitales; family Cucurbitaceae; genus Luffa; species Luffa acutangula. The sequence goes on along the minus strand of CM072087.1, from coordinate 51,491,437 downwards.
CGCCAACTGTTGATGGTCGATTTTGGTCAGAGGGAACTCACCTGACCTTCACGTGCCACCAACGGTAAATTTGTAGATGAGGGGGAAGACGTGGCCTGCAAGACAGTAAACCTGCACACCGGTGTGGTGCTCGGCACACCGGCTCTGATGCTTAAGTCAGCAAACAGAACGGTAGGGAGTGGAAAAGTAAGAGCAAGAGGAGAGAGTAGAGATTATAGAATAGTGTTTAGAGATAGAATTCGGATCCCCTTCTTCAGTGGCGAAGAGGGATATAAATATCTGCTCATCCTCCTAGGGTTTTTAGGGATTCAGAGGCGTTTTAGGTCAAACCAGGCGAAACCAAGGCGACCAAAGGCGGTGGGGACCAAATGGAGTCGGACGGGCTCGACCCGCGCGAGCGGGCCGAGGGTCGGGCCAAAAACTCAACCCCTTTGGTCTTGGCCCGTCCCACTTGCCGGTTTTGCTTCCTTGGTCCATCTCTCAGCCCGATTTCTCTCCGGTTGCCCTTGTCAGCTCCTCGTATATCGGGGTGATCCAAAATTGCCTATAACAAAGTTCTTTCTCATTTGATCTAATCTTTACTGTCTCCCCAATTATTTCATAAAGACAATCGTGAAATGACGTGTGACATTATTTCATGTATGGAAAGTTTAAGACTGACCGTTTTTTTTTTCTTTTTTTTTGAAAAAGTTTAAGACTGACTTTTTTTAAAAAAAAAAAAAAAGGTTTAAGGCTGACTTCTGTTTTATCTTTTTAAGAAATTTGATAATGGGGCTTAGTTGAGAAAAATTAATATATTAAGAGTTAAATTCAAATTATATAATTTATTAAGAAAAATCAATAAACATAATAAAACTGATAATTTAAAAAGATTATAAGTGAAATCTAGAATTTTCTAAAATATCAAGGAGCATATATCTCTCTAACTCTCCTCTGTTTTTCTAAGATTTTTGCCTCTCCAATATATTACCAACATAAATATATAATAATAAATTTTAAATTATACTTATAACGTAAAAATAATAATAATAATAATGATCGAAGTTTAAAAAATATGTGATTAATTTTATACTTTTTCGTCTGTCGGCTCGTTTGATAACCATTTCAGTTTTTGGTTTTTGGTTTTTCTGTTTTTGGTTTTTGGTTTTTGGTTTTTGGTTTCCTGTTTTTTAAAAACAAAAACCACATATGTTTGATAACTGTTTGGGTAAAATACCTTTTTGGTCCCTCATGTTTCAGCTCAGTTTCTAATAGGTCCCTAGGTTTCAAAATCGAACAATCAAGTCCCTGCTGTTCTAAAAATAGTTCAATTTAGTCCCTCCACCGTTAATTTTTTTAACGGTGCTGACGTGGCAACGTTTAATAATAAAATATTATTTTTTAAAATTAATTTTTAATTAAAATAATAAATTAATAAAAAATAAAAAAAAATTCCTTCTCTCTCCTTCCCCCAACCATCGATCCCCTCCCCTTCCCTTTCCCCTTCCCTTTCCCCTTCTTCCCTTCCCCTTGCCCTCCTCGCCGTCGGTGAGAAGATGGAGAATCAGGTGGTTTAGCATTCGGAGTCATTGGAGGAAGCGACATTGAACACGAAGCTGCCTCAGATTTTCCATTGAAACTGCTCGCAGTTGGTGAAAGACTCGAGTAACGACTCGACGGAGGCAGAAATCCACCAGAATGGCTTTGGGGTTTATCCTTCTCCATGAACTAAAAACACCCTCGTAAAGCAACTGAACAATACATAAATCTTAAGTCACAAATTCTTCATCAAATCAAACAAGCAAAACTCCACATTCAAGCAAACCTCCGAAATGGGTGTTCAAGAAATCAAATCAAAAGCCCTCAAATCAAAGACACATTACAAATCAAGTGGGAGAAATCAAAGGAGCAATACACCACAACACAACACAGCAACCAAGGCGTAGATTGCAGGAAAAATTACCAAACTAGAACCAGAAATCAAAATCGTCAACGCATTCGAAATGGGTCGAAAAAACAGCAGTTGGGAGGACAGTGAAGAAGCACGCGGAAGAGAACTGAGAGGCAGGCGCAAGAAATGGGGGAAGAGGAGGAAAAAAATGGGAGAGATGACTTTTGCAGGCTATAATGAAAGAGAGGGACACAGTTGTAGAGTGGGAATCGGGTCCGAATTTACGCAATCGACCAAAAGTAAATCAAGGGTTTCTATTTTCTAGCAAACCAAGCACATCCTCCTTCTCTTTCTCACCGGGGAGAAGATGAAGAAGATGAAGGAGGCGGCGGCGTTCATCTTCACCGGCGGCAAGGAGGGCAAGGGGAAGGGGAAAGGGAAGAAGGGGAAAGGGAAGTGGGGGATCGATTGTTGGGGGAAGGAGAGGGAAGGATTTTTTTTTTTTAATTTATTATTTTAATTAAAAATTAAATTTAAAAAAAAATAATATTTTATTATTAAACGTTGCTACATCAGCACCGTTAAAAAAATTAACGGTGGAGGGACTAAATTGAACTATTTTTAGAACAGTAGGGACTTGATTGTTCGATTTTGAAACCTAAGAACCTATTAGAAACTGAGCTGAAACATGAGGGACCAAAAATGTATTTTACCCTAACTGTTTTGTTTTCTATTTTTAAAAAACATAAAACCAACCTTGTTTGATAACTGTTTTTGGTTTTCAGTTTTTTAAAAATTAGAAAGATGAAAAGATGTTTTAGAGAGAGAAAAATGTGTAGAGACGTTGAAACAAAATTTAGAGACACAAATATAAATGTTTTCGAGAGAAAAGTTTTTGTTTTTCGAAAAGACGAGACAAAAGTTAAACATAGAAAAATTAGAGAGGTTAAACATAGAAAAATTAGAGAGGTGAAAGAAAACGTTTAGAGACAGAATATTAGTTAGACTCGAGAAAATATATTAGTTATAGAAAAAAAAAGTTAGGGTAAAAGAGATAAATTTTAGATAAAAAAATTAAATAAAAAGAGAAAATTTAGAGAGATAGTAAGGTTAAGAGTAAAAGATATGCTAAATAAATAACGATAAATTAGAAAAATAAATAAAAGTTGTAGCGATAGAAAATTTTGGAGATTTGTTTTTTCAAAAGAAAAATTAGGATATGTTTAATAAGGCGAGAAAAGTTATTGATAAGTTTTTAGAAATAAATAAGTTATAGAGGAAAAAAATTGAAAATTTTAGAGAGAGAACAAGAAATTTTATAGAGAGAAAAACGTTTTAGAGAGAAAAAAAATAGAAAAATGAATTTTTTGGAGAGAGATAGGTAAAAGATGAGAAAAATAATCATTAGAAGAAAAAATGAGTTTTTGAAAAACAGAAATCTGTTTTTAAAAACTACTTTTTTTGGTTTTTGAAATTTGCTTATAATTTCAAAAACGTTTTTAAAAAACAGAAAACAAAAAACAGAAATGGTTATCAAACACCCCTGTTTTTTAAAAATGAAAAACAAAAACAGAAAACAGAAAATAAAATGGTTATCAAACGGCCCCTAAATGTCATGTTTGAAGACAACTCTATTTGATCCTTGTCATTGCTTTTTCACATTATCTATGTAGGAGAAAGTTGATTAGATTTATATATATATATATATATAATTAATTTATAATAATAATAAATTAAATTACTAATTTTAGTCCATGAACCTCTAGCACTATGTTATCTATGAAGCTCTAACATTTTAAGAAGTTTATTGTAGGTGTCCTAGACTTTAACTTTCTAATAAATCTTTTTTTTTTTTTTAGCATATCAACATTTAGGGGTGGAAGGATTTGAACCTCTAATTTCTTGGTCGAGAGTATATACCAATTACCGCTGAGTTATGCTCACTTTTGACAACTTTCTAATAAATCTTTACGTCTTTAATTTTTTGTCTAATAAATCATAAGGGCAAATTGCAAAAACCACCCCTGAAGTATGGTGGTTGTAACAATTAGACCCCTAAACTTTCAAGCAGAAAAATTAAACCCTCAAACTTTAAAAATTCAAAAAATTTCACCCCTCAACTTTAAATGGTGAAATTAAACCCTCAAACTAACATAATTGTAAAAGTTAGACCCATTTTATGCCCTCTTTCTCTCTCATATTTTCTCTCTAATCTATCTACTTTCTCTCTCCCCATTTTAGTCTTCTCTCATTTTATCTTATCTCTCTACTTTCTGCAATTGAGGCGTCGAAGGACCATAAATTCGACTGAAACATAAAAAACACAAGTTGCTAGCCTTTGCTCGACTAATGAAGTAGAATGGGCCTGGTTTCTTTTCAATTCGAAGCTCACATACACTTCCACCCAATTCAAGTTTCTTTACACATGAGATGACAATAATTTCCTTTCTAGTGTACTAAGAGGCAGAATTATGCAGTTTGATATCAAAGTCTACTGATTGGATTAATATTGAGTAAGATGGGTGGATGGATGTGAAAATTTTGGGGAATCAAGCCATTGTTTTGACGGCCTTTTTGATCGTGGTGACCGTCTTGAAACTGTTAGACGTGTTCGGCGCCGGCAGAGGAGAAGCTTTGGTGTAGTTTACATCCGCCATAACTCCTTCGAATGACAAAATTCTGGCTGGACGAAGATGGGAAAACATCGTTTCCTGCCAAATTTTTGGACCTTCAACTCCTCAATGACAGCAAGTAGAGAGAAGACTAAAGTGGGGAGAGAGAAAGTAGATAGATCATAGAGAAAATATGAGAGAGAAAGAGCGTAAGATGGGTCTAAATTTTTACCATTATGATAGTTTGAGGGTTTAATTTCACCCTTTAAAGTTGAGGGGTGAAAATTTTTCAATATTTAAAGTCTGAGGGTTTAATTTTTCCACTTGAAAGTTTAGGGGTCTAATTGTTACAACCACCATACTTCAGGGGTGGTTTTTGCAATTTGCCCAAATCATAATTGTAACTCTATCGATGTAAACACTGAGCACAAGATATTTAAACTTATACTTAAATTCAACTTGCCATATAATAAGTTAATATCAAATTTATCAAACATAAAATTTAAAATTTAAAAACTTATGTTCTCCAAAAAAAAAAAAATTAAAAACTTATTATCAAAAACTACCTAGACACAACATTAAAAATTCAACGAATGTGTTAGAACCATTTTTAAAGTACGTGTTAGAACCATTTTTAAATTACGTAAACTTATTACACGACCACAAAATTTCATATAACAAACTTAATTTTAATTTAAGTTCTCAACTAGATCTAAATATTTGGCGTATCAAAATTGTTTATTATTTAACCCATTAATAGAGTTAGGATATTAAACAAAATATTTCATATATTTTTCATTGCTGGTGTGAAAATAATGATCGTTTAATTATTTTATACTATATTTTAAAATGAAACCTTCCTCCATTGTTTTAGTATACTCTCTCTTTTATTCCAACAAAAGGTGAAGAATATAGAAAGAAATTAAAATTTATGATTTAATCCATTAATTGAAGAGACGGAAAAAGAAAAGGAAAGACAAGAGAAATTCATTGAACAAAGAAGAGAGGTGACAATCGGAGAGAGAAAGAGACAGACGGGGGTAGATTTTTCTTTTGACTTCTAAGGCAACCTACGTTTAAAAAAGGGTAAAATACATTTTTGATCTCTCATGTTTCGATTCAGTTTCTAATAGGTTTTTAGGTTTCAAAATCGAACAATCAAGTCCCATCAGAAATAGTTCTATTGAGTCCCAAGGCCGTTAATTACTTAACGGGAGATGATGTGGCACCGTTTAAAAATAAAATAAATATTTTTTAATTAAAATAATAATAAAAAATTATTTTTAATTAAAATAATAAATAAATAAATAAATCACTTCTCTCTCCTCCCCTCTCCTTTCCCGTTCTCTTTCTCTTCCTCTTCCCCTTTTACTCCCCCTTTCCCTTTCCCTTCCCGCCGACGACCGCCGACGCCACCACCTTGTTCTTCTTGTCGCCGCCACCATCTCTTTCTTCTTCTTCTTCAAAATCACCGAACCCATCCCCTTCTTTTTCTTCTCTGAAAGCTCATACGTCTTTGTCATAGTTCGCTTCATCGACTTGTTAGAGAGAGAAAGGAACTCTGAAGCTTTTTTTCTTCTACATTTACATGAGTTGAAGGGTTTTCTCAGGAGTTGCCAGTTAGAGAGAGAGAGCGAGAGATTGAAAGATAATGGGGAGCAATACACTGGTGGGATCTCAGGACCATCTGAAATTGGCGAGGGAATACGCTCTCCCCCACCCCACAATACCCCTTCTCTTTCTTTCCCTTTCTTTCCCCATTCTTTCCATTGCCGCCGCCGTCGCCCCTTTCTTTCCCCATTCTTCCTCTTTCTTTCTCTTTCTTTCCCCATTCTTTCTCTGATTTTCCTTCTCGTTTTACCCCAGCTTTTATTCAAGAAAAAGAAACCTCCACGTCATCCTTCTCCCTCTGTTTCATCGTTTGTTTTTGTTTCTTCTTGCACTTTTGATTCAAACTTGAAAGATCACAGATGGGTTTCTTCCTAAGGGCTTTTGTGTTCTTCCTTGTTGTCAAGTCAATTCTGTTGAAATAGAGATTAATGTAAAGTCCCAAAAGCCAAGTCGATTTTGGAAACCTATAGTGATTTCAGATCAAAATGGCGTTAGAAACTCAAACCCTAAAGCCCCAAATGGTCGGACTATTAATGTAAGCCCTTCTTCTGCCTCTTTTCTCTCTTTGTAAAATATTCCCAATTTTAGCAAGAGGCGAAGACGACGGGAAGGACGGCGGCGACAAGAGGCGACGACCACGGGAGGGTCGCGGCGGTGGGGGCTATCACCGGCGAGAAGGGAAAGGGTGGGGGAGAGAGAAGAGACTAGAGAGAAAGAGAAGAGGAGAGAGGGGTGGGGGAGGAAGATTTTTTTTTTTTTAATTTTTTAATATTTAATATTTAATTATTATTTTAATTTAAAAACTAATATTTTAATATTTTTAACGTCCCACGTCAACACCGTTAAAAAAATTAATGGTGGAGGGACTCAATAGAACCATTTTCGAAACAGTAGGGACTTGATTGTTCAATTTTGAAACTTAGGGACCTATTAGAAACTGACCTGAAACATGAGAGACCAAAAAGGTATTTTACCCTTTAAAAAAATATAGTCATTCAAAATTTACAGGGAAAAAATCATTTTTAACCCTAAACTTTGGAGTTGTATCAATTTTAATTTTGAACTTTCGATTTCATCAAATTGAACCCTAAACTTAATAATCTGTATCAATTTTAACCCTACACTTATAATTTCATCAAATTGAACTTCAAACTTATCGAATTGTATCGATTTTAACCTCAAACTTGCGTAAATGTTACAATGTATACATTTGGTTAACTTTCTATTTGAACCAAAGTACGTAATTGATTATTTCTTCTTTTTTTTCTTAATTTACATTGCACCTGAATTGGTTTCTTATAAATAATATTGGAGAAACTTTATATTAGATGATTTTTTCTTGTTATTGAGAACTTTAATTGTGGAGGCTTTTTCGCTGCTATTTAAAATTACAAAAGCAAAGAAATTTTGGAGGTTTTTTATCTTCAAATATTTGTTGCTTTTTTCTTGTTATTAAGAACTTTGTGAGATTTTTTTTTCTTCTTTTACAGCTTTTTTTCTTGCTTAATCAGAAGAATATACAAATGGAGAAAATGAAAATAAAGAAATTTCGAGTTCTTTTATTTCTTATATTTGCTGGATTTTTCTTGTTGCCAATAACTTTGTGATTCTTTTTTTGGATAATAATAAGAAAAATAGTATGTGATATTTGATTTATTCAAGTTTTTCCAAAAAAATTCTTACAAAACACTAACTCAGGTGCAATGTGAATTATAAAAGAGGAAAAGAAAATTGTCAATTACATTTTTTCACAACAATCCAAATGAAAAGTTGACCAAAGGTTTACATTGCAACATTTATGCATGTTTGAGGTTTAAATTGATACAATTTGTTAAGTTTATGGTTCAATTGGATGAAATTGAGAGTTTAGGGTTAAAATTGATATAACTTGGAGGTTAAAATTGATTATTTTTTCCAAATTTATTCTTGTCACCAAAAAAAAATATTATGTAACTGTTTTTTTGTCACATCAAATTATTGGTTGTGGTTTAATCAAGTCCTTTTTTTTTTTTTTTTCTTTTTTGAAACAGTTTAATGAAGTCCTTTTAAAAAAATATATTATTGTTTTTATGTCACATCAGAATTATTGATACTATATCTGTCGATATGTTAAAATATCTGGAATCAAAAGGTTTGGCAAGATTCAATCAATAACTGCAATAGAAAAAAAAAAGATTCAATCAATATATCTCCTATCCTATCTTATATAAATATCTAATAAAAAAGAAAACTTAAATTATAAGTTTAATCCCTTGAATTTAGTTTGTCTATTTAATTCTGAATTTTATAGAGTGTCAAATAGATTTTTAAATTGTGTTTTCCTATTGTAGCTTGCTATTCGGGATAAACTCTATATGTGGGATCAAATTTGTGTGTGGAATTCTTTTATTCATGTTGATTGTGTCCTATGTAGAGGGGCAATTGGATCTCGTGACCAATTTGTTCTTTGAGTGTCTATTTAGTGATTTAGTGTGGTGAAGTGCTCCATTGGGACATATCTTCACATCAGATCGCTTCTTGGTCTACGAAGCTTGACTGGATTTGTCATTATAGTACAGACAAATCTTTGGAGCGTGTAAAGTGTGGAAGGTGGCCTGTGTGTAGTTATTTACCATTTATGGAACGAGCATAACCTTCGTGTTCATGGTTTCTCTTCTCGTTCTTCTTCGGCTTTAATTTAGGTAGTAAGGTCGAATATCTTCTTTTGATGTTCATCTTGGCCAATTGCGCTAAATGTTAGTGTTGCAATGGTATTTCCTCCCTCATGAAACCTTTTCTATTCAGTCATTTTGTTGATTTTGAGTTTGTTTGTTGTTTGTTTTGATCCTAGTTTATGCCTTGACCTCCAGCTATGAGGTCATTGTTACTTTGTAATATACTACATTTGTAAAAAAAAAAAAATTGTATCTAATAGGTGTCTGAACTTTTAAAATGTTTTAATAAGTTACTGAACTTTCAATTTTATATCTAATAAATCTCGGGCATGTTCAAAATTTAATTAAAGAATATTAAATATATAAAATTATAATTTATGTCTCATAGAATCTTAAACTTTTGAATTTGTGTTTATTAGGTTCGTGGATTTAAAAATGTTGAATAATTTAAAGGCCTATTAGACATTAAATTGAAAGTTCAATGTCCTTATTGGACATAAATTAAAAATTTGAGGACATATTAGACATATTTTAAAGATTAAGGACCTATTTAGACATAAAAGTTAAAAGTTCAAGAATTTATTTGATACTTTTTGAAGTTCAAGTATCAAATAGACACAAACTTGAAAGTTCGAGAATTAAACTTGGAATTTAACCAAAAATATATATCATCGAGTAGTCATCAATAAATAAATAATTTTTTTTTTTTTTTGAAAACATGAATATATAAATTACAATGATAAAATCTATAACTTATTTATAAAGGTGGAACTAAAAAATATATATATATTTATAAAGTAAAAATAACTCAATTGCCTGTTGAAATAATTTTATAAGCTTTTAGAGGTTTATAGGATCAATATTGATATTTTATTGATATATCCATCAATATATTCGTAGAATTGAAATATCAATATTGATATCGACATTTTTTTTTTCAAAGACCACGGAAAATCCACAACCAAAATTTTAATCTAATAATAAATTATATTTGGTTCCTCTAAAAAAAAGTGAGATCACAATATGATCATTATTGTCAAAGCGAGCTCAACGGTATTTGGCATGTACCCTCAAGATCAGAGGCTCGAATCACCCAACCCCAAATGTTGATGTACTAAAAAAAATATGATCATTATTGTGAAAAAAAAATAGTTAAATGCCTAAAGGTATGTTTTGATTCTTGATGCTGGGTACTTTTTTCAAATTGGTGCATTGATCCTTTATTAAGTTTCATTTACAACCCTAATTCATTTAACATTGGATTTTCCTTCTAAAAAAAACGAGTGTCGAGGAAATCGAGATCGAATTGATAGGAGTTTGACCATTTTTCGACTTGCTTCTTGAGGATTTCTCCACTGGTTCAGAAGCCATGGAGGCAAAGAAATCTAGGTTTTCTTAGGATTTTTCTCTCGGTTTAAATTCTATGTGAATCGGATTCTGGAGACCTGAGTATTGAAATTGCTATGAGGAGCTGATGATGAGAGCAGTGAGGAGGGGAGAATGAACTTATTTAAAGGCATTTTCTAGGCCTTACATCCTCAGTCGAAAGCTTCAAAAATTGACAACCGATTAATTTGTAGATTCAAAAGAAGAAAAACAAATTGTACAGATTTGGGCAGCGCTGTGGGATTCATCAAAATGAGATTACACAAATTTGTAGACTCAAAAGAATAAAAGCAAAAAAGAGTTTTCTCTGTTTTTGCAAACTGTGCAGACTTTCGATTGTGTTGCTCGACTCCTTCTCCATGAACTCGGCCATTTCTTGAACTGCTTCTATATTCTGGTATGTCTTTTTTGTTTCTTTTTACGAACTGAATCCCTTTTCTTGATTTTACCTTTTGTCAATTTGAACCAAACACTAGAAATTACAATTTTTAATATTGGAGTTGGAGTCATTGGGATTGAGATTTGTGTTTTTGAGAATAGAAACTTTTTTAATTAATTGGTTGTGGGAGTAGAGAATTGAAGGACGAATTTGATATGCGCTCTACTATTTTTATGAATTATCTGCACCGTAACTTTTACTTCTGTCATTTTTAGCTTTCTCTAACTTTTAAAATGTCTTACAGATATTCAATAGGAATTAAATAAGAATTAAGGATATTCTTTATCAATAGATTACCATGTATTTCTAAAATCTATATTAGATTTTGTTTATTTTTACTCATACATGAGTTTGTATGTCTTTTTATAGATCTTTTACACTTTTTGGTGATTATGTGAAAAATTATGAATTACATATCTAGAAGTTTGATAGTAACATTTTGATGTAATTAGTTATTTTTTTAATAGTTAGATTTAAGTTAAATTTGGATTTCATATCTCTTCTTTTATCATTAAATTTGAATTCATTTATTTTAGCTTACTGTATATAAAATTGTTGATAACGGTTAAGGTTACCATGTATTTCTAACAAATTAGTTATTTTATTGATTGAGGGTATTTTGATAAATCGATAATCCAAATTTATTAATAAATAAATCCGATTTGGCCATTTATCTATAAAATTAAGTCGTGTTGTCATTTTTCAAAACGTCCATTTCATTATAGTCATTCTTGCCGTTAACTCCAGAATCAATGTGCAATAAAGGTGTAGAAAATCGATTGATTTGGTTTTTTTTTTTTTTTCTTTGAGAGGAATTTTGATTTGATTCTTGTCGGTTAGATTTACTTGGTTTTGGACCCTAAAATGAACTCTTTTTTTAGTTAGGGATATCCACGTGGATGCCCCCTTTTAATTCCAATTTCCATGAAATTCTCCGTTAAATTCCTTAGGGGCTGACGGCGGCCGGCGGTCGTCGGAAAAGTCAAGGAGTCGCATGGAAGAAGTAAGGAGATAGTTACTGTAGTGGATTGAATAATGGTTACGGTAGAAAATAGATAAAATAATCGGGGGTTAAAATAACCCACCTCACCAATTATTTTTGTTGGTGCCCCAAACATTGAATAGGGATTGAGGCAGAGATTTTCCTCTTGTTTTTTTTTTTATATTCTTTTTAATCTCAATTAAATCAAATAATTCTTTTTTTTATAAAATTTCAAATAGTTAAATTTTTAGTGAAAAATATCCATTAATTTTCAATTAGATAATTAATTATGGATGAAATTTTTTTATTTATATATATATATAGGGATGGAGAATACATTTCCCATCTCCATCCCTATTTTGCTTGTCGGGAATTTTTTTCCCCACTCCCTCTCCCATTCTCTGTCTAAACGGGATTTCCTATTATCCCAGTAAGGGCGGTGCCAAGAAAAAATAGACATATTTGCTTTTCATTTTAATTATTTGATTTGACTTGTTGGTCCATTTTTTTTTTTTTTTTAGTTCAGTTACTCAATATCCTTAATCCACTCACTCAATTCTCACACTACACACTCTTAAAAAAAAATTCCCCATAAAAATATATATACATTTTCAAATAATAAACATTCATATATGTAGCTATATCCCTATCCAAATAACAAAAAAATTAAGAATAATTAAGTTCAAAACTTAAAACAAAATGAGTCAATTTGAAAACAGTTGTGTTGGTAACTCACCATAAGAATTGAGTCAATTTTTTTCAAAGAGAACGCCAATGCTCTGACCTTTGAGTCCTTCTCAGGATATTGTCGCTGCTTAAAATACTCAAAGAAAACTCTCAATTCCTCGTCAATATATAAAATTTACTTAATTTAAAATGTTAGTAGACTCATGATCATGATTCACAAACTCACACAAATTACTATTATTTTAATTTAGTTTAATTATAAGTTTAGTACTTCAATTTTGAAACTTGTGTCTTGAAGGTCTCCAAACTTTAAAAACTGTCAAATAGGTTCCTAAACTTAAAATATCTAGTAGGTCCATCAACTTTCAATTTTGTATCTAGTAGGTTCATGAACTTTCAATTTTGTGCCTAATAAATCCTTACATATTCAAAATGTGAAAAAATTAATTGATCTTTCGTATTTTTTTTTAATAAAAAATAGTTAATTTCTAACTAAAAATTTTCATTTAAATCGTTAATTTCTAACTAAAGTGAAATTTCTCAAATCTCTCTACATAAACAAAATAATATTACATATCAAATTATCTAATGATCCACATATAGTCGAAATGTCCAAACGATAAGATTCAAACATATCAAATTATTCAAGTGATTGGACGAGATAAAATGAAATGTGGATGGGGAGTGAGATGGAATTTAGGTCACTGAGGTTTCCCACTCCCTCCCTCCCTATTCTTCGCAGGAAAAACAGACATCTCTATTTGAGTACTTTTGGCTAGAGCATTGATCAAATGGTTTGAATCAAACGACACCTGACTATCAAGATGAACCAAAACAAAATAACAGCTGATATTGCATATTAATCAGATTCTATTTGTTGAACAGATCATACATACAGCAATGGCCACCCTCTCAATCTCTATTTCTACCTCTAATCTAAAGGCCATTGACAACCCATTTTCTATAGAACACACAGCCCACATCAGAGATCAGACTAAATTTTCAAAATTTACAGCTCTCAAGTCCTAATAGCAGACCCTTTTATGGGTTGCTGCTGAACAACGAGCTCGAAGAAAACGGTGCCTGCATTTAGCCAAATGTAAGATGCAGGCACAGAAACCTTTGCTCTTCGCAGCTACGCCATAACCAGCCCAACCAAGCATTCATAATACAGATTGGCCGGGTGAATACAGCTAGCGCAAATAATGAAGACAAGAAAACCCTCAGGGTTATTGCCAAAAATGGACTTCAGAACAATTTTAAATGTATGAGTAGTACAATAACAATGTTGATCAGCTGATAGAAATGCTTTCTTGAGGAGCTGCTTACGCTCAGCTGTCCTTCATTGATGAACACATCCTTCCCAGATGTTACAGAAACATTTACAGACGATGAACCTGTCAAACAGCAGTTGTCTTGATTCAGAAATGATTTGGAAGAAAACATATATAGAAAATACTTTATGCATTCAACACTTGATCTAACTTACAGTCATAATTGGCCCATCCAATCCGTTGTCGAGCTAAGTCATAGACAATGATCTTATCTTTCAAAACAAGATCTACAAGATGAAGGGGTGTTCATCAATGAAAATGAAGATGAAGTTCATTGACATTGCTCGTGGGAGGTAAATTGAATTTGAAAATTGACAAAAAATAATAGGACTGTGTGGCTGTTCATGCATGATATTCTAATTTGAAACTAAATCTAGAATTTAACCTCCTAAAATATTTATTCCATCCTCAGCTTTCTGAAAACCGATGCACCATAAAGCTGGTTCCTGCCAGATAAAATTGTTTTGCATTATACAAATGCCAGAATTCAATATCTAAATCTCTCAAAAGTCAGAATGCATTAATGAAAATAAATGATGTGCTGGCAAAATTATTGAGCAACTTACTATGGAGTCAAACTGAAGATATTCTTCAGGTTTCAGCACCATGGATGCAATACCCTCAAAATTAAAGCTTATCACAGGAAATATTTCCGCTATACTAAACATAAAAACATATATACTCAATTAGTTCCTGAAAAAAGAAAAGAACAAAGGCACACTTTTCTTTGAAGATGAATCATATTTCCAATCTGATTTGGTTAAGTCGGACAAGAGACAACACCTCGTAGAGACTCGATAACATTGGCTACCCCTGGATATTGTGGGAGTGGCTGATTGAGAAACAGCAGAAGTTATCTACAAGTAAGCGATGGTAAAATCAGAACCAGTACATGTAGATGAAAGCATTATCAAAATTTTTCCACCGCAATGCAGCTTGCAAAGAGTAGTTCAGATACAGAGACAAATAGCTGATGAAATAAGGACTCCTCAGTACTGAACATGAAAGGAAAATATTCAAAAGGAAATTTAAAAAGAAACATAAAGGTATCTCAAATGATAATCTCATATTCTATGTCCTCTGCAGCTTCATATTTACTGCATGTTCTCATAGAGAGATAGCCCAAGTAGTCTGTTTATTTATTTATGCGTATAATAAGAAACCAGATTTCATTAAGATGAGTGAAGTAACAAAAGAGGAGCATACCAAAAAAAAAAAAAAAGGCCTAAACAGAGACATGACTGGAGTTGCAACAAAATATACGAAGCTATGATGACAAATTTATATTTATTAGTAGAATATATATATATATATTTTTTTTTTTTTTTGACAAACTCAGCACAAAGAGTAATCATATGCAGTCAACACCAACTGATATCAGTTTGGTTGACTTATCCCTTCAATAACTATATTTTATAATCATGAAATTTATTGCAAGCAATCAATGGAAATCAAACCTAACCATAAGAGACATGTAGGAATATAAACAAACTTACCACACTGACAATCCAATCATAAACTTCTTCCACAAGATAGGCCAAAGTTGTTCCAGAGTCAATAATAGTTTCTCCGGCTTTTGATATTGAAAACGCTGTGGGATTTGGAAATAGTTGCCCGCTGATTGCAATACTTTGTAAGTTTAAAGTATAGTGCGGCCTGATTTCAATCGAAAAATAAATAAGTTAAACATATAATTATAAAATGTAGTATGCATGTCATATGTATAACTAACAACACTTAAACTATACAGAAGAAAAAAAAAACAGAAAAAGAAGAAATTGTTGCCAGAGACAAAAATGCATTGAAAGAGAGACACAATCAGCAAGGGGGTTAAGGACGCTGCAATATTTCTAACGAAGTTTCCATGGCAAAGTAGCAATCATCCCCTGATAAATGAATAGCCATAAACTGTGGAGATCAATTACAAATTAAAAAGACACCTTGGCACCATTAGTTAGAATGAAGAAATACTTTTGGATCTTTAAGATTTAGTACAATACTTGATACAACTCTTTCTTCCATGGAGGCCATCCCACTTTTGATGTATGATGCCAGTCTTAAAACCTCAAATTTATGGTTTTGTAGATTTATCTTTTTAATACCAGAATCACATTGCCTCTTAATTAATGTCATGCAGTTCCAACTAGAGACTTTTAATTGACCTTAAAATATCGATGGTGAGAAAATCATGGAATATTTCCAAGGGCAGAAGACCTTAAAATATCGATGGTGAGAAAATCATGGAATATTTCCAAGGGCAGAAGTCACAAGAGGTTTTGACTTTACAGTGGCTTCAAGATGATCTTTTCTTCATAAGCCTTCGACAATTAAAGAACCAAGGTAAGCACTTATATGAATTATCCGCATATCACATCTCTAGTTCCTAATAATTGAAAACTAAAGGCTTAAAACAAGTGATGTGTGATGAATGTAAGAAGTATGTCTCTGGCAAATCTGGTCAAAGATTGATCCTATTGGAATCATTCATGAGAGTCATTTATGGATTATAACTCTGAGGAAATATTAGGGGGAAAAATAAG
Source organism: Luffa acutangula (assembly GCA_036850905.1). Taxonomy (NCBI): domain Eukaryota; kingdom Viridiplantae; phylum Streptophyta; class Magnoliopsida; order Cucurbitales; family Cucurbitaceae; genus Luffa; species Luffa acutangula. The sequence continues at coordinate 51,475,322 of CM072087.1, read as the reverse complement.
GATTCAAAATTTCATAGACATCATAAAGAATAAGTAGAACCAATAGCCAAATCTTTCACAAGATAGAGGACATACTGAGATGGAATAAGTGGACTATAAACAATGCTGGGCTCCAGAATCTCACCAAGAACCAAGATACCCCCTCCATTTTCCCCTCCTTTCAAACAATGGGAGAATACTTTAGGTGTTATCCCTCGAGAAGATAATTGTGAAATAACTGAAAACTCCCCTTGACCAAACCCAAAAATTCCATCAAGTGCTTTGGTTGCCCGAGTCAAATCCCCATACTGATATATGCTACACCTGCATTGACAACCAAACAGAGAAGCAATTTCAAGTTTTCACCCAAAAATGAATAAATACACACATGGAATCAAAAGATCAAGTAAAGTGGATCATTAGAGCAGACTTGTTCTTTCAATTAGATAATTATAAATCAAGTGCATTTAACTACCAATCTTACTTCTGTAGTTATCAATGACAGAATATACTACAGCCCAAATATTGTATTCTTGGCAATATATCAGAATATTTAGGGGCAATGAAATAGACAATGGCTTCTGATGTTTGGAATATGATATTTCGGCTGAATTCTACAATGGATTTAGCCACTAGGTGATGAAAAGCATGAAACCTAAGTCTTACAAGAGGCTAATTTTTTTTTTCATTTTTTAAAAAATGAAAGCCAAGTGAAAACATGTTTTGATAATTACTTTCAAAATTTATTTTCCCTCCAACAATGCCATTCTTCCTTTGAAAATCACAAGCTTATAAACAATATTATTTATGTACACAATGATTTCAACCACAAGTAACTCAAATCATAACACACTCTAGAAAAAAAAAATTAAACTGTTCTGCAAAATAAACTACCAAATAACTGGTAAATTTCTTTAAGACTTGAGTTCCCTCATCTGTACTAGTGAGCAGTTCAAACAATCTTGAATAGATATACAATGTTCAAATAAGATCTATCAACTCACCCAAAAACAATAGTGGCTGAAGAGTTTGCAATCATGGACTCCCCCAGAATCATGTCAAAATACATTGAGTCGGTAACATAAAAGCCCGACGTCCCACTTCTATCTCGATAATGGAAGGTGTAACTGCAATTGTCAGTCTGGGATAAGCATTGATTTGTGGTGGTTGGAACTGCAGAACATATCGGATCAGTGCAGGGAACAAGCCTAGCAGAGGATGACTGTGCAGTATCAAACAAGTTGAGTTCGATCTGTAAAGATAAAAACATCATAAGCACTTAAAGAGTCAGCAAAAAATCTCCATTCTGCAAGGTTTTGTTCATGATATCCACAATTGGTAGAAATAGAAATTGAACTTTGAAACCTTAAGCTCAATTGAGAAAATAATCAGTGAAAAAGTAACAAAAAACATAAGAAAACAGAACATTACTCCAAGTCCGCTTGATTGAGGACAGCCATCGCAAGGACTGCAAGTGACCCACAAAATGTCACTCCCAGTATCGATCTGCACATTGAATTCCCTCTGAGGATTTCCCAACTTCACTTTGGTGAAATAAAGCCTACGAAAACCAAGACCCGCAATTGAATAACACCAGACAGTACAAATTTTGCAGTAAACCACCAATTCAATTCCATATAACTTGTAGGAAAAGAAAAGGAGGGTAAATACGATTGAAGATAAAAAAAAACAAACAAATTGGGTTGTCTGTAGAAACCCCCCAAAAATAGGTTAATTACCATCCCCGAACAATTATCGACGCCAAACATTCTACACATACATACAGAAATATCAAGAAAAATGATGATCGTGCAGTGAAAGGAACGATAACCCGACACAAAAAAGAAACAGTCAGCCATGTGGTATTATAATAAAACAATTGGCCATGTCGTACTATAACAGAAAAGAATTACGAATTGCACAAAATTAGCAAAGACGAAGAGGACGCACCCGACGAATGGATCGGAGGAGCCTTTAACGGAGAAATTGACGATGCCACCGGGCAGTCGCCGCAAGACGCGGGAATGGCGGAGGCGGTCGCGAGCTCTGAGGGAGTCGAAGTGGGGACTGGGAAAGTGAGGGAAGGCTCTGCGGAGAGGGAAATGGTTGGCGGAGAAGGCGGCCGCCGTGCCGGTGAGGACGAAGGAGGCCAAGACAGAGATGAAGCAAAAGAAGAGGCGCATTTTGGTGGGTTTTTGGAATTGGAAAATGGGCTGTGCTCTGTTCCGTCGATTGTTGTCGCTGTAGAAAGAGAGGGAAACTTAGCGACGAAGAAGAAAGTGGGGCTGTGTTCTTCGCTTTTTGGGCATTGAAGGAAGTGGCACACGACACGAACGGGCAGTCGCAGTTGGTTTTTACAGGGAAAGGTTTAAAAGCCGAATTGTGGATTAAAATTTTTTGCTTTCTTTCTCTTTCTTTCTCTTTCGAGTAAATGAAAATTCATTTTTTGCCATTTGATTTGACGCAGACGACTTGTGCGAGTAAAATGCATTTATAGAGCATGTGGATGTGGCCTGTGTGTGGGAGATGAAAAGTCGAAAATACCCTTTCTTACTCTACTCTATTTGGTGGGGTCCACAACAGACTTTTTTTGGTTCCATGACTCGAGTCTACGCCATTCCTATTTCCTACCGTACTATAACTATAACTATAACTTGGTCTGCTATGCTTGTTTAAATTCCTATTCCGCCGACCACGACCATGGTCACTGTCGGTCCGACACGCGCACGCCATCTTTGACGGCTTAAAATTATTATTCTTTACAAATTACAGACCGCGCCTTCGCCCGTCTCCAGCGCCGTTTCACACCCATGGCGCATTGGCATCTCAATCCATGCACCATTCCTTTCTCTCATTCAACATAACCGGGTTTCGATGACAAACATATAAACAAATTTATATTATCACAAACATATAACTACTTAGTCTCCTATATATAGTAGTAGTACATTTTGAAACAAACTCACCATGACAAACATATGTACATGGAAAGTGGCCACAAGTTACACACTTACCATACTATGCCTATCAAACATATCAAACATAAAATTAAAAGATAAAGACATTTTTAAAATTTAATGACGTATTAGATATACCATTATTGATAATTCAAAATTTTATTAAACACTTGTTTCCATTCATTCGTTTGTTCATTCATTTTTTAAATTGAATGAGACAACCATGTTTTTTTTTTCTTCTTTTGATAACATGTGAAGGTGGAGAGATTTGAACCAGTACAAATTTTCATGTTGACAACGAAACAACCATGTTCAAAATTTAGTTGGGAGGATATGGGCGTCCATTGTGTGAACGGATAAATTAGGTTATTATAAACTTAGAATTTAGTTAAACCACATATCGTGACACAATTGTTTTCATTATAATTTCAAATAGAATCTCATATATTTAATGAGAATTTGAATGTTTTTTTTTTTAATGTGGGTGGAGATTCAAACCACATACCTTTTGATTATTAATACAACTTTATGTCAATTGAACTATGCTCTTGTTGGCGGTGATAAATTAAACGTTGAACTAAAAAAATGTTAAATTAAAGTTTTTTTTAAAATGTTAAATTAAAGTTTAGTTTCTGAATTTTTTGGATTTTACCTAATAAGCTCTTAAACTTTAATATATAGTTTAATTGATTTAGATAATAAAATCAATTTATGTGTGATATATTATTAATATTTATCGATATTTTATCTAATCTTCGTGATACCGTGATATCTTGTAGTTTTTCTACTCTCCCTACTACCATTATATGTCTTGATTTCTCTCACTAATCGTGGGGTTAGACTAGGTAGGGTCACAAATCCACATACAAAATCATATTATAAATCTTCAACTTTTCTTTCATTGTCTTTCTTATACACTTATTAATTAATAACATTTTAATGACAGTCTATGTTGAAACATGGTTATTATCAGCCCACTATTTATGGCCCAGCAACTCTCACATTCATTTATCATGTTTAGTCATAAATATTTGATGGGCTTGTGTATGTATTGAGTTAAGCCCATTATACATCTCTAGTAGGGTTTTAAGAACTTGTATATATACTACTTTACATTCTGTATCAATACAAGTGAGAATACAAAACTTCAAGAAACAACTTTTTTAAACTTGGTATCAAAGCTTATTCAAGCCAACGCTTCATCTCCTTCAGCCTCCATCAACATGGATTTGGGAAAAGAAACAACGGTTCCAACGCCCACATCATCAACAGCTCCTGCACACATAGGAAGCAACATTGTTAACACTACATCTGGAAATGGGCTAAACTCAGGACTTTCAGTTAAGTTGAATGAAAACAACTATACACTGTGGAAGTCAATGGCTCTAATTGTTCTAAGAGGACAAAGGTTGGATGGTTTCATATTGGGAACCAAAGCTCCACCAGCACAGTATATAGCTGTGAACAACAAAGATAGCTCCCCAACAAAAATTGTTCCAAACCCAGAGTATGAAGAATGGATAACAGTGGATCAAGCCCTCTTAGGGTGGCTTTATGGCTCAATGGAACAATCCATTGCCTCAGATGTTATGAAAAGCTTTAGAAGGAAGATATGGGTCTCACAACAAGGCAAGAATCATTCTATTAAGATCAACCTTGCAAAACACAAAGAAGAACAACATGAAGATGACAGAGTACCTTGCAAAAATGAAGCAAATAGCTGATGGGCTCAGCTTAGCCGGTGAAGAGGTGAGTGAATCTTACCTTATTTCGAGTGTCATTACAGGATTAGATGCTCAATATCTTCCTATTACATGTACGTTGAATGGAAAAAATGCCTTGACCTGGGAGGAGCTATATGCTACTCTAATAGCATTTGAACAAACATTGGTCCACCTCAATGTAATCTCTGATGTCAATGACCTATCAAATGCCACAGCACACTTAGCCATTCAAAAGGCATATTCAAACAATCACTCCAACAATAGCTTCAGCACACAAGGCCCAAATAATAGTCACAATGGCAGAAATCAATCCAATCAAAATAGTGGAAGAGATCAAAGTCGTGGCACATACCGGGGAGGAAGAAAAAGAGGTCGAAATAATGGAAATAGACCTGTCTGTCAAGTTTGTGGAAAACTAGGCCATACAGCAGCAGTTTGTTACAATAGATATGATGGAAACTACATGGGAGCACCACCAAATCATGGAAAAAATCAAACGAACTCTGCATTCATTGCAAGCCCATAAATTTTCAATGACTCCAGCTGGTATTCTGATAGCGGAGTCAGCAATCACATCACCTCGGATCCGAACATGCTGAATCACAAAACAGAATACACCGGTAAGGAAACAATAACAGTGGGTGATGGAACTCAACTTGAAATATCACATATTGGTAATAGCTTTCTACCTTCTTTAGACAATCAAAAGTTGAAGTTGAACAATATTTTACATGTTCCTACTATTACCAAGAACTTGCTGAGTGTATCTAAGTTGACGAATGATAATGATGCCTATATGGAATTTCACTCTGATTTTTGTGTTGTGAAGGACAAAACCACGGGTCGTGTTCTGCATCAAGGGAAGCTTAAGGAATGGCTGTATCAATTGGAGTCAAGAAACAAGTCACCCAACCTATTTCTATGTCAGAAGAGTCCAAGCTTTGTGCTTAAGTCTAGTTTCAAAGGTTAGTATGGTTGTTCCTCTCAAAGGCAACCTTTGCAATCTAATGTCAAAGCCTATGTATCTAGTTTCAATTCCAAAAAAGAGGTGTGGCATAGGAGATTAGGCCACCCCTCTGAAAGAGTCCTTAGTCGCTACACTTGGATTTATCCTCTAAAAAACAAATCAGATTCATTGGAAGCCTTCAAACACTTTAAGAACCTAGTGGAAAACAAGTTTGACTAAAAAATAAAAACTCTTCAGTCAGATTGGAGAGGAGAATATAGAGCATTCACTGATAGTCTAATAGAGAGCAGGATTGAGTTTAGACATTCTTGCCCTTACACCTCAGCTCAAAATGGTCGAGCAGAAATAAATCATAGACATATTGTGGAAACCGGTCTAACCCTCCTAACCCAAGAATCTATGCCCTTAAAATATTGATGGGAAGCCTTTGAGACAACTGTTTACTTAATTAACCGTCTTCCTACACCAGTTTTAGAAGGCAAATCACCACTAGAACATCTCACAAGAAAGAAACCAGACTATGATTTTCTAAAAACCTTTGGTTGTACTTCATTTCCTTGCCTTAGACCTTATCAACAACACAAATTTCAATTTCATACCACTAAGTGTGTATTTATGGGGTACAGTGACATCCACAAAGGTTACAAATGCATGAGTTCTAATGGAAAAACCCACATCATGTGAAATTCAATGAACTTGAGTTCCCATTCCAAAGTAACTTCATCCAACATCAAAATTTACCAAATAAACCATCTGAAATGGTCATCTCTTGGTTGCCAGAGTCTAGACAAATTGTTACCTCACCTATTTCCACTTACTCTAAGGAGTATAGTCATCCCCTTGCTACCACTGATGCTCAACAAAACCTGTTTCGTTCTCATCAAACAATTTTCAGGGCAGAAAATGCGGAAAATTGTGACTTGAATGATGATAGTGAAGGAGTGAACCTGGGACAAGGAACTGACAATGTGTTAGAAGAATCAATTCAGATAACAAACTCTCCAAGAGCAGTCCAAAGATCACTATTAAGTGAGTTTGACCATGTAGAAAGCATACAACATGAACCATCAGTTGAAATTTCCACAGCCACACAAGAGAATAATCATCCTATGAATACAAGGGGGAAAGCAGGGATCTTCAAACCCAAGTATAAAGCTTACAAGGTTGAATGCCAACCACACAAAATCAGTCGAGAGTTAAAAATTAGTGAGCCAACATCTGCTTTTGAAGCTCTAGCTAGTGAACACTGGAAGAAGGCTATGGATGAAGAGTTTAGTGCCTTGATGAAAAACAACACGTGGAGGTTAGTTCCATTCTCTCCAAAATTGAACATTGTAGGAAACAAATGGGTGTTCAAAGTGAAAAATAATATTGATGGGTCTTTTCAGAGATGCAAAGCTAGATTGGTTGCCAAGGGTTTTCATCAAAACCCAGGAATTGATTTTTCAGAAACCTTTAGTCCTGTTGTTAAAGCCCCCACTATAAGAATAATATTAACAATAGCAGTTTCACAAGGTTGGGAAATTCTAAAACTTGATGTTAATAATGCATTTTTGAATGGAGATCTCAAAGAAAATATATATATGAATCAACCAGAAGGTTTTGTAGATCCAAACAAACCGAAGCATGTTTGTCAACTTGTGAAAGCCCTATATGGTTTAAAACAGACACCAAGGGCCTGGTATGAAAAGTTGAGGTCCACTTTGATGAGTTGGGGTTTTATAAACACTAAGTCTGACACATCCTTATTCTATTTAAGGGAAGGGCAGAAAATACTTTTTGTCCTAATCTATGTTGATGACATTGTTGTGTCAGGAAATTGCAAAATTTTGTTAGAGAAGTTTATCTGTGAACTCAACTCAAAGTTTTCCTTAAAAGACATGGGAGAGTTACATCACTTCCTCGGTATAGAAGTGAGAAAAGAAAGAGAAGGATTACATCTATCACAAGGAAATTATGTAGCAAACCTTTTGAAAAGACTCAACCTTGAGAATTTGAAACCAAGCAACACACCAATGTCAACGGGCAGAAAATTATCAGCTAGAGAGGGGGAAAATTGAAGAACCAAACTGAGTATAGAAGCATTTTGGGAGCATTGCAGTACCTCACCCTCACAAGGCCAGATATAGTGTATGCTGTAAATCGACTAAGTCAGTTCTTCCAAGATCCAAGAACTACCCATTGGCAAGCCTTAAAAAGAATGTTAAGATATGTTAAAGGAACCTTAGATAACGACATAACAATGAAGGCAACAAAAGAAATCAAGCTTACCGCCTTTACCGATGCCGATTGGGCTTGCGATGTAGATGACCGAAAATCAGTTGGTGGATATTTTGTCTTCCTTGGTGATGGTTTGATTTCTTGGTCTTCGAAGAAACAAGGTGTGGTCTCGAGGTCGTCGACTGAATCTGAATATAGATCTTTGGCCATTGCTACTTAAGAATTGATTTGGATTGAAAGTCTACTTAAAGAAATTTCTTTTCCCAATGCAAATCCCTCAGGGGCCGTTTGGTGCGCCGGAATTGAATGGGTTTGGAATGGAATGGAATGGAATCTGATGCCCATGGGAATATTTTGCTGGAATCATGATTCCCATGTCTGTGTTTGGTGCATTGGATTTGAGTTGGAATTAATGGAGAGAGAAATAGTGGGACCCACCAAAATTATGAAGAAAATGGAGAGAGAAATAGTGGGACCCACCAAAATGTTGTTAAAATAGAAAAAGAAATTGTGGGTCCCATCAAAATTAGGAAGAAAAATGGAGAGAGAAATAGTGGGACCCACCAAAATGTGGGAATGAATTGGAATCCACATGCCCACCCTTTCATTCCAACCCCGGCCAACCAAACAAGGGCATCCATTTCCATTCCAATCCAATCCAATCCAAACCCATGAAACAAACAACCCCTCAGTGATTTGGTGTGACAGTCTCAGTGCCTCAGCTATGGCTTCAAATCCTGTATATCACGCTAGGACTAAACATGTAGAAGTAGACCTGCACTTTGTACGAGATAGGGTTGCTGAAGAGAAGCTAAAAATCCAGTACATTCCAAGTTGTGAACAGCTGGCCGATGGTCTAACCAAGGCACTGCCACACGTTCAGTTCACTTATTTGAAAAACAAACTTAGTGTAAAGCCCAGACCCCAAGTTTGAGAGGGGGGTGTTGAAACATGGTTATTATCAGCCCACTATTAATGGCCCAGCAACTCTCACATTCATTTATCATGTTTAGTCATAAATATTTGATGGGCTTGTGTATGTATTGAGTTAAGCCCATTATACATCTCTAGTAGGGTTTTAAGACCTTGTATATATACTACTTTACATTCTCTATCAATACAAGTGAGAATACAAAACTTCAGGAAACAACTTTTTTAAACTGTCTATCACTCCAAAACTATCTTGTTATTATTAAACGATGTATTTGTCTGCACTTACTTGTGTTATTGATATTGATTATGAATCAATCAAATTTCCACTCGTGTTGCAACTCTTTTTAATTCCTAAAAAAACTATCAATATAATAATGTATATGTCTATGATATATGTTAAAATGTTTGTTTAGGACTTAAATAATTTTTCTTGAAAATTTTATTTAGAAATTTTCAAAATTTTCTTGATACCCGTCCAAAATATTCATTGACATCCAAATATCCATCGATATATTAGTAAATTTGAGTTATCTATATAATATTAATATCGACATTTTCATCATTTTCCTTTTTGAACTGACGACATTTTCATCCTTGAGTATATATAACGTTTGACTTTGATATATATATATATATATATATATACATACATATTTTTTTTTTTGAAATAATATACATACATATTTAGGATGGAAGAATTTAAATTTCTAACGTGTTGATGAATGATACATGCCAATTACCTAGATTGATCTTGGCATTTGGCTTGGTAGTTTTTTTTTTTTTTTTTTTTTGAAACATTGGCTTGGTAGTTGTTAAACTTATACATACATAAATAAATAATAATAAGTAAAAGAAGAAAAAAATAATAAAAATAAAAATAAAATAAAATAAAGGGACTGTGCTACGCTATCCATCCATATATAGCTTGAAGTTCAGCATCCAAAACCAACTGTCCAGTTCTTGGAATTCCTTGTTCAACCACCATCCATGTCTTCCACTCTCTGTTTTCCCTCCATCACTTTCCCCTCTACTTCCCTCCATAAGCGAATCCCTCTCAGGCGAACAACCCCACCTCCATATCTCTCCATTAAATCCTCCATTGACGAAAGGAATCCCTCTACGCCCGCCAAGCTCAACAACTCAACCAACAATGCGAAATCCGCTTCCTGGGTCAGCCCAGATTGGCTCACTTCTCTCACTCGCTACATTACCCTACGGCAGGGCGACGATTCGGGCATTCCCATAGCCAGTGCGAAGCTCGATGACGTTTCTGATCTTCTCGGCGGTGCTCTCTTCCTTCCACTCTTCAAGTGGATGAATGACTATGGACCCATTTACAGGCTCGCCGCTGGCCCTAGGAATTTCGTTGTGGTTAGTGACCCCGCCATTGCTAAGCATGTTCTCAGGAATTATGGGACTTATGCTAAGGGGCTTGTTTCTGAGGTCTCCGAGTTCTTGTTTGGGTCGGGTTTTGCGATTGCAGAAGGCCCGCTTTGGACGGTAATCTTCTCGCTAACGAAGATAAATTGAGAATTCATTGTCTTATGTTGCATTTCAAGTTGCAAATTTGAACTGTTAATTTTTGTTGAATTATGATTCTAGGATATGCACATTGTCAGTTTTGATGTTTTCTTCTTCGAATTTTCATTTGTTAGATGTCAACACCTGTAAATTTGTATATATATATATATATATATATATATATACACTTAAGATTTAAATAGTAACGAAAAATTGGCAAATGTTGGAAATTGTTTGCTTTTATGCACTCCGTTGTGCTTTTACTTCCCCTTTCATTGAAGTTATAAACCTGTGAGATATACATGTTTAACTGAATGTGCTTCAATCATTCAAATTCCTCCACGAGTCTCACTGGACCTTGAATGTTATATTTTATATTAGGTTCGCCGTAGGGCTGTGGTTCCGTCTCTTCACAAGAAGTACTTGTCAGTTATTGTTGATCGAGTATTCTGTAAATGTGCCATGAGATTGGTGGAGAAGCTGCAAAAGGATGCATTAAATAATAATTCAGTTAACATGGAGGAAAAGTTTTCTCAACTAACTCTTGATGTTATTGGTCTATCTGTATTCAACTACAGTTTTGATTCTCTCTCTACTGACAGCCCTGTGATTGATGCAGTTTACACTGCTTTGAAAGAGGCAGAGGCTCGTTCTACTGATATTTTACCATATTGGAAGGCGGGTCTACTTATGTAACTTTTTCTGCTTATGGTCACTATTTGTTCCAACTAATTTTTCACTTTTACTTTTTGTTATTGCAGATTAAGGCTCTCTGTAAGATAATCCCAAGACAGATAAAAGCTGAAGAAGCAGTTACAGTGATCAGAAGAACTGTTGAAGAACTAATTGCCAAGTGCAAAGAGATTGTGGAAACTGAGGGTGAGCGTATTGATGAGGAGGAATATGTGAATGATGCTGATCCAAGCATCCTTCGTTTTCTGCTGGCCAGTAGACAAGAGGTCTGTTCTTCATAGCTGTAATGCTTTCTATTCATTGCTGACATTTTGCAATGTAGTTTAAGCATTTGTTGCACTATTACAGATTTTACTAGATACTTCTCAGATTCTTGCTAAGTACAACAATTATCTCCTTTTATCTTGTTCTGTGAACAGTTGATTCTTATGTATGCCAAATAACCCATCAAGAATTTATATCATACTTATGAAAAAGGTGAGCTGAGATTATTATAGGTTTTGGTCATGTTGTGAGTTCAATATACTACTAACAGGAAAGAAGCCCTTTTGTCCCTCCCATAAACTTTGTTTCTTCAAAACAGCAAAAAGGAACAAAAAAGATGCACTAATGACAAGACGCTGTTAAGACTACTAGAATGGATGTATTAGGAATATTAACAGTGGTGTATAAATTACCTGAGGAATTTGCTAGAGTTGAGTGGTTATAAATAGAGGAGTTGGGGGATTTGGGAAGTAATCAACATTTGGAGGGTAGGTTTGGGAGAGTCTAAGCCTCTCTCGAAGTATTTGAGATATTGTAATTTTCTTTTCTTTTATCAATACCATTTTCTGTTAATTTTCAGTTTAATTTTGGGTTCTACCACAGGTCTAGAGTCTAATCCACATAAATGCTTAGTTCTCCCTCAATTTGCTAAGTTCTTCCTTAATATTGAACTACTAATCCTCTGAGATCTGCCACGTTCTAGCACTGATACTTGCCTCTTGTGTGGTTAGGTCTCAAGTGTACAATTACGAGACGATCTATTGTCAATGTTAGTTGCTGGACATGAAACTACTGGTTCTGTTCTGACTTGGACACTGTATCTTTTAAGTAAGGTAATCTGGTCATTTGCGTATATGTAGAATTTTACAGAGTAAATTTCACAACCTTATAGATGTTTGTCCCCAAGTAGCATTTTTTTTCTTCTTTTTTCTTTGAAGATGTTCATCAATATGCTCTAAGTTGATTGCTTTCACTATACTTTTCCCAAGAGCTGAAGTTCTTCTTTAGTCTGTTGTTTTTCAATATTATTTTATTATTTTATTATTCTTTGAAGATGTTCATCAATATGCTCTAAGTTGATTGCTTTCACTATGTTTGTCCCCAGGACACCTCATCATTGATCAAGGCACAAAATGAAGTTGATAGAGTCTTACAAGGAAGGCCTCCTTCCTATGAAGATACTAAGGAACTTAAATTTTTGACACGTTGTATTCTCGAGTCGATGCGCCTTTACCCACATCCACCTGTACGTTGCAATACTAGTTTCTCAACCAAGTGAATTATGACATGAAGAGTAAAGAAGGAGCAGCATGATTATTTATTCATCATTCTGCTAACCTTGTTTTTATCTTTTTTTTTTTTTGAAAAGAACCTTGTTTTTATCTTAATGTTCCTTAAACCTTTCCAGGTTTTGATAAGAAGAGCTCAAGTTGCTGACATACTGCCTGGAAATTTCAAGGTTAATGCTGGTCAAGATATCATGATTTCAGTATATAACATCCACCGTTCTTCCCAGGTACATACTTCAAGGGTTAAGTTTCTATGTTTGCATTAGATAGACTCTTTTGTTTATTCTAGTTCAAGCTTCACAATAAAGGATATTGAAGATTTTTTCTGCTGTTAAGTTGGCATATTGATAGTAGTTATTAGAACTCAGTTGAAGGTTATCAAATATTGTGCTTGCAGGAATGCTTACACTTGCTTCATCGAACAGACATCACTTTTGATATCCAATTAGTTAACTATTTTTTTTAATTAATTCCCCTGAAATGATGGCTTCGTATATGTTGAACTTTGACATGGCATTCTGTCCTTCAGCAGATTTGTTCTCCTGATAGTAAATTGATAGTTCCATCGTCCATGAACAAGAATCTTTCACGAAATAAAATAATCAAATAATAATCAGCAGTAATTTATTACCATAATTAGGAATTGGATGGTAACTTATGGTTTAAATTTGAGCAATGGAGGGAGGCTTTCTAGGATATTTGAAATTATAGGTGAAGTTTCTTGTATGTTTGAGTATATTTGACCACATCCCATCCTTAGAACTCACAAACACGTAAAAGTATACACAACATCAGGAAAGGAATCCTTTTCTTAAAGAAATCTCAAAGAGAAGTCGGTGGTCATTACAAAATCAATTGACAGTGCAAAATTAGGAAAACAAGCAAAATCAATAGAAACTGAATACAGAAAGAGCACTTACATTCTGACCAAAAATTATGTAAAAATCATTTACTTTGTGTCAAGCATTCTCAATTATTCTTTTGTTGCTAGTTTGGAATTTGGATATATATTTTTGACACAGGGAAGTTAACATTTCTTGCTTTATGAAGTGTTTTGTGCAATATTGTAACTCCCACTTATGTTTAAAGGTTTGGGAACAAGCAGAAGAGTTTATACCAGAAAGATTTGACTTGGAAGGTCCTGTGCCTAATGAAAGCAACACAGATTTCAGGTACACATTCTATTTGTGCGTGGAGCTACACTACGTTAAAAAGTAGAATAGGCACTTACCAGGCACTCATAGACATGGTTAGTGCGAGTTGCTTGACCTCAAGCAAGTCATTCTCTTCAAGGCAAGTAGCCAATACACGTGCTAACATTGCTCGAATGGTGGCATTTGAATATCTAGGTGCAACAGACACTCTTACTTTGTCTGGCAGAAAACAGAAACCATCATTTCTTAACTTTTATAGAAGTAATATTTCTGATACCCCCTCCCCACTCATCTTCAGATGGCCCCCTTCCATCTATCTCTAGCTGGAAAGTAACCAGCAACCACCATTTTTTCTCCTTCCTGCATATTAGTTTCCTAGAAATCCTTTGCCCCTTTTGGCAGTTCCTGAAAGTGGCCATCCAATTACTGAGGTTTTTATTCCCCCTCTCCCTTTTCACTTTTTCTGCTCCCTTGCCTTGATTTCACTTGTTTGATCTATTTATTTACAGTAAATTTTAAAATGCTTGAGCTTTACTTTATTATATTTAAATACTTCAGATAAGCTTGAGCTTGATTTCACTTGTTTGATATCTGTAATTGGACTTTTTTTTTTTTGGAAAAAATATCTGTAATTGGACTTAATTTGACTATCTTTTACCCTTTGGTAACCAATTGGTTTTTGATTTTTAGTTTTTGAAAATTAAGGTTATAAACCTTAGTCCACCTATAAGGTTTTATTTTTTAATTTTTAATTTTTTAATTTTTTATTATTATTATTATTTTTTTTATATCTACCTTCCCATGTTTTTAAAAACCAAGCCAATTTTTGAAAACTGAAAAAAATAGTTTTCAAAATTTTGTTTTTGTTTTTGGAATTTGGCTAGGAATTCAAATGTGTCCTTAACAAAGATGAAAGCCATGGTAAGAAAATTGGGAGGAAACAAGCATAATTTTCAAAAACCAAAAACCAAATATTTATCAAACAGGACCTTAATAATCTATACTTTCTCATTTGCACCAAAACTGAAAAGGGTTTTTTCCTGGAAGAGAACAGTGGGTGATATTTTAGATATTAGTGGCACTACATGAACAGAATAGTAATTGGATCATTTTTTTTCGTTCATGAAACAATACTTGGATCATTTTGATTTTTGATTTTCATTTTGAATGATGCATGCTTTTAATCTGCCATCAGACCAAGCTATACCGTTATCCTTCCTAGTTGATGGGCCTTGAATGACCAAATTATACAATACAGATTTATTCCCTTCAGCGGAGGTCCCCGAAAGTGTGTTGGCGATCAATTTGCCCTGCTTGAAGCTATTGTTGCACTTGCCATATTTCTGCAGCATATGAACTTTGAGCTGGTTCCAGATCAGACCATTGGGATGACTACTGGAGCAACTATACATACAACAAGCGTAATGTTTACTATGCTTATTCAATCATTGCTATCTTATATCGATGAGTTTTCCTTAGAAGAATGGAGGATGAAATTGTACAAAACTATGATTTATATGGATTATTGATACTTATGGGTGCTAATTGCGAGTGCAGGGTTTGTACATGAAACTCAGCCAAAGGCAGCTGACCCCAGAATTAGCTTCCCCCGCGTCTTTAAGGTAAATGTTTAAAATGTACATAAATTCTCGTTAGGGAATAGAGAGAGAGAGATTTTTATACTGTGCTGATTCGTGTCTATATACAATCACAGATGTATATTGGATCAATACTGCTAATCCTATACATTAAACTTGTAATTTATTCTTTTGTCTAAGATTCACGTAGGAATAAGGCGTTGGAGAATGAGATTATTGTATAACCCAACTAAGTGTTTAGGATTTTATTATTTGAACTTAAACCAGCCCAAACAAAGTTATACCATTTTGAGTTGGGTTGATTGTTCATCAAAATTTTCCGAACATTCATATCAACCAGAAAAAATGCCTTCCAAGAAAAAGAAAAGTATTAAGTGCTCTCAATTTTTGTTGGTTACATGTGGAAATGAGAGTAAAGAAAGGTTAGAGATAAAAATAGGCACATGTTGAAAAGAGAAAGAGAAAAGAAAGCTAAAACAAAAGGGAAAGTAAGCCCCCCCACCCATTTTAAAATTAACTTTTGAAATGGGCTAAACTTTACAATGACCTGGATTCTTTTTTCTTTTTTGGCCCCAAATTAAAAACTTTGGCCATGAAAACAAATTTAAAATGCTTAGATCACATAAAACCATCTCCAAAATTTAAGAATCAAAAGGAATGTAAATCTAGTACACAGAGATACAACTTAGCTTCAATGGAGATGAGTTGGTATGGTATCATGGGATGTGGGGAAAAGGAGATGCCAATGCCAAAAGCATATCCCTTGGAAGATGCTAAAAATTGCTGCCTTTTCAGTCGCTTTCTACTTTTCTCTTGATGTTCTCTTTAACAAAAAGTGGCCACAAACTCCCTTCTTAGGTCATTTCATTTCTACCATTTCTATTTCCTTGATAAACCAACCACATCCTATATAAAACCCAACCCAACACTGAACATCAACCCCTCTCAAAAATGCCCCAACCCCACCGCCCCTGATGGGTGTGGCCGGAGAAGGAAGCTGGTGTGGTTGCTGATGGCTTTCCATGGTGATGCCTCTGCTGCTGCATATTTTGCCTCAGGTCAGGTGAGAGGTGGGAGATTGAAAGGGCAACTAACATCCTTTGGCATATTTTTACAAAACTTTCCTCTGAATCTCTTTGTGCACTTTTCTGGTGATGTTGGAATCCAGGAACCTTTGAACAGGGCAAGTTAGATAATGGCCACCCCCCTCGTTTTTCTTTTTAAAAATTTTTAGATTGGGATAGAATGAATAGCAGTATGTCCTTTAAGCAAATGTATGGAGTTTCTTTTATGGCCATTTGAGTTAGCATGTCGATTTCTCGACATCAATGTTCGTCCAGGACGTTTATGTATTGAAGTTTTAATGAATAATTATTTACAAGTAGTAGCTTATTGAAAAGTGAGTTTGTTTTAAATATTTCAATGTTTTATTCTCAGAATTATGAAAACAAGTTGCCATGGTTGTAGAAACTGGTTCAAGTTTTGACAATATCTACAATTTCCCCCCAGAATTATGTCATTGCAAATATTCCAAACTTACAACTGCTCTAATTAATGAACAGAACTCCCTACAAATAGAAATAAAAAATATTTCTCTATCCAAATGCAATTTAATTTTAGAAACAGAAATATATAGGAAATTGTTTTAATAACAGATGTATGAATTTTTCATTTTCAGAAGAAAGAATAACTTACCGATGGTTGATCTGCCTTATTGTAAAACTTATGGATCCCTTTTAGATGATATATTTTCTCCATCAGGAATTGAATAAGCATCGTCCATGTATTTCCAAAACCCCAGATTAGCCACTGTTATTTTCTCTGCAATTTGATCAAAATTATGGATGAAAAAGTAACAAATTCTCTCGGAATATGGCACTACAAGACAGAAAGAAATAATAATTATTATAATAAAATAAATTTATTATATATAAATATGTAATTATAAAGTTAATAATTGCAAATGGTTAAAGTACCATAATCACTTCTGCACATAGAATTTCTTCTTAAACCTAGAAAATAAAGACATTTCATTTTTTTTGAAGCTGTGATTAAAATAAACTTTGTAATTACTAAGGACCCGTTTGATAACTATTTGGTTTTTTATTTTTGGTTTTTGATTTTTAAGCTTATAAACATCACTTCCAACTCTAATCTAAGTTTATTTGGCTTTTTACCTACCTTCTTTCCAAAAACCAAGTTAGTTTTTGAAAACTAAAAAAAGTAGTTTTCAAAAACTTGTTTTTGTTTTTAGAATTTGGTTAGGAATTCAAGTGTCTTTAACAAAAATGAAAACCATGGTGAGAAAATTTAAAGAAAACAAGTCTAATTTTCAAAAACCAAAAACCAAAACTCAAATGGTTATCAAATGGGGCCTAAAATATTAATTTTTAGGACTAAAACAAAGCATATTGAAAATTTATGCACCAAAATACAACCAACTAAAATGCAGAGAAAAAAATAGGTATTTTCAAAAGTAAAAGAATAAGGTTTTATTACAAGTTTAGTCTCTAAAGTTTTAAGGTTGTATCAATTAGATCATTGAACTTTAAGATGTTTCTAATAGGTCTCTGAACTTTAAAAATGTCTAATAGGTTCTTGAACTTTCAATCAGAAAATGACCTTATATTATCTCATGAGTATATAATGATCAACGGCGGTCGACAATGCAAATGGAGGATCAAACCTTGCAACAACAATCTTGTGGTAAAGTTAGAATTGGATCAATTGGATGTAATCCAATCGAAAATTTATGAATCATTCATGCGTAGAAACAATGATTATTGAGCGCGATTAAAGGTATGCTTTATTGTGTAGTGTAAGTATACTTTAAATTAGTATATATATATATATATATATATATATATATTTTTAAACTTCAACCACAATTGAAGGTGTAGGGATTATTTGAACCTCTAACCTTGTCAGAGTACATGCCAATTACCATTAAAGTAGGCTCATTTTGACTTTAAATTAGTAATTTGTTGCTTAGTGAAATTACACCATGTCGAATAATGTGGTCAGTTCTTATATATATATTATGGTTGCATGGAGATTTCTCAAAAAAAAAAAAAAAAATGGTTGCATGAGAGAGAAAATAAGAGCCACCATCAATAATTTTTCAATATTGTTTCAAACCTCCTCAAAGAATTCCTTCTTTATCTCAATCTTTTCCATATATATATTTTGAGGAATCTTTTCCATATATAAATCTCCTATCAGCATGGTTTAATATCATCCATCCATGCCAACAAGAGAACATAACTCAAATGACACAAAATTGTACTGATAACCACAAAGTCTGTGGTTCTAATCCTCCACCCCATATATTGTAAAAAAAGAAAAAAAATATCATCCATCCATATTACACCAAAAAAAAAAAAAAAAGTTATGAGGAAGATGCCACACAATGGCTAGTTATTAAAAGACCACAAATTTTTTAATCTATGTCATGACACAAGGTTTGAAAATCAAAACAAAACAAATTTAAAGTGGCTTCAACTCTTTCAAATGAAAAAAAAAAAAAAAAAAAAAAAAAAAAAAAAACTCAAATCGTCATTGTACTCCATCCCAACATTTTCAGCATTCTTTCAACCTCCTCAAATAAATTTCTTTTCGCCAGAATCTTTTTTAGAGGTTTGTGGTTCGAACACCTTACTCCATGTTAAAAAAAAAAAATCTTTTCCACACAAATCTCCATCATTATAGTTCAATACCATCCATCCATTCATATCACATCAAAAAAAAAAAAAAAAAAAAAAAAAAAAAAAAGAAAAAAAGAAAGAAAGAAAGAAATTATTTGAAGAGGGAGAAAGTGTATACAAAATTCGAATCTCCATCTCTGGTGATCATTATTTTGAATCTACCTCCAACGGCAATTCTTGATAAAATGTTATTTCTCTTAAAGAATTCTTAGGCTATTTCTCTGTTTTCTCCATTGTAAAGTTTGTTATTGTTTAGCCTATCATAGTGCTCCATGTGTCCCCTTTCTCTTTATATTTCGCACTGTTCATTGCCATATTCAGACAATCAATTATTGAATAGAATCTATCAATTTCATCCTTCCTTTTTTTACCTTTTTATGGTATCAGAGTTTGTATGGATTCAGTCCCTACTATCTGAACTTTCTTCTCCTCCTTTACTGCTTTATGATAACATTAGCGCTACTTATTTAGCCGCTAATCTTGTTCTTCATAGTCGTTCCAAACATATCGAGATCGACCACCATTTCATCCGAGAAAAGGTAGTAAGGAAGCAACTCATTGTCAAGTTTGTCCCTTCTTCAGAAGATCAATTGGCAGACATATTAACAAAGCCATTACCAACAACTCGATTTCAAAGCTTGCGTACCAAGCTCACGGTCCAAGCTAGGCCGGTTTCGCTTGCGGGGATGATAAAATGTTATTTCTCTTAAAGAATTCTCAGGCTATTTCTCTGTTTTCTCCATTGTAAAGTTTGTTATTGTTTAGCCTATCACAGTGCTCCATGTGTCCCATTATTTCTCTTTATATTTGGCATTGTTGATTGCTATTCAGACAATCAATTATGGAATAGAATCTATCAATTTCATCCTAACAAGAGTTGAGAGGAAATATGATCTACACTTCTCATTGAATCAAAGGGAAGGAACCATCTTAAATACATGAAGAAATGCTAATAATAGAAAACAAAAAATAACAAGAAAGAAAAGGTTACAATAAACAAATAGGTTACAACAAATTAGAGAATCTAAATAAGCTACTATATTTGATACTCTCCCCTCAAGATGGATTGTGAAGATTAAAAACACCCATCTTGAGCATAAATTCTTGAAGAACAAAGGCAGGTAATGGCTTAGTAAACATGTCAACCAATTGTGAAGTTGTCCGAATAGGCAGTAGTTTGAGAAGACCACGTTCAATCACATCACGAACAAAATGACAATCGATTTCGATGTGTTTAGTACGCTCATGAAAGGTCAGATTTGAAGCAATTGATATTGCAGCTTGATTATCACAATACACCAAAACTGCCAGCGGAGAAGTAACCTGTAAATCGAGCAATAAATGGGACAACCAAGTTAATTCACTGGAGACAGTAGAAAAAGCTTTATATCCTGCCTCAGTTGAAAAACGAGAAACCGTCGCTTGTTTCTTTGTCTTCCAAGAAACAATAGACTCACCAAGAAATATTCAAAACCCTGGCCAACAGTGCCTTTCAAATAACGGAGCAAATGATGAGCAACTTTTAAGTGTTCAATACACGGTTTTGAAAGGAATTGACTAAGTTTATGCACAGAGAAATAAATGTCAGAGCGTGAAATCTGAAGATATAACAGACGACCAATTAAACGTCTATAATCAGTGGCAGCAGCAGAATCAAGTAAAACACCTGAACTAGTTGAAAGACGAAGGCTAGGAATCATAGATGAGCAACCGGTTTAGCCTCAAGTAATCCACAGTCTTCTAAAATTTGAAGACAATACTTCCGTTGAGAAATGTATATTCCTTGGGAAGAACGAGAGAGTTCTAAACCAAGGAAATATTTAGCAGTCCCCAAATCTTTAAGTAAAAATTTAGAACGGAGGAGAGTTTTTACCTCGTCAATTTCACAAGGTGATGGACCGGTGATTAAAATGTCATCAACATATACCAAGAGAGCCACAAAAGTAGAATTCTTTCCCTTGGTGAACAAAGAGTAATCAACCTTAGACTGAATAAATCCATGAGAAGTTAGTTTTTGAGAAAATTTTAAAAATCACTGTCTTGAAGCTTGTTTGAGGCCATATATGGACTTATGTAATTTACATACCAACGAAGGACTAGAGGAAGATGTTTTATCATAATAACCCAAGGGCAGAGACATATAAACTTCTTCAAACAAATCGCCATTCAAGAAAGCATTGTTATCGTCCATTTGAGCAAGACCCCATTGAATAGAAGCAACAAGAGATAATAGTAATTTGACAGTAACTATTTTCGCAACAGGGGAAAAATATCAAAATAGTCTATATACCTTCTTGCTGACTATATCCTTTGGCCACAAGACGAGCTTTGTAACGATCCACAGAACCATCAACTTTATGTTTGACGCGATATACCCACTTGCAACCAACAGATTGGTGGCCGGGAGGCAAAAGAACAACACTCCAAGTCTTGGTGCATTCCATAGCGGCTATTTCTTCATCCATAGATATCTTCCAATGTGGAAACTTAATTGCTTGATGGAAATAAGATGGTTCAAAAGAGGTGGAGATGTTACAAATAAAAAACCTGTGAGAAGGAGCAAATTTGTTGTATGATAAGTATCATTGAAGAGAATATGAAAGCTTATCAGTAGGAAAAAATGCTCGAAGTTGAATCAGGTTGCAATGGTAATCCTGTAGAAATCCAGGTCGATGATGAGACTGAGAAGAACGTTTGAGCGGCTGAACAGATGGAACAGGCAAAGAAACCTCAGGAACCCCATCATGAACAGAATCGGTATCAACAGAAGTAGCAGTAGATTCTGTGTTAGCTGGAATTCCATCATGAACAGAAACCCTAGGAACTTCAGTCGAAGGAACCAGAGAAGTTTGAACAATATCTGTGGGGGCATCGACATTAACTGCTTCAGGAGAATTGTCATATGGAGTTTCTATCACAGTGGCTTCATTAGAAGTAGGAATAAAATTACCTGAAGCGGGGCAAGGTAAAACAATATCTGAAAATAGATCATCCACATTAGGTACATTAGGAATAGTGTGGAAGGAGAAATGATCTTCCATGAAAATAACATCCCGAGAGACAAACACTTGTCTTTTTGCAACATCATATAATTTGTAACCTTTTATACCGGCAGGATACCCAAGAAAAACACAAGACGTGGCTCGTGGTCCAAATTTAGAACGTTGAGCAGAAAGTGTGGATGCATAACACAGGCAACTAAAAGTCCGTATATAAGTGTAATCAACATCTTTTTTATGCAAAATAGAAAAAGGAGTGGTATTCGATAATAAAGACATAGGTATCTTGTTAATGAGAAATGTAGCAGTTAAAACATAGTCACCCCAAAATCGAAGAGGGACTCGAGATTGAAAGAGTAAAGTCCTAGCAACATTTACAAGATGTTGATGTTTTCGTTCAACAATTGAATTTTGTTTGAGGTCGTTCCACACAAGAAAACTGATGCAAAGTACCAGTAGAAGCAAAGAAATCCCCAAAACGAAGCTCAGGAGCATTGTCAGACCGAAACACCTTAATAACTTTTGAAAACTGAGTTTCAACAAGCTTGAAAAAATGAGGAATGATAGTAATAGCTTCAGACTTTGCACACATAAGGAAAACCCAAGTGTACCGAGAACAATCATCTACAATGATAAAAAAAAAATATCTATGTCCATTATAAGTGGGAGTCTTAAAAGGACCCCAAATGTCATAATGGACTAAATCAAAAACTTCAGCAGCTACATTATTACTAAAAGGAAAAGACAACCTTCTTTGTTTGGCTAATGGACATATATAATAAGTTTCAGAGTGAGAGTCAGAAAAAGGAAGCATGTCTTTCATTAGAAGCAATCGTTTGGGAGATAAATGACCCAAACGATGGTGCCAAGTGGAAGTTGAAACAGAATAAGCAAAAATGACATCGCACGAAGACAGCAGATATAAACCATTTTGACAGTTAGCCTTGCCAATCATCTTCGATAAGAGTTTGTCCTGTATTATACAATGGTCACCATAGAATTTTAGCTCAATATCTTTAGACATCAATAGGCAGCTGACTGAAATAAGATTGTAAGTGAACTGAGGAACATATAGAACATCATATAACACCAAATCCGGAGAAATCCGTATATCACCTATGCGATTAACATGGACTTGATAAGAAGTAGGCAATATGACAGACGCATTATTAACTGAGCGCCAATTATGAAATAAATGTTGGCAATGAGATATGTGTCTAGATGCGTCTGAGTCAAGAATCTATGTATTTGAATCAATTGGTAAATTAAGATCACAAGTACCTGTGGCATGAACAGTAGAAGTAGCTACTGTAATAGTTTCAGATTTGGGCGTTTGAAGTTGAGCAGACAAAAGCTCCATTAGTTGAGAGCACTGATTTGCATTTAGACTCGAGAAAAAAATTTGTTCCAGTTGAAGTAGGTTACGGGGCTTGAACAATAGAGTTAGTGCTAACAGATTTAGGAGAATAGTTGGAAATATAACCCGTCGAGCTAGAACTCTGATTTGAACTTTGATTCTGCGATCTATAATCAGGTGGATAGCCGTGGATCTTGTAACATTTATCAAGAGTATGTCCACGAATAGAATACCACAATGTGAGCAATTAGGACGATGGTTGTCACGAGAATTATCCCTCCGTCGAGATTGATTTGAGGAATCGGCAGGAAAATTCTTTCTTAGAAGTACTCGCAGCAAGTAGAGCAACTGGATCAGACTGATTATTACTGATTCCTGCATTTCTTTGTCGTTCCTCTTGAATAACTAAAGAAAAAACCTTGCTAATGGATGAGATCGGATTCATTAGTAAAATTTGATCAGATTGATTATCACGAGTGCATTCAATGTGAGGGTGAAAATCATTGAGATTTTGCCATATCGTCTTCAATTTTGTGAAATAGGCTTCGACAGAAAGCGTACCTTGAGTAGTAGTTATCAACTCTTTGCGCAATTGATAAATTTTCGGTCCATAATTGATAAATTTTTGGTCCATTGCTTTCCTTAAATCGATCTGTCAATTCATCCCAAACATCTTTGACACAACCAGAGTATACAATACTTGCGGCAATCTCCTTGGAAACAGAATTTATAATCCAAGAATCTATGATGTCATTGTTGCACTTCCAAGCCTTTGCCAGTTTTGAAGAAGTCGGTTTCTCAATGGATCCATCACTAAAACCTTCCTTATTTTTCCTTGAGAGAGCCATCATCATTGCTCTGCTCCACGAAACGTAGTTATCAACACCGATAAGAGGTTGATTAACGAGTGTGTTGTCGTCGAAGTGAAAGAATGATGGAGAATGAATGGATTCAGTTGCGCATCAATATCTAGGGAATCATTGCCAACAGTGTTCTTGTTTGCCATGGAAAAGAAGCTTCAAGAACTTCGAGCAAGAATGGTTGAATAAGGGCGCGAAGGAAAAAAAAAAATTTAGAGACAATCTTGCTCTAATACAATTGAGAGGAAATATGATCTACACTTATGATTGAATCAAAGGGAAATAACCCTCTTAAATACATGAACAAAATGCTAATAATAGAAAACAGAAAATAAAAATGTTACAACAAACAAATAGGTTATAACAAATTAGAGAATCTAAACAAGCTACTGTACCTTTTTAATTCTTAAGATACGTTCACATTATCATCAAATCCTCATTTTTCGTTGGCTAGATCCAATCCAACCATGGCAGCTTCTTCAACCTCCAACAACAATGGCCTTCACTTCATATTGTTCCCTTTAATGGCTCAAGGCCACATGCTTCCCATGCTAGACATCGCCAAGCTCTTAACCCAAACCCAAACCCCTTCCATCTCCATCTCCATCTCCATCTCCATCACCATTTTCACCACTCCCCTCAACGCCACTCGCCTCCAACCCTCCCTCCTCTCCCATCCCCACATCCACCTCGCTCTCCTCCAACCAACCCCCGACTCCTCCTTCCTTATCCCACTCTCTCTCTTTCTTCTCCTCTCTCGCCACTCTCCACCCCCAAGCCCTCGCCCTCGCCCAAGCCCTCTCCCCCAAACCCACCTGCGTCATCTCGGACATCTGCCTTCCCTGGACCGCCGACATCGCCCGCCGTCTCGCCGTCCCCTGGCTCTCCTTCTCCGGGGGCTCCTGCTTTGGGAATGTGGTCATGAGCAAGATCGTGGGCGGGGGGGCTTTGCCCGACGGGGAGTTCTTCGAGGTGCCTGGCTTGCCCGATAGGATAGAGGTGAGCAAGGCTCAGCTGCCCACCAGCGCTTTGAGCGGCGGCATGAGGAGGTTCTTGCAGGAGGTTGGAGAGGCTGAGAGGAAGGCTCATGGGATGGTTGTGAATAGCTTTGAGGAGTTGGAGGGTTGTTATGTTGGGGAGTTGAAGAAGCTTCGAGGGGATAGAGTGTGGTGTATTGGACCTGTTTCTTTCTGCAATAAACTCTCTGCGGATCAAGCTCGAAGAGGTATATGACCTCGATGTTTTTTTTTGGTTTTCTGATTTTGATGTGACTATGTTCATGCATCTGCTTGATGAGAATGACTTTCCTCCACTAGGGTTTGTTGTTTTTTTGTTTTTGTTTTGATTATATCAAATGGAGAGAATGAACCAAACTGAGCATAGATTGGCAAAATTGACATGCACCATCCATCAAAAGGTCCAAGATCGAATCCGTACAAATGTTGTTGAACTAAATAAACATAGAGAATGAAAATTCAAAGGATTGAAAAATGTGTTTATATATTGGAATTCTAATTCTAGGGTTTCACTTATAATATATCCTTAACTTCTTCTATTCTTATAAGAAGAAATTATTGGAGGTGATTGTCACAATGTAACTGGTAGTTTTGTATTATTATAGTATATGTCAAAGTAGGCATAGAACTCTTGACCAGAAGTTTGAATTCTCCATCCACAAATATTGTTTCAAGTAATTCACTGGGAAGATTTTGGAATCCACAATATGGTGACTCCATTTAATAATTTTGACTATATGATCTTAATTATAGAGGAACAATACTTACCTACATTTATACCAGTCCATATGAGCTTTTATATTGTGAGTTATTTTTTGTGGCTTAAACGCAATAAAAATAGACTACTTGCAATGATCAATGATCAGCCACATGAATACACAACATTAAAATTCATAAGATTAAGCAGGTGAAGGAGGAAAAAGGCCAAGAAATTATATACATCCATCTATTTTTCACACTTGTAGTGAAATTTCAACAGGCAAAGCCTCAACAGATGAGGACAAGGCCACCAATGATGATCATCACATGAAGTGGCTAGACTCTCAAGAGCCAAAGTCAGTGCTGTACGTTTGTCTAGGAAGCCTCCACAACCTTAAAACTCCACAGCTAATAGAGCTAGGGTTGGGCTTAGAATCATCAAACAGGCCATTCATATGGGTGGTGAGGGCCACAAGCAAGTTGGAAAAATGGATTCAAGAAGAGGGTTTTGAAGAGAGAATCAAAGCAAGAGGCCTTGTTATAAGAGATTGGGCTCCACAACTTTTGATATTATCACACCCTTCCATTGGTGGCTTCCTCACTCATTGTGGTTGGAACTCAGTCCTTGAAGGCATCTCTGCTGGCTTGCCAATGGTCACTTGGCCTTTATTCTCAGACCAATTTTTAAATGAGAAATTGGTGGCTGATGTTCTGAAAATAGCTGTGAAAGTTGGAGCTGAAAATCCAGTGATGAAAATGAAAGAGGAAGGAGAAGAAGAAAAAGACGAGGACGAGGACGACGACAAGGGGATTGTCGAGGTGAAGAAAGAAGATGTCAAGGAAGCCATTGAAAGGGTGATGGGAAAAGGAGATGAAGCTGAGGAAAGAAGGAAGAAAGCAAGAGAACTTGGGGTTATGGCAAAGAATGCTTTGGAAGATGGTGGGTCTTCACAACTTAATATTAGATTATTGATTGATGATATTTTGAAAGTGAATAAGATTTCAAGCTAAATGTTTATGGCACTTTTTTCATTTTCATGTTGGTAGTATTAAGTTGAGGAATATTAAGATCTTCAGTTTTTTTTTTTTTTTTTTTTTTTTTTTTTTTTTTTTTTTTTTTGGGATGGTTTATTACTTTGATTTTTTGGACTTGGTATTTGAGCATTTTGATCAATGCCTAAATGCAATATGGTTTACATTACACCTTTGTTTTATGTGATTTGAAATTTAGGTGAATCCGTGACTCTTTTTCCCTTTTTGCCTTGGGTTTGGACATGTTTTTTCTAAGAGTAATTTAATCAAACAAAAAGGAAAATGAAAATATTTTGTTGCTTCTATATATGCTGTTTTTTTTTGGGTATATTCTCTAAATTAATTATATACTCATATATATATAGTGATTAGTTACTTTTTAAAGTATAACTTTATTTATATTTGTTATATATTTAAAATTTAAAAACAATAGAAATGTGGAGATGGAAATTCAAACCTCTAATATTTTTTTTTTTTTTTTTTGAGTTCAACAACATTTCGAAGTGTGGAGATTCGAACTCATGACCTCTTGATCATAAGCCCACACCTCTAATATTTTATTTGATGATATAATACATTAACCGATT
Source organism: Luffa acutangula (assembly GCA_036850905.1). Lineage (NCBI taxonomy): Eukaryota > Viridiplantae > Streptophyta > Magnoliopsida > Cucurbitales > Cucurbitaceae > Luffa > Luffa acutangula. The sequence continues at coordinate 51,447,769 of CM072087.1, read as the reverse complement.
AAATTATGCTTAAATATGACCATGTATATTTTTTTTTTTTTTAACTCAAGGACTATTTAGGTAATTTTTCCAAACCTCAAGTATATGTTGCTCTAATTTTTTTTAATGCATATATAGGTAACAAATAGGTAACAAATAAAACCTAATTATAAAACAATAAATGTGAGATAAAAGAATTATTTAATTATTTGAAAATAAAGTTACAAATAAAATAAAATATCATAATAGATTAAAAACAAAATCTAATTATAATATTAATGTGAGACAAAACAATTATTCAATTATTTGAAACAATGAAGTTACAAATAAAAAATAGCTATAATAATTAAAATGAAATAAACCACTATTTTTGCTTATTTTATTTTAAAATGAGTAAAATAATTTACAGTGTTTTAAGAAAATAAAAATAGAAATAGAAAAGATGTTGGAAAAAAAAAAAAGGAAAGTGCTATCTTTTCAGAAAAGAAAAAACAAAAAAGAAGAAGTGTTAAATAGATTTCAAAATATTGGTGAAAAAAAAAAAGAATAAAGAAGATAAAGAGTGAAAGTATTGAGAAATGTTTTAATAATAAATAAAGAGAGATTTTTTTTTTAATAAAAAAAACAGATGGGAAGATTTATAAAATTTAAATCTTTTTTTTTACGACATTTGATGATGGAGGACTCAAACTACAGACCTCTTGATCATTAGTACAAGAGTTAGCTATGCTCATGTTGGCATAAAATTGATCTTTCTAAAAGAAAGAATCAAACAATAAAGAAATCGTTTTTTTTTTTCTTTGAAATGATAAAGAAATTATCTTGTGCGTAGGTGCAGGGGAAAAAGAAATGTCATTGTTAAAAAAGTGAACTATAAAATAAAAGAAATTGAGAGTAAACTATACGTAATGGGCCCTGGTTACTATAAAAAGAACAAAAGAAAATCAAGACCGAATATTGTGTTCTATTTTACAGAAAACACAAACAACCTATGCTCTACCAACCTATGCTCTATCTATAAGAAGTTTTGAGGTTTAAAATCCCTTCACAATTTCTTATCAATTGTTGTGAGATGTGAGATGATTGACATGTACCCCATCCTCGACAAAAAATGTTTTCATTTTTTTCTTAAGAAGTTGTCTACTTTGTTTCTCTTTGTAAATAATTTTTGTCTACTTTTAAACCTCGACTCAAATTATGTCTAACATTGTTTCAGAACCAACCATATTACCATATTTGTCTACTTTTCTATTAAGAAGAAAATGGAAAATTAACCCAATAATGAGTTTAGGTAGTTCGAATTATGTATAAAAAAGATGCTTACATTAAATTTATGTTAAATAATTTATTAAAAAATAATGGTAAATATCAAGTTAATTTTACTCTAAAAACTCAAGAATATAAAATGCTTGGAAGTATAATATCTAAAATGAAATTTGTGTTTAAGAATTAAAGTAGATTTAAACATATGCCAAACTATAAGGGTACGTTTGGAATACATTCTAATTTAAATGTTTTTCAATAATGCATTTTTTCAAAAACATTTTGTATAAAAACTGTTTAGAATTTAAACACTCACATGTTTGGTTACATTTTCTCCTAAGTGTTTTTATACACAAGTTATTATATACTTAAAAACTATTTTTAAAAAATTTGGTCTCAAGTGCATCTCTTAAAATAATTTATTTATCAATCACATTTTCTAATAAGTCATTTTTAGTGGTTGCCAAACACCAGAATTTTGTTCAGAATGATTTATTTTCAAAGTTAAACACTTGAAAAGTTAAACCAAACCCATCGTTTCAAAAAAAAAAAAAAAAAAAAGTTAAACCAAACCCACCCTAAACCTACCATGATGATGTGATTTATCATATCTCAAAAACTCGCTCTTATAATACTAGAAATATTATCAAGATATAAACAACAAAATATATAGTGGAGTTAGTGAAGAGTAATGAGTACACTTAAAAAAAAAAAAACAAAAAAAAAAAGTGATGACCATCTAACAAATTATTTGTCACGAATGTCCTCCTTACCCAATTAGACATTTTTTTAAATTAAAGATATTTTATATGAGCTTTTAGTTTTTGAGAATTTTTATTTGTAATTATTTACCCACTTTTCATTTTTGTTTCTATATCATATTTAAATTATCCATTTTTTTAGTGGAGAATTGAACCGTCGAACATATATAATTAGTGTTTTATCTACTTAGATATGTTTAGATGAACAATACTTTGTATATTGGGTAGAGATCTCTCTACCCTATTAAAATCTTGACAATTAAGAGAGGGATAGGTAGAAAATAAGTTTTTTTTTAAAAAAAAAAAAAATCTTGATTGTCAACATTTTAATGGTGGTGTGTGAGGAGATTTTACATACCAGCCAAGTATTGTCCGGATTGAAATGAATTGAGCAAGTCATACATTTAAAATTTGACCATTAAAAATAACCCAATTAACAAAATCTAGTCGATTTAAGATTTTTCACTAGATTTCTCCCCTTCTACTTTTATTTTTCATGTGCATATTATCTAACTTTATATTTCTAAGGATTATTCGAGAGATGAAAAAGAAAAAAAAAAAAAAAACGCTTGCATACACAAGGAAACCTAAGTTCACTTCTTTTTTTTAATAAAAATTTATTAATGTGATCAACTTATTCGCTTAGAATTAAAATAGACTAAGTTGTAATGCGTACATATATTTGTTTGAACTTAATACCATGCGAGAGTGAAGATTGGAACCTCTAACACTAGGTCGATGATTTATGCTTCAATCGTTGAGACGAGCGGATTCGGCCTTTACATCTTCAATAAAGAGTGACAAGTTCATATAAGAAGATCCTCCAATTTCCATAGCTTTGGCAGCCATTTTACTCAAATGTCTGGCTCTTGTTCTTCTTTCTTCTCCTTCTTCTCCACCATCCATCACCATTTCAATTGCCTTCTCAATGCCTTCCCTCTTCACCACCACTCCAACTCTCTCCTCTTCCCCCCATCTCACGGCCTCCTCCACCCCAATCTTCACTCCAATCTTCAAAACCTCCACCACCAGCTTCTCATTCAAAAACTGCTCTGCGAATTGCGGCCAAGTGATCATCGGCAGCCCTCCGCTGATCCCTTCCACCGTCGAATTCCACCCGCAGTGTGTTAGAAACCCTCCGATCGACTGATGCGATAGAATCAGTAGCTGAGGAGACCACCCCCTGATGATCAATCCCCTGCCTTTGATTTTCTCCTCAAATCCCTCTTCTGCTAGCCATTTCTCGAGCTCGGAGCAACTTTCTTCTCTGTTCTTGATCACCCAAATGAACGGACGAGTTGAAGATTCTAAACTCATCCCAAGTTGGATGAGTTGAGAAGGAATCATTCTACATAAGCTTCCAAGACAGATATAAAGGACTGACTTTGGATTCATCGAGTCAAGCCAGTTTAAGCAATTGCTCTGTTTTATTGATGCTCTGTCTCCCCTGTTGTATTTGTCTGAAGTCTTTTGATTACAAAGCGAAACTGGCCCAATGCACCAAATTTTCTTACTAGTTGCCTGCTCGTACTGTTCATAATATCCATCTTCGAGCTCGGTAAAGCTATTCACCACAACCCCATAAGCTTCCTGCTCTGCTTCTCGGATTTTGTCTCGAAAATCGTCGAAATCAGGGGACTTCACTAAGGATCCAGGGAGCTGGGATTTTGTAATTTCGATCTTATGGGGCAATCCAGGTACCAAAAATGGCTGTGTTTGAGAAACGATTGAGCTGTGGGGACTGTAGAGTTGGAGATTGTGGGAGCTCAAGAGTGAGAAGCAGCCGGTTCCATGAAAGACTACCCTCGGGCAGCTGAACCTGTGGGCTGTTTGGGCTGTCCAATACAAATACTTATCTGAAACTATGCAAGTAGGAGGAAGAAGATGATGGTCCAAGAAGTGTTCCAATGGCTGCTGAAGCAAAGACAGAGCTTTGTAGAAATTCCTGAGAAGGCCACGAGACGGCAGAGTGTCGAGATTCTCGCAGCCGAGCGGGAGGCCGACTTGCAGGCAAGGAAAGGGGATTTCAAGGAGCGAAACAGCCAGGGCGGATTGTTTAGTTTGAGTGAAGAATGATTTGAACCTGTAGTGCAGAGCCAGAAATTTTCATAGGATGGAGGTAAAATTTTATATTAAACTTTCTATTCTAAAAATTTAGAACAAAACGTTAAAATCTTGATTTTTTATTTCCAATAATTTTGTAAATTTAATTGGATAATTGTCTTTCTCCTTCCTTCTTCACTCTCTCACTACGAACCTGGTAGCGTTGTATGGTGTCGTGACGAAGGTGACGTAGACGCCACGATGTGCAAGAAGGGTGGCGATGTCGATCATCGGGATCATATGGCCCTGAGCCATGAGTGGGACTAGAACGAAGTGAGGCTGAAGCTGAAGCTCGTTGTGCATGGTGGAAGCCATGGATGGACTGCAAAAATAGAGAATAGAGAGAGGAAAAGTTCGACTTTTGAAGCAAGTTTATAGGTCTGTTGTCATTCATATATTGCTGCAAAAGAAATTCTCACGTATAGTTTGGTTCCCATAGTGTGGTGTATATGTAATTTAAACTTTTTTATTTTAGTGTATTAATATATAGATCTTACGAGCGGTCTCTATCATTTAGTGATGAATATTCATATGGATGAAAAGTTAGCACAGATTTATTGATATTAAATTCGTTTGTTTTGATACAACTTGATAAGACTTTTTTAGGAAAGAATTTCCATTAAACTTCCCAAAACAATATCTATCTTATAAACATCGTCAATTTAGAGGGAAGATGACTAGTGAGCAAAAGAAAAACAAAGAGAATTGCAGGGGATGACAAATTTGACATAATTAATAGTAAATATAGCACAATGTAAAAGAAAATTTACAAATATAGCAAAATCTATCGGAGTATATTACTGATAGACACTAATAGACTCTGGTTAATTAGAACCTATCTGATAGATTTCGATTATTGGAGTTTATCAGCGATAGACTCTGATTAATCAGAATCTATCCGTCTACTGATAGACTCTGATTATTCAGAGTCTACAGTATTTATCGTTGATAAACTCTGGTCAATCAAAATTTATTAGTGACTATCACGGATAGACTTTGATAATCGAAGTCTATCAATGATAGTCACAGACAAAGGTTAAAATGTCGATGTCAACGAAAATGTCGAGGTCTCCATTTAATGGAAATGTTGATGGAAATATCCACAAAATGTCGATGTCAATGGATATTCCGGAAAAAATATTCAAAACAAAAAATTCAAAAAAAATATTTAAATTAACAAATAAATGTTTTACACTTTTAAAATAAGTTAAAATACTTATGATAAATATTATCTCCACATTAGTTACATTTTGTTATTATTTTGTTTACATTTTATCAATTTTTTTACGATATAATGGAAATGTCGATTCACTCTACATGTTGATGTCGAACCCATGGAAATGTGGAAATGTCGATGGAAATATATCGACATGTCGAAGGAAATTTAATTGGGTCACAGATAGATTTTGATTAATCGAAGTCTACCAGCGATAGACACTGATATACTTTGAATAATCAGAGTCTATCAATGATAGACACAGATAGAATTTGACAACAACTTTTTGGTCTTGTACAATTAATTTTGCTATATTTGCAATTAGTTTGCAATTGTGCTATATTTGCTATTAATTTGGTCCAATTTGCCATCTATGCGCAACTACCCAAAAACAAAAGAAGAAGCTAGTTGAAAAGACGCAAGGACGAAAGAAAAAACTCCACATTGAGTATGGAGTTGTCAAAGTCATCCAATATTAACTTGACTACCTAACAATCTAATTCAGTGACAACTTTGTCGAAGTTTAAATCTCGAGTTGACTGCACAATTTTGCAGGTGACTAGATCCGAACTTGGATAGCAAAAGACTTTAGACACTTAGACAATCTTGAACTTTTTCTTAGAACAAACACAACATCTTGAGATGTAATCACAATCCCACAATCCCTAGCTAGTCCACCTTGGCTATGAAGATGGCCACCACAAGTTGAGCCAGGCCACTTGAATCGTCACACTCTCTAAAGGAAGGGATTGAGCAACAACCACCTTAGTTGCCACGAAATCTCTACACATAATGTAACTTTTGGTGGTTTTTGTCTAGTTCTAGATCCACTTGGAAGAACTTTCCATAAACTAAATTGTAACTCAAACTACAAATGGATGAAGTTCAAAGAATACAAAATATAAATTAACTTGAAATTATTGTGTTAACCCTTTATAACTGTGATTTTTGAAACGTTCAAAGTGAAAATATTTAATAAAAATGAATCAAATATATTTTAGCTCTATTTTTATTCTTGGCAAAAGAAAATGAAGTTTAATAAAAAAAAATAATCACTAACCAACTCATAATTATACATGTCACATTATCTAAAATATTGTATATGAGAGACTGATTATATGTATATATAAAGTTTTCTTTTTATAATTTCTTTTTCAACCAACCTCCACTATCTAAAAGGTAGGGAGTAAAGCGAAGGAAATTTCTATGCAATTTCGTACCTTAAGAACTAGGGTATTTATATATTACTTGAAGATTTGACTTTACATATTGATGAAAAATAGTTCAAAAGTAGGTAGATTCAATGCAACTAGTTTCGGACAGTTTTCATACCTTTTCTTTTCTCTATCTTAGAAATGTGATATAGACAGCTACTAATTCACATATGAGTTATGTCTAGTGGAGACCTCACAAGTTATAAGATAGATGAGTTACTTTATTGATTTTAAGATGGAATCTCATGTTAATCTAATAAGTCATTTCATTTTTGTAATTTCGTATCCTCACAGTGTATTTACATATTACTTGAATATTGGATTTAATATAATGGTGGAAAATAGTTCAATTCAAAAGTTAAAAGGTCGGTTGGATGCGACCATTTCTTTTTTCAGTTTTCATACCCTTTTCCATTTTCACTGTCTTGGAAATTTGAAATAGGTTGATGATTTAGAGCATAAAAACAAAATTAGGTGACAGTTTTTTTTTTTTTGGGGGGGGGGGGGGGGGGGGACAATGTCTTAGATTAATTCTTATAGTTGTGTTTTTTAAAAAAAGGAGAAAAAAAATTGTAGTTATTTATTAACCATTTTTGTAAACACTATATGGAAATGATTAAGGAGAAAGGCTTTGAGAAGCTTCATGACAATTTATTTTTATTATTCAAGAATGTTTTTTTTAGAAGATAAAAATAAAGAAATAAGAGTCCACGTGAACATAACTCAACTAGTTAACATATATCTATTAAGAGATTAAATGTTGAGTTAAAAAGAAGAGAGAAAAAAGAAGGCGAATACTAAAAAAAGAAAAAGAAAAGAAAGGTGGATTTATTATTATTTTAAAGGGAAAAATACACTTTTGGTCCCTAAAGTTTGAGTTAGGTTTCATTTTTGTCCTTGAGTTTTCAAACTCAACAATTTAGTCCCTGAGGTTGAGTTAAATGGGTATGGATCAAATATGAGAGGTTGCCCCGATTTTGCTCTAATTGTGGAATTTTGGGACACACCTCTCCTTGGTGTGAAGGAAAACACCACGTCGGCAGCCGATTAGATTTAACGGTAAAATGGATGGCAGAGACCAAATTGCTCCTTATCTCAAACCTCAGGGACTAAATTGTTGAGTTTGAAAACTCAGGGACCAAAATGAAACCTAACTCAAACCTCGGGGACTAATAGTGTATTTTTTCCATTAATTAATAATAGTTTATATTCAACTTAATATTTAATTGATAACTACAAAATAGTTTGTGGTTTATAGATATATTATTAAACACATTTGGAACAATTTTTTAAATTGGGATCCAATTTCTGAATCTACTATCAAACACATATCTGAAAACATGAAATACAACTTTGTTTTCCTTGAATCCATTGTTTTCAATTTTTTTTTTTTTTAGTTAACCAACCAAAACACACCCTAATTTTTTTTAGGAAATGTAACCAAATATGTGAGTGTTTAAATTCTAAACAATTTGTATACAAAATGTTTAAAGAGAAATACATTCTTGAAAAACACTTAAACTAAAATGTATTCCAAACAGGTCCTAAATTACAAGTTTAATTCATGAAATTTCAAAAGTGTGTGCCTAAAAACTCCATGAACCTTTAAAAATAATAGTTCGAAGAAGAACTTATTAGATACAAATTTGAAAATTTAAAGATATATTATCAAAAAAAAAAAAATTGAAAGTTTAAGAATCTACCAAATATGTTTAAAGTAAATTACTTATATAGTTGTCCTTACCACTATATGGGGGTGTTTGGGGCAATGAGTTGTGAAGTTGGGGTTGGGTGGAGTTAGTAATGTTGGATCGGTATGGCAACCCTAGAGGGGGTGAATATGATTTCTTTGAATTTAATAAAACTTTTTGCTAAAGTGGGCCCAATTAAACAAATTTACAAACTTTTTCATGCAAGAAATTTAAACAAGAAATTCATACAATTTTGGGCCGGTTGCAAGGATAGCAATATGGGTCAAAATAATTGCAAATCTAGCAACCCACAAAAAAAATTGCAAAAATGGCAAAATCTAATAGTTTGTGTGTTGCATTTACTAAAATACCCCTCCAGATTTTCTTTCACTAATAGAAAATTTTTCTATCACTGATAGATTCTATCAGTGATAGAAAGATTTTCTATCACTGATAGAAAGATTTTCTATCAGTGATAGAAGATTTTCTTTCACTGATAGATTCTATCATATGATAGAAAATTTTTCTACTACTGATAGATTCTATCGACGATAGATATTTTTCTATCACTTGTTCGGTGTTCTATCAGTGTTTGGTTGTTGTTATTTGGTTTTCTATCAGTGTTTGGTTTTTGTTTTTCAGTGTTTGATTTCTATAATCGTTCGTTTTTGCTTTATTTATCAATACTCGATTTCACCATGTATCACCATCGCGGATAGAAACAAAAGATCTTCTATCACTGGTAGAAAAGTATCAGTGATAGAAAGATTTTCTATAACTCACGAAAAGTTTTTCTATCAGTCTCAGTGATAGAGATAGAAAGTTTTTCTATCACTCATAGAAAGATTTTCTATGAATGATTCATAGAAAAAATTTCTATAAGTGATAGAAGATTTCTATAATTGATAGGTTCTATCAGGGATTGAAATATTTTCTATCAAGAGTTTTCTATCATTGATAGAATATCTTTCTATCACTGATAGAATAGTAAAAAATTCTATCAGTGATAGAAAGCTTTTCTATCGGTGATAGAAAGTTTTTCTATCACTTATAGATTATATCGATGTTAGAAAGATTTTTATCGGAGATAGAAAGATTTTTATGGGTGATCAGGGATTGAAAGATTTTTTATCAAAAGTTTTTCTATGATTTTCTATAAAAAGTTTTTTTATCACTGATAGAACTATCAGTGATAGAAATCTTTTATCACTGATAGAAAAAGTTTCTATTAGTGATAAAAATCTTCTATTCTATCAGTATAGAAACTTTCTATCACTGATAGAAAATTTTTCTACCACTGATAGAATCTATCAGTCATAAAAATATTAGTGATAGAAACTTTCTATCGCCGATAGAAAATTTTTCTACAATTGATAGAATCTATCAGTGATAGAAATATCACTGATTGAAACTTTATTCTATCAGTGATAGAAACTTTCTATCACTAATAGAAACTTTATTCTATCAGTGATAGAAATTTTCTATCAGTGATAGAAAATTTTTCTACCACCGATAGAATCTATCAGTCATAGAAATATTAGTGATAGAAACTTTCTATTGCCGATAGAAAATTTTTCTACCACTGATAGAATCTCTTATGGCATTTATTGATTCTCTTATGGCAGTTTTGTTGTTGAAATTGTTAAACAAGACCATAAAATAACAAAGTTCTTAAGAGTTTTTTCTGAGTTTTTTATTTATGAGGATGTCTTACATTTCATTAATTTTTCCTATACTCGGATTTTTATATGAGAACATTATTTGAAATCCAATTATTACATTATTCTTCATGTTTGCTTTACTCTAGTTTCTTTGATCTCTTTTTTTTTTTTTTTCAATTCAATGTTGTTGGAGGTGGTGTGAGAAGAAGCAAAAACTTGTATGATAAATTTTGAAGCTTCAAATTCTCGTGATGTTATAGACATGTGTTAGATTTTTTTTTTTTTTTTTGTTATCTAGAATTCAATTCGGTAGCTTTTCCAACATCTGTTTAATAAATTTTGATGGTATTAGAATATGCGTTTGATTCAAAAGAGTATCCATTTTCGTTGTCTTGGTTGCATGATCTTTGTTTCTTTCAAAGAATAACAATTTCTCTTGAACAATTGAACTTATAATTTTCTTATTGCAATCAATTTAATTTTTTTGCAGGGTCTTTGATAGAAATGATCCTATTGGTTCAATCAGCATTAAGGTATATATAATTTGTCATTGAATTTTATTTTTCATTTCATTTCTGGTAGGAAACAACATGCCTCGATGCTTCTTAACGTATTGGATGATTAGCTCGCATTATTTGTTCTAGGTAGGAAAGATTTAAAATGAGTATTTACATAGCATGTTCAATTTGTTGATAGATTTAAATAATCAAATTGTTTAGATGAAGCTCTTTTAATGTTTAATTTAGAAAACAACATCTTCAAGAATACACTACGTACTATTAAAGTTGGAGTTAACTATTAAAAGCACTTAATGTTAGACATTGTTCACTCTTAATTTATAGTTTGGAGTTCTTGACCATTTGTTGAAATTTATTTGAGATATTGAATATTAATATAATATAATTATATTGTTCTTCTTTTTGCAGATTAGTAGTAGAAAGACTCTAATCAAGCTGAGATCAATGAAGTTCTCGTAATTCTCATAGATAGTTTCTTCAGCAATACATTCTTGTACAAAATAATAAATGATATACAATTTCATATTATTTATTAACTTAGTATTTTACTTTAATTCGATTCAATGTAAATAATTTACATTTTCTTATTCAATTTTGAATTTTGTTTGAGTTTATTTTAATGGTATGTTTTGTGTCAATTAAAGGAAAAGTGGGAGAATGACAACGTTGATCTTCATCCTAATTTTTCTAAAAAATATGTGCATATAAATGGGGATTTATACAATAATATTAAAATTTTTAAATGTAAAAAATACCATGGTTGATCGTAACCATAGTCTGTATTATAGCCAACGATTACTGTTAGTTGTGGTCTATTAGTATAGACCATGTCTAACGTCGACCATGATCTATACAAGTAGACTATAGCTAACGTCGACCATGGTCTATACTTATATATTATGGTGGACGTTAGACGTGGTCTATACTATAGACTATGGTTGATTATGACCATGGTCTATAGTATAGACTACACTGGAATATACTACGGTCGTAAAACCATGGTCTAAACCATAAGATCATGGTCATATGACTATGGTCTATTCCAAATTTTGTAGTAGTGGATAGAAACTTTATTCTATCAGTGATAGAAACTTTCTATCACTGATAGAAAATTTTTCTACCACTGATAGAATCTATCAGTAATAAAAAAAACTTTCTATCAGGAAAAAAAAAACTGACGAGAAAGAAGAAGATGGGCACCCAGGGGCAATTTAGGAATATAAAAAATTAATTAAAAAATTTTGCCATATTTGCAAATATTTTTAAAAATTGCTATATTTGCAATTATTTACCTTCATGTTGCCACCCATTACAATTATCCTACAATTTTCATACAAATAATTTCAACTCAATTTAAGCAAGAAAATTAAAATTAACAAATTAAAGTATCCTATTTAATTTAAATATGAAAGTTGATAAGAGATATGAAAAATATAATTCTATCAAACTAATTAATCCAATAAGCACAATTAACAACAAAAATTAAAATAAGATAAGGATAGAGAAATAGACACCGAGAATTTTATAGTGGTTCGGCACAATCCGGCCTACTCCACTCCCCAAGTCCCTCTTGGGCATTCCACTAGAAAAACCGACTCTTTCCACCGTTAGAGTCCAACCACTACAACGTTCCTTTTTCGGGAGCAAGAACAAACTCGATCCTTTCCACGGTTTAGGATCAAACCGTTATAACCTCTCTTTTTCAGGATCAAGAGAAACCCTTACAATAGATTTAGAAGATGAAGAACAAGATGAAAAAACTCTCTCAAAGAGTGGATACAAAAATCAAAGCTCACAATCTTGTAAGAAATGATTTCTTACAACTAAAACCCTCAAGTGGCTATGAAAAAATGAAAAGTTGAAGCTAAAAAATTTCTCAAAAATGGTAGGAATACTCTCCAAGATGAGTAGTATTTTTCAGAATTTTTTCCCCATTTTTTTTGAATTTTTTTCAGGCCTTAAATAGACCAAAAAGGACTAAACTAGTCGTTGGTTGCCACGTGTCAGTCTCTGATTGGCCGCAATAAAAATATAAAAATTAATAATAAAATAATATTATAATTTAAAATTTTGACTGTTTGACCAATATATTATTTTAAAGTCCAACTGCCACATGTCGCAATGTAATTGGACCACGTTCGCCACGTCATTTGCCAAGTCAGCATTTTTACCGTTGAGGTGTCACGTCATCCGCCACGTCAGCAATTTTGACCGTCGGATATGCCACGTCAGCGCCACGTAGGATTTTCTCCATCAATTTTGTTTATGCCATAATTTCTTCCTTTGAGCTCCGATTTGAGTGATTCAAAAGGCGCTGGAATCGTTGTTTCGAGCTCTATACTATGGACACTTTAAAACACTAAAATTGTTAATAAAAAATCAAGTTTGTTATCATCAAAACATTTATTAATTAATTAATTTGAGATTAAAGGTCAAAAAGCCAACAAGTAACTCTATCAAACTCTTTGTTTGACCCAAGGATATACAACATCCAATTGTGGGACCCACAAATTTATCAATCAATCACAACACTCTGTTGTGGGTCCTACAAACTTTTTAACTCCTATTCCAACACTTTATTGTGGGTCCCACAGACTTATTAACTTCTACTCCAACCTTCAAGACAAAATAACTTCAGATTTCATAACTTTTTGCCCCAAACACCTCCTATAAGTGTGACAACTTACCACCGGTCCACTGTTATATAGTTATCCTTAAATTTTATTTTTTTTTAAAAAAAAAATTTAAAACAATAAATAAAGTAATAATAAATTGCTTGGGTGTTTTTACAAATAGGTTATATACAAACGTGTTTTGAGTGCATAAATTGCTTGATAGTTTTTTTTTTTTTTTTTTTTTTTTTTTTTTTTATTATTATTATATTTTTTTTTAAAAACATAAATTGCTTGGGTGTTTTTACATTTGACCATTTTCATTCTTACTTTTTGAATTCTTCTAATTTAATTTTATTCTTAAAATATTCTTTTATTTCAATTAAGTGTTTGAATTGATAATTTATTCTATAAAATCTAGGGCCGTTTGGGACACCGGAATGGAATCTAGATTCTTCGAAATCTAATTCCCATGAATCATTTTCTGGAATCTGGATTCTTGGGAATGCTGATGCCTATGTTTGGTGCGCTCTATTTGATCTGGATTTAATCTGATGTATGTGTTTGGAGTGCAGGGTTGGAATTGGGTTGGTATGCTGTTTTTTTTTTTTTTTTTTTTTTAAGTTGTTTTATAAGCTTTTTAATTTTTTTTTGTCAATATACAAAGCTATTTTCCCGCCTATTTTAGTAGGCTTATTCTACATAAAAATGCTAACACACTTCTTTAGCCAATTTTTTCAGGTTTCTTCAGCCCGAAAGGACAGAATTGTCTCCTCGAGAGACGTATTACTCTATTCAAATTATTTTCGTTCGCTCTTTCTTTTTTCTCTTTTTTTTTTTAAAGAATTCTTTTAACTTTTCTTATTAATCCTTAAATTGGACTCTAAACTTATAAATGTTTTGGTTTAATTTCCATCTTTTAATCTATTAGTTTAAACAAAAAGTAATGTAAAAATCTTCATAAACTCATTGATTTCAATAAAATTAGACACAAAATATAAGTTTCACTAATAAACAAATTAACCATAGAATAACTTTGTCAAAATTCAGAAATTTCAACAAATAATTTAGCTTTAATGTCTTCTTTATCTGAAATATTTTATCAAACTGATTTCACTCATGCTTATAATTCATTTAATGTATAAGAGATTTTTTTTTTTTTTTGTTAAATACCCAATGTTTCTTTCACTTATATGTACGTTGTGTACTAAATATAATTAAATAAAAAAAAACAAAATATAAAATCTATAATGACTAGCAAAATTAGTTTATTTGTCCCATTTATAACTTTGTGTGAATATTTTATGTAATTTCTTTTTTACTTATGTGCTAACATATTAGGTCTTTTACTAATAGATTAATAAACATTTATTGACGAGACGATGTATTAGTAATAAATGTCAATATATTAGGTTTCATCCTTGCTCATCGGCCATGAATACTAATTTTTTAAAGAAATTTTAACAATAAACTCATTATAGGTGGAAATTTTAAGTTTTATTGAGAGTACAACGACTAAAATTAGACATTTGAAAATATAGGAACTAAAATGAAACAAAACCGAAAATATAGTGATCAAGATGATATTTTCACCATCATCTAAAATATACTTTCCTTAACTTAAAATTATAAAATTTTATATATATTCTACTATTGTTATTTTTTTTTTAAAATATTCTACTATTGTTAATTAAATATAGATTAATGAAGAAATAAATTATAAGAAAATGGAGAGAATAATGGTGGGTTCCATCAAAATTATGAAAGAAAATAGAGAGAGAAATGTGGGACCCACCAAAATTATAAGAAAAATAGAAAGAGAAATGGTGGGGCCGACCAACTTTATATAGAGTGTTGAAATGGATTGGAATCATCCTTCCATTCCAACTCATATCCGGCCCAACAAGCATTGGAATCATCCTTCCATTCCAAACCTATGCCCAAATAGGGGTGTGCAGCGGTCGTTCGGGGTCGATTTTTTGTCAAAACCGACGTCGAAAACCGACCATTCGGTTTGAATCGGTCAGTGGGCGTTGATTCTTGATGAGTTGGTGACGCCGACTGACCGACTACACCCACGGTCGATCGGATTTTGTCGGTTTTGTGACTCCGTCGAAGTTGAGAACGAAAAAATGTGGATTTTGTTACTCCGACGAGCTAGAGAATGAAAAAAATAGAAATAAAATAGAGGGAAGAAATCCGTTTGCAACCGCTTCAGAAAAAGAAAAGAAAAAAGAGAAGAAGATAAGAAAAATGAAGATGAAGATGCAGTCGATTCGAAAAAAAAAAAAAGAAAGAAAAGAATAGAAATGGGGAAGAAGATTGAAGAAGAAGATGAAAAGAAAACCGAAGTGAGAGGAAAAAAAATAGATAACTTTTGAATTGAGAGAGAAAATAAAAATATAAAAGTCATATGTTTTTTTAATACTTCCTTGAGAAGACCATCGGTATGGTCTTCCCAAGGTGACTACATGCAGAATTAATGTTGCTGTAGCCACTAGATAGCACAACTTTTTTTTTATTATTATTTTTTAATTTAGTCTTGTTGGTCGTTCTGGTCGGTTTGAGCCTTTATTGGGCTCGCCGACCGACTGACGGATCAGTTTTTCTATTAGAAAAACCGATTTCGACAGAATGTTTACAAAAATCGATCGACCGACGTTGGTTCGATCAGTTTCGGTCGGTCGGATCTGTTGGGTTTTATGTCCTAAAACTCGTAGATAGTGAATGTAGATAAATTGTATACTTGCTTCAATAAAGTGTTATTGAGTTTCTACAATAAAGTGTTATTGTTAAATATTGCACAATTTGACCCAAATCCAATAAACTAAGATCCAAGGTTGTTTATATGTAACTTGAACTAGTATGTGGGGACATACAGGGATTGGTGTTGAAGTAACAACCTACAAGGTCTATAGTATCGGGATAAGGTTGGGTACCTTATCCTGATAACACTATGTGATACGGCCCGCTTTGTATTCGATACAGACGTGTTGATCCCAAGGCGTCCATGTAGGAGACATGCGAGCGGGGGTATCCTATGCAATGAGTTTGCATAAGACCAAACCATGAAATAGTCAACCATTAGTTATAACACCGTTAACTAGTTAGATTACTGTTTCAATAGGATGACCTAGGTAACTCAGTCTTAATCTTGAGTGTGTCATGAACTCTTTCTCATGAGGGATTGTCCTTTGATTAGCATGGGTGAGAGTGACCAATATGCCGACTCAATATGCTTTCCTTTTTGGGGACAAGACCGAGTGGGAGGCTAGGGACATGACAACACAAGAAGGAATTCACTCCTTCCCGCTTCTAGAAGAAGTAGATGAGTGTTCCCTTAAGTGGTGACTCCGGGACTTGAACAAATGGATCCCACCCTCTCACTGGCCCGAGAGGGACTTTTTGTTTAATGGTTGGACCATAAACAAGTTGTTCATTAGAGGAGCACTGGTACTTAAGGAGACAGATGTAACACAGGGGTAAAACGGTAATTTGACCCAACTGTGATTACGGACACTCGTGAAGGATTGACTTGCCTGCATAGGTTTACATCCATGGACACATAAATGTTCTACAGTGAGAAGAGTTCAGTTGTGGGTCTTTAGTGGAATGACCCACAGTTAATGAATATTGGTTAACTTGATTAATGAGTTTAATCAGTCAACCTCAAATCATTTGAGCTTCTGATCTGTAGGTCCATTAAGTCCCCCTGCTAGCTCGTAAAAAGTAATTAGGAACAAATATATCTTCAGAGAATTTGAATAGTTCAAATTAATATTGGGAATTAAGTTAATTGTATGAGATACAAATTAATATAATGTATAGTAATGCATTAAAATATAAAGTCTAATTTAAGATTAAACTTTATTATATTGAGAGATTGATATATTTGAAAGAGTTCAAATATATGTCTAATTAAATATATGGTATTTAATTAGAAGATGAATTAATTAATTATTCAATTTAATTTAAATTAAATGAGATTTAATTAAACTATAGTCTAGGAGGGAATTATTAGAATATGATTCTAATATGTAATTAATTGAATATGAGAGATATTTAATTAATTGTAAAATTAATTAATTATTGAAATTAATTAATTAATTAGTTTAATTGAATTAATTAAATGTGATTTCACTGCTTAATTAATTAATTAGTTTAATTGAATTAATTATTGAAATTTTCACGTTCCTAATTTCAGAGTTATAGCGGGGAAGATCAAATGATAAAAAAATCATCCATTGAATACTCAATGGAGGTATGTTTTTTCACCGCTTAACCTTTTGCCAAATGTATTAGTATTTTGTACAACAAAATTAATTTACGAACGATCTAATTGCTTCCGCTGTAACGGAATTAGGGAATTCCAAATCCTTCAAGAACGGAATTAGGGAATTCCAAATCCTTCAAGATCGGTTTATCGAAATATTTTGCTCAGCCCTAGCCCCAAACATCCCCTAAAGAAATCTTCGTGGGAAATGTCTCTTTCTCCTTTACCGAGGGAATCCAACCTAAAAGCGTGTTTTCCGGCACAAATGGCTAATTTTTTTGTGGCAACTTTTTCCAAATTGGTTGCTCTCCTCAGCTTCAATGGAGGGTAGTTGTATGGATGTTCGCTTTTAATGAAATATCCGTTTTTCAAAAATCATGGATGAGAGAAGAAGAAAGTGAATTAGGGTTAAAAATTGGGGATTTTTACTAAGAGTAATTTCTTAACTTCAATGTCCTAAAAATCTCATTTCTCTTTCAATTCAAAATCCACCCACATCCTTCGGTCCACATGTTTGTTTTGTTTACTTTTTTCACTTTTTCTTCAAACCCGAAAATAGAACACCCACCCTTCAGTCCACATGTTTGTTTTGTTTACTTTTCTTCGTCACTTTTTTTTTCTTTGACAATATAGGAGTGGAGATTCGAACCACAACCTTATTCGTACGTGTTTTCTGCTCTTTATGCCAGTTGAGCTATGCTGGCTACTTTTCTTCCTCACTTTCTCGGTCATAAATACCTCATCTCTGCGTTAATAAGTGTCGAACTCCAATTTCTAATCCACACTACAAGCCATTAACGCCATTCTTGGTTTTGCATTCCTCCATGGCTTCAAATTCAAATCCCTTTCACTTCGTCTTCTTCCCTCTAATGGCACAGGGCCACATGCTTCCAATGGTGGACATCGCCAAACTCTTAGCCCAACGCGACGCCATCGTCACTCTCTTCCTCACACCGCTGCAGGCCCAACGCATCCAAAAAATCGTCGACCGAGCCACAACCTCTAACCTCCAAATCTGCATCCTCCATCTCAAATTCCCCACTGTATTAAACCCACAATTCCATTTCCTTGATCAGCTTCCTTTCTCAGATGAAATCTTCCCTTTCTTCACTTCCGTTTGCAACCTCCAACAGCCCGCCGAATCCCTCATCCAAACCTTCAACCCACCACCCACCTGCATCGTCTCCGATTCAACTCTCCTTTGGACATTCGACATTGCCGACAAATTCAACCTCCCTTGGATATATTTCGTCGGCAGCTCATGTTTCAGTCCTGTCGTCTTGCGCAAGACTTACTCCTCCAAGATTTTCACTGCCGTGACCTCTGATGATGAGTTCTTCACTGTCCTGGATTTTCCCGATGAAGTTCAGTTTAATAATGCCCAATTGCCCACCTCCCAGAATCCCAATATGATCCCGTTTTATCGACGAATTGATGACGCGGAGCACAGAGTGTTTGGGAAAATCATCAATAGTTTCGAAGAGCTGGAGCCAGCATATGTGGAAGAGCTCAAGAAACAGAGTAACAGAGTCAAAATCTAGTGCGTTGGCCCAGTTTCGTTATGTAATGAAGACGACAAGGACAAAGCCGAAAGAGGCAGTCAATTATCAATGGCGAACGAGGCCCACCGGTGCTTGAAATGGCTCGATTCACAAAACCCACAATCTGTGATCTACGTTTGTCTCGGCAATTTCTGTAATTTGAACGCGTCGCAACTGATCGAGTTGGGGTTGGGATTAGAGGCAGCGAAGAGGCCATTTGTGTGAGTTATAAGAACGACGAACAATGGTGAAGAACTGGAGGAATGGATGTCGAAAACAGGGTATGAAAAGAGGATCAAAGGGAGAGGGCTTTTGATTAGGGGATGGGCGCCACAGGTTTTGATACTGTCGCATCAGGCAATTGGGGGTTTCTTGACGCACTGCCCCTGGAACTCGATTCTCGAAGGGATTTCTGCTGGCGTTGTGATGGTTTCTTGGCATCTGTTTTCTGAGCAGTTCGTGAATGAACAACAGTTGGTGAATGTGTTTGTCAAGAGAGCACACTGAAGTTTGGAGTTATTTTGTTATATCTGGATTGTTAAGTAGTTATTGTTCTGTTGAAGTTTGTTATGTATTCTGGTTTGCCAATATCCTATATATAAAGGATATTGCTTTGATCATTTCTTAATATAGAAAATCCTTTATGATCATTTCAAATTCCCTTTCTCTATCTCTCTCTGTTTAGCATTTTATCTTGGTATCAGAGCACTTAGTCTAACGACGTGCTAGCCTTTTTTTTTTCCGCAAATTTCCATGGGTTCGTCTTCCACAGAATCGGAAACTTTGAATCCTACCCAGATTTTGAAGGCTATCAATCCTGGGAGCAAAACAAATACAGTAAAGTTGGATGAGGACAACTTCCTGTACTGGAAAATACAAGTTCGAACGGCACTGAAAGGTCACGGTCTTGGTCAATTCATAGATGATGACGCTCAAATTCCGCCCAAACTGATTCAATCAAGCGATGATCCCTCTTCCAAGATCCCTAATCCGGATTATGACGCTTGGGTTCGGCAAGATAATCTCATCTCATCTTGGTTCTTGGGCTCAATGTCGAACGATATACTGTCAGAGGTTCTTGATTGTGAAACGGCCAGGGATATTTGGACAGTCTTAAATGCTCGATTCTCCTCCCGTAATCTTGCTCAAGTTTTGCAACTCAAAACTAAACTGGAGACAACCAAGAAAGGTAGTCTTCCTCTTAAGGATTACTTCCTCAAAGTCAAGACTCTCGTAGATTCTTTGGCAGCTGCGGGCAAGAAAATCTCTCAAGATGATCATGTTCTACACATTCTGAAAGGTCTGGGTTCAGAATACGACTCTACCGTGAATGTCATTACAGAGAAAGATATCACGCCACCTTTACAAAAGGTGTATTCCCTCCTAACTCAAGAAAGTCGAATCGAGCGGAATTCCAGCATTAACACAGACGGTTCTTTACCATCTGTTAATTACACAGCAGCTTAGGGTTCTAAACCGCAACAACCAACTACTCAAGATGGTCAGAAACGTAACAATGGAGGACAAAAGAACTCGAATAACAATGGCAACAAGAATAATCGGAGACCCTGGAACAATAATGGAAAACCACAGTGTCAATTGTGTGGGCGCTTTGGGCACACTGTCATTCGCTGTTACTTTCGATTTGAACGATGGTATCAAGGTCCAAACAACAATAGCAACTCTCAGTTACCTAACGGAGGAAATACATATCAGCATCAATCTGCTGCTCCGAATACAAACAACGCTTATCCTCAGCAACAACCTTTTACAGTATATTCGCTTCAGCATGAATTAAACAGAGAGAATCAGTGGTATCCGGACTCAGGGTCTTCCAACCACGTTACAAATGACCTTGCTAATATGAATATTGGGGCAGACTACACTGGAGACAACAAAGTTCATGTAGGCAATGGTGCAGGTCTGGACGTTTTACATATTGGTTCCTCTTCTCTTAAGTCATTGACTAATCCAAATCATGTTTTTCATCTTAAGAACCTCCTTCATGTTCCTCAAATTACAAAAAATCTCATAAGTGTTAGTCAATTTGCTAGGGATAACCATGTATTTTTTGAATTTCATCCTCATTGTTGTTTTGTGAAGGATACTCTCACTGGCCAAACTCTTCTCTAAGGCAAGGTCTCTGATGGATTGTATCAGTTTTCCCTGGAAAAGGTTTCATCCCAAGATTCTAAAGGTGGTTGCCTCTCTTCAGGTTCCAAACCTCAAGTACTTCATACTTCTTTATCATCCTCCGTTTGTAACACTGCTTATATGTCTAATTCATGTACTATTGACCTATGGCATAAAAGACTAGGTCATCCTTCTCTCGTCACTGTTAGAAAGGTCTTGCAAGCATGTAATATTCCATATTCTGATAATAAAGTTCCTCATTTGTGTCATGCTTGTGTCATTGGTAAAAGTCATAAACTGCCATTTTCGGACTCTCTAACTAAATATACTGAACCTCTCCAACTGGTAGTTGCTGACATTTGCGGTCCGTCTTTTAAAACCTCTCAAAACAATTTTCAATATTACATTAGCTTTGTTGATGTATTTTCACGCTTCACGTGGACATACTTCCTTCATTCTAAAAATGAAGCCTTTCAAGCCTTTCTTTTGTTCAAAACCTATGTTGAAAAGCTATTAGGGCGTTCCATTCTTCGTTTCCAAACTGATGGAGGAGGTGAGTTTCGTTCCTTTGTCACCTTCCTCAAGGAGAATGGTATAGAACATAGGATTTCTTGTCCCTATACGTCCCAACAAAATGGGATTGTAGAAAGAAAACATAGACAAATCATGGACATGGGACTTACTCTCTTGTCCCAAGCCTCACTGCCTCTAGAGTATTGGGATGATGCCTTTTCCACAGCCACTTATCTCATAAATAGGCTTCCTACAACAGTCCATTAGAGTTCTTCTCCTCTGGAAATTCTCCATGGTTACAAACCAAATTACTCTTTTTTCAAGACATTTGGTTGTCTTTGTTACCCCTTACTACGACCTTATAACAGACACAAGATAGAACCACGGCCTGTTCCTTGTATTTTTCTTGGGTACAGTACGAGTCACAAAGGGTACAAATGTCTTTCCTCAGCTGGCCGTCTATACATCTCTAGACATGTTCAGTTCGATGAACATGTTTTCCCTGCTACCTGCCCTAACTTCTTTTCTAAACAATTGCCAGCCACTCACTTTCCTACCATATCTAGCTTTTTACCTACAATTAATACAAAGCCTGTTCCTTTTTCCACTTTTCCTGCTGACATCCGTCCTCTGCCTATATCTACCCTGCAAAATTATGAGTCTGCCGTGACTACTGCTACTGTTCTACCTAGTCAACAGTTTCAACCTTCAGCTGAATATCGAGCCTCCCCACATATTTCTCATTCCATATCCTCGTCTTATTCTTCTGTGTTACCTACTGACTCAGTCCAACCAGCTTCTTCATCAGCTCCAAACCTCCCGGTAACAGAACCAGCCACCTCTGATGAACCAATTCCAACGCTTGCACTGTTGCCTACATCTACTGAAGCTGTCAATACCCACTCTATGGTTACTAGGTCTAAAGCTGGGATTTTCAAACCAAAAATTATGTTAACTGAGTATGTTGAAATAGAGTCTCCATCTGTCAAAGAAGCTCTCAAAATCCCTCATTGGGTTGAGGCTATGAAATCTGAATATGAAGCACTGTTGATGAATGAAACTTGGTCCTTGGTTGAACCTCCTACTGATAAAAAGATTATTGGATGCAAGTGGGTCTTCAAGATCAAGAGGAACTCGGAATGGCTCTGTTGCTCGTTATAAAGCCAGGTTAGTTGCTCAAGGGTTCCATCAAGTAGCTGGTCTCGACTACACAGAAACATTCAGCCCAGTTGTTAAACCGATCACTATCCGAGTTCTTCTCACAATGGCTCTTGCCTATGGTTGGAATTTAAGGCAGATTGACATCAACAATGCCTTCCTCCATGGCCTTCTTACTGAAGAGGTCTTCATGGCTCAGCCTCCCGGAATGCTTGACAACAACAAATCACATATGGTATGTAAATTGAGGAAAGCTCTCTATGGCTTGAAACAAGCCCCGCGGGCTTGGTTTGACAGGTTAAGTCATTTTCTTTACACTCTTGGTTTTGTCAGTTCTAAGGCGGATTCTTCTCTGCTTATTAGACATTATCGTGGTCAAAGTTGCTATATTTTGATATATGTTGACGACATAGTGGTCACTGGTAGTTATCCATCTGATATTGATAATCTCATATGTACGTTGCATCAACGGTTTGCACTAAAAGATCTTGGGTACTTTGAACTATTTTTTGGGAGTAGAAGTTTCCTATCCTCCAGGGGGTGGTATGTTTCTTTCACAGACTAAATATATTTCTGATCTTCTTCACAAGACAAAGATGCATGAAGCTAACTCTATTTCTACTCCTATGCTTAGTGGCCCGGTTATGTCTGCATTCGGTGGGGAACCTTTTCATGATACTAAACTATATAGGAGTACTGTAGGAGCTCTTCAATATGCCACTCCCACAAGACCTGAGATTGCTTATAGTGTTAACAAGGTCTGCCAGTTCATGCATGCTCCTACTCAAGATCATTGGCAAGCGGTTAAAAGAATCCTAAGATACCTCATTGGTACTCTTGACCATGGTTTGTTCTTTCGCAAACCTACTGACTTTTGTTTACAAGGATATGTTGATGCAGATTGGGCTTCAGATCCAGACGATCGTAAATCAACTTCTGGGTTTTGTGTTTTTCTTGGTGGCAATCTGATTTCATGGGCATCGAAGAAACAACATGTTATTTCTCGATCAAGCACAGAGGCTGAATACAGAAGCTTAGCTCAAGTTGCTGCAGAGTTAGTATGGATTCAAATGCTTTTCAGAGAATTAAAGTTAGTAACTCCACAGCCGCCAACCTTGTGGTGTGACAATCTCAGTGCTGTTCATCTCAGTGCTAATCCTATCCTACATTCTAGAACTAAACATGTGGAGATCGATATCTATTTCGTTCGTGATCTTGTAATACAGAAGCGTCTTTTGGTTTGTCACTTACCTGCTACTGCACAAGTTGCAGACACATTCACAAAGCCTCTGTCAGCAGCCAGCTTTCATCCTCTTAGAAGCAAGCTCAATGTTCAGTCCTCTTCCCACATTGGCTTGAGGGGGGGTGTCAAGAGAGCACACTGAAGTTTGGAGTTATTTTGTTATATCTGGATTGTTAAGTAGTTATTGTTCTGTTGAAGTTTGTTATGTATTCTGGTTTGCCAATATCCTATATATAAAGGATATTGCTTTGATCATTTCTTAATATAGAAAATCCTTTATGATCATTACGAATTCCCTTTCTCTATCTCTCTCTGTTTAGCATTTTATCTGTGCTGAAAATAGCTATGACGGTCGGGGTGAAACACCCTGTTAAGTGAGGGAAGGAAGAGACGAGTGAAGTAATTATGGTGAAAAGGGAAGATGTCAGAAACGCCATTGAAGAGCTGATGGGTGAAGGAGATGAAGCTGAAAGTCGGAGAAAGAGGGCTAGATATTTAGGTGAATCAGCGAAGAAAGCTGTGGGAGAAGGTGGGTCTTCTCAACGTAATATCTCGTTGTTGGTAGATGAACTCCAGAAGATTAGGGATTAAACTCGATTCGTTGATGGGGAAAGGGAAAACTGATGGAACTTTTCTTGCAAATTTTTTGTTTGGTTTCCTTAATGGGTTATTTCGTTTGTTCTCTTTAAGCCAAATCCAAAAATGGTCTTAACGAAACATTTAGTTTGATTAATCACGCTTTGTTTTCCTATTTTGGGAGAGTAAGACTCCTCACTCCTATCATATGGTGACATTTGTTGTTTTCAATTTACTTTTTTATCATTAATGTTAAAATAGAATTATTAGTTCGTTGGAAAATATTCCTTGCTAAATATTTGATGAAAAAAGTATAACAAATTTGTAAGAATGTTCATGAGTACCATTGCAACTGGTGATTATGTTTGGATCTCTTCATTTGGAAAACTTCCTAGATAATGAAGTGTATAAGGAAAATGTCATTTCACTTGACAAAATCAACCAGTAAAGAGCCTGTGACAGAACTAGGAAATAAGGAAGATGTGTTGAATAAGACATTTCACATTTTTCATTAATGACGAGTTTTCATTGGACAAAAATGAAACAAAATCCAAAACTCATGACCAAAACATCTGAGTTTTCAAATTTAGGGACTGAAATAAAATCTAAACCAAACCTCAAGGGACATTTTTTAGTTAATATTGTAATTTTTAAAACTTATTATTGAAATATAGTTAGTTTAAAACTTATTATTTAAATATTGTAGTTTTAAATTTTTGGTCGAAGGTCAAACGACCTTTAAACACGTGTCGCACGTCATCTAACATGACAATTAATTAAAAAACAAAAAACAAATGTACTTATGGCAAGGTGGTGAATGTAGGACCTTTCTTCTTTCTCTTCTCATGTTCAAATCTTAGCAGTTGCACTCTTTTTGTTTTCAACCTTTTTGTTTTCGTTTCTAGTTTTTTATTTTTAAAAATATCAGCATTTTTTTATTTTCTTTTTTCTTGTTTTACTTTTATTTGAAATTTAAAGTTTTAAATATACTTAAAAACCAACCATCTTATATCATTTTCTTTATATTTTTATTTTGAATTATAAAATTATTATAACCAACTTTTAAATTTAGCTAATTGAGATAAAAGAAAAATAACAATGAGAAATATGACAGATAAATCAAATTGTTATTATCTTTATACCAATAAATTAATTTAATATATAAAATACACATTTTGTTTTTTCACTCTTCATTGATACCATTGTTATTGGTATAAAAATAACAATAATTTGATTTATCTGTCATATTTCTCATTTTTAATTTTCTTTTATCTCAATTAGCTAAATTTAAAAGTTGGTTATAATAATTTTATAATTCAAAATAAAAAATATAAAGAAAATGGTATAAAATTGTCGATTTTTAAATATATTTCAAACTTCAAATACACATTTTGTTTTTTCACTCTTCATTGATACCATTGTTATTGGTATAAAGATAATAACAATTTGATTTATCTGTCATATTTCTCATTGTTATTTTTCTTTTATCTCAATTAGCTAAATTTAAAAGTTGGTTATAATAATTTTATAATTCAAAATAAAAATATAAAGAAAATGATATAAGATGGTTGGTTTTTAAGTATATTTAAAACTTTAAATTTCATTTTTTTTTTTTTAAAAAAAACCTTTAAATTTCAAAGAAAAGTGAAAAAGAAAAAAGAAAATAAAAAACTGCTATGAAAAGAAAAACCAAAAAGAATGCAATCGTTGGAATTTGAACATGGGAAGGGAAAGAAGAAAGGTCCCACGTTCACCACCTAGCCAAAAGTACATTTGTTGAATAAATGTACAGAGGTCGTCTCTTGACCTCTGCGTTTTATTATTATATATTTTTTTTAATTTATTGTCATGTCAGATGACGTGCGACACGTGTTCCAAGGTCGTCTCTTCTTTGACCAAAAATTTAAAACTACAATATTTAAATAATAAGTTTCAAACTAACTCTATTTCAATAATAAGTTTTAAAAAATACAATATTAATAAAAATGTCCAAAACTCAGGTACCAAAAGTTTATTTTTTTTCTTAATTTAATTTAATTTAATTAATTAATTAATTAATTAAGAGATTTCACATTTTTCCTCTAGCCCGCCCGTTTATCACATGCAATGAATAGTTTCCCGCACGTTTTTCACATGCAATGAGGTTTAAACGTATGGAGCATATGATTTATATCTTCTGATTTAAGGAGGACCACTCATCTTTTCAGTACGGACTAAACCAATTTGGAGCGTACACCTCTGTCAAGTGTCAACTTCATCCATTACTGTAAGAAATCGCTTTCTCTCTTTTTTTTTTTTTTTTTTTTTTTTTTTTTTTTTTTTTTTGAAATAAATCGCTTTCTTTCTTCTCTCTCTACTTTCTTTTTCACCAAATTTCTTGCTAATTTTCTTGAAACATACTGTTGCAAAATTTTTAAAATCTGATTTCTTTTTTCTTTTATTATTCATGTTTTTATCGTGGTTAGTATATGAACTTGTACATTTATATCTGATATACTTTATATACTAATATACAGAATATAAATAAAGTATGTTAAATTATATAAAATACCCTTGAATTATGAGGTTTGTTTCAAAAATGCCTCTAAACTTTAAAAAGTTTAAAAAATATCCCTAAAATTTAAAAAAGTTTCAAAAATACTTTTACCATTAATTTTTTTGATGGAAATTGTTAAAGTTTCACTTTCATTAATACCCTTTAACTTTCAAAAAGTTTTAAAAAATAACCTTATTGGAAAAGTTCTTTCCTTTTTTCTTCTTTCACCGTAAATTATTCATCCATAAAAATTATTGAGAAAACTTTACATATTTGTCTATATTCAAACACAAGGAGTTTTTCTTCTCTTTCAACACATCATCCCAAGAGTTTAACTAGATTTTTGCCAAGGGTATTTTTGAAACATTTTTAACAGCAAGGGTGTTTCTGGAACATTTTTTAAAGTTCAATGGTATTTTTGAAAGTTTTTAAAGTTCAAAGGCATTTTTTAAACAAATCTCATAGTTCAGGGATATATATATATATATATATTTTTTTTTTAATTTAACCTATAAAGTATACCAATAACACAAATCACAATTGATATCCTTTTTAAACTTTCAACTTCTAGCGAGTTTTTTTTTTTTTTTTTTTTTTTTTTTTTTTTTTTTACCTTTCAACTTGAATGTTTAGGCTGAGTTGACTTGATGATATAGTTGCAAATTCCATTTTTATTTTTGATATTCTTGCAACCGTTGAGTGAACGCATCAAGGAAAATTCATGTTTGGAGTGTGAGAAAGTTTTTAGGATGATTGGAAACAAGCAAATAAAATTGTTTATTGAAGATTGCAGAATGGCCCATCCTTCTCCTTTGAAACTTTTCCCATTCATGACTGAATTCGAAAAAAAGAAAAAAAAAAAAAAAAAAAAAAAGAGATTCAATTTGTTAATTACCCAAGAAACAAATTAAATCAAATCTAAAACTAGTTTAGAGACTATCCCTTTTGTTTAATGTCGTTAATGTTTCTCCAGAACAACAACAATGGCGGTGGCTGAGCCTCACTTCCTCTTATTCCCATACATGGCGCAAGGCCACATGATCCCAATGGTGGATTTCGCGCGCGTGTTGGCACGGCGGCGCGTGATCGTCACGCTCGTCACAACTCCTCACAACGCATCCCGTTTCGAAACCATAATCGACCGCGACAGAGACTCACTGGGCCTCAAAATCAGCGTCGTCAAGATTAAATTCCCATGGAAGGAAGCCGGACTGCCGGAAGGCATCGAAAATCAAGACCAGCTTCCGCCGTCGATGAGGGTGATGGAATTCATGGCCACCGCATCATTGCTTCAAAACCCAGTTGAAAAACTGATCCAAACCCTTTCACCGCCGCCGAATTGCATCGTTTCCGACGGCTGTCTGCCTTTCACTATGAACGTCGCTCGCAAATTCAACATACCCAGAATTTCATTCCACGTTTTCAACTGTTTCTTCAATTTAGTGATGCGAAATGTCCATAATCTAATCTACAGCAGCGAAAACGAAGAGGAGGTTTTGGTGGTTCCTAATCTTCCCGATCGAATAGAAATCAGCAAGGTACAAGCCCCAACTCCAATTCCCGAAGATCTCAAAGAATTTCAAATCCTCTTAGGCAGAGCTGAAATGTCATCGTATGGGATGGTGCTGAACACTTGCGAAGAAATGGAGCCGCAATACGTGGAGGGTTTGAAGAAGGTAGTTCAAAGAGTATGGTGCGTCGGCCCTGTTTCGCTCTGCAACACAGACGCCATTGACAAGGCTGAGAGAGGGCTGAAATCCGCCATTGATGAGCACTCGTGCTTGAAATGGCTCGATTCGCAGAAACCCAGCTCTGTTCTCTACGTCTGTTTTGGGAGCCTTTGTAACTTAATACCCAGTCAATTGAAAGAGCTGGCATTGGGTTTAGAGGCCTGGAAAAGGCCATTCATATGGGCAATTCGGAAAGGTGAAAAATCAGAGGAATTGGAGAAATGGGTATCTGAAAATGGATTCGAAGATCGGATCAAAGGAAGAGGAATTCTGATCTGGGGCTGGGCACCCCAAGTTCTTATACTCTCACACCATTCGGTTGGAGGGTTCCTGACCCATTGTGGGGCTAATGGAGTCCAAGAAGGGGTTTGTTCAGGGGTGCCATTGATGACTTGGCCTCTGTTCGCAGACCATTTCATAAACGAGCAGCTTGTTCTTAAGGTACTGAAGATTGGAGTGTGTGCAGGGGCGAAGTTTGCAGTGAACGATGGGGAAGAGGAGAAGCATGGGGTCCAGGTGAGGAAGGAAGATATTAAAGAAGCCATAAACAAGTTAATGGATGAAGAAAACGAAGAGTCGAAAGAGAGAAGGAGGAGAGCGAAAGAGCTTGCAGAGAAGGCAAGAGGAGCTGTGACAGAAGGAGGGTCGTCTTATCACAATCTTTCGTTGTTTATCAAATATATCATGGAATATCAAAAGCCAGATTTGGCTTCTAGGTAGGACCTTGAAATTTGTTGAAGGATTTCGAGAAAGGAAAAGAAGAAAATAAGCCATTTGGTTCCTAGGTTTGAGAGGTTCGTTAAATTTTTATATCCGCGGTTGTTAAACCTAAGTTTTTTTTTCTTTTTAATCAAGTTGTTAAACCTAAGTTTGTGTTTGGATAACACATAAAATAAATTCCTTTTTTTTTTTGCGTTTTTTAACCAATGTGAGTACTTTTTTTTTTTTTTTTTAGAAGAAACCATTCATTAATTAATAACTAAATTGTTCAAAGGATATCACAAATAGGACGGGATATCACAAATAGGATTCATTATTATTATTTTTTAAATTTATTGTCATGTTAGACGACGTGCGACAGTGTTTCAAGGTCGTCTCTTCTTTGACCAAAAATTTAAAACTACAATATTTAAATAATAAGTTTCAAACTAACTATATTTTAATAATAAGTTTTAAAAATTACAATATTAATAAAAATGTCCAAACTTCAGGTACCAAAAGTTTATTTTTTTCTTAATTTAATTTAATTTAATTAATTAATCAATAAGAGATTTCACATTTTTCCTTCAGCCCGCCCGTTTATCACATGAATGAATAGTTTCCCGCACGTTTTTCACATGTGAGGTTTAAACGTATGGAGCATATTATTTATATCTTACTGATTTAAGGAGGACTACTCAAATTTGGAGCGCACACCTCTGTCAACTTCTTCCATTATTGTAAGAAATCGCTTTCTCTCTTCTCTCTCTATTTTCTTTTTGAGAAAATTTCTGCTAATTTTCTTGAAAAATACTGTCGCAAAATTTTTAAATTTTGATTTCTTTTTTCTCTTATTATTCCTGTTTTATCCCGGTTAGTATATCAACGGGTTTGATATACTTTATATTTACCCATATACGGAATATAAAGTAGGCTAAATTATAAAAAGTACCATTGAATTATGGAGTTTGTTTAAAAAATATCCATAAATTTTAAAAAATGTTTCAAAAATACTCTTACTTTTTTTTTTTTTTTTTTTTTTTTTTTTTTTTTTTTTTTTTTTTGGAAATTGTTAAAGTTTCACTTTAATTAATACCCTTTAACTTTCAAAAAGTTTTAAAAAATAACATTATTGGAAAAGTTCTTTCCTTTTTCCTTCTATCACCGTAAATTATTCATCCATGAAAATTAATGAGAAAACTTTACATATTTGTCTATATTCATACACTAGGAGTTTTTCTTCTCTTTCAACACGTCATCCAAAGAGCTTGACTAGATTTTTGCCAAGGGTATTTTTGAAACATTTTTAACGATTTTAACGGTTTTCATCAAAAAAATTTACAGCAAGGATATTTCTGAAACATTTTTTAAAGTTCAAGGGTATTTTTGAAACTTTTTAAAGTTCAAGTACATTTTTTAAACAAATCTCATAGTTCGGGGATATATATATATATTTTTAATAATTTAGCCTATAAAGTATACCAATAACACAATTGATATCCTTTGTAAACTTTCAACTTCTAGGGAGTTTTTTTTTCTTACCTTTCAACTTGAATGTTTAGGCTGAGTTGACTTGATGATATAGTTGCAAATTCCAGTTTTATTTTTGATATTCTTGCAACCGTTGAGTGAACGCATCAAGGAAAATTCATGTTTGGAGTGTGAGAAAGTTTTTAGGATGATTGGAAACAAGCAAATAAAATTGTTTATTGAAGATTGCAGAATGGCCCATCCTTCTCCTTTGAAACTTTTCCCATTCATGACTGAATTCGAAAAGAAGAAAACAAAAAAAAGAAAAAAAGAGATTCAATTTGTTAATTACCCAAGAAACAAATTAAATCAAATCTAAAACTAGTTAAGAGACTGTCCCTTTTGTTTAATGTCGTTAATGTTTCTCCAGAGCAACAGCAATGGCGGTGGCTGAGCCTCACTTCCTCTTATTCCCATTCATGGCGCAAGGCCACATGATCCCAATGGTGGATTTTGCGCGCGTGTTGGCACGGCGGCGCGTGATCGTCACACTCGTCACAACTCCTCACAACGCATCCCGTTTCGAAACCATAATCGACCGCGACAGAGACTCATTGGGCCTCAAAATCAGCGTCGTCAAGATTAAATTTCCATGGAAGGAAGCCGGACTGCCGGAAGGCATCGAAAATCAAGACCAGCTTCCGTCGTCGATGGGGGTGATGGAATTCATGGCCACCGCATCATTGCTTCAAAACCCAGTTGAAAAACTGATCCAAACCCTTTCACCGCCGCCGAATTGCATCGTTTCCGACGGCTGTCTGCCTTTCACTATGAACGTCGCTCGCAAATTCAACATACCCAGAATTTCATTCCACGTTTTCAACTGTTTCTTCAATTTAGTGATGCGAAATGTCCATAATCTAATCTACAGCAGCGAAAACGAAGAGGAGGTTTTGGTGGTTCCTAATCTTCCCGATCGAATAGAAATCAGCAAGGTACAAGCCCCAACTCCAATTCCCGAAGATCTCAAAGAATTTCAAATCCTCTTAGGCAGAGCTGAAATGTCATCGTATGGGATGGTGCTGAACACTTGCGAAGAAATGGAGCCGCAATACGTGGAGGGTTTGAAGAAGGTAGTTCAAAGAGTATGGTGCGTCGGCCCTGTTTCGCTCTGCAACACAGACGCCATTGACAAGGCTGAGAGAGGGCTGAAATCCGCCATTGATGAGCACTCGTGCTTGAAATGGCTCGATTCGCAGAAACCCAGCTCTGTTCTCTACGTCTGTTTTGGGAGCCTTTGTAACTTAATACCCAGTCAATTGAAAGAGCTGGCATTGGGTTTAGAGGCCTGGAAAAGGCCATTCATATGGGCAATTCGGAAAGGTGAAAAATCAGAGGAATTGGAGAAATGGGTATCTGAAAATGGATTCGAAAATCGGATCAAAGGAAGAGGAATTCTGATCTGGGGCTGGGCACCCCAAGTTCTTATACTCTCACACCATTCGGTTGGAGGGTTCCTGACCCATTGTGGGGCTAATGGAGTCCAAGAAGGGGTTTGTTCAGGGGTGCCATTGATGACTTGGCCTCTGTTCGCAGACCATTTCATAAACGAGCAACTTGTTCTTAAGGTACTGAAGATTGGAGTGTGTGCAGGGGCGAAGTTTGCAGTGAACCATGGGGAAGAGGAGAAGCATGGGGTTCAGGTGAGGAAGGAAGATATTAAAGAAGCCATAAACAAGTTAATGGATGAAGAAAGCGAAGAGTCGAAAGAGAGAAGGAGGAGAGCGAAAGAGCTTGCAGAGAAGGCAAGAGGAGCTGTGGCAGAAGGAGGGTCGTCTTATCACAATCTTTCGTTGTTTATCAAAGAAATCTTGGAATATCAAAAGCCAGATTTGGCTTGAAGGATTTCGAGAAAGGAAAAGAAGAAAATAAGCCATTTGGTTCCCAAGTTTGAGAGGTTCGTTAAATTATATCCGCGGTTGTTAAACCTAAGTTTGTGTTTGGATAACACATCAAATAAATTTCTTTTTTTGCGTTTATTAACCAATGTGAGTACTCTTTTTTTTTTTTTTTTAGAAGAAACCATTCATTAATTAATAACTAAATTTTTCAAAGGATATCACAAAATCCTCTAGTTTTAT
Organism: Luffa acutangula; assembly: GCA_036850905.1. NCBI lineage: Eukaryota > Viridiplantae > Streptophyta > Magnoliopsida > Cucurbitales > Cucurbitaceae > Luffa > Luffa acutangula. The sequence continues at coordinate 51,414,738 of CM072087.1, read as the reverse complement.
GTTGAGCACACATAATATCAACGTCATTAATCTCAATAAGCCAATTTGGAAATGAATTTACCCAAGATTGTGAAAAATCTTCCTCGCAGGCCTCGTAAGCCAAGCTATGGGCCATATGGTTATGGACCTTGGGATGTGGGCTATGGAATCCACCTCTCTAATTGAGCATAACCTTTGAGCTTCCTTAACAAAAAAAAAAGTTAATAACCAACGTGAGACTTTTGTCACATTTCCAATAATTTTTCTATAATACGATGGTAATGTCAAATCTTTTTCGATCTATTATATTTCTCTCAAAAGGATTTCTCAATTGCATTTTACATCGTACCACACATTCTTTATATACACAAAAAGAGAGAGATAGAGTGACACAACAAATACACATCTTATTGAAACATAAAAAAATCCAGTTAATCACATGGGTGGGACACGTGGTATTCCTAATAGAATTCATGGGCATATGAAAATGTCATTGGAAATGTTGATGTCTTGACAAAAATTTAATACCTTGCTTTATAAATAATTGAAATTAAAGATTCTTCTATTTTGACTATTGAGCTATGCACGTTGAAATGGGACCACTAATCCAATGACAATTTAATTTTTCATACATACACTTTCAAAATTATGTTCCTTTTAGAGCTTTTTGTTTTTTGTGTCGTGTTTTTTTAGAGAGAAAGAAGTTGTAGTTAATACTAATTTTTTCCCTTAAACTAAGCAAGTTGTAGCTACAGCTGAAGTTGGTGTTATTTTCTCTAATGGCACAAGGCCACATGATCCCCATGGTCGACATCGCCAAGCTTTTGGCGCAACGCTTTTAACCAACGCTGAATCAAGCCAATCAATCCAGCCTCCAAATCCAACTCCTTTCCATTGAATATCCTTCCCAAGATCTTGAACTGCCCAATTGCCAGACCTTGGACACGCTTTCCTCATTGACTATGTTTGAGTTGGGGTGTCAAGGCATCACGAGTGCACGGTGTCTCAACCTTACTAGAAGAGAGTGGTTTGAGACCCCACTAAGTGAGCAAGCACAAGCAAGCACGTCTACACATGACTGTGTCATTTGTCAAGCCAAGTAATTGATCGAGAGAGAGAAGGGTCATGATGTGATCAAGGAGGATGATGTGTCATCCAACACACCAAGATGATTTCTTCTCCAACAAAAAAAAAAAAAAACCAAGATGAGTGGGCAAAACACCGCTCATCGACGTGTCTACGAATTTATCTCTTCCTGGGCAACACACCAAGAGCCTAAGAATTTCTCTATTCTTCTACTCTTCTTTAGGAATTGATGATCTTTTAACAATCCCGTCTAAGGGATGGCTAGTCCAAGATGCTGAATAACAAAGTTTGATTTTGGAAAAACACCATCATTATGGAAACGTACACACAGTAGAAAAATTACGCCAGTCCATTGAGATATGGTATGCTACAAGTGAATATTTGCGACAAGAAATGAATCCTAATTTTAGGATGACTGACCCTTTTAATCCAGTCCATATAATGTCTTTTTCGGGAGCTCGAGGAAATGCATCTCAAGTACACCAATTAGTAGGTATGAGAGGATTAATGTCAGATCCACAAGAACAAATGATTGATTTACCCACTCAGTCCAGCCGAAAAGCTGCTTCAAACCCTCACCCCAAAATCTAGCCGCTTAATGTCAGATCAAAACATGCTTCCCTAAACCATGGAAATCGCTCACAACCTCCAGATTACAAGAATTTCTATCGTGGGTACCAGCTCTGTAATTTATGTATGTATGGGGAGTATCTGTAACCAAATCAGTTGATTGAGCTTGGGTTGGGTTTGGAATTGTCAAAAAGGCCATTTATCTGGGTCAGAAGAAAGGAATCAAAATTTGAAGAATTTGAGTATGTGGATTCAAGAAGATGAGTTTGAAAAGAGGAACAAAGGAAGGGGGATTTTGATAAGGGGCTGGGCACCTCAAGTTCTGATCTAAGATCCTTCAATTGGAGGATTTTTTATTCATTGAGGAATTTCACTCTTGAAGCGGTATGTTCTGGAGTTCCAATAGTTCATGGCCTCTATTTGCAGGTCAAAGAATAAATGAGAAGCTGGTCAATCAGATTGTACAAGTTGCAGTGAGGGTTGGGGTGGAGTTGGCTGTTAACTGGGGTTTTGGTCAGAAAGGAAGATGTAAAAGAAGCCATTGACAAGTTGATGGATGGAGGAGATTGCAGAGAGAGAAGACCATTTGTTAAAGAACTTGGAGAGTTGGCTAAGCGAGCTATGGCTGAAGGTGGTTCTAATCTCAACATTACAAGACTATAGTTGAAGATATCAAGCGGGTTTGTTCTTCTGAATCCAGTTGAAAATCTGTTCATTCCACTTTTTCATGTGATTTCAGTATTTCTGATTCATTCTATATTTGTTGAATCTTAAGGCCAAGTCTCCTTGATTTGTGTTCTAAACCCTTCCCTAATAAAGTTCTATAATTAACATGATATCCTGCTCGTCTTGATGAAACACATACAATGTATGCTACAAAGTTCAGCCGTGATATCAATTCAAATTCCATTATCAACGTACGCATAGCACATCAAAACATTGCCATTTTTCATTTGTTTCACAATCACATTTTCCTCAAAAGTTAAGAATTCAAAGAATCACTCAATCCCACATTTGCATCCCCAAGTTCAAATGCACAAACAGAATATACATGATTTCAAAGAAAATCATATATACAACTGACCCCGCATACAAGACACAAAATTACAAAGTCCAAATTACAAACTTTACAACAATGATGACTGGATCGCCACAAAATCCATCCATGTCTTCAAAGGCGGCGTGTGATGATGGTCGTCTTGTTCTTGCTGGAAACCTTAAATCACCATCAGTTTGTCAGAATGTTCTATTTGAATAGAATGAGATTTTTAGAACAGCTAATGACCTAGCTCCTAGCTGAGTCTGCACGATCAATTCGAGCTGCTCGCCATGACAGTGTATTGGAAGATTTTAATAACAAGCCCAAGGCAGATGAGCAAGTTGCTCTTACAATTGCTTCTCCCGATCGACTCATCTTACCAACCAATAAACCAAAAACCTAATGAAAGTAATAAGACGATTTTCAGATATTACTGCAATCAATCTTAAACGCGATCAGTAGTCAGTAGCAGACAGTTGGAGAATAACCTGCGTGTAGTGAAGGGACAGAATGTGTTGGTCATCAGTCAGAGCTAGCATACTGCTAGAGAAGTAAATAGCGTTTGCCTGAATCATTGGCCAAGGTGCATCGAAAGCCTGCCACATCACAGAAACTTTCAAAATAAGAACAAAATTATCATAATAAAGGAGGTAACAAAAAATAAGTAAATAGTTAACTAGTTAAAAGAATTTCCCAGCCCTGCACTTTCCATGGACAAGCCTACCACAATCAAATCAAAATGCCAGAAGCATTTCAGAAAAGGACCATGAAATTATATTGACAGAAACACAAAACAAGTTCAGCAGCAAGAAGTTCAAGAATGTAAATTAGGATGCAACAAAGAAAAAGGGATATCAAAGCCTAAGGTAAAGGTAAAGAAACAAAAGCAAAAAATGTGAACCCGAGAAATAATATTAATATACATATGATAGCATGGTTGAAGATGGTCCAATGAGACATGGCTGGAGACGGCCAAATCCCCAGGGAGGTATTATTGCCAGGAAGAAATTTATTCCCCGATGCCACTATTTCTCTTGAAGATATGTTAGTTAGAATGAAAACCTTTATTGTCGTTGCCATGTAAGAGTCAACCCTGGAGGGAAGGTTCTGAGAAATTTGCTTTGAGAAATCACGGACAAAGTCTTCATAGTCATTTCTGAAAGGAGGCAATCAGGCATATTTGTATTTCATTACAATGTGGGAATCAATAATATAAACATCCATTTCCAAGAGTAGGTAGCCATGTTAAACTTTATCGCTTACCGATGATCTGAATTGAAAAAATGCATGTTGAAGAGGATAGGCAACTCCTCCACTTCCACTAATGGGGCAATCCGCTTAAAGGTATTCTGTCCCAAAGGATAAGATCAAATAACGAGGGAAGAAACAAAACAAAAGATGGTTATAGTTCAAAAGGATAGTATATGTTAAAATATCAACTAAAAGATTGTTAACCATTACCCGGCAAGCTTGGCGAACACTAATATCATCATCATAAACATGCAACACCAAGCGGGGAATAGTTGCATGAACCTGAGGCCAAAATAGTAGCAAATAAATCTAGCAGAATAGTCCCCTAAAACACTCCATTCAAATACACACAATAAATGTGATTGATACCCGTTATACATTAAGGCATAAAAAGTAATTCATGAAATCTAGAATATGGAGAAAACGATCCTGTGAGAGCTACAAACACAAAGTCTGTTTATGTTGCCAATAGGAAAGATAATCTAAATCGTAACAGAAGGGTTCAAGTGGTTCCTCAAGTATACAGGAATTCTTTAGGGAGACAATACAAGAAAATGCAAGTCTAAGTTGATCCTATTGGCCATTCAAACTCCTTTATCTCCCATGTCCCTTACCTACATTACCCCTTTTATTCCTCATTCCGCCATCGACTAATTTCCACCTGTACTAGTGGATTATCAAATTACAATCAGAACTCTTGCCCCTCTCTACCTCGTGGTTCCCATAACTTCTTCCATCAATGTGGCCTATTTTCAACCACAAATCTTTTGAAGAAATGAACTTGCTGACTACATAATAATTTTCTAGTAACCCTTATAAATCACACATGAACAAAACAATAAAATAAGTGGAACAAATTCATTCCAAAGAGATAAAGAAACTACAGGCAACCTGGGTGGAAAAAAGAAAGAGGAAAAAAATTGAAGGATAAAGCATGAGATCAAAAAATAAGTAGACAGAGATGACTAAGAGAAGTGAAGTATGCTACGCCATGAGAAGAAAAACGTCAGTAAATTTTCTTGAGCTTTAAAACATAAATAAAATTAAAATGAAAAGGCATGTGATTATTATCTTTTAATTTTAGTGGGTAATAATTTTAGGGACAAAACCTGCTCGAGAAAAGCCTCATTTTGTTGCCCAACTCCGTAGTTACTTAATACTCCAAATGCAGCAAACGCATTAGCTCGTATAACCATATTCATGCAGCTCTGTTGCATACAACTAGGATATTAGTTTTCATGATACAAAATCTTACAAGTTGAACACAGAGTAATGAGATACACATGGCTGATTCTCATGTATCTATCTCTATTCATATGTCCTATAAAGGATTTTTTTTTTTTTTTTTGAAAGTTAAACACTGACAGCCCATGATAAACTATGCCAAGAACACTTAAAAATTACAATGACAATAAAATCTATAACAGATAAAAGCAAAGCAAAACAAGTAAACAACCATGTAGTTAATACAGCAACTGTGACCATGTAAATATCTTCAAAAACACATTTCTCAATGTGCAAAAAGAGTTTCATTATGCCGAGGAGGTCTATCAGGAATACCCCCCAGGCTTGAACTTAGACGCCTCATGCCTTGCCAATTCAGGAGGCACAGGACTATTGCTTTGGATAAGCATTTGCTTGAGATCATAGAAGACTTCAGAATCGTGTAAAGTCAAGAACATTGTGGCCACACCTGTTTTCCCTGCATGGCCAGTACGTCCCATACGATGTGTATACATTTCAATGTTACTAGGCACATTATAATTTATAACATGAGCAACATCAGGAATATCTATCCCACGACCTGCAACATCTGTGGCAACAAGGACATTATATCTCTCAGTTCTAAACTCTTCTAGACTAATTTCTCTTTGCTCTTGAGACTTTCCACCATGCAAAGTTGTAACACGATACCCTGCTTTGTCCAAATTTTTGGCAACAGTATCAGCATTCTTCTTGGTATTAACAAAAACAATAGCTGTTTTGTCACCCAGGTTATCAAGCAAATTCTGGAATCTATAAAATTTCTCTGATTCCTTCATCATAATAACATGTTGAGATATTAGGTCAGTTGCCTTCCCAGCAGTTCCAATAGTAACAACAACAGGATTTCTTCTCATCAAGATCCTAATCCTCATTTTCAGGTTTTAAGATTGCTTGATGGCATGGCATCTAAAACACCCATAACTTGAGGCTCAAATCTCATATCTATCATCCTATCAGCCTCATCTAGAACAACATAATTACATTGATTAAGCACCGCATACCGCCTCTCCAAACAATCCAACAAGCGACTTGGTGTGGCAATGACAACCTCACAACCCTGCCTGATCTTAAATCCTTGCTCCTCAATTGATTGACCTCCAACAATTGAAACCACTTTGATACCCAAATAATGAGAGAAGTTCACAGTCTCATCCTCGATCTGCTGGGCAAGTTCACGAGTGGGAGCCATCACTACTGCATAAGGCCCTTCTGCCTCATTCTCTTCGTTGATGGCAGGCAACCTTGTAATATAAGCAAGCATGGGAAGAACAAAGACAGCAGTCTTACTAGAACCAGTCTCGACAATCCCAATAACATCACGTTGTTGTAAACCCAGCGGAATAGCAGCCATCTGAATGGGAGAGGGTGTCTTATAACCGGCCCTTTCTACTGCCTTAAGAAGTTCTATCGTCAACTTACTCTCAGTCCAACTCCTCATGGGGCGAGGGATCTAGGATCCCTTGTAGGATATATTGAAGTCCTCTCTGAAAATTCTCCAATCCCTCTCAGTCGTCTCCTCCAACTTTTTCTTGCTCCAGTGCCGATCAACCCTCATATCAAATGAGTCATACAAACCAGCAGCTTTTTCCTTGAGTTTTTAGCTGCAACCTCTTCTGGTTTTTCCTCCACCCCATCTTTCTTTCGTATCTCCTCACGAAATCTTCGTCCAAACAAGAGTTGGGCCTCATGAGGATTTTGGTATCGCATAAAACTAGGACATTAGTTTGCATTATACAAATTCTTACAATAAAATTACAGGTGTGTTGAGACGCTTTTTCTGAAGGGGAAAAACCCCAAGTCAGTTGTACACAGAATAATAAAATACATAAAGCTGATTTTCATGTATTTGTCAGTTTTAATACGTCCTATAAAGGATAGTATGCAAGTCATGTTACTTTCTGTATAAGATTACATAAATTACCAATCATTATAAAAAAGAATCAGATTTTTTCTAACATTCGGGTTTTTAGCTGAAAACGTGACCAAAATAAAAAGATATCTCTTGCATTGAATTACAAAAGGAAAAAAAAAAAAAAAAAAGAAAAAAGAAAAACTGCTACAGAAGAGAGTGTTTGAGAGACCTCCTAACTTCTCTCCCACTTCCTGACTGGTTTTCCCTCCATTCTTTATGTTCTCTCACCTACCTTACGTGAAGTTAACAAGTCCACCCACGATGAAGCAATCGCCAAATAACTGCAAGCAAATCAGATGTTGACAAATGACATGTCCTATTCCTCAACTTCCTTTCACTCCTCTCTTCTTCCATACACCTGTTTCACTTGAGGTCAATCGGTACCCCACCCCCAACACCACCTTGTTCAAAGGAAAAATGTGGGATTTCGTCTTGAATGAGGTTAGAAGGTTCCATGGGACATCTGCAGAAGTCATTCCCACCCATTAACTACTAATTTTATTCATAATTGTTGTCTTCTACAAACTTTTATATCATGGGATGATTTTTTAAAAATAACTAAAATATTTTTAAAATATTTTTATCGATTTCCATTTATATTCGATAAAAAAAATTAAAGAATAAGTTAAGACAAAAAACAATTTATAATATTACAAGGCTGTGGAGAAATGTTCTCGCCACAGAACCACGCCAGAAGCTTTTCGTTTAACTTTTCGCTCTAGTAACTTGTTTCAGAGACTTCTCTTGAGGAAAATTTAGTCCCCAACCTCAAACTGTACAATAAGGTTTGGAAAATTGGAAGCAGTAGTAATTCTCATAAAATACTATTAACCCTTCAAACGAAGAAAGATAATCACTTAATGTATAATACCATAAGTAGTGTCTGAAGCATAAAAAATTCAGGAGGGTCATGAATGTAAAGAAATTTTATTGGAGTGGATTTGACTATTCGATGGTAGAAAGTTTGTACCAATATTCAACCCATGGCAACTAATGAACCCACGAAAAACATCAGACATCAAAGCATTAGTTCACTACCTCCATTGGCCTTGTGGATGGGCAGTACCCTTACAAAGTACAGCTTTGGTAACAAAACAATTCACCTCAAAATGTTCTGGTAAAATCTTGTCCCTATACGATGTTCTATGTACTCCATGAAACCTTACTACATTATTAACAAGCATTCATCCCACTCCTGGGGTGGTTAAAGTGTGCTTCTAATTCAGTAAAATGGTCATACTTTGCCAAGTGGTTTTCAAGAAATAACCCTTCCCAAGGACCAAGATAAACACTATTAAATACATAAAGGTCTCCTCAAAACATGCTGAAGTATGGCTACAAGAGCCTGCTGGTAATGTCACCAAATACTTTATTAGCACCCTAAACATGCAGCCACAAGTTTAAGACAACCTTCCCCATATCCAACCAACGCACCACTGTGCCTGAAATAAGCTTTGAGAAACCCCGACTGACCTCAAACCTGGATGCAAAATTCATGAGGTACTAGAGGTATAGTTGGAAATAAGCTGGAAGCTGATAAGCCTTAGCTATCAATTTTATTTATCAACATAGAAATAGGGAAGCAAGAGCTCCCTTCTCTCCCAAGTTCTCCTCAGAGAAATACAAAACTCACAATAGCCAAAAGATACCACAACCATAGAACGTACACCCTTTTAAAACCACTCTCCCTCACGCTACCATTCTCTCAACAAACTTACAGATAGGGACCCACACCTAAAAAGACCCAAAACCCCTTTTTACATGCTATCTTTCTTTCTCTCGCGCCTACACTCGTACACTTCAGTTATTTGAGGTTTATCAGAAGCATCAACTTATTTCTACAACAAAGTGATGCCTAAAAAGAGAACAATGAGGAGAGAAAACCTATCCCTGCTGAAGTGCTATTCAAGGATACAAAGCTTTTCTTGATGAAGTTCAAGGATATAATGCTTAAGATTGACATCCACCGAACTGATGATACCTTCAACAATTACTCACACTTGAATTAATTGATTGAAACTAAACTGAGTGGAAATTTGGTAAGTGAATCTGCAACTTCAGTCTCCAAGTAGCTTCAAAACCCATACGATATTTTCCAGTGATAATTCACAGCTTGGGTAGGAATTCGAATCTTTTTTGTTACCTTGAACAATGAAGCATTGTCCAGATACATAAGGCCTCCATTCTAGAAAAACTAAGAGATTGAAAAGATGCCTCTGCATGCTTATCCATCCAGTCCTTCAATTACTAAGTTTTGCTACAGATTTATAGAAATATCATGTGAGACCAAGGGACTTGAATCCTTCTAAACTTTCGAAGTCAGCCATCTCAACATCAATTGTAAACCTTGGAGCCATTCACTGCTCTATCCCTCAAGCTGAGATCAAATGCTCATGCAGTCAATCTGCAATTGTGCAAAAGAGAATTTCTTTTTATTGACTACCCACTGTTTTATCCAAACCTGAAATACTGTGGCTAGATGGTCGACTGTGATCCTCTATATTTATTCTATAGACTAGGATGTTATTGCAAAAGAACATACTTCCTGAGACATGGTCTTAAGATAGTGTTCCCTAAGGATTCAAATGTATTGCGCACATTGGGTAAAACATAAGAATCAATTCATGGTACCACTTGTACGTTAGAAAAGTATTTGTTATCATTTCCAACCTTTATTTATATCGGAAATTATCAAGATTTTAGGATTAATTATAAAAAGTAATGGATCCATGAAATTCATCCACAATTATCAAGGGCCTAGCTGATAGTTTAAACTATAGGTAATATTCCTTCAAATTCAACTTCTGAACTTTTCACAAAGAGCTTAAGAAAAAAAGGTAGGTTATTATGTCAGTTTCAAAATATAAGTGTACATTAAGGGAACCTTGGCCTTTATATTCATGGGCTGGTTAAGAGATAATAAGATTAGATTAAAGCAACTAATCAACTTTTAACCAACAGCAAGACTAATAAAACTGTGGTTTTTGGGAGAAAAATTTATTATTATTACTAGCCTCCAGAAACTAATAGATATAGAGTACAATGATAAATAAAAGGAAAAAACATCAAGATGGAATAGAATCTAATCTAAATAAGGGAAAAATAAAATTGAATGAAATAATCTACACTCCCCCTCAAGCTGGATTGTATATAGTATACAAGCCAAGCTTGGAGTTGAATTCTTCAAAGCTTGTCCTTCGTAATGCTTTGGTGAGAATGTCAGCAACTTGATGACGAGATGGAACATAGTTTAGTTCCACTATTCTATTGTTGACCTTCTCAAATATGAAATGTCGATCTATCTCTATGTGCTTTGTTCTGTCATGATGAACAGGATTCTTTGCAATACTGATGGCTGATTGACTATCACAAAACATTTTAACTGTGTTTTGAGTATCAATTTTCAGTTCTGTCAAAAGTTTCTGAATCAATATCCCTTCACATATTCCCAAAGCAAGAGCTCTGTATTCCGCTTTTGCACTGCTTCTTGCAACAACGGCTTGTTTTTTGCTTCTCCAAGTAACCAAGTTATCCCAAACATAGGAACAATAACCTGTCGTAGATTTTCGGTCAGTTAATTCTCCAGCCCAACTAGCATCAGTGTAGAGTTCTACCATTCTGTTTGAAGATTTTCTGAATAATAAACCATGACCTGGGGTGCCTTTCAAGTATTTCAAAATTCTGTTCACAGCTCCCAGATGACGTTCATTTGGATTGTTCATATATTGGCTAACAATGCTAACAGAGTATGCAATGTCTGGTCTGGTATGCGACAAATAAATTAACTTTCCCACAAGTCTTTGATACATGCCTTTATCAAATGGAAAACTTCTTCACTTTGGTGTAAAGTTAGATTTGGATCCATGGGTGTTTCTGCAGGTCTACACCCAAGATTTCCTGTCTCCTTTAATAGATCTAGGATATACTTTCTCTAAGAAATTAAAATACCATTATTGGATCGTGCCACTTCCATGCCTAGAAAATATCTCAAACTTCCCAGATCTTTGATTTCAAACTCACTTGCAAGCATCCTTTTGAGGTTGAGAATCTCTTCTATATCATTCCCTGTAATGATGATGTCATCCACGTATACAATCAAAATTGCAGTTTTGTTATTTGAGGATTTCACAAACAAGGTATGATCAGCTTGGCATTGATAATAGTTGCTTTTAATCAGAGTTTTAGTAAATCTATCGAACCAAGCACGTGGAGATTGTTTCAATCCATATAGAGACTTTCTCAACTTACACACCAAGTTGCTATTAGACTTGTCTTCCATTCCAGGGGGAATTGTCATATAAACTTCTTCTTCGAGATCACCATTCAAGAATGCATTTTTAACATCGAGTTGGTGAAGTGGCCAATCCTGGTTCACAGCTAGAGACAGTAGAACACGCACAGTATTTAATTTTGCAACAGGGGCAAAAGTTTCTTGGTAATCTACACCGTATGACTGAGTGAAGCCCTTCGCAACAAGTCTGGCTTTAAACCGTTCCACATTGCCATCAGATTTGTATTTAACCGTGAAAACCCATTTGCAACTAACTGGATTCTTTCCATGAGGAAGTTGGGTAAGAGTCCACGTTCCATTGCTTTCAAGAGCTCTGATTTCTTCATCCACTGCCTTTTTCCATTTCGGATCTTTGAGTGCATCATGAATGGTTTGTGGAATGTGAGTACTATCCAGCTGAGTGATAAATGCTTTATAAGTAGGAAGCAATTTTCCATATGCAACATATTTTTCAATGGGATGGCTAATGCAACTTCTAACACCTTTTCTCTGAGCAATTGGTAGGGTTAGATCATCAATCACAGGTGCCATAAATGTGATGTTCTCATCAGTGGAATTCAGCGATGATGTATTTGGTTCAGGTGATTGACATTATTGGTTTTGCAAGGTAGCCTCTTTCCTTCTTGTATAAACAATAGGCGTGCGATTTTGTGGTACTTCAGGAATATTAGACTCAGAAATAGGTGGCACATCTATGGTAGGGGCTAAGGTCTCATTAGTGATAGGAATAGTAGGAATGACAGAAATAGGCTCAACATTTAGAGGCTCAAATTCCCTCATATTCTCCCCCTGAATTTGGGACTTGATAAAGAAAGGATGATTTTCAAAGAATATGACATCCATGGATGTGTACATTTTTCTAGTGATAAGTGAATAACATTTGTATCCCTTTTTGTGGGATGCATAACCTAGAAAAATGCATTTCATGGATTTTGGATCAAGTTTAGACTGGTGAGGAGAATGGTTATGAACAAAGGAAGAACAACCAAACACCCGAAGAGGTAAGTTTGAAGAAAGATTTTGGAATTGGGGATGAATTTGGAGGAGGACATCTCGAGGGGATTTGAAGGTGAGAACACGACTAGGCAGTCGGTTAATAAGAAAGGTCGCAGTAAGGATGGCTTCCCCCCAAAAGTGTTTAGGAACATTAGTAGAAAACATGAGAGAATGGGCTACCTCAAGAAGGTGTCTATTTTTCCGTTCAGCAATCCCATTTTGTTGAGTGTCCACACATGAACTAGTATGGACGATACCATGAGACGATAGATATGGACCAAGAGTCGAATTGAAATAGTCTCGAGCATTGTCTGTTCTAAGAACTTGAATTTTACTTCCAAATTGAGTAGAGATCATTGCATGAAAAGAACGAAAAAGATTGGAAGTTTCAGATTTGTCCTTCATTAGGAAGGTCCAAGTCATCCTGGTATGGTCATCAATAAAGGTGAGAAACCATCGTGCTCCCGATATATTGTTCACTCTAGAAGGTCCCCAAATATCACTATGAATAAGTGAAAACGGTTTTGAAGATTTATAAGGCACACTAGGACAAACATTTCTGGTGTGTTTAGAGAATTGACAAGTTTCACACTGAAAAAAGCTTGACTTTGTATTGATAAATAAATCAGGAAACAACTTTTCGAGGTACATGAAATTTGGATGACCAAGGCGAAAATGCCATAACATAACTTGACTTTCAATTGACAAAGACTCTGACTGGGAAACAAAACTAACAGACTGAGAACAAGACTTAGAATTAGAACTGAAGACGGAACGAGAAGGCCACTGTTCTTGAAGAAGATAGAGGCCACCATGTTGCTTAGCACTGCTAATCACCTTCCCCGAATCCACCTCCTGAAATTCACACAGAGTTGAAAAAAATTTAGAAGTGCAGTTTGAATCACCAGTGAGTTTGCTAACTGAAATCAAATTGAAGTTCAACTTAGGAACATAAAGCACATTAGAGAGAACGAGATCATTTGTCAATTTTATTGACCCTGTTCCTGTAACTTCAGAGAGAGATCCATCTGCTATTCGAACAGATGAATAGCCAGGTTGAGATTTGAACTGGTGGAATAAAGAAATATCACCGGTCATATGATCTGATGCTCCTGAATCCACAATCCAAGGTTTAGTCTTGTTATGCTGCACTGAAAAACAAGAAAAAACAATACCTTGATAAGCAAGATTGCTAGAAGGTTTTTCAACCGAAGCTGATGGTGTGGATGTTGAGAAAGAGAGATGGACAATCATTTGCTGCAACACTTCCAATTGTTCCTTCGAAAAAACAGCAGAAGTAATTGGTTGTGGAGAAGGAGAAGTAACAACATGAGCATGATTATCTACCACTTTCTTTGTTGGTTTCCAATCTGCTGGTTTGCCATGAATTTTCCAACAAGTATCTCGTACATGTCCCACTCTCTTGCAATGGTCACACCAAGGACGATTGCCTTTCTTGGATTGCCTATCTTGAGATGAACTGTGAGTCAACATGGCTGAAACCTCTGGTCCAGTAGATGATCCGATCTCAGGCATCATTAAGTGTTTCCTACTCTCCTCACGTCGTACTTCAGCAAATGCTTCTCTAAGAGATGGTAGGTCTCTTGATCCCATTATTCTTCCCCGTACGTCGTCTAGCTCTTTGTTAAGCCCTAGAAGGAACCTCAATATTCTCTTTTTCTCAACTATCTTCTTGTAAAGGACCATGTCTTCTTCACACTTCCATTCATAAGTTTCATACATATCCAACTGTTGCCAATTGCGAACAAGAAGATTAAAATACTGAGTGACATTAAGGTCGCCTTGACGTAAATCATACAACCGAGTTTCAATAGCCAGTAGAGCAAACGAATTCTCAGAGCTAGAGTAGGTGTCACGAGCAGCATCCCATATCTCTTTTGCCGTTTTGAACAATAGAAAATTCTCTCCAACATCTGTAGTCATAGAATTTAGTAGCCAAGACATGACTAAATGATCATCCGTTTTCCATGATCGAAACTTCGGATCTTTAGCATCTGGTGCAGGAGTATCGCCAGTTAGATGACCATCTTTGCCTCGGCCACATATATATATGAAAACTGATTGATTCCATTGAAGAAAATTGTGACCTTGAAGTTTATGATTAGTCACAATTTGATGAGAGGAATCATGAGGTTGAGATGAGTTTTCATAACTAACACTTGCCAATCCATGTTTTGCCATTTGCCTCTGAAAATTTTTAAGAAACAGACAAATAACTCACTGCTAGGTTACCAAGAACAACAAAATCAGCAATGATTTTCAGAGCCACAAATAACACAGGCAAAAGGACCGACGGCGGCGGCTAAGCGGTGGTAGAGCGACGGCGGCAGCTGAGCGGCGGTAGAACGGCGGCTGACAACTAAGACCACGACCCACGAACCAAAGACACCCACAGACGGTGATGAACGAAGTCAGACGCGCGATTGATGAACAGTCGCGAATGGCTGAGACGAACCGACGAAGAACCGGCGGAGATGGCGCGAACGGACGAGGTACCGGCGTGGGAGAACTCGCGAACGGACGAAGAACGACAGAGACGAACGAACGAACCAGGAAACGGTGGGAGAGGTCGCCGGTGAATGGGTCGTCGGGAGGTGGGCTCGCCGGTGAACGGGTCGTCGTTGGGAGGTGGGTCGCTGGTGAATGGGTCGACGGAGGACGACTTGCCGGAGGAATTAGGGTTTTGACGGCTAGGGTTTTATTTTAGGGTTTCGCTCTGATACCATGTGGTTTTTGGGAGAAAAATTTATTATTATTACTAGCCTCCAGAAACTAATAGATATAGAGTACAATGATAAATAAAAGGAAAAAACATCAAGATGGAATAGAATCTAATCTAAATAAGGGAAAAATAAAATTGAATGAAATAATCTACAAAAACTTAATAAAGTAAGTAATCCTACCTAACTAAAACAGAGCAAATAAATGAGTTTCATCATATATATAAAAATTATATTGGCTACAGAACACACTTGAAGATGGCGGAGCCGCACAGAGAGATTTAGCAGAATGGGTTCCACTGCATCCTTGGGAGATGCTTCAAGTATCTAAGACAGGTAAATGGAAGTTGATAAATAAAAAAACCCTGAATTCAGAAAATAAGTAAAGCAGATTAGATGTTAAATTGAAAAGGAGGAACTAACCATAAGTAAGCACGACAGTGCAGTTGCTTGCACAGATTCATCAACATCATCCAACAATGCTAATATTACACCTAGAACTTGAGCTGTATACTGCATAATTTGAATAACTGGTATCTGAAATTTCAAAGTTTGGTAAGAAGTCAGCTATTCAAATTTGTACAAGAAAAGAAAGAATACTAATGGGTCAAATTGACGGCTACAATAACTATTTTTACAACAAGATGATAACGATCATAAGATAAAATGTAATGTGAATAGAGTAATTATGACAATCACATATATGTAATATTCTCATACCATAGCCCCTAATCTTATGAGAAAGAAAGACTAAACTAAACTAAACTTTTTACATCAAAGTAACTAATAAAAGCGATTACAAGTCAAATTAAGACATTGATGTCAATTACAATTTCTATAACTGATCCATGGTGGAAGTAACTAGAAGGAAAATTGAATACCTGTACAAGTCCTCTTAAACACAAACGTCTAACAGTTGAAGACTCATCAGATACATGTCGACAAAACACTTCAACAATTTGTTCTAACAAGGAACCGACATGTCCACTACAAAATCAATAGTATTTATGAGTTAGAAGCCTGCGTCAGATTAAATAGAATTACTTGAGGACTCAAAAAAGACAACAAATACATGCGAAGTATAAGAAAATGACAAAATCAAACACTCAAAAGAAATTTCATTAATTTATGAAACTTCATTAGAATATAAAATTTGTTCATTAGTGTTATCATGAGCACATAAGATAACTTTGATCTACATTCCCCCCAAAAACTTTTCTTGAAAATTAAAATTCCAAACAAGATTGACCGTTCCCTAACTTGAAATTAACAAGGATTACAACTTGAGTTCCACTATTTCAAGATGCTCTCCAGTCTACATTATTAGCTCAATCTCGTACTGGTAAAGTGCCCATAATTTTCAGGATAATGTACTTCAGAGGTCCTCCATTTATTCTCTCCTCAACCGTGGCGGATCTAGAAATTTTGTTCACGGGGCTTCATTTAAAATTTCGTAAAAGTATTTTACAAGTAAAAAATTTCAAATTTTCATAAATGAAATTGAACTATTAATTTAATTCATCGCAATTCTTCTCTATACATTTTTATATCATGAGATTAATTTTAAGAAAAAATGTTTTAAAATTTTTATCCATTTCCGTTTATTTTGATATAAAAAATAATATTTAAAGAAGAAATTAAAGTAATAATATTTAAAAAATGGTTGAAATTAAAAATAATAATATTTAAAAAATGGTTGAAATTTTTACATTTGTGTATAATGGATTTTTTAACTTTCAATTTTTAGTGGTTGCCAAACACTAGAATTTTTTTCAAAATGATTTTTTTACAAAATTAAAAACTTGAAAAGTTAAACCAAACGTATCCTAAGTTTATGGACCAGATTTGCAATTTAACTAATTTGTTATTATTTCACATTTGTAAGTAATTTTTTTAAACAAAATAAAGATTACAATTTAAATTTACGAAAAATAAAAGTTTTTGTGATTATAAAAGTCAATTTTTAAAAATGGGTCTGGTATATATTTTTTAAATCCTCACATTTTAACTTTTTTTTTTTTTTTTTTTTTGAAGAGTCATCACATTTTAACCTTGTTGAATATATCCAGGAACCGCACGGCATGAGGGGAAAAAATTAAAGGAGTGAGAAAACGAATAAAAATTAAAGGACTTGCGTGAACTCAGACTCGATCCAAGGACCGCCGACGTGAGGGGGGGCTTAGGAAGATTGCGCCAACGAAGCCAGCTTTTACTTTTAACAACATAGCCGGAATTATATATAAAAATATATTCGAGCATGCTGGATCCACCGCTGCTCCTCAAACTCCTAGATCTTTTTTTTGGTTTTTTTCCTACATGATGCACCTTGATGGAGATCAAGAAAGAAATGTTTATTTCCATAGTATGTCATGATATTGACTTTAAATGGTTAGAACTTAGAACCAAAACCTCAAATTTATTTTAGGCATGTTAACCTAAACAGTCCAGATCATATGAAGTGGAGGAACACAGGAGTTAGGGATCAAACGAAGAATGATTAAAGAAAAGACTATGGAGAAAAATGAGCCAGTTGCATATATAATAAAATGGGCCAAAATATTGGCAAATATAGCAACCCACAAAAAAAAAATTGCAAAAATGACAAAATATTTTCTTCAGACCGTTTAAATTACCAAAATATCCTTTCTAGGTTTCTATCACTGATAGATTCTATTTCTATCACCGATAGAATCTATCCATGATAGAAACCTATATCACCGATAGAATCTATCAGTGATAGAAACCTTTTACCACCGATAGATTATTAGTGATAGAAATCTGGTAGACTTTATCAATAATAGAATCTATCAGTGATAGAAAATTTCTATCCTAGAAAGATTTTCTATCACTGAATAGATTCTATCAAGTGATAGAAGATACGGTGAAGAAGATTTTCTATCAATCTATCAATGATAGAAAACTTTTCTATCACAGTGATAGAAATCTATCTTTGTATCACCGATAGAAGATTTCTATCAGATATATCTATCAATGATAGAAAGATTTTCTATCACTGATAGAAATCTTCTAATAGGGTGATAGAAATCTTCTATATACGGTGATAGAAGATTTTTTATCACGGATAGTATCAGTGATAAAAGATTTTCTATCAATCTATCAATGATGGAAAGATTTTCTATCAATGATAGAATCAAAACCAACTTTTTTTTCTACCATTTTTCCTCTACATCCTAAAATTAATCTCAAAATCAATACACAGCAACTCAGACAATAACTTATAATTAGCAATCCATAATAGAATCAGTAAATTAGAATCAATAAAGTTTGTCTCCTACATGACTGATAGAATCTATTACTGTTGCGGATAGATTCTATCAGTGATAGAATCAAAACCAAAACAGGGGCAAAACGGGGATTTAAAAAAACGATTTAAAAACTTTGTCATATTTGCAATATTTTATAAAAGTTGCTATATTTGCCATTAACCACTCAACTTTTGCCACTCATTACAGTTACCCTATATACAAATATTAAACTGTTTTTAAGTTTGAGGGGGCTTGAGCCCCCTTTGGGCCTACTGTAGCTCCACCTCTGGCCCAAATTAAATTTATATTATGAAAGAAGAATTCCTAGAATGGAAAAATGAACCTCATATTCACCGAATGACAACCTCCACAACAAGGGCATGAACATCAGTTAATGCCTTCCACCTAACAACTATGAAGATTAATCTTCAATAACAAAGCCAACTCAAATGTTTTAGCCAAATTGAACAAGTTTGTGATTAATTGTCATCCAAAACTGTGAAGATAGAGCATTTCATCAGCAAGCTAAAGATTAACCTCCAATAATTCCATCCTTCACCCCTTTCTCAATCAATCTATTAATACAATCCCACCACTAAAACGAATAGGAAAGATAGGGACCCTGTTGTTTATTCTTGTTGGCTCAGCCCATTATGGGCCCAACCATTGGTTTTTGGATAATTGTAATGGGTGGCAACATGAAGGTAAATAATTACAAATATAGCAATTTTTAAAAATATTTGCAAATATGGCAAAATTTTTGAATTAATTTTTTATATTCCTAAATTGCCCCTGTGTGCCCATCTTCTTCTTCCTCGTCAATTTTTTTTTTTTTTTTTTTACTGATACAAAGTCTTTTTATTACTGATAGATTCTATCAGTGATAGAAAGTTTCTATCACTGATAGAATAAAGTTTCTATCAGTGATATTTCTATCACTGATAGATTCTATCAGTGATAGAAAGTTTCTATCACTGATAGAATAAAGTTTCTATCAGTGATATTTCTATCACTGATAGATTCTATCAGTGGTAGAAAAATTTTCTATCGGCGATAGAAAGTTTCTATCACTAATATTTCTATGACTGATAGATTCTATCAGTGGTAGAAAAATTTTCTATCAGTGATAGAAAGTTTCTATCACTGATAGAATAGAAGATTTCTATCACTAATAGAAACTTTTTCTATGAGTGATAAAAGATTTCTATCACTGATAGGTTCTATCAGTGATAAAAAAACTTTGGGAGGTTTGGTTTAGGTTTCGTTTTGGCCCCTGAGGTTTCAAACTCAACATTTTAGTCCCTGAGGTTTGCATTTAGTAGCATTTTGGTCCCTCCATCCATTTTTCCGTTAAAAACTAACGGTTTGCTGACGTGGCACCTATTTTTTTTTATTAAAAATTTATTTTTAATTTTTTTAAATATAGATATATTAAAAACAATAATATATTATTATTCTTTTTTATATTACTTTCTCTCTCCCCCATCATCATCATCGTTTTCTTCTTTTCTACTTCCGGCCACCGTCCGGCAAGTTTCTTTTTCTCTCTCTCTCTCTCCCTTTCTTACTCTAACTCTTTGTTCCGTCTCTCTCTAACTCTCTGTTCCCTCTCTATCTCTCAGCTTAACGAAACCCACGCTTGAAAACTCCTCCAGATCTGAAACCCAGCTTGCCGAACGAAACCCAGTTTGCCACCGACTATCGAACGAAACCTTTGCCTGAAACGAGCTGCGGCGTTTTTATACCGGAACGAAACCCTCGCCTAAAACCCACGAGTTGCGGCGTTTTTATACCGGAACAAAGCCAAATCTTGAACGAAATCCGAGCAGCGGCATCAAGGGTTTGAAATCGAACGGACCTGCGGCGGCATCGTGGGTTTGAAATCGAACCTCGAGCGGTGGACCATCAGCTCCTCGGCGAACGAACGTGCAGCTTCGACGGAAGGGGAGGTGGATTCCCTTCATTTTTTCCTTTTAACTTTGCAACAATGGGCGTGACCGGTTGGAAGAACGAAAGGGGCGGTGGGTTTCATGATCGGAGGGAAGAACGAAGAACGAGAGGGAGGGAGGCGTTGCGACGTGGGTATGCTCGCCGGAAAACACACATACGAGGGGGAGAAGTGGGTTTGTCGGCGGTCGGAAAACACACAGAGGAGGGGGAAGAAAAGAAGGAGAAAAGGAAAAAAAAAAGAAAAGAAAAGAAAAATGGCTCGCCGGCGGTCGGCAATCGGCGGCGGCGCCGGTGGCTGGAAGAAGAAGAGAGGTGGCTGAGAGGTGGCTGGTGGAAGAAGAAGAAGGTGGGGGGAGAGAGAAAGAAATAAAAAATAAAGAAATAAAATAAATATAAATAAAAATTATTAATATATTATTATTTTTAATATATTTATATTTAAAAAATTAGAAATAAATGTTTAATAAAAAAAAATAGGTGCCACGTCAGCAAACCGTTAGTTTTTAACGGAAAAATGGATGGAGGGACCAAAATGCTACTAAATGCAAACCTCAGGGACTAAAATGTTGGGTTTGAAACCTCAAGGACCAAAACGAAACCTAAACCAAACCTCAGGGACTAAAAGTGTATTTTTCCCAAAAACTTTTTATAGAAAATCATAGAAAAACTTTTGATAAAAAATCTTTCAATCTCGGATCACCCATAAAAATCTTTCTATCACCGATATAATCTATAAGTGATAGAAAAACTTTCTATCACCGATAGAAAAGCTTTCTATCAGTGATAAAATATTTCTATCACTGATAGAAATTTTTACTATTCTATCAGTGATAGAAAGATATTCTATCAATGATAGAAAACTCTTGATAGAAAATCTTTCAATCCCTGATAGAACCTATCAGTGATAGAAATCTTCTATCACTTATAGAAATTTCTATCATTCATAGAAAATCTTTCTATGAGTGATAGAAAAACTTTCTATCTCTATCACTGAGACTGATAGAAAAACTTTTCGTGAGTTATAGAAAATATTTCTATCACTGATACTTTTCTATCAGTGATAGAAGATCTTTTGTTTCTATCAGCGATGGTGATACATGGTGAAATCGAGCATTGAAACATAAAGCAAAAACGAACGATTATAGAAATCAAGCACTGAAAAGCAAAAACCAAACAATGATAGAAAACCAAATAACAACAACCAAACACTGATAGAACACCAAACAAGTGATAGAAAAATATCTATCGCCGATAGAATCTATCAGTAGTAGAAAAATTTTCTATCATATGATAGAATCTATCAGTGAAAGAAAATTTCTATCATATGATAGAATCTATCAGTGAAAGAAAATTTCTATCACTGATAGAAAATCTTTCTATCACGGATAGAATCTATCAGTGAAAGAAAATCTGGAGGGGTATTTTAGTAAATGCAACACACAAACTATTAGATTTTGCCATTTTTGCAATTTTTTTTGTGGGTTGCTAGATTTGCAATTATTTTGGCCCATATTGCTATCCTTGCAACCGGCCCTTGGTTTTTTTACCATTTCGTTTGTTTATTTGTTTCGTTAATAGCTTGTACGTAAAAATATTAAAATACCCTTTTTGTAACTTTTTTCCCCTACAAGTCCCAGTCTTCCTAATTCTTCAGGTCCAAATAAATTTAGCCAGGGCTGTATGTGCTGTAAAATAGAGAAGAATGACTCTATTCGTAGAAGCAGTGCTTAAAGTTGCTTAATGTTAAGTTTTAAATCATATAACATTTCAACAATTTAATCCGTCCTTTCTTATGAGTTCAACTTTATTTATGATGGTTCATTCTTAAAAGAGACTATTAAAAAAAAAAAAAACAAACAGAAACAAAAACAAACAGAAAAGCAATACTATCATACATAAAATGAATAAATCAAATCCAGCTAAAGAAAGCAATCAAGAATAGGATTACTATTAATACCTGTACCGGACAAACTCAGATAATGCAGCAGTTGCAGCTTCTCGTTGATATCTTTGATGTCCATCCACTGATTTACTAAGTATCAAGCATATGTGTTGAACCTAAAAGATTAACCATGAGATTTGATTTCAATTATGTGGCATATTACCATGCAAAACCAGGCCAGAAAACCTTGTAAAGTTCTTGTAGGAATTATTGCAAGTGATTTCATAAATACGATATAAAAGTAATGATCAATATATACTCTTTCTACACAAATTTTTTATTTGGGTCCAAAAATAGAGTTTAGTACATCACTTTGAAGTAAAGTTCTGTTAAATACAGACTTGAAAGAAATAACAGACTAGCAAGAATTCTGCTTGCATGCAGGTAACTTCAAACATCAGAACTAAAAACCATGTCCTTCGTACCTTTCATGGTCTTCAGTCTTTCGAAGGCTTTTGCAAGATAATGAAATCATTGCCTTGCAATCTTTTTTGGGTCGTCTAGATTCTATCAAGGTGGGACTTTTTGAAGACTCAAGAAAATAGTCATTATTATTATTATTATTATTAAAAACCAACTTTCATTGAGAAAGAATGAAAGAAAACAAAGGCCACAAAAAATACAAGCCCACAAAAGGGAACCCCGCTAAAGAAAGGGGCTCCAATCAAGGTTAATAAAACCTAACGAATAATTACAAAAGACCTTTGAAACCGAAGCCCAAAGAGAGACATAGAATCTAGTGAGGGCCCACACATCAGACGTGGACCTCTCTAAACCTTGTTATTTCTCTCTCCCCATAAACCCCACTAAACTGCATACACCCTGGTGAATCATAACAACTTTCCCTTATCTCTAAAAGGCGAATGGAAGAGGAACTCCTTGATCATCTCCCTGTGGTCTCTAAATCTCCTGACCTGCAACCCAAAAGCCTCAAAAAAACAAACTCCAGACTGAACGCACAAAGGTGCAATTCCATAGGATGTGGTCCAAATCTTCCTCCACCCTCCGACAAAGGATACAACAAAAAGGCCCAATCAACGAAGGCATCTTGCTCGTAAGCCTGTCAATCGTATTAACTCTCCCGAGGATAACTAGCCAGAAAAAGAGTAGAAAAGATAGGCTCACTACAAGGGGAGGGACTAAGCAACCACTAAAAGAAGAAAAAAACAAAACAAACAAACAAACTACATGAAAATCCCTTGGAAGGGTTGAGACTCCAACTAAGAATGTCCCTCCTCCCTTCCCTACACTGATACTTTTTGGTCATTATATTCTTATGATACTTTTTGGTGAAGTCATTATCAAGAAAGTTAGCTGCAGCTTATCCTATGCAAGGGGATTTGTTTAGGGCTATATGGAAATCTTATAGCCCAAAGAGAATTAATATTTTGCTTTGGATTATTCTTAATGGTAGTCTCAATGCTTCCAATGTCCTTCAAGAAAAGTTGTCTTCTTCCTATCTATTGTCGTCAATTTGTCATCTGTGCCAAGAGGATGGGGATTACGTTTTTCATATCATTTTTGGTTGTTCATACTTGTTGAGATGTTGGTTCAAGCTTCTCTCTCTCTTCAACATACAATGGGTTTTCTCTAATGTTTCAAGAGAGTTGTTGGTTGGCTATAAAACCAAGCTTATTATGGATTAATGTGGTCAAAGCTCTTTTATCCAAATTGTGGATGGAAAGGAATCAGAGAATTTTTGAAGAAAAGCATCTTCCTTGATTTGAACGGTTTGAAACTATAAGATTAAAGGCTTCATCATGGTGTTCTCCCTCCAAACATTTTCTGAATTTTCTTACGATATTTGTCTAAATTGGGATCCCTTTATTTTCATTGATATATGAAATTTACAAAAGGGATCCAAGATCCATGGTGATTACAAAAGGCTTTCTAGGGAAGCGTGAGTTTATGAAGTAAAGAGAGAAGAGAGTTTACACCAAGAAATAGCATAATAGAAAACAAGATCAAAGAAGCATTCAAAGGAGAGCTCTTTTTCCTTTGTAATTGCTTTTTTAATTTTTTTTTCCTTCATTCACTCCCTTGTGGAGTTTGTATCTTTTGAGCATTAGTCTCTTTTCATTATTTCAATAAAAAGTTTCATTTCTGGTTGTTAAAAAAAAAACCCAACAGACAAACCATGTCCTTAGTAGTATTTGCATTCACGTTTTGGAACACAAGGGACTTTAAATTTATCTTTTTTCTTTTTTATTTATCATGGAACAGATCCTTCTAATGTTCTTTTCCATCTGAATGGAAAGTTCTCAATTTCTCGGTGGGAAAGAAGGAAAAAGGACGAGCACTCTGACCAGGGGCGGATCCATGAAGGGGCCAAGGGGGGCACGTGCCCCCCTCAAATTATCCCGTCTTTATATTTTTAATATAATATAATGGAACGTTTATAATATTAATATAAAAAAATCATTTTAAAAATCAAAATTGGTGTTTAGCTCATTGGTAAAGGGGCACAATTTCTTCCTCGCGGTCTTGGGCTCAATACATGTGGGATGCAAGTATTTTTATTTTCCCAAATTTTCCTTTGTACATGTGAATTTCTCTTGCCTTCAAACACAATTCAAATTTCTCCTTTCTCCTTGATTGATGGGCTTAATTAAAAGTCCAAAACCTTTTTTTTTCTTTTATCACCTAATTTGAACTACAACCAATCACCTTACTATATCGACGGAAAACAATAGTAAATTTCAAACAAAACCTATCAGTTATAGAATTTTTTCACTGATAGAATCTATCACTGACAATTTTTTTTTTATTACATTCTTATATATATTGTGCCCCCATGTGAAATTCCTAGATCCGCCACGGACTCTGACAAAGTAAAACCCTAAGAAAAGCTACAGGACAGCATCCCAACAAGAATTAATTACATTATAAGAGTAATTGCTATATTCTGTAGAACAAACACATCAAATATTTGCATTATGCTTAGCAATCTCTAATCATTTCTCCTGATTAACGTTTTTACCTTAAAAAATATGTTGGTTGGTTCTTCTGTTCAAATGCCCCCAAAATTGCTTCGGCATGACTCATGGTTGAGCTGTGGAATTCTGTCTATATTGCTTAACTACTAGGCCAGATAGTATGGTTTTTGATGTTTGAATTTCTTCTCATTCTACTTGGGATCTTAACCTTCGACAACATCTAAACAGCTTAGAGATGAATGAGTGAGCAAATCTTCTCATCTTCTCTCTCCAATCAGATTACGTCTTCGGAATGATTTTTGGTCTTGGCCCCTTAATGCATCCAATTTATTTATGGTTAAGGAAGATATTGTGGGTACCTTTGATCCAACCTCAAATAATCTTAATTCAGTGATTTGCAAGGATGCCTATCCAAAGAAAATAAAGATCTTTCTTCGGGAGCCTAGTCTTGGGGCAGTTATTACGACAAATCATCTCCAAAGAAGAATGCCTCATTTCCATCTTTCTCCATCTTGGTGTGTTATGTGTTCTTCTAATTCGCAACCAGAAAACCTTTTTCTACATTCCCCTTTCACTTCTAAATATTGGGTTTGGATTGTCGATGCACCCTAAACCCTAAACCTTTGCCTGATAACATTTATGATATTCTTGTATCTGCTTTCATGGAACATCATTTCCATGATACGAAGAAGATGTTGTGGCTTGCCTCCAATAGAGTTTTTCTTTGGTTTCTTTAGGACGAAAGAAATGGAAGGATCATAGATGTTTTATCACCTTTGATAATTTTATAAATTTGATTTCCTTTCATGCTCATGATTTGTATTAGTGTAAAGGTAAACACTCATTTGCTGATTATAGTCTTTCTTCCTTGATTTCTACTTGGAAGGTTTTCTCATAATTCACCTTTAGTTGTTCGGAGTTTTTACTCATCTATTTCATTCATTAATAAAATTTTCTCTTTCAAAAACAAAACAAAATATTTAGCTTTCATTTTTAGGATTCACTGCAACCCCTTCTTCATGAAGTTAGGTGCTCCACATCCTTGGAATGGGATCTTGCAAACTTTCATTTCTGTTTTTAACATAGAGCTCATTTGACTTACAATGAAAAATGCCAACTAGAAGTGATCACAGTAGGTTGCAAGATATGGACCATAGACTAAGATGTCTGCAAACTTCCTCATAACTGCCAAACCACCTAATTTATCCATAACTGAAAGGTAGCATAGGTTAAACCGAATGGCATACCGAGAAATACATGCCCCTTAGGTGTGTGAAATGTTGTTTTGAAGATATCCTCATGATTTTGTGATACCCTGTAATAAGTCCAACTTAATATACACCTTAACTCCATCTATTCCCTCTGACAATTCATCAATGACTAGAAACCTTATTGAAAATATGCCACCACGAATATTTCTTTTTACAACCAAAACCAAGCTTGAGAAGGGGTTGACACTTGGTTTGAATGATTGATGAACCCTACTATTAGCTTGAGAAAGGGCTGACACTTGGGTTGATAATCTCTACTATTACCATTCCCTACACGAGATGCTCGATTTCCAATGGGGCATGTGTATTTGATTGGGACAAATTGATATAAAGGATTTTATAACAAGACTTAATAGGTCAATTTTCTAATTTGGCGGGAACTGAGCAAGTGCTTAAAAGGTTCCTTGATGTTTGTTCGAGATTTTGATGAGTTTTGATCAATATATATATATATATATATATATATTTCTTTTTGATAAGAAACAACAGGAAATAAAACTCTTCTTCCCTTGGTCCATGCTCACAAGAGGGTGGTGATGGATAGTGACTAAATTAAATAGCATTGATCCGTCCAAACCCACAAATCGACAACGATCCAGTGAATCACTGACTCAACACAAGCCATGATCTCTTGAAAAGTGACTAGATCATTCCCCATTTTGAATTTCATAGCCAATGACTTCCAATTCTCCTCAATCCTACCAAATCCTCTTAGCCAAGATTTCCGAGAATCACATCAATTCCACCAAGGTCCTACTGAAGGAAGTATTGACAACTACGAGGGTTTTAATCAGTAATACCACTCCATAGCAACACCCTTTACCTCCACCAAAATTTTAGTCCCTATGACCACGTTGTAACAAGTAGTTTCCACCTTAAGATAACTCCAAGACAATTACTTATGTTTGGTTAAATTCTCCATCCATTTTCAATGTCCCAGGAATGTTGAATCCCACAAGTAATTCGAGCAATTACTCGATAATCATCAACTTCCATCAATTCCTTTGTTCATTCATCCCATATCACCATTTCATCTCATTCTTTCTCTGTCAAGGGCCGATGGTCAATCATTACTCTACTACAAAACAAAAATCTCTTTTGACGTCTTCCTTATTTGACTAAAGAGTGCTCTTCAAGGACTCTTTAGCATGATGTGTATTCTTGCACATTTTTGAGCTATTTGTTGCATATTTAGCATCTCTGAGCATGAGACAACAAGTTTTTGGCGCCGTTGTCGAGGATCGAACCCGTCTGTCACCAAAACTTGTTGACTCGTGCAAAGTGATGCTAAATATGTAACAAATAGCTCAAAAACGTGCAAGTATACACATCATGACAGCAAGTGATAAGTAAATTAAGATCGTTCTCCACAGGGATTGATTTAGGGAATTTTACTACTTCTAAGCTTGATTTTTAATGAAATTCAGAGTAACCGAGGACCAAATATGTTTCATTAACTAAATGCAAGAATTTAGAACAGTAAACAAGCTTAAAATGACAAGAACTTAAGAAAATTTCAGCAAAACAGTGAATCAACACAAAGAAAGCAAGGTTCAGATTAGGGGTTGTCCACTCTTACAAGCTGTTTGTTATAGCATAATTTTATATTCACAACTCACCCAGTATTTCCTATGAGAATTTTCCAATCCTCCTAAGGTTTAGGTGATTAAACTCCCATTTAACCCCTTCTTTTTAGCTCAACTAATCAGTGCCTTAGGTGGTTATTTATCCCAAAATCACCCACTTATTTTCATGACCTTGAAAGGCTAAGGTAAAGTAAAGTAATCGACTATTAATTGTTTTCCCAAATACTTAATAACAATACTAGAAAATGGTTGGACAAACGAAATTCCAGCTTTAATCATGAAGAACACTTTACTTTAAGTTGCAATATACAAAGTTATATTAAAAACAAACAAGTTCAAGCTTAGGCACCCTAATCCTCACCTAAGAAGATTTAGCTCATGTTCAAGGTGAAAACAATGAAAATACAGCAGTGAACTACCATATCAGTCATGATTACAGCCTTAAATACCAACTAAACACTAAGAGAAGAAATGATAGAAGAAGGAAAAAGAAGAGGAGAAGCTTCCATGAGAGATTCCAGCTTTTCCAAGCTGGAAAATCTTCAAAATAGCCACCTCCTTGTAGTTTCCCTTCACTGATGGCAGCAACTCCTAGGTCAAATTCTATTTATATCAGCCATCTTCATTGATTTCAGGGGTAATTAGACATTATTCTCCACATGGACCTTCCCCAATTGGTTGAAATAGAACAAATCAGCTCCACATAGATGGCAGCTCAATTAAAGAAAATTCCCGTAGGAAATACTAGGTGAGTTGTGAATATAAAGTTCTGCTATAACAAACAGCTTGTGAGGGTGGACAGCCCCTAATCTGAACCTTGCTTTCTCTGTGTTGATTCACTGTTTTGCTGAAATTTTTTTAAAGTTTTTGTCATTTTAAGCTTGTTTACCATTCTAAATTCTTGCATTTAGTTAATGAAAAATATTTGGTCCTCGATTACTCTGAATTTCATTAAAAATCAAGCTTAGTAGTAAAATTCCCTAAATCAATCCCTGTGGAGAACAATCTTAATTTACTTATCACTTGTTGTCATGATGTGTATACTTGCACGTTTTTGAGCTATTTGTTGCATATTTAGCATCACCGAGCATGAGGCAACACATCCCCCGACCCTTAGGCTATTTGCACTTTTTTTTTGGAATACAACCAAGTTCGTTTCTTATAAAAAAAAAATGCTAAGACTTTGGCAAATAGACTTCGAAAAGTTTTGATTGTAATTAAGATTGATTTTGAAAAGGCCTCCAACCACATGGATTGAGATTTTTTTGATAGAGTTCTTAGAGAGAGAGGATTCGGATTCAGTAAATTCCTCCATTTTGGTTAATGGAAAACCTAGATGGAAGATTTTTACTACTAGAGGCCTTAGGCAAGAAGACCCTCTCTCCTTTCCTTTTCATCCTTGTGGTGGACGTCTTGAGTAGGTTTGTGTCATCAATTGTGGATAAAGGTGAGGTGGAAGGATTTAAGGTGGGTTCGGACATTGCGGGTGTCTCATCTCCATTTTGCTGACGATACCCTCTTCTTTTGCTCAGAGAAGGAAAATTCTTTTAGGAACATAAATGGTTTGTTGTCATTCTTTGAAACTATATCTGGGCTTAAAATTAACCGACAAAAAAGCCTCATCATTAGGATCAATTGTGAGCACTCTAAGCTTGTTTCCTAGGCCTCGCTTGTGGGGTGTGAAGTGAGCTCGTTCCCCTGTTCTTACCATGGCCTCCCCCTCGGGGGTAACCTGAGGAATGAGTCTTTTTGGAACCCTGTGGTTGAAAAATTCAAAAACGTCTCTCTACCTGGAAGAAGGCCTTTTTCTCTAAAGGAGGGAAGCTTACTCTGATTCAATCAGTTCTAAGTGGGATCCCCATATACTTCCCCTCTCTCTTTAGATTGTCGGACTCGGTTACTAAGAATATTGAAAGATTAATGAGATTTTTTTTGTGGGAAGGGGTGGAGGGAAGGGGAGCCCACCTTGTCAAGAAGGAAATTTTCTCCAAGTCGGTTAAGGTTGGAAAATTGGGTATTGGGAATCTTAGACTACGTAATGAGGCACTTCTGGCGAAGTGGTTGTGGCATTTCTTCTTTGAGCAGGACTCTTTGTGGCATAGGGTTATTGCGACCAAGTATGGACCACATTCTTTTGAATGAGTTTTTGGTCTTAGGCTTAAGGGTTCAAGCAAAACCCTCTAGACTGCGATTGCTTCAGACTTTCCTTTGTTCTCTAATCATATCCGGTGCTCTATTAAGGATGGGTCAAAAACTTACTTTTGGAGGATTTCTGGGTGGGGGAAAAACCCTTGTGTTCCCTTTTTCCTCAACTTTATAACCTATCTGATAAGAAGTTGCACTCGACAGCCTCTATGTTGTCCTCCTCTGACCCCTCCTCGTCCCTTTCCTTAGGCCTTAGTCGTCCTCTTACCGATCGTAAGACGACCAACCTTGCTAGTCTTCTTTCCATTCTTTCTGATCGAACCATTCATTTTGGGAGGAGAGACTCGTGTATATGGACTTCTAAATCCTCTGAAGGCTTTTCTTGCAGCTCTTATATCCAAACCTTATGTGTTTCCCCTCCTCCCCAGGGCGCTCCTATTTTCTCTATTGGAAGGTTAAAATTTCTAAGAATGTGAGATTTTTTGTCTTACAAGTTTTACATCGTAAGGATCGTCTCCAAAAGACTCTCCTCTTTGGTGTTGTGCCCTCAATGGTGTGTTCTTTGTTGGAATAAGGAGGAGACTCTAAACCATTTGTTTGGAGATTGTTTGTTCGCATCCTCTCTTTGGAATTGCTTCTTTAGGACTTTTGGTGTGGCCTCAGCTCAAGGCAGGGATTGTGGGTCCATGATTGAGGAAGTTCTCCTTAACTCTCCTTTTTGTGATAAAGGAAAGATTTTATGGCAGGCTTGCTTCTTTGCTACTTTGTGGAACATTTGGCTTGAGAGAAATAGGCATACTTTTAGAGGGATCAAGAGTTCAGGGTAGGAGATTTGGGAGTCGATTAGATTTATTACTTCCTCATGGGCGTCTGCTTGTCGGCCTTTTTGTAATTACTCTTTGGGACTCATTCTTTTGGGGTGGGATTCTATTTTGTAAGTACGTTGTGGGGCCTTGGTTTTTAGGCTTGTATTTATCTTCTCAGGGCTCGTTTTTTGTATGCCCTTGTTCTCCCTTTCATTCTGCTTAGTGAAAGCTTGGTTTCCCATTTAAAAATAAAAAGTAATAAAAAAATAAAAAAATAAAAAATAAAAAGCGAAAAAACAAAAACCTAGTTGTCATTCTACACGTGTACCTCTTTTGGCCTCTTTATAGAGATGCAACCTGCAAGGTCCCCAATAAGATTTATCCACCTCTCATTTTCATTCTGCTCCCCATCTCTAGCTAAGATCTACAAATGAAAAAAATTCATTAGCCCTTCTCACAATCAGGAGGCACAAGATGCTAATAGATGACTACCTTTCCCATTTCGAGATCTCCCACACATTCACAAAATGCCTGGAATGCTGTAAGAAGAGCCCTGCCAAAGTACAGGAAAACAAATGAAATTATGATTTCTTTTCAATCAGAAACTTGAATGCAGTCAATAAATGAAAAGAAAGAGTATACAGTAAGCATGAATGTGATAGGCCTCAGCCACCAATCTTATTTATCAGACAGAAATAGAGAGAATTTGAGAGCTCTCCTCCCTCCAAGGTTCTCCACAGAGAATTACACACCAAAATGACAGTCCAAAAAAGATACCCACTCCCCTCAGCAACCCTACCTTATAACCCTCCTCTCTCACAACACAGTAATTCCCTCACACACGAATATAAGGGCCCACACGGTAAAACTACCCAATTACCCCTTATACAATATTTTTCTTCCTCACTCATCTACGCTCATACACCTTAGTAATACGGGGCTTATCAATACCCGCTCCCCAAAGAGCCACCTTGTCCTCAAGGTGGAAAGCTGGAAATTGGGCTTTAATATCTGCAGCTGCTTCCCATGTTGCGTCCTCCATTGAAGCATGCTCCCAACGAACTAAAACCTCCCATGACCCATCACCAATGGAAGACTCACGTAAACCCAACAGCTCTGTTGGTTGCATTTTCACTGTAAGGTCACATTGCAAATTTGGAGGTAATGGGTATATAGGCAAATTATGCCCCACGGCCTTACACAAAACTGAAACATGAAATATCGAATGAATTCCCGAAGCCTCTGGCAGCGCCACCCGATAAGCTACAGCACCAATGCGCTCTAACACTTGAAAGGGCCCGATAAAACGTGGAGCTAACTTGGGATGCTTGAATCGGCCCAATGAAGTTTGACGGTATGGCTTCAATTTAATGTAAACCCAATCATTAACTTCCAGCTGAACGTCCCTCCTCTTTTTATTGGCTGTATCAACCATCCGTTGCTGAGTTTTCTTAAGTACTTCCTTTAACTTAGCAAGCATCATGTCACGATCCTGTAATTGAGTATCTACCTCCGCAACCGCTGACGATTCTTTTAGATAAGGCAAGACTGGTGGTGGAGGACGTCCATACACCACTTCAAACGGAGTTATTTTGGTTGAAGAGTGAAAGGACGTGTTATAACTAAATTCAGCCCATGCTAACCATTTCGACCACTGTGTCGGTGTACTCATTGCAAAGCAACGTAAATAAGCCTCCAATCCTCTATTTACCACCTCCGTTTGACCATCAGTCTGTGGGTGGTACGTGTTGCTACGTCGTAGTTGAGTGCCCAAAGCACGGAATAATTCCTCCCAAAACAAACTCGTGAAAATTTTATCACAATCCGAGACAATGCTATGCGGGCAACCATGTAGGCAAACAACCTCCTTTATGAAAACATTCGCCACAGTGGTAGCAGTGAATGGATGTTTAAGTAATATGAAATGGCTATACTTAGACAACCGATCCACCACCACTAAGATTGTGTCATACCCGTTAGACTTCGGCAACCCTTCGATAAAGTCCAGCGAAATATCCTCCCAAACCCGCTCTGGAATCGGCAAGGCATGCAGTAATCCAGTCGGGGCAAGCGATAAATATTTGGCTTGCTGACATATAGAGCAATTAGCAACAAATGTGTGGACCGCCGCTTTCATTCCCCTCCAATAAACTTCTTTTGCTAGGCGTTGATACGTTTTTAACACACCATGGTGGCCACCCACAGGGCTGTTATGGAACTCACGGAGGATAAGGGGAATTGTTGGTGAATCAGTAGGTAATACTAACCTCCCATGATAAAAAAGCAAATTTCCTCGCAACGAAAATCCTACTGGAAAAACTTCCTGGTTTCGAATGGCTTGTATAATGCCATTAAGCGTGGCATTAATTTGCTCCTGAATCACAGCTGTGTTCAAGCCCTCTACCACACTAAGCAACCCAAACTCCATTGCTGGTGGTAAACGGGACAATGCATCCGCCGCCTTGTTGTCGAGACCTCGTTTGTACTCAATGCTAAAATCATAGCCCAACAATTTTGCTACCCAACGCTGATACTCCCCGGCAATAACACGTTGTTCTAATAAAAATTTCAAACTCTTTTGATCTGTCCGCACAATAAATCGCCGACCCATAAGATATGGTCGCCATTTTTGGACCGCAAACACAATGGCAATTAATTCTCGCTCATACACGGCTTTATGACGATGAGAAGGGGGTAGCGCTTGGCTAAAGAATGCCAAAGGCCGTTGATTTTGCATTAACACTGCTCCTACCCCAACTCCCGATGCATCAGATTCGATAATGAACGTTTTAGAGAAATCTGGCAACCCTAAGACGGGAACAGAAATCATAGCGGACTTAAGCAGTTGAAAAGCCGACTCAGCATCCGAATTCCACCTAAAATTATCCTTCTTCAAAAGTTGTGTTAAAGGGAACGCAATCGTACCGTAATTTGCCACGAATTTCCTGTAATACCCCGTCAAGCCAAGGAAACCACGCAACTCTTTAACTGTTCGAGGTGTCGGCCATTTCTGCATAGCGTCCAGCTTTGCCGGATCCGCTGCCACGCCTTCCGCTGATACCATATGGCCCAAATACTCAATCTTATCAGCTCCAAAATGGCATTTTTTTTAAGTTAGCAATGAACTGATGTTCCAGTAGTACAACCAAGACTTTTGACAAATGGTCAATGTGATCTTGTAAATTTGTGCTGTAAATGAGAATGTCGTCAAAAAATACCAATACAAATTTCCGAAGATACGGTCAGAGGATATCATTCATTACTGACTGAAATGTGGATGGGGCGTTGCGGAGGCCGAATGGCATGACTAAAAATTCATAATGTCCTTCGTGGGTGCGAAACGCCGTCTTGTGAACATCCGGTGGGTGACGAATCTGGTGGTACCTTGACTTCAGATCGATCTTGGAGAAGATGGTGGCGCCATATAACTCGTCGAGTAGTTCATCCACCACTGGTATCGGGTACTTATCTGGTATTGTCACCCGATTTAACGCACGATAATCCACGCAAAATCTCCAGCTCCCATCTTTTTTCTTTACCAACAAGACCGGGCTCGAAAACGAACTCTTGCTTGGCTGAATGATTCCCGACAACAGCATCTCTTGGACCAAACGCTCAATTTCGTCCTTCTGAAATTGCGGATAGCGATAGGGGCGTACATTGACTGACCCTGTCCCTGGTTCCAACTCGATCCCATGGTCACGATTTCAACAAGGTGGCAGAGAAATTCGTGGCTCAAAAACAGTTGCAAATCGTTGCAAAACTTTCGCTAACTCGGGCTGAACTCCTTCCAACGCCTTAATTCGCAGTCGTGTGCTAGCTTGAAACTCAGGAGGTTCCATAGTTCCCAACTCAATCAACACGCCCTGGTCCTCCGCTCCGAAGGCCTTCATCATTGTCTTGAGAGAAATCTGGGATTTTACCAGACTACGGTCACCCCGCAGCTGAACCGGCCAATCACCAACTTGAAAATCCATTTCGGACAAGCGGTAATCAAATTGCACCTTGCCCAACGTTTCCAGCCAAGTAATTCCCAAGATTACATCTGCACTCCCTAATGGCAACAGAAGAAAATCATGAATGATGGTTCAATCAGAGATAGTTAAGATCACACCTTGGCAGATTCCAGTTCCTTGAACCGGTCCCCCAGTGCCCAAAACGATCCCATAGCTGGAAGAGGGAGAAATTTTGAGGTCCAATTTTTTCACCACCTCTGTGGAAATAAAATTGTGGGTGGCGCCGCTGTCAATTAAAACCACAACCGCTTGGCCTAGGATTATCCCGCGAACCTTCATCGTCTTCGGTGAGTCGAACCCCACCATTGAATGTAAAGATAAAGCTGCCACCTCAGAATTTTCGCCCAGAGCCCCCTCTTTTGATTGTCTCCGGTTCACAGAATCCTTCGGCTTCCGTCGCTTCCCCTCCGATTTCTTCTTCCTCATCTTGAACAACCATAATTTGCAATTCTTTTCGTTTACATCGGTGTCCTGGGGACCACTTTTCTTCACACTTATAGCACAACCCTTTCTCTCTTTTCAATTGCAATTCTCGATCCGTAACTCGCTTGTACGTGGAATTTACGCCGTTTTTCATCGTTGCTTCACGCACCGGAGTCACTGAAGTCGAAGACCCAGCCGCCCCTCGGTTGTAATTTAACGAAATTGTATGGGTCGATGACCCGCTTGACCCACCGGCGTTATTCGACCCATTGCCCGACCCACTGCTAGGATTCGTGTTGGCCTTTTGGGTTGGAGTTGCCGTCAACCCTTTTCTCTTCTTCTCTTGGACCACGTTGTCGTCCTCAATCAACTGGGCCATAATCATTTTGGCCTACAGGCCCACGGGCCGAAACTTCCTTAATTCACTTTGTATCTCCTCTTTGAGCCCACATTCAAATTTACTTTCCAGAACCCCGTCACAGACGTCTTTTAGGGCTGCCGCATATTGCTCAAACCGTCGGCGATAATCTCTCAGTGATTTCTTGTTGCAGCTTCATCAGTCGAGCGTAGCGATCACCCTGGGATGAAGGCCGAAATCTTTCTAACAGCAACCTCCGAAACTCTTGCCAACTAGTGATGGCTGAACAACTTTCTTCATATGGTGCCACAATAAGGCCTCTCCCTCTAAACACAAGACTGCTGCCTCTACTTTGTCCCTCTCAGTTAGCCGATTAACCACGAAGTACCGCTCAACCCGATGCAGCCATCCATCCGGGTCATCCCCTTCTTCCCCCTTGAAGATTGGTACTTCCAATTTCCTCAAACGCATATCAAATAACGGAACCTCTCGATTACTAGGAGCGTGAATGCTTTCATTTGCCGCTACGTTTGTCTCGATACTGTTCTTGAGTTCCTCTGTCTTCAAAATCGAATCCTCATCCACAACGCTCTTGCCTTTATCAGTGACGGTTCTTTCCGACGAGGGAGACCCCTTTTCAGTGTGAACCACTCCATCCAATCGGGCAAACATCGCCTTCATCTCTTCCCGAACCAAGGTAAACTGCAAGTCGAGCTTAGCCTCCACATTTGCTTGTTTTTCACCCAACTCTGCAATCTGTGTAGCTAGCCCTACTTCCATGTCCACCTGCTTCACAGCCAACTCGACCAATTTCTCTTCCAACGCGACTACTCTTCCTTCCATCTTTCCTACCATACCCAGGTCGTTGCTCTGATACCAAAATTGATAGGCCTCAGCCACCAATCTTATTTATCAGACAGAAATAGAGAGAATTTGAGAGCTCTCCTCCCTCCAAGGTTCTCCTCAGAGAATTACACACCAAAATGACAGTCCAAAAAAGATACCCACTCCCCTCAGCAACCCTACCTTATAACCCTCCTCTCTCACAACACAGTAATTCCCTCACACACGAATATAAGGGCCCACACGGTAAAACTACCCAATTACCCCTTATACAATATTTTTCTTCCTCACTCGTCTACGCTCATACACCTTAGTAATACGGGGCTTATCAGAATGCTGCCAATGACTTCAAAACCTAAAAAAAATGCCTTGGAATTATTCTTCCAACTAATTAAAGTAGGAAAAACCAGCAAATGTGGAGACCTCTTGGATCAAATCTGAAATGATTTGGAGTGAACTTCCATCAAAATACCATCCATTGATATTAGCACCTAGATTCCTCAAAATACTTGGTTCATAAATTTCTGCCTGTATTCCCAATGTTTTTTACCCATTCAATATAATACCGCTCTTCTTTTTTAACCTGGTTCCTATCACATTACTTGGAACATCTTCAATACACGACCCCCAATCACTAGCATTAGTTGGGCCTAACAGTCCACGTCAATCTAAAGTTTTCAAACAATATGTAATTGGATTATGAATACGTCAAAATAAATAAAAACTGCAAGGATCACGTAATGTTAATGAACAAAGAGAACAGGCTTTAGGCTGCATTTGACATAGATTTGCTGACAAATACAACAGGCTTTAGGCTACATTTCACATAGATTTGCTGAAAATTACGTTTATACGTAGCTACCTTAGTTGTTCGTGCTGGCCCAAGCTTGCTAGATGATGGCAACTTCCCAGTTGGAGTGTAAGTTCTGCAAGAACTAAAGCATAGTTCTGTTCAACAGCTTTCTTTCCAACTTTACCACCTCCTCTACTCAAGGGAAAAAACAATAAATTATGCAACTGAAATAGGAGGTAAATTTGATGGCTCAGTTATTACTCCACTGACCTGAAAAAGGCAGTTAATGAAACAATAGCGGCCTGAGAAATATCATTCTCTATATGATCTGGCCCATGGCTAGAAAATTCTGCTTTCTCTTGACTTCCTTGAATAAGGGGAATTTGGTTGAGCACAGATAGCACGTGCTCCAGGAAAGAAAATGAGAGTACTGTGTGCTGAGAGAATACCTGCAAGATAGGAGAATTTAATATATCTAGGTTTTTAACTTTGAAGAAATAGTTTTATACCAACAAACAAAGTCAGTTCGCATGTTGGCTAAATGAGGTATCAATGACGATGTAATTATGTTAGTTAACATGATTACGTATAGCTTTCTTTTTATCAGTGATTACAAAAGAGTCTAAAAGTCCACTAAGGCTTCAAATAAGGAAAATACTAGTACAATATTTAAAGTACATGTCCTCCGGGATGTACTTGAAAGATGAGTACTAGGTCACTTATCACCACCTAATTTTGCTTAAATTTCATGGGTGAGTGTCAACAAGATAAGTCTAGAAACCTCAGATAAGTGAAAAGGGAGAGTAACATAAGTTCCGAGACAAACCATTAGAACATTCCAAAAAGTGGAAACCAAAAAGAACTTACATAGAAAGCATCCTGAATTGGCCAGCCACCACGGAGCCTAGATATATCTTTTGTGACTATATCTCTTCCAGCAGTAGCCAATACTTCATCAAAGACAACCTTCGAACTTGTATTCTCAGCTAGGGAAGAAATCTAACTGAGGTTAAGGATATTTGATACATGGGGGGAAACAAAAAGAGTACTTAAGTGATAGTTCAATATGCAAAAATAGACAGCCCAAGGAACAGGCATACAAACAGAGACAAAATTATACAGCAATATGATGTAGGAAGAACGTAGGATAGAAAACAACTTGTTGATCTTTGGTTTCAAGTTGGTTGTTTTTTAATTGCTAGTTATTAGTTTGTTTCTACTTTCTTCCGTTGGTAAAGTTAATAATTGGTTTTAATAGTTGTTTGATTAGTTTATTAGTTTGTTTAGTAATTGTATCTACGTCAGTTCATATTGTTAGTTAGTTGACATCTTCTATAAATAATGAGTATACTATTTTGCACTTGCTTACTTTTCGATCACTTTGATATTGAATAAAGAACTACATTGACTAATCTTAGCGATTATAAGCTTTACATGGCAAGTTGCATCATGTACATCCAATGGATCTTATTCTCCAATGCATTTAATGTATTCAAATTGTTGGGGCTATGTAATAGTTCCATTATATATGCATTCGCTCTTACAGTTTTTACTATCTTGGAAGGTTCAATTTTAAATTCTTTGGTTATTTGTTGGGGGACAACAGACTCAACATATCTACACAATGGTATGATATTTTCGACTTTGGATATAAGAACCCACCGCTTTGCTTTTGGTTTTCCCAAAAAGTCTCACACCAATGGAGATAGTTGTTCTCTCTTATACACCCATGATCTTCCCCTTATCTAGCCAATGTGGGACTTTGGTCACATTACCAATGCTTTGTTTTAAAAACATTTTGTATAAAAATTGTTTAAAATTTACTCATATGTTTGGTTACATTTCCTTATAAGTGCTTTTATACACAAGTTATTATATACCTAAAAGCTCTTTTTAAAAATTTTGCTTTCAAGTGTTTCTCTCAAAATGGTTTATTTCTCAATCTCATTTTTTAATAAGTCATTTTTAGTAGTGGCCAAACACTAGAATTTTTTTCAAAATGATGTTTTGTAAAATTAAACACTTGAAAAGTTAAACCAAACACACCCAAAGTCCCATCGAACCTCCCCCCAAATAGTCGTCTATTCATCCAACTCTACTGCTTTATCGAGAGTTTTCTCTTATCCAGGACAAATCCTCTTCTCTAGAGTATATCGTCTGCCTAATAGAGTCCAACCATGAATCTCTGACTACTACTTCAAGGCTCATAACTTCTTTGTTCGGCACCTAAGGGTTCTACCAACATTGCTAAGTCAAGGGCATGGCTTTGGTACCAGGTTATTGAGATATCAAATATGAGAGAACACACCATTTGTAGAGCCAAATATATATAGGGATATATAGAAGTCCTAAACTAATAATAGTAAAATTATAGTAAAGGACGAAAGACTAATAAGCTACTCTATTCACCTATATACTATAACATTTATGTGTTACATCATTGGTCTTTGGCCCCTTATCGTAATTTTACTATAATTAGTTTAGAGTTTTCATTCATGCATCTCCATATTTAACTCTGGTGTAGAGAATGAGAAGAGAACTATTTGGTCTCACATTAACAATATGCTCCACTGTGGTTACATGTGTTACATTATCAGTCTTTTGACCCTTACTGTAAATTTACTATGATTAATTTATTTAAAATAAAATTAAATAAAAGGATACTGCTCCAAGAGTTTCCAGTCGTATATGCTTCTCAGTGACATGAACCACAGCAGAGAGTAATGCTTGGGTTGTCCTAAACAATAGCATATTATATGAAGATATTCATGAGAAAATTTCATGAAAAATGCTTTTCAATTACTTTTCTAATATTTAAAATAGAACACAAGTTTTTATAATGTAAAACCTTGCAATCTCCGTCTCACTAAGCTCATTTCCTCTCTTGGTGACAAACTCAATGACAGCTTGAATGGCCCCTTCAGCAGACTGCTTAATCTTGTCACATATAGCCCCTGAACAGCCATGTAAGGTAGCAACAAGCTGCAGGACATAATGAACAAATCAATTTGAAATTCAGGTGATCAACAAAGATCACATACAAATGACCCCTTACCTCGTCCTTTGTCAACAAAATGCAGACAGAGGAAACAATTCGGTTGAAAACCTCAGAGGGATCAATAGATGTATCCTATATGGAAAAAAAAACCTCATCATCCAAGTATCATTCCATGCCTTGAAGAAGATCTGATTAGACTAAACACATAACACGAATGAAATTTTTTTGGGGGGAGGCATAACATAAAGACAAACATACACTCCTTAAGATGGCTATAACATCCTCTAAAGATGACAAAGCAGTGTAGGATAGTTCTATATCTTCACCAAATTTCGAAGCTGCTGGCCTTGACAGTGCAAGAGAGATGCTAAAGAGTTGATCCAAGATCTATAAATTAAAAAGAAAATAATAATAATAATAGTAACAATAATGAAACAGAAAGTCAAAGGCAGAAATAAAACTTACATAGTTGCATCATATCTGTGCAAATATTAGTAAACTAATAACAAAAATGATATCCAACTATCACTACCTGAGCAGAAATTTTTCTAACTTCAGAATTAAAGTCTGCACAACGTGGAAGATAAGTAATAACCCTTTCTCCTAAACACAAGGCTTCACGACTTGGTAATATAAATGCCGCTGTCAATTTGGAAAAAAGAAAAGGTGAAAATCTTTAACAAGAAATGAGAAAATAGAAAGAGGGAGACAGAGAGAGAGAAAAGCAACTTTGAAAAGATAATACTACAACAAACTTTACATGGCAGCTTGGGACAAATTCCTTGCAGACTCCGATCAATTTGCCTGTTGTGTGTGCAAATTCCATGGCACCCTATTGCACAATATCCACTAATGCAAACCATTCGAAACTTGACAAGCATCTCATGCACTGCAAGGCAGCCCCTTCTCCTTTGACATTCCACTGGTGATGAAACGTATTGATCAATTTGCCTCAAAATATGCAAGAGCTGCTCTGCACGACTTCGACCATCTTCTCCACTAGTTTGTCAGATAGATAAGCAATTAAAAAGAATCAAATTTCAGGTGATATATAGGCAACAGGCCAAATAAAAAAATTATACCATGAATTTGAACAAAATTGATTATACTGCAGAGATGATTT
The DNA here is from genome assembly GCA_036850905.1 of Luffa acutangula. NCBI lineage: Eukaryota > Viridiplantae > Streptophyta > Magnoliopsida > Cucurbitales > Cucurbitaceae > Luffa > Luffa acutangula. Next base: position 51,373,151 of record CM072087.1, on the reverse strand, counting down.
TCTTGGCAGATTCTTTTATGGAGAAATTTGAAAGATGCAGAAATGAAGCAATTTTGTACTTCTGTGCTTTTATTAGAATGGATCCAGATGTTTCCCAGGGAGGATACAAAAATATGGTCTCTTGACTCTTCACCATCAGACACCCATCAGGCACTCTTCAGAAGAAACACCCTTTTATGAGGTTGTCTCCCTCGGTTTGTCCTTTATGAGGCTCCTCAGCCTCATTTATTGTTCCATTGTCCTTTCTCTTGTCACAGTTGAAAAGCTTTATTCTCTCAATTCAACATGAGTTGGGTTTTTGAGAGGATTCAAGATACTTCCCATAAAAGCTCAGTTATTGTGTATTAATGCTTCCAAGGCTATTCTCTCATATATTTTGTTGGAAAGAAATCAAGGAATTTTTTACAACATATCTCTTGATTGCATGGATCATTTTGAATTGATCAAGATTAAAGCTTTCTCGAGGTGTTTGTTGTCTAATCTTTTTTATAGATATTCTCTTAATGATTTTGGTTAAATCACCACTTAACTCAAACGATTATTTAATCTCATATCAATGTTTTAACATTCCACACAAGTTGACGGCTTGGAAATTTATAGAATGTCCAATAAGTAGAAATCAATATTAATTGGGGAGGAAATGACGTTACAGGGGTAAACCCAGAACATCTTGTTCTAACACCATGTTAAATCTCCACTAAACCCAAAAGCTTACGCTAATTGGTTATGATGAGGGAGGAGGGATTTATTTCTCTGACCTTTTTTGCTATTTCTGTTTCTTTTCCCTAAACTCTTTGTAGTCTTTGATAATTGTATTTCTTTTCTCTTTTTCATTAATCTATGAAATCTCATTTCTTGTTCTAAAAAAAAATACTGTACCTAAGAAAATTCAGAATAAAGTGACTACATACCTCGGCATGTAAAATTTATCTACACTTACATCACAACTTATAAGATAAGGCATGGTTGACTTTATTTAAGGGACAAAGGCATGGTCGATTTAACAGATAAAAGATTCAAAGATATACCTTGTTAGAAGAATTGTACATAGAAGAGTAATAAGATTGTCAACAAGAGGATTGACAACATCCACCGGTTCACTTGCTAAAGTAAAGAACCCTAAGGTGGCCTGAAAAAGGAGTGGGATATTCATGAAGTCTCGTTAAACATCAAAATGAAGATTTCACTATCAATTCTAATAGAAAGTGACAATAAATATCATATATACCTTCATTATAAGATTTCTAGTTTCAATAGTCAATTTTGGTTCTAGAGAAACCAATGTAGTGCACGCACTTAAAGCAAGAGCCTACAGAAACATCCATCTGATCAGTGGCAATATTAATCAAATATAAATTGACCACCAAATTTCTTTATAATGACACCTGAGTGCGCAGAAGTTCAAGATTAGAATCAGCAAAGCCACCATTATCGTCTCTACCCATTAATGTCAATATGTAATCAAGCAATTGATCCCTTCTCTTCAGGGGAAATGTTGACCCATTTTCAGCAGCATTAATGACAGCACGACCTACGTAAGTCAAGATCAACATTTCCTTACTTCCATTTCAACATCAAAAAACCTACAAAGTAGACGCCCAGTGTCTACACTGTTCTCTTACTTTAATTTCAACAGCACAGAAGCTATTATAACAAAAGTCGAGTGTCCAAAGGGATAATATCACACCCAAGAAAGAAAGACAGTACCTTAGATGCCACAAGAGAGGGTTTCCAAAAAACTTATAAAATACTGGCATCAACTTTTTCTAACACTTGAAGCAATCAGGTTTAAAATTTTCAATGCAAACATAATCAGGCTGCTAAAAGCCAGCCAAATTTGTCTTGCTATAACTGCTCCCAGTTTGTTCTTGTATTGTAATTGTAGGTTTCTGTCATAGCCTACATTTTTCTCTTATACTTTTAACTTAGAGAATTTTTAAGAGAAAAAAAAATTAGATGAGAATTCAATCATTTTCATGTCAAGAACCACTTTCAGTAAGAGATAAAAATAATGCTGTCAATATGTAATCTATTATGGACTAATGCTGTCAAATCCATAATTTCAAATTTTTGATTTGTAAGGAATTAAAAAAAAAATAAGACAAAGCTAGAGTTTGGATGGAGCATTTCAATTTAGCCATTTTCAAAGCTTCACAATAGTGCTCTATTTCTAATTTGTTTAATCATAATTTTACTAGTAATATCTGTATGAATCAGGAGTCTTTCATTCTCTCTTATCTTATTAGTTTTTTTGTACTTTTACTATGTTTTGCTTCTTTATCACTCCAATTAGGAGTTTGTTTCCTTTGAACATTTCGTATCTTTTCACTACATCAAGGAAAAGTTTGCAACTTGTTAAAAAAATTAATAATACCTTTTATATTAAAAAAATTAAATAAATAAATAAAAAGATTGTCCCCCTCACTCAAGTTTTCTTACTTCCCTACCTAATTGAGCATGGAACAACATATAGTGCACTTGAGAAGAATTGCAAGAAGATCCTTCAAAAATATAGGTAGGTACGTCATGCTTTTTATAATTCCTTTTTTTGCTACTATTTCCTTTCTTAGGATATACAGTTGTACATAGGTTAATAGTCAATATTAGCCAATAGTACATAGACTGTAATAAGCTAGTTTTTAGCTATTCTTTTTTAGATTAATTGACAGTTAAAATCTAATGTACTTCCATTGAAGAATACTCTCCAAACCTTTCATGAAATATGTTTCAACTAAACCAAAAAAGATGGATGGTATTAGTTAAAAACTTGAAGTGATGTCACAAATGTAGTATAAAATATACAAACCTAGTAAATCAATTGCAGTGATGACAGCTTGTTTTGCTGTAGGATGGTAGACATTAAGAAGCCGTGATAGCATATTTGTACCCTGTTAGATAGATAATTAACTATACATCAAGAAAATAAACCTCAAACATTATAGCAGAAAGGTGACGAGGTAAGAAACATCTGAACTCAGTAACGAGGTAACCAAAGCTATCAAGCAAATGGTAGTAAGCAAACAAATAATCCAAAGAACTGCAATTTCAAGTAAATTAATTTATACAAAAAGGCTAGCAAGAATTTTGAATAATATATGCCAACAAGTAAATATATTTTACTCTTTTTTTTCTTTTTTCTTTTTTCTTTTTTTAATGATAGAAGACTAGATTATTGATTCAAAGAAACTACAAGAGTAGAAGTGGATCAGGAAACCTAGTAGAATGAAAATAGAAAATAAAAATTTGAACCACCAAAGAATACAGGACGGCCAAAGTATCACCAAGTGCCATAACTTACATTTTCCAACAAAAAATTGAAGATACAATGTTATGATTCAAATTTTCAAACTTAACTTCAAAAAGTTACACCCTGTTCCTTTCAATCTAAATCCCCCAGCGTGTTACAAATCCATAATTCAATTCCAAAATGGATAACTTTTACTAGAAAAATTCACTAAACCTTTTGATAAACAAAAACCCCAAGTGGATAATTGGAACCAATAACCAGCACAACAAAGAGCTATTTAGAAGCCCTTTTTAAGATTTTTTTATGTATTTAAAAATAAAAAAAATAGTTTCGAAGTCAAAGAATTCATATTGCAGAAATAATTTTTTTAAATAGTTCTGCAGTGTTCTTTTCTGCTCCCGCCCCAAGGTCCAGACTCTAGAGACATCTGATATTCTTTTTAAATAGTTCAGCAGTTTCTTACCCATAAAAAATTGTCTACCTACAATCGTCAGCTATAATTCAAACATTATTTGATTTAAATGTGTTATATAAAAGTAGAGAAACATGAAAAGGAATAAATGAAATTAAATACGCAAATCCAAAAAATAATTTAAATTCATTTTTAGAAATACATGCTACACCTGACCAACACTGGTCATGAAATTAAAAAGTTAACAATCTACAAGTTATAGAAGAAATAAATATAAAACAGACCTTATACTGATTCAAGAGTACAATTTATGGTAATCCCTTTTTTATAGTTCAACAACGTGGCTGTGGGGATTCAATACATCTGTCCTAGGACAAATGTATAATGCTTTGACAAGTTGTCAGGTTGGCATCTTAAAAAAGCTTAAGTGCTTGAATCACTTGTTTTCTGGCAAAACCATTCTTATTGTATCAATCACATCAACTTTAGCTTTATTTTCCACAAATCACGTAAAGTTGGGATGTTCAAATCCCTATCTTTTTTCTTTTTTCTTTTTCCTTTTCTTTTTTTTTTTTTCTTTTTGGTCCATTGCAAGGTAATTAGACAATACAACATCAACTTTAGCTTTATTTTCCACAAATCACGTAAAGTTGGGATGTTCAAATCCCTATCTTTTTTCTTTTTTCTTTTTCCTTTTCTTTTTTTTTTTTCTTTTTGGTCCATTGCAAGGTAATTAGACAATACATTTGGGAGTCATGCTGTACGAAAATCAACTCCCATTTTCAGAAGAGAATGGATCTTCCTAAACTTCGACAGTTGCTTATACTACCTTTATTTCTTACTTTTTAATACAAACCATCATATAAAATATTCAAACACACTGGATTTTTTTTTTTTTTTTTTTTGTCTCTAACCCCTTTGCTCATTTCTAAAGACATTTTATGTTTATCGAATTAGAACAGAATAGCATCAAAAAAATAGACAGCAGAAGAGAAATGTGTTTTCCCTCAGATTTTACGCTAGGGAGTCAATTGGCAAATGATCAAGCAAATAAAGAATCTACTAATGAAGCAATAAAAGTACAAAAGAAAGGGAAAAGAATTCTTACAACAAGTGCATCTATCCTGGCCTCAATAACTGTCGATGGAGCATATTTTGCAGCATATCCATACATGAGAGCCAAAGCAGCATGAATGTCATCAGACTCCTCTTTTTTAAAACCATCAGAGAACAACGACAGGAATCTGCATTTAGGTGGAAGAAAGGACATCTCTTGTCAGACCCCTCAGTAGTTAGATATATGTTTCAGAAGAATGAAAGGTCTCCACATTCAATTTACTTCTTAGAAGGGTGAATAAGTTGCGTGCTAGAAGTGAAAGACAAAAGGAGGAAGATAAAACTAGATATAATAATAGCTTGATATAATAAGATGCGTGCTAGAAGTGAATAAGTTGTGTCTTATTCAATATAAATAATAGCTTCTTTTGCATATGAATATAAAAGCGTGTGCAGCATAAACTTAGAATATTAGTCGCCACACTCTGATCCAAGAAAAATAAAAGCAGTTTCAAAGTCAATCACGTGAGCAACAAGCATTTAACTGATAAGATAAAGCTGCATGCTCATCCAAACTTACCTTCTTAAATACAGAAAACATTTCAAAAATATCGAGCAGTTGATCAGAGACACAAGGAATGCTCAGGAGAAAAGAAGACTTCCTGATCATAATCATAAACAATCAAATATAAAAGCAGTCATGACATCAAAGCACGAACCTCAGGAAAAAACTGTGCCCCACATTATCCAGAATGTCTTTCAGCTTTTCCAATACAGTATCCAAGTGGGATGATGCAACCTGGACTAGCCAATAACAAAGATTATTATATGAGCCAGTCAATTGAAGAACTCAACAAAGAACCAACAATATATACCAATCCCATTGCTTTTGCCAAACCAAGCCTATTTGTAGGAACGGCAATATTCGCCTGTTTATACATCAAATCTATCTTATCATGTACATAGGCTCTATCATTGATCTTCTGAAGAAGTATGCCCAAGCACCTATAAAAAATAAAAAAATAAAAAGAATAAATTGTATTAAAATAGATGATTGACAGATAGAATGATCATTAGTGGCATAAGCTGTCATGGATTCTTAAAAAAATCTACATAGAATGCATAACATATAAGGAAATCTCTCAACAAAAAAGATCACCATCCAAAAAGTATAGTCATAGCATATGTCATCTGAATAACCCAATTCTATTACCTGTGAAGTAGTGCAGAATGTTCATCATCAGAGACATAAAGTTCATATTGATTGCTGAAAGCATTTCCAAGAGATATAACCCAGTTCGTGTCCTGAATCACATCCAAAGATTCTGCAAGAAACTGTGACTCAAGAACAGATGTAAGTGGTAAGGATCACTAAGAAGGGCCTTTACTTTCTCTCTGCATTTATCCAAGCACTAAAAGTTATTTTTACTCAATATAGCTGAATAATTTATTTTTTCCTTTTTCTTCTTCTGAAACAGAGATCATCTTCGTTCGTATATGACAAGATTACACTGATTAAAAAAAACGAAAGAATGAGATAAAGAAATCCATTAAATATCTTAGTTATAGGAATTGTTTAGTGACTTTTCCTTCATTTTCTAAACTTTATTAGCTCCTATGTACACAAACACACACACACATATAATATATATCTCTAAGAAATATAATAATATTAACGGTAACTCCTAAAGGGAGTAAAAAATGAACATGTAAAAGAACAGAACAGTCTAAAAAGAGAAAATAAATGTGTCCTTGTTCATACATATGTCATTTGAAGAATAATACTCAAATAAACTAGAAAGACGGCACAATTGAAAAGCCCTAACTTTAGCTAGATTAAGCACTCCAGCCAACTTTTACACTTATGTTCAAAGATCCTTTGATTCCACTAGAACCAAATCTTTGATATGATGGATTTAACAGCATTAACCCGGGACATGAGGGAAAAACTGGCCCATAGAGTAGCTGAAGCATATTGCTTCTCAAATCGTTCAAAAAAACCCATTGCAAGTTCAATTGTTGGAATTTAGAATATCAGCAAGACGATACATAAGAACATGAGAAAAGGTGACTTCAGCCTCCATTGCCCGTAAGACAAAGTACACACCCAAGGCTGTAAGACCATGTTGGGAATTTTAAAAGAATCTTCCCTGTATTTTAGCCTTTGTTAATCGTAAACCAAGCTAACATGTTAACTTTCTTTGGGCTTTTTGACTTCCAAATTTCCAAAAACACCTCCTTTGTCAAGGGATTAGAAGAGCCAAAGTGCTTTAACAGGGAAGTAACTGAAGGATCGATTTTCCAACCTTGGTAGTCTTCTCCGTCCTTTAAGGCACCAAATCCATCATGGTCTTATTGAAGATCCAAGTGAAATAGGAATATTTTATCCATCTATATTCATGCCATAACACTCCCCTCAAGATACCATGGTGTAGCCTAGGAGACAAAAGGAGAGTTCTCCCCAAGAAACTAATTAAAAAATCTTTATTATGATCAAAAAGTCAATGAATACAAGAGGACAATTCTAGAGGATAGGAAAACAAACTAATCCTAAATCTAGAAACTAGTTTGAAGAGGCTTCCGTCTTCTTTGGTCATGTTCCATATCCAAGAGAGAAGTCTTTAGCCTTGAACGTTCTTCTAGGATTGTATGCAGTACTCCATTCTTACAATTTTCTTGATAATTATTCTCTTCTCTTGAAGAAGGGACTCTAATTCATCCTCCCTCCTTAGTGCCTAGCAAATTTGTATCTTTTATGGAAGCTTGTGGTCTTGAGTTGTGAAATTCTGTCAGGAATCCAAACTAAGAAAAATACCCAACACTGATATATTATATTGCAATATCGAAATGACGTTACAATATAACCGATAGCCTTTCGAGAGGGCTAACACTCTCCCAAGAGTCCCACAATGGACACTACTACTAAAATTCTCCATACCTCTCTTAGACCCCCAACTTCCCTATTTATACCAAGACTACTAATCTAATTACTAATATGCCCTTACTACTATTCTCCATATATACTATACTAGTACCCTTACATTACTCCGCCCTTAAAAGACACCTTGTCCTCAAGGTGTGCTTACAAAACATAATCCCAAAAATCTTTTATTTTTTTATGACAACACCCAAAAACCCTAGGTGGCCAACGCTTCAATGACCCGTTTTGGTGGTGGTGATGAGCTGGATTGGTCGACAGTGACTCGGCCGACGGCAATTGGTGGCGGTGGCGATGGCGGCGGCAGCTGGTTATGCTGCAGGCGACGGTGGTTTGTGGATCTATAGGCCGTGGTTGGTGGTGAAGTGCAGCAGCAAGAATGCTCTTCATGTGGGATAAAGCTTGCAGAAATTAGGTCAGCTTTTGGTTTTAAAACAAAATGTAGCCCAGCCCAAATTTTATGTTTTAAACCTTCTGAATTTTCTCCAATTGACAAAGAATGGGCCTCCCTCCCTCTATTTAAAACCAGCCCACTGGGAGACAACTCATTAAGCCATACCCTAAAAAGCCCATGGTCCAATCCTCTCCTAAACTTACCTGATTTCACGTGATTAGGGTTAGAGTTTAACAACTCACCCACGTGACCCATCGCATAGTTCCCCACCAGCACACGCCCTTTCCATCGACGTCTTCTTCGCGGCTTCCTCTCTGACACCACTCGCCTTCGCCGCCGGTAATGGCTTCCATTGGAGGTCTCTTCGCGGCTGTCCCTCTCGATTCCTTCCATCACCTCTCCTCGACGCTTGAGTCGGCATCTCGAAGACTGTTTCTCCGTCCAACTCAGAAAATGTCACCGTCGATGGCCTCCGTCAGTTTTCCTTTCCGTTTGTTCTCCATTCTTCGGTTGTCGCTTCCACCCCGGCTTCACTTCTTCCCACAGCATCTTCATCGATCGTTTTCTCTTTCTAGTTTTCTCCCTCGCTCGTTTTGCTCCGACTCATCTTCCATTGCCCTTCTAACTTCGTCTTACAACCTCGACGTTGTCTACACGACCTTTGCCCTGACCATCCCGGCTTTGATCGATAGTTCTTGTATGCGCCCAAGGATTTTGTGCTCGAGAACCTTTTTGGAATTCCTCCGATGGTTTTTCCTCGCGTTTTCCGAGGTCTTGATGCGTACGCTCAACGTCTTCCCGCAACTCTTCTACTTTGCTTCCGATTAACCTTTTTTGCTCCCATCGAATTGCACTCTCTCTTCTTCACTGCTTCCTCCTCTTCCTTCTTTTGTTTCTGTTCTTTTTCCGTCTGCATTTCCTCCCGTTTCTTTTGTGATTCCTCGAGCTCTTGCCGAAATGCTTTCCACTCCTCTTCTTGTTTGATCAATGACTTTTGTAACTTCAACACTAACTCCAACACACGATCCAACGCACGATCCCACTCCATGGCCAGAATCGATGCTCTGATACCAATTTGTCAGGAATCCAAACTAAGAAAAATACCCAACATTGATATATTATATTGCAATATCGAAATGACGTTACAATATAACTGATAGCCTTTCGAGAGGGCTAACACTCTCCCAAGAGTCCCACAATGGACACTACTACTAAAATTCTCCACACCTCTCTTAGACCCCCCAACTTCCCTATTTATAACCAAGACTACTACTAATCTAATTACTAATATGCCCTTGCTACTATTCTCCCTATATACTATACTAGTACCCTTACAAATTCCTCACATGGTTTTAGATGGCAATCGCGTTCAGAGTTCTTGAATGCTTGTTGTTAGTGTTTGATTCTTTGTTTCGCCCTTTTGGTCTTCGGAGCTTCCTTGCACTTTGGTGGTATTTTCATCTTTTTTCTTGGCCTTTAGTGTGTTTCCACTTGGTTGTCTCTGGGTTTGAGACTTTGAGTATGGATTCTTAGGCTTTGTTTTTGTTAGTTTTCTTTGATGTCTTTGTTATGTGTTCGCTGGCTTTTTTGAAGTTTCTCTTCGAGCGGCTGTTCCTTTTTTGGTTGGCTTTTTGGTTCCTTTGGTTTCCGTTTGGTTCTTTTTTAATTTTCTTGGGGAGTTTGTATCTTTGAACATTAGTCTCTTTTCATTTATTCAAATGGAAAGTTTTGTTTCTTGTTCAAAAAAAATTTGTTGGATCTACATCAACAAAGAGTTTTCCCGTTGCTTTGATACCAATTCGGTGTAGCATAAGAGACAAAAGGAGAGTTCTCTACAAGAAGTCTATCGAAGAATCTTCATTATGATCAAAAAGTTAATTAATACAAGAAAACTAACTAATTCTAATCCTAATTAACTAAGGAATTAATCAAACAAACTAAACCTAAAATCAGACCGGAGGAAAACAAACTCATTATACCATTTACGTCATTTTCTATTTTCGCGGGGGGGGGGGGGGGGGGGGGGGGGGGGGGGGGGGGGGGGACCAATAACAACAAGAAGTTGAAAGGTCCATGTTTCTAAGAGGAACACTTACGTTAATAATCATGTCATCCCAAGTCTCTTGATATGAAGGGTTCTGCTTCAGATCTTCTGAATCACTAATATATGCCTTCATTTTAGGTATCTAGAACTTCCCAAAGCAAAAATCAATCAGGTTCAATAGCATAATCATTCTTACAGCACAATAAGAAAACTAAAGAAAGATTAGTAATAGTATGATAGGTACTATATTTCATATATAAACGACTGGTCAAGGTTGAAGTAATTCAATACATTAAAAAGTTATCATGATTTATAGACTCAACATCAATCTGCTCCGGTTTATGAACTTAGTAGCCTAACTTCTACAGTAACATCTAATTTCTTTTAGCTTTTTTCTCTTGAAAGACTGCAGATGCACGAGAACAAACATCCTAGACGCAATTTACCCATCTCACCAAAAACCATCCTTAGACATGGAACACAACGTATGAAACATTTAACTACCAGGATACTCTATCAAGCAGATTTCAAACCAGCCTAGTTCCCAACAGTGTGCATTGTGAGAGATCAAACCTCAATAAAATGCTTTTAAAAGATCAAATAAATTACAATAATAAATTGACTAATTTATATCAATGAAGCTAGATATATTTTGAATGCATGTCGTCATTCTCCAATCTCACATGATAATATTAACTTCGCATTTTTTTATATCCATGAGCATCTGGGCCAACATGCACGCACCTCAACTATTCTTGCAAGACAACCAAATTGACCCTGCTACATTTGGTTGCCAAGAAAACTCATAGGATATTAAATTCTAGGTGGGTCGTCACCAGTCAACATGACTTGAACCAATTCCCTCTAAACGAATTTTTGTTTACATGTGTTCTTATATGCCAACTCCGAGTGGTTGTTAATTAAACTTGGTTATTTTCTCATATGAGTTGGTAGTAAACGTTTCTATGTGATTTTTTTCCCTTTTGAGCTAATCTAAAGATACTATCTATTGGTAGAAAATTCTTTCAATATTATTAATTAGGATCTTAAGATTTTTGGGTACTTCTGAGTTCTAAAAAGAATCTACACATTGCACATCGCTAACATATTATTGAGACCTTCCACAAACCTATATTTTGTATCTCAACTATAAAACATGAGAGGGAGAATAATAACACATTGCCCGAAAACATAGTTTGAAGGCAAAGGGGTATCAAAATAAAAATTAATGAACTTATAAGCAAGATAAATACGGAGCCTATCCTAATTGCAAGAGTAGAAAAGTCCCAAGTTGAATGGCTATAGTAGAAATTCTTAAAAGTTATAAATAAGCTATAACAAATTTTAAATACCCAAGTCATTGAGGAGACATAAACTAATTATCTTACACCCAAAAAAAAAAGGATTGAAAAAGAAACAAGTGGCAAGAATGAAACAAATATATATATATAGAGGATTGCAATAGTAATTTCAAATTTCGATGAAAAGTTTTCACAATTTAAAAGAAAATTATGTTTCCTTGTTATAAAATAATAATAATTGCATGTTTTGATAAAGTAGTACCTCATCTTGCCAAAACAAAGTGATATTTTTCGGGAAGAGAGGTGCCAGATAACACAAGACCTGTAGATAAATGAAAATTTTTTACCAGTTTATAACACATAAAGAGTAAATGAAAGAATGATTGGATAACTATGTAAGAATACAAAAACACAATCATTTGCCAGAATACACTAACATCAATATTTGATATTGTTTGTATTGACCAGTTTAAATGTATACAAGTCATATTTATAATGCATGCACTCAAGTAAGCAAAAATTAACATTTCATTCAAGAAATCAAAAAAAATCACAGAGTTTCATACTTCTTGCAATTTTTCTCAAAATATCACATAGAGTTTCATACTTCTTGCAATATTTCTTTCCGTTGGCTTCTTAAAGAGGAAGAATTTTTTGAGTTTCAACAGCTCATGGGCATTTTAAATGATGCCAGAATTTCAGATCTTTCGGATTCCCGCACTTGGTCTTTAGAAAGTTCGGGTTTGTTCACGGTTAAATCTCTCTATAATCATTTGGCTGCTTCTTCAGATATGCACAAGGATGTGTTTAAAGCTCTTTGGGAGACTAAATGTCCAAAGCGTACTAACATTCTTTGTTGGATCATGATCTTTGGTTCTTTAAACAGCTCGGAGGTTCTTCAAAGGCGGCTACCGTCACATGTTTTATCTCCTTCCATTTGCCCTTTATGTTCAAGTGCCAGTGAATCTTTGCAGCACCTTTTCTTTGATTGTGTTTTTTCTAGCCAGTGTTGGGGGAAGTTTATGTCTATTTTCAAGCTTCATTGGGTTTTCAATCAGTCATTCAAAGGAAACGTGCTTCAACTTTTAATTGGTCCAGTTATTCAGCCGGCTCCTAAATTATTATGGTTGAATGGTGTTAAAGCTATTTTATCAGAAATTTGGTTTGAAAGAAATCAGAGAGTTTTTCAGGACACTTCTCTTTCTTTGATGGATCGTTTCAACTCAGCTCGCCTCAAAGCCTCGTCATGGAGCTCGTTGTCCAAGCTCTTTTCGGCCTTCTCTATTTAGGATATTTCCCTTAATTGGGATGCTTTCATTTTTCCAGCCTAAGTCTTGATTGTTCTTCTTTGTGGGCTGTTTTTGCAATTGTTTCTTAGCCGTTTTTTATTTACTTATTGGCTGTATTTGTCACTATTATGTTGTTTCCTTTGTTGGTTGTATTTTCGTCTCTTGTTTTATTTTGTTTCATTGTATTTTGAGCATTAGACTCTTTTCATTTCTTCATGAAAAGTTTGTTTCCTTTTCAAAAAAAAAAAATCTCAAAATATCAGCCAATATATCCATAAATCCAATATCTCAACATTTTTGTTGATGCAAACATTTGCTTTCCAGAAGTTAAAATGGTTAGGTGTACAAAATTTTGGTTTACTTACGGTCAAAATCTGTGTTGCCAGCTGCTCTCTTGCTAGGGGGTCATGTAAAAGAACCACTAAGCGAGCAAAAAGTTCCTAAACATGGTAACCACTCAAGTTAATAGTATCAAAATATGGACAGATTAAACATTACAGAGGGAAAGTTGACAGGTACCTCAGGATTTGGAATATCAGCACGAGTTTTACATTCACTCAACATACTATCTCCATAAGAGCCATGCCTGCATAATTCTGAAATGCATCTGCATACCTGCAGTGGCAGCATTAATAGAACACCCAGTACAAATAATCTACTTTTATCTGCAATCACACATCCTATTTCTACAATCGAGAAAAATGTAGAACCATGCAAAACCAAAATCCTCCCACAAAAGATCAATGAAAGAAAGGTGTTATAAAGACATACCGTGGCAGCTGCACCAGTATACCTCCTTGGAATAATCATTTTCAATAAGAAGGGCCAAAGAATATGCTGCAGTGTAAGTTAGGCATAATATTTAATTAAAATCAGAAGAGAAACGAGAACCAATATGAAATGCAAAGGAGGAGAAAAAGAATGAGATTCTATCTAAGAATGTATGGATGTAGGACAAAAATTCAGCATAATACCTCCATTTCAGGAATTGTAATGGTCAGTAAAAGAAGACCTTTTTCACTAATTGCTCTCAGCTGTACAGGAGAAACTGCCCCAATCTTCACCTGAAAAAATTATGAGTATATTAGAAGAAATGATAACTACACATATTTAGCATTATGGAATCAAAATTTTTAAATTACATAAATATAGAATGGTGGTATTTATACAGTAGTATGTGAACCTCCATTCTCTTGTACTGGAAAGGAATATAAGCACCATTCAACCCAGCTAAGTCCTTTGAGCTTCCAGGATCATTTCTGTCTTCAATTTTGATGGCAGAGTGGCGCACAAGATACTCAACAAACATTTCTCCAGATGAACCAACCAGGTAGCAATGGGACGCCATTACCACAATCAACTACAAAGTAATAGACCTTTTAATAACAAACAAAACAGAGCATTTCCCAATAGCTAACAAAGTCAATATATATATATATGTATATATATAAATTTTCCAATATTAACGTCATACCTCTGAAAGTGCCTTTCTAACACCTAGATTTTGCTCATCTAGCAAGGACTTGACAGCTTCAGTAAGTAAAGGCCTTTTGCCATGCCAAGCCTCGGATAACCTAGATAGCATAAGAAAGTCCAATCAGGAACCAAAAGGATTGACTAAATGGTTGCTTAAATATAGGGAGGCCAAAGAACCTAGGCAAGAGGTGCTTCAGAACACAAAGAGCGCCAAAAGTTAAAGGCTCTTCTTTTAACCTGCATTTCTGAGTGTGAAAAAGGAGAAATAAAAAGAATTATTAAAACTCAAGAAGTTTCAAAAGTATAGCACCTAACATACATACTCTCAAGCTATTATAGAAATAATTCTTATGTAAAAATGTAGATTTGTATTAATGAAAAAGGGTATCATCTTTATTTAGATTAGATTTTAATTAATTTTTATCTTTTAGTAATTTGTCAATTTTTCCTTTGATTTCATAATCGAGATCTTTCTTATTGAGGAAATTTCCAAGATTATGCTTAGATTCATTTTCCGTAATTCTATCTTGTATTATATTTACTTGTAATTAGTTTCTATGCTGTATAAGAATTAGAAAATTAGTTCCTCCCAAACTACACAAAACAATGTAAACAACACTCACATTTAAGAGAAACATAAATAGATCCTCAGGATATATCAAGCCAACAGTTAGAAAGCAACGCTGTATTTCGTTATATGTCTGCACACAGAGGAAAAAAGATTATAATGTAAATAACAACAGAACTGAGTGCCAAGAAGGAAATAAATTCCAAGTCTTGTAAGGATGAGAAATGGGAAAGAAATGCCTTTGCAGAAAATCTCATATTCCACAAAGTGATGTGAGAGAGATTTTTTTATTATTATTATTACTGATAAGAAACAGAATTATATATATGTATATATGTATGTATGTATGCATGCATGCATGCATGTATATAAAAGGCCAAAGAAACAACCGGGAGGCTGGGGTAAAGGGAACCCCTACCCACAGAACTACAAAAATTTTAAATGTTACAATAGACTCATAAATTACTAAATATGTGACAGAAAACAGGAAAAAGAAACCCAGAAACACCCCCAGCAGTGTAGTATTTAACTTTATACAGATAAGAAGAAAAAATACTAAACAAATAACCGTATCCAGCTAGCAGTAAGGAGACAAAGACAGGCTAAGTGCGTTCTACAACAATTTTCAATTACAATATTCCCCAGTGAATTGAAAGTGAAGTCCTATAATTTAAATTACAATATTCCAGATACAG
Organism: Luffa acutangula; assembly: GCA_036850905.1. Taxonomy (NCBI): domain Eukaryota; kingdom Viridiplantae; phylum Streptophyta; class Magnoliopsida; order Cucurbitales; family Cucurbitaceae; genus Luffa; species Luffa acutangula. The sequence continues at coordinate 51,357,731 of CM072087.1, read as the reverse complement.
GAAAATTTGAGAGAGGGGGGGGATAATGGACTATGTTCGCATACAGATACTTTCGTTTTTTAGCTGTTCTGTCCGCTAACATGATTCACTATCCTCTCTCTCTCTTTCTCTCCAATTTTATTCATGTTTTTGGATCTGTCTTTCTTAATGTTCATTCTTAATTAGTCTGGTGGTTTTGCTCATTCTTTGCTTGTTTTCTCATTTTTCTTTTTTCTCGCTCCCTGAGGATTTTGTATCCTGAACATTTGTTCCTTTTTCATTTCTTCATGAAAACTTGTTTCTTGTCCAAGAAAAGGTGATTCATAGTTGCTAGTCATACCTTTAATCCTGTTGAGAGATCAGACTCTTTGCTATCATTATTAATGCACACCACTGGGAGAAGCGTTGACAGGATAACTGTGAGATCCTACAATTGATCATGAGAGTAATTTGCAATACAATTAGAAACCATGCAAATGAAGAATATACACACTCAGATGTTAGATCACATTTCTTGTTAACTTCTAGAAAATTGCATGAATAGAAACTTAATTGTTTGAAATGCATGAAAGTGGTGCTTGTTAAATTTCTACACCATACACAATCCATAAAAAATTACTTTTTTAGAATGAAAAAGTTTTTAAAAAATACTTTTTTAGAATGAAAAATTATACCATTATAATATTTTATAAAATTATAATGTGTATTTGTGCTCACATAATATTATATATAATGAAATAGTAATAGTTATTTATATTTGCATTGAAACAAAGTAGCTATTTCCGGATATATCCATATTTGCATATATTTGGTATTTATTTTGACAAAGTTTGTTAAATTTCTAAACCAAACACAATCCATTACAACCACAAATATTTTGCAATGACAAACGATACCTTTACCACCATCATTATGATACATTATAAATTAACCTACAGAAGTTGGTATAATCATAGGTTGAATTTTCAATTAATGTAATTATCCCTCAGAAGTTATGAAATTGCAAGTTGTGCAATAGTTGCAATTGAACCACATTATTATAACCGAAACTATTGTTTTTCTTTCTTTTATTATTTGATTTCATTGGTACTATTATCAGATCAAGTTAAATAAAAATAATATGCTACCTACATTCCACGCGATAATGAACTAGTATATGTATAAAAAGGAAGGCATGAAGAGGAATGCCTAACTTTAGTGATACAAATCCAAAAGAAGATGTAAATTAAGTAACATAAAGGAGTGTATCAAATAAATAGAACGACCTTTCGTCCTTGAGAACAGAAAAATGTATGACAGTCGTCAATTGCCAACTTCAATTGCAAGCACACCACCACAAGTGTTAAAATGTAGAACACAATGAAAGTGGGAAGGAAACAACATGCATTACCTCAAAGTCAAGCAGAGGAGGACCACTTTCTGAATGTAAAGAAGTGTTTAGGACATTATGCAGACTGCATGTAGTTACAAATGCAACATCCTGGTCTTTCTTATATCTGATTAGCAAGGAAAAAGAAATCAAACAATTATCTGTATAGCCACTATAAGATATTTGCTTCAAAGGGTTGTTGGGCAGTTCCCGTAAAAACAAAACCAATTTTTTGGAACAATTTTTAAGTGACTTGTAAAAATAAACATTATTTTGCACTTGAAATATTCATAATCTCATAATTTGGAAGAAATATTAACTCCATCAATAAAATTGAGTTATAAAAATAAGAGAAAAAACCGTTAAGTAAATGGTCAACGGTATGAATTTTCACTGAAATATGTTTTCTAAAGAGAAAAACTATTTTCCAAAGCAGTGCCAAACAACCCTTTATTGGTTTAATTCTTTAATCTATCTTACAGTTCCAATATGGTAGGGACAAGTCTGGGCAGAGCAGCCTTTAGTTGTGCCCTAGTAATAAGACCCACAATTTGACCTAATGCTTCCACAGAAGAAATACGAACCTAAGCCAAAAATTTAAAGAAAAACTTAGAAAATAAGACAACATTTATAAGATATAATGGTAATAAAGATAGACAAAATGTTAATTGTGTGGGGGCGGGTTCAAGCAAAAAATGGGGAATTTATATCATGCAGGTAGTTCTTTCAACTTCTTAAAGACTCATGCAACTGAAAGTACCGACATCCTAACCCCAAGGAGTGTGGTAAGGGCTTTCTCATGTTTGGGAGAAATTTCCCAAAGTCCTAGGTTCAAGCTTTCAAGTAGAAAGAAAATGAAAACCCTTGATGTCTCTTGGAGCTGGTGTTGGGGTGCCGGGTGCAAAGTCTCCCCATGGATTAGTAGGGTGGGCTCAATACCAAGGATATAGAACTTCGAAAAATAAATAAGGTGCTCACATCCTATTCAAATCTCTAGGTAACTTGAAATAAGGTGCTTCCTGTTACATTAATAAATTAGATTTACAAAAATAAGGGCCAGAGTAACAAAAAGTATCTCCATATGGTTAGTAACGTTGATGAATGAGTCAATCTTTAAATGGGTTTAAGACAAAAAGAAGATGACAACATCTCGTATCTGATCCAAATTCTAATTGATCTTTGGCTACTTTTTTTGAAACAGGAAACAAGGATTTTCATTCATTGATATAATGAAAGAGACTAATGCTCAAAAATACAAATACCACCAAAGAAAGAAGAAGAAACAACTCAAGGAGAAAGAAGAACTAGAATAGAGACCAACAAAGAACAAAGAGAACCACAAAAAAGACCCCAAAAGGAAAACAACAGCTGAAAAACCAAAAAACAAAAACCAACAAAACGAACTAAAACAGAGAAAAGAGCAAAACCACCAAACGGCTGAAGAGATCAACTTAAAAGGAATACTCGAAAAAACTTCACCCCAAAGGAAACTGCACCAAAGGAAACTGACGAAAGCCCAACTTGAAAAGACAAACCCTTAGAGAAATATTAAACTGAGCTAACTAGAATTGATCTTTGGCTACTCTTAGCTAAATATACAAAATCGGTCCCTAATCTTCTACCCAATTCTCCATTTGGTCCATGATCTTCTAAAATTCTCAATTTTATGCTTAATGTATTGAAAATTCTAGGTCCTTCCCAAAAAAGTTTGGTTAAAATTTGTTAACAAAACGCTTATGTGTTATTAAATTATTAATTTTCCTTCCTTAAATAAATTATTCGGTCACTTATCTAGTTACACTTGAATCCACTAAGAAATGAAATATATCTTAATTTGTAAATCTGATAACATCATTCAAGGAAATATTTTCAATTCTTCTTGGATAATATAAAAGTCCAACCACACCACAAGGTAAGGGCTAACTAGTGAAATAAGTATCATCACTTACTTATCTCATCGTAAGCCAAAAAAAAAAAAAAGAACAAAACAAAACAAAACAAACAAACAATCATTCTCCGACCTTTAGATCTCTGGAAGCAGCCCAAACTCGCAATAAAAGCTCAAAAGCAGAATTCAGAAATGACCTGCAATTTGACAGGAACCAATTTCTTCAACAAAAATGTTCAATTAAAATATTTGAATGTAAAATGATACATAACTAGATAGAATTTGGATCTCACATAACATCACCGTCAATTGATGAATGTGAAGGGAAGTCCACACTATGCTGCCAAGCAGCTTGACACCAACATTTAATTGCTGCAGAAGTAGAATGTAGAATGGGTCACAATGTGGCAGCAAGAAGAGAAACTGAAGAAGAGCTATAAAAATCAACTTCTTTTCACAAGATTCATTAACTTGGCTAAAAAAAATAACGACAATAATTGATTATCAAAGATAAAATGAATGTCAGAGTCATTAGTTGGTTCCCAATTTGATCCTAACATTTCAAAATATGAAGTAAATCCAGACTATATTACCTCTTAACCTCAATTCTTTTAAATAGTAGAGTTAAATTAAGCCATTGTACCTGTTTCTAAAGTTTAAAATTATTAGTTTCAGCTATGTTTTCTTTGTTGGGTATTTTAAATTAGGGAGTTATAACTCCTTTAGTTATAATGTTGTGTATTTTCTAAAAACTGGGAATCTAGTGTTTTGTGCAGTTTCTAGATGTTTGTGGAGAGATAGTTGACCCTCTTGAATTGGTCACTAGTTGTGTGTTGAATTTTCTTGTGAATTTACTAAATTGATAGGGAATCCTATCAGGTCGAAAATAAACTTTGGTGTGGAAGTGCTTATATACCTCCATGACCAATTGTTTCTAACAGTAAACATGGAAGTGATAAAAAAACAAAAAAAAAAATGCTCCATTTCCGATAGAAATAAGCAAAAACCACCCTTGATCATTGGAAAAACTCTGTAAATAATTTCCTCCTTGAGCAACCTTAACCAGCCAATACTTTAGGCTATAATAGATCAAAATACAGAATTCCTAAATTATATTGAAAAGCAAAACAATCCAATCCACTTCTCGCAGGTGCATACACACACACATATATTTAAAAATAATAATAATAATAAACCACTATGGAGATGAGGAAAAAACTTCAAAACTTTATAAGTTGGGCATGTCAAGACAGTAAAAGAAGATTAATTTAGAGCCAAACTTAAAATTAGATTTTATTTTTCAATATGATATAGAAAATCTCCGAACCATTTGCAAAAATAGGTCGATGAGCATCTCGAACATTTCCAAGGATGGGCAGAACTCTAGAAAGCACACCTTTTAGTCGCGGCGTGAACTGTAATGCTTTAGTTAAGAGTAAAATCACAAAAAAACATGTTATACAAGTAGGAAAATAGCAGTATAGCAAACATAAAGTTCTGAAAATTACCACCCCAAAAAAGAAGAAGAAGAAGAAGAAGAGAGAGAGAGAGAGAGAGAGATAGAAGAAGAAGAAAAGGAAGAAGTTGTTTTTTTACAAACCATCAGAAGAAGCAAAGTCTGCTAGAATTTGAACCATAGCTGGTAAAGCTGAACTAGGCCCACTCAAATGAAGATATATTTCCTCCATCATCTTCCACACCACCATAAAAGAGATTAGTTAAAAGAAAAATCAATGAACAATTCACTGAACTATAGTTGATGGAGTACACATACATGTACAGACACACAAACATATCTTGTACAACGATATGTTGTGGTTATATGGTTTTTGTCTGACCTTATGCTGGAAGCCCGAAATTGGCAGATATTAAATTATTGATCACGAGGAAACTTGGAGCTAAAAGCAAAAGAAACTAGCAACTGGAAAGGGTTGGTAAAATATCTTAAAATCTTTTAGTTGCCTTCTATAGGAAACTTCTGCAGCCAATTAAGAAAGAGAGAGAAGAAAAGGGGAGAAATTTATAAAATTAATTGCATGCTTGACCATATTTTCCTGTAAGAAGTATGCTTGACCAATTTTTCTAAATCCTTTTTATCTAAGCGATCTTACCAACTCTTCCAGATCCTTTATTATCTAAGTCCTCTTACCATGAGTATGATGTTAGTCTAGTCATGTTATTATATGCGCTACATGATATCAAATGCAAACATTTGTGATGAATACATGTTCTCCTGCTCATTTTCCCCCCAAAATTCATAAACATCATGAATTACAACAAACTTACTAGGTCAGGCAAATGTGAGCCTATCGAAACAAGAAGCCCTGCAGCAGCTCGTTGCCACTCAGTATTAAGTTCCTACATCATGGACAGTAAAATAAAAACTAACTTGACCATACAAGAACTGTACAAAATGCCAAGTAGTTTCACAACCAAATAGAAATTGCCAATTGGTAAAATCCTACCAGGTTTCACACTTTAAAAGGAAAAATTCAGTTTATGGTCAGAGTTGAACATCAAGATCGATTGGTGAGACATTAGTCTACAAAAGTGCTTCTATATTGTATAAATTCAAGTGTTCAACAACAGGACTGAGTGGTCAAAGTACCGTTTGTGTTGTACATTTGGCAGAAACTTAAATCATTGTGAAAACTACAATGCTCAATTCCAAAAAAGTGATATAAAAGAAATTCATTCATTCTATATTAGACTTATTCACCACATTCAATATAAACACATAAACTGTCAAGTGTTAGTTTAGTGATCTCGATTGAACAACTAGCCTAGCACTTCAATCTGGTTTTGGTACTAACCCTGACATAAAAACTGCAATAAAGATGAACTTGTATGGCAGCAGAACTAATCTGATCTCACTTCTGAAGATCTTTTCTAATCGGCTTTTCAGCTTCAACATTTATTAACCACCATGGAGTGGCATAGTGGTCATTAAGATTAATGACAAAAAGTAAAAGGCTTAGATAAAATAGGTTCAAACAATGGTAACCACCTACCTAGAATTTAATATCCTATAAGTTTCCTTGACAACCAAATATAGTAGATTTAGGTGGTTGTCTTGTGAGATTAGTCTACGTGTGTACAAACCGGGCTAGAAACTTATGCATATAAAATAAATAAAGTTTCAATATTTATTCCTATCACTAACCGTAATTCTAAAAGTTGTAATAAATTACTAGATGGCTTGGTCTTATCGAGAAGATTGATGCCATCTGATTGTGGGGTGGTAAAGATGAAGTCGTCTGGTCCCTAGAGCAAACAGGGTTTTTCACTTCTAAATCAGTTTTTATGAAGCTCACAGAAACAACACCCTCCCTTAAAATCCCTCCTATTGATGCTTTATGGAAAAATGGTGCCCCTAACAAGGTCAAGGTTTTCCTTGGTCCTTAGCCCATAGAAGCCTTAACACTCATGATTTGCTCCAAAAGAAGTGTAGGAACAGGACTCTTCTCCCCGGTGTGCCCTTTGTGTTGTAAGGACGAGGAGACTATTGATCATCCTTTCCTTCATCGCCCTTTTGCTGCCTCGGGTTGGTGTTGGTTGATGGAGGAATTCAACATTGCTACATGTCTTTCGGAAAAGATAGAGGATTGGTTGGAAGCTGGAGAGTAATGCCAAGATATTGTGGAGTATGATGTGGTGAAGTCCCTTGAGATTTCTTCTTTTTGGTTAAAGAAAGAGAAAGAAGTGGTGGATTTGAATCTTAACTCTATTTTGGTGGTTTCTAGGATGTTTGCACATTATTCTTGGAAGGATGTTCAAATCACTTTAGAAAATTATTTTCACTCTAGAATTTCAATTAATCCATTTATGGATGGCAAGGCATTGATAATGATTGATGTTGGTTTTTCCGATTTGAATATTGATGAAAAGTGGTGTTTTTGGTGACCTTCATCTAAAAATTGAGCATTGGTCCAATAAAGAAGCATTCTCATCCAGAATTTATCAAGGGTCATGGAGGATGGATCTATATTAAGAATTTACCTTTGGTTTACTAGAAACGACCATTCTTTGAAACTATTGGGCAACATTTTGGTGGATTGATTAGTATTTCCTCCCAACCCCTTATCTTTATTGATTGTTTGTAACACTAATTGAAGTTGAGGAAAACATTTGTGGTTTCATCCCAGTAGAGATTGATGTCAAGGATGGAAATATCAGAAATTGTTCCCTTCGTTTTGGCAATATAGCTTCTCTTGACCTTTCAAGTAAGAGTGGTATGAACTTTGAAATCTTATTCCTTTAAGATTTTACAAATAACATGGATTTAAAGAGGGTAAGTCAAGTCATGAAAGATGAAAGTTTCTTTTTACCAAATGAAGATGATTTGACGAGGGTTATTGAGGACTCAAAGGTTCGTTCGATGTATGATAAGAATTTTAATTTGAATGGTTTTGATATGTTAAAAGGAATTACTTTGGATGGGAATGCTAAAGTTGACTCTTTTGATTCTAACGGGGATACTATGGTGTCTCCTTTACATTCAAAGCCAAGTTTTATAAAAGCCTACCCTCTGCATTATTCTCGAAGAAAAGTGGTTCCCTTTATCATTGATTATCCAGAGCCTAATTTAAATTCTTTAAAGGAATCTTGTTGTTCATCTTTTAACTCAATCCACAAATCCGTTGGAGTCTCCCACTAAAGGTTCTAAGATTCAAGAGTCTTTATACCCTGCGATGAGCTTTAGTCAATCACAAGTTTCTCTTCCTAGTTCAAACATACTATTCACCAAAGGTGTAACAAGTCTTTCTTCACCTAAGAAGCATCCTTCTTGTTATGATTCTGATGGGGAATCATATGCTAGTATGAGTAGTGTGGAATTCGTTTTTTCTAATCCCGAACTAGAGTTGGTTGATCAGTTTGAAGATGATTCTTTTGCAAAAGCTTTTGAAATTCTATAGGAAGATAATGAACAATGTGTCGATGGTCTCAAGGGAGTAGTTCCTCCAATGGTTTCTTCTCAAATCCCAACCAAGTTTTCTTCTCCTATTGAGATTTGCGAATTACATATGCGGGCAGTCCCTAATTTGTCTCCTACTGTTAAAGCTCTTTAGTGTTATTCTCATTAGCTCAGTTTTGAATTTCTCTTGGATTAGTCTCTAAAAGTCGGACGCTTGTCAGATATCTTTGGTGATGTTTTTCTTTTGTGGGTGGTTTTTTTTGGAGATTCTTCTTTTCGTCGTTTCCTCTTCTCTTGGTTATTTCATCCGGTTGCAAAGTAGTTTTTGTTTTTCCTTTCCTCTATTTTATTTTCTTTGTTGGGCAGCGTTTGTGTTGGTTATTATCTTATAGATTTTTTGTCAGTGGTTTTCATTGTTTCGGTTTTCGGTTTTTGTAGCTTGGTGGTCCCATTTTCTTTTCTGAGTTTGGTCGATTTGGAGTATGGTTGTTAGAGCTTTGCTTTGGAACCTTTGGCTTGAGAGGAATCACTATATTTTTTAAGATAAGAATACTCTTTTTAACTTTTTTTTTTTATCTAATACCAAATTCATAGCCTCCTGGTGGTGTACAAAGCACAAGAAATTCTTTTGTAATTACAGCTTGTCTATGATCCAATCAAATTGGAATGCTCTTACTTAGCTTGTGTCTTGGGAGGGGTTCTCTCTTCCCCCTGCCCCTAGGCTGCATTTTTTGGCCCTGTGCATAATATATTCTCCATGCTTCTTATCAAAAAAAAAAACCAACTAGATGAATAGATAGACATTGGTGTGGTCAACTTTTACTAACTGTGAAATTACAAAAGTTATAATCGATTACTAGATCACAACTATTTTAGGTCCTCGGTGCATATGTGGATCCACAGACTAAATTACTAGAACAATCACATGAATTATTAATTCAACGGGGAGAGAATGGCTACAAATCTGAAAAGTTTCAACTACCATAATAAGTCCAACATTATATTGATTTTCAACAATAACTCCTTCATATAGCTTATGTATACAGGTTCATATAAAGGTAAAACGGTATGGTTGATAAATAACATCTTTCCGTGCTTTACTTGTAATGTTTATAATTCTAAAATGTAGAAACCACTATATTGACAAACAATACTACCATTCTCAAGATGAATTTTACTCTATATTCCAGCAAATTTGTCCTTGGTTATTCTTTTTTTCCACCTTTAGTCTATGTTAAGGAAAACTGTTAGCAGTCTTTTTTTTTTTTTTTTTAACAAGATACAAACCTTTCGTTGATAAATGAAAAGGAACAAAAATCTTCATACGATACTAACTCCCAAGGGAGAGAGAATGAAGGGAAAAAAACAAAGGAAAAACTAGGGATACAGAAAATTTTAACATCTTATTAGGGATGGATAAAAGTGTCCCAATTTGCGCAAGTAACATTAGGAAAACTGTTATGTAACAGAACTTCACCATGAATTAGCAGTCTCTTTTAGTAGTTAATTCTGGTATTAGTGTTTGGTATGAGCTGTTATGCAATCAGTTGAAATTCTGTTCAATAAGTTAACAGTGTTCAAACTGCTATTTGTTCACAGATAATGAATAAGATTCAATTCCTTTGTTTTTGAGCATTTCTTTGTTCTTCTTCTTCCATTTCTTCTTTCTTTACTTTGGTTTCGTTTTCACGGTATAAGAGCTTTTTGCTTAACAACTTAAAAGATCCTCAAAAAAATGGATGAGTTAGATTCCACTTAGAGTGATTTTTTTTTTTTTTTGATAGGAAACGATAACCATTTCATTGATGTATGAAATAGATACAAAAGGATGCCCATATAGGGAAATTACAAGAGAGATCTCCAATGATGCAAAAGAGTGGATAGGGGATAATTACAAAAAGGGGGGGAGTGACTACTCCAATACAAAGCAAGGTAGGATGTAGATTCAATGAAGGTGCTAATGCTTTGACTCCTATCCGAAAAAATACGGGCATTTCTTTCCAGCCATAAATTCCAAAAGAAAGCGTATAGAAAATTCCTCCAAAGAAACTTCTTTTCTTTTTTAAAGGGATGGCCATTGAGAGTATAATGGAGGAGAGAGAGGATATGTCCCGGACGAACTATGATCCACCCAAAGGCTTGTTGGATGAAATCCCAAAAGGCTGCAGCATAATCACATTTACTGAATAAATGGGCTTGTGATTCAGAATCCTTATAGCAGAGGCAGCAGCAGTGTGGGGAGAGGGATAAACCTGGATTTTTTCTCTGGACCATATCAACAGTGTTAATACACTCATGGCTAAGCTCCCACAAGAAAAATTTAACCTTATTCGGCATAGGTCCCTTCCATAATTGATCATAAAAGGCTGATCTGTTGGGCTGAACAGTGGAGGCCAATTTTTTGATAAGGGAGCCCGAGGAGAAAAGACCATTGCTATCAAGTTGCCAAAACCAAATGTCCTCCAGCTCTTTGAAGGAGAAAGAGGAGAGAGTGAGAGACAAAGAGGTCCATTCAAGAATTTCCTCTTCAGTGAGATTTCTGCGCAAGTGAAGGTTCCAAGCTTCTTCTGATGGGTTCCAAAGATCCATAATGAGGGCTTCCTTTTTTTGGGAAAGCCTATAAAGGGAGGGGTATGAAAATTGTAGAGGTTCACTCCCAATCCAGTGGTCATCCCAGAACAAGGTTTTATCACCTTTCCCTACTCTGATTTCTGTATAGTTGTAAACAAATTGCTTCATTTTGTGTATGGATCTCCATGGGCCCTTTGAAGAATTTATAGAGTGGTCACCTAGCTTGAACGGATTGTTTGCAATACCATATTTGATGGCTATGAATCTCCTCCATAATGCTTGTGGTTCACTGTAAAATCTCCAAGACCATTTTGCCAAGAGAGATATATTCTTTTTATGAATGTCGTATATACCTAATCCTCCTTCATCTCTAGGGATTTGAACGTGTGACCATTTTAAAAGATGGCAGCCTTTTTTCTCAATCCCACCCCTCCATAAAAAGGCTCTGAACAATTTCTCAATGGATTTTGTGACCTTTTTTGGGGCCAAAAACAAGGATAGGTAATATATGGGGAGGTTAGCCAATGTGGCTTGTATAAGAGTGAGTCGACCACCTTTTGATATGTTGGATGCTCCCCAACTATAAAGCCTCTTTTGGATTTTTTCAATAATCGATGTCCAGAAAGTATCCTTTTTCGGATTACCGTTGAGGGGTAAGCCTAGATAGCTTGAAGGCCAGTTGCCCATTTTACAGTCATACCGAGCAGCCAATAGAAAAGCCTCTTGATTGTCCATACCAATACCCAAAAATTCAGATTTCTTACAATTGATTTTCAGCCCAGTTGTACTTTCAAAGGAGTGAATAAAAGCAAAAAGATTATCAATGTGAGAAACGTTTGGGGAGGAAAATAAAATTGTGTCATCAGCAAATTGGAGGTGGGTGATAGATAAAGTGTTTGGCTCCTTTCCAACCCAAAAACCTTGAATGGTTCCATCTTTTTCGGCTTTTATCAGCATACTACTAAGGCAATCTGCCACAATGATAAAAAGAAAAGGGGAGAGAGGGTCACCTTGTCTAAGGCCCCTTGTTGCTATTATTTTACCCCTTGGTTTGCCATTGATGATGATCGAAAAATTTGCCGATGATAAACAACCCCTAATCCATCTTCTCCATCTAGCACCAAAGCCTTTGGCTATTAATATGTCGTCTAGTAAGTCCCAATCAACCGTATCAAAGGCTTTCTCGATGTCTAACTTTATGACCACCCCTTTTCTTTTCTTCCTGAACCAATCTTCTATCAACTCATTAGCAATCAATGATGCATCCACTATTTGACGATCCCCTGCAAAAGCAGATTGGAAAGCAGTGATGGTATCCGAAAGGACTATTTTCAATCGATCCGATAGAACTCTCGCTACAATCTTGTATAGACACGTTGTTAAACTGATAGGTCTGTAATCACCCATTGTCTTGGCGCCTATTTTCTTGGGAATAAGGCAGATATAAGTCTCATTCACGCTGGCATTTATGATTCCATTCTTGAAAAAATCATTGAACACCCCCTTTATATCATCTTTGAGGATGTTCCAAGATTTTTTTAAAGAATTCTGCAGTGAAACCATCGGGTCCCAGAGTCTTGTTGGTGCCTATTTCTTGTAGGCCTTGAAAATTTCTGATTCTGTGAAGGGAACTTCTAAAGTTTCTTTCTGTTCACTACTAATGGGGTTCCATTCTTCAGTGTTTTCGAGGCGCACTCGGGCGCGCGCCTCAGGCGACGGGCGAGGCGATTTTGCCCGAGTGCGCCTCACTGAGTGCCCAGGCGAGTGCCTTCAATCGGGCGCTCGCCTGGGCGCGCCTTTGTGCGCTTGGGAGCGCCTGTCGCCTGATGCAAGGCGATCGCCTCGTTGAAGTGAGGCGATCTGTCCCCTTTTTAAAAAAAAAAATCATTTAAAGCTTAAAAAAAAAAACAAAACCCTCTCTCAAACCCTAACCCTTTCCTTTGCCAAAAAAAAACACTAACCATTCGAAAAAATGAATAAGAGTGGAGAAGAAACGAAGAAGAAGAAGAAAGTAGAAACAAAGAAAAAGAAGAAAGAAGTTGAAGAAAGACACGAAGAAGATGAAGAGGTAGAAGCGGCTAGGGTTGGATGTTGATGAGAAGTAAACAAAAAATTAGGGCTTCACTTAGAATTCTATTTATTAGGAGAGAAAATTAGGTTGGATTGGGTTTAATTAGGTTGGGCTAGCATTAATTCTATTTACTAGGAGTGAAAAAATTAGGTTGGACTGGCATTAATTCTATTTACTATTAGAGAGAAAATGGAAGGTGAAAAGCCTTCATTAAAAATTAAAAATAAAAACTTACAGAATTATTTACCTATATATATATATATATATATATATATATAATTTTTTATTTAAATATTAATTAAAAATTTATATATCTTGTTAACATTTACTATGGCACTATTCTGATATTGATTTTTTAAACTATGTTTACTATATAAATTTATGCACTATATATATAATTTTTATTTATTTATTAAGGTGCGCCTCGCTTCACTCGGGCGTCGCCTTTTTATCGCCTCTAGCCTTCGGGCGATCAAAGGGCTCGTCGCCTCGAGGTGCGCCTTGCGCCTTGAAAACACTGCCATTCTTCAATGACTGGTAGAGGATCTCTGTTCGAGGATTTAGTGTAGAGCTTTTTGTAGAAGGATACAAACTCCAGCTCAATATCTGCATCACTAGTAAGACTATTTCCAGCCGGGCACTTAGAGTGATCAAAACATGGTTCTGAACATGCTGTCATTAATCTGAGGCATCAAATCAAGACAATTAAACTTATAAAGGAGAATTATCGTGTATGGAAGCTTCAACTATTCTAAGGGGCCATGATTTTGAAAAGTCAGTTCTTGGAGGAAAAAAGCATGTTTCCTCTGCTCCAAGAGGAGAAACTGCTGCTGCAACTGAGAATCTTTGCATTGGAAACGTCAAGATTATTTGATTTCTTCATGGTTTCCAGGAAAATAAGTTCTTCAAGATATGCTTGATTGCACCTCCTCTCGTGAAATCTGGGGTATTCTTGAAGAAATTTATGCCACACAAAATCTTGCTACAGTGATGATGATGTAGTCGTATACTTGTAATAACTCCCATTCTTTTATTTTACTAAGTCATGTGCCAACCACATGCCCTTGTAACTACTTTAGTTAGGATCCTTGCCTATTTAAGGGCAAGTGATTATCAATAAAGGGGTATCATTTGTTATTATTTTAAAACAAGTCTACGGCTCCACCATATTTGGTATCAGAGCGTGTGATTTTGGGCGCTTCCTCGATGGCATCCAAGAAGGTCTCAACCAGTGTGGGTGGAGACTCAACATCGATGGGCAAAGAGGCGGAGACTATCACCGTCCTCTCACCACAAGAAACGACTACACGCTTGCTGTCAGTCGAATATGACGTGCGTGAGATTAGAAAAATCTTAGGGATGATATGCGAAAGAATGGGCTGCAAGATTGGACAGCAAGCCTCGGAATTTCAAGAACATGAGAGTATGGGAAAAAGGCTGCAAGAATTTCATAAGGAAGGTGGCAGAACAAAAAATTGGCAAGATAGACAAATTTTTTAGGGGAAACCATCTCAAGAAATGGTGACAGCACCAAGAATTCTCCAAGAACAACATTCGGCATTTCAAGAATTAAATAGCAACCCCCTGTTTAGAAGACAACCCGTATGGTCTGAAGACACCTCCAGTCAAGAAGAAGATGAACTTGTGGAATTTCAAATGGGAAGGCAAAGAGATCGAAGGTTCCCATACCAACAACCCGAGAGTGACTTCAAAATGAAAATAGATTTGCCTCCAAGAATGATCCAAGAAGTAGATTTTCCTCCAAGAATCCATCATGAACACCGACCAATGCTCCAAGAATTCAACAATAATCCCTTGTATAGAAGACAACAAGTCGAGATGGATTCATCGAGAAATAAAGACCTTGGAAAGATGGGAAACAAGGGGGAACCAAGCGGTAACCTAATAGGGCAAGCTACCATGGAGAGAACTTATCAAGAACAAGATAAAACATCTCGGGAATTGGAAGAAAGGATGGGACAGCAGCAAGAAAGACAAACAATGGAGCAAAGAATAGTTCATGAAACACATTTAGCTCCAAGAAAGTATCAAATAATGCATCAAGACTTCCACATCAATCCATTACATAATTGGCAGCAAGAATTCTTCAAGTGGAAGCCTTTAGAAACGCAAGAACACAAGGTAAAATATCAGCAAGAAAGGCAAGAAAGGCAAATTTTTGTTCAAAGAACAATCCAAGAATGGGATACAGTCCAAAAATGGAATTTTTGGCTGTTTATTACGTAACTCGAGGTCGAGTTCTTTTTGGGAAGGGGATGTTTGATGTAGCCGTATACTTGTAATAACTCCCATTCTTTTATTTTACTAAGTCATGTGCCAACCACATGCCTTGTAACTACTTTAGTTAGGATCCTTGCCTATTTAAGGGCAAGTGATTATCAATAAGGGGCATCATTTGTTATTATTCTAAAACAAGTCTACGACTCCACCAGATGAATTTCAAGAAACAACTTCGGAATTTAAAGGAGTGCATTGCAAAAATAGAGAGGCTTGCTGATTCCTTAAAGGCAGAGGGTGAAAAAGTTTCAGCCAAAGATCATATTATCTTTTAACTTTCAGGCTTAGGGAGTGAATATGATGCCATTGTGTCAATCATCACTTCAAAAACCAAATTGTTATCTTTACAAGAGGTCTATGATCTCCTTTTCTCTCACAAGATTCGAGCAGAGAATCACATGGTTAATACTGAAGGATTTGTTGCTTCTGTCCATTTAATCAAACAGCAACAAAAGAAGACATTCTTGAACGGTGATTAAAGGAACGTTGGTTCCAATAATTCTCAAGGGAAGGGAAATAGAAATAACAATGGTAAAGGAGGATCTATCTCGAATAATAATAATAGGCCCCAATGCCAATTATATGGCAAATTTGGACATTACTGAAGTGAAATGTTATTTTAGATTTGATCCCACATTTCCTGAAGTTAACTCTAATTCCACTTTTCCAGGAAATCAGAATTCAAATATGCAAGCTACCTGGTTGCTCCTAACCTTAATGTTATCTTGATTCCAGTGCAGCAAATCATGTAACAAATGATCTTTCGAATCTTGCTATCAGTTCTCCTTGACAATCTGATTATCAAGTACTTGTGGGCAATGAAGCAGGTTTTTTTATTGCTAATATTGGATCTTCTCATTTTCTATCACCTAATAAGTGTTCCTTTGTTCTCAAAATTCTACTCCATGTTCCTCAAATAACCAAAAATTTGATTGCTGTCAGTCAATTTTCTCTTGACAATGATGTTTTCTTTGAATTACAATACAAGATAGAACAAAGTGCTAAGAAGGAAAAATGATAAGTAACCATGAGATGATGATGTGCCGACCTTGCAATTGCAAAGTTACAGTGGACATCGCTCCAAAATCAAGATACTATTTCCCAAATTGAAGCTTCTATTTCAGAAATTGATAATTTACAGGCCAAATAAAATACCATTTCTTCCTTTGTAAATAACTCGTGGCTTGAAATTCCTAAACGATCCTTAGTGTAACAGCCAAAAAGGTAGAAAAAAAAGAAACCGAACCAACAACTAGAGTATGAAAAAAAACCTTGGAAGAGATTATCTCAGTCGTTGAAATCTTTGCAAGCTTGGACATGAAAGCTGGATCAACATCTTCTTTGTCCAAGGCTCGCACTCCGAATGACATAACTAGAAAAGCCCCAGCCATGTTTCCAAACCGCTGAAAATGACAACCAATTTTTAAAACACATTTTCAGTAAAGAAAATGAAACAAGACTATTAACTACCATTTCATACTTCTTATGAAGCTGACAAAGAAGTAAATACTGTAATTACCCGGCGTCCTCCTCGCGAAACAGCATAGCAGCAGTCGAGAACCAAAAGCGGATTCCTGATATTGCAACAGAAGTTCCAATTCACAACTTACTATAAATGAAACCAGACTCAAATAGCTAAAGACGACATGTGAGAGGGAGAATACAATGCAGCTACGTCCTTTAGCGAAGCCATGGACGCCTCCCTCACTATGGGCGATTCATCAGCAAGAGATGAAACTAAAATCTGAACAGCCTCTGCAGAATTCGCGAATACACACACAAAATGATCATATACGAACTTCCAGAAGACGGGAACAATCGTTCTGTCCATTTAAAAAATCAAATAACAATAAATTGATTGAAATTACAACAAATAGAAGAGTGAAGGAACCTGGTGCAGGGATTGAGTTCCCGGAGCCTGACGACGCCATGGAAGGAAGGAAAGAGAAAATCAATAGCCTAGAGAGGTCGGCAGCGATCCTGCTGCTTGGTTAAATTTCCATGGGGAGTTTGCAGAGGGAGGAAGAAGCAAGCAATTCTCAAGTTTCAACGGCTGTGGATCTAAAATTCTTTTGACATGAATTCTTCACATTCTTATATGCATCAACCGAAAATTTCATTCTTATTCCTTGCTACCGTGCTACGAACTAACGGTGGCACAGAGATATTAAAAAATTATAAATAATTATTTATTTGTTTGAGTTTTTTTTTTTTTTTTTTTTTTTTTTTTTTGCTTGTTTTACCTTTTCAAGGCTCATTTGGTTCATGATCCATTTTCGTTTTTATGTTTTCGAAAATAAAACATACAAGGGAAACCATGAAAACGTGTTTGGTTTACCTGTTTTCAAAAACAATTTTCAAAGTAATAACGCTGACAAAAAGTCCTCTCCATGAACCCGCTCTCTCTCCTTACTCCGACCCCGACCCACCTCCAACCTCCGTCCACTCTGCAGCCATGACCCTCCCCACCCTAGCCCCAAATCCCAGAAAACTCGGACCGACCGGCCATGGCCACCACCACCTTCAGAATTGAAAGGAAGACTTTCTCCATTAACCCTGCAAATAGAAACCCGAACCTTTTCCGTATCACAGAAACAACCAACGACAAAAGTTTCTCTCTGACTTTGACTAAGGAGTCTCTGAAATGGATTCAAACTTTCTTTGACAGACTATGCTCCCTTCCTCTGACTCAGAAGTTCTTCAATGAAACGCGAGTTGATGACACGGTTTTTTGGGTGGAGAAAATATCCAACAAAAGAGGCCACTCTGCCGAAATCGCAAGGCTAGGTTCAAACGGTGGCATAATAAATTGATTGTCTCAGCTGGAGAAAACAGAAGAGGATGGAATAACCTTAAAAGTAGCATTTACTCCCTTACCGAACCAAAGCCCGGAGTAGTTATTGCACCTCGAAGCAACAATGTGGTCGACAGGAATGTTTCTTATAGTGAAGCATTAAAGAAGAGCCTTATTGAGACACCCACCCAGCATCTTACCCAAGATGCAACAAAACCCCAGTTTGTTGCCCTCTATCTATCCTCCTCGGTTATCATACAAAGAAAATACTTCCACGATAACTGGTATGACATTATGCGAGTCCTGCAGAAAGAACTCTTAGCCTTTTCCTCCGTCAGCCCGATACAACCAGACAAAGCTCTTATCGCTTGCGAAGATGAAGACCAAGCGCGAACTCTAGCCAATATCCAAGGATGGTATAAGGTTGGAAAATATCAGGTTCGTTTTTTACCGTGGAGTGCGGAAAACATGTTGGGCCAGCCAAAGGTTCCATCATATGGGGGTTGGATCAAAGTAAAAAATCTCCCTTTGGACAAGTGGTCCCTTGATACTTTCAAGTTCATCGGCAATGAGTGTGGAGGGTATATAGAAACAGCTAGCAAAACCCTTTCCCGTATGGATATGATGGAAATCGGCATCAAAGTTCAAGAAAATGGCACCGATTTCATCCCAGCAGAAATCTCCATTCCATCGACATCTTGTAGCCCCATCACGGTTAAAATTGACCCCCTATTTGTGGAAGACCACAACATAGGATACAAAGCTAGTATCCATGGAAAGATCCCGACCACTTCGATGATTATGGATTGCCCACGCGCCGCCGTCGAGGAAGAAAAGATGAATAGATGCGATATCCAAGGTCCACGCGCCTGTGATTATACTCGGAGAGGCACAAATATGGAAAAATCCCTTTTATCGTACCGACGCGATACCCAAAGTGCCCCCAATGATGTGCTGCTGATATCTTTGGATGTGATTTATGCCGTAATACCAGAGGAGGGCCCACATATATCCTCATCTCCTGTTGAACCCACTTCCCCAAAATCCTCTAGCACAAGCCTCATTCTACCTATAGCTCCCAACAAATCCCCAAAATGTCAGTCGACCATCCCTGCTAGCCGACAAACCCCACCTCCTCAATACCCATCTCCAAAGCCCACTCATAAAAGCCCAAACCCACCAATCTTTTATAACCAACCCCCTTCACCCAGATATGGACCAAAGACACTAGGCCCACCTACTGAAATCCATAAAGGTAGTAAAAAGCCCACTATGATCAATAATAAAAAGACCTACCTCCTCACGGGATCGGTAAACTCCACCAATACCGAACTACACGTATCAGACTCGGAAGATGCTCTATCATCTCCCTGCACGACAGTGATGGAGGACTCACCATTACCGACCCCACAAAAAGCAATTATACCAGCAGCTTCTCCTCCGTCCATCCGCAACCTTTTCGAGCCCCAAATTGAACAACAGCCATATCTAGAAGAACCCATTCCCCTGTGTAGGGAAGAACCAGCCCTCCTGTGTGACCAAACTCCAATGAATATGGAGGAAACAACTCTTATAGAAGTGGACATTGTAAAAGAGAATGATGATGAACAGGATAGCGGAACAGATGAAAAAGATCCAGCGGTATTCTTGCCCATTCTTTTCCCGTGGTTGGCCGAACACGGAATGTGTATTATGCCTATGCCAAGTAGACAAAAGACCACGACCACTGCAAAAAAGAAGGCCAAATGGGTGAACGAGCTTCAAAATTTATACTCCACAGTGAATTATGAAAAGGCCCCTTTGGATGGTCTCTCAGACGGGTCGCATACCAACTCATGATTTTTATCTCATGGAATGTGTGTGGTTTGGGATCATGGAAGAAAAGAGCCCTCATCAAGGATTTCATCTCTTCCCATAACCCATCTCTGGTGATCCTACAAGAAACTAAGTTAGCTTCCATCGACAGGAAGATCATTAAATCTCTATGGAGCTCCAGGAGCATTTCTTGGGCTGCTGTTAATGCCACAGGCTCCTCGGGTGGCATTGCCATTATGTGGAATGAGGTTTTTTTCTCTGTGTTGGGGGTGATAGAAGGTATTTTTTCTTTAACCCTTCACCTCTCTCTTGCTGACGGCTTCTCCTTCTGGATTACAGGGGTCTATGGCCCAAGCTCTTATCATGATAAGAAGATCTTTTGGAGAGAATTGGCCGATCTTCAAGCTCTCTGTCTGCCAAATTGGATTGTTGGAGGGGATTTCAACATTATTAGATGGACATGGGAAAAATCCACTCACACAGCCCCCACCCGAGCCATGAGAAGATTTAACTGATTCATTGATGAAGCAAATTTACAAGATATCCCCCTCACCAATGGAAAATATACTTGGTCAAGCTTCAGGCCTAATCCTACCATGACCCTCATCGACAGGTTTCTTATTACCGAGCAGATATCAACAAAATTTGAATATGTTTCAGCCCGAAAGCTTGAAAGAGTTACCTCCGATCACTACCCCATCAGTCTCTCATTGGGGAAAAATCAATGGGGCCCTACTCCTTTTAGATTCATCAATGTTTGGCTATCCCATCACTCTTTTGCCGCCACAGTTGATTCTTGGTGGAAAACCACTCCAACATCTGGATAGTCGGGGCATGGGTTTATCCAAAAATTAAAGGGGCTAAAGAGAGAGCTAAAGCAGTGGAATCAAAATGTTTTTGGCAACCAAAAGGAACAACGTGCTACTTTGGGGCAAGAACTTTCTGATATTGACTTTAGAGAAGACAGGGGTGAGCTATCTGATCAAGATATCTCTAGAAGAACAGATATTAAGGCTACATTGCTCTCCCTTGCGGTGAATGAAGAAATAATGTGGCGCCAAAGATGCAAGCAAAAATGGTTTTTGGAAGGTGATGTTGACACAACCTTTTTCCACCGTCTATGTGCTGCAAACAGAAGAAAATGCTCCATTCAAGAGATTTTATCAGCGGCTGGAAATAATCTTACTAGTGATGCAGATATTGAGCTGGAGTTTGTATCCTTCTACAAAAAGCTCTACACTAAATCCTCGAACAGAGATCCTCTACCAGTCATTGAAGAATGGAACCCCATTAGTAGTGAACAGAAAGAAGCTTTAGAAGTTCCCTTCACAGAATCAGAAATTTTCAAGGCTGTACAAGAAATAGGCACCAACAAGACTCCGGGACCCGATGGTTTCACTGCAGAATTCTTTAAAAAATCTTGGAACATCCTCAAAGATGATATAAAGGGGGTGTTCAATGATTTTTGCAAGAATGGAATCATAAATGCCAGCGTGAATGAGACTTATATCTGCCTTATTCCCAAGAAAATAGGCGCCAAGACAGTGGGTGATTACAGACTGGTTATATGGGCATACTTTTGTATCTATTTCATACATCAATGAAATGGTTATCGTTTCCTATTAAAAAAAAAAACAATTTTCGAAAACAACTCAAAAAATGACATGTTTTAAAAAAACGATAAAATATTGTTTTCATTGTTTTCCAATTTTGTTTTCAAAATAATGGAAACACGAGATACAACATGATACATCTTCCTTTTCATCAAACAATATTGCATTATCTACAAACAATATTTTTTATTTTTGATATCCAAACTCTCCTCGACTCTAAAGGAAAAAAAAAAATACAAAATTACTGATGTTTTGGTTGTTGTTTTTATTTTTTTACATAATACCTATTTTGATATACTTCTCCACTTCACAAATCAAAAGTTTCATATAGTACAACTATATGGTGTATCTTTTTTGTCCTTATAATTTCAATTCCAACAATTTTTTTTTGAAGAATCAATTCTAGCATCATTGATTTATGATGTCTCTAAAAATGAATAAAAGTCAAGTAGAAAAATAAGCATATTAAATTAAAAATTTCTAAAAAAAAATATTAAAAAAAAAAACAGTTTTCAAATTTTGAATTCAAATTTAAAGTTTTTAAATTGGAACCAAACATATTTTTAGATATAATGGAAATAAGAAATTTGTTTTCGTTTTCGGCTGAATACTTTATTTTCGAAAACAATTTTCAAATCAGGAACCAAACGGGGCCTAAATTACCAACACTAATTTTCAAAATAATAATAATAAATACTTTTCAAAAAAATAATAATAAATAAATAAATTACCAATACCATGACAAATACCCTAGAGTTGGCACATATCCCTTGGTCAGTGGTTTGTACTCCGCATTAAAGAAATATGATTTGAAAAATTGAGAAATGATTTTAAATTTTTTATATAGTTTGGATAGATAAATATTTGAAATTGATATAAATTCGAGTTAAAATATCATTTTTAATCCTTATAGTTTTAGTTTTATTCTATTTTAGTTTATATATTTTCAAATTTCCAAATTTAGTTCGCGTGCTTTTGAAAAAAAAAAATCTTAAAATTAGTGTATATTGTTAACTAAAAAAAAGTAGTAAATATATTTACATTATGTATTTTTGTGAATGAAAATTATTATTATTATTGTACAGACGGGATAAAAATTAACTTCAAACTAAAAATAAGGATTAATTTTTTATTTAAAAATAAAAAATACTAATTTAAGATTTAAATAAAATACATAGGCTAAATTTAGATATTTAAGTATCACACCTAAAATGGAATGAGAATAAAAAGTAGAAATTAAAATTGTGTTTTAACCTAAATTTTAGTTCAACTATGCAATAGTAGAAAACTCTTTTTTTTCATTATAATAGTTGAGATTTGACTAATACAACACATGGGATATATATAATAATATTTTAATTAGTTGAATCATGTTCAAATTGACTATTCCTTTTAAGTTCAACTATAAGTGGAAGATGAACTTAAAATATATATATATAGATGAGAGATTTAAATCTCTAACATCTTAGTCGTTGACACATATTTTATGCTTGTTGAGCTCAATTTAACAAATTGACTAACAAATTTAACAAGAGTATTGCTTAATTGACAAAAAGCTTGTATTTCGACCAAGAGGTCGAAGGTTCAATCTTCCACTCCACATGTTGTCAAAAAAAAAAAAAAAATGAACAACTTTTCAACGTTGAATCTCTATCTATAATTTGTTGTTATTTTTAAAAGAAATAGTAAATATAAAAGTTAATCGCCAAATGTAAGATTTTCTTATATTCCGTCATCTTTTATATACATAAAGATAACTTAGAAAATATAAATATGTCCAAACATCTGCTCGTCCCCCACGTAAAGGACAAAAAAGAAAAAGAAAAGTGAGTGAGAGAGAGAGAGAACTGGACATTAACATTCAAAACAATAAGCTGCAAGTTGGAGGTGTTGGTCCATTGTATTATTATGCTTCTAAGTTCCAAGGTTTAGGAACCTAGAAATTACACCACGTTTTGGTAATCTGAAAAAGTATTATAACAATTTGTCAAATTTTTAACATAAATGGTTAATTCTTAGAGAGATTGTTTTGGTGTCAAATTGAACATGACTTCAACAATAATTGACACGTACCTTTGACTAAGAAGTCAAGGGTTTAAATCTCTTCTCATAAATGTTGTTGAATTGAATATATGTTTTGGTTTAGAACTTTGTAGTTGTAGTGTTTATATTAACAAAATAGTTGACAATAAATAAACTTAGTAAAAAAAAAAACTATAAACTAAAACCAAACATATGAAAATAATATTATAGTATCAAATGTAATTTTTTTTTTTTTAGTAAATCATCTATAACTATCTGTAAATACATCAAATTGGATATAGCTCGTCGTAAGGTACATACTTTCGATAAAGAGGTTAAAGGTTTGAATTCTCTCGTCCCCACACATTGTCGAACTCATTAGTGTAAATTAACATATATTTTTTGCTCCAAAAATTTTTGTTTAATTAAATATACAATTTCTTTAGCTAGTTGAGTTAGGCTCATGTTAAGAAAAAACAATTATTAAAAAATGTTAGGAAAAACCCTTTCTTTATTTTGATCAAGTTATATATATATTTTTTAATTTTATTTTAAGTCAACAAACATGGAGTAGCAATCAAATAATTTTATTTTTCAATTCAACAATATGAGGTTGAGAGAAGCAAATGTTTTATGTCGGTTGAGCTATGCTCTTATTAGGAGTAGATATCAAATATTGAACTTAAAAAGAACATGCATTCTAGTGTTCAAATATTTGGGGCATGTTTGGTTTAACTTTTCAAATGTTCAACTTTGAAAAAAAATCATTTTGAACAAAATTATAATGTTTGACAACGACTAAAAATGACTTATTAAAAAATGAGATTGAGAAATAAATTATTTTGAGAGAAACACTTAAAAGCAAATTTTTTTAAAAAGAGTTTTTAAGCCCAGACTAAGGCTCCGTGAAGATAATCACAACCCTAGAGATGAAAATCTGGTTGCCTACTCCATTTTGAGGGTGGTTGTAACTGTTTCCCATGATTAATGAAGTATTTATTTTTCAAAAAATGTTTTCTTAAAAAACATTTAAATTAAAATGTATTTCAAAGTATGAAGGTTTATTTGTATAAAACTTGACAATAAAAAAAAAAAAATCATAATTTTTCCCATTGTTAAAACTCATCTATGTAATTATTTGATGGACAGTATGATTTTGATTTTGGGAATTATTGGATTAATAAATACAAGCAGAAGGTGCAAAATGGTAGAGTGACACATTTGAATTGATCTCATTGTCCATATATAAATTTTCAGGCAAGAAAACATGTCATGCATGCCTACATAAATCTTCACGAATCTCACTTATTTGCACCCAACAAAAACTAGCTTTCGGGATTAGGTGAAAAGTGTACTCAAATGTTTAACTCTTATAAATAGTTTTATCCCATTTTTTCAAAAAATAAATAAATAGTTTTATCCCAACAAAACAAACAATAAAAATAAAATCATTCTCATATATATATATATACATACATACATATATGTTGATGGTCAAATTTTGCTAGGTAAATTATTTAACTTCCACGCGACACCAACAATGAATTTATTGAAAAAGGGGAAGACGTGACCTGCAAGACGAACACAGGTGTAGGGCACACAAACTCCGATGCTTAAGTCAGTTTCAGAAGAGAAGAAACAATGGTGGCCTAAAAAATCATCGAGATGTACATGCAATATTTTGTATCTTTCTTTTCGAATTACTCTATCGGGTGACTTTGACTAGTATTTATCTCTTTTCTTGCTAGGGTTTACCTCGGAGCTCTGAGAGACAAAGATGGGCAGCTCCACAACGGACTCGAGCCCAATGTCGAGGCTGACCTCCTCCTTGGCCTTGGCCACGGGGTGCAGGCCTCTCTTTTTCTTTGATTGTGACGGACCGCTCTTTGGCATTTGGGCATGTTATTCTTGGATATTCCAAAGGGAAATTGTGATAAATGACTACAAAAAAAAAAAAAAAAAAAAAAACATTCTTGATTTTTGGCTACGGAAGTTTGGATTTTGCAGGCATGGCTACCGACATTTTAGGGAACTGTTTACTGGATTATTTTGGACGTTTTTACCCCTTGTATTTACGGTTATTTACAGACGCCGTTTACGTCATTTCCGAGGACAGAGATGTGTTTTGGATGGTCAACGAATTTCAAAACGGTACATACAGGGGGTGCTGTGTAGTCGTTGACATCCGAGTGTCAATACTGGTATACACCCCGTGGGGACAGTTTCAAATGGAGTAAACTAAATCCCTAAAATTTCGGGATTTTAGTATCTGTTTGTTGCAAATATAAGGGGAGGGAAACGAAACCGTTACCTATTTCAATTTTTTGGTACAGTCGTCGCGTAGGGGGAGAAACGACCGAGCATGCAAGAGATGGTTGTCGACGCGGTGGATGAAGGTCGTTGGCACGGCGGAGATGGTTCGTCGGCGTGCTATGAGAGGTAGGTAGTGATATTCACTCTGTTTGGTGGTGGGAAATGGTGTGGAATGGAGAGTTCGGGGGTGTGGCTCTCAAGGGTTTCTACTTTTGGAGTAAGAAGATGGACGGGTGGGCTGCTGCATGAAGGCTATTCTGGTGGTGAGGGTGGGCGGTGACATGACGTTTTTACCCCTTGTATTTACGGTTATTTACAGACGTCGTTTACGTCATTTCCGAGGACAGATATGTGTTTTGGATGGTGAACGAATTTCAAAACGGTACATACAGAGGGTGTTGTGTAGTCGTTGACATCCCGAGTGTCAATACTGGTACACACCCCGTGGGGACAGTTTCAAAGGGAGTAAACTAAATCCCTAAAATCTCGGGATTTTAGTATCTGTTTGTTGCAAATATGAGGGGAGGGAAACGAAATCGTTACCTATTTCAATTTTTTTGGTACAGTCGTCGCGTAGGGGGAGAAACGACCGAGCATGCAAGAGATGGTTGTCGACGCGACGGATGAAGGTCGTTGGCACGGCGGAGATGGTTCATCGGCGTGGTGTGAGAGGTAGGTAGTGATATTCACTCTGTTTGGCGGTGGGAAATGGTGTGGAATGGAGAGTTCGAGGGTGTGGAATGCTCTCAAGGGGTGTGGAATGCTCTCAAGGGTTTCTACTTTTGGAGGAAGAAGATGGACGGGTGGGCTGTTGCATGAAGGCTATTCTGGTGGTGAGGGTGGGCGGTGACATGACATTTTTACCCCTTGTATTTACGGTTATTTATAGGCGTCGTTCACGTCATTTCCGAGGACAAAGATGTGTTTTGCAGTATTTAATTGCAATTATTCATTCTGGTGGTGAGGGTGGGCAATATCTTCTTTTTAGCTTATTCATTTTTGGGGGAAAATTAGTATGTCTTCGGGTTGCTGGTGTTCTTATTTTTTTTGGGTTTTTAATTGCTGATGTTCTTGGGTGCAGGTAGTATGTCTTCGGATTGAGAGGACATTTTTTCCAATTAATGCATTCTGAAGGTATTTCTCTCTACTGAAGGAGGTTGAACTTTGTTATCCTTCCCCAATAAAGGTATTGACTCCTTTTTTCCGGGTAGCAACTTTTTTTGTGTGCAAATTTTTTTCCGTAGTAACACCTACTACTAGTTTTGTTTTTCAAACTAGTTTTGTTTCTTGGATTTTTTATTTTTCAAACTTCCTAAAATATCTCCAACTTTTTTTAGGGTATATTTTATCTCTCTTAAACTCTGATTTTGATTTTAAACGTTAAGAATACGTTAGGCAGTTTGTTGGGGGCATATTTGTCTTTTACAAATATGGATTTATTAATTATTAAATCGTTTAGCCATCTATTTAATTTTTAAACGTTTGTAGCTATATTTCAAACCACCTATTTATTTTTAACCATATTTCTTGTTGCCCCTATTCCAAACCGTTAGGGTAGCAATGATTTTACCCATAACAATATATAATAATAATCTTATAAATAATTTTTTTCCACAAGGTTGCATTTTTTTCTTTAAAATAAAATTTAAGAACTGTTGTTCCTAAATAGCGTTTCAAATCAAACAGTAGTCTATTTCCGAAAACCACTCTTTTTAAATCTAAATCTTTTTATTATTTTGTCATTCTTCTCTAAATTTTAAGAGTACAATTTTTTTCTTTTTCTTTTTCTTTTTTTAATTAAATTTTTCATTCTTAAATTTTCAGGTTTTTTTTTTATCTCTGCACTTTGAAAAGGTCTAATAGGTCTTTAAGGTCCAATTTGATAACGTTCTCTTGTTTTCGGTTTTGTGTTTCTTGTTTCTAGTTTTCAAATTTTTAAAATCCTAAACAATCATATATGTTTGGTAACTATTTCGATTTCTCATTTCTTGAATATATATATATATAGTTCGATAACTGTTTTTTGTCCTTTATTTTTATAGTTGAAGTAGAATTTATCATCGTTTGAAGGTTTAACTTTTACATTTATCATTTTTTTTAGTTCAACATTTGGGATTAGAGATTCGAATCTGTGACCACTAGATCGAGGATACATGTCAAACTATGCTCGCTTTGATACATTTATCATTGTTAAAAGATTTAGTTTTTACACTTAAAATTCATGGGTTCAAATTTTATTATTTAAAAATTTTGAGGGTTTCATTTTCACAGTCCAAAGTTTCTGGCTGAAATGGTTAAAACCACACGGTGGTTTTTGCAATTTGTCCAATTGGAGGGCAATTGTGTTTGC
The DNA here is from genome assembly GCA_036850905.1 of Luffa acutangula. Classification (NCBI taxonomy): domain Eukaryota; kingdom Viridiplantae; phylum Streptophyta; class Magnoliopsida; order Cucurbitales; family Cucurbitaceae; genus Luffa; species Luffa acutangula. Next base: position 51,329,733 of record CM072087.1, on the reverse strand, counting down.
TATATGAGCTGTCTTCACATCTGTGAGGCATTTGGATAGTGAGTGCAGACTGCAGCCATGAGGTGACGTGGCCATAGCTCAAATATTTAAATATAAGGTTCCTTCTTGGGCTGGGCCTTCTGTAGTTCTGACCTTGACGCAGGTTCGAGAGTTTTTACGTCCGGCCCAATAACATGTATAGCCCACTGGGTTCAAGAGGTAGCAGCATCTCGCGCTTCTGCTTCGTCTCGAATTAAACTAGAAATTTACATGATTCTTTCCGGAAATGAAATTATGTTTTTTTTAAAAAAAAATAAATGATGTGTCTTCAACATTCGAGGGTACATGTCAATTATTAAATTATTCGACCACCTGAATCTTTTCATCCCCAAATGTTGATGTACTAAAAAAAAAAAAAAAAACTATTAAATAACTTTATGATAATTCATGTATTTCGACACTAAATCAACTATAATGTATTTTTCTAATCTTATCAAATTTATACTATGCAAATCTTTTTCTTTTTCTTTTTCTTTTTTTTTTTTTTTGAAAAAGCATGTCTTTAATAATTCATTGAAAACAAATGAAAGTAGCTTTTTTAACAAATTTTTAAATGAAAATTATCAAAACATAAAAGTGGTTCAATTTTCAAATAGCGATACCTATCAAAATTTTGGCAACAATTCAATGAAATTGAAAATTTAAGATAAAAAAGTAGTAGTAAATTTCACTTTTTCTTTTCCTAAGAAACTAGGTCAGTTGTGATAAGAGATTCAAACTTTTAATTGTTGGATTTATGAATAAAATTATTTTAATAAAATAAAGAATCACAACTTTACGTAAAAGGGTATGTCTTTTGATAAAGGACACAACCCTATGTGAAAGGGTGTGTCTTTTGTAAAGGACATGACCCTATGTGAAAGGGTGTGTCTTTTGGTAAAAGGATACAACCCTATGTGAATGGATGTGTCCATTTATCAAAAGACACAACCCTTACACGAAAAGATGTGACTATTTGAATGGCCACAAATAGTCTATAAATATGTGATTCATTTTGAGTTTTGGATACAAGAACAAGACACAATCTCTTCTTTAAAAAACTCTTCTCCTACTTTTCTCTGTACGATTACTTAAATACCAGTGTTCGAGAGTCCTGTGATTTGAGTGCTACATTCACAGGTGGGTAATCTGTCCTATCCTGGGAGACAATTGTCTGTGATACCTTGAGCACCATAGAGGGAACAAAATTGTCTTGAGGAAACAACGCTATCGTTGGGTTCGGATTGATTTGGTTTTTCGTGTTTCCTTAAGTGTTTGTGAAAGGGTGCCAACAATCTTAAGACAATCTTGTAAGTTTATTTTGTTTCTGTTTGGTGCTATTTGCTTCTCTTTATGTTCTTATACCTTTAATTTTGCATCAATAATTTTGATTGATTATTGATTCATAGAAATGTCTTCAATAATACCGAAGACACCGAGTCCCATACCACAAGGTGGTGGAAATTATGAGGAAAAGTCTGAGAAGTTCAACGGTAGTGACTTCAAACGTTGGCAACAAAAGATGTTGTTCTATCTCACAACATTGAATTTGGCAAGATTTCTCAAAGAAGATGCTCTTGTTCTGGATGAAGGAGAGACCAACAAAGAAAAGTTGCTGGCACTTGAGGCATGGAAACATGTAGAATATTTGTGCAAGAACTATATCTTGAATGGACTAAACAACACACTATATAATGTTTATAGTGGGGTTGATTCGGCAAAAGGTCTTTGGGAATCACTGGAAAAGAAATATAAGACGAAGGATGCTGGAGCAAAGAAATTTATAGTTGGAAAATTTCTAGACTATAAAATGGTTGATTACAGAACCGTCATAAGCCAGATTCAAGAACTTTAAGTTATCTTACATGAGATTCATGTTGAAAAAATGTTTGTCAGTGAATCATCATAAAGGGACCGAGTGCGCCCCTAGCGTTCCTGGCTCTGACAATCAAATGGCATAGCAGAATGGAAAAATCGATCATTGAAATAACTGATGAACGCTATGTTGATTAGTTCAGGATTACCACAAATTTTGTGGAGGGAAAACGTTGCTTACAACAAATTATATCCTGAATAGAATTTCGTATAAGAAAACACAGAAAATTCCATATGAATTATGGAAAGGTCAAAAACCGACTTATAAATGTATGAAAGTGTGGGGTGATTGACAAAGTGGATATATTTTTACACATGAAAGTGGAGTTATATCTTGAAAATCTTCTAAACAAACTTGTATAGCAAGGTCCACTATGGAATTTGAATCCATAGCTTTGGACAAAGCAGGGGAAGAGGTCGAATGACTACATAACTTTTTGGAAGATATTCCTAATTGAACTAAACTTGTACCCCCAATATGTATACATTGTGATAGTCAGGCTGCTATTGGAAGAGCACAAAACTTGATGTATAATGGTAAGTCTCGACATATACGTTGAAGACATAATACCATAAGACAATTGCTCTCGAATGGAATTATATCTATTGATTACGTGAAATCGAAAGATAATATTGCAAATCCACTTACGAAAGCTTTGGCAAGAGAGAAAGTGAAATTGTCTTCCTCCTATAAAATAAGAGTGGACATAATGGTAACCTAACCTAGCTGACTGGAGATCCCAAGATCTAGGTTCAAAAGGGAAAACAAATTTATGTCTACAAGTCAGTTGAGCACTAAGAAGGAATCATGAATTCGTAACCATTCCTATTATAATAGTGCTAACCTGGAAATGAATGAGGTTAAGATATACTTTTAATGACTCTTTAGTTCTTTTATAAGGGTGTGGTATTATCAGGATACTCTTTAAAGAAGTCACCTATGTGGGTGTGAAGGGGCCACTTCTATGAGAATTTTTAAAGCTGAATTCTCTAAAAACACTCATGAAACCAGACGGTATTCAGGGCCAAAATGAATACAAACATGAGAACCAAGTGTATTTCAAAGAATATCTATGTAATTATTATGGATTTGATTTACTCTAAAAGTTGACCGTTCAAAGTTCTTTAACTACTGATCAGCCATGTAAACTCCATAGTTTTTACTAAGGAAAGTTCAAAGTCTCAGACTACTTATCCTGACGTAGTTATCCTTCATGAGTAATCATACACGTTTTTAAAATAAATTTCATTCATGTAGGAGATTGTTGGATTTATGAATAAAATTATTTTAATAAAATAAAGAATCACAACTTTACATGAAAAGGTATGTCTTTTGATAAAAGACACAACCCTATGTGAAAGGGTGTGTCTTTTGTAAAGGACACGACCCTATGTGAAAAAGTGTGTCTTTTGGTAAAAAGATACAACCCTATGTGAATGAATGTGTCCATTTATCAAAAGACACAACCCTCACACGAAAAGATGTGACTATTTGAATGGTCACAAATAATCTATAAATATGTGATTCATTTTGAGTTTTAGATACAAGAACAAGACACAATCTCTTTTTTAAAAAACTCTTCTCCTACTCTTCTCTACAGGATTACTTAAATACCCATATTCAAGAGTCTTGTGATTGGAGTTGTGATTGGAGTGCTACATTTATAGGTGGGTAATCTATCATATCCTGAGACAATTGTTCGTGGATTGATTTGGTTTTTCGTGTTCTTAAGTGTTTGTGTAAGGGTATCAACATTAATCTCTTCTATTCTCTTCTATGCCAATAGACGCAGAGTACTAACTTTAATCTGACCCATCAAAAAAATTAAATTAAACACCTGCTCGCAAGAACAACAGGACATGGCAAAACAATACCCCTTCCACAAACAACTTTTTTTTGGTATTGAAATCATCATCTACTATTCGATTTTTCCCTATGAATCCGATCCAAATAAACCCAAAACGCGAAATTTCGCAAATATTTTTTGCTTCAAAATGTTCAATTCAATTTAAACAACAAAAGAGTATAACAGATGATGAGTTCCAGCCAAATCTAGACTTTCAGATCAGTACTATTGCGTCAAACTACTAAATTCACATCTACTTCAAACTGAGAATTTTCGTTTCATACTAAACCAGACCAAAAATCACAGTCTATATCATCAAACACTACCAACTAGTTGTAAAATCCAAAAAGAAAACGACCGAAAATTTTCTACGAACTGGTGAATTTTGTGACGGCCTTCGTCCCTTCCGATACAGCATGTTTCGCGAGTTCACCAGGAAGCACCAATCGCACAGCCGTTTGGATTTCCCTCGAGGTGATCGTCGGCTTCTTGGTATACCTAGCCAATCGCGATGATTCCTGAGCCAACTTCTCGAAAATGTCGTTGATAAAACTGTTCATAATCCCCATGGCTTTACTCGAGATTCCGATATCGGGATGAACCTGCTTCAAGACCTTGAAGATGTAAATCTTGTAGGTCTCGACGCTCTTCTTCATTTTCTTCTTCTTCTTTTCCGACGAGGCATCTTTCGGAAGCTTCTTCTCCGCTCGAGGCTTCTTCTCGCCGGCGGGAGCCTTCTCAGCGGGCTTCTTCTCAGCGGGCTTCTTCTCTGCCTTTGTGGGAGCCATTTGAATTGAATGTGTCTTCGGGTCTGAGTTTGAGAGGAGAAAATTCGATTCTGAGAGATGAGATTGATAAGTTTAGGGTTTTGTTTATATAGGAGTCCTGGAAGAAATCTGATTGGTGCATTGGCAGAGACGCGGATTATTGGTTTATGACCGTTAGATTGAGAATAACTTAATCGAACGGGTGAGATGTTGTCCGAAAATAAAATGCTTTCGCGGGTTATCGTGCGTCTTTTCCTTTTAACTATTTTAAAGTAATTTATGGCACGCAACATTAAGAATTTTAATAAATTCGCGGTTATTAAATAAATCAATTGAAATTTTTTTGGCAACAAATCAATTGAAATTTTGAAGATTAAATTAAGGATTGACATTTTTTATATATATATTCTGAATACAGGATTAACATTCTTTTAGACTTTTGAAAATAAAAGTAAAAAGTATGAAATTGTAAAAGAATTTCTATTAGAAATACAGATATTACAGAAATAAAACATAGTGCTTGTCAAAATAATAAACATCGTTCTTTTCAAAAAATAATAATAATAATAATAAACATCGTATTTGAATTTTTCAAACGTCATGGAATATTCAAATAAATAGTTCTCAATTTTAAATGCAATACAATTGTTGATGGTCGATTTTGGCCAGAGGATCTCACCTGACCTTCACGTGCCACCAACGGTAAATTTGTAGATGACGGGGGAAGACGTGGCCTGCAAGACAGTAAACCTGCACACCGGTGTGGTCTCGCCACACCGGCTCCGATGCTTAAGTCAGCAAACAGAACGGTAGGGAGTGGAAAAGTAAGAGCAAGAGGAGGGAGTAGAAAATATAGAATAGTGTTTAGGGATAGAATTCGGAGTCCCCACGAAGAGGGATATAAATACCTGCTCATTCTTCTAGGGTTTTTAGGGATTCGGAGGCATTTTAGGTCAAACCAGGCGAAACCGAGGCGCCCAAAGGTGGTGGGGACCAAACGGCATCGAACGGACTCGGCCCGCGAGGGTCGGGCCGAAAACCCGACCCCTTCAGTCTTGGCCCGTCCCATTTGTTGGTTTTGCCTCCTTGGTCCATCTTTCAGCCCGATTTCTCCCCGGTTGTCCTCGTCAGCTCCTTGTATATCGGGGTGGTCCAAAATTGCCTATAACAACAATGACACCTTGTTTCAAGATTTTCAACAAGCTGAACTAAAATAATAATAATAAGGGGAAAATACACTTTTAGTCCCTGAGGTTTGGGTTAAGTGACAGTTTGGTCCCTGAGTTTTCAAACTCAACAAAAATACCCCTGAGTTTTGAGATAAGGAGCATTTTGGTCCCTACCGTCAACTTTTCTGTTAAATTTTAACAGTTGCTGACGTGGCACTATTATTTTAATAAAAAAATTATTTTTAAAATTTTTTAAAATAAAAAAATAAAAAAATAAAAAAATATTATTATTTTTTTAATTATTTTATTTTTTCTCCATTTCTTTACTTCCCTTCTTCTTCTCCATATTCTTCCTCTTCATCCTTTCATTCTTCTTCTTCATATCTCCGGTGGCCGGCGGCCGACGGCCACCGCTCGCCGGCGCCGGCCGCCGGCACTCTTTTTTTTTTTTTTTTTTTTTTTTCCTCCCTCTCCTTTTCTTTTTCTTCCTCCCTCTTTTACTGTTAAAAAAAAAAAACAAAACGAATGGGCAAAACCCCCTTCGATTCCGGCGCCGGAGAGGGAGGAGGGAGGAGGGAGCTCCCTCCTCCGTCTCCGGCGGCGAGACAGAGGAGGGAGGACCCTCCTCCCTCCCCGTTCCAGATCTGGAACGATCCTCCCTCCTCTGTCTCGCCGCCGGAGACGGCGCCGGAGAGGGAGGAGGGAGCTCCCTCCTCCCTCTCCGGCGCCGGAATCGAAGGGGGTTTTCCCCCTTCGTTTTGTTTTTTTTTTTTTAACAGTAAAAGAGGGAGGAAGAAAAAGAAAAGGAGAGGGAGGAAAAAAAAAAAAAAAAGAGTGCCGGCGCCGGCGCCGGCGAGCGGTGGCCGCCGGGCGCCGGCTACCGGAGATATGAAGAAGAAGAATGAAAGGATGAAGAGAAAGAAGATGGAGAAGAAGAAGGGAAGTAAAGAAATGGAGAAAAAATAAAATAATTAAAAAAATAATAATATTTTTTTATTTTTTTATTTTTTTATTTTAAAAAATTTTAAAAATAATTTTCTTTATTAAAATAATAGTGCCACGTCAGCAACAGTTAAAATTTAACAGAAAAGTTGACGGCAGGGACCAAAATGCTCTTTATCTCAAAACTCAGGGGTATTTTTGTTGAGTTTGAAAACTCAGGGACCAAACTGTCACTTAACCCAAACCTCAGGGACTAAAAGTGTATTTTTCCCTAATAATAATAATTTAAAAAAAAAAAAAAAAAAAAAACGGATGCAATTTTTTTTTTTCTTCCAAAAAACATGTGAGGGTGGGAGATTTGAATCAATTGACCACATGCATTTTGTTGAGTAAATTCAATGCCAATTGAACTATGTTTATGTTGACAAAAATTGATACAATTTATTTCACTTGAAGACACCATTTTTAATGGTCACGTTAGACATGTTATTATTGTTGCTATTGTTTTTTCGAAAGTTATTTGTGGAAAAAATGTTTCGGTTTTAATTTCTACCATTAGACATGACAAAGACATTAAAATAATTTTAACATATGTATATACTAAAATGTGTTTATAGGATGGAAATGATCTAATTACAAATATTATATGTGAATTCTAGAAGTCGTTCCAAATATATTCACCATCTTGTCAAAAGTGTTAACATAACCGGTAATTGACATGTACCATTGACCAACAAGTTAAAGGTTTGAATCCTCCGTCCATAATTGTTGTTGAACTAAAAAATGTATGTATATACTCGTATATCCGATAATAGTGGTTTACAAATGACATTAGTCTGCTTATTAATTATTTTATAGGAATTCAAGTGCATTATGTACCCTCTGATATATTATTAAACCAACAAAAGTATGTGGATGATCTATTACTTAAACTGCAACTTGGTGATATGAAACCAGCCCCTTCATCTAGTGTCACGGGCCATAAGTTATCATTACATTCTAGAAGCCCCTTGGAAGATCCTTATATGTATCATAGTGGTATTGGTGCACTCCAAAACTCGACTCACACTCGTCCTTATATAGCATATATTGTAAACCAACTAAGTCAATTTCTTAAAGCACCAACTGATGAACATTAGCGGGTCGTGAAGAGAGTCTTTCGTTATATCAGTGGCCCCAAAAATTTTGGGCTGTCAATCTAGATGATAGAAAGATGGTTGTAGCTCACTGTGTGTTTGTTGGGAACAATACAGTCTAATGGGCGTATAAGAAGCAGTATGCGGTTGCGAGGTCCATTATAGAGTCTGAGTACAGGGCTATTGCCTTGACATCTACAGAAATAGTTTGGTTACAACAGCTACTTACTGAAATTGGTTTTCCATGTCCTACAAGGCAGTTCAATGACACAGGAGCCTTGACAGTGAATCTTGTATTTCATGCTCGAACCAAACATATCAAAGTCAATGTACATTTCATTCGTGACTTGGTTCTCAAATGCAAAGTGGCAATTTGATACATACCATCAACAGACCAACCGACTGATTGTTTAACCAAATCTTTGACTCACTCTCAATTTGCATGTCTCAGGTCCAAACTTGGGATAGCTGAACTACCCACTCGTTTGAGGGGGTATTAAGGATATCAAGCCATTGGCCCAAGATAAGGAGGATACCAAACCTATGGGCCACCCTTCAATATAAGGCATAAGACATCAATCCAGAAGGTTATTCTACACAATTCAGCATCATGATTGTTGATGGTCAAATTTGGTCAGAGGAACTCACCTGACTTTCACGTGCCACCAACAGTAAAATTTGTAGAAGAGGGGAAAGACGTGGCTTGCAAGGCAGTAAACTTGCACACCGGTGTGGTGCTCGACACACCGGCTCCGATGCTTAAGTCAGCAAGCAGAACAGTGGGGAGTGGAAAAGTAAGAGCAAGAGGAGAGAGTAGAGAATATAGAATAAGTTTTGGGATTAGAGTTTGAGTCCCTTCTTCAGTGGCGAATAGGGATATAAATACTTGCTCATCCTCCTAGGGTTTTTAGGGATTCAGAGGCGTTTTAGGTCAAACCAGGCGGAACCAGGGCAGACGGAGGCAGCAGGGACCAATAGGAGGCTAACGAGCTCGGCCTCGGCCTTGGGCCGAGGCCAACCATATGGGTCGGGCCCAATTGGCCCGACCCATTTGGTCTGGTCTTCCTCTAGGTCGATTCCCGGTCCTGCCTCCGCCCAGTTGTCCTCTTCAGCTCCCTGTGTATCATGGTGGTCCAAAATTACCTATAACAATGATAATTTGCATTATGTTATGATCTCTCCTATTGCAATCATCTGCGGGTACCTTCTGTATTTTATGATTATTTGTTATTCTTTATTTTTTGGGAATTTCCAGATTTCCCTAATGGTATAGATGTTCATCCTCATCTGCGGGTACCTTCTGTATTTTATGATTATTTGTTATTCTTTATTTTTTGAGAATTTCCAGATTTCCCTAACGGTATAGATGTTCATCCTATTTTCATGGTTGAATATAGAAACAGAGTATTATCTCATTTAATCTTCTTCTCCCTAAAACCTTGATTTGCGTGACTATCGTCAGATGTCATTATATAATATATGTGTGTGTTTGCACAATACATGCATTTTCATGTTAGGCAGCCTTTTTCTCAAGGATCAATTTTTCTGCCCACTCCCCCCACCAAAAAAAAAAAAACCTAAAATAATTTAGAATATATCTGTTTTAACTTTTCAAATGTTTAATTTTGAAAATAAATCATTTAAAAAAATCTAGTATTTGACAACCACTAAAAATAACTGATTAGAAAATGAGATTGGTAAATAAACTATTTTGAGAGAAACACTTGAAACCAACTTTTAAAAAACAATCTTCTAATAAACAATACTTGTGTATAAAAACATTTGTGAAGAAATGCAACCAAACATATGAGGGTTTAAATTCTAAACAAATTTTATACAAAATGTTTTTTAAAAAATGTATTCTTAAAAAATATTTAAATTAAAATGTATAGAAATATACCTGATAAATTTTAGGTAAAACTCAAAAGTGAGATTTTTTTCCGTCTTAAAACGAAAATACTAAAGATATTTCTATTTCGTCACCAAATCAAAACTTCAATTATATTTTTAATTTACTTAACAAAGGCATCTTGACATCACATCGTCACCTCAGTAGCCAATTTTTCACAGTCTCGTGAAAACAAAGACGAGATTAAAAGAAAAAAAAAAAAAAAAAACAACAACACATAAAAGTCAAGTACTAAATTGTAAGATAACAAAATCGTATATTCAGTATTTCCTTTATTCATTAAGTTTAAGGAGGCTCCCTCATTGGTTGTGCGCGCAATCAAGGACAAAATGTAATTGCATAATTGGCTCCGCCAGTGCACGTAAATGTACTAGTCTTATCATCATAAGCATAACTGTAAGCTTGAGGGCACTCATTCTTGAATATCTTCGAATAATTCGTCGGTTGGCAAGTTTCCGGCAGATTGTGGTTGCCACTGCAACAATATTCCGTCTTATTCAAAGCCATGCAAGCACTTTTACATGCGATCACTGCACCACCTTGCCCTTTAACGGCTAATTCCGGTGGACATACGACGTTTACATTTCCGCCACAGAGCACCGCTTTGCACTCACTCGATCCGCCGATCGGCGTCACTGAAACCGGCAAATTGAAGCCGTCGACGAGACTGATGTCATAGAAATCTCTACCGCCGCTTGGCGCTATGGTGAATTCGACGAGACTCGCCGGTGGAGTTCCGCCAGCGCCTTTGCATATGACTTGGCTGGAGCCGCAGTCGCCGGTTTCGCAAGAGAACTTCTCGTTGGCATCTGTGGAGCAGAGTGTTCGAGCCCAGAACCTGCCGGACCATGGGGGAGAAATGGCTACAGTATCTGTCGATCCAGGGAGTAATTTGAAGCCAGTGGTGGACGGTTGGCTGCCGGATCCGGTCAAGGCTCCCGGCCAGATTGGGAACGAACAATTGTTTTTAATGGCGAAATTGACCGAGTAAACCCCTGCAAATATAATGTAATTAATTACTGAACAAAATCAAATAAAACTTTCGTATCTCACATTTTTGTTTAAATTACAAAATTAGTCTATGAATTCTGTTCTTAAAATTTATATTTTGTGTCTAACTTGTAGTTTAACTATAAAATTGAATGGTATGTTTAATGACATCATAAATTTTTAATTTTGTACTTAGAAAATTTAAATAAATATCGTATTAAGTACACAATAAAAAATTTAAGAAAACACATAATTAAAAATGTAAGATGGACATCTTTTAAGAACCTTTGTGGGCACACGATATTGGTTTTTTATTAGATATTCTTTAAACATTCATAGACCCAAACATGTACAAACTTTGGGATTAAACTTGTAATTTACTCTAGTTTTTTAAATGTTACAAATGTTTAACCTCCAACCATTCAAGTGTGTTCAAACATAGATTAATTAGGGGATGTCAAAACATATAGTTCGACTAACATAAAGGGTATGTTTACGACTAAGAGGTCATTAGTTTAGATCTCTCCCTCAAATACCGTTGAACTATATTTAAAAAAGATTAACTAGGGAGATCTCGATTTACGCTTTCAATTAATAGACTACAACATCTACAATTCAAGAAGAACTTTGAAACTGATAATACAATCCAAATACTAAATTGGAGGGAAATAAAAGCCTCATAAGTTATCAACATCTTGTCTACTCTAACAAATTTTCTTTTTAATCTCAATTGCATAGACAATTAGCCTAGAGATTAACTAAAATAATATTTGATCATAGTACTTGAAAGATAGTATATACCTGAAAATGAGAAGATGACGAACAAAAGCCTTAAGAACTGAACTTGAAATGCCATTGATTCTGTGCGTGAATGTAAATGAGAATACGAAAATGAATATAATATATTATATATGGGTCAAGTGAAGGCTGCTATTATATAGCCCAGCCAGTGCCTCGAATTGGAAAAAGGTATGAAAATTAAGGACAGTGATGGATTTGGCAAGCATTTACTGATATAATTATTTCGTGATAAATAGCCAAGTCCAACCTAGACACTCTTTTTTACTTTTCACCAACAAAAACGTCTCTCTATCTTTTGGTTTTTCCATTCCTCTCCCCTTTCCACTCTATTTCATTTTTTTTTTCCCTGAAGGGGTGAATCTTAGAAGAAAATTTATTACTTATTAATTACTTTTTTTTTCAGTTATTTATTTAATTTTGATTTACTATCGTACAACTAAAACAATCTTGAATTGCTTAAAACGTCTATTGGGGCCTTGTAAAGCATGTAGATTTGATTGCTTAGGTAATTTCCTAACGTCTATATTTTTACGAAATTTTTGTTGAATATTATTAAAATTGTTGGATTAACATATTATTTCATTGAAAATGACGTTATTTTTCTTTTCAAAAAAAAAAAAGGAAAAAAGAAAATGGCGTTATTTCAAACATTTTTATTGGAAAAACAAAGTCATATTATTGTACGAAGACTAATTAAGTTGTATTAAGGAAAACTCTATTTCAATTGTGTGGGTTTTGATTTGGTCCTTATTTAATAAAGTTATAATTATTAATATATAATTAAAACTTGTGCATGCTTGTGATAATAAAACTAACATGACTAAATCGTGGAAAAAGTTTATAGTAGTAGTATTATGACCAAATATTTTTAGATCAAATAGGACTACGACAAATTTGAACATATAACTCGTGAATAAAATACCTATAATTATCTTTCCCAAAGGCCATATGTTCAATCTACCACTGTAAATTTGTTGAATATACAATATATATTGATATTACTGCAAATTAATTATCCAAAATTTCAACCTTTTTTTTTTTTTTTTTCTCTTTTGGATAAAATTTCAACATTATTTAATAATGATGTTTGGTTCAAAACCATGCATTAATACATTTTTTGTTTAGGACATTTTGCAATGTGAATAGACAAAGTAGGGTATCATGGGAGTTTTTTTTTTTTTTTTTTTTTTTTTTTTTTTTTTTTTTTTTTGGGAGTGTTGCGTATGTGTTTCTTTCTACTGGAAAAATTGCAATGAGAGACCTTCAAACTTTCATTTTTTCGGTGTAAGACCTCTACACACTTTTAGATATTGTTTTTAAATCTGCACCCTATTGACCGTATTGTAAAAATCATTATATTATATTCAAAAAAAATAAAAAATAGTCTCTAAACTTTCAGGACGGTGTCAATTTAGTCCATGAACTTTAAAAAGTTTCAAGTACGTCATCGAACCTTAAAAAGTATCCAATAGAGTTCTTAAACTTTCACACTTGTATCCAATAAGTTACTCAACTTTTAATTTTGTGTCTAATAAATTTTTGACTTATTCAACATTTCTTAAAATTCACAATACTGCTAAATACAAAATTACTGGAAGTTTAGAGTCGTAATAGGCATAAAATTCAATTTTATGTATGGTAGATTGATTAATCTTTAAAAATAATATTGAACGCTGTAACGCCCCCAAAATCTTACCTATACTAGGAGACATTATTAAACCTTTACTCTAACGCCAACTTGATGCCCCAAAAATTTCGGCAACATAACGACGTAACTAAAGCTAATAAAAAATTTTAAACACCTGAAAGACAAGAGTACACACTTGTTCTAAAATCATAACACAACCTCTTCTTCATTTGACAACATCCCATCATACCAAATAAAATAAGCACTAACTCCAATTCTCCAGTAAGTACATACGAGTCAGATCTCGTAACAAGTGCAGTTAACAGAATTAACACACCCTAAATAAAATAGTTTCAAACTTACATCTATTACAACAACCAAACGAGTTAACCAACAACTACATCGACTTTAACAAAATCTAGTACGAGTAAATGAAAATAGCTATTATCTAATGGTCTCCTCTCCCAAGCCTCCTCCTCATCACCAAGTCCAGATATGGTCTCATAACCTGCAAAAAAATCTAGTGGTGGATCAGTACAATACAGCGGTACTGAGTAAGTGGCTCATACCTGAAAAGCCATCAAACACATATGCATACAAGGCAGATATCGTATTTTTCCACACACAAGCTCAATATATCTGGAACATAATTAACACATACGCCATGCATCAAACCATGCATCAAGCAACATACTCATGCGACATACATCCATAACCACTAACTCAAGCCCTATCAAGCTCTATCTGACTCCTATGAGTTCTCTCAATTCGACTCCTTTGAGTCCTTTCAAAGCTCCCCAAGACTGACCCTTCAAGTCACACTGACCTCTGAGTTCTCTACGGAGCTGGGTGTTCGACCCTTGACCATTTTTACCCAAGGCCTCGAACTGTGCATCGCCCCTTGGCCATATTACCCAAGGCACCCGATGACTTCAATTTCACATAGCCTTCATAAAGCTCTCCAAGGTTGGCCCTTCGAGCCGCACTGTCCCCTGACCATTTGTACCCAGGACCACAATGCTCTCTACGGAGCTCGGCATTCGACCCTTGACCATTTTTACCCAAGGCCTCGAACTGTGCATCGCCCCTTGGCCATATTACCCAAGGCACCCAATGACTCCACAATCAAACTGTACATCGCCCCTTGGCCATATTACCCAAGGCACCCTATGCTCCTCCTAATCCATTGGTGACATACCACCCCTCGACCATTTTTACTTGAGGCACCTGGCATTCACCTAACTTCCCTTTTCAACACACAGGGCCCTCTGACCTCACATTCTCACTAGAATGCATGAATCCTACTCATCATGCTTCTAGACTATGTTTATGCCAATGACATGCTCACGACCAAAAATGTATATTCCATACATGCTTTCTAGCTCATGTCATGCTTTTAGTCCATGTAACAACCAAACGACATGCTCTCTACATTAAATTCATGTCTGTCAGACAATCACCATAAAACAACATATATACTTTTCACATCAAATTCCAGTCACAACATCTCAGAATGATTCAACATAACAATTCACTACATCGATTTCAAGATCCTCAAAACTCGTCAATGACGAGGCAACATACATACACATACATGTATACAACATACAATAAAACCAAGGAGCAAAGCACATAGCATACGAGCACACAAGCAACCAGACTCAACAAGTAGAATTCCACTTACCTCAAATGCTCCTAAAGCAACTTCAACAACAACTCAAGGTAGTCCAGGAAGGCTCCTAAATAATCAAGACAACCTCTACTAAATTAGAACCAACTTACAGATTCTTTAAACATGCTTGAAAGGCCAAATTCAATCGAGAAAGACTATTTCCTTGCTGAACAGCAACTCAAAATTCCCCAAATTGAAAACCCAAAGTCTTTAGACTATGGGCAACCACGTCTAAGGCACAACGGGTAATGGGTACTTGTTGAATGGCTATAATCAAGGCTTTTCAGCCGTTGGACAGCAAGCAAATGATATGATTTCCCATTCTAAGGACTTCTAGAGGTTGGACAACGCTACTAGAGCCTAGACAATTGCTAGAAGATAATTTTGCATGCATTTTAAACCACAAACAACAAGCAAAAACTCATAAATTCATGATCTAGGAACCTACAAGGGTTGGGCAACGCTTTAAAAGCCTAAACAACTAATGGGTATCGATTAAACATGCTTTTAAGGCTTTAACCATTAATGGGTATCAAACCTTTAAGCTATTAAACTAAAAACAACAATGAATCTTACCCAACGGACCCGATTTCACGCAAGACGGGTTATATTAACCTCGAACGACACACTAGAACGATCCTTGGGTAGTGGGTATTCGAGCTTATAGTGATTCGAACCCAATCGATCACTTAGACGGCACTGTAGAATAGAATTTTCAATATTAACTTGAATTTCCAGCACCTAATGAAATGAGTATTCGCTTAAACTTGACTAAAGGTCCAAAGGAGCATGGGTAAGGGATTAAACTTACCAAAAACGCCAAACGACACCAACAACAGCCGGAAACGTTGCTGTACAGAGGCAGAATCGACTCAAACAAGAACGACAGGGCTCCGAATCGCTATATACGCGAGATCTAACAACACCAAACCATGAGGAACTTAGATCACGCCTTAAATCACATGAAAAAAGGAAAGGAAAGAGGTTTACCCAAGGTTTCTAAGGCTGAAACGCGGAGGAGACGGGGCTTCGAGCTGTTGTCCGTGCAAGATCTAACCAATAAGGACTCAAGGGAGTTAGATCGGGCCTTAACGAATACACATGAGTGAGTTTGAGACTTACCCACGAGTTTTCTTAGCCAAAAACGAAAGGAAAAGGCTGACCCACGAGGCTTCTTGGCCGAAAAACACACAGACAGAGACCCGCATGACTCCACGACGACGGCGCGAACGGAATAGGGACGACGACGGCTGGAGCTCGAGCGGTGGCTACCCACGGCGTCTGTGGCTGGACTCATGACCTCACGAGAGAGAGAGACCGAAGAGAGGGAGACGACGTAGAGAGGGAGAGAGAGTTCGCGGATGGAGGGCTCGACAGACCGCTACAACATGCGACCTCTAACGGCGGCATGTTGGATACTTTTTAAAAACCATGGACCAAATTGATACAACTGTGGATCTGTCAAGTTGAGTTATGCTTGCAATGAACTAGGTATCTATTAAACAGTGGAGGGTAGGAATAAAAGGCAAATATTTTCATAATAGATAATAAGAATAAATGTATTGCTTATCTTTATTTTATTTTATTTTATTTTTTTCTTTTTGAAACTAAGTGTATTGCTTGTCTTTTCAACAAAGTATTTACCATCTCATAAAATATCAGAATATCAAATATACGTAAATTTAAAAAATATATAATAACAATAATTCTTCATCATTTTATCTCTAATTCAAAGCACTGTAAAATGACAAAGATTGGATCGAACAAAGATCGCATAAAAATGAGTTACTAAATTGGAAGAAAAAAAGAAACAAGATTATTATATATTTAGCATTCCTCCTCGATATATAGACATCAAGGACAAAATGTGATGGCATAATTGGCTCCACCCGTGCACGTAAAGGTACTAGTCGCATCATCGTAAGCGTAACTATAAGCTTGCGGGCACTGATTCTTGAATATCATCGAATAATTCGTCGGTGGACAAGTCTGTGGCTGATTGTGGTCGCCGTTGCAACAATACTCCGGCCGATTGAAAGCCATACAAGCACTTTTACATGCAATCACTGCGCCATCTTGGCCTCTAATGGCTAATTCCGGTGGACAAACCGCATTTACATTTCCTGCGCAAACTACTGATCTGCACCCACCCGATCCGCCTATTGGTGTCAATGAAACGGGCAAATTGAAGCCATCCACGAGGCTGATGTCAAAGAAATCTTGGCCGCCGTTTGGCGCTATGGTGAATTCGACGAGGCTTGCTGGCGGAATTGCGCCGGCACCGTTGCACGTGACTTGCCCGCTGCCACAGTCGGCGGTTCCGCAAGAGAACTTCCCACTCGCGTCTGTGGAGCAGAGAGTTCGAGCCCAAAACCTGCCGGACCACGGCGGAGAAGTGGTCACCGTCGCTGTCGATCCAGGCAGTAATTCGAAGCCCGTGGTCGACAGTTGGTTGCCGGCGCCAGTCAAGCCTCCCGGCCAAATTGGGAAATTACAGTTGTTTTTAATGGTGAAATCGACCGAGTAAACCCCTGCAGATATTGTGTAATTATTGATTAATAATTAAAAAATGTATATATCTCGCATATTTTTAGATGGGGTGGAGGTTAATTGAACGAATAATTTATTGTATTATCAATCCACGTGCTTCAAGAGATATGAATAAATTTTATCTTATTTTGTCTTTTAAAAAAATATATATATCTTATTTTGTTCTTTATTTTTTTTTTGTTAAATAAAAATAAAATTGGAGCTTGTTTTACATTTTCCAATCTTTGCTCTTCTATTTTGAAATTTTGATCTTATTTCATTGTACAAATTCTAGATGCAGAATAATTAAACGACTTTTTATAAGACATTACAAACAATTTATATTTTTTGAAATTTCTTCTAAGAAGAAATTTAATATTTTGTTAATATTTTTTTTTTTTTCGTTTTAAAATTTCAAGAATAATTTTATTTTTTAAAATACATTAGGTTGAACAAATGATTTAGTACATGAGAACGTGCACCCAATCGCTTTTAGAATCATTGATCATTACACGCGTTAATACAAGCATAACTTATCAAGAGATAAGAGGTTTGAATCCCCAACTCCATATGTGAAAAACATTTATATATAACATAAAATGATTTTAAAATGATTTTAAACGAATGTGTAATAAATTAAAAGTAAATAAAAATACTTTAGAAAAAACGTAATGATTATCATATATTTCTTTAAAAAAACCATGAAAGATTTTTGCTTGCAATTTCAATTGGATAGAGATGGGTGCTTTTACTAAAATTACACAATTTCAATCCATCAACTATCATATAACAATTCATCAAGAATAACTTCAACGACAAAAAATACAAATACAAATACTAAATTAGAGGGAAAAAATCTGTTACGATCAAATATTTTTAAATCGTATAACTAACAGTATAGAGATTTAACTTAAATCAAATGATAGAATATACCTGAAAAGAAGAAGATCATGAATGAAAGTCTAAACAATTGCATTTGAATTGCCATGATTGCGAAGGTGACTCTCTTAAAAAACTATTATACTTTCTAAGAATTGGTTCTCTATGCGAATATGAATATCTGGATCAAGTGAATACTATTATATAGTCCCTACCTCATTTAAAAAAAAGGCACGAGAATTAAGAGTAATGATGGATTTGGCATGTGTAATTTACATTGATAATAATTTCCTAATAATTAGAGCAATCCCAGCCTAGAAAATCCTTTTTACTTATCAACAATAATAATTACTCAAAATTAGGCTTTGCTTCTCTCTCTAATCTCTTTTGGTTTAACAATTCTTTTTGTTTATCCTCTATTTCAATTTCTTCCTCACTCGTAAATCTAAGAAGAAATTTCTTTATTCCCTTATCATGCACTTTGTTTCATTATTCTCTAATTATTGTATATTTTGTCATTTTTTAATTTATTGAACTGGAGACCCTAAAATATTAAAATTTTTTAAACCATGCAACCAACACAAAATATAATATTTTATTCAAAAAAACAAAACACACACACACAAAATATAATATAATTGCTTAGAACATCTGTACACTCACTTTGAACCTTACAAATGTATATGAATGGATTGCTTAAGTAATTTTGTAATGCACGTACTTTAATTTAAAGGATTTTTTGTGTGAATTTATATTTAAAAGGTAGTTTGTGAAATATTCAAAATGCTAGGGAAGTTTTACGAGTAACATTTAAATTGCCAATGGAGCATATATCATTTTCATTGAAAAGAAAATAACATATGTCATAGAAAGTACCATAATTTTAGAATTATTATTGAAACCTGTCATTTACATCTTCATTCTTTTTTTGATCAACAACATTTTGGGTGGAACAATTATAAGAACTCTTGCTTAGGAGTACATGTTTGGCAAGCAATAATTTACTACATTCTTGAAAACATTGTCTTAAGTAATTTATCAACAAACTTGTTAATTGATCTGGTAATTTATGGATGATTTCGATTATTTATTTCTAACAGCATGATTGTTAAACAACAACCTAATGAATAAAATGTGATTTATATCATTTTATATATATATATATATATATATATATATATATATATATATATATATATATATAAAGGGGTGGGATCGATGAAGATTTAAACTTCTCACACCCTTTAGCAATTATTTTATTATTATTTTTCGCATCAACATCTTTTTTTACTACGTTTCAACATCTGTAATAATATACTATCTATTATATCAATCTCTTTCATGTTACAATAAATAATAAAGGGAATCAACTAGTAATTTCAAACAAATGTAAATTTAAAATTTAATTTTTAGAAGGAAATTGATTTTTTTAAAATAATTTCTACTACTTAAAAAATGTACAACACAAAATAAAAGACAGGCAAATTTTGAACGATAAAAAATATATAAAAGTAGATAGAATTTTGAAAACTAAAAGGGTTTTTTTCCCCGAGAATAAAACTAAAACCTATACGTTTAAACTCATAAATATTTGGAGAAAAAACATTACTTTTATTTATAAATAATGTAGACAAAATATTGGGACTTTAATGTTTTAGGGCTTACCAGTATATATACGGATGTCTCTACACACCAACCTTAAAATACTGACAATTAGGAGAGATAAATTTTGAGATAATTACGTTGATGACTCATTTTGAGATATCAAAATAAAGTCTTACCTTTTCAGAATAAGGATATATGTCATCTTGCTTACGTCATCATGCTAGCAAAATTATCATTTTACTCTCTATATGAAAACACGCATTTAAGGCATTTAAGAGCGAGAAGTTGGAGCGAGAGCGCGATTTAAAAGCGAGATTGGAGAGAGAAATTATAGAGAGAGTAAGAGATTGGAGAGCGAGAGCGAGAATGAGAGTGAGAGCGAGAAGCCAGAGCAAGATGGAGATTGGAGAGAGAGCGAGAAGCTAGGGCGAGAGTAGCGAGAGAACGCGAGTAGAGAGTAAAATGTTAATTTTACTAGAATGCTGACGCAAAACAAAATAGCATACATATTTGTTTTGAAAATATGGGACATTTATCATTTTCGCATCCGTAGAAAAATCCCATAAAATGTTCTCTTAATTGTCAAGATTTTAATAGAATGGGTAGGAGATCTCTAACTACCGTCATGCAGCAAAAATATTGTTCATATAGTATAAGTACGTAAAGTTGCATAGTCACAATTTTAACCCCGAAATAAAAAGGAAGGAACAATAATAACAATCTTGGCAATGCCACGATTTAATAATTTGGCAATTCACATTTATTCCTCAAGTTAAACGTCCCACCGATATACACGTAAAGGTACTAGTCTTGTCATCGTAAGCATAACTATAAGCTTGAGGGCACTGTCTCTTGAATATCTTCGAAAAATTCGTCGGTGGACAAGTTTGTGGCTGATTGTGGTCGCCGCTGTAGCAATATTCCGGGATTAGATTCCATTTGCTCAACATGTTTCAAAACTGCACGAATATCTGTCGTACTCATTGATGATGGATTAGAGTTGGACAAAAAGCATAACATAGAGTGGCATAGAAGTTTAGAAGTTTTCACGCAGACAGACGAAAAATGGGAATCAAATCCTTTTTATAATTGATTATTGTAATGAACAACACAGTGTTTCATATAATACATTGAGAGTGCAACCAAAGTTTTACGTTCACTAGAAAAAGGTGATGGGAATATATATAAATGAGGTGAGAGATAACACAACTTCGTTAAGTACGGGTTAATCTTTTGGAAAGAACGCCTAAAAACAGAGTTATGAGAGATCATGTCTAAATTAGAGGACAATATCATATTATTGTACATATATATTGAAGGTAGATATATATTTATATATATAACGATAATAATATAGATATCGAATTTTCGAAAAAAAAAAAAAAGCAATATAGATATCGATACATCAAAATAATAATAAATTGTTGAGGATTAAACTCGTTCGAAAATTCTCATCCCACCTATCTCTCTCTCTTACCTGAAAAGCAAAATATCGATGCAACAATATATTATGTAGTAAATAATTGATGTCGTTCATAAATTACAAAATCAGATTATACAAGTTTATTGATAAATACTTAATATACAATAATTTATAAAATGTAAATCACACACGTTATTTCAATAATAATATCTCTAAAACCAGGGTGCTTCGTATGATATCGTTTGATAAATATGGTTTTTTTCTTCTTCAATTGAAATGATATATGCTGCTGCATCGAGAATTTAAATGTTTTCATAAAACTTCCATAGTATTTAGATTATTTTAAAAACTGACTTTTATATATGTATGTATATAAATATAAATATAAATTCACACAAAAACTCCTTCAAAGCATGTGCAGAATTGCTTTAAACAGTCCATTTACATGCTCTGCTGTGTTCAAAGATATGTTTGTCAACGAACTACAGATATTTTAAGCAACCATATTAAATATACACGGTTTTGGCTGTGTAGTGTCAATAAAAAGTTACTATTTTTATGTTTAAAAAAATTAATTAAAAAATTTACTATTTTGGAGTATAGTTTGATAAAATTGAAAATTGAAATTTTAAGTTTCAATAAATTAAGTCTTGTTTGATAACCATTTGGTTTTTGAAAATTAGGCTTGCTTTCTCTCAAATTCCCTACAATGATTTTCATTTTTGTTAAAGGAACCATTTGAATTCCTTACCAAATTTCAAAAACAAAAACAAGTTTTTGGAAACTACTTTTTTTGGTTTTCAAAATTTGACTTGGTCTTTGAAAACAAGGAAGAAGGTAGTTATACTAAAACAAAAAAAACTCATAGATAGGAATAGGTGTGTATAAGCTTAATTTCCAAAAATAAAAAACCAAATGAATTATCAAACGGGGCCTTAAGTTTTTGGTTTTTGGTTTTTGAAAATTAAACTTAAAAACACTATTTCCCCATTAAGTTTCTTGACTTTGTTATATACCTCATTCCCATGTTTTAAAAAACCAAGTCAAGTTTTGAAAACTAAAAAAAGTAGGTCTCGTTTGATAACCATTTGGTTTTTTGTTTTTAGTTTTTTATAAAATTTTTCATCTTTATTAATGACACGTTTGAATTCCTAGCCAAGTTCTAAAAACAAAAACAAGTTTTTGAAAACTATTTTTTTTTTTCAAAATTAGACTTGGTTTTTGAAAACAAGGGAAGGACAATAGATAACATAATGAAGAAACTTTTCCAATTACAATACTGTGAAAAAAGAACCGCAATAAATGAAAAGAAGAGGCATCTTTCACCCAGAAACGAAGGATTTGAACTAAAATTTCCAGATGAAGAGGATAGGGTATTATTACATCTGACACACAATTTAAATGTGGGAATTTATCCTCTAAAAAAAGGAAATTGTAGAATTTTAAGCGAACTTATAATGCCCAATCAGAACGCAAGTTTCCAGCAGAGAAATAATTAAGCAGAAAATAAAGAACACAAGGATATATAGTGGTTCAACCTTTCGGTCTACATCCACTTTAAGAACCAGCGTACGAGAGTTTTATTATGAGCAATAGTCAACAATACAGAGTACATCAATGGCACAAATTTACCCAATGTAAATATACCTCAAACCTCAATGGATTTGAGCTCACAAGAGAAATACCAACGGAGAGATTACCACGCCGAAACAGCCACAACGATCGAGACCCACGCCTGCTCTAACCGAGACTCACACCAGCGCTACCAGTCTCACACAACTGTACCCACGGCGACACTCCGACCCTGAAACTGAAGCCCACGCAGTCACCTGCTCCGAAAACGACTGCAGCAGTAAACTGAAGTCTCTACCTCGAAGAAGAGACCCAAACCGACGCCAACCAGACCCACGCCGATAACTCGAGACCCACGCTGATTGAACGCATCAAAGGAGATCGACGGCAGTCCCTAACCGGAAGAAAACACACCTCGACGGCTAGTTGTCTCTAAACACCGAGACCCACGCGATTTCGTGACCGGCGGCGGTGCTTTTCTTCCTCTCTCTCACTGTTTGTTGTGTGCGGCTGAATGTCTCTTTTTTTTTTTTTTTAAACTATCGTGAACCACAGCCCTAAAGAGAAGATGAAGGCCAAATGACAAGCTTGCCCCTCTGTATTGAAGAAATTACAAAATTGCCCTTTTATTATTATTTTTCCCTTAAAATAACTTGTCACATTTTACAAATCTCCCTCATGACAAGAATATTTTAAGCTATAAGTTGGTTCTCTAATTTCCCTATCACCCTGGCTTTACATTCAGCTCATTTAACAGGTATTTAAACCTATGAGTTGTGAGAACCTTCGTAAGCATATCCGACAAATTCTGATCTGTATGAACTTTCACCAGTTTAACTTCATTCTGAGAAACCATATCCCTTATAAAGTGAAACTTAACATCAATATGCTTAGACCGTTCATGGTGAGATGGATTCTTCGCAAGATGAATAGCACTCTGGCTATCACAACGGATGACAGGAATAAACTCTTGAGACAACAACTCACCAACAATTCTTTTCAACCACACTGCTTCCTTAACTGCTTCACCAACTGAAATATACTCTGACTCAGTGGTTGACAAAGCAACGACTGGCTGCAGAGCAACCTTCCAACTGACCACATTACCATACAAACGAAAAATGTGACCTGATAAAGACCTTCTTTTGTCAAGGTCTGAAGCATAATCTGCATCTGTGAAGCCTTCCAGCAATGCTGATTGATCACAACCATTCCCAAAGCACAGTGACACACCTGACGTACCTTTCAAATACCGAAGCACCCATTTAACTGCATTCCA
This sequence comes from Luffa acutangula, assembly GCA_036850905.1. Classification (NCBI taxonomy): domain Eukaryota; kingdom Viridiplantae; phylum Streptophyta; class Magnoliopsida; order Cucurbitales; family Cucurbitaceae; genus Luffa; species Luffa acutangula. Next base: position 51,305,693 of record CM072087.1, on the reverse strand, counting down.
ATGCTCCTTTCCAGGATTTGACATAAACCTACTTATCATGCTCATTGAATAACCCAAGTCAGGCCTAGTACAAATCATGAGATACATAATGCTCCCTACGGCATTACAATATGGAATTTTAGACATCTCTAACCTTTCCTGATCAGTTTTAGGCGACTGAGACGAAGAAAGCCTAAAATGAGATGCTAAGGGTGTCGAAACTGACTTACAATCAGACATATTATACTTCTCAAGCAGTTTATGCACATAGCTCTCCTGCGAAATGGTTAACAAACCTTTCTCCCTATCTCTCTTAATATCCATGCCTAAGATTCTTTTCAATGCACCTAAATCTTTCATTTCAAACTCACTACTCAACTGTTTCTTGAGTTCACAGATTTCAGCATAATCCTTAGACACAAGTATCATATCATCTACATAAAGAAGTAGATAAACATATGTACCTTTCAGAGATAGTTTCCAAGAAACGCATGCATCATATGAGCTCCTGCGAAACCCCTGCTTCAAGATAAAGGTATCAAAGCGAATATACCACTGTCTTGGCGATTGCTTCAGTCCATAAATGGACTTGTGAAGGAGACAAACCATATCTTCCTTTCCCTTCACCTCATAGCCCTTTGGTTGAGCCATGTAAATAACCTCCTCCAATTCTCCATGAAGGAATGCTGTAGTGACATCCATCTGTTCAAGAAACATATCAAAGTGAACAGCAATAGACAAAGCTAAACGAATAGACGAATGTCTTACCACCGGAGAGAAAATCTCATTATAATCAACTCCCTCCTTTTGAGTGTAGCCCTTGGCTACTAGCCTAGCTTTATACCTAGGCTTGCTGTTACCTCCTGTACCTGGCTTGATTTTATAAATCCACTTTGATTGAATGAGTTTCTGTTTAGGAGGCTTTGGAACCAATGACCAAGTCTGATTCTTATGTAAAGAGGACAACTCTTCTTCCATTGCAGCTTTCCACTGTTCCCTCAACCCAGACTCAATAGCCTCTTCGAATGTAATAGGCTCTACTTCAATATTATCAGAAGCACAATTCAGAGCAAATGCAACTAAGTCAGCAAAACCATACCTCGTAGGTGCCTGTCTGACTCTCTGAGATCTATCACGTGCAAGCTGATAATTCTGCAAGTCATTGTTATCTGAACTTTCCTCAGTGAAAGCTCCCTCATCAATCAAAGTTCTCTCCTGTTGAAACTGTATACCATTAGATTCAGACCGCTGTGAAGACTCTGCTTGTGAATCCAACTGTGAATCATCGCTAGATTCACCTCTAGCAGCTGATGGTTGTTTTTCAGACTCAATTCTGACTTCTGTTTCAACATTCTCAACTGATCGCTGTTCTGGCTGACTCTTAACACAAAACGGCATCTCATCTTCATTGAAAGTGACATCTCTGCTGATTATACATTTATTTCTACCTTCTTCCAAGCACCAAAGCTTATATCCTTTGACACCTTGAGGGTAGCCAATAAACATACATTTCAATGCTCTCTTGTTTAGCTTTCCTTCCTTAACATGAGCATAAGCTAAACAACCAAATACCCTGAGATGCTCAAGACTTGGAACTTCACCTTTCCATATCTCTTGAGGAGTCTTGAAATCTATAGCGGATGACGGACTCCTGTTAATGAGATAACAGGCGGTTTGGGCAGCTTCGCCCCAAAACTTCTGAGGCAGTGAAGCATTTGACAGAAGACACCTAGTACGCTCCATTATTGTTCTATTGAACCTCTCAGCTAAACCATTCTGCTGAGGAGTGTATGTAACAGTAAGGTGCCTCGTGATTCCCTCAGACTTGCAAAGTTTGTCGAATTTGTGATTTACAAATTCTAAACCATTATCTGTCCTCAAGTACTTTACTTTTCTCCCTGTTTGGTTCTCAGTCTGCTTCTTCCATTCAAGGAATTTCCCAAAAACTTCATCCTTTTGTTTCAGTAGATAAATCCACACTTTCCTCGAAAAATCATCAATTATTGACATGAAGTACCTCGAACCTCCCATAGTAGGTACCTTCGCCGGACCCCACAAATCTGAGTGCACATAGTCTAATATGCCTTTCGTTGAATGCTTCCCTTTTCCGAATTTTACCCTTGTAGACTTTCCCATTATGCAATGATCACAAAATGGGAGTTCAATCTCTTTAACACCTCCAAGTAACCCTTGTTTAGAAAGAGCTTGTAGACCTCTTTCACTCACATGTGCCAACCTTCTATGCCATAGCATAGACACATCAGTTCCTTTACCAGATGCAACATCCACACTTCCTGCAATAGCGGTCCCTTCCAACACATAAAGGCCATTCTTCAAGGATCCCTTTAACTTCACCAAAGAACCCTTAGAAACTTTCAGAACTCCATTTTCAGATTTATAGCAATAACCTGATCTATCTAATTCACCTAAAGAAATTAGATTTCGTTTGAGTTCTGGAACATACCTTACATTTGTAAGCATTCTGATCATCCCATCATGTGTTGAAAGCCGAACTGACCCAGTTCCTTTCACATTGCAGACACCATTATCTCCGAGCAAGACTTTTCCACCACTTGTTTCCTGAAAGTCAATCAAGTAATCTCGATTAGGAGTCATGTGGAATGTGCAACCTGAATCCATGATCCACTCATCTTGAAACTCTCTACTGGACACCATCAAGACCTCTGCTGAATCATACCCATCAGTTACATTGGCTGAACTCGATTCACCTCTCTTACCATCGGAGACTTCCTTGTTCTTGTTCAATGGACAATTTTTCTTAAAATGTCCATCCTTACGACACAAGTAGCACTTTTTCCCTTTTCCTCTAGACTTGGACCTGGTTCTCGAATCCTTTCCTTTCCAGTTCTTTTTCTCTGTTCTCCCTCTGGCTATAAGTAACTCACCTTCCCTGCGTTCCTTTTTAATTTCGAGATTTCTAGTTTTCAAGGCATCCAACACAATATCCATGGTTAGCGAATCCCTACCATATTTAATTGCAGCCTTTACCTCTCGAAACGAATCCGACAAAGAATTCAAAAGTATCACTGCTTGATTCTCATCCGACATCTTCTCACCGATGTTATTGAGATCAACTACAATCTTTTGAAATTCATCCAAGTTCTCTTCCAAGCCTTTACTTTGATCCATCTTATATCCAAAGAATTTTTCCTTTAGATATAATTTATTTGGCAGAGACTTTGTCAAATAAAGACTTTCTAGCTTCTTCCATAACTCAATCGTGGTAGTTACCTCATTCACTTGCCTAAGCACTCCATCTGAGAGATAGAGTATGATGGTCGAATAGGCAATCTCATCCATTTCCTTCTTATCATCTTCTGAGAGTGTCGCCGGAAGGTCCTTTTCGTCACCCAAGATTTTAGCTACTTTTTGTTGCACCAAAAGAGCTTTAATCTTCTTTCTCCATAGACCGAAATCACCCTTCCCATCAAATCGAGCAACCTCGAAACGAGTCGACATTGAAGACATTAATCAATATATAACTCACAGAATAAGAATAGAAACTCCAAAGGCACTAAACCACGAACCTCCAAACTTTTGGATCGAACGGAGCTCTGATACCACTTGTAGAATTTTAAGCGAACTTATAATGCCCAATCAGAACGCAAGTTTCCAGCAGAGAAATAATTAAGCAGAAAATAAAGAACACAAGGATATATAGTGGTTCAACCTTTCGGTCTACATCCACTTTAAGAACCAGCTTGCGAGAGTTTTATTATGAGCAATAGTCAACAATACAGAGTACATCAATGGCACAAATTTACCCAATGTAAATATACCTCAAACCTCAATGGATTTGAGCTCACAAGAGAAATACCAACGGAGAGATTACCACGCCGAAACAGCCACAACGATCGAGACCCACGCCTGCTCTAACCGAGACTCACACCAGCGCTACCAGTCTCACACAACTGTACCCACGGCGACACTCCGACCCTGAAACTGAAGCCCACGCAGTCACCTGCTCCGAAAACGACTGCAGCAGTAAACTGAAGTCTCTACCTCGAAGAAGAGACCCAAACCGACGCCAACCAGACCCACGCCGATAACTCGAGACCCACGCTGATTGAACGCATCAAAGGAGATCGACGGCAGTCCCTAACCGGAAGAAAACACACCTCGACGGCTAGTTGTCTCTAAACACCGAGACCCACGCGATTTCGTGACCGGTGGCGGTGCTTTTCTTCCTCTCTCTCACTGTTTGTTGTGTGCGGCTGAATGTCTCTTTTTTTTTTTTTTTTAAACTATCGTGAACCACAGCCCTAAAGAGAAGATGAAGGCCAAATGACAAGCTTGCCCCTCTGTATTGAAGAAATTACAAAATTGCCCTTTTATTATTATTTTTCCCTTAAAATAACTTGTCACATTTTACAGAAATATTGAATGATTTGATCGTAAATTATAAGATTTTTTCGATTTTTTCTTCCTTAAAGGAAGATACTAATCGTAGGGAAAATGAAATTTCCACAATGATTGCAAACCTTTCTGATAGCATTTGAGAATACAAATTTTTATTGTGTAGATAAAAGTAGTGTTTATGAGCTTAATTTTCAAAAACCAAAAACTAAAAACGAAATGGTTATCAAAATGAGTCGTAGTTTTCAAAAACTTGTGTTTTGTTTTTTGAATTTGGCCAGGAATTCACATGTACCCTTAACAAAGATGAAAACTATATGGTAGTGAAATCGAAAGAAAACGAGCTTCATTTTCAAAATCAAAAAACTAAATGGTTATCAAATTGGATCATAACAATTAACAAAGTACATGATAAGAGAATAATGATTTTTTTTTTCGAGAAATAAAGGAGTGGAATATTGAAATATAGGAGAAAGAAAAAAAGAATTGTTGAAACAAAAAGATAAGAGAGATAAGTTAAGAGCCTGTCTATGAAATAAAAGTGAAAAACTAATGGTCAGTCAGTTTCTGTTCAAGAAAGACAAATTTGAATTAAAAATGGTTTTGACTTTTTGAAAAGTGGCAAAATCTGGAGGAGAAAAATTAAATCTGTTAAAAAAAATTATATATATAGCTTAGTCAGCAAAATTTTAAACAGTTTAAAAAACAAAAAATTAAACAAAAAAAAAGGAGGAGAGAGATGCATAATTTCACAAATAAATAAATACGTAAGAAACAGTTTGCTGTGTTTCCAAAAAAAAAAAAAAAAGAAAAAAAAAACAGTTAGATCAATTAACCAACCACATGTCATCAATATAGGAGGAGAGAACCTCGTGTGGCTGGTAGTAAAAGGAGAGCAAATTGCTCTATTAATTCTCATGCCTTTTTTAGATGGAGGCATGGCCTATATAATAGGCCTTCACTTGACCCACATTTTCATATTCACAAAGAAACTTGGCTTATAGAAATTACTAGCTAGATTACAAAGAGTCGCATCCATGGCAATTCAAATGCGACTCTTTAGACTTTCATTCATCGTCTTCTTCTTTTCAGGTACTCTATCTCTTTTGATAACATAATTAATATGATACTGTTTAAGTGGATTTAGAAACGTTTGAAGGGGTTGATTCAATATGTAATTGCAATACGTCGTTTCATCCCTCCAATTTAGTATTTGTAGTTGTATATTTGTTTTTGAAATTCTTGGTGAATTATCCATCTCACCGTTGATTGGTTGGAATTTTGTAATTTAGCAAAGAGCATTTATCTATCTAATTGAAAAACGCAAGTTAAGTCAACGCGAGCATAACTCAATTGACATATGTACTAATGATCAAGATGTTTGTGGTTCGAATCTCTCATCCACTCATTTTTTACCTAATTTCTCACTCTGCCACGAAAATTTTAATAGTATTGTGTGAAATAACTCTTATAGATGTATTTTATTGAATATCACATGATGAAAAACAAGAATATCAAATGCATATATATTGAGCAACCTAAAAAAAACTGAAATAACAAAGTTTGTTTGTTTTTTTTTTTCAAATAACTGGAATAACAAAGTTATAAGAATAATTAGTTTAAACAGAAATTAATAGCTAAACAACATTAACATAATACAAGTACGCCCATAATAGTGTGTAGTAAGATATTCCCACGTTTTCTCAAAAAAAAAAAAAAAAAAAAAAATCACACGTTGATAGATATACAGACAAATATTATTTATAAATTATTTACCTGCAAATATATATATATATATATATATTTATAAATTATAATTTCAGCCGAACATGAAGGTTCGCCATTCACATCATCCAAAAATTTGCGAGACATTTTATTTAGTTTAAATCAACAATTATTATTTTTTTCAATAATTATATTATATTTGAAGGGGTTTACTCGGTCAATTTCGATGTTAAAAACAATTGTAAGTTCCCAATTTGGCCGGGAGCCTTAACCGGTGCCGGCAGCCAAGTATCGACCACCGGCTTTAAATTACGCCCTGGAGCAATGACGACGGTGACCACTTCTGCGCCATGGTCCGGTAGGTTCTGGGCTCGAACTCGCTGCTCCAGAGATGCGAGTGGGAGGTTCTCCTGTGAAACCGCCGATTGTGGCAGCGGCCACGTCGCATGCAACGGCGCCGGTGCCATTCCGCCAGCAAGCCTTGTTGAATTCACCATAGCGACAAACGGCGGCCAAGATTTCTTCGATATCAGCCTTGTTGATGGCTTCAATTTGCCCGTTTCAGTGACACCAATAGGCGGATCGGGCGGGTGCAGACCGGTAAGTTGTGCAGGAAATGTGAATGCCGTTTGTCCACGGACATTAGCCGTCAGAGGCCGGAATGGTAGAGTGATTGCATGTAAAAGTGCTTGTATGGCTTTCAATCGGCCGGAATATTGCTGCAGCGGCGACCACAATCAGCCACAAACTTGTCCACCGACGAATTTTTCGAAGATATTCAAAAGACAGTGCCCTCAAGCTTATAGTTATGCTTACGATGACAAGACTAGTACCTTTACGTGTATTGGTGGAGCCAATTATGCCATCACATTTTGTCCTTGATGTGCATATCGGTGGGAAGTTTAACTCTATAAATAAATGAATTGCCAATGCCTTGTCTGATAACCATTTGGTTTGTTGTTTTTTGTTTTTTATTTTTAAGCTTATAAAACACTACTTCCAATAACTTAGTTTCAATCAAGTCAATTTTTGAAAACTAAAAAAAAAAAAAAAAAAAAAAAAGTTTTCAAAAACTCGTTTTTGTTTTTAAAATTTAGTTAGAAATTCAAGTGTGTCTTTAACAAAAATGAAAACCATGGTGAGAAAATTTAAAGAAAATAAGTCTAAATTTTCAAAAACCAAAAACAAAAAATCAAATGGTTATCAAACGGGGTCCAAATTATTAAATCGTGGCATTGTCAAAGTTGTTATTGTTCCTTCATTTTTCTTTTAGGGTTAAAATTGTGACTATGCAACTTTACGTGCCTATATTATATGAACAATATTTTGCTGCATGGACGGTGTTATAGGCAATTTTGGACCACCCGATATACAAGGAGCTGAAGGACAACCGGGGAGAAATCGGGCCGAAAGATGAACAAAGGAGGCAAAACCGGCAAATGGGACGGGCCAAGACCGAAGGGGTCGGGTTTTCGGCCCGACCCCCTGCTCGGCCTCTGCCCATGGCCGAGGCCGACCCTCGGCCCGCTCGTGCGGGCCGAGTCCGTTCGATGCCGTTTGGTCCCCACCGCCTTTGGCCGCCTCGGTTTCGCCTGGTTTGACTTAAAACGCCCCCGAATCCCTAAAAACCCGAGGAGGATGAGCAGGTATTTATATCCCTCTTCGCCACTGAAGAGGGGATCCCGAATTCTATCCCTAAACTCTACTCTCTATTCTCTGCTTTCTCTTCTTGCTCTTACTTTTCCACGCCCTACCGTTCTGTTTGCTGACTTAAGCATCGGAGGTGTGGCGAGCACCACACCGGTGTGCAGGTTTACTGTCTTGCAGGCCACGTCTTCCCCCTCATCTACAAATTTACCGTTGGTGGCACGTGAAGGTCAGGTGAATTCCCCTGACCAAAATCGACCATCAACAGACGGTAGGTAGATATCTCCTGCACACTCTATTAAAATCTTGACAACTAAGAGAAAAATTTATATTTCATAATTGTCAGCATTTTAATGTTGGTGTGTAAGGAGATTCGCGATATATATATGCACTAAATATATATTTTTCTTAGTATACTTATATAAAAAAGTACCGTGATTAATTATTTGACACTTAAAACATTAAAGTCCCAATATTTTGTCTACATTTATAAATAAAAGTAATATTTTTTCTCCGAATATTTATGATTCTAAACGTAGCTTTTAGTTTTATTCTCGGGAAAAAAAAACCCTTTTAGTTTTCAAAATTCTACCTACTTCTATATTTTGATCGTTCAAATTTTGCCTGTCTTTTATTTTTGTGTTGATGTACATTTTTTAAGTAGTATAATTTATTTTAAAAAAAATCATTTTCCTTCTAAAAATTAATTTTTAAATTTACATTTATTTTAAATTACTAGTTGAATTCCTTTATTAGTTATTGTAACATCAGAAAGTTTCATATAATAGATAGTATACAGATATTGAAACGTAGTAAAAAAAATGTTGATGCGTAAAATAATAATAAATTGCTAAAGAGTGAGAAGTTCAAATCTTCATCCCACTCCTTTTTAATTGAAAAGCAAAATATTATTGATGTAACTATATATATATATATATATGTTGAGGATCCCACATCGAAAAGATTGGTGAAGACCTCACAATATATAAGTTACAGGGGTTACTCCACTCATTCAATTGGTTTTGAGATGGGAGCTCATATAATCTAATATGGTGAAATTGGGATCAGTGCTAATTGGCATGTACTCTCGACCATGAGGTCAGAGGTTCGAAAAAAAAAATTATACGAGTTTGTTGACAAATTACTTAAGACAATGTTTTCAAGAATGTAAATTACAAGTTTCAATAATAATTATAAAAATATGGTACTTTTTATAACCATGTTGATAAATATGTTATTTTCTTTTCAATAAAAATGATATATATGCTCTCGCTGGCAATTTAAATGTTACTCATAAAACTTCCATAGCATTTAGAATATTCCCCAAACTACCTTTTATATGTTTATAGATATAGATAAATATAATTTCGCAAAAAAAAAAAAAAAAAACCTCCTTTAAAGTGCGTGCATTACAAAATTACTTAAGCAATCCATTCATATATTTTTGTAAGGTTCAAAGTGAGTGTACAAACGTTTTAAGCAAATATATTACATTTTGTGTTGGTTGCACGGTTTTTTAAAAAATAATATTTTAGGGCCTCTAGTTCGATAAATTGAAAATTGAAAATTTAAGTCCGATAAATTAAAAAAATGACAAAATACACAATAATCAGAGAATAATGAAAAAAAAAAAAAAAAAAGGTGCATGACAACGGAATAAATAAATTTCTTCTTAGATTTACGAGTGAGGAAGAAATTGAAAAACAAAAAGAAATGTTAAACCAAAAGAGATTAGAGAGAGAAGCAAAACCTAATTTTGAGTATTTATTATTGTCCATAAGTAAAAAGGATTTTCTTGGCTGGGATTGCTCTATTTATTATGAAATTATTATCAGTGTAAATTACACATGTCAGATCCATCATTACTCTTAATTCTCGTGCTTTTTTTTTTTTTTAAATGAGGCAGGGACTATATAATAGTATTCACTTGATCTATATATTCATATTCACAAGAGAACCAATTCTTAGAAAGTATAATAATTTTTGAAGAGAGAGTCACATTCGCATCTATGGCAACTCAAATGCAATTGTTTAGACTTTCAATCATCATCTTCTTCTTTTCAGGTATATTTTGTCATTTGATTTAAGTTAAATCTCTATATTTTTAGTTATACGATTTAAAAATATTTGATCGTGAAGGATTTTTTTCCTCTAATTTAGTATTTGTATTTGTATTTTTTGTCGTTGAAGTTATTCTTGATGAATTGTCGATAGTGGATTGATTGAAATTGTGTAATTTTAGTAAGAGGCACTTATCTCTATCCAATTGAAATTGCAAGCAAAAATCTTTCATGTCATAATTTATTTGGTAAGATGATCATCATTACGTTTTTCATAAAGTATATGTTTATTTATGGTTTAATCCTTAATTTTTAGAAACTAGCTTAAAATCATTTTATGTCAAGTGGTTTTTTTTTTTTTAATGTTTTTTACAATATGGAGTGGGAGATTCAAACATTTTATCTCTCGATGATACATGTTTTATGTTAGTTGAACTATTAAGCAATACTTGTATTGACGTGTAATGATTAACGAATTCTAAAAGCGATTGAATGTATGTTATCACGTACTAAATCATTGTTCAACCTATGCATTTTCAAAAATAAAATTATTATTGAAATTTTTAAACGAAAAAAAATATGATATTATGAAAATATTAATTATCTTCAGAAGAAATTCCAAAAAAGTATGTTGTTTGTAATGTCTTATTAAAAAAAAAAATCGTTTAATTCTTCCGCATCTAGAATTTGCAGAGATACAATAAAATAAGATCAAAATTTCAAAATAGAATAGCAAAAATTATAAGGAAAATGTAAAACAGACTCAAATTTTATTTTTTATTTAACATAATTAAAAAAATTAAAGAACAAAATAAAATAAAATAAAATTTATTCATATCTCTTTTTTTTTTAACAAAATTTATTCATATCTCTTGAACCAAATGGATTGTGATTAATAATATATATATATATATATATATATATATATATAAAATTTTAAATCAATAATTACACAATATCTGCAGGGGTTTACTCGGTCGATTTCACCATTAAAAACAACTGTAATTTCCCAATTTGGCCGGGAGGCTTGACTGGCGCCGGCAACCAACTGTCGACCACGGGCTTCGAATTACTGCCTGGATCGACAGCGACGGTGACCACTTCTCCGCCGTGGTCCGGCAGGTTTTGGGCTCGAACTCTCTGCTCCACAGACGCGAGTGGGAAGTTCTCTTGCGGAACCGCCGACTGTGGCAGCGGGCAAGTCACGTGCAACGGTGCCGGCGCAATTCCGCCAGCAAGCCTCGTCGAATTCACCATAGCGCCAAACGGCGGCCAAGATTTCTTTGACATCAGCCTCGTGGATGGCTTCAATTTGCCCGTTTCATTGACACCAATAGGCGGATCGGGTGGGTGCAGATCAGTAGTTTGCGCAGGAAATGTAAATGCGGTTTGTCCACCGGAATTAGCCATTAGAGGCCAAGATGGCGCAGTGATTGCATGTAAAAGTGCTTGTATGGCTTTCAATCGGCCGGAGTATTGTTGCAACGGCGACCACAATCAGCCACAGACTTGTCCACCGACGAATTATTCGATGATATTCAAGAATCAGTGCCCGCAAGCTTATAGTTACGCTTACGATGATGCGACTAGTACCTTTACGTGCACGGGTGGAGCCAATTATGCCATCACATTTTGTCCTTGATGTCTATATATCGAGGAGGAATGCTAAATATATAATAATCTTGTTTCTTTTTTTCTTCCAATTTAGTAACTCATTTTTATGCGATCTTTGTTCGATCCAATCTTTGTCATTTTACAGTGCTTTGAATTAGAGATAAAATGATGAAGAATTATTGTTATTATATATTTTTTAAATTTACGTATATTTGATATTCTGATATTTTATGAGATGGTAAATACTTTGTTGAAAAGACAAGCAATACACTTAGTTTCAAAAAGAAAAAAATAAAATAAAATAAAATAAAGATAAGCAATACATTTATTCTTATTATCTATTATGAAAATATTTGCCTTTTATTCCTACCCTCCACTGTTTAATAGATACCTAGTTCATTGCAAGCATAACTCAACTTGACAGATCCACAGTTGTATCAATTTGGTCCATGGTTTTTAAAAAGTATCCAACATGCCGCCGTTAGAGGTCGCATGTTGTAGCGGTCTGTCGAGCCCTCCATCCGCGAACTCTCTCTCCCTCTCTACGTCGTCTCCCTCTCTTCGGTCTCTCTCTCTCGTGAGGTCATGAGTCCAGCCACAGACGCCGTGGGTAGCCACCGCTCGAGCTCCAGCCGTCGTCGTCCCTATTCCGTTCGCGCCGTCGTCGTGGAGTCATGCGGGTCTCTGTCTGTGTGTTTTTCGGCCAAGAAGCCTCGTGGGTCAGCCTTTTCCTTCCGTTTTTGGCTAAGAAAACTCGTGGGTAAGTCTCAAACTCACTCATGTGTATTCGTTAAGGCCCGATCTAACTCCCTTGAGTCCTTATTGGTTAGATCTTGCACGGACAACAGCTCGAAGCCCCGTCTCCTCCGCGTTTCAGCCTTAGAAACCTTGGGTAAACCTCTTTCCTTTCCTTTTTCATGTGATTTAAGGCGTGATCTAAGTTCCTCATGGTTTGGTGTTGTTAGATCTCGCGTATATAGCGATTCGGAGCCCTGTCGTTCTTGTTTGAGTCGATTCTGCCTCTGTACAGCAACGTTTCCGGCTGTTGTTGGTGTCGTTTGGCGTTTTTGGTAAGCTTAATCCCTTACCCATGCTCCTTTGGACCTTTAGTCAAGTTTAAGCAAATACCCATTTCATTAGGTGCTGGAAATTCAAGTTAATATTGAAAATTCTATTCTACAGCGCCGTCTAAGTGATCGATTGGGTTCGAATCACTATAAGCTCGAATACCCACTACCCAAGGATCGTTCTAGTGTGTCGTTCGAGGTTAATATAACCCGTCTTGCGTGAAATCGGGTCCGTTGGGTAAGATTCATTGTTGTTTTTAGTTTAATAGCTTAAAGGTTTGATACCCATTAATGGTTAAAGCCTTAAAAGCATGTTTAATCGATACCCATTAGTTGTTTAGGCTTTTAAAGCGTTGCCCAACCCTTGTAGGTTCCTAGATCAAGAATTTATGAGTTTTTGCTTGTTGTTCGTGGTTTAAAATGCATGCAAAATTATCTTCTAGCAATTGTCTAGGCTCTAGTAGCGTTGTCCAACCTCTAGAAGTCCTTAGAATGGGAAATCATATCATTTGCTTGCTGTCCAACGGCTGAAAAGCCTTGATTATAGCCATTCAACAAGTACCCATTACCCGTTGTGCCTTAGACGTGGTTGCCCATAGTCTAAAGACTTTGGGTTTTCAATTTGGGGAATTTTGAGTTGCTGTTCAGCAAGGAAATAGTCTTTCTCGATTGAATTTGGCCTTTCAAGCATGTTTAAAGAATCTGTAAGTTGGTTCTAATTTAGTAGAGGTTGTCTTGATTATTTAGGAGCCTTCCTGGACTACCTTGAGTTGTTGTTGAAGTTGCTTTAGGAGCATTTGAGGTAAGTGGAATTCTACTTGTTGAGTCTGGTTGCTTGTGTGCTCGTATGCTATGTGCTTTGCTCATTGGTTTTATTGTATGTTGTATACATGTATGTGTATGTATGTTGCCTCGTCATTGACGAGTTTTGAGGATCTTGAAATCGATGTAGTGAATTGTTATGTTGAATCATTCTGAGATGTTGTGACTGGAATTTGATGTGAAAAGTATCACTACAACAAATTTGGGCTTAGATGTCAGTTCTGCACCGTTATTAAACTCCTATAATCACGGATTTGAATTCGTTGTTGTTCTGGGTGTGATCTAACCCCTACGATCACGGATTACAACAATAACGGTTTAAAACCGTAGTTGTTCTGGGTGTGATTTAATCCCTACGATCACAGATTACAACAATCACAGTTTAAAACCATGGTTGTTCTAGGTGTGATTGAACCCGTATGATGACAGATTACAACGATAACAATTTAGAACCGACATCTTTGTCGACCCCTACGATCACGGATTACAACAATGACAGTTTACAACCGACATATATGACTACATTAATGACAGTTTTACGGTATGTTACAATGGCGTTTTATAACTGTTATTATAGTGTCATAAGATGTTAGTTATAAACTAACATCTTTTCTCATACCACCTGCAACATATTTATTGTCATAATTCAAATCCCACATCCTAAATACCTATTATTGCAATGCAAAATATTTTAATTGATCCAATAATCTACAAAAATTTAAAACGAACATTTGAGAATAATAATCAATCCAAACACAGCAATTGAGAAAATATCAAATACTTTATTTCATTCGATCCAAAAAACTCCAAACGTCACAATACAATATCCAAAACCACTAAATTGTTCTAAACTATATAGCAAACTAAAAGATTTACAAAAAGAATAAAATGTTAGCACAATGGTTTTTTTGTCGTCCATTCAAACTACCACATTTATATGTCATGAAAACCCTACCCATATCCTATATTGTCTTAAAGGAAAAACAACTAGCTATCACAATGATGAATACACTTCACGTGAAGTTTGACACATGTGTCACCCATTCAACTCGCACCTCGTTCAGTTGTTCTTGTGTGAACGGATTCTTAGCATTAAACTGCAAAAAAAAAAAAAAAAAAAAAAAAAGATATTACTATTATATTAAAGGAAGAGTGTCTTACCGTATATATAATATAATACACAAGCCTAAGTTTAGAAATACCTCGGGTTATCTTTTTAAAAAAAAGAAATACCTCGGGTTCTTGCTATAAGTGAATGAAAAAGAAAACATCATTCTCCCAAATATGTTATCGTAACTGTTGTAGCATATGACTTGGAAATACAAGAGAGAGAACGGCTAATAAACTATCATATTAAAATATCTAGCAATTTGTTAAGGCTAAAACTTAAATCCACAACTAAATAGTGAATGATGACAAAGTAAGCTTTTAAAATATCAAAAAATAATTGGACAACCATTATTATTTAATTACCAATGCTAGTATTTTATAACAGTGTACGTGGTCAACATCGTCGTCACAACCCAAAACTCTAACACAGTATCCATAATGTAAAGACATTAGAATCCTTGAAAAGTTAAATTATTAAAATTACTACCGATGAACTATGAGATTGGTTTTAATTATACTCCAAACTTTTAAAAGTTTTATTTTAAACACTTGAAGTTTGAAGTTTGTTTCAAAACGTCACTGGAAGACTTTGTCATTCAATTCATGGACGGAAAGTTAGACATTGCTTATGTAATCCAAACAAAAACACACAACATATATAAACATTTGATGAAACTCTAAAATGGTAGACACCTAGAACCATGAGAACAAATGCACATAATCATAATAACAACCTACATCCTTGAAAATTTTCCATCGTGATTAATTTCATTGTATTTTACATATGCTTCTTTAATTTGGAACCACTGGACATGTTACATTTCTCATATTAGATAAAGAACAAGAAATATGTGGTGGTTAATCAATTAAGCACAATTATACTTTCATTTAAGAGAGTTCTAGAATACAAGTCCTCGATTTCCTTAAATATATAATACAAAGATAAAAACACAAGAAATTTAGATGCACAATTAACACTCCACAGCAACTGGCACTAAAATTATTTTAGTATAATGTAGAAGCAAACCATGAGAAGCAACTGGTGCTAGAATTCTCATGAATTTCAGAATATATTAATCAAAGAAAAATGATAAATTAAACGAACCTTTTTTCTTTGAACTGCCAACCATTCTCTTTTTTTTTTTTGTTTATGTACTGGGACCACCAAATCAACTCGTCGTTGTCAAATTGCCATCAACGGTCATTGATTTTTCACCGTCAACCAATGTCTTGTATTGCAGTCACACGTCGTCTAGGGTTTAAGTCGAGAGAATGAGTTCTAAGATTCCTTAATTTTCGTGAGGTAATGTGGAAGGAAGGGTAGAGGTTTAGGGTTTCAAAATAGCAGCTAGCTCAAATTATCGTGTAAAACACAAATAACGACAAAAAACAAGGGCGACTGCTTTGAATTTGGGTTGAGCACTCAGTTAGCCAAAATTAACCTCTAATGGTGAAAATGGTTGAAACCTATCTCTTATATACGAAGATCAACCCATCTCTAAACTTAATTCACTTTTTTGTTCCTCATACTTGATGTAAATTAAATTCTTTGATTTTCCCCTAAAGTTTTTCTCCACTTTGGAGATGTTCATTGTCCCGTTCCCCTCCCTGTAATTCTTATTAAATAATTAAAAGAAAAGGGTATGGCAGACACAATCAAGAACATTTTCATTTTGATACTTAATCAACACCATCAGCTTTTTGCAAGAGAGATACTCCAAGAGGAATAACTCATTAATAACATACCTGACATACTGGTATGACAGCTCTGCAGCAGCTATTAATGCTTCATCCGTGTAACGAAGTTTGTGATGGATTTCATACCGCTCTCTAAGGCCTTTCAAGATTGGTATGGTTTCATCCACAGATGGTTCCGACACTTTGACTGGCTGAAATCTTCTTGCTTGGGATAAGGGAGTGATTAGATAGGAAGTTCCAGAGCTCAAGATTCTTGTCGTGTGAGAGAGAGGTGTAGTACGCAAAAGAGTGTAATCGTATTAGGGCGTAATGGGTATGGGAGAAGTAAATGAAAATCGTATACCCTATTAGTCCATTTGGAATGCCAAGGATACTGCTAAGGAGCTCTGCCTTCTGGTTGTTGATATTCTTGCTGACCATAAAGGATGATTTTGAGAGATTTATCGATTGGCCCGAAGCTCTTTCATATATATTTAAGATCTCTTTTATCTTTTCACAATCTTTGGCCTCCGCTCTGCACATGAGAATGCTGTCATCTGCAAAAAATAAATGAGTTAGAGATGGGCAGTGCTTATTCATTTTTAAACCTTTGAAATTTTTCAAAGATTCCTCTCTCATTAAAAACGCAGAAAGACCTTCAGCACAAAGTAAAAAGAGATAGGGAGATAGAGGGTCTCCCTGTCTAAGACCTCTCCTCGGGATGATCCTCTCCTGGGGGACACCATTTAAAAGCACCGAATAATTAACAGATTCGATGCAATCCATAACTTTCAAAATCCAAGCTTTGTCAAAACCCATCTTCTCCATGATTCTTCGAAGGAAAATCCATTCGACTCGGTCGTAAGCCTTGTTCATGTCAAGCTTCATAGCAATGTACCCCGATTTTCCTTTTCTTTTGTTGTTCAAATAGTGGATGCATTCGAAGCCCAGAATCACATTGTCAGAAATGAGTCTCTTAGGAACAAAAGCTGCCTGAGTGGGGGAGATGATTTTTTCAAGGATCCCTTTCAGCCTATTGGATAGAGCTTTAGATGTAAGCTTATAAATAACATTACAAAGGCTTATGGATCTGAAGTTGGCAACCTCTTTTGGGTTCTTTGTTTTTGGGATAAGAGCTATAAGAGTTTTATTAAGAGGCCCAATGCTCTTTCCTTCATTCAGAACCTCCAGACAGATTCTAGTAGTATCTTCACCCACAATCTCCCAGTAAGATTGGAAAAACAAAGCATGAACCCCATCTGCTCCCGACGCCTTAGTCGGATTCATAGATTTAAGGGCTGCCTCAATCTCTGATTTGGTGAAAGGTCTGGTCAAACTTCTGTTTTGGCGCTTAGATATGGAAGGATAAACTCCTTCAAGCACTTTATTCATATCTTCTAACGGACTCGATGTGGAGAAAATTTGGTTAAAATAGTTAGAAACTATCTTCCCCATTTTCTCATCATCCTCTTCCCAAAGACCGTTTGAGTCCAAAAGCCCTCGGATCTCATTTCTGCTTCTTCTTTGAGAGGCTTTTTTTGTGGAACCACTTTGTGTTCCTATCCCCCCACTTAAGCCAATCTTCTCTGGATCTAATTTTCCAATACATCTCTTCTTCATCCAAGAGGGACTCCAACTCTTTTTCAGCTTTCAACAGATTCTGAGAAGGGTAATTGGCTTGATCCTCTTCTAGAATCTTTATCTCTTCAATTTTCTTGTCCACTGCATTCTTCAACGAGCCTCCAAGCTTTTCTTTGTTCCACTTCGAAAGTTCTTCCAAACAGACCAAGACTTTCCTATTGAAAGAATCCATATCCATCCCTGGCAAATGCTTCCAAATTCTTTCAATGATGGTCTTTGCTTCTGGATTATTAGACCAAGCCTCTTCAAATTTTATAACTTTTTTCTTTTTCTTTTTTGGCTCCACCTGATCTTTCTCCAGGATAGCCAGAATGGCCCATATGGTCCGAATTGTGAAAATGGAGATGAATGACTTTTATATTCTTAGACATAACATCCATTTCGGCGTTAACTAAGAATCGATTAAGTCTTTCTCTTATGACAGAAGATGCTTTCTTCCCCCTTCTCCAGGTAAACTTATTTCCACTGAAACCCACATCTCTGAGCCTACAAATGTCAATCACAGCTCTAAAATCATCAATCGCCTTTTGGTTTTTTAGGGATCCACCCGCTTTTTCATCTCCCGAAAGGAGCTCATTGAAATCACCACCTATAATCCAAGGGAGGTTGTTTCCTTCACTTAGTCTTTCCAACAACTTCCAGGATTCGTGCCTTTTACAAGCTTCCGGGTTCCCATAAAAACCCGTGAACCTCCAAAACTGGTTGTCTTCCTCTATTGTTGCATCAATATGACCTTTAGAGTAAGACTTAATATGAACTTTCACCTTATATTTCCAAAACAAAATAAGACCCCCGCTGTTTCCGCAACTGCTAACTGGAAAACAGGAGTCAAAACCCAACTCAACTTTCGACTTTCTCGCTTTCACTTCATTGCACTTTGATTCTGTGATAAAGACCAAATTTGGGGAATTCTTCCTGACTTCGAGCTTCAGGCTCCGGATCGTTCGGGGATTTCCCATCCCCCGAATGTTCCAACTTAAGATTTTCATGGCGTCCGGCGGGGCTGATTTACAGCCTCCGTCGATATCCCTTCGAATGCTACCTACGAAGTAATTTTTTGTTTGTTTCTTACTGGTTCTGTCGTCGATCCTATTGTCCTCGCAAACTTTCCTTTTTCCTCCCAGGTTTTCTTTGTTACCTGTCTCTTCAGAGTTTACCATTCTAGCACGTCTTTTCCATCTTCTCTTATTTAAAACACTTTCTGGTGTCAAACTCAGTTGATCATCTATTTTCTTTCCTTTTTTACTAATGGGATCCATGTCCATATCAAGAGCCCTCTGCATTTCACTTTCTGGCCCATTAAAACCACTGCTGATTCTTTTGTTTTCTCCAGCTGTCGCATTCTCCTTTTTCTGAAACCCTTCTGTCGATGTTTTTTTCCTTTCCTCCAATATGATATTGTCCATCTCCATATTCTTTTCTCTGTCCTTTTCCCCTGCATTTTCTGTATTCTGCAGGCCGACCGTAATGATGACATTTTCTTTAGCTATCTCTTTTTTGTCTGACAGGAAAATAGTCGTTGGGGGGTTTTGTTCCTGTTGATTGAGATTGAGATTGAGATTGAGATTGTATGATTCCTTCCTCCTCCGGGAGGATTCCGGCGACTGGAGCTCCGGCAACAGCCCTTCAGACTACATCTCTTCCAACCTTTTCGCTGATTCTCCTTCTTCTGTTTGTTTTCCCCGTTAAGCCTTTCTCTTATTTTCCTTGTCCGAAAGTTCCTCCTCCTCTCCAATTTGAATTACCCATTTTTCCTCTTGACTGAATGTTGTTGTCCGTAGTCTCTTCGTTTAAGTTGTTGGTTTGGTCCGAAACTTCCCTAGTAAATCTTCCCCCTCGTCCCCTGCCTCTCCCACGATAACCGTTCTCTCGGAGGCTTGGTTTTCAGGTTTTGAAATCTCTGTTATCGTTTTTCGAGACTTTGTAGACCCCTCTGCTACTTTTAGTCTCTCTTAACTCGACTCCGAAAGGTCTGTTGTGATTATCAGTCGATCCCTCTATGTAGCACTCGTGATCCACATGGCCTAGCTTCCCACACTTGTAACAAAAATCTGGTAGTTTTTCGGATGTAATGGAAATCCAGGTTCTCTCAGCTGACGATCCGATCCTGACATTAGTTCCTCTTTTCAAGGGTTCATTGACATTAACTCTGATTCTAACCATTAAGGTTTCGCCAGCCATTTTCCCATTCTCATCCGACTCTGCATATTCAAAGCTTCCAATGGAGTTCCCAAGAGCTATCGCATATTTCTTGCAATAACACACACGAGGTAATTTATGAAAATGAACCCAAAAAGCAACGTGATTAAATCCTAAAGATTCTACACCGCACTTCCCCTTTGGATCTTCGAAAATCAGGATGGCATCATCATAAGACCAAGGCCCTCCTTTGGTAACTCTGATTTTGTCCCTGGATCTTTTAAACTTGCACAGGAAAATGTTACTCCCAACTTTCTCCACTTTCACCGCTCCTTCTATGCCCCAATATTCTGGGCATTATCACCGAGAAGACGTCCGCATTTATTTGTCTATACGTTAGTGTTGGGAGTGCGTCCAAAGTCCCACATCGGCTAGATAAGGGGATGATCATGGGTATATAAGGGAGGACAAGTATCTCCGTTGGTATGAGGCCTTTTGGGGTGATCCAAAAGCAAAGCCATGAGGGCTTATGCCTAAAGTGGACAATATCATACCATTGTGGAGATATGTGGGTGTCCGGTAGTCCCTTACAAGTGGTATCAGAGCCATGCCCCGGGAGTAGCCGTGTTGGGTGGAATCCTCGGGTTCCGAACAAAGAAAGTTGTGAGCCTTAATAGTCATGGTGGAGGTCCGTGGTTGAGCTCTGGGTGGGCGAGTATACTCCGGAGAAGATGAGTCGTCCTGGATAAGAGCAAACTCTCGGTAAAGCGGTGAAGCCTAGAGAGTTGGACGGATAGATGACTAGTTGAGGGGAGGCTCGGTGGTACTTTGTTAGAGGGGAGGATTGTTGGGAGTGCGTCCAAAGTCCCACATCGGCTAGATAAGGGGATGATCATGGGTATATAAGGGAAGACAAGTATCTCCGTTGGTATGAGGCCTTTTGGGGTGATCCAAAAGCAAAGCCATGAGGGCTTTTGCCTAAAGTGGACAATATCATACCATTGTGGAGATATGTGGGTGTCCGGTAGTCCCTTACAGTTAGTATTTTGCAAGCTGAAGCACTTTGGAAATCTCTGTCTGTTTCTTATAGATCATCCTCTTCGATTTCCACCACCCTTTTTGCTTCTTCCAATTTTAGTCTTTACATAAACAGATGCATTTCCTCTGTTTCCCCTTCATCCTCCTTTGATTGATTATTTCCCACATTCCTGTTGTTGTTGTTGCTCGAGCTGTGATGAGAGTGCCTCTCTTCAAAGCCTTTGGTTCCCTTCATGGGTAGGTCTTCACAAACAGCTATGTCGCTGGTCGTGCGCTCCATTCCCCGATCGCAAACCTCAAGGTTGCCCTGTTCGTCAATTTAAACCCAAATTCATTAAGATAATTGGGTTAGAAGCCCAAAGTTTCAGGCCCAAACCCATGGATGAGCCCAAATACATTTTAGGCCTAAGTCCATGGATGAGCCCAAATACATTTCAGGCCCAAGCCCATGGGCCCAAATGCAACCAAGTCCAAGCCCAAGCCCATGGAGCCCTTTAGGAAACTCTATAAATAGGAGGTCTTGACTCATTTGAGGGGGACGACATAAAGAAAGGAATAAGAGAAAGCTCTCAGAAGAAACCGAAGATTGAAGCTTCCTCTGCAAAACCGAAGATCAAAGCTCAGATCCTCATCAAATCCAATTGCATAACTGAAGAACGAAGTTCAGATCCTCTTCAAAACCCACTGCAGAATCGAAGATCAAAGCTCAGATCCTCGCCAGATTCAGCTACAGAACTGAAGAACAAGGTTCTGATCATCCTCAAATCCTGCCGCAAAACTGAAGAACGAAGCTAAGATCCTCTTCAAATCTCGCCGCAAAGTGAAGATCAAAGCTCAGATCCTCTCCAAATCCTGTCGCATAATTGAAGAACGAAGCTCCGATCATCTTCCAATCTCACTACAGAACTGAAGATCGAAGTTCAGATCCTCTTCAAGTCCTCTTACCAAATCGAAGACTGAAGCTCTGAACCTCCTACAGACCTGAAGACTGAAGTTTACCTCGATCCATCCAGAAGAATCCAAATCCTTCTGAAGAACAAACCTTCTAGACCAAAGCTTCTTGAAGACTCTGTAGATCAAACCAACTTGAAATTGTGAGAGAAAGCATCAAAGGTTGTAACTAGAGATTGTAATCCACTACACTTGTACATAAATCAATACATACAAGTAGTTTCACGAATCAATTTTCTCTCTTCGAAATCTCGTGTGAACAATAACTAATAATAATTTATAATAACTATTTGATTTTTTATTTTTGAAAATTACGATTGATTTTTTCTCAATTTCCTTAAAAAAATGGTTTTCATTCTTGTTAGGAAAAAAACATTTGAACTCTCGGTCAAATTTAAAAAATAAAACAAAGTTTTTGAAAACTAGTTTCTTTTTAGTTTTCAAAACTTGATTTAGTTTCTTAACTCACGAGAAAAATGTAGATAACAAAACAATAAATTTATAGTGTTTACAAGCTTAATTCTAAAAAACAAAATGATTATCAAACAAAATCTAAAAATGTTTCATTTATCTTTTTTTCATAATCTTTTAAGAGTCTAAAATCGTTTCTTTTTTTAAAATCACAGTTTTAAGGTCCATTTAGAATACATTTTAATTTAAATATTTTTCAAGAATGCATTTTTTGAAAAACATTTTATATAAATTTTTTTAAGAATCTAAACACTCATATGTTTGATTACATTCCTCATAAGTGTTTTTATACACAAGTTATTGTATGCTTAAAAAACTCTTTTTAAGGTTGGTTTCAAGTGTTTTTTTCAAAATGGTTTATTTTTCAATCTCATTTTCTAATAACTCATTTTTAGTGGTTGGGAAACACTACAATTTTTTTTTTAAGTCAAACCAAACACATCCTTAATTTTCGAACAAATACTACAAACTTCTTTAATCCTCCGTAAAAACTTAAAAACTCAAGCCAAACATATACATGATACTTCAACAATTTACACCAACACGAGCATGATTCAAGCCCACGTATGAGATGGTATTTAAAAAAAAAAATTGATAATTTGATGGGGAACCCCCCAAAACTCTCGCAGTCATGCGGAGAGAATATTCTTAAAAAGTAGATTACACGTAAAAAGCAAAGAAAAGTATAGTAAAGTAAATACACAAGCTTATATTCAAACCAAAAACAAAAAAATCAGCGATCAAAGAACCCTAAATCTTTCCAATAACCTTGAAAGCTACAAGTAGCTAGAAATTGGGCTGTGGGATTCTCTACTTAAAGTTCTTGCCTTCGAAGGTCTGACCAAACTGCCAATTGGGTGGAGCAACGTGCCATGAAGTGGAGAATCTGCCGTCGCTGGCTCGAACCCTGAAGGTGAGCGCCTCGCTAGCCATCATGGCGTTGGTGACCCATTTTTGACCCCACAAACGAGACATGGCCGTCCATTTGAGCTTGCGGTGACCCTTCACGAGCACACTCGTCAAATCTCCAGCTCCTCCCACGTTCCACACCAACACTTGGTTGAAGTATGGATTTCCTGTTATTGTGAATCGAATTCCTCCTTGCTTTTGGCATGGAACCCTGATAATAATAATATCACGTGACAATCATCATCAGCCAATTCTAAGGAAAAAAACCCGTATGTAGGGATCTCTCTGTATACCACCATTAAAATGTTGACAACCAGGGGAGATAAAAAAAAATTCTCATTTTCTCTATTCCTTTTTCTTAGTTGTCAATATTCTAATGGGATATGCAGTAAGTTTTGTTCCAATTCTAATATTTGATTCATGAAAAGGGTATATGAGGTCTTAAAGAATATATAATTGTATATTAGATAACATTGAGTGGTTTCTACTTATCTTTTTAATGTGGGATCCTCAGCGTTGTGATTTGATAATTACCTGCGGTAAGTGATGGGAACGATGCCAGCCTTGTACTCGGCAATGTTGAGGAAAACAGGCTTGGCTATGTCGAAATGCTCGAGCGGGGGATTGCACCATCCGCCATTGTCGCTGGCGAGGTTGTAGTTGGGCGGGCAGTGGTTGGTGCCCGTAACCATGAGGGAGGGCTGACCGGGCTTGCACATCTGAGGATCGTCGACGCATTTGATTTCGAAGCAAGCGCCGCAGCTCTGGCCGTTGTTGAACAGCGCCATGCTCAGCGCCGCCGTCTGCATCCCATACCCTTCTTTTTCTACGTCGTCGTACCCACATGCTCCTCCTGCATATATGCAACTTCATTTTGTAATCATGGGAACAATATGAAGGAATTTTGTCGCTAGAATCTCTATTTTCGTTCCTTGTGGATAATTAATTACCAAGGGTTGAAACAATAGTATACTGAGTATATAATATATATAATTTATCAATAAAATGTTTTTCTTTTAAAAAAATATGTTCACTTTGGCGAGGTTAATCAGCTCTAAAACTTTTAATTTCATCCTCAAATTTGTATGATTTCTAATAATCGTTGGATACAA
Organism: Luffa acutangula; assembly: GCA_036850905.1. Taxonomy (NCBI): domain Eukaryota; kingdom Viridiplantae; phylum Streptophyta; class Magnoliopsida; order Cucurbitales; family Cucurbitaceae; genus Luffa; species Luffa acutangula. Next base: position 51,281,354 of record CM072087.1, on the reverse strand, counting down.
AATCGATGTACTTTTACAATTTTGTTCTTTTATATTTAATGATACAAAACTATAAACCTTGTTGCATGAGAAGCACCTAATAATTTCTCATGCACTTAGACAACTATTACAATTTTACCTTTTTTTTGGTAGTATAATTTTAACTTTTTGTTTATTTTCACATATTAATTTTAACACAAAAAAGAACAAAAAAAAAAAAAAAGGAGACCAGATTTCTCAAAATTCACTAAGCCACCAAAAATTAAGCTGGGTAAATATACAAGCCCTTAATTAAAAAATTATTTCTGAAACCCACAATTTAAATTTTGTTTTACCCATCAATTTTGGACCATGCAGGTGTTATCAAATTCATTGTATACACACAATAATATTGTTTTTAAATGGTTATTATTCAAGCAAAAGTCTAGAAGATAAAATTTGCAACACATATTGAAGTTTGATGCAAAAGTTGTAATACTTATCTTAATTGAAGTTCCAATTAGATAAAATCGAAAAAATTTAGAAAGAAATGAATATACAAATTATCAAGTTCATAATGCACCTACCTCTTAACAATCGAGGATTAAAAAACTAAGGAAAATGTCAATATCAATGTCAAACAATGCATAATTTTTTTAATACCGTAAAAAAAAACATTCAAGAATTCTAACCTCGCTCTTATCTTCTATGCGTAATATAATACACGTTTAACTATCTTTACCAATTAGATCGCGTTCAAGTTGCATCAAACAATACCATCTTTTTAAATCTATCTTCTTTTAATAATTTCTAATTACTACCCAACGATCGTTTCATAAATGAAAGGTCAAAATTAGAATCAGACATACCGAACGTGTTGGAGCCACCTTCATAGAAGGTAGCATGAGCGTGCTTCCAAGGGCCGGGCTTAAACGACGGCCTGTGAGGCTTTCTAATAAACTGCGCGCTTAATTGCCTACGCATTGCATAACGCCGACGTCCCAACGAGGCTGCTGCTGCATTTCCATAGCCAATGAGCAACGACACGATCAGCAGAGACGCCCACAGGCCTCGCAATAATGGCAATGATGGCATGGTCATGGCACCTCAACAAAAGCCAAAAAAGTGTCTCTTTTTTGGTACAGTCTCTCAAATTAAGGAAACGTTTTCGTTTCTTATTATCTTTTCTTTTGTGAACTATTGGGTTTCTTCTTTTCTTTTATAATGGTTTTAATTCATCGAAATCAATTGTTCTATTGAAGAGCAATGTGGTTTCTAAATTTAACTTGGGTTGTTGGTCGAATTGTGGTGAGAGGATGTTAGTGAGTTGAGGAGTTTAATTAAACGAGAGAATTTTGAATATTGATTTTGTCCTGTCCCCTTCTTTTTCCGTTTGCCTTTTTTGGTTTTTTTGCTTTTCCAAATTTGGGATCTTTTTAGTTTTATTTTTTTCCAACTACTAACAAGAAGTGGAAGAAGTGGGCGGGTGCTTTAGGGCCGGTTGCAAATATAGCAAACCGGCCCAAAATATATACAGATTTAGCAGTCGGTAGAAAGATTTGCAAAAATGACAAAATTTTAAGTTCTGAAATATTTATTTACTAAAATGCCATTTCTATCTTATAGAAAATTTTTCTATCACTAATAGAATCTATCAGTGATAGAAAGTATTTCTATCCCTGATAGAATAAAGTTTCTATCACTGATAGAAAGTTTTTCTATCACTGATAGACTCTATCAGTGGTAGAAAAATTTTCTATCAGTGATAGAAAGTAATTTCTATCAACTTCTCATTTCTTTCTATCAGCTTCTCATTTCTTTCTATAAGTTCTTCTCCCAAATTTCCAGCTTATTCCAATTACTCTCTTTGCATTCAACTTCTCCATCGTCTTCAGCTCGTTCTTCCGTTAAGGTTTGTTTCATCACTCTTTTTTTTTCTTTCTTTCTTTGATTTCTTTAAGTTCATTGACTTCGATTGTTCTCCTTTATCAGTTCATTTTGGTTGTTTTCTTCTTCCGATTATACATTTCGAGTACTTGAGGTTTGTTCTCGCTCGCTCGCTCTTTCTTTTTGTTTTGTTTTTTCCTTCAATTTCTATCAGTTAATTAGCGTTTTCGATTAACTTGTTGAGAAACGAAGAAGGCACCGAATCAAATTGTTGGAGAGATGCTGTCGTTTTCACGGAGACTGATAGAAAGTTTTCTACCAGTGATTTCTATCACTGATAGAATACGTCTATCAGTGATAGAAAGTTAATTCTATCACTGATAGAAAACTTCTATACTTATAGAAAGTTTTTCTATCACAGATAGATTCTATCAGTGATAGAGACTTCTATCAGCGATAGAAATTTAATTCTATCAGTGATAGAAAGTTTTCTATCAGCGATAGAAAGTTAATTCTATCACTGATAGAAAGTTCTGTTAGTGATATAAAAAATTTCTATCAGTGATAGAAGACTTCTATTAGCGATATAAATTTAATTCTATCAGTGATAGAAGACTTCTATCAGCGATAGAAATTTAATTCTATCAGTGATAGAAAAATTATATCACTGGTAGAAAGTTTTTCTATCACTGATAGATTATCAGTGATAGAAACTATCGCTGATAGAAGACTTCTATCAGTGATAGACTGATAGAAAACTTTCTCTATCACTGATAGATTCTATCAGTGATAGAAAAACTTCTATCACTGATAGACTAATTCTATCAGTAAATAAAAAGTTTTTCTATCACTGATAGATTCTATCAGTGATAGAAAGGGATAGAAAAACTTTCTATCCATTTTCTATCCGATAGAAAAAATTTCTATCAAATAGAAACCTACCAAAACAAAAAGAGAGGAGAGAAATCCACGCGCAATTCAAGGGCAAAAATAGGGATATAAAAAATTAATTAAATTTTTTTGCCATATTTACAAATATTTTAAAAAATTGCTAAATTTCCCATTATTTACCCTAATTTTGCCACCCATTACAATTATCCGGTGCTTTATGTAGGGTTGATATCTTTTGGACCAAAACCAAATCCTTTTGGCCTCTCTTTTCATTGGTATAATGGTAAGTGCTAAAAGAAAACTTGTTTAAAAAATATATATATATATTCAATCTCTATTGTCATTTAAAAAGTTTCAATTTAATCTTTTCGACTTTTCAAATCGATCATCCTTAATGTAATTAAAGTAGTCAAAGATAAAGTTACATGACATGATGGTTAAAAAGCTGGTAATAGAACTTTTTGAATTGGTCTCTAAAAACAGAAAACTATAAATTTTTTGGTCAATTTATCAAAAATATGGTGGATGGAATAAAAATGTTTCTCTTTTTGATTAATTTATTTCTACCATTGTATTAAGTATCAGGTCATGCAAGGTGTGATTCTCATCAACAAATTTCAATGTCTACTAACTAAAATGGTTGAATCGAAAAATGTTAAACTCAAAAGACTAAATTAAACTTTAAACATGTGGAAATGAGCGTTTCAAAAAAAAAAAATGTGGAAATGAATTGAAAAACACACAATATACATACATACATGCATGTATACTAGAGACTAAAACATGTCTTAAACATTTTTAACTAATTAAAAAGGTTTCCATGGCGAGATTGGGTGAACTGTGAGCTAATTTAGGCTCCGTTTGAAGATAATTTTGTTTTTGGTTTTTTATATTTCAAAATTATACTTGTTTTTTCTCAATTTTCTACTCTAAACCCTGAACCTATATTCATTGTTGTTTATTATTATTTTTCTTCCTTTTACAATAATTCGAATAATTTTTGTTTTTTGAGGAAATCAATAATTCAAATAATTAAAGCTTATTAAATCTCAAATTTCATTTTTCTAAAATGATAAAAAAAAGGAAGAAACAAATTTAAAAAAGAAAGAAAAAAGTTTAAAAAAGAAAAAGAAAATCAGAACAAATCAAAAGCTCGCGTTTAATCCGCGTCTATATCGCGTCTAATTCGCGTTGCGTGAGTCAGACGCTGATTTATCGGTATAAAAAACCTCTTCTTCATACGTCAATGAGCATCAGTTCATGCAGCTTCGCATACTTCACTCTCGGTTCGGATCGCTTCGGAAATTGGCATTGCGTCACTCTGGAGTCGGATCGCTTCGGAAATTGGCATTCCGATTTGAAGAAAATGCTGGCGGTGAAAATCTCGCAAAATCATTGCAGATGGTGCACCTGGGCGTCCAATGTAAGATGAAATTTGCTTTTGTTCTTCAATTGTCTATGAATCCACTGCAAAATTTCGTTGCCGGCAGTTTTACCGATTCTAATGGCGAAACCCTAGAAAATTTCTATGGAGAAGGAGTGAGCGGCAGGTGGAACGAAGGTTGTAGACCAGTCGTTGTCTCTCCCTCTATCTCTCCTCCATGAATGCGTTTCTACATTTCTGCCCTGGTATCTCCCAAATTACTTGTATGTTATGTTAGGTTAGGTCTGATCATCTTTACATGAATGGGGAGAAAATGTGGTATCTCCTAAATTACTTGTATGTTAGGTTAGGTCTGATCATCTTCGCATGAATAAAGCTGGGAAGAAAATGTGGTATCTCCCAAATTACCAATGAACATTCTTTAATTCCACGCTATTGGTAAAATTATTGAAACTTTGAGTTGCAGATATCAACTCAATCCTTACAAAATTTCGAGGAACGGCTCCGCTCGAGTACTGACGCATGGGGCAGCAGTACCCTTGTAAGCACATCTTCTTCGAACAGGATTGTATATATGGCTTTAGGTACTAACATCTACACTTTTTAGAATTATGTGAATCTTTTGATTTGTTTTTTGTTTTTATCTTTCTAAGCTCAACATGTAGGGGCGGAATTCAAAACTCTAACCTGTTGAGTTGAAGATGTGTACCTCAACGAGAGAAGTCAGGAAATATACCGGGTGAACTTTGCTCGAGTTGGCGATTAATGCGAACTTAGAGTAGGTTAGTTATTTTTAGTAAGTTATCATGGTGGTTCCAATTCAAGTTTCACAGACTTTAATTTGGATGAGAGCTTATGATAGTATTTGTTCGATTATAATGTCCTCACGATATAAGCCGTTATCCTGCATGCCAGTAATAATATCCAATTAATGTGAGCTTATGATAAATAGATTGTGCAATTCTTGTTGGCAAATTTGGTACTTTTATTTCCTTACATTCTCTGAAAATGATAGTCACTTCTTTGTTGTGTAGGTTATATTTGTCATGTTTCATTATCTAGTAACTAAACAATATTTATTGGTAGAAACTCTTGATATTGTTGGTCTCAACTCTTAATGAAGTTCTATAACTCTTTTCACGCGGGAAAACACAGTTTGCCATTTTGCATCAGGCAGAAAGTAAAAACCAGAGAAGCCAAGGTGAAGTGAAGTATTCTAAGAAGCTTCTGAACAATATTTGATGAGAATTTTGTTTAAGTTGAGTTAGTTTTCGCCATGATAACTTTGTTTTTCTCTGCTAGTGAAATCATCGTATTTACAAATCTATATCACTGTGGCAAATAATGCACGAGGTTTCCTCCCAGTGGTTTGCACATTGATCACTCTCCACTGGAATGTGGTGCCTACATGGATTAGCGTTTGAATTTTTAGGTGAACAAGCCGAAGAACTGAAAATTTTGAGGCTTTGGTCCTGTATAGGGTAAGTCAAGGTCCCATTTCATTTCCATACCATGTCTAAATGCACTAAAAATTGCTTATGGAATAAACTGAGCTATATGGATTACAATATCATTATTTAATTAAGTTCGCACTGGATTGAGATCTTTCTCTCTAACCGATCTGTGATTTGTGTAATGCAGCGGAGCTCGAGGAACATTGTTGAACTTTTTATGATTGTGAACAATGAAGTTGAGGAACACCGCAAATCCTCGAGATTAGATTCCATTTGTTCAACATGTTTCAAAGCTGCAAGAATATCTGCCATACTCTTTTAGAGTTGGGCTTGACATAGGATTTTTTTTTCCCTCTAGTTTATTGAAATTGTCAACGGTAATTGTGGTACTTTGAGTAAATTATAGTTTGTAATTACTTTTTAAACCCCCCTAAACTAAAAAGTACTTTAATGTAGTATTAATGAGAATTTCAACCATCAATATCTATTTAATGTATATAAATTTTGTTTGAAATTTTAATATATATAATTTCAACGCAAAAAAAAAAAAAAAAAAAAAATTCAATTTGGGAATCAATTCACCGCCAAATTAATAAATAATTTGAATTACAATCGGTAGACCGATTGTCAACGGTCCATCATTCGCGCTACGAGACTCTGACCGACTAACTAATCCGCTTCGGGATTTTGAGAAGAAAAGAACATCGTCGGAAAACGGAAAACGGAGAAGTCAAAGTGACGGACAAAGGAGAAGAACTCCGACTCCGAGAGAAATGGATTTCACTGTTCTGAGGAACGCAGTTGATGAAGCGGTGCTAGTTGACGCTCACGCCCACAATCTGGTAGCTGCCGATTCCACTTTTCCTTTCATCAACTCTTTCTCCGAAGCTCATGGCGACGCATCGGCTTATGTTCCTCATTCCCTCTCCTTCAAGGTATTTGCTATCGACCTCCTCAATTTTTTACTATTTCTTCCTTTCTCGCTCCACTGAACTGAGATGCGAACCTGGTCGGAACATCAATTTTCTTGCTCTGTTTGTGAAAAGCTCGTGCTTACGAATTCGTACCATTGTGCCAAATGCGCGAGGTTTCCTCCCAGTGGTTTGCAGATTGACTACTGTCCACTGGAATGTGGTGCTACAGGGATTGGCGTCTAAACCCGGTTCAAACTTGAGCTCGCTTAACTTATTAAGTTTATTTTATTTGCTGATGAAGTAAATTGAGCTATTAGGATTGTGATATGATTATCTAAGTTCCTATGATATCGAAGCACTTGAATGGAGGTCTTTTTATCTGACCGGTTTGTGATTTGTGTAATGCAGAGGAACTTGAGGGATATTGTTGAACTTTATGATTGTAAACCATCCTTGCATGGGGTCGAGGAACACCGAAAATCCTCGGGATTAGATTCCATTTGCTCAACATGTTTCAAAACTGCAAGAATATCTGCCGTACTCATTGACGATGGATTAGAGTTGGACAAAAAGCATAACATAGAGTGGCATAGAAGTTTTGTTCCAATTGTTGGTAGAATATTGAGAATCGAACGTTTGGCAGAGAACATTCTTGATGAAGTGAGATATATCTGAATTCAAGTTTTGAAATTTATTTGAACTTTATTTTCACCTTATTTCTTTATGCACGCCAATAGGAGTTTCAAGGTGGATCTTCTTGGACACTGGATGCATTCACAGAACTATTTCTTCAGAAGTTGAAATCATATCCATTGTCTGTTTTATGATTTTATATGTTATTATTATTGGTGTACAATGGACTCTCTACTCTTGTATATTTCCTTATAAACGGTAGTACATTGGCTCATGAGATATATGGACTGAAAAGTATAGCAGCATATCGCAGTGGTCTAGAAATCAATGTGAATGTCTCAAGGAAAGACGCTGAGGAAGGTCTCCTTGAGGTTTTACAAGGTTAATACAACTTAAAGAAGGTTGTCTGTGAATTCCCTATTTCTCTTAATAGTATACTAATGAACGTTTAATTCTAGGTGGAAAACCTGTTCGAATAGCAAACAAAAGCCTTATTGACTATATATTCATTCATAGCTTGGAAGTTGCTGTATACTTCAACTTGCCAATGCAGATACATACGGGGTAAGATAAAGCACCGACATTTGTCTGATCACCCTGACTTAAACTGAAGGCTTGTAAGCTATGATATGAATTGATAAGTTGAATTTGTTGGCTATACGGTAAACAACTTCTAATTGCAGTATTATTCACAAATCTTTTCGTAATACTCCTTATCTTATCAACTTGGATTGGAAGCCTTTTGTTTGATTCCCACTCTTAGGCTTATGGATCCTTCTTTCCTAAGGCCTTTACCTTTAGGTTGTTTTGGATATGTTTGTTTTGACACATATCTCCTCTGTTTATTTTTGACCAGAAACACAAACTTCTAATTGATATTTGAAAAGTTTCAAAGAAAGCAAAATTTTAAACCGAGCCCTAACCAGGCAATACCCAAAAAATTAAATTGTACATATACTAACAGAAGCACAAGATATCAAACTTGCTATGAAACAACTTACCAAGATAAACCCCCCATAACTAAAAGCAAAAACTTACTTGCACCTTACTAGAAAAGCATTCATTCTAACCATAAATAATGCCTTTCATGTCTCTTTCGCCTGGAAGATGCCTATTATGCAAAAGTGACAACGAATCGCAAGGCCACATCTTTGCCCTTTGCCCCTTTGCTCAAAGATTTTGGTCCAGAATCATAAAATCTTTTGGATGGCCCCTTGTTCTCTCGGGTAATATGGATGTTCTCCATGCATCGGTTTTGACTGGCCACCCCTTCAAAAATATTAAAGATCTCCTTTGGATGAATATCAATTGAGCCTTTTTTTGGAATTTATGGCAAAAAAGAAATAGAAGAATCTTCTAGGACAAAGATCTCACTTTTGAAGCTTTTTTCGATTATGTTATCTATTATGCTATATCTTGGTGTAAACTCTCTCCTATGTTAGCTTCATAGTAAACTCTCTCCTATGTTAGCTTCATACTCATACGCCTCCCTCATTAATAGTTGGGAGAGTCTTTTGTAATCTCTATGGATCTCGTATCCCTTTTGTAAATTTCATACATCAATGAAATTGTTTCTTATAAAAAAAAAAAAAATAATTTCAAAAAGTTTTAATCCCAAGGAAAGCTTTTGCCATCAAATTTCCTTTTGTGTTCCTCTCATATCCCCCAAATAATAGACTTAATAGTGTTGATCCAAAGAATTCTTGCTTTTCCACTAAAGCCTTGGCTGCCTAATAGACTGAAGATATCACTTTTAGCCCTAAAATTATAAACCCATACCTTTTTTAATAGCTCATGAGAAGCCTCCCATAAGCAATAGCTATACGAACAATGGGAAGGAAAATATATGATCAAGATATTCTCCAGGCTTAAAACATAATGGGCAGCAACTAGGAATTAAGCCCAATCAGGGAAAAAGAATATGTTGGAATTTTGGGAAGTTGGAAGGCGGTAGGAACAGAAGAATTCATGACAGTTGACAAATATTTATTAATTAACATATGTTGACCTTATTTGATTTCATAGTACTTGATGCTTAGTTATCAAATCACCATGCCAAAGTGAAGCTTAGTTCAGCGGTAATTGGCATGTGTTCTCGACCATGAGGTCAGAGGTTTGAATCCCCCTACCCCAAATGTTGATATATTCAAAAAAAAAAAAGTTGTCAAATCACCATGGTACTTTATTTTCTGTCATCTATCGCATATAATTTTGTTTCTGGTTTCCTACCATTAGATTTGGAGACAAAGATCTAGATTTGCGGCTGGCCAATCCCCTTCATCTTCGGACTGTTCTAGAGGACAAGAGGTTCTCTAAGTGTTGCATAGTTTTGTTACATGCGTCCTACCCATTCTCAAAGGAAGCGTCATATCTGGCTTCTATTTATCCTCAGGTTTATAAAACAATTATCATTCAATCCATTATATTTTTAATTTTGATGATATTTGATAAAGTAGTAAATTTTCTTGTTAATTTTATGCCTTTTATCTCTTAGGTCTACCTCGACTTTGGATTGACAATTCCTAAGCTTAGCGTCCATGGGATGATATCTGCACTCAAAGAACTGTTAGAGCTTGCTCCTATTAAAAAGGTGAAAGAAGTACAGTATTAATTAATAATTATTAAAATTTTTGATAACTTGTTTCCTGAAATATGTTTGACATGAAGCAACTTTCTTGGATAAATATGAAAGCTATATTTTTATTTATGTTTTTTGGCACGCTCAAGTTTATAACTTTGTGTTGCTTGGCTAAAAGTTTGACAACATAATTGCAGGTGATGTTCAGCACAGATGGATATGCCTTTCCTGAAACCTACTATTTAGGTACATACATATGGATATGTCTTAATGGTATCTAAAAAGAAAAAGAAGATTTGTCTCAATGGGGAACAATGATAAAGGAGTAACTAAAAGGGAATGAGATATTGATAAATAGATTATTGTATGCGATGTGAAGGAATGTTTTAACAATCCCAGACAACCTGGGTTAGTGTTTGATCATTTGTTGGTCTTTTTCTAACACATGAATACTTTCATTTTCTGCACTTATCATTAGTTTGTAGTTCAAACTAATTTTCCTTGTTTTGTATTTCACCCAAAAAAAAAAAAAATGCTTGTTTTGTAGGTGCAAAGAAATCAAGGGATGCTGTCTTTTCTGTTCTACGGGATGCTTGTATTGATGGTGACCTCTCAATTTCTGAGGCTGTTGAAGCAGTGAATGATATTTTTGCACAAAATGCCATAAAATTGTACAAGATTAATCTGATGACAGAGAGTTCTATTCCAAATAGTTCAGTGTTGTCTATTCCTACGATGAAGACTGATGTTGTGGAGAAGGATGTCAGGCTTGTTCGGATTATCTGGGTTGATGCTTCAGGACAACATAGATGCCGTGTGAGATTTTTATTTATTTATTTATTTTAATTATGTACACACAGCCACACACCCCAACACGCATCTGTCTAAGTATTGTACGTTAGAAAAAAGTCACATTTTTTTTTTTATAAAATTTTCCCCCATTTTTTAGAATGTATTGTTGTTAATTTTTTATTTTCTTTTTCTGACTTTTTATACCATATTATAGTTACTTCCTGTTGTCCTGGAGATGGTCCCCTTCAGAGTACTTTTTTCTGTCTAATCCTAATCTTCTTGGAAAAGAAAGAAGTATGATAGGAGGCCCATTAGGAAAAAAAAGAAGAAAATATTCTATTAAATTTATTTTTCTTTTTTGAACAAGAAAGAAAATTTTTCATTGAATAAATGAAAAGAGACTAATGCTCAAGGATACAGACTCCGCAAGGGAGTGAAAGAAGAACAACGAACCAAGTACCAACGGCAATGACAAGTAAATGAGTACAAAAGCAACCCAGAACAGCACAAGGAACTAAAAGAAACTCCTAGCAATAACAAGATAAAAATAAGCAGAGAGACAGGCCATCAAATTCATTTAAAATAAAAAGGTTCCTTGTTTTATATTAAGGGGCCCTTCAACTTTAAAAAAAATCATTTCCCTTGTTTGGAGAAATGGGATCTCACCTGTCCTTTCAAACATATCTTGGTCTTGGAGCAAGCAAGCACCTCCACCTGGAGGGTGAGGGGGACTTCCCTACTATTGGATAAGATATATATATATATTTCCTTTTCTACATCCCAATGTACATGTAACGGTTTCTTATTAAAAAATGTACATGTAAAGATCTTCTTTTTGTTCTTTTCGTTCATAGGGATGGAGTTTCTTATCATCATCATCATTGTTTTACCTTTTATTTTCTTGTTTATTTTTTTTTTATTATTTTTTAATGTGATTTATGTTGTATTTATTCCAGGTTGTTCCCTTTAAGCGATTCAATGATGTCATTAAAAGAAATGGAGTTGGTTTAACTTTTGCCTGTATGGGAATGACTTCTCATGTTGATGGTCCAGCTGATGGGAGTAATCTCACTGGTGTGGGTGAGATCAGACTGCTGCCAGATCTATCAACCAAATGGATGGTTCCTTGGTATACAGCTTCCAAAATGTTTCTGTTATTGTTTTTTTGCATCACGAATTTAGCTTTCAATTCTTCTAACTAGTTTTTTTATATAAGAAATTTCTCTGTTCGTTGAAATGGTTTCAAATGTAAGATGTGCAAAGGAAATATATGAACATTCTCATTATTATTTTGGTCTACCTGCATCACGATAAAATGCAATGTTGTTCTTGCAATTTTAGATAAAGGTAAAGAGCAATAGTACAAACATCCACTCTTTTGGTAGCCTTTTTTTTTGGTGTGAGAAGGGAATAGGGAGACTGCAAAATATTTGAAAATGTAATTAGGATTTTTTTATAACTGACTATCTTGTCCTTCAGAATTCTCGATTGCTATGTCCTGTTTTGAAGACCTTTTGGGGCCTCGTTCCTGAGATCTTGATTGTTTTATGAGTTTCTGGTTTTTTAGAGGTGCTTACTTAGGTGGCAGTCCTAACTTTTGAGTTGGATGACTTTATAAATAAAAACTACCGCAAGAGAGTTTCTAGAATAGTCTTGCAAGTATCACACTACTTAGAAAAGGAATTTTCACATATATTTTTTAATTGATATCACTCTTGGTTCAACCTATTCCATTGCTTTCTTCAACAGGAACAAGCAGGAGGAGATGGTTTTGGCTGACATGCATCTTAAACCCGGTGAAGCATGGGAATACTGTCCAAGGGAAGCCCTACGTAGGGTATCTAGAATTCTGAAAGATGAATTTGACCTGGTACGAAAGATTGTTCAAGTCTTTTGAATACATGATCTAGAAAATCTTTACTTTGTTAAATGTCTTATGTCCAGGTAATGAATGCAGGCTTTGAAAATGAGTTTTTTCTATTAAAGAATGCAGTTAGGTAGGGACATACTATTCTCTATGGCCTTAATTTATTTTTGAATTTTGCAATTTGCCAATTTTCCAATTTCTGTTTCTCTGTTTAAATTGGCTTTTGTAGAGATGGGAAAGAAGATTGGGTGCCATTTGATTCAGCACCATATTGTTCTTCATCATCATATGATGCCGCGTCTCCTTTTCTTCATGAAGTAGTTGCTTCCTTGAACTCCTTGAATATTACTGTGGAACAGGTATTAAAAAAAAAAAATCACGTGTATGACATATTGTTAGAATTTTAGGTTTTCCGTTGAAGTCAGGGTATCTAATGTTTATTAAAGTTGGATTCATGCCAATTACTTTTTCAGATTACCAACTTCGTGTATATATGGATGGAGAATGTAGGTTTTACTTCTTAATTACATTGTGCGTGCCTTGTAAAGTAGATGGGGGTGATAACTCATACTTTTTTTAGATGTACAAATGCTAGCATGTGAACTTACATTCACAATTTTTTTCCATAGCACTTTCCCACCCTGCTTTCCATTTTCCCTTCACTTATGTATGTGCAGTGAAATATAACATGAAGCTGTAAACTTTCAAGCTTTGGAGACAGACTCTTTCGTGACGTACTATAACCTATTTTTCTAGATTATTTAATGTTGTTATATTTTTTATTGGGGTACACATCTACTAAGCTAATGAAGCACTATTCCATAGAGATCTGACCTATGTAGTACATAGATCATTTGATGTGTTAATAATGTCTTCTAGGATTATGTCCACAACCTATATCAATTAGCTAAAATTGTATCTACAAAACACATTAAATAATCTACAAATATACTGTATTGGTTATACCCTACCAGTTCTTTGTAATGCTTCTATGCACCATTTTTATCTGTTTGCTAACTCGAGTAGTTATATGGTATCTAAACACATTATTACCACATCAAGTAATCTAGATATTATATAGGTTACCTTCCTCTCTATCTCTCTAGAATCAAGTTTGATTGCTTCGTTTTTAGTTGACCAAGACTTTGACTAGAGAAATTAGTTGATTGTGACTTCTTAATCTTGTAGTTACATGCAGAGGCTGGGAAAGGTCAATTTGAGATTGCTTTAGGGCATACTGCTTGTCTCAATGCTGCTGACAACTTAATTTACACGCGTGAAGTGATTAGGGCCATTGCAAGGAAGCATGGATTGTTGGCAACATTTATGCCCAAGTATGTTATAGGATTCAATCAAGTAAATAGATACTCGACTAGAATGCAAGCACCAATTTTCTACTGGTTGGACTAGTTTTTGCTAATGTTTGAGAGCAGTTTTGCTATTTGTTTTTTGTTTTTTTGTTCTCTCTCTAATGGTTTTAGCTTGGTGGGACCCCTATGAAAAAACTAGTTCCCTGTTGAGATTTGAAATATAATAAATGAGTTGATCCTATAATCCTATCCTATTTGTTGCTTTCATGAATGCATAAGAAACTCTCTTGGTTATGATAGTGATAGGAACCAGTCTGTTATTCTTATTACAACTTAGATGAAACAATTATATTGAAACAATTATAAGAGGAAGAGATTTGAAAGCTTTTCTTACTTTGCAATTCCAAGTAACATGGTATATTTAGTATTGCCCCCGAAACTTTAACCCATATTATTTTTAATCTCCATCATTACTGACAGTGAAAGTTGGTTGGAGTAAAAGCCCTGCCAACCTTGATTTACCATTGGTTGGAAATAGTTGGAGGGGACCAACGATCAGAGGGTTGAAGTGATAAGAACTGGAGTTTATTTATCAATATGGTACAAGTCAAGGGAAGAATTAGAGTGCTTCCCTTCTCACCCAACTCGGACTATCTCAGATATTCAGCCGAAAGATACCCTTTCCAGTCTCATACGCTTCCTCTTATACATATATTTAATATGAGGTCTATCACTATCCGACCCTCAAAGAGCCACCTTGTCCTCCTTTTTGAGAACAAGGGAACTTCTTATGGCAAGCGGGGATTTGCACTATTATTTGGGGGCTTTGGGGTGAGAGAAACAATAGGATTTTTAGAGGGTGCGAGAGGGATTCGGCTGAGGTTTGGTCCCTTGTGAGATATTACGTTTCTCTTTGGGCGTTTGTGACGCGTTTATTCTGTAATTATTCCATAGGTCTTATTATTTTGGATTTGAGCCCCTTTATCTAATAGAGTCTCCCTCTTTTTTTGTGGGCGGGTTTTTTGGTCGCCCTTGTATTATTTCATTTTTTCTCAATGAAAGCATGGTTATTCATAAAAAAAAAAGAGCCACCTTGTCCTCGAGGTGGAAATTAGGGAATTGATTAGCAAGCTGAGTGGCATCTTCCCATGTAGCCTCAGACACATTGGATTTAGCCCAACACACCTACCCTACACCTCCAACTGAGTTGAATCACCGGGAGATTGACACAATCCCAAGACTTTAGCAGGAACAACTGATGGACCGTTTCCAATGCTCGAGATTTGGCCTAATTTGCTCAAGTCCTTTTTGCTCCAAAGTGCTCCCGGGAAGCTCTAACACCAAATACCTACAAAATAACACTATTAAGCACATAATCAATCATAAAACTAGCATGATTTAGACTAAATATATAGGACCAAATTGGTCCTATCAACAACTTTCAACAACATATCAGGAGACATGTTCAGAGGAAAAGGAGTAACTAGAAAGTAACTAGAAATGTATGCCTGATAGCCTTGTGCAGTTGAGAAATGTGGAAAACAGGACCAAAACGCATTCCCTCAGGCAACTTCAACCAATAAGCTACTGCTCCAATTCGATCTTCAACTTGAAAGAGGCCAACAAAACGTTGAGCTAATTTGGTACTAAGATGCTTTAACAAGGTCCCTTAACGATAAGGACAGAGTTTAAGATAGGCCCAATCCCCCATGTCTAGTTCCACATCCCATTGCTTCCCATTGGTTATTGCTACCATGTTTTGTTGATCTTAGAGCAACCTATCTTTGATTAGTGTCAACATAGCATCCTATTCCCTTAATTGTTGATCAACCGCAGAAACAGAGGACCCATCAACCTTGTAAGGAAGAATGGTAGGGGTGGTCGTCCGTACACAACTTCAAATGGAGAAGTCTTCAAACCAAAATGATACAAAGTGTTGTGGCTATACTCGGCCCACGGTAACCAGCGAACCCACTTAAAAGGACAATGCATAGCAAAACTCTTCAATTTGAGAGTATAAATCTAATTCTCATGTATTGATATGTGCAATATAGGTCCTCTTATATATAGGAGAAAAACCTATTACAAATATGGAAGGAATAGAAGCCATAAATACCAAATATTTTACAATAAAGATTTACACACAAATATTAGAAGTTCCAACACTCCCCCTCAAGCTGGTTTAAAGATGTCTTCCATAGCCAGCTTGTCAATCAACTTATCGAATTGCTTCTTTGGAAGACCTTTAGTTAGTACGTCGGCAATTTGTTCTGATGTAGGAAGGTAAGGAATACATATTGTATTCGCTTCAATCTTCTCCTTGATAAAATGTTTATCAACCTCAATGTGTTTTGTTCTATCATGTAGAACTGGGTTATGAGCTATAGAGATGGCAACTTTATTATCACAATAAATCCATATAGGTGTGTTCAAAGGAATCTTTAATTCTTCAAGTATCCTTTTGATCCATATACCCTCACAAATTCCATGCGCTAATGCTCTAAATTCTGCTTCAGCACTGCTTCTAGCTACCACATTTTTTTTTTACTTCTCCAAGTAACCAAGTTCCCTCCAACAAAGGAACAATAACCAGAGGTAGATCTTCTATCTGTAGTACTTCCTGCCGAGTCTGCATCAGTATAAACTTCTATGTGAAAGTGTGTCTTCCAAATAGAATCCCTTTCCCAGGAGTCCCTTTTAGATACTTCAAAATTCTGTAAACAGCTTCAAAATGAGTTGGTCCTGGTGCATGCATAAACTGACTTACCATGCTTACCGCATATGCAATATCAGGACGTGTATGAGATAGATAAATCAATCTTCCAACAAGTCTCTGATATCGTTCCTTGTCCTTTATTTCTTCTACTTTTGCTACTTGTAACTTTAGATTGGGTTCAACTGGAGTTTCTGCAGTCTTGCAACCAAGTAATCCAGTTTCCTCAAGTAAGTCAAGAACATACTTTCTCTGATTCACAAAGATGCCCTTCTTCGATCTTGCAAATTCCATCCCTAGAAAATATTTCAACGGTCCTAGGTCCTTGATTTGAAACTCTCTTGCAAGGTTTTTCTTGAGATCAGCTAGACCGGCTTCATCATCACCTGTGAGAATAATATCATCTACATTGACAATCAAAATTGAGATTTTATTATTCTCAGAGTGTTTATAAAATATAGTATGATCTGCTTGACTCTGAATAAATCCATAGCTGGACACAACATTTCCAAACCGCTCAAACCAAGCTCTTGGTGACTGTTTCAAGCCATAGAGGGATTTTTTTAATTTACAAATTTTACTGCATCCGAGATCTTCTTCAAAACCTGGGGGTAAGTCCATAAAAACCTCTTCCTCGAGATCACCATTCAGAAATGCATTTTTTACGTCAAGTTGGTAAAGTGACCAATCTGAATTGACTGCAAGAGACAAAAGCACTCGAATAGAGTTAATTTTAGCAACTGGGGCAAACGTTTCCTGATAATCAATCCCATATGCTTGGGTGAAGCCTTTAGCTACTAGTCTGGCCTTATATCTCTCAATACTAGCATCTGCATTGCATTTTATGGTGAACACCCATTTACAACCCATTGGTTTCTTATCTTTTGGCAACTCTACTATTTCCCAAGTCCCATTTTGTTTTAGAGCATTCATCTCCTCCATAACTGCTACTTTCCAATTTGAATCGTCTAAAGCCTCATGTATATTCTTTGGAACAAACAGATCATTTATCCTAGAGGTGAAGGCTTTATGACTATTTGACAAATTTTGATATGACATGTAGTTTGCAGTAGGATATTTGGTACAACTTCGAGTACCTTTTCTAATGGCTATGGGCATATCAAGATCAGACACAACTGGCAAAGTATTTTGAATAGTTGAAGTAGGAATGGAAGAAGA
The DNA here is from genome assembly GCA_036850905.1 of Luffa acutangula. Taxonomy (NCBI): domain Eukaryota; kingdom Viridiplantae; phylum Streptophyta; class Magnoliopsida; order Cucurbitales; family Cucurbitaceae; genus Luffa; species Luffa acutangula. The sequence continues at coordinate 51,263,794 of CM072087.1, read as the reverse complement.
ATTACCAGATTTTCCAGTTTCAATCGTCGGAGTCTCAAATTGGTTCTGTGAAGGATCAACTATTTGGTCTTGCTTCCTCTGATTGAATTTTCTTCTAGTATAAAACTTAAACTCAGGAACTTGATCAGTAGGATCATTATGTAGTATTTCTCCCCCTGAATGAGAAGTTTCTATACTTGGTGTCACGGTCGTACCTTTTCAACCGTGCGGCGCCATGATCTTACACGCGACCATGGCCAGCCTTAAGGGTCATCTCTAACCCATAACACTTTTTCGCGGGACTTTGGTGCTTCATCGGACCTTAGGCGAGGTTCTTCATCCTCAACCGAACTCAAATCATCTTGCAGCGGAATACATTCGGTCAATACACGTCGCCCGTACGTGTATTTTCACTCATTCGCGACTCTAGCCGACTTGCCTCTACTCTAGGCCAAGTCCTAAGGCTCAACCTTGCCTCTACATCAGGCCAAGGTCATATAAACGCAACGTCGCATCTCATTTCATTATTTTCCATCTCGATAACACGACCCACACGCTTCTACATCGATCCGGAACTTCGTCGGGATGTGTTCGGACCCTTCAACGGGTCAAAACGGCCTTAAAACGCTCAACCGGAGCTTATCGGGTGATTTCAGCACTTACCGGGACCTACCGGGGCATTATAACGCTTACCGGGGCTTTTCGTCGCCTACCGGGGCTTATCGGGCCATTATAATGCTTACCGGGACATTTCGGGCAAATACCGTGCCAACCGGGAACTATCGGGTTCCACTGATGCTTCACGATGCCATCCCGAGACTCGGGATGTCATCTGACTTAACCTCTCACTCGGACCTGCTTCTCGAGAACGGGCCCATGGGCTTTACTTATAATCGGGGCTTCCCGGACATCCATCCATCCGGGCATATCGAGGCATGAACTCTTCCGAGACATGCCGAGTCATTTTCGTATAGCGTGCCGCAGCCCGACCATATGGTGCAACCTCCAGCCCATGGGCGGGGGCGCAATGTCGGCACACCCGTGCCGCCCGACACTGTCCTTGGAAACCCATTCCCAAAGGAAGACGCCCAAGACACTCGTCTTGCAACGCTCGCCCACACCATGACACGCGCATGTGCCATGGGGTAGCTCACTTAGGCCACAGGGCCCAGGGGTGGTGGAGAGCTGACACCATGCCTCCCCCTATAGTACATTCTGAGGCATATTTGGTCTGACACCCTTGCACATCAAATTCACGAGGAGTCATACGCCAACGTGGAGCGCCCGTCTGGTGTCCGATTGACACGAAACTTTGCGGGCTTGCATACTTCACTCATATGCACTTAACTCCAGAGCCGCTCGTCAAAATTCACGACGGAACCCCGACTTCCGAGGTCATGGCCCGGGGCCCCATCTGGCCCCCATCAAGCATACCACTGACGCGTCTGACGACACTGTTGCTTCTCAATATGCTTATGCCTTCTTGTGACATCAATGCCCACTCATCTTGGTGTGTTGGATGATGCATCGTCCTCCTCGATCACATCATGGCACTTTTCTCTCTCGGCCCTCTAGCATGGCCCGATGGGCGACACTCGACGTGCCACCACTTCACTGTCTGCTCAGTGAGGGTCACAACCTACTCTCTACTAGTATGGTTGTGACATTCTCCCCCACTTAAACTGTCATCGTCCTCGATGACATACTCGGGGGCACAATCCACATCACTGCACGATTGGATTGCGACACTTGGCACCAAAGGACTAATATCATCAGGACAAATAACGTTAGGAAGAGGAGTAGAAACATCCCAAAAGTTATCTTCCAAATTTGGTTTCTCCCCCTGAAGAGAACTTTGGGTAAAATATGGTTGATTTTCTAAAAAAGACACATCCATGCTTACAAAACATTTTTTTGTCTGAGGATCAAAACATTTATAGCCTTTTTGATTTGAAGAATATCCCAAAAAAAATGCATTTAACTGCTCTATGATCAAGTTTTGACCGAAAGTGACTAGGGATGTGAACATAAGTAGTACACCCAAAAACTTTGAGAGGTAAATCAGAATATAAGCGAGATTTTGGAAAAACATTTTTAAAGCAATCAATGGGAGTTTTAAAATTCAAGATCTTACTAGGCATTCTATTTATTAGATAAGTAGCTGTGAGAATTGCTTCGTCCCATAAATATTTCGGAACATGCATGGAAAACATTATAGCACGAGCTACTTCAAGTAAATGCCTATTTTTTCTTTCAGCAACACCATTCTGTTGCGGAGTATCTCGACAAGTAGATTGATGAACAATACCTTTATCTTTTAAAAACTCACCAAAAGATTCATTAAAATATTAAGTCCCATTATCAGAGTGTAAAATGCAAATTTTGGTTTGAAATTGAGTTTCAATCATATTGTAAAAATTTTTAAAAATGTCTTTCACCTCAGATTTCTTTTCCATTAAGTACACCCAAGATAGACGAGTATGATCGTCAATAAAAGTAATAAACCATCTTTTCCCACTATGAGTCCTAATTTTAGAAGCACCCCAAACATCACTATGAATTAAATAAAACGGTTTGGAAGCTTTGTAAGGTTTAGGTAAATACGTGGAACGATGATTTTTTGCTAAAATGCAACTTTCACAATCAAATGAGGAGCAATCAAACCCCTTAAATAAATTTGGAAATAAATGTTTGAGATAAGGAAAACTAGGATGCCCTAACCTAAGATGCCAAAGTATAATTTTTTCTTTACCAGAAAGAGAACTCATACTACTGAAACCCTGAGTTACTTTATTACTGAAAGAACCTTCATCAAAGTAGTAAAGGCCATCAAGCATCCTAGCACTCCCAATCATCTTCTTCGATTTTTGATCCTGAAGAATACAATGAGATTCAAAGAATATAACACGACAATTAGAATCTCTAGAAAGTTTGCTGACAGATAAGAGATTACAGGCTAATTTCGGAACATGTAAGACAGACTGTAAAGAAATATGTTCAGTCAATTTAATAGTTCATTTTCCTGCAACGGAAGAAAAACTGCCATCTGCAATTCGAATTTTTTCATTAGAATAAGAAGGAGAATATGAGTTAAAAAAAGTGAGAGGTACTAGTCATATGGTCAGAAGCTCCGGAATCGATGATCCACGGAGAAGAAGTGCCACAAGAGAAGGCTTGAGGATAATTCCCTGTTTGTTCCAATGAAACACAAGAATTATTAGATGATAAATTGGTTGGTAGCAATTTTAGGATTTGATGAACTTGCTCCTTGGACATGTTATCAAAAAATGAGTAAATGGGAAATAATAAAATATAAACCAAACCAAACAAACCAAAGCTGAACCAATGAATCAAACCAAACCAATGAACCGATATAAATCGAACCGGATAGGAACCAAACCAGTGAAGGTAACCCTAGATCTTGAATCGACTGTGAATCACACCAGATCTGAGTACTAAGCCAATGGAAGTAGATTGCGCCGTTTGAAGTCGGCGACGAGAGTTCCGATCGGCGGTGAACGATTCAGATCGTGACGGCGAGCAATCTTGTTTATCGGAAATACAACCCCACAGATTCAGAAGCTCAAGGTGAGACAAATTTGCGAGCTGGTGAAAGCGCAGGTCATGTTCGCATGGGCATCTGATGCAACCGACGGCGGCGTCTGAGGTTACTGGCAGCAGTGACAGCGGCAGACTGAGAATCGACGAGGAGAAAGATCGTGAGAAGACGACGGCGCTGAATATCGACGGCGGTGACTTGCAGGTCGCGAAGTCATAGGTCGCGGGTCGTTTTCTCACGAGGCTCTGGGTCACGATTCACAAAATACCCGACGGCTGGGTCTGGGGTAAGCGGCGACAACGTCTGAGGTGGCCTGCGGGGGCAGCGGCAGCGTCTGAGGTGGCAGCGGCGACGACAAAGGCTGGGAGCTAGGGTTAGGTTTGGGTATTTTTAGGGTTATAGGAAAATGTATGGGTCAAAGCAAAAATACGAGACCACCGACGTCAGAAGTATGATGCACCAATCAAGAATGGTGGCTAGGGTTCCGACGGCGACGGCGGCTAGGGTTTCGAAAAGTATGGTATTTAGGGTTTTAGAGACGGCTAGGGTTTAACCTGCTCTGATACCATCTTCAATTTGTGAGTATAAATCTAATTCTCATGTATGGATATGTGCAATATAGGTCCTCTTATATATAGGAGAAAGACCTATTACAAATATGGAAGGAATAGAAGCCATAAATACCAAATATTTTACAATAAAGATTTACACACAAATATTAGAAATTCCAACAAAAACAAAGCAGGTAAGTTTCCATTCCTCGATTGACTACCTTAGTTTGATCGTCCATTTGAGGATGATAAGCCATACTTCACTTCAATTGTGTTACCTGCCACTTAAATAATTCCTCCCAAAACAGACTTGTGAAGACAGGATCTCGATCAGACACAATGTTCCGAGGAATACCATGTAATTGCACCACTTTTAACCAAAATTCGAGCAATAGTAGAAGCAGTACAGGGACGTTTAATAGGAATGAAATGAGCATATTTAGATAACCTGTCCACCACCACAAAAATTGGATCAAAGGTCTCTGCTCGCAGAAGTCCTATCACAAAATTCATGGAAATGTCCTCCCAAACACGATCAAGAACGGTAAAGGTTGAAGTAATCTGGCTGGAGCCAAGGCCAAGTACTTAGCTTGCTGACAAACACAACATTTGCTCACAAAAACCTTCATATGAGCCTTCATTTCAGGACAATAAACTTCTCGAGTCAATCGTTGAAAAGATTGAAGCACCGCTCCATCTATCTCCCCACGGCCCAACTGGAGATGAATGAAAAGCTTCCAATAACAAGGGAATTGTTGGAGAGTCCTTTGGTAAAACAATCTTCTCTCTTAATATAGATTTTCTCCTTTGAAAGAATAACCTACTGGCACTTCTTCCTCTTAAATCAGTTTTCTTCGAATGGTAGCCAACTTAGGATCTCCACGCCGCTGATCAATAATAAGACCAATATTCAACCCCCAATCGAACTCACAGCAACAAACTCCACAACATTGGACAGGCGAGGAAGAGCATCAACCACTTTATTCTCTACACCCGACTTGTACACGATCTCAAAATCACAACCTATTGATTTCGTCATCCACTTTTGATATTCTCCAATTACTAATCGTTGATCTAAAATAAATTTCAAACTACTTTGATCAGTACGCACAACAAACCTGCGACCAAAAAGATAAGGGCTCCACTTTTGAACAACCATCACATTAGCGTCAGCTCATAGTCATAAACAACTTTTGCTAGATGTAAAGGTGGAAGAGTACGATTGAAGAATGCAATCGGTGGAGAATCTTGCATCACAACACCCACTCCAACCCATCAACCTCTATTACAAACTCTTTCAAAAATTCTGGTATTCGAAGAACAAGCGTTGTCGCCATAGCAGTCTTCAACTTGTGGAAAGCTTTAGTAGAACCAACTGTCGATGCAAAAACTGCCAAGTAAGATGATGGGCGATAGTAACCATAATTCTGGACAAACTTTCGATAATATCTAGTGAGACCAAGAAACCCTCGCAATTCCTTCAAATTTCTTGGGATTGGCCACTGTTCCATGGCTGCAATCTTAGATGGATCGGCAGAAACACCATTAGCTGATAGAGACACTAATGCCCCAAGTACTCAATTTTTCATGAGGCAAATTGGCATTTCTTTTGATTAGCTTATGCTCTTGTACGACAACCATAACCTTAGTAAGATGGTTTACATGGGCTTCCAACGAAGGGTTGTAAACTAGAACATTGTTAAAGAAAACTAGCACGAACTTCTGAAGGAATGGTCGTAATACCTTGTTCATAAGTGCTTGAAAAGTTGTTCGAGCATTCCGAAGGCCAAATGACATTACCAAGAACTCATAATGACCTTCGTGCATCCGGAAAGCTGACTTTAACACATCCCTTGCCTTCCATCGGATTTGGTGATATCTTGATTTCAAGTCTATCTTCGAAAAATAACCGCGCTATGGAGCCCATCAAGCAATTCATCAACCATGGGAATAGAAAATTTATCAGGCACTAGCACCTTATTTAGGGCATGGTAGTCAATACAAAAATGTCATCTCCCGTCTTTCTTTTCCACCAAAAAAACCAAACTAGAAAAAGCACTATTGCTAGGTTGTATAATATCAACAACTAACTTTTTCCTCAACCAACTTTTCGATTTCATCCTTTTGGAATTGAGGATATCTATGTAGGTGAGCACTTATCGGAGCCATCCCTAGAAATAACTTGATACCATGATTTATATCGCGTATCAGAGGCAACCCTGGCAAAGGTTGAAAAATAGAGGCATGGTTAGTTAATTCTAACCTTATCGCTATTGGTACCTCTTCCCACAATTTTGGTTCCTCAACCCACTTCTCTTGAAGCATATTTAATTCAACCAGAAAGCCTTGTTTTTCAAGTTTCAGTGACTTAATTAGGGATTTCAAAGTCACTTGTGATCTAACTAGCGTCGAATCTCTCTTCATACCACTTTTGGCTTTCCCAAAACAAAGCTCATTTTCAAATTTTGGTGATTAGTCGTTACATCACCCAAGGTTACTGTTGCCTTGTAAGGTGATGCTAAAATATGCAATAAGAAGCTCACAAACACATGTACAAGTATACACAGCCAGCAACAAGTGATAAGTGTTTTTTTATATCGTCTCTACAGGATTGATGCATAGAAATTTACTAATCTAAGCTAAATTCTAATAAAATTCAATAGTAATCAATAAGATTTTGTTCATTACCTAAGTGCAATTAAAACATAAGATTTGCAGGAATTTAAAATGACAAATGCTATAAAAGCTTACTAAAAAGGACTTGAAACATAGAGAAGAAAGCAAGCTCAGATTAGAGGTTTTTATACTTTTGCCGAATAACTTTGTGTTAGACCACCAGTTCTCCAAGTTTATTCGAGGAGGGGCAAGAAGGGAATTACACCACCAAGTTAGTTATGTGGGAAGGTGGGCACAAGGAGGAGTTTCGAATAGGGGGGAGGAAGTTACTGGAAGTCGTTAGGTTAGACTGTGGAAGTATATATGTTTTTTGTCTTAGTAGGGTAGGGGATATCTTTTTGGTTTTAGTGTGAACCTTGTAAAGGTGAGGAGAGAACCAGCACTCTAGAACTTGCTGGATTAGTTTGGTTTGTTTGTTTGATTTCTCTGTTGAAGATTCCAATACATAGTAAGGAGATACCTTACAAATTGGTATCAGAGCATAAAACATCCTGGGCAGGGGAACGAAGATGACTCAGAAGAAGACGGAAGAGTGATTTGAGAGCAACGAACGTGAACTGGCTGCAATAAAGGAGGACCTCCAGCGCCTTCCCGTGATCGAAGAGGGACTGAAGGAATTCCGCAAGGCCATTTCAACGTTGGCATCAGAGGTAGCCCTACTCCGGCGGCAAGAGCCTTCAGCGGTCACCGACGGATCAGCGCCACAACGCAAGGACTCGCGGGAGACCGGTGAACATTCCGGGACCAACAACGATGAGAATGTCCCAATTCAGTCCGCGGATGGGGAGGATAACCGCTCCGATCGTCACAAGTTCAAGAAGGTTGAAATGCCAGTGTTTGGGGGTGAGAACCCAGATAATTGGTTATTTCGGGCTGACAGGTATTTCCAAATACACAAACTCTCTGATCTCGAGAAGTTAACCGTGGCTGTTATAAGTTTTGAAGGTGTAGCCCTTAATTGGTACCGATCGAAGGAGGAAAGGGAACCCTTTAAGGATTGGCGGGACCTGAAATTTCGGCTACTCAAGCGGTTTCGGAAAAAGAAAGATGGGGGAGACGTATGTGGCCGTTTCTTTGCCATCAAACAGGAGACTACCGTGAAGAAGTATTGCGAAACCTTTGAGGAATTGGTAGCCCCGCTGCCACATCTTTCGAACGAGGTCTTGGAAAACACCTTCATGAATGGTCTGAAACCAGTGATGCAGGCTGAAGTCCGGTGCTTCCGACCGGTAGGTCTGGAGGAGATGATGGAGAAGGCTCAATTGGTGGAGGATCGAGAGTTGACGCGTGACGAAGAAGACGGGCCCAGAGTGAGTCGGCCCAAAGTCCACACTGAGACCAAAGTCCATTATGAGGCGAAGGTGGATTATGGACCTAAGAAGGAGGCACCAAAATTAAGGGAGGCCCAACAGACACGAACGATCACCCTCACCAGCAATGCGAATGCTAACCCTAGAAGAGAAGGGGGCATAAGGCGGATGACGGATGCGGAATTTCAGGCGCGAAGGGATAAAGGATTGTGTTTCAGGTGTGAGGAGAAATATCACATTGGCCATCGTTGCAAAGCTAGAGAATTGAGAGCCTTGGTGGTTCAAGCCAATGGCGAGGAATTAGAAATTTTAGAAGAACCCGAGCCGCCGGTAGACGAAGAACCACAGGGTGCTGAAGTAATGGAAGATGCAGTTGAATTATCCCTGAACTCCGTAGTCGGTTTCACAGGACCGGGATCTATCAAACTGAAGGGAAATATAGATGGAAAGGATGTCGTTGTTCTCATCGACAGTGGGGCGACACACAACTTCATAACCCAGCGACTAGTAGATGATTTGGGACTACCGCTGATAGACACAGCAAATTATGGAATTCTTATGGGCGCCGGGCCACCTATCAAAGGGAAGGGTGTATGTAAAGGGGTTGTCCTATCCTTGGGGACCTCACAGTTATTGAAAATTTCTTACCCCTCGATCTGGTGGGCGTGGATGTGGTCCTCGGCATGGTGTGGCTGCACACTCTCGGAGAAACACGGGTCAACTGGACAACGCTGACCATCACCATTGAACGAAAAGACGGTGATGTGGTTTTGAGGGGCGATCCTAGCCTCACTAAAACTAAAATCTCCCTGAAGCGGATGATGAAAAACTGGGAAGAAACGGATCAAGGATACTTGGTCGAATTTAAAGGTCTTGAGGCACTGGTGGATGTGGCTGAATTCTCGGCTCTTACGCCCATTCATGGAGCCTCACGGTCTACAGTCGAGCTAATCGAACAGTATGAGGACATTTTTAAGGTACCCGACACACTGCCACCCAATCGGGACGTCAACCACCGTATTCATCTGAAAGAAGGGGCCCAACCGATCAATGTCCGGCCTTACCGTTACCCTCAGGTTCAGAAGAATGGAATTGAAAAGCTAGTCTCTGAGATGTTGCTGGCAGGGGTCATTCAACCCAGTGTTAGTCCGTTTTCAAGCCCCGTTCTATTGGTCAAGAAGAAAGACGGTGGATGGCGGTTTTGTATTGATTACAGGGCCTTGAACAATGTTACCATACCCGATAAGTTTCCCATACCAGTGGTGGAGGAGTTGCTTGATGAATTACATGGATCTAAGATATATTCTAAAATAGATCTGAAATCAGGCTATCACCAGATTCGGATGCATCACGAGGACATCGAAAAGACAGCTTTTCGAACTCATGAAGGCCACTATGAGTTCTTAGTGATGCCCTTTGGCCTCACAAATGCTCCATCTACCTTCCAGGCGTTGATGAACAGTATCTTCAAGCCCCACTTGCGTAAGTTCATCCTGGTTTTCTTTGATGATATACTCATTTACAGCATGTCTTATGAAGATCATTTACGCCATTTGACTGTTGTATTTGATATATTACGAAAACACCAACTGCGGGCTAATATGAACAAGTGCCAGTTTGCTCAAGACCGAATCGAGTATTTGGGGCACTTGATTTCAGCTCACGGGGTTGAGGCCGACCCGGCGAAGGTGCGTGTAATGGTGGAGTGGCCACAACCACGAAATATCAGGGAATTACGAGGCTTCCTCGGTTTGACAGGGTACTACAGAAGGTTTGTGTGTGATTATGGTAAAATCGCTACCCCTTTAACTCAACTCTTGAAGACAGGCGCCTATGAGTGGGGGGAAGCAGCAACCAGGGCATTTGAACAACTCAAGAAGGCAATGATTACCCTGCCGGTGTTAGCATTACCAGACTTTTCCCAACCTTTTGTGGTTGAAACAGATGCTTCGGGTACAGGGCTTGGGGCCGTGTTGTCTCAAAACAAGCGGGCCATCGCTTACTTTAGCCAGACTTTGTCCGAAAGGGCGCAACAGAAATCCATATACGAGAGGGAGTTGATGGCAATAGTCTTGGCCGTTCAAAGATGGAGACCTTACTTGCTGGGACAGAAATTCCTCGTCAGAACAGACCAAAGAGCCTTGAAATTCTTGCTTGAGCAGAAAGTCATTCAGCCATAGTACCAGCGGTGGTTGTCAAAGCTTCTGGGGTATGACTTTGAGGTTCAATATCGCCCCGGACCGGAGAATAGGGTGGCGGACGGTCTCTCCAGGGTCCCTCTTACATTTCAACTAGCAGCCATCTCCGTCCCCCCAATCCTTGATGTGGACATGGTCAGCAGGGAAGTAGCTCAGGATGATAAGCTACAGAGCATCATTGAGTAGTTGAAGAAGGATCCGGATAGCGTGCCCAAATTCGAATGGGTACAAGGAAAATTGCTTTACAAAAAAAGGTTAGTCTTGGCCAAGAATTCTTCCCTCCTCCCTTCTTTGTTGCACACCTTTCACGACTCGGTCATGGGGGGTCACTCAGGTTTTCTGCGAACATATAAAAGGCTCACCGGGGAATTGTATTGGGAAGGCATGAAGGCTGATGTCCGGAATTATGTGGCGGCTTGCCTCATCTGCCAGAAAAATAAGACCTTGGCTGCCTCCCCTGCGGGGTTGCTACAACCACTTGAGGTGCCTGAGCGGATCTGGGAAGAGGTCACCATGGACTTCATTGAGGGACTTCCACGATCAAATGGGGTTGACACTATTCTTGTGGTAGTGGATAGGTTGAGTAAAGCAGCCCATTTTATGAGCTTGAAACATCCCTTCACCGCCAAGTCTGTGGCCGCTATCTTTGTTCAGGAAGTCGTTCGGTTGCATGGGTATCCAAAATCCATAGTGTCGGACAGGGACAAGATTTTTTTAAGCCATTTCTGGTATGAATTGTTCCGGCTTCAGGGCACCCGGTTGTGTCGGAGCACAGCTTATCATCCGCAATCTGATGGCCAAAATGAGGTAGTCAACAAATGCTTAGAATTGTACCTTCGTTGTTTTTGTAGTGAGAAGTCCAAGAAGTGGAATGAATGGCTGGGGTGGGCTGAGTATTGGTACAATACCACCTTCCATAGCTCCATTGGGCTGATCCCATTCCAAGCAGTTTATGGTCGTGCTCCACCGCCCCTTCTGACGGACGGCGATATGCGTACTACCAATGACACTTTGGACAAGCAGTTGATGGAAAGGGATACTATGCTTCAGCGGATGAATGGTCATCTAGTGAATGCTCAGGAACGTATGAAGAAGTATGTGGATAAGCGGCGGCGAGAAGTGAGCTTTGCAGAGGGAGAGTGGGTGTTTTTGAAGGTGCGGCCATATCGCCAGACGTCCCTTGCCAAGCGAAGGAACGAAAAGTTGACTCCTAAGTACTTTGGGCCATATCCAATAATTGCCAAAGTCGGATCTGTAGCGTATAAGCTGGAGCTGCCTGCTGAATCTACCATCCACCCAGTGTTCCATGTGTCTCAGCTGAAGAAGGCGTTGGGCAATCATCAGGCAGTGCAACCAGATCCCTTGACTCTCACTGACGATTTTGAGTGGATCGCTGCCCCTGCCGACATCTTTGCTGCCAGTCCGGACCTGACTGAGGTGCTGGTAGAGTGGAAAGGCCTCCCTGAACATGAGGCTACGTGGGAGAAGACTGCAGATTTCCAGCGGCAGTTCCCTGATTTCAACCTTGAGGACAAGGTTCTCAAGCAGGCCGGGAGTGATGTTAGACCACCAGTTCTCCAAGTTTATTCGAGGAGGGGCAAGAAGGGAATTACACCACCAAGTTAGTTATGTGGGAAGGTGGGCACAAGGAGGAGTTCCGAATAGGGGGAGGAAGTTACTGGAAGTCGTTAGGTCAGACTGTGGAAGTATATATGTTTTTTGTCTTAGTAGGGTAGGGGATATCTTTTTGGTTTTAGTGTGAACCTTGTAAAGGTGAGGAGAGAACCAGCACTCTAGAACTTGTTGGATTAGTTTGGTTTGTTTGTTTGATTTCTCTGTTGAAGATTCCAATACATAGTAAGGAGATACCTTACACTTTGCTGGAGCAAAATACTTGCTAAATAAACTCACTCAGCAGCTTAACACAAAAACTTCCTAGTTCTCCTAAAATTAGCGATCTAATTCCTATTAAACCACTTCAATTTGAGCCACTGTTATGTGTGCATTAGGTGGTTGATCATCCTTGAACTCCCCACTGGCTAAGAACCACTTTTAAGAAAGCTAAGGTAATTTAGAGCAATCGGTTACTATCATTTTTACCAAAACAATAATAACAATGCTAGAAAGTGGTTGGCCAGATGAAATTTCAGTGTTAATCATAAAGAAAACTCTAAATTAAATTGAGATATAGCAAGATAAACTCAGTTCAGCATTCGGGTTAAGTACAAATTCCCCTAATCCTCACCTAAAGGATTAGCTCATGCTTAAGGAAGGAAAACAAATAAAACTAAAGAGAGATGTCATAATATGAAATATAAGTACAAGAGAAGGATCAATAGAGAAAGAAAACAATAAAAGGGAAGAGAAAGCTCAAAATGGAAGCTCCAAATGGTGCTTTCTTCATGTCTCCAGCTCCATTTCCCCTTTCTTCCCCAGCCCTTTTTGTCCATTTTCTCCTCTCCAAGACCTTTCTTCTTCTCATTTTCTAACCAAAAAAGGCTGTTTATAAACTGCCTTCATTCCCTCTTGATTTAGGGCTGATTGGGCCTTGAGGTTTTACTTTGGCAGCTTCCCATTGGTTGAAAGACGTTGAATGTGCTAAAAAGGTGCAAGCTCAATTACTGAATTCTCTTCTCACGTGTGAATTCGTGTGTGATCTTTGCAACAATATCAGCTGATAAAATATTCTAAGAGAAAACTACAACACCAAATAATCGATTTTGTGCTTTCTTAGTTTCTAAATTCTCAATTAAGCCAGTCAAGATATTTAATAGCAACCAATTTATCAACAACAACAATTTAGGAGAATTTCCACATTTATGCAAATTTTTGTTCCTCTTATGGATGCACGGGTGCCCAATATTACCCCATAACCATCGGTTTCATTCAACAACAACTGAAATTCTTCTACCAAAGCCGTAGCTATGAAATTATTAGTTGTCCCGTTTTCAACCAATACAACCACCTCCTTTGACCCGATTAACCCTTTGACATTTGACGTCTTAGGAGAGTCGAGCCTTACCATGAAATGTGGTGCTAATTCTGCTATCTCTTCCGGTGGTTCCTCAACAACTTATTCATCAACCATTTCCACTATTTACATGGCCACTTCCTCACAAGATTCGCCTTCACCATGCTCGAAATCATGTATAACCATAACGTGTAGTTCATTTTTTTTACAACGATGTCCCAGAGAAAACTTTTTCTTCACATTGGAAACAAAGTCCCTTCTCACACCGGATCTGTAACTTTGACTTCGTTATGCGCTTGAAAGGTACCTCAACATATTTTCCAATTCCTTCTTTTCTAAAATTAGCTCCCAAGTGACTTGGATTCACCGAAAAATCGTTCGAGCATTTGCACCAACTCCGTACACATTGGGCCTACATTGTTTTGCGATTGGCCCAATATTTTTGGATTCAAGGAAACTCCAGCTTCTTTCCCTTCTGATGCAACAACTTACCCTCCATCTTTTGTGCCATTTCCACTTGCAAGGTTAACCCAACGGTAAGTTAATTCTCATTTCTACCTTAATTTCTTCTCTAAGCCCATCAATAAATTTTTCCTCTAATGTGTCATCGTCTTCGTCTAAATTATCTAAGGGAGCAAAGTATTCTCAAATTTCTCACGACAATCGGCCACCGTTGTCTCTTGTTTCAAAACAAAAAATCGTTCATGGAGCGTACCTGTTTCGTGGACAGAGATCCCTGCAAAATCAGGTGTCAAAACTCCTCCCAACTCTTGATCGACTCCCACCGTTTTTCCTAGTGGTGCCATTTCAACGCTACTCCGTCTAGACACAGTACTGTCGCCTTGAGTTTTGCACCTAAGAACTAGAGTTTATTTATCAATATGGTTACAAGTCAAGGGAAGAATTAGAGAGCTCTTCTTCTCTTCCATCTCAGACTATCTCACAAGATATTCAGCCAAAAGATATCCTCTCCAGTCTCACTCGTTACTATACAACAACCCTCTTGAATTACATTCACATTTGGGCCCATATTATACAACTAACTGCAACTAACCCTTATTCGCCATGCTCCTTCCTCACGTGCTTCCTCTTCTACACATATTTAATAGGAGACTCATCCTTTGAGCATTAGTCTCTTTTCATTTCATCAATAAAAAGTTTCATACCTTGTTTTTTTTAAAAAAAAGGCCTATCTCAGTTTTTTTTTTGGGGGGGGGGGGGGGGGGGGAGTTAGTGAGATGTTTTCTTTGATTAGAAATTGAGAATTATAAAACACGAAAGAGATGAAAGCCTAAGGGCAAAGGTAGAGGAAACCCTTCCCAAAGAGTGGTGGACACAAAAGGAAAGACTATTTGTCCAAAGCCATATGGAAAGACCATTTCCCCAAAAAGATCAGATTTTTCTTGTGGGAGCTATCTCATTGGGCTATCAACACTCAAAGACATCCTCCAAAGACGCATGCCACATATGGCTATCTCCCCAAATTGGTGCTCTATGTGCAAGGCTGGCAGTGAATCCTAAAGTCATCTTCTCCTTCATTGCTCATTTGCTCACAAGTTCTGGGTCAGGATTTGGTTGGCAGATGGTATTCCCAAGTGACATTTGCGAGGCCCTTTACTATATCTTCCCCGGGCATCCCTTCAAGAAAATCAGTGCCTCTTTATGGATGAATATCGCTCGAGTGTATTTTTGGATTCTATGGAAGGAAAGGAACCTTCATACCTTCTATGATAAGGATCGAACTTTTGATAAGTTCTTTGATAATATTATTTACCATGCTATTATCTTGGTGTAAATGTTCTAACACTTCCTCTTCTCCATATAGTTATGCTTCCCTTTTATCCAATTGAGAGAGCCTCTTGTAATCATCATGGAGTTGTCCTCCTTTTTGTAAATTTCATACATCAATGAAATTGTTTCTTATCAAAAAAAAAAAAAAAAAATCCTAATTATCATGGCAAGGCCGTAGTTACAACAAAAATCTGTGACTTGAACTCCACGAAGTCATGTGTTGTATACTATAAAAAAAAGAATCATCTGAACTCAACTTATCCTTAAAAATTCTAAGGTTCCTTTCTTTCCAAGTCACCGACAGAGTAGGTTTCACTGTACAAGCACCACAAGACCTTTGCTTTGCCTCTGAGTCTCATCTCCAGCAGAATTCCTAGTAGCCAATCGTGGTTGGATGTTTTGTTAAGTAAAACAGCATCATTTTACTGGTATGCTTTAATCCTTGTACTTCGTTAAATCTTTTTTTTAGATAGGAAACTATTTTGTTGATGGAATGAAATGATACAAAAGGTAAAAGGCATCCAAAGAGACTACATAAAACTTCTCCAATTGTGGATATGAGAGAATTTAAGCTATAGTTGCTATTGGGATTAATATCTTGAGGTTGAGGAAATCTTTCTTTGTCTTGGATGATCCTAGAGTTTCTTTCATTTCATATCATCCATATAACTGCCCTTGAAAGGGTGATCTAAGCAGCAAGCTCAACCAATCAATCAATTCTAAAGGAAAGACTATATTCCAGCTGAAGGCACCAAGAAGATGAGTCCATATTTTAGAAGAGAAGGGAATGTGAATGAAGATATGCCTTTGGGACTCACCAGCAGCCTTACATAAACGGCACCCATTGGGGAGAGAGAGGCCCAAGGGCACCTCAGTAAACTTACTAATAATCGTTAGTGAATAGTATTAGTTTTAAGATATTGACCTATAGACTCGTTTACTATCTAGCTATGCTAGTTGTACTCACCAATGGACGTGGACTTAATAATCTCTCAGGGGCTGTTTGGGGGCCCTGAATTGGTTATAATATCTGGTGGTTATAATAATCTGGGGATTATAATAGTCTGGGAGTTATAATAATCTGTGTTTGGGGTGCAGATTATTATAGTTTGGGATTAAATAATCTGTGTTGGGGAGCATATTATTTTAGTCTGGGATAAAATAATCTGTGTTTGGAGTGTTGATTTGTTTTAACATGGGGTTCTGAATTAAAGGTTCAAACTCTCTGTTTTCTTTTTCTAGTTCTTTTTTTTTATGATACGATTCACTTTGATTTAGGGTTATGTTTTTTTTTTTTTTATAAAGCAAAAAAGTTTAGGATTTGGTATAGAAAAATCATAGGGAAAAATACACTTTTGGTCCCTGAGGTTTGGGTTAAGTGATACTTTGGTCCCTGAGTTTTCAAACTCAACAAAAATACCCCTGAGGTTTGAGATAAGGAGCACTTTGGTCCCTGCCGTCAAATTTTCTGTTAACTTTTAACGGTTGCTGACGTGGCACTATTATTTTAATAATAAAATTATATATTTTATTTTTTAAATAAAAAATATTAAAAAAAAATAAAATATTAATATTTAATTATTTTTTTATTCTTTCTCCCTTTCCTTTCTCTCTCTCTTCTTTTTCTTCTTCTTCTTTTCCATCTTCTCCATCTTCTCCACCTTCTCCTTCCTCCTTCTTCTTCTTCCGATGTCCGGCGACCGGCGACCTTTTTTTTTTTTCCTTTTCTCTTCTTTCCTCTTTTTCTCTTCTTTCTTTTTCTCTTATTTTAAAAAAAAATAATAAAAAAAAGAAAGGGGAGGGAGGTCCTTTTTTTTATTTTTTATTTTTAAATCAGTGAAGAAAGAAGAGAAAAAGAGGAAATAAGAGAAAAGGAAAAAAAAAAAAAGGTCGCCGGCTACCGGCGGCGAGCGGTGGCCGCCGGTCGCCGGACATAGGAAGAAGAAGAAGGAGGAAGGAGAAGGTGGAGAAGATGGAAAAGAAGAAGAAGAAGAAAGGAAAGGGAGAAAAAATAAAAAAATAATTAAATATTAATATTTTATTTTTTTAATATTTTTTATTTAAAAAAATATATATATATAATTTTTTATATTAAAATAATAGTGCCACGTCAGCAACCGTTAAAAGTTAACAGAAAATTTGACGGCAGGGACCAAAATGCTCCTTATCTCAAACCTCAGGGGTATTTTTGTTGAGTTTGAAAACTCAGGGACCAAAGTGACACTTAACCCAAACCTCAGGGACCAAAAATGTATTTTTCCCAAAATCATATTAGTTAACTTTTAGTATTGCCAAAATAAAAATGGTAAATGTTTAGTAAAAAATCATATTAGTTTTTTTTTTTTTTTTTTTTTTTTTTTTTTTTTTTTTTTTTTATCAATAAAATCATTTGAAATAAATTTGAGTGTGGTAAATATAATTTCGTTTGAATGTTTTTTTTTAAAGTTGATTAACCTTCGATGTTGTCAACGACTTTTCCTTGATGTTTCTTTTTCTTTATTTTTATTTTTTATATTTTTCAAAATGAAAATGAGAAGAAATATGAAAAAAAAACGATGGCCGGAAAAGTCGTGGGCGATCGTCGGAAACTTCGCCGGCCGACGGCGGCCGACAGTCGTCGGAAAAGTCAAGGAGTCGCATGGAAGAAGAGATGAGAGAGTTACTGTAGAAAATGGATAGAATAATCGGGTGGGTTGAATGATGGTTACGGTAGAGAATGGATAAAATAATCGGGGGTAAAAATAACCCACCTCACCATTTATTTTTGTTGGTGCCCCAAACATTGAATAGGTTATAATAAGGGGGGTTATTATAACTTATTCAGTGCCCCAAACACCCCCTCATTGATGTCAAATATTTTATTAAATACGTTTATTGATGGGTGCGAATATTAATATGATTTAACCAAAGACAGATTAAATGGTAGTGACAAAACTAATACAATTGGTAAAGTGATGGAAAGTATGATGTAACCTTAAATTTATTATACTTGAATTTTGTCTCGGACTTGTTAGTGCTCTTAAACTCAAAAATCTAAATTGAAGAACATCATGGTTTTTTTATTTTTTTAAAATTAACATCATGGTTTCTTATCATTGCTTAGGTACGCATTGGATGATATTGGTTCTGGATCCCACGTGCATGTCAGCTTATGGCAGAATGGTAAAAATGTTTTCATGGCATCTGATGGATCTTCTGAACATGGAATGTCAGCAATAGGGGAAGAGTTCATGGCAGGGGTTTTACATCATATTTCATCAATTTTGGCATTTACAGCTCCAATTCCAAACAGGTGAACACCCCCCATTTCAAATTCCATAATTCTATGATAGAATTTGCTCTATTTATTACCTACTTTTTCAGCGGTGGATTGCACAACACATCAATGTTTGGCATTGCATTTTATTTATTAAGTAGTCACTTATTCAAGAAACCGCAGTGGCAACGATCACAATCAACCAGGAAGGTGGTTACTAACTAATGCATGCTAGACGTAGGACTACGAGAACATTACAAACATAAATGTTAGGTTTGTATACCTGTAAAATTAGATGGATTCTTGTTAGGAAGGCTGTTAAACCAAATGGATGATATGTTTTTAGAAGAAAAGAAACTCTAGACATTTTAATAAAATACTAAGGAAGCATACAACCATGGATAGGTCACTCAGTAGAAATCTCAGCATCACCGGTTAGATTACCAGCAATAGAAATATTCAAATCGTAGCCTCTTTAATGTAGATAAACATTGTATGCATACAATTGTAAATACAACCATATCAAACTTAACAAGAGTCAGCATATGTGAGGATGGAAGTTTGGTTGGGTTGGCCCATTGGAGACATGTTTACATTTCTGGGGAGATTTCGGAAAAAGGAAAAAGAACTTTAACTCAGCTCAATCGGGATCATGGGATGTTAAGTGTTGTTAAGTCAAAGCAATTCTCACCCAAGTAAAATTAGAAACTCTTCGCCTCGGCTAAATTTAGGTTTCTTTTTATTTTTTATTTTTGTTTTTAGAAGTATGTGCCCAATGGAGACTTCAAGGATTTTCCTTATTAAGTCACCTAAAGATTCAAACTACATAGGTGTTACCAGGAGACTTTAGGCTCCTGGGGGCATAAAGCTAAAGGGGTTCTTCATTGCCAACAAAACAAAATTAATAACCAGATGCAAATTACAAGTGAGAAGGAGTATTAAAATATTTAAAAATGAATGCCAAGTACATTATGGCCAGACTGCTAATTCTCTTTTGCTTTATTGATTTTTACACTTACAGATTACTGATGCTTATAATGTTATTAATAGTGCCCTTTTATGAATATATGTTCCATGATATCTTGAAAATTATAATTAAAAAGCTAATCTTCCGTATTCAATGCTTTACATTTATGCATGGTGTCTTGAGCATGCTTGTCCAGGGCGAGTTGTGCCTATGGCCGCATGTCCAAACCATCCTCACCCATCATATTTTAATGCCATGTAATTAGTTTTGTTATTTCCTTTTCGTTGTAACTAGTTTCGAAGGCGTATGACTCCTCGTGATTTTCATGTTTAAGCCTGTCAGATCAAATATGCTTCAAAATGTACTATAGGGGGGACCAAGTAGTCATCAAACCACCCCCCTACCAAGCATTGTATACTTTCTTGCAATCAAGCTTTCTTGCACCCTTGTATTCAATGCTCTCTTTTAAAGATGTTTTCAATGCTTTTTCTCTCTCACGTTTTATAAAACCAATTTTCTCCTAAAACGTGAGTGGAGGCTAGACCCTACGCCGAAGTTGTCCGCGATTTGCGATTTTTGTACGGCTGACTTGCCCGCCGGGTTAGGACAAGTGCCGCACAATCGCCCGTCCCGAGTTCGAAAGTTTGCGATTGTGACACATGGCTTCATGTCTTCCTTATATTCATGTGCAGTTCATTGGTCAGTTGATTTTTTCTTTTATTGTTTGATAATCTCCTCAAAAGCATACATTGGTTTTTTTAGAAGTATCAATTCCCCTTCTCCCCCAATCATGCATTTGCATAGTTTCTGGTGTAAAATCAGTGAGATTTGGCATCCTTATTCCTTATGGATCAATTTATCAAATAACATATTCATTGCTTCTCATTTGAAACTTAGTTTAGTACAAAAGGTTCTGCTGCAAAGTCTTGTAAGGTTGCACTTACCAAAAAGGTAATGCGGCTGCTTGTTTGCTTATAGTTATGATCGTATACAACCCAATACATGGAGTGGAGCTTATCAATGTTGGGGAAAAGAAAACAGAGAATCTCCACTTAGAACTGCTTGTCCACCTGGAATTCCTGCTGGTTCAGTGAGTAACTTTGAGATCAAATCATTTGATGGTTGTGCAAATCCACACTTAGGTCTAGCAGCTATCCTTTCTGCTGGACTAGATGGCCTTCGGAACCATCTTCGGTTGCCTGAACCTGTTGGTAAGTTTCCTGTTTTCAATAGATTATCTAGAAATTTACTATTTATAATTTAGATGGAATATTCATGGCACAAATATTCAAAATGATAAGGCATTCTTTGAGAAAACCCTTTCCACTTCCAATTATTGTTGGTTTGTGTAATTACATGGGTCAATACACATTGGTGTTTTTATCTCCCTCTTTATTTGGGTCAAAAGACAAAAGTTGGAAGTGCTTTTAAAATATATATAAGAAAATTAGATGTGGTTGGCTTTATTTTTCTTATATTGAAAAGAATAGATTTATCTCGACCTGGGAATTTAAGCTTTTGGATTTAGTCATTTAATATGACATTGAAACATGAGGTCTTAGCTCTAAAGCTTGTGATGTTATTTTCTCTCCATGTTGGTTCTTGCACTACATGTAAGTGTGTGTTACGGTTGAGAATAAATTGAAAACATTAAATTTATCCCAACTCTTAGGTCGAGGGGTGACTTAATTAATTTTATTTTTTGTTTAGTATAGTAAAGTGAATTAAAAGGAACATACGACACTTTGTTGCCTTGAACTTGCAGTTAAAGATGGATGGTGATTTCTGGTTCGTTTACTTTTTTTTTTTGGGTCAAAACTTTGAAGCTTGAACACAAAACTCCTAATACGTTATAATACAGCTGGATAGAGAAACGGAAGAAAGTCTTAGTGGATAAGGTTTTCGTAGTGCCATTATCCATTGAAAAAGTTTATGAAGACGGGATTAAATATCATATTGTACTTTTGCAACAAAAAAAAAAGCATATAGTAGAGATGGATAAGGATAATTGCTACATGCATGCTTTTGGATGACCACGATAGACTGCTTTACTGATGGTTTGACTGTGGTAAGTTTGTTCATATATCTAGTTACCCTATGTTCTTATAGGAGGAAATAAACAATGTCTCAATATGTTCTTCTTATCCCGAGTATACAAATTGAGAGAGTTAGATTCACTTGATAGAAACTATTGATAACTTTAGTAAATAAGCATTTCCACCGTCTGCAAACTACACCATGCAGAGAGCAGTTCGCTTTACAAGAATTGTAGGCCACTTAACGTTTTACTACATAGCGTGATATATAACTTTTCTTTTTAGGAGGGACCTTATCAATCTAGACATTGCACTTTCCATATGCTTATGTGATTGCATTTCCACTCTAGATTCACATAACGTTTTATATGTATATGCAAAGTACTCCAAGTCCTCCGTCAAAAAGTTTTATGTAGTACTCTAATAACAACTTGGATCATATGATAAACAGATACAAATCCTTATAGCATTGGTTCAAAGCTTCCAAGGTTGCCTAAATCGCTTTTTGAATCTGTGGAAGCTCTTGAAAAGAACAATATCTTGACAGATCTTATAGGTGAAAAGTTGGTTGTTGCCATAAAGGCAGTTCGCAAGGTATGTTCACAATTTTACTTTCACCAGTTATCTCATGGTATTGTTCCCCATTTGGATGTGTCCTTATTCTTTTGATCAGTTCTATGCATTCTAAGCCTTAAATATAATCATAACCAAATATTTTATCCTATATGCGTCCGTGCCCTGGCTTGACCACAGCTTTCTTTTTCTGTTTTAGTTTTTGGAAATGGGTGGAACCAATTTCAGTTTCTGAGAAATCTCCCTGAAAATGTTTACTTTAGTGAGGAATTTATAACTTTAATTATTTTATTGAAACAGAAACAGGAAACGGAGTTGCTCGTTTTGTTTCAAAATTACAAGAAACTAAAAACAAAGATTATAATGTTATCAAACATGTCATTCAACCCCATCATTCTCAAGCATATCTTTGAATGTAGTTCTTCGAGTACTGCATATGAAATTAGAAATCAGCTCTTCATTTACCACCTGCTCTTGCCAAATTGATAAAAGAACTTCTGAATTGTCCTTAACCTTTTTGTTTTAGAGGCCAGCATTTTCTTCTTTCAAAGATACGCGTGTACAAGTCCTTGTGCATTTATGCAAAACCAACTCCCATTAGTTGACTACCAGCAATAGCATCATCAAGCTTCATCAACATTCCTCTCAAAGAATCAAGCTTTTCAGAGTGGATAAAATATATGCTTTGGATGGAAAAAGTTTCCAATAGGAGGTGCTGCATTGTTGACATCTACAGACTTGACTAGTCAATGAAAAAGGAAAGGTGTTGTGTTAAGATTCTTGAAGGTTATATCAATGTTGGCTGGAGATTCTTTCTAAATGTGTTGAACAATTGTCATGTTGTACCGTATGAAGGTTCTTCAAGGAGCTCAACCTATACTTATATTATAACTTTCCAAATTTTCTCTGTGGAGTCCTCTCTCCCTACTAGTGATGTAGGATCCTCGAGTGAGAATGTATCAAAACAACAGGAGTGATAAGAGGATGAAAGCTGTTCTTGTGAGATAGTCACGTTGTTAACCCGAGGAGGTTCTTTCATTATGGTTGACTTTATGTAAGCACTGTCTCCTCTCTTACAACAAGAGCTAGATAATTGGTTTTTAGAAGGGAAATGCAAACAAAACTGTGGTGAGAGTTTGTGATCTTAAGAAGCACATCTCCTCTGTTACTACTAGAGCTGGATGATTTTGGAAGAATCTTTTCGATAGAGGTGACTTTCTTGGATCTTATCGAAGGGCCTCTTTATCATTTGGCAATGACACCAGAACTTGGTTTTTGGATAACTTCGGCATCTTCATGGTTTAGCCTCTTCAGCTCTCACCAGAAGAAACCTAATGAACTACTAGCCTCTACAATCAATTGTGGAAATCTTCTATCCCCCAAGAAATTCAAATATTTTACATTGCACCCTTTAGCTTGGCGGTTTATGTGCTAGTGACGGAATTCTGAAAAGAAATCCAAACTCCAATCTCAACTTGAATTGCCATTTTCTTTGCAAAAATAGTGGAGAAATGCCAAGCTACCTCTTCCCGTCCTTTTTTTCTCCCACGCTTTGGAAGAACTTCCTAAACCTCTTTGATTTCAACCTTCCTCATCCAATCAGCTAGTAAGTTTGCGAAGCAAGTGCTTTAGCATGCCTATGTAAACTGAAATAGAGCATTTTCAGTGTTAAAGAGAGCTATAACGACTCCATGTGGATTCCATTTTTACTCTTAGCTTCCTCCTGTCTAAGTTTAAGTTCTGTAATTATTTCCTTTTAAGTTTTACCTAAATATCCCCATTGGAGGGAGTGTGTTTTTGTAACTCCTTGCTTCCTCTTGTAATTTCATACCTTTAATTAAATGGTTGCTTATCTTAGAAAATGCTAATGCTTAGTCTTTTTAGAGACTCATTAGAAGACTTAAATTTATTGTGTTACTTAAATGGTATTGTCTAATTTATATTCAATCACACAAACCAAATTCTTTTGGTCTGTAAATCTTTTGCTAATGCGGAGTGGGTTGTTTACTTTCGACGCTTGTTGCTTGATTCTTAGAAAGCATTCGTATGTGTCTTTTCCTAGCATAGAGATTGAATATTGAAGTCATGTCAACTCTAGCAGATGTGTGGGTACTCCCAACTGAATGTCTCTCAAGTTCTATTTCTTTGGTGTGACAATTTAAGTGTTTATGCTTCAAATGCTAATGATAGAACCTTCTTATTATCGATCAACAAGTTCTACACACCCAGGGAAATGTTTGAGAGTTTCCCAATCTCTCCACCCTTTTACCTAACAACACTTCTCAGCCAAAAAGGTACCAATCCCTACTTACACATATGATAGATCACTAACAGATATAACCATACTAACTATCTTATAACAGAATAACTAGCTAGTGGTCCCCCATCCCCCTTCTTACGTTTCCTACTATATACATATTTAACTAGGGGTCTATCACTACCCGACCCCCAAAGACTCATCTTGTCCTCAAGATGAATATTTGGAAACTGGTTGACAATCCAAGTTGCATCCTCCCAAGTAGCCTCCGATATTGCTAAATCAGCCCAATGAATCAACACCTCCAACCTCGAACCATCATCTGGAGATTGCCTGATTCCCAATAACTCGGCGGGTTCCATATGAAATACAAAATCTGGTGTCATATTTGGGGAAAAAAGCGTCACAGGAAACGTATTGCCCATCGCCTTCGTCAACTGCGATACATGAAAAACCGGATGAACATGCGCATCCTCTAGTAAGCGCAACCGATATGCAATAGCTCCCACTCTCGCCTCCACCTGAAATGGCACAACAAGCCTGGGAGCAAGTTTAGGACTAGAATGTTTCATCAAAGTACCCTGTCTATAAGGTTGCTGCTTTAAGTATGCCCAATCTCCCACATTCAACTCAACATGCCTTCGAGTTTCATTGGCAAAAGAAGCCATATACTGTTGGGCATAAAGAAGCCATATACTGTTGGGCATTAAGCTGCTTATCAACCTCTGACACAGGTGAACCATTCTCCACATATGGAAGAATATCTGGAGGGGGTCGTCCATACACAACTTCAAAAGGAGTGGCTTTTAAACTGGTGTGAAACAATGTATTATAGCTGAACTCAGCCCAAGGAAGCCACCTCACTCATTTAGTCGAACAATGCATAGCAAAACACCTCAAATACGTTTCCAACCCTCTGTTTACTACCTCTGTGTGTCCATCCATTTGAGGATGGTATGTTGTACTCCGTTTAAGGCGAGTACCTTGCCACTTAAGCAACTATTCCCAAAAAAGATTAGTAAACACGGGGTCTCTGTCTGATACAATACTTCTAGGAATACCGCGCAACCAAACAATTTCCTTGATAAAAAGTTGCACAATAGAAACAGCATTGAACGGAAGTTTCAAAGGCACAAAATGTGCATATTTGGAGAGACGATCCACCACCACCAACACGAATCGAATGTCTCAGCTCGTGGCATCCCTATGACAAAATCCATAGAGATATCTTCCCAAATATTGTCAGGAATGGGCAACGGTTGAAGAAGACTAGTAGAAGCCAAGGCCAAATACTTTTCCTCATTCCGCCACAAACACTTTCACCCGAGCCTTCATTCTAACCCAATAGACTTCACGCGCCAATCTCTAATAAGTTTTCAACACACCATCGTGCCCTCCAACCAGAGATGAATGAAATGGTTCAAGCAAAAGAGGAATGGTTGGAGAATCCTCTGGTAAGACAATCTTTCCCCGATAATATAGCAAGGCCCCCTTCATAGTATAAGCCACCGGAACCTTATCACCGTTGAGTATCGTCTTCCTAATAGAATTAAGTTTCACATCATTGACTTGTTGTTCATGAATAAGTCCCGTATTTAAGCCACCCACCAAACTTACAGCAGCAAACTCTACCGCATTGGGAATTCTCGAGAGAGCGTCAGCCACCTTGTTCTCGACTCGTGGCTTGTAAACAATATCAAAGTCATAACCCATAAGCTTTGTTAACAATTTCTGATACTCACCAGGCACTAAACGCAGTTCCAAAATTAATTTAAGGCCACTCTGATCAGTTCTGACTAAAAATCTCCTGCCCAATAAGTAAGGTCTCTATTTTTGTAAAGTCATAACGATTGCCATAAGTTCTCTCTCATACACAGCTTTTTTTCTGTGCAAAGGAGCTAAAGCATGGCTAAAATAAGCAATAGGATGTCCCTCTTGCATAAGGACAACTTCAACTCCAACTCCCGAAGCATCGACCTTGATCACAGATTCCTTAGAGAAATCAAGAAGCCTTATGACAGGTACAGTCGTCATGGCCCTTTTTAATTGATGGAAAGCATCCATAGCCTCGAGACCCCACGCAAACTTATCCTTCCACAACTGCTGTGTCAAAGGGTGAGCAAGAATATCATAATTTTCCACAAATTTTCAATAATAACTAGTTAACCCCAAAAATCCTCTCAACTCCTTCAAATTCCTTAACATCGGTCATTGGTTCAAAGCAACCAATTTTGAAGGATCGGCATATACCCCTTCCCCAGATACAATGTGGCCTAAATACTCAATTTTCTTTAATGCAAAACAACACTTCTTTTTGTTAGCCACACGCTGATGTTTGCCCAACACTGTCAAAACAGAATGCAAATGGCCCACATGATCCACAAGAGTTTTACTATATACCAATATCATCCATGAACACCAAAACAAATTTTCGTAGAAAAGACCTAAGAATCTTTTTCATAATCACCTGAAAAGTCAATGGAGCATTTCTAAGGCCGAAAGGCATTACTAAAACTCATAATGACCCTCGTGAGTACGAAGTGCAGATTTATGGACATCCTTTGTTTTCAGCCTAATTTGATGATAACCTGATTATAAATCTATCTTAGAGAAAATCGTAGCACCATGTTATTCATCAAGTAATTCATCTACCATAGGAATGGGAAACTTATCTGGAATCGTAACCTTATTCAACGCGCTATAATCAATGCAAAAACACCAGCTGCCATCATTCTTTTTTACCAACAAGACAAGGTTAGAAAACGCACTTGCACTGGGTTGAATGATCCCCATAGTCAACATTTCCTCAACCAGCTTCTCAATTTCATCTTTTTGGGATTGAGGATACCGGTAAGGTCGCACATTTACTGGAGCCATGCTAGGAAGCAACTCAATTGCATGATCAAGCCCACGGTTTGGTGGTAAACCAGGTAAAGGCTGAAACACAGAGGTGTGAGCTTCCAACACACTTCAAATATCAAAGGGAACTTCATCCCACAACCCTTCTTCCTTTGACGACTGCACATTAAGTTCCACCAAAAAACCCTGTTTCTCAAGCTTTAAGGCTTTAATCAGAGACTTCAGTGTGACTTGAGAACGAACAAATGAGGGATCACCTTGAAGGATAACCTTAGAACCATTCAAGACAAAACTTAATGGTAATGAATGGTGATTAGAAGTCACGTCACCCACTCCAGAAGATGAAAGTTAAATGGTTGAAAGAGGGGGACGTGAACTCTAAATTTTTCTATCGGTGGGCTTCCCATTGGAGGAACAAAAGTTAAATTTCCTCGCTCGTGAGTATTGATGGTGCATTCTTGTCGTGCAAGGAAGACATTGAGAGTGAAATCATCAAGTATTATCAGCAGCTTTATAGCAATGATGGTGAGCAGAGGTGTACCCTAGATGGAGTTGATTGGCAGCCTATTTCGATGACCCAAGCTCAATGGTTAGAAAGGCCGTTTGAGAGGGAGGAAATTTGGAAAGCTGTGACGGTTCTTGGAGCTCAAAAAACCCCTAGTCCAGATGGCTTTACAGGGGAGTTCTTAAAAAATTCTTGGAACACCATTAAAGAAT
Source organism: Luffa acutangula (assembly GCA_036850905.1). NCBI lineage: Eukaryota > Viridiplantae > Streptophyta > Magnoliopsida > Cucurbitales > Cucurbitaceae > Luffa > Luffa acutangula. Next base: position 51,236,094 of record CM072087.1, on the reverse strand, counting down.
ACTTGTTTAAGGTGTTCCAGGAGTTTTTTGAGAATGGGATTATCAACAGAAGAACCAATGAAACGTACATATGCTTGATCCCTAAGAAGAAAGTGGTTGCAAAGATTAGTGATTTCCGTCCCATTAGCTTAGTCACTTTGCTTTACAAAATTATTTCTAAAGTGCTAGTTGAAAGACTTAGATTGATTCTCCTCTTCACAATAGACAATTCTTATATGGCTTTTATAGAAGGAAGACAGATTATGGATGCCATTATGTTGGCCGTTGAGTCCGTGGATGATTACCGTGCAAGAAAAAGAAAAGGTTTTGTTATCAAAGTCGACTTTGAGAAGGCTTATGATAAAGTGGACTGGGACTTTCTAGACTTCATCCTTGAGGCTAAAGGCTTTGGGAATAGGTGGAGGAATTGGGTTCAAGGCTACTGCTCGAGTTCTAATTTTTCTATTTTGATCAACGGTAGGCCAAGGGGCAAAATTTCAGCCGTTTCATCCGAGTGTGCAGTGCTAAAGACTTCACAATAGGAAAGGAGGAGGTGGAGGTGTCTCATATCCAATTTGCAGATGACACGCTGCTGTTTTGTGATGGTAATATTCAATTTGTGAAGAATTGGCAGACTTTTTTGAAGTTCTATGAAAAAGCCTCTGGGCTCACTATTAATATGCAGAAGACGGGCATTGTAGGCATAAATATGGAGGAAGGGGAAGTGGTTCGTATGGCTGATTTACTAGGTTGCAAAGCAGAAGGCCTTCCTTTTAATTATTTGGGTGTAACTATGGGCGGTAGACCAAGGGTGGCTTCTTTTTGGGACCCGATGATGGAAGCTATTCGAGCAAAACTAGCTCTTTGGAAGGGATTCCCAATTTCTAAAGGAGGTAGAACAACTCTCATAAAATCAGTGCTTTCAAGTATGTCAGTCTATTTCTTCTCCATATTTCGTATTCCCATGGGTGTTGCCAAGGAGATTGAAAAAATGTTTAGAAGGTTTTGGAAGGGCGGGGACGGTGTTCGTGGATCTCATTTGGTGAAGTGGGAATATGTTACTACTCCGCTCTCCCTAGGAGGTCTGGGAATTAATGATTTAAGAGCCAAAAATGCAGCCCTTTTAGCTAAATGGTTGTGGAGGTTTGAAAAGGAGCCTGATGCGATGTGGAGGAGAGTCATTCTAAGCAAATACGGGAATGATTTTATTCGCAATCACCTTTCTTCTAAACGATGGCAGTCCTCGAGTAGTCCTTGGAGGGATATTGCTAGCTTGGCCGAATTCTTCAAGAATCATATTAGATATAAGGTGGGTAGGGGTGATAAGGTTATGTTTTGGGAGGATAATTGGCTCTCCGATAGGCCCTTAAAGGAAAGGTTTCCTTGTATCTACCGCTTTTCTATGGCTATGGAAGCAAAAGTCTTTGAGCTTTGGAATGGAAGCACTTGGGATCGTAATCTGAGGAGGGGTATCTTTGATAGAGAGATGAGCAGCTGGATTGAGATGGTATCTCTCCTTCCCCAATTCAACCCTAACGGTAATGAAGATTTGGTTCAGTGGAATCTAGAAGGCTCAGGGATTTTTTTCTGTTAAATCAGCCCTTTCGGCTCTTCAGCAAAGGAGAAGACTGTTGGAGGAAGATTTGTGCGCTCATATTTGGGAAGGTCTGATCCCTAAGAGGGTTAAATTTTTCTTATGGACCTTGGCATTACACGGTATTAATACTATGGATAAAGTTCAAAGCAGATTTCCCTCACTCCAAATATCTCCCAACGTGTGTGTGATGTGTATGAAGCATGAGGAATCTGCCTCCCACCTCCTGTTGCATTGTGAATTCACTGCTAAGGTCTGGAATAAGTTCGGGGATATTTTTGGCATTCAAATTTGCAAACCGTTCAGTGTGGTCTGCTGGTTGAAAGAAGCCCTCGAAGGTGGAGGTTTGAAAGGAAAAGCTAAAGTTCTGTGGCGTAATAGCACTAGAGCGATCATTTGGCATTTATAGAGGGAAAGAAATTCGAGGATATTTGCTGATAAGTCCTTACCCTTTAATATTTTTTGTGATATTGTACAGCTCTCGGCCTCTAATTAGAGTGCCCAAGATAAGGTTTTCTCTAATTATTCTGTTGCCATGATTCACCTTCAATGGAAGGCTTTTTTGTAGCTTCTTTTGGAGGAGGGATGCCTTATCCCTTCGTCCCTAGGTTGTCTTGTTGGCTTCGCTTTTTGTGAATGAAGTATATCGTTTATTCTAAAAAAAAAACTACTTCACTCCCAAAGTTACATCCGCCGTTCCCAGATCAATTGGTAAAAAGTTTTGCACAATAGTAATAGTTCCCAAAGAGAGAATAACATCTTTGCAAATTTCCTCTCCACGAGCAAAAGATCCTGTTCCCAAAATAATGCCATATCCGTCTGTTTCCGACAAAGGCAACTTGAGTTCACAAACGAGCTGCAGAGCAATGAAATTGTGGGTAGCCCCACCATCAACCAAAACGTTAACTTCAGTTGCTCCAATATAACCTCTCAACTTAATGGTTTTTGGAGACCCAACCCCAACCATCGAATGCAATGCAACTTCAGCTACTTCCTCTGGTGGTTCGTCCGGCGGCTTAAGTTCTGCAGATTGCATGGCAATTTCTTCAACTTGCTCTTCCACCTCGAAATCTTCGTCCAACACCACCGTGACTTGCAACTCATTCTTCTTACATCTATGTCTAAGAGAAAACTTTTCTTCACATTAGTAACATAATTCCTTCTCACGTCTAATCTAAAGTTCAACGTCAGTCAGTTTCTTAAATGGCATCTCAGACGGTTTTCCCACAATTTCTTTTCGAACAATAGCACCAAGTTTATTCAGGTTTACCAAAACAATTCGGGCATTGGAGCCAGCACCGTAAGAAACGGGCTTGGACACACTTGATGTTTGATTTGGACCTTGGGCCACAAATTTTGGAGTGAAAGAAGCCTCGAAGTATTTCTCCTCAAAATGTAACAGTTCATCTTCCATCTTTTGGGTCGTATCCATTATTGCATCAAACCTTAAATTTGATATCTTCTTTCATCCCATCAACAAATTTCCCTTCCAAAGTCGCATTATCCAGATTTTCCAACAGAGCGAAGTAGTCCTCAAATTTTTCTCTATACTTAGCAACCGTTGATTCTTGCTTGAGCCAAAGAATCGTTCGTGGAGACTTCCCAAGCGAAATTCCTCCCAGGTCGTGCTCGGTCGGCGCTTCTCTTCATAGGGATGCCATTTCAACGCGAAACCATCGAGGCAAAGAACCACTGCTTCAACCTTCTCTGAATCGGTCAATCGATTCACAACAAAATATCGTTCCACTTGATGTAACCAATCATACGGATTCAATCCAGAAAACACTGGAATTTTCAATTTGTGAAGCCGCAGATCAAAGACTGGAGCCAACGCCTTTGTCAATTGTGACTGCGAATCTGCTGTCGAAGGTACAGCCGGGGTCGCAATGCTCACCGATTCATCAACTCCCTTACCTTGATCATTATCAATCATTATCGGTCGTCACTTTGTTAGATTTCAAACTCTCGATCTGAGTCAACAAGCCGTGAATCTTTCTCGATCTCTGAGTAGTTATGTCTGAGAGATTACCAACCGTTTGTTGCAAGGCAGCCACATCTGCTTCCATGGCTTCCATGCGAGTCATCATCTTGAATGCAGGAAAAAAAAAATGAACTACTCTATAGAACCTTCTTATTATTGATCAACAGGTTCTACACACCCAGGGGAATGTTCGAGAGTTTTCCAATCTCTCCACCCTTTTACCTAACAACACTTCTCAGCCAAAAAGGTACTCATCCCTCCTTACACATACTCTATATACAAGATAGATCACTAACAGATATAACCATACTATCTATCTTATAACAGAATATTTATCTTATAACAGAATAACTAGCTAGTGGTCCCTCCATCCTCTTCTTACGTTTCCTACTATATGCTAATGCTATAAAATACTCTCAAAAGATCGTTAAGCTTGATAATATTTTGTGGGTGAAATGTAGCAATCCAACATGTGCGACAGACAGTTGATATTTCACCTAGGCCCCTATCATTGTTAATTTATGTTGTCTACAGTTCAAGCTCACTGTTCTTCTCCTTGACAAGAATGTTGTGATGAATGTTTAGGATGTTTAAGTAGTCAGCAAAGTTAGGTTTAAATTCCCTTCGTGGCCATTTTGTTAGCTCAACTGTTCTCGGTTAGTTTCTTCATCACCAGACTATTAAAGATAGCTGATGTAATTATTCACTTTGTTAAATGAGAATCATTCTCAAGTAACACCTTTTTCTTCTTCTTCTTTTCATTTCAAAGACTAAGAGAGCACCCTCTGTGATAAGAAATTATAATCCTTAGCATTGATTGCTCGGCTCGTAACATTGATTGCTTTGCTTTGGGATTGTCCCTTTGTTTGCTCTATTTGGAGTCAGTTCTTCAAGGCTTTTGGGATTGCTTCGACTCGTAACATTGATTGCTCCTTTACTTTTTGAGCAAGTTCTTGGCATCCCCTATTTCGTGACAAAGGGAGAGTTCTTGCTTTTTTGCTATTTTGTGGGGTACTTGACTTGGGAGGATCAATAGAATTTTTAGAGGGGTGGAGAAATCCACGAATGAGTTGTGGGAGACGATTAGGTTTTAACGCGTCTCCGTGGGCTTTGGTTTTTAAGCTTTTTTGTAATTATCAATTAGGTCTTATTCTTTTAGATTGGGACCCGTTCCTATAGCTTTGGCGGGTGTTTTTTTGGTGGGCTTGTTTTTTATCTTTTTGTATGTCCTCTTATATTCTTTCATTTTTTCTCAATGAAAGCGTGGTTTTTTTTATATATAAAATTATAATCCGTAAAATAATGTCATTTGTAGGCAGAAGTGGAATACTACTCAAAGAATCAGGATGCATACAAGCAACTTATACACCGCTATTAAGGACCAGCTCACACCCACATCTTGGAAGATTTACAATTCCGGTGCAGTGAAAAACTTCTCAAAGGTTTGTAAAGAAGAAATAAGGATCTTGTAAGATCAAGAAATAAGGATCTTGTAAGATCCAGTAAGTTCTTATGTTCGCCTCATAAATATTTTGCTTTCATCTCCATGTCTCCATGTATGAATAATACGTGGAACTCTATTCTGCATTTTTTTCGTCTTTTCATAAAAATATGTACCACAAGAGAGCGGATGGCTTATTAGAACGGAACTGGAAAAATTGTTGGGGAAAGCGAAGAAAACGGTGAGTTTGGGGTAACCATTTTTCAAATAGTACTCTCAGAATATAAAAAATTTCAGAACTTTGGAAACACTAGGAATAAAAATCACTGAACTTTTACGAAATGACAATTTAATCTTTGAACTTTATTGTGTAACAATTTAGTCTATGATTTTCGTAACAATCGATAGAACTTTATGTTAGGGATGCACGGCTAAATATAAAATTTAATAAGTTATCTCTAATACATTCTTAAATTTTTAATTTTGTATCTAATAGGTCTCTTACCTATACGAAGATTTTAAAAATAAAATGTTAGGTTAAACATAAATTTTTATATCTAATAGATTCTTGAAATTTTAATTTTATATTCAATAGGTATCTTATTTTTTTGAGGATTTTAAAAATTAAATGTTACATTAAACATAAAATTTAATTTTGTGTCTAACAGGTTTTATTGGACATTTTGTAAAATCAATGTTACTAAAAATCATTTGGTTTAAGGTTTTATAGATGTTTGTAAATAATATGTTTGAGAATAAGAATTTTATGGTAATCAATTATGTCTATATTTATTTTTTGGAATTAATCATTGTAGTTTTAATAAATTAATCAATTAAAAAAATCAAAATATTAGTAAAATTTAATGAATTAATAATCCAAGAATTATTTTAATGGAATAAAATAAGTAAATTTAATTATTATTTTTTAATAAATATCTTTGATTATATTAATTTAGTATACATGTATCTATTGATTATTTATTTACTATAATATAATGAATATATATTATTAATTTTAATTGATTATAGTTGAATATTATTAATTATACATTTTATTTTTCATTAAATAATATAAATTAATATATTTTAATAAATAAAATAAAAAAGTAAGAAAAAGAGGGGGAAAAAATATATTATTGATGATAAAAAAAAAATTATAGTTATGATTTATGAACTTAAAAATAACTAATTCATGAAAAAAAAAATGCACTTTTAGTTCTTAAAATTTGAATTAAGATTTGGTTTTTTTTTTTGGAAAAATAAGATTTGGGTTAAGTTTTTCATTTTGTTTCATGAGTTTTCGATTTTCATATTTTTAACCTTTGAGATTTGGATTTTACACTCATAGCTCTTCAGTCCTATTTAGCAAATATATTTTTTTAATTTTCTAATATAAAATAATATATTAAATGCTTTATTTTTTTTTTCTTTTTTTCCCTCCATCTTCCTTAATCTTCTTCCCTCTTCCTCCCACTTCCTCCCTTTCCTTCCATCCTTTCACTATTTAAAATAAAAAAAAAAAAAAATGGAGACCCTCCGTTTGGGTTTTGATAAAAAGAGGGAAAAAAAAAAAAAAAACAAAACAAAAGATGGCAGCAACCAAACATCTAAAGCGGGATCAAATTCCCCTCCTGTAAGCATTTATCCATCCCTATGATCCGCAATACATGAATAGTTACGTCATAAAATAAACATATCAACAGAAAAACAATGCGGTACCTATGAAGTTTTAGAGGTCAAAGTTCTTTAATAATTAGTTTTTATTTAAAGAAATATATATATACTCACTATTCCTTTTATATCATCCACTTCTAAGATCACTCTCCTGAACATTGCAAGTATAAAAGAGCCAAAGAAACACTTTCCATACACTTCTAGAGCTTAACATATGCAATTCTAGGTTAAATATTGTAACAGTAGGACTCCTTTGCAATAAAATAATAATAATAATAATTAGAACAAAACGATCAAAATTGTGAAGGATATGTTACAAACTTTCCTCAATGCCTACTTTGTGTTGATTTTGGGTATGCATATGGCCATTTTGAACCTTCTGGCAGATTTCGCCTCTCATTGTATGCATTTTGACCCTCTGCAATATATAGTAAGAGCTCGAACACACGGTCCATTGGCAGATTCCAAATACAATGTGATCTTAGTGAGCTATCATCTTCACAATCTTCGTATCGTCCTGCAGAAGTGCACTCATTCTACACAAAGAGCAAAGTAACGAGTGGGTCAGTGGATTTACTTGTTCTTTTTCTTTCTCTTTCCTTGTCTTATCTCTGTCTTCATCTCCAAACGCTTTGAATTCTGAGTACGAATTTCTTGCAACTTCAATTTAGCATCTTGAAATAGTGCGTCGGATCTCATAGCCATTAGTTGCTGAAATGGCCAAAAGAAGTTATTCGAGATTATCATAAATGATAAAGGCTAATCCTGGAAATCAATTGCAAAAGGATTCGAAACTGAAACACAAACCTTAAGATGGTCCATTGCTGCTAAGTTGAAACCAATGGTGTCCTTGCATTCCTAAGACATTAGAAATCCATCTTGTCAACGAAGCACGTATTTTGCTAATTCAACTCTATCATACAAAAAACATGCTAAATTGCATGGCAATTAAATACTATGATTACTTGGGGATCATAATTATCACAATTATTTGTAATAGCAACCGACACTAACACCTAAATTTTGGGGTTTTAATATATCAAGGGACGAAATTTGGCTCACGTGCATTTCAAAGTCCTCTTCAAGTGTTCGCTCCTCTAAACTTACTTCTGTAATTATTCTCTTCTCACGATTAGTCCATTTTAGTAATTTTTCTCTTGTTTCTTTATATTCTCATGTTGGTCGGGCCTTGTTTTTGAGCGGCTTTTTTTGTACTTTCAACCGTACTATTGAAAGTCAGTTTACCCTTGCAGAAGGAGTGGTAGAAATCATTAGCCATAAAAATAAGAAAATTAGAGGGAAAAACATTATACAGATGTACCTTGATTCTGGCGTAAAGAATGTCTCTTAGCATAGTTAACGCAGGTCTTGCAGCAGGAGTAGTAACAAGCTGATTATGGTGTGTCTGCAACAAAACTGTAGATATCTTGCAAATGAGCTCAACCTGCCGATATCACAATAACAAGCACTCGTTAATATCAAGATCATTTATAGAGTAGTACCAGCTACGCTGATTAAATTATAATATGATGTGGCGCCCAGTTGTGGTGAAGAGTAAGTATTCACACAAATGCAGGGAGATGATCGAGGAGCTCCTCCTCCATCCGCCTCTGCGTGAGAGAGCGAGATTTTTATGGCTGGGGGGGATGTGTGCGTTATTGTGGAACCTTTGGGGTGAAAGGAATAATAGAGTGTTTAGGGGGAGAGAGAGGGATCCCGAGGATCTTTGGTCCCTCACTCGTTATCATGTCTCTCTTTGGGCTTCGGTCTCAAAGTTGTTTTGTAATTATCCTTTAGGTTGTATCTTGCTTGATTGGGGCCCCTTCCTCTAGTTGGGCGCCTTTTTGTGGGCTTGTTTTTTGTATGCCCGTGTATTCTTTCATTTTTTCTCAATGAAAGTTGGTTTTTCATCAAAAAAAAAAAAAAAAAAGTATTCACACAAATGCTAGACTGTTCAAAATATTTAACCACTAAGATCTAAGGTTTTATAATGAAGTCCAATTTATAATGCCAGCTTTTCGGAGATTCTAAGTTCTATATTTATTTTTTTTGGGAGGAGAAACAATATTCTAAGTTCCATATTAGGTGATGATGACCAAGTAATACAAGCCTCAACACGAAGCAATTTAGAAGAGTGGCAAAGACCGATAACATGTATATTTTTCTACCAATGAGCAGTAAGATTTTGCAAGCCATTAGATTTCATGGGTGTTGGGTGTGCAAAAGTGGGTCAATCTATCTAAACAAACGCAGCATTATTCATCATTAGTAAAAGTTAAAATACATAGCAAAGAATTGTGAAAATGAAAATATATATATAACACTTCAAGAAGAACAATTGAGTGAACTCATTGAATCTCTTCACGCTATGAGTTTTACTAACTATACATCCACAACATTTTTTTTATAAGAAACCATGCTTTCACTGAGAAAAAAAATGAAAGAATACAAGAGGGCATACAAAAAACAAGTCCACCAAAAACACCCACCTAGACTACAGGAATGGGTCCCAGTCCAAATTAATAAGACCGAACTGATAATATGTGAACGTACCAACATCAGTCACCTATTATTTCATCTTATCATACATTTCCTAGGAAACCTAAACATAATATGTGAATGTACCAAGAACAGAGAAAATAAGGTAATAAATCGAAAAGATGAATGCATTGAGTACAAGAATAATGTGTTAGAAGGACTTACTAACAAAACAGTAAAGTATTGTTTAGAAGAAACCAGATCATCAGTATATACGAGACTAATCTAACTGCAGCTAGGACTACCTTGTCAGGTTTGGAAGTCCAATCTTTCAAGTAAGATAGAAGCTTCAGAGAATCTGAGAATGGTAAAGCCTGTAGAGAAACAAATAGGCAATGAGGCTTTCAGTAGTTAAAACCTGAATTTAAAGTTGAAACTAACTAGAAATTGCAACCACCCAGAGGGAGAAAAACAACATATTGTATAAGCGCCAAGAAATATCAATCTCTGGTCCATTTTGGAAAACCATTTAGCATGCAAAAGAAGCCCAAAGAAATAAGCAAAAAGATATGCAATTACACATACACAGTCAAGCTTAGCAAGAGCAAATGCATAAGAGTATTTACATTGCATAAGTTATAGGTTTGAGTATGAATAAAAATCACCAGCGTATTTTTAAAATGAGACAACAATAGATATTTTAAGAAAAATGGCAATGTACTTCTATCAACAAGAACTAGTAAGTCTTAAAACTTGCATGAATGAAACTGAGTACACTTGATTCATATTTGAATATAGTACCAGTAATGTCTGCTCCAAATCATTAGTGTGAACATTTGAAAGGGCACGAAGAACGTAGTCTGATGGAGAGAGGCCAAGCATCAAAACATTTGGCTCAAAATGAGAAGCTCTCCCATTTCTTTTCTCCTCCTACATACAAAACATTAAATCAAACTTGAATAATTTAAAGATGATGGAACTTGTTAAAAGTTAACATACCTCATGTTCGGATACACGCTTTACTTCTGCCTCTGCCATGTCTAGAGCATCAATAATCAAGTCTGTAGCCGAGATAGTCTCTTGAGTCTTTTTCCCAGCCAAAGCAACCGCACCCTCCTCTGGAACTTCTTCATTGGGCACATACCTATTTTCAAATGCATTGTCCAGGTCGGACTCAAACATTTCTTCCAGCCGTTTTTCTTTCTCTTCCTGAAATTTAAAGGACAATTTACTGCATTAAGAATTGCTTATTCGTGTTATTATAAGAGCATGCTAAACAACAATAATAGAATATCACTGATACTCGGGAAGAAGCAAGAAACGAGTTACAGCACCTCTATGAAAAATGGTTCTTCGGTTCGATCCCAGCGACGTATGGATCGATCATGAGATCCTGTGACTATGAAATCACCACGGTTGCTGATAGCAAGACACCAAACATCAGCATGATGCCCCTCAAGCGTTAAAAGTAACTCAAATTTGTCAGCATCCCAATACTTTACAAGGCGATCCTTTCCAACACTGAATACATAGTGAGTTTTCTTCACAAACTGAACAGCCATGACACTGTAATCAGAAAATTGCAATCAGTAATCATTCAGCAACATTTCCAAATATTAATACATTTACGTTAATGCATCACCTATCAGAATGAGCGAAAATAGACTTGTGACAGTCACCAAAGTCCAAACCCCAAATCTTCAAATTTTTGTCTGCAGAGCCAGTCACTAACAAATCTCCATCGGAGGAGATATCCATACATAGCACAGGTAGCTTGTGACCATATAAAGTACGGAAAACTTTGAAGGTATCCATAAAGAAGACCTAATGGAGAGAACACAGGCATTCATAAAAAAGATTATCAACAGACTTGAAGCAGTAAAGTAGAAATACCTCATGTTTATTCTATAAGTGTGTGATACACATACTACTAGTCCAAAATAAAAATCCATTACAGTGAGACTTGAGAGTGAAGGTATGAGAATATGACTCATCTCTTAATACAAATCCAAAGACTCAAAATTATTGTTAAGTGATATATTTAACTCAAGCTCAAACAGTGTGAGCTTCTTAGGTATCCTACCAAAACATCCCAGCTCAAAAGGCAAAGACAGCCTTATTAGGGAAGTCCTGAATACTACAAAATCAACGAGATTGCAGGTAGTACAATGTCATTAACAGTGCCACATGACAAAGGGTGACTTGACTTGTATTACTAAAAAGTCAACAAAGCATGGTGCGAAGAAATGTAAAGTCCCCTCCCTCACAACTATTTCCATGTGGAAACTCATGCCATGTCAAAAGCAATACTCAAGAAGCTGAATACAAATGCACAATAATAGCTTGTTTTATAACTTGAACTAGCTATTTTCACATGCTCACGATCACACTGATAAAATAAAATGGTACAGATTCAACATGACAAGAAAAAGTTCACCTTCACTGTGGAATCCAATAGTGCTGCAGCAAGATATTTGGCATCAGGACTAACAGCAGCCACAAGGACATCATCGTTCATCTTCATACTTCTCACAAAGGTTATTGTAAGGGTTGTAGGGTCCTGTAAATCAGATAACATCATTAGAATATCACAATCCTTAAGAAAACCTAGAGTCTACTAATGATGCCCAAAAACCACATTTAAAATTGAATCAATACATATAGCGGAAATAAATGACAAGAAATCGAAAAAAGACATCACATTATAAAATAAATCATGAAAAGAAATTGAAAAAAGGCACCACACTATTAAATGCAACTTCCTCAATGTTTTAAATAATCCACAAAAGATAATTTTGAAAAAAAAAACATCACATTAATAAATGCAACTTCCTTCGATGCTTTAAATAATCCACAGAAGATAATTTAACTAAAAGTATGAGTTCTATTATACCCAAGTATAAAGCAGCCAAAAACATTAGCATAGGTCAATTTAAGGACAAAGCTAAAATGTGTTCTTAAAGAAAATTAAAATATTTGCCACAAGTCTATTTCATGAATACTCCATTCAAAACCATCTACTCAGGGAATCAATAATCTAATAATTCAGGCAGAAAGGCTGCTCTGAACTGAAAAGATATCAAATAAATCTAAAATATGAAAACATGCCAAGATAAAATTGGATTCTTCACTAAATACAAGCTACCTAGAAGGTGACATCTCAGAGTTGTCATTGTATGAAACCATACAACTTCAGGGAAAGACCCATCTTATTTGCACAAAACAAGTTTTCATTTTGCCACAAAAAAATAAAATAATAATCATAATTATAACAACTTTCTTGAAGTAAAAAGGGGAAAATAAGGAGATCGTAAGAGATGAAAAAAGTATGAGAACATACTTGATCCGATTTTTTCTCAATTTGGTACTCCCAAAACTTAATGTCGTGGTCAGCACTAGCGGTGACAAATCCATGTTCATTTGGTAAAGCTACAATTGATCGTATAGAGCCACCATGAGCTTCTACAACTTCAATGCAACTGCCACTTGCGATATCCATAATTTCTATCGCTCCACTTTTATTTCCAACAAGTGCATACTTGTTTTGAGGAATGATTAAACCACAAAGCCCATATCCAGAATCAATTGTACGAAGACAAGATCCAGTACTTGGATTCCAAATTTTTACAGCATTGTGACTAGTGGACATCAAAAGTGAATTATCAGAACTAAGTGTCACACTTCTGACATCAGATCGGTGCCCCTGGAGTTCAATAGAATGTAATTTTGTAACTGCACTGCTTTCAACTGAATAAAACTCTAATAAATTATTATTCAAAGATAATGCTAATGTGGACAGCGAATTTTTTGGAGTCAACGGACAGAAGGAAATGGAACAAATTTTCTTGCTAGCCCGAATTGTGTGGAGTAGCTTAAAGACATCAGAAACAGTAATCATGGTGCCACTTCCTTCTTCTCCAGTAGCATGATTCATGGCTCCATTTTCTATTACATCTTGTTCTCCCTTTCCAGCTTTCTTTCCTTTCTTCCGATTAATGCGACGTTTTGCTTTACGCTTAGCTTCAGCTTCGTCCAAAACATGGAACAACTCAACAGTCTTTCCTGCCACTTGACAGGCCAACAAATTTCCAGACTTGTTAAACCTCACAGTAGCAACTCTATCCTTACTTTGTCGCATAATTTCACCAAACTGTTTTAGAACTTCCCATTTACTTTGAGTGGATTTATCTCTATCCTTCTCGGTTCCATCTGTATTTGATTCATTGACAGACATACCAGCCACCAAATCATGTTCAGTCGTGAAAAATCGAAGTTCTTGATCCGCAGATCCAGTAACTAAAAATCGCTCATCTGGATCAATGTCCATTGACCAAATTTCACTATGATGCCCACCAACTATTTGCATACAATGCTGTGTTTCAAGGTTCCACACCCTTAAAAACTTGTCTTTGGAAGAACTGACGAGTTTTTTACTTGAATCTAGAAATACCAAATCAGTTACCTGCATAAAGAATAAGGAGAAGACATTAATAAACAAAAAAATAGCCATGAAAATGGTAGGCCTCCTACATGATTTACATATGCAAGAATACCGTAACCAACTGAATCAGACCTAAAAAGATGGGAGTGTGAGGGGGGGGGGGGGGGGGGGGGGGAATTCTCCAACAGGGCAACTATATGATTTACATATACTAATCAACTAAATTGGACTTAACTTGAATGAAGGGAAGAGGTCAAGTATCCTTAGTCGGGTGGCTTATAAATTTTAACAACATTTTTTTGTAAGTGTATGGCCCGAGTAATGTGGGCACAATAAACCAAATGAGAAGCTTACGATATTTTCCATTTTATTAGAAGAAAACTCCACTAGAAAGAAAAGGGAAAGCAGTGGAAGACTTGATCTCTACCTTCAGTGTACCAAGTTTAGCTAGATAATGGAAGTTGTTTTTTTATCAGAGGATCAAAGGAAACAAGAAAAAAGCTCCGATCAAAATGCAATAGTTGCAAACCTGATCACGATGGCCACGGAGACGGAAAAGGCCTGTCTCACCCACAGCATCCCATAGTATAACATCATTATCTTTACTTCCAGATGCAAGCATGGAACCAAGCTTGTTGTACCTAAGGACGGTAACAGCCCCTTTATGTCCATGTAAAGTAGTCTCACAGGTGCTCTTGTCAGCATCCCAAATTCTTATACTACCATCAGCATATCCACTCGCAATCTGTCATAATAAAATAAATAAATAAATGATGAATGGTAATTCAACTTTCCCATTATAGAAAGTCAGGCAGCGGCAAAATACTGCTTTGTTTATAGTGCTACGAATTTCCAGCCAGTTCTTACTAATTATAATTTATAACATGCACAGCGAGCATAACAGTTAATGATTTTCAGGTCCTATATTCGTTTTCTATTTTTTAAATCGACAAAGGAATCCGTGCTTCCAAACATGCATGCAAACAGAAATTCAACTAATCATAAGGATGAAATCTTATCAAATTATTATCTTAGAGATAATGTCACTATCAATGATGACTAAACTTTCGACTGAAGAAATCCCCACGGTCTCGATGGAGGGAAAAACTTATATTTCAATAGTTTTCTAAAGTCATTTGAACTATAACAATTCAGAGTAAATTGACAACTTTATTGAGCTTGTTCTTTTTACAGTTTTCTCTTCGTCTAAGTATTTACATCCTCTTAATCTTTAAAGCCTCACTCGTTTTATTATTCGATGACGAAGTTGTTTGTAATCCACCATCGGTGGTTAGAATGCCCTTCCTTCCCTTTTCTACATTTCATTTTATCAATGATTTTTTCTTCTTCAAAAAATAAATAAATAAGCAACAATTAGAGTATTGACATCCTTGACTCCATATTCCGTAGAATCAATCTTAAAATTCTGGAACACTATAATTATTTTCTCAATTACTTGTGGAATGCCATTAGAAAATGAAAGAAACAACGTTACCAGAGAAGACGGAGCAGAGGCAACGGACGTAACAGCAAGAGAAGGACCACGAGAGCCCTGAGTAGGTGTTAAATTCTTGGTGCAGACACCTTGACGAACATTCCAGACTCCAATCTTTTCAAGAGCTGGAGCTACGAGGTGCTTTCCAGAACTATCATAGGTAATATTGGAATCGACAGAGGCGATCACTCCGAATGCCGCCGCAGGCTCGTAACGGAGGTAGGCCTTCACCATGGAGAGGCCGTGGAAGACTGAGAGTGGACCTGACGACGAGCAGCGGCAGAGGAACGCGAGGGCAGACTGACGGCTGCGCTGGTGGCGTGCCGGCGTGCGACTGCGGCAGAGAGATAGGAGGGTGGGCTGGTGGCGACGGCGCGCGGCTGCAGGAGGGAGAAGGAAAAGGGTGGGGGGGTTTTGGAAAAGGAGGGAGGATCGGAGGGTTTAGTCGTTTTTTTATTTATTATTTTAAAACTGATTTCTTCTTCTTTTCTTTTCTTTTTTTCTTTTTTTTTTTCATCTTTTAGATTTTTTTTTTAATATAAAAAGACAGAAAATAAAATTCAATTTATACTCTCAACTAAAAAAAAATGGTGTAACCATTTTTATCATGAACTCAAATAAGTATATGTCAAAGTGACATAGATGGGCAATAACTCAAATAAATATATTTATTTTTTCCTCAATTTACTCACTAATTTAAATACGGAGCAATTGAAATTTGTTCAAAACTTATTAATTTTAACAAATTCACACCTGACATGAGATGCATAAGATCAACCATTAAATCAATCTTCTAAAACTCACAAACTTCAACAAAAATTCAACTTTCGTTTCTTTTTTTTTTTTATTAATATATAATCCTTTCAATTTCATACCTGAAATGTGATTTGTAATTTAGTAAACCAATCTAAGAATGTTTGAAAAAAAAAATGTTTTTCCTTTTTATATTTTTTTAATTCAACAATTATGGAGGTAGAGATTCGAACCATCGATCTTTACTATGGTAATTGGTGTTTCATTCATTAAATCATACTCATATTTGATTTCAAATGAAAGTCTATTAAAAGGTAAAATTTTAAACATTTGATTAAAAAGGAAATGAAGGTAAGTGTTGCAATGATGGTCGACTTTAAGGCACGAGTAGATAAATTTTGAATTTTCATTGCAAACATTGTTATGTGTCATCAAGTTTTGGGATGGAAATTCATTTGTTTTCACGTAGAATAACTACGTGGAAAAGATACAAAAAAAAACCTACATGGGAAATAAAAAGAGGATGGTAGGTTTATTATTTTTGAGTGTGTGTATACATATATATTAGGACAACAAATGTAAAGTACGAATTTAAATCTCATACCTTAGAGAAAATAGTAGATATCTTAATTGTTGAACTATGTTTTGAATTTTTAAAGAACAATATTCTCAAAAAAAAAAAAAAAAAAAAAAGAATTTTTAAAGAACAATAAATATGTAGTAAATGAGAGAGGTAACATAGTTAATTTTTTAACGAAAAAAATTAATCTACGTATATAATTATAATGGCATGATGGTAGAAAAAATATTTATTTATTTTAGCGTATAATTTATATATATACGAATTCAAAATCTATTAAAATTTTGATCATTCTTATTTTTCGACATCTTGAAATTTAAGGTCACTACCTTATCATTCGAGCCAACGATGAACGCGGCCATATTTAATGGGTTGTTTTAAGGATAATTGTAATGGGTGTCAAAATTAGGGTGCATAATGGCAAATATAGCAACTTTTTAAAATAATTGCAAATATGACAAAGTTTTTAATGTATTTTTTTATATTCCCACTTTGCCCCTGAATTAGCGCTCGCATATCTTTTTCTTCTTGCTTTGGTTTTCTTTTTTTCTTTTTTTTTTTTTTCCAATTGTTTCCGAGTGTTTTCGAATGGATGGAAGCGGTAAAATTGTCGTAAGTATCGTCATGACCGCCGACCTTCTCAACCATCACCAGCTGGATCTTCTCCTCAATCTTGAACACTATAAACCTGTATTTCCTTTTGGCCTTCAGATCCAAGAACTTCGGCTTGCACTCATCATGCACTGCCATTCCTGATGATGAATTTGCCTACCAAAATTGCAACAACACTTCTTCTCAATTCTAAAACAAATGTAAATAAAACTCAATAAAAAACAAAGACAGGAGGAGTAATTAAATTTGAAACATATAACCATGATGTCTGATTTCTGATGTCCCCTCAAAGAAACAAAGAGAGAGATTTCTGAGTTTTTTTTTTTATATTTTTTTTATATTTTTATTTTTTTTTTCTTTGCTTGTGAGAGGAATGAGAGTTTTGACTTTTGAGGGAGAAAATGAAGATTTTTTTTTTTTTTTGGAAAAAGTTTCTATCGGTTTCTATCACTGATGGAATGCTTTCTATCACTGATAGATTCTATCAGCGATAGAAAAACTTTCTATCACCGATAGAAAAATTTTATTTTCTATCGGTGATATAAAATATTTCTATCTCTGATAGAATTAGAAAAACTTTTAATAGAAAAGTTTTTCTATCAGTGATAGAAACTTTCTTCTATCACTGATAGAAAATTTTTCTATAAATTTTTCTACCATTGATAAAATTTTTCTACCACGGAAACGAGAAATCAATTCAGAATCAAACGAGAGGCGCGCACAAAACAGAAACTAATTCAGTGATAGAAGATTTCTATCGGTGATAGAAAGACTTTCTATTTGTGATAGAAAGTTTTTCTATTTGTGATAGAAAATTTTTCTATCTGTGATAGAAATAGGATATAACGACCAAACACTGATAGAAATGGGATAGAATGATAGAATCTATCTCTATTAGTGATAGAAAGCTTCTATTTCTACCAGATAGAAAGCCTTCCTATCCGATAGAATCTCTTTCTATCACCGATAGATTCTATCAATGATCGAAAATATGAGAAACGAAACAACACTAACCAAACAAATACCAAACACCTTATAAAAAATAACACACTTATAGAAAGTCTTTCTATCTGATAGAATCTATCTCTAATAGTGATAGAAAGCTTCTATCACTGATAGATTCTATCAGTGATAGAAAAATGTTCTATCAGATAGAAAGGACATTTTAGTAAATACACATTCCAAAACTTAAAATTTTTTCATTTTTGCAAAATTTTATGCGAGATGCTAAATCTGTAAATATTTTGGGACGGTTTGCTATATTTGCAACCGACCCTTGTTTTAAAGGGAGAAAAAAAAAGGAAAAAAAAACCTATTATTTTCTTTTGTTGTTGAAAATACAGGTAATCCCTAATTTCAAATTGAATCTAAAAATAAATAAGGCTAAATTATAAAAATACCCCTAAACTATGGGGTTTGTTTCAAAAATGCCCCTGAACTTTGAAAAATGTTTAAAAAATACCATTGTCGTAATTTTTTTTTATGAAAACCGTTATAGTTTCAAAATTACTCTTCAACTTTCAAAAAATAAAAAATAAAAATAAAATTATCGTTATTGAATGATGCAAAGTGTTGACATTGTTATTATGCATAGACAGTGTATTTGCAACATTTACAATATATATCTATAATACTAAAAAGATGGTGGAAAAAAACTCGAGATGAACAAACAAAAGCGATGGACCTATTACTCAAGGAAAAAAAAAAAAAAGCAATGGACCTATGTTTTGATGTAATCAATAGGAACAACCTTACTGATTTTATTATGATCTTGACAATTTTCTTTAGTGTATTGATATCTGTAATCTTTTGTAGCCTAGTTTCAAATCTTAAATACTAATTTTTTTTTTCTCTATCTCCTATTTATTCTTCCTCGCAGATGTTCATGGAGCCGTAAAGAAAAAAATAGTTTTAAAAAAATAAGTGGATGAAAATAATGGGAGATAAATATAAAATACAAAGATTTGTGATATATGTATGTTTGGATGATCTTTAAAAAATAAAAAATAAAACTGGTCTATACTTGAAATGAAACAAGATGATTCCGGACTATAATTATTTGATTTTGGTCCAACCATCAATCTTTAGATTCAGGGTTTAAAAATGAAAATTCTAAATATTGGTTAATATTTAGGGATTTTTTTTTTTTTTGAGAAATATTTAGGGATTTAAAAGATAAATATTTTGAAATTGAATTTTAAAAGATACCATAGACATAGGAATAATCAATTTGAATGAATCAGGAGGAAATTGTGGAATTAAAAAAAAAAAAAAAAATTGTTGACTTCTAGCTGAGTGGACGAGAATGATTAAATAAGGGGTAAAAGATGATGAAAATCCAAACTTTTGAACTGAGTCACTAATGGGCCAAGGTCCATTTCAGTGTCTTTTATGGGCCAGAGCCCACTTCAGCAGCTAGCTATTGAGCCTTTGAAGCGTGGCCCTTGCTTTGCAACTCAGCCCGTAAATGATCATAGGATCTAATTACGTCATCTTCAGTTGTCAATTAAGCAACGGAAATTTACAAAATTTGGTTGAAATACATTTTTTTTTTTAACAATATATGGGTTAGGGGGATTCGAACCACAGACTTGGTAGTCATCGGTACAACTTTGTACTAGTTGAACTATGTTGTTGTTGGCTGAAATACTTTTATTTTCTAATTGTAATCACTCCTCCAAATTATAAGTTTTCATCGACTGTTTTCTGAATTTATATTTATAACAAATTTTAGAAAACCCAACATAAAATCAAACAGTTCACAAATACTTCAACCTCATGAAATATAATCCCGCTTTAATCGGTTGAGCTATACTTAGATCGAAAAAAATCAAGCGTTATTTATTCTAGAAACCTTTGTTTTTCCCTTTTTCAAATTGGTCGCAGAATTTTTGCGATACTGATGGTGGCCGGTGGCGACCTAACAAAAGGACAGCCGACAGGGAGGCCAAATATTTACAATTCGATGTGTCAACTACGAACTTGTCCCACATCGCCTGGACGAGCCAAACCACTGCACCAAACAGTATTTAAAAGCGACGCTTCGTACTCCCTCCCCCGCGTAATTTCTACAGCATATTAACCAATAAATAATATTCGTCGTTCTTATCGGCTCAATATCTCAAAAGTGGGCCACCGGCCCATTCGATATTAATAACTAATAATTTAAACTTAAAACTTCCAAATAAATAAAAAATGTATTTTGAATTTTTGTAGAGTCGTTTTCAGTGGCCCACCGAGCCGTCCAAGCGCCGACCATCCGTCGCACCCACAAGCTTAGGGCCTGGCGTAACTCTCCATTTTCGACACGACAAATAAATTGTGAAGGAATTTTCATAAATGCCCCTATTCTTTTGACGCAAATAAATACTGTAGACTCGGTCAAAAGTATAATAAATTTCTGTCGGTCTATTTTAATAAAAGTATGTGAATGAAAATTAGGGGTGAAATGGGACAATAAAAAAGTGATCTAACCGACCATTGTTTCCTCTCGCTTTCATTAATCACCAACCACTCATTTCCATTAATCATTCCCAAGCTTATTGGTTTCCTTCGACTAAAAATAGGTCCAATGACATAATACATTTAAATAATTTGGAGTCTAGTTTTAATATTGAGAACTGTTTTCTATAATCTTACATAATATTTAATTGACTTTTTTCTGAAGAGAAACAAAGAATATAATTGATTTTGTGTAATTTGAATCTAATTCAATGAGTAAAGGTATTACTTACGTTTATGACATATGACGTTCAAACCTCTATTCATAGTGTTTTATCTGTTGAATTCAACTAAAAAACAAATTTCAATTTTTTTTTCTCTTTTACATCTCATTTCTGAAAAGAAGTAAAGATGTCTCGATTTTTAAAAGTTATACTTCTATTTGAAAAAATTAAAAATCTAATTACTTTTCTTTCTTATTGTCGCTTACGAATTAAGCAAATTTCAAGTTAAAATGATAACTAAATCATTGGCTATGGAACAATACATGACAAATTTTCACAATGTTATACAAAAAAATTAAATTACTTTAACGTATATATGTGTCAATTAAATAACTTTTCCTAATCATGACATGTCAATGTCTTTGGCCCTTTTGCATAAAAACATGACGTGTGATTGCACTTCAGAACAAGTCACAACAATCTATTGAAATTGATCTTAAACCTACCATTTCATTTGAATCAATACAACTTATCAATAGGTAATTTATCAAAATTTAACTAGTGTTCAAAAGATACGAATCAACTTATAAAAAAAAAAGAGAGAGAGAGAGAATTACAAAAGTATAAAGACTAATTTAACATAAAAATATTATATTTAAAAAAAAACATAAAAATATTAGAAATAAGAGTTTAATTTAGTAAAAAACAAAAGCTGAGGATGATAAATGTAGAGTAACATGACAAAAATTGGCCACAGAATCGGGGCTGAAGAGTGAAGATCCCTTAATTTCTATTTTCATATAACAACAAACAAATAGGGTGAATAGCAAACGCCAGCCTGGCACTAACATGCATGATTCTTTATGTTCCTTAACTTCACATTGACATTATCGATTATCAACGGCTCTTTTTGACCGCCCTTTGAAATTTTAACACTAGCATTTAAAGTGGTTTAATCTTTGTCTGTTTTTTTTTTTCAACGGCATTCAAAAGTGAGTTTTTCCAATTTCTGAATCGATAATACATGTCAATTATCATTAAATTATGTTCACTTAGATTATTATTTTTATTTTCTATTGTTTATCGATTATATATTAATATTTAACAAACATATGAATATAAAAATGAAATCAACTTGACTATAGTTCAATAACGTATTTTTTCCTTTGAGGTTGTAGGTTATGCTAATAAGAGTAGAGCTCAATTGACATAAAGATGTACTGATAACCACGAGGTAGTGGTTCGAATCTTCCAACCCCACATTGTCCAAAAAAAAAAAAAAAAAGTTGAAATCTTTATACCCCACATTAATTGCATGAAAAAAATATAAAGAAGGACAATTTTTTATTGTCAGTTTATCTTACATCATTTTTCAATTATTTTGGTTTTTATGGTAACTTTTTTGTTATCATTTAATAAAATTCATTAGTTTTACTACTATATCAATTAACTATGATTTAAAACACTAGTGGCATTTAAACATCTATTCATAAAAAAATGAATAAAAAAATCCATAAGTTAGATTTAAGAATTGGTGTCCATGAGTTAGATTTAAAAATGGGTGATAAAAACAAATAATTTTTATGCAAAGTCCATAGAATAAAATAAAAATATTTAAAAATTGGGCCAAAATATAACAACCACAGAAAGATTATAATATAATTAAAACGTTGTTTTAAAGCGTTTGAAATTCTTTGCCCCCCCAAAAAAAAAGAAAAAAAAAAGCATTTGAAATTTCAAGGTTTGGCGCTCATTTTAAATTTCAATACTAACATATTCTAGAATTCTCTACGACGTTTCCCTACAGCCCAAAAAGCAAAACTTCCCAATATATATATATATTAAAAAACTAAATAATAATAATCAAGAAAAAAAAGAAAAGAAATGGTCAAGAAATGGTCATTTTCAACGTTATATCATTACATGCCGCACCCATTTATGGGATCTTATCTCTTTCTACTTTTGAAGGCTCACCACAGCTCTCTCCCTCTCATTTAAATAACAAAAAAAAAAAAAAAAAAAAAAGTGTACTTTCATTTCGTGGCTGAAAATAAACCACATAACCCAAGCACCCTTAGATAATTATATATCATGTGTTTTTAAAAAATGTATGTGTGTGTTTTCCCTTAAAGTTGGCTTAATAAATTAACGATATTTAAAAAACAACGGTGCAACCACAAATTTTTTAGTCATTAGTACAAATTTAATGCTAGTTGAGCTATGTTTATATTAGCTACTTTGTGCATTTGATTGAATAGTTTTTTTTTTGTTAAAAGAGATAAATATATAAAAAAATAGAAACTTTTTTACTTTATATTTTCATAGTTATAAAAACTTTAATAGTGGTGTCTAAGAAGATACCTACAGACCAATATGTAGCGAGTCAACAAGAGCTTAGCTCAACTGACATAAAGTTGTATTCTTAACCACAAGATCTGTGGTTCGAATCCCCTTCCCCACATATTGTGAAAAAAAAAAAAAAAAAACCAATATGTAGCAACATATTGTTGTTTTAAAAAATACCCCACACAGGAAAAGAATCATTGTTAGTTTTTTAAAAATAACTATCGTGAGCCTTGTGGTATTTTTATTGTTTTATTTTTTTTTTAGTTAAAAAACAATTAAATGTGAGGATTCAAACTTCTAATCTCTTGATCGAGAGTACAAATCAATTAACATTGAGTTATACTCCCTTGACTTTTAAGGGTGAAACACAAGGATTTTCTAAGTGGTCACTCAACTTAGTCTTACTCATGTCGTCAAAATAAGCATGACTTAGTGATAATTGACGTAAATCATCGACCAAGATGATAGAGGTTTGAATCTCCCCACTCCTTAATGTTATTGAGTTAAAAAAAAAAAAAAACCGAGTACTACTTTTGTTCAATATCCTTGTTGTTAATTGTTTAGCATATGACTTATAAGACCTTGTTTAGCACATTGTTTAGTAAGACCTCGTTGGATAATATGTGACTTCATAAAAATTTTTAATTCATCAATATGAGCATGCATTGAGTAACATAAATTCGATAAGATGACTATATATCAAGTGGACAATATTGAGTGGTAGAATAATAGAAAAGACAATTTTTACTTTTGTGTCTAATAAGTTGTTGACTCATTCAACATTTTTTAAATTAATAGGTTTATTAGATATGAAATTGGAAGTTTAGAATTCCAATAAGCATAAATTTCAATATTATATAAAATACATTAGTTAGTTTTTTAAAATCTCAAATATATATATTATGGATACATTAGACATAAAATTAAAAGTTCAGAAACTTATTAGACGTTTTTAAAGTTCAAAAACCTATTCGACATAAAATTGAAAATTCATGAACTTAAAATTCAAGGACCAAATTAACACAACTAATTTCCTAAAAAAAAAAAAAAAAAAAAAAAAAAAATTAACACAACCAAATTTAGGGATTGGAGTTGTAATTTAAAAAAAAAAAAAAAAAATCTTACCAATACACAGGTTAGAAATATCACATCACTTGATTTTCATAATCTCTCTCTTAATTTAAGGAAGGTAAAATAAATACGATTTCACTTTTTTTTTTTTTTTTTTTTTTTTCCTTTTTCTCTTTCTTTTGGATAAAAAATAAATATGATTCACTTTGAATTTTATGTAATTATTGTTATAGGCAATTTTGGACCACCCCGATATACAATGAGCTGTCGAGGACAACCGGGGAGAAATCGGGCTGAAAGATGGACCAAGGAGGCAAAACCAGCAAGTGGGACGGGCCAAGACCGAAGGGGTCGGGTTTTTGGCCCGACCCCCTGCTCGGCCCGCTCGCGCGGGCCGAGTCCGTTCGATGCCGTTTGGTACCCACCGCCTTTGGCCGCCTCGGTTTCGCCTGGTTTGACCGAAAACGCCTCCGAATCCCTAAAAACCCTAGGAGGATGAGCTGGTATTTATATCCCTCTTCGCCACTGAAGAAGGGGACCCGAATTCTACCCTAAACACTATTCTATATTCTCTACTCTCTCCTCTTGCTCTTACTTTTTCACTCCCTACTGTTCTGTTTGCTGACTTAAGCATCGGAGCCGGTGTGGCGAGCACCACACCGGTGTGCAGGTTTACTGTCTTGCAGGTCACGTCTTCCCCCTAATCTACAAATTTTATCGTTAGTGGCACGTGAAGGTCAGGTGAGTTCCTCTGACCAAAATCGACCATCAATAATTATTATTCATCGCATTTTTACCTCAATTGTGTACTCTCTATCATCGGCTCAAATTTTACGCATATTTTGCTAAATTTAAGAAACAAGACTGAACATGTGATTGATGGACTGAAAAAACAAAACATATGGATCACATTTTTTTTTTCTTTTTTTTGAAAGGACATTATTTTTTCTTTTTTCTTTTGTTCGTCATTCTTTTATTGGCATTTTTGGTCCAATAGATAACTCAAGTTTTAATTGAGACTTACTTTTTAAAAATAAACTTGACAGATCAATGTGTATGCCCACATAGCAGATAAAAAATTTCCCTAATAATAATGAAAGAAAACTAGGTTTAACTAGCATGCATTTTTTATTATAACAAAAAAAATGTTTTCAATTAAAAAAAAGTTTTTGTAAAAATTCGAGTTTATATAGAGACCTATTAGACATTTTTAAAATTCAAGAACCTATAGATACAAAATTGGAAAGTTGTCGAATATATTAGACAATTTTTAAAGTTCATATACCAAATAGACACAAATATATAAATTAAGGGATTAAAATTGCAATTTAACCATTTTTATAAATCTAAATTTGCAATCTCTGAGATTAAGATTTATTATTTTTTTTAAGAATAATTTGGAATACCTTTTAGTTTAAATGTTTTTCAAGAATGCATTCTTTTATTTTTTTTATTATTTTTTTTGTATAAAAATTGTTTAGAAGTTCAACACTTATATGTTTGGTTACATTTCTTCTTAAATACTTTTATACACAAATTATTATATACTTAAAAACTATTTTTAAAATTTTTGTCTGTGAGTGTTTCTCTCAAAATTATTTATTACTCAAACTTATTTTTTAATATGTTATTTTTAGTGGTTTATCTAACCAAACACACCTTAATTTAAGCCTTGTTGGATAACCATTTGTTTTTTGTTTTTTGGTTTTCAAAAATTAAGTTTATAAGCACTACTCCCCACTAAGTTTCTTTGTTTGCTACCTACTTTCTTCCCATGTTTTCACAAACCAAGTTAAATTTTGAAAACTAAAAAAAAAAAGTTTTCAAAAACTTGTTTTGATTTTTGACAAAGAATTCAAACTTGTCTTTCGCGAAGATAAAACTGTTAAAAGAAAATTGAGAGAAAACAAGTATAAACAAATATAATTTTCAAAAACCAAAAACCAAAAACCAAATGGTTATCAATGAAATTCTTACTAAACAATATGATTTTTGTTGATGCCAAAATCTGAATAGAAGACTCACCTGACCTTCACGTGACACCAACAGTGAATTTGTAGAAACTGGGAAAGACGTGACCTGCAAGACCAGCAAAAACCGATGCACACCGGCGTGGTGTAGGCCACACCGCCTCCGATGCCTAAGTCAGAAAACCGAAGAGAAGCTACAAATAGTAAGGGGAGAGTCAGGAATAGAGTTTCAGAACCCTTCTTGCGTGGTGAAGAGGGAGTTTTATATCTGTTTGTCCTTCTAGGATTTTTAGGAATTCGGTGGTGTTTCGAGACGAACTAGGTGGAACCGGGGCAATTCGGGGCATCAGGGACCGAAAAGAGGTCACCGGGCTCGGCCCGCGCAAACGGGCCGAATGGTCAGCCTCGGCATTTTGCCGAGGCCGACCATATGGGTCAGGCCATGTTGGCTCAACCCTTTGGTCCGGTCTTCCTCTGGGTCGGTCTTCTGGTCCTACCTCTGCCCGATTGTCCTCGTCAGCTCCTTGTGCATCTGTGTGGTCCAAAATCATCTATAACAATTTTTTTTTTTTTTTGGGGAAAATCCACAATATGCTCTTTTGGATCTTATATTATAGGAAAGGTTAATCAACTACGAGCCTATGAGCCAAACATTCTTAGAAAGTAGTGAAAATTATACCTAGTTAAGATTTTCAATTGATTGTTACAATGATTGTGAAAAAAAAAAATGAAGACATTTAATATTATATATTATATAAAACTTAAAAGAGATTTGCTACACCAACGTGACTTTTAATTAAAATTAGGATACCATAAGTTGAAGATGATTTATCATCTTTTTAAAAACAGAAAGTGATGTATAATATGGGTGGTATCGTTTACAATGATTTGTTAATAAATAAATTAAAAATAATTTTAAAAAGAAGGAGAGAGAGAAAAAGGAAAGAACATCCAAGGGAATATTCTAATATATAATAAGAATTGTTTGAGTTATTTGGACAGAGTTTTTGTCCTATTGCATTCGCAATAATAAATTTATTTTATTCTCACATTCAACATAATAAACTAACATGAACATAATTCAACTCAAGAAGTCGATCCAATCAAAATTTAAAAAAGAAAAAAAAGATCTAGCCAATAACATTAATGCAAGATTTTGGTATAGTGTTTTTCTTTTCTTTTGACATCTATTATTCAATTTTCTTTGTTGTGTTCGTATTATTTTCCTATACTTAAAATTTACCATATTTTTAACCAACTCTATATATTAAAAGACAAGCCATAAAAGAGATGGATAGAATTGAGACAAACTTTAAATACAATTAGGTCAAAATGAGCAACGGTAATTGGCATGTACTTTCGACCAAGAGGTCAGAGGTTCGAATCTTCTAAACTCTAGGTTGTTGAACTAAAAAAAAATAAATAAATAAATAAATAAATACAATTAGATCTAAAGTTCTCTTGTAATAAATATGAATCGCAAACGTCTAGAGTGGAATGGGTATAATTTTTTATTTTTTATTTTTTTTATAATCAGAAAGTTTGTTTGTTTTCTATTATTCCAAACAGATTGAAATTTAAAAGAGTGCTCCTAAGATGAATAGGTTTATAAAAATTATTTGAATTTGTTGCTACCAGCTCAAACAATTCTTTCAACTTGTTGAGAAAATCTTTACCATTCTTACATACTTCACCTAATTCAAGACAAAACCAAACCACAAACCATGTTCAGGACCAACCAAAACATTAACCATACATATACATAAACATAAATAATAATATAAATTAATTTGAAATTTAGTTTCTTAAATATACATCTATTTCATCCTTCAATTTTAATGATGTCTTTAATAGGTCTCTAAATATTCAATTTTGTGTACAATAAATTCTTGAATTTTCTGTACTAAAAAAATCCTTGAAATTTAAAAAGTGTCCTAACAAATTCTTAAACGAACTTTTAATTTTGAGTTTGATAGTTTCTTAAACTTTCACTTGTCTAATTGATGATTGATCTATGTGACACCTAAAAAATGTATATGAACCTACCAAAGTTTATGTTTTTGTTAGACATAAAATTTGATGTTAAAATTAATAAGTTAGTTAAGTTTTAAAAATCTTGAATATGTGAGAGACTTTATTAGAAACTGTTGGGAGTGCGACCAAAGTCCCACATTGGTTAGATAAGATGATGATCATAGGTATATAAGAGAGGACTAGTATCTTCATTAGTATGAGGTCTTTTTGTGGTGATCTCAAAACAAAGTCATGAGGACTTATGTCCAAAGTGAACAATATCATGTGTGTCATGACCGTTGTCCCTTACATAAACAAAATCAAACACAAAATGAAAAGTTGAAACACTTTATTAAAAATCTTTTAAATTTATGTACCATATAAGACACAAACTTAAAAATGGGCAGAGGGAGTTGTAGTTTAACCTAATATATCCACAGAGAGAGAAAGAGATTCTTATCCAAAAATTGAACTGTCAAGGGCAAGTTGCTGGGTCGTCTGATACAGTGATTTTGCAATATTTTATTGAAATTTATTAGGAAATTAAAATTTTCCTCATAAAACAAACTCAAAGAAAAAAAAAAAAAAAAAAGCTTAAAAACTTGTCCTATTCGAATAATTGAGTGTCTTTTTAAATTTCATCTTAATTTGCATTTTTTTTGTTATCTGTTGAGTTCTGTCAGGAGAGCGATCCCTTTCAAAGATCCAAATATTTCGTATCATTTTGATTTTTCTAAATTTTAAAAATTTATTTATTTAGTTAGTTTTTAACATTTTTCAGAACATGATCAAATTGTGTAAAATGGCTATTGGACTATTTGAAATCTAAGAAGATTTACAACTCTACTCTTAAAATTTAGGGCCGGTTGCAAGGATAGCAATATGGGCCAAAATAATTGCAAATCTAGCAACTCACAAAAAAAATTGCAAAAATGGCAAAATCTAATAGTTTGTGTGTTGCCTTTACTAAAATACCCCTCCAGATTTTCTTTCACTGATAGAAAGTTTTTCTATACTGATAGATTCTATCAGTGATAGAAAGATTTTCTATCAGTGATAGAAATTTTCTTTCACTGATAGATTCTATCATATGATAGAAAATTTTTCTACTACTGATAGATTCTATCGGCGATAGATATTTTTCTATCACTTGTTCGGTGTTCTATCAGTGTTTGGTTGTTGTTATTTGGTTTTCTATCAGTGTTTGGTTTTTGTTTTTCAGTGTTTGATTTCTATAATCGTTCGTTTTTGCTTTATTTTTCAATGCTCGATTTCACCATGTATCACCATCGCTGATAGAAACAAAAGATCTTCTATCACTGGTAGAAAAGTATCAGTGATAGAAAGATTTTCTATTACTCACGAAAAGTTTTTCTATCAATCTCAGTGATAGAGATAGAAAGTTTTTCTATCACTCATAGAAAGATTTTCTATCACTCATATAGAAAAAATTTCTATAAGTGATAGAAGATTTCTATCACTGATAGGTTCTATCAGGGATTGAAATATTTTCTATCAAGAGTTTTCTATCATTGATAGAATATCTTTCTATCACTGATAGAATAGTAAAAATTTCTATCAGTGATAGAAATCTTTTATCACTGATAGAAAGCTTTTCTATCGGTGATAGAAAGTTTTTCTATCGCTTAAGATTTCTATCGGAGATAGAAAGGTTTTTATGGGTGATCAGGGATTGAAAATTTTTTTATCAAAAGTTTTTCTATGATTTTTTATAAAAAGTTTTTTTTTTTTTTTTTTTTTTATCACTGATAGAACCTATCAGTGATAGAAATCTTTTATCACTGATAGAAAAAGTTTCTATTAGTGATAGAAATCTTCTATTCTATCAGTGATAGAAACTAAAATTTTTCTACCACTGATAGAACCTATCAGTCATAGAAATATTAGTGATAGAAACTTTCTATCGGCGTAGAAACTTTCTGATAGAAAATTTTTCTACCACTGATAGAAACTTTATTCTATCAGTGATAGAAACTTTCTATCACTGATAGAAAATTTTTCTACCACTGATAGAATCTATCAGTAATAAAAAGACTTTCTATCAGAAAAAAAAAAAAACTGACGAGAAAGAAGAAGATGGACACACAGGGGCAATTTAGGAATATAAAAAATTAATTCAAAAATTTTGCCATATTTGCAAATATTTTTAAAAATTGCTATATTTGCAATTATTTACCTTCATGTTGCCACCCATTACAATTATCCTAAAATTTATAAAGTTTTAAATATACCTTCTTTAACTTTTGATTTTATTTTTTTTTTCCACACTGAGCATATCAATTAATTGAATTTACATAGTTCAAGAATATGATTAGATATCCCATCTTAAAAATGATTTAAAAAAAAAAAACTTAGCTACGATTTCAAGAATATTTTTAAAACATAAATTACAAAAGAGAAAAAATATATATAAAAACGAAGTATTTTATCTGTTGATGGTCGAGAGGGAACTCACATCACCTTCACGTGCCACCAACGGTAAATTTGTAGATGAGGGAGGAAGACGTGGCCTACAAGACGGAAAACCTGCACACCGGTGTGGTGCTAGCCACACCGACTCCGATGCTTAAGTCAGAAAACGACAGTAGGAGGGCTAGAGAGTAACAGAAGAGAGTAGAGAGTTCGGATCCCCTTCTTCAGTGGCGAAGAGAGGTATAAATACCTGCTCATCCTCTTAGGGTTTCCTGGAATTCGGAGGCGTTTTGGGACGAACCAGGCGAAACTGAGGCGGCCAGAGGCAATACGGACCGAACAGAGTCGGTGGGACTCGGTCTCGGCCCATGGCCGAGGCCGAGCATGGGGTCGGGCCAAAATCCCAACCCCTTCGGTCTTGGCCTGGTCCACTGGCTCATTTCGTCGCCCGGGTCCATCTTCTAGTCCGATTTCTGTCCGGTTGTCTTCGTAAGCTCCTTGTGCATCGGGATGATCCAAAATTACCTATAACATTACCAAATAGCAATACATCAGATTAATCAACAAAAATTTTTAATACACGTATGTATATGTCACTGACAAAATAGCTCAAACAGCCAAATGAATATTAATTTAAATGAAAACGATGAATTGGTATTTGATAATATTAAATGTCATCTTAATCGGGTTTAAATTATCCAAAGATTCCATTAAGATAACCATATACAGATCATCAACATAATCCATCGATAATAATCTTAATAATTTAAACAGTTTATTTATTTTTCAAATAAGAAGTATTTAAACAATTTCAATGTTAGACTATGTGCTTCATTGGACAATAATGATTATATGATAATATCATGATCGGGTGATTTAACCTTTTACCTAAACCTCTTATTATATTATATCAATTCATATACTTAATCAAATTACTTCAAACTTATATTTTAAAACAAGTCCAGTTGTTTTTTTAAAAAAAGTCTACTAAATATATGGAGACATATGCTTCATTCACCATTTTCACGTATCTTTATGATAAAAGAAATCTCTCAAATCGTACTTTTTCCAAAAATAGGAAGGCAAATTAAGAGAAATTAAGAGAAATAAATGAAAAGTAAAAGTTCAGCCAAAAATAGAATAGGTATAGAGGTGAGTTTTTATTTTTTTTTTATTTTTTTATTTTTTTTTAAGCATAAAAACGCATCAACCTGTCATAAAATCAAGAGAACCACTCCGAGAGCAATATTTCAAAGGAGAATTAGCTAAGACCACACCCTCCACATACGGAGGTATAAACTCAAAAGGTTAGACCAAAATCACCAATCATTGTGCAACACTCTTCCCCACAAGGAAGCGCGTGTCCCAATCTAAAAGGACAACCATATGATTTTATCCGTAATTCAGTTAGCTTCCAACTTCTCGATCATTTCCATACCGCACCAGCCATTAAGCGTTTTTGGATTACCCAACTCAAAACGGGAGTTGAGATTTATGAAGTTATTTATTTATTTAGTAAACGAGATTCATGAGTTAGTCCATTGAAAAAAGCATATTTACAATAAATTCGTTTTAAAATTGTGATAAGATAAGCCGTCAAGATTAATGCTAATAATAAATATTAAATTTTCTCTCAGCTAAGGCTCAAAAAACAGAAGTAGTGAATTAAAGAAAAAAAAAGCAATATTCAAATATTAATTATTCTAATATATTTATACGATTTTTTTAAAAATCTTCCAAAAGAAGAAAAAAGTTTCTTAAAATTCAAGTTTTTAGATTTTGAGGATCCTTAATAAAAGCTTTTTTTTTTTGGATTAATAATGATAGTTTAAGAACGTGGCAATTATATCAGATAAGAGGAAAAAAAAAATACCAAAAAATAAGAAATGAAGGAAAGTGGAGAAATAATTGAACGTGGGAAGTGGATTCGATGTCTCGAGAGAACAAGCGAAAACAGACGAAATCCACATCATTAGCACGTTACGTGTCCCTATCATCAGCAGACACGTGTCGACATCACAACAGTATAGCGCCGAATTGCTTCGCTGGATTTGGGCGGTCGACGGATAACAGCGGCAACCAATTAATATTTCCCCTTATATTTCACAGCCTGGCCATGTCCACCAATCACGTTCAACTATTAATTCCTTTTTTTTTTCCCCCGAATATTACCGGCTACCTGCTACAGCCGGTTGGGCCTGCCCTCGAACGTTCCATTATAAGGGCGAGAATTGGACGTGGAAGTGAAGTACTAGAGTGAAACAAGACTTTGAATTAATTAATTTAGAGCTCTCCAATTACAGCCATGCCGATCCGTAACATTGCCATTGGAAGGCCCGAAGAGGCTACCCATCCGGATGCTTTGAAGGCTGGCTTGGCTGAGTTCATTTCCACCTTGATTTTCGTTTTTGCCGGCCAAGGTTCCGGCATAGCCTTCAGTAAGCTTACTGACGGCGGCGCCGCCACTCCCGCTGGTCTTATCTCCGCCTCCATCGCCCATGCCTTCGCCCTTTTTGTTGCCGTCTCCGTCGGCGCCAACATCTCCGGCGGCCACGTCAACCCTGCCGTTACCTTCGGCGCCTTCGTCGGTGGCAACATCACCCTCCTCCGTGGCATCGTCTACTGGATCGCTCAGCTCCTCGGATCCGTTGTCGCCTGCTTGCTTCTTAAGTTCGTCACTGGCTTGGTGAGTCAATTTATTGCACCTATGAGAGTTGAAATTTTTAACTGGTTAAGGCATTATATAATCTAATTAATTAAAAGATCGAACATAACAAAAATGGAAAAGAAAAAAGAAAAAAACTTAATTGCATATGGTTAGGTAAGGATATCTCTACGTATTATCATTAAAATGTTGACAATTAGAAAAGATAAAAAGATTTTCTCATTTTTGCTCTTTCTTTATCTTAGTTGTCAAGATTTCAATGCACTCAAATTTTGTTCAAAGAAAAATAAAATCATATATATTTTTTTATTTAAAAAGAATAAAATACAACCTAAAATTATATTATACTAAATTCAACGATGAGAATCAAAATTCACATCATAAGAAAAGTAATTACAATAAGAAAATATTGGATCTAAAAGAATTATCGAATGAGACTGCAACAATGTAGCTGGTGTGACATACTTGATCTAGAACTTAGTTTTATGGGTTTAGTTTATTATTGTTTTCGGTGAGAGTTGGTTATTTCCGTTACGTGGAAGAGAATCACGTTATTTTATTAGTAACGGTTGCTGTGGGTAATGTTCCTGTGCATGGCAGCCCACCGGAAGCTTCGCTCTATCAGCGGGAGTTGGTGAAATAAACGCCTTCGTTTTCGAGATCGTGATGACGTTCGGATTGGTGTACACGGTGTACGCGACCGCAGTGGATCCGAAGAAGGGCAGTTTGGGAACAATTGCACCGATCGCCATCGGTTTCATCGTCGGAGCAAACATTTTGGCCGGCGGAGCATTCACCGGAGCGTCGATGAACCCGGCGGTGGCATTTGGACCGTCGGTGGTGAGCTGGTCATGGGAGAGCCACTGGGTGTACTGGGCCGGGCCTCTGATCGGAGGTGGGCTTGCTGGGCTCATCTACGAGTTCGTCTTCATTTCCAACACCCACGAGCAGCTGCCAACCACCGACTACTGAGCAACCACCACCACGTCCCACGGCGGCGGGCACTTTTTATTTGGTGTATTTGGTTTGTTATTTTCTTGTATCGGACGGATTTGGTCGTGTCTTAATTGTGACCGTTGATCTTTTCACCGGATTTGATCATCATCATCATCTTTTATGGTCGTCGTCGAGTGCCCTGGACCTACGATGATTTCATTGAAGATGAAAATCAGGGCCAGGTTGTAATTTATGTTATTCTGCTCCTGTCTGTACGTGAATTTTCAGTCTTTTTCTTCTTGTCCATTTCGATAATTTTCAAATTTTAAGATCTCTTTTGCTCCTTTCCCTTTTCTGAATAATGCAGTAGGCCCCATTTGCCACTTTCGGAATGGCTTCATAATTGATAATAATCCCAACTTTTTTTCTTTTTATTTCTTCACGAATATTATATATATATATATATTCACTTCAACAATGTAGAGGTGAAATTTAATTATCTAATTTTCAAGATAAATGAATAGCCAATTTTGCATTTTTCTAATTGTATCTTTTGGTATGTGGAAAAAATCAGTTTTTTTTTTTTTTTTTTTTTTTTTTTTTTTTTTTTTAAATTAAAAAAAAAACATAGTTTTCTAAAACAATATCTTTTTTTTTCCTTTCTGATATCCTTTAATTTTTACATATATAAGAATATAAATTTTTGTGAGGGCTGGTAAAGCTTTCAAGTGCTGTTTAAAACAAAATCATGTTCTCAATCTTATTTTTTGAATTAAATAAGAAACAAACACAAGATTTTTCTAACACTAAAATATTACGACAACAAAGGTAGGATATGAGAATTTGAATTAAATGAATGAATACATTACTGTTGAACTATGCTCACCTTGGCTAGGTGGTTCACAAATGAGACTTTAATTTTCTTGTGATAGAATGATATTAATGAAAACATTATCAAACAATAATTAATAAATTTTAACAATGAAGTCAAATTGCATTTAATCGTTTAAAATTATCTCAATGTTTGATTTCACACTTTTAAATGTGATTTAGGGTCCGTTTGGAATACATTTTAATTTAAATATTTTTCAAGAATGCATTTTTTAAAAAACATATTGTATAAAAATAGTTTAAGATTTAAACGCTCATATGTTTGGTTGCATTTCCTCTTTTTTAGAAGTCCTCATAGGTGTTTTTGATGCTAAAGACTTTTTTTAAAAAGTTGTTTCAAGTGTTTCTCTCTAAATGATTTATTTATCGATCTCGTTTTCTAATAAGTCATTTTTAATGGTTGTCAAACACTATAAATTTTTTCAAAAAAAATTAAACACTTCAAAAGTTAAACCAAATACTTCAAAAGTTAAACCAAACACACCCTTAAATACCACTACAATTCATTTTGAATGGTTATAAGCATATTTTTGGAATGATTTTGTAGCTTAAAAAAAAAAAAAAAGTGATTTTAACAATTTCAAAATCACTCCCTAACATGATTTTGTTAGGTCAACTATCATAAAATTGATTTAGTATCACAGAAGAAAATAAAATTTTCCCACCAAAAAAATTTATAGACATTAAATAGAATCTGTGGTCTAATACCAACAACTCAACTAGCCTGCTTAAAAAAAAAAAAAAAAAGAAGTAAAAAAAAAAACTCTCAACTAACAAAAATGAGTGGTTCACACTAATCTATCATAAATAACCTCCATTATCTTGAGAAAAAAAAAAAAAAAAAAACTGACTTAATTACACAATTAAGAAATTGAATATAAAAATGGGGCTAACCTAATTCGACTTTTTTGAACAGATAAAGAGACGGGATTCAAAATTTAAAATGGCTGAAATAAAAAAAAAAAAAATCTATCTAATATTCCCAAAACTTTAAAAAATGTCTAACAAGTCAAAATTTTCAAATTTGTGCCTAATAAACTCCTAAATTTTAAAATGTGTCTAATAGGATTGTTATATTTTAATTTGGTGGTTGGATTCTGACTTTTTAATTTCATATCTAATAGCGACGGATCTAACATTTTATAAAATTCACAAGTTTATTAGACACAAAATTGAAAGTTTAAGAATCTTGTTAGACATAAAGTCAATTTTATGTTTAATAGAGTCGTTATTTTATATAATAATAAATATGTTAAAGACCTATTAGATATAAAATGAAATTTCAAAGGTATATTAAATACTTTTAAAGTTTAAGGACATATTAGGTAAAAAATGAAGTTTAAAAATCTATTAGACACTATTAAAAATTTAGAGACTAATTAGATAGGAACTTAAAAGTTTAAAGAATAAATTTATAATTTCATCAATAAAATATATAATATAACAGAAAAGAGAATCTTTTTAAATCACGGATTGTCCAAATTCCAAAACAAGGCAGAATAAGAAGCACGTGAATTAACAGTAACCACCTACTTTCTAATGGGTACAATTTTTTTTTTTTTTTTTTTTTTTTTTTTTTTTTTTTTTTTTGAAACTGGGATAAATATATCTTTTATTAAAAAAAATCATGGAACTTTTTAAAATCCAATAATTTTATTATGTCAACTTTTTAAGATCCAATAATTTTGTCTACGGTTCCCTTCCGACTTGGAGGGGAATCCAACGATGACATTTAACCGTTCTTGAATGACATAAATGATAGGGATTTTTATTACGGAGAAATGAAAAATGTCATACCTTTCCAATTTAAGGATATATGCCTCTCTTTTTTTTAAAAAAAAAGAAAAAAAAGATATATGTCTCTTATTTACGTCATCATCCTAGCAAAATTATCATCTTACTCTCTACTCTAACCCCACTCTCTCTTTCGCTACTCTCATTCTAGCTTCTTGCTCTCTCCCCAATTTCTCCCTCCCATCTATTATTCTCTTTGATTTCTCTCTTCAATCTCGCTCTCGCTTTTAAATGCCTTAAATATGCGTCCTCATATAGAAAATAAAATGATAATTTTGCTAGAATGACGACGTAAACAAAGAGACATATCCTTAAATTCAAAATGTAGGACATTTTTCATTTTGACCTCTTCAAATGAGTCATCTACGCAATTGTTTCTTACTATAAACATTTAAATAATTTTTCTTGAAACTATCTTCTTAGTCCATGAATTTTGAGGGGTAGAGTCTTTCATCTTTGAGTTTTCAAAATAGTTTTGAGAAATAAGTTTAAAAATTTCCTAAGAACCCATTTGATAACCTTCTCGTTTCTGTTTCTTGTTTTTTAAGAACTAAAAATATAAACATGTTTGATAACTATCTATGTTTCTTGTTTCTCTAAAAAAAAAAAACAAAACAAAAATGTGTTTGATAACTATTTCTCGTTTTGTTTTTTTAGTTAAAATAAAATTTAGTACATAAAATATAAAAAATATATATAGCATATATTAAAATAAATATAAAATTGTTATATAGAGCTTATAATATTTGAATAGAAAATAATAATAACTAAAAGCTTATTGATGAAAATAACGAAAAGATTAAAATAAAGAGAAAGAGAAAGAAATAACGAAAAAAAAAAAAAAGTGTGGTAAAAAATAGAGAGAGGAAGAGAAGAGATAATGTAGGAAGGGGCCGAGAGGCATGTAAGATGGGAAATGAAAAAAACAAAAACCCGATTTGAAGTAGTTTCTCAAATTTTGTTTCTTTTCGAGAAACCTTTTTTAGAAGTTTAGAAACAAGAAACTGAGTTATCAAACATGTTTGTTTTTTTAAATGTTTGCTTTTAAAAAAAATTAAAAATAGGAACAAGAAACAAAAAACGACAACGTTATCAAACATGTCCTAAATTTTAAAATTTGATTTTTTTCCCCTGAATTTTGAAGATAGGTTTAAAAGACTAGTCGTAATTTGAGGGTTTAAATCTCTCATAAGTTGGGTTAAGCCGGGTTGGACGAAATCTCCCTCCAAGGTTTGTAGCTTTTGTCCTCTTATATATTAGCGGATTTAAACAACTCCTTGAATCATTTCACATGAAATCAAATACTATATTTACTTTAAACAAAAAAAAAAATCAAATAATTTCATCACATTAAACCTCAACCATAAACTTTAAAATGTGTTGCAATTATTCATACATTCTTCGGTTTTGTTAAAATATATATATATATATATATATACATACGAAAGGGTACAAAATTGATAAGATTTAACTCGATAACGACAGAGGCCACATAATAATGGAAATTAACCTATAGGTTTTATTTTTCTTTTATAATTTTTTTTATCTCTACAAATTAGATTACTTTCAAAATTTTAGTTTCATCCCCTTTAAGCATTCCCCCATGATAATATATTGAGAATATTTTAAAAAATAACTACCACAAGAGCATAGTTCAACTAATGTGGAGCTTGAACTCTAAGGGAGGTTTAAATCCCCTTTCCATTTTGAGATAATGGAACATTTTCCCCCTCGTTTATCTGTTCAATTTTCATATTCTACTTTTGAAATTTTATTGTTCAAAATTTGGAAACCTTTCTAGAAGGATTATACATACACATACATAGACACATTATTATCAGATGAGTCCATATCATTCAAAATAATTTATCTTTTCTGAACATGACATAAAAAAAAGAAGTTAAATACCATTTTGATCCCTCGGCCTAGATTTGAATTTTATTTCATTTTTGTCTATTCACCTTGAAATGTTCAATTTTAATCCCCAAGCTTTGGATTCCTAGCCTGACTTTCAAGTTCGATCTCTAATTTAATGAGTAATTCTAGAGTTTGAAGCTTACAATTCTCTAAGTAGTAAATATCATTGGCTAAGAAATGGTTTTCCCACGGGTTAAAGTATCCTAACCTCACCCCCCTCAAGTTTGATCTCAAATTTAAAGAGAATTATAGAGTTTGAAGATTAGTCGGTGATAATCTTCAATTCCCTAGGAAGGTTATATCATTGAGTAAGAGATGGTTTTGCTATATGTTAAAGATTCCTAGCCTATCCCTCAAGTCTGATCTCAATCCACTGCTTGAAGGAATGAGGACTCAAGGTCTGGTTGCTGCACATTTATCCTAAATGCACAACAAATCGAAAAGGATTGTAGAATAATATATTTCCTTTATCATATCATGTCCATCAATAAAAAGCTCATTCAAGCTAACTAGTTGAGTAAAAAATATATCACTTGTTGCACAAAAGAAGTAAAAGCTTAGACTTCGAGTTTCAATGAGATTATGTCGTATTAATATCTACAAATCCATTACACTTTCCAGATAAGGTTCCTTCAAATTCGCAATTTAAAAGAGAGACAAGAAAAATGTATACTTGTTAAAGAATATCCTACTATCAAGGTTCTTTATGTAAAATTGTGTGAGTGTCAGATTGGTTAGTGTGTGCCCCTTGCATCTCTATGCTATGTGAGTTCGATCCTCAACGCACGCAGATGGAAATTTTGTTGATCTAGTGTAAGGGTTGTTTGCTGATTAGAAGTTCCAAGGATCAATCCTTCGCACGTTACTAAATAAATGTTTTGATTTTCCTAACTCAAACCAGCATAGCAAACAAAGGTGATGCATAAATCATGAAATTGCAGAATATTAGAAGCCTCGTTTTAAAAGAGCAGGTACCTTTTCTATTTAGTCCAGTGCCCCAAAAGTAATTTGAGCCCTTTCATGACAAATCCTGACAATTTTCTCTTAATCAAACTCAGCACCATTCCACAATGTTGTGGCACGGTTCTTATTCTCTGTCCAAACCAGAATACAACTTATTGATTATTCAAATGCTAGCATACTATACAAGAAAA
Organism: Luffa acutangula; assembly: GCA_036850905.1. NCBI lineage: Eukaryota > Viridiplantae > Streptophyta > Magnoliopsida > Cucurbitales > Cucurbitaceae > Luffa > Luffa acutangula. Next base: position 51,196,211 of record CM072087.1, on the reverse strand, counting down.
CTTGTATATCAAAAGCAATAGATACTCACAAGAAAGCCGGATAGCCTGTTAGCAACCATCCTAAGGGGAAAGAACTTCAAAGATAAAGATTTAATCAAAGCTCCTATAGGCCCTAATCCTTCCCTGACGTGGAAAAGCATAGTGTAGGGAAGGGAGCTGTTTATTAAAGGGTATAGATGGAAAGTTGGGGACGGTAAGCATATAGTGTTAGACCATGACCCTTGGCTTGACAGGCAGGGGGACTGACGGCTTCTCGCCATCTCGGAAGGAATGCAAGGAGCCAAAGCGTGCAACTTAATAGAGGATAATGGAAGATGGAATGAGAGGTTAATAAAGGAGTGCTTCATGCCGAATGACGCTGATGACATTTTAAGTATCCCCTTAGGCAGTAAAAAAGCTAAAGATGAGATTATTTGGGCTGCCCATCCAAAGGGGATCTTCACGGTTAAATCAGCATATCACCTTAAGCTATAAATCAAGAAGAAATGAAGGAAGCTAGTGGTTCGGATAACGCACGCACCAAAGCATTCTGGAGAAATTTTTGGAAGATGAACATTATCCCTAGAGCTAAAATCAGTGTGTGGAGAGTGCTAAACAACTTAACCCCTTCCAAAATGAATCTTATTGCAAAGGGAATTGATGCTAACCCCAGGTTGCGTTCTGTGCAGGAGCAAAGAAGAGACCACAAATCACTTTCTTTGGGGCTGTAAGTTCTCAAGAAGAATTTGGCTAAAGTTTCTACCTAGCTTACTCTTTTTCTTTTTCTTTTTTTAAATATTTGCCGCCTAATTGTGACACGGTTAAATTTTGGGAGGAGATCATAGAAAGACTAAGTGCATGTTTGGGAGTGATTTTGAAATTTGCTAAAATCACTTTTATCACGTTCGAAATCACCCTGAAACATACCTTTAATTATTCAAAATAAATTTCATGTTTGATTTTAAACTTTTAAATGTGATTTTCACATCATTAAAATTGATTTTGAATTATTAAAGACATGTTTCGAAGTAATTTTGAATATGAAAAAAGTGATTTTAACCATTTTAAAATACTCCCAAACATAGTGTAAGCGAAGAAGAGAGAAATAAAGCAGCTTTAATCATATGGAATCTATGGTCATATCGAAACAAAACCATGTCTAGTGGAACTAAAGCAGATCAGAGGCAGATTGCTGGAGCTATAGAAGTCAGCTTTGAGGAACAAATCAAGGTTAGAGATACTAAACTGGTTGGCCCCAAGCCAAAGAGCCATTGGAGTTGAGCTTCGTGGACCCCTCCCCCCATCCGTGCTTAAAGTTGAATTCTGATGCCTCGTGGAGTTGTGCTGAAAGCTCAGGCGGTTTTGGATGGACGATCCGTGACTCTGTTGGGTCTTTGATCTTGGCTGGTGGAAAAAAGATCAAGAAGAATTGGTCAATTCTTGCGTTAGAAATTGCTGCTATGAAGGAGGGCATCTCGAATTACCTTAATCACGACCCTTGCAAAGCTCTCCCTCTCATAGTAGAATCAGACTCGGCAACGTTTATCAAGATCCTTAATGGCCAAGAAAAAAAATCCTCTTCGAAACTCAAAACATTACGTATGAAATAGAGGACCTAGCAAAATAAGTGATTGACATTACCTTTCGGTGGTGCCCTAGAGCTTGCAACCACGCAGCTCACACAATCGCCCACGCAGTTAGGAAACCCAGCTTGATGAGTCCTCAATCGAGAGGCATAGTAGATCAGCAGGATGTTTCTTTCAATTTTTGTGTTTTGCGTTTGGCCTCCCTCATCTGGTGAGGTGTTTTTTGGGAACTTTTCGTTGCCTTTGTGGCTGTCATCCGTTATTGATGAAGACTGTTCTATGTTTGTTGGTAGTTGATGGTTTTAAGATAATGTTATTTTGAGGACTATTTCAAATACTTGGAAGACTATAATGTTCGAAAAAAGAATGGTTTGTTACTTAAACTTGATCTTGTGGAAAGAAAAGGCTTTGGAAAATGAACAAAGTGAGAAGCAGAGTGCCTTTGTGAAACTAAAATTTCCATCTTCATCATTGGAAGGCCAAGAAGGAAAATTCATGCTTATGAGGGGTTCAAGACAAAGTGACCTTTATCTCCCTTGCTATTCTTGATTGTGAGTGATGTCCTAAGTAGATTAATAGAAAAAGGGGATTTCTATTCTAATGGTGATATTGAAGGGTTTCTGGTTGAAAATGATATAGGCAAAAACATGTGTTAAGTACGTAATAATATAAAAATACACCGTAATCCGTAAATGTCAAAGATTTCTAAAATTGTATGAAAGCAGGGACATCTCCTTGACAAAGCTCACAACCTGGATTGGCAATTCAAAAAGCTAACAGTTAAAGACCACGTTTGATAACCATTTGGTTTTTGGTTTTTGGTTTTTGTTTTTGAAAATTATGCTTGTTTTCTCCCAATTTCCTTGCCATAGTTTTCATCTTTGTCAAAGACACGTTTGAATTCCTAGCCAAATTCCAAAAACAAAAACAAGTTTTTGGAAACTACTTTTTTTAGTTTTAAAAATTTGACCTTTTCTTTTTCTTTTTCTTTTCTTTTTTTATGAGAAACTAAGCTTTCGTTAAGCAAAATGAAAGGAGAACAAAGACATACAAAAAACGAGCCCCGAGAAGAAGAAACAAGCCTAAGAGTCAAGGCCCCACAACCTACTTACAAAAAAGAATCCCACCCCAAAAGAATGAGCCCCAAAGAGTAATTACAAAAAGGCTGAGAAACCGACGCCCATAACGAAGTATTAAATCTAATCAACTCCCAAATCTCCTCCCCCGAACTCTCGATCCCTCTAAAAATACGCCTATTTCTTTCAAGCCAAATGTTCCACAAAGTAGCAAAGAAGCAAGCCCGCCATAAAATCTTTCCTTTATCATGAAAAGGAGAGTTAAGGAGAACTACCTCAATCATGGACCCACGATCCTTGCCTTGAGCCAAGGCCACTCCAAAAGTCGTGTAGAAACGATTCCAAAGAGAGGATGCGAACAAGCAATCTCCAAGCAAATGGTTTAGAGTCTCCTCCTTATTCCTGCAAAGAACACACCATTGAGGGCGCAACACCAAAGAGGAGAGTCTTTTTGAAAGCACGGGAAGAAGGCATTACAAAAAGAAACTTAGAGGTGAAATTAGTGTTTATAAGCCTAATTTTCACAAACCAAAAACCAAATTGTTATCAAACAGGGCCTAAATAAAGCTACTTTGCTTGAAATCCCGAGAAGGGACATCACCCGGTGCTTGAGCAATGGGATGAGTGTTGTGAGGGGTTTATAAAAAGATTCTTAAATTCAAACCGAAAGAATGGAACAAAATAATCTTGGGAGATCTAAAGATTCTAAAGTTAACCCAATAGAATTGTAACTTTAGATGAGTGTAGGAGAGGATTAGAGAATTTAGGACGAACAAGAAAGGGGATGGAGATTCTTAAATTCAAGTTGAAAGAACGGAACATATATAACGGTCTTTGGAGACTTAAAATTTTAGATATAGTAGAATTATCAGTTTACATGAGTTGGAGTTAGGAGGTTTTCAAGGGTTTTGATTGTGGAGTAAGGAGTGGATGAGACCTTAAAAGGGATTTTGAAACTTAGGTTAGGAGGGAAGAGACAAAAAGAAGAGACAACAAAGAGACAAAGGTTAGGGTGTTAATTTGACAAAAGGCTGCGGTGCAATGTTTTTTTTTTTAAGAGTTCAACAACATGTTGGGTAGAGGGAACCTCTAACCTCTTAGTCGAGGGTATATGTCTTAATCAATTGACTTATGCTTAGGTTAGTTAGGATGCAATGACTTGGTGGGGGTGATCGAAACACTTTTTATTATTATTATTATTTTTTATAACAAACCTCAGGAAATATATATATGTATATATATATGTGAAAAATCCAAGGAAATATATTTCAACAATAGGCTGGAGATCACCCCTTCCAGAAACTTATTCAAAAGAGCCTCCTAATCACAAATAGTCATCAACAGATTGTAATTACAAAAGAACTTTTTATGTAAGGTAATCCACCAAGAGGTCGTATTTTGTACATGATTAACAAATAGTCTTATTATATGCAATATGATAACATATGTTCTGCTACGGTTTTTTTTTCACTGTTATGGAACATGCTCATGTGGGAGAGCCAATTTAGAGAATCACTTAGAAATAGAATAATGCACTTAATTCTAGTATGTATAGGCTTCCTCCCCTTTCATTCTCATGCTTCTCTTTATCATAAACTGTAAAACAAATTGTTTCAATGAAGCATAATCCAACAAAACAAGCTCAAGATCCTTTGAGAAACTCTTACAGACGCCATACCATTTAGGTCTAAAACTAAAAGAAATACAAACTCTAAATATGATCAATAATGTTAATTTTCTTACAAGAAATCTTTCAAGTGAAGAATCTGGCCGTCTTTGGGAATGATGTCACCTTCCAAAGCAAGGAGCAAAAGAGTAGTAGAAAGATGGAAATAGGAGAATTGATCATATTTAGAGTTTGTATTTCTTTTAGTTTTAGACCTAAATGGTATGGCGTCTGTGAGGGTTTCTCAAAGGATCTTGAGCATGTTTTGTTGGAGAGTTAGATTGTAGTCCACTTAATTCTCCCGGCCTTTTTGGATTGTGCTTAATCGAAACAATTTGTTTTACGGTTTATAATAAAGAGAAACATGAGAATGAAAGGGGAGAAAGACGATACATACTAAAATAAAGTGCATCATTCTATTTCTTCTTTCTAAGTGATTCTCTAAATTGGCTCTCCCACAAGAGCATGTTCCATAACAGTGAAAAATAAACCGTAGCAGAACATACGTTATCAAATTCAAATAAGACTATTTGTTAATAGGATGCTCACAAGAAGTTGACTATTATGAGAGGATAAAGTTGGAAAACCAACAGTTGTTATGAGATAATGGTAAGTGCAGTGCCATACCTCTCCATCTATATTATGTACCGAAGCTCATCTTTAAGTTTAGATGCATACAAGATCTCAGCTTGTAGGATACGTCAAGCGCCATGTCACCTAATCTCAGCTAAATTATCAGATAACAAAGAAATATGCATGAGCGCAAGTGGAAAATTGAATATGCTTCTCATTGAAGGTGAGCCTAAAAGAACACGCACAAACACACATTAAGACCACGGCTACTTACTATTCCTACCTCAAATAGTAAGTAGATATCAACACACTCTCTATGCTAGATTTTAGAGGGACAAATGAGCTTGGGCGACCTCCTTGCATTCTCAAATCACAGTTAAAACAGTTGCTCTGGAAAAAAAAGATGATGAAAACTTCAGTAGAGATAAGATGCCATGCACGCCAGTGCTTAAAGAAACACCTTTAACTGAATCCAAGTAAACTTATTATGTCTACTGTATTCAATATCTCCACCATCATCTTGCTTTGTATGTTTATTGCATTCTCAAGTCACTGCTAAACCAGTTCCTCTCCAGCAAACTTTCAGAAGTACTTGATAGCTGATATAAAAACTGAGTACTAAGATAATGCTGAAGTTAATTCCCAACATGTTTTAAACTACATTAATAATTTTTTTTTTGAAAAGTACATTAATAATAATTTTTTCTTTTTTTTGAGAACAATAATAATTTAATATTAGAGAAAGCCACATTTAAAGTTTTCCATGTTCCTGAATGAAATTAGCAACAATAATATTATAACCTTTTTTGTTTGATTGAGAGGAAACATTGCAAAATAAGCTACCATATGGTCTCAGGATAAATTCTCACCCCAGTTTTGTTGACATTTTATATTAATGTGGAGATAAACTCAAATACTAGTACTAGTCAAGTAAATGACACCACTGATCATGATTGTTCTGGTATAGTCCCAAATAGGCCAAATTTATGGTATAGCCAATATTGAGAAGGGATTGAGAGGGGAAAAAAACAACAACAAGGAAAAAACATGTACAAACAATTCCCTTACCACGAATCTAAATTTTACTTTTCAATTCTTGGGACCCAACAAATCATCAGTTACAAACTAGCACCTGCAGAGCATGAAGTATTAAAGATATCTACTTGTTTGGCGCATGCTGGAAAAAACAAGGAGCCAACAACATTGACACCTCGAAGACCAAAAAACTGTTTAGTCGAGAAAAGGAAATACTATAACTCAATTGGGCCCAAACACACATTAAGACCAGGCTACTTACTATTCTTACCTCAAATAGTAAGTAGATATCAACACACTCTCAATGCCAGATTCTAGAGGGACACAAGAGCTTCGGCAGCCTCCTTGTATTCTCAAATCACTGTTAAACAAGTTCTTCTGAAAATAAAAAAAAAAGATGCAAACTTCAGTAGATATAAGATTACCATGCATGTCAGTGCTTCAAGAAACACCTTTAACTGTATCCAAGTAAACTTATTATATCTCCTGCAATCAATATCTCCACCATCATCTTGCTATGTATGTTCCTTCCATTCTCAAGTCACTGCTAAACAAGTTCCTCTCCAGCAAACTTTTAGTACTTGGTAGTTGATATAAAAACTGAGTACTAAGATGATACTGAAGTTAATTACCAACACGTTTTAAACTACATTAATAATATATATATGTGTATATTTTTGAAATGTACATTAATAATAATTTAATACCAGAGAAATCCACATTTAAAGTTCTCCATGTTCCTTAATGAAATTAACCTTAATATTATGACCTTTTTTGTTTGATTGAAAGGAAACATTGCAAAATAAGCTACTATATGGTCTCAGGACAATTTTTTTTTTTTTTTTTTTTTAACTAGAAACAAAATTTTTCATTGAATAAATGAAAAGAGACTAATGCTCAAAGGATATGGTCTCTGGACAAACTCTCACCCCGGTTTTGTTGACATTTTATATTAATGTGGAGATAAACTCAAATACTAGTACTAGTCAAGTAAATGACACCACCGATCATGATTGTTCTGGTATAGTCCCAAATAGGCCAAATTTATGGTATAGCCCGATATTGAGATGGGATTGGGAGGGGGAAAAACAACAAGGAAAAACATGTACAAACAATTTCCTTAACCACGAATCTAAATTTTACTTTTCAAGTCTTGGGACCCAACAAATTATGAGTTACAAACTAGCACCGGCAGAACATGAAGTATTAAAGATATCTACTTGTTTGGCATATGCTGGAAAAAACAAAGACCCAACAACATTGACACCTCGAAGACCAAAAAACTGTTCAGTCGGGAAAAAGAAATACAATAACTCAATTGGGCCCAAACACACATCAAGACCAGGCTACTTACTATTCTTACCTCAAATAGTAAGTAGATATCAACACACTCTCAGTGCCAGATTTTAGACGGACAAATGAGCTTGGGCAGCCTCCTTGTATTCTCAAATCACTGTTAAACAAGTTCCTCTGAAAATAAAAAATACAAACTTCAGTAGATATAAGATTACCATGCATGTCACTGCTTCAAGAAATACCTTTAACTGTGTCCAAGTAAACTTATTATATCTCCCGTATTCAATATCTCTACCATCATCTTGCTATGTATGTTCCTTCCATTCTCAAGTCACTGCTAAACAAGTTCCTCTCCAGCAAACTTTTAGAAGTACTTGATAGTTGATATAAAAACTGAGTACTAAGATAATATTGAAGTTAATTCCCAACATGTCTTAATATTTTTTTTTTCGAGAAGTACATTAATAATAATTTAATATAAGAGAAATCCACTTTTAAAGTTCAACATGTTCCTGCATGAAATTAACATTAATATTATAACCTTTGTTGTATGATTGAGAGGAAACATTGCAAAATAAGCAACCATATGGACTCAGGACAAATTCTCACCTCAGTTTTGTTGACATTTTATATTAATGTGAAGATACACTCAAATACTAGTACTAATAAAGTAAATGACAACAGCGATCATGATTGTTCTGGTATAGTCCAAAATAGGCGAAATTTATGGTATAGCCGATATTGAGGAGGGATTGAGAGGGGGAAAAAAACAACACGGAAAAAATATGTACAAACAATTCCTTTAACCACGAATCTAAATTTACCTTTCAATTCTTGGGACCCAACAAATTATGAGTTACAAACTGGCACTTGCAGAGTATGAAGTATTAAACATATTTACTAGTTTGGTGCAAGCTGGAATAAACAAGGAGCCAGTAACATTGAGACCTCCAAGACCGAAAAACTGTTTGGTCGGGAAAAAGAAATACTATAACTCAATTGGGTTCAAAAACACATTAAGTCCACGGCTATTTACTGTTCTTACCTAAAATAGTAAGTAGATATCAACACACTCTCAATGCATGATTTTAGCGGGACAAATGAGCTTGGGCAGCCTCCTTGCATTTTCAAATCAATGTTAAACAAGTTCCTCTGAAAATAAAAATGCAAACTTCAGTAGATATAAGATTACCATGCATGTCAGTGCTTCAAGAAACACCTTTAACTGAATCCAAGTAAACTTATTATATCTCCTGTATTCAATATCCCCACCATCATCTTGCTCTGTATGTTCCTTGCATTCTCAAGACACCGCTAAATCAGTTCCTCTCCGGCAAACTTTTAGAAGTACTAGATAGTTGATATAAAAACTGAGTACTAAGATGATGCTGAAGTTAATTCCCAACGTGTTTTAAACTACATTAATAATTTTTTTTCCGGAAAGTACATAATTAATATTTTTTTATAGGAAACAAAAACCATATTTCATTGATGTGTGAAATAGATACAAAAGAGGGTCCTATCAAGGATAATTTTAAAAAACTTCTCCAATGAGATATAAGGGTAGATAAGTTGTAATTACAAAAAGCTGGAGAATGAGAGCTCCAAAATAAAGCAAGATGGTAGATTCTATGAACATATGTAAATTTTGTGACTTGTTCAAGAATATGCGAGCATTCCTTTCTAGCCCAAGATTCCAATAGAAAGCTTTTAGGAAGTTTCTCCAAAGGATCTTTATCTCCTTCATAAATGGATGCCAGATAACAGATAAATTAAGAAGGGTAAAGATGTCACCTGGTCTAGAAATGGACCACTCAAAAGCTTGCGGGAGGAAATCCCAAAATGCTGAAGCAAAGGATAATTAATAATTTAAAATCAGAGAAATCCACATTTAAAGTTCTCCATGTTATTGAAAGAAATTAACACTAATATTATACCCTTTTTGTTTGATTGAGAGGAAACATTGAAAAACAAGCTACCATATGATCTCAGGAAAAATTCTCACCCCGGTTTTGTTGAAATTTTACAATAATGTGGAGATAAACTCAAATACCAGTACTAGTCAAGAAAATGACACCACCAATCATGATTGTTCTCGTATAGTCCAAAATAGGCCAAATTTATGGTATAGCCAATATTGAGAAGGGATTGAGAGGGAGGAAAAACAAGGAAAAAACATGTAAAACAATTCCTTAACCATGAATCTAAAGTTTACTTTTCAATTCTTGGGACCCAACAAATTATGAGTTACAAACTAGCACCTGCAGGGCAGGAAGTATTAAAGATATCTACTTGTTTGGGGCATGCTGGAAAAAACAAGGAACCAACAACATTGACACCTAGAAGACCAAAAAATTGTTTAGCCGGGAAAAAGAAATACTATAACTCACTTGGGCCCAAACACACATTAAGACCAGGCTACTTACTATTCTTACCTCAAATAGTAAGTAGATATCAACACACTCTCAATGCAAGATTTTAGAGGGACAAAAGAGCTTGGGCAGCCTCCTTGCATTCTCAAATCACTGTTAAACAAGTTCCTCTGAAAGAAAGAAAGAAAAAAAATTGCAAACTTCAGTTCAGTAGATATGATTTCCATACATGTCAATGCTTCAAGAAACACCTTTAACTGAATCCAAGTAAACTTATTATCTCTCCTGTATTCAATATCTCCACCATCATCTTGCTCTGTATGTTCCTTGCATTCTCAAATCAGTGCTAAACCAGTTCCTCTCCAGCAAACTTTTAGAAGTACTTGATAGTTCATATAAAAACTGAGTACTAAGATAATGCTGAAGTTAATTCCCAACATGTCTTAAACTACAGTAATAATATATATATATTTTTGAAAAGTACATTAATAATAATTTAATATCAGAGAAATCCACATATAAAGTTCTCCATGTTCCTGAATGAAATTAACATTAATATTATAACCTTTTTTGTTTGATTGAGAGGAAACATTGCAAAATAAGCTACCAATATGGTCTCAAGGACAAATTCTCACCCGGTTTTGTTGACATTTTATATTAATATGGAGATCAACTCAAATACTAGTACTAGTCAAGTAAATGAAACCACCGATCATGATTGTTCTGGTATAGTCCCAAATAGGCCAAATTTACGGTATAGCCGATATTGAGAAGGGATTGAGAGGGGAAAAAACAACAAGGATTCATGTGCAAACAATTCCCTTAACCTCAAATCTAAATTTTACTTTTCAAGTCTTGGGACCCAAAAAATTATGAGTTACGAACTAGCACCTACAGAGCATGAAGTATTAAAGATATCTACTTGTTTGGCGCATGCTGGAAAAAACAAGGACCCAACAACATTGACACCTCGAAGACCAAAAAACTGTTTAGTTCAGAAAAAGAAATGCAATAACTCAATAGAGCCCAAACACACATCAAGACCAGGCTACTTACTATTCTTACCTCAAATAGTAAGTAGATATCAACACGCTCTCAATGCAAGATTTTAGAGGAACAAATGAGCTTGGGCAGCCTCCTTGCATTCTCAAGTTACTGTTAAACAAGTTCCTCTGAAAAAACAAAATGGAAACTTCAGTAGATATAAGATTATCATGCATGTCAGTGCTTCAATAAACACTTTTAACTGAATCCAAGTAAATTTATTATATCTCCTGTATTCAATATCTCCACCATCATCTTGCCCTGTATGTTCCTTGCATTCTCAAGTCACTACTAAACCAGTTCCTCTCCAGCAAACTTTTAGAAGTACTTGATTGTTGATATAGAAACTGAGTACTAGAATAATGCGGAAGTTAATTCCCAACATGTGTTTAAACTACATTAATAATTTATTTTTTAAAGGTACATTAATAATAATTTAATATTAGAGAAAGCCACATTTAAAGTTCTCCAAGTTCCTGAATGAAATTAACAACATTAATATCATAACCTTCTATGTTTGATTCAGACGAAACATTGCCAAATAAGCTACCATATGGTCTCAGGTCAAATTCTCACCCCAATTTTGTTGACATTTTATATTAATGTAGAGATAAACTCAAATACTAGTACTAGTCAAGTAAATGACACCACCGATCATGATTGTTCTGGTACAGTCCCAAATAGGCCAAATTTATGGTATAGCCGGGATTGAGAGGGGAAAGAGACAACAACAAGGAAAAAACAAATACAAACAATTCCCTTACAACGAATATAAATTTTACTTTTCAATTCTTGGGACCCAACAAATTATGAGTTACAGACTAGCAACTGCAGACCATGAAAGATATCTACTTGTTTGACGCATGCTGGAAAAAACAAGGACCCAACAACATTGACACCTAGAAGACCAAAAAACTGTTTAGTTGGGAAAAAAAAATACTATAACTCACTTGGGCCCAAACACACATGAAGACCACGGTTACTTACTATTCTTACCTCAAATAGTAAGTAGATATCAACACACTCTCAATGCCAGATTTTAGAGGGACAAATGAGCTTGGGCAGCCTCCTTGCATTCTCAAGTCACTGTTAAACAAGTTCCTCTGAAGGGGAAAAAAAAAAAAGAAGCAAACTTCAGTAGATATAAGATTACCATGCATGTCAGTGCTTCAAGAAACACCTTTAACTGAATCAAAGTAAACTTATTATATCTCCTGTATTCAATATCTCCACCATCAACTTGCTCTGTATGTTCCTTGTATTCTCAAGTCACCGCTAAACCAGTTCCTCTCCAGCAAACTTTTAGATGTACTTGATAGTTGATATAAAAACTGAGTACTAAAATAATGCTGAAGTTAATTCCCAACAAGTTTTAAACTACATTAATTATATATATATATATATATATATATATATATATATATATATATATTCTTTTTTTTTTTTTGACAAGTAAATAAATAATAATTTAATATAAGAGAAAGCCACATTTAAAGTTCTCCATGTTCCTGAATGAAATTAACAACATTAATATTATAACCTTTTCTTGTTTGATTGAGAAGAAACATTGCAAAATAAGCTACCATATGGTCTCAGGAAAAATTCTCACCCCGGTTTTGTTGACATTTTATATTAATGTGGAGATAAACTCAAATACTAGTACTATTCAAGTAAATGACACCACCGATCATGATTGTTCTGGTATAGTCCCAGCTAGGCCAGATTTATGGTATAGCCAATAATGAGAAGGGATTGAGAGGGGGTAAAAACAACAAGAAGGAAAAAACATGTACAAACAATTCCCTTAACCACGAATCTAAATTTTACTTTTCAATTCTTGGGACCCACCAAATTATGAATTACAAACTAGCACCTGCAGAGCATGAAGTATTAAAGATATCTACTTATTTGGCGCAAGCTGGGAAAAAAAAGGACCCAACAACGTTGACACCTCGAAGACCAAAAACTAGTCGGGAATAAAAAAAATACTATAACTTAATTGGGCCCAAACACACATTAAGACCACGGCTACTTACTATTCTTACCTCAAATATTAAGTAGATATCAACACACTCTCAATGCCAGATTTTAGAGGGACAAATGAGCTTGGGCAACCTCCTTGCATTCTCAAATCACTGTTAAACAAGTTCCTTTGAAGAAAGGAAAAAAAAATGCAAACATCAGTAGATATAAGATTACCATGCATGTCAGTGCTTCAAGAAACACCTTTCACTGAATCCAAGTAAACTTATTATGTCTCCTGTATTCAATATCCCCACCATCATCTTGCTCTGTATGTTCCTTGCATTATCAAGTCACCAATAAACCAGTTCTTCTCCAGCAAACTTTTAGAAGTAATTGATAGTTGATATAAAAACTGAGTACTAAGATGATGCTGAAGTTAATTCCCAACATGTTTTAAACTACATTAATAATATTTTTTTTTGAAAAGTACATTAATAATAATAATTTAATATCAGAGAAAGCTATATTTAAAGTTCTCCATGATCCTGAATGAAATTAACATCATTAATATTATAACCTTTTTTGTTTGATTGAGAGGAAACCTTGCAAAATAAGCTACCATATGGTCTCAGGACAAATTCTCACCCCGGTTTTGTTGACATTTTATATTAATGTGGAGATAAACTCAAATACTAATACTAGTCACGTAAATGACACCACCGACCATGATTGTTCTGGGATAGACCCAAATAGGCCAAATTTATGGTATAGCCGATATTGAGAAGGGATTGAGAGGGGAAAAAACCAACAACAACGAAAAAACATGTACAAACAACCCTTAACCACGAATCTAAATTTTATTTTTCAATTCTTGGGACCCAACAAATTATGGGTTACAAACTAGCACCTGCAGAGCATGAAGTATTAAAGATATCTACTTGTTTGGCGCATGCTGGAAAAAACAAGGAGCCAACAACATTGACACCTCGAAGACCAAAAAACTGTTTAGTCTTGGAAAAAAAATACTACAATTCAATTGGGCTCAAGGTAAATAAGAGGTGTACGATATTTATAAATTATTTGGAATCTACCTCATACACCTTCTTGGGCGCTAATGCAGAGAGTGATTTCGCAAAAAAGTATCTCCCAACGCAAAGACTCCGTCAACATGAAAGTCAGACATATCACAAAATATTAGAGACTTAGAGGTAACGGAGGTGATTGAGGATTCTAAACTCATGAACTGTCCTTACCGAGCTTCCACCACTCCGAAATGGATTATTGTGACGAGACATGCTTGGTTGATGACTCGTTTTCTACTCAGCGATCTAACAGGCTCCCATTAATATCCACGTGAGATTAAATGACTGAATATCCCAAATGGCATAATCCAACTTGAGTAACGACGAAAGCCTTTTGACCTTCAATAACGTACTACTTAATAAGTTTTTCCGAAGACCATTGCTATGTAGGGCTTAAAAGAAACAAATAAAATCATCTAACAGTTTTATTAGTGAGTGGCAGCATTCAGATTTTGAAGTGAATAATCAAACCTGTTGCCTCTATCAGTCACTCTGCCTCAGCAGCCATACGCTTCTCACTCACTTAATTCAATTGGCAAGATATCTCCAGCGCTACCTACGGAAAAACAGGCTATTAATATTCAGCAAACAGGAGGCAGAGAGACATTGAGAATTTGATCAAGGACGGACCGAATTCTACATTGGCATAAGGTAGATTGCATTAAACGGAGATAAAAGCGCAGGGCAGTGAGCGAGGAAATGAGTCTCAAATGGCAACGGCGGTGAAAGATGTTTCGTAACGATTCTTTACAGTCCCGAGAGGATGAAACGATTTCGAGATAGACCCTTGTTGACACTCTGTACCTTTGAGACAGAGAAGCGATCACGAAAAATGGGTTTGGAATTCATATTTGATTAGAATCAAAAATAGATTTAAGCATTTACCAAATTAGGGTTTGAAAGAAAGAATTCAAAGTTTCACCAGATTAGGGTTTTCCATGAATTCGCCGACTATATCCACGTCAGTATTGACAGATTGAAACCCCGATGATGATGATTTTTGATCGGGGTTTTGTGCTAGGCGTTTATCAAGTGATTAGGGTTTTATTCTCTTCTTTTTGTTTTTTTGGTTTTGATTCTCTTCTTCGTCTTACTCTCTTGCATTCAACATGTAGTAGTAGTACCGTGAAGAAGAACATTGCAGAGTATATTGCCAGACCACGAAGAATTTACGAATTTCCGAAACTGTCGTACGAAGAATTCACGAATTTCCGAAACTGTCGTTGTTAGTGAAGAAGTGGAGCACGACAGAGGCGCGAGATCTTATTTATAGCCCTTTCTGACTCCCCGGCCCATCACTTCCACTTGTCCGATGTGGGACTTCCGAGTCCCATATTCTTAAAAGGATTTTCATTTTTTTTTTGCTAAATTCAAAAAAATACTATGGGGCTTGTTTAAAAAATGTCCCTAAATTTTGAAAAGGTTAAAAAATACCGCTGAACTTTGAAAAATGTTTCAAAAATACCTTTGTCGTTAATTTTTTTTGATGAATATCGTTAAAGTTTCAGTTTCAAAAATACCCTTGAACTTTCAAAAAAATTAAAAAAAATACTCTTATTGAAAAATGCTTCTTTCTTTTTTCCTCCTCCCACTGTAAATTCTAACGGTTTCCATCCAAAAATTAATGACGAGGAATTTTGAAACATTTTTAAAAGGCTTTTATCATTTGTTTGATGTTTGATAAACTGGAAAAAAATTTGCTTATATACTAAGAAAATATTTAAACCTTAAATATATTTTTCACTCATTTTCATTAGATGTTTGTCATGTTATTTAAGAATTCAAAATAGCCGTGGTAGAGGGCTCATTACCATAGGCAATTGCAATTCATTGCATCTATGCTCTGTTTTTAACCTCAATGTCCCAAAGGTGCAAAAGAGAAAAGAAACAACCTTATGGACTAAACAAGACACTCAATAATCTAATCAAACAATAAGTCAATCAAAGTATAGTTCAAATAGTTAAGATTTATATCTATTTATATTATTGACTAAGGGGTCTGAGATTTGAATTCCTAACCCCAACATGATATTATTGAACTAAAAAAAAAAAAAAATTAGCTCCAATACAACCATATTTCCACAACAATTGGTGGTTGCAAAGAAATAAGCCACCAGCTGAGAATGAAATGAATGCTTTATAATAAGTTAGCTGCTAGAAACAATGCTAGAGAGAGATCTCCTAAAACAAATGTTTGTCTAGAAGTCAGCCACATCATCTCACAACTTGAGCAATCCTCGGTGAGCACGATGAGGGCCCTCCTTGGGTCAGCCTTGTATTATAGGACTTGCATTTGAGGCATTTGTGTGCAACAATGTGATAATTAACCTCTGATATCTCACTACAGTCATTGCACAGGATCCAAACCTGACCAAAAGTAAAGAAGCAATGTTTTTCAGTTTATCAAACAAATCAGCAGTTTCTTTTGAGAAGCCACACATTGTTTTACAGCCACTTACTAACCATTTTATGTTGGTACATTTGAGGCATCGGCGTCGACGCAACCTGAAATTTGTAAGTGAAACTATGTTAGCACAATGTGAATGTTCATTTTTGCAACTAGCATATTTGGTTCGTTTAAGGTCCGAACCTCGTGATCCAGCTTCTCCCACACGCTCGACATATCACAATAGGATTTTGAGCAAACAGGGCATGTGTATCTGCAAATTTGTCCCAAACAGTAAAGATACAAAGCAATGGTTCAGCGATTCATTCGAATGATCAGAACGACAAGTGTTTTCTTTAACAAAGAAACTGGACTTACTGTAAGCGTTGCTCCATCTCCTTCACACATTCTAAATGAATAGTGTGTCCACATGGCAAAACAGAAATGTCGCTCATTGTATCGAAAAGATACTATAGCAACGATCGATTATGTTATTGATATATAGCGCATTTTACATTGAAAAATACAAATTATATGAACATCACAATTCAATGTTTTGAAATTCACCTCAAAGCAAACAGGGCAGTTGTGGTGCATTGCCTTTTCCACACAATTGTGGGAGTTCTCCATCAGTTTTGAATAGCAACAACCTGAAAGATGAAGGAACCTCCAAATTCAATGGCTGGAAAAGTAGAGAACTCAAAGCAGTTGAATCATAAAAAACGTTCACAAAATCTTACCACACTTCTTGCAGTGGAAAAAATTCTCCTCACCTCCGACTCTGCGTAACGAAAAAGGAAAATATTATTAGGTACTAAAAATGGCTTTAATAATTAGTGAAAGCTGTGGAGGAAGAAAGATAGCTGCAGAAATATATAGAGAAGTTAAAGGAAATGGTTTGGACCTGCATATACCACATTCATTACAATGGTACTGCTTCTTTGAAACCTAGCAAAACAAAAAAGCTTTCGAGTTACCAAAGATTTAAGAACATGACTAATAACATTGAAGGTTAACGAGTCGGTAGAAGCCTACATCGTCATCGTAGAACTTGCACTTCGCACAAAAGTACTCCCCCATACAAACTCCACATTGAATACAATGTTGCCGCACCTAAAAGAAGTAACAAAAAAGTTTAATTCTCTAATACTAGATTTTCGGTGAAGGAGTTTTGAAGGAAAGGACTTACGTCTTGTTCTGTGCCACACAAGGAACAGATGACCTATAGAGAGATTGAAAACAAGAATTCATGAATCAGAATTCATATTCTAGAAAAGTTAAAGGTCTTTCTAACTACTTTCTATTTCGTTGTTCTGTAATCTCCTCCTAAACGTTTATAAGATCCTAGCCAAATTAAGCTTGAAACTAAATTGAATCAAACAACGAATCCCGATATTCAAAAAGGCAAGAGAAAGCACGAATTCAGAGAAGATATATGCATGAATAAGTGAAAATTGATGCTAAATTGATGCTTGATGTATAAATGATAACAATTCAGAGAATGTAGCTACAAAGAAAAACACAAGGAAACTTACTTTGTTCATATCATGGCGAGGAATGTCATGGCGTAAGAGAGGATCCACATCTAATGAATTCTGCAGAAAGATCATCAGGCGGAAGCTTCAGCAATCCACTTGCTCACACGATTAGGTAAAAAAAAAAATAAGATAAAAAAAGTAGAAGCTAACCTTAGCTTCATTGTGACAATGCCTGCAATCAAATATTTCATTGCAACAAGGTGCTCTGATCTTACACCTCCTTCTATAATGGGAGCACCTTCAAATTATTTACACAGAAAAATAAAGAAATGAGAAATATCCTACACCATAGCTACTAAAAAATTGGTCCAAATTAATTTAGACACCGTGTAAGAAAGATGAACTACCCGAAGCTGCCATATCCGAGATCGATCAAGGACTTGTCGCCATTTGTGGAAATCCAAGCCTCCATTCCGCTCTCCATCATCATCACAAAAAAAAACCTGAAAATCGAAAAAATTAAATACAAGCATGAGCGAGAAATTCAAGAATTTAACGAAAAATCAGGTGAAAAGTGATTGAAATACATAGGCTAAGAAAAACGGACGGACCAAAGTTCCGACAGAAAATTTTTCAGACGGTAATCGAATCTGAATCCATTTTTAAAATTTTCATTTCTACTTATCGAACTTCATAGGGGCGGTGGTTTCGGAGAGGGATCTCGCCGGAGGAGGAGGAAGAGGAAGGCAGATTTTCAGTACACAGAAAATATCAGAGAAGATGGACGTGAAATTCCGGAACTGCCCCCGATTCTTTGGAAAGTTCTGCCCGCCGCCGTGTTTTCTTGTACGCAAATCAATGACGAGGCGACACGCCAGAGTATTCGCTTTACAGATTGTTTTATCGAATTTACCAAAATACCCTTCTTTTGCCCAAGTACGAAAATTAACGACTGGGATTTAAATCACTTGTAAGTTTAAAATTGTTAATTTATTAAACAAATTATACATTATTTTTAAAATTCTTCCAAGTATGGTTGACCTGATTTTTTTTTTACGACATTGGAACCACAAATGGTGATTAATATTAGACTTATACTAGTTAAGTTATGTTCATGTTGATATTATAGTTAACATATTTAATGTATAACTTAACCAATAAATTATCAAATACCATTTAAAAAACATACTTAACTGATATAAAGTTGTACTGATAACTACGAAATCTGTGATTCAAATCCTCCCACCCCATATTGTCCAGAAAAAAAAAAAAACCATTTCAAAAGTTATTCAATCTCCAAATCTAAATTATTTTTAATTAAAAAAGAATTTTCAACACTAATTGAACTTGTATAATTATGATCAATTTTCTTTTTAGTTTACATGATGGGTGGAAAATCAAATAATTATCAAACTAATTAGAATTTTAGAAACAAAAAAAGAAAGCGGCACATTTTGGTCATTTACTTCCTTCGTCGCGGTTACTTACCAGAAACTCGAAATCAGGCAGAGAGAAAGAATATCGCTAAAACGGCAGCGTTTCGTTGCACGAAGCTCCTCCGGGAAGAACGAAAATCAGAGAGAGAGAAAGAAAGAGAAGGATAAAAGTAAAGTAATACGGCGGAGGAGAGTGGCGTCGATCAATTTATAGAGAAGAAGAACGGCGACTGTGGATAAGCTGCAGATCGAAAGTGGATAAGTACGAAAGAGGATTTGGATTTGGGGGACAAGAGAAGAGAATCGGATCCGATAGGTTCAAATTCGGTGTGCGTTTTCATGGCCTCTGATTAAGATGTTTGTTTCAAATTTGAATTTAATCTGAAATCGAGATCGAGATTCGCTCTTCGTTTTGGTTCTAATCTGACAAAATTTTCTTGTTTTCTAAAGCTGTGTAGAATCGCAACTTTTGACATTTTTGCTCCCCCTCTTTTTCGCCATTTCTTTGTTCTGGAAATCTGTAGATCGTTTATTCAACCTAGTTTGGTAGAAGAAGAACGAACTTGTTGATTTTTCTATTATGGTTGTGGCGTGTGTTTGCTGAGACAGGAAAAAAGTGCAAAATATTCTTTTCTTTTTCCTTCTCTTTTTTAAAGGAATCTGCATACCCACGTTGTCAAAAAAAAAAAAATAATAATAATAATAAAAATCTGCATATCCATGAGATATTTGCTATTGTTGTTGTTGTTTTTTTTTTTTTTTTTTAATTGAGCGAGGAGGACGTAATTTCTTGTGTCTAATGGTGTCATAAACTGAATTGAAAAATATATATATATATATACACATATATATAGTTTTTTTTTTTAAATATATATACACAGTATCTTAACTTGAAACAGTGTTTATGTTTAATAGTTCCTTCAATTTTATGTGAGGTCGTTTGAGCTTTTCCTGGGAGTATGGCATGAGTTACTTCAACGCCATAACACCTAATACTCAACATTGGGTCGAGGTATTTTCTTTACCCTTTCTTACCCTGAAAGGAATAATGTTTTTACGCTAGTTAACGTGATTTCATTTTTATTTGTGTAATTTAAAATGTTTAAATTTAGTCTATATATTTTCAATAAACTCTTAAAATTAATCATCATAGTTAGTTTGAAGTTAATTTTTATCTAATTTTACAAAATAATAATAATAAATTCCATTAAAAAAAAGAATGTGATATTCTTTTAAAACTTATTGAGAGGATGAAATATATATATATATATTACAACAACTAATTTTAATATTTATTGTATTCTAAAAAAAATTAAATATTTATTGGAAGTGTGGGGATGTAATTTGGACATCTGAAAATATAAAACGAAGATATAACAAGTCCTAAGTTATAGAGATCAAAATGATATTGACAATAAGAACATAACTCAACTGATATAAAGTATGTGCTTATGACCAAAATGTTAATGAGTTTGAATATCCTAATCCTATAATTAGGAAAAAAAAAAAGATCAAAATGATATTTGAACAAAATAAATTCAATCATAAATCATTTTAAAAGCCAACAAGAGCATAGCTCAATTGACATAAATTTGTACTGAAAAAATCAATTATAAATTAATGTCTGAAAACATCAGTGTTTATCAATAATTGCTTGAGATAGCTAACTTTTTTTTTTCCTTTGTATGGAAAATGTGGAGATATGAGAATTTAAATCTTCGACCTAAATAGTAGGGGTGCAAGCAAAAACCGAAAAACCGAAAAACCGAACCGAACCAAACCGATCCAATGGTTTGGTTCAGTTATTTTGAAAAAATATGGACATCTCGGTTTTGTTTTTTGGAAAAACCAAAAATTGTCGGTTCGGTTCGGTTTTCATTCAAAAAACCAATAAAAACCGAACCGAACCGACTATATATATACTACTTAAAATATCCTAACCTTTTGCATCTTGCCTCTCCCCACATCTCACTTTTTTCCTAAATTGGTTGGAAATCTCTTTTTTTTTTTTTTTATGTAATTTAAAGTATAAATTATGATATTATTTGTATGTTTATCTTTATTATGTATATTTATTTAAAAATTGTTATTCATGGATTAGTTTGAGAAAATTAAGTAATTTGTATTTAATAAATTAATTAATTGAAGTTTGTATTGAAAAAATGGGGTACAATGTGTAATTGGGCCAAAAATTAAAAAAAAAAAAAAAAAAAACAAATGAGTTGAAATTAGTAGACAGAATGGGACATTTAAAAAAAAAAATAATAAGCCCACATTGGGTCCAAAACCGAAAACCGATCCATTGGACAAACCGAACCGAAGAAAAACCGAACCATTGGACATGTCCCATATTGGACATTGGTTCGGTTGAGAGTTTTGTAAAACCGATTGGATCGGTTTGGTTTGCGGTTTGGTCAAAAACCGACAAAACCAAACCGAGTATCACCCCTACTAAATAGTATATTTAGTATGCAATTGATTGGATTTAGACAAATATGATGTTAGAGATATATATATTTTTTTAATTTAAATTCTGTAAGTTTTAGTTGAATTATTTAATGATCTATTTTGTGCACTAATCCAATTTAATTTCGAGAAAACTTGATTTTTATTAAACTAGTGAACTTTTTTAGTGTTTGAAATTATTATTGCTTAAAACCAAGGAGTGAATTAGCAAACTTTGAATAAAAGGTAAAAATTTCAACATTTATTAAACTCTATTTAACTCTAGAGTTTAGATGGATGAAATTGAAAGTTTGATGAGTAAATTTTTCGAACTTTAAAAAGCTTTTCTTCTTAAACTGAAATTAAAAAAAAAAAAAAAAAACAAAAAAGTACATGAAAAAGAACCGAAGAAAGTTGCCATACATGTGTATGGTCCAAAAGGATGCAACTTCATCAAACTTTAATTCAGTTGAATTGATACTTTCACCAAACCTCATTTTGGGTATGGATCAACTTTTGCCAGATTCTTTTCATCTTTTTTTTTTTTAGGTTTAATTTTACAAAAAGGGATTTATTCATTTATGTTAAAATCTAGAAATGGATCTCACATGCCTCAAATTCATAAAAGTCCTTGTTTAAAAAAAAAAAAAAATCATAAAAGTCCTATGTAATTATTCCATACCTCGACAGGTCCCTATCTTCCCAACCAACCTTTAGAATATTGTCTAATTTCTTTGGATAAGGTAATGATACGATATCGATTCAATACGTCGTAAGAAAATGTATCGGATAAATTGAATTTCTTAGGCTCCGTTTGATAACCATTTAGTTTTTGGTATTTTGTTTTAAAAAATTAAGCTTGTTTTCTCTCTAGTTTCTCACCATGGTTTTCATCTTTGTGAATGACACGTTTGAATTTCTAGCCAAATTTCAAAAACAAAAACAAGTTTTTGAAAACTATTTTTTTTTAGTTTTCAAAACTTACTTAATTTTTTAAAACATGGGTTCATATATAACAAATCTAATAAAATTATTGGTGTGTGTAGTGTTTTAAAGCTTAATTTTCAGTACCAAAAGAAAAAAAAAATTAAATAGTTATCAAACGAGACCTTAGATATAAATACCATTTAATTGTCCATTGAGTAGCAAATCTATAAACAATGATAAGTTTCAAGTTTAGTTTTTAAAATCTTGAACTCCAATATAAGTGATAAAATTAACCACAATTCTTCTTTTCAGAATCATAATTAGTTTGTAAAAAAAATTAATTGTGGTTTTAATGTGCAAAAGAACATTAGCTCTCATAAGTCATCCCATCAAGATTTCCATTTGAACAATTTAAAAGGAAGATTGTTTTGAAAAGAAAATGTCAAGCAGACCAATAAATTTTTTTTATCATTATTTTTTTTTAAAAAAAAAAAGTATATATTTACAAGATTTACTTTAGATAGACATAGATACCTACAATATATTTGGAAAATTCCGACCATAAAAAGTTAGGATAAAAATAGAAAGAAGTGTTATCCAAAGTGAAAAAAGAAAGTGGGAAAAAGAAGAGAGATTAGACTTTTAAAATGAAAGGGGAGTTTTGCAGCCATTTTGAAAACTGAATAACATCGAGGGAGAAAAAGGCTATAAAAGATAGAGAAAGGATGAGAAATTGGGTCCAATCTATATGTAAGACATTAGGTAAGAAAGAAAATTCAGATGCCCACATGTTTTGATGCTTTTATTTATTTTTATTTTTTTTTATTTAAGGGATGGAAGAAAATCTTGTCCAAAAAATATCATGGTTATCTAACTTAATTTAAAGTTTGTTTCTTTTTAGTCATAGGTAACAATGTGAGGTTTGCTATTTGCAAATCATCAAATTTTGAAAAAATGTGTAAATATGACAAATCTATCAATGATAAACATCACTTATAAATTTGAAAAAATTTTTAGTACTACTGTAGTACCTACTCCCTACATTCAGCATTTGACATGTCATTTAATGAACATTTAATGATATAATATTATATTTACAATAAATGGAGGTAGTATGAAAATTTTTCCATACTAAAATTTTCCCTATAAACTTCAATCACAGTACATGTAGTCTATAAATGATAGACCATTATCACTGATAAAAATAGTCTATCAATAATAATTATACTTGTTAAATTCTATCGTTGATAGACTTATATCGTTGGACTTTCATTTTGTTATATTTGCAAATAGTTTTGGCAAATCTATCACTATCACTGATAGACTTTAATCGTCACAATGCATGTGGTCTATCAATAATACATTGCTACCATTAATAGAATAGTTTATCAACAGTAATTTATACTTGTGATTGAAGTCTATAATTGACAGGCTTGTACTCGTAATTTATACTTGTGATTGAAGTCTATCATTGACAGGCCGTTTTTCCTTCTTTTCTTTCTCGAATTGAAACCTCATGAAGCTCACGAGCTCCCTTTTTTTTTTTCGACCAGTAGATCTAGCACGAACTGCTCGACTACGTTTTAGATCTGGTTGATGGAAATTCACGATTCAGTGAGTTCGTGAAGTTCGTGTGTTCGTCTTGTGGTTGATGATTCACGATTTAGTGATTGAGTTCGTCTTGTGATTGCAGAGTCATGGTGGAGTTCGTGCGTTCGTGGCCCCGTGTCAATATTCGACGGCGAGTTCGTGAGTTCCAACGAGTTCGTGCGTTTGCTTCAGCAAGTTCGTGTTTCTAAAAGTTGGAGCGGAGATGAAGATGGTGTTTCTAAAAGTTGTATCTCATGTTTCCATTATTTTGAAAACAAAATTGGAAAACAATGGAAACAACATTTTATTATTTTTTAAAACATGTCATTTTTTTAGTTTTTTAAAATAGGTATACCAAACACGTTTTCATTGTTTTCCTTTATTTTTTTATTTTCGAAAACATAAAAACGAAAACTGATCATGAACCAAATGGGGCCTTAATTGGTTTGCAAGCTTAGCGATAGTTGACATGTATTCTCAATTAATTAAGAGGTTAGAGATTCAAATCTCCCACCCTTAATTGTTGTTCAACTAAAAAAATAAATTTGTATATTGCATTTTGTTATAGGTAATTTTGGATCACTCCGATGTACAAGAAGCTGATGAAGACAACCCGACACGAGCCCAGAAATAGGATCAGAGGATGGACCCCGGAGGCAAAATGGGCCAATGGGTCGCGCCAAGGCCGAAGCAGGCCGAGCTCGTTTGGTCCTCGATGCTTCTGGACACCCTGTTTTCCACATGGTTCATCCCTGGATAGTCTCCGAAATCCTAAAAACCCTAGGAGCATTAGCAGGTATTTAAGACTCTCTTCATCACTGAAGATGGGATCTCGAACTCTATTCTCGACTCTCTCCTCTTGCTCTCTTGCTCTCCTCCTTCCGCTTTCTGACTTAAGCATCGGAGGCGGTGTGACAAGCACCACACTGGTATGCAGGTTTTCTGTCTTGTAGGCCACATCTTCCTGCCTCTCAAACAAATTTACCGTTGATGGCACGTGAAGGTCAGGTGAATTCCTCTCGACCAAATTTGACCATCAACACATTTAATAAATCTCTAAAGATGAATATTGTCTTAAAAAAAGAAAAATAAAGGAAAAAAAATCTCTAAAGATGAATTAATATCTAATAAATCTTGTCTTATTATAAATATTAAGATATAGATGCCCATATGCTTAGTGGCCTAAGCCTAGGGGTGATCAAGGGTCGGTCGGCGTCGATTTTGGACTCAAACCGACGCCGACCACCGACATATCGGTTTCCGGCGGTCGATTTTTGTCCGTTTGGGAGGGGTTGGTTACACCGACCGACCGACTATACCGGCGGTCGGTCGGTTATGATCGGTTTTAAAACTGCAGTGAAGGGAAAGAGAAAGATCAAGAAAAATAAGTTTGAATCTACCGGAAGAACATAAAAAAGGGAAGAAGAAGAAAGAGAAAACGGAGAAAGAAGAAATGAAAACAGGAAAAATGAAAAAAAAAAAAAAACGAAAAAAGAAAGAAGAAGAAAGAAAAACCGGAAAAAAAAAAGGAAGATTTGAAAAAGATAAAAAGAAAAGATAGAAGAATAAAGAACAAACAGTGAAGGAATGGAAGAAATGAAAATAAAGAAGAATAGGAAAAATCGGAAAAAAAAAAGGAAGAAAAAAGGTTTTGAAAAACAGAGAAGAAGAAGATAAAAAGAAAATGGGAGAAGAAGAAAGAAAAAAGCGGAAAAAAAAAAAAGAAGAAATGTGAAAAAAAAGTTGCAGAGACATAGAGTAAAAGAATGAAGGAAAGAGGAAGATGAAAAGGGAAGAAAAGAGGAAGATGAAAGATGAAGGTGTGAAACGGATGGAATTTGAAAAAGATAAAGAAATATATATATTTTTTTAATAAACTCTTGGGAAGACCATCTGATGGTCTTCCCAAGGCACCAAGGCTGCCAGGATTTAATGCTGGCAGCAGAGTGAAATTGATTGATGGCATGGCATGAGGGCGGGAGAACTGGTGAAGCGTGAACGTGAAGTTACTTTTTTTTTTAAAAAAAATAATCATTCGGTCGGTTCGGTCGGTTTTCACCCTTTTGGGTGAGCCGACCGACCAACAGGTCGGTTTTACCAAATGGTAAAACCGATCTCAACCGAATCCATCAAAAAACCGACCGACCGACGTCGGTTCGGTCGGCTCGGTTTTCGGGCTTTTTTTGCTCACCCTACCTAAGCCATGTGTCAACATTCAAAGTGTCCATGTGTCTTGTATAGATTGATGGTTAGTGTCAATTTCTAGCCACACCCTACTTGCCAAATTGCCTATAAATAGTGGCTTTTGGTGGATTTTAAAATTACACTTCATTGGTGAATTCTCTCCCAATCTCATAATTTTCCACTTTGCTTATTTTAATGCTTTTATTTAATTCCATGTTTTTATTTGTTTTATTATAATTATATTATTATTATTATATTTTATCCACTGTAGTATATATTTCCTGTGTACCGTTGTGCTGCTCAATTTTACAACATGCCTATAATTTTTAATTTTTTTGTTTTGAGAAAAAATCTTGCCTATAATGTATGCATACTTTTTCAACTTTAACATTAACATTAAAAATACTTTTATAGGTTCACCCACGGGATAAATTTATAATTCAACTATTTTTTTTTAAATAACTTCAAATTAAAAAAAAAAAAACTATTTGTTTTTAACTCCCCACACACAGATATATATTTGTTTGTTCCAAACATTAATAAATAAATCAATTTTCGGAGTCTGAAATTCAGTGTCTGACTTCTATTATTGCCAAATTCCCAATGGAAGGGAGTTTAAAAAAATTGGCTAAATTATAAAAAATACCTTTAAACTATGGAGTTTGTTTTAAAAATGTCCCTGACCTTTAAAAAGTTTGAAAAATACTTAAACTTTACAAAACGTTTAAAAAATACCTTTGTAGTTAATTTTTGGATGGGAACCGTTAAAACCTTTAAAAATGTTTCGAAAAATCCATAGTCGAAAATGTAGTCAAGCTCTTGGGATGATGTGTTGAAAGAGAAGAAAAACTCCTAGAGTATCAATACAAAAATAGGTAAAATCGTTAATTTTCATGGAAGAAAATTTGAGAAAGAAAAAGAGAAGAAACATTTTCTAATAAGGTTATTTTTTAAAATCTTTTGAAAGTTAAAAAGTATTAATAAACCTAAAATTTCTAATGGTTTCTATCAAAAAATTAATGATAAAGGTATTTTTGAAACCTTTTTTAAAGTTAAAGAGATATTTTTTAAACTTAAAGTTTAGGAGCATTTTTTTGAACAAACGCTCTAGGACAATTTTTTATAATTTAGCCCAAAAAAAAAAAAAATCCCAATTGAAGGGTAATCAGAAAAAAAAATAATAATAACAATAAATAAATAAAATCCCATAGAAGGATTACAAGGTCAATTTTCAGCCCCAGAGTTCATCTTCAGATTCCTTGCGTCGATCGAAAGACAAACTATCCGATTGACAAAAAGATCATCCGATCTTCATTCTTTTTTTTTTTTTTTTTTTTTGATCTTCCGATCTTCATTCATCAGCGAGAGAGACGAAGAAGAAGGAATTGAAGCTGAATATGTCTCGAAACATTTCATACATCACTGGCACTCAGCTCCTCTCCTTCAGGCGCCGACCAAATATCGCCATCATCGACGTTAGGTACAATCTCAGGCCAAAATTCCACTCCGGATTATTTGCAGGACGCTATTTGTGTTCATGTATGTAAAAATTTGTTCTACGATCTTACAGGGACGACGAGAGGAGTTACGATGGACATATTGCCGGATCACTGCACTACGCTAGTGAAACTTTCTCCGATAAGATCTCTAAGCTTGTTCAAGAAGTGAAAGGGAGAGACACGCTTGTTTTCCACTGTGCTCTTAGCCAGGTTTTTGCTAAACGAAATGCCTCCACATAGTCAATCATCTTTGAATTACCTTCATCTTTGCTCTTTTGATTTGTTCTACTAGAATTTTCTTGTTTGTCATCTCAAATTTCACCATATTTTGCTCATCAATTTCTTCGGTTGTTTGAAGTTTTGGTGGTTCTTGAATTCACATTTGGATTATTCGGATCTATAAGTACTTCAGTTATCTCCTGCATGCCACAATGAATTAAAGTTTTGTGAATTTTAGATATGTGATCTGTTTTTTACACCTGCAGATTTTGATGTCCTGTATATGTTTATACTGAGAGAAGGATTTGGGGCTCAAACCTGAATGAGCGCTGTCATTTATCCGAATTTTCGACCATGCTTCATAGTTGTATTATTTTAAAAATGGAGTAGGAGCTATGTTAACTAGTGCCTGCAACTTTCTTCCCATGATCAAGCTGAAAACCTCCCTGTTTGAACCATAGTGATCAATAAGGGTCATGAGTAAAATAAAGGGCTTAACAAGATTGGCTATCTAAGATTTAGTATCCTACTCAACAACCAAATGTAGTAGGGCCAGGTGGTTGTTCTATGAGATAAAAGCTAAGGTAGCCGTGCTATGTTAACGAGGATCTGGGAACTTTTAGCTTAAATGTGTTGGAAAAGTAAATATACTTGGCAATGATGTCCTGAACAGAAATTATAATTTCTAACAGAAATGGGACGTTAAGGTTTCGTAGTATGAGGAGGAGAAACTTCCTTGCGTTGGAAATATAGCTACAGGGATTAGTAGACGAACTAAACAAAGTGTGGAGTAAAATAATTGTTAGTATTAATGGGTGAGTTGTAAAAGAAAATAAGTATGGGGGAGAACCTTGGGGATGGTTTACAAATATGAGGAAATGGGGAAACATAGAAGCATATGGTTAAGATGACATCTCTACCTGGTTAAGATGACAGAATTTAGACACTTGCTAAAGCTGTTAATTAAGTGGATGGCTATTATGAAAATGCAATGTCATGAACGGGATTACAATAGTCAAAAGCAGTTATAACATATACTTGAGTTTGTATTTTATATTATCATTCTTGAAGTCATGCTTTTTGGTAGTGTGATCATTTGTTGGACAAAAACATATCATGGGTGCTATACTTTAGACTAGTATAGTCGGACAAGCCAAGCTCTGACTAAGAAGAATTCACTCGAAAATTATTAAACATTGTCAAATGTTCAAGCAATCATCTATTATGTTTCAACTTATAAGTCATCTATTTCAAAAAAAAAAAAAAAAAAAAAAGTCATCTATCCATTTTCATACTGTCTTGCTGCATAAATCTAGGCTCTTGGATTCCTATCCCACCATCCTTTTGATAGTTGAATCTGTTTTCTATTTGATATCAATTCCTTTGCCAACTGCAGTTTCACAAAATAAAATCAAGGGCAAAATCTACTTATTTGTTAGAGGATTCCTATCCCACCGTTCTTTTAGAAATTAGGCTTTGTCATGAATCTTGTTATCCTAATGGTTTTGTAGGTTCGTGGCCCAAGTTGCGCTAGGAAGCTTGCCAACTATCTCGAGGAGAATAAGGAGGATGTTGGAATAAAAAACATATGTGTTCTTGAACGTGGCTTCAATGGCTGGGAAGCGTCTGGCCGACCTGTTTGTCGCTGCAACAACGTGCCTTGCAAGGAGGGGATGTAGGATTCAGAAATCATTAAACTTCAGCATGGTTTTGAAGAACTTAATCAAATGGCCACCTGCATACCTTTGCTGACTGGGTATGGGGTCAACCATCTAATTTCAATATATTGTTAAACAAAATGTGATTTCATAAATGTGGAATGTTATAGTTGTATTGTATATGTATCCACTTGTGATCAACTTGGCTATTAAGTTACTGAACCCAGGGGTTGTTTCTGCCAAGTGATGTATCACTTTGGAGTTTGCAGTTAAAGGAAGATACACACATGATCATTTTGGTGAAGTTGGTGCATGATATCATATCAGAACTTAAAAAAAAAATGGCATTTATATATTGGCTGGCATATTGGTCATTAGTCTGAAAAAAAAGTGAAGATTTAGAGTTCTAATCATGGTCACCATATAATTTATTATTGTAGTAATTTTTTTAGCAACCAAATATGGTAGTGTCAAACCGTTGTCCAAGATTAGTCCAAATGAGTATACTATTTAAAGATATAAAATAGATTAAAATATCATTTTGGACTATGCACTTCGAGATTTTTTTTTATTTTAATCTATGTACATTCAAATGTCTAAATTTAGTCTTTGTACTTCCAATAAATCTTAAATTTGTTCTTATTGCTAGTTGATTATTAATCTTTCCAACAAAAAAAAAAAACCAATTTAGCCCCTATTATTAGCCTTTGCTCTATAAATTTTGAAAAATGTCTTCCCATTGTGTATTTTCTTGAATAAAAATTATTATTATTTTACTAACTATGATAAATTTAACTTTAAACTAATAGTAATGATTAATTTTAAGATTTTTGTGAGTACAAGAACTCAATTTACACCTTTAAAAGTACAATGTCTAAATGGAATGAGACTCAAAGTATAGGATAGTCTTTAAACTTTTAAGTTTATGTCTAATAGGTCCTTAAACTTTCAATTTTGTATTTAATAGGTCGTTAACATATTTGAAACTGTTAACTGCCAACTTTATTCAATTTTGTATCTTCATGGTTGGTGGACAAGAGAAGTTGAGTATTTGTTTTTGAAGAAATTTCTACTATGGTAAGAGTATTCATAGGGAGGAGTATTCATACTACGGTAGGAGAAATATTAAACGAAGGAAAAAAAATGAACCAATTTCCCATGAACCAATTTCATAAATCAAAGCATGAATCATTATACCATTGAAAACTAGCCTACCTCATTATAACCATAAATAACCTAAAAACTTGTTTAAGAAACAAACTATCTGATGTCATGGGATAATAAACATGAATCATATCATCTACATTCTCAAGAATAAAATGCATCTCATGTAGAAATCATTTAATCCAATCAAACAAATTTAGCAATAGACAAGTAGTGACTAATATTAAAACATGCCTCACCCTAACCTAACATCGCTTAACATTAAAGGAATAATTAAAATTTGAAGAGCTTTTCTACCAAAGGATCCGCAACAGAGGAAAAATCTACAAATAAATTAACCACAGAGACCTATGAGGAGAAATTAAACAAGAAATCAATGAGACATTTCATACGTGATGATGATCGTTTGGCCTGTTTTGAGAGGGATCTCAACAAAGGAAGATCTCCCATTCTACTTCAAAGCATGGAAAAACTATGCCGACTCCTGGGATCCAATACAGTTTTTAAACAAAAAAAAAAAAATCAAGTTTTTCATTGATTAGTAAAAAGAAAACAAAAATCGTTGAACACAAACAAAAAAATAAAAAAAGGTTCGAGATTACAGTCTTAAAAAAGGTCAAACAAAAGCCCCCCAACTTTTACAAATGTCTCAGATCAAACCGTTCTCGCCAAGCTCAATGCTTGTCTTAAAAATTCCATTGGTTTCATTCAAAACAAACCTCATGCATGATACCCTTGAAAGCAATTAAAGATCCATTGTTGTCAAGAAAAAAAAAAAAAAAAAAACTTGAACCCAACATCCACCAGCTCAACACAAATTGCCTATAAATAGTCAAAATTCTTATGATAGAATTCAAATCACCCAGAAATAAATATTCAAGAAATTAACTCCAACTTCTGGAACAAGCTTAACAACTTTACTTATAAATGCAACACTAAAAGAAGGAATGACACACCCCACCTCCAATTTACCCTTAACTAACCAGTGACGTGGCATGCCGACAATGAATCCTAAGTAACTGTAAGACTTACTGCCAACTACATGCTCTTAACAACTCTTAGGATCATAGTACGTAAATCTCTTAGGCACTCAAATGACAAAAAATTTGGATAGAGTTTTCCTTGAAACTTGGCTAAAACACACCTGAAAGAAACGACATATATGCATTTTTATCAACTATATCACATCCTAGAAACAGGTTAGAGACACGAGCATTTCAACTACAAAATTTAGCCCAACACTTTGTATTAATTCATTTACACCCAACCACTCCATGCAACATATTTACCTTTTACATAACTTTCACCTAACAAGGCGTATAGACAAAATTACTCTAAACACAGACTCGAGTGGCAAGATTAACGTTAAACTAAGCTCACAATTAATATCTTAAAGTTAGTTTTATAGATATTTGGGAAATATATCTTTTTGGTCTCCAAATTTTGAGGAATATATGTGTTTGGTCTCTGAATCTTTAAAATGAACATTTTTAGTCCATAAGTTTTGATAAATGTGTTTAAAATTTCCCTAAGCTTTCAAAAATGGACCTTTTTAGCCCATGAGTTTTGAGAAATATGTTTAAAAGTCTATCATATTGTTTTTTTCCATTTTTTTAAATTAATACCTTTAATTTTTAAATTTTAAAACTCATTCAATATTACAAATAATAATAAAAAAATAATTTAAAAAAGTTGAAAAAAATAATACGAAAGACCTTTTAAACCTATTTCTCAAAAGTGTGATAAAAAAAAGTCAATTTTGAAGACTTAATGACCTTTTAAACATCTCTCTCAAAACTCATGGACTAAAAATGTTTATTTTGAAAATTCAATGGCCAAACGTACCTATTCCTCAATGCTCAGTAATCAAAAATGTATTTTTTTCATAGATTTTTTATTAAAAAAATAATTAAAATTAATTAAGAATGCTTATATTAGATAATTACCCAGTAAATTTAAAATGACTTAAAACAATTAAAATTGATTTACACTTAGAATTTGAAAATTTATCTCTTCTCTCCCCTTTATCCTCGTTCTCCAGGGAAAACAAAACTTTAGTAAAAAGTAAAGAATTTTGAACCATACACTTTTAATTTTATGTCTAGTACAACAATTAAAAAAAAATTAAATAGGTCAAAGACTTAAAGACACAAAATTGAAAATTAAGAACACTTTTCACACTTAAAAATTTCATGAACCAAATAAACACCTCCTGGAACTCATTATAATTTTTAGAAATTGAAAATTCAAATTTGAGACTTTCATCCCAAACTAATCCCATATTTTTTTTCTTGAAAAAAAAATCAACTTTCAAATCAATATCAAATTAATTAACAATTTTACCAAAATTACTAATAAACATTTTTTTTTTCATTTTATTCTTTTTAAATTATTATAATCTTATCTTAAACCAATTAAGTCGGACCAAATACAACATCTACATGAATCGAGCGAAGTTTTTATATATTTTATCAATTTATTATCTTGTCGATCATAATGAGATTAAAGATATGCAAATAGATTTTTAGAAATATAATAATGCATTTAATATAATAAATATATAATATATTAAATTAAAAAGGGCAAAAGAGAAATATTCAAGTTAAGAAGGGGCAAAAGGGAAAATCACAAGTTTAGATAGATATTGATATTGATATTTGGTAGATACAAATATCAATTTTAAAAGTTATTCAATATGTGTTTCAAAAAAAAAAAAGTTATTCAAGATTGTTTTGCAATATACTTTAATTTAGTTATAGCTACTAACTAAATATTTGCTCAAATCTCAACTATTATTAAGTGATTTAGGAATGATTTTATGATATACTTTTAGTATAATTTTAAATTTACTACATTATACCATTTTATAACATAGTATGTTATACACGTCTCAACAAAAAAAAAAAAAAAAAAACATAGTATGTTATACATATATTAATTTTAAAAAAAAAAAGTTTGTAACATGCTTTTTCTAGTTTTTAATTTTAAAAATACTATATGGCAGTTTAATATCTAGATACATCAAAATTTGTTTTTAAAATTTACATGGTTAGGATATCTAACCATTAATTTTCACAAACCAATTTAACTCAAATTCTGAAAACGGAAAACTGTAACTTAATTTTATTCTTAAAAATCAAACCATCTATCTTATTAAAATTAATTATGCCAACTTCCTTTTTTAACATAAGTAAATTAAATTTAAACAATCGGTCGAAATTTATGGTTCAGTAAGTAAGTACAATGAATCTTCCAAAAAATGTAAGTTGAACTACTCAAATATCCTGGGGTTTGGATCTATTTTGTTATTGTTTTACTTTAAAAAAATATATATATATCCAAAGTTTTTTTTTTTATTTAAACAAAAAAGATCAAAAGTTTTAAAATTCACGTGGAAGTGAAAGATAAAAATGCGAATCAATCGCATCCGTAAAAGACATGGTAAACCTTTTCAAATAAATGTTTTTTTTTTTTTTTTTTTTTTTTTTTTTTTTTTTTTTTAGGAAATGTCAGATTAATTTTAAAGGTCAATTTATATATTTGCGCATTTTATTTCCACATTTATTTTAATTCAATTTTGGTGACACTCGTCAAACCTTTTCTTTTCTTTTTTATTATTTTTTCTTTTAACTATCTTTATAATTAGAATTTAACATTATCGATATCCGTGTGTGATTCAAATCTCCCACCTCCTACTGTAAAAAAAAAAAAAAAAAAAAAAAAAAAAAAAATTAATCTAAAGTTTTTCTTTTTTCTTTTTTCTTTTTAAATTTCAACATGGAAGAATATATTAACTAGGTAGATGGCACACAAAATAACAAGTAAATTTCAATTATGCGGGTGAACCTTGAAAATTTTCATTTTAACACTTAACAAAAATTACACATTTTAATTGGTAGGTATTAGAACTTTCAAATGGTTCTTTTTAAATGATTTCAAAATTGGAGAGTTAAAATAAAACTTTTTTTTTAGTTCAGTTAAAATTATTATTTTTTTAATATAATTTAGCGGATGAAAGAAACAAAATATATTGAGTTCCTTAAAATACTGTTTTAAAACTAAGTAATTATGGACTAATTATTAGTGAGCTTGTATAAATATATGGAACCCCGTCTCCCTCAGAAGCAATAATCATCGGTTGAAGCACAGAGTCCAAACTGTATATTTGCGATCTGCAATCTGGCCATTCTCCATGGTAGACCTTCGTCTTCTTCACTGCGTGTTGCCTCAAGCGAAGCCCTACGCTGCCGTACATCCAGTCGATATTGACGACGGCGGGAAGTTTCTTGATGGCGCGATCGCAAGACAAGAAGTAAAATCCAAACTACCGCCAATGTATTTGCGTTACGGTTTCCTCATGGCCGAAGATCAGCCTTCGAACGGCGATTCCGAGAAGCAAGTTCTTGGTGATCGTTCGGCTGAAGTCGTCAGCGGCGAAGAGGACGAGAACGGGGATCGTGTTTTTGAAATATATTTTTCTCAAGATAACCGTAATTATCTAGTCAAATTAGCTTTTAGTCCAGACGAGGAATCTGACGACGACGACGACGAAGATTCGCATCAAGAAGAAGGAGGAGAAAAATTAGGAAGCGATTACTACAGCGACGATGGAGAAGAGACTTACGAAGATTTCGAGAGCGTCGATGAAGAAGAAACCGACGAAGATTACGAGGGCGACGACGAAGAAGAAACTTACGAAGACGAACAGAGCGACGATGAAAAACTGATCGGTAACCGCGTTTACGAATTATATTTTCCGCAAGAAAATCGCTATTATGTTGTCCGATTAGTTTTTGAGACAGATGAAGGAGATAGGTTTCTTGAGGCAGGCGAGGAGTTTCTTTTCGTCGAACTGCAGCGAGTAGTCGGAATTTCATACGACGGAGAAGAAGAGGAAGATGAAGTTCCGGTAATCGACGATAAATCGCCCTATACTCTGCCGGAAGACGTAGCGGAGATTTCACGGAAATTAATGGGAGCAAAAATAGGAGAACCTGAAGAAAAGCAGAGTAGAACAATGGAGTATCCGGCGGAAATGGCAAGAGAAAGCAAAAATGAAAAGGGCGTAGATCCGTCGTCTGGTACTTTCGTCGATCCCCTGATGATATTGGAACGACAGAACCAGCTTGTAGCACGGATTGTTCGTGATCATCTGGGGAGCATGGAGCTTCACTCTTCCGCCTGAATTACCGCTATGATTTGCTTTCTAGATTTACATTTTTCATCTTTGTCATCGATCAACTACGAACTTTCTCCAGAATGATTTGAATGATATTTTTCTTCTTCTTCTTTCTTGATTTCTTACCCTTTTCTGATTTATTATTGTTATTATCATTATTTTGACATTTTTCTGATTTCTTTTGACGTTTTGAATTGTGAGCAAGATATTTTCTGATACGATTTGAATCATTCTGATGATCATTTTAATTTCAAACTTTGATATATTTGGTTTATTTGGTTTTTAGAAGATACAAGTTTTGTTTCATGATGTGTATCGTATTTGGTTCCATACTAAGAAAAATTATGCATGTGGCCCGACCTTTTAACAATCAGGGATACATAAACTGAATAAATTTTCAAGTTAAACACTTTGAACAAAATTAGCAAGTTAACTTCTTAGTCAGGATCTTTAAATTTATTATAATTCTAACCTAGAATTGAGTTAATCCCTACCTCAAATGTTGTTGATCTTAAAAAAAAAATAATAATAATAATAAAAAAAAAAGATATTGATCGAATGGTATATGTTTAGGTTTCATTTTTTATATTAAGAAAAATATTTTAAAAATATTTTAAAATAAAAATGTATATATATATATATATATATTCCTCTCTTTTTTTTCACCACCACCCACCATAACTCGCAGCCACTACCGCTACCGCTGGTCGGTTTTATTTTCATTTTCTTTCTTTCTTCTTCCTCCTCATCCCAAACCCAACTTTTAGATTCTTACTTGATTACATTACTTTTCTCCTTTTTTTTTTTCCACAAAATCACCACCTTCATCCTCCATTTTGTTCTCTCTCTAAAAGATCCTTTTCTCCCAAATCTCTCTCTCCTCCCCAACAACGTTCTCAACATGGTCATTGTTTCGTTAGTCAATTAATGGTCCTCGGAGACCAAATAAACATCAATGTCATCGGAAACCAAATAGACATCAATCTCAACTTTAGAGACCAAAAGTGTGTTTTACCACACACATATATATAGTGGTCAACATGGTGTGGATTCCGACCTCCTAAATTATTCTAATGGAGTTTAAGTGTTTTTTTTTTGGGAAAATATCATTTTAGTCCATGTGTTTTGAAGAATATGTGCATTTGGTCATGAGTTTTCAAAATAGACATTTTTAGTCATTGAATTTTGATAAATATGTTTAAAAGTTTCATGAGTTTTCAAAATAGACCCTTTTAGTCCCAGTTTTGATAAATAAATTTAAAGGTACATAATATTATTTTTTTAATTTTTTAAATTAATTCTTAGGTAGAAATGGATAGACGTGTTCAATCTGTTAGGTCATAGCCTCAGAGGTGTGAAAATTGATTCAAAGAAAGAAAGAAAGAAAGAAAGAAAGAAAGAAAAGATGTGATGAGGTTTTCCCTTCCTTCCCCTTTCATTTCGCTTTCGTCTCTTTCCAATTTCCACCATGTGAACACAACAAAGTCCAACTGCAAGTGCAGCCTAGCAAAACATCTTCATCAATCAACTCTTCCATCTCTCTATAAGGCTGCAATTCAATGCGCTGCAATCATGAGAGGCGCAAGATTCAGCTTCAGTATCAGAACTGGGCGAAGACAGATGAGGAATTTCGCCTTACAAGTTCTATTGGGCCGATGGTTCACCGTTTTCGCTTCTTTACTGATCATGTCCGTTTCCGGCGCCACCTACATGTTCGCACTCTACTCCGCCGACATCAAATCCTCCTTGAATTACGACCAGACCACTCTCAACCTCATCGGCTTCTTCAAGGATCTCGGTGCCAACGTCGGAGTCCTCTCCGGCCTCATCAATGAAATCACGCCGCCTTGGGTCGTCCTCTTCATTGGCGGGGTAATGAATTTCTTTGGCTATTTCATGATTTGGCTCTCTGTCACCCACCGAATCCACAAACCCAATGTGCCCGCAATGTGTTTGTATATATTCCTAGGTGCCAATTCTCAGACCTATGCCAATACAGGGGCTTTGATTCCTTCTGTGAAGAATTTTCCCGAGAATCGAGGTAATGTTTTGGGGTTGTTGAAAGGGTTTGTTGGTTTAAGTGGGGCAATTTTGACTCAGCTTTACCGTGCTTTTTATGGGGATGATTCTAAGGATTTTATCTTGCTTATTGCTTGGCTGCCAACTGCTGTTTCTTTCCTACTTCTTCGGATTGTTAGAGTAGTGGAAGTAAATGGAATATCCAAGTCTAATGATCTCAAAAATTTCTATCACATGCTTTACATTTCCCTTGGTCTTGCTGGCTTCCTCATGGTTTTGATTATTATTCAAAACGAGCTCATGTTTACTAGAATTCAGTATCTGGGTTGTGCGTTTATTCTCCTGGCGCTTCTTTTTCTTCCCCTTGTCATTGTTATAAGAGAAGAATTCAGCATTAGGAAGAGAAAGTTGCAAGCTGTGGGTGCAACTTCTTGGCTTCCACTAGACCCATCTCCAGCTGAATTACTGTCGTCTAGACCACCAAGTTCGACCACGGCTGCCATAGCCGTAGCCATCCCAAGTTCTTGCTTTAAAAATGTGTTCAGACCACCGGAAAGAGGAGAGGACTACACCATTTTACAAGCAATCTTTAGCATAGATATGTTGATTCTGTTTGTTGCCACAATTTGTGGGGCTGGTGGAACTTTGACTGCAATGGACAACTTGAGTCAGATAGGCAGCTCCCTTGGCTATTCAACTCATAGCATTTCTACTTTCACTTCTCTCGTGAGTATATGGGGTTTTCTTGGTCGAGCATTTGCGGGTTATGCTTCTGAATTCTTATGGACAAAGTATAACTTCTCTCGCCCTTTGTTCCTCACTCTTGTGCTACTTTTCTCTTGTGTTGGTCATCTGCTCATTGCCTTTGGAGTCCCAACCTCCCTTTACTTTGCTTCAGTGATCATTGGATTTTGCTTTGGAGCACAATGGCCATTGATTTTCGCCATTGTTTCTGAATTA
The DNA here is from genome assembly GCA_036850905.1 of Luffa acutangula. Classification (NCBI taxonomy): domain Eukaryota; kingdom Viridiplantae; phylum Streptophyta; class Magnoliopsida; order Cucurbitales; family Cucurbitaceae; genus Luffa; species Luffa acutangula. Next base: position 51,157,393 of record CM072087.1, on the reverse strand, counting down.
TTTGGCTTGAAGTACTATGCAACTTTGTATAGCATAAGTGGAATTGCTAGCCCAGTTGGCTCATACATTTTCAATGTGAAAGTGGCTGGCAATTTATACGACCAAGAGGCTAAAAAGCAAATGGCAGCCATTGGTCTTAAAAGTGTAGCTGGTAGAGACTTAACCTGCAAGGGTGTCCAATGTTACAGATTAGCTTTTCTCATAATAACTGCTGCAACTGTGTTTGGCTGTGCCGTTTCATTCATTTTGGTGCTTAGAACTTGGGAATTCTATAAGGGTGATATCTATAAGAAGTTTAGAGAGGAAAAAAGGAAGCAGAATGATGAAGTTTGTATTCCCATCATAGACAAAAACTCTTCTGGCACTCTACAGCGCCAGTATATATAACACTGTTTGATTAAACACACTCAGCAGCCTTGTCATTGTTTTTCGATTCTGAGAAGAACGAGATATTAGGAAGGGGAAAAGATAGCAAAGTTGTTCTATAATTGTAAGTTTTGTAAAGGTCAGAATACTTTCTTTTGTTTTGGCAAAGATAGCGAGGGTAAAAATCTTCCTGTATTGTCTTTTTCTTAGTGGTCGAACCAATTGGCTGCGTGTGCACAGTGGATAAGGAGTGGTGAATTGCCCTTTTGCTCGGAAGTCAGAACCTTTGGAATAAGTTGTTGCTTTTGTTCAATCTCGAGTAGTTCTATCAGAAGCTTTCCTCTTTTGCTTCCACGATCAGTCATTTAAAGAAGAAGGCCAAAAAAGTTTTTTATGGGAGGGGAAAAAACCTTCAAGCTATATACTTTTTTTCCCCTTATATACAGCATATGGGGGAATTGGCTAGAGAAATTCGAATTTTTTACCTATGGATTGATGGCATGTCTTAACCAGTTGAGCTATGCTCAAGTTGGCTGCTATTGAGATTGTTTGGAATAGGTTATTTCTTTCTTGTAATATTATATTCACGCTTTGATTCATACGTGTGTTAAGAATTCCTTTTTGTAACTCCACGTGCTTTTGCTTTCATCTTGGGGAAATTCTTTTGAAAAGCACGACTTAACTAATTGAGTTGGTTGATTTCAACTTCTCTTTTATATTGCTTTCTAAAAAAATCAATAGATGAATTAGTAGAAATTGATATTATTAACATTAGTGTGTTATGGTATTTCAAAAAAAAAGAAAAAAAAAACATTTATTATGTTATGGATATTTTTACATTGCTTTTTGTGAAAATCAATGGATGAATTAGCATAAATTGAATAGAAGGTAAAAAGTACAATATTTTAACTAAGTTTATAGTCTAATTTGATGAAACTAAAAAATTTATGATGAAAATTGATATAACAAGACAAATGTAGAGAAATTGATATAAATTCAATCTTTCCAAAAAAAAAACTTGTCGAGAGGTCGAGAAACTCAAGAGTATGGATAGAATAAAAGAATTTGAACACTTGAATTTTGCCACTTAGAGTTAGGTTTATCTTGATTTGTAATATTCTTTATATTCTTTTATAGTATTTAGAGTGTGTTTGGTTTAACTTTTCAAGTGTTTAATTTTAAAAATAAATCATTTTGAAAAAAAATCTAATGTTTGGCAACCACTACAAATGATTTATTAGAAAATGAGATAGATAAATAAACCATTTTGAGAGAAACAATTGAAACCAACTTTTTAAAAAAGACTTTTAAGTAAACAATAACTTGTGTATAAAAAACATTTGTGAGGAAATGCAACTAAACATATGAGTGTTTAAATTCTAAACCATTTTTATACAAAATGTTTTTTAAAAAATGCATTCTTAAAAAACATTTATTTTAAAATGTATTCCAAACGGACGCTTAATATCCTTTGAAAATCTCTATCTTCTTGGACTCTTTCACTATAACTTCAAACAATTAAAAAAAGGAAATCTTTCAATGGGTTTATGTTGATTTATACTGAGTTGAATGAAGTGTATTTGATATACACAATTTTCCAACCTTGTCTTCTTATTAGTCTTTCAATTTTCTCATATGTTATGACTTGTAATAGAAAACCAGTGGTTTTGGTTTTTCAACTATCTTTAAAGCATATTTTATATAGACTCAATAACATATTTCAGCACCTTTATATTTCTAGATAATCATAATATATGGAATATATTATATAATACGCTAAAGCGAGTTTAGCTCAACGGTATTTGACATGTACAAATATATAATATATAATACACATACAAATAAACGAGTTTCTATCGTGAATGCAAAAATACAATTTTTATTATGCCTTTCTGCCTTTGTAATTTTGCTCTTAAATTTGGATAAGCATCAAAATTGACTCAAAATTCTAGATGTAAAGACATTGAAACAAAAATTTAGAGACACAAATATAAATGTTTTCAAGAGATTTTTTTTTTTAAAGACGAGAGAAAAGTTAAACATAGATATTTAGAGAGACGAAAGAAAGTGTTTAGAGAAAGAATATTAGTTAGACTCGAGAAAAGATATCAGTTAGAGAAAAAAAAATAGAAAACAAGTTAGAGTAAAAGCGATAAATTTTAGATTAAAAAAAATTTAATAAAAAAAGAAAATTTAGAGAGATAGTGAGGTTAAAAGTAAAAGATATGCTAAAGAAATAATGATAAATTAGAAAAATAAAGAAAAGTTGTAACGAAAGAAAATTTTGGTGACTTTTTTTTTCAAAAGAAAAATTAGAACATGTTTATTGAGGAGAGAAAAGGTATTGACAAGTTTTTAGAAATAGACAAGTTATAGATAGAGGTGAGCATCGGTCGGTCGGCATCGGTTTTGGACTCAAACCGACGCCGACCACCGATACTTCGATTTTAGTCGGTCGGTGGATGTCGGTTTTGGAAGTTTTATGAAATCGATCGACCGATCATGAGCAAAAATCGATCGGTTTTGGTCGGTTTTGGATGTTCCAGTAAAGAGATAGTGTTGTTGTTCCGGTGAGGTGAAGGAGAAAGAAAAACGGAGAAGGAGAAAGAGATGAAGGAGAAAGAAAGAACGAAGAATAAAAAGACACCCTGACGGTCCGTGTGGCGCTAAGCTCCGGCGAAGAAAGGATCCATTCTGGTGAAGGTACTTGTTAATGGGCAAAAGATAAAAGAGATAAAAAGAGAAAGTTGAAAAAGAAAGAAGAAGGAGATGAAAAGAAAGAAGAGAGAAATCATAGAGGTTTGGAGAAAAAAAAAAAAGAGTAAGTAGGAAAAAAGAAGAGTAAGTAGAGAGAGATACGAAAGATAAGAAATTGAAAAAAAAAAATAAAAAAAAAAATAAGAGTATATGTTATGGTCTTCCCAAGGGCTGCTGCAAGCAGCGCATTAATGCTGCCTACAACAGCGACAACTCAAAGTATCAAACGTCTATCGGTTTTTTTTTGGTCGGTTCTCGCCTCTTTTGGGCGAGCCGACCGATCGAAATTTTGGTTTTTTAAAATATAAAATCGATCCCAACCGAGTTTATTAAAAAACCGACCGACCGACGTCGGTTCAGTCGGTCGACTCGGTTTTTCAACTTTTCTTGCTCACCCCTAGTTATAGAGAAAAAAAAGTTTTGAGAGAGAAAAATAAATTTGAGAGAGAGAAAAAAAAAATAAAGGAATTTGTTGGAGATAAAGAGGTAAAAGAGGAGAAAAGTAAGCATTAGAAGAAAAATGAGTATTTGAAAAACAGAAATCTGTTTTTAAAAACTATTTTTTTTTTTGTTTTTGAAATTTACTTATAATTTCAAAAACGTTTTTAAAAATCAGAAAACAGAAAACAAAAATGGTTATCAAATACTCCTGTTTTTTAAACATGAAAAACAAAAACAGAAAACAGAAAACGAAATGGTTATCAAACGAGCCCTAAATAAACCATTTTGAGAGAAACACTTGAAACCAACTTTTTAAAAAAACTTTTGAAGTAAACAATAACTTGTGTATAAAAACATTTGTGAGGAAATGCAACCAAACATATGAGTGTTCAAATTCTAAACAATTTTTTTATACAAAATGTTTTTTAAAAAATGCATTATTGAAAAACATTTAAATTAAAATGTATTCCAAGCGAACCCTAAATGTAGATTACACATATTCAAGCTTATAAAACTCAAGTTATATCTATAAAAGTTTTGGTTAAGTAGGTTTAATAATATAACATTGACATACAAGACATGATTCTAGTCGTCAATTTTATCCCATCTCATGTCATAGCGTAGAGATCACTTCTTTATCGAATAGATTAACATGTCATATTGATGTTTCATTAATGATGCTAACAATAACGGTATAAATAAAACATAATACAAATTCAATAACATAATTTAGATGTTATAAAATTTTGAGGCCGAATAAATCCAATGTTCAAAATCAGAATTACATTAATTAAATTCATAATGTAGCCTTAACACTTGAAAAAAAAATATAAAAAACAATTTTTTTATTCTTCAAAATTTTGGTGGGCCAAAAAGTAAATTTCAACGTGATAGGTACAGAATCAATTAATGCAATTTGGATAAATATCCTTATCAATTATTAAAAACTGGAATTGGTCATATTTATTCCAATTTGATGGTTTCCATTTTCTGTTAAATTATAATTTAGAAAATGTAATCGGATTTTATGCATTCCAAAATAATGGGATAGTTTTAAAGAACCAAAAGAAATATGGTCTGGCTGATTCGGTAGGGAAAAAAAGAAAAAAGAAAAAAGAAAAAAGAAAGGAAAATAAATTCTATTTCTCTTTTAAAATTTCAAAAAGAAAAAAGAAAAAAGAGAAGTGGTATAGAAAGCTTTATATGCAATCATTTCTTTCCACAACATTGGATCAAAATGACATTACTACCCTTCAAATCTTACTGTACAAATCATATTAATTAAATTTATTTTCAAGCATCAATCACAAATGTAACCAGACATGTTCAAACTTGGACATGTAAAAATGTTTTTATAGTATATATAATATAATTCTCGTATCTTTTTATTTATTTATTTCGATGACGAACTCCGTTCATATAATATATTTTTTTAGCACCACAAACGTAGAAATTTGGAGATATGAACTTCCAATCTCAAGGAAAGGAGTGCATGCATGTCAATTATCACGGAACTATGTTTGCTTTAATCGATTTATATACTTTATAACATAAATTTATACAACATTAGACAACGAGATATGATACACAATACAACTAAAATATATTTTTATGCAAACAAGAAAATTGTGAAAATTGATTGAGGGAAATAAAATTTAGATGACTTTCTTTTTTAGACATAAAATTTAGATAATTTCTTTTTTTTTTTTGTTTTTTTGTTTTGAACAAAAGATAATGTCTTTTTTTTTTTTAAAGATAAATTTTAGATTAACTTGATTTTTGCAAAAAAGAAAAAATTTAAAAACTAATCACACATCATCAGTGCCGATATGCCACGTGGACACTTCCTTATTTGTTCTCCACGTGTATGATCATAAGCCACAGCCACTCACGATTTTTGTTCTTTTTCTTCTACTCTGTTTTTCTTGTTTTTAAACAAAACTAAATAAAAAAAAAAAAGAAAAAAAAAAGGAAGAAGAAGAAGAAGAAATGGTCATTCGAATGCGGGGAAACAAAAATCTAAAGATTAAAGCATTATCCTAAGTTTGAATGAATTAAAATAAATTAATTCTTATTTCAAAAATAATAATAATTCAACTTATTTTTTTGTTTAAAGAAGGAAAGGAGAATAAGAAACAACTGTCTATAAAGGCTTTGTATGCAATCATTTTTTTTATAATTAATTTTTAAATGATTTTTTTTTAATAAATTTTTCTGTTTTTAGCTTTTCATTCCTTTCTTTAATTATCTTCCACTTCCGCCGTTCGAAATCTCTCTCTCTTTCTGGCTCTCTGGGGCTCTGTTTCTCTGATCGGATTGATCGCCGGAATCATATCGCTCGATCATCCCGCCGGCATTCCGGCGATTCGACTCGGATGACTAGTTACTTGGATCCATTGACGACCAAGTTTCACAGAGATTGTACTGCGACAGGGTAACGTTTTTTGTTTTGTTTGTTTTGTTTGAATCCATTTCCCCGTCTCTCAATCCCTAATTCCAGATCCATGCCTGCTTTTATAGATTTCTGACACTTTGAAATAATTGGTGGAAGAAAGATTTCATTCCTCTCGTTTATTCATGACCTAGGGCTATTAATCCGTGCATGTTGATCCATCATTTCTCGGAATCGGTACCTTATCAATCAGTGGTTCATGCTTCGGTTTTAATTCCCGTTCCTTGAACCTTCCGAATTTTTGGATTAGGGTTTGTTGTTTTGAGGAGCCATGTTTAAGAAAATTATGAAGGGAGGGCATCGTAAGCCCTCCAAGTCCGATGCCACTGATCCTTCACTTTATGGGTTTGGACCGCCTGGGAATCGCAATTCGGGGTCTGTATCGACGACGAACGTGGTGGTGAATCATGCTTCTCGGCCTGGACCTGCCGCATCGGGCCCCAATTCAAACTGGGCTCCGGGGGTGGTGACGCTGGCGCCTCCTACCGGCACTGTCGAACCTCTTCCGTTGTTCCGCGATGTACCCGTTTCAGAAAGGCAGAATTTATTCATTAGAAAATTGCAGATATGCTGCTATCAGTTTGATTTTTCGGACACTCTGAAGTCTGCCAGAGAGAAGGAAATTAAGCGGCAGACGCTTCTGGAATTGGTTGATGTGATACAATCGGGGTCGGGGAAAATCACAGAAACTTGTCAGGAAGAAATGATTAGGATGATTTCAGTTAATATTTTTCGGTGCCTGCCTCCAGCTTCGCATGAAAATACGGGCCAGGAAAATGCTGATCCTGAAGAAGAAGAACCTTATTTGGAACCGTCATGGCCTCATTTGCAGCTTGTATATGAACTTTTACTGAGATATGTTGTGTCATCTGATACTGATACCAAAATCGCCAAGAGGTATATTGACCACTCATTTGTGTTGAAACTTTTGGATCTGTTTGACTCTGAGGATCCTCGTGAGCGGGAGTATTTGAAGACAATCTTGCATCGTATATATGGGAAGTTTATGGTCCATCGGCCATTTATTCGGAAGGCAATCAATAACATTTTTTATCGGTTCATTTACGAGACAGAAAGACACAGTGGTGTTGGCGAGCTTTTGGAAATCCTAGGAAGTATCATCAATGGGTTTGCACTGCCAATGAAAGAGGAACACAAATTATTTCTTGTTCGGGCTCTTATTCCTTTGCACAAGCCTAAATCAATTGCAATCTATCACCAACAGCTATCCTACTGCATAACACAGTTTGTTGAAAAAGATTACAAGCTTGCTGATACTGTTATAAGGGGCTTGTTGAAATATTGGCCCATGACCAACTGTCAGAAAGAAGTTCTTTTCTTAGGAGAACTTGAAGAAGTACTAGAGGCTACACAAGCAGCAGAGTTTCAGCGCTGTATGGTTCCGCTTTTTAGACAGATTGCACGGTGCCTGAATAGCTCTCATTTTCAGGTTTGAACTTATTAAATATTTTCAACGTTCTCCTCATAAGCATGATTTATATATATATATCTAATAACATAATATAATCCATCAAGTTTTGTCTCAATATAGATATGCATATGTATACTATTAATAATTTGTCTTGCTGATAATCATAGATCTTATTTAACTGTTTATTCACGCTCTCAATAAGACCAATTCTAATTGTTTATAACTGGGAGTAAAGTTAGTTATTTAGAACTTGAAAGAATCGATGCTTTATTTTGCCTCTGTAGTTTGATTTTCCCATATTAGGATTTCTCGTCAGATATTTTTTGTCCATCTCTTTCCAAAACATAAACATGAGAGAGAGAGAATAGAGAGAGAGAGGGGGAGGGGGAGGGGAGCAGTAGTTGTTATTCTTGAAGTTTTTCCTTTTCTTCTCGCTATGGTTATTTGCTGTCGGTAATCATGCTCTGAAATACTGTTAGTTTGTTTACTCTGGAGGGATGGCCAAAGTGGAGGTCTTACCCTTTGGATTTGCCGTCACTTCATCCTTCCTAATATAACAAGTCAAAATGGTTAAACAAATAAATAGTGATGCCCTAATCATCATGGGTTGGCCCTAATGGTCAATAAGGACCATAGAAAAAATAAAGGGCTTAGAGGGCATGGGTTCAATCCATGGTGGCCACCTACCTAGGATTTAATATCCTACGAGTTTCCTAGGCAACCAAATGTAGTAGGGTCAGGCTGTTGTCCCGTGAGATTAGTCGAGGTGCGCGTAAGCTGGCCCGGACACTCACAGATATAAAAAAATAAATAAATAAATAGTGATGCCCTCTCGATGTGTATATATATATATGTATGTATGTATGTATTTTGAAGTCCGTTTTCTTTGGTGGTAATGGTACATGTTCACCTGTTGTGCTATGTTTGTTAGTTGGTTTATTCAAGGATCTAATATGAAAGTGGAGGAAATGCTAACATATCTATTATATTTTCTTTAGTTTATATTGTGGTTGTTTCTCAGTTAGTTTTTGAGTGTTTTATTTTTCGATGTTTCAATTTGTCCCTTTTTGGAACATAACAAGTAACAACCTATGTGCATCAGCGTTCTTTTTTTCTTCTTCATAAAAAAATATTGGCGTTCTGCCTCAAGTATGGGTTTAATATTTGATTGTGGTGTTATATTAAAATGTTATGGACCATTGTGCCTTTGATCACATATTTTCCCTTTCCCACTATAATAGTTTTGTTAATCTCGTGAATCCTTGTTGTGATGAATAATATCCTTCTAGTTCTATAATTTTTCTTGCAAATTGAAAACTCTATCAATTTCTGTTATTGTTGAAGCTTAGATATTTTGCCTCATTAAATTATCTGGGGATTTACTTTTAATGTACAGGGATTTTCTCCCAATTTGATTACCATTTAGTAGGTTTGACTCAATAAATAATATTATGGGACTTGTTCTATTGGGGAGGTGTTTTTGATGTGGGAACAATCTATGTGTTTTCCTAATTTAGGTGTATTGTGTGAGTGAGATAATAGTAATGATTTGAGGGGTGATGACCAAAATTTAGAGTGATATATATATTCTTTTGGCCTGGTGATTGGAAGTAATATGATAGCTGAAGCTAAAAGCCCGAAGGAGCAACAAAATCTGTCTTCTGCTAACCTCAGTAGAAGAAAAAATGTAATTATTAAATTCTCTGCTGTGAGAACACCAAGAAGAAACAAAAAGTTAAAGATTCCAAATTTGGCCCAACCCTCTATCAACCCAGTGGAAAGTTCATGCTCATTCCTCTTTAACTGAGTTTCGTGATAAAGTAGCCCTTTAAGCATTGGACCAAAGGGTATTACAATTCCTCTTGAAAGGGATGAGTACAAACTACAAAGTAAAGACGTTGTGAAACTCTAAAATTCCTCTAGTGCAAACCATCCCTCAACCACAAATATGGAAATGCTTGTGCCGGAGGCTAGTAGCAAAAGGGTGACGCAGGAATAGGTTATCAATTTTTCGTCCCTTCTGCACAAAATACCTGAGCTGAGGATAGGTTCCAGTTTAGGTATCTAAGTTTTAACTTGAAGCCTCTGACAAGTACTCGGACATCCTAAGCAGGGACACACCCATGAAAGACCATTGCGATTCATTTCATTTGCGGCTTGGATAAAATTATAGGTTGCGTGTCAAAGATGTACACAAATAATTATACACTTGTCAATTTCAAAACAGTTGATTTGACTATGCATTTATTTTAATGAACTCTTATCAAATTAACCGAATTATGTGAAAACATCAATTAGAAATTTCAGTTTATTGGTCTCCTAAAAAAATCAGTTTATTTTTTAAATGATTAATGACGTTAATTTTAATGTACTTTCATTAATTAATATCCATAAGAGAAGTCTACTTGCCAACTTTCACGTCATTTAGGTTTCTTCTTAAGGTTTCTAAATGTAACCTTTTAATGTGTAAAACAGGTGGCAGCCTAGGGTACATCTTTTTTGTTCTGATGGCTGTTGCCTGTCAGTGTGCAAGCTTCTAATGCTTTAGATTTAAACTCCAGGGCTTGTGAACGGTGAAAAGTATTAGAATGTTTCTTTTTGTTTTAAAACAAATCTGGTTGAGATTGAGCTATCCTAGAATAATCTGCTGTTGGAAGAGAGATTTTGGTTTGACTAGTGTGTAAATCAAAGGGATTCATTCAAGGAAGTATTCTTGGAGTCTTTCATACTGTGATTTAAACAAAAGTTAGGATTGTTTGGATATCTTAGGGCTTTCTTTGGTGAACAAAAACAACGTGTTTCCTTTTGGTTTTGTTGATAAAGACTTGTGTGATTAGATTATGTTGTTTGGAAATAATTTTTAGGAGAGTATAGAAAAAAACGGACTTGGATATTCATTTTACCAGTCTTCTCTTATCATTTCTGAAGTATGCATTAGCGTTCAGAATGGTTAACCATATCCTCAGTGTATGTCATATGAAAGACTTGGAAGTAGTTTCGAAAAAGTATATTAAAAAACAACTCTTTGGAAGGGATTGTTCTAAATGTAGACGTGACAATGATTTGAAAAACTTTGTTCTATGTGTGCTATTCAGTGATCCACCTTTTTGTTAATGACGAACTAATAATTTTGAAGTCTCCTTGGGCATGATGCTGTTGAGGGGGGATCCACTTGGAGCATTGTGTTTCAATCGCATTATTTGTTTTGCTGCAAGTTTCTCGGCCGTTGAGCAGAGGATTGTTCTTCTTCCCCTTGTTTTTATAAGGCCACTTGTGAATGTGTGATGCAGGTTGCTGAAAGAGCTCTGTTTCTGTGGAACAATGAACACATTGTCAGCTTGATAGCCCAAAACCGGGCTGCGATATTGCCAATAATTTTCGAAGCATTGGAGAAGAATATCCAAAGTCATTGGAACCAGGCGGTTCACGGGCTGACTGTCAATGTTCGAAAGATGTTCATAGAAATGGATGTCGAGTTGTTTGAAGAATGTCAGAGGCAGTACACAGAGAGAGAGATGAAGGCAAAAGATGTGGAAGAGCAGAGAGAGTTAGCTTGGAAAAGACTGGCAGATGTTGCAGCACAGAGAGGAGACTACATGGTAACAGTTTAAGTGTTCATTGAAGGTTGTCGGCTCGTTGTTCAGCATAAATGACTGATATAGATGGTCCAGATTTGACCCTCTCCAAATTTTTTGGTATTCTTTTTCATTTTTTTTTTCACTCCATCATCTTTCTTTCTTTATCCTTTTTTTTTTTTTGGTCCAAACCCCTGGGAAGGTGAAGGTGAAGGTATCAGAAGAAAGAAACCAGCTTCAGCATCCAGCAGCAGTAAATGTAATTTAAAATGTACGGAATTTGTTAGTAGTTTTGCTGCAGATTTAAGAATGATTTGTGAAGTATTATGTGCTTTATAAATATATATAAATATATTTTTTTTTGCCCTTCTCACTTAAATGGTCTTTCTTTTTGGAAACTTCATTTGTCTTTTGAGACTACTCTTTCTTATGATACTGCGTTGGCTCAGAAAATAATGGAAAATTATAAATCATCTTTGCCGAGTATGTCAATTAGTCGAAGTGTTTAGAGGAACTGTTCTTGTTTTTAACTTTTTTCCAGTTTATGTTCAGAATTGAGTTCATTCTGTTTCAGAGGTGAATACATACAGGGACAGATTTCAATTTAGATCATTTGTATTCTCTGCTTGTGAGATGGTAAATAAAAACATCTTCTCCTTTCAGGTCAAGCACAGCTCACCGATCAAAGTAAACTCTTGAGGAATCCTATTTCAGTTTAGATTCATTTCTAAAAAAACATAAATTCCATTGCTGTATCAAACAAAAAATTGTTAACAAAAGGAAATTAGATAATTAAACTCAGTTTTGGCATGCAATGGCTGACGAATGGCTTTACATTTTCGGCCTTTGCGCCTTTAAAAACCATTCTAGCTGTCTGTTTTGTCATAAGCTTACAGCACCAAATCCGCCAAAAATCAAAGCAATTGTTCCAATCAATCAAGAACTAACAAAGGCAAGTGCCAATGCACAAAAAGAACAAAACAAAAGCGACAACGCCATAACAAAATAACGAGACCTCGACCAGCTTTCCGACATGTCGTCAGTGTAATCCGGGCCAGAGCCAATCGCAAAGCCTCCGCCATTAGGGCCAGTGGTCCACATCCCCAAATTGTTGTCCCTACCGCCGACGCCGAGCGGGCCGGCGTGCCAAGTGAGCTGGTCGATCAGCGCGGCGGACTTGGGCTCGACGCTGTAGGCCTTCTCGTACTTGACTTCGAGGCCTTGGCCGGAAGTGACGAAGAAGGCGCCGTTGACGAGGATGTCGCCGTCGGAGCGCCAGTTCCAGCCGCGCCACTCGGACTCGGCGGTCTCGACCCGCTTGGTTACCTCCTTGGCGTTGCGGTCGTATGGCGCGGTGTAGCGGTTGCCTTGGCTGTTGATTGTGGGGTTTCCGCTGCCTCCGATTGCGTACATTTCCCATTGGGTGAAGTCGTTGTTGACCACGTGGATGTAGCCACGTCGGCATCGCGGCATCCTTTGCACTAGCTTCTCCCCGAAGTGGTTGAATGCTATTGTTACCTTTCATTCAGTCATTCATTCAATCGTCATTCTCACCTTCTTCTTCGTTTACGACAAAATTCGACCAATAGAAATAAAAAAAAAAAGTTTTTCCCTAGTTTTATTTATTATGATTAATAGCACCTAAACCTAGACAATTTTAAATCGAATAGTTTATTTGACACAAAATTAATAGTACATTTTGAAGCGGTAAATCTATTCAACGTAATTTGATAATTATTTGATTTTTTTTTAATTTTTGAAAATTATTTTTGTTTTCTCTAGGTTTCATATTTGTTAAATATACACTTGAATTATTAACACTATTTAATTTGACTTTTGAAAATATGAAAATAAGGTAGATAACAAAATAAGTAAAATAGTGTTTATGATCTTAATTTTCAAAAAACAAAAACAAAAAACTTATGCTCCTTCAGATAACCATTTGATTGTTGAAAATTAAGCCTACAAACGTAACTTCCATAAGTTTATTGGTGTTGTTATTTATCTTATTTCTATGTTTTCAAGAACCAACCCAAATTCTGAAAACTAAAAAAAATAGTTTTTGAATTTGGCTAGAATAGCAAATGTGTCCTTAATAAACTTTTGAACAATTCTTAGGAAATTGAGAGAAAACAAGCTTATTTTTAAAAATCCAAAACAAAACGGTTATCAACCAAAGTAAATTTCTACTCATAACAAAATGGTTATCAAATGAGGAATAAAACATTGATTACTATCTCAAAAAGTTGATGATAAGATTATTATTATTATTATTATTTTTTGACAACATATGGGGGTGGGGGAAATCAAACCACCTACCTCTCGTCATTAGAACAAGTCTTATGTCTAAATTATGCTCGTGTTGGCGTTGATGATAAGAATTACATTACTATTATTATTATTTCGAGAAGATCTTAATTAACCATTAAGATACTCTAAATAATTTATTTTATATTTTATAAAAATGTAAAGGTAGGTAGGAATTAGGATAAGGATTATTATTATTATTATTATTATTTGAAAAGAAGGATTAATTATTATTATCATTTTGAAAACAGGACAACGATTAATTATTTATTAAAGTTGATAGAATAACTAAATTAATATATGGAGAGAAGGAAGGAAAAAGGATGAGAAATTGACTTTCTCAAAAAAAAAAAAAAAAGGATGAGAAATTGACCTGCATTCCGGAGTCCGGCAAGTAGGTGTCACTGTGACCCAGCAGCATAACCTCATCGTGATGCGAGAAATAATTGTTCGAAATCGTGATTCCGGTGGAGCCCATCACCGCATCAATCAGCCCATCTTTGCAATGCGACAGCGAACAATGGTCAATCCATATGTCCTTCGACCCGAAGATCGATATCCCGTCGCCGTCCGATTTCGTCCGGTAACCGTAATGCGTCGGACTCGATCGGACCATCGTGTTACCTGCAGAGCCACGGCCGGAGACGAGCTTCAGATCGATGTATTTCGTCGAACATTTGGTGTGCAGCAAGGTAATTTAGGGCTTTCGATTTCGTTACCTGATGGATAGCAATGGTGGATGTGGATGTTGTGGATGATGACGTTGCTTATGTACTGCAAGGTGATGCAGCCGCCTCCGACGATGTGGACGTTGGCGCCGCGGCCGTCTAGGGTTTTGTAGCTGTTGAAGATAAGCTCCTGTGAGAGTTTGATGAGCATGTTGGCGGGGAAGACGATCCAGAGAGGTTGCGGCTGTATCACGGCGTATCGTAATGTTCCGGGCTTTGGATTGACCGGATCGTCATCGGAGTCGTCTGTCACTATGTAGAACTCGCCGTTCTTGCCGCCGAGAGCGTACTGGCCGAATCCTATGGCGCAATCGGCGAGGCGTTGGCGGTTGTTTGGCCAATTTGGATCGCATTTCCAGCAGTCGTCGATGGGGTTCCCAGTGTAGCAGGAAGAAGATTCGTCTTTCTCTGAGAGTTGGAGCAATTTCCTTCTCGTTATGGAAGCATTCACTTTCCTGCAACAGGTAACAATTTCGTTTCATAATTTTTAGAGATTCGAGGAACTTAGTGTTAAACCTAGATGGTATTAAGTTAAATTTCAGCCCCACAAATGGTTGAATCTGACAAAATATACCTTCAAATTTGAAAAATGATCTGAACGAACGACAGACGAAGAATGCAGGTAGTAGAAACATAGGGATTTTTAGTGCTGACCAGAAAACAGAGTAGCCAAGAACTGTAGTGAAATTGAAGGATTATACAGTATTTTCCTCTCAAAAAATGCCTAAATCTAACGAAAAGCAGTGTATGAAGATGAAGATAGGAAATGAAAAGAAAAACTGACGGTGGAAATGGGATTTCCAAAGTGCAAAGATCCATAAACAAAGGAGGATGAGCCGTTCAAACAGTAGATTTGAACGGCATTGTTCTTTTTCTTATAATTACTAAACAGTAGGGTCAGAAACAGTAGGAAATCTGTAAAAGAAGTAGGTCAAGATTTCAGAAATGATTAAATTTGTGAAGAAATCCGAGAATGCTGCTAAAGTTCATAGAATGGATCAGAAACATAATAGTTACTAAACAGAAGAAAAGTCGAGGAGTAAGATTTAAGCATAAGTTTTAGATTTTAATGACCTAATAATGTGGTCAAGAAAAACTTAAAACTGAAGAATGTAGATACACAAAGGGCTAATATTAAACAAGGTCAAGAAAAAGGAGCAGCCAAGATATGAACATAGTAACAAAAAGACCTGGTTTCAAACTTGATTTTTGTACATCTAATACATAAAACCCTACAAAAAGATGCATAAAAATCTTGAAATGGGCCAATAAAGTACAGAAAATCGACAATGTAGGTAAAAGTTTCAAAATGC
This sequence comes from Luffa acutangula, assembly GCA_036850905.1. Lineage (NCBI taxonomy): Eukaryota > Viridiplantae > Streptophyta > Magnoliopsida > Cucurbitales > Cucurbitaceae > Luffa > Luffa acutangula. The sequence goes on along the minus strand of CM072087.1, from coordinate 51,142,022 downwards.
AGACAGTTAGAGTGACAGCCAAGCCAAGAACATAGCGATTCTAAACCAACATTTGTGAATCTGAAATGGAAAATTGATGGACCTGTGAACTTCTTGTGCAACCAGTTCCGGGCTCGGATGCTGGCCAGGGAGAGTGAGATTGAGAGCGGCAGCGGCACTGTGCAGCGGGATGGAGGGTAGCAACAAAGCTAGAAGCACAATGCAGGCTGTGGCCAGCATTTTGGAGAGCAAAAATGGTAAGCTCCTCTCTCACTCTCTCTGCAGGCTTAGAAATTGCTCTGCAATTGTGTTTGTTGTGTTTGAGTGGAGAACTGTCAACTGTTTTTCTTCATTTTCTCCCTTCCATGTTACCCTCAAAAGCATTCTCTATTCTCCTCTTGTCTATATAATCATTGTCATAGACTTTTTGGGATTCAGTTAGAGAGAGAAAGAGAGGGGGGAGGGAGAGAGAGAATCTTTGGTTCTCGAGGAGGAAAGTTGTATCCAATTTACTTTTGGAGGAAATGGGTTAAACTTCATTTGAAATTTGCTTTTTTCAGTTCAACGGGAACAGTGAAGATTCAAACTTCTAATCTTTTAGTCGACTCTTAGACGGTTAGAATTATGCTTAGATTAGCTATCTTATTATTTATGTTTTATAACAAAATATGGTTGATGGAAGTAAACTTGTCACTTAAAATGCCGGAATGAGTAGTAGAAAAATGAGCATCCTAAACTCATAACTCAAATTCAAATTCTTAATTCTCAAACTGTTTGTTTTTATCTTCGTAATAAGGAATATGAAAATTAAAACAAATTTGTAGCCTCTAAAGTAATCCAAGGGGAAGAGTGGGAGAGTGGTGAGGTGGCAGAAGATGATTGGGCCGTATAAAAACATATTTAGTTTGGATTTTGGAATTGGATAATGCAGGGACGTAAAGAAGTTAATGTGAAGAGAAAAGCGCTTCCTTTTTGACTATCAGACTGACTCTTTGAAGATTCGCCTTCTGCTGTTCTCTGTTCTGTTCTGTTTCCAAGTTTCCAATATTTCTTTTTCATTTTATTTTTATTTATTTATTTATTTTTAATGTCAATTTGTGAAGTGGAAAAGGGGTGTTTTCCACTCTTTCCTTTAATATTTCTTCTTTTTGGTATCCGTTGTATTCTAGGCGTGCGTGGCTTGATAACCATTTTATTTTCACTTTTCAGTTATTATTATTATTATTATTTTTAAATGATGATTAAAACACTAATCTCGAATTTTTCCATTTCTTTTGAAAATTTAAGGTCTCAGTTTACAATATTTCTTTTTTCCCTTTTCTTTTAGTATCAATGATGTATTTCTTTAGCCAAAATGAGCATAGCTTAGTGGTAATGGACATGTGTCCTCGACTGGGAGGTCAGTGGTTCAAATCTCCTAGGAAAATTTCTAGTACTACGGTAGTATGAAAAAATTTATTGTCAAATTTTATTGTTTGACATGTAAGGAACATTTAAGAATGATGTGGGATCATAGAATAAAATACATAGAATAAAATATGGAGGGAGTACGTACTACCGAAGTACTATAAATTTTCCCCATCCTCCACCTTCAAATGTTGATGAATTCAAAAAAAAAAAAAAAAATTGATGTGTTTCTCTATTTTGTTATCTACTTTCGACAAACATGTTAGAAAATCTAAGCTAAATTCAAAAAATTGTTTTTGTTTTTTGAGTTTTTGTTAATAATTAAAATGCCCTTTTAAGAAATATGAATAACATATTAAAAAAAAAAAAACAATTTATGAGAAAACAGGCATTGTTTTTAAATTAAAAAAAAAAAAAAAAAAAAAAAAAAAAACTAATAAAGACATTTTAAACAGGTCTAATATAATTAGTGTTAGAATAAAACTACAAGTAAACTTAATTTAAAGTTTAAATTTAAAGTGAATTTTATGAATTATGTAGATAAGTTTTAAATAACCTGATTTTAATAATGAATTATTTGATAAGAAAACAACAGTGTGGGAGAGTAACTTCAAATTTTGACCTAATCATTATCAACAGGGCCACCAATTATAATTTCACCGTTCGGTATAAGAACTTTAGACCTTTTTTTACCACTTCTTTTTTATTCTTTATATGCATAAAATCTTATTACTGTGAAAATTTTTATTTAAAAGAAAAAAAAAAACAAAACAAAAGTAAAAATCTCACTGTCGCGTATGGTGGAGTTAAACAGTAAGATTTTTTTGAGTACTTCCTTTCTTTTTTATCCCACTCATTTTGGGACCGACGGAAGTGGAAAGAAGCTTCTTTGTCGTTAATTTCTGTTAGTTTTTGTAAATTTTGATATTTTATTTCAGATTATAAATTTTACACAAAAAGACATATTAGTAATGTCATAATTTTTTTAAAAAAAATCAAACATAAATAACTCATGTTATATGCTATCTGACCAACCACATCCACAATTATCCATAGATAATTTTCCATAAAGTAAAAATTAATCTAATAAAAGTTTTTATTTCACCATATATATATATATATATATATATATATATATATTTTGAAAAGTTTACACCATATATTTGAGTTTGGGTTTATCCTACAAAATCAAAATGTTAAAGATAATTGTCTTTTATATACATAAATATATATTCTTTTTCTCAAACGGTAATTTATTGGATAACAAAAAAGTGATCTCACCGTTTCCGGCGTATTACAAGGCACGAGCGGCCAAAATAGAACGCGCGCACCAATCCACTGTAGATTCTTCTCTTCTTTTAACGACATCGGGCCCCCAAAGGGAGTATTTTTTTTTTTTTTTTTTTATACCAACAAAAACAAACAAAATTATAAAGGAAAAAAGTATTAAACTATTTTTCGATTCTATTTATTTATATTTAAATTAATTGACTAATTTACTAGCATTTTGACTGATTGAGCTAAGTCTATGTCTTACTTACCCTTAAATATTTGGTTTCCAAAGAACTCATGAGTGTTGTTTAGAGCATGAGTTCAAGAGTCTCTACTTACTAATACTAAGTCTATATGTTTAAGTGGAGACTTTAAGAAAATGGTATTTGGAATACAAGTTATAAAAGTTGTAGTCAAGTCAGTTCGGATTTGACAATTTCTCACTCCAAAAATGAGTTAGGATTAGAAAATCGAAGTCTCCCTAAGTCTAAATTGCACCCGTGAGTTAGGATTAGAAAACCGAAGTCACCCTTAGTCTAAATTGCACCCCTAACAGCCTATACTATTTCTCAATATTAGATGGCTAATATTAGGTTGTATGTTACTTCTATTGATAACTATGCATAAAAAGCTTTCTTCAAGGAAAAAAAATTATGCAATAAAAGTTAATTGTCTTTCCTATTATTAACTTATAGAAAGTCTATGCACGTCCTAAATTCCAAACTTTAGAGATATCAAGGTTTTTCTTGTTTAGCTTGTTTAAAGATTCAAACACGACCTTTGGATAGGTGTTTGTCTTTTTTATTATTTTTAGATTTTATTTTAGAAAAATTTTTCATACTCACTCCTTTGTTAAATTGGATGAGAGATGCCTCTCAAACTAGGATTCAGTTGTCCTTATTAAATGATTTTGTATAGAAAGTTTACAAATAAAAAATGTGAATTTTAAAAGTACATAAACAAAAGTACAATGTATAATGAGTTTGAAACCTTCCAATTTATACACTTAAAAAAAATCTTAAAATATTGTTTATAAAATGATTTTAAATAAAATATTTGTATGCCTGACTACGTGGTTTAGAAAGTGGTTTCAATTACCAATTTGTTTGGTTGTACTATATCTAAATGTTAAATTTATGGTTGTTGTGAGTGAATGAAAGCCAAAATGCGTGGAGACACACTCAGGACAAGTCAAGCAAAAGACTAGCACTTTCATTGGGTCCAAGCCGACCAAGCCTAGGTTGAGGTCAACTAGCCTGATCAGGCCTTACACTGCTTGGAGCCTAAACCAGACTCGATCTGATTCAGCATCATACACATTTCCTAGAGACCTTAATTTGCTTCTATAAACATGAAACATGGTGTGCCTCCAAGGTATGCTAAAAAAAACCTAGCTAACTTAATCGAAGTGTACGTGGTTGAGCACCACACTGGTGCTTAGTTCTCTATTTTGTCCGTAGTCTCATCCCATTTCTAAGTTGAAATCATACAGATCCACATGTGTCGGATTCATGCATCAACAACAGTAAAGTCGTTTAAAGGGATTCTCTATCATTCACTTTTTGGATAATCAATTTTAGAGTGATTGTTGAAAAAACCATTTAAAACTAATTTGCTTATTTCAAAGGTGGTTTTTATTTGTTACCAACAAAAATCTAAGATTAAAAGAATGACTATTTTTACACAAAGTAATGTAAATCCAAACACACTCTTGTCCTTTCCGAACTAAAAATTTTGACTTCTTTCATCCCAAAACCGAGGTTGAAAATAAAAAGTAAAATCAACTCCGAATGGTGAATTAGTAGAAGTTTTCTTTCCTTCCAAACACTTTACAGTTGGGTATCGTTATAAATTTATATCTAACTTTTTTTTTTTCACTTTCAGTTGTGGAAAAATGCAGTATCTAAATGCCTTATACAAACTAATGTGTCCATATAGGAAAGAAAATACACTCTCTTTTTCTTCTTTCCTTCCCTTTTCTCTTTGCTTTATACATGTTAAAGTGTTTTTAAAGAAACCAAAGTTGAGATTCCTTCCCTCCATTATGTCATGTAGAAAAGATTCCATTGTCAAAGATTGATGAGAATGTCTCTTTTTTCAAAGAAAGTTTTGAAGATGAGGAGAATCAAACTCATTGATGGATTTTTATTAATATATATCCATTAATTTTTTCAATTGAATTATCATTATAGAGACGTTGTGATAATGCTAGTTTTCATATACCTAATTTCTCTACTTTACTAATTGTGATAGTGTGCGCATTCTGATCTGGCAGAGAAATTGACAGTATATATTGAACTTCTGTTCACACTCGAGATGGATTTTTGGCCACTTCAAATTGACACGGATTCCCTTCAAGTCTTCAGGTCTCTTCCACCCTCCTCAGACATGAGAAACTGACGATTTTTTAGAACTAGGGTTGCTGGTTTCAGATCTCAAACAACATTTTCTCCGGTGACAAGATATTTTGTATAACTTTACTCCTCGTGAAGGCAACATAGATGCTCATACTCTTGCACACATGGCTCTCGAACAAGTTATGGACATGGTTGGGTTGAAGATTGGCCAACTGTACTCTCAATAATCATTTTCAAGGATTAGTATTTTGTTCATGTTGTTTCTGATGTATCAACATATTATAATTAATTTTACCTAAAGTTCGTAGATTTGAATCTATTTGACTTGCAAAATTTTCATAAAAGAAGAAACACAACCATCTTTTTTTTTTTTTTTTTTTTTGACTAATTTCTCCCTCAATTCTTGCCAATACACCACAAATATTCCGAAATATATTCTTTTCCCTTGATAGGATGTTGAGAGGGAGGGTTGTTCAATTTTTCCACCTTTGGAGCCGATTTGGTAATTGTAATCTTTTGGACTAATCTTAAGGAATCTCATGTGACAAATGATTAATATTAGCAATTATTAGCTTCTTATAATATTCAACAAGAATTTTGCTGTAAGCCTGAACTCCCCAAACAAAGACAACCCTTTATTTTTCTCATTTTTGTCTGATTTATACATTTTCAAATAATTGGAAGGTTATTATTAAAGTTTTCCACAAACACCTTTCTTAATTTTTTTTTCAAAACATTTTTTTTTTGTTTGGAGTTCAACAACAAAAACAACGGGAAGGATTAAAACTGACAACATATGTCTTAACCATTTTTTACTTTTACACGTTGGAATTCAAACATCTAATTTTTTGGTGGAGTATTTAATCAATTAAACTATGTTTAGGTTGATAAAAAAAAAGTATATACTAGTATTTGTTGTGTGTGTGTGTATATATATATAATTGATTCATTGATTGTTATGGTAGAAAAAATTTATTCTCAAACCAAGTTTCACATTAGATGTGAGAGGATTGCTGACGAGTAGTGAAATTTAAATGAAGAGAATTTTTAATTCGATGGTAACCTCTTTACATATATTAATCCATGTTGTTGTTTATAATTTTTCATAGGAACTTTATCACGTCTGTGGATCATCCATCATGTGATCTGATCTAACAATATGGAAGAAGAAGCACAATGATGATGATAGCCATAGTTTGGACAGTTAAAAAGATTTATACATTTAAAAAAAAAAAAGATTTATACATGGATTTTTTTATTATTATTATTATTATTTATTATTTTGCTAAAGATTTTTTTTTTTTTTTTAAAAAGCAAAGTAATTAATTATTATAATCATTATTTTTTTTTTCAAAGATGAGAACCAATAGGTAACATTTTCTAGCTTTGTGGGACCCATTTTTACCTTTTTAAAAATCGTTCCACTTTATAGTAAGAGCCAATCCAAAGAGGGATGAGAATATCTCTTTCTTTTTTTTTTTTTGAAAAATGAGAATATCTCTTTCTCTAGCCAGTCTCCCTTTCCTCACCATTATTTCTCTTATATACTTACAGATTTGATTTGTTATATATATCAATATATTTTTCTAAAAGAATAGTTGAATTTATTTTTATTCCTAATCTTAATGTCTCCATCATTAATTTTTATTTTTCCCATTTAATAGAAACATTTTTTTAGTATAACCGATGTGAAAGGTGAAAATTTATGAAACTCAACTCTAAAAAAAAAAGAAGAAATACATATTTTAATTGTTTTGAACTGTGTTCTAAATACCATGTATAAATATGATGCAAAAACCTATTTCTAAATATGATACAAACTTAATACATTTGATTTAAAATAAAATATTATGTCACACATTACTGTTGAACTCAATAAATAAATAAATAAATAAATATATATATATATAGTGATAAAAATTAAAACAAAATATTTATATAGAACTATGGGACTAACGAATGAGAAGTCGGGACCAGAGAAAATTCTCATGAGCTAACCTTATTTTTCCCCTTTTGGGTGAAATAAACTAATGTAAAATTAAAATGATCTTATGATAAACTTATATATATATAAATGTTTTGTGAGTTGATTGGCATAAATTTAGATAAGAAATCAACCAATCACGTCACTAAAGTGAGAACAATTTTACTAATTTCTCATCAAAACTCTAAGGAAGTTGATAGAAAAATTGACTTTTATTTTTTTAGACAACTTATACATTTTTCCCAACTAACTCAACATTATATTATTAGAACTTATCATGGGTCAAATTTAACATTTACTAATACAAATAAAATAATTGAAAACATATTAAAATTCAGGGATCAAATTGAAACTTTTTAAATTATAGGAACTAAATTGAAAAGAAACTAAACATTATGGACCAAAATATATATTTTAACCTTTTTAGAAAATTATCTATAATTTTCATCTTTACTTAATAAAAAGCAACATAGTATGCATATTTTAAATATGATGATGATGATGTTGTGTCTTCCTTGATAAGAGAGAGATGGGAAGATGTTCAAAAAGAGAAGCCTAAATTCTTGGCTTTAGCCAACTTTAGAACGCTTTAATATTATTATTATTCTTTAATTAATTTATTAAAAGTTAAGTGTGTAATTATTATTATTAATTTTTTTTTAGTACAGACAAGTTTGTAATTGGTGTTACCAAAATCCTTGAAAATATAAAGTTTTTTTTTTCTCTGTTTGATGTAAAAGGAACCTCCGCATGTTTCTCGAAGGCTGTCCTTTTGGTTTCCCTTCTTTCATAGATTGCGGAGAGCTACCTCTCTTTATCATATTATTATTATTTTTTTTTAATAATCAATTTATACTCTTCAAATAAGCTTATTATATAATTGTAAAAATAAAATTTAAAAAAAAAAAAAAAAGCTTATTATATAATTTGACTTCTCTCTCTAACTTATTATTATTTCTTTTGGGCCTATTATCATTTGGGCCTCGGCCTTGTCAATCAATTTCCGCTTGGCCCAATCTATATTCGATTGAACTAAGAGGGTGGGCTTTGGCGAGGCTCACTTCAAGCATGCTATTTCGATTGCTCATTATCGCCACTGACTTTATTCAACATTAATTTCTGAATTTTGAAACATAAGTCTAAAAAATGTCGCTTTTTTTTTCTTTTTTTTGGAAATTATGTCTAAAAAGTGTCTAATACCTTTGTATATTTATATTCTTTTAAATTTGTATCTAATAGGTTTTTGAATTTTTAAAAGATCTAAGAAATTCCCATGGTTTTGATTTTTTGTTTAATAATTTTTAAAATTATCGGATCCATTATATGTAAAGTTGAATTTTATGCTTAATAAAACCATAAACTTTCAACTTTGTGTCTAATAGCTAATTAGTTTCATGATTTTTTCTTTTTAAATATCAAATAGGTGAAGACACATAATTGAAAATTCAAAAGGATATCTAATACAAAATTCAACCAGATACACAAGGACGATCAAGCGAAATTTAGAGGAGCAGAGGAAGAGCCAAAATGCGAACCTAGATTGGCTGAGCTTGGAGAGTCTGCGGAATCAGGATGCGTGGAGTCCTCCTCCCCCCAACTGTATCAAGCTGAATACATATGCTTCTTGGAACGAGGAGCAAAATAGAGGAGGAATCGGCTGGATTTATCGTGATTCGAAAGGGTCTCCCTTAGGCTTCGGCTACAAGTGGATTGGAAGGCAATGGTCAGTCAAATCCCTCGAGATGTTAGCAATCAAGGAGGGAATCAAAGCTTACCAGGACGAAGGCAGAAGCAAATCGACCCTGATCATAGTGGAGGCGGATGCTTCGGAAGTAATCAGAGCTCTAAACCACGAAATTGAAGACCTCTCTGAATCCAAATTGGTGTCGAACACCATTGAAGCCCTGGTCTCAGAATGCAAATCTGTTATCTTCGTTAAATGCCCTCAAGCAAGAAACAAAATTGCGCACAACCTTGAGCGATTGGCGGCGGGACTATCGCCGACGGGAAGGCCATCGGCCGTTGATGTCGATGGAGGTTTTTTTTTTTGGGTCTCTTCCACGCTGGAAGACGACAATTTCTATAGGGATGTTCATATCCCAGACTGGTTAACCTCTTTAATTTGGGAAGAGGTAGTTGTAATCGTTTGATTTCCCTTTAATGCAATTACTCCTTTTTTTTAAATTAAAAAAAAAAAAAAAAAAGTTTGACCCAAACTAGAAAGTTCAAACATCTTAAATATTTTTTATAGTTTGGAGACCAAATGGATATTTGCACCGAAACTTATAAAATTGTGGCAATTTGTACATATTCTTACAATAAACCTTATAAAAGTCATATAGTTTCTATACATTAAAATTTTAAGGTTAAAATTGAGTTTTTATTTTCCTTTATATCTTCTTGTATTTTAAAGATAAAAATAAATAGTTTAATTCAAATGTGAAATATATAATAAAGTAATGGGTAAGGGCCCTTCCTTAGAGTTAGAACACAACACCACCACTATGTGATGGAATTAATAAATTAAAAGGATATTTATTTATTTATTTGTGACAACAAAAAGGATTTGCTTATTATGAGCAATGATGAAATCGGCATTAAGATTTTGGACACAGTCGTTGATGAACGACAGGGTATGTTATTTAGAATCTAGACGACGACAATCGACATGTCGTCCTCGTGGAGCTGTTTTATTTATTTATTTATCTTGACAATTAAGAAATTATTTATTTACTTCCCACGTTCTACCTTTGACCAAATAATACTAAAATTAGTATACTATATATATAATATTTCATTTTTAAATTTATAAAAATAATCCAATATAAGAACTGCAAGCAACAATTATCCATTGGCATTTTTCAAGTACATTGTTGATCAAATTTGACTCGAGTGTTATTTCATCATTAAGTTTTAAAACTTACGTTTTTTTTTTTTTTGAAAAATTTTTAAAACTTACGTTTTTTTGCTCTTGAAGTTTTGAACATTTCTTATCTTTGGCACTTGCTATACTTTTAAATCCTTTGTAGATTGATTATTATGAGTCTAACATGACGTTATAAAAGGAGATGAAAAAAATCATTGCTACTAAATTATCAAAATTCGTACTAATTTTGTTTTTAAACCAAAAATTATTTTTATTTTTGTAATTTGGAACTCATTCTATTTTTAGTGATTGTACTTTCAAATGTTTAAATTTAGTCTTTGTATTTTCAATCAATCTTAAAATTAGTTCTCATCGATAATTTTAATTAATCAAGTTAATTTATATCTAAATTGGTAAACCAACAATCATCATAATTTTCATTCAACAAAAGCCACATTATGAAGGTTAATTAATAGCCTTTCTTTTTTCAAAAAGTTAACCCTAAACTAACGGTAGGAAGTAAAATTTTAAGAGTTATTGGTAATACGAAGACTAAATTTGGACATTTGAAAATAGAGAACAGAGTAGAAGGACCCCAACTTTATCATAACAATTGCCAAAGTGAGTATAGCTCAATGGTAATTGACATGTACTCTTGACCAAGAGGATAGAGATTCGAATCCCCTCACCCCAAATGTTGTTGAACTAAAAAATAAATTATCATAACAATTTTTTCTCTCTATTAATGTTATTGTTAGCTCTATTGATCCTCCTCCTCCTAAATAGGTTAAATTACAAATTTGGTTCCTATGGTTTAGAGAAAGAAAAAAAATTAGTCCCTATGGTTTTAAAATTAGAATTTGGTCTATTTGGCTGGATAAAAATCATGAAATAATCTCGATCACATACTCATTCCATTATAATTTTGTACTTATCCTGTCACATACTCAATCCATCAGTAGCTTCTAACATCCACATACTCAATCCATGCATGAGCGTAACTTCTAAGGTATAGACTATTCAATGAGGTTTTATCGAACTATATAAACTAAATTCTAATTTTTAAACCATATAAATTACAAGGATCAAATTTATAAATTTACCTTCTAAATAATACTAAAATAAATATTAATATCAAATATTGTACTAGTTTTAATTCCAAAATTAATTTAAGAAGCATTATTTTCTTCCAACATGTTAGTTCGCTGAGTCTTTTGAGATTTATTGCTAGTTTAAGAAGAAAAAAGATTTAGTCTAGACTCTAGAAGTCCAATATTGTTGGAAAAGAATTAAATTATTACCGAATATGTACAAAAAGCGAAATAAAATAAAATAAAATGTGTGGCAAATGTCACCGTCCATGCTTGCACATGCAAACGCGTCAGGTCACCTAACTTTTTGTTTTTTTTTTAAATCTTATAATTCTTAATTTAATATATATTTGATATTTTACATTCTAGAAACTAGAGAGTACTAAATGCATCCCCACTTCGTATTATTTACATAAAATAAAAGAAATTTGTTTTCCAAATTTATTGATTGGAAACAAAAGACGAATAACAACTAAAGGAGGAACAATATAACACAATTCATTCCTATAATTTAAAACGTGTCTACACATAACGTTACAAAAAGTACATGTTAATTTCAATGATAATTACAAAACGATACATCGAAAAGTTTGTCTACGTAAGAATTATAATAGGTGTTATAGGTAATTTTGGACCACTCTGATGCACAAAGAGCGGACGAAGACAACCGTAGGACTAGGAAACCGACTCAGAAGAAAACCAGACCAAAGGGTTGGGCCAACTTGGCCCAACCCATATGGTCGGTCTTGGCCGACCATTCGACCCGCTTGCGCGGCCAGAGCTTGTTCGCCTCCGTTTGGTACGGGTCGTCCCGATTTCGCCTGGTTTGTCCCAAAACGCCTCCGAATTCCTAAAAACCTTAGGAGCATGAGCAGATATTTAAACCTCTCTTCGTTACCGAAGAAAGGATCCTGAACTCTATTCTCGACTTTTCCTATTGCTCTCTAGCTCTTCCATCTGTTTTCTGACTTAAATATCGGAGGCGATGTAGCAAGCACCACACCTGTGCAAGTTTACTATTTTGCAAGTCATGTCTTCCTCCTCTCATTCAAATTTACCGTTGGTGGCACGTGAATGTTAGGTGAGTTCCTCCCGACAAAATTTGACCATCAACAATAGATAAAAAGTGAAAAAGGATTATCAGAAAGTAAAACAAAAATTAATTTAATCTGAAATTAAAAATCATCCCACGTTTGTTTGATTCCTTTAATTATATAAAAATACCTTAAAACTTTGAAGCATGTCTGCTTCCAAACTTCAAAAAGAATTATATTAACTTTTGAAATTTAAAATTTTGTCAAATGATTGATGAGAATTATTGTAATAGTTGATATATTTAAAAATTAAAAAAACATATATAATATGTTCAATATTAACTATATAAAATATTAAAACCGTGTTACCTTCATTTAAATCTAAAAGGTTCATTGACATCACTCAAAACATTATTCAATAAATTATTTAAAATTATTTTTTGCATATCGACCAACAAATCAATTTAAACGAGTAATGTTATAGACAACAAGTCGATTTTAAAAACTTTCAAATTATTTCCTTTCAAAAAAGATTGATTTATAATTGAAATTATACCTAAAGGCTTAAAGTTAATAGATATTTTGTATAATTTAACAAAATTGATTTGATTGGAAAAAAAAAATATGTACAGAAACAGAAAAGGAGTCAAAAAAGCAATGTAATGAGTGCTTCCCGCTTTCTATCAGCAGCGTTACGAACAGCACTCTCTAGTCTCTCTCTCTCCCTATTTTTGTTTTCTCTAACTTCAAACTTTCATTTTCCATTTTATCAGAAGCTCCCCAGAAAGTTCGCCACCTCTCTCTCTCTCGATGTTTATTTATATTGATTGCTCGTGATATGGGAGAATACATCCAATCTCGACTCTGATTTCATTGCTTCGTCTTGTACGCTTCGGTTTTCGCTCCAGAAACCATGGAAATTTGGACTAAACCCATCGTTATCTTCTCGATTCTGCTGTTTTTCCTGCATTCATCTTCAATCTCCGCGCAAGAAGTTGGTAAGCTCTTCACCGCTACTGATATTTCTATCTACATTGCTTTGATTTCTCATCCTTCCGTTTTCGTGATTGCGTGTTGTGTGCCTTCTGTTTAAGCCGTTCTATTTTGGTTTCGATTTTTAATTTCTGATTCTATCGACTAGTTTTTTTTGTTTAAGCCGCTACTGATATTTTGTTTTGTATGTATGTGTAAGATCTTGAGATGGAAGCTATAGTTTGTTTGGCGTGAATATTTGCATCGATGCCTCGAAATCGTTCCAGGAAACTCCTCGCTGAAACTGATACGATCCTTACATTGTTTTGATTTCTCCCCCTTCCAGTTTCGTGTTGTGTTTAGGCCATACGTTTAGGTTTCCTTTTTCATTTGTGATTCTAATGATTAATTTTTTAATCGACTTACTGCTCTCATCTGGATCTTTGATGTAAATAATTTTTCATTCATTTAGTTGTGTGAAATTAATTGTAAAATGTCGAAATGGAAGCTAGAGTTTGACTCGAATATTTACATCGGTATTTCGAAATCGTTTGGGTTGCAGAGGATGAGAGAGAATTTGATTACAAAGAAGGGAGTGAGAAAGGGCCAGGGCATTGGGGAAAGCTAAAGAAAGAGTGGGAAGCTTGTGACAATGGAGATTTGCAATCTCCCATAGATTTATCAAGCCAGAGAGTGAAGATTGTTCGAAATTTGGAAGAACTAGAGAGAAGCTACAGACCTTGCAATGCAACGGTTAAAAATAGGGGCCATGACATTTCTGTAAGAAATTCAACAGATTCCCTCTCTGTTCATCAATTTTTATGGTTTCTAATTTGTCTAAACCTTTTCATTCGTTGAATGTGGCTGTGGGATGCAGATATATTGGGTTGGTAATGCAGGATCAATTCAGATAAACGGCGTCGTTTATGATCTTCAACAATCCCATTGGCACTCACCTTCAGAGCATTCCATCGATGGAAGAAGGTATTTCTTTTGCATTAAAAAGATATTACACAACCATCCCGTTTCGATCCAGAAACTAACAGAATGTATTATTTAACGTATTAAGTTATAATTATTGTTTTGAAATTTTTAAGGATGATTCTAAATGGTTGATAATTAATATTGATAACCAATCAGGTATGACTTGGAACTGCACATGGTTCATATGAGTTCTGATCCCAATGTGAAGAACAAGATTGCTGTTCTTGGTCAACTCTACACGATTGGCCAACCAGACCATTTTCTCTCAAAGGTAAACCACCTCCAAATAAAATAAAATAGTCCCACCCCATCCCAATTCAATTGGTTGTACTATAAACCTAAATAAGTGATTCCAACTCATATTTATTAGTGAGGTTTAGTTGATGATTCTACTCAAATTAATTTGTAATTGTTGGAACCAACACAAATTATTAATTACAAGAAGAAAAAAAAAAAAAAAAACTTGTGTCCACAAATGTTGACAACTATGAGAGATAAATTTATTTTATTTTATTTTTTCACTTTTTACCTTTCCATTTCTTATTTGTCAAGATTTTAATGAGTCCTACATACCGATATGCAACCAAGTTTTTTTTTTTTTAAAAAAAATACAATGATACATTTTACACGTCATAATCATAGTCAATTATGCATATGTCTTTTAATTTAATTTTAGTGCATGACTTATTTTCTTAATTAGTTCAAATCTTTGAGCATAATATCTCATTAAATATAATATAATTTTGAATAAAATATGTGAAAAGAGGTCAGTAAATTTTTTTTTTTTTTTTTTTTTTTTTTTTTTTTTTTGTAGCTTAGTAAATTCTAACCTTTGTTTTTAAATGAAGTACTTGAACACTCCCAAACAACCAAATCCAAATATGCTAAGATTAGATTGGATCATTTCTTTCAAACAAATTTATATTCCAAACAACAAACGCAAACCATTACATTAAAAATAATAAGTTAAATTACAAGTTTAGTCCCTTAATTTTTATGGTTGTATCTATTTGGTCCCTAAACTTTAAAAAGTGTCCAGAAATCTTTGAACTTTCGATTTTATGTCGAATAAATCCCTCCACTTTAAAAAGTTTCATGTATGTCTTTAAGATTTCACTTTTTTGCCCAACACTTCTCTCAACTCTCAATTTTGATTTAATAGATCCTTGACCTATTCGACATTTTTTAAAATTTGCAGATCTGCTAGACACGAAATTGAAAGTTTAAGGTTCTATTAGGCATAAAATTAAATTTATACTTGTAATTTAACTAAAATAATAATAAGCTCACTTCTCTTTATTCAAAAATAAAAACTTGGTGTTTCTTGATGTTCAGTTGTGTGGGGAAATAATCGACGTATCTGATCAGAAGCATGAAAAGAAGATGGGAGTGATGAATCCTGCAGATATCAAGTTTGGTGGAAGAAAGTACTACAGATACCTTGGTTCTCTCACTATTCCTCCTTGTACTGAAGGTGTAATTTGGACCATAAACAAGAAGGTAAGGAATACTTTGAGCACTTAGAAGTTAATCGAGTCGTAATCAGGATTTCCTTATTAACTATAATCAAAATTCGTAGGTTTAAACGTATTCATGTCTTGTTAATTGGTTATAACTCAACTATCCTAGTTGAGGATTACATATATCAAGTGGATTAGAATAAGGAAAATGGATATGATTCTTCAAATGGAAAGATTTAAAGTCATTTTTTATTATTTGGAGTTTGCAAAAATATTGTAACCTAAAAGTAGCTCACATAGTTAAAACATTATATTCTCAAACTAAAAGATCAAATGTTCAAATGCTCGCACACCTGCTATTAAACGGAAAGAAAAAAAAAGTAATTTATCAATATATTGTGATTATCTTACTAGAGTTTTTACGACAGATAAGGACTGTGTCAAAGGAGCAAGTCAAACTTCTAAGAGAGGCCGTTCATGATGTAAGAAGCTCAATTGCCTTTATTACAAGACTTTGATGAATTGATTGCCTCAATCATATTGAAATTGAAATGTTTTTTGTTTGTATTGTCGTAATTGCAGTATGCAGAGTTCAATGCAAGACCATTGCAGCCACTCAATAATCGGGAAATCCACCTTTATAGCCCAACTCGAGAAACTAAAGCATGATCATTCAGATTGCACCTTTCTCTCCCTATCCCCTTATTTTTTAATTGGTTAAACTATGCCTTTTAAGTTTTTTTTTTTTTTTTTTTTTTTTTGACATGTAGGGGTGGAGGATCAAACCTCTGACCTTATAGTGAAGTTACAAACTAGATGCCAGTTGAGCCAAACTCTTGTTGACAATGCCTTTTAAGTTTTGGTAATTGGACTTTTATAGCATTTAATTTTAATTCTCATATTTTCATTAGAGCGTCATATCTGGTCGTTGATTTATAAATACATGGGTGAAAATGTCTAAGTCTTGACAATAAACTGTCGACATGTAGCTTAACTGATTAAGACATATATTCCAACCAAAAGGTTAGATTCAAATATCTACTTCATCTATTACAACTGAATAATAATAATAATAATAATTAAAAGGAAAAAAATACACTTTTAGTCCATTAGGTTTGGGTTGATTTCATTTTGGTTCATGAGTTTTCAAACTCAACATTTTAGCCCCTGAAGTTTGCATTTTCTTACATTGTTGGTCCCTTCGTTTAATTTTTCGTTAGATTGCTGATGTGGCACCCATTTTTATTTGAAAAACATTTTTTTTAATTTTTAAAATAAAAAATAATATTAAATTAGTAACAAAATTATTTCTTCTTCTTCTTCTTCAAGTCCACCACCACCTTCCGCCACCGGCGGTCGGGCGCTATTTTTATATTATTTTAATATATTTATTTTAAAATTTCTTAAAAAATAATATTTTTATAAAAAAATGTTGCCACGTTAGTAAACAGTTAGAATTTAACAGAGAATTTTACGGAGGGACAAAAAATGTAACGAAATCCAAACCTCAGAGGTAAAATTGTTGAGTTTGAAAACTCAGGGACCAAATTGTAACCTAACTCAAACCTCAGGGACCAAAAGTGTATTTTTCCCATAATTTTATTTTAAAAAATTAGTGAAAAATGGTGTCATGTCAGCAATATGTTAGGGTTTAAAGGAAAATTAGATGGAGAGACCAACAATGTAACGAAATACAAACCTCGAACGCTAGAATGTCCAGTTTGAAAGCTCAAGACAAATAAAATCTAACCCAAAACTCTAGGACCAAAAGAGTATTTTTTTTCCCAATTAAAAAAAAAAAAAAAAAAAAAAAAAACTCTTAGAAATTTTGAGAGAGAAATATATGTTGCAACCAACCATGGCTTGATTCATGGAATAATTGAAAATGAAAACCTATATTTTGTGCATGGTGAAAATTAGGGGTGAAGAAGTAAAGCCGAAAAAAAGAGTCAATCGACCGAATCGACGTCGGTCGGACGGTTTTCTTATAAATTCAGTCGGGTTGGTTTTACCTAAAACCGACTTGTCGGTTGGTCGGCTCACCCAAACTGGCAAGAACAGACCAAACCGACCAAGTTAAAAAAATTTAATTTAATTAAAAAAAAAAAAAAAAAAAAAAAAAAAAAAAAAAAAAAAGGTAAGTGTACCTCTGTCTGCGCTACAGGAACAGCAAAAAGAGTCATATAAAAGTAGAGAAAATTGTAGTGTAGACTTGCATAATTCATACATTGTGGCGCGTTTTGTATACGATGAATAGGTTGAATCAAGGCCAAATTTAAGCCATAATAAATATAAAATCTATACAATTTAATAGCTAAAATCAAAGCTAGGATAATTGATTTGATTTGCTCTAATACATAGCATAGGAAGACCGTCGTGTCTCCAAGGATACATTTAAAAATATATATTTTGTTTTTTTTTTTTTTTTTTTTTTTTTTTATCTCTCACACGTCTCTTCTTCTCTCATTTTCCTTCTCTCTCTTTACATTTTTTTTTTTTTTCCTTTCTATCTTGTATCTTCTTCCTTTGTCTCTGGTTTTTTCCCTTTACTTTTCCCCCTATTTTCTTCTTCTTCTTTCATTTATTTTTCTTTTTCTTCTTAGTTTTCAATTCTTCATTTTTCTTTCTTTCATCTTCGTATATTTTCTTTCTTCTTCTTTCCGTTTTTTATCTTTTTCTTCATTTATTTTGTATTCTTTTCTTTTCTCTTTTTTTCCTATTTTTATCTTCTTCTTCCTATAGTTTCTTGAAACCGAGCTTTCTTCCCCATTTTTCTTTTTTATTCTTTCATTTTTTTTTTCTTCCTTTTCTCTTTTTCTTATTCACTTTAGCTGGAATCTTGAAACCGATCATATCCGAATCGGTCGCCAGCGTCACCAATCACGTCCAAATCGACGAAAACTGCGACGACGATTTTGGCCAAAAACTGACCCCGACCTGCTCAATCCCAGTGAAAATTGACTTAGAGATATAATTGGAAGAATAAAACGCGTGGAAATAGGTTACAAATATAGTTTGGTCATTTTTCAAATATACACTATATCTTTCATAAATTAGGGTGGGTGGACTCTTTTAACTCATTGATTTCAAATATGTCTAAATCTTTTAAAATTATGAATGATAATTTTTATTATTCCCCAAATGTCCCTATTTAATTGTGATATGCTAATAATTATTGATTTGTTTTTAATCCAGCAGTCGTATTTCAATTTTAGTAAATCTTAAATTATTAATTTATTATATTATTAATTGGTTTTTTAATAAGAAACATGCTTCTTCTATTTTTCCAATTTTTTATTTTTTTTATTTGTTTCATTGTAATTGTTTTTGTATTTGGTATATTTTGGGTTTCATTTCAGTTTGTAATCCATCTTTTCTATATGTATGTTGTTATTTCTTGTTCTATGGGTTCATATCATAAAGAAAAAGATGGAAAATGCATGGTTTGAGGAAAAAAATGTTCAAATCAATCCGTCGATTTTTTCCTTTTTTGTTTCTTTTTTTCTAAATTACACATATCATCATGTAGGGGCAAATGCGTAAATGAGCTTCCCTTCTTATTTTCATATCTGGATGTGGGCTGACAAGAATATAAATTTTGAAAGAAAAAAAATGGATATGTTTAGAATAATTGGGCTACTTTTGACCCATTTATGTAGTTACCCCTAGGGTTAACCACAAAAATAAACAAAATAAAAAGTCGGTTTTAAAAAATAGCAATTGACCCTATTAGTTAGATAAATGTACAAATTAATTTTCTAAATTGAAAAATCAAAATTAGCAACTTGCTGAAATACCTTTAATGAAAAATACATAAAATTAGGATTACAAGGGAGTTAAACGAAATCTTGGATTCAAATCAAATAAATAAAATCTATTTGAATTTTCCTTAAAAAATGACTTATGATTAAAAAAAACAAAGTGAAAATACATAAGAATTTAAAAAATAATCGAATAAGCTGGAAAAGAAAAATGTAAACAAAATATGAAAAATTTGACCATAGGTAAGGAAAAATACCTAGTATGGAGAATCTCGTATAACTCAATGAATTCATATAAAATTACTGAAATATAAAATCTAAAAAAACATGAAGAACATGTAAAAGTACGTAAAAAAAACATGATTTTAATAACTGCAAATTCACGCGTTCATAACGCAAGAAATACCATGTATTTAAATTTAAGGAACAGATATACAAATATCTTGTATTAAAAAACTATGAACAGAAAGTTTAATCGCTACTCACCTCACCAAAACCATCGAAAAAACACGAAAACGAGACCCACGCCGCTAGAACTCGAAGAAGAAGAATACCCACAAATCGAAAACACACTGATCGAGGAGAAGACGACGTCGAGCGTTTTTTCAGATTTGAACTCGACGGCAGAGAGAGAGGGACGTTATGAGTTTATTCAGCTTCGGTGTGGGTTTTGTTCAGGTCCAAGAGTGGGTCTCGGTCGTCGTTTTTTCATGATCTGAAGTTGATCGGCGGCGGTCGTCGGTCGCCGACCACCAGAGTTAAAGAAGAAGGGGTGGTGGTTGAGAGGAAGAAGATGGTGATGGTTGAGAAGAAGAAAAATAGGAAAAAGAGGAGGGAAAATGAAATTTGAATATATATATATATATATTAATTGTTTTATTTTTAAAATTAAAAAAATGATTTTTTTTTTTTAAGTGTCACGCCAGCAAACTGTTAGTTTTTAACTGAAAAATGGATGGATGGACTAAAATGAAACTAAAATCAAACATCGGTGTTGAGTTTGAAAACTCAGACCAAAATGAAATCTAACCCATACCTCATGAACTAAAAGTGTATTTTTCCCAATCATTAACCTAAAAGGGAAATTTAAATAATACGACCCTTTTAGCACACCGAAGCCATCAGAAAGGGAAGATGAGAAACATAAGATAGCGGTTGGAGACAAATTGTTGAGGGAAATTACAAATAACAAAGGAAAATTGAGAAAATATTGAGAAACAAACACGTAAACAATTAGGTTGAGGCGCATGTATCTTGCTCTCTTTAAGGAGATTCAAGCCCTCTACGAGTATAATTCTTTATCAATCACCGGTGCAGCAGGTATTCTCTAGTCGAAACGTTGTGTAGCTCAAACCACTTTGCACTAAGAGGTTGAGCTCAAAGCTCCCCAACAAATAACGAGAAATATGAGAAAGTGGGAAGGAAGAGAAGATAGAAATTGTTGTATTCATCGTGTTGAAAGTGTTTGGTTTGAGAGGTACTTATAGGATTTTCTAGAAATTTAATACAAAATACAAGTAACCAACACATGTTAAAACCAAAACTTTTTTTTTTTTTTTTGAAAAGAGACATCAATATATAAGAGAAACCAAACACTTTCTCTTCTCTTTCCTGCTCTACAAACAGATGAAAAATCAAGAAATTCCTCAAAACACTAACGGGCAAACTCTCCAAATACTCTGAAAATCCTGTTAGTGGAAAATGAAACCTCATTATCAATGATTGATGGCTGTAAATCCTCCATTGAAGGACCTCGAACTCTCCAACTTGAGAACATGGTCCATGCCCATAATGGATGGGGCGAAAAGTAGCGTGAGGCTGACAGCTCCATCCGCGACTTGTTTGGATTTTTCCAGTTGTAACATTTTAATATTTAAATAAGAGTTTCTTTTTATGAATTAATTTTAGAAGGATTTTCTCTTATTTAAAAAAGAAAAACGTATTTGGTAGTTTTACTTTTCGCCCCATCCATTATGGGCATGGACCATGTTCTCAAGTTGGAGAGTTCGAGGTCCTTCAATGGAGGATTTACAGCCATCAATCATTGATAATGAGGTTTCATTTTCCACTAACAGGATTTTCAGAGTATTTGGAGAGTTTGCCCGTTAGGGGCTGTTTGGCCCATGGTTTCGGAATCAGAACCCTGGGAATCAGAACCCTGGGGGGTTTGTTCTGGCGTGTTTGAAAGCCTGGGAATCAGAAAACAGTGTTTGGGGTGCTGTGTTCTGAACCCTGGGAATCAGAAAACAGTGTTTGGGGTGATGGGTTCTGAACCCTGGGTTTGGACAGTTTTTTTTTTTTTTTTGCTTTTATATTTTATTATTTTTTTTCTTTTTTGGTGAATGTTTTATTAATTGTAAAGCCCCTTGTGTAACATAGATTAATTTTTAAGAGAATTTTGAATTAAGCATTTAATTTATGATATATACGAAGAATAAGAAAATTGTTTCTAATAATCAAAATATTGATTATCATTGACGAATTGAAAAACATAACATGAAATTCTTAGGCCCCATTTGAAAATTTAAAAGTTTGAAAACAAAAAAAAAATAGTTTTCAAAAAATAGTTTTTGTTTTTTGGAATTTGTTTAGGAATTCAAATGTGTCTTTAACAAAGATGAAAATCATCCTAAGAAAATTGAGAGAAAACAAACATGATTTTCAAAAATCAAAAACCAAAAGCCAAATTATTAGATGGGGTTTAAGTTTGGTCATTTTTTCCATGGATCCACATGCAAAATTTAAATTCAAAACAATAGTTCATTAATGTTAAATTAAAGTAGTTATTGAGACAAAAAAACATGGTTCATGAGAAAATAAAAATTTGGAACATATAATCACATAATAAATAAAATATAATCTATAGGCTACTTTAAAATGACTAAATTAAATATTAAATTATGTATATTTATATTATTTAAATATAAATAAGTTCAAAATAAATATCATATGTCAAAATAAACTTAGCTTAGCAATAATTGATATATGCGCTCGATCAAAAAGTTAGAGATTCGAATATTCCCACATCGAAATGTTGTTGAACTAAAAAAAATTGTACATATAAATTTGGTTTTTTTTTTTTTTTTTTTTTTGAGATTACATATAAATTTGTTTTTTTTTTTTTGTTTTTGTGTATGTAATTTAAAATTAAATACTTTATTTACTATAGCGGATTTAAAATTAAATATTATTCATTTTATTTTAATAAATTCAAAATAACTTACTATTTATTTTTGTCATTCGGAATATTGTTAATTTTAAAATAAATACATATTTTTTTAATACGTTAACTCAAAATTATATTTTATTTTAAAAATATTTATATGGGTAAGTTGCTAAAATACTTTTTCTTATGTTAAAATTATAAAATTATATATGTATATATATATTAAAATATTGTTAATTTAATATAGAGAAATGAAAAGAATTATGAGAAAAATGATGGGACCCACCAAATTTATGACAAAAATGGATAAAGTAATAGTGGGTCCCACCAACTTTATGGAAGAAAGAGAAATCATAGGTTTGGAGTGGTTTTGAGGTGGGTTTGGAGAGAAAAACCATGGGGTTGGGTTTGGAACTCATGGTGTTGTGATTACAATGGGACAAACATGGTATTGGGTTTGGAACACAAAACCACCCAAACCCAAAACCATGGGCCAAACACCCCTAAGTGTTTTGAGGAATTTCTTGATTTTTCATCTGTTTGTAGAGCAGGAAAGAGAAGAGAAAGAAATTGATATGACTAATCATGTGGGTAGGGGGATATGAAGAAGAAAGAAAGAGAAAAGATAAAGAAATTGATATGACTAGTCATGTGGGCAAGGGGGATATGAAGAGGAACGAAGGAGGAAGATTAGAGGTAAAATCATATCTTCTTGGGTAAAATATCTTTTTGGTCCCTCATGTTTCGGGTTTGTTTCTAATAGGTCCCTAAGTTTCAAAATCAAACAATGAAGTCCCTACCCTTTGGGAAATGTTTCTATTGAGTCCCTTCACCATTAATTTTTTTAACGGGGCTGACGTGGCACGTTAAAAATATTATAATAATATTTTTTAAATTAAAATAATTAAATAATAAATAATTTTAAAAAAATCTTCGTCCCTCTCTTTCTCTCTCCCCCATCTTCGTCTCTCTCTCTTCTGGTAATTTTCTTCCCTCTCTCTTCTCTCTCCCCCTCCCCTTCTCGCCAGCGTCCGGCAATAGCCCTGCCGCCGCCGCCCTCCACCTCTCTTCTTCTTCTTACCCTTTTAAAAAATCTCTCTCTCTCCTCCCCCCACCCCACGATACCCCTTCTCCTTTCCCTTTCTTTCCCCATTCGTTCTGTTCTACCGAGCTCAAGCTTTGAGGAAAAATTGAGACTACGGATTGCATCTACATAAACCTAGCGCACCCATCGAAGCTAGGATCAAAGATCTCTCGAAGATGACTTTGAGGGAAAAAATCGGCCAGATGACACAAATTGAGCGCACCCTTGATTCCCCTTCCCTTTCCTTCTCTTTCCCCTTCCCCTTCCCCTTCCCCTCCTCGCCGCCGATGACTGTCGCCGCCGCCTTCTTCATCTGCTCACCGGCGGCTTCTCACTCATTTTTCTTCTTCCAAACCGAGCCCACCCTCTCCCCTTTCTATTTCTTCAAAACCAAACCCACCCTCTTCCTTTGGGCAATCTCCACTGTTTCGGGCTAAATCGTAGCAGAAAAACTATAAAGATAAAATCATGGAAATTCCAGGATCCTCAAATTTCAAGCCAGCCAAGACCAAAAAAAGAAAAAAAACAAAAAAGAAACAAGACAGAAACCAAAAGAACATATATCAAACACCAAACTGAAACCCAAAATTATAATAAATTTTGAAAGAACCAAGCCAAAAGGAGGAGAATCCAAGTCCAAATCTATTTCTCTCTGTAATTTTGAAACTCTACAAATCAATCCCAATGGCCCCGAAGAACCAGAGACCCTATTCGAAATTCGGATTCGAAGACTGGCGGTGATAGCCTGCAACCTCGACGAAGAGGGGCTTATCGGAGAGCTCTGCAACGGTTTCAATTTGCTGATGGACAGACAGAAATGAGTGGTAAGTTTCGAGAGCTTGAAGAGGAATGCGACGACGCTAGGGCTCGGGGATCTCACCGATGACGAGTTTAGAGGATGTTGAGGGAAGGGGATTCCGACGACGTGTTGATGAGAATCTGACAAAGGCAGCGGCGGCGACGGTGATCCTCGACGGCAAGGAGGTGAAGTGGAAGGGGAAAGAGAAGGAAGGGGAAGGGGAAGGGGAATCGAGGGTGGGGAAGGAGAGAGAGAGGAAAATACTTTTTTTTTTTTACTTTTTTATTAATTTATTATTTTAATTAAAATTTAATATTTTTAAAATAATATTTTCTTATATTAAACGGCCACGTCATCACCGAATGACTCAATAGAAACATTTCCCAAACAGTAGGGACTTGATTGTTTGATTTTGAAACCTAGGGACCTATTAGAAACGAACCCGAAACATGAGGGACCAAAAAAGTATTTTACCCTATCTTTTTTATTCAAACTTGAGAAACATAATCTATTTAAACAATTTAAGATTAAAGAAATAGATTGAAATTTCGGATGAGGGTAAAAATGGAAATTGATGGCACAAATAAAGTCACGTGACAAACACCACTTTTTCACTCGTTTCTTTTTTGTCTATCTATCTAAATCGACATATTTATTTTTTTAAGTCATTTACAACGATTTTCCTAAGTTCATTGCTCGTGCTCAACCCACTGTTGATTGGACCGAAGAGAAATTTGTTGATAAGGCCCAAATTAAATGGCCAGAAGATAAACGATATATATTTTTAAAAAAAAATTAAAAAACAATAATTTAGATAGAGAATTTTATTTTATAAATATATGTCCATTAATAAGAAAGAAATTGTAACAATTATAGTAAAACCAAAATGGGTCCCACAAGCTTGAGAATTGTACCTGATTTTAAACCGTGATTGTTCTATACTTCGATCAAGAAATTGATGATGCATCATGATAACACATTTGCATAATTATTATTGATTTTTTTTTGGAAAAAATACACTTTTGGTCCCTGAGTTTTCAAACTCAACAAAAATACCTGAGGTTTGAGATAAGGTGCACTTTGGTCCCTGCCATCAAATTTTCTGTTAACTTTTAACGGTTGCTGACGTGGCACTATTATTTTAATATAATTTTTTTTTTATTTATTTTTATTTATTTTTATTTTTTTTATTAAATTTATTTTTATTTTTTATATAAAAATAATAGTGTCACGTCTGCAACCGTTAAAAGTTAACAGAAAATTTGACTGTAGGGACCAAAGTGCTATCTCAAACCTTAGGGATATTTTTTTGTTGAGTCTGAAAACTCAGAGACCAAAGTGTCACTTAACCCAAACTTCAGGGACCAAAAGTGTATTTTTTCCGAAGATGAAGATTTGAACCTAACCTTTTGAATGGAATATAGGTCTTAATCAGTTAAATAACATATGGATGATTTTTGTTTATTGGTAAGAGTTAAGTCTTATATTTTCACCAAAGTATTTATAAATTAAAGGGCCTTTGACATTCTTTGAGATACGAGAATTAAAATATTATAACAATTTGTTTGGGATTATCAATATCAAATATTCCAGAGTAAAAAACCTTAGATTTAAACTCTAGGATAGTAAATATTTGGTTTGGATATTCAGAATAATTATATCTAGAAGTTAAATATCTATGTTTGCTTTATTTGGTTTTGTTTATGAAAAAAATGCATAAATAATTTAAAATAATATTAGATTTAATTAAAATATTTATATTAGATAATTAATTAATAAATAAATAATAACTTGAAACAATTAAAATTAATTTATACGTTAATTAAGAAGTAATGATCTTATCTTTTTCTCTATCCTCTATCCTCGTTTCTCAAAGAAAAAAGAAGAATTGAAGTAAAAAAATATTATCTCTGAGAAGAATAATAAAATCTCATGCTCATGAGATAGTTTTATCTATAGCTAATAATCACCTTGATTTAAAAAAAAAAAAAACAAATATCGATAAAACAAACCTTGATTTTTTATATCATTAACAAAACCCATCTCAAAACAAACCAAAGAATCATGGCCTAAAAGCTCAATTACCAAAACTTAAAAGGCTTGCTCAAAAAAACATAGTTTAATAGGGAGTGAGAGAGAGAGGTGTAATCTTGAATGATCAGGCTTTAGTTGGGTCTTTAGTTGGGTAAAAGTTGATTTCCCGACCATTGAGTGCCTGCAATGGTCTTGCATTGAACTCTGCATACTGCAATTACGAAAATACAAACAAAAAACATTTCGATTTCAAGATGATTGAAGCAACCAATTCATCAAAATCTTGTAGTAAAGGCAATTGAGCTTCTTACATCATGAACGGCATCTCTTAGAAGTTTCACTTGCTCCTCTGACACAGTCGCTATCTGATGTATTACCGTTCAAAGGTAAGATTCAATCACAATAATTTGGCAAACTATATATGTATATATATTTTTTAAACTTTTTTATAGAGTATAATGTCTAACTAGTTGAACTACTTTTAGGTTGACAGTATTTTAACAAACCCCAAAGAATCACTTTAAATTGTCAATTCTCAGGTTTATTCTTCTTATTCTAATCCACTTCATATATACAATCCTCAACTAGCATATTTCAATTATAACCAAACAATCATTTGTTTGTTAATTAAGAAGACCTTATGTCAAAGATATGAATATGTTTAAACCTATCAATTTTAGTCACATAGTTAATAAGGAAATTTTGATTGAACTTTACAATTTGATTAAATTTAAGTGCTTATAATCAAATAACTTAGAAAAAAGTTTTCCTTACATTTTTGTTTATGGTCCAAATGACACCTTCGGTACAAGGAGGAATGGTGAGAGAACCAAGGTATCTGTAGTATTCTGTTCCACCAAACTTGATATCGGCCGGATTTATTACTCCCACGTTCTTTTCATGCCTCATATTAATCATACTTCCTATTTCATCACTCAACTAAACATCAAGAAACAATAAGTATTTATTTTTTAATAAAGAAGAGAATTTTTTATTATTATTATTAATATTACAATTTTTAATGTATGGTTAGTGTTCGTTATTTGGATTATAAATTTGTTTGAACCAAATGATCCAATCTAATTATGCATACTTGAATTTGGTTTGTGGGGATTGCAAATTATCAACAACTAAAATAGCTGTAATTTATAAATTATTGACCTATTTTAACAGATATTATTCAAAATTATATTATATTTAATGAGATTTATGCTCAAAGAGTTGAACTAACTCTTGCTTCAAGAAAGAACTCAAAAGAATTATGCAATAAAATCAAATTAAAAGACACGTGCATAATTAACTATGAATAGTAAAATGTATCTTTAAAAAAATGAAGAATAAAATGTATATTTGTTTTCTTTTTTTTTAGAAAAATGTATCCTTTTAATTAATAATTTTTGTTGGTTCCAACCGTCACAAATTAATTTTAGTAGAATCCTAAACTAAACCTCACATGAGTTCAAATCACTTAAACTTATTCAAGTTTATAAGCGAACCATTTGAATTGGAACGGGTTGAGACTATTAAATCACCAATAAATCTAAAAGCTTAAGCAATGTACAGTAAATTTAATTACATTAAGACGATTTTATTCTGTTCGGAGGTGGTTTACCTCTGAGAGAAAAGAGTCTGGTTGGCCCATTGAATAGAGTTGACCAACAACAACAATCTTGTTCTTCACATTGGGATCAGAACTCAAGTGAACCATGTGGAGTTCCAAGTCATATCTGATTGGGATTCGAAACACAAACCACTTGGTCATTAGTACAAACTTTATCCTGATTATGTTTGTCAAATTATCAAGAACTTACCCTCATCATTAAATATTTCAAAACAACAATTATATCTTACTGAGCTAATTAATTACATTCTATTAATTTCTGGGTTGTAATAGGATGGTTGTGCAATATCTTTCATATGGAAAAGAAATACCTTCTTCCGTTGATGGAATGCTCTGAAGGTGAGTGCCAATGGGCTTGTTGAAGATCATAAACGACGCCGTTTATCTCGACTGATCCTGCATTACCACCCCAATGTATCTGCATCCACAGCCACGTTCAACGAATGAAAAAGCTTAGACAAATTAGAAACCATAAAAACTGATGAACAGAGAGGGCATCTGTTGAATTTCTTACAGAAATGTCATGGCCCCTATTTATGACTGTTGCATTGCAAGGATGGTAGCTTCTCTTTAGTTCTTCCAAATTTGGAATAATCTTCACTCTTTCGCTTGATAAATCTATGGGAGATTGCAAATCTCCATTGTCACAAGCTTTCCATTCTCCATGTATATTTCCCCAATGCCCTGGCCCTTTCTCACTCCCTTCTTTGTATTCAAATTCTCTCTCATCCTCTGCAACCCAAACGATTTTGTAATACCGATGTAAATATTTGAGCCAAACTCTAGCTTCCATCTCGAGATTTCACAATTAATTTTACACAACTAATTAAATGAATGAAAAATTATTTACGTCAAACAATCCAGATGAGAGCAGTACGTCGATTCAAAAATTAATCAGGATAACCACAAATGAGAAAGGAAACCTACACATATGGCCTAAACACAACACGAAACTGGAAGGGGGAGAAATCAAAACAATGTAAAGATTATATAAGTTTCAGTGAAGAGTTTCCTGGAACGATTTCGAGGCATCGATGCAAATATTCAAGCCAAACAAACTATAGCTTCCATCTCAAGATCTTGCATCGATACGAAACAAAAAAAAAAAAAAAACGATTCAGATGAGAGCGAGCTCGTCGATTCAAAAACTAGTCGATAGAATCAGAAATTAAAAATCGAAACCAAAATAGAACGGCTTAAACAGAAGGCACACAACACGCAATCAAGAAAACGGAAGGATGAGAAATCAAAGCAATGTAGATAGAAATATCAGTAGCGGTGAAGAGCTTACCAACTTCTTGCGCGGAGATTGAAGGTGAATGCAGGAAAAACAGCAGAATCGAGAACATAACAATGGGTTTAGTCCAAATTTCCATGGTTTCTGGAGCGAAAACCGAAGCGAGGAAATGATTTACAAGACGAAGCAATGAATTCGGATTTGGTCTATTGTCTCAGATTACGAGCAATATATATAAATAAACATCGAAAGAGAGAGAGAGAGAGCGGTGAGGAAATTTAAGGATCGTGGCTAAAAATAAGACAAAATAATAGGAGGGAAAGAGGGTTAGGATGGTTTTGAATTTTATAAATTAATGGTTAAATTTTCATTAATGCGAGTTGAATTGGTTTCATTTATACTCCTCGAGTTTGAAGTTTATTTCAAAATAACATTTGATGACATTTGTTCGTTGAATTTATGGATGAAAAATGACGGATTGACAGGTCTTGTTACTTATGTGAACATTTTTTAACATATATGTGGAAAAAATAATAAAAACACATGCAAACATATCATTTTTCATCCATAAATTTAACGGAAAATATCTCGAAGGATCGTTAGTGTAGAGGTGCAACACGGTGAATCACACACGACACACTGGCACCTTTTGAACTTTTAGCCAATTTACAAAAATGTAAATCATATTTTGCAATTTAGTCCACGTACTATTTAAATTTATACTACCATCCATTCTTTTTTTCAGTCAAATGTTTAACATATGTTCCAATGTCATTGGCAATACTTAATAAAAGTTCATACGATTTTGCTAACATGAGCATAACTCAATTGACATAAAACGTGTACTGATAAGAGGTCAAGGTTCGAGTCCGGTTCAGATTTCTAACCTACCAACTAAAACCCATTTTCATTTGTCCACGAAAGCCCACGTCCACAGGTATAGTGTGATTCAATTCGTTCCGTCCCTTAAACTTTAAGCCCAGCTCACTCTTTTTATTTTCCGTTAAGAAGAGTGTTCTTGAAAGTGGAGGATGAAAATAAAAGGTTAAATTATCAAAAATACCCCTCGACTTTAGGATTTGTTTCAATTATACCCCTGAACTTTCAAAAGTTTCAATTATGCCCTTGAAGTTTCAAATTTGTTTTAAAACTACCCTTGGAGACATTTTCCGTTAAATTTATCGACAAAAATTGATGCGTTTGCATGTGTTTTTATCGTTTTTTTTTTTCCACGTATGTGTTCAAATCTATTCACATAAGCAACAATATATATGCAAACACGTCATTTTACATCCATGAATTTAACAAAAAAAAGCCTTCAAGGGTAGTTTTGAAACAATTTTGAAACTTCAAGGGCATAATTGAAACTTTTGAAAGTCTAGGGGCATAATTGAAACAAACCCTAAAGTTTAGGGGTATTTTTGATAATTTAACCAAAATAAAAAGCCAGTGAGTATACAAAATATATTAATTTTGTAATTTTTCATTGTAGTTTCAAATATCTTCATTTTTCAGTATTTAACATATATAATTTTTTTAATTTACATTTATTTATTAGAAAAAATACACTTTTTAGTTCAGTTAGGTTTCATTTTTTTTTTACACGGGTTAAACAAAAATTATGCTACAAATTTCAAATCAGATCAAGATCAACCACTTTCTTTTCTTTTAAAATCTTGTTTGTGAAATTGATTTTTTGTTTTCATATTGTACAAAGTTACCTAATGAGTCGCCAACTCTAATAGTATGTCCTACAACCCAAGTATCGTAATCAAACCCCTGACTCCAGCCAGAGTTGCCGCCAACGATGATATCTGCTCCATAAACCGCGCGCACGGCCACCAGAAGAACCAAAAGAGCAGTCGCTAATTTCATGGCCATTTTTTGCAATCTACTTCGATCTTACTGGAACTCACTCACCGTCCCTCACTCGCGGGTTTCAACCCTGCCCGACGATTTCAACGGCTGAAGACGAAGTTCGTGGGTGCCGAACAGATCTGGAACTCTCTCATCGCCGACGATTTCAACCCAGCCCGCACAGATCTGGAACTCTCTCACCGTCGGTCTTCCTCTTTTCCTCCAGATCGAGTCCCACGAACTTCAAATCTGAAACTCACAAACCCACGCAAACCCACCAACCCACGGCAGTGCAGCAATAGTCCAGACGGCGGTGAGAGAGAGGGAGGGACGGTGAGGAGCGAAATAGAGGGATGACGGTGAGAGAGAGAGGAACGGCGAGGGAAAGAAAGAGAGGGATGGTGAGGGAGAGAGAAAGAGAGAAGAAGACAAAAATCCAACGACTGACGCGCAAGCGACGGTCACGGCGCGACGTTATGTGATGGTGAAGATTTAGAATTGAAGAAGAAGAATGAGGTTTGAGTTGAAAAAGAAGAAATGGAAGAGAGAAGAATTAGAAATATATAGAAAAAAAAACAATACATTTTAATTGTTTTTAAAAAAAAAAAATAAAAAAAAAAGTGTCACGTCAGTATTCCGTGAGAGTTTAACATAAAATTTGATGGAGGGACCAAAAGTGTAACGAAATCGAAACCTCATGAGCTAAGTTTGAAAACTCAGGGACCAAAATGAAACCTAACTCAAATCTCATGAACTAAAAAGTGTATTTTTCCTAATAAATAGTGTATTTTTCCTAATACACTTTTGGTTACTGAGGTTTGGTTTAGGTTTCGTTTTGGTCTCTAAGGTTTTAAACTCAACATTTTAGTCCCTGAGTTTGCATTTAGTAGCATTTTGGTCCGTCCATCCATTTTTCCGTTAAAAACTAACGGAAAGATGACGTGGCTCTTGTTTCTTTATTAAAAAAATATATTTATATATATTTTTAATTAATGAATATATTTTTTAATTACTTTTAATTAAATAATATTATTTTTTAATTATTTACATTTTTTCCTTTTTCCATTTTCTCCCTCTTCTCCCATCTCCTTCTCTCTCACAACAACCCAGCCGTGTGCCCCTTCCTCCGGCGACACCTCCCTCCGGTCATCTTCTCCGTCGAGTGGCGATTCTGAGCAACTGCAAAAAAAGCACAAAAACGCCGTCGGTGGGGTTTAGGGGCCGAAAATGTTGTGGGTATTGGGCGGCTTCGACGGTGGGGTTTCGAAAGGGGGTGAACGAAAGGGGTTTCGACGACACGAGTTTCAGATCTGGGCGATGTGAGTTCCAGATCTTCGAGTTCTTCTCCAACGAAAGGGGCTTTGACGGCGGTGACGGTGCCTCTGTTTACTTCTCCAAGAACCCCCACCGGACGACGGGCGTATTTTCTCTCACCGGTGATTTAGACCCAGCCC
Source organism: Luffa acutangula (assembly GCA_036850905.1). Lineage (NCBI taxonomy): Eukaryota > Viridiplantae > Streptophyta > Magnoliopsida > Cucurbitales > Cucurbitaceae > Luffa > Luffa acutangula. The sequence goes on along the minus strand of CM072087.1, from coordinate 51,109,603 downwards.
ACGCGATTTCGGTGACAAACGCGAGACCCGTCCTCTCTTTTCCTCTCTCTCCATTTCTCCTCTCCCTTCCTTCCCTCTCCAAACGCGAGGCCCACGAGTTGTGCTTGTTTTTTAAACAAAAGATCTGGAACGACTAAATCTAGTTCCGATCTGAAAATAAGAAGGTGCCACGAGCTAGATTTGGTTACGATTTGATTCAGTTCTTCAATTTTTTTTTTAAAAAAAATAGAAAACTGAAAGAAAACAAAGGAAGAAAGAATGAGAAGAAAAGAATGAAAAAAAAAGTTTGTCATCGCCGCCGCCGCCGGCAGCGATGGTGGGTGGCTGCGGCCGGTGATGGTGGGTGGCAGCGACGGCTGGAAAAAGAGGAAGAAGAAGAAAGGGGAGAAGAAGAAGAAGGGGGAAGAGAGAAAGAAATAATAAAAATTAAAATAATAAGAGCAAGCAGAACGGTGTGGTGCTCGCCACACCGGCTCCAATGCTTAAGTCAGCAAGCAGAACGGTAGGGCGTGGAAAAGTAAGAGCAAGAGGAGAAAGCAGAGAATAGAGAGTAGAGTTTAGGGATAGAATTCGGGATCCCCTCTTCAGCGGCGAAGAGGGATATAAATACCTGCTCATCCTCCTAGGGTTTTTAGGGATTCGGAGGCGTTTTAGGTCAAACCAGGCGAAACCGAGGCGGCCAAAGGCGGTGGGGACCAAACGGCATCGAACGAACTCGACCCGCGCAACCAGGCCGAATGGTCGGCCTCGGCCTTTTGCCGAAGCCGACCATATGGGTCGGGCCATGTTGGCCCGACCCTTTGGCCCGGTCTTCCTCTGGGTCGGTCTTTTGGTCCTACATCTGCCCGTTTGTCCTCGTCAGCTCCTTGTGTGGTCCAAAATCACCTATAACAGTACATATGAACGACAATGGTAACAAGTAGGATTATGATGTAGGCTCTTAAAGGAGCAGAGTTTTTTTTTTTTTTTTTTTAATTATTTTTTTATTGTTATTATCTTTTTTTATTAATTAGTTAATCATGAGCCTTGATTGAGCCCCTTCGCCTCAGCATGATTCATCGTCTCAGCAAGCCTGAGTTCCTTAATCTTAGCACGAATGAGCCTCACTACCTTAGCAAGACAGTCATGTGGCTTCAGCAAGACTGAGCCCTTTAGTTTTAACTAGACTGATCTTACTAACCTCGATAAGACTGAGTCCCTTGGCCGTGGAGCTTCAACACGACAGAGCCCTTTCGCCTTAGCACGACTAAGCCCTTTTGCCTCAGCAAGACTCAGCTCACTGGCCCTAGCATGACTGTTAATCGAACCTCGCCATTACAGATTTTAGACATCATCATGGCTCTTTGATTTTTTTATTTATTTTTTTATTTTTGCAATTGACCGATCAAGGTTCTTGGCCATCCTCTGGAAAGCTT